>OX465595.1:14750769-24750769 GCA_950022295.1 Bromus sterilis
TCAAAAGACAAATTACTCAATTTCCAAGCCCCAAAGCACTCGGGGGCTACTGTTGTGGTCATCACCCTTGATACATGAAACAATTGAATGAGCTGGTACTCGGACACCTCACTCGGAAAAGGCAAGTTATTCCGATAAGCAATGACCAACAAACAAGTCAGAGAAAGGGATGGTCAACAATCACCGAAGCTATGATGTCAAGCATTTCCACTATACCCATTGTAATTAGGAGCACTACTTTAGCATTAATATGCACTAGTCTCTCATTAATTCTCCACTATGTAAACGAGCAAGTGGGGATGTCGAACTCTATATAAGCCACCCCACCACTATGACTAGGGTTTTCTTCCTCTCCCACGGGAATGATCTCATGTACATCTTGTTCATACAAATATAAGGAAAGCCTCCTCCGGGAGCTCGAGACGTATGGATTTTATCTCCTGCACGAGAGTCCCGGACTCAAATAATTTGCATCTCGATATATCATGCTCCGTTCATACCCCATATCTTATTGTCGGAATCGAAACCACGACATTGGTGAAATCATAAATCAGACATGATCTCTTGTCGACATAATCTACACACAAGGTTGATCTTCATTTTCGACGCCATGTATTACGTTGCCGATTTGACCGGCTAGGTTGGCCAAGTCAAAAGATTATCTCCAAGTTGAATTCTCCAATTTGGTAATCTAGAGCACGTCGCATATTCTCGCGACAGGTTGGTTCTCCAAGATGGTTGCGTGGTCAACCTATAGCGGCGCAGAGCTCTCATTGGGGGCTCTACCTCGCGCAGGCCTAATGGCAGTCTAACTCATGTGTGGCATGTGAGTCATTCTCGACGGTGCTTATGCCATCCCCACCCAAGGAGGAGTTGCTTATCATGGCATTCTCCAATGTTCCTTGACCACCAAGGAGTGTGATTTCTCACGTCGATGTTGAAAGAACGTGAATTCATTGAATGGAAGGAGGCATTGAGGTGTCAAGGAGGGAAGTCGAAACCTAAGCCCTAACCCTTGAAGAGAAAGCCAAAGCCACTCGGGCCCTTGCCGAACTGCGAGAATCCTTCGACTACAAGAATCCTCCAACTACCCTCATGTCCCCTTCGGCCTGGACGCCGCTTCGGAGGAGAAAAGGGAAAACATCATGATGAATTATTTTCTTGTCCTACTATGAATTCGGAGGAGGAAAGGGAAAACATCGTGTATAGTAGTATGAATTATATCATTTCACATGTCCCATGTTTGAACTAGGCGGTAAACTATGTGTAATCATATGTCGTATGATCTATGTGTTCTATATGATTATGTATGTTGCGTGATTTTACTGTGGGCATAAAACCTGATACGTGGAGCCCGAACCAAAAAAAACTGAACCCATATAGTCCAACCTCCAAAAATCTAAACACTATATCAAGTAGTTTTGGAAAGACGGATTTTTTGGTAAAATTCGGCTAAAAGGTCACGGTACTTGAATTGTTCGAATAGCCCGAAATAATTGGCCAATCCAATAAAACTCTTGCACGTATAGTGAAGGCCCGGCCCAAGATCACCATCGCTACTCACTTGTCCCGGAAAACCTTGGTTGGGTTGCCACAACCCTTCACGAGAGTCCCGCCTTCGATTTCCTCCTCCTCTTTCCTCACACTCGTGCATTGGCCGACGACAACCACCTGGCATGGCGAGCCGCAAGCCACCCCGTTGTTGCTTCCCTCCCTCACCTCTTCTCCGCGTTTGACCAGTCTCCCGGCTGCAACACCAACCATAGAGCTGCGATTGCGCTGGCTCCAGCCTCGGTCGCCGTACTCAGCGAGCTTTGGCACCTTTGCAGGTGTCGTCCCGTCTCACCAGACGACCGTCTTCTCCGGCCAACTTCTATCCGTTGCACGCCGACCTTCCACATCGCTCATGCATGACGGTTTTGTGTGTGTTACATTTCGGGCAATTCCATATGACATCTTAGTAACTGGAGAGTGTTATTGAGAAGGGTGGAATATGGCCGTCCCCCTTCCTCCTTGAAGAAGCTCTCAAACGATTCAACTTTTTTCAAAAGAAAGCCTTGGGGGATTCAAAAACTTTGGAACTTTCCGGTAGCTTCAGTGGCTACAACGGATTTTCAAACATTGTTGTAAGCTCCACCCAAACTTGGTCGTGGGTGGGTGCCGTTTTGGACGTCCTGCTTGGCCACTACACGGTCAATGTCGTACTCGCGTGTCTCCACACGAATGCTCTACGGTGTTTTCGTTTGATATATATAGCTCCACGTCATACATACAACACCATTGGTCAAGCCATGTGACGAACGGGTGCAACACTTGACAATACCAAAGTCTTTAGCAACGACGCACGGTTATTCAAACACGTTTCCATGGACACCTCACCATGGTTAGCAGTCGGTCTAACAGAAAATTTACTTTACTTTTTTTTGTTTTTGGACGACTCATCACCGGTTAGCTAGCAGCCGGTCCGGTCTAACAGAAAATGTGCCTGTACACGTCGCTCGGCTCCGTTCGTCAATGGAGGAGCGGGTACTTTTATCCTGATGGGATATGGGGGGTAATCAATCCAAAAAAAACACATAAAGTATTTATTAATGTTATAAAAAAAATCACATAAAGTTGAAGGAGCGGCTGGACATGGATGTGAAAATGGAAAAACTAGCTGTGCAGAGCTGTAAAGGGGAGAAAGCATTTACGGCGACGGCCTGTGCGTGGGTCCCGCAGTGTCAGCCAGCAGCCGAGCTGTGCCGATTGGTGGGCGGTGGTCCACCGTATCCGATCCCAAGCCCACGACGGGGCCACCTCTCCACTGCTTTTTTTTAGGGGACCTCTCCACCGCTAGGCACGACGACGACGACGCGGACGCGGTTCCGGATTCAAAATTTTCGCAGCGGCCGGCGCGTCGCGGCCTCGCGGGCCCGCAAGGATCCGGCCGCGGGAGTAATGGGTGGCATCCGCCCGAAATTTCACTGAGATCCGGTGGTGTACTTCGCGCGGCACCCCTCAAACACATGTGCCAGTCTGGCGCGTATAATGCGCAACTGCCCCTCACATTCTTCGAAATTAAGGATAAACGCTTACTAGCTATCATAGTATCAAAAAAACATTTTTTGATACTTTTCTATTTTGCATACAAGATATGTCTAAAGTAAAATTTCATACAGTTTGATTAAGTTTATAGACAAAAAATCAACACCTATAATATTAAAATTATACAATGTGAAAATTAAATTCATGATATATATTTATATTGTAAATGTTAATATTTTTTCCAACAAGGTTGATCAAACCGTGCGAAGTTTGATTTCAGACACATTTTTACATGCAGAGTAAAAAGGATCGGAGGGAGTACTACGAATATCAAACCCAAAGTTCCCCTGGGGGACTTGGATTCTAGTGTGATGTGGTACTCCCTCTATTTTTATATACAAGACCACTTCACGTTTTTTTAATCTAATTTTATCAACAAAATAGGACTTATATGACACAAAAAATTATGTAATTGGACGCACACTTTAAAGAACTTTGTAATATATTTTTATCACATATATAGCTCATATTATCCTTTCTCTAAGGCTAAAAGTTACTTGTTGTTTGTCTGTTTTCTAGATTATGTATGTGCATGTGTGTTTACACAAAAAGCAAACATGTTTTAAATCAAAAGAAGGATCGTAAGGGACAAATCTTGCAACACAAATAGATAAAATAAGATTATATTTCAATAATAAAGCATATTCTTTTGTCATTTCTTAAATTGGTAAAATAAGTATGTTAACGTGATTGATATGATTTATTGGATTAACTAGGATAAAAATATTTATTTGCTTAAGAATAATGAATTTATTACTATTTATTGGGTTACCAAAGATTTTTGTTCGGTACCAAATTTTACAATAGGAATAATTTTATTGTGAACTATGAATTTATTGCTATTTATTGGATATGCCAAAAATGTTTAATGGATAACAAGTTTACCATAACAAACTATTTATTTATGGACAATGATGAATTGCTAGAGATTGGTTTGATGAAACCCATAAAGAGACGGAAAACCGAAAAAACGATAGAAGATGGGAATATGGACAAAAAGACGATGTGGAGAAATGTTGACGTAAAATGAAATCTTACGTAATATTTAAGGCTTTATGCATATAGAATTTGAGATTGATGGTAAAAATAACAATGCTTTTATACATATGATTTTGAGATTAACAGAAAAACTCACTTCTTGTATATATATCACTCGAAAAGCGACTTGGTAGTCTAGACAGGTTGAATCCAAAAGGTTATTTGGTTTGTGACTTGCGGAATCCCACTTGCTTATCTTCTTCTCGTTTTCAAGGGAATCACTTTTTTTTCTTCCTTTCCCACCTCTAGTAAGTTGCAACAAATGTATTTTTTCAATAGCGCAAGTGTGTTTAGAAATGTCTACTCTGCAAGTATTTATGGTTCATCTCACAACCATTTTATTAACATTTATCGAATCTAACAGACACAATTCACCATATACACTCAACTCACATCATAAGAGCTTTTGATAAGGCAATTTTGTTTGTCACTAGTAGAAAGAAATCAACACATTTGATTGGATAGAATGTGAGAAACTTCGAATAAGAGCACACATAACTCAAATACTGAATTGTCTATTTTACATAAAATACCACATTGACATCTTTGGTTTTTCTCTCCCAGATGCAATCCTCTTCCGCCTAGCACTCATGGGTATCACATTGTGTAAAATTGATCGGCCAGATCCATGTGAATGGTGGCATCTCGTAATTCTTGTCGGGGGTGAATTGAGGGGATGTTGCACCATGTGCGAACTTGATGCGCACCACACGTGTCAGAAGAAGTGTCCTCCAGTGGTTGATCTCTTGTTAGTGACTTCTACTAGCAAAGTTCCCCCCTAAGAGCTTCTATTGCTTCAGCTGGCTCCACCACAAAGCAAACCTTGACGAGTGCTAGAAATAGAAGAGAAGGCGGTGATCCATTCATCTATGGTTACTTCAAGCTAAAAAAATACGTGAATGATGATATGTATAAACAAAACTAGCCCACAAGAAAACCAAAAATGGTAAAGGGAATTGGAAAATATTCGAATATCACATTCAAAGTTGGATGGTTAATTTAAAGGCATTAAAAATGTAATATAAATGCGCTAGTCGCAAAATCATGATCATGTCCATGCCTATCGCATGCTTGCATTGAATATTATTTAGTTCCATTATCATTGATCCCATTTGTGTTATGTAGATCAACTAAAATGTATTCTATTCATAGAAATATGTGATGGGCAACAAGATAGCAAGATACGAAGATCTTAGATTAAATAATTTAATTATAGAAGTAGTGCCGATGCAGCGATTTGCAAATCATCGTCATGTTCATGTATGCACCATTGAACATTTTTTGATAGTTCAATTATGAGCAATGCCATTAGCGTTACCCCACTATGCATTTTCAATGCAACTACTTTGATTCTTCATCGATGCGCATTGACTTTCGCAAGGAGGGAATGGAACATAATCACCTAAGGTTCCATACAGATTTTTTTTTTTAATTTCAGTAATAGTAACACTTTTGAGTTTATTGCTTTTGCAGAAACCTTTATAATTTATTTGGTAGCTCAAAGCAAACCATGCTCAGGGACCTGTGCGTAATACGGCAGGACTGGAGGGTAAATCCGGGGAGATCGTAGCCGGAGCCGCGTTATAAGTACGGCGTGGGGCTCCGACACGGGCCGTCTCCATCACAGATTCCGAGAGCTCCTTCCTACCGCGCGGCACCACCCCTCCCCCACCGTATCCCGCCGGTCGCTTGCCTCCTTCCCCTCGCCGCCGCCGGTCGACATGGGGTTCGTGTCCTTCGCCGGGAGGGTCCTCTTCGCCTCCGTCTTCCTCCTATCCGCCTACCAGGAGTACGCGCCCCCTCCTCCTCTCGCCTCCCTTCTCCTTCCCCGCTTATTATTATCTCCATCGTCGTCGCCCTGGCTTTGCCGCGGTCGATTCTAGCCTAGTTTCGTCAGATCCGTCGCTGCGTTGGCGGAATCTCGGGGAACGTGCGGGCTGGGCACGCCCCTGGTCTTTGGATCTCGTGATGCTTTGTAGGGTCTCGGGCTGTGAGGCGCCTGGATCTGGTGTGACGCTTCGTTGTGGTCCATGCGAGCCCATAATTCTGTCTCCGGGTGTTCTGATCTGGCCTTGGGTCGCTCAATTGCGGCATTGATCCATGTATATTTAGGTTTGAATATCCCCGTGGATGTTTTGTTTTTGTTCATTCACGCTGCCGCATCTGGCGAGCGTGATTCCTCCACTGGCCTGCTAAACATCGTTGACGAGTCATCTTAGATATGAATCAGACTGTACGATTGTCAAATTGTGCTTTGTCGTGTGATCTTAAGTCTAATTACTATCAAGACTACGGTCATTATTTCTTCATTGCTGCTCTGCAGTCTGTAGTTGCCTGTTGACTTCTACAATTACCCGCCGAAATTGTCTGAGACTTGCATTGATTACGGAAAGATAATGGATCGAGTTTTTGTCATATGAATGAAGCACCACTTTAATATGATGACATATTGGGCTATTGACATTGTTCCACGGATTAGTGCTGATAGCCGCCTTTTCTGTTCACCCTGCCCAATGGCTTAAGGGGAACAAATCAAAAAGTTATGGGATTATATGGAAGGTCTCTTCACTAGCTTGGATACCGTTTGATCAATGATGTATCTAGAAGCTGTTAGAACTGCATGAATTAGTTTAGGCTATTCTCCTATCATATGTTGATTTAGTAACTTCCAACAAAATTACATTCTTAAATTCATATTTATTTCTCTTATTTTGGTTACAGGTTCAATGAATTTGGAACTGATGGTGGGCCAGCTGCAAAGAATCTTCAGCCTAAGTTTAACAGTTTCACCAAAAATATCTCTGTACACCTCGGAGTTGTGGTGCCTCATGTAGAGGTGAAAATTACTTTATTCATGATATAATTTATGTGGCCTCAATGTTATCTAGTCATTAATTATTTTCCTTTATGTGTTTAATTTATCCAGTTGAAGCATGTGATTGCTGCTGCCATTGGCCTGAAGGGTCTGGGAGGTCTCCTATTTATCTTAAGCAGTTCCTTTGGTGCTTACCTTCTGGTATGTACTGATCTGCTGTCATGCTGTATAATAATATATTGCTCTAATTTTCACATTCACATTTAAATGGAGCATTCTCTTGTGCTAGATTCCATAGTAATGTTAGGATCGTACATGTATGAACGCCTTATTTCATTGTTATTGAAATATTTTTATTAGTATCAAACAATTTTTTAAGTAAAAAACCACTGAAAATTATCCTGTAGAAGGCATTGTCATTTGGTCTCATTCTGTTTTTTTTTCTGAATTTAATTATGAGCATATTGCTTGAGACTTGAATGTTAAGATAATTAGGGCAACTTTATTTCTCTAGGTTCTTATAAATATATCAAACCTGGTCACTAAGTATTCATTGTCATCTGTGCTTTTAAATTTTTGCAGTCGATAATGTTACTGCTTTCGTGTTTTGCCTGTCTGGTACCCTACCGGCTTCTGATATAAATGCACTGCTGATATTTTGAAAGCCTACATTCCACTTATTTGCCCACTTAACCATGTCTTGCAAACGTTATGGTCAATAACTGCTGATTGATGGGTTCATGTTCTATCTGGTGCCGCTTTTGTATATATATTATGGCGCATGATGTCCTAGTGAGAATACATTAGTTCAACTTCCTCATTTATTTGTGTGTCCACCATGATATGATAAAGTGTGGCTGATTGATTGAGTTTTAGGCTTCTTGCCTTATGAACTGCTGTTCCTGTACCTCCTATGATATGACAAGGTCGGCTGATAGATTGAGATATAGGCTTTTTGCCTTATGAACTACTGATCCTGTATCCACTATATAGTGTTTGACTTTCCCTACATCCTCCTTGCACACTATCTAATGAAGTTATTTGCTCCTGCAGGCGCTCTACCTTGCTTTCGTCACGCCTGTTGTCTATGACTTTTACAACTACGACATGGAGAAGACTGAATTTGTGCATCTCTTCATCAAGTTCACAGAGGTAAGGATGCAAAATTCACCCCTTTGCCGGTCAACAATAGCCCCATCGTAGCTGAAGAATAACATGTGCCCCCTGTGATGCAGAATCTGGCGCTCTTTGGAGCCCTTCTCTTCTTCCTGGGCATGAAGAATGCCATCCCAAAGAGGCAGGCCAAGAAGAAGGCCCCCAAGTCCAAGACAAACTAGAGCATCTCAGCCAAGATAGTTGTGCCGTAGTGGCGTTGCGGGGGAGACGGTCTTATTTATTAACAGGCTACCGTGCCTGTTCTTCTCTTATATGTACCGGATCTTTTTTGAAGGGGGTGGCAGGCCTTATGAGGTGTGGGTGGTGGTTTAGGCGACTAGATTGTGTATCATTATTATGTACTACTTCCGATTTGATTGTTGTAGGCTGCCAAGGGCTAAAGATTATCATCCCATTTGTTTATTTTGCAACCGATATTGTTACTGATGGAAAGCATATCACCAAGGTTACTTTGCCTGGGAATTATTGTTGATGTGTTTTCAGCCTGACTCCTGGGTGAGTTTGCATTGTTCTATGGGCAACGGTATACACGTCCGCCGATGGATAAAGCAAATAGATTGACCTTGTCACTAACCGTTGGATGAAATCGTGGATAGTTGTATGATCTATCGCATATAAGTAGAATCAATCTTTAGATGAAATCGTGGATAGTTGTATGATCTGTCGCATATAAGTAGAATCAACCTTGAATCAATCTTTGGATGAAATCGTGGGTAGTTGTATGATCTGTCGCATATAAGTAGAATCAATCTTTGCCGTAAAGATAGTGTTGCAATTGGGTTCTGCAACAGAAGATTTGTTGCAATCATCTGTGTGTTTGCTCGTTTGGATGAAATTTTCCACTAAACCACCTGCCTCCGGCCCTTTTTTTTTTGCAAAGTACCGCCTGTCGCAACCTTCACACTCGTCGCTGGCCACCGACGACTCTAACCTCCGCACCTTGAACTTGCACTCTGCTTCTTCGCCTAATGGTGACTTCCTGCTGCAGACTTGGGTGGGCAGCATTACAGACAGTTTCCCCTACTACAGACTTGTTGTGAGCTAGTACAACCAGGACCTCTGCTGCAGGGCGATTACAACCACATTTCTGAATTTTCCTTGTTCTTGTTCAATGTACGCATGTAGTACTTGTACACTGAGCTTCTGAATGTGGATTGTGAGCTTGTAGAATGCAACTGTCGTTTGCTGAGTGTACATGTAGCTTCAGAGTTGTGAGTGGAAATGTTAAAAATAATCTTATTACTTGTTCCTATTGACAATTGAGGTGTTCCTTACAAAATGTATGATGTACTAATATAATTCAAATGCTGCTAGTCTGATGTATCTTCAAGGTTTTTGCACCTGATACAAGCTAACAGTAGCTAGCAGTCCAAAACAATCCATGTGTAAAACAGCTTGCTGCTGCTCCTTGGAAACTTGGTGTCTTTGTCTGCATTCAAATTTTCATCAATCATTTTACACTTCTCTGACTTGAATCCTTCTCTGTTTAGTGCGAACTACCTCATTTTCTAACTTCTTCTGTTGTCCAATACAAACTCCAAAACCAAAGTGATGTGCATAAGACTTGTAGAAATCCTCCATTGCCTTCAATCCTTCAAATGTTAACCCACTTTAGGCTTCAAACCATCTTCACATTCAGGTATAAAGGATGAGCACTGTGGCATAGAGAATTAACCAATAAGTACCTTCAAGTATAAAAAAACTGAACTGAATACTACCATGCTCGATGAAAGCAGATAACTTACAAGGAGAGGAACACTTTCTTTCTTTATGGGTGTCCTAAATCCCTCCCCTATCATCTGCAAGTGCCAGCTATTTGTCGATCCCATCTCTGCACCTACACGTACATGATAAGCCTTTGAAATTAACCAGAGAAAGGGCACAATATTGGCATAGGAAGCACATCCCAATCTGTATTCAACGACCAACACTGACGGAAAGGTCTGAAGTAAAGTGATCTGATACATAATTCAACATGATGCTCCTGGTACTTGGTATATTACATACAACAGGCAACAAGTCATTGAAGATTACAGAGAGACAACTTGACAAAAGACATAGTCTTTTTCATCCATTACAACATACACAATTTTGACTCTTTTTGATTTTGTACCTGAAGCTCCATGAATTTTACTTAAGTTCAGTTTGCTGACTGCAGCTGTGGAGTTTTTGACAGCCATAGCAGGGCAAGTGAAATCGGCTTTCCGATGGCTACATGGGGAGTAAAATTCAGGGTCCTTACAAGAGTTATAGAGGAACGAGTGCAAGCAGGTTCCAACCATCATAGTTGATGCAGATTCATTTTCCCTAACATCAGAAGCTGCCATGGTGGTTGGTTGCAACATATCAAGCAAGGATGATTTGTACACCATGTAGATTGGGAGTTCGGAGATGCATTCCTTCGTGGCCGTCACAACGATTACTCGAGGAGATCCATGCCGTTGCGGCCGTCGCTGGGATACAGGTCGCAGGCGTAATTTCAGATTGCAAGAGAACGATTGGGAGTAGGAAACTGTGAGAGGTAGCTTCCCCTAGTTTTTTTTCCGCAAAATGTACACAACTACGTGGATGCAAGCGGGCGTTTTTCTACAAAATAAGGGCCGATGCACACGAGGCTGAGGATTTCAATCGAAAGAACGACGATGGTGCGATGAAGGGATGCACGAGGGATAGTGGATTCATGTGATATGACTATACGAGCATCCTCGACCTTTGCAACAAAGATAATGTTGCAACCTACCATTTGCAACAAGATGCTTGTTGCAATCATCCTGGACCGTACTTTCTTCTTTCTAAAACATGAATAGCCGTTTGATATACCGCACGAGAGTAGCATCAACCATTGTAACAAAGGTAGTGTTACCGTCAGCCCTCTACAACAAGAGGCTTGTTGCAATCACCTAGAGCTTTTATTTTCTTTAAAAAAGTTTGCAAATAGTACCGCCGCATATGCGCAGCACCTACAACCTTTGCAACAAGAACATTGTTGCAGTCAGTCCTTTGCAACAAGACCATCGAATATTAGTTTTTTTTTTGTGTGTGTGTGTGCTCTAGCAAACTCTGTTTACCGCGAAAAAACTTTATTTCAAATTCGTAATATACCGTTTCAGGATGCAGTATCTGTTCTACCGCATCAAACTTCAAACTGCGCATACTCTTTGTTTTAAACAGAATGAGATTTGCAGTGATCCGTAAGTCGGATATAACGTATCTGCTAGAGTTTCTCTTATGGATCGATCGCGGCCGGCCGGCCAACAACGCTGTCTGTCCTTGGCTGCACGTTTTCGCCCCAGACTAGACTTTGCGCCGCCCACTGTGGAGTGCGCGTGAAAAGGGGAGGCCAAGACGAGCAGGCACGGCGGTGGCGTACGCCGCATTCTCCAGTGTTTCACGGCATGCATAAACAGCGACTTAACCCGCCCCGTTGGTGCGTCGTCCAAAAGGCCGGTCAAGTCCTCCTGTCCTAACCGGCCTGGTCCTCTCATAATACAGCCAAAACATTCGCACATCGCCCAACCAAACTCAAAACTTCGTTTGGTTATTGCTACGCACGCACCGTCAACAGAAAGACAGACAAAAGACGCATGGATTCTGTTTTCTTAAATCGATTCCGTGACAATGAAATCTCTTATTTGAAAAAACAAACATATCGAATGCGCCATGAAGCCTTACCCGCCGGAGCCTCCAAACTCAAGTCCTTGTCAGGAGGAGGAGCCAGCCCTTGGCCCTTGGCCCTTGCTTCCATGACTACATCACCTCACCTGTCCTGTCCTTTCTCGTTTAAAACTTGCGCGCACACACAACCTTATTTCTATGGAGTTTGGAAGATCTGCCTGTGCGCCGAGCTACAGCGCCCTCCACGCACCATTAGTTTAGCGCCTCGCCGCGGCGGAGAGCGACGTGATTGCGTCGTGTCCCACGACTGCCGGACACCTCGCGCCCGTGTGGCCTCCCCCCTGTCTCTCCATGACCCCGATCGCTCCACCTTAGTTTACGTACCCTGCCTCCATCTCCATCTCCATCTCCATCTTCATCTCCGTCGTCGAGCTCGAGCTCGACTCGACACATCAATCGTGCCACATGTGCGATCGTTCGATTCGATCTCTAGCTCAGTACGTGTTGCGTGCAAGCTTGGACAGTGACACGGGACCTAAAATGGCCACCTCACTGGCTAGCTAGCTACACCTAGCTAGCCAGGTGAAGAGCACAGTGATACAGCACTCGAACTTGTTGACCGGCGGGACAAAGGCTCCGTCGATCCATCCATCCATCATCGTTAGGGAATTTGGAAAGCTTCGTCTTCCTACTATAGATATACTGGTTCGGAGTCACGTCGTCATGTATACATAGCTCTAGCTAAGTGGAGGTGGAGGTTTGACCGGTCTTGAGAATGCGTCCAAAACGTATCCTATGGCTCTAGCACAACAACAAGCTGGATCCACGTCCATGTTGTGTCGTGTCATCATCGATCCCAGTATATATACAACAAAATCACACCGACAAAGAGCTATATTTTGCTATTGGCTTGTGGACAATGACCCTTCTCTTCAATACAATGACCCTTCTCTTCAATACAATGACCCCGGGGGCAATGTTTGGTTGGTGCCCAAATTTACCCTATCAAATTTATAGTTGCCCATGATATAAACTTTAATTTGTCTTTCACTTGGCTGGTTATCGAAATGTTGATTGTCTATGGGATTTTGCCAACTCTCCTCACATATATAACCTTGTCAAGCTTTTGGCCAACAAAGGGTAAGGAAACTCTAGACAATATATACTTGGTCCAGCCAATGGTTGGCAACTTTTGATACGGCCGGCATGCTATATATGGCATTAGGACTGGAATCAAAACTCAAAACCCATGACCTAAAGCTTTCAAGGCTGGACTGAATTTTTTCCGGAATCGTTTGCCTGATACAGTACTCCCAGGGAAACACTGCATGCGACAGAGGCAGTTCATGACAAAAACATAGTCTTGGTTCATTTTTCTCATCTTTTTGCGGCGACACCAACGGCTCAGCGACACAGTCACGCAAGTCCTTGAAGACCAAAATTTTGTCTGGCACATCCACTGTACCACGAAGGGACGGAACTGGAATAAATAAATTAATTAAACAACGCTTATCACACGTATGCCTCGTCTTCTTTTCCTAGAAAAACCCATTCAAACCTATTAACAAAACCGTTAGTTCAATCACGGCTGGAAAATACCCTTTCCTTTGCCTCTAATTCTAGATCCCCGGCTGTTTGGGATTCCGATCCCCGGGCTTCATTTGTAAACGACGCCATCAAAGTTATTGTTGATCGCCGGCAGGGGGTCATCAAGGCCACGTTCAGCCGGAAAAGTGCCTTGCAGAAGAAATTATCACCATAGAAAAGGTTGCAGATCCAAAAGACAAGAGTCCATTATTTCTCATAAGCCTCACATCAGTGTCGGAGGTCGCACCGATGTGATAGAAACAAGGCCGAGGGACCAAACCTCAAAGGGAAGCTCTTGCCGCCACCACGCCACCGGACCCTACAGACTGTAATCTTACCGATAGGAAAATACAACATCGAGCCATCGACACCGCCATAGATGACATTGCCGTGTTGGGGATAGTCAAGGGGGCTTATTCACCGTACTTGCATTGTCACCACCATGAGCGAAGCACCATCGAAGAAGACTATGTTGAGTGCCATCACCATCACTACCGAAAGGGTTGAAGTGGTGAACAAGAAAAACCTACCTAAAACCCCAAATTGAAAAAATTACAACTCCATCTGATAGAACGAGACCTCCCCGCACTTCCACACTGACATAACCTAAGGGGGGTGTTGCACAAAGAAAGATGGCGAGAGGGAAGTATTGATACAAACCTAGCCCACAAAATCTCACTCGTTTACCCCGTCTTCACTCATCAATCCAGCCTGTTTTACATAAACTAGCTTAGCAGATCATGATATTGTCGACACAAGATACACGAACTGAGGAAGCTACTGTAGTTTAACATATCACACACAAATAAAAATTGCGCACACGTACGCACACAAAAAACAATCAATCGCCATGTATCTATCTATGTACACATACATGATTACATGCATCAATAATGTGTCCCCGGATCCTTCCATCACGTGGACCAAATTTATAACGTCCAGCAACCCATCCATCTATCATTAGATCGTGCAACGAGTTGGTTGCAGTGCATGCACGCGATGGCCGGCGAGTCATGGAGCCCGTAAACAAGAGAGGGATGAGGAACCCTAGCTTATAGTTATAGTTATAGCTTAGCTAGAAGAGGAACGGAATTGCTTCTAAGCTTGGTGGTGTTTAGAGGGTTTTTGTTTTTGTTTTCTGGCCACCGACCGACCGTTCCATTGGTTAATTAGCAGCTCGGACACGGCCAAATTTGACCAGCCACCGGGTCCGTTTGGCGCCTTGCTGGGTCTCATCTCATGCATCCACGCCATGTGAGCCGTGACGCTACCTGCTTGAGCTTGCCCCCATTAGTTAGCGTAGTTAATCGCCTTGTTTTGGATTAGCCGCTTCTAGTTGCGCATTTGTTTGACCGGCCACACGTACGTCTACGTGCTTCAGAACATGCTCCCCACTCGTGCCCGATCGACGATGATATTCCAATCTCTACTCTAACCTCAAGCGACGGCCGACATTAATTAGGGTTCAGAGGGTTACCATGTGATGATGAGATTATGCTGTGCCAAGGAAGTTCAGCACTCTGGTCACAGCAAAACTGCGGTTTTTTTAGGAATACAGTACAAACGCGAACGCTCACATACACGAGTATACGCTCACCCTTATAAACGTACATATGCACACCCTATCCCTATGAGCATTTTCGCAATATTAGTGTCAAATCTGAGATTTGAACTCTAATGGACTGGGGATATCACTGTCCTTTCAACTAACTCAACCACAGGCTGTTTGGCGCAAAACTGCAGTTAACTGATCTTTCAGTCTATGTCAGCCACCAAATTAAAGGTCCCTGCTATGCCGAATTGGAGAACACCGTTGCGAGTCGAAGCTATCAGCGCTCCATCACAGTTCAGCAACTCAAACACACGCTGCTGCTGCTGCTGCTGATGCTCATTGCAAGTGAATCGATCAACCCCTTTTGTTTGTTTTTTGCCAGTGGAAGAGTAAATATAAAGTGATATGAACTCAAAAGTCCAGTCAAGGGCGTTTTGGTGGATGCCATAAGAAATGGGAGGCGTGAAGTGAAGCCTCCTTGACTCCTCTGATGATTGGGGACAGCCAACACTCTCATTAGCTATGGCCTATGGATGAAAACGAGTGTTAGTGGAGTAGTATATTGCGGGTTTTCAAAGCCAGCGATGGGTTGGAAAGAAGGGGTGCCGACCAAAAAGCCGCGTGCCAGCGAGCATCTGCAGCAAACTATCCTAGACATGAAAGACTTTAGGGCAACACAGCAACCTATCTTATACAAGGACTTTAAGGCGATTCTCACGGGGGACCTTCAAACAAAAATTACCATCCAACGGGGGTCCTTCAAATGTTTACCGATTGGTTGGATGTTTGAAATCTGCAAATAGTTTCTGAATTTGGAAGGTTTGGGGGAGTCTAGACTCGCTAACTCATCTTTAGGCCTTATCACAAATGCACCTTTTCGATTCCTCCCTTTCCTCTCTTCTTTTCATTTGACAAAGGGACAAACATTTGGTGGATATGGTTGAATGTTTGCCTGACACTGTAATGACCTGGATACCTCTGGACGTGTCCGCGAACAATTTAGAATGTCCATTTTGATGAATTCCGTTGAAGTTACCCTTACACGGCCCCACTTGCATAGGCTCTGTAATGACGAAGCAAAAAAATATAAGAAATAGAAGAACCTCCATCACATTCTTCATACTGATAAAGCCTCAGGGGCAACACACACATTGGATGCCATGTTCACGCTTCCAGTGGGTTAAAGGAAGAAGAAATTGACTCACTACCATAATCTTCAGTTTGACAAAGGTTGGACATACTCCCACAAAAAGCAAAAAAGGAAAGAGAAAGCAGTTTGGAGAACTTACTCGCATAAATGGCCATGGAAACTCCTATGCATCCTCGTAGAAACATGGTAGAAACTTGACGACCATCGGTACAAGCGCGAGGAATTCATCAAGGAAACCAACGGATTTAGCCCACTCTATGGCTTTCTTCGTGCCATTGATTCTCCCGACCACCATTTCATGATCAAGGGGATCGAGAGCACACATTCAAGCCGAATGGACTCTCGCGAAACCAAATGGTGAAGGACGATGATACCTCTAATCATCAGGCAACCATCACCTATTGTAGCCAAGCCTCCCTCACTCAATGTGGGGGCTTTACTTCCTCCGATAGTGACATGGTAGAACTACCCTACCCTTTATCAGCATGTGCAATCTTAGGAAGGGACTCCTTCGCCCTAGCTCATGGGGGCGAGGCGCACGCCCCATCGTCCTCAGGCTTCTCCTGTGCATAGTGCTCAAGAGAGCTTTGTCCCACTTCTATTTGCGATGGAGTGTTTGGAGGTAAATCCTCCATGCCCGAAGGAACCTTGATATTCACAAGCAGGGGCAAAGTAGACCTCTATGACGGTGGCATGTTCGCTTGCGAGCTCTTTTTAACCACATCATCACAACTTTGTGTGGTGCCTCCCCCCTCTTCAGGGAGAACCTCTATTTTAGGGTATCAATTTTTTGAAGTGCCATTATTTTTGATTAGCACAAAAGATATTAAACCAAGGAGCAAATCCCTTATGATCATCTTACTTTGAGAACGAGTGCTCTCTTTCGGTTTGGCGGAGCTCACAGACCCGACCTCTATGGTTGCAGATCGATACTATAGTGATACCATATGGATGGGACAACATCGATACAATCTTCAATGCAGACCCCTTCCTCCGCGCCTCTTCCTTGTTCAGTTGTTGATGAGAGGGGGAACTTTGTATCCTCCTCGCCATAATCTACATGGACTATCGCACTTGGGGGGGGGGGGGATGAAGCACATGTTATTCTCAATCTAATTCTATTGTAGAGGGGTGTCACATGAAAATCTATGTAAGGTGTAAAATTTCAAAACAACAGTAAAAAGAACTCGGATGAAACAAGTAAAGGTTGAAGATTAATCTACAGAAGGGATTACTTACCCGAGGCGGTGGTTAGCTCTGTTATAACCAAGATAATTCTCCTAGGTTGTAGAGCCAATCACAATCTTCCTTTGGCACCTCCACAAACTCTCTGACCCTGGTGTGGACAACCTCCTCATCAAGAGGGGTGTTGATCAATCTATTTGGTTCCTGGTCCCTAATGAATCCTGAAATGTAGTTGTCCCAAGCCTTAGTGAATAGATCCGACATTTCATGAATATCTTGTTGATTCTATAAATGGTATCCTTAGAGTCCTTCAACCGCTTGATCTCGATGATTAGTTTCTCATGACAGCTATCCGTCGACGTCGCGTTAGCCCAGTAGAACTTTGGTAGACTTGGTGGCTCGTTGATGATGTAGAATCAGGTCTCTTGCTAGTTCTTGATAGACTTGTTCAACATGTATTCGAGGTACTCGAGAGGCACATTTGCCTCCTTATTCACCATATGCCCTCTATAAATAGTAAACAATACCATTAAAATTGTATGAAATTATAACATAATAGTATAAAACAATCCAAAATTTATAAATACGTTAGATACATATCACTTATCTGGTCATGGAGGATTTAAATAAAGTGTGTTTGGCTTTTTAGCCTGTTGGCCTGTTTCTCCCTAAAAGATGTAATCTTCTTTATCCGGATTTCTTTAAATTTGTAAATAACTCTTGTACACCTTTTAACCTTTTCTTATGTATATGAAATGGACAAAGCTTCTCGGAAATTCACTTTGGCACATGCGAGCATATGCTCCTGAAATCGGAAAAAACTTTTAAAATTCTCAAAAAATTGGCATGTACATCTTGATATTCCATGTGTGTACAAGAAATTTCGCAAAAAACGACATTATATGTTTTATGTAAAAAATACAAAAAACATGTATTAAGGAAAGCATTTTTAACATTGAATTTTATCTTTCGCACGACATATAAGTTGTCGATTTTTCACAGACGACTTTGTGAGCACATAGTATATCGAGATGCATGTGCGAAACGTTTTGTAAGAATTTTATGGCATTTCAAAGTATGTTTAAAACACATTTTACAAACCAGAAGCATATGCTTCCAGGTGTCAAAACACCTCTTTCCAAATCATCTGCCCTTCACACATTTTTTTATTTTAAAATCACCTTTTTGGGGTATATCATAGCAAAATCTTAATTGTAGTGCTTGCTAGTAGAGAGAATAGTGTTAAACTTAAAAGATAAAGAACTTAACTTTGTGCCTTGTATATAGTTTGGAAAACAAAATTTGGAAAAGAAGAAGCAGACTGAACTGCTAGTGCAGTAGCTTAGCTGTTGTTGCACTTTCCATTGGAGCCTGACGTACACACTGATCCTATTGGTACTTGGCAGTACGATGGGTGTTTTGATACCGGGCACATGTCGGGTCCATGGACAAGAGAGAGAGCAGCAGCAAGCAGCAGTGTTGGTTTTCATGGGACTTGTGGGTGAGTAGGCGAGCAACGAGACCCACCGCAGCACTCACTCACTCAGCGCTAAGCTCCATCCGCTCACATCCCCAGGAATACTTGGAACATGTCCCTCCCCTTGCTCTCCACGATCTGCACAGTCTGTGCAGGCGACGCCAAACTTTTTAGTTTTAGTAGTAATAGTTTCTTCTTTAATTTGCCCCCACTTCTCTTGGTTTCCTGGCCGGCAGCCTAGCTAGATTAATCGGCACTTGGTATACTTGGTAGGTATATATCCCTACACACAACATGCATGTGACGCGCATCAGCTAGCACAAGTTACTAAACGTGTCCTAACCAGTAAATTAAACCATGGGTTGTGCATGCACCTGTTGTGCCACTGCAGAAAGTTTATCTTTTTGAAGACACAATCACCAATCATTTTTCTCAATTCTGTTTCTGATTACTTCCATGTGATGCGCATCAGTTAGGTTTCTTTTAGACCTGTGCCCTGATAGATTGCTTCCATGTCCTCATCATCGGGAAGGCAATCGGCATGCAGCTCCGGCCGGGACGTGTGTAAGTTAAAGGCGCCCATGCATGCATGCATGGGTGCATGGTGGGCAGGGATAGACTGAAAGGAAAGGCGAGGGTACGTGGACGTGATAGACTCTAAAAAGGCGGCATTATTGCATGGGATGTGCGCTTTGGCTTTGGCTTTGGCTTTGTCTTCCCCGAGAAACCAAAGGGCGGCGATCGATCGATCCATCTGAGAGCCGGCAAATTGAGACACCAGTCGGATCAATCACATGACATTCACGTTGGCAATGGCGTTGGCCGGCCGGAGGTAGGAGGAGAAGGAGGATTGATTGCCAGCTGATTGGATGGAGAGAGAGAGGGAGAAAGAAGGAATGATCGGGCACGCGCGGCGTCCCGGAGGGGAGGCAGCGATGGCTTGCGGCCTTCAAAGGTTTCAGGGCCTCCTTGTCCCCTTGTGCATGCTTCATTCCATCCTGGGGTTCACAGGGTAATGCGTGAGAGTTTCAGCACTGTTTGTGATAGTGTTACCTCCTCCTAGAAGCTCGAGCTTACTCTGATTCTGATTCTACTTTTACTTCTAGCTAGTTCTGGCCGCAAAGGGAGCGAGCAGCCTCGGACCCTACACTTAATTAGCTTTAGCTCACACTCACCCCAATCGAAACTCCAGTTAGTTCCCTCTTTCTTTGTGACGAGAAAAGGCCTTGCTTTCGCGTCCAGGCTGGTCATAACGGAAAGTTTAGACTAGTAATATGTATATGTCATTATCTAGTAGCTTACTACATGATCAATGAAGGATTATATGTGTGGTTTTATGTAAAACGTTATTTATTTGATTATATATTTATTTTATTTTGGTATGTGTAATGTTAAGTAACAATCTGAATTATCACAAGCACGTGTCTTAGTGACGGGAAGGCGGCGATGCGCGCGGAGGGGTGGCGGAGTATGGGGAGGGTGGCAGAGGGCCCGCAAAATCCACAGAGGGCGGTGGAATCTAGCGAAGGGTCGATAAAGTCCGGGGTGGGCGGCGAAGAGGCTGCGGAGTCTGGGGAGGATGTCCGAAGGATGGTGGAGTCCAGGGAGGGCGGCGGAGGGGCACCGCTGGCGTGACTGCATGTGTTTTACATCACCGCTCAAGTGATGTAAATACGGTGCCCTATTTTACATTGCAATGTAAAAATGATTGGATAAAAAAAAGTATAGCGCAGTTGTTGAAAAAAAGTTTTTGAGTTTTTTATATAAAAAATGATTAACCGTTATTAAACATCACCTATTGAAGATGCTCTACTGATATGTCTCCAATTTTTCACTTGCCAACTTTATTCAGCGAGAAAGAAACACCCCAACATGTCCACAAGGTGGACGAAAGAAGCAAACTTTGGTTCGCATCATGCATGTTTGCTGAGGTCGACACATTAACACTAGTCCCTAGGACAAAAGGAGGGCAAGATATACATTGGCAAAAGAAGGAGAAAGAGTCTGCTTTAGTGGTCGTTGTGGGACCAAATAGGCATATGAAACAGAAGTAAGCCTCAGGGTACAAGTACCAGACCTACTACCCCGTGTCATTTCCGTTCTACTGTTTGTCGCCAGCTCCTATATATGCGAGACTACATTGACGTGACACGGAAGGAAACAAACATGAAAAGAGATCCAACTGTTTCTTTTTGAAACTTGCAAAGGGATCGAACTAGGCAGCAGGTGGAGCACTGCCTACATATCTATATGCAGATCGAACTTGCCATGTGCTAGTAACTTTTTAGGGCAATTTCAAAGGGTCCATCCAAAACGTTTTTTACCGTTTGAGTCGTTAAATGGATCGATATGTGCATTTTAGCTATGTAGAAGCCGGATGTACTTATTTAAATTTTTTGAGTAATAAAGCCTTTTATGAAAAAATCTTCCCCGGATCGCTTTGCACAACGATACGGGCAAGACGTATTTGGCTAGGTACGATTTCATAGTCGTGCAATTCACAGTTCACGTCAACTTGATGTCATGGCATGCCAAAACAACTGCCGGGATATGCCTCAGGCCGGACAGTTCATAGTAAACAGAGGTCCGGACGCGCCCAGGTCGCACCGTTCACGCCAAAACATAGGTCGGGACGCGCTCGTGCCGCACAATTTAATTATGCCAAAAAGAGGCCCTCGGCCTTGTAGATCCTCACTCGTTGAGAAACTCCACCCCCCCTCCTCTCGAACCACTTCTTCCTCTTCGGCGTCAACGCCCTCATGTCCATCGTCATGGTCTTGATGTCCATCTTCTTCTTTTCGTTCTCGGCCACGCTTTAATTCTTCGCCGCCTCCGTCGCCTTTGCGGACGCCTCCATGGATCAAGCTTGAGCATTGAGCTCTTCGATGTCAGCCGGTGGCCTGCGAGTTGATGGTACCCATCACGGTGGCCGTCGCAATGATAGCGGCAAGGCCGGGGACAACGCCTGGCGTTGTAGACATCATGACGAGGGCATTGAGGATGTCCATGGGGCAAGAACAAGTACGGCGGTGGGTGCAGTGGTGGCTGCGGCGGCGGCCTCCTTGGCCTCCTGCTTCTTCTTCGCAGCTCCCTCCCTCGCCTGGCGGTCTTTGTCAATGCACATGAGTATAAGCAAGGTAAGCATGAGGCTATCAGAAGAGGAGGAAGTAATAGAGGTGTACCGCCAGAGGATGCTCGAATCAATGAGACTACTGGGCCTAGGGAGAGACACTCTTTAGGAGATGGTCACCAGGTTCCTGATGGAGGCATCACATGATGAAATGGATCAATTATCAACAATAAGTTCAAGAGAAAACATTACCGTCTGGCTAAGAGCCGAGTGGAATCCTCAAATTCCATTGAAGAGAGCGTGCTGGAGGGTATTTTGGTCGTTGCAACAAACACAATTTTGATTGAGCGTGCATATAAGCCTTTACACAATTCAATTTCTGTTCACTTAGATGTGTTCCGAGAGATTCCGTTTGGTACTTTTGATGTTGATGCCGTGGAATGAGCCCTAGCTGGCGACGAAGAGATCGCGGATGTAGAGTCCGAGGAGATGTCATGGTTCCCTATTTCGATGAAAGAGCTGATGCTCCGTAAGAGGGGCTTTCAAATAAATTTAGGCTTCATTCATTTGAGCGGGAAAAAGTGGTTCGAAGGCATGTTACATATAGTGGTGCACATAAGGCCATGTCGTTGTCTAACTTCGAGGGTCCAAATGCAGTCATGCTACAAATTCATGTTGATGATCTCGTGGCGACGGCGGCTCATTTCATTGATTCTACCGCCGCCAACCAAAGCAAAGTGGGGCGGGGTAAGGCGGGCCCACGTTGGGGAGGCAATGTTGCGTGGTAGTCGGTGAAGGCAAGGAGGGAGATTTAACTACTCAAAAGAAAATCTCTTGAGAAATTAAACCCTTTTAAGAATTTGGTTAAAAATACTTTGAGATTATGGATATGCTAGGGAAATAGAGATACCCTGAAGCCACACGCATTACATTTCCTATTGTTAGATTGGCACCAAAATCAGTACAACTAAGACTAAGCCCAAAAAGATGCCCTTGGGAATGTCCGATGAAAGGAAGCACCGATGAATCATTGCACTTCTTTGTGTGAGATGGACGATCGATGTTCGCCTGCCCATCACCTTGGGGAATCTCTAGTTTCTTTAGGTACTGAAAAAACACGTTGGGATCCAAAGTGCCCTTCGCCATTCTGTATCTTCTAAGTTGGTTGTTACCACTACTTACCTACCTACACGAGTTAGTCATGCAGGGAAGCACAATAATAATGCGAGGATAAGAGTAGGTTAGCACCACCCTAGTGAAGCAGGATTAGCATAGGGCAGCCTAATCCTAGCCAAACCTCCAATGTTTAGTGGAAGGCAAAAGAGTTTGGACTCTTACTTAGGATAATGAGCTTCTGAACCCTACAGATGATGCAGAGGCCAACAGCAGAGTTGCAGAAGTTCTGTTGCTCTGTTCCAATCTTTCCTGAAGGCGCCACATAGTTTAGAAGCAGCCAGTACAGATCAGGTACATGTTGTTGGAGCTTCTTTTTCTCAGGCACATATTTAAGTTATATATGTAGATTGGTATAAGCCCATTGCTAGATTGTTTTCTCAAACGATTGGACATACATGCTTGCTGTAGTGTACTAGTATATAATATATATATATATACACACTTGTACATATATTTTCCCTGCTAATTTATTTATCAAAGTTGTCCCTGATCAGCACAAACGATGGAAGTTGTTAATTTCCCATCACTTATTGTCTCCTGAGAAAGGAAACAATCAAACAAAACCAATGAAAAATAGCACAAACGACAGGCTCCACGTCTGGCCAGGTGATGTATGAAAATGTATGATATGCATTATCCCCGGATTTATCAACTGGACCGTGCTGGCTGGCTAGTCGCGCTGCAACCCATTCTCAACTAATCACAAAAAAGAAATCGTCACACGAGCAAACAACTAAACTAAAAACTCGAGAAAAGTTTGTCTATAATTGCACAGGGATGACCCCATTGTGCCCTGTCCTTAACCCCTCTTCCCCTTGGGATCGGCAGCTGAGTGGTGTGGTGTGGTATACGTACCTACAGAAAATGGGAGGAGGAGCGCGCCATTGGCAGCTCAAAATAATGGAGGCGGTTGCCCACCGGGGAGACACGCCGGAATTGTTTATTACCTCAGGGCTCAGGCCCTAATCCTCCAACCATGCACTCCTCCTCCTCCGTTCTTCTCCTTATAAGCAATGGCGCTCGGCCGGCCATTGCACTCCCATCCTCGATCCAGACCTCCACAGCAGCGATCACCACGACACCGGAGACAAAACACGATCAGGTCGATCACCGGCCGGTTGATGAGCATGACGGGACTGGGGTCGCCGTGCGGGGCGTGCAAGTTTCTCCGGCGCAAGTGCGCGCGAGGGTGCGTGTTCGCGCCATACTTCTGCCACGAGCAGGGGGCGGCGCACTTCGCCGCCATCCACAAGGTGTTCGGCGCCAGCAACGTCTCCAAGCTCCTGGCGCACCTGCCCATCTCCGACCGCGCCGAGGCCGCCGTCACCGTCTCCTACGAGGCGCAGGCGCGGCTGCGCGACCCCGTCTACGGCTGCGTCGCCCACATCTTCGCGCTCCAGCAGCAGGTCATGACCCTGCAGGCGCAGCTCGCCTCGCTCAAGGCGCACGCCGCGCCGGCGCCCCAGGAGGACGTCAAGGGCTACGTAGTGGGAGCCGGCGCGGCGGACCAGTACGGCGGGTACGCCGCCAACCCATGGTACAACGGCAACAGCGGCGTGGCCGCGCAGCAGCAGCAGTGCGCGGCGTACGGCGGCAATGGCGGCGCCGCGGCCGGGCCGCACGACTCCATCAGCGCGCTGCTGGCCGGGTCGGCGGACTACATGATGTACCACGCGGCCGAGCAGTCGGCGTCCGACGACGACGGGCACGCCGCGGCGGCGGCCTTCGAGGCGGCGGACCAGTCGTCGTTCGGGACGGAGGAGAGCGGGTGGAGGTCGTCGTCGGGGTACCAAGACTGCGAGGACCTTCAGAGCGTCGCCTATGCTTACCTTAATCGCTCGTAAGAACTACTACAACAACTAGCTAGTGCAGAATTAATATATCATCACAAGATATACTCCTCGATCGACCGGTTCCTGATTGAATCCTCATCGTGTTTTGGACTTGAGTTTGAGTTGGGTAATATATGTGCAATTTTTAAGGTCTACGTCGATCAATCAAATCAGACTCTAGCTAGTTCAAGATCAGCTAGTAATAATCCTAGAGGGGTTGTAAGAGTTCACTGCTAGCTAGCATGATCGATACATGATCGATCACCGCGGGCAGAAACCAATCTAGCTAGTTGACTAGACAGCAAAAAATGCTTCTTGCTATGATCATTATGCTATATATTTCTGGTTGCAAATAAGTTGTCTTCTCGAGTTTTATTTTATATAGTTGCAACTGCAGTAGTAGTCTGTATATGATTCGACTTGTCATGTCAGAATTTTATGTATGTATTGCCAAGAGATGATCAAGAGAGAACTAGCTAGAAGGTAGTGATGGACAGCTGATATAGTGATAGACAAACTTATTCATGGCCGCACATGTGGAAAATACAGTTATACAACTGTGTTTTCATTGACTAGCTACCTCTTGCTACTCTTTTACGGAACCTACTCCCTCGTCCGTGAATAAGCGTACTTCTAACTTTTGTTCTCACTCAAAGTTTCAGAATTGTAACCAAATTTATAGCGAAGAGTAGTGACATCCATTACATCAAATTGACATATTATGAAATTAAATTCAAAACGGATCTAGTGATACTAACTTAGTGCCCTAACTGGCGCTGCTTTTCGCTATAAAATTGGTTAAAATTTCAAAACTTTGATTTAAGACAAAAACTAGAAGTACACTTATTCGTGGATGAAGGGAGTACTCATATCTATCCTATACCACCTTTCTAAAGATTCCTATATGGATCTGATACTGAAATAGTACATGCTGATATAATCTATCTATTTGACTTGCAAGGGTAGTTTATATAGCTAGCTTTTTGCATGCGATCATGCTGGAGTACAATGCTGAATCATGACCAGCTTAATCCTTCAACAGGATTATGCTTAGACTGTAATCCAAAATATTGCATATCTTTTTTCCATTATAATTCGTAGAAAGTCTTTCTGAGGTTGTCTTGGAGACTATATTTTGATGTGCACTAAGATCATATTGTTCTTCTTTTTTTATATTTCTTGTCCCTTCAAAGTGGGTGGGGTGATTAAGAGCATAACTGTGAGGACGTGATACTTTTTTCTAAATGAATAACGTCAGGTCATGTTGGGGCAGAATTGAACAAGAATGCCATAAGTAAGGAAGAGGTTGGGAAATAGACTCAATTCAAGTGCAAGGATATATATAGTGATCATTGTAACTAAGCGTGAATTAACCTACTACCTTTTATCCAGTTTATAAGGCTTACGCGTATGCCTAGGTTAATACATAGAACAACGCAATATAAGTTATATATCACAAAAAATATATCATTAAAAACTTTAAATTGTATATTTTTAATGGTATAATTTTTAGATTATACAACTCATCTTATGTTAGTCAAATTATAGATCTAGGGATATGCACGAGCCTTATAAACCGAAAAAGAGGTAGTAGATACAATCCAATAACTGGAGGCAAGATGACTAATTCCTACTTGGTTATTATTTTTATGATGGATGCAAGTATTTTTTGCCTCTAAAATGTAAGGCGTACACATAGTTTGAAATTCATCATCGAACAACAATTATAGAAATTTCCGGCAAAAAGAAAGAAATTAGTATGTGAATTATTCGAAGAAAATGACACGGTTTTTAAATTATGGTTAAATGTGAATGAACCAGTGACATTCTAGTGGAATATATCAATTTTTATCACATTAATTGTTTGTAAAATTTGGACCGTAAACCGGTACACACCTTGCATTTCGGGTCGGTAATAGTAAAATCTACCAAACTAGCTTAGCTAATTAACCTCGAGTAATCTGTCTGGTTGTACTTAATTTGTGTAAATACCATGGGTGATTTGCTTAGCTCCTAGAAGATGTCTATGTTCGTAGGTTATGCCGATAACAACCACCGTTTACTTTTCGAGTATCATTTTAAGCCGTACCATTACCGTTGAAAGGAAACCATAAAGCGCATTTCCCTTTTGATGATTTAAGGAATAAAGAAAAGGTCAACTGAGTTGATCAAAAGTTCTTTCCTAAAACTAAAGTAATACATATTCTATGCAGTGGTTTTGTTCTTTTAGTACATTGACAGAGGAGATAGAGATTGAATCAAGGCATTGACATGGAAAGTACTCCATCACAAGAAGCTTAAACTTGACCTACCATCGTGCCTTCAATTGATAGGCCCAATCAGTATATATTTTCTTCACAACAAAGTAAAATGCATAACTTTTCCCATGTGCTCCCCTCTCCCACTAAACTTTATATGAATGATTATGAGATATATTAATGATTACAAGATATCTGATTATCTATATGAAAGATGATACGTTCACCCTCAAACCATCAATAATTTGGATAAAGAAGTCTAATGAAGATAATGAAAAAAATGTATATTTTATCCGATTTCACGGATCTTATGGTAAGAATGTCCCCGGCAACTATCTTATGCAGGGGCACATGTATGGATTAGAGGGCACTCCAAATTGTCTGATTGAGCAAGTACAGTCTCGAGTTCCCATATGTGTTAGTTTTGTCTTTCAAGTCTCTGGCATGACACTAAGAGGAAAGCGTGTTAGGTGCAATCATGGGTAATTACAACTCTTGGTTCTATCTAATCGTTTAGCAGAGCGGCTGTTTGTTCCTAAAAAGAGTGTTAAGTGTCTGTATAGTTCCAGCTATGCGGCTTGACATGCTTTATTATTGAGAGCATACCCTAGAGGTACTTCCCTTTTGAACGAACTTAAGTGATATTTTTCTGGAACAAGACCACGATGTATTAATATAGCGAATAGTACACGGTAGAGATAATGGTGTTATTCCTAGCGTGTACAGAAAGAACTCTAAATGGAATATATAGAACATCGAGGTACTCAAATTCTTTCTTGTCCAAAGACCCAATCTCGTGCTCTTCTGATGACATCCACATGAAGATGGCTCAAAGACTGTACAATAGACTTGTGAGTGACAAACAAGAATTCTCCAACAATCTTGAACCACCATGCAAATGCTACGCTAGTGATGGAGACATTAAAACTTATGTCTAATATCGACATTGTATCAACACCAGCAATCCATGAAAATGCAATTGCACTACATTGTCAACATCACCGGCGAGAAGCGAGTGTAAACTACCAATTTCATGGACGAAGCAAGCGGGGTCATTATTGTAAAGACCACCCTCCTTGTGATTACCAGGAGACGAAAGCCAAAACTTATATACTGAGGTAGGATTTGAAGGATGACTTCAATCTTTTGAAACCAACACCAACGCTAGAAAGAATCTCGCATCGTCAAAAGGTTGTTGTGAAGAATTCATTGCAAGCAGTATAGCCAGGTCGATGTCATGGCCAAAAATGAAAGTGGAAAAGTCAAACAAAATAAAATATTATAATGCACAAAAATGAAAGTAGATCTACTTCCTTCGAAACCGACAGAAGGATGGGGAACCACCACCAGAGGTGTGGAAGACCAAAGGTCTCGATGGTTAGGATTTTTTGTACCGGGAAAGAAAGGTGTCTATACAGAGGAGTATTGGTGTCGTTGGACAAACTTGTTTTTTTGGTTGGAATGGCTTATCAAGCTTGCCACACGATTGTTGCTGAACAAACATAAACATATTATAGGAAGCAGTAGGAGAGTATGTGCCTTCATCTATTGACTACCAATACCAAACAAAACTTGATCTATTGGCCGGCGCGTAGCCTAACTGATGAACAACCTACTTCATCTACGTAAATGTGGCCCAACTAAAGCCTGCTAGATCAAAATGAAGTTCAGTCCAACCGACTAGCCCATCACAAGTGTTAAAAGGGATTTGCATTTTTGTTTTCCTTGCATGCACGCATAAGATTTCTCCAAAGAACAGTTCAAAAATAAGATACCAACCTTATACCATCCCGGTCGCCCACCGCTCCACCCGATACCATGCTATTTTTTTCCTAGACTGTTGTTACCCTCTCGTCCATCAGTTTCCTAGGTACTCTTCACTCCTACAATTGTCGTCTTTGGAGAACAACACGCCTGATAAATGTTTGTCCAAATGCCATAGCCGAATTATTGATAAAAAAAATCTTACTTTGATGCTTTGAATCAAACACGATGGATTAAGGAGATGGAGAGCTCTACAACAACTTCATGGATTCTTCCCCGTTAGACGTAAGGAAATGTATGCGGATGGAACAATAATGATGTTGGCTCTATCATAGCAGGCGGAGAGCATGCAAAGGAGCATGTCCTAAATTTTTAGGTATCAATGAAGGGACATCGAGTGTTGAATCAGATAGTACACATGGGCATTTTACATTGATGGATGACTACTTTGCCCTTGATGCCCTCTTCACCATAAATGTTTGTCAGAGCTTTCGAACGCAGATTTTTTTTTATCACCTACAAAGATGGAAGAGGCAACAATGATGACTGCTAGTGGTGGTGTGGATATGTCCATGCCATCACTAACAATTATTAGTGGTGCCATATTGATGGTCTGGGGTTGACACACCGTCAAAGTAGTAAAAAAAATTACAACTTTTTTTGCCTAAAAAAATAACTACTTTTTTGGTAGGTTCTTATAAAAAAAGGGCTGTTATCTTTTAATACTTAGGTATTAAGATTATATACCTTTAAATATATTAGTTTTGAAAGATTAAGTATCTATTCTATAAAAAGTTCAATGTGTATTAAAAAATGTTTGTGTATATCAAAAAGTGTTCATCCTACAATATAAAAATTCATCATATTTAAATTTTTTCCAACAATGCAACAAAAATATTCTTCTAATAATTAAGAAATTCATTATATATTAAAAATATTCAATATATATATATGTATATATATAATTCAATATGCGCTTAGAAGAATTTCAATATTTTTTAAAAGTTTAAAATATATTGAAAAAAAATCATGAATATTATGAAAGGTTAATAAAAAAATTCAAAGAGAAAACAAATATGAATGTAAACAAGAAAGAACGAAAATGAAATGAGACAAATGAAAACGAGAAACACAAAAACAAGGAAAAAACAGCAGCAGAACATGGGCTACGTTCAGCGAATCATCACTCAATTATGACGCATATGACGTTCGGGTGTGATATAGGATTTACCACCCCTACCTCCAAACTAGAAAAAAAAATAAGGCACTCGAGATTTTGCTAACGGGTGTATATAAAGGTATTTACCGGAAGTCATCATATTTGGAGCTAGGATAATAATTGATACTAACGCACATAGAACCATCGAAATTGAGCCTAAACAGTAATGCGAAGAATTGATTGTCGCTTGAGCTTGCAAAAACAGCAAAACTGACATCTCGAACCAGCGGGCTGATCTGCACGCTTGTGTGCATAATATGCTAAGTTGGATGAGGGCTTCACCTATCAGTGACTCAAGTATTTATTTATTTTCTTTTTTATTTTTTACTTTTTACTTTTTATGGGCATATTTAACAAACATGTTGTGGGCATTGTGTTTGCTCTACTCCGGCGAACACACCATAGTGCTCCTCCACTAGTCGGACTTATGGACGGAATGTGCACATGGTAGTTGTGCTCGCATTGGCGTGTAGGCGTGCGGGGAGAGGCACGAGGCGGTCGGGGCTAGCTCGAGCAGATGCTCGGCTGCCATGGCCCTGATGACCATGGGGCTCTCAGCTCGCCCCACCTCTCTAGATCCAAGCCCTCCCCAAGGTGCGATCGTCCCGCCACTGGCGTCCCCACTCATTGTAGGACACTAGTCGGGACCAGTCCTCGAGGTTTTTAATGCCTCTCGACGGCGCGGCCGCATCCCTTCTCCTCGGCGTGGCGCCCCGTAGTGCTTCCGTTTCGAAACCACACTGGCTTGAAGCTGCAGCTCCCGGTCATTCTCCTTGTCGCACGCTATAACGTGCTCCTGTTCCTGCACCGCACCATCTTGTCGTAGTAGACCAACCGTCACCGACATCGAGGTTGCGGAGAAGGTAACGCACATCGACACCGCCGACGATCTCCTTCGGCCATGTCTGCACGAGTTGTGTATCCGCCAGAGAGAGAAAGATAGAGATGAGGAGGGAGTAGATGTGCGGATGACAGGTGGACCCTATGTCCACCTTAGAGCATGGCTAATACTATTGTATGGCTATATGAAGTTGCCATGTTAAACATAACTATCATGCATAATCACTATACAATAACGGTGGCTGCAACGTCGACTACAAAAGTACTACTTTTAATAAAAAAAATCTATCTCTTACTTCAAATTTGTTGTATTTGCCTAGAAATACGTGTAGAGGCGAGCTATTGCATTAGAGCTCACTCCTCCTACATTCCAGAGAAGCAAAAATACCATGTAAGTGAGCTTATAGCCTTCTATTGTACTTGCTCTTAGCGAATTTGCCGCATAGGCATGCCACGTCGTTTCGATAGGTGGGTCTGATCTATCAGTTTCATTGTTTTCGCGAACTCATTTTTTAAAACAATTAGTGATACGCGTTACTGATTAGACTCAATTTCAATGTTTTTTGTGAATTGTCCTAAAAGTGGTATCAAGCTATTAATCTAGCTCAAATATGATGGTTTTGGGTAAATACCTCTATAATAATATAAGATCACACATAACAAACGAGTCCCAAGTATCTTGGCAAAGCTGGAAATTGTGGGGTTCTCCTTGAGCCCCAAAACGTACACATGATCGGTGGTAAGAGTTTCAAACATTTTGCGCCCAACCAACCCAAATCACTTCCCCGGACTCTGAGCTGAACTAAAAGATCAAGCGAACGCTCGTCGCAAACGTACTACAAGGGACGTCTCATACACCTCTCATCAGCTTTCCTGGGGGAACGACGAACGAGTGAAGCATCAATCATCTGGAGTAGCTGCCTTCCTCCTGCTCGCCGAAGCCGCAGTACATGTCGGCGCCGCCGTGCAGCGACGAGCCGTCGGAGCGCTGCTGGTGCGCGCCGGCGCCGCTGTAGCAGCCGGAGCTGCTCTGCGTGGACGTCATGGAGTGGTGGTCGTGCTCCCCGGCCGCCACCGCCTGCCACGCCTGCTGCTGCAGCTGCAGCTGGTGGTGGAGCAGTGGGTGCACCGCCGCCGCCGCCCCGAGCTGCGCCTGCGTCCTGGCGTGCGCCACCTGCGCCTGCAGCGCCGCCACCTGCTGCTGCAGCGCGAAGATGTGGGCGACGCAGCCGTAGACGGGGTCGCGCAGCCGCGCCTGCGCCTCGTAGGTCACCGTGGCGGCCGCCTCGCTCCTGTCGCCGGGGGACACCTGCTGCAGCAGCTTGGCGGCGTTGCTGGCGCCGAACACCTTGTGGATGGCCGCGAACTGCGCCGCGCCGTCCTCCGCGCAGAAGTACGGCGCGAACACGCACTCCGCCGCGCACCTCCGCCGCAGGAACTTGCACGCCCCGCACGGCGACCCCGTCGTCGTCACGCCCGCGCCGGCCATCGTCCAACAAGTCACTCCGGCCGGTGGATCAGCTCGCCTAGCTTATGATCGAGCTCTGACTTGTGGCTTGTGACTGAGACGGGCGGCGGTTTCATTCAGTAAGCTGCACACGCACGAGACCGGAGTTTTATAGCTCGGAGTAGATAGATAGAGGAGAGTGGGGGAGGTGACGCCGGGACAAGGGGCTGCGAGTGCGAGGGGACAGGGCCGGAGAAGAACGCGGCCGATGTACAGGAGGGCGACGGGCTCGTGTGTGCGGTTCGGGGACACCAGCTACTTGAATAGTGGAGCACCATTAAACATGAATTGTTGCAGGAAAAATGAGAGGAATGCATGCACATCTCTGCCTGCCTTGCGTGCTCTTCGTTTGCATGATTGACGGCTCACACATTTCGCAAGGACACACAGAGCTCCCGTAATCCTATTATTAGTTTCTGTAGAAAAGCAACTGGCATCGAAATTAGCTCCACTGAATTTGAGGGTTCAGTCCGATACGTTTCCGAAGAAAACACACAGCCACTGTCAGTGTCAACGCATGGGCTAAACTTGAAGTAGTAGTAATTCCACTTTGAAGGCCTAAAGAAACTGTTAGACCCTAAGAAAGATTTCACACGACATGTGCTTGCGTTGAAACGGAGAAGGTGGCGTGTGATAGATGTGTTTGCAGTTTCTTTTAAAACACAGTATAACGCAGACATTTACATAAACGAGTATACAATCATTCTCAATAAACACACATACGCACACTTATTTTTAAGGACATCTTCGCAATACTGAACCGACAATTTTTTTAATTAATAAAATCATCACCTTGTCTTTGACAGGGAGTTCTCATTCGACTGAAAAAATATCATCGAAAAATCTGAAATTTAAATATAACCAATTCAACCACAGGCTGGTTGGCAGATGTGTTAACAGTAGAGAAGAAGAAAAGAAGGGGAAAGAAACAAGGAGCAGCTATGCATGACGCCTTTTGTCGCCGGATGCCGCTCACTTTCAGGGAGAAGTGGTGAGAGGCTGGGCCGCCTTGTCATCATACGTCGACTCTCCCTTTTCGTTTTCTGTTTCGTGTCTGTTTGCTCCGCTTCTTTATTGCTTCGCCTTCTGTCCGCTACACCAATCCTTGTCCGGTTGCACAAAATTCAGGGATCTTACCCACACACGTCACATCCCGCAGTCGGCCATGAGTTGGAATGAAAATAGAGCGGAAATGGAGGGGCGAATCAACCTGTGGTTGAGTTGGTTAGGTGGATGGTTGTATCCCCAGCCCACCAGAGTTCAAATCTTAGATTTGACAATGGTGCTCGCATTTTTCTGGATTTATTTCAGGGTTTCCGGTGATGCGCTTTCAGTGGGAGGAGACGTTCCTGTCGAAGACGAGGTGGTTGCTTCGTTAATCTCAAGATGATGTACCGACCCAGTATTGCGAAGATGCTTATAAGGGTAGGGTGTGCGTGTGTGCGTCATAGGGATGATTGTATACTCGTGTTTGTGAGCATCAGAGTTGTACTGTGTTTCTCAAAAAAAAAAGAGCGGAAATGGAGGGAACTGAGTGAAAGCTATAAAATAGTTCTTTTGCATTTACTTTAATCTTTTTGAAAGCCAATTTTTTTTTCAAAAACTTCAAACACAAATATGAAAACAATACCATCAAAAATAAATATGAAGTGAATATGACGTAGACACGGAGCCCAAAGCGCGGGCCCGTCGGAACTAAAAGACCTCTTAAACCATAGACAAAGATACAAGAAAACAAAGAGAGTTGTTCAATTGAAAGATGTCTACAATATGATAAGATATATCATAGTTTTATATGCTATATTCAACTTTGCCAAAGCGGCATACTAGATTAGGGATTTTGCTCATTTTGTGTTTGTTGGGCTATAAAAACAGCTATATGCCCATTTATTGAACAAAAAGTTCTGTATTCACGGAAATGAAACTATTTTTTGTTTTAGTGTCTTCCGCCCGTAAACATCATTCCGTTTTTGCTCTCAACGCGCATGCTAAAAAAGAATTTCATCGGCATATTGTACAATAGGAAAATTTGGATAATATGATTGTTCAATAGGAGCAAGCATTTCACCAATGCATCATTCACAAGGAAATGTACAAGCTCATTAGCCAAAACAAATAGAAAGGGGTAGAGTGGGAGGGGTTGGGGCATAGATGATCCTCTCGCAGAGGCGTATATTTTGCATATACTATTTTTCTCCGATGATCCCATTGGAGTACATGTAGTGTTCAATAGGGAAAATTATGTGTTTCATCCCTAAACTCTTTCGAAAGTGTAGAATTGATCTCTTAACTTTGAAAATAGCAAATCTTAGGCCCTCAAATTTTAAAATTGGTTACTCTTAGTCCCTTGTGTCGTTGCGGATGGTTTTCTAAATGAATAAAATAAGAAGCGGGGGAAGGTTGTGTGCTTCCTATGATCCTCATTGTACTCCCCTTCACCGCTTATGTCATTGTCTCATGAACGCACCAGCAAAGAAACATCATTGCACGTTTGTTCGTGCCAACCGTGCCATATTACTATCGTACTTTACCGATGGTGGGTTGTGCATGCCGTAGTCAGCGTGCAACATTCCCCCGCTCCCCCTTTTTTCATTTATAGCACTCTTCATCGCTAGAAAACCATCTGAAACGGCACGAGGGACTAAAAGTAACCGATTTTGAAAGTTAAAATACTTGGATTTGTTATATACTTTTGAAAGAATTTAGAAACTAAAAATATACATTTCCTTTTTCAATATGCACTTGATCCAGCTAATCCATTTCTCCCAAAACCCAAGTTATTTAGCATGAACATGATAACACTATAATGGACTTTGTCAAATGCTTTTCCAAAGTCAATTTTGATAGCACTATAATCAAATTAAAGCTTAGACCTGATCCTAATAAGGCGCCAACATTTTTCATCGACATACGAATAAAGCCAAGCCATCACGCTTTCGAGATTAGTTGGAGCTTAATTAGTGTTTCCCTGCACGAACACAGCTCGGGTAATCAATACAGCCATCAAAGCCCTGGAGATTAGTTGGAGCTTAATTAATTTCTGTCTGCACGAACACAGCTCGGATAATCAATGATGATGAGTCATGATTGTCGATTAGGGACACTAGATTGCTGTCACCGATATTAAATCAGAAAGAAAGAAAAAACACCGGGTTGTTGCAAAGCTCACCTCAAGTGCGCCAGCCAGCTCTTAACAATTTTTCCGCTAACACTGTCTCCCAATAGAAATAGTTTTGCACGTACGTACTGCATACTCTGAGAAAAGAATGGAAGGAAATAGTTCGCACGTAACCTCGATTAGTTGTCTAATCATGCATGCGATGATTAACAAGGCGCATCCGTACGTGCAAACTAGGGTTGCAGCCATAAGATAATGGACGTGCGCGACAGTGCATGCAGACTGCCCCGTTTGTTTGGTTCCCTGTGACTATGATGATGATGATTTCTTCTCCGTGTGCATGCAAAGGCTTGTGTCTGTGCATGTATGTATGTATGTATGTATGTATGTATTTGTGTACATTATTACTCTTCAAACCGGAAGCGCGCGTACGTGTACATGTCCTCCACGACGAGAACACGGGCGAGTGCGACGGCTACTGCTTTACTTTTCTTTGCTTGGCAAATTGAGCGGGTGGGGTAGCTGACTGCGAAATGAGGCCATTAGCGGTAGGGAGTCGCCGCGCCCCGGATCCACCGCCACCGAGGTCGCCGTGGCCCGGAGACACTGCCACCGAGGCACCGCTCGCGCTGGATCTGCCGCCGGCGATTCGACGAGCTCCCCTTCCGCCGGTGAATACTTGATTCCTCACGGCCTCGTTCTCGTTCGCCGTCCTCGGATCCGGTGATGGCTAGCTCGTGTGTTGCTCCCCGTTCATACAGTTTTTTGCGATTTGTAGATGTATTATAGCATGTGCACGGAATTTCTCGTTCGAGGATTCATCCTCATCGACGACGACGCTCCTTGAAAGTCACTGGCGACAAATGGTGGAGGTACTTCTTGCAGTGAAGGAAATCGAAGAGAGGAAGAAGAAGGAACTGCGCAAATCCAGAATCGGCCGCCTATGCATCCCTCGCAACCGCCACCTCGGGAACAAGATGTTGATGCAAGATTATTTTTTGGAAGCACCTACATATCTGCCGCACCTCTTTCGCACAAGGTGTTGTATACGTTGACCTCTCTTCGTAATAATTGTAGAAGCATGCGAGGCCAATTCGTGATATTTTACCCACAGAAGAAATGTTGCTTGCTTGCTTGGATTTAGCGCATATCAAAATAAATTGGTCCTGCTCGATTTTGGGACAAGAAAACTCTCAACAACATACTGTCATGTGTGATTCTTCACAATATGATCATTAAAGATGAGAGGGACTTGGACTTGAGGTTCTTCTATGACAATGTCAGTATTTGTGTGAAGCCAGGTAGAAATCTTGACGGTTGTACTATATATTCTACCAATATATTAGTTCATTTTTATTTGTTATATATCATAATGCATCAAAATGGTGAAAAACAACACGGAATATTATTCCTTTTTACAATTTAGGTTTACGGGATCTGTTTGGCGCGCAACCGATTTGGATCCTTATACTATGCTTTTCTCAGCCCTTATACCGGTTTTAAGGGCCTGCGAGATAAGGGGTCTGCTAGAGATGCTCTTAAGGAAGACCCCTAAAACTTCGGTAAATGTTCGAACCACATAGGGCCGGGATCAATTTTTGCCGAGTTTTGCCATCCAATGAAGATCCATATTGGCGGATTGGTCCGAACGTTCGTTTTCCCCGTAAATTGGAACCTTCCTTGGGGGTTTTGGGAGTGTCCGGCCATAGCATCTTCAACCTCATCCAACCAGGTGGCACTTTTTCTTTCTTTTTCACATGTGTTTTGTCCTCTTGGTTCATCTGGTCCACCTTAATTGCCTGAATTTGATGTTTATGGTTGGATGGCCCACTCTCATATCATTTTTGCGGACGAATCGAAACGTGATCCATGACAAATACCGTGTCCTTTTTAGGGGATAGTGGTGGAGATACCCTAAGGATAACATACATGTATGTGGTCATAGGGATGAGTGTATATGTGTAGGTATGCACATCTGCGTCTATTTTATGTTTTAAAAAGTGGTGGGCTCAGATCAGAGAGGAGAAATAAAATTAGAGTGTGTCGCTATATCTGATAGGTACTTCATTTGTTCATTAATACAAGACGTTTTTTGTTTTTTTCTGAATCAAATGTATATAGGCGTGTTTTTAGTTTGTTTGTCCTTTCTTTTCGGTTTACATAGAGCCTTTATTTAAATATCTTATTACATATTATAAATACCTAATACTACGTTCTTCTAGGTTTATTGATCTTTTCGTATTTTATGCAATTGTGTTATCATGGATTTAAAGTAAATATATATATATAAATTATATGTGACAAAATTTATATTATTGAATTCATATTTGAAAGAAGGTTACCAATGATACTATTTTTTGATATATAAAATAATTTTGTTAGTTACTTCAATGGTCAAATTATTTTTGTGGTACTCTCTCCGATCCATATTAATTGACACACACTTAGTACAACTCTAGTACAAAGTTGTATTAAGTGTGCGTCAATTAATTTGGATCGGATGGAGTATACAAATTCCAAGTGCTACACACCCTAAGGACTTTTGAGATTGTTTTATTTTCATTTCTAAAACAGAGGACCTTCGAGATGCAAATGAGGAAAAGGGGCGCACAAGGGATTCTGATCGTGGGTAAGGGTGAAAACTGGCAGTGGCTAATTTAAAAATATTCAATGTATATATTAAAAATAAAAAATATTATTCTTATTTTAAATATCCGCATATGAATTAAAATGAAAATGAAGAGAAAATATATCTAGATTTATTCTACGAATACAAATACAAATACAAGTACATGATTTAGACACCATTAATATGGAAATGGATATATTTATATGAAATACTTTTTTTTGAGCTAATTTAAGAAATTCTAGCCGATAATATACCAATTATCCAACATCAAAACCTAATAAATTATCCAAATTTACTTTCTATGTGAAACTTATGAAATATATGCATCATATACTATTCGAATCAACGAGTTTACCTAAAGTCAGTAGCGGCAGAAGGATGCATCAAAGACACGTGCATCCTTCGTATACTGTAGTATTTTACTACAGTACTCGCTACAGTATATGAATGAGATGAGCCTTAGACAACGGTTCGGGCTGCCTGGGGCTAGACGCCACCGCTGCCTAAAGTCAAATACCCTAGGTGAAAATATAAAATAACTCTAGGTAAACGCTTTACCTGGAACTTCCCCAGATAAATGACTTCAGGAGAAGTATAGACGAAAAAGAAGGCTTTCCCTAGAGCAATTTGGTCAGACATGTGGAAGTTTACGGCAAATACTCTAGGAAGAAAGAAGTCCACATAACCCCCTTGGGTTTCAGAAACCGGCTAATCCACCCCCGAACTTTAAAACCGGTTAATTAACCCCCTAGGATCCCTAATACCAGGCAAAGCGCCCCCTAATCTCAATTAAGATGGTTTTTGCCGATGGTTTTGCTTACGTGGCTCTGCACGATTGCCACATCGGCTTTGGTGGGGTGGGTCTCGGAATTAATTGCCCCTCCTGATTGTTTGGGCCTCATCTGTCTTTATTCCTTTCGACGAGGCGGCGGCACGACAAGCCGTCGGTGCTTGACGGGAAGCGGAGCAAAGACTTTCAGGTGAGGCGATCAGCTCTTTCATGCCAGCAAGCACGTCCTTCTCTGCATGTATGACACATTGAAACTTATGTCTTGATTTTTTGAATTTAGATGCACACGCCTGCCTAGCTACTCCTCGATCGGTTCGGTGATTGGTACTAATTGCTCCACAGTTGCAGCAGACTAATGGTTGTTTAGTTAATGTGTGTATACCATGGTTATCTATATGCACTTGAGCAGTCAAGATAATAATGATTTTAAAGCAGTTCTTGTGAAATTCAGAAGTTACGACTTGAGCTACCTTCAGGCACTGCTAGTTTTGAAGAGTTTTCCATATTGATCAACGAAGAAAACTCTTCAAAACTAGCAGTTTACACCATATCATATGTACCACGTGGGAGGCATGTATCCTTAGAGCCATATTATGCCCTAGGAAAAGCTTGTGGGCCCTAATATTATTTCAGTCATAATTTTACATAGTAAGATATAGTATTATTTAATATATATATATTATATTTATTTATGCTGCAAATTTATTATCAATGCCACATAGTTATTGACAGATTTATTTTAACTAATATACTATTATTATCCATATCCATTGTAAATTGAGTAAGAATTCGATAAGTATATGTATTCAAGAAATATATGACTTGCAATCATATTTCTTTTATGAATATCAGATGGAAATGGTAAGAACCGATGTTTCATTTTTCACCCCTAGTCGTGGGTTTCCTTTTCGTAATGCAGAGCTAGTCTCGTTCTCCCTCCTTTCCAAAATAGCTCTCGGTCGGGGGAGCAACTATAATTAGCGGATACCTTTCCGTACGCCTTCGCAAAGGTCACTTTTCGCACGCTTCGATGTCGCCATGTGGCATGTTTTAGACGCGCAGCACGCAGCCATCGCGCAGGTCAGATCTAGCCATAATTTTCCGCGCAGCCACAGTTCTGCCACGGCTCAGTTTTTCAGCCACAGCACCACAGCCACAACCCTGCCACAACTCAGTTTTTCAGCCACAGCTCCACAGCCACAGTTTTTTCAGCCACAGCTCCCTGTCACAGTCCAGTTTTCAGCCAAAGCCACAGTTTTTTCAGCCACAGCCGTAGTTTTTTTCAGCCACAGTACAAAGCCACAAGTCCGTGCGCAGCCACAGAAGAGTCTGCTTGCTGCCACAGTTGTTGTTCGCGCGGGACACAGTAAAAATGCGACACATGTCGGGTCCAGAGAGCGCTAAAGGTGACCTCGCGAGAGGGGTACCCGCTAATTAGTGATTGACGTCGGTCGGCCTGGAAAACATGGCGGGCCAGTGTGACCCAAACCCAGTGTCGATGTTCGTTGGGCCGTGATCAAACACAAGGGATGTCAACTACGTTTTTGTTTTCAAATTTACGGGGTATCTTCTATAGAGGTTACCTTAGATTATTTTATGGTGATAAGTGACCTAGGTATGTGCATTACTTATCATCAGGAGAGAGTTTTCGTGGGATAAATATTGTCTTTTTGTGTCTCTTTATAGATCCATTAAAAAAACTGAGGGCCGATCCATTTTTTAAATGAAACATATATCTCCTGAGGTATTCGTCAAAATTACTAATTGTTTTCACTGTTGCATATTTCATGTCGACATCTTTAAAATTAGATTTTATGTTGATAGATTTTGAAAATATATATATAAAATAATCCTTCTTAAGAGAAATCGTCAAAATATATAGAAATGTAAGAAAATCCACATAAAAACAAAGACTCCGAAGAAATAAAAAAGAGAAGTTGAAAACCCCCAAAAAATAAAATCAAGAAAGAACCCACAAAAACCCGAAGAATAAAGAGACACAAAAAGACAATATTTATCCTTCTTAAGAGAAATCGTCAAAATATATAGAAAAGTAAGAAAATCCACATAAAAACAAAGACCCCGAAGAAATAAAAAAGAGAAGTTGAAAACCCCCAAAAAAATAAAATCAAGAAAGAACCCACAAAAACCCAAAAAATAGAAAATATGATATGATGGACACCACGTGGAGCGATGGAGCAATTCCTTGCCAGATAAAATACCCCTCATGGGAGGCACCCTTTATGCCATGTTTAGTTAAGCCCGTGTCAACGTGATAGAAAGGGATTTTAAGTTACACGGTATTTAGTCCTCTTCATTCCGCTTCAAACCTCTTTAATTTGTGTCTAGAATTTCTAAAATGACTCATGTTTTACAAAAATATGCAAATTTTCACACCATTACTAATATGTCAAAAAATGTTTAAATATTTCAAAAATGTAATTTAATTACAAAATGTAGGTCTTTCAAAAATTGTCTTCCCGTTTGTAAAAAAACAAATAATGTACATGGTTTCTAAAAATATATTTCTTAAAATAGTTTTTTTTTATTTTGGGTTTTTTCAAAATGGTTCATGCAAGCTCTAAAAATGATGGTGTCGTTCTAAAAAAATGTTTACAAATATTTAATTTTTTTTTTAATTGTACCTAACTAATTTTTTATTAAATTAGATGTTTTTATTAAATTTAATCAAAAATTAAATATTTTCTTTATAGAAAATCAGTTTTTCCAATAAAGAAGTGAAAAAAATTCCGGCTGATTTTGCCAGACTGTTTGTCATTCGCTATAATATGTCGGCTCACTAAAGTGGGTCCCCAATGAGCCTATTAAATGAGTGGGGATTTTTTGATCCCAAGCTCCAGTGAGCCCATTATTTGAAAAATTCGAAAAACATATTTTTGAAATTCGAAAATTTCTGAAATACAGTACGCTTGAACATTGAGGTGTATACCATATTTCTGGAATTTTAATGTTTCGTGATGAAATACGCTTTCGTGTGAGCTACACAAAAAAGATAAATTCTTGTAATTTAATAGTGAACAGTAGTGTGGTAAAAATACAAGATTTTTATATTTTTGTGTAGCTCGCGTGCAAACATATTTCACCGAGAAACTTTACAAACGAGTAATATACATCCATATGTATGTGTGTGTTTGTTTTCAGATTTTTATGGAACCTAATAATTGGATTTTGTTTTTCAAATTTAAAGGAGCCATAAAGTTCGGGATCCAACAGCTATTTCCACTATTAAAGAAGTTTGATGACTATTTGATGCAGAGAACATTGTATAGCGGAACGCTGCACTCGTATATGCATCGTCTATACATCGCTTATTGTGATGCCTATGAGCTGGTCACTCACACGATTATTCACGTGGCCCTTCTCACGTGGCCCTTCTCAAAATAAATGTTGAAACATTTTAATTATATGCTAAACGTGATGTTCGACTTGCACAATTGGTTGTACTAGTAGATGCTTTCTTCTCTATTGTGGGTTTCAGCGTTTTACGTATTATTAACTTTGAACAACCATTTGCTATAATTAAGTAATTATTGTATATTTGGAAAAGGTATCATTTTACTTGAAAAGTGTTCAATGTTTCTTAAAAATATTTAACATGCATCCAAAACACATTTAGCATATAATTAAAATGTTTCAACATTTAGTTTTTCGTCAACCATTTAAAACTGTTCAACACATTTAACATAAATATGCCGTTCTCTATTTAAAAGTATTCTACACGTATTAAAAAAAGTTTAACGCGTATTTCTAAAATGATCAAAATTTAGGAAAAAAATTCAACATTTTTTTATATTTTCAATGCCTCTTAAAAAGTGTTTAATATCTATTTTTAAAAAGTTAACAAGGAATTTTACTAATATTTGTCAAAGTTGTTTGAAAAATGTTCATCATCAATTTTAAAAAGTTGGAAATATTTTTAACATGTATTAATATTTAAAACATTTTAACATGTATTAATGTTGTTTAACATGCATTTAAATAAAAATATTCATGTATTTCCCAACAAATGTTTTAATTTAATTTAGACCAAGAAAACCGGCAAAATGGTAAAATGAAAGAAAACAATAAATGGGAAGATGGAACTATTAAAAAAAGTAAATTAAGGTAAATAAATTTAAATAAAAATTAAAAACAATAAAAACAAAAGAATGAATGCATGAAATAGACTAAAAAATTAAAATAAGAAAAGACAATATTTTTGTAATAGACGATCAACATTATTTTTAAATACATGATGGACATTTAGTAACATGTAATCACCGTTGATATGCGAATAATATTTAATAGATGAAGAGCATTCTTTAGTGCATAGAGAATATTTGTTAATACTCTATGTTTTTTTTATAAAAAAATACAAGCTAAGTATATTTATTATGTTTTACACATTTTTATTACATGGCAGAAAACCACTAGTAACTTACTTTAGTAGTAGAGAAAGGAAAGGAATACACAAATTGAAAATAATAAATTAAATACATGAATATAAAATCAATGAAAAAGAAACGAATAGATACAAAAAGGTATAAAAGGCGGACGAAAGTGCTAGTGTACCTCTTGTGTTGTCTACTCTATTGTATTTGTCTTTATCTTTCTGTATTATATTTAGGCTTATTATTTTAGTGCACTTTATGCTTTACGCACAGTGCATTTTATGCTTGCTTCTATAATGCATTTACTTACTGAACTTGTGCTCCCTCCTAGTGCACTTTGTGCTCTACACTTCAGTGCATTTGTGTTCGCATGTAGTGCATCATGTATTACCCACTATACTGTGTTTGTGCTCATGTATAGTGTACTCTATACTCCGTACCATCATACATGTGTGCTCCTTTACAATGTGCACTTTCGTGTTTCCTGCACTGTGCGTGTTTCCACTTTTTCTTCTTTTTCTTCATTTTTCCTGTTCTTGCTCTCTTTTATTGTCATATTTTTTGTTTTCTTTCCATAAGAAAGTGATCTTGAAATTTTATTAAATGTTAGAAAATTTTAAAATTCTCAAAGTTTTCAAAATATTAATAATTTCAAAAATATGTAAAAAACATATTTCACATGTTTATATTTTAAACAATGTTCTATAATTTTAAATACTTCAATTCTTTGCTTTTTAGAATAGCCAAATAAAAAACCAACTCCAAACTAATAAAACAGTAAAACATAAAAGGAGCGCTCACTATGCGCTAAATGGGGAACCAACCTAAGTGCTTCGTGCGCAGAACCTGGACACTTTGTCAAAGAATGTCACACATAGGAGCTCTTGAGTCACTGGCGTAACTCGCATCGTGCAATGAGTCACGTGGTTTTCTGTAGCAAATTATTATCTTTTTTAGAACTAGAAAATGGTAAAAATGTTTACAAATTTAAACTTTCTTTTGAATTTTGTTTTTCTGCAAATATTAAAGTTATTTGTGAACTTTTTAAAACGTTCACAAATTATTATATTTTGTAGAATTTTAGAAAATCTTTTAGAATTTAGAAATGTTTGTGAATTTTAAAAAATGTTCACAAATTATAATTTTTTGAAGAATTTTAGAAAATCTTCTGGAATTTAGAAATGTTTGTGAATTTTATAAAACTTTAAGAAATTATATTTTTTGTAGAATTTTAGAAAATCTTCTAAAATTTAGAAATGTTTGTAAATTTATTTATTTATGCAATACATACGTTTAAGGATTTATAAAATATTCACCAACAATTTTTTTTGCATATTTATAAACCATCATTAATTATTATTATGGAAGAATTAAAAAATATTCCAAAATCAAAAATCGTGATTATTAAAATAATATTTACAAATTTGAAATTAGTCAAGAGTTTAACAAAAAAATGTGAATTTTTTTCATGAATTAACACAAATATTATCAAATTTCGAAAAAAATTGATAAAATGGAAAAAATAAAGGAAAATTACAAACAAAAAAGGATCACATTTAAAAAATACTTAAAACCGTAGAAGGACACGACAACAGAGAACTGGGTCGGCTCTTATATATTAGGTGTGTTTCTTTCTCGATACCTATGTGCAGAATAAGAAAATTGATGTATCGACTTTAATGATACACTATCAAATGTGCTGAAGCGTTGCAATTAGAGAAACAAATCGTAATGTATCTGAAGTGATCCATCTGTGTTGTCGCCACTGTTGATGGTGATCATGTTGTTCACCTATTCACTATGTACATGATCAATCCCATGACATTGATCTTCATCATCACACTCTAGCACACCGTTTTCACGAGACCTAGCTCCCCTCTACTTACCCAATCATTATGGACTCCCTCCTCAAAGGCAATCTCCCTGAGGACCAAGATAAAGCACATCACATCACACATATCTCCAAAGCGAACACTATCATGAGTGGATAACTCTACAAACAAAGCACTATTGGAATGTTCCAGCGATGTATGGCAGAACAAGAAGGTAAAGGTTTTCTTTGAGAAATCCACGACAACATCTATGGACATCACATCGCATTGTGATGTCCAAAGCTCTTTGCTGATCTTTCTTTTGTTGACCACATTGGCCGATGCAGTGTCCATGGTGCGCACTTGCAATGGGTGATGGATGTTTGCCTAACATAATCATATCTCGGATCCGGCACTCAAAACCATCCCAACACCTGACCTTTCACTCACATGGAAGTGACAACCCATGTAAGTTGGGAAGAAGGAGGATCAACCAAATAGCTAAGTCTCATCCAGTTCCTCCAGTTGATCGAAGTGGAAAGTTGGAGGTCAGAACCAATCATCCCGGTCCAGATTGATTGAAGACCACATCAACCACTACACCATGTTGGCATTAAAGACACTCATTTCTCAACGGGTAATCTAGTTAAATATGTTAGTTAACACACAATTAATAGCCATGACCGACTGTCACTTCTGCATTTACCAGCCATTATTACACCGCTCCTGGCGCACTGTACATAAGCTGAGGAGGGGAAAATGACTGCGGCTAGACACTCACCCTTACTCTCATGCACTCGAGAAGTAAACACCATCACACATGATTAGGGTATTACCTCCACCCTCGAGGATCCTGGCCTATATAATTCCTTGCGCGTACTCCATTTCATCTATCGCAAAGATATGATTCTTGATCACTAGTACACTTGTACATACTTTCATAAATATTAACGCAACAAAGTTCTTTATCAACTATATAGGTGTAGTGGGTATATCAAGAAATGTATTTTAGTAGGTGTAACAGGTGATGTTTTAAGATTCAACATTCTGCAAGTGGAATAGTATATCAAGTATAGCAGAAGCATCATCGTAATTTTTATGAGAAGCAGATGCAGAATCAAGCACTTATGACATAGAAGAGTGTTGTGCTGGTGTCACAAATTGATTTAAAACAATACATGTATCAATAGTAGCGTCAGTACCAAGATTAGTACCTTTTCTTGTAGTTGAAGGAATGATCTTTGGTTTTGGATCTATAGTTTTTCCATGATGGATAATAAATTCAGTAAACAAGCAAACTCCAAGTGAATTTATAAATATAGCTATGCTTTCTGATAACGGTACTAGAAAATAGCCTTCATAACCCATAAGTCTGGGGGGCACAACATTCTTTAAGGCAATCACAACCTAAATTTATTGATTGGACACAATAAGATCCAAAGAATATTTATAAGTCTTTGTTGCTAATTTGTCAATTAAACCACACCTGGAAACAATTACATGCTCAATATAATTTATTAGTAGCAAATCAATATAGTGATTATAGTTGGATAGCAATAATAACAACACATTATAGTCATATTCAACAGTTGCCAAGTACAAAGAAATGTAAAAGAATATACCAACAATGGTCAAAAGCATAAGCTTGGGTGAATAATGGATGTTGCATGGATGGAACCAGTTCATCATTCCTATGTAGGCATATATTCCATAAATAGTTGTAAATCCTTGCCGCAAGAACTTGCCCCACATATATTGTCATATCCTTCTATTTCAGCGATATCCTAATGGAAATTAAAGATAATTAAGATACTCTTTTCACAAAATACCTTATCAAAGCAGTAAAAGTCAATGAATACATGTAATTCTCAAGATACAATCATTCCCTTTGGTTCCCTAATTATTATCACTCCAAGGTCCCGGGTTTAGAATAATAAAAAATGCATATGACGTCCATGTCAGATCCAATCAGATAGATATTCAAGAAAACATATATGGTTCAGTCTAAAATCATGACACTCCGCCCCTTGTGTCAAGCATTGAGCATAGTAAAGTCATCACAACATCACTATCAATCATAATAGGTACTAGGTATCAACCCTACAAAATTCAACAACTATTACATGATGGATCTCATCCAATTCCCATCCACCTCATATGCCACAAAGAAATGATTGGAGATGACGATGTTTAAACTTTTACTAAAGCGTTGGTTGATACGTCCAAAACGTATCTATAATTTCTGCTGGCTCCTTGCCTCTTTTGTGTGATATTGCTATGATATTGATGAACTTCCATACACTTTTGATCATATTTGGACTAACCTATTAACTCAGTGCACCCCAGTGCCAGTTCCCGTTTTCTGCCGTTTTTCTATTTCAGGTTTCCCCCATATTAAAAGTGCTCCAAAAATTCGGGAAAAATACAATAAAAATCAGCGCAGAAGAATCTTCGGGAATCACCGAGGGGGGCCAGAGGGGACCCACCAGGGGCCCAGGCACCCTCCCGGCGCGCCCTTGGGTGGGGTCGCGCCAGGGGGCCGCCTGGACCCCTGGTGGCCCCCCTGTCTGCCCCCTTCGCCTATATATCCCTCGTGACGTGAAACTCCCGTGACGAGAACCCTTTTTCGCGATCTCTCCTCTGTTCCGCCGCCGCCGCGCTTCCAAGATCGGGAGCACCAGAAGACCTCTTCCCGGCACCCTGCCGGAGGAAGGAATCACCTCTGGGAGCTTCTCCACCACCATGGATGCTTCGCAGATGAACCGTGAGTAGTCCACCTTGGACCATGGGTCTATGATCAGTAGCTATGTGATGTTCTCCTCCCCTCTTTGTTCTTCATGAATTAGACCTCGTGAGATGCCCTACATGATCGAGGCACATATGTAATCTTTCTGCTGTTGCTATGCTGAGTTTGCTGGGATCCAATGGATTATGAGACTATGTTCAGATTGTGTTTGAGTAATATATTTGATTCTCCTCTTGTATATTTATGTTCTAGAGTAATTCTTGCATGTTCTCCGTTGATTTTTATTGCTTTGGCCAAGTAGTAGGTAGTGACTCCAAGAGGGAGCGTTATGCATGATTGTGGGTTCATGCCCCTTGACGACTAGCTTGAGTGACAGAAACATGAGTCTAGCGGATGTGTTGTTGCCACAAGGGGGAAAACAACGGTGCTTGTACTCGCGGGTGCAAGGATTGTTTACTTTACGCAAAGTTCTTTAATTCAATTGTCCGTTGCTTTGAGTTTACACTTTGGGTGGGATTCACAACTTAAGACCAGCGAGATGTTCTGGATAGATATCTCAAGGTGGATGATTAGTAGGTAGATGCAGATGGATTTCGGTCTACTTGTCTTGGCGTACCACCCATGCTTTTGAGCCTCTTCCTTTATTTATAGCATAGTTAGCATTGGTTTGCGCACATAATCCTGTCAATTGCCCAGCTGTAATTTGTTTACCTCACATGGCCATTTTATCGTCTTTTGGGAGAGACACATCACTAGTGAACATCATAGGACCCCGGTCCATATTTCCAATATTGTTTACACCTTCAATTTACTTTTAGTATTTACTTTTCCGTTGCTATCACTATCATTATTATCCCGTGCGTTTTATCCTTTGTAAACAACAAGGCCGGAGGAATTGACAACTCCTCTGTACTCGTTGGGAAGCAAAGCTATTTGCTGTGTGTGCAGGTCCATGTGAAGTTAGCAACCTCGGTTGTAAACGGTGCCATTGTTCACTTCACCACCTACTTGTATCTGTTGGAGTCCTACTGGTTCGATATTCAACCTTAGCATTTTCTCTAAGGGAAACTTGTTGCTGTCTACATCTCAACCTTCCACTTTGGGTAACCAACGAGGGGGCGTTAATTCGTACCATCAAAAGAAATTTCTGGCGCCGTTGTCGGGGACTCCACTCTTCAAGATAGGGGAGTTGCACACTATCTTTTCTCTTTGCTTTTTAGTCTTGTTAGTTTACCTTTCAGTTTTTGCTTTAGTTTTTTTTTATCAAAAATCAAAAAATAGTTATCTTGCTTGCTGCTACTATGGGTTCCTCCGAGAACAGCAAGTTGTGTGACTTCACTAGTCACAACAACATTGACTTTATCTGCACTCCTATTACTACACCTGCTACTTCAACACCTTCTTATGAGATTAAACCTGCTTTGCTGAACCTTGTTATGAAAGATCAATTCTCCGGTGCTAGAGATGATGCTGCTTTGCACTTAAATAATTTTATTGAGCTCTGTGATATGCAAAAGTACAAAGAAGTAGATGGTGATATTGTTAAGCTTAAGCTTTTTCCTTTCTCTTTGAGGGACGGAGCTAAAATCTGGTTTCAATCCTTGCCTAAGAATAGCATAGACTCTTGGGACAAGTGCAAGGATGCTTTTATTGGGAAGTACTACCCCTCTGCTAAGATTATCCAATTGAGGAGCTATATTATGAATTTTAGGCAATTGTATAATGAACACGTTGCCCAAGCTTGGGAACGCATGAAATCTCTTGTTAAGAATTGCCCTACGCATGGTTTGACTACTTGGATGGTTATCCAAACTTTTTATGCAGGCTTGAACTTTACCTCGCGGAACTTCCTAGATTCGGCCGCGGGAGGAACCTTTATGTCAACTACACTTGGTGCTGCCACAAAACTACTCGATGACATGATGACCAACTATTCCCAATGGCACACCGAAAGAGCTCCAACAGGTAGGAATGTAAACTCTGTCGAGGAGATCGCCTCCCTAAATGAAAAAGTTGACTTGATTATGTCTCTACTTACCAAGCAATCCCCTATTGATCCTCATGATGTTCCTTTAAATTCTTTGATTTCTCAAGATCAAGTAGGTGTGAACTTTATCTCTAGAAACAACTTCAATAACAATGCTTATAGGAGTAATTTTGGTAGCAATCCTAGACCGTTCCCCTCCAACAACTATGGGAACAACAACACTTATCCTAGCACCAAAAACTCCACTTCTGAATTAGAGAGTATGCTTTTAGACTTTATCACTACCCAAAAAGCCTTCAACAAGAGTGTAGAGGAAAAACTAGACAAATTAGATAACCTCTCGTCGAAGGTAGACAATTTAGCCCATGAAGTAGAATTACATAAAATTAGAACTTCTCCTCTTGAGGAGAGGAAGGTCACTCCTATGAATGCTATTCAAATGAAAATTAATGAAAACATTAGGATGATGGCTAAACTCAAAGAGAGATGGGCTAGAGAAAAGGAGGAAGAAGATAGAATTAAGAGCCTTCCTACACACCATACTGTTGCTACTATCCAAGTTGTTGAGGATATCCAAACTCTTAGCACCCAATGCACCCCTAGTCCCATAGGACCTATTAATGGTGATGCTATGACCTCAACTGTAGAAGAAGAAATTTCTATGACTATAGAAGCTTCCAAACAAGTGAGACTAAATGACACCACTACCACTTTACTTGATAGTAGTGACCTTGATTTTGATAATTGCACCCTTTCTGAAGTTATTCGTTTCATTCACAAGATGTCTAGAGACCCCCACACTAGCACACTTAATCTTGCCTTCACGGAGCATATCACTAATGCTCTCATTAAAGCTAGGGAGGAGAAGCTTAGGGTAGAGGCCTCCATACCTAGAAAGCTAGAAAATGCTTGGGATCCTATGATTAAAATTAAGTTGAATAACTTTTCTTTCCATGCTTTATGTGATGTTGGAGCTAGTACCTCCGTTATGCCCAAAAGAATGTATGATATATTTGAATTGAAACCTATTGATCCTTGTTCTTTTGGTGTTCGTCTTGTCGACTCTTCCGTAAAGAAACCTTTGGGGAAGATCGATGATGTTCTTATCATTGCCAATGACAATTACGTTCCCGTTGATTTTACTATTATGGACATTGAATGTGAACCTTCTTGTCCAATTATTTTGGGACGTCCTTTTCTTCGCACCGTGGGTGCTATTATGGATATGAAAGAAGGGATTATAAAATTCCAATTCCCTCTCAAGAAAGGGATGGAAAACTTCCCTAGGAAAAATATTAAGTTGCCTTTTGAGTCCGTCACATAGGCTAGTTATTTTCTTGAAAAGACTTGATCTATTGCATTAAGCCTAGCTAACGGCTTTAAAGAAGGGCTTTCGGGAGGCAGCCCGCAACGAATTTAGGATTTCCTTTTTGTTTTTCTTCTGTTTTTAGTGGTCTTGATGATTGTTACTACTGTAGCAACATCGTTGTATCTTTACTTTTCAAGCTTTGTGCCAATTATAGCCTCATATGACAAGGGAAGTGAAAGTTGTGACATGCTGTCCAGAAAACAGATTCTGTCCTCGTGACTAGAAAAATCACAGTACATCTTTTTGAGCTGAAATTTTTACACAGCGTGATCTATACAATTAAGGAACTTTCGTATGTTCTGAGTTTTTTGTTTTGAGTTGCAGAAATATCCCTAAAAAAATCTTTTCTACCTGCTGGTCTGTTTTTCACAGATTCTGTCCTGTTTTGCTTCTTCTTCATTTTGCAAACCTTAAGCTTGCTTTTTCTCTGCAAAAACATTTTGGAAATCTTGAGAAACAGTAGCTCTTCAAGAATATCCTTGTTTCCAGTAGAGGAAAAATTATTTTATTATGGGTACTAACCTCGCTAATCAGATTATGATGAGTTATGTATGAAGGGAGTTTTCAAGTGTGCGAGGGAAGATGATGAAAGAAGATTCAGGAGTGTCAAGTGCTCAATCTTGGGGATTCCCCCATGCATCCCCAAGAAATATTCAAAGAGACTCAATCGTCTAAGCTTGGGGATGCCCCCGTGCATCCCCTTCTCCATCAATAATTATCAGTTCGTCTCTCGTCTCACTATATTTTTATCACTTCATGCGTTATGTGCTATGCTTGGAGCGTCTCGCTCTTAGGTTTTATTTTTAGTTTTCTTTAGCTCTGCTTGCTGCTCATAACAAGTTAGAACCCAGCTTTCTTTGTGTGGGAGAGAAACACGCTCCACTTTCAAAATATAGAACACAACATAGGATTTTTCATGCTTATCTTTGCTGTGTGTGTTCTTTATCTTTTTCATAGCTACTGTCATGTTTAGCTCTTAGTTTTCATGCTTATCTTTTTAAAGAGCTTTTGTTTAGTTTGTTTCTGGAACTCTCTTGAGTTTTCATGTTTATCTTGTTTAGAGAGTTTTCCTGTTGCACTGAGTTTTGTGTCTTGACTTGAAGTAGGTAACTGAGATTGCTATTCTTTTTTAGTAGTAACTTGCAATAGTTTTGAGGTATTGTTTTGAGTAATGTTTGGACTTTTGGTGTCAAGATCGTTAGCCTATTAGTGATAGATGTCGTATTTTTGGCAATCCGTGTTTATTTTCAAAACTTACAAAATTAGTTGAGAACTTTAGCTACCAGATGGATCACTACTCTTCTAAGGGGTCGAATATTAGAGTACACTCATGTACCATGAGTCGAAGATGCGCAGGGATAACCAAACCCCCATACACTCCTCCTCGGGGTACTTGTCTATTTGTGAAACCTCCTTATTAGATTGAGAGTTACCGATAATAAGTGCATGAGTTCTTCGGACTAATGTGAGTATTCGAAAGTTGACACTTCCACCTTCCCATATTTTTCTAGCCTCTCCTGTGCCGTGCATTGCTTTCTTCTCACTCCGAGAGTTAGCGTCCACCTTCGTCGGTACATCCAAACCCTTGTCATGATACGCTCTGTCATCATAAACCTCCTTATATCCTTCCTCAAAACAGCCACCATACCTACCTATCAAGGCATTTCCATAGCCTTTCCGAGATATATTGCCATGCAACATCCATCTTCTCATGACTTGATCTTCATGTCATACATGCTACTTGATTGATCGATGAGCCGCATGCTAGTTGGGCCTTTCCCTAATCATTGGTACATGACGCGCTAGTATCATTACATATCCTTCTACACTGGCAGAGGCATACATTTGCATACATCATGATACTTACATCTTCTTTATGATTTGAGTACTTTTATAAAGTGTGAAAGATCTTCTATACTTTTTGTAACATATAGAGTGTTGCCCCTAAAGTGAGGAAAAGATCCCAAAGTGGACAAATTAAAAGATCCCAAAGAGGACAAATGAGAGAAATAGAAAGAGCCATTGAGGCCACCAAAAAATACAAAAAAAGTTATAAAAAAGAGAAAAATAAATAAAAAGAAAGAAGGGGTGAAAGGGCATGTGCCCTTATGTTTGGTTTTCGTAATTGATGACAATCTTTATGGACTAATGATTTCCTTGAGTTATACTTTAAGGTTTGTCCATAGGCAAAGCTTGAAGATCATATGGTGGCTTCAAGGTTGTAGGATGTAGATTTCGTGTTGACCAAGGTGTTCTTCATGGAGCTATCCGAAGATTGGTCAAGGTGATGTGTGCAAGGTCAAGAGGAGCATCACGAAGATATCACATGCTTGGAGCTTGCCGACCATTTGGTGATAATGGTTTTGTGAAGATGTGCCTAAAAGAGGCTCACCCGTAATGGAGTATGGGGGAGCTATCTACAAGTCTTCATCGAGCCGGCGGAATCGAGGAAGATGTTCCAACTTGAGGCGGGCATGATCGTCATCATCAAGCTCAAGTGGATTATGCGCAAGACAAAGGTTTGACTAGATAGGTGTCTAGTTTACCGGTCTCTTGGTAGTAGTTAGGAGACCGTGTTATCTTTTCTCCGTGTGAGTTTTGGAGCTTGTGGTCTTCTTCATGAAAAGCTCTTCTTCATCGAAAACGGTTTTCATATACATCTACTTTTGTGTTTTCGATGTTGGTGTTTTTGTCGGCTCTTATCTTGTGAAGGTTTCACCTTCTACCTTGTTGGCATTCTAACATTTCCATGATTTGCATCATTTCTTTTTGTTGATCTTGGGTGGTTCTCTATGTGAGGATCTAGAGCTTTTCCATAGCTTTAAAACAAGCCCAAGATCATCAAAATCGGAGTTCGTATGGAAAAGTTATGCTTGTTTTGGCCGTGCTGTTTTTTCCTGTGAGGTAGTACCGCCCGGAATTGAGGTAGTACCGCCCGAGCGGTAGTACAGCCCGGTAGTACCGCTCCAGTTGAGGTAGTACCGCTCCACGGTAGTACCGCTCGCTGTGCGGTAGTACCGTGGTTGGTGGCCTTCCAACGGTTGGATTCGTGGGGACCTATAAAAGGGGGTCTTCTTCTTCCTTTGTCCTGACCCGTTTTGTGCAAGTTCTTCCCCCAATTGTTGACCTCTTTGAGCTTGCTTACTCCCTTTCCCTCCCATGATTCTTGCTCCTTTTTGAGGGAAAAGAGAGAGGAGGTCTAGATCCACATTCTCCACCAAGCCATCTCTCCTCTAAGTGAGGGGAACCTTGTGGATTTAGATCTTGGAGTTCTTGGTGTTCTCCTTGTTCTTCCTCTCATATTCCTCCATAGCTTTTGTTGCTTTGGTGGGATTTGAGAGTTGGGGACTTGAGCACTTCGTGTGCTCTTGCCATTGCATTTGGTGCATCGGTTTGAGTTCTCTCCGAGGATTCGTTGTAGTAAGTGAAGTTGAGAAGATAGTTACTCGTGAGTGCATTGGCACTCTAGAGCTTGTTCTCTTGAGTGCATTGGCACTCTAGAGCTTGTTCCTCTTGGGTGCGTTGGCCCCTAGAGGCTTGTTGTTGCGGAGCTCAATCTTTATGGTGGAAAGCTTTGGGACGCTACGGGAGCCTCCAATTCGGTTGTGGAGATAGCCCCGAGCATTTGTACGGGTTCGGTGACCGCCCCCAAGAGTCGCCATTTGTACGGGCTCGGTGACCGCCCTCAAGTGTCCTAATAGTGGAATCACGGCATCTTGCGTTGGTAAGAGAGTGAGGAGAAATAGGGTGGCCCTCGTTGGCTTCGTGTGAGCATTGTGCTCCTCACCCTCTCCAAACGGAGACGTACTTCTCGCAAGAGAAGGAACTTCGGTAACAAATCCTTATCTCCATCGGCTCCACTACTGGTTATCTCTACCCTTACTTTGAGCAAGCTTATTACATTGTTTATCTTGTGCTTGCTCATATTATTGTGCATTGCTTGTCCCATAGGTTTTTCATCTAGTCAACCTATTTACTTGTGCACCTACTGTGTGATAGCCTTAGTGCTCTTGTTATATATCTTGCTATCACTTAGTTGTTTATCTTGCTTAGTATAAGTTGTTGGTGCACATAGTTGAGCCTAGCTTATTTAGGTTTCTTGCTTGGCAAATTAAACGTTAAGTTTTATTCCGCATTTGTTCAAGCCGAAACCGTAATTATTTTAAATGCCTGTTCACTCCCCCCCTCTAGGCGACATCCACGTCCTTTCAATTGGTATCAGAGCCTCGTCTCTCTTTATAGGGCTTCACCGCCTTGAGAGTAAGGATGTCGACTAGGGGACTAGGATTCTTTGACACTCTTAGTTTCGATGGCACAAATTTTGATGCTTGGAAAATTCGCATGCTTAATTATTTTCGGGGCATTGACCCGTGTATGGAGCGAATTGTAGATATGGGTTTTTCTCCTCCAAAGGGTACTCAAAACCTATCCTTGGTGGATGAGGAAAACTCTTTATCTCAATGCTCAAGCTTCTAATGTGCTTGTTGATGCTTTGAGTAATGTAGACTTATTTCAACTCATGCCATTTCGGGATGCTCATGAGTTGTGGACAAAGCTTCAAGATAAATATGGTGTGTCCAAGATTTGTGGGGATGATTGTTCTCCCTCCACCTCCGGTCGCGATGTCTTCTCAACTTCTTCTACTTCACCAACATGTGGTTTTCCACAAGGTAATGAAATGGTGAGTAGTGTGAGTCATTGCAATGATGATTGTGAACCTATTGTTCATAACTCTTTATCACTATCTTATTGCAATGCCTCCTTGTTGGACCTCAACACTTCGAGCACCACAAATGTCTTACATGCTTGTGTTGATAGTCCTTGCATATCATATAGAAATCACTTGAATAAACCTCATGATGATATGCTTGCTATATCTTGTTGCCATGATAAGAATGCCTCTATTCCCTCTAGTTATCGTACTAACAATGTAGAGGAAAATCAACGGTCCATGGAACAAGATGTGGTCTTGAGTGGTGCCTCAAGAGATCCTACATCATCATCTCGTGTTACTCACTTTTGCCTTATGGCGAAGGAGTTAAAGGTATCTCCTACTTTGACCCCCATATCGAGTAATGATGATGATATAGATAATGTTGAAGAGGATGATAATATTGCTTCCTTAAAAATTAAGGGAGAAATGATTTTTAAAGCTCTTCATAAGAATAAAATTGCTTGTTCCAACTTCATGGAAATCATGTCTATTGCCATTGATGGCAAGAAATACATTGAGGAGTTGGAAGCTCATATTGAGGAGAATGAGGCCACCATTGAGAAAATGGAAAGCCATGAGCGTGATTACGCTAATGAAATTGCGGATCTATCTCAAGCTCTTGACTGTGAAGAAACCACCAAGGAATCTCTTGAGGAGAATTTTGCTTTAGAGTTATCTAAAGTAAAGGAATCTCTCGATAGAACCCTTGAGGTGGCTAATTCTATCAAAAGTAAACATGTTAAGCTTCAAGTTGCTCATGCTAAACTCCTTGAGGATTTTGAGCACCTCCGAAATGGCTCACGGGTCATTAAGGGTGAGCTCATCAAACTCACCGAGTCGCATGCTCAACTAAAAGCTTCATATTTAAAAGAGCTTGCTAGGTTGTCTTCTCCTTCCATTATTCTTGATGATGCTTGTGCTACTAACTCTATTCCTTGTGAAGCATCCATCCTAAAGGAGAATGTTGAGCTAAAGGCTCAACTTGAGTTGCTAACTAGCAAGTATGGGAAATTGGAAGAAAGTCATGAAAAGCTCTCAAGCTCTCATGAGGATCTTCTAGTCTCCTATAATGTGCTAAAGTTAGCTCATGGGGCTAAGGTTTCTAAATTAGTTCCTCATGTGGACATTATCACTACTTCTACTCAATTTGCTATATTGCCATGTGCTAGTCCTTGTAATTCATCCACTCATAATGTTGCTACATCTTGTGATGAATTACTTTCCTTGTCTTGTTGCTCTAACAATGAAACTTCTACTTCCTCTAGTACTTGTTTTGTTACTAACCATGTAGAGGAAATCAAAGAGCTCATGGCCCAAGTCACTTCTTTGAAGAAAGACTTGGGAAAGGGTCATGAAGGGAAGTCTACACTTGACAAGGTTTTGTGTGGACAAAAATCCCCCAATGACAAGGGTGGACTTGGATTCAACTCCAACAATAAGAAGTCCATGTTTAACAAGAAGAAGGGCCAATCTCAAGTCAAGAATTCGGCCAAAATTATTTGTTTCAAGTGCAAGGTTGAAGGGCACCATGTTAGATCTTGCCCTTCGAAGAAGAAGCCCATTAGTGAAAAGCAACTAGGGAAGAGGCTTCAAGTTCAACCGCAAGGTGAAGTGAAGCCACTTCCCAAGAAGACTCAAGTAAATGGTCTTCATGTTGAGAAATCAACCATGAAGAAAGGAAAGAGTATATGTTGCTACTTATGTCGTGAGAAGGGTCATCTTGCTTCTTCCTGCACGAACGGTACCTTATCCAACCCTATCATAGTTGATGATGTTTATTCTCTTCGGAAGGATAAGGTTGGCAACGTGGTTGCCAAATTTGTTGGCACTCAAAGTGGTGACAAGAAAAGCACCATTTGGGTTGCCAAGCCTATTGTGACTAACCTCTTAGGACCCAACTTGGTTGGGGACCAACAAGCTCAAACTTGATCAATAGGTGTTGTTGGAAGGCATTGCAGACTTGGCTACATTATGAAGAATTAAGGGCCCGTCATTAATCACATTATCTCAAGACAAGTCATTTGGATTATCTTGTGTCTATCTTATATCCAATGTGCCTCCTTACGGTAACTTGTACTTAAATTGTTTACATTGAAAGTTACTTGCCCCTTTGCATGTTTTGATTTTGTACCTTGCATGTGTTTGTATATGTTGTGCTTCCAATTATGTATATGTTGGTTTGCACATCATGTATGCTTGATTGTTTTGTTGAGCCTATTTTTCATATTGGTTTTATCTTAGTTGGCTCTTGTGAGAAATTATTGGTTCATCCCATTTTTGGGGAGTGATGTGCCTTGTGCACTTCACGATCCTAAAAATGTGTATACATGAGGAATACCACCTAGTATTGATATTACAAGATTATCTAGTCACTATGTGGTATGTCGTACTCATGAGAAATTCCAATTCTAAAGTATCCATTAATTATCTCTTGTCTGTATTTGTTTGCCCCTAGTTGTAAATTTTGGGATATCACATTATGGGGGAGTAATATGCTTTGTGCATATTACACGCCTATAAAATGTGTACATTTGGGGTTTTGCCACTTAGATTTGATATTGTAAATTATCTAGTTCCTAGGTGGCATGGTTGCTCCTCAAGTTCCAATTTGCTTATATTGAATTTATTTGTCATCTTATGGTTCTTGAGTGTGTGAGATTTTCTTGTTACGGTTTCCCTCCAACATGTACTTGTATTTCCTATGTGGGAACTGATGGCGCGAGAGTTGACGGGTGTAGTCTTCTCGCCCTTCGTTGGTGAGCCCCAAGTGGAAGGCGTGATGCAGCACAGCAGCAAATTTCCCTCAGTAAAGATACCAAGGTTTGTCTCCAGTAGGACTCTAGAGATGATAAGTACGTGTCAGCGGCACTACTGACGCGGACCTGCACACAGACACAAATAACTTTGTTCCCAACGAAGTTCAGAGAGGTTGTCAATATCTCCGGTCTTGTTGTTCACAAAGGATCAAACACAAAGGATAATGATAGCAACTGAAAGTAAAAGAAGAAAAGTAAATGAGCGTGGAAACAGTAATGAGGATATGGACCGGGATACGTGATGTTCACTAGTGATGTATCTCTCCCAAAAGACGATAAAACTGCTATGCAAGGTAAACAAATTACAGAAGGTAAATTGACAGGATTATGAACGCACCGCAATGCTAACTATGCTACAAAAGAAAGGAAGAGGCTCAAAAGCACGGGCAGTACGCCAAAATAAGTAGACCGAAATCCAAATGCATCTACTACTAATCATCTACCTTGAGATATCTGTCCAGAACATCTCGCTGGTATTAAGTTGCGAGCCCCACCCAAAGTGTAAACCCAAAGCAACAGACAACTGCATTAAAAAGCACTTTGCATAAAGTAAACAATCCTTGCAACCACGGTTACAAGCACCGTTGTTTTCCCCCTTGTGTCAACAGCACATCCCCTAGACTCATGTTTCTGTCACTCAAGCGTGTCATCGGGGGGCATGAACCCACAATCGAGCAAAACGTTCCCTCTTGGGGTTACTACCTACTACTTGGCCAAAGCAATAAACAGCAACGGAGAACATGCAAGAATTACTTAGGAACAAAAATATAAGAGATAAAAACCAAATATATTACCCAATCACAATCTGAACATAATCTCATAATCCATCAGATCCCATCAAACTCAGCATAGCAATAGCAGAAAGATTACAAAAGTGCCTCGATCATGTAGGGAAGCTCACGAGGTCTAAACCATGAAGAACAAAGAGGGGAGGAGAACATCACATAGCTACTGATCACGGACCCATGGTCCAAGGAAAACTACTCACGAGACATCCGGGGAGCATCCATGGTGGAGAGAAGACTCCTGGAGGTCAACCCTCCCTCCGGCAGGGTGCCGGGAAGAGGTCTTCTGGTGCTCCCGATCTCGGAAGAGCGGCGGCGGCGGAACAGAGGAGAGATCGCGAAAAAGGGTTCTCTCCTCTGAAGTTTCCCGTGACGGAGAATATATAGGCGAAGGGGGACAGCCAGAGGTGGACCAGGGGCCCCAGGCGCCCCCCTGGCGCGACCAGGGGTGGGGCCGCGCCGGGTGGCCGCCTGGGCCACCCCTGGCTCCCCTTTGGCCCCACTCGGGCTCTTCGTGGAGCTTCCTGTACGATGATTTTTCCTATATTTTTCCCGGAATTTTTCTGGCACTTTTTATATGGGGGAAAACTGAAATAGAAAACAGCAGAAAACAGGAACTGGCACTGTGGTGCACTGAGTTAATAGGTTAGTCCTAATATGATCAAAAGTGTATGAAAGTGTATCTAGATCATAGCAATATCACACAAAACATGCATGAAGCAAGCAGAAATTATAGATACGTTTTGGACGTATCAACATCCCCAAGCTTAATTCCTGCTCGTCCTCGAGTAGGTAAATGATAACGGAATAATTTCTGTGGTGACATGCTAGCAACCATAAAATAACTTTGAAAAGTAAAGCAATCAAGGTTAGAGACTCAATTCAAGTCATAACATGCAAGAGTCTATATTAGCATTGAAACAAGTACCAAAAGAACAAAAGGTGCAAGAGCTCTCGCTGTCCGTGACTCGAATGTCTCCAAATGGTGTTTGCGTGCAAGAAGGGGGATAGGGAATACGAGAAAAATATTTATTTGTTGAGAACTCAATCTACTAAAGTTTCACACTTGGTCTTTTTCTGGAATCTTATCTTGACTCGTCCCCAGACCACTAGCCAGGTACAAGTCAATTTGATCCACTCCTTTTTCAATATTTTGAGCACTCATGCAATGGATGACCGTAAGCACGAGAGTTGACACTTAGGATGGCAAAGAGAGAAGTACGGAGGAGGAAGACAAAAAAGGAGGAGAAAGGCTCACATCAATGAGGACAATCATAGGCAAGAGATGCCAAATGATAGATATGATGTGAGGAGTAGGGATTGCCATGAAACGGATGCACATACGAGCTAGGAAGCTCTCCAATGGAAGTAGTGGGGGTGCATCTAACTTGTTCGCTCATGAAGACCTAGAGCTCGTTTGAGGAGGCTCATCCTTAGAATATGCAAGCCAAGTTCTATAGTGTGAAGGTCCCCACATAGCTATATGCATAATGATCATCTCTATGGAGTACAAGGATATAAAGGGAGTACTAGTGTGGATCTCTCAAAAGGATAGTAGTGTTTCCCCTTTCTCTCTTTTTATTTCCTTTTCTATTTTTTGTATTTTTTTGTGGCCTCAATGGCTCTTTCTATTTAACTCTCATTTGTCCTCTTTGGGATCTTTTATTGTGTCCACTTTGGGATCTTTTCCTCACTTAAGGGCAACACTCTATTTTACAAGAAGGTAAAGGAGATCTTTCACACTTTACAAGGTACTCAAAATCATAAAGAATATGTAACTATCATGAAGTATGCAATGTATGTCGCTGCCAGTGTAGCAGGAACATGTATGACATGAAGATAAAGTCATGAAGAGGTGGATGTTGCATGGCAATATATCTCGGAAAGGCTATGGAAATGCCTTGATAGGTAGGTATGGTGGCTGTTTTGAGGAAAGATATAAGGAGGTTTATGATGACAGAGCGTATCATGCCAAGGGTTTGGATGTACCGGAGAAGGTGGACACCAACTCTCGGAGTGAGAAGAAGGCAATGCACGGCACGGGAGAGGCTAGCAAAATATGGGAAGGTGGAAGTGTCAACTTTCAATACTTACATTAGTCCGAAGAACTCATGCACTTATTATCGGTAACTCTCAATCTAAAAAGGAGGTTCGCAAAGAGACAAGTACCCCGAGGAGGAGTGTATGGGGGTTTGGTTATCCTTGCGCATCCTCGACTCATGGTACGTGAGTGTACTCTAATATTCGATCCCTCCAAAGATTAGTGATCCATCTAGTAGCTAGAGTTCTCAACTAGTTTTGTAGGTTTTGAAAATACACACGGATTGCCCAAAATAAGACACCTATCACTAATAGGCTAGAGCTCTTGACACCAAAAGTTCAAACATTACTCACAACAATACCTCAAAACTATTGCAAGTTACTACTAGAATTAAATAGCAACCTCAATTACCTACTTTCAAGACAAGACACAACTCAGTGCAACAACCAACTCTCTTTAACAAGATAAACATGAAAAATAAAAAGAGTTCCAGCAACAAACTAAACAAAAGCCAAGGCTCTTGCTAAAGACAAACTAAGACTAAAACTAAACATGGCAGCAGCTACGAAAAGATAAAGAACACACAACAGCAAAAAGATAGGCAGGAAAAATCCTATGATGTGTTCTAGATTTTGAAAGTGGAGCGTGTTTCTCTCCCACACAAAGTAAGACGGGATCTAACTTTTTATGAACAGCAAGAAAAGCTAAATAAAACTAAAAATAAGACCTAAGAGCGAGACGCTCCAAGCATAGCACATAACACATGAAGTGATAAAAATATAGTGAGACGAAGGACGAACTGATGATTGTTGATGGAGAAGGGGATGCACGGGGGCATCCCCAAGCTTAGACGCTTGAGTCTCATTGAATATTTATTGGGGATTCATGGGGGCATCCCCAAGCTTGAGCGCTTGACACTCCTGGATCTTCTTTCATCATCTTCCATCGCACACTTGAAAACTCCCTTCATACATAACTCATCATAAGCTGATTAGAGAGGTTAGTAACCTTAATAAAATATTTTTTCCCCACTATATATAAAGATATTCTTGAAGAGATACTGTTTCTCAAGAGTGCCAAACAGTTTTTGCAAAGAAAAAGCAAGCTTAAGGTTTAAAAAAGTTAGGAGAGACAAAACGTGGCAGAATCTGTGAAAAACAGAACCGCAGGTAGTAAAGAATTTTTTAGGGGCACTTCTGCAACTCAAATAAAAAAACTCAGAACATACGGAAGTTTAAAAATTGTATAGAGCACGTTGTCAAAACAATTCAGATAAAAAAGATGATCTGGTGATTTGATTCGAATTTTTCTGTCAAGGGACAGAATCTGTTTTCTGGACAGCACGTCACAACTTTTGCTTCCCTTATCATAAGAGGCTATAACTTGGCACAAAGCTAAAAAATAAAGATACAATGATGTTGCTACAGTAGTAACAAACATCAAGACACAACAAAAAGCAAAAAAAACCTAAATTCGTTGCGGGCTGCCTCCCGAAAGCGCTTTCTTTTATGCCTTTAGCTAGGCTTAAAGATTATAAAAGATGCTCTCACAAGAGAATGGGAATTTCAGCAAAAGAGAGCATCAAGAAGAAAATTTGAAACACATTTAAGCCTAAACCACTTCCTATGCATAGGCATCTTGTAAGAAAATAAATCAAAGAAGCACAAAGTGACATGCATATGAAGGTAGAACAAGAACAACTTCAAAACTTTCAACATGAAGAGAGGTGTTTTTGTAACATGGAAGTTTCTACAACCAAACTTTCCTCTCTCAAAGTAATTTTCAGTAGCATCACGAACAACATCAAGAATATAAATATCACATAAAGCATGTTGTTCATGACCTACAAGCACACATGTATTATTTTCAACACGGTTTTTAGGATGATAAGATAGATGCAACCCATCACATTGAGCATTGATAAGAGCAAAACTCTCCGGAATAGTTGGAGATTTCAAAAGGATAATAGGGCAATCAAGTGTGGGTGCAACAACAATAATTTCATGCTTAACATAAGGAACTATAGCAAGTTCATCTTCGTAGGCATCATCCATAGTGGCATCATGGCCATCAACAAAGCAAGTATCAAAATCATCAGAAAGGGAAGTATCAAGTGAGTCCTCGGAATCATAAGATTCCTCTTCATAGCAATCATTAGCCTCTTCTTGGGCAGCAAGCATTCTATTTTTAAATCCTCAATATAAGAATTGGAAGTATAATTCTCAAAGCAATAAGCAAGAACAGCAAAGTTTTCAGACTTGTGAATAGTATCATACTACCTCTGATCCTAAATAAGTGTCGCAATTTACACTATGAAGTATAACTATCTTAGTTGTTTTTCCAAGACACTTTTTTAGGATCGGAGGGAGTAATACTCTTCAATCAAAGAAGCAATCTCATAAGCACCTTTAAAAGCAACAAATTCTTCAATCTTTTCAACATCAAAGTAATCATAAACACCTTTGGCATAAGAAGATAGGATCTCATTTTCATTAAACTCACATTGGAAAGGAAGGTGTTTACGCTCTATATTAGAGCAGCAAGTAAAATCATAAATGTGGCATAAACACTCGGCATAGCAATAAGAAGTTTGTATTTGGTCCCATAAGTTTTTCCTTTTCTCAGATAGGCGGTGCCGCGTATAATGAGCATGCTCATCCAATGATTTTCCCTCAACCAAGTCGGTTGGGTTTTTAGCGCGAGCACAAATTGATCGAAGACGAGCCAAGTGAAACATGTCCATCCTACCATATTTGGGTGGTTCCACACCCATGGTGAAGATAGCATTAGTAGGTTTTTTTGGTATTTTTGATTAAGGACACAAAAGTAAAAACGGAAAGGTAAACTAACAAGACTAAAAAAACAAAGGTAAAGGGTAGTGTGCAACTCCCCTATCTTAGCACTCGGAGTCCCCGACAACGGCGCCAGAAATTTGCTTGATGGCGCGAGAGTTGACAGGTGTAGTCTTCTTGCCCTTCGTTGGTGAGCCCCAAGTGGAAGGCGTGATGCAGCACAGCAGCAAATTTCCCTCAGTAAAGATACCAAAGTTTGTCTCCAGTAGGACTCCTGAGATGATAAGTAGGTGTCAGCGGCGCTACTGACGCGGACCTGCACACAGACACAAATAACTTTGTTCCCAACGAAGTTTAGAGAGGTAGTCAATCTCTCCGGTCTTGTTGTTCGCAAAGGATCAAACACAAAGGATAATGATAGCAACTGAAAGTAAAAGCAGAAAAGTAAATGAGCGTGGAAACAGTAATGAGGATATGGACCGGGATACGTGATGTTCACTAGTGATGTCTCTCTCCCAAAAGACGATAAAACTGCTATGCAAGGTAAACAAATTACAGAAGGGAAATTGACAGGATTATGAACGCACCGCAATGCTAACTATGCTACAAAAGAAAGGAAGAGGCTCAAAAGCACGGGCAGTACGCCAAAATAAGTAGACCGAAATCCAACTGCATCTACTACTAATCATCCACCTTGAGATATCTATCCAGAACATCTCGCTGGTATTAAGTTGCGAGCCCCACCCAAAGTGTAAACCCAAAGCAACAGACAACTGCATTAAAAAGCACTTTGCGTAAAGTAAAAAATCCTTGCAACCGCGGTTACAAGCACCGTTGTTTTCCCCCTTGTGGCAACAGCACATCCCCTAGACTCATGTTTCTGTCACTCAAGTGTGTCATCGGGGGGCATGCACCCACAATCGAGAAAAATGTTCCCTCTTGGGGTTACTACCTACTACTTGGCCAAAGAAATAAACAGCAACGGAGAACATGCAAGAATTACTTAGGAACAAAAATATAAGAGATAAAAACCAAATATATTACTCAATCACAATCTGAACATAATCTCATAATCCATCAGATCCCATCAAACTCAGCATAGCAATAGCAGAAAGGTTACAAAAGTGCCTCGATCATGTAGGGCAGCTCACGAGGTCTAAACCATGAAGAACAAAGAGGGGAGGAGAACATCACATAGCTACTGATCACGAACCCATGGTCCAAGGAAAACTACTCACGAGACATCCGGGGAGCATCCATGGTGGAGAGGAGACTCCCGGAGGTCAACCCTCCCTCCGGCAGGGTGCCGGGAAGAGGTCTTCTGGTGCTCCCGATCTCGGAAGCGCGGCGGCGGCGGAACAGAGGCGAGATCGCGAAAAAGGGTTTTCTCCTCTGAAGTTTCCCGTGACGGAGACTATATAGGCGAAGGGGGGCAGCCAGAGGTGGACCAGGGGCTCCAGGCGCCCCCTGGCGCGGCCAGGGGTGGGGCCGCACCGGGTGGCTGCCTGGGCCACCCCTGGCTCCCCTCTGGCCCCACTCGGGCTCTTCGCGAAGCTTCCTGTATGCTGATTTTTCCCATATTTTTCCCGGAATTTTTCTGGCACTTTTTATATGGGGGAAAACTGAAATAGAAAAACAGTAGAAAACAGGAACTGGCACTGTGGTGCACTGAGTTAATAGGTTAGTCCAAATATGATCAAAAGTGTATGAAAGTGTATCTAGATCATAGCAATATCACACAAAACATGCATGGAGCAAGCAGAAATTATAGATACGTTTTGGACGTATCAGGAACTGTTTGCTCCAAGTTTTCTAGTCATTGCTTGCATGATTGGATGGATACTTGAAGCTAACAAGAATCTCGTCGTAAGCATTGTGGTCAGTTCTTATCTTTTGCTACATGCTTATGGTTGTTGTTGTAAAGATGATAATTTATATTAATGCTATCTACCACTCGGAAGTAATTCCATATACCTCTTGTGCTTAATAATTGGTACTCTTATATGTGGTAGAAATTATTGATCACCTTTACATTGGCTTTTTTATAATCGCCTTATTACTTGCCAAGGTTTTATTGTGGTTTTAACTCTCATTGTCTTCCTAGCCACTTGTGGATCATGTGTTTTCGTGATCTTGTCTAGTGTTTTCAATTGGAAATTCTATATAATGCACATCTCTTGGGGGAGCTAGCATCTTATGATCCATATCAAGTGTGTGTTATTGGAAGGCATATTCTCTTTGGTGCTTTGTGTCATCATAAATTTGTTGAGGGCATAGTTAGTTTGGAATTGTGCTCTCCTTTTGAGAGTTCGATACCTCTTTTCTTTGATATCATTTATTTTTGGTATCATGCTCTCTATCAATTGATGTTTCAATTGATACCCCATTCCTTGATGAATCCTTTATTTGGTATAGTCCAAGTGACAAGTTTATTTTTGAAATCTTATTTTCAATTGGAATCTTTTTGGAATCTTATGGTCACTTGGTATCCTTTTCAATTGTTTTCCGGTTCAATCATGTGTTGATTGGGTTGGGATTCAATTGGTATTTCTTCTCATTTGATTGGTGAGAGTAGCAATTGACCATGTGTTAATTGCTACGTGTCTCCTATCATGTGTTGATTTGGACTTTTGATATAATTTGGAAAACCTTATGTTGTGCCACCTTTGGTGTGCCTTCTTGGTTTACTTGGTGTCTTGTCCAAATTGTATGTCCTTTGGTTCTTGAAAGTCTTGCGCATGCATATTTGCTATTTGTGTAGTACATATGCCATGTTTTCTTTCTTTGATCCTATATATAAGTTAAACTCCATCCACTTCTTTATTGGCTAATATGTGCATGGAATTCATCTTCATGTCCATATGCACCTATTCGTGTGGAGTTTGTCCTATATATTTTTGTTCCTCTAACTCTTTGGTCCCAACGAGTTTGGGTACCATTTTGTTTGTTAACTATGGTTCTAGGAACTTTGGAGATGCAATGGAGGATCGTCTTAATCAAAAGGAAGGTGGTGCCACCATGTGCCTTTTGGAGTCATGCTAGGACGATCAATGATGACTTTATCTACTACATCATTCCCATGCTATCTCGGTAACAAGTATCTACCTCATGCATACTTTTCTTGCTTTCAACCTTGTGTAGGTTGCATCATGGCATGACATTCTTCACTTTCAAGATATATTATTGGTTGTGATACTTGTTTCGTTGTTCAAAGCATCTCAACTATCTCTTGATACCTTGTTGCTAGTTGTGATGACTTTGATGGTTGTTTGTGTGGATTTCATCCTTATACAATAAGATAATATTAAGCCATTGTCTATGCTTTCAAGCAAATATCTTATTCGTATATTTATGACTTCCATTTGGATATCGTGTTCTCTCCTTTTGTAACTATTTCGGGTGTACATGCTTCTTTGTGGATATAATCTACCTAGAGTCTTATACACTTGAGAGAAGTTATATCTAGTGGATATCCTCTTGCTTTCACGTCCACCCTCACTCTTTTGTGATTAATTCTTCGGTGGTTACATGAAAGCATGTGTGTTTGAGTGCGTGTCTTAATTCTATTCATATTAGTGCACTCTTTTGGTGGTGAAGATTGTTGTCCTCATGCTTGTCTTGATGAGCCTTTTATTTTATATCTTCACCATGGGGTTGTCACAAGCCTTGATTTTACTTTGCATTTTATTTAAGCTTGTGAACCCATTTGTTGTTTGTGTGTGTGACCTTCTCAACTTATGTTGGAAGGACATTTCTAGCATCTTGAGTCTCATTTCTTCAAGACTATGTTGATTCTTAAATATTCATCCTTATACTAGTCATATCAAGTGCTTTGCCATGACTCACACACATCTTGTTGGTTGAGCCCATTCATATGATTGTCTCTTTTGCTATTTGCTCAACCATTTGTTTGTTGCAAGTGTTAGACTTTATCTCATATCTTTGCACACTTGCACTTGGTTGGTGTTTCTATCGATTTTGGGGGAGTGATGGTCCATTTTTGTGAACTTTATATTATAATACAAAGATTCTAAATAGTGCACAAATCTTAGGGCACTTCTCTATTTTCTTTAGAACACTCTTATGATCATATCATAATATCGTGTAGTCTTTTGGCATGTTGGATCGTTTGATTGCTTGTATTTTCTTATGCCTTTGTGCCATCTCATCCTTTTGCAATCTTTGGATCCTATCTATAGTTTGTTTTTCTTCCCACCATGTATCTTTGGATATGTGTATTTTATTCCACTCATTTCTTGAGAAATACACCCTTTTGGGAGGAAAACATTCTATACCGACCTTCTAAGTTTTTCGCCCATTTTGGCAATCGATGCCAAAGGGGGAGAAGATTTTAGAGGGTTTTGTTTGAGGAGGTTCATGCTTTTGTTTTGTTCTTAAGCATTTTCCTTCGTGTTCATGCATACTTGCTTTGCGTGATTAGTATAATTCATCATATAAACCCTCTTATTGTGTTTGTCATCAATTACCAAAATGGGGGAGATTGAAAGGGCATGTGCCCTTATGTTTGGTTTTGGTAATTGATGACAATCTTTATGGACTAATGATTTCCTTGAGTTATACTTTAAGGTTTGTCCATAGGCAACGCTTGAAGATCATATGATGGCTTCAAGGTTGTAGGATGTAGATTTCGTGTTGACCAAGGTGTTCTTCATGGAGCTATCCGAAGATTGGTCAAGGTGATGTGTGCAAGGTCAAGAGGAGCATCACGAAGATATCACATGCTTGGAGCTTGCCGACCATTTGGTGATAATGGTTTTGTGAAGATGTGCCTAAAAGAGGCTCACCCATAATGGAGTATGGGGGAGCTATCTACAAGTCTTCATCGAGCCGGCGGAATCAAGGGAGATGTTCCAACTTGAGGCGGGCATGATCGTCATCATCAAGCTCAAGTGGATTATGCGCAAGAGAAAGGTTTGACTAGATATGTGTCTAGTTTACCGGTCTCTTGGTAGTAATTAGGAGACCGTGTTATAGGCTAGGCCGAGTCGTTCGTGGAGAGCTCAAACCTTTTGCATCCTTGGCATCATCTTTATTGATTCTTGTTTGGCTTTTCTCCGTGTGAGTTTTGGAGCTTGTGGTCTTATTCATGACAAGCTCTTCTTCATCGAAAACGGATTTCATATACATCTACTTTTGTGTTTTCGATGTTGGTGTTTTTGTCGGCTCTTATCTTGTGAAGGTTTCACCTTCTACCTTGTTGGCATTCTAACATTTCCATGATTTGCATCATTTCTTTTTGTTGATCTTGGGTGGTTCTCTATCTAAGGATCTAGAGCTTTTCCATAGCTTTAAAACAAGCCCAAGATCATCAAAATCGGAGTTCGTATGGAAAAGTTATGCTTGTTTTGGCCGTGCTGTTTTTTCCTGTGAGTTAGTACCGCACGGAGTTGAGGTAGTACCGCCCGGTAGAGCGGTAGTACCGCTCCAGCGGTACTACCGTGATTAGTACCGCATCCACTACCGTATTCCTACTGTATAGGGCGGTAGTGGGGCACGGTACTGAGCCCGGTAGTACCGTAGGGCGGTAGTACCGCTCTAGTTGAGGTAGTACCGCTCGCTGTGCGGTAGTACCGTGGTTGGTGGGCTTCCAACGGTTGGATTCGTGGGGACCTATAAAAGGGGGTCTTCTTCTTCCTTTGTCCTGACCCGTTTTGTGCAAGTTCTTCCCCCCATTGTTGACCTCTTTGAGCTTGCTTACTCCCTTCCCTCCCATGATTCTTGCTCCTTTTTGAGGGAAAAGAGAGAGGAGGTCTAGATCCACATTCTCCACCAAGCCATCTCTCCTCTAAGTGAGGGGAACCTTGTGGATCTAGATCTTGGAGTTCTTGGTGTTCTCCTTGTTCTTCCTCTCATATTCCTCCATAGCTTTTGTTGCTTTGGTGGGATTTGAGAGTTGGGGACTTGAGCACTTCCTGTTCTCTTGCCATTGCATTTGGTGCATCGGTTTGAGTTCTCTCCGAGGATTCGTTGTAGTAAGTGAAGTTGAGAAGATAGTTACTCGTGAGTGCATTGGCACTCTAGAGCTTGTTCTCTTGAGTGCATTGGCACTCTAGAGCTTGTTCCTCTTGGGTGTGTTGGCCCCTAGAGGCTTGTTATTGCGGAGCTCAATCTTTGTGGTGGAAAGCTTTGGGACGCTACGGGAGCCTCCAATTCGGTTGTGGAGATAGCCCCGAGCATTTGTACGGGTTCGGTGACCACCCCCAAGGGTCGCCATTTGTACTGGTTTGGTGACCTCCCTCAAGTGTCCTAATAGTGGAATCACGACATCTTGCGTTGGTAAGAGCGTAAGGAGAAATAGGGTGGCCCTCGTTGGCTTTGTGTGAGCAGTGTGATCCTCACCCTCTCCAAACGGAGACGTACTTCTCGCAAGAGAAGGAACTTTGGTAACAAATCCTTGTCTCCATCGGCTCCACTTGCGGTTATCTCTACCCTTACTTTGAGCAAGCTTATTACATTGTTTATCTTCTGCTTGCTCATATTATTGTGCATTGCTTGTCCCATAGGTTGTTCATCTAGTCAACCTATTTACTTGTGCACCTACTGTGTGATAGCCTTAGTGCTCTTGTTATATATCTTGCTATCACTTAGTTGTTTATCTTGCTTAGTATAAGTTGTTGGTGCACATAGTTGAGCCTAGCTTATTTAGGTTTCTTGCTTGGCAAATTAAACGTTAAGTTTTATTCCGCATTTGTTCAAGCCAAAACCGTAATTATTTTAAACGCCTATTCACCCCCCCTCTAGGCGACATCCACGTCCTTTCAAGGGGGCACACTACTATTCCTTTTGAGAGATCCACACTCGTACTCCCTCTTATATCTTGTACTCCATTGAGATTCTCATTCATGCATATAGCTATGTGGGGACCTTCACACTATAGAACTTGGCTTGTATATTCCAATGATGAGCCTCCTCAAATGAGCTCTAGGTACTCTTGAGCAAGCAAGTTGGATGCTGATACGTCTCAAACGTATCTACTTTTCCAAACACTTGTGTTGCCCTCATTCTTGCATGATTTGGACGAAACTAACCCGGACAAACGCTGTTTTCAGCAGAGTTGCCTGTATGGTTTTATTGTGTGCAGGAAAATGGATTTTTAGGTATCTCAGAAAATTCCGGGAAAATTCACAGAAAATCCACGCACCAGAAGCTTCCACCAGCCAGAAGTGGGACCAGAGGGGAGTCCTGGGGGCCCCAGGCGCAACCTGGCGCGGCCAGGGGTGGGGTCGCGCCCTCTGGCCGCCTGGGAGCCTCCCCCCTCCTCTGGTGCCCTACCTCGACTCCTATTTATTCCCGTGACGCGAAAACCCCAGAAAGAGAGTCGCTTTTCCAGTTTCCGTCGCGGAGCCGCCGCCACCCTCTGTTCTTCTTCGGGAGGGCTAATCTGGAGGCTAATTTGGCCTCCGGAGAGGGGAGATCGTCGCCATCGTCATCACCATCACCAATCCATCCATCCTCCATGACTTCTCTTCACATGTGTGAGTAATTCCCTGCTGTAGGCAAAGGGGATGGTAGGGATTGGATGAGTTAGATCATGTAATAGTTCGTCAGATTGTTGGGGGCATGTTGCCTATCATCTAGATTGGTGTTTATCTTCTTTGCTTCCACTTGTTGCTCTTAATGCTTGTCACTTTGGGCCCGAGTGCCATGTTTTCAGATCTGAACCCTATGTGTTTTCATGAATATATTTGTGTTCTTGATCCTATCTATGAGTTGTATGCACCTATTATGGTCCGGAACCGGCGATCCCAAAGGTGACAGCTTGGGACACCAAAGGGGATGGTCCATAATTTGAGGATTCCATGTATCCATTGAGTTTATTGCTTTGTTCCGGTGCTCTTTGACAGGAGCACCTTAATCTCCATAAGTTCCCTTTGGCCCCGTTCGTAGCGGGATGGTAGGACAAAAGATGTTGTGCAAGTTCTTATTGCAAACACGCACAACTACCTACGGGATACATGCCTAATGTTTGATATTTGCCTAGATGATCATTGTTTTTTTGTGTGTCTTGCCCCGTGTTAGAATCTATTACATGTTCACTCTCATCCATGCAGCACCCAACCATCCGTCTCCCTAGCCTACAGTGTTTTGAATCCTGCTGGTCATTAGTTGTTACTTTTGCTGTTTACTTTTGCCGTCGCCACCATCACTATCATATTACTATTACCACTTTTCTTTTGTAGCAAGAAATTATATTTCAGGTGCGGTTGAATTGACAACTCAACTGTCAAAGCTTATAAATACTCTTTGGCTCCCCGTGTGTCGAATCAATAAATTGGGTTAACTTACCTGCGAAGACTATCTCGATCCCTTACGTCTGTGGGGCATCAAGCAGCGTTTTCTGGCGCCGTTGCCGGGGAGCATAGCAATATTTACAAGTCTACTTGACGTATCCTGCCTGCTGCACATCATCCGCTATGGGTAAGAAAGGGGACCCCAAGGTTCCGATCTTACCATCCCGTACAAGAAAAGGTATTGTTCTGAACACTAGTGCTACACTTGATTCACCTTCTGTTATGAGTAAGTTTACTTCACCACCACCACATGATGCTTCTACTGAGTCTGTCACTATGTCCGATACTTTTGATGATGCTTCCACTACTCTTGATGATACTACTTTTCTTGGTTACTATATTGAAACTCAGACTGCTAAGGCTGTAGCGGAATCCAAGACCGAGACCCCTGCTACCTATATTCCTACATGCAAAACCTTTGGTTACCCGTGCTTAGATGAACTCAAGGAGAGAATCCTTGATGATGATTATATTACTCTTGATGATGATTTTTGAAGGGAACTCAGAGAGTGTGTCGACTCTGACCCTGGTGCTGTTAAGGAGTTTCTCAAAAAGCACTCCTTGAAGAACAAAGTTATTCCTAATCCTAAATTTTCCACATCCCCTATATGCATCATTGATCCTGATTATGATTTCTCTGTTGATCTCTCACTTATATCTACAGTCGAGGCTGACCCCTTTTATGGCAGAGAAAATGATGATGCTATAGCACACTTGACCAAACTCGCCGAGCTAGGTAACCTATTCACTACTGATGAGAAGATACGAAACTTCTATGTGGCCAAGCTTTTTCCTATTTCTTTGAAGGAAGACGCTAAATCATGGTACGATGCACTACCCTATGGTTCCATTAAGAGTCCTCAGGACTTAGTCCAATTCTTTGTTGATAAATATTTCCCAGCTCATATGCAACATGCTGCTTTGCAAAGAATCTATAACTTTAAACAATTGCAGGATGAGCACCTCCCTAAAGCTTGGGGGAGGTTTTGTGATTTACTTAAGGTTATGCCGGGTCATGGAGTCCCCAAGAATGAACTGCTTGATATATTTTACGCTGGTTTAACCGATGAATCCAGATCCTATCTGGATAGTTGTGCTAGTTGTGTTTTCAGGGAAAGAACACCGGACGATGCAGAAGAATTAATGTGAAAAATTGCCAAGAACTATGAAGATTGGTCCGTTCCTGAACCACTTCTACCACCGAAAAAGAGGGGCATGCTTATTCTGAGCCCCGAAGATATGCAAGAAGCAAAGAAGTCTATAAAGGAGAAAGGTATTAAAGCCGAAGACGTGAAGAATTTACCGCCTATTGAGAAGTTGTGTGAGCCTACTACTCACCCTCCCTTGGTAGAGGTACACTCTTTATTAGACTTTACTGAAAGTGACATCCCTAAAGGTAAGCCTCCCGACCAATGCTTAGATGAGCTTGATAATTTTATTATTAAGCAAGACCATTTTAATAGGAGGATACAAAGTCAGTTGTATGATAACTCTCTTGCTATCAAAAGTTTGTGTGGTGTTCTAGAAAGAACTGTTAATGATGTTAAATGTCTTGTTAAGCATTTTCATATGGTTCAAACTCAGCTTGAACAAATTTCTAATGTGCAAAAAGATTTGCTTGCTAATAATGCCAAACAGGACATACAAGCTTATGGCATCAAAACTAGGGGTGGAACACACACCCAGGACCCACTCTATCCTGAGGGGCATCCAAAGAGGATCGAGCAAGATTCTCAAGTACAAGTAGAAGATGAGACTGTTAGCTCTCCGAAGAAAAAGAAGAAGAAGAAACACAAGGAGGCTGACAATCCCGATGATCCCATCACAAGTGAAAAGCCAGCTGTTGATCCTAACAGCATATCTACCTCCGATGCTGAAACAGAAGACGGTGCCGAGCCTGAAGAAAAGGACAAAGAGAAGGATGATTCTCCCGAGGTAAGAGAAGAAGAAACACCTGATAAACGCAAGAAGTACTCTAGATAAGACTTCATCGCAAGAAGACATGGGAAGGAAAGAGAACCATGGATACAGAAGCCCATGCCCTTTCCAGGTAAGTACCTCAAGTCTAAAGAAGAAGAGCACTATAATAATTTTTGTGAATGGATGAAACCTCTTTTTCTTCAAATCCCTTTGACTGACGCTATTAAGTTACCTCCCTATTCGAAATATATGAAAGATATTGTCACAAATAAAAGAAAAGTTCCTAATGAGGCAATATCTACTATGCTTGCTAACTACTCTTTCAGTGGCAAGATTCTTGAGAAGCTTGGTGATCCAGGTATACCCACCATTCCTTGCTCCATAAAGAATAACTACGTCAGAACTTCTTTATGTGATCTTGGTGCAGGAGTGAGTGTTATGCCTTTCTCCCTTTACAAGAGGCTTTGTTTAGAGAAACTGATCCCTACAGATATCTCCCTTCAGATGGCTGACAAATCAACAGCTGTCCCAATAGGTATTTGTGAGGATGTACCCGTTGAAGTTGCTAACTGTTTGATCCTTACATATTTTGTTGTGCTTGACATGCCCGAGGATGGGAGCATGTCCATTATTCTTGGTAGACTTTTTCTTAACACCGCAGGTGCTATGATTGATTGTAATAAAGGAAAGGTCACTTTCAACGTTGATGATAAGGAACACACGGTGTATTTTCCAAAGAAGATCGACAAGAGGCACGGCCTTAATTCTATAGAGAATGTTGAGACCGTGAAGATTGGAGAATGGGACTGTCCACTACATGTGCACCACAAATACAAAACCATTATGGTGGGGACAATGTCCATTAAAGTAAAGGTGCAATGATCACTTCATAAGAGGTGAGACTTCTTGTTCTATATATCGCCGGTTTGTTGGACAGACTTGATCAACCTTACTAGTGAGCTTGTTTTATATAGGTAAAAAGTTAAGCTTGCTATGTTTTCATTTGCTTTAGCTTTTATTCTCTTTGTTGTACTAATTTTTTGTGTTTTTGAAGCTTCACAATACTAATCACTGCTTTAAGTTTTCAGAAAGTTTTGCAGCTTTTTGAACTCCGGGAAATTTTTAACAGTGAAGTTTTCAGAAAAAATCCAGAAAAATAAAAATAAAAATTTCCATGCCAGGAGTAACCTAGAGGCACCTGGGGCTGACCAGGGGGGCCATGATGCTGCTTCTCGCCCTTCGTTGGTGAGCCCCAAGTGGAAGGCATGATGCAGCACATCAGCAAGTTTCCCTCGGTGAAGATACCAAGGTTTGTCTCCAGTAGGACTCCAGAGATGATAAGTAGGTGTCAGCGGCGCGACTGACGTGGACCTGCACACAGACACAGATAACTTTGTTCCCAAAGAAGTTCAGAGAGGTTGTCAATCTCTCCGGTCTTGTTGTTCACAAAGGGTAAAACACAAGGGATAATGATAGCAATTGAAAGTAAAAATAGGAAAAGTAAATAGAGCGTGGAAACAGTAATAAGGATATGGACCGGATACGTGATGTTCACTAGTGATGTCTCTCTCCCAAAAGACAATAAAACAGCTATGCGAGGTAAACAAATTACAGAAGGGCAATTGACAGGATTATGAACGCACCGCAATGCTAACTATGCTACAAAAGAAAGGAAGAGGTTCAAAAGCATAGGCAGTACGCCAAAATAAGTAGACCGAAATCCAACTGCATCTGCTACTAATCATCCACCTTGAGATATCTATCCAGAACATCTCGCTGGTATTAAGTTGCGAGCCCCACCCAAAGTGTAAACCCAAAGCAACAGACAACTGCATTAAAAAGCACTTTGCGTAAAGTAAACAATCCTTGTAACCGCGGTTACAAGCACCATTGTTTTCCCCCTTGTGGCAACAACACATCCCCTAGACTCATGTTTTAGTCACTCAAGCGTGTCATCGGGGGGCATGAACCCACAATCGAGCACAACATTCCCTCTTGGAGTCACTACATACTACTTGGCCAAAGCAATAAACAGCAACGGAGAACATGCAAGAATTACTTAGGAACAAAAATATAAGAGATAAAAACCAAATATATTACTCTATCACAATCTGAACATAATCTCATAACCCATCAGATCCCATTAAACTCATTATAGCAACAACAGAAATATTACAAAGGTGCCTCGATCATGCAGGGCAACTCACGAGGTCTAAACAATGAAGATCAAAGAGGAAAGGAGAACATCACATAGCTACTGATCACGGACCCATGGTCCAAGGAAAACTACTCACGAGACATCCCGGGAGCATCCATGGTGGAGAGGAGACTCCCGGAGGTCAATCCTCCCTCCGGCAGGGTGCCGGGAAGAGGTCTTCTGGTGCTCCCGATCTCGGAAGCGCGGCGGCGGCGGAACAGAGGCGAGTTTGCGAAATAGGGTTCTGTCTTCGGAGTTTCCCCGTGACGGAGAATAAATAGGCGAACGGGGGCAGCCAGAGGTGGACCAGGGGCCCCAGGCGCCCCCCTGGCGAAGTGAGGGGTGGGGCCGCGCCGGGTGGCCGCCTGGGCCCCCTGGCTCCCCTCTGGCCCCACCAGGGCTCTTCGCGAAGCTTCCTTCACGCTGATTTTTTATCTGAATTTTCCCGAATTTTTCTGGCACTTTTTATATGGGGGAAAACTGAAATAGAAAAACAGCAGAAAACAGGAACTGACACTGGGGTGCACTGAGTTAATAGGTTAGTCCAAATATGATCAAAAGTATATGAAAGTGTATCTAGATCATAGCAATATCACACAAAACATGCATGGAGCAAGCAGAAATTATAGATACGTTTTGGACGTATCAGGCCACCAGTGGCCCAGGCGGCCAGCTGGCGCGGCCTCCCCCTGGCCGCGCCCACAGGGCGCCTGGGGCCCACAGGGACGCCAGCCAGGTAAGTCTTCTTCCTCCTCCTTCCTCTCTCTCCAAAAACACGAGTTCTGCACTTTGTTCTTGTGTTCTTGCTGCTCTCCGTCCAGAATTTCGATCTCTCTCTACGACCCATCATTTGAGCTGAGATTTTGGGCAAATACTCCGTGGTATGTAACTCCTCCACTCCTCCAAATAGATTTTTGGTTGGTGGCTTCATTTGTGAGTATTTAGTAGTTCTTGGTGCTGTTTAGATGAGCTTGCATGCATGTGTAGAAGTTTATTTTCCAAGTTTTGATGCAAGTTTTTGCCTTAGGTAAATGGGTTGAGTAGTTTGCCTTTAACTCACTTTGTTTAAAGCCTTGTTTTTGTAATTTGTAAAAAAAATCAGAAATGAGTTTGCTAGGAAGAGCAAAGGGGTGGCTTGGGAAGAAAAGGCCCTAGCGCTCCGATCGAGTTACAAGAGCTGCAGCTTCACCCTCGACTGCTAGGGTGAGCTACAACGAAGATCATGTGCCCTTAGAGTTGTTTGAGGACACAAATCCAGCACGTGAAATGACTCTCCCGTGCGATGAATTCCTTGAAGCTGCAGGAATTAAGGAGGAATTCTATAATCTTTGTGCTAATGCAGGTCTGACGCGGCTCGCAACGTGCCGTGTTGCTCAGTATCAAAAACTCACCTCCTGTTTTATTAACAGTTTTAGATATAACCTTGTTAATGGTTCTGTTGAGTTTAAAATTTACAATGATCTTTTGACCATGCCTTTGGAAAAGTTTTGTGAAATAATAGGTGTGCCGAACGTTGGACTAACGGCGAAGATGAGCTCTCAGCCCTCCGACCTGAGAACCGTCTTCAACTCCCTCTGTAGCATGGATACAAGGGATATTCATTGGTCAAAAATCTCCAGCATCTTATTCCCACACCTCAGGTATTTTCTGTATTTTATTGCTAGAGGGGTGTTAGCTCGTGACAACACGAGCAACATATCTGCGTCGGATATTGCTATCCTGGCAACCGCCCTCTCAAGGAGGGTTGACTATAATGTAGGTGCCTTAATTGCTCGACGCCTTGCTATGAACGGTAACAAGGGAGATTTATTTGGTGGCGTTTACGCCACGCTTATCCTAGAGTCTCTTAATGTCACCCCACACCCCGATGATAAGCCTTTTACTTATTTAAGTTTTGATCTTACTGCTATGAAAAGGCACAAGTTTGTTACCATGACTTCCGAGTTTGGTAACCTTGATTATATCTTGCGTTTCGGAGCCACCACGGAACGCAAGATCCGTCTACCTGCACCTCTTTTGTTTGATTTTTCTCGCAGGAACGGATGGTCCTTTGATGCTATCCAGTTCGATGAGTTCCTGGTCCAGCATCAGTTTCATAACCCCATGGAGGGGGTTGTGCCCGACGAGGAGGAGCATGGTGAGTTCCCACCTTTCCAGGGAGAGACCTTCACCCAGTTTGGTGAAGGGTCTTCCTCTGCTTGGAGCGCGGATCCTTCTTCGTGGGAGGATCCGAGGACTTCGGTGTACGCACCGGAAGTCTCATACGACCCTTGGACTCACCAGTACCACCCTGGAGCAGGAGGCTCCTGGGTACATTAGCTACTACCAACTTATGCCAAAAGCCTAAGCTTGGGGGAGTACGTGCCCTTCTCACTTTTCCATTGTATTATCCGTTTTATTTTTGTTCGCTTTGATCTTTTCGAAGTTTTTGCCCGTTCTTCTTTCCTTCTTTCTTTGCAAAAACAACAAAAAGATTTTCTCTTTTCTTTTGCTCTCGTTTAAACCTTTAAAAAAACCCAAAAAGATTTCCTTTCTCTCCTTAGTTTGCTTTGTTTTCAGAGTTCAACTCGAGTCCGTGATGGAATTTGATAATATTTCCCACGTTCGATCGTGCAAGTGACAAGGCAGTAATGACGAAGACCGACGGAAGGGAAGCAACAAGGAAAACCGGTATGAACTCTTCTTGTTTCTACTTTTGTACATATGCATGTACTTATGATCTAGAGACCAGCTTGTAGCGACATAGTGCTATGTTTACAATGCTTTCGTAGTGTTCATGCTTTCCTTGTGGCTAATCTCAAATAGCTAGAGTACATAATGTGTTGTTGAAATGATTTACATGCATTGCATTGTTCATGGTTTGGCATACTGAAGTGGTATTTCCCTTCGGAGAATTTTTGGATTGACTTGGCACATGTTCACACATGTTTATGACTAAAAAGTCTATTATGCCTTGATGATCTTTTTGTTTCAGAATAGTTATATCACTTTCATGCCCGATTCAATGTTGCTTTGTCGCTCTGCATGATTATGACAGTTATTGCTCTATAGTTGCTCGCTTCCCAGTCTTTCGCTAGCCTTCACTCGCACTAAGCGGAATTCTTCGTGTGCTTCCAAAATCCTTGAAACCAGTTATTCCAGTTGAGTCCACCATACCTACCTATATGTGGTATTTACCGGCCACTCCTAACTTAGACTTTCTCTCCGAGGATTCATTGTAGTAAGTGAAGTTGAGAAGATAGTTACTCGTGCGTGCATTGGCACTCTAGAGCTTGTTCTCTTGAGTGCATTGGCACTCTAGAGCTTGTTCCTCTTGGGTGCGTTGGCCCCTAGAGGCTTGTTGTTGCGGAGCTCAATCTTTGTGGTGGAAAGCTTTGGGACGCTACGGGAGCCTCCAATTCGGTTGTGGAGATAGCCCCGAGCATTTGTACGGGTTCGGTGACCGCCCCCAAGGGTCGCCATTTGTACGGTTCGGTGACCGCCCTCAAGTGTCCTAATAGTGGAATCACGGCATCTTGCGTTGGTAAGAGCACGAGGAGAAATAGGATGGCCCTCGTTGGCTTTGTGTGAGCATCGTGCTCCTCACCCTCTCCAAACGGAGACGCACTTCTCGCAAGAGAAGGAACTTTGGTAACAAATCCTTGTCTCCATCGGCTCCACTTGCGGTTATCTCTACCCTTACTTTGAGCAAGCTTATTACATTGTTTATCTTGTGCTTGCTCATATTATTGTGCATTGCTTGTCCCATAGGTTGTTCATCTAGTCAACCTATTTACTTGTGCACCTACTGTGTGATAGCCTTAGTGCTCTTGTTATATATCTTGCTATCACTTAGTTGTTTATCTTGCTTAGTATAAGTTGTTGGTGCACATAGTTGAGCCTAGCTTATTTAGGTTTATTGCTTGGCAAATTAAACGTTAAGTTTTATTCCGCATTTATTCAAGTCGAAACCGTAATTATTTTAAACGCCTATTCACCCCCCCTCTAGGCGACATCCACGTCCTTTCAAGGGGGCACACTACTATTCCTTTTGAGAGATCCACACTCGTACTCCCTCTTATATCTTGTACTCCATAGAGATTCTCATTCATGCATATAGCTATGTGGGGACCTTCACACTATAGAACTTGGCTTGTATATTCCAATGATGAGCCTCCTCAAATGAGCTCTAGGTACTCTTGAGCAAGCAAGTTGGATGCTGATACGTCTCAAACGTATCTACTTTTCCAAACACTTTTGCTATTGTTTTGCCCTCATTCTTGCATGATTTGGACGAAACTAACCAGGACTAACGCTGTTTTCAGCAGAGCTGCCTGTATGGTTTTATTGTGTGCAGGAGAATGGATTTTTAGGTATATCAGAAAATTCCGGGAAAATTCACAGAAAATCCACGCACCAGAAGCTTCCACCAGCCAGAAGTGGGACCAGAGGGGAGTCCTGGGGGCCCCAGGCGCCCCCTGGCGCGGCCAGGGGTGGGGTCGCGCCCTCTGGACGCCTGGGAGCCTCCCCCCTCCTCTGGTGCCCTACCTCGACTCCTATTTATTCCCGTGACGCGAAAACCCCAGAAAGAGAGTCGCTTTTCCAGTTTCCGTCGCAGAGCCGCCGCCACCCTCTGTTCTTCTTCGGGAGGGCTAATCTGGAGGCTGATTTGGCCTCCGGAGAGGGGAGATCGTCGCCATCGTCATCACCATCACCAATCCACCCCTCCTCCATGACTTCTCTTCACATGTGTGAGTAATTTCCTGCTGTAGGCAAAGGGGATGGTAGGGATTGGATGAGTTAGATCATGTAATAGTTCGTCAGATTGTTGGGGGCATGTTGCCTATCATCTAGATTGGTGTTTATCTTCTTTGCTTCAACTTGTTTCTCTTAATGCTTATCACTTTGGGCCCGAGTGCCATGTTTTCAGATCTGAACCCTATGTGTTTTCATGAATATATTTGTGTTCTTGATCCTATTTATGAGTTGTATGCACCTATTATGGTCCGGAACCGGCGATCCCAAAGGTGACAGCTTGGGACACCAAAGGGGATGGTCCATAATTTGAGGATTCCATGTATCCATTGAGTTTATTGCTTTGTTCCGGTGCTCTTTGACAGGAGCACCTTAATCTCCATAAGTTCCCTTTGGCCCCGTTCGTAGCGGGATGGTAGGACAAAAGATGTTGTGCAAGTTCTTATTGCAAGCACGCACAACTACCTACGGGATACATGCCTAATGTTTGATATTTTCCTAGATTATCATTGCTTTTCTGTGTGCCTTGCCCCGTGTTAGAATCTATTACATGTTCACTCTCATCCATGCAGCGCCCAACCATCCGTCTCCCTAGCCTACAGTGTTTTCAATCTTGCTGGTCATTAGTTGTTACTTTTGCTGTTTACTTTTGTTGTCGCCACCATCACTATCATATTACTATTACCGCTTGTCTTTTGTTGCAAGCAAGTATATTTCAGGTGCTGTTGAATTGACAACACAACTTTCAAAGCTTATAAATACTCTTTGGCTCCCCGTGTGTCGAATCAATAAATTGGGTTAACTTACCTGCGAAGACTATCTCGATCCCTTACGTCTTTGGGGCATCAGATGCACCCCCACTAGTTCCATTGGAGAGATTTTAGCTCATATGTGCATCCGTTGCATGGCAATCCCTACTCCTCACATCATATCTATCATTTGGCTTTCTCTCGCCTATGATTGTCCTCATTGATGTGAGCCTTTCACACCTTTTTGTCTTCCTCCTCCACCATATTCTCTCTTTTCCATCCTAAGTGTCAACTTTCTTGCTTACACTCTGATATGCGAGGTAATAATAGTGATTTCTCGCCCTTCGTTGGTGAGCCCCAAGTGGAAGGCGTGATGTAGCACAGCAGCAAATTTCCCTCGGTGAAGATACCAAAGTTTGTCTCCAGTAGGACTCCGGAGATGATAAGTAGGTGTCAGCGGCGCAACTGACGCGGACCTGCACACATACACGATAACTTTGTTCCCAGCGAAGTTCAGAGAGGTTGTCAATCTCTCCGGCTTGTTGTTCACAAAGGTTTAAACACAAGGGACAATGATAGTAATTGAAAGTAAAAGAAGAAAAGTAAATGAGCGTGTAAACAGTGATGAGGATATGGACCGGGATACGTGATGTTCGCTAGTGATGTCTCTCTCCCAAAAGACGATAAAATTGCTATGCGAGGTAAACAAATTACAGAAAGGCAATTGACAGGATTATGAACGCACCGCAATGCTAACTATGCTTCAAAAGAAAGGACGAGGCTCAAAAGCATGGGCAGTACGCCAAAATAAGTAGACCGAAATCCAACTGCATCTACTACTAATCATCCACCTTGAGATATCTATCCAGAACATCTCGCTGGTATTAAGTTGCGAGCCCCCACCCAAAGTGTAAACCCAAAGCAACAGACAACTGCATTAAAAAGCACTTTGCGTAAGGTAAACAATCCTTGCAACCGCGGTTACAAGCACCGTTGTTTTCCCCCTTGTGGCAACAACACATCCCCTAGACTCATGTTTCTGTCACTCAAGCGTGTCATCGGGGGGCATGAACCCACAATCGAGCAAAACGTTCCCTCTTGGAGTCACTACCTACTACTTGGCCAAAGCAATAAACAGCAACGGAGACCATGCAAGAATTACTTAGGAACAAAAATATAAGAGATAAGAACCAAATATATTACTCAATCACAATCTGAACATAATCTCATAATCCATCAGATCCTATCAAAATCAACATAGCAATAGCAGAAAGTATTACAAAAGTGCCTCGATCTTGTAGGGAAGCTCACGAGGTCTAAACCATGAAGAACAAAGAGGGGAGGAGAACATCACATAGCTACTGATCACGGACCCATGGTCCAAGGAAAACTACTCACGAGACATTTGGGAGCATCCATGGTGGAGAGGAGACTCCCGGAGGTCAATCCTCCCTCCGGCAGGGTGCCGGGAAGAGTTCTTCTGGTGCTCCCGATCTTGGAAGCGCGGCGGCGGCGGAACAGAGGCGAGTTTGCGAAATAGGGTTCCTCTTTTGGAGTTTCTCCGTGACGGAGAATAAATAAGAGAAGGGGGGCAGCATCAGGCTCAACCAAGAGGTGAAACAATAGTGCAGCCCCTGCAGGGAAGATAATCTATTCGAATAACCGTGTCCACGGTAACAGGACGCTTTATGCTAAATCCAGAGCCTACTACTCGAAACTACTACTATTAAACTGTTGGTTCCGGTTTCTTTTCCTCGCAGGGAGTCGAGGAAGGTAACTCGGAGGCATTATATTTATTAATCTTTACAACTTTTTATTATACAATGCTGCAGCAACTTCTGCTGCATTGTTATTACATTCATGCTATTGAACTGTTGGTTGTCCTCTTCTTGTGCTGCAAGACTCGTCGGAAGATGCTAGTCTTTGATAGGCCTAGCTTCTCATCCTTATTCTGATTTCTACCTTGTAGTCCAATATATACAGCCTCCCCTTTCCATTTGATACAAATGCATAAATGCTTAGTAGCGGACGTAAGACTCGCGGGTATACTAGATACTCACCCTTGCTTTATTTCCCCTTTTCGCTTTGCCTGATCGGCCGCTGCAGTCAACGTTGGAGCCCAGGAGCAGGAAATTCCAGGAGGAGCCTACTACGTCGTCGAGTTCCCGTTGACCAGGAGTAGTTCGGTGGATCCCAGGCAGGAGGCCTCGCCTTTTCGATCTGTATCTCTGATATTATTTGTGCTAGCCTTCTTAAGGCAAAACTTGACTAACTATGTCTGTACTCAGATATTATGTTTGATTTGACTTATGTATTCGGTCAGTACGACCCCCCTTTGTTCTAATATATTGGTTTATCCTTTTGTGTTTAGTGTTGTGCTGTGATATTCTCACCGTGGCACCTTGATCTTGATCATGTACCCTGCGTGTATGATTACTGTACATGATCGTAAATCGAGGGCGTCACAAGTTGGTATCAGAGCCGACTTCCTGTAGGAAGCCACCCAACCACTACCTGGTCGAAGTTGAGTCTAGGCTTTGAAAAACTATTTTGCTAACTTAATATTTGGCTTACGGGCCCACATCGATGTTACTACGTGTGATATCTATGGTATTAGGTTCCTTTTCTCCTTACCTATGCTCTGGGAATCTGTTCTCTTATCCTTGCTTGTAAGTTTTACAAACTCTGACATTAGGATCACGTTCTATTGATTCCACCCGGCGTTCTGGTGCTTCCCCGTTGATTGAGTCGTGTCGCAAGAGTTCTGACCCAGGTCCCGGACCGCGGATCCCATTCTATTTCTGGGCAGGCCGCGCGTTCTCTGGCACAAACTCCTGTGGCCAACAGTTTTCTTGCGGCGTGATTGACATATCGGAAGCTATGTCACGTCGTGTATTCCTTACCGCAGTCTGCGCGCCGCCTACTGAGTCCTTTTTCCTTAATTTCTACGACGTTACGCTGCCCGATTTTGACCGACTATGTGCAAAGATCTGTATGTCTTTATGACTACTATTGTGTATCTACCGCACTTTTCGTTTATTGCTCGTACTACATCATGTACGACTTCTCATCCTTGCAAATACTGTTTCTGAACTAACCCCTGCTGTTCAGGCAGGATGGCCGACGTCCCCCACCCCATGTAACACCCTTTGTTGCGTGTAACAGTAATCATCAACACTGTTGACTATCACTGTTGATTAATCATTGTTGCTCCCCTTGACATTGTTCAAAGTTTGAAGTGATCTTATTCAAACCATGATGTGGGGTGATCTAACCCAAGTCCCCATGCACCTTGCACCTTGGAACCAAACCCAAATCCCAAAAACCCCTTTGGTGGATAATAAAAAAACAAAGTGCAAATAAATCCTTGTCCAAATATTTTGGAACCACTTTTGTTAAATCACCAAAAATCAGTGAACCATTCCCATGTGGTTATGGTATTTTATCAAGCCACTGAAAAATCCAAAAAAATCAAACAGTAGCAAAAACAGTGGCTTTTAATCCATTTGGAATATTATAAAATATCAAATGATTTTATAAAACTCCAAAATCTTTTGTGGCACCTCAATAATATGTAACCCTAATATACAAACACCAAGAACATTTTACAAAAATGCTAGAGTTAATAAAAAAATTGCACAAAGGAAAGGACAAACAGAAAAACAAAACAAGAACAAAAACAAAATAGAAAAACACCTATTCTGCCCCCGTCTCCTCCCTCACCTGCCCGTCCCCGTGGCGCCATGGCCGTGGGCGCGCCATGCCTAGCCGGTCCCCTCCCTCACCTGCTCCCCTCCCGTCGATGTGGGGGATAAGACCACCCCGGCACCCCGAGCACAAACCCTAGCCCCCTTTTCCCCCTCTTCCTTCCTGTGTGGCTCCTGCCCGCGTGGAACCGTCGCGGTCGTCGCCACACCTCCGTCGTCATCGCGGCCAGGCACGTCACTGCGCCGCACTGAGATGTCCGGAAGGACCCCCCATGGACGCCCACGTCGATCCCGTGCTCCAATTCGAGCCGGAGGCCATGGCATCGAGTGAATCGAGTCGTTCCCCTCCGCCACAGACTCCGGCCGCCGGCGACGATTACGTCGTCTACGTCCACCCTCCGGCTTCCCCGAGTGCTCCATCGAGTTCCCAGTGAGATCCTCTTCGATCCCCATCTTCTCGGGCCCGTTTTTGTTCGCTAGAACCCCGCCTCCTCCATGGCCGTGCTCCGGCTGCCGCTGCGGTTATCGCCGTCGTAGCTTAAGGCCTCCCCGTGACCGTCCCCTAGTGCCACGCGACGCGGGAAGTCGATAGCTTCCGAACACGCCAATGCACGCTCCCTTTGGGCTGCCCGTGGGCGAGCCCCGCTCCGCGCCGCCGTGCCCTGCAGGTGCCGCCGGCGAGCTCTGTCTCCCACCGGCCTGGACGTGATTTAACCGTGGGTTGTCCCACTGCCCGGTGGACCCGCCCGCTTAATTAGTCACTAATAAAAATCCCCCTGTTAAAACTAACACAAATAAAAATACCCCCTGACCGAATGACATGTGGACCCTTGCAAATTAATCCCTGTTAATTGAACTCTATTTAGACTAATAGGTCAGTGACATGTGGACCCCATGTGCTATTTAGATATTTAATGATTTTGTTCAACCTGTGAGTATAACTGTTGGGCCCCACTTGTGTGAATTAAATAAAATGATTTATAATACTATGAGGCTGACATGTGGGTCCCAAATGTCAGTTTGACCAGTCAACCACTGTTTTGGATAATGTTAGGATTTAAATAATAAAAGAAATTCAGAAATTGAGTTAAAATGATTTAAACTTTGGAAATTCAATATCTTTTAAACCGTAACTAGGATCGAAAAACATCATACATGAAAATTGATCAGAAAAATATAACGAATACGGATACGCTACCCATACCCCCACCACACCCCTCTAACATACCGAACCCGAGACTTCCCCCTTCGGATCATCTATCCGGTAATTTCCCGGTACCGATAAACTATCCGGATGAATTTATTCTGAACACGAAAGTTGTTCAGAATGGATCAACTAACACGGATACACCCTTCACATGTTTGTCGGATGTCCACAACACCTCTGGTCGGGTATCTTCCCCCTCCGGTCACCCTGTCCGGTACCCGGAGCTGGTAGTTCATCCCCGGATGAATCCCCCCCGCCCCGAGCATAATACATTGCACTGCGTTAGAACACCGCCAACACTGCGTTTGCCATGCATTGTATTTGTATTGCTATTATTGATGTGTATTTATTTTTTCTCCCCCCTTATTCTCCGTTAGACCCCGCTGCTGGTGTCGACTACACCGTTGCTGTGTACGACTACTTCGTCGACGACCCTACTTCTACCGTCGAGCTTCCAGGCAAGCAGAGCCATTCTCTTCCCCAGATATCGGCTATCTTTCCGTAAATTTCTTGCACTAGGCATTGTTACTGTTGCTGCTACGTTACAATCCTATTCAATTGCATAGCCTGTTTTGTCGCCCCTTGATGTACCTTCCTTTATCCTATGCTGCCTATTATAATTATGCATATTTCAGCAGTGAGCCCTGCGCATTGTTAGCTAGGATTAGATAGCGGGTCGTGATCACTCAGGGGAGTGAACGTGGATACGATGATTATAACTGCACAGGTACGGTGCAATGCAGACACCGCCTCAGGGCCCTACCTCGGCTCTGTCGAGCCACATCAAGTGGAGCTATCGAGGAGTAATCCTCGTACTCCACTCATTGCTGACTCTGTATAGCCGCTCTAGGTACCTGAGCAAGGTTGTCCTTCAGGTAAGAAGTCGGGCGACCCAACGGTGCCCGCGAGTGGTATTGCGACGGGATGACACGGAGGGTACGACCAGTGTACCGGTGTGCTTGGCCCCTGATCGTTGGCCGTGAGAGTTACCAAAACACGAAAGTCGAACTCCTCCAGGAGCACACGCGAGACAAGGTAAGGAGACGGTTCACCTTGTTGGTAACCGCAGAGACTTGGTGGGACGACAGGGCAGGCACCGATGTATTGGTGGTCTTGACTGTTGTCGTTGTCCGCGGGTCAGTTAAGTCGAGGCAACGATAACGGTTGTCACGCAGGTTAATTAAAATGCTAAATGGTTCGACGGATGAATTGCGTAGCCTTTTGGCTTATACGCGCTGCCTACACGTGGGAATTACGAGTTATGGGCTCCTCTGCTTCGTAGTGTCGTCCGAGGACTCTTCAGACGTCAGCAGTACTGCGGGCTGATTGCAGGGAAGTGGTGTTGTCTTATTTGCTCGCGCGGTGGTGTCTTATTTGGATTTGCTTTAACTTCACCGGCCAGCCACGCACCGTGCAGGAGTACGTTCGGGTTGGGGTCCAAGGCTCGGCGTACTTAGGATTTAGACCGGCGGATGGCCTCTTTGTTGAGTTTGAAAGATGGGCTACGAAGTGTCGGATAGCCTCGATGGAGCGTTCCCTAACAAGGTGCCCGCCACCCTGGAGATCCGTGCGTGTAGTGTAACACAAGTGCACCCCTGCAGGGAAGATTAAGCTATTCGAAGAGCCGTGTCCACGGTAACAGGACGCTTTATGCTGAAGCTGGATCTTACCACTACAAAATATTATTATTAAATTGTATGGTTCCGGGTTTGCTTCCTCGTCGGGGAGTCGAGGAGGTGATCTCGGAGGCATTGCTAATTATTACAACTTACTATTATACAATGCTGCAGCAACTTCTGCTGCATTGTTACTTTATGCTTTATATAAACTATTGGCTATTCTCTTCTCATGCTGCAAGACTCGTCGGAAGATGCTAGTCTTCGATAGGCCAAGTAGTAGGTAGTGACTCCAAGAGGGAACATTTTGCTCGATTGTGGGTTCATGCCCCCCGATGACACGCTTGAGTGACAGAAACATGAGTCTAGGGGATGTGTTGTTGCCACAAGGGGGAAAACAACGGTGCTTGTAACCGCGGTTGCAAGGATTGTTTACTTTACGCAAAGTGCTTTTTAATGCAGTTGTCCGTTGCTTTGAGTTTACACTTTGGGTGGGATTCGCAACTTGATACTAGCGAGATGTTCTGGATAGATATCTCAAGGTGGATGATTAGTAGGTAGATGCAGATGGATTTCGGTCTACTTGTCTTGGCGTACCGCCCATGCTTTTGAGCCTCTTCCTTTCTTTATAGCATAGTTAGCATTGGTTTGCGCACATAATCCTGTCAATTGCCCAGCTGTAATTTGTTTACCTCGCATGGCTATTTTACGTCTTTTGGGAGAGAGACATCACTAGTGAACATCATAGGACCCCGGTCCATATTTCCAATATTGTTTACACCTTCAATTTACTTTGATTATTTACTTTTCCGTTGCTATCACTATCATTATTATCCTGTGCGGTTTATCCTTTGTAAACAACAAGGCCAGAGGAATTGACAACTCATCTGTACTCGTTGGGAAGCAAAACTATTTGTTGTGTGTGCAGGTCCAGGTGAAGTTAGCAATCTCGGTTGTAAACGGCGTCATTGTTCACTTCACCACCTACTTGTATCTGTTGGAGTCCTACTGGTTCGATATTCAACCGTAGCATCTTCGCTAAGGGAAACTTGCTGCTGTCTACATCTCAACCTTCCACTTTGGGTAACCAACGAGGGGGCGTTAATTCATACCATCACTGTTCATTTGACTAATACAAGTTTAAACTATCTTATTCCTTAGAATTGATATCAAGTGCTCGAAATTGGTTAAAGTGATTGCCTAAGAGGATCACTATTACTACAACCTTGGTCATTCGGCCTTGTACAGAGCTCTGGATATTCATTAATAAATAAAAAGTTTGGAACACACCCAAACCCTACATGATGTTAATTTTTGCGAGGTGCTTGACACCCAAAACAATAGGCAGTGACCTCTTCCTAGATCTTATCTATATGAATGTATTGCATTTAACATTTGTTCGATAAAGTCATAATGTTTCTTTCCTTGTGGATCTTCCAAGTTAGTGAAAGAGACAACCACCTCACACCTTTGAGTGGCATCACTTGAGAAGAAGATATGAATATCCACCCAGAAGTGGAACTAACTTGTACGCCCAAGAAGGTTGATCACAACCCAAGCCAACGCCGACATTCCGTATTATTCCTGTAGAAAGGGCATTCGAAGATAAGGCGAGTCACAGATTTTGGATTCACCAACAAAAGGCACAACTAAGTTGATGAGTCCATGTAGAAAATATCCCACACCGGTTTCTTTGGAGGGGGGAGGGGAGAAGGTAAAGAGTTGTTGTTCGTGGCTGAGGCTTACCGAATTGCTCGCGAATGAAGTTCACTTGGAGAAAGCTTCCATGATATAATATAAGGGTTTATGAAGCCAAGTTAGGGGTGAAAACTCCGAAATTTTAATTGAGGGTGGGGGTGGTAGGGTGGAAAATATTGAAATAGAAGATATTGATTAAACACAAGCCCAGCTTGGGAGAGCTTGTGGACCGCACATTTCTTCTTGCTTCATCTTATGTTGACTTACCCCCTTCAAAAAAGAATATAAGTTTAATATGGAATTTTTGTCTTCGATATACTGAACACAAAAAAAATAGTTTTAGATTCACATTGAATGAAGCTTTTCATCAATTATTTGTGTGTCATATAATATATTTTTTGCAAATTAAATTGACAACATAAAATTTTGTATCCGATTTATATTCCTAGACAAAGGGAGTACGTATGTTTTGGGCATTTCCCGAAACAACCTCAAGCTTCTGCCTATGAACTCCAAGCCAAGAAGATTCTGACAACTTGCTGGCATGGCCACTACGATATTGACCCGGGTCGCCATGGAAAACCGGTGCACGGGTAGGCCTGGCCATGGGCAGCCCGGCCCGGACGGCCCGATGCAGCCCGGCCCGAAAATCTCGGGCCGGGACGGGCTTACATGTCGGGTCGGGCTCGGGCCTGAATTTTGGGCCAAACACACTTGTCGGGTCGGGTCGGGCCTGCAGAAAACGTGAAATAACTAAGGATCGGACCGAGTCGGTCGGGCCGAGTCGGGCTTTGTCGGGCTCGGGCCCGATTTTGCAGATTGTTGGTCGGGCCGAGCCGGGCTCGGGCCTAGCTTTTCCTGCATCGGGCTTTGTCAGGCCCGCCCGAGCCCGGCCCGGCCCGAGCAATGGCCAGGTTGATGCATGGGGAAGTTGAGAGCCCATACGGTCCTTTTGTGGATCCACTCATCCACTCCTAAAGAGCCATCGGAGGCGAGATATATAATTAGAGGGTACCCCGTGCAAAGGACACTTTTCACTTTGGTGATTATAAGTGGTGTTGTACGGGTGTCACTTGTTGTAACTAGAGAGTTTTAAGTGGTTTTTTCATCCCGCACGTGGGGATGGAAGGTGAGATGTTTGTGCTTTTTTTTCGTATATTCATTTTTTTCAAAATAATGTATCTTTTGAATCGCACGTCCAAATCAGGAACCGTTTTCACGTTGTGTTTATTGCATCGAGATCTTTAAAACTACATCTCATGTTGATAGTTTTCGATGAACTTTTTTTTCGGGTGAAATCTATGGCTAAAAACTGCACTAAAGTGTGGTTGAAAACTGTACTAACCCGTGGCTGAAATCTGTCAAAAAAAATCCGTTTCCACTTTTTTCAGGCGAAATCTATACTAAACTGCGGCTGAAAACTGTACTAAACTATGGCTAAAATATGTCACAATTTTTCTTCTTTACACTTTTTTCGTGAAAAATCTATCGCTGTCAACTATACTAAACCGTAGCTGAAACTATATTAAACTATGGTTGAAAATTGTATTAAACAGCGGTTGAAATCTATCACCGTTTTTTCCTTTTCCTTTTATGCTTCTCGTGAATCCATAGATTTACTTTTCGTGTAACCACATTTTTCTTTCACTTTTTGCTTCTAGTGGGGTTACAGTTTAACTTCTCGCGAAGCCACATGTTTGCTTTTGTGCAGCCACAATTGTGTTTCTCGTGAAGCCATATTTTTTTCCTTTTTTATTTCTTATGCAGCCATAATTTTGCTTTTCGTGCAGGCACAGATTTACATTCGTGCAACCATAGATTTAATTTGCGTGAAGACATAGTTTTACCTCACGCAAAAAAAAAATCCGTGAATACGTCTGGAACACGACATGCGACAACGTTTAAACATACTGAAAATAACCTCTACAAGTGGCCCTGAAAGAGTAGCCGTGATTTGTCGCGCCCCGTTAGAGTCGAAGCGCTGCAGTTTGGATAGATTCAGGGCTTCATGGCCAAGAGACATTTTGTTAAATTTTCGGAATAACGACCGTGTACGTAGTCTGGTGTGAGTGAGTGATACTACAAATTACTTGCAGAAGAAAAAGGGAAGAAGATGAAGCCGAATCCGGTGGCAAGCTGGCACGGCGTGGTAACAACAACAAATGAGAGATTGACGCGGTTGTGCGCGTGGCCTGCACGGTGGATTCAGCTAGCCCTTCCCACCGGGTCATATATATGGTCGGCAACCAAAATGGAAACGGTCTTCTGTTGCTTACAATGAACTCTGTCTGGCTGGTCTTCTGTTGGTTACAATGAACTGTGTTCTGTGTAGGCATGCTATGCAGCTAGCGCACGCAAGGCATTAGCGGACACATTATGTTTGCATGCATGCATGGGACGAACATGTATGTGGTTGACAATTGGTAGGTTTCCGGGCAAGAATGTGTTGTGGATGCTAATGTAATGCATTCAGCTGTGAGCAGCTAGGCCCCTTTTCGACCCAGCTAATTAAGAAACATCGCTTTTCACTCACTCATTCGAAGTGTACCGACAGTGATCGACGGAGCATTCTTCTTGGCTACAACTGTACTACGTACCATAATGCATGGCTGAGTTAAGGAGGGAGTGATACGCCTACACGGTCATGCATCTCGTCAGATTTCAGTCACGCGTGACATTTTGCCACATTGTATCGTGCAAATAGAAATTGGTGTAAAAAACTAGAGAAGGCCTCAAACTACAACGACATGCAGCGACAAGGACGTTCCTGGTTCACAGGTGCATGCATCACGATCGATCGAAGAACCCTGAGGTCGACTCGACTTTCCAGTCACTCGTTCATATAGAAAAGCTCCCACTTGCAGGCGATTTCCTCGGAGTCCAAACGCAGCCAGACAAACCAAGGCGGAAAAATATCGATCAAAAGAGAAACGTCGCAGGTAAATTTATTGGCACGCTGGACTAGAAGACGCGAGCTGTCTGAGCCGTGTATCCATCCTCCCATACACGCTAACAGAGGAAGGTTATTTTAGTTGGTAAACTAAACAAGGTTTATGTGTCGTAGTAAATTCAGCTTCATCAACCCTACCTGAGAGAAGTCCTTTACAACCCTTCCCATCCTTTCCCCTAAGACTCTTCCCAATGCTTCACCATGTACAGGTGCTAAGACTGTCAACTAGATAGAAATTCAATGTGGCAAGGTAATTAACATGAGGGAGAAGTTCTAATGAATAATAAAAAAAAACATGAGAGAGAAGCTTGGTGATCTCGGAAAGAAACTATGCTAATTGCGTGGACCTATGCACAATATTAAAAATAAATAAAACTAACCTATGCATGAAAGATTTCAGTTGCTAAATAATTAAATGAAGCAACCTTAGCAACAATAAGCTAAGCATCAGTGCATTGGAGGCTCTAGTTGCTTAATTCATTGAATGCACTTAGCACCTCACCTAGCATCCTTTGCGTTGGAAGAGGCTTAACTTGTCGCGGAGTTCATTTTACAAGCCTCATCTGTACAACTTTACAAGTTGGAGTGGAGACTGTCGCGATGTGCATGTCATAGGAAATTTTCGGCCCTAAGGGAGACACGTCGAAGGCTTTCACTGCAAATGTGAGAGGGACGATACAAATGCCGGCAGTGAGCACCGAGTGCAAAGGAGGGATGACATAGAGGTCGGTGGTGAGTTGAGAAAGATTATTGCAATTTGGCCTAGGATGCATCGACTAGGGGAACTAGTCTTGCATCGACTTCATCAAGTCGAGGGCTCCTAGATAACGGAAATGGCCGATAACGCTTCCATCGACGGCCTTCTTCTTCTTCTTTTGGTGGTAGTTGTGATTACCGATGATCACTGATGGGCTTCTTGTGCTGCTGCTGCTGCTGTTGGTCACATGCAACAACTTCGACCTTCATGTGTAGCTTCTCTAGCACCATCGTCTCGAAGCATCGACAAGATAGCCGCGTAGAAGCAGTGGAGTATCCCTTATTCGTGAGAGTGAAGAAATGGGAGAGAGAGAGGGGTAGGTGACTTCTAGCCCTTGTTGATCATCTTAACTGGTTGTCGCACCACTCAGGACAAAAACAAGGTCAAAACTAGTCAAGAAGAAAGAGGGTTGTCTTCTAAATGATTTTGAAAGATGGGGTAACTTAGAGACACACTCTAGAAGAGCCGTCATACTTGTCTAATCACCATAATAACCACTATTATGATGATTTTAGTCAAAAAGGCACTCTAACAAAATTGCCATATTGCTAGAGTCGTCATAATTTATAGTGTCCTTCATATCTGGCCTCCTAGTCGCTATATATGGTGTCTTAAGATTGCCTTTAAAAAATGGGCTTCATAAGGCAGTTACGTATATTGAAGTGTATATGTGAATTGCCTATTTTTTATCAGTTTGTACTTTTGGTTGCACTAGCTAATGCATGAAGCTTAGCATGGTATCAGAGCCTAAGGTTGTAAGGGTGTTGAAGTATATGTGAATTACCTAGCCTTTTCCATCGGCTTGGATTTTTGGTTGTGTTGTAAGCTTCACATGTGGGCGAAGAAAACTTCAAATGGCCCCACCCTTTTTTACCGAAAAGGGGTCCCCCCCCCCCCCCCGCTTTATAGATAAAGTAATCATCGCAAAAAACCGCGACATTGATACAAACACACGCCAACACCACTCAAACACACCCAAGTCAAGATACAAAGTGTCGGACACCCTACAACGAAGCTGGGTCTCCAAGACGGTGCCTCCTAGAAGGTAACGACCTCGGATAGTCGCCACCGTCCGATCCCGTAGTTCAAGTTTTCACCCCGGAGCAAGACGGCTCGCACCTCAAGTGGGATGGCATGGAGATTAGGCATGAAATTACATCTTTGCACAGTGCCTCTGCAACTTTCGTATGTATAGCCATATATGATATGGACAACTTTGCTAGAGTTGCTCTTAGACCAAAGAAGAGCTGAGGGTGATAGTGTTCAGGGGTAAAATCGACTTAGCTCATCCTACCTAGGGCCGGCTCAATGATACTAACTATGACAGCAACACCAGACGCGCTAGCTAGCAGCTGCACCCAGCTGAGAACCAAAGTGTAGACAGAGCAAGCAGCATAACTGGAGTAACCATCGATCGATCAGTGCAGTGATGATGCATGTACTAGTATTATTATTTTGCACCGGAGAATACTTCAGTCCGAAGCAGCTCCATACCAATCCCAGCCTTTCTACACACCCATCCGCGTTGCACAGCTAGGGCAGAGTCATGGACAGATAGCGAGGTTAGCTGCTAGGCACCAGTGCCGGCCGGCCGTGCACCATCTTTTATTCACAAAACTGCTGGCGATGACAGCAGCAATGCTTCCCCTGACAATCTCAGTCCCTCTCGCTGTCCCCTCAGCTCTGCTAATATATTAGACCCCGTCCTCCTCGACCTCGCACTTCCCCATCTTGATTCTTGATCGTCAAACCTTCAAAAAATCACCACGGATCATCGATTGATCATCGTATCTAGCTAGCTAGGTTAGATATAGCAGCGAGCAACATGGAGAGCGGCAGCACGGCGGCGTCGAGCGACGAGGCCGCGAGATCGCCCGGCGGGACGACGGCGGTGGCGGCCGCGGCGCCCACCGCCCGGCCGTACTACGAGTGCGTGTTCTGCAAGCGCGGGTTCACCACGGCGCAGGCCCTGGGCGGACACATGAACATCCACCGCCGGGACCGCGCCAAGCCCGCCCGCCTCACCACAGAGTCCAACTTGGCGGCGTATCCCCCGGCGCTGCCACCGATGAGCAGCAGCGGCTTCTCCATGATGTACTACGGCCGGCACACCGGCGCCGGAGTGGACGCGGCGGAGGCCGTGAGCCCTGCAGGGAGCCCTATCCCGACGGAGCTGAGCCTGTTCGGCGCGGACGACGACAGCCACGACCGCGATGACTGCTTGCAACTGGGCCTTGGGCGCCATGGTAGCCGCGGCGACGACGGCGAGCTGCCGGAGAGGAAGATCGACTTGGAGCTCAGGCTCGGGCCTCGTCCCAGGCACTGATCACTCGCACGGTACCCGGCTACCCGCTGGTGCAACTCGATCATAAGGAACGAACTCATCTATATACATGTATGGGCTTCCATCTTAACTCTGCATGCCTGTTAAAACGATTTTGTGTTGTGATGTGGCCTAGTATTACTTCAGTGCAGTTTATTAGGTGCCTAGTATCAATGATATTGCTATTCTCGTTTTGTGCAGCTTGTTCATGAGTAAATGTGTATACGTAGTTTCACCGTAAAATCAAGAGCAGATGATTTGATGTACTGAATGCATATAGATATATACTTAGGTCTTGTTTGATTCGAATAATTTCGGAGAACAAATAATGTGCGACTGTAATGTTATCTGATGTCTTCTTGAATTGCATGTGATCAAATACCTCGTGAATTTGCACTAATAAGCAGAGTATGGTTACATAATAGGAAAAGCAGATCAATATTTTCAGTGAGTTTGTACGTGTCCAAGGAACTCAATTTGGAAAATTTGCTGGCTTATACTACTGCAAATGAATTCTGTGCATGGATCAATCCTACAATTATAAACACCCACGTATGAATACATTCTGATGATTACATCCTAGAAAGGGCTTTGAATCAAATATACCAAAGGTAGGAAGTTATTCTAGCTGCATGCCTGGAGATTGAGCTGAACCTGTGGTATTTAGTTCCATCTGCAATTCTGCATGTTCTTATTAATGTGGAACGCGAGTTCAAATAATTGTAGTTTGCTAGCGCAAGGTATGAAAGAGGGAGCATGTAACAAGTTATTTCTGAAGAAATTAGAAGGAGCAGAATTATACCATTTCAACTTATATAAGAACCTCATATTGGTGGGTGTGTGCGTGCGTGTTGTGAATGTCTATTATGTTTCTTACAAGGAAAAACTCATATAAGAAATTTTATCGTTTGCTAAATTGTCATAGGAGATAGTATCAAACTCAAAGTTTAGTTTACGATTCGTCCATTTCCATGGATATACTAGGTACACAATGCCACATATACTTTTCTTATCTAACATATAGTTGCATTTGGTATATGGTTCTCCTATTTCAAAGGAAATTTGTATAGGAGTCTAATATGTACTCCCTCCGATCCATAATAAGTGGCGCTCATTTTGTACTTAGCTAGTACGGACTTTGTACTAAATGAGTGACACTTATTATTGATCGAAGAGAGCATAATTTAGGGCCCACCTCTACCCTCTTGATCAATGGATCCCCTCGCTACCCCTTCCTATGGAAGTGAGGCCATTGTCACCACTCCTTTTTATGCTAGCGCGACACATCTTCTTCAGTCTCAGGTAAAACCAGCATGTCGAGATAGACACTCCATTTGTCCAGCCCCTTAGCCATACAAGGAAGTCATTGGAGTGCTCCATTCTTCCAATAACACCTCCAAAATATGTGGTAACTTCGAATAGTTAAGGCCTCTTTCAGTTCAAAGCTGCTTAGGTAAGGTGTTAAGTGTATTTTTCGATAAAGAGGTGTTAAGTGTATCAAAAGGCTTAGTAACTAAACTCGTGAACGCATAAATGTTTAGCTTCTTGTAGCTAAGCTTTCTTCATTTAATTGTTTACCGTTTAAAATCTCTCATGCATAGTTGTTTTGCATAAGTGTTATTTGCATCATTTCTTTCTAGGATGATCAAAGTGCTCTCTCTCTCTCTCTTTCTCTCTCTCTCCTTAATTGCTTTCCCAGGCAGTATTTTTGTACCTATGTGGCATTCTTAGTTCCTATACACAGTGGGCCACTAGGAACAGCTTAAAAGAGATTCCAAGATACTTAAACTAATTTCCTCATTTCGCTCTAAGTAACAGCTGGAGCAGTTGTTGGAAAAATTACCAACGATGCTACATCAACAGGCTTTTACTTAATTTTTACGGACTATTTATATCTAGTGGATTTGATTGGTTAAAGGTAAAACTGGAGGCCCACCCCAGTTAATTCAGGAGGGTAGAGAGATTAGTTCGAAGGGACAGTCCCGTAAAAAGCTGTAATGAGCCCGTATGTTTAGAAACACCACTCGATATTCGGGTTGAAAACCTGTGATCCGTGATCTAGACTACATTGGTTGGACCCGACAACGACAAACTTGCATTGTCTCCTTGTTGAAGGTGTTGTCTTCATGTTGAATCTCTAGCCTTGAAAAATTCTTGTCCTTTTTTTTGTTGTGAAAGATGATGACTTAGTCGTAGACACATCTTATAATTGGTCGACTTTTGCCGACCATCTCACTTTTTGTGGTAAATTATGGTTGTGTATCCTAGGATGCAGAGACTAGGAGTATACCTCACATTTGAGGAAAACATTTCCTTACCAGTCCCAATCAATACCTTCATAGGTAAAACAGTAGAACTTGCAACCATATCTTCGGATGCCTTGAGCAATATTCCATATGGATCACAAATCAATGATCACCAATGGAACTCATGCTCATCATAGACATCATTAAACATATATTCTCAAGCTTTGCGGCCTACCATATGGAAAAAGACTGTGTTTATCAACTTGGCTTTCACATGCATGGCCACTTATACATGTGCACTCTGCAACTAGTTTTGCACAATTGATAATTGAGGAAAACATAGCTCATTGGACTTTTGATATATGTGGGTCACGGTTGCAAAACAAAACCTTATTATCGAAGTTTCTTGTGCTTCTGATGCTAGAATTAAATTATCTCACGCCTAATCAAAACGCAATGCATAAATCAATGGAAATCTTGAACTTTTGAAGTTCGATTACTGGTTGTCATGTCTCCTTTTATTTCTTCATATAGTTTGATTTCAAGTGACTCCAAGCCCAACATGGTATCAAGACGAACATAATATAAATCGATCCAAATACAACAATATTGAGGATCTCAATTTTCAAAATTGACTCAAACTTAGACTCTAAAATAAATTCAACATTTTGACAACCTGCTCACACGCGATATCCAAATTGACCACCATTATATTACTCTCAATCATAATGTAAAGTTTTTTTAAATAATAACACCAACACATTAAATATAACAATAAACTCATTCAACTTGTTTCGACTTCATCTTCACTCCACGAACTATATTATTTCTTCTTGGCAAGAGACTTAATCATAATGTTTGCTAGTTAGTCCTTATGTGGGATGAGCCCATAATGGAAATTTTGGGTGAATGATTAGAACAAATGGATTGTTGTACAAAGTTTAATAGTTCATGCTAGATTGTACGTGGCTTGTCTATTCTGCTAGTGTGTAAGAGATGTCAACAAGTGGTTTGTCCGTTAGCAAAAAAAGTGTTGGCAATCAATCTTTTCTTCAAATTGAAGCGAGGTTGGTTGCAACCAAAGACTTTGCAAATATGATGCCCAAGGTTTGGAGAGATGAGCATCGATTCCATAACCATGCAAAGATGGTAAAATAAAATTTGGAAACTTCAGCAGTTGTTGGGTGGGTGAAAAATACCAGCATGATAAAAAAAGGAAGAGGAAACACTAAATATTATATACAAGCTTGATAAGAAACCAGAAAGCTCTAGGTTAGATGATAGTGAAATTCCCTTGAAAGACAGTTGAATGGATCAATGAGTAAACTCCTAGGAGATGAGGAAATTCATTGCATCAACGGTCCAAGGTTAGACATTTGTGTGAAAGTGATATAACACAAGAATAATTCACATGAACGCCAATTAGAGACATTGTAAAGAAAATTATATTCCAGATAGCGAAAGAGGAAGAGGTAACTAGAGATGAGTTGGAAGTTACAAAACATACATTAATAATTACAAGAGCCTATTTTACCATTTGAAGACAATGACTTTTCTCTAGATTATTCCAAAGGCGATGAAGTACCGTAGACGTCTCTTTAGAGAATTATATTCTTACGGCGGTTTCTTGGTGAGATGGAAGTTAGATAGGCAACCTGTCATAAGGAACATAATAAAGTGCATAGCTCCTATTGGGATTGTTCGTTTCCTCTAAGATGGTCACATAAAGAATATGTATTTTTTGTATTTGACTTCTTATAGCTCGATGTATCCAAAAAAAAATACATAAACTTTTCTTCTTTTTGAACCAAGTCTAGTTTATAGAAGATTAAGAGGACACCATATACAACGTCCATGCAATGGGTAACTAAATCCACAAACATGTAAATTACCCCTAAATAAAGAGGAAGTCACAACCATGACCGGACATCTCAAATTCCCTACCAAAGCCAAAATTGAGCTCGTCATGGTGGCTCTCGCCAGCGATGTACACCATCGAGAAATTCAACCACATAAGTGCCTTCAAAGATAGACCAGACTTTCTTGAATCCATAATAGTAAATGGTGGTGTACGACATCGATTGACAATCACGCCAAGCATATCAGCGGTGGCACCACAATGATCTAGGCAGTATGACCAAACCAAGACGACAATCTTACTCGTAATGGCTTTATAAAATGGTTGTTAAAGAAGATGAGGTTGATGTCGACGATGCTCATGGAACTACGCCGATGGACAACACAAGAACCAACCCGTCGTCTGTGAAGAATAACCAGAGAAAAAACTCACAAGCTAGATGACACGTGATTGGAAGCGGCAAACTTCCATTTGAGAAAATCAATTATTGAATAAAAGTGGAACCATCTGCAGATACAAGCTGTCTTTATCATGTATCCATCTTCCCATAGATCTTAACCATCAAAGATTATTTTAGTTGGAAAAGCAAGGGTTTATGTGTGATAGTTTAATTAGCATCATCGATCCTAGGCAGGGCTGATTCAACACTATGACAGCAACTTAACACGAAGAGAAACACTAGCAGCTAGCTAGGTGATGCACCCAGCTGATCATTGTGTAAACATGCAGAGAGATCCATGTGTAGTATGTACACACTAGCAATGTGTTTTGCCCTTCTGAGAGTAATCACACCTAGTGGATGGATTCTACCAATAGTCTTGAAATACTAAGACAAAAGGAATTTTAATACTCCGTGGCACAATTCATAAAATATGAAATATATATCATTAAGTCAAGGTATTTTAACTGTAATTAGTAATTTTCAAAGTTATAGGGCCTGGAGATGTTACATGTTAGCAGGGAGGGGCACCGACCAGGTCTGCATGCATGCTTGGTCAAAATCACAAGGTAGCTCTAGCCTGGCACACCCCCACACACACTAGGTCATGTTGTATATGCGATCGAAGAGCCCAAACTAGCTAGAAGCTTCAGATGACACATCAGTGATGATGCATGTACCACCATTTATTATAGTTTGCACAAGAGAGTAGACTTAAGAGTGAAGCAGCTCCATCCATCCCTATTGCACAGCATACGCGATTACGCACGCATACAGCTCCTAGGGCAGAGTCATGGGCGGACAGCGAGGGCAGCTGCTAGGCACCAATATTTGCCGGCCGGCCGTGCATAATATTCTACATTCGCAGTTCCTGTCCCTGTCCTCCCAAGCTCTGATATAGCCTGCCCGACCCAGTCTTGCACACAAACCTCCATGATCTTCGATCGTCAAACCCTTGGATTCGGTTCAAACAAACATGGAGAGTGGAAACAGCAAGGCGGCGTCGATGTCGAGTGAGGAGGCGGCCGTGAGATCTCGCAGCAGGCCGGCGGTGGCAGCTCGGCCGGACGAGGACGAGGACGCGGCAGCCGTGTCGCCCTTGGTGTTGGTGGCGCCAAGCCCCCGGCCGTACTACGAGTGCGTGTTCTGCAAGCGAGGGTTCACCACGGCGCAGGCGCTGGGCGGCCACATGAACGTCCACCGCCGCGACCGCCCCAAGCCCGTCCGCCGCCCCACGACAGAGTGCAACTTGGCGTTGGCGTATCCCCCAGCGCAGCCGGTGAGCGGCGGCGGCTTCGCCATGTTGTACTACGCCCGGCACATCGGCGCCGGAGGGAACGCGGACGCCGTGAGCCGTGCTAGCCCTGTCCCGAGGGAGCTGAGGCTGTTCGGTGCGGACGTCGGCACTCATGATCATGACTTGCAACTCGGCCTTTGGTGCCATGGGAGCGGCGGCGGCGGCCGGTCCCGCTCACCGGAAGGGCCGTCGGAGTGGTGGCGGCAGGATGGTGAGCTGCCGGAGAGGAAGATAGACTTGGAGCTCAGGCTCGGGCCTCGTCCCACGAACTGATCACTCGCACGGTACCGCCTGTGGAACTCATACAGTCATACACACACACACACACACACGCATAAGGCACGCACTCATGTATATGCATGATTTATCGATGATATATACATGGGCTTCCTATCTAGTAGTAGTATTGCTTCAGTTCAGTTCTTATGCTCCTCAATATCATGTTTTATCATTTGATTAAGACTTCGTTAAGTCCTAATTGACTGAAATCTAGACACACCCTATCATTATTGCTGCTTGTTCATAAGTGAATGTACATATCGATTGCACCGTACCAACAATGTATTAAATATATACACATATGTATGGTATATACTTAGGTCTTGTTTGATTTGCATACTTTCAGAAAGCTAGGAAGAAGAATAAAATGTAGTGTTATGTCTTCTTCATTTGCATATTATGATCCAATACTGCATGAATTTCCGATAGGTAGAGTATGAGTGCGTAATAATATAGGACAAATTAAACACAACAATCTTTTCAAGAGATTTGTGTCAAGGAAAAATTTCCTATACCTAAAACAAACTAAAAATATATGAATAATTTGTGATGATTACATTCAAATAAAAAGACTTTGAATCAAAGATAACAAAGGTAGCAAGCTATTCTACTCCATGCATTAAGCATGAGCTACAAACCTGTGGTATTTAGCTTTGTGCATCTTCTTAATGTGGAATCGTCACTATTAATGTGGAACCTGATTCATTTTTCCGCAAAACAAATGTGGAACCTGATTTTAAATTATTTTGGATTTGCTAACGCAAGGTAGGAAAGATGGAGAGTGTAGCATGTCATCTCCGAGCGAATATTAGTAGCAAACCAGAACTTTTTAACTTACTTTACATAAGAATTTCCAAAAATAACTTATGCGCGAACGACTTACATTATTTGATAGATTGTTTGAGAATATAGGAGTTGTCAAACTTAGTCTTTGCAATCCTACTAAATCACAACTTCCTCTCCTACCGAGATGTGCATCAAGGTGATTCATCAGGAGCTCTTTTATTTGTGCGAGTGACACATCTTTTTCAATATAAGCTAAAAATTAACCTATAGAGATGAAGTGTTTCATTTCCATATAGACTGCAAAGACGTCTTCAAATCATTAAACATGCCAATAACAATAGATCCAATACCTCCAAGAACTAAGAACTAGAGTTTATTGTAATTCTAATGTTAGAAACTACTATGAGATTTCAAGTTAAGTTATTAATTTTTTCAATAAATCGGATCGAAGATAGGACAGTAAACTTGCGCCAATCTTAATAAGCTATCATGTGCAATAATCATTTTTGAACAACTTGGTATCAATAGCTGAAGTTATACTCAAACATGGTTTACAGATTAAAAATATCAGAATGATCAAGTCGATCTCACATATATAGTCACTTATACATTTGTACTCAACAATTATAGGATAATATTATTGAGCAAATTATATCGAGCAGGTATATCAAAATTATTGGTTGACCAAAGCGGAACACCATATAAATCATGCTTGAAATCAAACATTGATGATCCCAAAGTTAGTAAACTTGACGACATTTTTGCCGCACTGGTTGTCTCTATATCGTCCGACATACATAATAATAATTTGTGACTAAGAAGTTTGAAGGATCGATGAATCCAACACGACGCGATCCAAATTACGTCTTATACAACGAAGAAACTCAATTTATACTAAACATTTGTACTTGTTAATAACTCATTCTATCCTACATGTAATTGGCTTTTATTTAAGTATATTTTCTTAGATGGTTTGTCAACTATAACGGGCCTAATTAACCATGCAAATGCTCAATTAAATGGCAATATTTCAAGTTGGTTGTTATAGAGCTCTAATTTATCATTATAGATATCATTTTCAGGTGATAAGTCAAATATGTATTTTCTCAAGTATATCGTTTCAGTCTTTAAAATTTAGTTTGAAACGTTGAAAATTTTATTTATTTTCTTAATTGTATTTCAGCCTAAATGTAAGCAAAATAAAAAAAATGCCTCCCCAAAATATATATTTTGGCTATCTAATAAATAATACTTTGATGACCCATAATTCCTCAAATACGTAATATATAGGTGAGTGTTTTGGATTGTACAGGTCTGGCGAGTATCTCTCTTTTCTATAGTAGAAGATCTTAAGCTTGGTTGTAGCTGGGAGTGTCCTAGAACGTATAAGATGTCAACAAGCGGTTTGTATCTCCTGCCGCTACTCCGCTCGTTGGCACAGTGCATGGATCTATGCATCACATGCATCTTGCTATTTATACTTTTAGGGATTTAGTCATTGTACATGCTCTTTAATTAGCACTTCATTTGCATGCATCATATACCTCTCTAGTAATGAAATCCAGAGCATCGAGTTTCACATGTCGGCTTTGTTAATATGGTGTCGAAGGTCTAAAGAGATGAGCAGCGGGGTTCCATAGCCGTGCAAAGATGGCAAAATAAAATATGTACCCTTCATTGTTATTTCTGCAAGGGTTCTAAAAATAAAAACTGCATGCTCTAGCTAGTATACGTTCACCTTTTGGGACGGATCAACTGCCAGGTTTCAAAATAGAATGCAATGTTCTATCGTATTTATTTTTTATGCTTTCTTTTGCTTGACTTTGAGTTAATAGTGGCCTTGTGTTTGTGTTAGTCTACCTTTTGAGCTTTGTCTGTCTCTGAGTAATTCAAAAGCTTAACCTTTTTTGTCAAGCTTCATAATTCTTGGGAAATAGGGTAATTCGACGGTGTATCAAACAAAAATCATTCGATCAGAGGAAAAATAGCAGCGATAAGGAAATAAGAATTGAATGTGAGTTTGTCTTAAGAATGATGTTCGAATGTCCTGACTACGAAATCTTGGCAAATATATTTGCACCTATATTATTTATGAACTATAATGTACAAAATACGCAACTGCTCCATTATTAAACAGAACCTAGAAAAAAAGTTATTGTGAAGTTTTGGTGCTACAAAAAATGGTTTATTTTTTGAGGAAAAATATTCTAAATTTTTTGTATCTTATTTGTGCAATTGTGCTCTTTTTTTAAACTTGAAAATATGTTGTGCAACTATGTTCTTCAGAGTGTGCAGCCCGATTGGAAAATACAGACTTAGAGAGCTTTCTGAAATGCCATATTTGCTAGCACCAAACTTATGAATCGTCCATTGTTCTATTTCCTTTTTTACGGCTGACTAATTGCATATTATGAAGACCAAAACTGTCAGTTATAAGAGAGATATCACCAGTGCATGTTATGGCCCCAGGGTCTATTCTCATCATCATATTCTCAATAGCATGTGTGTTTTGTTCAATCAAAGCAGATAAAGGCGTATCATTTGGATCAATTAGCAGGTTGTTTAGTAGTGGTAGTAAGCATACACATAATTATATCAACCTTATCATTGACTGAGGACATCCCTTTGATAGAATTACCTTTTCACCTGTTGGAGCGCGCTCGGTGTGCCACTGGGACTAATTAGCAGTCATATTATCAAGAAACTTTGTTGCTTCTCCAAGGGTGATTCCCATAAACGTGACACCTGTAGTTGAATATAAAAGGTTGCTCGAGGCAAAATTTAATCTTGCATAAAATTTATGAACTATCATCCAAATACTTAAGCTATGAGTGGGACAATTCTTAAGCATCAATTTCAATCTCTCCCAAGCTTGGGCTACATGCTCATTATCCATTTGTATGAAGTTCATAATTTGATTCCTTAATGATATAATCTTAGCAGGAGGAAAATATTTAGCAATGAATGCATCCTTACTTTTATTCCAGGAATCAATGTTATTCTTTGGCAAAGATGTCAACCATTCCTTGGCTCTATCTCTCAAGGAAAAGGGAAACAATTTAAGTTTAATCACGTCATTATCCGCATCTTTAGTTTTCTGCATATCACATATTTCAACAAATGTAGTAAGATGTGAAGCAGCATCTTCATTATAACTACCAAAAATTGTTTCATCATAATCAGATTAAGCAAAGCAGCTTTTATTTCATAAGACTCCGCACTAGTGGCGGAAGGAGCAATAGAATTACTCATAAAATTATCTCAAAAAAAAAAAAATTACTCATAAAATCATTGTTGTTCGTGATTTGGCCTAAAGTTCCAGGGTATGTCCGACCAAATATTTTACCCACCCAATAGTAAAATCCAGAAAATAAAGCAAAAAACTGCTCCATATAAAGTACATAATGGAAATGTGCAACCACATAATAAGTATCATGTAGAGAAATGTCTAGCCCAGAGTTTGCTAGAACTATTCTAGTGATCCCCCCTATGGTGAACAAAAAGATGAACCCTACAGCAAAAGAAATCGCACAATTTAGTATTTTCGGTATTACACATGTTATCAAGTAGCTAAGATAATGAAAATATTTTTGTATTTTCTAAGAAGCGGATTTGTGAGCTTATATAAATGACTGAGCAAGGTATCAACCAACAACGTAAGAAATGTACTTGCATGAAAGTACCTAGTTGTTGAGGCAGAAGACTCCCCGGCAATGACACTGGAAATTTGCTTGATAGTCTTGTTGGGACACCCCCTCCCCCCCCCACACACACACACAATGGAAGGGATGTTGTAGACAGTAGGAAGTTTCCCTCGATGAAGCACTGAGGTTATCGAACCAGAAGGAGCTTCCAGTCCTAGCAATTTAGACATTGCATGCACACAAGAAACAAACTAAATTTGCTCCCAACAATTGGAAGGAAGGTTGTCAAGCCCCCTAGATAGTAAAAATATCAAAAGAAATTGGATATGATTTGTAAAGTTACAAGTCACAAGATCGAAAATAGAGACATATACCAACTAGTTTCAGTCATGAACCCGAAGGTCTAAAAAACTACTAACACATCATCATGGACGCGGCAAGGATGATGTAGAAGTCTCCGGTGATCACTTTGATCACATCACCATCTCGAGTTTGGCCTTGACATCCTTGACCTCAAGAAGGTCATGGATGAGGTTGGACTTGTCCTCGACGAGCTCGTCTCGCTCCTCCATTATCTTGGTGGCATCTTGCTCTAGGATCTTGATGGTCTCTCTGTGAGACTTGATGATCCTCTTGAGAATCTCAACCTCCCCCCAACTTATCGCGGATATAGAACCGACTTTCTTACAAAAAAGGATGGCAATTAAATATGTATCATGCATGTGGCACTCAACACATAGCAAATACCATACATAATAATATGAGAGTTAGTCCTTCCGTCGTTGTTGGAGGTGGTGTTGATGGCTTGGTCCTCTGCTGAGCTAACTGTACTACCTACCAAAAACAGAAGAAATAGTTATACTAGTCATATATATGTATGCACTGCCTACTTATATTAATTATTGTTGAATACACCAAAATACATAGCAAATCAGAAAAGGATGCAAGAAGCACAAAAAAGCAAAGACTATATGTTCTTATATACATGTGCTAATTTGCACACCAAAATACATAGCAAATCAGTAAAGGAAGAGTCTAATTTGCACACACTAGTACTAAAGTTCCTAATTAATTTTCACACACTTCTAATTTGCTTCTCCTACTTTGGTAGTAGTAATTAGCTACTATTAATTTGCCTAGGAAATGTTTATTTTGCACACACTTGTATTAAAGTTTCTATTGGATTTTCACACACTTCTAATTTTCTACTCCTAATTTGGTAGTACTAGTTAGCTACTACTAATTTTCCTATGAAATGTCTAATTTGCACACACTTGTACTAAAGTTCCTAATGGATTTTCACACACTTCTAATGTGCTACTCCCGATTTGGTAGTACTAATTTTCTTAGGAAATATCTGATTTGCACACACTTGTACTAAAATTCCTATTGGATTTTCACACACTTATAATTTTCTACTCCTAACTTGCTACTACTAGTTTTCCTAGGAAATGTCTAATTTGCACACACACTTCTACTAAGGTTCCTACTGGATTTTCCAGCCTATGGTGGAACAGAACTACGCGGTCGGGATAGAACGAGAGAAGGACAAGAGGGACTCACGGGGGGGGGGGGGGGTCTCCGGGTGGACGTCGACAAGGAGAACGGCGACGCTTGGGGGGGGCTCTGGGGTGCAGCATCGGTCGATGACGACAGTGAGGAGGGGATCAGGGATGACGCCGTGAGGAGGAGGAGGACGATGCTTGGGGGTCTCCGGGGCGCGGCGGCGCGTGGTCGGGGACGACGGTGAAGAGGGGCTCAAGGACGGCGTGGCGAGAAGGACAGCAGCACGGGGCTCGGATTCGATGACGACCACTGTTGGGGTGCGCAGCGGAAAACACAAAAATTTTCTAACTAGCGTTTCACATAACCCAAGATCTAGCTAGCCGTATTACCGTAACGGAAAGGAGTGCGGAATAACATATCTCGGGGTGTAGTCCGTTGCGCGGGAAACGTTCCCGCAAACTTGGCTGGTGTAGTCGAACAAGTTTCACAGCCCCCTGGTTGTATTGAGCACCCGGATGGGTGTAGTGCCACACGTGTAGCACCTCGTAATACTCGCACATATACGAGACTCGATGACGACCTCCGATCTCCGATCCAGCGAAGGTGGCGGAAGCAGACCTCCGGACGGAGCTTCGGTAGCACGACGGCCTCCGATTATAGCAGAGATGCCTCACTTCCACTACAGGCTCACACTAGGGAGCCCGTCGTGGAAGCGACGAGGAAGGGGAGAAGACCGGAGAAAATCGATCTCAATTCAGAGTAATATTTATTTTCTCACGAATTTCTGTGTATTAAATATGTGCACCCTGCCCATCTATATATAGGCAGAGGGGAGGGAGTCAACCCCTCTCCCCTAGCAAGGTGGGACTAAAGTCCCTTGCTAGGGGGGTGGCCGGCCAAGGGGGAAAAAGAATGATACGTTTTCTAGGCAAAAATGGATTTGTGGGAAAAAGAATGAAAACCAAATTTTAGAAAGATATGTTTTTATGTTCTCTCTCTATATATTTTTGTATTTATTTTACTTTATTTTGTGTACCATATATAATTAAACCCTTTAGTTAAGAAGGCTTATTATATATACTAGTATGTTTGCCCGTGCGTTGCAACGGGTGTAATTTATGATGGTTTTGTACAATACAATATATATGGTATGCACAAATAATAGGCGAACATTTTTTTAACTTATTGATGGCATGGTAGGTAATTATTCAGAACTTTAAAGGTGAACAGTTTTTTTTAACTTATTGGTGGCATGGTGGGTAATTATTCAGAACTTTAAAGGTGAACAATTTTTTTTAACTTACCGATGACATGGTGGGTAATTATTCAGAATTTTAAAGGCAAAAGGCTAGTTGAACCATCACGGCGACGACCGCGACGGATTCCCTTTTAATAGTAGTGATAGTAGTGATGTATTAACAAATACTCTTTAATTAAGAAAGCAAACTGAAATAAATAAAAAAAAAATATAAAATATGATAATTTCTTATATAAGAAAGAGAAAATGAAAATAAAATTCAAAAGAAATAATTGTACCTTTTAATTAGCTAACAAATATGAGAATAGGTACCCTTTAAGAAACTAAAATAAATAAATATAAAAACATGAAAGAAAATGAAAACCAAATTTGAAACAAAAATGAGGTTTTCTAAGCAAAAACGGATTTGTGGATTAGTATTAACAGGAAAAAAATGAAACCAAATTTGAAACAATAAAATCTATCTTTTCATAATATATAAGAATATGTATATAATAATGCAATTTGTATGGCGGCGTCAGATAAAATGACACACCATAGATACTCGAATTAGTACTACCGTTTGATAAGCCACCATAGATAGCAATTTGTACAACATGACTTATGTCTTCGTTCATTTGGGTACGATGAGGCCCACTTACAAGTGGCTTATCAAAAAAAATACGCCGGCTATATCATCATAGTTCTGGCGTACAAAAAAGTGAGATGTCAACACTACTTTAAAAACATCGACGTGGATTAAATTTGGGGCGCTAGCAATTAAATTTGGGATACGCTTTTTTCTACTAGTGTTGGGTTGAATTATTAAATTAATGATGATTTAACTATGTGCTATATGATCTATGTGCATGTGTTTACATGAAAATGAGAGTTTAAATCTGAAAAATGTAGTTGCTAGGATGAACAAATAAAGAACGAATCAGGAACGTTTAAGGGGTAGAGTTTGTCCAATTGAAGATGCTTTTAGGCTGGCCATGATAAAAATATCATAGATAATATCATGCATATCAACTAGACATTTTTATTAAGGTGCCACATAACTAAATAAGAAAAGAAAATATTGAGTATCATGACATGATATATCATACTCCCTCCGTTCCTAAATATAGGGCGTATAGTTTTTTTGAAAAGTCAAACTAATTTAATTTTAAACAAATTTATAATAAAAACTATCAACCTCCACGATATTAACTAAATACAATATAAAAATAAATTTCAAGACGAATCTCATGATACCGATTTGATATAATTGATATTGATATATTTCTCTAAAAATCTGGTCAAAGTTAAACAAGTTTGACTTTCAAAAAAATCCGCCAAAATCTGACCCAAACCAAGGGTGGCTTTGCGGGAGTCCGGACACCAAACATATCCCGTCCCAAAATCCTGACCCACCCAAAATTCCCTCCGCGCCACAATTCATTCCCGCATGCGAAGCGGTCGGCGCACATTCATGGAGGTCACTAGCATTGGATGCCGGTCGTCAGCATGCGTGACCGGCCACTATGACCGACATTGATGTTCACCAAATGTTGATGTGACGACTCACTAGATGGACATACGGCTCGCCGACTAAGAGCCCTGGTCTTCGCACATGTTCAATGCCGAAGAGACACGACATGACTGCTAATCGTCTGTCGCCCTACGATATTGAACCAACACGATGGTAGAGAAACCCACTCCTGTGCCCTGCATTCAAACCGGCTCCTCCACTCCCCTCCCCTGTGTCGGCTATTTAAATGAATTCTCACGAGACCGTGGAAAACACCACACACACACAACTCCCCCCTTTCTTTTCCCTACACCTTTGCCATGACTTCGAGCTCTAAGCTCTTGTGGGATAGAGGTCGGCTCACCGACCAAGCAACATTGATTGTGGACAACAACTCTCCTCAAGAAGCTCGGTGCGGCGGCGATATGGTCGACCATTATGGGCAACACCTTTCCTCATCAGAGGGGTTGCGCATCGGCTGACTTTGACGCGCAAGACTCTTGCTTCAGTAGAGCGCAGTGGCCGAACATGGACGCCGACCATCGCTTCATAATTTGGCCTGATTCTAGAAGCAATCGATGCACGGTGGTCTACCAGGATGCCCTTCTCCGTGTGTTGGCATCCCGCATCTTCACCGCCGGCGACCCCAGAGATGAAGAAAATTTTGCCGCGCTTTCTATGTTATCTACCCCGAGCTTCTTCGCCCCCGGTCGGCATCTATTCTGATGACCTGAAACACCTGGAATCGTTCGGTTTGCATGTAGATCACGACCGCCACCATCTATCTCCACGATCTGGAACGAGCGGACGCCACTGCAAATTATATAGCTTCTCACGACCGTCATGGACAGGCGCCGTTGTATTTTTATACTAGGTTAAAATCTATTTTTACGAAAATCATCTGATTTGCGCAAAATACCTTCGGTTTATGTAAATTATATCCGAATTTGAATGAAATTTGTTCGGGTTCGTACGAATTTAACGTATTTTGGTTAAATACTGGCGGACGGATGCGACCATGGTTGGATAGTCGACTTTCGCATCAATATCCACGGATCGATCCTGACCGATCCATAGGCGAATGCTACGTCTGTTTTAGAGCATTTTACTCTTAAAGGATGCTAGCCAACTCCCCTCCACAGGCCTTCCCGGTGCCAGCGCTCGTTAGCCGTTTGATATGCCATTGAAATCGCTGCTGGCCGTTGGATGTCCCTGGTCAGCGTTGTAACGTCTTCGCTCGTTGGTGCATGCCAATTACGCGATGCCGGGTGGGGTCGCTACCATTTTACCGTGCCTGGGTTGGTTTTTGCGAGGTGAGAAATGACCCTGTCCTTGCGCGCCGCGTGCACGTCCTGCTGTTTCCGCGGGCGTGTGGAGAGATTGCGTTGTGTGGGGTGCGCCATGCGGTCGGCTGGTGTTCGTAGGCCGCGACGTGTATTGGGAGGCTGCCTATGGTCCCTTTTCCTGCCTGGCCCCTCTCGTCGGTGGCGCGTGCGTGCTTACTCTGGTGGATTTTTTTGAGAATGAGCCCGTTGAACGTGGGAGAGGTTGTGTCCCGTCTGCTTTTGGGGGTGGTCCGCTGACCACAACGCGTTTCGGGGGCTGACCGATGAACAGGGCCGCGCGCTGCGCTGCATCGGCGTCGCGTCGCCGTACGCCCTCTCTTGCCTCTGTGTCAATTGTCATCGGCTTCTGTTTGCTTCTGTCGCTGCTTGTGGGCTCGCGGGGTCATGGGTGGCACATGTCGCCTGGCGACTCGCGGGTATGTTTCGTACCCTGTGACAGTTGTTTTCGTTGCCCGGTGGAGAGCTCGCCTTCTTTATCCTTCTCTTCCTTTGCTTCTGTCTTCTCCCGTCTACTCCACCTTACTCGCCCGTCGTTTCTCGCCGTGTAGTCCTCGCGTTTTCCTTCTCCACCGCCGGTGCTTCCGCTCCATTCACCTTCCCGTTGCTGCGAACTATGAGCATGGGGCTGTTTCCATGCATGTCGGCTGCTGGTTGAGGTTGCTTCGTTCTTGTTCCCGTCTTCCCGTGAGCTGCTGTTGAGTGCATCTCTAATTTGTTGTTTGTTGCTTTCCTTGCTTAGTGCGCAGGTTGAGTCGATTCACATTCTTGGCTGCTCTGGATACTAGGCTATTTCTTCTGTCTCTGTTAAGGTTAGCTCGCACGTGGTCTCTATGCTTGTAAGGTGTTCGGTGAAATGCTTCACCTGCGTTCGCATTGAACTTTTCGGTTTTGTCAGGCTGTTTCCCTCCCGTCCGTCCTGCTCTCCTCGTCGATATTCAACATTCCATCGTCTGCCTCTGTTCGTCGTGTTGGGTAAGTATGATGTCCTCTTTTTTCTCTGCGATAATCATCATTGGTCGTGTGCAGAGCTCCTCGGCCTCTTACCTGGACGATTAGCATGTTGTTGTTCCAGAAGTAAATAACACAGGATGTCACTTTTTTTAGTTCACCTTGTATTTTTGATTGATTTATATCGAGGTTTCTGTTTCATTTGGTTGATAGCGGAAAGGAGATGGATGCCTTTATTTCTGGTTACATTATTTATCTTGGATCTCTCGAGTGGTTTATACATGCTTTGTTCCAAGATAGTTAGTTTGTGCCATTCACTTGGCTTTTACTTGGATTTAGCTGGAGGTGCCTTGGATCCAGTCTAGGTGATTTCGTTGTTAACCATTTTTCTTCGTCGTGTGTTTTTGTTTAATTCATATTGAGGTTTGTGTTTCATTTGGTTTATATCGGCAAGCAGATCGCTACCTTTATTTGGGTTATATTATTTAGCTTTGATCTCTCGGGTGGTTTGTTTATGCTTTGTTCCAAGACAGGTGGTTTGTGATATTTACTTGGATTTAGCTAGAGGTACCTTTGATACAAGTTAGGTGATTTCAGTTGTTTATATATGCTTTGTCCCAAGAAGGTACCTTTGATCCAAGTTAGATGACTTGGGTGGTTTATATATGCTTTGTCCCAATATAGTTAATTTATGCTATTTGCTTATATTTAGCTAGAGATGGCTTTCATCCAAGTTAGGTGATTTGTGGTATTTCCTTGTATTTAGTTAGGAGTGGTGTTTTTTTAGGAGCTGGGGTCTGCTTTGGTTTCTTGCTTTTTTGTCTGTTCTCTTAAGTATGCGTGGGTACCATGGCTGGACATACTTCTGGAAGACATAGTCCTCTATTTGCTGTCCCCACTTCTTCTTTGTATTGAACATTGCATGATTATGCCCTGCCATTATTTTAAGTAAATTTCTTGAATTCCTTCTTAGGATGTATATGTACAATGTTCTTGCTTATTGCTTTCCTGTTAGATGCATATGTATTTGTATTACATTCTTTATGCATGGTGGCTTGCTGCAAGATATAACCCTTTATAAGAGGTTGGGGTAGATTTATTAAGAACACACTAAAAGAGTTCATTTGCATCTCACTCCGAGCATCCACTACTGTTTAAAATGGCCGTCTGAACACGTTGTCATGTTTGTAGGCTTCAATATTTTATATACTCCTGTTTCTTTCTAACGTTTCTCTTTTCTTGTCTTTTGTAGTCTTTGAAGTTCTGCCTGCTGCCTTTGCATTCTGCTCGAAGAGGTTCGTTACTAGCTGTATTCTCCGTCTGTGACCTCTTTTACTCTTTACTGCAATGTCCTATTATTGTGGGATAATTCTTGATTGCTATTGTATTCCGGATATTTCCGGGTGTTGTGTTCCGTGTATTTTCGTGGTTGCGTATGATCATGATGTGTGCGTTTTATCGGTTGTTATACCTATTTTGGAGGCCGCGGTTGCGCAATGTGCTTTGCCGCCTCATTCATACCTTCGTGAGGTCGCTGAAGATGGATCTATTCTTGCTAGGTAGAGCCGGAACTTCTAGGGGCTGGTTCTGATCAAGTGGCCCGGCGAGTTTTTTTTTGGAGTTCATCCGGTGTTGTTGAGGCAGAGGTATGCTTGATGAAAGGACAAGACAACAGAGCCACTATCACTCCTAACTGATCTCAGTTTGTCAAGTCCACAAAGATTTTTCAAGGCCGCATTTGCATCTTTTCCTTCCATCCCGGAAAGGGAAACTATGGGTCAGTGTTCACAACGTCTAATCAGGTTAGCATGGCAATGATATCTATGTACCAAATTGGAACCACTGTCTAGCTTGCTAACATACATGTATTTGTTAACAGATCTTCAAATGCACAAGCGAAGGCAGAAGATTGTCATAAGAGGACGCGGACCAAACATATTTTGGAGCACCTACTTAAATCAATAATGTAATCGCAGGAGACCTTAGAATCTCAAAGACGTTTCACTGTAGACCACTCCTATGTTTGCATTACCCTCTGTTTAATCACTGTAATCAGCCTTATTGCACCACCGTACTGATAAACTATTATTATGCTTTCAAACAAAATGAATGATGCATCTGCGACTAACATCTCCGTGAATCATTTTGTCTCCGATTGATACATATATACGTTACGTTTGAGTTATATATGATATAATAAACACAATTCATGAAATGATGTACCATTGCGAACTACAACATTTTCAACAGTTCCTTTCCAATTCACACTTTACCTGAATCTACATCAGTAATTTGGTTTACAAAATGCAAGTTCTTTCAACGATTACATGGTTTCAACTGGGACTCTGTGCCATTTGGCGCAACGGGTCATCTAGTCTTGAATAGAAGATGTAAAATTAGGTGTTGTATAATTTACATCACCAAAAAATGATTTTTGCATCTCCAAAAAAGAGCAAACTCCAACAAATGATGCAAAACGAAGATGTAAAATTACAACTCCAACGGGTGATGTAAACTGGAGATGCAAAACCGATCGACCGCCGCGCGACTGTTGTTCGGTTGTTGTTCATGTACGACAGAGGAGGTGGATGATGAGCATCGTGGCCGGGTGAGGACGCCATGGTCGCTGGCAGCTGCAAATCGACCGCCAAAACCGCTTTCGATTTGGACATTTTCGCTGACCGACCTTGGTTCCCCGCCGGGTTGCGTCCTCGCGTCGCTGGCCGCTTGACGCCTCCACCGCGAGGCTTGGCGCCCCCCTTATTCTTTGCGACCTCCAGAACGACGTCATGGGGTGGGCCGAATTGGCGAGGAGCGGCTGCCGCGGCGGCGAAATGAAGGCGACGGCGATTGCGTTGGCAATAGGTGTCGCGGAGGCGGCATCCGCGTCGAGGTGGTTCAGGGCACCGGCGGCGGAGTCGAAGAAGGCGGTGGGGTCATCGGCGGCCATGACGACGGCGGGCGGGCGGGAGTCGGCCAGCGACTACTCGTGCGGAAGGGGAAACAAGTGGCGGTTAGACACGATTTCACATCTTCTGAAGTTGGAGATGCAGATTTGCACCGCGAAGTGATATAGGATGTGAAGAGTTTTTTTTTTTGCTTTTTGCATCTACATTATCTGTTGGATCTGCGTTTTTGAACCTTAAAGATATAAAGGTGGCTATTTTTGCATCTACATCTTTTATTAGAGATGTTCTAAGGGATCAGGAGATGCACTTTAGCTTTAACTCAAGAGTAATTACTTCACTGGATCGGGACATTTGACGGTGGTTGGGGAGAGGCCGGTCCGACTTCCCAAGGCAAGGCAAGCAAAGAGAAGAGGGGGCTTCGTTCTCTCCGGAGGCCATCCCCACACGGCCACACACACCCACAGCCGCCCGAGGCAGACGGCGCCCCGTCAAATCGGCAGCAACCCTAGCTAACGCCGCGGTGAGAGCCCGAGCCCCGGCCCCCGACCCTCACAGCAGCAAGCACCAAGCAGGAGCTCGTTGGGGACCCGAGACCGAGAGGAGCCACCACACCACGCCACGCCACCAGAAAATTCTCTTCCTCCCCACGCGGTGCTGCTCCCCCCCAAAATTCCCCACCCCTCCCCGCCGTCCCCCCACCGCCATGCGCATCCGCCGCTACGCCGCGCGCCTGCTCGCCTCCTCGGCCCCCGCCGACGCCGCGCCTTCCTCGGACCCGCCCCAGCCCGCCGCGCCCTGGCTCCACGCCGCCGCCGACGACTGCGCCATCTGCCAGCTCACCCGCGACTCCGACCCCCAGGTACTCCCCCCGCCCCCTCCCTCATATCCGCATTACATCGCCCTGCCCTCTCTCTATCTCTCTCTCTCTCTCTCTCTCTCTCTCTCTCTGGGGAAAAGTACCGATTTTGCTGGAAGGTGGGGGATTCTTATGGATGGTTCATGGTCGGCTGTGTGTTCCGCGGAATCGCAGGTTGCTCCCGACGGGATTAAGCACAAGGCGCACATTGCCGGCCTGGACCCTGACGGCGAGCTGCTCAACAGCGACGAGCTCCGTGTCCGCCTAGCTCACCGACCTCCTGTCCCGGAAGGTGCGCTGCCACACCCTGCTACTCTAGGGCTCACTCCACTACTTAAACGTGTGGCTTGCTTCTGTTCTCGGAACAAAAATGCTTGACTTGCTACTCATGTGCAAAATCTTTCTTCTTTTGGTGCTGGACCAATGATCCCAGCTCAAGAGTGCAGGGCAAGCCATGACCACTCTGCCAGTAAAGGTTCTGTGAGCCCGGAAGGTGCTGAAGAGACTGCTACCCTTGTCAGTGAAGCCGCAACTGAGCCCCCAGTCACCCGAGGAGCTCTTATTGTTGATGAAGCTGCTGATGAGCAGGATGTTGGAGGGGCAACTCCTCTTGTGAATGCCTCAGTCACTAAACAGGAGGTTACTAGGGGGGCTTGTCCTGTGAGTGGATCGATTGATGAGCCACAAGTTATAAGTGGAGTTTCTCTCGCCGATGAAGCTGTTGCTGAGACAGAAGTTTCAGAGGGAGTTTGTCTTGTGAGTGAAGCTGCAACTGAGGCAGCAGATGTAGCCACCGCATCAGGAGTTACAACTGGAGCTTCCCTTCACGACGAAGGCGTTGCAGAGCCAGATACTGAAATGGGAGCTCCTCCTGTCGATGAGTCTGCTTCTGAAGCTGCAACTATGGCAGCAGATGTAGTCACCACATCGGGAGTTACAGCTAGGGTTCCCCTTGACAGCAGAGGCGTTGCAGAGCCAGATACTGAAATGAGAGCTCCTCATGTCGGCAAATCTGCTTCTGAATCTGCAACTGAGGCAGCAGATGTAGTCAGTGCGCTGAGAGTTATAACTGGAGCTTCCCTCGACAACCAAGGTGTTGTAGATCCAGATATTAAAATGGGAGCTTCTCATGTTATTGAATCTGCTGCTGAAATGGATTTTGTACACTTGGGTTCCCTTTTTACCGAAGCCACAACTCATCCAGGACTACCAGAAAAAGTTCCTCTTGCTAATGAAAGTGCTACTGAGCGAGAGGTTTCAGAGGAAGTTTCACTTGTGAGTGAACCTGCAACTGTGGCAGCAGATGTAGTCACCGTGTTGGAAGTTACAGCTGGAGCTCCCCTTGACAATGAAGGCAGCACAGAACCGGAAATTATTGGACCTTCTCTTGCGAATGAATCTACTGCTGAAATGGATTTGGTACAGCTAGGCTCCCTTGTTACTGAAGCTACAACTCATCTGGGACTTACAGGAGCTGCTAACCTTGACACTGAAGTTTCTGTGGAACCAGACGATACAGGTCGACCTTCTCTTATAAATGAATCTAGTGAACTGGAAATTGCAGGGGGGATTTCTATTGCTACTGAAGCTGCTTCAGAACCAGAAGTTATTGGTGGAGCTTCTGCTTGTAATGGAGATAATTATGCTGCTTTAAATGGGACAGAATCTATTGACTGCGATTTGGATAGTGCCAATATGCAGATTGAAAATGCAGGAGAGTCTGTCGCTAGCGATGTGCTGCCTTCTGGAGACGATTTGGCAGAGGCTGTTGGTTCAGTGAATGCCATGAGCACTGATCCTGTTAGAGACAAGAGTCCAATTGCTGATGAAGTAACACCACATGATGACGCCCCCAGTGTTTCAGGTGTATCAGGTATAGTAGCTAGAAGTGTTGGTAAATCAGGGAGAACTGGTGTAATATGTTATGCTAGGCGCGGAGGTAAAAGAAAGCTGGATATGGCACTAACAAAGACAGACCAAATTGAGATGGGTGATGGTGACATCTATGATCAATGTGAAGAAAAGGCGACATTTGACAAAACTGTTCCTTGTGAGAGTGCAATGTCAACCGCTGGATCTGCAGACATAAAACTTGCTGACATAAAGAGAAATCTTGTGGACAATTCAGCCTCAAGCAAGGGTAAAAAGAGGAAGGTGCAACGATTTGAATGTGACATTGACTACTGCCACATGACTTTCAAGAAAAGAGCCGAACTTTCTCTCCACAAGAAGAACATGTGCACAGTCAAGTCATGTGGCAGACATTTCAGGTCCCACAAGTACCTGAGACGGCACCAGCGTATTCACAATGAGGAGGCACCTTACAAGTGCCCATGGGAGGATTGCAGTATGGCTTTCAAGTGGACATGGGCTCTAGCAGAACATTTCCAAGTTCATACAGGGGAAAAGCCCTATAAATGCAGGACGCCTGGGTGTAGCAAGATATATAAGTATGTTTCGGATTTCACCCGGCATAGGATGAGGTGCAAACCCCAGAGGTAAAATCTTGCTCAAATTTGCAGAGTTAGGATAGGAGTAAAGCCCGTGCTTGCTACTGTAGATGGCTTTATTATTTGTTGGAAGTTCCTTGGCTCAATTGTTCTGAGTTCTGACAACTTATAGCGGGATTGTTGTTTCTTTATTGAAGAAAATTGTTGCAATCTTTAGTTTAGAAGCCATAACTACGCTTTTCTCGCATGTCAGTGTACATTTCCAAAAGCTGTTTGATAAGATCCACACTGTTTTGTTCCTTACAGTGGTGATGTCTGTTCTTCACAGTCCTGAGTGCTGATATACGCCTAGACTTGTACATAAGAAGTTATTTTTATTCTGTTTCAAAATACTACTCCAATGCATATCCATTTACAGGCTTATTTTTATTCTTTTTCAAAGTACTACAATCACTTAAATAAAATACTACTCCAATGCATATCCATTTACAGATTTATGTGCTTAAACATTTGCAGAAAAATACAAGATGACCTGTTTATTTTGCTTAGTTATACACCTATGTTGAGCCATATGAAGTTATCTTCCTGGATGTAATAAGCCGTGAAGTTGTTCAATCATTAACTGGTGAATGCTTGCACTTCCTTAGAACATCTCTAGTAGATCCCTTAAAGTCATATTTGAGGAGGAATATTTGTTATAGGGAATTAAGCAGCAGCTAGCAGATCCCTCAAAAAGTTTCATCCCTCAAATATGACTTCTTCCCCCCCCCCCCCCCCCCCCCAAAAAAAACTGCCCCCCACTTTCTCAAATTTAGTCCAAGAAGGGCATGTCTCGCTAAAAACAAGGAGATGGTCATGCAGCCTGTGGCCACCGCCGTGCACCCCGCTGCCCGTGGCACCTCCCCGCAGCCCTGCCCCCATCCTCTCTGGCGAGATCCCGGCGAACTTGTTTCTTCATTTTTTGTGTGTATTTTTCGTTGACTTCAGCCGCGCCAACGCTTCTCCCTGGCGTCCCCATCCCGGCGGCGCTCCTCCCCATCGTCCCTGGCCACGAGCAAAGCTACACTGTGGCAGACAAGCACCTACAGAAGAAAAACTGCCTATGGTACAGAGAACCATGTCCGCCAGCCGGCCATCACTGATTCCGATGATTTGCTGTGTTTCACACCACACTATCGTGCCACTAGAAGAAGGAAGAGGAGAACCCATTCAGACGAAGAATTTCGCCTACATTCTTGACTCCTTCGTCGCATGTATACGTCACGCTCGATGAGACTTGATCAAATTACTTTTGCGGATCATCTATCCTATGCCCTAGCTAGCTCATTGACATCATCTAGTGCCGAGCAATTATCGTTGGCTGCATGGAAGGAAGAAGGAAGAAGGAAGAAGATGATGATGAGGGAGGGCTTCCATGTGGGGTCGAATTGGTTTGAGGGATTAAGTTTAAGGGGTCTGCTAGCTGAGCAAAAGTTTAATCCCTCAAAATAGTTGACCTTTTGGGATAAGAAGGTTGAGGGATTAAGTTTAGGGGATCTGTGGATGCTCTTAAAGAGCTTTGAAAATCAAATAATGTGCACCGTCCGAGTGGATTTCTAGAAGAAAAACTATACATGCTTGGTAATAACCAAAACCGATAATGACCGCAGCTTAAGCATGCATGCCCTTTCACATGGTAAAGCACAGCTGCATTGGAGTACTTTATTTTCGTTGAAACTAGAATTTGTCCTGTTCTCTGACTGGTCTTGTCTGCCGTTTAAGCTTTTGATACTCACAGCACTTTCCATCCCAACTGATTCATTCCTTATACTGGGAACATGTTCTAAATTTGCTTTCATATAAATCTGTTATGTCTTGCTAGCAATCCAGTAGAAATGAACATGTACTCAAATCTGTTCTGATGTCTTGCTTTCACAGAAATGAACATCTACTTAAATCCTCAGCATTCACCATACATAAACGCATTGTGTAGTTTTCGACCCTGGAATAAGAGTTACCTATATGCCACTGATGATGTTAGCTACCTTCCATGCCTAGTTTGACATTTGGTTTCTCATACAGGGGGCCATTACTAAGCTGCAAATGATGAGATGGGAACAAGTTCGCTTGTTTTTCTTATTTGTTTAGCACCTCACCACATGAAGAAGCTGTTTTGTAAATACCGGCGTCAAATGTAGAAACAAGTGAAGTAACATTAGGGAAATGGATAGGCAGGTGTCTCTGACAGTTGTTAGCATATATTCTCGCGTCTGAAGTTGATCTGGTACGCCTGTTTTATTTCTCTTTGTGGTACGATTATAGATAGATGTGTAACCTATATGAGAAACAGTATGGCTGTGATGGTGACTATCATGATGATTGTTTGGTGCTAATGTGTCGAAAACCCTCTTTCATTTATCTCTTTGCCATACGATTATAGATAGATGTGTAACCTATATGAGAAACAGTATGGCTGTGATTGTGATTATCATGATGATCGCTAGGGGCTAATGTATTTTTTCGACGCAATTTTTTCTCGGATGGAGAAAGACTTGTGTGCCATAAAGCTGTATGCTTCTTACCCTGTGCATATATATACTGGAGATGGAGGGTAACTGCTGAAGATCTCTTGTTTAGCCTGGATACTGGCCTTTGTATGTTATAATATAGCTGCAGTTAGTCTTGCATCAGCATGTTCTTTTCCCAAGGTTTGCGTGTGATGTGATAAAGATTAGGGCAGCGGTTCATCTCTCTGTTCTTCCATCTTATTTGCGGAAGATCTGAGTATTTATCCACCATCCAGGATACTTCAGAGTTGTAGATAGAGATGGAGCAGTGAGAGCTGTAGACAGATTGGGCAATCCCTCTTTGTAAGAGGGAAGTCAAGAACGTTGAGCTTCTTTTCTTCAGGTGTCGGTTCACTGTTAGACTTTATCCCCCACTCCTGGTGCACCATTCTTTCCATCAACGACCAGTGGTGGACCGATATATCGGAGACGCACCGGAAGGGGCTTCCCTCACCTTGCTAGTTTGTTGGACCATCTGAAATGAGGGCAATAAATGGGTGTTCACCTCCCCTAATTCTTCTTGCTAGCATTAAGGAGGATGCTGTGTCTACCGTGTGCGCCAAACACTTAGGGAAAATTATATTAGTAGAGTGAGAACTTTGTCTGGAACTGAAAGGCTTTGTTGTTGCTGAAGAGTGAGAACTTTGTTGTAACTATGCAGTCTGTAAAACTCAACTCCTTCTAAATTAATGGATGAGGCAAACCTTTTGTCTCTGTTTTGAAAAAAAAAGATGTGGACAGAGATATGGAGGAGAAACAAAGACAGAGGAAAAGAAAGTATATAGCATAAAACTACCACAATTGGGGTCGTCTTTCCGAAAAACTACCGCTTTTAAAACTTTCGCTGATACCTACCGAATTTTTGGTAACCACTCGCAAAAAACTACCGAGCTTTCGTAATGACTGTCTTACCTAATTTCAATCGTGATTATGACAGATTGGGCCCACTTGTCAGGAACCGTTAGCGTTGACTGTTAGCTTTGACCGTTATATGACAGATGGAGCCCACATGTCAGTCCCTTTCATTAAAAAAAACTTTTTTTCCAGAAAAATAAAAAAAATATTGAAAATATTCAAAAAAAATAGGGAAATATTTTTTAACCGAATTTCCGGAAAAAAAAATCCAGGCCAGAAGAAGAAAAATTGTTTTTTGGGTGAAAAAAATATAATTTCCCTAAAAAAAATGGTTACCCAAAAAATATTTTTAGCCAAAATAACCATTTTTTTCGGGAAAAACATTTATTTTTTGATCGAAAAAAATAAATTACCCTTCAAAAAATATATTTGTACCTGTAAAAATATTTTCCAGCCCAGAAAACCCCAATTTTTTTACCGGATTTTTTTTATCTGGGGAAAACTTGGACAAAAAATTCCAATTTTCTCCGAAAAATAAAAACTTGCTGCAGAAAATTATTTTCCCCAAAAATCAATTTTCCCAATGTAAAATTAATTTTCGACCAAAAAAATAGTTTTTCCCTAAAAAAAATCATTTTGCACGCAAAATTTATTTACAGAAAATTAATTTTTTTCTCAGGAATATTTTTTGGGAAAAAATTATTTACACTAAGTTTTTTTTCAGATTTTTTTGGGTTTTCTTGGCTAAAAAAGTCGGTTGTTTTTTCCCGGAATAAATTTGATTTTTTTGGGTCCAAAAATCATTTTTCCGCGAGAAAAATGTTTTTTTTTTCGATATTGTTTTATTTTTTCAGGAAAAAAAGTTTTTAAGATTGAAGGGATTGACATGTGGGCTCCATCTAAATTTTTTCCAGAAAACATATCTAGAAAAAATATATTTGGGCCCACATGTAAGTTAATGGTCAATCTAACGGTCAAAGCTACTGTGGACCTGACATGTGGTCCCTAGCTGTCATAATCTCGATTAAAAACTGACCTCTCGGCGACTTGGGTTTTTTGAGAGTGGTTACCAAAAAAGTGGTAGTTATCAGCGAAAGTTTTAAAAGCGGTAGTTTTTCGGAAAAACGATCCCAATTGTGGTGGTTTTATGCTATATACTCGGGAAAAGAAGATAGAACAAAGAGGTGTTTCGAGAGGAGGGATAAATGGTAGTGACATTTTGTTCATTTTCAGAAACATTTGTGTGTGATGTCACATGAACCCATTTTTCGCTTCAATGTGCGGGCAAAATATGTTTGTAATTTATTTTGTCATCGCGTTGGGAAGCCATGGTCATAAGCAAATGAAAAGTTGGAGACAACAAACCCAATGGGACATGATAGTTGACACTCGACAGTGTCATAGGTGGTGTGATGTGTGTTCAAGAAGGGTAACCAAACGGCCTAAAAGGCACCTCTCGGATTGAGCATCGTTCGAACCAGGTCGCAGACAAGTGGCTGAGCGGTGAGGGGCGATGATTTTTGTTGGCAAGATTGGGGATTTCAGCATAAGAGAGAATGAGGGATGTGGGTTCCTATTTTATCTAGTGGATCAAGATGCACAAGTTTCTTCATCAGTGGTTTGCTTCACTACTATGCCAAACATCGACAATAATGCATACAAACAAACAGAAAGTAAGCTATAACAACTGTTGTTGAAAACAAAATTGAACGGTCTATTTTTATTTTATTTTTTGAACGGTCTCTGTTATTGAATTTTGTTCATCATATACAGGGAAGTGCATGCTCTCCTTCAGAAGACCATCTTTCTTCACCCACCTATTTTCTGCAAGAAAAGTGAAAAATCTACAACATATAGACACCATCATATATTCGTATATGAAATCGTTTATGCTTTGCCAAGTCGACTATTCGCGCACACAACTGTGTAGGAGAACTTCCATGTGACTCTTCCTATCTGCCATCAAATCAGCACACACTTTCTAGGAATGGCACAAGTCTCATTCACAGCTTCGCAGACCGTAAGCTCAGCGATCGGTTGATCCATATATACCCTCCATGCTTTGAATTGAAGTGAGGCAAAGTGGTATGTTTGTTGCCTTTTGTTTTCCTGATGATTGCTCCACATGAGCTGCCTCAGTTCAAGAGGAGGTTGGTTGAGCCAACTCCCTGTAATCTTTACGTATGCTCCACAGGATCTCTGCGCATCGCCTCATGCTCGGCCGGGTCCTCTTCTTCGGAGCTAAGCACTGCAGGGCCAGCTCGTAGAGCTTCTCGACCGCCAGGTTGGTCGCATCGGTCGCTTCCAGGTTTGGATCCAGTGTTAATATCGCATCACCTTTTGAAAATTTCTCCATTGCCTGTGCCAACCATAAATGGAGCACACTTGAATTAGCAAAACAAGATATATGGATCAGTTGTCAACAAATAACTGAATCATTATATGTTTCATCTGGTATTGAAAATCATTGAAGATACAAAGATGATGATAGGAATGGCACAAACTAACCCATTTTGCGGTGACACGTTCGATGATCGCCCTCTTTGGCTCGATCGGGCGCCTCCCGGTAACCAACTCCACTAGCAGCACTCCGAAGGAGTAGACGTCACTCTTCGCGGTGAGCTGGTATGTTCTGAGATATTCTGGGTCAAGATAGCCTGCTGTTCCTTTGACTTGAGTAGAGACATGGGTGACGTCAGTCGGAGCAAGTTTCGCAAATCCAAAGTCAGCAACCTTAGCTCGGCAGTTGCTCGTGAGAAGAATGTTGGAGGATTTGATGTCCCTGTGGATGACCGGCTGATCTGCATTGGTGAAATATATGGGTCAGAAACTCAGAATCTAATTGCTAGTGATTTGGTGATTCTTTATCCTTCAAAGTTTATGATGCTTTTTGGGCATCTGCAGATCAGGTCCTAATAGTGTAACGAATTCTACTTTCCCCTTTTGAGTTGAGATATTTGACATCAAAATTCGGTGGTCCTCTCCCATCACCAATTATAATTAATAGTGTAAATTTGGTTTGGAGAGTTGAATCCCAGTTTAAATATAGGCTTTATTTCCTATTAGTAGTAGGAAATTTCCTAGGCGTTGGCTGTTGAGATGGCAGTTCCAGGAATATTCTTCAACACAGGTTTCAGCTATATCTTCCTTGTGAAGTTAAGCAAAAGCAGACCGACAGATACTATAGTGCTCTGTTTTTTGGGGGGAATATAGTGCTCTGTTTCTTCCTAAAGGATTCTACAGTATCATCATATCTGAACTAAAACAAATCTAAATTAAATCCTTAATTATCTTAGCTTTAACTTCTTCTCAGGGGATCTTATCTGATCACAAACAAGTACGTATTGACCACCCCGTGTCCCGAGATCATTTGCTGAGCATTCCAGATGCAAGAATAAAACAACCAAAATAGTTTACAAAATCGTCCAGATAACCTGACAAACTTGAAAAGAAAATGCAAAGAAACATTTACAGTTTTTCTGTATTACCAGAGTAGGTGTGAAGATAGGTAATAGCATGGGCCACATCGATCGCAATTTCCAACCTCACAGAGAACTCCAGAACTTTTCCGTTAAGACCTGCATACGTCATCTAAACTCGGTAAGCTAGAATTAGCAAAAACCCATTGCACATGCCATACACATAGGGCCTAGGGCAGGATCCTATGGTTGTTACCTTCAAGGTGTTCTCGAAGATTGCCATTGGGAACATACTCCACAATGATCAACTGCTCACCACCAAACTCAAGGAACCCATGAAACCGAACCAGATTCAGGTGCTCGATGCACCGCAGCATCTCTATCTCGTTCCGGAACTCGTGGCCCATATGCTTGTCATATATGTTCTGGAATTGAAAGACAATGAACATAGCCATGTAATTAACTGTCCACACCAAGTTACGCGAACCGATGATCATGACAAGCAAGTGAATGCAAACCTTCTTGGCCCGTTTGACGGCGACGAGAGTGCCGTCGCTGAGCTGGCCCTTGTACACCGTCCCAGAACCACCCTGCCCAATCTTGAGGTTTGGTGAGAAGTTCTTTGTGGCTTTGTGGATCTCTGGCAAGGTGAACTTCCTGTCGCCGGGTACCTCCCTCTCTGAAGAGTTCCTGTGGCTGGGGCCATACAGCCCTCTTGCTGATCTCCTGCCCTCGAAGGTGCTCCCGGTGGTAGAAGTAGAACCTTGGGAGCTCAGTGACTGCGAGACTGCGGGTTTATAAGAAATAAGTATCACATCTGAAGCAAAGTGTTGTTTTCATTGTATGGTCAATTTGACAGTATCCATTCCATTCCAGGAACAGGGAAGGGAGTTAGCAAATGATACTTTACGATGGGATTTGCTTACTTTGTGATAAGAACATTTCGACCAAGATGGGTTCTGGCCATGATCAAATCACGAGGAATCGAATGGAACGGATCGAAAACTAGAAAAGCGCAAGCTGATGGAGAGTGTCTCACAGACAGAGGTCTGATTAAACTAAGGCTCATCTAATAATAATGCAGTAGTCTCCAAAACTCAACTCAAACCTTGCTATAAACAGAAAGGGTACAAATTACAAAAACAGTACCCCTGCGAAGAAGATCCTACGTCAGTCGCAGTTCAATTGGATTGAAATAAACAACTAAATCGCACGCGTTGACCTGGCAAACGTTGACGAACAAATATAGCAAATAGTATATCGCGCGAGGAAAGTACTTAGAAGAAAATTGGTTCAAAGAAGACGAAAGGCGTGCGCGCACGATGTAGGACGTACGCTGGTGGGAGGCGTCGAAGTCGACGTCGTCGGAGTCGGCGGCGGGGGCGAAGCAGGAGCGGAAGGCGTCGAGGAAGGCGGCGGCCCCGCCACTGCGGGAGCTGCCGTTGGCGGAGCGGTCGGACGAGGTGGTGGCGACGGAGAAGCGGGAGAGGTCGTCGCTGGCGGCGGCGCGGGCGACGTCGCTCGTCCGCCACCTCCGGGGCGCCGACGCCGAGCCGGAGCTGCTGCTGCTGCTCCTCATCGATCGGGGTCGCGTGGCGAGATGGAAGCCGCGGAGAGGAGGAGGAGAGGGAAGACGCGCTCCTCGCGCGCTACTGCTGCGGAAAGCGGTGGCTTTGATGGACGACGATTGATTAGTTTGGCGCGGCGTCAAGGTGGACTAATTCAGGACTTCGTTTGGAGGGAGGGAGGGAAGACCAGGCCCCCTCCTCGCCCATGTCCACCACCTTTCCTAAATGGAATGGAAAATTATGCGTATAATATTTAATTTATACACTGCTTGTTAGTTGTTACTTGTGCACAGTCGCGTGAGACATCCAAATCATGGAAACTAAAATTGATGAGGTAACAAGTCGCAGGATCCAAGAGGCCATTGTTTCTATACGCATTTACTTTTTCTTTTTATTTCAAGTTGTATTGAGACTTCATCTGCCTATGATTGATTCTCGGATATCAAACAGAAAAGAAAGTGCAATTGAAACGATAAAAAACAGAAAATAGCTAGACTCCCTCGTCGATCACGAAAGGATCAACCCTCCCCCCCCCCCCCCCCCTCACTTTGTGATTAAAAGATAACCCTCACGAAAGGACCTTTTAGTGTACACAACAACAAACATCGTGTTATCGATTGATAGTTGTTTACAACTAAAAAGGCAGCCATGCTTGATTTGATCCTTGGTCATACCACCATCACATCTCAACGATTTTTGCGGATGGGGATTAGTTGTTGGGATATGACTTGTGTTTAAGATCCAAACTCCTGCAAAGTTTTTCTTGGTTTAGATCAGATCTACAGGGAAACGAATAGGTGATCCTACCCACGAACAGATACATGGCCACGTCGGATAGCAAAACTAGTTTGAACATTCCAGTTCTAACGGATGCAGAAGATTTAAGGATCCGAGTTGGACATTTCCCTAACAGGTCGGAGGATCCGAGAAAGGAGTTAGAGAAAGAGAAAAAGCCTAAAAAAGGATGAAGTTCTGTAGTTTGACCATTTGCTCTTTATGTCCAATTGGAGAGAGTTGGACATTGCCCTAACAAGTCGGAGGATCCGAGAAAGGAGTTAGAGAAAGAGAAAAAGCCTCAAAAAGGATGAAGTTATGTAGTTTGACCATTTGCTCTTTATGTCCAATTGGAGATCTTTTTAGAGAAGATGAAACGGTAAAACTGAAATTGTTCACAATGATAACGAAGCATCATCGAAGAGAGTGACCCGGAAGCCATTCTTTCTATACGCATGTCATTTTTTATTATAAGAAATTGTATTGGGACTTCGTCTGCCTATGATTGATTCTCGGATATAAAATAGAAAAGAAAATGCAACTGAAACAATCAAATCGTCGATCACGAAAGGTACCCCTCATGAAAGGACCTTTTAGTGTACAACCACAAACATCGTGTTATTGGTTGATAGTTGTTTACAACTAAAAAGGCAACCATGCTTGATTTGATCCTAGCTTAGTCATACCACCATCACATTCTCAACGACGATATAAATTTTTCCGGGTGGAGCTAAATTGTTGGGATATGATGTGTTTAAGATTCGGACTCCCGTAAAGCCTTTTTTAGTTTGGATAAGAAATACAGGAAAACGAACAGGCGAAGCTACCCGCGAACGGGGGATACAAGACGATGGTAAAATTGGTTCGAACAACCCAATTCGAACGGATGCATGAGATTTAAGGATCCGCCTTGGACATGCCCTAACACAAGTCTCGTGTAACTCCTACATCAACTGATTGGAACAACAATAAAAGGAAAGGAAAAAAAACTCATACAAATCTTCATATAAAATTAAATGTAGCATAGTTACAAATCTTCATGTAGAATTAAATGTGTACAAGTTAATTTATTGACCGGAGACCTATTTGAGAGCACACATGCTGCCTGCCGGTCACCGATCATGGGTAGGGACAAGCGTTGCAGCGTTGCCGTGTGGAGCAGGGATGTGCATGGAAGTAGAGCCAAAGTGAGTGAGTCCGTCTACTCGCTACGCGCCGGTTTACCTCGACGGGAAGTCGACGGCGTGCTGCTGGTAGTGGCACAAGTAGAAGAAGATGGGAAGCGTGTGGTGTTGGGGTTATTTTGGACACCGTAGCGACCGATCAGTGAGAGGTCAGCCGTCAGCTAGCAGCCTATTCAAATGTCTGGCTGGCTATTCAAATGTTTTTTGCCCATTCAAATAGTATTGTTTTTTATTATTTTTATTTGGCTGTGCCGTTAGCTCTAGCCAGTTTTTTTTTAGAACCGGGCACATACCCCTTTTCATTATTATCATAACAAAAATACACCAGTTTCGGGCAAAGTGAACAGAAGAAAAGAAAGGAAAAGGAGGAGATGTGGAATCGACGCCGCTGAGAAATCCACCGCCTAAAGACTCGCATCGAGTCCCAGCTATGGGACGAAAATCCAGCAGTGCCGCCCAAACTACACCTAGCATGTGCCGTCCGCTCCGACCAGTTGGGCGACGGATCATGTGGACGGATTTTAAAAACGAGCAATGTTAATGTCTCGGTCGCGGCATGCAGCTGGGCGCAGGTCCTCTGGTGCGCTAATGGCGGCGGCGTCACGTACGGCCGGCCAGCCGGCCGGTGGCGCATGTACGTACGTAGTAGCACCCAAGTCGTGCCGGCGCCGCGTGAACCTGACGTAGCTTATGAGTAGCTATTAATACCCTAATAAGTCTTGCGTGATCCCAGATCAATCTGGAGTTGAGTTGGTTAGAAGGACGATTGTATCCTTAGTTTATCAAAGTTTAAGTCTCAAATTTAATATTAGTGCTAGCATTTTTCAACCTCGACTACAAGGTGCTTGTGGTCTCAGTATTACAAAGAATTTTTAGAATAAGGTCTGTGTGCGTTTATAGGGTGAATGTGTTTCTTTTACGATTTTATAAGAAATGATTGTATGCTCGTGTAAGCGTTATGCATTGTACTGTGTTCTTAAATTTTTTCTAGAATACACTGTGTTCTTAAAAAAATCATGCGAGATCCACATGAACATACCACTTCCTTCGTTTCATATTAATTATTATTAAAACACATATATTTACATATATTTTAGTATTAGATATATATATTTTAACCGATGATTCGTAGTACCGAATGGAATTGATCGTGGCCTTTGGGTTTGTTTTGAGGTTTTCAACCATATATATAGGTACTTGTTGGTGGGGAGCTTGTCAGCCTAAAATTATTCAAGTGGACTATTTTCTAGAGATCAGTTAATTTCTGCATCTGCAGCGGTATGTTTTCTTGGAATTGACTGGATCTAAGAACAAGCAATATTGGATAGAAACAAATACGTGTGTGTAGGGATGACATACCCACATGGTTGAAATTGATTTGAATGTCTTGTATGAATTAAAATTACTGCAAGACTTTGACTCTTACGGTGTGTATGTAGTAGATAAAATATACAATCATTTTCATTTGAAGTAGGTAACATAAATCCATATGCAAGCAAATGTATTGATTTTTCTTGCAGTAGGCTAGATAGACAGTGATCAACAAGTGGTGAATAAGATCTCCTCCAGAGAGAAGGACCTGGCATTCTATGGCCCTTTGGTGGAGGAAATGAAGAAGTTGATGGTTCGCTCTATAGAAAAGGCAAAGATTATTTGCGTACGACGACGCTTAGTGAACATAGTAGTGTGTAACTTAGGGAAAATTGTTGGCATGAGTTATGCAAACCTTAGTTTAATGTGCCTCTTGATTGTACCACGTGTATGCTTTGATCTCGGTCATGTCCGAAACCATTGAATAGAACGATTACAATTCTAACTAAAAAAAGATGGGCCTAGTGGTGATGCCATAAATCCAATCATATAGCCAATTGAACCTTGTTAGTCAAGATGCATTTGTAAATTTTTATTTTCATGATCCTTATTTGGTGTAGGATGATTCTACAAAATTATGTGGTCAATGGTCTATGTAACTCATGTGTGGATTCACCGTTGTATGGATTGAAACAAAATCACCGATATGTGTGTGCATATGGATGTCGGCAATACAAGGTTAGCAGATAAATATGTATCAACCAATAATTTCAGTGAAGATTTTTAGATGGAAGGGAGTTCCATAGATGTACCTAAGAGATAGGGAATGCGCTTCCTCCATTCAATTTGCACTCAAAAAATAGCAACTTGAGTCTCATGTCACACGTGATATGGGCATAAGAGCACATAGTCCCTTCCTTGAGACTTCTAGCTACTTCATAAGAGTTACTAGCCACCAGCTTCAAAAAAAGAGTTACTAGCTACCAAGATATTTCGAGCGATTATGTCCTCAAGACATATAACCTCTTTAGAAGCCATGACTTCAAGAGTTGTTGGCTCTATCTGCCCCTCAAAAACAATTGTTGAGGCTTCTTTATATACTTCATTGCTATCTTCCACAACAACTAGTACACTAGTGGACAGACCCCCATACTATCCCGGTTCATATGGGCCTTCGGTCCCGGTTCAACACCCGGGACCAATAACTCGGGACCAATGCCGGTCCCGGTTGGCCCACGAACCGGGACCGAAGAGGCTCCACGTGGCCAGGCGCGCAGCGAGGGGGGAGGGGTCAACGGTCCCGGTTGATAGGAAGAACCGGGACCGAAGAGGCTCCACTGCCCTCTTTTTCTGCCGCGGCAGGATTTTCTGATTTTTTCCGTTTATTTATTTTGTGTTTTGTATTTAATTAAATGGTACCATATATATATATATATATATAAATTAAAGCAACAATGAAGGAACCACAATATATATTACACATTATCGTCACGAATATATCATATACACCATCTCATTCCTCGTGCTTGGTCGAACATGTATTACACAAACGGTACTCGATCACACGAGTTCGATCTAATTTACATTGGTCCTTGGCCGCTTGTCTTCCAAAAAATGAGGGTGAAAGAACTCTCCGGTCGGAGCTATGACATGGTCTAATAAGAATCCGGCGAGTTCCTCTTGAATTGCTCGCACGTGTTCTCGTGGTAGAAGACCGTCCCGCATTCGTTCGATTTATTAAAAGAAAGGGATCAATATATATGAATGAAACTAAACACAATTTAACGCAATAAATTAAAGTATTGAATGTTGTTTATCGTACTTCAATTTTCCTTATGTTTCGGGTTGCGGCCGTCTCTTTGGTCGTCTGGCGAATGAACCCGCAGACATAATATTCACATAAGTTATTCCCGGGTCCCTGTCTCAAACACTTTACGAGAACGGAAATCAATAAATATTATAATCAGCATGATAATTATACTGAAACTAGAATCAAAAAGATGCGCGGATCTAGCAAGTAGTACTTACATTCAGTGGTTCAAATGTAAGCTCTGTCGGAAGACCCGATGTTTTGGCAGTGAACCGTTTCCAAGCCCTCTGGAGGCATGCCTGCATGTCCTCCCATGATTTCATAGATCTGCGTCCCGGGTCCATGACTTTTACTACTCCTTCGTCCGGAACAATGATCAACAGAATAAAGTGGAAGCTGCACACGCATAAAGAGTCAATTATACGCTTAACACCGAGCAAGCGAAATAGAATGTGTGCGAGACAGTAACACTCACTCGAAGTTGTAAGGAAATAGTATTTCCCTTCTTGTGCCAAAATACGTCAACGATTGCAACAAGTTGTTCTCTGTCTGGTTGGGCTTATCTTTGAGAGTTCTTTCATGAACGAACTGGCAGTCAACGAACCCAATGGCATAGATTTTTCCTTTCTTGCATTCAAGAATCTTAATTCTGCATTTATAATTAGTTTAGTGATGAGTGTAAGATTGTACATGAAACGAATGAGCTGAGCTAGAAAGGCTTGATCACTGAAATTAATGGTACTTACAGACAATATGCACTGACGATAGATTTGTCGATGGCGTCTCCTTGGTAAAACTGAAATAATTCTGAGAATTCAATCAGATCGAAGCCTGGTCCATGCCCGTAATGCTCGTTCTGAAATTTAGCGTAGATCCAGTTTTCGGATTTAGCAGATTTTTCCATGTACCAGTCATGCAATTTTCGCATCTTTGTTGGTAGATCGTTGACTAACTCGGGTTTGACGAGAGGATACCTGTGTCGGTATTGGTATGCCGGTACGAATTCCTCGTTGTTCCCGGTCTCGAACTCATCCAGACGGTTCAGGTACTCAGTAATAGACAGTCCTACTGCGTGGGCTTTTCTCCGTACTGTCTTATAAACTCCGTATCTTTGTTCGGATCATACGCATCGACCTGATGCTGCTGGGGCGCGGCCAAGTGTACACTTTGAGCGGTTCGATCGGTTGCTCTTTCTGTAGTCCGAGCTGGACAATCTCTTTTCCGACTCTCCGCTCTTTTGCCTCAGCCGACTTTGTAATAGAGCGTTCATAGTCTGGTGTGAGCGGTATGGGGTTGTGAAGCTTCTTCTTCAGTTACGCGCACGCGGCGTGATCTTCTGGGGTGCGCGGGAACAATGGCTCTATCGACTTCTTCTTGTTGGCCACAACAATCTTCCACTTTTCATAAGACATTTTTGCGGACACTTCCAGTTCCTCAGGTGTCATCTCTCCGGGTAGCTTCTTCATATTCTGATGAGGAACTTTTGGGAGGGGTGATCGCTTACGTTTCGGTGATTTCTTGCTGCTGCTGCCCCTCCTAGTATAGGTATGCTTCCGGTTCTGGCTCTGAGGCTCAGGAGATGGAGACGGCTGAGGCGACGGTGGAGATGCCTGAGGCGACGGTGGAGACGGCTGAGCCGGAGAGTGGTGAGGCGGTGAAGGCGATGGTTGCGGTGGAGAATGGTCACGTGGCGGCGAAGGTGGATTGCTCTTCTGAAGAGTGGGTGACCTTGGCGGCACATAATTTGGAAGCACGATGTGCTCCTTTCGCCATATAACACTCCCCTTTTTGGCTTCTCCTAGTTCAGTCAGCTCCCTATCTTCACCTGCAGGGTGGTCCGGCTTCAGCTCCTCATAATCATCCATCACATCATCCACCATGACGACAGCGTACCCTTTTGGAGTCGGGTTGCAATGATAAGTTGGTTTCTCCGGTATTGATAGGGCCATGCCGACCGCCACCGTCACCTTTAAGTTCAGCACTTGCACCTTAAGCTCACAACGTGTGCTCTCCGTGATAAATCCACTGGATAGCGTTTAGGAACAGCCGTTGTCAGTGCATCATCATCATCCTCCTGGAGCTGTGTGGAAGCTTGGGAGCTTTTCCGATTCGATGGGGTGCCGGTAGCATCGAATGTTGTTTCTAACAAGAGTCCCTGAGGTTGGCCGCCACTTTGCTGGCTAAGTCTGTCGATCAGCTCCTCCGCCCGCTTTAAGCCTTCTTCTACATTACGCAGCCGCTCTTTGGTAGCCGATTTCTCAGCCTCATTCGCCGCTTTCTCTCTCTCAGCCGCCGCTTTCTCAGCTGCCTCCCTTTCCTTCCTCCTCTGATGGCTTTTATCTGGATATTTCTTGCTTTCCGGACGGAAGACAACTTTCCAACACTTGGAGCCTGGCGTGCCTCGTGCTCGTCCTGGGTGTTCTTTATTTTTTAGGGCGCGTGTGAGCTCGTCGTTGTCTCTATCGGGAATGAACCGTCCCGCTTCAACATCACGTACTGCATCTCTAATATCTTCGATGGGCAGCAGGGGATCATCTATGTGTGACTGGTTATATATTGCCTTCCCATCTTTGTTCAACGTGCCCCCATGGCCGTAAAACCAGTTTCTTGTCCGTTCGTTCCATGTTGTAGGCTCTGGAGTGATCCCGGCATCAAAATACTTGGCCTCAATTGCCTCCCACTTAGGCATGCAACCGGCGTAGCCAGCAGGCCCCATTTTATGGTGGTAAATCTTCTTAGCGGCATTCATCTGATTTATTTCAGACCTTTGCTGCGCGTACTCCGATTTCTTGTACGCCAAAAAATCATCCCACTGCTCTCTTATCTTACCATAGCCGTGTTCGAAATCCGGAGTCTTGTCTACCTTGACAAATTTTAGGTACAAGTTTTTCTTCCAATTCTTGAATTGCTCGGCCATCTTGCTGAGAGCAAACTTCTTGACTCTAGCCTCTAGCTCCAGTCTAGCTGCCGCCTCCTGAGCTGGATTATCCACCTCTGGCATTCGCAGGAGGAAATTATGCATGAGCATGTTCCAAAGCCTGTCTTTCATGGTGTCGCACACAAACGAGATTGTAGGGTCCTTTGGCTGCATCCATTCTCGAATGGTGATCTGGATGTTGTCCCTCACGAGAGTTCCGCATGCCTTCACAAATTTTTTCTTGACATCGTCCGGAGCTAACGGTTCGCCGTCTGGACCGACCTCTTCGATCCTATACCTCACACTGTCATCCAACTTTTTGGTTGGGCCTCGTTTCGGTCTTGCGGAGGAATGGCCGGATCCGGATCCGGAGGGCTAAAAGAAGAAAGAGTGTTAATATATGCATGTACATATACAACTGCATTTTAATTAACAACATTTTAATCAACCTCGCCGGTGTTTTCGAGATTAAAGGTTCCGCCGGAGGCGGAGCCGGAACCAGCTTGTCTCCCGTCCGATGCTTCTTCTCGGTGGAGAGAATCGTCTCCCTCACCGGAATCGTTCAGAAACCGGCGGGTGACATCTTGACCTTCATTTTCGTTGATCATATCGTGAAGCAAGTTTTCCTCATTTTCATCTCTATGAAATATTGGATCCATAGTATCTGCAAATTAAGAATTACAGGCTATTATAATGCAAATAATCAAATGAAAATAAGCATATGCATATAGTCCTATGCAAATGGGGTGGAGGAAGAAGGAGAAATATGGGGGGCGCGCGCGGTGTCGATATGTGTTGCGTCGCGTGAATGGGAAGGAAGAAGGAGGAGGAATGGGGCGCGCGCGGTGTCGATATGTGTGTTGCGTCGCCGAGGAGGGAGGGTTTAGGGTTTAGGTACGGCAGCGGCTGCCAAACCTTGCCAGCTAGCTAGCACCGCCCCTGGCCGCGTGTCAATCTTGTGGTGAACGTGACGTCTTGTTACTCTTGACGTGTCCACTTGTTGTCTGCCATAAAACCCGAGAGCAAATTGTGACTTAGACTCCACACACGAGTTAAAACACCTCTTCAGGATTCATTTGGCCAACTAGCAATCACCATTTTGCTATTTTTTTGTTTGCTTAAAAACTCGTGATTTCTGGAAAGTCAAAACTAGTGTACAACAGGGGGTTTGCCACTAGGCTCCAGTTGCCCTCTCTGATGACAAATCCTGATTGACAACAAGAATTCTGCAAACTCTTCCCCATCGGATGACAAATCGTAAACTAACCTTTAAGTTACAAAAAAATCTGAAAAAATACACAAGTACAAAGTGTTCTATACTACTACGTACTGTACATGTTTGTAAAGTTTCATGATGTGTGCTAAAAGAAATCATGAATGTTGTGAGTGCAGTTGTCAGATAATGTTGTGACATTAACTATTTCAGAGAAAGAAGATGAGGAGTAATGAGGAGGAGAGCTCACCGAGGAGGGAGGCCGGCGTCGGGGTGGCGTGGAGGCCGTGGAGGAGGGCCGGCGTCGGGGGTGAGGAGGAGGCTGGCGTCGGGGGCGGCGTAGAGGGGCTGGCGTTTGTCACTGTTCACCCTTAAAAGTTGGTCAAACATGAAAAAATTTTGCATATTATTAATCCTTGAATTTTTCTGATAATTTTTCATATATTAATTGTCCAATTTGAAGTTAATATGAATTAGTTATGATTTTCTAAAGTTTAATTGATTTTCTGGATTTTTCTCTGATTTCTTTAATTATTTTAATCAATTTCTGTTTACTGCGTCATCATTACATCATCATGACGTCAGGGGGCTCTGGCCAGTGGGCCATCCCTGTCAGTGAGAGAGAGTTATCTCTCTGTTTTAAACAAAACAGGGAGGGATTAGTGTAGGGGGGGCCATCTGTCATAGGGCTCATTAGCCAGGTAATTAGTAGGGGTTAGCAGCAGGGTTAGGTTTAATGGCGGCTCGCCGGAATGGAGCCGGAGCTTCGCCGAACTTTCAAAAATGTGCACGGGAGGGGGCTTGGAGGCCACTGGCGTGCTCTACGCGATGTCGCGCGTCTGCTGATGCCAACGGGGGTTCAAGGCGTGGCCGGAAACGTCGCCGGTGACGACGAGGCGCGGCGGCTGGGCTCTGACCTCGTCGGAATGACGAGTCCGGGCATGGGAGGAGGCGGGAGAAGGGGAAAAAGGAAGCTCTGCTCACCCTGAGCGCGAAGGTGGAGTCGGGGAGGCCGGGGTTGCTCGGGTTGCGGCGAATTCCGACGATGGAGCTCACGACCGTCGGCGGAATCGACGACGATGGCGTCACCTCGGGAGCTCCTTGGGATCGATTGACCGCACCAGTCGACGGTGAAGAACGCCGCAGGCTCAAAGTCGACGGGCGGCGAATCGGGCAGCCTGCCGGCGTCCAACGAGGGATCCGCGTTTTTCCTTAGTGGTTTTCGGCGTCGACGAGAATTGGGGGAGTTGGGGAGGAAGAAGAGATGCACACGTATATACTAAGGGCCATCGGTCCCGGTTCGTAGCACCAACCGGGATCGTTGAGTCTTCGGTCCCGGTTGGTGCTACCACCCGGGATTGTTGGCCTGGGCGGGGAGGGACGTGATGCTGCCACGTCGCACCAGGGTCATCGGTCCCGGGTCGTAGCACCAACCGGGATCGTTGAGTCTTCGGTCCCGGTTGGTGCTACCAACCGGGATCGTTGACCCTTTTTATGCAATCTTTTCGTCTTCCCGCCCTTTTCAAATTTATTTTATTTTTTAATTAGTTAGGTGTTTCAATTTAAAAAGATTTTTTGTTTGGAATTTGAAAAAACTTTTAACAGCAAAAGTGCTTCAATTTAATTAACTAATCCAAAACCATTTTTTGTTTTCAAAAATATTTATTTAACTATACAGTTTTACTATTTTAACTATACAATTTTACTATTTTCAATTAAAAATGCATTTTCAAATATTTATTGCATAATTTGGAATTTGAAAAAACTTTCAACAGGAAAAGTGCTTCAATTTAAATAACTAATCCAAAATAATTATCTGTTTTCAAAAATATTTAATTTAAAAGAAAATTTCTATTTTTGAGGTGCCGAAAACCGGGTGTTTTGTGAAGCAACCACCAAATTAAAGTTCCAAATTGGTACCAACCCATTTATCTAAAATAGTATACCATATAACATGTACAATTTTCCCAGAAGAGGTATCTAGAACCTTTCCGTCGACCCCTCGTGAAAAAGACAAATTTCTGGCGATTCGGCAGGAGGGGGCCTAAATTTGAACTACAGGTACATGATATATTGCTTCTAATTTTTTTCTAAAATCATTTCTAGGTCCAAAATATGCTATTTCATCAGAGATCCACTGCAAGTTTAGCGAGGTTCAACCCCAGGATAGGAATCATCATCCCCGCCGTTTTGATCGCTTCTTGGGCCGTAACCACGGAGCATCTTCATTGCTTAATGGGATAGTTGGGTCAGTTTTCACTGTGAAGGGAGGAATTTCATGAAACTTATCGTAATCTTCGGACATGTCTGTCTTGTCCTCGACTCCCGCGATGTTTCTTTTTCCTGAAAGAACTATGTGACGCCTGGGCTCATCGTCTGATGTATTCGTATCCTTTTTTTCCTTTTTTCGGTCTAGAAGACATGTCCTTCACATAGAAAACCTGAGCCACATCTTTGGCTAGGACGAATGGGTCGTCTGTGTGACCAAGATTCTTGAGATCCACTGTTGTCATTCCGTACAGCTGGTCGACCTTTACCCCATCTCCATTCATGTTGACCCAACTGCACCGAAACAAAGGGACCTTAAAAGTAGGTCCATAGTCAAGTTCCCATATCTCATCTATGTAACCATAGTATGTGTCCTTTGTACCATCCTCGTTTGTTGCATCAAAGAGGACACCACTGTTTTGGTTGGTGCTCTTCTTATCTTGGGCGTAATTGCAACCAAGTGCCGAAAGTCTCAGACGGTGTCGCGGCCAGCAAGTAGAGTTGATTTCCAATAGTGGTGTGATGCATGAGACGTAATTGCAACCAAGTGCCGAAAGTCTCCATGTGTTTGACTTGAATCCATTGGTCATCCTCCCCCGGGAACTTGGAGCGTAGAACATTCTTGTGTTCCTCGATATACGGTTGGACGAAGGTAGAACTTTGTAGAACTGTGTAGTGTGCTTGAGTCAAAGAATGCCCGTCCTGAAATATCTTTGATTTCTTTCCTAGCGTTCCTTTTCCACTCAGTCTCCCCTCATACCGTGATTCAGGAACACCAATCGGCTTAAGGTCAGGAATAAAGTCAACACAGAACTCAATGACCTCCTTTGTTCCATAGCCCTTGGAGATGCTTCCTTCTGGCCTTGCACGATTACGAACATATTTCTTTAAAACTCCCATGAACCTCTCGAAGGGGAACATATTGTGTAGAAATACATGACCTAGAATGGCAATCTCGTCGACCAGGTGAACCAGCAGATGCGTCATAATATTGAAGAAGGACGGGGGGAACACCAACTCAAAACTGACGAGACATTGGACCACATCTTTCTGTAGCCTTTCCAGACTTGCATGATCGATTACCTTCTGAGATATTGCATTGAGAAATGCACATAGCTTTACAATGGGTACTCGAACATTTTCTGGTAGAAGCCCCCGCAATGCAACTGGAAGCAACTGCGTCATAATCACGTGACAATCATGAGACTTGAGGTTCTGGAATTTTTTCTCTGCCATATTTATTATTCCCTTTATATTTGACGAGAAGCCTGCCGGGACCTTGATACTTCTAAGGCATTCAAAAAATATTTCCTTCTCTGCTTTGGTAAGAGCGTAGCTGCTTAGATGCCCTTTATCAGTATGCCTGTGGTATGGGTCTTTCATACGTTGCTGGTCCTCCCGTGCTTCTGGTGTATCTTTTGACTTCCCATACACGCCCAGGAACCCTAGCAGGTTCACGCAAAGATTCTTCGTCACGTGCATCACGTCGATTGAAGAACGGACCTCTAGGTCTAGTAGCTCCCAAAATATAGATTTCTTCTTCCACATGGCCGCGTGTCCGGTAATGGCGTCTTTCGGAACAGATTGACTGCCAGGACCCTCTCCAAAGATTACTTCTAGGTCATTCACCGTACCAAATACATCAGCACCTTTAGGGAGCTTAGGATTTTTCCGGTGATCTGCCTCACCGTTGAAATGCTTGCCTTTCTTTCTCACGATATGATTGGGCGGCAGAAATTGACGACACCCCAGGTACACAACCTTCTTACATTTATCCAAATATATACCTTTAGTCTTATCTAAACAGTGCGTGCATGCATTGTATCCCTTGTTTGACTATCCTGAAATGTTACTAAGAGCGGGCCAATCATTGATGGTTACGAAAAGCAACGCTCGCAGGTCAAATTCCTCCTGTTTGTCCTCATCCCACACGTGTACACCTGGTTTGGCCCACAGCTCCAAAAGTTCATCGACTAATGGCCTTAGGTACACATCAATGTCGTTGCCGGGTTGCCTCGGTCCTTGGATGAGCACTGGCATCATGATGAACTTCCGCTTCATGCACAACCAAGGAGGAAGGTTGTAGATACATAGAGTCACAGGCCAGGTGTTGTGACTGCAGCTCTGCTCTCCAAAAGGTTTCATGACATCTGTACTTAGACCAAACCATAAGTTTCTTGCTTCATCTGTAAAGTCTGAGTGGCCTCTCTCGATTTTTCTCCACTGCGACCCATCAGCGGGGTGTCTCAACTTCCCGTCTTTCTTACGGTCTTCTTTGTGCCATCGCAGCAACCTGGCATGCTCCTTGTTTCTGAACAGTCGTTTCAACCGGGGTATTATAGGAGCATACCACATAACCTTAGCAGGAACCCTCTTCCTCGGGGGATCGTCATCTCCCTCAGCATCACCAGGGTCATCTTGTCTGATCTTGTACCGACTCGCAGTGCATACCAGACATTTATCAATACTCTCGTACTTTTCACCGCGGTACAGGATGCAGTCATTAATGCATGCATGTATCTTCTGCACATCTAATCCTAGAGGGCAGATAACCTTCTTTGCTTCGTGTGTTGTCGCGGGCAATTCGTTATCCAGTGGAAGCTTCGACTTCATTATTTGCAGTAACTTCCCAAATCCGGTGTCAGAACAACCAAAATATGCCTTCCATTTGAACAGTTCCAAGGTGGTACCGAGCTTTGTGCTGCCATCTTCGCAATTTGGGTACAAGGGCTTTTTGTGATCCTCTAGCATGGTCTCCAACTTCTCCTTCTCTTTTCCTGTTTCACAGTCTCGCTTTGCATCAGAAATGACCCGACCAATACCATCAGCGGTCTCATCCGATGCCCGTTGTTCTTCTTCATTGTCACCTCGAGGAGCTCCATCTTCTTCATTGTCTTCCATTGCAGTGTCACCGAATTCTTCAGGGGACATAGGATAGCTATCATCATCCTCCTCTTCTTCATTGTCTTCCTTCCTAACCCCTCTTTCTCCGTGCTTGGACCAACAATAATATCCGGGAATGAAACCTCTTCAAAGCAGGTGGCCTTGAAGTGTTCTCGAGGAAGAGTACTCCGCCACGTTCCGACAGTCAATACAGGGACAAGGCATAAAATTATCCACTTTGTTTGCATTAGCCACATCGAGAAATGTATGCAGGTTTGTAATAAACTCGGACCCGCGTCGATCGCTGTACATCCATCGCATCCGTGCTTCGATCTGCGTCATATAATTAACCATTACAATAACTTCGTGAATAGTGAAAAGACCACTATATATGCACACGTGCAGTATTTTTGTATCAGTTACAGATGGAGAAGATAAGGTTGCTAACCTCGGCCGAGGATATGGTGTTCTGAGGACCTAAGTGTGGCTCGGACATTTCGTCGAACACCGGGTGTGCAATCAAAGGAAAAAAATCTAGCACCCACCCCACCCCAACACAATCCTGAAATTTTTTGAGGCAAAATGGCAAAGTGCTGGCTGGGGGTTATATAGCCAGTGGAGGGGCAACGGTCCCGGTTGTTGCCAAAAACCGAGACCAATTCCTCGCAGTGCGCCACGTGTTGGTTGCCAGAGCATTGGTCCCGGTTTTTGGAAAAAACCGGGACCGTTGCCCCAGTTGAACCGGGACCGTTGCCCTATCCAGACGAAACGGGACCGTTGCCCGGCATCGGTCCCGGTTCTGAAATGAACCGGGAGCGATGCCTTTTTTGGGCTGGACGAAAGGGGGGTCTCTCCACTAGTGGTACTAAACCCTTCTTCTCCCCCTCCCCCCTCACAAAAACTAAACCCTTCTTCCAGTTATTTCCCACCGCTGTATTGACCTTTATTTTGATTACTTCACCGATGGTACAATCCAGTTTTCCTTGATTGTCGTTGGTATAGAAAGATTTCTTCCTTGTGTATTACATTTTGGGAGTTCTATAAAATTTATTTAGCTATGGATAAATGAATGAACAAACAAATGAGACTTGTAGATATCTTCATGTAAAGCTTTACGTATTACAAATCAAATGACCACAAGGTAACGAAGCAGGGTCGCCTGCTCCTTTGGTACCAAGGTCTTAATCATGGTATTGATGAAGCCACATGCGGATCGCTCAACCGACATACTTATGTGCTTCACCAAGCACTCCTTTGGAAATTCCCACAGACATCGCGTGACATTGCAGTCCATGAGACAATGCCTCCAAGAGTCCCCCCTCCCCACACACAAACATACCTGTCATCCGGCCTCATGTTTCTATGGTTCCATGCGTTCTTCTCAACAACGAGCACTTTACTAATCACGAAAGCAGAATCTTGATTTTTATATGGTACCTTAACTTGCCATAAAGCAGACTATTGTTTTATGTGTTGGATATGATCCGAGCCGTAGCTCCTACCCACAAGCCAGGCCCATTCTCGACCCCTAGATCCCACCACTAGCATGTGATATACCGATCGAAGTGAGAGCATTTCAAATGACATGCCCAAAAGCACGTTGATTATCGCATCATAGGTGCACACGTCCTAAGGGCATCTCTAACTGAACCCTCGTTTTCCTTTAACTCCTCAAATTGACATCTTTTGAGGAGCAAACCCCATATAACCAGATTGATGGGAAGGTTAACATTTTGCAATATGTAGATGATACAATCTTCCTGCTGTAGGATGATATTAAAAGTGCCAAGAATCTAAAATGTATTATGCAGCCATTTGAACAAATGTCAGGGTTAACTATCAACTTCCACAAAAGTGAAATATTTCCTTTTGGTAATATTGTTAGTAAAGTTAGAATATCAATAGATTTTCACTTGTACAATGGACTATCCTGCTCAAATATTTGAGGATTCCAGTGTTTGAAATAAGCATTGGGATGGGGTGTTGAAAAAAAATTAGGAATAGATGCGGCTATTGGCAACACATGCTTATAAATATGGCTGGAAGAGCTACCTTACTTCAAGCATGTCTAACTAATATTCATCTTTGCATGATGTCTTTCTATCCTCCGCCTGTAGGGGTGAGAAAAAAGGTTGACTTCTTTAGATCAAGATTGATTTGGCAAGCTCATGGAGACAAAAAAAATCATATAGTTAATTGGAAGATGTGTTGCTTACCTAGACCAAGGGGGTTTGGGGATTCTTAATTTGGATTTGATGAACCAAGTTCTTTTTACTAAGTGGTTTTGGAAGTTAGAAAGTGAAAATGGGTTATGACAGGATGCGATTTTGAGCAAATGGGTTTGAAATAAGTTTATTTATGGCCGAAAACCATTTTGAAAAAGTTTACGGAAAGTGAAAGACTTGTTTATAATAATTGCAAAAGGATTTTGAGAAATGATAAAAATATTAGGTTTTGAGAATAATTGTGGCTTGATGATAAGCCACTCAAACTTGTTTGCTCTAGTTTATTCAATCTTTGCTTTAATGAAAAATATCTATTGTTGAGGCTTTTAAAATTGGTTGGGAGGGTTTTTCTTTTAGAATAACTTTACTAGAGGAAACCCATGATCTCTCAGATAGCCTTAAAAGTAGATGTGATGAGTTAGAACTCTCTAAGTATAAAGATGAGGTTATATGGATGCTAATTACTGATGGAAATTCATTGCCGGCTCTTTCTGGAGTCTACATTGTGTCTTATGCATGGAGGCCTGGAGTGCATATGATCTATGGCTGATTTATGCTATCCTGAGTTGAAGGCTCGCCTTCTTACTTCTCCTTACCCTTTTTCCTTTATGTTTCTCTTGTCCGCCTCTAGTCCTTTAATAGTGGTAGTTCTTTGTGTTGCTATGTTGAACTTAGTTTGTCGCGTTGCCAGATTAGAGTCTAGTCTTTTAGCTTCTGTTAGCTCGGACATCCTCTGGTTTTGGATCATGTGTGATCTTTTCCTTAACCTAGTTGACCTTCACGTTGTAAGGACCGATATGCGGTAATGTTCCAGATCTAGATGTTTCCATCCAGATCTGGGGACGAAGCACATATCGGTCCCACCGCGACATATGACATAATCCATATGCACTACTGGAATTCACCTATTTGCCGTCTGCCTCGGCGGACGGCAAACACCTATATGGCGGACGGCAAAGTCCGTTGCCGTTTGCCCCCGCACGGCAAAGCACCCGTCAGCTATTTCTTCGGCAAAGAGGTGCTTTGCCGTCTGCAGGAAATCGACGGACAGCAAACCACCTTTGTCGTGCGCATTTGTGCAAGCAGACGACAGAGCGGGCGTGACGTCGAACCATTGCCAGCCGGCTCCGTCAGGCCGTTAACGGCGAGGTTTGCCGTCTACTGACAGACGGCAAACCTCCCAACTTTGACGTCTGTCTTGCCGGAGGCAGACGGTATAATGACTAAATGGTCACCCAGCTGTTGCCAGATTACACAGCTGGGCGCCACGTGTCCTCTTTGCCAACTGCAAGCAGACGACAAAGGCCTTTGCCGACAGCCAGCAGACGACAAAGTGGATGCATTCCTTCTGTTTTATCTGTTTTCTTTTAAATCCCTGCATTTTGACAAATATATATATATATATATATATAATCTCAATATATAGTATCCAACAAACATTATAGTGACCAACAAACAATAAATAGTCTCCAACAAGGTTTGCATACAAGATTCACATGTGAACAAGGTTCCAACAAGCATTTCATAGTTTCACATATATACATGGCAAATACAAAGCACATAGTGACCAAAACAGTTTATGAAACTAAACTACAAGTCCAAATGCAACACTCCATCATAGCATGACTCCCCTTGAAGCAAATCTGCAAAATGAAGCTAAGAAAATTATAAGAAAAACAAGTAGAAGAATAAGAAGAATGAGAAGAAGGAGAAGAAGAAGAAGAAGAAGAAGGAGAAGAAAAAAAGATCCTCTCCTTCTTCTATTTTCTTCTTCTTTTGAGCAAACAAAGCTAACATAAACAATGGTGATCAAATTAAGCTAGAGTTAGCATATTTTTAGGAAATTGAGCTAAATTTAGCATTTTTGAGCAACTAAGCAAACTTTAGCAATTGTTGAGCCAATTTAAGCTAGCTTTAGCATTTTTGACCCAATTAAGCTAGCTTTAGCATTTTGTGAGCAAACTAAGTTGACCATGTCAGTTTTTGAACTAACTAAGTTAATTATGTATTTTTTGTGCAAAATATGCAAAGTATGACATTTTTCGATTAAATATAGAATTTCAGAAGCTAACTATGCATTTTCAAACTAACTAAGCATTTTCAAACTTACCGGAGTGTAGCCCTTAAGGCTGAGGTGGCTGAGAAGCATCCGTCAGGTTGGCCGATGTTGACGGTGGAGAAGGGTCATGGGACGCAACCTGAGAGTTATGCTGCACGAAAAGATCAACTAGAGGTTAGCACGACGCCACTCAATATGGTATTGATGATCATCGAAAGATACTCACCGTCCCCACAGGAGAAATGATCGGCATCGGTGGAGCGGCCTGACCAGTCTTCTCGCACATAGTCTGCACATTTGTTTTTCATGAGTCAATCATATTAGTTACTAATATAAACAAAAATTATAACATGCATTCTTTGGGTGAATATGAACAAGTGACTTACCACGAAGAGCTCATACAAGGCCCGGTTCGATGCATCGTGTCGTGTCGCGGCCTCCTCGAGAGCCTTCACTGTCCTCTCCTCCGCCAGCCGCTCTCTCTCCGTTGCCTTCTCCTCTGCCATGGCGCCTTCCGCCACCAGAGATCATCACCAGCTCCGGGTCAATAGGCTTCCCAATCGGGGTGTAAGCCTCCCCGTGCTTCTCCTTTGCCACCTCAGTATAAGCCTTGAGCTTACTATAGGCGGCAATGTTGGTGAAAGTCGAAGGAGTGGCGAGATCCGACTCTGAGAGCGCCTTGGCCTTCTTGTACGACGCTGTATGGGACATGCCATACATGTCGAACACCTGAGGCACCTCCGTTTTATTATGCTCCGCCTAAAAGACAAAGCAAAGCATGATATTAGTAAGTGGGTGCCTAAAATACAAAGCAAAGAAGAATTTGCACATACCCATTTATGCCCGTAACCAGCTAAGTTACGGCTGCCTTGATGGTGTGGCACACCAACCAGGCGCGCCGGTCCTTGGCATTGTTGTGGACGGCCAACCAGGCATCTGAGCACCAATGGTCCACAATGACCTCCCAACAATCCATCTTGTCCGCACACCATCTCGGCGGCGCCTAAGTTAGTAAACAAGGAAACTAATAAGTAGCCTAGATAGGAATCAAATCAAGCAAACTATTCAAGACTTAAGAAGGGTTACCGTCATGTACTGGGCCCTGGTCAGAAACTTCTTGCGGCAGTCCTTCTTGCTACGCTTGCGCCCTTGCTTGGCGTAGTAGTCACGGACCGCCTGCACTCGCATCTCGTGCCTTGTGTTCTGCAAGAGGCGCGTGGCCTCTGCAACTATCACGTCCTCCGCCTCCTGCTCCTTGGACTCATCGACCTTGTAGTAGACCTGCAATAGCACGAGACAACACTGATGAGTGTACCAACTAGCTATTGTCAAGATTTTATTGTGTGAAACAGAAATTACCCAAAAGCCGTTGATCACCATGTCGGCTCTGGTGTGGCATTCGACTCCGTTGATGGTCGTATCCGGCGGGGTCGGGGCAGCACAATAGTGCTCCCATTTGAGTCCAGGCTGCGGAACCTCATCAGGTCCGGGCAATTGAACCAGCCCCGGGAAGTTATCCCTCACGAGCACACCAAGGATGGAGTTGGGATTGCGTACACCATTGCCGTATATCCAACCCCTGCAGTATAAAAAGACAAAGCCATCAGATAGACATAAGTATAGAAGGTACCGGAAGAGAGTATAAGTGCACTTACGTCTCTCCATCAGGCGTAATCAACCACTTATGGGCGGGAGTCACCGGCACGGACGGGAGCCGTGTACCCCCACGCTGGTACACGGTGGTACCCTCAGCCACCTCCTCCTCATCCGTAGTGTCCAGCTCGGCACCAGCCTCCCCCTCAGGCGTGTGCTGCTCCGGCTGGTCCGGCCAGGGACTCCAGGTCGTGCGGGTGGACGTAGCCTCCTCCTCCACCTCAGGCTGGTGGATCGGAGTGTCCGAGGAGGGATCCACCCTGCAATGCTCTGGTGAATCAGCCGGAGGTGGCGGCGAGGAAGCAGCAGCAGGTGTCTGTCTCCCTTTCCCGCGACCACCACCTGCTTTGCCTCTCCCGGTCTTCTTCCGACCTCCTCTCCCCCTGGGCACCTCATCAGTAGAAGGAGGAGGCGAGGAAATACTCTCGAGCAAAGACCTCCGTAGAGCCAGAGGTGGGAGCGCATGACCCCTCCCTCGCGAGCCTGAGGTATCGCCCTCCATATCTGTCACGAAACTGCCAAGAATTAAAATAAAATAATTAGTACAATGAGAAAAAGAATTAATAATACAAAAGTAATTACTGCAATAATGCGAATATATATATATATAATTAAAGTTGAGATGCATACAACTAACAATAGTCGGGATCATCGGTATCTTCTCCGCGATCAATTGAAGGATCGTCATCACTATCACGCGTGTCGTCGATAATGACGGCCTCATCAGGTTCAACAACACCAACATTTGGAAGGCCTTTATGTAAACGGTCAAGCATGGACAAGTCATCTGGAGCGGTAACCTCTTCTTCTTCAGGCTCTTCAACATCGTCGTTAGCGGGTTCACTCTCATTGTCTTCTTCCATGTTCTGGGGGTTGCGTAGAGCGGTTTCGGAAACGTTTTTTTATCACGCGTGTTTCTTGGAAGAATTCTCCTTCATATGTCTGGGTCAATGTGGGGTACATAATCCTCTTCATTGGGAGGAGGTGGTCTAATATGAGGTGACACATCATAAACGACATCCCAACCTTTCAGGTTTTCAACCGTTTGGCAGGGGTAGGATAGATAGAAAACCTGGGTGGCCTGTTGAGCCGTAATATAGACATCGGGGACATTAAAATGGGTGTCTTGTCGAATTTCGACTAGACCTACATGTTCATGAGTTCGTCTAGTCCTCGACGTGAGAAACCAATGACATTTGAAGACAACGACGTTGGGAGGATTTTCACCATAGAATAGAAGTTTGTATATTGCTTCAACTCTTTCATAATACTCAATACCTCCGTCGCCGACAGCAGAGACACCCGAATTTGCACTTTTTCGATCGGCCATTTTTCGCTCTTTATCAACGGTACGAAAGCGATACCCGTTGATGTCGTATTTCTCAAATACACGGACCTTGTTGTCAAAACCATTAGCGACTTGTCTCAATTCGGAGTCCATAGGCTCCTCATTTGCCTATAAGTTTTATAGGAAAGGATTGGTATATTAGTGAAAAATAGGTCGAACCAACAAATGAAACCCTATATATGAATGATAGTTACCGTTCGTTTGAACCAAGAGATGAAACCAGGATTGTCGTCTCCTTGATTGGCAAGAAGCTCATACTCTGCGATGGAATCACTTTCAATAACCACTCCATTCGAGAATTTGGCGACGTATCGACTGTATGAATTCATGGGAATTAATAAGAAACAAGAATTATTAGAAGTTGCGAAACAATGTACGTACCGAGCACTTACTCGATGTACGGTCGCACTTCTGTTAGGTTGGTCAATATATACAGTGTAAGAGTCCGCCATTCTTTGATATCCAAAATCTTATTTCTCGAAGCACCAACAGGTCCGAGCTTCCCTTTGAATAGGCTGAGGTTGGATTGACGCCGTTGGGGGTCGCCAGTATTGTACCGAGGCTTTGGATTATGCAAATGGCGATTTTTGGCTTCATAATGTGCTGTCACGAAGTTTGCCGCCTCCTCGGTAATGAAAGCCTCGGCCATCAATGCTTCAATTCTACGTTTATTTATACATTTTGCTCGAAGCGTCTTCTGCATTCTCTCCGTTGAATAGCACCAACGATTTTGCACAGGGCCCCTAATCTTGCCTCGGTCGGGAGATGCAATATCAAATGCTGCATCGGATTAAAAAACCCGGTGGAAAGATCTTCTCTAACTTGCAGAGAAACTCCGGCGCCATATCTTCCATGTCTTCTAGCACGCCATCGGATAGTTCTTTAGCACAAAGAACACGAAAGAAATACCTCAGTTCTGCCAGTACTAACCACTCTTCCTCGGGGATATAGCCGCGCAACATCACCGGCATTACCCTCTCAAGCCATATGTGCCAATCATGACTCTTCAGCCCAAATATTTTATGTTTTTCAGGACTCGCTCCCCTCCTCAGATTCGCTGCATACCCATTGGGGAACATCAAACTGTTTTCACCGACAAGAGAATTTCCCTGATATGCCCCCTTTCAAGATTGAACCAGGCCCTTGGCTTGGACCAATCCTTCTTTCCTTCCGGCTGTCGCATGTTCTGTGAGGGTATATCACATAGAGTCTCCTGGTCGACTCTAGCTTTAGGATTATCCTTTGACTTCCCATCTATGCCGAAAAATGTACCAAACAGGGCCTCGCCGATATTTTTTCAGTGTGCATCACGTCAATATTGTGTGGAAGTTCGAGGTCTTGGAAGTAGGGGAGATCCCAGAAGCATGTCTTGTGATTCCAGGCGTGTTCCGAATTATATCCCTTAAAATACCAGGGACGTTCTGGATCAGGCTCGAGAGTTCAACTGTGCCAATACATGTTCGCCCGTCATCGTACGTGCTGCCAGGTTTTTGACAACTTTGCCTTTGATGAAGTTCTTCTTGTCTTTTCTAAAAGGATGCTTAGGAGGCAGACACTGTCTATGCAAGTCGAAGCAGGAATACTTGCCACCCGCCTTCAACCAAGGAAACTAAAGAGCAGCCTTGCATGTTGGGCACCCGAACTTTCCATGAACACAGAAGCCAGCGAAAAGCGCATACGCCAGCAGGTCATGCATCGAGTACTGGTACCAAACATGCATTTTGAAGGTCTTTTTGCTAGCTGCATCGTATGTCTTGAACCCTTTGTCCCAAGCTTGTTGCAATTCCTCCTTAAGCGGTTGCATGTACACATCCATATTCTTCCTCGGATATTTGGGCCCTGGTATTATCAACGTCAGGAAAATGTTCTTCCTTTTCATAATCTCTGAGGGGGGAGATTGAGTGGCATGACAAATACAGGCCAACAACTGTATGAGGCTGCCATCAGACCGAAAGGATTGAACCCATCTGTGCCGACGGTGATTCGGCAATGCCTTGGCTCCTTAGCTTTTTCCGAATGTTTTTCATCAAAGTGCTTCCATGCTGAACCATCCGATGGGTGAGTCAACATCGGCTTCCCATCTGCATAAAATTCTGTTCTCTTCCCATGTTTGTGCCATGTCATCTGTTTGGCTGTCTCTTCCATCATGTAAATGCGTTGAATTCTTGGTATCACTGGAAGATACCGAAGAACATTTACGGGTATTTTGGTCTGCGTCTTCTCACCTTGACCATTGTCTACCACAACATACCTGGATGACTTGCATTTGGGACAATAGTCTTCGTCCGCATACTCTTTCCTAAATAAAGCACATCCATTTTCACAAGCATGTATCTGCTCATAGGGCATCTTAAGTACCTTGAGGATTTTATCCGATTGGTACAGGTTTGCAGGCATAACATGATCTTTTGGTAGAAACCGCCCAATTAGGGTCGTGATCGCATTGTAGCAATCTGTGCCCAAGTTGAATTGTGCCTTCAAAGCCATCAACTGTGCGATGGCATCAAGCTAACAAAGCTCAGTGTGAGCGTGCAGCGGACGTTTCGAAGACTCCAACATCTCATAGAAGGCCTTCGCAGATTCCTCCATCTCATCGTCCTCATCCCGCGCATCGTCAAAGTCCTGCACCATGTCTTCGATCCCGGTTCCGTACTCATCCGTGCGCTGACGGACCACCTCCTCTCTCCGTCGTCCGCCAGACTCGCCATGGAAGCTCCACACCGTATAACCAGGCTTATAACCCCACTTCTGCAAGTGTTTACCCATATCCACCTCTGTCGCCTGTTTATAATTGTCGCACCTAACGCAGGGGCAGCAGGTTTTTCTCTGCCCATTTGCAAACGCCGCTCTCAAAAACTCCTTGGTTTTCATTGCCCATTCATTGCTGATCTCTTTCTGATTAGGGCGACCAGTGTACATTGATGGCTTCTCGCCCCTCGTTGGTTACCCCAAGTGGAAGGTTGAGATGCAGCGTAGCGGTAATTTCCCTCAGTAAAGATACCAAGGTTTGTCTCCAGTAGGACTCAACGATAAGTACGATAGGTGGCAACGGCGCCCGAAATTATTCTGATGCGTGGAGTTGTCGTGGACCTGCACAAAACAAATAACTTTGCTCCCAACGAGTTCAGAGGAGTTGTCAATTCCTCCGGCCTTGTCGTTTACAAAGGATCAAACGCAAGAGATAAAAAAGTACTAGTAAAAGTAAAACAGAAAGGTAAATAGTGGGTGTGAACAATGGTATGAAGATGGACCGGAGTCCCGTGATTTTCACTAGTGATGTCTCTCTCCCAAAAGACGATAAAAATGCTAGCGAGGTAAACAAATCACAGTTGGGCAATTGACAGGATTATGAAGGCACCGCAATGCTAACTATGCTGCAAAGAAAGGAAGAGCTCAAAAGACCGAAATCCATCTGCATCTACTACGAATCATCCACCTTGAGATATCATCCAGAACATCTCGCTGGTATTAAGTTGCGAATCCCACCCAAAGTGTAAACTCAAAGCAACAGACAATTGCATTAAAAGAACTTTGCGTAAAGTAAACAATTCTTGCACCAATAGGCACAATCACCGTTGTTTTATCCCTGATGGCAACAGCACATCCCCTAGTCTCATGTTTCTGTCACTCAAGCTAGACATCAAGGGGCTGAACCCACAATCGAGCATAACGCTCTCTCTTGGAGTTGCAAGCAAATAACTTGGCCAAAGCAAATACTGCAACGGAGAACATGCAAGAATTTACTCAAGAACAAAATATAAAAGGGCAAACCAAATATATTACTCATCACAATCTGAACATAGTCTCATAATCCATCAGATCCCAACAAACTCAGCATAGCAACAACAGAAAATTACATAGGTTCCTCGATCATGTGAGGCAGCTCACGAGGTCTCGAAAGTGGAAGCACAAAAGAGGGAGAGGAAATCACATAGCTACTGATCACGGACCCATGTTCCAAGGGGGACTACTCACGGTACATACGGGAGACGTCCATGGCTATGGATGGTCTCCCGGAGGGGTGATCTCCTTCCGGCAGGGTGTCGGGGCTGCTTCTCCAGGCAGCCCCGATCTGAAAACGGCGGCGGCGGCGGAACAGAGAGGTTTCCGCGAAAAAGAGTTCTTCTTTAGGGGTTTCTACCCCGAGGGGGTTATATAGGCGAAGGGGGGCGTCGAGGGGCCACCTAGGGCAGCCAGGAGGGTGTCTGGCGCGCCCTAGGGTTGGGGCCGCGCCAGGGACCCTTCTGGCTCCCTGGTGGTGGTCTCGGCTCTCTCCCTTGGTTATTCCGGAAGCTTCCTGCCCGCTGATTTTTAATATATTTTTTGCGGAATTTTTTGGGCACTTTAATCAGCCGGAAAATCTGAAAAACAAAAACAGCAGAAAACCAGAAGCTGGCAACTGGGTGCACTGAGTTAGTAGGTTAGTCCAAATTGATTTAAAAGTGTAATAAAGTTCAACCAAAACATGGCAAAGTCACACAAAACATGCATGGAGCAAGCAGAAATTATAGATACGTTTGGGACGTATCATACATCCACGCACGATCATCTTGTCGCTACAGCTAGCTACTAAACAACAAATATACCATTTTATTACGTCCACTTTTTATTGCTTTTATCATACATAGCTACGGCATATGCAATTAACCTACACACTAATAGGTAAAGATATCTCCTAATCCCATCCGAGTATGTATGTAGATTGGGTCGGTTTCCCATGCTTTGGTCCCGATCCGACACGGTATTTCGGCAGCACCTCCCCGCTGTTCTCCTAATACACGTCTCGACAACAAGCCGAGAGGTTGTGTATCCGGAGAACAACAGGGAGGCGCTGACGAAATACCGCGTCGGATCGGGACCAAAGCATGGGAAACCGACCCAATCTACATACATACTCGGACTGTCCATGGATAACGTTGGACAATTCAAAAGAATCACTATTATAAATATGCAAATTAATGCATATTTATAACTGTAACCCTTTCGAACGGGAGACACATACTGGTTACGCGACTGTATTTACCTAGCTACTAGTGTCATCGACACGAAGGCCGGAACAAAGCAAATGAAGGGGGGGGATGATAGAGGACATTTTTACACACCCTCGGACGTAGGGGCGATCGTCGACACGAGACCCTCGTCGACGGCGATGCTCGAGGTAAAGGGGAAACAACTGCACATTTAATTTTAGAAAATCAACACAAACACTACTACTGGTAATTGAGCTAAGTAACAGTAACATCTAATTACTTTTTCTCTTCTTTCTCTTTTTCCTCTTCTTTTAATTATTATTTTTCTTCTAACCTAACTAACTATTTATTTTCTTTTCCTTTTCTAAATCTTCCTTCTCCTCTTGTTCTTATTGTTCTTTCTCCTATTCTTCTTCTTCTTCTTCCTTCTCCTCTTCTTCTTATTCTTCTTTCTCCTCTTCATCTTTTTCTTCCTCTTCTATTTCTCCTATTCTTCTTCTTCTTCTTCTTCTTCCTTCTCCTTTTCTAATTACTTTTCTTTTCTAATTCTTTTCCTCTTCTTATTAAATTTAACTAAAAAAACTAACTACAACTAATAAGTAAAACTAAATAAAACTAACTAACTACAATAGAATAACTGAATACAATACCAAAAATTTACTAATCTAAAATCTATTAGAAACAGTAGCAATTAAAAACTAACTAACTTATATTAAAAAACAGTAGCAACTAAAAACAACAACAATACGAACCCAACTAAATTTACTAATCTAAAATATGACTAACCTAACAATAAACTATAATGTGAACAACACTAATACTAACAAATCTAACAATGCATAACAGTAATACTATATATAACAGAGAAAACAAAAAAAAACAAAAAAAAGAGAGGGAGAGGAGGGGGCTCACCGGCCGGAGTGGGGGTGGAGGTGGAGGAGGTGGGCGGCGGCTTGACGGCGGGTGGTGGAGGAGGGCAGCGGCGCCGGAGCCGGAGACGACGGCCGTGGGGCGAGGGAGGGGCGGGCCGAGGAGGGTGGGGCGGGGGCGGGCCGAGGCGGGTGGGGGCGGGGTGGGCCGGGGCGGGTGGGATCCGGCGAGGGCGAGGGCGCGGCGGCGGCGGCGTACGTGGGGGCGAGAGAAGAGAGGGCACGGGAGAGAGTAGTGGAGAGAGTGGAGAGATAGAAGAGACGACGGGCAGTTAATGGTCCCCGTGCTATGCCGTCTGCCAGCAGACGGCATAGCACCCTTTGCTGTCTGCTGGCAGACGGCATAACACGGGGCCGTTAGCCAGGCTGGTCGGAAGTGGGCCTCCCAGCTCCTTTGCCGTATGCCCTTAGACGACAAAGTTCTGTTTGCCGTCCGGCTATGTGGAAGCTGACGACAAACCACATGATTGCCATGAGTTATTTAGTTGCCGTTTGTATTTAGGTTACCAGACGGCATACATCCTCTTTGTCGTCCGCCCCGATGAAAAACAGACGACAAAGAGGTTCACCCATGGCAAACTGATGAATTCCAGTAGTGATGCCCCGGATTTCCAACATGATATCACAACATTACAGATACAAGGATACAACATCTCATACAATCGACATACAACTGCCTTAATACAATACATCAGCGGAAGATATATTTCTGAGTAAAAACTACAATCAATTGCCTACTGGCAAAGAGAAAATCATCGATCCACATAACCACACGGGTCCAGGACCTTCGTCGGGATCCACCTAACTAGTCGTCGTCGAGTCTCCACGTGAAACATCGATCGCCATACCTGTTTGTCGATCAAGAACCCTGAAAAGAGTTTGGGGTAGTATCATGAGTACAGAAGTACTCAACATCCAACTGTAGTGGTCATCTGACCCAGCAAGGACTTCATCACTCGTCATTCTAGGATAACTAGTAGTTTACGGTAAGGAAGGGGTAAGTGGTGAGGTTGCTGCCGCACTAGCATTTATGAAGTAGCTAACGATCTAGGGAGTAAGATAAGAAGAAAAGCATTCGATGAGGAATCGCCTCCAACAAGTCTGCTATCCACCTACTTACGCAAGCATAACACCTATCATATCCTTGTCCTCCTCTTCGCATCCCGACGAAGAAGAAGCAGTCAAGGCACACACACGTTGATCAAGTTACATTAAGATTATCTCAGTTGTTGTTGTCTATGAACAAGTAGTAGGTCTCAAGTCGTCCATAACCGTGGACACAGCTTCTCGAAAAGATTTAACCCTGCAGGGGTGTACCAACTGCCCATTACAAGGCTCCGAACGCACACCCATCTCTCTCAGTTTCTACCCATCACAGGCAGCCATTTTATGATTTAGTCCCGAGAGATTCGGAACGACTGGTCCCTTTAACTAACAACGCACAAATCCGGGTGGCCCCCAGGGAGTCGAGACCCAATCCAAAAGACGGTGGCGCTCTCGGATTGGACTTTTCCATCTGGACGAGGTCGGGGTAACTAACCCATCACTGTGGGCAGCCCCTAGCTTCCAGGTGTGGACCAATGAAGGAACTCTGTCTCCGCTGGCCCGAGTTGTTTTAAAATCTGCTAGGGGGCCAACCAAGCAAACACACAGTTTCAAATGGTAAATCAGCTTGGGCCACCTCTAGAAATGTTTGAAGCTAGGTAGGTAAGAAAAGGGGACCCCATAAAATCTCACACGCGGTTAGGCACGCTCAGTCTTAGAACCAATACCCGAAACTCGGATCCTAGGTGACTCGAATTGAACAAAGCGTCGGGGCGGGATCGCCTAGACCTTCCACCCTTCGTCGAATATAGTCAACATTTATAATAATCATATCATCAACAACAATATAATAATGTGATATACCAAGCCAAGGAGTAACAGGGGGTAACATCCGTAGCATCCTAAGCATGCATACTAAGCAGGGGCTGAGCAACGAGCAATAGTAACATAGCAGTACAAGGTTTGCTGGGAGGGGACATGGCTATATCGGTTTGAAAGAGGTTGTAAACATGTGGTAGGATCAAACATCGAACCTAACCTAGACTAGCATGCAAACCGCTGATTATAATAGAATGGATCATAAGTAATGTATAGTCATTGCCTATTGATAAGTCGGGTTCCGAAGATGTAGTTGATCACAAGCTCGCATCGTCTCCGAGAGGTACCCGCGGAAGCACACAACAAGGAAACACTGGAAAATACAATCAATGAACAAGCATCTATTACTACAACGCAAACACGAGCAAGCATCAACAAGAAAGCAACACGAGACATCGCACCTACCGTCGAGAGCGTTTACTAACAGGTTAAGTGGAGTATTCGTCACACAAGACGATACCGCACATTTAGAATGGTTCAAGTTGTTTAGCTACACAAGATGAGCAAAGGTTGTTAACATGGCATCTCACCCAAGCATGGCATAGCACACAAACATGAAAATAGGTGAAGCATAAGATAAACTATCTATGCTAGTCAAATTAAGTGAGGCACAACCTAGACATGGCATAACACTATCGGCCACACAACGATTAAAGCATTTGGTACTGTTCTGTCCTAAACCATATTTTAGGTTGGTTAACAACAACAAACAATAGCATAAACACAAAGTACATGAAATTCTAATCAAGTTACATGTAAAGAACACTCCAAACGGAGTTACGGTTAAAAAGATACAAGCAAAACAAGTTATGCACACATGCTGTTAACATCATGGAGCACAATTTAGAGCAATGGAACAAATAGCTACTGAGTGCCAACATGCATCAAAATTATATGTAAATGCAGTAGACATGACAAGGAAGGCATGGCAACAAGAATCATGCAAAAAGGCATCATGAACAATTAATTATAGCCATGCAAAATGCAATAAAACATTACTGGTCTAGGACTTAGTGAAAATCAGGAAAACAGGGCAGAAATTGTTATTTTCATGTTGTATAAACAGGAGAAAAAATATATGCAAATGTGCAGCAACATGACATAGCAATATATGAGCACGGAGTAGGCATGATGATGATCAGGCACAAACAAGAATCAAGGTCATAGGCATCACAGATCAAAAGATATTAAGCATGCAACATGGCATCAGAAAGTTACAGACTTGGTGAAAAACAGAGGTGACTGTCAAAAACAGCGGGGTAGCAATTTGGAACTGAAATATAACTATGACCAAGAATGTAAACATGACAATGCAATACATATAATGGAAGTAGACATGGCATAGATCAAAATGACATATTGCAATGCACAATAGGATGCACGGTTAAAAAGATATAGGGCAACAAAGTAGCAACTTTATATAAACAGCAGCACAGTAACAGCAGGGTAGCTACTTTGGGTGATGAAACAAACATCATACAACAGACAAATATGATATGTGAATGCATAGCATTGAAGTAGACATGATGCTTAACAGGATGCAACAAGAATTACTCAATTCCGATGAACGGTTGCGACGCAACCGTCACCCGAAGTTGACACAAAATAACAGTTTTCAGCAGTTAGCAACAATTAACGACGGGATGCCCTGTTTGAACAGCAATAACATAATCAAGATGGCCTCAAATCCAAATGCTCACAAAAGATGAACTGAAGTACACACAAAACTAAACAATTTTCGTTTTGGGCGCAACGTCATCCGGGCTACGGTTCACTCGTAAACTACAACGCAAAACAACATCAGCAACAAAAAAATCTTAGGACTTAGAGAAAATTCGCAGGTTTTAACAGCAGGAAAAAAAAGGTGAAACCTCACCCAGATGGGCTCGGCCCAAGTCGGCGACTGAGCGAGGAATAAAGGGCCTCGCCCTAGGCGAGAGGGGAGGCGGCCGGGCCGAGGTGGAGGTGGGCCGCAGGGGAGCTCCTGGGCCGCTGAGAGGAGGCCGGCCCACGGGAGGCTCGAGGGGCGTCTCGCTCTCGACAGGACCGAGGCCGGCGGCCGCTGTCGACGACGCCGGCGAGGCAGCAAGGCGAGGAGACGCGGGACAGTCGCGGGTGGAGGAGGCAGGCGACGCGGGCCCGCGCGAATCTCGCCCGATCCGGCGACGGTGAGCCGCCCGGTGGCGGCGGCCGAGCTCGGCTTGCTCCCGAGCTTGCCCATGGAGCGGAGGCGGCGCCGGTGTCCTTGCGAGGAGGAGGAGAGGCAAGGTGAGAGGAGGAGAGAAGAGAGGAGCGCGCGACGGCGGCGCTCACCAGGGCGGCGGCGGCTCGTCGGCCTGCCTGCCGGAGCGCGGGCGGTGCGGCCGTGGTGCACCATGGGAGGCGGCGGCGTTCGGGCTGGAGGAGAGAGAGGGATGGGTGGCGGTTGGTGGGGAGCTTCCTGGGCCGTCGGATCGCGAGATCTGACGGTCCATGATTGATTTGGCTAGGGTTTCAGATCTGGAAGGGCTTGGGGGAGTTTTTCGGGCAAATTTTGAGGGGGTGGCTGCAATTTTTGCTAGGGAAAACCCTAGAAATTAAGGGGTGGGAGAGTGGTGGCCTTTATATAGCCCAGGTGGTTAGTAGTTTGCAAAAACATCTTCGGTTTCTCTCTCTCGCGCGTAGTGTTTACGTTTCTGACCGCCGGGGGTCCGCAGGGCCTCCGATTCGGGTAAAACTTCGAACTGCGCGATCAGCGCGTCGAGCCGGCGGCGTTCATCTCGCGCTGGAACCGTTCCGAGAACACTTTCCGGCGCGCTATAAAAATACCCCGTTTACTTATTAAACGGGGTTTTTCGTTCCGTTGGCTACGACTGGTCTTGTGCGGGTTTTCGCGACGGTGATCGGGTGAAACCCGGTGTTGCAAAGGTCGAGTGTCAGCGTGGAAAGGGTCGGTCTCCGTCCTGTACGAGATAAGAGGGGGAAAATAATCGCCGATCGATAAATCGGGGATGCAAACAAAGCAGGCAATCAACCAATTCATACTGAAAACATTTTTTTTTAATTTTTGTGAAATCTGGACTGTTACACACGTCACAGGTTGTGTATATCCAGTTTAGATTCTTGTAGTTTAGGAAAATGGGTTGTTATAGTTAATTTATCTAATGAAATCGAAGGGGGGCGAGCCCTCTTTCGCTCAAAAAGAAAAACACTAAAGAGTTAATATTTAAAACTTAATTTGAAAATACTCCTTCCGTTACTTGAGATAAGGTGTCTAACCTTTTTGCACGAATATTAACACATACATATAATGCTACAATTGTACCGATTTGTCCTTAGAAAAAATCGGGAGAAAACAGGTCGTATCAGCCAAAAACTGTGTCCCGCGCGAACAACAATTGTGGATGCACGCGGACTCTCCTATGACAGCGCGCGGACCTGTGGCAGAGCTGTGGCTGAAAAAAACTGTGGCTGTGGCTGAAAAAACTCTTGTTGTGGCTGAAAAAACTGTGTCTTTGGCTGAAAACTGGGCTGTGGCAGGAAGTTGTGGCTGAAAAAACTGTGGCTTTGGCTGAAAACTGGACGGTGGCAGGGAGCTGTGGCTGAAAAAACTGTGGCTTTTGACAGAGGCTGTGGGACTGTGGCTGAAATACTGAGTTGTGGCAGGACTGTGGCTGCACGAAAAACGGTGACTGGATCTAACATGCGATGTGGCTGTGCGCTATGCGTCCAAAACGTGTCACTTGACGACACCGAAGCGCGCGAAAAATGAGCTCTATGAAAGCGTTCAGAAGGGTACCCGCTAATTAGTTGCTCTCTCAGCGGAGGGAGTATTGTTTTTAAGGTTCGATTAAAGATGCCTTAAGCCCAACCCGGCCTGGCTACGCTGCTGGGCCAGACTACATACATACAGCATCTCACCATGAATGATAGCCCAATCGTTTGCTTCACTACTGAGCGTGACTGCGTGATCACACTGTCTGCACTCTCTACTGACAAGGGCACCCCTCCCCTCCCCTCCCCTCCCTCTTCCACCACTAGCCGCCACGTCCCCGGCCGACCTGACCACCCCCCTCGCCGCCCGACTGCCCACCTCCAGATCCGCGCGCCCCCAACAACCTCCTCCCCCCGCCGGTCCCCCGGGAACTTACTTCCCAGGCCGATCCAGCTGCCGGCGAGAGCGACCGCCGCACGGATCGCCAACAACCTGGAGCGCGGCCGCTGTCCTCCCAGTCAACCCCAAGTCGCACCACGTGCTACCATTTTGACCAGCCGTGCCGCTGCTGTTTTTTCTACCTAATTTCCTCCCCCGGGCCTTCGCTGCTCCCTTCACACCGACGGCGCTCCGGCCGCTCCTCCCCGCCCCGACGCGCCTCCGGTGAGCGGGCATGTCCGGCCTGATCTAACAAAATCCGTATCTTTGTGCCGATTCGACCGATCTCTGACCTGCTTCCGGCTTTGTCCAGCTCCGCGTCCATCTCCTGCACGTGAAACCCTAGACCATGAGGGGGAAGAAGCCGCTCAAGGAGCTCACGCTCTCTGTGCCGGCGCAGGAGACGCCCGTCGATAAATTCCTGTAGGTCACCTCCATTCCTTACCCTATTTTTTCTGTTTTGACTATATGGCATATTTCTCCCCCATTTAAGCTATAGAAGGTTTAAGATTTTATGTCTAACCCAAATGAGAGATAATGTTTCTCTGTTTCTCCGGGCCTGGGTAGAGTTGTTTTCTGTGTTATTATCTTTGATCTGCTGGTTTAGTTGTGGATTGTGATGGAGTTCGGTAGCCATTAGTCGGTTTCTGAAGCATAGATTTACTTTCAAAGCGTTCAAAGTGTAGTGTTTGATTTCAAATTAGTATGGTCTGAGTTGCTGAGCTGACTCTGCAGTCTGTATGTCGACCGAAAGTGCTCAAGTCTAGTGATTAATTTGAATCCAATATGCTTCGAGTTGCTGAGCTGCTGGTGGTCTTTCAGGACGGCGAGTGGTACATTCAAGGATGGTGAACTGCGGCTCAATCAAAGAGGTTTGCAGCTTATTTCCGAGGAAAACGGAGATGAAAATGTGAGTTCTTGGTTCACTATTTTGTAATGACTACTTCTGTTGTCCGTAAATCTGTCCAATTGTGTTTGTGTTGTACTGTACTCTGATCATTCCTGGTATTCATCAACAAGGGGGGTTGATGCTCTCTCAAAAAAAAATAAGGGGGGTTGATGCACTGTGTCACTGAGTCAGCGTATTAGAGTCTACTGCATTCAATTAACCAGGGGGGGCTGATAAACATTCAATAAGATTTGCGATTGAATCGTATGTACTACTTCCTCCGTTCACAAAATTTGAACTAAAACCTACATGCCACGACACAAAGTACAATACAACACGAGCATTAAATTACTGAATCAGCAACTTACATATTCATCTCTGTTTTCCTCAGATGCCACAAACCTCTCTGATTAAGTCTAAAAGACCTCCAGCGATCAAAGACAACCATTTAATTTACACATTACTTCTTGTTCTGAAGAAACAATAAGTGTCTAAAAAATATTTCTAGACACAAAAAATAGCACAGTAAAAGACCAAACCTTCAATAGCCTCAACAGGAAAAAGGAAAAGAAAACACGTTATATAAAATGGGCAGTTTAGAGCCTGTTCAGAACCTCTCTAATCTCAAAACTCCGCTCCGTGCTGTAGAGGAAATGAGGAGCTCGGTTTGAGCCACTCCTTGAAATTGTGTTGCCGCTCCCTCCGCTCCGGGAGCCGCAGTTGTGGAGTGGAGAGGATCCAAACAGGTCCTTAGGCCAAGGAATCAAGGAAACCTACATGAGTTTATCGACAAGTGTCTCCTGCGCTGGCAGAATGAACGGGAGTTCCTTGAGCGGTCTCTTCCCCCTAATGGTATCTTCCTATCGTTAGGGTTTCTTGGGTGGGAGATGAATATGGAACTGACCAAAGCCTGAAAACTAGTTGGGGAGTAGGCAGGAGACCAGGTGAACTGCTATGGAGTTATGGAGTTCGGATCTGCCCAGTAGAGGCACGCCGAGAGAGGAGCAACCTTGAGGGAGGTCTAGGCCACCATTTGTTGCGACTTAGGAAGTTAGCTATCAGCCTAAGTCGCAGCATGACTACTTTCATCGACCAAAGTTGCTACTATTTGTACTACAAGGTTCAGAGTAACCCCTATAGTTTAAACTTGATAGCCGTTTTATCCATAATCATAACATATTTGCCAATTTCTCAATTATTGTTTGACCTGCTACCAGTTACTTGTTACTACCGAACCAACACGCACCCAGGCGCTCCCGGGGGCGACCAGGGGGCAAACCCTAGCCGCCGCCACCGGGGAAAAGCCGGCCACTCCTCCCCCTCCGCCGCCGGTGGACGTCGCTTGGGCAAAGCCCGTGCGGCTCGGTGGCGGCGGGCCTTCTTCCTCCTCCAATCGGGGCTGTGGTGGTGCGGGCTGCTCGCCCGCTGGGATCTCAGGCGACGCCGATGCCTCGCGCCGGTGCGCTCACTGGCCGGGGTGGTCGCGGCTGGGCGCGGGGAGGCATGTTCATTTTTAATGCCTAGGATTGAAATTGTGTGCTTTGCTGCTTGCTATTGGTTTTTAGATGCCACCAACAGAAGTTTTATAGTTGGCGAGGATAGGGTATCTTGTCCCAAAGGTTACTGTATAACCCCAACAACAATATATGTTTCTTCAGGTCGTGTTTGTTATCATTTGGATAGTGATTAAGTTGTTTTCTGAATTCTGATTGCATCTTGATTTGTTTTTTTCTTAGCAGTCAACAAAAATGAAGGTGGAAGATGTGCAGTTATCAATGGATGACCTCGAGATGATTCAGGTCATTGGTAAGGGAAGTGGTGGCATTGTCCAACTAGTGCGGCACAAGTGGGTTGGCACATTTTATGCCTTGAAGGTAACTGTACACTAAGTTCATCTAGTGGACCACACAAATGCCTAAGATGGTTTTTTGTTGTTGATGTTAGAGCATTTCGGTAGACTGCTAGTTTTTTCTATTGTACTGTTTATATATTTATTCATGTTTGTTAACATGAAAAATAATTTGTTCATATATGTTTGATCAGAATTAAATTCTATCTGTCGTTATGACAATCAGATTATTCTACATCTGAAGACTTATTTTGTGTAGTCAGCTTGTGATGGCATGTCAGTAGAGCTGTAGCAAAAACATCTGGCTGATATTTTCCTGCAAAATCTCTATGGAACACATTTTTAATGGAAGCTGATGCTAATGCATGAGAATAAAAAGATACAGGCCATTAAACATTTTCAAGCAGTCTTTCTGGTCTTTGTACTTCTGTGGCATTTCGTTGTCCATATGATATATCAGTTAATCGACCATGGCAATTTCTTCATAGGGCATTCAAATGAACATTCAGGAGTCAGTTCGCAAACAAATAGTACAGGAGCTCAAAATAAATCAAGCAACACAGAGCCCCCATATAGTCCTTTGCCACCAATCTTTCTACCACAACGGTGTAATATATCTTGTGCTGGAATATATGGACCGTGGATCTCTTGCAGACATAATTAAACAAGTTAAAACCATTCTCGAGCCATACCTTGCAGTACTTTGCAAGCAGGTATGTATACACTTGGCCTATGGTTTCTACTTTGACTTTATATTCAGAATATTCTTAAAATTCTGTCACTTATGTTGGAAGTTGAGATTACAATCTGGTACATCTAACATCAGTAATGTCTTAATAAATCAGGTTTTGGAGGGTCTGTTATATCTTCATCATGAAAGGCATGTGATTCACAGGGACATAAAGCCATCTAACTTGTTAGTCAACCACAAAGGTGAAGTAAAGATTACTGATTTTGGGGTGAGTGCAGTGCTAGCAAGTTCAATCGGTCAACGTGATACATTTGTTGGAACCTACAACTATATGGCGGTATGTAAAAAATATCTGCTTGGTTTTCTGATAGCAGCTTATGCTCATAATTGTTATCTGGGGCTAATAAATTTGCTCTCATAGTTTCCGTCCTTTCTTCTTTGTGCAGCCTGAGCGGATTAGTGGCAGCTCCTATGACTACAAAAGTGATGTGTGGAGTTTGGGCTTGGTAATACTTGAATGTGCCATTGGCCGCTTCCCCTATACTCCTCCAGAAGGAGAAGGTTGGTTAAGCTTCTATGAACTATTAGAAGCAATTGTTGACCAGCCACCACCTTCTGCACCTGCGGATCAGTTCTCTCCAGAATTTTGCTCATTTATCTCTTCCTGGTATGCTAAACATTATTATTATCAGGAATTACACATGGAATTAGCTCAGTTACTGCATTTCTGTGTTTATGTTCTTGCTTAGTACGAATGAACTTCTGGCCCTGTTTTCTAACCGTCTGAGTTTTTTGCTTGTCCTTCCCGCAAAATTTTGAATTGTTGGTGAGGATTACTTGTTTTAATACTTATGTGCTACCTCATCTGTTACAGCTCGTCGACTTTGTCCACTTAAGTATTACTTTCCCCTTTGAAAAATGTGTTCTGTCTATTTAAGTATTACTTTCCCCTTTGAGTAAGTGTGTTCCTAGTAGAAATGTTATAATGTGATCATTTGAGCTTCATTAATTGTGGAGAATAACTGTTTAAACTGCACAGTGTTCTCCAGATAAAAATGTGTGAAATCCACAAATGCCCAAATTTTTATAATGGTATTTTTTGTGACAGAAAATGTACGAATCAATTGTTACTTTTTTAGTACCGCCCAAGAAATTCCAGACCTCCCAAACTGTTGACTTGCGCCTCCAGACAGCAGCTACTCAGGCAACCTGACACCAAAACTATCCAAATGTTTATGAAACCATGTTTAAGTAGCTTGTTGGCCCTTGAAACTTCAAGCAGTTTAGCTAATCTGAAGTTTGAGTTATCAATCGTGTAACAACCCTGATTGTCAGAACCTTGACTGAGGTTGTGACAACTATTACAGTAATACAATTACATGCATTTACTCTGTGACTCGTCTTCACTCCTCAGTCCTCGCATCATGTTTGACATGCATCATTGGCTGTGTGCTCACATCTACATTCAAAATATTACTTCTAGGACTTCCTTGACTTACATATCAAGTCGGTTAACTGATTCTTATGTTTCATTTGTATTTTATTAATGAGTACCGCACATCTTAAAGGCAACTGATGATTTCTGCTAGCTTATCCTTAGAGATCCATGCCATCTGTGTATATATCATATTGTACTACTTTCATCTCATATTGCTAATGGTTTTGCAGTATTCAAAAGGACCCCGCGGAACGGAAATCTGCTTCAGAACTCTTGGTCAGCATCCCCTATTACTCTATTAAGTTCTTGTAGCATGTCCAGCCGCGGTACCGTCAGTTCTGTTGACTACCATCTGCTAAATAGTCGTTTGATGTTGTTGCAGAACCATGCTTTCATCAAGAAGTTTGAGGACAAGGATTTAGACCTCCGGATCCTTGTCGAGAGCCTTGAACAGCCTATGAATGTACCCGAATAAGGTCGTCAGTTGGAGAGGTGAGGCTTTGCAGTGAGTTTCAGGGCTGCCCGCCTAACGGCATCGTGTATTGTGACGAACCACATCATCGCGACGATGAACGACCCCCCTATATGTGATGATGTATGTTGGAAATTCCCAGAGGAGTCGGATTATGAATGTATGAATACTTAAGGCCCTTTCGTTCTGTTTCTTTGGTGTGGTGCTTGATATGAATGAACCTGTGGCTAGTTTTTCCAACCCGGCATTTCCTTTTCATTAATTGCTTAACGAAAATCACATAGTATTACACCAACTAAGGAGATGGGGAAAGAAAGGGAGTTGGGGCATTAACCAGAAACCTGCTATTAGTTGGACTCTGAAGCACTTTATTTTTCAGTCCAAAGGTCCCAACACACAGTAAAATCATAGTAGAATTTGTTCCCATAACAGGTCTTGTTGTTGCAACTCATCGATAAGTTTGAGGCCGGTTCAAAGAAGCGTCGATGAGTTTGAACCGCCGTTGTAATTGAGATGATTGTTAGTATGTTGAATCTATGTTCAAATATTTTAAAATTTAATCTGTATTGTAATTATACCATTGTGTGTTGTCAAAAACATGAATTTACACAACAAAAAAAAGAAAAAAAAAGAGATCAGGACGGCTTCGTCGATGCAGAACCGATACGATAAAGACGTATCGTGTTTACGAAATCTGATTTTGCGGTACCGTAAATCGACCGTGAAAACATGAGGATCGGCTAGAGATGCTCTAAGTAAGCAAAGGAAGACGGACGATGATGAATTGATGACTGTGAAGCCAGGAGTACTACTGGCAAGGAGGCAGGGACGGATCCGAGACAGCGGCACGCTCTAGACGGCCGGTGACGACCGTGCCGCGAGCCAACGCCGACCAACCCGCCGTGGCTGGGAAGGAGAGAGCTGAGAGACAAGCATAAATCCGGCGGCGCGAGTCCTGTGATCCTCCGACCTGGACGGGCGGGCGAGTGAGTGAGTGAGTGAGCCCCCACCCGCTGCCACGTACCGTACGTACGTACATGTGCCAGGCAGGAACTGGACCACCCTGCTCCATCCACGCGTTAACGCCCGTCCGTGCACGGTGCACCGGACCCAGCCTCGGTCGCTTTGTTCCCGGTACACTTTTCCTTTCCCGGTCGGTCGTCATCGTTAATTTTTCTGCTACGTTCGATTATGTATTTTGCTACATCCATCTATTCAATCGACAGTGATAGTAGATATCTGGGGGTCATTTGGGGTTTGTTCCCAAAATACTATATCAGTATATACCATAAAAAATCCAACTGGCATCCTAAAAAACTACATCAATTCATAATTTTTTTAACGAAACGGTACGTAACAACATAAACCGTATGATAGCTGCGATCGAACGACCACACAACGATCGGATAAAACCGACTGGACCGATTAATCAGGACCTAGCACCATCGGTCTTTGCTTTCCGGGTGAGGGCCAGATCTTTTCGCCTTCTGATTATTCAGAATCTGATTCTAGAAAACTGTCTACAGAGGTGTACGCCACAAAATAAGTTTTTGTATGTGATTCTACTTTCTGATTGTTGTATGAGTTGTGTGTTGAAACAAAAAATGCTACGTTCACGGACTGGTCACAAGGTTTTACGGAACCTTCCCCTAATCATCAATAACTGCCCCCTCCCCTTAATTTAACCGGAGGTGGGGCCCAACCAATCCGTTAATCCAATCATGTTTTGCCAAGTGAACAACAGTCCGTAATATCAAGTAAAAAAAATCCGTTGATGTAGCATTGCTCGTGTTGAAACTCCACGTCCCGAGTGGTATTTTGAATGTTATTATCTCATAAAAAAAGGATAAGATATCAAAACGAGCTGTTTTATTTGGAGAAACTGCCCAATAACCGTGGGTTTTCAGCGGTTTTCAGATACACTGATGATTCCAGGCGATTTCTGAGGCAGAGATGAGTTTATTGCGGTTTTGAATCCACAAATAGCAGCGGTTCTCGAATCGCACCCAAAAAATAATAATATGAAACTGGCCCTCAGCCGTCGTGCAGCCGTGCGTCTGGCCCTTCTCCACCCACTACTACCCAGTCCAGTCTACCACCACCACCCGGTTGGCTCCATTCCTCGTCGTCGGCCGCGACAAATTCGCATTTCCGCCGCGCTCTCCGGCCCCGATACCATCGCCGACGGACCTTTTCCTCCCGTCCGTTTCTCCCCCTTTCCCTTCCTTCCTTCCGCACACCCCCAAAAGTCGCTTTTTTCCTTCGGGTTCTCAACTGAAGTAGGGTTTCTTCTTTCTTTTTCTCCCTTTCCGGCCGGGCAGCCATGTCGTCGCACCCCACCCCACTGCGCTTCTCTTGTCCCCTCCCACACCCTCACTGACTGACGAGTGACCACCCTCTCTTCCTTCCCTCCCAGCCCCGACCCGACCCCCAATGGAGGACGACGACGAGGGCCCGCCGCCGCCGGAGGAGCCCACCGGCCGGCGCTGCGGCCGCCACCCGGACCAGCCCATCACCGGCGTCTGCTCCTCCTGCCTCGTCGAGCGCCTCTCCTCCGTCCGCAGCCCCGAGATCGTCGAGGTACCCGCCGCCCCCTCCTCCTCCTCCACCCAAGCCCACGCCCATGAGAAGCCTTCCGTCGACCAGGGCAAGCAGCTGCGGAAGACCCTCATGCTGCTCTTCCAGATGGACGACTCCGGCGCCGCGCACGCGCCCGACCCAGAGGATCCCGGGCCGTCTCAGCCGGACCGCCCCGCAGCAGACTCGAATCGCGGGCAGGCGGCGGCTAAGTGGAAGGGCGCATCCTGGCTCAGGGCGATCCTGCCCACCAGAAGGGCCCGGCGGCGCCGCACCAAGGAGGAGCAGGAGGAGCCCCCGCGTCCGTCCGGGGCCGTGGATCCCCATCCTTCGCCGCCGCTGGCGGAGCGGCGGGCCAGCTTCCGCCGCTCCTGCGAGTGGATGGTCTGCCGGGACCCGCCCGGCGGCGGCAGGGGAGCCTCCTCCTCCTCCCTCGACCCGCCACGCCACTCCTGGGACGGCTCCATGGTCGGCAGGGCCTTCGCCTGCTCCTTCGCGTGCCTCGACGACCCGCCACCCCATGGCGTCACGGTGGTGCGCCGGAGCAATGCGGAGGAATCGGTCGGGGAGAACCGCGCTGCCGGGGTTGCAGTTGCAGAGAGCAGGAATGGTGGGCACTCCGCCGATGTCAACGCCGCCAATGGGACGACCGACGCCGGCCCGGAGGTAACCGCAGTCTCATCAGGTGTCCGACGCCGGAGGTCCAACAGGTGGAGCAGGGTGTGGGATCGGAGCATCACCAGCCCGCTCAAGGAGTTCGTCAGGAAGGGGGAACACGCTCTCGACCGCTCCGTCTCCGAGTCGAGGAAGGAAACCCGGAGGTGTAGAAATGGGGACGCAGCAGCAGACATCGACGGCGAGATTCAGCCACCCCGAAATGGTTTGGTTTCAGGCAGACCAAGCCAAAGCGCCAGTAGAAGCTCGCAATCCGCCGCGGCGGCTAACGGGGACGCGCCCAATTTTCGCGCAGATTGGCTTAAGAACAAGGAATGCAGGATCGGCAGGAGCAGGAGCGTGCATTACACTTCTCCTGGGAACTTCGACAATGGGATGCTGCGGTTCTATCTGACGCCGATGAGGAGCAACAGACCCGCAAACAGGGGGAGGAGGAGAAGCTCGCGCTTATTCGCGAGGGGGCTTTTTGGTTTCGTTTAAATACTGGCCTACCCTTTGCCATGAGTTTTTAGAAGATGGCAGCAGCACAAGCAACTTTTCTCTTCAGAATCTACTTGGTTTCCTAGAATTGGCTAACTCTGTAAGTTACTTATCAGCTACATTCTTTCTGTAGTCTACATTGTTAAGCCCAACTTAGTTTCAGGAAGATTTAGTACAAGTTGCAGATTTGCTGCTCTGTTCTTTTAAGATATATTGCAGTTTATAGATGGAATTTGGACGAATATGTGCAGATTAGTGTATCAGGTGTAATTATTTACATTGATAATAATATTTGTCTCAACTCTTCCTCCTCTAACCTGAAAAATCTGTCTCAGTAAGGGTACATACTTAGCTGCATTTGGTAGCTAAGTTTTTATGAAGTATTTGGAGGATACTATGGGTTTCTCAGAAATCATGGTTTTTGAATCTTTGAGGTGTTTAGTTTCAATAGATACCACGGTTTTATAAACCATAGTATTCTCAATACCATGTTTTTTTCGAAGTATTTAAGAAAGATGTCTTGACCATTTTTTTTCTAAATTGAAGACGAAAAACTATGGTTTTCAGAAACTGAAGTATCTATTGCCCAGGGAATTGAATACTAAGGTTTTCGATTACTATGGTTTTGAGAATACTACATTGCTAAACTAGGCCACTTTTGTAAACTTGCAACATGTTTGCCGCCTCCGAAGTATGCAGCATGAATCTGTCTTTGGACAAGACCACAAGCCAGAGAACTTTCAGCTTCTGTGTTGTATTATTAGAAATAACCAGACACAGCCCATATGCTACAATCTGCACAATAAGCTGTGTATGAACTTTCCTTCTCTGCAGCTCTTGCTCTTTTGTTAGTTTCTCTTTCCTATATCTGAAGACTGACCGTTAACCACTGGTCCACACCGTTCGTTGTTATAGCTATAAATGGCATTGAGGCTGCACTGATGTGGTCCTTACTTACCACCTTGCCAAAGGCATGAGAGTTCTGAATGATGGGGTCCTTGTGCCAAATGATTCCATATGAATCCTCCCCAACTTCAGTGTTGTCTCATTTTTAACTTGATAAAGACAATGTGTAAACCACATTTTTACTCATGTACTTCTCTAGTCTACGAAACCTGTATATGTTTATATGCTTTGCTGGATCTATGGCAGGCCAACTTCAACAGGCATCTGTTGAAGTTCCTTGTTTCCATAGTGCAGTGTGATCTTAAACAGCCTGAATATGACATTATCAGAGATCTGTTGCCTGTTGGTCCCTTATAGTTAGTTATTTGTTATGATAGTTTATCCTTATCCATCCATCCATCAGATCTGTCCAATCTGATAAGTTTTGTACTCCCATTGTGTAAATAATTCTGGTAGTAGAGAAGAAGTAGATATACTAGTCGTCAACAAATGCGGACAGCATGATTGTACCATTATATTGTTTGGGACAGCACGAAATTTCCAGCCATGGCTGCCTTGGATCTGAGTGAATAGAGGAAGAAATTTGCTAGCAGTACATATTACTCGTCAACAAATGCGGACCATTTTTTCTTCTGCATTTATAAGTGTCAGTGAATGTGTCCAACTGCCCTGCTGCACAGGAAATATTTGCGCTTGCCCTTGGATTGGATTGGATTGGTTTGCAGACTGGAGAAGGATGCCGATGTGAAAATCTCACCCCATCATATATATCAGGTGGGAGTACATCAAATTAATACGTACGTAGTAAACTTGTCATTCTCAGTAAGGCCTCATTTGTTACAGGAGGATTTGAGAGGTTTTAGAGGGAGGGGATTTGGGAGGATTTGGTGAATCCCCCTCTCCCACCCAATCCTCTCAAATCCCTTTGAATCCTCAAAACCCCTTCTTCCACAATCCTCTCCATACAAAGTTGTTGTTTGGTAGAGAGGGTTTGCATATTGAGACAAGATGTGCAAAACAACTAAAAATGCTATCTTTGTAAGTAAAACAAAATTATATCAACTAAATATTTGGTAGACTGGAAGTCCAGATCAAAGCAAAAGCACAATAGCTCAAATTCTTTACAAGAAAAAATTAAAAAGTCTGCACCTCAAATATCTCGCAAAGAACAGAGATATATTTTGATATCCGTTACACCAATATGATGGGATAAACAAATTATATTATACTCACAAACATGTCACATGGCAGGTACTATGTTCATGCATAATAACAAGAACTAGTTGTTCAGGAATCCATCACACACAATATGGTCTAATAATCCATCATTACAAATCAATTAATATAGCCTAGTTCAGGAATCCATCACACACAATATGGTCTAATAATCCATCATTACAAATCAATTAATATAGCCGCTCAAGCGAGACAAAAACGCTTCTCACGTCGGCGCCACCTATTTTATTCCAGAATTCTTGTTCCTGCCATAAGGTAGAAGACACCAATCAACCCCCAAATGACAATAGGGTAATTACAGTGAACATTTATTTAGTATTGCAAGAAGCCAAGAACAGATAGGCAATAACGCCATGACCACAACTGAGAAATCTTTTTGACATCTCTTCTCCTCTTTGTCAGAGTTCATAACTAGTGAACACAGCTAAAAGACTGTTATTTGCACCTCAAACAGAGCAATGAAATAGTTTCTACAACTACAGCTAAAATTTTAATTGCAGAGTAGAATTTTTCATTCTTAAAACTAGGAGATGAAGCAGACCAGAGAATATAGATGTAGACTGTAGACTGTAGATTGCTGGTAAGATCAAACTACTAGGAAATACTAGGAAATAAGCAGACCAAACTATCAGGAGGGGTGTTTAGGCCTGTTATAATCTAGGCCCAATATAAGATCATTGTTACTAGGAACTGGTCAGAATTCCAGTTTTCAACATTGCTGGGGCAGTGAGAAAATTTATAATGCTAGAAAGTTAAGGAAACATCATGATGCGGTCATGTGGATGTAACCGTGAAGATCTCACAGAAAATGGTGTCCTAATTAACCTCGACGGTGACGCCAAACAGAATGGGTCACAAACAGGGATTGTGATAAATTTTCATGGGTAAACCCAGACGAGTTTGAACAGAACGGGTCGGCGCTGCCCACAAGCAATTTCAGTGCACAATTTTTCAAAGTTTAACAATTTCAGAGAAAGCCAGGCAGGATGCAGCAGTTCTAAAGCTTACCTTAGGTACGTTGATGCAACTCTGCCATCTCAGTCCGAAGCCACTCGACGGTGCTCTCTTCATCTTCGGCGGCGGAATTGATAAATATCTCATGGTTCTCAACTGTTTTGAAGACTTTGTAGGCAGCGGCTCTTTCACTACGTTGGATGCTTTGCATCTTGTGGAGAACAGCAATGCACTTGGTGATGGTGAATTCTTGGGCATTTTTTGACCCGACCAACAGAGCGGATTCCTCCTCTGCCTGCTTCCTCTTTATCTCTACATATTGTGTCATTACTTCCACCATCGGATCCTCACGCTTCTTACTCTTCTTGGGTTCCTTCACGGGCTTCTTACTTGAACCACGAGCAGCGGCACCTCGTTGAGCCTCTTCTCTTTCACCATCCCTTTGAGCGGCATCTAGTGGATCATCCCTTTGAGCGACATCTAGTGGATCATCCCTTTGAGCAACATCTAGTGGATCATCCCTTTGATTTGTGGGGTTTCTGGGCCTCGCGGGGTTATTCCTCCCGAAACCCCTTCAATCCCTGTCTAACAAACGAGGCCAAAGGGACCAGACAACTGCATTTTCCAAAGGGTCCTCATGAATGATATATCCTGAAGCCTTTTTTCGAAAAAAACTATAGGCATAAATATTAACATAAAAATAAATGCTATATAGCCTGGGAAACATGGATTTAAGTGGTTGATCTCTACTCCAAAAATCCTAACATCTTGTATTTGCACAATTTCCTAATTGGAATTTACAACGAGAGAAAATTCTCTTTGTGTGTAATAACCCACTCCAAAACTGGAAGTCACCTTGTTTTTTTAGATAAGAGGCCACGACCCGACTTTATAGATAAAGTCATACAACAAGAGAGATTCACCAACAAATCACATATTACAAACCAAGTTTAGGAATAAAATGGCACGCGGGCCACAACCAACGCATGTAGGCACATTAAGGGTTCAAAGCCTAAACAAGGGCCAACAGACACAAACGACTAAGGCGGAAGAGAACTAGGACGACGCTGGAGGAGGCACATGATCCCTTCTTAGGGTAAGGCTGGAGGTCGTAGCAAGAATATGTGTGATGATCAGCTCCAAATCCTCCTTCTCATCTTCCTTACTCAAGTATCTCCACATATGTAAAATAGAAGCAAGTTCATTTAAGTAGTCAGCCGGTCATCTCGGGAAAGAGTTCTCAATGGTGAACTTGTTCGTAGTGGTCCGCACAGTCCAACAAGCCGCCGCGAAGAAGATCCAAAATAGACGGCCAGCCCGGCCCGAAAGCGAAGGAGCAAGAGTCCGGACCTCAGCGACAGAAGCATGATTCCAATTTCATCCACAAATAAATACAACTCCACAGGAATAGAGCAAGGTCACATTGAAAGAAAATGTGTTTTGAGGATTCCGACATAGAGCATAACGAGCACGCATCCGACGGAGAAACATTCACCCACCAAAGAGAGAGCAAGGAGAGAGTTGTGCCCAGAGCCCTCTTCTCCTTCCTCTCATACAGCTCAAGGAGCATTCATTGTAGCCAGAGTTATTGCTTATAGTTGGATCGACAGGACTAGGGGTTTGTCCCCCTCTTTAGCCATCCCCATGGCATCTGCCGTTACCAAACGACGACAAACTCCTTAGCCGGGAACTTGGTGATGTTGTTAATAAGCGCAATGAGTCTGAATTTTTTGATGGAGTCAACACCTTTGACTTTTACAATGAGGGAGAGAACCGCATAATTGAGCCTAGAGATGCCCATCGTACTTAGGCAGAAACCATGCATAATAGCACAAACCATATGTTTAACATCATTCCAAAATTTACGAAAGAAGCTGATGGAAAATCTATCTGACCAAGGAGCGGAGTTAACTTTAGATGAGAAGACAACCACTTCAATTTCTTCTTCTGGTGAAGGAAGGAGAAATGCCTCATTATCAGCCGCAGAGACCCGAGAAGGAGGGAACGAGAGTGTGGGTGAGACAGAGATAGCGGTGACAGGCTTGGCAACAAGCAGAGAAGCGTAGAATTCACAAATGTCGAAACTTAAGTCGAAGTGAAACAACTCAAACTGGATATAAACCCAGTGAGAGTTTTAGAGGAGAAAACTTACTGTGTTGAGGTATTATTCAAAGACAAAGTCGAAGTACTTTCCGTCTTCGAAGGAGAACTCGGGTAGTGAGTCGGTATTTCTTGCAACTCAAAAAATGTTGCGAATTAATGACTAATCCGACCATTATGAACATTTGTCAAGCTATCACCTCGGTTCACATCGGTTATTTCTCCCTTGGGGCCGCGACCTATAAATAGCCCGTACCCACCCGCCAGTTCAGGTTGGCGTGATTATTCTATGAGAGAGAGAGAGAGAGAGAGAGAGTTCTGAGAATCCCAAGAAAGATTCTGAAGCCAAACAACTGAGAGTTCACAAAATCCTAAGCCCAATTGAGTTGAGCATATTCACGATGACTTAGGTAGAGATTATCTAGTCTTGTTATTTTTGGAGGCCTGCAAGTCTCCTAAACAGTTAGATGTTTAACTTCAGCAAGCAAAGAGAAATTGTTGCTGTGGAGGTCTGTTTGTCAAAGGCTTCAGAGATCACCTGAAGCATCTACATTGACTGAAAACTACTCATACTTAAGGAGTTTGGTGTAGTAGAGGTTTGCTCATGTGTTCAATTACAAGTCCCTCCAACGAGACGTAACACTTTGCAGAGTGTGAATTGGTTTATCAAACATCATCGTGTCAACAGGCTCGTTTTACTTCATGTGTTACATTATGCTTTTCTATGTATTGCTCCCTCTGTCCCATTATGTAGGATGTTTTTTAACATCATCGTGAAGAGAAAAAACATCATATAAACTGAGACAGAGGTAGTACATGTTTAGCTTCAATGTTTTCCTTCGTGCTCAGTTATTCTACTCTGCCATGTTTAGCTTCGAGTTTACTTTTGGTTCACTGATGTATGTTATTTTTCTTCCCTGCTGCTAGTGTTATTTCGTTGATGTGTTTAGTTCAAGTGACCATTGACCCTTTCCCTCTCTGGACACTTCTTTGCGTTCAGACTTGTTGCCAAATCCCTCCAGAATTGAATATCTTTCATCACCACTTACACACTAAAGAATGTTTATGAAATTGAAGTTTTGAACACCCAGACCCCAAAGTCTTTGGGTTTACAAATGGCAGTCCAATTAACAAAATGATATTACCTCCGACCCATATTAATGTACTCAACTTTGTCTAGATTCGTATGTATCTAGTTAAGTATTTAGACTAGATGCATGTGTATCTAGACAAACTTAAGTACATTAATATGGATCGGAGGGAGTACGTATTTTCCTTTGCCCTCCACTTTCTTCCACAACAATCTGGCTCTACAGAAATTCATTCTCTCCCTCACACCCACTCAAAGTCCATAAAAGGACATCTCAAATAAGATTGTATAAGAACAGTTATATGCAACTATCTAAAACAACCTACCCTGCCATGTGCTGCATTTTTTTTCAAGAGTAAGGCCTCAAATGTTTATTCCTAATTTACAATTGATGTGTCATTTTCTCTAGTCTCCTACCTACCGTGCGTGGCACCGAGGAGGGCTTTCTACTCCAATCATGCTTTGCAGGCATCAAAAGCCGCCCACCTCAGTTGGAGTCTTGGAGAGGAGACGCCCGTAGCCGAATTCTCTTGTGAAAAATACTCTCCTCCTTGCGGTGTGAGATCGATCTTCTCCACGGCACGCCGATCCAGTTCCAGTTGCAATGGGTTCATCTTCAGGTATGTACTTCACCAAACCAAACTCGAGATTTCAGATGCATTGCATGATTGCTTGAGCTTCCTACATCGATCCAATGGTGAAACCCTTTTTTTTTCGCTTTGTATGGTTGCCAAACGTGCAGATGATACTATCAGGGAGCATCTGCTGGACGTGGGCGTGGACGGCGGAGGCGGCGCCGCCGACGGGCCCAAGATACGGGTGCGCGGGCTGACGCTGCGGCCGCCGGGGCCGAACGGCGAGCAGACGGTGCCGGGGTCGGACCTGGACGTGCCGCGCGGGGTGGTGATGGGCGTCATCGGCCCCAGCGCCAGCGGCAAGTCCACGCTGCTCCGCGCGCTCAACCGGAGCTGGGAGCCCGCCCCCGGCGCCGTCACCCTCGACGGCGCCGACATCTGCGGCATCGACGTCCTCGCGCTCCGCCGCAGGGTCGGCATGCTCTCCCAGCTCCCCGCCATGTTCCAAGGTACGTGCGCGCCTCCATCATGAAATTGAAATGCTCTGGCCTCTGGTATGGAATTGGGTTTCCCTCGAACTCGAAGCATGCATGGACAAATTGAAACTCAGACCCATACCTACTGCAACCTCTTTTGCTGGCTGTAAATCAGTTAATTAATACTCCAGCAGCTGCTCCCTGCGAGAATCATCTTGGAGATTAGTGGGATTGACCAAGACCTAACCAAGCTAGCTTGGTTGGAAATTAGTAGGAGATGACGATGAAGTGGGGTTGACCAAGACCTAACCAAGCTTAGGTCGTCTTGGTGTGCATTGCTGCAGTTGTTTATAGGAGTAGCTAGTAGTAGTATTTTAGAGGGAGATGTGCTATTAGTACTTTTTTCAAATATAATATATTAATATCACAAAAATAACAATTACACTCAGCCTTTAGAACATCTCCAACAACACATCTATATGGACGTCTTTATAGAATTTAGATAATGTGGATCCAAAAATAGCGTCCAGTAGCTCGTCTAAGCAGACGTGCAACATTCTCTAAATTAGTTTCGACGTCGTCTATGTATGGACAATGTGAAGTATCGTCTAAAGTTCAATTATAAGCTACTCTATAATATAAGAGAAAGAATATAGACAAACAATCTGCTACAAAATTAAACGCGTATATAAAAAAATCTTTATAGATCATTGTCTATATAAACATATAGACATCTAAATATACACATACTATTGGAGATGCTCTTAAATATGCTGTTAGGAATGCTTGATCCGTTGTCAAATTGAAGGCGAATGTTGCTTTGATATTTTTCCACTTATCACTTGCTTCGACAGCTGCAAAAGTATGGCTCTTTGATATTAGTACTCGATCAGGTATATGTTTTGGATATTTCAGTATGAAATATGAGTACTGGAATAAGAAAAACGCCGTGTGTGCCGTGCTTGTCCAGGAACGGTGGCGGACAACGTGAGGCACGGGCCGCAGCTGCGCGGCGAGGCGCTCACCGACGCGCAGGTGAAGGAGCTGCTGATCATGGCGGACCTGGACCCCGGCCTGGCCTCCATGCCGGCGACGGAGCTCTCCGCCGGCCAGGCGCAGCGCGTGGCGCTGGCCCGCACCCTCGCCGACGACCCGGAGGTGCTGCTTCTCGACGAGGCGACGAGCGCGCTGGACCCGATCTCGACGCGGAACGTGGAGGACGCCATCGTGCGGCTCAAGGAGACGAGGGGGCTCACCACGGTGATCGTCTCGCACAGCGTGAAGCAGGTCCAGCGGATCGCCGACCTGGTGTGCCTCGTCGTCGACGGCGTGGTCGTGGAGGTGCTCCCGCCGTCCGACCTCTATCGAGCCAAGCACCCCGTGGGCCGCCGCTTCCTCGAGCTCAGCTGACCTGAATGTTTCGTCGCCGGTGTCTTGCCTTTGTTTGGTTAATTCATTCAGGCTCGTCGCCTCCTGCAATTTACTACTTTTTTTGTTTCAAATTAGATGACTTACATTTAACTACATGTATAGTCAAATAAAAGTCATCTAATTCAAAAATTCAAAACGAAGGAAGTACATTGTACGCGTAAATGTACTGTTGTGATAGTACTAACTTGGGTGACGGATTGTGTGCAAATAAATAGGATCGCCATATCCATCATACGTGTGGTTGAAGTGATGGTCGGTCACTCACACGTTCTTTTCTTTGGGGCAAATTTAGTGCATAATGATGGTAACTTTCACGCTTAAATTCATTTTAGTAGAAATGATTCGGTTCATAAATGTTACGCAGATGAACAATGAATGGCGTTATCTTTGTCATCATCGTTCATCCCTCCCTGCCCATTTGGCTATCGATGTTTCCTCTTTCCCTCTACCTAGTCGCTCAATTTTTCTGATTATCACCGATATTGTTTGTCCCAATAATCTAATCTCGTTCGGGTGTGTGTGTTCATTGTGCTGATGCGGTTGACATTGGAGTCATGCAGATATTTGGTCTACCGGATCACCGTCTATTGGTATATTGTCGTAATCGTTGTGTCCTATTTTGATGATTTTATCGGCGATGATCTAAAAAATGTTGTTGTACGGAATTTCTCGCGTCGCTTTCTTTATGGTTTTGGTTTTCTTTCTTGAAGGCAAAAAAAATAGAGCAACGGGTTTGACATCTTATCTTGCAACATATGTATATTCCGATTCATTGAGCCCTCAACAGTAGTAAACTATCAACTACCAAAGTAGGTGTGCCTCCCATGCATCTTTGAATGACTATGAGGCACGTCGAAAAGGGAAAGCTAGAGACACTCCCCCCCCCCCCCCCCCCAAAAAAAGCCCGACGATGCCCCCAATAAACATTTAAGTTTGTTTTCTCTAAAACATTGCAAACTCCATTTAACCAATTATTCCTTTTTAGAACAAATAAAATTCCAGAAAGAAAAAAAGACATTATTAATCGATAAAAGCATATTGTTTACCCCTCGAGCGCCGCATGAGCGGAGGAGCCGAGAGGATGGATGGATCACGGTAACGAAGACGTGACCCTTCCTTCTAGTTCTAGGAGCCAATCCAACGGCACGCCATCTATCCATGCCGACATATTTTCGTTTTCCATTCATATAAAAGAGGCAAAAATCATGGTAGACACGAAAACCGAAGGGGAATCCAAACGTAGCCCGCACTCAAATATTTCCCCCATTTTGCGCAACTGAATTCGTATGAGGAAAAAAAAAACCCGCTTTTACAACAAATGGCGTAACTCATCCAGCCAGATTAGACAAACAAACAAGCAAATTAAACCAAAGTGATTAACGCTAACTAACTAACCCTGCCCATACCATCTGTATCCCCTTCCTATCCTGCCATTGCCTCGTCTTCTTCCCCCTCTCCGCTCCGCGGCCTAGCCCCTTTCCCCTCCGCTTTCCTCACCTCCCCGATCTCCCCCCGCCCCCCCCCTGAGCCGGATTCTCGCCTCATTCTCCGCGCGCCGCCGGGATGTCGTCCCCGAGCAAGCGCCGGGAGATGGACATGATGAAGCTGTGAGCGCCTGCGCGCGACGGACACCCTTTTCTTTTCTTTCCCTTCTTCTCGGGGCGGCGGCGGATTCCTCGCTGATCTGCGTTTCTGCTGCTCGCAGGATGATGAGCGACTACAAGGTCGAGACGGTCAACGACGGGATGCAGGAGTTCCTAGTCGAATTCCGCGGCCCCCAAGAAAGTACGCCCCCGCCCGCTTCTCCTTTCTTGTTCTTGACGCGCGGAGCAGAGCAGATTCGATTCACTTCTATCTATCCGCCCTATTACGCAGCATCCCCGTAGGCCGTAGCTTCCGATCTCTGAATCTAGATGTGCACCCGCAGAACAAGTTTCTGGGTTCCCCTTTCGCCTGTTCATATCATATAAGTAGTAGTTACCCGCTGCTTCAAGAACCGATTCTCTAGCTTCTTGATGGCAACGACGGTGGCTAGATCTCAAAGTTTTAATATCAATGGCGGTTTCCCCTTCTATCTGTGCTATGCCATGCCTTTACTTGCATCTTACTCGTTGTTAAGCTTCAGTCATGTTTTGATTTTCTTCATACCAGCAGAATAAAAAGACTGGCCGATTGGTGTTGGTGTTCTCACTTTTCCAATGATGAATTTAACAGGTCTCTACCAAGGAGGTGTGTGGAAGGTTCGGGTGGAGTTGCCCGACGCCTACCCTTACAGATCCCCATCCATTGGCTTCGTTAACAAGATATATCACCCCAACGTCGATGAACTGTGAGTGTTCTGCTCAGTCAATCAAAGCCACAATAAATAAACAACTCTCTGTTTCCTGACCGCTTGTGGATGAATGTGAATTGCAGGTCTGGTTCCGTCTGCTTGGATGTCATTAACCAGACATGGAGCCCAATGTTTGGTAAAGTTAATCTCTCTATGTCATTGCTTTTTTACAAGGCCGTGCTTATCAGCTTCCTTACATTGTCTGTGTAAACATGATTGTTTCGTCGACAATATCACCTTACAACCTATATGATCTGTTCTACAGATCTTGTCAATGTCTTTGAAGTCTTCCTCCCGCAACTGTTATTATATCCCAATGCTTCTGATCCATTAAACGGAGAAGCTGCCGCACTCTTGATGCGTGATCGCCCTGCTTATGAACAAAAAGTGAAAGGTGATTATATTTATTTGACACACATAACACTCACATCCATAGTCAGATTGTTATCTGTTGGATTATCTCTGTGCTCCTTGGCAAACTAGTATAAAGAGTGAATTCATCTCTTTGATTGGTATGGTGGCCTTGCACCCTGACTTATCTTTCTAATTACAATGCTAACTTCATTAGACAAGTTGTATATATAGTTCTGTATGTAGTCTGAGTAGGCTTCAGACCCATAAGTGCATAGCATAAGTTTTAAACATGTTGGCTTGGTGCAAGGTTACCATAGATTGGCTGCAGCAGCCAGTAGGTAACATTAATGTGCTAGACAGAGATGTTTGCTTAATTATAATCTGTGTATGGTTCTATCTCATATAGAAGTCGAAATACAAGTTTGTTTATGGAAATTGCTATATACAAATTTGACCTTGCTGCTCATTTCCTCGCGCCCAACGCTAATATCCTAACATTTATGCAAAAAAAATGCATGTAAGGTGATCCATAGCAGCATAAAACTTGCACAACATGAAGTGATTAGACTATTATTCGGGGGGGGGGGGGGGTGTTTGGTCAGCAAGGGAGGGAGGTAGGGTCGTACCCAGGATTTAAGCATGAGGGGTGCCAAAAACCAAAAATACCACTATCATATAAGACCATCTTAATATATCGAGAGCATAACAATATATATACACCCGACAATACAAAAGAACTGTATTTCTATCGGATTAAATTTGTGATCCAACTTGTTTGTACAAAGAATTTATTGTTGTTGCTCCCTCTTCTCTTTGAGACATAAGTTAGATTTTGTTTTCAAAACTTAACCTCACTACTATTTTTAATCTATGAAAAAATACTAGTGATGGGGTGCCTATACATGTGTACCTTCAGATTTGAGAGCTTATAGATTAAGTACAGCGGCACATCTGCAGTGGTGTTTGTGTGCAAGCTATGGCAGGGGAACAATGTCAGGCAACTTGCAGAGAAGGCAAGCGAGGACCGTGATAGATGGCATGCCAGGGACAGCGAGCGATGCCAGGCGCCCTAACAGCTAACAGATGAATAAGAGGCGACAGCGCTAGGTTTTGTGGGAAGATGATGGATGAAATGATCAATTAGAATCAAGCTTTCAAGCATCCAATCATGCATGCCAGTTTAATGGGCTATTATTTTGGGCTCTCGCAGGATAGCTAGTTAGCAAGAAAGAATTATTTTAGGCCTTAAAGCTAATTAAGTTGCAACTAATTACGGCAATCAGGCCTAGATATATTTGTACACTGAAAGAAAGGCGTACATATACTACCAATACTAATGTAGTATACATCTGCTCTGAACCATAGAGGGGGCTGATCGGGGGGAGGTCGTGCATTTTTTTCTTCCTAGCAATGGGTAGGAGCTCTGACTATTGTTAAGTTGAAAAGAGATGGCATGTTTTCCAGGAGACCATGTTGAAACAGAAAAAAAAATACAGGTTTTATCCTGGATGTGGTGGAATCATGAGGTAATGTGATTAAGTAGGTTTAACCATGTAAGGCCTCCAGATATACATGTTTGGACATGCAGAGGCCTGACAGTGTGTCCAAATCTTATGATATAGGAGTATTTGCTGAATCAGTAACTTGTGTTTGCTGGTACAGCTTGTGCTTGTAAGATGAGCTGGAGATGCCTGTTTTCTTCAGTCATATGGTTCTTAATCATGCAAGCTAAATCAAACTTAACAAGACTTTATCTGATATACTGAGTGCAACATTCATCAGAAAATACTATTTTCATAACCATATGCATGTTCATTGTATCGTGCTCCCTTCCATGACACTTGAAAGCTGAATTATGTTGCTCCTGGTTCTGCAGAATTCTGTGAGAAATACGCCAAGCCGGAGGACGCGGGTATAACCCCAGAAGACAATTCGAGCGACGAGGAGCTGAGCGAAGAAGATGACGACGACGACTCCGGCGATGATGAACCCATACTAGGCCATGCAGACCCCTAGTCGGTTCAGGACCTGTTTCTCTGGCTCAATTCAAAAAGTTTTCTTGCAGCAACTGCAATTAAACAGCATGTAGTTTGTCTTGGCCCCAAGTCTGAATGCCATGTAAATAAGTGCACTGTCAGTGTTTTCTAATGTCACATCCAGCCTCTCAGTTTACCCATTTAGTATGCAGCAGCACTTAAATTTACCGTCCGAGTTGGATCTGTGTCGATCGAAAGAAAAATGTTTGTTTGAAATGCAAGAATTTTCGTTGAATCATACTTAGCTGTTTCCGGATGAAATTCCTGCTCTCCAAACTGTGAAGACTGCTAAAGATGTTGTTCCGAATTGCTATTGCCTGGCTAAAAATGAGCTGATGAAATCTGTCTTCACTTTTGGGGATTTATTAGTTACTCGTATTTAGTAGGTAAATAAATTGTTTTGCAAGAATAATAATACTACTAGTAGGTAGTAAATCTGAAAGGAATTTCGCTACTCTGCATTCAATATTTTTCGTATGTATAAAATCTTTTATACTTAGGAAAAATACGGTACAATACGTAGCTGAACGTTATACTTGACTAAAATATGATGCGGTTTCAAAGAAAAGGAACAAGTCTATCATTCCTGTGGCGGTTGGTTTTGGTTGGTTAGCCACACGGGAGTGGTTTGGAGCCGGATCACGGGCGTCTGCGCCGGCGAGAATGGCGCGGCAAGAAGCAGGCACAATCGCCGTGGCGGCCGTCGTCGTCCTCGTCCTCCTGTGCGGCGGGGCCGTCGAGACGGCGCTGGGGGCGAAGCGGGCGGTGATCCCGGACGACCTCCGCGACGTGGTGGACGACGAGGAGGACGACGAGTGGCGGCATTGGGGCGCCGGCTCCGCGACGCGGGGGGACCCCGATCCGCGGCCGCCGCCGGACCCGTCGCGGATGGCGGACCCCGCCGCGCGCCGGGCCGAGCTCCTCCGCGGCGGCGCGGGGCCCTCGCTGGGCTTCGTGAAGCTCCGGCCCGGCGTCCGGCGGACCCAGGAGGGCGTGATGGGGATCGCGACGAGGTGGAGCAACGTGCTGCGCACCGGCTCCGTGGCGGCCAAGTTCGTCGCCGTGGACTTCGGCACGCTCATGTTCACCATGGACAGAGGCCGGGACACATTGGAGGTAATAAGGACAGTAGGAGGACCCCCTCCCTCGATCTCTCGTTTCTTGCTCTGCATTTTCTTCTGTTCATCACGCGTCAGGCTTCATTTCCTTCTGCCTGCCACTACAGAGTTACAGATCACGATGAGTAGATTAAGACACATCAATCTGTGATTCCTAATTATATCAGGCATGATGAATTCTGTTAGTGTAGCTGCAGTACCATCATCGTTATCATCATCATCCCTCAAGGTTTCTTACTACTCTACTATACTATGTTGAGTTCGGATTCAGATCACTGACGGCATCTGATCTTCTTCACAACTCAAATTCATCACTACCGTAAACTAAAACGCCATCATCGATGTGTTTTTATTTTCTTGCTCGTAACGGCGACATTTTAATTTTATACTTATCCCGTGTTTGTGTGTGCATTTTTAGTTGAAGGAGTTCATCCTGGGGCAGCCGGAGGCGTACGAGTTCAAGATCGGGGACCAGCTTTTCCGGAGGCCCGGAGACCCGCCCCTGGACCAATTTATCGAGATGCTACGGAAACAGAAGCAGGATAAGTCTCAAGATGAACTCTAGCCAGCCATTTGCTGCTGCTGTGACCCCCATTTGCTGCAGTTTTGCTTCTGTAGGTCATCTCACCTGCGCCTTCTTCACTTCTAATTTGCACGAGTAGCAGCAGCTAGCTAGGGATCAATAAGGAAGTTCAGGATGCTGCTAACTCTATTCAGAAACCCACACGGTTCCCAAGTGGCCCTCTCTGCCACGGAGATCAAACTCACTGTAGAATTTCTACGTAAATGTCGGTGCGTTGTAACGGAACAATAATATATATAATCGAACAGCTGTTTCTTTTAGCAGAACAACTATTTCAATCAGAAGTGCATGCTCATGCCGGCTCAAATAGTGTCATGTTACTCCTGGCCGCACACTGTCATATTGTCTTTGTATCTTCCATTGCCTCCGTATGGGTAGTTACCATCGCTCGAGACAAATCTAACTATTTCTTGGCCGCACACTATGTAGCTGTTGAGTACTTCCTCCACTCATATAAGATGTTTTGGATATTTCAATATAGACTACATACGAACTGAAATGAATTAACAAATACATTAAAATGCATCTATATACATTCGATTAAATTTTTTATAGAACATCTTATGTTAGTGAACGGAGGAAGTAGATACCATTGCTCGAGAAAATCTAAATGCACTATTCACATAAACTTTCTGAGCAACCACCTTTTCTTCACTTCATTATCATGTTCATGGTCTCTAGAAATATATATATATATAATATATATATATATATATATATATATATATAAAGGTAATAAATAAATATTTAATCAACATTGGCGAACTCTCCACGTGAATTTGATCCAGTTTATAAGGTAATAAATAAATATTAAAAAACTTTGATCCAATTTATAAGAAAGATCAGATTAAAAACCAAAATAAGTTGACCCCATTTATGAGGAAAATCGGGTCGAAAACTGTACAAATAACAAAGTAGAAAAGAATGAGAAAATATGGACGCCCAGAACAAGGTACGACATGGATAGAAAACAGAGGGACCAACACTATGAAAGACACAAGTAGAAGGGGGCGGGGTTTGTTGAAGGATCAAAATATCGGAACTTTGCAAGCTACCTAGTGCACCGAACTGGCGTGCGTACCAACTACCGAGCCACACGGCACTACTAAGGAGCATCCACAGTCAACGAGTATAACTAAACACGAACCTTAACCGAGAGCTCTGCCATGAAAATTCAAAACGGTTAGCAAGTTGGGGAGGCATCCTGCATCATTAAAGGGCAAATATGAACCAAGAAATCACCAGAAGCACAAAGCTCGCCGCAACACATTGGCAACCTTGGGAGTGTCTTGAACATGCATAGCACCGGGGCGAGACACCTTCACGAGGCCGCAAGCACCTATGTAGACCCCCAAGGAACTCCGTCGAACAACCATCGTCGACCCCAATATAGTCGCACCACCACCACTATCTTACTCCAAAAATGATGGCCACAAGAGAGGTACAACGCAAGACGTCGCCATCATCCGATCCGATCGAACACGGATCTGAGGTTGCCTTCGAAGCTTGAAGGCGACCCCAAAAGATTGTTGTTGGCTTAGTTTTTGGTGTTGCAGTTTTCAGCCTAGTCCTCGGACCAGATTCCTTTAAAAAGCAATAGAAGGTTGATGGCCCCACCGACTCAACTTAACAATGAAGATGAATGTTGTATATCATCAAGTACACAACTCTGAAGAGAGTAACAGGTTTAAAAACCATGAGAACTTATGTCATATGGAAACTCTCAAACAAACTCACCGAAGTACTTGAATTATTTGCTTGGAGCGATAACGGATTTAGCTAGAACAGGAGGTGGTCAGTGATACAAAGACGACAATAACACCCTAAATGATATGAAGGAGACGAGGCCGAGAGCGTGATTGAACATGCAGTCATTCCTGTTCTTCCAGTCCAGAGCCACCAGGCCGAGAGCGTGATCAGGGAAGCCATCCCTTTTCTCAGGATCAGCCTGCACCAACCACCATGTTTCGAACTACTCCATTTCAGGCGGAGGCGGTCATTGGGTTGGTCGCACCAGGAGAGGATTTCGTGCTAGATTTGAAGCGAGAACGAGCAGTCGATGGACCACGAATTAGCCAATCTCCAGGATGCAGCGCGGCCGAGCAAGTCTGTGGGAAGCACAAGAACGCCAGATCAGCTTCAAGTCCGGTGCTCCGCTGTCGCCCCTGAATAGCAAGATGGTGCCAATGAACATCAGTAAGTCGGTCAGTATACGACATAAAAAAAAAGTACTGTTGTGTATATTAGAGGTTTCAAGATTCAGCTGACAATTGGTAAAAGACTCCACGTGAGGCAATTTAACAACATCTGATCAAAATTATAAACAGGAAGCTGCAAAAGCTGCGCATATTAAGTACTCCCTTAGATCCATATTACTTGTCTTCAAATGGATGCATCTAGATGTATTTTAGTGTTAGATATGTCAATTTTAAAACAATTAATATGGATCGGAGGGAGTAGAATATTTGCACCCTTATGTTCAAGAGAAAACCCATAAAAAATCAAAACAAGAACACTTAACATGCATGCTTCAACTTATATGCAGGGTACCGACAGAAAAACCGTAGGTCTATTTTCAGGTTCAGAGTGAGAAACTTAGGATTTTCAGGTAACAGACTACACATGAGCAATATGATCAAAATCTGCATCAGCAAGCCGGAAAAGCAGGGCATTCAAAATAAATGTTACATCCTTATATTCAAGTGAAACCCATAACAGTTCAAACAAGAGTGGGGGGACATAAAAATGTAGGTCCATTTTCAGGTTCAGAGTGGGAATCTTAGGATTAGCTCAAGTAAAGCAAGGGAATCAGTCCTCTTAGCCTCTGAAGCAAACTTCAACTTGGAATCTTTATAAGTATATAGGTAAAAATGGCTAAAAAAAAGGTATGCACAAGGTACTAACCAGAAACACTTGGTAGTGTACTCTCATTTCTTGGTGCCAAAAAGCTCTCGGACGTCAATTACGTTTGATGTCTTCACTGCTGTAGAATGTTCATTTGCCGATGTGGACCGGGCTGTTGGCTTGAAAAGGAGCATCACCCTCCGTTGTAGTTCTGGCAACTGAGTTGGCCATAACAAGTAAAGTGAGGCTTCGACCTGTTTCTCTGTTATCTGAAAAATAAATAAGAGAGTCAAGTCAATCAATACATAAAAAAGGTGCAATTTTTAGTATGTATTCCCTCTGTAAACTAATATAAGATGTTTTAGATTACTAAAGTAGTGATCTAAAACATCTTATATTAGTTTACGGAGGGAATATATAGTCTGGGCGTCGATGTAAATACCTTGTTCTTTGGGGCGTGCGTCACTAGGCACCTGGAGAAATGCAGTCTGGAGTAAAATGTATTCCGATATGGTTTCTCAGGATCCTTTTCAAAAATTGCTTTCTCAGGATGGACAAACACATCTTTCAGTCCTTCAGGTGATAATTGATCATCTGGATTGTATGCTCTTAGCACCCAGTCTGGTTGAGGAAACTTGATCCAGCTTTGCGGATCCAGTGCATCTCTAAAATTCTGTCTGTATGTCCCACACGACGATCTCGAATGGAGTATAATGTTAGCATAGATACCGATCCGCATGGACGAAGACCAAGTGACAGGATGATTGAAAATGATAGACCTCCTATCGAAATCTTTGTAGTCAGGGGCTTCCTCCGATTTAAGCATCCATATTTCTGCTATTAGGTTCTGAAGGAACATCGGAAAGCGGGTCACCCTCGCCGCACTATCTTCCACGAAGTGCTTCTTCAGTATAGGAATTATAGCTTGAAGGTCACTCTTGTAGCCCTTGGCGTCCAGTTCATGCGAGATGGAGTCTATTTCCAACACTTGGTATGAAGGTATGAAGAAGATATCTTTCTCTTCGAATTTACCCTGGAGAGATTTTCCATCGGAATGGAGTCTCTCAATGCACTCCAATAGTCGTGTCAGGATGTTTCTGCCGCCCTTACCAAGCATTAGCACACTCTCAGAGTCACCTGGCCAGCGTAGTGACGCTGGCACATCAACTACCTCAAACCACTCTTGTGTAGCTGCAATCTTATCAGTCAAGCTTACTATGTCCAGTTCACTTGAGTCTGATGGACTACCACCTCTTTTCACACTGTGGAATGCAGTAACATCGTGGGACGTAGGCTTGATGGTTGGCCCCAGCTTTTCAGAACTGGAGGGAAATCATCAAATCGGGTAAAAACATGTCACTTACTGACAACTTAAGGGTAAAAAGATTTGTGTCAACTTGAGGGTAGAGAGTGGAATAAACTCTATTACTCTAACATAATTTTCCACTAACCAGCTCCCCACACACCAACTTCGACAATGAAACCATAACCCCAAAATCATAAGTTACATCTTTATAAAATTTCAGGAAGACTATTAATTTATTTTCCAAAAAATAAAAGCGTCTCAACATAGAGAACTGTTAGGAATGATTAGTACATGAGCTGACTCATCAGGAGAATGTGTCTATCCAAATTATCTTATATCGGCCATTAGAAAAAATCATCTTGTACCTTTTGATTCGATCTTGATGTCTTTGTAGTGCTTCCTTTATCTGGACCTAATAGGCAGAAAAAGAGATTGGTAAGTTCTTAGTAAACAATAACATGTCCCGGCATGAAAATCAAGTTTAATATATGTGGATCACCCAACTTTCTGTATAAGTTCGGATTTTGGGTTCTAACAATTGATGCATGAAACTTAACATGGTATATATCAAAGTCAAGAGATCTCGGATTTAATAAGCCTTTGGTTTCATAATGTAACCAAAAAAGCCTGCCGTCTTTCTTTCGATGTTTAGGCCTTATTGAACCACGCATAAGATGGGTGTTAAAGTATGTGGGTTGTCCAACTTTTTCCACCAGTTCAAACTTTTTTGTTTAAGGAAAACATTGGATAATCCACATATACTTCAACACTAAACTCATACTGACTCAGTAAGTAGATATTAATATCCCCAAAAAATGGTACACGCATGGACTCTTTCCGGGGACCTTCCCCCTTAATTCACAAGCCCCCCCCCCCCCCCACACACACACACAATTCCATCCGGGTGGGGCTCCTTCGTTTCCTTAATCCAATCATTGCCAGACATGCACCGATCAATCCGTAAAACGCACGTAAAAGCCCGTGAATGTAGCGTCGCTGCAATATCCCTGTCTCCAGGGCCGGTCCGTATGGGGGGGCAGGGGGTGCGGCCGCCCTGGGCCCCCAAGTGTCAGGGGCCCCCATCCCAGGTAATTAACATGCTATAGGTTTAGTGCTAATGGGCCTACTCAGCGAACTAAAATCAAAGCGCTAGAGCCAAGCGTCGTGACTGGCTGGAGCACTCACGTACACAGACCGCCGTTCGATTCCACTTCCCACCGGTCCCGATCGATTCTCACGTATATTGAACAACTGATCGCCCTATCCCTTCGGCGCAGACCCTGATGATGTAGTTCCTAGGGTTCAGGCCTCAGCCCTAGGCCGCCGAAGCGATGCAACGGTCCAGCGAGGCAGCGACACCCGACACCATACATACTGCAGGTTTGCAACCTCTTCTCCTCACTTCTGCTAATTGATGATTCCCTTCTAAAATCCTAAATTTCTAATCAATAATCATCCATTCATCACTCATCAGTTTTTCATGATGTCGTTCGCCGATGTTTACAATTTTAAGGGCCACTTTCCTAAATTGCTTTGGTACTAACTCGCTCATTACCAATCTAATCGTCAACCATCAGGTTATCATATTGTCATTTTTTTCAGCACTGTGTGTTAGCATGTCGTCGAGAAACAAGAGGTATGCACGTATATGATCTCATTTTATTTATTGTGCCTGTGACGGTCATATTAGTCAAAAAAAACTTCTCAAAATTGAAACTATTAAAGAATTAACTGAGATCAATAATGACTTGTTGAGATTAAATGATTTAGCTACATTATGCATCAAGAAGAAGTTGTTCGATGAGATTGACATCGAGAACATCAAAAATTACTTTGCTTCGAGGAACGTTACGTAATATGAAAGAATTTTTTATAAGCATACTTATTTTTGATGTATTTAAGTGTTTTGATAATTATAAGGTATATTTAGCTTAAAATAATAATTATGTTGTCTATATTAAGGGCCCCGACTTTTAACTTGGCCCCGGGCCTCCGAAATCTCAGGACCGGCCCTGCCTGTCTCTTAAAAATGATGTTGAAGATATATTATATCTGAGTAGATAATAAGTGTCAAACAGTACATGTTATCCAAACTGATCAGACGAATAAGGCAATAATATATCCGCTGCAAATTGAGAACATTAACTAACAATGGAGTAGTTATATTAACAGTGCTTCGTCCATTGATGACCGGAAGGAGTACGTAGGGTGTTAGTATATACAGGGCTACGGAACGGATCGGGAGGGAGGGAGGGAGAAATCACAGAGCTTACATAGGGGCGAAAGTGAAACTGGTCGTCGTCGTCGGCGAAGCCGTGGTTCGCACGGAGCATCACTTTCTCCCCGATCACTAGTAGGAAATAGGCTACTGCTGTCGTACAGGTTTTTCCTATCGCTGGCGGACGGGCGTACATCAGCGTTGTCTCGTCAGTGGTAACAGGTACCGCTGGCGTACAATGTACGCCAGCGCTACCTTCTCTTACCGCTGGCGTACAAGAAGTATGCCCGCCAGAGGTATGCTTCTGGCGTCCAGATCTGTCCGCCAGTGGTCAACAATTTGTACGCCAGCAGTACAATTTCTGGATTTGATACTGTCCGCCAGCAGTAACTTTTCTGTACGCCGGCAATATATTTTCCGGAATTACTTTTCTGCTAAAACTAGTTATTCCAGCAACACAAATACTCAAATATTTTCACAGTTTACCAACACAATACAAATACACTGAATTCATAAGTTCAAATATACAAGAGTGATCAAATATTGTTACATCACATTACTAACCAAAATAGAGAAGTTGTGTAGTGGATCACACATATTGTATCACACATAGATCACAAACCCAAAAATAGACAAGTTGGGAGTTACATCACTACATTGTATCACACACAAACTACATCTCGATAGTTGGACTTCATTGTATCGCATACAAGAGAATGGTAAAGATGATGAGCAAGAAGGGGATCACGAGGAAGTTGGACTTCATCTGGTGGTTCTTCCTCTCTTGACCTTGCCGGTAGTTCAAGTACCGAGCTTCCGCCTCCGCTTTACTCTTGTAGCTCTTGTAGTTGTTGCCCTTGTACTTGTTCACTTGCTTGAAGCAATCTTTCCAGTGCTCATAGACTCCTGGAACGCTACCTTCGTACACCACATACCACTTCTTCATCTATAAAAGACATATGTAAATATTAACCAAGATAGTTAAAAAGGAAGATGTCTGTACATTCATGCATTATAAAAGAAAGACTTAGTTCAATGTAAAACTAGCTACATACATGTTCATCATGCATAAAAGAAGACTTAGTTCATGCATCATGTAATACGTACACAAGTTCAACATGAGATAAAGCTTACAACGCATGTTCATCGATTGTTCGAAAAAAACTAGCTACATGCATAGAGAACACACCCTCTCACTTCTTGCTCGGCTTCGGCTTCGACTTCGGCTTCGTCTTCAATGGAGGGAACGGGAGACAACCTTGCAATGAGTTGAACGGTCTGTCATCGCCATGTTGATGTAAGCGGGCTTCTATTTCAGCGTTAGGTGGTGGACGATGACTGTAGAAGAACACCCCATCGCTATGTATGACATCCATGGTGATCGTCCGCGCGATCATTTGCTGAATTCGGCCGAACTCTTGTCTTATTTCGGCATCGGAGGACACCGCCAAGGTATCGCACCATTTTGCGAGAGACGACGAATATTGTAGTCGTTGTTCATCCTTTATATACTCTCGCATATGATAGATGACGTACCAGGCCTCCCTCGTACTGCCTGGCGCCTGCTTGATGCAGGCGAACTCAGTTTTATGTATGAATGTGTACTTTCCTCGCCTTTGATTTTTTCTTTTTATGATGCCCTCCCTATAAGAGTAGCCAGTGAGAGCATCATCTAGAACATCTTTGATTAGCTTGTAGTCTTTGTACTTCTGATGACTCCCCGAGTCGAGATATATGGCAAGCGAGTCTTTCGGCTCCAGAGCGATGAGGGTGCCGTATTGGTTGCTACACAAAATAGTTCGTGGTTCAAAGAGATTATCAGCCTCAGATTAGTTTAACAATAGGAAATCTACGAAAGCATGTTACGGCTGCAAGCGAGAATGACTTACTCAGGAAAGTAAGGCATCAAAAAGATGTTCTTGGAGGGATGATCCACGAAGAAATCTTCGATGTACTTCGTTGCCGCTACCTTACCCTTAGGGTTGTTCAAGAACATTTTTTGCATGTAGAAGGGGTCCATTATAGCGACATTCGGGGTATTCTCTTTGATGAGCTGGTGAGCCAAGCTGAGCGCAACCAGGCGTACCATGGATGGGTGGAGTGCATTCATGTGGAACATGTCAAAGATGTCATTAAACCTCAAGAAGAACAAGTCCCCTGGGTATTGATCCACAAAGCCCAAGCCCTCCGATACCTTTCCTATGAAAAGCGGGTATGTTGGATTGTCATCATTGGCAAGATTCGACTCCACATAGAGAACAGAATTATGGAGGCTCCTCATATCCGAAGTGACGATTTCTAAAAAAATTGGCGGCAACATAGGTTTACCCAACTCATGGATCGGATGCCAGTTTATGATGGGTACCTTGTCCTGGACCCGTATCGGCTTCCTACACCCCTCCACCGGCTGGCTGCTGGAGTCAAAGGCACGTTTCTTAATTCTTTTCCGCCCCGTCGTCTTCCTGCTACGCTGCACAAATGAATCTTGGAGCGACTCTTTGAGTGTGTCTTGGCTAAGACCAGCTGGATCACCAGGGCCGAAGGGGGCTGCTTCTGGCGCTCCTTGAGAAGAGAATAGACGCCTCGAGCAAAATTTATCTGTCTGATCTGCGCGGCAGGAGGGAAGACCCTGGCTCGGACCAGCGACTAGTGTATCATCAAGAGGACCCTCGCTGGCAGCAGGTAATACTTCCTCGTAATCAACGAGGAATTATTCGACGCGAGCATCATTGTCGTCGTGATCAAGATCCGCAGGTTGAGCAGCAAAGGGCTCTTTTTGCTGTGGGGTGGTGCAACAAGAGTCCACACGAATCAGTTCTTTAGGCCATAGCATGGGCCAAGACAAGCATTGTTCGAGGTTCAACTCGCTATCGGCTTCGGGGGGTTGAGTCGGAGGATCCAAATTGGCGCAACCCGGAAACACCCGGTCCAATGCAACCCTAAACATGGTATCGGCCATAGGCACTGTGTGGAACACACGGTTAAGTGGTGCCACGATACGTGCCTTTGCCACGTCCTTCAGCTCATTGTTAACTTGTAATAGCAATGTGCATCCCACCTCGCCGGCCTGCGAAAACATGTAAGGCGTTAGAGAGGGGCAAGCAAGCGCAAATTAAACTAGTCGAGACTTTTGCGGCGCTTATTTACTGTCAAGGCGTTGAGCTCGTCTAATGAGGAAGCACCGCGGACGGCCGCCGGCGTGTAAGAGATGGAAGGGCTGCTACGAGGCGCGGTGCCGGCCGGCGATTCATCCCTCACACCTTGTGGTGTGTTGCCGGTCGTCGTCGTATTCTCCACAATAGGCGGCTCATTATTCGAGCCGCTGGCACCTAAGGTGATCACTGGGAGAGGCCCTTGTCGGCCTCCATCGATCCATTCCGCAATCGACTTCATCATGGTAGGAAGGAGGTCGTTGACCGTCTGTGTCACTTGCGCCGAGATTATGTTGGGCATCTCAGCTTTCACGGTCTCCAATTCTTCCCTCACATTCTTCTCTTCGTTCTCCTTCCTCTCCTTTCGTGCCTCCTTGGTCTCGGGGTAGTAAAATGAATGTTTGTGACTGAGTCCGGCGCCCACCACACGGCCACGATGCGGCGGCGCTGACACTGGCAAGTCCTTTACCCTGTTTAGCGCCCTTTCAAAAGAGTTGTCAAACGGCACCTGGGTTGAGGATCCTTGAGATTGAGCTAATGATTCTTCCTCCCGAATTTTGTTCTCAAGGTCCTTAACCTTCGCGCTCGTGACTAGCTCCTTGGTTTTTGGATTTACCCGGTATCAAGCCCGCACAAATCGATTTCCGAGCGGGTTCTTAAACTTCGGGTAGGGGTCCGTCCCTTTCCTTTCCGCGTCCTCCTTATCCCAAACTGGCTACTTTCCGGGGTAACCACGGCTTCCGAGATTGTGGGGAGCTACGTTCTTCTTATGCATATCTTTCCCCCACTTCCTAAGCGCCTTAGTTGCAGGTAGGTCATGTTTGGCCTTGAAAACATTGAAGTCCTCTTCCGAAATTGAGGGCAAGTGGCCCTTGATCTTATCAAAATCGGAACCCGCATCAAGCTCCTGCCTCACATACCCTTTCCAAGTGGACAAGGCTTTGCTGAACTTGCCTAGGGCGAAAGTGTTCGCCAGATTTTTCTTGATATCAAGGTTATCATAGGGTTCCGGGAACTTGTATCGCGCGTGCAACCGCTGAATGAGGAGGGTGGCCAAAGGTTCGTTGCTTTTTGACCTTAAGTCCTCTTCATTGAGGTTGACAAGTTCTCGAAGGATGTATCCAATGCTGTTGCCGTACCCTTTTGCAACATGAACCGGAAGTGTAGGCAAACCGCTAGCGGGGTCCACCTCCGTAAATTCTTCCCGGATGGTGCGGAGCTTGTTTGGGCCCCTTTCCTTACGCTGCCGCTTGGCTTCGCTACCAGATGTCGCGTTGCCATCCCCGACACCACTAGTAGTGGTCTCGTTGCCATCCCCGGCACCACTAGTAGTGGTCTCGTTGCCATCCCCGGCACCACTAGTAGTGGTCTCATTGCCTGCATCCCCGTCTTCATCATGTTAATCAGCGTCAAAGTGTTCACCCGCAAGCATTGAGAAATAAGGATGATGCTCCTCAGGATCGACAGGTACCCGAGAACCACCGGCTTCATCGTTGTTTGACATCTATTATAACCATTTAAAAATACTACTAGTAAGTGGGATAGGTTAATGCAAAATGAGTTATAAAAATGTAGCATGTGTGTATACTAGGTCATTTAAACAGTAGAAAAATGAGTTAAATTTCTCATAATCAGTATGCACTAAAAATATATATATTACTTCTGCTATGTCCTATTTTTAGCATAAGTCATGCAAAAATTCACGGAAATTTTTGGCATGACCTTTGCTGAAAATAGGACATATGGAGTACCCGAATTTGCCGGAACGGAAGTTAATCAACATTCCGGCAATCTCAAGGCCTCATGGGTACCTGCAAACTGGACCAAAGCATATATAGCTACAAGACAGCAGCACAACCAACAACACAAAACTCATATAGACCACACCAAGCACATTTATAGCTAGAGCACCACTCAGCAGCACACACCCAGCAACACACATTCACCAACACATACCCAACAACACTAGAAAACCCATATAGACCAGGGCACACACACAAGTAGTAGCCATGAAGAGATCACCTCGAAGGTTGGAGCACACGGGGCTGTGGTAAGGCGTCCTGGCTGCGGTGCGGCGAATCGTCTTGCTTTTCTATAATATAAGAACATATATTAGGAATGGGCATAACCACCTAATTAACAAAACAGTAGCAAAATAGGTTATAAAAATATACCAAAATGCTACCCTATGTAGTCTCCTACCAAGCTCATTTCAGTATTGAGTGATTCACCCACCACAGCAAGAAGATAAACCGAAGTTGGAGTGTGATGTAGTACAAGCTTGGTGCAACTTGTAAACTATCTCAATTTGTTACTAACTCTAGTACAAAGTAGGCTAAGACAACTATTTTAGAATGGAGGGAGTACTTCATTAGCAAACCACCACCAAGGTTTATTGGGCCAAGCTAGATTTTCTCATATTTTCAAAGAACACATTATATGTAGCATCTATTTAAGACACCTATGGATTGAAAAATCCTAAGGATTGAAATCCTAGAATCCAAAGAGGCCTTGAGTTGTTCCATTTTGGCAGTAGCCCATGACACTAATGAAGTAGAGTAATGGTGATCATCAGATGCCCACACAGAGCTAACAACAATGGGGTTTCTCCCTGTACATTCACCAAGGTCAGCAGCCCTATGATGATCTTGGAGCATGGAAAAGTGCGTGTGCAGAGAAAGAGAAAGTGCAGGATAGTGTAGTGTATTCAGCATGGAGCATGGGCAAAATCTGTAATTAATTCAGTTTTTTTCCACAAATTTCTACTACCAGGGAAATGAACCCAGCTTCGGTGACTTGTAGGTTACAAGTCACCGCGTGACTTGCATCAACCTGGGCCCTTTATTATTGATCCAACAACTGAAATTTAAGATGATGCTTACTCATAAACCGTTTGTCCAAATTATAAGTCAACGGAGGCACGACCTCATACAAAATGAAGGCATGACCTTATACAAAACGAATGCATGATTATATAAAAAACGAAGGCACGACCTTATACAAAACGGAGTCACGACCTCATACAAAATGGAGGCATGACTATATAAGAAACGGAGTCACGACCTCATACAAAACGGAGGCACAACCTTATATAAAACAGAGGCATGACTATATAAAAAATGGAGACACAACCTCATACAAAACGGAAGCATGACCTTATACAAAACGGAGGCACGACTATATAAAAAAGGAGGCACGTCCTCATATAAAACGGAGGCACGACCTCATACAAAGTGCCTCCGTTTTGTATGAGGACGTGCCTCTGTTTTTTATATAGTCATGCCTCCGTTTTGTATGAGGTCGTGCCTCTGTTTACGTACAAATAACAATCACACACCCATGGATGCAAAGTGTAGATGATTTGTATCCGTTGGATCAATAATGGAGGGCCTAGGTTGGTGCAAGTCACGCGGTGACTTGTAGCCTACAAGTCACCGAAGCTCAGTCCCAGGGAAATGTAGTTATCTTTTTTATCTAGGTTGTTTGATCTAGGGCAAAATTTAGCTAGCTTTATTGGTTAACTAGGAAACTTGCCCGTGTACAGAAAGAAGCTGCCACTTTATACATAGTTTTTAAATCCAATTTAAAAAATAAAATCAGCAACAAGGATAAACTTTGGCACTTATAACTACCCAAAAATACCCCACACATTCTCTATACATCATCTATTTCTACAACATGGAATGAATTTGATATAAAATGCATCAAACTGACATACACCGATACACAAACACATAGTTTTTAAATCCAATTTCAGTTTTAAAAAACCCATTCATAGAGCATGGCTTGCATTGTCATAACTGAGATCAATTCAATTGAGAGGACGTCATAGATCTTGGTTGTATGGAAAAAAATCTTGAAACTGAGTGGTTGCAGAGGGGGGAAGCAGAGGGAGAAGTGCTCACCAAAGAGGAGGTCGCCGTGCGCGGTTCAGTTGAGAGGACGACGGCGTTCCTCGGGTGCTCGCTGTAGCCCTAGAACGGGTGCTCGCCGTAGCTCTAGCTCGGGTGCTCACCAAAGAGGAGGGTCGCCGTGCTCCTGTGCAGCGACCGGAGGAGGTGTGGGCGCGGGCGCGACGACGTGGAATTGCACGGGAGGTGTCCACGTGGTCCACGGGGAGGCGGCGATGGGAGGCGGCGGCGGCGCGGGCTGGAAGATAAGAGAGAAGGAGTGGAGTGGAGGAGAGATGCGCACGGGGTGGGTGGGCTGGCCCATAGTCAACAGGTACACAAGTACCGCTGGCGGACAGGCATAAGCATCCGCCAAAACAGATGCTTATACAAAACGGAAGCATGACCTTATACAAAACGGAGGCACAACTATATAAAAAAGGAGGCACGTCCTCATATAAAACGGAGGCACGACCTCATACAAAGTGCCTCCGTTTTGTATGAGGACGTGCCTCTGTTATTTATATAGTCATGCCTCCGTTTTGTATGAGGTCGTGCCTCCGTTTACGTACAAATAACAATCACACACCCATGGATGCAAAGTGTAGATGATTTGTATCCGTTGGATCAATAATGGAGGGCCTAGGTTGGTGCAAGTCACGCGGTGACTTGTAGCCTACAAGCTAGCTCCTATCACTGGCGGACGTTATGTAGGTGTCCGCCAGTGGTAGTTTCTTTTCTCTGGCGGTCGTGGTTAATCGTCCACCATAGGTGAGCCTACCACTGGCGTACTACAGGGTTGGCCGCCAGAGCTCTTTTCTCTTTATTTTATTAAAAGGGTTGTTTTCGTATAAAAATGGTCAAAAAAATTATGACTTAATAACATAATTGCAAGTATTCAAAGATATATATTACAAAAGAGAGGTACATATAATAAGAGTGTCATCGAATATTAGTCCATCGATACACCAAGTTTGTAGTCTCATACAAAAGAGAAATCAATACTAGCTAGTTTCTTCGCACACATTGCGCGTCTTTCTCAGCGTTTGCTAATTTTCTTGCCTTTTTTTTGTCGCAGTTGCATAATTTAGCCCGACATCATGACTACTTCTTTTGAACGGACGACCTGACCTAGGTAGCGTCGTCCTGCTCCTTGTGGTGTATTTTGCCCTATCGTCGTCATCTTCATCATCTTGGATATTTGGGTCGCCGAACATATCGAAGTCGTCTTCGTCAGCCATTCCTATGATATTTCTTTTGCCTCTCCTCACGACCATACGGCTAGGCCTACAGGGGTCTGTTATGAAGAAGCATTTCGACACGTGCTTAGCCAATACCCATGGCTCATTTTGCGCAGTGACGTTCACGCTTGATGAAGTGCTGTCGGCTTCGGGTATAACCATGGTGGTGAAGTATTTGTTTTCTTTCATGACAGTTGATCTCCTAGCCCATCTGACACGAAACATCGGCACCTTCTCTCCAGAGTAGTCAAGCTCCCATATCTCCTCGATCCTTCCGTAGTATCTTAATTTTTCATTACCGATTGAGGATACCATCGTAACTCCTGAGTTTTGATAAACAGAACTTTTATCCTTTTCTTCCGTGTAGAATGTGAACCCATTTATATCATATGCCTGAAACGTCGCAACGTTGGGGGAGGGACCATGTGCCAAAGCATATAAGAGTCTGCCTTCTGGACAATCCATTGGTGGATCAGCGATAAGGCGTTCTTTGAACTAACGCAAGAAAGTGGAGTTGTGCTCTATGATTACTTCCCCATCAGTCCTTTCCCTACCTTGGTCAATGTACTTCTTCCTAATGATGTTTTCGTGCTCTTTGCACCAGGGATTGACCATTTCAAGGTGTTGTAGAGCTACCAAGTTTGCCATGTTAAAGTCGACGCGTCGTTTTTCAAAGTCCACATGCAATTCCCTCCGGCCATTCTTGTGGCCTACTCCATCGAGCCTGCCAAGGTGCCTGTTTCTGGGTAGGCCAATAGGGTCATCGACTTCGCCCAAGAGATTCGTGCAGAAGGAGATGCACTCTTCGGTGAGATAGCCCTGAACGATGCTTCCTTCCGGACGGGCCCTGTTACGAACGAATCCTTTGATGACTCCATTCATCCTTTCGAACGGCATCATGTTGTGCAGGAACGCCGGTCCGAGGTGGATGATATCATCCACGATATGGACCAACAGATGCACACAAATATCAAAGAATGCGGGTGGAAAGTAAATCTCAAGTTCGCATAATATCACAATGATGTCTTCCTGCAACCTTGTGAGTTGCTTCCGTGTAATCGACTTTCGAGAGATCATGTCGAAAAAGTTACAGAAACCGAAAAGAGTTTCGCGTACGTGCTTGTCCATTATCCCTCGAATCGCAACCAGAAATATTTGCATCATCATCACATGACAGTCATGAGACTTCATCCCGCTGAACCTTTGTTTTTGTTGGTCTAGATATCTGCTTATCAGCCCACAATAATTGAAAGGGGTTTTGACTCCTAGAAGGCACTTGATCAATTGTTGGACCTCGTTCTCACTTAGAGTGAAACAGGATGGGGGGCAGTGGTAGTCATTTTTCTTAACCTTTTTCCCTTGTGTCGGTTCGTCTCCTCATCATCCGATGACTCGATTCCCCCGTGAAGCTCTTCCCTAATACCTAGATGTATCAGGTCATTTCTTGCTTTCGGACCATCTTTGGTTTTTTCCGGCATGTTGAGCAGAGTGGCAAAACAACTCTCGAACACATTCTTCGTGATATGCATTAGATCAAGGCAATGAGGCGTATCGAGAACAAGCCAGTACTTCAAGTCCCAAAACACAGACCTCGTCTTCCATACATCGAGGAGCGGTTTTGGTGCCTTTTGCTTCTTTCCTGGCTTAGGGCACTGATCCCAATCATTCAGCAACTCATATATTTCTTCACCGCACCTCTTACGTGGAGGTCCCCGGAGCTCATCTTCACCATTGAAAAGGTCTCCACGCCTTCTCCACGGGTCATCCTTGTGTAACCACCTTCGATGCCCCGTGTAGACAATTTTTGAAGACCCGGGATCTTTCTTAAGCTGCATAAACGTTGGATCATCCATGCACCTCATACATCCCCAATGTCCGTGGCAAACCTGGCCTGCGACATATCCGAGGCCGAGATAGTCGTGCACCGTACAAAGCAAGGCGGCTCTCATAGGGAAATATTCTTCTGCGACGGCATCCCATGTGTTCACACCTTCCCATAACGTGTCTAGCTCATCTTTCAGTAGCTTTAGATACAGATTGATGTCGTTGCCTGGTTGTTTTGTCCCTTGAATTAGCATGCACATGTGTATGTACTTACTCTTCATGCATAACCAGGGGGGAAGGTTGTATATCCATACAAACACGGGCCAAGTGCTATGTGTGCTGCTCTGGTTGCTGTATGGATTCACTCCGTCGGTGCTCACACCCAACTTGAGGTTCCTCGGATCTGCCGCGAAACTTGCATCGACGCCGTCTAATGCTCTCCATTGGCTTGCGTCCGAAGGGTGTGTCAGAACTGCATTTTCACACCGTTTTGGATCTTTCAACACTACATTTTTTCTTTCCGCGTGCCACCGCATGAGCTTTGCTTCCTTGTAGTCCGCGAAATACCGCTGCAAACGGGGAATGAGGGGAAAGTACCACACAACTTTCCGAGGTTCTTTCTTCCCTTTCTTGTATCGAGCGGCATTGCACACCGGACATGTGATCATGTCTGCGTCCTCTTTCTGATAAATGTAGCAATCATTGATGCACACGTGGTATTTTTCATGCGGTAAATCAAAGGGGCACACGACTTTCTTGGCCTCATCACAACTTGTAGGACACGAGTTGCCCTCTGGAAGCTTACTCTGCCAGTATTGCAGGCTAGCGTCGACGCTTACGTCGGTCCATTTGTGTTTTGCCTTCATTTTGAGAACATCGAGCGCTACTTTCAAGCGAGAGTCTTCCGATCCACAACCTGGATACAACAGAGTATTCGAGTCTACCTCCAGTTGTGCTAGCTTAGCTTGCTCTATACTAGCAGATCTGCAGTTAGTCGTCTTCTTTAGAAGAAGCTCTTTGAGATGAGGGTCCCGCACGGCTGAAGCTAGCAGTGTTTGCATGTCATCGTCTTCGGTTACGTGTTGTTCAGCATCTTCTAGATCTCCAACATCATGTGCGGGAGGATCATCAGGCGGCTCTTCGTCTTCTTGCTCGTGATTGTTATTATTGTCATGCTGATCATGACCATCCGCCGCACCAGCATGGACTTCATCATCATCGTCTTCATCAAGCCACTGAGTGTGGCCATCCATGAAACCATGTATTAGCAGATGCTCCAGCAACTCTCCCGAAAAGGGGTTCAGCAAGCCCACTTTTTTGCATTTGCGACACGGACATCTTATCTCCGTGCGGTTATTTTGTATCATGTCGTCTGTAGCGTATCTCAAATATTTGTTCACGACACGTTCACTCATACGGCCGGGCGCCATATCGCCTGCACGTGATATAGAATCACAAGACAAGTAAAACAATCATTTTTCATGAAATTTTTTTGCATGACCTTCCTACAAATAGGACTAAGAGAGTGTCAAAATTTGCCGAAACGGAAATGAATCAACATTCCGGCATAATATTGACATCATTTCCTGCACAATACAAGAATATTACATATATGAACCATCACATATCCGGCAAAATTTCATCATCTACTATATGCATGTGTCATCATCATCAAGAGAATAACACACACACACACACACACACACACAGATATATATATATATATATATATATATATATATATGTATATGCATCATCACATATCCGGGCACAATACAAGAATAGCACAATTATGTTGATCCCTCACCTTAATTGAGGCAATGTAGGAGAGGAAGAGAGATGTAGATAGATCTAGCTAGACCTAGGAGATGATATATTTGGATCCACACCAAAAGGAGCTAAATTTGGTTCTTTTGTGGCCATTTCTTTTGGTAGAGAGGAAATTAGAAGGGTAATGGAGCTAGATCTATCACCTAAACTAGTTTTAATTGGTTAGAAAGTGTGCTGGAGATGGGGGGAAGGGGAGGAACTTTGAGCTAGTGAGAAGAACAATAATGGTGTTGCAATAATGGAGGGACATGGTGGCAGCCAAAGCATCAATAATTGCACAGTATTACCGCTGGCGTACAGTTCTACTGGCCGCCATAGCTACATACGTTAGCACTGGCGTACGAAATATATTGCCCGCCAGCAATAGAACCTTCAGCTAAAAGTAATTTCGGGGCAAATTACTTCTGGCGTACAAACAAATATGTACGCCAGCGGTGACTACACTAGCGTTGGCGGCCGTGGCAACCGTACGCCAGTGGTAGTTAGCCCCGCTGCCTAGCCCGGGGCAAGTCGTGCCTCCGGCGTGCACAAACATTTGTACGCCAGCGATACCACCTACTTCCCTGGCGTGCACACATTTCTGTACGCCAGCGATACTATCACTGGCGTACAACTTTTTGTGTCCGCCAGATTTAAGCTGGCGGCTATAGCCTATTTCCTACTAGTGGATGGGACTCCCAGCCCTAGCAAAAGCCGGGATGGCGGGAACGACGTCGGGCACCTCCTGTGCTGCACGAGGCACCGCCGCCACCATGGTCTCCGAAAGAAAGAAAAAAACTTGTTGTGGTCGACGATCGATCGTCGACGGCGCTGGACAGTGCGGAGCGGGGGAGCCGTACGTACGTCGGCGGCTAGGGCAAGGATGATGAGGCGCCGCAGCACTGTTGTTGACTCAAGGCATGCACCTCTCTCGTTGCTTCCGATACAACGAAATCACTAGTTTAAGAGTACTCGTTGCAACGAGTACCGCGCGCGACACTTGGCGCTTCGCGCGCGCGCCAAGTAACGCGCTCTGGTGCTTTTTCGTTTTTTCTGTTTTTTAGAGGCACGAGCGACTCAAAAAAGAGGCACGAGTGCCTCAAAAAAGAAGGCACGAGTGCATCAAAAAAGGAGGCACGAGTGCCTCTAAAAAGAAGGCACGAGTGCCTCAAAAAAGGCACGATAGTGCCGTTTCACGTTTTTTTGTTTTTCCTGTTTTTTGAGGCACGAATGCCTCAAAAAAGGAGGCACGAGTGCCTCAAAAAAGGAGGCACGAGTGCCTTTTTCGGAGGCACGAGGCACGACTCGTGCCTCCCGCGGAGGTAAGGTCGTCCCTCTTTTTTTCGAATTTTTTTTGATTTTTTTTCACCAAAACGTATAGAAAAAACGTGCAAAAACCGGAAAAGTCAAAAAAAACCACCGAAAAAACCAATTTTAAACATAAAAAACGCGTACACAAAAATAAAAAAAATGAAATCCTGAGGGATCACTGTGAACGCGACACGTGGCCTTGTTTGCTGGAGCGGGCTGCGAACGAGTACTCCCTAATTAGTTGCTCCCCCGATACAATCCCTGTTTTATATGATAGAGATATACGGCGAAACAACCGGGCTCCAACGAGCTGCATTTTTTATTGGGTAATGGTAAGGCCCGAACGTCAGGAGGAGACCTGATCGCACGAACGTATCAATCACCGTCAGATCGCAATGCACGATTATTGAAGCTGAGAGGATACCACGTCATGTTTTCTGGATCGTTCGGTCCAACCACTTCCGCCCGAACGCCCCAAGCGCTATCTCCCTCGTCACACTCGCCCCACCCCACTCAGTCGCCTCTCCCTCCCCTCATCTCATCTATCCATTCCCCTCCTGCATAAGAACTACCCTCGCCGGTCGCCTGCGTCATCGTAGGCCGCATCCCGCTGCCCCTATTCGCCGCTGTCATCTGCAGCCCCATCGTCGCAGTCTCCTTCGCGCAGGGGGGGTGCTTCCCAGCAAGGGCGAGGAGGCCAAGGCGAATTCGCTCCCGGCGAGCAGTTTTGACGGCAGGTTCGATCCCCGGCGGCGGATCACGGAGGTGCACCGCCAATGGCGGATTCGGTGGCTGCCCCTGGGCCCAGCAGCTGAGGCTGGTGGCGGCTACTTGGGGCTGACGCTACTCTTGCTGTATGAGGGGGAGGAGCGGAAGCAGCGCAACGAGGAGGGGCTGACGCTGCTCTTGCTGTATGGGGAGTAGGGCAAACGAAGACAACCTCCTACGGTTCGGTCCCCTGCAGGTAGCAGCTGATCTTTCGGCAACAAATTTCCATGGCAAACACTCTTTTTTCCAGCTCATTACTGTACATGTTTAGCTGCAATCAAAAACCGATCAGAACTAGTTGTTCTATCATACACTGTTTTTGCGGTACTATTAATTTCTTAGTTGATTTTTGTTCCATGGTTACAAATAAGAGCAAAATGCTACTATGGAAATTTCTGTAAGGGTCATATGGCAATTTTTAAAATTTCTTTTTATAAAGTAACATCATAAACTTGCCATGGCAAAATTTGTTTCGATAACATGGCAAATTTATAGGTTATAAGATATGTCTTCAGTTTCAAACAATCTAGAGTTTTTAGAGCAAATTAATTTTCCCATGGCATATGTGTGAAGTAGTTTGCCACGGCAAATTATGTTGTAGTTAGCATGACACCCTTTTAGTTCGTACAAACGTAAATGAACCCACTAGGCAGATTCAGAACACATGGCAATTTTTAGTAATACATGGCAATTCAGATTCAGAATGTCCTTCTAAGTATGAAAGCAACCTCCATATGTTTTTCATACACATCCATTTTTTACCATGGAAAATTCACCTATAGAGACATGGCAAATTTACCTTATTAAAACACTATAATTATTATTTTTGTGACATGGCAATTCTTACTGGTAGGACATGAAAATTCTTGTTCGTAGGATATGGCAATTCTTGTTCGTTCGACATGACAATTCTTATTCGTAGGGCATGACAATTCATACTGTTAGGACATGGCAATTCTTACTTGTAGGACAACTTTTTAGCATGCCAACTTTTATGCCCATGGCAATTTGTTCAAATTTCATGTCACTACAAATTTGTAATTCTTTATCATGGCAAACACTCAAGTTGGCTCATGAAAAATAACTTTTTTGGAGTAAAGATTCCTACGTATTTTTTCACTCAAAATACGTAGTGGTTGGCATGGTAGAATTTGCTATGAGCTTTCAGCGAAAAAATTGGAGTAATTGCCATGGAAAAATTCCCCATTCCTTATCTCGAGGTTGGAATTTTTTGTTGTTATAACATGGCAAAATTCGTATTGGTGAGATGGCAAAAGTTGAAAAGAGTGCACGTCGCCATGGCAAATTTCCGGAGTAATTGCCATGGCAATTTTATAGAGTAATTTCCATCTCAAATTACGTAGGAGTTGGCATGGTAGAATTTTGCTATGAGCTTTTGACACGGTGATTTTGGAGTAATTGCCATGGAAAAATTATGTAGTAGTTGCCATGGGTATTTTTATTGGAATTTAACCCATGGCAAATTGTTAGGAGTATGGCATCTTAATCGCATGGATCATGAATTTTACCTTTTTCTATTTTTGTAAATTAGGTAAAAAATGATATTTGTCAATTTAATTTAATGAATCATGGTAAACGTAGGTTTTGTGTCATAGCAATTTTACTTTATCATAGATGGCAATTTTGAATCTACACACACATGGAAAATCTTGAATGTAAATTTGCCATGGCAATTTTACTTTATCATAGATGGCAATTTTAAATCTACACACACATGGCAAATCTTGAATGTAAATTTGCCATGGCAATTTTACTTTATCATAGATGGCAATTTTGAATCTACACACACATGGCAAATCTTGAATGTAAATTTGCCATGGCAATTTTACTTTATCATAGATGGCAATTTTGAATCTACACACACATGGCAAATCTTGAATGTAAATTTTCCATGGCAATTTTACTTTATCATAGATGGCAATTTTGAATCTACACAAACATGAGAAAAAAAAATCTTTATTGTGAATTTATCAGAGATGGAAATTTTTAATGTTGTTGGACGTTTTTTTTCCTTAATCAATGGCAACATTTTGAATTTTTTATTGCTGTTTGTTTGTCATATAGGTAAAAATAAAAAAAGTATGTCTGTTTTTTTAACCAACAGTTTTTTTTCAGGCAGGATGTCGTTTTTGGGCACGGCTCGCGGCCCATTGGAGAAAGGGGGCCACCTTGTGGCGTTCGTTCCAAAGGACAGTCTTCGTTCGATCGAGGACAGCTTCCTACCGAACGATTTTCGTTCGGGCAGATCGCTCCGGACCTGACGTTCGGCCAATATCAACGTCCTTCTTATTTTATTAAGTTCATTTTGGAGCCCACGTTAGGTGGCCCACGCATGCTAAAAATCAATAAGCACCTCCAAAGCTGGTCTAGAAGTAAGGAAAAAAAATCTGTATTATGCTCTGAAGATTGACATGATGATGAAGGAATATGATCCGAGATGTAATAATGATCGTATCTAGAAGCAGCAATGTTGAAGCTGGGTTTTTGTCCTATATAGGTTGAAAAGGCTATGCTGTACGTGTGTTAGAACAATCTATTTTGCAGTATTGCTAAATTGAGATAAAAATTTTGAAAAAAAAGTTTAAACCAACGAGAGGCAAAAAGGTCGGTCTACAAATTAGTTTAGAGCCTAAGAGCATGGTTAATAGTATAGCCAGCTGCTGGCTATAAGTTGTTGCCATGTCATCTATAGCCAACCATATAGCCAACAAGTACAATAGATAGATGTAAATATGTACTACTTTATTGATATATGACCCATATGTCACTGTCACAGAATGCCTAGGAGCACGTGTTGCAGCCGGCTGTTAACTAGTAGCCCGCTTATCTTCTCTCTCCTCTTCTCTCTCGTCCAATTCATCAAAAATATAATATTTTATGTCTTATAACCCGCCTACGTCACCTTATTGTACTTACTCTATTACTCTAAGGAGACCAACAGCTAAAAGCAAGTGCAACAATATGAAATGACTACTACTTCCTTCGACCCTAAAAGAGTGTCGTGACTTGTACCTAGAAGTTGTACCTGGACTGATCATTTCTTGCGACATTTATATCGGATACGGAAGTGCCTTGGCCTAGTTGAACTGTCTAAGTTCATTTTATTTATTTTTTGGCCATGAACCAGAGACAAGCTTTATATCCCTCATATACTGCTATTACTTCCTTCGTTCCAAAATAATCGCTTTATACAATTTTATACTAAAACTAATGCAAAATTAAAATAGTTATTTTGGAACGAATAAAGTATTACATTGTTCATAAGTCAATTACTAGTGCGTCCAACGACGAATCCAAAAGGGGTAAAAATTAGGCACGCCCCTGCAGGGTTTTTTTTTTTTTGAGGAACACAGTACAACTCTGACGTTCACATACACGAGTATACAATCACCCTTATGACGCACACACGCACACCCTACACCTATGAGCATCTTCGCAATACTGAGCCGGTACATCATCTTGAGATTAACGAAGCCACCACCTCGTCTTCGACGGGAACGTCTCCTCCCACTGAAAGCGCATCACCGGAAGCCCTGAAATAAATCCAGAAAAATGCGAGCACCATTGTCAAATCTGGGATTTGAACTCTGGTGGATTGGGAATACAACCATCCACCTAACCAACTCAATCACAGGTTGATTCGCGCAGAGGGAGTACTTTATTGCAGCTAGCACCAGCGCAAACAACAGGGAAAGCTAAAAGCAAGTGCAACAATGTCGTACTAGGTACGCTTGCGTGTCGATCGATCGACATGCATGTTTCTCCATCAAAAACTGATCGATGCCTCTGTTGTTGATTGTCACGGCGTGGTGTACGTGTTGTTGTTCTCAATTTTGTTCACTAATCATTTCCGTGGGGACGTACGGGAGGCTTTCCTTGCTGGTGAAAACGAAAGAACACCCGTCAACCAAAAATTTTTTATGGGAGCGGTCGATCTCACAAGACGAGACGAGACGAGAGCCATGGCGCGGCGTCGTTCACGGGATGCACCGGATTTAGTAGATCTCGCGCATATCTGCCGTTGTGGTGTGCCGGCGGGCGGAGAAGGGGGTCGAGGTCGGTGGAAGTAAGCTAAGCAAGCGTGTGCGCGCCACCTTTCCCGAATCCGCAAGGACAGACGCAACCCTGACCCAGGTTTCGCGCGCCGCCACCCAACGTTCCTGGCCGGCTCGCCACGTCCGACCAAGCAAGCAGCAGCGCAAGCAACGGAGGAGATACGATGGATAGATAGACACCCCGTTGGAGCTCTCTCCGGCCCGTCGATGCCCGATCCCAAGGACGACAACGAACGATATCTTGCATGGTGCGGCTCGACGGACAGTTTAATTCCTTCCTTTTTGGATGTCGATGATTTTGTTTTTGGCTAGCTTTGAGTGCTGGGCAACCTCGGGGGGGCTTGGGCATGCTTCCAAGCTTCGTCGGCGTCGGCCAACTAGCTCCAACCAACCGTTCATTGGATTGGATTTGCAAGGAAGGAAGGAAGGAAGGTGACTTGCCTTTCTGCCCAAGCTAGGTTTCCACCACCCACCGGCGCCAAGGGCGGTTTCTTAACGGCCGGATCGATTCGAGGCAGACATGCTTTATAAGCTAGCCACTTCGTGCTTGTCCCAATCCATCATCCATTCGTTCGTTCACTTGGACGGGAAGAAACACACACTACTCGAGTAGCTCTCTCTCCGTCGACCGTCCTAAGCTAGATAGACGACGTACTGATCAAACGGAACGGACCATAGATAACACACCTCCGGCTTTGATTTTGTACGTACGTACGTACGTACACTAGCTAGCTAGCTAGGTTTGCCAAGACGACAGTACTGGTGCCTTCGTCGTCGGTGGTGATCTATCCTTCTCGTTCATGGGCGCCGCCGCCTACTACTTGAGGTGCTTCGGACGGGGCGTGCACCCTCACCCTGCAGCTCCCGTTACTACTACTAACCGCCAAGGTACGTACGTTCATGCCATGCGCAACAATTCATTAATTAATGTTTAGGCCTGCAGGTGGGGTGGGATTCGAGTGGGACTACTTATCCCATCTCATTTAAATTGTATAAGTGAAGTCCCATTGGATATGAAAAATATTATGTGGGCTAGCCCTGTTAATTCATTGGGTTTCCACTTTAACCCACTTGTTGTTACTACCCCAAAAGAGTGCCTAGTGCCCAGCCGAGAGTGGACAAAGCCCCGGCATGTCCGACGTCGTACGAGTGTACGACGCCATAGCTGCCAGCTGCCTTCTCCTGGTGGCCTCCGCCATCTGCCGGTGCCGGGCTAGGTCCTTGGTCTCCAGGGCGAGTCGGCGAGGTATTGCTCGCGCTGCACCTCCAGAGACTCCGTCGTCCACGACAGGGACTACGGCGTCCTTCTGCTAGGAGCAGTACTCGACGCAGCAGCACCAGGGCGGCCCTCCTCTCAGCACAAAGAGGCAGAGGACGCGCGCTCGACTGGCGGCGGTAATGCGTTCGATGTCCTCGGCCGCCACGGAGGCTGCCTCGGCGCCGGCGTCGTCGGGGACAACCGGTGGGAAGCCGCGCGAGCTGGTAACCGGCGGTGGCATCGGCTGCCTGGTTTTTGCGCTGGCCAGCCACGGACCTCTCCATATCCAGAGCAACGCGTTGGGGCCGCCCTAGAGGCCATCAAAATGTCCGTGGTGGAGGAGGTCATGTGCGACGGCGGTATCACCGGCGACCGCATCAACGGCCTCGTCAACCCATCCAGTCACTCCCGCCTCCACGTCCACGACGACGCCGTCATCGTGGTACGCATCAATGCTTCCGGGGATGAGAATGCATCCGAGCTCTCCACGCTCTGCGGGGGCTTGGTCGTGCTCTTCTGCGCCGGCTATGCCGTTCGTGCGGGAGTGCTCCCTAGTGCAGGGTGGGATCCCACTTATCCCACTTAACCCATCAAGTAATTAGACCATATACAATGCAAGGTGCTTAGAAGAGGTGCTTAAAGAAAAAACCAGATTATTCTTTAAGCACTGGTGCTTAGATGTAAAGAGTAGACGCTTAATTAGGCACCTCTCCTATAAAAATAAGCTCTAGTGCTATAAAAAATGTCAGTTTATTTTGCTAAGCACTCCCCTAAGCACCTTGCATTGTACAAGGCCTTAGTGGGCTAATTCCTATTACCCACTAAGCAACGGTGGGATTGGGTGGGTTGCTGGTGGGACACCCACCTACAGTCCCACCTGCAGCCTGATTAATGTTGGACTACTTACGTACTAGTATCATGTCACTGTTGATTCATGTCAAGTATAGCGTGTGTATTTTCCATATAGCTTCACCATTCAAATACGAAATTTGACACTGCTAGTATAGCATATTTGAAATTTGAAGTTGATACACGCTAGCCTTAATTAGCGCTACGTACTTGGACAAAAGCTAGATGAGCAATAAGCTCGTACGGTGCTGGTTAGACGGGAGCCAGCCAGCCGGCCTAGTCTATTCTGTGTGCGAAACCCGGTTGCGTGCGGCGGCGCGTGCGTGCCGGAGCACGGCAGACACCTCCACAAAGCAACCAAACCGCCATTGCCATCGCCTCGCTTCCATCGATCGACACATCATTAGCTAGTCGATCCATCTCCCAATCATCATCATCATTACTTCTCACCCTTCATTTGCCGACTTGATTAGTACTACTTAACTAGCCGGCCACACGTACGTATATAAACTTGTATGCGCACGCATCCAATTCCGATCGACCACCACGAAAGGGATCATCGATCGAACCTGCTCGCCGCCGGCCGGAGATCGAGAGAGAGAGAGAGAGAGAGATGGGCGGCGGTTGTAACATGCTCGTCAAGTGCTTCGTGCCGTGGCCGTGCGCACGCCGGCGCCACCCCCGCCAAGGTACATATAGCTAGCCGGCCGGCCGCAGATAGAGCTCGCGTAGTCGCATCGATCCATCAAGTGTCCATTGATTTTATTTGCTTCTCGCTCGATCGTGTGCTGATCGTCACGCTTTGGGATGTGCATGAATGCAGGAGCTCGCCATGGCGACCCCAAGAAGACGACGACCCAGCTGCAGACCGCGCCGTCGTCGTCGGGCCTGGACTTCCGGGAGGAGTACACCAGCGCGTTCCGCACCGAGTCCTACAACGACTTCTGGGCGCGGGTGCTCGACATCACGCTCGCCCACGGCGCCGCGCTCGTGCCCAGGCCGGCATCCTCCGTCGGCGGCGGCGGCGCCGCGTCCAAGCGCCTCTCCTCCTACCGCCTCTTCGCCGAGCACCTCCTCGACCCGGACCAGGCGGCCGCCGCCGCGGCGCTCGCGTCCTCGCGCAACCGCCCGGACGTGCACGGCCTCCTCTCCGCCTACTACGACGAGACGGCCGGCGCCTCCTTCCTCTGCAGCCACTTCCTCAAGGACATCGAGCAGATCCGCCTCCGCTACCGCCCGCTCAAGGCCGCGCTCCGCGGCCGGCTCGTCCCCGGCGGCAGCCTCGCCGACGTCTCCGCCGCGCTTGGCAAGCCCTTCACCGCGCTGGCGGCCACGCAGGGGAGGCTCGGCGACGCGCGCCTCAGCTCCGCCGACCTCCTCAAGGGCCTCGACTCCGGCAGGAAGGCCGCGCGCCGCAGGATCAGGACGCTCGCCCGGCTCAGGCAGGCGCTCTCGGTGTCCTTCGTGGCGGTCGTCGCCGCCGTGGCCGTCGTCGGCGCGTGCGTCGGCGTGCACGTCCTCGCGGCATTCGCGGCGTTCCCTATGATGTCGCCGGCGTGGCTGGGGCTCTTCAGCGGGCGGGCGGCGCGCCGGGCGCTGGTGCAGCTGGAGGCCGCGGCCAAGGGCACATACATCCTCAACCGGGACATGGACACCATCAGCCGGCTGGTGGAGCGGGTGCGCGACGAGGGGGAGTACATGCTGGCGCTGCTGCAGCTGTGCGTGGCGGAGGAGGCCGCCGCCGGCGCCGGAGCCGGTGCCGGGAAGGGGAGGCTGGTGCGGGAGGTGCTGAGGCAGCTGTGCAAGAACGAGGAGAGCTTCCGGCAGCAGCTGGACGAGCTGGAGGAGCACCTCTTCCTCTGCTTCATGACCATCAACAAGGCCAGGAGCATGGTCATCAAGTTCATGGCCACCGCCGCAAGCCGGTGATCACTGATCATCAGCAATACAAGGCACACTTCACACTGTGTACATAATAGTAGCATTCTTTTTCTGAAGCTGAAAAGAAAACCCAAAAAATGTGAGATAAAAATTAGGATTTCAGCTGGCCTTTTTAGCTTGGTCTGTTGTTGTTGTTGTTGTACATACACGCTGCATATTGCAGAATTTGAAACAATAAATCTAGTCTAGTGATTTGTTTTTGCTGAATCACAAATAGTTTTTTTTTGCCTTTGCAAATTTGAATCACAAACAATGTACACTGTATTGTGAAGCAAAAAAAATAAAAACAACTAGCCTGGTTCAACAAGTTGTATTCACTACTTTTTGGTTTATAGGACTCTATTTAAAAATCTTTTCAAACAAGCTAAATGGTGAGTGATAACAAAATTTTTGTAGTTTGTAAAAAGTATTTAATTAGTACTAGGTTTGTTTTTTCAAACGGTTGTGTGTATCGATGCATTAATTACAATAACTGCTTGAATGAACATTAAATAATCAATAATTTCTACATGCATTGATACCGGCGGACATGCAACTAACGGAAAAGGGAAATCTTGCCTTTTCCCCACCACTCCTTACATGTTCATCTTTTTTGTTTTACGAAAAAGATTTCTGATCTACTCATCTTCAATCATAACAGTACAACGAACATCAGAAATAATAAGAATTACATCTATATTTGTAGACCATCTAGCGATGATTACACGCACTGAAGCGAGCCGAGGACGCGTCACTGTCATCGCCTCTCCATCACTGGAGCCGGACAAAACTTGTTATAGTAGACAGTCGGAAAGTCTTCGTGCTGAGGCCCCATAGAAGCAGCACACCAGAACAACAACCGTCGTCATTGAAGAGTAACGTAGATCGGAAGGATCCAATCTGATACAAGAACGTATACATACTACGAACATATCCGAGCAAATCCATCAAGGACAGATCCGTCGGAAACACACCTCCACATGCCCATCGATGATGCTAGATGCATCACCGGGATGGGGGCTAGGCGAGGAGACCTTTATTCCATCTTCACGGAGGCGCCACCATCTCGTCTTCCAAAGCAAGACACAAACCCTAAAAAATCTTTAAAAAACAACTCAAATTAGAGCCCTCCCACAGGTAAAAGCCAAGATCCACAACATCACCATGACCCTAAGGTCATCGGAGATGAGGCGGATCGACGGCGGTGCCGGTGGGAGGCGGCGGCGGTTGGTGCGTGGCTAGGGCCGAGGAGGTGGCGGCGGTTGGTGCATGAAAGGGTTTCGTATTATTATCTCTCCATATATTCCATTTCCTTACATGTTCATCTGTAAAAGAAAATTGGTTACATGTTGTGTTTTTAATCTACTTCATTTCTATTCAGTTGAAACAAAGAATGAAACATATTTTAGTTCTTAACTAGAGGGTTAGACGCGCTTTGTAGTGTTTGTTGATATTGTGGGAATTTCATTAATTTTGGTTATTTGGTTTGGCATATGAAAGAGATTTTTCCTTTTTATAATGTGTTTTTTTGGTGAAACTTTTTGACAATGTGATTTTGTTTTATCTTCTATCTAATTTATACTTATATGAGTTTTTTCTTTTTTGCTTTGATGACCATGTACTATACCGATGCTATAAGGTCACATGTTGACGTTTATATTTTCTAGATATTGATAGGGTACCTTGAACTGATGTGTCTTATAGGTTGGTTCGTGCCGAATAATTTGAATATTTCACTTGATCAAAATTATAAACTAAAACCAAAATTAAAAATCTCAATCGAATAAGAGGGTTCCTCGAGAAGATTGTCGACCTGAGGATCAAATGCAAAATTGAACGCCTACATCGAATGAGAGAGCTTCAAAATTAAAATTTATAATAAATTAGAAAATTGAATGATAAAGTTCCTTGAAAATAGTTGATCCAACAAAAATATGAATCAAACCCAAAATTAAATACATCAATCAAATGAAAAATCCCTAAAACTAAGGATGACACATGAATTAGAAGATTTAACTGAAAAATAAATAAAAGATATGTCAAAGACCCGACTGGACAACAATTTTGAAAGATAAAACTTCGTAAAAAAACAAAGAACCAAACCGATCAGTTAGGTCTAACTAAACGCCTAACCTAATTGTTTACAGAGCAAATTATTGAACCTGCAAGGATTTCATGAAGGATTAGTACACAACTAAGAGCATTTTTACCAGACTATCTATATAGCTTTACCTAAAAATTAGATATAAATGCTTTGTAAATTTTCACAGGTAGTTAAAGTTGTGTTATTTCAACAGTTTACTTATAAAATTCTCTCTATTGAACTTTATAAATGGGTTAAGTTTGTCAATGAGTCAAGTTTTTATTTATTTTTATTTGTGGTTGAGCTCCGTCAAGACACGACAATGGTAACGAGGTGTGGCGCGACGGCCAACGACAATTTCAGGTAGGCGACAGACGAGGCACGACGTGGCGGTAGTGATGACGGTGATGAGGTGTGGTCAGGGGTGAGGAAATATTGATCTTGTGGCTCCCGCCAGAGTCTCACTAATCATAGGTAAAGTAAAAAGGAAATTCTTTCTCATGAAAAGAGTTCCGTGATTTATAGACGCTTTATCTATAAAATAAAAGAGAAAAGAGAGTTGTTGAAGCAACTTTATGAAAAGCAAATACTCTACATGCAGATAATTCTTATAGGGAAAATAAAGTTTGATGGATGCTCTAAAAGCGACATAAGAAATGGCATACAAAAATAAATTTTGGTTCAAGTTTTTTTAAGCATTTTTTTGAGAATTTGTTTTTAGCATTTATAAATTTTGGTTCAAGTTTTTTTAGACAAATTTTGGTTCAATTTTGTTTGAGACAAATTTTGGTTCAAATTTTGGTTCAAGTTACACCCTAAACTTGAACAACCAGTAAAAGGGCCCAACTGTTTCTCAAGAAAGAAAGAAAAAAAGCAAAAAAAGGTTGGCCCAAACCAAACCCCAGCCCGCTCCCCATGTGCGACAACCCTACCCACGTCCCTCCTCCCCGCCGCCGTTTCTTCCCCCGCCCCCGCCCCCGCCCACGTCCTCCGCCACCTACCCTTGCCGCCGGCCACGGATACGGAGCTCCTACGCCAGATAATCGACGCCGCCGCCAAGCTCGACCCGCCCCCCGTCTAGTCGCTGCCCTAGGCCTACAGCTCGCCGCTGACCAGCTCCCGGGCAAGCTTAAGCTCAAAGCGAGGCCTTGGGCGGGCGGGCGCCCTTATTGCCATATCTCAGGGTCGACCCGGATGGCGTGTGCCGCTTATAGCATCAGGGGCCATCTCAAGCTTGCTGCGGGGCATGGCCTGGCCAATAATCACCTGTGCGGCGGCTGGAAGCCTTCGGTATCCTACCCTGTTTCTCGGGCATGGAGTAGTAGTAGTATCTCCAGTAATGCCGTGCAACACGTCGCCCGCCATTCTCACTTGACTCTCCGGAATTCAGAGAGGTGGCGCTCTAACCCGAAAGCTTCGCCGGATGACGGCACCGTCGCTGCTGGTAGGTAAATTACTTTTTGGATGAGCTGGTGGTAAAAGTTGATGATTTATGTTTCAACTTCCATTTTTTAATTTTCTGTGATACGGAATTCATTGCTAAAACCTTTTATCTATGTTAATGTCGGCAGAAAGTTTGATGCAAAGCACGATACCAGTGTTTTAATTTTTGTTTTATTCTGTTCCTCAGAAGGGAGGATGACTGTACTTGTCATTGGCGGTGGAGGAAGGGAGCACGCGCTTTGTTATGCTTTGACCCGTTCGCCTACTTGCGAGACAGTTTTATGCGCCCCTGGCAACGCTGGCATTGCTCAATCCGGAGACGCGGTCTGTATATCGGACTTAGATATTTCCAGTAGTGATGCTGTTATATCATTCTGCCGCAAGAAGGGAGTGGGTATGGTGGTAGTGGGTCCTGAAGGTCCTCTTGTTGCCGGTCTTGCGAATGACCTTGTCAAAGCTGGGATGCCAACCTTTGGTCCGTCATCAGAGGCTGCGGCGTTAGAGGGATCAAAGGACTTTATGAAGAGGCTGTGTGATAAGTGTAATATCCCGACTGCTCAGGTACTTCAGTTTACATTTGTGTTAAGTACTTGATCGTCCAGGGGCTACGGTCGTATACGAGATGTCTGCTTATGAATGAAGTTATTGATAAGAAAGGGTACATCGTTTTAGGCATACGTATTTCCTACGCTCCCAGTCACTGCTGCTAACCATGATTATTTTGTACTGATTTTCTATTAATAATCACAGACGCTATGCAATGAGCTTTCACTTCCCTGCAGAAAAACTTTGACTCTGTGACTGCATTAGTTATAACCTTTTGTTCATAATTCTTGTCATTTTCTAAAGATGGATTGCCTTTTGAAATGAAGTCATCTTATTACTGCAGAAAGGGACTGTAAAATCACTTTAGCAAAAACAGTGAAATCTATACTCCTGTTTGTTGATACTTATTTGTAGTTTCAGATGTTAAGGCATACAATTGAAGCTAATATGAGTACTTTTCTCTCTATCATGTAGTATCGTACATTCACGGATCCTGCCAAAGCTAAAGAATACGTCAAGGATCAAGGTGCCCCTATTGTTGTCAAAGCCGATGGATTGGCTGCTGGAAAGGGCGTCGTCGTTGCTATGACTTTGGATGAGGCCTTCGAAGCAATAAACGCTATGATGGTTGAAGAGTCATTTGGTTCTGCTGGTTCACGTGTCATAATTGAGGAGTATCTAGAGGGAGAAGAAGCCTCTTTCTTTGCATTAGTAGACGGTGAAAATGCTTTGCCACTTGAATCAGCACAGGATCACAAAAGAGTGGGTGATGGTGATACTGGTCCAAACACGGGTGGTATGGGTGCATACTCCCCTGCACCAATAGTGACGGAAGAGCTTAAGAGCACGATTATGGAAACTATAATTATTCCAACTGTTAAAGGTATGGCTGCTGAAGGATGCAAGTTTGTTGGTGTATTATATGCCGGGCTTATGATAGAGAAGAAATCTGGGCTGCCTAAGCTTATTGAGTATAATGTGCGATTTGGGGATCCTGAATGCCAGGTTAGTGATAATCTGTCATCACTTATCTGCCTCTTTATATTTGCAAGTACGATTTTGGTGTTTTTAGTCACAGTATGATCAAAATGTTATCGATGAAGTTGGACAATAGAATGCAATGCTTTTTAACTCCTTCCCCACAGTGTTTGTCCTAATACTTTTGTGATGCCCTAATGAAGGTCTCTTCATACTCTTTAGTGATGCCTTAATGAAGTTCTCATACTTTAAAGCTTGTTGGTTGAGTTTTTTTAGGAACATATTGTTATAGAAATCAGCATTCAGAGGTACATTTTGTAGAATTTGCTCATGTCCAAAACAATGTACATTTGTAACAGAGTGAGTGCCTTACAAATGCCACCTGAACTTTGTGTCTTATTACATTTACTTGCGACACGTAAGCAGGACAGCTTGCTTTTTTTCACTGTTTTAAGTTTTCTTCTTTTGAAACTTTCTCGCCATTTATTTCTTCAACCATAATCCATATGTGCCACCTATTCATGTTGTTCATTAGCAAATCTAAAAATAGAGTAGATCCCGGTTTTTTAATATAATTCCAGAAGCACAGTCAATTTTGTCGACATTTGTATGATCTTCAGTTTCGTAGCCGTCTGCTCAAAGATATGTGAATTTTGAATTAATGATGAAGCTTTAAACTCATAATAGTTCAGTCTAAGATGTCCTTGTTAAGTGTGGTAGGCATTCATAAAATATTTGATAGCCGATGCAATTTTTTTGCGTATCACTTATCTTATCATGCATCTGTAGTACAATACATAATTTACCACATTTCTAATATGTTTCTTAATTCTCCTAATTGACCTGTCACATGTTGTATTCCCATCAAATTTTGACTGTGTATTGCTCTACTAATGTCTTTCCTTTTTCTCAGGTTCTGATGATGAGATTAGAGTCTGACCTTGCACAGGTCCTGCTATCCGCATGCAGAGGCGAACTGGGCAAGGTTTCGCTAACCTGGTCACCTGAAATAGCAATGGTGGTTGTGATGGCAAGTGAAGGATACCCTGGCTCTTATAAGAAGGGAACCGTAATAAAGAACATTGACAAGGCCGAGCAGGTTTCTCCAGCTGTTAAGATATTCCATGCGGGAACAGCTTTGGATGGAGATGGCAACCTTGTAGCTGTCGGGGGGCGAGTTCTTGGTGTCACTGCGAAGGGCAAGGACATTGAAGAAGCGAGGTCGAGAGCATACGATGCGGTAGATGTTGTCGACTGGCCAGAAGGATTCTTCAGGCGAGATATCGGCTGGAGGGCATTGAAGCAGGAGCAGACGGCTAACTACCGATGATGCTTTCTTCCTAAAAACTGGGGTGAGCTTCCATTGTCAGTTGAAATGAAGACAGAAGAGTCAGCATTGTATGCTCCTGTCAAACTTGAGAATATTTCGACCATGGTTTGGAACCAATCCATTTGTAGCAGTCTTGTATTTTCCACACGGCAGGCAACATGTCGAGTGAGATTGTATCGTACAAGACTGCAATAATACCACCAACTAACTATTTTCTACTCTACATCACCATGCGAAACATTGATGAGTACTCCAATATTTGTTCCACCCTGATTCAAATATTTGATGAGTACTCTGCCAAGCCGTTGGGCAGGGTTTGAATTGGAAAACTCAAATGATTCCACAATGATTCAACTCGCCGATATTCCTTTGTTAGCAAGTTTTTCGTATGCACACAGTTTTGTGTGTGTTCATACAGCAAGGAACCGAACTGAATAGCACCTGCAGTTCAACAGCAATAACCATACAACACAGATTTTTTGAAAAAGATTGGATTTTATTAATTCAAAATGAAGCATCTAATACAACACAGTTTTTTTTTTGAAAAAGATTGGATTTTATTAATTCGAAATGAAGCATCTAGATGATACAGTCGAATGAACACACACTCTCGACCTCTGTATAGGTAGGATGCACACACCCAACACCAACGCGCGCGCACGCACACACACCCACAAAATATGCTTCAAATAGCAAAGTCATATAAGATCAAAACTATGCTTAATAAGCATTGAAAAGGAAGAAAAGCCTGAAGTAATTAAATCTGTGATCAACAACCTACAACTATGATCATATCCGCATCAACCATCTCATGACACCACTAGGACAACGAGATTCTTCAGCAACAACGTTTTCAGAAAGGAGGGACCCGCAAGCGCCACTGTCACTGGATTTAACCATCAAAAGTCGGAATCTAGGTTTCGCTGAAGAACCAGCGCAAGCATATTCAAACAATGACTTCAACAAGGTGACAGCGCAAAAACACCGCCATTGCCAGGTATAACCAACATGGCAGACCTAGGTTTTCACCCCGGAGCTCGTCGAAGTCAATCAAGTGTTGTCGACGCCACTTTTCCATGATCCCAGCAGCTAGTGCCTTGGCTTCAAGCACAACCGTTGCACAACCATATCCTCTACGTCAATCCATCATTCGCAGCTTGTATCACACCGCCGAAGGCAACCACGCGGTCTAAAGGGAGGAACCCTCGCCAAAATCTTTCAATGGCCACCGTAATACAGAGTGATCGAGTTTCTATCACAACCACTGAAGATGAAGAATCCTGATCCAATAAATCAACCAATATTAATCGCCATCTGCGCAGATGCGACTACGACAACACAACCTTGGCGCCTCCATGCTCCATCACGCCGAAGCCCCCGTCATAACTGCCGCCTCGGGGTAGTGGCCGCTATATCTTGATCAGTCCGAAGTGGATGACGGGATGGAGGATATACCGACAAGAGGGCAATCAACAGGAGTCGATCTGAGCGAGCAACAGGTCACACCGACCACCACGGACCTGTCCGATGCAATCTGGACTGGGCAATCAACATGAGTCGATCTGAGCGAGCAACAGGTCACACCGACCACCACAGACCTGCCCGATGCAATCTGGACTACGGAGCGTAGGAGATGCCAGTGGGCTCGAAAACAAAGTCGTGAGCCTCGCTGCCACAAACCAGCCGGAGGCTACCGGTGGTGGCGGCGAGGAGAGGAGCTGCGGAAGGTGGTGGTGCCCCCACCACAGAGTAAAGTTTGTTTTAAACCCTGAGATGGTAGAGGTCGACGTAAATGAACCCTCACTTCCCAATCCCTGAAATCCATACCCTGAACTCATCAATCCCGGATGTTTTTGACCTTTAAGCTGTATCCAAACAGGGGAATCCAACGTGGCTGAGAAAAGGCTGAAGCGTGCGACACAAATGCTGGGTCTTGAGGCTGCCATGGCCGGCGATGAAGGAGTTTCACAGAGCATCCCCGCTGTCAGGTGTCAGCCCCATCACCGCCGTCCTTTCGCCACGCCCGCCGGCCACGTCGCTGGGGCTTCCTACTCTCCACTGCGACCACTCCCTTCCACCCGTTCATCACCCTCCTAGATCCCCTATGGTCGCCTCTTCGGCGAAGGTAGGCGATGTCTGCGCGGGGTGGTGCTCGAGCGCCAGCTCGCATGGGGTGCGGGCGGCGCCGAATGTCTCTTGGCGGCGGCAGAACGAACAAGATCGGGAGGAAGGAGATATGAGGGAGGAGGGAGAAAAAGGCGGCGGCGCTGCGTTGGCCTCGCCGGCGATGGTGGGTTCCGCCTGCGTGGGGGCATGAGCAGCTCGGAGCTCATCTAACGAGCGGCACCGGATCCATCGGGTCACAGGTAGGAGATAGACCAAACCATTTTCTTATTTTAAAGGGATAGATACGCTGATGTGGCAGCGCATGGATTGGTCAAAGTCAACAATCCTGATCTTGGGATGACACATAATCAAATCCCCTTCTTAAACTGTCTTGAGGTTTACTTAAACCGGGATTAATGAGTTTAGGGTATGGATTTCAGGGATTGAGAGGTGAGGGTCCATTTGCGTCGACCTCTATTATCTCAAGGTTTAAAATAGACTTCACTCTGAATGAATCTGAATAATATTAAAAGTGGTGGATGACGGTGGTGAATAATATTAAAATAGACTTCACTCTGAATAATATCTGAGAGGTGAGGCTACCGGTGGTGGCGGCGAGGAGAGGAGCTGCGGAAGGTGGTGGTGCCCCCACCACACCTAGCGCCTTCACCGTGCAGCTATGTGCGCGCACGCACCAAAATGCTTAAAAAGGGAAATAGCTAATGTAGAATTGATCTTCTATGAAACACTCATATCGATAAAATACAAGTCATTAAAATGAAAAGAATTTCGAATTTATTGGTTGTCAAGGCCTAAACGTAACCATGAAATATATAGTTTATAACGACAATCTCTCTGAATAATATTAAATTGGCATAATCGATCACACGACCTGTCGTAAGTAATAACGGCAGTCCAGCAGGACCTAATGTAGATTTCAGAAAAACCTAGTATGTTGTATGGTCATTTTTTTTTTGGGTAGAAACCGATGTTTTATGAAAAATTAAACTACCATTTAAATTACCCTTAAATTTATCTTCTTGATCTCTCCTTGACGCTTCATTACACCAGGGCGGTGTCTTCTCCGTCCACGTCTAGGGCCTTGAACGGCTTCTTCCTCGTCGTCGGTGACCTCAGCCTGGTAAGTAGCATACCCTTTAGCCTCGTATTCTGCCTGGATCCTCGCGTGCTCAGCGCTCATCAAATCACGCTCCTTTTCGAACAGTGTGTCGCCTAGCTTCTCCTCCAGCTCCGGGGAGAAGACGGGCTCACGGTATTCCAAGTAGGGCTTGCGAGCCAAGATGAGCTCCACCTCCTCGTCTGGCAGCCGGAAAGTCATCTTCTTCGTCTTCTTCTTCTTGATCGCCTCCTTCTCCTGGACCACTCTGGCCGGACCTGGGCCGTCGTCGATTACGGCCGGATCATCAGCCATCGTCGCCTTCCGCTGCTCTCCTCGGATGAAGTTGAGCTCGACGTCGATCAAAACGACGTCGTAATAGCCTGCGACCTGTTGAAAGATGATCGACACCTAACGACTATGAGCGCAGATTTATATGACTGTCGCCGGACCGGACGGAGGTCTTGTAGGATTCCGTTCCCCGTCCGTATCGTGGAGTCGTGGTCGACCTGTATATATATACGGAATTGGATCGAATCTAACTGAAATCGTGCACCTACTGCTTCTAGCCCATGACTAAAGAGTCATTTTTTTTGTTGGCAACAATGGAGTAAAGAGCAGAGAGAAGCGTCATGGACCCTACGAGCGGGGACGCTAATGGCTGGGATTGCCGTGGAAAGATGGAGCTAGCACGTCGCGAATCACGCCGTCCAAGTTGCGGCGAGACGAGCCGCCGGGCTCGGTCGCCCTCACCGCTTTCTCCCTCCACTCCCGCGCCGTCTTCTTCATCGCCTTCCCCTTCTCCCCCTCCATGACCTCCACAATAAGCTCCGCGACGCCGTCACGCCGGACGTTTCCGTCGATCTCTATGCCGACGCCCCACTCCGTGCACTGGTACCGGCAGTTGGTCTGCTGGTCCGCGAAGAACGGCCAGCTGATGACGGGCACGCCGCCGCACATGCTCTCCAGCGTCGAGTTCCAGCCACTGTGCGTTAGGAAGGCGCCCACGGCCGGGTGGTTCAGAACCTCCTGCTGCGGGCACCAGGAGCTCACGAGCCCGCGCCCCGTCGTCTCGGCCAAGAACTCCAGGGGTAGCACGGCGGCGTCACCCTTGACGAGGTCGGGGCGGATGATCCAGAGGAAGTGCCTGTTGCTCCCGGCCAACCCCCACGCGAACTCCACCAGCTGCTCGTTGGTCATGACCGTGATGCTACCGAAGTTGACGTAGACGACGGAGCCGGGGTCCCTGCCGTCGAGCCATGCTAGGCACTCTTCCTCCGGCATCCACAGGCTCATGCTGATGGTTGAGCTCGGCGCTAGCAGGTGGAGTGGGCCGATCGTGTAGACCTTGGGCAGGCCGAGCGCCTCCATGGCCGCCACCGCCTCTCCTTCGAGGTCGTCGAAGGTGTTGACGATCACGGCCGAGGCGCCGGCCGCGCGCTCCGTTATCCGGAGCGCGAAATGCACCATGTAGTCGTCCGGCGCCGGGCTGCGTATGAAGGTCGGGAAGTCCCTGAACCTCATGTTCCTCAGGCCCGGCACGTCCTCCACCGGCGTGTCAAGGTACTCCTCCGTCAGCTGGTTGGTGTCTTTGATCGGTGCAAGGCCACGGTCGAAGAGGAGACGGTAGTGGCGGTAACCGAGGAAGCTGATGGCGCTCGACGTCCACAGCTGGACGTAGGGGAGGCCGAGCTCCCTGGCCGCCTCCATGGAGAAGTCCATGACGACGTCGGAGACGACGCAGGTCACGGGCGGCTGGCCCTTGGCGGGGTCATTGAGCTCAGCGAGGAGGCGGCGGAAGGGCTCAAGGCATGTCTCCGTGGTGGACTTGCACAGCGACGTGATGTCCTGCGTGACGTCGTCGTCGGAAGGCGGCAGGCCGTCCGGGATGGTGGCGAAGCGGAAGCCCGGGGAGCCGGCCACCGCGGCGGGGCCACGGGAGCGGACGAGGCGGGCGTGGTTGTACTCGGTGTTGACGAAGGTGACGTGGAAGCCGCGGGCGTGGAGCATCTTGGCCACGTCGAGCATCGGGATGATGTGCCCCTGCGCGGCCGCCGGCAGGCACACGGCGTGTGCTTTCTCTCCCGGCGCTGAAGAAGAAGCCATTTCCCCGTCCTTTGCGAGCCTAGACGACGACACTGGTCGCTGCCGAGGATACTACTGTAATTGGCTTGGCATGGATCTGTCTCAGCATTTTGTCTTATTTATACGTAGATGATAGCAGCCACGATCACGTCTTTGAATTGGCATGGTTGCTGCATGCAGGACGCACGTGATTACGTCGATATATTCGGCTTCACTCCATATATTCTGTTATTTATTGTCGTATCGTATCTCATCTCCTTGGAGCATGCAAACTTTTGATGTACTAGGAGTATCTCTTACTGGGCCAAAAGTCTATAACCCTGCAGTAGGTAAATTTGAGAAACATAAGTTACTGACATAGCGTAATGAATCCTCCTCTTTGATGGCTGATGTTTTCTATTGTGCAAGAATATTTTAGGGGATCCTCCAATTCATATATCGGGATGTTAATTAACTCCACGTAGAGATGAAAGATATGATTTTTTTTTTCAGAAGAAAACATATGAATTATAGGGAGTCCAAGGATCTACTATCTATATCTATATCTATCTATACCTAATAATAAGGACGGCGATAACTGCCGAACGTTCGGGCTAGCCTCCCTCGGCCCGAACGATTTCGTTCGGACGACCAGCGCCACTGCCCGAACGATTTCGTTCGGGCGAGAAACTGCATCCGCCCGAACGGCCGTCACCCTCGCCCGCCTCCTCCCAGCTCGAGCCTCGTCCTCCCCCCTCCCCTACTCCAACGCCCGCGCGGCGGCGATCTCACATCCGCGGCGGCGGCAATTTCTTCTCCGCCGCCGCGCAGATCCATCCCTCGCTGCCGAGAGGAGAAGCGCTACGCCGCCGACGGATACGCCGAAGAACCGAGGTACGGCAGTCGTACTTGCCATCCTAGATTAGTTCGTGTTGCCACCCCGTAGAAAAGCTTGGAAATCTTGGTAATTTGTTCTTGGAGGCGGATTGACATCCAAGAACTGGTGTAGTTGTTGTCATCCAACCCCTTGTACTGTTGCCATTCAAATACTTCTGATGTTGCCAAACAGCTCCTTATATTGTTGCCATCCATCCAATTGTTGTCATTCATTCCATTGAAAAATTTAACAAGCAATTGCTTATTTGTTGTAAGGAAGGAAAATCCACTAACTAATTGCCATCCAACTACTTATATTGTTTCCATCCAAAACTCCATATGATAGAAGCCAAAACAACAACTATCTATTTGTCCCCTGAATAAAATTTGTTCATGTGAGACCAACTACTAAAATTGTTGCCATCTAACACCTTATGTTGTTGCCATCCAACTCCTTGTGCTGTTGCCAACTAGCTACTTGTTGATTGTTTACAATGCAGAAAAAAGAACATGAATTCTGGGGATGAGGCAGACGAGTGGCTGCGTAGGGAGTCAGCCCCGGAAGAATGGGATCCACAAGACTATGCATGTTTAATGGGTTTGGGGCCTTTGTTGCCGCTACTACAAACCATGCAGGGAGTACCCTTTGAAAATGCTTCATTGGGCACACTTCCTTGGCAAGCAAGTTGTCAAATTGACAATAACCAAAGGCCATACAGCGATGGACAAAATGTTGGTAAGTGTAAACTTTGAGACACGCTTGCATGTTTTCTATTTTGTAAAAAAATATAATTGCCATATGTGGTTTCAATCAGTAGGTGCCATATTTATGTAACTGAAATTGCCATGTGACAAGCAGTAATATTTGCCATGTGAAGTTTAGTAAAATTGCCATGTGTCAATTACTGAATTTGCCATGTGAAATTCACTGAAATTGCCATGTGTCAAGTACTGAAGTTGCCATAACAAGGTGATTAAAATTGCAAGGTCAAAATGTAATGAAATTTTCCTTACATTTGAAACTGCTTAAGTCTTTGTTAATGTTTAAATCACTGAAAATTTCACAGTCTTACTGCTAGAAAAGTGTAATTGAAAACATATACGTGCGATGATAGTTGAAACATATCGAAAATACCTTTTTGTACAGAATCTGGTGAAACAAGTAGCTCGATGCTGAGGGGCGCGGAGCAAGATCTTCAATGGGTAAGTTGATAAAATGGGCCATGAAGAACTTTTCTCATGCCCAAAACGTAATGTGAACGTACAAGTAGGGAAGTAGTTGGCATGCCATAAACCAAAAAACAACAGAAAAAAAATGTTATTCAATCACATTGAAGAAATGGCGTATTTTTTGAGTTGTACAAATAAGAAATGCCGTATGTGTTGTCAAACTATAGTTGCCGTATGTGATGCAAAGAAAATGTCATCTATGTTGATCTAGAATTGCCATGCGATGTAAATGGAATTGCCGCCTCTAATTATGTGAAACTGTCGCATGTTATTAGAACTGATCGTGTCTTGTAATATAGAAAAAATACTAATCTTGCCATCTGTGTTAGAGAGAAAATGCCATCTGTGGGATTGTTGAAATGCCATGTGTAGGTGTATTGGATTGCTACAACAACTTATGTGAAAACTGACATATACATTGAAAATTGCCATGTCTTGTAATCTACTAATTAGTACCTTTGCCATCTGTGATAAACATAAAATGCCATCTGGGGAGTACTAAAATTGTCATGTGCAACTGAATGGAATTGCCAACACTATTGATATGAAACTCTCTTGTGCAGTTGAAATTTCCATGTTTCTTAATAGTATAGTCATAGACTGCACTTGGCATATGTGATACACTTGCCATGTGTGTGAAACTACAGTTGCCGTGTGTGCGTGTATATAACTACCACCTGTAATTCAGTAAAACTGTCGATTGCAAAAAATAGAATGTAGAACAACGTGTAATCATCAAACTTACTTGCAGGGCCTGAAGGGCATTCCAACATGGTGAGGGGCGGCGACAACCAGGTTCAAGCAATGTCCAACAAGTCGCAGAATTCACAACAAGTACAACATCAACCTTCTTCTGCATCCGTGACATTGGAGTGCAATTCAATGGACGGGGATGACACAGCGGTGGCAGATGGGAGTACAGAAGTTTTAGTGGACGAAGAAGAGGAGCCTGCCATGGAAACACAGGATCATCAAGAAGCAGCGGGTGACCAAGAAGTTCAGCAAGCAAGTATTGAGGCCATTCCTCCGCCAACTGTTGAAATGAAGTTTGAAATGTTTGAGGCTGCTCAGCAATATTACCAAAGCTACGCAATGCAGAATGGATTTGCGGTGAACATAGAGTATCGGCGCAAAGTGCAAACAGGGGAAGTCTCCAGGGGTGAACTCAGATGCCACAAGACAAGATCAAATAAGAAAGGTACCGCAAAAGACGATGGCAAAGTTGCTGCAGAACGCAAAAGGGGCGTCGTCAAGAAAACTGATTGTGAGGCAAGAATGAGGCTGCTCAAGAAAGGCGCGTGGTTCGTGGTCATGGAGTACGAAGACGAACATAACCATGAATTGATAAAGAAGTTTGAGCTCGTGAAGTTCTTGAGTGTACATCGTGGGTTCACCAAACATGAGGAAGGTTTCGTACGGATGTTGTTCGAGTGCAATGTCCCTACAACAAAAATTGTGCAGATTCTCGCCTTGATTCGCGATAGCGGTGGGAAGCTAGGCAGTCTGCCGTACATAACCGAAGATGTCACCAACCTGAAAGCCAAATTCCGAAGAGAACTGAAACTAACAGATGTAGAACAAACGCTGGTGTACTTCAAAGAGAAAGAAAAAGAGGATCCAGATTTCTTTTATAGGATTGCCCTTGACGATGAGGACCGTGTCAGGAGCATGTACTGGATCGATGGCAAGGCCCGCAGAGCGTACAAGCACTATCGCGATTGCATATTGTTTGACGCGACCTACCTGACAAACATGTACAAAATGCCTTGCGCTCCATTCATTGGAATCAACAATCACAATCAGTCTTTGCAGTTTGGATGTGGATTTGTAAGGGATGAAAAACTCGAAAGTTACAAGTGGTTGTTCACTATTTTCCTAGACTGCATGGACGGCCTAGCTCCAATGAACATTATTACTGACCAAGACTTTGCAATGAGGGGTGCAATTGAGTCCATTTTCCCGCTGGCAATCCATAAACACTGCAGGTGGCATATATTCAACAAGGCGGAAGAAACAATTGGGACGGTGTTCGCCGCAAACCCAGAGTTGCACCAAGCCTTCGAGTTATGCGTGGACCACAGTTTGAACCCGAAGGAGTTTGAGAGGAGCTGGTTGCAGATGATAGAAAAATACAACATGCAAGAGAATGAGACGCTTCGAAACCTATGGGAGAAACGCACGTTCTGGGCGCCCGCGTATTTCATGCAGTGTTTCTTTCCATTCCTACAAACAACACAGCGGAGCGAGGGTTTCAACGTTGTGCTGAAGATGTACGTAAGCCCAGGGAACTCCCTCTTGATGTTTGCAAAACAGTACAATGCAATACAAGAGAAGATACTTGGGAAGGAGCTACAAGAGGAGGCGAATACAGCACTGAAAGTTCAAAAGATGACAACGTGCAAACCAATGGAGAGGCAAATGAGCAAGATTTACACTCGAAAGCTCTTATACAAGTAAGTACTGCAAAATTAAGAAAGATTTGTGGTTATTAATTTTGGTGCCTTGCTGCTATGTATTAAATTGTCATGGTGGGTTGATAGAAATTGCCATCTTGTTGTACTAGTGGTTGACATTATTGTTTATTGCAAATTGCCATGTATGTTCAATGCTGGGGGTACTTGTGAAATTGCCATGTGTGTTCAATGCAAATTGCCATGTGTGTTTAAATGAAATTGACATGTGTGTTCAATGCAAATTGCCATGTGTGTTCAATGCAAATTGCCATGTGTGATTAATATAATATGGATTGCAGATTACAGTAGGGTTTAATGTACCGATCGTTAACGCAAAAATTGATATGAAAATAACATGTCAATATGTATTGTAAAACTAAACTAAACTCATGTCGTTCGTGCCAAATATACAGATTTCAGTAAGAACTAAAAAAATCAACGTTGTACACTGCGGTCAGGATCGATGAATTCATATACAAAGTGTCAGTTATCTCCTACAACCCTGAACAGGAATATGAAGAACAGGGAAGAGGGCAGAATTACGTGGTGGACTCGTCACAAGAAAGAGCACAAGACAAGAGATGGACTTACTATGTCAAAGCAGACATACCTTTGGGGGAGTACTACTGCCAGTGCTGCAAATTTGAGAGAGACGGCATAGTGTGCTGCCACATATTGAGTCATGGATGTCAATTCGGTGGTGCACTTGCCACGACATTTCATAGACCGAAGGTGGACGTGGGACGCTGACGATGCATTTGCTCCGCGTGCCACACAAGCAGTCCTTGCAGTGCACGATGAAAGGCCAGAAGGGAGTATGTCGGCGATACGACGTGTTGTCATGACAAAGAATTTCTCGGAAATAGCACACGAAGCTTGCAACTGTGAGGAAATGAGCAAGGCTGTAGAAAGACACACCAAGGCTTTGAAGAGGGAACTTGAGGCGATTAGGAACAGAAAGCTTGATGTAGCGATTCACAAGAACCCGCTTGCTGCATCTGCTGCTGCATCTGCTTCTGCTGCTGCATCGACAGGTCCGTCCCCAGCCAGTTTGGACATTGGTTCGGGGGCATCAAACACTCAAGCACAAGTTAGAAACCCGCCGCAATCAACCACAAAAGTCCGTCCAAAAGAAATAAGGTACAAATCCGGGCTGGAAATCCAAGCAAATCACAAGAAGCCCAAGCCAAAAAAGACAAAGAAGACGGCAGCTAGTACGTCAGGAAATGAACATCAATGATGAATGAAAAAACAAATGTAATGCCATTGAGATTGTAGGATTGTGTTTTACATACTACTTACTGTTTTCGTATGTTGATTTGTCGTTTAAACTTGAAATGTCATCTCTAGTTGATTGCTATAAATGAGTTTGCCGTATGAATTTGCTAGTTATCAGTTTTATGGAAACTATAAAGGTGGGATATGACATGGCCTACTAAAATTGCCTAGTGTGTTTGGCTAATATTGCCATGTGAGATGTGATGATGTTGCCAAGTAGAATGCTTAAAACTTGTCATGTGAGTTGTGATGATGTTGCCGTGCAGAATGACTAGAAAATGCCATGTGAGTTGGGATGATGTTGCCAACCAGAATGACTTAAAATTGCCAAGTGCTGGTTACTAAGTGTATTCTTTTCCATTCCAAAGGTAGGTTGGAAATGGCGAAAATTCAAAATAAGTTGTCAGTAGTACTATAATGTAATTCAAATGTAAGGAAAAAAGTGACAAAAGCAAAGTGGACTTGGTTCAGCACACATAATGTACATAATGACAGCAGATGGTAATTAAGTGAGTACATCACAATTTACAAACTGAAACAACACAATTCATCGATGCCTAATAAAAAGGTAGTCTTCTGTCAAAGTGAAAAACACAAGTTCTGCGACGAGCGACAAGAGCATACCTTACATTCAACCGCATGGGAATGTAAGGTACGACAAGGTCGCATAGAGATCCAATGATGGCTTCACTTATACTTCGTCCCAGCCGATTTCACAGCATCCTCAATGAACTCCCTGGCTCTAGCTCGCTTGTTGAAATCCATGTTTGTTACCCAGTTGAAAGTTAGGACCTTCCTAAGAGCAGACACATATTCTGATGTGACAACGGGGACCTTGCGTCCCACCCAATGTGCAAGATACTCGAACATGAAGAAGCCGCAATCATGGCTGCACGAACAAAAAACAGCAATGAAAACATGTTAGAAACAAACAAGCTCATGAGAAAAACACAACATAAAAAGGTTGTACCAGTGACAACTATACGAATATGGTGACTTACGTATTTTCTTGTTGCGTGCTCTTAATGTACTGTGTTGGGTAGTGGCTGATCTGGACCCTTGATGTTCCATAGTGCTGAGCCCACGTTTCCTTCACTCTGTCAATGAAATACTCGTAGTGAGAGCGAAGAGTCGCATTGTCATCGCCGCGTGCAGAGTCCAACACCTCAAAACGTTGGCTCTTCAGATTTAAGCAAATGGTGTAGAAATGACCACTTTTATCCTTTGGGTCTTCGGGGGTCAGCTCCTGGTACATTGCAAACATGACCTGCAAGGTATAAAAATTATTAGGATGAAAGTGAAGAAGCTACACCATTTGTAACAAAATGTTGAATAAATTAGAAGTTGCCATCTATATGCATTTGAAATTGCCAAACTAATATAAAATTGCCTAGTGTGTAAGGCTAAAATTGCCATGTGAGGTTTGATGATGTTGCCATGCAGGATGATCAAAAATTGCCATGTGAGTTGTGTTGATGTTGCCATCTAGAAAAGAAAGCTGCAATTGCTTGCAATAAATGGATGTAAAAATGCACTAATGGGGAAAAGGGGACTCACGTATTTCTTGAGCGTCAATTTGAAATCGCCTGACTGCGCGAAATGGCTCCTAAGAACTTTGCTGAAGTAATCACCGGCCCAAATATTCGTTGTAACCACGTACGGCATGATGATCTTGTCAACATCTATTTCCATGCACTTGTTGATATAATCTATGCCACATGCTACCAAATTTGTCTGCAATCTGCCAGTTGGCTTCATAGCAAGCTCTCCCACAAATACGTACGTTGCTGAACACTCTATGATCTTCGTTCTGTCCAAGCAAGAACTGGTTTGAAAAACATGTATATAAAGTACATGTAGTGCGGCAGAAAAAGAAAACAATGAAGATTGAGAAAGGAAACGGCTGGAAAAAGGTATTACTCTCTGATAGCCCGCATGTGCTTGTTCTGAGATCTCGCTTCTCCAAAACGCTTGACGATGTCATAGAAAGTCTGCATCTCTTTTGTAACCTTGACCGTGAGATCGTAATCTAGCACTGCTGGAGCTTGAACCACTCTCGATCGCTTCACGGAACCAGGTGTTGCACTGCTAATGACATCAGATGACCCTGAGGTCGCTTGCTTGTTTAATGATTGCCTTTTCAAAGCTTCTTCATCCATCTTCCGAAGCTGCTCTTCCATTGAAGTGGAAACCTCCAATGGTGTTGTTGTGAAAATGGTAAGAACATATGTTGTGAGAAGGCAGTGGTTTGCATGAAGAAATTTTGTTGACAAGCTTCCATGTGCCAAGTAGTAAAATTTGCCATGTGTAGTTCACTAAAGTTGCCATGTGTGAATTACTGAAGTTGCCATGTGAAAATAACTAAAATTGCCATATGTAAGTTACTTGTATTGCCATTACAAGGGTGATTAAAAATTGCCAAGTCTAGAATGAAATGAACTTGTCATGTCAGAAATTGCTTAAGTTTTTCTTTATGAGATACTAAGAAATATCTTGTTGCAAAAACACTGAAATTGCTGTGTTAGTGCAAGAGAAAGTGCCAACACAATGATAAAAGAATTGCCACGCAGAAATGAGGGAGAAATACCTAGCACTAAAGGCTCTGCAAATTTTATAGCCTTTCTACCTTCCACATTAGGTTGGGCCATCAAAACTTCCTCGGTCTGATGATGAGCAAAGGAGATGGGGATGGCATCGATAGGTTCTTCAACTGGAGTACTATCAAAACCAAGATCGAAGCTTGGTGGACAAAAAGCCATGGGATGCCTCTCTCTAACATCTCTCTTATTTCTTGTTAGATCTTTTGCGGAATCCAACGGAGATAAGTGCACATACATGTCATTGTCATGTTCGCTTGTTTGGGCAGTGACCGGAGGAGGATTAACACGGCTGTCACGGGACTTTTTCTGTTCTGTAAGCTTCTACGTCAAGGCATCAGATGGCTCATACGGCACACCAACCTCAATTGGAATCTTTTTTGTCAGAAAAATAGGGCCGGTTGCAGTCTGGTCGGCGGGCACATCGTCGGGCTTGGTGGATACATTGGCAGCTTCGTCTGAAACTTTATCTCCTTGCGCAGAATGAAACTCTTTAGCCTGCCCAATAGTGGGTAAAACTGTTGAATGGACAACAGGTTTTTTTGCAACTCCTGGCGCGGTGGAAGTTGTTGGAGCTTGTTTCCGTGGGCTTCTCCTGGCAGTGACAACATTTGTAGCACCCTGAGAGGTGACGCAGGAAGTCTTGTCAGCTACTACTGCACCCGGGGCGGCATGAACGGTGCATGTACTCCTCTTCCGCACATGAAAACCATCGGCTTCCTCTGTGTGGGCAATGCTCGCAACAGGCAGTATCTCATCAAACAGGGTCGAAGCACGTATGTATACAACATCGATTTTGAAACGTGCCGAAGCACCTACGTGTGGCGACTTCTTTGGGTCATTGGCAGGTGGCACGCCTGCATGTGGCAACTTCTTTGGGTCATTGGCTGGTGGCGCGACATCACTTGGCAACTTGTTCTTGGCAGCATCAGTTTTGTTGCGTTCCGACGCGTCTCCGTGTGGCAACTTCTTGAGTTGATTGACAGTTGGCGCAGCATCAGTTGGCAACTTCTTCTTAGGAATGACAGGGTCAGGGGCGACAGGTGGCACTATGTCCTCTGACGTCTTCGTCTTCTCAATAGTCTCTGTTTCTCTCTGTACAACAGTTGTGGTTGCTGCGACAAAAGCATCTCGCATTGACAGCAGAACTGGCACAGCCTCCTTCGTCAATCCAGAAACAGAGTCATCGCTGCCAGATCCGCCTGCCAAGCCGGCTGTTAAATCTTTGGCAGAATCATTGGTGGGGCCATCAACAGCAGCAGAGCTAGAAGCATCTACGTTGCTGGCCCGTAGGACTCCGTCAGCATCAGCTTGCTTGTTTGGAATTGTTGTTGGCACAGTCTTTTTGGGCATCTTCTTGAGTGGGTTGTTCTTCTGTTTTACAGCAGCAACAGTGTCTGGCTTCTTTGATCTGCAAATGAAACGTAACCGTGATTGGAAATGTAACGTGGAAGCAAATTTTCCATGCTTGCTACAGTATTTTTGCCATGGTTGCCATATTGAAATTGCCAGGGGAGTATAACAAGAATTGCCATGTTTGACATGTTTTAGCTGGCAAAATGATTTAAAACAAGAATTACCATGGTGGTTACGAAATGCAAATTCCATGTTTGTTAGACAAAACTGCAATGGAAGTGGTATAAAAATTGCCATGTGTTTGAACAAAGGGTGCAAGCTCATAAGATCAAAAAATGTTACCTCTTCGCCACCTTCAAATTCTCTTGACGATCAACAGGGTGACCCGTGTTGGACGTTGCTGCCCGAGGAGAAGATCGTGTCGCCATACGAGCACCATCAGCGACAACCGACGCCTTTTTCAGACGTTCAGACGACCTGCAAGTTGCGTCAGCTATTTTCTTCGCCCCGCCAGCAGTCACCTCGCTAGAAAAACACAAAACCAAAAAAAAACGGTGAACATTTAGAAAAATGAGTTGCTGTCGCGAAAAATAATAGCTGCTTAATAATGAATTACTGAAAACAAGAAGAACAAACCTCCTTCTGGCAGCAACAGGGTCTAGCTTTTGCTTCTTGGCAACGACTGGCTGCTCAACGTGATCATGATCTCTTGCCCTCTTGTCGCTTGGACCAGGGACATCGGGGTTTGCCTCGTTGCGGTTGTGATCCGAACCTTGGGGGGGTCAGGGTCATGAAAAGGGTTGGGGATATCGATATCGAAACCATGAAGATCTTCCTGTGAGTCAGGAAACTCCTGAGAGATGTTGTAGTCTTGACGTGAGCGACAACCAGTTGGCCGGTATGTACGTTCGCCAACAGCAGCAGTAAACTGCCTTGCAGCTTCAACGCCATCTCCGTCGGACAATGAAGTCCAACCTTGCACCAGATTTCCCATAAGGCCAGACATTCCGGACGCAAACCGCTCAATGAGATGCTCCACATTTTCCCTATTCTGCTTGCGAGAGATGATGAAGGAACATGTTGAATATGAGAAAAGAACAACAAAAAATACGGGTGAAATTGGGGAAAATGTAACTCATTAAGTAGTAATATTAGTAATGGCGTGTGTGGTCAGGTTGCAAGCACGCGTAAGGTATTCTCTGAAATTGCCATGTATTGTAGTAGGAACCAGAAATTGCCATCTATGCATAATTAAAATTACCATCTGAAATGAACTATAATTACCATGTAACATGAGTGTAACGCAAAAAGCGTTCAATAAAATTCTTTCACATGGAGAAAATGTCGAAAAGATCATATTACCTGCAAGGAGCAAGATGGGTTTGTGTGCACACCCATCCATTTGGAGAAACCGTGAGTACCACCAAAGAAACTATAGTCAATAGCATGCTTGGCCATTACCTGCAACCAACATAAAAAAAGAGAAAAAAGAACATGTCAGAGAAGTGTGCCAAAAAAAGATGAAAACACTCGTATAGCATCCATAAAAGCTAAGAAAACTGGCCTGCAATTTCCCGTAAGACATGTCGGTGTTCCTGTCAGCAGCAAGTACTGCTTTGACTTGCTCATTGTTCCAAGCAGCTACAGTAAATTTTACAGGGCGGGGAGGTCCGGTATTACCAAATTTAACTTTTGAGAAGTCAAGCTTGTCAACATACATAAGCTACACCAGAGAGAACACATGTTTTAGAAAAGTGAAAAATTTGGCAAAATGCAATTACAGGGACAAAACACAGAAATGAAAACAGTCAACAAGTAAACTTGCCATCAGGTAAAGACGACTTCCTTTCTGGTACATTTTCTTGGCGAAGGCATCATGAATGAAGTCGGCGATAAATTTGCACCAGTTCATGTTCTTGACATCAAATAATTTGTCCTGATTGACAAAATAAATGGAACAATGATTGGAAACGTGTATATATTTTTATTGCAAAAAAATGGAGAACGTAAAATTGCCATACAACATGGGATGCAATAACCAAGTTACTAGCAGCTATGTATTCATGTGAAGACAAAAAAATGCCCTGGAGCATGTTCTATAGTTGCCATGCATCAAATGTGTAGGTTGCAAAATTGCATGAGTTAGAAAATTGCCATGCACTAAGTGTTGAAATTGCCATGTATACAATACTGAAACTGCCATGTAGTATATTCTGAAATTGCCATACACCATCAACATAAAAAACACTTAAAAAACAGAAAAAAGCAATGCAAAAAATGATAGTAACAAAAGAGGAAGTCACCTACCAATATGGGGAAACACCTGTTGCTTGGGCGCGTCGAAGTGGTGGGCGCAAAGACTGTCGAGATGAGAAGCATTAGACATTTGCTCTTGAAAACATCACCACTACTTCACGTTGCAGCAAGTGAAGTTGCGAGAGTGCTGGTCAGTGGAATAGCTTCATGGTCAGGGAACATATCCGGGAAAAGGCGCTCTTACACAACGTTGTCAACCTTGTAAAGTACAAGAATGTGTCCCCTTGGAACACCTAGCGTATCGAACACGGAATCTTCATCCAGTGGCAACCTCCCCCGGCCGGGAATTATGAATTCCCTTGACTTGGGTTCGTAGATGCTACCAAGCCAATCACACGCCGGATTCACCAAGGTTGAACACTGTACATCCAGCATGGACCTCATTCCCATGTCGACGACCGCGTTTCTCTGGTTGTCATCAAACGCCTTAGCCACATCTGTGAACATCTTCTGTGAAGCCCTGTTGCGGGGCGGTTTATGCGAAAAAGACCAACACATTAAATCTTCCAATCAATAACAGGAAGACATTAAACATTTAAGACATAATGCAATGAGGTATGAGACGATAAAGGTAAACAGGGCACCACCTTATTAGTCTTCCGCCCAGCAGTGACATCAGCATCCATGAAATCATCGGTGTCAGAGTCGTGTGATCGCACCATGATTCTGGATAATTACACAATTTAAAGGATAGACAAACATGAGGATGGCAATTGTGAAAAGGTTCTCTTACTATAAAAACATGATTCTGGACATGGCAATTTGGACACAGATTATTAGTTGATAATGTTGCGCATACACATGGAGATATGCCAGTATGCTCAGGTACTAAGAAAATGGAAAGCAGGGGGCAAGGCAAAATATTACATGGCACAAAAACATGGCAATTTTCATAATATTGAAGAATGTGAGGCAGGGGGAAATGGCAATATTCCATGCCCTACAACATGGCAATTTTCATAAATAGCAAAGAATACAAGGCCTATAGCATGGCACTTTCATTAAAACAAAATTATGAAAAGACATTTGGACATGGCAATTTCAGATTTGCAGAACACATTGAATGTGGCATTTTACATGGCAATTTAGGGACATGGAACATAGTTAAAAAGGCCTGTACATGGCGATTCCTGGAAATGGTAATGTCAACATGGCAATTTTCATAAAAAGCAAAAGAATGCAAGGCCTATAGCATGGCAATTTCAGCGTTTAACAAATTATGAAAGTCATTGGACATGGCAATTTTCAGAGTTGCAGAACGCATTGAATGTGGCATTTTACATGGAAATATAGGGACATAAGACATAGTTTAAAAAGGCCTGTACATGGCAATTCCTGGAAATGGAAATATCAACAGCAGTAAGCATCATGTATGCAAACATGGGGATAAAAAGGCATGGCAATTTCGGGACACATAACTACAATTAGAATGGACTTTTGTACATGGCAATTCCTGGAAATGGAAATATCAACAGCAGTAAGCATCATGTATGCAAAATTGGGGATAAAAAGGCATGGCAATTTTGGGACACATAACTACAATTAGAATGGACTTTGGTACATGGCAATTCCTAGAAATGGAAATATCAACAGCAGTAAGCATCATGTATGCAAAATTGGGGGTAAAAAGGCATGGCAATTTTGGGACACATAACTACAATTAGAATGGACTTTTGGTACATGGCAATTCCTGGAAATGGAAATATCAATAGCAGTAAGCATCATGTATGCAAAATTGGGGGTAAAAAGGCATGGCAATTTTGGGACACAGAACTACAATTAGAATGGACTTTTGGTACATGGCAATTGAAAGGCATAATACCAGTCAGAAAAATAATATTATGACTAGAACATGGCAATTTTCATTAATAGCAATAGTACTTAAAGCAGTGAACCATGCAAAATCAGGGTTGCATAACACTTTGATTGTGGCATTTTACATGGCAATTTTGGGGCAATGAAACGAAATGCTCATCACCAAGTCAACAGGCGTCATCCGTACTGAAATTGGGGGGGTAAAAAATGACCATATGGCATGGCAAATGACAGGATAGAACAGAGAGGCAATGCAGTGCTCCACGCCAACCCTAGCGCACTGAACCGCGCGATGACGGCGAAATCCGCATCGGCTCCGCCGTCTAGCGACGAGCACGGCGACGAACGGCGGCGGTCCGCCGTGGAACAGAGCAAAACTAGGTCAACTAAAACAAGCGAGGGATATATGCGATTCCTAAACCTAGTGGCAATGCAGTGCTCCACGCCAACCCTAGCGCACTGAACCGTTCGATGACGGCAAAATCCGCATCGGCTCCGCCGCCTAGCGACGAGCACGGGGACGAACGGCGGCGGTCCGCCGTGAAACAGAGCAAAGAGCGGGAGAGGAAGTAGAGGAAGAGGGCGCTGCGAGTACTTGCCTTTGTCCTCCCCTCCAATGCGGTGGCACTGGAACTCGCCTTCACCGCCGGCGGCGAGATTCGCGACGCAATCGCCTCGAAATTGCCTCCTCCTTCTCCAACCTCCTCTCGAGTTCAAAACGGAAGCAATTGAAATGAATGTCGTAGGCAACTGCGCGCGAGTAAGGTGAAGTTGGAAGGAGACGTGGGGACGCCGCGGTTGCCGTCGTTCGGGCGGACGGCGGCTGGTCCGAACGACTGGGAACTAATGACGTCGCAACCACCCACGCGCCGAGATTCGTGCACGTCAACGGACGGGGGAGGCGTCGTTCGGGTGGGAGGGAGCCGCCCGAACGTGTGGCGCTTATCATTACTGAATAATAAAGCGAGGTGGCTTTCTTAGTCCGTTTTCATGTTTTTGCAGAAAAAACCTTCTTTTTTATCTAATCAACTCGCAGTCCAGAGAATCCAGAATAAAAAAAAACGATTCGTTCATTAGGTGGGCTTGTTGGGCCTCTGTGTGTGGGATGCTAAAAGAGCTCTGTCTCTCTATCCATCCACTGCATGGGCCAAGGGCCTGCTTCACACCTTTTTCCCATCGCTGCCCTGATTTTTGGATCCAACATTATTTTCTAATTTACCTAAAAAATGTTTGTTTTCTAAATGTATTTTGCTTCATAAGAAAATACTTATAAAATATCATGTCCTATTTTAATAATTTTGAAACTTCATTTCCTAAATTTATTTTGTTAGTCATGGAAAATACGTAATAATGTAAGATTACCATGTCCTGTATTGACAAAAATGTAAATTACAAAAAATTAATTTTCACTAAATTTTGCATGAAACCCTAAACACTAGAAAATCCAAATGAATAATGGCTAAACATAATTTATTTTCTAACTTTATTTTTCTTTATGGGGAAATATTTTAAAAATAGTGTGTCTTATTTTGATAAATTGAAACTTTATTTCCTAAATTTAGTTTATTCGTCGTGGAAAATACGTAATAATCTAACATTAGCATGTCCTATTTTTATAAAATTGAAACTTACAAATAATCCATTTTGACTAAATTTTGCATCAAACCGTAAACACTAAAAATTCCAGATGAATAACGGCTAAGCGTAATTGATTTTCGAACTTTATTTTTCTTTACAAGGAAATAATTTTCAAATAGCATGTCCTATTTTAATAAATTTGAAACTTTATTTTCTATATTTAGTTTGTTTGCCGTGGAAAATACGTAATAACGTAAGATTAGCATGTCATGTTTTGATAAAAATGGAACTTAAAAATAATCAAATTAAATTTTTTTGCGTGAAAACCTAAACGCTAATTAAGTCAAATGAATAACGGCTAAGCATAATTGATTTTCTAACTTTATTTTGGTTCATAAGAAAATATTTTTTAAATACCATGTCCTATTTTGTAAATTTGAAATTTTATTTCTTAAATTTGGTTTGTTCGTCCTGGAAAATAGCTAATAATAAAGGTATTTCAGTTTCTTTAGATTTTTCGTCCATCTTTAAAATTATCCATGTAGTAGAACAAAATTACTTGCCGCTGCCACTAGCAAATAAAAAAAGGATGCGTACATAAGGTCGCACCTCGAAGCGCACCATCGCTGCATTGGGCCACTGCTCTACCAACATGGACTTTAAAGCACGTCAACCGAAGCGCACCCCTACTTGCTCATCATGTCATTGTACATACGTTATTTATACCTTTAAAAATGCACTCCTTCAGATTGGAATTACTTGTTGGAGTACGTTGTTTGCTATTTATCATCCTTGTCCTAAGAAGCGACGTACATGAGTAGTTTTCTTATAACAAAAGGTTAGACGATATTGAGTACGGGACGTGTTTCCCCCCAAAAAAAATTGTTAGATGACGCCAAGCCATTTACATGGTTGGGAGGTCATGCTCCTGAGACTATTCTGTGTCCTTGCCTCCATGAGACACATCTACACATCCATCGTGACCTCACACTTAATCTCTCGCTTCGACCATTGATTCATCGATTCCTTCACTGCCTTCCTCTACACGACCGTTTAGGATTTTTCATCGAAAATTTCACCACCATCAAAAAACTTGAAGAAAAAAGTTTATGCTCCCGTTGCAACGTGCGGGCATTGTCCTATTTAATAATGAAGGGAGATGACTTTTTTAGTCCATCGTGATGTTTTGCAAAAAAAAAACTCATTCTTTTTTACATAATTAACCAGTAGTACATCCGCTTCGTTTGTGCAAATGCTTACGTTCATTGTTGGCTCCTCGCGTGGGCCCAATCGCACTTGGACCTAATAATAGAGGGCCTCTGCTTCGTACGTCCGTCGTCGGTTCGTTCATCCCTCGCTCTGCGTATTGCCTCGCTAGCTAAACCAGTACATATGGCCCAACGAAACAAAAATTATCACGTGCCCACTTTTTACAGGCCACCACGTTGTATCAGCCGGCCCAACTAACTAAAAAATAAAGCCGAAATATTTTCATCCAGCCCATACGGTTTGGATCGATCAAGCTCTAAATAGTCCCACATCGTTTGCTGTTGTGCAATCGTAGTAATTTATATACGTGTACAAAACTACACATACTAAGCTGGCTCAAGGATGGATTGGTATACAAGCAAAATAAGCGAAGGATTAAAGAAGAAATTGATACAAAGCTTGTCGGGGGGCTGAAGGAAGGCGGGCATCACCGGGGAGGAGATTATGGAATGCCTGAAATATTAACCGCACGACGGCCGGAGGTGACTTTCTTAGTCCGTTTTTGTAATTTTTGCGAAAAAATCCCTTCTTTTCTAACAAATAAACCCGCAATCCAGTGTTCAAAGAAAAAAAGTGATTTTCTGGTCTGTGGGGCCTAAAAAACATTTCGCTGGTCTCTGTTGGGCCTCTTCACAAGTTTGTTTTAGAAAAGGGCCTCTTCACAAGTGATAAATAACGCTTTCACATTTGTTTTTCTTTTTGGCCTGTCTGTTTCGCCATGGGTTGCAAGTACTAATCCCTGAATGAGTCTAGCTGGGCCTATTGCGTATATTCCTATTAAATACTTTTTATAACTTGTAATATATTTCCTTAATTAGCATGTGGAAATAAAATATATAATATAAATGTGTGAATGCACAGACTCGATAATTTTCTTAATATAGAAATAAAATGTATATAGAATATAAACATGCGAATGCACGGACTCGATAATTTTTTTTATAAAAAATAAAAAGTTCTTCCTAAGTTTCATCATTCATCATTATTTATACCGTTTTATTATTATTATTATTTTCACTTTCATGACAAGAAAAAAATCACATAAAGTGTTCACACATTTTAATATTTTGTATTATTTTAATTGCATTTGCGCCATTTTAAAATATATAAACTTAAATTTACGTACATCATAGGTATTATATCACAAGATTAACATTTTTTCCATTGTTTTAAGCAATATTTATTTTAATAAAAATATCTCTCGAAATATCACAAAAAAATGTCCACACGATTACTCACGAAAAAGTGTATCTACAAAAAACACTCACGAAAAGTGGCTACACATTTTAATTTTTTGTATTATTTTAAATGCGTTTGTGCATTGTTAAAATATATATAGTTAATTTTACGTCCGTCATAGGTATTTTATCAAAAGATTTTAATTTTCTCCCGTTGTTTTAAGAAATCTATATTTTTATTAAAAAATATTGCTCCAAATATCACAGAAAAAAATTCTTCACATGATTTTAATTTTTTTTGTCATTCATTCCAAAATGCTATATGTAGCGAACTCAAGAAAAAAGTGGCAAAAAAATCTCACAAAAGTGTTTATATGTTTATTTTATTATTTTAAATGTGTTTGCGCCTTTTTAAAATATAAAGTTAATTTTACCTACATAGGTATTTGATCATAAGATTAAAATTTTCTCCGTTGCAACGCACGGACATTGTTCTATCTTTACCTTAATAATAAAGGGTTACCGAACTCACAAAAAGTGTACCGACAAAAAAACTCATGAAAAGTGTTCAAACGTTTTATTTTTTTGTATTATTTTTAAAAAAATTGGGCCTTTTTAAAATATATAAAAATAATTTTACGTACATCATAAGTATTTTATCATAAGATTAAAATCTACTCCCGTTGGAACGCACGGGCATTGTCCTAGTACCTAATAATAGAGGAAGATGGCTTTCTTAGTCCGTTTTTGTGTTTTTTGCAGAAAACTCTATTCCTTTTTATCTAATCAACCCACGGTCCAGAGAATCCAAAATAATAATAAATGATTTGTTCATTAGTTGGGCTTATTGGGCCTCTATGTGTGGCTCACGAACAGCTCTGTCTATCCACTGCATGAAGGTCCTGCTTCATACTTTTTTTTCCACCGCAACGCTGGTTTTTGGGATCCAACTTTATTTTCTAATTTACCTAAAAAAGTTTATTTTCTAACTTTATGTCGTTTCATAAGGATATATTTTTAAAATAGCATATCCTATTTTAATAAATTTGAACTTTCTTTCCTAAATTTAGTTTGTTCGTCATGGAAAATACGTAATAATGTAAGATTACCATGTCCTGTTTTGATAAAATTGGAAATTAAAAACAATAAATTTTGACTAAATTTTGCATGAAACCCTAAACGCTAGAAAATTCAAATGAATAATGGCTAAACATAATTTATTTTTCTTTATGGGGAAATATTTTAAAAATAGTGCGTCCTATTTTGATAAATTTAAAACTTTATTTCCTAAATTTAGTTTGTTCATCATGGAAAATACGTAATAATCTAAGATTAGTATGTCTTATTTTCATAAAATTGAAACTTAAAAATAATATATTTTGACTAAATTTTGCATGAAATCGTAAACGCTAAAAAATCCAGATGAATAATGGCTAAGCATAATTGATTTTCTAACTTAATTTTTCTTCATAAGGAAATATTTGTCAAATAGCATGTCCTGTTTAGATAAAATTGAAACTGTATTTTCTATATTTAGTTTGTTTTCGTCCATCTTTGAAGTTACCCATGTAGTTGAACAAAATTACTTGCCGCTGCCACTGGAAAATAAAAAATGATGCATACATAAGGTCACACCTCGGATCGCACCATCGCTGCATTGGGCCATTGCTCTACCGGCGTGGACTTTAAAGCACGCCAACCGAAGCGCACCCCAACTTGCTCATCACGTCATTGTACATACGTTATTTATACCCCTAAAAAATGCACTTCTTTAGATCGGAATTACTTGTCGAACGTTGTTTGCTACTTATCATCCTTCTCCTAAGAAGCAACGTACATGAGTAGTTTTCTTATAACAAAAGGTTAGACGATGTCGAATACAGAACGAGCTTTCCAAACAAAAGAAATGTTAGATGATGCCAAGCCATGTACATGGTCGTGAGGTCATGCTCCTGAGACTATTCCGTGTCCTCGCCTCCATGATTCGCACCGTTGCGGACACATCTACACGTCCGCCGTGACCCAACACTTAATCTCTCGATTCGATCATTGACTCATCGATTCCTTCACTGCCTTCCTCTACACGACCGTCTAGGATTTTTCATCGGAAATCTCACCACCATAAAATTTTTTGAAGAAGAAAGTTTATACTCCCGTTGTAACGCACGGGTATTATCCTAGTCTAAATCTAAATCTAAACTTAGAATATAAATCTAAAATCCAAAATATCTGAAAAAGAGGTAAGGTGTCCTATTCCACATCTGAGTGTTTCATCCCTCCTTCGTAGATCCCTGGACATGGATGATGAGTGCATTTTGCATCGTGTTTTACTTACTGTTTTTGCATCATAGTTTTTTTTTTGCATTTCACCGCAATAGCTCATTCGGTTTTGTTTGGTTTCATTAGGATCCCTCGAATCAGGAGATTTGGAGTATCATTAAAAAAATCTTCATTTTTAATGAAAAATATGTTGATTCAGCCTCGTAAGAACCTTCCATACGAATAGACGGACACATGAGAATAAATTGCAAATCGGTTGGAGGTTCTAGAAGAGAAGACAATGTGTCGTACGAGCATGCCTATTCATACCAGTGATCATACCGCGCTTCCATCAACTTTGCCTGGTCGACTACTTTGACCCAGTGAAATCAAATCTTCGTTACGATGAACAAAGAGACTCCAGTATACATAATAGTATCAAAAACCTCACTTTCGGAAGGGATCTTGAGGGGGGATGAGTAGAAGGGCAAACACCTTGCTATTAATTGCATCGATCACAGAGGCCAAGGCATCGATCCTTGTATAATTTTCATCATTCATATGGTTACCTGGATGAGGTCTTTTGCCTTTATGTCTGAGCAATTTCCCTAGTTTCATGTGTAGGGGAACGTGCTCCCCTGCAAAAAATTATTCATGCAAGATCATGACGAGGATCATGTCACCATGACCAATAATCCATACAACTGAAGAAAAGTAAGAGATTTGGTTATGCTCATCAAATCCTTCAGCTAGGTGCCTAGGTCCCCCGCCGCCTGCCTCGCCGGTGCGCGCTCGGAGCCGCCGATTCAGTTTCGCTCGCCGACCAAATTCACATCGAATCCAAGCTTCTTCGTCGGCTGCGGCTGGCCAAAACGCCTTCATCGGCGAGATCTACGATAGGGTAGGCCTAGACCCCCCGCCCCGCTGTAAAGTAGTCGCCGCCCAACGGCCGTGAGCCTCAGCCGTTCTTCCGTTGTGAAGTCGTAGTCGCCCGCCTGCGTGCCAGCGGAGCTCCGACGACGTTCGGTCGTCTCTGGAGTTGTGCAATAGGCGTCGCCCGCAACGGCTTCCGCCAACGGCTGCCCAACCTGCATTAAAGATGATTTTGTGTGACTCCTCTTTCGTGGACGGAAATTAGTTTCACGGTGATTTTTCGCATTGTAGATGAGTTCATGTGACTCCTCTTTCGTGGACGATTCCTCGTCGGATGGGGAATTTGATTTAAACAAATAAGAGGACATTGCAATGCTAGTTGCAATGCACAAGGGTAAGAAGCGAAAGCACGGTGGTTCTGTCTATGGCTGTGCATCCATTCGGAGAGAACGGGTGGATGCTCACAAGAGGTTGTTGCGCAACTACTTCGGTTCACAACCCGTTTTTCCGGAGAAGTACTTCCGACGCCGGTTCAGAATGTCCAAAGACTTGTTCATCCACATTTGCAATTTCGTGAAGCAACATGATCGATCCTTAGCAGAGGAGGAAGTGTGCAGACTTGCTTGGACATAGCACCGAACATAAGGTCAATGTCGCATTGAGCATGATGGCCTACGACGTTCCTACAGACTACAATGATGACAACTTGGCGATGCCAAAGAACACTTCTATCTACTATGTCAAACAATTTGCAAAGGCTATTGTAGAAGTGTTTGGTGCAGAGTACTTGAGAGCTCTCAATGCTCAGGACACTCAGAGGTTGTTGGAGATGAACAAAGCTCGTGGGTTTCCAGGTATGCTAGGATCTATCGATTGCATGCATTGGAAGTGAATTTTTTTTTGCCTAAGAGCATGGTATGGACAATTCAAGGGTCGTGGGAAGGATGCCACAATCATTCTTGAGGCCGTTGCCGATCAAGAAATATGGATTTGGCATTCATATTTTGGCATGCCTGGATCTTGCAATGACATCAACGTGCTCGACCGGTCCCCTCTTTTTGCCAAGTTAGCAAATGGAAGGACCACCGGTGACATTTGAATAAAATGGTCGCATGTATAACTACGGGTACTCTATCGCGGATGGCATTTATGCTAAGAAAGAAATCATCTTTCACAATGCACAACGGCGGAAAGATGTTGAGAGGTTTTTTGAGATTTTACGATCTCAATTTGCTATTGTGCAAGGACCATCTAGATTCTGGGATCAAATAATCATCTGGCATATCATGACTACTTGTGTGATTACGCATAACATGATCATTGAAAATGAGCGGGGACATGATTTGGATTACACCTTCTATCACTCTATCACTTGATGGTCGTACTGTTATGCCCATGAGAAGAGAGGAGTGAATCAAACGCTTCATGAATGTGTACAATGAAACTAGAGACTCCGATTCACGCGATCAACTTCAGAAGGATTTGATGGAGGAGTATTGAAAATATCATGGCGAGAGAGCCGCCTAGTTTCATTTATTTTGTTTGTGTATTGTGCAAAACTATGTTGTTGTGATGCATTTGATGTTGTGAATTCGATGAACTATGTAGTAACTTGATATTGTGGGCATGTGCAATTTTTTATTTGATTATCAGATGTTTTAGAATTTGTCCGACTGTTGAACAACGACTGTACAACAGCTGAACAACAGCTGTACAATGGTCGTGCAGCGGCCGCCGGTTTTGCATCTCAAGTTTTACATGGCCTATTGGAGTTGCCCATTTACATCTCCGTTTTGCATCATCTGTTGGAGTTGAATTTTTTTGAAGATGTAAAAGAACTCTGATGTTGTAAATTATACAACACCTAGTTTTGCATCTTCTACTGGAGATGCTACTACAATAACAAGCAATACGATTTTGTATCGCCGCATGAGCAGGTTGTGACCTATCATTTCAAGCAAGCACGCCCCCAAGTCGAGTAAATAGCAGAAAACTACCTGAATTGGGATCGTCATTCCGAAAAACCATCACTTTAAAATTTCCTTCACACCCACCATTTCAGAGGTCGGCTGTTTCAAAAAAACTACAAAGTACCGCTGATGACTTTTTTTAGCTATTTTCAATCACGATTATGACAGTTGGGACCCATTCGTCAGATTTTCTAAAAAAAGAAAAAGCAACCGAGTCCCTAAAAAAACAATCGGGTCCTCGCTCCACACAAAAAAGGAGCAACTCCCCGATGCCGCGACCTTTCCTTGCTATGCTCGGGTGGGGACGTGTCCGCCGCGCCGGCGCTGCCGGTGCTGTCGGAGGCGAGGTCGTTGGCGATGGAGAGGAGCTGCTGCTCCCGCTGGTGGCATGACATGGATGAGAGGATCCCGCGGAGCCGTCCGCATGAACAAAAAATGCGTCATAGCGGCGCCGTGCACGCCCGCCGTTCATGTCGTTGTCATTTAGAAAAGGAAAAGTGGCCAGCCGCCACAGCTGGGAGCCAGCGGCCAGTAGAGGTGGCCGGTCGACGAGCTTCCCGCGGCTCCATCTCGCTACCCGCCAGCGCGCTCGTCCGTGCTGACTGCCTGCCGTGCTCCCCACATTCCCTGTCCTCTGTCCAAGTCCGGTTTGCCGGGGCTCCTTTCTCCCTTCTCCTCTCCCACCACCGACCCTCTTCTCCTCCCCCCCACTGCTGGCACTCCTCCTCTGCTGCCGAGCTCTCGCTGGATTTGGTTCGCCGGGGTAGAAGGACCGGATTGTTTTTTCCAGGGACTCGATTGATATTTAAAAAATCTAACAAGTGGACCCAATCAATCGTAATCGTGGTTAAAATTTGCTAAGACGGTCATCATCGATACTTTATAGTTTTTTGAAACAGCCGATCTCCGACATGATGGGTATCAAAAACATTTTTAAAATGTTTTTCTAAATGACGCCACCAGTTCAGATATTTTTCTGCTATTTACTCCCCCAAGTCGCATCCACCAAACCTAGCCGTAAAAATACCGAAGCCAAAGCAGCGCCGCGGATCCGAGTGCGTCCGTCCAGCGCCGCCACTACTGCTGCTGCCGGGATGGAGCCGGAGCTCGATAGCACCAAGGCCACCGCTGGCAACCGCAAGCACCTGGCCATGCTCGAGCGCCTCTCCAAGCGCACCGCCTCCTCCTCCGCGGACTCCCCCGAGGCGTCCCCCGTCGCCGCCTTCCTCTCTCGCTTCGCCGCGGCCAAGGTCGCCTCGGAGTCCGCCCTCTCCGCCTGCCGCTCCTCCCCCGAAGACGTCGCTGCCTCCCTCTCCGCCGCATCCTCCGCCGTCGACGACCTCGAGCGCCTCGTCGCGGAGGCCTCCCACTCCCTCCCCCCGTACGAGCTCCGTTCCGCACTCGCCGCCGTCTCCGACCTCCGCGCCGCCCACAAGCTCGCCGCCTCCGAAGTCCGACCCAAGAAGTCATTCTCCTTCAGGAACAAGAGCAAAACCTCCAAGAACCCCCCGCAGGATCCTCCCGCTCTGTCCCAGCCGCCCCCGGAGCACCCAAGGCCTGACTCCGATGCGATCCTGCCCGGGTTTGGGTTCCGGGGCAGGAATGGCGCTACCTTGGTGAAGGATCTGAGGGTTGCCAACGAGAAGGATGGGGATTTCACGCTTGCTGATTTGGTTTCCTGTGAGGTTTACCTCAAGGGCAAATGCCGGGCGCTGTACATTCACAAGTTAAGAGATTGCCGTGTGTTCATTGGCCCTGTTTTTGGCTCGGTGCTCATAGAGGATGTTGAGCGATGTACATTTGTAATGGCGGCGCATCAGATCAGGATTCATGAAGCGAGGGCAACAGATTTCTACCTGCGGGTGAGGAGCAGGCCGATCATTGAAGATTGCAGTGGTGTGAGATTTGCACCACATGCTTTAAAGTATGTAGGGATTGAAGAGGATCTGAGGGATTCCGGCCTTGCTGAGGACACTGGTAATTGGGCCAATGTGGATGACTTCAAATGGCTCAGGGCAGTGCAGTCACCAAACTGGTGTTTGGTTCCAGAGGAAGAGCGTCTGCCGATTGTCGACATTTCAGAAGTTCAGGAACGGGAGGATTGTAACTGAGCTGCTCGGGAGGTTTCACTCTCAGCTCTAGTTTCGGATTAATGTTCTGGACTGGTTGAATCTTGATGCTTTTGTTGATTACCTTTTTTTTTTATTCATGTTTTTTTTACCTCATTGTATCCACAGCTTGCTAAATTATGGATTGGAAATATGAGACACTTTAATGTGTGATCAGAAAGGTGTTGATTATTTCATAATTATGCATACTTAGTAAGGTCATGCAATTTTATGAGCAAGAATCATACTTGGTAATTGGTATATGGGTTTTGGTTGAAGGCAAGGCATCAGAATGCATACATCTTTATTCAGTTGTACACACATATTGTTTTATATCTAATTCTGTGACCTTCAATGCTCTAGAAGTTGAGGAATTTATAGTTGCAGGAATGCATGATTCTGTGGTAGTGGTACATAGTTTCCTTCTGAATTAGTGGTTTAAAAATACTTAGTACGAAGTACTTCAAATACTAAAAAGAAATTAATAACAGCTATGATGAACTAAAGTTATTTTTTTCCTTTGTACCATGTTTTCTTTTTCAATATCCCTTGGTCTTCATTACTGTTATTGTTATCATGGCTAAAAATGTAGGGAACTTCAAAATATTTTAGCACACAACAGAGATTATTAGCATATCATCTATTTACTTTGAATCGTAATATTATTACCAGAGTTCATTACTGTTTTCAATATCAGCTCAATGGTATTTTAACTCATGAGACTATGCGCGGAATAATGTAATCTCACCACTACTGACGCTAGTAATACCGGTTTTGTTGAAAGGGGTTTGCTGATTAGGTAGCTAAGGTTCTTCTGCACACCACTACTGATGCTAGTAATACCGGTTTTGTTAAAGGGGTTTGCTGATTAGGTAGCTAATGTTCTTCTGCATCCCCCCCCCCCCCCCCCCCCCAATTTCTTTTGTTGTCACCCTACCTTGATAGGCACAATAATAAATTTGTCCACTCAATAAGCAAAAAGGGACATTGACATAAATATCACTCTTTTGATTTTTTACCATATCTATTTACTAGAAGGCATGAGCTTTCTTGCATGGTCAACCATAATAATAATGAAAGGAACACTTACATAAATGTATTGTTTTGATTGCTAACGTATCTCTTTTGGCACAAGGCATTTGATGTCATACATGATCAAGCATTCATCCATATTTCCAGCATATGTACTTTATGCATAATCAAGGATGGTTTTCTTTCCCGGGTACATAAGCAACCTTGCCCATAAAATGGTTGGTGGCCATATTTATGGTGATTACTAAATAATGCTGTCCATGTGTGCTATGCCAGTTCCTTGCATCTTGGAATCTTGAGTTATCATTGCTTAAGTTCTCATTTGCTGCTCCTTTAATTTTATGTTTCTTTTAGCTGTTTAAGGGCACATTTTTTCTTCAATTTTGCTTGCTCTCACATTATTATCTTCTTAATTAGTGCCTTTCATTTGAGCTACAACATGTTATTAAATCAATTTCAAGCAGATTGAGCTCCCTGATCCTGAGTTTGATGACATGAAGTTGTCCATGTGTTATTCCTTCGATGAAAATTGTAGCATTTGCTGACTGCCTCCTCTCGTCTGTTCGTTCGTGATCCTTGTAGCTAATCTTGGAAAACATATCTGTTAGCTTTGGGCATACGTGCATGTTCCTTGATTCCCATGGATTCTCTTTTAAGTTTGTCATACTATTAAAAAATATTGTAATTATTTCTGCTACGAAAACATTATATCCTGGATGGAACCTGATATACCTCTGTTTGAATTTTGTGCAGAAATGAGGGAACTGCAAATAGAGAGAAGTTGCATGATTATTGAAGATAAGGAGAGCTTGAGGGATTATTATGATCTCTTACAGCAGTACAAAAATTTAAAGAGAGGTGTCTGTGATATATTATATGTCGCCAAATTATGTCCTGCCTTTCTTGTAATCTGGAAAGCTTGTTCATGTTCGATATACAGTACAGTCGAGCAACCCGCCTTCTCTAACGACGAAAATGTCACGTGGGGAATTATAACAAAGGTTTTTTCCTCACTTTTTGTGAAACCAAAGTTTGAGTCAAGAATCTTTGAACAAAGATTACTATGTCTGCTGATGATAAATTGTCTCAAGTAATACTAAAGGTGTGAAATAGTAAATCTACGTGTGGAGAGCATCTGCATCACCGTGTCAAGCTTGGACTTCAGGGGAAAAGATGAATTAGGATTTCAGTTGGCTCATTGGCTTTTGTCCCTATACAAGTGTACATACACACTGCATAATGGAGAATTTGAAGTAATACATCTAGTTCAGTGTTCTTTCTGTTGCGAGAGTTCAATGCCAGCTATATGTGTTTACAAACAAATGGTTGAACATGAATGGTTGAACAAATCGAGGTCTTACACAATTAACCAAAATCAAATATGGTGGAAAAAAAGAATAACTTTTGGTACAAATTACACCAAAACTTGAGCAAACTGCTCCTAGCTGAACATAATCTGGCAGCCAGGAAACATGCCAAACTGAATGGATCATCAAGCGCACTTTTTTTTTCCCGTTTCGGAAAAAAGTGCAGTGAGAAGTTGAATCAAAATGGTGGAATTCTATCTTCGGGACATTTTCTCTCCACTCGGCCGATCTTCGACGGCGGCCAGATGATGTGGGTCACCCTCCCGTTTATTAGGCCCAAAGGGATCTGAAGAAAACACCGCACGTAATGAAATAAGTCACAACATAGAATACAGCTAGTTGAAATAAGAATTACCTGCACAAGCGCAATGATTGATTGGAAGAAAAACTATCGTGTCAATAACAATATCAGGTTTCCCCACAAAAAAAACATCAGGTTTCCGTATCTATCACAACATTCTCTTTGATCTGTTGTATCCTATGCTAATTCTAGGGACATCCTGAATTAGCAAATTTACAACCAGTCAGGCAACATAAATAAGAAAACACCACCGCAACCTGGCAAGTTTCTTCCACCTTAGGCCCTTAGCACACAAATGCGCCTGCCTTCTAGTGTATTGATGTGCTGGTGTGGTGTATTACTTACAGTGTATATTTACCTGACTATTTGACTTTTTAATTTTATTCTGCTTTCCTTTAGTGTTTTCTTCTGTTAGGTGTTCCTATGGGTAGGCACTGAGTTTTTTTTTAATCACCACATGCTGAAGTCTATAGTGTATTACTGTATTTTTCTTTTGATTTCAGACCATAAATACACAAAGATAGTATAGCATGTTGCAAGAACCAGGAGGCTTGGAGCTCAAGTACTATGTTCTGCTAGTCATGCACTCACCCAGCATGTTCTAGCATATAACATCACACAGAATTGTTTTAAAAACGTTAAGAAGAAACCGTACAACAAACTGAAATACTCTAGGAAGCTTGCCAACCTATTCAATATCACTTAATGCCAATTCTTAGAACTGTTGATTGCACATATCCAGATATTCTGGTACAAATCTTAAGCATCATACACAGCCAGTATTAATATCCCCATCTCAATAAGAAAACACCAATATATGCATATTTTAGGGACCCAGTTTTTTTATGGAAGGACTCAAAACACCAACAAATGATAGTCCTATGAGTGCTGGTACTCAGCAACAAAATGTGGTAGAACTCAAACAAGCTTCTAACCAATTAATATTATACTCAAACAACTAGTAGATTTGAATATTTACCCAGAACGGCCAATTCAAAGTAGAATCGTTTTGTAAAGCTGAAAAGAAAGTGAAGATGGAAGTAACTTACTGGGCCAAATGACCTTGAATCCCAGCTCCGAGCAGCATTATCCCCTTCAACCCAACAATGCCCTTTTGGGATCTTAATTATATCAGAAGACGCATGGAGCTGTATCCACTCACCAGGTAAGGCAATCAATCTTTTCACGAACACCACCTTGTGATTACTAGGGCATCTGTAAACAGAAAACAAAAGCATCATGGAGCAAGTTGGGGAGTAGGCGCCGTCGAGCTTTTACACCAGTATTACGAACATACTTGAACAAAACCACATCGCCACGGGAGAATTTGTACTGGTCGAGGCAGCCCTTCTCCGCTAACACGACATCACCTGGTTGGAGCAACCTGGTCAGCACAAAAACATTGAGCATGGATCGCTGGATAATCCGACTCTCCATACGCCTTCACTGATCCGTAGAAACCGAAGCCACAATACCTCGCAAGGCGCTGTCGGTGGCCGTCATGGTAGGATGCATCGAATGGCCCTTTATCGTGACCACGGTGACGTAACGATCGGAGATGGTGAGGCCGATCACAGCCCCGGTCGCCGACATCTTGGCGACCGACCAAAGCTGATTCCGGGCTCCCATTATCCAAACTATCAGGTCACCAAATGCAGATAGGATCTGAACCTCTGAACTGCAGAAACACTTGAGAAATGTACTAGTGCATATCAGTACGGCAAATTTTGCAGTGCGGCTAATCCAGTGGACGGTGCGGACAGGCACTAGATGTAGATCGGACCATAGCAAGTTCAGATTAGGAGAATACTAATCCAAATATCCAATCAATCCAGGCTCTTACCGAGAAATCTTCCTCCCGTCCGGCGGATTACGGGAGACGCAGAGGCTGGCGGCCAACCTTCAGGCGTGCTTCCGTGGAGGTAGCTGAGGAGAACGGCGAGGGAGTTGGCGGCGGCGGATGGTCCGAGTCGTCGGGCGTCGAAAGCCACGGGGTAATTAACGAAGTGCTTACCGCCAGCCGTCCGATCGCGTAATCAACAGTTGATATCAAACGGCGGGTCCCAGGTGACCTCTCTTCTGTTGGTTTAGGCCACAACTCCGGGGACACTCACGCAAACCCTCGCTGCCCCTCCCCTCCCACCGTCGGCGGCGGCGACCACCCCACCGTCGGCGCCGCGCTCGAAGGCCCACTGGACGGCGGAGGCGACCGCACTCCCCTCCCGCTCCGGTAAGCCCCGCTCCCTCTCCCTTCCTCCCCCAGGCTGCTCGCATGCTATAACCCCTACCTAGGCTCCAATCCCCGCCCCGTGCGGCTAAAGTCTCACCTGTAGTCCGCTGCCGCTGCGCCCTAGAGCTGCCGCCGTGCCGTAGATTAGCGTCGACGGCGACGTTCCCTGCTGCCTCCACCCCGTCCGCAGTCTTCGGTGATTGATTTTGTGATGTGCGAGCTTTTAGTCATCCGGGGAGTACTTACTTGACGAATTTGGGGAGTGTGCCGGTGGCTCGTGCACGCCCGGGATGCAGGCACGGCGTTTAGATCCGCGCCCTGTCCGCTCCCAGCTCTGTATTTTCGTTCCAGGAAATTTGTAGGGTTGAGTCACTGAACGACCTCAAGATTTTTGACAACTTGCGCGTAACTTGAGAATCACACAATGTGGCGGGTAGGCAACTTCATAACTACTCACCCATTTCCTAGGCTTGAACATCTCCTTTTGGTGGTATGCCATATAATTGCTTGTTTTTACCTGTTCGGGTGCCACTGAATAGTCAGGCGTGCTACTCAGTAGTTACTATGCAATGCGCTGGGTTTTCCCCAAACTCCAGTGCTGCACATCTGTTTCCATCTATTAAATTTACCTAATGCTGAATCTGGCACAACTTGTTATAATCTTTCCTGGATTTAGATTTTTTTGTTTTCTGCAAGACCTTGTTTCGTTGCTGTTCTTATTCTGAAGTTCAATTCCTGATAAAATGTATGTTCCCTAATGCTATCGTTTACAATACTAATATGTTATACTTGGTAATTTCTCTATGTAGCGGAATCTGAAGGTTCCAGCCAAAGCATCTCAACTTGGTTGTATTCTTAGGAACAGAGGTAACAACAATTGCAGTTACCTGATGGATGGGTCTAAATCTAATGCTGAAGAAGATGACTATCATGTGATAGGAGACTTGAGATCACCAAAGATTCCAAGGAGAAGTCCTGATGGTTCCAATGATAGGGAATTTGATAGGAGGGAGAGAGAGGACAGGAATGGTGGGGACTCTTCAAGAAGTGAAACTTCTGCAGACAGGGTTGATAAAAGAGATAGCGGGCATTCTTCTGAGCATAGTAAGCATAGGAGGGAAAAAGAGATGATTCATGACCATGCGAATGAGTCGGGTGGAATTAGAAAAGGTGTAGACTCTAGTAGTTCAAGGGGTGGGAGGTCCGAGGAGAATATCAGTGAGAGCAGGGGGTCTGCTATGGCAGAGAACATCAGTGAAGATAGCAGATCAGCGGACCAAAGTCATCAAACTGGATTACATTTGTTAAAAGATATTGAGCATCGTGGGGCCCTAGAGAAAATAGCTATTCCGCATGATGAAGTTGGACAGCATGACTTGAGGATGTATGGTACCAAGCCTAGTGAAGAGGAAGAGAATCTTGGGCATAAAGTGGAATACGGACATGAAAGCAAGGGTGGTGTAGAAAAAGAGGAGACGTCACCCAGATTGGGTAATGATGGATGGGAGTCATCAGGGGATAGAAGGAATAGAGAGGCTCATCGAGATACACCAGACAGAGGGAGGGACAACAGTTGGAATGTGAAAACCCAAGAGGTTGAAGGATCTGAGCAGTACTTGAGGAGCCGTCAGTTGCGAGATTCTAAGGAGGCAAATGTTTCTGAATGGAGGAGCACACAGGAACGGTTAGATGGTACGAGTTTCCATGGTCGAGCTGGGTACCGGCAGGATTCCAGGGGTAGATCTGAAAGTTTTAGAGGTTCTTCAACCTATGGAAATCGGTATGACAGATCTGATTCAATAGAGATCAGGCCAAATAGCAATTTTGATTTTGGTCGAGAGGGCTCTGTTTCTGGTAGAAGATCTGACGTGGGAGCTCATCGGGATTTAATACCTGGAACAACTGATGATAAAAGTACCAATCACCCTGAAGCAGATCAAAGTGGTAGCAGCTCCATGGTTTCTTCATTTCCTCAGCAAGGGCCTAAAGGTGATAGATCCTCTAGAGGAAGGGGGAGGTCAAATGGAAGGGATTCTCAGAGAGTTGGAGTTCCGGTGCCACTTATGCCACCACCTGCATTTGGTGCACTCACCCTGCCACCAGGACAAATGCAACATATGGGGCCCAATATTCCCCATTCTCCAGGTCCTCCTCTTCTACCGGGTGTTTTCATGCCGCCGTTTCCTGGACCTATGGTGTGGCCTGGAGCAGGTGTTGATGTGAACATGCTCTCTGTTCCACCTAATCTTCACATCCCTCCTCCAGGTGCTGGTGAGCATAGGTTTGCTCCAAGCATGGGAGGTGGACCTGGTCATAATTTGCACTTGAATCAAGTAGGCCCAGGAATGGGTAATCCAACGAATATGTCAGGATTGGGTTTTAACCAGATGAGCACACAAAATCGTGAAATGACACATGATAAGTTATCCGGAGGTTGGGTGCCACATAGGCATGGTGCACCGATCAGAAAAGCCCCTTCTAGGGGTGAACAGAATGATTACTCACAAAACTTTGTGGACACTGGCATGCGACCTCAAAACTTCATTAGAGAACTGGATCTTACAAGTGTAGCAGAGGACTATCCAAAATTGAGAGAACTCATACAGAGGAAGGATGAGATTGTCGCTAACGCTGCTTCACCACCGATGTATTTTAAGTGTGATCTCCGGGAACATGTTCTTTCTCCAGATTTTTTTGGTACAAAGTTTGATGTTATTCTTGTGGATCCACCATGGGAAGAGTATGTTCATCGGGCACCAGGAATAACAGATCATATTGAATATTGGAACGCTGAGGAGATTATGAATTTGAAGATTGAGGTTGTTGTCCTTGTCTGGTTGTTTCATTCTTTTTTAGGGTGTTCATTTTATAGTACAGAATTATTAATAAGCTTCTGTGAATTGTTTGAATCAACAGGCTATAGCTGATACCCCCTCTTTTCTCTTCCTTTGGGTTGGTGATGGTGTAGGTCTTGAACAGGGCCGTCAATGTCTGAAGAAGGTGAGACAACTTTCTCTTTCAGATTTTGCTTTGATTTCAAATTTTCTGGGCAGTGGCATGATGCCAGCTTACAGAAGGCCATCCAGGCTCATGTGGTCCTCAGAACGTTGTGCTGCAATATATTTTGAACATGTTTTGGTCTTTGCCATTCCGTTTGATTGCAGTCAAACTCCAATCTGCATAAATCTCTCTTTCTTTCAAATGTTTTAAAGATATAGGCACTGTTTTATTTAATTTAGATCTGTCATACAGTTTCCAGTTGAATTATGAAATGTAATAATAGATGAAGCTGGCTGAAACATCTCTTTTGTCCAGTGGGGATTTCGTAGGTGTGAAGATGTTTGCTGGGTGAAAACCAACAAGAAAAATGCGTCATCAGGTCTGCGGCATGATTCTCGTACACTGTTGCAGCATTCAAAGGTAGTGCTGTTATTAAGTACGGAGTATTATGTTTTATAGCATTGTTTTTCTATTTTTACCATTTCCCAACATCTCTGGGCTTGTTCTGAAGTATCTTTCCTTGTGCAGGAGCATTGCTTGATGGGTATAAAAGGAACAGTACGGCGTAGCACTGATGGCCATGTCATCCACGCGAATATTGACACGGATATAATAATAGCTGAAGAACCCACTGATGGTATTTATTTCTAAGTTACTATGGACAATGCTTAGTATTATTCTTCATGATCTTTGTCTTCTAAATTTCTTTGGGGCGAAGGGCTCTAGTCTATACCTTGATAGTTTGAGGTTGTCGTCAACTCGATTTTTACATTATCTTTTCCCTTCCTGTCTTATTCCTTTATGCAATGAAATTCTCTGTTTTGTCTTTGTTGTTTTCATGGTATGAACATTCTGGTTTAGCCCATGAAAAGTGGAGTATCATTTTTAAAACAAATTGACTTGTTGATTACAGCTTGTTGTATCTGGCTTGTGGATGGATTTGTGTTTTACAACTGGTCTGAAGCAATCTGTGCATCTTTGTTACTGCTATTTTCTTGTTGACCTGTCCATATGAAGCTTGAACTATGAATAAAATCCTTGTAACATTAATTGAAAATCAAACTAAACCATATGGTGTTGATTATCCTGAAGCAGCTGTAGCAAGTGCACCATTATGCATACATTTTCTGCCTAATAATATCATGACAACTATCAAAGTAAATGCAAGATTGGTGAAACATTTACTCATGTATAGTGTTTTTAAGGGTTCTTAAAACGCTTGAGACATTTAAAAGGAGATGTTAGAGATTTGATGTGTTGTATGTTGATTCTCGGCATAATGTAACGGGGTTTGGAAGCTGAGCAGATGTTTTGACACAGCTAAATAATTGTAGTACTCCCTACGATCCATAATAAGTGCCGATTATTTTGTACTAAGCTAGTACAAATTTTATACTAGATGAGCGACACTTATTATGGATCGGAGGGAGTACTATTTTCCTTCCGTGATAGCCTTTTCCAGATTAGCTATTTCTTTGTCATTTTCATTTTGGTGGTATGCTTAAAAAACACATATATTTTGGTGAAGGTACTAGGGAAGGCTTTTCATCTTCTATGTTTATATGGCACAGAACTACAGTTATCTAGTTGTCCATTTGTTGACAGCTTGGAGTGTATTTCAGAATTTCTTATGTATACATAGCTTTTTGAAGTATACCCTCTTTTCTTTTAAGAATTCATCCTTTGAAGCATAATACTCGTTTCTGATGCCTAGAAGTACATGTTTCCTTCTACAGGTTCAACGAAAAAACCTGATGACATGTACAGGATCATTGAGCATTTTGCTCTTGGAAAGAGGCGCCTTGAACTCTTTGGTGAGGATCATAACATTCGGCCCGGTTGGCTTACTCTTGGAAAAGACTTATCCTATTCCAACTTCAGCAAAGAGGTAGAAAGCTGGATGTCCAACTTTTATGCACATGCACACAGCTACACATAGATATGCATTGCCACGGGATCCACAGATTAATGTCATCCCTGCTAAGAAAATTCGCTCTTGCAGGCGTATAACAAGAACTTTGCGGACAACGACGGGAAGGTGTGGCAGGGAGGCGGCGGGCGAAACCCTCCTCCTGGTGCTCCACACCTCATCGTGACGACTCCGGAGATCGAGGGCCTCAGGCCCAAGTCACCCCCACCGAAGAACTGACGACATCGGCCAAAATGTCTCCTCGAGGGGCTTGCGGCAACTGCGCGAATACCGGGAAAAAAGAACCAAGGAGCTCTCATGGAACCGTGATCTGTTTGCAAAGCTGCAACGGTGGCTACATCTTTTATTACACCTAGTTGAGCCCATCCGGACGGAAATACATGTCGGACATGGAATTTTAGGTTGTCAATTTAACCAGACAACATATGTTAGAAACTTCATTCAACAAGAATCTGGAAATGTTTGTTTTGAGGTGACATAAAAAGTAGGGTTAATTGAATCTATGCCACTCCATTTTTCACCATTTGGGGAAATGCCAATCAAAAACTGAACTTGAAAATATGCCACTCCAACTTTCCTATACCTCTATATATGTCATTTTGTGGACTTAAAGGGAATAACGGTTGAACAAAATACATGTATTTTAGTGTGTACTGGAATATTTACCGTAATACCTCTGATTTCAATTTTCGGAAGCATTTTGGTATCTTTCGGGCACCAAAGAATTCAAAAATCCAAAATTTTGCCAAAAAAAGTTGAACTTCTCGGAAAAGTCTAAAAATTTACAGAAAATCAAAAACACTAATATGAGTCTACTGTTCTAATATGAGCTATTTCTGGGCACATATGAATCAATTTGTTTTGTTTCACATGTCTGTCTATACGTGAGTTGTGTACATACGGGAGTATAACTAAATGTATATGGTTCGATAATGACCATAATGATATAGATAAAGGTATTAAAAAGTTGTAGTGGCATATCTCTAAGTTCAGTTTTTGTAATGGCATTTTTTTAATCGATGAAAGTTACAATGGCATAGATCTAATTAACCCCATGTAATCCCCTTCGGAGGGAGGGTGCCATGTATGATGGATAGTCTCCATTAAACGGCAGCGATCAGAATAAGTAGCTACCGTCCTAGCTTACATTTGCGTGGGTATATATTGATCTGACGTTTTTTTGGTATACTGATCTGATGGATTTTGTTTTTTGGGATACTGATCTGATGGATTTTTGTCAAATAGAGGTGTGGAATCGACCGCCCTGCTAAACAAGTACAACTAGTACCTAGAGAACACTAAAGAAAAGAGTTAATTGCATCAATCATACATGAACTTGCACTGCAAGTACAGATACATACATAAAGTTGAAAAATAATACAAATGCATCTACTAACTTGCAATGCGGGTTCATTTAGATACATAATAGTTTGCGGTATGACATGTGGCACGGTTCTTTTGATGAATATATGTTTTTGTTGTCACAATTGTATCATTTTCTAGATCGATCATTTAAAAAAAATCATTATTTACTGACTTAGGACCACCTTTTAGTTACACAATTGAATACTAAACACATAAGAAGCATGTGGGCTAGCCTCTCACTTGTCGAACAGGAGTAGGCGAGAAGCCGTCACTCAGTGAGACCAATCTGCCATGTCGTTTCTCGGGAGGCACGACTGACCGAGCGACTCCCGCTAAGTGCACCACCGTCATACCATTGAGACGTCAACCATGTCACCATCCAAGGAACCAGGTGAAGAGGGGGTGAGGTGTTCCTCGTGCTGCCGTGCGCATCACGACACTAGATGCACCAGTCTCCTATGGAATCACGATCACTGCTTCCTACCTCGGTAGTGGACACTGTCGAGAGATGCAACTCAACGTCCACGGACAACGGCCGTGTTGCTATTGCCAGTGTGTATGGCTAAAGCCGACAAAGTAGAACGCGTGCGCTCGTCATCTTTGACGCATGTGTGGACACGACAACAACAAGTGAGACCATGGCTGTCGTCGACTATCCCATTTTGCGCATGATCCAGTTCTGCGATTACAACCATGTGTCGGTCGTCGTCATAGTGTTGCAAGTGCTAGCTTCATCACCCAAAATTACAAAGTTTTTGGTACTTGAATAAAGAAATATGTCCTTGTATGACATGCCATAATTCATTTTTCTTTTCTTTTGAGTTGATTGACTAAGTTTGTATTAGTTGATAAGTGCATGATGCATGCATGACTTCAATTTGAATGAACAATGAGATATGCTATTTCATGGCATGCAACAATTTAAATAATTGTAATGTTTGAAAATATTTTATTAATTTAGACATATATTATACGTGCATGTTTACTAGTAAGGGGAAAAGATAGAAAATACAGTGCAAAGAAAGCTCCAATGTGCAATGAATAGGATACATTTAGATATGCCTTTGACAGTTTTCTTTTAACACAATACAATCACACAACCTCACAACACGTGTATATAATACGTTGGTAACAATACTTAAACATGCCACAAATAATAATTTTACACAATGCACCACTCTAGCATGGGTAAAGCGAGGTGATACACGATGAAATTAATACAACAAATCATCACATAATGCATAGAAAGACAAACGTTACATAAGTACACAATATACATTACTTACTTCAGTATATATGGTTTCAGGGCTTACTCAATTCGAACCCTTGCCCATCAGCTCCAACGCCGACTTGACCAGGAAGCAGACGCTGGTGGAGGAGCGGCTGAGCCCGACACTTCCGGAGAAGACGTTGAAGCACTCCATCTCTGAGGTGGTCTCAGGCACGCGCCTCAGCTCGCCGTCCATTTCGAGCTCCACGAACAGGTCCACGTAGCGTGCGTCGGACCGCATCATGCCACGGTGAGCTCGATGGTGTACTACCACATCCACCACCCTCGCCGCATCCGGGGCACGTCCATGAAAGGGCGGTTGTACTCCCGCATCACCTGCACCAGCGTCTTCGCCAGCAACACATCCACCACCCACGCCGCAGCAAGGCTCGCCCGGAGCTCTCCGGGCTCCATAAACCGAAGCATCTGCGCCGCTAGCCCGGTGAAAATGTTGAGGATCTTTCCCTTCTCCATGGTGATGGATCTCAGTACCTTGGCGGCGCCTACGGTGACCCCTCTCAGCGGGATCTGCCACTCTTCGTCGGAGCAGGAGCAGAGGTTGCGCATGATCCTGGGCGGTACGCCAAAATAAGTAGATCAAAATCCATCTGCATTTACTACTAATCATCCACCTTGAGATATCTATTCAGAACATCTCGCTGGTATTAAGTTGCGAGCCCCACCCAAAGTGTAAACCAAAAGCAACAGACAACAGCATTAAAAGAACTTTGCGTAAAGTAAACAATCCTTGCAACCGCGGTTACAAGCACTGGATGCGCCTACGATGATAATGGGATCCTTCCGCGAAAATCCATGATCGTCCCGTAGTTCTTCTTGTTCTCGAGGACAAGCATCGCGAGCGCCTCGCCGGCCTCCACCCGGACAACGTCCGCCTATTGGCACTCCTTGGTCGTAAGCGCCTGCGGCAAGAACATGCCGACCAGCACGCTCACCATGCGTCCCGTGCCGTCGATGATCTCCCTGGCTTCCTCGTCCATGGCGAGGCTCGTGAGTATCTCAATGGCCAGCTGGTGAAGCTTCATTCGACCGGACCTTCTTGTCGCGGCGCTACAAGATCTCCCTAAGGCCCTGATTGGATTGTCAGTTTCCCTCTGAATACACCTGTAAAAGTTACAGATCTCCGCTCGTCGTTTTATTTCCAGCCTGATTTTGCTCAGCGCCCCGTAACTTACAAGTGTAAAATAAACACCCCCGTATTACTTACAACCAATCCAAGTGCGGCCTAATGTTTCTCACAGTGAAGACGATGTCGGTGAGCTCCCGTCAGAGCAGCTTCCCGGTGTTCCCCGTGGTGCTGGACAACCTCTTCACCACGCGCAACGACTGCTTCAGCGCCTTGATCATCATGTCTCTAGGAGTAGTCGCCGACAGAGCACGGTCGATGCTGGAGTAGGAGATGATCTTTTCGAGGAGGCCCCTGGTCTTGCCGATCTTATCGCAGTTGTCGTGGTCCTGCGCCAACTTGTTGAGGATGGAGAGGCCGGCAATGTTGAGCTCGTCCAGGTTGGCATAGAGCAGCGACACGACATACTCGATGGCGCCGGGGATTCTGGTGACCCGGAGCACCGTGAGCTTGGAGGATATGATAAATCAAAACTTGGAGGATATGATAACTCGCTAAGTACTGAACTGAAACAGAGCAGTCTATATCAAACCATCCACATTCACAGAGAGACCCAGGTGGCGTATTGGGCATCGCGCGCAAGAGAGAACCTGGAAATCTCGTCGCCGACTCGTCGGCGGTTAGGACAACTCCAACGCACCGACGCAAACGGACGTCAAATTGGTTCGGTTTGTGCGGGCGCGTCCGCGCGTGTCCGCTTTTCGTCCAGTGCCCTGCGTGGTCGTCCAACGCGTCGACGCAAACGCAAAATAAACAAAAAATAAAATAAAAATTAACTAACTAAACATTAATTAATCATCCATTATAACTAATTAAAACTAAAATAAAATAAATTTAAATTAAAAAAATGCGCCAATGCCGTCACCCTACGCGTCGTCGCCGTCGTCGTCCTCGTCGCTCGACGACTAGCTGATACGTCCCAAACGTATTTATAATTTCTGCTTGTGCCATGCATGTTTTGTGTGACTTTGCCATGTTTTGCTTAAACTTTCATACACTTTTGAGCATATTTGGACTAACCTATTAACTCAGTGCACCCAGTTACCAGTTCCTGTTTTCTGCTGTTTTTGTATTTCAGGTTTTCCGGCCATTAAAAGTGCTCCAAAAATTTCAGAAAAATTATATAAAAAATCAGCGTCCCGGAAGTCTCCGGAAACACCAAGGAAGGAAGGGAGGGCCACCACTAGGACTCCAGAAGGGCCCATGGCGCGGCCCAACCCTAGGACGAGCCAGGCACCCTCCTGGCTGCCTGGTGGCCCCTCTCGGTGCCCCATTTGGCCCCTATTTTTACCCCCGAGGAGGAAACCCCTAATATCGAAATACTTTTTCTATAAGCGATTCCGATCTCCGCCGCCATCGAAAACTAGCTTCGGAGGTCACCCGGATCCTGCTCCGGCACCCTGCCGGGGAGGGCCTTGGCCCCCGGGGCCATCTTCATCGACTCTTCTTCCCCCATGATGCTTCTTGAGTAGTTCCTCCTTGGACTACGGGTTCTTGGCAGTAGCTATGTGGTATTATCTCCCCCTAGATCTTCAATACAATGTTCTCATGAGCTGCCCTACATGATTGAGATCCATATTATGTAATTGGTGTTGTGTTTGTTGGGATCCGATGAATTGTTACCTTATTCAGTCCTAAGAGGTTTATGAATTATTGTTGCTGCAATTTGTTGTTCTTAATGCTTGTTACTATTGCACGAGTAGCATGATCTCAGATCTGAGCACGTTATGGTTGCATGATTATAATTGTTGTTCTAGATCTTATCTGCGGTTGTATGCACCTATTATAGTCCGGAACCGGCGATCCCAATGGTGACAGCTTGGGACACCAAAGGGGATGGGCTATAATTTGAGGATCACATGTGCTCATGAAGTGTTAATGCTTTGTTCCGGTGCTCCGCCGCAGGAGCACCTTAATCTCCATAAGCTCCTTAAGTGGCCCCGTTCGTAGCGGGATGGTAGGACAAAAGATGTTGTGCAAAGTTCTTATTGCAAGCACGTACAACTACATACGGAACACATGCCTACGTTTGGTTCTTAGACTAGGATGCTCTAGTTTGTTCTTTGGCTAGAGTTGGTGCAATTCTGTCAATTGCCCAACTGTAATTTGTTCACCGAACGCCTTGTTCTTTTGCCTAGAGAGGTACCACTAGTGAAACCTTGAACCCCGGTCCATCTTTCACCTTCATTGCCTTCGTTGTTACTTTTACTTTCTTTGCTGCTCCTACTACTTTGTTACTACTTTGTGGTGTTGGTGATTGGGGAAGTCTTAAAGGCTACACCCGTCAACACACCGTTGCTACTTATATCTTGTCTAGTGCTTTTTCAGGTGTGGTTGAATTGACAACTCAACTGCTAAGGCTTATAAGTATTCTTTGGCTCCCCTTGTGTCGAATCAATAAATTGGGTTACTCTTACCCGCGAAGACTGCTGCGATCCCTTACACTTGTGGGTTATCACTAGCTCCGGTAGCGGCGCCCAGAGGAAGTCGTGCCGCCAGCGCTCCTCCATGACCGTGCGCTCGTCCTGCCGAGCCCTCTTGCCCTCCCTAATTTCCATGGCGCCTGGCGGCGGGTTGACGACGGCCGCACCGTGCGAGGCAGCGTACTCTGCATTCATCAGGCGGCCGGCCTCAGCGTGATCGGCCGCCAGATAGCGCGTGTACGCCTCCTCCTTGAGGCGCAACTCCTCCTCGTCGATGGCGTCCATTGGCACGGTCGGGCCACCATTGGGACGTACACCGGGAAGGTGTTGACGCCCTCCCACTGGTAGCCTTCCTGGAACAGCTCCGGCTCCGGCAGGTGGTGGCGCGAGTCCACCCCGAAACTGTAGGGTGGCAGCGGCGTCGGCGGGTATGGAGGTCGGAATTGCGACGCCCAACAATCCCACGGCGACGGCGCTTGTGGAGGAAGCGGGAAAAGCGGCGATGCAGGTGGTGGTGGTGGTGGCGCCTGCTCGTCGCGGATGACGAGTGCTCCACCGACGCGTCGAGGAGGCGGTGTCGGATTGACGCTCTGTTGGAGAGTGAAATCCAATCCCGACCACATCGCCTTCTCCTCGGCCTCGGGGATTTCGAGGGCGCGCTGGAGCGCCACCTCCTCCTCGGCGACGGCGAGTAGGAAGGCCGCCTCCTCTTCGGGCGCGACGACGGTCGGCGGTGGCACGACGCGCCCGCCCCCGAGCGCTGCGCCCGCCAGTTGTGGCCGCGCCACGTTATGGTCGCGCAGCGAGGCGGCCAGGTTGGGCGGCAAGGGGACGCATCGCGGCTCAGGCGCCACTGGCCCGGCAGCCCGACGTGCGGTCATGGCACCAGGCACTTGTGCTGCCAGTAGTTGCGGCATTGGTGCGCCGGAAGATAGATCTTCATCGCCGACGGATGAGGGGCTGAGGGTGGGGGAGGGTTGAGGGAGGGGAGCGGTCGCGGCCTCGCCGGCGGCAGGACTGATAACCCACAACTGCAGGGGCTCGAGATAGTCTTCGTGGGTAAGATAACCCAATTTATAGATTCGACTCAAGGGGAGCCAAAGAATAGCCACAAGCTTTAACAGTGGAGTTGTCAATTCCACCGCACCTGAGATACAATTACTTGCAAAAAGATATTAGTAGTAACTGCGATATGGAAGTGATGGTGGCAACGGAAATAGTGGTGGTGAAACATCGAAAGTAAAACAGCTAAAGCAAACAACTAGTAACCAGCAGAATTAAAACACTGTAGGCGAGGGAGATGGATGGTTGGGCGCTTCATGGATAAGACACATCATGTATTTAACTTGGGGCAAGGCACACAGAAAAGCAATGATCATCTAGGCATAAATCAAACATCAGGTATGTACCCCACAGGTAGTTGTACGTGTTTGCAATAAGAACTTGCACAACATTTTTTGTCCTACCATCCCGCTACGAACGGGGCCAAAAGGAACTTATGGAGATTAAGGTGCTCCTGTCAAAGAGCACCGGAACAAAGCATTAACAATCAATGGATACACGAAATCCTCAAATTATAGTCCATCCCTTTGGTGTCCCATGCTGTCACCTTTGGGATCGCCGGTTCCGGACTATAACAGGTGCATACAACTCATAGATAGAATCAAGAACACAAATATATTCATGCAAACACATATGATTCAGATCTGAAATCATGGCACTCGGGCCCAAAGTGACAAGCATTAAGAGCAACAAGTTCAAACAAAGATGATAAACACCAATCTAGATGATAGGCAACATGCCCCCAACAATCTGATAAACTATTACATGATCTAGCTCATCCAATCCCTACTATCCCCTTTGCCTACAACAGGGAATTACTCACACATGGATGGAGAAGTCATGGAGGGAGGATGGAGTGGTGATGATGATGATGATGATGATGGCGATGATCTCCCCTCACCGGAGGCCAAATCAGCCTCCAGATTAGCCCTCCCGGAGAAGAACAGAGGATGGCGGAGGCTCCACGACGAGAATTGGGAAAACGACTTCTGTTTCGGGGTTTCTCCGTCACGGGAATAAATAGGAGCCTCGTTAGGGCACCAGAGGAGGGGCGAGGCCCCTAGGCGGCCAGAGGGCGCGACCCCACCCCTGGCCGCGCCAGGGGGGCGCCTGGGGCCCCCTTGGCTGCCCTCTGGCCCCACTTCTGGCACAATGGCCCCTCGGGTGCGTGGATTTTCTGTGATTTTCCTGGAATTTTCACCTAAAAATCCATTTTCCTGCACACAATAAAACCATACAGACAGCTCTGCTGAAAACATCGTTAGTCCGGGTTAGTTTCGTCCAAATCATGCAATAATGAGGGCAAAACAATAGAAAACGTGTTTGGAAAAGTAGATACGTTTGAGACGTATCAAGGACCCGGAGCCGGAGCTGGAGCCCGAGGCCTCGTGGTCATTCTTGGCGCGGCCAAACCAATTTGACATGGCGGCGCTCTGGTGACGCTCTGGTGGCGTTCTGGTCGGGCGGTGGGAGGCAATTGTGGGCGCGGGCGTGCGGATAGCGACTGCGCGCCGCGTGGTCATCTTATAAAAAGACATCACATAGGCTGCCTGGTGACCGCGCCAATAAATGCGGCTTCGGTTGCGCGTTGGACGCCATTTTGACCGCTTTGATGCAAATGCGGACGCGCGCGGGCAGAAATGTGTCACGCGTTGGAGTCGCCCTTACCACGGGGAGATGGGACAACGCATGCTGGGTTTTCGGCGTGGCTTCATCGAGGTCGTCGAAGCTGGGGGTCTTCGTCTGCGTGGCTAGCTACTAGATCTCCATCCCCGCCGTGTATCTTTTCGATATTAATATATTCTCTTTTTCCAAAAAAGATCTCCATCGCCGTCGCTGATATGTCCCAAACGTAACTATAATTTCTGCTTGTTCCGTGCTCTTTTATGTGACATTGTGATGGCAAGAGAGTGTTATCTTCTTCAAGCCCTCGTTGATTACCCCAAGTGCAGGGTTAGATATAGTGCAGCGGCAAGTTTTCCCTTGGCAAAGATACCAAGGTTTGTCTCCCGTAGGACTCCGAAGGGTACAAGAAGGTGGTAAAGTGAACAATGTCGCCGAGGTTGCTAACTTCACCTGGACCTGCACACAGATACAAATAACTTTGCTCCCAACGAGTACAGAGGAGTTGTCAATTCCTCCGGCCTTGCCTTTTACAAAAGATCAACGCAAGAGATAATGATAGTGGCAACTGAAAGTAAAGACTGAAAGTAAAGACTGAAAGTAAATTGAGGGTGTAAACAATGATATGAAGATGGACCAAAGGTCACGTGATTTTCACTAATAATGTCTCTCTCCCAAAAGAAGATAAAAGTGCTAGCGAGGTAAACAAATCACAATTGGGCAATTGACAGGATTATGAAGGCACCACAATGCTAACTATGCTGCAAAGAAAGGAAGGGCTCAAAAGCAATGGGCAGTACGCCAAGGTAAGTAGACCGAAATCCATCTGCATCTACTACGAATCATCCACCTTGAGATATCTATCCAGAACATCTCGCTGGTATTAAGTTGCGAATCCCACCCAAAGTGTAAACTCAAAGCAACAGACAACTGCATTAAAAGAACTTTGCGTAAAGTAAACAATCCTTGCACCCGCAGGTACAAGCATCGTTGTTTTATCCCTGGTGGCAACAACACATCCCCTAGTCTCATGTTTCTGTCACTCAAGCTAGACATCAAGGGGCTGAACCCACAATCGAGCATAACGCTCTCTCTTGGAGTTGCAAATAAAATACTTGGCCAAAGAAAATATCGCAACGGAGAACATGCAAGAATTTACTCAAGAACAAAATATAAAAGAGAAGAACCAAATATATTACTCATCACAATCTGAACATAGTCTCATAATCCATCAGATCCCAACAAACTCAGCATAGCAACAACAGAAATTACATAGATGCCTCGATCATGTGAGGCAGCTCACGAGGACTCGAAAGTGGAAGCACAAAGGGGGGAGAGATAGATCACATAGCTACTGGTCACGGACCCATGGTCCAAGGGGAACTACTCACGGTACATACGGGAGGCGTCCATGGCTATGGATGGTCTCCCTGAGGAGGTAGCTTCTCCCGGCAGGGTGCCGGAGCAGCTTCTCTAGGCAGCCCCGATCTAGAAACGGCGGCGGCGGCGGAACAGAGGCGAGATCGCGAAAAAGGAGTCCGTCTTAGGGGTTTCCACCCCGAGGGGTAAATATAGGCGAAGGGGGGGGTGTCGAGGGGACCCACGAGGCAGTCAGGAGGCCTCCTGGCGCGACCTAGGGTGGGGACGCGCCAGCTGCCCTCCTGGCTGCCTGGTGGTGGCCCCCCTTCGCTCCTTTGGTGTTTCCGGAAGCTTCTGTTTCATTGATTTTTTATATATATTTCCCGGAATTTTTGGAGCACTTTTAATGGCCGGAAAACCTGAAATACAAAAACAACAGAAAACAGAAACTGGCAACTAGGTGCACTGAGTTAATAGGTTAGTCCAAATAGGTTCAAAAGTGTATGAAAGTTCAAGAAAAACATTGCAAAGTCACACAAAACATGCATGGAACAAGCAGAAATTATAGATACGTTTGGGACGTATCAACATCCCCAAGCTTAATTCCTGCTCGTCCTCGAGTAGGTAAATGATAACAAGCATAATTTCTATGGTGACATGCCACACAACCATAAAAGGACTTGTAAGTAAAGCAATCAAAGCATGCAATTCCATTCAAGTCTTAACAAGCAAGAGTCTATATTAGCATTGACACAAGTAACAAAAGAACAAAGGGTGCAAGAGCTCTCGCTGTCCGTGACTCGAATGTCTCCAAATGGTGTTTGCGTGCAAGCAAGGGATAGGGAAATACGAGAGAAAAAAAAGTAAGGTTGTTGAGAACAACTATCTACTAAAGTTTCACACTTGGTCTCCTTTGGATTCTTATCTGGACTCGTCCCCAGACCACTAGTCAGGTACAAGTCAAACTGATCCACTCCCTTTCGATATTTTGAGAACTCATGCAATGGATGAGCGTGAGCAAGAAAGTTGACACCAAAAAGGCGAAACAGAAAGAAGGTGGAGGAGGAAGACAAAAAGGTGTGAAAGGCTCACATCAATGAGGACAATCATAGGCGAGAGAATGCCATATGATAGATATGATGTGAGGAGTAGAGATTGCCATGCAACGGATGCACATGTGAGCTAAAAGCTCAAGGGAACTAGTGGGGGTGCATCTAACTTGCTTGCGCAAGAAGACCTAGAGCTCGTTTGAGGAGGCTCATCATTGGAATATACAAGCCAAGTTCTATAGTATGAAGGGTCCCCACATAGCTATATGCATGATGATGATCTCTATGGAGTACAAGGGATAGAAGATGAAGTACTAGTGTGGATCTCTCAAAATGAATAGTAGTGTGCCCCCTTCTCTCTTTTTATTTTTATTTTTCTCTTTTTTTTGTATTTATTTGGTGGCCTCAATGGCTCTTTCTATTTAACTCTCATTTGTCCTCTTTGGGATCTTTTGATTTTGTCCTCTTTGGGATCTTTTCCTCACTTTAGGGGCAACACTCTATATTTTACAAGAATATAGGAGATCTTTCACACTTTACAAAGGTACTCACATAAAGAAGATATAACTATCATGATGCAAATGTATGACATGAAGATCAAGTCATGAGAAGATGTATGTTGCATGGCAATGTATCTCGTAAAGGCTATGGAAATGCCTTGATAGGTAGGTATGGTGGCTGTTTTGAGGAAAGCTATAAGGAGGTTTATGATGACAGAGCGTATCATGCCAAGGGTTTGGATGCACCGGCGAAGTATGTGCCAACTCTCGAGGTGAGAAAGGGCAATGCACGGTACCGAAGAGGCTAGAAAAAGTATAGGTGGGTGGAAGTGTCAACTTTCGAATACTCACATTAGTCCGAAGAACTCATGCACTTATTATCGGTAACTCTCAATCTAATCAGGAGGTTCACAAAGAGACAGGTACCCCGAGGAGGAGTGTATGGGGGTTTGGTTATCCTTGCGCATCCTCGACTCATGGTACGTGAGTGTACTCTAATATTCGAACCCTCCAGGGGTTAGTGATCCACCTAGTAGCTAGAGTTCTCAACAGGGGTGTTTTGGTTTTCAAAAACACATGGGTTGCCCAAAATACGAAATATATCACTAATAGGCAAGAGCTCTTGACACCATAAGTTCAAACATTACTCTAGTTAATACCTCAAAACTATTGCAAGTTACTACTACAAAGAGAACATCAACTTTAACTACCTACTTTCAGTCAAGACACATAACTCAGTGCAACAGGCAAACTCTCTAACAAAATAAAACATGCAACCTATAGAAAGTTCAACCTAAGACAAAAGAAAAGCTCTAGAAAAACTAAAGCACTACAACTAAACAGAACAACAGCTAAGAAAAGAAAAAGAACAGCTCACATCTAAAAGAATAAGCATGCAAATCCTATGAGGAGTTCTAGTTCAAGCGGAGCGTGAATCTCTCCCACACAAAAGAGTAAGTTGGGGTCTAACTTGTTACTATAGCAAAGAAAGCAAAACAAACCTAGAAAAGTAAAGAGCAAGACGCTCCAAGCAAAGCACATAACGCATGAAGTGATAAAAATATAGTGCAACGAGGGACAAACTGATGATTGTTGATGAAGAAGGGGATGCATCGGGGGCATCCCCAAGCTTAGACGCTTGAGTCTCCTTGAATATTTATTGGGGGTGCACATGGGCATCCCCAAGCTTGAGCGTTTGACACTCCTGAATCTTCTTTCATCATCCTCCATCGCGCACTCGAAAACTCCTTTCATACATAACTCATTGTAGGCTGATTAGAGAGGTTAGTACCCTAATAAAATAATTTTTCCTCTACTGCAAATAAAGATAATCTTGAATATCTACTGTTTCTCAAGATTGCCAAAAAGTTTTTGCAAAGAAAAAGCAAGCTTAAGGTTTGCAAAAGTAAGGAGAGACAAAACGTGGCAGAATCTGTGAAAAACAGAACAACATATAGAAAAGAATTTTTTAGGGATACTTCTGCAACTCAAATAAAAAACTCAGAACATACGGAAGTTTCGTAATTGTATAGAGCACGCTGTGTAAAAATTTCAGCTCAAAAAGATGAACTGGGATTTTTGTGTGATTTTTGTAGTCACGTGGACAGAATCTGTTTTCTGGACAACATGTCACAACTTTTACTTCCCTTGCCGTATGAGGCTAAACTTGGCACAAAGCTTGAAAAGTAAAGATACAATGATGCTGCTACAGTAGTAACAATCATCAAGACCACTAAGAATAGAACAAAAGCAAAAAAAAAAACCTAAATTCGTTGCGGGCTGCCTCCCGAAAGCGCTTCTTTAGAGCCATTAGCTAGGCTTAAAGCAGAAGATCAAGTCTTTTCAAGAGAATAACTAGCCCGTGTGACGGACTCCAAAAAGTAACTTAATATTTTTCCTAGGGAAATGTTCCATCCCTTTCTTTAGAGGGAATTGGAATTTGATAGTTCCCTCTTTCATGTCAATGATAGCACCAACTGTGCGAAGAAAAGGACGTCCCAAAATAATTGGACAAGAGGGCTCACACTCAATGTCCATAATAGTGAAATCAACGGGAACATAATTGTCATTGAAAATGATAAGAACATCGTCGATCTTCCCCAAAGGTTTCTTTACGGAAGAATCAACAAGACGAACACCACAAGAAAAAGTATCAAAAGATTTAAATTCAAGCATATCATACATTCTTTTGGGCATAACAGAGGTACTTGCTCCAACATCACTGATACGTCCAAAACGTATCTATAATTTCTGCTTGCTCCATGCATGTTTTGTGTGATATTTCTATGATCTAGATACACTTTCATACACTTTCGATCATATTTGGACTAACCTATTAACTCAGTGCACCACAGTGCCAGTTCCTGTTTTCTGCTGTTTTTCTATTTCAGTTTTCCCCCATATAAAAAGTGCTCCAAAAATTCGGGAAAAATCAGATAAAAAATCAGCGCAGAAGAACCTTCTGGAAGAACCTGGGTGGGGCCAGAGGGCCACCACCAGGGGCCCAGGCGCCCTGGTGGCGCGCCCTAGGGCCTGGCCGCGCCAGGGGGGCCCCTGGACCCCTGGTGGTCTCCCTGGCTGCCCCCCTTCGCCTATATATTCTCCGTGAAGAGAAATCCTCGAGGACAGAACCCTTTTTCACGATCTCTCCTCTGTTCCGCCGCCGCCGCGCTTCCGAGATCGGGAGCACCAGAATACCTCTTCCCGGCACCCTGCCGGAGGGAGGGCCGACCTCCGGGAGTCTCCTCTCCACCATGGATGCTTCCCGGATGTCTCGTGAGTAGTTCCCTTTGGACCATGGGTCCGTGATCAGTAGCTATGTGATGTTCTCCTCCCCTCTTTTTTCTTCATAGTTTAGACCTCGTGAGCTGCCCTACATGATCGAGGCACTTTTTTAATCTTTCGCTGTTGCTATGCTGAGTTTGATGAGATCTGATGGATTATGAGATTATGTTCAGATTGTGATTGAGTAATATATTTGGTTCTTGTGAGAACCCGGAAATAATTTCCAGACCCTCCCTTGTTTAATTGTCAATCCCAGGATCATTGTTGACAACACAGCGAAATGGTATCATTGCAGAATACATAAAGATTTTACAAGTACCATAATCTGCCATAAGGCATACATATAAAATGTCTCATGACATTTGTTACAATCAGGAAACAGCGGAAAGTAAAATGCGTAGTGACTCCATCTCAGCCACAGGCAGTCGATGTAGTCCACGTGACCTCACTCCTATGGATCGCCATAGTAGTCGCAATCATCACCTTCGTCTTCATGGAACTTTGTTCAACAAAATTATTGCCATGAGTACATTTCGTACTCAACATGCCTCCGGGGAAAGGTCCTATAGTAACTACATGAGGCTTCAAAGGAAGGCTGTATGGTTCTTTTGCATAAAAGCTAATTTTGTTTGAAAAACATAATAGTTTGATAAAGCGGTTTTAGACGAAAACAACAACTTTTCCATCACAACTTTCATCACAGTGAGGATCCTCGATCCACTCACATCCTTCATAGGTTCCAAGAATAGGGGCAAAGAGGGAATAAGCAAGACAGGTTCCCGTATGTCAAGAAAGATTCATGTGTTGTCCATGACCGTGGACACGGCTATTCGAATAGTTTTACACTCTGCAGAGGTTGTACCCTTTACCCACACGACACAATCTCGACTTGTTGCCATCAGCCGTCGCTGGCGTAGTACACTATTTTGTATACCGGCAGGGAGATTGCGACGAGGTCTTTCATTAGACCCACCCTTACTATGACATGCCCACTAGGTTTCACAAGGTAGTAACCGCAGTTCACAGTCCTTGCCTCCTTTTGTGCCGAGGATACTCCTCGCAAGGCAGCTATCCCATCTACGGTACGACGATGCCGATAATAAGGATGGACTAACTAATTAACCAAGCCAGTGCCCATATAGCATGTGGTTGTACGGTTGTCACAATCTTCAAATCCAAGACTTATTGGGCCTCATGCGGCACGGACGACAGATTGCCCCCTTCACCTCATGAAGGGCAGCCAATCGCTCCTTCAATCCTTGATCCAGCTGTCGCCCGCGCCAGTATTTAGATGGTAAGTTTCACCCAGAGTAGAAGAGAGTAGAGGAAGTCAACAATGGCCAACCGGCCTAGCTTAGCAAGCTCAGTAAAAAGTTTCAAGTGTTAATGATCCGAAGATCATTCAGATAAGCACCTATAGAATAATTATAGCATGGCTAAGCATTTCTACTCTACTAGATTACTATATAGCTCTACTCAGGTGTCAAGTAAATAGGCGACAAGAGGATCAGGGTAATGTGTCAATCGACACGCTAGCTACAAGATAAAATAGCATGCAATAGTGTTTATAAAATACAATGCAATTTTGTAAAACATAGGATAAACATGATCAAAGAGGGAGGCATGCCTTCGTTGTTGAATCCATCTTCAGTTACTTGAATCTGTCCATGTCCAACATCGTCACTCCCTACTCGTCGTAACGATAGCAAATGAAAACAAATAAATACCAAAGCAAAAGTAAATCCAAATAACATCGAAAACAAATTAGGATTGGATGGATATGAAGATATTGATCAAGATGGAGATTTCAAATGAGATAGAATGATAGGAAGATAAGTTGAGAGGATTCAATGAATATTGGATTGACATGGATAAGGAAGGCTCAACGATCAAGTTTGACGTTCTAATAAGAACTATGATAGTAGTAGCTAGTAGTGCCCACTACACATCACAATTAACTATATCAAAAACTACCATATAACAAATGTAATGGCATCAACACAAGGAATGGAACCATCCTATGCATTTTGACTACAAAATCACAACATGCCATGATAAAGGTAAAAGTTAACCACAAATAAATATTTAGATAGAATCTAAATATTTATAATGGTCAAAGCAACCAAACATGTACATCAACTCTACAATAATTCAAAGTAAGTATCTACACGACAACCAAACGACCATGATAAACCATACTAGTTAAGCAATCAAACATCATTCATCGACATGAATTGAATTGATCTAGGTTCGGTCCAAAAGCAATAGTGAATATATAGATCCAATATCACAAACCAAACACATGTCAACTAATATAAGCAAGTTAAACAACACATCAAATAAATAACAATTGTCCTATACATGACATGGTAATACATGCTATTGTAACATTGTCCTACAAGATGCAAAAACATGTCATGTTCAAGAATAATAATTAGCCACAAATAAATATTTAGATAGTCCTAAATATTTATAATGGTTAGCAACAATTAAAATCAAACAGTAACTATAAAAACTATTAGCAACACTTCTATTACAAGATCAAACCAACACTTTAGTGAAAAGTAATTCAACAACTAAATACTAAGACATGTATCATACAAGACATGTGAGCAATGAATCATAGAGATGTCTTATCTAATAACACAAGCATCAAACACAAGAGTGATCATGAGAAAATACTGAACTAGGACATGATCTTAATAATAAGGTATTACATATACCTAAATAATGACGAGCAACGGGATTACTACCACATGGTTAGAATAACAAAATAAGTTGTTCATGTCAAGCATAAAACAAAGTGACAACTCAACTGACATGAAAGTTAAACTATCCTGTGCAGATAATGAACTATTGAAACATGTATACAACACTCACAATACTAATACTATGCAAGTTAAGCATACATAAGCTACACATGCTATAACACATAGAACAAACTAAGATATATAAAAGATCACTATCATGAGATGATGTCTAGTCTTAGGCATACCATAAATGAAATATAAGATAAATAAGATATAATGATAAACATGAATATGATCATCACACAATCAAGATGCTATGGTACCAATACAATACAACTCATGAGTGTAACATAACTAGTTTATATCAACTAACATGAACATCAAGCATAGTAATAACCCACAACTCTAAAATACTAGGTATGACATGTATGAACACGAAAACATGACATTAACACACAACATTATCATACTAGTTATAACATATAAACACACTAAGAAATCATAATGAGCATGTAGGAAAGTAAACAAATAGATCATGATATCAAGGAAATCAACAGGTAATATACAAGTATGAATAACAAGATGACATGCATTTCTATCCGATACATCCTACACATGCAAAGATATAAGATACACAACTAGGCATCTACTAGATACAAATTTATACACCCACAGTATGTATTTTACTTATAGTGTCAAACAACACAATGACATGATATTAATATAGCAAAAGAAATATTATTTACACATTATGAATAAACTACTAGCATTCCAATCTAGAAAGCAAGACTAATCAAATCCATGTACTTATAATATTAACTAGCAATTTACAACACAAAAGAAAATACAATTAAAATATGAATTTTACTTTGAAAAAAATGCTAACATGTTATGGAAATAAACTAAGATAAATAAACACACATGATAAATCATCAAGATGTAATAAACTAAGTTATGTGTCACATGCATAAACTATATGTAGCAATACAACCTAAAACATGACATGAAGCAACAATGAAAATAATGAAAATCAAATATCTACAAAACTAGATGATTAACTAGGCAATAACATGTTAGCGACAGACACCCATAGTGAATTTGTTCTCAAACAAGAAAGTATATTATTTGACTTCTAGCAAATAAAAAAAAGAACTGTGAACAACACATACACACAAAAAATATAAATATCTACGTAGACATGACGTGATTTAAACTAATAAATAAAACATGTGACATAGAAGAATATGAATACGTAATTCATATTCAAATAAAGCAAGCAACGCTAATAGTAATTCTACGGAATTATAAGCATGATGGATATTTACTAATTTTATACATGCACAAGCAAGCACTACAAGATATATCTAATATGATCAACAAGCATATAAACTATATTTAATAACACACACAAAATCTAGATTAAATATACTAATACTAAACATGCAAATAATTCATGAAAATCCGTACTAAGAATAAAACATGAGTATACATGGTAACTCAATTATCAAACCCAACATACGTACAACTATAATTACAATTTAGATGAAAGTGAAATAAATCTAGTAAATAATACATAATTCATAGGATTATGAAATAATTACGAGCGACTCATAGGCATATCATGAACATAAGGAAAATATATTAAACTAACACAAAGTTCATCGATCAATTATACATGATAATAATTCAAAAGAATCAACACAAAAGACATATCATATTACAATATGATCTACGAAATTATCACACGAAACCGCACAAAACTATATCAAAATCTATTGTTCTAATAACACGAACGACTAGATAAAATTTATACTAAATTTCTATTAATCAAACAAGCAATCTATCTTCACCAACGGGTCTCTACAATTACATGAAACATTTCATCTATTGAGCATGATGTCATTCGAGAAACGGAAACTATAGAAAATATACGATGACATCGGATGGTCACCGATTTGGATGCGCGCGGCCAACTAAATAAATAGATCAAACTATGATGTCTACGAGATAGGGCGAACTTGTTTGAGTGCAAGTGCAAAAGGAATTCGACAGAAACTCACCGAGCGCGATGAATCGACACGATGAACTCGATGAACAGTATACGCGTACATATAAAATTATCTGCGTGTGTTCAATGAATCGATTTTTTCTTCCCTGAATGGAGTCATGGCGTGAAGGAGAACCTTCTGGCGCAAAGGCATGGATGGAGATGGGCTGCACCACCGAGCTCGAGCACCGGCTGCCATGAAGCTTCAAAAGTTCATGGAGGGATCTTAGAGAGAGGAGGAGGGGAGAAGGCATAAAAAGTGATGGAATTGGAAGAGGAGATCGGGGCACACATATATATACTCAGGGATTTAGAAACAGTCACAATTAAAGAGAATTAGAGGAGGGGTTTCTATGGCCGTACGTTTCTTCTTCCTGTGTTAATGGTGTGCGTGTAGATGCAAGCCTGGGTGGAGAGAAGAAGAGAAAACCCTTGGGATGCTTCGGTAAGTGAGCAGCAGGCACGTGGTGAAGTTAATGGGCCAAAGGCCCAAGTAGGAAATAACATATAAAAGAGAGTGAAAATAGATTGGTTGGCGAAAATAATTTGTGGGCTGCACATAGAGAAAGGAAAAGAGATGTGATGAGCTACACAAATATTGCTGGGATTTTGGGACAAAGAAAATAATGATTTCCATTTGAGGAAATTCAGAAAATAAATAGGGATCAATAAATCAAAAAGAACTTAATACTCAAGAAACAGCAAAGACGCATAATTTAAAATCTTGAAGACAAAAGAAAATCCAACTAAAAGAAAAGAAAAATAAAACTCTAAATTTATTTAAAGTTGGCATTAGTTCAAATTAAATCTTCCAAATTAAAAAAAATCAATTTAAGCTTTTATTAACCAAATAAAACAAAAAAATCTGGTCCTGATTTTTGGAAATCTTTTTTTTAATATTTTTGTTCCTAAGTAATTCTTGCATGTTCTGAACTTCGTTGGAAACTAAGTTATTTGTGTCTGTGTGCAGGTCCGCGTCAGTTGCGCCGCTGACACCTACTTATCATCTCTGGAGTCCTACTGGAGACAAACCTTGGTATCTTTACTGAGGGAAATTTTCTGCTGTGCTACATCACACCTTCCACTTGGGATTTACCAACGAAGGGCGAGAAATCACTATCATCACCTCGCACATCAATCACAAAGAGCATAGCAAGAGAAGTTATTTAATTTAATTTTTATCATAGGATCCCAACCATCTTCTAGCTTCCTAGGTACGGAGGCTTCTAGTCTAAGCTTCTCCTCCCTAACTTTGATTAGAGCATTGGTGATATGTTCTGTGAAGGCAAGATTGAGTGTGCTAGTGTGGGGGTCTCTAGACATCTTGTGTAGGAAACCAATAACTTCTGGTAAAGTACAGTTGTCAAAGTCTAAGTCACTTCTATCTATCAAGGAAGTAGTGATATCATTTAAGCTCACTTGTTCGAAACCCTCTATGTTCATAGAGGTTTCCTCTTCTAAGGTTGAGGTGGTAGCATCACCATTGATAGGTCCAGTGGGACTAGGGGTGTGATGGGTGCTAACAGTTTGGACATCCTCAACTACTTGGATAGTGGCTACTGTGTGGTAGGTAGGAAGGCTCTTAATTCTCTCTTCTTCCTTTTTTTTTCTCTAGCCCATCTCTCTTTGAGTTTAGCCATCATCCTAATATTTTCATTGATTTGTAACTGGATAGCATTAATAGGAGTGACCTTACTCTCCTCAAGGGGAGAGGTTCTGATTTTTAACATCTCAACATCAAGGGCTAAGTTGTCTACCATCAAACAAAGATTATCTAATTTAGCTAGTTTTTCTTCCACATTCTTGTTGAAGGCTTTTTGGATAGTGATAAAGTCTCTAAGCAAGGTCTCTAGTTCTGAAGTGGAGTTTCTGGTGGTAGGATAAGTGTTGTTCCCATAGTTGTTGGATGGGAAAGGCCAAGGATTGTTGCTATCAAAGTTACTCCTATAAGCATTATTGTTGAAGTTGTTTCTAGAGACAAAATTAACATCTACTTGCTCCTGAGCAACCAAAGAATTTAAAGGAACATCTTGAGGATCAATAGAGGGTTGCTTGGTAAGTAGAGACATGATAAGGTCAACCTTTTCATTTAGAAAGGAGATCTCCTCGACAGAATTTACCTTCTTACCAGTTGGAGATCTTTCGGTGTGCCATTGCAAGTAATTTTGCATCATCTCATCAAGTAGCTTTGTGGCAGCACCAAGCGTGGTTGACATAAAAGTTCCTCCCGCGGCCGAATCCAACAGGTTCCGCGAGGTGAAGTTCAAGCCTACATAAAAAGTCTGGATAACCATCCAGGTAGTCAGTCCATGTGTGGGGCAGTTCTTGACAAGCGTCTTCATACGTTCCCAAGCCTGGGCAACGTGTTCATTATCCAATTGCCTAAAATTCATAATGTTACTCCGCAATTGAATAATTTTAGCAGGGGGATAGTACTTCCCTATAAAAGCATCTTTCCATTTACTCCAAGAATCGATACTGTTCTTGGGCAAAGATTGTAGCCACTCCTTGGCTCTTCCTCTCAAAGAGAAAGGAAAAAGCTTCAGCTTGACGATGTCTCCATCCACTTCCTTGTACTTCTACATGTCGCAGAGCTCGATAAAGTTGTTTAGGTGCAAGGCAGCATCTTCTCCTGCTCCTGAGAATTGATCTTTCATAACAAGGTTAAGCAGAGCAGGTTTAATCTCATAAGAAGGTGCTGAAGTGGCAGGTGGAGCAATAGGAGTGCAGATAAAGTCACTGTTGTTGTGACTAGTGAAGTCACACAACTTAGTGTTTTCATTGAAACCCATAGTAGCAGCAGGTATTTTTGGTATTTTTGATAAGGGACACAAAAGTAAAAACTGAAAGGTAAACTAAAAAGACTAACAAGAAAAGATAAAAGATAGTGTGCAACTCCCCTATCTTGTAGGCTGGAGTCCCCGACAACGTCGCCAGAAAACTTGCTGATGGCAAGAGAGTGTTAATACTCTTCAAGCCCTCGTTGATTACCCCAAGTGCAGGGTTAGATATAGTGCAGCGGCAAGTTTTCCCTTGGGAAAGATACCAATATTTGTCTCCTGTAGGACTCCGAAGGGTACAAGAAGGTGGTAAAGTGAACAATGGCGTCGAGGTTGATAATTTCACCTGGACCTGCACACAGATACAAATAACTTTGCTCCCAACGAGTACAGAGGAGTTGTCAATTCCTCCGGCCTTGCCGTTTACAAAGGATCAACACAAGAGATAATGATAGTGGCAACTGAAAGTAAAGACTGAAAGTAAATTGAGGGTGTAAACAATGGTATGAAGATGGACCAAGGTCACGTGATTTTCACTAGTGATGTCTCTCTCCCAAAAGACGATAAAAGTGCTAGCGAGGTAAACAAATCACAGTTGGGAAATTGACAGGATTATGAAGGCACCGCAATGGTAACTATGCTGCAAAGAAAGGAAGGGCTCAAAAGAAATGGGTAGTACGCCAAGGTAAGTAGACCGAAATCCATCTACATCTACTACGAATCATCCACCTTGAGATATCTATCCAAAACATCTCGCTGGTATTAAGTTGCGAATCCCACCCAAAGTGTAAACTCAAAGCAACAGACAACTTCATTAAAAGAACTTTGCGTAAAGTAAACAATCCTTGCACCCGCAGGTACAAGCACCGTTGTTTTATCCCTGGTGGCAACAACACATCCCCTAGTCTCATTTTTCTGTCACTCAAGCTAGACATCAAGGGGCTGAACCCACAATCGAGCATAACGCTCTCTCTTGGAGTTGCAAATAAAATACTTGGCCAAAGCAAATATCGCAACGGAGAACATGCAAGAATTTACTCAAGAAAAAATAGTAAAAGAGAAGAACCAAATATATTACTCATCACAATCTGAACATAGTCTCATAATCCATCAGATCCCAACAAACTCAGCATAGCAACAACAGAAATTACATAGATGCCTCGATCATGTGAGGCAGCTCACGAGGACTCGAAAGTGGAAGCACAAAGGGGGGAGAGATAGATCACATAGCTACTGGTCACGGACCCATGGTCCAAGGGGAACTACTCACGGTACATACGGGAGGCGTCCATGGCTATGGATGGTCTCCCGGAGGGGGTAGCTTCTCCCGGCAGGGTGCCGGAGCAGCTTCTCCAGGCAGCCCCGATCTAGAAATGGCGGCGGCGGCGGAATAGAGGCGAGATCGCGAAAAAGGAGTTCGTCTTAGGGGTTTCCACCCCGAGGGGTAGATATAGGCGAAGGGGGGTGTCGAGGGGACCCACGAGGCCGTCAGGAGGCCTCCTGGCGCGACCTAGGGTGGGGACGCGCCGGATGCCCTCCTGGCTGCCTGGTGGTGGCCCCCCTTCGCTCCTTTGGTGTTTCCGGAAGCTTCTGTTGCGCTGATTTTTTATATATTTTTCCCGGAATTTTTGGAGCACTTTTAATGGCCGGAAAACCTGAAATACAAAAACAGCAGAAAACAGAAACTGGCAACTGGGTGCACTGAGTTAATAGGTTAGTCCAAATAGGTTCAAAAGTGTATGAAAGTTCAAGCAAAATATGGCAAAGTCACACAAAACATGCATGGAACAAACAAAAATTATAGATACGTTTGGGACGTATCACATTGCTACATGTTTTGCTACACTTTCATATCTTTTTACACATATTTGGACTAACCTACTAACTCAGTGCACCCAGTGCCAATTTCTGTCCGCTGATGTTTGTGAATTGCAGATTTATACTCATATTTACAGTGTTCGAAAAATTCCATAAAGAATAAAAAAAATCAGCGTTCCAGAAGACTCTAGACGCCCGAAGGAGAGCCAAAGGGGGGTCACCCTCCTCCCAGGAGGCCTTCCCGCGCGGCCTAGGGGGAGGCCGTGCCATGAGGCCGCCTGGGCGACTGAAACCACCCCTGGTGCCTCCCTTTGGCCCTATTTCTACCCTCGCGGAGGAAACCCTGATTTCAGAATTCCTTTTTCCAAAAGTGATGTAACGCCCCCAAAATCAAGCCGTGTACAGTAATCATACACGCAAGGTACACGATCGAGATTAGGGACTCACGATGAGATATCACAACACAACTCTACAAATAAAATAATACAAGCTGTTTAATACAAGCCAGGGGCCACGAGGGCTCGAATACAACAGCTCGAGAGCACAAAGTCAGCGGAAGCAATAGTATCTGAGTACAGACACAAGAATACAAGGTTGCCTTAAGAAGGCTAGCACAAAATCAACACCGATCGAAAAGGCGAGGCCTCCTACCTGGGAACCTCCAAGCTACTCCTGGTCAAAGGGGAACTCGACGTCGTAGAAGGCATCGGGGGTCTTCACGTTGCGGTGGTCGACATCGGGGATCTCCTGCTCCTGGACTCCAACGTCGACTGCAGCGGCCGATCAGGCAAAACAGTAAAGGAAATAAAGCAGGTGAGTATCTAGTATACTCGCGAGTCTTACGTCCGCTACTAAGCATTATGCATTGTATCAACGGAAAGAAGAGGCTGTATATAGTGGACTGAAAGACAGAAATCCAGAGCAAGGGTAAGAAGCTAGGCCTAACGAAGACTAGCATCTTCCGACGGTGTCTTGCAGCATGAGGTAAGAATCAGCCAACAGTTTATATAAAGCATAAAGTAACAATGCAGCAGAAGATGCTGCAGCATTGTATAATAATAAGTTGTAATACTTAACAATGCCTCTGAGTTCACCTCCTCGACATCCCCGCGAGGAAGAAAACCCGGAACCATACAGTTTAATAATAATAGTTCGTAGTGGTAAGATCCAGCTTCAGCATAAAGCGTCCTGTTACCGTGGACACGGCTATTCGAATAGATTAATCTTCCCTGCAGGGGTGCACTTGTGTTACGCTACACGCACGGATCTCCAGGGTGGCGGGAACCTTATTAGGGAACGCTCCACCGAGGCTATCCGACACTTAATAACCCATCTTTCAAATTCAACAGAGAGGCCATCCGCCGGTCTAAATCCTAAGTACTCAGGGCCTTGGACCCCAACCCTGACGTACTCCTGCACGGTGCGTGGGTGGCCGGGAATCCGTAACAAAAACAACACAGCTCGAGCCAAGAAGACAGTGCACTTCCCGGCAATCAGCCCGCGGTACTGCTGACGTCTGAAGAGTCCTCGGACGACACTAAGAAGAGGAGGAGCCCATAACTCGTAGTTCCCACGGGTAGGTAGTGCGTACATGGCATATAGCCAATTCAAGACATTCACTGAACCATTTAGCATTTTAATTAACCTGCGTGACAACCGTTATCGTTGCCTCGACTTAACCGACCCGCGGATAACGACAGCAGCCAGGACAACCAGTACACCGGTGCCTGCCCCGTCGTCCCACCAAGTCACTGCGGTTACCAACAAGGCGAACCGTCTCCTTACCTTGTCTCGCGTGTGCTCCTGGAGGAGCTCGACTTTCGTGGTTTGGTAACTCTCGCGGCCAACGATCAGGGGCCAAGCACACCGGTACACTGGTCGTACCCTCCCTGTCGTCCCGTCGCAATACCTCTCGCGGGCACCGTTAGGTCGCCCGACTTCTTACCTTTAAGGACACCAGTTGGTTCGAGTCCCTACCGTTAAGTGAAACCAGGAGGAATCACCCTCGATGGTACACTTGAGCTGGCTCGACTGAGACATCAGCGGAATGAACTAAAGAGGTAAACCTCGTATCATCCCGGTGATGCTACGCTACTAAGCCGACGAGAGTGAAATACGAGTCCATTCCACTCGTAAGTCAAACTCGAAGCGACTCGGCAGAGTCTCGCCATTGTAGGTTCCCTAGGGCGTCTGCATTGATCCGTACCTGTTGCAGTTGTAATATATGTTCTCGCGTTCACTCCCCTGAGTGATCACGATCCTCTATCTAATCCTAGCTAACAATGCGCAGGGCTCACTGCTGAATAATGCATAAGTAATAATAGGCAGCATAGGATTAAAGGAAGGTACATCAAGGGGCAACAATGACAGGTTATGCAATTGAATAGGTAAGCAACGTAGCAGCAGCAGTAACAATGCCTAGTGCAAGAAATGTACGAAAAGATAGGCGATATCTGGGGAAGAGAATGGCTCTGCTTGCCTGGAAGCTCGACGGTAGGGGTACACGGTCGTCGACGAAGTAGTCGTACTCAGCATCGGTGTAGTCGACGGCAGCAGCGGGGTCTACCGGAGATTAAGGGGGGGAGTGAAGAAACAATAAATACACAACAATAAATAGGAACACAAATGCAAGACATAACAGATGAATTGTAAACGGGGTTCTAACGCAGTACGATGCACGTTGCTCGGAGCGGGAATTCATCCGGGGATGAAATACCGGCTCCGGATGATTATCGGACAAGGTGTCCGGAGGGGGGGGGATATCATGCCGGAGGTGTCGTGGACATCCGACACACGTGTGGGTGGTGTACCCGGGTTAGTTGATCTATTCCAAACAACTTTCGTATTCGAAATAAATTCATCCGGGTACTCTAACAGTACCGGACAGTTTAACGGTTATCGGGCAATCTATCGGACAGTGCCACCGGAGGGGGAAACAGTTCGATGATCGGTATGTTAGAGGGGTGTGGTGAGGATACGGGTATCGTATCTGTAATCATTGATCCGTTCTGAGTAAGTTTCGTATACAAAGTATTTTGATCCGGGCAATTTTTATCGGTACCGGGAATTATCGACAGACAGCCCGAAGGGGGGAATGTCGATGTTCGGTACGTTAGAGGGGGTGGTAGACATACGGATAGCGTATTCGTATTCGTTATATTTTTCTGATCAATTTTCATGTATAAAGTTTTCTAATCCGAGTTACGGTTTAAAAGTTATTGAATATCAAAGTTTAAATCAATTTAAATGATTTTCTGGATTTCTTTTATTATTTATTAAACATTATCCAAAACATTATCCACAACATTATCCAGAACAGTGCTGACATGTGGGACCCACATGTCAGCCTCTGTTATTTATAAAACATTTAATTTAGAACAAAATTATTAGAGGGCCCACATGTCATACACTACTAGTTTTAATTAATTTTCTATTTTAATAAACTGACTGCGGGGCCTACATGTCATGGAGGGTAAGTTAATTAAAACCGTTTAATTAACCCAATGATTTAATTAAAGGGGGTGGGCCCACTGGTCAGAGACTCCAAGGGGGTTTTATTAGTTGCTAATTAACAGAGGCTTAACTGGGGGGTCGGGGCCCCATGTCATTGGCAGTGGTGGGGGAGGGATTAGTGGTTAGTGAAGCACTAACCACGGCGACGCGACGGCCATCACCGGAGCTACTCCGGCGAGACCGTGAGCTCGGTACAGAGCACGGGCGGGCATGGGACCCGGCTTATTCGGAAGAGGGGGTCGAGCCGCGCCGGTTGGGTGTGGTCGCAGCGGCTATCGTGGCCGGAGTAGGGCTCACGGACGACGGCGGCTGCGGCCGGTGTACGGTTCCAATGGCATACTACGACTCGGGACGAAATCAAGCGCGCCACCTGAGCAAATCGAACCTGCGTTCAACTGGGAACGTGATGGTGCCATTGGTGCGGGCGATAGGGTACAGGGAGCACGGCCCGGACTGGCCACGGCGGCGGCCGGAGCTCGCGACGGTGGGCATGGCGTTACAGTGTACGAACCGGAGGGGAAACAGAGGGTTTGCGCGCGTAGCTCACCTAGGAGTCAAACGGCGGTGGCGGTGAGCTCGGGCGAGGTGTGCAGCGGCCGAATTTGCCCGGGGAAGAACGACGACCGCAGCTCGGAACGACGACGATGGGGTGCCCTTGAAGGCGTCCGAGCTCGATTCCACGCGAAGAGTGAAGTAGTCGACGACGACGAGCACCGCGGACATGCTGGTTGGGCTCGTCTCGCACAGTGGGTGCGTGCGTTCACGGAGGCGCGCCCATGGCGGCTCGGCCGTGCGAGGCAGAGAGGGAAGGAGGCTATGGGGGGGGAAGTTGGGGATGGGAGGGTCCAGGGGGGTGGTTGGCACAGCTTATCCAGAGGGGGGGCAGCTGAGGGAAGGGGGAGCAGGTAGGAGGGGGCCGGCGCGGCATGGCCCCCTGCCATGGCGCCCTGTGCGTGGGGGAGGGGAGCAGTGAGGTAGGGGATGGGGTAGGTGGGCTGGGGTGGGCTGGGTTTGCCCAGGGCGTAGGATAGATGTATTTCTTTTTGTGTTTTATGTTTCTTTTAAATCTTCTTTTCTGTTTGTATTTAGTTTAGCTAGGTTTTGATTTTTGTAAAATGTTATACTTGCACCTATATTAGGGTTACACTTTAACATGATGCCACAAAAAGTTTTTCCCACAATAAAATTCATTTGAATATTGTTATTTATTTTAAAAGGCTTTTTGGTGCTGTTTTGCTCCTGTTATTATTTAATTGAATTATTTAAATAACTTTATAAATTCACATTCCAATATTTATAAGACCTACTGATTTTAGGCATTTAATAAAATTGGTTTCACAAATTTTAGTGCATTTAAAAATTTCACTTTTTTATTATAATTTACCATGGCAATTCAATAATTCCCAAGCATATATTTTTATTTCATATTATTCCTAAAACACTTAATTAAAATATCCATTACTATATTAACATGGCCCTATGATGGCTAGGCAATTCTATTAATAGGTTTCACAACTTTGGTTGGACTATTATTCCATTACCATTTTAAATTCCATGATAATTTTGATAACCCCACAACATTGGGTTCAAGATCATCATTGGCTTGGGATCATTCAAATGACTAGGGATGATTTGGTTAACCAAGATCAAGTTGATTGACTTGCATCCACAATTTTTGGAGCAAGATTTACAATCCACATTTATTTGAAAATTTTATCAGGGTTGGAATTTCAATGAGCTGTGATCAAAGGTGTTCAAGGCTTGATCATCAACAGTAATGATCACTAACAGTGGAATCACTGTAGTGATTACTGTACTGGATCTGAGGGTGTTACAAATCTCCACCACTACAAAGAATTCTCGTCCCGAGAATTAAAAGTGGTGAAAGGGGTAGAGTTTCGGTTTCGCCTCATAACAAATCTTCTGGTTCCTGTTGTCCTACTCGAAGAAATTAATCCTTCACGTTCAGGTCTTCATCCCTTTGCATCGGTGCATCTCGATGAGTTTTCATCCTTTCGTCGGGGCTTCATCGCACTTACGAACAGGGTAAGAGGTAAGGCTTAAGGGGGTAGGATCGATACAAGGTTAATCAAATGGGGTTGCTCAAGGTTATGGGGTACAAAGTCCTTCCGAGTTTAACATCAGGGAAGTACATCGTGAGAAGTTTCAAGCGGTTGGGCACGTATTCGATGCCGATGACGGAAGATGGAAAAAGGGCCCCGATCATCAGACACAAGCACTGAGTCTGATATCGGACGGAATATCACAAGGTAGAGGACAAGTGTCAGGTTTCGGTCCTGTGGAACTGTGGGTTATGGGCCCATAGAAGGTAAGAAGGGTGGCGACATTCCATGTGAGCACGATGATAGGTTTGTCCGAGAACAATTTGTCAACTATGTCGGCAACATCATCAGTGCCAAGGGCGAGGGACGAAGAGAACCATTTTCCTGCTCGTTAAGACGAGGCGGACCAATTGGCAAAGTTCTCGTCCATCGGTGGTCACCGAAAAGTCATCAACAATCGTAACTGGTTGTACAGACAATGTAGCACACCAAAGTGTTTACATAAGCAGGGAATTTCACTGCTTAGATAAGATACATTACAAGAAAGATTAAAAAGACCAATGGAAAGGAAAAGGTGATGATACACAAGTATCACGTGTATATCTTTCCCAAGGAAAGGCAGAGCACGATATACATGACCAAGTTGTATTGGCACGGAGTCGAGGGAGGTTGTCGACGATAACAAAAATCATTGAGGGTCAGGGATGGTATTTCACACGGTGAATCCAATTGACACATGGAAGAAGCCATGTAAGATTATTCGGATAATAATCCACCAAAGGTCGGGTGGTTCGCAAAGAATCTGATGTGAGTATTGGCACTCAATCGGGAGGAGAAATAATGCAAAGGCATCGAGTGATAGAAGCATCGGAATAATGCGATGCTTGAGTACAAGGGAATCATGTTTTCCAAATCGGGAAGTGGATGCAATCATCCATACGGACTTATCGATGGCAGGGGATTGCAAGGCGATGAAAACGTAGGTTCTCGGGAATTTATCGGAGAGAAATCTTCGGAATCTTCAGGTGAATCAGTCGATCCTCGGGAATGCAGAGGTCTCCGGAAGGAAGGAGGTACGTGAACCTAAGTCAGAGTTATTAAAACTTTACCAGCAAGGATAAGAGAGCAGAGTCCCAGAGCATAGGTACGGAGAAAAAGATCCTAATACCAAAGATATCACACGTAGTGACATCGATGTGGGACCGTAAGCAACGTAAGCCAAACATTAAGTTAGCAAGTAGTTTTGCAAATACTAGACTCGACTTCGACCAAGGAGTGGTTAGGGGCTTCCTACAGGCAGTCGGCTCTGATACCAACTTGTAACGCCCCCAAAATCAAGCCGTGTACAGTAATCATACACGCAAGGTACACGATCGAGATTAGGGACTCACGATGAGATATCACAACACAACTCTACAAATAAAATAATACAAGCTGTTTAATACAAGCCAGGGGCCACGAGGGCTCGAATACAACAGCTCGAGAGCACAAAGTCAGCGGAAGCAATAGTATCTGAGTACAGACACAAGAATACAAGGTTGCCTTAAGAAGGCTAGCACAAAATCAACACCGATCGAAAAGGCGAGGCCTCCTACCTGGGAACCTCCAAGCTACTCCTGGTCAAAGGGGAACTCGACGTCGTAGAAGGCATCGGGGGTCTTCACGTTGCGGTGGTCGACATCGGGGATCTCCTGCTCCTGGACTCCAACGTCGACTGCAGCGGCCGATCAGGCAAAACAGTAAAGGAAATAAAGCAGGTGAGTATCTAGTATACCCGCGAGTCTTACGTCCGCTACTAAGCATTATGCATTGTATCAACGGAAAGAAGAGGCTGTATATAGTGGACTGAAAGACAGAAATCCAGAGCAAGGGTAAGAAGCTAGGCCTAACGAAGACTAGCATCTTCCGACGGTGTCTTGCAGCATGAGGTAAGAATCAGCCAACAGTTTATATAAAGCATAAAGTAACAATGCAGCAGAAGTTGCTGCAGCATTGTATAATAATAAGTTGTAATACTTAACAATGCCTCTGAGTTCACCTCCTCGACATCCTCGCGAGGAAGAAAACCCGGAACCATACAGTTTAATAATAATAGTTCGTAGTGGTAAGATCCAGCTTCAGCATAAAGCGTCCTGTTACCGTGGACACGGCTATTCGAATAGATTAATCTTCCCTGCAGGGGTGCACTTGTGTTACGCTACACGCACGGATCTCCAGGGTGGCGGGAACCTTGTTAGGGAACGCTCCACCGAGGCTATCCGACACTTCATAGCCCATCTTTCAAATTCAACAGAGAAGCCATCCGCCGGTCTAAATCCTAAGTACTCAGGGCCTTGGACCCCAACCCTGACGTACTCCTGCACGGTGCGTGGGTGGCCGGGAAGCCGTAACAAAAACAACACAGCTCGAGCCAAGAAGACAGCGCACTTCACGGCAATCAGCCCACGGTACTGCTGATGTCTGAAGAGTCCTCGGGCGACACTAAGAAGCGGAGGAGCCCATAACTCGTAGTTCCCACGGGTAGGTAGTGCGTACATGGCATATAGCCAACTCAAGACATTCACTGAACCATTTAGTATTTTAATTAACCTGCGTGACAACCGTTATCGTTGCCTCGATTTAACTGACCCGCGGACAACGACAGCAGCCAGGACCACCAGTACACCGGTGCCTGCCCCGTCGTCCCACCAAGTCACTGCGGTTACCAACAAGGCGAACCGTCTCCTTACCTTGTCTCGCGTGTGCTCCTGGAGGAGCTCGACTTTCGTGGTTTGGTAACTCTCGCGGCCAACGATCAGGGGCCAAGCACACCAGTACACTGGTCGTACCCTCCCTGTCGTCCCGTCGCAATACCTCTCGCGGGCACCGTTAGGTCGCCCGACTTCTTACCTTTAAGGACACCAGTTGGTTCGAGTCCCTACCGTTAAGTGAAACCAGGAGGAATCACCCTCGATGGTACACTTGAGCTGGCTCGACTGAGACATCAGCGGAATGAACTAAAGAGGTAAACCTCGTATCATCCCGGTGATGCTACGCTACTAAGCCGACGAGAGTGAAATACGAGTCCATTCCACTCGTAAGTCAAACTCGAAGCGACTCGGCAGAGTCTCGCCATTGTAGGTTCCCTAGGGCGTCTGCATTGATCCGTACCTGCTGCAGTTGTAATATATGTTCCCGCGTTCACTCCCCTGAGTGATCACGACCCTCTATCTAATCCTAGCTAACAATGCGCAGGGCTCACTGCTGAATAATGCATAAGTAATAATAGGCAGCATAGGATTAAAGGAAGGTACATCAAGGGGCAACAATGACAGGTTATGCAATTGAATAGGTAAGCAACGTAGCAGCAGCAGTAACAATGCCTAGTGCAAGAAATGTACGGAAAGATAGGCGATATCTGGGGAAGAGAATGGCTCTGCTTGCTTGGAAGCTCGACGGTAGGGGTACACGGTCGTCGACGAAGTAGTCGTACTCAGCATCGATGTAGTCGACGGCAGCAGCGGGGTCTACCGGAGATTAAGGGGGGGGGAAGAAACAATAAATACACAACAATAAATAGCAACACAAATGCAAGACATAACAGATGGATTGTAAACGGGGTTCTAACGCAGTACGATGCACGTTGCTCGGAGCGGGAATTCATCCGGGGATGAAATACCGGCTCCGGATGATTATCGGACAAGGTGTCCGGAGGGGGGGATATCATGCCGGAGGTGTCGTGGACATCCGACACACGTGTGGGTGGTGTACCCGGGTTAGTTGATCTATTCCGAACAACTTTCGTATTCGAAATAAATTCATCTGGGTACTCTAACAGTACCGGACAGTTTAACGGTTATCGGGCAATCTATCGGACAGTGCCACCGGAGGGGGAAACAGTTCGATGATCGGTATGTTAGAGGGGTGTGGTGAGGATACGGGTATCGTATCTGTAATCATTGATCCGTTCTGAGTAACTTTTGTATACAAAGTATTTTGATCCGGGCAATTTTTATCGGTACCGGGAATTATCGACAGACAGCCCGAAGGGGGGAATGTTGATGTTCGGTACGTTAGAGGGGGGTGGTAGACATACAGATAGCGTATTCGTATTCGTTATATTTTTCTGAGCAATTTTCATGTATAAAGTTTTCTAATCCGAGTTACGGTTTAAAAGTTATTGAATATCAAAGTTTAAATCAATTTAAATGATTTTCTGGATTTCTTTTATTATTTATTAAACATTATCCAAAACATTATCCACAACATTATCCAGAACATTGCTGACATGTGGGACCCACATGTCTGCCTCTGTTATTTATAAAACATTTAATTTAAAACAAAATTATCAGAGGGCCCACATGTCATACACTACTAGTTTTAATTAATTTTCTATTTTAATAAACTGACTGCGGGGCCTACATGTCATGGAGGGTAAGTTAATTAAAACAGTTTAATTAACCCAATGATTTAATTAAAGGGGGTGGGCCCACTGGTCAGAGACTCCAAGGGGGTTTTATTAGTTGCTAATTAACAGAGGCTTAACTGGGGGGTCGGCCCCGCATGTCATTGGCAGTGGTGGGGGAGGGATTAGTGGTTAGTGAAGCACTAACCATGGCGACGCGACGGCCATCACCGGAGCTACTCCGGGAGACCGTGAGCTCGCTACAGAGCACGGGCGGGCATGGGACCCGGCTTATTCGGAAGAGGGGGTCGAGCCGCGCCGGTTGGGTGTGGTCGCAGCGGCTATCGTGGCCGGAGTAGGGCTCACGGACGACGGCGGCTGCGGCCGGTGTACGGTTCCAATGGCATACTACGACTCGGGACGAAATCAAGCGCGCCACCTGAGCAAATTGAACCTGCGTTCAACTGGGAACATGATGGTGCCATTGGTGCGGGCGATAGGGTACAGGGAGCACGGCCCGGACTGGCCATGGCGGCGGCCGGAGCTCGCGACGGTGGGCATGGCGTTACAGTGTACGAACCGGAGGGGAAACAGAGGGTTTGCGCGCGTAGCTCACCTAGGAGTCAAACGGCGGTGGCGGTGAGCTCGGGGGAGGTGTGCAGCGGCCGAATTTGCCCGGGGAAGAACGACGACCGCAGCTCGGAACGACGACGATGGGGTGCCCTTGAAGGCGTCCGAGCTCGATTCCACGCGAAGAGTGAAGTAGTCGACGACGACGATCACCGCGGACATGCTGGTTGGGCTCGTCTCGCACGGTGGGTGCGTGCGTTCACGGAGGCGCGCCCATGGCGGCTCGGCCGTGCGAGGCAGAGAGGGAAGGAGGCTATGGGGGGGAAGTTGGGGATGGGAGGGTCCAGGGGGGGTGGTTGGCACAGCTTATCCAGAGGGGGGGGCAGGTGAGGGAAGGGGGAGCAGGTAGGAGGGGGTCGGCGCGGCATGGCCCCCTGCCATGGCGCCCTGTGCGTGGGGGAGGGGAGCAGTGAGGTAGGGGATGGGGTAGGTGGGCTGGGGTGGGCTGGGTTTGCCCAGGGCGTAGGATAGATGTATTTCTTTTTGTGTTTTATGTTTCTTTTAAATTTTCTTTTCTGTTTGTATTTAGTTTAGCTAGGTTTTGATTTTTGTAAAATGTTATGCTTGCACCTATATTAGGGTTACACTTTAACATGATGCCACAAAAAGTTTTTCCCACAATAAAATTCATTTGAATATTGTTATTTATTTTAAAAGGCTTTTTGGTGCTGTTTTGCTCCTGTTATTATTTAATTGAATTATTTAAATAACTTTATAAATTCACATTCCAATATTTATAAGACCTACTGATTTTTAGGCATTTAATAAAATTGGTTTCACAAATTTTAGTGCATTTAAAAATTTCACTTTTTTTATTATAATTTACCATGGCAATTCAATAATTCCCAAGCATATATTTTTATTTCATATTATTCCTAAAACACTTAATTAAAATATCCATTACTATAACATGGCCCTATGATGGCTAGGCAATTCTATTAATAGGTTTCACAACTTTGGTTGGACTATTATTCCATTACCATTTTAAATTCCATGATAATTTTGATAACCCCACAACATTGGGTTCAAGATCATCATTGGCTTGGGACATTCAAATGACTAGGGATGATTTGGTTAACCAAGATCAAGTTGATTGACTTGCATCCACAATTTTTGGAGCAAGATTTACAATCCACATTTATTTGAAAATTTTATCAGGGTTGGAATTTCAATGAGCTGTGATCAAAGGTGTTCAAGGCTTGATCATCAACAGTAATGATCACTAACAGTGGAATCACTGTAGTGATTACTGTACTGGATCTGAGGGTGTTACAAGTGATTCCGATCTCCGCCGCCATCGCCAACAAGCTTCGGGGGACCAGAATTCCTGTGCCAGCACCCTGCCGGGACGGGGAAGTGCCCCCAGATTCATCTCCATCGACGTTTCTTCCTCCCTCCATGAAGCGGGAGTAGTTCCTCCTCGGGGCTGAGGCCTTCTACAGCAGCTATGTGGTTAATTCTCTCTCCCATGATGTGATCTTGATTGTGATCATAGGCTATGTTAATCTAGGGTGATCCCATGTTGTTTCTACTTCTTCTATGTATTGGATTGATGTACTCACTTGATTTTATCTAGTATAATCTTCGAGAGCAAGGTGACAACTGTGTATTGGACATGGATTAGAAGAATATTTTGATGAGTGATTTCCTCTTTTGTAAATTGATTGAAGATTGAGAGTATCTTGGTGCTTGTCTTTAACTATCCTTGAGATATGTTGTGGTGATTGTGGTACTCTTTTTGGATGGCCGCGGTGACATTGAGAAATCCATAGATGAGAACTACAAACTCTGAGGTGTGCTTTTGTAGCCCTACATAGTTCTCATCCTCTCTTGATCACAAATGAATGACCTCTGAGTTACCTCTCCTTGCATGTTTTAGTGGAAATATCATGTGATTAAACTATGTTAATATTGTTGGAAGTTGCCACTAGTGAAAGTATAAAGCCTAGGCCTTGTTTCCACCATTGCAATATTATTTGTGCTCACGTTTACTAGTTGTTTGCTTGCTGTAATTTTTATTACAGATTTATATTACTTTGTTTTGCTGCACCTATCACCCATATTTACCATCTCTTCGCCGAACTAGTGCAGCTATACAACTCCTAGTTGTATTAGGTGTGTTGGGGACACAAGAGACTTATTGTATCTTAATTGCAGGGTTGCTCGAGAAAGACCATCTTCAACCTCTACTTCCGTGAGTTCGATAAACCTTAGGTCATCCACTTGAGGAAAATTACTGCTGTCCTACAAACCTCTGCGCTTAGAGTCCCAACATAGTCTACAACAATAGAAGTGTGTGTAGAAATTAGCCACCCACTCGCCGCCGCCGTCCACTTGTCCCCGTCGCCACCTCGCTGCCGCTTTTTGCCGCAGGCACACGCGAGAGGAGGAGATTTTTTTTCCTTCGATTTCCCCGTGCATTGGGCCCGGAAAACACACACGAGGTTAACCGGACGCAAAAAAAAACAGATGGGCCGAAAATATTTCCTCGCGCCGATCCGTGCGGTTTCAGGCTGAATCCTCGCGGGGATGGGCTTAACCGAACAAAAAGATGACATGGGTCGCACCTAATGTCATTGTTTTTTTAATGTTTGGATCCATCATTTGATAACACACTTATAATTAACTTGACATCCTCGATTTTCTTGGACTTGGACAGTTCAAATACACCGAGCCATTTCTTTGACTTGACATCCTCTATCGTCGGCAAGAGTCAATGACTCCCTGGACCAAACAGATTGACGCCCAGCGGTGATTACCTTGTGCCGCGAGCAAATGGTGTTTCAATAGAATGATTGAAAATCCTTGTTCCATACCGGGGTTTGTGGTTAGTGTTATTGATAAGGTGCAATAATGTCTGATGAGTTTGGTTTTTAAGCCTGGTGCAATGGAACTCTACCACTGTGTAACAATATGTCCTGATTTCCTTCACCCACCAGAGTTGATAGTAATGAAAGCACTTATACGTAATGCAATACGTAGGTATGAGATACGATGTATAGCAAAGAAAACATAAACAAAAGGTATGAACTTGTCTCGTAACAGATAAGAAGTATAAATCGGGACTCCATGATTCATGGGTGCCTCGGGTTCTGAAAATTGAATACATATGGTCTGATAAGTACGTATGCTCATGAAATTGATGATGCATAGGTAATGATTAAGTACATATGTTCTGAAAGGCACCTTCCTAGCTTTATTATTAGGTAAAGATTAATCTTTGCAACTAAATGTGCAAATGGTGAGTGAACCTGTGAGTTATTGGAGATATCAGAATGCGCCACCATAGAATCAGATTGCACCACCACGGGAGATTTGATCATCGAGGATACAAGGCTACCCCCTCCATGATAGCTTGGACCTCCACCTCCATCGCATCATTGCAAACATATGTCTATATTTGATACTACGATCAGGAATACAATTACATATATATCATACAGTACTTATTCAAAGTGGCGCCTTTATGAATTACGTAAATTGTCATGCCGCTATTGGAAACTATATGGGAATGGGTTTTCAGAAAAATCTTATATGCAAAGTAAAATAATCGAAAGAAATACATGCCACTATTTTTTTTTATAAATGTAATACATGTTAAACTCGGTTTCAATTTTGATTAAAAAATTACTTGGTGGAGCATGTCCAGTTAATTTCAAACTGTCCATTAATTTAATTACATTTTGTAGAAACATCAATTTAATTACATGACAACACATATGTCCATTGACTAGCAAACTATCAAGCATTGTTCCGTTTTGGACCAAAGGAAGACCTGGCGACCTGCATCCTCCTTCTAATTAAATTAGCTAATCAGTGTAGTTCTTCTTAAGATTGATCCATGAATAAAGAGAGGTGTTTATAAAATAGTCAACTATAACTGAAATTTAGGACAGTAAAGCTGAGCCTAAACCGAGCATCCACAACGATTTGCATTTTTGACCGTCTATTTTTGTGATCTAAGCGTTGCTGATCGTCGGATCTCAGTCTGTAAAAACTTCTGTCCCGCACTGTGCCAATTGTAGCCCAACTGTCTTATAGGCTGCTGTTCTGGAGGCCGAAACGCAGGCCTGTGGTAAAATGGGCCGTCGGCCAGCCCAATACAGCGTTCGTCGCTAAATAAGTCCATGAGTCCATCGATGGCAGGCGAGCGGTCGGGTCGATCCAGTTCATAGGCCCGTTTCGTTCACTCCTCACGGTGCCCCCTCCTCTCCCCTCTGCCGCACACGACGCCATCTCCGCCTCACCTCCTCGCTTCCCCATTGTCGCCGCCGACGCCTCCGCGCCGCTCGCCCGCCTCGCGGACACCCGCGCCGAACTCCTCGCCGGTTCTGTCGAGCAACCTAGGCATGCCTCCGCCACATCCTCCTCCGGCGATCTCCTGTTTCCTTTGGGTCACTGGTACGATCAAAGTAATCCTCTCCACTCATCCCCGCATCCTATCCCTCTCAATTTGTTTCCTATTGCTTTTACAGCAATGGCTAATGTGTGTGCCGAACTGCTGATGCAGGTACGTGGTTGAGGGCAAAGCATATCATGACACAACAGCAAAGAAACTGGCCAACGGTTCAATGGAGATCTGCCATGGAAGGTACCACACGGTGCAGTATCTGCTTTCATCAGCAAGCAGCAGCACGGGAGCCCGGAAGGGCGGGCCGTCAGCTCTCTAGCGGTCTAGGCGGCGTGGGAGACATTCCGGCACGCGGGGAGCCTCTAACTGCGGGCCGCGGCAGCAGTCGTTCCCGCTTTGTCGACCACCACCTCGATTCACTGACTGTTGCGTGGATGGAATGACGAGAGCCTACAATATCCGTCCCTAGAAGGCACCACGCACCTCACCCTCGGACAGTGAGTTTCTGCGGCCGTCTCAGCTCTTTCAGTTCGTGGTACGACACACATATGCTCCACTCTGGGAAGTGACTCTGTAAGCAAATTGAAAGTGCATATTTCAGTCCTACCTTAAAATAGGAAGCATATGACCAATCACATGGGCAATCTCATCAATGATTTATTTTCATATTCCCAGGTTCAAGAGCTTGCCGTTCAACTATGATCATTGGGATCCCATGGATGACATGCAATACATGTACATATTTGATCATATCTCCGGAATTCATAAGCCTCCATAGAAGTAGTCAATGTGGTGTGCAGAGGCGCAATTGATCTCTATGCTTCTAGCCCTTGAAACCAATACGATAATTAGCCAATTCCTCTAAAATCATAAAAAATTTGCGGCATGGTCTTTGCCGGTCATATTGTGCATTGTGTTACCAGCCATTGATTCACCTTGCAAACAGCGTGAGCGCCATGGAGATTATATAGTCTCTGCTTCGATCCATGGCGCCGCTGCACATCCGGATCCATCTCCACCACCTCGGCTGGCGATCTACTCCTCTTCCTAGCCGTCAACTTCGGTGATAATTTCAGATTGTTGTATTGTGAGACGAGATTCTAGCCATCGGTGAGATGATTTGTTTGAGATGGAATGATCTCCCCATCTTTCAAGTAAGCTATCTTACTTTTGTCTTCTATGATTTCCCTCTGTATTTTTTATCTACTGTTTATGCAATATGTGTCGATTCAATGCTTTTCTTAACATATGCTATCTCCCTACACATTCTTGGGTGGATTAGGAACACCGTGATGTTTCGCTCATTTGGATATTTATGCCCCCTTTTCTCTAAGCACTGCGTGCAAGGATTTTGTAGTATATTATAAGATTCTCTCATGCCGTTCTTAGTTGAGTCGTACATCAGTTGGTTCATACCTTAATCTTGATATAAGAGAGCTGATGGCATTAAATTGTTGCAAGCTGATTACCATGCTTTGTGGAATTGTTAAGCTCCTGAACCCAAGATACATATAGGTCTGTAGTGTTCTCCACATATAAATATATAATCTACAGTTTGTTCTTGAAACATCGATTGCTTCAGTGCTACCCTTTCTTTGCAATGGGAAATGGTTACATTGTAAAGTTATCAGAAATAGTAATTATTTGTGAACTATTAGCTATTCATTCCTTTGATAAGCTCTCCTATTTTTGTTTTGATGAAGTGATTGAAATCTCCATGTCCACTATTATGACAGGAGGGCGACAATGCAAATACACTGTTCAATCTAATTAGGTCTGAGCTCTATCTCTATCTTATAAAGATTGCAATGGAAGACCACACACCAACAAATATGTAAAGACTAATATGAATATCACTGGTATGTAATCCTATTTTCTGGGCACTGCTGCTTGATTGCGACAGGAGCAGAACTTGCATTTTTCTTGATGCTTGGGAAACAACTCCTATATCCCTTTGAATTTTTCAAGTATAAGAAAGATATATTTGATACTACCTCTAGAGTTCGTATATGTCTCGATCTATTTAATGTAGAACTTCATTTTACTGAAGCTGAAGTTGCACCTTTTGAAAAGTGATTGGGACTGAACAAAATCTCGGTCCACGTAGAATTAGCAAAACCGTTACCCATGTGGAAATTAGTATGATTATCATTGGTCAAAGGTACATGTCTACATCTCCTTATAATGCATGACCTGCCATGAAGGTAGTGTACTACACCAAAGCATAGTTTTCCATCCAGCTGCTTGGCTTAGGTCCATCCTTACAATAATGTTTCTCCACTTTAATTCATATTTCCTTTTTCCTGCAAATTCATGTTTTAGGTTACTGCCAATCTGCGATTCATTCACTCAGTGGAGACTAGATGTTGCTCCAGATCATGGTTTAACTTTCAAATAAGTTTTGGAGTATGTTCATTGTTCAATAGTCAGTATAAATCAAATTGAGCTACAAATGCACATGTACAATTGTAAGAAACTAAATAAACCTCCCAGCTTACTATTTTTTTATTTTGTGTTGTTGCATACTACTGACTGGAGTCTCGAGTACCCATATTTAAATACGATAACTCTTATGAAATAAATTTAGTATAATATATATTTCTGTGGGTTATCTTGTGTATACGCTAGGTTTTAGTTTTCATGTGTTTACACACTATTATTCCATTATCAAACAGTATGGCATAGCAACATGGGCCATCATTGATCGATGCCTTGCCATCATATTCATGACATACCGATGTTATGTACGTTTCCAATTTGAGAAAAAAACATTTTTATTATTTATTATTCAAGGTATTGGAAGAATTTATGCTATATGTACAATATTTTATTTTCATGACTTTGATGTATCAAATAAAAAATTGCTTATAATTTGAGTGTCTTCCATTCTACTGCAGGGTTACACCCATCAAAATTTTGCCCATAGGTACAAATCAGACGACAGTCGTGCATTACCTATCATTCAAATGCCTATTGCGCATTACCTATCTATTAGAGTTGCGAGTTTATTTTATCCTATTTAAGAGTATGAAATAGATGTTAGGATCTCGACTTACACAAGCTGCTTCTGTAGTATGTATGTTTGTTTTATTGATACACATAATATTGTGTGATCAAAATAATTGCCAAGTATGGTATGGTCGTCTTTGGAGTTGTGTTGCTATGCTGTTGTGACTTTTGTGCAGATGAAACTTCATAGTGTAATTCGTATACCCTTCCTTCTTTACAAAGTATCACACTCCTTTACCGTAAAAGTTTCTATCATTCTATTGTATAAACAAATACGAATGTGGCAACGCGCGTCATCATGCTCACACACCATCAGATATAAACTCAACACATAAAAGCCTCCCATCATACATTAAAAGCATTATAGAAAATGTTTTTCATTCACATAATTTTTTAAAAAAATAAGAAATTTAACACCAAAAAAAACACAACATGTACAACAGAATTAAGGTGACTAAAGGTCCATACCAACACAACTCAATATTGAAAAGTATATTATGTAGCTCATAACAGCCCAACAACTATTTTAAAATAAAATAAAATACATGTTAATACAGAACCATCGCAAACCTATTTCATCCTAAATTCCTAATACACGGGCGCAGCAACGCGCGCTATTCATGATCTAGTAGTATACTTAAGATTGACTAAGATTTACAGGATACCATAAAAAAACCAAGAATTAAAGGAAATATTTTTCACCTAAAATCAAGACTTTGGGTCGATTACTATCCTAACCTCTTTCAGTAATCATTAATGACATGCAACACACATTCAGCGCCGTACATGCAGCGCATGATAAGCATGCAGCGTCTGACATGTATAGTCCTTCCACACCGTGTATGATCCATTCTCCATTCGAACACCAAGCGAAGGACATGGTAACAGGTTGGAACATCAGGGTACAGTAGTGCCAAACCTATACGATATTCTCTTTCCAACGCATGTATTCTGAACAGTGGCGGAGCTAGCATTTGACAACAGGATGATCCGCCTCAGAAAATAATTGACAACAAATATGATACGTGAATGTTGTAATTAATTACTAGTACCATGTAAAAATAGATCAAAATGATCTTAAAAACACACTAAAATAATTTTACTTTTATACATCAAGATGACAGAAATTAATAAAAAATAATATGTGCAATGTTAATTGCTTTGTGTACTGAAATAAATCCTAAATTAAAAAAGAAACCCTAAATAAATTGGGGAATGAGGGCAGTGGGTGAGCTCTGAGACGAGCGGCTCAAATCAGGCGACCAATGGTTGTGTTGGAAGCCTGGAAATGTTGGAATGGCAGCCGTGCACTTGCAGCTAGCGTTCGGGGCTGGAGCTGCAACCCGCAGGGACGTGGGGCGGCACGCGGTAGCAGACAGTGAGCGGGGCGTTGTGGGCGCGACTAGCTCCAAGCGCCGGGACGACAACCCGCGGGGGGAGGAACAGAAATCGGAGGCGGGCACACGACGGCGAAGCAGGAGAGAGGAGCCGTGAACGGGCGTGGAGACTAGAATAGGGACGAGGCGGCTGAACCGCTCGATGTGGACGAACGATGGCTGCGTTCGTTCGTCTTTTCTCTCTGGCCCATTAAAGAAGCATAGGTATAGCCCGACTCAAAATCCCAGGGTGGGCCGCGGCCCATCCTGCCGCCTCTCTGATCGTGGAAAACTTCAGAGGATAAGCATTGCCAATGAGTCATCTTACAGCGCGTTTGGGTGGCATGGATAAAGTCCTGCCTGTAGCCCGCATTACTGACGCATACCCCTAGCTCATCAATTTAATCAATATAACATAAAAATTATATCATTTAAAATTTCTAATGATATGAATTTTATCTTATTTGGGCCCTTAAAGATTAACCATGAATTATTGACTTATTTGGGCCTAAATCCATCTATAATTCAACACCCTTCATCCTAATATAATTTTTTTTGAATTAATACAACTTCAATATCCACCGCAAAAAAATCAACATTTTTTTCTTTTTTTTTACAACTTCAGTATCCCCGGCAAAAAAATCAACTTTAGTACGAGGTACTATTATTACTACTATAGGTTAGCATCGGAGCTAAGAGTAGAAGGTATTTCTAATTGGACATGTCACACGTTTAGTGATTCTCAATAGAAAAGCATTTTAGACGGAACCACCACATATTTGTTTGAGGATCGCAATTAATATGGATAAAACCTTAATGATCCTCAAAATGTAGTGCTCCGGTCATTTATTCGTTTTATGTTATCTTCAAGGAATCAAAACGGATAAAACAAAATTGCGGCCAGCCGAACTGTATTTATAAGAATGAAGGAAAGGAAATTAAAGTAGCTTAATTAACAACAGCCACGTACTGGTAGTACAAAAAAGAAAGAAGCATTCCGGAAACACTTCTTCTTCGGTACACCCCCCTTAAACAAATAGATGGACTAAATCTATCTGTAACCCTTCATTAAAAAGGGTAGGGTAGTCTTTATAAATAGTTGAGCATGTCCATGATACTCCACACAAAATTCGAATGAATTCAAACATCGTTCACACAATGTATCACGTTGACCAATATTTTAAGGTTTTTTCACCTGAAAACCCTTAGAAACCTAGAATAAAATGTCTAAAGGCAATAAAATCCGTCTCAGTCTTGCTTCAGCCTGAAATAGGATACATATGATTCGATTTCTTAAAAAAAATCAACTTAAATGAAAAGTGAAAAGATAATAATACCCTTTATATATTTAGGGGGTGTACCGAAGAACAGCTCTTCCGGAAATACATCACTACAGTCGTCATTGTCAATGATGCATATCCATCGCCCTTATTTTAATACAGTACATAGGAACGTTAATCAAGGAAAGGAAATACGCCTTGTTGTATATAAATGCTCAAGACCAACCAGGAAGCGCATGCATATATGCATGGATCTACTTGCGGGCATGGTCAAGGAGCACTTCCAGGACAGCTATGAACTTCTCCACCTCGTTGCCCGTCGAGATCCCGTCGACTATCTTCTGCTGCTCCCCGTGGCGACACTTTTGGCAATTCCATGGAACGTGCCTCTTCTTGGCCTCAGAGAGGAAGCTACGGACGTCATCGAGCTTCGCCTCTAGACAGTTGTACCCACTATCACTAGTTTCGCATGATTTGGTGAATGCTTCTGATGCCTTCTGGAACTCATCGGTGCAGTTGCGGAAGCAGAGGCTCTCATCCTCAGACATGTCATAGTGTAATCTTTCGGTGCTCGCAGCATAGGACGCGACGTTGAGAAGACTGGTGCACTTGAAGATCCCCATCCCGACCAGATCGGACGCATTTGCTTTGTTGCTCTCTTTCATGGGCGAGAGGTTGGAGAAGCACACATCTGGATAGGGTGTGTCGGCGCAGGCCCTCTGGACGTTGTCGTTCTTGTCGGTGTTGTTGTTCGCGTCGCCGCCATTGCCTCCCGCGGCCAAGGAGCCCACGCTGGAGAGGAGGAGGACGATTAAGAAAGACGTGGCAGTGGCCATGATCAATTGATACACAGATTGATCAATGCTATACGCATGTATGTGTGGAGGTGGATTAGCAATACATATATATATATATATATAGGCTTGCGACCAAGTCGCATGCCACCACTCATTATTGAATGGAGGGAGTAGTATGCTGCCATATATAGTATAGGTCTTTCTTGCATGCCACATACCCTCAGTTGGCCACCCAACCATGCATGCGTGGCACCGAACAAATAGGTGGTCAAATGTCTAGCTAACTAATTTTAGCTTATTTTGCTTCTTAATTTTTTGGCATATAAAGCTTCTGAAACTCAATCGTAGATGTGAGTTAGTTTTACCTTAAGATTCGTCGGGTCGCAGCCCCACGCACTCCTTCTGTGTACTATAATGCACTATTAATTTTAGTGAAAAAGTTGTGCTTCGACAGGCAGAAATGAAAGGACTGTAGTAGGGCAAGGAACTCTTCTACATAAGCTAACACAAAAACAACGATTAACAGACCACCGATTACAACCTTAAAAACGACGTCCTTTCTCTGTATTATTATTTCCCCAGCCGTATAAAACAGTTAATGTTAGATTGTATTGATGCAGATTACTAAAAACCTTCTTCGCACATTTCCAACAAGTGAGTTCTTCGTGGTTGGATGTCAGCTCATTGAGGTCAGAAATATGCTTGCGACGACTGGGCAGCAGGAAAAATCATTGAAGTTGCTACCATATTTTTGAATTGGAGTCTTTTTATCTATTTTTTAGTTTCCCAAAAAATACCATCATAACTTTTATTATCATCTCGCGGAGACGACCGTTATCGTCGCTCCGACTAGGTAACATGCGGACAACGAACAAGAGCTAGGCCCACCTCTCACTAGGTGGTATCCGCCTGCCCTGTCGTCCTGTCACATCTCGCGGGTACCCTGGGGTGGCCCGTCTCCTTACCTTATCTCGCGGGCGCTCTTGGCGTCGCCGGTCTTTCGTGGTTCAAGGGTATTTCGCAGATAATGAGCAAGAGCTAGGCCTACCTCCCATTACGAGAGAGAGAGAGAGAGAGAGAGAGGGAGAGAGAGTATCCGCCTGCCCTGACGTCTCATTACAATAGCTCTCGCGGGCACCGTTGGGTCACCCGACTCCTTATCTTGTCTCGCGTACCGTTTATAGTTGCAGTAATGTACTGTTGCCGCATTCACTTGTGAGAGTGAGCACGATCCGATAACTAAGCATAGCTGACGAACAATGACGTAGGGCCAACATATGAATATAGTATATCGACTAGGCAGCATAGGATAAAGGTAGGGTAAACAGTAATAGTTATTAGTACCATTAGCTTGGTGAAGAATATTCTTGACAAAGCAAAGTTTTTCTCATGGTAGACCACATATGGTGCAAAGTAACCCTCGACTAGGCGGTCCCGGACATAGTTTAGCCCCACATATCCATAAAAATCATCTGACCACCTGGAAATATTCATTTGAAGTAATTTGAATATTTAGTTCAAGAAATTTGTCATACTGAACTGTGATCAGATGGATAGTGTAACATATGTGTAGTGTACAATACACGAAGTCATGAATCTTTACTGGTTCCATCTTAGTTTACACTTCCGCTTCGGTACACCCCCCCTAAAAATTCACAGAAGGGCATTTTAGTACTTTTCCTTAATTAATCAGTACTCGTAAAGTTAGAAATTAAAACGGTAGTGAGCTTCCTTGCATCGGAGCAGGGAGGGTGTCTTCCCATTCGTGTTCAGTGTTCCTGTAAAAAAAATTCAAAACGGAGGCAAAAGATTTGCCCCATCTATTAATTAAGAAGAAGAGAATTGCCCAGTTAATTAACGGAAAACCGAGCGAAAACCGATACATATATGCCACATGCGGACTACTCGCTAAGAAAGAAACTCCACAATCCAACTATCAACCGGGCAAACATACATAACGCGCAACCATCACCACCCATTGCACTTCCATATCGCCAGAAAAGCTCCAATCGAAACCAAGGTTGAAGACAACGAACACCACCGAATCCACGGAGATGTGCCCCTTGGAGATGGTGGTCGAAGAGGTTGAGAATCATCCATTAAGCCGCTGTGGACGCCTTACCAATGGCGCCACTCTTCTTACCTATGCTCCTGAGAACCTTCTTCACCTTCTTGACTTTATCCACAGAAGCCTCCTCCACTAGAAGGCAGGCAATTGCCTTGGCAGACCCAGGGCTAGCTGCCTCCAAGCTGGCGAGCAAGCGGCGAAGCTTTTTCTCGAAGACCACAACGTCAATACGTATTCACATTTCTTCACAGTCAAATGCGGGAGACTGGATGGATTTCAATCCATCATCATCCACCGCACCCACATTCTCCACTGGGTCAATAGCTAGATGTGAGAGAGCAAAAGTAGCATCCAAACCTCCATGGTCCACCATAGCGAGTGGTTGATTGGGTTCCAACAACAACGGCGAGGGTGCAGTTGATATCGCCAAGACCCCTCCAAGCGACCCCATATCCTTAGGAAGCACGACTTGCTTTTGTATTCTATTGTGGCCTCGCAAGGAGTATCTCTTTGCTCTGACCTGGGAGAGATGAAAAGGGAACAATGGAATGGCAAAGGAGGCAGCGGGCGTGGGCCTGAGCTGGAAGATGTGGTAGACGTCCGGTCCGGACAGGGACGGCACTGACCCCGTGGGCGAGACGCCGTGGCGGTTGGCAGGGACGACATCCGCTGATCATAGGGTACGCCGAGAAGGCACCATCATGGCGCTCATGGGCCCTTCCGGCTCCAGCAAGGCCACGCTCCTTGCCGCTCTCCCTGGCTGCCTCTCCATGCATGCTAGCTTCGTCTGAGTCTAGATTTCTGTTGGAAGCAGTGTTTCCAGCCGGGCGGCCGACGAGATATTCGATGGCAGTTTACGGACGACGTTGACGAAGAAGATTAAAAATAGATTAATTATTAATTTACCCTTTATACTGAAACGGTATCTTCTAATCCACACCATTGATTTGCATCAAAATTCGTGAAAAGATTAAAGGGGTGGTGTACCGAAGAGCTGCTCCTTAATTTAATAGTGGATATAATAGAGACATACTTAGTAAAATATTTTAGTTCCTTCAAGTGGACATGCTGCAGAAGATTAAAATCCAGCTTCGCGAGCTCCAGTACTAGTAGAGTTGTATTATGCTCTTTCTCGCGTTTGTACTCTGAAATGTAATGCAGTGCTTCCACCCTCTTAACAGTTCTTGGCAAGGGTAAGTCTAAGGCACGCTTAACTTGCTCAGCTAAAGGGAACTTGAGACTATCCCTCATCAATTCAAGGTGATACCTTGCAAAAGAGATGGCTTCTTGGAGTGATGGCTCACCATGAATGAGAAGATGAGCTGCATTGTATAGACTTAAAAGTCCCCTTGGGTTGATGGTAATATCTTCCCTGAAAGTCCATCTTCATTCTTGAATGTATTGAAAACATCTGAGTACAAATGTTGGTGACATGTTAGTAAAAACTAAAAACTCCCCATATTTAGTTGTAGGGAGTAATCTAAGTTTTGATACCGTTCTATGTATGTTTATTTGGAATTAATCAATGCCTATTAAATGTAAAAACAACACATATCGATAGAAGATACCCAATGACCATGTTCTCTAAGCAAACGAAACCGAAGAGCAACTTCATCGAGGCTAGAGCTACAAAACTCACTCCTGAGGATGTCACTTAACGCAATATCAATCTGCTTTTCAAAGTGGTGATCAATTTCGAGATGTTGGACGGTGTGTCTAATAAGGTAATCATTTCCACCATGTTGTTGCAAGTCTTAAATAACACATGGACCTCCTCATTTAGTTTATCAGCTCTCACACTCATCCATTTTTCGGATCTCTGCACACGCGCAAGAATCAATGTATTAAATAGTCGGCTATAGCCTTTTGAGAATCTTGAGGCTAAATAAATTCATGTACAATTTTCGGCTATAGTCCCATTTTAAGGGTCGGGGCTATTTTCTATAGCCGGCGCCTATTTAAAACATTGGCAAGAATGCCTGAACGGATTAGATGGGAAAGAATGTACACTTGAAAAAAGCATGATTAGAGATCCATGTAAACTAAAATGACATGGCTATGGGCCGGTGCCTATAGGCTTCCAATGGGTGCAAGCAACCTACCTGCCGCGCTGCACACGATTAGATACCTGCAGTGGTTTTGGCTGGTAGTTGAGGAAATAGTCGCCCCACAGCGAGGCTTGATGCATGGCCGCCGGGCAGGTTCTCAGGACGCCGTTTGCCTGCGGCCTGCTCCTTTTTTAACACTAGTACGGGATGGTAGTTGTACATAGCTCCAGGCAGGCGACGCTCGAAGGAGACCAGTGGATGGGGATGAGCTACGATAGGATCTGGGAATATGGAGATGGAGAGTGGGAAGCGAGACCTGAAAGAAAGTGCATCGTCATTTCATTGTCTTGCGGCCTGGTGAAAGCTTCTCAACGCAAAACAAGCTCGCGCAGAGCGATCACCCACCGGATTCAAGAGGAGATCGGTTGGGAGGAGGAGACGGACAGGGTGGGGCACCATGTCGTGTGCGTCCATTGGAGACGAGACGACCCACCACCATCACGCACCGGATTCGTCAGCGGCCTGGGAAATCTATCCGTTGGCAGCGGGAGCTCAGAATTTTCAACGGGCTTTGCGTTTGCATTGTCTTTCCCCCCTCGACCTGAATGAAAACGAATACTCCCTTCGTCCCATAACGTAGTAACGTTTTTTGAGCTAGAGTAAAAAGATGTTACTACATTATGGGACGGAGGGAGTACAGTACAATGCAATTTTTCTCCGGATCTAGAGTATGTTGGTATTTGATCTTTGTGAAAAGGGAAATGATAACTACCTGACATCAGATAGCAATCCTGTCCACCCGAACTCCTTATCTATCGTCCATTCTATCTGCATGATTTTTGGAGCGTCAGCGGTTACCACGTCATCGTTTCTTTTTAGAGACGTGCGGTACAAGTGTCTTTGATCGGCCCCCAACGTTCTACATGCGATGGTTCTTTTTCTCTTTCCCATGAATGCATGCAAGGTGATATCAACGAAATCTTTTACGTTTTTTAAACTTAAAAATATTTTATCTCTTAAATACAAATCTGATTCACCAATAAGTTCGTCGCGATGAGATCGACAACCATTCTTCATGCTCTTCTTGCAGTTCGTTCATCAACGCATGGACCAGAGCATCGACCCCAAAGGAAGAAACATTTGACGTGCATGAATGCCAAAAGATCAACCGTATTGTTGAAGGACCGCGGAAATTGTGAAATTGCCCCGATCCTTACCCCCTTCTCTCTGCACACATAGAATGGACGGTTGGTGTTCTTCGATGTGCGCGACACCCTCCGATGAACGTCTGCCCGACATCCCGAAAAGAGCAAGATCGGCATCTCCACGCGCGCCGGAATCTGGATACGCGAGGTGACGCGGGAGCTAAAAGAAGATATCCCACCGTCTGAATATCTCGACGACGCCCAAGTCGCTCACGCCCGGCTCCTATCTACCAAGGTCGCCGCCCTCCTCTGCGCGTGTCCGCCTCCAACGCCGTCCGCCGCTCGAGTGATTTCGCCGTCGCATTTATCGCACAGCAGTGGCAACGGTTGCATTTGAATTCATCGCTGGGTCCCACAAGCAACGGTCCGATCGTGGAGCGCGTCTTCGCCTGTAACCTGGTCCCACAAGCAAAGGGTCGAGTCAAATGGGTTGACCTGACGGAGACGGCAATAGTAATAGAATGAGTTGATGCGCGCAGACTAGGGGCAAAACTGAGCACGAATCGCATCTGAGGGCAAAACTGAGTACATGGACGCGTCTAACGGCAATCCAATAATTAACCCATCTACTATATACTACCTTCGTTCCCTAATATAAGTCTTTGTAGAGATTCCAATAAAGATTACATACGGAATAAAATGAATGAATATATACTCTAAAATACATATATATACATCCGTGTGTAGTTTATAGTACAATCTTAAAAAAATTATATTTAGAAACAAAGGAAGTAGACCACAATACCTTTTTTCTATCTATATATGGTAAACTAATTCCTTTTTGTGTACATGACTAATTGAATATATATTTTATCATGGTCATTTAAGAGGAAAAAGTCTAAAATAAACCCTGAACTTGTACACAAAAGCTAAACTGAACCCTATACTTACAAACCGGAAATCAACACCCCAATCTTTAGTTTAAACCTTGAGTGGGATCGCTTGATATGAGAATGAACCGGACCAGCCCATTAGCGCAGTAGCCATAGTTTTAAATAGCACGCTATGTCTTCACTATAGTAGCACGCTATAGCGTTTAGAAGAGGTCTAACGCTAAGGGCCTTAGCTTCAAACACATGAAGAAATATCTTAAATAGCGGCTATAGCATTGCTATAGCGTATAGAAAATGTCCGCCGCTAAATGGCTTAGTGCGCTATTTCAAACTTTGAGTAGCTCACGCTTGTTTTTTTTCGTTTTCTTTTGTTTTGTTTTATTTATATATTTTTTGTTTTTTTCATATTCAAACTTATTAAACATTTTTAATTAATTATAAAACTGCACTCAATTTTTTTACCATATTATAAAATGTTCGCTCATCTCAAAAGTCAAAACATTTTCTTTTCTTTTTATCATTTATTCGTATTCATTTATATAAAAAGTAAAAATATTATAAAACGTTCGCACTCCCAAAAAAATCGAATTTTAAAAATGTTTGCGTATTTCAATAATTGCTAACACTTAAAATGCGTTAATGCATATTTAAAATTATTCACACTTAAAATTGCATTAAAGTGTAAAGGAATGTTAGCATGATTACTCGCGCAATCACCCTGCTCTGATTTTTATAAATTGTTTGCAGTTAATAATATTTAAAAATTCACACTCAAAAATAATGTTTATGTGCGAACAATTTAAAACATTTATGGGAAGCAGACACGCTTCCCGCAAAGTCGGGAAGGACGGCATCACAAACCTCAACATCAAAGCGCTACTCAACGTACACACGTACTCGATCTTCTCCCTGTAAAACTAGTAAACTTGCACGTGCAACGCACGTTATAACGTTGATATTAAACAACGCCCATTAAAACTAAACACATGCAACGTTGATATTAACGTTGTAAAGCTTTCAGATGCAACGCCCATTAAAACTAAACAGTAACACAAAGTTGGTAACAACAACCAACACAAGCATTAAACAAACCAAAACATGTAAATCATCATTTAATTTTAGCCACCAAGAGTTTGAATGGTACTCGATGTGATTGTGGCCAGCAACGGACTGAACAAATACTAACCAAATCATTCGATTAGAAAAAACTGCTCATGAATGCATCGCTTGATGAGGAGACCATTTGCGCTTACTTATGCTATTTTCTTGAACGCAGAAGTTTCCTTTATATGAATGGTACAACTCCAGCCAAGGAGAAATTCTGTACTCAAGATAATCCGTGATCTGCCAAAAAAAGTACCAAGATTAAGTCTGTTCATTTATATATTTTCTTCTTACATAATAAATCGTTGTCATGCAATCAACTAAGAACCATTCCAATGTCTAGGGAAAGGTACACTTTGAATGAACATCAGGTTGAATGTATGTATAGAAGCAATATACTAAAGAAAGACTCACAAGCAATAGTATACCAACTTTAAAAAATTGTAAATAAGAAATGTTGAGTACAGAGGAAATTCTTCCACAATTGAATTAATAGAGAGGGGAAAAGCATGTTGTAATATTAGGCTCACCTAATACAACGAATCCTGGATTTACATGGGAGCACATGCATGGGTGCAACCCACGTATTTGTAAGGCATAATTACATTGTAAAGGTATATGGCACGTAATCAAACTGAGTAACAGCACACCTATATATATTTGAACTTTAGAATTGCAGTTTCAGAAGAAGAAGAAACTACCATTCCATCTTCCTTAAATCTAAAGCTGACAGCATAATTTATGCAAGTTCATATATAGAGAACAAATATATTGAAAGCATTGCTAAGATTATAACTTTCATGTATCTAGTATCAACTGAAGTCAAGTAAATTGGCCAACCCTATTTATGAAAACTTGTTAGCATTAACTGAAGTTGAGTATCTCACATATGCTTCAGCAAAAGGAGTCATGAAAAATTGTCAATAATATTGAGCTTGTGTTTGTATTACCAAAATTTAAAGCCTAGAGCAGCGTGGCAGCGTCAAGCTGCTGCCTCGGCGACAGCGGTCCAGGATGTAGCGTCCCCGTGACCCCGCAGGGTGGGTTGTCCGGGCGATGGCGGCGCCGTTCAACGCATGTTTTCAATGATGATTGGGGCATTGCCAGCCGTGTACCAAGTCCAGGCCACCAACAACGGATTGACAGGAAGTGTGTTTGGCGTTAGTAAACATTAAGATTGCTACCACCAAATTAATTCTAATAACAACCTGAACAACACAAAAGAGGTGTGCACTGCTATATCGATGTTGCTCTCTGTTGCAGCATGTTCTCCTCTCTAACATGCATCCCTTCCCCCCTATTTATTTCATATTCTTGTGTCCAGCACACGTTTCTCCTCCTTTCGTACCAGCAAAAGTACTACAAAGATTTCATCAAATATTTTGATTCATCCAACATATTTTATATGTAGTTAGAAAGCGTGAAAGGGGAGAAGAACTAATCCGCCCACTTGGCAAGGTGTAATTCACGTGCTCTGATTAAATTACTAATACCCAACAAATCAGTATGGGGTGAAGTGAAAATTTTAAGCAATGTCGAGCTTCAATACCCCGGGATCCCCTGATCTTTAACCATCCAGAACTACAGATCCCATCAGGCAGCAACTCCATGTAAATTTCCCCCCAAAAAAACTGAAACCCAAAACTAAATAGAGAAAGTTCGCGGCATTCCCTGAAAAGCTAAACAAGCAGGGCGCCCTATAGAGAATGTCAGGGAAGATGATTTAATTTAGGGCAGGAACAGAGAAGGGTGGATTTCACTGGACTCACCTCACGTGTGCTCCCTTCCATGGAGGCGCGGTTGGCGCCATGGGTTGTGCCTCTCTTGCGGCCTCTACCTTCCGTCGTTCTGTGTGTGCGACAACCACCGGGAGCCTGGTTAGGTTTTGTGACGCGTGGCGTCCGGAGGCGGGGATTGGCGGGGGAATGGCAGGGCCGCAGCGGATATGCGCAGACGACTAGGTATGGGCCGAAAGCAGGGGCCGGCGGCGGGGACTGGGGTGGCAACAAGGGCCAGCGTCGGGGGATGGGTCGGCGGCAGGGAATAGGGGGCGGCGGCAGGGGCCAGCGGGGAGGACGGGGATGGGGGAGTCGCGAGCGCGAGCGAGCACGAAAGGTGAGATTAGATTAGCGATGAAGGGGTACGTTTTGCGGGCTGAAAGCCGATTTTGTGCCGCTAAACATGGATCAAATGTGGATCGTTGGATGTATGCTAATAGACGTACGAGAACCTCTAATGCTTTTTATATTAGTAGTAGATAACCATACGAGCTTCCCTTCATCACACGCGAGGTGCGTACGTGCAAACGAAGGCATGTTCACGGCGCTGGTGGAAGATGTCGACGAACCCAACGATACTCCGACGAGCCCGGCCAATGCAAGCAAAGATGAACGGGGTGGCAGTCCAAGTCCAGTCCTGCGCGCGCCTCACATACACATCGAGGCATCGAGCGCAAGCATTGCTTGTTGTATGGCTACAGCGGGTGCTACTCCTTGCTCAATGCGCGGCGCTTGACTGGGGCATGCAGCGTAAAAGTCCATGGTACCCATGATAAAGTAGACATGTGGGCCCATGAAGTCAATGAGAGTAGAAAGATATCCCAACCGGGATTGTTATTTTTTTCAACCTGCCAAACTGATCTATACGGGCTAGGGTTAGGATTAACTTGGATTAGGGCTGGAAAACAGGCTATTAATGGCGCATCTATTTTGCCTATTAATGGCGCACATTAGGCGCGTCATTACTAGCACTTCATTAGTAACTTTTAGTAATGACACATATTTAGTGCGTCATTACTATCCTAGATAGTAACGACACACCTAATAATGCGCCATTACTAACCCTTTGGTGCGCCACTAGCAACCTTAGGCTGGTCACAATGAGGAGTAACTTAGACTAGTAACATACACAGATTTTAAGTCTATGTTACTACCTCCACAATGGGTAGTAACATATATGTAGTGTCATATAAGACTTCATTTATTAGATTATAGACTCATATTGTCTTGATATGTGTTATGTTACTCAAAGAGCAAGTAACTAGTTAAGTTACTATAAACACCTCTCTCCCATTAACTCATTGCCACATAAACAAAATTGTTGAGTTGAACTCTATGTTACTGCTAAGTTACTCCCCATTGGGACCAGCCTTAGAGGTGCCCCTAGCTATAAAGCTAGGTGCGCCACCAATAAATGCTGTAATGCGCAACTAGTAGTATATTTGGAAAACAAAAAAAATACAAATTTACAAGAAATAAATATAAGGAAAAATAATTTAAAAACAAAAAAATGAAATAGAACCATATTTTTTATTATAGCAAGAATATTATCATGTCTTTACAAGTATCCAATAAAAAAATTGTAAGGAAATAAAACAAAATCCTATAACTAATCTTCTACTACCTCCGTCTAAGAATAGCTCTCGCAAGGTGAGGAAATTTTGAACTGAACTGCATTTTACATTACAACCCGTCATATTTCAAACCAAAATCAATTGAGTCCACGTCCGATCGGCAGCATCGCCTCATCCTGGCATCAAGGAGAACCAGATCTCATCTCTTTGGTAGCTCGTCACCACTCTTCTGGCAGCCTCCGACATCACGTACCCACCCTCCCGGCGTCGATCAACTTCTTTGAGGTAGCAAATTCCTCTTCTTTGTCTCATCAGTTAAAATTCAGTATTCCATTGCCCAAAATAACTCAGTTAAAATTTTGTTAAAAGATCACTGAATTAACCATGTACTCCAGGTCAGGTTCAATTACTCAATGCATAATTTCTAAACCTATCATCAATTGAAGGTCACTAATTTTAATTGAGCAGTAGTTAATTGAGCAAACACACTGAGCTTATGCATAACACATTAGCTGCAGAAAGTACTCACCCTGCGGTGATTATTTCACATGGATAAAACTCCAAATATAACCACTATACCACACTATAAATTGTGAATCAAAGAACTGCTGCAATTGACATGAGAAGATCAACAATATATGCTCACCTCCAGGAACAAAGTCAGCTCCATATATATGCTAGCTCTAGGGTAAATATGCCACAATATCACACCTTGTGAAAAGAGCATCTTATTAAACAGTCAGTCACGAACATTTTAATTTCTTGACATAATTGCAGTAAGTTACTTACTTGCGGTATACACAGGGGATAATTATCATATTAATTACCTTGTTTGAGGTAAATTAATTGCTGAAGTTAACATAAAAATGTAAATTAAATGAACTGCAACTGTTCAAGGTAACAGAAAGTGCAAACTGCATAACAAACAAAAATAGCAAGATTAGCCTCTTGTTTACCATTAAGTTTGGACTTTGGACAAAACGTGTTTTCACTGATCATACAATAGATTTACGGGGCATCTCGCTGAAGGACGGGTCCTTGGCGATCTGCTCCGCCATCTTCTTGATGCTTGGGTCCTGCGCCCACACCACAACAAAATCCACGATTCAAGTTAATTGTCACACAAATTCCCATGAAATCGAAACAAATTCACAGGAAATTCGAGCTTGTATAAATAAATCTTCCCAAGAACTAAACTTTGACAATGGAGAGAACAGAGCAGAGTATTTCTAGTTTTGCAGAAACTGTAAAATGCTTCAGTATAGCTTGGTTACTTTGAGCAAGTTCGAATATGTTAAAATGGATGCGGATATCTTTAGTGAAACCCAACCAAATTAACAACCGATTCAAACCTGTAGTATATGTAAAATCCTCCACAAACTCGCGTTTGAAAATGAACAGAACAAAACAGAGTATGAAACTGTAAACACTTCATTCAGAGAATTCAGTATAAGCGCTTGGTTACATTCAGCAAGTTACTGGCCAGAGCAGCTGCCCTGCGCGCGGGCTGCCGCCTCTGCTCCTCCGCCGCAACCTATGCCGCTGCCGCCGGGGAAGCGGGCTCCTCCTCCGCCTTGACGACGACGCTCGTCTTCTCCTCCTCTGTCAAAGCATATCACAAGCAATATTTCTTCGTCAGCTCTTCCATTCTTGCCACAAGAAACCGAACTGGCCATGAACTGATTAATACTGACCTTGAGTGGCCATGTCGAACGGTGGTGGAGACGACGCCGGCGAGCACCAGTAGGAGAGCACAACGTAGCTGAGGAAGGCCTCTGTCTTGAAGATGAGGTTGCCCTCCTCCAGGTCCTCCGTCATCTCCAGATACTCGGCGGCGCAGCGCAGGCCGGAGATGTTGGACGCCGTGAGGTCCACCGCCATGCCGTAGCAGAACCGGGCGGCCAGCTCGAAGGCGCCGGCGCCGCCCCGTGGCCGACTCGTAGATGACGCGGCCCATCTTGCAGCTCCGAGAGATCATCGGGTACTGCTCGCAAGTTCCAAGGACGGATGAAATTAACATTCAATGGATCATCAATCATCATACTGTTGAATCAACTTGTGGGTAAACTACAAGGATGCCCGCCAAAAATTGTTGTCTCGTTGCACTCGCAGGAGCAGATTAAGAAACTGAAAAGCTTCTATATCGCAAAAATTGTTGTCTCGTTGCAATTGAGCGTAGGTAGATTGCCTAATGATTGAGCCGCTGGGTACAGTGGGCTAGAAAGTAGTGGTTGTAGAGTAGGAGTACGTACCTTGTGAAGATGGAAGCTCACATCGCCGACTTTGACGAGGAAATCGCTGGGGATATCGCTGTTGACATACCTGATCGAATCAAACCACAGTGGAACCAAACAAACCATCAGGTTGAAGAAGGAAGAAGGAAACCTCCAACATATCTGGTTGGACACACATACCAGGACTGATCTCTGCGAACGAAGCCGTCGGAGCCGCCGAGAACGAGGACGAGCCCGCGCTCGCCGGCGTCGCTCTGCCCACATGTTGTGAATCTCGTGGGGCGAATCTGGCTGGTTGCCGGTGAGTGGAGACAAGACATCCCGAGACTGAGACGGCGGCGGCTCCACCACTCCCAGATCCAGCGCCGCCGCTGCCTTCCGATCCGTCGCCGCCGAGCTCGGGCTCCATGGCTGCGACTGCCGCGAGGAGGCGCGAAGGGGGCCGAAGAGAGAGGAGGGCAAGGGCCGCCGCGCAGGAAGAGGAGGGAGCGCGCACTGGGAGGCGGCGGGGGGCGGGCGAGGCCGAGAGACGCGTCTGTGTGTGCGCGTGGGGTGGGCGGTGGGAGAAGAAGATAGGGTTTCGTGGGAGAGAGAGAGGAAAGAGATGGTGGGCGGTGGGGCTGCGCACTTACATACAAAACTGCAATGGCGCACCTTCTAAGACTGGTGACAATGGGGAGTAACTTAGACTAGTAACATACACGGATTTCGAATCTATGTTACTAGAGGTAGTAACATATATGTAGTGTCATATAAGACTTCATTTATTAGATTATAGACTCATATTGTCTTGGTATGTGTGATGTTACTCAAAGAGCTAGTAACTAGCTAAGTTACTACAACCATCTCTCTCCTCATTAACTCATTGCCACATAAGCAAAAATGCTGAGTTGGACTCTATGTTACTGCTAAGTTACTCCCCATTGGGGCCAGCCTAAACAATGCGCCGTTAGGGCGAACATTTTATCAGATGCGTCATAGTTATTTTTTTGGTTTGGGACCATTTTTCTTCAAACTTAGCAATGGCGCACGACATAAAATATGCGCTATTAGTATAAAAATAGTAGTGGCACATCAGAGAAAAGTGCGTCATTACTATGTCCAGGAATGGATCAAAGTTTGGTCAAACATAATAATGACGCACTTTTTACTAAGTGTGTTATTACTATTTTAGATATTAATGGCGCACTATGTATAGGTGGGTTCGATTTCGACCTGCCGAATGAATTCAGGGTTTGAAATAGACTTCACTCTCGTCTTGTCGACTCGCACCGCACACCGCGACCGACCGCTCGGATCGGAGCAGCCATGGCCAGCTCGGTGACGGAGGCTGCTCCCCTCATCCCCGCGCCGGCGCCGCGTCCGGGGGGTTCGGCTTCGTCCTCACCCCAGCCGGGAAGGAGGCTTTGGGCCGCCTTGTATCTCCTCCCCCGCCGTCACCAGCCAACCAGTGGTTGCTCTCGCGGCTGTGGCGCCGGTGCTTCTCCCGGTTCGATCTCCGCTCCATCCCCGGCGGTCAGGGGCTGACAGATGAACAGATTGAGATGTTTCTACGGTACCCCCTCGTTCCATCCGTTTCTTCTTCTTCTTGTTGTTTTTGATTGCTCATATTACGATTCAATGCCGGCCGTGCTCTTCTATTTGTTCAGAAGTAGACGCCCAGGCCACTTCAAGCGATTAGCTATGGATCGCAAGGTTACCATGGAATGCCTGCGCTACTACAACCTTAATCATCCGGTTCGTCATCTATCCTACCCCGTATGTGCGTGCATAAAATGGATGAAACTGCAATTCTGAATCTGGTTTTATACCCACAATAATAAAGCAGCAATATAGAAATAAAAAAAGGAAACGATACGGGGCTCCGCAATATACTAGTACTTTATAGCCGCCGCAGCTGCACATGCATACACACAGTGTGCATGCACTCTGACACAACACAGAAAAACTTTATTTATATATTTTTGATGCTAGAGTGTAGCTGGCAGAGATATATCAATTTGTATTACTCTACATTGTATAAATGGTACTGTGCTACGGTATAGTTACACATGCTAATTTTTTTGCTCTGTAGCAGAGATCCTCCGTTTACTATCGTGTGATACAGTAATCGTGTCACTGAATTTAATAATCACAACATGCAATTGTAATCTAATATAAATTAGGCATGCTTAAACTTTGGAGTAGTTACGTTTCTTAATCCGGTGATTGAGCATATTAAATATGCAGCAACCAAATACTTATACTTTTGGAAACTAATCATTTGTATGGTGACAAGTGGATATTTCTTGCAACTAGTGTAAAATTTTTGTGGCAAGCAAAATAAATAATTCTTGCAACTAGGTATAAATTTTTGTGGCAAACATAAAGAATAATTCTTGCAACTACATGTAAGTTTTTGTAAGAAGCAAAATAAATAATTCTTGCAAGTAGGTGTAAATATTTTGTAGCAAGCATAAGGAATAATTCATGCAATTAGGGATAAATTTTGATAGTGAACACAAGAAATAATTCTTGCAATTAGGTGCAGTTCTTTGTGGCAAGCATAAAGAATAATTCTTGCAATTAGGTGTAAATTTTTGTGGCAAGCACAACAAATAATTCTTGTAATTATGTGTAAAATTTTGTGGCAAGCACAATAAATAATCCTTGTAATTAGATATAAATTTCGGGTGACTGCATGTTTAAATCCGACAACTTGATAATTACGTGCTATGTAATCTAGCAAGTAAACACTTATTATTTGAAAAATAAATACTTGTAATTTGGCGTTGTGTTTCAGTTCCAACTTTATCAAGAAAATATGTGATTGATGCATGCATGCTAATCATGCTGACATGCATGCAAGTAGTACCGCACTCCGGTTTAGATGAGCAAAAAATAAAGAAAAAGCAGGGATGAAAGCGACAGGAGAAGAGAGTGAAAGCGACAGGAGGAAAGGGAGACACATGCCCTATTTGGATGCATGGCCCTGTTTGGATCCATGGGTTAGAGTTAGAGTTGGTTAGATTGTACCAAACTAACCCCAAAACATCCAAACAGGAGGGTTAGAGTTGGTTAGATGCATCTAACCCATCAAAAAAATCTAACCACCCAAGAGGTGCTTATTTGGGTTAGAGTTGGGTGGGGCCCAGAAAAAGTTACTTTTTCCACCATCTCCACCATACAAAATTCTGAATAAAGTAGTCAAATGATTGGAATAGTACATTTATTGTCAATCTAACCCCACCATCCAAACACCTCTTTGGTTAGAGTTAGTTTTGGGTTAGACTAGAGTTAGAATCTAACTCTAACCTCTAACCGAGTTAGAGTATCCAAACAGGGCCCATGAGTTAGAGTTAGAGTTGGTTAGATTGTACCCAACTAACCCCAAAACATCCAAACAGGAGGCTTAGAGTTGGTTAGATGCATCTAACCCATTCAAAAAATCTAACCCACCCAAGAGATGCTTATTAGGGTTAGAGTTAGGTGGGGCCCAGAAAAAGTTACTTTCCCTCTACATTCACCATGCAAATCTTGAATAAAGTAGTCAAATGATTGGAAAAGATACATTTATTGCCAATCTAACCCCACCATCCAAACACCTTTTTGGTTAGAGTTAGTTCAAGGTTAGTCTAGAGTTAGAATCTAACTCTGGCCCTGTTTGTATACTCTAACTCGGTTAGAGGTTAGAGTTAGATTCTAACTCTAGAATAACCCTAAACTAACTCTAACCAAAGAGGTGTTTGGATGGTGGGGTTAGATTGACAATAAATTAATGTACCATTCCAATCATTTGATTACTTTATTCAGGATTTTGTATGGTGGAGGTAGTAGAAAAAGTAATTTTTTGTGGGCCTCATCTAACTCTAACCCAAATAAGCACCTCTTGGGTGGGTTAGATTTTTTGGATGGGTTAGATGCATCTAACCAACTCTAACCCTCTTGTTTGGATGTTTTGGGGTTAGTTTGGTACAATCTAACCAACTCTAACTCTAACTCATGGATCCAAACAGGGAAAATTTGATCTTTTGCCACCCCTTATTACCTCATTTGATAATTTGCCCCCCCCCCCCGAGAATGACAGGTGGGGCCCGGGCCCACCCGTCATTGAGACACGGGGTGGCAAATCATCAAATCGCAAAGTAACGGGTGGAAAAATATCAAATCGCCCTCCAAACAGGGCCTCTAACCTCTAACCGAGTTAGAGTATCCAAACAGGGCCAAGGTAGTGGCTTCAGGATCATGCATAGCACTGACAACTTGGTAATTAAGGTCGGTCTTTTTGTTTTGGGGTACGCACGCTAATGATCAAGGTGACTAGTAAGAGCAAGAACAATAGCATAGCCTGCTGCCGGCTACTCCCTTCGTCTCGATTTATTAGGCCCGTAAGCAGCATAAGCATATTTCTTTTTATAAGGCCTCATCACTTAAAGCCTATATAAAGTAAATAGCAGTACAATAAGCTGGCTAATAGGTTGGCTCTATGCAATATTTAAATGGTTTATTACTTGTATGATGAGATTTGCATGCAAGACACAATGAAGATGCAATCAATGCATGCAGCCAGCTAATAGCCTTCCCCACTAGCTGCATGCGGGCTGCAAGTTGTTGGTTCCTATGTAGCAGCGGGCGACATGTGAAGCGCCGGCTCTCTTCTCCCTCCTCATTTCTCTTCCCTCCAACTAGGATTTACATGACGTGGACTCTTTTATAGCCAGCTGAGTCAGCTTTATTGTACCTGCACTAAGCCGCCGCACGGTAACACATATATGCGGCGCTGCTAGCTAGTCAGGTCCAATAAAAAAATGTCAGGGAATTTATTACTTACCCTTTACTCCTCTGTCCCAAATTATAACATGTTTTGCCGTTTCGAACCAAACCAACCCCCCCTCGCATGAAAAAAAAAACCTCGCATGGGCGCAAAGGGCTAGAGTATCCTACCTGCAGCTATGTTACTGATTTTTGTTTGTGAAATTTTTTTTTTTGCAGAAACAAACAGCGGGCCTTTGATTTTGGAAAATAGAAAAATGAGTCTACTATGTGCCTATGTCTCCTCTCATTCTCTCAAAGTATATTACAGAGCACAACCAGCACATTGGTTAGGGTCGATGCATCCATTACCAGTTAGAGGTCTGCAGCTTGTCTCTTGATTAAGGTTTCAGCAGATATACTGATTATGGTCGCACTGTGTACTGATAATGGGCGCACCGATTAGCTGCCAAAGCATCTATCTTGATCAATGTCCTAGCTTGTGTTAGGATCACAAGTATAATGATCATTAGGATCACAAGTATAATGATTAACCCTGATTAAGGTTTTAGCAGATATACTGATTAGGATCACAAGTCTACCGATTAGAGTTCAACACCAATTTTGGTTAGTGGACGATGCAGCCCATTAATCTAGTGTTTGCTACTGTTTTTTCCCTGCTACACTTGCCAATTTCCTTACCTCGTGAATCATTGGATTGGTTTTGAGTCAGGGCAATGAGTATGAGCCTGCTCCAGGCATGGTGTACCGGAATGCCCATTTTCACAATGGCCTTAGCTGGACTCATGGGAACTTCATAGCTCGTAAGAAGCGCTCTGGTTGGTTCTCATTCCTTCCTGCTCCAAGGACTCTCTTTTTTTTCGAGCTTGCTCATTCAAAAGATTTCGATGGCGTCGTCACATGCACCCCCTTAGGTATGCTCTACTTCTTTCTTGTGTCTCTCTTTTATACAACACACCTATCTCGTATGTACTCGTTGGAAGAAGATCATTACAATGTGATCTGATCTGTTTGCACTTTTCTTTTATTATATAAACAAACCTCATGAGTACCTTTGCGGTTACATTGTAATGTTTTCTGTATATATTAATTTTTCGCCTTCTGTTCCTTCTGTTTTCAGATGAACCAGTCACTGAATCCTACTCTGTCTTTGGTTTCCCTCTTGGGTTCTCTACTCGTCGTAGTGGCAAATGTATGAGCCCCCTCTCCTCATCCTCTTCCTCTTCCTCCCTCTCTCACACAGACCTCATGATCGTTCACTTTACTCATTTTTATATATTGCTTGCCTTCCTGTGTTTTTGTAGTGGATGCCTTTTGCAAGACGTGCTACAACCGCTTTGATCTTCCACATCCTGGTATAAAGACGACATTTGCGTGTGGACATCAGCATGCGGAGAAAGTCTGTGAAATGTGCTATCTTAGTTCCCGTGTGCTGCATCCGCGCCCTGGAGGTTTTGCGTTTGGCTATCGCGATCCTTACCGCCCCTACCCTACTAAGCACAGATGTCATTGATCATTGTGGATGTGAAAACTGGCTTCTTAGCTTGCTACTTAAGTTAGACTTGTCGGTATTGCTATATTTGACTTGCTGGGTGCAATGACTGTGTCCGAACTCCGAAGAACTTAACGTTATGATCGCCCTTTCCATGTACTGAGTTAATGTGAAGCTATAAATTATGGAAAACCGTTTGTATATATGCTTTTGCTGGAGACGTGGAAAATTTTCAACCTTTTCTATGCATGCACTTTGGTTTTATGTGACACTAGGAAATATGCCCGAGAGGGTTCAACATTTTGTTCTGCCATTCCGGACCATGTCCTAACATCATGGAATCTATACGACATGAAATCCGTAGCGCCCTGCCCTGCTGCGCCCTGGCACCTTTAGGCTTCGTTTGGTATAAGGGGATTGAGGGGGTTTGCAGAGGATTTTTGACTCGTGGTTCATAATCCGTTACAATTCTTGTGTGGCCATCTGGTAGAGGATGTTTCACCACGCGATCCCTTCCAATCCCCTGCAACCCTCTCCTATCCACTCGGCTCACGAGCCTCGAGGGCTACCACGCGGAATCAGACGGGTGAGACGAGGCGCCGCCGGATCTTCGACGCCCCGCCGCCGAATCCTCGACGCTGACGTCCTCATCTAGACGTTCATAAGCTTCTATTCATTTTATGGTACAACATTATTAATAAGCTTCTGTGAATTGTTTGAATCAACAAGCTATAGCTGATACCCCCTCTTTTCTCTTCCTTTCGGTGGTCATGGTGTAGGTCTTCAACAGGGCCGTCGATGTCTGAAGAAGGTGAGGCAGCTTTCTCTTTCTGTAATCTAACACATGCATTTTGCATTTTGCTTTGATTTCAATTTTTCTGGGCAGTGGCATGATGCCATCTTACAGAAGGCCATCCAGGCTCATGTGGTCCTCAGAACATTGTGCTGCAATATATTTTGAACAGTGTTTCGGTCTTTGCCATTCCGTTTGATTGCAGTCAAACTCCAATCTGCATAAATCTCACTTTCTTTCGTATGTTTTAAAGATGTAGGCACTATTTTATTTAATTTAGATCTGTCATACAGTTTCCAGTTAAATTATGAAATGAAGTAATAGATGAAGCTGGATGAAACATCTCTTTTGTCCAGTGGGGATTTCGTAGGTGTGAGGATGTTTGCTGGGTGAAAACCAACAAGAAAAATGTGTCATCAGGTCTGTGGCATGATTCTCGTACACTGTTGCAGCATTTAAAGGTAGTGTTGTTATTAAGTACTCCCTCCGATCTATAAAAAGTGTCGCTCATTTTGTACTAAACTAGTACAAACTTTGTGCTAGATGAACGACACTTATTATGGATCGGAGGGAGTATTATTATGTCTCATGTTTTATAGCATTGTTTTTCTGTTTTTACCATTTCCCAACATCTCTGGGCTTGTTGTGAAGTATCTATCTTTCCTTGTGCAGGAGCATTGCTTGATGGGTATAAAAGGAACAGTACGGCGTAGCACTGATGGCCATGTCATCCACACGAATATTGACACGGATATAATAATAGCTGAAGAACCCACTGATGGTATTTATTTCTAAGTTGCTATGGACAATGCTTAGTATTATTCTTCATGATCTTTGTCTTCTAAATTGCTTTTGGGCGAAGGCTCATCAACTCAATTTTTACATCATCTTTTCCCTTCCTGTCTTGTTCCTTTATGCAATTAAATTCTCTGTTTTCTCTTTGTTGTTATTGTCATGGTATGAACATTCTGGTTTATCCCATGAAAAGTGGAGTATGATTTTTAAAACAAATTGACTTGTTGATTACGGCTTGTTGTATCTGGCTTGTGGATGGATTTGTGTTTTACAACTGGTCTGAAGCAATCTGTGCATCTTTGTTACTGCTATTTTCTTGTTGATCTGTCCATATGAAGCTTGAACTATGAATAAAATCCTTGTAACATTAATTGAAATCAAACTAAACCATATGGTGTTGATTATCCTGAAGCAGATGTAGCAAGTGCACCATTATGCATACATTTTCTGCCTAATAATATCATGACAACTATCAAAGTAAATGCAAGATTGGTGAAACATTTATTCATGTAAAGTGTTTTTATGGTTTCTTAAAACGCATGAGACATTTAAAAGGAGATGTTAGAGATTTGATGTGTTGTATATTGATTCTCGACATAATGGTAACAGGGTGTGGAAGCTGAGCAGATGTTTTGACACATCTAAATAATTGTAGTACCAAGCTGAGGAAGTGTTTTGGCGGCAAAGAGGTCGTATTTCTTGGGTTCTTAAAGGTGATTCCCTTACCGTGTATTTTATTGCCATTGCTAATGGCAGACGGAGACGCTGCCTTATTGCTAGGTTGGTTATTGATGGTGTGGTTTGTGAAGATTTGTCGGTTATTACTGTCCATATCACTCAGTTTTATTCTTCTCTTCTTGCGGCTCGCTCTGAGGTGGGAGTTCGCCTGCGCAAGTCCTTCTGGCCTGTGGGCTCTCGGGTCTCGGCGGATGATAACCGTCTCCTTATGCTTCCCTTGTCGGAAGAGGAAATTGACACAACGGTGCTTTCCTCTAACGCTAATTCTGCTTCGGGCCCGGATGGTTTTTATATTACCTTTTTCCAGAATTTTTTGCCTTCTATCCGTTTTTTGGTCTATGCCATCATTCAGGGTTTTTTCTTGGGCACGGTTGACATCTCTAGGCTCAACTATGCCTCTCTATCTTTGATTCCCAAGGTCAATGGTGCGGACAACATAAAAAAATTATGTCCCATTGCGCTCATCAATAATATTGCTAAGTTTCCGTCTAAGGCGTTTGCTACTCGGTTGGGGCCGATTGCTCACAAAGTGATCAACCCTAACCAATCTGTGTTTATCAAGGGTAGGTTCATTCTGGATAGTATTCTTAGCCTCCATGAGGTGGTGCATGAAATTAAACGGAGAAAGATTAATGCGGTTGTGCTTAAACTGGACTTTGAAAAAGCCTATGATTGTGTTAGATGACCTTTTCTTCGTTCTGTTCTTCTAGCAAAGGGTTTCGATGGTGCTTATGTCCATCGTGTCATGCAGTTGGTTACTGGCGGGCATACGGCTGTTACGGTTAATGGGCTGGTGGGGGCCTTCTTTCCTAATGGTAGAGGCATGAGGCAAGGGATCCCATCTCCCCTCTTATATTCAATTTTGTGGCCGATGCCCTCTCGGGTATTCTTGAGCGTGCTGCTAGGGCTAGTCACATCTCGGCGGTTCTTTGTCCTCTCTTCCCCTCGGGTCTCACTCATCTCCAATACGCTGACGACACGATTATTTTGGTCGAGAATAACGACCTCTGTCTCTCTAACCTCAAATTCCTGCTTCTATGCTTTGAGGCCTTGTCAGGGCTAAAAATTAACTTCTCGAAAAGTGAAATATTTGTTCCTCGGTGTTCTATTGAGGAAGGGCAGAGAGTGGATGCCTTGATGAACTGCTCGTTGGGTGCGTTTCCTTTTAGATACCTGGGGTATCTCCAAGGACTTGGTCTCCGCCAAAGATTTGGCTCCGGTGGTCCAAAAAGTTGGCAACAGGGTGCTGCCTTGGCGGGGCAGACACCACTCCTCGGCAGCCAAAGTCTGTCTTATTAATGTTTGCATGTCCTCCTTACCTACACCATGGGGTTCTATAGGCTTCCTGGTACTATCCATGAAGGTTTTGATAAGCATCGCAGCGGTTTCTTCTGGAACGCGGCTGATAATCGGAGGAAGTATCGCTACGTTAAATGGAAATCTATGTGCCTCCCTAAGACCATGGGTGGCATGGGTATTATTAATACTACGGTTATGAACGATTGTCTCATCATTAAGTGGTGGTGCAAAATTTGTACGGAAAGTCCTGATACCTTATGGCTCAAGATTTTGAAGGCCAAGTACTTCCCAAACTACTCACCTTTGTTCGCCTCGGCGTTGGGTGGTTCTTAGTTTTGGAGATCTCTTTGTAAACTTCGTGCTTTTGTAAGTTTGCTCGCTTTTTCGGTTAAGGATGGTTCCGCGGTTCGGTTTTGGTTAGACCTCTGGTCTCCTGTCGGCCGTCTTTGTGACGTGTTTCCGGTTTCGTCTTCTTTATGTCCAAAGTCGGGCATCTCTATCTCAGAGTTGACCGCGGTTAATTGGGACTTTGGTTTTCGTCGGGTCCTCTCTCCTGAAGAGTTGGAAGACTGGCAGAGGCTTGTTGCTCTCTTTCCAGTGCTCTCGGAGGGCGGGGATGAGGTTTCCTGGAACCTTTCCAGGTCGGGTGTTTTCTCGGTCAAATCTCTCTATACTGCTCTTGTGGGTGGGAGGCGAACTTCTCGCTTCTCACCGGTTTGGAAATCTCGCATTCCCCCTAACATTAAAGTGTTTCTTTGGCAAGCCTTTTAGTTGAAGTTGTCATCGTCCGATCAGATTCATAAATGAAATCCGGCCAGGTCTGCTGACTGTGCTGTTTGTGGCATACCGGAGAATGCCTTGCATATTTTATTCCACTGCCCGCTTATCAAATCCATGTGGAGTTGCTTTCGGGAATGGATGGGAAACTCTTGGAGCCCTCGATCCTCTGTGGAGGTGATACGTCTCAAACGTATCTACTTTTCCAAACACTTTTGCTATTGTTTTTCCCTCATTCTTGCATGATTTGGACGAAACTAACCCGGACTAACGCTGTTTTCAGCAGAGTTGCCTGTATGGTTTTATTGTGTGCAGGAAAATGGATTTTTAGACGTTCCAGAAAATTCCCAGAAAATTACCAGAAAATCCACGCACCCGAAGGAGCCAGAAGCCAGAAGTGGGACCAGAGGGGAGCCCTGGGGGCCCCAGGCGCCCCCCTGGCACGGCCAAGGGTGGGGCCGCGCCCTCTGGCCGCCTGGGCTCCTCCCCCCTCTTCTGGTGCCCTACCGAGACTCCTATTTATCCCCGTGACGAGAAAATCCCAGAACAGAAGTTGTTTTCCCAGTTTCCGTCGCGGAGCTGCCGCCACCCTCTGCTCTTCTTCGGGAGGGCTAATCTGGAGGCTGATTTGGCCTCCGGAGAGGGGAGATCGTCGCCATCGTCATCACCATCACCAATCCATCCATCCTCCATGACTTCTCTTCACATGTGTGAGTAATTCCCTGTTGTAGGCAAAGGGGATGGTAGGGATTGGATGAGTTTGATCATGTAATAGTTCGTCAGATTGTTGGGGGCATGTTGCCTATCATCTAGATTGGTGTTTATCTTCTTTGCTTCAACTTGTTGCTCTTAATGCTTGTCACTTTGGGCCCGAGTGCCATGTTTTCAGATCTGAACCCTATGTGTTTTCATGAATATATTTGTGTTCTAGATCCTATCTATGAGTTGTATGCACCTATTATGGCCCGGAACCGGCGATCCCAAAGGTGACAGCTTGGGACACCAAAGGGGATGGTCCATAATTTGAGGATTCCATGTATCCATTGAGTTTATTGCTTTGTTCCGGTGCTCTTTGACAGGAGCACCTTAATCTCCATAAGTTCCTTTTGGCCCCGTTCGTAGCGGGATGGTAGGACAAAAGATGTTGTGCAAGTTCTTATTGCAAGCACGCACAACTACCTACGGGATACATGCCTAATGTTTGATATATGCCTAGATGATCATTGCTCTTCTGTGTACCTTGCCCCGTGTTAGAATCTATTATATGTTCACTCTCATCCATGCAGCGTCCAACCATCAATCTCCCTAGCCTACAGTGTTTGCAATCCTGCTGGTCATTAGTTGTTGCTTTTGTTGTTACTTTTGCTGTTTCCACTGTCACTCTCATATTACCATTACCACTTATCTATTGTTGCAAGCAAGTATATTTCAGGTGCGGTTGAATTGACAACTCAACTGTCAAAGCTTATAAATACTCTTTGGCTTCCCGTGTGTCGAATCAATAAATTGGGTTAACTTACCCGCGAAGACTATCTCGATCCCTTACGCCTGTGAGGCATCAAGCAGCGTTTTTCTAGCGCCATTGCCGGGGAGCATAGCAATATTTACAAGTCTACTTGAAGTATCCTGCCTGCTGCACATCATTCGCTATGGGTAAGAAAGGAGACCCCAAGGTTCCGATCCTACCATCCCGTACAAGAAAAGGTACTGTTCTGAACACTAGTGCTACACTTGATTCACCTTCTGTTATGAGTAAGTTTACTTCACCACCACTACATGATGCTTCTATTGAGTCAGTCACTATGTCCGATACTTTTGATGATGCTTCTACTACTCTTGATGATGCTACTTTTCTTGGTCACTATATTGAAACTCAGACTTCTAAGGCTGCAGCAGAATCCAAGGCCGAGACCCCTGCTACCTATATTCCTACCTGCAAAACCTTTGGTTACCCGTGCTTAGATGACCTCAAGGAGAGAATCCTTGATGATTATTATGTTACTCTTGATGATGATTTTTGCAGGGAACTCATAGAGTGTGTCGACTCTGACCCTGGTGCTGTTAAGGAGTTGCTCAAAAAGCACTCCATGAAAAACAAAGTTATTCCTGATCCTCAATTTTCCACGTCGCCTATATGCATCACTGATCCTGATTATGATTTCTCTGTTGATCTTTCACTTATATCTACAGTCGAGGCTGACCCCTTTTATGGTAGAGAAAATGATGATGCTATAGCACACTTGACCAAACTCGCTGAGCTAGGTAACCTATTCACTACTAATGAGAAGATACGAAACTTCTATGTGGCCAAGCTTTTTCCTTTTTCTTTGAAGGAAGACGCTAAATCATGGTATGATGCACTACCCTATGGTTCCATTAAGAGTCCTCAAGACTTAGTCCAATTCTTTGTTAATAAATATTTCCCAGCTCATCTGCAACATGCTGCTTTGCAAAGAATCTATAACTTTACACAATTGCAGGATGAGCACCTCCCTAAAGCTTGGGGGAGGTTTTGTGATTTACTTAAGGTTATGCCGGGACATGGAGTCCCCAAGAATGAACTGCTTGATATATTTTACGCTGTTTTAACCGATGAATCCAGATCCTATCTGGATAGTTGTGCTAGTTGTGTTTTCAGGGAAAGAACACCGGACGATGCAGAAGAATTAATGTGCAAAATTGCCAAGAACTATGAAGACTGGTCCGTTCCTGAACCACTTCTACCACCTAAAAAGAGGGGCATGCTTGTTCTAAACCCCGAAGATATGCAAGAAGCAAAGAAGTCTATAAAGGAGAAAGGTATTAAAGCCGAAGACGTGAAGAATTTACCGCCCATCGAGAAGTTGTGTGAGCCTACTACTCACCCTCCCTTGGTAGAGGTACACTCTCTATTAGACTTTACTGAAAGTGACATCCTAAAGGTAAGCCTCCCGACCAATGCTTAGATGAGCTTGATAATTTTCTTGTTAAGCAAGACCATTTTAATAGGAGATTACAAAGTCAGTTTCATGATAACTCTCTTGCTATCAAAAGTTTGTGTGATGTTCTAGAAAGAACAGTTAATGATGTTAAATGTCTTGTTAAGCATTTTCATATGGTTCAAACTCAGCTTGAACAAATTTCTAATGTGCAAAAAGATTTGCTTGCTAATAATGCCAAACAGGACATACAAGCTTATGGCATCAAAACTAGAGGTGGAACACACACCCAGGACCCGCTCTATCCTGAGGGGCATCCAAAGAGGATCGAGCAAGATTCTCAAGTACAAGAAGAAGATGAGACTGTTAGCTCTCCGAAGAAAAAGAAGAAGAAGAAACACAAGGAGGCTGACAATCCCGATGATCCTATTACAAGTGAAAAGCCAGTTGTTGATCCTAACAGCATATCTACCTCCGATGCTGAAACAGAAGACGGTGCCGAGCCTGAAGAAAAGGACGCGGAGAAGGATGATTCTTCCAAGGTAAGAGAAGAAGAAGCACCCGATAAACGCAAGAGGTACTCTAGAGAAGACTTCATCGCAAGAAGACATGGGAAGGAAAGAGAACCGTGGATATAGAAACCCATGCCCTTTCCAGGTAAGTCCCTCAAATCTAAAGAAGAAGAGCATTATAATAAATTTTGTGAATGGATGAAACCTCTTTTTCTTCAAATCCCTTTGACTGATGCTATTAAGTTACCTCCCTATTCGAAATATATGAAAGATATTGTCACAAATAAAAGAAAAGTTCCTAATGAGGCAATATCTACTATGCTTGCTAACTACTCTTTCAGTGGCAAGATTCCTAAGAAGCTCGGTGATCCAGGTATACCCACCATTCCTTGCTCCATAAAGAATAATTGCGTCAGAACTGCTTTATGTGATCTTGGCGCAGGAGTGAGTGTTATGCCTTTCTCTCTTTACAAGAGGCTTTGTTTAGAGAAACTGATCCCTAAAGATATCTCCCTTCAGATTTCTGACAAATCAACAGCTATCCCAATAGGTATTTGTGAGGATGTACCCGTTGAAGTTGCTAACTGTTTGATCCTTACAGATTTTGTTGTGCTTGACATGCCCGAGGATGGGAGCATGTCCATTATTCTTGGTAGACCTTTTCTTAACACCGCAGGTGCTATCATTGATTGCAATAAAGGAAAGGTCACTTTCAACGTTGATGATAAAGAACACACGGTGTATTTTCCAAAGAAGATCGACAAAAGGCATGGCCTTAACTCTATAGAGAATATCGAGACCGTGAAGATTGGAGAATGGGACTGTCCACTACATGTGCACCACAAATACAAAACCATTATGGTGGGGACAATGTCCATTAAAGTAAAGGTGCAATGATCACTTCATAAGAGGGGAGACTTCTTGTCCTATCTATCGCCGGTTTGTTGGTAAGACTTGATCAACCTTGCTAGTGAGCTTGTTTTATATAGGTAAAAAGTTAAGCTTGTTATGTTTTCATTTGCTTTAGCTTTCATTCTCTTTGATGTACCAAGTTTTTGTGTTTTTGAAGCTTCACAATACTAATCACTTCTTTAAGTTTTCAGAAAGTTTTGCAGCTTTTTGAACTCCGAGAAATTTTCAACAGTGAAGTTTTCAGAAAAATTCCAGAAAAATAAAAATAAAAATTTCCATGCCGGGAGTGATCCAGAGGCACCTGGGGCTGACCAGGGGGGGCACCAGTGGCCCAGGCGGCCAGCTGGCGCGGCCTGCCCCCTGGCCGCGCCCACAGGGCGCCTGGGGCCCACAGGCCCCACTTCCATGTATGTCTTCTTCCTCCTCCTTCTTCTCTCTCCAAAAACACGAGTTCTGCACTTTGTTCTTGCGTTCTTGCTGTTCTTGGAGGCGATTTTCGATCTCTCTCTACAGCCCACCATTCGAGCTAAAATTTTGAGCAAATACTCCCTGGTATGTAACTCCTTCACCCCTCCAATTAGATTTTTGATTGGTGGCCTCATTTGTGAGTATTTAGTAGCTCTTGGTGCTGTTTTTATGAGCTTGCATGCATGTGTAGAATTTTATTTTCCAAGTTTTGATGGAAGTTTATATGCCTTAGGTAAGTGAGTTGAGTAGTTTTGCCTTAACTCACTTTGTTTAAATCCTTGTTTTTGTAATTTGTCAAAAATTTCAGAAATGAGTTTGCTAGGAAGAGTAAAGGGGTGGCTTGGGAAGAAAAGGCCCGAGCGCTCCGATCGAGTTACAAGAGCTGCAGCTTCACCCTCGACTGCTAGGGTGAGCTACAACGAAGATCATGTGCCCTTAGAGTTGTTTGAGGACACAAATCCAGCACGTGCAATGACTTTCCCGTGCGATGAATTCCTTGAAGCTGCAGGAATTAAGGAGGAGTTTTATAATCTTTGTGCTAATACAGGTCTGACGCGGCTCGCAACGTGTCGTGTTGCTCAGTACCAAAAACTCACCTCCTGTTTCATTAACAGTTTTAGATATAACCTTGATGCTGGTTCTGTTGAATTCAAAATTTACAATGATCTTTTGACCATGCCTTTGGAAAAGTTTTGTGAATTAATAGGTGTGCCGAACATTGGACTGACGGCGAAGATGAGCTCTCAGCCCTCCGAGCTGAGAACCGTCTTCAACTCTCTCTGTAGCATGGATACAAGGGATATTCATCGGTCAAAGATCTCCAACATCTTATTCCCACACCTCAGGTATTTTGCGTATTTTATTGCTAGAGGGGTGCTAGCTCGTGACAACACGAGCAACATATCTGCGCCGGATATTGCTATCCTGGCAACCGCCCTCTCAGGGAGGTTTGATTATAATGTGGGTGCCTTAATTGCTCGACGCCTTGCTATGAACGGTAACAAGGGAGATTTATTTGGTGGCGTTTACGCCACACTTATGCTAGAGTCTCTTCATGGCACCCCACACCCCGATGATAAGCCTTTTACTTATTTAAGTTTTGATCTTGCTGCTATGAAAAGGCATAAGTTTGTTACCATGACTTCCGAGTTTGGTAATCTTGATTATATCTTGCGTTTCGGAGCCACCACGGAACGCAAGATCCGTCTACCTGCGCCTCTTTTGTTTGATTTTTTCTCGCAGGAACGGATGGTCCTTTGATGTTATCCAGTTCGATGAGTTCGTGGTCCAGCATCAGTTTCATAACCCCATGGAGGGGGTTGGGCCCGACGAGGAGGAGCATGGTGAGTTCCCACCTTTCCAGGAAGAGACCGTCACCCAGTTTGGTGAAGGGTCTTCCTCTGCTTGGAGCGCGGATCCTTCTTCGTGGGAGGATCCGAGGACTTCGGTGTACGCGTCGGAAGCCTCATACGACCCTTGGACTCACCAGTACTACCCTGGAGCAGGAGGCTCCTGGGGACATTAGCTACTACCAACTTAGGCCAAAAGCCTAAGCTTGGGGGAGTACGTGCCCTTCTCACTTTTCCATTGTATTATCCATTTTATTCGCTTTGATCTTTTCAAAGCTTTTGCCCGTTTGTTTTTCTTTCTTTCTTTCTTTGCAAAAACAACAAAAAGATTTTCTCTTTTCTCTTGCTCTCTTTTAACCTTTAAAAACCCAAAAAATTTTCCTTTCTCTCTTTGGTTTACTTTGTTTTCAGAGTTCAGCTCGAGTCTGTGATGGCATTTGATTATATTTCCTACGTTCGATCGTGCAAGTGACCAGGCAGTAATGACGAAGATCGACGGAAGGGAAGCAACAAGGAAAACTGGTATGAACTCTTCCTGTTTCTACTTTTGTACATATGCTTGTACTTATGATTCAGAGACCAGCTTGTAGCGACATAGTGCTATATTTACAATGCTTTCCCAGTGTTCATGCTTTCCTTGTGGCTAGTCTCAAATAGCTAGAGTACATAATGAGTTGTTGAAATGATTTACATGCATTGCATTGTTCATGGTTTGGCATACTGAAGTGGTATTTCCCTTCGGAGAATTTTTGGATTGACTTGGCACATGTTCACACATGCTTATGACTAAAAAGTCTATTTTTGCCTTGATGATCTTTTTGTTTCAGAATAGTTATATCACTTTCATGCCCGATTCAATGTTGCTTTGTCGCTCTGCATGATTATGACAGTTATTGCTCTCTAGTTGGTCACTTCCCAGTCTTTTGCTAGCCTTCGCTCGCACTAAGCGGAATTCTGCTTGTGCTTCCAAACTCCTTTTCAAACCCAGTTGTTCCATTTGAGTCCACCATACCTACCTATATGTGGTATTTACCGGCCACTCCTAACTTAGACTTTCTTGTGCCATCTCGAAATTTATTCAAAAGTTTCCCTTTTGTAACCGTACAAGCTCATGGTGCGGTGAGGGGAAATCAGTATATTTCATGCCAAAAATATTTTGACGGAAGTTTTAACTAGTCAAACAAAAAAATATACGAGAGTTACACCTCCCCCATACTTGATGATGGAGTATAATGGACCAAATGCTGCTTATGATAGGTGGAACGATACCCTCCTTCCATCCTTGGGGCAAAATAAAAGGTTCCGTAGACCATCAAAGGATTTATGGATAAGGGAATATGTGTAAGCAAAAGACATTATATATGGTTGGCATGGGAGATATTGAGAGACCTTTACCGTTCACCGTTGACTGGAAAGTTACACCTCTCAAAAGAGTTTTATCTCTGTTTTCAAAACCAAGAGCTCTGGTACATGTTTAGTCTTTGCTTCCTTTCACGGGTTTTCAACCTTGCCATCAAAAGCCACGGTTCGAGAGTCTCCCCTTCTCTCTTCAAAGCACCAACTATGAGAGCATAATTGTCATTCTTAGTGTAACATGCATTGTCCCAAAGTATTACATTGTCTTCTGCATGCTTGTGTTATTGCTAGTCTGAAGTACTGAGTTCTAGTCACCTTTAAAACTCCGGAGGAGTTTCTGCATTTATGTTTTGCTTCACTCATGGAGGCTAGCGAAATGCCACTCAAGTATGTTCAAGCTATGTGCATTGTGATCCTTTCTTGATTTTCAGTAGCTTATTATTTACTTTTAGTTGTTTGTGACTGATCACATGAAAGAAGAATTGCTTCGTGCATTGTCCTTATACCATTGTTTCAATACCTGCTAAACTCTTTTCGTAGTACATGCTTATATACATCTAATGAAGCAAAAGAGTTTGTCAAAGTTTTCTTTGTCGCGTCCAGTTCGTTGAACTGAATTGCTTGAGGACAAGCAATATGCTAAGCTTGGGGGAGTTGATACGTCTCAAACGTATCTACTTTTCCAAACACTTTTGCTATTGTTTTGCCCTCATTCTTGCATGATTTGGACCAAACTAACCCGGACTAACGCTGTTTTCAGCAGAGCTGCCTGTATGGTTTTATTGTGTGCAGGAAAATGGATTTTTAGACGTTCCAGAAAATTCCCAGAAAATTACCAGAAAATCCACGCACCCGAAGGAGCCAGAAGCCAGAAGTGGGACCAGAGGGGAGCCCTGGGGGCCCCAGGCGCCCCCATGGCGCGGACAGGGGTGGGGCCGCGCCCTTTGGCCGCCTGGGCGCCTCCCCCCTCCTATGGTGCCGTACCGAGACTCCTATTTATCCCCGTGACGAGAAAATCCCAGAATAGAAGTCGTTTTCCCAGTTTCCGTCGCGGAGCCGCCGCCACCCTCTGTTCTTCTTCGGGAGGGCTAATCTGGAGGCTGATTTGGCCTCCGGAGAGGGGAGATCTTCGCCATCGTCATCACCATCACCAATCCATCCATCCTCCATGACTTCTCTTCACATGTGTGAGTAATTCCCTGTTGTAGGCAAAGGGGATGGTAGGGATTGGATGAGTTTGATCATGTAATAGTTCGTCAGATTGTTGGGGGCATGTTGCCTATCATCTAGATTGGTGTTTATCTTCTTTGCTTCAACTTGTTGCTCTTAATGCTTGTCACTTTGGGCCCGAGTGCCATGTTTTCAGATCTGAACCCTATGTGTTTTCATGAATATATTTGTGTTCTAGATCCTATCTATGAATTGCATGCACCTATTATGGTCCGGAACCGGCGATCCCAAAGGTGACAGCTTGGGACACCAAAGGGGATGGTCCATAATTTGAGGATTCCATGTATCCATTGAGTTTATTGCTTTGTTCCGGTGCTCTTTGACAGGAGCACCTTAATCTCCATAAGTTCCTTTTGGCCCCGTTCGTAGCGGGATGGTAGGACAAAAGATGTTGTGCAAGTTCTTATTGCAAGCACGCACAACTACCTACGGGATACATGCCTAATGTTTGATATATGCCTAGATGATCATTGCTCTTCTGTGTGCCTTGCCCCGTGTTAGAATCTATTATATGTTCACTCTCATCCATGCAGCGCCCAATCATCCATCTCCCTAGCCTACAGTGTTTTCAATCCTGCTGGTCATTCGTTGTTGCTTTTGTTGTTACTTTTGCTGTTGCCACTGTCACTCTCATATTACCATTACCACTTATCTATTGTTGCAAGCAAGTATATTTCAGGTGCGGTTGAATTGACAACTCAACTGTCAAAGCTTATAAATACTCTTTGGCTCCCCGTGTGTCGAATCAATAAATTGGGTTAACTTACCCGCGAAGACTATCTCGATCCCTTACGCCTGTGGGGCATCAGGAGGTTCGAAGCCTTGTCCGCCCTCTGTCAGCTCGTCTCCGTCGCCTTTTCTGGTCTGTTTTTTCTGCGGTTTGTTGGGTGCTTTGGAACATTCGCAACAAATTGACCATTGAGCATGTCTTCCCTAAGTACCCGAAGGTCTTCATCTTTAAACTGATCGGTTTTTTACAGATTTGGAAGCCCTTGTGTAAAAGCGCCGACCTGGAGGACATGGAGGCGATCATTGCAAAAATGAAGACCACAGATGTTGCTTGTCTTCCTCCATGTCCTTGATCCATGTCCTGGTGGTGTCCTGGTCCTCGCTATGTTCCGCGCTCTCGCTGTTTGGTTGCCTTAGTTTCGGCATGCGTGCCTGGTTGTGGCCTTTGGGTCTGTATGAACTTCCCTCCATCGTAGTCGTGGCTAAAACCTCTCTTTGTGTGTAGTGTTTGGTTTATTACTCTGCTGCAGTGGCAGCTATGAACTCGTGGCCGGTTATGGCTTTATATATAAAGTCGGGCAATAGCCTTTTATCTAAAAAAATAGCCTTTTCCAGATTAGCTATTTCTTTGTCATTTTTATTTTGGTGGTATGCTTAAAAAACACATCTATTTTGGTGAAGTTACTAGGGAAGACTTTTCATCTTCTATGTTTATATGACATATAGCTACAGTTATCTAGTTGTCCATTTGTTGACAGCTTGGAGTGTATTTCAGAATTTCTTGTGTTTACATTGTTTTTTGAAGTATACCTTCTTTTTTTTAGAATTCATCCTTTGAAGCATAATACTCAGTTCTGATGCCTAGAAGTACATGTTTCCTTCTACAGGTTCAACGAAAAAACCTGATGACATGTACAGGATCATTGAGCATTTTGCTCTTGGAAAGAGGCACCTTGAACTCTTTGGCGAGGATCATAACATTCGGCCCGGTTGGCTTACTCTTGGAAAAGACTTATCCTATTCCAACTTCAGCAAAGAGGTAGAAAGCTGGGTGTCCAACTTTATGCACATGCACACAGCTACACATAGATATGCATTGGCATGGGATCCACAGTTAATGTCATCTCTGCTAAGAAAATTCACTCTCGTAGGCGTATAACAAGAACTTTGCGGACAACGACGGGAAGGTGTGGCAAGGAGGCGACGGGCGAAACCCTCCTCCTGGTGCTTCACACCTCATCGTGACGACTCCGAAGATCGAGGGCCTCAGGCCCAAGTCACCCCCACCGAAGAACTGACGACATCGGCAAAAATGTCTCCTCGAGGGGCTTGCGGCAACTGCGCGAATACCGGGAAAAAGGAACCAAGGAGCTCATGGAACCATGATCTGTTTGCAAAGATGCAACGGTGGCTACATTTCTTTTTCCGGATCTGTAGCTTCAGAAACTTCATTCTACGAGAATCTGAAGATGTTTGTTTTGAGGTACACAGAGCATGTTTCGCTAGTAAAATCCAGGACATAAAAAGTACAATAGTCCCCTTCGGAGGGAGCGTGTCATGTCTGATGGATAGTCTCAATGAAACAACAACAATCAAATAAGAAGCTACCGTCCTAGCTTACATTTGCGTGGGTATATACTGATTTTATGTTTTTTAGTGATACTTATATGTTGAATTTTGTTTTTGGGATACTAATCTGATGGATTTTTGTCAAACGAAATTGCTTCACGTACGATGAAACCACGTCTGAATCTTGTACGACAACACAATGGATGGTTAGGATGCTTAATCCATATGCAATCAATGATGCCTGTTTACCATCGTACAAAAAACGGACAGAATTTGTCGTACGTCAAACATCACTCTTTGTCAAATAGAGGTGTGGAACAAAATCCTCAAAAAAGAAGAGAGATGTGAGTCAAAAATTGATTCGTGGCACGCCCTGCTAAAAAAAGTACAGTTAGTACCTAGAGAACACTAAAAAATTACTACCCAGAAACAACTCAACGAGGGTGTACACATCGTATATAGCCAAAAATGCTAGACCTACTAAATACTTCTGCACCCAACAGAACAGATGAGCAATAAAACGTAAGGACGTATATAGGGAGAATATCACATGATACAAGCAACAAAACAGGTGCTCATCTTGATTCTTGGTACGTTTTTTCTTGCTTGAAATTTAGATTCCAACTCCTTGTTTCTTTTTGCATCCACTGTCCTATCAAAATGCTTCAAAAATCTCACAATATGAAAATCAGATTTCAAATGGTTCTTCAATGAATTGTTGAAGCTCTCACTTAGTTGTGTACTTATCACTCCCAAACTGAAGACATGCCTCATAAAACATTCAGCCCACTTCTCTTTAACCTTGTAGATGCTATCTAACCAAGTTTTCTTATGCACTTTACATCTCATATTGGCAAATGCTTCTTCAAATGCTTTCTTGTCCTCATAGCCATATATACAAGCACCAAAATCTGTGAGAATGTGTGGTTCTTTGTCTTCCTCTTCACCATTACTTTTCTCTTCACCGCCATATTTATTTTCATCTTCACCCTTAATTTGAGATAGATGTTTAACAACATTCTGCATTATGTGAAAGGTACAAAGTCCATGGTATGCTTATGTGAACACAACATCTCAGCTTTTCCCATTGCGGAATCTTGATCAGTGTAGATAGTTCTAGGATGTCTTCCGTTATGTGTAGCTAGAAAAGATTGAAACAACCATTTAAATGATGCAAATGTTTCATCAAATAGAAGTGCAACACCAAATATTATAGTCCCCCAAAAGTGATTGAGCCCAAGAAAAACACCAAATGGCCTATATTCCTTGTTTGTGCCAAAAGTTGTGTCAAACGTGACAACATCGCCAAAGTGTGCATAGTCTAACATCATTTTAGCATCAGCCTAGAAAATGTTTGTTATATGCTCCTCACAATCCATCTGCAGATCATGTTGGAATGATGGGTTTTCAACAATTTTGTCATGAAAAACTTTAACATGCTACCCGCTTGACCAAAAGCCAACTCCCGTTGATGATTTCTATGGTCACGACAAGTGTAGCCAAGATTAATTTCACCACCAACACTCCGTGCAGCAAGCTCATATGCAGCTTTAGGCATAATTCCAGAATCATCCGCGGCTTCAATTTCAAAAGCTTGAAAATCTGAAATTTTCCTTTGGGACACCATAATGTGTCGAGTTTGTGGCAAGTAAAGAAGGTGATTGTGTTTAAGATCTACCTCGTGGACTTCAAACTTTCCAGACACTCGATTGAATGAAAGACTCATGTAAGCTTTGCACTCGATCCTTGTTTCAGCTCTAAAACACTTTTTAATGGATTCTTTTTGTCCATTTTTTCGAACACCTTCTTTGGCAGAAACATATCTGCACGAGGTTATCTTACCATCCATTTTACTCTTATTGACGTACCTCTTCCTCACATCAAAGCCTACACGAGCCCCATATGCGAGCCAAAAGAGCCAAGCCTCTTCTCGTTCTGTAAATACCATTCCAACTTGACGCACCCTTTTATCTAATTCGACCATTTTTGTACCACCAAATTTTTCTGCCATTTTGGAGAGTATAATCAGTAGGCCAAATTGCAAAAGGCTAATTAAAATTGTGGATTGAAAAACTATGCATGCTCAGAATTTACACACAATTAATAAAAAAATATGACAACACTAATTAATATTATAGATCATGTAAGCTAATTTCAGTACAGATACACCAATTCAGACACATAGCAGTTGTTCAGACAACAATTGGGGATCCAAGTTGCGTCCAACACACAAGCAATAGCTAGGTTGAGACAATAATAAGGACATTGCACAAAAATCATACAAGTAGTTGGTTCAGGACAAGAATTGAGGCCTCACTTACCTTCGGCGACCGATGGAACCGTGAAACTGAGAATGGGCGGACAAGGTTCTTCAGGCGACCTCGACGACAGAGAACGATCGACGAGGCTGTTGCAGGGGCCAATCGAACGTCGGCTGTCGCTGGTAGGTCCTCTACCACGAGCATGGGGCAAGCGGGCCGTCGCAGTACTAGATCGCGGGGCAAAGTGTTGGGATACGGGGCAGAAAACACAAATTTTTCATACCTACGGTACCCGAACCCAAGATCTATACTACGGCGATGTAAAGTAACGGAGGGAATCGGTGTTCATACCTTTGAAGACCGAAAGAGGGAAACGTTCTTGCGAACGTGGATGGCGTAGACTCATAACTACGACCTCCCTGTCGTGTAGAAGACCACCACCGGCGAGGATGACTCCCGGTAAACCTCCAGCGACGAAGTAGCACCACAGGTGTAGTGCCTCGAAGAGATTATACACGTACGGTACAATCGATGTTCCTCCCGGGCCCCGAACCAGGCGAGCAGCGGAAGAAAGACGGCTACGGATCCCGACTCCAGCAGAACGACGGCCTTCCCTATGGTGGAGAACTCCAATCCAGGTGCAGACTCCAAACAAGGGGAGTCCACTTCCGGGAAGGAGAAGGAGGGAGAAGGAGATATTGGTGTCTTGGAAAAAAGGGGGTCTACCCCTCCTTATATAGGCCAAGGGGGGGTGCCATCCTCCTCCCCTCCCCCATGTGGGACTAAACTCCCAAGGGGGGGGAGTGCGCCGTCCAAGGGGGGTGGTGGGCCCCACCCTTGGCGCCAAGCCCAAGGGGGAGACCCCCCTCCTCCCTTAATGGGCCCCATGGGCCCATTTAGCCTTTTCCCAGATTTTTAATTTATTTAATATGTTTTAAATATTTAATTCAGATAATTAAATAATAAAATATTATTAAAAACAATTAAACTTTATTTTGAACTATTCAAAATGTCCGGAAACCATTCGTCCTCCTCCGGACTATTCCGGTGATTCCTCCTATTTCACCGATTGATCCCGTAACTGTCCTATGCATCGATTGCCCTTAAGTGTAACACCCTAACGGTCCGGGAAACAACAGACATGGTCGAGACTCTTCTCATTGACCAATGACTAGTCAGTTGGACCTGGTTACAATCCTTGACAGCCCCTGCGCTTCCATCGAATGAACTTCGATCACTTTTGGAAACCGTTAACGATACGACGTAATCCCTTTGTGCTGCGGTACTTTGTTTGTCCGAGGTTTGATCGTCGGTATCCTACATACCGTGTTCACATCTCGTTCACAACAAACAACTTCTCTCGTCCATGATCATTCCATCTCTTGTGACCTAGTCACGTCCTTGCAAGGTGTTGATGCAATATCACCGAGTGGGCCCAGAGTACCTGTCCTATCACAAGGACTGACAAATCCCGCTCTGATCTATTAACATACTCATCAAACATCTATTTCGGAATTCCCAAAGTGCACCGCTATAGCCAGCATATTTCAGTCAGACGGTGGGATACAAATCAAAGTCTCCTCATAGATGACAATTACGTATGATCATTACGGTCTAAGGACTAAGCCATATGTTACAAAGTCATAGCAACGCTGAACTATGTGACTCGATCACATTGCAATACTTTAGGTGGGTGTACGTTCATCACATCATTCCCCTTAATGATATGACCTCATTGTCAATGGACTTAAGTGTCGCCATGATCAGGAAAGCTTGATCAAACAATTGCCCAATGAGATAGTTTACCCGAGTTAAACTACGGACCATGTTTTATACTACACATGTATTAGTATTTCCAAGTAATACAGTTATAGCACAGTATAAAACGTATTATGAACAAAACGGATATGTGACAAATTTCTTTATTAATTTGTCTCTAGGGCACATATCCAACAGTCTCCCACTTGTACTAGAGTACAAATTACACTAGTTTACATCAGGTATGTATCTAACACCAATGGTCTCTCGGTGTTCTTCAAACTTGCCCTGTGGAAGAGGTTTAGTCATCGGGTCTGTTGCGTTCAGATCCGTATGTATCTTGTGAATCCTAGTGTGTCCATCCCTGGCGTAGTCTCGCGTCACATGAAACTTTCGGAGGATGTGCTTAGCTGTAGAGTGAGTTCTTGGCTCCTTCGTGTTAACAATGGCACCCGTGTTGTCGCAGAAAATTCCCACGGGGTCAGTGCAGCTGGGAAAGACGCCAAGCTCGATCACGAACTTCTTCAGCCACAGCAAGGAAAACAAATTCGTTCAGGGCAAAATTTCGGGACCCATCGAAATATACGAAATTTCGGAAATTTCGGACATTTCGGAAAAAAAAATCAGAAATTTCACAGCAAAATTTAAATGAAATTCAACAAAAATCTGTCGACGGTAAAGTTTAATGAACTGTAAAATATGTTGATCATTTTACTACAGAATTTTACATGGCAATAGAAAATATAAAAGGTTGACATGGAAATAGAAAATATAAAAGGCAACAGTAGTTGACAGTACTTAACATTAGCAATATAATTGAAAATATGGCATGGACATGGCTTGCAATCAGCACTTCACATCAAGCATGTCTTTACAAGAAACTGGATGAACTAAAGCACTTGACAATTTGACAAGTTAATTGTTGACAAGACATGGATCTTTATAAACTATAATAATATCTTGATGTCAAATATAGTTCAAATATAGCTCCAGTACCAGGCTAGCAGCAACATCGAAGTACCAAAACACAAATTCAAAGATCTAATCACAGATTCAAAGTAACAAAAAATTGAAGGAGCCAATAGTCATGCCCTGGAGGCTGGAGCTACTCAATCAACAGATTCAAAGTACTAGTAGTACTAGTGATGTAATCTAATCTAGTAGTACAAGAAAAAGAAAGTAATCTACTAACTTGGAATCTACATGCACATGTGTATGGCGTGTGCTACTGCTGGACACCTATGTTTCTCATCTATTCTTGTAGGAGCAACAGAAGACTCTGTACCAGCCGCCGCCGCCGCTGATGCCGCTCCTTCTCCGCTGCTTGCGCCGGCGCCGTTTGTACTCCCACTGGCCCCAGCAGGAGCGCTGCCCGCACCAGCTGCGGCATTGAGGGGAGGCTTCATCTTGCTCCTTTCCTTTGTCCCGTCGCCAGGATCGAAGACGGCGCCACCGGTGCTGCCCAGATTTCTAGAGACGGAGGAGACGAGAAAAGCAGAGGAATTGGGAACGGCAGGAAACCGCTATCGGGAGCCAAGATATACGGTGGTGTACGAGGTGGTGGTTTTTGGGCCGGTCGGCTGGGCTTAAAATATGACCGGGCCAATTTTTTTGACCGGTACACCAATAATTCGGGGCCCAGCGAAATCAACGAAATTTCGGAAATTTCGTCGAAATTTCGTCGAATTTTTTTTCCTTGAGCCACAGCGCCTCATTTGACGCTTCTCAAGCGGCAATATACTCCGACTCCATTGTAGATTGGGCGACGACTGACTGTTTGCCGCTCCTCTAGCTAATTGCGCCACCGTTCAACATGAAAACATATCCCGTCTGGGATTTTGAGTCATCTAGATCTGAGCCGAGGCTTGCGTCAACGTATCCCTTTACGGTGAGCTCCTCATCAACTCATCCATAAACGAGAAAGAGATCCTTGGTTCTTCTCAAGTACTTAAGGATGTTCTTTACTCCTGTCCAGTGAGCCATTCCCGGGTTACTCTGGTAGAGATTAGTCACACTAATGGCCAGCGCTAAATCCGGTCTGGTACATAACATAGCATACATGAGAGAACCTATGGCTGAGGCATAGGGCTTTGAGGAAATCTCCTCCTTCTCTTTTGCTGTGGTTGGGCATTGAGTCACGCTTAATTTGACACCTTTTATAACTGTCAAGAGGCCTCTCTTGGAGTTACCCATACTGAACCTTTTCAATATCTTGTCAATATAAGTGCTCTGACTCAAGGCCAACCGTCGATTAGGTCTATCTCTATAGATCTTCATCCCAAATATGTACGCAGCTTCACCTAGGTCCTTCATGGAAAATTTTCCATTCATATATTCCTTCACTCCCTCTAAGAATTTCTTATCGTTCCCTATTAGTAATATGTCATCTACATATAACACAAGGAATGCTACAGAGCTCTCACTCAGTTTCTTATAGACGCAGAACTCTTCGACGTTTTGGACAAATCCAAAAGCTTTAATGACCTCATCAAACCGAAGATTCCAGCTCCGAGATGCTTGCTTCAACCCATAGATGGACCGTTGAAGCTTGCACACCTTACCAGCGTTCCTTGGATCGACAAACCCCTCTGGTTGCATCATATACAACTCTTCCTCAATGTTTCCATTTAGGAATGTGATACGTCCAAAACGTATCGATAATTTCTGCTTGCTCCATGCATGTTTTGTGTGATATTGCTATGATCTAGATACACTTTCATACATTTTTTATCATATTTGGACTAACCTATTAACTCAGTGCACCCCAGTGCCAGTTCCTGTTTTCTGCTGTTTTTCTATTTCAGTTTTCCCCCATATAAAAAGTGCCAGAAAAATTCGGGAAAATTCAGATAAAAAATCAGCGTGACGGAAGCTTCGAGAAGAGCCCGGGAGGGGCCAAAGGGGAGCCAGGGGGGCCCAGGCGGCCACCCGGCGCGGCCCCACCCCTGGCCGCGCCAGGGGGGCGCCTGGGGCCCCTGGTCCACCTCTGGCTGCCCCCCTTCGCCTATTTATCCCCGTCACGGGAAAACTCCAGAACGAGAACCATATTCCGCGAACTCGCCTCTGTTCCGCCGCCGCCGCGCTTCCAAGATCGGGAGCACCAGAAGACCTCTTCCTGGCACCCTGCCGGAGGGAGGATTGACCTCCGGGAGTCTCCTCTCCACCATGGATGCTCCCCGGATGTCTCGTGAGTAGTTTTCCTTGGACCATGGGTCCGTGATTAGTAGCTATGTGATGTTATCCTCCCCTCTTTGATCTTCATTGTTTAGACCTCGTGAGCTGCCCTACATGATCGAGGCACCTTTGTAATATTTCTGCTATTGCTATGTTGAGTTTGATCGGATCTGATGGATTATGAGATTATGTTCAGATTGTGATAGAGTAATATATTTGGTTCTTATCTCTTGTATTTTTGTTCCTAAGTAATTCTTGCATGCTCTCCGTTGCTGTTTATTGCTTTGGCCAAGTAGTAGGTAGTGACTCCAAGAGGGAGCGTTGTGCTAGATTGTGGGTTCATGCCTCCCCGATGACATGCTTGAGTGACAGAAACATGAGTCTAGGGGATGTGTTGTTGGTACAAGGGGGAAAACAACGGTGCTTGTAACTGCGGTTACAAGGATTGTTTACTTTACGCAAAGTTCTTTTTAATGCAGTGTCTGTTCCTTTGGGTTTACACTTTGGGTGGGGCTCGCAACTTAATACCAGCGAGATGTTCTGGATAGATATCTCAAGGTGGATGATTAGTAGTAGATGCAGATGGATTTCGGTCTACTTATTTTGGCGTACTGCCCGTGCTTTTGAACCTCTTCCTTTCTTTTGTAGCATAGTTAGCATTGCGGTGCGTTCATAATCTTGTCAATTGCCTTTCTGTAATTTGTTTACCTCGCGTAGCAATTTTTATCGTCTTTTGGGAGAGACATCACTAGCGAACATCACGTATCCCGGTCCATATCCTCATTATTGTTTCCAAGCTATATTTACTTTTCTGCATTTACTTTCAAGTTGCTATCATTATCCCCTTGCGTTTTATCATTTGTGAACAACAAGACCGGAGAGATTGACAACCCCTCTGAACTTCGTTGGGAACAAAATTATATGTGTCTGTGTGCAGGTCTGCGTCAGTTGCGCCGCTGACACCTACTTATCATCTCTGGAGTCCTACTGGAGACAAACCTTGGTATCTTTACTGAGGGAAAACTCGCTGCTATACTGCATCACGCCTTCCACTTGGGGCCTACCAACGAAGGGCGAGAAGCCAATAAGCAAGAGTATTTCTGGCGCCGTTGCCGGGGACTCCAAGTGCTAAGATAGGGGAGTTGCACACTACCCTTTACCTTTGTTTTTTTAGTCTTGTTAGTTTATCTTTCAGTTTTTATCTTTGTGTCTTTTATCAAAAACTACAAAAAAATCTGCCACACTTGCTGCTACTATGGGTTCCACTGAAAACACCAAGTTGTTGACTTCACTAGTCACAACAACTAGGACTTTATCTGCACTCCCATTGCCACACCTGCCACTTCAGCTACCTCTTATGAAATTAAACCTGCTTTGCTAAACCTTGTTATGAGAGATCAGTTCTCTGGTGCTGGAGATGATGCTGCTTTACACTTGAATAATTTTGTTCAATTATGTGATATGCAAAAGTATAAAGAAGTAGAAGGTGATTTTGTTAAGCTTAAACTCTTTTCTTTCTCTTTAAGGGGAGAAGCTAAAATCTGGTTTCAATCTTTGCCTAGAAATAGCATAGATTCTTGGGATAAGTGCAAAGATGCTTTTATAGGGAAGTACTACCCTCCTGCTAAGATTATCCAATTGAGGAGTAATATTAGGAATTTTAAGCAATTGGATAATGAACACGTTGCCCAAGCTTGGGAACGAATGAAATCTCTTGTTAAGAAATGCCCTACACATGGTTTGACTACCTGGATGGTTATCCATACTTTTTATGCAGGCTTGAACTTTACCTCACGGAACCTGTTAGATTCGGCCGCGGGAGGAACCTTTATGTCAACTACACTTGGTGCTGCCACAAAGCTTCTCGATGAGATGATGACCAATTATTCCCAATGGCACACCGAACGCGCTCCAACAGGTAGGAAGGTAAACTCTGTCGAGGAAATTACCTCCCTCAATGAAAAAGTTGATGTAATTATGTCTCTACTTACCAAGCAACCTTCTATTGATCCTCATGATGTTCCTTTAAATTCTTTGGTTGCTTAAGAACAAGTAGATGTGAACTTTATTGCTAGAAACAACTTCAACAACAGTGCTTATAGGGGAAATTTTGCTAGCAATCCTAGACCGTTTCCATCTAACTATGGGAACAACAACACTTACCCTAGCAACAAGAACCCCTCTTCTGAATTAGAAAGCATGCTTAGAGACTTTATCACTACCCAAAAAGCCTTCAACAAAAATGTAGAAGAGAAATTATCTAAAATAGATATTTTCTCTTTGAAGGTAGAAAGCTTAGCCCTTGATATTGAGATGCTTAAAATTAGAACCTCCCCCCTTGAGGAGAATAAAGCCACTCCTATTAATGCTATCCAGTTACAAATCAATGAAAATATTAGGATGATGGCTAAACTTAAAGAAAGATGGGCTAGAGAAAAAGAGGAAGAGGATAGAATTAAGAGCCTTCCTACACACCACACAGTTGCCACTATCCAAATTGTTGAGGACACTCAAACTATTAGCACCCAATGCACTCCTAGTCCCGTTGGACCTATTAATGGTGATGCTAATACCTCAACCGTAGAAAAAGAAACTCCTATGAACATAGAGGATTTCAAACAAGTGAGACTAGATGACACTACTACCACCTTTGATAGTAGTGATATTGATTTTGATAGTTGCACCCTCTCAGAAGTTATTAGCTTGTTACACAAAATGTCTAGAGACCCCCACACTAGCACACTTAATCTTGCCTTCACGAAGCATATCACAAATGCTCTTATCAAAGCTAGGGAGGAGAAGCTTAGAGTAGAAGCCTCCATACCTAGGAAGCTAGATGGTGGTTGGGACCCTATGATCAAAATTAAATTGAATAACTTCTCTTGCTATGCTTTATGTGATGTTGGAGCTAGTACCTCTGTTATGCCCAAAAGAATATTTGATATGTTTGAATTGAAGCCTTTTGAGCCTTGTTCTTTTGGTGTTCGTATTGTTGATTCTACCATAAAGAAACCTTTGGGGAAGATCGACGATGTTCTTATCATTGTCAATGACAACTATGTTCCCGTTGATTTTATTGTTATGGATATAGAGTGTGAACCTTTGTGTCCAATTATTTTGGGACGTCCTTTTCTTCGCACCGTTGGTGCGGTTATTGACATGAAAGAGGGGAATATAAAATTCCAATTCCCATTCAAAAAGGGGATGGAACACTTCCCTAGAAAGAAAATCAAGTTACCTTTTGAGTCCGTTACTCGGGCTAGTTATTCTCTTTCTCTTGCTAAAACTTGATTCTTCTTTTGCATCATGCCTAGCTAATGGCTTTAAAGAAGCGCTTTCGGGAGGCAGCCCGCAACGAATTTAGGTTTTTTTTTTGCTTTTGTTGTGTCTTGATGTTTGTTAATTCTGTAGCAACATCATTGTATCTTTATTTTTCAGCTTTGTGCCAAGTTATAGCCTCTTACGGCAAGGGAAGTAAAAGTTGTGACATGTTGTCCAGAAAACAGATTTTGCCCTCGTGACCAGAAAAATCCCAGTTCATCTTTTTGAGCTGAATTTTTTACACAATATGCTCTATACAATGACGAAACTTCCCTATGTTCTGAGTTTTTTGATTTGAGTTGCAGAAGTATCCCTAAAAAATTCTTTACTATCTGATGTTCTGTTTTTCACAGATTCTGCCACGTTTTGTCTCTCCTTACTTTTGCAAACCTTAAGCTTGTTTTTTCTTTGCAAAAACTTTTTGGCACTCTTGAGAAACAGTAGATCTTCAAGATTATCTTTATATCCAGTGGAGAAAAATTATTTATTAAGGGTACTAACCTCTCTAATCAGCTTATGATGAGTTATGTATGAAGGGAGTTTTCAAGTGTGCGATGGAAGATGATGAAAGAAGATCCAGGAGTGTCAAGCGCTCAAGCTTGGGGATGCCCCCATGCATCCCCAATAAATATTCAAGGAGACTCAAGAGACTAAGCTTGGGGATGCCCCCGTGCATCCCCTTCTCCATCAACAATCATCAGTTCGTCCTTTGTCTCACTATATTTTTATCACTTCATGCGTTATGTGCTATGCTTGGAGCGTCTCGCTCTTAGGTTTTATTTTTAGTTTTATTTAGCTTTGCTTGCTGTTCATAACAAGTTAGATCCTGTCTTACTTTGCGTGGGAGAGAGACACGCTTCACTTTCAAAATCTAGAACACATCATAGGATTTTTCCTGTCTATCTTTTTGCTGTTGTGTGTTCTTTATCTTTCCATAGCTACTGCCATGTTTAGTTTTAGTCTTAGTTTGTCTTTAGCAAGAGCTTTGGCTTTTGTTTAGTTTGTTGCTGCAACTCTTTTTAGTTTTCATGTTTATCTTGTTAAAGAGAGTTGGTTGTTGCACTGAGTTGTGTTTTGTCTTGAAAGTAGCTAATTGAGGTTGCTATTTAATTTTAGTAGTAGCTTGAAATAGTTTTGAGGCATTGTTGTGAGTAATGTTTGGACTTTTGGTGTCAAGAGCTCTTGCCTATTAGTGATAGGTGTCGTATTTTGGGAAATCCGTGTTTATTTCCAAAACCTACAAAACTAGTTGAGAACTCTAGCTACTAGATGGATCACTACTTTTCTGAGGGGTCGAATATTAGAGTACACTCACGTACCATGAGTCGAGGATGCGCAAGGATAACCAAACCCCCATACACTCCTCCTCGGGGTACTTGTCTCTTTGTGAACCTCCTCATTAGATTGAGAGTTACCGATAATAAGTGCATGAGTTCTTCGGACTAATGTAAGTATTGAGAGTTGACACTTCCACCTTCCCATATTTTGCTAGCCTTTCCCGTGCCGTGCATTGCCTTCTTCTCACTCCGAGAGTTGGTGTCCACCTTCGCCGGTACATCCAAACCCTTGGCATGATACGCTCTGTCATCATAAGCCTCCATTTATCCTTCCTCAAAACAGCCACCATACCTACCTATCAAGGCATTTCCATAGCCTTTCCAAGTTACATTGCCATGCAACATCCACCTCTTCATGACTTGATCTTCATGTCATACATGTTCCTGCTACACTGGCAGCAACATACAGTGCATACATCATGATAGTTACATCTTCTTTATGATTTTGAGTACCTTGTAAAGTGTGAAAGATCTCCTTTACCTTCTTGTAAAATAGAGTGTTGCCCTTAAGTGAGGAAAAGATCCCAAAGTGGACACATTAAAAGATCCCAAAGAGGACAAATGAGAGTTAAATAGAAAGAGCCATTGAGGCCACCAAAAAAAATAGAAAAAAATAGAAAAAAGAGAAAAAGAAATAAAAAGAGAGAAAGGGGCAACACTACTATCCTTTTGAGAGATCCACACTAGTACTCCCTTTATATCCTTGTACTCCATAGAGATGATCTTTTTGCATATAGTTTGGAGAGCTTCCTAGCTCGTATGCGCATCCATTGCATGGCAATCCCTACTCCTCACATCATATCTATCATTTGGCATCCCTTGCCTATGATTGTCCTCATTGATGTGAGCCTTTCTCATCCTTTTTGTCTTCCTCCTCCACCATATTTCTCTCTTTGCCATCCTAAGTGTCAACTCTCGTGCTTACGCTCATCCATTGCATGAGTGCTCAAAATATCGAAAAGGAGTGGATCAAATTGACTTGCACCTGGCTAGTGGTCTGGGGACGAGTCAAGATAAGATTACAAAGAGGACCAAGTGTGAAACTTTAGTAGATTGAGTTCTCAAAAAAAATACTTTTTTCTCTCATATTCCCTATCCTCCTTTCTTGCACGCAAACACCATTTGGAGACATTCGAGTCACGGACAGCGAGAGCTCTTGCACCTTTTGTTCTTTTGTTACTTGTTTCAATGCTAATATAGACTCTTGCCTGTTATGACTTGAATTGAATCTCTAACCTTGATTGCTTTACTTTTCAAAGTTCTTTTATGGTTCCTAGCATGTCACCACAGAAATTATGCTTGTTATCATTTACCTACTCGAGGACGAGCAGGAATTAAGCTTGGGGATGTTGATACGTCCAAAACGTATCGATAATTTCTTCTTGCTCCATGCATGTTTTGTGTGATATTGCTATGATCTAGATACACTTTCATACATTTTTGATCATATTTGGACTAACCTATTAACTTAGTGCACCCTAGTGCCAGTTCCTGTTTTCTGCTGTTTTTCTATTTCAGTTTTCCCCCATATAAAAAGTGCCAGAAAAATTCGGGAAAATTCAGATAAAAAATCAGCGTGACGGAAGCTTCGAGAAGAGCCCGGGAGGGGCCAGAGGGGAGCCAGGGGGCCCAGGCGGCCACCCGGCGCGGCCCCACCCCTGGCCGCGCCAGGGGGGCGCCTGGGGCCCCTGGTCCACCTCTGGCTGCCCCCCTTCGCCTATTTATCCCCCGTCACGGGAAAACTCCAGAACGAGAGCCCTATTCCGCGAACTCGCCTCTGTTCCGCCGCCGCCGCGCTTCCAAGATCGGGAGCACCAGAAGACCTCTTCCCGGCACCCTGCCGGAGGGAGGATTGACCTCCGGGAGTCTCCTCTCCACCATGGATGCTCCCCGGATGTCTCGTGAGTAGTTTTCTTTGGACCATGGGTCCGTGATCAGTAGCTATGTGATGTTATCCTCCCCTCTTTGATCTTCATTGTTTACACCTCGTGAGCTGCCCTACATGATCGAGGCACCTTTGTAATATTTCTGCTATTGCTATGTTGAGTTTGATCGGATCTGATGGATTATGAGATTATGTTCAGATTGTGATAGAGTAATATATTTGGTTCTTATCTCTTGTATTTTTGTTCCTAAGTAATTCTTGCATGCTTTCCGTTGCTATTTATTGCTTTGGCCAAGTAGTAGGTAGTGACTCCAAGAGGGAGCGTTGTGCTAGATTGTGGGTTCATGCCTCCCCGATGACATGCTTGAGTGACAGAAACATGAGTCTAGGGGATGTGTTGTTGCCACAAGGGGGAAAACAACGGTGCTTGTAACCGCGGTTACAAGGATTGTTTACTTTACGCAAAGTTCTTTTTAATGCAGTTGTCTGTTGCTTTGGGTTTACACTTTGGGTGGGGCTCGCAACTTAATACCAGCGAGATGTTCTGGATAGATATCTCAAGGTGGATGATTAGTAGTAGATGCAGATGGATTTCGGTCTACTTATTTTGGCGTACTGCCCGTGCTTTTGAACCTCTTCCTTTCTTTTGTATCATAGTTACCATTGCGGTGCGTTCATAATCCTGACAATTGCCTTTCTGTAATTTGTTTACCTCGCATAGCAATTTTTATCGTCTTTTGGGAGAGAGACATCACTAGCGAACATCACGTATCCCGGTCCATATCCTCATTATTGTTTCCAAGCTATATTTACTTTTCTGCATTTACTTTCAAGTTGCTATCATTATCCCCTTGCGTTTTATCATTTGTGAACAACAAGACCGGAGAGATTGACAACCTCTCTGAACTTCGTTGGGAACAAAGTTATCTGTGTCTGTGTGCAGGTCTGCGTCAGTTGCGCCGCTGACACCTACTTATCATCTCTGGAGTCCTACTGGAGACAAACATTGGTATCTTTACTGAGGGAAAACTCGCTGCTGTACTGCATCACGCCTTCCACTTGGGGCCTACCAACGAAGGGCGAGAAGCCAATAAGCAGAATGCAGTTTTCACATCCATCTGCCATATCTCGTAATCATGATATGCAGCTATTGCTAGTAGGATCCGAATAGACTTTATCATCGCTACAGGAGAGAACGTCTCCTCGTAGTCAACTCCTTGAATTTGTCGGAACCCCTTCGCGACAAGTCGAGCTTTGTAGACAGATACGTTTCCGTCTGCGTCAGTCTTTTTCTTGAAAATCCATTTATTCTCGACGGCCTTGCGGTCCTCGGGAATATCCACCAAAGTCCATACTTTGTTGGTGTACATGGAGTCTATTTCGGATTTCATGGCTTCAAGCCATTTCTCAGACTCGGGTCCCTCCATTGCTTCTTTGTAACTTGTAGGTTCATCCGACTCATCAGCCAAGATTGCATTCATAAGCTGTCCGTAAAGCTCAGTAGGTTGACGAACTCTTGATGACCTACGGGGCATAAAAGGTTCCTCTTCATTCTCATCATGATCATCATCAATGTCATGATTGTTATGAATGTCGTTCTGGCCATTCTCTTTAGCTCCCACTGTGGAAGATGGTTCCAGAACAATTTCCGTAGCCGTTTCTTCCAATTGGAGTGATTGGTCAGTCACTTCATCGAAGTATATTTTCCTCCCACTCAACTCTTTCGCGAGAAACTCCTTCTCAAGAAAGTGTCCCGTCTTGGCAACAAATGTTTTGCTGTCAGACTTGTTGTAGAAGGTGTATCCACAAGTTTCCTTGGGATAGCCCACAAATATGCACTTATCCGCCTTGGATTCAAGTTTGTCAGGCTGTAGTTTCCTAACATAAGTCTCACAACCCCAAATCTTCAGGTGAGACAACTTAGGTTTCGTGCCATGCCATTCTTCAAATGGTGTTGTCTTTACGGATTTGGATGGTACCCTATTAAGAATATGAGCGGCAGTTTCTAATGCATACCCCCAGAATGACACATGCAAATCAGTATGAGACATCATCGATCGTACGCTATCCAATAGGGTTCGATTACATCGCTCAGCCACACCGTTTCTCTGAGGTGTGCCTGCCGGCGTAAGCTGTGGTACTATGCCACAAGACTTCAGATGATTGCCAAACTCGTGACTCAAATACTCGCCACCTCGATCCGATCGAAGGTGCTTGATTTTCTTTCCGAGTTGATTTTCGACCTCATTCTGAAATTCCTTGAACTTTTCAAAGGTTTCAGACTTGTGCTTCATCAAGTAAAGGTCACGAAGTAACAAAGACCATTGCGAGTGGGGACGTTCATGGGTCCACATACATCCGTGTGTATGATCCCCAATAAGTCATCCGCACGCTCCATTATCCCATTGAATGGAGTCCTTGTCATTTTGCCCATGAGGCATGGTTCACATGTATCAAGGGATCCAAAATCCAATGACTCAAGAAGTCCATCCTTATGGAGCTTCTCCATGCGCTTTATACCAATATGACCAAGTCGGCAATGCCACATCTTCATGTGATCTTCATCATTCTTCAATCTTTTGGCCTCAATATTGTTAATGTGACACACGTCACCATCGAGATCAAGTACGAATAAACCATGCAACTCCGGTGCGTGAACATAAAACATTTCATCCTTATAAATCGAACAACCAATTGTATCAGACTTAAAAGAATAGCGGTCTCGCTTCAAGCAAGAGCCACTAACGATGTTCACACTCAACGCGGGTACATAGTAGCAATTATTCAGAACTAAAACCAATCCCGAAGGGAGACTAAGATGCTTCGTGCCGACCGTCAAGACTTCAATTTGACAGCCATTCCCCACGCGCATCGTCACTTCATCCTTGAGCAAGCGTCTCCTATTCCTTAGTCCCTGAATAGAATTAGAAATATGAGCGACAGATCCTGTATCAAGTATCCAGGATGTGTTCCCGGCGCTTGTCAAGAGAAGATCAACAATATGTATATCAAATATACCTTCGTCTCTCTTGGCGACCTTACTAGCCTTCTTGTCCTTCAGGTACTTGGGGCAGTTGCGTTTCCAGTGACCTTCACCCTTGCAGTAGAAGCACTCCACTCCGGGTTTAGGCTTGGGTGCCTTGGGAGGAGCGGCAACTGACTTGCCATCCCTCTTGGGGCCACCTCTCTTGGCCTTCTCCAGCCTGCTTGACTTCTTGAAGTCAGTGGTCTTGTTGACCATGAAGACGGCGTGCTCCTTCTTGATCTCAACCTCGGCGCTCTTCAGCATGGCGAACAACTCATAAGGGGTTTTGGTCATCCCCTGCATGTTGTAGTTCAGCACAAAGCCTTTGTAGCTAGGTGGAAGAGACTGCAACACCCTATCAACAGCAAGTTCATCTGGAATCTGGCATTCCAGAGCATTCAAGCGCTGGACGTAGCCAGACATTTTGACTACATGCTCACTCACGCTGTCGTGCTCGTCCATCTTTGCTGAGAAGAAGACTTCAGAAGCCTCGTACCGTTCAGCCCTGGCTTGAGGTGCGAAGACCGCCTTGAGGTCGGTGATAATCTCATATGCACCCATCCTCTCAAAGTGTTTCTGCAGCTCAGCCTCCATGGAGTAGAGCATGCCACTCTGGACAAGGTTGTAATCATCAGTCCTGGAGAGATAGACATTCTTCTCGTCCTGACTAGCATCATCTGCTGGTGCGTCACCTAACGCGCCCTCTAGTACGTATGCCATCTTGAGGGGAACGAGGAGAATCCTCAGGGTGCGGAACCAGTTGGTGAAGTTTGTCTCTAGGGCACATATCCAACACAAAGCCATCGACGTTGGCGGCGCCGTGGCCAGGAAAGGGTGAATCCGGCGAGATGAGGACAGGAATCCGGCGAGATAAGGGAGGATGCCGTCGTGCTGGAGCTCCCCTCCCTCTCTCCGTGGTGGTGCTCTCCGGCAAACCGCTCGCCTCCGCTGCAAGGGCGCGGGAATCCAATCCCGTCGCCGCCAAAACGCCTGGCCTGCGCGCAGTGACGAACCATTTTTCTTTTAAGTGTTGTTGGAGATTTGGCCTTCACTCGTCCTGGTCCATCAGATCGGGAGTTGATGGTGGATGTGAGAGGTAAGGCGGTGGGAGACTTTGTTACATGAAGTTACCGAAGTTGCATCTTTGTCATGCACTCCTGATACAAGACCTCGGAAATTCTCAGCTATATGGGGGACTTTGATGGTGAGCAAAAAGAATTGATCAAGAAATTGGCCGCAGAAACTTATGCTAAAATAATTAAGATATGATATTCATTCATCTAACTTAGGCCGTGTTTGTTTCAGCTTTAGAAAGTGGATTCTCGTGAAAAAAAAAGCTGAAACAAACAGCTGAAGTGGGAGTTAGTCATTCTGGTAGCGATGGTGCCACTGGCCCACTGCTGTGCTGACCATGGTCGCGCCGCAGGTCGAGCTCCTCGCCGACAGTCGCCGTCGAATCCCCGTCAGTCGGTAAGAATCCCCTGAGCGACCGCCGACGCCGACCGAGCGATCTCGACCGGTCGGTCGTGCATGCTCCTGGAGGCGTTCCCGTTCCCTGGTAGCGCGAGCTTTGGAGGTTCGGGATCCATGGCGCGCGACCACAGCTTCGGTTGCTGCGGCCTTGTTCAGGGTCTCTGTGGCCTTGTCGAGGTTTTCTTGCCTCCTCCTCCGGGGCGTCCGCTTGGTGGATTCCTCGCCAACAAGCCCCGCGATGTGTGCTCGAGTTCTTCCCGGCATAATAGGTGGACGGTGTCATCGCGGGATGTGGGGATCAGCTCCGGCAACCACAACTCTCCCCGAGTGGCCCGAGGGCTGCGTTTTGGTGATCAGGTGGCCAGGAATTCGACGGCGGCGGCGGCCGATCTGTGCTCGAGCTCTTCTCGGGGGGTGAGAACAGGGTCGGGCCAGGAGAACTCCCCCTCAGCGGCCCGGGGGCTGCGTTTTGGTGAACAGGTGGTCAGGAGTTCGCCGCCGGCGGCGGCCGATCTGTGCTCGAGCTCTTCTCGGGGGGTGAGCACAGGGTCGGGCCAGGAGAACTCTCCCTCAGCGGCCCGGGGGCTGCGTTTTAATGACCAGCTGGCCAGGAATTCACCGGCGGCGGCGGCCGATCTGTGCTCGAGTTCTTCTCGGGGGGTGAGCACAGGGCCGGCCAGGGAGCTGCGTTTCACTAATCAGGAGGCGGACTTGTCCCCCGTGACCAGGAATTCGCCGGCGTGCGTGGCCGGCGTCGTTGACGACGACGACGATGACTGCGTGATTCTAGACAGCGATCCTTATAGCGCGGCCGCCGTGCAGGATGAGAAGGAGGGGTGTGCCGGAGATGGCGGCTCGGATGAGGAGGAGTTGCAGATAGTCGGGGAGAAAGGCAAGGTAATGGCTTACTTCCATTTTTATCTCTGGAATTGCAATTCGATTTTCAGGACATGCTCAGCTGCTCACTCTGCATAACATTACTCAATTGATTGGAAGTTGTCAAAGATACATTATTCTACTTGTAACATAATCCTTCCATTCCATGTTTACCTGCTGGTATTGTCTATGAATATCTGTGTTTTTTTTAGTTGACATCAATTTTGACAAAGACATTTTTTAGAATTAGGAGCTTCTTTGTGGAACATATGCTACTTTTGTTTACCTGCAGTATCATGCCTAAATTATTGGCCATGTTTCTGCAGGTAGCATGCCGCGACTTCCCTCACTCGCGCCATTTATGTTCCAATATGCCCTTCGGCACTACTTCTCACGACAAGCATTGTACCATGGTGAGTTTTGAACATTTTCGCTCCCTGATGCTGATGGCAATGTGATACAATGAATTACATTAAGCAGAGTAGACAATAGATTTGTTTTAAATGGCATTTCATTGGCGTTTTCCAAATGCAGTGCTACTGTTTTGTATGCGACATCCCAGCTCCATGCAGTTATTGGGGTAGAGGTCTCTCGGTTGGTGATCATTGTCATGCTAAGGATAAGGAAATCAAATGGAAAATGTTGAGGGAAGCATTCAGGTCCAAAAATCTGCCAGCATCTCATCGAGAAAATGAAACTGCTGTCTACCCAGCAATGGCGTCACTCGGCCGCCTTTTTCTTAGCAATCAGATTTCTCTTCGGGATTTTGTGGCCCAAAGCCAACACATACATACTTCAGTTAGAGCCTCACTGAATGGAGGGCAGACTGTCAGTGTGCCAAGAGAGGGAAGTGGTACAAGCAATGCTCACACTGCTCAAGTTACTCGGCCCACAGAGCAAACTGTCAGTGCACCAAGGGCACACCCTGTGGCAGGAGCTGGAAGAGGTACAAGCAACACTCACACTACTCAAGTTACTTGGTCCATGGAGCAAAATTTCATGGCACCAAGGGCACACCCTGCGGCAGAAGCTGGAAGAGGTACAAGCAACACTCACACCGCTCAAATTTCTCACCCACTAACGCCAGCTGTCGGTGCGCCAAGAGCATGCTCTGTAACAGGAGTTCGAAGTGGTACAAGCAATGCCCATAGTGCTCAAGTTAGTCACCTAGCAGTGCCAACTGTCACTGCACCAAGGCCACACCCTGCAGCAGGAGCTGGAAGAGGTACAAGCAGCACTCAAACTGCTCTAATTACTCGCCCCGCAGAGCAAACTGTCAGTGCACCAAGATTACACCCTGTGGCAAGAGCTTCAAGCAATGCTCACTCTGCTCAAATTGCTTACCCCGCCACCACCAATGGCTACCTGCCGGAGCTAGATGCGCCGGAGGGGGCAACGGTGTACGTCGGGAACCTGCCCTACCACATTGACAATGAGAGACTCAAGCGGAGCTTCCAGCATGCCGGTGTCGTTCTGTCCTCAAAGGTGAGCCTTTTAGCTCTTCATTGTCCTTGTCCACACAACTATAAAGGAACTGCTGGGACGCAGCTTGTTGGTTATGATTTTCTCTCTCTTTGTTCTAAAATGCATAAATATGCAGGTCATTTACAACCGAGAAACAGGCCAGAGCCGTGGATTTGCGTATGTCACCATGGATACTGTTCAGGAGGCTGAGAAAGCTGTGAGGATGTACCATGGTTCTGTGAGTATATTCTGCGAGTTTATGTGGCTAGTTTACTTTTAACTTTTAATCTAAACCAATTTAATCATCATTTTGTTTCATTCCGCTAGCCTTGTTTACTAGCTCATTCATTCATAGGTGGTATGTAGCATGTACATGAGAGTGTTATTTAATCTAAGTTTCTTTTTTTAGCTTGTAGAAATGTGTCATGTGTAGTTCAGTTATGTGTCAAAGACTAGAAATACTATTATGCATTGGTCTTCGCTGATTGATCTTTCACTTGGACGTTACAGGAGATATATGGCAGGCCTCTGACTGTAAATATCGCAGCTCCTAGGGGAGGCACACGGGTGGAAGCCACACGTCGTCAATCTGATTCTACACTAAGAATCTTCGTATGCAACCTACCGAGTCAAGTGAACCGCTTTCAGCTGGAGGAGCTGTTCAGCAAGCATGGCAAAGTGGTTGACGCTAGAGTCGTCTACGAGCGCCGAGAAGGGGCCTTGTGTTCAAGGGGATTTGGTTTTGTCACGATGGCGACCGAGGAGGAATCGCACAACGCGATACGTGCCCTCAACAAGCAGGTCAGTGTAACAGTTAGTTGGTTGGTTGGTTTCAGTGTCAACTTGAGTCTCCATCCAGGAATATGTTTTTCACTCTGTATTTCTGCAGATTCTGGAGGGAAATCCTCTGGGAGTGAAGGTTGCAAGGGAGCGGCCAGAACGAGGTTGCCTCTCTCCTGGCAATCAGAATGCTGTCAGTCAAAACCAACACGCAAATACTTCGGTTAGAGCCTCGCCGAATGTAGCGTCAACTGTCAGTGCGCCAAGAGTGTACCCTGCAGCAAGAGCTGGAGGTAGTACAAGCAATGCTTCCACTTCTCAAGTTACTCATCGACTAGACCCGACTGTCAGTGCACCAAGGCCGGGACAATATAGGGTGATCCCTCCCACTAGTTGATTAGCCTTTGTTCTCTTACACAATTGTTCATAGACCCAACAACGAGGACATGCCACTTCCCTCCCCTCGATGCTCTGCTGGCCCTAAAGCACCATACTCCCTCCTTGCCAGTGTCAGGTTCAGCTACGTCTTCAGAAGCCAGTATATTTGTCCGCAGTTTCCTGTTGCTCTCACAGATGCATGAATGGCCAAATCGATATTCTCCGTATTTCTCAGCTAGACATATACAAGGATATACATGGGCCCTGATCCTGCCTAGATTATTGAGTTTCAGAACATGAGACCTATGCTGCTCTCAAGCTTGAGCCTTGCTGAAGAAATATGCAACTTGTGATGAAACATATTGGCTCATGCTTCAGGCTTTCACAGGATCAACAGCAATCTGAATAGCAGCAGTACTATCAATGGCCCTGCAAGGAATTGCCCAAAGCACACACACTCCCATCTTTCAAGCTTGCTGGTAAGCTATTTCATAATTCTACTAATGTTCACATTAAGAATTTAGGAGTGCCAGTCAGGAACTCCTCAAATCAATGCTGATACAACGGTAGCGCCCCTGTGACCAAACAATTCCATACTAATGCACATTCATCTTGAACCTTGAACTACCATGTTTATCTCTTGGTGCCTAATGGGGCTGAATGTAGTCTAGGAAAGGAACATGTTTTTTCAGTTGCTGTTTGGACTCTGTCTCGGTTAACTCGTTTGTGCCGATTGATGCTCAGTCTGTACATGGTGTTGAGTTTGAGTATTCCTTTCAGGCCCTAAGTCCGCACCGTGGTGTGGTGTGGCTAGAGAGCTGCCTCGGCGCATCCGCCTGTCCGACTACCAGAAGAAGAAGAGTCAGCGGGGCGTCTTGTGATGCCAAGAATCGTATTTTGCATCCGAGCTGCTGCATGCTCCGTTCTCTGAATGCCGTTTATAATTAACCAATGCAGCACCTGCTTACTTGACCTGTTAGTCTCTTTTTTGTTTAGTTTTTTGTGAATTGTCTTTTTTTTTTCTTTTCTGAATGCCGTTTAACCAACAAGACAGTATTACAGCCCCAGTCTAGGTCCAGCAAAATGTGTACAGTACTAGTATTTTGCTATGCTCGCTGGATCAAGACCATAAAAGTGGTTGGGATTTCTCTTCTCGCACAATTTGTTCCTTTCACATCGTTCATTTCATTTCTTCCTGCACGACGACGATTCGTTGTAGTAGCTTGTTTCAGAAAAAGAAAAGAAAAAACGCTACGTTGAAGATTTCTACTTTACCGGGCTGCGCTGCGGCAGCAATTCCCATCGGCCCGGCCCATGCGGGCTTCCGTTGAACGTGCCGCCGATTTCCCCGGACTGGTGGAACTCAAATTTCAAAAACTCAACGGCGAATACAGAGTACAGCAGCAGAGGCGCCCTCAATCGCCGCCGAATTCCCCGGCGGTAGAAGCGGGCGCCACCGATTGGGATTCCAAGATCTTCTGCGTTTCGACGTGCGCCCCCCGTAAAAAAAAAGCTCGTCTCTTGGCAGCAGCAGCAGCCGCCGCCTCTGGGGTTCCGGATTCATCATCCATGGAGGGATACTGCGGTCTCGTTCAGGGTTTCCTGGTTTCACGTAGGCCTCCGTCTGGCCGAGCTCCTGTCGCCATGGACCCTGGTGGCCGAAATTTGGGTCCCTCGGATCCAGACGTGGATATCAGCTCCGACGAGGAGGAGGTGGGTGAAGGATCTCATTCTCCCCCCGTGGCCAGGAAGTTGCGTTTTGATGATGCCGCTGGCGATGGGGAAACGAGGGTCTGTGGCCTCGTGGTGGCGAATGATGCCGCCGGCTCCGGCGACTGCGTCGTTCTGGACGGCGACCCTGACGGGGCCGCTGCCGTTGGGGGTCAGGAGGGGGCTGCGGGGAATGTTGTTGACGGCTCGGATGAATTGCAGATAGTTGCAGAGAAAGGCCAGGTATTTAATTGGATCCATAAACCGCATTCAATTTGTATGTGCCAAAGAACTTTGCAAGACTGGAAGCTTACGTTTAGAGATGAATTGTTCTGCACTGTGTGAGTCTCTCGCCTGAAGACATTCATGCATGCTTGACTTCAGACTTCAGAATCGAGTTGGAATGGTGCTTTAGACTTTAGAGTGATATAATGAGTCTTGATTCATATGTTGTGTCCATTAGGAATCAAATTAACATCCACCAGGTCTTACAGATAGTTGCTGAGAAAGGCAAGCTATTTTGTTTCGATCCATTTTGATCTCTAGAATTGCATTTTGATCTGGCGAATATAATACTAGTACAAGCAATGGTGTGCATATCTACTTGTGCTGATTTTACTTGACATATCTGTTTGTGTGTGACCTTCAGAATCGAGTTGCCAAGATGATTCAGAGAGCATGTGGATTTCTGTAGAGAAAACAGCAAACAGAAATTTAAGAGTGTCGTGTGCTCACTGCTGCATAACACAACTTATGATCTGAAATAATGTGAACACAACGTACTTACTACTGATGGAATTATGATTGTTGTGCTGTTTGGGCTTGGTTCCTCTTAACACAAATTAATGCCCATTTAGATATATGTTTGAGAAAAGAAAAAACTTGCTACATAGAAGTGGTTTGCTTAAGTGCATGTACATACTCCTAGCTATATATTCTTCCATGCCTATCTGCTCGTATAGTGTATGACTGGCTATGAACATCTGCGGGTTGTTAGTTTATGCCAGTTTTAATAAAGACAATTTTATCTGCGCTTTCAGAAGCTTTTTATGCAGAACCTGTAACACTACTGTTTAACAATTACATTAGCATTCCTAAATTATTGGCTATGTTTCTGCAGGTAGCATGCCGCGACTTCCCTCACTCGCGCAATTTATGTTCTAATATGCCCTTCGGCACGACCTCTCACGAGAAGCATTGCACAATGGTAAGTTAGAAGCATTTTCAATCCCTGATCCTGTTGGCAATGTGATATAATGCGAATTCATTTGTTGTTTTCCAAATGCAGTGCTACTGTTTTGTATGTGACGTCCGAGCCCCATGCGATTATTGGGGCAAAGGTGTCTCGGTTGATGATCATTGTCATGCTACAGATAAGGAAACAAAATGGAAAATGATGAGGCAGCAATTCAAGTGCAATAAAATTCCGGCATCTCATCCAGAGAAGGAAAACCTTGTATACCGTAGAATGGTGCACCCAACAGTGGCGTCAGTCGGTCGCCTTTCACTTGCCAATCGGAGTCCTCTTCAAAATGTTGTGAATCAAAACCAAGAAAGTCATACTTCAGTCAGAGCCAGACTGATTGTACAGCCAACTGCCAGTGCATCGAGCCCTGTGACAAGAGCTGGATGTGGTACAAGCAATGCTCACACTGCTCAAGTTACTCACCTAGTAGAGCCAACTATCAGTGCACCAAGGCGAAACCCTGCAATAAGAGCTGGATGTGGTACAAGCAATGCTCACACTGCTCAAGTTACTCACCTAGTAGAGCCAACTATCAGTGCACCAAGGCCAAACCCTGCAATAAGAGCTCGAAGTGGTACAAGCAATGTTCATACTGCTGAAGTTACTCGCCCGTTAGAACCAACGGTCAGTGCACCAATTCCACACCCTGTGATAAGAGCTGTAAGAGTTACAAGCAATGCACACACTGCTCAAATCACTCTACCCATAGATTCGATTACTGGTTCACCAAGAGAAAACATTGCGACAAGAGCTGCAAGAGATACGAACGATGGCTATAATTCTCAAATTACTCACCCTGTAGGGCAGACTGTCGGTACACCAAAAAAATATGCCGCAACAAGAGCTGCAAGAGATGTTTGCAATGCTCACACTCCTGAAATTAGATACCCTGCCGCTGCTTTCCACTATCCGCCAGAGCCAGACCGGCATGAAGGGCACGACAAGTACATGACAGAGGAGGAATACGCACCAGATGGGACAAAGGTGTATGCCGGGAACCTACCTTACAACATTAGCAACAGGGACCTTGCGTTGAACTTCGAACGTGCTGGCGCTGTCCTGTCTTCGAAGGTCAGCCTGCCTTATAGCTCTTCATTGTACTTATCCACTGATTGATATGTGAAAAATGCCTCAAATCCCTTACCAGATCTGTAGCCTGTAGTGTTCTTGCATAATATGTTTAGGTTGCTGAGATTTAAGTCTTGCCACTCAAATTGGTCTTTGCTCATTAAATTGTTACCAGATCTGTAGCCTGTAGAGAATTTCATCAGTATTTGACACACTGAAGTGATAGGTCTTAGGATATCTATGTACATGCATACATCTTTCTCGTCCTCTGTTCTAAAACGCGGATATTAATTACTGTTAGGATTTGCAGGTCATTCACAATAGAGAAACAGGCCAGAGCCGTGGATTTGGGTTTGTCACCATGAGTACTGTTCAGGAGGCTGAGAGGGCCGTGAGGATCTACCATGGCTTTGTGAGTATATTTTGTTACTTGATGAGGCTTGTATCATCATCTTTTCGAAATTTAGTTAAAGAGGAGTCTGTCGATCGTGGATTTTTGGAGCTCATGCACCATTGCGCTTACTTTTAAATTCAATAGGAAGCTCTTAAAATTGGTAAAAGTTTAAATAAAATCTACGAACTAAGATCCGAAAAATAGTGGAGACATTTTTATGTGGGCTGCACAAATGGAGTGAGAAACAAGGGTTGGAATGACAAACGAATATGCATCTAATCTGTTCCACAAAATGCAAAACTTCCATGAAATTTTGCAACCCCGCATTAAAATAGTCCTAATGCATATTTATGTCGTATTTACCTAGACTAATGAAATGCGTTAAATTTTGGCGTCTGGGCTCACTTGGTCAAAAGGAGCATTGGGGAACCTATTCTCCTATCTTAGCTATATCTCATGTGCTCACAATTGTGGTGGTAATTTATATGCTTGCAATATGCATTGAATGGGCTGTTCACAGTTTGCATTTGCATAGTGTCAGGTAAGAGGTTTCTATTCTAATGTGGTATTGATTTCTATGTACATGACATGGATCCTGGTTCCTGATTTGAGGAACACCTTGATCTGATGCCAACTTATTCCTTAATCACTAGCCTCTTGATTCTAATAACTATGTCTACCAGTTCATTCATTCATATGGAATGCACATGAGAGTGTTCTTAAATCTAATCCGTTTCTTTCTGTTACCATGGTTAATTCATATGAGATGTAAGCTTGTGCTAAAAAATGTACAGTAGAATTTTCATGCTCTTCTGGTCGGCCTTTAATGCGGACAGGAAGTGTACGGCAGACGTCTGATTGTGCGCAAAGTAGCTCCTAGAGGTGCCACTCCCCAACGCCAAGAGTCGTACCAGCATGAAGTGGATGGTGGGTGTACGTCTGAGGAGGATGGGTACACGTCTGAGGAGGACAACCAGCTGCTCGGGGAAACCAAGGTGTACGTTGGGAACCTACAATACGACATCGACAGCTTGTATCTCGCCAAACTCTTCGAGTATGCTGGCATTGTCGAACACTCTAAGGTGAGCCCTTTAGCTCTCATTAATCAATATCCATGTCTTGATAATGTACACGCAACTACAATTTGACCGTTTAAGCACTGTCGCAAGTGGCAACACAATTCAGTTCTGCATCTCCTCTGTAATTGTATATGTTGAAGTCTCTTGTTGGATGGCAGAGGGTGGAGCTGATCCAGGTAGAATCTTGTCGGCTGCTTTCTAAGCTTATTGTGTGATATGTTTTCGGTTCCAGCCGGTTGATCTGTGACATGGTTGCACTATTCAGTGGATGCTTGTACTGTATGAAGTGACGACTGTTCACTATAAGTCTATAAGCTCAGTCGGATTTATGTCTTATGATGATTTGGATATGCCATGTTACTGATTAATCTGTTAGGATTAGAGTTGTTCTTTCAACTTCTTTATGCTCTTTGCGCATTATGTGATATCTGTTTCATCAATCTGTGCCATTGTTGAGGGGCAGTTAGGCGATATATATATTCCTTGTTTTATACCACAGTTTCAACTTTGTGTCTCTGCAGGTCATCTATGACAGGAACACGGACCAGAGTCGTGGATTTGGGTTTGTCACCATGAGTACTGCTGAGGAGGTCGAGAGGGCTGTGGAGATGTTCCATCGCTATGTGAGTATATACATATCTTGATGGGTGTAGTTTCCTTATGTTCTCTGAATATAGTCGAGAGTTAAATTGGACCTGCTGTCCTATCTTGGCTACAGCTCACATGCTAGTGGATCCAGTAGTTAATCTTTTTACAGTATGCATGAAATGAGCTCCGGCTTTGCATTTGCACACATTTCAACTTTCAAGTACGAGTAATACATTCTTGTTAGGAATAGAGTTGCTTATCTAGAGCAAACTCAATCGTCGGCCATTTTATTCCACCTTATTCATCGCCTCATCGGCGTGCTATGAGACGAGAGTGCTCTTGACTCTTTCTAGTACTCCCTCTGATCCATATTAATGTACTTAAGTTTGTCTAGATACACATGCATCTAGTCTAAATACTTAACTAGATACTTACGAATCTAGACAAAGTTAAGTACATTAATATGGATCGGAGGTAATATAAAGTTGTTGTCGAACTTTCATGTCTAATCCACATGCTCACGTAAAGCTTGTGCTAAAGAACATGGAAACTGCATATCATTTCTGACTTACCTTTGATCTATGTTGACAGGAAGTGTACGGCAGGCGTCTGACTGTGCGTAAGCCAGCTCCCAGGCCCAGAGGTGCAAGGGTGGAAACTCCACGTCGATCTGTGAACAAGGCAACCCCTAGATCAAAAGCCTTCTCAACGGACACCCCTCGCCGCCATTCCGTAAACAAGGCGGCGTCGCCAAGATCAAGCATGGAAAGTCCTCGGCGCCGCCGACATTGGTGTCGGTTCGGAATCTACGTGGGCAATCTGCCGTGGCAGGTGGACGACTCTTGGCTAGAGGAGCTGTTCGGCGAGCACGGCCAGGTGGTCGATGCCAGAGTCTTGTACGAGCGCAGAGGGGGGACCTGGCGTTCGCGGGGGTTTGATTTTGTGACCATGGCGACGGAGGAGGAAACGTATGACGCTGTTCATGCCATGGACAAACAGGTCAGTGTACAGCAGCTGGATTTAAGTAGGAGTAGCAAGTATGGACTCTCAGTTTGAGTCTCCATGCAGAAATCCGGTTTTCACTCTGATTTTTCTGCAGATTTTGGAGGGACGTGCCCTGCGGGTGAAGCTGCGGCCAGGGCGAGGTTATTGAAGAGATAGGTTTGTTGGACTATAGGGAAACTAGGAAAATTACCCATGCGTTGCAACGGAATTGTTCGCCAAAATGCCCGTCCTCAGCATGCCAAAACGAGTCCATCCACATTGCTGCATGACAACATTTTTAAATGCAGCAAGGCGCATGTCGAGTTCTAAGAAATGCATATGCTTTAATCTTCATTACCTATTGTGCATACATGTTTGACCACTGAGTGAATAAAAAAAAGTTACTACGTGCATTTGCCTATTTCTCACATGCAACAATTTAATGCATCTCATAATTTAAACAGATGAGGAAAAGAAATAAAAATAAGACTTAAAAAATAGTGAGATAGGTCCAACAAATTGAAAAGAAGGAAAAGTATGTAGTATTATATTAAACACTTGTGTTATACATCCTGGGGATACATTATATCTATTTTATACATGTGTTATATTTTTTAGAATATATTATATCTAAATTGGTATTGGCAAAAAATATTTATGTCATACATCCTTGGCGTACATATTTAAAAAAATGAAATGCATATACCATAAAATCTAGATCAAATATGTTCAAAATTGATCGGCTGCTCTTTTTCTTTGAAATATTGTATGAGGAATTAGCAACGCTTGCACACATCTGGGCCTTCACGGCCATCCAGCCTCCACATAAGAGGGCACAATCCACCAGGCTAGCAGCGAACAGATTTTTCTAAAAAATAAAGAGCAGCTAACAGATTTTTTTTAAAACAGATAAGGAAAAGAAATAAAATTAAGTCTTAAAAAATAGTGAGATAGGTCCAACAAATTGAAAAGAAGGAAAAGTATGTATTATATTGAACACATGTATTATACATCATGGAAATACATTATATGTATTTTATACATGTGTTATATTTTTGGGAATACATTATATCTGAGTCGGTATTGGCAAAAAATATTTATGTTATACATCCTTGTCGTACATATTTAGAAAAAATTGAAATGCATATACCATAAAATTTAGATCAAATATGTTCAAAATTGATGGGCTGCTCTTTTTCTTTGAAAAATTGTATGAGGAATTAGCAACGCCTGCGCACAGCTCGGCCTTCACGGCCATCCGGTCTCCACATAAGAGGGCACAATCCACCTGGCTAGCAGCGAACAGATTTTTCTCAAAAATAAAGAGCAGCGAACATAAAAAATTTTAAAAAATAAAAATAAAGAGCAGCGAACAGATGCCTACGCGCATACTGATTTTTTTTTGGGTTAAGCGCATACTGATTTTTTAAGCGAAACATCGATGCGCACGTTCGGGAGATCGCGGGCTGCACGCATTGTTGTTGTTGGGTCGCACCAGGTGGATGGGCTGAGACCCGTTTGAGCGACCAAAAGAACCAGCGAACCGTTTTTATTTTCTGTAAAAATTAGATTGTGGGTTGATATGCTAAAAGGAAAGAGTTTTCTGAAAAAACGCTAAAACGGATTAAGAAAGACACCTCTTTTATTATTAGGTAAAGATAAACTACATGCAACTTTCCAATTAATTCTCTCTTGGGAAGTTCCACGGATTTTTAAGGAATTTATAGAGAACATAATATTGGTTTTTCATGGGGTTGAAATTTCGGAAGAGAGAAGGAAGATTTTTCCACAAGTTGAGAATTTTACAATCATGCCAAAGAAGGACACCGCATCTCAGAGTCAAGGCAAACACGAATCCGCTGGCCTGTTGCAACCGAGGTGGACCGTGGTTCCGCAAAGACACCCCCAAAAGGGTGATACACGAAGCGCTACCGTCGTCGAGTCCGAAAGGACGGGTAAGGGTTTTCACCTTAGAGCCCACACAATGTGAGGAGATCCACGACGAGGCCCCGAAGCGTGAAGCTTTCGCTTGGGCCTACACATGTGCCACAAATGCAATAAAGGTTGTCGACCCAACCCGCTAGGGGAGGGGCCACCGTCGCCAAAGCAAGGCCTCTAGATCCAAACCTTGGAGAAACTACCGTTGAAGCATGCAGACACCAGGATCACTAGCAGGCACCCTTCCCCTTGCAATCCACATAGCCAAGAAGAGGTGCCACCCATTGTTGATGCGCTGCTCGTCATAGAGACGGGCGCACAACATAACCATTCAGGGCCGCCACCCTGGCATCCACCTCCACCGGAGCAAACAAACATCTTGGAACCAGGCACTAAGGACTCATACATGGATAGGGCAAAACAACCGTCAATCAGGCCAGACATCCCCTCTTGCCTACCCCCCCCCCCCACGGCGAGATCCCCACCTCGTTGAAGGGTGCGGATCATAGGATCCAATAAACATAGTCGTTGAGGCAGCCCTCCTTCTTGAAGGTGACTTGATACCTCCACTGTCGAGGGAAAACCTTGATCCCCTTGGTGATCTAACGACGTCGGCGCATGCGCCACGCTGCTTGAAGCATTGTTCTAGGAGCTTCATACCGATTGAAGGGAGCATTGGTAGATGGTGGTCCTCAGTGGTGATGCTCAATCGAACGGGATTTAAATCCAATCCAATGGAATTTAGATATGAGACGCTCATCTGAAGCCGGGTTAGCGAGTTGTGATCCTTGGAGTTGGAGATATTGCTTGGTTAGATGACGATGGCTATGCTCTATTTGCTTTAGCAACCGGATCTCTCGAGCAGAGATTTTTGTAGCTTGTCGTTTATTGTTCTCGTGTAATATGTTCTCTTCTTCATGAATGAAATGCGGGAGCCCTGGAAGATGTGGTCATCAGAGTGACGGGCCTCCACAAGCCAAAATCAGTCCAAGCCGCGTCAACTGAACCATAGATACACCACACCACATTCGCCGAGTACCCTGCAGATCTCTACAGTTGTCATCGACCATAGCCCTCCTCAAGCACCCTACCATGTGTTGGTGATGGTACCGTCTCACAACGCTTGCCACATTGGTGCACTAGATCCACGCTGATCGGGATAGATCAGCCATCGCCTTGAGCGCGAGCACGTCAGAGCCCAAATCTGCAGCATCACCACCAAGACCCGCCCCACCATTGCAAGCTAGCTCGCTCTCTGAGTCCCCACCATCCTCTACCGAGAGCCACTTGCACCACAAGCGACACACATGATCCATGCAGCCGCCACAAGCCTAAAACACCATCATTGTGATGCATTCACGCACGCGTCGCAAAAATAAAGGCATGTGTCGCGTCCCATGCGAGCACGACGCTCCTACCCGGACAAACTATCTCGCTCTAATTCATCTAGGCGTGAAGGGAAGATGTTCCCATCGCCAGCCACCGCAAGGGGCTTTGCCCATATGACCTCGACTGGTGAGGTCGGTGAGGGAGAGAAGAGGCGAAGGTGAAGGGTGGGAGGAGGGCGGCGTCGCCACTTGAGTCACCCACGTAGGGGTGAAGCAAGGGCTAGGTTTGGGAAGGGGGGCTAATGCACAATTACGCACATGGAAAACACGCAACTATGAGATATAATTGTCTGTTTCCCTCATCTTTGCACAAAAGTGTAGAAACAAATTAACATTGCATGAAGGGGCTGAGGTGAAGGGTGGGAGGGAGTCGTCTCCACTTGAGTCACCCTCGTGTGGAGGAAGCAAGGGCTAGATTTGGGTATAGGGACTGAGGGGCAATTACCCACATGAAAAACATGCAACTATGAGATATAAATGTCTGTTTCCCTCATCTTGCATTAAAGTGTAGAAATAAATTAACATTGCATGAAAATGATATAAGATTTAAAGGAAGAAATAAGTGGGCAACTTATTAGGGCCTATATTTTGATGTAGCTGAGCCTAAAAGAAAAAAAACTCCAAATAAAAGTGTAGAACGGGAATACATTGAGACACAATTGTGAACTCCATTGGGTGTCGCTTCCTTCTTGAAGGTGACTTGATACCTCCATTGTCGAGGGAAACTCTAGGGGAAAACCTTGATCCCCTTGGTGTTCTAACGATGTCGGCGCATGCGCCACGCTGCTTGAAGCATTGTTCTAGGAGCTTCGTACCGGTTGAAGGGAGCATTGGTAGATTGTGGTCCTCATTGGTGATGCCCAACCGAACGGGGTTTAAATCCAATCCAATGAATTTTAGACATGAGACGCTCATCTGAAGCCGGGTTAGCGAGTTATGATCCTTGGAGTTGGACATATTGCTTGGTTAGATGACCATGGTTATGCTCTGTTTGCTTTAGATCTGCCATGTGAGAAGGAATGCCGACTCGAAGGCCGCGCGATCGTATAGAACCGGGGCGCCGCCGTCGTCAACGCGCGTGAGATCATCGAGCGCGCTGCCGTTCCCGCTAGCGTAGCCGGCGCATGCCCTGGCGAAGTCGTCGCCGTACGACACCTCCGCTCCGCCTGCATCAGGTGCCGCTGGATCCACTGCATCGAGCAGGCGAACAGCGCGCGGTCCAGGCACACGTACACCTCCCCCTCGGGGAACCGGCGGGCGGCGCCGAACGGCGTGGCGTGGCCGTAGAGCTCGGCGATGGACTCCATCGCCGCCTTGCGGTCGGCGCGGGGGACGCCGTTGAGGGAGAGCCGGCGGAGGGTCGGGACGACGCCCGTGTAGGATGCCCAGCTGTGCGTGCTGGCCATGTCCACGGACAGCTTCGGGTTGTAGCCCGGGGCGCGTGCCGGCGCGGAGCGCGACGCCGCGGCCTCCGTGCGGATGACGAGAGGGACGACGTAGGGCGCCGCCATGCCGCCGTCGCTAGCGCCAGGAGGGGGACGCCTCCCGCGGCGGGTGGTGGGCTCGGAATTTTCGTCGTCGCCGTCGCCGTCGCCATAGCTGTCGGGCGAGGAGCGGTCCATGCTGCCGACTCTCGCTTGCTATTGCAGTAGTTCAGACCAAGCGCGCACCAAGAAGCTAGAGCAGACGGCCGGCGTGCAGACTGCATTATTAATAATTCTCTTCACAAAAAAGAAGAAGCGGGGCGGCGACTGCGAGGAGGGGCCTTGATTGAAAAATTGCGTTTGCTAATCGTCACGGGCTGACAATGTTGGCACCGATTAGAAAAATTGGATCGGTCGGATTTTCTTTGAGCGTTAGATCTTAAACGAACGATTCAGATTGCATCTTCTACCTTCGACCATCTTCTTCCTGAAAAAGATATCCCAACATGCCATCGGTCTGGGCAGCGGAAGAGGGGGTGCAATTATTTATTGCGTTTACTGGGTCTTGAACCCTGAATCTCTTGGTTGCAAGTTTATACACCCAACTAGTTCATCCATCAGTCTGAATTGATGGAAAAAACTATGCAATTTACTTCAACACTCACCCTACGTCTTTGTCCTTTGGCTTCTTGTGACTTATGTTTTGGAAGAGCCGCAATATTTCCTTTTAATTTTTGTGTTGGCCAGCATTTGATCCTAGGGCGTCCTGCGCTGATACCATATTGAGTTGCATGCAACTCAATCAAAAGTACGAACTGTGAGAGAGGGCTGGACATTATACTCCAACACTTAAAATAGACCCAGGGGCTGCTTCTTCTTCGGCGAGCGGCGGTTGCTTACATTCCTTCGGTGGCTGCCTTTTTCCTCCTTCCTTTCAAAATCGACGAAGTTAAATTAATTTTCCAGGCGACTTACATGCGTCTAATGTTGAAAATGTTGCTATCATTAGTTCATTCCACCGAGGCCAAAAACAAGGTCAACATGACATGCGTGGGTGACAAGCGTCAACCCCAGTGATGACGGACCAGAATCTCACCGAAGACGCAGATCACAACATTCCATGCGAAGGCGAGGAAACATGTTGACTGGGGCGGGTCAATAGAGGAGGTGTGTGGGGTCTTCATCAACGAACATGAGTTTGGCCATTTGGAGGAATGACCTTAGGCAGTGACGACAGATGGAGAGGGAAGACGAGGATGGACTGTGTAAGGCCCGATATGCGGTACTGTTCCAGATCTAGACGTTTCCATCCAGATCCGGGGACGAAGCACATATCGGTCCCACCGCGACATATGATGAAGTCATATGCCCCGGATTTCCAACATGATATCACAACATTACAGATACAAAGATACAACATCTCATACAATCGGCATACAACTGCCTTAATACAATACAACAGCGGAAGATACATGCCTGAGTACAGACTACAAGCAAAAGCCTACTGGCAAAGAGAAAAACATCGATCCCATAACCACATGGGTCCAGGCCCTCCGCCGGGATCCGCCTAACTAGTCGTCGTCGAGTCTCCACGCGGAACGTCGATCACCATACCTGTTGTCGATCAAGAACCCTGAAAAGAGTTTGGGGTAGTATCATGAGTACAGAGGTACTCAGCATCCAACTGTAGTGGTCATCCGACCCAACAAAGACTTCATCACTCGTCATTCTAGGATAACTAGTAGTTTACGGTAAGGAAGGGGTAAGTGGTGAGGTTGGAGCCGCACTAGCATTTATGAAGTGGCTAACGATCTAGAGAGTAAGGTAAGAAGCCAATAATTCGACGAGGAATCGCCTCCAACAAGTCTGCTATCCACCTACTACGCAAACATAACACCTATCCTATCCTTGTCCTCCTCTTCGCATCCCGACGAAGATGAAGCAGTAAAGGCACACACACGTTGATCAAGTTATATTAAGATTATCTCAGTTGTTGTTGTCTATGAACAAGGAGTAGGTCTCAAGTCGTCCATAACCGTGGACACGGCTTCTCGAAAAGATTTAACCCTGCAGGGGTGTACCAACTGCCCATTACAAGGCTCCGCACGCATGTCCATCTCTCTTAGTTGCTACCCATCACAGGCAACCATTTTATGATTTAGTTCCAAGAGATCCGAAACGACATGTCCCTCTAACTAACAACGAACAAATCCGGGTGGCCCCCGGGGAGTCGACACCCAATCCAAAAGCTGGCCACGCTCTCGGATCGGACTCTTCCGTCTCAACAGGGTTTGGGTTACCGAGACGCCTCACGTGAGGCCTCGGGCCCTCGCCAGTCAAAGGTGGACCAACAGGGAAACCATGTATCCGCTGGTCCGGGTTGTTTAAAAATTGTGAGGGGATCCACCAAGCACATACACGGGGTTTCAAATGGTAAATCAGCTCGGGCCACCACTAGAAATGTTCGAAGCTAGATAGGTAAGAAAAGGGGACCCCATAAAATCCCACACGCGGTTAGGCACGCTCAGTCTTAAAACCAATACCCGGAACTCGGATCCTAGGTGACTCGAATGGAACAAAGCGTCGGGGCGGGATAGCCTAGACCTTCCATCCTTCGTCGAATATAGTCAACATTATAATAAATATATCATCAACAACAATAATAATAAGGTGATATCCCAAACCAAGGAGTAACGGGGTAACATCGTAGCATCCTAAGCATGCATACTAAGCAGGGGCTGAGCAACGAGCAATAGTAACATAGCAGTACAAGGTTTGCTGGGAAGGGACATGGCTGTATCGGTTTGAAAGAGGTTGTAAACATGTGGTAGGATCAAACATCGAACCTAACCTAGACTAGCATGCAAACCGCTGGTTGAAATAGAATGGATCATAAGTAATGTATAGTCCTTGCCTGTTGATAAGTCGGGTTCCGAAGGTGTAGCCGATCGCAAGCTCGCATCGTCTCCGAGAGGTACCCGCGGGAGCACACAAGAAGTAAACACTGGAAAGCAATCAACGGTGCACCACTATTACTACGGAGCAACACAAGATCAAGAAGACATCACACGACAAGGCAACGCGGTACGGATCTATCGTCGAGAACGGTTACTAACAGTTTAAGTGGGGTATCGGTCACACACGACGAATACTGCACGTTTACGGTGGTTCAAGTTGTTTAGATACAGGTGATCAACAAAGGTTGTTAACATGGCAAGCACAGAAGCATGGCATATCACACAAACATGGCAAGAGGTGAAGCATAAATAAACTATCTAATCTAGTCACTTTAAGTGGGGGTAAAACCTATGCATGGCAAATTATATCGGACCCCATGATAAAATGGAATTTGGTACTGTTTTTCCCTAAACAATATTTTATATTTTTATTAGCAAGCAAGAACAGCATAAACACAATCTACATGCAATTCTAGTCAAGTTACATATAAAGAACATTTTAAACAGAGCAACGGTTAAAAAGTTATTGCAATAACAGTTTACAGTGGCAAGCAGTTGTAATTAGCAAGCAAACAACATGTAAACAAAGTCAAACATGGCAAACAAGCACATTTTATTAAACTACACACAAACTAAGCAAGTTTCATATTTTACGCATCGCGATCCGAGCTACGAGCAAAAAGATACGGGCACCGCAATAAAACAATACAATCTGCCAAAATAAATAAATAAACAGATAAAGAAAAAAAAAAGCCCCTCTGGGCCGAATCTACTGGGCCCAACAGAAAAAAAAGGGGCAGCTCACCTTGGGCCGAGGCCCAGGCTGGAGAGGGACGGCTGGGCTGCTCGGCTAGCTGGGCCGCCTGGGGGGCGCGCCGGCCCATGCCCACGGTGGCGGTTCGCTCGGGCAGTCGTCCCCATCCCGACGACAGGAGGCGGCGGCGCGGCGGCCCTACGCCGGCGAGGCGGCCGGAGGGAGGCGGGATCCGGGGGCGCGCGGCAGGCGGGGTCCAGGCGGCGCGGTTGGGAGGCTCTGGCGGCGAGGATTCCTGGCGGCTGGTGGGGAGCTTGCTGCCGGCGTCCATGGCGATGCGAGCTCCGGCGCGGCTTCGTCGTCCATGGCGCATCGGGCGGCGCATCACCTCGGTTGTCGAAGGCAGCCCTGGATGCGGCACAGGGAGGAGAGGGAGGTGAGGCGCACGGCGAAGAGGAGGAGAGAGGTGGCCGGCGGTGGAGGCGCTCACCAGAGTGCGCGGCGGCGCGGCGATTCTGGCGGCCGACGGGAGGAGCCGAGGCGGTGCGGCGTCGGCTCGTGCAGATGGGATTCGGGCGGGCCGCGGCGGCGGCTGCTCGGCCCGGCGGGGCCCGGTTGCGGTGGAGCTGGCTGGGAGGCGACGTGGCGGATCCAGGAGATTCGGATCTCAGATCTGACGGCTCCGGAGGGCCAGGGAACTAGGGTTTCGGGGAGAGAGGGATTTGGGGGCAAATCTGGAGTTTTCAGAGGGGGTTGGCTGCAATTTTTACAAAGGGGAACCCTAATTGGCTGGTTTGGGAGGGGGGTCATTATATAGGCAGGTGGCTGGCAGTTTGCAAAAACATCCCCAGTTTTTCGCTCGCGCGCGCGGTGCTCACGTTTCTGACCGACGGGGGTCCGCAGGACCTCCGATTCGGGTAAAAATTCGAACTGCGCGATCAGTGCGTCGAGCCGGAGGCGTTCACCTCGCGCTGGAACCGTTCCGAGAACACTTTCCGGCGCACTATAAAAATATCTCGTTTAATTATTAAACGGGGGTTTTCGTTCCGTTGACTGCGGCTGGTCTCGTGCGGTTTTCGCGACGGTGATCGGCTGAAACCCGGTGTCGCAAAGGTCGAGTGTCAAGGTGGAAAGGGTCGGTCTCCGTCCGATACGAGATAAGAGGGGGAAAATAATCGCCGATCGATAAATCGGGGATGCAAACACCGCAAACAAATCAGGCAATCAAACAATTCACACCGAAAACATTTTTTTAATTTTTGTGAAAACTGGGTTGTTACAATACAACACCACCAACAAGGGATCTCGTCCCGAGATCCTGGACGATCCGGGGGAGGGGGAAAGGGGAAAGAAGAGAGTCGACGATCTTCAACACCACCAACAAGGGACTCTGCTCCATGTCGACGTCAAACTTCCGTCGAGATAAATTTCCGCAGAGAGACGACAACGTCGGAAGAACGAACGTCAGTGTCAAGAGGAAGAACGACAGCTAAAACCTGGTCAAAAGGATAGTGCTTTTCGACGCAAGTCGTGAAAACACCAGCAAAAGGGATGGATGTCAACGGATGACCCAGATGATACCCAAAACCGGAGAAGCTAAAGGTACTACAGGAATTCCCACCTGAGCTCGGAATCGAGACAATACTTCCCAAGCAAAGCATTGGAACGGTTCCGATACTCCACACACTCGAGATCCTAGAGTTTGAAGGGGATAAGGCGAGAATTTAAAACACTTACGACACTAGTCCTGACCAGAGCAAGGGTAAGGAGTAAAAAGATTCCTACTCTCCGATAACTAATTTAATAACTACAAAATAGTTTTTGTCTAGACTCGACTTCGGCCAGAGAAGGGATCCTACGGTCGGTAAGGCTCTAATACCAAGTTGTAAGGCCCGATATGTTGTACTGTTCCAGATCTAGATGTTTCCATCCAGATCCGGGGACGAAGCACATATCGGTCCCACCGCGACATATGACGAAGTCATATGCCCCGGATTTCCAACATGATATCACAACATTACAGATACAAAGATACAACATCTCATACAATCGGCATACAACTGCCTTAATACAATACAACAGCGGAAGATACATGTCTGAGTACAGACTACAAGCAAAATCCTACTGGTAAAGAGAAAAACATCGATCCCATAACCACACGGATCCAGGCCCTCCGTCGGGATCCGCCTAACTAGTCGTCGTCGAGTCTCCACGCGGAACATCGATCACCATACCTGTTGTCGATCAAGAACCCTGAAAAGAGTTTGGGGTAGTATCATGAGTACAGAGGTACTCAGCATCCAACTGTAGTGGTCATCTGACCCAACAAGGACTTCATCACTCGTCATTCTAGGACAACTAGTAGTTTACGGTAAGGAAGGGGTAAGTGGTGAGGTTGCTGCCAGACTAGCATTTATGAAGTGGCTAACGATCTAGAGAGTAAGGTAAGAAGCCAAGAATTCGATGAGGAATCGCCTCCAACAAGTCTGCTATCCACCTACTACGCAAACATAACACCTATCCTATCCTTGTCCTCCTCTTCGCATCCCGACGAAGAAGAAGCAGTAAAGGCACACACATGTTGATCAAGTTATATTAAGATTATCTCAGTTGTTGTTGTCTATGAACAAGGAGTAGATCTCAAGTCGTCCATAACCGTGGACACGGCTTCTCGAAAAGATTTAACCCTGCAGGGGTGTACCAACTGCCCATTACAAGGCTCCGCACGCATGTCCATCTCTCTTAGTTGCTACCCATCACAGGCAACCATTTTATGATTTAGTTCCAAGAGATCCGAAACGACATGTCCCTCTAACTAACAACGAACAAATCCGGGTGGCCCCCGGGGAGTCGACACCCAATCCAAAAGCTGGCCACGCTCTCGGATCGGACTCTTCCGTCTCAACAGGGTTTGGGTTACCGAGACGCCTCACGTGAGGCCTCGGGCCCTCGCCAGTCAAAGGTGGACCAACAGGGAAACCATGTATCCGCTGGTCCGGGTTGTTTAAAAATTGCGAGGGGATCCACCAAGCACATACACGGGGTTTCAAATGGTAAATCAGCTCGGGCCACCACTAGAAATGTTCGAAGCTAGATAGGTAAGAAAAGGGGACCCCATAAAATCCCACACGCGGTTAGGCACGCTCAGTCTTAAAACCAATACCCGGAACTCGGATCCTAGGTGACTCGAATGGAACAAAGCGTCGGGGCGGGATAGCCTAGACCTTCCATCCTTCGTCGAATATAGTCAACATTATAATAAATATATCATCAACAACAATAATAATAAGGTGATATCCCAAACCAAGGAGTAACGGGGTAACATCGTAGCATCCTAAGCATGCATACTAAGCAGGGGCTGAGCAACGAGCAATAGTAACATAGCAGTACAAGGTTTGCTGGGAAGGGACATGGCTGTATCGGTTTGAAAGAGGTTGTAAACATGTGGTAGGATCAAACATCGAACCTAACCTAGACTAGCATGCAAACCGCTGGTTGAAATAGAATGGATCATAAGTAATGTATAGTCCTTGCCTGTTGATAAGTCGGGTTCCGAAGGTGTAGCCGATCGCAAGCTCGCATCGTCTCCGAGAGGTACCCGCGGGAGCACACAAGAAGTAAACACTGGAAAGCAATCAACAGTGCACCACTATTACTACGGAGCAACACAAGATCAAGAAGACATCACACGACAAGGCAACGCGGTACGGATCTATCGTCGAGAACGGTTACTAACAGTTTAAGTGGGGTATCGGTCACACACGATGAATACCGCACGTTTACGGTGGTTCAAGTTGTTTAGCTACAGGTGATCAACAAAGGTTGTTAACATGGCAAGCACAGAAGCATGGCATATCACACAAACATGGCAAGAGGTGAAGCATAAATAAACTATCTATTCTGGGGGTAAAACCTATGCATGACAAACTATTGCGGACCCCACGATAAAATGGAATTCGGTACTGTTTTTCCCTAAACAATATTTTTTATTTTTTATTAGCAAGCAAGAACAGCATAAACACAATCTACATGCAATTCTAGTCAAGTTACATATAAAGAACATTTTAAACAGAGCAACGGTTAAAAAGTTATTGCAATAACAGTTTACAGTGGCAAGCAGTTGTAATTAGCAAGCAAACAACATGTAAACAAAGTCAAACATGGCAAACAAGCACATTTTATTAAACTACACACAAACTAAGTAAGTTTCATATTTTACGCATCGCGATCCGAGCTACGAGCAAAAAGATACGAGCACCGCAATAAAACAATACAATCTGCCAAAATAAATAAATAAACAGAGAAAGAAAAAAAACAAAGCCCCTCTAGGCCGAATCTACTGGGCCCAACAGAAAAAAAAGAAAAAAAATAAATAAAGGGAAAAAAAGGGCAGCTCATCTTGGGCCGAGGCCCAGGCTGGAGAGGGACGGTTGGGCTGCTCGGCTAGCTGGGCCGCCTGGGGGGCGCGCCGACCAACGCCCACGGTGGCGGTTCGCTCGGGCAGTCGTCCCCATCCCGACGACAGGAGGCGACGGCGTGGCGGCCCTACGCCGGCGAGGCGGCCGGAGGGAGGCGGGATCCGGGGGCGCGTGGCAGGCAGGGTCCAGGCGGCGCGGTTGGGAGGCTCCGGCGGCGAGGATTCCTGGCGGCTGGTGGGGAGCTTGCTGCCGGCGTCCATGGCGACGCGAGCTCCAGCGCGGCTTCGTCGTCCATGGCGCATCGGGCGGCGGATCTCCTCGGCTGTCGAAGGCAGCCCTGGATGCGGCACATGGAGGAGAGGGAGGTGAGGCGCACGGCGAAGAGGAGGAGAGAGGTGGCCGGCGGTGGAGGCGCTCACCGGAGTGCGCGGCGGCGCGGCGATTCTGGCGGCCGACGGGAGGAGCCGAGGCGGTGCGGCAGCGGCTCGTGCAGATGGGCTTCGGGCGGGCCGCGGCGGCGACTGCTCGGCCCGGCGGGGCCCGGTTGCGGTGGAGCTGGCTGGGAGGCGACGTGGCGGCTCCAGGAGCGTCGGATCTCAGATCTGACGGCTCCGGAGGGCCAGGGAACTAGGGTTTCGGGGAGAGAGGGATTTGGGGGCAAATCTGGAGTTTTCAGAGGGGGTTGGCTGCAATTTTTACAAATGGAAACCCTAATTGGCTGGTTTGGGAGGGGGGGTCATTATATAGGCAGGTGGCTGGCAGTTTGCAAAAACATCCTCGGTTTTTCGCTCGCGCGCGTGGTGCTCACGTTTCTAACCGCCAGGGGTCCGCAGGACCTTCGATTCGGGTAAAACTTCGAACTGCGTGATCAGTGCGTCGAGCCGGAGGCGTTCACCTCGCGCTGGAACCGTTCCGAGAACACTTTCCGGCGCGCTATAAAAATATCCCGTTTAATTATTAAACGGGGTTTTTCGTTCCGTTGGCTGCGGCTGGTCTCGTGCGGTTTTCGCGACGGTGATCGGGTGAAACCCGGTGTCGCAAAGGTCGAGTGTCAAGGTGGCAAGGGTCGGTCTCCGTCCGATACGAGATAAGAGGGGGAAAAATAAGCGCCGATCGATAAATCGGGGATGCAAACACCGCAAACAAATCAGGCAATCAAACAATTCACACCGAAAACATTTTTTTTTAATTTTTGTGAAAACTGGGCTGTTACAGCCTGGCGGTAGATCTAGATTCAGATGAAGATGCTGTTGAACATGATGATTAGGAGGAGGATGAAGGTCATGAGACAGTTTGGTCGGCGCCAACTATCGAACCCTCCCCTTAGACAACCCCGCTTGCCAGAGGATATCCACATGTTCGTTAATTCCCTACATTTATTTACACATGCATGCATAATAGATTGTAGCATATAGAAACCTAATTTCCTGGATTTATTTACAAATTTAGGATGAGTCGCCAAGCAGAGAGATTGATGCAAGTATGGTTAAATACCCTGCAGCCATACACAGCGGGATGGGTGACTGCCACAACATCAGTATGGCCATCGAATGAGCCATTTGAGGAATGGCGTGCAGATTTTGATGTGTATCTCCAGACGTACAAGCGGACAAATCGTCTACGCTTGGTGCAGACTTCCCACCCTGAGAAGATGCAACCCCCTTATGTCACAGATATGTACCCACTCGAGGCTATTGCGGGAACCAGGCACTATGCGGTAAGTAACATGCATCTTATTTTTCTTTGCATATGTTTGATTGATCAAACCTAACATTATGTTTATCCATTACAGACAGAGTTGATAAATGAGATTCAGCGCGACGTGACTGCTTTTACCCCGCATCCTGAACATGTCGGGTGGTTCAAGCGGCTTGAGGATAATCTACACAATGTCTACAACGTTCTTACGTGTAGCCGCTCTACAGACGTTGTGCCCCGCCGTGAAGATCCTTCGCGCCACTCTTCCCACACTAGGGATTCACAGGTATCGGCCCCGCGTCACTCTATGCATCGTCAGGAACCACGTCCACGTCTTACGCCAGTACATGCTCCTAGACCACCACCCACTAGCCATCCAGATCTTTCCCAACCAGGCAGTTCATCGTGGTAGTTGCATCGACCTACTTACCATTTAGATCCTTCTCAGCCTGGTAGTTCAACGTGGATGCCACAACCCAATTACCAGTATGGGATGCCTCAATACGAGATGCCACAACAAAATTACCAGTATGGGATGCCTCAGTACGGGTGGAATCCATTTGCTGCTCCATTAAGTCAAGCCATGGGGCTACGTATTCACTTTTCACTCTTCGTACTTATTTATATGAAAATAAATATGTACATAGTATTAACATAGCATCTATAGGTGGGGATGCCGAGTCTTCACATGATACGCATGCCGAGCATGGCATGTATGCCACTCCACCTCCGCCCGTCACACAGGAGACACAGACACATGAGGAGGAACCGTTGCGCTGTCGAGGTATGCGTGACCGCCATGGTCCGAATCGCTAGGAACCTTCTGGGCGTCGGCAGCGTCCTCCAAGACAGCAGCGATATCGTGATCATACAGACCAGTGAGACATTGATGTATCCGACTTATTTATGTATGAGACATTGATGTATCCGACTTATTTATGTATGAGACATATGCCTATTATATTTTAAGCGTTTCAATCCATGTCTCCTCAGCGTCGAAAGCGTAAACATCCATGTCTTCTCAGCGCCGAAAGCATTCCAATCCTTGTCACCTCACCGACGAAAGTGTTCCAATCCCGGTATCCTCAGCGTCGAAAGCGTCCCAATCCCAGTCACCTCACCACCGAAAGTGTCCCAATCCTGGTCACCTCAGCACCGAAAGCGTCCCACTCCCTCTATAAAAGGAGGCGTTGAACCTCTCTTCATCCTTCATCTCGCCGAAATTGCCACTGCCCAAGTGTTCATCATTTTTTTTGTAGTCGCTCTGAGTTTTCCTTGCTCGGATCAAAGCATTAGGCCGACAAAAATGAAGAATGCGAGTTTGCCCCCGGGGGTGGAAGTCCTGCGGTGTTGGTGTGGCGATCTTTGCAAGGTGAAGGAATTGGCTGATTTTTCTGTTTGGTTGGCCATGAAGTTTTTCATGTGTACCAATTATGAGCATGATCCATCCTTAGCTATTTCGTCCTACAACAGGCCACCGGTATGTGTTTAACGATGATGAATACACATAATGTTGGTGGTATTGCTGATATCTTCATTAACGCTCCTATTTTTGTTGCAGTCTCCTCCGCCCCTATGCATGTACTATCGTTGGATAGACACAAAGACGTCGGATTGGGCGGTGGCTGAGATTCGTAAAAGAGGACGTCGTGCATGGGAAATTTTTCACAGGGAAGAGCAAAGCAAAAAGGCAACAGCTGACGAGAAAGTAGAGCAAGAGAGAGAGTTAAATGAACACAGGGCGAAGCAAAAGCATTTCTTTCAGGGTTTACTGAAGAAAAATCGAGAAGAAGGACTTCGCATGGAGGAGGAGGAACGACAACGAGAGGAGAGTCGTGAGGCGCAGAGGGAGAGAAAGAAAGAAAGGTCTCGTGAGGCCAAGGCAGCAGAAGATGCTGGTGATGGGAAAGGAAAATATCCACGCTGGACTCAATAGATTTGTGTGGTAGTATCTTCAATTTCGCAAACGGTTGTATCTTAATCTTAGTATTGCAATTTATCTTTATTTCAATTGTTGAATGTATCTTAATTTTAGTATTGCAATGTATCTTTATTTAAATAGTTAAATGTATCTTAATTTTAGTATTGCAATGTATCTTTATTTCAATAATTAAATTTATCTTAGTTTTATTATTACAATGTATTTTTATTTTAATAGTTTTCTTTGAGCGGGATTTATTTTAATAGTTAAATGTATCTTAATTGCAAAGTGGTGGAATAAGCTTATCCAGGCACTTTCGACCTTACTTGGGCCGAAACGGTGGGGCCCGGGCGCAATGCACAGTCCAAGCCATGCAGATGGCCCGTGTGGTGCCGACAGAAGTCTTTCGGCCGGGCTACAACCGAAGCAGGCTGTTTCGGCCTTGGCACTGCCGAAACACTCTGTTTCGGCCCTACTGAGGCCGAAGCATTTGGATTCGGCCCTACAACGGCCGACAACGCGCTACTTTTAAAATAATTTTAAAACGTGTGCTAATACTGATTTTGTTATTAAAAATAATATTATTTAAAAAAATTCGGATATAGGAGGCACTTCGCGTCGTGCGATCAATTAGGATCAGACCGTTCCAAATGCGACGGATGTAGCCAAAAGATCAACCGGGGTGATTCGAAGTGTTTTCCAATTTTATCGAGCGACCCTACCCATCAACCGATCAAAATGTATGAGTTATCCGTTTCCCACAGAACCGTCATATCGATACCGCATCACGCGATCATGCTATTGCAATAGATTCTCTGTTGCAAAGCCCCGATGCAGTTTTTTTACGTCAAATCACCACTCACACAACAACTTTGCAACAAAGACTCTGTTGCGTTTGAGCCTTTGCAACTGGGTGCTACCATATTTATTTACATATTTCATACAGAAGCGTAAACGAATACAGAAACCCTGAAAATGAAAATGTAAATAAATATTACTGAAAACAAACATGATGCAGATACGAAACCAATAGTGGCTATTAACAGAACTTAAAAATAGAAAAACCAAAAAGTTAAAACACTCATTGACATGGCTATGCGATAATATGAATATGGTAGTGACTTAACGCAATATTGTAATAGTACCAAAGAATTATCGTATGTGTCTAGTTGAATACGTGTGTGGAAGTAGAAGTTGTACCTTACATGGCCATTTCGTACAGTTTATCATTGTATGTTGTTTGGTGCTTTGGAAGCAAAGGAGATATAGTCCCATAGTAAAACCGAAAGTTTCATATTCACGGAAACGGAAAGTTTCATTTCCGTGTCTGTTTCGTAGAAAACACCTTTCTGTTTTGTTTTTGTTTTCACATACAAAATTCCACTTTCATTTTTGTTTTACAAATTTCCATTTCTGTTTTCATATTTTCTTTTCATTTTATTTTTTCCTCCGGAAAAGCGGAAAGTTTCCACTCCATTTTTATCCTTATTGGCAAATAGGAGGACTTCTGTTGCAAAGCTTTTGAAGCATTTTTCATGGTTTGATTTTTTCTAGTTAAACCACTACACTTAAGACTTTGCAACAAATATCTTGTTGCGTTTGAATCAGTGCAACAAAAATCTTATTGTAAAGTATGGCGAAGTGAATTTGATGTGTCTAAATACCGTACAGTTAGAAGAAAAAACTCATCAACGATAGCGAAGGCAATCAACGCGGCACGCGTGATCCGTGGATTGTTGTTATCACCCACTAGAGCTAGATACACCAATTTTAATGTCATCCATTCCATATTAGATGATATTGAAATGGATGTATCATAGATATATTTTAGTGCTAGATACATCAATTTTAATGTCATTTAATATGGAACAGAGGAAGTGCAATTTAAGAGATTTGCTGATTTACTTTTTTTTACATAATAGACCGATAGTTGAATTGATGTAATACCTAGCTTTTCAGTGACCAGTCTATTAGCTGATTGTCCTAGAAATGCTTTTGTCTGAATAAACTCTTTGAATTGCCCACGAATAAAAAGATAGATCCGGACTTTTTTTAATTCTTGAGGGCAAATTATCAAACGAAAAAGTAAAGTGAAGCAAACTATCTAATTTCTCTGTCCTCTGCTCCTCCGTTCTCTTCGTCCAGAACGACGCACGCACGCACGCCGCTCGGCCGCTGCTCCGCCCTCCCGCCACCGGCCGTCCTCCGCCCTCCAGCAGGTCCTCCACCACCCGCCCCTTCCCGACTCCCGTACTTCCCTTCCTTCTCTTCCCGCGCGGCCCCGTCCCCGCCCCCGCCCCCGCCCCGCCCCGCCTTCTCCTCGCCCCGCCGCAGTCCACTCGACCCCAGCTGGAAGCCGTCCGCGAAGGCGACGGCCGGAAGCAGCGTTCCGAATCGACGAGGGAGGCCCCTCTCAGGTTAGCTTACCTCTCTCAAGCTTGGCGCCCCATATGCCTCTCATTAGCTCCCCGATTTGGACGGTCTCAGGGTTTGATGCGTGCTGCGGTTTATTTGGCATGAACTCTAGCACGGGGAATGGATCTGGGATGATGGATTTACCGTCGCCGGAGCGCCGCGCTACCCACCGTGCTCCTAGTGGTCGAGTCTCACGAAATTGCATCTCATATCAACCGACCTGGGCGAATGACGAATAACTGACAATGTGAATGAATCATCGTTACACCTTGCGTGCCATGATAGTAAATCGTCTGTAGGAAAATTTGGATTCATGTCAATTGTATGCCAAGTGAACGAACATTGGCCTCGTATGGTTATGCTTGTCTTTTGTAAATTTTTCTTACATTTTCTGGGCAGTTCAGGTTCTTGGCCTTTTGGTGCGCAACAATGCTGTTCCAAATTAACCTTAGGTCTGTTACTTGTTCCAACTTTAGTAGTGATGTGGTTTGCTTCTGTTGGTTGAACTGTAGCCACATTGGGATGATCTGTTAGTGGATCAGAGGATGTTGGTTAGCAGTTGCAAATAGTTTGCATCCCTCCTTTTTAGCAGTTTTCCTCGATACCATGGTAGTGTCGGTCTGTCACTGTCTTTTGATATGCTATCTAATTACTCGCATATGCATGCTTCTTTGTGTTAAGAAGGATATCTCTTTGATGTATTCGTGAAATTTGAAGGTGTTGAGTGGGCCAAATGGCGCAGATTCCAAACCTTGATAACGCCCCACTCAATCTTGCTGCTCTCAGGTCTCTTATCCTAATCTTACTCGCTTCCTGTCTCTTCCACTAAATCTTGACTTGTGTTCTTAATCTGTTTTTAACCCTGGCATCCAGGGAGCAGTCACAAAAGGAACTTCTCAGCATAATCAAGAGTGTGAGTTTCTCCTCCTGCACTCCCTGTTGCAATCTTATGTACTTTTGTTGACACTGAAGAGTTTGAATTCCTTGTGTATCAGATTAGGGGGAAGAAATGTCTGGTCATTGACCCGAAGCTTGCGGGTACCCTCTCGCTGATCCTGCAGACCTCGGTGCTAAAGGTTCAGTGATATCCTGTGGATCTGCTGCCAATAATGGAGACGTTTCATGTCCCTAACTAATATGTTAATACATAAATAAGAAAATTAAAGCCATGTTGCAGTTACTTTCTTTGTTTCAACTTGGATAGCTCAGACATGGTATTTTACGTTGATTAGGAATATGGCACGGAGCTGCGGATCCTCTCTGCTGACCCACTTCAGACAGAATGCACCAAAGTGGTGTATCTTGTTCGCTCCGAGATGAAGTTCATGAAATTTGTTGCAAATCAAATTAAGAATGACGAATCCAAAGGGCTCCAGAGGGAATACTATCTCTATTTTGTACCACGTCGTATAGTTGCCTGTGAGAAGGTATATTGGTTTCTGTATATTTGATTTCTACTCACACACTTTCATGTTCTATTATTTTGTTTGGACTTGGAATTCCAGCATGGTAGAATAATTTTTGAGACTCAAGGGAAATTCAATTATTATAGGCCTCGTAGTAATAAGAACAATGACTTATACAATCACCATTGTCCTGTATGGATGTGTCATGTGTGTACTTTCTACTTTGGAATTTATTCATCCTCATACATAACTACTGTACAATGGAATAGAATTCCATCATGCATGGGTGAAATATGCATGAGAGTAGATATCATATTTATAGTTAAATTTTGTTTGACTAGGCATTAGAAGTTTGGCAAGATGGAATCAGTCTTTCACTGTATTCCCCTAGTCCTGAGCCCAATAGGTTTATTATTAGACTTGAAGCCAATGAATACGACCTTATGTATTAAAATGTTGACATGTCAGGTATCAACTGAACACGTGTTCTTTTCATTGCCGATGATGCTTGCCAGGCCTGAAATGTTTTTCCAATCTGAACACCGTAAATCTTTGCATAATTTCTTCCCAAATACAGTTTTATTCATATCAATGACATGTACAGTAGTTACTGTAGGATGGAAATTTTGTTACAAATTATTCATATGAATATTTTTCTTACAATCTGAATGAACTTCTCAAGGATTTCAGCTTGCCTGCTGGTTCGCTGCTATATAGAACTGAGTCCCTTTTACTGTAATTCGTGACACATTGGCTGTTTTGTTTTGACAATTAAAATCAAGAAGGTTGGCTGTGCATTTACAGAAACTCATAATGTATGTAAAACTAGTGATAACATATTTCAGTTTCTCTTGAACTTCGTCACCATTGTTTTGTATTGATAAAGGAGTATCTAATTTGACTAGCCAGGAGAGGATCCAGGAATGCTAATTATCTTTATGTGTATAAAATTAATAAATTTTAACCTATCTTTTGTAAACTCCCTTGAGTTGTCTCATGTATCTGCAATGCTAATGACCAAATACCCGATTATGGATGGCACATGCAATTTAAGTCATAACTCAACATGGATTTTTTCTGTGGAATAAATAAATGTTTACAAATTGGCTGTCCTGTTGTTTTGTTGATAGGTAGACATTTTCTGTGTTACAGTAGTAATCTTATCCTGTGGCAAGTTTTTCTTCCCCTTACCTCGTGGATGTAGCTATTGTGCTAAGAACTTTGTGAGCTAGGACACATGAATCCAGGAAGCCCTCCCCATAAATTTCTCTTTGCACTAAGGCTTCTTGAATTTATATTCGTTATTGTTTTGCTCTCACAGATTCTGGAGGAAGAGAAAGTTCATCAAAAGTTGACAATCGGAGAATACCCATTATATTTGGTTCCTTTGGATGAGGATGTCCTTTCTTTGGAGCTTGACTATTCCTTGCAGGTACAGCTACGTAATTGGTGTAGCATGTCTTAAATTTTATCGGTCTCACTGGAGCATTTATGATTTTCAGGAATGCCTTATTGAAGGGGATACAAGTTCTATCTGGCACGTTGCAAAAGCTATCCATAAGTTAGAGGTATGTATGTCTTCCCTTCCTGCATTTGGAATGTTTCATACTTGAAATAACGATTACTCCATTCATAATTCATTAGTTTATGGCCGAAATATTGTAATGGATATACTAAGTTGTGATCATCGGCCACTATACTTGATGTTTCCATATTGCTTACCAACTCTGCATCTGCAATCTCACAAGTTCTTTGACACAATCTTCCGTTAACCTGAAAGCCTTTCACTCTATTTTAATTTGGGATACTGGCTTCTATTAAATGTATAGTGTTGCACTTACGGGTATAATTTCTCTTTTTCAGTTTGCATTCGGGGTTATCCCCAATATTAGAGCCAAGGGTGTAGCATCAACCAAAGCTGCAGAATTGCTGAACCATATGCAACTCGAAGACCCGGTCAGCATGGATAATGTAATCCATTTGATTTCAAGCTTTCGTGACTCAGATCTCTAAATTCAGCTGATTGCCTAATTTTTTTCTTTATGATGTTTTAAGATGGGGATTCCAGAGATAGACACCGTTATTTTGCTAGATAGAGAGGTAATTTTTCTGTTGTACACTTTGTGATCATTTCTTGCTTTTCTTGGCAGATATGAACCTTTCCACTTATTTATTTTAAGTGATCAAAGTTTTATATAAATTATACTCCCTCCGTTCCACAATAGATGACTTCTAAATAGATGTATCTAGACTATATTTAGTTCAAGATACATCTATTTGTAAATCATCTAATATGAAACGGAGGGAGTAGTGATCTTAGATGTGAACGTGTGACATTTTCTTTTGATGTTATTTCTTTTCTGAAATGTATCTTCTGTTATTCATTCAGGTGGATATGGTGACACCAATGTGCTCCCAGCTAACGTATGAAGGTCTATTAGACGAGGTAGGCCATGAAGTTTTTGATACTGGCATTACTCATAAGTCATAAGTGTTTGATCTATTAGCTTTCTCTGCTGAGTCTTGGTTGATAACATGTGAATGTACGACTTTATGGGCTAGCATGTTCCTGGCTTTCTAGTATTGCTTTCTCTTAAGTTGGGGCTGATGCGAAGCACCACACAGTTTGCGTTCCTTGCTGGTCAAAATAAGACATTCTTTAATGCCGCCTCCATGTTTGTTGTGGATCCTCCACCAGATTATGGGCCAGTTCTTTCGGGCAGCTTAAAACATAAGCTGCTCCTCCCCAGCTTATAAAATAAGCCGTCTTATAAATTTGTTGAGGCTTCTAAACTTGTTATTGGACAGATAGTTTAGGAGCCCCAATGAATGAAAGAGACGGCTTATGTGCAGCAGTGTAGGCCTTGTAATGAATTCAGGAGTATGTATGCTGTGAACCAGGGTATACAATGGGATAAACACCACCGGGAGGGTGGCTGGATGGAGTCAGCTTGATTGGGGAGGCGATTAGCTGGAGTCAGCTAGATGGAGCCTGTTATTCATAGGTGGGAGATACATTTGGGAAGGAATAGATTGATTTCTCGTTGTTTGGATGGGAAGATACTAGTCCTTGCTGCTGGCTATATATAGCCGGTTTTGGTACAGATTGTAAATAACAAACTCCATAACAAGGAGCATAGGGGATCAAGGCCATTGCTAAATGTTCCTTTTAAGGATCAAACTCAGTTTCCTTTAGCCGACACTAGCTAATATCTTTCCTGTAACTAGTAGATACATACGGCTGTTGCTATCCTCCCCAGTGTTGCAGCCGGCCGGTTGTAGTCCCAAGGTCCACACCTCCCTAATCTCCACCAATGATGTGTAGTAAATTTTAAAAATCATAGAGTTGCAGATGGAAATCACAGGATGCCACCAAACACCACCTAATACTCTCGTTGTTACTTGGTGTTGGTTCCTGAGCCTTCATGTTTACTACCCTAGTTCCAAAATAGATGTCATTTCAAAAAGCATGCAGTCAAACTGCTGTGAATTTCACCACCAATAGACACCAAAGTTGTTTAGACTGGCCTTTTGTTGGTGAATTTCTTTATCAAATGTTTTTAAAATGATGTGGTTAAAGGTGTATACTGAACTGTCTATGCCAGAAACATGTACTCCCTCCGATCCATAATAAGTGTCGCTCATCTAGTACATAGTTTGTACTAACTTAGTACAAAATTTGCAACACTTATTATGGATCGGAGGGAGTACCATGGATGGCGGTGGTCCTACACATTATTATTGTTCTAATTGAATGACCGATTTGTCATTTAATATTGGTCTGTCCAGATGCGTACTGGAGTTCAGCTGCATACAGAATATCGCTTGCTGCCTGAACTAACTGTGATAATATTTAGCTTTGAAGTAATGCCCACCTTGCTTTCGATTGCTGTCTTGAATAGGAGACGTGAAATGCAAGTAGATACTTCCCCTATTTACTGGGTTGGTTTCGTTTTTGTCAGTTTTGTTCATATGACTCTGGAGCAAACATTGACCCAGGTGTATGATCCCCGCATGGGTGGCAGTTGTGCGATGTTTATTGCTTATATCAATGCAACCAAAATGAACTGAATCTGAATTTCTACCGTCCTGTCACTGCATTTCCAGTGTGAATCTAAATTTAAAGTAGCTTTGAATGAATCACGTGATTATGTTTTATTTGACAGATGTTAGAAATTCACAACGGAACTGTGGAAGTTGATGCCAGCATTATGGGCGCCCAACAAGATGGAAAAAAGGTCAAGGTTCCACTCAATTCGAGGTAAATTATCCTCAGTATGTACTATCTGGGACTGGACAGCAAACAATGAATACAATGTTGCTTTGCAGTTTGGAAGCTTCCTCTACACGTGCATATTTCTATTTGTTAAGGAGTGTTAGTATTGGTCTAGGAGTCCGTAATAAGTCTATATTTCCTTCTTTGTACCCGAAGTTTTGTGTACTATATACAAGGTTAGAAAAAGCGCTAGACGTATGTGAGGCGGTAGGCCTTTGCCTAGCACCTAGGCCTAGGCGAGGCGCTTTCTTTGCCATCAACTAGCACTTAAGCATGCCTAAGCGCCACCTAGGCGTCTCCTTCTCCAACAATGACTATATATTTGCCCCTTGGGCTATGGAATAGAGAAAGTTGCATCCATAACATGGTATTACAGCTTACGGTTTAGCCCCCCCCCCCCCCCCCCCCCCCGCCCGCCTCCGCAACTCGTCTCCAGACCGGATTTTTTTCGGTCTCCATGATCAAATCTTGGTCTCTCACCCCCTATCAAATTTTGGTCTCACATCCACCTCCCGATTCCACCCAGATCGATTCATCCTATCGATCTCTCCGTTGTTTAGATCGATTGCTCCTGCTGCTTTGTTCCCGTTCAGATCGGGCCTGTACACCTGGCGGCTATGGGGCCGAGCTACTCCCAGTCAGGCCGCCACACCTGCTCCGTCCATGATGCACCATCAACCTCAAGTCCAGGCCTAAGCCTGCACGCTGTCTCCAACCCGTTGTGCACTGTCTGCTACAGGCCTTGGGTCAGCGCTGGTCTGCCACCTCCCCACTGGATTGCGCCTCCCCAGCTGCTCCATCTCTCTGTTGTGCCCCGCACTGCTCCTCCCGTCTGTCAAGCTTCATGCACTAGCCAACGCAACCAAAAGTATGAACTGATGGAAAGGGCTAGGCAATCTACATATATACTTCAACACCGTCCACCAGCGGCTCTGCCGGCTGCTGCTTGCTCCGGCCCGCCATGGCTCACCTTTCCTACAGACAAAGCTCGGAGTGGTGGCGCCCCCGGCAGTGGACGCGGCGTTCGCAACCTTCCAGATTAAGCAGGTCCTCCGGCAGCAGGCCATCCCACAATATTGGTTTTAATTTTGTAGTGCATTTCTGAAGACCCAGATTCTGCATATCGCTACAAATTCACTTTTTTCTCCCTTAAGAAGCTTCCGTTTTTGCACCGAACCTTCTTAGATTGCAAGTTATGCGTGTGCAATGCTTCTATGTACATAAGCATGCATGGATCTTGAGCTATAAATTTATGTCATTTTTCTTCTCTTTTCAGTGATAAGTTGTACAAGGAGATTCGAGACCTCAACTTGCATGTTGTAGTTCAGGTTTCAGTCCGCTGGCTTTACCTCTTGTTTATCTTGTGTGAATGAGCTTTGCAATAATGTTGTTGTTTATCTGCAAGCGGCCATAAATTATATCGTGTTTTAGTTATTGCAAATTGTTTTGACTGCAGGTCGTACGCCAAAAGGCAACGTCAATTCAGCAAGATTACGCGGAAGTAAAATCCACAAATGTAAGTGTAAGACCTTAAGAGTTCTGCATCATGTTGTGTAGTTCTTAGTATGTATTGTCCTTTGATGTATATCATGATATGCATACGTCGACTAGGTCCACCTAGCAGTAGGTTAGGCCCATGTGGTCTGTGACTCATATAAATTTATAACTATGCTTAATACAGTAATTCATATAGCTTTGATATTTTTTCTTTCCCATCCACCCTGCTACCTTCATTTAAACTCTTCGCGTGCAGTCCTCATGTTGACTAGGCTGGATATGCCTATTTAGACCCTCCACAATACTGTTGAATAAAAAGGTTCCAAATCTGGCGTTAGTGTATAAGGAGCACCATCTTCACCTGATTTTCTTTGAGAATTTGAATGAATCCTTGTTTGTATAAATAGCATCTAAAGACTACACTTTATGATTTATTTTTTGTAGACACGGGGCTGACATGGAATTGTTGTTATGTAGTGTCATCGTTTAAGAGTTCATCTTAGTCGGTCCATCTTTTTCTATCTTACCCTCTTTTTGGCAAGACCAAAATTTGATTTTTTGTTTTTGAGGAAAACTAAAGTTTGATTTCTTTGCAATAAACAATTTAATAAGGTGAGGTATATGCCTTTTTTTTCTTCTAAATAACGTTTGAGAGTTGGACATCATTTTTGCATTTGGTGTTTGCATTGACAGACTGCTGTCGCTGCAGTTATTTTGAAATCTAGGTAATGATTCTATCTGTTACCATATTCAGAACAAGAAATGGTATCCACTTTTGAACAATATATGTTTTGGTAGTGTAATTACGAAAACCAGTAAACCAATAATAATGGCCAGCTTGCTTGACATGGATTGAACTCTGATGTGACAGTTTTGAAGAAGAAAAAGGACCACTTAGCATGTACGGAATACAATATTATAAATATTGTACTCCCTCCGATCCAAATTAATTGACACACACTTAGTACAATTTTGTACTAGAGTTGTACTAAGTGTGCGTCAATTAATATGGATCGGAGGGAGTACTACTATTAACTCAAGAAATACTCCCTCCATTCCAAATTAGTTGACTCCCATTTGTATACATAGGTATACAAATGTAAGTCAACTAATTTGGAACGGAGGGAGTATCATGTTTTGCCTTGCCTGTTTGGCAGCTCCTTAATCTTCTCTCAGAACTTGATGCGCAAATTCAGAGAACATGTCTCACGAATACTTGACGTAATGTATGGTCAAAATCTGAACTGTTTGATTTGAAAATTCAGAGGACATGTCTCGCATATATTTGACGTAATGTTCGATCAAAATTTCAGCTGGGCGTTGGCTTTTGATGTTACATTTGGAGTAAGGAGTGATGAACACAAGTGTTAGGCTAAAATTATAAGTTTGTCCCTTCATGAGAATTACATACTTTGGATTTCTCACTAGGGAATTTGCTATTTGGCATCCAAAGTATCTGCATGTGTATTCCTGTTAATTACTTTTGTTGATTGAATGGAAGTTATCTAAATATTTTTCATAAACAGACACAATCGGTTTCTGAGCTGAAGGATTTTGTGAAGAGGTTACACTCGCTACCGGAGATAGCTGTGAGTTACTTAGATACCTTCGTTTGTTTACCTCTTTTTCCACTAACTATGCCACATTCAATGATTCAGAGGCATGTAAACCTGGCACAACATTTGCAATCATTTGCGGCAAAACCCTCATTTCATGCCCGAGTAGAGATTGAGCAAATAATACTGGAGGCACAGACGTATGAAACGTGAGTTTGTTTTAGAAACTTCTCTGTTTTCTTTGAGTTACTTTACCGTCCCTTTGTTATAGTTTATTCCTCACTCTTAATTCAATGCTCCTTAAGTTCTCTCATTTATTAAAGCTTCATCTTCTGTATGCTTGCTTCTATCGAATAGTCCATTTTGCACCCTGAAATTTTGGGCTGTAGTCAATTTAACTCCCTTAGCTACTTAACCATCCATTCTTACCATTAAACTCCCATTATCAGATCAAATAATCTTGTATTGTCAGATTTTAAGGCAATTTTTTCATGTGGCCTGGCATGGAAGATTTCTAGCTGCTTAACAAGTTGTATAATTGAAAAAGGGGTGATTCACTTACACACCACCGTTGAAGTTTTTATGTTCCCTATATGCATTATGTTGGCTATAACAAGACAATAACATTGACTGCTCAGCTGGGTTGGGATGAGTGTTTTTCTAGAGATGAGGCTCATGATAGGCACAAACTTTGGGGGAGAGGATTTTTATCCCTATGGCCTATCGGATTGTTCCCATGTTTGTTCTGTTTAGTTTGAAAATATGAAATATTCATGCATTATCGTTAATTTTGCTGGCAGCGGTATGTCTGTGCTTTGGATGAGCTATTGTGTGCTGGGCTGCACACATAGTCATAGGGTTAAACCAGTTCGGACATGTGGTGGTGGAGAGGGGAATGGATGTGGGAGCCAGTTGCGTAGGCGTGAAGTATCCTTCCTTGCCTTCTAAAGGGTGGAAGTTCTTCCATGTCTCTGTCGGTCTAGTAACTTAGATGACTGTTTTCTTAACTTACTGACATGTGAAGGGTACGAAACGGAAATAGGCTAATGGGTACTGCTTTAGCATGTCAATTTTCATACTGGCATGAAACAGCAAGTTTTTTCATGCCTAATACGGAGTACAAAATAATATAGGTCCGATGGAAGATCCAACATTTGCTACAGATAAAAGGGTTCCCCAAATTTTCTGTGTGAAATTTACTCCTAGCCCTTCTTTTTGGCTTTTAGGATATGAAGCTGCTGTCAATTAGTTCCCTCTGATCTGTGTTGAAATATTAATCTAAGCTAACCACATGGCCAGGTGTTACGAGTACATCGAGGAGATTATACAGAAGCAAGAGCCTATCGAAACTGTACTTCGCCTTCTGGTGTTATTGTCCCTTACAAATGCTGGATTGCCGAAGAAGAATTTTGACTACTTGAGGTATTCTTATGTTTTTATATAAAATCACTGTATTTCTGTGATTTCCTGTTTGTGTTAACTCCATATTCATTTTCACTTTACAAATTTGCAACATGCAAAATATATGTTATAGTCTTGATTCATTTTTCTGCTTTTGCTAGGCGGGAAATACTGCACAGTTATGGCTTTGAGCACATGCCCTTGTTATACAATCTGGAAAAAGCTGGCCTTTTTAAAAGGCAGGTTAGTCAAAGTAGCTACTCAATGGACTTGGTTTCCTTTTTGTTTCAGATCCTTCAGTGGCTCCTGAATGGTGTTTTATCCTATTATTTATTCCAGTTCCTTTCGCATCAGTTTTCTATAATATACTATCATGTTTTTGTTGAATCTGATATAATATACTATCGTCTTGTGCAGGAATCAAGGAGTAATTGGGCTGTTATTAGCAGAGCTCTCCAGCTTATAGTCGAAGTAAAGGATCTTGAAATGTATTAACTGCTTAAACTTCACATTTACCTTGGCTTCTCTTTTCAAGTTTCAGTTACAAAACTTTATGCCGAATTAATCTCCACAAATTTGTCATTTTTCAGAAGGGGCGTAAGTTTATTAATGTAATTATTGTTTAGTCTCTGTTTTTTCACATACTGCTTAGTTTATGTTCTTAAAACGTACCCGTGTTGATCTGCAAATGACTTTGACTCTTAACCCGAATTGTTTTGGTGTCTTAAGTTGTTCTGAGATGCAAAAGAATTTTCTCATTTTTAGTTGCTTCAATTAATAAAATTGTTATGAATGAAAAAAAATGCTAAATTTCATACTTCCAATGAAAGTTCATGCCATATGCTCTTTTGAAACATGTTTAGCGTATTTTCTGTGTGTATTTGAATATGTTGAAACGTTGTTCATTTTCCCTCAGCATGTCATGGGTAAATGGGTAATATTCATAGCACTACTGGGAACATTCATTCTTCTGCTTGTTGTGCATTTGCTACTAAGTTTCCATACCTAACTGTAATCACAAGTTATCTTGGTCATGATAACAACTATCACTAAAATGTTCCTGTTTTCAATCTCAGCCCTGATGATATATCATACATTTTTGCTGGATATGCACCTCTTAGTATTCGCCTTGTTCAGCATGCAGTGAGGTCTGGATGGTAAGTATATCCAATAATTTTGTTTTCAAAACTTTATTCATGTTAGATTGTAGTTTCCACGAGAAAATATGTTTAATTTCCCTAGAGATAGTTTTTTTGTTTGTTTGAGAAAATAAGCTAAAAATCAAACGGAGAACGTTGGTAAACATCTCTAGCATATGCTATTGAGTAACAGAAAGTAGGTGTTATTTGCATATGATATTTATTAACTTCCCTTTTTCTGCACTTTTGACGGTAACAAAACCTAATACACGGTGGAAGTAATCGTGTCCCTTCTTTGCACCCGTGTCATTCTCAACTGATATTCTCCACAACACGAATAAACTTTCAGTTTTCTTACAAGTGTACTTATTCATTCCATATGGATGTAGTTTTGGGAGCTCGATAATGACTTGTTTCATAATATATCGTAGCAAAAGAGTTAGGAGTGCCAATTTGTTTTCTTACAAGTGTACTTATTCATTCCATATGGATGTAGTTTTGGGAGCTCGATAATGACTTGTTTCATAATATATCGTAGCAAAAGAGTTAGGGCTCCTTTGGTTCATAGGATTTTAAAAGGATTTGGTAGGATAGGAATCCTATAGGATTTGTCCTTCAGCAGCCCTTTGATTCATAGGATCATATCCTATAGGAAAAATTCCCATAGGAATCTTGTAGTGCAATCTTCATAGGAAAATAACATGAGGTCTAGCCTCATGGAAATTTTCCTTTACCCAATCAAAGGAACTTTCTCTTTCCATAGGATTCCATTAGACAAGCCACTCCAATCCTATGAAATTCCTATTCCTACACTTTTCCTATCCTCCAAACCAAAGGAAGCCTTAGCAGTGCCAATTTGTTTGATTCATCTGTGTATGACTTTTCCCTTGTAACAAGTCGTATTGACTTTATTATCTATTATGTTATGTTGAGCAAGTGGTTTGCTTGAAAGGCCATAATTAAGAGGGTTAGAAGGGGCCACATGTAAGATGTTTTTTCCAATATCATTTTGTGTACCACCGTGCAGGCGATCTATTGAAGAACTATTGAAATTATTGCCAGGTCCTCATCTGGATTTGAAAAGAGTGAGTGACTATTGTCTACATTGAATTCAATTTTTGGGGAAATGGAATGTTTTTTCCTTAAGATATTGATCCAATTTACTCATATAGGGCGTCTCGACCATTAGTTCATCAGAATTACTACCAGGTTCCGGGGCACAACAGAGTACCGACAGGTAAATTACCTAGATGTTAATTGTTGTTGCCACATTTTTATGAATGCTAGAAACGGAAAGGTGTCTGGTTACCCCAATCATGTTTGCTTCGTAAACTTGCTCGGAAAAGAGGTGCCGGCGTTGTTTGTTGATTCGATATCCCAGTTCCCATGGTATTTTATGATCTTGCCGAGCAAATATTTGTCATGTGTGGAGTGTTAAGACTGTCAATGTTGTGGTGTTCTCCAAATGGTTTGACCCTAAGTTATACAATAAGCCTGAATTGCTTGAGCTTAGTTTGAATTTTTAGGCCATTAGACCTTGTGACTTGTGAGGATTGAGGTGTGATCATAAAGTAACAGATCTTGGAGAATGAGATTGTATGTAGAGTATACAGTACATGGGAGAACGTGAAGAGTAAAACTAGTGAAATATGAAGCCAAGGTGAAAAAGGCAGTACATGGGAGAACGTGAAGAGTAAAACTAGTGAAATATGAAGCCAAGGTGAAAAAGGCAAAGAAGATTAGCATTAATATTATCATTTGACATTGCATCCCCTATGACCTATGTCTCCTAGAGAAGCCTAGAATCACACTGTTTTGTTATTGTAACCGGTTTCAGTATGACTGGCTTAACTTGATGTTTCTCCCCTTTTGTGCTTGAATAGCAATGTCATAGCCAAGTTTTTCTTCACATGGGTTTGTTATAAATGTCTGTTTGTTCTAGGGTTGGTCATCGCTCCCTGGTTCTGGTTGTATTTATTGGTGGTGTAACATCTGCTGAGATTGCTGCACTCAGATTCCTTAGTGCACAGGTATGTATTTGCAAATTTATTTTTTGGCTGTGCGTACGTGAGGTTCTGCTTGCAGCTCGACACTCCAGTATATCGCACCATAGTTTTAGTTTAAAAAAATCCTGCCTAAGACTCAGGCTTCTTACTTGCCATGTCCTGTCTTGTGTGTACTGCAGGAAGGAATGGGCTATGACTTCCTGGTTGCAACAACAAAAGTCATCACTGGCAACACATTACTGAGACCAATTATAGCCAGCAGCAAAGAGGGAATGATTTAATTAACATTGCCGTGCATACCCCTTTCTGATTGTACAAAACAGTGCACACTGACGCCGAGCCCAAGAGGGGATTTCCTTGTTCAGTTCTGGACCATCTTTTATTCTGCCACCAAAAATGCTATTGCTCCAGCTCTTGCGTTCATCACAGGAGTCTTGTTTTTTTTGTCAGATGGCGCGTGTACATTGGTATCTCCTGTACAGACAGTCGTGCTAGTCACCGCCTTGGTGCTAGACGGAAATGCTGCATTCTACTGTAACTTTGCATGTATATTCTTGAAACACACATCTTCATTTTTACCCATGCTACTGCTTTCACCTTGCATGTATATCCTTGAGACACCTCTCTCCCTGGATAGTTGGGGAAATACCATGTTAGCATAGGCGGTCCAACCGGCAGTTTGGTCTGTTGTTTTTTAAATGTGAGCGTATCATATCATATAAGTTCAGTTTGTTCCTTTCATACGCTTGCAAACTGAGCAACAATCATGCAGCAGTCTTTAGATTAGATCATCAGAAAAGAAAACGTATACTTGTACATGGCATGTGGAATTTAGTACTGAACCGTTCACTGACTGTATTGTTGTGGTATCTTTTACTACCTCACAAGTCATTCACTATTCCCCGAGAGCGAACGCTGCTGCATCAAATGTGTCAACACAGATTGGTACCCGTCTTCAAGGTGACCTTACCAGCAGAGACACATCAACATAAACCTCAACCAAAATGAGCCATATGAGCAGCTCATTGGTCTTGACCCCAGTGACGTTCTTGATCTTGCCCTTCTCGACAAAAGTGGTTACCTCTATGGCGTAGGAGATGGTATGTTTGATCTTCTTGAATGTGTGCTCTTGCTTCTTTGAAAGGATCCACATGAATCCACTCTCATGGTTGTACCCGAGTTCATCAATGTCGCTCATGAGAAAGAGGCCTTCCGGCAGGCTGAGTTCCTCGAGAAGCTCAATGAATTGGTAGATCATCATGAAGCCCACATTGCCCCCCTCACGGAGCAATGTTGGTGTTGTTGCCCCGAGCACCCGAAAGATGCAGGTCGAGCCGACGCAACCCATCACGAAGCAAACTGAGCTCCTCCGCGCTGAGCTTCGGGAGTGCATTGCGAGTGTGAAGAGTATGGAGGCCGCTCTCGCCAAACTCCAGGTTGTGCCCGTTGTGTCCCTGTTGTCCGAGATCCTGGTTGGTTCTGCCGATGGGGAAGCAAGCATGTATGGAGACCTTTCTCCGCGTGTTGCACCTTGTTTGTCGGCGCTGCCTACCGTGTCATTTGAAGTCGTTACCGATATCGTTGCTCCGGTGCTACAGATTATGCCCGAGCTACAGAGGTTTTGTGGGGAGTCCACTCCACCTATTTCGATGGTGCTTCCTAAGGAGTTGGGGACGCTTGGAGGGTCCTTGGCGAAGTCGGCTGCTTCCTTGCCGCCGTTGTTGGAGCCCAGTCGATCGCTCGCCTTTGTGGACCGTGGAGGTTTGAATGCTGCTATTGCTCTCTCGCCTCAGACTGTTGGTCTGATGGCTTCTGTGGGTGTTGAAGCTAATGAGGTGATGGAGGTATGTGAGCAGTCGAAGATGGATGAATCATTCGTGTCGGTGGTACCTATGGTTGGTGTTGAGGAGGGCGGTGTGTTGGCGCCTGATCCTTTAGAGCCCTGTCAGTCGCTCGCCCTTGTGGATCATGGAGGATCCAACGTCATGACCTCCCACTCGCCCGTGACTGTTGGAGAGTTATCAGTACGTGACAAGGTTAATGAGATTCTCTTCGAATTGGAGATTTACACCTTGCTCAAACGTTTGGAGAGGGTGAGCCCTGGATCTGGCAAGACGATTGTGGAGGAGGCTCTCAAAGGCAAAAGTAAGAAGAGTGACGCCACAGGGAAGGCGTCTGCAGCTGCTTGATGATTGGTCATCTGTCTCTTGGGATGTCTTTATGGCTTGGCTTGTGTTCTTTTGGGGTGTCTTTATGGCGTGGCAAGTGCTCGTGGATTTGGGCGATGTTCGTGATTTTTAGCCAAGGTTTTTTGTTGAGGATATCTTTGTGTTGTAGCAGTGCGAGGGTTGAGGATCGTTGCATGTTGGGTTTGGCTGTCGGATTGATCATGTGTGTATGGGGTTGCATGCTCTGTGAGTAGTTCACATGTGGTTGAGTTATATCGATTTTCGCCCGATTTTCTTTTAATTAACTGGACAACTCTCTTCTTAATCAATAGATGAGGCAAATATGTTGCCTCCGTTTCGGAAAAAAACATTGCCCCCTCCATTGTGGCAGGCTGAGGTCCTCCACATGAATCCACTCTCACTGTGGAAGTGAGGTTTTGGTTTCGTGAATTGGTAGATAAGCTTGGTTGTCGTGGTAGAATAATTTTGGAATGTTCATGAGTTCAAAAAATGGAAAGAGAAAACGGAACAAAACGAAAATGATTTTTTTTTGTTGGTTCTTGAAGGATGCAACATGATTTTTTTTTGCTTGTTTCTACTCGAAAACACTCTCCATAGAACCCTCCGGACCTCCTGCACAATCACGAGTCAGACAACAACAGCGCAAGCGGCCAGCTTGGCCTAACAAGGAAGACACCGACGTGACGATGCAATTGCTGCTGCTAATCAGAAAGTTAGTCTGTCGAAACGTGCAGCGACAGCACCGGCCTAATTCGTCGTCGTCGACCAGAAGCCGACGGGAGACCGGCCTGACTAGCTCGCTGGCTGGCTGGCCCGTTGCCAAATGATTACTAATGGCGTACGGCGGCGAGCCCGCTGGGTTTGTCTCGTTTCGGTTAGGCCTTTAGCGGGCACGAATCAGGAGGCAGCGAGGCTTCTGTGGCAAAAGCTTTCCACCCGCCGTTGTCTGCACCGGTGGAGCCTTGCGGCGGAGCAAGATCTCGCCGGCCGATCCGGGGGGCCACGACGCGGCCTCCCATTGCTGGCCCCGACGCTGCACGGGATCAGCTATCTTGGCCTAATTTGGTTCCTTCCCTTCCCGGCACAATCATTCAGAGTGTGTGGTGCCTTCGATTATACGTACTACTAACGTAAGCATTCAAGAAAAGATATTGTTGAAACATTATCTATCTTCTCACAATGCACTACTTTTTCATTTCATATTAGTTTTATCGTTGGAATGGATGTATTTTCATTGCATCCGTTTTAACGACGGTTAATATAAAATACACGTAGATGGAACGGGCCGAAGTCTTCAAAAGCTTCACGTGGAACTACTACGTCGACCGCCCGTAGAAGAAGTGAGCCGGCGACCTTCCCAAGTGTTCGAAGTAGTCCTCTTTTGTAAACTCCGGCGATGTTTCGGTGTAGGTTGTACAGAGGAAAACCTTGAGTTTCAAATCTGTAAATATATGTCGTTTAGTTTTGCACATCTGCTTTGCCGGCCGCGTCCAGTTTGGTATGCCATTTCACATGTGTGATAATCCGCATATCGATTTTTGCGATACCAGTTTATGACGGATCTGCTAGAGTTTCTCTAATCATCAGAGTGGTGCCATTGATTATTATACCAATGCAAGCATTCAAGATACACCTAACGAGAAAAATATATTGGTGAAACCTTATCTATCTTCTCGCAATGTACAGGTACCAATCCGCGCTGTTCTTTTCAGCCTAGGTATATACTCTTGCTTAGGATCCGTACTATAGGGGGAGTATTGCTTAGGATCTTAGCAACATTGCCACTTGGCCGTAGTTAATGCCTGTGAGATCCAGAAGAAAAACAAGGTTTATTAATGGCGATGGAGATGGACAGATAACGTCCAGAAAACTTGAATTCTAGCCTTTGATGGGCACCATACAATCCGCATCCACTCGTCGTCATCCATTCATCTCTTACCTTTGCCACGTACACACCACAAGAGTCTTTACGCTCAAGCAAAGCAAGCAAATGCTACGTACGTACTGTACTTTTTCCTAATTTAATTCACATACACAGTCAGGTCTATTCTTGCTTCCCATATACATATACGGAGTACTATATATTATGCCATCGACCTTTGCGTATATCAATATATACATTGTCTAATCAGCAAGAAGATACTGAAGACCATATGCCAGCCAGCCAGCGTATGACACAATCGATAGTCAACCAGTCTTCTCGACAGCATCAGTATCTGAAGTGTAGGACCATATGCTATATATATATATATATATATATATATATATATCATTTTGTGCCAAGAGAAGAGACACATATATAAATCTGCATGCATATATACAAGATCGATGGAGACTGTATGCGGTCAGTCAAGCGTAGGACGACAAACCAGATGAGCAAAACGGGGGCATTGTTCACTGACAACAAGGACGATGGTGAAGCTCCGTCGGTCCGTGGACATATGATGCACGCCTCGCATGGCGGTGGCCGGATATGCTGAATTCAGAAGGAAACAACACTAGAGTCTAGCTAGAGTTTCGTCAATGCGGTGCTGTTACATGTTGGACTCTTCGTCTCAGAGCAGTTGAGCTTAACCAGCGCGCAAGCATGGTAAACAAGCTACAGCTATCGAGACCAATTCGTCCACGTACTCACGCATCATATGTGCGTCAAATATCGCTCCTTGACGCACACGGACACCCAACACTAGGGTTTCGTTGCCTCCTACCACGCAGTCATCGATCTACCTTATCTTATGTGGTGGTTTTTGGGCCATAAAGGCGCGCGGCCCTTACCGGTGGGTACATTTTGTTTTTGGATAAGTATATTTTTGATCCTTAAATTTTTGCGAAAGTATAGAAATGGTCCTTTAATTTTAAAAAGTATAGAATTGGTCCCTTAATTTTAAAAATCGGTTACTTTTAGTCCCTTGTATCGCTTCAGATAATTTTCTACTGGCGCGGATTGTTAAAAATAAAAAAAAAGAAGCGAGGGAAGGTTGTGCGCTACCTACGGCACTCGACGCCTACCATCGACATACGGCATGCATATGATGCAGCCAACACGAACACACATGCAGTGTTGTTGTTTTGTTTGTCCATCAATGAGACGGCGTCATAAGTAGCGAAGGGGAGTGTGGTGAGGGTCATAGACAACGCACAACATTCCCCCACTTATCTCTTTTTATTTATAACATTCCATGTTACAGTGTTGGATTATAGTTGGGCTTTGGCCCAAATAAGCCCATAATCCCTAGTTATCTCTAAGGGCCCATGTATGGTGGCCGGTGGTGCTAAAGTTTAGTACCATACTGCTTGTGGAGGAAGAGTTGGACCTCTTTATAAGTGGTGCTTCCTCACTAGCTATTGGGAGCTTAGGAAGAGGAGTTGTACACGCGCGCTCCTCCTCCTCCGCCGCCCGCCTCGCCACGCCTCGCCTCGCCTCGTCACGACGCGCGCGCGTGGTGGTTGAGGGAATGAGCCGAGCCGAGCTCACACCTATGCGCTTATTTTTGCCGGTCACGAACTGTTAATTAATCTCGGATTAATTATCGAGTCGCTAGCGCCACTCTCCAAGACGTTGGACTGTGGGCTGTACGCGGACTCGGTCGTGGGCTACGTCCCAGGCCCGTTGCACCGACGGCATACATAAGCAGGCACTAGGGTTGTGGAGTCACTGGCTTGCTCACTCTTTCCCTCTGCCTCCGCCGTCACGTATTGTTCCTTGCTCTGTGTTGCCTCCGGCTACCCCAGCCCGTCGACCGCGTGCACGGTTGTTCGGGTGAGCAGGTGCCTCCGGAACCGTGACCTTCGAGATCCTGCCCGGGAGAAGGCCGATAAGGTTTTTGGGGAACGTCTCGGCGCGACTGCTCCCGATCCGTCCTCGTCCTCTGCTTCGACTCCGGACGCTTCCTCCACTTCTTCGACTACATCAGCACCATGGCGAACGACGACGACTCCGCCGCCTCCAAGGCCGCCTCCTTGAAGAAGGCGACCGACGAATCTCAGGTTGCTGCTGCAGCCGCCGCGTTGGCTTGGCCAACCGCGGGATATGATTCATTCATCCCCTTTATACTCGTACATGTGATTGCCGTATATGCACTGTTAGTACATGTTTCGGTGCTAGATTATATATGTGCTCACATGCTTAGTCTTCGGTATGAGCTGCATGCCGTAAATGTCATGTTTACTGTTTACTCGTGGTTTAGATTGACCGAAAATATGCTCATATTTCCATCAATCCAAAACCCTTATTATAGGCATTTTTCGGTTCAAATCTTCGCTTCTACACTGAAGCCGGAAAAATTTACCGGATCGCATTTTAAGCGTTGGCAGACAAGGGCCACCTTGTGGCTCACAGTGATGAACGTGTTCTGTGCTGGCGGTGTGTCTCCCACAGAAACAATTGCTCCTGAACAGGAGAAGGCGTTTAGGGAGGCAACCACCATCTTTGTGGGAGCCGTCATCAGTGTGATTGGAGACAAGCTGGTTGACGCATATCTCCATATGTGGGTCGCCAAGAACTTGTGGGATGTGATCGAATCAAAATTCGGGGCAACGGATGCTGGTAATGAACTGTACACGATGGAGCAGTTCCATGACTAGAAGATGGTTGATAACCGTCCTGTGCTGGATCAGGCCCATGAGATACAGGTCATTGCAAAGGCGCTGGAGCTCCTGAAGTGTGAGTTACCGGACAAGTTTGTCGCGGGTTGCATTATTGCAAAACTCCCTCTTGGATGGAGGAAATTTGCTACTCCTCTCAAGCACTTGAGGCGTGAGTTCTCTGTTGAGGACGTCATCGGCCATCTAAGTGTTGAGCAGAACTCGAGAGCAAAGGACTCACACGTCAAAGGGGCAGAGGGTTCTTCTAGCGCCAATGTGATGCAGAAGAATTTTCACAAGTTCAAGGGAAAGAACTCTGTCCAGAATACTACCTTCAAGAAGAAGGGTAAGAAGAAAGAAAAGGGAAAAGGTGGCTGCTTTACTTGTGGTTCAGAGGAACATTGGGCAAATGCATGCCCAAACAAGTACAAGAAGCCAGGACAAGACTCTAAGTCTGTCAATGTGACCATGAGCAACAATGATGGTGCATCTGGGTATGGTAATATGTTTACCATACTTTCTGTTTGTCAGTCCACAGATTGGTGGTGAAAGTACATGGATGTCGCCTAGAGGGGGGGGGGGGGGGTGAATAGGCGTTTAAAATAATTACGGTTTCGGCTTGAACAAATGCGGAATAAAACTTAACGTTTAATTTTCCAAGCAAGAAACCTAAATAAGCTAGGCTCAACTATGTGCACCAACAACTTATACTAAGCAAGATAAACAACTATGTGATAGCAAGATATATGACAAGAGCACTATGGCTATCACAAAGTAGGTGCACAAGTAAATAGGTTGACTAGAAGAACAACCTATGGGACAAGCAAAGTACAATAATATGAGCAAGCACAAGATAAACAATGTAATAAGCTTGCTCAAAGTAAAGGTAGAGATAACCGCAAGTGGAGCCGATGGAGACAAGGATTTGTTACCGAAGTTCCTTCTCTTGCGAGAAGTACGTCTCCGTTTGGAGAGGGTGAGGAGCACAATGCTCACACGAAGCCAACGAGGGCCACCCTATTTCTCCTCACGCTCTTACCAATGCAAGATGCCGTGATTCCACTATTAGGACACTTGAGGGCGGTCACCGAACCCATACAAATGGCAACCCTTGGGGGCGGTCACCGAACCCGTACAAATGCTCGGGGCAATCTCCACAACCGAATTGGAGGCTCCCGTAGCGTCCCGAAGCTTTCCACCACAATGATTGAGCTCCGCACAAACAAGCCTCTAGGGGCCAACGCACCCAAGAGGAACAAGCTCTAGAGTTCCAATGCACTCAAGAGAACAAGCTCTAGAGTGCCAATGCACTCACGAGTAACTATCTTCTCAACTTCACTTACTACAACGAATCCTTGGATAGAACTCAAACCGATGCACCAAATGCAATGGCAAGAGCACACGAAGTGCTCAAGTCCCCAACTCTCAAATCCCACCAAAGCAACAAAAGCTATGGAGGAATATGAGATGAAGAACAAGGAGAACACCAAGAACTCCAAGATCTAGATCCACAAGGTTCCCCTCACTTAGAGGAGAGATGGCTTGGTGGAGAATGTGGATCTAGACGTCCTCTCTCTTTTCCCTCAAAAAGGAGCAAGAATCATAGGAGGGGAAGAGAGAAAGCAAGCTCAAAGAGGTCAACAATGGGGGGAAGAACTTGCACAAAACCGGTGGAGACAAAGGAGGAAGAAGACCCCCTTTTATAGTCTCCCACGAATCCAGCCGTTGGAACCCGTTGGCAGCCCACCAACCACGGTACTACCGCTCGGAGAGCGGTACCGTGGTGCGGTACTACCGCGCCGGGAGCGGTACTACCGCCCCACGGTACTACCGAAGCCCAGTGCCGTGCCCACTACCGCAAAGTCCAGTGGACTTACGGTAGTGAGTGCGGTACTCGCCCATGGTACTACCGTGGCGCGGTACTACCGCCCTGGCAGAACCAGGGAGCCCAGGCCACACAACAGATGAACTCAAAATAAAACAGGCAAACCCTGAACTGCCACAACTTCTGCAAAAGAACTCCGATTAAGGCAAACTCAAGCTTGATGGAAAGCTAACGAACAGAGCTGCCTAATCAAATATTTAGAAGTGGCAAGGGAGAAATGTCAAACAAATAGAGGTGTAAAACCTCTAACCGAGACGACCCGGCAAATCTCCCACATCAAAAAACATAAGAGAATACGCATATGAAATCCGTTTTCGATGAACAAGAGCTTGTCATGAAGAAGACCACAAGCTTCAAAACTCACACGAAGAAAAACCAAACAAGAACCAATAAAGATGATGCCAAGGATGCAAAAGGTTTGAGCTCTCCACAAACGACTCGGCCTAGCCTATAACACGGTCTCCTAACTACTACCAAGAGACCGGTAAACTAGACACCTATCTAGTCAAACCTTTGTCTTGCGCATAATCCACTTGAGCTTGATGATGACGATCATGCCCGCCTCAAGTTGGAACATCTTCCTTGATTTCGCCGGCTCGGTGAAGACTTGTAGATAGGTCCCCCATACTCCATTATGGGTGAGCATCTTTTAGGCACATCTTCACACGACCATTATCACCAAATGGTCGGCAAGCTCCAAGCATATGATATCTTCGTGATGCTCCTCTTGACCTTGCACACATCTACTTGACCAATCTTTGGAAAGCTCCATGAAGAACACCTTGGTCAACACGTAATCTTCATCTTACAACCTTGAAGCCACCATATGATCTTCAAGCGTTGCCTATGGACAAACCTTAAAGTATAACTCAAGGAAACCATTAGTCCATAAAGATTGTCATCAATTACCAAAACCAAACATAAGGGCACATTCCCTTTCAGGTGGATCGACACAGGTGCAAATATTCATGTGTATGCTGACGGGTCTCTTTTCTCTTCTTACCAGGTCACACACGACGGTTCCGTTCTGATGGGGAACGGGTCGCATGCTCCTGTTCATGGCGTTGGTACGGTCGATCTAAAGTTTACTTCGGGAAAGATCGTGCAGCTGAGGAACGTGCAACATGTCCCTGCTATCAAGAAGAATCTCGTTAGTGGCTCCCTTCTATGTAAAGAATGCTTTAAGTTAGTATTCGAGTCTAATAAAGTAGTCGTATCTCGGTACGGACTGTTTATTGGCAAATGATATGAGTGTGGCGGTCTGTTCCGTCTTTCCCTAGAGGATTTCTGTAATAAAGTCGTGAATCAAATTAGTTCTATTCCAAATGAATCTGAGATTTGGCATTCACATCTTTGTCACATAAATTTCGGTTGTATGTGGCGGCTAGCTAAGAGGAATTTAATCCCGAGTTTCACTTTAGCCAAAGGCTCTAAGTGCCATTCGTGTGTGCAATCAAAGCAACCTCGCAAGCCTCATAAGCATGCGAAGGAGAGACACTTGGCACCACTAGAGCTCGTACATTCAGATCTGTGTGAGATGAATGGCGTGTTGACTAAAGGAGGAATGAAGTATTGCATGACATTAATTGATGACTCCACTAGATTCTGTTATGTATACTTGTTAAGTACTAAAGATGAAGCTTTACATTACTTTAAAATGTAGAAAACAGAAGTTGAGAACCAACTTGAAAAGAAAGTAAAACGAGTTCGATCCGATGGTGGTGGGGAGTACTTTTCTAATGAGTTCGATTTATTCTGTGCGGAACATGGTATTATTCATGAGAGGACGCCTCCCTACTCACCCCAGTCAAATGGGGTTGCCAAACGGAAAAACCGTACTCTAACTAATTTGGTTAACACCATGTTAGATACATCGGGTTTATCCAAGGCATGGTGGGGGGAGGCTATATTGACAACATGTCATGTCCTGAATAAGGTTCCCGCAAAGGATAATGAGATCACTCCATATGAATTATGGGAGAAGAAAAGTACTACACTCTCATACTTGCGCACTTGGGGCTGTTTGGCGAAAGTCAACATGCCGATAATAAAGAAGCGTAAGTTGGGGCCAAAGACCGTAGACTGCATTTTTCTTGGCTATGCTAAGCATAGTGTTGCTTACAGATTTCTAGTGGTGAAATCTGAGGTGCACGACACGAGGGTCGGCACGATCATGGAGTCTAGAGATGCTACATTCTTTGAGGATATATTCCCCATAATAGATATGCAAAGCATCCCTAGAATGGAATCTGACGAGACTCCTAAACCTGCTATTCCGATGGAATATTATGAGCACGACAGTGATGAGGTCTCTACGGAGGATGATGAGGAAGCTCCTGTTAGGAGCAAGAGACCAAGGATTGCAAAATCTTTTGGTGATGACTTCCTCGTGTACCTCGTGGATGACACTCCCAGCTGCATCTCAGAAGCCTATGCATCCCCGGATGCTGACTACTGGAAAGAGGCAGTCCGTAGCGAGATGGATTCCATCTTAGCAAACGGAACGTGGGAACTCACTGATCGTCCCTATGGTTGCAAACCATTGGGATGTAAATGGGTGTTCAAAAGAAAACTTAGGCCTGACGGTACCGTCGAAAAGTATAAGGCAAGGCTTGTGGCCAAGGGTTATACCCAAAAGGAGGAAGATTATTTCTTCGACACTTACTCACCTGTGGCTATACTGACAACCATTCGAGTATTACTCTTGTTGGCTGCCTCACATGGTCTTCTCGTTCATCAGATGGACATGAAGACGACTTTCCTTAACGGAGAGCTAGACGAGGAAATTTACATGCAAAAGCCGGATGGCTTTGTTGTAAATGGTCAGGAAAGAAAAGTGTGCAAGTTGTTGAAATCTCTTTATGGCCTAAAGCAAGCGCCTAAACAATGGCATGAGAAGTTTGACAAAACTTTAACATCTGTCGGCTTTGTTGTTAATGAAGCTGACAAATGTGTATAATATCGCCACGGTGGGGGCGAAGGAGTAATATTGTGTCTGTATGTCGATGACATACTGATTTTTGGGACCAACCTCAAAGTAATTGAGGAGGTCAAGAACTTTCTATCTCCAAACTTTGAGATGAAAGACCTGGGTGTGGCTGATGTCATTCTAAACATCAAGCTGCTGAGGAACAATGAGGGTGGGATTACACTTGTGCAATCACACTATGTTGAGAAGATTTTGAGTCGTTTTGGATATGCCGACTGCAAACCTTCTTCAACGCCATATGATCCCAGCGTGCGCATTCGAAAGTTTCACGGCACGGTTGTGGATCAGTTGAGATATTCCCAAGTGATTGGTTCACTCATGTACCTAGCTTGCGCTACTCGGCCTGACATCTCATATGCCGCATGCAAATTGATCCGGTTTGTTTCCAACCCGGGAGATGAGCATTGGCATGCGGTTGGGCGAGTTATGTGCTACTTGGTAGGTACTGCGAACTACGGAATTCACTACACCGGGTACCCGCCGGTACTTGAGGGTTATAGTGATTCTAATTGGATATCTAATGTTGATGAAATGAAATCCACGAGTGGGTATGTGTTCACACTTGGTGGTGGTGCTATTTCCTGGAAGTCTTGCAAGCAGACGATCCTAACCAGATCGACTATGGAAGCAGAACTCACAGCATTGGATACATCATGCGTCGAAGCAGAATGGCTTCAAGAGCTCTTGATGGATTTGCCCGTGGTTGATAATCCGATCCCGGCTATCCTTATGAACTGTGATAACCAGACAGTTATTTTCAAGGATAAAAGTTTAAAGGACAACATGCAATACACAAAGCACATAAGAAGAAGACTAAAATCTGTCAGGCATTCAACAAACTCCGGAGTTATAGCGTTGGATTATATCCAGACGGCTAAGAATCTGGCAGATCCCTTTACCAAGGGTCTATCACGGGTTATGATAGAAAATGCATCGAGGGATATGGGGTTGAAACCCACGTGAGTTTCCATGGGGGTAACCTAGAGAAATCTAGGAAAACAATACAACGGTCAACCGAGGAGAGTATCCTTACTCGCCCACTCCGATTGAGATGCACTATACTCTCAAAACTGTAAGGCAGGTTGACAAATGTCTTAATGTGTTCCAAAGCTTCTGTAAGCAAGATGCTGGCCTACAGAGCATACTTTGGAGGATCACACCTATATGAGCCCGACTGCTGGTCACAGTCTATGAGATGGGGTTTATCTCTAGGAAGCTCATGAAAGGACATGAGTATGAATAATACGCTCCACCCGTGGGGTTTAGCCTTCGGCAGCCTTGTACTGGCTGACAACTGGCGACACTTCTGCACGCTAAGCTGACAATTCAAGGTATACTCCATTGTTCAGCTCTGAAGAAGTCTAATCCAGTTGATCTAGGTGGATGTTCAACTTAATAGTCTCCACTGAAAATTCTGGTATATCAAACATGGTTTGGAACACTTGACAACCTGATGGGCCTTGAGATCTGGTGGGGGGTTGTTGGATTATAGTTGGGCTTTGGCCTAAATAAGCCCATAATCCCTAGTTAATCTCTAAGGGCCCATGTATGGTGGCTGGTGGTGCTAAAGTTTAGTACCATACTGCTTGTGGAGGGAGATTTGGACCTCTTTATAAGTGGTGCTCCCTCACTAGCTATTGGGAGCTTAGGAAGAGGAGTTGTACACGCGCGCTCCTCCTCCGCCGCCGCCCGCCTCGCCACGACACGCGCGCGCGCGCCGCGGGTTGCGGGAATGAGTGATGGCTTCTCACCCTTCGTTGGTTACCCCAAGTGGAAGGTTTGAGATGTAGTGCAGCATCAGTTTTCCCTCGGTGAAGATACCAAGGTTTGTCTCCAGTAGGACTCCAGAGATGATAAGTAGGTGTCAGCGGCGCAACTGACGCGGACCTGCACACAGACACAGATAACTTTGTTCCCAACGAAGTTCAGACAGGTTGTCAATCTCTCCGGTCTTGTTGTTTACAAAGGATAAAACGCAAGAGATAATGATAGCAAGTAAAAGCAGTAAAGTAAATAAAGCTTGGTAACAGTAATGAGGATATGGACCGGGATACGTGATGTTCACTAGTGATGTCTCTCTCCCAAAAGACGATAAAACTGCGATGCGAGGTAAACAAATTACAGAAGGGCAATTGACAGGATTATGAACGCACCGCAATGCTAACTATGCTACAAAAGAAAGGAAGAGGCTCAAAAGCACGGGCAGTACGCCAAAATAAGTATACCGAAATCCATCTGCATCTACTACTAATCATCCACCTTGAGATATCGATCCAGAACATCTCGCTGGTATTAAGTTGCGAGCCCCACCCAAAGTGTAAACCCAAAGCAACAGACAACTGCATTAAAAAGAACTTTGCGTAAAGTAAACAATCCTTGTAACCGCGGTTACAAGCACCGTTTTTTTCCCCCTTGTGGCAACAACACATCCCCTAGACTCATGTTTCTGTCACTCAAGCGTGTCATCGGGGGGCATGAACCCACAATCTAGCACAACGTTCCCTCTTGGAGTCACTACCTACTACTTGGCCAAAGCAATAAACAGCAATGGAGAACATGCAAGAATTACTTAGGAACAAAAATATAAGAGATAAAAACCAAATATATTACTCTATCACAATCTGAACATAATCTCATAATCCATCTCCCATCAAACTCAGCATAGCAACAGCAGAAATATTACAAAGGTGCCTCGATCATGTTGGGAAGCTCACGAGGTCTAAACAATGAAGATCAAAGAGGGGAGCAGAACATCACATAACTACTGATCACGGACCCATGGTCCAAGGAAAACTACTCACGAGACATCCGGGGAGCATCCATGGTGGAGAGGAGACTCCCGGAGGTCAATCCTCCCTCCGGCAGGGTGCCGGGAAGAGGTCTTCTGGTGCTCCCGATCTTGGAAGCGCGGCGGCGGCAGAACAGAGGCGAGTTTGCGGAATAGGGTTCCTCTTTTGGAGTTTTCCCGTGACGGAGAATAAATAGGCGAAGGGGGGCAGCCAGAGGTGGACCAGGGGACCCAGGCGCCCCCCTGGCGCGGCCAGGGGTGGGGCCGCGCCGGGTGGCCGCCTGGGCCCCCCTGGCTCCCCTCTGGCCCCTCCCGGGCTCTTCTCGAAGCTTCCTGTACGCTGATTTTTTCTGTATTTTTTCCGGAATTTTTCTGGCACTTTTTATATGGGGGAAAACTGAAATAGAAAAACAGAAGAAAACAGGAACTGACACTGGGGTGCACTGAGTTAATAGGTTAGTCCAAATATGATCAAAAGTGTATGAAAGTGTATCTAGATCATAGCAATATCGCACAAAACATGCATGGAGCAAGCAGAAATTATAGATACGTTTTGGACGTATCAATGAGCCGAGCCGAGCTCACACCTATGCGCTTATTTTTGCCGGTCACGAACTGTTAATTAATTTCGGATTAATTAGCGCCACTCTCCAAGACGTTGGATCGTGGGCTGTACGCGGACTCGGTCGTGGGCTACGGCCCAGGCCCGTTGCACCGACGACATACATAAGCAGGCGCTAGGGTTGTGGAGTCACTGGCTTGCTCACTCTCTCCCTCTGCCTCCGTCGTCATGTATTGTTCCTTGCTCTATGTTGCCTCCGGCTACCCCAGCCCGTCGACCGCGTGCACGGTTGTTCGGGTGAGCAGGTGCCTCCGGAACCGCGACCTTCGAGATCCTGCCCGGGAGAAGGCTGATAAGGTGTTTGGGGAGCGTCTCGGTGCGACTGCTCCCGATCCGTCCCCGTCCTCTGCTTCGACTCTGACCGCTTCCTCAACTTCGTTGACTACATCAACACCATGGCGAACGACGACGACTCCGCTGCCTCCAAGGCCGCCGCCTTGAAGAAGGCGACCGACGAATCTCATGTTGCTGCTGCAGCCGCCGCGTTGGCTTGGCCAACTGCGGGGTATGATTCATTCATCCCCTTTATACTCGTACATGTGATTGCCGTATATGCACTGTTAGTACATGTTTCGGTGCTAGATTATATATGTGCTCACATGCTTAGTCTTCGGTATGAGCTGCATGCCGTAAATGCCATGTTTACTGTTTACTCGTGGTTTAGATTGACCGAAAATATGCTAATATTTCCATCAAGTAGAAAGTTAGTCGAAGCGGCACGAGGGACTAAAAGTAACCGATTTTCAAAGTTAAAGGACCAATTCTATACTTTTTAAAGTTAAGAGACCAATTCTATACTTTCGAAAGAGTTTAGGGACTAATAATATACTTATCCCTTTTGTTTTCAGGTGTTTTTCTCAATTGAATTAGGATTTGTGTATTTCTTAGGATTGTGACGTGGTACGTGTAGCGGTTTTCTGAAGATGGAATAAGGTCCTTCGGCTTAGCATCCGTTCGAGTGATGAGTTTAGCATCATCGGAACATGTGCGAAGACGCGTCTTCGATGGATCTCGCGAAGTTTGATCAGCGTTTGTCTTCGGTGGATCCTTTTGAATCTAGTCTTTGTTTGTGTGTCTACAGGTTAAATCTTTCCGATCTACGTTTCTCTTCATCGACAAGTAGTTCTAGTGCGCTGCTCGTCGTGTGAGATCTTAGCACTATAACTCTTTGATTGTCTATTGCAACAAGGTTTGTTGCCCGGTTTCGATTAGAGAGGGGTGATGACGGCGGCGTGTCTTTGATTTACTGTAGTATTTGTAATCATGGTTACGTAGTCTACAAACCTAATAAATGTTTTTTGTGCATCTGATTTTTTTAATACTACCTTGACCATTGATTGATTGATGAATTACTACTACTACTACTACTCTAGATAGATGGGAAGACATGAGCAGTCAGTCAAAAAGAAGTGGGCAGCCCGACCACGCTAGTCAATCTCTAGATACCGCACGCACGGCGCGCCAGTGATGGAATGGATCGGATCATCAGCGCGACTTGTGCTCACAGCATTTAAGAGGCCGGCCGGCGAGCTAGGCACGGATAACAACGAGAGCGAGAGAGAGTGTCCATATCATACGTACTATATCGGTACGTGTTGTTGTTTTCCTGGCGTGTGAACGGAGCAAGATTTGGCCGTCCAGATCAGTGAGCAACGAAGCCATGGACGGACCACTCGCATGCAGTTGCTTGCTTGCTTGCGCGCGACTTGCCAACACATTGAATGCTCCGGGCACCATCTGTGTCCGGTCCGACCGATAGATAGTCACACGTACATGCGTACGTACGTACGTACTGCAGCCACAGTACTACTAGGACTCACCGTATATCCCATCAACTACACGTTCAAGTCCAGCACTGACTACTCATCTTTCTACTGTACCGTACACTAGTACAGTAAAACCGGCCTCCCGGGTCTTGACGTTATAACTAACCACTGACTAAACCACTCAGTCAACGGTGCATGCGCCCAGTAGCCCCTTTGGCCTGAGGCGTGGCTGTGCTCTTCTTTGTTGACTGTAGCAAAAAAACGTATTTGTAACAACCTGCATAACACTGTGGCTATACGTCTTGCCTGGGGCGTGGCTCCGCTAGCTATATAGCGTTCTATTTGTGAGGTAAATACCGTGTCTATCTATGAGCTCATAGAGGAGGGCCTCCATGTTTCTGTTTAGCTCGAACTTGTCTCGTGTCCTTGTATCTTCCGGCTTTGTATTTTCTTTCTTATTGTCCAGGGGCGATACTTGTAATCCTGATCGGTTGATGGCTCCATTAATGCAAAATCAGGATAAATTCAAGCTCCATCTCAAACTCGTCCAACGCCTTTTTTATCTTCTAAAAAGCGTACGGCGTATCACTCCTTGAGATGGTCGTCGAACGCGATGGGCACAGATCGATCGTGTCTGTCTGGAAACACATAGACGGACGGATGCGCGGAAAGCTACCCTCTCTCTCTAGCGTCATGCATGGCGTACGTGCGGCTGTAAAAATGGGGGACTGCGACGGACCGCAACTCCGCTGTTATATTACCCTAATCTAATGCAAACACGTACGTGTGCAAGTGGCTGCTACCCAACACACACACGAGCAACGACGACGCGCGTATCAAGTGGAAAAAAGGAACAAGACTACACAGGGTAGACGACGCCCGGCCCGGGTTGCTGCATATATGCTCGACCATCGAAAAACCCGGCCGGCGGTTGAAACTGGTCTCAAAGAGCCAGTTCATGAACGTTCAAAAAAAAAGAGCCAGTTCATGGAGAACGGATATATCGTGTCGAGCATCGAGTGGCTAACGTGGCGCCACGAAGAAGAAATAGGGCGCGTCCTGACGCCTCCATGAAGCCAGACATGTTCAAAGGTTGTCATTGTCTTATGATTCTTCGGGAGTTTTGATTTCCTCTCTCTCTCTCTTTTCAGCAACTATGTAGGTAGATGGCTGATTACGCTTGCAGCGGGATATATTGGTCAGTTGTTTGTCTTAATTCAAACCATGGTCACACATTTCTTTCATGGAAAAGGATCCTCCCCTCATTCGATTGATTCTTGCACACGCATCCATGGCCGTTGGATAACCTTGTTGTCCAAAGCAACCCCGAAACCGTTCACCCTTTGCAACTGAAACCCCTGTTGCAAAGGAGGCTTTTGCAACATGTGGCTTGCTGCAAGGAGAACGAGGGGGTGATAGTGCGGAACGACCATGGTTGCTGTAGAAGCCCCATCGCGGACGACAGTTATTTCGGTGAGAACGGGCGCCACCGCGTGTGCTGCGGCTCTGTCTTGCAACAAAAGTCACGTTTTAATGTTCCAAGTGCAACAGAGCTCCTGTTGCAAAGGATGGTTGTTTTACGATGATGATTTAGCGTAAAATGAACGCACTAGCTAAAGGGTTTGCAATAAAGAATCTGTTGCAATGGCGTGGGTGCAACAAAAGCTCTGTTGCAAAACTCATGCGCTAAAATCGAGCGATCTGACGGCTCCAATGACCATGATTCGGACGACTCGGCAGGCGGATAATTTTTCCTTCTTGCACAGCCAAAGGGCACGCTATCTCCCCTCCCCCACCCCCTCCACGGTGTCTCGGTGCGTGGAAGCGGCAGTGCACACGTGTTACGCCTATGTTGTACTCGATTTTTGAAATAACATCTAATTGGGAACCATCCAATAGAAAATGCTGGCATATGCACCGAAGAAGGGATGTTGAGGGAGAACGCGACGAACTTGATGGGGGTCCGTGCCCCAAGCTTTATCGGCTCCTCCAGGGACTCATGATTTGCGCTCTAATTATGTTGTTGTTTGTGGGGGGATGCTTTTTCTTTATTTTTCATTCAATCTTATAACGGTCTTGACTTTTGGCTCATGTGTGAGCGGTCACTGGGCTCGCTTATGAGCTTTGTTGGTCTTTAGATATAGACTTTGGTTAGGATGAGTTGATACTTTTGGTGTTGATGGTTTTTCGCCCCTCAGTAGGTGTGTCAATTGCGAGCATATGCAAAGGGTTTCCCGGCAATGCGTTGAGGTTGCTTTTCCCTCCTCGTCCCCTTCTGGTTTCAGGATTATGTATTTCAGGGTTTTTTTTTCCCGACTGAAAATAAATGCACCGAAGAGAAAAAAATATACTTACAAAACAAGCAAAGAATACAAGGCAAAACCTAAAGGCAAATCATCCCAAACACGCACGCCCTAAAAGATAAGAATGGCACGACACTCTTCCAGTCCCTGGACAGAGAGAGGATGTCCCCTAGTGGCTCCTTCTCATAAGAATCATCTCAGGTTAATGGATTCCATTCCCCGGCCGCAAGAAAAGAAAAAACATTAATGGATTTCATTTCAGGGTAGAGCAGTCGGGTCATATTTGGCAAAGATTCTCTCATGGGGTACTGAAATGATATGGAAAACCTACCGACGGGCTACCATGCATGCATCCAAGCCTATATCTATATATATGCAGCCGGGGTTAAGTGCTCACATTCCATGTGCCAATTAATCGTGATTGGATTTGGATGGTCCGGATGGATGATGAGACGTAGCAGGATCGGTTGGATGATCGCCATCGCAGCGGCACCCTTCGTCTCCGCGCGCCCGTACCACGTCAATCGGTGGATCATCGACGGATCGGGTCCAGGACCATTGATGGATCCTTTGCATGCCGCCTTCCTAAGCTAGATGATAGTTCGTCCGTTGGCTCCCTCGTGGCCAGTTAACTGATTGCCAACATACATACGTTTGTTAAGGCGACATTGATTCCGGCCGGTGATGTAGTACTAGCATGGAGTCCTCTCGTCAATCAAGCATCAAATCCATTATACCATCAAATTGTTAAGGCTGGGTAGCTTCATCTCGACCGTTGTCCACCAAACAAACAAGCAATTAAGCAGCAGAAACTAATCATGCAGTTAGGTAAACGATCCCTGCGCATGGCTTAATGAATCGCATGGACTTTGTTTTACCATGCACACATACGGTTCTGGCTCTGAGTCTCTCACACACACTGTCGCACGCAGATGGATACGGAGGGATGATGGAGAGCGACGGGGCAACGATGATCTTCCGGGGAGATCGATCGAAAATGATCGGATTCAGACCGGGCTGGGGACGGGCCGATAGATATGCAGGCACCTTTTTGCTGCGCCGTCGCCGTCGCCATTACAGGCCGGTGTCCGTACCCTCCGTCGATGCAGCTAAGCTTGGCTTGATAGCTTCACAGTTGGGTTGGCCTCAAAGTCCCACGTCGCTCCGCTGGTCGGCCCCGCTTATTTATACCTCCCCGGCCGGACCCGGAGTCCCGGACGGCGTCTCCTTCACTTACCATCCATTCCGACCGACCCCGGCGCCGGCCGTCTCCTCAAACCTCATATATCCGCAGCCGGGCTGAGTTGAGCGCGGCCGCTGACCTTCCAGCGCGCGCGCATTGCACGGGCTGATCCGCCGCCGCCCGACTACACCAGCTTCCCAGCGTTCCGGGGATCCTCGGGTTGGGGCCGATCGAAAGGTGGAGGAGCGAGCTGCCGTCGGCCGCGTGAGCCGCGCCGTGTTCTTGGATCGGATCGACCAGGCCGCCATTGGCGTAAGTCTTCTGCTTATCGTTTTGCTTCGCTGCATGCCTATTTTCGTCAGATGATTTGCTACTGTAGCTGGATTGCTTCAGTCCCCCCAGATGATTTGTGCGGCGAACTGCATGCCTAGCTATTTTCCCTGTTTATTCGATATATTGCTATGGGTCAGTTCGCGATAAAGAAAAGAAACATGTTTTTTTTTCTTGAGACAAAGAAAAAAAACATGGTTTTTTAGGGAAAAAACATGCGGAGCGGGCAAGAAAGTCATGACAGCCCATTGGAGTGCTCTCTGGAGGACCGTTCGAGACAGATATTATTATATCGTGGCCAGGCCCGGCCCAAAACAGGCCCGTGTGTGTTTGTAATTGGCCCACGCCTTCTCACGAGGAGCAAACCAAGCACAATGCGCTCTAAAGAAAGAAAAAAACTATTACTACCTCGTAAGCTAATATAAAATATTTAGTTATCTAAAATATTTGGCCGATGCTAGGCGTAAACTGACTGATTACAACCAGGTTTAAGCCGCCTCCTACACCGTTTGATGGGCTTCGCATGATTAGTCTTACTACATGTCGCTTTCAACCAGCCTGCTACGGAGACTGCAACGGACTATGTTCCCCAAGACTGTACTGCTCCGGTGCTTCCTTGTCAATTGTCATACTTACTTCTCCACATCATTTATTTTCTAAGGCACGGTAGAACACGAACATATATTTTGTTGCTTAGTGATATTTTGTACAAAGAAAATAGAACAATGAAATTTTGGCTCGATGGAAGCTTTGCAACAAATACACATGTAAACAATGTTGATAAATAATTTGATCTTCTGCTAGGAATAAAAAATACTAAAATACAACCATTGCTAAAAGGGCCAGTCCTAGACGTTTGCCGGATGAACCCTGGGGGATCAACAGCTTCACCAGCAACACAATTGACTCATCAAGATCGTTAGATGGAAAGGGAAGCCTCAACAATCGTTCCGTTTATTTCACACCTTATACCCGCATGTGTGTGTTTATATTATCCTGCAACCACTCTCAACAGTTCACACTAAGAAGCCAATCCATGCTTGTCGTGCAACACATTCCGACGGTAGCTCCTCGTGGACTTGCATGCTGCAACACAACAACCTTCGCCTCATCAGTCGTTGGCAACATTGTCCTTACATCAGCACATGAACGAACGACAAATCCATGCAACTACATCGGAGGGCCTTGAAGCATTGATGCCCGACATGCAATGGTGCAAGGTGAAAAGTGGCGAAATTGTAGAACCGACGGCTGGAATTCCAGTAGGCGATGGCTTTTGGGTTTGTAAAAAGCATCGTCATTGCATTGATGTGTGTCAGTCTGCATCTTTGGAAATTAAACACGGTTGTTGCTACTACGACGCGATCTACTGTAAAGATCAACGACAAAATGGTTTTTTCGTAAAGGACAGATGCACTGCAAGCCGAAATGATAATGATGTGAGCGTGCTTCGGCTGATGTGGGCATCAGTGTGAGGCCATGAGCAACGTTGCAAACTTGCAACGTTGGACGGTCCCTGCAACAATGACCTGATTGCTTCGACGGTCGCGGAGATGGCGCGACAATGTGCTTCGATGTTGCTGCGACGATGTGCTTCGACGTTCATCTTGTGCTTCGATGGTCGCGGCGATGTTGCGGTAGCATCTCGACTGCTTTGATGTTGCCGCAACGACAACACGACGTGCTTCGACGTTCATCTTGTGCTTCGATGGTCGCGACGATGTTGCGATAGCATCTCGACTGCTTTGATGTTGCTGCGACGACATGCTTCGACGTTCATGTTGTGCTTCGATGTTAAAGAGACGACGTGCTTCAAACAGTCATGTCAATGTTGCTATGATGTGTTTCAATGACCGCCGTGATTTACGATGGAGGCCTGACTGCTTCGATAGTGTTGCGACATCGTCCTTCACGCTTGCTATAGTTATGCGATGAAGACATGACTGCTTCGATGATGTTGTGATGATGACATCATTGCTTCAATGATGTTGGAACGACATGATTTGGCGGTCGCAACGATATTGGCCCTGTTTGGATACTCTAACTCGGTTAGAGGTTAGAGTTAGATTATAACTCTAGTCTAACCCAAAACTAACTCTAACCAAAGAGGTGTTTGGATGGTGGGGTTACATTGGCAATAAATGCACTATTCCAATCATTTGACTATTTTATTCAGAATTTTGTATGGTGGAGATAGTGGAAAAAGTAACTTTTTGTGGGCCCCATCCAACTCTAACCCAAATAAGCACCTCTTGGATGGGTTAGATTTTTTGGATGGGTTAGATGCATCTAACCAACTCTAACCCTCCTGTTTGGATGTTTTAGGGTTAGTTTGGTACAATCTAACCAACTCTAACTCTAACCCATGGATCCAAACAGGGCCATTGGCACAATTTGGCAGCCCGACTACTTTGATGCTGCTGCAATGACATGCTTCGACGGGAGGGAAAATATGCTTGCGCTATACCCAACCAGCCTACTCCATGAACTTGCTAGTACCAAATCCAACCAATACTCACAATCAGGGTCCAGAAAATACAGTTATAGAATGGTCAATTGATGATTGCTACATGCTTCCTCCTGACTTATTTGTACAGTACCGTCACATCACATGTATATCTACGTGGAAAAGTACTTTATGTGAATTAAATGTGAAAATGCGTGATTAAAGTAGGGAATCACAAACGTGTACACTATCACATGTCACGGACTCACGTTTTTTTTAGGAACACAGTACAACTCTGACGTTCACATACACGAGTATACAATCACCCCTATGACGCACACACGCACACCCTACCCCTATGAGCATCTTTGCAATACTGAGCCGGTACATCATCTTAAGATTAACGAAGTCTCCACCTCGTCTGTACATGCGATCACCATTGTCAAATCTGAGATTTGAACTCTGGTGAAATGGGGATACAACCATCCACCTAACCAACTCAACCACATGTTGATTCGCTCACGGACTCACGGTTGGTGGGATAGCTTCGCATCAAAGAGATTGGCACGGACACTCGCCCTGGACACCACACGATCCCGTGGAATCGGACGGCGCCGGACGCGGCTTACGAAGCCCAGTAATCATCCCATTGTTTTAAAACGTTTTCCAAAATATTTTATAGTATTAATTTACAGAAGTAGTAGTTTTTCTTTATTTTTTAAAAAGAGGTCGTGGCACACCAAATAATCAGCTAGTCATCGAAAAAAAGACGGGTTCTTTTTCTCCCCGGTTATAAAACGGTCAAAACCACATAAGTCATAGGTTTGATTCCTTTTAGGATTTTGGCCAACCACACGTGCCATACCCAATTTCGCCTGGCAAAACACCGCGATCGGTCGACGTGGCCGCATCTTGCACCATCGGGCGCCAACCAAACAAACACACGGCCAAAATTGTTTAAAACATCTTAAATTTCGTGTGTGTTAAACACGAGACGTTGGTAATTGTCAGCTTCGTGCTTAATCCGTGGGGAGTAATTAAACGGATAGCGTGGACCGGACATGTCCTCCTGGCTAAGCTAGAAGCATGACAGGCAGATGGTAATCCTTCAAAGAATTCAAAAGAAAACAGTAAAAATTTGTCTTGTTCTCTGGAGCTTTAGCTGCGGGAGCACTTTTATGGGGGCAGTTTGAGCCTTTCTGCGCAAAGCGACGGCGAGGATCTTGTCTTTGTTTGGTACAAACCCCACGGGTGCAAAAAGTTTGAGCTGGTTTTCCTTCTCTCCTCGTAATCGGACGGCTGGATACTGTTGCGTGGAGGGGATCGGACGGCGGCCGGCGTGAAGTCGCGTGCATACACACCATGGCGTCATGCACACGTAGACCTGCTGCTTGCTTATCAGAGTTCAGAACTTCAGATGATAGTACTGAGAGGGAGAGGGAGAAAAGAGAGAGTTCATGAGAGTTGTCCTAGGAAAACAAATCGCTGTGCATGCATGACTTAAAAACCTATCACATCAATGAGACCCTAAATGAATCACGACACTAGATTTTCTCTCTCTTTCTAGTTCACATTGCTTCCAATTAGGCGATGAGAAGAGGCCAACACGTGGCCATGGCCGACCTGGTTTGGTTTGCATATTCCTTTCATTATATAGTTCAAGGAGCTCATCACCCCTAGTTTATTCTTGAAACAATGCATTTTTTTTATAATACACCAATCATCTTTTTCTTCACCGCTTGATTTGTTTTTGAAGTTAGTAAAGATGAAGAACAAGAAAACCAATCTTAGTGGAGCCAGGACTCCACTCACCAAGATTTCGATCATTAAGATTTATGAGTTTCGTGAATCTATGTTTACTTCTGTTGCATGTATGCTTCAACGTTAACGCGGCAGTTCGCTAACAAAATGGAATATCGAAATATTTTAAAAGAAATATCTATTGTTTTCTAGAGAAAATCCATCAGTCCATTAGGTTTCTCAATCAATTTGATAAGGATGCATTTATATCGTCGCTTTTCCGTGCCATTAGAGGAGGGACCAAAATCAGCCATTAAATCCAAATGATAGGGGTAAAATCATACCGCCCCCATTTCACTCTTCTTTCTCCCCTCCATTCGTGCGGCTACCGTTTGCTTCTCCCCTTCCTCTTCCACTTCGACCTCACCGTGCATCATGGTTCGAAAAAAGATTACATCCTATAAAAATGCTCATGTCTGATTGTTGAGAAGGCACGCGACTCCGTGCTGGAGAAGGTTGCTAAGAAGGAGGATGAGGCAGACATGATTGAGAAGTCGAAGCTACATCACATCGTAAATGACCTGAAGTCCGATCCGTCTGACATTAAGGTCATTGACAAAAAGTAGAAAAAGGATAGAATGTAACTTTTTTATCCGTGTATGCTAATGGACGTGATGATTTATTACGTTGCATGGATTAGTATTAAAGTAAGGAATTACATATTAGAAATATGTATGCTAGACAAAAAAAAGGGTGGCCAAGCACCTTTTTTTTAGAAAAAGAGGGGGTCGCCCTCTCCGATTTCATTTACAGAAATTAGATAACTTCGCTACAACGACCAGACCTACTACCCTACAACAACACCAGGACTGAATATGTACAATCCGTGAAGCAAAGGTCCAACAAGTCGATAAAAAGTTGACGCAAGATTCAGAACCACATGGTCTCCGAGCTAACAGAAGCTGGGAGACCAGACTCTAAGCTGACGACGCACTGTTCGCATATGTGACTAAACACATCACAGTCATGTAAAAGGTCAAATTAAGACATTAGTATATCTTCAACATTGATCCTCAAACCTTATGTAACCATTCGGATTAGGTTGTTCAGATCAGTTTTGCTATCCAACGTGGTATTGTATTTATCCGCGGACCGATCCACATGTCCGTTTTCCCACCATTGTGATCCAAACCAATTTGGGTTTTGCGAGAATTTGTACCACCGATGATGCGTAGGACTCCGACACCTAGGTCCCACTCAACATCGAGGTGACGCCCGTGCTTTTGGAGCCATCCTCACTGATTCCATGCCAAAATTCGTCATTTCCCTCTTTCCTTGCCTCTCTGTTCCGCTCGCCGCCGTCCTACTCCACTTCAATACCCATATTTTTATGGATTGATCCGGACCGATCAGCGAACGGATACGGTGTCGGTTTTAAGAATGCATGTATAATTAATTGTAAATGCTATGACCTTGTTTTTTTTAAGGAGGCGGTTTTGCTAAATCTCTGGTGCGTGGGGCCCTCCGGACAGCACTTGGTTCGTGGTCCGTGCCGAAAGCCCGCTCTCCCCCCACTGCCAAGAGCCAAGCGGAGCCCTCGACTGACTATAGTTTCCTGGGAGGCCACCGCCAACAGTAGTACGTATATATAGATTACTGAATCATCATTGGTCGGCAATTGGTTATACGTAGTAAGAGAAATGATATGCTCCGCTCTCGGCCATTTTCTTTTCTTGCACAAGTCCATGAACGATCTTCTCTTTTTCCTAGACGGACGATGGGGTGGATGCCACGTGGATCAGGCCACATCTGAGGTAGTGCTACTACTCCGTACAACAGAAAAGAAAAAGACAAGAGAGACACGAAAAGGTGGGGCGCCGGAGCAGGCCACGACCCGACCCGAGTGTCCCGTCCATCCACAGCTCAAAGTCTGAAACCACCTTATCATAACAGTAACAGCAGCAGAGTTCGTTCACTGGAGACGGACGCGTTTTTGTCTCGCTTTTTTTTTTTTTTTTTTTTGCTTTTTGTTGTTCTGCTTCTGCCCTGCTCTCCAAGAAGAAGCCCGAAGAAGTTTCTTGGATGCAAAGAAACGGCACTGTCAGCTACTCACTTGGCCCGCCACACACACACGTCCCACGCGCATTCCAATGTTTGTTTTAAAAGAAAAAGATGATCAAATCCATCCATCCACGGGATCACGTCTCCTTCCCTTGTCCTTGGTGGCGAATCACATGCGTCGCCCGATTGACATGAGCATCCGCTACGCCCACCCCTTTCTTTGCTTGCACCAACCTATGTATAGCAAGGGCGAGTGTCTTTGCTGCGAGAATAGCTCCGATGTCTTGCCTTGTTTTCCCTCCTTTTTCTCTTCCACAAACACCAAGATGCCATGCCTTCCAAGCAACAGCACTAGATGGTACAAAAAGGATTATAGATTTGTTTTTGAACGCACACGTTACGGGCGTACGATATCTTTGATCATTCTATCTATCGTGTCCCGGGCAAATTTTAATTAAATTCCACTCTGCTTGACCCCTTGCTGAGATCTGGTGTTCCTGCCGAGTGTAGTTGCTCGTTTTACTTCTGTTAGTTCCCCGGTATCGCGTTAGCTACCTCAAAGACCATATGGTTTTCTCTTGATGAAATCGGAGAGGGAGATCACTTTCTTTTTTTCTTTTTTTTGCAAGAAAAGAAGATCATTCTAATACAAGACAAAATTAAGATTCACAATCTCCTGAACCAACATGGATTTTTTTTTCCGTATCATTTTTTTTTAGTTTTTGGGCATGGTAGTATTTGTTTTCTCTCTTTTGAATTGTACACGGCGCTCTGCATTCTTTACTTCTTTTTGTGTTCCCGTGGTTGGTGGCAACACCGTGTCAACCTTAATTAGGCTTCATAGCTCTTGTATACGTCCTTTGCCATGTTTGAGGTATTTTATTTGGGAATGTTAGCTTCAACCTGAAATTACCATTATAAATATATGATTTGGTGATCACCGTGGGACACGCGCCATTTGCTTTGCTTTTGTCACGCAAAATGCCAAAATGAATCGTGTCGAGTCATGTGTGGCCTTATTTCATTTGGTCTGTAAACAAAAAGCTATCAACAACCCTCGAGAAATCAATAGAAGTTTTTATTTCATTTTATGCGGCACGCAAAGATTTTGTTGTTACTCACTTTCTAGCATGGATGAAAGGACCAAAAAATATCCTGCAAATGCAAGAAATAAAACTAATGCTTTCTCTATGTCTATGATAAAAGTCGACACTGGCTTTTGTTTGAGTCTTATTGGTGTCGATGGTAAGAGGAACACGGAGCATATTCGCGCTTGAATTAGCTGCATTAGCCAGGAAAGAAGGGGGTCATTAGCACATTTACAATAATGAATGAAAACTCCAAGAGAGTACTCATTTGGCTGGCTCTAAAAAAAAGGTCAGTGCTGATTTTAATATGTTTGCAAAAAGAATATTCACAATAAAAGGAACTTTTCGATCATCAATTCAATAAGATTTTAAAGCATTTCCCGAAACACAAAGCCATGGGTTCACTACCCGGTGTGGACGTAAGAAAACGGTGATATCATCCTAGGACCCTCATCGTCATCGCGGCGGGACCCGAGCGGGGAGTCACCTCATCCACGGAAAGCTGACCGCCGCTCTCATTCACGGTGGCCACGGCCCCTTTATTTATAGCTCTGCCCCCTCCCTCTTCGCTTTATTCTCGCCTCCACTCCTCCCCTCCATTCATCAGACCACCACTCCGACTCCGCAGCAGAGACTCACTGTGGACTATCCATCCATCCATCCAGTCTTGCTCCACGCCCCTACTCCGTCCGAGGTCAGCAATCCGACTCCAATTCCTCGATTTCTCTCAGAATTCAGAAACCAGTCTAGCACACGAAATCCCCTGCGCGCGCGTGTGTTCTTGGCGGCCGGCCGGTCGGTCCCAATCCATCCATGGATCCCAATCACATGTAGAACAGAGCTTGAGATCTAGCTTGGGTTTATCGGCATGTGTGGAACCAGGGTTGTTAATCTTGTCTCGCTTGGATTGTTTGGTTGCAGGACACAACGTGAGTAGGATTGCGCGGTGGTGCTCTGCCTCCTGCTTGATTGATATCCATCCCATATGCGCTGTGCCTGTCCCCCTCCCCCGTTTTTGTGACAGCAAAATTAGACTCCATTTCTTTCTCGAAAAAGGACCTTCGATTTCCTTTCTGCTCATATTGTCCCTGCCCTTTTGGTTAGCTCCCTGATTTTGAAATGTTGTTTTGTTGCTCGGATCTTTGCAGGAAGGATACTCTAGCTTTGGCTGGCGGTGCATGGAGAGATTGCTGCCGATCGATTCCAGTCCAGCAGGATCACTCCACTCCTGCGATTGATTAACCTAGCCTGCTGACTTCGACCTGGGGATTGATTGATTGATCAATCCTGTGCTGTTCTTGATCATCCAAGTGCAGAGCTTTCTACTACAGTAGTGTTTTAGCTGTCCATCGATCGATCGAAACGGAGAAGAATTCTGTCTGTAGAATAGTGTGAGGAAGGAAGGAAGCAAGGAAGATGGTGCTGGCGCAGACGTCCAAGGTGGTGCTGGGATGCGTGGCGTTCGGCATCTTCTGGGTGCTGGCGGTGTTCCCCAGCGTGCCCTTCATGCCGGTGGGCCGCACCGCCGGCTCGCTGCTGGGCGCCATGCTCATGGTGCTGTTCCGTGTGATCACCCCGGAGGACGCGTACGCCGCCATCGACCTCCCCATCATCGGCCTCCTCTTCGGCACCATGGTCGTCTCCATCTTCCTCGAGCGCGCCGACATGTTCAAGTACCTCGGCAACCTCCTCCAGTGGAAGAGCCGCGGCCCCAAGGACCTCCTCTTCCGCGTCTGCATCGTCTCCGCCATCGCCTCCGCCCTCTTCACCAACGACACCTGCTGCGTCGTCCTCACCGAGTTCATCCTCAAGGTCGCCCGCCAGAACAACCTCCCCCCCCAGCCTTTCCTCCTTGCCCTCGCCACCAGCTCCAACATCGGCTCCGCCGCCACCCCCATCGGCAACCCGCAGAACCTCGTCATCGCCGTCGAGAGCGGGATATCCTTCGGCCAGTTCTTGCTCGGAGTGTTCCCGGCCATGATCGTCGGCGTGCTCACCAACGCCGCCATCCTGCTCTGCTACTTCTGGCGGTACCTGGCCGTGGAGCCGACGGACCAGGAGCGCGGCGTCTCCACGACGGGCCCCGAGGTGGTCGGCGACGACGAGGTGAACTCCCACCGCTTCACCCCTGCCAGGATGTCCCACGTCTCCTCGCTCAACCCGGACGACTTCGACTGCGTCAGCGAGCCCATCATCCGGAGCGCCAGCGTCAACGGCGGCGACAACCTCAGGAGCCGGAGCGTCAACTCCAACGCCGACGCCGACATGCAGTTCTCCATCAGGTCCCTCCGCTCCTCCAGCATGTCGCACGAGATGGTGGAGGTCTCCACGGTCCCCGTCCTCGAGGGCGCCTCCTCCAGGAAGTTCACCAGGGTGGCCAGCCAGCAGAGGAGCGTCATCATCGAGGACGCGCCGCCGTCGTCGCCCACGGACGAGGCCGGCGCCGACGGAGAGAAGGACAAGGAGCTGCCCGAGGTCGCGGAGAAGCGGTGGAAGGTGCTGGTGTGGAAGACGGCCGTGTACCTCATCACCCTCGGCATGCTCATCGCGCTGCTCATGGGGCTCAACATGTCCTGGACCGCCATCACCGCCGCCCTCGTGCTCCTCGCGCTCGATTTCACCGACGCCCAGGCCTGCCTCGAGAAGGTACTACGTACAACAATTCACATTAATTCTTTGCATCTTGGCTGATCATGGATCGATCGAGCATGGATGAACATCTTGGCATTTGATTGGCAGGTGTCCTACTCGTTGCTCATCTTCTTCTGCGGGATGTTCATCACCGTCGACGGGTTCAACAAGACCGGCATACCCAACACGATGTGGGAGCTCGTCGAGCCATACTCGCGGATCGACAGCGCCAGAGGCGTCGCGCTCCTCGGCTTGGTCATCCTCATCCTCTCCAACGTCGCATCAAATGTTCCAACAGGTGACAAACTCATCATCTGAAATCTGAACTTTGGTTTCAGTTCTGCTTGCTTATTTCTGAACTTTGGGTGTTTCAGTTCTGCTTGCTTATTTCTGAACTTTGGGTGTTTCAGTTCTGCTGCTGGGGACGAGGGTGGCGGCGTCGGCGGCGGCGATATCGCCGGCGTCGGAGAGGAAGGCGTGGCTGATACTGGCGTACGTGAGCACGGTGGCCGGGAACCTGACGCTGCTGGGGTCGGCGGCGAACCTGATCGTGTGCGAGCAGGCGAGGCGGGCGCAGTTCTTCGGATACAACCTCTCCTTCTGGAGCCACCTCCGGTTCGGGGTGCCGTCCACCATCGTCGTCACCGCCATCGGCCTCCTCATCGTCAGCAGCTACTGAACCAACCAAAGAACAAGACTAAAACATAACGAAATCCCTTCTTCAATAATGGAGACTGCTACAACGTGTAAAATTCGATAGGCTTCTTCTTGTAACTCGATCAGTTTGGGTTTTTGTGTATCGGTGATCGATCAGCCTTGTCATCTATCTGTTGTCGCTAAGGCAGACGGCCGGTGGGTGGCAGTCCTAAGTAGCCTGCACTTTCAGTTCTGAAATTGGAGTTGCAGATAGGTTTTATTATTACTGAATTAAGATTGCTGCTATTGTAATTTGGTTCCGTTTTTTGGTATTTCAGAATCCACGCGGTCTGTAGTGGTGCCATGCTTGCATCATTTTTAAGAGCTTATTAGGACAAGTATAATTGTTGATAAGATGGGTTTCTTATGTACTCCTTTCGTTCCAAATTACTTGACATGACTTTAGTTCATGAAACGGAGGGAGTATTTGAGATTATACAACATGTCATACACTGGGCTATTCAAAAAATTATGGCAGGATTAAAACAAAAACTAGAAAATGTGTAAATAAGAGAAGGCATCTCGTACAATGGAGAAAAATGTTTTATCTTTCTTCCTAAAGATCTTTTAGCTAAGAGAAGGCAAGTTTTTTTTCTTCATTTCTCTCTCTTTTACATTATCAATTATGCTACATGACAACTCTAAAATAGCATACAGTTCACATTCTTATCTCGAAATAGGCTTTCACCTCGCTTTATATATAAAGCTCAAATGGTCAAACTTGTATACATCTCAAGGAACCATATAAAGCTCAAATGACCAAAGTTGTATACGTCTGAAGGAACCATAGGATTGGAAGACGTTTTGTCATACAATTAGGAGGGACTCTGAAAGGGTCTATTAAAATAAATCCTACTGTTTCTTAAAAAAATAATTGTTGGTGCCCTTAGCGTGGAGGCGGCTGGGGCGGAGGTGACTGCGCGGATGGATCTGGGCGCGCGACGCGGTCCTGCGAGGAATAACAAGCGTGTTGTGCGCCGTCTGGCTGGTGGGGCCGTGGTGGCACCCGTGGTCGGCGTCGGGACGGCCGGCTGGCGCCCCTTGCTCGGATCCAGGGCGGCACGGGTCGAATCTGATGTGTGGGTGTTCTGCCGGCGTCCTTGCAGTTGAAGTGGGAGGGTGGCTCACGGCGGGCAGCACAACGACGGTCAACTGAATCTACGCGAGGGGTGCAGCGGGCTGGTGGACGTAGGTGGTGCGTCCACTCCAACGGCGGTGGCGGCATGAGCGCAACCGTGGAAGCGGTGGCGCTGCGAGGCCCGCCTAGTAAAGGTCCTGGCAGGCAGCGGGCGTTCAGCTACCTCCGTGTGATGCGTACTGTGATGCCTTGAAGAAGTTGGCGTCAGAGTGTGGTCTCAGATGCGGGTCAGATCCGGCTGGTGGCAGTCCCTAGGTATAGGTGAAGGCCGTCGTGGTGGATCTGACCCTCGCATCGCTCGGTGGATGTTGTGGCTCCTAGTGTGTTGAAGGGGGTGAATTGAGGTGTGTTCCCTCGGTAGTGAGGCATGGCTTCGATGACATGTTGTTGCGGTGATGGTGGTGTGAGACATCTTGGCGGGGCTAGCCGAGATCTTGGAGGTGTGGATATGTGCAACACTACAGATGAAAATCTTGTTCGGCTTTGGTCGGACTGGCATCGATGGCACCCGTGGGTGTCATTCCCCTTCTTGGAGGCGTCGTTGAGTGTGTCGCCATTTACATCGTTGCCTCTTATCGGCAGCTGTCTCCGGGGCGAAATCCTTGATTCGCAGGATTGACATGATGTCGACGTCTCTAACGTCGTTCCTATGTTGAGAGCATTGTGCTGGGAGACTAGAGGCCCTATGTTGTGCTCCTCCGGCGTCCACCGCTGCTCGGATCATTTTCTCTGGCGCTATGCACGGTCGTCGCTGGTTAATCCAAGGAAGCTGGAGTTGCTATTCTTCAGAGGTCACCAGTGTCGGTCGAGACGCGGCGAGGGTCTCGGTTTTGGGTAGGCTCTTTTGTGTCGTAGTTGTGTTGTCGTGTGTGGTTATTTTTGTACGAACCGGATGTGGAGTTATGCTACGCTCGGTGTTCGCAGCGAGTGGTATATCTTGTTGTATGCTTGTATTTCTCTCCTTCTATAAAGCTAAGGTACGCATTTTGCGTACTCTAAAAAAAATCCTACTAAATCTCCAGGGATAGATGGTTTCTCAACGCATTTCTTTCAGAGGCAATGGGATTTATGTGGTGACAAAGTTATAAGAGTTATGATTCCCAACTTTGCTAGTCATAAACTAGGACAGTTTAATATGATCTATAAGATTGCCTCAAAGGTCTTACAAATAGGCTGGATATTATTTTCCTGAAGATAATCTTTGAAGAGCAGTCAACTTTTGTCTCAGGGGGACTTATCATTGATATTTTCATAGTAGCCTTCGTCGGGGTCCTCGCCATCATCATCACTGGATAGGACGATGGCCCCGACCTACAACTGCTAGCGGCACTCCGCCTCCACTTTGCTCCCGATAAAGGAGACAAAACTCCGCCATGTACGGCTCGTCGGAGACCTCCGCTGACGAGCACCCCTTGCCTCTCGGTTCTCCCGCATCTCTCACGCATTGGCCACCCATCGATCGAATAACAGTAATAGGCCACCGAACTCAAAGTTACGACGGCCACCAAAACACACCGACCAAATATCAATCGCGGGCACCCTACTGGCGATTTAGAAGCTGCTTATTGGCTTCTCGCCCTTCGTTGGTTACCCCAAGTGAAGGTTTGAGATGCAGTGCAGCAGCAGTTTTCCCTCGGTGAAGATACCAAGGTTTGTCTCCAGTAGGACTCCAGAGATGATAAGTAGGTGTCAGCGGCGCAACTGACGCAGACCTGCACACAGACACAGATAACTTTGTTCCCAACGAAGTTCAGAGAGGTTGTCAATCTCTCCGGTCTTGTTGTTCACAAATGATAAAACGCAAGGGATAATGATAGCAACTTGAAAGTAAATGAAGAAAAGTAAATATAGTTTGGAATTAGTAATGAGGATATGGACCGGGATACGTGATGTTCACTAGTGATGTCTCTCTCCCAAAAGACGATAAAACTGCTATGCGAGGTAAACAAATTACAGAAGGGCAATTGACAGGATTATGAACGCACCGCAATGCTAACTATGCTACAAAAGAAAGGAAGAGGTTCAAAAGCACGGGCAGTACGCCAAAATAAGTAAACCGAAATCCATCTGCATCTACTACTAATCATCCACCTTGAGATATCTATCCAGAGCATCTCGCTGGTATTAAGTTGCGAGCCCCACCCAAAGTGTAAACCCAAAGCAACAGACAACTGCATTAAAAAGAACTTTGCGTAAAGTAAACAATCCTTGTAACCGCGGTTACAAGCACCATGTTTTCCCCCTTGTGGCAACAGCACATCCCCTAGAATCATGTTTCTGTCACTCAAGCGTGTCATCGGGGGGCATGAACCCATAATCTAGCACAACGCTCCCTCTTGGAGTCACTACCTACTACTTGGCCAAAGCAATAAACAGCAATGGAGAACATGCAAGAATTACTTAGGAACAAAAATATAAGAGATAAAAACCAAATATATTACTCTATCACAATCTGAACATAATCTCATAATCCATCAGATCCCATCAAACTCAGCATAGCAACAACAGAAATATTACAAAGGTGCCTCGATCATGTAGGGAAGCTCACGAGGTCTAAACAATGAAGATCAAAGAGGGGAGGATAACATCACATAGCTACCGATCACGGACCCATGGTCCAAGGAAAACTACTCACGAGACATCCGGGGAGCATCCATGGTGGAGAGGAGACTCCCGGAGGTCAATCCTCCCTCCGGCAGGGTGCCGGGAAGAGGTCTTCTGGTGCTCCCGATCTTGGAAGCGCGGCGGCGGCGGAACAGAGGCGAGTTCGCGGAATAGGGTTCTTCTTCTGGAGTTTTCCCGTGACGTAGATTAAATAGCCGAAGGGGGGCAGCCAGAGGTATACCAGGGGCCCCAGGCGCCCCCTGGCGCGGCCAGGGGTGGGGCCGCGCCGGGTGGCCGCCTGGGTCCCCCTGGCTCCCCTCTGGCCCCTCCCGGGCTCTTCTCGAAGCTTCCGTCACGCTGATTTTTTATCTGAATTTTCCTGAATTTTTCTGGCACTTTTTATATGGGGGAAAACTGAAATAGAAAAACAGCAGAAAACAGGAACTGGCACTGGGGTGCACTGAGTTAATAGGTTAGTCCAAATATGATCAAAAGTTTATGAAAGTGTATCTAGATCATAGCAATATCACACAAAACATGCATGGAGCAAGTAGAAATTATAGATACGTTTTGGACGTATCAGAAGCTGTCAAGCCAGTGCTTCTCGTGGGTGTGTCGGTTTATAATCTCGGCCACCGACATCCCCCAAGCCTGTTGTCGCACGCCAATGTACGATCGATGTGGCAATGACGATGGAGGGAGCTTGTGAAGCCGGGCAAGACAGATGGGGCGGCGCAGCTCGAGGAAGTGTTGTCGCATCGATAGGGAGGTGGAGCGGTGCGATGCTCGTGGTGGAGTGGATATCTGTTGCGGATGGGAAGCGGGGAGGCTCCCGTTGACCTTTCTTTCTTTCTTTCCTTATCTGCGTTGTTCTTTCTTTCCCTATCCCGGTGACCCATGTGTTCTTTCTTTCCCTATCTGCCGCCGCAGCTGATGTCTCTCTGCTCCCGATGACCTTGTCGCGGCCTTGCAGCGATGCCATGGACGCCTCTCAGTCATCGCTCATGATCGTTGAGGTCGTGGCTGCGCAAAAGACCCCAACCCGCCACGCACATCTCACCATCAGCCCTGTCGCGCCCGTGCCTAGGGCAGCCTCCACAGTCCTTCCCCGCGAGAGGCTTGGCAATGTCATCATCCAGAGCGGCGTTCCCACATCCAGTGTTGTTCTCTTAGCCACCGAATTTATTGGGATAGGTAACTAACCCAGGTCCCCCTCTAAGTGTCGTATATGAAAATTTCATCTCGTACGACTCAAGTAGAAAAAAACCACACAAATTTTCAACGAATATTAGAAAAAAGGTTCAAAACTTCATCAACCACAGAATTGGGTAGATTTGCCTTGAAGATATCAAATAAGAAAAATTAGGAATATCTTCTTTGTGATGATAATGCCAAAAAATCTCAAGTTGGCGCATCTTTCTTTCCCTTATGTTGGTCATTAGAGGCTTCTTGACTTTTCTCCTATTTTGGATTTGTTTTTTATGCACAATATAGAAACTATCTTGTTGCGATCCTATGAATTAGTTCAATTAAAACCTTAGATTCATACTAGAGCCACGATGATTGAGTCTCAAGCTAAACAAAAGGTAAGGGTTCTTCAAATAAGTTCCACTTCGATTCTCACCAAGACTGGCTTAACCCCGCCAGCGATGAAGAAGAGGCCTGCGGGGGCAAAACGCAAGAGGTGTGTCCCACTCCAACGGCTTATGCATGCACGATCGTTGCTTCCGTTGATCTCTCTCCACCCGCTCCGACCACCATCGCCATCGGCGCCCCCCATGTGTTCGACGGAATGGCCGCGAGGTATGAACCACCATTCCATTTCTAATTGACAATTTCCACCATTCGTGAGTAGGTTTGTAACTTGTGGAGCGGATTTGTAGCGCAGGTTTTCACATCGTGGCGACTGACTCTGCGAACATGTTGGACGACAATGTCGTTGACATTGATCAAACCCCACTCGGTGATTACGCTTATAATGGGATGGATGGTGGTGGTGAGGAAGAATATGAGATGGAGGAGATTGAGTAGGAGGTGTTTGATGTAGCGCAAACAAAGCGACACAAAAGATCGAAGAATTACACCCAATTGGAAGATTAGTTTTTGATCAACGCTTGGGAGAGTGTGTCGATGCTGTGTCCGTCAATGACCAAACCGGCAAGCGGTATTGGCAAAGGACAGAGGACAAGTTCTTCAAAATAATGTTGAACATTCCTTTGAAGATGCCACACACCTATAGATCACTCCAAGGTCATGGGGATGTGATCAAATTGATTTGTATCCATTGGAGTGGATGTTTGGAGCAAGTCCGCAATGCACCTTCAAGTGCTACCGTTGAGGCCGATTGGGTGAGTTCCTTTTCATATCCTAAATGGTAGCCATTGTTGCATGTGACATTATTTTGATTTTGGCAGGAAAAATCGCCGTGGCTAGGTTCAAGGACATGACAGTTTCCAAGGGCAAGGCATTTTCACTAGACCATTGTTGGCAATTTCTAAAAGATAACGAGAAATGGAAGTTGAGGAACAAAGAAGCCCCACAGAAAAGAGGTGCATTCACCAAGATGGCCCCAGAAACAAGGACAATCCCGATGAAAACAAAAAGGCCAAGGACAAGCCCATGAGGGAAGCAGAGGAACAAGCTAGAGGGATAAGATAGATCACATGGTGAAATCAAGTGAGATGATGGTGGCCAAGACATTGGAGGCAAAGAAGGAACTGACCGACAAGAAAGCCAAAAAAGGTAAGGAAAGTGGCAATTACTCCAGGAAGAGGAGTTGTGTAAGGCTGCCATTGAAGAGAGAAGATGCATTGTCGAGGAGAACAAGTCCATGGACACGCTCCTTCAAGAGGAGAACAAGATCATGGTGATGAACCGAAATGATATGGACGAGCTCACCAAATGTAAGGCCCGATATGCGGTACTGTTTCAGATCTAGATGTTTCCATCCAGATCCGGGGACGAAGCACATATCGGTCCCACCGCGACATATGACATAGCCATATGCCCCGGATTTCTGATACGTCCCAAACGTATCTATAATTTTTGCTTGTTCCATGCATGTTTTGTGTGACTTTGCCATGTTTTGCTTGAACTTTCATACACTTTTGAACCTATTTGGACTAACCTATTAACTCAGTGCACCCAGTTGCCAGTTTCTATTTTCTGTTGTTTTTGTATTTCAGGTTTTCCGGCCATTAAAAGTGCTCCAAAAATTCCGGGAAAAATATATAAAAAATCAGCGCAACAGAAGCTTCCGGAATCACCAAGAGAGGGAAGGGGGGCCACTACCAGGCATCCAGGAGGGCAGGTGGCGCGGCCCCACCCTGGGCCGCGCCAGGGACCCTCCTGACTGCCTCGTGGGTCCCCTCGACGCCCCCCTTCGCCTATATTTACCCCTTGGGGTGGAAACCCCTAATACATACTCCTTTTTCGCGATCTCACCTCTGTTCCGCCGCCGCCGGCGTTTCTAGATCGGGGCTGCCTGGAGAAGCTGCTCCGGCACCCTGCCGAGAGAAGCTACCCCCTCCGGGAGACCCTCCATAGCCATGGACGCCTCCCGTATGTACCGTGAGTAGTTTCCCTTGGACCATGGGTCCGTGACCAGTAGCTATGTGATCTATCTCTCCCCCTTTTGTGCTTCCACTTTCGAGTCCTCGTGAGCTGCCTCACATGATCGAGGCATCTATGTAATTTCTGCTGTTGCTATGCTGAGTTTGTTGGGATATGATGGATTATGAGACTATGTTCAGATTGTGATGAGTAATATATTTGGTTCTTCTCTTTTATATTTTGTTCTTGAGTAAATTCTTGCATGTTCTCCGTTGCGGTATTTGCTTTGGCCAAGTATTTTATTTGCAACTGCAAGAGAGAGCGTTATGCTCGATTGTGGGTTCAGCCCCTTGATATCTAGCTTGAGTGACAGAAACATGAGACTAGGGGATGTGCTGTTGACACCAGGGATAAAACAACGGTGCTTGTACCTGCGGGTACAAGGATTGTTTATTTTAATGTAGTTGTCTGTTGCTTTGAGTTTACACTTTGGGTGGGATTCGCAACTTAATACCAGCGAGATGTTATGGATAGATATCTCAAGGTGGATGATTCGTAGTAGATGCAGATGGATTTCAGTCTACTTACTTTGGCGTACTGCCCATTTCTTTTGAGCCCTTCCTTTCTTTGCAGCATAGTTAGCATTGCGGTGCCTTCATAATCCTGTCAATTGCCCAACTGTGATTTGTTTACCTCGCTGGCACTTTTATCGTATTTTGGGAGAGAGACATCACTAGTGAAAATCACGGGACCCTGGTCCATCTTCACATTATTGTTCACACCCTCAATTTACTTTCAGCTTTTACTTTCCTTTGCACCTTTTATCTCTTGCGTTGATCCTTTGTAAACGACAAGGCCGGAGGAATTGACAACTCCTCTGTACTCGTTGGGAGCAAAGTTATTTGTTGCTGTGTGCAGGTCCACGACAACACCCTAGCCAGGAAGCAATTTCTGGCGACGTTGCCACCTACTTCTATCTCCTGAGTCCTACTGGTTCGATAACCTTGGTATCTTCACTGAGGGAAACTTGCTGCTGCACTGCATATCAAACCTTCCACTTGGGGTAACCAACGAGGGGCGAGAAGCCATCAAGCAAATTTCTGGCGCCGTTGCCGGGGACTCAAGTCTACAATATAGGGGAGTTGCACACTATCTTTTACCTTTGCTTTTTAGTCTTGTTAGTTTACCTTTCAGTTTTTACTTTAGTGTCCTTTATAAAAATAAATAGTATGTCTAGTTCCTTACTTGCCAATCAATGTCTGACTTCTTTGAAACCAGATCTTATTGGCATGGAGGATTCACCGAGGATCAACAAAAGTGGTACAAGGATACACTTATGGAAACAAATACATCAGTTGTATGAGTATGCTAGAAACTTGTGCTCAATATATAATATATCTTTCTGCAGGGATGAATCTTGTTGCTTTATGAGGCATAAACACCTTGCTTTCCAATGTGAGTACAATGATGATGAAACCTTAGCTTCTTATGCTAAGAGAAACTATGATTTTAATGATGCAGAGGAAATAGAAGAATTTGTTGCTTATAAGGGTGCCTATGAAATTACTTCTCTTCTTAAAAATATTGATGATGCCCCTTACAAATCTGAGAGCCTTGCTATACTTAACTATTGTTTGGAAAATTACAATGCAAATTACTATATTACTGATCATCTTGAGAGAATCTCTCCTCCAAAGGAAGAGACTAATTTTTTGCAGGACTCTATGGAAGAAGAAATTACTGAACCTGAAAGCTACTTGGATGAAAAAGAGGAGGAGAGTGACGAACAAGAGGAGTAAGAATGGAGCCATCCATGTCTACCTTATAATGAGAGTAACTCTTTGAATCTTACCTTATATGAGTGTTATGATCCTATGGATTCTTTTGAAATATCCCTTTTTGATGAAGTTGATGCCTTCTATGCTTATGGCCGTGATGCCACTATGGATGATGCTTACGGAAATGAACTTTCTATAGTTCCTCATGTTCAGCATGAAATTTTTGCTATTGCACCCACACTTGATTGTCCTATTATCTTTTTGAAATCTCCAACCCGTATTTCGGAGAACTTTGTTCTTATCAAGGCTCAATGTGATGGGTTGCATTTAACTTATAATCCTAAAGACCGTGTTGAAAACTATACACGTGTGCTTGCAGTTCATGAACAACATGATTTATGTGATAGTTATATTCTTGATGTTGTTCATGATACTACTGAAAATTATTTTGAGAGAGGGAAGTTTGGTTGTAGAAACTTCCATATTACTAAAACTCCTCTCTTTATGTTGAAAGTTTTGAAGATGTTCTTGTTCCACCTTCCTATGCTTGTCTCTTTGTGCTTCGTTGAATTATTTTCTTACAAGATTCCTATGCATAGGAAGTGGGTTAGGCTTAAATGTGTTTCATATTTTCTTCTTGATGCTCTCCTTTGCTTCAACGCTTATTCTCTTTTGAGAGCATCTTCTATAAACCTCAAGCCTAGCTAATGGCTTTAAAGAAGCGCTTTCGGGAGGAAGCCCGCAACGAATTTAGGTTTTTCTTTTTGCTTTTCTTCTGTTCTTAGTGGTCTTGATGATTGTTACTACTGTAGAAACATCATTGTATCTTTATTTTTCAAGCTTTGTGCCAAGTTTTGCCTCAGATTGCAAGAAAGGTCAAAAGTTGGTGCTTGCTGTCCAGAAACAGATTTTGTCTGCTTGACGGAAAAATTCTCAATAAATCACCAGATCATCTTTTTGATCTGAATTGTTTTGACAGCATGCTCCATACAATTACCTTTCAGGCGTCTGTTCCCGGTTTTTCTTTTCGCAGTTTTGCAATCCTTAAAACTTGCTTTTTCTTTCCAAACTTTTTTGGGCAGGCAAGAGAAACAGTAGCTCTTCCTGCAGTAGAGGAAAATTATTTTATTAGGGTACTAACCTCTCTAATCAGCCTACAATGAGTTATGTATGAAGGGAGTTTTCAAGTGCGCGATGGAAGATGATGAAAGAAGATCTTGGAGTGTCAAACGCTCAAGCTTGGGGATGCCCATGTGCATCCCCTATAAATATTCAAGGATACTCAAGCGTCTAAGCTTGGGGATGCCCCCGATGCATCCCCTTCTTCATCAACAATCATCAGTTTGTCCCTCGTTGCACTATATTTTTATCATTTCATGCGTTATGTGCTTTGCTTGGAGCGTCTCGCTCTTTACTTTTCTAGGTTTGTTTTGCTTTCTTTGCTGTAGTAACAAGTTAGACCCCAACTTACTATTTTGTGTGGGAGAGATTCATGCTCCGCTTGAACTAGAACTCCTCATAGGATTTGCATGCTTATTCTTTTAGCTATGAGTTGTTCTTTTTCTTTTCTTAGCTGCTGTTCTTTTTAGTTGAGTGCTTTAGTTTTTCTAGAGCTTTTCTTTTGTCTTAGGTTGAACTTTCTATAGGTTGCATGTTTTATCTTGTTAGAGAGTTTGCCTGTTGCACTGAGTTCTGTGTCTTGACTGAAAGTAGGTAGTTAAAGTTGCTGTCCTCTTTGTAGTAGTAACTTGCAATAGTTTTGAGGTATTGACTAGAGTAATGTTTGAACTTATGGTGTCAAGATCTCTTGCCTATTAGTGATAGATGTCGTATTTTGGGCAATCCGTGTGTTTTTCGAAAACCAAAAACCCATGTTGAGAACTCTAGCTACTAGATGGATCACTAACCTCTGGAGGGTTCGAATATTAGAGTACATTCACGTACCATGAGTCGAGGATGCGCATGGATAACAAACCCCCATACACTCCTCCTCGGGGTACCTGTCTCTTTGTGAAACTCCTAATTAGATTGAGAGTTACCGATAATAAGTGCATGAGTTCTTTGGACTAATGTGAGTATTCGAAAGTTGACACTTTCAGCCACCTATACTTTTTCTAGCCTCTTCGGTACCGTGCATTTCCCTTTCTCACCTCGAGAGTTGGCACATACTTCACCGGTGCATCCAAACCCTTGGCACGATACGCTCTGTCATCATAAGCCTCCTTATATCTTTCCTCAAAACACCCATCATACCTACCTACAAGGCATTTCCATAGCCTTTCCGAGATACATTGCCATGCAACATCCACCTTCTCATGACTTGATCTTCATTTCATACATGCTACTTGCTTGATCGATGAGCCGCATGCTAGTTGGGACTTGCCCTAATCATTGCTACATGACGCACTAGTATCATTGCATATCCTGCTACCCTGGCAGAGGCATACATTTTCATCATGATAGTTACATTTTCTTTATGTGAGTACCTTTGTAAACTGTGAAAGATCTCCTATATTCTTGTAAAATATAGAGTATTGCCCCTAAAGTGAGAAAAAGATCCCAAAGAGGACAAAATCAAAAGATCCCAAAGAGGACAAATAAGAGTTAAATAGAAAGAGCCATTGAGGCCACCAAAAAAAAAGAGAAAAATAAAAAGAGAGAAGGGGGCATACTACTATTCCTTTTGAGAGATCCACACTAGTACTTCATCTCCTTTACCTTGTACTCCATAGAGATCATCATCATGCATATAGCTATGTGGGGACCCTTCACACTATAGAACTTGGCTTGTATATTCCAATGATGAGCCTCCTCAAACGAGCTCTAGGTCTTCTTGAGCAAGCAAGTTAGATGCACCCCCACTAGTTCCCTTGGAGAGCTTTTAGCTCACATGTGCATCCGTTGTATGGCAATCCCTACTCCACACATCATATCTATCATATGGCCTTCTCTCGCCTATGATTGTCCTCATTGATGTGAGCCTTTCACACCTTTTTGTCTTCCTCCTCCACCTTCTTTCTGTTTCGCCTTTTAGGTGTCAACTTTCTTGCTCACGCTCATCATTGCATGAGTGCTCAAAATATCGAAAGGGAGTGGATCAATTTGACTTGTACCTGGCTAGTGGTCTGGGGACGAGTCCAGATAAGAATCCAAAGGAGACCAAGTGTGAAACTTTAGTAGATAGTTGTTCTCAACAACCTTATTTTTTCTCTCGTATTTCCCTATCCCTTGCTTGCACGCAAACACCATCTGGAGACATTCGAGTCACGGACAGCGAGAGCTCTTGCACCTTTGGATCTTTTGTTGCTTGTGTCAATGCTAATATAGACTCTTGCTTGTTAAGACTTGAATTGAATTGCATGCTTTGATTTCTTAACTTAAAAGTCCTTTTATGGTTGTGTGGCATGTCACCACAGAAATTATGCTGGTTATCATTTACCTACTCGAGGACGAGCAGGATTAAGCTTGGGGATGTTGATACGTCCCAAACGTATCTATAATTTCTGCTTGTTCCATGCATGTTTTGTGTGACTTTGCCATGATTTGCTTGAACTTTCATACACTTTTGAACCTATTTGGACTAACCTATTAACTCAGTGCACCCAGTTGCCAGTTTCTGTTTTCTGCTGTTTTTGTATTTCAGGTTTTTCGGCCATTAAAAGTGCTCCAAAAATTCTGGGGAAAATATATAAAAAATCAGCGCAACAGAAGCTTCCGGAATCACCAAGAGAGGGAAGGGGGGCCACCACCAGGCAGCCAGGAGGGCAGGTGGCGCGGCCCCACCCTGGGCCACGCCAGGGACCCTCCTGACTGCCTCGTGGGTCCCCTCGACGCCCCCCCTTCGCCTATATTTACCCCTCGGGGTGGAAACCCCTAATACATACTCCTTTTTCGCGATCTCGCCTCTGTTCCGCCGCCGCCGCCGTTTCAAGATCGGGGCTGCCTGGAGAAGCTGCTCCGGCACCCTGCCGGGAGAAGCTACCCCTTCCGAGAGACCCTCCATAGCCATGGACGCCTCCCGTATGTACCGTGAGTAGTTTCCCTTGGACCATGGGTCCGTGACCAGTAGCTATGTGATCTATCTCTCCCCCTTTTGTGCTTCCACTTTCGAGTCCTCGTGAGCTGCCTCACATGATCGAGGCATCTATGTAATTTCTGTTGTTGCTATGCTGAGTTTGTTGGGATCTGATGGATTATGAGACTATGTTCAGATTGTGATGAGTAATATATTTGGTTCTTCTCTTTTATATTTTGTTCTTGAGTAAATTCTTGCATGTTCTCCGTTGCGGTATTTGCTTTGTCCAAGTATTTTATTTGCAACTCCAAGAAAGAGCGTTATGCTCGATTGTGGGTTCAGCCCCTTGATGTCTAGCTTGAGTGACAGAAACATGAGACTAGGGGATGTGCTGTTGCCACCAGGGATAAAACAACGGTGCTTGTACCTGCGGGTGCAAGGATTGTTTACTTTACGCAAAGTTCTTTTAATGCAGTTGTCTGTTGCTTTGAGTTTACACTTTGGGTGGGATTCACAACTTAATACCAGCGAGATGTTATGGATAGATATCTCAAGGTGGATGATTCGTAGTAGATGCAGATGGATTTCGGTCTACTTACTTTGGCGTATGATACGTCCAAAACGTGTCTATAATTTCTTCTTGCTCCATGCATTTTTGTGTGATATTGCTTGATCTAGATACACTTTCATACACTTTTGATCATATTTGGACTAACCTATTAACTCAGTGCACCCCAGTGCCAGTTCCTGTTTTCTGCTGTTTTTCTATTTCAGTTTTCCTCCATATAAAAAGTGCCAGAAAAATTCGGGAAAATTCAGATAAAAAATCAGCGTGACGGAGGCTTTGAGAAGAGCCCGGGAGGGGCCAGAGGGGAGCCAGGGGGGCACAGGCGGCCACCCGGCGCGGCCCCACCCCTGGGGCCCCTGGTCCACCTCTGGCTGCCCCCCTTCGCCTATTTAATCTACGTCACGGGAAAACTCTAGAAGAGGAGCCTTATTCCGCGAACTCGCCTCTGTTCCGCCCCCACCGCGCTTCCAAGATCGGGAGCACCAGAAGACCTTTTCCCGGCACCCTGCCGGAGGGAGGATTGACCTCCGGGAGTCTCCTCTCCACCATGGATGCTCCCCGGATGTCTCGTGAGTAGTTTTCCTTGGACCATGGGTCCGTGATCAGTAGCTATGTGATGTTCTCCTCCCCTCTTTGATCTTCATTGTTTAGACCTCATGAGCTGCCCTACATGATCGAGGCACCTTTGTAATATTTCTGCTGTTGCTATGCTGAGTTTGGAGGGATCTGATGGATTATGAGATTATGTTCAGATTGTGATAGAGTAATATATTTGGTTTTTATCTCTTATATTTTTGTTCCTAAGTAATTCTTGCATGTTCTCCGTTGCTGTTTATTGCTTTGGCCAAGTAGTAGGTAGTGACTCCAAGAGGGAGCGTTGTGCTAGATTGTGGGTTCATGCCCCCCGATGACACGCTTGAGTGACAGAAACATGAGTCTAGGGGATGTGCTGTTGCCACAAGGGGGAAAACAACGGTGCTTGTAACCGCGGTTACAAGGAATGTTTACTTTACGCAAAGGTTTTTTTAATGCAGTTGTCTGTTGCTTTGGGTTTACACTTTGGGTGGGGCTCGCAACTTAATACCAGCGAGATGTTCTGGATAGATATCTCAAGGTGGATGATTAGTAGTAGATGCAGATGGATTTCGGTCTACTTATTTTGGCGTACTGCCCATGCTTTTGAGCCTCTTCCTTTCTTTTGTAGCATAGTTAGCATTGCGGTGCGTTCTTAATCCTGTCAATTGCCCTTCTGTAATTTGTTTACCTCGCATAGCAGTTTTATCGTCTTTTGGGAGAGAGACATCACTAGTGAACATCACGTATCCCGGTCCATATCCTCATTACTGTTTCCAAGCTATATTTACTTTTCTGCATTTACTTTCAAGTTGCTATCATTATCCCTTGCGTTTTATCATTTGTGAACAACAAGACCGGAGAGATTGACAACCTCTCTGAACTTCATTGGGAACAAAGTTATCTGTGTCTGTGTGCAGGTCTGCGTCAGTTGCGCCGCTGACACCTACTTATCATCTCTGGAGTCCTACTGGAGACAAACCTTGGTATCTTCACCGAGGGAAAACTGCTGCTTTACTGCATCACGCCTTCCACTTGGGGCTCACCAACGAAGGGCGAGAAGCCAATAAGCAAGAGTATTTCTGGCGCCGTTGCCGGGGACTCCGAGTGCTAAGATAGGGGAGTTGCACACTACCCTTTACCTTTGTTTTTTAGTCTTGTTAGTTTATCTTTCAGTTTTTATCTTTGTGTCTTTTATCAAAATTTACAAAAAAATCTGCCACACTTGCTGCTACTATGGGTTCCACTGAAAACACCAAGTTGTGTGACTTTACTAGTCACAACAACCAAGACTTTATCTGCACTCCCATTTCCACACCTACCACTTCAGCTACCTCTTATGAAATTAAACCTGCTTTGCTAAACCTTGTTATGAGAGATCAATTCTCTGGTGTTGGAGATGATGCTGCTTTACACTTGAATAATTTTGTTGAATTATGTGATATGCAAAAGTATAAAGAAGTAGAAGGTGACGTTGTTAAGCTCAAGCTCTTTCCTTTCTCTTTAAGGGGAGATGCTAAAATCTGGTTTCAATCTTTGCCTAGAAATAGCATAGATTCTTGGGATAAGTGCAAAGATGCTTTTATAGGGAAGTACTACCCTCCTGCTAAGATTATCCAATTGAGGAGTAATATTATGAATTTTAAGCAATTGGATAATGAACACGTTGCCCAAGCTTGGGAACGAATGAAATCTCTTGTTAAGAAATGCCCTACACATGATTTGACTACCTGGATGGTTATCCAGACTTTTTATGCAGGCTTGAACTTTACCTCGCGAAACCTGTTAGATTCGGCCGCGGGAGGAACCTTTATGTCAACTACACTTGGTGCTGCCACGAAGCTTCTCGATGAAATGATGACCAATTATTCCCAATGGCACGCCGAACGCGCTCCAACAGGTAGGAAGGTAAATTCTGTCGAGGAAATTACCTCCCTCAATGAAAAAGTTGACTTAATTATGTCTCTACTTACCAAGCAAACCTCTATTGATCCTCATGATGTTCCTTTAAATTCTTTGGTTGCTCAAGAACAAGTAGATGTGAACTTTATTGCTAGAAACAACTTCAACAACAATGCTTATAGGGGAAATTTTTCTAGCAATCCTAGAACGTTTCCATCCAATTATGGGAACAACAACACTTACCCTAGCAAAAAGAACCCCTCTTCTGAACTAGAAAGCATGCTTAGAGACTTTATCACTACCCAAAAAGCCTTCAACAAAAATTTAGAGGAGAAATTAGCTAAAATAGATAATCTCTCTTTGGAGGTAGAAAGCTTAGCCCTTGATATTGAGATGCTTAAAATTAGAACCTTCCCCCCTTGAGGAGAATAAGGCCACTCCTATTAATGCTATCCAGTTATAAATCAATGAAAATATTAGGATGATGGCTAAACTTAAAGAAAGATGGGCTAGAGAAAAAGAGGAAGAGGATAGAATTAAGAGCCTTCCTACACACCACACAGTTGCCACTATCCAAATTGTTGAGGAGACCCATACTATTAGCACCCAATGCACTCCTAGTCCCGTTGGACCTATTAATGGTGATGCTAATACCTCAACCGTAGAAAAAGAAACTCCTATGAACATAGAGGGTTTCAAACAAGTGAGCCTAGATGACACTACTACCACCTTTGATAGTAGTGATATTGATTTTGATAGTTGAACCCTCTCAGAAGTTATTAGCTTGTTACACAAAATGTCTAGAGACCCCCACACTAGCACACTTAATCTTGCCTTCACGGAGCATATCACAAATGCTCTTATCAAATCTAGGGAGGAGAAGCTTAGAGTAGAAGCCTCCATACCTAGGAAGCTAGATGATGGTTGGGACCCTATGATCAAAATTAAATTAAATAACTTCTGTTGCTATGCTTTATGTGATGTTGGAGCTAGTACCTCTGTTATGCCCAAAAGAATATTTGATATGTTTGGATTGAAGCCTTTTGAGCCTTGTTCTTTTGGTGTTCGTCTTGTTGACTCTTCCATAAAGAAACCCTTGGGGAAGATCGACGATGTTCTTATCATTGTCAATAACAACTATGTTCCCGTTGATTTTATTGTTATGGATATAGAGTGTGAACCTTTATGTCCAATTATTTTGGGACGTCCTTTTCTTCGCACCGTTGGTGCGGTTATTGACATGAAAGAGGGGAATATAAAATTCCAATTCCCATTCAAAAAGGGGATGGAACACTTCCCTAGAAATAAAATCAAGTTACCTTTTGAGTCCGTTACACGGGCTAATTATTCTCTTTCTCTTGATAAAACTTGATTCTTCTTTTTGCATCATGCCTAGCTAATGGCTTTAAAGAAGCGCTTTCTGGAGGCAGACCGCCACGAATTTAGGTGTTTATTTTTTGCTTTTGTTGTGTCTTTATGGTTGTTATTTCTGTAGCAACATCATTGTATCTTTATTTTTCAGCTTTGTGCCAAGTTATAGCCTCTTACGGCAAGGGAAGTAAAAGTTGTGACATGCTGTCCAGAAAACAGATTCTGTCCTCGTGACCAGATAAATTCTAGAAAAATCCCAGTTCATATTTTTGAGCTGAATTTTTTACACAATATGCTCTATACAATTACGAAACTTCCCTATGTTCTGAATTTTTTCATTTGAGTTGCAGAAGTGTCCTAAAAAATTCTTTACTATCTTCTGTTCTGTTTTTCACAGATTCTGCCACGTTTTGTCTCTCCTTACTTTTGCAAACCTTAAGCTTGCTTTTTCTTTGCAAAAACTTTTTGGCACTCTTGAGAAACAGTAGATCTTCAAGAATATCTTTATATCTAGTGGGTAAAAAATTATGTATTAAGGGTACTAACCTCTCTAATCAGCTTATGATGAGTTATGTATGAAGGGAGTTTTCAAGTGTGCGATAGAAGATGATGAAAGAAGATCCAGGAGTGTCAAGCGCTCAAGATTGGGGATGCCCCCATGCATCCCCAATAAGTATTCAAGGAGACTCAAGCGTCTAAGCTTGGGGATGCCCCCGTGCATCCCCTTCTCCATCAACAAATCATCAGTTCGTCCTTCGTCTCACTATATTGTTATCACTTCATGCGTTATGTGCTATGCTTGGAGCGTCTCGCTCTTAGGTTTTGTTTTTAGTTTCCTTTAGCTTTGCTTGCTGTTCATAACAAGTTAGATCCCGTCTTACTTTGTGTGGGAGAGAAACACGCTCCACTTTCAAAATCTAGAACACATCATAGGATTCTTCATGCCTATCTTTTTGCTGTTGTGTGTTCTTTATCTTTTCGTAGCTACTGCCATGTTTAGTTTTAGTCTTAGTTTGTCTTTAGCAAGAGCCTTGGCTTTTGTTTAGTTTGTTGCTGGAACTCTTTTTAGTTTTCATGTTTATCTTGTTAAAGAGAGTTGGTTGTTGCACTGAGTTGTGTTTTGTCTTGAAAGTGGGTAATTGAGGTTGCTATTTAATTTTAGTAGTAGCTTGCAATAGTTTTGAGGTATTTTTGTGAGTAATGTTTGGACTTTTGGTGTCAAGAGCTCTTGCCTATTAGTGATAGGTGTCGTATTTTGGGCAATCCGTGTTTATTTTCAAAACCTACAAAACTAGTTGAGAACTCTAGCTACTAGATAGATCACTACTCTTCTGAGGGGTCGAATATTAGAGTACACTCACGTACCATGAGTCGAGGATGCGCAAGGATAACCAAACCCCCATACACTCCTCCTCGGGGTACTTGTCTCTTTTTGAACCTCCTTATTGGATTGAGAGTTACCGATAATAAGTGTATGAGTTCTTCGGACTAATGTAAGTATTGAGAGTTGACACTTCCACCTTCCCATATTTTGCTAGCCTTTCCCGTGCCGTGCATTGCCTTCTTCTCACTCCGAGAGTTGGTGTCCACCTTCGCCGGTACATCCAAACCCTTGGCATGATACGCTCTGTCATCATAAGCATCCCTTTATCTTTCCTCAAAACAACCACAATACCTACCTATCAAGGCATTTCCATAGCCTTTCCGAGTTACATTGCCATGCAACATCCACATCTTCATGACTTGATCTTCATGTCATACATGTTCCTGCTACACTGGCAGCGATATACCTTGCATACATCATGTTAGTTACATCTTCTTTATGATTTTGAGTACCTTGTAAAGTGTGAAAGATCTCCTTTACATTCTTGTAAAATAGAGTGTTTCCCTTAAGTGAGGAAAAGATCCCAAAGTGGACACAATAAAAGATCCCAAAGAGGACAAATGATAGTTAAATAGAAAGAGCCATTGAGGCCACAAAAAAATACAAAAAAATAGAAAAAGATAAAAATAAATAAAAAGAGAGAAAGGGGCAACACTACTATCCTTTTGAGAGATCCACACTAGTACTCCCTTTATATCCTTGTACTCCATAGAGATGATCTTCATGCATATAGCTATGTGGGGACCTTCACACTAGAACTTGGCTTGCATATTCCAAGGATGAGCCTCCTCAAACGAGCTCTAGGTCTTCATGAGCGAGCAAGTTAGATGCACCCCCACTAGTTCCATTGGAGAGCTTCTTAGCTCGTATGTGCATCCGTTGCATGGCACTCCCTACTCCTCACATCATATCTATCATTTGGCATCTCTTGCCTATGATTGTCCTCATTGATGTGAGCCTTTCTCATCCTTTTTGTCTTCCTCCTCCACCATATTTCTCTCTTTGCCATCCTAAGTGTCAACTCTCGTGCTTACGCTCATCCATTGCATGAATGCTCAAAATATCGAAAATGAGTGGATCAAATTGACTTGTACCTGGCTAGTGGTCTGGGGACGAGTCAAGATAAGATTCCAAAGAGGACCAAGTGTGAAACTTTAGTAGATTGAGTTCTCAACAAAAATATTTTTTTCTCTCGTATTCCCTATCCCCTTTCTTGCACGCAAACACCATTTGGAGACATTCGAGTCACGGACAGCGAGAGCTCTTGCACCTTTTGTTCTTTTCTTACTTGTTTCAATGCTAATATAGACTCTTGCATGTTATGACTTGAATTGAATCTATAACCTTGATTGCTTTACTTTTCAAAGTTCTTTTATGGTTGCTAGGATGTCACCACAGAAATTATGCTTGTTATCATTTACCTACTCGAGGACGAGCAGGAATTAAGCTTGGGGATGTTGATACATCCAAAACGTATCTATAATTTCTGCTTGCTCCATGCATGTTTTGTGTGATATTGCTATGATCTAGATACACTCTCATACACTTTTGATCATATTTGGACTAACCTATTAACTCGATGCACCCTAGTGCCAGTTCCTGTTTTCTGCTGTTTTTCTATTTCAGTTTTCCCCCATATAAAAAGTGCCAGAAAAATTCAGGAAAATTCAGATAAAAAATCAGCGTGACGGAAGCTTCGAGAAGAGCCCGGGACGGGCCAGAGGGGAGCCAGGGGGGCCCAGGCGGCCACCCGGCGCGGCCCCACCCCTGGGCGCGCCAGGGGGGCACCTGGTCCATCTCTGGCTGCCCCCCTTCGCCTATTTAATCTACGTCACGGGAAAACTCTAGAAGAGGAGCCCTATTCCGCGAACTCGCCTCTGTTCCTCCGCCGCCGCGCTTCCAAGATCGGGAGCACCAGAAGACCTCTTCCCGGCACCCTGACGGAGGGAGGATTGACCTCCGGGAGTCTCCTCTCCACCATGGATGCTCCCCGGATGTCTCGTGAGTAGTTTTCCTTGGACCATGGGTCCGTGATCAGTAGCTATGTGATGTTCTCCTCCCCTCTTTGATCTTCATTGTTTAGACCTCATGAGCTGCCCTACATGATCGAGGCACCTTTGTAATATTTCTGCTGTTGCTATGCTGAGTTTGGAGGGATCTGATGGATTATGAGATTATGTTCAGATTGTGATAGAGTAATATATTTGGTTTTTATCTCTTATATTTTTGTTCCTAAGTAATTCTTGCATGTTCTCCGTTGTTGTTTATTGCTTTGGCCAAGTAGTAGGTAGTGACTCCAAGAGGGAGCGTTGTGCTAGATTGTGGGTTCATGCCCCCCGATGACACGCTTGAGTGACAGAAACATGAGTCTAGGGGATGTGCTGTTGCCACAAGGGGGAAAACAACGGTACTTGTAACCGCGGTTACAAGGAATGTTTACTTTACGTAAAGGTTTTTTTAATGCAGTTGTCTGTTGCTTTGGGTTTACACTTTGGGTGGGGCTCGCAACTTAATACCAGCGAGATGTTCTGGATAGATATCTCAAGGTGGATGATTAGTAGTAGATGCAGATGGATTTCGGTCTACTTATTTTGGCGTACTGCCCGTGCTTTTGAACCTCTTCCTTTCTTTTGTAGCATAGTTAGCATTGCGGTGCGTTCATAATCCTGTCAATTGCCCTTCTGTAATTTGTTTACCTCGCATAGCAGTTTTATCGTCTTTTGGGAGAGAGACATCACTAGTGAACATCACGTATCCCGGTCCATATCCTCATTACTGTTTCCAAGCTATATTTACTTTTCTGCATTTACTTTCAAGTTGCTATCATTATCCCTTGCATTTTATCATTTGTGAACAACAAGACCGGAGAGATTGACAACCTCTCTGAACTTCGTTGGGAACAAAGTTATCTGTGTCTTTATGCAGGTCCGCGTCAGTTGTGCCGCTGACACCTACTTATCATCTCTGGAGTCCTACTGGAGACAAACCTTGGTATCTTCACCGAGGGAAAACTGCTGCTTTACTGCATCACCTTCCACTTGGGGCTCACCAACGAAGGGCGAGAAGCCAATAAGCAGCATACTGCCCATTGCTTTTGAGCCCTTCCTTTCTTTGCAGCATAGTTAGCATTGCGGTGCCTTCATAATCCTGTCAATTGCCCAACTGTGATTTGTTTAACTCGCTAGCACTTTTATCGTCTTTTGGGAGAGAGACATCACTAGTGAAAATCACGTGACCCTGGTCCATCTTCACATTATTGTTCACACCCTCAATTTACTTTCAGCTTTTACTTTCCTTTGCACCTTTTATCTCTTGCGTTGATCCTTTGTAAACGACAAGGCCGGAGGAATTGACAACTCCTCTGTACTCGTTGGGAGCAAAGTTATTTGTTGTTGTGTGCAGGTCCACGAAAACACCCTAGTCAGGAAGCAATTTCTGGCGACGTTGCCACCTAGTTGTATCTCCTGAGTCCTACTGGTTCGATAACCTTGGTATCTTCACTGAGGGAACCTTGCTGCTGCACTGCATCTGAAACCTTCCACTTGGGGTAACCAACGAGGGGCGAGAAGCCATCAATTTCCAACATGATATCACAACATTACAGATACAAGGATACACCATCTCATACAATCGGCATACAACTGCCTTAGATACAATACATCAGCAGAAGGTACATGTCTGAGTACAGACTACAATCAAATGCCTACTGGCAAAGAGAAAAACATCGACCCCATAACCACACGGGTCCAGGCCCTCCGCTGGGATCCGCCTAACTAGTCATCGTCGAGTCTCCACGTGAAACGTCGATCACCATACCTGTTGTCGATCAGGAACCCTGAAAAGAGTTTCGGGGTAGTATCATGAGTACAGAAGTACTCAGCATCCAACTGTAGTGGTCAACTGACCCAGCAAGGACTTCATCACTCGTCATTCTAGGACAACTAGTAGTTTACGGTAAGGATGGGGTAAGTGGTGAGGTTGCTGCCGCACTAGCATTATTAAGTGGCTAACGATCCAGAGAGTAAGGTAAGAATCCAAGCATTCGATGAGGAATCGCCTCCAACAAGTCTTGCTATCAACTACTTACACAATCATAACACCTATCCTATCCTTGTCCTCCTCTTCGCATCCCGACGAAGAAGAAGCAGTCAAGGCACACACACATTGATCAAGTATAGTTATGATTCAGTTGATGTTATCTATGAACAAGACGTAGGTTCCAAGTCGTCCATAACCGTGGACACGGCTTCTCGAAAATATTTAACCCTGTAGGGGTGTACCAACTGCCCATTACAAGGCTCCGCACGCACGCCCATCTCTCTCAGTTGCTACCCATTATAGGCAACCATTTTATGATTTAGTTCCGAGAGATCCGAAACGACAGGTCCCTCTAACTAACAACGAACGAATCCGGGTGGCCCCGGGTGAGTCGACACCCAACTCAAAAGCCGGCCGCGCTCTCGATTCGGTCTCTATCGTCTGTCGCAGGTTTGGATAGCCGGTTAATCACACATGGGAAACCGGGTCCTCAGCCGGACAAGGTGGGCCAACAAGGAAACTATGTCCTCACTGGTCCGGGTTGGTTGGAAAACTACTGGCGTCCGACCAGCACACACACGGTTTCAAATGGTAAATAAGCTTGGGCCACCACTAGAAATGTTTGAATCTAGGTAGGTAAGAATAGGGGACCCCATAAAATCCCACACGCGGTTAGGCACGCTCAGTCTTAGAACCAATACCCGGAACTCGGATCCTAGGTGACTCGAATGGAACAAAGCGTCGGGGCGGGATAGCCTAGACCTTCCATCCTTCGTCGAATATAGTCAACATTATAATAATCATATCATCAACAACAATATAATAAGGTGATAGCCCAAACCAAGGAGTAACAGGGTAACATCTTAGCATCCTAAGCATGCATACTAAGCAGGGGCTGAGCAACGAGCAATAGTAACATAGCAGTACATGGTTTGCTGGGAGGGGACATGGCTGTATCGGTTTGAAAGAGGCTGTAAACATGTGGTAGGATCAAACATCGAACCTATCCTAGACTAGCATGCAAACCGCTGGTTGAAATAGAATGGATCATAAGTAATGCATAGTCCTTGCCTGTTGATAAGTAATGCATAGTCCTTGTCTGTCCCATGGCTGTATCGGGTTCCGAAGGTGTAGTTGATCGCAAGCTCGCATCGTCTCCGAGAGGTACCCGCGGAAGCTCACAAGACGATAAACACTGGAAAGCATTCAACGAGCAAGCATCTATTACTACGAAGCAAACACGAGCAAGCATCAACAAGAAGGCAACACGAGACATCGCACCTACCGTCGAGAGCGGTTACTAACAGGTTGAGTGGAGTACTCGTCACACACGACGATACCGCACATTTAGAAAGGTTCAAGTTGTTTAGCTACACAAGGTGAGCAAAGGTTATTAACATGGCAAAGCACAGAAGCATGGCATAGCACACAAACATGACAAGAGGTGAAGCATAAGATAAACTATCTATGCTAGTCAATTTAAGTGAGGCACAACCTAAACATGGCATAACACTAAGTGCCGCACAACAATTAAAGGATTTGGTACTGTTCTGCCCTAAACCATATTTTAGGTTGGTTAACAACAGCAAACAATAGCATAAACACAAAGTACACGGAAAACTAATCAAGTTACATATAAAGAACACCCCAAACGGGGTTACGGTTAAAAAGATACAAGCAAAACAAGTGTGGAACACAATCTGCCAACATCAGGAAGCACACTTTAGAGCAATGCATAAACAGGATAATGAATGCAAACATGCTCACAAATGATATGCAACTAAAGTAGACATGGCAGGGAAGGCATGGCAAAAAGAATCATGCAAATAGGCATCATGAACAACTAGTTATAGCCCATGCAAAATGCAATAAAACATTACTGGTCCATGACTTAGTAAAAATCAGAGAAACATGGCAGAAACTGTTATTTTTATGCTGTACAAATAGGAGAAAAAGTATATGCAAAAGTGTAGCACAATGACATAGCAATACATGGGCATGAAGTAGACATGATGGTGATCAGGTACAAACAAGAATCAAGGTCATAGGCATAACAGATCAAAAGATATTAAGCATGCAACATGACATCGAAACGTTACAGACTTAGAGAAAAACAGAGGTGGCTGTCAGCAACAACAGCATAGCAACTTTGCAGCTAAAAATAACTATGATCAGGAATGCAAACATGACACTGCAATACATGTAAATAAAGTATGCAAAAAGAATCAATGCAATATGCCTCATGGATGTGTCACAATCATCAATCAAAGTTGCAATAAAATAACAACAACACACTAACAGGAAAATAGTAGCAATTAACAGCATGATGGCCACTTCAACAGTGATTTTCACCATCAAGATGGCCTCAAATCAAAATGCTCACAAAATATGAACTGAAGTACACACAATTCTAAACAATTTTCCTTTTGGGCGCAACGTCATCCGGGCTACGGTTTGATCGCAAATCTACTCGCAAAATTGAATTAGCTGCAAAAATCCTGGGACTTAGAAAAATTTCTAGGCAGAGAGTTAGAAAAAAAATGAAGGGGTGGACCTCATCGGGCCGAGGCCCACTTGCGGCCTGGAGGCGGTTGGGCCACGGGCGCTGGGCCACGCAGAGCAGGCCGGCCCACCTGTGGCGCTGGAGCCTGGCTGCTCTTCCTCGTCTCCACGACGGGAAGCTGCGGTCTGGCGGCGGCCGTTGTTCCCGCCGGCGGCAAGGCAGCAAGGCGGCGCGAGGACGAGTAGGACTGGGCGGATCCGGGCGCGGGGAGGCGGATCCAGGCGGCGGCGAGGTCCAAGGCGGCGGGGTCGGCGTGCTGCGGTGAGCTCCCGGGGAGGATGAGCTCGGGCCGGCCATGGCCTCAGCCGGCTGGAGCTAAGGCGCGGCGGCGCCTCCTGGTGCAGGCCTACGAGAGGAAGAGGAGAAGGGGTGAGAGGAGGAGAGAGGGAACGCGGGGAAGAGGAGGGAGAGGAGGATGGCGCGCTTGGCTGCCGGCGGGGGCCTCGGGCGCGTCCACGAGAGAGGTTGGAGGAGGGAGAGAGAGATGGAGGCTGGGCTGACGTGGCGCATCCACAGCCCTCTGATCTCGCGATCGAACGGCTTCTAACGGATCTGAGCTAGGTTTCAGGTTTGGAGGGCTAGGGGAAAAATTTGGAGGCAGATCTGAGGGGTGGCTGCAATTTTGTGGCCTGGGAAACCCTAGAAAAAGGTGGGAGAGTGGTGGTCTTTATATAGCCGAGGTGGCTGGAAGTTTGCAAAAACATCCCCGGTTTTTCTCTCGCGCGCGCGGTGTTTACGTTTCTGACCGCCGGGGGTTCGCAGGACCTCTGATTCGGGTAAAACTTCGAACTGCGCGATCAGCGCGTCGAGCCGGCGGCGTTCACCTCGCGTTGGAACCGTTCCGAGAACACTTTTTGGCGCGCTATAAAAATATCTCGTTTAATTATTAAACGGGGTTTTTTGTTCCGTTGGCTGCGGCTGGTCTCGTGCGGTTTTTGCGACGGTGATCGGGTGAAACCCGGTGTCGCAAACGTCGAGTGTCAGGGTGGCAAGGGTCGGTCTCCGTCCGATACGAGATAAGAGGGGGAAAAATAATCGCCGATCGATAAATCGGGGATGCAAACACCGCAAGCAAATCAGACAATCAAACAATTCTCACCGAAAACAAAAAAATTTAATTTTTGTGAAATCTGGGCTGTTACAGAAAAGAATGGTATGATATTGCAAGGAAAGAGATCTTGGAGCGAAGGTTTCATGGCGGTGATTCGGCAAGTGGTGGTGGCGGTGGTGACGGTGATGGCTTCATCTTCCATTTCAATGGTGACGAGTGATGATGATGATGATGTCGTGAGTTTTTGCATGAGAATCTTTTGGGATATGGGGTGAAATACTGTGATCATTGTCGTCTAAAAACTATGTTTAATTGTCGAATTATGGTTTAATTGTTGAATTGCGGTTAGATTATTTTTTCAGTTTAAAGGTTCGCACGGGCTGCGACTGAACAGACCCCACAACTCTATTTTACACTCGGTTTTGCGACATATGTTCGACCGCAGCCTCCACAAGTTTTAAAACACGCCTTTCATGATCTTTATCACGGTTTTAAAAACCCGCACGGTAAAAGATCTGTTGGTGATGCTCGAAAACATTATTCCCTTCCGTCTCGGGCCCCCTCACCCCCGTTACAACGCAAGTTCACGGAACTCCGACGGCCGCCGAGGCACCTCCCCCAGCGGTTGGCGCAATTTAGATGGATGCGACGGGCAGCGGCGAGAGGACGCTTTTTGAGATGCTCACGGCGAGAAGGGCCCGGTTAGGGGAGGCGCCTGTGCAGACCCACCGTATAATTCGCGCCGCTGCAGAAGGCATGAGAGGGGAGGAGATCTACTACCCCGTCCACGAGCAAATCTTCTAGGAGTCTTCTACTAGTTTATGCTTGGATGAAATGAAGAGCTCTCAAGCCACTTGCCGTATTGTACCTATGACATGTGGACCCATGTTAGAAACATTATTTTATTTAACAATCCTTGGGCTCATTTTTTTACCATTATCTCCTCTCCAGATTAAAGCGTGGTTTTCATACATGCAGCCTTTTCATTCGTAGTGGATGCATGCAACCGTTTTTTTATGCCTGGGTGCAGATTTGCATGCATGCAACATTTTTCTGTTATCATTAACGATTGTATTTGTTCATCAAAAAGCTAACTGTAGTTTCACATCGCAAAAAAATAAGGAAAATGTAATTAAATAAATACATATATAGAATATTGTACGTTCAAAATTTCATGGCAATATATTTTCATATGCAGCGTACATAAAGAAAATACAAATACGTATATCACGTTGGTTTTGATCCATGGGCTAAGAATTGTTTTTTTAGCCTACAAAACAGCATATTATGAACGAAATCTTGATAGTCCCTATGAGGGGAAATAGGAAAAAGTGACATCAATTATTTACAAGTTATTTAAAAAATAATTGGAGTCGATTGATTTCAAGAGAGTTGTTGGGTTAAAAACGGACGATTAGTTCATCATATTCTTCCTTACATTAAATTGGCACCCCCTCTCCACTGCTTCTCCACTAATAGCTTCCTTCGGGATATCCTATCGAAGCCATCGGCTGTCCAAAAGGTCCCCTTCTTCAACTCGGGTACCGTCCAATCCGATCGTGAGTAAAAAAAATGAAAAGGCCCCTCACCTACACATGTCAATCCTCAGGCTCACCTTCTCCTGCCATGTCACGGCCAATGGCATCATCTCCAACTCTAGCTCACTCCAGGCCTCGCCATCGTCTTCGTGCCTTGCTGACACTCAATGCAGTGGTTCGTCTCTACTTTTCCATCCAACTAAGAAATACTCCCTCCTTCCCATTATCTTACGCGTATTAGCTTCTAGCACGGAAATTAGCGTAACCCTTCCGTTCCTTCAGCGCTATCGTACAGGTTAAATAGACTGGGAAGCATCCATCAGCTATCGTACAGGTTAAATAGACAAGGGACCATCCACGATCTATTTGGACCAAGTCAAGTTTAACCGATCCAATCCCAAACGACTCGCGTTGGCATAACTGTGTGCCCTACATTATGGGATTGCATGCAAGTTCTAATATGCCTAACATAACGGGAAGGAGGGAGTAAGTGTTGAAAGAAAAAAAAGGCACCACACATGACAGTTGTTTCTAAAAAAGGAACGTACATGCAATTCAACTCATTAAAAATGTTATGTACCCTAGATTTACTTAAAATCACCTACGAAGTATGCGTCTATAATCAGGCGCGGCAAAGCGCGCCAAGCCATCTAGTATAAGTTTAAGCGTGGGTAGATAGGAGATCGCTCAGGCCACCAGCCGTTCACGGTGGCTGAAGTGTGGGCCTCTCATGGGATACAACTTTGCATGTTTTTTCTTTGAGCTGCTTGCTTGCTTTTTTGTAAAGGAAATTGCTTGTGTTTGCTTATGTGGACTGGAGCTCTCTACCCCATGAGGAGAAGAACTAACGTTTTTTCTTTCATTTCTTTGTGAGAGTGGGAAAAACTAATGTCCACTTAGAAGAAAATCAAGAAAAATCAGCAACTCCTCGCTTCAGAAAACGGACAGCTGGATTTTGACTTCAAAAATAATATATCATCGTAAGAAAAATTCATATAACTTTCAATAATGTTCACAGTTTAATAAAAAAATGTTATGATTTTTAATAAATATTTCACAAAATTTTAAAATATATAGGAGTTTTAAATATTCATGAATTTATAAAATACTCATGGATTTCTATAATGTACGGATCTAAAGAATGTTTACGGACTTATAATATGCTCATGAATTTCAAAACTATTCGTTAATTAAAAAATGTTGGTGAATTAAAAAACTATTCATAAATTTTGAGTGAAAAGAAAAATGATACAAGAAATAGAAAAAAAAACCGAGAAAAAACAATGGATAGGATCACCTCTACCTAGGAAAACTGCCCGACAACGTCTATACGACAAAAGGCGAAAGAATAAAAAAATACGTGTGTGGCTACTAGATTAACTATTTTTCAATAAAGGGGCGATTTTATTGACTGAAAATGAAGCATCAAGAGGATGCAAACAAAATGAACACACACCCGGGCTCTGCATAGTTAGGATGCACACATTCAACACCAAGACATACACACAAAAACTTAGACAAAGAATAACAAAGTCATATAAGACTAAAACTACGCATGAGCAAGGGAAAAAGGAAAAGAACCCCAAACCGATTGGATTCGTGATGGGCAAACTACAACAATAATTATACCTGCATTGATCATATCATGAGGCAACACGAACGACAAGGTTCTTCAATAGTAATGCCTTCAGAAAGGTAGAGGCGCTCGATCGCCGTCATCACCGGACCCAACCACCGTAGGTTGCAATCTAGGTTTTACCCTGAAGAATCAATTCGAACATATCCGAGCAATGCCTTCAATAAGGTAACAACGTAAAAACCTCATCATTGTTAGGTTTAACGGACACAAGACAGACCTAGGCGTTCACTCTGAAACTCGAGATTGGGCGCTCAAATAGCACCGCCATCAAAACCAGTTATGTGTTATCGGCACCACATATACAAAAGACAAAAGATCCCCGGTCCTTTTTTTATTTTTCCATGAATTCTCTAGCTTTTGATTATTCATGACATATTTTATTACTATCAATTTTTTTCTTCCACAATGGATTTACATGGCCCAATACATAACATTGATCGGGGTGCGCCAGAATCAACACGTGCACATCATGTAATGTTCATGGGCTTACATTTGATCAGACGTATTCATAGCAGACTGGTGCCCACATCTAACCTTACAAAAAATCTAATGATCATATTGACCATCTATAGAAAAAAAAAGTAATAAAACTTAAGACATGAAAATCACTTATGATCTACACACTTATAGGCGAGCGCAGCGAAGCGTGCCATCCTCCCCTCTAGTGAAGATCTAAATCGGCACGAACGCCAAGGTAATCCTCTCTGGCCGCATGGCCTTCACGTTGTTGTTCTGCAGTAATGATTGTTGCATCATTCACGATGTTGTTCTGCAGTTAGCCTGAGCTGCTGTGACGAGGATAAGTCTAGTACTACGTGAGTCATTAGAAACTGTTCTTACTGTGCTAAAACTATCTTCCGTGCCGAGAGCAATGTTTGAACTTTCAATACTCAGTTGGTACTTGGAGTGTGAAGCTGTAATTTGTTCAAGGACCGGATGGTTAGATGAGAACTTAGAGGATGAGTTCAGGGAAGGATGCTGAAGGACCAAATTTGGTACTAGCATAATGGGTCCAGTTTCCCTGAAAACGAATTTATCTGTGCAGAACAGCAAATGGTGCACATGATGGTTTTGATTGTCGTATCACTTCGCTTACTTTTGTCTGTCACAAGCAAGCATGTCATTCAGTGATAGGTGTTTCGGAATTTCGCATGTCTACTAGCAGTTGTAGCAAGACTAGCATCGGTGCCTGTCCACAAACAACCACAACCAGCGGATTAACACGACTTTGTGATTGTTGGATCTGTTGGTTTGCACCTGGATTCTTGAGCTCAACCGATATCCTGTATTTCTACCTCATGTTTCTTGGGTGGTGCAAATGATATTACAGTGCTCGGTTGTTTCTCTTCATGATAAGTTTTCATTGCCATTTCTTATACCCCTTGAGTGTTTTATGGTAAAGCCACCTCCTATCAATCAACATGTAACCCCATTAAATCATTTCATCTATGTCAGGAAAGAAAGGTGGAACTTAGAACAACACACCATACACCGGATGTTAGCAACATTCAGAAATGTGTGGACTTTGTCATACTTCCATGCTCGGATTCAGCATTCCAATGTTGTCGCCTTGTATGCGGAATTGTGGATTCATTGAGATCAAGGATGTGAAGACACTGAATGGAGAATCTATCATGTTCTATTAGAGGCCTATCAGGAAAATGAGGCTGAAATACATATGCCATTGAAAACCCGTTCATGAGGCACATTATCATTGCTGCTTCAAAGATTCACATAAATCCGGAGACGAGCTTTGCAATCTCATCTTATGGTCCCCTGCCAGCAAAGTCTACTCTAAGCTGATGGCTGTATCTCATATGCTTGATGAGAGACACTACTATAATATGGGGAAATGCTCTTTAAACAGGGACAGCCACCATATAAAAGAAAACTAGATTCATACCTGATAATGTTGAATGCAAGATCAGAAAGAGCCACAACACCAATTTCTTGCGCCTTTCTCATTTGCGTTTTGCACAGAATTCCTTAACTGAACTCTTAATTTTGGCATCAGAACATGCTGTACCAGGTTGTGGGCCTGGTCTACTGTAGTTCCAATGACATATTTTGATCAATATGCTGAAATATTTGGAAAGCACTTAAAAAAGAAGTATCACACTGAGATATCCTTTTGGCATCTAATTTACCTATAGACGCTGAAGCATCATGGTTATGACTTTGGCAATTTATATTGGAAACATATTTGGGTAGGTGAAGTAATAATAAAATAAGTTTACTCACTTATCTCGTGCTTGGGAATCAGCGGGCTGGGACGTGGAGCGTAAGAGGTAGTCATGAGATACCGGCCTGTGGCGGCAGAAAGAGTGAGAGGGGCGCACATGAGGGTAAAAATTATACTCCCTCTGATCCATAATAAGGGCCGCTCATCTAGTACTGAGCAACATTTATTATGGATCGGAGGGAGTACTATATTAACTTTTCTAACTGCTTTATTGCTCACGTGGGGGTGGCTATAAATAGCCAATTACATTTCACAAACAGACTTGGACTCCAATTGGAATCGAAACCAGTGGGAAGGGTAACCTGCTTCAGAAGTAAACCTTTCTGACTTAGGAACCAGACTCCTACTCTAACTCTAGATGGACTCAGCAAGCACTAGACTGTAACAACCCAGTTTTCACAAAAATCAAAAATTTTGTTTTCTGCGTGAATTGTTTGATTGTATGATTTGTTTGCGGTGTTTGCATCCCCGATTTATCGATCGGCGATTATTTTCCCCCCTCTTATCTCGTATCGGACGGAGACCGACCCTTGCCACCCTGACACTCGACCTTTGCGACACCCGGTTTCACCCGATCACCGTCGCGAAAACCGCACGAGACCAGCCGCAGCCAACGGAACGAAAACCCCGTTTAATAATTAAACGGGTTATTTTTATAGCGCGCCGGAAAGTGTTCTTGGAACGGTTCCAGCGCGATGTGAACGCCTCCGGCTCGACACGCTGATCGCGCAGTTCGAAGTTTTACCCGAATCGGAGGTAATGCGGACCCCCGGCGGTCAGAAACGTGAGCACCGCACGCGCGAGAGAAAAACCGGAGATGTTTTGCAAACTGCCTGCCACCGGCTGCCTGGTCGCCGCCGCCAGCCTCTTGGCTCCGGTCGGGATCGGGAGCACGTCCACCTGGGCGGGTGCCCTCCCAGCCAGGCTGGCCCACTCCACCGCGGCCCCAGCGCGGCCCACCTGACCCGAGCAGCCCAGTGCGCCTCCAGGCCGCCAGATGGGCCGAGCCCATCAAGGGTGAGGCCCTCTTTTTTTTCCTTTATGTTTTTTCCTTTTGTCTTTTTTTTTGCTAAGTCTGGATAATTGTGTGTTGTATTCAATTTTTCGTTGTAATTTCCCGTTGAACCGTAGCTCGGATCGCGATGCGCCAAAAAAGGAAGTTGCTCAGTTTTGCGTGCTCTAGCGTTCGTATGTAGAAAGTTTTTCCGTTTGAGGCCGTCTAGATAGTTTAATTCTGCGTGAAGTGGGCATCAGGCCGTTAATTGCTTTTTTTCCTGTTAAGTGATGCTGTTATTATTTTATTGCAACTTCGGGCGACGATTGCTTCGCAACCGTACGTCGGAACTGAGTGAATCCTTTTGCATCCTGTTAAGCATTGTTTCTACTTCAGTTTCATGCATTCACATGCCATATTTTCTTGCTGCATCATGATTGTATCTTGCTCTTAAGTAGCTACCCTGCTGTTAGAGTGCTGCTGTTTATATTTTGTTGCAATTTCGGCCGACGAGTGTGTCGCGACCGTTTATCGGAATTGAGTGATTCCAATTGCATATTGTTAAGCATCATGTATACTTTCATCCCATGTATTGCATTGTCATGATATGCTTGCTGGTCATATAGTTATTGAGCTCCAAAGTTTCTATGCTGCTGTTTTTGACAGCCACCTCTGTTTTTCACTAAGTCTGTTACTTTGCGATGCCATGTTGTTTGCTTAATATCTTTTGATCTGTGATGCATATTTGCATGATTCTATTTGCCATGCCTTACCTGCCATGTCTCCTTTAGTTCCATATCATTTATGAGCATGTTTGCTTTGATTAACCTGTTTATGCATTGCTCTAAAGTGTGCTTCGTGATGTTGGCAGATTGTGCTCGTAACTTGTTTTGCTTGTATCTTTTTAACCGTAACTCCGTTTGGAGTGTTCTTTATATGTAACTTGATTAGTTTTTCGTGTACTTTGTGTTTATGCTATTGTTTGCTGTTGTTAACCAACCTAAAATATGGTTTAGGACAGAACAGTACCAAATCTTTTAATCATCGTGCGGCACTTAGTGTATGCCATGTTTAGCTTGTGCCTCACTTAAATTGACTAGCATAGATAGTTTACTTTGTGCTTCACCTCTTGACGTGTTTGTGTGCTATGCCATGCTTGCTTGAGTTTCCATGTTAATAACCGTTGGTTGATCACCTGTAGCTAAGCAACTTGAACCACCGTAAACGTGCGGTATTCGTCGTGTGTGACCGATACCCCACTTAAACTGTTAGTAACCGTTCCCGACGATAGATCCGTATCGCGTTGCCGTGCCTTGTGTTGTCTCTTTGATCTTGTATTGCTCCGTAGTAATAGTGGTGCACCGTTGATTGCTTTCCAGTGTTTCCTTCTTGTGTGCTTCCGCGGGTACCTCTCGAAGACGATGCGAGCTTGCGATCGACTACACCTTCGGAACCCGACTTATCAACAGGCAAGGACTATACATTACTTATGATCCATTCTATTTCAACCAGCGGTTTGCATGCTAGTATAGGTTAGGTTCGATGTTTGATCCTACCACATGTTTACAACCTCTTTTAAACCGATACAGCCATGTCCCCTCCCAGCAAACCTTGTACTGCTATGTTACTATTGCTCGTTGCTCAGCCCCTGCTTAGTATGCATGCTTAGGATGCTACGATGTTACCCTGTTACTCCTGGGTTTGGGATATCACATTATTATAATGTTGTTGATGATATGATTATTTTAATGTTGACTATATTCGACGAAGGATGGAAGGTCTAGGCTATCCCGGCTCGACGCTTTGTTCCATTCGAGTCACCTAGGACCCGAGTTCCGGGTATTGGTTTTAAGACTGAGCGTGCCTAATCGCGTGTGGGATTTTATGGGGTCCCCTTTTCTTACCTACCTAGCTTCAAACATTTCTAGTGGTGGCCCAAGCTGATTTACCATTTGAAACCGTGTGTGTGCTGGTCAGCTGCCAGTAGTTTTCAAACAACTCGGGCCAGCGGAGACATAGTTCCTCTGTTGGTCCACACTTGGTGAGCTAGGGAAGTCCCCTGTTATATAGGCGGGACTAACCCCGACCTTAGCCTTACGGAAGAGTCCGATCCGAGAGCGTGGCCATCTTTTGGATTGGGTGTCGACTCCCCGGGGGCCACCCGGATTTGTGCATTGTTAGTTAGAGGGACCTGTCGTTTCGGATCTCTTGGAACTAAATCATAAAATGGTTGCCTATAATGGGTAGCAACTGAGAGAGATGGGCAAGCATGCGACGCCTTGTAATGGGCAGTTGGTACATCCCTGCAGGGTTAAATCTTTTCGAGAAGCCGTGTCCACGGTTATGGACGACTTGAGACCTACTCCTTGTTCATAGACAACAACAACTGAGATAATCTTAATGTAACTTGATCAACGTGTGTGCCTTGACTGCTTCTTCTTCGTCGGGATGCGAAGAGGAGGACAAGGATAGGATAGGTGTTATGATTGTGTAAGTAGTTGATAGCAAGACTTGTTGGAGGCGATTCCTCATCGAATGCTTGGCTTCTTACCTTACTCTCTAGATCGTTAGCCACTTCATAAATGCTAGTGCGGCAGCAACTTCACCACTTACCCCTTCCTTACCGTAAACTACTAGTTGTCCTAGAATGACGAGTGATGAAGTCCTTGCTGGGTCAGATGACCACTACAGTTGGATGCTGAGTACCTCTGTACTCATGATACTACCCCCAAACTCTTTTTAGGGTTCTTGATCGACAACAGGTATGGTGACCGACGTTTTACGTGGAGACTCGACGACGACTAGTTAGGCGGATCCCGGCGGAGGGCCTGGACCCGTGTGGTTATGGGGATCGATGTTTTTCTCTTTGCCACTAGGCATTTGATTGTAGTCTGTACTCAGACATGTATCTTCCGCTGTTGCATTGTATTTGAGGCAGTTGTATGCCGCTTGTATGAGATGTTGTATCCTGGTATCTGTAATGTTGTGATATCATGTTGGAAATCCGGGGCATATGGCTTTGTCATATGTCGCGGTGGGACCGATATGTGCTTCGTCCCCGGATCTGGGTGGAAATATCTAGATCTGGAACAGTACCGCATATCGGGCCTTACATAGACTCGGACACGAACAAGGGCTAACGTGGCATGGCCCTTGCGCCTTTATGTTCGGCCCTACATGATATCTCCCCCTCCATTCTGAAATAGCTTGTCCTCTAGATGGAAGCACATATAAAGATTCCGGACGTTGATGAGGAACTGGTCGTTGTCGACAATCTGCTGCTCCACTGCTTGATTGCGAATCTCCCCTGGAGTGTAGGCGCGAAAGGAAGGAGGCTCACAGCAGTATACCACCACGGAAAGGATTATCCTTGAGCGCCGAGTGGTAGGAGGTGTTGTAGCAGTACTAGAGTGCAAGGAAGCCACTGGTGAGAACGATCTTTGTCTTAGGTACATGCCGATCACACGGTTTACTGCCTTAGACCGGCCGATCGACTGTGTGGAACGCGGAGCTCATGTGTAGGCGGGTTTCGACGTGAATAAGGCTTCCTAAAATGCTTCCCTTCAATGAAGTCCATCACAATGTTCTCCAAAATGTGAGATGGCATCATCAGTTGTTGAATCAAGTCGGCTAGATGAAGCTACTTCGTCTTGTTGCGCTGGCACACGATGCAGGCACAAATGTAGTTTTGGAACACCACCCGAGCCTTGGGAAGGTGAAAGTCCTGGTGAAGGTGATGCAGCAACTTCCAAACGCCCTTGTGACCCCGGTCATGGGCAGCAGAAATTTGATGTTGTTGATTGATGAAAATTTTGCTATGTTTGTTTTGGATTCATTTGATATGAGTTGGATATTATTTATATGCAATATGTATGCAATTGTGGAAAATAAGATGTGTTGTGTCCGTCCTATTTTAGGGCAGCTGTTGGAGCAGTAGTGCCTTATTTGGTTCCTTATTTTAGGGTTGATGTTGGAGATGCACATTTTATGTCTTAAAAACATCTAGTGTGCCCTAAAATTTACTCCAAGCACGTTTCATGCTCTATAATATGACAACTATTGAAGATGCTCTCACTACGGGACAGGCCACAAACGCCTACGGCCGACCGCTACACCGACGGTCAAATATCAGGGCCGTCGGCGTAGATCTTGAGGATGGGAAGGTACCTGCGTGACCGTCGGCGTAAAAAAGCCACCGGCCTAGGTGGAGCTACGCCGACGACCACCGTCGCCGTAAGAAAGCCGTCGGCGTAAAAACCAAACATGCAACGGCGAAAGACAACCTAACGGCACAAGACCTACGCCGACGGCAATGCCCTCGGCGTATTTTTTCCCTACAATATAAAAATAATAACTAAAAAAAATTAAAAAATATATTCAAATGGACCTACGCCGATGGCAATGCCCTCGGCGTATTATTTTTCCTACAAAATAAAAATAATAACTAAAAGAAATTTGAAAAATAAAATCAAAATATATTCAAATGGACCTACGCCGACGGCAATGCCCTCGGCGTATTTTTTTTCCCTACAAAATAAAAATAATAACTAAAAAATTTGAAAAAAAATTCAAATAGGGATACGCCTATGGCCAGGCCGTCAGCGTAGAAAATAAAATAAAATAAAAAATATGTAATAATTAAAAAATATAAAAAAATGAAAAAATAAAAAAACAAACGGGGATTTCAAAGCGAAGGTTTTACATTTTTTTATTTTTTTTGAATTATTTTTGTCGATTTCAAAAAGTTGTCAAAACGAAGGGCATGACATGCAATAGATAGGGGTGGAATCTTACAAAAATCTTGGTGGATCCCTGATGAAACGACTACTTGTGTATCTAAAAATGATTTTTTGAAAAAATAAAGAGCAAACTATCAAGCACATGTAGTTCGAATTTGACCTCGTTCCAGCTGAATCTACGAAAATTTGTCTTTTTAAGAAGAGGTATATAAAAAACATATTACATGGAAACTTTGATCAATTGTAAATAAAATATCGTCTAGTATTTTACAAAAATAAATTGGTTCAAGTTGACATCAAATATTTGGTAGATCCTTCACAAAAATCCCCTACTTTTGTCACTCGGAAAATGAAAAATGGATTTTTCGTGCAAAGAAAATAAAAAATTTCTTTTATAAACTTGTTGGCTAGTATAATATACACACATGTGCAAAATATGAGATCATTTGGAAAAACTATCCTTTGAAACTAGCTATAACATCGGTCATTTGGCTTGAAAGTCATGAATCTTCATACTCGATAGTTCATTTTTAAAAGACTTTTATAAGATATTTGCCCTATTCCAAGTTTGTTGTTTTGTATGGTTACTAAGACATAAATTAGGATGCAACGCGAAGGTTTCACATTTTTTATTTTTTTGAATTATTTTTGTCAATTTCAAAAAGTGGTCAAAACGGAGGGCGTGACCGGTAATAGATAGGGTGGAGTTTTACAAAAATCTTGATGGATCCCTGATGAAATGACTACTTGTGTATTTAGAAATGATTTTTAATAAAAATAAAGAGCAAACTATCATGCACATGTAGTTCAAATTTGACCACGTTCCGGCTGAATCTGCGGAAATTTATCTTTTTCAGAAGAGGTATATAAAAACATATTATATCGAAACTTTGTTCAATTGTAAATAAAATATGGTCTAGTATTTTACAAAAATAAAGTGGTTCAAGTTGACATCAAATATGTGGTAGAATCTTCACAAAAAAACCTTACTTTTGTCACTCGGAAAATGAAAAATAGATTTTTAAAATTAAAAAGAAATACATTTTTTCAAAAAATAATTAAAAAATGTTCAAAATATAATAGGCAACCGATCAGAAAGTTTCAATTTTTGTTTCAAAATTTCATCACACCATAGACATCAACAAGGTCCTAGACATCAACAAGGTTTAATAGGATTGATGTGATACATATATCCACAAGTGTCTGTTAAGTGAGTTGGGGTAGGTGTTGAATGGAACTGAGTAGTGAAGCGTGCTGGTGTTGGAGTAGTGTGAGGATGGGTGACCCTTGGGGAAGTTTGACCACGAAGGTCAATTTGACCTGAGATTAACCATAATGATCTTAGATTATTAAAAATGTGGAAAAAATAAAAATAATTGAAGTTTTTTTTTCAAACGGGGATACGCCTACGGCCATGCCGTCGGGGTAGGAATAATAAAAAATTAATAATTTTTAAAATTTTAAAAAATTGAACTTTAAAAAAAATCAAACGGGGTTAAGCCTACGGCCAGGTCGTCGGCGTAGCAATAAAAATAAAAATTAATAATTTATTTAAAAAAAATACGAAAAAAATATTTTTTTTCAAACGAGGATACGCCTACGGCCAGGCCGTCGACGTAGCTGACCACCAGGCCAAACGGTCGTTAGTCTCTGCGTGGACCCCACCTAGCATACGCCGACGGCCAGGCCAGCGGCGTATATTTCTACGCCGACGGCAATGGTACGCCGACGGCATCCGAGGCTAACCCGAGGAAAGCCTAAGCCGACGGTGATACGCCGACGGCGGCCCTCGGCGTAGGCCTACGCCGACGGTTTCCGGCCTTCGGCGTATGCGTGTTGTGCCGTAGTGTCTTACTTCGAGTTAATTGCAAAAAACCACGACATTTCAGACGAGTATTGCAGAAAACACATATTTTCAGATTTCTTGCGAAAAACACTAATTTTTTTTACTAATTTTTTGCAAATACCACAAGTCATCCAATTTGCTTCGTTTAAGTACGATTATGACATATCGGGCACGCCTGTCAGGATGACGTTTTATAGAAAGACCCCTCCAGAAAAAATAAAAAATCAATCGAATCCTTTCAACCCCCACATTCCCTTTGAAGCCCACGCCAGCGAGCTCCTCCTCCTCTCTTCTCGCCGGCGAGCTCCTACTCCTCCTCTCTCCTCGATCCCCCTTGCTTCTGCTCGTCGGGGAAGGGCGCGGCCAGGAGAGCGTGCTCGCGGACGCAGCCGCGGCGGCGAGGGGCGGTGAGGAAGGCCGTGGCGGAGAGCCCGGTGCTGGTGCTGCCTCAGCCGCCGGCACGCAGTTCACCTTCCTCCTGGCCGACGCCTATGCAACGCTCAAGGCCAAGTTCCTGAACCAGACGCGGTCGCTGCTCGCGCCGCTCGGCGAGCCGGGGTTCGTGTTCCAGCGTTCGATGCGTGCTTCCGCGGCCCGGAGGCACAAATGTTGGCGGCGAGCAGGGGCTGCTGCTGCTGCTCCGACGACAGAGGGGCGCGGGCGGCGGCCACCAGTCGGTCGGCGTACAAATGCAGCATTGGATTGCAAAAGGCGTCTGAACACCCACAAAGCCCCTATAACTTTGCTTCTGATTTGTGAAATTTTGGAAAATCAGACGCTTCCACGTACAAATGCAGCATTGGATTGCAAAAGGCGCCTGAACAACACGATCCGGACGTTTGCGGAGGATTTGAAGGTCTGCTTTGGAGATTACCCTAACCTTTTACCATGCTATGGTATGGCACAGGAGAGTGCCAGCACTAGTTAAATTTGAATCACCGGTGCGCATCTATTCGTTGTCCGGTGAGGATTTTTTGTATACTGTCCATTGATGAGTGAGAGGAGATCGAGCAGTAGAGAGTGAGAGAGCTGGCAAAGAACAGATGGGCCTCTCAAGTGCTGTGGACTGGTGGGAGGAGTGGCAACTGCGATTTCTGGTGATCGGCAGCCAATGTATACAGTGGTTCCTCTTCTTGTCCGTCTGCCGTCGTAAGTCTATCGTCTCTGCCTCCTTCCGAGTTTTGATATGGCTAGCATATCTAGGCAGCGATGCTGTGGCGATATATGCTCTCGCCGCCCTCTTCAATCGCCACAGGAAGGAGCAGAGGAATTCGCATGGCGAAAGCGTCCTAGAGGTGGTGTGGGCGCCTGTCCTCCTGTCCTGATGCACCTCGGCGGCCAGGACGGCATAACCGCCTACAATATGGAAGACAACGAGCTGTGGAGGCGGCATGCCCTCACCGCCGTGTCTCAGGTCACCGTGTCCATCTATGTGTTCTGCAAATCATGGCGGGGCGGCGACGATAAGTTGTTTCAGGCAGCGATCATGCTCTTCACCCTCGGTGGCATCAGATGCATAGAGAAGCCATTTGCTCTCAAGAAAGCTAGCATTAATAGCCTAGTCAGCTCTTCTGACACTATCGCGCAGTCGCTGCCAGATAATAACAAGGGAAGCAATTCGCGTCAAGTCTACGTGAAACAAGTGCGGGATCTGTACGTTCGTCTTGATCAAGTACAAGGAAAGGATGGTGGTGAGACTCCCAAAGATGCTCCTGATCGAACACGAGCTGAAGATGTTACTGTGGCTCCCAAACCTTCTGATGAGCCAGAAGTTGAAATTTGTATTGTGGATCCCAAACCTCTTTCTGATGAAGCACACGTTGAGGCTCCAAACTACATTCCTAATCAAGCACAAGGAGAAGGCCAGGCATTGGATGATCAGAACAAACCTTGTCCTCGGCGACTAGTAGAAGACCAGGTCAATAAACTTTTTGTGGACCTTGCATCTCCGTACCATGATCGGTTTGGTGTCACAAGATCCTTCTTGGAGCTAGAAGAGAAAAAAGCATATGAGAAGTTGCAGAAAAGGCTATCCCGCGCATTCGATCTTCTCTACACAAAAACAAAGATGTCGTCAGTGAGCATAAAAGCCAACCCCTTTTGGTTTATTGCTAAGTGGTTCAGATTCGCATGTGTAATCCTGCCATTCGCAGCCATCGGTCTGTTCCACCAGAGTCACAGAGAAGCCTACAATGATAAGGATGTCAAGATTACATACACACTGTTCTGTTGTACTGCTGTGATGGAGCTCTTCTCATATCAGCGATATCCTAGGTCGAAATTATCTGGCATGGTTGCCCAATATAGCTTCATGGGATACTTTGTCCGAAACAAAAAGAGGGTGTCCATCCTGAGTTCCCTAAAATGCAAGGACTATGTTGACCAACAATGGTCCATGAAGCCCAGAAACTCATCCTTGAGAATTACAATCCTGGTTCGGCAACAAGTGATAGGCTGGTGGAAGCAACACATACAAGATGCTGCTGATTACATGAGGTTCAAAAACAACAGGGGCCAATGGACAATTCAGCAAGCAAGATGTGGCAAAGTCCTAGGGTGGAGCATCAAGAGATCATTCGACGAGAGCGTCCTTCTCTGGCACATCGCAACGGACCTCTGCTTCTTCAACATGGGCATAAGATCCGAGCATCATGTAACTGCCAAGGGATGCAGGGAGATATCCAACTACATGATGCACCTACTGTTCACGAAACCAGAGATGCTGATGGCCGGTACAAGGAGGAATCTGTTGATAGCGGCCTACAGGCAGCTCAATAGCATGCTCGGAAGCCAAGACCCACCAGTGGATGAAAGGGAAGTGGCACAGAGGTTAATCGCCAAGGTGGAGCTTGAACCGAAAAAACATATCGCCAAGTTGAAGAGTGAAAAGAAAGAGTTGGAGGATGAACAGAAAAAACAAATACTCAAGGTTGAGAATGAACATAAAGAACAAATCGCCAAGGTGGAGCATGCACAAATCGACAAGGTGCAGCTTGAGCAGAAAGAAAAAATCGACAGGATGCTGCTTGAACAGAAAGAACAAATCGACAGGATGCTGCTTGAACACAAAGAACAAATGGTCAAGTTGGAGCTTGAACAGAAAGAACAAATCGCCAAGGTGGAGGAGTCGCTGAAAGGAAATTATCTCATCTACGACGCATGGGTTCTTGCTAAAGCGTTGTTGGATTTGAATGATGCGAAGATGTGGAAGGTGATGGAAGGTGTGTGGGTGGAGATGCTGTGCTACTCCGCCAGCAGGTGCCGAGGGTACCTGCACGCCAAGAGCTTGGGCACTGGTGGGGAGCTGCTCACCTTCGTGTGGCTCCTATGGTCACTCATGGGGATGGAAACCTTGGCGGAGAGGACGCAGATGTGGGATGGGGAGTTCCCAAGCGAGGGCGGAAGCAAAGCGCCAAGTGAAGAGGAAAACAGAGCTTCAAGGCAACAGGAGGATGAAAACAAAGCTCCAAGTGAAGAGGAAAACAGAGCTTCAAGGCAAGAAGAGGAGGAGTAAAACAAAGCTCCAAGTGAAGAGGAAAACAGAGCTTCAAGGCAAGAGGGAAACAGCGGCGTTGTCGTGCTGGGCTGCTGGAAGGTCTGTTGACGGACGCCTTCAGTTCACTGGACGGGATCGTGGAACAAACCATCATTGATGGATTTGGTTATACATGATGGGCGAGCTAGAAGATCATTCATCGCTCTGGTTTTCTTACTTTGAGCGTGTCTGCTCTTTAGTTTCGATCGTCGTGTCTTTAAAAGTTGAGTAAGTACCTCTAGTAATTGCCATGTACGCGTGTTAATTTGTTGCCGTTCCTCCTCTCCGCTGCTCCTCTAGTCTTGTTCTGCTGTAACTTAATGAGAGGAATCTATGTGGTTTGTATCTTGTTTACATTATATTTGTGGTCTACGAATGTACATGTACTATCATTAGATAACACAAGTTTGATCATCCCTGCATGTCTAGTCTGCATTTCCGGATGTCCATGGACAAGAGAGATCACTGGCCGGGTGCAGAGGCAGCAAACACCCATAATTATCACTGGATCTTCATACATTCAATCTGGTTTGATTTTGATGTTCCAGAAAATGATGGCCTGCTAACATGATGATACTTGCCGGGAGTTCCCTGGTTAACGACATCGGAGAAGACGGTGCCGGTGTTCGATGTATTGCCTATGTATGTAAGGACACCATTCCTGCTCGTCCCTGTATTTACTTCCACTCCAGCTGTTGTTTGTTTATTTGACTGTCTTTAAAGTCGACTATCATTTAGGCTTGTTTGTTGTTGGTTTCTTCTCCACTGCTCTAGTCATCTGCAATGTGCTAGCCTGTAATTTCGAAATATTAACTGCTCCTCTAGGCATCTGTAATGTACTTTCCTGAAATATTTGAACCAAAAATGAGCTGTGCTGGTTACTTCCCGTAACTGTATGTGCAATGTACATGAACTTTTGTCGTTCGCTGGAGTAGTAATATTTGAACACCCTTGTTTATTTACTTTATGTTATTTTCCATGAACAAGCGAGATCACTGGCCAGGTGCAAATCAGGCAGCAAACACATTTGTACCCTCTTGGCTTCTGTCTTGCATCCAGAGTCACCATTTGACATCCATACATTTTGATTCTGATGCTCTAGAATCAGATGGCCTGTGTATCATACTTGTGTAGTTTGTGCACTACTCTTCTCTTTTTTTTCAGCGGATGGGATCTCTATCCATACTCCTTCAAAATAAAGGGCAGGGTGATCTTTTTATAAAATACTGTTTTGCTTTTTATGTGGAAAATATAACTTCATGAACTTTAACGCCAGTTTTTTTCGTGTTTTTTAACCGGGTTTTGTTCTGTTTTTTTGTTTTTCAAATGCGTTAACTTTTTAAGGCCAGATTTTTTCGTGTTTTTAACCGGGTTTTGTTCTGTTTTTGTTCTTCTTTACTTCTGTTTTCAAATGCGTTAAGTTTTTAAAATAAAAAAACAACTTCATTAATTTTTTCTCAAATTTTTGAATTTAATTAATTTCTCAAACTTTATTGCAACTTTTTAATGGGTTTTTTTTTTGAAAATCTGCGAAAAATTCCAAGTACTCCCTCCGATCCATAATAAGTGTCGCTCATCTAGTACAAAGTTTGTACTAGCTTAGTACAAAATGAGCGACACTTATTATGGATCGGAGGGAGTAACATTTTATTCAAAACCCCAAACGCTTGGGCTGGCCCAACAGGTGCCCGATTGGAGCGATGTCGTCGCCTAGTTGAGCCAAGGCCTAAGCATTTTTTTCCTTCCTATTTTTATTTTTCGTTAATTCATTTTTCTCCCTTTTGAACTTTATTAATCTTTCTGAAACCTGTTCAAAGTTTTGGCAAAAATAGAATAACAAAATTTTCTTGTTTTCAAATATTGTTTGCAAAATAATAAAATGTTTTGTAATTACAAAAGGTGTTTTTTCCATAATTTTCCTTCACAAATTCAAGAAATGTTTGTGTTTTACAAAAAAATGATAATTTTTTGTAAAAAAAGTATTTGTATTCAAAAATTTCATCAATTGTAGGGATTTTGTTAATAATTTTGGAAAAAGTGTTCAAGTTTATAAAACAATTATATACAATTTAAATTTCAAAATTGTTGACAACTTTCAAGAAATGGTTAGGACATAAGGAAATGTTCATGTTGATTGATAATGACGGAAATTGTAAATAACATAAATATTCGGATTATGTAAAACTAAATGCTTATGGATGCATCCAACTAGCCTAGTCTGGCACACTCGATTTTTGGACTACGAATAAATGATGTCAATTTTTGCAACAACCTTACACGAGCATATGGGACATCCATGCCAGGTTTGAACGACTTCCGACACTTTCTGCACGTTGTGATACGATTGGCCATTTATCGGTCCATTTTTATCGAGAAAACTCTAGAAAATGCATAACTTATCAAAAATCTAAACAACTTGGCATGATGCCTTCAATTGGTCATAGAAGTCGATGGAAAAAAAATTGGGGCCATTTGACAGATGTCGAAAAACAACGTGCTTTTCAAACAGACTCTTGTAACCTATCTGAACACCTTGCATTTAATATGTTATATTTTTTAGGCATCTTTGAAATGGCTCCAACTTATGCAAGCGGGTGGGTATTCCCATGGTAAGAATCTATGTCTTGTTTGAACGACTTTCGACATCTTATGCAACTTGCGACACGTTCGACCGTTTATCAACCTTTTTAACCGAGCAAACTTCAAAAAATGCAAAACGTTTCAAAAACCTAGAAAACTTGGCATGGTTCCTTGAATTGGGCATACAAGCCATGAAAATAATTGAGGTCATTTCAAGGATGTCGAGAAAGAACATGCTCTTTGACTGAGCCTTCTAGTCTATCTGAACACTCTTTGTTGAACATGTATTTTTTTGGAAATCTCATTATTGACCCCAACTTTGCAAGTAGGTTGGATGCCCATGTTAGGTATCCATGCGCAGTTTGAATGACTTTTGATATTGTATGCACATTGTGACACGTCTGACCATTATTTGTTGGCCTTTTTTGATCGATACAACCACAAAAAATGCAACATTTATCGAAAACCAACACAACTTGGCATACTGCTTTGAATCGGTCATACAAGGCCCTGGAAAAAATTGGGGCAATTTTAAGGATGTCGAAAAATAACGTGCTCTTAGATGGAGCCTTATAGCCTGTAGTAGCTCTTTGGTTATGTAATGGAGGAACATTACCCATTGATAAATCTTTAACTTCAGGTCCTTTTTTGATATATTTTTGTTCATTCAATAGTGAAGTACCATAGGTATCTAGGAAATAGTTATTTCCAAGTGAATCTTCCCTACTCGAACTTTCCAAGTTGAATATGGTCTTTTTTTGAAAGTTCTTGAAATGACTTTAACTTTTGCAAGCAGGTGGCCATACCCATGGTAGGCATCCATGTCAGGTTGGAACAATTCTTGACTATGCAAGTTGTGACACGTCCGGCCATTTATCGGCCTTTTTGGACAAAGAAAACTTCAGAAATGCAAAATCTGTCGAAAACCCAAACAACTTTGCACGGTGCCTTGAATTGGTCATACAAGGCAATAAAAAAATTGGGGCCATTACAAGGATGTCAAGAAACAACATGCTCTCAGATGAAGCTGGCCTACCCAAACATCCTTCGTTCAACATGGTCCATTTTTGGACATCCTTCAAAATTACCCCAACTTTTAGAAGAAGGTGGTCATGCCCATGGTAGGCATCCATCTAAGGTTTGAATGATTTCTCACACCTTATGCAAGTTGGTACACAACCGTCCATTTATCGATCTTTTTTTACAGAGAAAGCTACAAAAAATGCAAAATTTGTTGAAAACCCAAAAAAGTTGGCATGATGCCTTGAATTGACCATACAAGATCATGGAAACAATCGGGCCATTTCAAAGATGTCGAGAACCAATGTGCTCTCAGTAGGAGCCTTCTAGCCCTACCCAAACACCCTTTGTTGAACATGGTCTATTTTTGTGCATGCTTTAAATGATCCCAACTTTTGCAAGTAGGTTCGACCATTTATCGACCTTTTTTGACATAGGAAGCTCCAAAAAATATAAAATTTGTTGAAAACCCAAAAAACGTGGCATGGTTCCTTGAATTTGGCCATACAAGGCCATCGAAGAAAAATTGGGACCATTTCAAGGATGTTGAGAAACAACATGCTCTCAAACTAAGCCTTTTGGTCTACCCGAACACCGTCTGTTCAACATGGTTTATTTTTAGACTTTTTTAAATACCCTCAACTTTAGCAATCAGTGGTCATACCTATGATATGCATCCATGATAGATTTGAACAGTTTTCCAATACTGTATGCAAGTTGTGACACTTCCGGCCATCTATCACCCTTTTGGCAGTGGAAACTCTACAAAATACAAAATTTGTAGAAAACCAGAACAACTTGGCATAGTGCCTTGAATTGGTCATACAAGTCAATAAAAATATCAAGGTTATTTTACAGATGTTAAAAAATAATGTGCTTTTAACAGAGCCTTCTAGCGTATCCGGACACCCTACGTTCACATGTTGTTCTTTTGGAAATTCTTGAAGTGATACCAATGTTTGCAAGCAGGTAGGCATGCCCATGATAGATATGCATGACAGGTTTGAACAATTTCCGACACCGTGTGCAAGTTGCATCTCGTCCGTCATTTATTGCACTTTTTTGACAGAGAAAACTCCAAAAAATGTAAAATTTAGAGAAAACCAAAACATTTAAGCATGGTGCCTTGAATTAGTCATAAAAGTCATTTTAAGGATGTCAAAAACAACTTGCTCTCAACGGAGCCTTTTGGTCTACTTGAACACCCTACTTTCAACATGATATTTTTTATAAATTCTTAAAACTGTTATTTTGGTATTCCAACCATTATTTCAACTTTGTGAACATTTTAAAAATTAATTATAATGTAAAAAATAATAAAAATGAATTAACCAAAAAAGGGAGAAAAACGAGAAAATAGAACAAAAAAACACTTAACACTTGGCCCAATTTTTTTTGAGGGGTAGGACACTTTCATTCATTCAAAACCAACACTCTCGGGATACATGTTGGATCTGGCGGATCTAGAATCCATAAGTCCCTACCTAAATTTAAACTTAGGGCAAACTTAACTAGACGATGTGCATCGGGATTATAACTTCTCCCTTCGAAAACGAAGCTACAAGATTGAAATAAACTTTTATTTGATATGACCTCAGAAGTAACCATACTATGATAACCACCCGCTTCCTCCCGATTATCATTGATGACATTCTTAAAGTCCCCGGATATCTTGATCTTGGTGAACAAAAGATCTTGAGCAAGAGCCTGGGCCTCCCTGCAAGCCATCATATCCAAGCACGCCGGGTCTGTGATCCTAGGGTAGACCACCGCCGAAGCTCCTCTGAAATTTCCCTCATGATCACGACACACTGTCGCTACTGCGCCCACATCTCCTCCCCTTGAAACGCCTCCATCCACCCTGATGTATATGGTGTCTCGGTCTGGAGGGGTCCAACCACGCTGAACCACAAGACGTTGTCCACCACCCGTTCATTGTTGTGCAGATCGAGCTCTCTGATGTAACTCTGAATAAACATGTGAGTGGATAGCGGGCTTTGATGTATGTCCTCCTAGGCAACGACATTGCTTTTGTTGGACCCTTGTTGGAATATTTTAAAATTTTCATACAATTTTTAGAAATGTGAATATGTAGATGTTATGAATTCTTTTTGAAAAGCAAACATATTTGATATTTTGAACAAACTTTATGAAGGGAAAGTATTTTTAAAAGAAAATAAACAAAAAAGAATAGAAAAAACAAAAATAAATAGTCGGTGTATAACTGTAAAAAGAATAGAACAAACTTTATGAAGGGAAAGTATTTTATATTCAGCAGTGAGCCCTGCGCTTTGTTAGTCAACTAGGATTAGATAGCGGGTCGTGATCACTCAGGGGAGTGACACAGATACAATTTATTATAACTGTAACAGGTACGGTACAATGCAGACACCACCTAAGGCCCCCTAGCTCGGCTCTGCCGAGCCACCATCAAGTGTGAGCTATCAAGGAGTAATCCTTGTACTCCACTCGTTGATGACTCTGTATAGCCGCTCTAGGTACCTGAGAAACGGTTGTCCTTAAAGGTAAGAGTCGGGCGACCCCACGGTGCCTGCGAGCGGTATTGCATCGGGAATGACAGGGAGGGTACGACCGATGTTACTGGCGTGCTTGGCCCCTGCTCGTATCTCGCGAGAGTTACCAAACCACAAAAAGTCGAGCTCTACCAAGAGCACACGCGAGACAAGGTAAGGAGACGGTTCACCTTGTTGGTAACCGCGCGCTTTGACGGGACGACAGTGCAGGCCCCGACGTTACTGGTGGTCCTTGTTGATGTTCGTTGTCCGTTGTGTTGTTAGTTAGACAGCGATAACAGTTGTCTGCGAGATAATATTAAAATGCTAAATGGTTCGGCGGATGACTTGAGAGACCCGTTGGTCTGTACGCACTACCTTCACGTGGGATAAGGAGTTATGGGCTCCCCTGCGTCGCAGTTTGTCCGAAAGCTCTTCAAACGTCAGCAGTACCACAGGCTGATTACCGGGAAGTGGTGTTGTATTCTTTGCTGCAGCAGGTGTATTTGGATTTGCTTTTGCTTCACCGGCCAGTCTCGTACCGTTTAGGAGCGCGGAAGGGTGAGGGACCTAGACCCCTGAGCGCTTAGGATATAGTCCGGCGGATGGCATCTCTGTTGAGCCTAGGATGGGTTGCGCCGTGTCGGATAGCTTTGGTGGAGCGTTCCCTAACAAGGTTCCCGCCACCCTGGAGATCCGAGCGTGCAGGATGAACAATAGTGCACCCCTGCAGGGAGTTTAATCTATTCGAATAGCCGTGTCCACGGTAACATAACGCTTTATGCTGAAGCTGGATCTTACCACTAAAAACTACTACTATTAAACTGTATGGTTCCGGGTTTTCTTCCTCGCAAGGAAGTCGAGGAGGGAACTCGGAGGCATTTATTATTATTAATCATTACAACTTACTATTATACAATGCTGCAGCAACTTCTGCTTCACTGTTACTTTATGCTTTATATGAATTGGTGGTTATTCTCTTCTTGTGGTGCAAGACATTGTCGGAAGATGCTAGTCTTCGATAGGCCTAGATTCTTATCCTTACTCTGATTTCTAACTTGCAGTCCACTATATACAACCTCCCCTTTCCATTTGATACAAATGCATAAATGCTTAGTAGCGGACGTAAGACTCGCGGGTATGCTAGATACTCATCCTTGCTTTATTTTCCCCCTTTATGTTTTGCCTAATCGGCCGCTGCAGTCGACGTTGGAGCCTTGGAGTCCAGGAGCAGGAGATCCTCGATGCCGACCACCGCAACATGAAGATCCCCGATGTCTTATACGACGTCGAGTTTCCCGTTGACCAGGAGTAGTTTGGAGGTTCCCAGGCAGGAGGCCTCGCCTTTTCGATATGTTGTTATTTGTGCTAGCCTTCTTAAGACAACCTTGTATTCTTGTGTCTGTACTCAGATACTATTACTTCCGCTAACTTTGTGCTCTTGAGTTGTGTTATTCGAGCCCTCGTGGCCTCTGGCTTACATTAAACAGCTTGTATTATTTTATTTGTAGAGTTGTGTTGTGATATCTTACCGTGAGTCCCTGATCTCGATCGTGTACCTTGCGTGTATGATTACTGTACACGGTCTGATTTTTTGGGCGTCACACGAGTTCATCGTGTATTACAAAAATGTTCATTGTATTTTTTTTAAAAATTACCGTATATTAAAATTAAAAATATCAACATGTTAAAATTTTTGACGCATATTATAAAAATGTTCAATATGTATTTTAAAATTGTTCAACATAAATCAAAAAATTCTATAATTTGTATTTAGAAAAAAATAGCGTATATCACAAAAATGTGCAATTTCTATTTTAAAAACATCATATATCACAAAAAAATCAATGTGTATTGAAAAAAATTCATTGTATATTACAAAAACATTCAATGTATATTGAAATATTTAATGGTTGACTTTTTAGCTTTTTTTTGTATATTTCACTATATTTAAAAAAAAAATTATTCGCGTGGCCTATTAATTTTTAGACTAAAGGCCGTAGCCCGACTTTATAAATAAAGTCATGAAGGCAACGGGTTCACAACAGTTATCACAATACACGAACGTATACGAAAGGGGAAGACGGATGGCCAAGTACAAGCGCGCAGTCTCCTGCCTACTGAGCGTCTGAGCCAACACATGATCAACGGTAAAGCAAAAGATAGTGAGAAATCATCATGACGGAGTCGCGGAGAGACGTTTGGCAGCGTTGCGGATGTGTGTGACAATCGAGTCCAGTCCATCACGGTCCTCCACCTTAATCGCTGATCTCCACTGCAACAGAAGTGATAAGATAACATAGAGGCAATGAGCCGGTTTATCAGGGAATTTATGCTTGATAGTAAACTTATTACGGGTAGTCTAGAGCACCTAAGCGGCAGCTGCCCAGCAAATCCAGAAGATCCGCTTTCTAGAACCCGAGAGAGACCTCGAAAAGGATAAGATATCCGAGAAGGAGGTCGGGTCCCAAAAGACTAAGAAACTGTCCCAAACACGGCCCAGATCACCTTGACCAAGGAGCACGTGAAAAGGATGTGATGTGTGTCTTCCCTGGAACCACACAGAGCACAAGCGGGATTCGCATTACCATTACGTTTAATAATTTGGTCCGAAGCTGACAACTTCCCACGGGAAGCCTGCCAAAGGAAAGTCTTGATTTTAGACGGGACCCGAGCCCGCCACATGTGGGATAGCCAAGAGCCAGCAGCCGGAGCACACATGCGATTATACAGAGACTTAACCAAAAAATGTTCCCGAGGCCGAGAGAGTCCAGGTGACGTCCTCCTTTGACTCCGAGAGCGTAGGGAAAAGGACAGTGAGATGGTGCCACTGATCCAACTCTGCGGGAGACAAAGAACGACGAAATTGGAAGTCCCAACCAGCCAACCCCAATTCCGAGATGGAAATATGCGGAGTTGAGCAGTAAGAGAAAAGGATGAGGAAAGTCGCTGATAAGGGACCGTCCCCAGTCCACCAATCACGTGGCCTATTAATCATCGACTTTTAGTAGTTCGAGTGGTAAAAAGTTCAAATCCTCACTAGAGTTTCGTTTTTGGGTACCGAAGCGGTTAGGATATGACAAATGACTGGTATCACTGTCATCAATCTTCACCCCCTTCTGTTCTCCCTCAGAGAGAAGCACATGATTCATAGGACAAGTGCAACATGATTCATACAATCTTTGTGTACATATCAAATTTATTCTTATTGATTGATGGCACTAGTCAATATAAGGCCGGGAATAACAAAAGAGATATTATCAGATACAAAACTCAACACATGAACTGCACATACACCACAGAATGAAAAGATCCAAGCAGGATCACACATACACCCATACACACTAGCTTCATATAGACTCTTGGTATAGCTAGCTAGTAGATACACATCACAAAGAGTCGCACCCTGCTATGATCTTCACCGGTACTGACATCGATTGCAGGAGAGATATGGTTCGAACCGAGAGGTTACAATTGCCAAAGGATAGAAGTTGCCCTACCTTAGTAGAGGTAAAGAGTCGCCGTCGCCGTCGCGGAGGCCTGCCCGCCGGCCATGGCCGTTTCACCCAGATGTTCCTCAGGAATCCAAGCAGCTAGCTAGCAGCTCCATGCAGGCCGGAGATAGCTAGCCGACGCTGAATCCATAGGTTGCTACGTAGGTGCCCACGGCCAAGGGCACACCCCAAGTGAGTCTGTCCAAGCACCTGATATTGGTAGCTTAGCTAGCTCGTTTACTGGCTTGTCCCAGCACCATGACATAAGCTGAGATCTTCCTGTGGCCTACATGGTGTGCGTGCGTGCCCAGCCCAGGCTCTGGATTGGATAGCGGAGCGTGCCCTGGCCGCCCTGCCCCTGCCGGCCGGCCGGCCGTACGTGGGCAGGGCATAAGAGGGGGAGAAGAGGAAGCTCCCATTGGGCGCTTTTATCTGCACCCGCTGCTGCCTCTACGAGACCTCCAGGGGCTTTCTTGTGCCTTTACTGAAAAGGATTCGGTTTGTTTACTCAGGCTTTTCCCTCCCCTTTGTACCTGAACCCACAGTTTTTTTTGCATCGATCTACATCAACTCTGCCGCCCGAACGCAAGTGCAGTCTCCGGATTCCAAATCTCTTCATATCTGTCGAACGGTTTGGTGGCGTTTGCAATTCTGGGACAGTTTAGGGAGCAAATGTTTCAGTGTTTAGGCAGATGGAATGGAACAGGGGGAGATGAGATGAGGGGGCATCATCCTGAGGATATGCGGCGAGCAATAGCGGCTTTTGTCACGGGGGCGATCGATGCCGCCAACTTTGATGTGGCTTTTGCGGTGCTTTCCGTGGCTCGACTTTCCCCGGGCGCGGCATCTCGCGAGGATATCCCAGCTGAGGTACTCCTCTCCGGCTCCATGGCGACTAGTGCTTTCCTGCTCCTCTTTTTGGTGCTCCCTTGCTTTAATGTCACCTAGCCAGCTGCCTCGTGCTGTCATCATCGTCTTCATTTCATATTAATTGTTCGCTAAGATGAATTCATATGCAACAGAATGAGTATTGTTTTTCTTGTATGCCAAGGTGAGATCACCAGCGTTGTGGTGGTGGTGGTCTGAATAGAACTGCGGTTTCAGTTCGGTGTCACGGAGAAGAGATGGGCTAGCTGTGAGTGAACTCTTTCAAAAACAGAACACAAAAACTGTGAGTGAAATCCTACAGTTTGGCTGGAGCCACTGGTTTTAGAGGAAGATAATGTGTACTCTCCTCAAATGGATACGTTAATGCAATGTATGCATCGTTCCCACTGGTATGTTTGTACCAGAAGATGTACGGATCATATATGTTCATGCTGCCTGCTAAGTTCTTCACAATAGCTATATGACAGTATCTGAAAAAATAATTTTGAGACGGGGAGCAACTAATTAGGGAGTACTCGTTCGCAGCCCGCTCCAGCGAACAGCGCCACGTGTCGTGCTCACAGCAATCCCTCAGGATTTCATTTTTTTTATTTTTGTGTATGCGTTTTTGATGTTTAAAATTAGTTTTTTCGATGGTTTTTTCGACTTTTCTGATTTTCGCACGTTTTTTTATACGTTTTGGTGAAAAAAAAAACAAAAAAAAATCGAAAAAAAAGAGGCACGACTCGTGCCTCAAAAACAGGAAAAACAAAAAAACGTGAAAAGGCATTATCGTGCCTTTTTAGAGGCACTCGTGCCTCTAAAAACAGGAAAAACAAAAAACGTGAAAAGGCACTCGTGCCTTTTTTGAGGCACTCGTGCCTCATTTTTTGAGACGCTCGTGAGGCACTCGTGCCTCAAAAAACGTGAAAAGGCATTATCGTGCCTTTTTTGAGGCACTCGTGTCTCTAAAAATAGAAAAAACAGAAAAACGTGAAAAGGCACTCGTGCCTTTTTTGAGACGCTCGTGCCTCTTTTTTTAAGCGTTCGTGCCTCCTTTTTTTAGGCGCTCGTGACTCTTTTTTGAGTCACTCGTGCCTCTAAAAAACAGAAAAACGGAAAAGCACCAGAGCGCGCCACTTGGCGCGCGCGGAGGAAACGCGGTACTCGTTGCAACGAGTACTCTTAAACTAGTGATTTCGTTGAGACAGTCGGTTTTTTTGGCTGTTGATTTTTGCTTCCAATTCGAGCTTTTTCCCCTGGGCCGGATATGAGCTGGTTTGGGCTGTTATCTTATTGAGAGGGTCAATCAATTTTCTACTGGGCCAAACCCCATTGTCTTTTCTTTTTATGTGTTTGTCCTTTTCTTTTTTGTTTTTCATTGTCAGTATATTTTTATTTTTAATTTTGCAGGTATTTTTAGGATGCTGGATGAGTGTAAATGTATACTAAATACAGAAATATTATACATTATGTGTGAAAATTACACTTTTATATGATTGGGGTTTGCATATTAGGGAAGGTGCAATTTTAGTGTCAAGTGGTGTGCAAGTTTTCTTACCTTTTTTCATTATATTCCCTTTTAAAGAGTAATATCAATGCCCTAATTCGTTATTCCTTATAAAACTTTATTACTTTGATTTTTATTTAGTTATTATTTCATTTTACATCATTTTAGGCGTATACCAAATGCTACTATGCCATTCCTTCCCCGGAAACTTATTTGTTGCGTAAATTCCAAAATTATACGTTTATTCTTGTTTTTAAGTGAAAATTTTATGTAGACTGTTTGCAACATTTTGACATTGTTTTTTTAATCATTTGTTTTTTTAAAGGGTAATATCAACCGCTCCAACTCATTGTTTACTTATAAAACCTCATTATCTTGATTTTGACTTGGTGTTAGTTTTTATTTTATTTTCTTCTTCTTAGAAAAGGTAATATCGAAGCCACAGTTTCATTATTTAATAAAAGTACATTATTTTATTTTATTTTAGTTTTTATTTTGTTATCTTTGTTCTTAAAGGGTAATATCAAAGCCACTAATTGATTCTTTCTTAGAAGAGCTTCATTAGTTAGATTTTTTTTATTTTTCTTTCATTCTTTATTTTTTATGGTAATACAATGCCACTAATGCACCCTTTCTTAGGTAACATCCATTTTTGGTAAACATATCCACTAGTATATACTTATTCTTGCATATAGAAAATTCTGCAAGTTTTGCGCAAGTTTTTATTTTTTTAATTGTCTTTACATATTATATCATTAAAATGCATAACTTTATAAGCATATAATTTTGATAGATTTATTTTTATTTTCTTTCTTCTTAAAAGGTAATAGCAAATCAATCAATTCATTATCGCTCAGAAAACCTCATTATTTGTATTTTTCTTATTTCATTTTGTTTCTTCTTAACCGGTAAGACCATAGCCACTAGTTCATTATTTCTTACTCCTTCCGATCCATAATAAATGGTAATGCCAAAACTACTGACTCATTATTCTGAATATTTTCCTTAAAGGGTAATGCCAAAGCTACTGATTCATTATTTCTTAGAAAGTTTTATTAATTGTATTTTGTTTTAGTTCTTATTTCATTTTCTTTATTTTTCAATGTAATTCCAATGGCATTAATTCATTCCTTCTTTGGAAAATTCCACTAGTATATGCTTATTCTCGCACATATAAAATTTTGTTTCTTTATTAATTTTCTTGAAATATTATATAATTATTATTACATATTATAAAATGTTAGTTTTCAGTGTAAATTGTGTGAAAACAATTCAGTGTTTGTTTTTATTTTTTATTTTTATTTTCCATTATATTAAAATGGAAATAATAATGTAACCAATTCACCATCGCTTATAAAACCTCATTATTTTTATTTTTATTAGATTTTTCAACTTCCAAAGCCTCAAATTCATTTTTCTTATTAAAAATCAATAATTTGATAGTATTTTAGTTTTTATTTCATTTTGTTTCTTCTTAAAGAGTAATGCGAAATCCACTAATGCATTCTTTCTTAGGAAACATCATTAGTTTGATTTTAGTTTTTATTCCATTTCCTTTCTTTTTATTGGTATTATGTCAATGCCACTAATTCATTCCTCTTGTGAAACCCCCTTTTTGTGGAAATTCCACTAGTAATGCTTATTCTTGCATATATATAAAGCACAAGTTATGTGCAAAATGTCATTCAGTTGCTTTTATTTTTCATTAATTCTTATTTTCATTGTATTTGTCCTTTAATGGCTACACCTTACAATTTGATATTCATGTTTTTCGCCTGGGCTGGATATGAGCTAGTTTGGGCTGTTTGGATATGAGGGTAGGGCTCGGCGACCAAGACAATTCTGGTTGGCCCAGTATACAATATCTGTAAAAATTACACTTTTATATGATTGGGGTTTGCATTCTAGGAAAGGTGCAATTTTAATGTGAAGTGGTGTCAAGTGTTTTTTTCATTAACTTTCTTTAGTAAGAGTAACATCAATGCCACTAATTCATCATTCCATATTAATAAATATTTTTTAGATTGTGATTTAGTTATCATGTCATTTTACACCTTTTTAAAGGTATAATAATGCCATTAATTCATTCCTTCCGTGGAAACTTTTTTTTGCGTAAATTCTACTATTATATGTTTATTATTGTTTTATTTATGTGAAAAATGTATGTATATTGCTTGCAACATTTTGACAATGTTTTTTTCAAATCATTTTACTTTATTCTTAAAGGGTAATATCAATTGTATCAATTTAGTTTAACTTAGAAAACCTCATTATTTTGATTTTGAGATTGTTTTAGTTTATATTTTATTTTCTTTCTTCTTATAAAGGGTAATATAAAAGTCACTATTTCATTATTTATGGCACTAATTCATTCCTTCTTCGGAAACTACCACTTTTTTGAAAAGTTTAGCAACTATATGATTATTCTTCCATATTTTAAAATGTGCAACTCATTTCTACATTTTTTTTTAATTTTTTAATTCATTTTATTTTTAATATTCTTGAAATATATATATAATTATTCTTTCATATTATAAAAATGCGAAATTTCTGTGTAAATTGTGTGCAAAAAAATCACTTTTTATTTTCATTTTTCATTATTTTTAATGGAAATATTAATGTAACCAATTCATGATCGCTTAAAAAACCTCATTATTTTTTGTATTTTTTTCTCTTTTTTTAAGGGCTAATACCAGAACGTAGTTTCTATTTCTATTTGTTTCTTCTTACAGGGTAATACGAAAGCCACTAATTCATTCTTTCTTAGGAAACTTCATTAGTTTGAATTTTTTTAGTTTTTATTCCATTTTCTTTCTTCTTAATGGTATAATGTCAATGCCGCTAATTCATTCATCTTATGAAACTCCCTTTTTTTGGATATTCCAGAAGTAATGCTTATTCTTGCATATACATAAATCACAAATTATGTGCAAAAATTAATTTTACTTTCTTTTAATTTCACTTTTGTTGTATTTGTCCTTTAATGGCAGCGCCTTACAACTTTTTAGTAGCACACCTTGTACGTGTGGCCTAGCATGTTTGTGCTAAATTATTAATATATTTTTTCATCTTCAAGGTCAATTTCATTGCCACTAATCCATTCATTCTTAGTAAATCTTTTCTGCAGAGATTCCACTAATAATAATTTATTCTTGAGTACTTTTAAAAGAGTGCGGATTTTATACCAACACAAACGATACATGTCATATCCACACCATTCATCTGTGCATTGAGATCTACGTTGCACCTAAGCAATTTTATTTGGTGCACATTGTCAATTTTAAAAAATTATCGCATGAACACGAACCGTATTCGGATATTCTACTAGTCTGCACAAAAATACTAGTATAACTTTATGCAATACATGGTACATGGCTGCACAGATCTCGAAGCAACATGCTTTTTAGTGAATGGTGTGGATATGACATGTATCGCTTATGTAGGTACATATACATTCCCCTTTTAAAAACTGTAATTTTTGTGTATTGTGTGCAAGTTTTGTCATTGTTTGATTTAGATTTTTCTTCTTCTTAAGGGAATTATACCAATGTCGCTAATTCATTTTTTTTACAAACATCTCATTATTTTGATTTTCTTTTTCCTGGAATGGTACTACCAATGCCCTTAATTTGTTCCAGACATCAAAAGGTAATATTATTCCTTTATTCAGGAAGCATGATTTTTAAAAATATTTTCATGTGTTTGAATAGTGTTCTCCATTTTAAAGGATGTTCATCCGGATTTAAATAATATTCAGGTATATTAAACATATGTTTAAAAATATTGAAAGGATGATTGAGATGGATTGTGAATGGATTCTGGATCGATTTAAATAATATTCATGTGCATTAAAAATATTGCTTCAACTAACATGCATGGATTATCACTAGATTGAGATGCATTCATTTAGCTAGCATCGAACGAGAGGAGCGAGCAGATGTGCGTACATGTAGAAATATTCACGTTCAATATATTTATTTATTGCAAATACAATTCTTGAGATGCATGTTATGACATGTGTTTGAAGGCTTTGGTTTGAATGTAGTTCTGCCGAAAAATCGTCAATTTCATCCAAATTATTTAAATTAAGAAACAAAATAAGGGCAAAAGTGTTTTAAAAAATAGATACGTTTGAGACATATCAGGTTCCCAAATTCAAGGAGAAAGTTCAGGAAGGTGTGGTGTACACCATTAAAAAATTGATGCTATAAAAGGTCGATAGAAGTATAAAGCAGTGGATCCCCTATGGAGGTTTTGTTTCATTCTGAGGACCTCGGTGGAGCTAGTTGTCCCACAACCAGAGAACTTTTCATGATTGCATGCACGTTATTTCCTTTTCAAACCTTGAAAACCGAATCAAATAAATTGTTGTATTGTCATGTCAGATAACTAATTTTTTTCGCTCTATTGTTTCTTGGGTTTTCTCTTCAAAAAATAATACACGGGTCTAACAATCAACATTGTTCTTAGATGTTGTTGGTCGTGTGACTTTGTTCACTAAAGTGATAGCACCGTCTGGCGGTACTTGAAAACAAAGTAGGCAGATTTTTATCATTGACAACAGGTATAACTCCTTTTTTTCCTTTTAAATTATTTATTACTCTACTGTCATCACATTGTCATATTTTGTGAACTAATAATTTTATGCAGTCATTAAAAAGACATGGAACTTTCATCATACACTTTTGCATCCCTATTTGTGCTTATATGAATTCAGTATTTATGGCTTCCTTTCTCCCAATGTTTGCATTTTGCTGGATTAGGGGGCATCTCAAATGACAAGTTACCTTTCTCATTTTATGTCATCAAGACGTCTTAAAAAGAGACGACAAAGTAGTTATCTAATTTTCAGTTTTCTTGCAGGCTTTTGGTAAAGCGTAGGGATTTGATTCACTTGGTAGGAAAATACATTGTTTCATCTAGAGTTCATTTTTCCTCGTAAAAAATGTAAAAACATCAAATTATGTCTTACTAGTTCCAAAGTTCAAAATAGGATGAACAATGATTGTTAAACCTTTATGATTTCACATGTTAATGCAGGGACTGAACCTATATGGCACTGTCAATAAAATTAAACTAAAGTTAATAACAGAATTGTTTGTTGTTAGCTTATAATAGGTGAGTTCCTACTTCGTAATCTTTGGATTAATTTGTATATCGCTTGCAGACCTAGGCTAAGATATGATGTTTATATAGAGATATTCAAATCTAAGCCCAGACTCATATGTCCCTGCACAAGAAAATTTTAAAAATACATATAAAAAGGTTCAAAAATTCTTATAAATAGAGCTAAACAGGCACGACGGAGTTCAGACAACCTAGAGTTACTACAAAACAAAGACAGATCAAGTTCGTACCGCGCGCAGGCCACAACCAACATCCATAGACACACGAGGAAGATAACTTAAAAGGGCGCTGGAGACTAAAACAGCAAAAGACGAAAGGCAGTCACGTCAATGATCATAGAGAAGCTACACCAATAGCCAGACTGAGAAAAAAAATGTTTTTGGTGGACCCACTACTTTTAACAGGCTGACTGGACCTTCTTCTGCCCTAACCTCATCCGAGGGAACAGTGCAAAATGTAAACAAAAGATACCACACCCGGCCATCTATATTTAATGGCGATAGGTTAGCGTAGCTAGCACATCAATCAGTTTCATTGCCAAGTTAAGCTCTTCAACACAACCAACCTAACGACGCACATATATGCTCTAGGTAGCAACATAGACTACGTAGCTCGTTAGGAGACTAGGAGTAGTATACTTACTTCATTAATGGAAGAAGCGAGCAGTGTGCAGGTCGAGCTCAGCCTTGAGCTCACCCTGGCGGTGGCGGTGACAGCCTCCCCCGGCGGCTTCTTCTTCTGCGCCTACTGCGACCGCAAGTTCCGCAGCTCGCAGGCGCTCGGCGGCCACCAGAACGCGCACAAGCCCGAGCGCCGCGTCGCCAAGCGCCGCCTGGAGGCCGCCGCTGCCAAGCGCCGCTTGGAGATCGCCGCCGCCACGCGCGCGGAGTACGTAAGGTATTCCCTGTCTGCTGCCGGCTTCAAGCGCGGCAGAAGCTCGTTGGAGGAGCGCGCCGACGAGCTGGACTTGCGTCTCCGGCTATGAATTTGATGGACTGTTTGTTTGTTTAATGCTCGCGTGCTGCTATTCTAGTTGAATTTGTTAGCCAGAAACACACTTAGCTGGGGGGATTATATCGATTTGGTATTTCTATGTTTGCTCTCATCTGCTGATCGATCTTGACATCTGGTTTGTAAGAGATCTTATTATCTTAATCTGATGCAAGATGAGAAACCGGTGCATATTTCATGTACATTTCTCTTGCCATTGCAGAAGTCCCCTGCAATCTAATTGAATGTATATCCTCCGGCTAATGATTGGGCAACAGCTACTTATACACATAGTATACCAGAAAGGTGTAGGGGCACCCGACAGTTTATAGTCCAGCCTCTGGTCCTGTGAATTTTGTACACATTCCAAACGTGAGACACGCATAAAGAATAATGTGAGTATTGAGAAATACAAACGACTAAATAAGGAAATATTCCTAGAAGAAAAGATAGTTAATGTCTCTCGATTGACGGTCAAATGCACTGTCTACGGGTGATATTTAGTTTTTCTCTCTCTTTACATGGATGCTTTTATTAAAGTAAATCTAGCAGAGTCATCAGATCAGCAGCCTTCATATCACATCTGAAGCGCTCTTCATTACGTTTTGGACGTTGCGGACGTTGTACGTTAACACAGAGTCGCCATAATTTGACCTTTATATTTTCCCTGCAAGTAGAATCCACTTGTTATGGGTCATATGTTGTTTCTAGCTTATTTACAATAATTTAGATCAAAGAACACAATTCAACAAATATTATTACAAATCATTAACCTGGATACAACAAATAATGAAATTAATAAGTAATCCAAATGCAACAAATAATCTAGTCAAATAAATCCTTCAAGTACAAACAAATGAATTTTAATGAATTTAAACATCATCTTCCAACTAGCTCTAAATGATGTTCAATGAGATCCTCCTTCGGCTGATGTTGGGAGGCCTGGTCTTCAATCTTCCGATACACCTCAAGAAATGGCTAATGCAGTTTGAGTTCCTGTGAGGCCTGATGAGGCTGCCAATATTTTCATTGTCAATGGGCCTTGGCATATCCCTCATCCTCTATGACCATGTTGTATAGGCTCACACAACATGTCATGATATTTGCCAAGACATCCTTGTTACACAAACAATCAGCCCCTGAAGAATTGAAAACCTTTCTTGCAACACTTCAAATGACTTCTCAATGTTTTTCCTCTGAGCTTCTTGTGCCTTGGCATTATTCTGATGTTTCCATCTCTCGGACTTTGAAATTATCTTCACAATATTGACCAAGATGGATATATGCCATCATCTAGAAAGTAGCATTGGTCACTCATATCGATGGCCATTCATCATGAAATTGCAAGGTGGAGAAGTACCAACAACTAGCTATGAAACCATATGAACAAGACAATGATATCGCTGCTCCCTAGATCATTAAGAAGTTGCATATGTACTTGTTGATCTTATATCTATCGATGTATCTCCAGAAAGTTGGTAATATGCTCTGCCTATAGTCCTGGGTGGAGGACCTTAATGCCGTGATTCTCAAAATTATTCTCTTGGGCCTCCCATTTGCCCTCATCCTCAAAAATCATGTTGTGCATGATTACACAACACATCATGAGATAACAAAGTGTCTCATGTTCTCACATTATTGCAGCTCCATGAACAATACTCCAGCGTGCTTGGAGCACTCCAAATGCCTTCCACATCATCTCTAGCACTTTATTATGCTTGTGCAAAAATAAATTGTTTCCTATCTTGATGATTGGATATAGTCTTTACAAAAGCAGTCCACTAAGGATAGATATTGTCGGCAAGGTAATACCCATGTTGTAGTTGTGCCTGATGACAGTGTAATTGCACGATGGAGCTTCCTCATCATACAGTCTCTTGAACAATGAAGATCGTTGGAGCACATTGATGTCATTGTTAGAACAAGGTGTGCCAAGAAAAAACATGCCAAATCAACAAGTCCCTCGATGCTATTGCTTCAAGTATGATGGTGGTATTTTTTGTGTGACCTTCATATTCCCCACGTAAACATGCCAAGTCAACTGAACAGGATAAATCTTGGAATCCTCTAGATTCTCCAATTGCCAATAATCTTTTTGTTCCCTCCATAGTTGATTCTCAGATACTTTGATCCAAACACCTTCACCACAGTGCGTGCAAATTGCACTATGGTGTTCCAACATTTGGTCTCTTTCATTCGGATCTCAGTATTAAGAGCATCTTCGGCTTTTCCATAAGTAAGCATCTTGATAGTAGCTCAGCATTTATGCAGAGCAGAGAAAGAAAGTTTACGCGCAATAATTATTCCTCAGCTTAAAGTAGTTATCAGCCTTTTCCATGTCGTTCACTACGTGTAAGAACAAATATTTGCTCATTCGGTAGTGTCGATGAAAGAAACCTTCATGGTATGTTGGGTCTAGTTCAAAGTTTTCATTGTATAGAAGGCATGGGCCAAAAATCCTATCCCGGGGAACAAATTCTTCTGCCCTTTATCAAACTCTTGAAATTTTGTACATGCTCATCATCCTTCTCCAATCCCTCTTGAACACTCATCATCATAATCATCTCCTCTTCCTCGTTCGATTCAGATGCATCGATGAACTCATTGCAAATAAATTTATCAAGCTCATCACTATAGGACAAGGAATCTATCATAACCTACAATTGACAAAACAAATATGACTAAACTGCTCAGTCATTTTATCAAACACATAGAGCATGGGTGTATGTCCAGAGGAGTTGCACGGAACAGGGCGACGAAGGTGCAGGTGAATTTGTCCGGGTGAGGCACAGGTGGCGGCGCTGGCTAATTAAGGAAGGCACAACTTAAAAAAAAATCTTTCAATAGAGGGTTTATGTAGTTATCTTAAAACGTAGCACCATGCGAATATTGATCAGCCTTAACAAGTACGCGAATGATGGGTTGAACCTAGCCGTATGCAATGAGGGGCCATAGATGATCTATCGCCAAAGATTGGGGCCTTGCGGGTAGCCAATGCGCTTTGTTCTGCTGGGTGGGCATGCAACTTGCGCCACTTGCACCCGTATTACTTACTGTGGAACCATATCACATGGACCATTGGAGACCGACCTACTGGTGAACCGCAGATCCACTACCATCGACCTGCATTGCATCTAGCTAGCCTTGCAGTTGCTGAGACCGGCCGTCATTATATGCAAGGTCCATCCATCCAACAGCTTGGTCCTCACCTGGGAGAGGCTCAACGTCAGTGCTTTGCTTTCGATCGGCCCGGCCGGGACCGCGCCGGCTATAAGAAGAAAGGTGGCACGTTGCTATATGGCACCAGGCGACCTGTGCTGATGTCCTAGAAAGTATTGTCAGACAAACTTGATTGCATGTTGTAATCTAGTGTTTGCTTACAAAGAGACATGATAAGGTGCTCCCCTCGATCTGGCCACTCGTTGACTTTGGCACACCTGGTCAGGACCTCGATTGTATATTTATGATGACGATCAGAGCAAACAAATCGACCTAATTTGCAGAGGAACCACACGTGACACAACAAAACAGCTACTGTAGCAGCACAAGTCCACAAGTCCTACCTAGACATATGCTATCTCCGTTTCTCCTCTTTTTTCCCAGATGATAAGTGAGGTTGGCCCCAACGCCCCCATCACCACACATCGCGCATGTTATCGCATGCATGCATATACAACGAAAAAATGATGTTACGATTCTTTTTTGGCTTTTTGAACTTTAAAATGTTTATCCTTTAAATAAAGTCTGATAAAAAACCAATTTTCATCATTAAATCCATCGTAACGAGATCTTTAAAACTACATACATTATTGATATGTTTTGATAACTTTTTTTGAGCCAAAAGTTGTCATGATGTCTACACTGAAGTTTTCATTGTGTTTACACTAAAGTTGTCATGATGTCTTTCATCTGTTTTTTAGATTTAAAGTTGCCACTATATTTTAACTACTTTTCACTCATCGACGAGGGTTTGGAGAGCTGCGGCGACGGCCCGTGGACCCCGAGTAGATATCTGGTGGGAGGGGGTTATGTGCGGCATGGTGGAACCATCAATTTGCAACAGAAGGCTAGATGATGTACAAAGCTAACCAATTTTTCAATTGGAATGCACTAGGTGGAATACTCGTACTATTTCATTTTTCAATTGGAATGCACTAGGTGGAATACTCATACTATTTCGCGTTGGTACGGATGATGTCGCCAGCGAGCGAAAATCGTTCGGGGCGGAATTCTAACAACCTGAAGTTCGGTCCTTATCAGGATCCTTTTCTACCGAAACTAACCAGGCAACCGCATTCAAAACCGAGGCCAGGAACTAAGGGACAAATGTTGTATGACAGTGTTGCTGAGTGTATTTCATTGGACGCTCAGCAAACAAGCCTTTTTTGTTGAGTGCACTAGAGATAAAACTCGGCAACAAAAAACTGCACTTGGTAAATAGGTGGTTTGCCGAGTGCAACCGGCAAACAATAAATACTCGAAAAAGCAGGGTCTTTGTCGAGTGTTTTTTGTAAGGCACTCAATAAGCAATTAAAAAGCAATAAAATGCATGTGTTCATTTGGATTTTCAAGAGATTTACAGTAAGCTTTAACATTACTTCATCATTTGAATTTGAAAGTTTTTTACACTCAGCATACACGATTATATATTTAATGTGATAGTTTGGCATCTATCGGGGTTTTATTATGTATAAGTCATTAAGTACATTCTTAAGAATTTAATGGGATATAATTTAAATTTGAACTACAAGTTTATTAACGAGTAGAAAAATGGGTTGAGTCTATGTTTAGGGCCTTATCTGAGAAAAGAAAAGGAATTCAACACACTAGGGTCCTAGGTTTTGACCCCGAACATGGAGGTCCTTTTATTCCTAGAAAATGTAAACAAAGTCTAAAAAATGAAACCTAACATATGTCACTATATGATATCTAGATAATGTGGTAAAATTTTGATATTTTTTGGCAAAAATTATGATATACACTGCTTGAAAACTAAAACATCACTGAGAAAGAATCATAATTTTGGCAGGTAATGAGACAGGTTTGAAGGTGAAATGACCACTGTTTTATCCTTTGGTTTTTATTTTATTTTTTCTAGACTCAAGTACATCATCACATGTTCTAGAGTACATTTGCTATATTTAAGTCAGTTAGTGCATTTTTAATCATTCCGTGAATATAGCTAAAATTTAAATTGCAAGTGGATGGGGAAAATGAAATTTAATGAATATAATTTAAATATGAATTGTAAGGGCATGAAAAGCACTATTTTTGTTCTTGAAAAGCACTCCGGAGTTTCAAACATCAGGGTGTCAAGAGTCAAAACTTGACCCAAATATAGAGGTTATTGATTTTTATAATTCTAAAAAAATGCTAACAAAGTCTAAAAAATATGGTTTTTTCAGTATAAGATACCTAGATGTTGTGGCAAGATTGTGAGAAGTGCTCACAAATAATAACCTTTTGACCTGGTAAGATGGACTTTGCTTAGAAAATGGACCATCCTCAGAAAGAATCTAGGTTTTGAGATTAAACGGGCTAGTTCTGAAGTCGAAGTGACGGCTGCTTTTGTGGTTGATCTTGAATTTTTTTATGAACTCAACACACACCATGACACATGCCAACATATATTTGGCATTTTACCGGCATGTTCGCTATATTTAAGGCATTTAATGCATTATTGTGCATTTAGTAAATCCAATTAAAATTTAAACAAGTATGTGAAAAAGTTAGAAAATTTGTTTCAAAACAATATTTGTGTTTTTATTCTACTTTTATCCTTATCCAAGAAGAAAAAGGACTTTAAAAAATTAGAGTGCCAAGACTCGACCCCAAACATGGAGGTTATTAACTTTTTTGTTTCTTAAAATCATGAAAAACGGTTGCGCCAGGTTATGGCACCTTGAGGCCATGATAAACAATTGAGAAGGTTTCATAAAATTCATGACGTATGGTGCTTAGAAACCTCACCATCTCCGAGAAATAATCATGATTTCAAGAGGGAAAGAGTCATGTTTAAAGGCGAACCGACCATGCTTCATCTTTTGACCTTGAATTTTGTTTCTACCATAAAGGTACACTATTACATGACACATATCGAGATTGGGCATTAGAGAGGAAATAATATGGACATGGTGGTAGTTGCGCATGTTGTGGTGATAGTTGTGCATGCATGTATGGTGTTTCAATGAGGCCGTTGTCCATGAGTCCAAAAAGTTGTTGTACAATCATTTGGTAAGCGTTTGACGACACCCCTAGTCCTACGATGAGATCTGTCTATAGGTTTTTATCGCGTCTTGTGGGTGTGATGTGTTGTTGACTGCGGGATGTATGCATGGATGGCTTTTGTCCTCACAACTCTTCACATTTGTACTAATTGAATATGTTATGTATCATTGATGCTAAATTTAGAAAAAAAACGACATGTGTCATTGTGTGATGATGTGCACAAATTAATTTTCAAAAAGAATGACATGTCTCATCGTGTGGTGCTTTGCGCAGCTACCACCATGGCTATCAAATTATTTTTTGTGAGCATGATGGTGGTTGTGCACGTCATCAGTCATGGTGACAATTGTGCATGCACTTATGACCTTTAGTGAGATTGTTGTTCATCTGCCTAAAAAGCAGTTGTACAAAATCAGTTGCTGGGAGCGTATCATCTCTAGTCTTATGTTGAGATATGTCTATAGGTTTTGCCTTCGTCTTGTGGGTGTTCCCTGTTGTTGATTGTGGGGTGTGTGTGGATGGCTTTTGTCATGACAATGCTTCTCATTTGTACTTGTCGGGTAGGTTTTGTCTAATTGATGGCTAAAGTAAATTTTAAAAAAGGTGGCATTTGTCATTGTGATGACGTGTACAAAGCAAGTTAAAAAAAAGAGCCATATGTTTGTGGCGGTGTACACAGTACCATCAAGGGTAATTATTTCTTATGTGAAATTATATGTACACTACCCAGCTACATTATTCATTTCTTCAGTCCTGCACGTTTTTAGGTACATCTTTTATGTCAGTTTTCTATTTTCCTCCCAAGAGAAAGTTTTCTATTTCCCTTTATATCTACTTTCATCTTCTCTATCTTTAGCACGGTATAACGACTATCGTTGCTGATAAGTTTTTAAATAATAATATTTTTTAAGGCTCCGCAGCGAGGTCCGAGAGTTCCAGCCATATTTAGCGCGCACTATCGCTAGCTACTGATAATTACCTACCGGTTTAAGGCTTTCTTTGGTTCGGAGAAATATCATAGGAATTTTGTAGGATAGGATTTTTTTTTCTTTAATACCTTTTGGTTCATAGTAATAGATTTCTATTCGTACATAGGATTGATTTCTATCCTTCGCATTTCAAAGGAAAATAAACATGAGTCTAGACTCAATGAAAAAATTCATTTGATGTGAACGAAATGTCATCTTTTTCGATCACTACTCATAGGATTGAAAATACATGCCATCTCATTAGTCTGTCTAGATATGCTCATAAGAATGAGTGCAGCATTTTGGCTCCCAGGCTCCATGGAGCCCGGTTTTTTGAGAAAAAACAAAATTCATATTTTTATATTTCAATTTTTTTGAAAAAATACAGATATACATGAAGTCATAAATCACAAATGTGTAAATTTTCAGGGCGAAGTTCGTTGAAATGAGGGTTGTGCGAAAAAGACAAATTCATGGCCTAAGAAGATGAATAGTATCATGTGCTAACAAGGCCCAGATTTGTTATTTTTGCACAGCCCTCATTTCAACGAATTTCGTCCTAAAAATTTACACACTTGTGATTTATGGCTCCATGTATATCTGTATTTTTTTACATTTTTTTTAAATGTAAAAAATATGAATTTTGATGAATTTTCAAGTTCAAATTTCCCCATAAGGCTCGCTTGGTATGGATGTAAATTTTACATCTGTATTTATTTTACACATGTATATTATTGGGATCAGTAGGATTTACACTTGAAAAGAATACATGCCGGTTGAGGTCTGTAAAGTTTACAGGTGTATCAGGCTCGAAAACAACAATCCAATCAGGGTCTAAGGATAGATTATATGTGCATGTGTTTGTAAAAGTAATTTATTTGCGTTTTATGAGCCTCTGCGTCTGTGTCGGAAAAAAATATGTGTAAGACGACTTTGGGCCGGCAGGTGCAGCGTAGGCAGGCAGGCAGCAGCAACTAGCTCCACTTGCAGGGTTCCACCCGTTGCCGACTGGAAGCTAGGTGCAGGATGGCAGCCTCAACTGGTGCCACTTGCATGCATGCATGCATGCGCCTGTGCGTGGTGTGGAGCCATGCATGGAGTATTGGTGATCGATCGATCGATCGAGGCAATCGACCACTGGGCGGTACAGAGCAAATCCGCCTAGTACGTACGACCTGCACCCGCGGTGACAGGAGCGGAGAGCGTCGTCGTCCATCTGTAAGGTCCAACGACCTCCGGGGCCGCCGGCCGGGTTGCTGTGCTGCTGGTCCAGGCTCAACGTCAGTTTAGGTTTGCAGTTGCAGGGGACGGCCATTCCGCAAGATAAAAAGGCTTGCTTCATAGCTGACACCCACGTTGGCCAAAAAGGACATGTGGCCTGCGATCGCGAGCTAGAAGAAGAGGCATTCTTGTTGCTTAAAAAGGCCAAGCCTATGTACCCTATTTATTTATTCTTACTTCTTGATCCATTTCCTATAGAGAAATATTCGCCCGCGATCCTTGAACTTGAGCTAGAGCTCACATTAGTACATGTACTCCATGATGGTATGGGTTCTCACTCTGCGCAAGTGGGGAAGGATGAGTTTTGGGAACGTTACACGGGAACTCACAAAATCCAGGACCCGCTTGGAGGAGCTGATGCACATGAATACAGACCGTGATGAAATTCGAATAGTCACTGATCGCATGAATGAGCTCTTATATCGGGAAGAAATGCTTTGGCTTCAGAGGTCGCGAATCACGTGGCTTAAAGAAGGTGAAAGTAACAAAAAGTTCTTCCAAAGTAAGGCCGTCTGGAGAGCCCGAAAAAAACAAGATCGAGAGTATTATGAGTGATGATGGATTCATGCACTCAGAGTCTCAGACGCTACGGAAATGGCTCCTCTAATTAATAGCTATTTCTCGGGCTACGCTCAAAAAAAATAAAAGCTATTTCTCGGGCATTTTCACTGCTGGTCCATCTTTGGATCCGGCGATAGTCTTGATCCTTTTTTTAGAGTAAAGTATCGGATGCAGACAATGTTTAACTTGTTGTTGATTTCACAGACAAAGAAATCTCGGACGCCTTGTTTCAAATTGGGCCCCTTAAGGCTCTTGGACCCGATGGCTTTCCAACAAGGTTTTTTCAGAAAAATTGGGATACAATGAGAGATAGCATCATCACGGCGGTCAAGGATTTTTTTTCGTCACTGGGATTATGCCCGATGGGGTCAATTCCACTGTCATTGTCCTCATCTCAAAAATTGCAAATCCAGTGAGACTCACCCACTATAGACCTATCAGTCTTTGTAGTACTACCTCCGATCCATAATAAGTGTCGCTCATCTAGTATAAAATTTGTACTAGCTTAGTACAAAATCTGCGGCACTTATTATGGATCGGAGGAAGTATAATTTATAAAGTGATCTCTAAATGCCTTGCCAATAGGCTAAGACCGCTCCTGGATGATACAATCTCACCCGAGCAAAGTGCCTTCGTTCCTGGGAGACTTATTATAGACAATGCACAAGTTGCTTTTGAGTTCATCCACCATATAAAGCAAGAGAAGGATCCTCGAAAAGCTTTTGTGCTTATAAACTGGATTTGTCAAAAGCGTATGATAGAGTGGATTGGGTTTTCCTTAAGCAAATGGTGCAAAAGCTGGGATTCTGTCACAGATGGGTGGACTGGATAATGACTTGTGTCACATCTGTAAAGTACTCTGTTAAATTCAATGGGGCCCTTTTGGATTCATTTGCACCGCCGCGTGGTCTTCAGCAAGGTGACCCCTTATCGTCATTTCTATTCTTGTTTGTCGTTGAGGGTCTTTCTACTCTGCTAAATCAGGAGGTTACAACAAATGAAATTGTCCCGGTAAAAATTTGTAGAAGCGCTCCAGATTTCTCTCACCGACTGTTTGCAGATGATACAATGCTCTTTTTCAAAGCAAAAGCACCCCATGCATCAAATATCAAGAAGGCGTTGGATGGTTATGAGCTTGCTACTAGACAATCACTCAACTATGATAACCGCTCGATTCTTTTTGATAGGCGTTCTTCACACCGTTGTCAGGGTTTTGTATGGTTTTTTCTTAAATCAAGCGCGTTTTGTTTGATTTTTAGTTTACTTTCTCTCGAATTTTTTCTGATTACCCAGGGAGCTCCCTTCCCTCTTGGTAACTTATTTCTAAGAGAAAATCATGCTAGTTCAATCATAACCTTGTGAGGTTTTAGCACAGAGCACCAGTGGTCTAGTGGTAGAATAGTACCCTGCCACGGTACAGACCCGGGTTCGATTCCCGGCTGGTGCAGCTTTTTTTTGGGCAATCAAACAAAGCTTTGTTCTCCTGATTGTACAAATGCTGCTTTGGTTTCAGTTTTTGCATGGCCATTTTGTTTTTCTTTTCTTTTATGAACGTAGAGACATTGTTTTTCATTGTACTGTTGAGTACAGGAGCACACACATGCTGCTCCAATCTGTCTGTGTTCAACGGTCCGCGATTTCTGCTTCATGTGATTTGCACTTAAAATGCGCCCCCCTGTCTTTAATTTCTGCAGCTGAGAAGTCAGATAAGTTCAGATGGAATGCCATAGCAACAAGCAGTTTATTCCAGAAAAAGGTGCTAATGGAGCTTAATTACCTACCTAGATCCCCCCAATTTTACATCCTCTACTAATAGCTCCTTGTGCATGGCATGATTTGTGTGCCATGGAAGCGGCTACGAAGTCGTTTCGTGCAGTTTTCAAGGAGGGTAAGCAGCCAATCTGCTCCGTAAAGCTGATCCTTACTCATTTGGTGAGTCCCAAACCTCTCCCATCAAGGCTCTAAGGCTCTTGGTTAGGTTCGGTGCAACGTCACTGTGGCATGAAAGCTACTCTCAATCTCAGTACCGCAGGAAAAGCTGACCTTTCTCATCTTATCTCTTTAGTTGTGAGATTATCTTTGGACACTCTCCAGACAAAGATCCTGCCTTTGTTGGGGACCGGGGCTAACCAAATGTGCTTCCACAAGATCCTTGTGCTATCAGTAGTTGTACAACTTCCATGGCACCATTGCTCACGGTGTTCTAACCGGAAGGCACTCTTGACGGAGAAAATACCACAGGGGTCAAGAGTGCTAAACTACATGAACTAATTAGCATCTTCCTCAAAGAAAAATATTCTGAATCAAGGGCCCATTCCATCCGCCCGTTTCGATATTTTTCAGTTGGCCAAGGTGGTGTCGCAGCTTGTGAACCAAGCAACTGAATCTGGCGTTTGTTCAGCACCAGGTGCTGGCCAAGTTCACTTCCAGATTTTTCGATACTTTTCAGCACCAGGTGTTTTTTCAGTTGGTGAACTTTCCGTAGCCTGCTAATTTTCAGCACCAGGTGCTGGCCAAGAAGTTCACTTCAAGATTTTGAAAAAAAAAAACCGGTCAACATGTCCCTCGGGCCTCCTTTTCAGGGTCCGAATTCAAAGGAAGTTGCAACACAAATCACAGATCATGTGACCATTTACCAAGATATTGTGTCATCTCCGCCGGAGCCAGAGAAACACGGCACAAGTGAAGGTGTATCTTCATCATATGACATACTTACAGAACACAGCAAGTTCTACAAATAATCAACGAACTGAGCCAGTCTGCTGTACAGTCGCACCAAAGACCTATGGACATGGTTAATTATATGTTCTTTTGTTTAAGGAGGCATAAAATTTACAGGCAAGCGGAGTGCACACATTGCACTCTGTACATGTACAGCAGATTTACTTCTAAGCGAGTTCGGCTTCGATCTCTATTGCTCTACTTGTGCACCATTTGGTTTTGCTGCAGCATCTTCCTGAAGCTCGGACGATGCTTTAGCATGAGTATCTCCATGTTGAGAAGTCTGCGATGGATCGGCTCGATCGAATCGTGAACTCAATGACTTGAGCATGTTAGACCTCTTTATCAGGAGGCCCAGTGCAGAAGATGCAGCTGCTCGAACAACAGCCTCCGGTGATTGGCTCATTCTACCGACCAACATAGCGAACACCTTGACACAAGAGTGTTAGGCTGTTAGCTTCCATGATATATTTGAAAGCAGTAAAGTACCAAAATGGAGTGTAGATACCTGGGAGAAGTAAGGAGCGAGGAATCGTTGATCATCCAAAAAGGATAACATGCAACTAACCAAGCAAACTGCATTTGCTTGGATGACCGGCCAAGGTGCATCAAATGCCTAAATCAAATGAAAATTAAGTGTTGGGTGTTATATTGATCATTGATCACATTCAATGGCTTGGTCAAGCTGATTGCATGGTAAGTGTGGAAGGAAAGAAACGAAAGAAGACATCAAAGCCAAATACCTGGATAGCAGATTCTAGGTAGCTGTCAACTCTGGCAGGAGATAGTCGACACAGTTGTCTTGTTAAGTCCCTAATGAAGTCCTCGTAATCAGATCTGAGGGCACACCATATTAAAAATGTCACTTCTAAATAAAATAAAAATCTCAACAGAAATAGCTAGGAAGGTTCAACACAAACCGCCGATCAGATGTGAAATATTGCTTGTTGAGGAGCAAAGACAAACCATCTACTTCCATCAAAGGTGCTAGGAGCTGGAATGTGTTCTGTTACAAAAAATCATGAATATCAAGATATGCAAGTTAAAGGAAATGCTTAGTAAGGGAAAACAAAGCAACGACTGCATACCCGACAGGCAAGGCGAACGCTTAGGTCATTATCATGAAGATGGAGGATCAAACGCGGAAGGGTGGCATGTATCTGCAGCACGCAGCAAAGAAATTGGTATCTTGAGAATCATAAGTAAAAAATCCCTACAATTGCCTTAACAATCCATAGAACTGACAATGTCACTTCCTGCGACCACTACACAACAGCATCTTATAAGAAGGCTAACATGATAACAAACATGATAACAGCTCCCTTCTAGATGTACTGTTAAAGAAACCAGAGTGGAAGCTGGGAGTTACCTGCTCAAGAAAAGCCTGATGCTGTGAACCAGCACCATAGGCACTTAGAGCACCATAAGCTGCGAAGGCGTTGGACCTCATTTTCGTATTCATGGAGATCTGTAGCAGAGAAGTTACAAAATAGGTCACAGCCCTAGGTTGTTTACAGTATAAAAATGCAGAAACAGGTCGCCTGAGTGAAAAAGAAGATGGATCTAAAACCATCTCATAAGATAACAGTTAACAGGAAAGCACCAAAAGAGACATAAGCGGGTTCAACCAGTGGCATGTAAGATGTCAAGTTTCTTTTGATCATAGAAGCAATCACATTTTGTGCAGACATTATACTTGTTCTAGACTCCATGTGCCCAATAAATTCCACATGATGTTTTTCTCAGCAACAGATCGATCAAACATCTGTTAACTGTTAACTTACTGATATTGCGATGAACTTAACAGGCTCATAGTAACCATCATAAGTTTACACAAATGCCCGCATCATGCCTAAAAACGGTAATACATAAAGGTAAGCTTGTTCCAAATGGTTACCTGGAGATTCCTTAGCCTTACTAAGAGACTTATTAAAATGGGATCAACGGCATCTTGTTCTGACACATTAAGAACCTGAAACCAGTGTGATGTTTGTACATTCTGTCAAATTAAACAGAAGTGGAATTGAAGGAGATATGTATTGTGTAATAGATTAAAGAACTCACGGTTAACAGGCACTGAACAGCAGTAAGTTGAACAGATTCGGTGGCATCTTCAAGTAATGCTAATATTACTCCTAGGACTTGCTGGATGTAATTAAGTATGTGGCTCTCGGGTATCTGACAGAGGTGGCCACGCAATCTATGTTAGTCAAGTGCCAAACAATATGTCATAACATGTATCCTTAGAAGTTGCTCTGTTTAGATTGATGACCTGTACAAGTCCTCGCAAGCAGAGACTCCTGACAGTCGGTGAGTCATCGGTTACATGTTGACACAATTCCTCAACCATTTGTTCAAGCAATGCAGGTTCTTTTTCACTGCAGAACAAAAAACAACTGCATTAGGTTATTGGCGAGTTGAATTGTGTAAAGGATAATAGTGAAATATACTTGTGTGAGTTATATCCGTAAACCACACTAAAAAGCATGAACATATTTGCCAACAATACTAGTACAACAAATTTACAACATACATGATGCATGAAGTATTATTTAAACATTTTTTGGTGACGGGCATGATTTCCTTGAGAATATCTATTGACCATGTTGCATATCTCATTGTAAAATTGTATGCATAATCAGGTCCTTTCCTGTTTTCAAGGAAACACCAGACTAACCAGTTAGTGCTTTCTCAAACTTTTGCAATTTGCCCTTCTTGAACTACTCATGTTTTATTATGTTAAAACAGACCAATGTACCAGTTGGTACTGGCGTTAGCAGTGAGGACCACTGAGTGGTGACCACGGTAACCAGTCAGAAACTAATCCCATGGGAGAATAGATTGAACTCCGATTCTGTCTAAGCATCCATAAATAAATCATTTTGATTCTTCCTTCATTTTATGGAGGTGCATGTGTACATCTCAAGACTTATATTAAAAGGAATGATATTAATTACCTGTGGCGAATAAATTCTGATAGTGCAGCAGCAGCAGCCTCCCTTTCAGCCCTCTGATTTCTGTCGAGAGATTTGCTCAGGATAACGCAGGTTGGCAGAACCTGTGGTATATTACCCAGTTATTTTGGTATGTGATTTCACCACACAATATATGCATCCAAACTATAGAATAGTGACTAAAATGTTTTTTGATTGCATTTAAGAAAAAGCAGTTGCAATTATGACAAAAAACACCCAGCTTTCAATGAAAGCTCATAAAAGTTTTAGAAGAGCTGTACACCTCCTGTTGTTTGGCTTCGGCCCTTGGCCTGTTAACCTTTTCAATATATTGAAACGCAAGCTCTGTATTTCCTTGTAAGAGTTTCAGAAGAACTGAGACAAGCAAATTTCACATTCAAAGAAGTATCTTCTTTATTTTATCATATCATACCTGGTATCATGAAAACAGTTCCTAACAGTTTAGGCTCTTGAAGACTGAATTAAATGTTAAATCTGAAATTTTTATGTGCTTTCATACATTGCAATAAGGTATTACGAACTTACTGGGACTCACTGGCTGGCCCTAGAGTAGATAGGCTACATGGCGAAACCATACATGTATTATAGGTGTAAAGAGAATGTACTGTGAACATATCTTGTTTTCTTGTGAAAATGGTTCGAGTGCTGAAGATCAATCAATTTAACATGTGGTTCAAGGAAAACTTCCAAAGGCTGCAACGAAATTAAACATGGTGGCTATTCCTAAAAAATGTAAGGAATTATACATACATATGTACACGCTTGCTAGAGTTTCTGTCAGCTACGACTTCAAAGGTGAAGTTGTTGATGGCATCCAACGTATAAACATAGATGGAAGAAAATGTATTTTATTTGTAGTTTTGCATATAAACAAAGAGTTTCTGTCAGCTACTGTCAACATATGTTCTTCCCACCGAAAGATCACTAAGATGTTAACCCAAAAAGACAAAACACACAAAACACTCAAGAAGTTGCTTCTTTTTCGAACTGAAAACTGTAGGGGACACCCCGACAATAACTTTATTAAACAAGAAAGACATATATACAATAGAGGAGCTATACCACGGGTGAGGGAGTAGCGAAGCTGCACGTTCATTAGAAGTTACCTCATTGGGTCTCTTTACTGAGGAACTGCATGCAACCTCTTGCACAAGATCAATCCACTTCTCCTTCTCAGTTTGTTCGCCATCTCGAGCTAATATCTATGAAATGGTAAAGATTTTAAACAGTAAATAATTGCTACACAGTTGTCAGGCAATAGCCATTAAAAGCAAAGCACCTTTCCCATCTCAACATCGCCAACACAATCACAGAATGACTGGAATGCAATTAACAACGATCTGCAGAACATGAGGTGACAAATTTCTGTTAATCATTTCATATTGGCCTTCATATATCAAATTAAGATTTAAGAAAGCTACAGTCTGATTTTCACCGTAGAAGCTCAATGCGGCCTATTTCAGCAAGACCATGGAGACCTCCCAGCTTCAGTATAAGTGCAGAAAGAACAGAAGGGTAACTTTGCTCAACTGCTTGTTTCCCGATCTTCCCACCACCTCTGAAGTTTCAATATTTTCAAGTACATGAGACCAGCAGATGAAAGGTGTCCAGTTTTCCACCATTAGTCAACATTAACAGTCAGTCATCAGATGAAGAACCATACCTCAGGAACGCATTGAGAGCAAACATAGTTGCTTGTAGAATAGAGTCATCAGCTGATGACTCCGAGTTAATTTCCCCTTTTTCTGAATCATTTGTTGCAACAGGTTCTTTGTGAAGTATAGACAAAATGTACTCCAGAAAAAGAGTAGCCAGCACCTTATGCTGGGAGAAAGCCTGAAACCGGGGAAAACAATCAAACACATAATAAGAAGTGTACCTGTAGAATTCACCCGGCCAATCGCTGCTTAATTTCAGTTGCTATTTAATCTGGAATATTATCAAGCAAACGAGCCCAAGTAAACTATTAATGCCAGGGCCTCCCCTACAGTTTCGGTTCAAGAGTCCAAGTAAAATAATTATGCATGGCATTACTATATGAACAAGACAAATATAAGGTGTCGCAAATCTACATAATCATAACCTTTTCACCTGATATCAGGTTCGCCTAAATTAGTACTCCCTCCGTACCGGTGCATTAGTCATCTTAGGTTGTGCACTGCGACCAAGGTGAAAGGAAAAACGAAAAAACTTAATGCTTATTTGCTAATTAATACTACCGCATGCAATAGATTGACCACTGCATGCCGTGCTAGGTTGTTTAATGTCATTGGAAACATACATGCTCCACATTTCTTATTGGTTGATTCGTTTATTTATGTCAAAAAACAAGGAACGAGGTGAAAGTTAATGCTCCGTGCCTAAGTGTTTTGGGAATATTTGATTTTCGTAATGTGCCTAATGCACCTGTATGGAGGGAGTATCACAAGAAGTGTTCTCTACAAAAGGGAATGCAGAAGAAACATCACACATCAAATTACAACCTTTTCAACTAAACAAACAATATACAATCCGGATCTCACCATATGTCTTTCTAGAGTTTTGTGATAATATTTTATTAAATTTCTTTCCTACCACATATATGAAATGTCAAATATCTCAAATCAGGGCGGATATAGCACGCATTTCTTAGAAGGAATAAAGTGCAATGAATAGCTATCAATTGCCTAGGAACTTATCAATCTGAATAAAGATTCAAAAAATATAATGTGCCTTGCGAGTCCTGATTATGGCGCTCTATAAATGTATGAATAGTAGAAGCCATTAACATATATTAATATACATTTTAAATAAGATCACATGATTATGCTGAGGTTATGGTCTTTTACTGAATGCACATCCCATTTGTACGATACAAAGTAACACATACATGTGCCTATTAATATACTGTATAATGAATGCAACGAAAATACACGTCCTTGAAAACTTGCATGATACAGATGCCCAGGCTCAGCCTGAATACTAGTAACAAATACATGTGCCTACCAATATACTGTACTCCCTCCGTCCCAAAATAAGTGTCTTAACTTTAGTACAGCTTTATACTGTATAAGTGAATGCAGCAAGGATACAAGTTGTCGAAAACTTGCATAATACAGATGCCAAGGCTCGGCCCAAATACTTACATAAAAAACATCTTGTATAGCCCAACCGCCACGAATTCTTGTTATGTCCTTTGTACAAATATCTCGCCCAGCAACAAATAGAACTTCATCGAAGACCACAATGTGGTTTGTGTTTTCTGCTAAGCATGATATCTATCGAAGTCAAGGGTAGAATCTGATTGTGGGAATAATCCTTGACATGAAATATTAGTATTCAAACTGAGACAAAAAATTAATAATGGATACTGCATTGAGAACTTCTTGGCGCGAGTGCTTGTCGGTAAGAGCAACAGCTGATGAGAGCAGAGATTGTGTTGTCCTGCAACAGCAAAGTGAGATCTTAGCAATATTCGAATCAAAAATTAACATAAAAAGAGGTAATGCACTGTGCTTTTTGAGAAATCAGGCCAGTAACACTCTCGGAAGGTGTATAATTAACAAAATTAGATTGTAATACATGGTCATTGCTGGGTGACAGTTGCACTCTGTTTGCTCGGGAGTGACAGTATACATGTCAATTCTTCAAAACTAACCAAAATATCCTTATGTGATGTTCTTTTTCAACTATGGTGAGTAGTGAGGCATCTCCAGAGATTCATCGTCCGCAGCCTCACTCAGGCCAACATGACTTCGTCGCCTTCTGAAGTTACCATGCGATTTGCACCCTCTATATCCTCAACAGAGATGGTGGGCATTTTGTATTTTCTGCTATCATTGTCGTTTTCAAGCATATACGTGTTTTGCAGTGTCATCCAGCAGAGACCGTGTATATCTCAATGTTTTCTTCATTAATTAAGACATTTCAGGATGCTTCTGAGCTAATTCCCACTTCTATAAACTAACCTCAGTACATCAGCTTCACGTAGATCCTTGCCTCTTCTGATAATAAATACTATAATAGCTTGAATGGAACCATCTGCTGATTGCTTTACTTTATCACATGCCGCTAATGTGCAAGAGTGTAGCAAGACAACCAACTATAAAGTACAGAGAAAGAGAAAATATGTCAATAACTATGAAAACATTCTTCAATTACAATCAAATTTCAGATAATACTGTGTACCTCATCCTTAGAGAGTAGAATACACACAGAGGAGACAACCCTATGAAATACTTCGATCTCGTCAACAGATGCCTTCTAAGAAAATAGGAAGATAGATTTAATATCTGCTCACAGAAGAGGATTTAATGAATGGTAAAGTAATACAGCTCACTCACCCTTCTGATGATAGAGACTATGTCCTCTAGGGAATACAAAGCACCGTATGAAGATTCTAGATCGATGTCGTTTGCAGATGCCTTCTGCTTTGGAAGTGAGAGTGATATATTGAAGAAAAGTGCAATGATCTGCAGCAGGAAAAGCACATGATAAAGATAAATTTATGAGCTCAATTTCGGTGTATAAAGAAAACTTTTAACTCTTAGTTTTATGGTGTAGGTCTTTGTGTTATTTTCTGCAAAACATGGCTGTTTTTAACAGAACCATGTAACTATGTTATGTTGCACAATCCAGACTAAAAAAACTATTCTCTCAATTTTCTTTTGTGTGTGCCACACTGCAACCAGAAGTCCCAGAAAATACTTTGCACATTTAAAAGAAAAATGAGTTATGAGGTAAGGAACATAAATTGGCTGTTTTCCACACAAACCTGAATTGCGACTTTCCTAACGTCATCGTCTGTATCAGCACAACGAGGTAGATATGCCATTATCCTCTCTCCCAAGCTTAATGAATCTCGGCTCGGCAACACAAATGCAGCTGGTACAAAATAAAAAGAAGTCTTGACCTACTAGGAGATCACAATACAATCGCAGTAGCAATCAATGAAAAAATTGCAACATACATGGCAAACTTGACGAGCTCCTAGGCCCTCCCTGATCAATCTGCTTTAGGGTCAAAGTTGGATAGGAGCCTAATGCACCAAATCCACCAGAACAAAGATTGCGAAACTTTATTAACACCTCATGTACAGCGACACATCCCCTTCTCCTCTGGTGTTCTGCAGATGATGAAACATATGGATCGAGTTGTCTAAGAATATGCAACAGCTGCTCTGCTCTGCTTCGACCATCTTCACCACTAACAAAGAAAATGGTCATAACACAATAAAACAAAAGCGCAAGCAAGTGGCAGAAGGAACAGAATAGAAGTAAGATTTGCGTATTAAAAAAGTGAGCTTAAAGCATTACCTAGTTAGCAGAATGGCACCTAACAGAATAATGAGGTTTGTTATCAGGCTCTCAACAATGTTTGAGGGCTCAGTTGGCAAAGCAAAAAAACCTAATGTTGCCTGAAAATGGAACATAAGACAACTCTAAATCATATATGTTATGCAAGTAACTGAAACTAAAATTGGCAAACTACTGCTATAGTTCTGTGGCATTCGCAACTAAAAAGCAGACCTTCATGACACGGTTTCTTGTTTCCATAGGTAACCTTGGCTCTATTGAAACCAGAGTAGTACAAGCACTCAAAGCAACACTCTGCATACATAAGAACATTTACAGGAACAAATCCATCAAACTCAAGCGGCTAGTATATCTATGAGAGTTCATTAAAACTTGAGTTTGTACTTGTGTTTGCAGAAGCTCAATGCTGAAATCAACAAGATCATCACTTTGATCCCTTCCCATTAGAGTTAGCACATACTCTAGCAATTGATCTCTTCGTTTCAGTGGGAACGAAATTCCCATCTCAGCAGCGCTAATAACAGCCCGGCCTAGAAAAAGTAATAAGATAATTAGACCCCAAAAGAGTATAATGTAAACTGAAACTCAGAAACTTTAACTGCTGGATTAAATACAGAGCACTAATTATTCATGTTAGATGCATTCAAAATATTTAGGTCAACTAAGCAAACTAAGCCGTTTTTAACTAACAGAAAACATCAAATTCTCACGCAACCATTTTTAGAAGAATTTCCTAGATCCACAAATTAATACTTTCTTTATTCTCTAAATTGAAGAAGTAACTGGAAAATAAAACAGCAAGTGCAAATATGAGTAATAAACCCCAGTATAGACTGGTACGGTTCAATGCAACATTTTGTTCATTCAGGTTTGATCGCATCCTAATTCTACAGTTGGAAATCAGTTCATTGTTGGAGCGATGCATGTGGTAGAAATTAACATTGTAGAGGCACCAGATTAATAGAATATTCCATTTCCATTATGAAAACGTATGAGTACTTGCTAAAGAGAGAGATAGCGAGATAAGAAATGGCTACAAGCCTACAACAATTCTGAGTAGCGACGTAAAAGTTGAGCCATGGGTCCTTTATGTGGGGAGGATGGATCTGTATGGCACTGTAGCTCTATGGAGTGTATTTAAACTTGTGTTCATGACGATGTCGAAACCACCTTAATGGAATCAGTGTAACAAAAGCAACTTCCAGAAGGAAACAGATATAGTGCCAATGCATTCTGTCCGGGCAAGGTTTTAAGCTCATTCTCACGTCATTACTGATTCTGCTTCGATTCAACAATACCGTGCTATATTGTTCAAGTACAGGAATTAAGTGAACTCTGGCATTTATATGAACCATGCTAGCCCAATGAGATGTCGACCAATTTTCACCAAGGTCAGTTTACCCCAAGTTTTCCTAAAATAGATATGAACTACAAACATGATATCATACACGAATGTAAAACACAAAATCAGTGCTTGAGGCTGACAGGTCAACTGCTGCAAGGAAATAGCAAAGATCAATTGTGCTAAAGCAGAGCAACGAAGTACATTTCAGAACTAAACTGTAGGCATGTACCAATACCAACTGAAAAGCTAACTCCAAAAACAAGAAAAGACATGCAGCCTTCTTATAAAGAAAATTACCTAAAAGGTCAATTGCAGTAATGACAGCTTGCTTTGCAGTAGGATGTTGAACACTAAGAAATCTTCCAAGCATATCAGTCCCCTGAGTACAAGGTAAGTAAATATAGGAAACCAAAATACATATCAGATTTTCTGGCCAGACTAAGAAATCAAGAAAATATCTATTGTGATCTGATCAACGTGTCCTAACATAACGTGATGCAGGATCAGGGAAGTGCATCTGGTGCACCTACACAGAAAGGTGTGGCAGATGACATGCAGGATCAGGGAAGTACATCTGGTGCACCTATGCCCACTGCCCACATGCGCCCGTTTGGGTGTAAGTACTTGGACAATCCCCCCCCCCAAACACACACACACCCACAACAAACATGGTATGTAAGAAATTGCGCAATATCATGATCATGTGTGCACTGTGCACTCTGCTAAAAAGGTACATTTATATTACCAAAAGTGAATTCATGACCAAATATACATATGCAATTGGAGTATCATTTATCAGAGTGGTCACTTTATATAGCAGAAATAAAAACAACTCTGTTCATAAATTGGATACATACCACAAGTGCGTTGATTCTGGCTTCAATAACTGTTGATGGGGCATATCTTGCAGCATAACCATACATCAAAGCCAGAGCTGCATATGTATCATCAACATCCTCCACTTTTTCTCTAAATGAGAAAAATGACAGGAGCCTGCGGAATTCAACACAACATATTAAATAACAAAATGAGCCAACTACATACATGGCCTGGAAACATGAGCTAAGACACAAACAATAGTGTCATTCGATTTACTTTACATACAATCTCGGTCTCTCTTTAATCAAATAAATTATGTGGCCAAGTATGATAAAATGAGGAAATGGAAGAAAATTATTGTTTAAGCAAACCGAAATGAAGTACCTATCACAAATATCGGCAAATCATTATAGGTGACTAATTTAGAAGGAGAAACAAACTGGTTGCTTTGGGCACAAAACTGACCATATAGGTGTATATGTGAACTAAAGCATAATCCAATTACTTCCAGCTTAGCTTATGACTTGCTATCTCAGCATGATTCACAGTGAGATTAGCAATATAAAATAGATATCTCCTAACAAAAAGGACAAATACCTCTGGAGAGCACTTTGCCCTGCATTTTCTAATATGTTCTTCAGCTTCTCCAAAACTGTGTCTAAATGAGAAGCTGCAACCTGTAAGTGTATTCAGTACAAAAGCTCCAAAGAGAAGTCCCAAATCAAAAATATATATCATTGGTTCCAACTTACCAAACCTATGCCTTGGGCAAGTCCGAGGCGATTAACAGGAATAGACATACTTGAATGCCCACACATCCAATCGATCTTTTCACGGACATAAATCCTATCATCAACCTTCTGAAGAAGCATTCCTAAACATCTGTAAAAAATATATTAAAATCACTTCCAGTACATTAATTGCATGGGGCATGTTGACAATATATTTTGTGCATATAAGCCAAAAACATCAAGTCCCTCTTAATGGGAATGTACCTAGTAACAAAATTAGTTGCCACATCCTGACATATGCCAATAATTTACAGATCAATGGAAGGTACACTGAAGTAACATAAACTTACCTGTGCAGCAAAGCTGAATGTGCATCAGATGTAGCATAGAGATCATATTGTCTAGCAAATGCATCGCCCAAGGATATGACCCACACATTATCATTCACAACATCCAAGGATTCGGCTAAAAACTGGAAGACACAGCAAATTAGCTTTTGAGAAAAGCAAGCATAATTTGAAGCCTTGCAAAAAAAAGGTCTACAAGCTACGCAATCCATCTTTTCACCAACATCTGTTTTCACACAACTAGTTGGCAAAAATTGCCCACAGAAACCATAATAACCGCAATTCTAGTTGCTTTATGACATGATTATAATCTTCAACAACAAGAACGAGATACTTACATTGATTATCATGTCATCCCATATTTCCTGGTATGTGGTATCTTGCTTAAGATCTTCAGGGTCACTGATGTAAGCTTTCATCTTAGGGACCTAATACTTGCCAAAAAAATATGCATTTTGTAAGCCACTTCAACAACATGAAAATGGAAATTTGACAATTAGTCGCATTGCTTTTCAGTAAATTGTCACGAAAATTACACAGTTCAATGAATTGCAAAAGAAACCATGCACAGGACAAGCATCACACTAATCCAAGACTGCCAGGATGGGCAGTGGCCATTTTTTAAATGTGAATTAACATAAAAGATAAAGAAAAACTTAGACTGCAGAAAGATGAGTAGAAAATATAACTTACTCCTAATCCTACATAATTACTCCATTAAGAACTGAACAAATAACGAACATGACTAACTAACAAAAAACTGGAATGGGAATGCACTCTCCAACTGCTAATAACACAAGATGAAGGGGCTATACCTCATCTTCCCAAAATAAGGAAAGGTTTCTTGGGAAAAGTGGACCCAAGTAGCACAGCACCTACAAAAACCAAAGATAATGTGGACACTGATGACCGCAAGTGAACAATCTTTGAAGTTTTTTATATTAAATACATCAAAAAAATTATCACCAGAGGCCTCAAAGAGTGTAGTTTATAAGCAGTGACAGCTTGAATTACATTATATGAGGGCAAACAATGTTACAATCAATTAACGCAACAGTGCGGTACTTCAGTTGTAATGAAATTAAGGCAATCAATCACTGGAACATTACAGTACTTCAGTTGTAACAAAAATAAGGTATGCGATGCTGCAGACTAACTACATCATCCAGATACTGAAAGGAAGCAAACAGTATTAGGCAGCTTATTGGCTAGGATTGATAAAAGTTATCCCAGTTTGACAAGAAAGAGATTTAGTGTGATATAACCTTTTAAAACAATTAAACAAGTCGACGTCTAATTTTCCATGTATAACTAATCCCTTACAACATAAAGTATATGATAATTCACCATCAAAAGATAAAAGAACCTCACTGAGACACTGGATCTCTTAAGAGGAAATGTATGCACATGTCTGGGAAAGCTAGACCATCACGGAATAAATGGATGGGCATAAAGTCAGATGCGATAACCAAAAAGGACCAGCTCAAAACAAACGGTAAAGATTTAATTAGTTGGAAGGCAGACCGTGAGGATCTGGGTAGCGAGTTGCCCCCTAGTAAGTGGATTATGCAGAAGCACCAGCAAACGAGCAAACAGATCCTGCATAACCGATATAGCTATGAGAAATAAGTAGCTATGAATGAGAAATTAAAATGTCATCTGTTATCAAGTAAACAAACTACCTCAGGACTGGGCATTTCATTCAAGGCATTAAATTCAGTATATAGTGGGTTTGTCTGCGACAACTTATGCCTGCACAATTCAGTTATGCATTTGCAGACCTGCAGAATAGGATTAAAATGTATAAGAAATATAACCAATTAAAGTCGATCGCTTTGACAGATATCAAGGGTGTAGAAAATAACTTAAGAGCGCTCACCGTAGCTACTGCGCCTGTATACTTCTTTGGGATTATCAGCTGCAAGAGAAATGGCCATAGAACAAGCTGGAAATAATAAATGTAAAACGCATTACTCACAAAGCGGAAAGGATGTTTGTTATCCTAGCTCCACAAACTGATTTCCTGATTGGATGGCCACAAGCTAAAGACTAAAGAACATTGATTTACCTCCATTTCAGGAATGGTGATTGCTAGTAAAAGTAGACCCTTTTCACATACAGCTCTTAGTTCAGATAGACCAGCAAGACTTACTTTTATCTGATAAATGTAAATAAAAGATAAATCATCCTAAAGTAATTGAAATCCAATTAGTAAACTTTGCAGTCTAAAATTAGTTAAACCTCAAATCTTTTGTCCTGGAAGTACTCATTTTTCAGAGTGTTGAGATCATTTAGATCATCGTCGGTTATAGCGCTATGCCGCACCAAAAACTCAACTGCGAGCTCAGCAGGATGCCCACTCAAGTAGCAATGTGAAGCCATAACAACAATTAGCTGTACATAATTGAACTAGTATTAAGACAATGAATAATTGGATGTATGCCAGAAAAATAGATATCAGTATTATCTATACAGGCAACAAAAAAAGTCTAATATATGTACGATAAATTAAACAAAATAAATTGTTGCCCCTAATATTGAACAAAGTCTGAAAAGTTTTAATATGGAATACCTCAGCTAGTGCCATTCGAATACCCAAGCTCTGCTCCTCCAGAAGTGATTTGACTATTTCAACCAATAATGTTTGCTTTGTATGCCATGATTCCAACAACCTGTACGGATAGGTTATAGAACTTGGCATAAATAATTCCAAAGCAGAAGCAGAGGGGGAGGGGGGAGAGAGAGAAAGAACCTGGGCAATAGATGTTTTATTGTTCCAAGTGCCCCAACAATTGATGCTTCATCTTTTGACCTGCATTTCTATAAGGCAATAGAAGGCAACGACAATGCTCTATATAAGCCAATTGTGTCAAATTTATAATGAAATTCTGAGTTTTGGGGAATGTGTAGGAAGTAGGAAAAGTGTAGCTCCATACTTACACTCAAGAGGAACATGCATAGATCCTCAGGATATGCTAATCCGGTTACCAAGAAACAATGCTGGAGTTCATTATATGTCTACAAGCATGTAAATATTAGCACATGTGCAGTAAGCCGGTAACTATTCTTAACCATCCATCCATTATACAGCAATTGAAACTGAAAAACAACTTTGCTTCAAAGGTTTTGGATCACTAAAGTAGTAGTGATCCAAAACGTCTTATATTTGTGCACAGGAGTAATAAACAGAATGAGGAACTTCCAGGGAAATACTGGGTATCATAAATTCCAATATACAGACATGGAAGCTTTGTTGCTTGATGAGAAATACACGATGCACATAGCACCAATCACGGCTCATGCTCAATTGAGGATAATACAGTACCCATATAAACTGGTGCAAATTTGTCATACTGTGGCATACTGGCCTAATAAGGAATAAGAACAACAATTTTGTTAACTCAAATTAGCAGTACCAGATCGTCTAGATCCACTGACCCAACTCTAGTTTTATTAACAGTAGGGACAGCCCTACTGAATAAATATGTGTACATGTGTCGAGAGAAAGACTGTACAAATGTCCTACGATAACACCAAAATAAGAGAAACTCTAAATAGGGACTATCAAGTTCTAATCTACCAAGAATTCAAAATATATCTCTACGTGATGTTACTTTTCACACCATTTACACCCCTGAAGATATTCCCCATGATGATGTTGCTCTGCATTCACAATTTCAGGTTTTTTACTTGAGAAGAGAGATATCAGCCAAAATATAAGCTTAAGCTGACCTGTCAGTAATCTAACCAAGCATGAAAATCATGGTTTCACAACTGCCTGTCAGGCTCCAACCTAAGGTTACACGACCATGTTATATGCTGCTATCGTACCATGTCTTTTAACCGCTCTCCAGAGTTCAGTTGACACCATGAGCGGTTCCGTCAGCACTTCTATTTACCGAGTCGCAACGTGGCAGTATGGATTTCGAATGGTCCACTAGAGCGTGCAGACTTAACGTATGTCTCGATGCAACCAAAATGATTGTAAATAGAAGATTTTGAGATAGGAAGCACCTTCAATCCCTTTGAAATATATGAGCGTTCATCTTTGCTGATGTTGACAGATACTAAAGGAAGAAGAGTAATTAAGACAACAGTTAGCTCCTGCAACACAAGAAGTAACAGATTGTGAGTATCATGCTTTGACATCACGTATATAAGGTGTTAAAACAGCAATAATACATGCATTTTTTTATGTATATATGATGCAATTTGTATCACATAATGTCCTAAAGAAGTTGACAAATTATCATGCTGGATTTCCTAATTGAACATGGTTATGCTGTAATGAAGTGTCGGATAAAATTTGCACCATCCATATTAGTTATCAAGTAATCATAATTCTTGTCATTCAAAAAAAAACTAATCATAATTCTGAATTCTAGTAACTTACAGAATCTTGATGGATAAATTGAATAAAACTGTAATGTTTTAAGAGTATTCTTAATTTACCTCAAACTCAAGTAAAGGGGGGCCACTTTCTGACAGTAATGACGCATTAAGAACATTATGAAGACTGTGAGCCGCGGTAAAAGCAACTTCTTGATCTTTCTTACATCTACATGGGCAGAAGTTCAAAACAAATAAATGGCTGAGAGAATTTTGTGGCGTCTTCAGTAAATATATGAGAATAAAACCATACAGGTCCAACATTGTTGGTATAATCCTTGGCAGAGCTGATTTTAACTGTGACCTAGTGACCAGGCCAACCATTTCTCCCAAAGCTTCCACAGAAGACAAACGGACCTGATGGAAATATTGAGCGCACATGGGTGGCACTTAGATTTTAATTTGATCAGAAACACTATGTGTGCTAATAAAACGTATATATACTTCATTACTACAAAAATCAGTTTCTATAAGTCACTAAGATCCCAACATACTGTAGCAAATTTGCAAAATTCTAGAGAAAGAGAAAGGAAAAGGTCCATTGTGCCAGGGACTCCAAAAAATATAGAAACTTGGCGCTGGGTCCCTTATCTGGTAAGAACTACTAACGATATAGGAGAAAATTAACTCGCAGTGCTAACCATTTGATTGATACGGAATGCCCAGCAACCATCTGATCTGCGCCTATGGGCAATTTTTGTTGGCTGTCTCCCAAGAGGTAATGGATGATAATCACCCCCTCCCCCACACACACACCCTCGCGTGGATTCGATCGACAGGTCACCCCCAGCACTCTGCGCTAAATCTGGTGACACCTACCTCTAGGGGTTGTGGTGTAGTGAAGTTAGGTGTGTCCCTTCTATGGGCCTGTAAATAACTTTTTTTCTATCAATGCATCGGGACACAATGCTTTTTGTGTTTTCCCAAAAAGATAATCTATATCGGCAAGGGAAGTTCTCACTTGATACATAAGCAGGTGTTACCAAACAGTCATAGCATGACTTGACATGCTATTCTGTGCGACCATTTGATCTGAGTGCATTGTGGTGCTTACAAAACACACCATTAATAACCCAATAGCCTTGATAATTGTGGATTGGCATATATTGAGCCATTACAGAGAATGTTAGTATGTACCAGTTTCATTGGCAGGTAGGCATTTCTGATAACGCGTAAGGAAGTTATTTTTGTAGGTAACTTTTCTACTGAACAAACTCCTATCAGTTGATACACTATTACTATTGAAACGGGTGTGTAAATATCAACAAGCAACCAACATGTGTACCTTTAGATCACGGGAGCCTGTCCATACTTTTAGAAGTAATTCAAATACTGAATTCATGAAGGACCTGGCAATAGAATATTGCACAGATGGCAAACCAGCTTACATTACCTCTAATAAAGAAAATAGAAAATTAACTTTCTTAAATTGGAACTTACATAACATCATCATCGAAAGGAAGCCCTGAAGAGGCGTCGCCTATATACACCCATGCAGCCTGGCACCAACACTTAAATGCTGAAATGGAAGGAAAACATGGTATCAATTCATACAGAAGCAAGAATGTATAGCTTTTCAAATTTCCGGAAATATATGACTACAAACGAGAGCATAGTCGATAATCGGAGGAAGTTGCAAAAGGAAGTACCATTTGCAAAAACAGGTCGTTGGCCATCTCGTACACTTCCTAGTATAGGTAAAACGCGCAAAAGTACATCCTTCAATCGTGGAGTGAACTGCAGGGCTTCAAGGAAGCAAAAAAAAGTTGCAAATTCAGCAGCCCAACCAATTCAGGAGGAAACTAAACTAAAAAGAATGTGTTTAACCTTCAGCGGATGCGAAGTCTGCAAGTATCTGTAACATGGCTGGCAAAGCAGAAGTTGGTCCAGAGAAGTAAAGAAATATCTCCTCCATCATCTACAACAAGTTAGGTCGACACTTATGAGAATGCATAATTACATTTCATTATGACACTACACAGAGCAATAGCAGAATGGCACAAAACGAATGGTCAACTGATGATGGCCATATCCTTAAAAATACAATTTCTCCTCGGTCACTCATCCCAAGACATAAATAGGTATCCAGCAATATAGACTTTGGAAATGTAAAAGACTTCCGACATATAAGTTTACCAAAGCTAATGTTAAGCAGAGCATTAATAGAACACTATTCCTGAATTAACGTGAAACTCAGCTACCTGGGTATCTTCAGAAAATATAGATTAGTATTGAACTTGCAACAGCCTTGAGTGTGCACCCAAAATAATTGGCACTAAAATGCAAATTCAAAAACAAAAATTAAGTCATGCTTGCAGTTACAGAATCCTTCAATGGATTATTCATTTATTCTCCAATAGATATGAATTTATCTTAGAAAATTCAACTTAGCAACCAGAGAGTGTAAAAATGGAAGAGATGGCACTACAAAAGTGTTGCATCATGACACTATCCACTATTGTTTTCTTAGAATATTATGGACACTTTTGGGGTTTGGCCCTTTTAGCTATGCAATGATCATGGCCCCATTTTTTTCATACCTAACAAATTCTACTTTATTGAAGCAGTCTTACTCATAGTAGTTGACATCTATAACAGTTTTACCCATGTACAGAAGATATAATTGTTGTGCAATAGGTAATACCAAATCTGGGTCATGTGACCCAATGGCAACAAGAAGAGTAGCTGCTGCTCTTTGCCAATCAACATTGAAGTCCTGTTCACCAAAGAACAACACTTTGGATCAACCAAACAGATAAACATAGGCAGACAAAACAGGAAAATAAATCAAAATCTGTAAGCAGAAACATGATGCAGCTTTGTCATTGCAGCTCATATTGCAAATAGATAGCATTATTAATGTTCAAGGCCATGGCAAAAAGAGAAGAATAAACTTGTAAAATGGACCATGATCTTGGCTGCAGAAAACGAAGGCCGTTTCTGCTCATAAATGACTAGAGTTGAGATGTTTGGTGGATGCCAAAATTACTTGAGTTCAGAAAGTTAGCTACACCCATTACATCAATCTGAAATTAAGAACCAATGGATGGTATAGAAGAGTGTTACATGCACCGAGTACTGAAACTTCAGAAATAAATATTAAATTTCAAACAATTCAGACTGTAAGATACAGTTGAAGTGTGCAACAACTCACTCAACGGTAGTGCACAAGTCACTCCAGCTTCTGAGAAGGCAGTAGGAAACCTTTTAACTCGATGGTGTGATATATTTCGCAAAAAAAAAACTCGATGGTGTGATATATTTCGCAAAAAAAAAACTCGATGGTGTGATAAGTATGCAATATTCAAATGTTCCATGGCATCTTACTGGAGCAGGGTCAGTTCATCAAACTAGTTTTAATCGGGTGTGACAGTCATAGCAGAATAGCATGCCTAGTGTGCAAACCTTGTGACATTCCATGTATGGTAAGAACATTTATGTCAACTGCTCAGTGAACCTCACAGCATCCACTCTGGTTGCGTAACAGTCGCCAGAAATGAAGGCGACCGTACTAGCTCATTCCCAGCTCACCATTTTGTACTGAGATAAAAAAAATACTGTGGTACTGACAAGGACACAGACTGAGAATAATACCTTGGAGCTAACAATCTCTGAGGTTGCAATCTTCGCGATTCTCCGGAGGAACTCGCGTTCGGCATCCCAGCGGTCGAGAGCCCTGACGGCGGAGGCCATGACGAGGAAAACCCCAGCCATGTTGCCAAAGCGCTGCAGCAGGCCACATCAATCAAGCAGAAGCAAATTCACTCACACCCGAAGCCGAAGCGAAACGGGAATGCGCGCCCGAAATGAAGAAAACGCTTGGCCCGGAGGTGCGGGCGCGGAGGGGAGGGGGTGGGACTGGAGCTTACCCGGTGGCCGCCCCGGGAGACGGTGGCGCAGCAGTCGAGGACGAGCAGCGGGTTCCTGCACCCCGCAGCAAGGAAGCGACGGGTTATAATTACCAAATCACAGCAGGAATCGGACGGTATGCGTTTTCTACTCACAGCGGCGCGATCTCGCGGAGCGCGGCGAGGGCGGAGTCGCGGGCGCGCGGGGAGTCGTCGGCGAGGGAGGCGACGAGGACCTGCACGGCCTCTGCGGGACGTAGAGGCGGGGAAGCGGGTCAGAGAGAGGGCGGGGTGCCGCGGGATTGGAGGAGGAGGATGGACGGGGCGCGGTCTCACCGAGCGCGGCCGCGGACGCCGCGGCGGAGGAGGAGGACAGCGACGACGACGACGCCATGGAGTCGGAGGAGGAGATCCGCGGCGCGGCGCGGTGAGGAGGGAAGAGGCGAGGCGAGGCGGGGCGGGGCGACAGCTCAGAGGGGTTGGAGTCCGGGGTGGCGTGACACGACGATGGGGTCACTCCAATTCCATCCGGGTGCCGCCGAAGGAGGAGGAAGCTGGCGACAAGGGGAAGCCGAGGGATTGAACAACAGTTGGATGGGGGTGTTTGATCTTGACCCGTCGGGAAGGGACCGTGCCGCTTTTTTGTGCACGCTCGTCGTATACGGGCGTCGCCTCTGCAGCACGGGCTGATCGTTCCATCTCAACAGTGATTTAAATGCTTTTATATTGTTTTACGGAAGGAGTAATTTGAAATATGGGGTTGTTTGGTTCCCTGACACAACTTGTCATACTTTGCCATAACTTATGTTAGGCAAGTTTGACTAAGTTAGGTGTGTGAATAAAAAAAAAATACAATAAAAAGACTTTATTCCTCAAATCAAGGCCATATCGTTTACAAGTATATGAGAAATAAAGTCAGGAACAGCATCATCCTAGGAAAAGGAAGATCTGTTCGTATGAGCATGCTTAGCTAGTTCATCCGCTGCCATATTAGCTTCCCTATAACAGTGGTCCAATTTTATTTGGGAGAAATCCATCATCAGCTCCTCACATTCAGCGATCACCTGAACATCCTGGCCGAGGTAGCTCGCAGGTTGATTGATAGATTGTACAGCGAATTGGCTATCGGATTCCATTTGCAGCTTGGAACATCCAATATGGGCAGCCAAATAGAGACCATATTTGATTGCTTGTATTTCTGCAGAGTCCACACAAGCGACATGCGGTAAGAACCAGCTAGCTGCCGCTATGAAGTCTCCATGATTATCACGAGCAACTGCGCCACATGAACCTGTAAGGGTCTCTTGGTAGAAGGAAGCATCCACGTTTATTTTGATCACATTACGATCAAGCTTTCTCCAGATTTCCGCCTGTTTTCGAGTCGGTGCCTTCGAGGAATAAGCTCGTATGAAATTTGTTGCCAAGACTCGGATGGACAGAGCCGATTTAGCAGGGGTTTGAACTTCCAGTTCTTTCATTCTCTATCGTTGCTCCCACCAGATATACCATGCAGCAACTAGGGCCAGTTCCGCCAGGGAAACTCCATCCGACATGCCCTGAAGTTTTGCAACAATCTCCATCGTCACTGAACCCGATCTGTCTTGCGCCGCAGCTCTTTGGATTTTCTCCAGCAGCCCCAGTTCATTCCAGACCTCTTGCGCTCTTTTACACGTAAACAGACAATGTTGTATGTCTTCTCCACCAACAGAGCACACCTGGCATTGGGTAGAGCATGGGATGTGTCTGTTTGCTAGTGTTATTAGGCAAGGCAAAACCCCGTGCAGCACTTTCCATGCAAAGTGCTTTATCTTCCCAGGGATACAAAGCCGCCACAATTCTTTCCAGATTGGGTTAAGCCTAGACTGCCCTTGTTCATCAGGTCTGTCTAGTCGACCATGTTGATGTTCAAACTCACAGTGATAAGCCGATCTAACGGAGAACGGTCCGGACCTGGTATAATTCCATGCAATTGTATCCTCATGCATTTGCTGGTTCAGAGGGATTTGCAGAATTCGCAGTACATCCACCGGCGAGAAAATATCTCTTATGAGTGTCTCATCCCATGTTCCTCTATATGGATCACTAAGGTCTACCACCTTGGAGATGACCGTAGCTCCCCTTGGGGAGATCACTTTCCTGGAAGGGCTTGATGGAATCCAGGGGTCCCTCCAAATATCAATGTTCGAGCCCGAACCAACACGCCAAATACATCCCCACTCGGGCTCTTCGCGAAGCTTCCTGTACGTTGATTTTTCCTATATTTTTCCCGGATTTTTTCTGAAACTTTTTATATGGGGGGAAACTGAAATAGAAAAACAGCAGAAAACACGAACTGGCACTGGGGTGCACTGAGTTAATAGGTTAGTCCAAATATGATCAAAAGTGTATGAAAGTGTATCTAGATCATAGCAATATCACACGAAACATGCATGGAGCAAGCAGAAATTATAGATACGTTTTGGACGTATCAACATCCCCAAGCTTAATTCCTGCTCGTCCTCGAGTAGGTAAATGATAATGGCATAAATTCTGTAGTGACATGCTAGCAACCATATAAGAACTTTGAAAAGTAAAGCAATCAAGGTTAGAGATTCAATTCAAGTCATAACATGCAAGAGTCTATATTAGCATTGAAACAAGTAACAAAAGAACATTAGGTGCAAGAGCTCTCGCTGTCCGTGACTCGAATGTCTCCAAATGGTGTTTGCGTGCAAGAAGGGGGATAGGGAATACGATAAAAAACATTTATTTGTTGAGAACTCAATCTACTAAAGTTTCACACTTGGTCTTTTTCTGGAATCTTATCTTGACTCGTCCCCAGACCACTAGCCAGGTACAAGTCAATTTGATCCACTCCTTTTTCAATATTTTGAGCACTCATGCAATGGATGAGCGTAAGCACGAGAGTTGACACTTTGGATGGCAAAGAGAAAAATAGTGTGGAGGAGGAAGACAAAAAGGGTGAGAAAGGCTCACATCAATAAGGACAATCATAGGCAAGAGATGATAGATATGATGTGAGGAGTAGGGATTTCCATGCAACGAATGCACATACGAGCTAGGAAGCTCTCCAATGGAACTAGTGGGGGTGCATCTAACTTGCTCGCTCATGAAGACCTAGAGCTCGTTTGAGGAGGCTCATCCTTGGAATATGCAAGCCAAGTTCTATAGTGCGAAGGTCAACACATAGCTATATGCATAATGATCATCTCTATGGACTACAAGGATATAAAGGGAGTACTAGTGTGGATCTCTCAAAAGGATAGTAGTGTTGCCCCTTTCTCTCTTTTTATTTCTTTTTCTATTTTTTCTATTTTTTGTATTTTTTTGTGGCCTCAATGGCTCTTTCTATTTAACTCTCATTTGTCCTCTTTGGGATCTTTTATTGTGTCCACTTTGGGATCTTTTCCTCACTTAAGGGCAACACTCTATTTTACAAGAAGGTAAAGGAGATCTTTCACACTTTACAAGGTACTCAAAATCATAAAGAAGATGTAACTATCATGATGTATGCAATGTATGTCGCTGCCAGTGTAGCACGAACATGTATGACATGAAGATCAAGTCATGAAGAGGTGGATGTTGCATGGCAATATATCTCGGAAAGGCTATGGAAATGCCTTGATAGGTAGGTATGGTGGTTGTTTTGAGGAAAGATATAAGGAGGTTTATGATGACAGAGCGTATCATGCCAAGGGTTTGGATGTACCGGCGAAGGTGGACGCCAACTCTCGGAGTGAGAAGAAGGCAATGCACGGCACGGGAGAGGCTAGCAAAATATGGGAAGGTGGAAGTGTCAACTTTCAATACTTACATTAGTCCGAAGAACTCATGCACTTATTATCGGTAACTCTCAATCTAATAAGGAGGTTCACAAAGAGACAAGTACCCCGAGGAGGAGTGTATGGGGGTTTGGTTATCCTTGCGCATCCTCGACTCATGGTACGTGAGTGTACTCTAATATTCGATCCCTCCAAAGATTAGTGATCCATCTAGTAGCTAGAGTTCCCAACTAGTTTTGTAGGTTTTGAAAATACACACGGATTGCCCAAAATACGACACCTATCACTAATAGGCTAGAGCTCTTGACACCAAAAGTTCAAACATTACTCACATCAAAACTTCAAAACTATTGCAAGTTACTACTAGAATTAAATAGCAACCTCAATTACCTACTTCCAAGACAAAACACAACTCAGTGCGACAACCAACTCTCTTTAACAAGATAAACATGAAAACTAAAAAGAGTTCCAGCAACAGACTAAACAAAAGCCAAATCTCTTGCTAAAGACAAACTAAGACTAAAACTAAACATGGCAGCAGCTATGAAAAGATAAAGAACACACAACAGCAAAAAGATAAGCAGGAAAAATCCTATGATGTGTTCTAGATTTTGAAAGTGGAGCATGTTTCTCTCCCACACAAAGTAAGACGGGGTCTAACTTGTTATGAACAGCAAGCAAAACTAAAGAAAACTAAAAATAAAACCTAAGAGCGAGACGCTCCAAGCATAGCACATAACGCATGAAGTGATAAAAATATAGTGAGACGAAGGACGAACTGATGATTGTTGATGGAGAAGGGGATGCACGGGGGCATCCCCAAGCTTAGACGCTTGAGTCTCCTTGAATATTTATTGGGGATGCATGGGGGAATCCCTAAGCTTGAGCGCTTGACACTCTCGAATCTTCTTTCATCATCTTCCATCGCACACTTGAAAACTCCCTTCATACATAAGTCATCATAAGCTGATTAGAGAGGTTAGTACCCTTAATAAATAAATTTTCCCCATTGGATATAAAGATATTCTTGAAGAGCTACTGTTTCTCAAGATTGCCAAAAAGTTTTTGCAAAGAAAAAGCAAGCTTAAGGTTTGCAAAAGTTAGGAGAGACAAAACGTGGCAGAATCTGTGAAAAACAGAACAACAGGTAGTAAAGAATTTTTTAGGGGCACTTCTGCAACTCAAATCAAAAAACTCAGAACATACGAAAGCTCCGTGATTGTATAGAGCACGCTATGTAAAAAATTCAGCTCAAAAAAATGAATTGGGATTTTTCTATGATTTTTCCCATCACGAGGACAGAATCTGTTTTCTGGACAGCATGTCACAACTTTCACTTCCCTTGTGATATGAGGCTATACTTGGCACAAAGCTTAAAAATAAAGATACAATGGTGTTGCTACAGTAGTACAATCATCAAGACCACTAAAAATAGAAAGTAAAAACTCAAAGTAAGATAACAAGGGTTGTCTCCCTAGAGCTCTTTCTTTATAGCCATAAAGATAGGCTTAAGATTTTAATGATGCTCTCGTAGGAATAAGAGTTTAAGAACAAAAGAGAGCATGAAGAAGCAAATACCAAAAACATTTAAGACTAACATGTTTCCTATGCAAAGGGAACTTGTAGAGAAATAACCCATTGAAGCATAAAGATATTAGCATAGGAAGGCAAAAAATGTGCAACTTCAAAACCTTCAACATAAAGAGAGGGAACTTGATATTATTGAAATATATATAAGCATATGTTCCCCTCTCATAATAATTTCCAGTGGGATCATGAATAAACTCAACAATATAAGTATCACATAAAACTTTCTTATCATGATCCAAAAGCATAGAAATTTGTTACTCTCCACATAAGAAAAATCCTTCTCATTAGTAATAGTGGGAGCAAACTCAAGAAAATAGCTATCACATGAATCATTCTTATCATGGTTCACTTGTAAAAAATTATTCTTTATAGCATAAGTGTCATCACAATAATCATCATAGATAGGAGGCAAAGTATCATCAAAATAAATTTCCTCATCAAAACTTGGGGGGCTAAAAAGATCGTCTTCATCAAACGTAGCATCCCCAAGCTTATAGCTTTGCATATCATTAGCATCAAAAGTATTCAAAGAACACATGCAAATAACATTACTACTATCATGAGTGTTGTGCAAATAATAAAGCTCCATAGGCTTTTTGATCTCCTCCTAAACACTTCATGTCCTAACTCAAGATAGAGCTCATAAAGCTCTCTCATATTTTTTTGTTGTTTTCCATAAAGCCTAACTAATGAAAATAAAAACAAGAAACAAAAAGAATTAATTGCAAGATCTAAAGATATACCTTCAAGCACTCACCTCCCCGGCAACGGCGCCAGAAATAGCTTGATGTCTATGCACGCTTCTATTCTTGTAGACTATGTTGGGCCTCCAAGCGCAAAGGTTTGTAGGACAGCAGCAATTTCCCTCAAGTGGATAACCTAAGGTTTATCGAACTCAGGGAAGTAGAGGTTGAAGATGGTCTCTCTCAAGCAACCCTGCAATTAAGATACAAGAAGTCTCTTGTGTCCCCGACACACCTAATACAACTAGGAGTTGTATAGGTGCACTAGTTCAGCGAAGAGGTGGTAAAATACGAGTGATAGGTGTGATAAAACGAAGTAATATAAATCTGTAATAAAAAGTGCAGCAAAGAAACAAGTAACAAAAGTGAGTGCAAACGGTGTAACAATGATGGAAACAAGGCCTAGGCTTCATACTTTCACTAGTGGCAACTCCCAACAACATTAACATAGTCTAATCACATGATATTTCCCATAAAACATGCAATGGAGACGTACTCGGAGGTCATTCCTTTGTGGTCAAGAGAGGACGAGAATTGTGTAGGGCTACAAAAGCACACCTCAGAGTTCGTAGTTCTCATCTATGGATTTCCCAATGTCACCGCGGCCATCCAAAGAGAGTACCACAATCACCACAACATATCTAAAGGATAGTCAAAGACAAGCACCAAGAGACTCTCAATCTTCAATCCACACACAAAAGAGGAAATCACTCATGAAAATATTCTTCTAACCCATGTCCAATAGACCGCTGTCACCATGGTCTCGGGGATTATACTAGATAGGATCAAGTGAGTACATCAAATCCAATACATAGAAGAAGGGGAAATATCATGAGATCACCCTAGATTAACATAGCCTATGATCACAACGAAGATCACATCATGGGAGAGAGAGAAGAACACATAGCTACTGGTAGAAACCTCATCCCCGAGGGAGAACTACTCCCGCTTCATGGAGGGAGGAAGCAACGGCGATGGAGATGAATCCGGGGGCACTTCCCCGTCCCGGCAGGGTGCCGGCACAGGAATTCTGGTCCCCCGAAGCTTGTCGGCGATGGCGGCGGAGATCGGAATTGCTTCTGGAGAAAAGGGGTCTGGAATCAGGGTTTCCGCGTCACGGAGAATATATAGGCGAAGGGGGGCAACCAGAGGTGGACCATGGGCCCCAGGTGCCCCCCTGGCGCGGCCCAGGGGGTGGCCGCGCCGGGTGGCCGCCTGGGCCACCCCTGGCTCCCCTCTGGCCCCACTCGGGCTCTTCGCGAAGCTTCCTGTACGCTGATTTTTCCTATATTTTTCCCGGAATTTTTCTGGCACTTTTTATATGAGGGAAAACTGAAATAGAAAAATAGCAGAAAATAGGAACTGGCACTGGGGTGCACTGAGTTAATAGGTTAGTCCAAATATGATCAAAAGTGTATGAAAGTGTATCTAGATCATAGCAATATCACACAAAACATGCATGGAGCAAGCAGAAATTATAGATACGTTTTGGACGTATCAACAAGGTGCTGGAAGCAGTCACTTTTATCTAGCCCCACCATAGTGGGCAGTCCGAGATACTTATCTGAAATGTCCTCGGTCACAATTTGCAAATCTGTGCACACTTCTTCTCTCACCAAAACACTTGTATTTGGACTGAAGTAGACGCTGGATTTTGCAGTGCTGACCAGCTGGCCTGAGCTATCACAGTATGTGTTGACGATCCTCTTCAAAGTACTCGCATTCTGCAAGTCAGCTCTCATCAAAATCAAGGAATCATCAGTGAATAGGAGGTGTGATATGGGTGGCGCATTCCTGCATACCCGAACACCCTCTAGATTCCCTGTATCTTGCTCATGTGCCAGTAGACTTGATAACCCCTCAGAACAGAGAAGGAAAAGATATGGGGATAGGGGATCGCCCTGTCTTAAACCTCTGGATGGCACAAACTCTTCCGTCTCAGTGTTGTTAAACCTTACTGTATAACTGACTGAAGAAACACATTCAATGATCATTTCCACCCAATGCTCATGAAATCCCATCCGCAACATCATTTTCTCTAGAAATCCCCACTCTACTCGATCCTAAGCCTTGTTCATATCCAACTTAACAACGCATAAACCATTTGTCCCATGAGTTTTCTTTTTTATGGCATGAAAGCATTCATATGCTACCAACACATTATCAGTGATTAGTCTCCCAGGGACAAATGCACTCTGTGTCGGGGAGATGATTTCCGGAAGAATTCTTTTCAGTCTATTCGCGATCATCTTTGAAATAACTTTGTAAACCACGTTACATAGGCTGATAGGCCTGAATTGTGTTATAGTTTCCGGATTGTCCACTTTAGGGATGAGAACCACATTAGTGGTGTTCCATCCTTTGGGAATCTTCCGTTTCTGAACTGCATCCAGAATCTCATTTGTCAATTCATCTCCCACTATATGCCAGAATCTTTTAAAGAAGATTGAATGTAGTCCATCGGGGCCTGGAGCTTTCATGTCTCCTATCTGGAACAATGCCTTTCGTACTTCCTCCCTTGAATACACAGCCATTAGCATGGCGTTCATCTCCGGACTAACCACTGTGTTTACACTGTTTAAAATTTCCTGAGAGGTTGCTGCATTACTTTTGGAGAACAACCCTTGAAAATAACCCTTGATAAGTGGTTTCAGATCCTCATTTCCTTCTATCCAGCCGCTAGAATCACTCTTGAGCTTTTTTATAAGATTCCTCCTTCTTCTCGCCGAAGCACACTGGTGAAAGTAGTTTGTGTTTCTGTCCCCCCGACGCAGCCAACTAACTCTTCCCCTCTGGGCCCAATATATTTCGTCTTGCTCAAGTAAATTCTCAATGAAGAGAGAGAGATCCTTCTGTTTCATTCTTGTGTCTGCTGTCGGGCTTGATTTCTTCAATTCCTCAAGCTCCAACTATGCTTTCCTAAGCCGGTTCCTAGGCTCTTTTAGCACTCTTCTATCCCATCTATGCATATCTTTATGAACCGATGAGAGCTTGTCCCGTATACCTGGCCCAGCAGACCTCGCTGATGCTTTTCCCCAAACTGTTTTAATCACTTCCTCTACGGTTTCCTCTGACAACCATCTAGCTTCAGAAAAATTTGCGTATCGCGGTCTGTTTTCCGCCACCCCTTCTAGGTAGTTGGTATCCAGACATATAGGTCTATGGTCCGATTTGCCTAACTCGAGATTGCAAAGTCCCACTAGTGGGTGCATCTGCATCCAGTTAGCATTTGCCACAACCCGATCCAACCTTTCTCTCAGTCCACCTCTCAACCAAGTAAAGATGTCGCCATTGTATCCGATATCTTCAAGGTTACAATCTGAAAGAGCGTCTTGGAATGCTTGCAATCGGGCTGGAGGGCGAGGGTGATACGTCCAAAACGTATCTATAATTTCTGCTTGCTCCATGCATGTTTTGTGTGATATTTCTATGATCTAGATACACTTTCATACACTTTTGATCATATTTGGACTAACCTATTAACTCAGTGCACCACAGTGCCAGTTCCTGTTTTCTGCTGTTTTTCTATTTCAGTTTTCCCCCATATAAAAAGTGCCAGAAAAATTCCGGGAAAAATATAGGAAAAATCAGCGTACAGGAAGCTTCGCGAAGAGCCCGAGTGGGGCCAGAGGGGAGCCAGGGGTGGCCCAGGCGGCCACCCGGCGCGGCCCCACCCCTGGCCGCGCCAGGGGGGCGCCTGGGGCCCCTGGTCCACCTCTGGCTGCCCCCCTTCGCCTATATATTCTCCGTCACGGGAAACTTCCGAGGAGAGAACCCTTTTTCGCGATCTCTCCTCTGTTCCGCCGCCGCCGCGCTTCCGAGATCGGGAGCACCAGAAGACCTCTTCCCGGCACCCTGCCGGAGGGAGGACCGACCTCCGGGAGTCTCCTCTCCACCATGGATGCTCCCCGGATGTCTCGTGAGTAGTTTTCCTTGGACCATGGGTCCGTGATCAGTAGCTATGTGATGTTCTCCTTCCCTCTTTGTTCTTCATGGTTTAGGCCTCGTGAGCTGCCCTACATGATCGAGGCACTTTTGTAATCTTTCTGCTGTTGCTATGCTGAGTTTGATGGGATCTGATGGATTATGACATTATGTTCATATTGTGATTGAGTAATATATTTGGTTTTTATCTCTTATATTTTTGTTCCTAAGTAATTCTTGCATGTTCTCCGTTGCTGTTTATTGCTTTGGCCAAGTAGTAGGTAGTAACCCCAAGAGGGAACGTTATGCTCGATTGTGGGTTCATGCCCCCCGATGACACGCTTGAGTGACAAAAACATGAGTCTAGGGGATGTGCTGTTGCCACAAGGGGGAAAACAACGGTGCTTGTAACCGCGGTTGCAAGGATTGTTTACTTTACGCAAAGTGCTTTTTAATGCAGTTGTCTATTGCTCTGGGTTTACACTTTGGGTGGGGCTCGCAACTTAATACCAGCGAGATGTTCTGGATAGATATCTCAAGGTGCATGATTAGTAGTAGATGCAGTTGGATTTCGGTCTACTTATTTTGGCGTACTGTCCGTGCTTTTGAGCCTCTTCCTTTCCTTTTGTAGCATAGTTAGCATTGCGGTGCGTTCATAATCCTGTCAATTGCCCTTCTGTAATTTGTTTACCTCGCATAGCAGTTTTATCGTCTTTTGGGAGAGAGACATCGCTAGTGAACATCACGTATCCCGGTGCATATCCTCATTACTGTTTCCATGCTCATTTACTTTTCTGCTTTTACTTTTAGTTGCTATCATTATCCCTTGTGTTTGATCCTTTGTGAACAACAAGACCGGAGAGATTGACAACCTCTCTGAAGTTCGTTGGGAACAAAGTTATTTGTGTCGGTGTGCAGGTCCGCGGCAGTTGCGCCGCTGACACCTACTTATCATCTCTGGAGTCCTACTGGAGACAAACCTTGGTATCTTTACTGAGGGAAATTTGCTGCTGTGCTACATCACACCTTCCACTTGGGGCTCACCAACGAAGGGCGAGAAGACTACACCCGTCAACTCTCGCGCCATCAAGAAAATTTCTGGCGCCGTTGCCGGGGACTCCGAGTGCTAAGATAGGGGAGTTGCACACTACCCTTTACCTTTGTTTTTTAGTCTTGTTAGTTTACCTTTCAGTTTTTATCTTTGTGTCTTATTTCAAAAATCACAAAAAAATTATTTATCTTGCTAGTGGTTTTCATTATGTCTGTCCCTTTTGCCTTTGTTTAGACAGAGGTTCTCACCTTTAAACAAAAAGGTGGTGAAAGTTTAAAAGATGCTTGGTATAGAATTAATGATTCTCAAAAAAGAGCCACCAAGAAGCAATCCACTACTATCCTGCTTAGAAATTTTTATGTCGGGATTACTCCTTGGAATAGGTTCATATTAGATACTGCTATCAATGAGAATTTCCTAGAAGCCCCGATTTGGGAGTCTCTTAATGTTATTGAAAATCTTGTTGGAAATCTCCCTATTGCTAGCATACAAGAAGATATAACTCTAGCTCACATTATGAAGAAACTTGAAAAGATAAGAGTTAGAAATACCAAGTATAACTAGGATAAATGAGTTGGATCGCAAGATTCAAGGGAATATGAATAGGCTTGATAGCTCCATGCTTAAAATTATTAAAACTTTGGAGGTCATCAAATCCCGTGATACGGATCTTTCTAGGATTGATAAGATTGAGGAAATCATTAATACCCTAGGAACTACTTTTACCTCAATCAAACCAAAAAAGGTAGAGACTTCAGCAAGAATGGAACCTAAGTTCAATTATGTCCCTAGAGTTCCCCGACCTAAAAATAAACCAACCATTGCTAAAGAAGTTGAAACCGTGAAAACTTTGGAAGAAATACCTCTCTCTGATGATTTTATAAATGAATCTTCCATTGATTTTCCGCCTTTTGGTTCTCTCCCTAGAAGTATCTTCATTAGGCATTTATTTGAAAGACCTCTCAGGACTAGTTGTACAATTGAAGAGCTTTTTGATGATCTTGATAATGATTCGATTGATACAACTTGATCTTTTGCATTATGCCTAGCTTAAAGCCATAAAATAAAGTGCTTTCGGGAGGCAGCCCGCAACGAATTTAGGTTTATTTTTTGCTTTTTGTTGAGTCTTGATGTTTGTTACTACTTTATCAACACCATTTTATCTTTATTTTTCAGCTTTGTGCCAAGTTATAGCCTCTTATGATAAGGGAAGCAAAAGTTGTGACGTGCTGTCCAGAAAACAGATTCTGTCCCTTGACAGAAAAATTGGAATCAAATCACCAGATCATCTTTTTTATCTGATTTTTTTGACAGCGTGCTCTATACAATTGTGAAACTTCCGTATGTTCTGAGTTTTTGGATTTGAGTTGCAGAAGTGCCCCTAAAAAATTCTTTACTACCTGCTTTTCTGCTTTTCACAGATTCTGCCACGTTTTGTCTCTCCTAACTTTTGCAAACCTTAAGCTTGCTTTTTATTTGCAAAAACTTTTTGGCACTCTTTAGAAACAGTAGCTCTTCAAGAATATATTTATATCCAGTGGGGGAAAATTATTTTATTAAGGGTACTAGCCTCTCTAATCAGCTTATGATGAGTTATGTATGAAGGGAGTTTTCAAGTGTGCGATGGAAGATGATGAAAGAAGATCCAGGAGTGTCAAGCGCTCAAGCTTGGGGATGCCCCCATGCATCCCCAATAAATATTCAAGGAGACTCAAGCGTCTAAGCTTGGGGATGCCCCCGTGCATCCCCTTCTCCATCAACAATCATCAGTTCGTCCTTCGTCTCACTATATTTTTATCACTTCATGCGTTATGTGCTATGCTTGGAGCGTCTCGCTCTTAGGTTTTATTTTTAGTTTTCTTTAGTTTTGGTTGCTGTTCATAACAAGTTAGATCCCGTCTTACTTTGTGTGGGAGAGAAACACGCTCCACTTTCAAAATCTAGAACACATCATAGGATTTTTCCTGCTTATCTTTTTGCTGTTGTGTGTTCTTTATCTTTTCGTAGCTACTGCCATGTTTAGTTTTAGTCTTAGTTTGTCTTTAGCAAGAGCCTTGGCTTTTGTTTAGTTTGTTGCTGGAACTCTTTTTAGTTTTCATGTTTATCTTGTTAAAGAGAGTTGGTTGTTGCACTGAGTTGTGTCTTGTCTTGGAAGTAGGTAATTGAGGTTGCTATTTAATTCTAGTAGTAACTTGCAATAGTTTTGAGGTATTGTTGTGAGTAATGTTTGAACTTTTGGTGTCAAGAGCTCTAGCCTATTAGTGATAGGTGTCGTATTTTGGGCAATCCGTGTGTATTTTCAAAACCTACAAAACTAGTTGAGAACTCTAGCTACTAGATGGATCACTAATCTTTGGGGGGATCGAATATTAGAGAACACTCACGTACCATGAGTCAAGGATGTGCAAGGATAACCAAACCCCCATACACTCCTCCTCGGGGTACTTGTCTCTTTGTGAACCTCCTTTTTAGATTGAGAGTTATCGATAATAAGTGCATGAGTTCTTCAGACTAATGTAAGTATTGAAAGTTGACACTTCCACCTTCCCATATTTTGCTAGCCTCTCCCGTGTCGTGCATTGCCTTCTTCTCACTCCGAGAGTTGGTGTCCACCTTCGCCGGTACATCCAAACCCTTGGCATGATACACTCTGTCATCATAAACCTCCTTATATCTTTCCTCAAAACAGCCACCATACCTACCTATCAAGGCATTTCCATAGCCTTTCCGAGATATATTGCCATGCAACATCCACCTCTTCATGACTTGATCTTCATGTCATACATGTTCCTGCTACACTGGCAGCGACTGATAACGGCTTCTCGCCCTTCGTTGGTAGGCCCCAAGTGGAAGGCGTGATGCGGTACAGCAGCAGTTTCCCTCAGTAAAGTTACCAAGGTTTGTCTCCAGTAGGACTCCAGAGATGATAAGTAGGTGTCAGCGGCGCAACTGACGCGGACCTGCACACAGACACAGATAACTTTGCTCCCAACGAAGTTCAGAGAGGTTGTCAATCTCTCCGGTCTTGTTGTTCACAAATGATAAAACGCAAGGGGATAATGATAGCAACTTGAAAGTAAATGCAGAAAAGTAAATATAGCTTGGAAACAATAATGAGGATATGGACCGGGATACGTGATGTTTGCTAGTGATGTCTCTCTCCCAAAAGACGATAAAAATGCTATGCGAGGTAAACAAATTACAGAAAGGCAATTGACAGGATTAAGAACGCACCGCAATGCTAACTATGCTACAAAAGAAAAGAAGAGGTTCAAATGCACAGGCAGTACGCCAAGGTAAGTAGACCGAAATCCATCTGCATCTACTACTAATCATCCACCTTGAGATATCTATCCAGAACATCTCGTTGGTATTAAGTTGCGAGCCCCACCCAAAGTGTAAACCCAAAGCAACAGACAACTGCATTAAAAAGAACTTTGCGTAAAGTAAACAATCCTTGTAACCGCGGTTACAAGCACCGTTGTTTCCCCCCTTGTGGCAATAGCACATCCCCTAGACTCATGTTTCTGTCACTCAAGAATGTCATCGAGGAGGCATGAACCCACAATCTAGCACAACGCTCCCTCTTGGAGTCACTACCTACTACTTGGCCAAAGCAATAAACAGCAACGGAGAGCATGCAAGAATTACTTAGGAACAAAAATATAAGAGATAAAAACCAAATATATTACTCTATCACAATCTGAACATAATCTCATAATCCATCAGATCCGATCAAACTCAACATAGAAATAGCAGAAATATTACAAAGGTGCCTCGATCATGTAGGGCAACTCACGAGGTCTAAACAATGAAGATCAAAGAGGGGAGGAGAACATCACATAGCTACTGATCACGGACCCATGGTCCAAGGAAAACTACTCACGAGACATCCGGGGAGCATCCATGGTGGAGAGGAGACTCCCGGAGGTCAATCCTCCCTCCGGCAGGGTGCCGGGAAGAGGTCTTCTGGTGCTCCAAATCTTGGAAGCGCGGCGGCGGCGGAACAAAGGCGAGTTCGCGGAATAGGGTTCCTCTTCTGGAGTTTTCCCGTGACGGGGGATAAATAGGCGAAGGGGGCAGCCAGAGGTGGACCAGGGGCCCCAGGCGCACCCCTGGCGCGTCCAGGGGTGGGGCCGCGCCGGGTGGCCGCCTGGGCCCCCTGGCCCCCTCTGGCCCCTCCCGGGCTTTTGTCGAAGCTTCCGTCACGCTGATTTTTTATCTGAATTTTCCCGAATTTTTCTGGCACTTTTTATATGGGGGAAAACTGAAATAGAAAAACAGCAGAAAACAGGAACTGGCACTGGGGTGCACTGAGTTAATAGGTTAGTCCAAATATGATCAAAAATGTATGAAAGTGTATCTAGATCATAGCAATATCACATAAAACATGCATGGAGCAAGCAGAAATTATAGATACGTTTTGGACGTATCAACATCCCCAAGCTTAATTCCTGCTCGTCCTCGAGTAGGTAAATGATAACAAGCATAATTTCTGTGGTGACATGCTAGCAACCATAAAAGAAATTTGAAAAGTAAAACAATCAAGGTCAGAGATTCAATTCAAGTTATAACAGGCAAGAGTCTATATTAGTATTGAAATAAGTAACAAAAGAACAAAAGGTGCAAGGGCTCTTGCTGTCCGTGACTCGAATGTCTCCAAATGGTGTTTGCGTGCAAGAAAGGAGAATAGGGAATACGAGAAAAAAAGTATTTTTGTTGAGAACTCAATCTACTAAAGTTTCACACTTGGTCCTCTTTGGAATCTTATCTTGACTTGTCCCCAGACCACTAGCTAGGTACAAGTCAATTTGATCCACTCCTTTTCGATATTTTGAGCACTCATGCAATGGATGAGCGTAAGCACGAGAGTTTGACTCTTAGGATGGCAAAGAGAGAAATATGGTGGAGGAGGAAGACAAAAAGGATGAGAAAGGCTCACATCAATGAGGACAATCATAGGCAAGAGATGCCAAATGATAGATATGATGTGAGGAGTAGGGATTGCCATGCAATGGATGCACATACGAGCTAAGAAGCTCTCCAAACTATATGCATAAAGATCATCTCTATGGTGTACAAAGATATAGAGGGAGTACTAGTGTGGATCTCTCAAAAGGATAGTAGTGTTGCACCTTTCTCTCTTTTTATTTCTTTTTCTATTTTTTTGTATTTTTTTGGTGGCCACAATGGCTCTTTTTATTTAACTCTCATTTGTCCTCTTTGGGATCTTTTAATGTGTCCACTTTGGGATCTTTTCCTCACTTAAGGGCAACACTCTTTTTTACAAGAAGGTATAGGAAATCTTCACACTTTACAAGGTACTCAAAAACATAAAGAAGATGTAACTATCATGATGTATGCAATGTATGTCGCTGCCAGTGTAGCAGGAACATGTATGACATGAAGATCAAGTCATGAAGGGGTGGATGTTGCATGGCAATGTAACTCGGAAAGGCTATGGAAATGTGTTGATAGGTAGGTATGGTGGCTGTTTTGAGGAAAGATAAAGGGAGGCTTATGATGACAGAGCGTATTATGCCAAGGGTTTGGAAGTACCGGCGAAGGTGGACACCAACTCTCGGAGTGAGAAGAAGGCAATGCACGGCACCGGAAAGGCTAGAAAAATATGGGAAGGTGGAAGTGTCAACTCTCAATACTTACATTAGTCCGAAGAACTCATGCACTTATTATCGGTAACTCTCAATCTAATGAGGAGGTTCACAAAGAGACAAGTACCCCGAGGAGGAGTGTATGGGGGTTTGGTTATCGTTGTGCATCCTCGACTCATGGTACGTGAGTGTACTCTAATATTCGACTCCTCAGAAGAGTAGTGATCTATCTAGTAGCTAGAGTTCTCAACTAGTTTTGTAGGTTTTGAAAATAAACACGGATTGCCAAAAATACGACACCTATCACTAATAGGCAAGAGCTCTTGACACCAAAAGTCCAAACATTACTCACGACAATGCCTCAAAACTATTACAAGCTACTACTAAAATTAAATAGCAACCTCAATTACCTACTTTGAAGACAAAACACAACTCAGTGCAACAACCAACTCTCTTAACAAGATAAACATGAAAACTAAAGAGAGTTCCAGCAACAAACTAAACAAAAGCCAAAGCTTTTGCTAAAGACAAACTAAGACTAAAACTAAACATGGCAGTAGCTATGAAAAGATAAAGAACACACAACAGCAAAAAGATAGGCAGGAAAAATCCTATGATGTGTTCTAAATTTTAGAAGTGGAGTGTGTTTCTCTCCCACACAAAGTAAGACGGGATCTAACTTGTTATGAACAGAAAGCAAAGCTAAAGAAAACTAAAAACAAAACCTAAGAGCGAGACGCTCCAAGCGTAGCACATAACACATGAAGTGATAAAAATATAGTGAGACGAAGGACGAACTGATGATGGTTGATGGAGAAGGGGATGCACGGGGGGCATCCCCAAGCTTAGACGCTTGAGTCTCCTTGAATATTTATTGGGGATGCATGGGGGCATCCCCAAGCTTGAGCGCTTGACACTCCTGGATCTTCTTTCATTATCTTCCAACGCACACTTGAAAACTCCCTTCATACATGACTCATCATAAGCTGATTAGAGAGGTTAGCACCCTTAATAAATAATTTTTTCTCCACTGCATATAAAGATAATCTTGAAGATCTACTGTTTCTCAAGAGTGCAAAAAAGTTTTTTCAAAGAAAAAGCAAGCTTAAGGTGTGCAAAAGTAAGGAGAGACAAAACGTGGCAGATCTATGAAAAACAGAACAGCAGATAGTAAAGTATTTTTTAGGGGCACTTCTGCAACTCAAATCAAAAAACTCAGAAAATACGGAAGTTTCGTAATTGTATAGATCATACTGTGTAAACAATTTAGCTTAAAAAGATGAACTGGGATTTTTCTGGTCACGAGGACAGAATCTGTTTTCTGGACAGCATGTCAGAACTTTTACTTCACTTGCCGTAAGAGGCTATAACTTGGCACAAAGCTGAAAAGTAAAGATACAATAATGTTGCTACAGTAGTAACAATCATCAAGACACAACAAAATCAAAAAGAAAAACCTAAATTCGTTGTGGGCTGCCTCCCGAAAGCGCTTCTTTAAAGCCATTAGCTAGGCATGATGCAAAAAGAAGAATCAAGTTTTATCAAGAGAAAGAGAATAACTAGCCCGAGTAACGGATTCAAAAGGTAACTTTATTTTATTTCTAGGGAAGTGTTCCATCCCCTTTTTGAATGGGAATTGGAATGTTATATTCCCCTCTTTCATGTCAATAACCGCACCAACGGTGCGAAGAAAAGGACGTCCCAAAATGATTGGACACAAAGGTTCACACTCTATATCCATAACAATAAAATCAACGGGAACATAGTTGTCATTGACAATGATAAGAACATCGTTGATCTTCCCCAAAGGTTTCTTTATGGAATAATCAACAAGACGAACACCAAAAGAACAAGGCTCAAAAGGCGTCAATTCAAACATATCAAATATTCTTTTGGGCATAACAGAGGTACTAGCTCCAACATCACATAAAGCATAGCAAGAGAAGTTATTCTATTTAATTTTGATCATAGGGTCCCAACCATCCTATAGCTTTCTAGGTATGGAGGCTTCTACTCTAAGCTTCTCCTCCCTAGCTTTGATAAGAGCATTTGTGATATGCTCCGTGAAGGCAAGATTAAGTGTGCTAGTGTGGGGGGTCTCTAGACATTTTGTGTAACAAGCTAATAACTTCTGAGAGGGTGCAACTATCAAAATCAATATCACTACTATCAAAGGTGGTAGTAGTGTCATCTAGGCTCACTTGTTTGAAACCCTCTATGTTCATAGGAGTTTCTTTTTCTACGGTTGAGGTATTAGCATCACCATTAATAGGTCCAATGGGACCAGGAGTGCATTGGGTGCTAATAGTTTGAGTGTCCTCAACAATTTGGATAGTGGCAACTGTGTGGTGTGTAGGAAGGCTCTTAATTCTATCCTCTTCCTCTTTTTCTCTAGCACATCTTTCTTTAAGTTTAGCCATCATCCTAATATTTTCATTGATTTTCAACTGGATAGCATTAATAGGAGTGGCTTTATTCTCCTCAAGGGGAGAGGTTCTAATTTTGAGCATCTCAATATCAAGGGCTAAGCTTTCTACCTTCAAATAGAGATTATCTATTTTAGATAATTTCTCTTCTACATTTTTGTTGAAGGATTTTTGGGTAGTGATAAAGTCTCTAAGCATGCTTTCTAATTCAGAAGAGGGGTTCTTGTTGCTAGGGTAAGTGTTGTTGTTCCCATAGTTAGATGGGAACGGTCTAGGATTGGTAGCAAAATTTCCCCTATAAGCATTGTTGTTGAAGTTGTTTCTAGCAATAAAGTTCACATCTACTTGTTCTTGAGCAACCAAAGAATTTAAAGGAACATCATGAGGATCAATAGAAGGTTGCTTGGTAAGTAGAGACATAATTAAATCAACTTTTTCATTGAGGAAGGTAATTTCCTCGACAGAGTTTACCTTCCTACCTGTTGGAGCGCGTTCGGTGTGCCATTGGGAATAATTGGTCATCATCTCATCGAGAAGCTTCGTGGTAGCACCAAGTGTAGTTGAAATAAAGGTTCCTCCCACGGCCGAATCTAACAGGTTCCGCGAGGTAAAGTTCAAGCCTGCATAAAAAGTCTGGATAACCATCCAAGTAGTCAAACCATGTGTAGGACATTTCTTAACAAGAGATTTCATTCGTTCCCAACCTTGGGCAACGTGTTCATTATCCAATTGCTTGAAATTCATAATATTGCTCCTCAATTGGATAATCTTAGCAGGAGGGTAGTACTTCCCTATAAAAGCATCTTTGCACTTATCCCAAGAATCTATGCTATTTCTAGGCAAAGATTGAAACCGGATTTTAGCATCTCCCCTTAAAGAGAAAGGAAAGAGCTTAAGCTTAACAACATCACCTTCCACTTCTTTATACTTTTGCATATCACATAATTCAACAAAATTATTCAAGTGTAAAGCAGCATCATCTCTAGCACCAGAGAATTGATCTCTCATAACAAGGTTTAGCAAAGCAGGTTTAATTTCATAAAAGGTAGCTGAAGTGGCAGATGTGGCAATGGGAGTGCAGATAAAGTCTTGGTTGTTGTGACTAGTGAAGTCACACAACTTGGTGTTTTCAGTGGAACCCATAGTAGCAGCAAGTGTGGCAGATTTTTTTGTAGTTTTTGATAAAAGACACAAAGATAAAAACTATAAGATAAACTAACAAGACTGAAAAACAAAGGTAAAGGGTAGTGTGCAACTCCCCTATCTTAGCACTTGGAGTCCCCGGCAACGGCGCCAGAAATTGCTCTTGATGACGGCTTCTCGCCCTTCGTTGGTAGGCCCGAAGTGGAAGGCGTGATGCGGTACAGCAACAGTTTCCCTCAGTAAAGATATCAAGGTTTGTCTCCAGTAGGACTACAGAGATGATAAGTAGGTGTCAGCGGCGCAACTGACGCGGACCTGCACACAGACACAGATAACTTTGCTCCCAACGAAGTTCAGAGAGGTTGTCAATCTCTCCGGTCTTGTTGTTCACAAATGATAAAACACAAGGGGATAATGATAGCAACTTGAAAGTAAATGCAGAAAAGTAAATATAGCTTGGAAACAATAATGAGGATATGGACCGGGATACGTGATGTTTTCTAGTGATGTCTCTCTCCCAAAAGACGATAAAAATGCTATGCGAGGTAAACAAATTACAGAAAGGCAATTGACAGGATTAAGAACGCACCGCAATGCTAACTATGCTACAAAAGAAAAGAAGAGGTTCAAATGCACAGGCAGTACGCCAAGGTAAGTAGACCGAAATCCATCTGCATCTACTACTAATCATCTACCTTGAGATATCTATCCAGAACATCTCGTTGGTATTAAGTTGCGAGCCCCACCCAAAGTGTAAACCCAAAGCAACAGACAACTGCATTAAAAAGAACTTTGCGTAAAGTAAACAATCCTTGTAACCGCGGTTACAAGCACCGTTGTTTCCCCCCTTGTGGCAATAGCACATCCCCTAGACTCACGTTTCTGTCACTCAAGAATGTCATCGAGGAGGCATGAACCCACAATCTAGCACAACGCTCCCTCTTGGAGTCACTACCTACTACTTGGCCAAAGCAATAAACAGCAACGGAGAGCATGCAAGAATTACTTAGGAACAAAAATATAAGAGATAAAAATCAAATATATTACTCTATCACAATCTGAACATAATCTCATAATCCATCAGATCCGAGCAAACTCAACATAGAAATAGCAGAAATATTACAAAGGTGCCTCGATCATGTAGGGCAGCTCACGAGGTCTAAACAATGAAGATCAAAGAGGGGAGGAGAACATCACATAGCTACTGATCACGGACCCATGGTCCAAGGAAAACTACTCACGAGACATCCGGGGAGCATCCATGGTGGAGAGGAGACTCCCGGAGGTCAATCCTCCCTCCGGCAGGGTGCCGGGAAGAGGTCTTCTGGTGCTCCAAATCTTGGAAGCGCGGCGGCGGCGGAACAAAGGCGACTTCACGGAATAGGGTTCCTCTTTTGGAGTTTTCCCATGACGGGGGATAAATAGGCGAAGGGGGGCAGCCAGAGGTGGACCAGGGGCCCTAGGCCCCCCCTGGCGCGGCCAGGGGTGGGGTCGCGTCGGGTGGCCGCCTGGGCCCCCTGGCCCCCCTCTGGCCCCTCCCGGGATTTTCTCGAAGCTTCCGTCACGCTAATTTTTTATCTGAATTTTCCCGAATTTTTCTGGCACTTTTTATATGGGGGAAAACTGAAATAGAAAACAGCAGAAAACAGGAACTGGCACTGGGGTGCACTGAGTTAATAGGTTAGTCCAAATATGATCAAAAATGTATGAAAGTGTATCTAGATCATAGAAATATCACACAAAACATGCATGGAGCAAGCAGAAATTATCGATACGTTTTGGACGTATCAGCGACATACATTGCATAAATCATGATAGTTACATCTTCTTTATGATTTTGAGTACCTTGTAAAGTGTGAAAGATCTCCTTTACCTTCTTGTAAAATAGAGTGTTGCCCTTAAGTGAGGAAAAGATCCCAAAGTGGACACAATAAAAGATCCCAAAGAGGACAAATGAGAGTTAAATGGAAAAAGCCATTGAGGCCACAAAAAATACAAAAAAATAGAAAAAAGAGAAAAAGAAATAAAAAGAGAGAAAGGGGCAACACTACTATCCTTTTGAGAGATCCACACTAGTACTCTCTTTATATCCTTGTACTCCACAGAGATGATCATTATGCATATAGCTATGTGGGGACCTTCGCACTATAGAACTTGGCTTGCATATTCCAAGGATGAGCCTCCTCAAACGAGCTCTAGGTCTTCATGAGCGAGCAAGTTAGATGCACCCACACTAGTTCCATTAGAGAGCTTCCTAGCTCGTATGTGCATCCGTTGCATATGGCAATCCCTACTCCTCACATCATATCTATCATCTCTTGCCTATGATTGTCCTTATTGATGTGAGCCTTTCTCACCCTTTTTGTCTTCCTCCTCCACACTATTTCTCTCTTTGCCATCCAAAGTGTCAACTCTCGTGCTTACGCTCATCCATTGCATGAGTGCTCAAAATATTGAAAAAGGAGTGGATCAAATTGACTTGTACCTGGCTAGTGGTCTGGGGACGAGTCAAGATAAGATTCCAGAAAAAGACCAAGTGTGAAACTTTAGTAGATTGAGTTCTCAACAAATAAATGTTTTTTATCGTATTCCCTATCCCCCTTCTTGCACGCAAACACCATTTGGAGACATTCGAGTCACGGACAGCGAGAGCTCTTGCACCTAATGTTCTTTTGTTACTTGTTTCAATGCCAATATAGACTCTTGCATGTTATGACTTGAATTGAATCTCTAACCTTGATTGCTTTACTTTTCAAAGTTCTTATATGGTTGCTAGCATGTCACCACGGAAATTATGCCGTTATCATTTACCTACTCGAGGACGAACAGGAATTAAGCTTGGGGATGTTGATACGTCCAAAACGTATCTATAATTTCTGCTTGCTCAATGCATGTTTTGTGTGATATTGCTATGATCTAGATACACTTTCATACACTTTTGATCATATTTGGACTAACCTATTAACTCAGTGCACCACAGTGCCAGTTCCTGTTTTCTGCTGTTTTTCTATTTCAGTTTTCCCCCATATAAAAAGTGCCAGAAAAAATCCGGGAAAAATATAGGAAAAATCAGCGTACAGGAAGCTTCGCGAAGAGCCCGTGTGGGGCCAGAGGGGAGCCAGGGGTGGCCCAGGCGGCCACCCGGCGCGGCCCCACCCCTGGCCGCGCCAGGGGCGCGCCTGGGGTTCCTGGTCCACCTCTGGCTTCCCCCCTTCGCCTATATATTCTCCGTCACGGGAAACTTCTGAGGAGAGAACCCTTTTTCGCGATCTCTCCTCTGTTCCGCCGCCGCCGCGCTTCCGAGATCGGGAGCACCAGAAGACCTCTTCCCGGCACCCTGTCGGAGGGAGGATCGACCTCCGGGAGTCTCCTCTCTACCATGGATGCTCCCCGGATGTCTCGTGAGTAGTTTTCCTTGGACCATGGGTCCGTGATTAGTAGCTATGTGATGTTCTCCTCCCCTCTTTGTTCTTCATGGTTTAGACCTCGTGAGCTGCCCTACATGATCGAGGCACTTTTGTAATCTTTCTGCTGTTGCTATGCTGAGTTTGATGGGATCTGATGGATTATGAGATTATGTTCAGATTGTGATTGAGTAATATATTTGGTTTTTATCTCTTATATTTTTGTTCCTAAGTAATTCTTGCATGTTCTTTGTTGCTGTTTATTGCTTTGGCCAAGTAGTAGGTAGTAACCCCAAGAGGGAACGTTATGCTCGATTGTGGGTTCATGCCCCCCGATGACACGCTTGAGTGACAGAAACATGAGTCTAGGGGATGTGTTGTTGCCACAAGGGGGAAAACAACGGTGCTTGTAACCGCGGTTTCAAGGATTGTTTACTTTACGCAAAGTTCTTTTTAATGCAGTTGTCTGTTGCTTTGGGTTTACACTTTGGGTGGGGCTCGCAACTTAATACCAGCGAGATGTTCTGGATAGATATCTCAAGGTGGATGATTAGTAGTAGATGCAGTTGGATTTCGGTCTACTTATTTTGGCGTACTTCTCGTGCTTTTGAGCCTCTTCCTTTCCTTTTGTAGCATAGTTAGCATTGCGGTGCGTTCATAATCCTGTCAATTGCCCTTCTGTAATTTGTTTACTTCGCATAGCGGTTTTATCGTCTTTTGGGAGAGAGACATCACTAGTGAACATCACGTATCCCGGTCCATATCCTCATTATTATTTCCAAGCTATATTTACTTTACTGCTTTTACTTGCTATCATTATCCCTTGCGTTTTATCCTTTGTGAACAACAAGACCGGAGAGATTGACAACCTCTCTGAACTTCGTTGGGAACAAAGTTATCTGTGTCTGTGTGAAGGTCCGCGTCAGTTGCGCCGCTGACACCTACTTATTATCTCTGGAGTCCTACTGGAGACAAACCTTGGTATCTTTACTGAGGAAAATTTGCTGCTGTGCTACATCACGCCTTCCACTTGGGGATCACCAACGAAGGGTGAGAAGACTACACCCGTCAACTCTCGCGCCATCAGAGGGGCACCCCCATCCTTTTCTTTAGAGAACAAAATTTCATTAAAATCGCCCAGAATAGTCCAAGGTAAACTGGACTGGACGTGAAGATCTCTTATAATCCGGTACGCGCGTTCTTTGTTGTCCCGGCTTGGTTCCCCATATATACCAGTAAGTCTCCAGATTGTGCCACTGTTTTCTTCCACACAAACATCAATGAAGTCGAGGGTATTAGTCCGGGAGTAGATCCTAACCTCCTTCTTCCAGACTAACAGTAGTCCCCCCTTCCTACCATCCGGGCTTGGTGAAACGATCATATGATCGATCTTCAGTTTCTTCATCAGGGTTGATGTGCGAGGTAATGATAGTGATTTCTAGCCCTTCGTTGGTAAAACCCAAGTGGAAGGCGTGATGTAGCACAGCAGCAAATTTCCCTCAGTAAAGATACCAAGGTTTGTCTCCAGTAGGACTCCAGAGATGATAAGTAGGTGTCAGCGACACAACTGACGCGGACCTGCACACAGACACAAATAACTTTGTTCCCAACGAAGTTCAGAGAGGTTGTCAATCTCTCTGGTCTTGTTGTTCACAAAGGATCAAACGCAAGGGATAATGATAGCAACTGAAAGTAAAAACAGTAAAGTAAATATAGCTTGGAAATAATAATGAGGATATGGACCGGGATACGTGATGTTCACTAGTGATGTCTCTCTCCCAAAAGACGATAAAACCGCTATGCGAAGTAAACAAATTACAGAAGGGCAATTGACAGGATTATGAACGCACCGCAATGCTAACTATGCTACAAAAGGAAAGGAAGAGGCTCAAAAGCACGAGAAGTACGCCAAAATAAGTAGACCGAAATCCAACTGCATCTACTACTAATCATCCACCTTGAGATATCTATCCAGAACATCTCGCTGGTATTAAGTTGCGAGCCCCACCCAAAGTGTAAACCCAAAGCAACAGACAACTGCATTAAAAAGAACTTTGCGTAAAGTAAACAATCCTTGAAACCGCGGTTACAAGCACCGTTGTTTTCCCCCTTGTGGCAACAACACATCCCCTAGACTCATGTTTCTGTCACTCAAGCGTGTCATCGGGGGGCATGAACCCACAATCGAGCATAACGTTCCCTCTTGGGGTTACTACCTACTACTTGGCCAAAGCAATAAACAGCAACAAAGAACATGCAAGAATTACTTAGGAACAAAAATATAAGAGATAAAAACCAAATATATTACTCAATCACAATCTGAACATAATCTCATAATCCATCAGATCCCATCAAACTCAGCATAGCAACAGCAGAAAGATTACAAAAGTGCCTCGATCATGTAGGGCAGCTCACGAGGTCTAAACCATGAAGAACAAAGAGGGGAGGAGAACATCACATAGCTACTAATCACGGACCCATGGTCCAAGGAAAACTACTCACGAGACATCCGGGGAGCATCCATGGTAGAGAGGAGACTCCCGGAGGTCGATCCTCCCTCCGACAGGGTGCCGGGAAGAGGTCTTCTGGTGCTCCCGATCTCGGAAGCGCGGCGGCGGCGGAACAGAGGAGAGATCGCGAAAAAGGGTTCTCTCCTCAGAAGTTTCCCGTGACGGAGAATATATAGGCGAAGGGGGGAAGCCAGAGGTGGACCAGGAACCCCAGGCGCGCCCCTGGCGCGGCCAGGGGTGGGGCCGCGCCGGGTGGCCGCCTGGGCCACCCCTGGCTCCCCTCTGGCCCCACTCGGGCTCTTTGCGAAGCTTCCTGTACGCTGATTTTTCCTATATTTTTCCCATAATTTTTCTGGCACTTTTTATATGGGGGAAAACTGAAATAGAAAAACAGCAGAAAACAGGAACTGGCACTGTGGTGCACTGAGTTAATAGGTTAGTCCAAATATGATCAAAAGTGTATGAAAATGTATCTAGATTATAGCAATATCACACAAAACATGCATGGAGCAAGCAGAAATTATAGATACGTTTTGGACATATCAAGGGTCTCTGCCTTAGCTTCATCCAAATGCGTTTCAGACAGGAAAAAGGCATCTGGTTCATTCCGCCTCTGGATGTCCAGAAGCGAGCGAACTGTCGGGGACCCGAGGATGCCCCGACAGTTCCATCCTATGATTTTCATTGTGCCCGGCGATCCTCTTCGAGAGAGGTCGCCGATACATCATTGACTGGCATTTCAGACTCCAGAGGTGTCATACTTTTGATATCTCCTTTAAATTTCTTCTTGTTCAAATTTTTCTGCGGTGTCTCCAACTGCTCCTCACTATGTTTGTCTCCTTCGAACAAATCCACTCTCGCTGCCACCAGCGAATTATTACCAGGGAGGGCCAACTGAATATTTGCTTGGGAGTTCCTTTCATCAGTGGGGGTATCCGTCGTAGCAGTAGAATTCTGCGCTGCTCTTTTCCTCTCTCCGTTCCCATCATCAGTAGGTCCCCCTTTTTCTTCCCCATCCACTTCCATACCAACCGGGTTTTGATAGAGCGCGTTGAACCGCCAACTATTCTGATTCTCTTGGTCTTGCCACCTGCCACGACCACGACCAAATAAACCCTTTCTCTTCCATAGCCATCATCTTCTCTCGTGTAGTTATTCCATGTGCTTCCTCTACCTCCTCCGCTTCTTCCTCTACCACGGCCTCTGCCTCCACCAGCTAGGATAAAATCACCCCACTCCAGGGTGTTGACATCATAAACACATCCCCACACTCCTCATGCCAATGTCCAATCTTTCCACAATTACCACAAAAGGTTGGCATCTTCTCATATTGAACTTGGTACCATTCCTTCTTTCCAGACTTTGTATGGACACAAATCTGGTTAGCTTCTTATTCTGGTCAAGTTTCACACGAACACGCACAAATTCCCCCACAAAGCCTGCTGGTAATTTGATCTGAACCTCTAATATAGTACCAATTGTCCTGCACATGCCCTTGACAATTTTTTCTTTGAGGAAATTATCCGGTAGTTTCAGTACTCTAGCCCAAACATCAAGTTTGTCGAATACAATCGATCTAGGGTTTTCATAGCCATCATATTCCAGCAGCAGTACCGCCTGATTTCTGAATAGCCATGGCCCCAAATTCATTGCCTTATTCCAATCCCCTAGGCACTCGAACTGGACTGTGAATAAATTCTCTTCCGCCCTCCTCGAGAAAACTTCCTTCGCCGGATTCCACGCCGAACGCATGTCGGCGAAGAGCGCGCTAGGGCTAAAACCTTTATCCGTGTGTACCTTTGAGATGGCTAGCCATCTCGTTTTCTCTGGTTGATCAGAGATCTCATCCTCGAACACGAACTCCTCCTCATTGTTTTCATGGAGAGTAAGCCTCTGCAGCAATGATCCAACCTTCTCCGTCGCCCTCGGCTGACTGCTCGATTGGCTTGGCTCCATATTGATCAAAGATCGCCGCAGAAACTCTCGGCTGACGCGTGCGCCGCCGGAGGACAGGAAACCCTAGGTTTTTCGCTAGGGGAAAAAACTCCGTGTGGACGGCAGTAGGTGTGTGTTTGGTTTTAACCACACTTTGTGGCAAGATTCTTTATGCCTCACATGTCATACATATAAAAAACATGCCAAAATTTCCTTAGGCAAGCCAAAATGTGGCTATGAATTTGAACACCTCAAGTTAGGCAAGTGTGGCAAAATGTTGTGGCAATATATGGCAAAGTTAGCTATAAATCAAACAACCGCCCCGTGGAACACACTTTCTCTTGGCTAAAAATCATCTTCTCCACCGCTCTTTCCTCTCGCGTGTGGCCCTCTTTCTGCCTAGTTTTTAGTTTTTCGGCACCTCCTCTTCGCCGACTTCCACGGTGAGAGCAACTATATATGCATTACCCTACCGTCGTCCATATATATACGAGTTTTTTTTTGGCGGATGAGCGTAGTTTCAGTTCATAACAGAATGCCATAATCGAAGTGGTTTGTAAAAATTTTGCGGGCGGCCCGCAAACCGCCGTTTCAACTGCTATATCTACGGCTCGGACGGCGGTTTAGGATTCCCGTCTCTTATCCAATCCCCCTCCGCCATCGCATTTTTTTCCTCCACGCGTACACTCGACAGCTCCGACGAGAAATTACATGGTGCTGGTGCTTCTGGAGGCCCCCATCGGGGGGAAAACGGTGGCGGCCACGGTGGCTGCTCTTGTAGCTCCACTCAGGCCTCGAGGCTCTTCGGTCGCGCGCTCACCGACGCAGAGGGCGATCGCTCATGGAAACAGATCATTCCTCTCATGAACTACCTCTCTCCGTACACACTCATTTGCAGCTACGCTGACATGGCACTCCATGAGGCCATCAACGTCGTGATCCGCGATGATGTTGGCGCGCTGGGGAGCCACGCTGACGCCCAACGCAAGTACGACCTTGCCGAGCAGGGGTACATGGAGACATGCGAGCGGTTTAACGCCGAGTGAGTAGCCACCGTGAAGGGTTCCAAGTATATACTACCCAGGCGACAGCCGGCGACCTCCGACGACCAAATATTAGGTGTTCTTTTTCAGTGTTTGTGTGCTCCGGCAAATTTCCGGCTAGTTTGTACCGCGAAACTTTTTTTATTTGAACATGTAATATGTCGTATCTGTTCGGCACATCTGTTCTACGAGCGACATTTTTGTACTGCAAAAACGTTTTACGGCGACCCGCATCTCGGTTTTGCAGGCTCAACTTTTAGCGTATCTGCTAGAATTGCTTTGAGAAGGGTCGTCGGATTCTTGGATGCCCCACGTACGATTTCGTCTAGCTTAAGGATTAGGGCCTTAATAGCTTGTGGTTTCAATGTTTTGGTTTCAATGAGGGCGTGAATAAAAGCAATACATATATTCTCACAATGTGGTGTTCTGCTTTGTGGTTGATGATGGATCTTAGTGGTTATCTGATCAAGCAGCGATGATGTGGCGATGATAGCATCCCTAACATGTGTCCTCGGGATCCGCCATTGCGACGGTGTGAAGCTTAGTAGGTTGTCCTGAAACGGATGGTGATAATGGTATGCGTTGGCGGCATCTGGAAAATGATGGAATGTGTGCTAGGATCGTGGATGGTGATTGGCAGGTTTAGTTTCCTTCAACATATATGTCGAGCTGGGATGCCGGATATGGAGTTCGACGGTGTGCCCGTGGTGTTGTTCTTGTCTGATTCGTTCGATTATAATGGATTCGCCGTTGGTGAAGCACCTTGAAGGTCAATAAATTTGCATATCAGCGATGGGGCCGTTTCAAGCTCTAGTGAGGAGGTGAACTTTCATATTTTTCTTTGGTGATTGTTGTAGTTGTACCAAAAGACAGATGAGGATCGTTGGTGTCAATCTTAGAGGATTTTTCGATCTTGATTGCATTTTTTGTATTTTTTATGACGGGTGTTGGTGTCAAGTTCAGAGGATTTTTCGATCTTGATTACATTTTTTAATGACGGGTGTTGGTGTCAAGTTCAGAGGATTTTTCAATCTTGATTGCATTTTTTTATTGACTGGTGTTATCATAATACTCCTATATGTCAAAATTTCATGCACAATTTGTGTTATAATAAATTCATGTTACTAATATAACATAATTTGATTTAAAAAAACAGTTAATATAGGAGTTTTTAAACGGGATGCATCAGTAGCATCAAATGAATGGGTGCACGAGGGTGATTGCCATCCCATCCTCCGGATGCCGCGCGGCGAACCGAAGAAGGACGAGGAAGAAACTGACAAGGAGAAGCGAATGGATCGGACAACAGTCGGTTAACTCATGGATGGGGGACCTCGACTCGACTCTGATCCAATCGGAACGGAACGTGCCGCCTTGTTGTTGATTGATTATGCATGCATACACCCGTCGTTACACGGGCGTCTTCTTCTTCTTCTTCTCTGGCCTCACCATGATTCCATGTCTCAACAGTTTGCAGAGAGCGAGGGCTAGCTCCACGCTCTGCTTCTCTGGAATGGGCCTTCATCCTACGGTATCTTTCAGCTAAAATTCTGCCGCCTCCATCCGCATCACATGCGGTAACTTTGAGATAGACAAATCTGCCAGTTTTGAGGTAACGATCAGAGGATTCTTCTCCTGCGGCAGGAGGTTGAAAATTGCTTGGAAAGCTCGGACGCGATCGAGCCGCTGGAAAAGAAGTGTGCGAGGTTGGGCGGGCATCTCAATTCTTGATTGTTGTGGGAAATGGAGGCTTCCCAGGCCACATGTCCTGGTTACCGTAGGATCGAGCTGGTAGACGGTTGTGATCTCAGCGGTGGCACCATGTGTAATTTCAACCCGTTGAAGGGGTATTTGTGTCATTTCTCTAGCAGCCTATATAGGCAAATATTCACAGCTGCGTTCTCCTTTTCTCCACACGGTAAGAACCCTAGCCGCCACACCCCGCGCTCGCGCCCTTCCTCTTTCCACTCGTGTTCCTCGCTGCCGTGCGCCGCCATGCCCAGGCCCTCTCTTCCGCCGCCGCTGCTCCCCCTTGATTCCCGCCGTGGCGCTTGCCTGCCATCTGGGATCGGTGGCTGCCTGCTCGACGGCGTTGGTGCTCGATGGCGTAGGTGTGTCGGGATGCTGGTTAAGGTAGTTTCTTTCTTCGATTTGTTATCGTTCCCGTCGTTGTTTGTGGCTGATTTCGGATGGCCTCCATTCTTGGTTTCTGCGCCTTCACGCCGCCGACAGGGAGGCCCGTGCTCGGGCAGCCGCAGCGGTGTCATCGTCCTACGGTGAGGGGGGGGTGAGGGTGGGGGGTCTGGTGAGTGGTGACCGCTTGACGGGGGACTGGCGCGGCTTCGGGTCATGGGTTCCTGCGATGCCAAGCAATAGATCTGAGCCGCCCTCTCTGCTTCGTTTCCTCCATGTTTCGATCTGGTACCTTACCCCCACTAGCTCTCTCCCTGGTTGGTCGCTCGTTCCAGACCCCATCTCTATTAGGCACGTCCGCTAGGAATCCTTAGGGAGTAGGGACGATTGCAAGTACTCTGTTTACCTGGTGGTGATCGATGGATATTTTGGTTTTGTACGCCGGAGGTCACCACGTTCACTCTCACCATCCTCCGTACAACGTAAGACGAATATTATGCAATCTACAATTTTGACAGATGGTTTTATCGTTGGCATTTCTGTATTGTCATTATACATTTTGGTCCACAGGCAAAGAGCAGCTGCAGCTAACGGACATGAATCTGAAACTGAACGCAGGAAGCAACTTGCAGCACAAAATGGCACTAACGAATTACAGGTATTGCAAAATTAATTTGATATTAGTATAGTTTGATATTTTCATACCTAAGGGTCTCGTGAGTGAGTTTTTTTACTGGTGCCACAATGCAGAATGCACACTTTTGAGCTTTGAAAGTATCAGCAGTTGCTGCCCCTTAAATCCCTGATGGAAACATATGCCATTCAATACCCAATGCTAGCAGTTCGGCGGATGCATTATATACATGATTCATTACCGTGATGCAATGCAATTGCTTTTTTAGCCATTAGTTTTAATCCATGTGTAGTTAGAACTTGAATAGAAGATTGTGCTATCAAGTCAAAGCTTTCACTTTATACATGGGTTTTAAATAATGGGGAAACCTTATTTAAAAGTATATGCATTTTAGATCTGAAGTATGTAGGAACATTTGTTATTTATTAAATAAATTTGAGCAGTCAATGTCAATTTTCACACTAACGTAGTGAATGATGTGGTTCCATCCATACAGGTTCAATCAGAGAGACAATCCTCTGAATCCAGAGCTGCAAATCCATTTTTAAACCAAGTCATGCAAGCACCAGAGGTCGAACATCTGCTATCCAATTTTGTTTTTCTTCTTGTTAGAGAATGCTTATTGCCTTCTAGTCCTATATTTAGTTGTCAATGGCAATGGTGTTTATTGATCTTTGACAATGCAGCCGCCGTGACGCGGTCAGCATGGTCGCAACCGGACCCGATGGGAAGGCTGTCGCTGCCCCTGCTCCGATGAGGCGTTCGATCCAGCTCGATGACGGTGAGAGCGAGAAGGAGGCCGGGGAGGAGGATGGCGCCGAGGCCGATGAGATGGCGGAGCTGCTGGACGTGGTGGCCTGGCAGTGGGCGGCGCCGTACTGGAAGAGCCGGCCATCCACCAAGTCGAACTAGACTCGCACCATCAAGACCCCGGGTGAGTGAGATAAACGGCGCTTGCGTTTGCTCGCTCATGTGTTTAATCTTGCAATTGTTTTGATATGATTACTGATGCTTGTGTATGTGTTGGATTTAGATGGATTTACGCTTCACTTGTTCATTTTTCTTCAGCATTCCCTTAACAGATTATCTTGAGTAAAATTTTGGGGGTCTTCTTCCAGGATCTCAACTCAAGAGTTCTCTTGATGTGTTGCTAATTATTAGGTGGCAGGCTTGTGTACCAGTGCACCAAGAAGCGGGCGAGTGGGCCAAAATGCCCAGTCACCGGGAAAAAGATCCAAGGAGTAAGTGTTCATTTCTACTATTTTAACCTGTTACTCCATATTTCATCATATTTTATGGGTGGTATGCACCGTACGAACGGTTACAATCTTCATTTCGACCAAGTGATTGCTGACTGAAATACATACAATACATTAAACTTCAAACAAAAAACACTACATTTGAGTGTTGTCCTATGGAATGTGACAATATTTTCTTTCCAATTTTTTGTTGGTTGATGTTAATGTGTGAAGTGGAGATATTAATGTTGGAAGAATATTTATTTACTTTTTGTTGTTGCATCGTATTCTGTTCTCCTAAAATATAGGATCCTATCTTATTAACAGGGGTGGATGATTTTACTATGTGATGTTGCATTCACATGGCAAGTAAGTTTTATTCTTCGTTGGCTTATTCCCTTTGTATTTAATGATGAACATATCCCTCATCCGCTCAATCTTGCTTATATGCACTGACATTACACCTGTTGTGCGACAAGGTTGTTGTAGCATGGCTTGGCTGTCGAGCGATCCCTATTGTGCCTACTACCTTTTCATGGACGTCTGTCACTGCAACAAGGACTATCGACGGAGCAATCAGCTGGGGTAGATGTTTTGTCAGGAGGGTGCAATTCTGTATAAAACATGATCTTTGTCTATGTTGCATGCATTATTTGATTATTATTGCTATTGTGCTTGGTCTGGTTCATTTAGTCTGCTCTTCTTCGGCCATCCTTTGTTAGTTTATTTATGTCATTTAGGTGTAGATTTGGAAGAGATGCCTCTGATAATTCCTTTTTGCCATGTGCTAAATCTCGCTTATGTATCTTTTTTAGCATTCTTTTCATTATTGTTGCTGTGAACTTGGTTCCAATAAGGTTTGTATATGTAGTGTTGTGTAAGGTCTTACTGTCATATTTTTTGTTCTTATCAACAAGGTGATTCTTTTTACAAAGTGAGATTCACCTTGTTGATAAGAACAAAGTGATCCTATGCATATCAAAGTGATTGGTGTGCACCTATGAGTGATTTGTGTGCACCTATGAGTGACTAGGATACGTTTGTGTGTGCATCTAGACCGGCTTCTTTGTGTATGTGAGTACTGGATAATGGTAGAAGAAGAAATCACCTTTTTTGCTTGCCGAAGATGTTTTTATCTGCTCTAAATCTTGATTTCTTGTTGCTTCTCCTACCTTCACTCTAGCAGAGAAATCTTTTCCTCCAACCCCTCCGTCATGGCTGCGGCACTCGGCTTCCTCCTCGGCGGTCGGCTCCGTCGCCTCTCCATCCGCCATGGCTGTGGCGCTCGGCCTCCTTATCGCCGCTCAACAACTGGACCATCATGGTTGCGGTACTCGGATGCCTCGTCGGCGGTCGGCTCGGTCACCTCTCCATCCGCCATGGTTGTGGCGCTCGGCCTCCTTCTCGCCGCTCAACAACTGGACCAGATGGAGAGCCCGAGCCTACATCAGACCGCACCAGAGGGCGCTGCCATGGTTGTACTTGAGGAACTAAAGTGAGGATCCATCCCCTCGCTTCCTTTTACCCGTACGTGACCTTATTTATATGTATCTATCAAATCAGTTATAACATGGATCTATCCCTGCTGTGGTTGTAGTTTTATTGCTCTGGACACCTCTTTAATTGTCTAAAGATCCAGTATATGGCGGCTATGAAGGTATTCTTAGAAACAAATCGTGTACAGTTGCAGTTTCCTTTTGTAAATATGTTACTACTTCATTTATATACACAGTTCCCCTTCAGTTAGTTTTCATATAATGTCACAAATATTTCTATGCCGGGATTTAGTTTTAGCAAACCACTACATTTTGTGGAATAATTTGTATAATTATGCTACCTTTGTGATGCATATCCTATGATTTTTGAAAGCACAGTGTTGTTCTATTCGCGTTTGTTCGAACTCTATTATTCTCTTCTTTGCAAGCTATATCTACAATGTGGCATGTTTCTTCTTGACTTGCACTTACCTCCATTATTAGCTTCTGGACCTGTCACTTGGTAGGGGCAGCATATTTTGGTAGCCACTCACCCCATAAGAACTTGCTCTTAAGCATATTTGTCTTTCCAATTATCTAAATGCATACATATGATTTTACCTCCCATTTGTTGAATGGATTGAGTTGTTTCAGTAATTCCATATTTTTAGTATTTATTAGAGATTAATCTTCTTCTAGAGCTTGAATGTGAACTGAAATCAATCTTGTGTCTGACTTTTAGGGGCCAGATAATTGTTCCCATGCGGGTTGCCTCAATCGCGGCCTCCCCGCCCTCCTCCGCGAGGACGACGAGGAGGACCAGCATGGCCACCAACCGAAGCGGGGTGGCGTGACGACCTGGTCGTTACCATGTGGTGGATGTGGTGATGGTAGATGCGGGGCGGCAGCGGCAATTCTCGGTGATGGCAATATGTGGGGCGGCAGCGGCGACGCTCCTCCTCTCCCATGTCGGCCGGCCATGGGCTTCCCCTGCACTGTTGTTGGGAATTTGCTAGGTGAGCTTTACACCCAGATTTAGTTCACAAGCTCTTATAAGCTTTACACCCAGATTTTGTTCATTCACAGGCCCTCCCGCGACTTGTGGTGGAGAGAAGAAGATCTGTATGGAAGGGGCACCACGAGGAGTGGATCGAGTTCTGAGCAGTGGTACATTTTTTTATATTAGTCTCCCAATGTTTTGTCTGCTTGCTGGTTTACTTTACGAATTTCAGCGCTTGATATAATTGTAACATGACCATTGAGGGATTTTACAGATTCATCAGTTGTCACACGACCATGATGATATATATCTTCATCTGAATATAAATGTGTAGAAATATTTGTAGCTTTTCTTATGTAGTCTTGGTTGTGGTGGCAGGCTTTACTTTGGGGTGTAGGTTCCTCTGCCGGTGACACCACGTGAATTTGCTTTTAAATTTGATTTCATAAGAAAATACTTGAATTTATCTTCATTCATATTCTTCTATTTCCTGCTTATGCACAGATAAAACTGGGAACATGATTTTACTTGCAAATAACATGTAGTAGAAAAACATAATGTGTCATATTAGAATAGTTTACTTTGAGAATAGTTGGCTTGGATCGGTTGTACATACCCTCTAAAATTTTAGGTTTATAGCAGTTGATGTGAGGAGTGCGAATTTATGCAGCTCGAGCTACCTGTAGCCCTTTATTTTGAAAAAATCAAAAAATATATATTTAAAAGTAAAAAAATGTTTTTTTCCTGTGGTAACTTACATGAATTCCACACAAACATGTAAATTTTAGTTATGAATGCTCTTTCTGATGCACATGGATGGCACTTTCTGGTGTGCCATTACAGAATAGTTGGTGTCTTGATGAGAGGTGTATAAATGTGATACCTACTTCAATTTTAAAACAATCAAGACAAAGGCTTTATAGGAACTGATATTGTGCTTCGTGAAATTCCTTTTCTTTCTTACTGATCGTGAAGTATGCATTTTTTTCTTCAGGACACTCATGCCTGATCGTGAAGTATGCAATAATAAGTCCCACTGGTTGTATCAAAGTTTACTTTTCTAGAACTGCATTTCTTTTGGTGTGAACCAATATGCTGCTAAATCGTTGACTAGGTGTTTCCATGTGTGTAACTGGCTAGGTGTGGGGAGCATTAGGCCTCCAGGAACTTGGATTTCTATAAATGATTACACATTGCAAATATTGTGTACTTAGGTCATACAACCTAGGTAGGGCTTCTTTAGATATATTGTATTGCGATCATGTTTTGTTCACTTAGTTCAGATGATTATTTAAATTAGGAACAACTTCATATGGGATTTAACAATAATGATTATGTTTAATTTAGTTTCCTCTCATTATACATGGCTCACAAGCAAAGCATTCCTGATGGAAGTGGTGACTTCCACTTAAAATCAAAACACTCAAAGGATATAAATAAAGATGGTGGGTGACTCGCTCCCTCTGAAAAATATGAAATTAGCTCATACGATTTATGCCCATTGAAGTCTGAAGGTCCTTTCCTTCGATAATCGTCTATATGGGGGAGACACAGTGGCACCGATAGATTTCTAGGATGTTTTTGTTGCCTTTCGTACTTTGTCCGGTGGCTGCGGGTTTGGTGTGGTCTCGTGTTATTTGATTTTTTGTGGCTAAATTAATTAGCTAATCTACTTGTTAATCCGTTTGGGTGTTTAGCTTATGGATTAAACAAGTCTCATGGCTGGTTAGCCTCTGAAATTTTACATATGCAGCCGGCGGTATGTGCTTTGGTTCAGTTTATTTGAGTCAGTCGCACTCGACACGGCAGTTCTGAATATTGTTAAGAATTCAGTTAACATTCATTTAATATTGTTTGAAACATTGAGTGGAGTAGATATATTGAATGCACTGCCTTTGTTAGTGTACATTACTCAGTGTGGAGTAAATGTATGGATATTGTATGAAATTTCTGTAACTTCAAACCTCAGTAGGAAATAAAATCTGAAATCAAGAAACCTCAGCAGTCGCAGTCAGTACAACCGAAAGTTACCCTGGAATGTGAGGCTATTTTTGGCTTGCTGATGTTGCTGGTGTGTGTTTTGATGTTGTGTCTCAGCAGAAAAGTTTTTGGGGTTATGTTAAGAATGATTTGCATGGTAATGGGGTACAGAATCAAAGGTGATTGTTGTTTCTTAGTATCAGCAAGAGGTATGTTGATTTGTGCCGTTGATGTTCTGTCAAACGGGCCAAGCTATTGTATTGAGTAATTGTAGGATCATGTATAGGACAGTAGCCTGCAGATCTTCCTATATTGGTCGTACGCGCACTGAGCGTGGGAGGGAATGTTCATATCATGATTAAACTCTGGTTAATTTTGCTGCTGCTGCTATCATGATTAAACTTTGATTAATTTTACTCATGTTTATGCAAAGAGCAAAAGTTTTCACCATATTTCATTTGTACATCAAAAGCTAACAACACTAAACTCCGCTCCATCCGGTCTGCTAGCTAATCATTTATGCATGTTAAATTTGTGCATGTTTAATTGTGCAAATTTGTGGAGTATTTTGCAAAATCTGCTCTGCCGTGTTACTGAATGGTTAATGATGCAAAAAAAATTAGTGGATGCAAATTTTGCTCCACCTTGGTTAATTTGTGGATGACATGAACTAAAATTGCTCATCAACCGTAAAGTGAATGACATGAACTGAATGATTATTGATGCAAATTTTGAATGACATGACCTAAATTTCTCAGCAACCTTTGTTTCATCAGTTTTCTGTGCAGGGTGGAGGAGCAGTGATCGTGGGGGGAGAGGGGAAGCAGGATCCTGGAGCTCGAACAGGAGGCTGGCGGCAGTGGCTCCGGCAAGCAGGAGTCTGGAGGGTGAGAAGGAGGCTGGCTGGGCAGGACCTGGCCGTCGTTGAGCTGGATCCTGGCAGGGAGGGGCTTGATTGAACATTGAAAGAACTCTACTGAAATACCAGTCGATTGAGGTGGAAACATATCACTCTACTAATTAAATCTATGTATTTCATTGTAATTTTGGTATTTTCAATTGATTAGCATAGCTGATAGCCCGTCGTTTGACGGGCAACGCGCGGCAAGCCGCGCCCCTATCTAGTAGTTTTATCATGAAGAAGAAGACAGCCTGTTGTGCTTCTTCTTGTGCTTCGAGCATCAGCAAAATAATTTAACTTATCGTCTTGCATCTTCTACTAGTTTATGCTTGGCTCAAATGGAGAGCCATGAGGGCACTTGCCATATTGTATCTATGACATGTGGACCCACGTGAAAAAAAAAAAATTATTTAGCAAGGCTTGGGCTCGTTTATCTGTACCCTGTATGTATATGTGGTGGTGTGTTCATCTACAAAAATAAGTAACTGTGGGGCACATTAAAATGAGGCGGAGGGTGCATCTGTTTAGCATAGTTTTCTTTGCGGGGTATCTGTTGAGCATAGTTAACGATCTAGGAGTATTTTTTAGAAGATGAAAAAAATAGTGATCATTTGATACTAATTAAAAAGCTTGATGCTAATTCATATATTTTTAATAGTTGATTTCATGTTCAAGTTGATGTCTGATATTGTATTAACTCTATTTAGTGATGTGTAATAGTTGATTTAATGTTAAAAATTGATGGACAAATATTGTACGAACTTTATTTAGTGGTGTACATAATATATATCAAACATTGGCCTTAATATGTTCATATAGACCCCTTATAGTTTTGATTACTGATTAATTGTCCATTTTGAGTCATAGAATTTTCTTCGCTATCGATTTCATCATATCAAAAGTTTAGTTCATCAAAGCATTATTTGACACATAACATGATAGCCACAGTTTGGCTTGATCGTATGTGCGACCTCCTGCGATCAATGTTTGATATCACGCGCATCTTAGTTGAATAATCCCCATCTTCGTCCCTTAGATGGTGAAGTCAAGTGGCCGAGTCACCGAGTGCAGACCACACCGTCTTCACCAGATTTTTACATAGAGTAATTTTATTTCAGAATAAAAACATAAATGGTGATTTTACGTTGATTTTTACATGGAGTAATTGTTTTTTATGCATTTAAATATTTATTTACAACATTTTATATATTTATATATTGGTTATTTGATGATTATATTAAAGGGGCCATGTTTTAATTTGATGATTATATTAAAGTAACCATGTTTTAGTTTTGTGCAGAACCCCGGAAATCTTAGGAACAAGCATGCAATGCGTATGGGGTAGACAGATAGGGGCTATCAGTGGGAGTACGGAGGCCGCAGGAGCCGTGGGTGGGGTCGGTGGTGGGTGATTGGTTGATGATCTCATACGAGAAAGGGGACAAAGATCATGGTAAGAGGCTATCAGGGATGAAGGCACATGCGAAATAGAGAGTAGCTATTTCATGTCACGACTTATGTGACGTTGACCTGATGTGAATCTAAAAGCTTAAAACAGCCCGATTTCATGTAGAGTTAAATCAAAATAAAAAAATAAAGCCCGAGTAATAGTAATCACTGGTGTATGTGGGTGTGGTATTGTTGATCTCTGGCGCTCGCACTGACCCGTTCATCTCATCTGTAAATGATAACACTAAAAGTAGGCAATAACCAGCAGGTGCACACAGAAATAGATAGCAATGTTGTTAAGTGTTAACCGTCTAACACGACTAAGACCGAAGCAGTCAAGTTTAAAATATGTGTGATCAAAATGCATCTAAAATCACATACAAATAGCGTGTCTATAGTCAGGCGCGGCGGAGCGCGCCATTTCATCTAGTATGATTTGCGTGATGAACTGATGACTGATGAAGGCCAAAAAACAAACTGGGTCTCCCATCATTCCTTGCACTGAACTGCCCGCCTGCTGCTGCTGCTGCCAACCAACTCTGAACCTGACAATCACAACCAGATCCTCCTTGTTTTCGTTTGCCTTTTTCGGTTTAGGATCAACTGATGGAGAGATGAAAATATCCATCTGTTCCAGTATTTTGATCTGATTCGCATTTGGAAGTACGCGCATGGCGCATGGATCGATCAAACGACGCTGGGATGGCAATATACAACCGCGAGAGCTTTGCAGGGACAGACAATCATGAGAGAGTTGGATCATGTACAAGCACATCAAATGCCGACAACTAGATTAAACGAGGAAAAACTATCATTACGCCTATATACCGGTCACGGTCAGCTTCATATTTTGCCAGTGCCAAGTGGTTTCCTCGAAGAATCGCCTGAAGCCCAAGCTTGGTAGTCTTTATCAAGCTGAAACCAACAAACAACAAAAATCATTAGGGCCCAACCCCACAAGAGAAAAGGAAAAATGTTGGCGGCCACAAATGGTTCAATTCGAGACACTTCCACCTGACATTAATCAACACGATGTATGAGATATGATTGAACCGAACGTAAGTAAAGTAGAACTGAACCATACGTGATAGTTCAGATATTGATGGATGTGGCAGAAACAAAATGTGATAACAGTGGCCTTGCTGGCGGTTTCATCATGAAAAAAACACATTGACAAGTGATAACCCATAAGCAGGCAGGCTCCCGTGTTTTTCACTTCTTCCTGCTTTATTTTCTGATAGCATAGCTCCGGTGATCATAGGATCGGTATTGTATTGAGGATTTCCCACCATCTTGTATAGTTCGGTCATGTATCCTGTTCAATCGGGGCTTTATATATAAAGTTGGACGAAAGCTTTTTTCGTGTACCAATAAGCAGGCAGGCTGCCTGCTCAATGGTGACTAACCAGCCTGATGCTCTACCCTTGTATGCAGCACCCAGGCTGCAGCGAGTTTTTGGGGTGCGGTTGGAGTCTCAGGCCTCAGGGACGTGTTCCAAGAAGTTAATTGGCGCATGCTCGAATATAAGAATTCTTTAACACTAAGGTAAGGCGGGTTGTACAGCCACATGAATCTTATTTGCGTTCTTGAAATGTAACTAATCAACACAGATCTAGTTCATATATGAGTAATGAAATGGAAGACTTCAATTGACTTGCGCCAAAGGGTCGGTACGTACGTCGGTGTAGTGCGTTCAGATAGTTATGTAGTGTTGGCATTGTGTACCCTCGATGACACACCACTTCTCATGTGCTTCTCATGGTGTTGGTTTTTTGGTCGGCTAGCAAGGTCGTGCCTTATTTTGGGCATTCATTTTGTTCCTCCCCTTGTATTCTTCGTACTAGTGCGATTTTTTATCCGATTTCCCTCATAAACGAGATCAACTTGTAAAGGTTTTGGTGGTACGAGACGCATGCGGCGGTTCGCTCTCCCCCCCTACCGGCATCGACCCTGCCCCACGCGGTGCTCGCGGCGGCGGGCTCTCCTTTTCTCGCGCGCGATGGGGGGGCGGGGGGGCCTCGATAGCGGCGGAGCTCCTTGGCTGGCGCGGTATGGTCAGCAGTGTAGGTTGGGCGGGCATGTCAGGAAGCGCGGGCGTTGTCCGCAGGGCGACGTGGTAGTGCAGCGGTTGGCGGCGCCCCAGATCTGGGCCCGAAGGGCCCCATCTGGGTTAGGGCTGGCGGGCGTGGATGTACGGTGGCAGAGCTCCTGGAGGTAGAGGACGGGACGACGCGGCCTTGAGAGGTGTCGGCGGTGGTGGCCAGCGCGTTGCAGCGTCAGCGGGACTTTGCGGGTCCGGTTGCGTCCGGTCGGTGACCGCAACAAGGGCGGTGGAGGTCGGTCCCTCCCGCGTGACTCCCTCGCTGCTTCTCTCGGGTTCAGGGTTGTCTCGTCCTCTTCCCGGCCTCGTGGTGGTGTCTGCAGTGCGGCGGCGATGATGTCATCAAGACCGTGATGGCACATGATGGTGGACGGTGAGTTGGGCGGTGCACTCCGAGCATCCGGGGTGGTGGAGGTGGGGGTCGGGAGAAATCCCTATCGGCTTGCCCGACCCCGAAGTGGTGACTTTTGCGGGCGCCGTTACACCTTCCTGATGGGCTTCGGAGATCCTTCTCCCCCACTGCCTCCCGCGTACCGAGGAAAACCCTAGAATTCGTCCGGGCAACAACGGTGACATCGCCGTTCTCCTTCATGAAGATGTTGCTTGGTATTCGGTGTCTCGGAGTGCATGGAGCATGGTGAAACTTCTTTGGTGGGTGCAGCTGTGGCGGGTCATCCCCGTTTCGGTGTCGGCATTTTTTTTCTTTTATTCTTCTTTCATTTCCTCTGGCTTGGATTGCGTTTGGCCTTGTGTGTGCGGGGGTATCATGTTGGCGTGTGTTTGTATTGGGTGCTTTGTTGGGCATGGCTTTATCTATAAAGCGGGGCGGAAGCCTTTTTCGGCTTGTTAAGGTTTTCGATCCGGTTTTCCTTACAAATTGGATCATCCCTTTTTCTTTGAATGAGATCTAATTCAGGTGGGGATTCTCTCCCCGCCCCCCTCCGGTGACGATTAAAAAAAAGATGATTTCCAGAAAAAAAATCTTCTGAATTTCTTGCACCATTACATTACTTATTTGCATAGAAGTAGAATAACACATCCTTCGTGTTACTCTAACATTATATGAGGTTGTAATGAAAAAAAAATATACATGAGGCGGTGCATTGAAGAATCTACTCATACGCAGTGCATAGAAGAAATAAAAAATGCTGGCCAAACTGATAAAAATGGAGCGCTAAACAAATGGCTACGAAAACAGAGCATATTTAACTGACCTGCTTCAGAAATCGTGGAAGCATGGCTCGGAGTAACTGCTCAAGCACTTGCCTGCCACTTGATTCAATTGCATCAACTGGTAGTGCCCGAAATGGAAATGGTATGTCAATTGCAACCTAAAAATTATCATAATGAGATCGGTGATTGTGTCAAATAACTTCCAGGGATGCTTAGATGGAGCCAGCTGAGAGCCTGAGGTTGAATTACTTCGATTGTAGCATCCGATGTAAGCTGTTGAACTGTCGAATCCTCTGAACTGTTGTTGCAAAAAACCCTATTCACCATGGAAGCTGCATCCGACAGCAAATCATGTCAATGCTTTCCTGGAACAATGAAATACAAATACAACTAAGAAATCACACGTATTAAGCTAATGTACAGTCAATCATGCAACTCCATTGCGCCACTATGAATCTATGACAAAAGAACTTCCCTCCTAACTCCTAAGTATATTTACCATATGTATTGTGCATACAAACTATTGAGTTTCCCTTTTTGGATGTACCAATTGTTTAGTTAAAGTCTTCCGTAAACTAATATAAGATGTTTTAAATCACTATTGTGATCTAAAAACGTTTTTTATTAATTTACAGAGGGAGTATGTGCAAAGAGCAAAAATCTCAAGTAAACAGTGGCCACGGCAACGGTTCAACACCGAAAAAGCCGATACAAAGACGAAGGTGCGGAGATGCAAGCTCACCTGAGAATTTGTCGTTCTGCGCCTCCACAAGGGGCGACCCCTCCAGCTGCACAACCAAAACATTTCAGTTCCAGGCACATCATCCACCATTAGTGAGCTAGTGAAGCAGCGAGTGTGGTTATTAGTGCATGATGATGGTAAGCTTGCCTTGCAGGATAGGAGTCGAATGCAGCAGCCGTTGGGCTCCTCGTCGACGCGGACGAGGAGGACGGGGCAGACCTCGAGCGCGAAGAAGCGGAAGCGGTAGACGTAGCAGCGGAAGGTGGAGTCGTCGACGCGCTCGATGCGCTCCGCGTCCAGCACCGAGTACTGGCTCGCCGGCAGGCCCATGTACTCCGCTGCGCGGTAATTAAGAAGGAAGAAGAACAATTCAAGCATCGGCGAGGGCGGGTGGGAGGGATCGATCGGGGACTGAACTGAAGGTGGGCGGGCGGGCGCGTTACCGAGCGGGCGGGCGAGCTGCTGGACGGAGGTGGACTCGGAGCGGCGGGCGACGAAGCGCGCCTTGGGAGCGGCGGAGGAGGACACGGCCGATGACGAGGAGGACGAGGAGGACGAGGACGAGGAAGAGGAGGCGCAGACGACGGCGGCGACGCGAGAGCGCCGGAGGGCGGTCGCGGCGGGCACGGGCGGCGGGGGGCGGAGGGAGGCTGCCATTGGGGGCGTCGGCCGCTCGCTGGGCCTCGCCGCTTTGATTGAGTTCGGGGCGAGTTCGTGTGGTGCGGGGGGAGAGGGGAGGAATTTTGAGTTGGATGGATCTTCCTCTCCCTCCCTCGCTCATTGGACGGATAAGATGCAGTTGGGATGGGTAGGGGTCTGGATCGGGTCGGCCCTACCATCGCCTGCCATGTGGGGCCGTGGAAGCCGTAACTGTCATCTTCCGGCACGTACCTCCTCCTCTGTCCACACTCCAAACGCGGTGCTCGACTCGCGGAAGCTCGGAGCCTCACCCTCCGCCCAGCTCTTGCTTCACCGTCTCTACTTCCTGTCTAAATCACTTTTGTATCTGATTGTTATTAGTACCCGGCAAAAGGATATATATATTATAGTTTATTACACTATTTATACATAAATTTATGGTGAAGGTACAATTTCATACAAAAACTTGCAAAATGACACAACTCGACCCCTAAACTTGCTTTGCGAGAACAAATTGATACAAATTAGTCTGGAACTTGTCATATTGGATGACACATCGCCGTAGGCAGTTGGCCTACGTTCAAAATAATTTACAGAAGATCCCCCAACATACTTTTAGTTTAAAACGAAGAATTTTTATGTTTGAAATTCTATGATAATCAAGCACTTGATACGTACTTTTACTAAAACTAAATGAAACAAGAGTGTCTGTATTGAAAAAACGTTGGTCGACTCTCAAGTTACCAATTTTTGCTTAAATTAACCTGAACAACAATTCTAAATGTAGTGCAACACTGATAATTAGAAAAATTCAGCATACACGTGACTAACTAACATACATCAGTTACTGAATAATTATAGATGAATAACACATCTTGAGAACATGTGAAGATGATCACCAAACATGGAGCACTTACTGAACACCAAACGTCTGATGTGCGTACGAGATCTAACGGTTTGAAAGAATGAAGATCAAGGCCAGACAACCTAAAAGATACGGTGACACGGCGTTAATCTCATAGGTGGCGACCAACCATGCAGTGTCTCCTTAAGGGTCGATGAGAAGCAGAAAGTTAAAGGAATCGATGAGGTACAAAAAGACGAAGAGGGTTTGTGTTGGGTCTGTGGTGTAAATGAAAGATTTTGCTTGACCTTAGGGGTCGTTTTTAAATTATCTACTCTCGGGTTGGCTTATTACTTACTTGAGAGGTTTGTGCATAATACACAAGCGACCGATGTGTGCCTCTTATCCGACGTGATAGGTTTTGGGCTACTTTTATCAATTTGTTCCCGGAAAACAAGTTTAAGAGGCCAATTGAGTCATTTTGCAAGTTTTTGTATGAAATTGTACCCACATTGCAAGTTTATGTATGAATAGTGTAATTAACTCTAAATATTACTATTTGAGCACCACTGCATGAACTTCGTGTTTGTTGTATTAGCAATTTTCTGTTTAATTTAATCCATATATAAATCAAAAACATAGCACATACAAGATTACTAACATACTAATATGTAACCATGCATACTGAAACTACGCAAATATCGAACACATCTATGTAAACAGTAAGCATGTCATAGATAGAAACAAACATAAACAAGATAAATAGGTTATACCCTCTGTTCAGCCATGTTGCGGCTACAGGAGCGGCGGCGGCAGCAAGTTCGGCGGCGGTCTTTTTAGCGGCAACCTCCTGAGAAAGCTTGTCGTCGGCAGCCTTCTCAACTTCGGTGGAGGTGGACATGGTGACATAGAGAAAGCAGTCGACGAAGATGAACTAAAGCGAGCAGTCACGTCGTAGATGCTCCTCAAAAACCTAATTGTCCTTCTTCCGTTGCAGGATCGCAGAGGGTAGGGTTTCGAAGGCCTATTATCCCGTACAACGTGCATGCGGTGGACAGGATGCGATCGCCGGAAGCAGCAGCAGCGAAGGGAACGACGATGGGCAGTGCGCGAGGAGGTAGAGCAGGTGTGATATGTTCTGGGTGGAGGCTAGGGTTGTCGCAGTCTTCAATTTATATGAAGACGGGATAGGGCGACGTGGGATTGTATACCCATGACCGAATCGATAACGGTCCACAATTGACATCTCAAATCATTAACTCAAGATTAATTGCATTAATCTATAATTTAATTAGTCGTTCTTGACTATAAAAAATTAAGCGCACGCATGACATATGTTTGAGCTTGGTTCAGATCAATTTCCCAAACCATGACGCACGCTTCGTGGCGAGGCAGGCGACGAAGGAGAAGCGCGCGATAGCTCTTAATATTCTCTTGGTCCAATAGCATGAGGAAGAGCCTCCCTTATAGAGAGGTGCAAAACTTTCTTCACTCTCAAGGTGGTACTAAAATTCTCACCATTCCAAAACCATATCATGTTATACCTACAGGGCCCTTAAAGATTTTCTGAAATTATTAAAATGAACCCAAGGCCCATGTCATATTTCAACACTTCATGATAGGGACCTACACGATGCTCGCGCTCTAGGCTATGGTCGCAAGAGATGAAAACGTTGATTATTGCCATCAAAATCACATTTGACATGTGAAAACCTACGCATGTTCCTCAACACAAGGATTGTCCTAATATAAAAAAAGCATCGGGTAAAGAAAGAGTATAAGAGAGCGAGATTTTACGAAATGCTCACCTCCCCCGTCGCTTCCCCGCCCAGATCCACCGTCGCCGCTCTCCCCGAGACCACCCCACCCCACCCAGATGGCTCTCCGATACTGTCGGGAAGGCCGCATGCCATCAACATAGATACGACTATCGGGTGCATCGCCCGTTTGAGTGGTGTCATTGAAGAACTTGGAGATCCTACACTAGAGGATGTGGTCATAGCAATCAATCAGGTTCAAGACGAAACGTATTGGTGGATGGAGTACATGTAAAAGCTGAGGATGCACAATCCCATGTGAGGGTAAGATCGGACTAGGGGCGAAGATGAAAACAAAGATAGAGAGTCATTTAAAGGTGCATGGACATCAAGCTTGGAGTTCTGGCAGAGGTCGTCGTTAGGCAGGCGATGGTGGAGGGGCGCAACCATATGTTCCAACCTGATACCCGAGAGATGATAATTGCTTCTCTCCCTTCGTTGGTTACCCCAAGTGGAAGGTGAGATGCAGCGTAGCGTCAAGTTTCCCTTGGTGAAGACACCAAGGTTGAGAGTATCGACCAGTAGGACTCCGACAATGATAAGTAGTTGGCAAGGAAACAATGGCATTTTAGGTTGCTTCCTTGACCTGGACCTGCACACAGAAACAAATAATATTGCTCCCAACAAAGTTCAGAGAGGCTGTCAATCTCTCCGGTCTTGTTGTTTACAAAGGATCGAACGCAAGGGATAATGATAATGATAGCAACTGAAATTAAAAGCAAGAAAAGTAAATAAGCGTGTAAACAGTGATGAGAATATGGACCGGGGTCCCGTGATGTTCACTAGTGATGTCTCTCTCCTAAAAGACGATAAAACTGCTATGCGAGGTGAACAAATTACAGATGGGCAATTGACAGGATTATAAACGCACCGCAATGCTACAAAGAAAGGAAGAGACTCAAAAGCATGGGAAGTACGCCAAAATAAGTAGACCGAAATCCAACTGCATCTACTACTAATCATCCACTTTGAGATATCTATCCAGAATATCTCTCTGGTATTAAGTTGCGAGCCCCACCCAAAGTGTAAACCCAAAGCAACAGACAACTGCATTAAAAAACACTTTGCGTAAAGTAAACAATCCTTGCAACCGCGGTTACAAGCACCGTTGTTTTCCCCCTTGTGGCAACAACACATCCCCTAGACTCATGTTTCTGTCACTCAAGCATGTCATCGGGGGGCATGAACCCATAATCGAGCATATCGTTCCCTCTTGGAGTTACTACCTACTACTTGGCCAAAGCAATAAACAACAACGGAGAACATGCAAAATTTACTTAGGAACAAAAATATAAAAGATAAGAACCAAATATATTACTCTATCACAATCTGAACATAATCTCATAATCCATCAGACCCCATCAAACTCAGCATAGCAACATCAGAAAGATTACATATGTGCCTCGATCATGTAGGGCAATTCATGAGGTCTAAACCATGAAGAACAAAGAGGGGAGGAGAACATCACATAGCTACTGATCATGGACCCATGGTCCAAAGGAAACTACTCACGACACATACGAGAAGCATCCATGGTGGAGGGGAAGCTCCCGGAGGTCGATCCTGTTGGGAAACGTAGTAGAAAACAAAAAAAATCGTGCCTACGAATCAAGATCCCAAGATCATCCAAGAAAGATGGCATACAAGGTTTAGGCCATTGCTCACCAACGGTTGCAACGGAAGAAGAGTTGATGAAGCGGGTGGAAGTAGATCTCGTGATGCGTCTCACGATCCGTCCCACGATCTATCCCACGAACGAATCCCTCGAGCAATTCCCTCGAACAGATCTCCGAGGAAGAAGAAGAAGAAGAAGTTCCTCGAAGAAGGATCAAAGTTATGATCCCTCTACCGGTATCCACACATACCGTAGCAGCAATCCAGCAGCGCTCCGCCGTCCAGAGAAGAACGCCACCGAGAAAAATAGAGGGAGAAAACCCTAACGGGTTCCGATCTAGAACAACGTCTAAACCGGGGTCTAATTGTGGAGCAACGGGGTTTAGAGGGAGGGAGGGTGGCGCATAGGCCTTGGGGATCAAGTGTGCTGCGCCCCCACCCCTCCCCCTCATTATATAGGTGGCCAGGAGGGCCCTTGGCCGAAATAAGGGGGGTGGAGTCCTTCCAGTACTCCTCCTTGGTGGGAAAACTTTCCCTAGGACTCCTTCCTTGTGAGGAGTCCTTCCCACTTTGGAAAGCCTAATCCTCATAGGACTAGGATCAAATTTCGTCCAGCCCCCTTGGGTTGCCTTGCCCCCCAAGGCTAAGGGTGGTGGGGCGCATATGGTCCTGTCCGGAACCTTGTGGAACCTTCCGGAAGCTTCCAGAACCTTCCATGACCTTCCAGGACCCGCCGAGACCATTCTCGGCCATTCCGGGACCTTCCGGGATGGTTTCGGGACATTCCGGAACCTTCTGGAACACTTCCAAGATCTTCTGGGACCGTTTTCGGACGTTTCGGAACTATCTGGATAGTTTCCGGGACGATTCGGGTTATGTTCTAGCCTGCTCGATGCCCTGTGTCGGTTCGTCGGTCGTTTTTGGGACGTCCACTGATTAACCGTAAACTATTCCGGTTGATCCATGAATTCCCCAGTACCATTCTCATATATTCTAGAACCACCTGGGACTATTTCAGAGTGATCCGTACATATCCTTAAATAACCAGAACTTCTTCTGGTGCACTTATGAACAATTCCATAAATACCCAGAACTACTTCCGGTGCCCGTATGAACTATTCCGTTTTGCTTCCACTAAACCTTCTACCATTCCAGTATTCTAACAGACTACTACTCGTTAAGTGTGTGACCCAATAGGTTCGGTATAATGCAGACATGACTCAAAACATCTTCCGGACATAGGTCAACAACCTTTTGTCCATAGCCAATAATCAACAGCGAAGCCATGGACACCCATGTTGACTCCCGCACATACATGAAGAAACTTCGAGTGAACCATTATGTTTAGTCATGTACCATTCCCTTTGCTTCGTGATATATGACAAAGTTAGAGGAGAGAAGTTTGACACCCATGTGTAACAACTTCTTGAACACAAGCCACTCGTTATCCTCTTTGCTCGTTTGTCCCTTTTCTCGTTATCGTATTCCGGTATCCCCGTGACTATGTCACACTGCGTCTGGCCAGACTATAATGGATACCGTCATACCGAGTGGGACCGAAGTGAATATCTTCTTCATCGTGAAGGAGCAAATCCCAATCTTGAACTATCATAGTTACTAGACACACTATCCAATGTACCCAGAACTTATTTTACTACTTCCCAGTAACGGGAAGATTCATCTAAGAACCAAAGCACATCTTCCTATGTGAAGCAACTTGATACTCTCATGGTCTAAGGAATTACGTATATGATAACATTTCATGATATGACTTATAACGTTGTTACGATATGATCTCTAAGTATATCATTCAATACTGGGGTCGGTTCAACATCATTGTCCTGCTAACAATATGTTCCCATTGCTACTGACATCCTTGTTATAAGAACAATGTCCATGATTAAGAAAACGTAATCATCAGTTAGCACATGAGCTGGTCTTATAGGCTAAACCAGGAACTCTTGGTGTTTACATTTCCACACATGCAAGTGAGTTTTCTTCTGAATCTCATAGTTAGGGTCATTGCAATTATAGCACAGAAATATAAACATTAATTACGAACGTGGAAATATATATAATAACATTTTATTATTGCCTCTAGGGCATATTTCCAACAGTCTCCCACTTGCACTAGAGTCAATAATATTATCAGTGCTTGAGCATTTTACACCTATGGCATACCGGTGTAATACATGCTTCATCTGTGTTATAGACTTCATCATCGAATCTGACATTTCAGGCCCGTTTGTATCTTGCATATCTTCGCGTTTTCACGCTATCATAAAATTCACTAATTTTATCAGTTTAGTTTTGTATATGTTTGAATCATTTGGCAGGACCTTGGTTCCTTAGAATAAGTCATGGCATCATTCATCAATGTTCCATGAGCTTCAAGTATCTAAGAAAACCATACCACGTTCATGAATGAACTTATGATTCAAAATACCCTCCTTGTTACTTCTTTAAGAAACTATATACTTAGCCTCTGTTATAGAATTCACCACAGTATCTAACTTGACAAAGTTCCTCCATACTGCGCCACCCTTACGTGTCAAACACATAATCCCAATTAAAATCGAAAATCGGTCGGAGTAAGTATGAAGACTGAATTGGTGTAACTGGTTACATCAAAATCCAGCTGGTGTATCTTATTACAACGAGCTCTTCATTATCTCCATTTTCCGAGAAACATATCTTATCTATCATAAGTTTAACTTTTCACTGTTTGTCCAATGATCAACATCTTGATCACTTTGGTATCTTGCTCACAACCTTTTGGAGCACTAGACATATCTGTTGGTTTTACATATTATGGTGTACATGATTAATCCAAACACACATGTGAGTGAAATTCAATTCATGTGTTTTGCTTATCTGTGTTCATGAACACCGATTTCCGCAACCAACTTTTCACCGTGACCTCGGCAAGAAGATCCTTCCTGGCGTTTTCATACTAAACTACTTTAGTATCATGTCAACATGTAATGTTGGCTTTAGCATGATCAGGCACTTACTATCTACATAGATCACTGTGCTCAATACTAATGCTATATTAGCCCAAGTTCTTCAACTGAAAACTATTTCCAATGAAGTCCTTATTCGTGTCAAGAAATTTATATCATTTCCAATCAACAATATGTCATCTACATAAGGTTTTAGAAATATCATTCAGCTCCCACTTACTTTCTTGAACATTTGATGCCCCACAGGCGTAAGGGATCGAGATAGTCTTCGCGGGTAAGTTAACCCAATTTATTGATTCGACACACGGGGAGCCAAAGAGTATTTATAGGCTTTGACAGTTGAGTTGTCAATTCAACCGCACCTGAAATATACTTGCTTGCAACAAAAGATAAGTGGTAATGGTAATAGGATAATGATGGTGGCAACAGCAAAAGTAACAACAAAAATAACGACTAATGACTAGCAGGATTGAAAGCACTGTAGGCAAGGGAGATAGATGGTTGGGCGCTGCATGGATGAGAGTAAACATATAATAGATTCTAACACGGGGCAAGGCACACAGAAAAGCAATGATCATCTAGGCAAATATCAAACAATAGGCATGTATCCCGTAGGTAGTTGTGCGTGCTTGCAATAACAACTTGCACAACATCTTTTGTCCTACCATCCCGCTACGAACGGGGCCAAAAGGAACTTATGGAGATTAAGGTACTCCTGTAAAAGAGCACCGGAACAAAGTAATAAACTCAATGGATACATGGAATCCTCAAATCATGGACCATCCCCTTTGGTGTCCCAAGCTGTCACCTTTGGGATCGCCGGTTCCGGACCATAATAGGTGCATACAACTCATAGATAGGATCTAGAACACAAATATATTCATGAAAACACATAGGGTTCAGATCTGAAAACATTGCACTCGGGCCCAAAGTGACAAGCATTAAGAACAACAAGTTGTAGCAAAGAAGATAAACACCAATCTAGATGATAGGCAACATGCCCCCAACAATCTGACGAACTATTACATGATTAAACTCATCCAATCCCTACCATCCCCTTTGCCTACAGCAGGGAATTACTCACACATGTGAAGAGAAGTCATGGAGGATGGATGGAGTGGTGATGGTGATGACGATGGCGACGATATCCCCTCTCCGGAGGCCAAATCAGCCTCCAGATTAGCCCTCCCGAAGAAGAACAGAGGGTGGCGGCGGCTCCGCGACGAAAACTGGGAAAACGACTTCTTGTTCTGGGGTTTTCTCGTCACGGGGATAAATAGGAGTCTCGGTAGGGCACCAGAGGAGGGGGGAGGCGCCCAGGCGGCCAGAGGGCGCGGCCCCACCCCTGGCCGCGCCAGGGGGGGCGCCTGGGGCCCCCAGGCCTCCCCTCTGGTCCCACTTCTGGCTTCTGGCTCCTTCGGGTGCGTGGATTTTCTGGGAATTTTCTGGAACGTCTAAAAATCCATTTTCCTGCACACAATAAAACCATACAAGCAGCTCTGCTGAAAACAGCGTTAGTCCGGGTTAGTTTCGTCCAAATCATGCAAGAATGAGGGCAAAACAATAGCAAAAGTGTTTGGAAAAGTAGATACGTTTGAGACGTATCAACTCCCCCAAGCTTAGCATATTGCTTGTCCTCAAGCAATTCAGTTCAACGAACTGGACGCGACAAAGAAAACTTTGACAAACTCTTTTGCTTCATTAGATGTATATAATCATGTACTACGAAAAGAGTTTAGCAGGTATTGAAACAATGCTATAAGGACAATGCACGAAGCAATTCTTCTTTCATGTGAATAATCACAAACAACTGAAAGTAAATAATAAGCTACTGAAAATCAAGACAGGATCACAATGCACATAGCTTGAACATACTTGAGTGGCATTTCGCTAGCCTCCATGAGTGAAGCAAAACATAAATGCAGAAACTCCTTTGGAGTTTTAAAGGTGACTAGAGCTCAGTATTTCAGACTAGCAATAACACAAGCATGCAGAAGACAATGTAATACATTGGGACAATGCATGTTACACTAAGAATGACAATTATGCTCTCATAGTTGGTGCTTTGAAGAAGGAAGGGGAGACTCTCGAACCGTGGCTTTTGATGGCAAGGTTGAAAACCCGTGAAAGGAAGCAAAGACTAAACATGTGCCAGAGCTCTTGGTTTTGAAAACAGAGATAAAACATTTTTGAGAAGTGCAACTTTCCAGTCAACGGTGAACGGTAAAGGTCTCTCAATATCTCCCATGCCAACCATATATAATGTCTTTTGCTTACACATATTACCTTATCCATAAATCCTTTGATGGTCTACGGAACCTTTTATTTTGCCTCAAGGATGGAAGGAGGGTATCGTTCCACCTATCATAAGAAACATTTGGTCCATTTCACTCCATCATCAAGTATGGGGGAGGTGTAACTCTCATATTTTTTTCTTCTTCTTTTTTTTTACTAGTTAAAACTTCCGTCAAAATATTTTTGGCATGAAAGATACTGATTTCCCCTCACCGCACCATGAGCTTGTACGGTTACAAAAGGGAAGCTTTTGAATAAATTTCGAGATGGCACAAGAAAGTCTAAGTTAGGAGTGGCCGGTAAATACCACATATAGGTAGGTATGGTGGACTCAAATGGAACAACTGGGTTTGAAAAGGAGTTTGGAAGCACAAGCAGAATTCCTCTTAGCGCGAGCGAAGGCTAGCAAAAGACTGGGAAGCGACCAACTAGAGAGCAATAACTGTCATAATCATGCAGAGCGACAAAGCAACATTGAATCGGGCATGAAAGTGATATAACTATTCTGAAACAAAAAGATCATCAAGGCAAAAATAGACTTTTTAGTCATAAGCATGTGTGAACACGTGCCAAGTCAATCCAAAAATTCTCCGAAGGGAAATACCACTTCAGTATGCCAAACCATGAACAATGCAACACATTATGTACTCTAGCTGTTTGAGACTAGCCACAAGGAAAGCATGAACACTGGGAAAGCATTGTAAACATAGCACTATGTCGCTAAAAGCTGGTCTCTAGATCATAAGTACAGGCATATGTACAAAAGTAGAAACAAGAAGAGTTCATACCGGTTTTCCTTGTTGCTTCCCTTCCGTCGATCTTCGTCATTACTGCCTGGTCATTTGCACGATCGCTGAAAACAAAGCAAACTAAAGAGAGAAAGGAAATATTTTTGGGTTTTTTAAAGGTTAAAAGAGAGCAAAAGAAAAGAGAATTTTTTTGTTGTTTTTGCAAAGAAAGAAAGAAAGAAAAAAAAACGGGCAAAAGCTTCGAAAAGATCAAAGCGAATAAAATGGATAATACAATGGAAAAGTGAGAAGGGCACGTACTCCCCCAAGCTTAGGCTTTTGGCCTAAGTTGGTAGTAGCTAATGTCCCCAGGAGCCTCCTGCTCCAGGGTAGTACGGGTGAGTCCAAGGGTCGTATGAGGCTTCCGGCGCGTACACCGAAGTCCACGGATCCTCCCACGAAGAAGGATCCACGCTCCAAGCAGAGGAAGGTCCTTCACCAAACGGGGTGACGGTCTCTCCCTGGAAAGGTGGGAACTCAACATGCTCCTCCTCTGTAACACCCCCAGAGCCAGTAACAGTAATCACTACAGTGATTCCGCTGTTAGTGATCATTATTGTTGATGATCAAACCATGATCACCTTTGATCATGGCTCTGTCAGATTCTCACCCTCATAAAATTTTCAGATTATAAATTTGCTCCAAGAATTGTGGATGCCAGTCAATCAACTTGACCATGGTTAAACCAAATCCAACTTGGCCATTTGAATAATCACAAGTCTACGAGGGTTGTGAAACCAATGATGTTGGGTTATACAAATTTTTCTTGGAAATTTAAATGGAAATCACAGTAAAACCAAAATGATGGAATCTATTTATAAAATGCCTAGCAATCATTAGGCCATGGTTATCATAGCAAGAGTTATTATTATTAAAGTGATTTAGGAGTATTATGAAATAAAAACAATATCTTGAAAGTTATTAAAATTGCCATAATAATTTTAATAAACTTGTGCAAATTTTAAATGCACTAAAAATTGTTGGACCAGTTTTGTAAAAAGCCTAATAATTAGTAAGCCATAATAAAAGTGTATTGGGGAATTATTAGTTTGTTTAAATAAAATAAATAATTAAAAACAGTAGCTAAACAATGGGTTCATTATCTTATTAATAAAACCAATAATCAAATGATTTTTGTAGATCCTAAAACCGTTAGTAATAATTCTATTTTATATCACACTGTTTTTGGGGCTAGTCTCATATTTTATGAAAAAGCTAAGGTAACTAAAACTATAAAAATACAGAAAAGAGAAATATCAAAAGAAAACAAAATTGCTAAAGCACTAAACCGCGCCCAGGGCAACCCCTCCCTCTGGGCCAAACCCATCTACCCCCCACCCAGGGCCCAACCGAGGCCAGCCCACCTAACCCCCCTTTCTTCCCCATCCTCCCTGTTCACGGGAGCACCGTGGCAACCATCGCACGGTGCCACGGCCGTCGTCCTCGCCGTGTCGAGCATCCCTTGCCCCCCTGGCGTTTAAGAGCGCGGCGAGCCCCGGCTCTAACCCTAGCCGCCACTCCCTTCCCCTCTCGCGCCGTCTCCTTCTCCATACCGCGCAGCGAGGCCGTGCTCCCCACGGCTGCCGTTGCCGCGACGTTGCGCCGCCGTGGCCAACGGCCACATCTGGCTGCACCGGCGTGTCCATGAGGACCGCCTTCCCCCTCTGGTTTCCCCCACCCTCAAGCTCGAGCCGAAGAACCCCCGAGACGCCGAATCGGGCTGCCCCTTCCACCACGGCCGCGCCGCCTCGCCGAGAAATTCCGGCCACCAAAGCCCTCCCAGCGCCTCCACGAGCAGCCCCTGGGCTCCACGGTGAGCCGCAGCTAGGATTGCCCCGTTTCCCCCATCGATTCCGCCGTCTGGTCACGCTGCCATGGGCGTCGGGCTTTTGTCGCCGCTACGTTTGGTCGCCGTCGTCGCCTTGTCCCTCCCCGTGGGCGCGCGCTTGCAACACCGGGTGCGGGAGGGCAGGGGCTATCCCCTGGTACCTCCGCCGTACCGACTGGTCGCCGGAGCACAATTCCGGCGAGCCCCCCTCCGTGCCACGGCTCGCCGCCAACGTGCCTGCACGGGTTAACCTCCCCTGTCGCATTAACCACCGCCTAGCAGCCAATGACAAGTGGCCCCCACCCCCCTTAATCTTTCCTGTTAAGTTAAATGAAGAGATAACTATGTGAGACTTACATGTGGGCCCAGCATCACTTAATCCTTTGTTTAGTAAGAATAACTGTTAGATTAAATCTGTCTCTATGACACCTGGGCCCCACTGGAATATTTAGTTTTAATAAATCATTTTACTATCACTGTCTATGACATGTGGGACCAGGTGTTGGTTAATTAAACAAAATGATTTTTATATATAACCAGAGGCTGACATGTGGGACCCACATGTCAGTTGACTGGTCAAACTCCACTGTTATGGATAATGTTGTTATTTTAATAATAAAGTAATTCAGGAAATGATTTAAAATTGAATTAAAACTTTGACTTTAAATATCTTTTAAATCGTAAGTCAGATTCAAAAACTTTATACATGAAAATTGATCAGAAAAATATAACGAATACGGATACGCTATCCGTATGTCTACCCCACCCCCCTAACACACCGATCATCGACATTCCCCCCTCCGGGTTGTTTGTCGATAATTCCCGGTGCCGGTAAAAACCTGCCGGATGAATTTATTCCGACCACGAAAGTTGTCCGGAATGGTTCAACTAACCCGGATACACCACCCACACATGTGCCGGATGTCCACGACACCTCCGACATGATATCTCCCCCCTCCTGACACCTTGTCCGATAATCACCCGGAGCCGGTATTTCATCCCCAGATGAATTCCCACTCCGAGCATAACACATTGTACTGCGTTAGAACACCGACATCGATACATTTACATGTCATTCATATGTTTGCATTGTTTGCTTTGTATTTACTGTTTCCCCCGCCCCTTTATTCTCCGGTAGACCCCGCTGCTATCGCCGACTACACTGCTGCCGGGTACGACTACTTCGTCGACGACCCTGCCCCTACCGTCGAGCTACCAGGAAAGCAGAGCCATTCTCTTCCCCAGATATCGCCTACCTTTCCGTACTTTCTTGCACTAGGCATTGTTACTGCTGCTGTTACGTTACAATCCTATTCAATTGCATAGCCTGATTTTGTCGCCCCTTGATGTACCTTCCTTTATCCTATGCTGCCTATTGTTACTTATATAATATTCAGCAGTGAACCTGCGCTTTTTAGCTAGGATTAGATAGCGGGCCGTGACCACTCAGGGGAGTGACGAGGATACAAAATATATACTACTGCAACAGGTACGGATCAATGCAGACGCCCTAGGGAACCTACAACGGCGAGACTCTGCCGAGTCGCTTCGAGTTTGACTTACGAGTGGAATGGACTCGTATGTCACTCTCGTGGGCTCAGTAGCGTAGCGTCACCGGAATGATACGAGGTTTACCTCTTTAGTTCATTCCGCTGATGTCTTTGTCAAACCTCTTTAAGTGTGCCATCGAGGGTGATACCTCCTGGTTTCACTTAATGGTAGGCACTCGAACCAACTGGTTTCCTTAAAGGTAAGAGTCGGGCGACCCAACGGTGCCCGCAAGCGGTATATTGTCGGGAATGACAGGGAGGGTACGACCGACGTTACTGGCGTGCTTGGCCCCTGCTCGTATCTCGCGAGAGTTACCAAACTACGAAAAGTCGAGCTCTACCAAGAGCACACGCGAGACAAGGTAAGGAGACGGTTCACCTTGTTGGTAACCGCAGTGACTTGGTGGGACGACAGGGCAGGCACCGATGTACTGGTGGTCCTGACTGCTGTCGTTGACCGCGGGTCGGTTAAGTCGAGGCAACGATAACGGTTGTCACGCAGGTTAATTAAAATGCTAAATGGTTCGGCGGATGACGTGAGAGGCCCGTTGGTCTGTACGCACTACCTTCACGTGGGATAAGGAGTTATGGGCCCTCCGCGTCGTAGTTCGTCCGAAAGCTCTTCAGACGTCAGTAGTACTGCGGCCTGATCGCCGGGAAGTGGTCTTGTCTTTTTGCTGCAGCAGGTGTGTTTGGATTTGCTTTTGCTTCACCGGACAGACTCGCACCGTGCAGGAGCGTGCAAGGGTGAGGGACCTAGACCCCTTGGCGCATAGGATATAGTCCGGCGGATGACCTCTCTGCTGAGCCTAGGATGAACTGCGATGTGTCGGATAGCCTCGGTGGGGCGTTCCCTAACAAGGTTCACGCCACCCTGGAGATCCGAGCGTGCAGGCTAAACAGTAGTGCACCCCTGCAGGGAGTTTAATCTATTCGAATAGCCGTGTCCACGGTAACAGGACGCTTTATGCTGAAGCTGGATCTTACCACTAGAAACTATTTCTATTAAACTGTATGGTTCCGGGTCTTCTTCCTCGCAGGGAGTCGAGGAAGGGAACTCGGAGGCATTATTATTATTAATCATTACAACTTATATTATACAATGTTGCAGCAACTTCTGCTTCGTTGTTACTTTATGCTTTATATGAACTGTTGGCTGTTTCTCTTCTCATGCTGCAAGACTTCGTCGGAAGATGCTAGTCTTCGATAGGTCTAGCTTCTTACCCTTATTCTGATTTCTACCTTGCAGTCCACTATATACAGCCTCCCCTTTCCATTGATACAATGCATAATGCTTAGTAGCCGACGTAAGACTCGCGGGTATACTAGATACTCACCTGCTTTATTTCCTTTACTGTTTTGCCTGATCGGCCGCTGCAGTCGACGTTGGATCTTGGAGTCCAGGAGCAGGAGATCCCCGATGCCGACCACCGCAACATGAAGATCCCCGATGCCTTCTACGACGTCGAGTTCCCCTTTGACCAGGAGTAGTTGGAGGTTCCCAGGCAGGAGGCCTTGCCTTTTCGATCGAGTGTTGATTTTGTGCTAGCCTTCTTAAGGCAACCTTGTACCCTTGTGTCTGTACCCAGATGCTTTTTCTTCCGCTAACTTTGTGCTCTTGAGCTGTTGTATTCGAGCCCTCGTGGCCCCTGGCTTGTATTAAACAGCTTGTATTATTTTATTTGTAGAGTTGTGTTGTGATATCTCACCGTGAGTCCCTAATCTCGATCGTGTACCTTGCGTGTATGATTACTGTACACGGTCTGATTTTGGGGGCGTCACATCCTCGTTGGGCACAACCCCCTCCATGCTGGACCACGAACTCATCGAACTGGATAACATTGAAGGACCATCCGTTCCTGCGAGAAAAATCAAACAAAAGAGGTGCAGGTAGACGGATCTTGCGTTCCGTGGTGGCTCCGAAACGCAAGATATAATCAAGGTTACCAAACTCGGAAGTCATGGTAACAAACTTATGCCTTTTCATAGCAGCAAGATCAAAACTTAAATAAGTAAAAGGCTTATCATCGGGGTGTGGGGTGCCATTAAGACACTCTAGGATAAGTGTGGCGTAAACGCCACCAAATAAATCTCCCTTGTTACCGTTCATAGCAAGGCGTCGAGCAATTAAGGCACCCACATTATAATCAAACCTCCCTGAGAGGGTGGTTGCCAGGATAGCAATATCCAGCGCAGATATGTTGCTCGTGTTGTCACGAGCTAACACCCCTCTAGCAATATAATACGCAAAATACCTGAGGTGTGGGAATAAGATGTTGGAGATCTTTGACCGATGAATATCCCTTGTATCCATGCTACAGAGAGAGTTGAAGACGGTTCTCAGCTCAGAGGGTTGAGAGCTCATCTTCGCCGCCAGTCCCACGTTCGGCACACCTATTATTTCACAAAACTTTTCCAAAGGCATGGTCAAAAGATCATTGTAAATTTTAAACTCAACAAAACCAGCATCAAGGTTATATCTAAAACTGTTAATGAAACAGGAGGTGAGTTTTTGATACTGAGCAACACGGCACGTTGCGAGCCGCGTCAGACCTGCATTAGCACAAATATTATAAAACTCCTCCTTAATTCCTGCAGCTTCAAGGAATTCATCGCACGGGAAAGTCATTGCACGTGCTGGATTTGTGTCCTCAAACAATTCTAAGGGCACATGATCTTCGTTGTAGCTCACCCTAGTAGTCGAGGGTGAAGCTGCAGCTCTTGTAACTCGATCGGAGCGCTCGGGCCTTTTCTTCCCAAGCCACCCCTTTGCTCTTCCTAGCAAACTCATTTCTGGAATTTTTGACAAATTACAAAAACAAGGATTTAAACAAAGTAAGTTAAGGCAAACTACTCAACTCACTTACCTAAGGCATAAACTTGCATCAAAACTTGGAAAATAAAATTCTACACATGCATGCAAGCTCACATGAACAGCACCAAGAGCTACTAAATACTCACAAATGAAGCCACCAATCAAAAATCTAATTGGAGGGGTGAAGGAGTTACATACTAGGGAGTATTTTCTCAAAATTTTAGCTCGAATGGTGGGCTGTAGAGAGAGATCGAAAATCGCCTCCAAGAACAGCAAGAACGCAAGAACAAAGCGCAGAACTCGTGTTTTTGGAGAGAGAAGAAGGAGGAGGAAGAAGACATACCTGGAAGTGGGGCCTGTGGGCCCCAGGCGCCCTGTGGGCGCAGCCAGGGGGCAGGCCGCGCCAGCTGGCCGCCTGGGCCCCTGGTGGCCCCCCTGGTCAGCCCCAGGTGCCTCTGGGTCACTCCCGGCATGGAAATTTTATTTTCATTTTTCTGGATTTTTTCTGAAAACTTCACTGTTGAAAATTTCTCGGAGTTCAAAAAGCTGCAAAACTTTCTGAAAACTTAAAGCAGTGATTAGTATTGTGAAGCTTCAAAAACATAAAAAAAACTTGGTACAACAGAGAGGATGAAAGCTAAAGGAAATGAAAACATAACAAGCTTAACTTTTTACCTATATAAAACAAGCTTACTAGTAAGGTTGATCAAGTCTTACCAACAAATCGGCGATATATAGAACAAGAAGTCTCCCCTCTTATGAAGTGATCATTGCACCTTTACTTTAATGGACATTGTCCCCACCATAATGATTTTGTATTTGTGGTGCACATGTAGAGGACAGCCCCATTCTCCAATCTTCACTGTTTCGATATTCTCTATAGAGTTAAGGCCATGCCTCTTATCGATCTTCTTTGGAAAATACACCGTGTGTTATTTATCATCAACGTTGAAAGTGACCTTTCCTTTATTACAATCAATAATAGCACCTGCGGTGTTAAGAAAAGGTCTACCAAGAATAATGGACATGCTCCCATCCTCGGGCATGTCAAGCACAACAAAATCTGTAAGGATCAAACAATTAGCAACTTCAACGGGGACATCCTCACAAATACCTATTGTGACAGCTGTTGATTTGTCAGCCATCTGAAGGGAGATATATGTAGGGATTAGTTTATCTAAACAAAGCCTTTTGTAAAGAGAGAAAGGCATAACACTCACTCCCGCACCAAGATCACATAAAGCAGTTCTGACATAATTATTCTTTATGGAGCAAGGAATGGTGGGTATACCTGGGTCACCGAGCTTCTTAGGAATCTTGCCACTGAAAGAGTAGTTAGCAAGCATAGTAGATATTGCCTCATTAGGAACTTTTCTTTTATTAGTAACAATATCTTTCATATATTTCGAATAGGGAGGTAACTTAATAGCATCAGCCAAAGGGATCTGAAGAAAAAGAGGTTTCATCCATTCACAAAATTTATTATAATGATCTTCTTCTTTAGATTTGAGGGACTTACCTGGAAAGGGCATGGGTTTCTGTATCCATGGTTCTCTTTCCTTCACATGTCTTATTGCAATGACGTCTTCTTTAGAGTACCTCTTTCGTTTATCGGGTGCTTCTTCTTCTCTTACCTTGGGAGAATCATCCTTCTCCGTTTCCTTTTCTTCAGGCTCAGCACCATCTTCTGTTTCAGCATCGGAGGTAGATATGCTGTTAGGATCAACATCTAGCTTTTCACTTGTGATAGGATCCTCGGGATTGTCAGCCTCCTTGTGTTTCTTCTTCTTTTTCTTCGGAGAGCTAACAATGTCGTCTTCTTCTTGTACTTGAGAATCTTGCTCGATCCTCTTCGGATAGCCCTCAGGATAGAGTGGGTCCTGGGTGTGTGTTCCACCTCTAGTTTTGATGCCATAAGCTTGTATGTCCTGTTTGGCATTGTTAGCAAGCAAATATTTTTGCACATTAGAAATTTGTTCAAGCTGAGTTTGAACCATATGGAAATGCTTAACAAGACATTTAACATCATTAACTGTTCTTTCTAGAACATCACACAAACTTTTGATAACAAGAGAGTTATCATGCAACTGACTTTGTAACTTCCTATTAAAATGGTCTTGCTTAACAATAAAATTATCAAGCTCATCTAAGCATTGGTCGGGAGGCTTACCTTTAGGGATGTCACTTTCAGTAAAGTCTAATAGAGAGTGTACCTCTACCAAGGGAGGGTGAGTAGTAGGCTCACACAACTTCTCAATAGGCGGTAAATTCTTCACGTCTTCGGCTTTAATACATTTCTCCTTTATAGACTTCTTTGCTTCTTGCATATCTTCGGGGTTCAGAACAAGCATGCCCCTCTTTTTTGGTGGTAGAAGTGGTTCAGGAACGGACCAGTCTTCATAGTTTTTGGCGATTTTTCACATTAATTCTTTTGCATCGTCCGGCGTTCTTTCCCTGAAAACACAACTAGCACAACTATCCAGGTAGGATCTGGATTCATCAGTTAAACCAACGTAAAATATATCAAGCAGTTCATTCTTGGGGACTCCATGTCCCGGTATAACCTTAAGTAAATCACAAAACCTCCCCCAAGCTTTAGGGAGGCGCTCATCCTGCAATTGTTTAAAGTTATAGATTCTTTGCAAAGCTGCATGTTGCAGATGAGCTGGAAAATATTTATCAACAAAGAATTTGACTAAATCCTGAGGACTCTTAATGGAACCATAGGGTAGTGCATCATACCATGATTTAGCGTCTTCCTTCAAAGAAAAAGGAAAAAGCTTGGCAACATAGAAGTTTCGTATCTTCTCATCAGTAGTGAATAGGTTTCCTAGCTCAGCGAGTTTGGTCAAGTGTGCTATAGCATCATCATTTTCTCTGCCATAAAAGGGGTCAGCCTCGACTGTAGATACAAGTGAAAGATCAACAGAGAAACCATAATCAAGATCAGTGATGCATATAGGAAATGTGGCAAATTTAGGATCAGGAGTAACTTTGTTCTTTATGGAGTGCTTTTTGAGCAATTCCTTAACAACACCAGGGTCAGAGTCGACACACTCTCTGAGTTCCCTGCAAAAATCATCATCAAGAGTAACATAATCATCATCAAGGATTCTCTCCTTGAGTTCATCTAAGCACGGGTAACCAAAGGTTTTGCAGGTAGGAATATAGGTAGCAGGTATCTCGGTCTTGGATTTTGCTGCATCCTTAGCAGTCTGAGTTTCAATATAGTGACCAAGAAAAGTAGTATCATAAAGAGTAGTGGAAGCATCATAAAAAGTATCAGACATAGTGACAGACTCAATAGAAGCATCATGTAGTGGTGGTGAAGTAAACTTACTCATAACAGAAGGTGAATCATGTGTAGCACTAGTGTTCAGAACAATACCTTTTCTTGTACGGGATGGTAAGATCGGAACCTTTGGGTCTCCTTTCTTACCCATAGCGGATGATGTGCAGCAGGCAGGATATTTCAAGTAGACTTGTAAATATTTCTATGCTCCCCGACAACGGCGCCAGAAAACGCTGCTTGATGCCCCACAGGCGTAAGGGATCGAGATAGTCTTCGCGGGTAAGTTAACCCAATTTATTGATTCGACACACGGGGAGCCAAAGAGTATTTATAAGCTTTGACAGTTGAGTTGTCAATTCAACCGCACCTGAAATATACTTGCTTGCAACAAAAGATAAGTGGTAATGGTAATAGGATAATGATGGTGGCAACAACAAAAGTAACAACAAAAATAACGACTAATGACTAGCAGGATTGAAAGCACTGTAGGCTAGGGAGATGGATGGTTGGGCGCTGCATGGATGAGAGTAAACATATAATAGATTCTAACACGGGGCAAGGCACACAGAAAAGCAATGATCATCTAGGTAAATATCAAACAATAGGCATGTATCCCGTAGGTCGTTGTGCGTGCTTGCAATAAGAACTTGCACAACATCTTTTGTCCTACCATCCGCTACGAACGGGGCCAAAAGGAACTTATGGAGATTAAGGTACTCCTGTCAAAGAGCACCGGAACAAAGTAATAAACTCAATGGATACATGGAATCCTCAAATCATGGACCATCCCCTTTGGTGTCCCAAGCTGTCACCTTTGGGATCGCCGGTTCCGGACCATAATAGGTGCATACAACTCATAGATAGGATCTAGAACACAAATATATTCATGAAAACACATAGGGTTCAGATCTGAAAACATGGCACTCGGGCCCAAAGTGACAAGTATTAAGAACAACAAGTTGTAGCAAAGAAGATAAACACCGATCTAGATGATAGGCAACATGCCCCCATCAATCTGACGAACTATTACATGATTAAACTCGTCCAATCCCTACCATCCCTTTTGCCTACAGCAGGGAATTACTCACACATGTGAAGAGAAGTCATGGAGGATGGATGGAGTGGTGATGGTGATGACGATGGCGACGATCTCCCCTCTCTGGAGGCCAAATCAGCCTCCAGATTAGCCCTCCCGAAGAAGAACAGAGGGTGGCGGTGGCTCTGCGACGGAAACTGGGAAAACGACTTCTTGTTCTGGGGTTTTCTCGTCACGGGGATAAATAGGAGTCTCGGTACGGCACCAGAGGAGGGGGGAGGCGCCCAGGCGGCCAGAGGGCGCGGCCCCACCCCTGGCCGCGCCAGGGGGGCGCCTGGGGCCCCCAGGGCTCCTCTTTGGTCCCACTTCTGGCTTCTGGCTCCTTCGGATGTGTGGATTTTCTGGTAATTTTCTGGAACGTCTAAAAATCCATTTTCCTGCACACAATAAAACCATACAAGCAGCTCTGCTGAAAACAGCGTTAGTCCGGGTTAGTTTCGTCCAAATCATGCAAGAATGAGGGCAAAACAATAGCAAAAGTGTTTGGAAAAGTAGATACGTTTGAGACGTATCAACATTCAAGCATCTTCGTTTATTCCCGATGAAAACAAACTCGTTTGGCAATTTGATCATAACGAAAATTCCAACTCCATTGTGCTAGCTTCAGTCCATCACTGGATATCCAAGGCTTGCATCTATTTTAGCATCCTTTGAATCGACAAAACATTCCGGTCGTATCACATATACGTCCTTTTGTTATATTTCCGTGTAGGAACTTTGTTTTGACGTTCATTCTACCATATCCTATAAATGAGATATGTAGTAATTGCTAATATAACCCGAACTGACTAAAGCATCTCTACGGTCGAAACTATTTCGCCGTAGTCAACCTTTGAACTTGCTAGAAAACAATTTTCAACGATTTGAGCTTTATGGATAAAACAATTTCATCCGAATCAATTATATATATATATATATATATTCTTCAGACTTTTAGTCGTTCGGAGGGTCTACCAAGTTCAAAACTTGACTTACTTCCATGGATACTATCTCGGATTTATTTGGCATTTAGCCAAATCCCGGAGTCAAGGCCCATGAACGCTTCTTTGTATATCACATGTTTATCATTGTCGAACAACAATATCTCGTTTTACATATCATGAATGTTTGTACGAGTTTTGTCTAACCTGTGTGGTTCAGCTGCGCACTTATTTGAAGATTCAACAATCTTTAACAAGTTGTGTTGTCCTCCCACTCACTCTTTTGCAAGAAACCATTTTCTTCAAAACACATTGTTCTTAAGAGCAAACAGTTTTGCTTTTGTGTAGTGATAGAGGAATACCAAACCTTTTGGAATAACCTTCACAAAGTAGCACTTATCTGATTTGGTGTTTTGAGTATGTCAAACATATGTCTCATACACCCAAATTTTAAGAAAAGACAATATGGTTTTATCATTTCCATTTCATATCTAATATGGTGTCATTTCAACAGATTTGATGGTGCTCTTTTCAGTGTAAAAGTTGTAGTCTCTAATGCATAACTTTAATAAGTATAATGGCAAATTGATAAACGTCGTATTTGATCTTACCGTGTCATACATGGCTTGATTATGTCTCTTGAACACTTTACTCTTAGTTGAGTTCCGCGAGGCACAAGTTATGACACCTTTTCACAACTCATCAGACGTTCGCTAAACTTGTAACTCAAATATTACTTTCTACAATCTAATTTGCAGAAGCATTATTTCTTGTTACAATACATTTCTATTTCACTCTAATTTTCCTTGAACGTTTCAAAGAATTCAGACGTATGTCTCCACTGAACAGATATCCATATATTTACTTCAGTTCATGAGTGAAGATAGAAAAACCACTATACACAACTACACTTATTGGACTACACACATCATCATGTGTGATTTTCAATAATTTAGTTGCCCGCTAATGCATGGCCTATCAACGGTGTTTTTAGTCACATTACTTTTAGACAATGTATGCAAGCGTCAAGTGATTCATAATCATATGACTCAAAAGTCCATCACTTATGGAAATTCTTCATGCATGTTATGTCACTTGTGACAAACTGCAGTGCAACACACTTATGGTATTTCTGTTAGTCTTGCGACGTTTAGCGTCAGTGTTATGGATGTTTAGCATTATTATCAAGATTCATAACATACAACCTATTCACAATAGAAGTATGGCCTTTATGTTATTCATAGCTTTGAACAACTCTCTTGCAATAAACATGATTCAAAAAATGATGTTTTGCAACAAGGCTAAAGTGTAGTAACAATTTACTCAACTCTAAAATGAATTATGAAGATAATCATAGAGTCAACACACAGTATAGTAAACATTTTACCGTGTTCTCGTGTGTGTCAAAACTCATCATTTAGCTAGTCATAAAGGCCATAGTATTTCTTGCATCGACTTGCAACGATATGCAATTGAAGTGATATTCTAGTGATCAACAGTTTAATCACAATATACAATAATTAAGATTAACCGCTTAATCATGATTCCCAAGAATTACATCTTTTGACCAGCAATGGATTCATCTATAACTTCGTATGACTTTCATTTCTGAGCTGGATATTCCAGTCTTCTTTCGCTTTGCCTTTATACGTATCATAGTTCTATTTCCAATGTCACTCCTACTCACAAAAGATCACATATGATCAAGGGTGGCGCATGCCATGGACTTTCCGGCGTGTGAGTCTTACTAACATCCTTTGGACTTCATTTCCCTTAATTCTCATCATCATATGATCGGTGTTCTTCTGGATCCCACTCTTATCAGTTTTGTTTAGAGCATAGTGAACATTTTCACTAATGCTTACAATCATACATTGTACTAGATATCTTATATCCAACATTAATTGTCTTACTACTAAAAACAATTTTTTAGTTCCATGAATATAACATAACTATCCCAAACGTTCCGAAGTTCGGGTTTCATGGTGGTGAAGACAATGCACTTAGCTGTGGTGGAATTCTAGCATTTTGGATTATGGACGTAAGTCACATCATCCATAGCATCAGCGGGAGAGCATCAAAAATTTGCGATAGCACAAGCTCCTTCTCGACACTATTGAGGATAGTCCTCACAATACGGTACCAATCGTAAAGTTTTTACCAGATAATACAGTTAATCAAAATCAATTGGGAAGGTGGTAACGCGAGCCATTATTCTACAACGATAATGCAAATACTTAGACTTTGTTCATAATTAAGTTGCACTTGTGATTAATCAATTTAATTACTTAGTGCGCTCTCACTCAGATCAATATCTCTCGTAATTAATGCTGGAGTGATTCAAGATCCGACCCAATCGTCCGCCATTGATGTGACATCACTGATGACTTAGACTGGACCGGTAGGCCACCTTGCCAATCACAACACATGTGATTCTTGTTCGTCTTTCGATGGGCGTGTTCCGGTAGCAAACTTTTATCCAAACCGTCAAGACAACCAAGTGTAATTGCAGTGTGTTTTTAACACACCCGCCTTTTATCCGTCACACCGTGTGCACCCATGTGACATGACCTGCTCCGATGTGAAACATAGTATAGACGGTGCTACAGTTGGAAGAACACTATCAACTTGATATTGTTTTGCGATAGATCACCCTAATAAAATACGACTACCGCGCATCAAACAAGGGTGCATCAAAGGGATAAACATCACAGGAAATTCATAAAATTATGTAATATGATATAGCCCTTTGCTTCGTCAATGTGACGCCCCCAAAATCAGACCGTGTATAGTAATCATACACACAAGGTACACGATCGAGATTAGGGACTCACTATGAGATATCACAACACAACTCTACAAATAAAATAATACAAGCTGTTTAATACAAGCCAGGGGCCACGAGGGCTCGAATACAACAGCTCGAGAGCACAAAATCAGCGGAAGCAATAGTATCTGAGTACAGACACAAGGATACAAGGTTGCCTTAAGAAGGCTAGCACAAAATCAACACCGATCGAAAAGGCGAGGCCTCCTGCCTGGGAACCGCCAAGTTACTCCTGGTCAATGGGGAACTCGACGTCGTCGAAAGCATCAGGGATCTTCATGTTGTGGTGGTCGCAATCGGGAACTCCTGCTCCTGGGCTCCAACGTCGACTGCAGCGGCCGATCAGGCAAAACAGTAAAGGAAATAAGGCAGGTGAGTATCTAGTATACCCGCGAGTCTTACGTCCGCTACTAAGCATTGTGCATTGTATCAACGGAAAGAAGAGGCTGTAAATAGTGGACTGAAAGACAGAAATCCAGAGCAAGGGTAAGAAGCTAGGCCTATCGAAGACTAGCATCTTCCGACGATGTCTTGCAGCATGAGGTAAGAATCAGGCAACAATTTATATAAAGCATAAAGTAACAATGCAGCAGAAGTTGCTGCAACATTGTATAATAATAAGTTGTAATAATTAGCAATGCCTCCGAGTTCACCTCCTCGACATCCCCGCGAGGAAGAAACCCCGGAACCATACAGTTTAATAATAATAGTTTGTAGTGGTAAGATCCAGCTTCAGCATAAAGCGTCCTGTTATCGTGGACACGGCTATCCGAATAGATTAATCTTCCCTGCAGGGGTGCACTTGTGTTACGCTACACGCACGGATCTCCAGGGTGGCAGGAACCTTGTTAGGGAACGCTCCACCGAGGCTATCCGACACTTCATAGCCCATCTTTCAAACTCAACAGAGAGGCCATCCGCCGGTCTAAATCCTAAGTACACCGGGCCTTGGACCCCAACCCGAACGTACTCCTGCACGGTGCGTGGCTGGCCGGTGAAGTTAAAGCAAATCCAAATAAGACACCACCGCGCGAGCAAATAAGACAACACCACTTCCCGGCAATCAGCCCGCAGTACCGCTGACGTCTGAAGAGTCCTCGGACGACACTACGAAGCAGAGGAGCCCATAACTCGTAATTCCCACGGGTAGGTAGTACGTACATGGCATATAGCCAACTCAAGACATTCACTGAACCATTTAGCATTTTAATTAACCTGCGTGACAACCGTTATCGTTGTCTCGACTTAACCGACCCGCGGACAACGACAGCAGCCAGGACCACCAGTACATCGGTGCTTGCCCCGTCGTCCCACCAAGTCACTGCGGTTACCAACAAGGTGAACCGTCTCCTTACCTTGTCTCGCGTGTGCTCCTGGAGGAACTCGACTTTCGTAGTTTGGTAACTCTCACGGCCAAGGATCAGGGGCCAAGCACACCGGTACACTGGTCGTACCCTCCCTGTCGTCCCGTCGCAATGCCACTCGCGGGCACCGTTGGGTCGCCCGACTTCTTACCTTTAAGGAAACCAGTTGGTTCGAGTTCCTACCATTAAGTGAAACCAGGAGGAATCACCCTCGACGGCACACTTAAGAGGTTTGACAGAGACATTAGCGGAATGAACTAAAGAGGTAAACCTCATATCATCCCGGTGATGCTACGCTACGGAGCCGACGAGAGTGAAATACGAGTCCATTCCACTCGTAAGCCAAACTCGAAGCGACTCGGCACAGTCTCGCCGTTGTAGGTTCCCTAGGGTGTCTGCATTGATCCGTACCTGTTGCAGTTGTAATATATCGTTTCCGCGATCACTCCCAGAGTGATCACGGACCGCTATCTAATCCTAGCTACCAATGCGCAGGGCTCACTGCTGAATAATGCATAAGTAATAATAGGCAGCATAGGATTAAAGGAAGGTACATCAAGGGGCTACAATGACAGGCTATGCAATTGAATAGGATTGTAATCGTAGCAGCAGCAGTAACAATGCCTAGTGCAAGAAATGTACGGAAAGATAGGCGATATCTGGGGAAGAGAATGGCTCTGCTTGCCTGTAAGCTCGGTAGTAGCGGTACGGTCGTCGACGACGTAGTTGTACTCAGCAGCGGTGTAGTCGACGGCAGCAGCGGGGTCTACCGGAGATTAAGGGGGGGAAGAAAACAGTAAATACACAGCAAGCATATACAAACAGATACATGACATGACAAATGAAATGTTAACGGTATTCTAACACAGTGCAATGCACATTGCTCGGAACGGAAATCCATCTGAGGATGAACTACCGGCTCCGGGTGATTACCGGACAGGGTGTCCGGAGGGGGGGGGGAGATATCATGCCGGAGGTGTCGTGGGTACCGGACAAACATAAGGGGGGTGTATCCGTGCTAGTTGATCTATTCCGAGAAACATTCGTGTTCGGAATAAATTCATCCGGGCACTCTAACAGTACCGGACAGTTTATCGGACCGCCGGTCCGGAGGGGGACGGTTCGATGTTCGTTGTGTTATAGGGGTGTGGTAGACATACGGATAGCGTATCCGTATTCGTTATATTTTTCTGATTAATTTTTATGTATAAAGTTTTTGAATCTAAGTTACAGTTTAAAAGATATTGAATTTCCAAGTTTAAATCATTTAAAAAGAATTTCTGAACTTCTTTTATTAATTAAATAAACATTATCCACAGAGAGTTGACTGGTCAAACCTGACAGAGGGGACCCACCTGTAAGGTTGACTGGTCAACTCACCAGTGGGTCCCACATGTCAGCCTCTGGTAATTAATCAATTTATTTTTATTATAAATAATGCCATGGACCCACATGTCAAACACACTGGAATTTTATAAAACATTTTAATTAAGTTAATTAAAAGTGGGACCCATGTGTCATAGAGTCATATTTATCCTAGCAGTTAATTTAATCTAAAGGGAGTTAAGTGGGGCTGGGACCCACATGTAAGTGGCTCACAGGGGGGATTAACAGGGGGCTTGTTAACAGGGGGGTTAGCCTTGGGCTAACCCAGCGTACACGCCGGCGACGAGGGCCTCGACGGCCAGGACATTGCGGGCATGTGGGGGGCGGGGGCGTGCCTACAGCCACAGGGCGCGCGCGCAAGGGCACGGCCGAGCTCGGGGTGAGCGCTGCGAGCTCGGCCCGCACCAATGGCGGCCACGGCGACAGGGAGCCCGGCGAGGCCACGACAATCATCCCCGACGACCAAATCGACCACGGAAAGGGTGCGCTCGAACTGGACGGAGGAGGCGCGTCCACCTCACCCATCTGTGCGAGCTAAGGCGGACTGCGGCGGCGGCGCGGTTCACCGCGGCGGCGGACGGAGCAAGTCCAAGCCGGGGACGACGACTAGAGGGGTCGTTCGAAGCGCGGGGAGTAGGGGAAGGGGTGGTAGCTCATAGGGGGGCGGTAGGGAGGGGCAGTGGGCTCGAAGGAGCCTCACAGACGGCGAATCGACGACGAGGGCGCGGCGACTGTGGCGAGGGGTGCGGTCAAATTCCAGCGATGAAGTTCGTCTCGGGGTCGATTGCGTGCCGGAGTCGAAGGAGTCGACCACGTCTGAGGTCCTGGACAGCAAGCGGCGACGAATGGTGGCCGTTGGCTGCGTCCATGGCGGCGGCGCTCCCACGGCAGCGCACGACAAGCTCTAAGAGGGAGACGGGGGCACCAGGGGAGGAAAGGGAGGGGGCTAGGGTTTCCAGTGGTAGTTGGGTGTCGCCCTTATCGCCTCGGGGAGCAGGTGGAGGAGGGGAGGGAGCAGGTGAGAGGGGGCCGGCCAGGCAGTGGCCATGGCCATGTCCCCTGAGCACGTACGGGGTGGGGGGGCAGGTGGGGAAACAGGGGAGAGGGAAGAGAGAGAGGGGGCTGGGCCTAGTGGGCTGGGCCACAGAGAAAATGCCTCGTGCGAGATTTAGTGTTTTGCCCATTTTTCTTTTATGTTACCTTTCCAATTATGTTTACATTTTGTTTGACCATCTATTGAATTTTTGAACACATGAAACAAACTCTAATATTATTTTTACAAGTTATAACAGTGCTACAAAAAGTTTGATGGACATATAAAATCAATTGCATTTTTGTTTTATTTAAAAGGGGTCAAATGCTACTGTTTTGCTATTGTTTTTATTTATTTACAATATTAAAACATTTTGATAAAACCCCAATTCATTTTTAATATGACCTATTGATTATTAGGCATTTTACAAAATTGCTTCCATAAATTTTAGTTCATTTAAAATTCCCACTTGTTTATTTAATTTACCATAGCCATTTAATAATTCCCAACTATTGTTTTTATTTTAATTATTATTCCTTTATATTACTATACCATTTTAATAAAACAACCATTGCTATATTATCATGGCCTAAGATTGCTAGGCATTTTATTTAATATGTTTCATTAACTTTGGTTTAACTATGATTTCCATTTATATATTAATTTTCAAAACAATTGTGATAACCCCACAACATTGGTTCCATCATTAGCATTGACTTGTGGTTATTCACATGGCTAGTTGGATTTGGTTTAACCATGATCAAATGAGGGACAGGAATCCACAAGTCTTGGAGAGAATTTATAATTTACCCAATTTGAAAATTTTATCCGGGTTGGAAATTGACAGAGCTATGATCAAAGGTGATCATGGCTTGATCATCAACAGTAATGATCAGTAACAGTGGAATCACTGTAGTGATTACTGTACTAGATCTGAGGGTGTTACAGTGAAGTCTTCATTGTATTCACGTCGTCGTGGTTGAAGTCACCGTGTCCACCAACTTTGTCCTTGGCGCCGGGAACATCACCACGGCTTCCGGCATGTGCGTCGAGGTCCACCTCCGCATCGTAGATCATCACCTTGCATCTATCTATTGCTTTGCCTCGATCTAATAAACAGTTCTGGCACGCATGCCATAATTAAGTGACAATCATATGACTCCAGTCATCATGCCGTACCACGACACGCAGGTCGTGAATAAATATTACATAACATATAGCATCTCATACAAACACATTGCAAATCTTGAAGGCTATACCACATCACATGCACATTCTGCAAAAACGAGTTAGATCGCCATCTACACGGGTTGTTGCAACTTTTATCATGGTTGACTAGCAGGTTACATGCAAACGTTGTTCCCTATACAAACCAAACACGATACTTCATTGTTGCTAGTTTAACGTTCGGGGTGCGTGCAACAACTAATTCCACAAGCCAAACTTCGTTCAACGCGTGACCCCCGTGTGGATTTGAGTTCATCAAATCCACCAGCCCCTCCATGTTAAATCTTCTAGTGCGAGATTAAGATGAGATCCAAGGAGTTTGATGTAGACCATGATCAAGGGAACCTGCATACTAAAAGCAGCATAGAGGGATCGATGGAAAACTCAATCCTTGTAGCAAAACCTCAACTTGCCATCAAGCATAGAAAAAATCACATGACAGGGAAGCAACAAGAAAATCAATGCCTCATATCACACATATGATCTAGACCTAAACATGCATCTAATCAAGGATCGCTCATGATACCACTATTGGGAAACGTAGTAGAAAACAAAAAAATTCGTGCCTACGAATCAAGATCCCAAGATCATCCAAGAAAGATGGCATACAAGGTTTAGGCCATTGCTCACCAACGGTTGCAGCGGAAGAAGAGTTGATGAAGCGGGTGGAAGTAGATCTCGTGATGCGTCTCACGATCCGTCCCATGATCTATCCCACGAACGAATCCCTCGAGCAATTCCCTCGAACAGATCTCCGAGGAAGAAGAAGAAGAAGTTCCTCGAAGAAGGATCAAAGTTATGATCCCTCTACCGGTATCCACACATACCATAGCAGCAATCCAGCAACGCTCCGCCGTCCAGAGAAGAACGCCACCGAGAAAACTAGAGGGAGAAAACCTTAACGGATTCCGATCTAGAACAACGTCTAAACCGGGGTCTAATTGTGGAGCAACGGGGTTTAGAGGGAGGGAGGGTGGCGCATAGGCCTTGGGGATCAAGTGTGTTGCGCCCCCCCACCCCTTCCCCTCATTATATAGGTGGCCAGGAGGGCCCTTGGCCGAAATAAGGGGGGTGGAGTCCTTCCAGGACTCCTCCCTTGGTGGGAAAACTTTCCCCTAGGACTCCTTCCTTGTGAGGAGTCCTTCCAACTTTGGAAAGCCTAGTCCTAATAGGGCTAGGATCAAATTTCGGCCAGCCCCCTTGGGGTGCCTTTCCCCCCAAGGCTAAGGGTGGTGGGGCGCATATGGTACTGTCCGGAACCTTGTGGAACCTTTCGGAAGCTTCCAGAACCTTCCATGACCCGCCGGGACATTCTCGGCCATTCCGGGACCTTCCGGGATGGTTTCGGGACATTCCGGAACCTTCTGGAACACTTCCAAGACCTTTTGGGACCATTTTCGGACGTTTCGGAACTATTTGGATAGGTTCCGGGATGATCCGGGTTACGGTCTAGCCTGCCCGATGCCCTGCGTCGGTTCGTCGGTCGTTTTTGGGACGTCCACCGATTAACCGGAAACTATTCCGGTTGACCAACTGGGACTATTCCAGAGTGATCCGGACATATCCTTAAATAACCAGAACTTCTTCTGGTGCCCTTATGAACAATTCCATAAATACCCGGAACTACTTCCAGTGCCCGTATGAACTATTCCGTTTTGCTTCCACTAAACCTTCTACCATTCCAGGATTCTAACAGACTACTACTCGTTAAGTGTGTGACCCAATAGGTTCGCTATAATGCGGACATGACTCAGAACATCTTCCGGACATACGTCAACAGCCTTTTTTCAATAGCCAATAATCAACAGCGGAGCCATGGAAACCCATGTTGACTCCCGCACATACACGAAGAAACTTCGAGTGAACCATTATGTTTAATCATGTACCATTCCCTTTGCTCCGCGATATATGACAAAGTTAGAGGACAGAAGTTTGGCACCCATGTGTAACAACTTCTTGAACACAAGCCACTCGTTATCCTCTTTGCTCGTTTGTCCCTTTTCTCGTTATCGTATTCCGGTATCCCCGTGACTATGTCACACTGCGTCTGGCCAGACTATAATGGATACCGTCATACCGAGTGGGCCCGAAGTGAATATCTTCTTCATCGTGAAGGAGCAAATCCCAATCTTGAACTATCACAGTTACTAGACACACTATCCAATGTACCTAGAACTTATTTTACTACTTCCCAGTAACGGGAAGATTCATCTAAGAACCAAAGTACATCTTCCTGTGTGAAGCAACTTGATACTCTTATGGTCTAAGGAATTACGTATATGATAACATTTCATGATATGACTTGTAACGTTGTTACGATGTGATCTCTAAGTATATCATTCAATACTGGGGTCGGTTCAACATCATTGTTCTGCTAACAATATGTTCCCATTGCTACTGACATCCTTGTTATAAGAACAATGTCCATGATTAAGAAAACGTAATCATCAGTTAGCACATGAGCTGGTCTTAGAGGCTAAACCAGGAACTCTTGGTGTTTACATTTCCACACATGCAAGTGAGTTTTCTACTGAATCTCATAGTCAGGGTCATTGCAATTATAGCACAGAAATATAAACATTAATTACGAACGTGGATATATATATAATAACATTTTATTATTTCCTCTAGGGCATATTTCCAACAGATCCTCCCTCCGGCAGGGTGCTGGGAAGTGGTCTGTTGGCGCTCTCGATCTTGGAAGCGCGGCGACGGCGGAAAATAGGCGAGATCGCGAAAAGGGCTTGTGACGCCCCCAAAATCAACCTGTGTACAGTAATCATACACGCAGGGTACACGGCTGAGATTAGGGTGCCACGGTGAGAATATCACAGCACAATACTAAACACAAAAGGATAAACCAATATGTTACAACATAAGGGGTCACACGGACCCGAATACATAAGTTATACAAGCCATAATATCTGAGTACAGACATGGTTAGTCAAGTTTTGTCCTTAAGAAGGCTAGCGCAAATAACATCAGAGATACAGATCGAAAAGGCAAGGCCTCCTACCTGGGAGCCTCCGAAACTACTCCTGGTCCTGGTCAGCGGGGGTCTCGACGTAGTAGTAGGCGCCTCCGGGGTACTCCTGCTCCTGGGCTCCAACATCGACTGCAGCGACCGATCAGGCAAAACAAAAAGGGGGAAATAAAGCAAAGGTGAGTATCTAGTATACCCGCGAGTCTTACGTCCGCTACTAAGCATTTATGCATTTGTATCAAATGGAAAGGGGAGGGTGTATATAGTGGACTGCAAGGTAGAAATCAGAATAAGGGTAAGAAACTAGGCCTATCGAAGACTAGCATCTTCTGACGTTGTCTTGCAGCATGAGAAGAGAAACAACCAACAGTTTATATAGAGCATAAAATAACAATGAAGCAGAAGTTGATGCAGCATTGTATAATATAAGTTGTAATGATTAATAATAATAATGCCTCCGAGTTCCCCTCCTCGACTTCCCTGCGAGGAAGAAAACCCGGAACCATACAGTTTAATAGTAATAGTTTGTAGTGGTAAGATCCAGCTTCAGCATAAAGCGTCCTGTTACCGTGGACACGACTATTCGAATAGATTAAACTCCCTGCAGGGGTGCACTACTGTTCGGCCTGCACGCTCGGATCTCCAGGGTGGCGTACACCTTGTTAGGGAATGCCCCACCTAGGCTATCCGACACATCGCAACCCATCCTAGGCTCAGCAGAGAGGCCATCTGCCGGACTATATCCTATGCGCCAAGGGGTCTAGGCCCCTCACCCTTGCACGCTCCTGCACGGTACGAGACTGGCCGGTGAAGCAAAAGCAAATACAAAACACACCTGCTGCAGCAAATAAGACAAGACCGCTTCCCGGCTATCAGCCCGTGGTACTGCTGACGTCTGAAGAGCTTTCGGACAAACTACGACGCAGGGAGCCCTTAGAGCCCATAACTCCTTATCCCACGTGAAGGTAGTTCGTAGAGACCAACGGGTCTCTCAAGTCATCGCCCGATCCATTTAGCACTTTAATATTATCTCGCAGACAACCGTTATCGCTGTCTGACTAACAACACAACGGACAACGAACAACAACAAGGCCCACCGGTAACGTCGGGGCCTGCCCTGTCGTCCCGTCAAAGCGCGCGGTTACCAACAAGGTGAACCGTCTCCTTACCTTGTCTCGCGTGTGCCCTTGGTAGAGCTCGACTTTTTTCGTGGTTTGGTAACTCTCGCGAGATACGCGCAGGGGCCAAGCACGCCAGTAACGTCGGTCGTACCCTCCTTGTCGTTCCCGACGCAATACCGCTCGCGAGCACCGTTGGGTCGCCCGACTTCTTACCTTAAGGACAACCGTGCTCAGGTACATAGAGCGGCTATACAGAATCATCAACGAGTGGAGTACAAGGATTACTCCTTGATAGCTCACACTTGAAGGTGGCTCGGCAAAGCCGAGCTAGGGGACCTTAGGCGGTGTCTGCATTGTACCGTACCTGTGCAGTTGTAATAAGTTGTATCCGCGACACTCCCCTGAGTGGTTACGGCCCGCTATCTAATCCTAGCTAACAATGCGCAGGGCTCACTTCTGAATAATGCATAATTATAATAGGCAACATAGGATAAAGGAGGTACATCAAGGGCGACAAAAACAGGCTATGCAATTGAATAGGATTGTAACCATAGCAGCAGCAGTAACAATGCCTAGTGCAAGAAAGTACGGAAAGGTAGGCGATATCTGGGGAAGAGAATGGCTCTGCTTGCCTGGAAGCTCGACGGTAGGGATAGGGTCGTCGACGAAGTAGTCGTACCCGACAGCAGTGTAGTCGGCGGTAGCAGCGGGGTCTACCGGAGAATAAAGGGGGGGGGAGAAACCGTAAATACAAAGCAAGCATAAACAAACAGATGAATGATACGACGTATGCAATGTTAACGGTGCTCTAACGCAGTGCAATGCACGTTGCACGGAGCGGGAATTCATCCGGGGATGAACTACCATCTCCGGGTGATTACCGAACAGGGTGTCCGGAGGGGGAAGGGATCATGCCGGAGGTGTCGTGGACATCCGACAAACGTATGGAGGGTGTATCCGTGTTAGTTGAGCTATTCTGAACAACTTTCGTCTTCAGAATAAATTCATCCGGATACTTTAACAGTACCGGACAAATCATCGGACAGACGGTCCGGAGGGGGACGGTTCGATGTTCGGTATGTTAGAGGGGTGTGGTTGACATACGGATAGCGTAATCTTAACCGCTATATTTTTGATCAACTTTGATATAGAAAATATTTTCATATGATATACGGTTTAAAATATATTGATTTTTTAAAGTTTTAACAATTTTAAATCATTTTTAAATCAATTACTATTTTCTTTTATTATTTATTCAATATTATTTATATTAATTTTAATACTGACCAGTGGGTCCCATTGGTCAGTGACATATTAGACAAATTAAGTTAATTAACAATGGGTGGCCCAAATGTCAATGACAGATTACTCTAATTAGCTATTAACTTAACTAAATAGTGATTAATCAGAGGTGGGCCCCACATGTCAGTGTAACAGTTCTAATTAACTAGTTTTTATTTATTAAAAAGGCCAGGGCCCACATGTAAGTCAAAGGGGGGGGTTAGCCTCTGTTTATTACTAAACAGAGGGATTAGGGGGGGGGGCTGGCCCACTGTCATTGGGTGATTAGTTGCTAAACTAATCCCCTGACGTGGCGGGCCCAGGGGTCAGTGGCAGGCGGACCTCGCCGGCGACTGGGCTCCGGCGAGCTCGATGCTGCCATCGCTGTGGCGCACGAAAGGCGGCGTGGAGGGGCTTGTTCGACGGAGGGGATCACGGCGCATCGACTGGGACGGGCGGGAGGTCGCGGAGGGGACGGAGTCATCGATGGCGTCGCGTGCGGCGGCGAAGCAGTACGGGTCGACGGCGAAGTCGACGCCACAGAGGGGTTCCTTGGGCGTGCGCTAGCGTATCGTGTGCTTGCGTGGGCGTGGCGTGCAATGGTACCATCGGGGTGTCAAACGCGCGCGTCCGGCCACGGGGACGCGTCCACCGGCGGCGAGGAGTTACTGCTCGCATGGCGGCGGCGTTAACGGCAAGCGGAAGGGGGTGCGAGCACTTGGGAATGGTGGCCAAGCTCACCAGGAGTCGGTCGAGGAGGGCAGCCTGCGCGATGGCGAGTTGTGGCGGCCGGAATTGCGCCGGGTTCACGCCGGAGCCGAAGACGAAGGTGGCGCCGATTCGCAACGTAGAGGTGCTCCGGGCACGGCTTCTTCTTCGGGGTGAGGGAGACGTCGACCGCGCGCACGATGGACACGAAGGTGAGGCGTGTCGAGGTTAGTGGCCGTGTATGTGCGTGTCAATGGTGACCGTGGCGGCGGTTCCTTTTTGCGGCGACGACGACGAGGCGTGGAGGGGCGAGATGGAGCTAGGGTTTGCCCTGGCGGCTCGGGGGCGAGCACTTAACCCCTTCCACAAACCCTAGGGGCTACGGATGCGCGACACGGCGGCAATCGCCGTCGAGCACCTCTGCCTAGGCGACACGCACGGGGGAGGGGGAACAGTGAGGAAGACGACCCGGGGTGGGCTAGGTGGGCCACTTGGGCTGCACTGTGCACTCACTGCACCAAGCCAGTGGGCCACTTTGCTATTTATCTTTTCTGTATTTCTTTTCCTCTTATGTATTATTTTATTAGCTTAAGCATTTTTGTAAAATATGTTAGGTGCCTCTAAATTAGTATAGCACAATATAGCAGTGCCACAAAAGTTTTGGAGGCAAAAGAAATTCATTAGATATTTCTTTTAAATATTAAATGCCTAAAGTGAGGGTTTTAACCTACTGTTTGAATTGTTTGAAATTTTCTATAACTTAATAAATTCCCAAAACCATATGGGTTTGGTCCACTGAATATTTGTGATTTTTTAAAAGTAGTTTCAAAATTTTTGGAGAAAGTTTATTTTGCACATTGGTTTTAATATTCCACCAAAGGCAATTTAAGATTTGATTTGATTTCAATTCAAAGGCAATTGTTTTGAGCTTGGACTTTAGTTGACCAATGATGAGCAAGGTCCATGGTCCATATTGCTTTGAACAACACCACAGGGGCATTTTGAAAAATTGAATTGACTCAAGTTGATCAAAGCAAAGTTTTGGAACAGTAATGATCAAAGTGATTGTGATTACTGTTCACTGACAGTGAGAGTGTTACAGGGCTCTCTCTTCGGAAGTTTCACGTCACGGGAAATAAATAGGCGAAGGGGGCAGCCAGGGGTCTAGGCGCCCCCCCCTAATGCGGCCAAGCCCTAGGCCGCGCCAAGTGGCCGCTTGGGGCCCTGGTGGGTCCCACCTGGTCCTCCTTCGGGACTCCGGAAGGTTTCTTCACGCTGATTTTTTATCTGATTTTCCCCGAATTTTTGGAGCACTTTTAATATGGGGGAAAACTGAAATAAAAAACAGCAGAAAACAGAAACTGACACCGGGGTGCACTTAGTTATTAGGTTAGTCCAAATATGATCAAAAGTGTATGAATGTGTATCTAGATCATAGCAATATCACACAAGACATGCATGGAGCAAGCAGAAATTATAGATACATTTGGGACGTATCACAACCTTGACAGGAAGCGCCTAAAGCTAATTCTACAATGGGCAGTATGAGAGGAAGATTGCTTGGTCAATTGCAAAGAATGCGATGGGGATGTGTGATGGGGAGATTTACTTGTCCCCGCCTCCGCCAAGGGAATGGACATCACAACTGTTGGTATTTTGGTTGATTCAGGCAGGTTTGTCTGGGAGTTGGACCGGAATTATCTCACTGATAATTCCAAATCTAACTCCACAAGAGTAAAAAGATGTGGATGTGGACTTGGTTGCTTCCGCTAGCGTTGCATATATGTATAACGTGTGGAAGCAACCTTAATTAGATTCAACCTCATCTTCTCATGCGAAAGAGGGCAAGTTCTTACCACCGCTATCATGGTCAACGAGTCCATAAGAAGAAAAGGACAAGGAGACCGATTCAAAGATACAAGAAGAATGAAGAAGCTCGGGTGAATCTTGAAGAGCCAATCGTGGAAGCCAATAAGGCGGGGAATGCAAGGGATTTGTTTGGCATATGGGTTATGGACTCCCCTCTCTACCTCTTAGTCCTCCGTGCACCCATAGACTCATGTATCAAAAATAATATATGTTATTCTTTTACCTTATTTTAAGGGTAGTATTGATCATCAGTCAAGGACCCTAAGATTTTATAAAGTCCACATGAACATGTGACCATTCACTCTAACTTAAATAAGATACAAATATAAAATATGACACATGATTAAAAAAAGATGTAGATATGGTGGTGGATATATTTGTATAAAAAATCACCTTTTCAATCTAAGCAAATGTAGCCGCATATGATAGTTATCAAACATAAAATCCCAAAAGGTGATCAAATTTGACCATTTATATGACTAAACTTAAAAAACATTATGCATTGAAGTATTATTTATGAGTGTGCCACTCTATCATTGCTTTGCTACATGTCGTGAGTCGATTATTTATGTTGCATGATTGCTAATTTTATTATTTCACCTAATATTTTGTTGAATTTCAAGATATTTTGATCCACTTTCAATTGAGTAAACTTAAGATATGCTTTCGTACTCGGGTAACATCCACCCCACATTCGCACTACATGAGATTTGTATTCACATTCATATTTATTTTAAAATCATGAAAATGTAGTGGAAAATATAACATTCAATCCGTTTCCAAGCCTATCAATAATATCCAGTGGAGAAAGATAAAACTCTTTGTTATCTTTCTCAATCTCTCAATATATCTCACCTCTCTTTGCAATATATTTCCACCAATCATGTCTCTCGTTGCTTGGGCATTTCCACCCGAAACACAAATAATTTTATTTACAAATATAATTATAATTATTTTAGGTTATATAAAATGTGGTATTTTGTGGGTATTTTTTAATCAAAATCATAGTTTTGGATATTTTGGGCTTTCAGGCCGAAAACTGAAGCCAAGCCCATCCCGTTGGGCTTTTTTGTGTCGTCTCTCACGGTGGTGGGTGGTGGGTGTGTGCCCATGGCGAGGCCCATCCCCTCGCTCCTCCTCCCATCCATCCTCTCACGACCCCCCAGCGCCGCCGCAGTGCCGCGCGCCTCCACCATTCCCGCTCATCTTCTCCGCGCACGGCCTCCGAGCTCACTCCTCTGCCTTGCCGCCCTCGGCTGCGCCACCCCCATGAGCGGACCCGCTCCCTCTCCCTGAGCTTTCTGCCTCCGGTCACCGGGTCCGCCGAGTTGGGGCGGGGCTGTGCGCCCTGACGCCCGTGCGCGCCGGCGGGGCCTCGCCGGCGACGCCTCCGTGTGCGACGCCCTATCACTCCCCCGCCTCCTCCACGTCTACGCATCGGCACTCCCGGCATCGAGCCTCTGAATCACGCCCCCCATGTCGCCTCTCCGGCAGGCGGGCCGCCGCGCTGCCCCCCTCGCCCCGCCGCCGGCATCCCCGCACGTGGCTCGCTGCCAGAACCAGCAATGCCATCCTCCGTGGGACGAACCATTCTTCTCCCCCATCCGCCACCTTCGCCTGCCTCTCCTCTGGGCCGGCGTCAGGGCTCGGATGATTTCCACTTCTATCGGTAAGGATCGACGATTTGCTTTGATGCGTGTTAGACTTGTAATCAAATCCATCAACATATTGCGAGGTCGGTCCTACTTGACCCTATACTAGTACTAATGCATGACCCTGCGTTTGAAAATGAGATCAAATTCAGGCCAATGAGCCGGCAGTATACTGTGATTTTGCTTCACTTGAAAATACATCCTACACCAATTCGATATTCTAAGCTCGCTGAAATCGACTATGAGACGCTCCATTTTGAATTATATGCGCAATTGTTTGCTGTAAGGGAGGTAGTTATTTACGTCAGTATGTAACGACTAACCAATGTTTTGGTGACTTCAGAGCGTCATGATTGTATATGGAAGGCTGGCATGGCTTCGAGATTCATGCAAACCGATATCGTGAATGCTCTTCGTAAAGGTGATCGGCAGCGAGCATCCATTATGCTCTCGAATCTTCAACAAATCAAAGAAGAATTAACTTCAGAAGATTTTTCTTACATACTGGAGTACTGTGCAGAAGCACCTGATCCGTTGGTAAATCTACTGTCAGATGCATATTTTACCTATAGCATGGAGTTTGGTGTAGTTTTGATTTAGTACTCCTTCTGGATCTTTTCCGATATGCACAGTTTGTTATGGAGACATTGGAGCTGATGAACTTGAAGGCCATAGATATTAGTAAAAGCAATTACAGATTTGTCACTCGAGCACTCAGCAAAGGAGGGTGTTCGAAGGAGGTATGCGATACTTCTTATATACCGAATGAAGTTTTTGTCTTTCTAACTTGTTTGGGGGTTCAATCATATAAGTACACTTTTGAAACTGCTTCAAATAGAGTGTCAGTAGAAGTAATATGCACTTGAACCATCCAGTTCACTGTTTCTTCTGTGTAAGCTGTCCAACTTCCCATTTCTTAGTGCTACCAGCTAGTAGCTAGTTGAAATGCAATATTGACGTGTTTATCCTTTTGTACAAAATAAAGCTTCAACACTAGGCAAGGCCTTTTTTCAGTGTACTTGATGAATGGTTATATTATTTCATGCCTTGCCCAAAATAGCAAAATGATGCACCGGTTATTTCTTTCAGGTGAAGTTTGCGCATGGGCATTCCCACAAATATTTTCATGCTCGCCCATGACAGGCTCTGCAGCCATTGTTTGTAGAGAAAAAACTTCACTTACAGACCTTGAACTTTGGCTGTCATTTGCTTTCCACCCTGAAACTTCAAAATCATCCAGAAGTAACCCTTAGCACTCACTGTCTGGAATCATTGTTTCCATATGACCAGGCGGTGATCTTCACCACTGTGACAGTGCATCCATGTCATGTAAAAGTGCTCCAAAATGCAGCAAGGGGGTCATGTGGATGGCATAAACTTAGAAGTTGAGGGTCCGGTTTAGACAGTTTTAAAGGTTTAAGACGAAAAGCAGGGCCACAGTGAATCTTTTCGTTATTTATATATAGTATAGTTGTAGGAGAGGGAATCAGACAGTAACTTGTACCTTCTGCAAGTAATCTGTTATTCTTTTCAATCTTTTATTAATTATTAGGAACCCTTTTGATGAAAAATATGTTGTTCTGTTAATCTTTGGTTTCGTTTTAACATGCACTCTGCAGTTCTCTCTATTTTAATTTCTCGCCCTTCTGCTCTTATGTTATATATTTACCTGCTTACTGAATAATGCCTTATAGCTTACAGTTTTGCAGGAGATTATGTTAGCTCCTTGCAGTCTTCAAGTTATTGACGACCATCTTTCTGATGTAGGCACTTAAACTGCTCACTCTTCTAGTGGAAAAAGAAAGCTCTTACGGTATTTTGCCGATTTTCAACATCTTTTTGAATGCCTGTAGAACAAATCTGAATGCTGTTGAGAGCTGTCTAGAGAAAATGGATAATCATCTTCTTGGGAAGTCTGAAATAACATACTGGGAGCTTCTGAAGGTTTGTATGAACAATTATTCAATATTGCCTATTTACAATCTTCAGGAGTTCAGTTTCATATCTCGAGAGAAGTACTAGTTTACCAGAACTTACCTGTTGCAGCCGCAACTATGGGCAGACATAACCACACATGACATTGTGAACCATTTGGTTCTTATTTTCTGAATTGACATCAGCTTGCCTTCATTTGTACTAGTTTGTATCCCCTTCTGGTCCATCACTTAGTTTTGTACCTTTTTATGGGGAGCTCTTGCATGTTAAAATTAGTTTCTTTTACTTCTGTTATGAAACAGTCACATGCTTTTTTCCTTTTCTGTATTTCATGTTTATGGTGTCTCTTGAGACATTCCTTTTCATGTAATGTTGTATTTCATTTCACAAGTTTCTTGGGATACATCAGCCTGCTTACTTGATTGATATATCTTTCCAGGTTGCAGTTTTTCAGAGAAATTTGTCTGCAGTTCATGATTTATGGAAGGAATGCACTAGGTATTACAGCCCAAGCATTATAAGTCAGAGGAAATTTGTGAAGGCTTTCTCTACACTAGGTGACCTTCAATCTGCATATCGTATCTTGCAGCATATGGTAGTCCTTGCTGGAGAACACACTGACCATCTGAGGGTGTCTTCTAAAAAGAGATGCCAATCAACAAGATTAGACATTCCTGTACCTGCTTTGCGTGAAGTAGAAGATCTCAAACTTGTATCGGACTATGATCTGCCATCATCATTTCAAGGGAAGATGGGTACCGAAGAATACTTTATTGATGCTCAACCGGAGCCGTTCCAGGTGGAAACTCAATCATCAAAACATGAGCAATTGAAGGGTTATGTGTCATTTATCTCTGATGGTCTGTTCTGCATTCCAACTACATAAGCCATGCAGTATACTTGTAAACTTAGTTTAATGATAGTTATAGAACTTATTTACTTTCAGTCTTGTTCCAGGTGACAATTCTGAACTAGGCAGTGGGAGGATGCCAAAAACATTGAGGTTTGCACCCACTGCAGTGAAGAAAGTTTTGCGCTGGTCTTTCAATGATATCATACATGCGTGTGTGCAGCTTAACAACAGCCAACTGTGTGAACAATTATTTGTAGAGGTAACAAATATGTATTCTTTTGTTGGCTTAATGTATATTATGATTTGCCGTCTTTCTGTTTGCTTACGTCTTTAACTAAGCACTTCTCTTATTACATCAATTTTTTGAACGTTTTCGTTCTTCTGGATGGTTGAACATCACTGTGGTAACTTTCCAGTGGCTTATTTAATTTATTTCATCTATACTTTGTTTCTGTAATTATTTTTGCTTTTGTTTTAGCTTCTTTCTTAAGATAGTCACAAAAACAGAGCATGAAGTCCATTTCTGACTGATGCATTAAATTCAATTAAAGTTGGTGACTGACATGTGAAGTTGCACGCCTGTCTATTCTTGTACTTTAATTATTTATCAATTTTCTGTTTCTATTAGTGGAAAAGGTGTTCGCTAGTGCGGAAATTTCATATTTCATGCCAGAGAAGTTCGATTTTATGCTCAGTGTTATTCTTTCTTCTCAGATGCACAAGATTGGACTGCGACAGTCAAGATTCACATATGATGGTTTTATGAAGTGTGTGATAACTGGGAAAGGAGTTGCACATGCCATCAAAGTGGTATGCTATTGAAAGTATATCCAGTTACATGAAAGGATGTCTTGTTAATATGATTGTGCGTGCTACTTATTTTGTGAATATAGTTATGCTCTACTGTCTGATTTTTAATAGCTATTTTAATTGTAATGTTAATCACTGTTTACTTACTCTCCATGGAAGCTGCTATGTAAACCTGAACTGTACGTGTTCTATTGTGACTGCTGATCATTATTTAGTTACTCTCCATTAAAGCTACTAATGCTACTATATTTGTATTCTCATGCTTCGCAGATTGAAGTGATGGAGAGAAGAGGTATCAGGCCTTACGATGGTACATTCGTTGCTCTCTCAGTTGCCCATAGCAAAAGCTTACAGTTGGATCTGGCTGAGCACTTCTTGGGAAGAATTTCAGATATACAACCGGAGTATATATATGCTTTTAATGCTTTGCTTTCTGGTTGCGACATTATGGTAATGTATCGACTTTGGAAAGGGATTATCTGCCATGTCATATTTGTGTCCCTACCTCCTGCCATCTTAATTTCTGCTTGGTCATTCATGATGAGAGTACATATATGCTGATGTATAGTCTATCAATAATTTTTGTCTTTTCCTGTCTTAAATAGTGGGTGCTCTGTGTCATACCAATGGCTGTTTTTTTTAGTTGTCAGTGCACCAGACTTTGCTGATTGTATAGAAATTACTAAGTCCCCTCTTATTATTTTTGTAGAATGAACCAGAAAGAGCTCTCCGCATACTAGCGAAAATGAGACGCTTGGATTTGAAGCCACATATCTGGACCTATGAAATTATGTTTTCTCTGTTTGGCAATGTCAATGTTCCTTATGAAGAAGGAAATATGCTATCACATGCTGATGTTTCCAAAAGGATAAGCATAATTGAGATGGACATGTTAAACCATGAGATTCGACATAGTTTTGTGTCTATGAAGAACTTGGTATGTTTACTTCGCTACTTCTATATATATTACGTGCACAGTTCGGTGTAAAGAGGTGTATCACTTGTAATTTTGTTGCAAGGAGAGCACACCTGTTTATGTAGAACTCTCAATAATTGACTTCTGTTGGTGGTAATGAAAATTTTAATATGCTGGCTACAAGACCTCTGCTGTGGTCATTGGGAAACAGGGAGTTCACATTCTTGTTTCCTTCTTTCCCTTCTCATATGAAAAATTGGTTTACCAAGAGAGTTGGCACTTGGCGCCAGTAGAGGGGGGGGGGGGGGGGGGTAAGGATGCAACACATAGGTGTGTAACCATTCTGTTTAGAAACAACGTTATTTTTATGGATTTGTTACTTTTCCCTCATCATGCTCTAAGATGGTCGAAATTTGTTGTTCCTTGTTGTTTGTTGATGATAGCTGTCCATGAAAGGACATGATTTATTGGGTCTGTACCACTGCTTGTACGATCTGTTCAAACTAGCACATGCCAGCCTATGTTATTCTGTCTTACGAGCATACCCGGTGGCTAATCCTAGTTACAGTGCCTAATCCGTTAAGACTTATAATGCTTAAAAAGGGGAAGCGAAGGTTTTATCTGTGATGTAATGTTGGACTTCACTTGCTAATATGGGCGCGTTGGCCTAGTTTAGGAGAGTAGGAAGCACTTCGCAATGAATGGGATTCACAACATTACTTGTGTCTTGATGATCTAATGGAAGTATGCAGCAAGGTTTGTACTATATGTTCAAACTAGCATATCATTGGTCAGTCACATCCCAAGACCTCACTGGCTTGAAAAATATCACCATGATAATCGTCAAACTTCTTGTTTAGATTGCTGAGATCACTTATCACGTGTCAGTATGGTCTTTGATACTTCTTACAGTGATAGCATGCATCGAAAGTCTTAATATTTAATTTACGTCTTTATGTTCTTTCAGATACGAGCCTTTGGCGCTGAGGGAATGTTAGACGAAATGCTGAGGTACTTGAATGTTGCTGAGAATGTTTTATGGAACATGGATCCTTATCAGAAGTGTGATCTCTACGTCATTGTGTTGCATGCTTTGGTTAAAGCAAAGGAAGTACGGATCTACTTCCTTTTACCCTTTATTTTGTTATATGAAATGATGAACTGGGTTTATTTTTCTTGCAAGGCTATTTTTATGCTTGTCTGTTTACAACGAAAGTTGTTGAATTCGATATACCTCATTCTGGTTTGCAGACACAAAAGGCAATAAGAACCTTCAAGATCATGAGAACATGTGGTCTTCCAATCAATACCGCAGTTTATAACATCATGATAGAGTGCTGCAAATTATTGCCGTGTTTCAAATCAGCTGGCGCTTTGTTGTCCTTGATGCTCCGAGATGGCTGCTGTCCTACGGTTTTGACCTTCACATCTCTCCTGAAGGTATGACTAGTTAATTGCAGTGCTGTTACTACTCACCATGTAATGTACTGCTAATTCCTTCGTTTAGTTAATTTGAATTTCTGAGCCCCATTTTCTTGATCTGATATCAAAAAAATTCCATGACAGGTTGTATTAGCAAAAGAGGATTTTGAGGGGGCACTGGATCTGCTGGACTTATGCATAACAGAAGGAATTCAACCTGACGTTGAGATTTTCAACGCAATACTCTCAGAAGCGAATGCAAAAGTATGTCAATGGTACCATTTGCCGACTTGTGTTCCCGAAATGATGTCGAAGTTAAACTCATGTTTGCTCACTCTTCACAGGGTAATATCCATGTTGTTGAATACATTATTGAGTGTATTCACAGAGCAAAGGTTCAACCCGATGAATCAACGCTTTGGTACACGTTCTGTACCTACGTGGATCAAGGGCTGCACAACACTGCAGTCGAGGCATTGCAAGTCCTCAGTATGAGAATGATATCCCTGGACACAAGCATTCTCAAGGAGAAAGGAGCAGCTTTAGAGGATCTAATTCTCAGCGAAGAGCCAGATGCTGAATTAAAGATCATCAAGACACTCGAAGCAACCGAAGAATGTAGCGCGGCAGCCTTGCTGAACCTGAGGTGGTGCGTGACAATGGGTTCCACCATATCCTGGTCTCCCGAGGACAGCCTCTGGGCAAGGAGGCTGGCATCCTCGTACGATGCTAACAAGCGACCGGACGTGTCATGAAATCTGGAGTGCTGTAAGTATCAGTCTTATTTACACTGGTCGAGGAGATAGGTCTATTACTGGGTCCGTTGCGTGGTTTCGACATGCTCTTGAGTCCAGCCAAATCCTGGTGATGTAGTTCTTGGCATCATCCCGTGCTGACACCCTCCCCCCTGGTTTCGACATGCTCTTGAAGCCAGTAGCAGCTGTCAAGGAGGAGCATCAGTTTCACTAATTTTGCATGAGAGTTGATGGTGACGAAGATTGGACCAGCAAGGAACTCACATCCACTCAATACATTATTTATTTCATTAATATTCTCCTCAAAACTGTCTTGCTTCAATGGATAGAAGGTTTTTTGGGGCATGCATATATGTATGTATGTAAAGTGATTTATGGGATTATTAGGCATCGGAGGATGACATGGTAGCGAAGAACACTGTAGAATTTTGTACCCGTAAAGTTCTCTCTCTTTCTCTCTCGTTCGACGCAAAATGGTCTAATTTTTGTTCGAGCAATGTGGCCATGCATTGGGTAGCTAACCTCGGTCTGTGCAATAAATATGTTTGTAGTGTACAAGTATTGGGTAAGAAGTGTCTTAGTTTTTCGCTGCTTTCTCTCAGTGAATAAACTAAACGTGATGATGTGTACCGTGATCAATCATTTTTGTTTTTTGCTTGGTTTCTCCTGACGCTTGTAAAATTTCAGGAAGAATTCATTCTTTGACTATAAAAGAAAGACAAGTGCTGATACTAATAGACAAAAGATAGGGTCTTATCTATCGATCGGTTGTCGTCCCGACTTCTTTAGTGATCCAAAATATCTTATATTTGTATACTCTATGTGGCTACTCTGTGAGATGTGAAACTGATTCTGGTATGCTTTTACCGTTTCATACGATTTGGAACGAGAGGAATGCTAGGATCTTCCGTTAGAAATCCACATTACCAACGCTTTTTCTTGCACATCATAGTGGAAGAGGCAAAACTATGGATTACGGCCGAAGATAAAAAGCTAGGGATTTTTGTTATACGCGAGTAGTTGGCATGTGGTGTATGTGGGTTGGTTTGTAAAAAACTCCATCTTCTTAATCAATAGATGAGGCAGAACTTTTACCTTCGTTTTGAAAAAAGAAACTGACGTGCGTGTTACCTGTGCCTCCTCCTAGAACACAGTTTGTTGTTCTAGTTCCTTAGCTCGTTTTGTTTGTTTCCTTTGGATGCTTGTAAAAATGGTGGTTTCTTTAACGGAAATCGACGAGCCATGTGTGCTCACTGTTTCAAAAGAGAAAAACTGAGCCTAGTATAAACAGCATACTGGGACAATGTTATGTGTCCACTGAAATCTATATGTACTCCTTGGCTACGTTATGCACATGACTGATGGTGTGATGTCTCCACACCACACCAGACCCTCACAAAAAACACCTCATGTTCATCACCCTAATCAATCAATGTCAGCGTGCACGTAGTCTACAAACACGAAATTCTTCTGCCGGTCGTAGAAGGCGTAGGCCAGAGCGCCACTGACCAAAGCAGCAGCACCGAGCAATATTCTCCACTGAATATCTGCGGGGATCCCGGCGGTGGCACCGAACGCCACCGTCGCCCCCATGAACACCTTCTGCAGGGTCTGAAATGCCTTGTGCGCTCCTCTGCAGGACGAGCATTTCAGCGTGTGCTGCTCGTATCTGTCTAGCATCTGCGCAAGCAGTAGTTTGCGATTTTGTCATCAACATAATGTCAAAATATAAGAATAAGAGAACTGCAAAAATGCAGAAACATCAAAATAAATGCAAGAATTCATGTGGTATAAGGATGTAAAAAACAAACATGCATAATATTTGGAAAGATCGACATATATACCCACAAAAAAAAGATTGACATATATATACAGTCCGGTGAGAAAAAATAACTGCATAGACGGATCTTTTACCTCTCGCTTCGAAAGGACGGTAGAAGGTAACACATCTTGGCTAGGACTTCCATACCAGTCAGGCTGGCTATTGCCGAATTTCCTTAACCATGCCCTGAATGCCAAGACAAACCGGTCGGCCTGTGTGGGTGTGAAAGTGAGCTTTGTGTACTGCTGATTAACATCTGCAGATGATTCCTTGGATGCAGACAGGAAAACCTTCTCCTGGCCTTGAAGCACAATCATATCGCCATCATAGACCAAATTCGAGGTCCAATGTTCATACCATCGAGGGACAAACTGCATCACCAATGGGGAGAGACAAATAACAAGGCAATGTTCAGGATTCCACCTTATACTCCAAATATGATGAGTTGATGACAACATAAACGATCTTCCCATTCTTTATACAGTAAAAATAAAGCAAATACTCCCTCCGATCCAAAAAAAAGTGTCGTGGTTTTAGTTCAAATTGGGAACACTTTGAACTAAAACCACGACACTTTTTATGGATCGGAGGTAGTACAAAATAAGCATATACCTGCCACCATGCTTTTCCTGGCATGGTAAACTGGAAAAAGTTCCGAGCACTGCAGACGATAGAACGAGTTTTCCCCGGGGCCATTGGAATGTTGAAGGAGCAAATCCATATCACCCATTTCTGATCTCCCACAATTGGTAGTTTTGTGTCAATCTCTATTCTGCATAGACCAATTAATTAGCAGAGGGTCGGAGTCATAGGTTGAGTGAATTGTTGCATTTGGGAAGTACAAAAATGAAAAAGATGGGAGAGGGTGTTTTGCTGAAACATACTTGTTCAGTGCATAGCAAGGGGCCTCGAAAGTTGCAGTGATGCGAGGATTACCGGCATTTGCTCCTGAATATCCCCATGCGCCACTTGATTCCATTTTGAATGGCAAAGGCTTGGCTCTATCTCTTCGTCCAGTGACCTGTGAGAGGAGTTAAATTCAAGTGTGGGTAATGCTGCTGGGTTGTCTAAGGTTAAAGTAGATAGGCATGTTCAATGTAGCATGAGATCCCAAGTTAAACGTTATTGCATTAACATCAAGACAGCTGGATGAGTTTAACTTTTTCAGTATACAAGAAGTCCAAGATAGATGGCTAATATGGTTGTGTCAATCAGCTACAGTTCAATTTTAGCACAAGCAAGTAGTATAAGTGAAGAGAACATAATAAAAACAGTAAAACATTCATAATTTCAGGTGCAACAAGTAACTCAAAACATCAAAATACTACTCCCTGTGCAACTTAATACTATAAGAGTTTACAATTATAAATTTAGAGTACCATTGCCCACCAAAAGCGATTGCTAAGCGATTCAGTGAATGTATTGGAACCGAATTGAAGTTGTAAACTTGAAGATTACACTCCATGGCGAGCAAGCAACCAACATATGGCTTACAACAAAAGTTTCTCCCTGCTATTCAGGGCTTCTAAGTTGAATGCAGAAACGGCTAGTATAGTATAGCGAGCAAGTAAGCATATTCTCAAATGTCTGCACTGCACTGCACAGCACAGCATGTGTACCTTGTGGTGAGCAAATTCTATGTGCGAGGGGTCAGAGACGTTCTCCATCAACGTGTCGTACCCATAGAAGAGATCCCTCTGGATGGTCACGGTGGAGAAGGCCGGGTCATCGAACTCTTTCGGCAACCTGAAACCAAACTGAATATGATGAGGATGTTGTGTTCCTGTGGACTGAATAATTTTGCAGTGAAGAAGAAGAAGAGGGGCAGCGCAGCGAATACATTGGAGGCTTGGTGGCCTTGGCCTTGTCCCAGCCGTTCTCGTCGGGCCAGACGAAGAGCAGGCCCTGGGAGAGCAGGGTGGGGAACTTGGTGGCGCATGCCCTGGGCGAGCGCACCGCCCTGGCCTCGGGCCCGTCGGGCGCGGCCTGCGGGATCCTGGTGCAGGCGCCGGCGCCGTCGAAGGACCAGCCGTGGTAGGAGCACTGGAGGCAGCCCGTCTCGTCGATCCGCCCCTCCTGCGCGCGCCAGTGTCAGTACAGGAACAGAGATGAGAAAGAGGAGATCGAGGGAGGGGAGGGGGTACCGAGAGCGGGGCGAGGCGGTGGGGGCAGCGGTCGTCGAGCGCGACCCAGTGGCCGGAGTTGGGGTCCTTCCAGATGACGAGGTCGCGGTTGAGGAGCTGGAACGGGGTGGGCACGCGCGGGTCCAGGTCCTCCACCAGCGACACGGGGTACCAGTGGTCCCGCCACACGAACGTCTCCTCGGAAGACGCCGGCGACGTGCTCGGCTGAGGCTCCGACGCCCGCTCCGCCTCGCCGGGGACGGACGTCGGCGGGGCGGCCACGCGCAGGCGGGTGCGGTCGCGGCGTGGTGGGCCGCGGAGGCGCCGGGACGCGGACGGGAGGGGGGAGGCGAGCGGCGGGCGGTGGAGCCGGGGGCTCGGGGGGAGGAGCAGGGATGCGGAAGGCATCGCCACCGCCGGCATTTGATTTGATCTGTCTTGCTTCCTCTCGGGATGGTTCGTTGGTAGGGGAGTCGGAGGTTTTGGAGTGCTTGAGAATTTTCTGGCCCTGGCCGGTGAGAAGGGAGGGAGGGATGGAGGGAGGTTGCGTGACGGCAGAGAGGGAGGAGACTGGACCGGAGCACGGCGTTTTCCGGCGGCCGCGCCATGTGTGGTGGAGCTTGGGCCAGCCAGACACACCGCACACGCAAGACGCAACGTCGACCAGCCCGGTTCGTGACAAGGACACGAACAAAACCGGCCGGCCACTGGTTTCAGACTTCTTACCAGGGGCCGATTCAGAGTGCACACAAAAAACCAAAAGAATGAGTTCTACCGGACCAACCCACTCACTCAGATCCTGAACTAGCAATCTGATTTTCCTTTGCAGTTTGCCTGAGTAAATTACACCTACAATCCTTGTAGTAGTTAGCGTGTAACATGATGGTCCTGATACTTACATACCAGCAGTGAGAAAGAATAATAAAATAAATTGGAAATGAGAGGGCTCGAACCTGCGAAGCTTACCTCGGTACCAAGCTACACAACCAGCAGGAGAAATGATCTTACGTGAAAATTAATGAGTCAAAACATTAAACCCCTTCCCAGTACATCTTTAAGAAATTATCCTGATACATGTATTTTTTTTTTGAACTCTGATACATGTATGTTACCGGTTTCTTTTTTATGTTTTCCAACTTTTCTCCACTTGAAAAAGTTACATTCGCCATGAAATTTAACGAAAATGGTTGTGCATTTGAAAAAAAAATAAGTTACATGTTTTTGAAAATGTTTCACGTGCGTTAAAAAATAGTAAATATGTTTTTGAAAAAATAATCATGCATTTCACATGTATTAAAATAATATAGTGTAAATTATTATTACATTTGTAGAAACATATTGATTTTTCATATAAGTTAAAAAATTTAGATTTTATTATTTTGATCACATAATGATTAAAAATATAACTATTTTCGAAAATTATGTTGAACATTATTCCAAATACACATTGTTATGTTTGTAAATACTCTTCTGTCTCAAAATAAGTGTTTCAAATTTATCTAGATATGGATGTATCTATAAGTAAAACTATATCTAGATACATCAATATCTAGACAAATCTACGACAATTATTTTAGGATGAAGAAATTAATAATTGTTCGCGCTTGTGGCCATGAATGAAGATACGTATATTTTTCTTACATTTGTATTTTAAAATCCATATAAATTTTAGAAAAGTTCATGTTTAACTCTTCAAGATACACAAGAATTGTATATTAATAACCATTGTTTTATATGGTAAAAATAGAAACATGCGTGGGAAAAAACATAAAGGAAGTTGGTAGAAAATGCATAAGGAATATAGCGCTCTATATATATTTCTATCTAATCTGTACACAAAAATATTTATGTGGTCTGTTGGCAAGCTCATGATGTCCTATCCACGGCGGTCCCAGGTTCGAATCCTAACTGCAGTATATTTTTTCATATACTGTATTATTATTCTCTCATATGCTGACGAATGATCCGTATTAAGAGACGTAATCAGGACCGTATCAAACAGTATTCTCATCTTTGAGGATCGTATTGGAGCGTTTAGCAAGTTGGAGGACCATCATGTTACGTGCCAACGAGTACGAGGACCATAGATGCAATTTACTCTAGTTTGCCTACTGTAATAGCATCTTCAGCCGCGCCCTCAAGAGGCCCCCAAGGCGGGCGCTATTTACGCCGGACGGACGAAATCCATCCAGTCGCGCCCCCAAGCGATCGGGCCAAAATTAAGTCCGGCGATCCCAAGCGAACCCGGCGCGTTGGAGGTCTCTTGGGGGCGCCGGACGAAACAAAAAGAGCCGGCTGGCCCACTGGCAGAGCAAACCGTCCCAAAAACGACCCCCTCTTCCCACCACCTTTGTCGCCGCCGGTGCCGCGCCGTCGCAAGGTAGCCGTTGCGCCGCCACCAAACACGTCATTGTTTCACCCCTCCTCCCCCTTTCAAGCTTTCCTAGTACATCGGCGTTTGGCCGGCGCGACGCGAACAACCGAGACCAACGGCGACTGTTCGCGACCACATCGCACCCCAGGTGTTCGGCGAATTGCCGCGCCGAGATGGACTCCGACGACGAGGCGATCTTCGCCGCGCTGATGGAGGAGGAAGAGTCCGCCGCGGGCTCCGGGAACGACGAGCACCTGATGATGCTCGCCGCCTTAGCCGAGTTGTTCGACGCCAACACGGCGCCGCAGCGGGGCGGCTCTAAGATGGGCCGCCGGAAGGCAAAGGAGAGGCGCCGTTCGGAGGGCTATTGCTTGCTCTACTCCGACTACTTTGCCGATGTTCCCCTACACGGCGAGAAGACATTCCGGCACCGATACCGCATGGGCCGAAAGCTCTTTCTTCGCATTGTCAATTCACTTCGAGAGTACGACAGCTACTTCGCTTGCAAGAAAGATTGCACCGGCACAGTTGGATTCTCCACACTTCAGAAGTGCACAACGGCAATGAGGATGCTTGCATACAGAGCTCCTGGTGATCAACAGGAAGACTATGCACGCATGGCCGAGTCCATCGCCCTTGAGTGTATGTACAAGTTTTGCAGAGCAGTGGTGGGCTGCTTTGGAGGACAGTACTTGCGAGCAGCCAATGATGAAGACACTGCTTGGATCCTAGCAGAAAATGAAGCAAGAGGATTTCCTGGGATGCTTGGAAGCATCGATTGCATGCATTGTGAATGGAAGAACTGTCCATTTTCTTGGAAGGGGATGTACAAGGACGCAAAAGGTCACTGCAGTGTGGTACTTGAGGCAGTTGCTACACATGATCTCTGGATTTGGCACTCCTTCTTTGGCATGCCAGGAACACACAATGACATCAACGTCCTGCAGTGCTCAAATGTCTTTGCCAGGCTTGTCGATGGTCATGCTCCTCCGGTGAACTTCGAGGTCAATGGGCACCAGTACAACAAGGGATACTACCTAGCAGATGGCATCTATCCAAGATGGCCGGTATTTGTGAAGACTATCTCAAACCCTGTGCCAGGAGGGAAGTACTCCCACTTTGCCAAGTGTCAGGAGTCTTGCAGGAAGGATGTCGAGCGGGCTTTTGGGGTGCTCCAATCTCGATTTGCCGTTGTGCGGTACCCCGCTCAAACTTGGTCGAAAGATCAAATGTGGGAGGTGATGAATTGTTGTGTCATTTTGCACAACATGATCATTGAGAACGAGAAAGATGATCCAGTGTATGACACTAAACCATATCTCAACCAGGGGCCTCTTGCAGTTGTTGATCACGAGATACCACCAGATTGGACAGCATATCTCAACATGCGCCAGGAGATCCGAGACCCGCACGTGCATCGTCAATTGCAGGAAGATCTAGTGATCATCTGTGGACGCGCAAAGGCAATGCCTAGTTTGATTCGTATTTGTGCCGAACTGTGCCGAATTGTGACAACATTTGCGACGAATTGTACCGAACTGCGGTGAATTTATGCCGAATTTGCATTTAAAATATCAATTTGCGCCGTTTTGAATCGAATTTGGGTCGAATCTAGACCGCAACCGCGTCCTCTTGGGGGTGCGGCTGGGGGGGGCGGCCGCCCCAAGCGGGTTTCGCCGCCCGAGCGCCCCCCAAGCGGCGCTAAAATAGCGCCGAAACCTGGCTTGGGGGCCCGAACGGCTGGAGATGCTCTAAGGAGGGAGGGAGGGAGGAACGGTGACCACAATCTTCTATCACAAACAGCAAAACTGAAACTGACGTTCACAAACAACTGGGACACTCACCACCAAGTTTCAGTTAAATCGCTGCACTCATTTCACAGGCCAAACACACACAAAAGACACACACGACCAAACCATCAATCTTTTGATAAATACTCCCTCCCCGTTCATAAATACGTAGATGATATCGTTTTAGTGTAAATTTAAACTAAAACCACATCATGTATTTATGAACGGAGGGAGTATAAAACTCCACCCCAGCACCAGCATTTCTACTCATGGCACCACAACCAACAGACCAGCATGTTTTTGCCGCATAGGTTGGTAGACCAGCCTTTTGAATTCAAGTTTAAAAACAGCTTCGCCTGATCTGATGATCGGCACCTGTGCAAACTGCCCTTGAATCTCAGCAAAACACCAACCAAACAGTATTGTCTTCTTCTTTCTCTCTGTGACAACAACATAGCTTAGGAAATCTAATGACGGTAGTGGTGTAGTGGGCATTCTATAGCGCACAAGAAAATGCGACAACTTCAGACTAACCGGCCAAGAATGTTCATGTAACAAGTGTGCAAAACAAGTGCATTTTAGTCTGTCTATGCTAATTCTTGGACAGTCCACAGTCCATGTTCATTTGCTCTTGCTAACATAAGACTCGCCATCACATGAACTCTATACTCCTAAACATGAGGGGGCAGACAATAAAGGAAGCATGAACACTAGCAGATACAGTAGTACCCATGATAACACACTGCAAGTTCCTCCCAGCCAAGCATTTCCACAAACACACAGAGACACCACAAAGATAACTAGATCCTGACCAGCAAACCCGCTAGAATTGCCAGTGTCACAACCAATGTTGATGATGTAACAAATGTGTAAATGATACAACAGTAGTGGACATTAAACAGCGAAGCAAGAAAATGTGACCTCAGACTTAATACGGCAAGGTTGAATGGTTGATGATGGAACAAATGTGCAAAAGAGGTGCATTGTAGTCCGATAATTCTTGGACAGTGCATGGCTCAGCCATAACTAATGCTCTTGCTAACATAACATTCACTATCACAGGAACTCCATACCACCAATCATAAGGAACCAGATAATGGTAAAGCAAGCATAAATTCTAACACATCATCACAGGAAGATCTAGCAAGGGTACCAGCATCATCACATAACAAGTAGTAACATTCAAGAGTATCCACGGTAATAACACAGACTAACACAGTGCAAGTTGCTCCCAGGCATTTCCACAAACACATGGTGGACACGGCCAACATAATAACTAGATCTTCACCAGACAAACCAGTGCGACCGCCCTTTTAGAGATGAAAAGGGCCTGGGGTTTTCTAGAGTCCCAACCCCCGGTGGCCACTGCCCTCGCAGGGGGGCAATCACTTGGACATCATCTGCGCCGCGGCGGCGGCGGCATCCTGCTGCTGCTGGTAGTTGAGCGGGCGGCGGAAGAGCATGATGTGCGGCTCCGGGCGGTGGACGGCGTAGTGCACCCACCCGCGGCTCTGCTGCACGCCCAGCGCGCGCCACTCGTTCTGCAAGGAAAAAAAATAAACCCCCCAATTTCGCAACATGAGACGACCGATCCAGGCAGAAATAATCGCGATCTTACGAGGGTGCGGCGGGGAATCTCGGCGGTTACCTCGGCGAGGAGGCGGTTCTTGGGGAGGAGCTTGGCGACTTCCGGCGGGAGGACGACGTGCCTGGGCAGAACAACCAACCAAAAGCGGATGCGTTAGTTAGGGTTTCGCCGTCCGCGGCGCACGGAGGGAGAGATCGGGAGGGGCTAGGGTTTTGGGCACGAACCTGTACTCGAAGGTGTCGTCGAAGTACTTCTCGGAGTACTGGATCTGGCCCATGTCTACCGCAGCCGCTTCTCGATCGACGCTGTACAGCAAAAAATAAATAAATCCCCAAACCATTTCAGAAAAATTCGAACAGAGCCCAATAAATCAAGAACATACGAAGCGAGCGGGAAGACGAGGGGGAGGGGGGCGGGCGAGAGACGAACCTCGGAGCGGGGAGGAGGGGGCGGCTGGCTGGCTGGCTTGCCGGCGGCGGCTGGAGCGGAGCGGACGGATCGGCGGGGACGAGGAGACGAGGAGCGGCGCGGAGGGGGGAGGAGGAGGAGGAGGAGTAGGGGTGGGGTGGGGGAGTGTGTCTATCTATTTAAAACGGAGGCGGGCGGGCGCGGCCGTCGGTGCGTGGATGGACGGCCGGGATGGCGGGGCGCGGGTAGGGCAAGCTAGTCGTTGCCTGCCGATGGATCGATCGATCCGTATCGCGCAACGGAATCGTTCGTCGGGGGCGTGGCGTGGGCTTCGCGAAGATTCGAATTTCGAAATCGCGCGGAAATCTAACCGTTGGGGTTCGAGTGTTTTCAACTCGCCTTCGACCGCACGCACTCTTATTAGGGCATTTTTTTTCCCTTCCATGTGTGGAAAGCAAAGTACGGAGTGTATTTTTTCTCATCCGTTGCGTCTCTTTTTCTTCTATAGAATGGCTGGTCCATTATGGGCTCGTTTGATTCATAAGAATTTCATGTATTTTTGTAGGATTTTATTTCATATTTTTTTTCTACGTTATTCATTTGATTCATAGAAATTGTTTCTATAGGAATTTTTGTACTACCTCCTATAGAAATCCTGACATTCACTTCAACCTTTTTTTACAATTCTTTTTATGGAATCAAACAAACTTTTGTGCAAGCAAAATCCTATAGGATTGAAGTGGGCATGCCATTACAATCCTATGCTTTTCCTGTTCCTATGATTTTCCTACCCTACGAATCAAACAAGCTCTCTATGTGAAAAAACACATGAACTTGAAAAAAAAATATTTTGAAAAACACAAGGCCAACACCAAAATAAAATCACGAGGGCGAACCGCGGCGAGTGGATGAACACACAACACATAGGCTAATGATGCTGACCGGTTGACCGGCTGAATCTGCGCCGGTTCAGCGCGGTTTGTTAGATCCGAAAGCTACGCCCTGGCCACGTGTGCAGGCCCACCAACCGCTCACCCACAACGAACATATCTCATCCTTTCTGCGTCGTTCCTATCACATCGACCGGAAGCGTTGGACGGTGACAGCCGAATCTACAATGACGCTGGAGGAGGTACATGGGCGATTCCATCGGTCTTGGAGGAGATGCACCCAGATGTGGGTCGCCGAAGTTGTAACCGGCATCTCGTGATGCTACAAGGTTCGACGTCGCCGACAACAGGAGCTGCAACGACGAGTCCGGCTACGATGAGCTTTCATCATATCTAGCTTTAGTGCACAGTGGCGATGTTTGATCGCCTTATTCCTCTTCATAAAGTGCAGGCACTCATACGCTGCAATTATATTGTCAGTTATCAACCTCCCAGGGACAAAGGCAGATTGTTCATCCGATATGATGTGGGGTAGTACTAACTTCAATCTATTGGCGATCACTTTTGATGCAATCTTGTAGAGCACGTTGCATAAGCTTATCGGACGAAATTGTGAGAGAAGTTTCGGATTCTTTACTTTTGGTATAAGCACCAAAATAGTCTTATTTATCATCTCAGCACTCTCCTTTCCTTCAACTATCTGCAAAACTACCTTTGTCACCTCCGTACCACAGACCGACCAGTGTTTCTGAAAAAAATGCGCAGGGAAGCCATCCGGACCCGGGGCCTTCGATGGCATCATCTGAAACAATGCGTTTTTAACTTCCAATGCCGAATAGGGAGCACTCAACATGTTCCTCATATCAGCACTGATATTTACCGGAACTCGATCAATCACCTCATGCATGTCCTGTACTCCCTCGCTTGTGTACATGTTCTTATAGAACTCAGAAGCCATGTCCGCCATCTCTCTCTCAGATTCAGTACATGTACCATCAGGTTTCTCAAGCTGTTTTACACGGTTCTTCCTTCTGCGCGCAGTTGCTCTAAGATGGAAAAAATGAGTATTTTTGTCGCCCGCGGTTAGCCAGTCCACTTGGGAACGTTGCTTCTCCAAAACCTCTTCACGACAATAAAGCTCAACCAAACGCACCTTTATCTCGCTTTCTCTCAGACTTGGTGCCACCCTACCCGGGATATTGAGCAAAATCTCCATCTCTTTTTTCAGCTTTTTAATTTCTAATTTTACGTGTCCAAAGGTCTCCCTGTCCCACATCATCAAACTTTCTGATAACGCATGTAGTTTCGGTCCCAGCAGCGCCACAGAATCAGTCTCCCCTTTACTTCCCCACGTAGACGCAACAAAATTCTCTAGGTCTTGATGTCGCTCCCACATCAGTTCATACTTGAAAGACCTCGGTTTAACATAAACAGCTGAATTGTCTAGCTCCAGCCGAATCGGACCATGATCCGAACAGGCAGCATATAGATTGGTTACTTCAGCGGAAGGGAAAGTTGCACGCCACGCGGGGTCTGCTACAGCCCTGTCAAGCCACACCCTTGTAAAGGATCCTCCAGCAACTCGTTTTCCGAAGGTCCAGTCCCTCCCTTGGTGTCCAAGATCCGCTAAGCCACAAATTCCAATGTGTCCCAGAATCCATCCATTTGTGCCTGGCTACGAGAATTAACTCCATCATGTTCAGATTGATGCAGAACCTCATTGAAATCCCCCAAAGCAAGCCACGACAGTCCTGAATCCTCTGCTATGGATTTGATATCATCCCAAGTTTTGTACCGATCGCTTACTTGAGCTTCACCGTACACAAAGGTAGCCCTAAACTGGTCATCACCCAACCCTTTCACTCTCGTGTCTATATGGTAGCGGGAACAGCTCGCTATTTCTATCTCAACACCATCTCTCCAGTATATTACCATGCCTCCACTCCTTTCAACAGAGCCAACCGCACAAGAATCATCAAAGCCCAGCGAGTTAACCAAAGCTTTCGAAAGCTCGCTTGAAATCTGAGTTTCCAAGATGCAAAGCACTGCCGTGGTAAATTTGGCCGCCAACTCGCGAGCCTCGCGAACTGTCGCGGGGTTACCCAAACCGCGACAGTTCCAACATAGAATATTCATTGTTCCCGGCGGTCGTCCTCGGAGGACGCCGCCCAGGGCCGGTCCATACATTTACGGGGCCCAGGGGCAAAACAACAATGAGGGGCCCTTAACTCACATATATGTTCGAAAATATGTTGTATTTCAGAAGAAAAGTATATAACCATACATGGTATGGATAGATTATCTTTAAAATCTAAAATTGACAGCACAAAATATTTATTTTATTAAATCCATAGATGAAGAGAAGATGATATCAAGGTCAATATTGTAGTTCCAGGAAGATCTTCATTACATGTGTTTCCAGATCCTCTACATTTGTCCCATGAATGATTGCAACACTCCATCATTTTCAGCTATCATTACTTCGTTTTCTTCACCCGAACAATAATGATCAGATCTTAGAACTTCTTCTAACACTCCTGGAAGCAAAGTCATCAATAATCGCCTCAATATTTATTTCATCCAACTTATCTTTCTCAATACATAAAGTAGCAAGACCATTCAATATTTCTTGTGTAATCGATGATCTTAAATAATTTTTTAACAATTTCAATTTTGAAAAGCTACGTTCAGCGGATGCTACTGTCACTGGTACAGTAAACAAAATTCGATAGGCAATTAAAATATTTGGAAAACAGTCTATGTCTCTAACAAACTCAAATATCTCAATTGCACGCATTGGCACATCTGAATGGGGCAAAGTCATTTGTAGCATCCTTATTTCAGAAAATAGATCATCTAGCTCAACATAAGTTAAACCATTTTGAGAAAATGTTTCTACAAACTTAACGCAACTTTTGCGTAGTTCAAGTTCAGAATATAACTTCAAGTCTTTCGAGCTAAGTAAAAAGCCAAATATACTTTTGAATTCTTTAAGCTCCTCAAATCTTCTACTTAGAGACAGCTTTGCAACATCAACCATAACTAAGAAGTAAGTAACTTCAAACACCTTCTCAGCTAAAAGTGTCTCTTCATTGTGATCAAGCTCATCAAATTGCCTCTTCCTAGTTACTTGACGTTTTATTGGAAAAGATGGTTCTATACCCATGTCAGATGCAATACCTTTGGCAATTTTCAAACTAGTTGTAAATCCTTCATTTCTATATTTTTCAAAAAAAGACACCACACCATCAATTTGTTGCAATGTCGAATCAACACACATGGATGGAGATTGCAACTTCTTGCTCACCATGTTTATAGCAAATAAAACGTCATGCCAAATAACCATACCAAGTAAAAACTCGAAACTACCTAGTGCATCAAATAAATTTTTTGCGTCGCTCTTTGACTTGGCATCATCACATATTTTCCCGAGCTCGGCTAATGCTAGCCTCAATTCCGGAGCTTGATACCTAATAGCTTTCACACTTTTTATACGGCTCTCCCATCGAGTATTAGACAAACCTTTCACGGTCAAACTTGGAATATGATCAAGCAAAACTTGCCATCTTTTAGTAGAACTTGAAAATAATATATAAATTCGTTGCACAATTCCAAAAAAAGAAATGGCTTTACCACACGAACTAGCCATATCACATAAAGTGAGATTTAGACTATGACACGCACATGGCATATATAAAGCTCTCGAATTAATATTAAGTAAGCGCCTTTGTACGCCATTATTTTTCCCTTTCATGTTGGAACCATTATCGTACCCTTGCCCCCTGACATCATCAATATTTAAACCATAAGACTCTAAAGCATCTAGAAGTACATTAGAAAGTCCCAAACCAGATGTGTCATCCACCTTCAGAAATTCCATAAAGAACTCCTCTATTTTTATCTTGTTGTTTGACATGTTAACACATCTTATAATTAGAGTCATTTGTTCTTGATGGCTAACATCCGGAGTACAATCAAGAATTATGGAGAAATATTTGGCTTCTTTAACAATTTTTAAGATAGAGCTCGTAACACTAGAAGCCAAAAGAGAAATCAACTAATTTTGGATTTTGTGGCTGAGATAATGATGATAAATTTCATCATTTTGAATTCTCCTAAGATGTTCTTGCATTATTGGATCAAACTCGGCAATCATCTCTACACATGCCAAAAAATTTCCATTGTTGTGTTGGTATAGTTTCTCACAAGTGCCACGAAAAGCTAAGTTACATATGCTAAGAAATCTCACAATGGCTACTAGTCTTACTAGCACATGTCTCAAGCGTTCCTTTTCCTTTGTGATATGTTGCTGCAAATCCTTATCTATTGTTTGGTTTTTAGCTAGTCTAACTCTCAGCTCATTCCAAGTATTCATGTTTCTAATATGCTCAACGCCATTTTCATGTTCTTTAAGCCTCTCACTAAGATGCTTCCAATCTTTCAAGCTATTATTTGATAATGCACTCTTGTTGCTATGGGATTTGAAAAGCTTACAACAGAAGCAATACACTTTGTCAACATGCTTAGAATAGACCAACCATTTCCTGTCATGAACTTCACCATTGCGCAACTTTCTAAAATAATAAGTTTGTGAAAAATGTCTAGATTTGTTGTCCGGCGGGAACACAATATTATTTTGTCTTATAGGTCCCTTCTCAACTAAAATATCCCTTGCCTTGTCATCTAAATTGTCCCATTCTCGTGGATCAAAAATATCAACGGTGAACGAATGTGGTTCATTGACACTTGGAATTTCTGAATTTGGCGAATCAGTATGGTTTGGATGGTCGCTAGAATTGTTATCGCCCACACTGATATTACCATCTTCCTCTATATTATCAGTAGTTTTCTCTTGATACACTACTATGGCCAATTCTAGCGAATCCCTGGATGAATTACTAGTTTAAAAATATTTTGTAATTGGTCTTTTTTGTTTTTGTGATTCGGCTACTTCATCTTTTCGTTTTTTTATCTTCCTTTTATGACAACCAGATAAATACTTCCTAGTAGTAGACATATCTTCAAAGTTCAAATAAATTGCATAAGATAAAGTCAATACAGGAACGAAAGCACCTGGACTCCGCCGGCATCAGCAATCAACACGAACTTGACGCCAACAAATCTGACAACTGACTTCCCCCTTTTCTTCAAATTGATCCAAATCCTGAGTATTCTCTCAGATCGAGTGAAGAGGGGAAGACCTACGAGCATATTGAACCATCAAAGCAAAAGAGGAGGAGTATTTATGGGCAAACAGAGGATGGTAAGGATGAACACGCACCGCCTCCAACGTCTCTTTGATGGGGCCATGGGGGGATGAGCAGAACGTTGAGGATGAAGGGGGACTGATTGAGGACGATTGGATTGCGCAATCGCCGATCGATCTCCATTAATGGCTGCCCGTGACCTCGAAATCGGAAAGGACGGGAGCGCCAGCGCTGTTACGGGAGAAGGAGTCGAGGAAATCGGGAATTTTTGGAAGGAGAGAAGCTGGCGTTTACCCAGGCATCCAGCAGCGTACACGTACATCCACGTTTGTTTTTCCATGGCTTGCCTGTTCCTCGTACGAGTAGAGAGGTAGGACTAATGGGGCATATCGGCATAATGGGCTGGCCTGTCTACTTCCATATTAGGCCTATTTTTTTTTAATAAACATGATATATATTAGTAATACTAATACCTAGGCCGGGGCCCCTGCCGTTCGGGGGCCCAGGGCGGGCGCCCCTTTTGCCCGGCCTATGGGCCGGCCCTGACGCCGCCGATATATCATTAGTAGGGATGAAAGCATCACCTAACACTTGTATTCTTAAACGGATTACTTCCATCATCAACTTCCATAGTCTCCTCCATTTGCTTCTGCTTCTTTTTGTTCTCACTCTTATGAGGAGTGACACTGGGTTCAGAATCCTTCTCCCCACTATCAAAAAATTCCACCAGATCAGCAACTGTGTTGTTCTTCTCAATTGGAACTATAGCCAAGCTCCTTCCCATCTGCTGGCTAGATGATGCTAGGATGATTGGATCAGCTACAGAATCGTCAGCCATTCGTTTCTGCCTTAAAGGATCCTCATCCGCCACTTGTTCAAATCTCATTGTCGTCGATATGTAACGCCAGATGCCATGGGATGGCTAAAGTGAGGGGAAGATGCGAGGGAAAGAATGTCGATGGTGCCGGAATCGGGTTAGGCACAAACACGGTGGAGGACACCAAGATGTACCCAGGTTCGGGGCTCTCCGGAGAGATAACACCCCTACTCCTGCTTCTCTTATATATCAATGCTCTGGCTACAACATCTGCTTCTCTATCTCCTCAGGGGAAGGTGAGTGCAGCCGCCGTGGGTAAGGCTCTCTCCTGCATCCCTGGGGGATCACTACAAGCAGTGCACGGACTACGGGGAAGGTGAGTAATGGTGATCTAGGATCAGTCGTCCCTCACGCAGGAGGGGTACCCTGGCTCTTATAGTGTGAATCCAGGGTACTTCGGTAACTTCCTTGCCGAATGGGCCCAGCTGTCATCCTCTAATCGGCCTGGGCCCACCGACTGCTCCTCTCCGGGTGATCCGGGACCTACGAGCGGCGGCCCATGCTGTAGACTTGTAGGATGAACAGTGGAGCTAGGGAGTATGGTCTTGTCGGCCTGTCCGCGGAATCGGCGGGGAGGTCGACACCGTATCTCCAGTAAATCCTCGACGTGACTTGGCCTTCCTGCCACCCAGATATCTCGGGATATGGTATTTATGACCTCGTAATCATACCCCCGACTGGGTGGTTGGTAGTTCCGATTGCGCCTGGTCCGACTGGTGGTTCCTGGCGAGGTCGATTGCTCTGGTCAATCGGCTTGCTAGGTATCAACCTCGGACCGGCTGCCGACCAATCGGATGATTGTCTTGGTGAAGGAAAGGGGTGGACCGATTGCGCCTGGGCCGACTGCTGGCATTTGATACGGCTGATTGCCTTGGAGCAATCGGTCGTACACCTGCCCAGCTCGGCCCAGCTGCGTCCCCATCGGTCCATCCTTGGCTTGAAAGGTTACTTCCGCTTGGGTTAGCCTACCCGGGTACCAGTCCCCCGACAGTAGCCCCTAAAGCCGTAAGGGTCCCACGGTCGCTTGACCGCGGGGCCTTTGCAGTTTTTTAATCTCTCTCTTGACATCCTCCGACTGCTATGGCCTCATCGGGTGTGTCGTCCCGAGCTCGTTAGCCGACTCAGAGATCACACTCGGCTGACCAAGCTTCTCGTCCGATTGAGTTTGTTTTATTCCCAGCTCGTGTCTTCTCTTTTCTGTCGAAACACCCTTTGCCGATTTCCCTCCAACGGTTACCTCCGATTCTTCCGGGATGTGATCAATGAGCTGGGACCCACGACCCACGCGCGACTTGACATAACTGCAGGGCCTGACCCCCACGTCGCACGCCTCGCCTTTTGCGCCCGGATCCTTTGCGCTGGCTTGCCGGTTGCCCTTCCTGTGCCCTAGGCCACACCGAGCCACACAGCCGCAGACATATCCCACTCCCCCCCCCGCCGCCCATATAAGCCACAGGGGGGAGACTTCGCCTCTTCCTTCTCCTCAGACGCCATCTTCAACCTCGAGCTCCCTCCCCTCTGCTCCATTGCTACTCCACGCGAAACTCTCTACCGCGAACCTCTGTGCCTTGGATCTGCTCCGGCCACGGACTCGTGCTCTTCACCGCCTCCGCCGCCGCCGCAGTGACTCTTCACCGCCGCTTTCGTGCTCCACCTCCCTCTGTTTCTCTCCTTTTCTTCTCGTCTGCGAAAACCATGGCGCCCCGGCGAGATGTGTCACAGGCGAGCCGCGGGTGCTGGAGGGGTTCTCAGGCCACCGCCGACGCCGTCCAGTCCCTGATCCGCGCCCGAAGATGCCCGCGGAGGTCGAGTGGCACATCCCTGGCAAGGCCGAGGTTGTGCCCGGCGCACGCGCTGGCGAGAGGGTCGTGTTCCTTGCTCACTTCGAGCGTGGATTCGGCCTTCCCGCCAGCTCGTTCTTCCGTGGATTTCTTGACTTCCACCGGCTGCAACCCCATCATCTCGCGGCCAACTTCATCATGATCCTCTCGGGGTTCGTGACACTCTGCGAGGGGTACCTCGGCTGCCGTCCGAGCATCGCCCTCTGGAAACGCTTCTTCAACCTCCGAGCTCATAACGCCCGGACAGGAGCTGTGATGCCCTCCACCATCGAAGGCGGCGAGCCAACGTACCCGACTGACATGACCGACTGCGGTAGTTGTCTCGTCACAGCCGGCAAGCCGAGGTATAAAAGTCCCGAGATCGTCTAGTCCTGCAAGAACTGGCAAACCTCATTCTTCTACGTCAAGTCACCCGACCAAGGTCCCGATCTTCTCAACCTGCCCGAGTTCTCCCTCGCCCGGCCGATTGAGAAGCATCAGTGGTCGCTGAAGTACGGCGTCGGAGACCTCGACGTCGATAACCAGGTTGCTAGGGTCGCCCAGCTGGAGCAAGAAGGGCTCCTCTCAACCGACCTGGTAGCCGCTTGGCTTCAAGCTCAGATTCTCCCCCTGCAGTGCCGAGTGCACCGCCTCTGCGACATGTCGGCTCTTCGAGATCCCACTCGGCTCTGCACGTGGCGGGTGAAGACTGAAGATCTCTGCGCCCGAGTGAAGGCTATCACATCTATCCCATTGCCAGACCCCTTCCGCTTCGGGCTTGATTACCTCACCCGTCAGCAGAAGCCGCCTGTGGTATGTCCCGAATGCTTTTTCTTCCGATTGCTCTTTCTCTCTGCTTCTCTGATCACTTCTATTTTCTTTCCAGCATTTTATTCAGTCCGACCTAATGGAGGACGGTCAGGAAAATGGCGTATACGCCCCCGACCGCGCGGATGAAGATCCCGCCGATTTTGAATATAACGGCGAGATACCCTCCGCCGAGTCCGGTGACGATGATGAAGATGATGGCGAGTCTTCCGGAGAATCCTCCGACTCCATGGACGCCGAGGGCGATGATGCCGAGACCGCCCATCCTCCAAGGACCGACACCCGGCTGCCGGCTCAAGGGGGTACGCCTGACCCTTGCCTTGAGAAATTTTTGGCCGAATGGAGCGATGATGAAAGTGTCTCAAAGGCTGATGATTCTGATGCAGCTCCTCGTGCCAAACCCCCGAAGGTGCCAGCTAAGCGCACCTCGACCATCGGCTCCTCTGCCGGTACGGCTCCCAGCAAGGTTGCCAAGGTCACGCCGACTGCCGGCAAAGGCAAACAGTCCCAGGAGACGACCACTCGGAGGCCGACTGCGCAGGCGCCACTGAACGTCGCCCCTCTAAGATGTCGGATGCCCTCCGGCGCGCCGAGAACGATCGGGTATGACTTTACCTTTATGCCCTGTATTTTACTATCTGTTCCTGATACTGATTCTCCTCTTCCTTCTTCCTTCAGGGAGCCGATTGGGCTTGACGATGTCGACACTGGCATTCCGGTTCGTGCCCGCGCCGTCATCTCGCCTGCCGCTTCTGCCGCCGCCGGTCATAAACGGCCGACTGCTTCTCATCGCTCCTCGAAGGACGTCGAGCGCGCTGCCAAGAAGGCCCGCCTCGCGACGACTCAGAAAACCTCCTCTTCCACCCTTGCTTCCAAGACCTCCAAGAATGCCATTGACCGGGTGGCTCCTGGTGACAGAGGAACGCAATCGGTCGATCCGATTGCCCCATCTCCGCCACGCCGTTCCAACCCGGCCTCTCCTGCCGCAACTACGTCTGCCCCAACTACCACATCCGAGCCGCTTGTGATGATGACACCGTCGCCGACCGTGGTGTCGGCTCCGCCGATTACCATGACTGTGCCGCCGGTTGTCTTATCCGCGCCACCGCTGACGACGACCTTGCCGCCAGTTATCGTTGTCACTTCTGCTCCAACTCGCCCGGTTGCGCCGCCGCCACAATCGGGCGCCTCTGGCCCTCAGGTGACGCCGATGCCCCCGGCCCTTACTGCCGCTGCTTCCACCGCTACTCACACTGCAGCGTCAACGCCGACCTCTTCTGCCTCGGAAATTCTTATGCGCTCGGTGGATCAATTCCGGGCCGAGTACTCTCGCGCCCGTCACGTCGGCATCGAGCCTGATGCCTCGCATCGTCCTCAAGACCCTGTGACGACTGCTCTGAGCCGGGTGAATAATTTTGCCGACGCCCTTGCCCGGGACCTCCAACAGCTCACCTCTCATCACACGGTAACTCTTGGCTTTCTCTTTATATCTTTCTTTTGCTCGTGAGGCCCTTCTTCCGGTGGGTGCGCGCAAGCGCACCCACTGGGTGTAGTCCCCGAGATTCGGGCCGATTGGTTACAATCGGTTCGGATCTTTAACTGATTTTGCTTTATCGCTTGCCTTCCTCAATCGGGAAACTTTTCTTCCGGTGGGTGCGCGCAAGCGCATCCACTGGGTGTAGTCCCCGAGATTCGGGCCGATTGGTTACAATCGGTTCGGATCTTTAACTGATTTTGCTTTATCGCTTGCCTTCCTCAATCGGGAAACTTTTCTTCCGGTGGGTGCGCGCAAGCGCACCCACTGGGTGTAGTCCCCGAGATTCGGGCCGATTGGTTACAATCGGTTCAGATCTTTAACTGATTTTGCTTTATCGCTTGCCTTCCTCAATCGGGAAACTTTTCTTCCGGTGGGTGCGCGCAAGCGCACCCAGTGGGTGTAGCCCCCGATATTCGGGCCGATTGGTTGCAATCGGTTCGGATCTTTAATGTCTTTTGCTGACTGCCGTGTCTCTAACCCCATCTTGATGTTCCTCACAGGTTGTTATGGAAGAAAAACGTGAGGTCTTCGAGAAGCTCCTTGATGCCTACACTGCTAGCCTCCGAACTCTTGCCCAGGCTCAGCTGCAGGTCAACAACCAGTCGGCTGAGATTACTAAACTGAAAGGTAACTTCTCTACCATTTCTGTCCTCTCTCTGACTAAACATGTTCTCATATCTTCATGCTCTCTTCTAGCTTCTATTCCCATGGTAGATGACCTTCAGGGCCGAATTGCTGAATTAACTGCAGACCTTGACCAATATGGTCCAGCACTCGCCAAAGCGAAGGAAGAAGCGACCCGACTGCAGGGGGTAGAAAACGATCTCAATCGGACTATCCAGGGTCTTCGCTCGGAAATGGCCGCCCTTGAAAGAAGACATCTGGCCGACATTGCTACCGTGACGGCTGTCGGTGATGGCCTCATCGCCGAGAGACATGCTGCTGTTGCCGCCCGAGAGGCCTTGCAAGCTGAAAAGGATGAAGCAGTCGCTGCCCATGATTCTATTCGGCGAGATCGCGATGAACATGTTGCCAAGTATGAAGACTTGGAGAAACGTAACTATGAGGAGACCACCCGACTGCGCCGCCGAGCCAAAGGCTTCTGCGACACAATGACCGAGATGGACGTCCTCCTTAGCGGTGGGTGTTTCCTGCACCTTATGCGCTTTCCGATTGCTCTCTTCTCTTATCTTATTGGTCATATTTCCTTTTCGTGACACAGAAGCCTGGCCCGAGTCTGAAGCAGCTGCCAATGCAGCCGTCGCCAAGTTCCGAGAGGAAACCGTTGCTGCCGGAGGGACCTGCGACCGTGAAGATAACGTCTGGACCCGGCATGAATATCTGATTGGCACCGAATCCCGTATTCCTGTTATCAAGGGCATCGCCTTGTCCTTCAAGCTCGGTGTCCTGAAGATTGCTGAATCGCTGTGGTCACCGACTGAGCTTAAGGTCGGACTTCAGAAGATGAAGAACGCTGCTGACTCCTCTGCCGAGATCCACAGGGGGGAAATACAAGATGAAGAAGATTCTGACAAGGGGGAAGCTCCGAATGCTACCACTGAGCAGACTCGGACTCTCCTGAAGGCCATCCCACGTGGAATCGATGTATTGCTGAACTCTGCCGGTCGGACTGGCGCGGAAACCGCCCTTCAGACCGTGCTGAGCTGGTACCCTCAGGTGAAAATCTCCCAACTTTACAGCCTCCGAGAGAACGCCTCCGATCTGCTTGAGAAGACCTATGCCGAAGTCAATCGGCTAGCCAGCACTATGGTAAACTGGTTCTCTCCATACGAGTATACTCCGTATCTCGACGAGGGAGGGAACCCGCTCCCCGCTCCTACAATTTCTGGCCTGGCCGAAGAGCTCTCCGATAGCGGCTCATCTCAAACATCTCCACGATCCAAGCAGACTGGTGCCACAGCTTCTGAAGCGCAATCGGATCTGACTGCTCCGTCTTCTAGCTCAGTGCCTCCGACTGCCTGAGTCATGCTATCAACTGTTTTACTTATTGTAGCTTACCGATACTGGATCGGTTTTATCCTATCTTGTCCTCTGACTGTCCATTTGTAAGATATAATTTTAATTCTGCCGACACCTACTGGGTGTGCCCCAGATGTAATGAACTTATTCGGCCTTGGGCCTGTCCTTCTGATGCAATCCGATTGCTTGGTTTTTGCTTTTTACTTGTGCGATCAACTTTGTGTCTTTGTCGGTTTCCTTTATCGGCTGCACTTGGGGATGTCTACCGTGTCCACCTTGCTGCCGTCATGCGGTCCGCAATCGGATCAACGGTAGCTTACCAGCCAAGGTTCGATAAGTATTTTCTTTTTTACACGACAAGATTTAACGCAAAGGATTTTGCGACAGAAGGCGCCGATTGCGTGCTATCAGGTCCGATGCCCTGGGTCACGGCGCACTCGGCAACTTTGTGTTAATCGAATATGCCCTTAGTGATGCGTTTCGAATTGTTTCCCCGGGATTCGTACTGCCGACTGCCTCAAATACGACCCTTCTCAATGCCGCAAACCTTTTAGTGGTTTGCGCTTGAGCTGAGTGCCGAGTTGAGTTCCAGCCCGCAGTCCCCGTGCCTCGATGGCCTATTCGCTTAGCCTCGTAGCCGGTTAGTCCCCGGGTGTGTTGTACATACCTCGGGTATGACTGCGCGTCGCCGATTGAGGCTAGCGCTTCGAATGAAATTATGCGAAGATAATCGAATGCTCATTTTCAGAGGCATGATAACTTTTACTGCTTGCTTGCCGAATGGCTTACATAAGTTTCTGCTGCTCAGCTATAGAACGGACATAACAACTCGGGTTCCACGGCCGCTCCGTCTCTGCTCCTGATGTGTCCTTGTGCCGAGTGCCCTTGGTGCAGTCGATCAGATAATAGGAATTGTTCTTGAGCGCTCTGCTGATGACGAATGGCCCTTCCCAAGGTGAGGATAGCTTGTGCTGCACATCTGACCTCTGGATTCGGCGTAGCACCATGTCTCCTTCTCGGAAAGCAAGAGGACGAATCTTCTTGCTGTGGTAGTGCCGCAACTTCTGCTGATAGACTGCTGACCTGGACAAGGCCAACAGACAAGCTTCTTCTTTGAGGTCGATGCCGTCTTCTCGTGCCGATCTGGCCTCTTCTTCGGTGTACAGGGCATGCCGAGGTGAGTCGAACTCGATGTCGGACGGGATGACTGCCTCTGAACCATACACCAGGAAGAAAGGAGTGAATCCAGTCGACCTGTTTGGTGTGGTCCTTAAGCTGAACAGTACTGCGGGAAGCTCTTCAATCCATGCTCCGGGTGCCCTCTCAAGTGGCTCTACCAATCTGGGCCTGATACCCGATAGGATTAGCCCATTTGCTCTTTCGACTTGACCGTTTGATTGCGGGTGCGCCACAGATGCAAGATCAAGCCGAATGCCCTGTTGAGATGCATACCGGGCCAGTGCACCCTTCGCAAAGTTTGTGCCATTGTCAGTGATGATGCTATTAGGCACACCATATCTGCATACAATGTCGGCCACAAACCTAACTGCAGTCGGCCCATCCAGCTTCTTGATCGGTCTAGCTTCGATCCACTTGGTAAATTTGTCCACTGCAACCAGAAGATGTGTCATGCCACTTCGAGCTCTTTTGAACGGTCCGACCATGTCCAAACCCCATACCGCAAACGGCCATGCTATTGGGATTGTCTTCAGTGCCGATGCTGGCTGATGACTTTTTGCCTTGAAACGCTGACAACCCTTGCAGTACTTCACCAGATTTTCAGCCACTGCAAGGGCAGTCGGCCAGTAAAAACCATGTCGGAATGCTTTGCTGGCAATGGCTTTTGCAGACGCATGATGACCGCATTCACCTTGATGAATGTCTCTGAGCAGCTCCACGCCTCTGTCCTCTTCTACACATCTCTGAAGGATGCCAGATGCACTCTTGCGCACTAGCTCATTGTTGATTATTGTGTATGCCCAAGATCGGCGGCTGATTTGCCTTGACTCTGCTAAATCTTCTGGGAGGACTCCGTCTGCTAGGAAATCTCTAATCGGTTGTGCCCATGATGGCGCACTGACCACTGCCATTACCACTGCATGCTGGGGTAAGACCTCTTCTTGTGTCTCGGTTCCTTGGTTGTTGGCCTCCTGGACCTCGGCCTCTTTGACATCTGCCATCTCTGTCTCTGCTTCTGAATTGCCGACTGCGGCGCCGAGCACGCGTTCGGCAGCCCCTGGTGCCGACTTCTCACCTGGAGCTGGAGCTACATCATTGCAATCGGCAATTTCTGATGTCATTGGTTCTTCAGAGGTTGTGCCTTCTGGCGCAGCCTCTAATCGCTTCCCTCTGGCTTTGCTCTTCTCTTGTTCCTCTGCAGCCCCTGGCTCGCAATCGGCAGCCCTTGGTGCTGTTGCCGAGACACCCTGAGCGCCTGACTGCTTCTTCATGGTTGCTGGTTTGGCCGGTTGAACTTCTTTTGCCTTTTTCAATGCTTCAAGATCCGTCTCCGAGATGAAAATGGACTCGGACTCTGGGGATGGTGCGATGGATGGCTTCTTGATATGCTCCAACGATCTCCTGGTGGGATTGCTTGCCTTGTTGAGCCGAGCTTGGACAATGCATCTGCTGCTTCGTTGCTTGCTCTTGGCACATGATGGAACTCGCAACCTTCGAACCCGCTGATCTGCTGCACCAGGAAGCGATAGCTTGCCATGTTAGCATCCTTTGCATCCCAAGTGCCCGAGCACTGTTGTACCACCAGGTCGGAATCACCAAAGCACTCAATATTTTGAATACCGATTTCCTTGGCAAGCTTGATACCATGCACAAGGGCTTCGTATTCGGCGACATTGTTTGATGCTGCGAAGTGAATCTGGAGCACATATTGCAGTTGATCTCCTCTTGGTGAAGTGAGCACCACACCAGCCCCTAGGCCATTCTTCATCTTGGACCGTCAAAATGCATTCGCCATGAATACGACATCGGGAGCTGTGGCATGTACTGAGTTTCAGCCCAGTTCACTAGGAAATTGGCCAATGCTTGTGACTTGATTGCCGTTCTCGGCTCATATTGAATGCCATGACTAGCGACTTCGATTGCCCACTTCGCCACTCTTCCGGTTGCATCTCTGCTTCCCATGATGTCGGCCAAAGGAGCCGAACTGACGACGGTGATCAAGTGAGCTTGAAAGTATGGCTTCAATCTCTTGGCTGCCATGTACACTCCATAGCACATCTTATGATAGTGAGGGTAGTTCTGCTTGGATGCCAAGAGCACTTCGCTGATGTAGTACACTGGACGCTGAATTTGCTGTGCCTTGTCTTTCTCGGGCCACTCCACCACCATAACTGCGTTGATCACCCGATTGGTTGCCGCAATGTATAACATCATTGGTTCCTTTTCAATCGGGGCAGCCAGAATCGGCGCCGTGGAGAGCATGCGCTTGAGCTCTCGGAATGCTTCATTCGCTTGAGGGGTCCAGGTGAACTTCTCCGTCTTCTTCATCAACTGGTACAACGGGATTGCTTTTTCACCTAGCCGACTGAGAAATCGGCTAAGTGATGCGAGGCAACCGGTGAACTTCTGCACTTGCTTCAGGGTTTTGGGATGCTCCATGCGCTCTATTGCGGCTATCTTCTCGGGGTTGCATTCGATTCCCCTCTCGGAAACGAGAAACCCCAAGAGCTTGCCGGCTTGAACTCCAAACACGCACTTCTCCGGGTTGAGCTTGATCTGATAAGTTCTCAAGTTTGCAAATGTTTCCCTGAGGTCATCCAACAGCGTGATTCCCCTTGCCGACTTCACCACTAAATCATCCACGTAAACGTGGAGATTTCTGCCAAGTTGAGAGTGTGTGCATCTCTGAATCGTGCGCTGATAAGTGGCACCTCCATTCTTCAGACCAAACGGCATGGTGATATAGCAATAAGCCCCGAAGGGGGTTATAAATGCAGTTTTTATCTGATCCTCCACCGCCAATTTAAAGGGTAGCATCCAGAAAGGACAACAACTCGCAGCCGGCCATAGAATCAATCACTTGATCAATACGGGGCAGAGCAAACGGATCTTTTGGGCATGCCTTGTTCAGGCAGGTGTAATCTATACACATGCGCCAAGTCTTGTTCTTCTTCATGACGAGGACTGGATTCGCCAGCCACTCGGGGTAAAATACTTCCATGATGAACCCTGCAGCCTGCAGCTTCGCAACCTCTTCGCCGATTGCCCTTCTCTTGTCCTCAGAAAAACGTCTCAAGGGTTGCTTGACTGGCTTCGAACCTGGCCGAATGTGCAACTTGTGCTCGGCGAGTTCTCTCGGCACACCAGGCATGTCTTGTGGAGACCATGCAAAGATGTCCCGATTCTCACGGAGAAACTCGACGAGCGTGCTTTCCTATTTATCGCCGAGTCCTGCTCCGACTACAACAAACTTGGTTGAGTCGGAGGGATCTAGAGCGATCTTCTTGCTGTCCTTGGCCGACTGAAAAGCCGATTCCTCATCTACTCTCTTTGCCGGGCCGATTGGGAGTGGATTCTTGTTCTGTGCTTGCGCCATTGCGATCACCTTGCTGAGCTGACGCTTCTCCGTCTCGACCACTAACGAGTCAGCCAAACTGCTGCCAGCGGATGTGCACTCGAGGGACTTCCTGAAGTCCCCGGTGACAGTGATGACACCGTTTGGCCCTGGGATCTTCATCTTCAGGTATGTCTGTTGTGCATTGATCATGAACTTGGCAAACGCCGGAAATCCCAACAGAGCATGGTAAGGACTGCTGAGGTCGGCGACCTCAAACCAAATCGGCTCCCTTCTGAAATTTTCCTCCGTGCCGAATATGACATCCAGCCGAATGCGACCCATGGGGGTGCAAGACAATCCCGGGACAATCCCTCTAGATCTCTCTCTGTGAGCCCTAGCTTGATCATTGTATCTCTGTACATAATGTTGATTGTGCTTCCTCCATCAACGAGCACTCGAGAGAATTGGCATGAAAACTTTGGTCCTGCGAACAGAGCGTCCACCACCAGCGGATAGTTGCCCGAACTCGGCAAAATGGTGGGATGATCTGCTCTGTCCCAGGATATAGGACATTCGGACCAAAGCACAAACTGGGGAATCGGTGGCATAGTGGCATTAACTTCCGCTGCTCGGGCTCTCCGACTGCCCTTGTCCGTGGACTCGCTGGTGAAAATCATGTAGGCGGCATCTTGCTGCGGGAACTGGTTCTGCTGCTGAGGTGGTCCTCTGTTCTGGGGTGGTGGTGGGGTGGAGGTGGTAAAACTTCTCCCTTCGCAATTCTTCTCACAAAGTCACACTGCCGAGTAGTGTGCGCAGACGGCCTGCCAGGCGTGTTGTGCAACTTACATGGCGCGTCCAGCATGTACTCGAACGTGTACTTGGGTTTCATCTGTCCCGGGGGTCTCACATTTGGTCTCATCTTCCGACTGCCTCCCACAGCTGCTGGATCCTCCTCATTCTGGACAGCGGCCACCTGCCGACTGCCATACTGAGTATCGGGCTGCTCATCCTTGCGCTTGCCACTGTTCTGCTGGTTGTGGTTGTTGTTGTTGCGGTTGTTCTCCCTTCTTTCCTTCCGACTGAGGCCTTGGTTCCCTGTGTCCGACTGCGGAGCCCCTGGTGATTGGATCACGCCTCCAACTCCGAGCTGGATAGGGCGCATCGCAGAATCGGACATGGCGAACACATTTGCCACCTTCATGAGCTCGGCGAGCGATGTGAAGTCTTTGCGGAGCAGCTTGTGCTTCAACATTAAATCAGCCAGGCATCCATCAGTAAAGTACTGAATGGCATGGATCTCATGGACTCCTTCGCATGAGTTTTTCAGCTTGATCCACCGAGATAAGTAATCTCGGAGGGGTTCATCCTTGCCTTGCACACATAAAGCTAGCTGCCTCGGGAGGTTGGGCCTCTCATATGTGCTTGTGAAGTTGTGGATGAATGCAGTCGTGAAATCCTCCCAGCAGTTCACACTGTCCTTGGGCAAACTGTTCAACCAAGTCCGAGCTGAACCCTGCAGCATCAAAGGTGCGTAGCGGACTGCTATACGCCGATTGCCTCCTGCGATGCGAACTGCTGTTAGGTAATCGGACAACCAGTCTTCGGGCTTCACAGAACCATTATACTTGGGGGTGTCTCTCGGCAGCGTGAAGCCTCTGGGGAATTTTTCCGTCCGAATGCGATGACCAAAACATGATGGGCCAGCTTCTCCTTCTTCGTCTTCCTGAGCCTCCTTCTCCAGGAGCTCAATGCGATGCCTTGCATCATTCTGACCGATTTGGCGAGGGCCAAGTCGGGTGCTGATTGCTGGTCTCGGTGCCGATTGCTGTGGCATGTCATTGCGCCTGCTGTTAACATCCGGCTCTTCCATTCTTCTGCTTGCTGCTGGGGGTGGCCGATTGCTTCTAACCTTGCTCTCGTGCCGAGATGGCGCGGGTTGGTGCCTGTTCTGGCGCGATGCATTTGGTCGCTGACTAGCTCCCGCATTCGGCCTCACCGTTCCTCTTGACGCCTCTGGTTCTGCATTCTGGTTGCCCATTGCTACGTGCCTCTGCTCCTTTGTGGATGCTATCAGCTCGCGCATTCGGCGCGACTGCTCACGCCGCTCATCTCCTTCCAGGTCTTCTAGCTCAAGCGCTATCTGCTCGGTTGCTCTCAAGTTCTTGTCTGGTGTGCTATAAGCTGGCCTTTGGATGAATGCCGATTGCGCCGGTTGCTCCGGTTGCACTGGCCTTCTCGGACGCTCCGGTTGCTCGGCCCCCGACAGCTGCCGGTTGACTGCCCTGCCTCGGCTTCTCAGATCTTCTAGGACTGCGGGCTCAATCGGTCGACGCGGTCCTGCATGTGCTGCATTGTACTCCCTTGTGATGGCTCCCAGCCTGCGCTCTTCTGCTAACACTTGCTCAGCTCTGCGATCCAGAGCGAGCCGTGCTGTTTCCAGCTCCGTGTGCATCTGCTCCGGATCACCATTCCTGTTCACGGGTGTGTATAACACATCCCGCAACGCACTGGTGCCGATTCGCTCTGCGGCATCAGCTGCCTCTTTGGCCTTTCTCGCCGCGCTCGCTGGGTCGCGGTTGGTTGATGAAGATGCTCCCGCCATCATGACGGCAGCGTGCACTCGGCCTCCCTCTCTGCCAGGCGCTGCACTGCAGCCCCTGGTCGAGAGCGGGTCTGTAGCACACGAGAAGATGCAAATATCTCTGGGATACGCCTCGGGGAAGTTGCCGATGAAGAGGCGATGACTGCCAACCTGCAGCGACACACCGGGCGGCAGGGGTGCTCCAGCCCTGTACCGCGCCGAGTAGTCCACCACATAGTCAATTGCCCCACGCCTTAGAATCAGGCCAGAGGCGTGGCTCCCGCCCGATGCAGAGGAAAATCCCGTCCGGATCTTTACTCCAGTCGACGCCTCGGTCCGCCCCACGGTGGGCGCCCACTGTCGTCGATATGTAACGCCAGATGCCATGGGATGGCTAAAGTGAGGGGAAGACGCGAGGGAAAGAATGTCGATGGTGCCGGAATCGGGTTAGGCACAAACACGGTGGAGGACACCAAGATGTACCCAGGTTCGGGGCTCTCCGGAGAGATAACACCCCTACTCCTGCTTCTCTTATATATCAATGCTCTGGCTACAACATCTGCTTCTCTATCTCCTCAGGGGAAGGTGAGTGCAGCCGCCGTGGGCAAGGCTCTCTCCTGCGTCCCTGGGGGATCACTACAAGCAGTGCACGAACTACGGGGAAGGTGAGTAATGGTGATCTAGGATCAGTCGTCCCTCACGCAGGAGGGGTACCCTGGCTCTTATAGTGTGAATCCAGGGTACTTCGGTAACTTCCTTGCCGAATGGGCCCAGCTGTCATCCTCTAATCGCCTGGGCCCACCGACTGCTCCTCTCCGGGTGATCCGGGACCTACGAGCGGCGGCCCATGCTGTAGACTTGTAGGATGAACAGTGGAGCTAGGGAGTATGGTCTTGTCGGCCTGTCCGCGGAATCGGCGGGGAGGTCGACACCGTATCTCCAGTAAATCCTCGACGTGACTTGGCCTTCCTGCCACCCAGATATCTCGGGATATGGTATTTATGACCTCGTAATCATACCCACGACTGGGTGGTAGGTAGTTCTGATTGCACCTGGTCCGACTGGTGGTTCCTGGCGAGGTCGATTGCTCTGGTCAATCGGCTTGCTAGGTATCAACCTCGGACCGGCTGCCGACCAATCGGATGATTGTCTTGGTGAAGGAAAGGGGTGGACCGATTGCGCCTGGGCCGACTGCTGGCATTTGATACGGCTGATTGCCTTGGAGCAATCGGTCATACACCTGCCCAGCTCGGCCCAGCTGCGGCCCCATCGGTCCATCCTTGTCTTGAAAGGTTACTTCCGCTTGGGTTAGCCTACCCGGGTACCAGTCCCCCGACACTCATAGTAAGATCTCTTGCCGGAGGGGGCATCTGCTCCTGATATGCAGCATTAAAACGCCATGGTGGTGCAAAGCCCCCACGGCCACGCCCCCTTCCCACTCCATCAGTTCGGCCACGTCCTCTTCCTAGAGGATCATTATTGAAACCATTGTCTTTGTTTCCATGCGTTCCTCTGCCTCTCCCTCTACCTCCTATGGGTTTGTCCGCGAGAACAAAAGCGCCCCACTCAAAGGTTGTATCATCATGCTCTCCCGATCCACACTCTTCATGCCAATGTCCAATAAGGCCACAATGGTAACAGAAGGTGGGTAACTTCTCGTATTGCACCTGGTACCAGCTTTTCTTTAGGTCTTTTGTGATTGATACAAACCGCACCAGTTTCTTGAACACATTGATCTTAGCTCTTACTCTCACAAACTCCCCCGCATAACCTGCTGGTGGAGTTGTTTGAACCTCGGTGATCTCACCCAAAGACCTGCACATACCCTTGATAATCCGCTCATGAAGTAAATTGTCCGGTAGATGTAGCACTCTAGCCCACACAGAAATTTTATCAAGAACCACAGACTTTGGATCATCAAAACCATCATATTCTTCCATTATGAGCGCCTTATATCTGAAGAGCCAAGGCCCCAAGTTCATGGCTTTATTCCAATCTCCAAGACAATGAAATTGGGCAGTAAACAAGTTTTCATCATTTTTTCTCCATGTAACCTCCCTAGCAGGGTTCCACGCAGAGCGCATATCAGCGTAGAGCGCCGACGGACTAAATCCCGACGTGGTATGCACCCTCGCAATCTCGAGCCACTTCGCTGCAAGCGGCGGCTCGGTTACTTCTTCCTCCCATACGAAACTATCTCCCTCCTCTTCCTGCAGATTCAATCTTCCCAAGAGTTCTTCCACTGGCTCCCTCCTTGCTTTCCTCTGACTGCCACCAGAAGTGCCCGCCATGGCTTGCAGATCGATTCTGTTCGAGAGAAACTTCAAACCCTAGATCAGAAAAAACCCTCCAAGACCTCCCAGAAGTAGCGACCAGATCTTCCTTACTTCTTGGCGAACAGCTCGCTACACCATAGGCAGATAGCAGTCAAAACTCTCGGCCTTCGCCGGAGGAGAACACCAAAACCCTAAGTCGTCGTACTTGCCGACTCGGGGACAAAACTCCACGTGATTAGTGGGACACCTAAAAATAGTGGTCATACGTACAACGTGGATCGATCGAACGGCATGGTTCGGCCGTTCCAAAGTTTGGGCCGGTTAGCCGGCCCCTAGTAGTGGCCCAGCACATACGGCCTGAAAAGCGGGCACATATAGGCCGGCTCCATAGCTATACTCTCCCTCGCTCGTGTCGCTGTAGTCACTCTACTATGGTTTCGTTTGGTTTTTATTTATTTTAGTTTTCTTTGAGTTTTTATCACTTTTCTTTGTTCTTTCTAGTTTTTCCTTAATTTCTTAAAAAATATATTTTTATTCTTTTGTTTTTTTGTTTCTTTCTTTGTTTTTATTGGATTGGTTTCCTCCGGTTATCTTTTTTTCCTTTATTTATTTTTTAGCACATGTCTACGTTTTTTTACACATTTTATATTTTTGGTATATATTCAATATTTATATATATTTCTATTTTTAATATAAATATAAGTTTTTATCTCGTTTGTATTTTCACACATTTTACATTCTTGGGAGACATCTAAAATATTTTTCTAAAATTTTAATACTTTAATATAAATTATTAATATTCTATTAAATATATTATATGATGACTATCTTTTTGTACACATCAAACATTTTTCTTATAAATTTGATAAAAGTATACATGTTTCAATATTTTTCGCTACGTGTTCAATATTTTTAAATACATGATTAACATTTTTACCAATACATATTTTGATGTATATTACATTCATACACATTACCCATTTTGTATATACATATATAATTTTTTTTGATGTAGCTTTAACATTTTTTAATATACAAGATTATCATTTTGTTCAAAATATATTTGGATGTCATTTTTCGTACACATTGTATATTTTTATTATACATGTGCATTACTTTTTCAACACATTTAACATTTTTATGAAGAATTATTTGTTTGAAATAGTTTTCTATGCACATTTCAAAACTTTTCAAATGCATGTTTATCATTTGTTTTCATTTTTATGTAAAGTACAACTAAAATTAAAAAAATAGATAAAAAATACTGGAAAAAAACAAAGAAAAAAGCAAGCGGTTTAAGACTTTAAGGTCTACGACCTTCCACATGCTGGCCGGACAATTGTCTCAGCCGCTCAAGGGGAGAGATCATTGGGTCTCGCGTCAAGCAGAACATAATCATTCCCTCACATAAGTAGAAACCTTGCGGCTTTATTACCTAAAACAGATAGAATCATATCATGGGAGGACAACTAATTGAAAAGTACTCGTTTGCAGCCCGGCCCAACGAACAACGTCACGTGTCGCGTTCACAGCGATTCCTCGTGATTTCGTTTTTTTAATTTTTGTGTACGTGTTTTTGATGTTTAAAATCTGTTTTTTCGACGATTTTTCGAATTTTCTCGGTTTTTTGCACTTTTTTGGTGATTTTGTTAATTTGTTTTCGAAAAGAAAGAGACACGACCTTGCATCCGCGGGAGGCACGACCATGGCTTCGCGGGAGGCATGAGCCGTGCCTCAAAAAAGGAGGCATGAGTCGTGCCTCCGCGAGAAAACATTATCGTGCCTCAGTAAAAGGCACTATCGTGCCTCCGCGAGAGGCACTCGTACCTCTAAAAGAAAAAAAATAGAAAAGACTCCAAAGCGCGCGTGGAGATAACGCACTGTTCGTAGGTACGGATGCTCTTACATTAGTGATTTTGATATCATGGGTCATCCAGAATACATACAACTTTGACTTCTCACACCTATCTCTTTGTACAATCTGCGATGAAATAGCAGGAGGGCCCTATGGAACACACATCACAGAAATTGTCGCCCATCTGGTCTTTCAGTGATGTGTTTTCAATGATAGCAGACGTTTTCGTCCACTAGACAACGCATGTGGTGACTTTTTTTAATTTCAAGATTAAGTGACGGTTTAGTATTGCGGAAATCATAAAAATAGAGTGTGCGTGAAAAACAAATCTAAAATGAACCATTAACTTACAGATAAAAGCTAACTAAAACCCTCAACTTTATATCTAAGTCGTACGAACACTAAACTATTGTATCCCGGTCCAAATCAAACCTTATACCTGTTTCAACGATGAACTGGGTCGGTACATTATCGTAGTCGCTCACACTTACTTGCTCTGTTTTGCTTTTTCTATTTTCATTTTATTTCTTATCCTTTTCTTTTTTTGTTTTCTTTTAGCAAGAAAACTACAAAAAGTTCACTCATCTCCGGACATTTTCATTTCTTTGTATAATTTATTCATTTTTTGCATTGCATTTTCTTTTCTATTTTATATAATTTATTAATTTTTTAAATTTAATAGATAGTTCGCTCATCTCTGCACTTGATATTTTTAAAAATGTTGCGTATTTCCAAAATTATTAGCACTTAAATGCATTTATACATTCTAAAAAGGTTTTGCATCTAAAATGCATTAAATCTATAAATACCTAAATAATTCATTCCCACTAACATATTTAACTTGACATGCAAACTATCCACATTATCAAGTAGTTCCACCATGTAGAAATTCTTTTTCATTAATTTTTCCTGCACATGCTCCCATTAATTGGAAATATGAATAAATAAAATTTATGCACTCAGCTCTACAATTTATATGTGGCCTTTTTAATATAAGAAATGAATTATAATTTACCTCGCATTTTATTCTATACGACAATTTTTTATGAATGCACATATGTTGTTTTCATCATTGTTTTAGTTTAATCCAAGGTGATGTCTTCGTTGTCTCTAGTCAACATTGTTTTCTTCTCATATTAGCTCGTCGATATTGTTAAGTTAATCAATTAATCTAACAAAAAATCATAACCATTTTTTGGATTTTTAATAAAATAAAACTAGATTTTGCACTAAACAATTTTTTTTTAAGATTTATAATAATATTAAGGTATATTTCATATTTTAAAATAATAAATTATTTCTAACAATTTCCGCAGCAACCCACGGGGTATCATCTAGTTTTCTAAAAATAAATTATTTGTGAATGTTAGCGCAACCATTCGCTCTACTTTGATTTTCAAAACTTGTTTAGACGTAATAACAATTTAAATTTTAAAACAAAATCAGACACATTTTTTATGTGCAAACAATTCAAGACATTTAAATGCGCGAACATTTAACACATTTTTAAATTGTGAATTATGTAATATATGTAGGGATATTGAAATATTTTTAAAAGTATAATGATTTTTAATATTATTAGTGCAAACATCCTTGAAAAGTGATGCATAAAAAAGGAATAAAAATAAAAAAACCAAGAAGACTACACATTAAATAAAAAATAAAAAATGTATGAGAATATTTTTACAAATTTAAAACTTTAGAGTGCAAATATTTTATTAAAATCAACGCACTGAATGCACTTTTATGCGAAAAAACAAGAAGAATAGAAAATTATATGAAAAATAAAAGAAAAGGAAAGTAAAAAATAGAGAAGAGCGAGCGCGAGTGCCCGTGCTAATGGGTTTTATGTCCAGTAAGCCATCTCGATCGGGATCCTCAATTTCCCGGTGCACCAAACTGATACAAGATTCAATTTAAATCGGTATTCAATAGTTCATGTTGCGAACTATCGGGATGCAAAGTTCAGGGTTTGATTTAGCTTTCGTCTACAAGTTTACGATTCGTCTTAAAAAAATCATGCACCTGCGTGTGTTCATACGAATGAGTATATGTATGTTCGATTATGTGAGCATTTGCGTTGCAGTATGCTCTAAAAAACATAATTACAAAATAATTTGTGTTCTTTCTTTTGCTAGTAGACATTTTCGATTAATTTTCCCGTACACTAGTAGCTCCTTGAAAGCAAATGAAAAATATCTCCTTTATAACACACTATAGCTCTGCAATTTTTGTTACGGATCATCTTCTTAACCAATATTCCAAATAAATTTTGGATAATGTCGCATGCAGTCCTAATTAATGTACTTTAACGTGCGGGCGCCGGAGATGACAATAGTCTGTACTCTCTAATACCGTGCGACGGTGCCCTATCCATTAGCAAAATGTATTAGCTTATTCTAATTTTTATTTAAAAAAACTGATGGGTTCATGCCCTCTGATGACTAGCTTGAATGTCAGAAACATGAGTCTAGGAAATGTGCTATTGTCACAAGGGGAAAAATAATAGTGCCTGTAACCGCGGTTGCAAAGATTGTTCTTTACGCAAAGTTCTTTTAATGCAGTTATATGTTGTTTTGGGTTTACATTTTGGGTGAGACTCACAACTTAATACCAGCGAGATATTTTGGATAGATATCTCAAGGTGGATGATTAGTAGTAGATGCACATGTATTTCGGTCTACTTATCTTGCCGTTCTGCTCATGCTTTTGAGTTTGTTCCTTTCTTTTGTAGCACAGTTAACATTGGTTTGCGCTCGTAATCCTGTCAATTGCGCAGCTGTAATTCTTTTACCTCGCATAGTTGTTTATCATCTTTTGGAAAAGAGACACAACTAGTAAACATCATGGGACTTGGGTCCATATTTCTACCACTGTTTACACCCTCAATTACTTATTGCTTTTACTTTCCAGTTGCAGTTATCTCTATCATTATCTGTTGCGTTCATCCTTTGTAAACGGCAAGACTGGAGAGATTGACAACCTCTCTGTACTTCGTTGGGAGCAAAGTTATTTGTATTTGTGTGCAAGTCTAGGCGAAGCAAATGATTATCGTAAACGACGCCTCACTTGCCGAACCACCATTTATGGTCTTCGGAGTCCCACGAGAAACATAAACCTTGGTATCTTTACCAAGCGAAATTTTCCGCTATCTACATCCCACCTTCCACTTGGATAACCAACAAAGGGCGAAAATCAATTATCATCTCTCGCGCATCAGGGTTCCCTCCACTCTAGGGTCGGTGTCCAGGAGGAGGAGGAGCCCTCCTAGCCCCCTCCATGGGCCTCTTTGGTCCAAATGCTCCCCTCCCCACTTGGGCCTTCCAAGTGTAAGGGTCTTGTTTATATTTTAAATAACTTCAAAAAAATTGGGAATTCGATAAAAATAAATATTAAACATATTTAGACCATTCCGGAACTTTTTTGGCCCTCCGGTTTTACTTAGTTTTCTTAAAACTCTTCCCAGAACTTTTTCGGTGCCTGAAACAATTTTGGTTTTCTATCCGACAAAACCCCGATTACTCTGAAACTTTTTTAGTGTGTAATACTCGTGGTCCTATCTCTCTAATTCTCAACAAATCAACCACCCTTAAGTGTGTGACCCCATAGGTACGGTAGAGAACGAACATGAATCGAAAACTGACTTTTCTCGGATTAATAACCAATAGCGAAGGCATGGACAACCATAATGGTTCCCACACCTACACAAATATAAATTTGAGTGAAACGTTAGTCGATATGCCAATCTCTTTGCTTCACGATACTTTACAAACCCGAGGTGGGATTATCTAGGTATCCTCATGATCAACTATTTAACCACTATATCATTTATCCTTATATTGATCTTGTTCTTTTCTCGTTTCATATTTCATATCCCTGTGATATATTCACAACATATCCAGCCGGATGATAATGAATACGTAATACCAAGAGGGCCCAAAGAACATCTCTCCATAGTCGGAGGAGCAAATTCTCAACTTGAATAATCAAGTCCATAGACAGACTTTCGGGTGTTCCTGAGCACTACTGTTATTACTACGCCTGTTATAGGTAGTGTTAGAACAGAGTCAAAGTCCACCTTCCGGCATGTAGATACTCCACATTATTATGGTCTTTAATCTTTATGGATACATGCAATGTCAATTTATCCGATGATATTACTCATAATACAAAGATGATGAAATCTCAAAGTAAATCATACATTTGGGTCGGTTCAGCACCCTTGTTCTAATAATAATGTGGTAAAATATGTTACCGACATATCCAATGCCCATGGTAAGGAAAACATGATTATCTGAAACATACGGTCTAGTCCTAGAGGCGAAACTAGGAACACTATGTGTTTATACCTCCACACGTGCATATGGGTCTTCCTCCAAAGACAGTTAACACGCACCTTGCAAACCACTGTGTAAGTCATAACAATTATAGAACAGAAATATAAACATTAATAATGATCATTAAAATATAATCATACATTTATTATTGCTAGGGAACTAACACACGCCGATCCCTCCACACGAGGAGACGAGGGACCCCAGCCGTCACCAGCACCGATTGGACTTCGCTCGGTCGTACCCTCTGGCAGCGACAAGGGAGGAGGGGGGTGGTGGCGATGGCGGTTAGAGTTCCTCCCCGTTGCACATGGAGATGACGGGAAGGAGTTTTTTTTTCATATTGAGTTATTCGAAAGCATTTACTCCGACGCACGGAAGAGTACTAGGTGGAAAATGGGACAAAGATTCCTTCAGAGTTATTACTCCTCAGTATCACATGTCAGGAAATATTCCCTGGAAGATATTATAAAAGGGAAGATGGTGGCGTTCTCTCCGAAGGTGGATTTCTTGGGTCCATCTGCGTTGCCAAGACAAGTCCCGAGATGGACTCCGCCAGGTCATTCTGAGCTAGCTCTTTCGGTTGATGGCTCGTTCAACCCTGTTGATGGTTCGGCAGGTGCAGGGATGATCCTGAGGGACTCGCTTGGTGGAGTTATTTTTGCTTCCTACAGATATTTGTTCCACTCCAATGATGCTTTAGGCCTTGTTTGGTTAGCGTGGAACCCATCCACCGGTGGAATTAATCCACTTAGAAACGTGGATTGTTAATTATGCACGTTTTAGCCTTAGTTAGCGTGGAAAAAATACACGAGTAGGAGACGATTCTTTCCTCCCCTGTGGATTGGAGTGGATTGGGCTGTGATCCACGTGGAAAATTCAGTAACCAAACAAGGCCTTAGAAGATGAAATACAAGCAATGACGGAGGGGATGAAGCTAGCTAGGGAGCATACAAGCTTACCTGTGGTGGCTCAGTCCGACTCATCCACGGCCCTCCAAGCACTATCTTCTAATGCACTAAATGGCTCAATTTTATGCTTATATTTTCTCGGAGATTCAAGGTTTCATGGTGGCAGGGGAGTTTATATCTTCAAAGATACACATGCTCCAAAACAGAGTAGCAGATCGTCTGGAAAATCATGGTCGCACTGCTTGTTGGCTATATAGAGGACCTCCTTGTATTGCTGACCTTTTGTCAATCGACTGTAACTCTGTGAGTATAGAATAAAACTTGCATTATTTTATAAAAAAATAAAATAAAAGGGAAAACATGCTTGATGTGTTGATTATTAAATGATTGTAAAGGCTGCAGAAAGCCGAGCATGGAGCAGGAGGTGATAAAACTGACGAAATAGTAGTACCAGTACACACTGGAAAGAGGCAAGTGATTGAAATTGTTGTCCATGGACATTCTTTACTCTTGATTAAAGAACAGCTACCCGTGATAATGTATATTTAGTCTAATATAAAGGGGAAGAGGGCAACGCCAGCTCCATTATTATCATCGAGTGATGGCGATGCAGGGGGCGAACAATAGCATTAGATAGGCTTGCGATGCCACCTAGTAATTTGTTATGTCGACACGAGCTAATTAATCAAGCTGCCCAGCTCAGAATCATGCAGCAGAAACCATTGACCAGCAGCTCACAACTAGCGCAAAATCAGTTGCCTCGCTTGGGAAGCTTCTCTGCAAGGCATTTTAAACACGTACGGTTAGCTAGCTGATGATGATTATATACAAGATTATCATGGGGCCCCTGATGAGATCGAGCTTGATTAACCGATGTGGATGGCCAAAGACGATTCGCACAATACTCGAATAATTCCATATTCCAGCGGGGCGGCAGCTAGCTAGCTGGTTAGATGAGATCGACAACACATTATGACCCATCTGCATGCGATCGGATCAGGTGATGATCATCTGGGAATGGGATGATAAGCATTATCAGTTCCCGGCCGGACAGAGAAGTTTTCCAGCGAGCGGAACAAGGTGGGGGCAGCAGCAAATCAAGCGCCCGATCACGGCACATGCAGCTGCATGCACCCTCTCTCCGCTTAACACCAAGAACAATATGATATGCTTCCATATATATATATATATATATATATACTCTTAATGGTACGTACGCAGTTTCTTTTATTTACCACTAATAGAATAGAAAATGAGTATATTGAGGATGGGATCTGGATTTTCCTCTCATGATGCCGAACGATCTCCGGCCGCATGCATGCAACGTGGTGATGATGCATGTGAGCTGTGAGAGGGGCATCGTGTACGTGCTAGCATGCACGATCACTCATGAAGTGATGAACAGGAGAGTAACATGAAATGAAAGTTGCAACCACAGTGAGGACGAGCTGAGCAGCTTGCTTAACCACCGCACACACACACACACTCACAAAAACATGTCTCACGCGCGGATTATATTATAGCGATTGAGGTTCGTAAGCAGAGGCTGTCCTAACCCGGGCGGCTAGGCCAGGGTACATGTTACTAGCAGCAGAGCAGGACGGACGTACAGTAGTACGCTGCTGTCTCGATCGATCGCTGCTGTGGTCAATTGTAGGGGCATGGAGCGTGGAGGGTTCGAGAAGCCAGCCGTTGGAGGGCAGGATGGTAATTCACGGCGAGGCCGTCATCCAATTATTAGCCCGCGGGGTGCTGACGGGCATCAGCCGTGGCGCGCCCGGCGTGCAACGGGGGTAGGTTCAGCGGGCGACGTGTCCCCGTCGTACGAGCCGGCCGGAGATGGGCAGGACGCCGTTTTTTGTCCATCCAACGGCAATCATGGAGTGGCCGGCCATGGCGCACACAATTGTCTAGTCTAGTCTAGTCTAGCAAAAGATGAATTCAATTCATTCTAGACCCATCCCGCTCCAGAAGAAGAAGAAGGAGAAGATCACCGCGTTCTCCACGGAAGAAGAAGTGTGACGTTCCTTACGTTTCGAGATCCTTCCATTTTCCGCAAAGATTTCCAGATTGAAATGGGTAGCGACTTTTAGACTTTTAGCGGCGTAATCATCCCATCTTCTTCACCTCGGATCAATTCGCCGAAAACGACGTCGCCGTGGATTCCTCCTGGGGTGGCGTGGCGGTGGAGCTTACCAGACTCCGCCGTGCCGGCCAATGGGAGGCCCCGCCCTCACGGAGCAACGGTCGCCGTCCCGCGCGCCGGCCAAAGCCCAGCGCGTCCAATCCCGGCGCTCCGGTTCGGCGCCGCCCGGAGACGTCGCCGTCCGCCGCGGCCTCCAAACCCACGCGAGCCACAGCCCTGCCCCCTCAACAGCTCCGCGGCCGGCGCGGCCGAGCTGGCCGCGTGCATGCGCGCCCACCGGAGCCGCTATCCCCCGGCCGGTTGCTGTCCCGATCCATCATCATCATCCCGATCGAGCACACTGTTTGTTACACGACCTCGTGTTATGCTACGTACGCACGCACGAAAGGAGCTCACTTAATCAGCACACTGCTCCTCGCAGAGTTAACTTGACAAAAAATATCACAGATGATGGCGAGAGCTCGTCGGCTTCTTCTCCTTTTTTCACCTACACAAAGTAGTACTATCTCCGTCACAGTTTACAGGCGCGCGCGTACCCTAGGTCGCCAATTTAACCAATCGTAACATAAGATATATGTTATAAAAATTATATCATTTGAAAATATAACATCTGAAGTTTATGATGATATATTTTTTATAACATATATCTTGTTTTGTATTGCTTAAATTGACGATCTACGGATACGCGCAGGCCCTGTAAACTGAGATGAAGGTAGTACTCCTCTGTAATAAAATATAAAAAAGTGTTTTTTACTGTAATAATATAAAACCTGTTAGATTAATTACTATTCTAAATGTTTTTATATTTCTTTATGCATGGAGGAGCACGTAGTACCATCTCGTTTTGCTCACTAGAGTTTGAGTTTCGGTACCGTAAAAAAAAAGAGTTTGGGTTTTGGTGGCGTGCCCATGCATACAAGCATTTCGGTACTTGTACCGCATGACATGAGCTTCTTCTTATTTCTTCTGGACTATATACGTGCTACTCTATTTATTCTACTGGTATAAGTACCAAACCATTATCTCTCTCAGAGAAAACAAAATACAAAATACAAAACATTATCTCCTCTTCCCTCCCATCCATCAATTTCCAAAACTACCAGGCCGAGAGAGAGAGACATGATAAGACTAAACAGCTAGCTAGGCACTTTAGGGGGGCATCCAGCTGTTTCCCAAAAATCGCAACTGAACCCGGCGTCCAGAAGCGTCAGGCGTAGCGAGCACGTGACCCTAAAATGTCATTTTCCGGGGGGCCTCTCCGTCCATTCATCATCCATCACTGGCCCCTCGCCGGGTGTATATATACCGCCTCCTATGCCACCTCCTTCCTCACAAACTCATCTCTCTCGACTCCGGCCAGCCAGTCCCTTCTTCTTCTTCCCTAGCCAGTAGCCGGGTAGCTTCGTTTGCGGCTGAGCGAGAATGCCGGTGAGCAGGATCGCCCTGGGGAGCCACCATGAGGTGTACGAGACCGGCGCCCTCAAGGCGGCGCTCGCCGAGTTCATCTCCACGCTCATCTTCGTCTTCGCCGGCCAGGGCTCCGGCATGGCCTTCAGTGAGTCCTTCTTCCATTCCAACTCCCTCTCCCTCCTCTCATGGGTTAGATTCATTAGGACAGAACAAATTATGTTAGTAGTTGAATTTCTTTCACCATGATATAGGGGATAGCTTAATTAGCCAGTACACGTACGACAATTCGGGAAAAAAACCCGCTTGCTTTTGGAGATAATAATCAGACAAGTTAACTGACGAGAAAGAAAGAGAGAAACACTTTATGATGAGGCGTTAGCAGTAGCCTAGAGAAATCTGTCTCTGAAAGGTAGTAGGGTTTGATTGCTACAGGCAGGCTTTTTAGGTGGAATGATTGATTGATTGGTGCAGAAATGACCAGTTTGCCCTTGGGGAGAATCCTTGTGCTGATCGAATCAATCAGTCAGTAGCTTCTGTTCCTGTCGAGCTCCTGCCCACAAGTAGCAAAAAATGATTCTTTGCCGCATTTGCATTTGCACCATGAATGAATTTACAGCCCAGCTTCACTAATTCTGTATGTACAGTACGTATCTGACTGAACGTTGGATTGCTCGTGCGTGCAGGCAAGCTGAGCCCCGACGGCGCGGCGACGCCGGCAGGCCTGATCTCGGCGGCGATAGCGCACGCCTTCGCGCTGTTCGTGGCCGTCTCCGTCGGCGCCAACATCTCCGGCGGGCACGTGAACCCGGCGGTGACCTTCGGGGCCTTCGTGGGCGGCAACATCACCCTCTTCCGGGGGCTGCTCTACTGGATCGCGCAGCTGCTGGGGTCCACGGCGGCGTGCTTCCTCCTCCGGTTCTCCACCGGCGGGCTCCCCACCGGCACCTTCGGGCTGAGCGGCGTGTCGGCGTGGGAGGCGCTGGTGCTGGAGATCGTGATGACCTTCGGGCTGGTGTACACGGTGTACGCCACGGCGGTGGACCCCAAGAAGGGCAGCCTGGGCACCATCGCCCCCATCGCCATCGGCTTCATCGTGGGTGCCAACATCCTGGTCGGCGGCGCCTTCTCCGGCGCGTCCATGAACCCCGCCGTGTCCTTCGGCCCCGCCCTCGTCAGCTGGGAGTGGGGGTACCAGTGGGTGTACTGGGTCGGCCCCCTCGTCGGCGGCGGCCTCGCCGGCGTCATCTACGAGCTGCTCTTCATCTCCCGCACCCACGAGCAGCTCCCCACCACCGACTACTGAGCGGCAGCAAGCTTACATGCATTTGCATGGCATGCATAAAAGCTCGCCGTCCGTCCGTCCGTGCGTCCGTGTGATGACCGATCGACCTCGCCTCTGCTTCTTCCCGTCAGTCGTTTCATTTAGTTTCTGGATCGCGTCGCCTAAGTTTGCTTTGAATTGAATCCGTGCTTGGATCATCGGTCAGTCAAGTCAGTTTGTGGAGCTGTAAAACAAACCTGTCAATCAAATTTGCTTGTGTAAAACTGTGCATTCGCCCGAGTGATTTCAAGTTGAGTTGAGAGTTCGAATGGGCCGTGCATTCTTGGTAGAAACTTGAATTCTGCGATTAAATCCGTCAGTGAGGGCCACCGATGAATTTGTCTGGGCGCTGCTGCTGAAATCGCCATGGCTACTGAGTGAGCATGCGGGTGAGTGTCAATAATGGAGGAGGCGACGAGAGAGAGAGAGAGAGAGAGAGAGACAGGGGGTAGGACGCCAGCCACGTCGGAGTGGTGATAAGGCTGAGCTGTTCTTGTCGGCTCGTGATGCACGGGGTCGATCTCCTCGTGCTTGATCGTATCGTATGCACATCCCAGTACCCATACACGCGTGCCCTTCGTCCCCATGAATGTACATCCATGTTACCATGTAGTAATGCTGATGTGCATGCTCCATGCGGGGCTGTTATCACGTTAACTATCGAGGGGCTATGAGGGGTTGTTTGGTTTGGAGCTAACTTTGCCACATATTGCCACAACATATTTGCCACACTTGCCTAACTTGAGGTGTTCAAATTCATAGCCACACTTTGGTTTGCCTAAGAGAATTTTGCCACACTTTCTATATGTATGACATGTGAGACATAAAGAATCTTGCCACAAAGTGTGACTAGAACCAAACACACACCTTACTTGGTCAAACTTACCTAACATGAGTTATGGCAAAATGTGACAAGTTGTGGCTGGGAATCAAACAACCCCTGAATTTGAACACCTCAAGTTAGGCAAGTGTGGCAAATATGTTGTGATAATATGTGGCAAAGTTAGCTCCAAATCAAACAGCCCCCGTGGTATTATTGGAGTTGTCATCTGACCAATATGCCTGCCTCTAGGGTTCCTCCTACAAAAGAAAGCGTACGTGCAGGGGCCTGATCGTCGGCGTCGGCGTCGGCGTCGCCGGCAGTGACTCGACTGGACGGGTCGTGCTGCTTCAGTTCGTCGTCTACCACTACCAGCCTGGCCGCCACTAACTCCGGCCGGGACACGTACAGACAAGAGCGCAGCTGTACCTGTTTGTTAGAGATGACACATCCATCCATCACCCTGATCGATCGATTCATTTTCGGTGCTGTACGTACCACTTGTATATTGTCTTCTTCCATAAAGTGGAGGAGTTTTGTTTTCTCACTCTCGCGCGCGCGCACAAATTGATCGTCCTTAACTACCGGTCGATGAGCCCGAAAGGGAGCAGTGATGATGACCATCAGTTATACGTTAATGGATGGAGAAGCTGTGTGACGCGCCACATAGAGCTACACCATCATGCAACTTGCCACATGATGCAAGGTAGTGCATACCAGTGGCGGCGTCAGGTTTTAAAGGGTGGGTATTCATTGAGTAAAATTGTAATGTGCAAGGTTCGACCACCAACCTTCGGTAATCGAGTAAAATTGTAAGGTGCAAGGTAGTGCATATGACCACTGTAGAACGGTAAGGAGGGGTTTGGTGAAATCGATGTTTATGAGTACAACGATCTACTTGGAGTACAAGTCAAGGTAGAATAGAGTCATGCGTTATTTATGTTTTCTAATACATTCATTATACTCAACAACCACCAACCTTCGGTAATTGAGTAAATTGATAAGGATTAGGTTTATTTGCCGCGTTTGCTAAACGTCGGGCACCTGAAAATTGCATTGACGTTAGTCGATTCAGAAGAGGTTGAAGGCCGGGACGGCATGAGAAGCGTTCTGACAAACGCGGATAGAGTTGAACCAGGACCTCGTCGAAGATGAGGGTGAGGTTGTGGACAACAACGAGCTATGACATTCTAGGAGAAGGCGGGAAATCAGGTTGACAGAGGCGGGTGCGAGAGCTGCTGGCGTCAAAATATGAGGCCGGGGGGGGGGGGGGGGGAGCTCTCGCGGGTCGAGTGGTGGACAACACAGAGTTTGTTGTCATCAGGTCGGTTCGAGTCTTCATTCTCCTGTAAAGCGAAGATGGGGGTGACTTCTAATTTCCCTTACGGTTTTGTTCAAAGGTCGGTCTGGGGGAAGGGGTTGTTAGACAGATAGTCTTGGGGGGCGACACCATGATGGTAGGTTGTGGCAATGGGAGGGCGGGATGGCAACACTTCACGGGGGCGAAGGCTGAACGTTTGGGTTGTGTAGAAGGATGAAGATGGAAGAAAGAAGAAAAGGTCAACGATTGACCGTGGGCGTGATCATGGCCGTTGGATGGTAATCCAACAGCACAAAAAAAATCAGTTGATGCTTTTTTTTTTGGAGTCAACGGATAAATAGGCGCCCCCCATTATTCGCAATAAAAGTATACATTTCCCCTGCACGGATGCATGGCTCGCGAAGTCCCTGTTATTAAGTGCAGGTTTTGGGGCTTAGCTAAACATTCGTTCAGATAGGTGTTGCCGACCCAGCGAATAATCCTCCTGTAAGCCAATGGGAAACCAGAGGCGACTCTCTAATCTCTGAATATTATCATTCCAAGGGTTTGTTTGTTTGTAGCTTGGACCGCATCGGCCGATCAATCAATCATTGACCAGCATTATCCTCCCAGCTTATTTATCTGATCACCTGATTACGACGCCACGCCAGAACTGTTTATAGTTTGCCGTCAGCTAATCGAAGTTATGACTAAGAACAGGATATTCAGGAGCTAACTATATAAATAGGAGCAGAACTGTTCTGTTGGCACTTCCTAATCGCTCGTATATGCATTGTCTTCCCGGTTTTGCTTACCTGATCCCTTGATTACGACCCCAGAACCGTCTTTGCTGAGCTAATCAAGTTCGATTCCTTATCCGAAAAATGTTGAGTTGTGATTAGAAACAAGCCATTTAGAAATCATATAGAAGTACTTAACAAACTCAGTTGTTTACGGAAATTGCTAGTGGAGGGCGAGCTCCATGGAGGCTTCTAAATGCAAAATCCAAAATTCATGAAATTTCACATTTTTCACATTTCAAAAAAATCTGAAAAAAATACTGAGATAGATGAAGGCATAATGCACAAGTGTGCACAATTTCAGGATGAAATACTAGAAAATGAGGGTTGTGCAAAAAACAATCTAGGGTTTTTTAACACATGATACTATTCATCCTTTCACATCATGATTTTTTTACAGTTTTTTTTGTATAGATCCCAATTCACCGTATTTAATCCTAAAATTTTACACACTACACCTCACATCCTTGTTCACTTGTATATTTTTTTCCAAATTTTGTCAAAAATCTTTCAAAAAATAGGATTAATAAAGCTTGAGCTCCAGAAATCCTTACTCGGTTGTTTGGGCCGTAGTAGAGGATGGCCGCCAAGAAGTTACATACTCCCTCCGTTCTTATTTACTCTGCATATTAGAGGTTATTAAATTCAAACTTTGTCAAGTTTGACCAAATTTATAGAAAAATATATGAACATTTACTATAGCAAATATATATGATGTGAAAGTACATTCAATAATAAATCTAATGGCATTGATTTGTTATTTCATATGTTAATATATTTTTATATATTTTTGGTCAAAGTTTGCAAAACTTGACTTTGACTAAAGCTAATACGAAATTTCAAAGAAAAAGTTACATACGAACTGAGTGTGAGTCGCAATGATGAACACTGAGCGAGGACGGGATGGTGTCGCCGTTGCCGCATTGAATCTCTCCATGTCACCGAGGATCGCCCGACGTGGAGCCGAGATCATCCGGCACGGTCGTCTTCCTTCCTGGGCACTCCACTCAGGATCAGTTGATGATGTAGAGGAATGGGGGATAGATAGAGATGGGAACCGAACCCGGCCGTTTCTCCAACATGGGTGGTCTGATCCTTCACCTTCACGATCTTGCAGGGTGGCAATTGTACCGATGAAGAGCATCATCACAAAGAGTTTACGAGAAGATACAGAGTGCTAGATAAAGGTAAGCTGGCATGTTCCTCCCTTGATGACTGGGAAAAAAACGAGGGTTGCCGACGGCTAACAGTCAGCGAAGGCTCCGTTATTTCTCATAGGCAGATGGATCAACGGAGCAGTCAATCAGTCATATCATCCGTGGATCGATGGAGCTGATTTCGTGGTGATTTTGTCGCCACGCGTGACCGTAACAGCTAGCTAGATAAAAGTACTTCCTCCGTCATCATTTATAAGGCCTGCGCATACCACTAAATCATCAATTTAAGCAACATAACATAAAAATTATACCATTTGAAAATATAACATCTGAATTTTCCGATAATATAATTTTTATCTTATATATTTTATGTTATGTTGGTTAAATTGACGATCTAGGGATACGCGTGTGTCTTATAAACTGTGACGGTGGTAGTACCTCCAACTGCTACTCTAATTTAAAAAAAGATCGGTTGGAGTAAAAACATACTTCTTTTGATGCAAAATAAATATCGTTCATAACTTTATGTTAGTTTAGTACAAAACGAATGACACTTATTATGGGTCGAAAAAAGTATCATTCTTTGGCACGAAAACAGTCACCTTCGACAGCAAACCTAAAGGTTATGCCCTACCGTAGTCTTATGCGATCTCTCGCCGTCGAATACTTTTTTTGGTAGGCGTCGGAGACGCATTTTAGGCAGCAACAACCATTTTTCCGTGATCATGTGTGGTACCTGCTGTCGAACGAGTTTTTGGGCAGCAGTCTAGCTGCCACAAATATGTAGCACTTGATGCCTTTTTTTGGCAGCCAAAAAACCAACTTCACCTTTGATGGTATTTTGGGCAGATGTTGAAGGTGAATTTTTTGGTGAAAAAGTGAAACACCATGGTTGCTGCCTAATTATGCGGCTGTTGTTGGAGATGCTTTAATTTTAGTATACCTTTTTTTTTAGGAACACAGTACAGCTCTGACGCTCACATACACGAGTATACAATCACCCCTATGACGCACACACGCACACCCTATCCCTATGAGCATCTTCGCAATACTGAGCCGGTACATCATCTTGAGATTAACGAAGCAATCACCTCGTCTTCGACGGGAACGTCTCCTCCCACTGAAAGCGCATCACCGGAAGCCCTGGAATAAATCCAAGAAAATGCGAGCACCATTGTCAAATCTGGGATTTGAACTCTGGTGGGCTGGGGATACAACCATCCACCTAACCAACTCAACCACAGGTTGATTCGCTTAATTTTAGTATACCTAACAACGCCTTCTTGTAAGCTGCTAAGGCATTCAATCGCGGGCCTTCAAAACAGGCACAATGTCAAAAGATTAATTGAGATCAATGTAGTACATATATGAATATAGAAGCTGGCTCAATTGTAACCCTTAAACATTCACCTAGGCTTGATCATTATTAAATGGAGTCTGACTTGAAATGTATAGCAATATGATCAAATTATAATTCTCGATCACAATAAAAAAAGAAGGATGTTTATTATTGTTACACGTCAATCATAAAACATTCAGTTCGGCCATTTCGAGCAAAAGATTGCCCTCTCTATCCGGCTATCCGTGCTCTTCGCGTTCAGTATGCTGTTGGATCTTTTGCACTGGTTGCCACCACCTCCTTCGCCGCCGGAACCTTCGCAATGCACTTCAACATTCGCACACGAATAGTTTACACGATCATGGCCACATCAAAATCCAAATCTTCCATCTTCATAGTGAGCATTTTTCTGTCCTCCAAAGTGGCCGCAACCCAAATAACTCTCTATGTCACCCTTGTTTCGAGTTCAATACTATTTAGGTAGGGACCCCCTCCCTCCCCCGTGTGTGAAAATTCAAAAAATAATTAATAAATGTATGATAACTGCTATTTAAAAAAAGAAAGGAAAATGCTTACTATCAACCCGCAGATTTCCGCTGGAAACATCGACCGCCTTCCTGACTTGACACGTGCCCCTGCCCCCACCACGTTCTTCTTATCTCCTTATCCTTTGACCTTTTTCACCGCTTTCTTCTTCGCGGGGCGCCATAGCTCCGGGGAGTTGCCGGAGGTTGAGCTGCCGTGAGCTCCACCGTGCGCCATGGCTTTCCTCCTCAGCTTCGGGTTTGCAACAAGAACTCTGTTGCAAAGATCCTTTGCAGCAAGAGCTCTGTTGCAAAGACCCAGCAGGCCCTTGGCTTTCCTCCTCGGCTCCGGGTTTGCAACAAGGGCTCTGTTGCAAAGATCATTTGCAACAAGAGGTCTGTTGCAAAGACCCAACGAGAGGCTTGCTCTCCGGGTGCACGTAGATGAAATTTGATGAAAACATTAACATTGCAACAAAGGTCCCGTTGCACAGGTCCGACCGCAACAGAGCCTATGTTGCAAAGCTCGTAGTGGTGGTCGCGAAAAAAATGCTCGGAGTCCTTTGCAACAGAGGCTCGAAAATTCAACCTCTGTTGCAAGGCTCGTTGTGTCCTATACGCGCGATCGGACGGCCGCCGTTTGTTCTATTGTACAGTTTTCCACCAGGCGGATAATTTTGAAGCTACGACCGGCGTACGCGTAGCACTCGCCAAAAAGAAAACGATTGTTCAAGCCGCGTGGAGTGTAGGACATCAAAGTGTCATCGGATGCCTCCAAGCCGAGCTCGAAGCCTGCAGGGAAGGCTTGGACTTTGCTCTTCACCGCACTGAGCTGCCCTTAATTGTGAAGATGGATTGCTTTGAGGCAATTGGGCTCTTGAAGGAGGCGGTGGCAGACCGATCTCCGCTGTGGGCGCTGGTGGAAGAAGTGAAGCACATGATACGGGACGATGGACGGGACATCAGGCTCTGCGCCATTAGAAAATCTCAGAACAAAGTTAGTCATGCCCTCGCTCATGGAAGGAGCAGATCTCGCACTGCTTTCTGGCTCGGCTTTCATTTACCTGAAGTTGTCGAGCTTGTAATAGCAGATTTACCCCCTTGAGGGGTTTAGGTCCTTTCTTTTTCCCCGCAAAAAAAAAAGTGTCATCGGATGCCGTCGCCACATCCCGGGTGTTTGAATGTGCTTGCGCCGCAGACTGGGTGTGTACCACCGGTGGAACCCGCCGGCGCCATGCATGGGGGAGCCGCGGACAAGGCCAGGTCGGCCGTGGCCCCGGCCACCGCTCCGTACGTACCACACGCTCCGAATAGATCCATGGATGAGCGTCAGAGAGATGCCCTCATAATTTTGCTGCCCACTCCGGAGACCTCACCTGATTGGGTCGGGTGTTTGATTGGTTGGTGGCAGCCTGCAACTGTTCCCTCTTCCCTCTGAAGCAGAGATACACTCTTCTCTCTTTTTACTACTACCGTTGCACATGGATCCTTCTAACCATTCATTCTTGTGCTTCCATGGAAATATACCCAAATACCCGGTTGGGCGGCGGCTACTCTTCCGTCCCGGTGAAAAAAAAACCGGGATAGCTTGGGAGGCTGCCCTATATCTTGACACTCCATTCTTGGGCAAACATGGGACGTATGTGTATTGTTCGCCTCGCCTCGTATTTTAAAAGTGGGGAATGGATCCCATCATTTCTCTCTTCATTATTGAGACATGCATGCAGTGCAGCCAATGCAAACACAAGTGAGATGGTACACAAGTCGAGGATCACTGATCACATGTGAAGTGGCCGCGTGGTTCCCGGATGGAAATTTTGCAACAGCCTTCAGAGGAGTAGTGATTATGATCGCACGTTGGGTACCAAGCGGGATGGATTCACGCACACACACACACTGTTGGCGCCTTTCGTCCTGATGAATGAATGAGTGAATGATTCGCCAAACAAAGCTTTGGGTATACAGACAGAATAGTCCTATCTCCTCCGTGCACAAACAAAGAGATGCCACTGGTCGCTGCACGTGCCTTGCTATCGTGGTTGCTGTCCTTTCGGCGCTCACTGTTGGCAAGAACCAACAACGCACAAGCCAGGTACATGTACTGGATGCAATTATCATGTCATGTGGGCATCCGCTGCAGTTTCTTAACATGGTCACAAGACAAAATCAGACTAGCCACTACTGGATCAACACATGAAAAGGATCATCTACAGTTATGTGCGATATTTGAACGCGCGAGACAAGAGAATTATGAAACGGCTTCAACCGGGAAGCAGTCTAATCTGACATGGCAATAGATGGCAATTCCATAGAAAAGCGAGGATCATACTCACACACTGCACAAGTTCTCAACCAAAAGAAACCTGGAACCAGAAAATACCCCGGAATAACCTGGAACCAGAAAACACCCCGGAATAATTATGTACCAGCAATGCACTTCCAACGCACACCACCAGTGTGGAGGCGATCAGCTCGCCGAGTCATCACCGGACCTCATTATAATCAGCAAACCAAATTGCCAGATCAAGTGAGTTAGCAAACACTCTTCTTTCTTTTGTACAGATGAACTAACCTCCCCACCCTTCACACCAAAACTGCAAAGCTGTTGTTCCTCCCTTTATCGATGAGCACTTAGATACAGGTCATTTACATAAGAACACACAGAAAGAACCTAGGCCTAGGCACCGATCGCAAGATCTAGTTTGTGGCGTACTGCGACCGGATCTATTGACAGCATCCCCCGCTCTTCTCCTGCTTCTGTTTCAGCGAGTTCCTCTTGACGACCGAGGAGCCTTCCTCTGAGAGGCTCGGAACTTGAAGAATCTGCATTGGATCAACACAGCAAGGGTATTATCTTTCACGCAGAAGAAACAGAGAGATATGTAATTGCTAGCTACCACTCAAGTCAATGATCTTCAAAATATCATTTAAAAACTTGATTTCAAAACACAGTTTCAAGTAGTGCGAACCAAAGAGTTTCGAGACACTTAAAAGACTTACATCTTGCTCCTATCTGGTTAAAATTTATTAAATTTATTTTTGAATGAAAAACAGCATCATCCCGTGGAGCTGGATGAATTTTATGGCACAATGAAGATGCCCACAAATAATGGGTTGTTCAACACATAGTGTGTACATCAGTACATCTGTACATCTAAGCTCAGACATACAAAAATCGGGTGGAAAACTGCACTACTCATACCAGAGGACGACTAGGAAATCAATTCTAGTCAATCGAGTCAATCATCCTACAAAATAAACGTTTGGCTTAAGCATGTCGTTTGTCAGTACATCAGGCGATATGCTGTCCTAAGAGGTTGCCTGGAGACTAGCGTGCCCTTCCCTCTTCCCAACAGGTAACCACATACAGTACATAAGTGGCAGCATGGCAAGAGAATGCAAAAACTTATAACAACCGCAATTATCTAGAACTGCTTCCTAGTGTCTCTAAAAAAATGAAAATCTGTTGACTCGGTAATACAAGTTCAGAGACATAAAGGGGCCATTCTGAAGTCCAGGAACTAAAGTGATATGCGAGTTAACGAAACTACAGTACCTGTATTCTCACAACATATGCACAGATTGATGGTCAACAGCCCAATTTAAATTGATTACTAGATTGATCATGCTCCCTCCGGTCCTTTTTACTCCGCGTATTAGATTTGTGTCAAGTCAAACTTTACAAAGTTTGATCAAATTTATATTAAAAAATATCAACATCTACAATACTTAATATATATACAATGAAACTACATTTCATAATGAATCTAAACATATAGATTTGACATTGTGAATGTTGATACTTTTTTCTACAAGTTTGGTCAAAGTAGAGATACTTTGGCTTAGTACAAAACTTATATGCAGACTAAAAAGGACCGGAGGGAGTATAAAATACAAGATGTGACCAACAAGAAATTCGGGGACACATTTCTGAAAGACAAATTCAGGATTCGCAACACAGGAACAATACTGAAATAAACATTCACAGTTATATCATTGTAACAAGAGCATACTATCTCTAGCTATGCTTTGCAATAAGATGGGATAATAAGAATTACAAAATACATTTCATCTAATAAAGAAATGTTTAATGCCAGAAGATTAGTTTTCTGAAGCAGAGGGTCGTAATATAAATTGCTACGTGCAAACTAGTCAGCTATATATTTGTTCAACTTTTAACTTTAACGATGCTAATGCATAGAACAAACCATGCCTTAAAAGTCAATTTTTGAGAGTTTTTAGAAGAATCCTTTTTTATGCTTAAAAATTTAAAAGGTTAAAGTGCTTAGTATGTTCCTCCTGGTGTACCTTTAGCGCAAGCTCTTGAAAACATTTCTCCACATTTTCTCTTGTTTTGGCACTGCTCTCGAGAAAAAGGCATCCACATTCCTGTGCAAAGGCAAGACCCTCTTCTGTTGTTACCGCTCTGTCCTCATCCTGCAAGGTAAAACCATAATATTCAAAATTCAAGAGTGTTACTTCATATTGTGTATTACTCCTGTAAATGGACAACATTAATAAGGTTAAACTTCTATTTACTTTTTGGTACAAAATCAATCTCATTGTATAAGCAGAATTACTTCTCTTCACCCGTTCTATCTAAATCTCATATAGTATCCGATAAGAGCTCAATATTCATGCAACGGAACCTATAACTGATCCAACAACTTATCGCGCACCCAACAAATACTTTTGTATTCGAAATGTAGAACACCAACATGAGCTAAAATGGAACCATCTGATTTAAAACAAAAGAAAATATACCTTGTCCACTTTGTTTCCAACAAGCATTTTGACACACTCCTTGTTTGTTGAGTGCAATTCTATTTCCTTGGCCCATACATCCGCCAAATTGGTGAAACTTTGCCTCTTTGTGACATCATAAACTAACAGAAGAAGACAGCACAAAATTAAACTTCTGCAAGTTAACCTGCAAGACTTTCCGCAGAACGAAATACTGTAAGGGTTCATTCTTTATATTTCATCGGTATGAATCATCGCGAGAAGCATTTCAGCATCACTAATCTCAAGAGAAATTCTCAGTTTCCAAATGCCGCTACAAAAACATTGAAATGACATGTGTGAGACCACTAACAGTGGCACCATAACTGAGCAAGCCTAAATTTTAATGGGCATCAGAAGAGCAAGGAAACAACTGTATGTAACAGTAAGATGGCATGGATGTACACTTGCGGGTCAGGCATGGAAAATTGTTAGTTCTTATAATCATGGTCGTGTAATCAAATCTTAGAAGAAATCATATTACCGAGGATAATTCCATGAGCACCTCTGTAGTAAGAGCTAGTGATTGTCCTAAACCTCTCCTGGCCAGCTGCAAATAACAAAAATGAGTTGGTCAAACACTTTTTATTGTAGGAACGCAATTAGATACAATAGCTTGTGGGAAAACTTGATACAGATGAGAAGTATTGTACAGAAAGTCATTAATCATTATAAGGGAATGCAGTGTTTTTTACAATATACTCCGTATTCTCTCCACTTGTGCAAGAGGTCCTGGGTTCGAACCAGCCTCTCTGCATTGCACTGTAGCAGGGGTAAGACTAGGTTCCTATAATCCCTCCCCAGACCCCACCTTGTGTGGGAGCTTCTATGCACTGGGTCTGTCCTTTTTACTCCGTATTCTCTCTACACGTTGTATAGTAAGGTGATTGCGTCCGGGACAAAACAGCCCAAGTGATGACCTACGCCCGAGTAAATGACAAGTAGGCTCGCAATTTTGTAAGTACTACTGAAAATCTGGAAGAACATGCTACAGAAGAGTAATTGCCCTCTCCCCCAAAAAGTATAGAAACAACTTTACGACATAGCTAAATTATTGTTGACAAAGCATGCAAACTTTCAATCATAAAGAAATGAAAAATGGAAACTTACCGGTGTCCCATATTGTCAACTTCAGTTTCTTGTCACCAAGAGTGAGAAACTTGATTTTAAAATCCACTCCTGGAAATTGGTATGAATTAAAACTAAATTCTGACAAGCATATAACAGGGAGAATACAGCAAAAGAAGGCACACTTATACAAGAAAATGATCATGAGTGCACAAGTGTATAGTTGTATTGATTCCTATTCAGGACATATGGTCACGCAGGGGCTGCTAGCTGTTCCTAGAAGACTAGAATATTTTGACCTCCCCAGAAACTTAGCTGATATGGACATATAGAAACGGTAATATGTAATTCGAATTGCATTTTGGTCCAGAAAATAACATCAAACATGTATGCACATTGAGCTGGTCACTGTCAATGAATATATCCTAAAAAATGATCAGGGTAAATCTGTTTGCTAGTAATGTTGGAACTAGGGGCACTTCAAGACTTCATGTATTGTCTCTTGTGCCTGGTCTGGTGCTCATCCGTAGTAGCACCTGCCCGGAAAAGGATGGTCGGGTTTTGTCCTGGTGTTTTAAGAAGATGGCAACCTGGGGACCGCAGCTTAAACATGTTTGCACTGATTGAATTTCCAGCCTCTAGCAAAGGAACAGACAAACATCCATTCTTGGCTCAAGGTCCCCTAAAATAAATAAACAGCTAATGCTACTAAGTGAAGAAGCGGTCAAAGTTACTAATAAGATACTAGTAGTACGGAGTAACTGCAACGTAGACACAGAAGCAATTAATAAGCAATTACGGAAGACGCCTGATGAGGCAGCAAACATCTCCAGTATTCCGTAAACAGATAGACATGGCAGCGTTGGTTGGTTGATCCTGGCCTCAATTGAATTGTTTCCCCAAGTGTATAGCTGTATTGGTTCCTATTCAGGACATATGGTCACGCAGTGGCTGCTAGCTGTTAAGACTAGAGTATTTTGACCATCCCAGAAACTTAGCTGATATGGACATGTAGAAACGGTATAATATATAATTCCAATGGCATTTGGATCCAGAAAATAACATCAAACATGTCGAGCTGGTCACTGTCAACGAATTCATCTTAAAAAAATGACCAGGGTAAATCTGTTTGCTAGTAATGTCTGAAGCAGGGGCACTTAAGTATTGTCTCTTGTGTATGGGCTGGTGCTCATCCGTAGTAGCACCTGCCCAGAAAGGGATGGCCGGATTTTGTCCTGGTGTTTTAAGAAGATGGCAACCTGATGCTGATGCACCCCCTTGACCGCGGCTTAAACATGTTTGCAGTGATTGAATTTCCAGCCACTAGCAAAGGAACAGACAAAAACATCCATGCTTGGCTCATGGTTCCTTAAAATAAATGTTCAGGCAGGAACAGCTACGGAATACCACTAAGTGAAGAAGCGGTCAAAGTTACTTACTACTACTAGTAGTAGTATGTGGTAACTGCAACGTAGTAGACGCGGAAGGAATTAATAAGCAGATACGGAAGACGCCTGATGAAACAGCAAACATCTGCGGCGTTCCGCAAATAGACGGGCATGGCGGTGCTCGGTTGGTTGGTTGATCCCTGAATTGAATGATTTCCATACCAACTACTACCATCTCGCACGCGCGGCGCGGCGGAACCTGCGTGCGTATGAAGGGAGCAGCGGGAGTGCGGGGCACGACGCATGGCGACGCCGCGCCGCCCGGACTGTGATCCCCGGCTAATGGGTAGGTTAGGTAGGTAGAGACAGCGTGCGCTTATTGCTGCCGGTTGCGTTTCCTCCTGATTGGGGAGACGGGGGACAGGCGGGCGGGCAGGGAGATCCAGCGAGGGAAGGAGGGAGGGAGGGGAGGGAGGTTGGTGCTGTACCTATGGTGGGGGAGATGTCGTCGTCGGTGGGGGCGGCGGAGACGAAGCTGACGAGGAGGCTGCTCTTGCCGACGGCGGAGTCGCCGATGAGCAGCACCTTGAAGGAGCAGTCGTAGCTGCTCCCCGGCGACGAGCCCATGGCGGCGAGGGGCTGGGGCTGGGGGATTCGGGCGGAATCGCGGGCGGGGCGGGGCGAAGCGAGGCGGAAGGAAGGGAAATGGAATGCGGAGGGGCGGGTGGGTTGGTGGGGTGGAGTGGAGATTCCGGAGGGGGAGGGGGAAGGGAAGGGAGGAGGGAATAAAGCGATGCCCGGGAGGGGGAGAGAGGGGGAAGGAGGGGAAGGGGGAGTCAGTGGGACGGAACTCGAAAGCGAAACGGAACGAGGGCGAGTGGACTCTGGGAGTGGATCGTTTCGGTTACGGTTGACGGCTGGGGACGTGGGGGTGCGTGGCGACGGGGAACGGGGAGCGGGCCAGGTGGCGTCGCCTGGGGCGTGGGCGCCGCACCGCGCTGTCTCGGCCCCTGCTCTCTCGCGTCGTCGCGTTGTCGTCGCCCAGAGGCGTCGGTTTTTCTTTGACTCGGGTGATGACTGATGAGGCGCCGCACAACAGGTTTGTTCTTGCAAGGCGGTCAGACCAGACCCGACGGGAGCGCGGCGCGGTTCCGTCTTCCATGCGTGCATCTTTATTTTATTTTTTTGCGAATAATCTTTTTTTTTCAAAGTACCATAAATAAATTTATCAAGAAGCAACACCACATCTGATTAGCCCAAAGACCACCACACACACACAATAACACCACTATTACGACACAAAGGAGCCTACCCAAAAACCAAAAACCTCACCGCGTATCGTCCGATACCGATCACCTTTGAAGAACAACAGCTTCAACTTCCATGGAATCATCAGCGACGATCATACGTAGGTGTGTGCATCTTTGTTGCCCTACCAGGATAAGACAAATGGAATGAAAAGTTTTTTTTCTAATTAATACCACTATTAAGTCACTAATTTAAGAGATTTCTATTTTCATGCCCCTGATTCCTAGTACTACTCGGTTTTACCCACCTTTTTTTAGGGTTTATGAAGCTTTATTCATCCAGTCTCAACGGAATACATGCCTGATCATGTGGTAACAGAAGCCACATATGGCGACCCACAGATAGACCGACTAAGAACTTTGCTAATAAAGCTACTTCAGAAAGAAACTGCATTGTTTTCAACTATAAAGGAACAGTAAATAAAACTAGGTAAACGTCGATGTAGTTCTTGAATAATTGCCGCCTGCTTTCCACCACCCTTTTCCACAATCTCATTGACGACCAACGAATTGCTGCTTGAAATGACGATCCTCTGCAACTGAAGATCTTCTGCAAGTGCCATACCTTCTCTGCATGCAATTGTATCCAGCGGTGTTTTGTCGAGAGCTCCTGGCAACACCAGTGAAGACGACCCTTGATAGACTCCTCGCTCATCTTTGCAGATAGCGGAAACTACACACGCCCCATGCTCATCCACCATGTGGCCAGTCATGGTTTTGAGGGAATCTGGCTGAGGGGGTGACGAGGGGGTGACCCCACGACTCCTACGGATGAGCCTACCTGGTGTCCATGAAGGCAGAAGGCCCATGAAGATACGGCCTCAGCCCACTAGTTGGTACCGACGTAGGAGTCTGCAACTCGCAAGGAAGGTGCGAAGACCTGCCGTACGGAGCAAGCTAGGGTTAGGAAAGCATACTTGTACACGTAGAGGGACTCCCCGAGACCTAGCCTGGTATATAAGGGCTAGGAGGGGTGACGCCAAAGACATCGAATCTTACTTGTAACCCTAGCCTTGAGCGCTCCAGCCTTGGCCTCCACTGTAATCGCATCTCCCCAATCTATAATATCGAGCAGGAGCGAGCCTCCTTGTTTGCCGACGAGCTATCGTCCAACCTGTGCCTCTCATGACTAACCCAGGGTCCCTGACCATGGGATTTGCCGGGGTTGATCCCCGTTAATTGGCGCCGTCTGTGGGAACTACGCGGGTTGGGATCACGATCTCGGCGGTCCCGTCTTCAGCAAGCCACAACTCGAGGGCAAGAACCCGACCTAGCCCACTCGAGGGATTCAAGATCACGGCGGACATCTTCGCCACCCCTTCAAGACCACTCGAGCCGCAGTCATGCCAGGACCGATACTACGGTAACGGCCAAGCACAGCGCCAACACCGAAGGAGTCGACGACCCAGAATAACGGCGAGAGACCTTTACGAAGGAGTCCCACTCGATGAACTACGACGCGCAGCGGAGGACTCGCAAATCTTCCGACAACCCTCCACCGCCCGGGCACCCGCCGCACATCAAGACGGCGACTACGAGATTGAATCTAACGATCAGCAGAACCACCGCCAAGGCAGAAGGAGTCGACGACCCAAAAGGCGCACTCGGGCACCCGCCGCCAACCAAGACAGCGACTCCGAGACACCTGTTGGCGAATACTACGACCCAGATCGAAGGCCGGATGAATTTGCCAACCTCATCAAGAACCAAGACATGAGTCGAGGAATCGAAACTGATCCTCGCCTCCACGAGCACCAGGAGGATCACGAGCAGATCTTCAGAATCTCAAGAAGGAAGAGGCACGCCGGATCTAGCAAACTCACGGCCAGAGAACAGCTAGCAGGACCCTGCACGATCCACATCTTCGAGGATGACTGGGGAAGCGTCAGGTCAAGTCACACTTTAAGAGACTGTCGTCTGTTCAACGAGCTAGCCGACGACCTCAAGAAGGAGAAACAGAAAGAAGACAGACGAAACCAACGACCCGAGCAAGCGCCGACCTCAAGCCCGGGAGAACGTCACAGCCCATCACGAGCACAGGTGCTCATAATCCAAGAAGGAAGGATACCGAAAACACAACGCGACGCCCAAACCCTGCAGGCCAGAGCAGCTGAGAGCATAAACACAGTCGACGTCTACCTGCTACATGGAACGGAGACCAGCATCACGTTCTCACAGGATGACCATCCACCCGCAGTCCCAAGACCGGGGCATGCACCCTTAGTGCTAGACGCACAAATCGGAGGATACGACATGGACCAGATCTTCATGGACGGAGGCAGCAACATGAACATCATCTTCGCCAACACCCTGCAAAAGATGTTGATCCCACGATCAGTATGGAGAAAATCAAGCACCGAGTTGCACGGGGTAGTCCCAGGAGAAGCAGCCACATCCCTCGGAGTCATTGAACTCGAAGTCGTCTTTGGCAATCGTCGTAACTTCGCAAAGCACGTCCTCGAGTTTGAGGTACTCAACTGGCAATCACAGTATCACACCATATTGGGACGGCCAGCATTCGCGCAATTCATGGCGGTTCCACACTACGCCTACCTCAAGCTCAAAATGCCAGGATCATCGGGAGTCCTCATGATCAACGAAAGCTTTATCAAATCAGACCAATGTGATCGCGACTTCCACAAGATCTCCGACACATTCGGAGCCAAACAAGAACTCCGAGAAATAGCCATGGTGACGGACAAGAGTACCTTCCCATTGGTGAACCGAAGCGAATCCAGGGAGTACGGACGCGACTTCAGCATCAACAGCGACACAGTCACTTACCAAGTGCACCCGACGGACCCGGACAAAACAGTCCGCGTGTACGCCCACCTCCCAGAGGAGCAAGCAGCAGCTCTCGTCGCCTTCCTCCGAGACGAGTGGGAAAATATTCGCCTGGTGCCCAGCAGACATGCCCGGGATACCACGCGAATTTGCGAAACACGCCCTACGCATCAAGCCAAACACGAGGCCAGTGAAGCAAGCGCTGAGATGATTCTCGGAGCCCAAGCGCAGAGCAATCGGAGAGGAAGTCAACCGGTTACTCGACGCTCAGTTCATCCGAGAAACGAAGAAGAGCACCTGGATAGCAAACCCAGTGTTGGAGCCAAAGAAAGACACGACCGTGCTGCGCATGTGCGTCGACTACGGACCAGTCAACAAACATTGCCCGAAGGATCACTTCCTCCTGACTAGAATCGATCAGACAATCGACTCAACAGCAGGGTGCGACCTACTCTCCTTTCTGGACGCTTACTTAGGATACAACCAGATCAGGATGAAGGAAGAAGACGAAGAGCACACATCGTTCATGGCCCCTTATGGAGTATTTTGCTACAGGACCATGCCCTTTAGGCTCAAAAACGCAGGCGCCACTTACCAACGAATGATGCAGGCCTGCCTAAAGGAGCAAATAGGAAGAAACGTACAAGTCTACGTGGACGACATCGTCATCAAGACATACAAAGTAGCCACACTACTCGACGACCTGCGCGAAACCTTCGCAGCGCTCAACAAATACATAATCAAACTCAACCCAAAGAAGTGTGCATTCGGCGTACTGGCGGGAAAACTGCTGGGCTACATGGTCTCTGCCCGCGGAATCGAGGCAAATCCCGAGAAAGTCCAAGCCATCACCCGCATGCAAGAACCAACCGACGTCAAAGGAGTACAGCAGCTCACTGGAAAACTCGCAGCCCTCAGCCGCTTCATCAGCAGGCTTGGAGAACGCACGCTGCCTTTCTATCAACTGCTCAGGAAAGGAAAGAAATTCGAGTGGACAAAGGAAGCCCGCCAAGTATTCGCGGACCTGAAAAAGACACTCTCAACTCCACCAATCCTGGCGGTACCCAAGGAACGAGAGAAGCTATACCTCTACGTGGCAGCACACAGCAGTGTAGTAAGCACGGCACTCGTTGTCGAACGCGCAGAAGAAGGCAAGGTCCAGAGCATTCAGAGACCAATCTACTACCTCAACATGCTCCTGACCAAATCCCAGCAGCGGTACCCGCACTATCAGAAGCTACTACTAGCCATCGTCATAACTTCAAGAAAGGTGTCCCAATACTTCGACGAGCACCCTATAACAATCGTGAGCAGCGCACCACTCACTGACATACTAAACAACCCTGGAGCAACCGGGCGAGTCGCCGAGTGGAACATCGAGCTCAGCCCACGAGACCTGCAGTACAAGCACCCAACAGCCATCAAAGCCAACTACTCCCAGATTTTCTGGTTGAGTGGAAGGAGGTTCAAACACCAGGCCCCCCAGACCTATCAAGCTCATGGTCAATGTTCTTCGATGGGTCCAAGAGACAACAAGGAGCTGGAGCAGGAGTTGTACTCATTTCCCCCAAAGGAACAAAACTGAAATACGTCCTCCAGATTAATTTCAGTCACGCCTCCAACAACGAAGCAGAATACGAAACACTCCTACATGGCATGCGCATGGCCAAAACATGCGGAGCCACTCACCTCATAATTTACGGGGACTCCAATCTCGTCGTCCATCAGACGATGAGAAATTGCAACGCAATAGCCGATAACATGGCAGCTTACCAAAAGCTCTAGAACGAACTCGAAGGAAATTTCGACGGTTGCGAGCTCAACTACATCACCAGGGACAACAACACAGAAGCTGACGAGCTCGCGAACATCGGTTCGACCCGGGTGCCTGTCCCACCTGGCGTTTTTCTCGAAAGCATCAACCGAAGATCCATCAAGGCGCAGGCAGCAACACCCGAAGCGGTAGTGGATGGCGAAGACGCACCAGAAATAACACAGGTGGCAACAGCAACATCATCAGAAGAAACAAGCACCAGTGCATCCAACAACACAGCCCCGACGGAGTTCGAAGGACCTGTTTGGACTAAACCGTTCCTCCGATTCCTAATCGAAGGCACGCTACCACAAGACGTGGCCGAAGCACGACGCATCAGCCGACGATCCATGGCATTCACTGTGATCAACGGACAACTATACAAGCGCAGTATCACCCAGATACTCCAGAGATGCATTGTCGAAGAGGACGGCAAAACCCTATTGCTAGAAATCCACGAAGGCACCTGCGGGCACCACGCGGGCAGTCGAGTGCTCGTGTCCAAAGCATTCCGAGCTGGATTCTACTGGCCCACAGCCATAAAAAACGCAGAGGAAATCGTGCGACGTTGCGTCGCCTGTAAAAAATTCGCCAACAGGCCACACACTCCCGCATCAAAGCTCAAGACCATACCACTATCCTGGCCGTTTGCCACCTAGGGACTCAACATGGTGGGCCCGCTAAAGAAATCATCAAAGGGCGGAAGAACACACCTGCTCGTCGCAGTCGACAAGTTCACTAAGTGGATCGAAGCAGTGCCCATCACCAGCCCTACAGCTCTCACGGTTGTCAACTTCATCAAATCGATCATCTTCAGATTCGGAGTGCCACACAACATCATCACGGACAACGGCACGAACTTCACAGCCGCATAATTTCAGAACTTCTGCGAAGAACTGGGCATCAAAATCAATTATGCATCAGTCGCGCACCCGCAGTCCAACGGCCAGGTGGAAAAAGAAAACGGCCTTGTCTGTGGAGGAATCAAGAAACGGCTCCTCGCACCACTCGAGCAATCCGCCGGTAACTGGATAGAAGAACTCCCCGCGGTGCTATGGAGCTTACGAACCACGCCAAACACTGCGACCCAATACACACCCTTCTTCATGGTGTACGGGGCAGAGGCAGTCCTACCGCATGACCTCAAGTTCGGAGCACCCCGGGTCACCGGATACGAGGAAGAAGAAGCAGAAGAAGCATTACAAGACGACAAAGATACGGCCGACGAAGCAAGAGACACAGCCCTGGCAAAACCAGAAGGGTACCAAGACAAATTGCGTACCTACCAAAGCAGTCGACTACGCACCAGAACCTTCAACAAAGGTGACCTAGTCCTACGACTAATACAAGAGAAGGTCCACAAACTTGCCCCTCAATGGGAAGGACCATTCATAATCTCAGAAGTCATCGGAGGCGGCGCCTACAGACTGAAGAACCCAAAGACAGACGAGGACGTGGGCAATCCATGGAACGTAGCAAACTTGAGACTATTCTATCCATAGCCCCTATCGGTCGGACATGAACGGCAACTCATGTAAATCGCTCGACAGCAATAAAATAAGTGTTGCCCAAATACTGTCACCTCAAAGCACTCGGGGGCTGAAGAGGAAACTCCCCCCCCCGAGCAACTGCTACCGCACTCGCGATCTTAATCAAAGCACTCGGGGGCTGAAGAGGAAACTCCCCCCCCCCCCCCGAGCAACTGCTATCGCACTCGCGATCTTAATCAAAGCACTCGGGGGATGAAGAGGAAACTCCCCCCCGAGCAACTTCTATCGCACTCGCGATCTTAATCAAAGCACTCGGGGGCTGAAGAGGAAACTCCCCCCGAGCAACTATCACACTCGCGATCTTAATCAAAAACTCGGGGGCTGAAGAGGAAACTCCCCCCCCCTGAGCAACTTTATCGCCTATGCGATCTTAATCGAAGCACTCGGGAGCTTAAGAGCAAAAATCCCCCCCAAGCAACACTACCGCCTACGCGATATTCTTCATGAAGCACTCAAGGCCTCGAGTACAAACCACACCCGAGAGACAACTATCAACACTCCAATGGCATCCAAACACTTTTGAAGAGATTTTGGAGGAAGCACAAGTTCTTTTAGTCTTCACCCGATCGCCAACGATCACCTAAAGACTCGGGGGCTAATCCCATCGGGAGCGCTGCCGCGCACCCGATAAAAAACAACAAAGGAAACAAAACTTTAGCCTACGCCCGACCCTTCGGCTCAAGCGCAGCCTCGGGGGCTACTCCCATCGGGAGCGCTATCGCGCACCCGATAAAAACCTACAACACCAAGTACAAGACGGACCCGAAGACAGCTCCCAGCCGCAAAAGAGTCGAACGTAACTCTCAGTCCCAAAAAGGATTCAATGACAACTCCTGATGGTGAAGACACAGTTCTCGGTGGCATAAAAGCTCAAATATACACAAAGGATAAAGCATGGTTTACATCATAGATATCATCTTCAAAGAACTCAACTACATTTGGATAGAAGGCAGCTCCTGTTACAAGAGGAAATCACCCAAGGAACTATGACTTCTACATGTGTGCCCATGAGGGGTAATCAACCCTAGTACAAGAGCATCATCACAGACAAAGTAGGGATGGAAGCAGTGGGTTCATGATGTCAATGACATAACAAAAGGTGAGCTCGACTTATTTGGGGAGCCACTGGGGAAGCTGCTCCACCAGCTTCTTCTCCTGCTCCTCTAGCTTCTTCTCCAGCTCCGCCCAAACTGCCGGCGAAGATGACGCTGCCGCCTCCAGTTCTACCAGGTCGCCTGCCGCGCTCGTTTAACCAGTGGCTTGAAGTCGAGGTCTTCAGAGGCAGAAGAGGAAGCAGTTGAAGACGGCTCGCCACCACCACCAGAAGAGTCCTTGGAGGAAGAAGCAGTCGAAGACGCAGGTGAAGGACTCCTCGACTTCATGGAGCTGTCGCTGCTCGACTCCTGCCCATGCGGATCCATGCTATTGCCACTCGGGTCGAATGCGCGGACTATGACAGTACTCTCACCGTCAAAGCGACAGCTGAGCATATCACCATCTCGCAAATTCAAACGCCGAGCAAACAAACCCCAACCAGAGCCAAGAAAAATCAAGCAAGAGCTATCAACCTCCAACTCAACATAAGAAGGAGATCGACAGCTCCCCTGAAGGTGCAGAAGCAGGCCATCCAAGCCACGTTCAGAGACAATGGCGGAAAAAGCAGAAGGAAGAAGGATGCGATTGGCACTTTGGCCACGAACGCGCAAAATAAAATCATAGCGCCAGAACCCCTCCTCCAAGGGAGAGGAGGAAGGCACTAGCACCGCACCATGACGACCTCCACGACATGAGCGTGGTGTGCGGCCACCACGGCCACGACGACCGCGGCCACGACCAACGCCTCGCCTAGGAACCATGAGCGGAAGGAGAGATGAAGAAAGAGAAGAAGCAACGAGTTGGATAGAAGCGTAGAAGAGAAAGGCCTATTTATAGAACAAAAATCCTCGAAGCACAGAGAAGCCAAGACGACAACAACAATTAATTCAAAGACCAAACGACCCAGCCGTCTCGAAATCCAAGACGAAGATGCTTTCCCACGGGAAGCACTGTTCGCAGGGCGCGTCAATTCGCGCGCGTCTCCAACACACGCATGGGAAACCCAACCGGCGCCCGCCGCACGCCACAAACGGCCATAATTATGACCGGTCCACGAGATGTGACGGTTCACTGGCAGCGCATCACTGACAGCTATCAAAACAGAGGCATCACTATCCCTGAGAAATGGCGAATAGCAAAGGCGTACTCAGTACGCCATCAAGGCCCAGAGATTCCATCTTTTCAGATCTTTTCCCCAGGGAAGAAAAACATCTTACTCCCATCGGGAGCGTACATCACAAGAGTCCCGGGTGCTCCCTCACCTAAAGGCCAACCATGTGCTCGAGTGAACACTCGCACCAATGAGAGTCTCGGGTGCTCCCTCAACCCGACGCAAAGACAAACAAAACACTCGCCAGGACCATACGGCGCTACGAGTCCCAGGTGCTCCCTCACCTCAGGAGCCGAAAAACGGCATTCGAGTGATTACTCGCAAAAACTCCCCGACTGAGCACTCGAAACAAAACTCCTCGGGTGAATGAGTGAACAACTCGCTTGATGTTCTGTTCCAAGCGGGTGCAATGCTAAAAGGCTCCGCGCCTCAAAAACACACATTCCTGGAACACGATACACTATGCCCAGAAGCCACGCAAGATTAGCGTGTAGGTAAGACCCCGCTGCGAAGTACGGCCGGGCTGGGACTTGCCGAAGAGCGATTTCACTCCCAACCTTTCCCATGCGCAGAGCATGATAGATAAGCCGGGCGGACGTGCCTTAGGCTACACACATTACTGGCGGCAAATGAACACCATAAGACCTGAAGCGACCGGACTTTTACTCAACACCAGTGTTCCAAGCTCACGTCGAGGGACGTGGGTTTGATTGGGCTACTATGGTATTTGCCCTAGTGCAATTCACCAAGGCTCGACCCGTCGACTCCTTGGGCCCTTTCAGCTTAGCATCCCTCGAAACAGGTTTTTTCATGGCCACCAGACTGCCAACGACCCACGGATGAACCGTGCATATCAATAAACAACAAATGAATGTACTCGAGTCCCTATGCGACTCTTCGAGTCCCCCAGGCACTCGGGGGCTACTGACGAGGGGGTGACCCCACGACTCCTACGGATGATCCTACCTGGTGTCCATGAAGGCAGAAGGCCCATGAAGATACGGCCTCATCCCACTAGTTGGTACCGACGTAGGAGTCTGCAACTCACAAGGAAGGTGTGAATACCTGCCGTACGGAGCAAGCTAGGGTTAGGAAAGCATACTTGTACACGTAGAGGGACTCCCCGAGACCTAGCCTGGTATATAAGGGCTAGGAGGGGTGACGCCAAAGACATCGAATCTTACTTGTAACCCTAGCCTTGAGCGCTCCAGCCTTGGCCTCCACTGTAATCGCATCTCCCCAATCTATAATATCGAGCAGGAACGAGCCTCCTTGTTTTCCGACGAGCTATCATCCAACCTGTGCCTCTCATGACTAACCCATGGTCCCTGACCATGGGATTTGCCGGGGTTGATCCCCGTCAGGGGGGGGTCCCGCTCCTGGCTGCAGGAGCCAACGACCGGGGCTGAGACGCCCTTGCCGACACCGTATTGTTCCGAAAGACCTCCAACTCATGAATGTATCTCGAGATAAAGTGATGCGTTGCTTGTGACGTTTGATTGATATCTTCATGGATTAGCTTTCTCCTCGCTGAACAGATAGGCCAGAGTGTGACCACCGCCTCTAAAAACTGTTTTGACAAAACTGCTTCATGGAGATGGAAAAGCCACTGTCTCGAGCTTGGCTCTTGTATGTCGCTCATTGCTTCAACCAGTTCTTCATCAGCAAGGGCCCAAACGCACCTCGACGCAGAGCACTCCAGTAAAGAGTGCATCCACGAAGCGGTGTTACCACACAGAGGGCAGCAGTCATCCGGAGCCATGTGTCTGTGCTTCCTCACATCCTCAGTTGCTAGTGATTGTTTTCCCAAACGCCACAAGAAACTCTTGATACGGTCTCTTTGCGGCTCAATCCTCCATAGCTTTGTTCAGCCTTCCCAATCTCTTTGCGGGTTCGATGATTCGGTCCTACCAGTAAGAGCATCCTCTCTCTCCTTTTTCTCCCTTATGAGCATGTTGTAGGCTAATCGGACAGATAATTTGCCATTTCTCTCATGATTCCAGCCCCAAAAATCCTCCATTGGGCTAGTACACAGAGGAATAGTTAATATCGAATGTATATCAACTGGGAGGAAAACTTCCTGAAGCTTCTCCATTCTCCAGGACGCTGAAGATGCATCGATTAGCTCCGACACCATGGTCGTTTTCTGTGGGGATAAACACGCTATGGGCCTCATTCCAGAGCTCCTCGGAATCCAGTTTTCATGCCAAATCTGAGTTTCTTTCCCATCCCCAATCCTTTTAACTAGACCATTCAGTAGTGCTTCCTTACCATCCACCAGCGACCTCCATATTTGGGATTGGTGAGAGCCCACCGAAGCTTCCAGTATTGAAGAATCTGGATAGTATATCGCCTTCAGGAATTTGGCATAGAAGGATTCCGGCGAGGTAAGAAGTCTCCACACTTGGCGAGCTAGAAGAGCTAGATTAAAAATTTCCATATCTTTAAATCCCAAACCTCCATCTCTTTTCGGTTGGCACATAGCTCTCCAGGATACCCAATGTGGTTTCCTTTTTCCAGCCTTGCTTCCCCAGAAAAATTGTCGAATCATTTTGTTAAGATCTTCACACAAACCTCTTGGCAGCCTGAAGCAAGACATGGAGTAAACGGGCACTGCTTGTGCAACGGATTTAATAAGAACCTCTTTGTCAGCCGAAGTGACCGTTTGGTCAATCCAACCCTTAACTTTCCCCCAGAGTCTCTCCTTGAGATATTTAAACGCGCCAGCTTTAGAGACTCCAACATCTGATGGCATACCAAGATACCTCTGATGGCTTCTCGCCCTTCGTTGGTTACCCCAAGTGGAAGGTTTGAGATGTAGTGCAGCAACAGTTTTCCCTCGGTGAAGATACCAAGGTTTGTCTCCAGTAGGACTCCAGAGATGATAAGTAGGTGTCAGCGGCGCAACTGACGCGGAACTGCACACAGACACAAATAACTTTGTTCCCAACGAAGTTCAGAGAGGTTGTCAATCTCTCCGGTCTTGTTGTTCACAAAGGATAAAACGCAAGGGATAATGATAGCAAGTAAAAGCAGTAAAGTAAATATAGCTTGGAAATAATAATGAGGATATGGACCGGGATACGTGATGTTCACTAGTGATGTCTCTCTCCCAAAAGACGATAAAACTGCTATGCGAGGTAAACAAATTACAGAAGGGCAATTGACAGGATTATGAACACACCGCAATGCTAACTATGCTACAAAAGAAAGGAAGAGGCTCAAAAGCACGGGCAGCACGCCAAAATAAGTAGACCGAAATCCATCTGCATCTACTACTAATCATCCACCTTGAGATATCTATCCAGAACATCTCGCTGGTATTAAGTTGCGAGCCCCACCGAAAGTGTAAACCCAAAGCAACAGACAACTGCATTAAAAAGAACTTTGCGTAAAGTAAACAATCCTTGTAACCGCGGTTACAAGCACCGTTGTTTTCCCCCTTGTGGCAACATCACATCCCCTTGATACGTCCAAAACGTATCGATAATTTCTGCTTGCTCCATGCATGTTTTGTGTGATATTGCTATGATCTAGATACACTTTCATACATTTTTGATCATATTTGGACTAACCTATTAACTCAGTGCACCCCAGTGCCAGTTCCTGTTTTCTGCTGTTTTTCTATTTCAGTTTTCCCCCATATAAAAAGTGCCAGAAAAATTCGGGAAAATTCAGATAAAAAATCAGCGTGACGGAAGCTTCGAGAAAAGCCCGGGAGGGGCCAGAGGGGGGCCAGAGGGGCCCAGGCGGCCACCCGTCGCGGCCCCACCCCTGGCCGCGCCAGGGGGGCGCCTGGGCCCCCTGGTCCACCTCTGGCTGCCCCCCTTCGCCTATTTATCCCCCGTCACGGGAAAACCCCAAAAGAGGAACCCTATTCCGCGAACTCGCCTCTGTTCCGCCGCCGCCGCGCTTCCAAGATCGGGAGCACCAGAAGACCTCTTCCCGGCACCCTGCCGGAGGGAGGATTGACCTCCGGGAGTCTCCTCTCCACCATGGATGCTCCCCGGATGTCTCGTGAGTAGTTTTCCTTGGACCATGGGTCCGTGATCAGTAGCTATGTGATGTTCTCCTCCCCTCTTTGATCTTCATTTTTTAGACCTCGTGAGCTGCCCTACATGATCGAGGCACCTTTGTAATATTTCTGCTATTGCTATGTTGAGTTTGATCGGATGTGATGGATTATGAGATTATGTTTAGATTGTGATAGAGTAATATATTTGGTTTTTATCTCTTATATTTTTGTTCCTAAGTAATTCTTGCATGCTCTCCGTTGCTGTTTATTGCTTTGGCCAAGTAGTAGGTAGTGACTCCAAGAGGGAGCGTTGTGCTAGATTGTGGGTTCATGCCTCCCCGATGACATGCTTGAGTGACAGAAACATGAGTCTAGGGGATGTGTTGTTGCCACAAGGGGGAAAACAACGGTGCTTGTAACCGCGGTTTCAAGGATTGTTTACTTTACGCAAAGTTCTTTTTAATGCAGTTGTCTGTTGCTTTGGGTTTACACTTTCGGTGGGGCTCGCAACTTAATACCAGCGAGATGTTCTGGATAGATATCTCAAGGTGGATGATTAGTAGTAGATGCAGATGGATTTCGGTCTACTTACTTTGGCGTACTGCCCGTGCTTTTGAACCTCTTCCTTTCTTTTATAGCATAGTTAGCATTGCGGTGCGTTCTTAATCCTGTATATTGCCTTTCTGTAATTTGTTTACCTCGCATAGCATTTTTATCGTCTTTTGGGAGAGAGACATCACTAGCGAACATCACGTATCCAGGTCCATATCCTCATTATTGTTTCCAAGCTATATTTACTTTTCTGCATTTACTTTCAAGTTGCTATCATTATCCCCTTGCGTTTATCATTTGTGAACAACAAGGCCGGAGAGATTGACAATCTCTCTGAACTTCGTTGGGAGCAAAGTTATCTATGTCTGTGTGCAGGTCCGCGTCAGTTGCGCCGCTGACACCTACTTATCATCTCTGGAGTCCTACTGGAGAAAAACCTTGGTATCTTTACTGAGGGAAAACTTGTTGATGTACCGCATCACGCCTTCCACTTGGGGCCTACGAACGAAGGGCGAGAAGCCGTCATCACCCCTAGACTCATGTTTCTATCACTCAAGCGTGTCATCGGGGGGCATGAACCCACAATCTAGCACAACGTTCCCTCTTGGAATCACTACCTACTACTTTGCCAAAGCAATAAACAGCAACGGAGAACATGCAAGAATTACTTAGGAACAAAAATATAAGAGATAAAAACCAAATATATTACTCTATCACAATCTGAACATAATCTCATAATCCATCAGATCCCTCCAAACTCAGCATAGATCCAGCAGAAATATTACAAAGGTGCCTCGATCATGTAGGGCAGCTCACGAGGTCTAAACAATGAAGATCAAAGAGGGGAGGAGAACATCACATAGCTACTGATCACGGACCCATGGTCCAAGGAAAACTACTCACGAGACATCCGGGGAGCATCCATGGTGGAGAGGAGACTCCCGGAGGTCAATCCTTCCTCCGGCAGTGTCGTCGATATGTGACGGCAGATGCCATGGGGATGGCTAAAGTGAGAGGAAGACACGAGGGAGAGAATGTCGATGGTGCCGGAATCGGGTTGGGCACAAGCACGGTGAAGACACCACGATGTACCCAGGTTCGGGGCTCTCCGGAGAGATAACACCCCTACTCCTGCTTGTCTCTTGTATATCAATGAAGGAACTACAATAACTGCTCTTCTATCTTCTCAGGGGAAGGAGTACACCGCCGCCGTGGGCAAGGTTCTCTCCTGCTTCCCTGAGGAGTGACTACAGGCAGTGAATGAACTGAAGGGGGAATGAGTTAATGAGATATCATGTGGAGCGTCCCTCGCGTAGGAGGGGGTACCCTGGCTCTTATAGTGTGAGTCCAGGGTACTATGGTAACTTCATCGCCGAATGGGCCCATCTGTCATCCTCTAATCGGCCTGGGCCCACCGACTGCTCCTCTCCGGGTGACCCGGAGCCTACGAGCGGCGGCCCATGCTGCTACCTCGTAGAACCTAGGAGTGAACAGTGGAGCTAGGGGGTGCGGTCTTGTCGGCCTGTCCGCGGAATCAGCGGGGAGGTCGACACCGTATCTCCAGCAAATCCTCGACATGACCTGGCCTTCCTGCCACCCAGATATCTCGGGATATGGCATTTACGACCTCGTAATCATACCCCCGACTGGGTGGTAGGTTGCTCCGATTGCGCCTGGACCGACTGGTGGTTCCTGGTGGGGTCGATTGCTCTGGGCAATTGGCCTTCTAGGAATCGGCCTCGGTCCAGCTGCGGACTAATCGGATGATCATCTTTGGTGAAGGAAGGGTGGCCCGATTGCGCCTGGGACGACTGCTGGCATTTGGTATGGTTGATTGCCTTGGAGCAATCAGCCGTACCTCTGCCCAGCTCGGCCCAGCTGCAGCCAATTGGTCCATCCTTGTCTTGAAAGCTTGCTTCCGCTTGGGTTAGCCTACCCGGGTACCAATCCCCCGACAGTAGCCCCTAAAGCTGTAAAGGTCCCACGGTCACTTGACCGCGGGGCCTTTGCAGTTTTTCAATCTCTTCCTTGACGTTCTCCGACTGTTGTGGCCTCTTCGAGTGCGTCATTCCGAGTTCGTCGGCCGAGTCGGAGATCGCACTCGGTTGACCAAATTTCCATCCGATTGGACGTGGTTCTCTCTTAATTCATGTCTTCACTTTTTTGAGAAAGATCTCTTTCGCCGATTTCCCTCCAACGGTTACTTCCGATTCGCCCGCGACGTGATCAATGAGCTGGGACCCACGACCCACGCGCGACGTGACATAACTGCAGGGCCTGACCCCCACGTCGCACGCCTCGCCTCTTGCGCCGGGATCCTTTGCGCTGGTCTGCCGGTTGGCCTCCCTGTGCCCTAGGCCACACCGGGCCACACAGCCGTAGGGTCATCCCACTCCCCTCCCCCGCCGCCCATATAAGCCACCGGGGGGGCTTCGCCTCTTCCTTCTCCCAAACACCTCCTTCGACCTCCAGCCTTCTCTCCTCTGCGCCCTCGCCACTCCACGCGACTCTCCCCGCCGCCGGCGTCTGCATCTCGCGCTTTCTCCGGCCACGGGCTCGTGCTCTCCGCTGCTTCTGCCGCCACCGCAGCCACTCTTCTCCGCAGCTCTCGTGCTCCGCCTCCCTCTTTTCTCTCCTCCGCTCCTTGCCGGCGAAGACCATGGCGCCTCGACGAGATGTGTCGCAGGCGAGCCGCGGGTGCTGGAAGGGCTCTCAGGCCACCGCCGCCGCCGTCGAGTCCCTCGTCCGCGCCCGGAAGATGCCCGCGGAAGTCGAATGGCGGATTCCCAACGAGGCCGAGGTCGTCCCCAGCGTGCGCACCGGCGAGAGGGTCGTGTTCCTCGGTCACTTCGAGCGTGGATTCGGCCTTCCCGCTAGCGCCTTTTTCCGCGAATTCCTCGATTTCCACCGACTGCAGCCTCACCACCTCGCAGCCAACTTTATCATGATCCTCTCCGGGTTCGTGACGCTCTGTGAAGGGTACCTCGGCTGCCGTCCAAACGTCGCCCTTTGGAAGCGCTTCTTCAACCTCCGAGCTCACAACGCTCGGACGGGTGCTGTGGTGGCCTCCGCCATCGAAGGCGGCAAGACAACGTACCCGACTGACATGACCGACTGCGGCAGTTGCCTTGTCGCAGCCGGCAAGTCGAAGTACACGAGCCCCGAGATCGTCCAATACTGCAAGAATTGGTAGACCTCGTTTTTCTACGTCAAGTCCCCTGACCAAGGCCCCGACCTCCTCAATTTGCCCGAGTTCTCTCTCGCCCGGCCGATTGAGAAGCATCAGTGGTCGCTGAAGCACGGCGTCGGAGACTGCGATGTCGATGCCCAGGCTGCCAGGGTCACCCAGCTGGAGCAAGAAGGACTCCTTCCCAACCGACTTGGTAGCTGCGTGACTTCACGCTCGGATTCTTCCCCTGCAGCGCCGAGTGCACCGCCTCTGCGACGTGTCGGGACCTCGAGATCCCACTCGGCTCTGCACGTGGCGGGTGAAGACAGAAGACCTTTGCGCCCGAGTGAAGGCCATCACCTCTAGCGCCTTGCCTGATCCCTTCCGCTTCGGGCTTGATTATCTCATTCGCAGCGAAAGCCGCCTGTGGTATGCTTCGATTACATGCTCTTCCAATTGCTTTCTCTTCCGATTGCTCTGATTGCTTATACCTCCTTCTCAGCACTTTATTCAGTCCGACCTCATGGAAGACGGCCAGGAAGCTGGCGTGTATGCCCCTGATCGCACGGAAGAGGACCCCACCGACCTCGAGTATAACGGCGAGATTCCTTCCGCCGAGTCCAGTGGGGATGATGAAGACGATGACGAGTTTTTCGGAGAATCCTCCGACCCCATGGATGCTGATGATGATGACGCCGAGCGTGCCAACCCTCCGAAGACCCACACTCGGCCGCCAGCTCAAGGGGGTACGCCTGACCCTTCCCTTGAGCAATTTTTGGCTGAATGGAGTGATGATGATAGTGTCTCAAAGGGTAATGGTTCCGATGCAGCTCCTCGAGCCAAGCCTCCAAAGGTGCCAGCCAAGCGCACCTCGGCCGCCGGCTCCTCCTCTGGTGTGGCTTCTGGCCAAGTTGCCAAGACCAAGCCGACTGCCAGCAAGGGAAAAAAAGTCCAAGAGACGACAACTCGGAGGCCGACCGTCCAGGCGCCGCTGAACGCCGCTCCACTTCGCTGCCGAATGCCCACTGGCGCACCCAGGACAATCGGGTATGCTTTTGTCTTCATGCCTCCTACTTCACTATCTTTGCTTCTACTGATTCTTCTCCCTTTCTTCTTTCAGGGAGCCGATTGGGCTTGATGACGTTGACACCGACATTCCCGTCCGTGCCAGACCCTTCATCTCGCCCGCTGCCTCTGCTGCTGCCGTCCACAAGCGGGCGGCTCCCGCTCGTCGCTCCTCCAAGGACGCCGAGCGTGCTGCCAAGAAGGCCCGTCTTGCGGCGACTTCGAAGACCTCTTCTTCCACCCTTGCCTCCCCAACTCTCAAGGACACAGCGGACCGGGTGGCTCCTGGTGGTGGAGGGACGCAACCGGTTGACCCGATTGCCCCGTCTCCACCGTGCCGCTCCAACCCAGCTTCGCCTGCCGCAACTTCCCCTGCTGCAATGACCGCACCTGATACGCCGGTGGTGACGACCCCATCGCCGATTTTGGTGTCGGCACCGCCGATTGCCTCCACAGTTCCGCCTGCTGTACTATCTGACCCACCGACTGCGACGATTTCGCTGCCAGTCGTCGCTACCACTTCTGCTCCGACTCGCCCGGTTGCGCCGCCGCCGCAATCGGGTGAGTCCGGTCCTTCACCAACATCCGTGCCGCCAGTCCTCACCACTACAGCTTTCACCATCGTTCCCACTTCAGTGCCACCGCCGATTTCTTCTCCCTCGGAGATTCTTATGCGCTCGGTGGATCAATTCCGAGCCGAGTATTCTCGCGCCCGTCATGTCGGCGCTGAGCCTGATGCTTCGCATCGTCCTCGGGATCCCGTGACGAGCGCTCTGAGCCGGGTGAACGAATTCTCCGAAGCCCTTGCTCGGGACCTTCAACAGCTGACCTCTCACCATACGGTAAACTCCTTAACTTTTCCTTCTGTACCTCTGTTTTTACTTCGGCAATTTTTCTTCCGGTGGGTGCGCGCAAGCGCACCCACTGGGCGTAGTCCCCGAGATTCGGGCCGATTGGTTACAATCGGTTCGGATCTTTAGCATTTTTTGCTTTATCACTTGCCTTCCTCAATCGGCAGACTTTCTTCCGGTGGGTGCGCGCAAGCGCACCCACTGGGTGTAGTCCCCGAGATTCGGGCCGATTGGTCACAATCGGTTCGGATCTTTTGCATTTTTTGCTTTATCACTTGCCTTCCTCAATCGGTAGACTTTCTTCCGGTGGGTGCGCGCAAGCGCACCCAGTGGGTGTAGTCCCCGAGATTCGGGCCGATTGGGTACAATCGGTTCAGATCTTTAGCATTTTTTGCTTTATCGTTTGCCTTCCTCAATCGGTAGACTTTCTTCCGGTGGGTGCGCGCAAGCGCACCCACTGGGTGTAGTCCCCGAGATTCGGGCCGATTGGTCACAATCGGTTCGGATCTTTTTCACTGTTGCTTTATGTCTGACTTCGTCTTGCTGTTCTTCTCAGGCTGTCATGGAAGAGAAACGAGGTGTCTTCGAAAAACTCCTGGAAGCTTATACTGCCAGCCTTCGAACCCTCGCCCAGGCCCAGCTACAGGTTAATAACCAATCGGCTGAAATCACTAAACTAAGAGCTATCCTCTATCTCACCGCTGTCTTTTCTTCATTTGACAACTGCTCTGGTACTGAAATCTTCGCGCTCTCTTGTAGCTTCTATTCCTATGGTAGATGATCTTCAAGGCCGGATTGCTGAATTGGCTACGGAACTTAGCCAACAAGGTCCAGCTCTTGACAAAGCCACTGGAGAAGTAACTCGGCTACAGGGGATAGAAAAAGATTTGAATCGGACTATTCAAGGCCTTCAATCTGAAGTGGCTGCTCTTGAGGAGAAACATCTGGCCGACATCGCCGCAGTGACAGCTACTGGTGATGGGCTTCTTGCTGAACGGGATGCTGCCGTCGCCGCCCGAGTTGCTCTGCAAACTGAGAGGGATGAAGCGGTTTCTGGCCGAGACTCCATTCGCCAAGATCATGACGAGCTCGTCGCCAAGTTTGAAGAACTGGAGAAGCGCAGCTATGAGGAGACCACCCGAATGCGCCGCCGAGCCAAGGGCTTTTGTGATACATTAACCGAAATGGACCTCCGCCTTGGCCGTGAGTCTTCCTTGTTGCCGAGTACACTTTCCGGTTGCTTTCTTCTCTTATCTTATTACTCATGCTCTTCCTTCTTGATGCAGAAGCTTGGCCCGAATCTGAAGCGGCTGCTTATGCAGCTGTCGCCAAGTCCCGAGAGGATACCATCGCCGCTGGAGGGACCTGTGACCGTGCAGATAATGTCTGGACCCGGCATGAATATCTGATCGGCACCCAAGCCCGCATTCCTATTATCCAGGGAATTGCCCTATCCTTCAAGCTTGGAATTCTAAAGATTGCTGAAGCACTGTGGTCGCCGACTGAGCTCAAGGCCGGACTCCAAAAGATGAAGAATGCTGCCGACTCCTCCGCCGAGACCCGTAAGGCAAACACTCAGGATGAAGAGGATTCTGACCAAGGGGACACTCCGAATGCCACCACTGAGCAGACTCGGACTCTCCTTAAGGCTATCCCACGTCGGATCAACGTTCTGCTGAATTCTGCCGGAAGGACTGGTGCGAAGACCGCTCTTCAGACTGTGTTGTCTTGGTACCCTCAAGTGAAGCTCTCCCAATTGTACAGCCTTCGAGACAATGCCTCTGACCTTCTTGAGAAGACCTACGTCAAAGTCAATCGGCTAGCCAGCACTATGGTGAATTGGTTTTCTTCCTACGAGTATACTCCGTATCTCGATCAGGGAGGGAAACCGCTCCCTCCCTCTACCATCTCTGGCCTGGCCGAGGAACTCTCCGATAGCGGCTCATCTCAGACGTCTCCGAAGTCTAAACAGACTGGTGCTGCAACTTCTGAAGCTCAATCGGACCCGTCTGCTCCACCTTCTAGCTCAGTGCCTCCGACTGCTTAAGCTATGCTATCTTTAATTTGTATTCCGACTGTCCGTTTGTAAGACATATTTTTAATTCTGTCGACACCCACTGGGTGTGACGTGGATGTAATGACCTTATTCGGCCTTGGGCCTGTTACTTTTGATGCAATCCGATTGCTTGTTTGTTACTTTTGCGTGTGCGATCAACCTTGCGTCTTTGTCGGTTTCCTTTATCGGCTACACTTGGGGATGTCTGCTGTGTCGACCTTGCTGCCGTCATGCGGTCTGCAATCGGATCAACAGTAGACATCCAGCCAAGGTTCGATAAGTTTTCATTTTTTACACGACAAGATTTTTACCGCAAAGGATTCTGCACTAGCAGGCGCCGATTGCTCGCTACAAGGTCCGATGTCCTGATTTGCGGCACAATCGGTGACTTTGTCCTGTCGACTGCCCTTGGTGGCCCCTCTCAAATTGTTTCCCGGGGATTTGTACTACCGACTGCCTCAATCGCCACCCTTCTCGATGCCACAAACCTTTTAGTGATTTGCACTCGAGCTAAGTGTTCGATTGAGGGCCAGCCTGCAGTCCCCGTGCCTCGATGGCTTATTTACTTGACCTCGCGGTCGGCCAGTCCCCGAGTGTGCTACGCACATCTCGGGTATGACTGAGCGTTGCCGATTGAGGCTAGCTCTTTGAATGAAATTATACAAAAGTACTCGAATGCTCATTTTCAGAGACATGATAACTTTTACTGACTGTTTGCCGAATGACTTACATAAATTTCGGCCGCTCAACTATAGAACGGACACAACAATTCGGCGTTCCACGGCCGCTCCGTCTCTACTCCTGATGTTTCCTTGTGCCGAGTGCCCTTGGTACAGTCGATCAGATAATAGGAGTTGTTCTTGAGCGCTCTGCTGACAACAAATGGCCCTTCCCAAGGTGAGGATAGCTTGTGCTGCCCCTCTGACTTCTGGATTCGGCGTAGCACCATGTCTCCCTCTCGGAAAGCGAGAGGACGAATCTTCTTGCTGTGGTAGTGCCGCAACTTCTGCTGATAGACTGCTGACCTAGACAAGGCCAACAGACAAGCTTCTTCTTTGAGGTCGATGCCGTCTTCTCTTGCCAGTCTTGCTTCTTCTTCTGTGTATAGGGCGTGCCGAGGTGAATCAAACTCAATGTCGGAAGGGATGACTGCTTCTGAGCCATACACTAGGAAAAAAGGAGTGAATCCAGTCGACCTGTTTGGAGTGGTTCTCAAGCTGAACAGTACTGCCGGAAGTTCGTCAATCCACGCTCCGGGTGCCCTCTCAAGTGGCTCTACCAATCTGGGCCTGATACCCGATAGGATTAGTCCATTTGCCCTTTCGACTTGACCATTGGACTGTGGGTGTGCCACGGATGCCAGATCGAGCCGAATGCCTTGCTGAGATGCATATCGGGCCAGCGCCCCCTTTGCAAAGTTCGTGCCGTTGTCGGTGATGATGCTGTTAGGTACACCGTATCTGCATACGATGTGGGCCACAAACCGAACCGCAGTCGGCCTGTCCAACTTCTTGATTGGTCTTGCTTCAATCCACTTGGTGAACTTGTCGACTGCCACTAGGAGATGTGTCATGCCACTCCGAGCTCTCTTGAATGGTCCCACCATATCCAAACCCCAAACTGCAAACGGCCAAGCTATTGGGATGGTCTTCAGTGCCGATGCTGGCTGATGACTCTTTGCCTTGAATCGCTGACAACCCTTGCAGTGCTTCACCAAATTCTCAGCCGCTGCAAGTGCAGTTGGCCAGTAGAAACCATGTCGGAAAGCTTTGTTGGCGATTGCCTTTGCTGACGCGTGATGACCACATTCACCTTGATGGATGTCTCTGAGAAGCTCCAAGCCTCTGTCCTCTTCAACACACCTCTGGAGGATACCAGTTGCACTCTTGCGCATCAGCTCATTGTTGATTATTGTATATGCCCAAGATCGGCGGCTGATCTGTCTGGACTCTGCTAAATCTGTTGTGAGGATCCCATCTGCTAAGAAATCTCTAATCGGTTGTGCCCATGACGGCGCACTGACGACCACCATTACAGCCGCATGCTGAGGTGGGACTTCCTCTTGGATCTCGGCCTCTTGAACACTGGCCTCCTCGATCTCGGCCACTTGGACGTCTGTCATTTCTATCTCTGCTTCTGAACTGCCGACTGCGGCGCCTGGCACGCATTCGGCAGCCCCTGGTGCCGACTTCTCATCTGGAGCTGGAGCTTCATCATTGTACTTGGCAATTTCTGATGTCATTGGCTCTTCAGAGGTTGTGCCTTCGAGTGCAGCCTCTGCTTGCTTCCCTTTGCTCTTCCTCTTCTCCTGTGCAGCCCCTGGCTCACAATCGGCAGCCCCTGGTGCTGTTGCCGAGACACCCTGGGCGCTGGACTGCTTCTTCACGGTTGCAGGTTTGGCCGGTTGAACTTCTTTTGCCTTTCTTAGTGCTTCAAGATCGGTCTCCGAGATAAAAATGGACTCGGACTCTGGGGATGGAATGATAGATGGCTTCTTGATATGCTCCAGAGATACACCTGGTGGGATTGATTGCCTTGTGGAGCCTAGCTTGGACAATGCATCTGCTGCCTCGTTGTTTGCTCTCGGCACATGATGGAACTCGCAACCTTCAAAATATCCGCTGATCTGCTGCACTAGGAATCGATAGCTTGCCATGTTAGCATCTTTTGCATCCCAGGTGCCCGAGCACTGCTGTACCACCAGGTCAGAATCACCAAAGCACTCGATATTATGAATACCGATTTCCTTGGCAAGCTTGATACCATGCACCAGGGCTTCGTACTCGGCGACATTGTTTGATGCTGCGAAGTGAATCTGAAGCACATACTGCAACTGATCTCCTCTTGGGGAAGTGAGTACCACCCCAGCCCCTAGGCCATTCTTCATCTTGGAGCCATCAAAGTGCATTCGCCAGCAATCCGACATTGGGAGCTGCGGCATGTACTGAGTTTCAGCCCAGTCCACCAGGAAATCGGCCAATGCTTGCGACTTGATTGCAGTCCTAGGTTCATACTGGATGCCGTGACTGGCGACTTCAATTGCCCATTTTGCCACTCTTCCGGTTGCATCTCTGCTTCCCATGATGTCGGCTAATGGAGCCGAGCTGACAACTGTGATCAGGTGAGCTTGAAAGTACGGCTTCAATCTCTTGGCTGCCATGTATACTCCATAGCACATCTTCTGATAGTGAGGGTAGTTCTGCTTGGATGCCGAGAGCACTTCGCTGATGTAGTACACTGGGCGCTGGATTTTCTGTGCCTTGTCCTTCTTGGGCCGCTGCACCACCATGACTGCACTGATCACCCGATTGGTTGCCGCAATGTATAACATCATTGGCTCCTTCTCAATCGGGGCAGCCATGACTGGTTCCGTGGAGAGCATGCGCTTGAGTTCTCGGAATGCTTCGTTTGCTTGAGGGGTCCACGTGAACTTTTCGGTCTTCTTCATCAACTGGTACAATGGGATTGCCTTTTCACCCAGCCGACTGAGGAATCGGCTGAGAGATGCGAGGCAACCGGTGAATTTCTGCACTTGCTTCAGGGTTTTGGGTTGCTCCATGCGCTCTATTGCGGCTATCTTCTCGGGGTTGCATTCGATTCCTCTCTCGGAAACGAGAAACCCCAACAGCTTGCCGGCTTGGACTCCAAACACACACTTCTCTGGGTTGAGCTTGATCTGATAAGTTCTCAAATTCGCGAATGTTTCTCTGAGATCATCTAGCAATGTGATCCCCTTTGCCGACTTCACCACCAAATCGTCCACGTACACATGGAGATTCCTGCCGAGTTGGGAATGTGTGCACCTCTGAATCGTGCGCTGATAAGTGGCTCCTCCATTATTCAGACCAAAAGGCATGGTGATAAACAATAGGCCCCGAAAGGGGTTATGAATGCAGTTTTGGTCTGATCTTCTACAGCCAACTTGATCTGGTGATATCCAGCAGTAGCATCCAGAAAGGACAACAGCTCGCAGCCGGCCGTAGAATCAATCACTTGATCAATACGGGGCAGAGCGAACGGATCTTTCGGGCATGCCTTGTTCAGGCAAGTATAATCTATACACATACGCCAAGTCTTGTTCTTCTTCATGACGAGGACTGGATTCGCCAGCCACTCGGGGTAAAACACTTCCATGATGAAACCTGCCGCTTGCAGCTTCGCAATCTCTTCGCCGATTTCCCTTCTCTTGTCCTCAGAAAAACGTCTCAGGGGTTGCTTGACCGGCTTCGAGCCTGGCCGAATGTGCAGCTTGTGCTCGGCGAGTTCTCTCGGAACACCAGGCATGTCTTGTGGAGACCATGCAAAGATTTCCCGATTCTCACGGAGAAACTCGACGAGCTCGCTTTCCTATTTATCGCTAAGTCCAGCTCCGACTACAACGAACTTGGTTGAGTCAGAGGGATCTAGAGCGATCTTCTTGCTGTCCTTGGCCGACTGAAAAGCCGATTCCTCATCTACTCTCTTTGCTGGGCCAACCGGAAGTGGATTCTTGCTCTGTGCTTGCGCCATTGCAATGACTTTGCCGAGCTGGCGCTTCTCCGTCTCCACCACTAGAGATTCAGCCAAACTGCTGCCAGCGGATGTGCACTCGAGGGACTTCCTGAAGTCTCCGGTGACTGTGATGACGCCGTTTGGCCCCGGGATCTTCATCTTCAGGTATGTCTGCTGTGCATTGATCATGAACTTGGCAAATGCTGGTAACCCCAATAGAGCATGGTAAGGACTGCTGAGGTCGGCCACCTCAAACCAAATCGGCTCTCTCCTGAAATTTTCCTCCGTGCCAAATATGACATCCAACCGAATGCGACCCATGGGGGTGCAAGACAGCCCAGGAACAATCCCATGGAATGTCGTCCGACTGCGCTCCAGGTCCCGCTCTGTGAGCCCTAGCTTGAGCATTGTATCTCTGTACAGAATGTTGATTGTGCTTCCTCCAGCAACTAGCACTCTAGAAAACTTGCATGAAAATCTTGGTCCTGCGACTAGAGCGTCCACCACCAGCGGATAGTTGCCTGGATTCGGCAAAATGGTGGGATGATCTGCTCTGTCCCAGGATATCGGACACTCGGACCAGTGCATGAATTGGGGAATTGGCGGCATAGTGGCATTAACTTCTTGGGCTCGGGCTCTCCGACTGCCCTTGTCTGTGGACTCGCTGGTAAAAATCATGTAAGCTGCATCCTGCTGCGGGTACTGGTTCTGCTGCTGAGGTGGTCCTCTGTTCTGGGGTGGTGGTGGTGGCGGTGGTGGTAAAGCTTCTCCCTTTGCAATCCTTCTCACGAAGTCACACTGTCGAGTGGTGTGCGCAGACGGTCTCCCAGGCGTGCTGTGCAACTTGCATGGTGCGTCCAACATATCCTCGAACGTGTACTTGGGCTTCATCTGCCCTGGGGGTCTCACATTTGGTCTCATCTTCCGACTGCCTCCTGCAGCCGCTGGATCCTCCTCATTCTGAACAGCGGCCACCTGCCGACTGCCATACTGAGTATCCGGTTGTTCGTCCTTGCGCTTGCCGTTGTTCTGCTGGTTGTTGTTGTTGTTATTGTTGCGATTGTTCTCTCTTCTCTCCTTCCGACTGAGGCCTTGGTTCCCTGTGTCCGACTGCGGAGCCCTTGGCGACTGGATCACACCTCCAACTCCGAGTTGGATAGGGCGCATCGCAGAATCGGACATAGCGAACGCATTTGCCACCTTCATGAGCTCGGCGAGCGACGTGAAGTCTTTGCGGAGCAGCTTGTGCTTCAACATTGAATCAGCCAGGCATCCATCAGTAAAATACTGAATGGCCTGGATCTCATGGACTCCTTCGCATGAATTCTTCAGCTTGATCCACCGAGATAGGTAATCTCGGAGGGGCTCGTCCTTGCCTTGCACACACAAAGCTAACTGCCGCGGGAGGTTGGGCCTCTCATACGTGCTTGTGAAGTTGTGGATGAATGCGGTCGTGAAATCCTCCCAGCAATTCACACTGTCCTTGGGCAAACTGTTCAACCACGTCCGCGCTGAACCCTGCAGCATGAGAGGTGCATAGCGGACTGCTACTCGCCGATTGCCTCCTGCGATGCGGACTGCCGTCAGGTAATCGGACAGCCAATCTTCCGGTTTCACCGAGCCATTGTACTTGGGAGTGTCTCTCGGCAACGTAAAGCCTTTGGGGAATCTCTCTGTCCGAATGCGGTGACCGAAACATGATGGGCCAGCTTCTCCTTCTTCATCTTCCTGAGCCTCCTTCTCCAGGAGCTCAATGCGATGCCTTGCGTCGTTCTGGCCGATTTGGCGAGGGCCAAGTCGGGTGCTGATTGCTGGTCTTGGCGCCGATTGCTGCGGCACGTCATGGCGCCTGCTGTTAACAGCTGGATCTTCCATTCTTCTGCTTTGCTGGGGGTGGCTGATTGCTTCTGACCTTGCTGTCGTGCCGAGATGGTGCAGGTTGATGCCTGTTCTGGCGCGATGCAATCGGTCGCTGGCTAGCTCCCGCATTCGGCCTCACAGTTCCTCTTGATGCCTCCGGCTCAGCATTTTGATTGCCCATTGCTACAAGCCTCTGCTCTTTTGCGGACGCTATCAGCTCACGCATTCGGCGCGACTGTTCGCGCCGCTCATCTCCTTCCAATTCTTCCAGCTCGAGCGCTATCTGCTCGGCTGCTCTCAAGTTCTTGTCCGGTGTGCTATATGCTGGCCTCTGGATGAATGCCGACTGCGCCGGTTGCTCCGGTTGCACCGGCCTTCTTGGACGCTCCGGCTGCTCAGCCCCTGATAGCTGCTGGTTGATTGCTCTTCCTCGGCTTCTCAGGTCTTCCAGGACTGCGGGCTCAATCGGCCGGCGCGGTCCTGCATGTGCTGCATTGTACTCCCTTGTGATGGCTCCCAGCCGACGCTCTTCTGCCAGCACTTGCTCAGCCCTGCGAGCCAGAGCGAGCCGTGCTGTTTCCAGCTCGGTATGCACCTGCTTTGGATCACCATTCCTGTTCACGGGTGTGTATAACACATCCCGCAACGCACTGGTGCCGATTCGCTCTGCTGCATCAGCTACTTCCTTGGCCTTCCTTGCTGCGCCTGCCGGATCACGGTTGGTCGATGAGGATGCTCCCGCCATCATGACAGTGGCGTGCAGTCGGCCCTCCTCTTGGCCAGGCGCTGCGACGCAGCCCCTGGTCGAGAGCGGATCTGTAGCACACGAGAAGATGCGGATGTCTCTGGGATACGCCTCAGGGAAGCTACCAATGAAGAGGCGATGACTTCCCACCTGCAGCGACACTCCAGGTGGCAAGGGTGCTCCAGCCCTGTACCGCGCCGAGTAGTCCACTACATAATCGATTGCCCCACGCCTTAGAATCAGGCCGGAGGCGTGGCTACCGCCGGATGCAGAGGAAAATCCCGTCCGGATCTTGACTCCAGTCGACGCCTCGGTCTGCCCCACGGTGGGCGCCAACTGTCGTCGATATGTGACGGCAGATGCCATGGGGATGGCTAAAGTGAGGGGAAGACACGAGGGAGAGAATGTCGATGGTGCCGGAATCGGGTTGGGCACAAGCACGGTGAAGACACCACGATGTACCCAGGTTCGGGGCTCTCCGGAGAGATAACACCCCTACTCCTGCTTGTCTCTTGTATATCAATGAAGGAACTACAATAACTGCTCTTCTATCTTCTCAGGGGAAGGAGTACACCGCCATCGTGGGCAAGGTCCTCTCCTGCTTCCCTGAGGAGTGACTACAGGCAGTGAATGAACTGAAGGGGGAATGAGTTAATGAGATCTCATGTGGAGCGTCCCTCGCGCAGGAGGGGGTACCCTGGCTCTTATAGTGTGAGTCCAGGGTACTATGGTAACTTCATCGCCGAATGGGCCCATCTGTCATCCTCTAATCGGCCTGGGCCCACCGACTGCTCCTCTCCGGGTGACCCGGAGCCTACGAGCGGCGGCCCATGCTGCTACCTCGTAGAACCTAGGAGTGAACAGTGGAGCTAGGGGGTGCGGTCTTGTCGGCCTGTCCGCGGAATCGGCGGGGAGGTCGACACCGTATCTCCAGCAAATCCTCGACATGACCTGGCCTTCCTGCCACCCAGATATCTCGGGATATGGCATTTACGACCTCGTAATCATACCCCCGACTGGGTGGTAGGTTGCTCCGATTGCGCCTGGACCGACTGGTGGTTCCTGGTGGGGTCGATTGCTCTGGGCAATCGGCCTTCTAGGAATCGGCCTCGGTCCAGCTGCGGACTAATCGGATGATCATCTTTGGTGAAGGAAGGGTGGCCCGATTGCGCCTGGGCCGACTGCTGGCATTTGGTATGGTCGATTGCCTTGGAGCAATCAGCCGTACCTCTGCCCAGCTCGGCCCAGCTGCAGCCCAATTGGTCCATCCTTGTCTTGAAAGCTTGCTTCCGCTTGGGTTAGCCTACCCGGGTACCAATCCCCCGACAGGCAGGGTGCCGGGAAGAGGTCTTCTGGTGCTCCCGATCTTCGGAAGCGCGACGGCGGCGGAACAGAGGCGAGTTTGCGGAATAGGGTTCCCCTTCTGGAGTTTTCCCGTGACGGAGAATAAATAGGCGAAGGGGGGCAACCAGAGGTGGACCAGGGGCCCCAGGCGCCCCCCCTGGCGCGGCCAGGGGTGGGGCCGCGCCGGGTGGCCGCCTGGCCCCCCTGGCTCCCCTCTGGCCCCTCCCGGGCTCTTCTCGAAGCTTCATGTACGCTGATTTTTCCTGTATTTTTCTCGGATTTTTCTGGCACTTTTTATATGGGGGAAAACTGAAATAGAAAAACAGTAGAAAGCAGGAACTGGCACTGGGGTGCACTGAGTTAATAGATTAGTCCAAATATGATCAAAAGTGTATGAAAGTGTATCTAGATCATTGCAATATCACACAAAACATGCATGGAGCAAGCAGAAGTTATAGATACGTTTTGGATGTATCAACCTCTCATTGAGGGTTTCATTTGGGACTTGCAATATCCCTTTGACTTCCTCTCTGATCATCTCCTGAGTCCCCTTGCTGAAAAAGATTGAAGATTTACTATTGTTGATTCTTTGGCCCGAGGCCTCACAATAAGATCTCAACTGGTTTGACACCTCATTCGCTCCCGTCCCATTTGCCTTAAATAGCAGCAGGCTATCATCCGCAAATAACAAGTGATTGATCGGAGGTGCCAACGGGGCCACCTGAACACCACCCAAATGCGATGATTGAGAACCATATTTTAAGAGGCCTGAAAGGCCCTCTGCTTCTAGAAGAAACAAATAAGGGGAGATAGGGTCTCCCTGTCGAATTCCTCTCGAAGGTTTGAACTTCTCCAATTTCTTCCCATTGAACATAACAGAAAAGGAAATTGATTTTACCATGCTCATCACTCGAGCAACCCATAGAGAGTGGAAACCCAGCTTCAACATGATTGCTTCCAAATTGTCCCACTCGACCCGGTCATAGGCTTTCATCATATCTAACTTGAGGGCACGATTCTTGTGCTTCAGCGCTTTGTTCCTTTTCATGAAATGCAAACACTCATAGGCCACAATTATATTGTCAGTAATTTGTCTCCCAGAGACAAAAGCAGACTGCTCCGGGGAAATAATTTCTGGCAAGCACTCCTTGAGGCGATTAGCAACAACTTTAGATGCAATCTTGAACAAGACATTACAAAGGCTAATGGGGAGAAATTGAGTGAGGTTATCAGGGCATTTCACCTTTGGAATCAAAACCAGGAAAGTGTCATTGATGCACTCCACATTGTCCGTGCCCTCTAAAATTCTCAAAACAACTTTGATCACCTCCTCCCCACATATATCCTAATGTTTTTGAAAGAACATAGCCGGGAAACCGTCGGGGCCAGGAGCCTTGTCCGGACACATTTGAAACAGTGTTGTTTTAATCTTCAAAGGTGAATAAGCCGCCAGTAGAGACCTATTCATAGCAGCCGTCACCCTCGAGTTTTCCGCATCCAAAACCACTTGCATGTTGCTGGTGCCCTCAGAGGTATAGAGGGTTTTGTAAAAATCAGACGTTAATTTCTCCAGCTCATCAATATTTGAAATAATGTCACCATTGGCGTTCTTTAAACTCTTGATCAGATTCTTCCTCCTCCTCATGCTTGCCCGAATATGAAAGAACTTCGTGTTCCTGTCACCACCCACCAACCAATCCACTCTTAATCTCTGTTTCCACAAAATTTCCTCCTTGTTATATAGTTCTACCAGGCGGTGTGTGATGTTAATCTCCCGCAGACTTGGGCCCAATCGGTTAGGAAAAATTCTAAGAGTCTCAAGCTCTCTTTTTAGTCCACGAATCTCACTCCGAACATTCCCAAAGGTTCTTTTATCCCACACAGCTAGCTCATCTGAAATCTCCGCAAGCTTTTCCTTTAGATAAAAAATCGACGACCCGCCACCTTTCTCATTCCACAAGTTACTGAGAAAGTTCTTCCACTCTGGATGGGTCTCCCACATCTGTTCATATCTAAATGGCTTAGCTCCTTTCGGGTTCAAACTCTCGTCCTCTAGTCGCAGAACGAGGGCTACATGGTCAGACGACGCCATGTTTTGGTGTTCCACTAACGCCACCGCGAAAAGTGAACTCCACAGGGCATCTCCAACTGCCCTGTCAAGCCTCACTCTCGTGTAAGATCCCCCGACCACTTTATTTTCAAAGGTCCATCTAGTACCAGAAAAACCAAGATCAAGCAGTCCACAAATATCCAGGGCATCCTTAAAGCCAGCCATCTATGTTTGGTTACGTTGACCAATCCCTTCATACTCCGAGATAGTCAGGATCTCGTTAAAATCCCCAATCATGAGCCACGGTCTTCCCGATTGTATTGCTAGATCTTTCATTGTATCCCAAGTTTTGAAGCGCTCGGAAACCTGGGCCTCACCGTACACACATGTAAGTCTCCACGGGCTTGTACCCCAACTCATCAATATGGCAGTCTATATGATATTTTGATGAGTTCTGAACTTCCAACTTAACTTCCTCTTTCCAGAAGATAACCAGACCACCACTCCTTCCTGAGCTACTGACAGCAAACGATTTATCAAATCCCAAAGACTGACACAAGATCTCAGCACGGGCTTTATGAAGTTGGGTTTCAACGAGGCACGACACGGCTGGGTTATTTTTGTTCGTGATTTCACGAACCTCTCGAACTGTCGCAGGGTTGCCCAGCCCCCGACAGTTCCAACATATGATACTCATTGCGACCGGCGGTCATCCTCGAGGGATGCCGCCGATGTATACATAGGTTTAAACTCCTCACCCTCCTCTGTGAATTCGCCATCTGCCTTGAGCTTCTTTTTGTTAGCATTCTTCCGAGGCGTCTCGGTTTTTTCATTTTGGTTTCCTCCCCCTCCAAACAAGTCCACCATTATGGATACAGAGCTATTGTTTGTAGCTGGAACCAGCTCCTTTCCTTCACCAGGTTGATTATTGGTTGTTGCTTCTGGGTTCGTAGACACCGCATTATCAACCATGCGCTTAACCAGCAATTGATCATCAACACGCACATCTTGAGAACCCGCACCATCAAACTGGACCATAAGGTTATTCTTCACAACCGGAAGCGGTTGGAAGACAACATTGCTCCTCCACGTATTCAGGTGCATTCCACCATCACCCCTGCCCCTCCCAACAGTCTGGTTTCCCATTCCTCTTCCAGTTGCAAAGGGAATGTCCCCTCTTCCAAAGGATCTGCCAACAGACCAAAATCTTCCTCTTCCCCTTCCTCCATCCGCAAGGATGAAATCCCCCCACTCGAGTTTGCTTTAATCATGTATTCCGTCCCCGCACTCTTCGTGCCAGTGCCCCATCAATCCACACGCACCACAGAAGATAGGAAATTTCTCATATTTCACTTGGTACCAAACCTTCTTTTTATATTTCGTCATAGACACAAAAAGAGTGATTTTCTTATCCACTTTCATATTTACTCTTACTATGACGAACTCCCCAATGAATCCAGCCGGCAGTTTCAACTGAACTTCGGTAACCTCCCCAATTGGTCTGCAGATACCTTTGATAATGTTCTCATGAAGGAAATTATGAGGCAACTTGTGAATTTGGGCCCAAACAACCAACTTATCTAGTTCCACCAGATTAGGGTTTGTGAAACCATCATATTCCTCTATGAGTAGGGCCTGACTGCGGAAGAACCACGGTCCCTGCTTCATAGCCTTGTTCCAATCAGCCAGGCAGCCGAATTGTACTGTAAAGAGATTGTCTTCCACCCTCCTCCATGTCACAGCTTTTGCCGGGTTCCACGCCGATCTCATGTCGGCGAATAGCGCACTCTGACTGAACGATCTGTCTGTCAAAACCCTAGCCATCGCTAGCCACTTAACTGTTTCTGGAGGCTCCTATATATCATCCTCCCACGCAAAAGCTCCATCATCTTCATCTTGCAGATTGAGTCATCCAAGCAGTTGATCTAGCCGATCGGTTCACGAACCTCCGCTATCCGCTCCCGCCATGAGATCAGAGATCACGGTCACGCCGAGAAGAAGCGATACGGCTTCCTGCGTGGAGCCCCTTGAGAGAGATCACAAGACGATCCCTAGCGTAATCTGAACGGAGGACCCGAGATCACGAGATCGCCGGGGAGAGATAAACCCTCGCTCTCGCCGACTAGGGGAAAAGATAGAAACAAATCTAGTTAACGTTGGTTTTACCCACCTGATTTAACGTTGCTCACTTTTCTTCCTCCTCCCTTCACCTAAGCCTCACAAACGCCTAAACGAAGCATTTCCGTTGGGTCAAGCCCATTAACGGTTACATGCATGAGTCCATGACGAGTCAGACTAGTAAAATGCTGACATATGGGCCCGCTTAAAATGTTGACATGTCAATATGCCTTTGTTAAAAATAAACAAATGCACCCACTCTTTATCTCTCTCTCTTACATGTGGTACCAAAACAATAAAGGGAAATATGAAGGAAAAAACTCCCTACCTCTCGGGCCATGCCGGCGGCCACCGAACATGGCGGAGGTGGCTCCGTAGCTAGAGGCAACTTGCACACTCCTGAATCAAAACATTTCTCCTTGCTCTTATCTATCCCGCCCTCGCTCTCATGCTCCCTCAAATTTTTTTGTGTTCATTATGAAGACATTTCATATATTTTTCATTCCATTTGAACTTCAATATTTTATGTGTTCATTACGAAGCATTAAAAGCAACATCCTCAAATTTTTTAACGATTCTGACTTCATTTACTAGTTTTCATCATTTCCTAGACTCCCGTGGTCATGCCTTGAGGAGTCGAAATTGAACCCGAGTTCAGGGTCGTGGATTCCCTGGACCCCCTGCTTAAAGAACCATGTGTGCCCCATTAGCCTTCGTCTTCCCACTTTCCAACATTCGACGAACTAATGTCAGTGACACCTCTAAAGCCGCCTCTTTAGGACGTCATCCGAAAGAGGGGGCTACCTAGGCAGACCATGCTATAACGAACGCTCAGCTCTAGGAGATCAAGGGACGAGTTGATTCTATGAACGTCGGCATTTTGAAAATGATCAAGCTCTTTGCTTCGACATGGAGGTAAAGTTTTCCTTTAACTTGTATTTTGCATTACATCATGATAATGGTCCAGTGGCTCCTTCCCGGCATGCACTTTTATAAGTTTTTCTTGTTGCCCGGGAGTCGTAATATAGAGTAGCCTCAAAGACTTAGGTTTGGGCGCAAAACAACCAGTCTGAGGATCGAGAACATGCATAGTTATAAAAAATGGATATAACTACGGATTCTAGTAGCACCCGAGACTCGAGTTGTTTTTATAGAAAGCAACTTGACGATTAAATCTGTTAGATTTTGGATTCATTATTTAGGAAAAAGCAGATGTGTAGTAGCCCTCGAGCCTCGTGATGGGTGAGGGGTGGCCTTTTTCATGATAGATATATCCTCGTCTCTTAGTCCACTCCTTTTTTTTATAGAAAGCCGATGCAGAGAAGCTTCTTATCTTTGTTAAATTGACCACTTCCAAGAAGTCTCTCGAGGAGGTTGAGCGAAGGATTAAGGATCTTGAGCAGATAATCGTTACCAACTTTGATGAGCTTTTATTGGACTGAATTTTGTGATTACTTTTTCCTGAATTCTGGCCTGTATGGGCCACCACTATCGAAGATGATTCCGGCAGATCCCTCGGTAAGGTATTCCAAGCTAGATGATATAGAGTCGATTGTAACAGGAGACGCGGAGTTACCCAGGTCTAGGCTTTTTGAAGAGATAAAATTCTACTTCCGATTGTTCTTGATTATTATGGGGTGCATCGCAAAGTACAATGACCGAGAGATTGTTCTTCTGTGTTTAGATTCTATATCTATGAGTTGATGATGTGTTCTATGGATCTAGCCCCAGTTTATATGAGACACTGGAGATCTAGGATTACAAGAGTCCTAATCGGCTATGTAGGTGGAGAGGAGTCTTCCATGAATCTGAAGTCCTTGTCTTGATGACAAGGCTTCTTCAATTTTTCATATAATGCACCATGAGCCGCTCAATGTGGCACAAAACAAAACAGACAAGGGGTCCTTAGCCCGGTCCACCATGGAGGGAGATTGACATGGTGAGAGCCCCCCCTATATAGGACACCGTCACGCTGGTATGCAAACTTCCCAGCGGCGTCGAGTAGCCATCTATGGACATTGAGGTGGGGCGCGCGAGAGGTGAGCGGACGCGAGAAAAGGAGGGAGTGAGCATTTCGAATCAGGATATTAATCTGGTTCTGCAATTAGAAAGCTTTCTACTACTATTTCCCTCTACTAGTGTAACACCCTCAGATCCAGTACAGTAATCACTACAGTGATTCCACTGTTTATGATCATCACTGTTGCAAATCAAGCCATGATCACCTCCATCCTAATTCTGCCAGATTCCCACCCTGATAAATTTTTCAAATATTTGTGGCTTATAATATTGCCCAAAGAAATTGTGGGTGATCATTACTCTACTTGCAATACCTAACCATTTTAACCTTAGTCATTAGAATAATAACAATTCAATGATGGATATGAAACAATGATGTTGGGTTATCAATTGCCAAGTGAAAATAAAATGAAACTGAAATGAATTTGCACTAGACATTATGGATCCACCTTTGAAAAATGCCTAGTAGTCATTAAGTCATTGGGTATATGATTTGGGGTTATTATTATTAAAGTGATTTAGGAGTGTTATGAAATAAAAACAATACCTTGAAGGTTATTAAAACTGCCATAATAATTATAATAAACATGTGGTAATTTTAAATGCACTAAAAATTGTTGAACCAGTTTTATAAAAAGCCTAATAATTAGTAAGCCATAATAAAAGTGAATTTGGGTTTTATTAAAATATTTTAATATTATAAATAATTAAAAGCAATAGAAAAACAGTGGCTTTTTTATACCTTTTAAATAAAGCAAAATATCAAATGATTTTTTTATAAATCACAAAAACTATTAGTAATAATTCTTTAATATATAACACTAATTTTGGGGCCATTCCAATGTTTTACTAAATTGTTTAGTGGTTGGAATAAATTAAAAATAGTAATAAAGAAAAAAAGGAAACACAAAAAACGCCGGGGGCGAGGCCCACCCTGGGCCCAGCCCCCCCTCTCTCTCTCCTTCCACCAACCCCCACCTGCTCCCTCCCTCCTCTGCTTCACCACGCGCCATGGGCAGGGGCGAAGCACTGCTCGACCGCCCCCACCCCACCTGCCCCCTACCTGCTCCCCCCCATGCCTGTGGATTAGGGCGTCACCCTCGCCCTCGAACCCTAGCTCCCCTCAGTTCTCCCTCCCCCCGCCCGCGCCCCCTTTCCCTCACCCGTCGCACGACCAGGCGCCGTGTCGCCGCGCCTCCATGCTCGCCGCGGCCAACGGCGTCGGCAGACCACACCGCCATGTCTGTCCGCCTTCCCGGCCCCGACTTCATCTCCCCGACCCGTTCGACGTCACCTTCGGCCACCACGGTGCCCGAATCACGCCGCGCCCCTGTAGACAGCCGACGACGACCTCGCCGGATGGGCGCCGCGCCGAAGTGCTCCGGCTTCCCTGACCTCTCCCTACAATCTCTGTGAGCCCCACCCTCGATTCCCCCGCTCCCCTCCGTCGGACCATCGCCGTAGACGCCCTCCTTCGCCGGGGCCGGAGCCCCCTGGAGCTTGCGCTCCCTTACCCATGGCCGTGTCCCCTTGCGGGCTCCTCGCGCAGGCCTCGCCGCAGCGCGACCCCCCCCCCCTCACAGCGCTGGCCGCCGCCCGCCGTGGTTACCCCCTCGCTGGCGTGCCCCTGGTCGCCGGTGGGCACGCCCCCAGTGTTGGTTACGGGGCTAATCCCCATTCATAATAACCCCCTGCTCATTAAAGAGAGAAGATACCCCCCTAAGTCACTTACAAGTGGGCCTAGGGCCAGTGATTAAATTATTAGCTGTAAATAAAATGTCCCTGTGACTTACATGTGGCCCTACCCAGTTAATTAACTATTTAATCAGATATTTAAAAATATGTTAGAATGACATGTGGGCCCTGCCTATTTAGGAGTTCATTAAATTGATTAATTATAATATGAGCCTATGACAGTGGGACCCCACTGGTTAATTAGATTTTATTAATTGAATTGTTAAAATGTGTGGCTGACATGTGGAGCCCACATCTCAGCACTGTTGTGGATAAGGTTTTGGATAAGGTTGGATTTATTAATAAAAGAAATTCCAGAAATTGTTTAAAAATGATTTAAACTTTGAAATTCAATAACTTTTAAACCGTAACTCAGATTCAAAAACTTTATACATGAAAATTGATCAGAAAAATATAACTAATACGAATACGTTATCCGTATGTCTATCACACCCCTCTAACACCACGAACATCGAACCGTCCCCCTCCGGACCGACTATCCGATAAATTGTCCGGTACTGCTAAAGTACCCGGATGAATTTATTTCGAACACGAAAGTTGTTCGGAATATATCAACTAACCCGGATACACCACCCACACATGTGTCGGATGTCCACGACACCTCTGGCATGATATCTCCCCCCTCCGGACACCTTGTCCGATAATCACCCGGAGCTGGCAGTTCATCCCCGGATGAATTCCCGCTCCGAGCAACGTGCATTGCACTGTGTTAGAACACCGTTAGCATTGCATCTGTCATGTCATGCATCTGTTTGTATATGCTTGCTGTGTATTTACTGTTTCTTCCCCCCCTTAATCTCCGGTAGACCCCGCTGCTGCCGTCGACTACACCGTTGCCGAGTACGACTACTTCGTCGACGACCGTACCCCTACCGTCGAGCTTCCAGGAAAGCAGAGCCATTCTCTTCCCCAGATATCGCCTATCTTTCCGTACATTTCTTGCACTAGGCATTGTTACTGCTGCTGCTACGATTACAATCCTATTCAATTGCATAGCCTGATTTTGTCGCCCCTTGTTGTACCTTCCTTATCCTATGCTGCCTGCTATATCTATATATTATATTCAGCAGTGAGCCCTGCGCATTTTTAGCTAGGTTTAGAATAGAGGGTCGTGATCACTTTGGGAGTGATCGCGGGAACGATATATTACAACCGCAACAGGTACGGATGAATGCAAATGCCCTAGGGAACCTACAACGGCGAGACTCTGCCGAGTCGCTTCGAGTTTGGCTTACGAGTGGAATGGACTCGTATTTCACTCTCGTCGGCTCAGTAGCGTAGTATCATCGGGATGATACGAGGTTTACCTCTTTAGTTCATTCCGCTGATGTCTCTGTCAAACCTCTTTAAGTGTGCCATCGAGGGTGATACCTCCTGGTTTCACTTAATGGTAGGCACTCGAACCAACCGGTGTCCTTAAAGGTAAGAAGTCGGGTGACCCAACGGTGCCCGCGAGTGGTATTGCGACGGGACGACAGGGAGGGTACGACCAGTGTACCGGTGTGCTTGGCCCCTGATCGTTGGCCGCGAGAGTTACCAAACCACGAAAGTCGAGCTCCTCCAGGAGCACACGCGAGACAAGGTAAGGAGACGGTTCACCTTGTTGGTAACCGCAGAGACTTGGTGGGACGACAGGGCAGGCACCGATGTACTGGTGGTCCTGGCTGCTGTCGTTGTCCGCGGGTCAGTTAAGTCGAGGCAACGATAACGGTTGTCACGCAGGTTAATTAAAATGCTAAATGGTTCAGTGAATGTCTTGAGTTGGCTATATGCCATGTACGCACTACCTACCCATGGGAATTACGAGTTATGGGCTCCTCTGCTTCGTAGTGTCGTCCGAGGACTCTTCAGACGTCAGCAGTACCGCGGCCTGCGCCGGGAAGTGGTGTTGTCTTATTTGCTCGCGCGGTGGTGTCTTATTTGGATTTGCTTCAACTTCACCGGCCAGCCTCGCACCGTGCAGGAGTACGTCGGGGTTAGGGTCCAAAGCCCCGCGTACATAGGATATAGTCCGGAGGATGACCTCTCTGTTGAATTTGAAAGATGGGCTATGAAGTGTCGGATAGCCTCGGTGGAGCGTTCCTAACAAGGTTCCCGCCACCCTAGAGATCAGTGCGTGTAGTGTAACACAAGTGCACCCCTGCAGGGAAGATTAATCTATTCGAATAGCCGTGTCCACGGTAACAGGACGCTTTATGCTGAAGCTAGATCTTACCACTACAAACTATTATTATTAAACTGTATGGTTCCGGGTTTTTCTTCCTCGCTGGGATGTCGAGGAGGGGAACTCGGAGGCATTGTTAATTATTACAACTTATTATTATACAGTGCTGCAGCAACTTCTGCTGCATTGTTACTTTATGCTTTATATAAACTGTTGGCTGATTCTTACCTCATGCTACAAGACATCGTCGGAAGATGGTAGTCTTCGATAGGCCTAGCTTCTTACCCTTATTCTGATTTCTATCTTGCAGTCCACTATATATAGCCTCTTCTTTACGTTGATACAATGCATAATGCTTAGTAGCGGACGTAAGACTCGCGGGTATACTAGATACTCACCCTGCTTTATTTCCTTTACTGTTTTGCCTGATCGGCCGCTGCAGTCGACGTTGGAGTCCAGGAGCAGGAGATCCCCGATGCCGACCACCGCAACATGAAGATCCCTGATGCTTTCGACGACGTCGAGTTACCCTTTGACCAGGAGTAGTTTGGAGGTTCCCAGGCAGGAGGCCTCGCCTTTTTGATCTGTTGTTTTTTGCTAGCCTTCTTAAGGTAGATTATGTGTACCTAGTGTATGTACTCAGATACTATTGCTTCCGCTAACTTTGTGCTTTCGAGCTGTTGTATTCGAGCCCTCGTGGCCCCTGGCTTGTACTAAACAGCTTGTATTATTTTTATTTGTAGAGTTGTGTTGTGATATCTCACCGTGAGTCCATGATCTCGATCGTGTACCTTGCGTGTATGATTACTGTACACGGTCTGATTTTGGGGGCGTCACAACTAGTTACCACCTTTCTTTCAACCAGCTAATAATCAACCATTGCTGAAATTCATATAAAAATACTTTTTGAAATTTTAGTATAAAGATCTTCCATTATCCAGATGAGAAAGAATGAAATCTCACCGATGATAAATAAATCCCACGTAGAAAAAATTAGTCTTAATTTTTGACGATTCTGTGTCTAGCCTACTCAAGCTTCATAATAAATAAATATGTATGGATATTATCAACATGATTACTTTATCGTTTGATTTGTGCCATTATTCTTCAAACGCATTCATTGCCTCCTTCTCCAACAAAAGTGCTTAGTATCCCTCGGCATCCCGCTGACATTGGTGCTGGTCCGCCACATGTGTGGTGGCTCTAGGGTCATGGAGGCGCGGTAGATCGTGTCCCATACTGTGAGGAGGGATCTTGTTTCGTTTTAAAGGTGTTTTTGTCAGTTTATTTAGGGTTTCTGTCATGCTCAGAACTCAGAAGACGAGGTGGTTGCGGTTTTTAAGATGGAATAAAGTTTTTCTTGCCTAGTTTTCGTTTTGGCGATGCGTTTAGCGTCACTGAAGGGCTGGAGATGTTTCTTCGATGATGAATATCACGGGATACGGTTGATGCTGGTCTTCAGTGTATTTGCTTGAATCTAGTCTTTGTTCGTCTTCACGTGTGTGTTTACATGTTGGATTTTTTTGATCTATACTTCTCTTCATCAGCGATGATTGCTTTTGGTGCGTTGATTTTGTAGGGTCTTAGCACGATGACTTCTCGATGTTGTACTACGATAAGTTTGTTTCGACTTCGATGAGGAAGGAGCAATGATGGTGGCGCGACTATGATTCATCCCGATCCTTGTAGTCGTCGTTAGGTGATCTATAGATATTGATGTAATTTTTATAATTTTTAATATCTTTTGCACTGCTGGGATAAATAATAGTTACATCAAAAGTTTTTTTAATGACAACTTTGTCAGAGTTGCTCTAATCACAAAGTTGACCGTGAAGCTCCTTCTTTCGGCTTTGGCGTCGCCGTCTCTGCGTACTTCCTAGTAACATTTTCTAAGGCGCTAAATTAAAGAAGCAGGGGCTTTCAAAGATCACGCAGCGGACATGATTGCCGTTCATTGTTTATCGGCAAAGAACGCCCTAGTAGCTAGCAACACCGCCCGTTTGGGTCACAGGCACGATAATGATGTCCTAAGGGAAAAGAAGCTACCTGCAACGATGTTTCTAATCTACTCCCTCCGTTCCATATTAGATGACTTGCAAATAGATGTATCTTGAACTAAATGTAGTCTAGATTCATCTATTTGGAAGTCATCTATTATGGAACGGAGGGAGTAATTGTTAAAGCTAGAAAGAGCACGAAACGTCGAAACCCACCGGGTGATATGATACGATCGACCCACCTTTACTTTGTTATCATCGTCTTTACAAACTTGCCATCAGCATGTCGACCTGGTTAATTGGGTGATGGTCAAGTCTCAAGTGTTCTTTTAGCCAGCCGGTGTGGCTTGGCTTAGTGGCTATATGCATGTCCATCACTACGGTTAGGTCATGGACCCCGTTAGGCCTTGTTTGGTTCTGTTAATCCACCCATTAATACACCATCACCCACTTTAATCCACAAGGAAAAAAGAATCGTCATTTAGGCGTGGATTTAATCCACCACCCAGCGACGTGAAGTGGCAAGGGAAATCGGTGGTGGTCAACGCAATCCACGCAGGGAACAATTCCACCGGGAATCCATCGATAAATAACCAAACGAAGCCCTAAGTGTCACATGGGGGCAAGACCGGCGACTAGACGAGAGGCGATGTTATCAGTGTAAAAAAAGCCAATACGTGTATCAGTTTTTTTTTTCATATTGTAATCTGCAAAATGATATGGTACCAGTGGTATATATGCAAGTTGCACGTGCCAACATTTCAAACAACTGGCCGGATTGGGATGACAACCTCCGCTGACGTCATACATTGCTAAAAAAATCATTTTTTATATTTTGGAAAAAATAAATACATGTATTGTAAAACAAATAGTAAATGCAGTGTAAAATACATTTTAGACTCATTAAAAAAATGAATATTTTATAAAATGACCATGCGACTACTAAAATGTGTGTCCATTGTTGAAAGAAATGTTTTTCAGCATTACAAATATAAACATTAAAGTACTTTTTTAACAAAAACATATTCATTTGTTTAAAAAATCTTAATCATGCATTCAAAGAAGTTAATTATGGAATTAAGAAATGTCAAACATTAGTTAAAAAGTATCATCATGATGAATAAGACAAATATACATCATGATGAAAAAAGTAGACATTTACAAAATATTGAAAATTTTATCAATCATGTATAAAAAATGTTCATGAGGTATATGAAAAATGTAGCTTATGATTGAAAAAAGAGTAGCACGAGTTAATTTTTTTATAGAATAAACTAATGACAACCAGGAATAAACAACAAAAAGAACATAAAAACAAAACAATGAAGAAAATCAAAGAACAGGAAAGAACTAAGCTACACCACTTGAAATACCAAAGAGAAAACCACACAACAAAACTTATGGTTCCGTGTTTGTCCGACCCTTAGTCACCCGCTCATATGCGATTTCTATTAAAAATCAATATAATTGTTAAATTGCCCTGTCAGATTAATAGGTGTTACTATGTGACACACTCGTCGTGAGCATGCCGTGTCTCACTCTTTGTAAAGCCAACAGCGGAGCGACAATGAAACCGGAAGAACCGGTTGGGACAGCCAGGTTTGGGAGTAGCACTATCTCGATAGCGCACCTCATGTTTTACTGATTTTATCTCTTATTTGTTTCATTATTTTCATTTTAATTTTTGAGATGGAAACTGTTTTATTGAAATTGATAAATGTTCATTGTGCGTCTAAAATATATTCACACAGTGTAAAAAATGCTTAAAAAAAACTAAATAAATTTTAGTTGAGCTAAAAAAATCGTGACATAAAAAAATAAGTGTTTCCAAAATATAATTGTGAGATTTAAAATGATAGAAAAAGGTTCAGATAATTTATTTAAAAATATTTCGTATGATTCAAAAAAATGTTCATGATATTTACAAAAAAACATTTGACATTTCACAAAAACTATTTGTGATATTTTAGGAAAAATATACTATGTAAGAAGAATTTTTGCGTAATTTAAAATATCATACCATTCAAAAACAAAACATGTCATTTAAACAACATGTTCACGCATTTCAAAAACATGTTCATGACATAAAAAATCATTTATACAACATAAAAAACTTTGCATAATACAGAAAAAATGTAACATTTCAAAAAAAAAAAATCTTCTACCTGTGTTTGACTATGTTCAACATTTTATTCAACACTATGTGAAAAAATATACATGATGTAGTAAAAAAATGTTCACCATTTATCAAACACATCATGTATCTAAAAAGAAAGAAAGTGGAAAACTCAAAAACAAAGGAGAAGAACATAAAAAAGTAAGAAATATAAACTTAAAGAATAATACAAAAGAAATTGGATTGAAACACACATAGAAACAAAAAAGAGGAGAATAAACACGAAAGGTTTTGAAATCAGTCCATAATATCTTCCCAAAATCACTCCGGCAGCTTAAGTATTCGACCGACCCACTCCTGCAGCTACATTGGCATGTGCCAGTGTGTGAGTCTCGCAACTAGCAATACATGTCTAAAATGTTCATAAATATTGATAAATAATCATAGAAATATTCATGAATTTCTATGTGTTTTCTGAATTTAATTTCAATATGCTTTCCAAATTTAATTCAATGTGTTTTCAAATTTTATTTTTTATGAGTCTTCCAAACTTTTCAAATTGGTGAACTTGATGCATATGTTATATTTTTTATTTCAAGTTGTTTCATTTCTATTTAATAAAGTATATAAATTTAAAAATATGATCAAATTATAAATTTCTCAAAAAAAATCGTAAATTAAAAAACTAAACAAGTTTTACAAAAATCATGGATTTGATAAAATATTTTATGTTTTGTTTGCAAAAGGCACATTTGTTCACAAATTGGGAACAAATGGTCTTAAATTAGAAATAAATACTTGTGTGTTCGAAAACAATGTTAATGAATTAAAGAAACTAGGAATTATGAAAAATATTCTCGGTTTAAATAATTGCCAAAGTTTTTTATGAATTAAAAAAGTTTCTAAAAATTATTCATGAATTTAAAATGTTTATGAACATCATTTTTTTCCATGAATTTCATAAACAATTCATGAACTCAGAAAATGTTTCGGAATTTTATAATGTGTATGAACTTAAAGAATGTTGAAAATATATTTGCAAATTCAAAAAAGACATTCATGAATTAAAACCAATATTTTAAAATTTGAAAATGAATTTGGAGAATTATTTTTTAATTGAGAATTTTAAAAACATCCATAACTTGAAATATATTCCAAAATTTTAAAAAGGAAAAAACAATAGAAAATCCAGAACTAAATAAATATAAAAAACAAAACCAAACTGAAGTACAGAACCTTCCTAAAACTAGCGAAAGGTTTGATAAGCTTCCTAAACCGTGTGACGTGTCCACTTACATTAACATCAATGGGTCGACACAAATATACTTTGTAGTGAACGATGGCTAAGAAAAATGGAAAGGGAAAATTAGAAGAAGAAAATGGAAAAGAAAAAAGAAAAAAACAAATTGAAAATAAATAAAGAAGCGCCCTCGCCTTACACCTAGATCCCATCCAAAATTCCACTACACTGAAAATCTCCCAACGGGTGAAGCGATCGCCACAATATAATGGAGATCGCCGACATTGGATATCAGCCGAGCGCATGCGAAATCGGCCACTTCGACCAGTATTGGTGCCCAGGCAGTGACGATGCGACCGGGCACTGGAGGAACGGCCCGGACAGCAACATCGATTGTGGACAACAACTTTTCTCAACAAGCCGAGCATAGCGCCTTCCTTGGCGGTGATTACGAGCATAACTTCTCCTTGCCGGAGGGCTACAAGTTGGCTTGTATCCCATAAAGGCCACCATTTTTTCCTTTTGTTTGATGCCAAGCTTGGTGGGGTCATCGTCTATCGACATCCGCTTGGCCAGAGAGGCGGATGATGGTCTTTCCCTCCCGCTGAAGTATCACTAACCGGCGCTCCGGTGAGCCTTCTACATCATATAAGTATTAGGACCGAGTGGCGCGTCGGTCAGGAAGACTTGGCGGATGTGAGTAATTGGTGTACACAATGGTGCTTTGCTGGCTTCCAGCTGGAATGAAGCTTCTTTGCCGCAAGGAGCATCGTAACTAATGAAAAGCAAGGATGACCCATCATGGTTGTCGATGTAGTTTTAAATTAGATTAAACTAATGTATTTAATCTGTTTTTATAAAAATCATTCGGTTAAATGGAATGTGTATGGCTTATATAAATTATATCTGAATTTGTATGAATTCCGTTTAAATTTATACGAATTTCATATGTGAGAAGACAAGAAGATAACATATGTGGAAATCTTAGTTCAGAGCATTGCTACGGGTCATCCTGGACGACTTTGCCGCGGCCACGGGGCTCGTCATCAAGTACTCCAAAAGCACGCTGGTTCCAATGGCGATCGATGAGGTCACTCTCGACATGGTCGTTGCTGAACTCGGCTGCAAGGTCGAAGGGTTCCAGCAAACTTACTTGGGGCTCCCACTCTCCTGCTTCAAACTTTCTCTGGCCGACTTTGCCCGGATCATTGCCAAGGTGGACAGATACCTGGCCGGATGCGGGCGCGGCTGCTCTCCCCCGCTGGCCGGTTGGTCCTCATCAACGCGATGCTCGACGCGATCCCGACATATGCTATGGGGGAGCTCAAACTGCCCCCTGTTGTCGTCAAGCGACTGGACGCGATGCGCCGTGCCTTTCTCTGGTCCGCGGCGGAACGCGCCACCGGAGCCCAGTGCCTTGTCGCCTGGCACAAGGTCTGCCGCGCGTGCGCGACCTCGCCACCCAAAATGTCTGCCTTCTTCTAAAGCTTCTTCACCGACTGCACGCGGGGCTAGCCTCCCGCTGGGCCGCCTGGGTCTGGTCTCGGCTCCGCGGCGGTCTTATTTGCCCGGACCGCGCGCGTGCGATCGGTGGCGATCACTGGGGCTACCTCGTCGGCCTCGTACCGCTGTACCGACATCTCATCACGGCCACGGTGGGCAACGACGGCCACACCTCGTTCTGGGACGATACTTGGACCACTAGCGGTGCTCTGGCGATCTGTTTCCCCGCTCTGGCTTCGCACACCATGGCCCGCCGCGCGTCTGTCCACGACGTCTGGGAACACGGATTGGATGACTTCCTTGTGCCCAGGCTCTCGACCGTGGCGGCGCGCGAGCGAGCGGCTGTCCTCCTTCTTATCGGTGCGCCGGAGGGCAGTGATGCGGCTGAACCGGACCAGTGCCGGGTACCTCGCTACGCCGGGCCGAAAGGCAGACTCGCCTCCAAGAAGGTCTACGGCCCCCTTCGCCTTAGGGTCGCGGTTCGAGCCTGCGGCATTCATCTGGAGCTCTCCCGCTCCCTCGCACGCCCGCGTGCGGTTCTTCACATGGCTCCTAGTCCAGCGTCGCATCCACACACACGACAATCTCCTGAAGAAGATGACCGTGGATGTCATGGTGCTAGCTGCCCCGCCTTTCCGGCTTCGCTCGAATCGGCGGATCACCTCGTGTTCGGCTGCCCGTTCGCGGTGTCCCTCTGGTGCCACCTCAATCCGCTTCCTGAGCGGGGGTCGGTGTCCCGCCTTCACCTCTTTGACGCTGCCCCGGCGAGTCTTCGTCATGTTGTGTTGCTGTCACCTCTGGAAACGCCGCAATGTTGTGGTTTTCCGCGGTGAAACGCCGTCCCTGGCGGCCACCCTGAAGCTTTGTCGGGATGACGCGGACGCCTCCCCAGAGACGACCGTGCCCGCACGGACGTCTGGCTTCGTGCCCTCTCCACCCCCCCCCTCCTAGCCTAGCTAGCCTCTCTAAATCGATATCGAAGCCTCTTGGCCTGTTTCTCTTAAAAAGCAATAGAAAATGGATTCAGGGGAGGGGGAACCCCCTTCCCGGTGACAGTTCAAAAAAAAATTATACGAATTTTTCAAATTTTACTACAATGTCTAATGAACATTTACAATCAAGGCAGTTGATACTGTATTCGTGAACTGATTCTCTCTTATCTGTGAATTGATACTGTATTTTTTTTAAGGGTGAGCGTTGAATTTTTTTTTCCGTAAGTGTAAGCGTTAGGGAAAGATCTCTCACAACAATCTAGGAGCTCCTGTGACTTGTGGATGTCGAGGCACCACCTCCATGGCAAGAATTGCTGCCGGGAAGGATGCGAAAACGTACGGCAATCAGTGCATCATTCTGTTCTCAACCAGTTCAGTGAACCGCATTAACTCCTCCCTGTTGCCCCCCTGCTGCCTCATAGAGACACATCAGCAACACATATTCCTTTCGATCGACTGACCAAATCATTTCGATATTTTAGTATGAAAAACGGGTGAAATTGTATTTTAGCCTTTGTGTTGTCTATATAAAGTGTGGCTATTCCACACCCTTTTTCTGTGTGTTTGTGATACATGCAAAGTTCATACTCGTAAATGGTGATTTGAACTCTTGAAGGTCCGTTTGATACTCTGATTTGCAGCATGGAGCACACAAGAAATGGTGATCTGAAGGTCGGCTATGAGCAGCCGGAGCTGGGGTGGCGCCGGGACCTCACCTTGCCCGCCTACGCCGACCTCGACAGCGGCTCGGCAACTGCAAGGGTGCCCTTGCCGCCCAAGAGCACCCCGAGCCGGCTGGGCACTTGCGCCGACGGCGAACTCGACGTGTTCTCGGCTGAGCGTTACTTCAAGGGCGCAATGGACGGCGATCACCGGAAGGCCCCCGCCACGCCCGTGGAGACCGTGGCCGCGGGGGCGAGCCCAGCTGTGCCGGTGAGCAACCCGGCGTGGACGCGGGCGTCGTCGGCGAGCGCCGGCTCGGTGGGTAGCGCCAACAGCCAGACCGTGCTCCTCCGGGGTGCGCGCCGCCGCCCGAGATACCACTGCATGAGGTGCTGCCTGCAGGTCGGCGTGCTCCTGCGTCCGTGCTCCGGGAAGCGGGCCGTGCGCGTAGAGGGCGCCACCGCCGAGGCGACGGAGGCCGCCGTATCGAGCAAGCTGGCGGCGCCAGCGAGCAAGATCGAGTGGTACAGAGACCAGAGGAAGGAGAAGGCCGGCCTCGGGCCAATCTTGAAACTCGGCGCGGCAGAAGCGGCTGCCGTAGGGAGGGAGGAGAATGGGGCGGAGTACACGAACGCGAGCTGTAGGAGAGGAAGCTTCGCTCTTCCAGCTCCGGTCAGAGTCGGCTGCGGCGGAGGCGGCGACGACGACGACGGCGGGAGCGAATCGAGCTCGGACCTGTTCGAGATCAAGAGCCTGGCAATGGACGTCTGCCCCTACGAGCCCGGCGAGGCGAGCATCCAGTGGAGCGTGGTGACCGCGAGCGCCGTGGAGCAGCATGGCGGCCGCACCGGCCGCGCGGTTAAGGTGGGGCAGAACCGGGACCGATCCGCTGGGCCATTGACGGGGTGCGTGTGAGACGCACGCCGGTGGATGCGTCGGCGATGGCCGCCGCGCGCAGTTTCGCCGACCCGCCGGCGCATTGATGAGGAACATAAGAAGTTTTCTGCTCCTGTGTCCACGAGTTCCATCTCGTCCTTCATTATAGTACTTCCCGTACCACAGTTAAGACTATCAGTTCTCCCTCCGCGAGATCCCGACGGGATGTCGGAGTCGATTGAACCTTGTGTACACATACCTTCACTTTATATCAAAATTTAAATTTCGGTTAACCGGTAATAGTCTTTACTCTGGTAGGAAACATGCCCGTGCGTTGCAACGGGAAGATAGAAAATATCACACACACTTAATCTAACTACATGTCCTATGCAGGTTTGTATTATTTATTTTGAAAGACTATTATCTGTGTTGCTATTTATCCTTCTTTTCACCATCGCGTTGATAGTTGAGTTGTTCACCCGATCACAATGCGTTCAAATGTGATTAATCCCAATGCGATGAACTCATCGATCTCATATCACACCTATCACTTGATCGCGCCATGACAAAAAAAATTAAATACATCTTTACAAGGTAACACAAGCTTTAGCGGACACCCTAATGCATCGCCCGCCCGTCCATAATTCCTTAGAATTATACTTTGAAGACATTTATTAATAATTTTAAAAATAAACAAAAAACCATGCCACCTATAGTTTTTTAGCCTCAAATTTTGAGAAGCTCAATCAAAACTATGTGAATTGTCCCCAACTGATCTTCCAATTCCCTGACTCTCGACCACCTTGTTTTCGGTCAAAAATATAGCACACTGGCAAGATCTTCCAACCAGTCGAATCCCATGCATTTTCAAATCAAAGCTCCATGATGGCAAACCAGAGCACGAGTTTATGTCAATGTCGCCCGATTAGAAAATCAGACCTTCTATCATATCATAAAATTTAGTGTTTTTATTAACACGACAATACTCACAAAAAAAAAATATAATTTCTACAGCATGACCAAATCAAATTTCTAGAAAAGAAATAAGTAACCACAATAACATGTTTTCTTTCTATCTCTAGAGAAGTAAACATATAAAATGTTTCTGGATGCAAAAGCAAAAATTGCTTGATTGCAGGAGGCGCTAATAGAGCAGTTCAACGAGTTGAGACATATGCATGTATTTTCTTTGGTACTGCATCATATTTGAATTTTCAATATTAATTTTTATTTCTTCGGTTGTTGGTATTGGTATGATGAATTAAGGGTTGGATAATTCTTTTTTTTGTGAGATAGTTTAGGATATTTATTTATCTGTTACTTTAGTATAGAATAGAATGCAAATAAACATCAGTAAATATGGATCATCATCTAATTCTGAAAAACAATTATACATTAGACCGAGGACCAGTGACCCTCAAAAGAGCATAGAGCTAAAAAATTAATGCCAAACTATTTATAGGCCACAAACCTTCTATGGATCAATCAATACATCATTTTAATTAGTATAATGTAAATGCAGTGCCATGGAGATAGCACGTGCATGCTTCCTTGCAGATTCAAACAAACATGAATGAGGAGGGAGTGAATATGCGTAACAATATGAATGACATGGCTTTGATTTCGGTTTCTTTTACGGTACCTTTCACTAGTGTCATGCGGTGAGTAGTATGAATTCATATGAATGGTTGAGATGAAGAGACTTAGGCCCAGCCGGCTGGTACTAGTACGTTGCTTTTTAAGAAAAACTAGTGATTAATCCGTGCGTGACGTCCGCGCGTCATCTCATTGAACACCCCGCCGACTCTGGCAGATGGAATGACGTTGGCGACGTCTCCATGGAAGAGGTGATCGGAAGTTTGATGCATCCCGACGATGCTGTCATGCTCGTACAAGTCAAAGTACGACCGCCGGTGGAGTCACGGGGTTTGGTCGAACGGCAACAGACTGAACAGGATGGTCGGCGGAGCTCCGGCTCCAGCAGTCTCACTCTTCTTCTCGTCCTCCTTCGTGCCCCAAACGGAAGCGGGCGCATCCCTGCGGTCAAGCGAGTCTGCGAACCCGCGATTGACGCCTCCCCGGGAAGGTGCATGGTTAGGGCCGAGAGTGAGCACGGCTTCGACGGCGGTCTTGGAGTCGTGGCCGGGCGAGGCGAAGCGCGAGGCGCGGGCCCATCTGGCTCGAGGAGAGGGGGCAAGAAGACGAGGAGGGCGCGTGCGCAACCCCCTAGCCGATGAGATTCGGTTGCTGCACAAGATGATGCAAATCTGGCACTAGTATTAATTTAACTAGTCATATTTTTGTCACTAATATGAAATCTTTTGGGCCTTTGGATGGTAAAAAATGAAGGGTCCTTATTGTTGGATATGTGCCCTAGAGACAAATTAATAAAGATATTTGTCACATATCCGTTTTGTTCATAATACGTTTTATACTGTGCTATAACTGTATTACTTGGAAATACTAATACAGGTGTAGTATAAAACATGGTCCGTAGTTTAACTCGGGTAAACTATCTCATTGGGCAATTGATTGATCAAGCTTTCCTGATCATGGCGACACTTAAGTCCATTGACAATGAGGTCATATCGTTAAGGGGAATGATGTGATGGACGTACACCCACCTAAAGTATTGCAATGTGATCGAGTCACATAGTTCAGCGTTGCTATGACTTTGTAACATATGACTTAGTCCTTAGACCGTAATGATCATACGTAATTGTCATCTATGAGGAGACTTTGATTTGTATCCCACCGCCTGACTGAAATATGCTGGCTATAACGGTGCACTTTGGGTATTCCGAAATAGATGGTTGATGAGTATGTTAATAGATTAGAGCGGGATTTGTCAGTCCTTGTGACAGGACAGGTACTCTGGGCCCACTCGGTGATATTGCATCAATAGCTTGCAAGAAAGTGACTAGGTCACAAGAGATGCAATGATCATGGACGAGTAAACTTGTTTGTTGTGAACGAGATGTGAACATGGTATGTAGGATACCGACGATCAAACCTCGGACAAACAAAGTACCGAAGCACAAAGGAATTACGTCGTATCGTTAACGGTTTCCAAAGGCGATCGAAGTTCATTCGATGGAAGCGCAGGGGCTGTCAAGGATTGTAACCAGGTCCAACTGACTAGTCATTGGTCAATGAGAAGAGTCTCGACCATGTTTGCTGTTTCCCGGACCGTTAGGGTGTTACACTTAAGGGCAATCGATGCATAGGACAGTTACGGGATCAATCGGTGAAATAGGAGAAATCACCGGAATAGTTCCGGAGGAGGACGGAATGGTTTCCGGACATTTTGAATAGTTCAAAATAAAGTTTAATTGTTTTAATAACGTTTTATAATTTAATTATCTGAATTAAATATTTAAAACATATTAAATAAATTAAAAATTTGGGAAAAAGGCTATATGGGCCCATGGGGCCCATTAGGGGAGGAGGGGGTTTCCCCCCTTGGGCTTGGCGCCAAGGGTGGGGCCCAAACCCCCCTATGGCCGGCGCACCTCCCCCATTTGGGGGTTTAGTCCCACATGGGGGAGGGGAGGAGGATCACACCCCCCCTTGGCCTATATAAGGAGGGGTAGACCCCCTTTTTCCAACACACCAAATCTCCTTCTTCCTCCTTATCCTTCCCGGAAGTGGACTCCCCTTGTTTGGAGTCTGCACCAGGATTGGAGTTCTCCACCATAAGGCAGGCCATCGCTCTGCTGGAGTCGGGATCCGTAGCCGTCTTTCTTCCGCTGCTCGCCTGGTTCGGGGCCCGGGAGGAACATCGATTGTACCGTACGTGTATAATCTCTTCGAGGCACTACACCTGTGGTGCTACTTCGTCGCTGGAGGTTTACCGGGAGTCATCCTCTCCGGTGGTGGTCTTCTACACGACAGGGAGGTCGTAGTTCTGAGTCTACGCCAACCACGTTCGCAAGAACGTTTCCTTCTTCCGGTCTTCAAAGGTATGAACACCGATTCCCTCCGTTACTTTACATCGCCATAGCATAGATCTTGGGTTCGGGTACCGTAGGTATGAAAAAATTGTGTTTTCTGCCCCGTATCCCAACAGTGGTATCAGAGCTAGCTATGCGTAGATGTATTGTATGGGTAGAACACATCTAGGATGTGGGCATCGAATCTTCATTCGTTACCCTCCTATGTGCACTCATTTTGCGTTGTGGCAATGTTTGATGAAGCGGCCCCCGACCGACCTTACGCGTTTACGTGAGACTGGTTCCACGCTTGACATATGGCTTGTACCATATAAAGTGGCTGGGGGGGTGTCTGTCTCTCTGCATTAGCGATGCGAAGATGTTTGCAACGGAGGGCCCCGACAGGGGTGTAATAGAGACGGATGGGAGACGGTGTTGTGGCATGTTTTTCGTAGGATAGAAACGGTTCTCTCTCTCGAAATCCCCAACAGCCACGTAAAACTTGCACAAGCTAAAGTAGAAAGGCGTTTAACTTTGCTTTGCATGAAGGGGGATCATAGCTTGTATGATTTAAAAGTTTTACATCCTGTTTTGCTAATATACTTGATATAACGACGGTAGCATTATAGGATGATCTCTCACTAAAACCAACACAGTGTCCTTACCCTAGTGAGCACCACCTAGAAAGTTCTACATTATGGAGGCATCACGTGTCACACGGGTGTCAAACATTTTTTCGTTCACAAGAGGTGGGTGTAGCAAGCCTGGCATATGTATATGATATGGCCTTGCATGACACAGCAACAAATCACATAGGGTGTGATGGCGAGCCTGGCATATGTATATGATATGGCCTCGGGACACAAGAGACCGAAAGGTCGAGCATGAGTCACATAGATGATGTGATTGGCATGATGGTCTACCTTGAACACATACTGATGGCCGTGACGATCGGGGGAGGTATGGTGTTCTAGGATCGTGTAATCACTTAGCAAAATTGAGAGATGTTTTCCTAAGTGGGAGTTTTAGAATTAACTGTAATTGAACTCCACATTATGAACAAAAGTCTAAATATGTATCTTTGTGAATCAACCTTGTAGATGACAGCACCACGCCCCTCGTTCAACTTAGGATCATTCCTAGATAAAGATAAACTGAAAACTAATGGGTCAAACTTCACCTCCTGGTTCCGCACCCTGAGGATTCTCCTCGTTCCCCTCAAAATGTCCTATGTACTTGAGACTACATTAGGAGATGCACCAGCAACTACCGCTACTCCGGCTGAGAAGAAAGTCTATCTCATTAAGTCGGATGATTCCTCCCTTGTCAAGAAGGGTATGCTCCATGCCATGGAGGCTGAACTGCAGAAACGGTTCGAGAGCTTCAATGCTTATGAGATAATCACTGACCTCAAGACCGTCTTTGCACCTCAAGCCAAGGTTGAGAGAAATGAAGTTTGTGAAGCTTTCTTCTCTGAAAAAATGGAAGAGCACACCAGCATGACTGAGCACGTAGTCAAAATGTCTGACTACGTTCAACGCCTAAATGATCTAGAATTTAAGATTCCAGATGAAGTGGCGATTGATAGGGTGTTGCGGTCGCTACCCCCTAGCTATGAGAGTTTTGTGTTGAAGTACAACATGCAAGGAATGGTTGAGACCCTTTCTGAATTGTTCACAATACTCAAAATTGCTGAGATGGAAATCAAGAAGGAGCACAGCTCCACCAAGTACCTAGAAGATAAGAAGGCCGACAAGGTTGCCGGAAGAGACATGGATATATGTGATATACATGTTATTGATGTTTTTCTAACAAGTGCTCGGAGCAACGTCTGGATATTTGATACCGGACCAGTTGCTCACATCTGTAACTCCCAGGAGGGGATGCAGAATAAACGACTCTTGCGGAAGGATGAAGTGACGATGCACGTTGGGAACGGTGCCAAGGTTGAAGTAATGTCAATTGGCACGCTTTGTCTTAGTCTCCCTTCGGGATTGATTCTTGTCTTGAATAATTGCTATTATGTACCCGCGTTGAGTATGAACATTGTGAGTGGCTCTTGCTTGATGCGAGACCAGTATTCTTTTAAATCCGAAACAACTGGTTGTTCGATTTATAAGAATAATGTCTTCTATGTTCATGCACCGGTGCGTAATGGTTTATTCTTAATGGATCTCGAATATCATGACTCCCACATCAATAACGTAGAGGCCAAAAGATTAAAGCCTAGTAACGAAGAACACATGACGATGTGGCATTGTCGACTTGGTCATATTGGTATAAAGCGCATGGAGGAACTCCATAAAGATGGACTTCTGGATTCATTGGATTTTGGATCCCTTAACACATGTGAACCATGCCTAATGGGAAAAATGACAAGGAATCCATTCAATGGGACAATGGAGCGTGCGGTGGACTTATTAGGGATCATACATACTGATGTATGCGGACCAATGAATGTCACCGCACGCAATGGTTTTCGTTACTTCGTGACCTTCACAGATGACTTAAGTAGATACGGGTATATCTATTTAATGAAACACAAGTCTGAAACCTTTGAAAAGTTCAAGGAATTTCAGAGTGAGGTCGAGAATCAACTCGGGAAGAAAATCAAGCACCTTCGATCTGATCGAGGAGGCGAGTATTTAAGCCACGCGTTTGGCACTCATCTGAAGACTTGTGGTATTGTACCACAACTTACGCCAGCTGGAACACCTCAGCGAAACGGTGTGTCCGAGCGACGTAATCGAACACTATTGGATAGTGTACGGTCAATGATGTCTCATACCGACTTACCTACATCATTCTGGGGGTATGCATTAGAAACTGCCGCTTACGTTCTTAATAGGGTACCATCCAAATCTGTAGAGACAACGCCAATTGAGAAATGGTGTGGCAAGAAGCCAAAGTTGTCTCACCTGAAGATTTGGGGTTGTGAGGCTTATGTTAGGAAACTTCAGCCTGACAAACTCGAATCTAAGGCGGAGAAATGCATCTTTGTAGGATATCCAAAGGAAACTGTTGGATACACCTTCTACAACCAATCTGAGGGCAAAACGTTTGTCGCTAAGACTGGACACTTTCTTGAGAAGGAGTTTCTCTCGAAAGAATTGAGTGGGAGGAAAATAGACCTCGATGAAGTGACTGACCAATCACTCCAAATGGAAGAACCGGCAACATAAATTGTTCTGGAACCTTCTTCCACAGTGGGAGCTGAAGAGAATGGCTAGGAAGACATTCATAACGATCATGACATACATGATGATCATGACGAGAATGAAGAGGAACCTATTTTGCCCCGTAGGTCATCAAGAGTTCGTCAACCTACCGAGTTTTACGGACAGCTTGTGAATGCAATCTCGGCTGATGAGTCGGATGAACCTACGAGTTACAAAGAAGCAATGGAGGGACCCGAGTCCGAGAAATGGCTAGAAGCCATGAAATCCGAAATAGACTCTGTCGGGGGACCGGTACCCGGGTAGGCTAACCCAAGCGGAAGCAACCTTTCAAGACAAGGATGGACCGAGTGGACCGCAGTTGGGCCAAGCTGGGCAGATGTACGATTGATTGCTCCAAGGCAATCAGCCGTATCAAATGCCAGCAGTCGGCCTAGGCGCAACCGGACCACCCTTCCTTCACCAAGGCGATCATCCGATTGGTCCGCAGCTGGGCCGAGGTTGATACCTAGAAGGCCGATTTCCCAGAGCAATCGACTTTGCCAGGTACCACCAGTTGGTCTAGGCGCAATCGGAACCACCTACTACCCAGTCGGGGGTATGATTACGAGGTCATAAATTCCATATCCCGAGATATCTGGGTGGCAGGAAGGCCAGGTCATGTCGAGGATTTGCTGGAGATACGGTGTCGACCTCCCCGCCGATTCCGCGGACAGGCCGACAAGACCGCACCCCCTAGCTCCACTGTTCATCCCTACGCTCTACGAGTCTACAGCATGGGCCGCCGCTCATAGGTTCCGGATCAGCCGGAGAGGAGCAGTCGGTGGGCCCAGGCCGATTAGAGGATGACAACTGGGCCCATTCGGCAATGAAGTTACCAAAGTACCCTGGGCTCACACTATAAGAGCCAGGGTACCCCTCCTGCGTGAGGGACGCCCCGCACTAGATCACCATTACTCCCATTCCTCTCAGTTCATTCACTGCTAGTAGTAACTCCTCAGGGAAGCAGGAGAGAGCCTTGCCCACGGCGGCGGCGCTCACCTTCCCCTGAGAAGGTAGAGAAGCAGTTATTGTAGCCAGAGCTTTACTATATCAGAGATAAGCAGGAGTAGGGGTGTTATCTCTCCGGAGAGCCCCGAACCTGGGTACATCGTGGTGTCCTTCACCGTGCTTGTACTCAACCCGATTCCGGCACCATCGACATTCTCTCCCTCGCGTCTTCCCCCTCACTTTAGCCATCCCATGGCATCTGACGTCACATATCGACGACAGTTGGCGCCCACCGTGGGGAAGACCGAGGCGTCGACTGGAGTAAAGATCCGGACGGGATTTTCCTCCGCATCTGGCGGGAGCCACGCCTCTGGCCTGATTCTAAGGCGTGGGGCAATTGACTATGTGGTAGATTACTCGGTGCGGTACAGGGCTGGAGCACCCCTGCCGCCAGGTGTGTCGCTGCAGGTTGGCAGTCATCGCCTCTTCATCGGCAGCTTCCCCGAGGCGTATCCCAGAGATATTCGCATCTTCTCGTGTGCTACGGACCTGCTCCCGACCAGGGGCTGCAGTGCAGCACCTGGCAGAGAGGAAGGCCGAGTGCACGCCGCCGTCATGATGGCGGGAGCATCTTCGTCAACCAACCGCGATCCAGCGAGTGCGGCTAGAAAGGCCAAGGAGGTAGCTGAGGCTGCAGAGCGAATCGGCACCAGTGCGTTGCGGGATGTGTTATACACACCCGTGAACAGGAATGGTGATCCGGAGCAGGTGCACACGGAGCTGGAAACAACACGGCTCGCTTTGGCTCGCAGAGCTGAGGAAGTGTTGGCAGAAGAGCGCAGGCTGGGAGCCATCACAAGGGAATACAACGCAACACATGCAGGACCGCGCCGGCCGATTGAGCCCGCAGTCCTGGAAGATCTGAGAAGCCGAGGCAGGGCAGTCAACCAGCAGCTGTCGGGGGCCGAGCAGCCGGAGCGTCCGAGAAGGCAAGCGCAACCGGAGCAACCGGCGCAGTCGGCATTCATCCAAAGGCCAACGTACAACACACCGGACAAGAACCTGAGAGCAGCTGAGCAGATAGCACTCGAGCTAGAAGACCTGGAAGGAGATGAGCGGCGCGAGCAGTCGTGCCGAATGCGTGAGATGATAGCAGCCGCAAAAGAGCAAAGGCTCGTAGCAATGGGAAATCAAAATGCTGAGCCAGAGGCGTCAAGAGGGACTGTGAGGCCGAATGCGGGAGCTAGTCAGCGACCGAACGCATCGCGCCAGAACAGACATCAACCCACGCCATCTCGGCACGAGAGCAAGGTTAGAAGCAATCGTCCACCCCCAGCAGCAAGAAGAAGATTGGAAGAACCAGCGGTCAACAGCAGGCGCAATGACATGCCGCAGCAATCGGCACCAAGACCAGCAATCAGCACCCGACTCGGCCCTCGCCAAATCGGTCAGAATGACGCAAGACATTGCATTGAGCTCCTGGAGAAGGAGGCTCAGGAGGATGAGGAAGGAGAAGCTGGCCCACCATGTTTTGGTCATCGTATTCGGACGGAAAAGTTTCCCAAAGGTTTCACGTTACCGAGGGATACTCCCAAGTATAATGGTTCTGTGAAGCCCGAAGACTGGCTGTCCGACTACCTGACGGCGGTTCGCATTGCAGGAGGAAATCGGCGTGTAGCAGTCCGCTATGCACCTTTGATGTTGCAAGGTTCAGCTCGGACGTGGTTGAACAGTTTTCCCAAGGACAGTGTGAACTGCTGGGAGGATTTCACGGCTGCATTCATCCACAACTTCACAAGCACGTACGAGAGGCCCAACCTCCCGCGGCAGTTAGCTTTGTGTGTGCAAGGCAAAGATGAACCCCTCCGAGATTACTTATCTCGGTGGATCAAGCTGAAGAATTCATGCGAAGGAGTCCATGAGATCTAGGCCATTAAGTACTTTACTGATGGATGCCTGGAGGATTCAATGTTGAAGCACAAGCTGCTCCGCAAAGACTTCACATCGCTCGCCGAGCTCATGAAGGTGGCAAATGCGTTCGCTATGTCCGATTCTGCGATGCGCCCTATCCAGCTCGGAGTTGGAGGTGTGATCCAGTCACCAGGGGCTCCGCAGTCGGACACAGGGAACCAAGGCCTCAGTCGGAAGGAAAGGAGGGAGAACAACCGCAACAACAACAACCACAACCAGCAGAACAATGGCAAACGCAAGGACGAACAACCCGATACTCAGTATGGCAGTCGGCAGGTGGACGCTGTCCAGAATGAAGAAGATCCAGCGGCTGCGGGAGGCAGTCAGAAGATGAGACCAAATGTGAGACCCCCGGGACAGATGAAACCCAAGTACACGTTCGAGGATATGCTGGACGCGCCATGCAAGTTGCACAACACGCCTGGCAGGCCATCCGCACACACCACTCGGCAGTGTGACTTTGTGAGAAGAATTGCAAAGGGAGAAGCTTTACCACCACCACCCCAGAACAGAGGACCACCTCAGCAGCAGAACCAGTTCCCGCAGCAAGATGCCGCCTACATGATTTTCACCAGCGAGTCCAAGGACAAGGGCAGTCGGAGAGCCCGAGCAGCGGAGGTTAATGCCACTATGCCGCCGATTCCCCAGTTTATGCATTGGTCCGAGTGTCCTATATCCTGGGACAGAGCAGATCATCCCACCATTTTGCCGAACCCGGGCAACTATCCGCTGGTGGTGGACGCTCTGTTCGCAGGACCAAGGTTTTCATGCAAATTCTCCCGAGTGCTCGTTGATGGAGGAAGCACAATCAATATTCTGTACAGAGATACAATGATCAAGCTAGGGCTCACAGAAAAAGATCTAGAGCGCAGTCGGACGACTTTCCATGGGATTGTCCCGGGATTGTCTTGCACCCCCATGGGTCGCATTCGGCTGGACGTCATATTCGGCACGGAGGAGAATTTCAGAAGGGAGCCGATTTGGTTTGAGGTCGCCGACCTAAGAAGTCCTTACCATGCTCTGTTGGGGTTGCCGGCGTTTGCCAAGTTCATGATCAATGCACAACAGACATACCTGAAGATGAAGATCCCAGGGCCAAACGGCGTCATCACTGTCACCGGGGACTTCAGGAAGTCCCTCGAGTGCACATCCGCTGGAAGCAGTTTGGCTGACTCGTTAGTGGTCGAGACGGAGAAGCGTCAGCTCAGCAAGGTGATTGCAATGGCGCAAGCACAAAGCAAGAATCCACTCCCAGTCGGCCCGGCAAAGAGGGTAGACGAGGAATCGGCTTTTCAGTCGGCCAAGGACAGTAAGAAGGTCGCTCTAGATCCCTCCGACTCAACCAAGTTCTTTGTAGTCGGAGCTGGACTTAGCGATAAATAGGAAAGCGCGCTCGTCGAGTTTCTCCGTGAGAATCGGGACATCTTTGCATGGTCTCCACAAGACATGCCTGGTGTGCCGAGAGAACTCGCCGAGCACAAGTTGCACATTCGGCCAGGTTCGAAGCCGGTCAAGCAACCCTTGAGACGTTTTTCTGAAGACAAGAGAAGGACAATCGGCGAAGAGGTTGCGAAGCTGCAGGCTGCAGGTTTCATCATGGAAGTATTTTACCCCGAATGGCTGGCAAATCCAGTCCTCGTCATGAAGAAGAACAAGACCTAGCGCATGTGTATAGATTACACCTGCCTGAACAAGGCGTGCCCAAAAGATCCGTTTGCTCTGCCCCGTATTGATCAAGTGATTGATTCTACGGCCGGCTGCGAGCTGCTGTCCTTTCTGAATGCTACTGCTGGATATCACCAAATCAAACTGGCTGTGGAAGATCAGATAAAAACTGCATTTATAACTCCCTTCGGGGCTTATTGCTATATCACCATGCCGTTTGGTCTGAAGAATGGAGGTGCCACTTACCAACGCACAATTCAGAGATGTACACACTCTCAGCTTGGCAGAAATCTCCATGTTTACGTGGACGATTTAGTGGTGAAGTCGGCAAAGGGAATCACGTTGTTGGATGACCTCAAGGAAACATTTGCAAACTTGAGAACTTATCAGATCAAGCTCAACCCGGAGAAGTGCGTGTTTGGAGTCCAAGCCGGCAAGCTCTTGGGGTTTCTCGTGTCCGAGAGAGGAATCGAATGCAACCCCAAGAAGATAGCCGCAATAGAACGCATGGAACAACCCAAAACCCTGAAGCAAGTACAGAAGTTCACCGGTTGCCTCGCATCCCTCAGCCGATTCCTCAGTCGGCTGGGTGAAAAGGCAATCCCGTTGTACCAGTTGATGAAGAAGACAGAGAAGTTCACCTGGACCCCTCAAGCAAATGAAGCATTCCGAGAGCTCAAGCGCATGCTCTCCACGACACCGATTCTGGCTGCCTCGATTGAGAAGGAGCCAATGATGTTATACATTGCGGCAACCAATCGGGTGATCAGCGCAGTTATGGTGGTGGAGCGGCCCGAGAAGGACAAGGCACAGCAAATTCAGCGTCCAGTGTACTACATCAGCGAAGTTCTCTCGGCATCCAAGTAGAACTACCCTCACTATCAGAAGATGTGCTATGGAGTGTACATGGCAGCCAAGAGGTTGAAGCCATACTTTCAGGCTCACTTGATCACCGTCGTCAGTTCGGCTCCATTGGCCGACATCATGGGAAGCAGAGATGCAACCGGAAGGGTGGCGAAATGGGCAATCAAAGTCGCTAGTCATGGCATCCAGTATGAGCCGAGAACAGCAATCAAGTCACAAGCATTGGCCGATTTCCTAGTGGACTGGGCTGAAACTCAGTACACGCCGCAGCTCCCAGTGTCGGATTCCTGGCGAATGCATTTTGACGGCTCCAAGATGAAGAATGGCCTAGGGGCTGGTGTGGTGCTCACTTCACCAAGAGGAGATCAACTGCAATATGTGCTTCAGATTCACTTTGCAGCATCAAACAACGTCGCCGAGTACGAAGCCCTTGTGCATGGTATCAAGCTAGCCAAGGAAATCGGTATTCGGAATATTGAGTGCTTTGGTGACTCCGATCTGGTTGTACAGCAGTGCTCGGGCACCTGGGATGCAAAGGACGCAAACATGGCAAACTATCGCTTCCTGGTGCAGCAGATCAGCGGATATTTTGAAGGATGCGAGTTCCATCATGTGCCAAGAGCAAACAACGAAGCAGCAGATGCATTGTCCAAGATCGGCTCAACAAGGCAAGCGATCCCACCAGGTGTATCGTTGGAGCACATCAAGAAGCCGTCCATCATACCATCCCCAGAGTCCGAGTCCATTTTCATCTCGGAGACTGATCTTGAATCACTGAAAAAGGCAAAAGAAGTTCAACCTGCGAAACTTGCAACCATGAAGAAGCAATCCAGCGCCCAGGGTGTCTCGGCAACAACACCAGGGGCTGCCGATTGCGAGCCAGGGGCTGCAGAGGAACAGGAGAAGAGCAAGGTCAATGGGAAGCAAGCAGAGGCTGCGCCAGAAGGCACAACCTCCGAAGAGCCGATACCATCAGAAATGGCCGATTGCAATGATGAAGCTCCAACTCCAGACGAGAAGTCGGCACCAGGGGCCGCCGAATGCGTGCCAGGCACCGCAATCGGTAGTTCAGAAGCAGAGATAGAAATGGCAGATGTCCAAGAGGCCGAGATCCAGGAGGCCAACGACCAAGGAACTGAGACACAAGAAGAGGCCCCACGCCAGCATGCAGTGGTAATGGCAGTGGTCAGTGTGCCATCATGGGCACATCCGATTAGAGATTTCCTAGCAGACGGAGTCCTCCCAGAAGACTTAGCAGAGTCAAGGCAAATCAGCCGCCGATCTTGGGCATACACAATAATCAACAATGAGCTAGTGCGCAAGAGTGCAACCGACATCCTTCAGAGATGCGTAGAAGAGGACAGAGGCTTGGAGCTGCTCAGAGACATTCATCAAGGTGAATGTGGTCATCATGCGTCTGCAAAGGCCATCGCCAGCAAAGCGTTCCGACATGGTTTTTATTGGCCGACTGCCCTTGCAGCGGCTGAAAATTTGGTGAAGTACTGCAAAGGTTGTCAGCGTTTCAAGGCAAGAAGTCATCAGCCAACATCGGCGCTGAAGACAATCCCAATAGCATGGCCGTTTGCAGTATGGCGTTTGGACATGGTTGGACCATTCAAGAGAGCTCGAAGTGGAATGACACATCTTCTAGTCGCAGTGGACAAGTTTACCAAGTGGATTGAAGCTAGACCAATCAAAAAGCTGGACGGTCCGACTGCAGTTCGGTTTGTGGCCGACATTGTGTGCAGATATGGCGTGCCTAACAGCATCATCACCGACAACGGCACAAACTTTGCGAAGGGTGCACTGGCCCGATATGCATCTCAGCAGGGCATTCGGCTTGATCTGGCCTCTGTGGCACACCCGCAATCAAACGGTCAAGTCGAAAGAGAAAATGGCCTAATCCTATCGGGTATCAGGCCCAGATTGGTAGAGCCACTTGAGAGGGCACCCGGAGCATGGATTTAAGAGCTTCCCGCAGTGCTGTTCAGTTTGAGGACCACACCAAACAGGTCGACTGGATTCACTCCTTTCTTCCTGGTGTATGGTTCAGAAGAAGTCATCCCGTCCGACATCGAGTTCGACTCACCTCGGCATGCACTATACACTGAAGAAGAGGCTAGATTGGCACGAGAAGACGGCATCGACCTCAAAGAAGAAGCTTGCCTGTTGGCCTTGTCCAGGTCAGCAGTCTATCAGCAAAAGTTGCGGCACTACCACAGCAAGAAGATTCATCCTCTCGCTTTCCGAGAAGGAGGCATGGTGCTACGCCGAATCCAGAAGTCAGATGGGCAGCACAAGCTATCCTCACCTTGGGAGGGGCCATTCGTCATCAACAGAGCGCTCAAGAACAACTCCTATTATCTGATCGACTGCACCAAGGGCACTCAGCATAGGGACACATCAGGAGCAGAGACGGAGCGGCCGTGGAACGCCGAGTTGTTATGTCCGTTCTATAGTTGAGCGGCTGAAACTTATGTAAGCCATTCGGCAAACAAGTCAGTAAAAAAGTAATCATGCCTCTGAAAATGAGCATTCGATTATCTTTGCATAATTTTATTCGAAGAGCTAGCCTCAATCGGCGACGCTCAGTCGTACCTGAGGCGTGTACAACACACCCGGGGACTGACTGACCAAGAGGTCAAGCGAACAGGCCATCGAGGCACGGGGACTGCGGGCTGGCACTCAACTCGGCACTTGGCTCAAGCGCAAATCATTAAAAAGTTTGTGGCATTGAGAAGAGTCGCGTTTGGGGCAGCCGGCAGTACGAACTCCCGGGAAACAATTCGAAACGTGCCACTAAGGGCATAATCGATAAAGTGAAATTACCGATTGCGCCGCAAACCAAGGCGTCGAGCCCGGTGGCGAGCAATCGGCACCTATTGTCGCAGAATCCTTTGCGTGGAATCTTGTCGTGTGAAAAATAAAAACTTATCGAACCTTGGCTGGTAGTCTACCGTTGATCCGATTGTAGACCGCATTACGGAAGCAAGTTTGACACGGTAGACATCCCCAAGTGTAGCCGATAAAGGAAACCGACAAACACGCAAAGTTGATCGCACAGGTAAAAGCAAAGACCAGGCAATCGGATTGCATAAGAAATTGCAGGCCCAAGGCCGAATAAGTGCATTACATCGAAGTCACACCCAGTGCGTGTCGACAGAATTAAAATTGTGTCATACAAAATAAGATAAAACCGATCCAGTATCGGCAAGCTACAACAAGTAATATAGTTGACGGCATGGCTCAGGAAGTCGGAGGCACGGAGCTAGAAGACGGAGCAGTCGGATCCGATTGCGCTTCAGAAAATGTGGCACCAGTCCCCTTGGATCTCGGAGATGTTTGAGATGAGCCGCTATCATAAAGCTCCTCGGCCAGGCCAGAAATTGAAGGTGCAGCGAGCGGGTTCCCCCCCTCATCGAGATACGGAGTGTACTCGTAGGGAGAGAACTAGTTCACCATAGTGCTGGCTAGCCGATTGACTTCGGTGTAGGTCTTCTCAAGGAGATCAGAGGCATTGTCTCGGAGGCTGTATAGTTGGGAGAGCTTCACCTGAGGGTACCAGCTCAGCACGGTCTGTAAGGCGGTTTCCGCGCCAGTCCGACCGACAGAGTTCAGCAATACGTCGATTCGACGTGGGATGGCCTTCAGGAGAGTCTGAGTCTGCTCAGTGGTAGCATTCGGAGCTTCCCCTTTGTCCGAATCTTCTTCGTCTGGTGCTTCAGCCTCGTCGGCCCCGGCAGAGGAGCCAGCAGCATTTTTCATTTTCTGGAGTCTGACCTTAAGCTCAGTCGGTGACCACAATGATTCAGCGATCTTCAGGATTCCGAGCTTGAAGGACAAGGCAACTCCCTTGATAACAGGAATGCGGGCTTCGGTGCCGATCAGGTATTCGTGCCAGGTCCAGACGTTGTCCTCAAGTTGGCAGGTCCCTCCAGCGGCAACGGTTTCCTCTCGGGACTTGGCGACGGCTGCGTAGGCAGCTGCTTCAGACTCGGGCCAAGCTTCTGTGTCACGAGAAGGAAGTATGAGCAATCATATAAAAGAAGGGAGAAATTGAAAATGCACTCGGATGAAGGAAACACTCACCGCTAAGGAGGACGTCCATCTCGGTCATGGTGTCGCAGAAGCCTTTGGCTCGGCTGCGCAGTCGGGTGGTCTCTTCGTAGTTGCGCTTCTCCAGCTCTTCAAATTTGGCGATGTGTTCATCACGATCTCGCCGAATGGAATCGCGTGCAGCCACCGCTTCATCCCTTTCAGCTTGCAAGGCCTCTCGGGCGGCGACGACGGCATCTCGCTCGGCAAGAAGACCATCACTAGTGGCCGTCACGACAGCTATGTCGGCCAGATGTTTTCTCTCGAGGGCAGCCATCTCAGAGCGAAGGCTTTGGATAGTCCGATTTAGATCGGTTTCTACCCCCTGCAGTCGGGTCGCTTCTTCCTTGGCTTTGGCGAGTGCTGGGCCATGTTGGTCGAGTTCTGCAGTCAATTCAGTAATTCGGCCCTGAAGGTCATCTATCATGGGAGTAGAAGCTAGAGGAGAACATAAAGGATATGAGTGCTAGAGTAATTGTTAATCGGAAAGAAAACAGAAATAGTATAGAGGTTACCTTTCAGTTTAGTGATCTCGACCGACTGATTGTTGACCTGCAGCTGGGCCTGGGCGAGAGTTCGGAGGCTGGCAGTGTATGCATCAAGAAGCTTTTCGAAGACCTCACGCTTTTCCTCCATGACAGCCTGAGAAGAATAACAAGATGGAGTTAGAGATACAGCAGAAGACCCGACTCGATTGCAAGAAATCGGCCCGAATCTCGGGGACTACACCCAGTGGGTGCGCTTGCGCGCACCCACCGGAAGAAAAGTCTCCCGATTGAGGAAGGCAAACGATAAAGCAAAAAGAGTTAAAGATCCGAACCGATTGAAACCAATTGGCCCGAATCTCGGGGACTACACCCACTGGGTGCGCTTGCGCGCACCCACCGGAGGAAAAGTCTCCCGATTGAGGAAGGCAAACGATAAAGAAAAAAGAGTTAAAGATCCGAACCGATGGCAACCAATCGGCCCGAATCTCGGGGACTACACCCAGTGGGTGCGCTTGCGCGCACCCACCGGAAGAAAAGCCTTCCGAGTAAAGGAAAGACATAAAAAGAAAGTCAAAAGTTACCGTATGGTGAGAGGTGAGCTGTTGGAGGTCCCGAGCAAGGGCAGCGGCAAAGTTATTCACCCGGCTCAGAGCAGTCGTCACAGGATCTTGAGGACGATGCGAGGCGTCAGGCTTGGTGCCGACGTGACGGGCGCGAGAGTACTCGGCCCGGAACTGGTCCACCGAGCGCATAAGAACTTCCGACGCAGAGGAGGTCGGCGTTGACGCTGAAGTTTGAGCAGCGGTGGAAGCAGCGACAGTAAGGGCTGGGGGCATCGGCGTCGCTTGAGGGCCAGAGGCACCCGATTGCGGCGGAGGTACAATCGGACGAGCTGGAGCAGAGGTGATAACGGCGACTGGCGGCAGGGTCGTCGTTGTTGGTGGCACGGGTAGAACAACCGGCGACACAGTTGTGGTAATCGGCGGGGCCGACACCATGATCGGCGACGGGGTTGTCACCATCGGCGGCTCGGAGGCGATAGTTGGAGCAGGCGTAGTCACGGCAGGGGAGGCTGAGGTGAAGCGGCGTGGCGGAGACGAAGCAATCGGATCGACCGACTGCGTTCCTCTGCCACCAGGAGCCACCCGGTCAGCGGCATTCTTGGAGGTCTTGGAGGCAAGGGTGGAAGAAGATGTCTTTTGAGTCGTCGCGAGGCGGGCCTTCTTGGCAGCGCGCTCGGCGTCCTTGGAGGAGCGATGAGAGGCAGTCGGCCGTTTGTGGACGTCGGCGGCAGAAGCGGCAGGCGAGATGACGGCGCTGGCGCGAATCGGAATGCCAGCGTCGACATCGTCAAGTCCAATCGGATCCCTGAAAGAAGAAAGAAGAGGAGAGTCAGCATAAGGAAAGACAGTAAAGTGCAAGGCGTGAAGGTGAAATCATACCCGATTGTTCTCGGTGCGCCAGAGGGCATCCGACATCTCAGCGGGGCGACGTTCAGCGGCGCCTGTGCAGTCGGCCTTCGGGTGGTCGTCTCCTGGGATTGCTTGCCCTTGCCGGCTGTCGGCATGGCTTTAGCAACCTTGCTGGGAGCAGCACCAGCGGAGGAGCTGGTGGTCGAGGTACGCTTAGCCGGTGCCTTCGGGGGTTTGGCGCGAAGAGCTGCATCAGAACCATCAGCCTTTGAGACACTATCATCATCACTCCATTCGGCCAAAAATTGCTCAAGGGAAGGGTCAGGCGTACCCCCTTGAGCTGGCGGTTGGGTGTCGATCCTCGGGGGGTCGGCAGCTCCGACGTCGGCATCATCGGCGTCCATGGAGTCGGAGGATTCTCCGGAAGACTCGTCGTCATCTTCATCGTCGTCACCGGACTCGGCGGAAGGAATCTCGCTGTTATACTCAAAATCGGCGGGGTCCTCCTCCGCGCGGTCGGGGGCGTACACGCCAGCCTCCTGGCCATCTTCCATCAGGTCGGGCTGAATAAAGTGCTGGAGAGAAGTCAAAAGTAATTAGAAAAGCTGACAGAGAAAGTAATCGGACGAAAAAGCAATCGGAGCATACCACAGGCGGCTTCTGCTAGCGAGTGAGGTAATCAAGCCCGAAGCGGAAGGGGCCAGGCAAAGGGCTAGATGTAATAGCCTTCACTCGGGCGCAGAGATCTTCTTTCTTCACCCGCAACGTGCAGAGCCGAGTGGGGTCTCGAAGACCCGACATGTCGCAGAGGCGGTGCACTCGGCGCCGCAGGGGGAGAATCCGAGCTTGGAGCCAAGCGGCTACCAGGTCGGTCGAGAGAAGTCCTTCTTGCTCCAGCTCGGCGACTCTGGCAACCTGGGCGTCGACGTCGCAATCTCCGACACCATGCTTCAGCGACCACTGATGCTTTTCAGTCGGCCGGGCGAGGGAGAACTCGGGCAGGTTCAGGAGATCGGGGCCTTGGTCAGGTGACTTGACGTAGAAGAATGAGGTCTGCCAATTTTTGCATGATTGGACGATCTCGGGACTCTTGTACTTCGGCTTGGCGGCTGCGACAAGACAACTGCCGCAATCGGTCTTGTCAGTCGGGTACGTGGGTTCGCCGCCTTCGATGGTGGAGGGCACCACAGTTCCCGTCCGAGCGTTGTGAGCTCGGAGATTGAAGAATCGCTTCCAGAGAGCGATGCTGGGACGGCAGCCGAGATACCCTTCGCAGAGTGTCACGAAACCGGAGAGAATCATGATGAAGTTGGCTGCGAGGTGATGAGGTTGCAGTCGGTGGAAGTCAAGAAACCCGCGGAAGAAGGAGCTGGCGGGAAGGCCGAATCCACGCTCGAAGTGAGCGAGAAACACGACCCTCTCGCCAGCGCGTGCGCTGGGCACGACCTCGGCGCCGGGAATACGCCATTCGACCTCTGCGGGCATTTTCCGGGCGCGAATCAGGGACTCGACGGCGTCGGCGGTGGCCTGAGAGCCTTTCCAGCACCCGCGGCTCGCCTGGGAGGTGTCTCGCCGTGGCGCCATGGCGTTCGCGGGCGGAGAGAAGAAGAGATAAAAAGAGGGAGGCAGAGCGCGAGAGCAGCGGTGAAGAGTTACCGCGGAGGCGGCGGAGGTGGTGGAGAGCACAAGTCTGTGGCCGGAGCAGATCCAAGGTGCAGAGGTCCGCGGCAGAGAGCTTCGCGTGGAGCTGCAATGGCGCAGAGGAGAGAGAGCTAGAGGTTGAAGATGGCGTTTGGGAGAAGGAAGAGGCGAAGGCCCTCCCCTGTGGCTTATATGGGCGGCGGGGGAGGGGAGTGGGATGCGTCTGCGGCTGTGTGGCTCGGTGTGGCCTAGGGCACAGGAAGGGCAACCGGCAAACCAGCGCAAAGGATCCTGGCGCAAAAGGCGAGGCGTGCGACGTGGGGGTCAGGCCCTGCAGTTATGTCAAGTCGCGTGTGGGTCATGGGTCCCAGCTCATTGATCACATCCCGGAAGAATCGGAGGTAACCGTTGGAACTAAATCGGCGAAAGATGTCTTTCTCGAAAAGTGAAGACACGAATTGGGAGCGAACCAGATCCAATCGGACGAAAAGTTGGTCAGCCGAGTGTGATCTCCGAGTCGGTCGATGAACTCGGAATGACGCACTCGATGAGGCCATAGCAATCGGAGGATGTCAACAGAAATTAAAAACTGCAAAGGCCCCGCGGTCAAGCGACCGAGGGACCTTTACAGCTTTAGGGGCTACTGTCGGGGGACCGGTACCCGAGTAGGCTAACCCAAGCGGAAGCAACCTTTCAAGACAAGGATGGACCGAGTGGACCGCAGTTGGGCCGAGCTGGGCAGATGTACGACCGATTGCTCCAAGGCAATCAGCCGTATCAAATGCCAGCAGTCTGCCCAGGCGCAACCGGACCACCCTTCCTTCACCAAGGCGATCATCCGATTGGTCTGCAGCTGGGCCGAGGTTGATACCTAGAAGGTCGATTGCCCAGAGCAATCGACTTTGCCAGGTACCACCAGTCGGTCCAGGCGCAATCGGAACCACCTACTACCCAGTCGGGGGTATGATTACGAGGTCATAAATGCCATATCCCGAGATATCTGGGTGGCAGGAAGGCCAGGTCATGTCAAAGATCTGGGGGAGATACGGTGTCGACCTCTCCGCCGATTCCGCGGACAAGCCGACAAGACCGCACCCCCTAGCTCCACTGTTCATCCCTACGCTCTACAAGTCTACAGCATGGGCCGCCGCTCGTAGGTTTCGGATCAGCCGGAGAGGAGCAGTCGGTGGGCCCAGGCCGATTAGAGGATGACAACTGGGCCCATTCGGCAATGAAGTTACCAAAGTACCCTGGGCTCCCACTATAAGAGCCAGGGTACCCCTCCTGCGTGAGGGACGCCCCGCACTAGATCACCATTACTCCCATTCCTCTCAGTTCATTCACTGCTAGTAGTAACTCCTCAGGGAAGCAGGAGAGAGCCTTGCCCACGGCGGCGACGCTGACCTTCCCCTGAGAAGGTAGAGAAGCAGTTATTGTAGCCAGAGCTTTACTATATCAGAGATAAGCACGAGTATGGGTGTTATCTCTCCGGAGAGCCCGAACCTGGGTACATCGTGGTGTCCTTCACCGTGCTTGTACTCAACCCGATTCCGGCACTATCGACATTCTCTCCCTCGCGTCTTCCCCCTCACTTTAGCCATCCCATGGCATCTGACGTCACATATCGATGACAGACTCCATGTACACCAACAAAGTTTGGACTTTGGTGGATATTCCTGAGGACCGCAAGGCCATCGAGAATAAATGGATTTTCAAGAAAAAGACTGACGCAGACGGAAACGTATCTGTCTACAAATCTCGACTTGTCGCGAAGGGGTTCCGACAAATTCAAGGATTTGACTACGAGGAGACATTCTCTCCTGTAGCGATGATCAAGTCTATTCGGATCCTACTAGCAATAGCTGCCTATCATGATTACGAGATATGGCAGATGGATGTGAAAACTGCGTTCCTTAATGGCAACATTGAGGAAGAGTTGTATATGATGCAACCAGAGGGGTTTATCGATACAAGGAATGCTGGTAAGGTGTGCAAGCTTCAACGGTCCATCTATGGGTTGAAGCAAGCATCTCGGATCTGGAATCTTCGATTTGATGAGGTCATTAAAGCTTTTGGATTTGTCCAAAACGTCGAAGAGTTCTGCGTCTATAAGAAACTGAGTGGGAGCTCTATAGCATTCCTTGTGTTATATGTAGATGACATATTACTAATAGGGAACGATAAGAAATTCTTAGAAGAAGTAAAGGAATATCTGAATGGACAATTTTCCATGAAGGACCTAGGTGAAGCTGCGTACATATTGGGGATTAAGATCTATAGAGATAGACCTAATCGACGGTTGGCCTTGAGTCAGAACACCTATATTGACAAGATATTGAAAAGGTTTAGTATGGATAACTCCAAGAGAGGCCTCTTGCCAGTTATAAAAGGTGTCAAATTAAGCGCGACTCAATGCCCAACCACAGCAAAAGAGAAGGAGGAAATTTCCTCAAAGCCCTATGCCTCAGCCATAGGTTCTCTCATGTATGCTATGTTATGTACCAGACCGGATTTAGCGCTGGCCATTAGTATGACTAATCGCTACCAGAGTAACCCGGGAATGGCTCATTGGACAGCAGTAAAGAACATCCTTAAGTACTTAAGAAGAACCAAGGATCTCTTTCTCGTTTATGGAGGAGTTGATGAGGAGCTCACCGTAAAGGGTTACGTTGACGCAAGCCTCGGCTCAGATCTAGATGACTCGAAATCCCAGACGGGATATGTTTTCATGTTGAACGGTGGCGCTATTAGCTGGAGGAGCGGCAAACAGTCAGTCGTCGCCCAATCTACAATGGAGTCGGAGTATATTGCCGCTTGCGAAGCGTCAAATGAGGCGCTGTGGCTGAAGAAGTTCGTGATCGAGCTTGGCGTCTTTCCCAGCTGCACTGACCCCGTGGGAATCTTCTGCGATAACACGGGTGCCATTGCTAACGCGAAGGAGTCAAGAAATCACTCTACAGCCAAGCACATCCTCCGAAAGTTCCATGTGACGCGAGACTACGTCAGGGATGGACACACTAGGATTCACAAGATACATACGGATCTGAACACAGCAGACCCGATGACTAAACCTCTTCCACAGGGCAAGTTTGAAGAACACCGAGAGACCATTGGTGTTAGATACATACCTGATGTAAACTAGTGTAATTTGTACTCTAGTGCAAGTGGGAGACTGTTGGATATGTGCCCTAGAGACAAATTAATAAAGATATTTGTCACATATCTGTTTTGTTCATAATACGTTTTATACTGAGCTATAACTGTATTACTTGGAAATACTAATACAGGTGTAGTATAAAACATGGTCCGTAGTTTAACTCGGGTAAACTATCTCATTGGGCAATTGATTGATCCAGCTTTCCTGATCATGGCGACACTTAAGTCCATTGACAATGAGGTCATATCATTAAGGGGAATGATGTGATGGACGTACACCCACCTAAAGTATTGCAATGTGATCGAGTCACATAGTTCAGCGTTGCTATGACTTTGTAACATATGACTTAGTCCTTAGACCGTAATGATCATACGTAATTGTCATCTATGAGGAGACTTTGATTTGTATCCCACCGCCTGACTGAAATATGATGGCTATAACGGTGCACTTTGGGTATTCCGAAATAGATGGTTGATGAGTATGTTAATAGATCAGAGCGGGATTTGTCAGTCCTTGTGACAGGACAGGTACTCTGGGCCCACTCGGTGATATTGCATCAATAGCTTGCAAGCAAGTGACTAGGTCACAAGAGATGCAATGATCATGGACGAGTAAACTTGTTTGTTGTGAACGAGATGTGAACACGGTATGTAGGATACCGACGATCAAACCTCGGACAAACAAAGTACCGAAGCACAAAGGGATTACGTCGTATCGTTAACGGTTTCCAAAGGAGATCGAAGTTCATTCGATGGAAGCGCAGGGGCTGTCAAGGATTGTAACCAGGTCCAACTGACTAGTCATTGGTCAATGAGAAGAGTCTCGACCATGTCTGCTGTTTCCCGGACCGTTAGGGTGTTACACTTAAGGGCAATCGATGCATAGGACAGTTACGGGATCAATCGGTGAAATAGGAGAAATCACCGGAATAGTTCCGGAGGAGGACAGAATGGTTTCCGGACATTTTGAATAGTTCAAAATAAAGTTTAATTGTTTTAATAATGTTTTATTATTCAATTATCTGAATTAAATATTTAAAACATATTAAATAAATTAAAAAATTGGGAAAAAGGCTATATGGGCCCATGGGGCCCATTAGGGGAGGAGGGGGTTTCCCCCCTTGGGCTTGGCGCCAAGGGTGGGGCCCAACCCCCCCTATGGCCGGCGCACCTCCCCCCTTTGGGGGTTTAGTCCCACATGGGGGAGGGGAGGAGGATCACACCCCCCCTTGGCCTATATAAGGAGGGGTAGACCCCCCTTTTTCCAACACACCAAATCTCCTTCTTCCTCCTTCTCCTTCCCGGAAGTGGACTCCCCTTGTTTGGAGTCTGCACCAGGATTGGAGTTCTCCACCATAAGGCAGGCCGTCGCTCTGCTGGATTCGGGATCCGTAGCCGTCTTTCTTTCGCTGCTCGCCTGGTTCGGGGCCCGGAAGGAACATCGATTGTACCGTACGTGTATAATCTCTTCGAGGCACTACACCTGTGGTGCTACTTCGTCGCTGGAGGTTTACCGGGAGTCATCCTCTCCGGTGGTGGTCTTCTACACAACAGGGAGGTCGTAGTTCTGAGTCTACACCAACCACGTTCGCAAGAACGTTTCCCTCTTTCGGTCTTCAAAGGTATGAACACCGATTCCCTCCGTTACTTTACATCGCCATAGCATAGATCTTGGGTTCGGGTACCGTAGGTATGAAAAAATTGTGTTTTCTGCCCCGTATCCCAACACTTATTTATTTCGAATCCCTACTGAGCTGAAAGAGAAGACACGATGGGAACCCACCGAATGAGAACACATCATCACAAACTTGTGACTGCATCTCCTTCTACTCTCCACAAATTGCAAGAAGTGTATCTGTATGAATGCTTTATCAATCTGGCAGTGGGAGGGATATCAAGTACACCCTGAATCTGCAACTTCTCTGCTCACGAGGTTGTGATAATTTTTTCTGTAACTAACATATGAAAAAATCCATGGCGTTCTTTCTTTCTTTCTTATCTGCACTATTGAGTTGCATGCATCAACCAGTTCAACCCAAAAGCTTAAGCTGATGAGGAAAGGTGGACAATTCACTTATACTTCAACACGCACATATTAATCATGCAAAAGTATCACCACAAACAACCGAGATATCATCAGAGCTAATAAGAGACGGCTTGATCGGTGGCAACGAAGGAAGGAGCGAACTATCATCGGGAGGCAAAGGAGGCGAGGCTCCTGATTGAATACCACGACGATGTGGGTATCCAGCTCCTCGATGCATTCCCTGCAGCCTCGATGGTCCAGAGTCTCCGCCACCGTCCTTTTCCACCACGATATTGTGTCACCTGCGAGCAGCCTCCGAGCGGGCTCAAGCGCAACGGCTGGACGACACATTCCCTTGCTAGATGCACGAGCTTGCCTGTCATGCAATGTGCCGTTGTGACATGCTCGAGGTGCGCCCTGCTGTGGCGGTAGGCCTGGCAGTGCATGGAAGCTAGCGCCTCGCTGAAAACCTTCTTGGACGTGGCTTTGGCTATGGTGTTCATGGTTGGTCATGTAATCAGGTTCGTGCCAGCTCTTCTCGACGGCAGCCAATCATGCCGCGTGTCATGCTTCGATGAGGTAATTAGTGGCGTGCAAATTCATTGACATCGAGCCGCCAATCCGGTTTGACAAAAAACGGGTGTCTCAGGCTGCAGGGTAATGTGTCGTCTGCACAACCAGGACGTCCACCGACGAGCTCGTCACAAAGCAAGTGCTTGTGCTGGGGACGAACCCACGCGCGCTCGGCTTCGGCAGCGGTTGGATTGGATTGTTGGGCGCAAAGGCTAGCTCCGAGAACTCGCTCAAGCACTGACGTCTACGCACGCTTTTATTCTTGTAGACTATGTTGGGCCTCCAAGCGCAGAGTTTTGTAGGACATCAACAATTTCCCTCAAGTGAATGACCTAAGGTTTATCGAACTCAGGGAAGTAGAGGTTGAAGATAGTCTCTCTCAACCAACCCTGCAATTAAGATACAAGAAGTCTCTTGTGTCCCCAACACACCTAATACAACTAGGAGTTATATAGGTTAACTAGTTCAGCGAAGAGATGGTAAAATATGGGTGATATGTGTAGCAAAACAAAGTAATATAAATCTGTAATAAAAAGTGCAGTAAGCAAACATGTGACAAAAATGAGCACAAACGGTGTAACAATGGTGAAAACAAAGCCTAAGCTTCATACTTTCACTAGTGGCAACTCCCAACAACATTAATATAGCCTAATCACATGATATTTTCACTAAAACATGCATTGGAGACATACTCGGAGGTCATTCCTTTGTGGTCAAGAGAGGACGAGAATTATGTAGGGCTACAAAAGCACACCTCAGAGTTTGTAGTTCTCAATCTATGAATTTCCCAATGTCACCGCGGACATCCAAAGAGAGTACCAAAATCACCACAACACATCTCAAGGATAGTCAAAGACAAGCACCAAGAGACTCTCAATCTTCAATCAACACACAAAATAGGAAATCACTCACGATAATATTCTTCTAACCCATGTCCAATAGACCGCTGTCACCATGGTCTCGGGGATTATACTAGAGAAGATCAAGACAAAAACAGCAGAAAACAGGAACTGGCAACTGGGTGCACTGAGTTAATAGGTTAGTCCAAATATGCTCAAAAGTGTATGAAAGTTCAAGCAAAACATGGCAAAGTCACACAAAACATGCATGGATCAAGAAGAAATTATAGATACGTTTGGGACGTATCAACATCCCCAAGCTTAATTCCTGCTCGTCCTCGAGTAGGTAAATGATAACAAGCATAATTTCTGTGGTGACATGCCACACAACCATATAAGGACTTTTAAGTAAAGCAATCAAAGCATGCAATTCAATTCAAGTCTTAACAAGCAAGAGTCTATATTAGCATTGACACAAGCAACAAAAGAACAAAAGGTGCAAGAGCTCTCGCTGTCCGTGACTCGAATGTCTCCAGATGGTGTTTGCGTGCAAGCAGGGGACTGGGAAAAAGAAAGAAAAAAGGTTGTTGAGAACTACTATCTACTAAAGTTTCACACTTAGTCTCCTTTGGATTCTTATCTGGACTCATCCCCAGACCACTAGCCAGGTACAAGTCAAACTGATCCACTCCTTTTCGATATTTTGAGCACTCATGCAATGGATGAGCGTGAGCAAGAAAGTTGACATCTAAAAGGCGAAACAGAAAGAAGGTGGAGGAGGAAGACAAAAAAGGTGTGAAAGGCTCACATCAATGAGGACAATCATAGGCGAGAGAAGACCATATGATAGATATGATGTGATGAGTAGGGATTGGCATGCAACGGATGCACATGTGATTTGAAAGCTCTCCAAGGAAACTAGTGGGGGTGCATCTAACTTGCTTGCTCAAAAAGACCTAGAGCTCATTTGAGGAGGCTCATCATTGGAATATACAAGCCAAGTTCTATAGTGTGAAGGTCCCCACATAGCTATATGCATGATGATGATCTCTATGGAGTGCAAGGGATAAAGGATGAAGTACTAGTGTGGATCTCTCAAAAGGAATAGTAGTGTGCCCCCTTCTCTCTTTTTTCTTTTCTTTTTCTCTTTTTTCTATTTTTTTCTATTTTTTTGGTGGCCTCAATGGCTCTTTGTATTTAACTCTCATTTGTCCTCTTTGGGATCTTTTGATTTTGTCCTCTTTGGGATCTTTTTCTCACTTTAGGGGCAACACTTTATATATTACAAGAGTATAGAAGATCTTTCACACTTTACAAAAGTAATCACATAAAGAAGATATAACTATCATGATGCAAATGTATGCCTCTGCCAAGATAGCAGGATATGCAATGATACTAGCGCGTCATGTAGCTATGATTAGGGCAAGGCTCAACTAGCATGCGGCTCATTGATCAAGCAAGTAGCATGTATGACATTAGGATCAAGTCATGAGAAGGTGGATGTTGCATGGCAATGTATCTCGGAAAGGCTATGGAAATGCCTTGTAGGTAGGTATGGTGGCTGTTTTGAGGAAAGATATAAGGAGGTTTATGATGACAGAGCGTATCGTGCCAAGGGTTTGGATGCACCGGCGAAGTATGCGCCAACTCTCAAGGTGAGAAAGGGCAATGCACGGTACCGAAGAGGCTAGAAAAAGTATAGGTGGGTGAAAGTGTCAACTTTCGAATACTCACATTAGTCCGAAGAACTCATGCACTTATTATCGGTAACTGACGAGGGGGTGACCCCACGACTCCTATGGATGGGCCTACCCGGTGTATCCGAAGACAGAAGGCCCACAAGGATGCCGCCTGGGCCCAGCCTTGGCCACTAGTGGCACCGACGTAGGAGTCCGCGACTCGTAAGGGAGGTGCAAACCTGCCGTGCGGTACAAGATTAGGGTAAGGAAACCTCATCTGTAATCCAAGACGGATTCCCCGAGACCTAGCCTAGTATATAAGGGCTAGGAGGGGACACGTCAAGATCATCCAGTACACAATCTGTAACCCCAGCCTTGTGCGCACTAGCCTTGGCCTCCCCTGTAATCGCATATCCAAGCAATAATATCGAGCATGAACGTCTCCTCCTGTTAGTCGACGAGCTATCGTCCAACCTGTGCCTCTCATGACTAACCCAGGGTCCCTGACCATGGGATTTGCCGGGGTTGATCCCCGTCAATTGGCGCCGTCTGTGGGAACCGCACAGGTTGGGAACGCGATCTCGGCGGCCTGATCAGCATCTCCAACACCCGCCAACGCGATGAATCCATCGGCACCCTTCGATCCGACAACCCAGGCGGAATCCGATATGTTTGGGTCCCTCGGTTTCAAGGCTCATCTTTCAACTCTCCGACCAGTCTTCGCCGATCTACGCTCCGGCATCAACCTGATCTTCAGAGCTTATCAGATCTACATTAACCACTGGGGCGCCTGATAACCCTCAACTGTAGGGGATCGAGATAGTCTTCGCGGGCAAGATAACCCAATTTATTGATTCGACACTTGGGGACACAAAGAATACGTACAGGCTTTGACAATTGAGTTGTCAATTCAACCGCACCTGAAATAAACACTTGCTTGCACAAAGGTATTAGTAGCAACTGTGATATGGTGGTGGTAGTGGTGATGATAATAGTGGTGATAGTGATAGTGGAACAGCAAAGGTAAACAACTAGTAACCAACAGAAGGAAAACACTTTAGGCTAGGGAGATGGATGGTTGGGCGCTGCTTGGATGAGAACGAACATGTAACAGATTCTGACTTGGGCAAGGCTCACAGAAAACAAAGGATCATCTAGGCAAATATCAAACATCAGGCATGTATCCCAAGGTAGTTGTACGTGCTTGCAATAAGAACTTTGCACAACATCTTTTGTCCTACCCTCCCGCTACAAACGGGGCCAAAAGGAACTTAGGGAGATTAAGGTACTCCTGTCAAAGAACACCAGAACAAAGCATTAACAATTCATGGATACACGGAATCCTCAAATTATAGTCCATCCCCTTTGGTGTCCCAAGCTGTCACCATTGGGATCGCCGATTCCGGACTATAATAGGTGCATACAACTCATAGATAGGATCAAGAACACCACAAACTCAATAAACAAAAGGGTGATCAGATCTGAAATCAAGGCATTCGGGCCCAAAGTGACAAGCATTAAGAGTAACAAGTTGTAACAGAGATGATAAACACCAAGTAGATGAGAGGCAATATGCCCCCAACTATCTGATTGAACTATTACATGATCTAACTCATCCAATCCCTACCATCCCCTTTGCCTACAGCAGGGAATTACTCACACATGAGAGGAGAAGTCATGGAGGGGTGATGGAGAGGCGATGATGATGACGATGGCGATGATTTCCCCCTCACCGCAGGCCAATTCAGCCTCCAGATTAGCTCTCCAAGGAAGAACAGAGGGTTGCGGTGGCTCCGCGACGTAGATTGGAAAAGCGACTTCTGTTTCGGGGTTTCCTCGACGGGGGAATAAATAGGGCCAAAGTAGGGCACCAAGGGGTGTGGAACCCACCCAGGAGGTTAGGTGGCGCGGCCAGGAGCTGGGCCGCGCCAGGCACCCTCCTGGCTGCCCCCTGGCTGCCCTGTGGCCCCCCTTTGGCCTGGTGGAAGCTTCCGGAATGCTGATTTTTTATATTTTTTTGGGATTTTTCCAGCGTACCTAAATATCCAGAAACCTGCACAAAATAAAATAGCACTGGTAGCTCTGCTGAAAACAGCGTTAGTCCGGGTTAGTTTCGTTCAAATCATGCAAGAATGAAGGCAAAACAATAGCAAAAGTGTTTGGAAAAGTAGATACGTTTAGGACGTATCAACTCCCCCAAGCTTAGCTATTGCTTGTCCTCAAGCAATTCAGTTCAACGAACTGGACGCGACAAAGAAAACTTTGACAAACTCTTTTGCTTCATTAGATGTATATAAGCATGTACTACGAAAGAGTTTAGCAAGTTTTGACATCATGCTACAAGGACAATGCACGAAGCAATCCTTCTTTCATGTAATCAGTCACAAACAAACGTAAAGTAAATAATATGCTGCTGAAAATCAATTCAAGATCATAATGCACATAGCATGAACATATCAGAGTGGTATTTCTCTAGCCTCCATGAGTGAAGCAAAACATAAATGCAGAAACTCCTCCGGAGTTTTAGAGGAGACTAGAACTCAAAACTCAGAGTAAGAAACATCACAATTATGCAGAAGACAATGAGGTACTTTGGGACAATGCATGTTACACTAAGAATGACAATTATGCTCTCATAGTTGGTGCTTTTGAGAAAGGAAGTTGGAGACTCTCGAACCGTGGCTTTTGATGGCAAGGTTGAAAACCCATGAAATGAAGCAAAGACTAAACATGTGCCAGAGCTCTTGGTTTTGAAAACATAGATAAAACTCTTTTGAGAGGTGCAACTTTCCAGTCAACGGTGAACGGTAAAGGTCTCTCAATATCTCCCATGCCAACCATATTAATGCCTTTTGCTTACACATATTCCCTTATCCATAAATCCTTTGATGGTCTACGGAACCTTTTATTTTGCCTCAAGGATGGAAGGAGGGTATCGTTCCATCTATCATAAGCAGCATTTGGTCCATTTCACTCCATCATCAAGTATGGGGGAGGTGTAACTCTCATATTTTTTTTTCTTGACTAGTTAAAACTTCCGTCAAAATATTTTTGGCACGAAAGATACTGATTTCCCCTCACCGCACCATGCGCTTGTACGGTTACAAAGGAGAATATTTTGAATAAATTTTGAGATGGCACATGAAATTCTAAGTTAGGAGTGGCCGGTAAATACCACATATAGGTAGGTATGGTGGACTCAAATGGAACAACTGGGTTTAAAAAGGAGTTTGGAAGCACAAGCAGAATTCCGCTTGGTGCTGGAGGAAGGCTAGCAAAAGACGGGGAAGCGACCAACTAGAGAGCATAACGGTCATAATCATGCAGAGCGACAAAGCAACCTTGAATCGGGCATGAAAGTGATATAACTACTCTGAAGTAAAAAGATCATCAAGGCAGAACAGACTTTTTAGTCTTAACATGCGTGAACATGTGCCAAGTCAATCCAATAATCCCCGGAGGGAAATACCACTTCAATATGCCACACCATGAACAATGCAATGCATGTCAATCATTTCAAGCAACACATTATAAACTCTAGCTATTTGAGGCTAACCACAAAGAAAGCATGAACCACTGGGAAAGCATTGTAAACATAGCACTATGTCGCTACAAGCTGGTCTCTAATCACAAGTACATGCATATGTACAGAAGTAGAAACAAAAAGAGTTCATACCGGCTTTCCTTGTTGCATCCATTCCGTCGATCTCGTCATTACTGCCTTGTCAATTGCACGATCGAACGTAGGAAATTATAATCATCACGGACTTGAGCTGAACTCTGAAAAGAAAGCAAACTAAAGAGCAAAGGAAACATATTTTTGGGTTTTTTAAGGTTTAACGAAAGCAAAAGAAAGGAGAAATCTTTTTTGGGTTTTTGCAAACTAAAAGATCAAATAAGAACAGGCAAAAACTACAAAAATATAAAAGCGAACCAACGGAAGATACAATGAAAGGGGAGGAGAGCTCATACTCCCCCAAGCTTAGGCTTTTGGCCTAAGTTGGGCTCGTTTACTAATGTCCCGAGGAGCCTCCTGCTCCCGGGTAGTACAGGTGCGTCCATGGGTCGTAGGGGAAGTCGGGAGCATGCACCGACGTCCTGGGATTCTCCCGCGCGGAGGAGGAAGGTCCCGACCCCCATCCAGAGGAAGACCCTTCACCCCAGGGGGCGACGGTCTCCTCCTGGACTGGTGCATACACCTCGTGCTCCTCCTGAACGGGTGGATACACGACACGCTCCTCCTCATCTAGCTCGGTGATGTGCGAGGTGATGATAGTGATTTATCGCCCTTCGTTGGTAAACCCCAAGAGGAAGGTGTGATGTAGCACAGCAGAAAATTTCCCTCAGTAAAGATACCAAGGTTTGTCTCCAGCAGGACTCCGGAGATGATAAGTAGGTGTCAGCGGCGCAACTGACGCGGACCTGCACACAGACGCAAATAACTTTGTTCCCAACGAAGTTCAGAGAGGTTGTCAATCTCTCCGGTCTTGTTGTTCACAAAGGATCAAACACAAGGGATAATGATAGCAACTGAAAGTAAAAGCAGAAAAGTAAATGAGTGTGGAAACAGTGATGAGGATATGGACCGGGATACGTGATGTTCACTAGTGATGTCTCTCTCCCAAAAGGCGATAAAACTGCTATGCGAGGTGAACAAATTACAAAAGGGCAATTGATAGGATTATGAACGCACCGGAATGCTAACTATGCTACAAAAGAAAGGAAGAGGCTCAAAAGCATGGGCAGAAAGCCAAAATAAGTAGACCGAAATCCAACTGCATCTACTACTAATCATCCACCTTGAGATATCTATCCAGAACATCTCGCTGGTATTAAGTTGCGAGCCCCACCCAAAGTGTAAACCCAAAGCAACAGACAACTGCATTAAAAAGCACTTTGCATAAAGTAAACAATCCTTGCAACCGCGGTTAGAAGCACCGTTGTTTTCCCCCTTGTGGCAACAACACATCCCCTAGACTCATGTTTCTGTCACTCAAGCATGTCATCAGGGGGCATGAACCCACAATCGAGCATAACGTTCCCTCTTGGGGTTACTACCTACTACTTGGCCAAAGCAATAAACAGCAACGGAGAACATGCAAGAATTACTTAAGAACAAAAATATATAATATAAGAACCAAATATATTACTCTATCACAATCTGAACATAATCTCATAATCCATCAGATCCCATCAAGCTCAGCATAGCAACAGCAGAAAGATTAAAAAAGTGCCTCGATCATGTAGGGCAGCTCACGAGATCTAAACCAAGAAGAACAAAGAGGGGAGGAGAACATCACATAGCTACTGATCACGGACCCATGGTCCAAAGGAAACTACTCACGGCACATCCGGGAAACATCCATGGTGGAGAGGAGACTCCCGAAGGTCGGCCCTCCCTCCGGTAGGGTGCCGGGAAGAGGTCTGCTGGTGCTCTCGATCTCGGAAGCGCGGCAGCGGCGGAACAGAGGCGAGATCGCGAAAAAGGGTTCTTCTCCCCAGGGTTTATCGTCACGGTGAATATATAGGCGAAGGGGGGTAGCCAGGGGGCCACCAGGGGTCCAGGCGGCCCCCTGGAGCGGCCAGACCCTAGGGCGCGCCACCAGGGCGCCTGGGCCCCTGGTGGTGGCCCTCTAGCCCCACTCAGGTCCTTCCGGAAGGTTCTTCTGCGCTGATTTTTATCTGATTTTTCCCGAATTTTTGGAGCACTTTTTATATGGGGGAAAACTGAAATAGAAAAACAGCAGAAAACAGGAACTGGCACTGTGGTGCACTGAGTTAATAGGTTAGTCCAAATATGATCAAAAGTGTATGAAAGTGTATCTAGATCATAGCAATATCACACAAAACATGCATGGAGCAAGCAGAAATTATAGATACGTTTTGGACGTATCACTCGGCCCCCTCTGTGGGGTCGTGATACTGGTATCTCCCTGTGATCTCATCGAATTCGGCCACTGAAAATCGATATCCGTTCCTGCGAGAAAAATCAAACACAAGTGGTGCAGGTAGACGGACAGTGCGTGTCACACCATCTTTGAACCGCAAAATATAATCAAGTGTAAAGCGGTCAGAGGCCTTAGTAACAAAGAAATGCCTCTTCATGGCAGCCAGGTCAAGACTAACAAAAGGAAAGATAGCATCATCTGGGCGCGGTTCTCCTTGGAGAGACTGCAAAAGAAGTGTGGCATAGACGCCACCAAAAATGTCCCCCTTGCTACTGTTAGTAGCAAGGCGTTTCGCAATAAGCGAACCCACATGATGCTCATGCTTCCCTGAGAGAACATTTTCCATGATGGCAGTATCAGGCGTGGAAGTGCTGCTCGTGTTGTCTCGAGCCAACACTCCCCTAGAAATATTATAGGCGAAATACTTGAGGTGAGGAAACATAATGTTGGAGATCTTCTGCCGGTTGGATGGTGTCGTCGATATGTGACGGCAGATGCCATGGGGATGGCTGAAGTGAGGGGAAGACACGAGGGAGAGAATGTCGATGGTGCCGGAATCGGGTTGGGCACAAGCACAGTGAAGACACCACGATGTACCCAGGTTCGGGGCTCTCCGGAGAGATAACACCCCTACTCCTGCTTGTCTCTTGTATATCAATGAGGGGATTACAATAACTGCTCTTCTATCTTCTCAGGGGAAGGAGTACGCTGCCGCCATGGGCAAGGTCCTCTCCTGCTTCCCTGAGGAGTGACTACGGGCGGGGAATGAACTAGAGGGGGAATGAGTTAATGAGTTCTCAGGTGTGGCGTCCCTCGCGCAGGAGGGGGTACCTTGGCTCTTATAGTGTGAGTCCAGGGTACTATGGTAACTTCATCGCCGAATGGACCCATCCGTCATCCTCTAATCGGCCTGGGCCCACCGACTGCTCCTCTCCGGGTGACCCGGAGCCTACGAGCGGCGGCCCATGCTGCTACCTCGTAGAACCTAGGAGTGAACAGTGGAGCTAGGGGGTGCGGTCTTGTCGGCCTGTCCGCGGAATCGGCGGGGAGGCGACACCGTATCTCCAGCAAATCCTCGACACGACCTGGCCTTCCTGCCACCCAGATATCTCGGGATATGGCATTTATGACCTCGTAATCATACCCCCGACTGGGTGGTAGGTTGCTCCGATTGCGCCTGGACCGACTGGTGGTTCCTGGTGGGGTCGATTGCTCTGGGAAATCGGCCTTCTAGGAATCGGCCTCGGTCCAGCTGCGGACCAATCGGGTGATCATCTTTGGAGAAGGGTGGCCCGATTGCGCCTGGGCCGACTGCTGGCGCTTGGTATGGTCGATTGCCTTGGAGCAATCGGCCGTACCTCTGCCCAGCTCGGCCCAGCTGCAGCCCAATTGGTCCATCCTTGTCTCGAAAGCTTGCTTCCGCTTGGGTTAGCCTACCTGGGTACCAATCCCCCGACAGTAGCCCCTAAAGCTGTAAAGGTCCCACGGTCGCTTGACCGCGGGGCCTTTGCAGTTTTTTAATCTCTGCCTTGACGTTCTCCGACTGCTGTGGCCTCTTCGAGTGCGTCATTCCGAGTTCGTCGGCTGAGTCGGAGATCACACTCGGTTGACCAAATTTCCATCCGATTTCCCTCCAACGGTTACTTCCGATTCGCCCGCGACGTGATCAATGAGCTGGGACCCACGACCCACGCGCGACGTGACATAACTGCAGGGCCTGACCCCCACGTCGCACGCCTCGCCTCTTGCGCCGGGATCCTTTGCGCTGGTCTGCCGGTTGGCCTCCCTGTGCCCTAAGCCACACCGGGCCACACAGCCACAGGGTCATCCCACTCTCGCCCCCCGCCGCCCATATAAGCCACCGGGGGGGGGGGGCTTCGCCTCTTCCTTCTCCCAAACACTTCCTTCGACCCCTAGCCTTCTCTCCTCTGCGCCCTCGCCGCTCCACGCGATTCTCCCCGCCGCCGGTGTCTGCATCTCGCGCCTGCTCCGGCCACGGGCTCGTGCTCTCCGCTGCTTCCGTCGCCACCGCAGCCGCTCTTCTATGCAGCTCTCGTGCTCCGCCTCCCTCTTTTCTCTCCTCCGTTCCTCGCCGGCGACAACCATGGCGCCTCGACGAGATGTGTCGCAGGCGAGCCGCGGATGCTGGAAAGGATCTCAGGCCACCGCCGCCGCCGTCGAGTCTCTCGTCCGCGCCCGGAAGATGCCCGCGGGAGTCGAATGGCGGATTCCCAGCAAGACCGAGGTCGTCCCCAGCGTGCGCACGGGCGAGAGGGTCGTGTTCCTCGCTCACTTCGAGCGTGGATTCGGCCTTCCCGCTAGCGCCTTTTTTCGCGAATTCCTCGATTTCCACCGACTGCAGCCTCACCACCTCGCTGCCAATTTCATCATGATCCTCTCCGGGTTCGTGACACGCTGTGAAGGGTACCTCGGCTGCCGTCCGAGTGTCGCTCTTTGGAAACGCTTCTTCAACCTCCGAGCTCACAACGCTCGGACGGGTGCTGTGGTGGCCTCCACCATCGAAGGTGGCAAGCCAACGTACTCGACTGACATGACCGATTGCGGCAGTTGCCTTGTCGCAGCCGGCAAGTCGAAGTACACGAGCCCCGAGATCGTCCAATCCTGCAAGAATTGGCAGACCTCGTTTTTCTAAGTCAAGTCCCCTGACCAAGGCCCCGACCTCCTCAATCTGCCCGAGTTCTCTCTCACCCGGCCGATTGAGAAACATCAGTGGTCGCTGAAGTACGGCGTCGGAGACTGCGATGTCGATGCCCAGGCTGCCAGGGTCACCCAGCTGGAGCAAGAAGGACTCCTTCCCACCGACTTGGTAGCTGTGTGGCTTCACGCTCGGATTCTTCCCCTGCAGCGCCGAGTTCACCACCTCTGCGACGTGTCGGGACCTCGAGATCCCACTCGGCTCTGCACGTGGCGGATGAAGACAGAAGACCTTTGCACCTGAGTGAAGGCCATCACCTCTAGCGCCTTGCCTGACCCCTTCCGCTTCGGGCTTGATTATCTCGTTCGCCAGCGAAAGCCGCCTGTGGTATGCTCCGATTACACGCTCTTCCGATTGCTTTCTTTTCCGATTGCTCTGACTGCTTATACCTCCTCAGCACTTTATTCAGTCCAACCTCATGGAGGACGGCCAGGAAACTGGCGTGTACGCCCCTGATCGCACGGAAGAGGATCCCACCGACCTCGAGTACAACGGCGAGACTCCTTCCGCCGAGTCCAGTGGGAATGATGAAGACGATGAGTCTTCCGGAGAGTCCTCCGACCCCATGGATGCTGATGATGATGACGCCGAGCGCACCAACCCTCCGACGACCAACACTCGGCCGCCAGCTCAAGGGGGTACGCCTGACCCTTCCCTTGAGCAATTTTTGGCTGAGTGGAGTGATGATGATAGTGTCTCAAAGGGTAATGGTTCCGATGCAGCTCCTCGAGCCAGGCCTCCAAAAGTGCCAGCCAAGCGCACCTCGGCCGCCGGCTCCTCCTCTGGTGTGGCTTCTAGCCAAGTTGCCAAGTCCAAGCCGACTGCCAGCAAGGGCAAACAAGTCCGAGAGGCGACAACTCGGAGGCCGACCGCCCAGGCGCCACTGAACGTCGCTCCACTTCGCTGCCGAATGCCCACGGGCGCACCCAGGACAATCGGGTATGCTCTTGCATTTATGCCTCCTGCTTCATTATCTTTGCTTTTACTGATTCCTCTCCCTTTTTTCTTTCAGGGAGCCGATTGGGCTTGATGACGTTGACACCGACATTCCCGTCTGTGCCCAAACCGTCATCTCGCCCGCTGCCTCTGCTGCTGCCGTCCACAAGCGGCCGATACCCGCTCATCGCTCCTCCAAAGATGCCGAGCGCGCTGCCAAGAAGGCCCGACTCGCGGCGATTTCGAAGACCTCCTCTTCCACTCTTTCCTCCCCAACTCTCCAGGATGCAGCGGACCGGGTGGCTCCTGGTGGTGGAGGAATGCAACCGGCTGACCCGATTGCTCCGTCTCCACCGCGCCGCTCCAACCCGGCTTCGCCTGCCGCGACTTCCCCTGCTGCGATGACCGCCTCTGATACGCCGGTGGTGACGACCCCATCGCCGATTTTGGTGTCGGCACCACCGGTTGCCTCCATCGTTCCGCCTGCCGTACTACCTGATCCACCGACTGTGACGATCCCGCCGCCAATCGTTGCTACCACTTCTGCTCCGACTCGCCCGGTTGCGCCGCCGCCGCAATCGGGTGAGTCCGGTCCTTCACCAACATCCGTGCCGCCAGTCCTCACCCCTACAGCTTTCGCCATCGTTCCTACCTCAGCGCCACCGCCGATTTCCTCTCCCTCCGAGATTCTTATGCGCTCGGTGGATCACTTCCGAGCCGAGTATTCTCGCGCCCGTCATGTCGGCGCTGAGCCTGACGCTTCGCCTCGTCCTCGGGATCCCGTGACGAGCACTCTGAGCCGGGTGAATGAGTTCGCCGAAGCCCTTGCTCGGGACCTTCAACAGCTGACCTCTCACCATTCGGTAAACTCTTTAACTTTTCCTTCTGTACCTCTGTTTTACTTCGGCAATTTTTCTTCCGGTGGGTGCGCGCAAGCGCACCCAGTGGGTGTAGTCCCCGAGATTCGGGCCGATTGGTTACAATCGGTTCGGATCTTTAGCATTTTTTGCTTTATCGTTTGCCTTTCTCAATCGGTAGACTTTCTTCCGGTGGGTGCGCGCAAGCGCACCCAGTGGGTGTAGTCCCCGAGATTCGGGCCGATTGGTTACAATCGGTTCGGATCTTTAGCATTTTTTGCTTTATCGTTTGCCTTCCTCAATCGGTAGACTTTCTTCCGGTGGGTGCGTGCAAGCGCACCCACTGGGTGTAGTCCCCGAGATTCGGGCCGATTGGTTACAATCGGTTCGGATCTTTAGCATGTTTTGCTTTATCGTTTGCCTTCCTCAATCGGTAGACTTTCTTCCGGTGGGTGCGCGCAAGCGCACCCACTGGGTGTAGTCCCCGAGATTCGGGCCGATTGGTCACAATCGGTTCGGATCTTTCTCACTTGCTGCTTTATGTCTGACTCCGTCTCGCTGTTCATCACAGGCTGTCATGGAAGAGAAAAGAGTTGTCTTCGAAAAACTCCTGGAAGCTTATACTGCCAGCCTTCGAACCCTCGCCCAGGCCCAGCTGCAGGTTAATAACCAATCAGCTGAAATCACTAAGCTAAGAGGTATCCTCTATCTCACCGCTGTCTCTTCTTCACTTGGCAACTGCTCTGGTATTGAAATCTTCGCGCTCTCTTGTAGCTTCTATTCCTATGGTAAATGATCTTCAAGGCCGAATTGCAGAATTGACTGCAGAACTTAGCCAACAAGGTCCAGCCCTTGATAAAGCCACCGGGGAGGTAACTCGGCTGCAGGGGGTAGAGAAGGATTTGAATCGGACTATTCAAAGCCTCCAATCTTAAATGGCTGCTTTTGAGAAGAAACATCTGGCCGACATCGCCGCAGTGACAGCTACTGGGGATGGGCTTCTTGCTGAACGGGATGCTGCCGTCGCCGCTCGAGTTGCTCTGCAATCTGAAAGGGATGAAGCAATTTCTGCCCGAGACTCCATTCGCCAAGATCATGACGAGCTTATCGCCAAATTCGAAGAACTGGAGAAGCGCAGCTATGAGGAGACCACCCGAATGCGCCGCCGAGCCAAGGGCTTCTGCGATACATTAACCGAAATGGACCTCCTCCTTGGCCGTGAGTCTTCCTTGCTGCCGAGTGCACTTTCCGGTTGCTTTCTTCTCTTATCTTATTACTTATGCCCTTCCTTCTTGATGCAGAGGCTTGGCCCGAATCTGAAGCGGCTGCTTATGCAGCTGTCGCCAAGTCCCGAGAGGATACCATCGCCGCTGGAGGGACCTATGACCGTGCAGATAACGTCTGGACTCGGCACGAATATCTGATCGGCACACAAGCCCGCATTCCTATTATCCAGGGAATTTCCCTATCCTTTAAGCTTGGAATTCTAAGGATTGCTGAAGCACTGTGGACGCCGACTGAACTTAAGGCCGGATTACAGAAGATGAAGAATGCTGCCGACTCCTCTGCCGAGACCCGTAAGGCAGACACTCAGGATGACGAGGATTCTGACCAAGGGGACACTCCGAATGCCACCACTGAGCAGACTCGGACTCTTCTTAAGGCTATCCCACGTCGGATCGACGTTCTGCTGAATTCGGCCGGAAGGACTGGTGCGGAGACCGCTCTTCAGACTGTGCTGTCTTGGTACCCTCAACTGAAGCTCTCCCGATTGCACAGCCTTCGAGACAATGCCTCTGACCTTCTTGACAAAACCTACGCCGAAGTCAATCGGCTAGCCAGCACGATGGTGAATTGGTTTTCTCCCTACGAGTATACTCCGTATCTCGATCAGGGAGTCCACTGTTGAGGCCATGACGGAACCTCTCTTGCTTCTTGGAGTCGGTGGAGACTTCCTCAGTTGCATAACGAGCAAGTCGGTTGAACTCACGACTAAACTCGTCCACAGTCCTTCTGCCTTGAGTGAGGTTACAGAACTCCTCACGCTTGCGGTCCATGAAACCCTTGGGGATGTGGTGCTCGCGGAAGGACGTGCAGAATTCCTCCCAAGATGCAGGTGGTCCATCTGGGCGCATATTCAGAAAATTCTCCCACCAAGAGCTAGCTGCACCTTCGAGGTGATAGGTGGCGTAGCTGACCTTGTCGCCATCTGCAACATGGCCGGCTTGGAGCTTCCTCTCGATGCTGCGAAGCCAGTCATCGGCGTCAAGGGGCTCGGTGGAGTAACTGAATACCGGGGGATGAAGCCGGATGAAGTCATTCAGAGACACCAGCTCATTGCGCTGCTGAGTGGTGTTGCGTGCGATGACTTCCAGCAGGTGGTGAGAGTAACGGAGGTTCCTCTCAACCTCCATCAGAACTTGGGCCATCGTGGGTGGGGGTGGAAGGTTGCCTTCCTCCTGGTCGTTCCCACGACCTTGGTTACGACCAATCTGGCCACGTGTACCTTGAGACATCCTGAAGGTGAAAAACCAAAGTCAAACAGAGTTGATTTGAAGAGTCTAATCAAGGTATTGAAGTACTGGAAGGATTACAGAGCAAAGGAAGTAATCATCTTGACAACATGGTGATAAAAGCATACAAGCCATATATTCACAAGCTGTCATACAAACCATACATCGTTTTAGTACAAGCACTAAGCTAATACAAATGTGATGAAGATGATACATCCTTCAGAGGCACTCTGACTTCCTATACATTATTTATCTAAGCCTCTGGAACTTAGACACCTTGCTTACAATATACTAAGATACTACTACATCGTCACTAAGTAAGACCACAGGCGGTCTCACTCATCTCCATCTCCATAGTAGTCTTCATAAAAGTTACCCGCGTATCCCGGTAGCTAGAGGTGACCATCGGAAAACACGGAGGCTTGTGGACCCTGATATCCATTTGGGCAAGGATGGGGCCTAGGTCCAGTGTATGGTGGAAGCAAAGGACCACGGGGTGGAAAAATTCCTCCAATCTCGGGCCAAGCAACTCGAGAAGGCATCTGGGTCCTCACTGGATAGATCGCGTCGTACTCCACTGATCCCACGCTCACAAAGGGTGCCAAGAGCGTCAGTGCTCGGTACAGACGAACACGAGTGGCGTGGAGCTCAAAACGGAGAGCGTGTGCATCACGATCTCTGTCACTAGAAAACCTAGCAGTCACCTGGAGTGCTGGATCCTCTGCAGAGTGGTCTGAGTAGAGTCCGGTGTAATATCCCTCTTCTCCTGGAAGTGCAGCTGGGATATAGCGGAAAGAGGTCTCTCTCAGCAAAGTGTGCTCCTCTCTCATCAGTGTGATACATGAGTATGCAGCATCCTGCACAACCATGTTCTCGGTAACGCCGATGCCATGTCCAAAGTGGATAGGCTGGGTGACTCCAACGTGGTGCGGATAGATCCGGACAATGCAGTGGAACTGCGTCTGGTTGAAGTCGTGGAACTGCTCCTCGATGGTGTACTCAGGGTACCATCGATATCCCACGTAGGACGTCATCTCGATCAACGTGGCGGGATGGCCACGCACACCGAGGCACCTGGTCAAACGAACAATCTGCCGAGGAGGAAGATCTGCCATCTGAAACCGAAAGCAGGAGTTTGCAAATGCATCAGATTATGAGATAAACCTAGAATGACTCGGACAACATAACGGCTGTAATTGTAAGAAATGACAATTTCTTTCAATATGCAAACAGCACTTACATAATACGATGTAAGAAATCAGCATTACAACAATGCTAGGAGAACCTGACACAACTTTCCTACGGCTATAAGGAAGCAATCAACGAGATATGCTAATCATACAGAGGAGAGCCTAGTCCTATTTTCCCGTAGAACAAGATGAGGGTGACTCAGAACTCAGAACGAAGGGGGTAAGGAGAAAAATGAAGCCTTACGTTGTTCCCTTATATACCCAGAGTAACTATATAACTATAGCAAGCTAGACTCAAATTCGGCCAAGGCTACTAGTCCTACAGTCAGTCCTGCTCTGATACCAAGTCTGTTGGGACCCGGGGTTAGCGTATGCAAGTACAGTTAAGACATAGTCATATGGAGAGCCGAGAACCGCACCCACTTGTCTAAGCAGACAAGGCCAAGCACTGAACATTCTCGGAAAGCATCGTACGTGAGGGGCATCCCATCCAGGCCGGATGATCAACTGTGATGGGTCCTCATCGTCCGCACACAAGTCTAATGATATGGGTGGTGAACTCCCATATTCAAAGACAAGTCGCCTCAACCATACTATCGACTATCTCGAAACTCTTACATAGACTTACTCCAGCCCGATCACTTAGTCGGGGTCTAGGGCGGGCTCGATCATACCACAAAGTGTGCACGAGACGGAGTCTCGAGCAATCGCATCGCGATGCCCCAAGCTGCGCACATCTAAGGGCCACTTGGTGTATGAAAGACCGCCAGCCAGAACACAACTAAGGTCTCGAAAACCCATACAAAGACATGCATGTTATAAACATACACGCAGCACACATGCCTTGTATGAACAGTAGGTACCATTGCAATTCTCTACAAAGTGTACATTTTATTTATAACTCTTATAGAGTACACACAGAGATCACATACATGTGATCCAACATTACATCACATAGCGGAAGCTAATTATGTCTGAGTACAGACAAGTTTAACAAATGGCTTAAGAAGCCTTATTGAAAACACAAAGCCCTCCACGAGGGAACCAGTCTACTGACTGGGACTAGACTAGTTTAACTTCAGTCGTGCAGCTCGATGAAGAAGCCACCTTCGGGGTCAGTGGCGTCATCTAAAACATAGATTAAGCAAACGTGAGTACAAAGTCGTACTCAGCAATAAGCGATAACATTTGCAGGGGCCACATGATATCATTCAACTCCTACATTTGCTAGGATTATGGTTTGCTTATTACTGTGACAAAATGATAGGTCATGCAAAGGAATAGGTTCATCTATGCGGTAGAATCGTAACATGGTGATCATCCTATACAATGCATAAGCGAGACATGAGAGGGAAGTGGGATTTTATCGACATGATCAATGGGGGTTTTGCTTGCCTTGCTGACGAGATTCGGGTTCTGGATCTTCAGCGAAGGGGGTGACCTCTTGCTCCGGTTCAACCTCTACTCGACAAACAAAGCACGAAGTAGCAATCAATATGAATGCAATGCTCAAGCACATGATTGAATGTTAAAGCTTGAAGTATAAGTTTTGATGTGTGAGGCAATTCCATTTAAGTGGAGTATATTGCATTTGAAATGCAAATTCAAACTCCACATTTGAATTCAAATTAGCCAAGGTGCAATTGACATAGTTTGATCATTTTTAAACATGTTCAAATGTGTATGATATGCCTCTGAAGTGTGGTTGATTTAAATCATGATTCCATGTTCCAAGTAGCAAAAGCATTTGGTTTGAATTTGAATTAATTTCAAATAAAGAAAATGACATATGCTACTGGTCCCATTTTAAAATCAACTCAAACAGAGTTGAAAGTTGCATATTTGGAAAGATAATTTTCTCCTGATCATTTTTCATATATTATTTGTCCAATTTGGAGTTAATATGAATTTTCTATGAATTTCCAAAGTTTGGGGTATTTTCTGGAATTTCTGGAATTAAATAAACCATTTTGCTTCTCTGGAAAATCATTTAAATCAATTATTGCATCAGCATGTGGTCATGCTGACGTGGGGGGGGGGTCTGACTGGTGGGGCCACCCTGTCAGTGGCTGGTTAACTTAACCCGTGGGCTAAGTTAATCCAGTGGCTTAATTAAGCCACTGAGCCCACTGGTCAATGACCCAGGGGTCACTAATTAGGTGCTTAACCGGGGGGGGGGGGGTAGCACTGACACGCCGGCGGCATGATGCCGGCGACTGGAGCGCGGCGGCGCTGCTCGGAAACACGTTCCCGTGCATCATTCGATGCGCTGAGACCACGGGAGCGTAGCCCGTGCTCTCGCGCGTCGTCTGGTGCACGCGGGCGACCTCGGGGGTGACCAAAACGACGACGGCGACGTCCTTCCACGGCGGCCGTGGCACGGCTTGGGGTGAAACTCGCAGTAGAGCACCATTGAAGCCACCGTAGGGCGCGTTCGAAGCAGAAGACCACGGCGGAGGTGAAGGACAAGACGGCGAGTACGATTGCTTAGCAGAAGCTCGCAGACGAAAACCGTGGCGGCTCGGTACTCTGGCGACCATGGCAAACGGCGACAGAGGAAGCAATCGAGGGGGAGAGGTTAGGGGTTTTGATCCCGAGCTCACCCTGAGTCTATCTGGAGCGGTGGCTTGCTCGGGGAGGCTCTGGTGCGGCCGTAATTCGAGGTCGATCCACGGCGTCCGGCGACGAAGACGACGAAGCTACCGAGCTCGTGGAGGCGTCTGGCTCCGATTCCTTCTGCACGGTGGGGTTGTCGACGACGGCGAAGCAGTTGGACTTGGCGTAGTGGTCTCTCGTCGACGTTGGCCGCGACTTACCACGACGATGAACGGCGGCTGCCCTCGGGTAAGAAGGGGAAAACTAGGGGAGGGCTCTGGACGAAGCGGCGATGGGGGAAAGTGAGAGAGGGAGTCGAGGGCGTCTCCGTGGCGCACTTTGGAGTCCTAGGGCGGCCTGGAAGCTCCTGGGCGTCGAGGTGGCGTCCACGGCGTCGGCGCCGCGCCACCGAGCTGCTTGGTAGCGCGGGGTGGAAGACGACAAGGAGGGCTCCGCGGGCTGGGCCGGCTGGGGAGGTGGGCCTTGCCCCTGGCGAGAGGTAAGTCTTTTCTTTTTCCCTCTGTTTAATCTTTCCTTTCTGTTTTTCTTTTCTGTAGTCTGTTTTGTTTAGCAAAATAAATTAGCTAAACATTTTATTAAATGCTGAAAACTTTTACATGGCCTCATAATAATATAGACTAGCCACTCATAAACTTTCAACATTTTTAAAATTCAAATGATTTGAATTTTAAATCAAATAGGGGTATTTCATTAATTCCAAGGTACTGTTTGAAAATTTGAAAAATCTATGAGCATGGGGTGGGTCCCACATCACTTGATATGTGATCACACTCACTTATAGGACTTTTCAAAACTCTAACATGAATTTTTGGAAAATATTTTTATCTGGCCTTTTGAATTAATTCATCTGGGGGGTGTTCCTTCTCCCATTTTGATTTTGAATTTGATTTCCAAGATTTCTTTTTGAAATTTCAACATGATGCAAAGGCACTAGCTAACCCTAGCACATACCTAACAGAGGGTTCTGACACTGCTAGTGATTTGTACTCGAGCTAAGTGTTCGATTGAAGGCCAGCCTGCAGTCCCCGTGCCTCGATGGCTTATTTATTTGACTTCGCGGTCGGCCGGTCCCCGAATGTGCTACGCACATCTCGGGTATGACTGATCGTTGCCGATTGAGGCTAGCTCTTCGAATGAAATTATACAAAAGTACTCGAATGCTCATTTTCAGAGACATGATAACTTTTTACTGATTGTTTGCCGAATGGCTTACACAAATTTCGGCCGCTCAACTATAGAATGGACACAACAACTCGGCGTTCCACGGCCGCTCCGTCTCTACTCCTGACGTGTCCTTGTGCCGAGTGCCCTTGGTGTAGTCGATCAGATAATAGGAATTGTTCTTGAGCGCTCTCCTGACAACAAATGGCCCTTCCCATGGTGAGGATAACTTGTGCTTCCCCTCTGACTTCTGGATTCGGCGTAGCACCATATCTCCCTCTCGGAAAGCGAGAGGACGAATCTTCTTGCTGTGGTAGTGCCTCAACTTCTGCTGGTAGACTGCTGACCTAGACAAGGCCAACAGACAAGCTTCTTCTTTGCGGTCGATGCCGTCTTCTCTTGCCAATCTTGCTTCTTCTTCTGTGTACAGGGCGTGCCGAGGTGAATCAAACTCAATGTCGGAAGGGATGACTGCTTCTGAGCCATACACCAGGAAGAAAGGAGTGAATCCAGTCGACCTGTTTGGAGTGGTCCTCAAGCTGAACAGTACTGCTGGAAGTTCGTCAATCCATGCTCCGGGTGCCCTCTCAAGTGGCTCTACCAATCTGGGCCTGATACCCGATAGGATTAGTCCATTTGCCCTTTCGACTTGACCATTGGACTGTGGGTGTGCCACAGATGCTAGATCGAGCCGAATGCCTTGCTGAGACGCATATCGGGCCAGCGCCCCCTTTGCGAAGTTTGTGCCGTTGTCGGTGATGATGTTGTTAGGTACACCGTATCTGCATACGATGTCGGCCACAAACCGAACCGCAGTCGGCCCATCCAACTTTTTGATTGGTCTTGCTTCAATCCACTTGGTAAACTTGTCGACTGCCACTAGGAGATGTGTCATGCCACTCCGAGCTCTCTTGAATGGCCCGACCATGTCCAAACCCCAAACTGCAAACGGCCAAGCTATTGGGATGGTCTTCAGTGCCGATGCTGGCTGATGACTCTTTGCCTTGAATCGCTGACAACCCTTGCAGTGCTTCACTAGATTTTCAGCCGCTGCGAGTGCAGTTGGCCAGTAGAAACCATGTCGGAAAGCCTTGTTGGCGATTGCCTTTGCTGACGCGTGATAACCACATTCACCTTGATGGATGTCTCTGAGCAACTCCAGGCCTCTGTCCTCTTCCACACACCTCTGGAGGACACCAGTTGCACTCTTGCGCATCAGCTCATTGTTGATTATTGTATACGCCCAAGATCTGCGGCTGATCTGCCTGGACTCTGCTAAATCCGGTGTGAGGATCCCATCTGCTAAGAAATCTCTAATCGGTTGTGCCCATGACGGCGCACTGACGACCACCATTACGGCCGCATGCTGAGGTAGGACTTCCTCTTTGATCTTGGCCTCTTGACCACTGGCCTCCTCGATCTCAGCCACTTGGACGTCTGCCATTTCGATCTCTACTTCTGAACTGCCGACTGCGGTGTCTGGCACGCATTCGGCGGCCTCTGGGGCTGACTTCTTATCTGGAGCTGGAGATTCATCATTGCACTCGGCGATTTCTGATGTCATTGGCTCTTCGGAGGTTGTGCCTTCTAGTGCGGCCTCCGCTTTCTTCCCTTTGCTCTTTTCCTTCTCCTCTGCAGCCCCTGGCTCGCAATCGGCAGCCCCTGGTGCTGTTGCCGAGACACCCTGGGCGCTGGACTGCTTCTTCATTGTTGCAGGTTTGGCCGGTTGAACCTCTTTTGCCTTTCTGAGTGCTTCAAGATCGGTCTCCGAGATAAAAATGGACTCGGACTCTGGGGATGGAATGATAGATGGCTTCTTGATATGCTCCAGAGATACGCCTGGTGGGATTGATTGCCTTGTGGAACCTAGCTTGGACAATGCATCTGCTGCTTCGTTGTTTGCTCTCGGCACATGATGGAACTCGCAACCTTCAAAATATCCGCTGATCTGCTGCACTAGGAATCGATAGCTTGCCATGTTAGCATCTTTTGCATCCCAGGTGCCCGAGCACTGCTGTACCACCAGGTCGGAATCACCAAAGCACTCGATGTTCCGAATACCGATTTCCTTGGCAAGCTTGATACCATGCACAAGGGCTTCGTACTCGGCGACATTGTTTGATGCTGCGAAGTGAATCTGAAGCACGTACTGCAACTGATCTCCCCTTGGGGAAGTGAGTACCACCCCAGCCCCTAGGCCATTCTTCATCTTAGAGCCATCAAAGTGCATTCGCCAGCAATCCGACATTGGGAGCTGCAGCATGTACTGAGTTTCAGCCCAGTCCACCAGGAAATCGGCCAATGCTTGCGACTTGATTGCCGTCCTAGGTTCATACTGGATGCCGTGACTGGCGACTTCAATTGCCCATTTTGCCACCCTTCCGGTTGCATCTCTGCTTCCCATGATGTCGGCTAATGGAGCCGAGCTGACAACTGTGATCAGGTGAGCTTGAAAGTACGGCTTCAATCTTTTGGCTGCCATGTACACTCCATAGCACATCTTCTGATAGTGAGGGTAGTTCTGCTTGGATGCCGAGAGTACTTCGCTGATGTTGTACACTGGCGCTGGATTTGTTGTGCCTTGTCCTTCTCGGGCCGCTCCACCACCATGACTGCGCTGATCACCCGATTGGTTGCCGCAATGTATAACATCATTGACTCCTTCTCAATCGGGGCAGCTAGGATTGGTGCCGTGGAGAGCATGCGCTTGAGTTCTCGGAATGCTTCGTTTGCTTGAGGGGTCCATGTGAACTTCTCGGTCTTCTTCATCAGCTGGTATAATGGGATTGCCTTTTCACCCAGCCGACTGAGGAATCGGCTGAGAGATGCGAGGCAACCGGTGAATTTCTGCACCTGCTTCAGGGTCTTGGGCTGCTCCATGCGCTCTATTGCGGCTATCTTTTCGGGGTTGCATTCGATTCCTCTCTCGGAAACGAGAAACCCCAACAGCTTGCCTGCTTGGACTCCAAACACACACTTCGCCGGGTTGAGCTTGATCTGATAAGTTCTAAAATTCGCGAATGTTTCTCTAAGATCATCTAGCAATGTGATCCCCTTTGCCGACTTCACCACCAAATCGTCCACGTATACATGGAGATTCCTGCCGAGTTGGGAATGTGTGCACCTCTGAATCGTGCGCTGATAAGTGGCTCCTCCATTCTTCAGACCAAAAGGCATGGTGATATAACAATAGGCCCCGAAAGGGGTTATGAATGCCGTTTTGATCTGATCTTCTACAGCCAACTTGATCTGGTGATATCCGGCAGTAGCGTCCAGAAAGGACAACAGCTTGCAGCCGGCCGTAGAATCAATCACTTGATCAATACGGGGCAGAGCGAACGGATCTTTCGGGCATGCCTTGTTCAGGCAAGTATAATCTATACACATACGCCAAGTCTTGTTCTTCTTCATGACTAGGACTGGATTCGCCAGCCACTCGGGGTAAAACACTTCCATGATGAAACCTGCCACTTGCAGCTTCGCAATCTCTTCGCCGATTGCCCTTCTCTTGTCCTCAGAAAAACGTCTCAGGGGTTGCTTGACCGGCTTCGAGCCTGGCCGAATGTGCAGCTTGTGCTCGGCGAGTTCTCTCGGAACACCAGGCATGTCTTGTGGAGACCATGCAAAGATGTCCCGATTCTCACGGAGAAACTCGACGAGCGCGCTTTCCTATTTATCGCTAAGTCCAGCTCCGACTACAACGAACTTGGTTGAGTCGGAGGGATCTAGAGCGATCTTCTTGCTGTCCTTGGCCGACTGAAAAGCCGACTCCTCATCTACTCTCTTTGCTGGGCCAACCGGAAGTGGATTCTTGCTTTGTGCCTGCGCCATTGCAATGACTTTGCCGAGCTGGCGCTTCTCCGTCTCCACCACTAGGGATTCAGCCAAACTGCTGCCAGCGGATGTGCACTCGAGGGACTTCCTGAAGTCTCCGGTGACTGTGATGACGCCGTTTGGCCCCGGGATCTTCATCTTCAGGTATGTCTGCTGTGCATTGATCATGAACTTGGCAAATGCTGGTAACCCCAATAGAGCATGGTACGGACTGTTGAGGTCGGCCACCTCAAACCAAATCGGCTCTCTCCTGAAATTTTCTTCCGTGCCAAATATGACATCCAGTCGAATGCGCCCCATGGGGGTGCAAGACAGTCCAGGAACAATCCCATGGAATGTCGTCCGACTGCGCTCCAGGTCCCGCTCTGTGAGCCCTAGCTTGAGCATTGTATCTCTGTACAAAATGTTAATTGTGCTTCCTCCATCAACTAGCACTCGAGAAAACTTGCATGAAAATCTTGGTCCTGCAACCAGAGCGTCCACCACCAGCGGATAATTGCCTGGATTCGGCAAAATGGTGGGATGATCTGCTCTGTCCCAGGATATCGGACATTCGGACCAGTGCACAAATTGGGGAATCGGCGGCATAGTGGCATTGACTTCTTGGGCTCGGGCTCTCCGACTACCCTTGTCTGTGGACTCGCTGGTAAAAATCATGTAAGCCGCATCCTGCTGCGGATACTGGTTCTGTTGCTGAGGTGGTCCTCTGTTCTGGGGTGGTGGTGGTGGTGGTGGTAAAGCTTCTCCCTTTGCAATCCTTCTCACGAAGTCACACTGCCGAGTGGTGTGCGCAGACGACCTCCCAGGCGTGCTGTGCAATTTGCATGATGCGTCCAACATATCCTTGAATGTGTATTTGGGCTTCATCTGCCCTGGGGGTCTCACATTTGGTCTCATCTTCCGACTGCCTCCTGCAGCCGCTGGATCTTCCTCATTTTGAACAGCGGCCACCTGTCGACTGCCATACTGGGAATCAGGCTGCTCGTCCTTGCGCTTGTCGTTATTCTGCTGGCTGTTGTTGTTGTTGTTGTTGTTGCGATTGTTCTCTCTTCTTTCCTTCCGACTGAGGCCTTGGTTCCCTGTGTCCGCCTGCGGAGCCCCTGGTGACTGGATCACACCTCCAACTCCGAGTTGGATAGGGCGCATCGCAGAATCGGACATAGCGAACGCATTTGCCACTTTCATAAGCTCAGCGAGCGACGTGAAGTCTTTGCGGAGCAGCTTGTGCTTCAACATTGAATCAGCCAGGCATCCATCAGTAAAATACTGAATGGCCTGGATCTCATGGACTCCTTCGCATGAATTCTTCAGCTTGATCCACCGAGATAGGTAATCTCGGAGGGGCTCGTCCTTGCCTTGCACACACAGAGCTAACTGCCGTGGGAGGTTGGGCCTCTCATACGTGCTTGTGAAGTTGTGAATGAATGCGGTCGTGAAATCCTCCCAGCAATTCACACTGTCCTTGGGCAAACTGTTCAACCACGTCCGCGCTGAGCCTTGCAGCATGAGAGGTGCGTAGCGGACTGCTACACGCCGATTGCCTCCTGCAATGCGGACTGCCGTCAGTTAATCGGACAGCCAATCTTCCGGTTTCACCGAGCCATTGTACTTGGGAGTGTCTCTCGGTAATGTGAAGCCTTTGGGGAATCTCTCCGTCCGAATGCGGTGACCAAAACATGATGGGCCAGCTTCTCCTTCTTCATCTTCCTGAGCTTCCTTCTCCAGGAGCTCAATGCGATGCCTTGCGTCGTTCTGGCCGATTTGGCGAGGGCCAAGTCGGGTGCTGATTGCTGGTCTTGGCGCCGATTGCTGCGGCATGTCATGGCGCCTGCTGTTAACAGCTGGCTCTTCCATTAGTCTGCTTGCTGCCAGGGGTGGCCGATTTCTTCTGACCTTGTTGTCTTGCCGAGACGGTGCAGGTTGATGCCTGTTCTAGCGCGATGCATTCGGTCGTTGGCTAGCTCCCGCATTCGGCCTCACAGTTCCTCTTGATGCCTCTGGCTCAGCATTCTGATTGCCCATCGCCACAAGCCTTTGCTCCTTTGCGGCCGCTATCAGCTCACTCATTCGGCGCGACTGTTCGCGCCGCTCATCTCCTTCCAATTCTTCCAGCTCGAGCGCTATCTGCTCGGCGGCTCTCAAATTCTTATCCGGTGTGCTATATGTCGGCCTCAGGATGAATGCCGACTGCGCTGGCTGCTCCGGTTGCACCGGCCTTCTCGGACGCTCCGGCTGCTCAGCTCCTGATAGCTGCTGGTTGACTGCTCTTCCTCGGCTTCTCAGGTCTTCCAGGACTGCGGGCTCAATCGGCCGGCGCGGTCCTGCATGAGCTGCGTTGTACTCCCTTGTGATGGCTCCTAGCCGACGCTCTTCTGCCAACACTTGCTCAGCCCTGCGAGCCAGAGCGAGCCGTGCTGTTTCCAGCTCGGTGTGCACCTGCTCCGGATCACCATTCCGGTTCACAGGTGTGTATAACACATCCCGCAACGCACTGGTGCCGATTCGCTCTGCCGCATCAGCTACTTCCTTGGCCTTCCTTGCTGCGCTTGCCGGATCACGGTTGGTCGACGAAGATGCTCCCGCCATCATGACCGCGGCGTGCAGTCGGCCTTCCTCTCGACCAGGTGCTGCGATGCAGCCCCTGGTCGAGAGCGGATCTGTAGCACACGAGAAGATGCGGATGTCTCTGGGATATGCCTCAGGGAAGCTGCCAATGAAGAGACGATGACTTCCCACTTGCTGCGACACTCCGGGCGGCAAGGGTGCTCCAGCCCTGTACCGCGCCGAGTAGTCCACTACATAATCGATTGCCCCACGCCTTAGAATCAGACCGGAGGCGTGGCTACCGCCGGATGCAGAGGAAAATCCCGTCCGGATCTTGACTCCAGTCGACGCCTCGGTCTGCCCCACGGTGGGCGCCAACTGTCGTCGATATGTGATGGCAGATGCCATGGGGATGGCTGAAGTGAGGGGAAGACACGAGGGAGAGAATGTCGATGGTGCCAGAATCGGGTTGGGCACAAGCACAGTGAAGACACCACGATGTACCCAGGTTCGGGGCTCTCCGGAGAGATAACACCCCTACTCCTGCTTGTCTCTTGTATATCAATGCGGGGATTACAATAACTGCTCTTCTATCTTCTCAGGGGAAGGAGTACGCTGCCGCCATGGGCAAGGTCCTCTCCTGCTTCCCTGAGGAGTGACTACGGGCGGGGAATGAACTAGAGGGGGGATGAGTTAATGAGTTCTCAGGTGTGGCGTCCCTCGCGCAGGAGGGGGTACCCTGGCTCTTATAGTGTGAGTCCAGGGTACTATGGTAACTTCATCGCCGAATGGACCCATCCGTCATCCTCTAATCGGCCTGGGCCCACCGATTGCTCCTCTCCGGGTGACCCGGAGCCTACGAGCGGCGGCCCATGCTGCTACCTCGTAGAACCTAGGAGTGAACAGTGGAGCTAGGGGGTGCGGTCTTGTCGGCCTGTCCGCGGAATCGGCGGGGAGGCGACACCGTATCTCCAGCAAATCCTCGACACGACCTGGCCTTCCTGCCACCCAGATATCTCGGGATATGGCATTTATGACCTCGTAATCATACCCCCGACTGGATGGTAGGTTGCTCTGATTGCGCCTGGACCGACTGGTGGTTCCTGGTGGGGTCGATTGCTCTGGGCAATCGGCCTTCTAGGAATCGGCCTCGGTCCAGCTGCGGACCAATCGGGTGATCATCTTTGGAGAAGGGTGGCCCGATTGCGCCTGGGCCGACTGCTGGCGCTTGGTATGGTCGATTGCCTTGGAGCAATCGGCCGTACCTCTGCCCAGCTCGGCCCAGCTGCAGCCCAATTGGTCCATCCTTGTCTCGAAAGCTTGCTTCCGCTTGGGTTAGCCTACCCGGGTACCAATCCCCCGACAGATGGCCTCACTTCGGTATTGCAGAATGAGTCGAGGAGGGTGTTAATTTCAACAGTCGGGATATTTTTCCTCTTCTTCTTTTCGACCAAGCCTGGCAAACCTAAAACTTCACAAAATTTACTCATAGGCATGGTCAGCAACCTTTCATAAAGTCGAAACACCACAGTATCATTGTCAGAATAAAATCTGAAACTGTTAACAAAAATAGCGGTGAGTGTCTCGTACTGTGGTACACGGCTTGTAACAAGCCATGTCAAACCTTCATTCTCACACAGAGCATAAAACTCTTCTTTTATGCCGGCATTCTCCATAAAATCATCGCATGGAAATGCCATGGCCTTCGCGGGTAACACGTCCAACATCTCTACGGGTATGATATCTTCATTGTAGCTTGCCCTTGTGGTAGAAGGCGAAGCTGCGGAACGCGTGACACGGCTAGAGCGCTCGGGTTTCTTCTTCCCAAGCCACTTCCCTAGTTTCTCCATTTCTGTTTTTTTTAACAATTCACAAAAACGAAGATTTAAGCAAAACTAGTTTGGGCATAACATTCTACTTACTTACCCAAGGCTCAAACTAGCAACAAAACTTGAAAAATAAATTTCTACACAAACATTTAAGCTTAACTAAACAAAACCAAGAACCACTAAATACTCACTAATGAAGCCACCAACTAGAAAACTAATTGGAGTGGTGAGGGAGTCACGTACCAGGGAGCACTTGTTCCAAAAATCAGCTCAAACAAGTGGCTAAATGGAGAGATCAAAGGTATGTGATCAAGAGCAGCAAGAACAAAGAAACCAGAGGAAGAACTCGTGTTTTTTGGAAGGAGAGAGAGTGAGAGGAGAGATGCCACCAGGGGGCATGGGACCCACCCAGGAGGGTGGGTGGCGCGGCCAGGAGCTGGGTCGCGCCACCTGGCCTTCTGGCCTGGTGGTGGACCCCCCTGGTCAGCCAAAGGTGCCCCCTGATGGATTTTTACCTGAAAACTTTGAATATAATATTTTTGGAATTTTCTGGGAAACTTTACTGTAGAGAATTTTTCAAAGTTCAAAAAGCTGCAAAAACTTTATTGAACTTGAGGCAAAAGTTAGAACAGGTGAAGCTTTAAACACAAAAACTTTGGTACAGCAAGGAGAATAAAAACTAAAGGAAATGAAAACATAACAAGCTCACCTTTTTACCTATATAAAACTTGCTAGTTATCAAGGTTGATCAAGTCTTACCAACACACCGGTGATATATAGCGCAGAAAGTCTCGCCTCTTATGAAGTGATCATTGCACTCTCACTTTAATGGACATTGTCCCCACCATAGTTGTTTTATATTTGTGGTATACATGTAGTGGAAAATCCCATTCTCCAATCTTCACGGTCTCGATATTCTCAATGGAGTTAAGGCCATGCCTTTTGTCAATTTTCTTCGGAAAATACACCGTGTGTTCTTTGTCATTTACGTTGAAGGTAACCTTCCCTTTATTGCAATCAATAATGGCACCTGCGGTGTTAAGAAAAGGTCTACCAATGATAATGGACATGCTCCCATCCTCGGGCATGTCAAGCACAACAAAATCAGTAAGTATTAAGCAATTGGCAACTTCAACAAGAACATCCTCACAAATACCGATCGGGACGACCGTGGACTTGTCGGCCATCTGAAGAGAGATATCTGTAGGAATTAGTTTTTCTAAACAAAGCCTTTTGTAGAGAGAGAAGGGCATAACAATCACTCCTGCACCAAGATCACATAAGGCAGTTCTAACATAATTATTCTTTATGGAGCAAGGAATGGTGGGTATACCTAGATCACCGAGCTTCTCATGAATCTTGCCACTGAAAGAGTAGTTAGCAAGCATAGTAGATATTGCCTCATTAGGGACTTTTCTTTTATTAGTAACAATATCATTCATATATTTTGAGTAAGGAGGTAATTTAATAGCATCAGTCAAAGAAATTTGAAGAAAAAGAGGTTTCATCCACTCACAAAACTTGTTGTAGTGCTCTTCTTCTTTGGATTTGACAGACTTGCTTGGGAAAGGCATGGGTTTCTGTACCCATGGTTCTCGTTCCTTCCCGTGTCTCCTTGCGAGGAAGTCTTCTCTAGTATACTTCTTGCGCTTATCGGGTGCTTATTCTTCACGAACCTCAGGTGGATCATTCTTTTCAGTATCTTTTTCAGGTTCAGCACCGTCTTCAGTCTCAGCATCGGATGTAGATATGTTGTTTGGATCCACAGCTTGTTCTTCTTCTTCTATAGGATCATTGGAATTGTCAGCTTCCTTGTGTTTCTTTTTCTTCTTCTTCTTCTTCTTTGGGGAGCTAACAATTTCTTCTTCCTGCACTTGAGAATCTTTCTCGATCCTCTTTGGATGCCCCTCTGGATAGAGAGGGTCCTGGGTGTGTGTGCAACCCCGGATCTTTATACCGTAAGCTTGTAAATTGTCCTGTTTGGCATTATTAGCAAGCAAATCTTTTTGCACATTAGAAATTTGTTCAAGCTGAGTTTGAACCATATGAAAATGCTTCACAAGACATTTAACATCATTAACTGTTCTACCTAGAACATCAAGCAAACTTTTGATAGCAAGAGTATTATCATGCAACTGACCTTGTATCTTCTTATTGAAGTGATTCTGCTTCATAATAAAATTATCAAGCTCATCTAAACATTGGTTAGGAGGTTTACCTTTAGGGATGTCACTTGCATTGAAATCTAAAAGAGAGTGTACTTCTACCATAGGTGGGTGAGTGGTAGGCTCACACAGCTTCTCAATTGGAGGTAGATTCTTCACGTCGTTAGCTTTAATACCTTTCTCTCTTATGGACTTCTTTGCTTCTTGCATATCTTCCGGGCTTAGGACTAGCATGCCCCTCTTCTTTGGTGGTGGAGGTGGTTCAGGCACGGACCAATCTTCATGGTTTTTGGCAATTTTTCCCATCAATTCTTCCGCATCGTCCGGTGTTCTTTGCCTGAAAACACAACCAGCACAACTATCTAGGTAGGATTTAGACCCATCGGTTAGACCAGCATAAAATATATCAAGTAATTCATTTTTAGGGATTTCATGTCCCGGTCTAGCCTTTAGCAAACTGCAAAATCTCCCCCAAGCTTTAGGGAGATGCTCATCCTGCAACTGTTTAAAGTTATAAATTCTTTGTAAAGCAGCATGTTGCATATGAGCAGGAAAATACTTATCAACGAAAGATATAGCCATATCTTGAGGACTCTGAATGGAACCACATGGTAGTGCATCATGCCATTCTCTAGCATCTCCTTTCAAGGAAAAAGGAAAAAGCTTGGTCACATAAAAGTTCCAGATCCTTTCATATGTGGTAAACAAGCCGCCTAACTCAGTGAGTTTGGTCAGGTGCCCGATTGTTGGATATATGCTCTAGAGGCAAATAATATATGATTATTCCAATATATCTAGGCAAGTTCATAACCAGTTTCATACCGTGCTAGAACTGTGTCAGTGAAACAATGATGCAGGCGTGGTATAGAAACCCCCAGAGTTCCTAGTTAGCCTCTACATCGATAACTAGTTCATGGTCAACATGATGATCGTGGTTTCGCGATCATGGACAATTAAGTATCTTGACTATGAGGTCACCTCACTGGTTAAGTGACGTGATGAACATTACCCAAAGTAAGCATTACAGCATGATCAAATCTTATGAAGGTTCAGTGTTGTAATTACAGAACGTGGTAGACCGTTCCTTTGACCGTGAGTACGTGCATAATCACTATCTTCCCGGATGCTTTAACTTACATCCCACCACCTGACTGAAATATGCGGGTCATAACGGTTGTATCTTAGGTATTCCGTGGAGATATGTTGAGGAGTATTGTTACAAGAGCGGGATTTGTCAATCCATATAATGGATAGATACTCGGGGCCCACTCGGTGAGACTCCATCCATAAAGCTGCAGCGTGTGACTAGGTCACGGGGATGAATATCACGAGAACGAGTGAATGAGGATTAGTTCAGAACGAGGTTGAACCAGACATAGGATGTCATTGATCGAATCTCGGAACAATCCAGTATCGCTGACAAAGGGAATGCTATACGGCGTAAGGTCCAATCGGTGTTTTGATATCTGGAATGCACATGGGTCATTATGGGCATCCAGGTCCCGCTGATGATCATTGACTGTAGCCTCTGCTCGGTCATGACTGGAGTGTTCTCAGACCGTAGGGTAACACACTTAAGGGCTCGATGAAATCGGAGACCTTTGCGGAACTATCGGAGTTACCGGAGAATAAGAGAGAACTCCGAAATCGGTTCGGAGGGGAGACGGAAAAGTTCCGTGGTTCCGAATTGTTCGGAAAGTTATTTAGATATGTTTTATTATTTAATTAATGAATTAAATATTAAAATATAATTTAAATAATTAATGGAATAATATTCTTTTTTAGTTTTGTTTTTAATTTAAGAAAGAAGAAAGAAAAAAAGGAATAAAGGAAAAAAAAGGTGGTGTGGGGCGCCATGGGCCATGGGGCCCATGTGGCCAAGTGGCCACTAGGCCACCACGCCATGGCCTAGTGTGGCCGGCCACCCCATGGCCCCTTGCGGCCACGCATGTGCACAACTAGCACATGTGGTACTAAGTTTAGTACCACATCGCTAGTTGACAGGCATGCGCACCCCAGTTTCCCCTATATATAGATGTGGTGGGTAGCCCTTTTTCAACACAGAAAATTCCAGTAAAATACAGATAAATTCTGTAGATCTCTCTCTCCCTATTTCTCCCTCCTATGAGCGGACTCCCCTTGTTTGGAGTCTGCACTGGGTTGGGGATGTCTCCACTATACGCACGCCGTCGTGCTGCTGAAACTCTGGTTCCGGAGGTCTGCTTCCGCCACCTCTGCTGGATCGGAGAACGGAGGTCGTCATCGAGTCTCGTATGTGTGCGAGTACTACGAGGTGCTACACGTGTGGCACTACACCCATCCGGGTGCTCAACACAGCCAGGGGGCTGTGAAACTTGATCGGCTACATCAACCACGTTTGCGGGAACGTTTCCCGCGCAACGGACTACACCCCGAGGTATGTTATTTCCGCAATCCTTTCCGTTACGGTAATACGGCTAGCTAGATCTTGGGTTATGGGAACGCTAGTTAGAAAAATTTGTGTTTTCTGCTGCGAACCCCAACAGTGGTATCATGAGCTAGGTCTATGCTTAGTATTACTGTACGGATAGAACACATCGGGGATGTGGGTGTTGATTGTATGATTGTTACCCTCCCACGTGTACTTGTTCACATCTGCGGCATTGTTTGATGAAGCGGCCCCCGACCGACTTTATGCATACTCTTACGCGAGACTGGTTCCACGCTTGACATGCGGCTTGTACCGTATAAAGTGGCTGGGGGGTGTCTGTCTCTCTACTTTAGCGGATGTGGCATTTGCAACGGAGGGCCCCGTGCGGGGTGTAATAGAGACAATCGTATGGTTGACGTTGTGGTTGACTCGTAGGTTAAAACATGTTTAACTATGAAAGCCCTAGCAGCCACGTAAAACTTGCAATATACAACTAGACCGTTTAAACCTTGTATTGCTAAGTGGGGGCTATCGTTTGTTTGATTGTGATGTAGTGATAGCTTTGCTATGTGTTACTAGTAAGTAGTAATCGTCATCATAAAACAAACTAAAATGGAGACACTGTAGACTTAGTGTTGCCATAGCTCAGACATCTTAAAACTTGCTAGTATCGGATACACGACGGTAGCATGTGATAAGATGATCCCTTAACAAAGTCAAACACAAGTATTCTACCGAAGTGTGCACCGCCTGGAAGGTTCTCCCATATGGCTTGATGCTCCGTACATACCGGAGTTGTCCTACATATTAAATGGAGTTCGCATGAGGTTGGGTTCGGCAAGCCTGACATATGCAGATATGGCCTTGCTGAGCAGCATATAACATGGAGGTTAATTTGGCGAGCCTAGCATATGCAGATATGGCCTCGGAATACTAGAGATCGAAAGATCGAGCATGAGTCACAGTACATATAAGATAATGTGATCGCACAAGTTGTTGTCTACCTTTGAAACTGACCCGTCGGCCGTGTGATATTCGAGGTCGGGCAGTGAATCTGGATCATGTAATCACTAAAACTTCCTAGGGATGAAGTGTTTTAGTGCGAGCTCATTTATAATATGATTATATGAACTCGTTGTTGTGAACTAGTCTTAATTGTGTTCCTTGCAATTATGTTTGTAGAAAATGAATGCACTAGAGCAAAGTGAACTATCTTTCTTCATGGAAGGTGAAAGACTTAGAGAAAATGGGTCAAACTTTGCTGATTGGTACTCACGCCTTAGGACGTCGCTCAAGAGAGCAGACATCTTGTTTACAATAGAAGTGCATGTGGAAGAACATCCGGACGATCATGTTGGCGATCAAGAGATACTTGATCTTTATGCTCGCCGACAGAAATGCTCCGTAGTTAGGAGTGTCATGATCTTCAGCATGTCAGAGGTTTTGGGCATACAGTTTCAGGACACTGGCTCATATGACGTGATGGACACGCTAAAGACAATGTTCGTACGTGAGTTCAGAATTGCCAGATTTGAGTTAGAAAGCAAGTTTCTATCTACAAAGATGGAAGAACACACAAGCCTTGGTGATCACTTGGGCAGAATGCATGAGATGTACCTGACCCTGGTGGAGGACTATGAATATTTGACAATGAACGAAAGCACCACGGAAGAGTTTGCAATAAACACGTTATTGCACTCACTCCCTCCGAGTTATGGTGATTATGTTCATAGCTATGTCGGAAGAGGAGCTAATATGAGTCTCCAGAACTTCATGACTGATCTCTTGGCCGCGGACATTGCTCCTATCGAGGATGCAGAAGTCGTGGATGGAGAAGGTATATATTTGATATACTTTATAAATGTTTTACTCCCTTATACAACAGTTGCAGTAAATGAGTATCTGATACTTATTCTGTTTTATGAAAACAGGACCTGCCGTTGCATGGACGGGAAGAGGTGAAATCGAGGATTGATGGATATCAAGTCAGTTGATGGCCAGCTTGGATTACACCGAGACATCTATCATAGGAGATACTTAGAGTATTAGATAAATCTTATGTAATCATTATAGTATGAACACTTAGTTGTGTGTCTTGCATCTCGCGAGACAAAGTTATTCATGTAATGAGACAAGTCAGTTGTTCCATCTTTATGAATAAAAGTGTGCTTATACTTTGATTACATCTTGATTTATGATATGATAGAAAGCATTTATAATACTACTATTATTGTCAAGAAATATTCAATGTTTAATGATAAAGTTGTCTTGATTATAACAAGTCAAAGATTTGATTGCATGAGGTGACTTCATAACGGATGAAATCATTAAATTTATGATCTATTAACTTGTGAGTTCATTATCGAATGAAAATCATAACTTGATTGCATGAGATGGATTAGATACACGATCTATGAACCTCTGCAATAAATATAACCATGACAAGGTTCTAGCAAGTAGAACTTGTGCCAATAATTATACATAAATGATGTAGAATGGGCATGTGAGTTATCATTAAAGACTTCATATGATTAATTGAAAGTTGTATTCAATTGAGATCATAAAACTGAGATTCAGGAATCATAGTGAGAAGTGAGAATACAAGGATACATATCACTACGCTACGATCCGAAGTGATAAGTATTGATATTGACATAATGGGAGACTTCTGGAAGTTGTACCACAAACTACGATGGAAGTTGAAAGTGCTAGACTACTTAAACCATTCGTAGTCATACTAAACCGTAGTATGGTCTAAACGTTCTTTCCCCTAGCACTATAGTTATTGTCGAATAAGTTGTTTAATTCATTAAGTTAAAACACCCACTTCATGAATAGGAAACCATCCTGAATCTAACGAGACATGATAGCTCCATAACTGATGGTGTTATAAGGTTTCTTAAAAGAAAGAATTTCTTTGTAATAAAACTACGAGAAATTGAAATTACATATTCTCCCCGAATAGCAAAATGTGTGTTGCTTAATTGGTAATGCGAGAAGAAGTCTCTCAACACGGATCCAATGGGAGATAATGGAAACTTTGACTGGGGTATTGGACCTTGCCTTCAGAATATCAGAGTATTTCAACGGAAGCATGTTCCGCTGTAATGACGCTATATAAGGAAGGATATGCCAAAGATTACTGATCTTGGTATATGAGTTGAAGCCATTGTTGAATTTAGAAGGTTATCATGAATACGTTCTGTACAGAACAATAATCGTGAGTCTTCTTAATGAAAAAATAGGGAATAATATTGCTTGAAGACACAAAGGAATGATGGTAGCCTAGAACACGAGGAGAAATGAAATAATATTGAGTTACATTAGGGATGGCTCACGTCCCGTGAAATAAATCGGTTATTTCATATTCTCGACAAACTGGAGAGTTATTGAGAATAATGTAATGGGCATAAGGCATTATTTGGTTATGACCAAAGTTCAATGGTGATTGACTACGGAAACGTAGGAATGCTTTAATCAATAAAATATTTCATTTACACTACGATGGACCATAGCCTGAAATTGCATCTCAGTCAAATTTTGGATTTCAAAGAGAATTGCAATGGGCATGACGAAGGTTACTTCGTTAAAAGGATGGACTATAGTACCTCAAGACAGGAACCCTCAACCTTGATTTGATCAAGTGATTTTGTGATGACAAAAATATTGAGTGGGCCTGCAGTTTCATGAAACTGAGTGGGAGCTTTGAAGACTTACCAGAAACTTGGAATCCAGAGGGCATTTTCTGAGTGGGAGCTTTGGAAGTTTTGTCATTATGTGAGACATAGTGAACAATAAAAAATGACTTGATGAAAGCCGAACCACAAATATATGAGTATATGATAGATATATTTGAGTGGGAGCATGATCATTGTCTCAAACATATATGCATTGATATGTGTGAAGAATGATCTCATGTGTATATATATGGATATGCATTGATTGTGTATATAGAGAATCGTCTTATATACATATGTGCATTATGATATATATATAGAGCATAAGGCAAATAAAATACAAGATTGCAAGAATCTTCTTTTATATGAAATACCAACACATTACACGTTGAAATCTATATGAGTAGATTAAGATACGAATAATGAAACGAAGTGAAGGTTGGAATAATCTTCTAGAAAAGAAACATGTTCTTGTGGCTAGAAATTATATAATGGATGAAATCCAAATATCACAAGCAATGTCTTGATGGAAGAATAGAGATGCACCATGTACTTGACATGTGATCTTATATGTTCTTGACATATGATTCTACCATATAACATGCGTTGTGAATCCAACAACAGAATGACTCAAAAGTTCTTGGAAGAAGAACATATTCCGATGTGCTTTAGGAGTAAAACACAGAATCTGAATAAAGTCCATGATTTCAGTATATGAGGAATACTGAGGACTATACTCTAAAATATAGAAAGGATAATAGACTTGAATGTAATGCTAGATTACAATTGCAAGCCATATTATGGGTCTATATGGAATTAGAGACATCACCAAAGACATGAAAGAAATGTGAGCAAAATTCACGGTACTACAAACATAATACTACTTAAGAAAGTAGACGTATGGATAAAAGTTTAGCGTTAGAAGTATTGGACTTCTTGCTGAGTGTATTTCCCAGTATATATGACTAAGGATGAGTCTTCTAAAGACTGAACCAAGAGATCATTGGAGGATACTATGAAATAATAGTCTCACTCTCCCGCGAAACTTATATCTAACCATTATATGATAATGAGTGGTATGTCAAAAGAGTTTTTGACCTATACCAGTTGCAAAGGAAACATACGAATCTGAATTGGTGCAGTTCGTTGACGAACCCTCTTCCATGAGCATGCATGATCAATGAAACACTTATGTGATAAGATGATTATGATCGGAAAAATGCGGCTAGATTATTAGCACTCTAGTGCAAGTGGGAGACTGTTGGATATATGCTCTAGAGGCAAATAATATATGATTATTCCAATATATCTAAGCAAGTTCATAACCAGTTTCATTCCGTGCTAGAACTGTGTCAGTGAAACAATGATGCAGGTGTGTTATAGAAACCCCCAGAGTTCCTAGTTAGCCTCTACATCGATAACTAGTTCATGGTCAACATGATGATCGTGGTTTCGCAATCATGGACAATTAAGTCTCTTGACTATGAGGTCACCTCACTGGTTAAGTGACGTGATGAACATTACCCAAAGTAAGCATTATAGCATGATCAAATCTTATGAAGGTTCAGTGTTGTAATTACAGAACGTGGTAGACCGTTCCTTTGACCGTGAGTACGTCCATAATCACTATCTTCCCGGATGCTTTGACTTACATCCCACCACCTGACTGAAATATGCGGGTCATAACGGTTGTATCTTAGGTATTCCGTGGAGATATGTTGAGGAGTATTGTTACAAGAGCGGGATTTGTCAATCCATATAATGGATAGATACTCGGAGCCCACTCGGTGAGACTCCATCCATAAAGCTGCAGCGTGTGACTAGGTCACGGGGATGAATATCACGGAAACGAGTGAATGAGGATTAGTTCAGAACGAGGTTGAACCAGACCTAGGATGTCATTGATCGAATCTCGGAACAATCCAGTATCGCTGACAAAGGGAATGCTATACGGCGTAAGATCCAATCGGTGTTTTGATATCCGGAATGCACAGGGGTCATTATGGGCATCCAGGTCCCGCTGATGATCATTGACTGTAGCCTCTGCTCGGTCATGAATGGAGTGTTCTCGGACCGTATGGTAACACACTTAAGGGCTCGATGAAATCCGAGACCTTTTCGGAACTATCGGAGTTACCGAAGAATAAGAGAGAACTCCGAAATCGGTTCGGAGGGGAGACGGAAAAGTTCCGTGGTTCCGAATTGTTCGGAAAGTTATTTAGATATGTTTTATTATTTAATTAATGAATTAAATATTAAAATATAATTTAAATAATCAATGGAATAATATTCTGTTTGAGTTTTGTTTTTTCTTTAAGAAAGAAGAAAGTAAAAAAGGAATAAAGGAAAAAAAGGTGGTGTGGGGCGCCATGGGCCATGGGGCCCATGTGGCCAAGTGGCCTCTAGGCCACCATGCCATGGCCTAGTGTGGCCGGCCACCCCATGGCCCCTTGCGGCCACGCATGTGCACAACTTGCACATGTGGTACTAAGTTTAGTACCACATCGCTAGTTGACAGGCATGCGCACCCCAGTTTCCCCTATATATAGATGTGGTGGGTAGCCCTTTTTCAACACAGAAAATTCCAGAAAAATACAGATAAATTCTGTAGATCTCTCTCTCCCTATTTCTCCCTCCTATGAGAGGACTCCCCTTGTTTGGAGTCTGCACTGGGTTGGGGATGTCTCCACTATACGCACGCCGTCGTGCTGCTGAACTCTGGTTCCGGAGGTCTGCTTCCGCCACCTCCGCTGGATCGGAGAACGGAGGTCGTCATCGAGTCTCGTATGTGTGCGAGTACTACGAGGTGCTACACGTGTGGCACTAAACCCATCCGGGTGCTCAACACAGCCAGGGGGCTGTGAAACTTGATCGGCTACATCAACCACATTTGCGGGAACGTTTCCCGCGCAACGGACTACACCCCGAGGTATGTTATTTCCGCAATCCTTTCCGTTACGGTAATACGGCTAGCTAGATCTTGGGTTATGGGAACGCTAGTTAGAAAAATTTGTGTTTTCTGCTGCGAACCCCAACACCGATAGCATCATCATTTTCTCTGCCATAAAAGGGATCAGCTTCAACTGTGGATATAAGTGAAAGGTCAACAGAGAAATCATAATCAGGATCAGTGATGCGTATAGGAGACGTAGAAAAAGTAGGATCAGGAGTAAACTTGTTCTTCAGGGAGTGTTTTGCTAGCAACTTCTTTATAGTAGCAGGGTCGGAATCAGCACATTCATTAAGTTCCCTGCAAAAATCATCATCAAGTGTAATATAATCATCCTCAAGGAGTTTCTCCTTAAGGTTGGCAAAGTTATGAGTTTTCCCAATAGGAGTTTGGATAACAGGAATTTCAACACCCGAGAGTCGGGCAACAGCAGAAATCTGTTCTTCTATAAAAGAACCAAGTGAACCTGTAGTCTCAAAAGTAGTAGAAGCATCATCAAAAGTATCTGACATATTGCCAGACTCAGCAGAAGTAGCATGTAACTGAGGTGAATCAAACTGACTCATAACCGAAGGTGAATCAAGTTTAGTACTAGTGCTAAGAGCAGTACCTCGTCTCGTATGGGATGGTAAGATCGGAACTTTAGGGTCTCCTTTCTTACCCATAGTGGATAACGTGCAGCAGGTAGGATACTTCGAGTAGACCTGTAAATAAAGCTATGGTCCCCGGCAACGGCGCCATAAAACAGTAATTGATAACCCTCAACTGTAGGGGATCGAGATAGTCTTCGCGGGCAAGATAACCCAATTTATTGATTCGACACTTGTGGACACAAAGAATACGTACATGCTTTGACAATTGAGTTGTGAATTCAACCGCACCTGAAATAAACACTTGCTTGCACAAAGGTATTATTAGCAACTGTGATATGGTGGTGGTAGTGGTGATGATAATAGTGGTGATAGTGATAGTGGAACAGCAAAGGTAAACAACTAGTAACCAGAAGAAGGAAAACACTTTAGGCTAGGGAGATGGATGGTTGGGCGCTGCTTGGATGAGAACGAACATGTAACAGATTCTAATTTGGGCAAGGCTCACAGAAAACAAAGGATCATCTAGGCAAATATCAAACGTCAGGCATGTATCCCAAGGTAGTTGTACGTGCTTGCAATAAGAACTTTGCACAACATCTTTTGTCCTACGCTCCCGCTACAAACGGGGCCAAAAGGAACTTAGGGAGATTAAGGTACTCCTGTCAAAGAGCACTGGAACTAAGCATTAACAATTCATGGATACACGGAATCCTCAAATTATAGTCCATCCCCTTTGGTGTCCCAAGCTGTCACCATTGGGATCGCCGGCTCCGGACTATAATAGGTGCATACAACTCATAGATAGGATCAAGAACACCACAAACTCAAGAAACAAAAGGGTGATCAGATCTGAAATCATGGTACTCGGGCCCAAAGTGACAAGCATTAAGAGCAACAAGCTGTAACAGAGATGATAAACACCAAGTAGATGATAGGCAACATGCCCCCAACAATCTGATTGAACTATTACATGATCTAACTCATCCAATCCCTACCATCCCCTTTGCCTACAGCAGGGAATTACTCACACATGAGAGGAGAAGTCATGGAGGGGTGATGGAGAGGCGATGATGATGACGATGGCGATGATTTCCCCCTCACCGCAGGCCAATTCAGCCTCCAGATTAGCTCTCCGAGGAAGAACAGAGGGTTGCGGCGGCTCCGCGACGTAGATTGGAAAAGCGACTTCTGTTTCGGGGTTTCCTCGACGGGGGAATAAATAGGGCCAAAGTAGGGCACCAGGGGGTGTGGGACCCACCCAGGAGGGCAGGTGGCGCGGCCAGGAGCTGGGTCGCGCCAGGCACCCTCCTGGCTGCCCCCTGGCTGCCCTATGGCCCCCCTTTGGCCTGGTGGAAGCTTCCCGAACGCTGATTTTTTATATATATTTTTGGGATTTTTCCAGCGTACCTAAATATCCGGAAACCTGCACAAAAGAAAACAACACTGGTAGCTCTGCTAAAAACAGCGTCAGTCCGGGTTAGTTTCGTTCAAATCATGCAAGAATGAAGGCAAAACAATAGCAAAAGTGTCTGGAAAAGTAGATACGTTTAGGACGTATCAGCGCCCTCCGCCTCACGAACGACACTCGAGCGCCCGCGACGACATCTACAGCAACAATCGCGCAGTCGCCACCCACGCGGCCACCCTTCGAGCCAGCCGTGACTGCCCACCCAACCCAAGGCTTCACGTCACCCACGACCGCTCGGGTGGACCCTCGGCCTGGAAGAGCAGCATCACACGCGCGAGCAAGAAGGCGGTCAGGGCACCATCGCAGGTGTTCATGGCAGAAGCTGACGCACCAGAAGCAAACGGCAAGGGCCAAAACGAAGACTGGAATACTTGCCAAGATAACCAAACCAAAGGCAACACAAAAGAGCCCGCAACCGCCAGTAAGATCGTCGTGAAGCTGGGGGAAGTGGGAAGCATACCAAAGAAAGTACCACAGGGACAAGAACAGAGCAACCACAAGAGCGACGAGCCATCAAGCAGCAAGCAACAAGCCCCGAGTGCGGCGGTAGTTGACCCACCCAGAGAGCAAATATACCTGTCCAAAGAGTCAATGGCCAGAGTAAGGGACGCAGTCGAACACGGCAAGCTACTACCAGCAAGCGCAACAAGGGACGAGCTCAGGGCATACAACAAAATGGCAAGCGAGCTAACCCAGCAAGCGAGACAACGACGCCTAGAGATAGAGAAGCAAGAAAGGACGACTGCCGAGCAGAAAAACAATCGCAAGCCACCTCCCAGAAGTGACTCTCCGGATCACGGCTCCCCTCTCCGCACTAAATCAAAATTCAGCAACCTGCGACGAGCAGACATGGAGAGAGTGGTTCGGAAGCTCGACGACGACTTCAAGCTAGAGGAGGAGGACGATGAAGAGGAACCCCTCACACCAGCAGAAGCCCTTATAAGCGCCCGAGACTACCTATCTCGCGCCCAGAAAAGCAGGCAGAACAGACCAGACCGCAACACATCAATAGCCTTGCAGATAATGAAAGACGCCATCGCCGCCTCAGCACCCAAAAATCAAGTGCAAGGCGACCAACCCGCGGGAGGACACCAAACAGGGACCCCAGCTCACCCGACGACGACGACAACAGCGATGACTGGCGCAGACGCTCCGGCAGAAACAAGAAGCACGACAGCGATGACAATGACAACAGGCGCCGCTGCAGTCGACGAGACGCGCGCGACGACATCACACAAAACAAAGTCAACCGAAGCAGGCGAAGACGCGCAGCACGTGAAGAGTACTCAGACGAAGAAGCTTCCGACGAAGAAATTGAGCCATGCGGAGCATTATGCTTCACGCGTTCTATACGCGAGACGCGAATGCCGAGTGGGTTCAAATTGAACTCCACAACGCTAAAATACAATGGACTCGAGGAGCCAGAGGCATGGCTCGATGAGTAATTAACATCAGTTAAGTTTCAGCGAGGGACCAACGTCACGGCAATGCAGTACGTGCAGCTCATGCTCGAGAGATCGGCACGACACTGGTTGAAGAATCTCCCGCGAGGATCCATCCGCTCATGGAGGCAGTTCCGTGAAGCCTTCATAGAAAACTTTAAATCTACATACAAGCGACCGGCATCGCTCGAGGAGCCGCGGGCATGCAAGCAAGGAACCATAGAAACCTTACGGGCCTACATCCAACGGTGGACCATACTCAAGAATTCAGCAGAAGACATATCAGACGAAAGCGCAATCGACGCGTTCAGGCGAGGCCTGCAGCGCATTGAATTCAAAGAATAGCTCGGGCAGATGAAAGTCCGAACACTCGCACGACTACTAGAGCAAGCCAACAGCTGGGCGGACGGCGAGGATTCCATTCGCAATGAAACAGAAATTTACGTCGCACGCTCAGAGCCCGACTACGACTACCACAATGGAGAAAGAGGACTCGACCGACGAAGGAAGCGATCCAGGCGCAGTTTCTATGACGACAGAGGACCCTACATGGTCGCCGTCGGCTTCCCAGACGACAGAGACGGCTGGCATCGCGACGACGGCAGAACACATCGAAGAGATAACCTTGAAGACGCGCTCCAAACTCAAAAACGAGACTGGAGGACGAGGCAGCCGCGCGACAACACTAGAACATACCGCTCGGCCAAAGAAAACCTCGACGGACCGTGCTCGATACACGAATTCAGAAACGAACGAGGGGAGCTTAGATCAGGGCACACCCTTAGGAACTGTAGAAGCGTCAATGAGTTGGCTGAGGAAAAAATTCGATCTGCGACAATAGCGGCCCAGCCACTCGCGAGCATAGCAGTCGGTCCTATTGCCCACGACGCACCACCAGCCCCTCCCTTGCCAACAAGGCAAGTGGACGCAATCCAGGAACGACACAGGACACCAGAAGAAGAGGAGCAGTATCCAGAATCCCACGACATGATCTACATGATACAAGAAGGCAGGCCTTCAAATAGGCAGCAGAAGCAGGTCACAAGACAAGTTTTTCTCGCAGCCTCCTCGCACCCCGCCGTCCCGGAGTACTTGCGCGGGTCCGAGAAAGAAATTACTTTCTCTCAGGAGGACCACCCGCCAGCCATCCCTCGACCAGGACACGCCGCGCTAGTGCTCGAGGCGAGAATTGGAAACTACAACATATCACGAGTGTTCATGGACGGCGGCAGCGGGATCAACATCATCTTCACCAGGACACTCGAAGAAATGCTCATCCAGAGCTCCGCGCTCAAATCCTCAGGCACAACCTTCCACGGGATTGTGCCAGGAAAAGCAGTCTACCCTCTGGGGAAATTAAGCCTGGAGGTGGTCTTTGGCAATGCGACCAACTTTCTCATGGAGATCCTAGACTTTGAAGTGGTCGACTGGAATTCGCAGTACCACGCAATCCTCGAGCGACCAGCCTTCGCCCGCTTCATGGCAGTGCCTCACTATGCCTACCTTAAGCTAAAAATGTCAGGCCCGCATGGGGTCATCACAGTCAGCGGCAGTTTCGTCAGGTCCGACCGCTGCGACAAGGAATTCCACAAGATATCAGAGGCCTTTGGAGCTCACCAAGCCAGCAGGACTACGGGACTCGCAGAAGAAGCGCTCCCATAGAAGAAGACACCACCCGAAGGACCCGAGCACTCGGAGAAGAAGCTAACTAGCCCTTAAGGCCACCTCGCCGCCGTTTTAAATAAAGGGGTCTGTCCTCATCAGAACCCCCCCATTCTTACTAAATGTAAGAAACAACAGGAAGAATATTGAAAAATGTTTTTCCAAAAATTGATTCATTGGCACTCGGGGGCTCGCCGCAGCAGCCACCCCCGAGGCGTTCTTCGCAATCGCGACATAAACAAAATTGGCACTCGGGGGCTCGCCGCAGCAGCCACCCCCCGAGGCGTTCTTCGCAATCGCGACCCAAACAAAACTGGCACTCGGGGGCTCGCCATAGGAGCCACCCCCCGAGGCGTTCTTCGCAATCGCGACAAAAACAAAATTGGCACTCGGGGGCTCGCCACAACAGCTGATGGCAAGAGAGTGTTAATACTCTTCAAGCCTCGTTGGTTACCCCAAGTGCAGAGTGAGATATAGTGCAGCGGCAAGTTTTACCTTGGCAAAGATACCAAGGTTTGTGTCTCGCACGACTCCGAAGGATACAAGAAGGTGGTAAAGTGAACAATGGCGCCGAGGTTGCTAGCTTCACTTGGACCTACACACAGATACAAATAACTTTGCTCCCAATGAGTACAGAGGAGTTTTCAATTCCTCCGGCCTTGCCGTTTACAAAGGATCAACGCAAGAGATAAAAGTGGAACTGAAAGTAAGCTAAGGATGTAAACAGTAATGTGAAGATGGACCGGGGTCCCGTGATTTTCACTAGTGATGTCTCTCTCCCAAAAGACGATAAAAGTGCTAGCGGGGTAAACAAATCACAGTTGGGCAATTGACAGGATTATGAAGGGACCGCAATGCTAACTATGCTGCAAAGAAAGGAAGGGCTCAAAAGCAATGGGCGGTACGCCAAGGTAAGTCGACCGAAATCCAACTGCATCTACTACGAATCATCCACCTTGAGATATCTATCCAGAACATCTCGCTGGTATTAAGTTGCGAATCCCACCCAAAGTGTAAACTCAAAGCAACAGACAACTGCATTAAAAGAACTTTGCGTAAAGTAAACAATCCTTGCACCCGCAGGTACAAGCACCGTTGTTTTATCCCTGGTGGCAACAACACATCCCCTAGTCTCATGTTTCTGTCACTCAAGCTAGACATCAAGGGGCTGAACCCACAATCAAGCATAACGCTCCCTCTTGGAGTTGCAACAAATCACTTGGCCAAAGTAAAATATGGCAACGGAGAACATGCAAGAATTTTCTCAAGAACAAAATATAAAAGAGAAGAACCAAATATATTACTCATCACAATCTAAACATAGTCTCATAATCCATCAGATCCCAACAAACTCAGCATAGCAACAGCAGAAAACTACAAAGGTGCCTCGATCATGTGACGCAGCTCACGAGGTCTCTAAAGTGAAAGCACAAAGAGGGGAGAGGAACATCACATAGCTACTGGTCACGGACCCATGGTCCAAGGGAAACTATTCACGGTACATACGGGAGGCGTCCATGGCTATGGATGGTCTCCCGGAGGGGGTTCCTCCTCCCGGCAGGGTGCCGGGGCAGATTCTCCAGGCAGCCCCGATCTAGAAACGGCGGCGGCGGCGGTACAGAGGCGAGTTCGCGAAAAAGAGATCCGTCTTAAGGTTTTCCACCCCGAGGGGTAAATATAGGCGAAGGGGGGCACCGAGAGGGGCCACAGGGCAGCTGATACGTCCAAAACGTATCTATAATTTATGCTTGCTCCATGCATGTTTTGTGTGATATTTCTATGATCTAGATACACTTTCATACATTTTTTATCATATTTGTGCTAACCTATTAACTCAGTGCACCCCAGTGCCAGTTCTTGTTTTCTGCTGTTTTTCCATTTCAGTTTTCCCCCATATAAAAAGTGCCAGAAAAATTCGGGAAAATTCAGATAAAAAATCAGCGTGACGGAAGCTTCGAGAAGAGCCCAGGAGGGGCCAGAGGGGAGCCAGGGGGGCCCAGGCGGCCACCCGGCGCGGCCCCACCCCTGGCCGCGCCAGGGGGGCGCCTGGGGCCCCTGGCCCACCTCTGGCTGCCCACTTTCGCCTATTTATCCCCTGTCACGGGAAAACTCCAGAGGCAGAACCCTATTCCGCGAACTCGCCTCTGTTCCGCCGCCGCCGCGCTTCCGAAGATCGGGAGCACCAGAAGAACTCTTCCCGGCACCTTGCCGGAGGGACCTCCGGGAGTCTCCTCTCCACCGTGGATGCTCCCCGGATGTCTCGTGAGTAGTTTTCCTTGGACCATGGGTCCGTGATCAGTAGCTATGTGATGTTCTCCTCCCCTCTTTGATCTTCATTGTTTAGACCTCGTGAGCTGCCCAACATGATCGAGGCACCTTTGTAATATTTCTGCTATTGCTATGTTGAGTTTGATAGGATCTGATGGATTATGAGATTATGTTCAGATTGTGATAGAGTAATATATTTGGTTTTTATCTCTTATATTTTTGTTCCTAAGTAATTCTTGCATGTTCCCCGTTGTTGTTTATTGCTTTGGCCAAGTAGTAGGTAGTGACTCCAAGAGGGAGCGTTGTGCTAGATTGTGGGTTCATGCCCCCCGATGACACGCTTGAGTGACAGAAACATGAGTCTAGGGGATGTGCTGTTGCCACAAGGGGGAAAACAACGGTGCTTGTAACCGCGGTTACAAGGATTGTTTACGCAGTGTTCTTTTTAATGCAGTTGTCTGTTGCTTTGGGTTTACACTTTGGGTGGGGCTCGCAAGTTAATACCAGCGAGATGTTCTGGATAGATATCTCAAGGTGGATGATTAGTAGTAGATGCAGATGGATTTCGGTCTACTTACCTTGGCGTACTGCCTGTGCTTTTGAACCTCTTCCTTTCTTTTGTAGCATAGTTAGCATTGCGGTGCGTTCATAATCCTGTCAATTGCCTTTCTGTAATTTGTTTACCTCGCATAGCAATTTTTATCGTCTTTTGGGAGAGAGACATCACTAGCGAACATCACGTATCCCGGTCCATATCCTTATCACTGATTCCACGCTATATTTACTTTTCTGCATTTACTTTCAAGTTGCTATTGTTATCCCTTGCGTTTTATCCTTTGTAAACAACAAGACCGGAGAGATTGACAACCTCTCTGAACTTCGTTGGGAACAAAGTTATCTGTGTCTGTGTGCAGGTCCGCGTCAGTATCTAATATGAACCTATTCCATTGATTTTCCGCCTTTTGGTTTTCTCCCTAGAAGTATCTTCATTAGGCATTTATTTGAAAGACCTCTTAAGACTAGTTGTACAATTGAAGAGCTTTTTGATGATCTTGATAATGATTCGATTGATACAACTTGATCTTTTGCATCATGCCTAGCTAATGGCTTTAAAGAAGCGCTTTCGGGAGGCAGCCCGCAACGAATTTAGGTTTTTCTTTTTGCTTTTGTTGTGTCTTGATGATTGTTACTTCTGTAGCAACATCATTGTATCTTTATTTTTCAGCTTTGTGCCAAGTTATAGCCTCTTACGGCAAGGGAAGTAAAAGTTGTGACATGCTGTCCAGAAAACAGATTCTGTCCTCGTGACCAGAAAAATTCCAGAAAACTCTCAGTTCTTCTTTTTGAGCTGAACTTTTTACACAGTATGCTCTATACAATTACGAAACTTCCGTATGTTCTGAGTTTTTTGATTTGAGTTGCAGAAGTTCCCCTAAAAATTATTTACTATCTGATGTTCTGTTTTTCACAGATTCTGCCACGTTTTGTCTCTCCTAACTTTTGTAAACCTTAAACTTGCTTTTTCTTTGCAAAAACTTTTTGTCAATCTTGAGAAACAGTAGCTCTTCAATATTATCTTTATATCCAGTGGAGAAAAATTATTTATTAAGGGTACTAACCTCTCTAATCAGCTTATGATGAGTTATGTATGAAGGGAGTTTTCAAGTGTGCGATGGAAGATGATGAAAGAAGATCCAGGAGTGTCAAGCGCTCAAGCTTGGGGATGCCCCCATGCATACCCAATAAATATTAAAGGAGACTCAAGCGTCTAAGCTTGGGGATGCCCCCGTGCATCCCCTTCTCCATCAACAATCATCAGTTCGTCCTTCGTCTCACTATATTTTTATTACTTCATGCGTTATGTGCTATGCTTGGAGCGTCTCGCTCTTAGGTTTTATTTTTAGTTTCTTTAGTTTTGCTTGCTGTTCATAACAAGTTAGGTCCTGTCTTACTTTGTGTGGGAGAGAAACACGCTCCACTTTCAAAATCTAGAACACATCATTGGATTTTTCATGCCTATCTTCTTGATGTTGTGTGTTCTTTATCTTTTCATAGATACTGCCATGTTTAGTCTTAGTTTTAGTTTGTCTTTAGCAAGAGCCTTGGATTTTGTTTAGTTTGTTACTAGAACTCTCTTTAGTTTTCATGTTTATCTTGTTAAGAGAGTTGGTTGTTGCACTGAGTTGTGTCTTGTCTTGAAAGTAGGTAATTGAGGTTGCTATTTAATTTTAGTGGTAGCTTGCAATAGTTTTGAGGTATGGATGTGAGTAAGGTTTGAACTTTTGGTGTCAAGAGCTCTTGCCTATTAGTGATAGGTGTCGTATTTTGGGCAATCCGTGTTTATTTTCAAAACCTACAAAACTAGTTGAGAACTCTAGCTACTAGATGGATCACTACTCTTCTGAGGGGTCGAATATTAGAGAACACTCACGTACCATGAGTCGAGGATGCGCAAGGATAACCAAACCCCCATACACTCCTCATCGGGGTACTTGTCTCTTTGTGAACCTCCTTATTAGATGGAGAGTTACCGATAATAAGTGCATGAGTTCTTCGGACTAATGTAAGTATTGAGAGTTGACACTTCCACCTTCCCATATTTTGCTAGCCTTTCTCGTGCAGTGCATTGCCTTCTTCTCACTCCGAGAGTTGGTGTCCACCTTCGCCGGTACTTCCAAACCTTTGGCATGATACGCTCTGTCATCATAAGCCTCCTTGTATCTTCCCTCAAAACAGCCACCATACCTACCTATCATGGCATTTCCATAGCCTTTCCGAGATATATTGCCATGCAACATCCACCTCTTCATGACTTGATCTTCATGTCATACATGTTCCTTCTACACTGGCAGCGACATACATTGCATACATCATGATAGTTACATCTTCTTTATGATTTTGAGTACCTTGTAAAGTGTGAAAGATCTCCTTTACCTTCTTGTAAAATAGAGTGTTGCCCTTAAGTGAGGAAAAGATCCCAAAGTGGATACATTAAAAGATCCCAAAGAGGACAAATGACAGTTAAATAGAAAGAGCCATTGAGGCCACCAAAAAAATACAAAAAAAGAGAAAAAGAGAAAAAAGAAATAAAAAGAGAGAAAGGGGCAACACTACTATCCTTTTGAGAGATCCACACTAGTACTCCCTTTATATCCTTGTACTCCATAGAGATGATCATTATGCATATAGCTATGTGGGGACCTTCACACTATAGAACTTGGCTTGCATATTCCAAGGATGAGCCTCCTCAAAAGAGCTCTAGGTCTTCATGAGCGAGCAAGTTAGATGCACCCCCACTAGTTCCTTTGGAGAGCTTCTTAGCTCGTATGTGCATCCGTTGCATGGCAATCCCTACTCCTCACATCATATCTATCATTTGGCGTCTCTTGCCTATGATTATCCTCATTGATGTGAGCCTTCCTCATCCTTTTTGTCTTCCTCCTCCACCATATTTCTCTCTTTTCCATCCTAAGTATCAACTCTCGTGCTTACGCTCATCCATTGCATGAGTGCTCGAAATATCGAAAAGGAGTGGATCAAATTGACTTGTACCTGGCTAGTGGTCTGGGGACGAGTCAAGATAAGATTCCAAAGAAGACCAAGTGTGAAACTTTAGTAGATTGAGTTCTCAACGCAAAAACACTTTTTTCTCGTATTCCCTATCCCCCTTGTTGCATGCAAACACCATTTGGAGACATTCGAGTCACGGACAGCGAGAGCTCTTGCACCGAATGTTCTTTTTTTACTTTATTCAATGCTAATATAGACTCTTGCCTGTTATGACTTGAATTGAATCTCTAACCTTGATTGCTTTACTTTTAAAAGTTCTTATATGGTTGCCAGCATGTCACCACAGAAATTATGTTGTTAGAATTTACCTACTCGAGGACGAGCAGGAATTAAGCTTGGGGATGTTGATACGTCCAAAACGTATCTATAATTTATGCTTGCTCCATGCATGTTTTGTGTGATATTGCTATGATCTAGATACACATTCATACATTTTTATCATATTTGGACTAACCTATTAACTCAGTGCACCCCAGTGTCAGTTCCTGTTTTCTGCTGTTTTTCTATTTCAGTTTTCCCCCATATAAAAAGTGCCAGAAAAATTCGAGAAAATTCAGATAAAAAATCAGCGTGACGGAAGCTTCGAGAAGAGCCCGGGAGGGGCCAGAGGGGAGCCAGGGGGGCCCAGGCGGCCACCCGGCGCGGCCCCACCCCTGGCCCACCTCTGGCTGCCCCCTTTCGCCTATTTATCCCCCGTCACGGGAAAACTCCAGAGGCAGAACCCTATTCCGCGAACTCGCCTCTGTTCCGCCGCCTCCGCGCTTCCGAAGATCGGGAGCACCAGAAGACCTCTTCCCGGCACCTTGCCGGAGGGAGGATTGACCTCCGGGAGTCTCCTCTCCACCGTGGATGCTCCCCGGATGTCTCGTGAGTAGTTTTCCTTGGACCATGGGTCCGTGATCAGTAGCTATGTGATGTTCTCCTCCCCTCTTTGATCTTCATTGTTTAGACCTCGTGAGCTGCCCAACATGATCGAGGCACCTTTGTAATATTTCTGCTATTGCTATGTTGAGTTTGATAGGATCTGATGGATTATGAGATTATGTTCAGATTGTGATAGAGTAATATATTTGGTTTTTATCTCTTATATTTTTGTTCCTAAGTAATTCTTGCATGTTCCCCGTTGTTGTTTATTGCTTTGGCCAAGTAGTAGGTAGTGACTCCAAGAGGGAGCGTTGTGCTAGATTGTGGATTCATGCCCCCCGATGACACGCTTGAGTGACAGAAACATGAATCTAGGGGATGTGCTGTTGCCACAAGGGGGAAAACAACGGTGCTTGTAACCGCGGTTACAAGGATTGTTTACTTTACGCAGAGTTCTTTTTAATGCAGTTGTCTGTTGCTTTCGGTTTACACTTTGGGTGGGGCTCGCAAGTTAATACCAGCGAGATGTTCTGGATAGATATCTCAAGGTGGATGATTAGTAGTAGATGAAGATGGATTTCGGTGTACTTACCTTGGCGTACTGCCTGTGCTTTTGAACCTCTTCCTTTCTTTTGTAGCATAGTTAGCATTGCGGTGCGTTCATAATCCTGTCAATTGCCTTTCTGTAATTTGTTTACCTCGCATAGCAATTTTTATCGTCTTTTGGGAGAGAGACATCACTAGCGAACATCACGTATCCCGGTCCATATCCTTATCACTGATTCCACGCTATGTTTACTTTTCTGCGTTTACTTTCAAGTTGCTATTGTAATCCCTTGCGTTTTATCCTTTGTAAACAACAAGACCGGAGAGATTGACAACCTCTCTGAACTTCGTTGGGAACAAAGTTATCTGTTTCTGTGTGCAGGTCCGCGTCAGTTGCGCCGCTGACACCTACTTATCATCTCTGGAGTCCTGCTGGAGACAAACCTTGGTATCTTCACCGAGGGAAAACTGCTGCTGCACTACATCTCAACCCTCCACTTGGGGTAACCAACGAAGGGGGCGCGAAGCCATCAGCAGCCAAGAGGCTCCCTGGCGCGGCCTAGGGTGGGGCCGCGCCAGGGACCCTTCTGGAGTCCCTGTGGTGGCCCCCTTCCCTCCTTTGGTGTTTCCGGAAGCTTCCGTGAAGCTGATTTTTTATCTGATTTTTCCAGATTTTTTGGAGCACTTTTAATGGCCGGAAAACCTGAAATACAAAAACAGCAGAAAACAGCAACTGTCAGCTGGGTGCACTGGGTTAATAGATTAGTCCAAATATGCTCTAAAGTGTATGAAAGTTCAAGCAAAACATGGCAAAGTCACACAAAACATGCATGGAGCAAGTAGAAATTATAGATACGTTTGGGACGTATCAACATCCCCAAGCTTAATTCCTGCTCGTCCTCGAGTAGGTAAATGATAACAAGCAGAATTTCTGTGGTGACATGCCACAGAACCATATAAGGACTTTTAAGTAAAGCAATCAAAGCATGCAATTCAATTCAAGTCTTAACAAGCAAGAGTCTATATTAGTATTGACACAAGCAACAATAGAATAAAAGGTGCAAGAGCTCTCGCTGTCCGTGACTCGAATGTCTCCAGATGGTGTTTGCATGCAAGCAGGGGATAGGGAAAAAGAGAGAAAAAAGGTTATTGAGAACAACTATCTACTAAAGTTTCATACTTAGTATCCTTTGGATTCTTATCTTGACTCGTCCCCAGACCACTAGCCAGGTACAAGTCAAACTGATCCACTCCCTTTCGATATTTTGAGCACTCATGCAATGGATGAGCGTGAGCAAGAAATTTGACACCTAAAATGCGAAACAGAAAGAAGGTGGAGGAGGAAGACAAAAAAGGTGTGAAAGGCTCACATCAATGAGGACAATCATAGGCGAGAGAAGGCCATATGATAGATATGATGTGAGGAGTAGGGATTGCCATGCAACGGATGCACATGTGAGCTAAAAGCTCTCCAAGGGAACTAGGGGGGTGCATCCAACTTGCTTTCTCAAGAAGACCTAGAGCTCGTTTGAGGAGGCTCATCATTGGAATATACAAGCCAAGTTCTATAGTGTGAAGGTCCCACATAGCTATATGCATGATGATGATCTCTATGGAGTACAAGGGATAGAGGATGAAGTACTAGTGTGGATCTCTCAAAAGGAATAGTAGTGTGCCCCTTCTCTCTTTTTATTTTTATTTTTCTCTTTTTTCTATTTTTTGTATTTTTTGGTGGCCTCAATGGCTCTTTCTATTTAACTCTCATTTGTCCTCTTTGGGATCTTTTGATTTTGTCCTCTTTGGGATATTTTCCTCACTTTAGGGGCAACACTCTATATTTTACAAGAATATAGGAGATCTTTCACACTTTACAAAGGTACTCACATAAAGAAGATATAACTATCATGATGCAAATGTATGACATGAAGATCAAGTCATGAGAAGGTGGATGTTGCATGGCAATGTATCTCGGAAAGGCTATGGAAATGCCTCGTAGGTAGGTATGCTGGCTGTTTTGAGGAAAGATATAAGGAGGTTTATGATGACAGAGCGTATCGTGCCAAGGGTTTGGATGCACCGGCGAAGTATGCACCAACTCTCAAGGTTAGAAAGGGCAATGCACGGTACCGAAGAGGCTAGAAAAAGTATAGGTGGGTGGAAGTGTCAACTTTCGAATACTCACATTAGTCCGAAGAACTCATGCACTTATTATCGGTAACTCTCAATCTAATCAGGAGGTTCACAAAGAGACAAGTACCCCGAGGAAGATTGTATGGGGGTTTGGTTATCTTTGCGCATCCTCGAATCATGGTACGTGAGTGTACTCTAATATTTGAACCCTCCAGAGGTTAGTGATCCATCTAGTAGCTAGAGTTCTCAACAGGGGTTTTTGGTTTTCGAAAAACACACGGATTGCACAAAATACGACATCTATCACTAATAGGCTCGAGCTCTTGACACCAAAAGTTCAAACATTACTCTAGTCAATACCTCAGAACTATTGCAAGTTACTACTACAAAGAGAACATCAACTTCAACTACCTACTTCTAGTCAAGACACAAAACTCAGTGCAACAGGCAAACTCTCTAACAAGATAAAACATGCAACCTATAGAAAGTTCAACCTAAAACAAAAGAAAAGCTCTAGAAAAACTAAAGCACTACAACTAAACAGAGCAACAACTAAGAAAAGAAAAAGAACAACTCACAGCTAAAAGAATAAGCATGCAAATCCTATGAGGAGTTCTAGTTCAAGCGGAGCGTGTAACTCTCCCACACAAAAGAGTAAGTTGGGGTCTAACTTGTTACTGCAGCAAACAAAGCAAAAACAAACCTAGAAAAGTAAAGAGCGAGACGCTCCAAGCATAGCACATAACGCTTGAAGTGATAAAAATATAGTGCAACGAGAGACGAACTGATAATTGTTGATGAAGAAGGGGATGCACGGGGGCATCCCCAAGCTTAGACGCTTGAGTCCCCATGAATATTTATTGGGGGTGCATATGGGCATCCCCAAGCTTGAGCTTTTGACACTCCAAGATCTTCTTTCATCATCTTCCATCGCGCACTTGAAAACTCCCTTCATACATAACTCATTCTAGACTGATTAGAGAGGTTAGTACCCTATTAAAATAATTTTTCCCTTACTGTAAATAAAGATAATCTTGAAGATATACTGTTTCCCAAGAGTGCCAAAAAGTTTTTACAAAGAAAAAGCAAGGTTAAGGTTTGCAAAAGTAGAGAGAGACAAAACGTGGCAGAATCTGTGAAAAACAGAACAGCAGGTAGTAAAGAATTTTTTAGGGATACTTACGCAACTCAAATCAAAATACTCAGAACATACGGAAGTTTCGTAATTTTATTGAGCACGCTGTGTAAAAATTTCAGCTCAAAAAGATTAACTGGGATTTTTCTCTGATTTTTCTAGTCACGAGGACAGAATCTGTTTTCTGGACAGCATGTCACAACTTTTACTTCCCTTCTCGTATGAGGCTATAAAAGGCACAAAGCTTAAAAAGTAAAGATAAAATGATGTTGCTACAGTAGTAACAATCATCAAGACCACTAAGAATAGAAGAAAAGCAAAAAGAAAAACCTAAATTCGTTGCGGGCTGCCTCCCGAAAGCGCTTCTTTAGAGCCATTAGCTAGGCTTAAAGCAAATAGATCAAGTCTTTTCAAGAAAATAACTAGCCCGTGTGACGGACTCAAAAGGTAACTTAATCTTTTTCCTAGGGAAATGTTCCATCCTTTCTTGAGAGGGAATTGGAATTTGATATTCCCCTCTTTCATGTCAATAACAGCACCAACATTGCGAAGAAAAGGACGTCCCAAAATAATTGGACAAGAAGGTTCACATTCAATGTCCATAATAGTAAAATCGACGGGAACATAATTGTCATTGAAAATGATAAGAACATCGTCGATCTTCCCCAAAGGTTTCTTTACGGAAGAATCAACAAGACGAACACCAAAAGAACAAGGATCAAAAGGTTTCAATTCAAGCATATCATACATTCTTTTGGGCATAACAGAGGTACTAGCTCCAACATCACATAAAGCAAAGCAAGAAAAAAATTCAACTTAATTTTAATCATAGGATCCCAACCATCTTCTATCTTCCTAGGTATGGAGGCTTCTAGTCTAAGCTTCTCCTCCCTAACTTTGATTAGAGCATTGGTGATATGCTCTGTGAAGGCAAGATTAAGTATGCTAGTGTGGGGGTCTCTAGACATCTTGTGTAGGAAACCAATAACTTCAGATAAAGTGCAGTTGTCAAAGTCTAGGTCACTACTGTCTATTAAGGAGGTAGTGATATCATTTAGGCTCACTTGTTTTAAAGCCTCTATGTTCATAGAGGTTTCTTCATCTATGGTTGAGGTGGTAGCATCACCATTGATAGGTCCAGTGGGACTAGGGGTGTGATGGGTGCTAACAGTTTGAACATCCTCAACTACTTGGATAGTAGCTACTGTGTGGTAGGTAAGAAGGCTCTTGATTCTATCTTCTTCCTTGGGAATGACTTCTGGTTTGGCTGACATCTGGTTTATCAAGGTAGATTGGGTGTGAGACATGTTTGAAACATAGGTCTCAATGGCAGTGAGTCTAGTTTGGAGGCTGGAAATGTCACTATTCAGGCTCTCAAGTTGTTTGCTAATGTTTTGCAGGATAGAGGAGTGCTCATCTAACTGTCTGGAAAAGGCCTTGTTTTGTTCAAACTGTGTGTGCATATAGCTTTTGGTGCCTTTTTCTATTTCTATAAGTTTCTCATAGCCGGGTAGGTCTCTTTCCCTATAATTCTGGCTGTAGGAGTTGCTATTACCGTTCCCATATTTGTTGAATGGGAAAGGCCTAGGATTGTTGCTACCAAAATTACTCCTATAAGCATTATTGTTGAAGTTGTTTCTAGAGATAAAGTTCACATCTACTTGTTCTTGAGCAATCAAAGAATTTAAAGGAACATTTTGAGGATCAATAGGAGATTGCTTGGTAAGTAGAGACATGATAAGGTCAACCTTTTCATTTAGAGAGGAGATCTCCTCGACGGAATTTACCTTCTTACCAGTTGGAGATCTTTCGGTGTGCCACTGAGACTAGTTCATCATCATCTCATCAAGTAGCTTTGTGGCAGCAACAAGTGTGGTTGACATAAAAGTTCCTCCCGCGGCCGAATCTAACAGGTTCCGCGAGGTAAAGTTCAAGCCTGCATAAAAAGTCTGGATAACCATCCAGGTAGTCAGTCCATGTGTAGGGCAGTTCTTAACAAGAGATTTCATGCGTTCCCAAGCTTGGGCAATGTGTTCATTACCCAATTATTTAAAATTCATAATAAAGCTCCTCAACTAGATAATCTTAGCAGGGGGTGGTACTTCCCGATAAAAGCATCTTTGCACTTATCCCAAGAATCTATGCTATTCTTAGGCAAGGATTGAAACCAAATTTTAGCTTCATCCCTCAAAGAGAAATGAAAAAGCTTAAGCTTAGCAATATCACCATCTACTTCTTTGTACTTTTTCATATCACAAAGCTCAATAAAATTATTTAAATGCAAAGCAGCATCATCTCTAGCACCAGAGAATTGATCTTTCATAACAAGATTCAGCAAAGCAGGTTTAATCTCATCAGAAGGTGCTGAAGTAGCAGGTGTAGCAATAGGAGTGCGGATAAAGTCACTGTTGTTGTGACTAGTGAAGTCACACAACTTGGTGTTTTCATTGGAACCCATAGTAGCAGCAGGTATTTTTGGTATTTTTGATAAGGGACACAAAAGTAAAAACTGAAAGGTAAACTAACAAGACTAAAAAGCAAAGATAAAAGATAGTGTGCAACTCCCCTATCTTGTAGGCTGGAGTCCCCGGCAACGACGCCAGAAAACTTGTTGATGGCAAGAGAGTGTTAATACTCTTCAAGCCTCGTTGGTTACCCCAACTGCAGAGTGAGATATAGTGCAGCGGCAAGTTTTCCCTTGGCAAAGATACCAAGGTCTGTCTCTCGTAGGACTCCGAAGGATACAAGAAGGTGGTAAAGTGAACAATGGCGCCGAGGTTGCTAGCTTCACCTGGACCTGCACACAGATACAAATAAATTTTCTCCCAACGAATACAGAGGAGTTTTCAATTCCTCCGGCCTTGCCGTTTACAAAGGATCAACAGAAGAGATAAAAGTGGAACTGAAAGTAAGCTAAGGATGTAAACAGTAATGTGAAGATGGACCGGGTCCCGTGATTTTCACTAGTGATGTCTCTCTCCCAAAAGACGATAAAGTTCTAGCGAGGTAAACAAATCACAGTTGGGCAATTGACAGGATTATGAAGGCACCGCAATGCTAACTATGCTGCAAAGAAAGGAAGGGCTCAAAAGCAATGGGCAGTACGCCAAGGTAAGTAGACCGAAATCCAACTGCATCTACTACGAATCATCCACCTTGAGATATCTATCCAGAACATCTCGCTGGTATTAAGTTGTGAATCCCACCCAAAGTGTAAACTCAAAGCAACAGACAACTGCATTAAAAGAACTTTGCGTAAAGTAAAAAATCCTTGCACCTGCAGGTACAAGCACCATTGTTTTATCCCTGGTGGCAACAACACATCCCTTAGTCTCATGTTTCTGTCACTCAAGCTAGACATCAAGGGGCTGAACCCACAATCAAGCATAACGCTCCCTCTTGGAGTTGCAACAAATCGCTTGGCCAAAGTAAAATACGGCAACGGAGAACATGCAAGAATTTACTCAAGAACAAAATATAAAAGAGAAGAACCAAATATATTACTCATCACAATCTAAACATAGTCTCATAATCCATCAGATCCCAACAAACTCAACATAGCAACAACAGAAAATTACAAAAGTGCCTCGATCATGTGAGGCAGCTCACGAGGTCTTGAAAGTGGAAGCACAAAGAGGGGAGAGGAACATCACATAGCTACTGGTCACGGACCCATGGTCCAAGGGAAACTACTCACGGTACATACGGGAGGCGTCCATGGCTATGGATGGTCACCCGGAGGGGGTTCCTCCTCCCAGCAAGGTGCCGGGGCAGCTTCTCCAGGCAGCCTCGATCTAGAAACGGCGGCGGCGGTACAAAGGCGAGTTCGCGAAAAAGAGATCCGTCTTAGGGGTTTCCACCCCGAGGGGTAAATATAGGCGAAGGGGGCACCGAGAGGGGCCACAGGGCAGACAGGAGGCTCCCTGGCGCGGCCTAGGGTGGGCCGCGCCAGGGACCCTTCTGGAGTCTCTGTGGTGGCCCCCCTTCCCTCCTTTGGTGTTTCCGGAAGCTTCTGTGTCGCTGATTTTTATCTGATTTTTACGGATTTTACAAAAACAGCAGAAAACAACAACTGGCAGCTGGGTGCACTGGGTTAATAGATTAGTCCAAATATGCTCAAAAGTGTATGAAAGTTAAAGCAAAACATGGAAAAGTCACACAAAACATGCATGGAGCAAGCAGAAATTATAGATACGTTTGGGGCGTATCAGCAGCCACCCCCCGAGGTGTTCTTCGCAATCACGACATAAACAAAATTGGCACTCGGGGGCTCGCCGCAGCAGCCACCCCCCGAGGCGTTCTTCGCAATCGCGACATAAACAAAATTGGCACTCGGGGGCTCGCCGTAGCAGCCACCCCCCGAGGTGTTCTTCGCAATCGCGACATAAACAAAATTGGCACTCGGGGGCTCGCCGCAGCAGCCACTCCCCGAGGCGTTCTTCGCAATCGCGACATAAACAAAATTGGCAGTCGGGGGCTCGCCGCAACAGCCACCCCCCGAGGCGTTCTTCGCAATCGCGACATAAACAAAATTGGCACTCGGGGGCTCGCCGCAGCAGGCACCCCCCGAGGCGTTCTCCGCAATCGCGACACAAACGGAATTAGCACTCGGGGGCTCGCTGCAGAAGCAAAGCCCCTTACAGCAAAACCAATACTACAAAGGAATACAGTACACCAAGAGGAAGCGCATACAAAGAGAGGAAGCACATACAAAGAGAGGAAGCACCTAACCCCCAGGCTCCATCTTCGCCTTAATAAGAGAACCCAGATAACGATCGTTCTCCTCGCAAACCCGCTTCACAACTTGGCGCGTAGGCTCATCGACCGCCGCGTAGTGCTCATCCATCGGGTGATCCCTACCACCTTGAGGACCCCCCACCACTTGAGAAATATCATCTCCCGACCAATGACTATGGATCAAGCCCAAGGCAGCTCGACCGCCAACATGAATCTCGTGACCCATCACGCAACGCAGCTCTGCAGGCTGAGAAAATACGCGGCAGAGCGTCTCAAAAGACGATGGCACCACCTGCAGCGGATAAAACTCAAAGTGGATCCCGCCCAGCACCCGGTAACAGTACCGCAGAGCAGCCGGCACCCGTTCAACTCGAAGACGAAGCACAGCAAATGCTCGAGCACGAGCCCCATCTGCCCAGAAAGGATTGTTCGCCTGCACATCAGGATCATCCAGCCGAGATAGTTCCGATTGAATGGCCTTCTCTTCATCTCGGGACAGCCCGCCAGTACTTCAAAAAACAGAATCAAAATCAAGACGATGATAGAAAAGCTGCTAAATACAGTTGAGCAATCGAGCAGAAGCCAAACTCACCTCGCAGGAGGTCAGACAACTTCACCACCCACGAAGCAAGACTATCCAGCACGGCCTCAGCACGCTCGCGTTTGGAACGATGGACTGTTGCAGCCCCCTTGAGGCGAACAACTTCCCGCTCAGCGTTTCTCAGCCTCAAGCACACGGACTCGTACGCACCCTCGCGAGCGTCCTCCTTCAACGAACTCCAAGCCCGAAGAACGCCCGGGGCGGCCTACCGCAAAACGAACAAAAATAAAGGTAAATCAAGCACAACAGCAGGAATGGCCAAGCAGTTATTCCAATCAAAGTAGCACAGATTCTCCACCACAAAGGAGGCATATTACAACCAAAAGTTTCAGGCGACACGACATGACTACGCCCCCCCCCCCTTGCCCATAGAGGAGGGATACTGAGCATCCACAACTTTTTGCAGACGACGAGCCAGAACAGTGGCTCGCTCACTCTGCTCGTCAGTGTAATCAGGGACAGTCTCAACCAGAGAGTCGTCAATGGAAATTACGTGCCCCATAAGAACAACAAGGGACGTGGAAAGACCACTCACCACGTTCTCGCCAACCAGCTCCTCCAAGAGATCTCCGCCTTCGCCAAATGCAGCAACGCGGGCGTCTAGACCAACTGGCAACTTCGTGCCCTCCGGCATGAGGTGCTCATGAGAAAGACCCACAAGAGTGGAAGCCCGGGCGCAAACACCTTTGGCAACATCAACAGCAGCCGACATGGCATCCACAGCCCCATGGAGAACTCCAGAACTCGATGCAACCACTTCTGTCACACTCGCACCCGTAGAGGCTGCACCAGGCAACCAAAGTCATTATGGGAAGACAAAGAGACAAAGCGCCCAGCAACGGAACGACGACTTACATACAAGCGAGTCCGCCAAGACCCGAAGACGCTCGCACTCGACTGCCTCAGCCTGCACAAGCGCATCCTCAGCCTGACGCAGGCGTACCAGCTCCTCGTGCTGATCGTGCAGCTCTTTCTCCTTGGAAGCCAAAGCAACCTTGAGGATGGAAATCGTTCTTTCCTCCTTCTTGACCTGCTTCTCGGAAGTTTGACGACGGTCTGAGAAACAAGACAACACTCAGAACAGAGGACCCAGCAGTTCAAGCACAGCAGTACAGGAAGAAATACTTACTACTCATGGCAGATAAAGCATCTTGGGTAGAATTGTGGGTCTGTTGCTGATACGTCCAAAACGTATCTATAATTTCTTCTTGCTCCATGCATGTTTTGTGTGATATTGTTATGATCTAGATACACTTTCATACACTTTTGATCATATTTGGACTAATCTATTAACTCAGTGCACCCCAGTGCCAGTTCCTGTTTTCTGCTGTTTTTCTATTTTAGTTTTCCCCCATATAAAAAGTGCCAGAAAAATTCCGGGAAAAATACGGGAAAAATCAGCATACATGAAGCTTCGAGAAGAGCCCGGGAGGGGCCAGAGGGGAGCCAGGGGGCCCAGGCGGCCATCCGGCGCGGCCCCACCCCTGGCCGCGCCAGGGGGGCGCCTGGGGCCCCTGGTCCACCTCTGGCTGCCCCCCTTCGCCTATTTATTCTCCATCACGGGAAAACTCCAGAAGAGGAACCCTATTCCGCAAACTCGCCTCTGTTCCGCCGCCGCCGCGCTTCTGAGATCGGGAGCACCTGAAGACCTCTTCCCGGCACCCTGCCGGAGGGAGGATTGACCTCCGGGAGTCTCCTCTCCACCATGGATGCTCCCCGGATGTCTCGTGAGTAGTTTTCCTTGGACCATGGGTCCGTGATCAGTAGCTATGTGATGTTCTCCTCCCCTCTTTGATCTTCATTGTTTAGACCTCGTGAGATGCCCTACATGATCGAGGCACCTTTGTAATATTTCTGCTGTTGCTATGCTGAGTTTGGAGGGATCTGATGGATTATGAGATTATGTTCAGATTGTGATAGAGTAATATATTTGGTTTTTATCTCTTATATTTTTGTTCCTAAGTAATTCTTGCATGTTCCCCGTTGCTGTTTATTGCTTTGGCCAAGTAGTAGGTAGTGGCTCCAAGAGGTAACGTTGTGCTAGATTGTCGGTTCATGTCCCCCGATGACACGCTTGAGTGACAGAAACATGAGTCTAGGGGATGTGTTGTTGCCACAAGGGGGAAAACAACGGTGCTTGTAACCGCGGTTACAAGGATTGTTTACTTTACGCAAAGGTATTTTTAATGCAGTTGTCTGTTGCTTTGGGTTTACACTTTGGGTGGGGCTCGCAACTTAATACCAGCGAGATGTTCTGGATAGATATCTCAAGGTGGATGATTAGTAGTAGATGCAGATGGATTTCGGTCTACTTATTTTGGTGTACTGCCCGTGCTTTTGAGACTCTTCCTTTCTTTTGTAGCATAGTTAGCATTGCGGTGCGTTCATAATCCTGTCAATTGCCCTTCTGTAATTTGTTTACCTCGCATAGCATTTTTATCGTCTTTTGGGAGAGAGACATCACTAGTGAACATCACGTATCCCGGTCCATATCCTCATTACTGTTTCCAAGCTTTATTTGCTTTACTGATTTTACTCTCTATCATTATCCCTTGTGTTTTATCCTTTGTGAACAACAAGACCGGAGAGATTGACAACCTCTCTGAACTTCGTTGGGAACAAAATTATCTGTGTCTGTGTGCAGGTCCGCGTCAGTTGCGCCGCTGACACCTACTTATCATCTCTGGAGTCCTACTGGAGACAAACCTTGGTATCTTCACCGAGGGAAAACTGCTGCTGCACTACATCTCAAACCTTCCACTTGGGGTAACCAACGAAGGGATAGAAACCATCAGTTGCCAATGCTCAGCTTCGACCACCAGACGGTCACAGTGTTGGAACACCTGCTACTCGAAGAAATAAAATATTAAGGCAGAACCAAAGCAAGACTACAACCAACCTCAAGCACTTGCTTGCAGCCTCGGAGGCTACTCCCATCGGGAGCACTGGTCGTGCTCCCAATGACGATACGGTACAATGCAAAGACAGAGCCAAGGCAAGACTACAATCAACCGCAAGCACTTGCTTGCAGCCTCAGGGGCTACTCCCATCGGGAGCACTGCCGTGCCCCCGATGACGAAAACTACACAAGCAAAATAGGAAACGAACTCACCAGCCCAGCTATGCGGTCGAAAAAGCGGACTTTATCTTCAACGGCGAGATCAAGACGGCCCAAGTAAGGATGACCTGGAGCAGTAGGCTTGACATCAGGAGCAACAACACCAGACGCCATCGGCGGAGCAGCAGTAGGAACCACACCTGCAACTGAGACAGCAGGAGTCACCGACGGTACGGGCTGACCAACAGCAGCCGAAGAATCATCAGTATGCTTGGCGGCCACTCCAGAGTCAGTCGACTGTAGGTCGACAGTAGCCGCACTGGTGTAGGAAGCAGTCGCAGCGCTACAAGATAAACTCCATCAGACAAAAGAACAGAGGAAAACAACCCCGGCAGAGTCGATCATATTCTTACCCGCCACACGCATAGCGAGTACGCAACAACCTCCCAAACCTGGGCCTTTTGCAGACATCAACAGGAGGAGACGACTCAGCGGACAGACAACGGAACATCACCACTCGTCGCGTCAAGATCTTCGACGCCCGAAGGCCGCGACCGCTTGACACGAAAGGGGGCCGATTCCTCACTATCTCCGGTCTCCGGCAGCTCGGCCCTTGTGGAATCATCAGCACCAGCGGCACCCACGAGCACGCTGGCATCAACACTCTGAGCAGCTAATGTGAGAGGTAATGATAGTGATTTCTCTCCCTTCGTTGGTAAACCCCAAGTGGAAGGCGTGATGTAGCACATCAGCAAATTTCCCTCAGTAAAGATACCAAGGTTTGTCTCCAGTAGGACTCCAGAGATGATAAGTAGGTGTCAGCGGCGCAACTGATGCGGACCTGCGCACAGACACAAATAACTTTGTTCCCAACGAAGTTCAGAGAGGTTGTCAATCTCTCCGGTCTTGTTGTTCACAAAGGATCAAACGCAAGGGATAATGATAGCAACTGATAGTAAAAGAAGAAAATAAAATGAGCGTGTAAACAGTGATGAGGATATGGACCGGGATACGTGATGTTCACTAGTGATGTCTCTCTCCCAACAGACGATAAAACTTCTATGCGAGGTGAACAAATTACAGAAGGGAAATTGACAGGATTATGAACGCACCGCAATGCTAACTATGCTACAAAAGAAAGGAAGAGACTCAAAAGCATGGGAAGTACGCCAAAATAAGTAGACCGAAATCCAACTTCATCTACTACTAATCATCCACCTTGAGATATCTATCCAGAACATCTCGCTGGTATTAAGTTGCGAGCCCCACCCAAAGTGTAAACCCAAAGCAACAGACAACTGCATTAAAAAGCACTTTGCGTAAAGTAAACAATCCTTGCAACCGCGGTTACAAGCACCATTGTTTTCCCCCTTGTGGCAAGAGCACATCCCCTAGACTCATGTTTCTGTCACTCAAGCGTGTCATCGAGGGGCATGAACCCACAATCGAGAAAAATGTTCCCTCTTGGGGTTACTACCTACTACTTGGCCAAAGCAATAAACAGCAATGGAGAACATGCAAGAATTACTTAGGAACAAAAATATAAGAGATAAGAACCAAATATATTACTCAATCACAATCTGAACATAATCTCATAATCCATCAGATCCCATCAAACTCAGCATAGCAACAGCAGAAAGATTACAAAAGTGCCTTGTTCATGTAGGGCAGCTCACGAGGTCTAAACCATGAAGAACAAAGAGGGGAGGAGAACATCACATAGCTACTGATCACGGACCCATGGTCCAAGGAAAACTACTCACAAGACATCCGGGAAGCATCCATGGTGGAGAGGAGACTCCCGGAGGTCAACCCTCCCTCCGGCAGTGTGCCGGGAAGAGGTCTTCTGGTGCTCCCGATCTCGGAAGCACGGCGGCGGCGGAACAGAGGCGAGATCGCGAAAAAGGGTTATGTCCTCAAGGGTTTCACGTCACGGGGAATATATAGGCGAAGGGGGGCAGCCAGAGGTGGACCAGGGGCCCCAGGCGCCCCTCTGGCGCGGCCCAGGGGGTGGCCGCCTTGGCCACCCCTGGCTCCCCTCTGGCCCCACTCGGGCTCTTCGCGAAGCTTCCTGTACGCTGATTTTTCCTATATTTTTCCCGGAATTTTTCTGGCACTTTTATATGGGGGAAAACTGAAATAGAAAAACAGCAGAAAACAGGAACTGGCACTGTGGTGCACTGAGTTAATAGGTTAGTCCAAATATGATCAAAAGTGTATGAAAGTGTATCTAGATCATAGAAATATCACACAAAACATGCATGGAGCAAGCAGAAATTATAGATACATTTTGGACGTATCAACATCCCCAAGCTTAATTCCTGCTCGTCCTCGAGTAGGTAAATGATAACAGCATAATTTATGTGGTGACATGCTAGCAACCATATAAGAACTTTGAAAAGTAAAGCAATCAAGGTTAGAGATTCAATTCAAGTCATAACATGCAAGAGTCTATATTAGCATTGAAACAAGTAACAAAAGAACATTAGGTGCAAGATCTCTCGTTGTCCGTGACTCGAATGTCTCCAAATGGTGTTTGCGTGCAAGAAGGGGGATAGGGAATACGAGAAAAAACATTTATTTGTTGAGAACTCAATCTACTAAAGTTTCACACTTGGTCTTTTTCTGGAATCTTATCTTGACTCGTCCCCAGACCACTAGCCAGGTACAAGTCAATTTGATCTACTTCTTTTTCAATATTTTGAGCACTCATGCAATGGATGAGCGTAAGCACGAGAGTTGACACTTTGGATGGCAAAGAGAGAAATAGTGTGGAGGAGGAAGAGAAAAAGGGTGAGAAAGGCTCACATCAATGAGGACAATCATCGGCAAGAGATGCCAAATGATAGATATGATGTGAGGAGTAGGGATTGCCATGCAACGGATGCACATACGAGCTAGGAAGCTCTCCAATGGAACTAGTGGGGTGCATCTAACTTGCTCGCTCATGAATACCTAGAGCTCGTTTGAGGAGGCTCATCCTTGGAATATGCAAGCCAAGTTCTATAGTGTGAAGGTCCCCACATAGCTATATGCATAATGATCATCTATATGGAGTACAAGGATATAAAGGGAGTACTAGTGTGGATCTCTCAAAAGGATAGTAGTGTTGCCCCTTTCTCTCTTTTTATTTCTTTTTATCTTTTTTCTATTTTTTTGTATTTTTTTGTGGCCTCAATGGCTCTTTCTATTTAACTCTCATTTGTCCTCTTTGGGATCTTTTATTGTGTCCACTTTGGGATCTTTTCCTCACTTAAGGGTAACACTCTATTTTACAAGAAGGTAAAGGAGATCTTTCACACTTTACAAGGTACTCAAAATCATAAAGAAGATGTAACTATCATGATGTATGCAATGTATGTCGCTGCCAGTGTAGCAGGAACATGTATGACATGAAGATCAAGTCATGAAGAGGTGGATGTTGTATGGCAATATATCTCGGAAAGGCTATGGAAATGCCTTGATAGGTAGGTATGGTGGCTGTTTTGAAGAAAGATATAAGGAGGTTTATGATGACAGAGCGTATCATGCCAAGGGTTTGGATGTACCGGCGAAGGTGGACACCAACTCTCGGAGTGAGAAGAAGGCAATGCACGGCACGGGAGAGGCTAGCAAAATATGGGAAGGTGGAAGTGTCAACTTTCAATACTTACATTAGTCCGAAGAACTCATGCACTTATTATCGGTAACTCTCAATCTAATAAGGAGGTTCACAAAGAGACAAGTACCCCGAGGAGGAGTGTATGGGGGTTTGGTTATCCTTGCGCATCCTCGACTCATGGTACGTGAGTGTACTCTAATATTCGATCCCTCCAAAGATTAGTGATCCATCTAGTAGCTAGAGTTCTCAACTAGTTTTTTAGGTTTTGAAAATACACACGGATTGCCCAAAATACGACACCTATCACTAATAGGCTAGAGCTCTTAACACCAAAAGTTCAAACATTACTCACATCAAAACTTCAAAACTATTGCAAGTTACTACTAGAATTAAATAGCAACCTCAATTACCTACTTCCAAGACAAAACACAACTCAGTGCAACAACCAACTCTCTTTAACAAGATAAACATGAAAACTAAAAAGAGTTCCAGCCACAGACTAAACAAAATCCAATGCTCTTGCTAAAGACAAACTAAGACTAAAACTAAACATGGCAGAAGCTATGAAAAGATAAAGAACACACAACAGCAAAAAGATAAGCAGGAAAAATCCTATGATGTGTTCTAGATTTTGAAAGTGGAGCGTGTTTCTCTCCCACACAATGTAAGACGGGGTCTAACTTGTTATGAACAGCAAGCAAAACTAAAGAAAACTAAAAATAAAACCTAAGAGCGAGACGCTCCAAGCATAGCACATAACGCATGAAGTGATAAAAATATAGTGAGACGAAGGACGAACTGATGATTGTTGATGGAGAAGGGGATGCATGGGGGCATCCCCAAGCTTAGACGCTTGAGTCTCCTTGAATATTTATTGGGGATGCATGGGGGCATCCCCAAGCTTGAGCGCTTGACACTCCTGGATCTTCTTTCATCATCTTCCATCGCACACTTGAAAACTCCCTTCATACATAACTCATCATAAGCTGATTAGAGAGGTTAGTACCCTTAATAAAATAATTTTTCCCCACTGGATATAAAGATATTCTTGAAGAGCTACTGTTTCTGAAGAGTGCCAAAAAGTTTTTGCAAAGAAAAAGCAAGCTTAAGGTTTGCAAAAGTTAGGAGAGACAAAACGTGGCAGAATCTGTGAAAAACAGAACAGCAGGTAGTAAAGAATTTTTTAGGGGCACTTCTGCAACTCAAATAAAAAAACTCAGAACATACGAAAGTTTCACAATTGTATAGAGCACGCTTTCAATAAAATTCAGATCAAAAAGATGATCTGGTGATTTGATTCGAATTTTTCTGTCAAGGGACAGAATCTGTTTTCTGGACAGCATGTCACAACTTTTGCTTCCCTTATCATAAGAGGCTATAACTTGGCACAAAGCTGAAAAATAAAGATACAATGATGTTTCTACAGTAGTAACAAACATCAAGACACAACAAAAGCAAAAAGAAAAACCTAAATTCGTTGCGGGCTGCCTCCCGAAAGCGCTTTCTTTTATGCCTTTAAGCTAGGCTTAAAGATTATAGAAGATGCTCTCACAAGAATAAGAATTTTGAAGCAAAAGAGAGCATAAAGAAGCAAATGTGAAACACATTTAAGCCTAAACCACTTCCTATGCATAGGAATCTTGTAAGAAAATAAATCAAAGAAGCACAAAGTGACATGCGTAGGAAGGTAGAACAAGAACAACTTCAAAATTTTCAACATGAAGAGAGGTGTTTTTGTAACATGGAAGTTTCTGCAACCAAACTTTCCTCTCTCAAAGTAATTTTCAGTAGCATCATGAACAACATCTAGAATATAACTATCACATAAATCATGTTGTTCATGACCTACAAGCACACATGTATTGTTTTCAACACGGTTTTTAGGATGATAAGATAGATGCAACCCATCACATTGAGCCTTGGTAAGAGCAAAATTCTCCGGAATAGTTGGAGACTTCAAAAGGATAATAGGGCAATCAAGTGTGGGTGCAACAACAATAATTTCATGCTTAACATAAGGAACTATAGAAAGTTCATCTTCGTAGGCATCATCCATAGTGGCATCATGGCCATCAACAAAGCAAGTATCAAAATCATCAGAAAGGGAAGTATCAAGTGAGTCCTCGGAATCATAAGATTCCTCTTCATAGCAATCATTAGTCTCTTCTTGGGAAGCAAGCATTCTATTTTTAAAATCCTCAATATAAGCATTGGAAGTATAATTCTCAAAGCAATAAGCAAGAACAACAAAGTTTTCAGACTTGTGAATAGTATCGTAATACTTTTCAATCAAAGAAGCAATCTCATAAGCACCTTTAAAAGCAACAAACTCTTCAATCTTTTCAACATCAAAGTAATCATAAACACCTTTGGCATAAGAAGATAGGATCTCATTTTCATTAAACTCACATTGGAAAGGAAGGTGTTTACGCTCTATATTATAGCAGCAAGTAAAATCATAAATGTGGCATAAACGCTCAGCATAGCAATAAGAAACTTTTATTTGATCCCATAAGTGTTTCCTTTCCGAGATAGGCGGTGCCGCGTATAATGAGCATGCTCATCCAATGATTTTCCCTCGACCAAGTCGGTTGGGTTTTTAGCGCGAGCACAAATTGATCGAAGACGATCCAAGTGAAACATGTCCATCCTACCATATTTGGGTGGTTCCACACCCATGGTGAAGATAGCATTAGTAGGTATTTTTGGTATTTTTTATAAGGGACACATAAGTAAAAACTAAAAGGTAAACTAACAAGACTAAAAAACAAAGGTAAAGGGTAGTGTGCAACTCCCCTATCTTAGCACTCGGAGTCCCCGGCAACGGCGCCAGAAATTTGGCTTGATGTGCGAGGTAATGATATTGATTTCTCGCCCTTCGTTGGTAAACCCCAGGTGGAAGGCGTGATGTAGCACAGCAGCAAATTTCCCTCAGTAAAGATACCAAGGTTTGTATCCAGTAGGACTCCAGAGATGATAAGTAGGTGTCAGCGGCGCAACTGACGCGGACCTGCACACAGACACAAATAACTTTGTTCCCAACGAAGTTCAGAGAGGTTGTCAATATCTCCGGTCTTGTTGTTCACAAAGGATCAAACGCAAGGGATAATGATAGCAACTGATAGTAAAAGCAAAAAAGTAAATGAGCATGTAAACAGTGATGAGGATATGGACCGGGATACGTGATGTTCACTAGTGATGTCTCTCTCCCAAAAGACGATAAAACTGCTATGCGAGGTGAACAAATTACAGAAGGGAAATTGACAGGATTATGAACGCACCGCAATGCTAACTATGCTACAAAAGAAAGGAAGAGGCTCAAAAGCATGGGCAGTACGCCAAAATAAGTAGACCGAAATCCAACTGCATCTACTACTAATCATCCACCTTGAGATATCTATCCAGAACATCTCGCTGGTATTAAGTTGCGAGCCCCACCCAAAGTGTAAACCCAAAGCAACAGACAACTGCATTAAAAAGAACTTTGCGTAAAGTAAACAATCCTTGCAACCGCGGTTACAAGCACCGTTGTTTTCCCCCTTGTGGCAACAACACATCCCCTAGACTCATGTTTCTGTCACTCAAGCGTGTCATCGGGGGGCATGAACCCACAATCGAGCAAAACGTTCCCTCTTGGGGTTACTACCTACTACTTGGCCAAAGCAATAAACAGCAACGGAGAACATGCAAGAATTAATTAGGAACAAAAATATAAGAGATAAGAACCAAATATATTACTCAATCACAATATGAACATAATCTCATAATCCATCAGATCCCATCAAACTCAGCATAGCAACAGCAGAAAGATTACAAAAGTGCCTCGATCATGTAGGGCAGCTCACGAGGTCTAAACCATGAAGAACAAAGAGGGGAGGAGAACATCACATAGCTACTGATCACGGACCCATGGTCCAAGGAAAACTACTCACAAGACATCCGGGAAGCATCCATGGTGGAGAGGAGACTCCTGGAGGTCAACCCTCCCTCTGGCAGGGTGCCGGGAAGAGGTCTTCTGGTGCTCCCGATCTCGGAAGCGCGGCGGCGGCGGAACAGAGGCGAGATCACGAAAAAAGGTTATGTCCTCGAGGGTTTCACGTCACGGGGAATATATAGGCGAAGGGGGGCAGCCAGAGGTGGACCAGGGGCCCCAGGCGCCCCCCCTGGCGCGGCCCAGGGGGTGGCCGCGCCGGGTGGCCGCCTGGGCCACCCCTGTCTCCCCTCTGGCCCCACTCGGGCTCTTCGCGAAGCTTCCTGTACGCTGATTTTTCCTATAATTTTCCCGGAATTTTTCTGGCACTTTTTATATGGGGGAAAACTGAAATAGAAAAATAGCAGAAAACAGGAACTGGAATTGTGGTGCACTGAGTTAATAGGTTAGTACAAATATGTTCAAAAGTGTATGAAAGTGTATCTAGATCATAGCAATATCACACAAAACATGCATGGAGCAAGCAGAAATTATAGATACGTTTTGGACGTATCAGCAGCATCGACAACAGCAGAAGCATCTGGCTCTGCCTGAATATCAGCATCTTCCGACTGCGGAGGGTTGCACAACGCAGGAACGTGGCCCTACAAAGTAAATATCATCATCAGCAAGTAGTCAAGCAAACATCTAAATCAGGCGAGAAACTCAAAAATGCGAACCTGCGGCAGCGCGTGATCAGAAGAATAAGGACGGACGAAACCCATCTCAGAAACGCTCGAGCACTTGGTCACATACTGGATCCGGACCAAGAGGCCATCAGCATTAAGCTCCTCGGGGGAGCATCTCGTTGAGTCCTCGAGTCCCTCATACTGCCACATGGGACAGACTCGATACTGCAGCGGCTGGACGCGCCTCCCCATAAAAACAGAGATGAGCTGCCCACCGGTCAAGTTGTCCTTCAACACAGCGACGCTCTCTAAGAATGGAGCCACTGTAGACGACTCTATCACAGACAAAGAATGGGACCACGAAGCCTGCTTGACTACTCGCGCCTCGGGATTAAAGGGAGCGAGACCAAATCGCTACCCAGCAACGTGCTGATCCTTCAGATAGAACCAACTCTTCCGCCAAGAACTGACGGAGTCAAGCATCTCCAAATCAAAGTACGAATGCTTATCCCTAATGGATATACCCACTTGCCCCACAGCATACTCAGAGTTCGTCCTCCTTATACAAAAGAGGCGCTTCCAGAGCCCCCAATGGGGATAGATCTCCAAGAAGGCCTCACAAAGGGTAATAAAGCAAGCAATGTGCAAAATCCCGTTGGGAGTCAAATTATGCAGCTGAAGCCGATAGGAGTACAGCAAACCATGAATAAAGGGTGAATCGGAAGGGCAAACCCACGATGGAAGAACGCCTGAAAGCACACCCACTCATCTGCCGTCGGAGCGGGAACTGGCTCATCCCCCGGAATCCGCACGGCATCTCCCACCACCAAGCCATCAGCCATCAGCGAACCGAGATCCGCAGCCCCAAAGGTCGAGTGCTCCCACTTGCCAGACATCTTGGCCGACTCCGGAGCAGCACGGGAGTGTTTGGTCATAGATTTCGCAGCAAACAACAAGAGGTGGAAGATGAAGGCTCAAGAACAGGGGAAAAACAAAAGCGAGAGGAGGAAGACAATGGCTGGGTAAAACCTAAAACTTACCTAGCCGCTCGTTATTTAACCAACGGCCAGGCGAGCAGGGGCACCGTTCAATTCCAGCGTCTAGTAAACGTGGCACGATCCCACGGCAGGTGAAAAGCATGGAAAACCCAATCGGCGCAGTAACAACACCGCCCACTACGCGCGAAAAAAGAGGACCATAATCACGCGAAGCGAAAATTTCGGCAGGACAGCGCCAAGTCATTTCCTTTGACAGGATACAATGTGTAAGAGCAAAAGTTATACCCTCATGAGTTTTGGACATTGTTGGTCAAATCAGTAGAGGAACTAACAAGTTCTCTAGTGTGAAACAGATGGTTAGGTTCCTGAAGTTATAGGTTGGTGATAAAGCTTCAACGAAGATTTACTCATTTATCGAAGCATATCCTCTGGAGCGAAGTTTATCACGGATGTCGACCCCTAAAAGGATAAGGAATCCTGAAGCACGTCTCATCGAAGAAGTTGATCAAGATGGCGCAAGACTTAGTTGTTTTTGCATAGTTCTTTTTACTTCTTTGAGTCGTAAGAAAAACCGTACTATCAAGAGGGGTTTAGTAAATGTACTCCGAAGGTTTTGATGAAAAGACTCAGATCGAATCTAAACCAGTGAGAAGCCAGAGTCGAAGAAATCTCATGTGAGCTAGGTAATGCTTCACCAGCGAAGACTTTGTTCTTTCGGCTCCTGAAGCAGAACCAAGTCCGTGAGTCAGCTTTACTTGGACCGCAAGTAAAGTTGCGCATTGATTGGAAATATGACCGTTGGGGACAGGTGTCAAGCTGTCACATCGGGTCACTTCAGTCATTTCGCACCTAGGGATTACCACCTATAAATACGCCACCCCCGCCCTCATTGGTTGGTGGCTGCTCCAAGATTGATTCCCTACAGAGGAGAGAGAGAGAGAGCAACCCCACCGAAGCATTTCAAAAACCAATCCACCGAAGCATAAGTCCTATTGATCTGAGTTGATTCATTATGACTTAGGAAGAAGTTTTCTAGCCTTTTCATCTTGGAGAACTGCAATTCTCCTAGACGGTTAGAGAGTTGTTCTTCAGAGAGCGAAGAGTAATTGTCGCCTCGAAGTCCAGTTTGTCAAAGGTTTCGGTGATTTCCTCAATAATCAACCACGAGTGAAGAACTGACCAAGCTCAAGGAGATTTGTGCAGTGGAGATACGGACGGAGAGAGGTTAGCTCCTGTGTTCAATCACAAGTCCCTCCAACCAGACGTAGCACTTTGCAGAGTGTGAACTGGTCGAACAAACATCGCCGAGTCAAGAGTTCGTTTTACTTTCCGCACTTGATACTTTTGATTCACTATGTTCTGCTTCGATCATGTTCTGCTTCAATGTTTACCTTCTGTTGAATAGTTTCGGTTGCTATGTTATGCTTCACTTCATAGTTTCATGCAAAATTTTGAAGTGATCATTCACCCCCTCCCCCTCTGATCACATACTTGATCTAACAATTGGTATCAGAGCAAGGCACTCTTTATTTGGATTAACCTCCTGGAGTGTTTTCAAGTATGTCTTCTAGTATGTCTTTCGCAGCTATTCGCTCTGGCGAACCTATTCCTATTTTCAATGGGAAGGACTACCCATACTGGAAGGACAAGATGAAAAGAAATATCATGGCTATCAACTCAACTGCCTGGCAAGTTGTCTTGTATGGAGTCACTGTTGCTGATGAGAAGGAGATCACCCCTGAAGAAGCAACGTTGATTGATCTTGATTCTGTAGTTTGGGTTTTCATTACCAATCACTTGACACCTGAAAAGTATCATGAAGTGGAGAATATTCCAACTGCCAAAGGTGTCTGGGACTATCTTGAGAAGATTGGTGAAGCTGTTTCTACCCAGAAAGATGCCAGAATTGACACTCTTCGAAGCAAATTCTATCGCTTCAAGAGAAACGAGGGTGAAAAAGTCAGTTCTATTTACAGCAGACTCACAACTCTTGCAAATGAATTGATTTCCCTCGGTGCTGATGACATTACACCTCACTCTATTGTGAGAACTCTGCTTCGCTCGTTAGATGACTCATTTGATAACATTGTGCTGATGATCATGGAAAGGACTGATTACAGACGTCTTGTTGCTGCTGATGTTCTTGAGAGACTCACTACCTTTGAAATGGAAGAAGATGAGAAACGTGACATAAATGGTTCTCGAAGGAGATCCCATGCTTTGAAAGCAAAAGCTTCGCGTCATTCTTCGCCCGAAGTCAGTTCGGCTTCAGGTGTCGAATCAGATGATCCCGCAAGCATTGGAAAGGATTTAGCACTGATAATGAGACGCTTCAATCGCTTTCAGAAGAAAGGTTTTTCTTCACCCAAGAAGAGTTATCCTTCAAGAAGCTCAAGTCATTCTTATCACCGTTCATCCTCAAAAAGCTCTCCATCGAAGGACAACTTCTGCTATAAGTGCAAGAAACCAGGACACTACATCGCTGATTGCCCTCTGTGGGAAGCTGAAAACAAATCGAAGCATTCACTCAGAGACTCTTCATCGAAGTCTTACAGATCCTCCAGAAGTCATGAGTCAAAGAAACATGATTCCAGTTCAAGAAGGGAAAAGAAGAAAGATTCTGATGATGATAAGAGGAAGAAGTATCACAAGAAGCGTGAGGGTTCTTCATCGAAGACTTACTCGTCTCGTCGAAGCAGCTCCCACCGTGCCAAGGCCTATCTGGGAAAGGAGATGAACTCAGAAGACGAAGCCTCTGGTTCCGAAGCTGAACAAGACTCAAGGTCTGCTTCAGGGACCGAATCAGATGGTGTTGCTGGATTGGCATTTGCTTCGACAAATGCTTCAGCAAAGGCTTTGAGCTCATTCTTCACCAACTACAGCAGTGAAGATGAAATTCCTCCATATTGCTTCATGGCCAAGCAAAGGTATCTTCATCCAAGTCAACCTATGATACTTCTGATTATTCCTCATGTGAAAGTGATACTAGGATAAGCTATGCTAAACTTTCTAAAATTGCTTCAATTCAACAAGATGAACTTGATTCACTAAGCAAAACCATTAAGAAGTCAGAATCGTTGTTGATCGATGAGATTGAGAAGAATCAAACTTTAACCAATGAGCATGCTGCTCTGAAGGAGAAGTTTGAAGAATTATCCTCTCGGCATGATCTTCTTTCAGTTGATTATGAGAAGCTTACCTATGAATTTCTTCAGAGGAAAGTGGCTCTCGAAAAACTGACAGAGGCTCATGAAGAATTGGAAAATGTCAATCTCTCTCTCATGGCTCAACAAGGTTCTGAAGCAATTGATAAATCTGAATCACCTTGTTTGGATTGTTTGGAACGAAGCAAAACTATTTCCAAAGGGAAAGCTCCTATTATTATTGATGATACTAATGCCTCTGATGAGGAAAATCCTGCTGTTACCGAGGAACTCCTCAGGTTGAAAAACTTATTTGAAACAGGCATGTTCAAAAGTGTGCAAGGACACCAATATCTCTGTGATATCCTGAGGAAGGCTCTCCTTCACAGGAATCCCAGGAATGAAGGTGTTGGTTTTGAGAGAAAGATAAATCCTGATGGCACATATTGGGAGCCTGAGCAGTATCCTAAGACTGTTTGGGTTCTAGCTAAGGAGAAACCCATTGATATTGCTAACCTTTCAGGTTTCGATTGCAAAATGAACAAAGTCATTGTGGATGAATCACTTGATTCAGACTACAAACTCATGAAAGATGAACAGGGAAAAGTTTCAGCTGAGTATGTAGGTACTCCACCAAAGAATGGATTCTACAAGAGGCAGATATGGGTGCAGAAAGCACTTGTGGAAAAGTTGCCTGCTAACCATTCTATGCAGGGAAAGACTTCGGTACCACCGAATCATTTCTACTCTCTTGAGACAAGAAATGATCCATTGGTGACCGAATCAAATGTTCCGCAGAAGCAATACTATCGTACTGGTCGCCACACGTATCGTCCTCATAATAATCATACTAAGATTGCATATGCTCATACTTATGCTAACCGTTCACAGAGGACTTACATTTATGGTGTGCTTGATGGTTCACCGAAGCAATACACTCCCGTTCGATTTAATATTGCTTCGACCAGTGCTTCAACGTCTTCTCAGTCACCTGCTCGTTTGTGGGTGGTTAAGAAGAACTAATTCTTCTGCAGGGCTATGTCTCCGGTGGATCCGAATGGGTCATGGATAGTGGTTGTACAAATCATATGACCGGAGACAAGGAGTTGTTCTCCGAAGAAAACTATCTCAATCTTCTTTGAAGTTCATTACCTTCGGTGATAACAACAAAGGTAAAGTGTTAGGTTTGGGTAAGATTGCCATATCGAAGGATAAGCACATTGACAAAGTTATGCTAGTCCAATCACTTGGATATAATCTTATGTCTATTTCAAAGTTATGCGATATGGGTATGCTTGTGTTGTTTTCTGCTTCGCGTTGTGTTGTCTTTTCACAGGATGACTATACGTTTGTCTTCGAGGGTTACCGAAAGGGAGATCTATACATTGTTGATTTTTCTTCGGACCCTGCTGTTTCCACTTGCTTAATGGCAAAAGCTTCATCTGGCTGGTTATGGCATCGAAGACTTGGTCATGCAGGGATGAGAAATCTTCATAACTTAGTGAAGAAGAATCATGTTATCGGTCTTAGCGAAGTAAAATTCGATAAGGATCGTCTCTGCAGTGCTTGCGAAGCTGGTAAAATTACGAAGAAACATCATTCAGCGAAGACCATCATGACTACCACTCGTCCTCTTGAATTGCTTCATATGGATCTTTTTGGTCCTCAAAATTATGCAAGTCTGGGAGGAAACAAATATGGTCTAGTTATTGTTGATGACTTCTCACGTTATACTTGGGTTTTCTTTTTGGATGACAAGAGCAAAGTGGTTGATATCTTCAAGTCATTCGCTAAGAGAGCTCAAACCGAATATGAATTATCTCTGAAGCATATCCGAAGTGATAATGGAACTGAGTTCAAGAATACAAATATCGAAGACTTTCTTGATGATCATGGTTTTACTCATGAGTTCTCTGCTGCTTATACACCTCAACAAAATGGTGTAGTTGAAAGGAAGAATAGAACTCTAATTGAGATGGCCAGAGCTATGCTTGCTGAATACAGGACTCCTATTAGGTTCTGGGCCGAAGCAATCAATACTGCATGTCACATCATCAACAAGGTTTACCTTCACAAATTCTTGAAGAAAACTTCACATGAGCTTATCACTGGTAACAAACCAAATGTCTCATATCTTAGGGTATTTGGTGCTCCATGCTTTATTAGAGATATGAATCATAGCTCCAAATTTGCCCCTAAGGCACATGAAGGTTTTCTTTTAGGTTATGGCTCAAACTCTCACACTTACAGAGTCTATAACTCTCACTTTGGGAAAGTTATGGAAACTGTGAATGTAAGGTTTGATGAAACTAATGGCTCTCAAAAGGAGCATTTGCCTCATGATCTAGATGAACCACCTCTTGATGAAGTAATAAAGTCCATGGCTATTGGTGAGATTCGCCCTGTTGAAGCAAATCAACGTCAAGCTGTTAGGGATGATGATGGTCCAATGTTCCCACACATAGCCCGGGGCGCTGGAGATCAACGTCCTGAAGCAAATGATGTACAGGACGAAGAAGGTCAAAGGAACGAAGGAAATGCTTATCCTGAAGGAAATGCTGAAGCTGAAGGTGAAGTTGATGCAGATCCTGAAGCAGAAGCTGAGCCTGAAGCAAATGATACTGCGTTATCACGAGTCCGAAGAAGAGTTGATGTGGATTCGATTCTCGAAGATATCAATCTACCAGGTCGTCCCACTACTCGATCTCGCACTCGCTTGGCTAACTTCTGTGGAAATTTTTCCTTTGTCTCTATGCTAGAGCCTTCAAAATTTGATGAAGCCATGAAAGACCCTGATTGGTTATTGGCAATGATGGAAGAACTTCACCAGTTTGAAAGGAACAAAGTCTGGTCACTTGTTGAAAGGCCAGATCCCACGAAGCACAACGTTATTGGCACCAAGTGGATATTTCGCAACAAGCAAGATGAAGACGGTATTGTGGTAAGAAATAAGGCTAGATTGGTAGCACAAGGTTACACCCAAATCGAAGGCATTGACTTTGGTGAAACCTATGCTCCAGTAGCCCGTCTCGAATCCATTCGTGTCATGCTTGCTTTTGCTAACCACAAAAATATATTGCTATATCAAATGGATGTCAAGAGTGCTTTTCTTAATGGTGAAATCGAAGAAGAAGTGTATGTTATGCAGCCTCCAGGTTTTGAAGACTCGAAGAATCCTGATATGGTGTACAGGCTTCACAAAGCTTTGTATGGACTGAAGCAAGCACCTCGTGCTTGGTATGAAACATTGAAGGATTTCCTCCTGAAGAAAGGCTTCAAACCAGGAACAACTGACCCCACTCTTTTCACTCGGTCATATAACAATGATCTATTTGTGTGTCAGATTTATGTAGATGATATTATTTTTGGCTGTACTAACACTGAAATCAGCGAAGAATTCGCAAGGATGATGTCGAAGAAATATGAGATGTCTATGATGGGAGAATTGAAGTTTTTCCTTGGACTTCAGATTCGACAACAGAAGAATGGCACCTTTATTTCACAAGAGAAATACTTGAAGGATTGCCTGAAGAAGTTTGATCTTGCTGAATGCAAGACCATTAGAACTCCCATGCCTACTAATGGTTTTCTTGATGCAGATGAGAAAGGGAAACCCTTCGATCAGAAAAAGTTTCGGTCTATGATAGGTTCACTCTTATACTTATGTGCATCTAGACCTGACATCATGCTATCAGTTTGTATTTGTGCTCGATTTCAGGCAAATCCGAAGGAATCGCATCACATAGCTGTGAAGCGAATTCTTCGACATCTAGCTCATACTCCTTCTTTGGGACTTTGGTATCCCAAAGGTACTCAGTTTGATTTGATTGGATATTCTGATTCAGACTGGGCTGGTGATAGGGTTGACAGGAAATCTACCTCAGGCACTTGTCATTTTCTTGGTAGATCTCTTGTGTGTTGGGCTTCAAAGAAACAGAATTGTGTCTCTATATCTACTTCTGAAGCTGAATACATTGCTGCTGGCTCATGCTGCACTCAAATACTTTGGCTTAAGCAGACGCTGAAAGATTATGGTATTCATATGAAGAAAATCCCTCTGCTTTGTGACAATGAAAGTGCCATCAAGATTGCTCACAATCCTGTGCAACACTCTCGAACGAAGAATATTGATATTCGTCATCATTTTCTTCGAGATCATGTTCAGCGCGAAGACATTGAGATTAGCCATGTAAGAACTGAAGATCAATTAGCAGATATATTCACGAAGCCATTGGACGAGAAAAGGTTTTGTGCATTGAGATGTGAGCTGAACATCTTAGACTCACACAATGTTAAGTAAGATCGAAACTATTCACTGTATATATTCACCTTCGTTGTGTTATTTTTTTTGTTTAGTTTCGCTTGAGTTTTTCTTCACCCAAGTTTAGCTTCGTTTGCCATTTGCTTTTTGTTCTGTGTTTAGTTCGCTTTATTTATTCGTTTCTTTTGTCCTCTATGCTTATCACTTTTAGCTTTGTTGTTGTACTTCGAAGTGATAAGTTTCGGACCCTACCCCTCCATTCTACTTCGTTTCCAATCTTTTCGATCTTGAATGTTAAGCACAATTGAAACGGAAAGCATATTGCTTCGAACGTCATTGAGTTCCGAATCAAATGCTTCCAACTTTATCGAAGTTTTTGCTCTCGGTCAAGACTTATTCTTCGGCCGTTGAGTCCCCGTCTTTTTCGGGTCGTTGAGATTCGCTCGCGATACGCCACTTCATTTGAGCCGTTGAATCGGAAGACTCAGTTGCTGTGAACCGTTCGATGTGATCTGGTAACCGCTTCAGATCGTGCCTATTTAAGGCGATCCCCCCATCGAAACCGTTCCCACGCATTCATTCACCCCGACTCCTCCGTCTTCCACCTCGAGCGTCCGCAGAGCTCCTCGTCCTCGTCGTCGCCGTCGCCGCTTCACTGCCGGAACGCCGCCGCCGTGGACCTTCCCCGTCGACGCAGAGCACTTCTCCGCCCTCCGTCGCCGTAGCCGCCGTGTGTCACCAAGTTAGGGTACGCATTGCCTCTCGGATCCAATCTTGCTCTTCGTGTTCTTCATCTAGGGTTTGGATCTGAGTTTGTTAGGGTTTTTGTTTTCTGTGTTAGGGGCTGTTTGATCCGTGCTGATCTTTACATCTTGGGAAAGTTGTTCTTAGCATCAAAGCTATCCCATCTTCTCAGGTCAGTGGATAAGATTCGTTTCGTTCTCTGTTCTGGATTGGGTTAGGTCTCGTTTTCGACTTGTTCTAGCCAAATTCATGCAGAGAAGTTGCATCCAATCTGAAATTGATCTGGGTTCCTATCAAAAAAAAATTGTCGAAACCTTTGTTGTGCTTATTCATTCCCTCTCCCTGTTTTCCCTCTTGTCTATGATTCTGTTCACAGGATGTCTGACGAAGAGGCTGCCATGGGGAATGAGTCTCCCATTGTTGATGGACTTGAGAATTTCCCTGAACCACCGAAGCAGAAGGGCAAAGGTGGCAAAACAAAGGAAGTAAATAATGCCCGAGGCATACCTGAAGCCATTCGCCTCAAGATGGGCTATGATACTCCTCCAGAAGAGTCAGATCATGATAGAAAGATTCGACTGCAAAAGATTCGAAGATATTGGGCTATCCGGTGGTACAAGTTCAAAAGCATTCCAACTTGGAAGTGGGCAATGCAATTCACCTTCAGCCCACCTTATCGGTACACCACAGCCATGTGCGCTCAGTATACAGCGGCCAACCGAAGGAAGTACTACCCGAAGCCTCCGGCTGTCCCGCACCCAAATTCACTCAAGACCCCGGATGATTACCCTGAAGAGCAAGAGAGGCTTGCCATTCTGGCTGAGAAGAAGAGGATCCGAGATGAGAAAAAGGCAAAAGCTCTTGCTGCTGCAGGGCTTGATGAAGCCGAACCATCGAAGCCTAAGAAAAGGCGAAAGCTTCGGAAGCTAAGTGATTCACCCCCTCCTGCTTCAGAAGAGGAGGCTGAACACGAAGCCGATGACGAAGCTGAAGAAGCTGCTCAGCTCAAAGATTCAATCGAAGACGATCCAGCTGTCGAAGCTGATGATGAGTCAGAGCACTCACCCATCCCCCCTAGTCCCAAGAAGAAGCTGTTGAAGAAGCCTCTGAAGAAGAAGGCTGGAGCGAAGCCGACTGCTCCTAAAGGTGTTAAGTTTCATGAACCTACAGCACCTCCTGCTCCAAAGAGGAACATTGATTTGACGAACTTGGTGGTAGAGGCACCCCTGTCCTCCAAGCCTACCCGCCGTCTTGTTCCAACCGAGCAGAGGACCAAGGAACGGCATGACCCGAAGGCAAAGCCTATGGCTAAGCCTGCTGCCATCCCCGAAGCCAAAGCTCCAGAGCCTGTGAAAGCTTCGAAGCCGAAAACAACTGTGGCTAAGCCTGGTCAGACTTATGCCCAGGTTGGCACAAAGAAGCTGTCCGAAGCTGAATTGCGGAAGAGAGACCGCATAGAAGCTGAACGTCTGCACGCCGAAGCTCAAGCCAAAGCTAAGGCTGAGAGAGAAGCAAAAGAGAAAGAGAAAGCTGATAGAGAAGCAACTGATCTAGAGAAGCAAAGGAAGGAGCTGGCCGAGGCAAACCAGCAAGCTGAAGCGAAGCGCAAGCTAGCTGAAGCTCAAGCACAAGAGGCTAAGGCTGCCGCCGAAGCCAAACAACTTGCTGAAGCTGAAGCCAAACGCCAAGCTCAGCTGGATATTCTTCGCACGAAGAAGGCCGAGAAAGCTGCCAGGGCTGCTCAAAAGGAAGCCGCTGTGGACATGGCGCCGAAGGACTTACCCCCGAAGCCAGTCGCAGCTCCTCTCCCCGAAGCCCAAATTGAAGCTGAACACAGTGAGCACAACTTTCCAGATGCTAGGGAAGGTGAACTTTGGGATTGTCTGGGACTGAGCCAGACATACTTTCAGCTTGCTGAAGCCATTCATCCTCACTCAGTGGACATTGGAGATACATATATCTCACCAAATCTTTCAGCAATGGTCGAAACTTTGTACAATCAGCTGAGAGATCTGCATTCAAGGGACAGATCAGAAACTGCTAAGGTTGAAATTCCAGAAGAAAGCAGATGAAGAATCTGATGAGGATTTCAAGAGTGAAGCCACTGCTGCTTCGAAGAAAATTGCTGCTGTGAATGAGCAAACCAAGCAGAATATTCAAATTTTTCAAGGCAAGCTGAATTCAGCTATCGAAGAATGCTGCAAAGCACATAATGCTTCGGTCATGGCGCTTGACTCCAAGAAGCGTGAAGCCATGGTCCAGCAATTAGCTTCACCTCTTCCCAAGCTGCAACCAAGGAAGAGACGACTGATTGCAGACACTGACGAAGCAGATGAAGTAAGCTCCCACCCTGCCAAGAAAGCACCAAGAAAGGCATCGCCCCCACGATGCAAGATTATCAAACTTGGAAAACCCTCATCGAAGCCATCCGCCCCCGAAGCTGTTCCACCCCATGCTCCAACTCCACCCCCACCTCAACAAGCTCCACAACCATCCGCTCAAGACAATTTTGCACCAGAACCATCTCCACCCCGTCAAGCCACTCCAGACAAAGATTACTCTTCAGCTCACTCTGCTGAGGAGTCTGAAGAAAAAGAAGGCGAAGCTATAGATAAAGTTGTTCCTGCCGAAGCCAACGCCGATGCTGATGTCGACACAGAAGCCGAAGCCAATGAGTTGGCCTTAGTCACTCAACCGCAGAGGCGAATCACAGATGCCCGAAGGCACTGTATTCCTGCTCAAGACACCCAGCTGGACTCCCTCTACCCCAGAGAGACTTTTCCAATATTCCGGGGAGAAGGAACTTTGTCAAGGCATGGTCCTGAATTTGACATCGAAGTTCATCGCAAGAAGCTTCGATTCTTTGGCACTAGTCCATATGACTCTCCAAGAACTGCTGATGATCTTAGATTCTGGACAGCTGAACAACAAGTATTGTACACGAAGCTATACTGCCAGAAAGGCGTACTGTTCAGACACAGATACTTGGACATGCACAGTTTATCTGCTGCCACGTGCTTCCAAAACATTGTGGAAACAATCGAAGCACAGAACTTAATTGGATTATTTGCAATGGAAACTCCATTCAACTCAGAACTAGTGAAGCAATTCTATGCTACTCTGTATGTCTCTGGAACCCCAGAAGACACTAGCTCATGGACTCTTGAATGGATGATTCAAGGAAAAGTGTTCAGGATGTACTCCGAAGAATTCATGGAAATTGTGAACATTCCAAGACACACTGGAAATCTTGCAAAGGTTCACATGTTACCGGATCCCACCGAAGCTGAATTTGCATCATTACTGGATCCCGAAGTCACTGGTGATCACATGCCAGAAAACATTCGCCTGAAGCATCTGGTCTTCAACTCCAAGACATGGTTCTACATATTGTCAAACTCACTGATGCCTCTCAGTACAGCGAATGAAGAATCAAATATACTTTATCCAACTCGTCATGCACTTATGAAGCTCACCCATGGTCATGTATTCGACTTCGAGGATTGTTTCCTTCGCTTCATGGTACAAGCTACAGAATTGGTTAATCAATTAAAGCCATATGCTCCTTGGCTGCAAGCCATTTGCAACCATGGACGCAGCGAAGAATTCACAGCGAAGCATCACCCGAAGTTGTTCTGTCCTCCAGTCCGCGATACAATGAACATCTTCAGGCGGCCAAATGACCCCTTTGCAACATATGTAGGAGTCAGACAGAATATCAATGAACGCAACATGTCGAAGCGCTACCAGAAGGAAGTGTATCACTTCGAGGTTGCCATTCGAAACCAACAGTTACTTGAAAATTTCATCGAAGGCAATCAACGTCAGATGCAACACTTGTCAGATGAGATTAACCGAGTCGGAAATATTGCTATGAACAACAATCAATACTTGAAGGTATTGAAGCGTCATTCCTGGAAAAGCCTCAGGAAGTTTAACTCAGTGACGAAACTGCAAGCTGCCCGCATATTCAAGGAATATCCCCATCTGCAGAGGAATTTTTCCAGAAATGATTCGGTTGATCGCCCCAACCCCAAGATCCAACCGCTGGAGAAGATCGAAGAAGTATTATTCGTCAACTCTGCCGAACAGATTCGCCCAGACACTTTCTCTGATGAAGACTCCCATACATCGAAGCACGAAGACGATCCCCTCGATGACAGCGACCTTGAATTGCTTCAAGCGCCGATGGACTTCGACGAGGAAGAGTCACCAGCTTCGACCGAAGGCGATACTTCAGGAGATGAATCTTCCTCAGGCGAAGACGTTCCGCAGCGTCCCAGGGGTGCAGCTGACGCTTAAATGCTCTCGATCAACCTCTCTACCTTTTGTCCAATTCTTGACAAAAAGGGGGAGAAAGTAGCATCGATTGAGTTTAGATTCGCTGCGGGGTTTTGGGATTTGATTCGTTTTTGCGTGTGTTAAGATTCGACAAACATTCCATCCACTTCGATTGGGTTGTATCTTAACGTTTTACTTCGGTTGTGAACTGTTTTATCATATATGTTAATAACCCCGTACTTGCAAGTTGCTCTCCTATATTTTATCTTGCAGGTGGTTATTTTCCTTAAGTTCACAGGTTATTGGATGATTGCATATTCTTCAAGACAAATTATCTTTGTATGCAATTGATTCGCTAGGATATGTGTTAGGCTTCCCATTGATGATATTCTTCAACAAGCATTTACTTCGATTATAAAAATCTTCGATGCTTGCATTCAGGGGGAGTCAAAAGCTTCATATCTTAGAGTTTGCTCTCAACTCTATTCAAAATTCCAAATCTTTTATCGATGCCTGTTTTGTCAACAATAGTCCAAAAAGGGGGAGATTGTAAGAGCAAAAGTTATACCCTCATGAGTTTTGGACATTGTTGGTCAAATCAGTAGAGGAACTAACAAGTTCTCTAGTGTGAAACAGATGGTTAGGTTCCTGAAGTTATAGGTTGGTGATAAAGCTTCAACGAAGATTTACTCATTTATCGAAGCATATCCTCTGGAGCGAAGTTTATCACGGATGTTGACCCCTAAAAGGATAAGGAATCCTGAAGCACGTCTCATCGAAGAAGTTGATCAAGATAGCGCAAGACTTAGTTGTTTTTGCATAGTTCTTTTTACTTCTTTGAGTCGTAAGAAAAACCGTACTATCAAGAGGGGTTTAGTAAATGTACTCCAAAGGTTTTGATGAAAAGACTCAGATCGAATCTAAACCAGTGAGAAGCCAGAGTCGAAGAAATCTCATGTGAGCTAGGTAATGCTTCACCAGCGAAGACTTTGTTCTTTCGGCTCCTGAAGCAGAACCAAGTCCGTGAGTCAGCTTTACTTGGACCGCAAGTAAAGTTGCGCATTGATTGGAAATATGACCGTTGGGGACAGGTGTCAAGCTGTCACATCGGGTCACTTCAGTCATTTCGCACCTAGGGATTGCCACCTATAAATACGCCACCCCCGCCCTCATTGGTTGGTGGCTGCTCCAAGATTGATTCCCTACAGAGGAGAGAGAGAGAGCAACCCCACCGAAGCATTTCAAAAACCAATCCACCGAAGCATAAGTCCTATTGATCTGAGTTGATTCATTATGACTTAGGAAGAAGTTTGCTAGCCTTTTCATCTTGGAGAACTGCAATTCTCCTAGACGGTTAGAGAGTTGTTCTTCAGAGAGCGAAGAGTAATTGTCGCCTCGAAGTCCAGTTTGTCAAAGGTTTCGGTGATTTCCTCAATAATCAACCACGAGTGAAGAACTGACCAAGCTCAAGGAGATTGGTGCAGTGGAGATACGGACGGAGAGAGGTTAGCTCCTGTGTTCAATCACAAGTCCCTCCAACCAGACGTAGCACTTTGCAGAGTGTGAACTGGTCGAACAAACATCGCCGAGTCAAGAGTTCGTTTTACTTTCCGCACTTACTTTTTGTTTGTCAATTGCTTCAGAGTTCTGCTTCGATGCAATTGATTCGATACTTTTGATTCACTATGTTCTGCTTCGATCATGTTCTTCTTCAATGTTTACCTTCTGTTGAATAGTTTCGGTTGCTATGTTATGCTTCACTTCATAGTTTCATGCAAAATTTTGAAGTGATCATTCACCCCCTCCCCCTCTGATCACATACTTGATCTAACACAATGGTCAAGATACCAGAAAACCAAGCCAGCGTCACATCCCAACAAGGCGTATCGAGTACGCTTCCCAGCCTCAGAGTTTCAACATTTTAAATCTTTTTCCGATGGGAAAAACATTTTACTCCCATCGGGAGCATCTCCACTAGAGTTTTGGGTGTTCCCTCATCTAAAAGAGTAAATATGTGCCTGAGTGGTCACTCGCACTCACAGATTCCCGAGTGCTCCCTCACTCGAAAGAAAAAACGCGCTCGGGTACTTTATCACCTGAAAGGAAAAGAAAATACGTGCTCGAGTGATTACTCGCACCCATGAGAGTTTCGGGTGCTCCCTCACCCCGACACAAGATAAGCAGACTTGAACTCGCCAGATCGTACGGGCGCAGAGTATCGGGTGCTCCCTCACCCCGAGATCAAAGGCGATAATCGAGTGATTACTCGCAGAACTCTAAGTACCCGAGCACTAGAAGACCTCCCGAGCAAGTACCCCTCTACATTAATCCTCGCCCGAGCGCTCGACAAAGCTCCGCGAGTGACCGCTAAAATAGCTTACTTGATTGTTTATTCCAAGTGGGTGCATCACTAACTAGGCTCCGCGCCTCGATAAAAATACATATTCCTGGAACACGATACACTTTGCCCAGATGCCACGCAAGCTTAGCGTGTAGGTAAGACCCCGCTGCGCAGATCGGCTGGGCTGGGACTTGCCGCAGAGCGATTTCACTCCCAATATTTTCCATGCGCTTGCATGATAGAAAAAGCCGGGTAGACGCGCCTAGGCTACGAACTTTACCGGCGGCAATTGATCACTGTAAGACCTGCAGTGGCATGACTTTTGCTCGACACCAGTGTTCCAAGCTCATGTCGAGGGACGTGAGTTTGATTGGGCTACTGCGGTATTTGCCACTACTGCAATTCACCAAGGCTCGACCAGTCAACTCCTTGGGCCCTTTTAGCTTAGCATTCTCTCGAAACAGGTTTTTTCATGGCCCTAGACTGCCAGCGACCCCCGGTTGAAATCGTGCACACATGAAACGACCCAAGAATGGACTCGAGTCCCTGCGCGACTCTTCGAATCCCCAAGCACTCGGGGGCTACTGGCGAGGGGGTGACCCCATGACTCCTATGGATGGGCCTACCCGGTGTATTCGAAGAAAGAAGGCCCACAAGGATGTTGCCTGGGCCCAGCCTTGGCCCAATAGTGGCACCGACGTAGGAGTCCGCGACTCGTAAGGGAGGTGCAAACCTGCCGTGCGGTACAAGATTAGGGTTAGGAAACCTCATCTGTAATCCAAGACGGATTCCCCGAGACCTAGCCTAGTATATAAGGGCTAGGAGGGGACACGTCAAGATCATCCAGTACACAATCTGTAAGCCTAGCCTTGTGCGCACTAGCCTTGGCCTCCCCTGTAATCGCATCTCCAAGCAATAATATCGAGCAGGAACGTCTCCTCCTGTTAGCCGACGAGCTATCGTCCAACATGTGCCTCTCATGACTAACCCAGGGTCCCTGACCATGGGATTTTCCGGGGTTGATCCCCGTCAGTAACTCTCAATCTAATCAGGAGGTTCACAAAGAGACAAGTACCCCGAGGAGGAGTGTATGGGGGTTTGGTTATCCTTGCGCATCCTCGACTCATGGTACGCGAGTGTTCTCTAATATTCGAACCCTCCAGAGGTTAGTGATCCATCTAGTAGCTAGAGTTCTCAACAGGGTTTTTGGTTTTCGAAAATCACACGCATTTCCCAAAATACGACATCTATCACTAATAGGCTAAAGCTCTTGACACCATAAGTTCAAACATTACTCTAGTCAATACCTCAAAACTATTGCAAGTTACTACTTCAAAGAGAATAGCAACTTCAACTACCTACTTTATAGTCAAGACACAAAACTCAGTGCAACAGGAAAACTCTCTAACAAGATAAAACATGCAACCTATAGAAAGTTCAACCTAAAACAAAAGAAAATCTCTAGAAAAACTAAAGCACTACAACTAAACAGAGCAGCAGCTAAGAAAAGAAAAAGAACAACTCACAGCTAAAAGAATAAGCATGCAAATCCTATGAGGAGTTCTAGTTCAAGCGGAGCGTGTTTCTTTCCCACACAAAAGAAAGCTGGGGTATAACTTATTACTACAGCAAACAAAGAAAAAACAAACTTAGAAAAGTAAAGAGCGAGACGATCCAAGCATAGAACATAACGCATGAAGTGATAAAAATATAGTGCAACGAGGGACGAACTGATAATTGTTGATGAAGAAGGGGATGCACGGGGGCATCCCCAAGCTTAGACGCTTCAGTCTCCTTGAATATTTATTGGTGACGCATGGGGGCATCCCCAAGCTTGAGCGCTTGACACTCCCGAATCTTCTTTTTATCATCTTCCATCGCACACTTGAAAACTCCCTTCATACATAACTCATCATAAGCTGGTTAGAGAGGTTAGTACCCTCAATAAATAAAAAATTTCAACTGGATATAAATATATTCTTGTATATCTACTGTTTCTCAAGATTGCCAAAAAGTTTTTGCAAAGAAAAACTAAGCTTAAGGTTTACAAAAGTTAGGAGAGACAAAACGTGGCAGAATCTGTGAAAAACAGAACAGCAGGTAGTAAAGAAATTTTTAGGGGTACTTCTGCAACCCGAATCAAAAAAACTCAGAACAGACGCTCGAAATTCAATTGTATGGAGCACGCTGTAAAAAAATCAGATCAAAAAGATGATCTGGTGATTTTAGGATAATTGTTCCGTCCAAGGACAGAATCTGTTTTCTGGATAGCATGTCACAACTTTTGAACTTTCTTGCAATCGGAGGCTAGACTTGGCACAAAGATTGAAAATAAAGATACAATGATGTTTCTACAGTAGTAACAATCATCAAGACCACTAAAAACTGAAAGTAAAAACTCAAACTAAAGATAACAAGGGTTGTCTCCCTAGAGCTCTTTCTTTATAGCCATGAAGATAGGCTTAAGATTTTAATGATGCTCTCATAGGAATAAGGAATAAGAGTTGAAGAACAAAAGAGAGCATCAAGAAGCAAATAACAAACAGATTTAAGTCTAACATGCTTCCTATGCAAAGGGATCTTGTAGAGGAAAAACTCATTGAAGCATAAAGATATTAGCATAGGAAGGCAAAATAAGTGCAACTTCAAAGCCTTCAACATAAAGAGAGGGAACTTGATATTATTGAAATATATATAAGAATATGTTCCCTTATCATAATACTTTCCAGTAGGATCATGAATAAACTCAACAATATAAGCATCACATAAAGCATTGTTACCATGATCCACATGCAAAAGGGTACTCTTACTCTCCACATAAGCATAATCTTTCTCATTGGTAATAGTGGGAGTAGGACTATCATAAACAACTTGAACACTATAGATTAATTGTGTATTAGGAAGATGGTATTCAACAAGGGAGTAATTCCCTCCATGATTATGACAAGTTTCATAAGGATAATTTCTCCTTATGTCATAGGGACCTTTATAATCACTATAGATAGGAGTTATAACATCATCATAGTAGAGAAGAGCATTATCATTGCTAGCAACTATATTTGTAAACATGTTGTGTTTATTCTTACTAGCAAAAGAATTATCAATTACCACATCACTAATGGGTAAAGGACTTGCAATCCTATCATCCCCAAGCTTAGAGCTTTCCATATCATCACTCTCAGAGTTGGTACCAAAAAGATTTTCAAGATCATAAGTAGCATTATCATCATTTTCCCAATCACAAAAAGTAACATGCATATCATAATCAAAATCATCTTCAATAGTGCCTACGGACTTAACATCAGGATAATAATGAATGCAATCAAGCTCACCGTCCTCCAAAAATTTCCGTCTGTTAGGATAAAAATTGATGCGAGGGATATGCTCAGGCCAGGTTGATACCCATTCTTCTTCCTTCTTGCTCCTCTTCCTCCTCCTCTTCTTTTTCTTCTTCTTCACCTTAGGAGGGAGTGGTTGGAGATGATGTTTCTCCACATATCCTGGTTTATTAGAAACAATAGGGAAAACTTGGGAGAAACTCTCCTTTTTATTAGTAGAGATATGAGAGACATTTTTATACTTTGGTAAAGTTCCCCCCTTTTTAATCTTACTTATGTAATCATTTTCATGGCAATTAACAACACAATAGAGATGGCAATTTTGCAAAGTGTTGCTAATTCCTAAGGCATTAACATCTAGCCAAGAAGTCTTTTCTGATAACTCTTCACACATCAAATCATAAAGATCAGAAGTGATCATGTTATCACACAACTGATTAACAGTTATGCTTTGAAAGTTCATGCATTGAAAATTAAAGTGACCCTCTATGCAGCAAAGTTCACAAGTAAAAGGATAAATGTCACACAATTCTCTAGCAATTTCATTTAAATCTTTGACCCAAGTGATTGTTCTTTCATTCTTATGTTGCTTACAATACTTTTCTTCTTCAATCATAGGCCTTTCACAAGGTCTATCTACTCCACAAAAATTAACATGCTTATATAACACTTCATTTCCAGGAATTGGATCATGCATGTTGCAATCATCATGAACAATTTCATTTTGTTTGCAAATCTCTTTAAAAGGTTCATGATGCTTGATCCAATTCTCCTAGGCATATTAAGATGTGAAGCAAAAGATTTGAGGAAATCGACAAGGAGTTGAGAATCAAGCCCAAACTTAGCACTAAACTTATTAAACTTGCAGTCTCAACAACGGACTTAATGCAATCATACTCATAATTTATACCTGACTCTTTACCTTTGTCGATCTTCCAATCTTCAGTATTCCGTTGAATTCTTTCAAGGAGTTCCCATTTAGCATCAATCTTTTCGTTTGTGAAAGAACCCACAGAGGAAGCATTGAGCAAGTCTTTATCCTGTCGAGAGAGCCTCGCATAAAAATTAGTAACAATTATATCTTTGGGGAGCCCATCATTAGGACATTTTAGCATTAAATTTTTCAGTCTCCCCCAAGCTTGAGATATGCTCTCTCCGTCATGAGGATAGAAATTATAAACATAATTCCTATTCTCATGGACTTCATGAAGAGGATAAAACTTGGAGTAAAAGAGAGACTGGATCTCTTCCCAATCCCGTAGGTGAGAATCATCTAGTAGCCTATACCATTCCAATGCTTTTCCTTTTAGTGACAAGGCAAATAATTTCTTCATGACTTCACCTTTGTCAAACCTGAAATCTTAAATAACTCACAAAGTTCTGTAAGTTTCAACAAATGAATACTAGGATTGATTGTCCCATCATAACAATCATTAATAATTATTTCAACTATCCCAAGTGGTATTTTGAACGGGATACATTCAGTAGGTGGAGGAGACTTCTCTACCACGGGCGTGGTAAAGCGTCCTTCCTCAAACAACGAACTAAGAGTGCGGTTTTCCATAAGCATAACTAAGGAAAATAAAAACAAGAAACGAAAAGATTTAATTGCAAGATCTAAAGATATACCTTCAAACACTTACCTCCCTGGCAACGGCGCCAGAAATAGCTTGATGTCTACGCACGCTTCTATTCTTGTAGACTATGTTGGGCCTCCAAGCGCAGAGGTTTGTAGGACAGCAACAATTTCCCTCAAGTGGATGACCTAGGGTTTATCGAACTCAGGGAAGTAGAGGTTGAAGATGGTCTCTCTCAAGCAACCCTGCAATTAAGATACAAGAAGTCTCTTGTGTCCCCAACACACCTAATACAACTAGGAGTTGTATAGGTGCACTAGTTCGGCGAAGAGATGGTAAAATATGGGTGATAGGTGTAGCAAAACAAAGTAATATAAATATGTAATAAAAGTACAGCAGGCAAACATGTGACAAAAATGAGCACAAACGGTGTAACAATGGTGGAAACAAGGCCTAGGCTTCATACTTTCACTAGTGGCAACTCCCAACAACATTAACATAGCCTAATCACATGATATTTCCACTAAAACATGCATTGGAGACGTACTCGGAGGTCATTCCTTTGTGGTCAAGAGAGGACGAGAATTATGTAGGGATACAAAAGCACACCTCAGAGTTCGTAGTTCTCAATCTATGGATTTCCCAATGTCACCGCGGACATCCAAAGAGAGTACCACAATCACCACAACATATCTCAAAGATAGTCAAAGACAAGCACCAAGAGACTCTCAATCTTCAATCAACACACAAAACAGGAAATCACTCATGATAATATTCTTCTAACCCATGTCCAATAGACCGCTGTCACCATGGTCTCGTGGATTATACTAGATAATGAAAGTCCAAGTATGTGATCAGAGGGGGAGGGGGTGAATGATCACTTCAAAATTTTCTACTGAAACTATTGAAGTGAAGCATAAGCAGTGCGGAATAGCGAAGTAAAACTGGAAGCGAAACTAAATGAGTGAATCGAAACACATTGAAGCATAACAGTGAAGCAAATGCAATACTGAAGGTGAATGCTTGAAGTAAAACGAACTGGGACTCGACGATGTTTGTTCGACCAGTTCACGCTCTGCAAAGCGCTACGTCTGGTTGGAGGGACTGGTGATTGAACACCTGGAGAAAATCTCTCTCCGTCCGTTGCTCCACTGCACCAAACTCCTTGAGCTTGGTCAGTTCTTCACTCGTGGTTGATTATTGAGGAAATCACCGAAACCTTTGACAAACTGGACTTCGAGGCGACAATTACTCTTCGCTCTCTGAAGAACAACACTCTAACCGTCTAGGAGAATTGCAGTTCTCCAAGATAAAAAAAAAAGGCTAGTAAGCTTTCACCTAAGTCATCTCAAATCTACTCAGATCAATTGGACTTAGGCTTCAGTATTCTGGGTTTTGGGTTTTGCTTCGGTGGCGTTTTTGGGTTCCTCTCTTCAGTCTCTCTTGGAATGATCTCAGAGCAGCCACCCGCAAATGGAGGAGGGGGCGGCGTATTTATAGTTGGCGATCCCGAGGTGCGGAATGACCAAACTGACCCGAGGTGACAGTTTGACACGTGTCCACAACGGTCGGATTTGTCATCAATGCGCAACTTTACTTGAGGAACAAGTAAAGCTGACTCACGGACTTAGTTCTGCTTCAGAAGCCAAAGAACGAAGTCTTTGCTACCGAAGCTTAACCTAGTGCACATGAGATTTCTTCGCTCAGGCTTCTCACTTGGTTTGGATTTGATCTGAGCATTTTCTCAATGACTTCGATGTCCACAAACTAAATACCCCTCTTGATAGTACGGTTTGTCCTATGACTCAAGGAACAGAAAAAGAACTACACAAAAACATCTAAGTCTTGTGCCGTCCTCTTCATTTCCTTCAATGAGTAGAGCTTCAGGACACCTTCATTTTTGGGGGTCAACCTTCGTGATTAAGCTTCGCTCTGTGGGTTATGCTTCGATAACTTGAAGACCTTCCCTGAAGCTTTATCACTAAGCTTGTCCTTCAGGAACCTATGCAACTGTTTATACTAGAAAACATTGTTAGTTCCTCTACTGTCTTGTCCAACAAAATCCAAAACACACGGGGGCAAAACTTTGCTCTTACAATCTCCCCCTTTTTGGACTATTGTTGACAAAACAGGCATCGATAAAAAGATATTGAAGTTTTTGTGAAGTGATGGGACAAACTCTAAGATATGAAGTTTTTGGCTCCCCCTGAATACAAGCCTCGAAGATTTATATAATCGAAGTTAATGCTTGAGATAAATTTTCTTCGGTGGAGAGAAAAACAAAATATCTTAGCGAATACAATTGCATTGAAGATATATATCCAGGAATGTATGCAATTGCTTCCAATGACCTGTGACTTAGAAAATAATAACCACCTGCAAGATAGAAGATACGAAGCAATACTTGCAAGCAAAGGGGTTATTAACACTTAAGCGTAGCACAGGAGTAGCATGACCGAAGTTAAACTTAAGTTACAACCCAATCGAAGAGAATGGAATGTTCGTTGTAACTTAACCAAACGAAGCAAAAGCAAATGGCAAGAACCCTTTCCCCGATGCAAATCTAACTCATCGATTCCCTCATTCTCCCCGTTTTTGTCAATGATTGGACAAAAGGTTGAGAAAAGGTTCGAGAGGTCTATTGCGCGGCATCAGCACCCTGAGAACCCGACGAAGCTGTGCTTGACGAAGACTCATCCGACGAAGATTGATCGCCTGAGGATTCTTCTTCGGAAGAAGACGTAGGAATAGCTTCGTGGCGTGTCTGAGTGATGAGGTTGATGTCGAGGTCGATGTCGTCGAGGCCGTCGTCGTCCTTTGAAGTGATGGAGTCATTCTCGGAGACGGTATCAGGCCGGATGGGTTCAGGTTCGTTGACGAAGAATACTTCATCAATCTTGTGCAGGGGAGGGATCTTCTGATTCGGGCGGTCCACTGAGTCATCACGGGAAAAGTTTCGCTGGAGGTGCGGATACTCTTTGTAGATGCATTCTTTACGAAGGCCTTTGACAGAGTTGAACTTCCGGAGCCCTTTCCAGGAATGGCGTTTGAGTACACGCAAATACTAATTGTTGTTGAGTGCAATATTGCCAACTCGGTTGATCTCATCAGCAAGAAATTGCATTTGGCGTTGATTGGCTTCAATGTAGTTTTCAAGCATTTGCTGCGATCGAAGGTTAACTTCAAAATGATGGCAGTCTTTCTGGAACTTCTTGGATAAGTTTCGCTCATTGACTTCATGGCGTACACCAACATATGTGGCAAATGGATCATTGGGTTTCCTCAGCAATTCCAGAGAGTCACGCACTGGTGGGAGGAAAAGCTTCGGATGATGGCGAGCCACAAAGTCTTCGTTCCAACCATAGTTACATACAACTTGCAGCTAGGGAGCATAAGGTTTCAGTGTGAAAGGTAGCTCTGCTGCATGAACCAAATTCCTAAGGAAGCAATCCTCAAAGTCAAATATGAGACCATGTGTGAGCTTCATAATGGCATGCCTTGTCTCTGGATAAATGTTTGATTCTTCCGAAGCAGTACTCAAAGGGATCAATGAGTTGGACAAGATGTAGAACCAAGTCCTTGAAATGAAGTTCAAATGCTTCGGGCGAATGTTTTCAGGAATATAGCTTGCAGTGACTTCGGGGTCCAACAGAGTAGCAAATTCTTCTTCTGACATATCTGGTTCTAAGTGAATCTTTTCTTGGACTCCAGAATGCCTTGGAATGTTGATAATCTCCATGAATTCAGCAGAGGACATCCTGAAGACTTTGCCTTGAATCATCCATTCCAGCGTCCATGAGTTGGGTTCATTTGCTTCACCAGAAACATAGAGAGTGGAATAGAATTGCTTGATGAGTTCATAATTGAAGGGAGTGCTCAAAGCAAACAAACGAGTCAAATTCTGATTCTCAATAGTTTTGGCGACGTTCTGAAAGCAAGTGGCAGTGGAAAGACTTCGTATGTCCAGAAACTTATGCCTAAACAGAACTCCTTGCTGACAGAAGACTTTGGTGTATAAGATTTGTTGTTCTGCAGTCCAAAAGCGAAGATCATCAGCGGTGCGGTCTGAAGCATATGGACTGACACCAAAGAAATGATGGCGCTTCTGATGCTGTTCCAAGTTGAAATCTGGGCCATATCGTGAAGAATAACCAGCACCCTTGAAAATAGGAAACGTTTCACGAGGGTAATTGGAGTCAAGCTGGGTATCTTGGCAGGGGCGCGAACGCGCGCGAATCCTTTGTAGAGGAGCAATAGGGTTGGCTCTTGAAGGGCCAGCAGATTGAGCGACTATAAGCGCTTGCTCTTGCGATAGATTCAAAATCTGAACTTGTTCTTCTTCGTCATCATGTGGTTCGGTATTGGGCACATGTGCTTCGGAATCTTGAACTGTTCTGGCAGGGGGAAAATCTCGGGATACATGGGTTCTGGAGTGAGTTAGTGATGGTGTATTAGCTTCACGGGGAGGTGATGGAGGTGGTGCGGGAGCAACTGGTGGAGTGGGAATCCTTTATGGTGCGGGGGTTGGAGCACGGATGGGTGTGGGAACACGGGGTGGTATGGGTGTGGGGTTTCGTGCAGGCGTTGGTGTTGGGGTTGGAGCTCTTTGTGGTGGAGTTTGTTTGGGGGTGGTTCTGGTAGGAGGAGGTGTGGGAGTCTTGGTGGGTGGAGCTGAAGGCTTTGGTGTGGGCTTGGATGGCTTTGGCTTCGGTGTAGGAGTGGGAACTGCTTCAGGAGTTTCCTGGGGCTGTTCATCACTGGTATCCATGTCTGCGGCTGAGGCCAAAGTTACCTTGCGCTTCTTTGTGGTCCTCTTCTTGGGTGAAGGACCTGAAGCCTTGGACGCAGCAGGCTTCGCAGCAGATGTCGGTGCAACAACACGTTCATCTTCGGGCGAAGCTTTGCGTTTCCGCGAATCTCTTTCCATAATGGATGCATTATGGGCTTTCACCATTTCATTAACAGCGGCCTTGATTTTTCCCTTGAAGATTTTGATGTTGTTCTTGGTGGTGGAATTGACATCCGTCACTTGTTGAAGCAACTTCAGGGCGTGTTGTTTGAATTCTTCATCAGGTTCTGATTCAGCTCGCTTCTGATAGTTGTGAATATTTTTGCTTTTAGCCCTGTCTCTAGAATGCAGATCCTTCAGCTGGCTGATCATTGTGGTGATCATTGCTTCGGTAGATCTGGAGATGTAAACTTATCCAAGATCAACAGCATCAGGATCTTCAGCTGCACACTTCTCCCAAAGGGCTTCAATGATGCCCAACTGATCCCAGAGTTCGCCTTCACGAGGGTCAGGGAATTGATGGTCACTCTGACGATCAACTTTAGTTTGAGCTTCACGCAGAGATATGCCTTTCTGCTTCGATGGGATAGAGGAGGGAGTCATGTCAACAACGGGCTTCTTCTGACTTGCCCTAGCATCTTTCTCTGCTTTCTTTGTTCTGAAGCTGTCTAAAGTGGCCTTTCTTTTAGCTTCTTGCTCAGCCAGCTGTTTAGCTTCAGCGGCAGCTTTTTCTTCGTTCTTTGCGGCTTCGGCGAGCTTGCGTTTCGTCTCAGCCTTCTCCGCAGCCAATCTAGCATAGTCCAACTCCTTTTGTTTTCTGGCAGTATCCTCATCTGCCTTCTTCTTATCAACTGAGCTTCTGGCAAGAATGTTGCGCTCAAGTGCCTCTTCGAGGTCTTTCTGTCTCAATTCTTCTTCAGTGAGCTTGTGCTTCGCTGAAGGGTTTGTTGCAGCAGACTGCTTGGGATTCGATGATGCTGAAGCCTTTGCAGGTTGTCTCTTGGTGGGGTCGTGCTTCTGCTTCGATCGCCTCTCAGTGTTGAGGGCATCAGCCGGTGGCTTGGATGCCAAGGGCTTCGCAACCACCAAGTTTGACAAATCAATGGTGGGGCGAGCAGAAGACTTCTCCTTGGGGTCTTGAAACTTAAGCCCCTTAGCATCAGGTTTCTCTCCTGGATTCTTCTTCAGAGGGATCTGAAGTCTTTGCTTCTTGGGGGGAGCAGGATCATCAGATTCATCATCAGCTTCGAATTCAGATTCGTTGTCAGCTGCATTTGATTCGTCCATGATAGAATCTTCTAGAGCAGCTTGCTCTAGCCTGACATGCTCTTCATCTTCTGTGGTAGCATGGGGAGGAGAAGCAGATTTCTTCTTTAGCTTCTTCTTCTTCTTCGTGCTAGGCCCTTCATCATGGGCTTCAGCTTCAGCCATCTTGGTTGCCTTCTTCTCTTCTTTGAGTCTTTTGATTTCAGCAGCGATTCTCAACCGTTCTTGCTCTTCTGGATAATCATCTGGTGTCTTGAGAGTGTTGGGGTGAGGAAGCTTCGGTGGAACTGGGTAGTAAAGGTGGCGATTCTCTTCGGTGTACTGACTGCACATGGCCGAAGTATACTGATAGGGTGGACTGAAGGCAAACTGCATAGCCCACTTCCAGGTAGGGATGCTCTTGTACTTGTACCATCTAACAGCCCAGTACCGGCGAATGTTTTGCAGACGATTCTTGCGCTGATCCTTGGTTTCTCCAGGAGGTGTGTCATAACCCAGAGCAAGACGAATGGATTCGGGGATGCCTCTGGAGTTGTTGGTTTCCTTCGTTCTGCCTCCTTTCTTCTTCGGAGTAGACCGTTCTGCTTCGTTGATGTGGTCAAGATTGGGTGACTCATTTCCGAAGCCTAACTCAGCAGACATCCTGTGAAAAGCACAAAGATAGCGAGGGAAAAAAGCGAGTATGGAATGAGCACCAGCAAGAGTTTCGATCCAAAAACAAAAGTTTTGACAAGAGATTCAGTGAAGAGTTTGGGTAAAGATTCTGGTCTGTTCTGAGCTAGACTTAACCTTATGCAATGATAAGCTGAAACCCTAACACAGAACAGATGGATTCTAACCCTAATTTCTAACCTGAATCGGGATGGAAAACTTTGGCTAGCAGAAACAGATTTCCCAACAGTGCAACGATCCAACGGATCAAAGAAACCTAAGGAATTCATCGAAAAACAAACAGACTAAGAACACGGATCCAATCGGGAAACGGAAGAACAGATCGGATGGAGATTGTATCGTGGCTCGGCGTACCCTAACTCGGTGGCGTCGAGCAGCTACGACGGCGAGGAGCGAGGAGGACGTGCTCGTCGACGGCGTGAAGTCCACGGCGGCGATCTTCCGGCAGTGAAGCGGCGAGAACGGCGACGGGGACGAAGAGCTCGGTGGCGCGCTCGGGAGAGAGAGGGTTCCGGGGAGATGCGAATGAAGTGGGATGGATTCGCTGGGGTGGGATGCCTTATATAGGATGGTCTGACAGGAGCTGTCAGATCAGATCGAACGGCCCCCAGCGACTGTCTCTCCGGATTCTACGGCGAGGATTTCGTGGCGAATCGCGAGAAAATCTCAACGACCCGGATTTGATGGGATCTCAACGACCAAAGAATATGTCCTCGATTTGAGTAAAAACTTCGATAAAAATTGGAAGCATTTGATTCGGAACTCAATGATGTTTGAAGCAAATGTTTTTCGTTTCAATTGTGCTCAACCATTTTGGACAGACAGAGTGAGAAAGAAAAAGAACAGAAGGGGTAGGGTCCGAAACTTATCACCTCGAAGAAAAACCAAATGAAGCAAAAGGTGATAAGCATAGGGGACTAAACCCAAGCGGAAAAAAAAACTAAACGAAGCAAAAACAAACAACGAAACTAAATAGGTAAGCAACGAAGTAAATGAATATATATACAGAAGTAAAAAGGTTCGGTCTTACAGTACATGTCGTGAGTCCAATATATTGAGCTCACACCTTAACGTACAGAACCTTTTCTCATCCAATGGTTTCGTGAATATGTCTGCCAGTTGATCTTCAGTTCTGACATGACTAATAACAATATCTTCACGCTGAACATGATCACGAAGAAAATGATGGCGGATGTCAATATGCTTCGTGCGAGAGTGTTGTACAGGATTGTGAGCAATTTTGATTGCACTCTCATTATCACATAGGAGAGGAATTTTCTTCACATGAATACCATAATCCTTCAGCGTTTGCTTCAGCCATAGAATCTGAGTACAGCATGACCCAGCAGCAATGTATTCGGCTTCAGCAGTAGATATTGAAACACAGTTTTGCTTCTTTGAAGCCCAACACACAAGTGATCTTCCAAGGAAATGACAAATCCCTGAAGTTGATTTCCTATCCACACGATCACCAGCCCAGTCAGAGTCAGAATAGCCAATGAGATCAAACTGAGCTCCCTTGGGATACCACAACCCCAAGGTAGGTGTGTGAGCAAGATAACGAAGAATTCGCTTTACAACAGTATGATGTGATTCCTTTGGATTTGCCTGAAAACGAGCACAAATACATACTGAAAGCATAATGTCAGGTCTAGATGCACAAAGATATAAAAGGGATCCAATCATAGACCGGTATTTCTTCTGGTCGAAGGCTTTGCCCTTCTCATCTGCATCTAAGAAGCCATTGGTAGGCATAGGCGTCTTAATGGTTTTGCATTCAGTAAGACCAAACTTCTTCAGGCAATCCTTGAGATATTTTTCTTGAGAGATAAAGGTGCCATTCTTCTGTTGACGGATTTGAAGTCCAAGGAAGAACTTCAATTCACCCATCATAGACATCTCATATTTCTTCGACATCATGTTGGCAAATTCTTCGCTGATTTCAGTGTTAGTGCATCCAAAAATGATATCATCTACATATATTTGACACACAAACAAATCACCATTATAAGATCGAGTGAAAAGCGTTGGGTTAGTGGTTCCTGGTTTGAAGCCTTTCTTCAGAAGGAAATCCTTCAATGTGTCGTACCAAGCACGAGGTGCTTGCTTCAACCCATAGAGGGCCTTGTGTAACCTGTACACCATGTCGGGTTTCTTCGGGTCTTCAAAACCTGGAGGCTGCATAACATACACTTCTTCCTCGATTTCTCCGTTAAGAAACGCACTTTTCACATCCATTTGATAAAGCAGAATACCATTGAAATTTGCAAAAGCAAGCATAACACGAATGGATTCAAGACGAGCAACTGGAGCATAAGTTTCACCGAAATCGATACCTTCGATTTGGGTGTAACCTTGTGCTACCAGACGTGCTTTGTTCCTCACCACTATACCATCTTCATCTTGCTTATTGCGAAAAATCCACTTTGTACCAATGATGTTGTGCTTCGTGGGATCAGGTCTATCAACTAAGGACCAGACTTTGTTTCGCTCGAACTGGTTAAGTTCTTCGAGCATGGCAGTTAACCAATCTGGATCCTTCATGGCTTCATCAAACTTTGAAGGTTCTAGCATGGAGACAAACGAAAAGTTTCCACAGAAGTTAGCCAAACGAGTACGAGAGCGAGTTGTGGGACGACCTGGTTGATGAATTTCTTCAAGGATCGAATCAACATCAACTCTTCTTCGAACTCGTGATAAGGTTGAATCATTAGCTTCAGGCTCAGCTTCTGCTTCAGGATCTGCTTCAGCTTCAGGATCTGCTTCACCTTCAGCTTCAGCATTTCCTTCGGGATTAGCATCTCCTTCGTTCCTTTGTTCTTCTTCGTCCTGTTCATCATTAGCTTCAGGATGTTGATCTCCAGCGCCCCGGGCTATGTGTGGGAACATTGGACCATCATCATCCCTATTAGTTTGACGAGCATTGGCTTCAACAGGGCGAATCTCTCCAATAGCCATGGACCTGATCACTTCATCAAGAGGAGGTTCATCTAAATCATGAGGCAAATGCTCTTTTTGAGAGCCATTAGTTTCATCAAACCTCACATTCACAGTTTCCATAACTTTCCCAAAGTGAGAGTTATAGACTCTGTAGGTGTGAGAGTTTGAGCCATAACCTAAAAGAAAACCTTCATGTGCCTTAGGGGAAAATTTGGAGCTATGATTCATATCTCTAATAAAGCATGGAGCACCAAATACCCTAAGGTACGAAACATTTGGTTTGTTACCAGTGATAAGCTCATGTGAAGTCTTCTTCAGAAATTTGTGAAGGTAAACCTTGTTGATGATATGACAAGCTGTGTTAATTGCTTCGGCCCAGAACCTAATAGGAGTCTTGTATTCAGCAAGCATAGTTCTGGCCATCTCAATGAGAGTTCTATTCTTCCTTTCGACAACACCATTCTGTTGAGGTGTATAAGCAGCAGAGAACTCATGAGTAAAACCATGATCACCAAGAAAATCTTCAATATGAGTATTTTTGAATTCAGTTCCATTATCACTTCGGATATGCTTCAGAGATAATTCATATTCTGTTTGAGCTCTCTTGGCGAATGACTTGAAGATTTCAACAACTTTGCTCTTGTCATCCAAAAATAAAACCCAAGTATAACGAGAGAAGTCATCAACAATAACTAGACCATATTTGTTTCCTCCCAGGCTTGCATAATTTTGAGGACCAAAAAGATCCATATGAAGCAATTCAAGAGGACGAGTGGTAGTCATGATAGTCTTCGCTGAATGATGTTTCTTCATAATTTTACCAGCTTCACAAGCACTGCAGAGACGATCCTTGTCGAATTTAACTTCGCTAAGGCCAATAACATGATTCTTCTTCACTAAGTTATGAAGATTTCTCATCCCTGCATGACCAAGTCTTCGATGCCATAACCACCCAGATGAAGCTTTTGCCATTAAGCATGTGGATACAGCAGGGCCCGAAGAAAAATCAACAATGTATAAGTCTCCTTTTCGGTAACCCTCGAAGACAAACGCATAGTCATCCTGTGAAAAGACAACACAACGCGAAGCAGAAAATAGAACAAGCATACCCATATCGCATAACTTCGAAATAGACATAAGATTATATCCAAGTGATTGGACTAGCATAACCTTGTCAATGTGCTTATCTTTCGATATGGAAACCTTACCCAAACCTAAAACTTTACCCTTGTTGTTATCACCGAAGGTAATGTACTTCTGAGAAGAGTGAGATAATTTTTCTTCGGTGAATAACTCCTTGTCTCCGGTCATATGATTTGTGCAACCACTATCCATGACCCATTCGGATCCACCGGAGACATAGCCCTGCAGAAGAATTAGTTCTTCTTCACCACCCACAAACGAGCAGGTGACTGAGAAGATGTTGAAGCACTGGTTGAAGCAATATTAAATCGAACAGGAGTGTATTGCTTCGGTGTACCATCAAGCACACCATAAATGTAAGTCCTCTGCGAATGGTTAGCATAAGAATGAGCATATGCAATCTTAGTATGATTATTATGAGGACGATAAGTATGACGACCAGTGCGATAGTATTGCTTCTGCGGAACATTTGATTCGGTCACCAGAGGATCATTTCTCGTTTCAAGAGAATAGAAATGATTCGGTGGTACCGAAGACTTTCCCTGCATGGTATGGTTAGCAGGCAGTTTTTCCACAAGTGCTTTCTGCACCCAGATTTGCTTCTTATAGAAGCCATTCTTTGGAGGAGTACCAACATACTCAGCTGTAACCTTTCCCTGTTCATCTTTGATGAGCTTGTAGTCAGAATCAAGTGATTCGTCTACAATAGCTTTTTTCATCTTGCAATCAAAACCTGAAAGGTTAGATATATCAATGGGGTTCCCCTTCGCAAGGACCCAAACAGTCTTAGGATACTGCTCAGGTTCCCAATAGGTGCCATCAGGGTTTATCTTTCTCTCGAAACCAACACCTTCATTCCTGGGATTCCCGTGAAGGAGAGCCTTCCTCAGGATATCACAGAGATACTGGTGACCTTGCAGACTTTTGAACATGCCTGTTTCAAATAAGTTTTTCAACCTGAGGAGTTCCTCGGTAACAGCAGGATTTTCCTCATCAGAGGCATTAGTATCATCAATAACAATAGGAGCTTTGCCTTTGGAATCAATTTTGCTTCGTTCCAAACAATCCAAACAAGGTGATTCAGTTTTATGATTTGCTTCAGAACCTTGTTGAGCCATGAGAGAGAGATTGACATTTTCCAACTCTTCATGAGCCTCTTTCAGTTTTTCGAGAGCCATTTTCCTCTGAAGAAATTCATAGGTGAGCTTCTCATAATCAACTGAAAGAAGATCATGCCGAGAGGATAATTCTTCAAACTTTTCTTTCAGAGCTTCATGCTCATTAGTTAAAGTTTGACCTTTCTCTATCTCATCGATCAACAGAGTTTCTGATTTCTTAATGGTTTTGCTTAGTGAATCAAGTTCATCTTGTTGGATTGAAGCAATTTTAGCAAGTTTAGCATAGCTTATCTTTGAATCACTGTCATATGAAGAACAATCAGAAGTATCATAGTTAGATTTCGATGAAGATACCTTCACCTTGGCCATGAAGCAATATGCAGGAGATTCATCTTCACTACTGTTGTTGGTGAAGAATGAGCTCGAAGCTTTTGCCGAAGCATCTGCTGAAGCGAATGCCAAACCAGCAACACCATCTGATTCGGACCCAGACCCAGACCTTGAGCCTGATTGAGCTTCGGACCCAGAGGCTTCGTCTTCAGAGTTCATCTCCTTTCCCAGATAGGCCTTGGCACGGTGAGAGCTGCTTTGACGAGACGAGTAAGTCTTCGATGAAGAACCCTCACGCTTCTTGTGATACTTCTTCCTCTTGTCATCATCAGAATTTTTCTTCTTATCTCTTCTAGAACTGGAATCATGTCTCTTGGATTCATAGCTTCTGGAAGATCTGTGGGACTTAGTTGAGGAGTCTCTGAGCGAATGCTTTGCTTTGTTCTCATCTTCCCACAGAGGGCAATCAGCAATGTAGTGACCTGGCTTCTTGCACTTGTAGCATCAGTTGTCCTTTGATAGAGAGCTTCTTGAGGATGAGCGGTGAGATGAGTGAGTTGAGCTTCTTGAAGAATAAATCTTCTTCGGTGAAGAAAAACCTTTTCTCTGGAAGCGGTTGAAGCGTCTCATGATCAGTGCTAAATCTTTTCCAATGCTTGCAGGATCATCTGATTCGACACCTGAAGCATAACTGACTTCGGGTGAAGAATGACGCGAAGCTTTTGCTTTCAAGGCATGAGATTTTCTTCGAGAGCCATTTATGTCACGTTTCTCATCTTCTTCCATTTCAAAGGTATTGAGTCTCTCAAGAATATCAGCGGCAACAAGACGTCTGAAATCAGTCCTTTCCTTGATCATCAGCACAATGTGATCAAACGAGTCATCCAATGAGCGAAGCAAAGTTCTCACAACAGAGTGAGGAGTAATGTCATCAGCACCGAGGGAAATCAACTCATTAGCAAGGGCTGTGAGTCTGCTGTAAATGGAGCTGACTTTTTCACCCTCGTTTCTCTTGAAGCGATAGAATTTGCTTCGGAGTGTGTCAATTCTGGCATCTTTTCAAGATAGTCCCAAACACCTTTGGCAGATGGAATGTTCTTCACTTCATGATACTTTTCTGGTGTCAGGTGATTGGTGATGAAAACCCAAACCTCAGAATCAAGATCAATCAGTTTTGCTTCTTCAGGGGTGATGGCCTTCTCATCGGCAACAGTGACTCCATACAAGACAACTTGCCAGGCAGTTGAGTTGATAGCCATGATATTTATTTTCATCTTGTCCTTCCAGTACGGGTAGTCCTTCCCATTGAAAACAGGAATAGGTTCGCCGGAGCGAATAGCTGCGAAAGACATACTTGAAGACACTCCAGGAGGTTAATACAAAACACACAGAGTGTAGGGAGTGACTAGCTTTGATACCAATTGAAAGTCCAAGTATGTGATCAGAGGGGGAGGGGGTGAATGATCACTTCAAAATTTTCTACTGAAACTATTGAAGTGAAGCATAAGCAGTGCGGAATAGCGAAGTAAAACTGGAAGCGAAACTAAATGAGTGAATCGAAACACATTGAAGCATAACAGTGAAGCAAATGCAATACTGAAGGTGAATGCTTGAAGTAAAACGAACTGGGACTCGGCGATGTTTGTTCGACCAGTTCACGCTCTGCAAAGCGCTACGTCTGGTTGGAGGGACTGGTGATTGAACACCTGGAGCAAATCTCTCTCTGTCCGTTGCTCCACTGCACCAAACTCCTTGAGCTTGGTCAGTTCTTCACTCGTGGTTGATTATTGAGGAAATCATCGAAACCTTTGACAAACTGGACTTCGAGGCGACAATTACTCTTCGCTCTCTGAAGAACAACACTCTAACCGTCTAGGAGAATTGCAGTTCTCCAAGATAAAAAAAAAGGCTAGTAAGCTTTCACCTAAGTCATCTCAAATCTACTCAGATCAATTGGACTTAGGCTTCAGTATTCTGGGTTTTGGGTTTTGCTTCGGTGGCGTTTTTGGGTTCCTCTCTTCAGTCTCTCTTGGAATGATCTCAGAGCAGCCACCCGCAAATGGAGGAGGGGGCGGCGTATTTATAGTTGGCGATCCCGAGGTGCGGAATGACCAAACTGACCCGAGGTGACAGTTTGACACGTGTCCACAACGGTCGGATTTGTCATCAATGCGCAACTTTACTTGAGGAACAAGTAAAGCCGACTCACGGACTTAGTTCTGCTTCAGAAGCCAAAGAACGAAGTCTTTGCTACCGAAGCTTAACTTAGTGCACATGAGATTTCTTCGCTCAGGCTTCTCACTTGGTTTGGATTTGATCTGAGCATTTTCTCAATGACTTCGATGTCCACAAACTAAATACCCCTCTTGATAGTACAGTTTGTCCTATGACTCAAGGAACAGAAAAAGAACTACACAAAAACATCTAAGTCTTGCGCCGTCCTCTTCATTTCCTTCAATGAGTAGACCTTCAGGACACCTTCATTTTTGGGGGTCAACCTTCGTGATTAAGCTTCGCTCCGTGGGTTATGCTTCGATAAGTTGAAGACCTTCCCTGAAGCTTTATCACTAAGCTTGTCCTTCAGGAACCTATGCAACTGTTTATACTAGAAAACATTGTTAGTTCCTCTACTGTCTTGTCCAACAATATCCAAAACACACGGGGGCAAAACTTTGCTCTTACAGATAAGATCAAGTGAGTACATCAATCCAATACATAGAAGAAGGGGAAACATCATGGGATCATCCTAGATTAACATAGCCTATGATCACAATCAAGATCACATCATGGGAGAGAGAGAAGACCACATAGCTACTGGTAGAAACCTCAGCCCCGGGGAGGAACTACTCCCGCATCATGGAGGGAGGAAGCAACGTCGATGGATATGAATCCGGGGGCACTTCCCCGTCCCGGCAGGGTGCCGGCACATGAATTCTGGTCCCCCGAAGCTTGTCGGCGATGGCGGCGGAGATCGGAATTGCTTCTGGAGAAAAGGGGTCTGGAATCAGGGTTTCCTCCGCGGGGGTAAAAATAGGGCCAAAGGGGGGTACCAGGGGGGCCACAAGGCAGCCAGGAGGGTGTCCTGCGTGGCCTAGGGTGGGGCCGCGCCAGGGACCCTTCTGGAGTCCCTGTGGTGGCCCTCCCCTCCTTCTTGGTGATTCCGGAAGCTTCCGAGACGCTAATTTTTTATATATTTTTTCTGGAATTTTTGGAGCACTTTTAATGGCCGGAAAACCTGAAATACAAAAACAGCAGAAAACAGGAACTGGCAACTGGGTGCACTGAGTTAATAGGTTAGTCCAAATATGCTCAAAAGTGTATGAAAGTTCAAGCAAAACATGACAAAGTCACACAAAACATGCATTGAGCAAGCAGAAATTATAGATACGTTTGGGACGTATCAAGCACTTCACGCCATCATGTTGGGCGCCCCTGACCCTAGCCTCTTGGTAATCACGGAGAGAAAAAAGAACCCCGCAAGAGACTTATTTTCCGAGAGCAGGTTAATGATGTACTCCCTCCGATCCATAATAAGTGTCGCTCATTTTGTGCTAAGCTAGTACAAATTGTGTACTAGAGAAGCGACACTTATTATGGATCGGAGGGAGTACTTCAATTTTATAGAAGAGAGCAAACAAGTTGTAAAAAAGGCTTTTCATGGAAACGAACTTTCATTATCAACACTCCTACACCACCTAGAAAGTCTAAACATACTCACATCTTTTTGAATTTTTTTCTAAGTGTATTATCGATGCTACATTTATGTGAAATTTGTGGAGGGACCTTTTAGGGTTCTTAGGGCATGTGGACTTATAGTGTGTGTTTGTATGTATCATATTTTTAGTGTGTGTTTGTATGTATCATATTTTTTTAGTTTGAACAGCTGATATATTTTCAAAATGTAGCAAAGAAAGAGGAAACCGACGTAAGTTATTATGTCAATGATACATATATTACCATATTGTTTATACTAAAAGTGTGTAGGAATAACAAAAACATCGGGTCAAAGTTATCGCAATGATTGTACGTAAGTTATCAGGTGATCCGCGGTGCATATATTACCATGTTATTTATATTACTTTTTAATAAAGGGTATGTTTTATACTCCGTATAAAATGTTCAAGTTACCGCGATGTTTGTACATAAGCTATAAGGTGTGCAACCGTCATAAGTGGTCGACGAAGAAACCATCTGATGCCTTTTTCGGTTCGGTTCGGACTACAAGAGGATTCGCGTGCTTTTTCCTTAAGGGGTGATGTCAGGGTTATTAAACTCGCAAGGGAATGTGCACTAGAAACATAGATTCAAGCAAGTAATTTCCAGAGAATTAGTTCTAGTTTTTAAAACCAAACCTTCAATCTTACGATATAAACAATAATGAAGAAGTACATTGGTGCGAGCTCTTTCTAAATACAACCTTATACTCCTTAGATAACGGAACGGAGTGAGTATTTGTGTGTTGGAATTTATTTTTATATTAATTCTTGCTTTGGAAGACATCCATTATGATGTGCTTGGTACAAATTGAAGTGAGGGAATTTTCCTAATAACTTCTTGACCGGAGCACACCCTGCTTCAAGAGTCAGTTGTCCAACCGTAGATCCTTATCATCTCACGGGGTTATCTCGATTATAAGAGTGTAAATTCACACAAAAAATGGGTCTTTAATGACTACACCTCATCTTGTGGGGTTACCTCGATTATAGGAGTGTAAATTCACACAAAATAGTGGGTGTCTAATGACTACACCTCATGAGGCCCCATGGATCCCCATTATCGTACTAATCCTTTCTGTCATTGCTGCTCGGAATAACGGTTGATGTCCTATTTGCTTCTTACCTCCTCCTCGATCGATCCCAGTGTCCTGGGTACCTGTAGGGCCTTAGAATGAGAAGACAAGAGACAAATTCATGGCAAATTACACATGCATTAACTTTTGTTTGGTTGCCCGCATCGAGCTTGCCAATGACCCCAAGCATAAACACAGAGGGTCGCGAGGACTTTCCTCAACCCATTTCCTTACCGAATTAATCACACGTGGCTTAGAGAACACAAGATGATCTCATAGATAAAAGACATAAAGGCAAACCTTGATTGATAATATGTCTCACAAAAGTTGATGGATGGTGTGCATCAATTATAAGTATGACTAATAAGGGTGGGTAGGATGGCTATGATGGTGATGGTGGTGGCTTTGGAGATTAGATGGGAATTGTGGTGGCGGCTAGGGTTGATGAAGCTTTTGTTTCACGAATGGCGTCTTCGTATTAGCTTTGTTAAGAATTAAGCGCCGACCCCTTCATAAAGGCCGATCTTGTGGGATAGACACAACTTTTGACGACTTGTATAGGCGATAGTATGGGCGACGCACCCGTACCAACCCCCGTCTTGGTCTTTTGCGGCCATATCCTCATTTGACCTTCTTCCCCTTTGTTTTTTTTTCTTCCTTGCGTGATATACTTCTATGTTTAGCTCATTTTTTGAGGAAACAAAATGAATAGAGGATCTTATGATATCTCTCATTCATTAACCAGCAAATCAAAGGAACTTATCTTGGTTTCGCAGATATTAACTGATTTAAACAACGGTCTGATGAGTGCAAAAATATCACTCATCACCATTTCAACCATAGCTTCGATAGACACCTTGTACCATGGTGGGTGCCAACTGTCAAAGAATTTCCTTGCCAATACATATGGGGTGGGTAAAAAGGAACATAAAGACCATCAGAAGATGAAATGGATGTATACGCACGAAAATACCTAGGTTTATGTCCTCTCAAAGGACGTAATACCCTACTCCTTGTTCACGAGATGGTGATGATGAACATGTTGATGTAGATGATGATCCGCACGATGACTTTAGTGTTGGCGATAATGAAGGCTTCAATTTCCCCCTCTTGGTGGGATGTTTCCCTAACGGGATTAGCCCGCAAGAATGCAAACGTGCTTTGCCTAGATTCCTCCTCGAAGACAGCGGCTATCAGATCTGGTAATTTTATCTGGTTTTTTATAGGTCAAGAGGAGTCGTATAGCCAAATGGGCCTGGGAGACGAGGTCCCATAGCCCCACACGGGCAAGCGGGGCAGCTAAAGGGTAGGCCGCGCCACCTGGCCGTGTGGAGGCTTGGTGACCCCCTCTGGCACTTGTAAGCTCCTAAATTACTAAATATTTCAAAATTGGCCTATGTGATTTTTTAGGGCATTTTAAGCTCCAAAGAACTGGGTTCTATACTGTTGCTATCTTTATCCTAGCTCGAAAGAACCTTAGTATTTTTAGGTCATTTGAAGCTCCAAAGAGGCTGTGTTGCAAAGGGATACAAACAAAGAAGGGGATTCGTACCTGATTGATGATGGCGAGCCGCCGCCGTTCGGTACCGCAGTCGAGTTTGCCGCCGCGCACCATAGGAAGTTGCTGGTGTGGATCCCCTTTGTCGGTTGAAGGAGATCATAGCGGCCGCCGTGGGTCGACCTCGTCCTCACCCCTGTCACTTCCGCCTCCACTAGTTGTCGCCGTGGCGGCTGCTAGCCCCCCGCTCGCCCCACTCGCCCCGCCCGAGGTAGCCATTGGGAATCGGGAACGGAAAGGGGCGGTCGCCGGTGCCCCCTAGCGCCTCGTTGTCGCTTGCAATAGGACGACTGTTACAAACTAACCATTGCAACAACATGTCAGTTGCAATTTTTTTTATCACTGTGGGTTCGGTTCGGCGTGAGCGGACCGGTTCGCCGCAACAGCAGCGGCCGCTGACTCATTTTGGTCCAGTTTGATTGGTCGGACGTTGGCGCGTCGTCAAATCGAAAACACATCTGACGATCACGAAGGTGACGAACACGCGCGCACCTATCTGCCACATGAAGAGGATCTTTTTCCAAATAAAAATGTGTCTAACCTAACTAAAGTTCAGCCCAATACCTATTCCGTAACGCCATACCAAACAACAATACGCCAGTAAAGGAAGAAAAGAAAATGTGTAAACCCTAAAGAATGGTTCAGCGAAACCGTGCGTCAGCTTCTAGTAGTAGTTCTGCATGATCTGGAGCGTCGATTCCTGATCTAACGTCGCGGGATAAAAAGGCACACGCCGCGTAGGTAGGTTTTTCGTCCCCGTGTCCGTCTACACAAGTCTCAACTGCGGCCGCCGTCAGAGAGCTCAACGCACGCTCGCGAGCCCACCCACCGAAGCCCAGCCGCCCGCCCGTAGACCCAAACCCACCGAGGCCTCGCCGCAGATGGCAGTCCCCGACCGCCGCAACGGCCTCGTCGACGACGACGACATCGCCGACGACGAGGAGGCGCCGCTGCCTCCCCACCTCCGCGCCCTCGCCGACGCCGCCCAGACCGGTGACGTCGACGCCCTCCGCACCGCGCTCGGTACCGCCTTGATTCCTCCCCCCCCCCCCCCCCCCTAAATCTCGATTGCACTTTTAGGGTTCCATAAGGTTATTTTTTTATTACAGCAGAAGTACGCGTACTGTTACTTACTAGTACTGTATATAGACCGGTGTCGGTTCTTATTTGTGCAGTGCACTCGTGTGCTTGTTCTTTCGTGAATGTGTGTAGAGTTTCAATTGCATCGTTGCTGCTTTGCATGATCCGTCCGCGGAAATTGCAGCTGTTCTAAGCGGATCAGATACTGCCTGAACTTGTGACATCTTTTAAGCGGACCAGCTTGTACTACTATGTAACTTAATTTTCTTAGTGCAAGTCTTGTGTCGGAGAATTGTGATTATGGGTTTGGGTTGCATCAGCATACGCCCCCTTTGTGTTTCCATCAGCGCACTGACGCGGGAGCATAGTTTTTCACTTAGTCCAGTAGCATTAGAATACATTTCTCCGTGTAGAAGGGCCACATATATGTTTGATAAATTGTTATTTTTTATGCTGAAATCTAGGACATGTTGTGGAAAATGTGGTGATTTAACCTGGCAATGGCATCTTGAATTGTTGCAATAGATCTAGAGCAATCAGGGTAATGCTGTAATCTTTTATTAATTTTTGCGGGAGACAGGTGAGGTCATGCTGTATTGTGCCAAGGAAGCAACACATTGTTAGTTGGAGAGAAATGTGTGTTTAGTGTAAGTGTGTAACACAATAAAACAATTTGCTGTATGGCTCGCGAGATGGTATTTGTCTATCAGTTGGTTTTCTTGAATTAGCAAAACATAAGCATTTTCTAAAGCCAACTCATTTTCAGACACAAATTTAATGTCCTTTCCTACCCTAAATTTTTGAAGAACGACTCTAGTTAGGAAATCTTATCCTGTTTACTCAAACTGCTTGCTATGGTTGATTGGTTGGCATGTCATTTTCTTCTCTATGAAGGTAATCAACCTTCATTGGGCAACTTTCATCTTCAGAACACCACATGGTGATTTTTATGGTTACCTTGAAAATTTGTAAAGGATATAGTCTCCATTGTGCAAGAACATCTATTCGTCAAAATATACATCTATGGTATGTAGTCTTGTAGCTTACATAATCAATTGTTCAACGGTTTAAACTTAAACTTAAATAAGGGAGATTCTATTGCTGGGGAGAGCTGGGTACAGGGGTCTATGCATGTCATTCGCGGTTATTGTTGATGTTCTCTCTTCAAGCTTGTCTAAGTGAGGAAGTGGCTTTTTTGACCGAAGGTGCATTTGCACCTATTAGTAATACGAACATCATTTCAAAGTGTGTGCCCGCGTGTGCCATTTGCAGCTTTCCTAAGTGATTGTTATAAAATTTCACTATTGCAGTGTTACAATCTTATATTTTTGCATATATTTGAGGTCTGTTCGGTCACCATCTCTGCGTGTCAGGCCATATTGCTGCATTGGTTCAAATGTTTTGTTGCTAATTATTTTGTCTTTTACTTTTATGGGTCAGTATCACCTGTTTTTAATGCTGGTGTTTTTAGCAATTATTTGTAACAGAAAGGGAAATCCCTTCATTTACATTTATGCAGATAACTATGGTGGCAGCATTGATGATCCAGTTGAAGATGGTGATACTGTGCTTCACCTGGCATGCTTATATGGCCATCTACCTTGCGTGCAGGTTTACATTGCTAACTTGCATATGTTCCTCTGCCTTCCTAGCCATTTTCCCCCGCTTATTGGTTGTATCTAACCATATTCGTCTTGTCAGCTGCTGCTGCAACGTGGAGCAAGCTTAGAGTGCAAAGATGAGGAAGGGGCAATTCCTCTCCATGATGCTTGTGCTGGAGGTATGCGCTGTTTTTACTTGCATTGAGCTTAGACTTCCTTTTGCACTTTATGTGTTTATTAGTTTATTTATTGATACTCTTTGTACAGGCTAAAGGATTTGTTGTTGTTGTTGTACTCTTTGTACAGGCTTCAATGAGATAGTTCAGTGCATTCTCAGTTTTGCTGCAAATGCTGATGGCTGTGTGACGCGAATGCTCAACACTGTCGACGCTGAAGGCGATACTGTAAACTCTCTCAGCCGTTCGATCGTATGGTAACCGTGTCTTGCAGCTATGTACTATCGGCATGGTCTATAACTTTATGCTTTTGCTCCGTGCAGCCACTCCACCATGCCGCCAGAGGTGAACACATGGAAACCGTCAAGCTTCTGCTCGAGGCTGGCGCATGTCCCAAGAAGGAGAATACCTATGGGCAGGCACCCGCCGAGATGGCCGATCAAGGTACCGAAGTCCGGGTCCTGTTAACTGCCAAGCAAGCTGAGGCCAGCTACATATGACGAACTGATGGGCCTTTCGGAGGGAACCCTTGGTTGAAGTCGGGTGATAGTTTTAGTATCTATAATACACAGCTGCCGACTATGGGAATTATGTTTCTGTTGTCATGAGAAGTGCGGAGTTATTTTCAGAGAGAAGGATATGGTGTTTTCCCCCTTTGCCCTTTGCGTCTGTATTTTCGCGTTATATCAAAGGCACAATTAGTTGAGCTCTCATGGCATGCTTTTCCAGCATGTTTGTTGCACTTATGGTGCCTTGCGAGAATTTTGAAGAGTTTTAGGTATTTTAGTTCCTTAATTGAGCGTGCCGAACTATGTGTTGGGTTTTATGGGCCCCTTGAGTTACTTAGCTAGTCTCAAACATCTTTTGGACAGTTCGAACTCGTTTTATTATCTGCACGTGGTTGGGGAGATTTGAGTAGGGGGCCCTCGTGGATTTCTCTTTACTAAACCACGTGAGCTGAGTCACTTTTGTTTTCGGATGTCAACTCACTAGGACCGTCTTGATCTATCTGTGATTAGCTAAAGGGTTAGATCTTTTAATAAAAACTAGATGATGTCCCGCATGTTGTTGCGTAACTTTTTTGCAAAATATTTCAGTAAAAATGTTTGGTTAAATGAAGCATGTATATTTGAAATAATAACTTTTGAAATAATATATGGATTTAATATAAATATCATAATAAAATAAAAATGCCCATGCATATGGGTTTTTATTATGCATAGTGGCATATTAAGGTGAGTCTTTCTCATGCATGTTGAATGATGCATGTTGAATGATGAGGTGATATGCTTGCATGTTGAGAGAAATATGCTAGTAATGATGCATGTTGAATGATGAGGTGATATGCTTGCATGTTGAGAGAAATATGCTAGTGGAGGGTGATGCGGCATGCATGATGAGGTGGAGTGTGTGCATGTTGAGAGAATTGGTAGTAGTGGGGAGCAACTTCTTAAGAATGTAAGATGTATCCACAGTTACGAGTGATTTGAAACCTATGTCTTATTCATAGCAAAACTTCAATCAAAATAAACAGTAAAATCAAAATAAATAGTAAACAAATTAAAAAATTATGTTTTTTTGTAGATGTTCATATTGCATTGACAAGTGTGCTTGACAATTTTGATGTCATATGGGATAGTAGTATTTCGTCGGTGAAAAAAACAAAATTAAGTGTGACATTTAAAGACAACATTTGGTGTTCGATTTTTCTTTGTTTCACAGGTCAAAATGCTTAAGTTTATCACCTGCAGATTTGCATGTACCAGTTGGTTGTGACAATGAACACATCTAATTTTTTGTATTTTTTTTGACATTTGTTAAACTTATTTTTAACACGCAGGAGCATGTGCACCCTAGAGCCAAATTAAATATCCCAACTTCAATTTATTAATAAAAAAATAGCAACATGTGAGTGTCTCTTTGTGGGTTATACAAAGGACCCGCGGGGGGAGGGGGTACAATATTTGTTGTTATTTTCAAGTTCAAGTAGGTAGATGATTAGAAGATATAGTTGTGATTCCTCTTTGTATGCTTTTCTCATCTTCAATCTGATAGGCGTAGTTGTAGTTGGGTTTGCTTAGGTGTTGTAACTTCACCATTTACCCCTTTCATTGCCTACAAGTTTGTCAGTCATAGCATGTCGTACTGTATGTATGTTGTACCTTTAGTCATGGAAGTATTGTGATATTCAATTGTAAAATTCGGAACATATGATAGTACATGCATGGGGTCATATATCATGGTGAGTATTATATGGGTTTTTGTTGTAGGAATGAAGCGAAAGATCTATATCTAAAATAGTACCCCATACAATGTCTTTCAATCAACATAGGACCTACTGCTCTTCGTCCCCTTGAAAAGCCCATCATGAACGAACTCTAGTGAAGTGATTGGTCTTTTGTGCTGCCAAACAAAGCAAAATAAATAAATTTGCAGTTCATAAATCCTGATGGTACTTCTAGACAAAGAGAGAAATCAAATTTTCAATTCATCTATGCATAAACCCTAGTGCTTCAAACAAAGAAAAAATAAATTGTATTTGTATTAAGGTTGCTTCGAAACCTTAACCAAGCTAGTACCAAGTTCAACTAAATTAATAACCATAATAGTTCAAACGCTCTCGATCAACATAATTCCGCTACTCACAGTGCTAGAGGAGCTATGGGTCGGAATCAAACTCATCATATTTGGGTACATGGCCCATGTTGTGTCGTCGGTCGGGAGCCATCATCATTGATGCCGACAGACAATGTCTATGACATCATCATCATCATCATTGATCACCTTCTCTCTCCCACTTCGCCCCGATCAAATCAACCAACGTTGTCATATTCATCTTCCAACAAGCTTCTGCCAAGTTCAATAGGATGTACGCTGCAGGCATGATTCCGTTGAAAAAAAATGCCTTGTTGAGCGAGTACCTTTCTGAACCTAACCACCTAGTAAGAGAATTGTAGGTGCAATTCACTTTCATTCTGTTGGGGCTTCCGACATTCTTGATTTTCCATTGGTTATATAGCTTTTATGTTATACGAAGTATTCCCTCCGTTCCAAAATAACTGTCTCAACTTTATACTAGCTCTAGTACAAATTTGTACTAAGTCTGCGACAGTTATTTTGGAACGGAGGGAGTAGCTTTTATGTACCTGAGCTATCTTGTAGACCTACCCCTTGTATATTCTTATCAAAGGTATAGCGTTATGTCAGACCATAGGGCATGTGGCGATCAACCGAAATCGTACACTGAAATCACTCCGAGATTTCAAGTGTTCTTCATACATTTATGTTTTGATTGATAATAACCTCTCTTTTATGTTTAACTTTAATTATTAATTTTATCAATAAAATATGAGTTATATGTCAAAAAAAGTATGACGTTGAATGCACTTTTGGATGATATACTTTTCTGTGAAATATAGCTTTTTTTTTGGCTAAAATTGTAAATCAAAGTTCGACACGAAAAACAAAATGACCTTGTATAAGAAAATGGAGAGAGTACGTATCTTTTTCCAAACTTAAAAACCAAGAAACCTAACCCAAATTAACTGTAAAAATCCTGATTTTACGGTGCAAACCAAGGGGTTTCATTACCAAATGGCTAATGATTCCCACCGGCTGACCGGCCAAAACGCTTCGGCCCGGTCGCCTCTTTCCTCTAGTACGCAGTACCCAATATACGGTATGTAGTACACAAATCATGGCCGCGCTCTTGTTGTATTCCGACGTCATGGCCATGGCTGCGCTTTCGCTGCAGTTCGACGCCACGGCCACGCTCTCGTGCACGCCCATGAAAAGCACCAGATCAGCCATGGCCATGGCTCGAGGAGCTCGTCGTCGTGCTCCGGAACCTCGCCGGCGTCCTCCCTCTGCCCAGATCCGGCCCCTCCCCGACCAGCCGCACCCGCCCTGGCCCTCCTCCGTCGAGCCCGCACCTCCCCGTGCCCCCACGCCGCCGGCCATGGACGCCATGGCCATGAGCAGCTCCGTGCATAGCCATTAATTTGTTTTTGCTACAAGCATATCATATTTTTGCTACAACCATATCATATTTTGCTACAAAGAAACAAACTGGTGTTTTTGCTACAACACACAAAGTACAGGGGAATATCTGAGTATGTAATATTGCAACCAGTGAACCATTTTGTTTCTACTGTTTTATGTGTTTGCTACTACCAGCCAAGATTTTTGCTACATCATCACTGCGGAGCTACGACCTCGACGGCGGCGACGATAAATTTTGTTACAACCGTTATTTTTTCTGCTACAACCGTTGTATGTTTTTGCTACCACCGTTGTATGTTTTTGTTACGCACAATGTTGCAACGGTTTAAATTTTTGCTTCCACCGTTGTGTATTTTTGCTACTACCGTTAAGAGTTTTTTCTACAATGAAAAAGTTATAAAGTGATTAGCAACGGCGGCTTATGATTTTTTGTTGCAACCGATAGTAAAAATGCTACCACCAACGATTTAAAATTTTATTACCACAACTTTTTTTGCTGCAAAAAAAATATATGTTGCATCTGTGTACCAAAAAAGTTGCGAAAGTACCGCAAATGTCGTAAAGGTACCGCAAATGTTGCAGTAAAAAACGAAGGGGTACGCGCGAATCTGGACCGTTAAATCGCGAAGATCAGACGGTCCGCGTCTGACCGGCGCAAAACTAGCGCCGGTCGACCGGTGCCTATCTAATGATGGTGGCCGGCCGACCGGCCAAAGCTTAGGCCGGTCGGTACAAGGCCCATTTGTGCTCACTTTCCCACTTTTGTTGTATTTGACACATGATAAATGTTGTAACCGTAGTATAAAATGTTACTATCTGTACTACTATGATACTAATATTATTATATTGATCTATGTTACTTTTTACTAAACGGATGTATTTAATAGTATTTTAATGCTAAGCGCATTCATTTGGTAGCATGATATAAAAATGTTACTAATGATTTTTGGTACAATAAAAAAGATGAAATGTGATCGGTGATGATGGCTCCCGAATTTTGTTGCAACCATTATAAAAAAAAGCTACAATTGTAGATTAAATTTGCTGCCACGAATTGATGGTAAATATGGTACTCCCTCCGATCCATATTAATTGACGCACACTTAGTACATCTCTAGTATAAAGTTGTACTAAGTGTGCGTCAATTAATTTGGATCGGTGGGAGTACGTAATTTTTTTATCAGATTTTTTATTGCAATAGTAAAAAAAATTGAAAGAAAAAAATGCACACAATAATTTTTTGTTGCATCCATGTATCAAAAAAGTTGCAACCAATAATAAAAAATGCTACCAACAGCGATTTAAAATTTGTTACCACAATTTTTTTTGCTGCAAAAATCACCAAAAATAAAAATATTGCATCCGTGTAGCAAAAAAGTTGTGAAAGTACCGCAAATGTTGCAAAGGTACCGTAAATGTTGCAGTAAAAAACGAAGAGGTACACATAAATCTGAACCGTTAAATAACGAAGAACCGGAGCGCCGGCCGGCGCAGAGCGTCACCCGCCAAAATCACTAACGCGCTGCCGTGTGGTGTAGCACGGACCGGAGACGGACTCGGACCAGTTTTCGATCTGTCTATCTATATAATCGAACGCGAATCCCCCCTCCCATCCCCACTCGATCGATCCCGATCGCCGCCACCTTCCTCCGTCCATGGCGGCCGTGCAGCGCCGCCACCCCCTCCCGCCCGCTGCGTCGCACCAGCTGCGCCGCGGTAACCCTGCGTGTTCCGGCACCGCTCCCGCGCCGGTCTGCCGCTACTGGAAGTCCGGCCACTGCGGCCGCAACCCCTGCCGCTTCCTCCACGCCGATCCGTCGCCGCCGCCCATCGTCGCCGCCGCCGCCGCCGCCAAGAAGCGCAGCATCACCTGGGTCAACACTTCCTCCAAAATCGCCAAGCCCTGCCCCGCAACCAATGAAGAAAAGTCTGCGGTTCCTCCGGTGCCGCCGACGACGACCAAACCCGGTCCCGCAACCAACGCCGGCGAGGCCGCGGTCACCACGGCGCCCGAGACGACGCCCCCGAAGCGCGCGCAGGAATCGCAAGGCGGTGGCGCGTGGTGCGTCGGCGACGGCATCCGCGGCGTCGCGCGGCTCGAGGGCCACGCCAAGGCGGTCACCGGCGTCGCTGTGCCGGAAGGGTCCGGCACGCTCTTCTCCGGCAGCCTGGACGGCACGGTGCGCGCCTGGGACTGCGGCACCGGGCAGTGCGTCCGCGTCGCGCCGGTGCAGGAAGGGGAGGTGAGCCGCCTGATCGCCATGGGCCCGTGGGTGCTCTTCGGCGTCCGCGGCGCCGTCAGGGCGCTCCACGCGGGGAGCTCCAACGAGTTTCGGCTGCCGGTACCCGCCGCCGCCGCGCAGATCACGGCCCTGCTGGCCGAGGACGACGAGCGACTCTTCGCCGGCGCGGAGGACGGCGCCATCTACATGTGGAGGCTGGACCGAGAGCGTCAGCGCTTCGACGAGGTGGCCGCGCTCGCGGGACACGACGGGCATGCCGTGACGTCGCTGGCACAGGGGAAGGGCGCGCTCTACTCCGGCGCGGCGGACGGCGGCATCAGAGTCTGGGACCTCGAGACGCGCCGGTGCATCATGAGCTTCGCCGGCCACGCGTCCAGGGTCACCGCGCTGCTGTGCTGGGAGCGGTTCCTGCTCTCCTCGTCCGACGACGGCACCGTCAAGGCCTGGAGGTCGAAGCCAGACCGTGGCGACGTCGAGCCCAAGCTGGAGGTGCATTACACCCACAGAGAAGAAGAAGGCCAGCAGGTGGTTGCCATGGACGGAACACACGACGCCGACAAGAAGCCCGTCCTGCTCGTGTCGTGCGGCAATGGCGTCGTCCGTGTCTACGACCTCCCTTCATTCAAGCTCAGAGGACAGATTCGCTGCAACGGCGAGGTCACGGCAATGTCGCTCAGGACTCCTGGCATGGTCTTCACCGGAGACGCGTCCGGCGAGGTCAGAGTGGTGAAGTGGACACCGACAGCCGCAGCTTGAATTATTCAATTAGGTGCACCGGCCTCTATAAATTAGCCTCATCGACCACCGGCAATTTTGACTGAAAGCCAGTGAGTTCGTAGGAGCAATTAGTTGGGAACTTCCAGAGCATTCTCGTACAAATGGCAGCTTTGTAAACTACAGTGCAATGCACTTCTTAGTATTATACCATATGGATCAAAGATATTCATGCTTGCAAGCATAGAGATCATTTGCAAATGCAATTCATGTTGTCGCCACATCAGAATCTGAAGAATCGCCATCAAAACATTCTTACTTGTCACAAACCATACCTCAGATGTTAACAGAAGTACAAACACGAAGGAATTTCAGGTTTTCTAGAAAGCAGCAAGAAAAAATTGGCAAGAAAGCAAATCTACACTCTCGACAAGTCCAGCAATGAATCTACATACTGATCATCTCTCTCTTTCTCTCTCCCTATGATGTCGTCTACTGCTTAGGCTTCACTAAGGTCTGGCAGCATGAAGCTAAAGCATCTGATTGGTCGAGAATCGGCGGAAGAGTGAAAGGGGGGAGAACGCCACCTTTCTCATGCGCAAAGCTCAGAGCATTCCCGCCTAGCGTGTGGGCCATTGCAGCCTGCTGCTTGTTCAGCCCCTCCATTATGCAAGAGAATGCTGCAAAGGTGGCACAGCTCTGAAACAATGCTTGAGGTGTTCCTGGATTAAGAGAACCAACCATGGAAGGAAGTTATTTGTATATAATAACCAAAGTTGCAACAATTAACAGATATAAACATCGGTCAATAATGGACTCTAAAGAACGCTTGAGCGCACCATGCACAAATGATCTCGACAAACAAATCCAATCTTAAAACATCCTTCCAATGTGCCAGCTATAGACTCATACCTCAAGACACTTGAATAGCATAGGAAAATACACTGCAGGCATGACTTTCATGACTCAACCAACATATGTGCCAGACTGCCAGTAAAGCGGTAGGTGCATACAGTGTATGCATAACAATGAGTCTAACTTTACGACCAGCAATCCCTCAATATCACTGGCCATTTTTAGCTAATGTATTATGCATGAGCATTAACTGAAACTGAACAACACATCGAATTGTTCTGAATAAACTGTGCAAACCAGCATTAGTGATTCAGTTTACTTGGACTGCATAGTCTGTCAGTCACACAGGTAGTTTTCTTTTCAAGTGTCCAGTGGGTGCAAGACTGCCAAGACTCCAGTAACAAGCAAAACATGCACTGAAGTGTCCTCCATAGTTAAATTTGTAGATGGGGCTTCTTTATCCTGATAGAACAAGGTATCTTGATTTTGTGAATTTCTTAGGCATGATGTTGAACCTCATGGAAACCAGCTTTCATATTAATATACAACAGTTACAAGAAGCCATTCAGTCTTACATCAAAGTTCAGTTTATATTCACACCCGAACCCTCTAAATAAGTATTACTACTTGAAATTCAATTCAATAACTACAAGCACACCCAACATAACACAACACTTACACTCAATGGACTACCTACATACCACACAATTCACCAAATGCAAATGATTGTCCTAACAATAAATTTCATGAAGCGTCTTCTACAAACTGCGAACCAAGGATTTATGGATTACAATTTAGGGTCACTAGATTATTATAAATATAACCATTAGGCAATTTAGTAGCAAGAGCTCAAAATAATTTATACACTAAACCAAAAACAAGTTTCCTACTACTAACTACTAAACAAAATATATGCGCCAATAAGACCACCAAAGGCCTTTGTGGCACTAGTGGTACACAGAAGTCATGGGTGATCATTGGTCCGATGCTTCGGGCGAAACCAATTCCCAGTGTGTGACGGGCGGTGTGTACAGGGCCCGGGTACATATTCACCGCGGCATGCTGATCCGCGATTACTAGCGATTTCAACTTCATGTTCCCGAGTTGCAGAGAACAATCCGAACTGAGGCAATCTTTCCGGATTCGCTCCGCCTTACAGCCTTGCTTCCCATTGTCATTGCCATTGTAGCACGTGTGCCCCCCTTCCATGGCATAATAAAATATTATGGCTTTATACTTAATCCGTGTATAGGTAAACTTTAGGTCCGAATAGCATTATTATCCAAAGATCCCCTTTATGTACATATATCTATGGGGAATCGTGCTTTAATTTTTCAAAGCATTAAATTTAATATCTTGAATAAAAAAAGGAAATTTGCTCTGATATAGAGTAACCTGGCTATCTTGGCCTACCCAAGTAAAATTACGACAAAAGAAAAGCATAGATATGGGGAGAGGTGGATAACTAGATTGACATGTACTTAAAAAAGGGACTTCACCCATGCTCCGTTGGATGATTTGACGATATCGCAGTATCAAGCTAGAACGGTTTCAATTTGTAGGACGGGAAAGAAACCTCATCCTTTGGTGCACACTAACCGATGAAGCTCAACCCTCTCTCGAACTGAGCTATTTCCGCTTTTTATAACAAGGGGATCTTGTAGTGAAGTGAAAGGTCAAGCTTTCTTCCATCCTTCCTAACTAAGACCAATTGAGTCACGTTTTCATGTTCTAATTGAACACTTTCCATTTATGATATGATTAAAGGAGAAGATTGTTCTTTTACCAAACATATGCAGATCAAATCACGTCTTATAATAAGAAGAAATCTTTCTCGGTATCAATCCCCTTGCCCCTCATTCTTTGAGAATCAGAAGGATCCTTTTCGAGTTTCCATTTCTTCATTTGGAATCTGGGCTCTTCTATCTTCGACTTATTTTTTTGGCTTTATTCTTTATTTATTTCATTTCGATTTTTCCCTCTTCCTCTATCCCTATCCTCTAGGTACAGCGTTTGCATCAATAGATAACCTTTTCCTCTGTATGAATCTATATTATTCCATTCCAATTTCTTCCCGAAACTTCCCAAGAAAAATCCCGAATTGGATGACCGGACCTTACCAACATACTCAAAAAAGTATTCTATACTGGGGTCTGTGCTCTTGACAAGCAGTGTTTCCAGTCTAGCTGTGTCAAATCGGGTGTGAAGTGTCCTTCTAGGTTCTGGCTGGTAGAGCAGAGGACTGAAAATCCTCTTTAAGCGCATGGGACTCTAAATCCCAATTGCGCTAGCTCTGTGGTTCGATTCCACAACAGAACGAACAATGAATGAATGTGGGCGGTCAACCAGGTAAGCCTGTGCCCAGGAAAGAAAGGACTAGGGAGGGATTGAGAGATAATGGTATACAATCTCACACGGCACTTTTTTCATGCTAGGGAACAGTAGCCATCTAACAACATTATCAAGTACAGTAATGAGTAGTGAAAATAACATTAGTCGAATGTAATTGTACCTGGAAAGCTCAAAGCAAGGCCAGTGCAACACCCAGCAATGCCAGCATTGACAACTGTCAAAGGAACATGTCAGTTCATAGTACCATATATTCAACTGCCAAGATTTCAACGCATAAATGGCCAGATAAAAAATACACTTACGATCATCTTTCCTGCGTAGCTTCCTCAACACGCACACAATGAAACTCTGGACGCCAGCGAGAACTGCAAAAGTCTAATCCAAGAAATTTCTATCATGATTATTGTGCCAGAAAAGGGAGCACATTCTCGATGTGAGAAAATATAGCCGCACAAGAATTATGAACAACAAACCTTGGCAGAAGACCCAGCATTGCTTAATGAGCCCTTGAAGCCCTTATTAGTGATCAAACCTTGCCCTGAAAAAAAAGAATCGAGTGAGAGCCACATAAGGATTTTATGCGAGTTAAATAACCAGGGTTCAAAGGTTCGGTAACTTGGTCAAACCATATAAACACATAAGGCACCTAACATTTAGATTAGCAGATTCCCCCCAAAAAAGAACATTCAGGCTACCAAACTACAGGAATTGCACGGAATGTGTAATTTATCTAGAAAGCAATTTATCTAGCAAGGGTGCATGCACAGCTTTTTCCCCTAAAGCGAGCTGTTAGCAATCTAGAAAATTCCGTATGCCTGGCAAGGAAATTTCGCATCTCTATCTGCACTAATAAGCAACATCGGGGATGATGAATGCAGCGACGCAGAATAATCTGGAAAAATGAAACGGCGGGGTTGCGGGTAGTACCGTATCCAACGGCGGCTCCAACGAAGGCGCCGGCACCGAAGTCTCCGGCGGAGCGGAGGAGGCAGACGACTGGGGCGGCCGCCAGAGGCGACGGAGGCACGCCTCCCTCGGCTCCGAGCCCGTCGCCTTCCGGCCTGTTCCCGCGCTTCCACGACATCTCCTTGGACGAACTCCCGGGCGGGGGGCGGGGGACGGCGGACGTGGAAAGCCACCGGCGGGGGCGATATGCTTGAGGACGAAGCCGGAAGTGGCAGCGGCGGGGAGGGGATATGTCTAGTTTTTTTTTTCGAGGGGCCGGATATGATGTCTCGCTTGTTGAGGGAATTGCAGTTTCCACCACGCTCAACTCACATCGTTGCACAAACCACCATGTTTACATATCTTTTGCACAAACCATCAGGTATATGTTTAATTTGTTGCAACCCAGATTAAATAACCACTAAGCAACTTTGACAGCAAAATTGATAGCCGGATCTCACATGATAAGCTGGACACAGATAATAGACATTACATTTCAATTAACTAGATGATACCCCACATGTTGTTGCGGAAATATTTTGAAACATATTTTAGTGTGATTCGTCGTACGAAAAATGAAATATTTAAAGTAATAATATAAAAATCTAAAACTAAAAATACATATAATTTATTATGTTTGATTACTATATAGTTTTAAAATATCTAATAAATATCCCGCAAAAATGTTTATTAAATATAAATAACATAATATAATAAAAATTCTCATATGTATTTTCATGTTGAGATATATCTTTTTTTATACAAACCTGGTGGTTTATGCAACGAATTGAGGAGAACCTGGTGAAAACTGCAATTTTCTCCTCGCTTGTTCTAGGGGCAGATCGAAGGAGGAAGGGGGTCTCAGTTCAAAGGGCTCCCATCGCTACTATTGGGTCGGCCCAAATACCTTCTTGCAAGTTAGTTCGTTTTTTCCTCTCTTTTTTATTTAATTAATTATTATATCCGGCAGAATTAGCTTTGTTATTTGTTTGAATATTATTTTAAAAGTAAAAAAATTAAAATCATTTAATTGTTTTATTCATATTTTCGAAATGTTTTAAATATGTAAATTTAAAATTTTAAAAACTCAAATTTGGAAATTTCTAAGTTGTGCTAAATATCTTACTAGCGTAATTTTTCAAAAAATGTGATACCATTTCAAAACAATGCTTTGCAATTTATGAAATGTTCACGCCTTTAAAAAATATACATGTGACATTTATTACAAGTATTTACTATAAAATTTAATTTTCATGTAATTAAGTACAATTTTATTATTAAAAATTTGCATGTTATATTAAATATATTCGTGACATTTGAAATTGAAAAATAGATGCATAATTTTAAAATTGTTTCATGTCATTCAAAAAGGTTTCAATGTATGCTAGAGAAATGTCTAACATGTTTTAGAAATGTTTAAAACATATATTTTAAAAATATCAATCATATATTTGATAAATGTTCAATGTGTATAAAAAATGCCAAATGCATAGGAAAATGTACAATCGTGTGTTAAAAAATGGTAGAGATAAAAGATAGTGAAGTGTCAGATCGAGATGAGACCGAAGAATCTCTCATGATAGGCATGAAATAGCCCTGGTGGCAGCAGCAGCAGCCAGCCTTCTCATGTCGTGAGGCGGTCGCGCACAGGAACGAAGCCACACGCACAACATCAATGACATGTGTATGATGGGTAGACGAGAAGGCTGGTGGGCAGCCACGACAGTACACGAAAAGAGAACTACGAGGCGACACGTGTAGACACAATTGTGCTTATCCAATCATGTGCGACATTGTAAATATCACACATAATAAGTTTTGTTAAAGACTAAGCCCTTCGTACATGTTGTGCTTAGAGCAAGTACAATAGTGCCTAGTCAGCTGGCTATAAGGAATTAAATAATATATTTGTGCTTAATTGGAGGAGAGAGAAGAGGAGAGAGAGGAGAAGCGGGCTACTAATTAGTAGCCAGCTGCAACACGTGCTCCTAGGCACTTTGTGAGATAGACATGTGGGCCATGTATTGCTAAAGTAGTACTCCTTATAGTCTTACTATTGTATTTATTGACTATAAGGTTAGCTATAGATGACATGACATCTCCTTATAGCCAGCAGCTGGCTATACTATTAACCATGCTCTTAAAAGAAATGTGGGTGATGCTTTTGTTCATTCACACGATTTATTTATTTCAAGTGTATACCTAACAACACACGATTTCATAAAAAAGCGTGTGCGACCTCACGAGTTAGCGCACATGAGTTAAACGGTAAGATTATATGTGTGTTATCACACAGGACTTCCTTTTCCTAATGTGTGTGTGCTTGAGGGCTACATACAAAGCATAAGAACAACACCGAAGACATGCGACCAACAGGCTTTGCCCCTTGAAAATAAGAATTTGATGCTTAAAGTCTATTTTAATGATTTAACCCTTTCTAATCCATTTTAACAACATTCGGGCATATGATACAGTGTTTTGGGCTCCGTCACTTCATGGGGGGTGATGCATTCCGACGGACCTACCGCCACTCGTGTACATGGCAATGAGCTAGGGTGTCGCCATGTGTGATGTCGAAGATTGCTAGCGGGGCCGGTGACATGGAGGATCACGAGGGCGGTGTATGTGCAAGAAGTACATAATAGTAACCGTAGTGGATTTGCATCAGTCATGCATGTTAGCACCGTAGAAGACAAAAAATATGTGTGAAGAAGGCCTATTATTGTTGCATAAATAAGAGGGTTATTCTAAAAATTATTGAGAAAGGCGATAACTATTGATATTTTTTATTTAAAGTTGACATATTAGTACCCTCTAATAAAACTTCATTAGAAATATACTGCTCTCTTCCGTGAAGGTATTTGAATCCTGCAATAATTGAATGTTCTGTAGATCTGACCTCTCGTACGAGACAACCAAAGCAGTAGCTAGACCCCAGGATACCAGGGCCATGATCGGAACGTGAAAGTTTTTAAGCCTATATATATATAAAATAGAAGTGGCCCGGGACGCAGCCCAACCCAGTACGTTTTCGTTGGCCTATTCATTAGCTTTCGCAGCAACATCCAGTGACGGAGCAAGCGACCAATTCAGTGCGAGTGTACAAGGAAGAGGAATCCTACCGCATTTGCCGCGTCGTTAGAGCCATCCCTAGCACGTCCCTGCCTATATATGCCTGGCACTTGCAGACAATTGGGAAATTGGGTCAAAATATTTCGTGCAGACAACGTAAGATTTGAGGGACCTCGTTAAGCATAAATACCTCAACAAAGTTCCCAACCTATTTTCTTGTAAGACCCAAAAGCCATCTAAGTTCTGGCAGGTAGTGATGTGGGGAACAGAAGCTACAAACATGAATAGTAGGGGATGGTAGAAAAATAGATTGTGGAAGGGTTTGGAACAATTCATCAATAGTGTTACTCTCTCCGGAGACACTGATGCTTTGATCTGGCAGCATGAAAATAAAGGGGTGTATACCTCAAGTTCTCTATATAGTGTGATCAACTTCAGGTGGGTCCAACCTGTGTTTATTCCCGCTGTGTGGGGGATTACTGCTCCCCCAAGAGTGAGCATTTTTCTTTGGTTGTTAGCCAATAACAGATTGATGACTAAGGACAATCTACTTTAAAGAGGAATCGACAAACTCCCTGAATGTATGTTTCGCTTATAAGCTGAAAGTGTCCACCAGTTGTTTTTTGACTGTGTGGTGGCTAAGCAAATCTGGGATCATCTCTCTGGGTTTTTTTGAACTCCCCCTTGGTGTTGATTGTCTATCTAATTCTCAATTCTGGCCTGCTAATACTAACATTCATGCCTTAACTTTGTTTGTGCCTATGTGCTTTCGTGCCTGTGGAAGCTTAGAAATGATCATGTGTTTAACAATGCATGTTGGTCTGATATAAAACAAGTCTGGTGGAGAATATTGACTACTTTATAAAGGTGGGAAATCTTGTTCAAAGAACAAACATTGAAGAGAATAGTAGAATTCTCTTTGAAGAGAATAGTAGAATTCTCTTTGACAGTCTCCACAAAAATCAAGTCTCCGCACATGTTGACTCTGGGGTGAGTGATGATCCTTCAACTATGGGCGTGCCGGATCGCTCATTGGTTGACAAGCTCTCCTTGCTATTGGCTCACCCCCCAGGGCTGTCACATTCTCCTGCTCCTTCTGCGATGGAAGACAAGGACTTGAAGATCTCCCCGCGGAGCCGATGAAACCGAGATGATGGGCTCACCGACGCAGTCTTCGCTGAAGAAGTCGAAGACAAGGGCAGAGGTCTCCTCTGATCTGATAGGTGAAGCGCTCGCAGCCTGACAAAAGATTCAAGTTGGATGTGTAATAAAATTTCCTCGTTGTGTGAGATGGATCTTGTTGTACTCCTATAATTATTCTTTCTAGAAAATGTAGTCCCTAGTAGTAGTTCTTGCTCTTTTTACTTGCAGACTTTTAGTCGATTTGGCGAACAAGAGTGTTGGAACAAGTAATGCCGGTTTCATTCTTAATGGAACCGGGGGCCGTTTGAGGCTTCCTGGTGATCTAAAATATATATAAAAGGCATTATTAATAAAGGAAGAGTAGAGAGGAACAAAGAATAGTAGAAAGGGTACGGAACGGGAACCCGACCTTCTCCAGAGTGAGCAGAGATGGTGTCCCTATGTAGGTAAGCATATGGCTTCTGTGATGTCTCATCTCGTCAGTAATTTCCTATATTTTCCATTTTAGATTCAGTGTATAAACAATAGCGGGCCATTTTATATTTTGTAAGGCGGCTTCATGTGTGTGCTTATATGGTGGTCTTCCCTTTGGTACAACAAACATGCGTCAAGAACAATGTGCATCAGGATTTCCTTTGCCTGAGTGCTCTGATACACACATTTAATTGTGTGGTTGCAAAGTATGAGATGAAGGGTAGGCAGTAACTTGAAGATGTCATGTATCTTGGTGTCATCTGTGAACTGAATAACCTTGAGGTGAAAAAAGAGAGTACAAATATAATAAAAAATAAATATCTCAATATTCGAAAGTATTTTCCTTATCCAGCTAATATCCTCTTTGCCAAGCTTTTACTTTAGTTCGTGAGGGATTGCACCTTATTAGACAGAACTTTCCATTGTGATCCGTCTAAACGTGGCGTGTAGCTAGGGCGGTCAACCAAAGCGGTGCGTGCGTCCCGTGGCCATGGGATAGGAGTTATCCTCACGCACTGTATCCGGTCGCAAGTTGAAAGTCAAAACAACAAACAAATCTGGAGTCCAGGCTGAGCTCTGCTGCTGGGCGAGTCCCGAGGCATCAATGGCAGCTGGCTTGAGCCACGGGCACAACTTCTACTGCCGCCGGCAGTCCGGCCACGGCTTCACGTGATAGCCGCACACTTGCTCAAGAAAGGGAAAATACGTGATGGCCGCACACTTGGAGTGAACAAAGGAGCATCAAGATCAATCTGCCTACAACTCAAATCGCAAAAAATCAAAAAAATTAAAAAAATGACTGTGGTTTGCAATGCAACGGCGTCTTCCACCACCACGCCTGCGTTGCTAAGGCTACCCGTAATGGATAGTATCATAAGTTAGGCTGCCCGTAATGGTGGTATCGTGCCAAGTAAGCAAATTTGACGAGGTGACATGCAATTTAATGAAAAAAAAGAGGATGTGGTATCATATTATGATACCGTATCATATTAAATGTAGTACTAATATGTGTTTTGCATGTCAATAAATAATACTATTTATGATACTACTATATGACACTATGCATTATGGAGATAGTATCATACACTACTATCATATACTCTACATGATACTAACTTATGATACTGCCCATTACGACTAATATATGATACTAATGTATGATACTAAATTTATTATGCATAATACGTATCATATAATAGTGTCATAGATGATTTATTTATTGCCATGTAAGATACATACTAATAAAGCATTTAATATGATACGATATCGTAATATGATATTACTCTTATTAATTACTATTACTACCTCACTCATGTATGCATGCGTCTTCTCAATTCTTTGCTCTTTACGCCGGGTGGAGTTGATGCATGTATGATGTGTATGTAAGAGCATGATTAATAATATAGTCATCTGCTGGCTATCTTATATCCAACATGTACAATAGTTAGCTACATAAGTGTACTACTTTTACAATACATGACCCACTTTTTATCCTCACAAAGTGTTTAGGAGCACGTGTTAGAGCTGGCTCTTCATGAAAAGCCCGCTTTGCTTCTCTCTCCTCTTCTCTTTCATCCAACTCAATAAAGATATATTATTTTAATCCTTACAGCCTGCTGACTAGACATTATTGTACTTGCTCTAATTAGTACTACTACTCTGTTATATCTCACAACCAACCGGTAACTACCTTGGTCCCAGAGATTTTACAAGCGTGCCTTCTATACCGTGACGGAGGGAGTACCGTGACGGAGGGAGTACGTAAATAATAGTTCATTCTCACTAATCTATTTTTCTTGATATGCAAGTTATCCACATAATCAAGTAGGTTCACCATATAAAAATCAAATTTCCATTAATTTCCATGCACATACTTCATTAATTCTGTTAATTCTGCATGCGCATGCAATATATCACAAATAAATATTAATTTATGCACGCATCCTCACGATTTATAGGCGACTTTTAAAAATAGAAATCAAATTATAAGTGAACTCATATTTCATTTTTATCTGATAATTATATTATGAATGCACATATGTAATTGCTATCATTATTTTAGTTTTAGCCAAGGATGATGTCTTCACTTTCTCTACTCAGCGTTTTTTTGTATCATATAGTCCCCACCGATATATTACCAAGCTAATAAATTAACAACACAAAAGTCACACTAATTTTTAGATTTTTCATCATTTTTTCTTAGTTTTTTACTCTAAACAATATTTTTTTCAAAAAATAAATTATATTATGTTTCATAATTTTGTTCATATTTTAAAATATTAAATTATTTGTTAATAGTTCTCGCAGCAACGCACGGGTATCATCTAGTGAATTTCAATGAATATGCGAAGAATCTATTATACGCCAAGGGTATTTTGAACGTGTTTCGGCATCAACGCTATAAGCCGCGAGTTCTGTTGTTATGGGTTTTATGTTTTGGTTTCGCGTACACAAAAATAAGCCAAGAGGTTTATAATTCATACTTGGTTTACGTCTAAATGCAAGAAAACATATGCTTTTCCATGATATAATGATGTATCGTGTTGTATGTTCCGGGACTACTAGGCGATAATAATTTTTGCGAAGGAAGTTGGAGTTGCTATTCTTCGAAGGTCGCCGGTGTTAGTCGAGACGCGGCGAGGTGTTCGATTTTGGGTTGGCTCTTTGTGTTGTAACCGTGTTATCGTGTTGGGTTGTTCCTTGTATGTGTGGGGGTGTGATGTTGTGCTATCCTCGTTGTTCGCAACGAGTGGTAGTCGTTGTTGTATGCCCTATTTTTCTCATTTTATAAAGCTATGGTACGCAATTTGCGTACTTTCGAAAAAGATGTGTACTAAGTGTGTGCCCATTAATATGGATCAGAGGTAGTACTAATTTTTGCAGCAAGAATTTAGGATTAATCAAATTGATGTTTCTCAAAAGCTTTTTTTGCCCGTATGTTGACTATTGAGCGCATGCAGAATAACGTCATGCATTGAGACGCGGAGTGGACACGGCGAAAGATTGTACGCTGTGCAACATGAAAATGTATTTAATCTTTGGAGATTTCCCATAGAAATGTCAAACCACAATTATTTCGGCGATGCTTATCTTTCTTTTTTTTTGTTTCATGATGAAGTTGACGATGAAGGCATAATTGTCTTATTTTAATGACATTCTGATTAAAGTAGCACCAATGATTACATGTTTTTTTTCTGGCGAAGAAGTGATTAATTGATGAAGGTTGGAGGTCAACTCCAGCTGCACCATACGCTTTGTTTAGAGAAAGCCATAGCTCTAGCTGCACTACCATAAGCGATGATTACGCTGTGTCACTGTGCACATCATTTCATACGGTTGTGTACTCCGTACTTTGGTGTACTTTCTGTGTACAAATCGTACAAACATGACGCATCAATGATCTATATGCGTCTATGATTACAACTCACCTACAATGATTCGATTGGTTATAAAATCAGGGGATCAATCTGTGACTTTTTGTGTTTCAAGAGAAAGTCTCCCACGTAGGGAAAGGGAAGCCACTTTTCCTAGGAAAATCTGGAAACTAAGATATGGATCATTGGTTCCGAAAAATACTTTTTCCACAAAAGAAACGTCATGTGTGTGTGTGTGTGTGTACTTTTGCATTTATAACCTTTCACCTCATCAAGATCAACCCCAATGCCCCCTTTTCTCCATCATCTCTCAATCCATGCATTGGAACTTTGCCCGAACGAGGAAAACACCAGATATGAGTGTCCAAATCAGGATCCATTGTAACCATTATCTTCGACCCTATCAGATATTTCAATCAAAATCAACTTGAATATGCTTTCAAAATCTCAAAATTTCATCTTTTTTAGAAACATAGTATAGCCGTAAATGCTCATTAGTGTGTGTATACACTCATTTCTGTGAACGCACACACTGTATCCTATCCCTATGAGCACTTTTAAAATTTTGATTCGGGAGTCTTAAGATTTAACGAAGTTATCACACGTGTCTCGCATCAATGAAACCATCTTATTTCACAAAAAGAATATTCACCTTCTAATAAAATACTAAAATGTCAAATATGAGATTTGATATTTGACGGATTGGGGATATCATAATCCTCTCAAATTTATTTTAATAATTAAGTAAAAACACCACATTTGTTCAACTGAGTGTCCAAACCGGTATCTATTGTAACCATCATCTTCGGGCCTACCAGATCTTCCAAATAAGACCAACTTAAATATACTTTTGAAATCTCATTTTTCAATTTTATTTAACAAAACTTGACTGAAACATTCACTACTTTATTTTTTAGAATAGAGTACAATGCAAGCGCTCACATACACGAGCATATATTTATCCTTATGAATGTACACACATACACCTTACCCCTATGAGCACCTTCAAAAATTGAGTTATCATATCATTTGATATAGATGAAATTACCACAGACGCCTCATAATCAACATGAACGTCTCCTTCCACTGAAATCACATTATCAAAAAACCTGAAATAAATCCAAAAAAATGTGATCGCCAATGTCAAATCTAGAATTTGAAATCTGTTAAAGCCGTGGATACCAGTGTCCTCCTAACCATTCAACCATATGTAGATTTGCGAAGCATTCAATACGTTGTATACAATGGTAAAACAGGACTACGCCTGGCTGCTTACACGTCCACCGCCCCCACCTCCTTTACGAATCACAATTTTGTGGTCATGCACCGTGAGCTAAGAACATCTCTAGCAGATGTGCCATCCCACCGCAATCCATATATATACAATCCTTTTAGCGAACGGGTGCATTTTGTTGCTAGACTAGATGCGGCAAAATTGCCTCAGCAAGTAATTTTTTTTACGGGCGTCCCGCAAAATCCCCTCCTCGTTGCTATATCTACGGTGCGGGGGGTGTAGGGTTGTCGTCTCGCATTTGATCCCCTTGCCACCGATGCATCCAAATCCCCCGCCGTCGCTTCGCAACCGAACTCCGGCGTCTTCCACTCGACCCGATACGACGACGAGGGGGGCTTCTCCTACGGCCCTGCGCATCTTCCACTCGACCCGACGCGGTCGACGCAAGCTCGCGCCCATGGTGCCTTGTCCCGCACCTGAAAAAAAAAATGCCTGGGCGCGTTTCCGCGAACTCGGCGACCTCCTTTGGCCATCAATGGAGCGTTTCCGTGCCGCAAAGCGCGAGTTCTGCGCGGCCAAGGCGGCGGAGGCGGCGGGCGACGACGGCGCCGGCGCGCGTCTGAAGGTCGCGTGGGAGGAGTGCGACTACTCCTATACGCTGATGAACTCGACGTTCGAGTACCACCTCAATGTCAGGAAGTAGGCGCTGTGCTCCGAAGACTTCCCCCTCCCGGTGAATTTTAGTTTAGTTTTTTGTCTTTCTAAAGTAGTGTAGTTCTGGAGTTCTATGTACCCGCGAAGTGTTAAGTTTTTAAATAGTTTCAATATGACGTTCAGGATGGCATATCTATCTGCTTCGTTTTAGTACCGGATTTTATTTTTAGGGTGAAACGCATTATTGTTTTGCAGTATGAAATTTTGTAGTATCTGGTAGAGTTTCTCTAACCAGAGGGGTTGTGTTTTGTGTTGCAAGAACACATTAGAGTATGCACAATTGAATGTTCCAAATTCTCTTTAAATGTTTAGGCGATTTGCCCGAACGCTGCTTTGGTGTTTTTTGTCATTCATCTGAATGGGTCAATTTGGTTTAAATGTTTGGGGTGATTGGTATCCTCCATATCCATTCCATATGTGGGGTAAATATAGACGTCTGAAATGTTTGTGACATTAGATTCAACCAATAATAGCCCACCCAAACCCATATAAACATGACCTCTTCTAGATGAAACGCTAACCATTATGTTTAAATAAATAAAAAACTACTCCCCCAGTCTAAATTAGTTGAAGTTCAAGTTTCCCCCTTGTTCAAATTTCTTTATATATTATCAAGTATATAGAAAAATATGTTAGTGCCCACACCATTAAATGTAAATAATACACAAATACATTGTATGGTGAATCTAATATAACTAATTTGATATCATCTAATCGCAAAAAAATGATATTGTCAATTTTAATTATTTTTCTACAAGATTTACATTAGCCAAGGGCTTAGTGCTTATGTCTTCGCGCACAACACAATGCATGCCAATCGATGGATGTGCTCGTTCGGCACACGTGATAGTCGGTACTCCCTTCTTAGTTTACGGAGCGTGCGTGTGTGTGTATATATATATATATATATATATATATATATATATATATATATATATATAACCTGTAGAGCCGTTGGATCCATCGTGATGCAACCAATGCTTATCGGGTTTATCCATTGCTACAACCCGTTAACAACACCCATTAGCAAATTTGAAATATTCCATGCGATCTTCTCTCCATAATAACCTTCATTATGGTGTTGCTTTTTAATGCATATTATTTTCAAATCTAAAATATGCCTTCTCATTTGACCGGCCAATTAAACTTGCCATAACCCCTCACGTACATGTCATAATCTGACTAGCTAATTAAGCATGGAGCAATCCAAGTAGGACATCACGCATAATCCTCCTCCTGCTAATTAAACCTTGGAGCAATCCAAGTAGTACATCACACGTATAGTAGTTCACCTAAATTTTTGTTATTCACCTAATATGTCTCAGTACTAGTAATTCACTAGTTTATTCCAAAATTTCCTCCAGCTTATTGTAGTATGCTTGTTTCCTCCTCAATAAAAACAGTGTGCAACAAAGTTTTTTTTATTTCCTACTAATATTATTTTCTCGTATACTCTGTTAATGTAACCAAAAAATATAACTAACGAACGTTTAATTAGAATTACTCAATGTCCTTCGTATTGAAACACAACAATTTTGTTTGATCAATTAGATTTATAAGATATACCTAAAGCTATATATATCCTTCAAGTATTAGTTACTGGTAATCCCACGTAAAGCTACACATTTGATGTAACTTACCTAAAGTATATATACAATATACTAAAACGAACAATCTGTTGACGTTGAATTGCGCCCTACACGAACACGTCACATGTACCCGCGACACCGAGGGAGATACTCCACAGCTCGCACCGTGGGAGGCCAACCGGAAGCGCGATACGCAAGACAATGCATTTAGCTCTTTTTGAACCAGATGCCCCAAGCCCTCGGGAGGGACCCCGTCAGAGAACTCGGCGACGATTGGCTGCCCTAGGTCGTCCTAGAAGCCCCTGGAGCTTCGTGATTCGTCTTCCTGTAAGAACAAGAGTAAACGAAGAACAAGAAGAAAGAACACAGTAGATTAGATGTAAAGGTATGGTTTGTTGTGTTTTGCGATTGTGTGTTGTTTCAATCGGCCGTCACCTCATCTATATATGAGGGGGTTGGGCTTCCCTTGCAAGAAAACGAGTCCTTTTCGTGTTCAATATACCAAAATCCCGAGCAAAAATCGGACTCCTCGCGGTCATCCCGGACGGTCTGGACCATAGGCCGGACGGTCCGGATAATTATGGCCAAAAACTGGCCTCGGGTCGTACTTATTCGGACGATCCGGCCCCCAGGCCGGACGGTCCGGATAATTATGGCCAAAAACCCGCCTCGGGTCGTACTTATCCGGACGTTCGAGGTCTAACCCGGACGGTACGGACTGACTTTTAAGTGTAGCACTGTTTTGGCCGTAAGTTCTTCATACGAACTCGGATTTGGACGTTTCAAATATTAAAATCGACTGCTTCAACGAGACCAAGCCGCTCAATGTAGAAGATTTTTCCATTTGATGATGTCTTAAAGGCTTAATTGGCAAAATAGTGCTTCGAATGTCATGATATTACTGCTTCAAACATAGTTTCGGTCTTCGAGATGGAATCGGATGGCGATGGCTCGAACTACAAAGATGTTCACCTCGACAACACCCAACTTTTTCATGTATAGCACTTTTTTATTTGAGGCCATCTTGTATATAAATATTGTCGTGCAAAAAACTGGTATCAACACAATCATCACCAATTCTCACATCTAGGCAATTGTCACGTACTAATTACAATAGGTACTTGCCGTTGGGGGAATAAAAAGTACTCCATCCGTTCCAGAATATAAGGTATATTGTTTTCCGTGCAAGTCAATCATTTGAATGTTTGACCAAGATTATAGAATAAAATATTAATATATGTAATACCTAGTAGATAAAATATGAAACTACTTATCATGATGAATTAAATGATATAAATTTTGGTTTTGTGAATATTGATATATTTATCTAAAAACTTGGTCAAACATGCACTTGTTTGACTTTCGCAAAAACAAATACACCTTATATAAAGAAAATGAGAGTATATACCTAATTATAATAACGGCTACAAATAATGACATTAATTTTTTTATCAACCCATCATATACCTATCTATACTTCTTATAAGACAAAACCCCACTATAGATCATTTAAGTTGTCTATCTCAACATGCAAGCTATCCACATCATCTATTCTCTTAGCCAATCAATTGTCCATATCACCCACTTAGGTCATTTAAATTGTCTCTCTTCACATGCAAGCTATTCACATCATCCATTTCTTAGCCAATCAATTGTCCATGTCATCTCAACTAATATATTTATTAATCTCTATATGCAATCTCCATATCAACCATCTTTTAATCATTTTATTGTCCACCCTAATAATTGTTAATACACACATATTTTAGTTGCATCTTCACTTAAACAACTTAATGTATCATACTTATATACTTTTTATTTATGCATATAGTTTTCACAGCAATTTCCGCTGCAACGCGCGGGTATACTTCTAGTTAACAATAACATCAATTAACATTCTAAAATTAGTCCTAATGAATTAATCTACTATTGATAATTATGCTTTTAATACCCTTAATACTGGCTAATTAAGTACGTGAGTATTCAATCGACCATGTGAAAGTTTTATTATTTTCAGCCGAGGTATGCATGCTAATCAATTTATTATGCATTCAATATCAATAATACCGGCTAATGAGCATGCACTGTATTGAATTGTGTGAAAGGTTTCTATTCTTTCAGCCATGCACATTCTTTCGAAAAGCACATGGTCAATGGACATGTGTAATGACAACAAAACAAATATGGAATGTTTTCTCTAGCCCATGAATGTATTCAAATTCTGAACTAATATTGTTAACGGGTGAATCCCGCTAAGCAAGGTGCCTGGGCACCTAAGTGTCCCAAATGGGCGTAGAGTTTTTATAATAAATATCTTGTGTTATATTAACCAAATTAACGATATAGAAGCACACGTATACCTGTAAACTGTGAAGGAGAGAATATATATATCATGACACATCTGTAAATGACTCGTGGAGGTAGCTATGATCCAAATAAATCAGTACTACAGTACGTAGAGTTTTTGTGAAAAGTTGTACTAGGTTGGAATAGGACTTTTCGAAAGCTTAACATAAATCTCCGCAAAAAAAAAAAGCTTAACATAAACGAATGGGAACAATGTGAACAGGCGGCAGCATGATCACGTACTACTCATAGTAATTGACAGTTAACACAATAAGCGCTTGGCATCCAGGTATCCCGTGACATATGCTTTCTCCCATCCTAACCCCAATTATTGTCAGAAAACAAACAATGAAAACCCTACTACACCACATAAGGCCTTTCCCAGTGCTTCACGCTGTTCATATACAAAGCATGTCACATAGGCAAAAAAAAAAAAAAAGAAGTAACAAGGACAATCGTTTGATTTGGATCTTATTACTGGAATGATCCGAAAATTGACTAATTCAAAATTAATTTTCAGGTATAGTATGTAATTCCGACCCCTTGTTTTTTTTTGCATACGTGAATACGTAGGTAGGAAGTAAGACAAGGCTACCCGAAAAAAAAAGGAGTAAGACAAGGCAACCTAATTATAGATTATTTTGCGAGGTGTTAAGGTTTAAGTGAGGACGACATGGTCATAGAAGTATACATTTTTCTTGTTTGCGATCATGACGCTCTGATTAAAATAGCGCCAATAATTATCAATATTTTTTTGGTTCTTTTTGAAGCATGGGCGGAGTTTCATGTCAACTCTCAGGTACTAGTATAACAGTACTCCATTATTATTTCACTCCAATAATCCTTTTTTTAACTTTACCGCACGACACGTGTACGCAAGCAGGCTCCTCGACATTTCGGCTCCGCTCTGCATGTGACCGCCCCTCTATTTAAAGAAGCCAACTCGCCTTCTTCCTCCAGTACGAACGAGCTTATTAGCTGCAGGCGGGCTTCCCTCGCTCCTCCTACGGCCAACCAAGTCGGACCAGGCTGCCGGCGAGGGCTGGGCTCACCGGCCGTCGCGTATCTCGCCGCCGGCCGGCCGTGCGTCCGTCGTCATCACAAGGCTCGGTACGGTGTACTCTCTCTTCCTTATTCCTCTCATCGCAAGGCAAACACATCATCTTTTCTCGGAGAAGAGAAATATATTGTGATGAAATCATTTCTCGGCAAATTCTGTTTCCATGTCTATATGCACAACTGGATTGCCATGAAATCTAAGTTATTTTTTTATACTTCCTTCATTTGAAATTAAACCCTGAAACGAATGTATCGGGAATTCCGAACGAAGGAAGTAGTAGTACGTATTTATTTCTCACAGACACTTTTTTTTTGAAACTTTTTCTCACAGACACTTGGGGGGTTCTTTTTTGAGGTTCTTGAGCATATTTTCGAGGTCAATTTACCCCGCAATTTTCTTTACCTCGCTATTCGTGCACTGGATCCTTTTCTTTCTTTTTCTTTTACAATCACATGATCCAAGCCAAGATTTCTCAAAAAAAAAAAGAGCATGATCCAAGCCAAGCTAAGATGGGCTGCCACCCTTGTTCTCAAAAAAATTAATAAGATGGGCTGCCACCCCATTTTTTTATGGGAGGAGGAACCCCAGCTTTCTTCTTCCCTACCTCTCCCCATCCATTTGGCAAGGCCAAAAAAAAAAACTCTCCCCATCTCTCCCTCTCCCTCTCTTTCTCTCTGCACCAGGCCATGGATGGAGAGCACGCTCCCTGCGACGGTGGCGGTGGCGGTTGGTGGAGAAGGACTTCGGTCTGCGGAGGCAGGGAGAGGAAAGGAGGGCAGAGTGACACCGATCCATCGATCAATCGGCCATAGCAGACCAGCTGTAGGGCCAGACTCAGTGTTGCCATGGAGGTGTTCGACGAAATGCTTGGCGGCTCTCGCCAAAGTCAGTGCACATGTTCTACTGAATTAGTATAAGTTTTCTTGCAGGAATATAACCGAATATGCTATTTGAGTGAGTATCTCTCTTTGTTTCTTTCGCCCAAGAATATGCATGTGAGATGTAAGTCATGTGACTGACATCATGACATGTGAAGCCTGCTGACTTTTGGGCACCACTTATAAGTTCAGTTTCTTGCAAAATTCTTAGCAATAAACATTTGCATAGACAATAATAGCAGATCATAAATCTGAGACTTGTCCCTCTTGAGTCAACTCCTGCTAGGCCGGTGCATCTGTGAATCTAGAGGCACCCATTACCGTTGCCCGATAAAATCTTGAGCATTTTAATTACTCATTGCTTAGGAAGAAGGAGTATCTTTTTTGAACTTCTCATGTCTTGGAAACCTATATCTCCTTTACTTGAAAACGTAGAAAAGTCATTATACTCCATCATCTCAATTCTTGGAACCATTGATGCAGGAGACTTGAGTTTGACAAGAGTTACCTGCAACACCACCTGAAGAATTAAATGTCGCTCCAAGTCGAGAACCCGCAGAGTACAGAGACAGCTGCTCCGCTCAAGCGCCACGACTCCTTCTTCGGTGATGCGGAGAAGGTCTCCTATTCCAAGCACCATGGCTCCCAGGTACCTATATGCTCTTCTCATGCAACTTAGTTCGTGACCAGTTTTATTGCAGCAACTAATGTTCTGTCTGACGGAGCAGGCGAGCTGGACGCGGACGCTGAGCCTTGCTTTCCAGAGCGTCGGCATCATCTACGGTGATATCGGGACATCGCCGCTTTATGTCTACTCCAGTACCTTCCCTGATGGCATCAAGAACAACGACGATCTCCTGGGCGTCCTATCGCTCATCATCTACACCCTCATCATCATACCCATGCTCAAGTACGTCTTCATCGTGCTGTATGCCAACGACAACGGAGATGGTAAGCCCATCAATCCTCTCAAATCTGGGCAGGATATATAAGCTGAAGCTGAATTACTGCTGTGCACTATCCAGCCTAGATAACAGAAACAGCTGAATTACACACTATGTACTGTTGATTGCTGTAGGTGGCACGTTTGCGCTTTACTCGCTGATTTCACGGTATGCAAAGATTAGAATGATACCGGACCAGCAGGCCGAGGATGCAGAGGTGTCGAATTACCGGATAGAAGCCCCAAACTCGCAGATGAGGAGGGCGCAGTGGGCCAAGCAGAAGCTGGAGTCTAGCAAGGCAGCCAAGATCGCGCTCTTCACCCTCACCATCCTCGGCACATCCATGGTGATCGGCGATGGAACCTTGACGCCCGCAATTTCTGGTAATCAATCAATCATGTATCAAAGAGTCAATGCCTATTAATTGATTATTTATCTTCTGCTGCTGGTAGGTAGCCAATTTACAGGGTAGTATTATTAATCGAATTCTCTTGCATAAACGGAGTAGTAATACTAACAAACATATATTTTGTTCATGGCAGTGTTGTCTGCAGTGAGTGGGATCAGAGAAAAAGCGCCAAGCCTGACTCAAAGTATGTGAATCAAAGGAAGGATTAGTTTTTTTTCACCGGGGAGGGGGGGGGGGTGCCCCCCTCACCTGAATATTGTATTGCTTGTAGAAATGGTTTGGGGCGATCGCCAACAGTTTGGGGGCGAGCAGCGAAGGAAGGATTAGTACTTCAGATGCTTGCTTATATTTCTTACCCATCTGACGGCCTTCCATGGTTGTTTGAACAGCACAAGTGGTCCTCATCTCAGTGGCGATCCTGTTCATGCTATTCTCGGTCCAGCGTTTTGGAACCGACAAGGTTGGCTACACATTTGCTCCGGTCATCTCGGTGTGGTTCCTTCTGATTGCCGGTATCGGGTTGTATAACCTTGTCGTCCATGATGTTGGCGTCCTACGGGCCTTTAACCCGATATATATAGTGCAATACTTCAAAAGGAATGGTAAGGATGGATGGGTTGCACTTGGTGGAGTTATCTTGTGTGTCACAGGTAACCAACAGCTAACCTTTCTGACCCACTGAAAATACCTTGTGTTGCCTGCCTGCGTGCATAGCCTGTAATAGTTAAACTGAAATGAATTCACCGACATGTACAGGCACAGAAGGTATGTTTGCTGACCTGGGACATTTCAACATCAGGGCTGTTCAGGTACTTCATTGTTTGTGTTGTTCTTTACATATAGATTATTTTGGAAGTCAACCATCTTTCCCTAGCCACAGTTGAGAACAGAGCCATGCATATCCCACAGATGAGCTTCAACGGTATCTTGTTCCCGGCTGTTGGGCTGTGTTACATCGGCCAGGCGGCTTACCTGAGGAAATTCCCAGAGAACGTGGCAAACACCTTCTATAGATCTATCCCAGGTACGTATATAAGAATAAATAAGCATATTCCGGGTCCTGGTAAATAAATAAATATGGTGTGCATGTTCCTCCTACAGAAACAATGTTCTGGCCAACCTTCATCATTGCCATCCTTGCTGCCATCATAGCAAGCCAAGCTATGTTGTCCGGCGCATTTGCCATCCTCTCCAAGGCTCTGTCTCTCGGTTGCATGCCCAGGGTCCAAATCATCCACACATCACACAAATATGAGGGGCAGGTGTACATTCCTGAAGTCAACTTTATCATGGGATTGGCGAGCATTGTAGTCACCGTCGCCTTCAGAACCACCACCAGCATTGGACATGCTTATGGTAAGTTGGTAGCCATAATTTGTGTTTGATGATCCTTTCAACAGCCTGATGGATCGAAATTTCATGTGATACGTATGTTGGTGACTCACAGGGATCTGCGTCGTTACAACATTCATCATCACCACCCACCTGATGACTGTCGTGATGCTCCTCATATGGAAGAAGCATGTAATCTTCATCGCGCTCTTCTACGTCGTGTTTGGTTCCATAGAGGTGATCTACCTCTCTTCCATACTGTCGAAATTCATCGAGGGCGGGTACCTCCCCATCTGCTTCGCACTGGTCGTGATGAGCCTGATGGCGACATGGCACTACGTCCAAGTCAAAAGGTACTGGTACGAACTGGATCACATCGTGCCTACCAGTGAATTGAAAGTGTTGCTCGAGCAGAACGATGTGAGGAGGATCCCGGGGGTTGGCCTCCTGTACACGGAGCTGGTCCAGGGCATCCCTCCGGTATTCCCTCGGCTGATCAACAAGATACCTTCCGTGCACTCCATCTTCATCTTCATGTCCATCAAGCACCTGCCCATCTCACGTGTCCTGCCCGCGGAGAGGTTTCTTTTCCGGCAGGTTGGCCCAAGGGAGCAACGGATGTTCCGCTGTGTGGCACGGTATGGCTATAGCGACACGCTGGAGGAGCCCAAGGAGTTTGTGGTCTTCCTCATGGATGGGCTCAAGATGTTCATTCAAGAGGAGATTGCATTCGCACACAGTGAAGTGACGGAGATCGCCGCTGGTGGTGAAGTCTCCGAAGCTCAGCCGTCTATGGTGATGGGGCAACCCACACGCAATGCAGTGCACAGTGAGGAGGTGGTCCAAACCAGGGTGAGCAGCCACTCGTCGGGGAGGATTGGTAGCTTCCATTCTAACCGGACAGTGGAGGAGGAAAATCAACTGATTGACAGAGAGGTGGAACACGGGATGGTATATCTGATGGGTGAGGCCAATGTCACCGCCAAAGCCAACTCCTCGGTCTTGAAGAAGATAGTGGTCAACTATGTTTATACATTCTTGAGGAAGAACTTGACAGAGGGGCACAAGGCACTAGCCATCCCAAAAGATCAGTTGCTCAAAGTTGGGATCACATATGAAATATAGTGGTTTTCCCCAAGCACGATCCAGGACGAGCTAATTAACCATGGGATTCTGGTTATATGATATTTTCTTTCTTTTGAGGAATCATGATATTGATTATGAAGGGCCAAGTGGAATCATAGATTCAACAAAGGATGTGTGTGTGCTCCCGCCTATTTCTTTGTGGAGTTTGATGGTTTCCTTATTAGCTTTGATTTCTATGCATAGTATACCGTTGTCCACGCTGTCAAATATAAGTGTGATTTTATTTTCCATGAAAGAAACATAGGATGATACTGCAAGTATAATTTTTAACTGGGGTCTGTGCTCCATGGCATAAACAAGTTTCATGGTTCTGTTTTTCCAGTATTAACATGAGAAGTGACCGGGGTGATATGCCAACATGTATCTAGATATAAAATGCTACTAATGATTTTTGCTACAACAAAAAGATGAAGTGTAATCGGTGATGATGTGTCCCGAATTTTGTTGCAACCGTTAGAATTTTTTGTTGCATCAATGCATCAAAAAAGTTACAACCGTACCACAAAAGTTGCAACCGAAGTTAAAAAAGCTTCAACCAATGGGACAATTTTGCTGCAAAGGAATATCTGAGGTTTTTTGTTACGGATAATGTTGCAACCGTTTAATTTTTTGCTTCTACCGTTGTCTATTTTTGCTACTACCGTTGAGAGTTTATGCTACAACAAAAAATGTTAAAGTGATTAGCGGCGACGGTTTATGATTTTTTGTTGCAACCGATAGTTAAAAGTGCTACCATCAGCGATCAAAATTTGCTACCACCATTTTTTGCTGCACAAAACACAAAACATAAAAAATGTTACATTAATGTACCGAAAAAATTCAAATGTACCGCAAATGTTGCAACGCTATCGCAAACGTTACAACCATAAATTTCAAGGGGTACGCACAAACCTGATCCGTTGAATCGCGGGGGATCGAGCAGCTACAGTCTGACCGGCCCAAACTGGACCGGTCGACCGGTGCAGATCACCGCCCTTGTAAAAATGTTGGTGAAATTCGGTAGACTGCTAGAAACAAACAAATAAATATATGGATCAACTCTATTCTCATTTGGATAAATTCAGAAATCTAGAAGAAGAACATTGGAAAACTAACAATTGATGAACCACTGCTGCCACAACGGTGCTGCCCTGCACCGGGCATATCACGCAATCAGCCGTATCCGGGCGACTCGGCTCTCGGAGTCGCCGCCGAGGAGCGGCACAGAACAACGTGACGAGGACGACGCGAGCGCCCGGACACTCGTGGTGACAGAGAGGACTGGGGCCGGTGTAACACCCTCAGTTTATGTAACAGTAATCATTTTGACTGTTGAATATTATTGTTACTAATTTTGGTTGTTAATCATGCCTTGATCAAACTTTGCCCTTTATCATATCCAAACCATGAGGGTTGATATTCAAAACTATATGCCCAATGCACCTTGATCTTTTGGAATCAAATTAAAGTTCAAAACTCCTTTTGGTGGATAATAAAAACAATGTGGCAGATAAAACTTTGCCCAAAATTTGTCCAACCACTTTTATTAATTCACAAATAATCAGTGGGCCACGATGCACCAACTTGGGTATTTTTTATGAGCTAGGAAGTAATTCACAAAATTCAAACAATAGCTTAAAAACCCCACTTTGTGTATTTATTAATTAAAAGAAATATGAAAAGAATTTATATTGCCCCCTAACTTTTTGTGTCACTGTGGTATAGTGCAACTCAAATTTAGAAATATGTAACATGTTTTACAAAAATGTCTGAGCAGTTAAAACAAATACAACAAGCAAAGATAGAAAACAAAAAAGGAAAATAAAATACAAGAATCCCTAAAACCCGCCCAGGGCGACAACCCACCTCGGCCCACCTCCCTCTCCTACCTGCCCCCGTCCCCTCCCTCACCTGCTCCGTCGCCGTGGCGCCACCGCCATGGGCAGGACGCCTGCCGGCCGCCCCGACCTCCACTGTGGCCGGGGAGGCGATAAGGTTGACCCCGGCCTCCCCCTGGACAACCCCTCCTCCATTTTCCCCTCCTCCTCCTCTCGCAGTCGTCGGGGGAAGAAACCCCGAGCGCCGCCGTCGCCATTACAGTGGCCTTTGCGCGGCCACTGTCCATGCCGAGCCTCGCCGCCGTGTCCAGGAGGAGTGCCACCATCGTCTTCGTCGACTACGCCAAGCAATCAAGCCGGGAGCCTCTCTGCACCACGCTGCGTCACCGTTCCCCTCCGCTGCCTCGCCGGCATCCGCGAGCAATTCCGGCCACACCACGCCTCCCCCGAGCCCGCTTTGAACGACTACAAGCTCCTGGTGAGCTTCTCTACCACCTCCAAGCCTCCCCTTAGCCCCTCCGCCTCCGTAGCTAGCCGCGACATTAGGGAAGGAGCTTGTCGCCGCCGCCCGAGCTCGTAGCCGTGGCCCAGATCGTGCGTTTGGCGCGCTGCACGCGTCACTTTGCTCGCCGTGCCCCTAGGAACCCAACCGTGTAGCGCGTGCCCAAGTTTCCCCGCTGTGGCGTCGTCCACGTCGAAGCCCGTAGCACAGTCGCCGCCACGCCCGTCGCCGTCGACGATTCCAGCGACCACAAGACGTTCCACCACCACCAAACAACTCCCCGTCGACCCCTCGATCGAATGGACCTAACCCCGTGCCCAGCCGTGCTCGGAATCGAGCGCAGCGTCGACCTCGCCGGCGTTCTGTCGCCGGCGAGCCTCCGGTGAGGCTGACCGGTGGGCCCCCGTCGTCAGCTAGGTCATAAGCCCTAATGACTTTGGCCACTGTCACTGCCATGTAGGCCATGCCCCCTTTTAATCTGCTGATTAAATTAAAACAAAACAACTGCTGGATTCACTGACAGGTGGGCCCAGTCACTTAAGCTAATTACTGGGTTAATAAACTGTTAAGTAAATATGTGTCCATGACACCTGGGTCCCACTCACTATTTAGTTTAATTAAACTGTTCTATAATAACTGTGTCACTGACTGTTGGGCCCCATTGGTCAGATTTATTTCAATGAAAAATTTATAAATAAACAGAGGCTGACATATGGGTCCCACATGTCAGCACTGTTCTGGATATACTTGTGGATAATGTTTCTATTTTAATAATAAAAGAAATTCCAAAAATGATTTGAACTTTAAAATTGAAAATCTTTTAGACCGTAAGTCAGATTCAAAAACTTTATACATCAAAATTGATCAAAAAAATACATAGAATACAAATATGCTATCCGTTGGTCTACCACCTCCCTCTAACATACCGAACATCGAACCTTCCCTCTCCGGACCGATTGTCCGATGATTGCCTGATACCGATAAACTATCCGGGTGAATTTATCCTGAACACGAAAGTTGTTCAGAATGGATCAACTAACACGGATTCACCTTTCACATGTTTGCCGGATGTCCACAACACCTCCGACATGGTACCTTCCCCCTCCTGACACCCTGTCCGATAATCACCCGGAGCTGGAAATTCATCCCCGGATGAATTCCCGCTCCGAGCAACGTGCATTGCACTGCGTTAGAACATCATTAGCATTGCATCTGTCATGTCATGCATCTGTTTGTTTATGATTGCTATGTATTTACTGTCCCCCCCTTATCTCCGATAGACCCTGCTGCTGTCGACTACACCGCTGCTGGGTACGACTACTACGTCGACGACCCTGCCTCTACTGCCGAGCTTCCAGGCAAGCAGAGCCATTCTCTTCCCCAGATATCGCTTATCTTTTTGTACATTTCTTGCACTAGGAATTGTTACTGCTGCTGCTACGTTACAATCCTATTCTATTGCATAGCCTGTCATTGTTGCCCTTGATGTACCTTCCTTTATCCTATGCTGCCTAGATAAATATGTATTATATTCAGCAGTGAGCCGTGCGCATTGTTAGGTAGGGTTAGATAGCGGGCCGTGATCACTCAAGGGAGTGAACGCGGATACTACTTATTACAAATGCACAGGTACGGTACAATGCAGACACCGCCTAAGGCCCCCTAGCTCGGCTCTGCCGAGCCACCATCAAGTGTGAGCTATCAAGGAGTAATCCTTGTACTCCACTCGTTGCTGACTCTGTATAGCCGCTCTAGGTACTTGAGAAACGGTTGTCCTTAAAGGTAAGAGTCGGGTGACCCAACGGTGCCCGCGAGTGGTATTGCGACGGGATGACGGGGAGGGTACGATGATACGTCTCAAACGTATCTACTTTCCCAAACACTTTTGCTATTGTTTTTCCCTCATTCTTGCATTATTTGGACGAAACTAACCCGGACTAACGCTGTTTTCAGCAGAGCTGTCTGTATGGTTTTATTGTGTGCAGGAAAATGGATTTTTGGACATCTCAGAAAATCCCAGAAAAATACCAGAAAATCCACGCACCCGAAGGAACCCAGAGCCAGAGGGCAGCTAGGGGCCCCCAGGCGTCCTGTTGGCGCGGCCAGGGGTGGGGCCGCGCCCTCTGGCCGCCTGGGCGACTCCCCCCTCCTCTGGTGCCCTACCGAGACTCCTATTTATTCCCGTGACAGAAAAACCCCGAAACAGAAGTCGTTTTCCCAATTCTCTTCGCGGAGCCGCTGCCACCCTCTGTTCTTCTCCGGGAGGGCTAATCTGGAGGCTGTTTTGGCCTCCGGAGAGGGGATATCATCGCCATCGTCATCATCATCACCACTCCATCCTCCCTCCATCACTTCTCCATCCATGTGTGAGTAATTCCCTGCTGTAGGCAAAGGGGATGGTAGGGATTGGATGAGTTAGATCATGTAATATTTTATCAGATTGTTGGGGGCATGTTGCCTATCATCTAGATTGTTGTTTATCATCTTTTCTTCAACTTGTTGCTCTTAATGCTTGTCACTTTGGGCCCGAGTGCCATGATTTCAGATCTGAATCCTATGTATTTTCATGAATATATTTGTGTTCTTGATCCTATCTATGAGTTGTATGCACCTGTTATAGTCCGGAACCAGCGATCCCAAAGGTGACAGCTTGGGACACCAAAGGGGATGGACTATAATTTGAGGATTCCATGTATCCATTGATTGTTAATGCTTTGTTCCGGTGCTCTTTGACAGGAGCACCTTAATCTCCATAAGTTCCTTTTGGCCCCGTTTGTAGCGGGATGGTAGGACAAAAGATGTTGTGCAAGTTCTTATTGCAAGCACGTACAACTACCTGTGGGATACATGCGTGATGTTTGATTTATGCCTAGATGATCATTGCTTTTCTGTGTGCCTTTCCCCAAGTTAAATACATGATGTGTCTTATCCATGCAGCGCCCAACCATCCATCTCCCTAGCCTACAGTGTTTTAATTCTGCTGGTTACTAGTTGTTTACTTTCACTGTTTTACTTTGGCTGTTTCACCACCACTATTACCGTTGCTATCATCACTTTCATATCGCAGTTGCTACTAATACCTTGTTGCAAGTAAGTGTATCTCAGGTGCGGTGGAATTGACAACTCCACTGTCAAAGCTTGTGGATATTCTTTGGCTCCCCTTGAGTCGAATCTATAAATTGGGTTATTCTTACCCGCGAAGACTGTCTCGATCCCCTGCAGTTGTGGGTTATCATACGACCAGTGTACCGGTGTGCTTGGCCCCTGATCATTGTCCGCGAGAGTTACCAAACCACGAAAGTCGAGCTCCTCTAGGAGCACACGCGAGACAAGGTAAGGATACGGTTCACCTTGTTGGTAACCGCAGAGACTTGGTGGGACGTCAGGGCAGGCACTGATGTACTGGTGGTCTTGACTGCTGTCGTTGTCCGTGGGTCAGTTAAATCGAGGCAACGATAACGGTTGTCCCGCTAGTTAATAAAATGACTAATGGTTCGGCGGATGACTTGAGTAGCCTTTTGGCTTATACGCGCTGCCTACACGTGGTAATTACGAGTTATGGGCTCCCCTGCTTCGTAGTCTCGTCCGAGGACTCTTCAGACGTCAGCAGTACCGCGGGCTGATTGCCGGGAAGTGGTGTTGTCTTTTTTGTTCGCGCGGTGCTGTCTTATTTGGTCTGCTTATGCTTCACCGGCCAGTCACGCACCGTGCAGGAGTACGTTCGGGTTGGGGTCCAAGGCCCGGCGTACTTAGGATTTAGACCGGCGGATGACCTCTCTGTTGAGTTTGAAAGATGGGCTACGGAGTCTCGGATAGCCTCGGTGGGGCATTCCCTAACAAGGTGTACGCCACCATGGAGATCCGTGCGTTGTAGTGTAACATAAGTGCACCCCTGCAGGGAAGATTAATCTATTCGAATAGCCGTGTCCACGGTAACAGGACGCTTTATGCTGAAGTTGGATCTTACCACTACAAACTATTATTATTAAACTGTATGGTTCCGGGTTTTCTTCCTCGCTGGGATGTCGAGGAAGGGATCTCGGAGGCATTGCTAATTATGACAACTTACTATTATACAATGCTGCAGCAATTTCTGCTGCATTGTTACTTTATGCTTTATATGAACTGTTGGGTATTCTCTCCCCATGCTGCAAGACTCGTCGGAAGGTGCTAGTCTTTGATAGGCCTAGCTTCTTACCCTTATTCTCATTTCTATCTTGCAGTCCACTATATATAGCCTCCCCTTCCTTTTGATACAAATGCATAAATGCTTAGTAGCGGACGTAAGACTCGCGGGTATGCTAGATACTCACCTTTGCTTTATTTCCCCTTTTCGTTTTGCCTGATCGGCCGCTGCAGTCGACGTTGGAGCCCAGGAGCAGGAGTACCCCGGAGGCAACTACTACGACGTCGAGTTCCCCGTCGACCAGGAGTAGTTCGGTGGATCCTAGGCAGGAGGCCTCGCCTTTTCGATCTATACCTCTGATGTCATTTGTGCTAGCCTTCTTAAGGAAAAACTTGACTAAGTATGTTTGTACTCAGATATTATGGCTTGTATGACTTATGTATTCGGATCCTCGTGATCCCTGGTATTGTAACATATTGGTTTATCCTTTTGTGTTTAGTGTTGTGCTGTGATATTCTCACCGTGGCACCCTAATCTCAGCCGTGTATCCTGCGTGTATGATTACTGTACACGGATTGATTTTGGGGGATTGGGATTGGGTAAACCGGGTGAGCAGTGTGGCGGCGCTGGCGTCGGCGCTAGCGTGCAGAGCGCCCTGCAAGTTTCGCGCTGCAATTGCGGAATCAAAGGCTTCAGGAGGAGGATATTGAGGAGGAGATGAAGGGGAGGATTGGCTCATAAGCTGGCCCAGTTTTTTTTCATTTTTCTAAGGTTGGCTGACCTGCGATTCCTCATCAAAAAATAAATATTATTGTGCTTTCTTACAAAAGAACCGTGCTTTCATACGAAAATACTTTGATCATCCAATCAAATCGAGAATTCTATCTATGAGATACTAGCATCAATATGTTTTTTAAACCTTCTTGTTGTATCAATTACAACCCTTCTTCAAATGAAAAATTTGAAGATGACACGGTTTTGACAAGATTATTGACTAATCATAGTAACTGATAGTGAATACCCTATGGATTCAAGCATCACTACTTATTGTAGTCAATCTTTTGATTTTTTCAAAACATCCTTTGTGAAAAATCAAGATTTATGTATTCCTTCGATGTTACATCTCTTCCTCGTAACCTTGCAGTTATCGGGAACATCAAGTAACTTCTTTACTTGATAAGATCAAATAATCTTAAATATAACTCAATATAGGATTTCATGAATCTTAGTATTTTCTCGTACTTAGGTCTACCATCGATTCTTCATAGTTCTTAGGTATGTCTTGTTCTACCAACATGACAAGTGAACCATGAATATTATTCTGCAAAGAGGCAAAATATATTCTTGAATCCTACTTAATTCAGTAGAAGATTTAATTGAAATGTCCTGATCATTATCATCAGTTTCTCTTCTATTTGTAGAGCTTTGGTTCCGGAACACATTCTGTTGTGCTACTCTGACATCTAAAGGAAAGGTCAACAACCTTGTTTGGGCTTTCACTTTCTTCTATCAACACATTCATCGAAAAATCTCCTACTCAATAAATACCAAGCTTAGCAACACAAGTTTTCCCTTCTTGTTTTTAGTTGTGGAAGATGTACCTGTTGGGGTTCGCAGCAGAAAACATAATTTTTTTCTAACTAGCGTTCCCATAACCCAAGATCTAGCTAGCCGTATTACCGTAACGGAAAGTAATGCGGAAATAACATACCTCGGGGTGTAGTCCGTTGCGCGGGAAACGTTCCCGCAAACGTGGTTGATGTAGCCGATCAAGTTTCACAGCCCCCTGGCTGTGTTGAGCACCCGGATGGGTGTAGTGCCACACGTGTAGCACCTCATAATACTCGCACACGTACGAGACTCGATGACGACCTCCGTTCTCCGATCCAGTGAAGGTGGCGGAAGCAGACCTCCGGAAGGAGCTTCGGCAGCACGACGGCCTCCGATTCTAGCAGAAAAGCCTCAATTCCACTATAGGCTCACACTAGGGAGCCCACCGTGAAAGAGACAAGGGAGGGGAGAAGACCGGAGAAAACCGATCTCAATCCGGAGTAATATTTAATTTCTCACGAATTTCTGTGTATTAAATATGTGCACCCTGCCCATCTATATATAGGCAGAGGGGAGGGAGTCAACCCCTCTCCCTTAGCAATGTGGGACTAAAGTCCCTTTGCTAAGGGGGGTGGCCGGCCAAGGGGGGGGGAGGGGACGCACCCCTCATGGGCCCTAGGGCCCATGGCGCCTCCCCCTTCTTTCCTTTTTCTTTTTTCCCTTTTATTTCCCCTAATGGGCCTTTTTCTCCACCAAGGCCCATTGCACATATTAATTATAAATAAAATGATTTTAATTAATAGTTCAATTAATTAATAACTAAAACATAATATTCCATCTCCCGGTGTTCCGGAACACCTTCCGGTTCACTCCGAATTTGTTTGGTTCAACACGGTACTTCTCCGATGTTGTTTCCCTTATTCTCTGGTTACTCCGATGGTTCCGAAAAGGTCTCCAATTTCATCGAGCCCTTAAGTGTGTTACCCTACGGTCCGAGAACACTCCAGTCATGACCGAGATGAGGCTATGGTCAATGATCATCAGCGGGACCTGGATGCCCATAATGACCCCTGTGCATCCCGGATAGCAAACATGGATTGGACCTTACGCCGTATAGCTTTCCCTTTGTCAGCGATACTGGATTGTTCCGAGATTCGATCAATGACATCCTATGTCTGGTTCAACCTCGTTCTGAACTAATCCTCATTCACTCGTTCCCGTGATATTCATCCCCGTGACCTAGTCACACGCTGCAGCTTTATGAATGGAATCTCACCGAGTGGGCCCCGAGTATCTATCCATTATATGGATTGACAAATCCCGCTCTTGTAACAATACTCCTCAACATATCTCCACGGAATACCCAAGATACAACCGTTATGACCCGCATATTTCAGTCAGGTGGTGGGATGTAAGTCAAAGCATCCGGGAAGATAGCAATTATGAACGTACTCACGGTCAAAGGAACGGTCTACCACGTTCTGTAATTACAACACTGAACCTTCACAAGATTTGTTCATGCTGTAATGCTTACTTTGGGTAATGTTCATCACGTCACTTAACCAGTGAGGTGACCTCATAGTCAAGAGACTTAATTGTCCATGATCGCGAAACCACGACCATCATGTTGACCATGAACTAGTTATCGATGTAGAGGCTAACTAGGAACTCTGGGGGTTTCTATACCACACCTGCATCATTGTTTCACTGACACAGTTCTAGCACGGTATGAAACTGGTTATGAACTTGCTTAGATATATTGGAATAATCATATATTATTTGCCTCTAGAGCATATATCCAACAATCTCCCACTTGCACTAGAGTGCTAATAATCTAGCCGCATTTTTCCGATCATAATCATCTTATCACATAAGTGTTCATTGATCATGCATGCTCATGGAAGAGGGTTCGTCAACGAACTGCACCAATTCAGATTCGTATGTTTCCTTTGCAAGTGTATAGGTCAAAAACTCTTTTGACATACCACTCATTATCATATAATGGTTGGATATAAGTTTCGCGGGAGAGTGAGACTATTATTTCACAGTATCCTCCAATGATCTCTTGGTTCAGTCTTTAGAAGACTCATCCTTAGTCATATATACTGGGAAATACACTCAACCAGAATTCCAATACTTCTAACGCTTAAACTTTTATCCATACGTCTACTTTCTTAAGTAGTATTATGTTTTTAGTGCTGTGAATTTTGCTCACATTTCTTTCATGTCTTTGGTGATGTCTCTAATTCCATATAGACCCATAATATGGCTTGCAATTGTAATCTTGCATTACATTCAAGTCTATTATCCTTTCTATATTTTTAGAGAATAGTCCTTAGTATTCCTCATATACTGAATGCATGGACTTTATTCAGATTCTGTGTTTTACTCCTAAAGCACATCGGAATCTGTTCTTCTTCCAAGAACTTTTGAGTCATTCTGTTGTTGGATTCACAATGCATGTTATATGGTAGAATCATATGTCAAGAACATATAATATCACATGTCCAGTACATGGTGCATCTCTATTCTTCCATCAAGACATTGCTTGTGATATTTGGATTTCATCCATTATATAATTTCTAGCCACAAGAACCTGTTTCTTTTCTTAGAAGATTATTCCAACCTTCACTTCGTTTCATTATCCGTATCTTAATCTACTCATATAGATTTCAACATGTAATGTGTTGGTATTTCACATAAAAGAAGATTCTTGCAATCTTGTATTTTATTTGCCTTATGCTCTATATATATCATAATGCACATATGTATATAAGACGATTCTCTATATACACAATCAATGCATATCCATATATATATATATACATATGAGATCATTCTTCACACATATCAATGCATATATGTTTGAGACAATGATCATGCTCCCACTCAAATATATCCATCATATACTCATATATTTGTGGTTCAGCTTTCATCAAGTCATTTTATTTTTCCTATGTCTTACATAATGACAATGCTTCCAAAGCTCCCACTCAGAAAATTCCCTCTGCATTCCAAGTTTCCAGGAAGTCTTCAAAGCTCCCACTCAGTTTCATGAAACTGCAGGCCCACCCAATATTTTGGTCATCACAAAATCACTTGATCAAATCAAGGTTGAGGTTTCCTGTCTTGAGGTACTATAGTCCATCCTTTTAACGAAATAACCTTCGTCATGCCCATTGCAATTCTCTTTCAAATCCCAAATTTGACTGAGATGCAATTTCAGGCTATGGTCCATTGTAGTGTAAATTAAATATTTTATTGATTAAAGCATTCCTACGTTTCCGTAGTCAATCACCATTGAACTTTGGTCATAACCAAATAATGCCTTATGCCCATTACATCATTCTCAATAACTCTCCAGTTTGTCGAGAATATGAAATAACCGATTTATTTCACGGGACGTGAGCCATCCTATATGTAACTCAATATTATTTCATTTCTCCTCGTGTTCTAGGCTACCATCATTCCTTTGTGTCTTCAAGCAATGTTATTCTTTATTGTTTCATTAAGAAGACTCATGATTATTGTTCTGTACAGAACGTATTCGTGACAACCTTCTAAATTCAACAATGGCTTCAATTCATATACCAAGATCAATCATCTATGGCATATCCTTCCTTATACAGTGTCATTACAACGGAACATGCTTCCGTTGCAATACTCTGATATTCTGAAGGCAAGGTCCAATACCCCGGTCAAAGTTTCCATTATCTCCCATTGGATCCGTGTCGAGAGACTTCTTCTCGCATTACCAATCAAGCAACACACATTTTGCTATTCGGGGAGAATATGTAATTTCAATTCCTTGTAGTTTTATTACAAAGAAATTCTTTCTTTAAGAAACCTTATAACACCATCAGTTATGGAGCTATCATGTCTCGTTAGATTCAGGATGGTTTCCTATTCATGAAGTGGGTGTTTTAACTTAATGAATTAAACAACCTTATTCGACAATAACTATAGTGCTAGGGGAAAGAACGTTTAGACCATACTATGGCTTAGTATGACTACGAATGGTTTAAGTAGTCTAGCACTTTCAACTTCCATCGTAATTTGTCGTACAACTTCCACAAGTCTCCCATTATGTCAATATCAATACTTATCACTTCGGATCGTAGCGTAGTGATATGTATCCTTGTATTCTCACTTCTCACTGTGATTCCTGAATCTCAGTTTTATGATCTCCATTGAATACAACTTTCAATTAATCATATGAAGTCTTTAATGATAACTCACATGCCCATTCTACATAATTTATGTATAATGATTGGCACAAGTTCTACTTGCTAGAACCTTGTCATGGTTATATTTATTGCAGAGGTTCATAGATCGTGTATCTAATCCATCTCATGCAATCAAGTTATGATTTTCATTCGATAATGAACTCACAAGTTAATAGATCATACATTTAATGAATTCATCAGTTATGAAGTCACCTCATGCAATCAAATCTTTGACTTGTTATAATCAAGACAACTTTATCATTAAACATTGAATATTTCTTGACAATAATAGTAGTATTATAAATGCTTTCTATCATATCATAAATCAAGACGTAATCAAAGTATAAGCACACTTTTATTCATAAAGATGGAACAACTGACTTGTCTCATTACATGAATAACTTTGTCTCGCGAGATGCAAGACACACAACTAAGTGTTCATACTATAATGATTACATAAGATTTATCTAATACTCTAAGTATCTCCTATGATAGATGTCTCGGCGGAATCCATGCTGGCCATCAACTGACTTGATATCCATCAATCCTTGATTTCACCTCTTCCTGTCCATGCAACGGCAGGTCCTGTTTTCATAAAACAGAATAAGTATCAGATACTCATTTACTGCAAATGTTGTATAAGGGAGTAAACATTTATAAAGTATATCAAGTATATACTTTCTCCATCCACGACTTCTGCATCCTCGATAGGAGCAATGTCCGCGGCCAAGAGATCAGTCATGAAGTTCTGGAGACTCATATTAGCTCCTCTTCCGACATAGCTATGAACATAATCACCATAACTCGGAGGGAGTGAGTGCAATGACGTGTTTATTGCAAACTCTTCTGTGGTGCTTTCGTTCATTGTCCAATATTCATAGTCCTCCACCAGGGTCAGGTACATCTCATGCATCCTGTCCAAGTGATCACCAAGGCTTGTGCGTTCTTCCATCTTTGTAGATAGAAACTTGCTTTCTAACTCAAATCTGGCAACTCTGAACTCACGTACGAACATTGTCTTTAGCGTGTCCATCATGTCATATGAGCCAGTGTCCTGAAACTGTATGCCCAAAACCTCTGACATGCTGAAGATCATGACATTCCTGACTACGGAGCATTTCTTTCGGCGAGCATAATGATCAAGTATCCCTTGATCGCCAACATTATCGTCCGGATGTTCTTCCACATGCACTTCTATTGTAAACAAGATGTTTGCTCTCTTGAGAGACGTCCTAAGGCGTGAGTACCAGTCAGCAAAGTTTGACCCATTTACTCTAAGTCTTTCACCTTCCATGAGGAAAGATAGTTCACGTTGCTCTAGTGCATTCATTTTCTACAAACATAATTGCAAGGAACACAATTAAGACTAGTTCACAACAATGAGTTCATATAATCATATTATAAATGAGCTCGCACTAAAAAAATTCATCCCTAGGAAGTTTTAGTGATTACATGATCCAGATTCACTGCCCGACCTCGAATATCACACGGCCGACGGGTCAGTTTCAAAGGTAGACAACAACTTGTGCGATCACATTATCTTATATGTACTGTGACTCATGCTCGATCTTTCGATCTCTAGTATTCCGAGGCCATATCTGCATATGCTAGGCTCGCCAAATTAACCTCCATGTTATATGCTGCTCAGCAAGGCCATATCTGCATATGCCAGGCTTGCCGAACCCAACCTCATGCGAACTCCATTGAATATGTAGGACAACTCTGGTATGTACGGAGCATCAAGCCATATGGGAGAACCTTCCAGGCGGTGCACACTTCGGTAGAATACTTGTGTTTGGCTTTGTTAAGGGATCATCTTATCACATGCTACCGTCGTGTATCCTATACTATCAAGTTTTAAGATGTCTGAGCTATGGCAACACTAAGTCTACAGTGTCTCCATTTTAGTTTGTTTTATGATGACGATTACTACTTACTAGTAACACATAGCAAAGCTATCGCTACATCACAAACAAACGAATGATAACCCCCACTTAGCAATACAAGGTTTAGACGATCTAGTTGTATATTGCAAGTTTTACGTGGCTGCTAGGGCTTTCATAGTTAAACATGTTTTAACCTACGAGTCAACCACAACGTCAACCATACGATTGTCTCTATTACACCCGCACGGGGCCCTCCGTTGCAAATGCCACATCCGCTAAAGTAGAGAGACAGACACCCCCCCAGCCACTTTATACTGTACAAGCCGTATGTCAAGCGTGGAACCAGTCTCGCGTAAATTGTACGCGTAAGGTCGGTCGGGGGCCGCTTCATCAAACAATGCCGCAGATGTGAACAAGTACACGTGGGAGGGTAACAATCATACAATCAACGCCCACATCCCCGATGTGTTCTATCCGTACAGTAATACTAAGCATAGACCTAGCTCTGATACCACTGTTGGGGTTCGCAGCAGAAAACACAATTTTTTTCTAACTAGCGTTCCCATAACCCAAGATCTAGCTAGCCGTATTACCGTAACGGAAAGTAGTGCGGAAATAACATACCTCGGGGTGTAGTCCGTTGCGCGGGAAACGTTCCCGCTAACGTGGTTGATGTAGCCGATCAAGTTTCACAGCCCCCTGGCTGTGTTGAGCACCCGGATGGGTGTAGTGCCACACGTGTAGCACCTCGTAGTACTCGCACACGTACGAGACTCGATGACGACCTCCGTTCTCCGATCCAGCGAAAGTGGCGGAAGCAGACCTCCGGACGGAGCTTCGGCAGCACGACGGCCTCCGATTCTAGCAGAGAAGCCTCAATTCCACTATAGGCTCACACTAGGGAGCCCACCGTGAAAGAGACAAGGGAGGGGAGAAGACCGGAGAAAACTGATCTCAATTCGAAGTAATATTTAATTTCTCACGAATTTCTGTGTATTAAATATGTGCACCCTGCCCATCTATATATAGGCAGAGGGGAGGGAGTCAACCCCTCTCCCTTAGCAATGTGGGACTAAAGTCCCTTTGCTAAGGGGGGTGGCCGGCCAAGGGGGGGGGAGGGGGCGCACCTCTCATGGGCCCTAGGGCCCATGGCGCCTCCCCCTTCTTTCCTTTTTCTTTTTTCCCTTTTATTTCCCCTAATGGGCCTTTTTCTCCACTAAAGCCCATTGCACATATTAATTAGAAATAAAATGATTTTAATTAATAATTAAATTAATTAATAACTAAAACATAATATTCCATCTCCGGTGTTCCGGAACACCTTCCGGTTCACTCCGAATTTGTTTGGTTCAACACGGTACTTCTCCGATGTTGTTTCCCTTATTCTCTGGTTACTCCGATGGTTCCGAAAAGGTATCCGATTTCATCGAGCCCTTAAGTGTGTTACCCTACGGTCCGAGAACACTCCAGTCATGGCCGAGATGAGGCTACGGTCAATGATCATCAGCGGGACCTGGATGCCCATAATGACCCCTGTGCATTCCGGATATCAAACACGGATTGGACCTTACGCCGTATAGCATTCCCTTTGTCAGCGATACTGTATTGTTCCGAGATTCGATCGATGACATCCTATGTCTGGTTCAACCTCGTTCTGAACTAATCCTCATTCACTCGTTCCCGTGATATTCATCCCCGTGACCTAGTCACACGCTGCAGCTTATGGATGGAATCTCACCGAGTGGGCCCCGAGTATCTATCCATTATATGGATTGACAAATCCCGCTCTTGTAACAATACTCCTCAACATATCTCCACGGAATACCCAAGATACAACCGTTATGACCCGCATATTTCAGTCAGGTGGTGGGATGTAAGTAAAAGCATCCGGGAAGATAACAATTATGCACGTACTCACAGTCAAAGGAACGGTCTACCACGTTCTGTAATTACAACACTGAACCTTCACAAGATTTGATCATGCTGTAATGCTTACTTTGGGTAATGTTCATCACGTCACTTAACCAGTGAGGTGACCTCATAGTCAAGAGACTTAATTGTCCATGATCGCGAAACCACGATCATCATGTTGACCATGAACTAGTTATCGATGTAGAGGCTAACTAGGAACTCTGGGGGTTTCTATACCACACCTGCATCATTGTTTCATTGACACAGTTCTAGCACGGTAAGAAACTGGTTATGAACTTGCTTAGATATATTGGAATAATCATATATTATTTGCCTCTAGAGCATATATCCAACAGTACCCATAGTTACCTAAGAACACACCAACTAAACTTCCTATTCGTTATAATTTTTAATTATCCCATAACTCAAATTTCTAGAAACCACGACATGCCATAACTTTGGTGTTTGTTTCCACGAATTTAGACGGTTCTCTATATTAAAGTGAGTGTTTGCCTTTTTAATTGATAACTCTAAATAATAACGGTAACTCGATAAGAGATAATTTAGACCATACAATATCCAATAAAGTATGATTACAATGTTCACACACATGAACGATTTGAAATGTTCAACGTATTGTAATTTGTGGAACATCTTTCACAAGTCTGTATGCCAAGGACATAACTCGAAATACCTATCACTTTGATCAAATTGTAGGGACTCGTCTTTCTGGGTAATTTAATACCCGTCTTCATTATGAGATCCCTTTGATCACATCAAACGATTTCAGACTCGTATTTTATTTAGTGAATACACATATTCAGCTAAGTCCACAATGAAGTTTACGAAATAATGCTATCCACGACATGCTAAAATATGAGACATCATTATGCATGATATTCAACAGTCTAAAGCGTACTCTATTTTACCAGAACATAGAGTTTTAGTCATGAGGCATGGTTTGCATGTGTGAAAAGATCAAGTATCTAAAGACTTCATAAAAATGAACACACACAATACCAATCAAATCATGGCATTGATGTTAGGACGTACATTTTGTGTAGTTTGGGATTACAAAACGATGGTCCGGTGTGTGTATTTTGATGAGGTGGTATTTATACTAACCCCTCATGGTGACGACGAACTTGCTGAGGTGGTACTTATACTAACCCCTAATGCTGATGGCACCCCCTTTTGGTCTAGGTGCAGTGGTAGGATGACACCATAGTAGTGTAGGGATGAACTTGATCATGCATGCTCTTTATGATTCATTGCCTTGTGTGCTTACTTTGCTCTTATGCTTACTACTTGTGTGCTCCATATGTGCTTGAACTGTGATCCCTTCCTGTAGGCCAAGTGGTATGTGGTGTTCCATGGCAGGGTTCCAGGGGTTTAGAGTTCACGGGAAGCATGCAATGCACAAGTATCGGGGGTTAAAAAACAACTATCATATAGGGTTTAAGACAGGACGGGAAGCAAAAGATGTTTACTCCAAGGCTGGATTGAAGCAAGCATGCAGTAGTGACAAGGTGGATCATCAGTTTGGCACTAGTACAAAAAAGCTTTTCTATGGTGTTCCAAAAAGCGCTTTGCTGGCGTAGGCACCCAACACTAGCAATATGGTGATAGTGATAAATAACAGTGACGGCGTCGGCTTCCTACGCCAACACTATTATAAATACTTACGGCGTTCGAAATAATGCCACGCCAATATTTATTATTTCTATGCAATAAAAATAATTAGTAAAATATCGGTTCTCTGCCAAATCACAACATATATATAATTGGATTTAATTCAACAACATAAACCACAATAAGAAATATAAATCACAGAACGAAACATAAACCAAAGTACAATTCAATATAAATCACAGTATGATATTATTCAATCAATGTGTGTACTTATTCATATAAGTTTAACAAACGAGCTAGCAAGAGATCCTAACATGAAGAAGCTTCCTAGAGGGACCGGTACAACCACAAGACAATTGAGTTCATGTTACTAACTAGGCTTTTCCTCCTTCGTATCAAATCCATCTGTAGACAAAGCAAACATTTTATTTCTCTTCTTCTTTACTTGCTTAAGCAGGTTGGTCTCTTGCTTAAGCTGATCCGTCTTCTTCTTCTTCAAATCTCTAACCTTTTTTTCCATAGAACTGATGATCTCGACATTATACCTCGCAACATACAACATCACGTCCAATGCTTCATCGGGGAAGTCCAATTGGTGAGATCGGGAATCACATTATCGAAAAATTGACGAAAGTTCCCTCTAAAAATGAAAATATAAAACATAAAAGTTATTCTACATACATATACAACTACAAATAACTCTTAAGTCTAAATTCATCTAGAACTGTAGCTACAAGTTAAGTCTAAATACGTATACAACTACAAATAACTCAAGTCTAAAATCATCTATCTACAACGACAAATACATCTAACAATACACAAAATTTACAAGTTAAGTCTTAATATATATATACAACTACAAATAACTCTAAGTCTAAATTCATCTACAACTACAAGTACATCTAGCAATACATAAAGACTACAACTAAATATCTATACAACTACAAATAACCCAAGTCCAAAATCATATATCTACAACTACAAGTACATCTAACAATACACTAAGTTTACAAGTTAAGTCTAAATACATATACAACTACAAATAACTTTAAATTCATCTATGACTATAAGTACATCTAACAATACACAAAGACTACAAGTTAAGACTAAATACATATACAACTATAAATAACTCTAAGTCTAAATTCATCTACAACTATAAGTACATCTAGCAATACACAAAGACTATAAATTAAGTATAAATACACAAAGACTACAAGGGCAATACACAAAGACTACAACTTAAGTCCAAATACACAAAGACTATAAGTTAATTCTAAATACGCAAAGACTACAAGGGAAATACATAAAGACTACAAGCTAAGTCTAAATACACAAATCTACATTGGAAGGCGGCTGGCTAGTGGGGGCATCGATGGACAAGGGGATGCCCGAGGACGAGTCGACTGCGGCGGAGGGCGGTGCAGGGAGGCCCGAACATAAGCCGGTGGCGGCGGAGGGCGGTGCAGGGAGGCCCGAGGACGGATCTGTGATGGACGCTGGTGGCGACGACGTGACGACGATCGCGAAGTCTGATCTATGATTGATCTAGAATTAGGAAAGTGTGGTGCAGTTACAATTGCAAGTTCTACCGATAGAGTTGGTACTGACGTGTCGTGTAATCTCGACACCAGCAAATACACCATTATCTACGACGTTGGATGCTAGCGAGGAAATACTTCTCGCCCTTCGTTGGTTACCCCAAGTGGAAGGTTGAGATGTAGCGTAGCGACAGATTTCCCTTGGCAAAGATACCAAGGTTTAAGATCGTTTCCCGTAGGACTCCGACGACGACAAGTAGGTGGTTCGGCAAGTGATGCGCCGTTGAAAATCACTTGCTTTGCCTGGACCTGCACACAAACACAAATAACTTTGCTCCCAACAAAATTCAGAGAGGTTGTTAATCTTCCCGGCCTTGCTGTTTACAAAGGATCAAACACAACAAATAATGCTAGTGATAATTGCAACTAGAAACTAAAAGCAAGAAGTAAATTGAGGGTGTAAACAGTGGTGGAAATATGGACCAGGGTCCCATGATGTTCACTAGTGATGTCTCTCTCCTAAAAGACGATAAACAGTTCTTTAAGGTAAACAAATTACAACTGGGCAATTGACATGATTACAGGCGCAAACCAATGCTAACTATTCTACAAAAGAAAGGAAGAGGCTCAAAAGCATGGGAAGTACGCCAAAATAAGTAGAACGAAATCCATCCGCATCTACTACTAATCATCCACCTTGAGATATCTATCCAGAACATCTCGCTAGTATTAAGTTGTGAGTCCCACCCAAAGTGTAAACCCAAAGCAACAGACAACTGCATTAAAAGAACTTTGCGTAAAGTAAACAATCCTTGCAACTGTGGTTACAAGCACCGTTGTTTTCCCCCTTGTGACAATAACACATCCCCTAGACTCATGTTTCTGTCACTCAAACTAGTCATCAGGGGGCATGAACAAACAATCAAGCATAACGCTCCCTCTTGGAGTCACTACCTACTACTTGGCCAAAGCAATAAAAACAACAATAGAGAACACACAAGAATTACTCAAGAAAAAAAATATAAAAGAGAAGAACCAAATATATTACTCACCACAATCTAAACATAGTCTCATAATCCATCAGATCACAATAAACTCAACATAGTAACAGCAGAAAGAATTACATATGTGCCTTGATCATGTAGGGCAGCTCACAAGGTCTAATCCATGAAGAAAAAAGAGGGGAGGAGAACATCACATAGCTACTGATCATGGACCCATGGTCCAAGGTGGACTACTCATGGATCATTCGAGAAGCGTTCATGATGGTGGAGAAGCTCCCGGAGGTCAATCCTCCCTCCGGCAGGGTGCCGGGAAGAGGTCTTCTGACGCTCCTGATCTTGGAAGCGCAGTGACGGCGGAACAAAGGCGATATCACAAAAAAGGGTTATGTCCTCGAGGGTTTCGAAGGATGAGGTAAATACAAGCGAAGGGGGGAAGCCCGAGGGCCACCAGGGAGTTCAGGCGCCCCCTGGCGCGGCCTAGGGTGGGGCCGTGCCCCCGGGCCGCCTAGGAACCAGGGTGCCCCCTGGCCCTCCTTCGGGGCTCTGGAAGGTTCCCTTACGCTGATTTTTTATTGTATTTTTTGGAATTTTTGGAGCACTTTTAATAAGGGGAAACCTGAAATAAAAAGACAACCGAAAATAGGAACTGGCACTCGGGTGCACTGAGTTAATAGGTTAGTCCAAATATGATCAGCTGTGTATGAAAGTGTATCAAAAGCATAGCAATATCACACAAAACATGCATGGAGAAAGTAGAAATCATAGATACATTTGGGACGTATCAACATCCCCAAGCTTAATTCCTACTCGTCCTCGAGTAGGTAAATGATAAAAAGCATACTTTTTGTGGTGACATGCTACCAACCATATAAGAACTTTTAAGTAAAGCAATCAAGGCATGTAATTCAATTCAATTAATAACATGCAAGAGTCTATATTAGCATTGAAACAAGCAACATAAGAACATAAAGGTGCAAGAGCTCTCGCTGTCCGTGACTCGAATGTCTCCAAATGGTGTTTGCGTGCAAGAAGTGGGGGATGGGAATACGAGAGAGAGAGAAATATTTATTGTTGAGAACTCAATCTACTAAAGTTTCACACTTAGTCTTCCTTGGAATCTTATCTTGACTCGTCCCCAGACCACTTGCCAGGTACAAGTCAAAGTGATCCACTCTCTTTCGATATTTTGATCACTCATGCAATGGATGAGCGTAAGCAAGAAAATTGACACTTAGGATGGAAAAGAAAAAGAGATGAAGTTTAGGAGGAAGACAAAAAGGTGTGAAAGGCTCACATCAATGAGGACAATCATATGCGAGGGAAAGCCAAATGATAGATATGATGTGAGGAGTAGGGATTGCCATGCAACGGATGCACATATGAGCTACGGAAAGCTCTCCAATGGAACTAGTGGGGGTGCATCCAACTTGCTTGCTCACGAAGACCTAGAGCTCGTTTGAGGAGGCTCATCATTGGAATATACAATCCAAGTTCTATAGTGTAAAGGTCCCCACATAGCTATATGCATATATGATCATCTGTATGGAGCACAAGGTATAAGAGGGAGTACGAATGTGGATCTTTCAAAAGGAATAGTAGTGTTGCCTCCTTCTCTCTTTTTATTTCTTTTTCTCTTTTTTCTCTTTTTTGTATGTTTTGGTAGCCTCAATGGCTCTTTCTATTTAACTCTCATTTGTCCTCTTTGGGATCTTTTAAATTTGTCCTATTTGAGATCTTTTCCTCACTTAAGGGCAATACTCTATTTTACAAGAAGTATAGAAGATCTTTCACACTTTACAAGGTATTGAACATAAAGAAGATGTAGCTATCATGATGTATGCAAATGTATGCCTCTGCCAGTGTAGCAGGAACATGTATGACATGAAGATCAAGTCATGATAAGGTGGATGTTGCATGACAATATATCTCGGAAAGGCTATGGAAATGCCTTGATAGGTATATATAGTGGCTGTTTTGAGGAAATATATAAGGTGGTTTATGATGACAGAGCTTATCATGCCAAGGGTTTGGATGCACCGGCAGGTAGGCGCCAACTCTCGGAGTGAGAAGAGGGCAACGCACGGTACCGAAGAGGCTAGAAAATATGAGGAGGTGGAAGTGTCAACTTTCAATACTTACATTAGTCTGAAGAACTCATGCACTTATTATCGGCAACTCGCAATCTAATCAGGAGGTTCACAAAGAGACAAGTACCCCGAGGAGGAGTGTATGGGGGTTTGGTTATCCTTGCGCATACTCGACTCATGGTACATGAGTGTACTCTAATATCTTATCCCTCCAAAGATTAGTGATCTATCTAGTAGCTAGAGTTCTCAACTAGTTTTTGTAGTTTTTGAAAATAAACATGGATTGCCCAAATTACGACACCTATCACTAATAGGCTAGAGATCTTGACACCAAAATTTCAAACATTACTCACAACAATACCTCAAAACTATTGCAAGTTACTACTACAATTGAATAGCAACCTCAATACCTACTTGAAGTCAAGACACAACTCAGTGCAACAACCAACTCTCTTAACAAGATAAATATGAAAATTAAAGAGAGTTCCAGCAACAAACTAAACAAAAGGCTCTCGAAAAGATAAACATGAAAACACAAGAGCTAAACATGACAACAGCTAAAAAAAGATAAAGAACACACAACAAAAGAAAGATAAGCATGCAAATCCTATGATGTGTTCTAGTTGGAAGTGGAGTGTGTTTCTCTCCCACACAAAGTAAGATGGGTTCTAACTTGTTATGAACAACAAACAAAGCTAAAGAAAACCAAAAATTAAACTAAAGGACGAGACACTCCAAGCATAGCGCATAGCGCATGAAGTGATAAAAATATAGTGAGACGAAGGACGAACCGACGATTGTCGATGGAGAAGGGTGCACGGGGGCATCCCCAAGCTTAGACGCTTGAGTCTCCTTGAATATTTATTGGGGATGCATGGAGCATCCCCAAGCTTGAGCGTTTGACACTCCCGGATCTTATTTCATCATCTTCCCTCGCACACTTGAAAACTCCCTTCATACATAACTCAGCATAAGCTGATTAGAGAGGTTATTACCCTTAATAAAATAATTTGCCTCTGCTGGAAATAAAGATTTTCTTGAAGGGCTACTGTTTCTCAAGATTGCCAAAAGTTTTTGCAAAGAAAAAGCTAGTGCAAGACTTGCAAAAGTGAGGAAAGGAAAAATGTGGCAGAATCTGTGAAAAACATACCAGCAGGTAGTAAATAATTTTTTGGGGTACTTCTGCAACTCAAATAAAAAAACTCAGAACAAAAGCTCGAAAGACAATTGTATAGAACACGCTGTCAAAAACATTCAGATAAAAAAGATGATCTGGTTATTTTAGCCGAATTTTTCCGTCCAAGGACATAATCTGTTTTCTGGACAACATGCCACAACTTTTGAACTTTCTTGCAATCAGAGGCTAAACTTGGCACAAAGCTTAAAAATAAAGATACAATTATGTTGCTACAGTAGTAACAATCATCAAGACCACTAAAAACAAAAGTAAAAACATCTTGAGTTGCCTCCCAACAAGCGCTTTTTTACGCCTTTAATCTAGGAAAGAAGCAAAAAGAAGAATCAAAGGTCACCGAGATCATCGGAAACATAAAAACCTTCAAATTGATTTTCAACAAGTTCATTCCTCTTTTTCCTAGGGAAGAGGTACGTACCTTTCTCTTTTCCACGTAAGCGTATGTGTCCCTTACCTATATCAATGAAGCCCTTCATGGCTCGGAGGAAATCCCTTCCAAGCATGATGTTACCTTGGTTTGGCTCCATGATGAAGAAGTTCACCGTTGCAATCCATTTAAGGAATGCAACTTGGACGTCTTTTACCTTTCCCTGGATCTCAGAAATATCTCCATTAGCATGTTCATGATGAGATGACAAATTGTCCATGTTTAGTTTCAAAGAATCATAGCCTATTTTTGGCATTGTAGAAATCAGGGATCCAATATCACAAAAAGCAAGGAAGTCTTGATTAGAGATGCTAATTCTAACAAAAGGCTCCCAATCATCATCTATCTCCAACATGTCTTTCTTGTTGGGCTTAGGTCTCTCTACCTTCCTCAAGTCTAGAGCATCCATTCTCTTTTCAATAGTAGAAAGTCTATCTATAACAGTATCAAAACTACGATCATAAACAAAATAACTAGATAGACCATGTCTAATATCAAGAGCTCTAGCTTCATCACACTCTAAGAAATCTCCTTCAACTATAATATCAAGAGAGTGTTTACACCACTTAAAAAGACCATGGTAGAAATTTCGAAGCACAATTTTTATAGGTATCCAAGGCATAATTCTACTATGTGCTTCAGAAATTCTGTCCCATGCCTTCTTCATATTCTCTCAATCCCTTTGATGGAAATCTAGAACTTCCGATTCCCCCAAAGCACAAAGTCCTAACATGCTTGACTAAACAAGAAGAACTACTAAAAGCAAGGTAAATATATTTTTGTGGTTTTTGATAAAGGACACAAAGATAAGAACTGAAAGGTAAACTAATAAGACTAAAAATAAAAAATAAAAGATAGCGTGCGACTCCCCTATCTTGAAGATTGGAGTCCCCGGCAACGGCGCCAGAAATTGCTTGATGCTAGCGAGGAAATACTTCTCGCCCTTCGTTGGTTACCCCAAGTGGAAGGTTGAGATGTAGCGTAGCGGCAGATTTCCCTTGGCAAAGATACCAAGTTTTAAGATCGTTTCCCGTAGGACTCCGACGACGACAAGTAGGTGGTTCATCAAGTGACGCGCCATTGAAAATCACTTGCTTTGCCTTGACCTGCACACAAATACAAATAACTTTTGTCCCAACGAAGTTTAGAGAGGTTGTCAATCTCTCCGGCCTTGCTGTTTACAAAGGATCAAACGCAACATATAATGGTAGTGATAATTGCAACTAGAAAGTAAAAGCAAGAAGTATATTGAGGGTGTAAACAGTGGTGGAAATATGGACCGGGGTCCCATGATGTTCACTAGTGATGTCTCTCTCCTAAAAGACGATAAACAACTATGCAAGGTAAAATTTTTTACAGCTGGGCAATTGATAGGATTACGGGCGCAAACCAATGCTAACTATGCTACAAAAGAAAGGAAGAAGCTGTAACGCCCAGGTTTTGACCAACAGTAATTACCTTTGGTTAATGCCAAGTTACCTTGATTGCTTGTGATGATCACCCTTTGATCATGTCTCATTCAAATTCCAACCCAATTGAAATTTCAAAATAAAAGTGAAAAGTAAGTTGCACCAAAAATTCTTGGGAAAATAATCAAAAACTTGCTAATAATCATTTGACCATGGTGTGGTTGCAACCAACATTTATTAGAGTATTTAACTATTTTAAATAAATGATAATAGTAGAAAAGTAGCACCAAAAATCCTTTTTAAAATAAACAACAATATGCAAATGGTTTTAATTGGTGCTCAAACTTTTTTAGCAGTGATATAAAAAATGCAACACTAATTATGGTACAAGTGGCACATTTTTATAAAATAAATTGTTAGCCAAATAAAACAGAGAACAAAAAGAAAAGAAAACAAATAAAATAAAAAAAACCTATCGTACGCGCGGGCAACTCCCTCCCCCTCCCCACAGGGCCCAGCCCACCCTTGCCCCCTGTCGGCCTAGACAGAGGGAGCAGCCTGAGCCGCCCCTTCGTCTACCTCTCTCTCGCCCGAGCCCCCCGATCTCGATCTAGATCGGCACCGGCCCCCCCTCTCCCTCCTGGACGCCGCCGGCCCCGGCCAACTCCGGCGACCCCAAGCCGCCTCGACCTCCAGGCTGCCTCGCCCCTGGGCCCCCCTCGCGACGCCGTCCCCATCCACCCCACGGATTCCCCGTCCACCTCCTCCTGGTGTTGCCCCCTCGACAAACCCCAGCTGCCATGGCTCGAGCTCGCCACCGCCATGGTGGCCGGTGCGGTTCCGGCGCCTCCCGGCGACCTTCCACGATGCCGTGTGCACGCACCCGCATGGCCACAACTCCGGCGTCTCTACTGCCCCGACGCTCGCCGGCCTTGGCCACCCCCTGGTGACCACGGCCACCGCGGCAGGCGCTGCCCCGATTCGGCCTCCCTGATCCCTGGCCAACCCTGCTCCCCCTGTGAGCAACCCTCTCTCTCCCTGGCCTCCTCCGCCTCCTTCCTGCCATGGACGCCCGTGGGCTCGCGTTGTGCTGCCGCCGGCTGCTGGCCGTCGGCGCCCCACTGACCAGGCCGCGCTCGCGCGCACCTCAGGTACCCTTGGTCGCGCCCTTGGCTCCCCTGGCCATGCCCTCGCCGAACCCATCGACGCCAGACCCGTGCCCAACCGAGAGTGCCCGCGCCAACCGGGTGCCCAGCTACGGGCACTTCTTCTTGCGCTGCAGTCTGCCGCTGCTAAAGGTTCAGTAGCTGCGGCTGCTGGTTGCTGGTGCTGGAAATTGTTGCTACTGTACCACATTTGTCATCAAAAAAACAACAACAATACAAGTCCTAAAATACCCAAAAATGATATGAAGTAATAGTAGACATAACCAACTGCATTTTGAACCATTGGACCAACTCCATGTGATGCGTAGATTAAATTCTATAAAAATCGCAAGAAAGGCAGATTTATGTTAACAACAAAACATAGTGTAATCTTAGCTACTTTAGATCAAGATCTGGGCATGCTAGAGAAGCCTTTCATGGAAGATAATGGCATGACAATATAGCACACTTGTTGTGTATCGAAACACCTTTAGGACTCATCCTCAAAAGAGCTATGAATTTGATGCAATCATCAATCGAAGTTTGCTAAAATTAACTGTTTCTGCAGCTAACATCTGGTGGCACTTTTCAAACAAAGCTATCATCAAACCATTAACCCTGATATGTTTGAAAGTTGTCCTGTATTGTAGATTGCATAAAAATGCTCAAGATTGATATAAGGATCAAAGTTATCGGATGAGCAGAATGTTAGCTATAACCATTTGAAAACAACAGAGTAATGCTTAAAGCAGAAATTCTCAGACTTAGCAAATTTCTCCAAAATCTGAAACATTATCTTAACCACTTCATAAGCCCAAAACTTTGTGTTATTGACTTTTATTAATATTGCAAATGACATGGGCATGTTGTACACATAACCATGATCAAATAATGTCATGGGCATATATTTGTTTGAGGCGTAATTATTTAGTTATTAAATTCACAAATGGGTTATACAATAACAGATTCCCAGACTTAGAAAATTTCAAAGAAATCAACATGGGTCTATGACCTGTGGGACCTACTGGTCAGTTGACCAGTCAAAGGCCCAGCCTATGACATGTGGGTCCCCTCTGTCAATTTGACCAGTCAACCACTTGTGGATAATGTTGAATTAATAATTAAAAAGAATTCCAGAAATTATTTTAAAATAATTTAAACTTTGAAATTCAATATCTTTTAAACCGTAATTCAGATGAAAATATTTTATATATCAAACTTGATCAGAAAAATGCAACGAATTCGGATACGCTACCCATAACCCCACCACACCCCTCTAACATACCGAACGTGGAACATTTCCCCTCCGGTTCATCTGTGAGTCAGACGACCGGAGCCGGTAAAACTTTTCGGATGAAAATATTCCGAACATGAAAGTTTTTCGGAATGGATCAACTAGCACGGATACATTATCCACATGCCTGTCAGATGTCCCTAACACTGCAGACATGGAACCTTCCCCTCCGGATCATCTGTCCGGTAATCAACCGGTACTGATGAGTCATCCCCGGATAAATCCATGCTCCGGGAAAATCATCGAACACTGCGTTAGAGCCCCGTTGCTTTATATCTGCTATGTCATACAATTGTATTGCTATTATTGCTGTGTATTTATTGTTTCTCCCCCCCTTTATTCTCCGATAGACCTCGTTGCTGCCGCCGACTACACCGTTGCCGAGTACGACTACTTCGTCGACGACCGTACCCCTACCGTCGAGCTTCCAGGCAAGCAGAGCCATTTTCCTTCCCCAGATATCGCCTATCTTTTCCGTACATTTCTTGCACTAGGCATTGTTACTACTGCTGCTACGATTACAATCCTATTCAGTTGCATAGCCTGATTTTGTCGCCCCTTATTGTACCTTCCTTATCCTATGCTGCCTGCTATATCTATATATTATATTCAGCAGTGAACCCTGCGCATTGTTAGCTAGGATTAGATAGCGGGCTGTGATCACTCTGGGAGTGATCACGGAAATGATATATTACAACTGCAACAGGTACGGATCAATGCAGACGCCCTAGGGAACCTACAACGGCGAGACTCTGCCGAGTCGCTTTGAGTTTGACTTACGAGTGGACGGACTCGTATTTCACTCTCGTCGGCTCAGTAGCGTAGCATCACTGGGATGATACGAGGGTATTCCTCTTTAGTTCATTCCGCTGGTGTCTCGGCACCACTGGGGTGATACGAGAATATTCCTCTTTAGTTCATTCCGGTGATGTCTCTGTCGAACCTCTTCAAGTGTACCATTGAGGGTGATTCCTCCTGGTTTCACTTGATGGTAGGCACTCGAATCAACTGGTGTCCTTACAGGTAAGGAGTCGGGTGACCCAACGGTGCCCGCGCATGGTATCTTAGAGAAACGACAGGTCAGGTGTATTCCACCGGTGTGCGGCGGGCCTGGTACTGTTCATGGCCGAAAGATTTCCTGTTGTACGAAAGTCGAGCTCTTCGGAGCAAACGCGAGACAAGGTAAGGAGACGGTTCACCTTGTTGGTAACCGCACGAGTTGGTAGGACGTCAGGGCAGGCACCGATGTTACTGGTGGTCCTGGCTGCTGTCGTTGTCCGCGACTCACCGAGAAAGGGGCAACGATAACGGTTGTCCCGACAGATAATAATAAAATACTTAACGGTTCAGGTGGATGACTTGAGAGGACGCAAAGGCTTGTACGCACTACCTTCACGTGGGATTACGGTGTGGCCCTCCGCGTTGTGGTCTCGTTCGAAATCTCTGAAAGACGTCCAATTCATCATTGTGGTTAGGTCGATCCGCATCCTGGAAGAGTTGCGTGGAATCACCTGGCACACAACGACCCGGAGGGTGAGGGGCGACGGTCCAAGACCCCCTTGCGGTTAGGACTTTAGACCGGCGGGGACCTCTCTGATGAGTCGTAGGATGGGCCTCGGCCTGTCGGATAGCCTCGGTGGGGCATTACCTAACAAGGTGTACGCCACCCTGGAGATCCGAGCGTGCAGGCTGAACAGTAGTGCACCCCTGCAGGGAGTTTGATCTATTCGAATAGCCGTGTCCACGGTAACAGGACGCTTTATGCTGAAGCCAGAGCCTACTACTACAAACTATTACTATTAAACTGTTGGTTCTGGTTTCTCTTCCTCGCAGGGATGTCGAGGAGGGGATCTCGGAGGCATATATCATTGTTATCTAATACAACTTACTATTATACAATGCTGCAGCAACTTCTGCCGCATTGTTATTACATTCTTGCTATTGAACTGTTGGTTGATTCGTACCTCATGCTGCAAGACTCGTCGGAAGATGCTAGTCTTCGATAGGCCTAGCTTCTTACCCTTATTCTAATTTCTACCTTGCAGTCCACTATATACAACCTCCCCTTTCCATTTGATACAAATGCATAAATGCTTAGTAGCGGACGTAAGACTCGCGGGTATGCTAGATACTCACCCTTGCTTTATTTCCCCCTTTTTGTTTTGCCTGATCGGCCGCTGCAGTCGACGTTGGAGCCTAGGATCAGGAGATCCCCGATGCCGACCACCGCAACATGAAGATCCCCGATGCCGACCACCGCAACGTGAAGATCCCCGATGCCTTCTACGACGTCGAGTTCCCCTTTGACCAGGAGTAGTTTGGAGGTTCCCAGGCAGGAGGCCTCGCCTTTTCGATCGTTGTTGTTTTTGTGCTAGCCTTCTTAAGGCAACCTTTTATTCTTGTGTCTGTCCTCAGATACTATTGCTTCCGCTAACTTTGTGCTCTCGAGCTGTTGTATTCGATCCCTCGTGGCCCCTGGCTTGTATTAAACAGTTTGTATTATTTATTTGTAGAGTTGTGTTGTGATATCTCACCGTTAGTCCCTGATCTCGATCGTGTACCTTGCGTGTATGATTACTGTACATGGCTTGATTTTGGGGGCGTCACAGAAGGTCAAAAGCATGGGCAGTACGCCAAGATAAGTAGAACAAAATCCATCTGCATCTACTACTAGTCATCCACCTTGAGATATCTATCCAGAACATCTCACTTGTATTAAGTTGCGAGTCTCACCCAAAGTGTAAACCCAAAGCAAAAGACAACTGCATTAAAAGAACTTTGCGTAAAGTAAACAATACTTGCAATTGCGGTTACAAGCACCGTTGTTTTCCCCCTTGTGCCAACAACACATCCCCTAGACTCATGTTACTGTCACTCAAGCTAGTCATCAGGGGGCATGAACCCACAATCAATCATAACGCTCCCTCTTGGAGTCACTACCTACTACTTGGCCAAAGCAATAAACAACAACGGAGAACATGCGAGAATTACTTAAGAACAAAAATATAAAAGAGAAGAACCAAATATATTACTCATCACAATCTGAACATAGTCTCATAATCCATCAGATATCAGCAAACTCAACATAGCAACAGCAGAAAGAATTACATATGTGCCTTGATGATGTAGGGCATCTCACAAGGTCTAATCCATGAAGAACAAAGAGGGGAGGAGAACATCACATAGCTACTGATCATGGACCCATGGTCCAAGGTAGACTACTCACGGATCATCCGGGAAGCGTCCATGGTGGTGGAGAAGCTCCCGGAGGTCAATCCTCCCTCCGGCAGGGGGCCGGGAAGAGGTCTTCTGATGCTTTCGATCTTGGAAACGCGACGACGGCGGAACAGAGACGAGATTGCGAAAAAGGGTTCTGTCCTCGAGGGTTTCGGAGGACGAGGTAAATATAGGCGAAGGGGGGCAGCCGAGGGGGCACCAGGGAGTGCAGGCGCCCCCCTGGCGCGGCCTAGGGTGGAGCCGCGCCCCCTGGCTGCCTAGGAACCAGGGTGGCCCCTCTGGCCCTCCTTCGGGGCTCTAGAAGGTTCCTGTGGCTGATTTTTATTGGATTTTCCGGAATTTTTGGAGAACTTTTAATAAGGGAGAAACCTGAAATAAAAAGACAACAGAAAATAGGAACTGGCACTAGGGTGCACTGAGTTAATAGGTTAGTCCAAATATGATCAAAAGTGTATGAAAAGCATAGCAATATCAAACAAAACATGCATGGAGCAAGCAGAAATTATAAATACGTTTGAGACGTATCAACGTTCATAAAATTCAACACAACCATATTTATTGGCTGAGGGAGGAAATCTGGTCCCACCTAGTGTTGTCGTTGTCTTTAATTTGAACTCCAGCAAAAAGGAAATAACGCTGGCGTACGAAAAAGTGAGATGCCAGCACTAGTTGAAAAAAAACACTTGCGTGGATTAAATTTGGCGCGCCAGCAACTAAAGTTCGGGATAAGCATTTTTGTACTAGTGTGGGATGAAAAACTTCATCATCTTCGTCCAGTTCGTCACCATTGCAGTGTTGTAGTGCTGGTGTGCTTGGTATGATCATGTGTAAGGTGTAAGTAAGCTCACCACGCAAAGTACAAGGTTAGCACACCTCACAACATTTGTGCAACCAAACAGTGTGTAGTTGCGCGCGCAACCAAACAATGTGTCAAAGCCGATCCACTAATGCATGCAAACGTTGATGCAGACAACCAAACTAGGTACATATGTTTTTTTATCCTGTATACCCTCAACCAGACTCAACTAAGCAGCTTATGCAATGCAGTCGCATGGAAAAATGGAACCAAATGTGCCCCTTGTGTTTGTTGTTCTTCGTTTTTGTCCTACTATAGTTCCTAGTTTTTGACTTTTTTGTCATTTTAGTACTACAGTAATACTAAATGTCCGCAAAAAATGATGGCTTACAACGTCATGCATTTAAACACGGAGAAGACACAGCTTCACACATTATGCACCATATAAAGATATTATTCATAAAAATAGAACAACTGACTTGTCTCTGACTCATATGAAAAATTGTCTCACGAGATGCAAAACATACTAATAAATTTCACACTCAAAGGATTACAAGAATTTATTCAAATCCATATAACTAATCCGAATAATAGATGTAGAGGGAGAATGTCGTCGACCATCAACCATCTTTTCTCATCATCAACACGCACTGCCACCTCATCCCTTTCAAGCAACTCTAAAATGTAGGTCATGTATTCGTAAAATAGAACAAGAATCAAATACTTAGTAAACCGCAATAGGTGTTTTGTGGGGAAAACATTTATAACATGTATGTCAAATATACCTTCTCCGTTGATGACTTCACATGCAATTGGTTCTACCTTCAAAGTTCTCAACTTAGTCATGAACTCGTGAAAGGTGAATGATTCTCCTCGCATGACTTAGCCTAAGACACGATCTTTGTAATTGGGAGGAAGCAAACACAACACCCCAGTTATCGCAAAGTTATCTTCCATCCAGTAGTCCAAGTCATACACAAGGTGCCTATGTATCTCATGCATTTTCGCCTAGTGACTCTCTAAGCAAGTGTTTTCTTCCATCGTAGTTGAAAGAAACTCGTCCAGACACTCATACTTCATAACTCTAACTTGTTATATGAACAACGCCTTAAGGTAATCAACCATGTCATACACGTTGGTGTTATAAAAGCACACTTGCAATTCAGAATCCATAGAATAAAGCATGACACATTGGCAGTTATGAACAAATCACAACGAGTACAATAATCATCATCATCTTCCTCACTCGCAGAGTCATCAGGCGGATCTCCTAGCGGCATAGCGAGCACGCCCAGGACCACTATGGAGACGCATACAAGGTTTTGATCTGATCGTTACCGACTCGTAGCGCAGCGGGAAGTAGAGTCGATGAAGATCGTCGGTGCAGATCCCCGCAGCTAGGATTCACAACCTCCCAACCGCGAGAATGTATTCCCTCGTCTGCCCCACGAACAGCGCTCCGGGAGGCGGTCGGACAGTCCCTCGGACGATGCCACGGACAGCCCTTCGGGAGGACCCTCGAAACTCGATCTGTAACTCGGACAGCCCTTCGGGAGGACCCTCGAAACTCGATCTGTAACTCGGACAGCCCTTCGGGAGGCACACTCGAACTAAGATCGAAACAACGACCTCTCTACCAAGTTGCACACATACGGTGTCAGCTATCCAGCAGGGCTTCGCCGTCCAGAACTAGTTCCTGCCGGAACCCAGACAGCCTTTCGGCTCTACGAAACTCTTTCGTGTGAGGGAGAGAAGAAGCCAGATAATTGCATGGCATGTGATGAGAACTCAAGTGAGAGCTTGGATCAAGGATATGGGGCTGCCCTCACACCTCTATTTATAGGAAACCCAAGGGGGCTTTCTTGGCTCCCAAGTCCTTCTAGAAGGCTTTCCAAAAATATCTCAAGTAGTACTTTTTACTATTCATGACACCACTTTTTCGCGTCCGAAAAATCCGAAAATATTTTTGTGGGTCTTAGAATAATTCCAACACCCACCAAAATGATTTTCGGCGCGTTCCGAAACAATTCCAGATTAGTGATTTTCATCTGCGAAAAGCAACCTAAGCATTTCCGGCAGCTCCGGAACATTTCCGGCAGCTCCGAAATATTTCCGAAAAAAATATTTTAATCTTTTCTCCAGAAAAATTCCAGAAGTTACCAGAACAATTCTGGCACTCTCCAAAATTACCAGGTGCTCTCCGAAACCTTTTCGGCTTAGTGGTTTACCCCGAAACAACTTTTCGGTTTTCTCTCTCGGAACTTTTCCGCCGTCTCCGAAACCTTTCCGGTGACTTTATCTCAGACTCCCTGTCTAGTATTCAACAGATAGATGACCCTTAAGCGTGTGACCCTGTAGGTTCGATGAAGTATAGACATGACCGGAACACTTTCCGATCAATGATCAATAGCGGAACCGAGGACATCCATATTGATCCCTATACCCATACGAAGAATTATTCGAGTGAACCTTTAGTTGCTGTGTGCTATTCCTGTTGCTTCGCGATATATTACAAATACCCGAGGTGAGACTTATTGGCATCCCCGTGAATCAACAACTTGTCCACTATGCCAGTTACCTCGTTCCTGGTATTGTTCTCTTTTCTCGTTCCCGCGTTCCGGCATCCCTGTGATCAAATCACACTGTGTCTGGCCAGACGATGGTGGATACCGTAACACCGAGAGGGCCCTAAGAATATCTCTCCAACGACGGAGGAGCAAATCCCAATCTCGAGCTACCTAGTTCCTTGTCATACTTTTCCGTGAACCCGCAAGCTGCCGTAATAGCCACCCTTTTACAGATGACGTTTAACAAAACCCCAAAGTTCACGAAGCAAGTACGAAGGAACTCGATACTCTCATGGTCTAAGGAATTATGCAAACGCACAACTTTCTCTGTGTTATTAACCATTAACTTGTGACGAATGTATCTCATAGCATAACATCAATTCGGGTCGATTCAACACAAATGTTCTTCTAACATTGTGCCCTCAACATTGCCGGCATAGACATGCCCATGATCAGGAAAACAGGATCATCATGCAATACATGAGCCAGTCTTAGAGGCATGACTAGGAATACATTTTACTGTTTATTATACCACACGTGCACATGAGTTTCCCTCCGAGCCTCGTGGATATTGCAGACTCGAGAATCATTGCAGTTATAGCATGGAACATAAACATTCATTACAAACTCGGAGATACAAAATAACTGTTATTACTGCCTCTAGGGCATATCTCCTACAGACTCCCACTTGCACTAGAGTCATAATCCAGTTACATGGCTTCCCTAACACCAATGGCTATCCGGTGCTACTCATGCTTTGCTCGTGGTAGAGGCTTTGTCATCGGGTCTGACACGTTCAGATCCGTGTGAACTTTGCGTACTTTCACTAAACCCGCTTCGACATGATGTCGAATGAGTTTATATTTGCGTTCAATATGTCTTGTCTTATGGTGCGAACTTGGCTCCCTTGCCTGAGCCACGGCGCCACTATTATCACAATAGATCTCCACCGGGTCCAGAGCACTTGGAACCACACAAGGGTCTTCAAGAAATTGCTTGATCCATACCGCCTCTTTGGAGGCTTCTGAAGCAGCAACATATTCCGCCTCTGTCGTAGAATCCGCCACATTCTTTTGTTTGGAACTTTTCCAATCAACTGCGCCGCCGTTCAATATAAAAACATAGCCTGATTGAGATTTGAAGTCATCTGGGTCAGTCATGAAGCCTGCATCAGTGTAACCACTTACAATGAGCTCTTCATCACCTCCGTACACAAGGAGTAAATCCTTGGTCCGTTTGAGGTACTTAAGAATACCCTTGACTGCGGCCCAGTGTTCCAATCCTGGATCACTTTGGTACCGGCTGCTAACACTTAGCGCATATGAAACGTCCGGTCTTGTACATAGCATGGCATACATAATAGAACCAACTGCCGAGGCATATGGAACATCATTCATTTGTACTCGCTCATCGAGAGTCCGAGGACACTGATTCTTGCAAAGCACTGTGCCAGGTGACATGGGGAGTAGGCCTTTCTTGGAGTTCTCCATGTTGAACCTTTTCAACACCTTGTCAATGTACGTGCTTTGGCTAAGCGCTATCAGGCGTCTTGATCTATCTCTATAGATCCTAATGCCCAATACATATGCCGCTTCGCCTAAGTCTTTCATTGAAAAACTCCTTTTCAATGAGTCTTTTATTTCGCTAAGGAAATTCACATCATTTCCAATCAACAATATGTCATCCACATACAAGATTAGAAATGCTTTTGCGCTCCCACTAAACTTCTTGTAAACACAAGATTCTTCGTCATTCCTGATGAATCCAAACCGTTTGACTACTTCATCAAAATGAATGTTCCAGCTCCTTGATGCTTGCTTCAGACCATAAATGGCTTTCTGAAGCTTGCATACCTTTTTAGCATCCTTATGAATGACAAAACCTTCTGGCTGTATCATGTATACATCCTCTTTGAGGTTTCCATTTAGGAAAGCCGTTTTGACGTCCATCTGCCATATTTCATAGTCGAAATAAGCAGCAATTGCTAGTAATATCCGTACAGACCTAAGCATAGCTACTGGCGAGAACGTCTCGTCGTAGTCCACTCCTGGAACTTGCGTGAACCCTTTCGCGACAAGTCTAGCTTTGTGGATAGTAATGTTACCATCCGCGTCCGTCTTTCTTTTGAAAATCCATTTACAACCAATGGGCTTTACGCCTTCTGGAAGTTCTTCCAAGTTCCAAACTTGGTTTTCGTACATGGATTCCATCTCGGATTTCATGGCTCTGTGCCATTCCCTTGAGCTGGGGCCCGCCATCGCTTCTTTGTAGTGCGCAGGTTCATCGTCTTCAAGAATGAAGATTTCATCATGAAACCACTCAGGTGGCTGGACAGCCCTACCTGATCTACGCGGTTCAGTTACAACATTGTCTGAAGTTTTTGCATTATATGCGACAACTTCCGGCTCGGTTGTAGGGATAATTTGCGGAATTACTTCCGGTTCTTTAGCCATAGCAACGGTCGCCGAAGATTCACTAATCTCATTAAGTTGTACTGTCCTCCCACTTACTTCTTTGGCGAGAAACTCTTTCTCAAGAAAGACTCCGCTTTTAGCGACAAACACTTTGTGCTCGGAGGGTAGGTAGAAGGAATACCCAATTGTTTCTTTTGGATAACCTACAAAGTTACATTTGTCTGATCTGGGATCGAGTTTGGTTGGTTGTAAACGTTTTACAAGTACCTCACATCCCCAAATTTTAAGGTGCGACAAACTGGGTTTCTTCCCATTCCACATCTCATGTGGTGTCGTTTCAACAGACTTAGACGGTGCTCGGTTTAGTGTGTGAGCGGCAGTTTCTAGTGCGTGACCCCAAAAAGATATCGGCAGATCTGTAAGAGACATCATCGACCTTACCATGTCTAACAAGGTTCGGTTACGTCTTTCCGATACTCCATTTCGCTGTGGAGTTCCGGGAGGCGTAAGATGTGAAACGATTCCACGGTCACTTAGATGTTGGCCAAACTCATGACTAAGGTATTCGCCTCCGCGATCAGACCGCAGAAACTTAATCTTTTTGTCACGATGATTTTCTACCTCATTCTGAAATTCCTTGAACTTTTCAAAGGTTTCTGACTTATGCTTCATCAAGTAGATGTAGCCATACCGACTTAAATCATCAGTAAAAGTCACGAAGTAGAAATACCCACCCCGTGCGGCTGTGCTCATTGGACCACATACATCACTATGTATTATTTCCAATAATTCACCCGCCCGTTCAGGATGACCCTTGAACGGCATCTTGGTCATTTTTCCCATTAGACAAGCTTCACATGTGTCAAATGATTCAAAATCAAAGGACGGTAAAACTCCATCTCTTTGGAGTCTTTGCATGCGTTTCTTTCCGATGTGGCCAAGCCGACAGTGCCACAAATAAGTGGTTGTGGTATCAACCTTCTTAAGGCGTTTAGCATTCATGTTAAAGACATCATTTTCACATTCAAGATTTAGTATGAAAAGGCCCCCAACAATGGGTGCAAATCCATAAAACATATCCTTACAATAAAGTGAACAACCATTGTTCTCAGACTTGTACGAATACCCATCGTGTACTAAACATGATCCAGAGATAATGTTTCTACACAATAGTGGAACAAAATAACATTTATTTAGCTCTAAGATAAATCCTGAAGGGAGACGTAGAGGCATAATGCCGACGGCTTCAGCGGCGATCCCAGCGCCGTTCCCGACGCGCATCATGACTTCATTCTTTGCTAGCTTGCGGACCTTCTGCAGTCCCTGTATCGAGTTGCAAATGTGAGCAACCGATCCGGTATCAAATACCCAAGACTTAGAATTTTCGCTAGCAAGCAAAACATCAATGACATTAACTTGTATAACAATTATACCTTTTCCGGTTTTCCCGGACTTCTTATCGGCCAGATACTTCTTGCAGTTTCTCTTCCAGTGTCCTGTGCCCTTGCAGTAGAAGCACTCAGTTTCATTCTTGGCTCCGCCCTTAGAGTTGCTTTGGGAGCCGGTCTTACCGGCACCCTTGCCCTTCTTTGGCTTGCCTTTCTTTTTGAAACTGGCGGTTTTATTCACAAGCAACACTTGCTTGTGATTTTTCCGCAGTCCTTCTTCCACAGTTTTCAGCATGGCGAGCACCTCTTCTGGTGTTTTCTCCATCCCACTCATGTTGTAATTCATGACAAAACCGTTGTAAGACGGGGGGAGTGAAGAAAGCATCATGTCCATCATATGGGATGCTGGAATTGGAAATTCCAGGGTTTTAAGCCTTTCAGCATAGCCAATCATTTTGACTATGTGTTCGCCAACTGAACCGCCCTCAGCCATCTTTAAATTCATCAAGATATTCATGATATCAAAACGTTCAGACCTTGCGGTTTCCTTGTACAGAGCATCCAATTCCCGGATCATATCACGGGGTTTATGGAATTCAAAACGTTTTTGGAGCTCTGGACTCATGCAAGCTAGCATGAGGCACTGTACTGCGTTGTGATCATCATCCTGAGTGGCCCAGACATTTTGTTCATCTTCCGAGGCACCTGCCGCCGGTTTAGCTGGAAGAGCTTTTTCAAGCACATAGATTTTCTTAGCGCTCCTGAGGACAATCCTCAGGTTACGGACCCAGTCCGCATAGTTGTTTCCAGTCGCAGCTAACTTTTCTTTCTCTAACAATGGCCCCAAGTTGAAAGCGGTGTTGCGAGCCATTTGATCTACAACGGTAAACACAAGTTTCACTTAGACTTCGTTCATAATGATTTTTGCACTAGTGAATAAACAATTTTATTCTAAAGTGTGCTCCCACTTAAATCAATATCTCTCAAAATTGATTATGAGTGATTCAAGATCCAAATATCAATACAACGCCATAGAATCATCATCTCATGACGAGGATTTTGATTTGGTAGGCCAACTTGCCGATCACATCTCTATGTGACTCTTGTTCATCTTTCGATGCGTGTGTTCCGAGCTCAGGACGATCCTGCCATGAACGTCAAGACAACCAAGTGATCCTGCTGCGAGGTCTGACCTCACCCGCCTTACATTTCTCCAATCGTTCGTACCCATGCATCCATGGCGCACCCCGAGAGTATAGATGCTGTGACGGCGCTACACTTGGGAGAACACTAACTACTTGATATTTTAAGTGAGAGATCACCCTAATAAAAAGCGACTACCGCGCAATCAAGAAGGGTGCAACATAAGGGATAAACATCCCATGCAATTCATAATAGCATGATATGGTATAGCCCCTTCTGACGGAGAAGTCAAGTATTTCTTCGTCTTTGGCATTTGCGTCGGAGTTCACCTTCGCGAAGATTGCCACCACCTTGTCGATGCACCAAATAATATTGCTATCTTTATAGCAAATGAATAAGTGCATTACCTAAGGTTGACACGCAGGTCATTAAAGTGACAATCATATGGCTCCAGCCATCATGCCGAATCATGACACGCAGGTCATGTTAATAAATTTACATTATATAGTCATCTCATACATAATCGAATTAATATGAGCTTTGCTATACCACATCACATGCACATCCTGCAAAAACAAGTTAGACGCCTCTAAACCGGTTTATGCAAAATTTTATTTTACGTGGCTTCTAAGGTTTTGACTTAAACCGCAACTACCAACGTTTTATCATCAAGTATGATTATTCAAGTCACTAGATTAACATTGCGGGGTGTATGAAGCACGAGATAATAAAATCTCGAACCCCATACTGAACTTCGTCATACGCGTGATCCCCGTGCAGATCATATCTGCATTGCCCTTTAGTCTGCGAATTTCATCTTTCTTTTGACTATGGCGGAACCCAAAGAACTGATAGCACTTCGTTGATCAATCAGGATCGCGGATTGCCAGAACTTTGTAAAATTCCACCATGCTGTCTCGAGATCAGAAATACGCAAATTCTAGGGAAGCAACAAGAATATCGGGTAACAGATTTCATCTGCCACCCGCATAAATAATTTTCAGCAATAGATCTGATCTACTCCAAAATTATATTATGCAATACCCATACATCTCCATGTATTCTAGATCATAACATGCATCTACGCATAGCACGGCTCTGATACCACTGTAGGGGAACGCAACAGAAAACAAAAATTTTCGGTATAGCGAGCACGCCCAGGACCACTATGGAGACGCATACAAGGTTTTGATCTGATCGTTACCGACTCGTAGCGCAGCGGGAAGTAGAGTCGATGAAGATCGTCGGTGCAGATCCCCGCAGCTAGGATTCACAACCTCCCAACCGCGAGAATGTATTCCCTCGTCTGCCCCACGAACAGCGCTCCGGGAGGCGGTCGGACAGTCCCTCGGACGATGCCACGGACAGCCCTTCGGGAGGACCCTCGAAACTCGATCTGTAACTCGGACAGCCCTTCGGGAGGACCCTCGAAACTCGATCTGTAACTCGGACAGCCCTTCGGGAGGCACACTCGAACTAAGATCGAAACAACGACCTCTCTACCAAGTTGCACACATACGGTGTCAGCTATCCAGCAGGGCTTCGCCGTCCAGAACTAGTTCCTGCCGGAACCCAGACAGCCTTTCGGCTCTACGAAACTCTTTCGTGTGAGGGAGAGAAGAAGCCAGATAATTGCATGGCATGTGATGAGAACTCAAGTGAGAGCTTGGATCAAGGATATGGGGCTGCCCTCACACCTCTATTTATAGGAAACCCAAGGGGGCTTTCTTGGCTCCCAAGTCCTTCTAGAAGGCTTTCCAAAAATATCTCAAGTAGTACTTTTTACTATTCATGACACCACTTTTTCGCGTCCGAAAAATCCGAAAATATTTTTGTGGGTCTTAGAATAATTCCAACACCCACCAAAATGATTTTCGGCGCGTTCCGAAACAATTCCAGATTAGTGATTTTCATCTGCGAAAAGCAACCTAAGCATTTCCGGCAGCTCCGGAACATTTCCGGCAGCTCCGAAATATTTCCGAAAAAAATATTTTAATCTTTTCTCCAGAAAAATTCCAGAAGTTACCAGAACAATTCTGGCACTCTCCAAAATTACCAGGTGCTCTCCGAAACCTTTTCGGCTTAGTGGTTTACCCCGAAACAACTTTTCGGTTTTCTCTCTCGGAACTTTTCCGCCGTCTCCGAAACCTTTCCGGTGACTTTATCTCAGACTCCCTGTCTAGTATTCAACAGATAGATGACCCTTAAGCGTGTGACCCTGTAGGTTCGATGAAGTATAGACATGACCGGAACACTTTCCGATCAATGATCAATAGCGGAACCGAGGACATCCATATTGATCCCTATACCCATACGAAGAATTATTCGAGTGAACCTTTAGTTGCTGTGTGCTATTCCTGTTGCTTCGCGATATATTACAAATACCCGAGGTGAGACTTATTGGCATCCCCGTGAATCAACAACTTGTCCACTATGCCAGTTACCTCGTTCCTGGTATTGTTCTCTTTTCTCGTTCCCGCGTTCCGGCATCCCTGTGATCAAATCACACTGTGTCTGGCCAGACGATGGTGGATACCGTAACACCGAGAGGGCCCTAAGAATATCTCTCCAACGACGGAGGAGCAAATCCCAATCTCGAGCTACCTAGTTCCTTGTCATACTTTTCCGTGAACCCGCAAGCTGCCGTAATAGCCACCCTTTTACAGATGACGTTTAACAAAACCCCAAAGTTCACGAAGCAAGTACGAAGGAACTCGATACTCTCATGGTCTAAGGAATTATGCAAACGCACAACTTTCTCTGTGTTATTAACCATTAACTTGTGACGAATGTATCTCATAGCATAACATCAATTCGGGTCGATTCAACACAAATGTTCTTCTAACATTGTGCCCTCAACATTGCCGGCATAGACATGCCCATGATCAGGAAAACAGGATCATCATGCAATACATGAGCCAGTCTTAGAGGCATGACTAGGAATACATTTTACTGTTTATTATACCACACGTGCACATGAGTTTCCCTCCGAGCCTCGTGGATATTGCAGACTCGAGAATCATTGCAGTTATAGCATGGAACATAAACATTCATTACAAACTCGGAGATACAAAATAACTGTTATTACTGCCTCTAGGGCATATCTCCTACAATGTAACCTTAGTGTATTCGTTATGCAACGAGGCCATGTGTGTACATGCTAGGCTCGCTAGTACACCCATTGTATTTGAAAGTCGAGATGTGTAACATCCGATCGTCACGACGTGCTTCGTAGCAGAGAATTTTCTTGGTGGTGCACACTAAGGGAGAATTTTTTTGTTGGTATTAGTTTATGGGATCATCTTATCAATGGTATTGTCGCGTATCTAATACTAGAAATAAATAAGATGCATCAAGATTAACATCACATGCAACTAAAATATACCCCCTCTGTTCCTTGATATAAGGTGCCTAAGGTTTTGAGAAAAAATTCAAAATACATGGCATATTGGTATTATACCACTCGTCTAGGCAAATATACATACGGAAAAAGATAGAGCAGAGGGTCTCTTTCCTATTATTGGCTGATTCGAACTGTTTTCTCCCGATATTTTCTAGAAAAAGATCGGTCCAACTATAGCATTATACATACACGTTAATATTCGTGCAAAAAGCTTAGGCACCTTATATCAAGGAACATAGGGAGTACGTGACATGATATGGTCCTTCATTGTTGCGCTTGGATCTCCATCGAGCGCTCCGGCATGATCTCCATCTGACCCCAGCATGGCACTAAGTTCACGATGCCTCCAGTCAGTCATCCATCATGATGATTGACTACTACTACAACTTAGCAACATAAAGTAACACTACTTTTACATCATGATCTGGGCATGCATGCCATCAAGTAAATGAACAACTAAGTGGCTCCTGCCAGTTTTTTTACATAATTAGAATTTTGTACAACATATCGAATTCACATCATGACCATATCATATCATCGAACTCTTAAGTGTGTCACTCTACGGTTCGGGAACATTGCAGATATGATCGAGAAACTTCTCCGACCAATGATCACCAGCGGGACCTGGATGCCCATAATGACCCATGCGATTCCATGAGAATACGTCGTTGAACCATAAACTTTGAGTCTTATTCCCTTTGTTACTTTGATACTTGACTTGTCCGAGATCTGATCGTCGATATCATCATACCTAGTTCAATCTCGTTACCAACAAGTGCTACTTAACTCGTTCTCGTGATATTCCATCCTCGTGACCTAGTCACACGCTGCGGAGCTTCAGGTATGTAATCTCACCGAGTGATCCTAGAGTATATTTCCATCACGCAGAAGAACAAATCCCGATCTTGATACATATGCATCAACATATCCCTTCGAAATACCTGAGAGACACCTTTATGATCACCCTGTTACGGTGTGACGGTTGATGTAATCAAAGCAACATCCGGTGATAGTGATTATATATGATCTCATGGTCTAAGGAGTAGGTTGCTATGTTTCCTAATTAATGCAACAATGAACTTTCTGACTTTATTGCGTTGCGATACTCATATTGGGTATATCCATTATACCATTTACCTAAAGATACGATCCCATTGTCAATTGACATAAATTTCCATGATCGTAAAATCTCGATCATCGATTGACAAATGAGCTAGTTTGTACAGAGTAACCAGGGACTCCGGTTTGTTTACATACCATACGTGTACCGATATTTCTGATTTACATAGTTATAACATGGTATAAAACTTGTCATGAACTACTGAGATATGATTGTTGGATATGTGCCTAGAGGCAAATAATAAATATATTGTTTTTTCATATATCTTCTTATTCATAATAAAGTTTTATACTGTGCTATAACCATATTAAACGAAAACATTAATACGCGTGTATTATATAAACAACCAGGTCCCTAGTTAACTCTAGTATACTAGTTCATTGTGCAATTGATGATTGAGGTTTCCTGATCATGGAGACACCTACGTCTGTTGACAATAAAGACATGTCATTAGGAGAATGATATGATGGACACACACGCAAATCAAAGTATTGCGATGTGATCCAGTTACATAGTTCAACATTGCGATAACTTGGTAACGTAGTAACCCGATCCTTAGACCGTAAATATCATATGTAATTGCTATCTCCGGAGGATGCCTTGATTACATACACCATCACACCGTAATAGGGTGAACATAAATGTGTAGCTCAGGTACTCCAAAGGAATATGTTGAGGAGTATGGATCAAAGCGGGTTTTGTCCATCCGGGTGACGGGTAGCTTTGGGTCCACTCAGTGATATTGCATCATATGTCTTGCAAGCATGTGACTAGGTCACGGAGTTGTAATATCATAGGACGAGTAAATATGTTTGTCGTTATGAACTAGGTATAAGATACCGACGATCAAACCTCGGACAAACAAAGTACCGTAATGACAAAGGGATTATGACTCAACGTTATAGGTTCAAACGATGAAGTAAATTTTTGGAAGCACAGGGGTCATCATGGGTATCCAGATCCCTCTGTTGGTCATTGATCAAAGATTTTCTCGATCATGTCTGGAGTTTTAACGAACTATAGGGTGTCACGCTTAAGGGTATTTGATGCATTTAGGATAGATTTGGGATCACCAAAGAAATAAGAGAGAACTCCAGAATTGTTCCGGGGATGATCAGAAAATTGTTCTGAGGTTTTGAATTGTTCAAAATATTATTTAAATATGTTATAGTATTTAATTAATGAATTAAATATTAAAAATATGATTTAAATAATCAAATAATAACAAAAAGGGCATATGGGCCTCATGTGGCCCATTAGGGGAAGGGTGAGCCTTCCCCCATGCACCATGGGAGGGGGCTCTTCCCCCCTTGGCCGGCACACCCCCTTGTGGGTTTAGTCCCACATGAGAAGGGGAAGGGGTTTTGCACCTCCCCTTGGCTATATAAGGAGGGGAGGGGTGCCCCTTTTTGAGTATCCCAATTTGAGACCAATCTCAAATCTCTTTCTCCTACCTTAGCAGGGTTCCCCTTGTTTGAAGCCTATACTAGGTTGGGGGTTTCTCCATCATACGCACATCGTTGCGCTGCTGGAATCGGGATCCAAATCCATCTTCTTCCGCTGCTCGGCTGGTTCGGAGCCCAGGGGAACATCGCTTACACCCTACGCGTGCGAGACTACGAGGTGCTGCACGTGCGGTACTCCTTCATCATCGAGGAAGTCTTCAGCACGACCAAGAGGTCGTAAGGATCGCAAGTCTACGCCAGCCACGTTCGTAGAACGTTTCCCGCTTTCGGTCTTCAAAGGTATGAACATTGATTCCCTCTGTTACTTACATTAACATAGTATAGGTCCTTGGGTTTGGGTGTCGTAGGTAGAAAAATTATTATTTTCTGTACCGAAGCCCCAACAATGATAATAGACACACTTTATTATTTGCCTCTAGGGCATATCTTCAACAACCATCATCCTTGATGGTCCCGAGAAGGTTGTCGAGCACGTCCATGTCCTTGAAAGGAAGAGGGGCGGCCTGATGGAGGAGTTGAGCGTCTTCACCAGCATGACTGACACGGTCAACACTAGTAGGAAAAAGCTTATCCCCAACTTTGATTGCTGGCGCGCCAAATAAATTCCACGCCACCATTATTATTTTTCAAATAGTGTTGGCCTTGGCATTTTTTGTACGCCAGTTGAATACAGTTATTGCTGGCGTTGAAAGTTTAAGAAACGTCATCACCAAGCTGACGACGCTATGGTGGAAAAAGAAATAACATTGTTTGCTATATATGATATCGTGGTGACGTTATATGAATTTAAACGCCATTAGACGTAAAAAATATATTATTTTATTGTAGAAAAATTTGTATGCTTATTCTTGTATATGCTTAAAAACATTTGTTTACTAATGTCTTATTATATATATGCTTATTTCTTGTTTTATTTCCTTTTTTATGCTATAAAACTTTTATTTTTTGTTTAATTTTATTTTATTTCGTAATAAAAATGTTTAGTTATTTCATATTGTAATTTTATATAACATAAATAATTATTCATTTTCTTGTGTCAAAATTAGTGTTGTGAATGTTTTAGCTGGCGTGGGCCATGGGCTCATTTGGGCCACGCCAGCAATTAGGTTATATGTAGTCTCCGTCGTGTCGTCGATTCCTTCGGCACAACCATCCCCCCCCCACTGCCCCTCGCCGTCGCATGAACTTGCCGCTGCTTCCCCGAGCGCCGCCGCCTCCCCCGGTGAGGGATCGCAACCTTGCCCTCTCTCTCTTCCTGACCTCTCCGTTTCCCCTCCCGTTTGACCTCTTCTTGGCTCGATCCGTGCAGTCCCCGAGCGCCGCCACCGCAGTATTAATCTTCCCCTAGTTGTAAATTAGTTTAGATAGTTCCTAGTTGTAAACTAGTTTAGATAGTTGCTAGTTGTAAAATGAGTTTAGATAGTTGCTAGTTGCTAGATGTAAAATTAGGTAAGATACTTGCTAGTTGCTAATTTCTAGTATAATATCTGTTTTTAGTTAGTTGCTAGTTGTAAAAATGTATACATTGCCATTCTTGCTTGTAAAATTAGTTTAGATAATTGCTAGTTGCTAGTTGTAAATTAGTTTAGATAGTTGCTATTTATAATATCTGTTTTTAGTTAGTTGCTAATATAATCTCTATTTTTAGTTAGTTGCTAGTTGTAATATTACACATTGCCATTCTTGCTAGTTTAGGTAGTTCAAATTCAGTGCTTGTAGTTACATAATGTTTATGTTTTTGGTAGAGCAGTAGCAAATGGATCCTCGCTTAGCTCAAGTTGTGGACGACCAAGCCAGCAACACCAACGACGTAAGAACTAACTATCATATTACAACTGTATTTTTCTATGTGTTGAGTGCCATCCTTCTTTTAGGAAGACAAGTTTTTATGCGCAATAAGTCAGCGGAGATTGAGGTTTTGAAGAGGATAATTAGGTTTCACAAGGAGACCGTCAAGATCTTGGAGCAAGATGGCAAAAAGCTAATGGAGGAGCGCGACGAGCTCGTCCAGGACAAGGCCAACCTCATCCATGACCTTCTTGAGGTCAAGGATGCCAAGGACAAACTCAAGAGGGACGTGAACCATCTCAAGTCCGAGGCTAGCGAGTTGTTTGCTATGAACATCACTAATATTCAAAAGAAGGAGAAGCTTCAAAAGATCGAAGATGTGATCCGTTCTTAATTAGTTTGTTCTATTTGATCCATCGATGACCTTGTAGTATTGTTTAAGTTAAGTAGTGTTAAACTATGATGTTGAGATGATGAACTACGTACTCTGCTTAATGGAGCTCCTGTTTAATGGAGCTACTTTTGCTATATAATATTCTACTCTGCTTAATGGAGCTCCTCCTGCTTAATGGAGCTCCTTATGTTTATAATTAGGTTTTTTGTACGTTCTAACAAAAAATATCTATGGCGTGCTATTGTTTAGAACGTCACAGATAGATCGTTGTACAACTGCCCTGATGTGTGCTCTCAGCCACCTGCTGGACAACAAGGCCTAGAGTTTTGTCTTTGTTGCCATGGCAGAGTCACATCGGGTGCTCTGGCTCAGGACCTGGTTGGGCAAGCACTACTACAACTAGTAATGCCTTGCTTGTGCTGACAATGTGGCGTGTAGCAATGTCATTGATGTTAGGACGTACATTTTGTGTAGTTAGGGTTACAAATTGATGGTCTGATGTGTATATTTTGATGAGGTGGTATTTATACTAACCCCTCTGGTGACAACGAACTTGCTGGGGTGGTATTTATACTAACCCCTAATGCTGACACCCCTTTTGTGTGGAGGTAGAATGGCACCCCTTTTGTGTGGTGGTAGTATGACACCATAGTAGTGTAGGGATGAACTTGATCATGCATGCTCTTTATGCTTCATTGCCTTGTGTGATTACTTTGCTCTTATGCTTACTGCTTGTGTGCTCCATTGGTGCTTGAATTGTTCCTTTCCTGCAGGCCAAGTGGTATGTGGTGTTCCATGCCAGGGTTCCAGGGGTTTAGAGTTCATGGAAAGCATGCAATGCACAAGTGCATGGATTCAATAACAACTACCATAGAGAGTTTAAAACAAGGCAGGAAGCAGAAGATGCTTACTCCAAGGTCGGGTTGAAACAAGCATGCAACAGTAGCAAGATGGATCGTTAGTTTGGGATGAAAAACTTCATCATCTTCGTCTAGTTCGTCACCATTGCAGTGGTGTGGTGCTGGTGTGATCATGTGTAAGGTGTAGGCAATCTCACCACGTAGGGTAGGCTAGCACACCTTACGGCATGTGTGTAACCAAACAGTGTGTACTTGCATGTGCCCAGTCAGTGCATGCAACCAAACAACGTGTTAAAGTCGATCCACTAATGTAGACACACTTTGATGCGGGCAACCAAACTAGGTGTAGATGGTGGTTTTTGGCATGTATATCCTCAACCAGATCCAACTCAGCAGCGTATGCAATGCAACCTCATTGGTAGATGGGAACCAAAACGCGACCCTTGTGTTTGTTGTTCTTCGTTTTTGTCCTGCTATAGTTCCTTTTTGTCTTTTTTGTCATTTAAATACTACAGTAATGCTAAATGCCCGCAAAAAAAAAGATGACTTACAACGGCATGCATTTAAACACGGAGAAGACACTGGCTTCACACATTATGCACTATGAAAATATATTGCTCCACTCTCCCTCTAATTGTGCTTAGTTATATCTTTGGAAATTTCTGGCAGAAATGCCAAACCACAATTATTTCGTCGAAATCTTATCCTGTTTTTGTTTAACAAAGATGGTGATGAAGACACGTATCATGAAATTCTGATTAAAGTAACACCAAAGTTTAAATGTTTTTCCCCAATAAGTGATTAGCAAATGTTTGAAGGTCAACTCCCAGCTGCACCATGCGTTAGAATTATGCTAGTTTTGGAGATCTGTAAGTTTAGCTGGACTGGGGGCATCAGCCCGTACAGTTTGTATGCTTTGGTGTACTTTTGTGTGCAAATCAGGATACTAGAAAAACATGACGCTTACTATATGGTTACAAGCAACCTACAATAACTCGATTGAATATTAATTCCAAGCATCAATTTATGACTATCGCAGCCTAGCCCCAAATTATTGATGTAAACAAATGCAAAACCTACACCACATCAGGGAAACAGCTCAAACTAATATGGACAAGCTCATACAAACATTTTTCCACGGGGATGTGAAACACCAACGGTTTAAAGGTTTAAGTAGCGACGATAGAGCCTTGCGATCATGACGCTTTGATTAAAATAACACCAATGATTGACAGTTGTTTACTCCGACGAAGTCAATGGACGCTTCCTCAAACAACAAGTTTCAATGTCAACTCTCGGGAGCACCATTAGCTCCGCATCATTTTGGCCAAATAATGGCGGCACGGTGCTCTATTTAAACAAGCCTTCCTCACCTTCTTCTTCCAATAGGAGCTGCAGCAGACCTTCACCTGGAGCCTGGAGGTTTCTCCTGCGCGCTTCGGCTAACTCGAACCCCAGGGGAGACGGCTGCTGGCTGACTGAACGTACCTCACCGCAGGACGACTGCTCGAGCGTCTAGGTACTTCGTTGCTTAATCTCTCCATCCATGCCTTGTTGATTTTCTCAGAAATTGAAGTTTCCTCAGTTTGTTGAGCCAAGTGAGTTAAAAAAAATCTCAGAATGCTCAGTTCAAAGTTGTTGATTTTCTGTTTTTTTAATGTTTTTATATATTTTGAATTCTCAGTTTTACTTAGAAATGTAAAAAAATTGTGAATCTTGCGAAATAAAGGAGTCACTTTTATGAAGTTAACATGTCGCTTCTGAGACTAGCGATATCTTTTTCTTAGAAATGTAAAAAAAAGCTATACTATAATCCATAATCATCATCATCTCAAGTCTTGAAACCATTGATGCAGTGAGGCAGGAGACTTGAGTTTGACAAGAGTTACCTGCAACACTACCTGAAGAGTTAAATGTCGCTCCAAGTCGAGAACCCGCAGAGTACAGAGACAGCTGCCCCGCTCAAGCGCCACGACTCCTTCTTCGGTGATGCAGAGAAGGTCTCACATTCCAAGCACCATGGCTCTCAGGTACCTATATGCTCTTCGCTTGCAACTTAATTCGTGAACATGTTAATTGCAGCAACTAATGTTATGTCTGACGGAGCAGGCGAGCTGGATGCGGACGCTGAGCCTTGCTTTCCAGAGCATCGGCATCATCTACGGTGATATCGGGACATCGCCGCTTTATGTCTACTCCAGCACCTTCCCTGATGGCATCAAGAACAACGACGATCTCCTGGGCGTCCTATCACTCATCATCTACACCCTCATCATCATACCCATGCTCAAGTACGTCTTCATCGTACTGTATGCGAACGACAACGGCGATGGTAAGACCATTAATTCTCTCAAATTTGGGCAGGATATATAAACTGAAGTTGAATTGCTTCTGTGCACTATCCAGCCTAGAAAACGGTAACAGCTGAATAGCACACTATGTACTGTTGATTCCTGTAGGTGGCACGTTTGCGCTTTACTCGCTGATATCACGGTATGCAAAGATTAGAATGATACCGGATCAGCAGGCTGAGGATGCCCAGGTATCCAACTACCAAATAGAGGCACCAAACTCGCAGCTGAGGAGGGCGCAGTGGGCGAAGCAGAAGCTCGAGTCCAGCAAGGCGGCCAAGATCGCGCTCTTCACCCTCACCATCCTCGGCACATCCATGGTGATAGGCGATGGAACCTTGACGCCGGCAATTTCTGGTAATAAATCGATGATAAATCAAAGACTCAACGCTATTCATTAATTTTCTTGTGCTCCTTCAAGCCAACCCAAATATACAGAGTAGTACAGTATATTCCAAAAAATGGAGTGCTAAAATACTACTACTAACATGAAGTATTTACTCTTTGTTCATGAATGTACTGCAGTGCTCTCTGCAGTGAGTGGGATCAGAGAGAAAGCACCAAGCCTGACTCAAAGTATGTAAAGAAAGGATTAGTAATATGGTTGCTTAATTACTACTTACCATAAAGTGCATCTCACATCTGACCTTAATTGGTTCTAATTTGAACAGCCCAAGTGGTCCTCATCTCGGTGGCGATTCTGTTCATGCTTTTCTCGGTCCAGCGTTTCGGAACCGACAAGGTCGGGTACACATTTGCCCCAGTCATCTCGGTGTGGTTCGTTCTGATTGCTGGTATCGGGTTGTACAACCTCGTCGTTCATGATATTGGTGTTCTACGGGCCTTTAACCCGATATACATAGTACAGTACTTCAAAAGGAATGGTAAGGATGGATGGGTCTCACTTGGTGGAGTTATCTTGTGTGTCACAGGTAATTAACAACCTACCTTTCTGACTGAAAAGACCTTGTGTTGCCTTCAAGGCTTCAACCTATATATAACCTGCAAGGAGGTACAAAATAATCTGAAATAAATCCACTGGCAGGCACAGAAGGTATGTTCGCTGACCTAGGACATTTCAACATAAGGGCTGTTCAGGTACTTGATTGTTTTAATCTATATGTAAATTTAATCTTTACATATTGTTTTCTTTCGGAAGTAAACAATCTTACCCTATGAGTAAGAACACAACCATGAACCTCACAATTTCGCTCACAGATCAGCTTCAACGGTATCTTGTTCCCGGCGGTGGGGCTGTGTTACATTGGGCAGGCGGCTTACCTGAGGAAATTCCCAGAGAACGTCGCAAACACATTCTATAGATCTATCCCAGCACCAATGTTCTGGCCAACCTTCATTGTCGCCATCTTTGCTGCCATCATAGCAAGCCAAGCTATGTTGTCCGGTGCATTTGCCATCCTGTCCAAGGCCTTATCTCTCGGTTGCATGCCCAGGGTCCAAGTCATCCACACATCACGCAAGTACGAGGGGCAGGTGTACATTCCTGAAGTCAACTTCATCATGGGATTGGCCAGCATCGTAGTCACCGTCGCCTTCAGAACCACCACGAGCATTGGACATGCTTACGGTAACTAGTAGTCCTACAGTCCTATTTATCTTAGCTAGCTAGCATCCATGTGTTCATCTGATATGATATATATGTTGCATCCAGGGATCTGTGTCGTGACTACATTCGCCATCACCACCCATCTGATGACTGTCGTGATGCTCCTCATTTGGAAGAAGCATGTCGTCTTCATCGCACTCTTCTACATCATCTTCGGCTCCATAGAGTTGATCTACCTCTCTTCCATACTGTCGAAATTCATCGAAGGCGGGTACCTCCCCATCTGCTTCGCCCTGGTCGTCATGAGCCTGATGGCAGCATGGCACTACGTCCAAGTCAAGAGGTACTGGTACGAGCTTGATCACATCGTGCCTACTAGTGAAATGACATTGCTGCTCGAGAAGAACGATGTGAGGAGGATCCCGGGGGTTGGCCTCCTGTACACGGAACTGGTCCAGGGCATCCCCCCAGTGTTCCCTCGGCTGATCAACAAGATACCTTCCGTTCACTCCATTTTCATCTTCATGTCCATCAAGCACCTTCCCATCTCGCGTGTCCTGCCCGCGGAGAGGTTTCTCTTTCGGCAGGTTGGCCCAAGGGAGCAGAGGATGTTCCGCTGCGTGGCACGGTACGGCTACAGCGACACGCTGGAGGAGCCTAAGGAGTTTGTGGCCTTCCTCATGGGTGGGCTCAAGATGTTCATCCAGGAGGAGAGCGCATTCGCACACAACGAAGCGGCAGAGATCGCCTTCAATGGTGACGTTTCAGAAGCTCAGCCGTCAATGGCGTCTGGGCGATCCACACGCAATGCAGTGCACAGCGAGGAGCTGGTCCAGGCCAGGGTGAGCAGTCACTCATCAGGGAGGATCGGTAGTTTCCATTCCAACCAGTCAGTCGAGGAGGAGAAGCAGCTAATTGACAGAGAGGTGGGGCACGGTATGGTGTATCTCATGGGGGAGGCCACCGTTACTGCCAAAGCCGACTCCTCGGTCTTGAAGAAGATAGTGGTCAACTATGTTTATACATTCTTGAGGAAGAACTTGACGGAGGGGCACAAGGCACTAGCCATCCCAAAAGATCAGTTACTCAAAGTTGGGATCACATATGAAATATAGTGATTTTCCCCAAGCACGATCCGGGACGAGTTAATTAAACCATGGGATTCTGGTTATATGATATTTTCTTGCTTTTGAGGAATCAGAATGAAATATTGTTGTGTTTTGTTACAATAGAATTGTGTTTTTCATTTTTTTTGCGGGAATGTGGATTTTATTACAAACCTCACACCAGGCATGTCCAAATTACTACCTTCGTCATAGTTTACAAGGCGCGCGTGTATCCCTATGTTGTCAATTTAACCAACATAAAACAAGATATATATTATAAAAAACATATCTTCATAAACTTCAGATTTTATATTTTTAAATGATATAATTTTTATAACATATATTTTGCGTTATGTTAGTTAAATTGGTGACCTAGAGATACGTGCGTGTTCTGTAAACTGTGACGAAGGTAGTACAAGAGTTTAAAACATTAACCGAACCAGACCATAACCGGACAGTCGAGGAGGAGAATCAACTGATTGACAGAGGTGGGAACACGGGATGGTATATCTGATGGGTGAGGCCAATGTCACCGCCAAAGCCAACTCCTCGGTCTTGAAGAAGATAGTGGTCAACTATGTTTATACATTTTTGAGGAAGAACTTGACGGAGGGGCACAAGGCACTAGCCATCCCAAAAGATCAGTTGCTCAAAGTTGGGATCACATATGAAATTTAGGGTGTGTTTGGTTGGGGGTGTTGGCCGGTTCGGCCCGAGCGAGCGAGCTGCCGCGGGTGTTTGGTTCGAGGGTCGAGCGAGCGAGGAGCGCGGGACGAAACAGTTTTCTACGTAAAATGCGGGCGGGGCAACTCTTCCAAATCTGGCGAACCGCGCGGAGCGGAGCGAAGCGGGCCGACACGGCCGAAATCCCCAACCAAACACACCCTTAGTGATTTTCCCCAAGCATGGTCCAGAACGAGCTAATTAAACCATGGGATTCTGGTTATATGATATTTTCTTTCTTTTGAGGAATCATGATATTGATTATGAAGAGCCAAGTGGAATCATAGATTCAACAAAGGATGTGTGTGTGCTCGCGCCTTTTTCTTTGTGGAGTTTGATGGTTTCCTTATTAGTTTTGATTTCTATGCATAGTGTATCGTTATCCAAGCTGTCAAATATAAGTGTGCTTTTCTTTTCCAGGAAAGAAAAATAGGATGATACTGCAAGTGCAATTTTAACTGAGGTCTGTGCTCCATGGCATAAACAAGTATCATGGTTCTGTTTTTCCACTCTTAACATGAGAAGTGACCGGGTGGTATGCAACGGCAGAGACAGGTTTTTCAACATGGATACGAGGAGTTACAGACAAATTGTAAGGCCCGATATGTGGTACTATTTCAGATCTAAATGTTTCCATCCAGATCCGGGGACGAAGCGCATATCGGTCCCACCGCGACATATGACGAAATCATATGCCCCGGATTTCCAACATGATATCACAACATTACAGATACAAGGATACAACATCTCATACAATCGGCATACAACTGCCTCAAATACAATACAACAGCGGAAGGTACATGTCTGAGTACAGACTACAAGCAAATGCCTAGTGGCAAAGAGAAAAACATCGATCCCCATAACCACACGGGTCCAGGACCTCCGCCGGGATCCGCCTAACTAGTCGTCGTCGAGTCTCCACGTGAAACGTCGATCACCATACCTGTTGTCGATCAGAACCCTGAAAAGAGTTTGGGGGTAGTATCATGAGTACAGAGGTACTCAACATCCAACTGTAGTGGTCAACTGACCCAGCAAGGACTTCATCACTCGTCATTCTAGGATAACTAGTAGTTTACGGTAAGGATGTGGTAAGTGGTGAGGTTGCTGCCGCACTAGCATTTATGAAGTGACTAACGATCTAGAGAGTAAGATAAGAAGCCAAGCATTCGATGAGGAATCGCCTCCAACAAGTCTGCTATCCACCTGCATACGCAAACATAACACCTATCCTATCCTTGTCCTCCTCTTCGCATCCCGACGAAGAAGAAGCAGTCAAGGCACACACACGTTGATCAAGTTGTATTAAGATTATCTCAGTTGTTGTTGTCTATGAACAAGGAGTAGGTCTCAAGTCGTCCATAACCGTGGACACGGCTTCTCGAAAAGATTTAACCCTGCAGGGGTATACCAACTGCCCATTACAAGGCTCCGCACGCACGCCCATCTCTCTCAGTTGCTACCCATCATAGGCAACCATTTTATGATTTAGTTCCGAGAGATCCGAAACGACATGTCCCTCTAACTAACAACGAACAAATCCGGGTGGCCCCCGGTGAGTCGACATCCAGCTCAGGAGCCGGCCGCGCTCTCGATCTGGTCTCTACCGTCTGTCTCGGGTTTGGATAGCCGGTTAATCACACATGGGAAACCGGGTCATCAGCCGAACAAGGTGGGCCAGCAAGGGAACTATGTCCTCACTGGTCCAGGTTGGTTTGAAAACTACTGGCAGCTGACGAGCACACACACGGTTTCAAATGGTAAATCAGCTTGGGCCACCACTAGAAATGTTTGAAGCTAGGTAGGTAAGAAAAGGGGACCCCATAAAATCCCACACGCGGTTAGGCACGCTCAGTCTTAAAACCAATACCCGGAACTCGGATCCTAGGTGACTCAAATGGAACAAAGCGTCGGGGCGGGATAGCCTAGACCTTTCATCCTTCGTCGAATATAGTCAACATTATAATAACCATATCATCAACAACAATATAATAATGTGATATCCCAAACCAAGGAGTAACAGGGTAACATCTTAGCATCCTAAGCATGCATACTAAGCAAGGGCTGAGCAACGAGCAATAGTAACATAGCAGTACATGGTTTGCTGGGAGGGGACATGGCTGTATCGGTTTGAAAGAGGCTGTAAACATGTGGCAGGATCAAACATCGAACCTATCCTAGACTATCATGCAAACCACTGGTTGAAATAGAATGGATCATAAGTAATGTATAGTCCTTGCCTGTTGATAAGTCGGGTTCCGAAGGTGTAGTTGATCGCAAGCTCGCATCGTGTCCGAGAGGTACCCGCGGAAGCACACAAGACGATAAACACTGGAAAGCAATCAACGAGCAAGCATCTATTACTATAAGGCAAACACGAGCAAGCATCAACAAGAAGGCAACACGAGACATCGCACGTACCGCCGAGAGCGGTTACTAACAGATTAAGTGGAGTACTCGTCACACACGACGATACCGCACATTTACAAGGGTTCAAGTTGTTTAGCTACAGGTGATCAACCAACGGTTATTAACATGGCAACTCAAGCAAGCATGTCATACCAAACAAACATGGCAAGAGGTAAAGCACAAAGTAAACTATCTATGCTAGTCATTTTAAGTGAGGCACAACCTAAACATGGCATAACACTAAGTGTCGCACGATGATTTAAGGATTTGGTACTGTTCTGTACTAAACAACATTTTAGGTTGGTTAACAACAGCAAACAATAGCCTAAACACAAAGTACACGAAAAACTAATCAAGTTACATATAAAGAACACCCCAAACGGAGTTACGGTTAAAAAGATACAAGCAAAACAAGTTACGGGCGCAATCTGCCAACATCACGAAGCACAATTTAGAGCAATGCATAAACAGGATAATCAATGCAAACATGCTCACAAATGATATGGAAGTAAAGTAGACATGACAGGGAAGGCATGGAAAAAAGAATCATGCAAATAGGCATCATAGATCAAAAGATATTAAGCAAACAACATGGCATCGCAAAGTAACAGACTTAGTGAAAAACAGAGGTGGCTGTCAAAAACAGCAGCATAGCAACTTTGGAGCTAAATAACTATATGACCAGCAAGCATATCATGACAATGCAATACATAGGATGAAAGTAGACATGATGTTTAACAATATGCAATTGGATTCACTCAATTCCGATAAACGGTCGCGACACACTCGTCGACCGAAGTTGCAACAAAATATAAACAGCAGCACACTAACAGCAGGGTAGCTACTTTGGAGCAAGATACAATCATGATGCAGCAAGTAATTATGGCATGTGAATGCATTAAACTGAAGTAGAAACAATGCTTAACGCAACGCAAAAGGAATCACTCAATTCCGACGTACGGTTGCGAAGCAACCGTCGCCCGAAGTTTCAATCAAGCAACAGTTTCAGCAAGTTTAACAGCAGCAGTTGCAATTTAACGATCTAATGCCCTGTTTGACCAGAAATTACACAATCAAGATGACCTCAAATGCAAATGCTCACAAAAGATGAATTAAAGTACACGCAATTCTGAGCAAAATTCGTTTTGGCGGCACGTTCATCGGAGCTAAGGATCAACGGGAAATAACGCTGCAAAAACGTAACAGCTGCAATATTCCTGGGACTTAGCAAAAATAACGGAGATCTCAGGGGAAAAAACATGCGGGCCTCACCCCTAGTGGGCCTCGGCCCACCTGGCCAGAGAGCACGGGAGGGGCGGCTGGGCCACGCTGGGGTTGTTGGGCCGCCCGGGGCGCCTGGCTGGCCGGGCTGCAGAGGCTGGTGGGCCGCTGGGGCTATGCCGGCCCAGCTGGCACCAGCGCTGGATCGGGCGAGGCCGTCCCGACCGGCTGGCTCGAGGCCGCGGCGGCGGCCGGTTGCCGGCTCCGGTGAGCTCCACCGCGGAGGCAGGCAACGCAGGGGGCGGGGACGGGCGCGGATCCGGTGGAGGTGGCCGGAGTGGGGTGCGCCGACGAGGTCTTGGGCGGCGCGGAGCTTCGAGCTCGGCCATGGCGCGGTGGCTCGTCGGGGTTCCTGCACGAGACAGTGGCGGACGGGGAGGTGAGACAGAGGAGAGGCGCGGGCAGAGGTGAGGAGGAGCTTGCCTGAGGAGGCCGTGGCGGACGGGGAGCTTGACTTGAATTGAATTGCATGCTTTGATTGCTTTACTTAACAGTCCTTATTTGGTTGTGTGGCATGTCACCACAGAAATTATGCTTGTTATCATTTACCTACTCGAGGACGAGCAGGAATTAAGCTTGGAGATGTTGATACGTCCCAAACGTATCTATAATTTCTTCTTGCTCCATGCATGTTTTGTGTGACTTTGCCATGTTTTGGTTGAACTTTATTACACTTTTAAACCAATTTGGACTAACCTACTAACTCACTGCACCCAGTTGCCAGCTTCTGGTTTTCTGCTGTTTTTGTTTTTCAGGTTTTCCGGCTGATTAAAGTGCCCAAAAAATTCCGCAAAAATTATATTAAAAATCAGCGGGCAGGAAGCTTCCGGAATAACCAAGGGAGAGAGCCGGGACCACCACCAGGGAGCCAGAAGGGTCCCTGGCGCGGCCCCAACCCTAGGGCGCGCCAGGCACCCTCCTGGCTGCCCTGGGTGGCCCCTCGACGACCCCCTTCGCCTATATAACCCCCTCGGGGTAGAAACCCCTAAACAAGAACTCTTTTTCGCGGAAACCTCTCTGTTCCGCCTCCGCCGCTGTTTTCAGATCGGGGCTGCCTGGAGAAGCTGCCCCGGCACCCTGCCGGAAGGAGATCACCCCTCCGGGAGACCATCCATAGCCATGGACAACTCCCGTATGTGCCGTGAGTAGTCCCCCTTGGACCATGGGTCCGTGATCAGTAGCTATGTGATGTCCTCTCCCTCTTTTGTGCTTTCACTTTCGAGACCTCGTGAGCTGCCTCACATGATCGAGGCACCTATGTAATTTTCTGCTGTTGCTATGCTGAGTTTGTTGGGATCTGATGGATTACGAGACTATGTTCAGATTGTGATGAGTAATATATTTGGTTTGCCCTTTTATATTTTGTTCTTGAGTAAATTCTTGCATGTTCTCCGTTGCAGTATTTGCTTTGGCCAAGTTATTTGCTTGCAACTCCAAGAGAGAGCGTTATGCTCGATTGTGGGTTCAACCCCCTGATGTCTAGCTTGAGTGACAGAAACATGAGACTAGGGGATGTGCTATTGCCACCAGGGATAAAACAACGGTGATTGTGCCTATTGGTGCAAGAATTGTTTACTTTACGCAAAGTTCTTTTAATGCAGTTGTCTGTTGCTTTGAGTTTACACTTTGGGTGGGATTCGCAACTTAATACCAGCGAGATGTTCTGGATAGATATCTCAAGGTGGATGATTCGTAGTAGATGCAGATGGATTTCGGTCTACTTACCTTGGCGTACTGCCCATTTCTTTTGAGCCCTTCCTTTCTTTGCAGCATAGTTAGCATTGCGGTGCCTTCATAATCCTGTCAATTGCCCAACTGTGATTTGTTTACCTCGCTAGCATTTTTATCGTCTTTTGGGAGAGAGACATCACTAGTGAAAATCACGGGACTCCGGTCCATCTTCATACCATTGTTCACACCCACTATTTACCTTTCTGTTTTTACTTTTACTAGTACCTTTTTATCTCTTGCGTTTGATCCTTTGTAAACGACAAGGCCGGAGGAATTGACAACTCCTCTGAGCTCGTTGGGAGCAAAGTTATTTGTTTTGTGCAGGTCCACGACAACTCCACGCATCAGAATAATTTCTGGCGCCGTTGCCACCTATCGTACTTATCGTTGAGTCCTACTGGAGACAAACCTTGGTATCTTTACTGAGGGAAATTACCGCTACGCTGCATCTCAACCTTCCACTTGGGGTAACCAACGAGGGGCGAGAAGCCATCAAGCTAATTTCTGGCGCCGTTGTCGGGGACTCAAAGGAAGTACAAATACGCGAGTCCTGATAACCGCCAATTTCTGGCGCCGTTGTCGGACTCCTGTATCAAAAATAGGGGAGTTACACGCTATCTTTTACCTTTTCTTTTTAGTCTTGTTAGTTTACCTTTCAGTTTTTACTTTTGTGTCCCTAATCAAAAATACCAAAAATACCTGTTACCTTGTCAGTAGCTACCACTATGGCTGGTCCTTTTGCCTTTGGTGAGGCGGAAGTGCTTACCTTTACTCAAAGAGGTGGTGAGAGTTTAAAAGATGCTTGGTATAGAATTAATGATTCTCAAAAAAGAGCCACCAAGAAGCAATCCACTGCTATCCTGCTTAGAAATTTTTATGTTGGGATCACTTCTTGGAATAGGTTTCTTTTAGATACTGCTATCAGTGGACACTTCACAGAGGCCCCAGTTTGGGAAGCCCTTAATGTTATTGAAAATCTTGTAGGAAGTCTCCCTATTGCTAGTATTAAAGAGGACATTACTTTAGCTCACATTATGAGAAAACTTGAAAACATAGAGCTAGAGATGCCAAGCATTGATAGGATGAATGAGTTGGAGCGTAAGATTCAAGGGAATTTGAATAGGCTAGATAACTCTATGCAGAAAATTATCAAAACTTTAGAGACTATCAAAACCCTTGATGAAAAGTCTTCTAGGATAGAAAAGATTGAGGAAGTGATTGAAACTTTAGGAACTACTTTTTCCTCAATCAAAACTAAAAGGGATGAAACTCCGGCAAAGAAGGAACCTAAGTCCGTTTACGTACCCAAGGTTCCTCGAACAAAAGATAGCACACCTATTGCCAAGAGAGTTGAAACGATGAAAACATTGGAGGAGACACCTATCTTTAATTTTAATGAAACTCCAACTGATTTCCCCCCTTTTGATTTTATTCCAAGAAGCATTTTTATTTGTCCTTTATTTGAGAAACCTATTAAGACTAGTTGCACTATTGAAGAGCTTTTTGATGATCATGGTAATGGTTCAATAGATGCAACTTGATCTTCTGCTTTAAGCCTAGCTAATGGCTCTAAAGAAGCGCTTTCGGGAGGCAGCCCACAACGAATTTAGGTTTTTCTTTTTGTTTTTGTTCTGTTCTTAGTGGTCTTGATGATTGTTACTACTGTAGCAACATCATTGTATCTTTCTTTTTCAAGCTTTGTGCCAAGTTTAGCCTCAGAGCGCTTGAAAGTTCAAAAGTTGGAGCTTGCTGTCCAGAAACAGATTCTGTCTTCTTGACGAGAAAATTCGCGATAAATCACCAGATCATCTTTTTGATCTGAATTTTTTTGAAAGCATGCTCCATACAATGGCTTGCTAGCCTCTGTTCAAAGTTTTTTGATTTGAGTTGCAGAAGTACCTCGAAAAAATTCCCCTTTCTCTGCTGTTCTATTTTTCTCAGCTTCTGCCCCAGTTTTTCTTTTCGCAGTTTTGCAATCCTTAAGCTTGCTTTTTCTTTGCAAACTTTTTTGGGCAGGCAAGAGAAACAGTAGCTCTTCCTGGAAATCTTTATTTGGAGTAGAGGAAAATTATTTTATTAGGGTACTAACCTCTCTAATCAGCCTACAATGAGTTATGTATGAAGGGAGTTTTCAAGTGCGCGATGGAAGGTGATGAAAGAAGATCCAGGAGTGTCAAGCGCTCAAGCTTGGGGATGACCAAGTGCACCCCCAATAAATATTCAAGGAGACTCAAGCGTCTAAGCTTGGGGATGCCCCCGAGGCATCCCCTTCTTCATCAACAATCATCGGTCTGTCTTTCGTTGCACTATGTTTTTTTATCACTTCATGCGTTATGTGCTTTGCTTGGAGCGTCTCGCTCTTTACTTTTCTAGGTTTGTTTTTCTTTCTTTGCTGTAGTAACAAGTTAGACCCCAACTTACTCTTTTATGTGGGAGAGAAACACGCTCCACTTGAACTAGAACTCCTCATAGGATTTGCATGCTTATTTCTTTTAGCTGTGAGTTGTTCTTTTTCTTTTCTTAGCTGCTGGTCTGTTTAGCTGTAGTGCTTTAGCTTTTCTAGAGCTTTTCTTTTCAGGTTGAACTTTCTATAGGTGGCATGTTTTATCTCGTTAGAGAGTTTGCCTGTTGCACTGAGTTCTGTGTCTTGACTAGAAAGTAGGTAGTTAAAGTTGCTTTTCTTTTTGAAGTAGTAACTTGCAATAGTTTTGAGGTATTGACTAGAGTAATGTTTGAACTTTTGGTGTCAAGAGCTCTTGCCTATTAGTGATAGATGTCGTATTTTGGGCAATCCGTGTGTTTTTCAAAAACCAAAAACCCCTGTTGAGAACTCTAGCTACTAGATGGATCACTAACCTCTGGAGGGTTCGAATATTAGAGTACACTCACGTACCATGAGTCGAGGATGCGCAAGGATAACCAAACCCCCATACACTCCTCCTCGGGGTACCTGTCTCTTTGTGAACCTCCTATTAGATTGAGAGTTACCGATAATAAGTGCATGAGTTCTTCGGACTAATGTGAGTATTCGAAAGTTGACACTTCCACCTACCCATACTTTTTCTAGCCTCCTCGGTACCGTGCATTGCCCTTTCTCACCTCGAGAGTTGGCGCATACTTCGCCGGTGCATCCAAACCCTTGGCATGATACGCTCTGTCATCATAAGCCTCATTATATCTTTCCTCAAAACAGCCACCATACCTACCTACAAGGCATTTCCATAGCCTTTCCGAGATACATTGCCATGCAACATCCACCCTCTCATGACTTGATCCTCATGTCATACATGCTACTTGCTTGATCGATGAGCCGCATGCTAGTTGGGCCTTGCCCTAATCATTGCTACATGACGCGCTAGTATCATTGCATATCCTGCTATCCTGGCAGAGGCATACATTTGCATCATGATTAGTTACATTTTCTTTTTGTGAGTACCTTTGTAAAGTGTGAAAGATCTCCTATATTCTTGTAAAATATAGAGTATTGCCCCTAAAGTGAGGAAAAGATCCCAAAGAGGACAAAATCAAAAGATCCCAAAGAGGACAAATGAGAGTTAAATAGAAAGAGCCATTGAGGCCACCAAAAAAAAGAGAAAAATAGAAAAAGAAAAATAAAAAGAGAGAAGGGGCATACTACTATTCCTTTTGAGAGATCCACACTAGTACTTCATCTTCTATCCCTTGTACTCCATAGAGATTATCATCATGCATATAGCTATGTGGGGAACTTTTACACTATAGAACTTGGCTTGTATATTCCAATGATGAGCCTCCTCAAACGAGCTCTAGGTCTTCTTGAGCAAGCAAGTTAGATGCACCCCCACTAGTTCCATTGGAGAGCTTTTAGCTCACATGTGCATCCGTTGTATGGCAATCCCTACTCCTCACATCATATCTATCATATGGCCTTCTCTCGCCTATGATTGTCCTCATTGATGTGAGCCTTTCACACACCTTTTTGTCTTCCTCCTCCACCTCTTCTTTCTGTTTCGCCTTTTAGGTGTCAACTTTCTTGCTCACGCTCATCCATTGCATGAGTGCTCAAAATATCGAAAGGGAGTGGATCATTTTGACTTGTACCTGGCTAGTGGTCTGGGGACGAGTCCAGATAAGAATCCAAAGGAGACTAAGTGTGCAACTTTAGTAGATAGTTGTTCTCAACAACCTTTTTTCTCTTTCTTCCCAGTCCCTTGCTTGCACGCAAACACCATCTGGAGACATTCGAGTCATGGACAGCAAGAGCTCTTGCACCTTTTGTTCTTTTGTTGCTTGTGTTAATGCCAATATAGACTCTTGCCTGTTAAGACTTGAATTGAATTGCATGCTTTGATTGCTTTACTTAACAGTCCTTATTTGGTTGTGTGGCATGTCACCACAGAAATTATGCTTGTTATCATTTACCTACTCGAGGACGAGCAGGAATTAAGCTTGGGGATGTTGATACGTCCCAAACGTATCTATAATTTCTGCTTGCTCCATGAATGTTTTGTGTGACTTTGCCATGTTTTGGTTGAACTTTATTACACTTTTAAACCAATTTGGACTAACCTACTAACTCAGTGCACCCATTTGCCAGCTTCTGGTTTTCTGTTGTTTTTGTTTTTCAGGTTTTCCGGCTGATTAAAGTGCCCAAAAAATTCCGCAAAAATTATATTAAAAATCAGCGGGCAGGAAGCTTCCGGAATAACCAAGGGAGAGAGCCGGGACCACCACCAGGGAGCCAGAAGGGTCCCTGGCGCGGCCCCAACCCTAGGGCGCGCCAGGCACCCTCCTGGCTGCCCTGGGTGGCCCCTCGACGCCCTCCTTCGCCTATATAACCCCCTCGGGGTAGAAACCCCTAAACAAGAACTCTTTTTCGCGGAAACCTCTCTGTTCCGCCGCCGCCGCCGTTTTCAGATCGGGGCTGCCTGGAGAAGCTGCCCCGGCACCCTGCCGGAAGGAGATCACCCCTCCGGGAGACCATCCATAGCCATGGATGCCTCCCGTATGTGCCGTGAGTAGTCCCCCTTGGACCATGGGTCCGTGATCAGTAGCTATGTGATGTGCTCTCCCTCTTTTGTGCTTTCACTTTCGAGACCTCGTGAGCTGCCTCACATGATCGAGGCACCTATGTAATTTTCTGTTGTTGCTATGCTGAGTTTGTTGGGATCTGATGGATTACGAGACTATGTTCAGATTGTGATGAGTAATATATTTGGTTTGCCCTTTTATATTTTGTTCTTGAGTAAATTCTTGCATGTTCTCCGTTGCAGTATTTGCTTTGGCCAAGTTATTTGCTTGCAACTCCAAGAGAGAGCGTTATGCTCGATTGTGGGTTCAGCCCCCTGATGTCTAGCTTGAGTGACAGAAACATGAGACTAGGGGATGTGTTGTTGCCACCAGGGATAAAACAACGGTGATTGTGCCTATTGGTGCAAGAATTGTTTACTTTACGCAAAGTTCTTTTAATGAAGTTGTCTGTTGCTTTGAGTTTACACTTTGGGTGGGATTCGCAACTTAATACCAGCGAGATGTTCTGGATAGATATCTCAAGGTGGATGATTCGTAGTAGATGCAGATGGATTTCGGTCTACTTACCTTGGCGTACTGCCCATTGCTTTTGAGCCCTTCCTTTCTTTGCAGCATAGTTAGCATTGCGGTGCCTTCATAATCCTGTCAATTTCCCAACTGTGATTTGTTTACCTCGCTAGCATTTTTATCGTCTTTTGGGAGAGAGACATCACTAGTGAAAATCACGGGACTCCGGTCCATCTTCATACCATTGTTCACACCCACTATTTACCTTTCTGTTTTTACTTTTACTAGTACCTTTTTATCTCTTGCGTTTGATCCTTTGTAAACGACAAGGCCGGAGGAATTGACAACTCCTCTGAACTCGTTGGGAGCCAAGTTCTTTGTTTTGTGCAGGTCCACGACAACTCCACGCATCAGAATAATTTCTGGCGCCGTTGCCACCTATCGTACTTATCGTTGAGTCCTACTGGAGACAAACCTTGGTATCTTTACTGAGGGAAATTACCGCTACGCTGCATCTCAACCTTCCACTTGGGGTAACCAACGAGGGGCGAGAAGCCATCAACCTCCCGTCAACTCGCCGATTCCCCCATAAATGGGTCTCGTGGATCAAAACTCTTCCGCGCTCCGAAAAAACTGCATCCACCTAAATGGCATCCTCAGAAACTGTATAAGTTGTAAAAATTGTTGGGGATTCGAAGTAGAAAACAAAAAAAATTCTAACTGGCGTTGCCCATAACCAAGATTTGTCTAGTCGTGTTTGTTGGGAATCGGAGTAGAAAACAAAAAATTTCCGGCACTATGAAAACCAAACCCAAGAACGGATCTAGGAAGATACAGACAAGGAGATCGACCTTAGTACCTTTGCAACCGTTCAACGGATGCACTCTCGCAGCGGAAGGTGTTGATGGAGAGTTTGAGAAGCGTGAAGATGAACAATCCCACGATCCGATCTAATCACCGTGATGTCCCTCGGACAAAGATCGAACGCACGATCTCTCTACGGTTGATCCACACGTACAGTGTAGATGATCCGGCAGGGCTCCGCCGTCCAGAGCTCGGCGCCACCGGAGTAGAGAGGAGGGAGGAGCAGCCCTTCGGGGTTATGGTGGATATTGGATCTAATGAGAGGGAGAGAGAGGGGGCAGCCCTTCGGGAGAGAACAATCTGAATTGTGAGTTGAAGGGGTGCCCCCACCTCCTCTATATATAGGGGAAGGGGGAGGGGAGCCACCTTGGAGGAGGGGGCAGCCCTAGGGGTTGCGCCCTAGGGTTTCCCCTCCCTTAGGGTTGCGCCAAGGAGGGGGGAAGCTTCCTGGAAGCTCCCCCCAAGGCGCCTCCCCTCTTGGGCCACCTTTGGCCCATGTGCTCCCTCCCCACTTGGGCCTTCCAAGTGAGAGGGAGCCCATTGATGTTTTATTCATTAATTTAATTTCAAAACCTTTTCGAAATACATAATAAATGAATGTCACAAATATCTAGACCAACTCGGAACTTTTCCGGCCCTCCGGTTTTACCCGGTTTTCTTAAAACTCTTCCCGGTACTTTACCGGGTCCCCGAAACGATTCCGGTTTTCTCATCGATTATAACCCGATCACTCCAAGACTTTCGCGGTGTGATAAATACGTGCTCCTATCACTCTAGTACTCTAAAGATCATCTACCTTTAAGTGTGTGACCCCATAGGTTCGGTAGGATACGGACATGAACAGGAAACTTATTTTCCCGCGGAACAATAACCGATAGCGGAGCCATGGACACCCATAACGGTTCCCGTACCTACACGAATATAAATTCGAGTGAACCACAAGCTTAACATGCCAGTCCTATTTGCTTCACGATACTATACAAAACCTGAGGTGAGATCTATTAGGTGTCCGTATGATTAACCATTAACCATTATACCAATTTATCCTCCTTCTTGTTTTGTTCCATTTTTCTCGTTTAGTATTCCGGTATCCCTTGTGATCAATTCACAGTGTCTGGACAGACGATGTTGGATGCCATAATACCGAGAGGGCCCAAAGAAGTATCTCTCCATCGTTAGAGGAGCAAATTCCCAACTCCCCTTGACACACTTTCAGGTGTGAGTGATCAAAGTCGTTATTGCCACGCCTGTTACGGGTGGTGTTGGGACAGTGTCAAAACCCACCCTCCGGCATGAAGTTACGAAACATTCTTATGGTCATGAAGGACACATGCATATTAACTTTAGATGATTTTACTTATAACATGGAAACGATGTGATCTCAAAGTAAATCATACAATTGGGTCGGTTCAGCACCCTTGTTCTGGTAACAATGTGCTCCCATGTGTTACCGGCATTTCCAATGCCCTATGAACAGGAAAACATGTCATCCATAACACACGGGTTAGTCCTAGAGGCAGACTAAGAACACTTGGTGTTTATACTCCACACCTGCATATGGGTTTTCCTTCGGAGGTAGTTAACATGCTACTTGGCAAACCTTCGCATAAGCCATTGCAGTTATAGCACAGACATATAAACATTAATAATGAACCTGGAATTATAATAATACAATTTATTATTGCCTCTAGGGCATAATTCCAACAGTCTCCCACTTGCACTAGAGACAATAATCTAGTTACATGATTTGTCTAACACCAATGGCACTACGGTGTTCTTCATGCTTTGCGAGCGGTAGAGGCTTCGTCAACGGGTTTGACACATTCAGAGTCGTATCAATCTTGCATATCTTTAAGTACCCGTCTTTGATGAAGTGACGAATAAGATGGTACTTGCGGTCGACATGTTTGGATTTCTGATGAGCCCTTGGCTCCTTTGCTTGAGCCACTGCGCCAGTGTTATCACAGTATAACTCCAGTGGGTCTCTTGCACTCGGGACGACATCAAGCTCGATGATGAAGTTCCTAATCCAAATGCCCTCCTTAGCCGCTTCTAAAGCCGCAATGTATTCCGCCTCCGTTGTAGAATCCATGACGGTATTCTGCGTGAAACTTTTCCAGCTTACTGCTCCACCATTTAATGTAAATACATAACCTGACTGAGATTTGAAATCATCTTGATCAGTCATGAAGCTAGCGTTCGTGTAACCTTTTGCAAGGAGCTCTTCATCACCTCCGTACACGAGAAACAACTCTTTTGTTCTCTTGAGGTACTTGAGTATATTCTTGACAGCAGTCCAATGAACCAATCCAGGGTTGCTTTGGTATCTACTACAAGCAGTAAGTGCAAACGAAACATCTGGTTTGGTGCACACAATGGCATACATGATTGATCCAATGGCTGAAGCATATGGATTCTTGCTCACCTCTTCTCGTTCTGCAGCCGTCTGAGACGACTGAATTCGACGAAGTACTGTGCCATGTGACATTGGGAGATTGCCTTTCTTTGCACTCTCCATTCTGAAAAATTTCAGAATCTTGTCAAGGTACGTGCTTTGGCTAAGCGCTATTAGGCGTTTTGATCTATCTCGATAGATTTGGATGCCCAATACATATGCCGCTTCGCCCATGTCCTTCATTGAAAAACTATTTTTAAGTGACTCTTTCACTTCATTAAGAAAGTTTTTATCATTTCCAATTAACAATATGTCGTCGACATACAGAACCAGAAAAACTCTTGCGCTCCCACTTACTTTCTTGTATACACAAGATTCTTCTTCGTTCTTGATGAATCCGAAACCTTTTACGACTTCATCAAAACGTGTATTCCAACTCCGTGATGCCTGCTTCAAACCATAGATGGCTCTTTGAAGTTTGCATACCTTACCAACATCTTCTGGACTCACAAAACCTTCAGGTGGTATCATGTATACATCCTCCTCAAGATGTCCATTGAGGAAACCTGTTTTGACGTCCATCTGCCATATCTCATAGTCGAAATATGCAGCGACTGCTAGTAAAATCCGAATAGACTTAAGCATCACTACGGGCGAGAAGGTCTCGTCGTACTCAACCCCTTGGACTTGTCAAAAACCTTTTGCGACAAGTCGAGCTTTGTAGATGGTCAAGTTTTCGTCTTCGTCTGTCTTTCGTTTAAAGATTCATTTGCATTCAATTGGTTTGACACCTTCAGGAGGGTCTACCAATCTCCAAACCTAGTTTTGGTGCATAGACTCTATTTCGGATTCCATGGCCTTTTGCCATTCGGTGGAGGTAGGGCTCACCATTGCTTCATTATAGTTCGCAGGCTCACCGTCTTCCATTATGAATACTTCATTATGAAACCACTCTAGTTCAAGATGAAGTCTCGACGACCTACGAGGGGTAGTACTTGGCTTGATCGGGGTCACTGTATCTGGTATAGTGACTTGTGGCTCAGTCATGGGAACTGACTCCTGAACAATTTCCGGTTCTTTTCCCTGAGGGGCCGAAGATTCAATAATCTCATCAAGTTGTACTGTCCTCCCACTCACTTCTTTCGCGAGGAACTCTTTCTCATGAAATACTCCGTGTCTCGCGACAAACACTTTGCCCTCTGCACGGTGGTAGAAGGAATATCCAGCTGTCTCTCTTGGATATCCAATAAAGTAGCATTTGTCTTCTTTGGGGTCAAGCTTGTTTGGTTGTAAGCGTTTCACATACGCGTCACATCCCCAAATTTTAAGATACGACAAATCGGGCTTATTCCCGTGCCAAATTTCATATGGTGTCGTTTCCACAGACTTTGATGGGGCTCTGTTTAAAGTGTGGGCAGCAGTTTCTAAAGTGTATCCCCAGAATGATAATGGCAGTTCCGTTAGGAACATCATAGACCTCACCATGTCTAACAGGGTTCGGTTACGCCTCTCAGACACACCATTTCTTTGTGGTGTTTCTGGTGGTGTAAGTTGTGGAATAATTCCACGATCTCTAAGATGTGCGGTAAACTGATCGCTCAGGTATTCACCTCCACGATCAGATCGTAGAAATTTTATCCTTTTGTTCTGATGATTTTCTACTTCGTTTTGAAACTCCTTAAACCTTTCAAAAGTTTCAGATTTTCGTTTCATTAAGTAGATATACCCATATCTGCTTAAGTCATCAGTGAAAGTTATGAAGTACAAATATCCATTGCGTGCAGTTGTACTCATTGGACCACATACATCAGTATGGATGATTTCCAATAGTTCAGTTGCCCGTTTCACAACTCCATTGAACGGTGTTTTGATCATCTTTCCCATTAGATAAGCTTCGCATGTGTCAAATGAATCAATATTAAAAGTCTTTAAAACTCCATCTTTATGAAGCTTCTCCATGCGTTTCTTTCCAACGTGACCAAGATGGCAATGCCACAACATAGTGGTATTTTCATCAGACAACTTTATGCGTTTAGTTTCTATGTTATAGACGTCGTTTCTGCAGTCAAGATCAAGTATGAATAATCCACCAACCAGTGGTGCAAATCCATAAAACATTTCATTCATACAAATAGAAGAACCATTTTTCTCAGGTTTAAATGAATATCCATCGCGTAACAAACATGATCCAGATATTATGTTCTTACACAACTCGGGAACAAAAAAACATTTATTCAATTCCAATGTAAATCCTGATGGTAGACGTAGAGTGACGACACCAACGGCTTTGGCGTCAAGAAGGACTCCGTTTCCGACGCGCATCGTCATCTCTCCTTTTGCCAGCTTCCTCATCTTCCTAAGCCCCTGCATCGTATTGCAAATATGAGCAACTGATCCGATATCAAATACCCAAGAGTTGGAATTGATGCCAGTAAACAAGACGTCAATAACATTGATATCAATTATACCTTTGCTGGGCGGTCCAGCACGTGATTCTGCCAGAATCAATTTTATCCTCTGCTCCATGGTGTCTGTTATGCGCATGACAAGTTTGTAAAACGGCTGTGGGAATGATGCAAGGATAAGTTCAACAGCAAAGTCATCAGATATATCAACTCCGAGAGGCCTTAGCTGTGAAACGTAGTCAGCCATGGTGACCACATGGTCTCTCATAGAGCCATTCATTTCCATCTTGCACTCATATAAAGCTCGATTGAGCTGTTGGCGCTTAGCCTTGAGCCAGTTCATGTAACATTTGTTGAGAGTAGCAATCATTTCACAGATGGTTGAAAACTCAAAAGCAAATTTCAGATACTTGTCCATGTGTGACAACATCACTTGTCGCACAGCGTCATAGTCAGATTTGAGAGAAGCATAAACAATTTTCTTCTCTTCAGAAGCATTCACCATTGGAGGAGTATAGAGTTCCGCTCGAATCAAGTATTCTTTCTTAATCATGTGAAGGTTATTATCCAAGACACGTAGCCATTCCAGATAGTTATTTCCATTCGAATCCAAAATCAAATCTCCAAGTAATGCATCAAAATTAACGGGAGTGTCGGGGGCCATAGCTCTACAACGAAAATAACAAGTTGATTTAGACATGGTTCAAAATTAATATGGCATCATTAACAATTTAATCAAATGCTCCCACTAAAACCAATATCTCTCTAAATTGATCTTAGGGTATTCAAGATCCAGATCAAAACACCAGCCACCGGTGTAACACTCATCCATGGAGGTGATCAACCCGGTAGGTCTAACTAAACCAATCATAACCGACTTATGACTCTTGTATTAGTCTTTCGACACTTGTGCTCCGAGCTCAGATCGGATAAGCTAGAATTTCAAGACAACCAAGCGCTTTTGCTGTGGAGACAACTAAATCCACCCGCCTCTTTGTTACCTTTCCGTTGGCACTCGTGTTACACGACGTACCGCGGGTGGCGTTTATTACAGACGGTTGCACGGTTGGGAGAGCACGAACTTCTTGATATTTGAAGAGAGATCATCCTATTAAAATTACGATTAGTGCGCAATCAAAACAGGCAATGAAAAGGATTAACATCACAGGCAGTTAAGTATGTGATATGGTATAGCCTTTTCTTCGGGAAGCTCCAAGCACCATGCTTTTCTTTCTTCATCTTCGTTTGGCGGAGACATCACCTCCACGTACGGCACGTCGTCGAGCACGTTGACGCGTGATCATCATCTTCATGTAGATACTACAACTATTGCTAGCATCTATTCTACTAAATAAAACTTTACATGAAGTTTGGCAAGCAACAATAAAGGACAATCACATGGCTGCAGCCATCATGCCGTACCATGACATGCAAGTCATGCAAATATAAACTTTACAAAATATAATCATCTCATACAACAAGTTATGACGAAGACTATACCACATCACATGTTCCTGGAAAAACAAGTTAGACGTGTTCTACTCGTTTCTTGCAAGTTTTACGTGGCTACTAGGGTTTGCAGGGCAAAACGTTTTGCTATCTACGTAACCACATGAGACAAAATTTTCAAGTTGTTAGATTAACATGCGGGGCGTATCAACCATGAGGTTACTGTTTAATCCCATGACTCATACTGAACTATCGACAATACGTGTGATCCCCGTGCTAGATCATCAATCTAACAAGCCCCTTTAGCCACACAATTTCTCTACTCCAAAAGCAAGACCCAAAGCATCTTCGCGCGACCAGCATACTCATGAGCAGCATAGAAGGACCCCAAGGGGAAAGATGTTTGTAACAAAATCAAGCAATACAGGAGAGATCAACTTGTGTAATTTCGAGGGGAAGCAACCAAAAATTCAGTTTTAGATCTCTTATCAGAAAACCGCGCACAAAGTATTTTTGCAATGTCGTTCATCACTTATGAACTCTAGATCGAACATGCATCTAGCACTAGACTAGCTCATGATACCCCTGTTGGGAATCGGAGTAGAAAACAAAAAATTTCCGGCACTACGAAAACCAAACCCAAGAACGGATCTAGGAAGATACAGACAAGGAGATCGACCTTAGTACCTTTGCAACCGTTCAACGGATGCACTCTCGCAGCGAAAGGTGTTGATGGAGAGTTGGAGAAGCGTGAAGATGAACAATCCCACGATCCGATCTAATCACCGTGATATCCCTCGAACAAAGATCGAACGCACGATCTCTCTACGGTTGATCCACACGTACAGTGTAGATGATCCGGCAGGGCTCCGTCGTCCAGAGCTCGGCACCACCGGAGTAGAGAGGAGGGAGGAGCAGCCTTCGGGGTTATGGTGGAGATTGGATCTAATGAGAGGGAGAGAGAGGGGGCAGCCCTTCGGGAGAGAACAATCTGAATTGTGCGTTGAAGGGGTGCTCCCACCTCCTCTATTTATAGGGGAAGGGGGAGGGGAGCCACCTTGGAGGAGGGGCAGCCCTAGGGGTTGCGCCCTAGGGTTTCCCCTCCCTTAGGGTTGCACCAAGGAGGGGGGAAGCTTCCTGGAAGCTTCCCCCAAGGCGCCTCCCCTCTTGGGCCACCTTTGGCCCATGTGCTCCCTCCCCACTTGGGCCTTCCAAGTGAGAGGGAGCCCATTGATGTTTTATTCATTAATTTAATTTCAAAACCTTTTCAAAATACATAATAAATGAATGTCACAAATATCTAGACCAACTCGGAACTTTTCCGGCCCTCCGGTTTTACCCGGTTTTCTTAAAACTCTTCCCGTTACTTTACCGGGTCCCCAAAACGATTCCTGTTTTCTCATCGATTATAACCCGATCACTTTGAGACTTTCGCGGTGTGATAAATACGTGCTCCTATCACTCTAGTACTCTACAGATCATCTACCTTTAAGTGTGTGACCCCATAGGTTCGGTAGGATACGGACATGAACCGGAAACTTATTTTCTCGCGGAACAATAACCGATAGCGGAGCCATGGACACCCATAACGGTTCCCGTACCTACATGAATATAAATTCGAGTGAACCACAAGCTTAACATGACAGTCCTATTTGCTTCACGATACTATACAAAACCTGAGGTGAGATCTATTAGGTATCCGTATGATAAACCATTAACCATTATACCAAGTCATCCTCCTTCTTGTTTTGTTCCATTTTTATCGTTTAGTATTCCGGTATCCCTTGTGATCAATTCACAGTGTCTGGTGACACGATGTTGGATGCCGTAATACCGAGAGGGCCCAAAGAAGTATCTCTCCATCGTTAGAGGAGCAAATTCCCAACTCCCCTTGACACACTTTCAGGTGTGAGTGATCAAAGCCGTTATTGCCACGCCTGTTATGGGTGGTGTTGGGACAGTGTCAAAACCCACCCTCCGGTATGAAGTTACGAAACATTCTTATGGTCATGAAGGACACATGCATATTAACTTTAGATGATTTTACTTATAACATGTAAACAATGTGATCACAAAGTAAATCATACAATTGGGTCGGTTCAGCACCCTTATTCTGGTAACAATGTGCTCCCATGTGTTACCGGCATTTCCAATGCCCTATGAACAGGAAAACATGTCATCCATAACACACGGGTTAGTCCTAGAGGCAGACTAAGAACACTTGGTGTTTATACTCCACACCTGCATATGGGTTTTCCTCCGGAGGCAGTTATCATGCTACTTTGCAAACCTCCGCATAAGCCATTGCAGTTATAGCACAGACATATAAACATTAATAATGAACCTGGAATTATAATAATACAATTTATTATTTCCTCTAGGGCATAATTCCAACAGTGTTACTGCAACGAAGAGAGGTTTTGGTAACGTACCCTTGATGTAGTCGGTAACGCGGGAAACATTCCCGCAAACATGGTTGATGCAGTCGTACAATCCTTACGGTCTCCGAGCTGTGTAGACGCCTCGACGATGAGTATCGCACGTGCAAGACCTCGTAGTACTTGCACACCTACGGTGCTCGATAACGACCTCCGATCTCTGATCCAGCAAAGATTACGGAAGAAGACCCTTCGGACCGGAATTCCCGCAGCACGACGGCGTAGTGTGGCAGTGTTGTCTCCCATGAAGGTGTAGAAAAAAATGGGAGAGAAAACAACCTCTTGAAGGATAAGGGGAGGTTTCCCTTAGAAAGAAATACGAGTATTAAATTGTTGTATTTAATAAATGCATCCCTCCACATTTGTATATGAGACAAGGGGGAGAGCCAAGCCTCCTCCCTTAGCAATATGGGGCTAAACCCATGTGCTAGGGAGGGGTGGCCGGCCAAGGGGGGAGGGATGCGCCATCCTCATGGACCCCAAGGCCCATGGCGTCTCCCGCCTTGTGGGAGAGAGCCTCCCTCTTTTTTTCTATTGGGACTTTTTCTAAAAGAAGATCCATTGCATTTCTAAATTAAAAATAAAATGTTATTAATTAGTAATTCAATTAATTAATAATAAAGCATATTATTTAACTCCTCTTGCTCTGGAACACCTTCCAGATCACTCTGAACATCTTTTGGATCAACATAGAACTTTTCCGGTTCCTTCTTCTCTTTTCTCCGATAATCCCGATAGTCCTAAAACTTTCTTCGATGTGTCATCGAGCCCTTAAGTGTGTTACCCTGCGGTTCGTAAATACTCCAGACATGATCAAGACCATTCTCCGATCAATGATCATTAGAGGGACCTAGATGCCCATAATGACCCCTATGCGTTCCGAAATAAATCGTTTGAACCATACACGTTGTATTCCATTCCCTTTCTCTTCGATAATGGATTTGTCCGAGATCTAATCATTGGCATCTCCATACCTAGTTCAATCTCGTTACTAACAAATACCGCTTTACTCGTTCCGTCATATTTCATTCCCGTGACCTAGTGACATGCTGCGCAGCTTTATGGATGCAATCTCATCGAGTGGGCCCAGAGTATCTATCTATCAAGTGGATGGTCAAATACTGCTCTTGATACACACTCCTCAACATATTCCTTCAAAATACTCGAGAGACATCTTTATTATCACCCTATTACGGTGTGACGTTGGATGCATTCAGAGCAGTCTCCGGTAATAGTTATTATATGTGATCTCACGGTCTAAGAAACAGATACTATGTTCCTTTAATTACAACACTGAACTGTATGACTTGATCTTGTTGCAATACTTACGTTGGGTATTTTCATCATATCATTGACCCAATGATGTGACCCCATTGTCAATTGACACAAATGTCCATGATCGTGAAACCCCGATCATTGGTTGACACATGAGCTAGTTTTCATTAGAGGCCTACTAGGAACCCTTCTTTGGGTTCCCATTGTTTGGAGGTTATACTAGGATGGGGGTTTCTCCACCATACACACGTTGTCGCGCTACTGGAATCGGGATCCGAATCCATCTTCTTCCGCTGCTCGACTGATTCGGAGCCCGGGGGAACGTCGCTTACACCGTATGCGTGTGAGACTACGAGGTGCTGCACGTGCGGTACTCCTTCATCGTCAGGAGGTCTTCAACACGTTCTAGAGGCCGTAAGGATCGTACGACTACGCCAGCCACATTCGTAAGAACGCTTCATGCTTTCGGTCTTCAAAGGTATGAACACTGATTCGCTCTGATACTTACATTAACATAGAGTAGGTCCTTGGGTTTGGGTGACGTAGCTAGAAAATTATTGTTTTCTGTACCGTAACCCAACACTCTCGTGGCGCCTGACTAACTCTAATCACCTATACCCAAGACTCCCTCTTCACATACTTCATGTTTTTCTTCCTCCTAGCCCAAAAAATTACTAAGAAGCTCGACACTTTTCGTCGATCTTTCTTCTGGACAGTGGAAGACACCTGTACCGGGTCCAAATGCCTCATTTCTTGGAAGAATGTATGTACGCCTAAAAACGTGGGTGGGCTTGGGATTAAGGACTTACACCTTCATAACACATGCCTTCTTATGAAATTCGCGCCCAAACTTCTTCACATGCCTACATCCCTTGGGTCAACTGGTTCATTCATCAATACTCGCTAGACTTCTCTTCAAAGCCTCATTCTCCCTCCTTTCTTTGAAAACTTGTCTAAAGCCAACTTCATGATCTCCAAAACATTTCCTTCGTCCTCCTAAATAATGGTTCATCTACTTTCTTCTAGCTAGACTCTTGGATCACATCCCAACCACTTCAACCGAAAAAAGTACTCAACATAAAAAATCATCATCTGGTCCAAGAGAACAACTTCATTGTTTTCGTCATCACTATCCGATCTCAGCTCAAGGGCCAAAGTTGTGCTTGAAGTACTAAAATTTTGTATTCATAGTTTTTTCGACCGATTACTCCATCAAGATATCTTCATATGAAAAGGTGTTATACATGGATTGTCTTTGTCTTATCAAAACGAACGATTTTGATATTTGAATCATCTTAATCCGAGATCGTATGCAAAAGTGAAAGCCAATACACTGTAGCCTGATCCTGAGTAAAAAATGACACAAAGCACGAGATACCCATATTACTAATGTATGATGGGTAACACAAGTTGTCACCTGTTTTTCACAAGTGATTCGACCCTTAAGATGACCTCTAATAATTTTCTGAACATATAATTTCTTCCTCTCGTCAAGGCGCGCAACTTTGATGTTTACCTTTTTTTTCATCCGAGATTGTATGTTTCCTGTAAATCAAAAAACCCGATCTACTATCTCGGGCTCATCGTGTAATCCGAGTTCGGTTTGGTTAGGAAATATTTGACAGGATTTGGAGTCCTTCTTTTGTAGGAAAGTTCAACCACCTCATATATAGATGAGAGGTGATGATCGATTGAACAACACACAATCAACAAATCAATCTACCACTTTTTACCTTTACCTTCTCCTTTGTTCTTCTTCTTCCTCATTCTTTGTTGTTCTTTGTGTTTGACGACAACGATCCATGAGGATCTAAGGGCGACCAGGTCGACCTAGGGCAAACATAGCCGTCGCGTGCCCTGACGGTATCCCTCTCGGGTGTGTGGGGCTTCGAGTCTACAAAGCGTCCATAGGATTGCTTGCTGATGGCTTCTCTCCCCTCGTTGGTTACCCAAAGTGGAAGGTTGAGATGTAGACAACAACAAATTTCCCTCGGTGAAGATACCAAGGTTTGTCTCCAGTAGGACTCCAACAACGACATGAAGGTGACAACGACGCCAGCAATTAGGCGGTTGACGTGGACCTGCACACACAACAGATAACTTTGCTCCCAACGAGTACATAGAGGTTGTCAATCCTTCCGGCCTTGTTGTTTACAAAGGATCAAACACACGGGATAATAATGATAGCGATAGCAACGGGAAAGGAAATAAAGCAGGAAATAAATAGCGGGTGTAAACAGTGGTGTAAATATGGACCGGGGTCCCATGATGTTCACTAGTGATGTCTCTCTCCCAAAAGATGATAAAATAGCCATGCAAGGTAAACAAATTACAGCTGGGCAATTGACAGGATTGTGTGCGCAAACCAATGCTAACTATGCTACTAAGAAAGGAAGAGGCTCAAAAGCATGGGCGGTACGCCAAGACAAGTAGACCGAAATCCATCTGCATCTACCTACTAATCATCCACCTTGAGATATCTATCCAGAACATCTCGCTGGTATTAAGTTGCGAATCCCACCCAAAGTGTAAACTCAAAGCAACAGACAACTGCATTAAAGAACTTTGCGTAAAGTAAACAATCCTTGCACCCGCAAATACAAGCACCGTTGTTTTCTCCCTTGTGGCAACAACACATCCCCTAGACTCATGTTTCTGTCACTCAAGCTAGTCATCAGGGGGCATGAACCCACAATCATGCATAACACTCCCTCTTGGAGTCACTACCTACTACTTGGCCAAAGCAATAAACAACAACGGAGAACATGCAAGAATTACTCAAGAACATAAATATAAAAGAGGAGAATCAAATATATTACTCAAACACAATCTGAACATAGTCTTATAATCCATCAGATCCCAGCAAACTCAGCATAGCAACAACAGAAAGATTACATATGTGCCTCGATCATGTAGGGAAGCTCACGAGGTCTAAACCATGAAGAACAAAGAGGGGAGGAGAACATCACATAGCTACTGATCATGGACCCATGGTCCAAGGTGGACTACTCACGGTTCATCCGGTAAGCATCCATGGTGGTGGAGAAGCTCCCGGAGGTGGTTCCTCCCTCCGGTAGGGTACCGGGAAGAGGGCTCCTGGTGCTCCCGATCTTGGAAGCGCGGCGGCGGCGGAACAGAGGAGAGATCGCGAAAAAGGGTTCTGTCCTCGAGGGTTTCGGGACGAGAGGGATATATAGGCGAAGGGGGGCAGCCAGAGGTGGACCAGGGGCCTCAGGCGCCCCCCTGGCGCGACCTAGGGGGTGGCCGCGCCAGGTGGCCGCCTGGGCCACCCCTGGCTCCACTCTGGCCCCACTTGGGCTCTTCCCGAAGCTTCCTGTACGCTGATTTTTCCTATATTTTTCCCGGAATTTTTCTGGCACTTTAAGTAATGGGAAAACCTGAAATACAAAAACAGCAGAAAACAAGAACTGACACTGGGGTGCACTGAGTTAATATGTTAGTCCAAATATGATCAAAAGTGTATGAAAGTGCATCAATATCATAGCAATATCACACAAAAGATGCATGATGTTTACCTGACATACAAAAATTTATGCATGTTTATACATTAAGTGCAACATATTGTTCTAGCGTATACATGCCATATGCCATTTGTAAAAAAGACACAACAAATCACGTTAAATGCTTCTAGTAGACACTAATCGCCAACATTGCTTGCAAAGTGGCAAGCATGACTAAATTGAAAAGGTGTATCTTACACAAAAAATATATTTGAAATTCACATGGGGCTGAGAAAAAGCTCGAATCTCACGGCCACAGACTCCGCCAGCACCTTCATGCAAACCTTTCAAATCAACCAATTGAATTGACGCTAAATCGAGCGACTCCTTCCACCACCTCAAAAGGGATGGATTTGAATGAATGGTGCAAGAGAGCATGCGCCCTGACATCACTGGAGAGGCGCATGGTGAAGCGGCTAAACGATGAGAAGGGGTTAAGGATGGGGTTGAGCGGGAGCGATGGTTGCCTCCATTGTGCCCTTTTTATTCATGCGAAACGCTAGTGAGGTTCTTCACCTATTTTTAAAAATTCACCACACCCAAAATTCACACATTACTGAAGAAAAAGCTCAACCGGCGAAAAGAATAAAAAGAGGATCGAAGCTCACATCCGAAAAGGTTGGTGCCTTTTGTTTCGTTGGTGCGTTTGCAACCTCACGTGATGCGGACGTACCGTGGAGCCCACGCGTCAATGAGACAAGCCTAACAAAGAACGGACCTGCCAGGTGGGCCACCTCGCCCCCCTCCCTCCCCCTTCCGTTCCCGTTCCCGTTCGCGGTGACCTTTCCATCGAGCTATTTTGTTTTGCCATTTTCGTTTCTGTTTTTTTTTGACATTTATCATTCTTCTCTCTACGATCTCGTCCTCTTCTTCCCCTTCCACTCCCCCTTCCGTTTGGTTTGATCCCTCCCCGGCATTCAATTGCGCGCGAGGCGCTTCGATCGCGCGGCGCGCATGGCGCTTCCCGGAGGCCCCGCCTCGCCCACGCCGGAGCCGGAGCCGCTCAGGCTGGCGGAGGAGGTGCGGGAGGCGGAAACGTTCGAGGATGCGGTGGACGTGTCGCCGACCGCCCCGGCGCCATCGGTGACATGGCGCGAGGACGAGGTTTCGACGCCGTCGTCGATTTCGGTGGCGATACCGCAGCGCAACGAGGCGGGGGCCGCGGACGAGGAGGAGGAAGCGTACGAGTCGCCTCCGGCGTCGGGAGCGTCGGGGCCTCAGGGGATCGACCACGCGGGGTGGTCGCCCTCGGTTTCTGAATCGCGAGAGGGAAGCGCCTCGCCGTCGGGGCAGCGCGCGATGTCCGCGGAGGAGGGGGGGAATTGGGTGGCCCCGTCGGGGGCGGCAGGCTCGCCAGGGACGGAGGACTCCAGGTCCAGGTCCGCGTCGGCACCGCCTTCGCCACGGCCGTCGTCGTCGCCTGCGCCGGAGAACAGGCCGCACGCGCACCACGTACGGACCAGCAGCTTCCAGCGGTTCCGGCAGCAGATGCAGCGCGCGTGGAAGTGGGGCCCCGTCGTAGGCGGAGGGGGCGCCGAGAGGAGCCCCAGGGAGCATTTGCTGCGCACCTCGGTGAACATTGAGGCTATGGCGAACCAGAAGCGGCAGTGGTATCAAGTCCACGCCAAGGTGCGGGTACAGTGACTGCTGTTTTATACAATCCTGCTCATCATACTTGTGCATTCAGATGCAATTTTTGTCTAGCAGCGTGATCTGCATAGATAAATGATAGCTGAAGTGGCAAATCAATGCAAATAGATCAAGATTCTCTGCGTAGTTAGAAATGGGCAGGTTCACACTGTAAGAAGATGTAAAATGTCAGCTACCAGATGGAGTTCTGACATTTCATTTTCATATTTTCACTGTTTAGATTTGTATGCATGATCGTCACTATACCGTATTTTCTTGTTCGGGGGTGCATTGGAGATATTTCGTGTACTCTTAGGAAAGCAGTCGATGCGTGATGATGTTTATCACACTCTTAGGACATTTTGCATACCATGAACAGACTGGTTTTGAGGTATTTGAGTGTGTGATCGCAGAGCAGCCAAAGTGAAATACAATACTTATCTCTTACTGCTTGGATATAATTACTAAACATGTCCAAGTATGTTTTCTTGAGATAATATGTCCAATCACAATAGTGCTTTCCTAGTAGTGTGCGGAATCTCTCCCGTACTTTGAAGTTTTACGTGGGAGCTTTGAGACTTAGCACCTTTTACATTTACCTGCTCCTTTAGTTTCGCTTGCATTTTCTATCTGTACTTAATGTGTTCTTTCCCTTTTTAAAGCTATTTGTTTACGACTCTTGCAGGATCAGAATCAGAATCAATTTAAGGAACCAACATCGCTCTTTGAACATTTTTTCGTAGTTGGACTTCATTCTTATGCAGATGTTGCAGTAATTGAGGATGCTTTTGCAAAAAAGAAAGCTTGGGAGTCCAAAGTAGCATGTTCAGAGGTTGTTGATCCTAGTAAAATTCAGTATCATGGACCAATACCAACCATGGAACCACAGGTAGGGTGCTTTGTTGACTAGGAGGAACTCTTCTGCTTTAAGGGAAACTGTCTATTTTCAGCCATGTATATTTCACAATTTTTATGTGTTAAATCAAATTTTAGCTGACAATACACACGCCTTGTCTAGATGATTCTTTGTACTTAGCTATCCCTCTTATTTATCTTTTGGTTTCTGTAAACATGTTAGTAGTCGGTAACTTTTGCGAGTTGATTAGGGCATACTTAACATTAAGAGAGGTGCTTTGATCCTATTGGTTTGGTAGCTGGATCATGCCTTATTTGCATTTGTTCAAGGGCCACTGTTCATCCATCCATAAGTTTATTTTACTCACTGCGCAACAAAGCATACATATTAATTAGCTCCAAGGTTTGGGCAGTAATCAATTATAACTGCATTTATTCGTAGTGCATGTAAAGTTATTCACCCTAACAAGTTCTTTTCGTGTATTCATATTAGTTATATGTTTCCTCGAGCATGATAAAGCTTATAGAGCCCTATCTGACTACAGCTTGGTAATACCAAAAGAGCATGCAATAACCGTTCTTTAAAGAAACTGAATGTACTACCTTTTTAAATGGATGCAGCTTGTGGGCATTTTGTTTTGAGTAAATTGCTCTTTGGATCGATGGTCGGTGGCTATTCTCTTTGGGTAGGGAGAGAGGGATCGGCAACTGGGTGTTCTCAATTGAGTGCTGAACTGTTGTGCTTGTGTGACTCTGCATGCTTGTAGTTAATTCTCTTCATAGGAGTGAGAATCATGATCTGGATGAAATTTCAGATCATTTGAACACAATCTCAGAGTGATAACCTGAATTTCTCCATATCACAAATTTTATTTCAAGTTCATATGAAGGTCAGCGCATGCACTTTCAGTATCTCTGTCATCATCTTGTAAGCTTTGTTCGTTGGCAGTAATACTAGTTTCCATCTTGTAAAGCCTTGATAGCTAAGCTCTGGGAACTACAATATCCAACTTACACTGGGACAAACAGCAAACTTTAATCCTAATTTCTCTAGGAGCTTGGCCTCTAGATTGTAGGTTCACTTGCTTGTTCTGATAAATCATCTCTGATCTAATCTTTCCCTTTTTTTTACTTGCAGATTCTTTTCAAATATCCACCTGGAAAGAAAGAGGACATTAGAGAGGCTGATTTACCATCATTCTGTTTTCCTGAAGGTGTAAAGGTTAGACAAATAATGTTCTGGCTGAATTTGAACTGCTCCTATTGGATTCTTTTTAAGAAAGTTCTTTCCCTTTTCTCTTCATTTGAATCCTTTTAGACATGTTCTGCTGCAATTTTCTTGATTCTTGTTTAATTCAAAATTTCAGGCTCGCTTAGTAGAGAGGACTCCTTCCATGAGTGATCTAAATGAAGTGATATTTGGGCAGGTAAGAATTAGTTGTAGCAGGATTTGAGAAATCTCCTTACATTGTCAGTTTTTCATTTTACCGGCCACCCGTGGTATTTAGGAATCCTGTTTAAGGTCAATGAATAATCTGCTTACCTTACTTATTTTTGTTGAGAACATGATACCCTTGCCTAGAGTATAGACCAGTGTCCGTTTATACTTTTCAACTTTATCTTTGATGGTCTCTTGCACATGCGGTTCCAACTTGAGTTTTCCAGTTTTCAACTTTTCATACTTAATGGAGGCTTTCTTTTTCAGCAAACTTGCTAAATCTTGTATGGTATCTTTTACATAGGAACATCTGTGTCGTGATGATCTGTCCTTTATCTTCTTTCTAAAGGTTTGTGTGTTTATTCATTTTAAAGTTTGATATTCCTGGAAGATTGTATTCAGGTATTCTCGATTACTCTTTTCTCATTAATTGTTGTTGATTACACTGGCACTAGGTATCGGACAATGCACCACTATATGGTGTTTGCCTTCATGTCCAGGAAATTGTTCAACGAGCCCCTGGTATACTGGGAGCTATGTCACCCCTAAATCAGGCTTCCTACAAGCCAAGCCGTTTTTTGGTTTCTGCACCCCGTTGTTACTGTTTACTTACAAGAGTACCTTTTTTTGAGCTACATTATGAGATGTTAAACAGGTTTGTCCAGCATATGTACTTCTATTTGTCTGAGCTAATAAGCATGCGTCACATTCCTAGTTTTGTATCTCCCCAATTCAGTACTAAGAAATGATCGGTGTGTGGGCTGTCAATTTTATGAACAGCATAATTTCACAGGAGAGGCTTGACAGGGTAACACAGTTTGCCAGTGACATTGCTCTGGCAGGGCCAGTTCCCCGTTCCCTGAAAGAACAGTTACAAGATCATGGTGATTTTGAATCTCCAAATGGGCTTTCGTACAATGACTGGACAGAATATGCTGTACCTGTCAACAGTATATCAGGTCTTGTTTCTTCACCAGGACTTACATCAGAAAGAGATGTCCCTTCATATTTGTTCAGGAGTTGGGAGCCTAATTCTCCTGAAAGTATATCGGCTAGTGAGACTTCAGATTCTAGTTATGCAAAAGAACCTGAAAAGGAAGGAAAACATAGTTTCCAACAATTCGAAGATTGTATATCACAGAACATCGAATCCCGCTGCGATAGCTTTGGAAGAGCAAGTAGTAGTTCTGAGAATGGAAATACTTCCCCAGATCTTCTGTCCACGCATTCTCCTATCTCTACAAGATTAGAACGCGCACAGAGCATGGAGTCTTTGCACAGGTAACCCTGATAATTTGAAAAATATTTCCTGCGGTTGTGGAGTGCAAGTTATGGTGTCGATCACATCTGGTAGGATTTACCTGAAATGATACGTAATCTGGTTTAGGATCTTATTAGTGATGATGTTGGATTGCATAGATCATTGTGAACTATGGTAAGTCTAGTATTATCACACCATTTACCTTATTAATTAAGTATCCTTATGGTTTGTGACAGTTCAGTCAAAGGTGCTGGGTCAGATGAAGAAGAGGATGAAGTAAATGTGAAGAATGAAAGTGTTGTTGATGATGAAAAAGTTATGGGATGGGCAAAGGTTTGTCTAAAACATGTCAAGTTCAAAGAATTTCGTCTGATGGCTCTTGTCCTTACTGTTCATTCATATTTTAGGCACACAATAATGAACCTCTACAAATTGTGTGTGGTTACCATGCTCTTTCTCTGCCACCTCGTGGAGGAGAAATTGTCTTTCAACCTCTTGAACATCTCCAGCCTGTTAAATACTCTCGGCCTGGATTATCATCATTGGGGTTAGGAGACACAAATTTGGACAATGATTTGAATTCGGCAGAAACAAATGTGGTAGATAATTGACTTTTTATGGCACTATATATAACACCTCGTCCCTTCACTAATCATAAGTTTTATTTAGGTCATTGTGAATGCCTGTTTGGTCGCTGCAGAAGAAGCTCTTGGATTATCAGTATGGACTATGGCTACAGTTTGTCGTGCTTTATCTCTGGAAAGTGTATGTTGCGTTACTCTTTTTTGGGTTCAGTTAAGGAGTTCCATTAGTTTGTATTACTATTTATCATGCATCATAGAAATTTGACAAGAAGATTGCGGTGAGACTTCCTTCTTTCCCTTTTCTTCTCTTTTTTGGGGCCTGCAATAACTCCCTCGACATTATATAAGTGATTATTTGCCATCATGGTTGTGTGTGTAAAGTTGTTTATTTTCTCCTGCAGATTCTAGCATTATTCACTGGAGTTCTGTTGGAGAAGCAAATTGTGGTAATATGCCCAAATCTGGTATGGTCTTTCAATTATCTGAGCTTTGTGACAATGGGTTCTGGTTTTATGCCATTCTTGATCCTGCTGATTCTAGCAGCTCTCTCTAATGCTTAACTGCAGGGTGTACTGTCAGCAATTGTTTTGTCAGTTATACCAATGATAAGGCCATTCCAGTGGCAAAGTTTACTGCTTCCTGTAAGTTTCATTGTATGCTGCCGTTGTTGGAAGTTTCTATCCTGTTCTGATTTTAGTAATACAGTACCATGTTAGTTTTTTGGGGGTGGGATCGTGTGGGAGTATGGGCCTTGTTAGTTATACAGTACCATGCTTGGTTCTGCATTTTGCTCAGTTTTGTCCATTCTTCTGCTCATCTTTGTTGCATCTTATTGCATGTCAATATGCCATAAGGAGCATGTTAGCTAGAAACCGGTGAAATTAATTGGGATAAGTGTCTCAACTTTATACTAACTTTAGTAAGTTGTACTAAAGTTGAGACACTTATTTTGGGATGGGGGGAGTATTTTTTTTTGAAAATTATCCATCACCCTTTTATTTAAGTTACGAGAATGTTAGCAGGCTAACCACACCTTTTTTATTACCGAACACATTGACTGCCGTCCGTTCATCGCGTGGCTTCTGCTGATCCCGATTTTTCTGCCTCCCGATCGCTCTCAATCCTGATTTCCTGCCTCCCCTGATGGCTCCTGATCCCAATTTTTTTGGTTTGATTTTTCTGCCTCCCGGGATCGCTCTCGATCCCGATTTGATCGCTGGAAGTGTGTGCCTTCTCCTGATTTTTTCTCTGCCTCCCTTGATCGCTCACAATTGAGAAAAATAGTCACATTGACTGCCGTCCGTTCATCACGTGGCTTCTGCTGACCCCGATTTTTCTGCCTCCCGATCGCTCTCAATCCTGATTTCCTGCCTCCCCTGATGGGCTCCTGATCCCAATTTTTTTGGCCTGATTTTTCTGCCTCCCGGGGTCGCTCTCGATCCCGATTTGATCGCTGCAAGTGTGTGCCTTCTCCCGATTTTTTCTCTGCCTCCCTTGATCGCTTACAATTGAGAAAAATAAAGTGGCTTAGAAGGGATTCGAACCAAGGTTACCTAGGTTGTTTGGTAGCCAATTAACCAACTCAACAAGTCTTGTTTGTTGTCTACTAAACATAAACTAGGTATTTGAACTTTTCTTTATTACCATATCAACCAAACAACATTATTTTTTCTGTTGGATTTTTTTAGTGCATCATTGACATCAAGTTGGTCACTATACGGGATGTCGACTATAATCGTAATGCTCTCCGATGCATGAGAGGCCGTGAGCACAGTAAACTCTGTTCGCCACTCCCGTGCACTTTGGTCTAGATGGAGTAGCCTTCGTTCTTACAAAGGAAACTAGGTATTATGCCGGTATAGTTATCAAGCCGCCCATGATAATTCATCATGGTAATATACGCACCGCAGGCCCGATAACTTAAACACAAACACGATGGTAAATTTGAGCCAGGGAAAAAATGTTGAAAACATATCCTCGGTAACTTATTGTAAGGCCCGATATGCGGTACTGTTCCAGTTCTAGATCTGGATGTTTCATGTTTCCATCCAGATCTGGGGACGAAGCACATATCGGTCCCACCGCGACATATGACAATGCCATATGCCCCGGATTTCCAACATGATATCACAACATTACAGCTACAAGGATACAACATCTCATACAATCGGCATACAACTGCCTTAATACATTACATCAGCGGAAGATACATGTCTGAGTACAGACTACAATCAATTGCCTAGTGGCAAAGAGAAAATCATCGATCCCCATAACCACACGGTTCCAGGCCCTCCGCCGGGATCCGCCTAACTAGTCGTCGTCGAGTCTCCACGTGAAACGTCGATCACCATACCTGTCGTCGACCAAGAACCCTGAAAAGAGTTTGGGGGTAGTATCATGAGTACAGAAGTACTCAGCATCCAACTGTAATGGTCAACTGACCCAGCAAGGACTTCATCACTCGTCATTCTAGGATAACTATTAGTTTACGGTAAGGATGGGGTAAGTGGTGAGGTTGCTGCCACACTAGCATTTATGAAGTGGTTAACGATCTAGAGAGTAAGATAAGAAGCCAAGCATTCGATGAGGAATCGCCTCCAACAAGTCTGCTATCCACCTACTTACGCAAGCATAATACCTATCCTATCCTTGTCCTCCTCTTCGCATCCCGACGAAGAAGAAGCAGTCAAGGCACACACACGTTGATCGAGTTATATTAAGATTATCTCAATTGTTGCTGTCTATGAGCAAGGAGTAGGTTTCAAGTCGTCCATAACCGTGGACACGGCTTCTCGAAAAGATTTAACCCTGCAGGGTATACCAACTGCCCATTACAAGGCTCTGCACGCACGCCCATCTCTCTCAGTTTCTACCCATTACAGGCAGCCATTTTATGATTTAGTCCTGAGAGATCCGGAACGACAGGTCTCTTTAATTAACAACGCACAAATCCGGGTGGCCCCGGTGAGTCGACATCCAACTCAAAAGCCGGCCGCGCTCTCGAATCGGTCTCTACCGTCTAGACGAGGTCGGGATAACCTACCCTCGCCCGGGCAGGCTCCCTAGCTTCCAGGTGTGGACCAACATGATATACCATCCCACTGGCCCGGTTTGTTGGAAATCCGCGAGGCCGGTCAACTCGCACACACAGTTTACAAATGGTAAAATCAGCTTGGGCCACCACTAGAAATGTTTGGAGCTAGATAGGTAAGAAGAGGGGACCCCATAGCATCCCACACGCGGTTAGGCACGCTCAGTCTTAAAACCAATACCCGGAACTCGGATCCTAGGTGACTCGAATGGAACAAAGCGTCGGGGCGGGATAGCCTAGACCTTCCATCCTTCGTCGAGTATAGTCAACATTATAATAATCATATCATCCATAACAATATAATAATGTGATAGCCAATCCAAGGAGTAACAGGGTAACATCGTAACATCCTAAGCATGTATACTAAGCAGGGGCTGAGCAACGAGTAATAGTAACATAGCAGTATATGGTTTGCTGGGAGGGGACATGGCTGTATCGATTAAAAAGAGGCTGTAAACATGTGGTAGGATCAAACATCGAACCTAACCTAGACTAGCATGCAAACCGCTGGTTATAATAGAATGGATCATAAGTAATGTATAGTCCTTGCCTGTTGATAAGTCGGTTCCGAAGGTGTAGTCGATCGCAACGTCTCCGAGAGTATCCGCGGGAGCACACAAGAAGGAAACACTGGAAAAGGCAATCGATGAGCAAGCATCTATTACTACGAAGCAGTCACAAGCAAGCATCAACAAGGAGACAACACGAGACAACGCACCACGGTATCGCATCTATCGTCGAGAGCGGTTACTAGCAGGTTAAGTGGAGTACTCGTCACACACGACGATACCGCACGTTTATCATTGGTTCAAGTTGTTTAGCTACACAACATGAGCAAAGATTGTTAACATGGCATCTTACTCAAGCATGACATAGCACACAAAAATGACAAGATGTGAAGCATAAGGTAAACTATCTATGCTAGTCAATTTAAGTGAGGCACAATCCTAAACATGGCATTCCACTAAGTGCCCCACGACAATTAAAGCATTTGGTACTGTTCTGCCCTAAACCATATTTTAGGTTGGTTAACAACAGAAAACAATAGCATAAACACAAAGTACATGAAATTTGAATCAAGTTACATATAAATAACACTCCAAACGGAGTTACGAATAAAAGGATACAAGGAATACAAGTTATGCACACATGATGTTAACATCAGGGAGCACACTTTAGAGCCATGGAACAATTAGCTACTGAATGCAAACATGCACCAAAATGATATGCAATGTAGTAGACATGGCAGGCAAGTCATGACAAAAAGAATCATGCAAATAGGCATCATGGTTCACTAGTTATAAGCAACACAAGAAGCTATAAAACATTACTGGTCAAGGACTTAGTGAAAATTAGGAAAACAAGGCAGAAACTGTTATATTCATGTTGTATAAACAGGGGTAAAGCTATATGCAAAAGTGCAGCAACATGACATAGCAATAAATGGGCATGAAGTAGACATTATGGTGATCAGGTACAAACAAGAATCAAGGTCATGGGCATCACAGATCAAAAGATATTAAGCATGCAACATGGCTTCGGAAAGTTACAGACTGTGAAAAACAGAGGTGGCTGTCAAAAACAGCGGGGTAGCAACTTTGGAGCTGAAATATAACTATGACCAGGAATGTGAACATGACCATGCAATACATATAATGGAAGTAGACATGGCATAGATCAAAATGACATATTGCAATGCTCAATGTTAAAAAGATACAATGCAACAAAGTTTGCATCTTACGTTAACAACAGCACACTAACAACAGGGTAGCTACTTTGGGTGAAGATACAATCGACATGCATCAGGCCAAAATGACAAGTGAAAGCATAGAACTGAAGTAGACATGATGCTTAACATGATGCAACAAGAATCACTCAATTTCGATGAACGGTTGCGACGCAACCGTCACCCGAAGTTGACACAAAATAACAGTTTCAGCAGTTTAGCAACAATTAACAGTCTGGTGCCCACTTCAACACAAGTTTGCACCACCCAAAAGACCTCAGATGGATTAACTTCCTAAAGATGAACACTAAAGCACACAATTTTGAGCAATAAACATTTTGGGCCAACGTGATCCAAGCTACGGTTTGATTGCAATCTACGTCGCAAAAACGAATACAGGAGCAATATTTAAGGACTTAGCCAAAATTAAAACAGTCAGGGAAAAAAAAGAAAAAAAAGGAAGAGGCGGCTTGGGCTGGCTCACCATTGTGGGCCTCGGCCCAAGAGGAGGGGTCGGCCTGGGTCAGAGGCCGGCTGGGCTTGTGGCGACGTGGGCCGGTGGGCGCTGGATGGGCCGAGGGAGCCAGGCCGGCCTAGGCGAACGGTGGCGGTTGGTGGCGGCTCCCGTTCGGCTCCTCCCGAGCAGGGTGGCGACGGCGTGGCTGCGGCCGCCGACGAGGGGGAGGCGCCGGCTGGAGGGCGAGAGGAGGCGGCGCCGGCCGGATCCGGCCGCGGCGGGGCATGGCGGTGAGGTTGAGGCGGCGGGGCGAGCGGATCGGCACGGCGGCGCGAGCTCGAGCTCGCCGGCATCCATGGCGGCCGCGTGCTGCCGGCGGCGGCGCTGTGCCTGCGTGGAGGAGAGGGGAGAGGAGGTGATGGGAGGAGATGGAGGAGCGCACGGCGGCGGAGCTCACCGGGCTGCTGATGCGGCGGCTCGCCGGCCGGAGTTCGGGAGGCGGCGGCGCGACGAAGGCGCGGTGGAGGAGCTCCACGGGCTGGCGGCGGCGGCGCGGCCCGGCCAAGCCCAGATCAAGGCCCTGCGGGGCCCGGTGCGCCCTGGGAGGCTGGAGGTGGAGGGTTGGAGCATACGTGGCCAGATCTGGGCCCTTGATCTCACAGATCAATGGCCAGAATTGCTTGAGGATTAGGGTTTCGGGGAGAGAAGGACTAGGTGGCAAAATTTGGAGGGGATTAGGGGGGTGGCTGCAATTTTTACCAGAGGGAAACCCTAGAAAGGGGTGGGGGAGTGGTGGTCTTTATATAGGTGGCCTGGCTGGCAAGTTTACGCAAAAGCTCTCGGGTTTTCCCCCTCGCGTCCGATACTCCACGTTTTTGACCGCCGGGAGTGCATACGACCTCCGATTCGAACGAAATCTCGAACCACGCGCTCAGCGCGTCGAGCTCGTCAATCGTACTTCACTTCGATACCGTTCCGTAAATATTTTCCGGCGCCCAATAAAATAATCCATTTAATTATTAAATGGGGTTTTTCGTTCCGATGGCGATGGATGGTCCTGTGCCGGTTGCGACAGTGCTCGGGTGAAACCCTGGTGTCGCAAAGGTCGTGTGCCGTTGGGAAAAGGTTTGGTCCCGCATCCGATACAAGAAAGAGGGGGAGAAATATTCACCGATTAATAAATCAGCGAAGCAAATACCGCAACCAATAAAAATAAAGCAACAAACATTTTTTTTTAATTTGGGTGAAAATCCCGGGCTGTTACACTTATGTGTAAATAGCATGGTAAATTGCGCACCACAGTCGATAACTCATGTACAAAGATCGTGATAACCTTTGACCTGAGATTTGTTTTGTTGAAAACTTAACTTTGGCAATTTCTGCGTAAATAGCATGGCAAGTTACGCACCTATAACTCATGTACAACCACCGTGGTAACCATTGACCCGGGAAATTTTTGTTGTTGAAAACATAACCCTGATAACTTTTGTGTAAATACCGTGGTAATACACGCACCATAGATCTGATAACTTATGCACCAAACACCATGGTAATTTTTGACTAGGAAAAAAATTTATTAAAAACATACCCATTGTAACTTCTGTGTAAATAGCATGGTAATATACACACTGCAAATTCGCTCATGCACAAACACCATGGTAATGTTTTTGACCAGGGAAAAATGTTATTGAAAACATACCCTCTAAAACTTATGAGTAAATAATAGTAATATACACAACTCAGGGATGTTAACTTATGCACAAACATTGCGGTAACTTTCACCTGGGATTTTGTTGTTGTTGAAAACATACCTTGATAACTTCTGCGCAAACAACATGGTAATATACGCACTGTAGGCATGGTGACTTAGTCACGGGGTAACTTTTGACCCAAAAAGAGAAGTCGTGGGAACATATCAACATGAGATCTAGTTTTGAAGGTCCCCGCATGATCATTTTTTATGTGAAAACAGATTTGAATCGGATCAATGATTTGAGCTACAATATATTTTGAATTTTCAAAATGGGGAGAATATAAGATGATGTCAGCTTTTGTCCTCTAATGCATGCATGTGCATGTGGGGAAAATGTTGGCGGAACCATTTTTATGCCCCGGCATTTTCTTTGTAAATAGCATGATAACGTATGTATCACAAGCGTGATAACTTACGTAGCCCAGACATGATAACTTTTAACCTGAAAAAAAAAGTAGTTGAAACATATCAACGTGCGATCTAGTTTTGAAGATCCCGTGCGATGTACTTTTTATGTGAAATCAGATTTTGAACTGGACCGACGCTACACAACATTTTGAATGTTCGGAATAGGAAGAATCTAGAGTCAGCAAAAAAAAAACCCGAAGAATATAAACTGGTAACTTAAATAGACAATTGTCGTGAACAAGTTCTATGGTTTGTAAAGTTGGTCAGCAGGTGTGCCTCCTTGTTATATTTCACTATGACGCAAAGTGTCACTGATATTTCGTCAAACAATGAGTTAATGGTTCAAAAGAGTCGGTTCACATGTTCACCAAATTCAGTAAAATATGCTGGATTTTTCTGTGTGAGTTTGCACATGTCACCCAACCATATTTATATGTTTTACCGGAACATATACATACTTGTTGAGATTATGTTCAACTAAAAGAGTGATAGATCTTTAGCTCATATCTATGTCTCCCATCAGTATTCTGTTCTAAGTTACAAACAATGGTTTTGCAGGTTCTACCAAAAAAATTGATTGATTTCATTGATGCCCCCGTTCCTTTCATTGTAAGTTTGACTATTCTTTGAAACTCATCTATTGGGTTGCTGCTATTTCAAAGAACTACCGGTGACTGCAATTGCCGATTTCTGCATGTTAGCAATTTTGAACCATGTTATAATAGGTAGTCACTATTAGCCAAACTTTCAGGGATTGTATATTCTCTTCTACAGGCTGGTATCCAACATAAACCCCCTGATATCAAGATGAAGGCGTCTAGTCTTGTCAGAATCAATGTAGAGAAAAATCAGGCAAGTGTGGCATGTTCTTTTCTGATATTAAAAACTGTCTTGGAAAAGGATTTCTGAACCTTTCCTTCATTGACAAATGGAATCTTTGTTTTCGTCTCTCTACTATGTTGTTGATATGCTCACATGTGAACCTGTGTGCCCAAGGAAAGTGTTCAAGAGAAAATTGTCAATATTAGTAGGATGAGTTGATTTTACCACCCAACAGTGCCATTTCACTTCAGAGTCCAGCATTGCCAAGAACTATGAAGACTTTCTTTTTCTGTTTGTTGCTATACGAGCGTGGTCCACTCCAGGGGAATAGACCATGCAGTAGGGCCTGCCAGGCAGTCTAATTATTCTACCTCTGTGTAATGGCAGTATTTTACTCCTGATCTGATTTGATTTGCAGTATTTTACTTGTATGAAAAAACATTCATGAGTAGATACTATCACACACTATGCGCACTACAACAGTGCGATCATATTTGGTGCTGTAATGGCAGAAAAGATTTCCATACTGAATGTTAGTTTTTTCTTATTAATAATCCAGGTCAAGTCAAATTGGTTGCCTCAACTTCCACGTTACAAGGACCTTGTTTCTGATCTCAGTCCAATTCATGCTAGACTTTCATGTGAGAATACTTTGGCCAAGAAACATCCTATGTATAAATGCAATGAAGTTCAGGTATTATTTTTGTTCAGACATTATTTCTTCATTGAGAAAAATGTTTAACCACCTTGCAGATCCTGTTCATGTACTAATGTGTCTATGTTACATGTTAGTTTTTAAGATAGAGATGGTCCTTGTTTGGCTGTTATTGCAGGCTAAGGCATCTTGGCAGTTCTCAAATGTTCTGAGAACCTACCTGGAGTCACTTTGTTCTGAATTGCGCTATCATACCATCACCAATGTACAGTCAGATAATGACAGGGTTAGCGTTATATACACTTCTGTTTGCACTTTACACCATGATCAGTTCAACGTTTTACCTTCTGGAAACATTGTAAATGATATTGATCTTCGCTGTGATCAGGTTTCCTTGCTTCTGAAGGACAGTTTTATCGATTCCTTTACCTCGAAGGATCGACCGTTCATGAAGGTGTTTTTGAATTGAGTTTGGCAGAGTGATTTCCTTCTGATAATGTGTCACTGTTGTTGCATTTATTCTTATGCAGTTAATATGTTTTGTAGCTCTTTGTGGAAACACAGATGTTCTCTGTTCTATCAGATTCCCGGCTTGCGACATTTGAAAACGAACACACACAAGGCTTTGCTTCAGCTGGAGATCAAAATATGCACTTTGATTGATCGGACAAAGAAGAGAATGCAGAGCACACCTACTGAGAATAGAGGATTAGGCTGTGAATGGTAGGGCTTGCCTAATGTGTAAGGAAACAACTATCGGATAGCCCAGCTATCAAAAGTAAAATATGATGCAACCCAATCTTTTAAATGGGATGTACATATGAGGTAGAGAGCACTCTACCTTTTCCTTAACAAAAATACACGTAGTATATACGGATCACATAGAAATATTATAATTGCCATGTCCCTGCACTACAGTTGGGGTTTTGTCCCAAGCCAGTGCTTTCTGTTCCATCCAAGCGCATATAATGAAAGTAACCGTGTAAATAAGATACCTTATTCATTGCCTGTATACCTGTCCTGTCTCTGTAAACCATGATTACTATATGTTGGGTGTAAGATTTAGGACGCCAATCTAAAGCGAACTTATATCTTTCTGGCTTTCGATGCGACTTGTTCTGATATTTCGATCAGATGCATGGATCGTGGAGCAACAAAGATTATCAAGTTATCATGGATCGTGGACCCCCCCCCCCCCCCCCGAGTCGCTCCCCAGGCGACTCCGGGGGCTCAACCCCGCCGCCGTCTAGAACCCCCCCACCGGTGCTCTCCCTCCGCCGCTGCCGCGGTGGAGGCTCTTCTCGTGGAGGCGCTGGCGGCTGCGGATCTCGGCTGGGGAGGAGGACGACGGCTCGCCAGCGCAGGACGCCGGGGCGGCGGCCTCGGAGACGCGGAGGTGGGGGAGTATGGTGGCTGGCGTTCCCCGTCGTGGAGGCTGCGGGATGGCCCCGTTTTTGGGGTTCGACCGCTCCAGATCCGGCGGAGGCGCGACTTCCATGGCAGGCCTCCGCGCATGGCGGTCGGGCTGGGGGCGTGTTGCTCCGGTTCGCACCGGCTGGTCCGTGGTGGTGGTGGTGTGCCACGGGCCGAGGGCGGCGGCGGCGCGCCGGGATCTGGCGCCAACGGTCCGAGCCGGCTTTGTCCGGCGGGCGTCGGGGCTAGGCGTGGTGGCTGGTCTGCGCCTCCGGGCGGTGGACCTTGGCAGTGGAAGCCGGGGCGGCGGCCCCGGAACACCGTGCAGCAGGGTGCGGTGGTGCGTGATCTAGCCGGCGTGTGGTGGTTGCCGGCAGATCTGTGGATCGACGGCGGCGGCACGCGACTTCCCTCCTCATGGTGATGATCCAAGGTGACAACTTTGCTTCCCCCTTCTCAGTTTGCTTTGCTCCAGAGACTTGATGAACATGGTCGAGGAGAAATCCGGGCGCGGCTGCGGTTGCGGGCAACGTCGCCGCCTGCGGGCGCCGTCTCCTCCTTGGAGGCGTTGTCACAGCGATGTTCATTCCCTGTTCGAGCACCAGGGGAAACCCTAGGCTCGGTTCGTTGGGTCAGGCAGCGGCGGCGCCACGGCGTCGTCCTCTTCTTGAAGACGCTGCGTGGGTGCTTGGGGTGTCTCCTGGAGGAGCAGCTGGTGTGGGTTGCCTAGTTGCCTCGGCAACAAGGCTTGGGGCGCCGTGTTGTCACGTGTTGGTTATCGCCGTGGGCATGAGCATTCGGGGCGCAATGTACTCCACCTTCGGCGCCCCCCTTGAGTGGTCCTCCTCGAGTCCGGCTAGCTCCTGCTGTCCACTTGCCGATCTCCTAGGCATTAAGAGTGGAGGGTGCGTTGATCTAGGTTGGCTTTGAGGTTGTGCTCCGAGGTGTTGGACACGGATGTGAAGCGGCCTGTATGCTCTGTGTCCTATCTCTTCGTCATCTATGACTTGTAATAGGACTAGGCGAGTTGTGTGTTGCTGCTGTCGTGGTGGATGTGGATGCTAACCTCTTGGTGTAGCGTTGTGTCGAAAGGCGTTGTAACTTGTGGAGGCCCTTGTGCCTTTCTCCTTTAATATATGATATGCACGCTCATGCTTATTCGAGAAAAAAAAGATTATCAAGTTATTTCCTGTTTCATTCGCGCTGATCACTTCACCTAATCAATTACACAGTGCTAGCGTAGTGGCAGCTCCTCTTTTCTCAGCCTCCATCTAGCTCTCCCAACAATGGTTGGAATTCCTGGTGCACAGTAATAGTTATCTAGTTCTGCGAATGATGGTAGGAATTCCTGGTGCATAATAACACTTTTATAAGTTTTGATACTGCAGGGAGAAACACTACCATGAAGCTGGGACATTGTCATTTGTTTTAGTGAATATGACATGTATCGACTTGGCCACGACAACCTATGCGATATTCATGTCACCTCTGGAACAATTCTGGAAGCCAACGAGGTGAGATGATCCTGGTAGCATGGGAACTGAAAGAGTGATAAACAGAGTTGGCCTAACTGAAAGATGCTTGCCCTTATTGGACCGGAGAGCTGGGCGATGCAGCAACCTTTAATTTGCTTGATCACAGCGACGCCATGGCCAGTGGAGTTGTTAATAATGGTATTCGCACACATGATTTTTTGCACACGTGGAGGTCGTTAGAGCATGACAGCGTGAGCGAAACGGCCATCTTGCCTAACCTTACCTGTTAGTGGTGGGGTTTGAAAGTTAATTTTTTTTTTCAAGTAGAGGCGGTTCAGACTCCATGAAGCATTGCTGCTAGTACTTCTGGAACTAATAGACCGACGGCAGGAGAAAACTCGACGCAGTACGGGAGGTACGGAAGTGCCTTGGCCTAGTTGAACTGTCCTGGTTTATCTCTTCTGCTAATACTCCCTTCATCTGAAATTACTTGTCGCATAGATTGATAAAAATGGATGTATCTAGAACTAAAATACGTCTAGATACATCTATTTTTTAGACAAGTAATTCCGGACGAAGGGAATACTATATTATTTATAGTTCGCAAGTCATATTTATTAGTGCGTTCTCCAATGGCTGATTCAAGCAGAAAAAAAGAATCCAAAGATATCAGGGGCGGCCCTTAGTAGGAAAAAAAACTCATGAGGCGGTGCTTCTACCATGAAAAAACTCTTGACAAACTCCAATGGCGGCAGATCCAGAAACAAAAATCCAGAGATATTAGGCGCGGCCGTGCCTTAATAGCAATATTCTCTGGTAACAAGAAGAAAGGAGGAGAGTCTCCACCTCAAAATCTCCTAACGGACACGCATTCTGACGCACGCAAGCAAGAATCCAGCACGTTCAAATTGCCTCCGATCCTCGTCGCGTGCATGCATAAATATCACTGTCGCCCTACAAATAGCACCAAGCTGGCGAGGAGACGCAACACAAACCACACTCGACCAGCGCAATCATCATGGGAAAAGATTCTATTCAGCCGATAGATCTTTGTGATTGCGCCGATCGCCTCCTGATCCGTCCGATCATGACGCGCTGCTCCGTCAGATCACGTGTCTAGGTGACGTCATGCGCATGATTTTTTTCGTTGAGTACATACTAGATAGATGTTTGCAACAAGATGTTTGTTGCAAAATTTTTAAGCGCAACAAGATAAATGTTGCAAATGTTTTTAAGTGGCACAATTTTTTTGCAACAAGGTATTGCAAACTCATTGAACACAATAAGGTTGTTGCAGAAGAGTTTCGCAACGTCATTTGTGTTGCAAAGAGGCTTCACAACATTGTGCGTCGTACAAGCATCAGATTACAAAAAAATCTCTACGCACAAAAAACTTCGCAACAAGCATTCTGTTGCAAAGGTGCTTCGTAACAAGCATTCTGTTGCAAAGGAGCTTCGCAACAAGCCTCATGTTGCAAAGAATGTTTACGTGACACGCTAAATCTTACGGCGCATATGAAAAAACTCTGCGAACAAAAAATCTTTGCAACAAACATTCTGTTGCAAAGAATCTTTGCAACAAATCTCCCGTTGCAAAGGAATATTTCTTTGGCATCTCTTGGATATATACATCTTGAGTGCTAATCGGACGGTAGTGGAGCCGACGGATCTTTTTAAGGATCAGCCGGCGGACGCGTAGTGCAGCCCATCATTCATCATTACACACATACTCCTACTAAGAGCAAGTACAATAAGGTCCAGTCAGCAGGCTGTAAGAATTAAAATAGTACTATATTTTTGCTGAGTTGGATGAGAGAGAAGAGGAGAGAGAAGGGAAGCGGGCTCTTTGTGAAGAGCCAGCTCTAGCACGTGCTCCTAGGCACTTTGTGAGGATGAAAAGTGGGCCATGTATTGTAAAAGTAGTACACTTATATAGCTAACTATTGTACATGTTGACTATAAGATGAGCCATAGATGACATGACAAAGCCTTATAGCCAGCAGTTGGCTATATTATTAACCATGCTCTAAGAGCAAGTACAATAAAGGTGAGTCAGCAGACTATAAAAGATAAAATAATATATTTTTTCTTAGGTGGATGAGAAAGAAGAGGAGAGAAGGTAAGCGGGCTCTTAGCTAATAGCCAGCTCTAGCATGTGTTCCTAGGCAGTTTGTGAGAATGAAATGTGGACCATATGTAATAAAAGTAGTAGTACATTTTTGTAACCAACTATTGTACATGCTGACTATAAGATAGGCTATAAGATCTTATAGCCAGCACTTGGCTCTACTATTAACCATGCTATAAGTAGAGTGAGACAAGAGCACGAGTACAGAGTACTACTTGCGTGGTAATCTCCAGCAATGGACCGTCGCGCCGCTAGCTTCGCCGCCCCGAGCATCCGCATCAAGATCCCCGACCAGCTGCCGACGTTGTTCGAGCCGCAGAAGGCCACGCCGCACCTGCGCACCCGCTCCAACGCCTTCGCCGCCGATGACGTGCTGGTGCTGCCGTCGCCGGAGAGGCGGCTCACAGCGCTGGCCATGCAGCTGGCCTTGCTGGAGAAGGCGGCCAGCCGCCTGGGGACGCTGACCTTCATCTGGGCCACGGTGGTGCTGCTGGCCGGCTTCGCCATCACGCTCAGCTGCACCGACTTCTGGTGTATCACAGGCCTGCTGCTCATCGAGGGCACCCGCATCCTGGGCCGCAGCCACGAGCTGGAGTGGCAGCACCAGTCCACGTGGCGCCGCGCCCGCCCTGTGTCCCGCGCCGTCGTTCGAGCCTTCTCCTGGATGCAGCTTCTCTCGGCGTCCGCCTGCGTCACCCTCTCCCTCGTCCGCCTCCTCCACCAGCACTATGGCGGCACCGAGGACGCCCGCACCAACCGCCGCGCCGCGCTCAACATCTTCTACGGCCTCGCGCTTGCCGAGGCACTGCTGTTCCTCGTCGAGAAGGCGCTCTGGCAGTGGAAGGTCGGACACCGCCGCCTCCTCGAGTGCGTCGCCAACGACTGCAACCTCGCCGGAGCCTATGGCGAGGCCGCTGTGCGGAGGTTCTTCTATGACTCCTACTCGCGGTGCCTCAACGGCAGCATGTTCGATGGCCTCAACATGGGCCTCGTCTCCTACGCCGACGAGCTCATCACCGTCGGCTCACACGACGAACAGAGCCTCGGCGCTAGTATCCTTGTCGCGCTCGCCGAGTCCGACCGTTTCGCCGATGCCACGCTCCGCAGGATCGGTGTCTCTGCGCCCACCATCGAGCGCCTCATCGAGATGCTCAACTGGAACGGCGCCTCGGAGAGCGACGTCCGCCGCTCAGCCGCTGTTGTAGTGTCGATGCTCACCGGGAGAAAGCTCATTGCGCTCCGCGTGACGGGAATCCCCGGCGCCATCGAGTCCGTCGCGTCGCTGCTCTATGCCGACCTAGACGAGCTCAACATCCTCGGCCTCTCCATCCTCAACAAGCTGGCACAGGACCATGACAATTGCGACAAGATCGGCAAGACCAAGGGCCTCCTTGAAAAGATCATCGCCTACTCCAGCATAGATCATGCTCTGGCGGCGACGACACCCAGGGACATGAGGATCAAGTCGCTGAAGCAGTCGCTACGCGTGGTGAAGAGGCTGGCCAGCACCACGGGAAACACCGGGGAGCTTCTCCGACGGGAGCTCACCGACATCGTCTTCACCGTGAGCAACATTAGGGAGATCTTGCAGCGTGGCGACACGAAGGTCCAGTCGGAGTTGCACCAGTTGGCCATCGAGATACTCACTAGTCTCGCCATTGACGAGGAGGCCAGGGAGATCATCGGCAGCACGGGAGGCGTGGCGAGCGTGTTGGTCAGCATGTTCTTGCCGCATGCGTTTACGACCAAGGAGTGCCAACATGCAGACGCTGTACGGGTGGAGGCCGGTGAGGCGCTCGCGATGCTGGCCCTCGGGAACAAGAAGAATTGTGGGACGATCATAATGGCTTTTGGCGGAGGGGTCGGGCGGCTCGTCGACGTCCTGAAGGATCCCATCGTCATCGTAGGCGCAGCCAGGATCATGCGCAACCTCTGCTCCTACTCCGGCGAAGAGTGGCAGATCCCGTTGAGAGGAGTCACCATCGGCGCCGTCAAGGTACTGAGATCCATCACGGTGGAGAAGGGTAAGATCCTCAACATTTTTATCGGGCTGGCGGCGCAGATGCTACGGTTCATGGAGCCCGGAGAGCTCCGGGCGAGCCTCGCTGCAGCGAGGGTGGTGGACGTGGTGCTAGCGAAGACGCTGGTGCAGGTGTTGCGGGAGTACAAACGCCCTTCCATGGACGTGCCCCGGATGCGGCGGTACACAATCGAGCTCACCATGGCCATGATGCGATCCGACACACGCTACGTGGCCCTGTTCGTGGAGCTCGAGATGGAAGGTGATCTGAGGCGCGTGGCAGAGACCACCTCACAGATGGAGTGCTTCAACGTCTTCTCCGGAAGTGTCGGACTCAGCCGCTGCTCCACCAGCATCTGCTCCCTCATCAAGTCGGCGTTGGAGCTGATGGGCAAGGGTTGGAATTAAGTAAGCCCTGAAACCATATATATGAAGTAAGTACTGTAGAATGCGTTGTGCTGTAATGTTTATCTTTATATGCAATATGTGATGATTTGTTGTATTAATTTCATCATGTATCACCTTGCTCTACCCACGCTAGAGCGGTGCATTCTGTAAAATTATTATTTGTTGAATGTGTAAGTATTGTAACCAAGGCATTATATACACTTGTTGTAAGGGTGTGCGATTGTATTGTGTTAAAAAACTGTCAAGGGCATATCTAAATGCATCATAGTTATTGCACATCTTAGTTTTCTTTGCCCTGTATTTTCTATCTTTTCTCCTTACTAGTAAGCGTGCACACGCATCGCACGTCTAGGTTAATAGAAAATAGTCAAAAATCATAATTATTTAAATTGTTGCATGTCATGAAATAGCATATCTCATTGTTCATTCAATGTGAGTCATGCACGGAACATGCACATATCAACTATGTGATTCCTTCAAGCTATCCGCACGTATAGGGAGCAGCACCACTCGGTGGATTGCCAGATTCAGGTGAGGAACTTAGGCATGGAGAGTGGCGGCTACGACAAAGGTATCTTGAAAAGGATTAACCCTAAACAACGCGTCCCATCTCCCTTATATAGACCTCCTAATGGGCCTTTACGCTAGAGGCTCTATCGAGCTATAAACCCAATATAATTTGAATCCCTATCTGAAATAGGCTCCCAACCACTTAAAATGTGCAACACTATAGGTTCACGTATCACGTCCAAATCGATAAGTCTAGCAGCGAAAACTACATGCATGCATGCATAAAGTTACAAACAAACATGTACTTGTACAATGTGTCATATGCAACATCTCTTTTGCCTCAAGATATAAGTTGTCAAGCTCAAGGCGAGTTCTTGTCACCCTTGTTGGTAGCTCAACCATTTTTCTCGAAAACGAGATACTGATTCATGATCTGGTTAACACTTAACCCATGTCACATGGCATTGCTTTTCGTATCTGATCACTCGGGAGGGTCCAAAGAACATCTTTCCAATTTGGAGGGGCAAATTTCATCTTTGTATCACGACTCGGCCCCTATTTTATTGTAATTGATGTGTACTTGCACTATGACATCTCTGCGCCCACCATCGAGCGCCTCATTGAGATGCTCAACTGGAACGGACCTCGGAGAGCGACGTTCGCCGCTCCGCCGCAGTTGTAGTGTCCATGCTCACCGGGAGGAAGCTCATTGTGCTCCACGTGACGGGAATCCCCGGCGCCATCGAGTCCGTCGCGTCGCTGCTCTATGCCGACCTGGACGAGCTCAACATCCTCGGCCTCTCCATCCTCGACAAGATGGCACAGGACCACGACAATTGCGACAAGATCGGCAAGACCAAGGGCCTCCTCGAAAAGATCATCGCCTACTCCAGCATAGACCATGATCTGGCAGCGACGACGCCCATGGACATGATGATCAAGTCGCTACGCATGGTGAAGAGGCTGGCCAGCACCACGAGGAACACCGTGGAGCGTCTCCGACGGGAGCTCACCGACATCGTCTTCACTGTGAGGAACATTAGGGAGATCTTGCAGCGCGGTGACACGAAGGTCCAGTCAGAGTTGCACCAGTTGGCCATCGAGATACTCACTAGTCTCGCCATGGACGAGGAGGCCAGGGAGATCATCGGCAGACTGGGAGGCGTGGTGCGCGTGTTGGTCAGCATGTTCTTGCCGCATGCGTTTACAACCAAGGAGTGCCAACATGCAGACGCTTTCCGGGTGGAGGCAGGCGAGGCGCTCGCGATGCTGGCCCTCGAGAACAAGAAGAAATGTGGGACGATCATAATGTCTTTTGGCGGAGGGGTCTGGCAGCTCGTCGACGTCCTGAAGGATCCCATCGTCATCGTAAGCGCAGCCAGGATCATGCGCAACCTCTGCTCCTACTCCGGTGAAGAGTGTCAGATCCCGCTGAGAGGAGTCATCATCGGCGCCGTCAAGGTACTGAGATCCATCACGGTAGAGAAGGGTAAGATCCTCAACATTTTCATCGGGCTGGCGGCGCAGATGTTACGGTTCATGGAGCCATCGGCGCCGTCAAGGTACCGAGATCCATCACGGTGGAGAAGGGTAAGATCCTCAACATTTTCATCGGGCTGGCGGCGCAGATATTACGGTTCATGGAGCCCGGAGAGCTCCGGGCGAGCCTCGCTGCAGCGAGGGTGGTGGACGTGGTGCTAGCGAAGACGCTGGTGCAGGTGTTGCGGGAGTACAAACGCCCTTCCATGGACGTGCCCCGGATGCGGCGGTACGCAATCGAGCTGACCATGGCCATGATGCGGTCCAACACACGCTACGTGGCCCTGTTCGTGGAGCTCGAGATGGAAGGTGATCTAAGGCGCGTGGCAGAGACCACCTCACAGATGGAGTGCTTCAACGTCTTCTCCGGAAGTGTTGGACTCAGCCGCTGCTCCACCAGCATCTGCTCCCTCGTCAAGTCGGCGTTGGAGTTGATGGGAAAGGGTTGGAATTAAGTAAGCCGTGAAACAATATATATTGAAGTAAGTACTATAGACTGAGTTGTCCTATAATGTTTGTCTTTGTATGCAGTATGTGATGATTTGTTGTATTAATTTCATCGTGTATCACCTCGCTCTACCCACGCTAGAGCGGTGCATTCTGTAAAATTATTATTTGTGGAATGTTTAAGTATTGTAACCAAGGCATTATATACAGGTGTTGTAAGGGTGTGCGATTGTATTGTGTTAGAAAACCGTCAAGGGCATATCTAAATATATCATAGTTATTGCACATCTTAGTTTTCTTTGCCCTGAATTTTCTATCTTTTCCCCTTACTAGTAAGCGGCACATGCATCACACGACTAGGTTAATAGAAAATAGTCAAAAATCACAATTATTTAAATTGTTGCATGTCAAGAAATAGCAAATCTCATTGTTCATTCAATGTAAGTCATGCACGGAACAAGCACATATCAACTATGTGATTCCTTCAAGGTATCCACACGTATAGGGAGCAGTGCCACTCGGTGGATTGCCAGATTCAGGTGAGGAATTTAGGCATGGAGAGTGACAGCTACGACAAAGTTATCCTAAAAAGGATCATTCCTAAACAACGCGTCCCATCCTCCCTTATATAGACCTCGTAATGGGCCTTTACGCTAGAGGCTCATTAGAGCTATAAACCCAATCTAATTTGAATCCCTATCCGAATTAGGCTCCCAACCACTTAAAATGTGCTACTTTATAGGTTCATGTACACATGAGTACGACTTGGTTCACGTCCAAATTGATAAGTCTAGCAGAACACAAAAACTTCATGCATTCATGCATAAAGTTACAAGCAAACATGTACTTGTACAATGTGTCATATGCAACATCTCTTTTGCCTCTAGATATAAATTTTCAAGCTCACCGCGAGTTCTTGTCACCCTTGTTGGTAGCTCAACCTTTTTTCTCGAAACCGAGATACATATTCACGATCTGGTTAACACTTAACCCATGTCACATGGCATTGCTTTTCATATCTGATCACTCGGGAGGGTCCAAAGAACATCTCTGCAAGTCGGAGGGGCAAATTTCATCTTGGTATCACAACTCGGCCCCTGTTATATTATAATTGATGCGTACTTGCACTATGACATCTCTGCACCCACCATCGAGCGCCTCATTGATATGAACAACTGGAACGGCGCCTCGGAGCGCGATGTCCGCCACTCCGCCGCAATTGTAGTGTCCATGCTCACCGTGAGGAAGCTCATTGCGCTCTGCGTGACGGGAATCCCCGGCGCCATCTCGAGTCCGCCGCGTCGCTGCTCTAGCCGACCTGGACGAGCTCAACATCCTCGGCCTCTCGATCCTCAACAAGTTGGCATAGGACCACGACAATTGCGTCAAGATCGGCAAGACCAAGGGCCTCCTCGAAAACATCATCGCCTACTCCAGCATAGACCATGATCTGACAGCGACGACGCCCAGGGACATGAGGATCAAGTCAGTACGCATGGTGAAGAGGCTGGCCAGCACCACGGGGGACACCGGGGAGCTTCTCCGATGGGAGCTCACCGACATCGTCTTCACTGTGAGCAACATTAGGTAGATCTTGCAGCGCGGCGACATGAAGTTCCAGTCAGAGTTGCACCAGTTGGCCATCGATATACTCACTAGTCTCGCCATGGACGAGGAGGCCAGGGAGATCATCGGCAGCACGGGAGGCGTGGTGAGCTTGTTGGTCAAAATGTTCTTGCCACATGCGTTTACAACCAAGGAGTGCCAACATGCAGACGCTGTCTGTCGGGACCCGGAATATGCGTATGTAATTCCAGTCACAACTCAATCATATGGAGAGCCGAGAGTCGTACCCACTTGTCTAAGCAGACAAGGCCAAGCACATAACACTCTCGGAAAGCATCGTACACGAGGGGCATCCCATCCAGGCCGGATGATCAACTGAGATGGGTCCTCATCGCCCACTCACAAGTCTAAATGATTATGGGTGGTGAAATCCCATACTCATAGACAAGTCGCCTCAACCATATTATCGATTGAATTATAACACTTACATAAACAGACTCCGGCCCGATCACTTAGTCGGGGTCTTGGGCGGGCTCAATCATACAACAAAGTGTGTCACGTGACAAAGTCACAAGCAATCGCATCGCGATGCCCCAAGTTGCGCACATCTAAGGGCCACTTGGTGTATAAAAGACCGCCGGCAAGAACACAACTAAGCTATCGAACCCCACACTAAGACATGCATGTTATAATCATACACGCAACATACATGTCTAGTGTAAACAGCAGGTACACATTACATGAACTCTAAAAAGTATATCTTTATTAACTTACACATAGAGTACACAAATATCATATGAATATGATCCATCATTTCATAAAACAAAGAAAGAAAATTAGGTCTGAGTACAGACAAGATTAACAAATGGCTTAGAGAAGCGTTGGTCAACATACATGCCCTTCCACGAGGGACCAGACTACTGTCTGGAACTATAATAGCTTAGTCAACATCGAGCTTCAGGAAGGTGTCTCCATCGGGGGCTGGGTTCTCATCTAAAACATAGAATAAGAAAACGTGAGTACAAAGTCGTACTCAACAAGACTTACATCAGAACTATACTACTCATGCTCAAGTTTCAAGGTAAAGGAGGTGGGGTTTCAACATGCAGAAGTGCCAGCTTTGACTTGGCTAGTTCTGTACTACGAGTACCAGACTTGAGGAAAGAAGCGTACACGAGTCCACTACCAAGTCTCCAACCAAATACACCACTATGGATACTTCCTTGACTTCCCCACGAGGAAGCAGCCATAGCACTCACGCTTATCTTGCGAGTTTTAGAGTATCAATTCAAGTTGTCTAATAATCAAGCACAGCTTTCTAAGTAGTCCATGACCGCGGACGCGGCTATTCGAATAGTTTTGTTAACCCTGCAGGGGTGTAAACTACACACACATGACCATAAATTACCGTCAGGTCTCGTCACCATTCAAGGGGTGCCGGCAAGGATGTTCACCACGACACTTCGCTCACAACCGGTCTATTCCAGGAGTCGACTATCTGAGTTTGTCACCGCTCGAGAGTCCGACCGGATCAACGATACGGACTCAAACAATGTAGGCAACTGAGACGCCACCTCTGACAGATGGTTTCACTGCCTCACAGATCCACCCACAAATCTAAGATGATGCAACACTTCACTCACTCTTTTTCTATGCATATGCCAAATGGAAGGCCCAAACTAATGTGACTCCTGGACGTCAACACGGATCAAGGTACTAGGTCGAGAGGTGTCAGTGAGCCCAATGTGTGGTTGTACTCTTTGTCTTGGATTACCATACAAGAACTCGGGCTTAAGGCGGTGTTCAAACCACTATGTACTCCTACACAGCCTCTCATCGTTCACCTTGTATTAGGGTGGATTCACCAACACAGTTTCACCTTCATCAGCACCATGTTCACTACCATCCCGACTCACATCAAAAGTATCCTCATTGTAAACTCTAAGCATGCAATAAGCTGTAACAATTGCAGGGGCCACATGATATCAATCAACTCCTATGTCAGCTAGGATTGTGGTTTGCTTACTACTGTGACAAGATGATAGGTCATGCATCGGATATGGGTTCAACTATGCGGTAGAATCAGGAAATGGGTTTTATAGACATGATCAATGGGGTTTTCTTGCCTTGATGACGATACACGGGTCTAACGTTCTTCTTCTTCTTCTTCGGGGGTGATCTCCGCCTCGGTAAAGCTGTTACCGGAACAATCATCAACAAAAGGGGGGAAACATCAAAAGTAAATGCACAAGCACATGTTATGTTGTTAAATGATGTAAAGGGTACTGGTTTGTGGCAAATTCATCTTAATTGAAGTGTATTGCAATTGAACTGCAAATTCAAACTCCAAATTCAAATTCAAATTATGCCATATGCACATTTTCTCCTGTTCACCCATTTTAAAATGGTCAAACATAGAAAAAATTGCATATTCATAATCCTTGCATTTTTCTGATAATTTTTCATATATTATATGTTTAATTTTGAGTTAAAATGAATTTTCTATGAATTATTGAAGTTTAAAGTATTTTCTGCAATTTCTGGATTTTCTTTTTAAAATAAAAGCCATTTATGGCGTCAGCATGACCTCATGCTGACGTGGGGGCCCTCTGACCAGTGGGCCATCCCTGTCAGTGACTCACGGGGTTAATCCCGTTTAATTAAAATTGCATGGGCTTAATTAGGGGGCAAGGCCCGTCTGTCATTGGCTCCCATGGGGGTTAGTGGTTAAACTAACCACGCCACGTCATGGGTTGCCGCCGGTGACGTCCAGTGCGGCGGCGCACACGGGGGCGACGACTCGTGGCACCGTTTGCCAAAACGAGGGCACAGTTGTGCTCCTCGTGCTCTCGCGCTTCACGTGGAGCACGCGGGCGACTCCGGGGAGGCTCGAGGCCACGGCGGCGACCAAACCCGCGGCGTCCGGAGCACGGGTGCGGGCGGCGCTACGATTCAGGGGACGGACAAGAGCGAGGACAGGGGGAAACGAATGGGGAGCTCACCCCTGGTCTAGCAGAGGGGACGGAGAGGTCGGGGACGGCTGGACGGCGGCGCAATCCTCGTTGAGCTCCACGGCGGCCGGCGGCGACTCGGCGAAGAAGGCACAGGCTACTGGCGTCCACAGGTCAATTCCTTGCTGGAGACGATGAAGAAGACCCCGACGGTACTCCTGGACATGCTGGTCCGGCGGGAGGAGGCCTGTGGCCGCGGCGGTCAAAGCGGCGCGCTCCGGTGGGTTCTCGGGCCGCGCGGAATTCGTGAGAGGGAGAGGGGGATGGCGAGCAGAGAGAGGGGGAAAGAGTGCGGGGGATCTGGGGCGTCCTCGTGGCGCTCTGAGGAGGAAGGGGAGGGCCTGGAAGCGCCTCGTCGTCGCGGTGGCGGTCGCCGGCCGAGGCATGCTCGACAGCGAGCTGCTTCGGCCCGCGGGGAGGAAGACGACACGCGCGGGGAGGTGGGCTGGGCCGTGGTGCGGTAAGTTGGGCTTCTTCCCTGGTAAGCCCTCCTTTCTTTATTTCTTTCGTTTTTCTTTCTGTAATTTTGTTGTGCCTTGATAAATAAATACCTAGGCAATTTATAAAAATGCCCAAAGTATTTATAAAATCCTAAGTAGCCAGTGGCAAGCCACTTTTAGGATTTGAGAATTTTTGAAATTCAAAACATTTTAATTTCAATTAAATTAGGGGTCAACTTTAATCTCCAGAGCACCTTATGAATTTTAGAAAATTTCATAGGCATGAGAATGAACCCAAACCATTTTTTTAATGATCAGCATCATTTATAGGAATTTTCCAAATGTTCAAATGATTTTTGGAAAAATATTTTTATTTGGCCATTTAAATTAAATTCTCTAGGGCTTTTCTTTTCCCCAATTTTTGAATTTCATTTGAATTTTTGCATGATGCAAAGGGCACAATCAAACCCTAGCACTTACCCAAGTTGGGGTTGTGACACTGTCCGGGTGGAGGCAGGCGAGGCGCTCGCGATGCTGGCCCTCGAGAACAAGAAGAATTGTGGGACGATCATAATGGCTTTTGGTGAAGGGGTCGGGCGGCTCGTTGACGTCCTAAAGGATCCCATGGTCATCGTAGGCGCAGCGAGGATCATGCGCAACCTCTGCTCCTACTCCGGTGAAGAGTGGCAGATCCCACTGAGAGGAGTCACCATCGGCGCCGTCGAGGTACTGAGATCCATCACGGTGGATAAGGCTAAGATCCTCAACATTTTCATCAGGCTGGCTGCGCAGATGCTACGGTTCATGGAGCCCGGAGAGCCCCGGGCGAGCCTCGCTACAGCGAGGGACGTGGTGCTAGCGAAGGTGCTGGTGCAGGTGTTGCCGGAGTACAACCGCCCTTCCAGGGACGTGCCCCGGATGCGGCGGTACACCATCGAGCTCACCATGGCCATGATGCGGTCCGACACACGCGACGTGGCCCTGTTCGTGGAGCTCGAGATGGAAGGTGATCTGAGGCGCGTGGCGGAGACCACCTCACAGATGGAGTGCTTCAACGTCTTCTCCGAAAGTGTTGGACTCAGCCGCTGCTTGATACGTCCAAAACGTATCTATAATTTCTGCTTGCTCCATGCATGTTTTGTGTGATATTTCTATGATCTAGATACACTTTCATACACTTTTGATCATATTTGGACTAACCTATTAACTCAGTGCACCCCAGTGCCAGTTCCTGTTTTCTGCTGTTTTTCTATTTCAGTTTTCCCCCATATAAAAAGTGCCAGAAAAATTCCGGGAAAAATACAGGAAAAATCAGCGTACAGGAAGCTTCGAGAAGAGCCCGGGAGGGGCCAGAGGGGAGCCAGGGGGGCCCAGGCGGCCACTCGGTGCGGCCCCACCCCTGGCCACGCCAAGGGGGCGCCTGGGGCCCTTGGTCCACCTCTGGCTGCCCCCCTTCGCCTATTTATTCTCCGTCACGAGAAATCTCCAAAAGAGGAACCCTATTCCGCAAACTCGCCTCTGTTCCGCCGCCGCCGCGCTTCCGAGATCGGGAGCACCAGAAGACCTCTTCCCGGCACCCTGCCAGAGGGAGGATTGACCTCCAGGAGTCTCCTCTCCACCATGGATGCTCCCCGGATGTCTCGTGAGTAGTTTTCCTTGGACCATGGGTCCGTGATCAGTAGCTATGTGATGTTCTCCTCCCCTCTTTGATCTTCATTGTTTAGACCTCGTGAGCTGCCCTACATGATCGAGGCACATTTGTAATATTTCTGCTGTTGCTATGCTAAGTTTGGAGGGATCTGATGGATTATGAGATTATGTTCAGATTGTGATAGAGTAATATATTTGGTTTTTATCTCTTATATTTTTGTTCCTAAGTAATTCTTGCATGTTCTCCGTTGCTGTTTATTGCTTTGTCCAAGTAGTAGGTAGTGACTACAAGAGGGAACGTTGTGCTAGATTGTGGGTTCATGCCCCCCGATGACACGCTTGAGTGACAGAAACATGAGTCTATGGGATGTGTTGTTGCCACAAGGGGGAAAACAACGGTGCTTGTAACCGCGGTTACAAGGATTGTTTACTTTACGCAAAGTTCTTTTTAATGCAGTTGTATGTTGCTTTGGGTTTACACTTTGGGTGGGGCTCGCAACTTAATACCAGCGAGATGTTCTAGATAGATATCTCAAGGTGGATGATTAGTAGTAGATGCAGATGGATTTCGGTCTACTTATTTTGGCGTACTGCCCGTGCTTTTGAGCCTCTTCCTTTCTTTTGTAGCATAGTTAGCATTGCGGTGCGTTCATAATCCTGTCAATTACCCTTCTGTAATTTGTTTACCTCGCATAACAGTTTTATCGTCTTTTGGGAGAGAGACATCACTAGTGAACATCACGTATCCCGGTCCATATCCTCATTACTGTTTCCAAGCTATATTTACTTTACTGCTTTTACTTGCTATCATTATCCCTTGCGTTTTATCCTTTGTGAACAACAAGACCGGAGAGATTGACAACCTCTCTGAACTTCGTTGGAAAAAAAGTTATCTGTGTCTGTGTGCAGGTCCGCGTCAGTTGCGCCGCTGACACCTATTTATCATCTCTGGAGTCCTACTGGAGACAAACCTTGGTATCTTCACCGAGGGAAAACTGCTGTTGCACTACATCTCAAACCTTCCACTTGGGGTAACCAACGAAGGGCGAGAAGCCATCACTGCTCCACCAGCATCTGCTCCCTCGTCAAGTCGGTGTTGGAGCTGATGGGAAAGGGTTGGAATTAAGTAAGCCCTGAAACCATATATTGAAGTAAATACTATAGACTGCGTTGTCCTGTAATGTTTGTCTTTGTATGCAATATGTGATGATTTGTTGTATTAATTTCATCGTGTATCACATTGCACTACTCACGCTAGAGCGGTGCATTATGTAAAATTATTATTTGTGGAATGTTTAAGTATTGTAACCAAGGCATTATATACACGTGTTGTAAGGGTGTGCGATTGTATTGTGTTAAAAAACTGTCAAGGGCATATCTAAATGTATCATAGTTATTGCACATCTTAGTTTTCTTTGCGCTGCATTTTCTATCTTTTCCCCTTACTAGTAAGCGTGCACATGAATCGCACGTCTAGGTTAATAGAAAATAGTCAAAAATCACAATTTTATTTAAATTGTTGGATGTCAAGAAATATCATATCTCATTGTTCATTCAATGTAAGTCATGCACGGAACAAGCACATATCAACTATGTGATTCCTTCAAGGTATCCACATGTATAGGGAGTAGCGCCACTCGGTGGATTGCCAGATTCAGCTGAGGAACTTAGGCATGGAGAGTGACGGCTACGACAAAGGTATCCTGAAAAGGATTAACCCTAAACAACGCGGCCCATCCTCCCTTATATAGACCTCGTAATGGGCCTTTACGCTAGAGGCTCATTAGAGCTTGAACCCCAATCTAATTCGAATCCCTATCTGAATTAGGCTCCCAAACAGTTAAAATGTGCTACTCTATAGCTTCACGTACACATGAGCACGACTTGAATCACGTCCAAATCGATAAGTCTAGCAGAACGCGAAAACTTCATGCATGGATGCATAAAGTTACAAACAAACATTTACTTGTACAATGTGTGATATGCAAAATCTCTTTTGCCTCAAGATATAAGTTGTCAAGCTCAAGGTGAGTTCTTGTCACCCTTGTCGGTAGCTCAACCTTTTTTCTCGAAACCGAGATACAGATTCACGATCTGGTTAACACTTAACCCATGTTGGTATCTGATTACTCGGGAGGGTCCAAAGAACATATCTCCATGTCGGAGGGGCAAATTTCATCTTGGTATCACGACTCGGCCCCTGTTTTATTATAATTGATGTGTACTTGCACTATGACATCTCTGCGCTCACCATTGAGCGCCTCATTGAGATGCTCAACTGGAACGGCGCCTCAGAGAACGACGTCCGCCACTCCGCCGCAGTTGTAGTGTCCATGCTCACCGGGAGGAAGCTCATTGCGCTCCGCGTGACGGGAATCCTCGGCGCCATCGAGTCCGTCGCGTCGCTGATTTATGCCGACCTGGACGAGCTCAACATCCTCGGCCTCTTCCTCCTCAACAAGCTGGCACAGGACCACGACAATTGCGACAAGATCGGCAAGACCAAGGGCCTCCTCGAAAAGATGATCGCCTACTCCAGTATAGACCATGCTCTGGCAGCGACGACGGCCAGTGACATGAGGATCAAGTCGCTGAAGCAGTCGCTATGCGTGGTGAAGAGGCTGGCCAACACCATGGGGAACACCGGGGAGCTTCTCCGACGGGAGCTCACCGACATCGTCTTCATTGTGAGAAACATTAGGGAGATCTTGCAGCGCGGCGACACGAAGGTCCAGTCAGAGTTGCACCTGTTGGCCATCGAGATACTCGCTAGTCTCTCCATGGATGAGGAGGCCAGGAAGATCATCGGCATCACGGGAGGCATGGTGAGCGTGTTGGTCAGCATGTTCTTGCCGCATGCGTTTACAACCAAGGAGTGCCAACATGCAGACGTTGTCCGGGTGGAGGCAGGCGAGGCGCTCGCGATGCTGGCCCTCGAGATCAAGAAAAATTGTGGGACGATCATAATGGCTTTTGGCGGAGGGGTCGGGCGACTCGTCGACGTCCTGAAGGATCCCATCGGCATCGTAGTGGCAACCAGGATCATGCGCAACCTCTGCTCCTACTCCGGTGAAGAGTGGCAGATCCCGCTGAGAGGAATCACCATTGGCGCCACCAAGGTACTGAGATCCATCACGGTGGAGAAGGGTAAGATCCTCTACATTTTCATCGGGTTGGCGGCGCAGATGATACGTTTCATGGAGCCTGGAGAGCTCCGGGCGAACCTCGCTGCAGCGAGGGTGGTGGACGTGGTGCTAGCGAAGACGCGGGTGAAAGTGTTGCGGGAGTACAACCGCCCTTCCATGGACGTGCCCCGGATGCAGCGGTACACCATCGAGCTCACCATGGCCATGATGCAGTCCGACACACGTTCCGTGGCCATGTTATTGGAGCTCGAGATGGAATGTGATCTGAGGCGCGTGGAGGAGACTGATACGTCCAAAACGTATCTATAATTTCTGCTTGCTCCATGCTTCTTTTGGGTGATATTGCTATGATATTGATACACTTTCATACACTTTTGATCATATTTGGACTAACCTATTAACTCAGTGCACCCCAGTGCCAGTTCTTGTTTTCTGCTGTTTTTCTATTTCAGGTTTCCCCCATATTAAAATTGCTCCAAAAAATCAGGAAAATTCAATAAAAAATCAGCGCTTCGGAAGCTTCGGGAATCACGAAGGAGGGGCCAGAGGGGACCCACCAGGGCCCCAGACGCCCTCCCGGCGCGCCCTAGGGTGGGGCCGCGCAAGGGGGCTGCCTGGACCCCTGGTGGCCCCCTGGCTGCCCCCTTCGCCCATATATTCTTCGTGACGAGAAACTTCCGAAACGAGAACCCTTTTTCGCGATCTCTCATCTGTTCCTCCGCCGCCGCGCTTCCAAGATCGGGAGCACCAAGAGACCTCTTCTCGGCACCCTGCCGGAGGGAGGAACCACCTTCGGGAGCTTCTCCACCATCATGGATGCTTCCCGGATGAACCGTGAGTAGTCCCCTTGGACCATGGGTCCATGATCAGTAGCTATGTGATGTTCTCCTCCCCTCTTTGTTGTTCATGGTTTAGACCTCGTGAGATGCCCTACATGATCGAGGCACATATGTAATCTTTCTGCTGTTGCTATGCTGAGTTTGCTGGGATCTGATGGATTATGAGACTATGTTCAGATTGTGTTTGAGTAATATATTTGATTCTCCTCTTTTATATTTATGTTCTTGAGTAATTCTTGCATGTTCTCCGTTGCTGTTTATTGCTTTGGCCAAGTAGTAGGTAGTGACTCCAAAAGGGAGCGTTATGCATGATTGTGGGTTCATGCCCCCTGATGACTAGCTTGAGTGACAGAAACATGAGTCTAGGGGATGTGATGTTGCCACAAGGGAGAAAACAACGGTGCTTGTACTTGCGGGTGCAAGGATTGTTTACTTTACGCAAAGTTCTTTAATGCAGTGGGTTGTTGCTTTGAGTTTACACTTTGGGTGGGATTCGCAACTTAATACCAACGAGATGTTCTGGATAGATATCTCAAGGTGGATGATTAGTAGGTAGATGCAGATGGATTTTGGTCTACTTGTTTTGGCGTACCGCCCAAGCTTTTGAGCCTCTTCCTTTCTTTATAGCATAGTTAGCATTGGTTTACGCACATAATCCTGTCAATTGCCCAGCTGTAATTTGTTTACCTCGCATGGCTATTTTATCGTCTTTTGGGAGAGAGACATCACTAGTGAACATCATGGGACCCCGGTCCATATTTCCAATATTGTTTACACCCGCTATCAATTTACTGCTTTATTTACTTTTCCGTTGCTATCACTATCATTATTATCCCGTACGTTTTATCCTTTGTAAACAACAAGGCCGGAGGGATTGACAACCTCTCTGAACTCATTGGGAGCAAAGTTATCTGTTGTGTGTGTGCAAGTCCACGTCAACCGCCTACCTGGCGCCGTTGTCACCTTCCTGTCGTTGCCGGAGTCCTACCGGAGACAAGCCTTGGTATCTTCACCGAGGGAAATTTACTGATGTCCACATCTCAACCTTCCACTTTGGGTAACCAACGAGGGGCGAGAAGTAAACTCTCGCGACATCAGAGACCACCTCATAGATGGAGTGCTTCAACGTCTTCTCCGGAAGTGTTGGACTCAGCCGCTGCTCCACCAGCATCTGCTCCCTCGTTAAGTCGGCTTTGGAGCTGATGGGTAAGGGTTGGAATTAAGTAAGCCCTGAAACTATATATATTGAAGTAAGTACTGTAGACTGCGTTCTCCTGTAATGTTTGTCTTTGTATGCAGTATGTGATGATTTGTTGTATTAATTTCATCGTGTCTCACCTCGCTCTACCCACGCTAGAGTGATGCATTCTGTGAAATTATTATTTGTGGATTGTTTAAGTATTGTAACCAAGGCATTATATACACGTGTTGTAAGGGTGTGCGATTGTATTGTGTTAAAAAACAGTCAAGGGCATATCTAAATGTATCATAGTTATTGCACATCTTAGTTTTCTTTGCCCTATATTTTCTATCTTTTCCTCTTACTAATAAGCGTGCACATGCATCGCACGTCTAGGATAATAGAAAATAGTCAAAAATCACAATTATTTAAATTGTTGCATGTCATGTAATGACATATCTCATTGTTCATTCAATGTAAGTCATGCATGCACGGAACATGCACATATCAACTATGTGATTCCTTCAAGGTATCCACACGTATAGGGAGCAGCGCCACTCGGTGGATTGCCAGATTCAGGTGAGGAACTTTGGCGTGGAGAGAGGCGGATACGAGAAAGGTATCCTGAAAAGGATTAACCCAAACGACGCGTCCCATTCTCCCTTATATAGACCTTCTAATGGGTCTTTACGCTAGAGGCTCATTAGAGCTATAAACCCAATCTAATTTGAATCCATATCCGAATTAGGCTCCAACTACTTAAATGTGCTACCCTATAGGTTCACGTACACATGGGCACGATTTGGACCACATCCAAATCGATAAGTTGATAGCGGCTCCTAGCAGAATGTGAAAACTTCATGCATGCATGCATAAAGTTACAAGACAAACATGTACTTGTACAATGTGTCATATGCAACATCTCTTTTGCCTCAAGATATAAGTTGTCAAGCTCAAGGAAAGTTCTTGTCACCTTGTTGGTAGCTCAACCTTTTTCTCTCGAAACCGGGATACAGATTCACGATCTGGGTTAACACTTAACCCATGTCACATGGCCTTGCTTTTCGTATCTGATCAATCGGGAGGGTCCAAAGAACATCTCTCCAAGTCGGAGGGGGCAAATTTCATCTTGATATCACGACTCGGCCCCTGTTTTATTATAATTGATGCGTAATTGCACTATAGTTGGGGTTTTGTCCCAAGGCAGTGTTTTTTGTGCCATCCAAGTGCATATGGCGAAAATAACCATACGTGTAAATAAGATGAGCTTATCATTGCCCGTATCCCCGTCTTGTTTCTGTAAACCATGATTATGAACCTCCATCTAGGTTTGCGAACAATGGTTGGAATACCCGGTGCGCAAGAACAGTTATCTACTTCAGCTAACAATTGTTGGAACTACTGGTGCATAATAACAGTTTTAATTTTGATACTGTAGAGTGAGAAATATTGCCATGAAACATGGACATTGTGATCTGTTTTAGTGATTATGAGTTTAAATTGACTTGGCCACGAAAACCTATGCAATATTCATATCACGGCTGGAAGAAGTCTGGACCTGGAAGCCAATGAGGTGAGAATGATGATCCTTGTAGCATGAGAACTGAAAGAAGATGAACAGAGTTGGGCCTAACTGATAGATGCTTGCTCTTATTGAACCGGAGAGCTTGCCGATGCAGCAACCTTAATTTTTATTGATCACAACCATGTCATAACAAGTGGGGTTGATAAAATGGTACTTGCACACATGATTTTTAGTTTTTGGCAACGTGGAGGTCGTTAGAGCATGACAACATGAGCGAAACGGCCATGGGGCCTAATCTTACCTGTTGGGGGGGCCTTGGGGGGTGGGTCTTTCAAACTTCAAACTTTTTTTCAAATAGAGGGGGTTCAAACTCCATGAAGCATTGCTGCTAGTACTACTTCTGTAATTAATAGACGGCGGGATAAAACTCGACGCAGTACGGGAGATACGGAAGTGCCTTGGCCTAGTTGAACTGTCTAAGTTCATTTTATTTATTTTTTGGCCATGAACCAGAGACAAGCTTTATATCCCTCATATACTGCTATTACTTCTTTCGTTCCAAAATAATCGCTTTATACAATTTTATACTAAAACTAATGCAAAATTAAAACAGTTATTTTGGAACGAATAAAGTATTACATTGTTCATAAGTCAATTACTAGTGCGTCCAACGACGAATCCAAAAGGGGGAAAAATTAGGCACGCCCCTGCTGGTTGTTGCCTTATTAGCAACATTCTTTGGTAACAAGAAAAAAGGAGGATAACCATCATGCACGCAAGCAAGAATCCATCACGTTCCAATTGCCTGCGATCTTCCTAGCGTCCATGCATACATATCACTGGCTCACTGCGGCCCTACAAATACCACCAAGCTGGCGCCGAGAGCAATCATCAGTACACACAATAGAGTGACACAAGAGCACGAGCACGAGCACTTGCGTGGGAATCTCCAGCAATGGACCGTCGCGCTAGCTTGGTTGCCCCGAGCATCCGCATCAAGATCCCCGACCAGCTGCCGACGCTGTTCGAGCCGCAGAAGGCCACGCCGCACCCATGCACCCGCTCCAACGCCGCCGCGGACGACGTGCCGCCGTCGCCGGAGCGGCACCTCACGGCGCTGGCCCTGCAGCTGGCCTTGCTGGAGAAGGCGGCTAGCCGGCTGGGCACGCTGGCTTTCATCTGGGCCACGGTGGTGCTGCTGGGCGGCTTCGCCATCACGCTAGGCCGCACCGACTTCTGGTGCATCACCGGCCTGCTCCTCATTGAGGGCACCCGCATCCTGGGCCGCAGCCACGAGCTGGAGTGGCAGCACCAAACCACCTGGCGCCGAGCCCGTCCCGTGTCCCGCGCCGTTGTCCGCGTCTTCTCCTGGATGCAGCTGCTCTCGGCGTCCGCCTGCGTCTCCCTCTCTCTCGTCCGCCTCATCCACCAGCACTACGGCGGATCCGAGGACGCCCGCACCAACCGCCGCGCCGCGCTCAACATCTTCTACGGCCTCGCGCTCGCCGAGGCGCTGCTCTTCCTCGTCGAGAAGGCGCTATGGCAGTGGAAGGTCGGCCACCGCCGCCTCCTCGAGCGCGTCGCTGACGACTGCAACCTCGCTGGCGCCATCGGAGAGGCCGCGGTGCGGAGGTTTTTCTACGACACCTACTCACGGTGCCTCAACGGCAGCATCTTCGACGGCATCCACATGAGCCTCGTCTCCTACGCCGACGACCTCATCACCGCCGGCTCGTACGACGAGAAAAGCCTCGGCGCCGGCATCCTCGTCGCGCTAGCTGAGTCCGACCGCTTCGCCGATGCCACACTCCGCAGGATCGGCGTCTCCGCGCCCACCATCGAGCGACTTATCGAGATGCTCAGCTGGAAGGGCGCCTCGGAGCTCGACGTCCGCCGCTCCGCAGCGGTCGTCGTGTCCATGCTCACCAGGAGGAAGTTCATTGCGCTCCGCGTGACGGGAATCCCCGGCGCCATCGAGTCCGTCGCGTCACTGCTCTATGCCGACCTGGACGAGCTCAACATCCTCGGCCTCTCCATCCTCAACAAGCTGGCACAAGACCACGACAACTGCGACAAGATTGGCAAGACCAGGGGCCTCCTCGAAAAGATCATCGCCTACTCCTGCATCGACCATGCTCTAGCGGCGACGACGCCCAGGGACATGAGGATCAAGTCGCTGAAGCAGTCGCTACGCGTGGTGAAGAGGCTGGCCAGCACCACGGGGAACACCGGGGAGCTTCTCCGACGGGAGCTCACCGACATCGTCTTCACCGTGAGCAACATTAGGGAGATCTTGCAGCGCGGCGACAAGAAGGTCCAGTCGGAGCTGCACCAGCTGGCTATCGAGATACTCACGAGTCTCGCCATGGACAAGGAGGCCAGGGAGATCATTGGCAGCACGGGGGGCGTGGTGAGCGTGTTGGTCGACATGTTCTTGCCGCAGACGTTTACGACCAAGGAGTGCCAACAGGCGGACGCTGTCCGGGTGGAGGCCGGTGAGGCGCTCACAATGCTGGCCCTCGAGAACAAGAAGAACTGCGAGACGATCATAATGGCTTTCGGTGGAGGGGTCGGGCGGCTCGTCGACGTGCTGAAGGATCCCATCATCATCGTAGGCGCAGCCAGGATCATGCGCAACCTCTGCTCCTACTCCGGCCAAGAGTGGCAGATCCCGCTGAGAGGGGTCACCACCGGCGCTGTCAAGGTACTGAGATCCATCACGATGGAGAAGGGTAAGATCCTCAACATTTTCATCGGGCTGGCGGCGCAGATGCTCCGATTCATGGAGCCCGGAGAACTCCGGGCGAGCCTCGCCGCAGCGAGGGTGGTGGATGTGGTGCTGGCGAGAACGCTGGTGCAGGTGCTGCGGGAGTACAACCGCCCTTCCATGGACGTGCCCCGGATGCGGAGGTACACCATCGAGCTCACTTTGGCCATGATGCGATCCGATGCACACTACGTGGCCTTGTTCGTGGAGCTAGAGATGGAAGGCGAGCTGAGGCGCGTGGCGGAGACTACCTCGCAGATGGAGTGCTTCAACGTCTTCTCTGGAAGTGTCGGGCTCAGCCGCTGCTCCACCAGCATCTGCTCCCTCGTCAAGTCGGCCTTGGAGCTGATGGGCAAGGGTTGGAATTAAGTAAGGAGAGAATTCGTTATTTGGCACTTACTTAAAATCGGCTTTCCTTTGTGGTCCAAAAAAATGTTTTTTTCCTTTTTTGACACTTCAACTTTATTCTGTTCCCTATTTGAAACTTTGTTCAGTTTGGGCTAGGAATAGTGTTGAGTTTATCATAAAAATACCATTTTACCCCTCGTGTAGTATGTGATCAGATTAGTGATAAAATGGTCTTTTTATGTCAAACTTAACACCTTATGAATAAAATTGATAAAAGTGCTACATAAGGAACCAAATAAATTTTAAGTGTCAAAAGAGGAAGAAAATAAATTGGGAGAAAAGGGGAAGCGGATTTTAATAATGGGACAAATAAGGAATTCTCTCTTAAGTAAGCCCTGAACCATGTATACTGAAGTTAAGTACTGCATACCACGTTCTCCTGTAATGTTTGTCTATCTATGCATTATGTGATGATTTATTGTATTAATCTTACCATGTATCACCTCGCTCTACCCACGCGAGAGTGGTGCATTCTGTAAAATTATTATTTATGGAATATTTAATTATTGTAACCAAGGCATTATATACACGTGTTGTGAGGGTGTGCGATTGTATTGTGTTAAAAAATTTGTGAAGTAAGCGTGCACATGCAACTCACGTCTAGATTAATATAAAATAGTTAAACATTACAATTATTTAAATTGTTGCATGTCATGCAATAGCATATCTCATTGTTCATTCAAATTGTAAGTCATGCACGGAACATGCACATATCAACTAGTACAAACTTAGTCAATCCACTTAAAAGAAAAAAAATGAATTGTTGTATGTAACAGAAAGACACATTTCTTTATTCAAATACCAAAAAAAATTGTAATTTTCTTTATAAAATTAAAATATTCTTTTCCAAACAAGATGCATTACACACTTCCAAGTACACAGATGAAAGTGTATGTATTGCAACTATTCCTACCTCAATACAGAAACCAAAAGCATCAAGCTACTCCCTCAAAAAAAGTATGAAGTTCCTAAATTCATTCACAAAAGCCGTACCAAACCACCTGATGACCTGAATACTTGTACTGCAAAACAATCCCCTCATCCAGGATCTTGGACAAACTTCCATTAAAATAAAGACATATTTACGGTACTTCCTGCAGGTTGCTACTTCATGAAACTTGCAATTATTTTCTTTCTGTAGTACACTAGCTTGGATCTTGTAAAAAATAACTAAACATGTTTTAACAAATTGTCTCGTCCATTTGAGCAGTTTCTTTGGTGTTCCTTTCTTCTCTGTGCCACAAATGAAGTACAGGTTCCAACGCTTCGTAATCATGCACAACTTACAATTTACAAACTCTCCTACTCGTAATCATGATTATGTCACTTTGCATATCCTATATTTAAATGATGAAACAGGTGAAAAATTGCTAACTCATGGGACACATTACTAACTTTGAGTCACTCCCAATATGTTATGCCCATGGATATCTCGGGTTATCATATATATTGAAGCTAGATGGCAAGATAAGGATTCAAAAAATTATGTTCTTACTGCCCTTCTTTTGTACATGGTCATAAAAATCTCTTGCAGATTTATTTTATAATTTTTGAAAAGAAATAACAAAACTATAGGAGACAGTGGCGATGCGCTACTAATTTTTCCTTAGATGAGGAGGTTTACAGGTACAGTAATCGGTAATCACCCTAAGATGTATCCGGTTGAGACAACAATTGCACTCAAAGATGCTACTGGTGCACCATGGTAAGCTAACTAACTCTATGATGCAACATCATTTCCTTGACGAAGTCGTCAGTCTCGCCAACAATGGAAAAAAATTAGTAGAGGAAAGTTTATCCCAACTTCAATTGCTGGCACGTCGAGTTTTAGTGCTGGTGTGTTTTTTCGTACGCCAAAACTATGGTCTTAATGCTGACGTGAGAATTATTTGGTAGACCACCTGTAAATGGGGTTCATTGTGCCCAACAAACCGAAGACATACGTGGCGTTGTATAATATTCTACGCCAGCACTATCGTTATTAGCATACTTCTTTGAACCAATGGGCAAAACCTGTTGTCCCTTTTTGTATGGGCATAAATGCAAAATTATGTGAAAGGTTTGGCTAGAGCTAATTGGTCGTTCTTGGTGTATGCGGAATTCAAACATTAGGGCTGAGGTAGAAAGCATCATATTCCGGTTTTTCCAACACTTCATCAGGAACCGGGCGCAGAAATTCCTTGAAGAGAAGGGGATGCCTACAACCAATGCCTCAATAAAGGCATATGTCGAAAAGTTTAACTACTAATAGATGCAGTAAAGGAAGGCCCGGAACGTGCTGAGCTACTGCCCAAATAGAAGAGGACGACTATGACATGAAGGCCTAGCTCTTTACTTTTACTAAACACTAGCTTCTCTGACACTGTTTGAACCAAGAACTCTTCTACCCAAACCTCTCACATTCCAAAATAGTATCTTCTTCTTGATTTTCTTGCTTTCAAACATTCAAACCAACCGTTAGTATCTATGGAGTGTCTTTTTACCAAACTCTATCAATAAATTTTTTGGTCCCATATAAAATTGTCCTATATTAATAAAATGTACTCCCTCCGATCCTAAAAAAGTGTCGCAAGTTACACTATAAGTTATAACTATCCTAGTTGTTTTTTCAAGACACTTTTTTAAGATCGGAGGGAGTACATGTGTTTCTGTACAAATTATTATCACATTAACAATTTTATTATGTATGATACACAAAACAAATAAAATAAATACAAATAAATATATAGAGAACATAAATACAACATGAAATAATATGTATATGAAAAATAAACTTATATTTTCTAGTGTGAATATATTTTTGAGATAAATGTGAATATGTGTATACTGTGAATGTAATTGTTGGCGTGGTCACATGAACACAACTGAGCCACGTCAGGAACTAAGGTTAAATCTTCAATTCCTTCCCCGGCCCTCTGCTCACTCGCATCCCCAATTTATATTCTCCCTCTACTCGCCCCTATCGTCACCACTGTCGACTCAAATGCCCCTCCCGCTCTGACGCCCCGCTGCTCCGGCGCCCCTATCGCCTCGATGCCCGCAACTTCACTCTCAACTTTTTGAGCTCTCCTCATCGATCCTTTGGTCCTTTAGACGATTGGCGGTTCTGTTGGATATGTGCCCTAGAGGCAAATTAATAAAGATATTTGTCACATATCTCTTTGTTCATAATGCGTTATATATTGTGCTAGAACTGTATTAAGAGGAAACATTAATACACGTGTGATATATAACAACCTGGTCCCTAGTTAAACTCAGGCATACTAGCTCATTGGGCAATTGATGATCAAGGTTTCCTGATCATGAGAACATAATAGTCTATTGACAATGAGGTCATATCATTAGGAGAATGATGTGATGGACACACACCCACCTTAAGCATTGCAGTGTGATCAAGTCACATAAGTTCAGCATTGCGATGACTTAATAGCATAGTGACTGAATCCTTAGACCGTGATGATCATACATAATTGCTATCTATTAGGATGCTTTGAGCGCATTAACCGTTACACTGAAACACGGTAACTGAAAAGGTGTATCTTGGGTATTCCGAAGTAGATATGTTGAAGAGTATGAAATAGATCAGAGCGCGATTTGTCAATCCGAGTGACGGATAGGTACTCTGGGCCCACTCGATGATGTTGCATCAATAGCTTGCAAGCAAGTGACTAGGTCACAAGAGATGTAATAGTCACAAACGAGTAAAGATGTTATGTCGAAGACGAGGAAGAACTAGGTATTGGATACCGACGATCATACCTCGGACAAACATAGTACCGAAGCACAAAGGGATCAAGTCATATTGTTAACGGTTCAACAGCGATGAAGTTTATTCGATGGAAGCGTAGGGCACATCAAGGATTGTAACCAGATCCCACATGATGGTCATTGGTCAGAGAGTGTCTCGATCATGTCTATTGTTTCCCGGACCTTAGGGTGTCACACTTAAGGGCAATCGATGCATTAAGGATTGATTCGGGATCATCGGTGAAAAGAGTGAAAACACCGAAAATGTACCGGGAGGTGCCGGAAGCTATTCCGGATATTTTGAAAGGTTCAAAATAATATATATTAATGTTTAATATGTTTTATTATTTAATTGACAGAATTAAATATTAAAATGATTTAAATAATTAATTAAAAATGCGAAAAGATATTTGGGCCTTAAAAGGCCCATGACGGGAAGGGGAGCCATCCTCCTTGGGCTTGGCGCCAAGGGAGGGGCCCATCCCCCTTCCTAGCCGCACCACTCCCCCCCTGATGGCTTCTCGCCCCTCGTTGGTTACCCCAAGTGGAAGGTTTGAGATGTAGTGCAGCAGCAAGTTTCCCTCGGTGAAGATACCAAGGTTATCGAACCCGTAGGACTCAGGAGATACAAGTAGGTGGCAACGTCGCCAGAAATTTCTTCCTGACTAGGGTGTTGTCGTGGACCTGCACACAGCAACAAATAACTTTGCTCCCAACGAGTACAGAGGAGTTGTCAATTCCTCCGACCTTGTCGTTTACAAAGGATCAACGCAAGAGATAAAAGGTGCAAAGGAAAGTAAAAGCTGAAAGTAAATTGAGGGTGTGAACAATAATGTGAAGATGGACCGGGGTCCCGTGATTTTCACTAGTGATGTCTCTCTCCCAAAAGACGATAAAAGTGCTAACGAGGTAAACAAATCACAGTTGGGAAATTGACAGGATTATGAAGGCACCGCAATGCTAACTATGCTGCAAAGAAAGGAAGGGCTCAAAAGAAATGGGCAGTACGCCAAGGTAAGTAGACCGAAATCCATCTGCATCTACTACGAATCATCCACCTTGAGATATCTATCCAGAACATCTCGCTGGTATTAAGTTGCGAATCCCACCCAAAGTGTAAACTCAAAGCAATAGACAACTGCATTAAAAGAACTTTGCGTAAAGTAAACAATCCTTGCACCCGCAGGTACAAGCACCATTGCTTTATCCCTGGTGGCAACAGCACATCCCCTAGTCTCATGTTTCTGTCACTCAAACTAGACATCAAGGGGCTGAACCCACAATCGAGCATAACGCTCTCTCTTGGAGTTGCAAATAAAATACTTGGCCAAAGCAAATACCGCAACGGAGAACATGCAAGAATTTACTCAAGAACAAAATATAAAAGAGAAGAACCAAATATATTACTCATCACAATCTGAACATAGTCTCATAATCCATCAGATCCCAACAAACTCAGCATAGCAACAGCAGAAATTACATAGATGCCTCAATGATGTGAGGCAGCTCACGAGGACTCGAAAGTGGATGCACAAAAGGGGGAGAGATTCATCACATAGCTACTGGTCACGGACCCATTGTCCAAGGGGGACTACTCACAGCACATCCGGGAGGCGTCCATGGCTATGGATGGTCTCCCGGAGGGGGTTCCTCCTTACGGCAGGGTGCCGGGTCAGCTTCTCCAGCCAGCCCCGATCTTGAAACGGCGGCGGCGGCGGTACAGAGGGGAGTTCGCGAGAAAGAGATAGATATTAGGGGTTTCCACCCCGAGGGGTAAATATAGGTGAAGGGGGCATCGAGGGGACCCACGAGGCAGTCAAGAGGGTCCCTGGCGCGGCCCAGGGTGGGGCCGCGCCACCTTCCCTCCTGGCTGCCTGGTGGTAGCCCCCTTCCCTCTCTTGGTGATTCCGGAAGCTTCTGTTGCGCTGATTTTTTATATATTTTTCCCGGAATTTTTGGAGCACTTTTAATGGCCGGAAAACCTGAAATAGAAAAACAGTAGAAAATAGAAACTGGCAACTGGGTGCACTGAGTTAATAGGTTAGTTCAAATAGGTTCAAAAGTGTATGAAAGTTCAAGCAAAACATGGCAAAGTCACACAAAACATGCATGGAGCAAGCAGAAATTATAGATACGTTTGGGACGTATCAACATCCCCAAGCTTAATTCCTGCTCGTCCTCGAGTAGGTAAATGATAACAAGCATACTTTCTGTGGTGACATGCCACACAACCAAATAAGGACTTTTAAGTAAAGCAATCAAAGCATGCAATTCAATTCAAGTCTTAACAAGCAAGAGTCTATATTAGCATTGACACAAGCAACAAAAGAACAAAGGGTGCAAGAGCTCTCGCTGTCCGTGACTCGAATGTCTCCAAATGGTGTTTGCGTGCAAGAAGGGACTGGGAAGAAAGAGAAAAAATGGTTGTTGAGAACAACTATCTACTAAAGTTTCACACTTGGTCTCCTTTGGATTCTTATCTGGACTCGTCCCCAGACCACTAGCCAGGTACAAGTCAAACTGATCCACTCCCTTTCGATATTTTGAGCACTCATGCAATGGATGAGTGTGAGCAAGAAATTTGACACCTAAAAGGCGAAACAGAAAGAAGGTGGAGGAGGAAGACAAAAAGGTGTGAAAGGCTCACATCAATGAGGACAATCATAGGCGAGAGAAGGCCATATGATTGATATGATGTGAGGAGTAGGGATTGCCATACAACGGATGCACATGTGAGCTAAAAGCTCTCCAAGGGAACTAGTGGGGGTGCATTTAACTTGCTTGCTCAAGAAGACCTAGAGCTCGTTTGAGGAGCCTCATCATTGGAATATACAAGCCAAGTTCTATAGTGTGAAGGGTCCCCACATATCTATATGCATGATGATGATCTCTATGGAGTACAAGGGATAGAAGATGAAGTAATAGTGTGGATCTCTCAAAAGGAATAGTAGTATGCCCCCTTCTCTCTTTTTATTTTTCTTTTCTCTTTTTCTCTTTTATTTTTATTTTTTGGTGGCCTCAATGGCTCTTTCTATTTAACTCTCATTTGTCCTCTTTGGGATCTTTTGATTTTGTCCTCTTTGGGATCTTTTCCTCACTTTAGGGGCAATATTGTATATTTTACCAGAATATAGGAGATCTTTCACACTTTACAAAGGTACTCACATAAAGAAAATGTAACTATCATGATGCAAATGTATGCCTCTGCCAGGGTAGCAGGATATGCAATGATACTAGCGCGTCATGTAGCAATGATTAGGGCAAGGCCCAACTAGCATGTGGCTCATCGATCAAGCAAGTGGCATGTATGACATGAAGATCAAGTCATGAGAAGGTGGATGTTGCATGGCAATGTATCTCGGAAAGGCTATGGAAATGCCTTGTAGGTAGGTATGGTGGCTGTTTTGAGGAAAGATATAAGGAGGCTTATGGTGACAGAGCGTATCATGCCAAGGGTTTGGATGCACCGGCGAAGTATGCGCCAACTCTCGAGGTGAGAAAGGGCAATGCACGGTATCGAAGAGGCTAGAAAAAGTATAGGTGGGTGGAAGTGTCAACTTTCGAATACTCACATTAGTCCGAAGAACTCATGCACTTATTATCGGTAACTCCCAATCTAATCAGGAGGTTCACAAAGAGACAGGTACCCCGAGGAGGAGTGTATGGGGTTTGGTTATCCTTGCGCATCCTCGACTCATGGTACGTGAGTGTACTCTAATATTCGAACCCTCCAGAGGTTAGTGATCCATCTAGTAGCTAGAGTTCTCAACAGAGGTTTTTTGGTTTTCGAAAAACACACGGGTTGCCCAAAATACGACATATATCACTAATAGGCAAGAGATCTTGACACCATAAGTTCAAACATTACTCTAGTCAATACCTCAAAACTATTGCAAGTTACTACTACAAAGAGAACAGCAACTTTAACTACCTACTTTTAGTCAAGACACAGAACTCAGTGCAACATGCAAACTCTCTAACAAAATAAAACATGCAACCTATAGAAAGTTCAACCTAAGACAAAAGAAAATCTCTAGAAAAACTAAAGCACTACAACTAAACAGAACAGCAGCTAAGAAAAGAAAAAAAGAACAACTCACAGCTAAAACAATAAGCATGCAAATCCTATGAGGAGTTCTAGTTCAAGCGGAGCGTGAATCTCTCCCACACAAAAGAAAGTAAGCTGGGATCTAACTTGTTACTACAGCAAACAAAGCAAAAGAAAACTAAAAACAAAACCTAAGAGCGAGACGCTCCAAGAATATCACATAACGCATGAAGTGATAAAAATATAGTGCAACGAGGGACGAACTGATGATTGTTGATTAAGAAGGTGATGCACGGGGGCATCTGAAAGGACGTGGTCGTCGCCTAGAGGGGGGTGAATAGGCGTTTAAAATAATTACGGTTTCGGCTTGAACAAATGCGGAATAAAACTTAACGTTTAATTTGCCAAGAAAGAAACCTAAATAAGCTAGGCTCAACTATGTGCACCAACAACTTATACTAAGCAAGATAAACAACTTGTGATAGCAAGATATATGACAAGAGCACTATGGCTATCACAAAGTAGGTGCACAAGTAAATAGGTTGACTAGATGAACAACCTATGGGACAAGCAATGCACAATAATATGAGCAAGCACAAGATAAACAATGTAATAAGATTGCTCAAAGTAAGGGTAGAGATAACCGCAAGTGGAGCCGATGGAGACAAGGATTTGTTACCGAAGTTCCTTCTCTTGCGAGAAGTACGTCTCCGTTTGGAGAGGGTGAGGAGCACAATGCTCACACGAAGCCAACGAGGGCCACCCTATTTCTCCTCACGCTCTTACCAATGCAAGATGTCGTGATTCCACTATTAGGACACTTGAGGGCGGTCACCGAACCCGTACAAATGGCGACCCTTGAGGGCGTTCACCGAACCCGTACAAATGCTCGGGGCTATCTCCACAACCGAATTGGAGGCTCCCGTAGCGTCCCGAAGCTTTCCACCACAATGATTGAGCTCCGCAACAACAAGCCTCTAGGGGCCAACGCACCCAAGAGTAACAAGCTCTAGAGTGCCAATGCACTCAAGAGAACAAGCTCTAGAGTGCCAATGCACTCACGAGTAACTATCTTCTCAACTTCACTTACTACAACGAATCCTCGGAGAGAACTCAAACCGATGCACCAAATGCAATGGCAATAGCACACGAAGTGCTCAAGTCCCCAACTCTCAAATCTCACCAAAGCAACAAAAGCTATGGAGAAATATGAGAGGAAGAACAAGGAGAACACCAAGAACTCCAAGATCTAGATCCACAAGGTTCCCCTCACTTAGAGGAGAGATGGCTTAGTGGAGAATGTGGATCTAGACATCCTCTCTCTTTTCCCTCAAAAAGGAGCAAGAATCATGGGAGTGAAAGGGAGTAAGCAAGCTCAAAGAGGTCAACAATGGGGGGAAGAACTTGCACAAAACGGGTGAGGACAAAGGAAGAAGAAGACCCCCTTTTATAGGTCCCCATGAATCCAACCGTTGGAAGCCCACCAGCCACGGTACTACCGCACAGCGAGCGATACTACCGTGGAGCGGTACTACCGCCCTACGGTACTACCGGGCACAGTACCGTGCCCCACTACCGCCCTATCCAGTAGGAATGCGGTAGTGGATGCGGTACTAACCACGGTAGTACCGCTGGAGAGGTACTACCGCTCTACCGGGCGGTACTACCGCTCGAGCGGTACTACCTCAACTCCGGGCGGTACTACCTCACAGGAAAAAACAGCACGACCAAAACAAGCATAACTTTTCCATACGAACTCCGATTTTGATGATCTTGGGCTTGTTTTAAAGCTATGGAAAAGCTCTAGATCCTCACATAGAGAACCACCCAAGATCAACAAAAATAAATGATGCAAATCATGGAAATGTTAGAATGCCAACAAGGTAGAAGGTGAAACCTTCACAAGATAAGAGCCGACAAAAACACCAACATCGAAAACACAAAAGTAGATGTATATGAAATCTGTTTTCGATGAAGAAGGGCTTGTAATGAATACGAACTCAAGCTCCAACACTCACAAAGAGAAAAACCAAACAAGAACCAGTAAAGATGATGCGAAGGATGCAAAGGTTTTGAGCTCTCCACGAACGATGCGGCCTAGCCTATAACCCGGTCTCCTAACTACCACCATGAGACCGGTAAAATAGAAACCTATAAAGGTCAAACCTTTGTCTTGCACATAATCCGCTTGAGCTTGATGATGATGATCATGTCCGCCTCAAGTTTGAACACCTTTCTTGGTTGCGCCGGCTCGATGAAGACTAGTAAATTGCTCCCCCATACTCCATTATGGGTGAGCCTCTTTTAGGCATATCTTCACAAGACCATTATCACCAAATGGTCGGCAAGCTCCAAGCATACGATATCTTCGTGATGCTCCTCTTGACCTTGCACACATCTACTTGACCAATCTTTGGATAGCTCCATGAAGAACACCTTGGTCAACACGTAATCTTCATCTTACAACCTTGAAGCCACCATATGATCTTCAAGCGTTGCCTATGTACAAACCTTAAAGTATAACTCAAGGAAACCATTAGTCCATAAAGATTGTCATCAATTACCAAAACCAAACATAAGGGCACATGCCCTTTCAATCTCCCCCATTTTGGTAATTGATGACAAACACATTAAGAGGGTTTATATGATGAATCATGCTAATCATGCAAAGCAAGTATGCATGACTAAGAGGGCAAATGCTTAAGAACAAAACCAAAGCATGAACCTCCTCAAACAAGGGCAAATGCTTAAGAACAAAACCAAAGCATGAACCTCCTCAAACAAAACCCTCTAAACTCTTCTCCCCCTTTGGCATCGATTGCCAAAATGGGCAAAAAAAACTTAGAAGGCCGATATAGAATGTGTTCCTCCCAAAAGGGTGTATTTCTCAAGAAATGAGTGGAATAAAATACACATATCCAACGATATACGATGGGAGGAAAAAAAAACTATACAGAGGATCCAAAGATTGAAAATATATGAGATGGCACAAAGGCATAAGAAAAAGCAAGCAATCAAACGATCCAACATGCCAAAAGATTATAAGATATTATGATTTGAGCATAGGAGTGTTCTAAAGAAAATAGAGAAGTTCCCCAAGATTTGTGCACTATTTAGAATCTTTGTAGTATAATAGAAAGCTCACAAAAATTGGATCATCACTCCCCCAAAATCGATAGAAACACAACACATGTGCAAGTGTGCAAAGATATGAGACAAAGTCTAGCACTTGCAACAAACTAATGGTTGAGCAAATAGCAAAAGAGATAATCGTAGGAATAGGCTCAACCAACAAGATGTGTGTGAGTCATGGCGAAGCACTTGATATGACTAGTATAAGGATGACTATTTAAGCATCAACATAGTCTTGAAGAAATGAGACTCAAGATGCTCGACATGTCCTTCCAACATAAGTTACGAAGGTCACACACACAAACAACAAATGGGTTCACAAGCTTAAGTAAAATGCAAAGTGAAATCAAGGCTTGTGACAACCCCATGGTGAAGATAGAAAATAATAGGCTCATCAAGACAAGCATGAGGACAACAATCTTCACCACCAAAAGAGTGCACCAATAAGAATAGAATTAAGACACGCACTCAACCACACACGCTTTCATGTAACCACCGAAGAATTTAACATGAAAATAAAAGGCGGACATGAAAGACCAAGGATATCCACTAAAAGTGTAACTTCTCTCAAGTGTATAAGATTATAGGTAGATTACATCCACAAAGAAGCATGTACACCCGAGATAGTTACAAAAGGAGAGAACACGATATCCCAATGGGAGTCATAAATATACGAATAAGATCTTTGCTTGAAAGCATAGCCAATGGCTTAATATTATCTTATTGTATAAGGATGAAATCCACATAAACAACCTTCAAAGTCATCACAACTAGCAACAAGGTATCAAGAGATAGTTGAGATGCTTTGAACAACGAAACAAGTATCGCAACCAATAATATATCTTGCAATTCTAGAACAAATCAAGAACCGCAACAATTGCAAATGAAGAATATCATGCCATGATGAAGCCTACACAAGGTTGGAATCAAGAAAAGTATGCATGAGGTAGATACTTGTTACCGAGATAGCATGGGAAAGATGTAGTAGATAAAGTCTTCAATGATCGTCCTAGCATGACTCCAAAAGGCACATGGTGACACCACCTTCCTCAAATGAGACGATCCTCCAATGCATCTCCAAAGTTCCTACATCAACATTAACACACAAAATGGTACCCAAACTCATTGGGACCCAAGAGTTAGAGGAACAAACATACATAGGACAAACTCCACGGGAATAAGTGCATATGGACATGAAGATGAATTCCATGCACATATTAGCCAATAAAGAAGTGGAAGGAGTTTAACCTATATATAGGATAAAAGAAAGAAATCATGCATCGGAACAACACATAGAAAATATGCATGCACAAGACTTTCAAGAACCAAAAGTGAATACAATTTGGACAAAACATCAAGTAAACCAAGATGGCACACCAAAGGGTGACACAACATAAGGTTGTCCAAATTATATCAAAGGTCCAAATCAACACATGATAGGAGACAAGTAGAAATTAACACATGGTCAATTGCTACATTCACCAACAAATGTGAAGAAATACCAATTGAATCCCAACCCAATCAACACATGATTGAATAGGGAAACAATTGAAAAGGATACCAAGTGACCATTAGATTCCAAAATAAGATTCCAATTGAAAATAAGATTTCAACATAAATTTGTCACTTGGATTATACCAAATAAAAGATTCATCAAGGAATGGGGTATCAATGGACACACCAATTGATAGAGAGCATGATATCGAAAATAAAAGATATCAAAGAAGGAGATATCAAACTCTCAACAAGAGAGCACAAATCCAAACAAACTATGCCCTCAACGACTTTATGAAGACATAAAGAACCAAAGAGAATATATATGCCTTCCAATAACACACACTTGATATGGATCATAAGATGCTAGCTGCCCCAAGAGATGTGCATTATACAGAATTTCTATTTGAATACAAAATGCACACGATGGGATCATCACTTTCACTATATCTAGAGAAACACTAGACAAGATCACGAAAACACATGATCCACAAGTGCCTAGGAAGACAATGAGAGTTAAAACCACAACAAAACCTTGGCAAGTAATAAGGCAATTCAAAACAAGCCATGTAAAGGTGATCAATAATTTCTACCACATATAAGAGTACCAATTGTTAAGCACAAGAGGTATATGGAATTACTTTTGGGTGGTAGATAGCATTAATATAAATTATCATCTTCACAATAACAACCATAAGCATGTGGCAAAAGATAAGAATTGATCACAATGCTTACAAAGAGATTATTGATAGCTTCAAGTATGCATCCAATCATGCAAGCAATGATTAGGAAAACTTGGAGCAAACGGCTCCCTCGCATAAAATACAAGTACATATTGGAGGGAAACCGTATCAAGAAAATCTCACACTCAAGATCCATAAGATGAGAAATGAAGTCAATTTAAGCAAATTGGAACTTGAGGAGCAAACATGCCACCTAGAAACTAGATAATTTACAATATCAACTCTAAGTGGCAAAACCCCAAATGTACACGTTTTATAGACGAGTAATATACACAAAGCATACTACTCCCCCATAACGTGATGTCGGGACCCGGGGTTAGCGTATGCAAGTACAGTTAAGACATAGTCATATGGAGAGCCGAGAACCGCACCCACTTGTCTAAGCAGACAAGGCCAAGCACTGAACATTCTCGGAAAGCATCGTACATGAGGGGCATCCCATCCAGGCCGGATGATCAACTGAGATGGGTCCTCATCGTCCGCACACAAGTCAAATGATATGGGTGGTGAGCTCCCATATTCAAAGACAAGTCGCCTCAACCATACTACCGACTATCTCAAACTCTTACATAGACTTACTCCAGCCCGATCACTTAGTCGGGGTCTAGGGCGGGCTCGATCATACCACAAAGTGTGCACGAGACGGAGTCTCGAGCAATCGCATCGCGATGCCCCAAGCTGTGCACATCTAAGGGCCACTTGGTGTATGAAAGACCGACAGCCAGAACACAACTAAGGTCTCGAAAACCCATACAAAGACATGCATGTTATAAACATACACGCAGCACACATGCCTTGTATGAACAGCAGGTACCATTGCAATTCTCTACAAGGTGTACATTTTATTTATAACTCTTATAGAGTACACACAGAGATCACATACATGTGATCCAACAATACAACACAAACGGAAGCAAATTATGTCTGAGTACAGACAAGTTTAACAAATGGCTTAAGAAGCCTTATTTAAACACAAAGCCCTCCACGAGGGAACCAGTCGTCTGACTGGGACTAGACTAGTTGGTCTTCAGTCGTCCAGCTCGATGAAGAAGCCACCTTCGGGGTCAGTGGCATCATCTAAAACATAGATTAAGCAAACGTGAGTACAAAGTCGTACTCAGCAAGACTTACATAGGAACTATACTACTCATGCATCTGTATCAAGGTAAAGGGAGGTGGGGTTCACTTGCAGAAGTGCCAGCTTTGACTTGGCTAATCCTGAACTACGAGTACCAGACTTTGAGGTAAGAAGCGTACACGAGTCCACTACTTTCTCCAACCAATACACCACTATGGTGCCTTCCTCGACTTCCCCACGAGGAAGCACGCCATAGCACTCACACTTATCTTGGTGTGTTTTAGAAGTATCCGGTTCAAGTTATCTAATAATCAAGCTAAGCTTTCCAAGCAGTCCATAACCGCGGACGCGGCTATTCGAATAGTTTTGTTAACCTTGCAAGGGTGTACCGCTACACACACATGATCATCATTTACCGCCTTTGATCTCGACACCATTCAAGGGGTGCCAGCGAGGATGCTCACCACAACTGTTACCTCATAGCCGATCTAGTCCGAGAAAGCCGCCTACTTGGGTTGGTTACCACTATCGTGAACCCGGCCGGTTTACCGAAGTGGACCCAAGTGATGTGTGCGTGGTGCATAAGCCGGTCTCGGATGAGCCGTTCTCTCACTTAGCAGCCAGGCCACAGACCTACCAGAACTCCGAACTATTGCGACATCTGGACATCGAAAGGGATGAGTTAGTAAGTTGAGAGGGGTCAGTGAGCCCAATGTGTTGTTGTACTCTTCATCTTGGATCACCACACAAGAACTCGTACTAGGGCGGTGTTCAACGAGACAACCCACCGTGTACTCCTACACAACCTCTCATCGTTCACCTTGTATTAGGGTCGATTCACCAACACTTTTCTACCAACATCAACATGATCATTCCCATCCCGACTCACATCACAGTAACAACATGGAATCATACTAAGCATGCAATAAGCAGTAGCATTTGCAGGGGCCACATGATATCAAACAACTCCTACATTTGCTAGGATTGTGGTTTGCTTACTACTGTGACAAAATGATAGGTCATGCAAAGGAATGGGTTCATCTATGCGGTAGAAACGAAACATGGTGATCATCCTAAACAATGCATAAGCGAGACATGAGAGGGAAGTGGGATTTTATCGACATGATCAATGGGGGTTTGCTTGCCTTGCTGACGAGGTTCGGGTTCGGGGTCTTCAACGAAGGGGGTGACCTCGGGCTCCGGCTCCACGTCTATCAGCAACATGACAATCATAGGATCAACAGAATGTACAATGCACAATCACATGAATAAGATTGAAAGGGTGATGTTCATGGTACTGATGTGTTGAGCATTCCATTTAAATGGAGTATATTGCAATTTGAATTGCAAATTCAAACTCCACATTTGAATTCAACATTAACCAAGTTGTAAGTGATATAGTTTGATCATTTTGAAACAATTCCAAATGTGTATGATATGCCTCTGATGTGTGATTGAAATGTAGCATGTTGCCATGGTTCAAGTTGCAAAAATATTTGATTTGAATTTGATTTAATTCCATTTAAATCAAATAGCAAATGCTACTGATCACATTTTAAATTCAACTCAAACAGAGTTGAAAGTTGCATATTTGGAAAGATAATTTTCTCCTGATCATTTTTCATATATTATTTGTCCAATTTGGAGTTAATATGAATTTTCTATGAATTTCCAAAGTTTGGGGTATTTTCTGGAATTTCTGGAATTCTTTTAATTCAAATAATCTCTGGAAATTCATTTAAATGATTTATTGCGCAAGTGCTGACGTCAGGGGGGGGCTGACACGTGGGGTCACCTTGTCAGTGACTGGGTTAAATTAATCCAGTGGCTTAATTAAGCCACTGGGCCCACTGGTCAGTGACCCAGGGGGTCATTAGCCGAGTGCTTAGGGGTTAACCCACCGGCGGCTAACCGCCGGCGACTGGAGCCGCGGCGGCGACTCGCCGGAATGGCCTAGGGGCCACGAGAGAGGAAACGGAGGGCATCGGCGGGCTCCTGGAGGTCTTCCGCGTCGTCTGGAAGTAACAGGGGGTCACGGGGAGGTCGGGAGCGACGACGGCGACGACTCCGGCGGAAACAGAGAACCGGCGAGGTCGTAGTTGAAGTTGTGGTGCACGGTTGGAGTTGATTCGGGGCTCGTTCGAACGCTAGCACGTGCAGGAGTCAAACGCGTGCACTGGGGGTTCATGACGAGCACTGGAGCGAGGAGGACGGCGACCATGGCGGCGACGAGCTCCTGCGTCCATGGAGGATCCGGCTAGAGGAAGCAAACGAGGGGGAGAAGTGAGGGGTTCTGGCCGTGAGCTCACCCTGAATCTATCTGGAGTGGTGGCTTGCTCGGGGAGGCGCTGGAGTTGCCGGAATTTGAAATCGATCCACGGCGGCCGGCGATGAAGACGACGAAGCTAGCGAGCTCGTGGAGGCGTCCTGCTCCGATTCCTTTCGCAGGTCGATGAAGACGACGACGAGGAGCACGGTGGACTTGCTGGCTTGAGCTCTAGGGCACGGTGGCCACGCGGGGGCTCGATGGCGCTCCAGCGTTCTTCTCGGGCGACGACGAAACGGGCGAGAGAGGAGGGGAGGGAGCTCGTGGAGGGGGGGGAATGGAGCGAGGCGGCTGCGAGGAGTCTCCAGACGCGAGAAGAGGCCACGGGGAGGCCTGGAAACTCTCGGCGGCGACGTGGCATCCCCGGCTAGCTCGATGGCATTCCACCGAGCAGCTTGGAGGCGCGGGAGGGGGAAGAAGACGTCGCTGCCCCTGTGGGCCGGCTGGGCTGGGGTGGGCCGGCTTCGCCTGGGCGCCAGGTAAGGAATTTTCTTATTCTCTTCTGTTTAATCTTCTGACATTTGTTCTGTTTAGCCAAATAAAATAGCTAAACATTTTATTAAATGCTGAAAATTTTTATGTGGCCTCATAATAATATAGACTAGCCACTCATAAACTTTCAACATTTTTAAAATTCAAATGATTTGAATTTTAAATCAAATAGGGGTATTTCTTTAATTCCATGGCACTGTTTGAATATTTGAAAAATCTATGAGCATGGGATGGGTCCCACATCACTTGATATGTGATCACACTCATTTATAAGACTTTTCAAAACTCTAACATGAATTTTTGGAGAAGATTTTTATCTGGCCTTTTGAATTAATTCATCTGCGGGGTGTTCCTTCTCCCATTTGGATTTTGAAGTTGATTTCCGTTGAAAATTTGACATGATGCAAGGTTACTTGATCCTAGCACATTACCTAACAGAGGGTTCTGACAACTCGCCCCCACTCAACAGAATCTCGTCCCGAGATTCAGAAGTCTGCGGGAGGAAGGTGGGGTACTCGACACTGAGACGGTCTTCTCTTTCCCACGTAGCTTCTCTTTCGGAGTGGTGTGACCATTGCACTTTCAGAAACCTAATCTTCTGACGACGAGTGACACGCTCTGCGGAATCAAGAATACGAACGGGGTATTCTCGATAAGAAAGGTCATCTTGGAGATCAAGCGTTTCATGGTCGACTTCGCGGATGGGGTCCTTGAAGCAACGCCTGAGTTGGGACACATGGAATACATCATGTACTCGGGAGAGGTGCGGAGGTAGTTCAAGTTGGTAGGCAACTCCTCCACGTTTAGCAATAATGCGGAAAGGTCCGATGTAACGTGGGGCCAATTTGCCTTTGATATCGAAACGTTGGGTTCCCTTCAGAGGAGTAACCCGAAGGTAAGCCTTCTCATCCAGATTGTAGCTCTCTTCCCTATGATGACGATCATAGTAGATTTTCTGACGAGACTGGGCTGCTTTCAATTGATCACGAACAATGCGAACTTGCTCTTCTGCTTCCTTGATCATATCCGGTCCAAAGAATTGTCTTTCACCGGTTTCTGACCAGTTTAAAGGTGTTCGACATCGTCGTCCATAAAGGAGTTCAAAAGGAGCCATGTTCAGACTAGATTGAAAACTATTGTTATAAGCAAATTCGGAAAATGGAAGAGACTTCTCCCAATTCTTTCCGAATGAGATAACACAAGCTCTGAGCATGTCTTCAAGAATTTGGTTAACCCTTTCGACTTGGCCGCTAGACTGAGGATGGAAAGCTGTACTAAAGGAGAGATGAGTTCCCATAGCATTTTGAAAGCTTCCCCAAAATCTAGAGGTGAAAAGGCTACCGCGATCAGAATTGATTTCCAAAGGAACACAATGAAGTGATACAATTCTAGAGATGTACAAGTCTGCTAACTGGCTAGCAGTTATAGACTCGCGAACCGGAAGGAAGTGAGCAACTTTGGAAAGCCTATCTATGACAACGAAGATGGCATTGTTTCCTTTCTGGGTTCTTGGAAAGCCGGTGATGAAGTCCATACCGACTTTGTCCCATTTCCACTCGGGAATAGACAAAGGTTGAAGTGTACCAGCAGGTCTTTGATGTTCTGCCTTAATGCGACGACAAACATCACATTCGGCAACAAATTGAGCAATGTCTCTCTTCATCCTAGTCCACCAAAATCTCTGGCGTAGATCTCGGTACATTTTTGTGCTACCGGGATGAATTGAGAGGGGTGTGTCATGGGCTTCTTTGAGGATGAGTTGCCTTAGTTCCTTATTCTTAGGTACTACCAAACGATTTTCAAAGAATACCGTTCCTTTGCTATCTGTGGAGAAACATTTAGCAACTCCGCTAGCAATGTTCTCCTTGATCTGGCGAACACCTCGTGCACGCCTTTGGGCAACTATGATTTGATCCTCAAGAGTTGGTTTCGCCACCAAGGTAGAAAGATAGCCATGAGGAACAATTTCAAGGTTGAGCTTGCGAACGTCCTCATGAAGAAGTGGTTGATACTGTTGTAACATGAGGTTGTTACAATACGACTTACGACTTAGTGCATCAGCCATGACATTGGCTTTTCCTGGGGTGTAAGAAATTACTACGTCGTAATCTTTTATCAACTCAATCCAGCGTCTTTGCCTGAGGTTAAGATCTGGCTGGGTGAAAATATATTTGAGGCTTTGGTGGTCAGAATAAATCTCGCAACGGTTACCAAGGAGGTAATGTCGCCAAGTGGTTAGGGCATGAACTACGGCAGCAATTTCAAGGTCATGGGTAGGATAGTTCTCTTCATGTGGCCGCAACTGGCGTGAAGCATAAGCTACCACATGTCGATCTTGCAGAAGTATGCATCCTAACCCTTGCCGTGATGCGTCACAATAGATCTCAAAATCCTTTTTGGTGTCTGGAGGTGCAAGTACAGGTGCAGAAGTCAATCTTCTTTTTAGCTCTTGAAAGCTTTCCTCGCACTTGGGAGTCCATAGGAATTTCTTATCTTTCTTGAGGAGTTCAGTTAGAGGCTTTGCAACTTTAGAAAAGTTCTCGACGAAGCGACGGCAATAGCTGGCTAGGCCAAGAAAAATCCTAACTTGCTTAACCGATTCAGGTGGAGTCCAGTCAAGGACGGCCTGAACTCTCTCGGGATTCACAGCAATGCCTTTTGCAGAAATCACGTGGCCTAAGTAGGTCACTTCTGGTAGCCAGAATTCACACTTGGAGAATTTAGCATACAGGAGATGCTCTCTAAGTTTCATCAATACCAGCCTTAGGTGTTCGGCATGTTCTTCTTCGTTCTTCGAGTATATAAGGATGTCATCGAGGTAAACCACGACGAACTGGTCCAAATACTCCATGAAGATCGAGTTCATCATGCGTGAGAAAGTGGCGGGGGCATTGGTTAAACCAAAGGACATGACGGTGTACTCGTAAAGACCATAACGAGTAGTAAAAGCCGTTTTGGGAATTATCTCGTTTCGGATCTTGATTTGATGATAACCTAATCTCAAATCCATCTTGGAGAAGACAGAGGATCCTGCAAGTTGACCATAAAGATCATTGATACTGGGAAATGGGTACTTGTTCTTTATCGTCGCTAAATTTAGCGGGCGATAGTCTACGCACATCCTTTCTGTTCCATCTTTCTTCGTTATGAACAGAACGGGGCAACCCCATGGCGATGAGCTAGGGCGGATGAAGCCTTTCTCCAACAAAGCTTCCAGTTGGGTTTTAAGCTCAGCTAACTCACGTGGGGCCATTTTGTATGGGCGTCTAGAAATTGGTGCGGTTCCTGGGGCAAGATCCACTATAAACTCTACACATCTGTCGGGTGGCATGCCGGCAGCTCTTCAGGAAAGACATCCGGGAAGTCACGAACCACCGGAATATCTTCAAGTTCGGGAAGGGGAAGTACATTCAAGGAATGCACTTGGGTTCTTGTTCTGGGTGAGGTATAGTTGACGGTTTTGCCTAAAGGGTGGGTGAGTTTCACGGATTTGCCTTTGCAATCCAGGTAGGCATTCTGTCTTGATAGCCAATCCATGCCAAGGATGACATCAATGTCTGAAGACTTGAGGGCTATGAGTGAAGCAAGGAATACTAAACCCTCAATTGCAATTTGATTACCATGGCTCACTCTATTAGTTTGCCATCTTGACCCTGGAGTTTGAATAATCATTGGGGTGGACAATTCAACAAAGGGTAACTCATGACGAAGTGCATAACTTTCCGACATGAATGAATGAGATGCTCCTGGGTCGAAAAGAACGGAAGTAGGAACAAAATTGACTGGGAGCGTACCAAGAATGACGTCAGTGGTGTCATCAGTCTCTTCGGCGGCGATCTGGTTCACACGTCCACGAGTGGTGGGAGGAGCGGGTTTGGCGGTGTAGACCTTCTAGGGTGGCTTGCCACGGCCATTATTGTTGTTGCCTCCGGCACGTGGTGGAGCATTCTGGTGTTGGAGCTGGTTCTGGGGACACTCACGAGAGTAGTGGCCTGCCTGACCACATTTGTAACAGGCTCTGAAAACAGTTCGTGGAGCTGGGTTGTTTGGTGGAGCTGGGTGGAACTGGGTTGGTGGACGAGGCGCCACATAGGATGGCCTCGGGGGGTTGTTCTGGCGGAGCATGCTGTTTGGGATCCAGATCTTGCGCTTCTGGGAGCCAGAACTGGATGAGCTGTCATCTCTACGGTGTTTGCGGAAATCGTTGGGGGTGTTCATGTCCTCGGCCTTGATGGCCTTGTTGACAAGGACCTGGAATGTGGCAAAGTCATGAAGATTGAGCTCACGACGAAGTCCAGTGTTGAGGCCACGACGGAACCTCTCTTGTTTCTTGGAGTCGGTGGAGACTTCTTCGGTAGCATAACGAGCCAGTCGGTTGAACTCACGACTAAACTAATCAACGGTCCTTCTGCCTTGAGTGAGGTTGCAGAACTCCTCACGCTTGCGGTCCATGAAACCTTTGGGAATGTGGTGCTCACGGAAGGACGTGCAGAATTCCTCCCAAGATGCAGGTGGTCCAACGGGGCGCATATTCAGAAAGTTCTCCCACCAAGTGCTAGCTGCACCTTCGAGGTGATAGGTGGCATAGTTGACCTTGTCACCAGTTGCAACACGGCCTGCTTGGAGCTTCCTCTCGATGCTGCGAAGCCAGTCATCGGCGTCAAGGGGCTCGGTGGAGTAACTGAAAACCGGGGGATGAAGTCGGATGAAGTCGTTCGGGGACACCAACTCATTGCGCTGCTGAGTGGTGTTGCGTGCAATGACTTCTAACAGGTGGTGAGAGTCTCGGCGGTTCCTCTCGACCTCCATCAGAACCTGAGCCATCGTGGGTGGGGGTGGAAGGTTGCCTTCCTCCTGATCATTCCCACGACCTTGGTTACGACCAACCTGGCCACGGGTTCCTTGAGACATCCTGAAGGTGAAAACCAAAGTCAAACAGAGTTGATTGGAAGAGTCTAAACAAGGTATTGAAGTACTGGAAGGATTACAGAGCAAAGGAAATAATCATCTTGACAACATGGTGATAAAGCATACAAGCCATATATTCACAAGCTGTCATACAAACCATACATCATTTTAGTACAAGCACCAAGCTAATACAAACGTGATGAAGATGATACATCCTTCAGAGGCACTCTGACTTCCTATACGTTATTTATCTAAGCCTCTGGAACTTAGACACCTTGCATATAATACACTAAGATACTACTACATCATCACTAAGTAAGACCACAGGCGGTCTCACTCATCTCCATCTCCATAGTAGTCCTCATAAAAGTTACCCGCGTATCCCGGTAGCTGGAGGTGACCATCGGAAAACACGGAGGCTTGTGGACCCTGATATCCATTTGGGCAAGGATGGGGCCTAGGTCCAGCGTAGGGTGGAAGCAAAGGACCACGGGGTGGAAAAATGCCTCCAATCTCGGGCCAAGCAACTCGAGAAGGCATCTGAGTCCTCACTGGGTAGATCGCATCGTGCTCAACTGATCCCACGCTCACAAAGGGAGCCAAAAGTGTCAGTGCTCGATACAGACGAACACGGGTGGCGTGGAGCTCAAAACGGAGAGCGCGTGCATCACGATCTCTGTCACTAGCAAACCTAGCAGTCACCTGGAGTGCGGGATCCTCTGCAGAGTGATCTGAGTAGAGTCCGGTGTAATATCCCTCTTCTCCTGGAAGTGCAGCAGGGATATAGCGGAAAGAAGTCTCTCTCAGCAAAGTGTGCTCCTCTCTCAGCAGTGTCATACATGAGTATGCAGCATCCTGCACAGTCATGTTCTCGGTAACGCCAATGCCATGTCCAAAGTGGATAGGCTGAGTGACTCCAACGTGGTGCGGGTAGATCCGAACAATGCAGTGGAACTGCGTCTGGTTGAAGTCGTGGAACTGCTCCTCGACGGTGTACTCAGGGTACCATCGATATCCCACATAGGACATCATCTCGATCAACGTGGCGGGATGGCCACGCACACCGAGGCACCTGGTCAAACGAACAATCTGTCGAGGGGGAAGATCTGCCATCTGAAACAGAAAGGAGTTTGCAAATGCATCAGATTATGAGATAAACCTGGAATGACTCGGACAACATAACGGCTGTAATTGTAAGAAATGACAATTTCTTTCAATCATGAAAAACAGCAATTACATAATACGATGTAAGAAATCAGCATTACAACAATGCTAGGAAAACCTGACACAACTTTCCTACGGCTATAAGGAAGCAAACAACGAGATGTGCTAATCAGACAGAGGAGAGCCTAGTCCTATCTTCCCGTAGAACAAGATGAGGGTGACTCAGAACTCAGAACGAAGGGGTAAGGAGAAAAAAGAAGCCTTACGTTGTTCCCTTATATACCCAGAGTAACAATATAACTATAGCAAGCTAGATTCAACTTCGGCCAAGGCTACTAGTCCTACAGTCAGTCCTGCTCTGATACCAAGTCTGTCGGGACCCGGGGTTAGCGTATGCAAGTACAGTTAAGACATAGTCATATGGAGAGCCGAGAACCGCACCCACTTGTCTAAGCAGACAAGGCCAAGCACTGAACATTCTCGGAAAGCATCGTACGTGAGGGGCATCCCATCCAGGACGGATGATCAACTGAGATGGGTCCTCATCGTCCGCACACAAGTCAAATGATATGGGTGGTGAGCTCCCATATTCAAAGACAAGTCGCCTCAACCATACTACCGACTATCTCAAACTCTTACATAGACTTACTCCGACCCGATCACTTAGTCGGGGTCTAGGGCGGGCTCGATCATACCACAAAGTGTGCACGAGACGGAGTCTCGAGCAATCGCATCGCGATGCCCCAAGCTGCGCACATCTAAGGGCCACTTGGTGTATGAAAGACCGCCAGCCAGAACACAACTAAGGTCTCGAAAACCCATACAAAGACATGCATGTTATAAACATACACGCAGCACACATGCCTTGTATGAACAGCAGGTACCATTGCAATTCTCTACAAGGTGTACATTTTATTTATAACTCTTATAGAGTAGACACAGAGATCACATACATGTGATCCAACAGTACAACACAAACGGAAGCAAATTATGTCTGAGTACAGACAAGTTTAACAAATGGCTTAAGAAGCCTTATTTAAACACAAAGCCCTCCACGAGGGAACCAGTCGTCTGACTGGGACTAGACTAGTTGGTCTTCAGTCGTCCAGCTCGATGAAGAAGCCACCTTCGGGGTCAGTGGCATCATCTAAAACATAGATTAAGCAAACGTGAGTATAAAGTCGTACTCAGCAAGACTTACATAGGAACTATACTACTCATGCATCTGTATCAAGGTAAAGGGAGGTGGGGTTCACTTGCAGAAGTGCCAGCTTTGACTTGGCTAATCCTGAACTACGAGTACCAGACTTTGAGGTAAGAAGCGTACACGAGTCCACTACTTTCTCCAACCAATACACCACTATGGTGCCTTCCTCGACTTCCCCACGAGGAAGCACGCCATAGCACTCACACTTATCTTGGTGTGTTTTAGAAGTATCCGGTTCAAGTTATCTAATAATCAAGCTAAGCTTTCCAAGCAGTCCATAACCGCGGACGCGGCTATTCGAATAGTTTTGTTAACCTTGCAAGGGTGTACCGCTACACACACATGATCATCATTTACCGCCTTTGATCTCGACACCATTCAAGGGGTGCCAGCGAGGATGCTCACAACAACCGTTACCTCATAGCCGATCTAGTCCGAGAAAGCCGCCTACTTGGGTTGGTTACCACTATCGTGAACCCGGCCGGTTTACCGAAGTGGACCCAAGTGATGTGTGCGTGGTGCATAAGCCGGTCTCGGATGAGCCGTTCTCTCACTTAGCAGCCAGGCCACAGACCTACCAGAACTCCGAACTATTGCGACATCTGGACATCGAAAGGGATGAGTTAGTAAGTTGAGAGGGGTCAGTGAGCCCAATGTGTGGTTGTACTCTTCATCTTGGATCACCACACAAGAACTCGTACTAGGGCGGTGTTCAACGAGACAACCCACCGTGTACTCCTACACAGCCTCTCATCGTTCACCTTGTATTAGGGTCGATTCACCAACACTTTTCTACCAACATCAACATGATCATTCCCATCCCGACTCACATCACAGTAACAACATGGTATCATACTAAGCATGCAATAAGCAGTAGCATTTGCAGGGGCCACATGATATCAAACAACTCCTACATTTGCTAGGATTGTGGTTTGCTTACTACAGTGACAAAATGATAGGTCATGCAAAGGAATGGGTTCATCTATGCGGTAGAAACGAAGCATGGTGATCATCCTAAACAATGCATAAGCGAGACATGAGAGGGAAGTGGGATTTTATCGACATGATCAATGGCGGTTTGCTTGCCTTGCTGACGAGGTTCGGGTTCGGGGTCTTCAACGAAGGGGGTGACCTCGGGCTCCGGCTCCACGTCTATCAGCAACATGACAATCATAGGATCAACAGAATGTACAATGCACAATCACATGAATAAGATTGAAAGGGTGATGTTCATGGTACTGATGTGTTGAGCATTCCATTTAAATGGAGTATATTGCAATTTGAATTGCAAATTCAAACTCCACATTTGAATTCAACATTAACCAAGTTGTAAGTGATATATTTTGATCATTTTGAAACAATTCCAAATGTGTATGATATGCCTCTGATGTGTGATTGAAATGTAGCATGTTGCCATGGTTCAAGTTGCAAAAATATTTGATTTGAATTTGATTTAATTCCATTTAAATCAAATAGCAAATGCTACTGATCACATTTTAAATTCAACTCAAACAGAGTTGAAAGTTGCATATTTGGAAAGATAATTTTCTCCTGATCATTTTTCATATATTATTTGTCCAATTTGGAGTTAATATGAATTTTCTATGAATTTCCAAAGTTTGGGGTATTTTCTGGAATTTCTGGAATTCTTTTAATTCAAATAATCTCTGGAAATTCATTTAAATGATTTATTGCGCAAGTGCTGACGTCAGGGGGGGGGGGCTGACACGTGGGGTCACCTTGTCAGTGACTGGGTTAAATTAATCCAGTGGCTTAATTAAGCCACTGGGCCCACTGGTCAGTGACCCAGGGGGTCATTAGCCGAGTGCTTAGGGGTTAACCCACCGGCGGCTAACCGCCGGCGACTGGAGCCGCGGCGGCGACTCGCCGGAATGGCCTAGGGGCCACGAGAGAGGAAACGGAGGGCATCGGCGGGCTCCTGGAGGTCTTCCGCGTCGTCTGGAAGTAACAGGGGGTCACGGGGAGGTCGGGAGCGACGACGGCGACGACTCCGGCGGAAACAGAGAACCGGCGAGGTCGTAGTTGAAGTTGTGGTGCACGGTTGGAGTTGATTCGGGGCTCGTTCGAACGCTAGCACGTGCAGGAGTCAAACGCGTGCACTGGGGGTTCACGACGAGCACTGGAGCGAGGAGGACGACGACCATGGCGGCGACGAGCTCCTGCGTCCATGGCGGATCCGGCTAGAGGAAGCAAACGAGGGGGAGAAGTGAGGGGTTCCGGCCGGGAGCTCACCCTGAATCTATCTGGAGTGGTGGCTTGCTCGGGGAGGCGCTGGAGTTGCCGGAATTTGAAATCGATCCACGGCGGCCGGCGATGAAGACGACGAAGCTAGCGAGCTCGTGGAGGCGTCCTGCTCCGATTCCTTTCGCAGGTCGATGAAGACGACGACGAGGAGCACGGTGGACTTGCTGGCTTGAGCTCTAGGGCACGGTGGCCACGCGGGGGCTCGACGGCGCTCCGGCGTTCTTCTCGGGCGACGACAAAACGGGCGAGAGAGGAGGGGAGGGAGCTCGTGGAGGGGGGGAATGGAGCGAGGCGGCTGCGAGGAGTCTCCAGACGCGAGAAGAGGCCACGGGGAGGCCTGGAAACTCTCGGCGGCGACGTGGAATCCCCGGCTAGCTCGGTGGCATTCCACCGAGCAGCTTGGAGGCGCGGGAGGGGGAAGAAGACGTCGCTGCCCCTGTGGGCCGGCTGGGCTGGGGTGGGCCGGCTTCGCCTGTGCGCCAGGTAAGGAATTTTCTTATTCTCTTCTGTTTAATCTTCTGACATTTGTTCTGTTTAGCCAAATAAAATAGCTAAACATTTTATTAAATGCTGAAAAAATTTATGTGGCCTCATAATAATATAGACTAGCCACTCATAAACTTTCAACATTTTTAAAATTCAAATGATTTGAATTTTAAATCAAATAGGGGTATTTCTTTAATTCCATGGCACTGTTTGAATATTTGAAAAATCTATGAGCATGGGATGGGTCCCACATCACTTGATATGTGATCACACTCATTATAAGACTTTTCAAAACTCTAACATGAATTTTTGGAGAAGATTTTTATCTGGCCTTTTGAATTAATTCATCTGGGGGGTGTTCCTTCTCCCATTTGGATTTTGAAGTTGATTTCCTTTGAAAATTTGACATGATGCAAGGTTACTTGATCCTAGCACATTACCTAACAGAGGGTTCTGACACGTGATATCCCAAAATTCACAACTAGAGGCAAACAAATACCAACAAGAGATAATTAATGGATATTTTAGAATTTGAATTTCTCATGAGAACGACATACCACATAGTCACTAGATAATCTTATAATATTAATACTAGGTGGTATTTCTCATGTATACACATTTTAGGATCGTAAAGTGCACAAGACACATCACTCCCCCAAAATGGGATGATCCATTAATCTCTCACAAGAGCCAACTAAGATAAAACCAATACGAAAAAGAGACTCAACACAACACTCAAATATACATGATGTGCAAACCAACATATACATAATTGATTACTCAAGATACGTAAATTGGAAGCACAACATATACAAACACATGCAAGGTACAAAACCAAAACATGCAAAGGGGCAAGTAACTTTCAATGTAAACAATTTAAGTACAAGTTACCGTAAGGAGGCACATTGGATATACGATAGACACATGATAGTCCAAATGACTTGGCTTGAGACAAAGTGATTAATGAAGGTCCCTTAATTCTTCATAGTGTAGCCAAGTCTCCAATGCCCTCCAACACCACCTAATGATCAAGTTGGAGTTTGTTGGTCCCCAACTAAGTTGGGTCCTAAGAGGTTAGTCACAATAGGCTTGGCAACCCAAATGGTGCTTTTCTTGTCACCACTTTGAGTGCCAACAAATTTGGCAAGCACATTGCCAACCTTACCCTTCCGAAGAGAATAAACATCATCAACTATAATAGGCTTGGATAAGGTACCGTTCGTGCATGAAGAAGCAAGATGACCCTTCTCGTGACATAAGTAGCAACACCTACTCTTTCCTTTCTTCATAGTTGATTTCTCAACATGAAGATCATTTACTTGAGTCTTCTTGGGAAGAGGCTTCACTTCACCTTGCGGTTGAACTTGAGGCCTCTTCCCTAGTTGCTTGTCACTCATGGGCTTCTTCTTCAAAGGGCAAGATCTAACATGGTGCCCTTCAACCTTGCACTTGAAACAAATAATCTTGGCCGAATTCTTGACTTGAGATTGGCCCTTATTCTTGTTAAACATGGACTTCTTATTGTTGGAGTTGAATCCAAGTCCACCCTTGTCATTGGGGGATTTTTGTCCACACAAAACCTTGTCAAGTGTAGACTTCCCTTCATGACCCTTTCCCAAGTCTTTCTTCAAAGAAGTGACTTGGGACTTGAGCTCTTTGATTTCCTCTACATGATTAGTAACAATACAAGTACTAGAGGAAGTAGAAGCATTGTTAGAGCAACAAGGCAAGGAAAGTAATTCATCACATGATGTAGCAACATTATGAGTGGATGAATTACAAGGACTAGCACAAGGCAATATAGCATATTGAGTAGAAGTAGTGATAATGTCCACATGAGGAACTAATTTAGAAACCTTAGCCTCATGAGCTAACTTTAGCACATTATGAGAGACTAGAAGATCCTCATGAGAGCTTGAGAGATTTTCATGACTTTCTTCCAATTTCCCATACTTGCTAGTTAGCAACTCAAGTTGAGCCTTTAGCTCAACATTCTCCTTTAGGATGTATGCTTCACAAGAAATAGAGTTAGTAGCACAAGCATCATCAAGAATAATGGAAGGAGAAGATGACATGGCAAGATCTTTCAAATATGAAGCTTTTAGTTGAGCATGCGACTCGGTGAGTTTGATGAGCTCACCCTTAATGACCCGTGAGCCATTTCCGAGGTGCTCAAAATCCTCAAGGAGTTTAGCATGCGCAACCTCAAGCTTATTATGTTTAGTTTTGATGGAATTAGCCACCTCAAGGGTTCTATCGAGAGATTCCTTTACTTTAGATAACTCTAAAGCAAAAGTCTCCTCAAGAGATTCCTTGGTGGTTTCTTCACACTCAAGAGCTTGAGATAGATCCGCAATTTCATTAGCGTAATCACGCTCATGGCTTTCCATTTTCTCAATGGTGGCCTCATTCTCCTCAATATGAGCTTCCAACTCCTCAATGTATTTCTTGCCCTCAATGGTAATAGACATGATTTCCATGAAGTTGGAGCAAGCAATTTTATTCTTATGAAGAGCTTTAAAAATCATTTCTCCCTTAATTTTTAAGGAAGCAATATTAACATGCTCTTCAACATTATCTACATCATCACCATCACTAGATATGGGGGTCAAAGTAGGAGATACCTTTAACTCCTTCGCCATAAGGCAAAAATGAGACACACGAGATGATGATGTAGGATCTCTTGAGGCACCACTCAAGACCACATCTTGTTCCACGGCCGTTGATTTTCCTCTACATTGTTAGTACAATAACTAGAGGAAATAGAGGCATTCTTATCATGGCAACAAGATATATCAAGCATATCATCATGAGATTTATTCAAGTGATTTCTACATGATATGCAAGGACTATCAACGCAAGCATGTAAGACATTTGTGGTGCTCGAAGTGTTGAGGTCCAACAAGGAGGCATTGCAATAAGATAGTGATAAAGAGTTATGAATAATAGGTTCACAATCATCATTGCAATGACTCACACTACTCACCATTTCATTACCTTGTGGAAAACCACATGTTGGTGAAGTAGAAGAAGTTGAGAAGGCATCGCGACCGGAGGTGGAGGGAGAACAATCATCCCCACAAATCTTGGACACACCATATTTATCTTGAAGCTTTGTCCACAACTCATGAGCATCTCGAAATGGCATGAGTTGAAATATGTCTACATTACTCAAAGCATCAACAAGCACATTAGAAGCTTGAGCATTGAGATAAGAGTTTTTCTCATCCACTAAGGATAGGTTATGAGTATCCTTTGGAGGAGAAAAACCCATATCTTCAATTCGCTCCATACACGGGTCAATGCCCCGAAAGTATTTAAGCATGTGAATTTTCCAAGCAACATAATTTCTGCCATCTAAACTAAGAGTGTCAATGAATCCTAAACCCCTAGTCGACATCTTTACTCTCAAGGCGGTGAAGCCCTATAAAGAGAGACGAGGCTCTGATACCAATTGAAAGGACGTGGATGACACCTAGAGGGGGGTGAATAGGCGTTTAAAATAATTACGGTTTCGGCTTGAACAAATGTGGAATAAAACTTAACGTTTAATTTGCCAAGAAAGAAACCTAAATAAGCTAGGCTCAACTATGTGCACCAACAACTTATACTAAGCAAGATAAAAAACTATGTGATAGCAAGATATATGACAAGAGCACTATGGCTATCACTAAGTAGGTGCACAAGTAAATAGGTTGACTAGATGAACAACCTATGGGACAAGCAATGCACAATAATATGAGCAAGCACAAGATAAACAATGTAATAAGCTTGCTCAAAGTAAGGGTAGAGATAACCGCAAGTGGAGCCGATGGAGACAAGGATTTGTTACCGAAGTTCCTTCTCTTGCGAGAAGTACGTCTCCGTTTCGGGAGGATGAGGAGCACAATGCTCACACGAAGCCAACGAGGGCCACCCTATTTCTCCTCACGCTCTTACCAATGCAAGATGTCGTGATTCCACTATTAGGACACTTGAGGGCGGTCACCGAACCCGTACAAATGGCGACCCTTGAGGGCGGTCACCGAACCCGTACAAATGCTCGAGGCTATCTCCACAACCGAATTGGAGGCTCCCGTAGCGTCCCGAAGCTTTCCACCACAATGATTGAGCTCCGCAACAACAAGCCTCTAGGGGCCAACGCACCCAAGAGGAACAAGCTCTAGAGTGCCAATGCACTCAAGAGAACAAGCTCTAGAGTGCCAATGCACTCACGAGTAATTATCTTCTCAACTTCACTTACTACAGCGAATCCTCGGAGAGAACTAAAACCGATGCGCCAAATGCAATGGCAAGAGCACACGAAGTGCTCAAGTCCCCAACTCTCAAATCTCACCAAAGAAACAAAAGCTATGGAGGAATATGAGAGGAAGAACAAGGGGAACACCAAGAACTCCAAGATCTAGATCCACAAGGTTCCCCTCACTTAGAGGAGAGATGGCTTAGTGGAGAATGTGGATCTAGACCTCCTCTCTCGTTTCCCTCAAAAAGGAGCAAGAATCATGGGAGGGAAAGGGAGTAAGCAAGCTCAAAGAGGTCAACAATGGGGGGAAGAACTTGCACAAAACGGGTGAGGACAAAGGAAGAAGAAGACCCCCTTTTATAGGTCCCCACGAATCCAACCGTTGGAAGCCCACCAACCACGGTACTACCGCACAGCGAGCGGTACTACCGTGGAGCGGTACTACCTCAACTGGAGCGGTACTACCGCCCTACGGTACTACCGGGCACAGTACCATGCCCCACTACCGCCCTATCCAGTAGGAATGCGGTAGTGGATGCGGTACTAACCACGGTAGTACCGCACTACCGCTCTACTGGGCGGTACTACCGCTCGGGTGGTACTACCTCAATTCCGGGCGGTACTACCTCACAGGAAAAAACAGCACGACCAAAACAAGCATAACTTTTTCATACGAACTCCGATTTTGATGATCTTGGGCTTGTTTTAAAGCTATGGAAAAGCTCTAGATCCTCACATAGAGAACCACCCAAGATCAACAAAAATAAATGATTCAAATCATGGAAATGTTAGAATGCCAACAAGGTAGAAGGTGAAATCTTCACAAGATAAGAGCCGACAAAAACACCAACATCGAAAACACAAAAGTAGATGTATATGAAATCCGTTTTCGATGAAGAAGGGCTTGTAATGAATACGAACTCAAGCTCCAACACTCACAAAGAGAAAAACCAAACAAGAACCGGTAAAGATGATGCGAAGGATGCAAAGGTTTGAGCTCTCCATGAACGATGCGGCCTAGCCTATAACCCGGTATCCTAACTACCACCATGAGACCGGTAAACTAGAAACCTATAAAGGTCAAACCTTTGTCTTGCACAAAATACACTTGAGCTTGATGATGATGATCATGTCCGCCTCAAGTTGGAACACCTTTCTTGGTTGCGCCGGCTCGATGAAGACTAGTAAATTGGTCCCCCATACTCCATTATGGGTGAGCCTCTTTTAGGCATATCTTCACACGACCATTATCACCAAATGGTCGGCAAGCTCCAAGCATACGATATCTTCGTGATGCTCCTCTTGACCTTGCACACATCTACTTGACCAATCTTTGGATAGCTCCATGAAGAACACCTTGGTCAACACGTAATCTTCATCTTACAACCTTGAAGCCACCATATGATCTTCAAGCGTTGCCTATGTACAAACCTTAAAGTATAACTCAAGGAAACCATTAGTCCATAAAGATTGTCATCAATTACCAAAACCAAAACATAAGGGCACATGCCCTTTCAGCATCCCCAAGCTTAGACGCTTGAGTCTTCTTGAATATTTATTGGGGGTGCACATGGGCATCCCCAAGCTTGAGCGTTTGACACTCCTGAATCTTCTTTCATCACCTTCCATCGCGCATTTGAAAACTCCCTTCATACATAACTCATTGTAGGCTGATTAGAGAGGTTAGTACCCTAATAAAATGATTTTCCTCTACTGAAAATAAAGATAATCTTGAAGAGCTACTGTTTCTCAAGATTTCAAAAAGTTTTTGCAAAGAAAAAGCAAGCTTAAAGTTTGCAAAAGTGAAGAGCGACAAAACGTGGCAGAATCTATGAAAAACAGAACAGCAGGTCGAAACGAATTTTTTAGGGGTACTTCTGCAACTCAAATCAAAAAACTCAGAACATACGCAAGTTTCGTAATTGTATATAGCACGCTGTGTAAAAATTTCAGCTCAAAAATATGAACTGGGATTTTTCTATGATTTTTCTAGTCACGAGGACAGAATCTGTTTTCTGGACAACATGTCACAACTTTTACTTCCCTTGTCATATGAGGCTAAACTTGGCACAAAGCTTGAAAAGTAAAGATACAATGATGTTGCTACATTAGTAACAATCATCAAGACCACTAAGAAGAGAACAAAAGAAAAAAGAAAAACCTAAATTCGTTGCGGGCTGCCTCCCGAAAGCGCTTCTTTAGAGCCATTAGCTAGGCTTAAAGCAGAAGATCAAGTCTTTTCAAGAGAATAACTAGCCCGTGTGACGGACTCAAAAGGTAACTTAATCTTTTTCCTAGGGAAATGTTCCATCCCTTTCTTGAGAGTGAATTGGAATTTGATAGTTCCCTCTTTCATGTCAATGATAGCACCAAGTGTGCGAATAAAAGGACGTCCCAAAATAATTGGACAAGAGGGCTCACACTCAATGTCCATAATAGTGAAATCAACGGGAACATAATTGTCATTGACAATGATAAGAACATCGTCGATCTTCCCCAAAGGTTTCTTTACGGAAGAATCAACAAGAAGAACACCAAAAGAACAAGGATCAAAAGGTTTCAATTCAAGCATATCATACATTCTTTTGGGCATAACAGAGGTACTTGATCCAACATCACAAAGAGCATAACCAGAGAAGTTATTCAATTTAATTTTTATCATAGGATCCCAACCATCTTCTAGCTTCCTAGGTATGGAGGCTTCAAGTCTAAGCTTCTCCTCCCTGACTTTGATTAGAGCATTGGTGATATGCTCTGTGAAGGCAAGATTGAGTGTGCTAGTGTGGGGGTCTCTAGACATCTTGTGTAGGAAACCAATAACTTCTGGTAAAGTGCAGTTTTCAAAGTCTAAGTCACTACTATCTACCAAGGAAGTAGTGATATCATTTAAGCTCACTTGTTTGAAGGCCTCTATGTTCATAGAGGTTTCCTCTTCTAAGGTTGAGGTGGTAGCATCACCATTGATAGGTCCAGTGGGACTAGGGGTGTGATGGATGCTAATAGTTTGGACATCCTCAACTACTTGGATAGTGGCTACTGTGTGGTAGGTAGGAAGGCTCTTAATTCTCTCTTCTTCTTGGGTACAACTTCGGGTTTAGCTGCCATTTGGTTTATCAAGGTAGATTGGGTATGAGACATGTTTGAAACATAAGTCTCGATGGCAGTGAGTCTAGTTTGGAGACTGGAAATGTCACCGTTTAGGCTCTCAAGTTGTTTGCTAATGTTTTGCAGGATAGAGGAGTGCTCATCTAATTGTCTAGAAAAGGCCTTGTTTTGTTCAAACTGAGTGTGCATATAGTTTTTGGTGGCCTTTTCTATTTCTACAAGTTTCTCATAGCTGGGCAGGTCTTTTTCCCTATAGTTCTGGCTGTAGGAGTTGCTGGTGGTAGGATAAGTGTTGTTCCCATAGTTGTTGGATGGGAAAGGCCTAGGATTGTTGCTACCAAAGTTACTCCTATAAGCATTATTGTTAAAGTTGATTCTAGAGACAGAATTAACATCTACTTGCTCCTGAGCAACCTAAGAATTTAAAGGAACATCTTGAGGATCAATAGAGGGTTGCTTGGTAAGTAGAGACATGATAAGGTCAACCTTTTCATTTAAAGAGGAGATCTCCTCGACAGAGTTTACCTTCTTACCGGTTGGAGATCTCTCGGTGTGCCATTGCGAGTAGTTCAGCATCATCTCATCAAGTAGCTTTCTGGCAGCACCAAGCGTGGTTGACATAAAAGTTCCTCCCATAGCCGAATCTAACAGGTTCCGCGAGGTGAAGTTCAAGCCTGCATAAAAAGTCTAGATAACCATCCAGGTAGTCAGTCCATGTGTGGGGCAGTTCTTGACAAGCGTCTTCATACGTTCCCAAGCCTGGGCAACGTGTTCATTATCCAATTGCCTGAAATTCATAATGTTACTCCGCAATTGAATAATTTTAGCAGGGGGATAGTACTTCCCTATAAAACTATCTTTGCATTTGCTCCAAGAATCGATAATGTTCATGGGCAAAGATTGTAGCCACTCCTTGGCTCTTCCTATCAAAGAGAAAGGAAAAAGCTTCAGCTTGACGATGTCTCCATCCACTTCCTTGTACTTCTGCATGTCGCAGAGCTCGATAAAGTTGTTTAGGTGCAAGGGAGCATCTTCTCCTGCTCCTGAGAATTGATCTTTCATAACAAGGTTAAGCAGAGCAGGTTTAATCTCATAAGAAGGTGCTGACGTGGCAGGTGGAGAAATAAGAGTGCAGATAAAGTCATTGTTGTTGTGACTAGTGAAGTCACACAACTTAGTGTTTTCATTGGAACCCATAGTAGCAACAGGTATTTTTGGTATTTTTGATTAAGGAAACAAAAGTAAAAACTGAAAGGTAAACTAACAAGACTAAAAAGCAAAGGTAAAATATAGTGTGCAACTCCCATATCTTGTAGACTTGAGTCCCCGTCAACGGCGCCAGAAATTTGCTTGATGGATTCTCACCCCTCGTTGGTTACCCCAAGTGGAAGGTTTGAGATGCAGTGCAACAGCAAGTTTCCCTCGGTGAAGATACCAAGGTTATCGAACCAGTAGGACTCAGGAGATACAAGTAGGTGGCAACGTCGCCAGAAATTGCTTCCTGACTAGGGTGTTGTCGTGGACCTGCACACAGCAACAAATAACTTTGCTAACAACGAGTACAGAGGAGTTGTCAATTCCTCCGGCCTTGTCTTTTAAAAAGGATCAACGCAAGAGATAAAAGGTGCAAAGGAAAGTAAAAGCTGAAATTAAATTGAGGGTGTGAACAATAATGTGAAGATGGACCGGGGTCCCGTGATTTTCACTAGTGATGTCTCTCTCCCAAAAGACGATAAAAGTGCTAGCGAGGTAAACAAATCACAGTTGGGCAATTGACAGGATTATGAAGGCACCGCAATGCTAACTATGCTGCAAAGAAAGGAAGGGCTCAAAAGCAATGGGCAGTACGCCAAGGTAATTAGACCGAAATCCATCTGCATCTACTACGAATCATCCACCTTGAGATATCTATCCAGAACATCTCGCTGGTATTAAGTTGCGAATCCCACCCAAAGTGTAAACTCACAGCAACAGACAACTGCATTAAAAGAACTTTGCGTAAAGTAAACAATCCTTGCACCCGCAGGTACAAGCACCGTTGTTTTATCCCTGGTGACAACAGCACATCCCCTAGTCTCATGTTTCTGTCACTCAAGCTAGACATCAAGGGCCTGAACCCACAATCGAGCATAACGCTCTCTCTTGGAGTTGCAAATAAAATACTTGGCCAAAGCAAATACCGCAACGAAGAACATGCAAGAATTTACTCAAGAACAAAATATAAAAGAGAAGAACCAAATATATTACTCATCGCAATCTGAACATAGTCTCATAATCCATCAGATCCCAACAAACTCAGCATATCAACAGCAGAAATTACATAGATGCCTCGATCATGTGAGGCAGCTCACGAGGACTCGAAAGTGGAAGCACAAAGGGGGGAGAGATTCATCACATAGCTACTGGTCACGGACCCATGGTCCAAGGGGGACTACTCACGGCACATCCGGGAGGCGTCCATGGCTATGGATGGTCTCCCAGAGGGGATTCCTCCTTCCTGCAGGGTGCCGGAGCAGCTTCTCCAGGCAGCCCCGATCTTGAAACGGCGGCGGCGGTGGTACAGAGGGGAGTTCGCGAGAAAGAGATCGATATTAGGGGTTTCCACCCCGAGGGGTAAATATAGGCGAAGGGGGGCATCGAGGGGACCCACGAGGCAGTCAGGAGGGTACATGGCGCGGCCCAGGGTGGGGCCGCGCCACCTGCCCTCCTGGCTGCCTGGTGGTGGCCCCCCCTTCCCTCTCTTGGTGATTCCGGAAGCTTCTGTTGCGCTGATTTTTTATATATTTTTCCCGGAATTTTTGGAGCACTTTTAATGGCCGGAAAACCTGAAATACAAAAACAGCAGAAAACATAAACTGGCAACTGGGTGCACTGAGTTAATAGGTTAGTCCAAATAGGTTCAAAAGTGTATGAAAGTTCAAGCAAAACATGGCAAAGTCACACAAAACATGCATGGAGCAAGCAGAAATTATAGATACGTTTGGGACGTATCACCCCCTCTTGGAGGTTTAGTCCCACATGGGGGAAGGGGAGGGAGTGGAGCCCCTCCTTGGCCTATATAAGGAGGGGTGGGGGTGCCTTTTTCAACACAACATTGAGTTTCTCTCTCTCTCTCTTTCTCTGACCTAGAGTGGACTCCCCTGGTTTGGAGTTTGCACCTGGTTGGGGGTTTCACCATCATCCGGACGCCGTCGCGCTGCCGGAATCGGGATCCGAATCAATCTTCTTTCCGCTGCTCTTCTGGTTCGGAGCCCGAAGGGATGTCGGTTGCACCGTACGTGTTTAATCCCGCGAGGCACTACACATGTGGTGCTACTTCATCGTCGGAGGTTCTTCAACACGACAGGGAGGTCATAGGATCAGAGTCTACGCCAACCACGTTCGAGGAACGTTTCCCTCTTTCGGTCTTCAAAGGTATGAACACCGATTCCTTCCGTTACATACATCAACATAGCATAGATCTTGGGTTCGGGACTCGTAGGTAGGAAAAAATCTGCGCCGATCCCCAACGGTGGTATCATGAGCAAGGCTATGCGTAGATGTATTGTACGGGTAGAACACATCTAGGATGTGGGCATCAATTCTCCAATTTTTACCCTCCCACGTGTACTCGTTTAGCGTTGCGGCAATGTCCTGATGAAGCGGCCCCGACCGACCTTACGCGTTTACGCGAGACTGGTTCCACGCTTGACATATGGCTTGTACCATATAAGTGGTTGGGGTGTCTGTCTCTCTAACATTAGCGACGCGAAGACGTTTTCAACGGAGGGCCCCGACAGGGGTGTAATAGAGACGATTGCAGGATTGGTGTTGTGGCTTGTTTTCGCAGGATATAAAGCAGTTCTCTCTCGAAACCCCTTAGCAGCCACGTAAAACTTGCAAAAGATAAAGTAGAAGGCATTTTAACTTTAATTTGCATGTAAGGGGGGTCATAGCTTGTATGATTTACAGTTTTACTTCCTGTCTTGCTAATATGCTAGATATGCGACGGTAGCATGATAGGATAATCTCTCTCAATACCATGATTGTATTCTCCCTTAGTGGGCACCGCCTGGAAGGATCTCTTTATGATAGGCAGGCCGTGACGATCGGGTGTCATACATAAATTAGCGATCGCATGAGGTTGGGTTTGGCAAGCCTAGCATATGCAGATATGGCCTTGCTGAACAACCATACACTAAGGTTCGACTGGCAGGCTTGACATATGTAGATATGAGCTTGGGATACGGATGACCGAAAGGTTAAGCATGAGTCATATAACGGATATGATTGGCATGATGGCCTACCTAGGGAGATGTGTCGTCGGCCGTGTGATATTCGAGGACGATCATTCAAACTAGGATTATGTTAATCACTTAGTAAATTTGGAGAGATGTTTAACTAAGTGGGAGTTTTAGAATTAATTAAAATTGAACTCCAATTATGAACAAAGTCTAAATATGTGTTTTGCAAATAACCATTGTAGATGGCTGCACCTCGCCCCTCATTCAACTTAGGGTCATTCCTAGACAAAGACAAACTGAAAACCGATGGGTCAAACTTCACCAACTGGTTCCGCACTCTGAGGATTCTCCTTGTTCCCCTCAAGATGGCATACGTACTAGAGACCGCGTTAGGTGACGAACCACCAGCAGACGCTAGTCAGGATGAGAAGAATGTCTACCTCTCCAAGACGGATGATTACAACCTTGTCCAGAGTGGAATGTTTTACTCCATGGAGGCTGAGCTGCAGAAACGCTTTGAGAGGATGGGTGCATATGAGATAATCACCGACCTCAAGGCCGTTTTTGCACCCCAAGACAGGGTTGAACGTTATGAGGCTTCTGAAGCTTTCTTCTCAGCAAAGATGGATGATCATAGCAATGTTAGTGAGCACGTGGTCAAGATTTCTGGCTACGTTCAACACTTGAATGCTCTGGAATGTCAGATTCCAGATGAACTTGCTGTTGATAGGGTGCTGCAGTCGCTGCCCCCTAGCTACAAAGGCTTTGTGTTGAACTACAACATGCAGGGGATGACTAAGACCCCTTCTGAGTTGTTCGCCATGCTGCAAACTACTGAGGTTGAGATCAAGAAGGAGCATGTTGTATTCATGGTCAACAAAACCGTTGAATTCAAGAAGTCTGGCAAGAAGGAGAAGGGAAAGAAGGGAAGCCCGAAGAAGGGTGACAAGCCAGTTGTCACTCCTCGTAAGGCACCCAAACCTGGACCCAAGCCCGGCGTTGAGTGCTTCTACTGCAAGGGTGATGGTCACTGGAAACGCAACTGCCCCCAAGTACCTAGAGGATAAGAAGGCTGGCAAGATTTTCAGAAGAGACAAAGGTATATTTGATATACACGTTATTGATCTTTTCTTAACAAGCGTTGGGAACAAATCCTGGATATTTGATACAGGATCTGTTGCTCATATTTCTAACTCCTCTCAGGGTCTACGGAATAGGCGACGCTTGATGAAAGATGAAGTGACGATGCGCGTGGGAAACGGCTGCCGGATTGAAGTGGTGGCGGTCGGCACGAAGCATCTTAGTCTCCCTTCGGGATTAGTTTTGATTTTGAATAAGTGCTACTATGTACCCGCATTGAGTGTGAACATCGTTAGTGGTTCTTGCTTGAAGCGAGACCACTATTCTTTTAAGTCAGATACAATTGGTTGTGCGATTTATAAGGATGATGTGTTTTATGTTCACGCACCGGAGAAAAATGGCTTATTCATTCTTAATCTCGATTGTGATATACTTCATATTGATAACGTAGAGGCCAAAAGATTAAAACCTAGTGGCGAAGAACACATGACGATGTGGCATTGTCGACATGGTCATATTGGTGAAAAGCGCATGAAGAAGCTTCATGATGATGGACTTCTGGAGTCATTGGATTTTGGATCCCTTGACACATGTGAACCATGCCTTATGGGAAAGATGACAAGGACTCCATTCAATGGAACAATGGAGCATGCGGAAGACTTGTTAGGGATCATACAGTCAGATGTATGTGGACCTATGAACGTCCCCACACGCAATGGTCTTCGTTACTTCGTGACCTTCACAGATGACTTAAGCAGATATGGGTATATCTACTTAATGAAACATAAGTCTGAAACCTTTGAAAGGTTCAAGGAATTTCAGAGTGAGGTCGAGAATCAACTCGGGAAGAAAATCAAGCACCTTCGATCCGATCGAGGAGGCGAGTATTTAAGTCACGAGTTTGGCGATCATCTTAAGACTTGTGGCATCGTACCACAACTTACGCCGGCAGGAACACCTCAGCGTAACGGTGTTTCTGAGCGACGTAATCGAACTCTGTTGGATAACGTACGATCGATGATCTCTCATACCGACTTACCTGTGTCATTCTGGGGGTATGCATTAGAAACTTCCGCTTACATTCTTAATAGGGCACCGTCCAAATCCGTAAATACAACACCATTTGAGGAATGGCATGGCAAGAAACCAAAGTTGTCTCACTTGAAGATTTGGGGTTGTGAGGCTTATGTTAGGAAACATCAGCCTGACAAACTCGAATCAAAAGCGGATAAGTGCATCTTTGTGGGATATACAAGGGAAACCGTTGGATACACCTTCTACAACCAGTCTGAGGGCAAAACGTTTGTCGCCAAGACTGGATGCTTTCTTGAGAAAGAGTTTCTTTCAAAAGAATTGAGTGGGAGGAAAATAGACCTCAACGAGATGATTGACCAATCACTCCAAGTGGAAGAAATGGCAATGGAAGTTGTTCCGGAACCATCTTCCGTAGTGGGAGCTGAAGAGAACGGTCATCATGATATTCATAACGATCGTGACATACATGATGATCATGATCAAGATGAAGAGGATCCTATTGTACCCCGCAGGTCATCAAGAGCCCGAGTAAAAACTCAGTTTTATGGGCAACTTGTCAATGCAGTCATGTTAAATGAACCTGACGAACCTGCGAACTACAAAGAAGCAATGGAGGGACCCGAGTCCGAGAAATGGTTGGAAGCCATGAAATCCGAGATAGACTCCATGTATGCCAACAAAGTATGGACTTTGGTGGATATTCCCGAGGACCGAAAGGCCGTCGAGAATAAGTGGATATTCAAGAAAAAGACTGACGCAGACGGAAACGTATCTGTCTATAAAGCTCGACTTGTCGCAAAAGGTTTCCGACAAATTCAAGGAGTTGACTACGAAGAGACTTTCTCTCCCGTAGCGATGCTAAAGTCTATCCGGATATTGCTAACAATTGCTGCCTATTACGATTATGAAATATGGCAGATGGATGTGAAAACCGCGTTCCTAAATGGCAACATTGAGGAAGAGTTGTATATGGTACAACCAGAAGGTTTTATTGATCCTAAGGACGCTGGTAAGGTATGCAAACTTCAACGGTCCATTTATGGGTTGAAGCAAGCATCTCGGAGCTGGAATCTTCGTTTTGATGAGGTGATCAAAGCTTTTGGATTTGTCCAAAATGAAGAAGAATTATGTGTTTATAATAAAGCGAGTGGGAGCTCTGTGGCATTCCTAGTACTATATGTGGATGACATATTATTGATAGGGAATGATGTGAAATTTCTAGAGGGGGTAAAGGAATATTTGAATGGACAATTTTCCATGAAGGACCTAGGTGAAGCTGCATACATATAAGGCTTTAAAATCTATATAGATAGATCAAGACGCCTATTATCAATGAGTTAGAGAACTTACCTTGAGAAGATATTGAAGAGATTCAATATGGATAACGCCAAGAGAGGCCTCTTGCCCGTTATGAAAGGAGGTAAATTGAGTGTGACTCAACGCCCAGCAACAGCAAAAGAAAGGGAGGAAATGTCCTCAAAGCCCTATGCCTCATCCATAGGTTCTATCATGTATGCTATGCTGTGTACTCGACCAGATGTGGCCCTGGCGGTTAGTCTAACTAATCGTTTCCAAAGTAATCCTGGAATGGATCATTGGATTGCAGTGAAGAACGTCCTTAAGTACTTACGAAGAACTAAGGATCTGGTTCTTGTCTATGGAGGATGTGAAGAAGAGCTCGCCATAACAGGTTACGTCGATGCCAGTCTTGGTACTGATCTCGATGACTCAAAATCCCAGACGGGATACGTGTTTATGTTGAATGGTGGTGCGATTAGCTGGAGGAGCGGCAAGCAGTCAGTCGTCGCCCAATCTACAATGGAGTCAGAGTATATTTCCGCTTGCGAAGCGTCAAATGAAGCGCATTGGCTGAAGAAGTTCGTCATCGAGCTTGGTGTATTCCCTAGTTGCACTGACCCTGTTAGCATTTATTGCGACAATACGGGTGCCATTGCTAACGCAAGGGAGCCGAGGACTCACTCTACAGCCAAGCATATTCTCCGGCGTTTCCATGTGACGCGGGACTACGTCAAGGATGGTCATACTAGGATTTGCAAAATACATACGGATCTGAATCCGTCAGACCCAATGACTAAACCTCTTCCACAAGCCAAGTTTGAACAACACCGAGAGACTATTGGTGTTAGATACATACCTGATGTAAACTAGTGTAATTTGTACTCTAGTGCAAGTGGGAGACTGTTGGATATGTGCCCTAGAGGCAAATTAATAAAGATATTTGTCACATATATCTTTGTTCATAATACGTTATATATTGTGCTAGAACTGTATTAAGAGGAGACATTAATACACGTGTGATATATAACAACCTGGTCCCTAGTTAAACTCAGGCATACTAGCTCATTGGGCAATTGATGATCAAGGTTTCCTGATCATGAGAACATAATAGTCTATTGACAATGAGGTCATATCATTAGGAGAATGATGTGATGGACACACACCCACCTTAAGCATTGCAGTGTGATCAAGTCACATAAGTTCAGCATTGCGATGACTTAATAACATAGTGACTGAATCCTTAGACCGTGATGATCATACATAATTGCTATCTATTAGGATGCTTTGAGTGCATTAACCGTTACACTGAAACATGGTAATTGAAAAGGTGTATCTTAGGTATTCCGAAGTAGATATGTTGAGGAGTATGAAATAGATCAGAGCGTGATTTGTCAATCCGAGTGACGGATAGGTACTCTGGGGCCACTCGGTGATGTTGCATCAATAGCTTGCAAGCAAGTGACTAGGTCACAAGAGATGTAATAGTCACAGACGAGTAAACATGTTATGTCGGAGACGAGGAAGAACTAGGTATTGGATACCGACGATCATACCTCGGACAAACATAGTACCGAAGCACAAAGGGATCAAGTCATATTGTTAACGGTTCAACAGCGATGAAGTTTATTCGATGGAAGCGTAGGGGCACATCAAGGATTGTAACCAGATCCCACATGATGGTCATTGGTCAGAGAGTGTCTCGATCATGTCTACTGTTTCCCGGACCGTAGGGTGTCACACTTAAGGGCAATAGATGCATTAAGGATTGATTCGGGATCATCAGTGAAAAGAGAGAAAACACCGGAAATGTACCGGGAGGTGCCGGAAGCTGTTTCGGATATTTTGAAAGGTTCAAAATAATATATATTAATGTTTAAATATGTTTTATTATTTAATTGACAGAATTAAATATTAAAAATGATTTAAATAATTAATTAAAAAGGTGAAAAGGTATTTGGGCCTTAAAAGGCCCATGAGGGGAAGGGGGAGCCTCCCCCCTTGGGCTTGGCGCCAAGGGAGGGGCCCATCCCCCCTCCTAGCCGCACCACTCCCCCCCCTTGGGGGTTTAGTCCCACATAGGGGAAGGGGAGGGGGTGGAGCCCCTCCTTGGCCTATATAAGGAGGGGTGGGGGTGCCTTTTTCAACACAACATTGAGTTTCTCTCTCTCTTTCTCCGACCTAGAGCGGACTCCCCTGGTTTGGAGTTTGCACCTGGTTGGGGGTTTCACCATCATCCAGACGCCGTCGCGCTGCCGAAATCGTGATCCGGATCAATCTTCTTTCCTCTGCTCTTCTGGTTCGGAGCCCGGAGGGACGTCGGTTGCACCGTACGTGTGTAATCCCGCGAGGCACTACACGTGTGGTGCTACTTCATCGTCGGAGGTTCTTCAACACGACAGGGAGGTCGTAGGATCAGAGTCTACGCCAACCATGTTCGAGGAACGTTTCCCTCTTTTGGTTTTCAAAGGTATGAACACCGATTCCTTCCGTTACATACATCAGCATAGCATAGATCTTGGGTTCGGGACTCGTAGGTAGGAAAAAATTTGTTTTCTGCGCCGATCCCCAACAGGTTCTGTTCCAGAGGGTTGCGTCAATTCCTTCGTGGTTGGGCGGCCAACCGCGCGAGGACTACTAAGGCTGATAAGGCGGCGCTGTTAGAGCAAATCAAAACCTTATATGCGCTGGCGGACTCTGTCGGGCTGGATGAGGATGGGTGGTCGAGGCGGTATGACCTTGAGAACTCGCTGATGAACCCTTATAGGGCGGATGAAACGTACTGGAGCCAACGGGGCTCTATCTCCTGGGTCCTGAAAGGGGACTCCCTTACCAGTTATTTCATTGCGATTGCTAACAGCCGTCGGCGCCGTTGTTTAATCTCTCGGCTTATGATTCATGGTCAAGCATGTGTAGATCCTGCTGCCATTGCTTCTCATGTTTTCTCGTTCTTTTCTACGCTTTTGGCGGCCCAACCCCCTTCGAACCTAGCTTTGTCGCCCGATTTTTGGCCCCCTGCCCTGATGGTTTCCGAGCCCGATAACGGTGCCTTCATGGTTCCCTTGACTCATGAGGAGATCGATTGGGCTGTGTCCTCCTCCAAGGCGAATTCTGCACCTGGTCCAGATGGGTTCTCGGTTACCTTCTTTCAGAAGTTCTGGCCCTTGATTAAAAACCTTCTGTATGCTACTGATGTTGGCTTTTGCCTTGGCACGGTTGTTATTTCCAGACTCAATTACGCGGTGCTCTCCCTCATTCCCAAAGTTAAAGGTGCTGACTCGATTAGGCTGTTTCGTCCCATCGCTTTGATCAACAATGTGGCGAAATTTCCCTCTAAAGCCTTTGCGGCTCACCTTGCTACGATTGCTCAGAAAATCATTAGCCCTTCCCACGTTCATTAAGGGCCGTTTTATTCTAGAAGGAATTTCCTGTCTCCATGAGATCATGCACAATTTAAAGCGGCGTAACACTAATGCCATCATCCTCAAGATCGACTTTGAAAAGGCATACAATTGTTTTAGTTGGACCTTTCTTGCTGAGGTGCTTCGCGCCAAGGGTTTTAACGGGGGTTATGTACACCGCATCCTCAATTTGGTCACGGGTGGACACACAACGATCTCGATCAATGGTGTTGTTGGGGATTATTTTGCGAATGGTCGTGGCCTTCGTTAAGGTGACCCTATTTCCCCGCTGTTGTTTAATTTCGTGATCGATGCCTTGTCTTGTATCCTTGATCGTGCGGCAAGTTCGGGCAACATCTTGCCGGTGGCCTCCCACCTCATCCCGAATGGTTTATCCCACTTACAATATGCGGATGATACTATCATCATTGTTGAGAATAATGACATGTGCCTCGCTAACCTAAAATTCCTTCTCCTTTGCTTCGAGGCCTTGTCGGGGCTGAAGATTAATTTTGCTAAGAGCGAACTCCTGGCGATTGGCTGCTCTCGCGATGCGGCTAGACGGGCAGCAGACCTCATGAACTGCTCGCTTGGCTCATTTCCTTTAAAGTATCTAGGTATCTCTATTTCTCCGGACATGATATCTTCCAAGCACCTTCGCCCGGTGGTGGCCAAGGTTGGTAATAGGGTGCTGCCTTGGCGGGGCAGACACCACTCCTCGGCTGCTAAAGTCTGTCTTATCAATGCTTGTCTTTCTTCCTTACCTACCTATACTATGGGCTTTTATGTGATGTCCGACGTTTCCCATGAAGCTATGGACAGACACCGCCGGAACTTCTTCTGGAATTCCGCTGATAACAAGCGGAAGTATCGACTATTGAAATGGAAGACGATCTGCAAACCCAAAAATGTGGGAGGCCTAGGCATTATCGATACGTCCACTATGAACACTTGCCTCATGGTTAAATGATGGTGTAAAATCTGTACTGGTTCGAAGTCCGCACTGTGGCTGGCTATTCTTAAAGATAAATACTTACCGGCCTCTTCCCCTATGTTTGCGAGGGCCTCGAGGGGCTCGCAGTTCTGGCGTTCCCTGATCAAGTTAAGAGACACGTTCCGTTCGTTTGTCCGGTTTGTTGTTAAGGATGGGGCTTCTGTTCGGTTCTGGTTGGACCTCTGGTCCCCGGCGGGTCGGTTGTCGGAGACCTTTCCGGCCCTGTTTTCTATCTGTGGTGATCCTTCCATCTCCATCTCGAAGTTGGCTGGGGCTGGGTGGGACCTAGGTTTCCGTCGTCTTCTCTCTCCTGAAGAGTTGGCTGATTGGCATCGCCTTGTTGCCCTTCTGCCAACACTCTCGGATGGGAATGATGAGGTTATCTGGCAGCTCACCGCCTCTGGGAAGTTCTCGGTTAAATCTCTGTACAACGCCCTTCGTGGAGGTGTTGTTTCCCCTCGGTTCTCCCCAATTTGGAAGGCCAAAATCCCTCCTGAAATTAAAATCTTTATGTGGCAAGCCATCCGCGATAAGCTTCCTACTTCGGAGAAAATCCGTAAACGAAACAACACCCGTTCTGATCTGTGTGTTTTGTGTGGGGAAAGAGAGAATGCATCTCACATTTTCTTTCACTGTAACCTTGCTTTGTTCTTTTGGAGTTGTATTCGATCTTGGTTGGGTGTGTTTTGGGCCCCGAGGACTTTTGGGGAGGTCAGATCTCTAGTCAGGTCGCTGGATCCCAAGGTCCAACGTCTTTTCTGGATCTGTTTTTCGGCGGTTTGCTGGGTTCTTTGGACAACTCGGAATAAATTTAGTATCGAGAGGATTTTCCCTAACTGTCCCGCAGCTTGTGTTTATAAACTTGCCGGCTTCTTACAGATGTGGAAATTCTTGAGTAAGGCGGCGGACCAGGAGGATTTGGAGCCTATCATGACCAAGATGAAGTCTACCGCGGCGTCCCGTCTTCCTCCGAGGCCTATGGATGGGACTTCTACATGGCTACGTCTTCCTGCTCGTTGCTGTTGCGTGGAGGTAGCTGTCATGCGTGTCGTATTTGGCTTCGACCTTGTATCGAACTCCTAGTATTGGCTGATGGTGATGGTCGTTGGCCGTCTGAACTGTTTTGGTTGTTGCTGGTTCATTAACTCTGCCGTGGTGGCTTTATCTATAAAGTCGGACATAAACCTTTTATTAAAAAAAACTTCACTCTCCACGCCGCGCTCCACCCTTACCCTCGTAGGTACGTAGCCACCACTCCTCCGAGAAATCACCCGCTGGACATGGCGGTATCTGCACACACATATCGACTGACAGAACAAAGTCACGATTCGTGAAATAACATACTAGCACAGTGTATTCATACAACGAACCAATTGCTTGCTGCCGTATTGATGCATGGTGTCAGAGACCCATGGTCCACTAGACTGACCCACGCCATGACTTTTGTGCACCCATGGTGTACAGGCAGCAGGAGTTGTAGGACCATGCCCCACAAGAAGACTTTCGCGACACAAACTTTGTGCACAAGACAAGATACATATAATGTAAATATTTTGTTACCGAACCATTCTGACACTAACGCCCAGTTTCTACTCCTGCGCAACGATACAAGACCGAGGGAAATGTAGTTATAAACGGGGAGTACACTAGTCAACGGGAAGTACGGTAAATCCTTAATTACTCTTAATCACGTGATGCATCGATTCAAGTCTTATGTTACTAGTCTATGTTACTACATTTACAATGCAAAATAACTTTAAGCTAGTAACATAGATGACCTTATTTATTAGCTTATAGACTCATTATATCTTGAAAAAGTGATGTGATGATAGCTAGCTAAGTTACTCTATCTCCCTCTCTCCTCATTAATTAGCTGTCACGTCATTTTTTTACTTAGGGCACTCCCAATGCTAGTATCTTAGCGCGAAATCATAGGTATTTTGCTTATGTGGCACTGTACTTAATGAAGAAAGAGAGGGAGGTTGTATCTTAGCTAAGATACAACCCTTGCACGTGGCCATATGCAAAAAGCATGATTAGACCAATCACATTTATGCATGTAGCTAAAATCATTAAATAAGATACAACATCTAAGAAACAATGCATTGTGGAGGTTGTATCTTAAGTTTTTATTGCTCCTATGATATTGTGCTAAGAAACAATGCATTGGGAGAGCGCTTAGGTGACATCTACGCTGAAGTTACGCCCACTGTGACCAGCCTTAAATTAAATCTAGATACACATATTTAAATAAACAAATGATATTTATTTTAGAAGAGAGTAAGTATAAGTTGATGTTACTGGGTGCGCTCACTGGTTCACTGTCCGCGGTATACCGGCGTCATTATCGCCGGGACCCGCAACACAGTAGGGTAAAAAGACCAAACTCCTTTAGTTAAAGTAGGTATGCTAGGGACACATCATGGTCCACGCCGGGCCTCTCCTTGTGCAGAGAAGGACCCCCAACCCTGCTCGTGTCAGTGTATTCCCTGGTATTGTGTCAACAACTGTAGATATAGAAAAGAATTGACACGCATCCCTATTTAACAACAGCCGGTGAGATAGAAGGCATCAGCGTCCGCCATGTCCAGGATGGCCGCTCTCCCACTCTTCCCTCCTTCCTCCCCTCCCCTTCCTTTGGTCACTCGCTACAATTCCTAGAAAATGCTCAAATGAATTTTGTCCAGTCTGTAGAATTTTTTTCTGCAGCAGCAAATGGATTTTCTGTGTAGCAGCAAATGAATGTTCAAATAAAGTTTGTAGAATTTTGTGTGTAGCAGCAAAGAAATGCCAGCATCGGTTCAACAGAAGGCGCCGTCGAGGAGGCGCTCCATGGCGAGCACGGATGAGCCCTTCACCTCACCGTCCGCTCGCACGGCCTCGCGCGACAGGTCCTTCAGCTCGGCCGCCCTCCGCCGCATGTCCTTGGCCTTCTCGCCGTCCCCGAGCACGCTCTCCAGGACGTCCCTCACGTGCTCCCACCCGCCGACGCCCCGCAGCCCGCCGTGCCCCCGCCCCGCCGCCACCTCCACGCCGACGCCCAGCTCCTGAAGCACGCGGGAGTCCAGCATCTGGTCGCCTACCAGCGGCCAGCACACCACCGGCACGCCGTGCCACAGGCTCTCCAGCGTCGAGTTCCAGCCGCAGTGGCTCAGGAACGCGCCCGTGGACGCGTGCGCCAGGATGCGCACCTGCGGCGCCCACCGCCGCACCACCACGCCCCGCGCCGCCGCCGCCGTGCGCTCCTCGAACCCGGCCGGCAGCCACTCGGTGCGGAACTCTCCATCCCCTTCGAACTCCGCCGGCGCCCGCACGGCCCAGATGAACGGCCGCCCGCTGGCCTCGATGCCCCGCGCCAGCTCCATCATCTCCGACGCCGAGATCGTGTTCTGCGACCCGAACGAGACGTACAGGACGGATGCCGGCGGCTTGGAGTCCAGGAACTCGATGCAGACGTCGTGGTCATCGTCCTGAGCATCGGCGGAGGTGGAAGGTGTTCGGCCGCCGACGAGGGGGCCGACGGCGAAAGTCGGGAGAGCGGAGAGCTTCCGGATGAGGGGGAAACCTTCCGCTTCGATCTCCTCTGAGGTGTTGATGAGGATGCCGCCGGAGTGGTGTAAATGGAGGTTTAGCGTCCGGCGCAGGAACACCATTATGGGGTGGACGGCGAAGTCCTCCGGGCCCACCACGTTGAGGAGCTCCGCGTACCGGACGCGCACGTCGGGGAAGTCGACGAGCGGCTGCTCGTCGTCGAGGTCGGCGTCGCGCGGGAAGGCGGGCGGGCGGAGCCAGAGCGAGAAGACGACGGCCGAGGCGAAGGCGCCGGAGGTGAGGAACAGGCGGTGCTGGACGCCGAGCGCCCGCGCGCACTCCGCGGTCCAGCCCAGGAAGAGGTCGGACACGACGCAGACGTTCTCGGGCCCTTCCCTCCCGGCGAGCTCCGACAGGAGCTCCTCGAACGGCGGCCGGAGCGAGTCGGTGGCGGCGTAGAACTCGCCACAGCTCATGAATGGGATGACGTCGGCGCTCTCAGCGTGGGGCGGCAGGCCGTGGTCCGACGGCGCGAAGGGCAGCTCCGCGAAGCCGAGGGAGGAGCCGGGAGGCACCGCGCGCCGGAGGGCGGCGAGGTTGCGGGGCGTGCTGACGATGGTGACGCTGAGCTGACGGGGCCGGAGGCTCTCGATGCGCTTGGCCAGGTTGAGGAAAGGGATGAGGTGGCCCTGCGCCAGGAAGGGGAAGAGGATGAGGTGCCCGCCGCCACGCTCTCGTTCCTGAGCCATGTCACCGGAGCTCGATTGTCCGACAGGATCTGGCAAGTTGAATATGGCACCAGTGGAAAGGGATCCACGAGCGGCTGGTTTATGACAAACAACATCAAGCTACTCCTTCTTTGAGAGCAAATACAATAGAGTTGACTAGGCCGGATAATGTTAACGTAAATCGGGCTACACGTAACTCTTTAGTTTGAACAAATCATAAAATGTATTTTATATTATTTAAAAAGCATTGACTTTTTTTTGAATATATACACACATGTATATGACATATGGGTAAATTTTCATACCATTATACTTTCACATGTGGCGTATGAAAAAAAGACAAATATTTGATTTTAAATGGGCCTTTTTGTTGTTGGTTTTGGGCTGAAATTTTGTTTTTTTTGCAGACTTCATATTACAATATTTTCAAGCCAAATTTGACATGTTCATACGGAATACATATAAGTTTTCATAGATTTTTTTTTCGGATTTTTTCAGAACTTTTAAATATGTTTTACGATTTTTTCAAAATAAAGGGCTACGTGTAGCTCGGCCTCCAGAAATTCGCACTCCTAACTAGACGGGCTATAAGGAATAAAATAATATATTGTTGCTTAGTTGAAAGAGAAGAGAAGCGGGCTACTAGTTAACAGCCGGCTGCAACACGTGCTCCTAGACACTTTATGTGACTAACATATGTGCTATATATCAATAAAATAATACATATTTACATCTAGTTATTGTACTTGTTGATTATAAGGTTGGCTATAAATGACATGGCAACACGTTATAGCAGCCGCTGGCTATATTATTAATAATGCTCTGAGGCGTCGCTTTCGGAGTACCTCGTGGATCACACGGCAATCATGAGGCATCCTATTTAATTCATCAAATTTTGTAGGTCCGCTTGTACGGGACATGTCCTGTTAAACCTTGAATTTGTGTATAGAGGCAATCTTGCTTGCAGTGACGAAGCACGTAAATTGATAACGCGCTCCTTTTTTTTTCTCATGACTGGGTGATAAACTGCCTTCTTCCTAATTTATTCTAGAAATTTAATTTAAAAATGTTTCGAAAATTTATTACTTACTTCCTCCGTTTCTTTTTACTTCGCATATAAGATTTGGTCAAAGTCAAATTTGATAAAGTTTGATCATTTTTATAGAAAAATCAATCAACATCCACAATATAAAACCAATATCATTAGAAGCATCATGATATTAGTTTTCATATGGTATAACTTTAATGTTGTAGTGTTGATACTTTTTAATATAAATTTGGTCAAACTTTATTAAATTTGACTTTGACCAAATCTTATATGCGAAGTAAAAAGAAATGGAGGAAGTCATATTTAGTTAATAAGCTTCAAAAATAAGAAAATTTGATTATATTTTCAAATAAACTAAGGAGGGGGCAGTTTACTTTCACAGTCAATCATAAACCCCAAAAAATTGGTCCTACATAACTTTTAAGGCAAAGTCATCATATATGCATAAATTATATAAGCGAAAAGCATAAAGCCATCACAATACATACGTTACTAGTAAACTGACATTACTTTATTTTTCTAAAAAAAGCGAACATATTAATATCATGAAAATATCGATTACACCCAACCTCTGCAACAACACAATACCCTAATGGCATTATAGATGCACACAACCCAGAAAAAAAGGAATCTAACAAAAAAGTCCTGCTACAGAGTTCCAGTCTTTGCAGCAGCAGTACAACCACCACCAATACAACACCTGAAGTCAAAGTTCCTCAAAGGCGACGTCTCAAAGAAGGAAACAGTGCACAAGCGCCGTCATCGCCCGATCGTAAATCTTAGGTTTTCACCCTGAAGATAGTCTCGCTTTCAAAGCGATGTCTTCAACGAAACCATTGCCAGGCACAAACAATTAAGGCCGGACCTTGAATTTTCATCCTGAAAGCTAAGACTTTGAACTTCACCTGTATTGTCGACCTCACTTTCCTACCACCGCTACGAATCCTAAAACTCCAAGCAAGTTCCTCATCACCGTAGACTCCAATCGCCATTACTTGTCCTTCAATCTCGGCTTTATGACATTTTCCGCTTCCGACTTCACCATTGAGCTAAATATATCTCATGATGGGAACGGATAGCAGAACTTCGTGCCGCTCCCTCACCGGAGAATCCTGGGCACGATCGAATCCCACCCGATTCAACAATCTTCAGGCATAACACGCCCAAGGGAGTTCGTCGACGGTGCCTTTCGGAACACGACACTCTGGCTAGATCAAGGAGGACACACGTTAGGTAGATCTTTGTCTTCGGCGTAAGAGAAACCCTAGGACTGCCGCCTTTATGCAAGGACACCAGCAAGCCCCCACACCGTTGGTCGGAGAAGCAATGGAGAAGGCAACCGCAACACACAACCACGAACCATCTATGGCACGAAACAGTTCAGATCGAGCCCTAACGCTCTGATCCAATCCACGACCACGCCGCTGGTGGTTGATGCCAATGTTGCACGCCATCCGCCTCCAAGGCGTCGCTCCGACTTCAGGCCACGGCTCCAAAGCCGCGCCGCCACTCCACACCCGCCCATGGAGTCGCCGCCACGATGCACTTCCTCCCCTTCGTCCTTTGACGAGAAGGGCATCGCCACCACCGCCGCCTTCGGTGGCGGCGCCGGCCAGGGGCACGCACGGGAGGAGGGCTGGAGGGTACGTCGGAGGATCCTTAGGAGTCGCCTGGGCGGGGGCGACCCGGGAGGCGGCTAGGATTGGGTCATTTTTTTTAAACTGACATTACTTTATGTTTACAGTAGTACTAGGGCGTGAAACGTCGACAATTTCGCGTCTAACGTGAGTCACTTTCCAAAAAGCCCTTTTTCCAAAAAAAAACGTGAGTCACTTTCAACCGTTGATTTGACTCACACGGATCTTAGACTCTTTAGTGCAGATCGAATCGCCCTGTTAGATCTAAAAGTCGTTCGCGGACTATACAGTAACTGACTTGCGGCGGTGACTTGCGGCTGTGTGCATCTTAGCTATGCAGAGATCGGGTGTACTTACTTAAACCTTTTGAGTAATAAAGCCCTTTTTTCCAAAAAAAAACGTGAGTCACTTTCAACCGTTGATTTGACTCACACGGATCTTAGACTCTTTAGTGCGGATCGAATCGCCATGTTAGATCTAAAAGTCGTTCGCGCTAGAATAAGTCGGCGCGGACTATACAGTAACTGATGTCATAAGCTAAGCATGGTGGTCAGGAAGACAAGTCTAAGCCTTTAAAACCAGGGTTCAAATGCCAATTCTTGTATTATCTTTTTATTTCTTTTAGGAATGTGAAAATAACAAAAAAATAGGAAAAAATGTAGATAGCACGACAAATCTCGCATATTTTTTCCTTTTTTGTAGAGATGGTAAAATGTTCAAAAATAAAATAAAATATAGATATTTTTCTTTCTTTTGTAGCAAATTATACAAAAAACAAATTGTATGTAGCATGGCAAATTTGTTTTGCGACACGACAATAACCACTACCCTTGAGACAACATCTAGAAATTGTTGAAGCGGCATCGGTTGAAGCATCATCCCATGCAGTACATGCTTGCAATCAATCACCATCAGTTCAAAGGGTTGGGAAAATCGGATCATGCTATAGAGCAACGTGGAAGACGATATCGAAGTCGTTGCGCCAATAGCTCTTCTTGAAAGACACACCAACTACCGAGATATGAAGAAAGAAAAAATTCAGTGCAGGACAATGTACATGTGTTCATAAGAATGAGTATATATAAATGGTCTATATTTGTATTGTGTTTTCTCCCTTCTAAAAAGGGGCTATGTTGAAAACGAAGGAGGATTTGCACCTTCTGGCTCTGTGTTGCGATGAGCCCGTGACTTCCCAACTTCTGTTCCAGTTCATCCCAAAGCAATGTGGTCTTCTTCCTCGCTCTGCAGCACAGGGATTTGCGGACAAGAATGCATAATTGCTGAGGATATCGACAGCAGCGCCACAAGACATCATAAGAAAACACTGCACAGGGCACACAAAGATAACTGAACACGTGTTTCGTGGTGATGGTACAATTTACAACTCGTCAGTCCCATATACATTGCTGAGAATAAAAACCAGGATAGGATAGCTTCTGCGCAAGGAACTTGGCAAGTTTCATAGCCGCAGGCCCAGGTCTAAGAACATCGGCGCTACCTGAAACAGAACAAGGACTGTCGTCCCCAGCACCTATGCACCATCCTCCTGGGGCCGGCTCTCCAGGCAGGCGGTGTAAAATCTCCTCATCGATGTGGTCGAGCACGGGGTCGTCCTTGGCGAATCTAGTCCCAAAGGCCGCACTGCTCGCGGTCATGTTTTCCGCGTCGGTTAGGTTAAGCAGACGGGGCTCGTTTTTGGATGACCCATCCGATGCCCAGTAGTGTAGGTCGTGGTTAACAACAGTCCTGTTGAACTTGGGGGAATTGCAAAGGACTGTCTGGAAATACTTCCTGTGTGGCAAGGGCATGTTAGTGTAGTACATTAGCAGAGTTCTCGGTAGATTATTTGTTCCAGCGATACAATACTCAGTAAATTCCCGAGAAAGGATGACAGATGAAGAACCTGCAAACAGACAACAATTACAATTAAATACAGGTTTATTTTCACCATTATAACCAACGAAAACAATATGCGAAACAAGGTTAAAAGGAGCTTCCATCATCATATGAGTGCAGATTAATGAAATATATATTAGAACCGCTACAGTTGTACGTATAAGAAATAGTACAACAGTAATATCTAACCGCAAAGTTATGGCAGGTATTTGGCCAGTAAGAAGAAAATGACAACTTAAGATGCTTACAAGGAATTTAATGATGTGAACTGTTGCGAGTCGCAAAAAGGAAGGGAACTGTTAGACATCTAAGAATACGGATTTGCAGCGATAGGAAAAGCTACATGAGAGTTTGGTTAGGGTTAGCCCCACGATAGCCCTGCAAGACAATATAGTATTCTTCTCCTTTACATATCTATCATATTTACCCTCAATTTAGCTCCAGTGTTAACACACAAGGATAAAGTTCCTTAAAAATATACCCAGAAAAATTAACACAAGAGGCTATTATGTTGAAACTAGGGCTCCCTCTGGGTAACTCTACCTATTTACATACCTCAGTCATGTTATTTGTCTAGCCTTCAATCAGAATATCTATCGCACGGTCCAAGTTTTGACTTAGTATGCACACATCTATGCTTTCTACAAGTGCTCTGCAACCATTCTTTTCCTTCATTTATTCGGCCAATTACTATGCACTTATGATCATATGCATCAACAGTGAATATCATGTTTCCAGTGCAAATTTTTTATGGTCATATGCATCAACAGTGAATATCATGTTTCCAGTGCAAAATTTTTATGGTCACCAAACAACATCAGTTATATCAGGATGCCCAAAACAAAAACCTTCATTCAAGTAATACTTATAAGACCTCCAGAGATTTAAAATGAAGCTTGGAGTGTTCAATATATGTCGTTTGACATAAACTAGTTTGCACAACCTGCATGAATATTACGATGAAATAGGCATACCCTAGAAATAACAGTTTAATATGATAAACGGGGCTTATCATAAGTGATGGTGTGCAATTATGCATCAGACAAAGCAATTAAAATCCAAAACATACTAAATTCCTTATAAAAATATAAGTACCATGAATCTAACAATAACATCTTAATGCGGCATTGACTAAGGTAGTACAATAGTAGAACGAAATAAGTGTTACAAACTTTGAGTCCATGCTTGATAATATAATGCCATGCATGAAAACCATTAAACAACGGTCAGGTCAACTAAATACACTAACAAATAGATGATCAAGAATTTTTCAACCTATATACTCAAATGTGTATTGACTATTGTGACACCATTAGCATCATAGAGTACATAATTCTAGATTTTCTCAAAACATAATAGGAGTATCTACTGACAATATAAAAAAAAGCACAGTGGCACCTCACCGGTAAATAATTTGTATGCACTTGGCAGTTCACGCTTTTGAGTGGCATAATAAATATCAGTCCTTGATGAGAGATACAGACCAGGATCAACAACAATTGGTCTTATATGTCTTGACCTGCACAGACATATAATACCAAGATCTTGAACACCCAAATTCGAATGAACAAAGTGACAATTCAGAATGATGAGATGCCCTTACTCCTTCCAACCAATATAACTGGTATGCTGAATGAAGTTGATATCCCTTGGTAGATATGATAAGACATGCAGGAGATCTGCCAATAATTTTAAGCCAAGTCAGATCAGATTACGGATTAAGATTTCACCTAAAAGCTCATTAGCTGTTATTAGTTCCCACTTAGGATTCATGAAATGACAATACATGAACACTTTCTACCATTCTGTTCTACACTACTGTAACCAAGCAACTTCATAAGCAATCACAGCCTCGCAGGACTCTTAAAGAAATAATATAGCCAGTTCCACTGTTTCAGCTTCACTAGCAAACCCAACGCAAGTGAAATACGGTAAAAACTCTACAAGCCTGAACATGAGATATGAACTTCACTTTTGTTCTTCACTTCCTAAGATCGGAGTTACAGAAGAACTAGTTCTCTGCCTGGTTCTAATACAAAGCAGAAGAGATAGCGATTATCTTCTGGAACCAGATCAGACTGTCATTTTCATGCCACCTAGAGGGGGAAAACAATAATTTTAATTTACCTCGGTATGCCGAGAAGTTACCTGAAAAAACTTAATTCCGACCTGTGCCGGGGGCACAAAAACTTGCTTATTTCGCCCTTTGGGAAAGTTAATACTTTTGAGCTTGCCGTTCTTTAAAACTAGTTTTGGTTGAACTTCACAACTTGGCTTTTTTCTTGACTATGCCTACTCAACCGGAAAATTTCTAAATCATCCCGATAAGTGACGTTTTAGGGCGGGAAAGCAAAAGTAAAGTAGCATGATGGAGAGTATTTTATGTTTACCAAAATAGGAGTATTAGATTTCCATTTTGCCCTGCATTCCTTCTTTTGACGCATTAAAGAGTCCATACAAAAGACCAACTTGCATATGCTCCACATACACACAGATGTGGTTGCAAAAAAAATGGACGACATGACAAGCATCAATATGATTCTACCAGGACAATGCAGTTGCCAAAGTTGGCGCGTGTTGTTGCGGCCACGCCGGATTTGTGCGGGGCGAGGCAGATGGCTGCTGAGCGGTGGATACAGACTGACAGGATCCAGGGCGGCAGAGAAGCGGCGTCGTCCATGGGCGGCTGAGATGCGACGCAGCGGATCAGGCGCCAGCACAAACCTGGGTGGTGCAGGAGACGGGCGCGGGGTGGTCCAGGAGATGGAGTACTCGTCTTCGGAGCAGGGTGGTGCAGAAGATCTGACATCTCCGGTTCCGGCGTGCACGTGATGCTGCACGACGGTGCGTCCGGTCCAGGGATACGGTCGGGAACTGGGTGGTTCTCAGCCTCGGGCAGTGCTCCACATCCCCTCGCCGGCATGGTGCTTGGAAGGGTGTTGTGGTCATGCTGCGTCCAGTGGAGCAGTTTCCGGTCGGCCATGGACTGATCTGGCCGAAGACTCACCGGTGGCCTCCGCAAGGGTGGGCGTCGAGGCTTCTGTGGCGATGATGATGGGGGCAAGTGAAGTCAGAGGCGTGGCGATGGTTACGGTAGTCGGCTCTTCTCCGGCGTGTCCGTGGGATTACCTCGGGTTGTTGTTTGGCGGTGAAGTCAAAGCTGTGGCGGCAGGGCCACTGTGGCAACGATGCCATGCAACTAGCAATCCTTTCGGTGGTCTTCCAAGGCACCAACCTTGCATTGTTTCTTCTTTGAAGCTCTCCTTCAAAATCGGAGTTGCGCTGCCTTCGACGCGGGTGGCTGAGCTTTGGCACGGGTGATCATGTGTTTCCATACAACCTCTAAAGTGAGGTTTGGGTTAACGTCCGTTTTTGGCGAAGTCGGAGCCCCTTGCTCGGAGTTTAGGCAGGGCGATGATGCTTGTTGAGGAGAAAAGCGATGACGATCAGCGGATTGTGATGGTTTTTGCCTGGTTTCCCATTAATAAACTGGGCAATTCTCTTGTGCTTAATTAATGGATGAAAGAAAAACTTTTGCCTCCATTTCGAAAAAAAGTTGAAAAAGAAAACTTTTCTACCATGACAATATGATTATTGAACTACTTAATTAGTTCAAGCTATGTAATGCATTGAAGTTTATCTAACCAATGCCTACTAGTAGCCTGATTTATCATCCTTTATGCCCATTCAATCAAGAGAGATCTATCCACATTAAAAACTCATCTCTCTCACACATAAATGGCCCCTGAGAAGAAGAAGAGGAAATGGCAACTAGATTCACAGTTCACTACTAACAAGTAAATGATGCCTAGATCTGTGTAGAACATAAAGTAGGTGTGAAGAGAGGAATGACCATCGGGGGCGACGAGCGGGTAGTCGGCGGCGTCGAGGTGCACAAACCAGTCCCAGCTCTGGCCGAGCCGCAGCAGCAGCGCGGCGCCGTGCAGAGCGGCGGCGAGCGCGGAGGCGCCGCGCGGGTTGGCGAACCCGGGGTCTCCGACGACGTGGACGTTGCCTGCGAGGGCGGGGGCGGCGCGCACCTCACGGGCGAGCCACTCGCGGTCGTGCGCGGGGGCGGCGCGGTCGAGGAGGAGGAGGTAGAGGTTGCGGGGATGGTAGGTGGCGAGGAGCAGGCGGTGGAGGCGGTCGGCGTCGCCCGCGGAGCCGGTGAGGAGGAATGCGAGCGCGGGCGGGTCCGGGCCGGCGGAGGCGGCGCCGGCCGGGAGCGGGGGGGCTTTGGGCGCGTCCGGAGGCGCGGGTGTAGATGGGGAGGAGGAGGAGAGGAAGTGGAGCAGCAGGAGGAGCAGGAGGGAGACTAGGAGCAGGCAGGGGAGCGGGCGGGAGTCCTTGGGCAGGACGGAGGCGGCCGGCGCGGGGGAATGCATGGAGGATGGAGGCGCGGCGGAGCGGAAGGATCGGAGCGCCCCGCCGTGGAAAGAGGAAAGCTTTGCGAGTTTGGCGGACGGCGCGTGGTCTCCCTCGCGTTTGGTGCACCCGATCTGATCGAGTTGGTTCGATTTCGTGTGTTCTACTTCTTCAGAGTTTACTTTCAAAAAGAAAATACTTCTTCAGAGTTCATTCGGTCTTCGTGAATTTATTTATTATGTTTTGTTTTTTGGAGTGATAGAATTTAGTCCATTTGATAGTGACATCTGACAATCTACAGCCGCGGACACCAAATTCAAACCCTCAAACGCCCATAAATAGGTTTGGACGCGTCTGCACGGACAATGACCGAGCAACCTTTATTTTTCTTCACTGCATTTGAATATCTCGTATTTGATATCTCAAATCCATACAAAGTATGCAAAACAAAAGCTATGTACTACACGAATCAACATGTGATTGAGTTGGTTAGGTGGATGGTTGTATCCCCAGCCCACCAGAGTTCAAATCCCAGATTTGACGATGGTGCTCGCATTTTTCTTGATTTATTACAGGGCTTTCGGTGATGGCTCAGTATTTCGAAGATGCTCATAGGGGTCATTGTAAACTCGTGTATATGAGCGTCTGAGTTGTATTGTGTTTCAAAAAAACTATGTACTACGTAGATCACCTAGCTAGCCTACACTAGCCGTCGACATCGAATATGTTCACGATCTCCGCGCCGGGCTCTGGGTAGATGGCCGCCGTAGGGTAGACCGCTGGGCTCTAAGTATGTAAATATAAACAGTTATTTATATATCTTTTAGGTATTTATGTTTTGTATTCAGGAGTGATAGGATTTAGTCCATTCGATAATGACATCTAACCACTAAGACATCTACAGCCGCGGACACCAAATCCAAACCCTCAAACGCCCATGAATAGGTTTGGACGCGTCTGCACGGACAGCGACCGAGCAACCCTTATTTTTCTTCACTACATTTGAATACCTCGTATTTGATATCTTAAATCCATACAGAGTATGCAAAACAAAAGCTATGTACTACGTAGATCACCTAGCTAGCCTACACTAGCCGTCGACATCGGAGATGTTCACGATCTCTGCGCCGGGCTCTAGGTAGATGGTCGCCGATGGAAACTCTGACTTCGCTTCCGCCTTCAGATCGACGAACATCTCGTCGATCTTCACATTCCATTGGCAGAGGAAACGATGGTTGGCCTCCACCCCCCGCCTATGACTAGATCGAGGCGAGGATGGTCGTTTGCTCTGCTGCGTCCTTCGCATGGGACAACTCGTACTTGCCAGCGCGTCGGGCATGCCGATGCCCGCAACAGGAAGCATAGGATCCATCTCACCCGCGTCATCATCCTCGTCCTCTAGAAGTGCGTCATCCATGGTCGGACCCTGCCCCACCTCCGCGTCGGCCTCCTCCTACTCCTCCCATCCCGGTGAGTCTAAAGGCAGTTCAGCTGCATGTGATCCGTGCTTTGCTATCACGCTTCTCCTTAAGCAACTTTAGGCGGCGCTCGGACGAGAGCATGGCATAGGTGGTGATCTTCTTGCGGACCATGGTGGACACGAGTGGATGGGTGAGTGGCGCGCGCGGAGGGGAGGGAGACGGAGAGGCAAATGTGTTGTTGCTAGGGTTAGGGTCACCGTTTGGCTTAAATAGACTGTCTTCGGTCATCGAGCGGTGCGCCAGAGCGGCACCATACGACGCTCTCAATATGTCCTCACCACCCTCCTCAAAATCAAAAGAGATGATCGTCGAACGGATGGGTTGCGACTGATTCCGCGTGGGACTCTACCTTCATCCCAATGTGGCGGATGCACTCGATAGCGTTCGGTCTCCCTATATCACCCTAGATTTGGGTTGAATATAAGGGTTGTCGATCAGACCGAACATTTAGACCCGGTATGATGAACCCATATGAATCGTGTTCTTTTTACCGGTTAGTGGCCAGGGTTGTATAAAGAGGGTTTAAGAAACCCGAATGTAAATGCCCTAGTAGAATGATCTGTAAAAGTTATACATGTTTTGTCCAGAAAATAAAAAAGTAGTACATGTTTCGCCTAGGCCTTGTTTCCATCATTGCAATATTGTTTGTGCTCACATTTACTACTTGTTTGCTTGCTGTAATTTTATTACAGATTTATATTACTTCGTTTTGCCACACCTATTACCCATATTTTACCATCTCTTTGCCAAACTAGTGCACCTATATAATTTACCATTGTATTAGGTTTGTTGGGGACACAAGAGACTTCTTGTATCTTAATTGCAGGCTTGCTTGAGAGAGACCATCTTAAACCTCTACTTCCCGGAGTCGATAAACCTTAGGTCATCCACTTGAGGGAAATTGTTGTTGTCTACAAACCTTCGCGCTTGAAGGTCCAACATAGTCTACAAGAATATATGCGTGTGTAGACATCAAGCTATTTATAGCGCCGTTGGTAAGTGTTTGAAGGTATATTTTAGATCTTGCAGTTAAATCTTTTTGTTTTTTTGTTTTTATTTTCACTAGTTAGGCCTATGGAAAACTGTACTCTTAGTTCGCTGCTTGGGGGAGGCCGCTCCGCCACACCCATGGTAGAGAAGTCTCCTCCACCTACTGAATGTACCCCATTCAAAATACCACTTGGGATAATTGAAAAAATTATGAATGATTGTTATGAAAGGGGTGGAATAGTGATACGTCCCAAACGTATCTATAATTTCAGCTTGCTCCATGCATGTTTTGTGTGATATTGCTATGCTTTTGATACACTTTCATACACTTTCGATCATATTTGGACTAACCTATTAACTCAGTGCACCCCAGTGCCAGTTCATGTTTTATGTTGTCTTTTTATTTCAGGTTTCCCCCGTATTAAAAGTGCTCCAAAAATTCCAGAAAAATCTGATAAAAAATCAGCGCACGAGAACCTTCCAGAGCCCCGAAGGAGAGCCGAGGGGGGCCACCCTGTGCCTAGGCGGCCAGGGGGCGTGGCCCCACCCTAGGCCACGCCAGGGGGGCGCCTGCACCCCCTGGTGGCCCCCAGCTGCCCCCCTTCGCCTATATATTTCCTTCGCCCCGAAACCTCCGAAGACAGAACCCTTTTTCGCGATCTCACCTCTGTTCTGCCGCCACCGCGCTTCCAAGATCGGGAGCGTCAGAAGACCTCTTCCCGGCACCCTGCAGGAGGGAGGATTGACCTCCGGGAGCTTCTCCACCACCATGGACGCTTCCCGGATGATCCGTGAGTAGTCCACCTTGGACCATGGTTCCATAATCAGTAGCTATGTGATGTTCTCCTCCCCTCTTTGTTCTTCATGGATTAGACCTTGTGAGCTGTCCTACATGATCAAGGCACATATGTAATTCTTTCTGCTGTTGTTATGCTGAGTTTGTTGGGATCTGATGGATTATGAGACTATGTTCAGATTGTGATGAGTTATATATTTGGTTCTTCTCTTTTACATTTTTGTTCTTGAGTAATTCTTGCATATTCTCTGTTGTTGTTTATTGCTTTGGCCAAGTAGTAGGTAGTGACTCCAAGAGGGAGCGTTATGCTTGATTGTGGGTTCATGCCCCCTGATGACTAGCTTGAGTGACAGAAACATGAGTCTAGGGGATGTGTTGTTGCCACAAGGGGGAAAACAACGGTGCTTGTAACTGCGGTTGCAAGGATTGTTTACTTTACGCAAAGTTCTTTTAATGCAGTTGTCTGTTGCTTTGGGTTTACACTTTGGGTGGGGCTCACAACTTAATACCAGCGAGATGTTCTGGATAGATATCTCAAGGTGGATGATTAGTAGTAGATGTAGATGGATTTCGGTCTACTTATTTTGACGTACCGCCCATGCTGTTGAGCCTCTTCCTTTCTTTTGTAGCATAGTTAGCATTGGTTTGCGCCCGTAATCCTGTCAATTGCCTAGCTGTGATTTGTTTACCTCGCATAGCAGTTTTATCGTCTTATGGGAGAGGGACATCACTAGTGAACATCATGGGACCCCGGTCCATATTTCCACCACTGTTTACACCCTCAATTTACTTCTTGCTTTTACTTTCTAGTTGCAGTCACTATTATCCTTTATCTCTTGTGTTTGATCCTTTGTAAACGGCAAGGCCAGAGAGATTGCCAACCTCTCTATACTTGTTGGAAGCAAAGTTATTTGTTGTGTGTGCAGGTCCAGGTTAAGCAAGTGATTCTTTCCAGACGACACATCATTTTCCGAACCACCTACTTGAAGTTATCGGAGTCCTACGGGAGACACTCTCAACCTTGGCATCTTTGCCAAGGGAAATTTGCTGCTAGGCTACATCCAACCTTCCACTTGGGGTAACCAACGAGGAGCACTACTTCAGTGCCATCAAATAGTACATCCCAGTATTCATTTGTTGAAACTTACAGATCTTTGTGAGTTATTTAAGATTTCAGGTATGACAAGAGATGAAGTCATGAGAAAAGTATTTGCCTTGTCACTAAAAGATAAAGCATTGGAATGGTATAGGCTACTAGATAATTATCACCTGCTAGATTGGGAAGAGATCAAGTCTCTCTTTTACTCCAAGTTTTATCCTCTTCATGAAGTCCATGAGATAGGAATTATGTTTAAAAAATTATCCTCATGACGGAAAGAGCATAGCTCAAGCTTGGGGGAGACGGAAAACTTTAATGCTAAAATGTCCTAACCATGGGCTCCCGAAAGATATAATTATTACTAAGTTTTATGTGAGGCTCTCTCGACAGGATAAAGACATGCTCGATGCTTCCTCTATGGGTTCTTTCATGAACGAAAAGATTGATGCTAAATGGAAACTCATTGAAATAATTGAACGCAATACTGAAGATTGGGAGATCGACAAAGGTAAAGAGTCAGGTATAAATTATGAGTATGATTGCATTAAGTCCTTTGTTGAAACCGCAAGTTTTAATAAGTTTAGTGTTAAGTTTGGGCTTGATACTCAACTCCTTGTTGATTTCCTCAAATATTTTGATTCACATCTTAATATGCCTAAGGAGAATTGGACCAAGCATCATGAGCCTTTTAAATAGATTTGCAAATAAAATAAATTTGTTAATGATGATTGCAATATGCATGATCCAATTCCTAAAAATGAAGTTCTATACAAACATGTTAATTTTTGTGCAGTGAATAGACCTCGTGAAAAGCCTATGATGGAAGAAGAGACGTATTGTAAGAAACATAAGCATGAAAGAGTAATCATTTGGGTTAGAGATTTAAATGAAATTGCTAGAGAAGTGTGTGAACTTTGTAATAGAGAGGGTCACTTTAGTTTTTAATGTGTGTACTTTCATGATGGGTTTGTTAACCATTGTGTGATAATATGATCACTCCTGATCTTTATGATGAACTTGAATTATTTTTTAGGTGTGAAGAGTTGTCAGAAAAAAACTTTTGGGCTAGATATTAATACTTCGGGGATAAATAACACTCTGCAAAAATGCCATGTCTATTGTGTTTTTAATTGCCGTGAAAATGATTACATAAGAAAGATTAGAAAGGAGGGAATTTTACCAAAGTATAAAAATGTCTCTTGTATTTCCACTGATAAAAAGGAGAATCTCTCCCAAGTTTCCCCTATTGCCTATAATGATAAACCAAAGTATGTGGAGAAGCTTCCTTTCCAACCACTCCCTCCTAAGGTAAAAAAGAAGAAGATAAAGAAGAGGAGGAGGAAGAGGTGCAAAAAGGAAGAAGAATGGGTATCATCCTGGCTTGAGCATATTGCATCCATCATTTTTTATCCTAATGGTTATAAATTTATTGAGGATGGTGAACTTGATTGCATTCATTATTATCCCGATGTTAAGTCCATAGGCACTATTGAAGATGATTTTTATTATGATGTGCATGTTACTTATTGTGATTGGAAAGATGATGATAATGCTACTTATGATCTTGAAAATCTTTTTGGTACCAACTCTGAAAATGATGATATGGAAAGCCTTAAGCTTGGGGATGATTGGATTGGAAATCCTTTATCCATTAGTGATATGCTAATTGATAATTATTTTTCTAGTAAGAATGAAGATAATATGTTCACAAATGTAATTGCTAGCAAGGATAATGCTCTTCTCTACTATGAAGATATTATGACTCCTATATATAGTGATTGTAATGATACCTATGACACAAGGACAAATTATCCGTATGAAACTTGTCATAATTATGGAGGGAATTACTCCCTTAATCAACACCATCCTCCTAATACACAATTAATCTATATTGTTCAAGTTGTTTATGATAGTCCTACTCCCACTATTACCAATGAGAAAGATTATGCTTATGTGGAGAGTGAGAATACCTTTTTTGCATGTGGATCATTGTAACGCCCCGGCCACACCCACCGGTTCCTGGCGTACGCCTGGCGGGATCTAGACTGTCCCCACAGACCAACACTAGTCTTTCCTACGCACTTTGTCCTCACTCATGCGCACCCGGGAACAACTTCCCGGTCGGTCACCCATCCTCAAATCGCTCCAAGCCAAGCACGCTTAACTTTGGAGTTCTTTGGATCTGGGCTCCCGGAAAAGAAGGTGCACCTTGTTGATATGAGTAGTCTATTATTCCTATTAAGCCAGGATGTCACATACACCCCCACTCAAAGGAACCGATGTCCTCATCGGCCCACAGGAACGTTCCCTCTTGGCACACGTCTGTGCGTCCAGTGCCGACACATGACCCACATGTTCGCGCACTGACCCACACACGCCCGTATAACCGCAAGGGTCAGCTCTGATACCATTTGTAACGCCCCGGCCACACCCACCGGTTCCCGGCGTACGCCTGGCGGGATCTAGACTGTCCCCACAGACCAACACTAGTCTTTCCTACGCACTTTGTCCTCACTCATGCGCACCCGGGAACAACTTCCCGGTCGGTCACCCATCCTCAAATCGCTCCAAGCCAAGCACGCTTAACTTTGGAGTTCTTTGGATCTGGGCTCCCGGAAAAGAAGGTGCACCTTGTTGATATGAGTAGTCTATTATTCCTATTAAGCCAGGATGTCACAATCATGACAACAATGCTTTATGTGATAGTTATGTTGTTGAGTTTATTCATGATGCCACTGAAAGTTATTATGAGAGAGGGAGATATGGTTTCACTTATCTCAATAATATTAAGCTTCCTCTCTTCATGTTGAAATTTTCGAAGTTGTACATGTTTTTCCTTCCTATATATGTTCATTGCTTTGTGCTTCAATAAATTATTTAATTGCAATGTTCCTATGCATAGGAAGCATGTTAGACTTAAATGTGGTTGGTATTTTCTTCTTCGTGCTCTCTTATTGTGCTTCAATTCTTATTCTTATGTGAGCATCTTTCATAATCTTCATGCCTAGCTAAAAGGCGTAAAAGAAAGAGCTTATTGGGAGGCAACCCAAAATATTTTTGTATTCAATTTTAGTGTGTCTTGGTGTTTGTTACTACTGTAGAAACACCATTGTATATTTATTTACAAGTTTTGTTCCAAGTTCAACCTCTGAGGATAAGGGAACCAAAAGTTGTGACATGTTGTCTAGAAAACATATTCTGTTTTCTTCATTGCAAAAACCTTCAAAAATCATTAGATCATCTTTTCGATCTGAACTTTTTACACAACATGCTCTATATAATTGGGAAAATTTCATCAGTTTTTTTTATTTGAGCTAAATAAGTGCCTCCAATAAATTAAGTTTCACGTGCTGTCCTGTTTTCCCAGATTTCTGTCCTGTTTTGCATTTTCATCTTTGGGCACTTGGTTCTTGGTTTTTCTTGCAAGAACCTTCAAACAAAGTTGGGTAACATTAGCTATTGTTTAAATTGATTTTTTTTGACATTACCCAAGTGAAATTTATTTATTATTGGCATTAACCGTTCTAATCAGTTTATAAGAAGTTTCGCGTGAAGGTAGTTTTCAAGTGTTGCAAAGGGAGATGATGAAAGAAGATTCAGAAGTGAAAAAAGCTTAAGTTTGGGGATTGATGGCGGAGAAGTTAATAGGTTTAGTGGGATCGCCTCGCCCGTTAAACGTGCCAATAAACAATTCTTGATAACCCACAAGTCTAAGGGATCAATTGTAGCTTTTTGATAAATAAGGATGTCGATCCCAACGAGGAGCAGAAGGTACTGATAAGTGACACTGGATAAGGAAAAGGCTGCACACACTCAAAGGTAAATATTTAGGGGGTTTTTGGTTTAAGCAACAGAAAAGTAAAAGACAGGCAAAGTAAACAGGGTAACTGAGGAATAGCAAGTGGCCCAATCCTTTCACAAGGATAAGCCTAGGAACTGAACTTATAAAAGCTAAAGCGTTCTCGAGAAAACACGGGAGAGATAGCCAAGTTACTTTCACCATACTCCGCCAAGTAATATGTATTGTATTGATAAGTGTTGGTGGGTGGATCAATGCTAGTACACCTTCTAGACTAAGATAAGTGTACTCTTATGATTACACACCTTGCAAGCATCCGCAAATACAAGGTAGTAATTAAGGCATAAGCCTAACCACAGCATTACGATCAAGGATCCATAACTCCCTTGTGCGAAAGTCTGCGAACTGGGGTTCAGGTTTCTGTCACTCCGGCAACCCACCATAAGCATCCTTTGTGCACAATGTATTCCTCTAGGCCCATGAAAGGCGAAGTGTTATGTGTTCGACTCACATAACACCACTAGAGAAATAACAACACAACTTAAGTATCAAACAACACATAATACTTCAACATCATATGACTACTAACAAATAGGCTTCTCCCATGTTCTCAACAACTAAAGTAACTACTCACAAGACATAAAATATATCATGATCAGAGGTGATAGATGGGTAATAAACAATCTGGACACAATGATATTTCTCCAACAAAACTCAATAGCATTCACCACGAAATAGTAATCAACACCAAAAGAGTAGAGAGGATAGATAGTACGGATTACAACACAAGTTGCAATTGTGAGATGAGATGGGATGGAGATGGAGATGGTGCTGATGTTGGGGATGATGTTGATGATGATCTCGATGATGCCTTTGACGATGATGATGATGATGATGGCGACGATCTCCCCTTATGGGAGGTGATCTCCCCGGTGGAATCTGCCCGCCGGAGATGGCTTTTCTCCTCTGTAGGTTTCCGCCCCTTGGCGGCGGCGAAACACGGAAACGACTCTTCTTTTAGGGTTTTCACCCCAGGGGGTATTATAGGCGAGAGGGGGCACCGAGGGGGGCCACCAGGCATCCAGGAGGGTGCCTGGCGCGACCAGGAGGGGGGGCGCGCCAGGCACCCTTCTGGCTGCCTGGTGGGTCCCCTCACCTCCTCCTTCGGTGATTCCCAGTCAATCTTCATAAAAATGATCCCCGTAGAATTTCATCGCATTTGGACTTGATCTGATTCAGCAACTTGGTATCCACTTTTTACCGCTGAGTTCTGGTTCTGCTGCTTCGGCACCGGAAAGTTGTGAACTGTGTAAAATAAGCCAAAACAACATAAGAACAGTACTTTAAAGTGGAATATATCAATGAATAAGGTGAAATCACAATATAAAATAGTGATGCTTTTTGGACGTATCAACTCCCCCAAGCTTAGACCTCGCTTGTCCTCAAGAGATTGCTGAGCTCGGTAAACCTGTCCACAAGTTTAGAGAGTGAAGCGTCGATAAAAGAATACGAACAAGAAGCATCAAGATTTCTCACCAAACTTAAACATCCTGAACAGCAATCTCAACTCATAAGGCCCTTATGAGAAGGTAGTAACAATTATAACAAAGTAGGACCTGGAAAACTCATCAAATCATGACAAACATAGCCTTGGTCAAGGAACAACTAATGACTTTTACTTTTGTTCTTTCACTTATAATGGAACAGTTGAAGCTTTTGAAAGAACATGCTATTAGTCAAGAAGTGCACATGTCAACACAAAGGAAGATGTTTACTAAGCATGAGCTTTTGCAAACAACTCACTTATCAAAAGATAATGTCAACAAAGATATAACATGCTAGATTTCAATGCAACTTTATATGCAAGCATCTTTATCAACATCAAATGTCTGTTCTCTCTCAAGAAGGAAGGAAGTAGGAAGGACTGACTCAGCACAAAATAAAGATAAACCCCGTGCAAAAGGGTAAGCAGGGAAAACTTATGTGCCATCTCTAGATCAAACAGAATAAAAACAAACTTTTGGGAGGTGCATGATCCGTCAACGACTGCTGATAGATAACTCACTCACTTAATGATTTGGACAAGTTTCGAGGAACGGCTCCCCTGTGGGGACGATCACATCCCCTTGGATTCCTTTGTTTATCACTCGTAAAAGGGTGAAGGAACTTGTGTGTTAGTATTTATCTTTTACGAGCTGGGCACTCATGCCAGTCCCTTCTCGTATTAGGGGTTTGCAGATTAGACATGCAATCCCAAGATAAAACTTGTCCAAATTAAGAAGATCATGGGTCACCCACCACTTCCTCATGAGCTGAATCAGCGGCACAAAACAGAAGATTTTGAACATCTAAAGATAGCACACAAATTATATACTTTAGGAGTGGTAGTGGAATACCACAAGTAGGAAGGTATGGTGGACTCAAGTGGAAGAAGTTGGTTTCAGGGTATGGAAGTACAAGCAGAATTCCGCTTAGTATAGAGTTTTGGCTAGCAAGGCTTTGAGAGAGCAGACAGTTGATGACAACTTAGATGCAAGTAATACAAAGCATAAACATTAAAACTAGCATGACACATCAAGTTGTCTTCCTTGTCAACATAACACTTCAAGCATAATAACACAAAGGTTTTGGCTATGTCGCTACTTTGAGAAAAACATGTTTGTTGCTATGACCAAAGCTATACTTGCTAAGATTAAATAAAGTTTTCGAAGCCATACCTGATATAAGGTCAATACTCCTCATAAGAATCAGCTCATAATGTCGATTGCGTGAAGAGAATGACAAGTGCGGCGAAGAAAACCAATAGACTTCTCATTAATATTCCTTCGTAGACGACTCCACACTCACGGATACAAAGCTCTCCATAAAAGGAGTGATAGACCTCAAAGCAACACCTATTTCATAAAGTAACCTCCCTAGACATGATATGACTCTACTTGACTCCTAAAGACAAAGATAAAGATAAAGATACCAGACACTCCCCCAAGATTGGAACAAGCTAAGGGGGTGCCATTACCCGAGGAGATTTACTCCTCATTCTTGTTCTTGTTGGTCACATACTCCTTGGCGAAGCGCTTCCATGGCAGCTGCTCTCCGGTCTCAAAGGACATTCCCGTCTCCAAGATCCTGCACTCAGCACCTAAACCCATGCGCATAAACTTTAGTTCATACTCACAGTTTTGGTTCTGCAGATCATAGATCTGTGCTTGGAGTTCATAAACTTTTTCTTCTAGTGCGTCCAAACTTGACCACATCTCCTTCATCTCCTTCTTGTGGGAAGCCTCGATCTCGTTCATGATGGCGAATTTAGCTTCAACACCACGCTCCACCATCTTCTTGAACTTGAAGACCTCATGTTCCATCTCTTTCAACCGCTCTTTGGTGCTCCCTTCCTTGACTGGTCCCTTCAGATCTTCCTTGTGGAGAACGCCGTCCTCCACACGAAGGACCTGGGGGTGCGTCCTCACCTCAGCGAGGTAAGGGTTGATGACGCTGATGACGAACTTGTCCTTGGGGGAGCTTGGAGAAGCCATGGCACCTAGATCTACTGAAAGTTTTCCTGGCAGAAACAGACCGAGAAAGAAAACACGCGAAATCGAGAGATACGGTGCCGGAACGATCCGGGCAAATATATAGCAAAAATTTCCGCAACAGAAGGAAGGTTTCAAGCCTAGGTGGAGTCGGAGGCGGAGTCCAGGGCAGCCAGGAGGGTGGCTGGCGCGGCCAGGAGTGGGGCCGCGCCAGGGGGCCTCCTGACCTCCCTGGAGCTCCTCTCCGGCTCCACTCGGGCTTGGAATTTTCCTAATTTCGCAAAAACTCTGAAAAGTTAACTTTTATTGACGTTCGCGGTGTTTTCTTACCATAATTCATACCTTTTCTAATTCTGCTCCTGTCGGAGTCTGAAACTGGGCTGCAACATGTTCTTCATGAGTACTTGTATATATCATGTTTGCATCCACGTTGATTGGATCACCTGCCATATAATGTTTGAGTCTTTGTCCATTCACAACTTGAGGTTTGGTGCCTTCGAAATTATTGATCTTGATTGCACCCGACCGATATACTTCTTCAATATGAAAAGGTCCTTCCCATCTGGAAAGTAGTTTACCTGGAGAAAACCTGAAACGAGATCTAAACAACAAAACTTTATCACCAACATTAAATTCACGTTTCAGAATTCTTTTATCGTGCCACTTCTTTACCTTTTCCTTGAACATTTTAGCGCTCTCGTAAGCTTCACTTCTCCGCTCATCTAGAGAAGTCAAGTTCATGAGACGCTTTTCACCAGCTAACTTTGGGTCAGCGTTCAGCTCTCTGACAGCCCAGAAAGCTTTATGCTCTAACTCTAATGGTAAATGGCAAGCCTTGCCATAGACCATCTTATACGGAGACATGCCCATGGGGTTTTTGTAAGAAGTTCTATACGCCCACAAAGCATGTCCTAACTTCTTTGACCAGTCCTTTTTAGAACTGTTTACTGTTTTCTGCAAGATCAACTTGATCTCCCTATTGGTGAGCTCAACTTGCCACTAGTTTGAGGGTGGTACGGTGATGCAATCCTATGATTGACATCGTACTTAGCCAGAGCTTTCCTAAAAGCTCCATGCGTGAAGTGTGACCCTCCATGTGTCATGAGGTACCTTGGTACTCCAAACCTAGGAAAAATTACATCTTTGAGCATTTTCAAAGATGTCTTGTGATCAGCACTCTCAGTGGGGATTGCTTCAACCCACTTGGTTACATAATCAACAACAACTAAGATGTGTGTGTACTTGTGTGAAGGAGGAAAAGGACCCATAAAATCAAAACCCCAGCAATCGAAAGGTTCGATCACTAGTGAGTAATTCATAGGCATCTCATTTCTCCTGCTAATGTTACCAACTCTCTGACACTTATCACAAGATAGAACGTACCTTCGGGCGTCCTTAAAGAGAGTAGGACAATAAAAACCTGATTGTAGAACTTTATGTGCGGTCCTTTCACCGGCATGATGTCCACCATAGGGACTATCATGACATTGTCGAAGAATGTCCTGCTGCTCGTGCTCCGGTATACACCTTCTTACGATCCCGTCCACACCTTCTTTATAAAGATGTGGATCATCCCAAAAGTAGTGCCTCAATTCCGTGAAGAATTTCTTCCTCTGCTGAAATGTGAAACCTGGAGGCAAAAACTTCGCAACGATGAAATTAGCATAATCTGCAAACCAAGGGTCGGAATGAGATTGTACTTTTACAACAACAAGCTGTTCATCTGGGAAACTATCGTTGACGGGAATAGGATCGTGCGGGATATCTTCCATCCTTGAAAGATTATCCGCCACCGGATTGTCTTCTCCTTTTCTATCGACAATCTGCAAATCAAATTCTTGAAGAAGGAGTACCCACCTAATGAGTCTTGGTTTGGCATCCTTTTTCTGCATAAGATACTTAATGGAAGCATGGTCAGTATGAATAATAACTTTAGAATCAACAATATACGGCCTAAACTTATCACAAGCAAACACCACTGCCAAGAATTCCTTCTCGGTAGTAGCATAATTCTTTTGAGCACTATCAAGTGTTTTGCTAGCATAGTGGATGACATTCAACTTCTTGTCAACTCTTTGTCCTAAAACAGCTCCAACAACAAAATCACTAGCATCACACATAATTTCAAAGGGCAAATTCCAGTCAGGTGGTTGTACTATAGGAGCGGTTATCAAGGCTTTCTTAAGAACTTCAAAAGCTTCCTTACAATCTTCATCGAATACAAAAGGAGCATCCTTCTGGAGAAGATTGGTAAGGGGTCTCGAGATCTTAGAAAAGTCCTTGATAAATCTTCTATAGAAACCAGCATGACCTAGAAAACTACGAATACCTTTAATGTCCCTTGGATAAGGCATCCTTTCAATAGCTTCAATTTTTGCCTTGTCCACTTCAATTCCCCTTTCGGAAATCTTGTGTCCAAGAACTATCCCTTCGTTAACCATGAAATGGCACTTCTCCCAATTGAGCACCAAATTTGTTTCTTCACATCTTTGCAAAACTTTATTAAGATTGTGGAGACAGTGGTCAAAGGAGTTTCCATAGACGGAAAAGTCGTCCATGAAAACTTCTACAATCTCCTCACAGAAATCATGAAATATTGCAGACATACACCTCTGAAAAGTAGCAGGTGCATTACACAAACCGAAAGGGATACGCCTATAAGCATAAGTACCGTAAGGACACGTGAACGTGGTCTTCTCTTGATCCGCGGTGTTGACGTGAATCTGGGAGAAGCCAGAGTACCCATCAAGATAACAGAAGTGGGTGTTTTTAGACAACTGCTCGAGCATCTGAACAATAAAGGGCAAAGGATAGTGGTCCTTCCGGGTGGCCTTGTTTAACTTCCTGAAATCAATATACATTCTATATCCAATAATAGTCCTCTGAGGTATTAGTTCATTTTTATCATTAGGAACAACAGTCATACCTCCTTTCTTAGGAACACAGTGAACGGGACTTACCCACTTACTATCAGCTATAGGATAGATGATACCCGCGGCTGGAAGTTTGAGAACCTCTGTCCTAACCACGTCCTTCATCCTTGGGTTCAACCGTCGTTGATGATCAACAACTGGTTTAGCATCGGGCTCGAGATTGATAGTATGTTGGAAAATAGATGGACTAATACCCTTGAGATCATCAAGAGTATAGCCAATAGCACCTCGGTGTCTGCGAAGTGTCTCCAATAATCGATCTTCTTCATACCCTGAAAGGTTAGAATTGATAATAACATGATATAATTTCTTTTCATCTAAATAAGCATACTTGAGCGTATCGGGTAGTGGTTTTAGGTCGAACACCGGGTCTTCTTTCGGTTGCGAGAGGATTCCTAAAGGTTCAACTGGGAGGTTGTGCTTCAGGATGGGAGCTTGTCTTAAAAATATGTCTTCTAGTTCATCCCTCTCCTGCATATGTATATCATTCTCGTGGTCTATAAATTGCTGCAAAGTGTCATTAGGAGGAATAGCAATGGAAGCAATTTCTTCAATAATATTTTCATTACTTGACAGGTCAGGACCACGAGGCTGTTTAGAAAACTTAGAAAAATTAAATTCATACGGCTCACCGTTGAATTCAACAGAAACTTTACCTTTGTTGCAATCTATTATAGCTCCGCAAGTGCTGAGGAAGGGCCTACCAAAGATAATAGGGCAAAAACTATCTTGCACTGAACTAAGTACAAGAAAGTCTGTAGGATATTTTACCTTCCCGCAGAGTACTTCAACATCTCTTACAATCCCAACTGGAGAGATTGTTTGTTTATTTGCAAGATGGATAGTGACATCTATGTCCTCGATCTCACACGGCTGAATTTCGTGCATGATTTCTTGATAAAGTGTGAAGGGAATAGCGCTGACGCTAGATCCCAAATCACATAGCCCATAATAATTATGATATCCTATTTTGACAGATACAACTGGTGTACCTGAAATTGGGCCTTTGTTCCTGGCTGTGACAATGTTAGTGGCAACAACACAAAAACTAATAGTGGATTCTTCGATATCACTGGTTACCAGATCCTTGACCATTGCAACTTGAGGCTGGACCTTGATCATGTCCTCAGGTTCGTTAGTGGTCCTTCTATTCTTGTTAAGAATACCTATAACAAAAGAGTGCTCCTTTATCCTGGAGGGATAAGGAGGCTGTTCATACACAACTGCAGGTAAAACAGGATCAGTAACATTAATCTCAATTGGTGACTCCTTGAAAGGTTTATGATGTTGACTCTCCTTCTTCCTGGAAGAATCAATATGAGAAGCAAAGTCCTTGAAAAAGTCAACCATTAGCTGGGAATCAAGACCAATTTTAGAGAAAAAGGTAATAAAGTAATCAGTCTTCACATAACTCTCAATGTAGTCATGCTCATAGTTTATAGCGGGTTCAATACCTTTATCAATTTCCCAGTCTTCAGTGTTCTTCTGGATCCTTTCTATAAGATCCCATTTTTCTTCTATACTTCTGGCCTGGAATACCCCACTAGAGGAGGCATCCAACATCTCCTTGTCCTGACGAGAAATCCTGGCATAAAAATTTGTAAGTATAATTTCCTTGGGGAGCTCATGGTTTGGGCATTTGAGCATCAGGGACTTCAGTCTCCCCCAAGCTTGAGCGATGCTCTCTCCGTCGCGAGACCAAAAGTTGTAGATGTAGGTCCTGTCTTGGTGAATTTCACGAAGAGGATAAAACTTTGCATAAAATAGAGACATAAGCTCTGGCCATTCAAGCAGATCAGGGTTATCGAGTAGCTTATACCAATCTGAAGCTTTATCTTTGAGTGATATGGAGAATAGTTTCTTCATGACGAACTCCATCGTCACACCTGCAAGCTTAAATAAGGAACAAAATTGTGATAAATATAGCAGGTGTTCTCCCGGGTGTCCTTCTCCTGTATAACGATTAGCCAAGACATAATCAAAAATACCAGATGGTATTTTATAGGGCACAATTTCAGTAGGGGTAGGAGTGACCACCACAGTCGTGGGGCGGCTCCTTACCAGCAACGAACTAACAACAGAAGAGTCCATAAGGACTGAAAGTAACAACAGAAAATAAAAGTTCCCTTACCGGCTTCACTTACCAATAGCGCTACACTCCCCGGCAACGGCGCCAGAAAAGCTCGTTGATGGCGGAGAAGTTAATAGGTTTAGTGGGATCGCCTCCCCCGTTAACCGCGCCAATAAACGATTCTTGATAACCCACAAGTCTAAGGGATCCATTGTAGCTTTTCGATAAATAAGGATGTCGATCCCAACGAGGAGCAGAAGGTACTGATAAGTGACACTGGATAAGGAAAAGGCTGCACACACTCAAAGGTAAATATTTAGGGAGTTTTTAGTTTAAGCAACAGAAAAGTAAAAGACAGGCAAAGTAAACAGGGGAACTGAGGAATAGCAAGTGGCCCAATCCTTTCACAAGGATAAGCCTAGGAACTGAACTTATAAAAGCTAAAGCGTTCTCGAGAAAACACGGAAGAGATAGCCAAGTTACTTTCACCATGCTCCGCCAAGTAATATGTATTGTATTGATAAGTGTTGGTGGGTGGATCAATGCTAGTAAACCTTCTAGACTAAGATAAGTGTACTCTTATGATTACACACCTTGCAAGCATCCGCAAATACAAGGTAGTAATTAAGGCATAAGCCTAACCACAGCATTACGATCAAGGATCCATAACTCCCTTGTGCGAAAGTCTGCGAACTGGGGTTCAGGTTTTTGTCACTCCGGCAACCCACCATAAGCATCCTTTGTGCACAATGTATTCCTCTAGGCCCATGAAAGGTGAAGTGTTATGTGTTCGACTCACATAACACCACTAGAGAAATAACAACACAACTTAAGTATCAAACAACACATAATACTTCAACATCATATGACTACTAACAACTAGGCTTCTCCCATGTTCTCAACAACTAAAGTAACTACTCACAAGACATAAAAGAGATCATGATCAGAGGTGATAGATGGGTGATAAACAATCTGGACACAATGATATTTCTCCAACAAAACTCAATAGCATTCACCACAAAATAGTAATCAACACCAACAGACTAGAGAGGATAGATAGTACGGATTACAACACAAGTTGCAATTGTGAGATGAGATGGAATGGAGATGGAGATGGTGCTGATGTTGGGGATGATGTTGATGATTATCTCGATGATGCCCGTGACGATGATGATGATGGCGACGATCTCCCCTTCCGGGAGGTGATATCCCGGGCGGAATCTGCCCACCGGAGATGGCTTTTCTCCTTTGTAGGTTTCCGCCCCGTGGCGGCTGCGAAACATGGAAAGAACTCTTCTTTTAGGGTTTTCACCCCAGGGGGGGTATTATAGGCGAGAGGGGGCACCGAGGGGGCCCACCAGGCATCCAGGAGGGTGCCTGGCGCGGCCAGGAGGGGGGGCGCGCTAGGCACCCTTCTGGCTGCCTGGTGGGTCCCCTCACCTCCTCCTTCGGTGATTCCCAGTCAATCTTCATAAAAATGATCCCCGTAGAATTTCATCGCATTTGGACTTGGTCTGATTCAGCAACTTGGTATCCACTTTTCACCGCTGAATTCTGGTTCTGCTGCTTCGGCACCGGAAAGTTGTGAACTGTGTAAAATAAGCCAAAACAACATAAGAACAGTACTTTAAAGTGGAATATATCAATGAATAAGGTGAAATCACAATATAAAATAGTGATGCTTTTTGGACGTATGAGGGATGCCCCCGGCACCCCCAAGAAATATTCAAGGAGACTCAAGCGTCTAAGCTTAGGGACACCCCCGTGCATCCCCGTCTTCATGAACAATTATCAGTTCGTCCTTCCCATCACTGTATTCTTATTGCTTCACATGTTATGTGCTATGCTTGGAGCGTATTGCTCTTTAGTTTTAGTTTTTAGTTTTTCTTTGTTTGTTTGCTGGTCAGAGTCTTTGAGACCCAGAATCCTTGATTGGGAGAGAGACATGTTCCACTTTTGCCTAGAATGTTCATAGTTTTCACTTCTATCTTTTTATTGTTCAATTTTATTTCTAGTTTCTGACATGTTGAGCTCTTGTTCTTCATGTTTATTTCTTTCTAAGAGATGAGAATTAGAAGTTTTAGTACTCTCTTGAGTTTCATGTTTATCATGCTTAGAGAGTTAGCTTTGTTGCACTAGGTGTGTATCTTACTTTGAGTAGGTAATCAAGGTTGCTAAATTCAGTTTAGTAGTAACTTGCAATAGTTTTGAGGTGTTGATACAAGGAATGTTTGGACTTCTATGAGTCAAGAGCTCAAGCCTATCAGTGATAGGTGTCATATATTGGTTCAACATGCTTATTTTCAAAAACTACAAAAAATAGTTGAGAACTCTAGCTACTAAAAGGATCACTAATCTTTGCGGGGTTGTAAAAGAGTACCCTCACATATCATGGGTTGAGGATGCGCAAGGATAACCAAGCCCCCAAACACTCCTATTAGGGTGATTGTCTCTTTGTGAATCTCCTGATTAGATAGAGAGTTACTGATAATAAGTGGATGAATTCCTTTGACTAATGCGGGTATTCAATTCTTGGCACTTCCACCAGCTATATTTTGCTAGCCTCCTCGGTATTGTGCATTGCCCTTTCTAATCTTGAGAGTTGTTGCAAACTTCGCCGATGCATCCAAATCCTTGGCATGATACACTATGTCATATATAAGCCTCATTATATCTTCCTCAAAACAGCCACCATACCTACCTATCATGGCATTTCCATAACCATTCCGAGATATATTTCCATGCAACATTCATCTTCTCTCGACTTGATCCTTCATTGTCATACATGATAGTTGGGCCTTTCCCTTTCTCAATGCTACATGACGCGCTAGTATCATTGCATATCCTTCTACACTGGCAGATGCATACATTGCATACATCATGATATAGTTTTAGTTTTATCATGAGTACCTTGTAAAAGTGTTTTGATCTTTTTCATCTTTGTATATATAGAGCGTTGCCCTTAAAGTGAAGAAAATATCCCAAAGAAGACACAAATAAAAGATCCCAAAAGAGGACACATGAAAAGATCCCAAATAGGACAAATGAGAGATAAATAGAAAGAGACAAAGAGGCCACAACAAATTAAGAAAGAGAAAAAAAGAGAAAAAGGAAATAAAAAGAGAGAAGTGGGCAACACTACTATTCCTTTTTAAAAGATCCACACTTGTGATTCAAAGTAGCACTTGTACTTGATAGAGAGTTTTCATATCATTCATGCATAACTAAGTGGGGACCTTTATACTATAGAACTTGGCTTGTATATTCCAGTGATAAGCCTCTTCAAAAGATCTCTAGGTCTTCTTGAGCAAACAAGTTGGATGCACCCCCACTAGTTCCATTGGAGAGCTTCATATACTCATAGCTCATTTTGCATCCGTTGCATGGCAATCCCTACTCCTCATCTACCATTAGGCTTACCCTCGCCTAAGGTTGTTCGCATTGGTGTGAGACTTTCTCACTTTTTGACTTCCTACCCCCATCATTTATTCTCTTTGCCATTCTAATGCCAATTTATCGTACTTGCGCTCATTCATTGCATGAGTGCTCAAAGTCGAAAGGGAGAGGATCGAATTGACTTGTACTTGGCCGACGGTCTCGGGACGAGTCATAATAAGATTCCAAAGAGACCATGTGTGAAATTTAGTAGATTTAGTTCTCAAAAAATATTAAGTATTTTTATGCTCTAAACCCATCTCCCACTTTTTGCATGGGAACACCGATTGGAGACATTCGAGTCACGGACAGCGAGAGCTCTTGCACCTTTATGTTCGTACTTTGCTAGTTTCAATACTAGATATAGACTCTTGCTTGTTATTGCCTTGACTTGATTTACATATGTTGCTTGTTGTACTTTAAAGCTCCGCTTATGTCATTACATGTCACCACAAAAATTATCTTGGTTGTCATTTACCTACTCGAGGACGAGCAGGAATTAAGCTTGGGGATGTTGATACGTCCCAAACGTATCTATAACTTTTTATTATTTCATGCTCCTTTTGGTGATATTGCTATATTTTTTGATGCACTTTCATATCTTTTACAACATATTTGGGACTAACCTACTAACCTTGTGCCCAGTGTCAGTTTTTGTCTGTTTTGTCTGTGCATTATAGAAAAAATGGTGAAAAATGAAGTTGCTCAGAAAATTCCCAAAAATTTACCATAATTCTTATTCATCAGAAGAGTACTCCAGCTGGAGAAGGACCTCTGGGGGTGGCCTACAGCCTCCAGGCGGCCATAGGGCGCGCCCTCAGGTTTCCTAGGTGATGTGGGCCCCCCTCGGACTCCCCTTTGGCATATATTTACTCTCGAAACCCAAAAACCCGAGATATACATACGCCTTTTACAGAAGCAATTCCGATCTCCGCCGCCATCGCTAACAAGCTCCGGGGGACCAGAAGTTCCTGTTACGTCACCAAGTGCCCTCGGATTCATCTTCATCGACATTTCTTCCTCCCTCTATGATGCAGGAGTAGTTCCTCCTCGGGGCTGAGGTCTTCTACACTAGATATGTGGTTATCTCTCTCTCCCATGATGTGATCATGATTGTGATCATTGGCTATGTTAATCTAGTTGTCTCCCATGATGTTTACTGGATTGATGTACTCACTTGACAATATCTATTATAATATCCAAGACCGCATTGACATTGGGTCTATTGGACATATATTAGAAGAATATTTTCATGGGTTGTTTCTTCTATAGTGAATTGATTGTAGATTTCAGAGTCTCTTGGTGCTTGTCTTGGTTATCCTTGAGATATGTTGTGGTGATTGTGGTACTCTCTTTGGATGGACGCGGTGACATTGGGAAATCCAAAGATGTGGAACCCAAACTCTAAGGTGTGTTCTTGTAGACCTACACAAATCTCGTCCTATCTTGACCACAAAAGAATGATCTCCGAGTTACGTCACCCTTGCATGTTTTTGGTTGAAATATCATGTGTTTCAACTATGTTGGGAGTGGCAACTAGTGAAAGTATGAAGCCTAGGCCTTGTTTCCACCATTGCAATACCATTTGTGCTCATGTTTACTACTTATTTGCTTGCTGTCATTTTTATTACATATTTATATTACTTTGTTTTGGCACACCTATCACCCATATTTTACCATTTCTTCGCCGAACTAGTGCACATATACAATTTACCATTGTATTAGGTGTGTTGGGGACACGAAAGCCTTCTTGTATCTTAATTGCAAGGTTGCTTGAGAGAGAGCATCTTCAACCTCTACTTCCCCGAGTCGATAAACCATAGGTCATCCACTTGAGGAAAATTGCTGCTGTCCTACAAACCTCTGCGCTTGGGGGCCCAACAAAGTGTACAAGAATAGAAGCGTGTATGGACATCAGGGGGCCATCACCAACCACCGGCCACGAAATCAGGCCATCGATGGGCACATCGCCATGTGACACATATGATGATCCTCAACTGTAGGGGATCGTTTGTAGCGTTTTTGATAAATAAGAGTGTCGAACCCAACGAGGAGCAGAAGGTATTGGTAAGTGACTTTGGCAAAGAAATAGCTGCAGGAACTGAAAGATAACTTTTTAGGGGTTTTCGGTATAAGCGACAAGAAGGTAAAGGCGAGCAAGTAAAAAGCACATAGGAGTAACAAGTGGCCCGATCCTTTTGAACAAAGGATAGGCCTAGCAACTAAACTTATAAAGGCTAAAGCGTTCTTGAAGACACACGGGAGAAATAGTCACGTGCTTTCGCCATATTCCGCATCGGTACTATGTGCCGTGTTGATAAGTGTTGAGTGGGTGGATCTATGCTAGTACACCCTCTAGACTAAGATAAGTGTACTCTTATGATTAAACATCTTGCAAGCATCCGCAAATACAAGATAGTAATTAAGGAAAAAGCCTAACCATAGCAATACGATCGATGATCCATTGTTCCCTTGTGCAAAAGCGTGCGAACTGGGGTTTAGGTTTCTGTCACTCCGGCAACCCACCGTAAGAAATCTTTATACACAATGCATTCCCCTAGGTTCTTAATAAGGCGAAGTGTTGTGTGTTCGACTCACACAACACCACTAGGAAAATAACAACACAACTTAAATATCAAACAACACATATTACTTCAACATCATATGACTACTAGCAACTAGACTTCTCCCATGTCCTCAAGAACTAAAGTAACTACTCACAAGACATAAAAGAGATCATGATCAAAGGGGATAAATAGATGATAAACAATCTGGACACAATGATATTTCTCCAACAAAACTCAATAGCATTCATCACACGGTAGTAATCAAAACTGGTAGAGTAGAGAGGATAGATAGTACGAATTACAACACAAGTTGAACTTGTGAGGTGAGATGAGATGAAGATGAAGATGGTGCTGATGTTGGGGATGATGTTGATGATGATCTCGATGATTCCCGTGACGATGGTGATGACGATGGTGACGATTGATACGTATCAAACGTATCTACTTTTCCAAACACTTTTGCTATTTTTTTGCCCTCATTCTTGTAAGATTTGGACAAAACTAACCCGGCCTAACGCTGTTTTCAGCAGAGCTGCCTGTATGGTTTATTGTGCGCGGGAAAATGGATTTTTGGACGTCTCAGAAAATTCCCAGAAAAAACACAGAAAATCCACGCACCCGAGGGGCCATTGTGCCAGAAGTGGGACCAGAGGGCAGCCAAGGGGGCCCCAGGCGCCCCCCCTGGTGCGGCCAGGGGTGGGGCCGCGCCCTCTGGCCGCCTAGGGGCCTCCCCCCTCCTCTGGTGCTGATACGTCCCAAACGTATCTATAATTTCTGCTTGCTCCATGCATGTTTTGTGTGACTTTGCCATGTTTTGTTTGAACTTTCATACACTTTTGAGCATATTTGGACTAATTTATTAACCCAGTGCACCCAGCTGCTAGTTGCTGTTTTCTGCTGTTTTTTATTTCAGGTTTTCCGGCCATTAAAATTTCTCCAAAAAATCCGGAAAAATCAGATAAAAAATCAACGACCCAGAAGCTTCTGGAATCATCAAGGTAGCGGAGGGGGTCGACCACAGTTACTCCATAAGGGTCCCTGGCGCGAACCCACCCTAGGCCGCGCCAGGGGGCCTCCTGGCTGACCTGTGGGTCCCCTCGACACCCCCCTCCGCCTATATTTGGCCCTCGGGGTGGAAACCCCTAATATCGATCTCTTTTCCACGAACTCGCCACCGTACCGCCGCCGCAGCCGTTTCAAGATCTCGACTAGAAGTAGGTAGTTTAAGTTGCTATTCTCTTTGTAGTAGTAACTTGCAATAGTTTTGAGGTATTGACTAGAGTAATGTTTGAACTTTTGGTGTCAAGAGCTCGAGCCTATTAGTGATAGATGTCGTATTTTGGGCAATCCGTGTGTTTTTCGAAAACCAAAAACCCCTGTTGAGAACTCTAGCTACTAGATGGATCACTAACCTCTGGAGGGTTCGAATATTAGAGTACACTCACGTACCATGAGTCGAGGATGCGCAAGGATAACCAAACCCCCATACACTCCTCCTCGGGGTACTTGTCTCTTTGTGAACCTCCTGATTAGATTGAGATTTACCGATAATAAGTGCATGAGTTCTTCGGACTAATGTGAGTATTCGAAAGTTGACACTTCCACCCACCTATACTTTTTCTAGCCTCTTCGGTACCGTGCATTGCCCTTTCTTACCTTGAGAGTTGGCGCATACTTCGCAGGTGCATCCAAACCCTTGGCACAAAACGCTCTGTCATCATACGCCTCCTTATATCTTTCCTCAAAACAGCCACCATACCTACCTACAAGGCATTTCCATAGCCTTTCCGAGATACATTGTCATGCAACATCCACCTTCTCATGACTTGATCTTCATGTCATACATGCTACTTGCTTGATCGATGAGCCGCATGCTAGTTGGGACTTGCCCTAATCATTGCTACATGACGCGCTAGTATCATTGCATATCCTGCTATCCTGGCAGAGGCATACATTTGCATCATGATAGTTATATCTTCTTTATGTGAGTACCTTTGTAAAGTGTGAAAGATCTCCTATATTCTTGTAAAATAAAGAGTGTTGCCCCTAAAGTGAGGAAAAGATCCCAAAGAGGACAAAATCAAAAGATCCGAAAGAGGACAAATGAGAGAAATAGAAAGAGTCATTGAGGCCACAAAAAAATACAAAAAATAGAAAAAAGAGAAAAATAAAAATAAAAAGAGAGAAGGGGCACACTACTATTCCTTTTGAGAGATCCACACTAGTACTTCATCCTCTATCCCTTGTACTCCATAGAGATCATCATCATGCATATAGCTATGTGGGGACCTTCACACTATAGAACTTGGCTTGTATATTCCAATGATGAGCCTCCTTAAACGAGCTCTAGGTCTTCTTGAGCAAGCAAGTTAGATGCAACCCCACTAGTTCCCTTGGAGAGCTTTTAGCTCACATGTGCATCCGTTGCATGGCAATCCCTACTCCTCACATCATATCTATCATATGGCCTTCTCTCGCCTATGATTGTCCTCATTGATGTGAGCCTTTCACACATTTTTGTCTTCCTCCTCCACCTTCTTTCTGTTTCGCCTTTTAGGTGTCAACTTTCTTGCTCACGCTCATCCATTGCATGAGTGCTCAAAATATTGAAAGGGAGTGGATCAGTTTGACTTGTACCTGGCTAGTGGTCTGGGGACGAGTCAAGATAAGAATCCAAAGGAGACTAAGTGTGAAACTTTAGTAGATAGTTGTTCTCAACAACCTTTTTTCTCTCTCTTTTCCCAGTCCCCTGCTTGCACGCAAACACCATCTGGAGACATTCGAGTCACGGACAGTAAGAGATCTTGCACCTTTTGTTCTTTTGTTGCTTGTGTCAATGCTAATATAGACTCTTGCTTGTTAAGACTTGAATTGAATTGCATGCTTTGGTTGCTTTACTTAAAAGTCCTTATATGGTTGTGTGGCATGTCACCACAGAAATTATGCTTGTTATCATTTACCTACTCGAGGACGAGCAGGGATTAAACTTGGGGATGTTGATACGTCCCAAACGTATCTATAATTTCTGCTTGCTCCATGCATGTTTTGTGTGACTTTGCCATGTTTTGCTTGAACTTTCATACACTTGTGAGCATATTTGGACTAATCTATTAACCCAGTGCACCCAGCTGCCAGTTGCTGTTTTCTGCTGTTTTTGTATTTCAGGTTTTCCGGCCATTAAAAGTGCTCCAAAAAATCCAGAAAAATAAGATAAAAAATCAGCGACCCGGAAGCTTCCGGAATCACCAAGGTAGCGGAGGGGGGCCACCACAGGGACTCCAGAAGGGTCCCTGGCGCGGCCCCACCCTAGGCCGCGCCAAGGGGCCTCCTGGCTGCCCTGTGGGTCCCCTCGACACCCCCTGCGCCTATATTTAGCCCTCGGGGTGCAAACCCATAATATCGATCTCTTTTCCGCGAACTCGCCTCTGTACCGCCGCCACAGCCGATTTAAGATCGGGGCTGCCTGGAGAAGCTGCCCTGGCACCCTGCCGGGAGGAGGAACCCCCTCCGGGAGACCATCCATGGACATGGACGCCTCCCGGATGTACCGTGAGTAGTCCTCCTTGGACCATGGTTCCGTGACCAGTAGCTATGTGATGTACTTCTCCCCTCTTTGTGCTTCCACTTTCGAGACCTCGTGAGCTGCCTCACATGATCGAGGAACTTTTTTAATTTCTGCTGTTGCTATGCTGAGTTTGCTGGGATCTGATGGATTATGAGACTATGTTCAGATTGTGACGAGTAATATATTTGGTTCTTCTCTTTTATATTTTCTTCTTGAGTAAATTCTTGCATTCTCCATTGCCGTATTTTACTTTGGCCAAGTGATTTGTTGCAACTCCAAGAGGGAGCGTTATGCTTGATTGTGGGTTCAGCCCCTTGATGTCTAGCTTGAGTGACAGAAACATGAGACTAGGAGATGTGCTGTTGCCACCAGGGATAAAACAACGGTGCTTGTACCCGCGGGTGCAAGGATTGTTTACTTTACGCAAAGTTCTTTTAATGCAGTTGTCTGTTGCTTTGAGTTTACACTTTGGGTGGGATTCGCAACTTAATACCAGCGATATGTTCTGGATAGATATCTCAAGGTGGATGATTCGTAGTAGATGCAGTTGGATTTCGGTCTACTTACCTTGGCGTACTTCCCATTGCTTTTGAGCCCTTCCTTTCTTTGCAGCATAGTTAGCATTGCGGTGCCTTCATAATTCTGTCAATTGCCCAGCTGTGATTTGTTTACCTCGCTAGCATTTTTATCGTCTTTTGGGAGAGAAACATCACTAGTGAAAATCACGGGACCCCGGTCCATCTTCACATTACTGTTTACACCCTTAGTTTACTTTCAGTCTTTACTTTCAGTTGCCACTATTATTATCTCTTGCGTTGATCCTTTGTAAACAGCAAGGCCGGAGGAATTGACAACTCCTCTATAATCGTTGGGAGCAAAGTTATTTGTATCTGTGTGTAGGTCTAGGTGAAGCTAGCAACCTCGGCGCCATTGCTCACTTTACCTCCTTCTTGTATCCTTCGAAGTCCTACGGGAGACAAACCTTGGTATCTTTTCCAAGGGAAAACTTGCCGCTGCACTATATCTCACTCTGCACTTGGGGTAACCAACGAGGCTTGAAGAGTATTAACACTCTCTTGCCATCAGGTGCCATACCGAGGCTCCTATTTATTCCCGTGACGGAAAAACCTCGAAATAGAAGTCGTTTTCCAAATTCTCGTCGTAGAGCCGCCACCACCCTCTGTTCTTCTCAGGGAGGGCTAATCTGGAGGCTGTTTTGGCCTCCGGTGAGGGGAGATCATCGCCATCGTCATCATCATCACCAATCCATCCTCCCTCCATGACTTCTCCATCCATGTGTGAGTAATTCCCTGCCGTAGGCAAAGGGGATGGTAGGGATTGGATGAGTTAGATCATGTAATAGTTTATCAGATTGTTGGGGGCATGTTGCATATCATCTAGATTGTTGTTTATCATCTCTGCTTCAACTTGTTGCTCTTCATGCTTGTCACTTTGGGCCCGAGTGCCATGATTTCAGATCTGAACCGTATGTGTTTGCATGAATATATTTGTGTTCTTGATCCTATGTATGAGTTGTATGCACCTGTTATAATCCAGAACCGGCGATCCCAAAGGTGACAGCTTGGGACACCAAAGTGGATGGACTATAGTTTGAGGATTCCATGTATCCATTGATTGTTAATGCTTTGTTCCGGTGCTCTTTGACAGGAGCACCTTAATCTCCATAAGTTCCTTTTGGCCCCGTTCGTAGCGGGATGGTAGGACAAAATATGTTGTGCAAGTTCTTATTGCAAGCACGTACAACTACCTATGGGGTACATGCCTGATGTTTGATTTATGCCTAGATGATCATTGCTTTTCTGTGTGCCTTGCCCCAAGTTAAATACATGATGTGCCTTATCCATGCAGCGCCCAACCATCCATCTCCCTAGCCTACAGTGTTTTAATTCTGCTGGTTACTAGTTGTTTACTTTTGCTGTTTTACTGTCGTTATTTCACCACCACCATTTCCGTTGCTGTCATCAGTTGCATATCGTAGTTACTATTAATATCTTGTTGCAAGTAAGTGTATCTCAGGTGCGGTGGAATTGACAACTCCACTGTTAAAGCTTGTGGATATTCTTTGGATCCCCTTGAGTCGAATCTATAAATTGGGTTATCTTACCCGCGAATACTATATCGATCCCCTGCAGTTGTGGGTTATCAAGCCTGTTTTCTGGCGCCGTTGCCGGGGAGCATAGCTTTATTCACATGTCTACTTGAAGTATTCTACCTGCTGCAATTTATCTGCTATGGGTAAGAAAGAAGAACCCAAGGTCCCGATCTTACCATCCCGTACGAGAAAAGGTACTGTTCTGAACACTAGTGCTACACTTGATTCACCTTCGATTATGAGTAAGTTTACTTCACCTCCACCACATGATGCTTCCACTGAATCTGTTACTATGTCCGATACTTTTGATGATGCTTCTACTACTCTTGATGATATTGGTTCACTTAGTCACGCTCTTGAGAAACAGATCGCTGCTGCAAAAAAAATCTGCAATTGAAATTCCTGATACTTGCTATCCTTTTGATGGAACTTACACTTATCCTGATTTGAGTAAACTCAAGGAGAGACTCCTTGATGATGATTATATTATACTTGATGATGATTTATGCAGGGAGCTAACAGAGTTTGTCGACTCTGACCCTGATGCTATTAAGAAGCTTCTCGAAAAACACCCTCTGAAGAACAAGACCGTTCCTGATCCTAAATTTGCTACATCTCCTATATGCATCAATGATCCTGATTATAATTTCTCTGTTGATCTTTCACTTATATCTATGGTTGAATCTGACCCCTTTTATGGCAGAGAAAATTACGATGCTATTGCACACCTGACCAAACTCACTGAGTTAGGTGGCTTGTTTACTAAAGATGAAAAGATACGAAACTTCTATGTTACTAAGCTTCTTCCTTTCTCTTTAAAGGAAGGTGCTAAAGCATGGTATGATGCACTTCCATGTGGTTTCATTAAGAGTCCTCAATACTTAGCTCACTCTTTTGTTGATAAGTACTTTCCTGCTCATATGCAACATGCTGCTTTACGAAGAATTTATAACTTTAAACAGTTGCAGGATGAGAACCTCCCTAAAGCTTGGGGGAGGTATTGCAGTCTGATCCAGGATAGACCGGGACATGGAGTCCCTAAGAATGAATTAATTGATATATTTTATGCTGGTCTAACTGATGAATCTAGATCCTATCTGGACAGTTGTGCTGGGTGTGTTTTCAGGAAAAGAACACCGGACGATGTAGAAGAATTAATGGGCAAGATTGCCAAGAACCACGAAGATTGGTCCACCCCTGAACCACCTCCACCACCAAGAAAAAGAGGCATGCTTGTCCTAAGCCTCGAAGATATGCAAGAAGCAAAGAAGTCTATTAAAGAGAAGGGTATTAAAACTGAAGACGTGAAGAATCTACCCCCTATTGAGAAGTTGTGTGAGCCTACCACTCACCCTCCTATAGTAGAGGTACACTCTCTTTTAGATTTCAATGCAAGTGACATCCCTCATGGTAAGCCTCCTGATCAATGTTTAGATGAGCTTGATAATTTTATTATGAAGCAAAATCACTTTAATGAGAGGATAAAAAGTCAGTTGCATGATAATTCCCTTGCTATCAAAAGTTTGCTTGATGTTCTAGGTAGAACAGTTAATGATGTTAAATGTCTTGTGAAGCATTTTCATATGGTTCAAACTCAGCTTGATCAAATTTCTAATGTGCAAAAATATTTGCTTGCTAATAATGCCGAACAGGATATACATGCCTTCAGGATTAAAACCCGAGGAGGAACTAGCACTCAAGATCCTCTCTATTCGGAGGGGCATCCTAAGAGGATCGATCAAGATTCTCAAACACAGGAAGGAGAAATTGTTAGCTCTCCGAAGAAGAAGAAGAAGAAGCACAAAGAAGCTGATAACTCCAATGATCCAAATAGTATATCTACCTCTGATGCTGAGACTGAAGACGGTGCTGAGCCTGAAAAGGATGGTGAAAAGAATGATCCACCCAAAGTTCGAGAAGAAGTAGCACCCGATAAACGCAAGAAATACACTAGAGAAGACTTTATCGCAAGAAGACATGGGAAGGAAAGAGAGCCATAGGTACAGAAACCCATGCCGTTTCCAGGTAAGTGTCTCAAAATTAAAGAAGAAGAGCATTACAATAAGTTTTGTGAGTGGATGAAACCTCTTTTTCTTCAAATTCCTTTGACTGATGCTATTAAGTTACCTCCTTATTCGAGATATATGAAAGATATTGTTACTAATAAAAGAAAAGTTCCTAATGAAGCAATATCTACTATGCTTGCTAACTACTCTTTTAGTGGCAAGATTCCTGAGAAGCTTGGTGATCCAGGTATACCCACCATTCCTTGCTCCATAAAGAATAATTATGTCAGAACTGCTTTATGTGATCTTGGAGCAGGAGTGAGTGTTATGCCTTTCTCTCTTGACAAGAGGTTTTGTTTAGAAAAACTAATACCTACAGATATCTCTCTTCAGATGGCTGACAAGTCAACAACCGTTCCCATTGGTATTTGTGAGGATGTTCCCGTTGAAGTGTCTAATTGTTTAATCCTTACTGATTTTGTTGTGCTTGACATGCCCGAGGATGGGAGCATGTCTATTATTCTTGGTAGACCTTTTCTTAACACTGCAGGTGCTATTATTGATTGCAATAAAGGAAAGGTTACTTTCAATGTGAATGATAAAGAACACACGGTGTATTTTCCGAAGAAGATTGAAAAAAGGCATGGCCTCAACTCTATAGAGAACTAGATGATACCCCGCGCGTTGCTGCGGGAATCATTTGCAATATATTTTGAATGATTGATTGCATGAAACATGAATAGTTGAATTAATAGTATATAAACTAAAGTATAAAAATACATTTTATTTATTGTATTTTATTATTGTGTAGAATATTTATTAAATATAAGTAATGTAATATAATGAAAAAAATCCATGCATGTTGAGTGAGTTGGCATGTGTCATTATATTGATGTGTGCATGAGATCAACTAATAACTAAGAACTTGTTCTCATGCATATTGTGGTGAGTTTTTTATGATGTGACATGTATGCATGTTAAAAGTGATGTAATATAATAGGAAAAAATCCATGCATGTTGAGGGAGGTTGCATTTGTCATTAAATGGATGTGTGCATGAGATCAACTAATAATGAAGAACTTGTTCTCATGCATATTGTGGTAGGCCTTTGATGAGGTGGCATGCTTGCATGTTGAGATAGATAAGATATTGGGGATGATCTATTATAGTATTATAGATATCGAGACTGTGAAGATTGGTGATTGGGATTGTCCTCTACATGTGCACCACAAATACAAAACAATTATGGTGGGGACAATATCCATTAAAATAAAGGTACCATGAATGCTTCATAGTAAGTGAAACTTTTTGCTTTATGTATTGCTAGTTTGGTAGTAGGACTTGATCAACCTTGCTATTAAATGAGTTTTATACGAGTAAAAAGTAGAGGTTGTTATGTGTGCATTTCTTTTAACTTATCTTTCTTGCTGTACCAAGTTGATATGTTTTTGAAACTTCACAACTGTAATCACTGCTCCAAGTTTTCAGAAAGTTTCGCAGCTTTTTGAACTCCGAATTTTTTTCAACAGTGAAGTTGCTAGAAAAATTCCAGAAAAATTAAAATTAAAATTTCCATGCCGGGAGTGACCGAGAGGCACCTGGGGCTGACCGGGGGGGGGGGGGGGGGCGACCAGTGGCCTAGGCGGCCAGCTGGCGCGGCCTAGCCCCTGGCCGCGCCCACAGGGCGCCTGAGGCCCACAGGCCCCACCTCCAGGTATGTCTTCCTCCTCCTCCTTCCTCTCTCTCCAAAAACACGTGTTCCGCTCCAGTTCTTGCGTTCTTGCTGTTCTTGGAGGCGATTTTCGATCTCTCTCTACAGACCATCATTCGATTTTGAGAAAATACACCCTGGTATGTAACTCCTGCACCCCTCCAATTAGATTTTTGATTGGTGGCTTCATTTGTGAGTATTTAGTAGCTCTTGGTGCTGTTCATATGAGTTTGCATGCATGTGTAGAAATTTATTTTCCAAGTTTTGATGCAAGTTTATGCCTTAGGTAAGTGAGTAGAGGAGTTTGCCTCAAATCACTTTGTTTAAATCCTTGTTTTTGTGAATTGTAAAAAAAATTCAGAAATGAGTTTCTTTGGAAAAGCAAAGGGGTGGCTTGGGAAGAAGAAGCCCGAGCGCTCCGATCGAGTTACTAGAGATGCAGCTTCACCCTCAGCAGTTAGGGTGAGCTACAATGAAGATCATGTGCCCCTGGAGCTGTTGGAAGACACAAATCCAGCATGCACAATGATGTATCCGTGCGATGATTTTCTTACAGCTGCAGGAATTAAGGAGGAATTTTATGGCCTTTGTGCCAATGTAGGTTTGACACGGCTAGCTTTATGCCGTGTGGTACAATACAAAAAGCTTACCTCTTGCTTTGTTAACAGTTTTTGTTATAACCATGATGCTGGAACCGTCGAGTTCAAACTTTATAATGATCTCATAACCATGTCTTTGGCACAGTTTTGTGATATAATAGGTGTGCCGAACGTTGGTCAGACAACGAAGATGACCATGCAGCCTTACGGGTTGAGGACCCTCTTCAACCCCCTTTGCTGCCAGGAGGAGACCGACATTCGGCGTACGAAGATTTCCAGCATTCATTTTCCACACCTCAGGTATTTTGCGTATTTTGTTGCTAGAGGGGTGTTAGCTCGTGAAAACACGAGCAATGGCTCTGCACCAGATTTCTCTATTTATGCGAACGCACTCTCTGATAAGAATGAGTATAATGTGGGTGCCTTGATTGCTCGGCGCCTTGTTACGAACAGTAACAAAGGCGATTTATATGGTGGCGTTTATGCCACACTTATCCTTGAGTCTCTTGAGCGCACCCTGCATCCTGATGATGTTCCCTTTTCATACGCGAGTCTCGATCTTGCGGCTATGAAGAGGCATAAGTTTGTTACCATGACTTCCCAGTTTGGTAACCTTGATTATATTTTGAGGTTCAAAAGGACCATTACTCGTGAGATTCGTCTACCTGCACCACTTTTGTTTGATAGCACTCGCAGGAACGGATGGTCCTTCAACGAGATTCAGTTCGATGAGTTCATGGCTCATTACCAGCCTCATAACCCCATGGAGGGGGTTGTGCCCGATGAGGAGGAGCATGGTGAGTTCCCACATTTCCAGGGAGAGACCTTCACCGAGCATGGCGATGGGTCTTCTTCCTCTTGGAGCGCAGGGCCTTCCTCATGGGAAGACCCGAGGACTTCGGTGTACGCACCGGAGGGCTCATACGACTCCTGGACTTACCATCACCCCGGAGCAGGAGGCTCCTCGGGGCAGTAGCTACTACCAACTTAGGCCAAAAGCCTAAGCTTGGGGGAGTACGTTCCCTTCTCACCTTTCCATTGTATTATCCGTTTTTATTTTGTTCGCTTTGATCTTTTTGAAGTTTTTTCTGTTCTTCTTTGTTCTTTTATTTTGCAAAAACAACAAAAAGATTTCTCTTTTTTTTTCTCTCGCTAAATCTTTGAAAAAAATCCAAAAATAATTTCTTTTCTCTCTTTAGTTTGCTTTGTTGCAGAGTTCATCTCGAGTCCGTGATGGCATCTGCACTTGATTATATATTTCCTACGTTCAACCGTGCAAGTGACAAGGCAGTAATGACAAAGATCGACGAAAGGGATGCAACAAGGAAAACCGGTATGGACTCTTCTTGTTTCTACTTTTGTACATATGCTTGTACTTATGATTTAGAGACCAGCTTGTAGCGACATAGTGCTATGTTTACAATGCTTGCCCAGTGGTTCATGCTTTCCTTGTGGCTAATCCCAAATAGCTAGAGTACATAATGTGTTATTGGAATGATTTACATGCATTGCATTGTTCATAGTTTAGCATACTGAAGTGGTATTTCCCTTTGGAGAATTCTTGGATTGACTTGGCACATGCTTACACATGTTTAAGACTAAAAAGTCTGCTATGCCTTGATGATATTTGAATTTCAGAATAGTTATATCATTTTCATGCGCAATTCAATGTTACTTTGTCGCTCTGCATGATTATGAATGTTATTGCTCTCTAGTTGGTTGCTTCCCAGTCTGTTGCTAGCCTTCGCTCGCACTAAGCGGATTTCTGCTTATGCATCCAAAATCCTTGAAACCAGTTTTTCCATATGAATCCATCATACCTTCCTATGTGGTATTTACCGGCCATCCTAACGAATACTTTCTTGTACCATCTCGAAATCATTCAAAAGCACTCCTGTGTTGTGCCTCTGTTTTAGCTCATGAGGAAGTTGTAGGTAATTCATGACCGTCTTATGTTAGACATGTTTTATTCCGGGATTGCATGTCTAATCTGCAAACCCCTAATACGAGGAGGGACTGGCATGAGTGCTCCCAGCTCACAAAACATAATCACAACCAACAAACCCTCCTTCACGCATGGTTTCAAGGTATGGATGCACAGGCAGAAAACTGCTAGGCAAAGAGTTTGGCTAGCAAAGGCTTTGAGAGAACAGACAATTGATGCTAATTTAGATGCAAAACATATAAAGCACAAACATTAAGTTAAGCATAACACATCAAGTTGTCTTCCTTGTCAACATAACACTTCAAGCTTAATAACATAAAGGTTTTGGCTATGTCGCTACTTGAGAAAACATGCATGTTGTTAAGACCAAAGCTATGTTTGCCAAAATTAAATAAAGTTTTCAAAGCCATACCTGATATAAGGTCAATACTCCCCATAAGAATCATCATATAAGGACGATTGCATGAAGAGAATAACGAGTGAAGCGAAGGAACCAATAGACTTCTCATTAATATTCCATCATAGAAGACTCCACACTCACGAATACAAACTCTCCACAGAAGGAGCGATAGACCTCGATGCAAACAACTATTTCATATAATAACTTCCCTAGACATGATACGACTCTACTTGACTCTAAAAGACTAAGATAAAGATAAATATACCGAGCACTCCCCCAAGCTTGGAACAAGATGAGGGGGTGCCATTACCTAAGGATATTTACTCATCATTCCTGTTGTTGTTGTTGTTGTTGATGATGATGTAGTCCTGGACAAAGCGCTTCCATGGACGAGGTTCTCCCATCTCATGAGAGGCTTCAGTATCCAAGATCCTGCTTCCAGCACCTAAACCCATGCGCATAAAATTTAGTTCATACTCACAGTTCTGATTGTGCAGATCATAAATCTGCCCTTGGAGCTCATTAATTCTTTCTTCTGCTGCGGTGATGCTTGACCACACCCCCTCATATCCTTCTTGTAGAATGTCTTCAGCTCGTTGATGAGGTCGAAGTTGGCTTCAACACCCCGCTCAACCATCTTCTTGTACTTGAAGACTTCTTGCTCCACCTCTTCTAGCCTGGCCTCGATGCTCCCCTCCTTGGCAGGTTCCTTTAGATCTTCTTGGTGAAGGACACCATCCTCCAACTAGACGGTTCGAGGATGGTTCTTCACCTGAGCAAGGTAAGGGTTGATGACGTTGACGACGAACTTGTCCTTGGGGGAACATGGGGAAGCCATGGCACCTAGGTCTAGCTAAAAGATTTCCTGGAAGAAACAGCTCAGGAAGAAAACACACGAAATCGCGAGATACGGTGCCGGGACTATCCGGGCAAATATATAGCAAAAATTTCTGCAACAATAGGAAGGTAACGAGCCAAAGTGGAGTCGGAGACAGACTCCGAGGTGCCCAGGTGGCCACCCGGCGCGGCCAGGAGGTAGGTGATGGCTTCTCGCCCTTCGTTGGTTACCCCAAGAGGAAGGTGGAGATGTAGCGCAGCAGCAAGTTTCCCTCGGTGAAGATACCAAGGTTTGTCTCCAGTAGGATTCCAGAGATGATAAGTAGGTCTCAGTGGCGCAACTGATGTGGACCTGCACACAGACACGGATAACTTTGTTCCCAACGAAGTTCAGAGAGGTTGTCAATCTCTCCGGTCTTGTTGTTTACAAAGGGTAAAACACAAGGGATAATGATAGCAAGTAAAAGCAATAAAGTAAAGATAGCATGGAAACAGTAAAAAGGATATGGACCGGGATACGTGATGTTCACTAGTGATGTCTCTCTCCCAAAAGACGATAAACTGCTATGCGAGGTAAACAAATTACAAAAGGACAATTGACAGGATTATGAACGCACCGTAATGCTAACTATGCTACAAAAGAAAGGAAGATGTTCAAAAGCACAGGCAGTACGCCAAAATAAGTAGACCGAAATCCAACTGCATCTACTACTAATCATCCACCTTGAGATATCTATCCAGAACATCTCGCTGGTATTAAGTTGCGAGCCCCACCCAAAGTATAAACCCAAAGCAACAAACAACTACATTAAAAAGCACTTTGCGTAAAGTAAACAATCCTTGTAACCGCGGTTACAAGCACCGTTATTTTCCCCCTTGTGGCAACATCACATCCCATAGACTCATGTTTCTGTCACTCAAGCGTGTCATCGGGGGGCATGAACCCACAATCGAGCACAACGTTCCCTCTTGGAGTCACTACCTACTACTTGGCCAAAGCAATAAACAACAACGGAGAACATGCAAGAATTACTCAGGAACAAAAATATAAGAGATAAAAACCAAATATATTACTCTATCACAATCCGAACATAATCTCATAATCCATCAGATCCCATCAAACTCAGCATAGCAACAGCAGAAATATTACAAAGGTGCCTCGATCATGTAGGGCAGCTCACGAGGTCTAAACAATGAAGATCAAAGAGGGGAGGAGAACATCACATAGCTACTGATCACGGACCCATGGTCCAAGGAAAACTACTCACGAGACATCCGGGGAGCATCCATGGTGGAGAGGAGACTCCCGGAGGTCAATCCTCCCTCCGGCAGGGTGCTGGGAAGAGGTCTTCTGGTGCTCCCGATCTCGGAAGCGCGACGGCGGCGGAACAGAGGAGAGTTTGCGAAATAGGGTTCTGTCTTCGGAGTTTCCCCGTGACGGAGAATAAATAGGCGAAGGGGGGCAGCCAGAGGTGGACCAGGGGCCCCAGGCGCCCCCTGGCGCGGCCAGGGGTGGGTCCCCGCCGGGTGGATACCTGGGCCGCCCTGGCTCCCCTCTGGCCCCTCCAGGGCTCTTCGCGAAGCTTCCTTCACGCTGATTTTTTGTCTGAATTTTCCCGAATTTTTCTGGCACTTTTTATATGGGGGAAAACTGAAATAGAAAAACAGCAGAAAACAGGAACTGGCACTGGGGTGCTGTCGTCGGTTTGTAACAACAGATGCCATGGGATGGCTAACGTGAGGGGGAAGACTCGAGGGAGAGAATGTCGATGGTGCCGGAATCGGGATTGGGTACAAGCACGGTGAGGACACCACGATGTACCCAGGTTCGGGGCTCTCCGGAGAGATAACACCCCTACTCCTGCTTGTCTCTTATATATCAACGAGGTGGCTACAATTACTGCTCTTCTACCTTCTCAGGGGAAGGAGTGCACCGCCGCCGTGGGCAAGGTCCTCTCCTGCTTCCCTGTGGGGTTACTAGAGCAATGAATGAACTGGGAATGGGGTGAGTAAATGAGGTTCTAAGGGTGCCATCCCTCGCGCAGGAGGGGTTCCCTGGCTCTTATAGTATGAGTCCAGGGTACTATGGTAAATTCAATGCCTAAAGGGCCCAGCTGTCATCCTCTAATCGGCCTGGGCCCACCGACTGCTCCTCTCCGGTTGATCCGGAGCCTACGAGCGGCGGCCCATGCTGCTACCTTGTAGGGTCTAGTGATGAACAGTGGAGCTATGAGGTATGGTCTTGTCGGCCTGTCCGCGGAATCGGCGGAGAGGTCGACATCGTATCTCCGGGAAATCCTCGATGTGACTTGGCCTTCCTGCCACCCAGATATCTCGAGATATGGTATTTATGACCTCGTAATCATACCCCCGATTGGATAGTGGGTGGTTCCGATTGCGCCTGGGCCGATTGGTGGTTCCTTGGTAAGGCCGATTGCCCTGGGCAATCGGTCTTCTAGGGATCAATCTCGGCCCAGCAGCAGGCCAATCGGACGATTATCTTCATTGATCGTAAGGGTGGGCCGATTGCGCCTGGGCCGACTGCTGGCCTTTGGTATGGCCGATTGCCTTGGAACAATCGGCCGTACCTTTGCCTAGCTCGGCCCAGCTGCAGCCCAATCGGTCCATCCTTGTCTTGAAAGCTTGCTTCTGCTTGGGTTAGCCTACCCGGGTACCAATCCCCCGACAGTAGCCCCTAAAGCTGTAAAGGTCCCACTGTCACTTGACCGCGGGGGCTTTGCAGTTTTCCAATCTATCTTGATGTTCTCCGACTGCTATGGCCTCTTCGAGTGCGTCCTTCTGAGTTCATCGGTCGACTCGGAGATCACACTCGGCTGACCTAATTTATCTTCCAATCGGGTCTCCTTCTTGCTTTGTAACTTCATCTTCCTGGGAATAACTCTCCTGCCGACAATTCTCCAACGGTTACCTCCGACTCGTAAGCGGCGTCATCAATGGGCTGGGACCCATGACCCACGCGCGACATGACATAACCGCAGGGACTGTTCCCCACGTCGCACGCCTCGCCTTCTGCACCGGGATCCTCTGTGCTGGTCTGTCGGTTGGCTTTCCTGTGCTCTAGGCCACACCGGGACACACAGCCACAGGGTGATCCCACTCCCCTCCCCACCGCCCATATAAGCCGCCCGGGGGGGAGCCTCGCCTCTTCGATCTCGCCCACATCGCCTTCAACCTCCCGCTCTTCCTCTCTCCGCGCCATTGCTATTCCTCGCGCAGATCTGTTTTCCTCGCATCTCCGCTCTCCCAGCTGCTCGAGCTGCCGGCCTGTGCCTCTCGCTGCCTTCGCCGCCGCCGCAGCCGTTAGCCACCGCCGTCGCCGTTCTCGCACTCCCTCTCGACCCGTTCCCTCTTCATCTTCTCCGCGAGATCAATGGCACCACGACGGGATGCTTCTCAGGTGAGCCGCGGGTGCTGGAAAGGATCCCAGGCCACCCCCAACGCCGTCGAGGCGCTGATCCGCGCCCGAAAGATGCCCGCGGAGATCGAGTGGAGGGTTCCAGACAGGGCCGACGTCCGGCCCTGCCCGCACGAGGGCGAGAGAGTCGTCTTCCTTGCTCACTTTGAGCGCGGATTCGGCTTGCCCGCGAGCTCCTTCTTCCACGACTTCCTCGAGTTCCACCGACTCCAACCTCATCACCTCGCCGCCAACTTCATCATGAATCTCTCCGGGTTCGTGACCCTCTGCGAAGGCTATCTCGGCTGCCGACCAAGCATCGCCCTCTTCAAGCGCTTCTTCAACCTCCGAGCTCACAATGCTCGAACAGGCGTGATGGTTCCCTCCACCATTGAAGGCGGCAAACCCTCCTTTCCGACTGATATGACCGACTACGGCAGCTGCCTTGCCGCAGCCGGCAAACTAAAATATCCAAGTCCTGAGATCGTCCAGTCTTGCAAGAACTGGCAAACTACATTCTTCTACGTCAAGTCCCCTGCCCAGGGCCCCGACCTCATCAATCTGCCCGTGTTCACCCTCGCCAGGCCGATTGATAAGCATCAATGGGGTCTGAAGCTCGGCGCTGGGGATTGCGACGTTGATGCTCAAGCCACCAGGGTCACCCAGCTAGAGCGAGAGGGGCTTCTCCCCACCGACCTGATAGCTGCTTGGCTTCATGCTCGGATTCTTCCGCTGCAGCGCCGAGTACACCGCCTCTGCGACCTATCGGGGCCTCGTGACCCCACTCGGCTCTGCACGTGGGAGTTTTCGACCGAGATTCTTTGCGCCTGAGTGAAGGCCATCACGGCCAGTGCGCCGCCTGATCCTTTCCGCTTCGGGCTCGACTACCTCACGCGCCAGCGCAAACCTTCCGTGGTGAGTTCCGATTGCCCTTTCTACCGACTGCGTTTCTTCCGATTGCCTTCTGTCTCCGATTGCTCTGATCGTAAGTGCTTTTTCCTCAGCATTTCATTCAGTCCGACCTCATGGAGGACGGGCAGGTAGCTGGTTCATTTGCCGCTGACCGCGCGGAGGAAGACCCCATTGACCTTGAGTTCAATAGCGGGATCCCCTCCGCCGAGTCCAGTGATGAAGATGAAGACGAAGATGAATCCTCCGGGGAGTCCTCCGACCCCATGGATGCTGATGATGATGCTGCGCGCGTCGTCCCTCCAAGGGCCACCACTCGGCCGCCAACTCAAGGGGGTACGCCCGACTCTTCCCTTGAGCGTGCTTTGGCTGATTGGAGTGATGATGATAGTATCTCAACGGATGCTGCTCCTGATGCAGCTTCTCGGGACAAACCTCCAAAGGTGCCAGCCAAACGCGCCTCGGCAGCTGGCTCTTCTTCTAGCATTGCTCCTTCCCAGGTCGCCAAGACCGCGCCGACTGCCCATAAAGGCAAGAAGGCTCGGGAACCGGCAGCTCAGAGGCCGACCCCTCAGGCGCCGCTGAGTGTCGCCCCTCTCCGTTGCCGAATGCCCACCGGTGCGCCTCGGACGATCGGGTATGCCTCTTAACTTTCTGCATGGTGCTTCACTTCTTTGCTTATGCTGACTTCTTTCTTTCTTCTTCTAGTGAGCCGATTGGGCTTGACGATGTCGACACCGACGTCCCGGCCCGTGTCGGCACCGCCATCATCTCGCCCGCTGCCTCTTCCGTGGCTCTTCGCAAGCGGCCGACAGCCATCATTCGCTCCTCCAAAGAGGCTGAGCGCGCTGCAAAAAAGGCTCGGCTCGCCGAGAGCCAGAAAACGTCTTCTTCCGACCTCGCCCCAAAGATTCTCCAACGTACGGCCGATCCGGAGTCTCCTGGTGTCGGGGGAATGCAATCGGTCGATCCGATTGCTCCATCCCCTCCACGCCGCTCCAGCCCGGCTGCTACTGCTGCGACTTCTGTCGTTCTGACCACCGCCTCCGACACGCCGGTGATGACGGCCCCACCACCGATCGTGGTGTCGGCACCGCCGACTACTGCAATCACACCTCCAGTTGTTTCATCTGCCTCGCCGGCCACTACGACTCCTCCGCCAGTCATTGTTACTACCACTGCTTCGACTCGCCCGATTTCACCACCGCCGCAATCGGGTTCTTCTGATCCTCCAGCGACACTGGCGCCACCAGCTCCTACCACTACTACTTCCATCGTCATATTAACCTCAGCGCCGATGCCGACTCCGTCCCACTCAGAAATTCTCATGCGCACGGTGGACCAATTTCGGGCCGAGTACTCTCGCGCTCGTCATGTCGGTGCCGTGGTTGACTCCGCATCTCCTCCTCCAGAGCCCATGGCGTCTGCCTTGAGCCGAGTGGACCGCTTCGCCACTGCCATTGCCCGGGACCTGCAACAGCTCGGCTCGCATCACACGGTAACCTTTCGCTTTCCATCCTTGTCCCTCTTTTGCTTTACGATTTTTCTTCCGGTGGGTGCGCGCAAGCGCACCCACTGGGTGTAGTCCCCGAGATTCGGGCCGATTGGATGCCATCGGTTCGGATCTTCTTAGTATTTTTGCTTCTCAATCGCCTTCCTCAATCGGTGGACTTTTCTTCCGGTGGGTGCGCGCAAGCGCACCCACTGGGTGTAGTCCCCGAGATTCGGGCGGATTGGTTGCAATCGGTTCGGATCTTCTTAGTATTTTTGCTTCTCAATCGCCTTCCTCAGTCGGTGGACTTTTCTTCCGGTGGGTGCGCGTAAGCGCACCCACTGGGTGTAGTCCCCGAGATTCGGGCTGATTGGTTACAATCGGTTCGGATCTTCAATACTTTCTGCTTTATTTCTGATTTCATCGCATTGCTCCTCTCAGGCTGTCATGGAGGAAAAACGCAGCGTCTTCGAGAAGCTTCTTGAAGCCTATACTTGCAGTCTCCGGACTCTCGCCAAGGCCCAGCTGGAAGTCAACAACTTATCAGCCGAGAACTCTAAACTCAAAGGTATCTTCTAGCCCTTCTGCTTTTTCTTCAGATGCCGACTGCTTTTGGTACTCATCTCTCTGCATTTTATGTCAGCTTCCATTCCTGCGGTAGATGCCCTTCAAAGCCGGATTTCCGAATTGACTACAGAACTCAGCCAGCCAAGCCCAGCCCTTGCCAAGGCCAACGAAGAAGTAATCCGACTGCAAGGAGTGGTAACCGATCTGAACCGGACCCTCAACCGCCTTCGAACTGAGATGGCAGCTCTTGAGAAGAAACATCTCGCCGATGTCGCCGCTGTGACTGCCACCCGCGCCGAACTTCTTGCTGAGCGGGACGCTGCCGTCGCCGCCCGAGATGCTTTGAAAGCCGAGAGGGACGATGCAGCGTCCGCCAGGGACTTCCTCCGTAGAGAATGTGATAGCCATATCAAGAAATATGAGGATATGGAAAAACGTCATACTGAAGAGGAAAACCGACTGCGCCGTCGAGCCAAAAGTTTCTGCGAGTCGCTGACTGAGATGGATCTCCTCCTTAGCGGTGAGTCTTCCTGTATGCCGAATGCCTTTTCCGATTGCTCTCTTCTTGCATCCGACTTATCACACTTTCCCTTCTTGATACAGAGGCCTGGCCTGAATCTGAAGCGGCCGCCTATGCAGCTGTTGCCCGATCCCGAGAAGACCATATCGCTGCTGGGGGGACCTGCGACCGTGCGGACAGTGTCTGGACCCGACATGAATATCTGATTGGCACTGAAGCTCGTATTCCGGTCATCAAAGGAGTGGCCCTCTCCTTCAAACTCGGAATTCTGAAGATTGCCGAAGCCTTGTGGCCGGCCGCCGAGCTTCAGGCTGGACTGAAAAGGATGGAACATGCTGCCGACCCCTCCGCCGAGATCCGCGAGGGCAACTCCCAAGAAGAAGAGGACTCTGACCAAGGAAGGACTCCGAATGCCACCACCGAGCAGACTCGGAATCTTCTCAAGGCTATCCCTCGCCGGATTGACGTTCTGCTGAACTCTGCGAGTCGGACTGGTGCCGAGACTGCTCTTCAGACGATGCTGACATGGTATCCGCAGGTGAAGCTCTCCAAGTTAAAAAGCCTCCGAGATGGTGCCGGGGATCTTCTTGAGAAGACCTATGCCGAGGTGAATAGGCTGGCCAGCACTATGGCGAACTGGTTCTCTCCATATGACTACACTCCATATCTTGACGATGGGGGGAATCCACTTCCTGCTTCCACCATCTCGGCGCTGGCCGAGGAGCCTTCCGACAGCGATTCAACTCGAACTTCTCCGAAGACGAAGCGAACTGATGCTGCTGGTTCTGAAGCTCAATCGGACCCTTCTGCTCCATCTTCCGGCTCGGTGCCTCCGACTGCCTGAACTGCCTTATCTTTTTGTGTTTCGATTGCCTGCTTGCCGATGTTATATCGGTTTTATCTTGTAAGACAATTTTAATTCTGCTGCCATCCACTGGGTGTGACCCGGATGTAATGAACTTATTTGGCCTTGGGCCTGTTTCTTTTGAAGTGAGTCGATTGCTTACTTTAACTTTTGAATGTGCGATCCACTTTGCGCCTTTTCCGGTTTCCTTCATCGGCTGCATTTGGGAATGTTTACTGTGCCGATCTTGCTACCGACATACGGTCCGCAATCGGATCAGCAGTAAACCTTCAGCCAAGGTTCGATGAGTTTTTACTTTTACACGACAAGATTTTTAGCGCAAAGGATTCTACAACGGCGGGCACCGACTGCTTGCTCCTGGATCTAGTGTCCGGGATTGCGGTGCAATCGGCAACTTTACTTTGTTGTCTTCGCATGCGGCAGCATGTTTCGAGTTGTTTCCCGGGATTCATACCGCCGACTGCCTCAATCGCTACCTTTTTCAATGCCACAAACCCTTTAAAGATTTGCGCTTGAGCTAGGTAGCCGATTGAGAACTAGCCTGCGGTCCCCGTGCCGCTATGGCTTACTTTCTTGACCTCGTGGTCAGCCAGTCCCCGGGTGTGCTATGCGCATCTCGGGTATGACGGAGCGTTACCGATTAGGGCTAGCTCTTTGACTGAAATTATACGAAAAGAGTCGGATGCTCATTTTCAGAGACATGATAACTTGCACTGATGGTTTTGCCGACTGGCTTACATAAACTTATGCCGTTCAACTGTAGAATGGCCATAATAACTCGGCGTTCCATGGCCGTTCTGTCTCTCTTCCCGACGTGTCCTTGTGCTTGGTTCCTTTGGTGCAGTCGATGAGGTAGTAGGAATTGTTCTTGAGTGCTCTGCTGACAATGAATGGCCCTTCCCAAGGTGGGGATAACTTGTGCTGCCCATCTGTCTTCTGGATTCGGCGTAGCACCATGTCCCCTTCTCGGAAAGATAGAGGTCGGATCTTCTTGCTGTGGTAGTGCCGCAGCTTCTGCTGATAGATTGCTGATCTGGACAGGGCCAACAAACAAGCCTCTTCTTTGAGGTCGACGCCGTCTTCTCTTGCTATCTGCGCTTCTTCCTCCGTGTACAACGCGTGCCGAGGTGAGTCAAACTCGATGTCAGCGGGGATGACTGCTTCTGAGCCATACACGAGGAAGAAAGGAGTGAATCCAGTCGACCTGTTTGGCGTGGTCCTCAAACTGAAGATTACTGCAGGAAGCTCATCAATCCATGCCCCGGGTGCCCTCTCTAGTGGCTCTACCAATCTGGGCCTGATACCCGATAGGATTAGTCCATTTTCCCTTTCGACTTGGCCATTGGATTGTGGGTGTGCCACCGATGCCAGATCAAGCCGGATGCCCTGCTGAGATGCATATCGAGCCAATGCACCCTTTGCAAAATTTGTGCCGTTGTCGGTGATGATGCTATTTGGAACACCATATCGGTATACGATGTCGGCCACAAACTTGACTGCTGTCGGTCAGTCCAGCTTCTTGATTGGCCTTGCCTCTATCCACTTGGTAAACTTGTCGACTGCCACCAGGAGATGTGTCATGCCGCTTCTAGCTCTCTTGAATGGTCCAACCATGTCTAAGCCCCAAACTGCAAAGGGCCATGCTATTGGGATGGTCTTCAGTGCCGATGCCGGCTGATGACTTCTCGCCTTGAACAGCTGACAACCTTTGCAGTGCTTTACCAAGTTTTCCGCCGCTGCATGTGCAGTAGGCCAGTAGAAACCATGTCGGAAAGCCTTATTTGCAATGGCCTTTGCCGATGCATGATGACCACACTCCCCTTGATGGATATCTCGGAGCAGCTCCAAACCTCTATCCTCCTCAACACATCTCTGCAGAACACCAGTTGGACTTCTGCGCATCAGCTCGTTGTTGATGATTGTGTACGCCCCTGACCGACGAGCAATCTGCCTGGATAATGCCACATCTGGTGTGAGGGTCCCATCTGTCAAAAAATCTCGGATCGGCTGTGCCCATGACGGCGCAGCGACCACCGCCATTACTGCTGCTTGGTGGGGTAAGACTTCGTCCTGGATCTCGGCCTCCGGAGTATTGGCCTGCTCGATCTCGGCCTCTTGTACTTCTGCTATCTCTTCTTCTACTCGCGAACTGCCGATTGCAGCGCCTGGCGCGCACTCGGCAGCCTCTGGTGCTGACTTCTCATCTGGGGTTGGAGCTTCATCATTGCAATCGGCAATCTCTGATGTCGCTTGCGCTCCCGAGGTTGTGCCTTCTGGTGCAGCCTCTGCTTGCTTCTCTTTGGTGTTGCTCTGCTTCTTTCCTTCTGCAGCCCCTGGTTCGCAATCGGCAGCCCCTGGTGCCTTTGCCGAGACACCCTGGGCGCTGGATTGCTCCTTCGTGGTTGCCGGCTTGGCCGGTTGAACCTCTTTTGCCTTTCTCAAAGCTTCAAGGTCTGTTTCCGAGATGAAGATGGACTCGGAGTCTGGTGATGGAGTGATGGACGGCTTCTTGATATGCTCGAGAGATACGCCTGGTGGAATTGCTTGCCTTGTGGAGCCAAGCTTAGACAAGGCATCTGCTGCTTCGTTGTTTGCTCTCGGAACATGATGGAACTCACATCCTTCAAAGTACCCGCTGATTTTCTGCACTAGGAATCGGTAACTTGCCATGTTAGCATCTTTTGCATCCCACGTGCCCGAGCACTACTGCACCACCAGGTCGGAATCACCATAACACTCAATATTCCGAATGCCGATTTCCTTGGCAAGCTTGACGCCATGCACAAGGGCTTCGTACTCGGCTACATTGTTCGATGCCGCAAAATGGATCTGGAGCACGTACTGCAGTTGATCTCCCCTTGGGGAAGTAAGTACCACCCCAGCCCCTAGGCCATTCTTCATCTTGGACCCATCAAAGTGCATTCGCCAGACTTCCGAGATGGGGAGCTGCGGTCTGTATTGAGTTTCAGCCCAGTCCACTAGGAAATCGGCTAGCGCCTGCGATTTGATTGCAGTCCTTGGCTCATACTGGATGCCATGACTAGCCACTTCGATTGCCCACTTAGCCACTCTCCCGGTTGCATCTTTGCTTCCCATGATGTCGGCCAATGGAGCCGAACTGACAACAGTGATCAAGTGGGCTTGAAAGTATGGCTTCAATCTCTTGGCTGCCATGTACACTCCATAGCACATCTTCTGGTAGTGCGGGTAGTTCTGCTTGGACGCCGACAGCACTTCACTGATGTAATACACTGGGCGCTGGACTTGCTGTGCCTTGTCCTTCTCGGGCCGCTCCACTACCATAACTGCGCTGATCACCCGATTGGTCGCCGCAATATATAACATCATGGGCTCCTTCTCCATCGGGGCAGCCAGAATCGGTGCCGTGGATAGCATGCGCTTGAGGTCTCGGAACGCTTCATTTGCTTGGGGGGTCCAAGTGAACTTCTCTGTCTTCTTCATCAATTGGTACAGGGGAATTGCCTTCTCGCCCAGCCGACTGAGGAATCGGCTGAGGGACGCGAGGCAACCGGTGAATTTCTGCACTTGCTTCAAGGTCTTGGGCTGCTCCATGCGCTCTATTGCGGCTATCTTCTCGGGGTTGCATTCGATTCCTCTCTCGGAAACGAGAAACCCCAAGAGCTTGCCGGCTTGAACTCCGAACACACACTTTTCTGGGTTGAGCTTGATTTGGTAAGTTCTCAGGTTCGCAAAGGTCTCTTTGAGGTCGCTCAACAATGTGACTCCCCTTGCCGACTTCACCACCAGGTCGTCCACGTAAACGTGGATGTTTCTGCCGAGCTGGGAGTGAGTGCACATTTGCATCATGCGTTGGTAAGTGGCACCTCCATTCTTCAGACCGAAAGGCATGGTGATGTAGCAGTAAGCCCCGAAAGGGGTTATGAACGCCGTCTTGATCTGATCTTCCACAGCCAACTTGATCTGATGATACCCCGCCGTCGCATCCAAAAAGGATAACAACTCGCAACCGGCCGTGGAATCAACCACCTGGTCAATTCGGGGCAGAGCAAATGGATCTTTTGGGCACGCCTTGTTCAAACAGGTATAATCTATACACATACGCCAAGTCTTGTTCTTCTTCATGTCGAGGACTGGATTGGCCAGCCACTCGGGGTAAAATACTTCCATGATGAAACCTGCAGCTTGCAACTTCGCAATCTCCTCGCCGATTGCTCTTCTCTTGTCTTCTGAAAAGCGCCTCAGGGGTTGCTTGACCGGCTTCGAGCCTGGCCGAATGTGCAGCTTGTGCTCGGCGAGTTCTCTCGGGACACCAGGCATGTCCTGTGGAGACCATGCAAAGATGTCCCGATTCTCACGGAGAAACTCGACGAGCTCGCCTTCCTATTTATCACTGAGTCCAGCTCCGACTACAACAAACTTGGTTGAGTCGGAGGGATCTAGAGCGATTTTCTTGCTGTCCTTCGCCGACTGGAAAGTCGATTCTTCGTCTGCTCTCTTTGCAGGACCAACCGGCAGTGGATTCTTGCTCTGGGCTTGCGCCATTGCAATCACCTTGGCCAGCTGACGCTTCTCGGTCTCCACCACTAAGGACTCCGCCAAACTGCTGCCAGCGGATGTACACTCGAGGGACTTCCTGAAGTCGCCGGTGATTGTGATGACACCGTTTGGCCCCGGGATCTTCATCTTCAGGTATGTCTGCTGCGTGTTAATCATAAACTTGGCGAATGCTGGTAATCCCAACAAAGCATGGTATGGACTACTGAGGTCAGCCACCTCGAACCAAATCGGCTCTCTTCTGAAATTCTCCTCTGTGCCAAAAATGACATCCAACCGAATGCGACCCAAAGGGGTGCAAGACAAACCAGGGACAATCCCATGAAAAGTTGTCCGACTGCGCTCCAAATCTCTCTCGGAAAGCCCTAGCTTGAGCATGGTATCTCGGTACAAGATGTTAATCGTGCTCCCTCCATCAACCAGCACTCTTGAGAATTTGCACGAAAACTTTGGTCCTGCGACCAGAGCATCCACCACCAGCGGATAGCTGCCCGGATTCGGAAAAATAATGGGGTGATCTGCTCTGTCCCAGGATATCGGACACTCTAACCAGTGCATGAATTGGGGAACCGGCGGCATTGTCGCATTGACTTCCTGAGCTCTGGCCCGCCGACTTCCCATATCGGTGGATTCACTGGTGAATATCATGTATGCCGCGTCTTGCTGCGGGTACTGGTTCTGCTGCTGAGGTGGCCCTCTGTTCTGTGGTGGTGGTGGTGGTGGTGGTGGTAAAGCTTCTCCCTTTGCTATCCTTCTCACGAAGTCACATTGCCGAGTGGAATGCGCAGACGGCCTCCCAGGCGTACTGTGCAACTTGCATGGTGCGTCTAGCATGTCTTCAAATGTGTATTTGGGCTTCATCTGCCCTGGGGGTCTGACATTGGGTCTCATCTTCCGACTGCCTCCTGCAGCTGCTGAGTCCTCCTCATTCTGGACAGCGGCCACCTGCCAACTGCCGTACTGAGTGTCCGGTTGCTCGTCCTTTCTCTTGTTCTGCTGGTTGTTGTTGTTATTGTTGTTGCGGTTGTTCTCTCTTCTCTCTTTCCGACTCAGGCCCTGGTTCCCCGTGTCCGATTGCGGAGCCCCTGGTGATCGGATCACACCTCCAACTCCGAGTTGGATAGGGCGCATCGCAGAATCGGACATAGCGAATGCATTTGCCACCTTCATGAGCTCGGCGAGCGATGTGAAATCCTTGCGGAGCAGCTTGTGCTTCAGCATTGAATCGGCCAGGCATCCATCAGTGAAGTATTGAATGGCCTGGATCTCATGGACTCCTTCGCATGAGTTCTTCAGCTTGATCCACCGAGATAGGTAATCTCGGAGAGGCTCATCCTTGCCTTGCACGCATAAAGCCAACTGCCGAGGGAGGTTTGGCCTTTCATATGTGCTCATGAAATTGTGGATGAATGCAGTCGTGAAGTCCTCCCAACAATTCACACTGTCCTTGGGTAAACTATTTAGCCAAGTCCGAGCTGATCCTTGCAGCATGAGAGGTGCATAGCGAACCGCTACACGCCGATTGCCCCCCGCAATGCGAACTGCCGTCAGGTAATCGGATAGCCAGTCCTCAGGCTTCACCGAGCCATTGTACTTGGGAGTATCTCTCGGCAGTGTAAAGCCTTTGGGGAATTTCTCCGTCCGAATACGATGACCAAAACATGCTGGGCCAGCTTCTCCTTCTTCATCTTCCTGGGCTTCCTTCTCCAGGAGCTCAATGTGATGCCTTGCGTCCTTCTGACCGATTTGGCGAGGGCCAAGTCGGGTGCTGATTGCTGGTCTTGGTGCCGACTGCTGCGGCACGTCGTGGCGCCTGCCGTTAACGGCTGGTTCTTCCATTCTTCTGCTTGCCGCTGGGCGATTGCTTCTGACCTTGCTGTCCCGCCGAGATGGCGCGGGTTGGTATCTGTTCTGACGCGACACATTCGGCCGCTGGCTAGCTCCCGCATTCGGCCTCATGGTTCCTCCTGATGCCTCGGGCTCAGCATGTTGGTCTCCCCCTGCTATGACCCTCTGCTCCTTCGCGGCCGCTATCAGTTCACGCATTCGGCGCGACTTCTCGCGCCGCTCATCTCCTTCTAACTCTTCCAGCTCAAGCGCTATCTGCTCGGCTGCTCTCAGGTTCTTGTCAGGTGTGCTATATGTGGGCCTTTGGATGAATGCCGATTGCGCCGGTTTCTCCGGTTGGGCCGGCCTTCTCGGACGCTCCGGTTGCCCAGCTCCCGACAACTGCTGGTTGACTGCTCGGCCTCGAGCTCTCAGGTCTTCCAGGACTGCAGGCTCAATCGACTGGCGCGGTCCTGCATGCGCTGCGTTGTACTCTCGAGTGATTGCTCCCAGCCGACGTTCCTCGGCCAGCACTTGCTCAGCCCTGCGAGCCAGGGAAAGCCGTGCTGTTTCCAGCTCGGTATGCACCTGTTCTGGATCACCATTCCTGTTCACGGGCATATACAACACGTCCCGCAACGCATTGGTGCCAATTCGCTCTGCCGCCTCGGCCACTTCCTTTGTCTTCCTTGCTGCGCTTGCCGGGTCCCGATTGGTCGAGGACGACGCTCCCGCCATCATGACTGCGGCGTGCAGTCGGCCCTCCTCTCGGCCAGACGCTGCTGAGCAGCCCCTGGTCAAGAGAGGGTCCGTAGCACATGAGATTACTCGGATATCCCGCGGATACGCCTCTGGGAAGGCACCGATGAAGAGACGGTGACTCCCCACTTGCAGCGATACCCCGGGCGGCAAGGGAGCTCCTTCCTTGTACCGTGCCGAGTAATCTACTACGTAGTCGATCTCCCCACGCCTTAGAATCAGGCCTGAGGCATGGCTTCCGCCCGATGCAGAGGTTGATCCCGTCCGGATCTTAACTCCAGTCGACGCCTCGGTCTGCCCCACGGTGGGCGCCAACTGTCGTCGGTTTGTAACAACAGATGCCATGGGATGGCTAACGTGAGGGGGAAGACTCGAGGGAGAGAATGTCGATGGTGCCGGAATCGGGATTGGGTACAAGCACGGTGAGGACACCACGATGTACCCAGGTTCGGGGCTCTCCAGAGAGATAACACCCCTACTCCTGCTTGTCTCTTATATATCAACGAGGTGGCTACAATTACTGCTCTTCTACCTTCTCAGGGGAAGGAGTGCACCGCCGCCGTGGGCAAGGTCCTCTCCTGCTTCCCTGTGGGGTTACTAGAGCAATGAATGAACTGGGAATGGGGTGAGTAAATGAGGTTCTAAGGGTGCCATCCCTCGCGCAGGAGGGGTTCCCTGGCTCTTATAGTATGAGTCCAGGGTACTATGGTAAATTCAATGCCTAAAGGGCCCAGCTGTCATCCTCTAATCGGCCTGGGCCCACCGACTGCTCCTCTCCGGTTGATCCGGAGCCTACGAGCGGAGGCCCATGCTGCTACCTTGTAGGGTCTAGTGATGAACAGTGGAGCTATGAGGTATGGTCTTGTCGGCCTGTCCGCGGAATCGGCGGAGAGGTCGACATCGTATCTCCGGGAAATCCTCGATGTGACTTGGCCTTCCTGCCACCCAGATATCTCGGGATATGGTATTTATGACCTCGTAATCATACCGCCGATTGGATAGTGGGTGGTTCCGATTGCGCCTGGGCCGATTGGTGGTTCCTTGGTAAGGCCGATTGCCCTGGGCAATCGGTCTTCTAGGGATCAATCTCGGCCCAGCAGCAGGCCAATCGGACGATTATCTTCATTGATCGTAAGGGTGGGCCGATTGCGCCTGGGCCGACTGCTGGCCTTTGGTATGGCCGATTGCCTTGGAACAATCGGCCGTACCTTTGCCTAGCTCGGCCCAGCTGCAGCCCAATCGGTCCATCCTTGTCTTGAAAGCTTGCTTCTGCTTGGGTTAGCCTACCCGGGTACCAATCCCCCGACAGGTGCACTGAGTTAATAGGTTAGTCCAAATATGATCAAAAGTATATGAAAGTGTATCTAGATCATAGCAATATCACACAAAACATGCATGGAGCAAGTAGAAATTATAGATACGTTTTGGACGTATCAGTAGGCCGCGCCAGGGGGGCGCCTGGGCCCCCTGGAGCTCCTCTCCGGCTCCAATTAGGCTCTGAATTTTCTATATTTTTAAAAAACTCATAATATGGAACTTTTATGGCGGTTTCGCGATTTTTCCTTACCGTAATACATACCTTTTCTTATTCCGCTTCTGCTGGTGTCTGAAATCGGGCTGCAACATATTCTTCATGAGTAGCTGTGTGTATTAAATTTACATCAACATTGACGGGGTCTCCCGCCCTGTAGTGCTTGAGTCTTTACCCATTCACAACTTGAGGTTTGGTGCCATCAAAATTGTTAATCTTGATTGCACGAGAGCGGTATACCTCTTCAATATGAAATGGTCCTTCCCATCTGGAAAGTAGTTTACCTGGAGAAAACCTGAAACGGGATCTAAACAATAAAACTTTATCACCAACATTAAATTCACGTTTCAGTATCCTTCTATCAAGCCACTTCTTTACCTTTTCCTTAAACATTTTAGCACTCTCGTAAGCTTCACTTCTCCACTCATCTAGATAAGTCAAGTTCATGAGTGATACGTCCCAAACGTATCTATAATTTCTGCTTGCTCCATGCATGTTTTGTGTGACTTTGCCATGATTTGCTTGAACTTTCATACACTTTTGAGCATATTTGAACTAATCTATTAAGCCAGTGCACCCAACTGCCAGTTGCTGTTTTCTGCTGTTTTTGTATTTCAGGTTTTCCGGCCATTAAAAGTGCTCCAAAAAATCCGGAAAAATCAGATAAAAAATCAGTGACCCGGAAGCTTCTGGAAACATCAAAGGAGGGAAGGGGGCCACCACAGGGACTCCAGAAGGGTCCTTGGCGCGGCCCCACCCTAGGCCGCGCCAGGGAGCCTCCTGGATGCCCTGTGGCCCCTCTCAGTGCCCCCTTCGCCTATATTTAGCCCTCGGGGTGGAAACCCCTAAGATAGATCTCTTTTTAAAGAACTCGCCTCTGTACCGCCGCTGCCGTTTCTAGATCGGGGCTGCCTGGAGAAGCTGCCCCGGCACCTTGCCGGGAGGAGGAACCCCCTCCGGGAGCCATCCATAGCCATGGACGCCTCCCGTATGTACCGTGAGTAGTTCCCCTTGGACCATGGGTCCGTGACTAGTAGCTATGTGATGTTCCTCTCCCCTCTTTGTGCTTCCACTTTCGAGACCTCGTGAGCTGCCTCACATGATCGAGGCACCTTTGTAATTTTCTGTTGTTGCTATCTTGAGTTTGCTGGGATATGATGGATTATGAAACTATGTTCAGATTGTGATGAGTAATATATTTGGTTCTTATCTTTTATATTTTGTTCTTGAGTAAATTCTTGCATGTTCTCCGTTGCCATATTTTACGTTGGCCAAGTGATTTATTACAACTCCAAGAGGGAGCGTTATGCTTGATTGTGGGTTCAGCCCCTTGATGTCTAGCTTGAGTGACAGAAACATGAGACTAGGGGATGGGCTGTTGCCACCAGGGATAAAACAACGGTGCTTGTACCCACGGGTGCAAGGATTGTTTACTTTACGCAAAGTTCTTTTAATGCAGTTGTCTGTTGCTTTGAATTTACACTTTGGGTGGGATTCACAACTTAATACCAGCGAGATGTTCTGGATATATATCTCAAGGTGGATGATTCATAGTAGATGCAGTTGGATTTCGGTCTACTTACCTTGGCGTACTGCCCATTGCTTTTGAGCCCTTCCTTTCTTTGCAGCATAGTTAGCATTGCGGTGCCTTCATAATTCTGTTAATTGCCCAGCTGTGATTTGTTTACCTCGCTAGCACTTTTATCGTCTTTTGGGAGAGAGACATCACTAGTGAAAATCACGGGACTGTCGTCGATATGTGACGGCAGATGCCATGGGGATGGCTAAAGGTGGGGGAACAACGCGCAGAAGACTGGCGCTCCGGCACGGGTCTAGGTACAGGCACAGTCGGACACCACGAAGTACCCAGGTTCGGGGCTCTCCGTAGAGATAAAACCCCTACTCCTGCCTGTCTGGACTATAGGCATATCTGTGTACATGTTTGCTCCTTGAGCTGTATATCCGCTACTGCCGAGCTGGCTTCTATGGAAGGGATGAAAGAGTCGAATGCCCCCCCTCCCACCGTGGGCATGCCTTGCCCCTTATATAGTGGTGGCAAGGATGCTCCATGGGTGAGGACAAGGGGAAGAGGACGAAAGGGAGTACATGTGAGGTGATGGGATGATTAGATGCAACATGACACCTCCACTTTACACTATTCACGATGTCATGATGTGACTAAAAGGTGGTGTGGCTAGTCTTGTCAGCTCGATGCAGATGTCTCGGTTGACCTCCTGGACAGCCGAGTGCGCGGACGGCCGACTGCGGGGCAATTGACCGGCGCCCAAGCTGGCACGCAATCGGCATGGAGCAGTCGGCGGGGGGCCGAGCCGAAGCGTAGTCGGCGAAGGCGCGCAGTTGGCGTTGTGTCGAATCGGTGACTTTGGTATACCCGGGGGTATTTCCTCCGACAGTAGCCTCCGAGCCTCCGGGTGACTCGGTGAGTCATCCGAAGGGTTTCTTCTTTGTCGATGTAGACGGACGTCGATTGCACTTGGTGCAACTTCTTTCCAGTGTCCATCTTCACATTATTGTTTACACCCTTAGCTTACTTTCAGTCTTTACTTTTAGCTCCACTTTTATCTCTTGCATTTATCGTTTGTAAACAACAAGGCCGGAGGAATTGACAACTCCTCTGTACTCGTTGGGAGCAAAGTTATTTGTATCTGTGTGCAGGTCTAGGTGAAGTTAGCAACCTCGGCGCCATTGTTAACTTTACCACCTTCTTGTATCCTTCGAAGTCCTACGAGAGACAAACCTTGGTAACTTTGCTAAGGGAAAACTCGCCGTTGCCGGGGACTCCGCTCTTCAAGATAGTGGAGTTGCACACTATCTTTTATCTTTGCTTTTTAGTCTTGTTAGTTTACCTTTCAGTTTTTATCTTCGTGTCCTTTATCAAAAATCCAAAAAATAGTATGTCTAGTTACTTACTTGCCAATCAATGTCTGACTTCTTTGAAACCAGATCTTATTGGCATGGAGGATTCACCGAGGATCAACAAAAGTGGTACAAGGAACACCGCTTGTCTCAAAAGGGGATACACTTATGGAAACAAATACACCAGTTGTATGACTATGCTAGAAACTTTTGCTCAATATATAATATATCTTTCTGCAGGGATGAATCTTGTTGCTTTATGAGGCACAAACACCTTGCTTTCCAATGTGAGTACAATGATGATGAAACCTTAGCTTCTTATGCTAAGAGAAATTATGATTTTGATGATGCAGAGCAAATAGAAGAATTTTTTGCTTATAAGGGTGCCTATGAAATTACTTCTCTTCTTAAAAATATTGATGATGCCCCTTACAAATATGAGAGTCTTGCTATACTTAACTATTGTTTGGAAAACTACGATGCAAATTATTATATTACTGATCATCTTGAGAGAATCTCTCCCCCAAAGGAAGAGACTAGTGTTTTGCAGGACTCTATGGAAGAAGAAATTGTTGAACCTGAAAGCTCCTTGGATGAAAAAGAGGAGGAGAGTGACGAACAAAAGGAGGAAGAATGGAGCCATCCTTGTCTACCTTCTAATGAGAGTAACTCTTTGAATCTTACCTTATATGAGTGTTATGATCCTATGGATTCTTTTGAAATATCCCTTTTTGATGAAGTTGATGCCTTCCATGCTTATGGCCATGATGCCACTATGGATGATGCTTACGGATTTGAACTTTCTATAGTTCCTCATGTTAAGCACGAAATTGGTGCTATTGCACCCACACTGGATTTTCCTATTATTCTTTTGAAATCTCCAACTCATATTCCGGAGAATTATGCTCTTATTAAGGCTCATAGTGATGGGATGCATTTCTCTTATGATTCCAATGACCGTGTTGAAAACTATACACGTGTGCTTGTAGGTCATGAACAACATGCTTTATGTGATAGTTATATTCTTGATGTTGTTCATGATACTACTGAAAATTATTTCGAGAGAGGGAAGTTTGGTTGTAGAAAATTCCATATTACTAAAACACCTCTCTTCATGTTGAAAGTTTTGAAGTTGTTCTTTTTCGACCTTCCTATGCATGTCACTTTGTGCTTCTTTGATTTATTTTCTTAGAATATGCCTATGCATAGGAAGTGGGTTAGGCTTAAATGTGTTTCATATTTGCTTCTTGATGCTCTCCTTTGCTTCAACTCTTATTATCTTGTGAACATCTTTTATAATCTTTATGCCTAGCTAATGGCTCTAAAGAAGCGCTTTCGGGAGGCAGCCCACAACGAATTTAGGTTTTTCTTTTTTCTTTTCTTCTGTTCTTAGTGGTCTTGATGATTGTTACTACTGTAGCAACATCATTGTATCTTTATTTTTCAAGCTTTGTGCCTTTTATAGCCTCATACGACAAGGGAAGTGAAAGTTGTGACATGCTGTCCAGAAAACAAATTCTGTCCTCGTGACTAGAAAAATCATGAAAAAAAATCCCAGTTCATCTTTTTGAGCTGAATTTTTTACACAGCGTGCTCTATACAATTACGAAACTTTCGTATTTCTGAGTTTTTTGATTTGAGTTGCAGAAGTATCCCTAAAAAATTCTTTACTACCTGCTATTCTGTTTTTCACAGATTCTGCCAAGTTTTGTCTCTCTTTACTTTTGCAAACCTTAAGCTTGCTTTTTATTTGCAAAAACTTTTTGGCAATCTTGAGAAACAGTAGCTCTTCAAGAATTTCTTTATCTCCAGTAAGGGAAAAATTATTTTAATAGGGTACTAACCTCTCTAATCAGTCTACAATGAGTTATGTATGAAGGGAGTTTTCAAGTGCGCGATGGAAGATGATGAAAGAAGATCTTAGAGTGTACAACGCTCAAGTTTGGGGATGCCCATGTGCACCACCAATAAATATTCAAGGAGACTCAAGCGTCTATGCTTGGGGATGCCCCCGTGCATCCCCTTCTTCATCAACAATTATCAGTTCGTCTCTCGTTGCACTATATTTTTATCACTTCATGCGTTATGTGCTATGCTTGGAGCGTCTCGCTCTTAGGTTTTATTTTTAGTTTTCTTTAGCTTTGTTTGCTGTAGTAACAAGTTAGACCCCAGCTTACTCTTTTTTGTGGGAGAGTTACACGCTCCGATTGAACTAGAACTCCTCATAGGATTTGCATGCTTATTTATTTTAGCTGTGAGCTGTTCTTTTTCTTTTCATAGTTGCTGCTCTGTTTAGTTGTAGTGCTTTAGTTTTTCTAGAGCTTTTCTTTTGTTTTAGGTTGAACTTTCTATAGGTTGCATGTTTTATCTTGTTAGAGAGTTTGCCTGTTGCACTGAGTTCTGTGTCTTCACTAGAAGTAGGTAGTAGAAGTTGCTATTCTCTTTGTGGTAGTAACTTGCAATAGTTTTGAGGTATTGACTAGAGTAATGTTTGAACTTTTGGTGTCAAGAGCTCGAGCCTATTATTGATAGATGTCGTATTTTGGGCAATCCGTGTGTTTTTCGAAAACCAAAAACCCCTGTTGAGAACTCTAGCTACTAGATGGATCACTAACCTCTGGAGGGTTCGAATATTAGAGTACACTCACATACCATGAGTCGAGGATGCGCATGTCGGGACCCGGAATATGCATATGTAATTCCAATGACGATGCAATCACATGGAGAGCCGAGAGCCGTACCCACTTGACTAAGCAGACAAGGCCAAGCTCAGAACACTCTCGGAATGCATCGAACGTGAGGGGCATCCCATCCAGGCCGGATGATCAACTGAGATGGGTCCTCATCGTCCGCTCACAAGTCTAAATGCTTATGGGTGGTGAATCCCATTCTCATAGACAAGTCGCCTCAACCATGTTATCGATTGAATCCTAAATCTTACATAGACTTACTCCAGCCCGAACACTTAGTCGGGGTCTAGGGCGGGCTCGATCATACAACAAAGTGTGCACGTGACAGAGTCACGAGCAATCGCATCGCGATGCCCCAAGCTGCGCACATCTAAGGGCCACTTGGTGTATAAAAGACCGCCAGCCAGATCACAACTAAGGTCTCGAAAACCCATACTAAGACATGCATGTTATAAACATACACGCATCACACATGCCTAGTATGAACAGCAGGTATCATCACATAACTCTACAAAGTGTATCTTTATTGACTTACACATAGAACATACAAAGATCACATGTCTGTGATCAACATTACATCATACAACGGAAGCAAATTAGGTCTGAGTACAGAAAAGATTAACAAATGGCTTAGAGAAGCCTTGTTCAACAAACATGCCCTTCCACGAGGGACCAGACTGCTGTCTGGAACTATACTAGCTTAGTAAACGTCGAGCTTCAGGAAGGTGACTCCATCGGGGGCTGGGTTCTCATCTAAAACATAGAATAAGGAAACGTGAGTACCAAGTCGTACTCAGCAAGACTTACATCAGAACTACACTACTCATGCTCAAGTTTCAAGGTAAAGGGAGGTGAGGTTTCAACTTGTAGAAGTGCCAGCTTTGAATTGGCTAGTCCTGTACTACGAGTACCGGACTTGAGGTAAGAAGCGTACACGAGTCCACTACCAAGTCTCCAACAATTACACCACTATGGATACTTCCTCGACTTCCCCACGAGAAAACAAGTTGTCTAATAATCAGGTACCGGTTCCAATTAGTCCATGACCGCGGACGCGTCTATTTGAATAGTTTTTTTAACCTTGCAAGGGTGTAAACTACACACACATGACCATCGGTTATCGCCTTTTGCTCGCCACCGTTCGAGAGGTGACAGCGAGGATGTTCACCACGACACTTCGCTCACAATCGGTCTATTCCAGGAGTCGACTATCTGAGTTGCCTCTGCTCGAGACCCCGGCCGGATCAACGAAACAGACTCAAATTATGCAAGTGACCGAGACGCCACCTTTTGCAGATGGTTTTCCTGCCTCACAGGTGCACCCACATATCTATATGATGCAACCATTCCTTCATTCTTTTTCTATGCACATGCCAAATGGAAATCCCGAACTAATGTGACTCCTGGACGTCAACACGAATCAAGGTACTAGGCCGAGAGGGGTCAGTGAGCCCTATGTGTGGTTGTACTCTTTGTCTTGGATTACCATACAAGAACTCGGTGCTTAAGGCGGTGTTCAACGAGACAACCCACTGTGTACTCCTACACAGCCTCTCACCGTTCACCTTGTATTAGGGTGGATTCACCAACACGTTATCATCAGCACCATTATGAATATCCATCCCGACTCACAAACAATGTAACCTCATTGTATCACTAAGCAGCAATAAGCAGTAACAGTTGCAGGGGCCACATGCTCATCATTCAACTCCTATATCTGCTAGGATTGTGGTTTGCTTAATACAGTGAGAAAATGATAGGTCATGCATCGGAGTGGGTTCAACTAAGCGAAAGAACGTGTCTCGGTGATCTCCTAAACATGCATAAGCGAGACTGAGATGATCATCAACAAGGGGGGCAACATTGAATGGCAATGCACAAGCACATGATGTAGTTGTTCCATGATGTGAATGGTACTGTTTTGTGGCACATTTGATTTAAATGAAGTGTATTGCAAAGAATTTGCAAATTCAAACTTCAAATTCAAATTCAAATTATGCCAGATGCATGGTTGCTACTGTTCACCCATTTTAAAATGGTCAAACATAGATACAAGTTGCATATTCATAATCCTTGCATTTTTCTGATAATTTTTCATATATTATATGTTTAATTTGGAGTTATGGTTAATTAATTATGAATTTCCAAAGTTTATTGCATTTTCTGCCTTTTCTGGATTATTTTAATTGACTTAATAGTTTATTGCGTCAACATGACGCAAGGCTGACGTGGGGGGGGGGGGGCTGCTGACAGCAGGGGCCCACCTGTAAGTGCCTAGGGGTTAATCCCCTCTCTGTTTAAACTAAACAGAGTTTAGTTAGGGCGCCTGGGCCCGCCTGTCAGTGGCGTGGGGGGGGGGGGGATTAGCACGCGGTCTAGGGCCTAACCGACCGGCGGCTCGACGCCGACGGCTCAGCCACGGCGGCACTCTGCTGGAACTGAGCTTCCGGCCACGGGGAAGGAAAAGGAGGCCACCAGAGTGTGCCCCGTGCTCGCGCGCAGCGCGTAGAGCACGCGTGGGTCGCGGGGAAGCTCCAGGGCCACGCGGCGGCGATCCCACGGTCGAGGTGGGGATCGGCGATGGCGTGCACAGAAATGGGCGCAGAGGGTGGCGTTCGAACCGGAGGCTCACCCTGAGTGCAGTGGAGGAGTCGGGGTGCCTGGAGACGAAGAGGTGGCGGCGAATTCGGGCTCGAGCTCCACGGCGACCGGCGGTGAAGTGGAAAAGCGAGCGGCGACTCCCGAGCTTCTCGGCTTCGATTCGAGGGGCAGGGCGATGAAGACGACCACGGGGAGTCCACGGGACACGGCGGTGCAGCGAGGGAAGCAAGGTGGCCATGCGTGGGCGTGTCGGCGGCGAGAAGAGGCCTCGGGTGTGCGCTGGAACTGGCGAGAGAGGGAGAGGGGAAGAACCAGGGGAGGGGGAAATGGACCTAGGGCCTTCCAGGCGCAGGATAACGTCAAGGGGAGGCCTCCACGTCAAAGCAGGAGGTGGCACGGAGACGTGCACGCGCGCTGCGCCGGTGGAATCCTCCTGGCAGGAGGAAGAAGACGACCCTGCCCCCCTGTGGGCTGGGCTGGTCTTCGGGTGCAGATGGGCCAGGTGGGCCAGAAGGTAAGTGGTGAGTTTTCTTTCTCCTTTTCTTTTATTTCTTTTCTTTGTTTTGCTATGGTAAAAATACCAAGGATTTTTATAAAAATGCCCAAATAATTTTAAAAGACTTGGGTGACCAGTAGAAAACCACATCCAAGTTATGGGCATTTTTGAAATTCAGCACATTTGAATTTCAAATCAAATAAGGGTCAAATTTAATTTCCAGGGAACATTTTGAATTTTAGAAGATTCCATGGGCATGGGAATGAACCCAAACCACTTTTAAAATGATCACCATCATCTATAGGAATTTTCCAAATGTTCAAAAGATTTTTGGAAAAAGATTTTTATCTGGCCATTTGATTTAATTTCTCAGGGCTTTTCTTTTCCCCATTTTTGAATTTTCTTTTGAATTTTCTTCATGATGCAAAGGGGCACTCAAACCCTAGCACTTACCCAAGTTGGGGTTCTGACAACTCGCCCCCACTCAAAAGAATCTCGTCCCAAGATTCCGAAGTCATCGGGAGGAAGGACTGGTACTCGACATGGAGGCGGTCTTCTCTTTCCCATGTTGCTTCTTTCTCGGAGTGATGTGACCATTGCACTTTCAGAAACCTGATCTTCTGATGACGAGTGACAAGCTCTACTGAATCAAGAATACGAACAGGGTACTCTCGATAAGAAAGGTCATCTTGGAGATCAAGCGTTTCATGGTCGACTTCGCGGATGGGTTTCTTGAAGCAACGCCTGAGTTGTGACACATGGAATACATCATGTACCCGGGAAAGATGCGGGGATAGTTCAAGTTGGTAGGCAACTTCTCCACGTTTAGAAAGAATGCGGAAAGGTCCGATGTAACGTGGGGCCAACTTGCCTTTGATACCGAATTGTTGGGTTCCCTTCAGAGGAGTAAGCCGAAGGTAAGCCTTCTCATCAAGATTGTAGCTCTCTTCTCTATGATGACGATCATAGTAGCTTTTCTGACGAGATTGAGCGGCTTTCAATTGATCACGAACAATGCGAACTTTCTCTTCTGCTTCCTTGATCATATCCGGTCCAAAGAGTTGTCTTTCACCGGTTTCTGACCAGTTTAGGGGTGTTCGACATCGTCGGCCATAGAGCAATTCAAAGGGAGCCATGTGCAGACTAGATTGATAGCTATTGTTATAAGAAAATTCGGCTAATGGAAGAGATTTCTCCCAACTCTTTCCGAATGAGATAACACAAGCTCTGAGCATGTCTTCCAAGATTTGATTAACCCTTTCAACTTGACCGCTAGACTGAGGATGGAAAGTTGTACTAAAGGAGATATGAGTTCCCATCGCATTCAGAATCTATAGGTGAAAAGGCTACCACGGTCAGAATTGATTTCCAATGGAACACCGTGAAGAGACACAATTCTAGAGACATACAAGTCCGCTATCTGGCTAGCAGTTATAGACTCGCGAACTGGAAGGAAGTGAGCAACTTTGGAAAGTCGATCAATGACAACGAAGATGGCATCGTTTCCTTTCTGGGTTTTTGGAAAGCCGGTGATGAAGTCCATACCGACTTTGTCCCATTTCCACTCGGGAATAGGCAAAGGTTAAAGAGTACCAGTAGGTCTTTGGTATTCGGCCTTAATGCGACGACAAACATCACATTCGGCAACAAATCGAGCAATATCTCTCTTCATCCTAGTCCACCAAAATCTCTGGCGTAGATCTCGGTACATTTTTGTGCTACCGGGATGAATCGAGAGGGGTGTGTCATGGGCTTCTTTAAGGATGAGTTGCCTTAGATCCCTATTCTTAGATACTACCAAACGATTTTCAAAGAATACCTTTCCTTTGCTATCTGTGGAGAAACATTTAGCAACTCCGCTAGAAATGTTCTCCTTGATCCGACGAACACCGCGTGCACGCCTTTGGGCAACTATGATTTGATCCTCAAGGGTTGGCTTCGCCACCAAGTTGAAAAGAGATCCACGAGGAACAATCTCGAGATTAAGCTTTCGAAATTCCTCATGAAGAAGTGGCTGATACTGTTGTAACATGAGGTTGTTACAATACGACTTACGACTTAGTGCATCAGCCATGACATTGGCTTTGCCTGGGGTGCAAGAAATTCCTAAGTCATAATCTTTTATCAACTCAATCCAGCGTCTTTGCCTGAGATTAAGATCTGGCTGGGTGAAAATATATTTGAGGCTTTGGTGGTCGGAATAGATCTCACAACGATTACCAAGGAGGTAATGTCTCCAAGTCGTCAGGGCATGAACTACGACAACGAGTTCAAGATCATGGGTAGGATAGTTCTCTTCATGTGGTCGCAACTGGCGTGAAGCATAAGCTACCACATGTGTATCTTGCATAAGTATGCATCCTAACCCTTGCCGTGAAGCATCACAATAGATCTCGAAATCCCTTTTGGTGTCTGGAGGCGCAAGTACGGGTGCAAAAGTCAATCTTCTTTTCAGCTCTTGAAATCTTTCCTCGCACTTGGGAGTCCATTGGAATTTCTTATCTTTCTTGAGGAGTTCAGTTAGAGGCTTTGCAACTTTAGAAAAGTTCTCGACGAAGCGGCGGCAATAGCTTGCTAAGCCAAGAAAACTCCTAACTTGCTTAACCGATTTAGGTGGAGTCTAGTCAAGGACGGCCTGAACTCTCTCGGGATTGACAGCAATGCCTTTCGCAGAAATCACGTGGCCTAAGTAGGTCACTTCTGGTAGCCAAAATTTGCACTTAGAGAACTTGGCATATAGGCGATGCTCTCGAAGTTTCATCAATACCAACCTAAGATGTTCTGCGTGCTCTTCTTCGTTCTTCGAGTAAATGAGAATGTCATCAAGATAAACTACAACAAATTTATCTAGGTACTCCATGAAGATCGAATTCATCAAGCGCGAGAATGTGGTGGGGGCATTGGTTAGACCGAAGGACATGACGGTGAACTCGTAAAGACCATAAGGAGTAGTGAAAGCCGTCTTGGGAACGTCCTCGTTTCGTATCTTGATTTGATGATAGCCTAATCTCAAATCCATCTTGGAGAAGACCGAGGATCCAGCAAGTTGATCATAAAGATCATTGATCCTGGGCAGTGGGTACTTGATCTTTATCGTCGCTAGATTTAGCGGGCAATAGTCTACGCACATCCTTTATGTTCCATCTTTCTTCGTTACGAACAGAACGGGGCAACCCCATGGCGATGAGCTAGGGCGGATGAAGCCTTTTGCCAACGAAGCATCAAGTTGGGTTTTTAGCTCAGCTAACTCATGTGGGGCCATTCTATATGGACGTCTCGAAATTGGGGCTGTGCCTGGTATAAGATCAACTATGAACTCTACACACCTGTCAGGTGGCATCCCCGACAGCTCTTCAGGAAAGACATCCGGGAAGTCACGAACCACCGGAATATCTTCAAGGTTTGGAAGGGGAAGCACATTCAAGGTATGCACCTGGATTCTAGAGCTGGGTGATGTGTAGTCAATGATCCGGCCTGAAGGATGGGTGAGTTTAACTGATTTGGATTTACAATCAAGGAAAGCATTCTTCCTTGATAACCAATCCATTCCTAGGATGACATCAATGTCCGAAGACTTGAGGGCTATAAGAGAGGCAAGGAATACTAAACCCTCAATTGCAATTTGATTGACATGGCTCACTCTATTAGTCTGCCATTTGGAACCAGGAGTTTGAATGATCATTGGAGAAAACATTTCTTCAAAGGGGAACTAATGCCGAAGTGCATAACTCTCCGACATGAATGAATGAGAATCTCCTGGATCGAAAAGAACGGAGGCGGGGACATGATTGACTGGGAGTGTGCCAAGAATGACGTCAGAAGTAGCAGTGGTGTCCTCAACTGAGATTTGATTCACATATCCACTACCTATGACTGAAAGCTTTGCTGGAAAGGTTTTGGTGGTTGATTTATTTGGAGGCTTATGTCGAGAATGACGTGGTGTCATCAAGACCTGAGGGCATTGACGAAAGTAATGGCCTGACAGACCACACTTGAAACACACCCTGTCTGAATTGCTGGGAGCAGGATTACTTGATTGCACACCATCATTCCTGGGAGGAACAATGTGTTGAGGTGGATGGCATATATTGGAGGGTGGCCTCTGAAGAAGGTTTTGAGGTATGGCACTAGTGGGAATCAATATTCGGCGTTTCTGAGGGGCTGAACTTGAAGAAGGAGCAAGCTCAAGAGCATGCTTGCGGGACTCTTCGAACACTTCATTTCCATGCTCAGCTCTGAAGGATCTGTTGACTAAATACTCAAAGGTGGCAAATTCAAGGAGGTTGAGATCATGGCGAAGGATAGGGCTAAGTCCCTTACGGAACCTTGCGTGCTTTCTGGCATCGGTGGTGATCTCATCTTGGGCATATCGAGCAAGATGGTTGAACTCTCTCATATAATCATGCATGGACATATCTCCTTGAGTCAGATTGCAGAACTCTTCCTTCTTGCGCTCCATTAACTCATCCAGAATGTGGTACCCTCGAAAAGCATCACGGAACTCCTGCAGGGTCACTAGGTGACCATTAGGCTGCATTGCAACATAGTTCTCCCACCATTCAGCAGCAGCACCTTCCAGAAAGTATGCCGCGAATATAACTCGATCATTGGGAGCAACATGTGCCGTGTCAATCTTACGCTCGATGGAACGGAGCCAATCATCAGCTTCAAGGGGCTCAGAATAACATCGGAATACCGGTGGCTTGAGGAGGATGAAATCCTGAATGCTAACAACCACATTGTGCTGACGAGCGGTATTCCGCTCGATGAGCTCCAAATGGCGTGTTTGATCACGTCGATTCCACTCAGCTTCCATCATGATTTCCGCCGCAGAAGGCGGTGGTGGAGGTTCATCATCATTTCGACTCCGAACACGGCCTCGATTCCGACGAACAGCAATACGAGTTCCACCCGACATCCTATGTGATAAAAATCAACAATCAGAACAGGTTGTACAATGGAATCAAAGATAAGAGGACATGATTTCAGAAGAAAGGATTATAATGCAAAGGCAATGATTCATAGAAACACGTGACAAATCGGGCAGCATAACGGCTACACCGGGATGGAAAATGAAACAACCTTGAGGAGATTGGACAGAACTTCCCCAAGGAACTCAACAACACGATGACTCTAGATGACCACAACAATCCTACGGCTACAAGGAAGCACTGAACGAGATGTTCTAGTAAAGACATAGAAGAGCCTAGTCCTATCTTCCCGTAGAAAAGATGAGGGTGACTCAGAACTCAGATCGATGAAGGTAAGGAGAAAAAGAAGCCTTACGTTGTTCCCTTTATACCCAAGTAACTATATAACTATAGAATACTAGACTCGACTTCGACCAAAGGTTGAATAATCCTACAGACAGTCCTGCTCTGATACCAAGTCTGTCGGGACCCGGAATATGCATATGTAATTCCAATCACGATGCAATCACATGGAGAGCCGAGAGCCGTACCCACTTGACTAAGCAGACAAGGCCAAGCACAGAACACTCTCGGAAAGCATCGAACGTGAGGGGCATCCCATCCAGGCCGGATGATCAACTGAGATGGGTCCTCATCGTCCGCTCACAAGTCTAAATGCTTATGGGTGGTGAATACCATACTCATAGACAAGTCGCCTCAACCATGTTATCGATTGAATCCTAACTCTTACATAGACTTACTCCAGCCCGATCACTTAGTCGGGGTCTAGGGCGGGCTCGATCATACAACAAAGTGTGCACGTGACAAAGTCACGAGCAATCGCATCGCGATGCCCCAAGCTGCGCACATCTAAGGGCCACTTGGTGTATAAAATACCGCCAGCCAGATCACAACTAAGGTCTCGAAAACCCATACTAAGACATGCATGTTATAAACATAGACGCAACACACATGCCTAGTATGAACAGCAGGTATCATCACATAACTCTAAAAAGTGTATCTTTATTGACTTACACATAGAGCATACAAAGATCACATGTCTGTGATCAACATTACATCATACAACGGAAGCAAATTAGGTCTGAGTACAGACAAGATTAACAAATGGCTTAGAGAAGCCTTGTTCAACAAACATGCCCTTCCACGAGGGACCAGACTGTTGTCTGGAACTATACTAGCTTAGTCAACGTCGAGCTTCAGGAAGGTGACTCCATCGGGGGCTATGTTCTCATCTAAAACATAGAATAAGCAAACGTGAGTACAAAGTCGTACTCAACAAGACTTACATCAGAACTACAATACTCATGCTCAAGTTTCAAGGTAAAGGGAGGTGGGGTTTCAACATGCAGAAGTGCCAGCTTTGACTTGGCTAGTCCTGTACTACGAGTACCAGACTTGAGGTAAGAAGCGTACACGAGTCCCCTACCAAGTCTCCAACCAATACACCACTATGGATACTTCCTCGACTTCCCCACGAGAAAGCATGCCATAGCACTCACACTTATCTTGCGAGTTTTAGATTATCCATTCAAGTTGTCTAATAATCAGGTACAGGTTCCAAATAGTCCATGACCGCGGACGCGGCTATTCGAATAGTTTTGTTAACCTTGCAAGGGTGTAAACTACACACACATGACCATCAGTTATCGCCTTTTGCTCGCCACCGTTCAAGAGGTGACAACGAGGATGTTCACCACGACACTTCGCTCACAACCGGTCTATTCCAGGAGTCGACTATCTGAGTTGCCTCCGCTCGAGAGCCCGACCGGATCAACGAAACGGACTCAAAAAATGCAAGTGACCGAGACGCCACCTTTGGCAGATGGTTTTCCTGCCTCACAGGTGCACCCACATATCTATATGATGCAACCATTCCTTCATTCTTTTTCTATGCACATGCCAAATGGAAAGCCCGGACTAATGTGACTCCTGGACGTCAACACGGATCAAGGTACTAGTCCGAGAGGGGTCAGTGAGCCCAATGTGTGGTTGTACTCTTTGTCTTGGATTACCATACAAGAACTCGGTGCTTAAGGCGGTGTTCAACGAGACAACCCACTGTGTACTCCTACACAGCCTTTCACCGTTCACCTTGTATTAGGGTGGATTCACCAACACGTTATCATCAGCACCATTATGAATATCCATCCCGACTCACAAACAATGTAACCTCATTGTATCACTAAGCAGCAATAAGCAGTAACAGTTGCAGGGGCTACATGCTCATCATTCAACTCCTATATCTGCTAGGATTGTGGTTTGCTTAATACAGTGAGAAAATGATAGGTCATGCATCGGAGTGGGTTCAACTAAGCGAAAAACGTGTCTCGGTGATCTCCTAAACATGCATAAGCGATACTGAGAGGGAAGTAGGATTTTATAGACATGATCAATGGGGTTTGCTTGCCTTGCTGACGATACACGGGCCTTAACGGTGGTCTTCTTCTTCGGGGATGATCACCGTCTCGGAACGTCTTTCATCGAAGGAAATCATCAACAAGGGGGGCAACATTGAATGGAAATGCACAAGCACATGATGTAGTTGTTCCATGATGTGAATGGTACTGTTTTGTGGCACATTTGATTTAATTGAAGTGTATTGCAAAGAATTTGCAAATTCAAACTTCAAATTCAAATTCAAATTATGCCAGATGCATGTTTGCTATTGTTCACCCATTTTAAAATGGTCAAACATAGAAACAAGATGCATATTCATAATCCTTGCATTTTTCTGATAAATTTTCATATATTATATGTTTAATTTGGAGTTATGGTTAATTAATTATGAATTTACAAAGGTTATTGCATTTTCTGCCTTTTCTGGATTATTTTAGTTGATTTAACAGTTTATTGCGTTAGCATGACGCAAGGCTGACGTGGGGGGGGGCTGCTGACAGCAGGGGCCCACCTATAAGTGTCTAGGGGTTAATCCCCTCTCTGTTTAAACTAAACATAGTTTAGTTAGGGCGCCTGGGCCCGCCTGTCAGTGGCGTGGGGGGGGGGGGGATTAGCACGCGGTTTAGGGCCTAACCGACCGGCGGCTCTGCCACGACGACGCTCTGCTGGAACTGAGCTTCTGGCCACGGGGAAGGAAAAGTACGCCACCAAAACGTGCCCCGTGCTCGCGCGCAGCACGTAGAGCACGCGGGGGTCACGGGGAAGCTCCAGGGCCACGCCGACGAGCAAGCCCGCGGCGGCGATTGATGACCCTCAACGTAGAGGGATCTATTGTAGTGTTTTCAATAAGTAAGAGTGTATCCTCTAGACTAAGATGAACGCACTCTTATGATTAAACACCTTGCAAGCATCCGCAAATACAAGATAGTAATTAAGGCAAAAGCCTAACCATAGCAATACGATCGGTGATCCATTGTTCCCTTGTGCAAAAGCGTGCAAACTGGGGTTTAGGTTTCTGTCACTCCGGCAACCCACCGTAAGCATTCTTTATACACAATGCATTCCCCTAGATCCTTGATAAGGCGAAGTGTTGAGTGTTCGACTCACACAACACCACTAGGAAAATAACAACACAACTTAAATATCAACCAACACATATTACTTCAAGATCATATGACTACTAGCAACGAGACTGCTCCCATGTCCTCAAGAACTAAAGTAACTACTCACAAGACATAAAAGAGATCATGATCAGTGGGGATAAACAGATGATAAACAATCTGAACACAATAATATTTCTCCAACAAAACTCAATAGCATTCACCACAAAGTAGTAATCAACACCGATAGAGTAGAGAGGATAGGTAGTACGGATTACAACACGAGTTGCAATTGTGACAAGATTGGATGAAGATGGAGATGGTGTTGATGATGGGGATGATGTTGATGATGATCTCGATGATGCCTGCGACGATGGTGATGACGATGGCGACGATCTCCCCTTCCGGGAGGTGATCTCCCTGGCGGAATCTTCCTGCCAGAGATGGCTTTTCTTCTCTGTAGGTTTCCGCCACCGAGCGGCGGCGGAACTCCGGAAACTGTCTCCTTTTTAGGGTTTTTGGGCGACGAGGGGTATATAGACCAGAGGGGGGAGCCAGGAGTGGCCCCGAGGGTCCAGGCGCCCTCCCGGCGCGGCCAGGGGTGGGGCCGTGCCAGGTGGCCGCCTGGGCACCCTGTGGCCCCCCTCTGGTTGCTCTTTTGCGTGTCTTCGTGATCCCTCTGGAAAATATCCTCCGTCGATTTTCAGGTAATTTGGAGGTGTTCTTCTTCAGCAACTCAGCGTCCACTTTTTACCGCTGAATCCTGCGTCTGCTGCTTCGGCACCGGAAAGTTGCAAACTGTGTAAAATAAGCCAAAACAACATAAGAATAGCATCATATCATGAAATATATCAATGAATAAGAAAGAATTACTATATAAAATAGTGATGCAATTTGGACGTATCAACTCCCCCAAGCTTAGACCTCGCTTGTCCCCAAGCGAATACTGAGCTCGGTAAACATGTCCACAAGTTTAAGAGAGTGAAGTGTCGATAAATAGAATACGGACAAGAAGCATCAAGGTTCCTTCATCATACTCAAGCATCCTCAACAGCAACCTCAACTCATAAGGCCCTCATGAGAAAGTAATAACAATTATAATCAAAAGCAGGGCTGAGGAAACTCATCAAATTATGGCAAACATAACCTTGGTCAAAGGACAACTACAAACAATTGAAGCTTTTGAAAGGACATGTTAGTAGTCATGAAGTGCAAATGCTAACACAAAGGAAGATGCTCGCTAGGCAAAAGATTTCACAAACAACTTATTTATCAAAACATAATGTCAACAAGGATATGGCATGGCAAAACTTAATGCAGCTCTATATGGATGAATCCTCATCATCATCAAATGTCTGTTCTCTTAGGGAAAAGAAGGAAGTGGGAAAACTGACTCACCATGAAAGTGGAAGAAAGGCCTTGTTAAGGGCAAGCAGGGAAAACTCATGTGCTATCCTTAAATCAAACAGAATAAAAATAGATTTTTGGGCGGTGCATAGTTTGTCAACGAATGCTAATAGATAACTCAATTACTTCTCAAGATGGACAAATTTCGAGGAACGGCTCCCAAGTGAGGACGATCACATCCCCTTAATCTCCTTTGTTTATCACTGCCCAAGTTTCTGATTTCTCATAGATAAAGCGTGAAGGAGGGTTTGTTTGTTATATTATCTTTCGAGCTGGGCGCACCCATGCCAGTTCCTCCTCGTATTATGGGTTTGCAGATTAGACATGCAATCCCGGGGTAAAACTTGTCCAACTTAAGAAGATCATGAATTACCTACCACTTCCTCATGAGCTAAACAAGAGGCACAAAACAGAAGATTTTGAACATTTAAGGATAACACATAAATTCTATACTTATAGGAGTGGTAGGGGAATACCACGAATAGGAAGGTATGGTGGACTCACATGGAAGGTGATGGTTTCAGGGTATGGATGCACAAGCAGAAATCAACTTGGCAAAGAGTTTGGCTAGCAAAGGCTTTGAGAGAATAGACAGTTGATGCTAATTTAGATGCAAAACATATAAGGCATAAACATTAAGGTAAGCATAACACATCAAGTTGTCTTCCTTGTCAACGTAACACTTCAAGCATAATAACATAAAGGTTTTGGCTATGTCGCTACTTGAGAAAACATGTATGTTGTCAAGACCAAAGCTATGTTTGCCAAAATTTAAATAAAGTTTTCAAAGCCATACCTCATATAAGGTCAATACTCCCCATAAGAATCGTCATATGATGCCGATTGCGTGAAGAAAATACCGAGTGCAACGAAGGAACCAATAGACTTCTCAGTAATATTCCAATATAGTCGACTCCACACTCACGGATACAATCTCTCCACAGACGGAGTGATAGACCTCAATGCAAACACCTATTTCATATAATAAACTCCCTAGACATGATACGACTCTACTTGACTCTAAAAGACTAAGATAAAGATAAAGATACCGGGCACTCCCCCAAGCTTGGAACAAGCTGAGGGAATGCCATTACCCGAGGAGATTTACTCCTCATTCTTGTTCTTGTTGACTCTTCAAATCTTTGATGACACGGCGAAGGGTTTGGTTTTCCTCCTCCAAAATCTCCACTTGCACCTTTAGTACACGAAAATCTTCACACAGTTGATTTGTGATGCGGTAAGCTTCGGAGATGGTAGAAATCGTACGTTGATCTTCAAGTGCAGGGGTCGTTCCTGAAAGGTTAAGGAAAAGATCATAATAAGGTTGGACACTCCCCACCATGATGGGGTTGGTTGATCTTCCTCCCTGTGTTGATGGACCCCCTGATTGCTGGGCGGTGATAATCTTGATTTCTTTTCTCACGGAACGCTCCATCTCCGCTCGCCTTGCAGCGATTTCTTCCTCTGTGGCCCAATCTATGTATTTTCCTTGGTTTAGGTCTTTCTGAACTTCACGTAGACGCCTTCCCATGAAGTCCTCTCCACTTGAGCCACAAGAAGACATCTCTAACAATAGCTTTTTACCCTGGCAGAAACAGATTGAAGAGAAAACACACGAACTCGCGAGATACGCTGCCGGAACGATCCGGGCTAATATATAGCAAAAATTTCTGCAACAAAAGGAAGGTAACGAGCCAAAGTGGAGTCAGAGACGGACTCCTGGGTGCCCAGGCGGCCTCCCGGCGCGGCCAGGAGGTAGGGCGCGCCAGGGGGGCGCCTGGGCCCCCTGGAGCTCCTCACCGGCTCCGCTTAGGTCTCGATCTTTCCTAATTTTGTAAAAACTCATAATATGGAACTTTTATGGCGGTTCGCGATGTTTCCTTACCGTAATACATACCTTTTCTTTATTCTTCTTCTGTCGGTGTCTGAAATAGGGCTGCAACATGTTCTTCATGAGTTGTTGTGCGTATTATATATACATCAACATTGATGGGATCTCCCGCCATGTAAGGCTTGAGTCTTTGCCCATTCACAACTTGAGGTTTGGTGCCTTCAAAATTGTTAATCTTAATTGCAGCAGACCGATAGACTTCTTCGATATGAAATGGCCCTTCCCACCTGGAAAGTAGTTTACCTGGGGAAAACCTGAAACAGGATCTAAACAATAAAACTTTATCACCAACATTAAATTCACGTTTCAGAATCCTCCTGTCATGCCACTTCTTTACCTTTTCCTTGAACATTTTAGCGCTCTCGTAAGCTTCACTTCTCCACTCATCTAGAGAAGTCAAGTTCATTTGACGCTTTTCACCAACTAACTTTGGGTCAGCATTAAGCTCTCTAACAGCCCAGAAAGCTTTGTGTTCTAATTCTAATGGCAAATGGCAAGCCTTGCCATAGACCATTTTATAGGGAGACATGCCCATGGGGTTTATGTAAGCAGTTCTATACGCCCACAAAGCATCTCCTAACTTGCTTGACCAGTCTTTCCTATTTCTGTTAATGTCTTTTGCAAGATCAACTTGATCTCTCTATTGGCGAGCTCCACTTGCCCACTAGTTTGAGGATGGTACGGTGACGCAATTCTATGATTGACATCGTACTTGGATAAAGCTTTTCTAAAAGCTCCATGCGTGAAGTGTGATCCTCCATCAGTCATGAAATACCTAGGTACACCAAACCTAGGGAAAATTACATCTTTGAGCATTTTCAAAGATGTTTTATGATCAACACTCTCAGTGGGGATTTCTTCAACCCACTTGGTCACATAATCAACAACAACTAATATGTGAGTGTACTTGTGCGAAGAAGGAAAAGGACCCATAAAATCAAAACCCCAGCAATCAAAAGGCTCAATCACTAGTGAGTAATTCATAGGCATCTCATTCCTCCTACTAATATTGCCAACTCTCTGACATTTATCACAGGCTAAAACATAACTTCTAGCATATTTAAAGAGAGTAGGCCAATAAAAACCTGATTAGAGAACCTTATGTGCGGTCCTCTCACCGGCGTGATGTCCTCCGTAGGGACTATCGTGACATTGCTTGAGAATGTCCTTCTGCTCGTGTTCCGGTACGCATCTTCTCACGATCCCGTCCGGACCTTCTTTGAAAAGATGTGGGTCACCCCAAAAGTAATGCCTCAAATCATGGAAGAACTTCTTCCTTTGCTGAAATGTTAAACCTGGAGGCAAATACTTTGCAACGATAAAATTAGCATAATCTGCGAACTAAGGATCGGAAAGAGATTGTACTTTAACAACGGCAAGTTGTTCGTCTGGATAACTGTCGTTGACTGGGATAGGATCATGCGGTATATCTTCCATCCTTGAAAGATTGTCCGCTACAGGGTTGTCTGCTCCCTTTCTATCAACAATCTGCAAATCAAATTCGTGAAGAAGGAGTACCATCCGATGAGACTTGGTTTGGCATCCTTCTTCGTCATTAGATACTTAATGGCAGCATGGTCAGTATGAATAATAACTTTAGAAACAACAATATACTGTCTAAACTTATCACAAGCAAACACTACTGCTAAGAATTCCTTCTCAGTAGTAGCATATTTCTTTTGAGAACTATCAAGGGTCTTACTGGCATAATAAATAACATTCAACTTTTTGTCAACCCTTTGTCCTAAAACATCTCCAACAGCAAAATCACTAGCATCACACATAATTTCAAAGGGCAACTTCCAATCAGGCGGTTGTACTATAGGAGCGGTTATTAAAGCTTTCTTAAGAACTTCGAAAGCCTCCTTACGATCTTCATCAAATACAAAAGGAACATCCTTCTGGTGAAGATTAGTGAGGGGTCTCGAGGTCTTAGAAAATTCTTTAATAAATCTTCTATAGAAACCAGCGTGACCGAGAAAACTACAAATACCTTTAATGTCCCTTGGATAGGGCATCCTTTCGACAGCTTCAATCTTCGCCTTGTCCACTTCAATTCCCCTCTCGGAAATCTTGTGGCCAAGCACGATCCCTTCGTTAACCATGAAGTTGCACTTTTCCCAGTTTAGAACTAAGTTTGTATCCTCGCATCTCTGCAAAACTTTATTAAGATTGTGGAGACAGTGGTCAAAGGAAGTTCCATAGACGGAGAAATCGTCCATGAAAACTTCCACAATCTCCTCACAGAAACCATGAAATATTGCAGACATACATCTCTGAAAAGTAGCAGGGGCATTGCATAAACCAAAAGGCATACGCCTATAAGCATAAGTACCATAAGGACAAGTGAAAGTGGTCTTCTCTTGATCGATAGTGTTAACATGAATTTGAGAGAAGCCAGAGTACCCGTCAAGATAGCAGAAGTGGGTGTTTTTGGACAGCCTCTCAAGCATCTGATCAATAAAGGGCAGCGGGTAGTGGTCCTTCCTGGTTGCCTTGTTCAACTTCCTGTAATAAATACACATTCTATATCCAATAATAATTCTCTGAGGTATTAGTTCATTCTTATCATTAGGGACTACAGTTGTCCCTCATTTTTTAGGAACACAATGAACTGGACTTACCAACTTACTATCGGCTATAGTGTAGATAATACCTACAGCTAGAAGCTTGAGGATTTCAGTCCTCACAACATCCATCATCTTTGGGTTCAACCGTCGTTGATGGTCAACAACCGATTTAGCATCGGGCTCGAGGTTGATAGTGTGTTGATAGATAGATGGACTAATTCCCTTAAGGTCATCAAGGGTATAGCCAATTGCACCATGGTGTTTACGAAGTACTTCCAATAATCGCTCTTCTTCATATCCTGAAAGGTTAGAGTTGATAATAACATGATAAACTTTCTTTTCATCTAAATAAGCATACTTGAGTGTATCGGGAAGAGGTTTGAGATCAAACACCGGGTCTTCTTTTGGTTTGGATAAAATTCCTAAAGGTTCAACCGGAAGGTTGTGCTTCAGGATGGCAGGTTATCTCAAGAAGATTTCGTCAATTTCATTTCTTTCCTGCATATGAGTATCATTCTCGTGGTCCTCCATGTATTGCTGCAAAGGATCATTAGGAGGAATAGCAATAGAAGCAATACTTTCAATAATTTTATCATCACTAGGTAAATCAGTACCACGAGGTTGCTTGGAGAATTTAGAAAAGTTAAATTCATATGGCTCACCATTGAATTCAACAAAAACTTTACCTTTTTTGCAATCTATAATAGCACCACAAGTGCTGAGGAAAGGTCTACCAAAGATAATAGGACAAAAACTATCTTGCACTGAACCAAGTACGAGAAAGTCGGTAGGGTACTTTACCTTTCCGCATAGGACTTCAACATCTCTCACAATTCTAATGGGATAGATAGTGGCTTTGTTTGCTAGATAAATAGTAACATCGATCTCTTCGAGTTCACAGGGTGAAATCTCAGTCATGATCTCTTGATAAAGCGAATAAGGAATCGCGCTAGCACTTGATCCCAGATCGCATAGCCCGTAATAATTGTGATCTCCTATTTTAACAGATACAACTGGTGTACCTGAAATTGGTCTTTTATTCTTGGCTGTGACAATGTTAGTTGAAACAGCACAAAAATTTATAAAGGTATCTGAAACATCATTAGTAACTAAATATTTAACTATAGCAACTTGAGGATCGACTCTGATCTGGTCCTCAGGTTCTCCCGTTCTTCTCTCACTTTTATTTATGATGCCTGTCACAAAAGAGTGCTCCCTTATTCTTGAAGGAAAAGGGGGCTGTTCATATATAACTGCAGGCAAAATAGGATCAGCAACGTGAATATCAATAGGCACTTCTTTGAAAGGCTTATGGTACTGATCCTTCTTCATCTTAGAAGAATCAACATGAGAGGCAAAGTTCTTACAAAAATCAATCATTAGATGGGAATCCAGACCAATCTTAGAGCAAAAGGTATTGAAATAATCAGTTTTCACACAGCTCTCAATATAATCATGCTCATAACTTATAGCAGGTTCAATACCTTTATCGATTTCCCAATCTTCAGTATTCTTCTGGATCCTTTCGATGAGATCCCATCTTTCTTCAACGCTCTTTGTCTGAAATACCCCGCTAGAGGAGGTATCCAGCCTTTCCTTGTCCTGACAAGAAAGCATGGCATAAAAATTTGTAAGTATAATATCTTTGGGGAGCTTATGGATAGGACATTTGAACATTAGGGATTTAAGTCTGCCCCAAGCTTGAGCGATGCTCTCTCCGTCGCGAGACCTAAAGTTATAGATGTAATTCCTATCTCGATAAACTTCACACACATGACCATCGGTTATCGCCTTTTGCTCGCCACCGTTCAAGAGGTGACAGCGAGGATATTCACCACGACACTTCGCTCACAACCGGTCTATTCCAGGAGTCGACTATCTGAGTTGCCTCCGCTCGAGAGCCCGGCCGGATCAACGAAACGGACTCAAAAAATGCAAGTGACCGAGACGCCACCTTTGGCAGATGGTTTTCTTGCCTCAAAGGTGCACCCACATATCTATATGATGCAACCATTCCTTCATTCTTTTTCTATGCACATGCCAAATGGAAAGCCCGTACTAATGTGACTCCTGGGCGTCAACACGGATCAAGGTACCAGGCCGAGAGGGGTCAGTGAGTCCAATGTGTGGTTGTACTCTTTGTCTTGGATTACCATACAAGAACTCGGTGCTTAAGGCGGTGTTCAACGAGACAACCCACTGTGTACTCCTACACAGCCTCTCACCGTTCACCTTGTATTAGGGTGGATTCACCAACACGTTATCATCAGCACCATTATGAATATCCATCCCGACTCACAAACAATGTAACCTCATTGTATCATTAAGCAGCAATAAGCAGTAACAATTGCAGGGGGCACATGCTCATCATTCAACTCCTATATCTTCTAGGATTGTGGTTTTCTTAATACAGTGAGAAAATGATAGGTCATGCATCGGAGTGGGTTCAACTAAGCGAAAGAACGTGTCTCGGTGATCTCCTAAACATGCATAAGCGAGACTGAGAGGGAAGTAGGATTTTATAGACATGATCAATGGGGTTTGCTTGCCTTGCTGACGATACACGGGCCTTAACGATGGTCTTCTTCTTCGGGGATGATCACCGTCTCGGAACGTCTTTCATCGGAGGCAATCATCAACAAGGGGGGCAACATTGAATGGAAATGCACAAGCACATGATGTAGTTGTTCCATGATGTGAATGGTACTGTTTTGTGGCACATTTGATTTAATTGAAGTGTATTGCAAAGAATTTGCAAATTCAAACTTCAAATTCAAATTCAAATTATGCCAGATGCATGTTTGCTAATGTTCACCCATTTTAAAATGGTCAGACATAGAAACTAGTTGCATATTCATAATCCTTGCATTTTTCTGATAAATTTTCATATATTATATGTTTAATTTGGAGTTATGGTTAATTAATTATGAATTTCCAAAGTTTATTGCATTTTCTGCCTTTTCTGGATTATTTTAATTGATTTAACAGTTTATTGCGTCAGCATGACGCAAGGCTGACGTGGGGGGGGATGCTGACAGCAGGGGCCCACCTGTAAGTGTCTAGGGGTTAATCCCCTCTCTATTTAAACTAAACATAGTTTAGTTAGGGCGCCTGGGCCCGCCTGTCAGTGGCGTGGGGGGGGGGGGGTTAGCACGCGGTTTAGGGCCTAACCGACCGGCGGCTCTGCCACGGCGGCGCTCTGCTGGAACTGAGCTTCCGGCCACGGGGAAGGAAAATGAGGCCACCAAAACGTGCCCCGTGCTCGCGCGCAGCGCGTAGAGCACGCGGGGGTCACGGGGAAGCTCCAGGGCCACGCCGGCGAGCAAGCCCGCGGCGGCGATTGATGACCCTCAACGTAGAGGGATCTATTGCAGTGTTTTCGATAAGTAAGTGTCGAACACAACGAGGAGCAGAAGGTAGTAGCAAGTGACTTTGGTAAGGCGATAACTGCAAGCACTGAAAGATAACTTTTTAGGGGTTTTCTTGGTATAAGCGACATGATAGTAAAAACGAGCAAAGTAAAAGATACTGGATAGTAAAGAGTGGCCCAATCCTTTCTGAGTAAAGGAGAGGCCTAGCAACTGAACTTATAAAAGCTAAAGTGTTCTTGAGGACACTCGGGAGAGGTAGTCATGTGCTTTCGCCATATTCCGTACCGGTACTATGTACTGTGTTGATAAGTGTTTGGTGGGTGGATCTATGTAGTGCATCCTCTAGACTAAGATGAATGCACTCTTATGATTAAACACCTTGCAAGCATCCGCAAATACAAGATAGTAATTAAGGCAAAAGCCTAACCATAGCAATACGATCGGTGATCCATTGTTCCCTTGTGCAAAAGCGTGCAAACTGGGGTTTAGGTTTCTGTCACTCCGGCAACCCACCGTAAGCATTCTTTATACACAATGCATTCCCCTAGATCCTTGATAAGGCGAAGTGTTGAGTGTTCGACTCACACAACACCACTAGGAAAATAACAACACAACTTAAATATCAACCAACACATATTACTTCAAGATCATATGACTACTAGCAACTAGACTGCTCCCATGTCCTCAAGAACTAAAGTAACTACTCACAAGACATAAAAGAGATCATGATCAGTGGGGATAAATAGATGATAAACAATCTGAACACAATAATATTTCTCCAACAAAACTCAATAGCATTCACCACAAAGTAGTAATCAACACCGATAGAGTAGAGAGGATAGGTAGTACGGATTACAACACAAGTTGCAATTGTGACAAGATTGGATGAAGATGGAGATGGTGTTGATGATGGGGATGATGTTGATGATGATCTCGATGATGCCTGCGACGATGGTGATGACGATGGCGACGATCTCCCCTTCCGGGAGGTGATCTCCCCGGCGGAATCTGCCCGCCAGAGATGGCTTTTCTTCTCTGTAGGTTTCTGCCACGGAGCGGCGGCGGAACTCCGGAAACTGTCTCCTTTTTAGGGTTTTTGGCCGACGAGGGGTATATAGACCAGAGGGGGGAGCCAGGAGTGGCCCCGGGGGTCCAGGCGCCCTCCCGGCGCGGCCAGGGGTGGGGCCGCGCCAGGTGGCCGCCTGGGCACCCTGTGGCCCCCCTCTGGTTGCTCTTTTGCGTGTCTTCGTGATCCCTCTGGAAAATAGCCTCCGTCGATTTTCAGGTAATTTGGAGGTGTTCTTCTTCAGCAACTCAGCGTCCACTTTTTACCGCTGAATCCTGCGTCTGCTGCTTTGGCACCGGAAAGTTGCAAACTGTGTAAAATAAGCCAAAACAACATAAGAATAGCATCATATCATGAAATATATCAATGAATAAGAAAGAATTACTATATAAAATAGTGATGCAATTTGGACGTATCAACTCCCCCAAGCTTAGACCTCGCTTGTCCCCAAGCGAATACTGAGCTCGGTAAACATGTCCACAAGTTTAAGAGAGTGAAGTGTCGATAAATAGAATACGGACAAGAAGCATCAAGGTTCCTTCATCATACTCAAGCATCCTCAACAGCAACCTCAACTCATAAGGCCCTCATGAGAAAGTAATAACAATTATAATCAAAAGCAGGGCTGAGGAAACTCATCAAATTATGGCAAACATAACCTTGGTCAAAGGACAACTACAAACAATTGAAGCTTTTGAAAGGACATGTTAGTAGTCATGAAGTTCAAATGCTAACACAAAGGAAGATGCTCGCTAGGCAAAAACTTTCACAAACAACTTACTTATCAAAAGATAATGTCAACAAGGATATGGCATGGCAAAACTTAATGCAGCTCTATATGGATGAATCCTCCTCATCATCAAATGTTTGTTCTCTTAGGGAAAAGAAGGAAGTGGGAAAACTGACTCAACATGAAAGTGGAAGAAAGGCCTTGTTAAGGGCAAGCATGGAAAACTCATGTGCTATCCTTAAATCAAACAGAATAAAAATATATTTTGGGGCGGTGCATAGTTTGTCAACGAATGCTAATAGATAACTCAATTACTTCTCAAGATGGACAAATTTCGAGGAACGGCTCCCAAGTGAGGACGATCACATCCCCTTAATCTCCTTTGTTTATCACTGCCCAAGTTTCTGATTTCTCATAGACAAAGCGTGAAGGAGGGTTTGTTTGTTATATTATCTTTCGAGCTGGGTGCACCCATGCCAGTTCCTCCTCGTATTATGGGTTTGTAGATTAGACATGCAATCCCGGGGTAAAACTTTTCCAACTTAAGAAGATCATGAATTACCTACCACTTCCTCATGAGCTAAACAAGAGGCACAAAACAGAAGATTTTGAACATTTAAGGATAACCAATAAATTCTATACTTATAGGAGTGGTAGGGGAATACCACGAATAGGAAGGTATGGTGGACTCACATGGAAGGTGATGGTTTCAGGGTATGAATGCACAAGCAGAAATCTACTTGGAAAAGAGTTTGGCTACCAAAGGCTTTGAGAGAACAGACAGTTGATGCTAATTTAGATGCAAAACATATAAGGCATAAAATTAAGGTAAGCATAACACATCAAGTTGTCTTCCTTGTCAACATAACACTTCAAGCATAATAACATAAAGGTTTTGGCTATGTCACTACTTGAGAAAACATGTATTTTGTCAAGACCAAAGCTATGTTTGCCAAAATTTAAATAAAGTTTACAAAGCCATACCTGATATAAGGTCAATACTCCCCATAAGAATCGTCATATGATGCCGATTGCGTGAAGAAAATACCGAGTGCAGCGAAGGAACCAATAGACTTCTCAGTAATATTCCAATATAGACGACTCCACACTCACGGATACAATCTCTCCACAGACGGAGTGATAGACCTCAATGCAAACACCTATTTCATATAATAAACTCCCTAGACATGGTACGACTCTACTTGACTCTAAAAGACTAAGATAAAGATAAAGATACCGGGCACTCCCCCAAGCTTGGAACAAGCTGAGGGAATGCCATTACCCGAGGAGATTTACTCCTCATTCTTGTTCTTGTTGACTCTTCAAATCTTTGATGACACGGCGAAGGGTTTGGTTTTCCTCCTCCAAAATCTTCACACAGTTGATTTGTGATGCGGTAAGCTTCGGAGATGGTAGAAATCGTACATTGATCTTCAAGTGCAGGGGCCGTTCCTGAAAGGTTAAGGGAAAGATCATAATAAGGTTGGACACTCCCCACCATGATGGGGTTGCTTGATCTTCCTCCTTGTGTTGATGGACCCCCTGATTGCTGGGCGGTGATAATCTTGATTTCTTTTCTCACAGAACGCTCCATCTCCGCTCGCCTTGCAGCGATTTCTTCCTCTGTGGCCCAATCTATGTATTTTCCTTGGTTGAGATCTTTCTGAACTTCACGTAGACGCCTTCCCATGAAGTCCTCTCCACTTGAGCCACAAGAAGACATCTCTAACAATAGCTTTTTACCCTGGCAGAAACAGATTGAAGAGAAAACACACGAACTCGCGAGATACGCTGCCGGAACGATCCGGGCGAATATATAGCAAAAATTTCTACAACAAAAGGAAGGTAACGAGCCAAAGTGGAGTCGGAGACGGACTCCTGGGTGCCCAGGCGGCCTCCCGGCGCGGCCAGGAGGTAGGGCGCGCCAGGGGGGCGCCTGGGCCCCCTGGAGCTCCTCTCTGGCTCCGCTTAGGCCTCGATTTTTCCTAATTTTGTAAAAACTCATAATATGGAACTTTTATGGCGGTTCGCGATGTTTCCTTACCGTAATACATACCTTTTTTTTATTCTGCTTCTGTCGATGTCTGAAACAGGGCTGCAACATGTTCTTCATGAGTTGTTGTGCGTATTATATTTACATAAACATTGACGGGATCTCCCGCCATGTAATGCTTGAGTCTTTGTCCATTCACAACTTGAGGTTTGGTGCCTTCAAAATTGTTAATCTTAATTGCACCAGACCGATAGTGTCGGGACCCGGGGTTAGCGTATGTAATTCCAGTCATGATGCAATCACATGGAGAGCCGAGAACCGTACCCACTTGTCTAAGCAGACAAGGCCAAGCACAGAACGTTCTCGGTAAGCATCGAACGTGAGGGGCATCCCATTCAGGCCGGATGATCAACTGAGATGGGTCCTCATCGTCCGCTCACAAGTCTAAATGCTTATGGGTGGTGAATCCCATACTCATAGACAAGTCGCCTCAACCATGTTATCGATTGAACCCTAACTCTTACATAGACTTACTCCAGCCCGATCACTTAGTCGGGGTCTAGGGCGGGCTCGATCATACAACAAAGTGTGCACGTGACAGAGTCACGAGCAATCGCATCGCGATGCCCCAAGCTGCGCACATCTAAGGACCACTTGGTGTATAAAAGACCGCCAGCCAGATCACAACTAAGGTCTCGAAAACCCATAATAAGACATGCATGTTATAAACATACACGCAGCACACATGCCTAGTATGAACAGCAGGTATCATCACATAACTCTACAAAGTATTCTTTATTGATATACACATAGAGCATACAAAGATCACATGTCTGTGATCACATTACATCATACAACGGAAGAAAATTAAGTCTGAGTACAGACAAGTTTAACAAATGGCTTAGAGAAGCCTTGTAAACATACATGCCCTTCCACGAGGGACCAGACTGCTGTCTGGGCTATGCTAACTTAGTCAACGTCGAGCTTCACGAAGGTGACTCCATCGGGGTCCGGGTTCTCATCTAAAACATAGAATAAGCAAACTTGAGTACAAAGTCGTACTCAGCAAGACTTACATCAGATCTATACTACTCATGCTCAAGTGTCAAGGTAAAGGAGGTGGGGTTTCAACATGCAGAAATGCCAGCTTTGACTTGGCTAATCCTGTACTACGAGTACCAGACTTGAGGTAAGAAGCGTACACGAGTCCACTACCAAGTCTGCAACCAATACACCACTATGGACACTTCCTCGACTTCCCCACGAGAAAGCACACCATAGCACTCACGCTTATCTTGCGAGTTTTATAAGTATCCATTCAAGTTGTCTATGATCAAGTAAAGGTCTCCAAGTAGTCCATAACCGCGGACACGGCTATTCGAATAGTTCATTAACCCTGCAGGGGTGTACATCTTCACACGCGTGTCATCACTTATTGCCTCGTTCTTGTCACCCTTCAAGCGGGTGTCGGACGTGGATGAAACCAAGGCACTACCCTCACATCACCTTCTCTAATCCAGGAGTCGACTACCTGAGTTTGTCACCGCTCGAGAGTCCGGCCGGTTCCACGAAACGGACTCAGATAATGTAAGGGACCGAGTCGCCACCTTTGACAGATGGTTTCACTGCCTCACAGGTCCACCCACATATCTATACATAAATCAAATGGAAAGCCCGAATCTAGTGTGACTCCTGGACTGGATCGGGTACGTAAAGAGGCCAAACGGGGCTCCCATAAAACCCTACATGTGGTCATACTCTATGTCTTGGATCACAAAACAGGAACTCGGGGCCTAGGGCAGTGTTCAACGAGACAACCCACTGTGTACTCCTACACAGCCTCTCATCGTTCACCTTTGTTTAGGGTGGATTCACCAACACGTTAACATCAGCACCACTGTGTTCATTCCATCCCGACTCACAAACATAACATCCTCATTGTATCACTAAGCAGCAAAAGCAGTAACAGTTGCAGGGGCCACATGCTCATCATTCAACTCCTAAATCTCCTAGGATTGTGGTTTGCTTAATACGGTGACAAAATGATAGGTCATGCATCGGAATGGGTTCAACTATGCGAAAGAACGTGTCTCGGTGATCTCCTAAACATGCATAAGCGAGACTGAGAGGGAAATAGGATTTTATAGACATGATCAATGGGGTTTGCTTGCCTTGCTGACGGTACACTGGTCTTAACGGTGGTCTTCTTCTTCGGGGTGATCACCGTCTCGGAACGTCTGTCATCGGAGGCAATCATCAACAAGGGGGGGGGGGACAACTCCGAAAGTAAAAATGCACAAGCACATGATATTTTTGTGACATGAAGTAAAGGGTACTGATTTGTGGCAAATTCAATTTAATTGAAGTATATTGCATTTGGAATGCAAATTCAAACTTCAAATTAATTCAATTTAAGCCATATGCACATTTTCTACTGTTGCTCCATTTTAAATTGGTCAAACATAAACAAATTGCATATTCTTAATCCTTGTATTTTTCTGATGATTTTTCATATATTATTTGTTTAATTTGGAGTTCATATGAATTTTCTATGATTTTTGGAAGTTTATATTGTTTTCTGGAATTTTCTGTTTTCTTTTAAATCATAAATTGATTTACTGCGTCATGCTGACATCATCATGACGTGGGGGTGTCTGACCAGTGGGGTCGGCCTGTCAGGGATACAGTGGTTTAAAACTCTGTTTATTTAAATTTTTGATTAATTAGAAGGGGCTGGCCCCACCTGTCAGTGGCTTAGGCCAAACTAAACAGGGGGTTAGCCCCCTAATTAACTGGGCTGGCCGGCGGTTAGCCGCCGTTGGCCACGGGAGGCGGCGGCGCCTCGCCGAAGAGGGCCTCCCGGCCACGGCTGGCCACGCCAAGAGCACCAGGAGCTAGCCCTCGCTCGTGTGTGTCTTCGGGAGCAGGCGGGCGACCTCGGGAGTCACCGGAGCGAGGCCGACATCGAGCTCCCGCGGCGGTCGTAGCGCTGCTCAACGGCCACGACGAGTCGGGCCAGGGGAGGGGCCGGGATGTGAGGGGAAATGACGGCGAGGCTCACCCGAGCACGATGTAGGGGACGAAGAGGTGGGGGAAGGCTTGGACGGAGCCAATTCCGGCGAGAAGCTCCATGGCGGCCGGAGCAAAACGAAGACGACGACGTCGCTTGCAGGGCACCCGGGTTCGATTCGAAGCGCCGTTCGACGAAGACGAAGATGGCGCGGCGCCTGGACACGTTGGAGTGGCCTCGGGGTGGCTTGGGGCACGGGGGCGCACAACGGCGTGCTCCGGTGTCCGTCGGGTGGGGTGAGCACAGGCGTGAGAGAAGGGGAGAGAAGCTTCGAGGAGGGGGAAAGGGTGCAGGGGCCTTCCAGGCGTCTCCACGGCGCACGGATGAGGAGAGGGGGAGCAGGAGGTGGCGTCGGCGGCGGTTGCATGCTCGCCACCGAGCTGCCTGCCTGCCTGGCGCTGGGAGGAAGACGACCCTGCCCCTGGTGGGCTGGGCCGGCTTCTGGCCAGGCTGGGCCAGGTAAGTGGGTGGGGGGGGATTTTCTTCCTTTCTTTTTATTTTTCTGCTTCATTTGTTTTGCCTAGATTTAAAATAGCTAGGAATTTTAGTTAAATGCCCGAATAATTTAAAAAAAAACTAGGTGACCAGTAGCTAGCCACATATAGAATTTGGGCATTTTTGAAATTCAATATATTTTGAATTTCAATTCAAATAAGGGTCAAATTTAATTTCCATAGCACAATTTGAATTTTAGAAAATTCCATGGGCATGGAAAAATACCCAAACCACTTTTAAAATGATCACCATCATTTATAGGAATTTTCCAAATATTCAAATGATTTTTGGAAAAAGATTTTTATCTGGCCATTTGAATTCATTTCTCAGGGCTTTCTGCTTCCCCATTTTTGAATTTCATTTGAATTTTTGCATGATGCAAAGGGCACAAACAAACCCTAACACTTACCTAACTTGGGGTTGTGACAGATATACTTCTTCGATATGAAATGGCCCTTCCCACCTAGAAAGTAGTTTACCTGGAGAAAACCTGAAACGGGATCTAAACAATAAAACTTTATCACCAACATTAAATTCACGTTTCAGAATCCTCTTGTCATGCCACTTCTTTACCTTTTCCTTGAACATTTTAGCGCTCTCGTAAGCTTCACTTCTCCACTCATCTAGAGAAGTCAAGTTCATTTGACGCTTTTCAACAGCTAACTTTGGGTCAGCATTAAGCTCTCTAACAGCCCAGAAAGCTTTGTGTTCTAATTCTAATGGCAAATGGCAAGCCTTGCCATAGACCATTTTATAGGGAGACATGCCCATAGGGTTTTTGTAAGAAGTTCTATACGCCCACAAAGCATCTCCTAACTTGCTTGACCAGTCTTTCCTATTTTTGTTAACTGTCTTTTGCAAGATCAACTTGATCTCTCTATTGGTGAGCTCCACTTGCCCACTAGTTTGAGGATGGTACGGTGACGCAATTCTATGATTGACATCGTACTTGGATAAAGCTTTTCTAAAAGCTCCATGCGTGAAGTGTGATCCTCCATCAGTCATGAGATACCTAGGTACACAAAACCTAGGGAAAATTACATCTTTGAGCATTTTCAAAGATGTTTTATGATCAGCACTCTCAGTGGGGATTGCTTCAACCCACTTGGTCACATAATCAACAGCAACTAATATGTGAGTGTACTTGTGCGAAGAAGGAAAAGAACCCATAAAATCAAAACCCCAGCAATCAAAAGGCTCAATCACTAGTGAGTAATTTATAGGCATCTCATTCCTCCTACTAATATTGCCAACTCTCTTACATTTATCACAGGCTAAAACATAACTTCTAGCATCTTTAAAGAGAGTAGGCCAATAAAAACCTGATTGGAGAACCTTATGTGCGGTCCTCTCACCGGCGTGATGTCCTCCGTAGGGACTATCGTGACATTGCTTGAGAATGTCCTTCTGCTCGTGTTCCGGTACGCATCTTCTCACGATCCCGTCCGGACCTTCTTTGAAAAGATGTGGGTCATCCCAAAAGTAATGCCTCAAATCATGGAAGAACTTCTTCCTTTGCTGAAATGTTAAACCTGGAGGCAAATACTTTGCAACGATAAAATTAGCATAATCTGCGAACCAAAGATCGGAAAGAGATTGTACTTTAACAACGGCAAGTTGTTCGTCTAGAAAATTGTCGTTGACTGGGATAGGATCATGCGGTATATCTTCCATCCTTGAAAGATTGTCCGCTACAGGGTTGTCTGCTCCCTTTCTATCAACAATCTGCAAATCAAATTCGTGAAGAAGGAGAACCCATCTGATGAGCCTTGTTTTGGCATCCTTCTTCATCATAAGATACTTAATGGCAGCATGGTCAGTATGAATAATAACTTTAGAATCAACAATATACTGTCTAAACTTATCACAAGCAAACACTACTGCTAAGAATTCCTTCTCAATAGTAGCATAATTCTTTTTAGCACTATCAAGGGTCTTACTGGCATAATAAATAACATTCAACTTTTTGTCAACCCTTTGTCCTAAAACATCTTCAACAGCAAAATCACTAGCATCACACATAATTTCAAAGGGCAACTTCCAATGAGGCGGTTGTACTATAGGAGCGGTTATTAAAGCTTTCTTAAGAACTTCGAAAGCCTCCTTACAATCTTCATCAAATACAAAAGGAACATCCTTCTGGAGAAGATTAGTGAGGGGTCTCGAGGTCTTAGAAAAGTCTTTAATAAATCTTCTATACAAACCAGCATGACCGAGAAAACTACGAATACCTTTAATGTCCCTTGGATAGGGCATCCTTTCGATAGCTTCAATCTTCGCCTTGTCCACTTCAATTCCCCTCTCGGAAATCTTGTGGCCAAGCACGATCCCTTCGTTAACCATGAAGTGGCACTTTTCCCAGTTTAGAACTAAGTTTGTATCCTCACATCTCTGCAAAACTTTATTAAGATTGTGGAGACAGTGGTCAAAGGAAGTTCCATAGACGGAGAAATCGTCCATGAAAACTTCCACAATCTCCTCACAGAAACCATGAAATATTGCAGACATACATCTCTGAAAAGTAGCGGGGGCATTGCATAAACCAAAAGGCATACGCCTATAAGCATAAGTACCATAAGGACAAGTGAAAGTGGTCTTCTCTTGATCGGCAGTGTTAAAATGAATTTGAGAGAAGCCAGAGTACCCGTCAAGATAGCAGAAGTGGGTGTTTTTGGACAACCTCTCAAGCATCTGATCAATAATGGGCAGCGGGTAGTGGTCCTTCCTGGTTGCCTTGTTCAACTTCCTGTAATCAATACACATTCTATATCCAATAATAATTCTCTGAGGTATTAGTTCATTCTTATCATTAGGGACTACAGTTGTCCCTCCTTTCTTAGGAACACAATGAACTGGACTTACCCACTTACTATCGGCTATAGGGTAGATAATACCTACAGCTAGAAGCTTGAGGATTTCAGTCCAAACAACATCCATCGTCTTTGGATTCAACCGTCGTTGATGGTCAAGAACAGGTTTAGCATCGGGCTCGAGGTTGATAGTGTGTTGACAGATAGATGGACTAATTCCCTTAAGGTCATCAAGGGTATAGCCAATTGCACCACAGTGTTTACGAAGTACTTCCAATAATCGCTCTTCTTCATATGCTGAAAGGTTAGAGTTGATAATAACAGGATAAACTTTCTTTTCATCTAAATAAGCATACTTGAGCGTATCGGGAAGAGGTTTGAGATCAAACACCGGGTCTTCTTTTGGTTTGGATAAAATTCCTAAAGGTTCAACCGGAAGGTTGTGCTTCAGGATGGCAGGTTGTCTCAAGAAGATTTCGTCAATTTCATTTCTTTCCTGCATATGAGTATCATTCTCGTGGTCCTCCATGTATTGCTGCAAAGGATCATTAGGGGGAATAGCAATAGAAGCAATACTTTCAGTAATTTTATCATCACTAGGTAATTCAGTACCACGAGGCTGCTTCGAAATCTTAGAAAAGTTAAATTCATATGGCTCACCATTGAATTCAACAGAAACTTTACCTTTCTTGCAATCTATAATAGCTCCACAAGTTCTGAGAAAAGGTCTACCAAAAATAATAGGACAAAAACTATCTTGCACTGAACCAAGTACGATAAAGTCGGTAGGGTACTTTACCTTTCCGCATAGGACTTCAACATCTCTCACAATTCTAATGGGAGAGATAGTGGCTTTGTTTTAAAGATGAATAGTAACATCGATCTCTTCGAGTTCACAGGGTGAAATCTCAGTCATGATCTCTTGATAAAGCGAATAAGGAATCGCGCTAGCACTTGATCCCAGATCGCATAGCCCGTAATAATTGTGATCTCCTATTTTAACAGATACAACTGGTGTACCTGAAATTGGTCTTTTATTCTTGGCTGTGACAATGTTAGTTGAAACAGCACAAAAATTTATAAAGGTATCTGAAACATCATTAGTAACTAAATATTTAACTATAGCAACTTGAGGATCGACTCTGATCTGGTCCTCAGGTTCTCCCGTTCTTCTCTCACTTTTATTTATGATGCCTGTCACAAAAGAGTGCTCCCTTATTCTTGAAGGAAAAGGGGGCTGTTCATATATAACTGCAGGCAAAATAGGATCAGCAACGTGAATATCAATAGGCACTTCTTTGAAAGGATTATGGTACTGATCCTTCTTCATCTTAGAAGAATCAACATGAGAGGCAAAGTTCTTACAAAAATCAATCATTAGATGGGAATCCAGACCAATCTTAGAGCAAAAGGTATTGAAATAATCAGTTTTCCCACAGCTCTCAATATAATCATGCTCATAACTTATAGCAGGTTCAATACCTTTATCGATTTCCCAATCTTCAGTATTCTTCTGGATCCTTTCGATGAGATCCCATCTTTCTTCAACGCTATTTTTTCTGAAATACCCCGCTAGAGGAGGTATCCAGCCTTTCCTTGTCCTGACGAGAAAGCATGGCATAAAAATTTGTAAGTATAATATCTTTGGGGAGCTTATGGATAGGACATTTGAACATTAGGGATTTAAGTCTGCCCCAAGCTTGAGCGATGCTCTCTCCGTCGCGAGACCTAAAGTTATAGATGTAATTCCTGTCTCGATAAACTTCACACACATGACCATCGGTTATCGCCTTTTGCTCGCCACCGTTCAAGAGGTGACAGCGAGGATATTCACCACGACACTTCGCTCACAACCGGTCTATTCCAGGAGTCGACTATCTGAGTTGCCTCCACTCGAGAGCCCGGCCGGATCAACGAAACGGACTCAAAAAATGCAAGTGACCGAGACGCCACCTTTGGCAGATGGTTTTCTTGCCTCAAAGGTGCACCCACATATCTATATGATGCAACCATTCCTTCATTCTTTTTCTATGCACATGCCAAATGGAAAGCCCGTACTAATGTGACTCCTGGGCGTCAACACGGATCAAGGTACTAGGCCGAGAGGGGTCAGTGAGCCCAATGTGTGGTTGTACTCTTTGTCTTGGATTACCATACAAGAACTCGGTGCTTAAGGCGGTGTTCAACGAGACAACCCACTGTGTACTCCTACACAGCCTCTCACCGTTCACCTTGTATTAGGGTGGATTCACCAACACGTTATCATCAGCACCATTATGAATATCCATCCCGACTCACAAACAATGTAACCTCATTGTATCACTAAGCAACAATAAGCAGTAACAATTGCAGGGGGCACATGCTCATCATTCAACTCCTATATCTTCTAGGATTGTGGTTTTCTTAATACAGTGAGAAAATGATAGGTCATGCATCGGAGTGGGTTCAACTAAGCGAAAGAACGTGTCTCGGTGATCTCCTAAACATGCATAAGAGAGACTGAGAGGGAAGTAGGATTTTATAGACATGATCAATGGGGTTTGCTTGCCTTGCTGACGATACACGGGCCTTAACGATGGTCTTCTTCTTCGGGGATGATCACCGTCTCGGAACGTCTTTCATCGGAGGCAATCATCAACAAGGGGGGCAACATTGAATGGAAATGCACAAGCACATGATGTAGTTGTTCCATGATGTGAATGGTACTGTTTTGTGGCACATTTGATTTAATTGAAGTGTATTGCAAAGAATTTGCAAATTCAAACTTAAAATTCAAATTCAAATTATGCCAGATGCATGTTTGCTACTGTTCACCCATTTTAAAATGGTCAAACATAGAAACAAGTTGCATATTCATAATCCTTGCATTTTTCTGATAATTTTTCATATATTATATGTTTCATTTGGAGTTATGGTTAATTAATTATGAATTTCCAAAGTTTATTGCATTTTCTGCCTTTTCTGGATTATTTTAATTGATTTAACAGTTTATTGCGTCAGCATGACGCAAGGCTGACGTGGGGGGGGGGGGCTGCTGACAGCAGGGGCCCACCTGTAAGTGTCTAGGGGTTAATCCCCTCTCTGTTTAAACTAAACATAGTTTAGTTAGGGCGCCTGGGCCCGCCTGTCAGTGGCGTGGGGGGGGGGGGGTTAGCACGCGGTTTAGGGCCTAACCGACCGGCGGCTCTGCCACGGCGGCGCTCTTCTGGAACTGAGCTTCCGGCTACGGGGAAGGAAAATGAGGCCACCAAAACGTGCCCCGTGCTCGCGCGCAGCGCGTAGAGCACGCGGGGGTCACGGGGAAGCTCCAGGGCCACGCCGGCGAGCAAGCCCGCGGCGGCGATTGATGACCCTCAACGTAGAGGGATCTATTGCAGTGTTTTCGATAAGTAAGAGTGTCGAACCCAACGAGGAGCAAAATGTAGTAGCAAGTGACTTTGGTATGGAGATAACTGCAAGCACTGAAAGATAACTTTTTAGGGGTTTTCTTGGTATAAGCGACAGGATAGTAAAAACGAGCAAAGTAAACGATACTGGATAGTAAAGAGTGGCCCAATCCTTTCTGAGTAAAGGAGAGGCCTAGCAACTGAACTTATAAAAGCTAAAGTTTTCTTGAGGACACACGGGAGAGGTAGTCATGTGCTTTCGCCATATTCCGTACCGGTACTATGTATTGTGTTGATAAGTGTTTGGTGGGTGGATCTATGCTAGTGCATCCTCTAGACTAAGATGAATGCACTCTTCTGATTAAAAACCTTGCAAGCATCCGCAAATACAAGATAGTAATTAAGGCAAAAGCCTAACCATAGCAATACGATCGGTGATCCATTGTTCCCTTGTGCAAAAGCGTGCAAACTGGGGTTTAGGTTTCTGTCACTCCGGCAACCCACCGTAAGCATTCTTTATACACAATGCATTCCCCTAGGTCCTTGATAAGGCGAAGTGTTGAGTGTTCGACTCACACAACACCACTAGGAAAATAACAACACAACTTAAATATCAACCAACACATATTACTTCAACATCATATGACTACTAGCAACTAGACTGCTCCCATGTCCTCAAGAACTAAAGTAACTACTCACAAGACATAAAAGAGATCATGATCAGTGAGGATAAATAGATGATAAACAATCTGAACACAATAATATTTCTCCAACAAAACTCAATAGCATTCACCACAAAGTAGTAATCAACACCGATAGAGTAGAGAGGATAGGTAGTACGGATTACAACACGAGTTGCAATTGTGACAAGATTGGATGAAGATGGAGATGGTGTTGATGATGGGGATGATGTTGATGATGATCTCGATGATGCCTGCAACGATGGTGATGACGATGGCGACGATCTCCCCTTCCGGGAGATGATCTCCCCGGCGGAATCTGCCCGCGAGAGATGGCTTTTCTTCTCTGTAGGTTTCCGCCACGGAGCGGCGGCCGAACTCCGGAAACTCTCTCCTTTTTAGGGTTTTTGGCCGACGAGGGGTATATAGACCAGAGGGGGGAGCCGGGAGTGGCCCCGGGGGTCCAGGCGCCCTCCCGGCGCGGCCAGGGGTGGGGCCGCGCCAGGTGGCCGCCTGGGCACCCTGTGGCCCCCTCTGGTTGCTCTTTTGCGTGTCTTCGTGATCCCTCTGGAAAAAAGCCTCCGTCGATTTTCAGGTAATTTGGAGGTGTTCTTCTTTAGCAACTCAGCGTCCACTTTTTACCGCTGAATCCTGCGTCTGCTGCTTCAGCACCGGAAAGTTGCAAACTGTGTAAAATAAGCCAAAACAACATAAGAATAGCATCATATCATGAAATATATCAATGAATAAGAAAGAATTACTATATAAAATAGTGATGCAATTTGGACGTATCAGCGATCCCACGGTCGAGGTGGGGATCGGCGATGGCCTGCAAAGAAAGGGGCGCAGAGGGTGGCGTTCGAACCGGAGGCTCACCCTGAGTGCAGTGGAGGAGTCGGGGTGCCCGGAGACGAAGAGGTGGCGGCGAATTCGGGCTCGAGCTCCACGACGACCGGCGGTGAAGTGGAGAGGCGAGCGGCGACTCCCGAGCTTCTCAGCTTCGATTCGAGGGGCAGCGCGATGAAGAAGACCGCGGGGAGTCCACGGGACATGGCGGTGTGGCGAGGGGAGCAAGGTGGCCACGCGTGGGCGTGTAGGCGGCGAGAAGAGGCCTCGGGTGTGCGTTGGAACTGGCAAGGGAGGGAGAGGGGAAGAACCAGAGGAGGGGGAGATGGACCTGGGGCCTTCCAGGCGCAGGATAACGTCAAGGGGAGGCCTCCACGTCGAAGCAGGAGGTGGCACAGCGACGTGCACGCGCGCTGCGCCGGTTGAATCCTCCTGGAAGGAGGAAGAAGACGACCCTGCCTCCCCTGTGGGATGGGTTGGTCTTCGGGTGCAGATGGGCCAGGTGGGGCAGAAGGTAAGTGGTGAGTTTTCTTTCTCCTTTTCTTTTATTTATTTTATTTGTTTTTCTCTGGTAAATATACCAAGGCATTTTATAAAAATGCCCAAATAATTTTAAAAGACTTGGGTGACCAGTAGAAAACCACATCCAAGTTATGGGCATTTTTGAAATTCAGCACATTTGAATTTCAAATCAAATAAGGGTCAAATATAATTTCCAGGGAACATTTTGAATTTTAGAAGATTCCATGGGCATGGGAATGAACCCAAACCACTTTTAAAATGATCACCATCATTTATAGGAATTTTCCAAATGTTCAAATGATTTTTGGAAAAAAGATTTTTATTTGGCCATTTGATTTAATTTCTCAGGGCTTTTCTTTTCCCCATTTTTGAATTTTCTTCATGATGCAAAGGGGCACTCAAACCCTAGCACTTACCCAAGTTGGGGTTCTGACATCGAAAGGATAACCAAATCCCCATAAACTCCTCTTCGGGGTACTTTTCTCTTTGTGAACCTCCTGATTAGATTGAGAGTTACCAATAATAAGTGCATGAGTTCTTCGGACTAATGTGAGTATTCGAAAGTTGACACTTCCACCCACCTATACTTTTTCTAGCCTCTTCAGTACCGTGCATTGCCCTTTCTCACCTTGAGAGTTGGTGCATACTTCGCCGGTGCATCCAAACCCTTGGCACGATACGCTCTGTCATCATAAGCCTCCTTATATCTTTCCTCAAAACAGCCACCATACCTACCTACAAGACATTTCCATAGCCTTTCCGAGATACATTGCCATGCAACATCCACCTTCTCATGACTTGATCTTCATGTCATACATGCTACTTGCTTGATCGATGAGCCGCATGCTAGTTTGACCTTGCCCTAATCATTGCTACGTGACGCGCTAGTATCATTGCATATCCTGCTATCCTGGCAGAAGAATACATTTGCATCATGATAGTTATATCTTCTTTATGTGAGTACCTTTATAAAGTGTGAAAGATCTCCTATATTCTTGTAAAATATAGAGTGTTGCCCCTAAAGTGAGGAAAAGATCCCAAAGAGGACAAAATCAAAAGATCCCAAAGAGGACAAATGAGAGTTAAATAGAAAGAGCCATTGAGGCCACCAGAAAAATACAAAAAATAGAAAAAAGAGAAAAAGAAAAATAAAAAGAGAGAAGGGGCACACTACTATTCCATTTGGAAGATCCACACTAGTACTTCATCCTCTATCCCTTGTACTCCATAGAGATCATCATCATGCATATAGCTACGTGGGGACCTTCACATTATAGAACTTGGCTTGTATATTCCAATGATGAGCCTCCTCAAACGAGCTCTAGGTCTTCTTGAGCAAGCAAGTTAGATGCACCCCCACTAGTTCCCTAGGAGAGCTTTTAGCTCACATGTGCATCCGTTGCATGGCAATCCCTACTCCTCACATCATATCTATCATATGGCCTTCTCTCGCCTATGATTGTCCTCATTGATGTGAGCCTTTCACACCTTTTTGTCTTCCTCCTCCACCTTCTTTCTGTTTCGCCATTTAGGTGTCAACTTTCTTGCTCACGCTCATCCATTGCATGAGTGCTCAAAATATCGAAAGGGAGTGGATCAGTTTGACTTGTACCTGGCTAGTGGTCTGGGGACGAGTCAAGATAAAAATCCAAAGGAGACCAAGTGTGAAACTTTAGTAGATAGTTGTTCTCAACAACCTTTTTTCTCTCTTTTTCCCAGTCCCCTGCTTGCACGCAAACACCATTTGGAGACATTCGAGTCACGGACAGCGAGAGCTCTTGCACCTTTTGTTCTTTTGTTGCTCGTGTCAATGCTAATATAGACTCTTGCTTGTTAAGACTTGAATTGAATTGCATGCTTTGATTTCTTTACTTAAAAGTCCTTATATGGTTGTGTGGCATGTCACCACAGAAATTATGCTTGTTATCATTTACCTACTCGAGGACGATCAGGAATTAAGCTTGGGGATGTGGATACGTCCCAAACGTATCTATAATTTCTGCTTGCTCCATGCATGTTTTGTGTGACTTTGCCATGATTTGCTTGAACTTTCATAAACTTTTGAGCATATTTGGACTAATCTATTAACCCAGTGCACCTAGCTGCCAGTTGCTATTTTCTGCTATTTTTGTATTTCAGGTTTTACGGCCATTAAAAGTGCTCCAAAAAATCCAGAAAAATCAGATAAAAAATCAGCGACATGGAAGCTTCCGGAAACACCAAAGGAGGGAAGGGGGGCCACCACAGGGACTCCAGAAGGGTCCCTGGCGCGACCCCACCCTAGGCCGCGCCAGGGAGCCTCCTGGCTGCCCTGTGGCCCCTCTCAGTGCCCCCTTCTCCTATATTTAGCCCTCGGGGTGGAAACCCCTAAGACGGATCTCTTTTTCGCGAACTCGCCTCTGTACCGCCGCCGCCGTTTCTAGATCGGGGCTGCATGGAGAAGCTGCCCCGGCACCCTTCCGGGAGGAGGAACCCCCTCCGGGAGACCATCCATAGCCATGGACGCCTCCCGTATGTACCGTGAGTAGTTCCCGTTGGACCATGGGTCCGTGACCAGTAGATATGTGATGTTCCTCTCCCCTCTTTGTGTTTCCACTTTCGAGACCTCGTGAGCTGCCTCACATGATCGAGGCACCTTTGTAATTTTCTGTTGTTGCTATGTTGATTTTGCTGGGATCTGATGGATTATGAGACTATGTTCAGATTGTGATGAGTAATATATTTGGTTCTTATCTTTTATATTTTGTTCTTGAGTAAATTCTTGCATGTTCTCCGTTGCCGTATTTTACTTTGGCCAAGTGATTTGTTGCAACTCCAGGAGGGAGCGTTATGCTTGATTGTGGGTTCAGCCCCTTGATGTCTAGCTTGAGTGACAGAAACATGAGACTAGGTGATGTGCTGTTGCCACCAGGGATAAAACAACGGTGCTTGTACCCGCGGGTGCAAGGATTGTTTACTTTACGCAAAGTTCTTTTAATGCAGTTGTCTGTTGCTTTGAATTTACACTTTGGGTGGGATTCGCAACTTAATACCAGCGAGATGTTCCGGATAGATATCTCAAGGTAGAAGATTCATAGTAGATGCAGTTGGATTTCGGTCTGCTTACCTTGGCGTACTGCCCATTGCTTTTGAGCCCTTCCTTTCTTTGCATCATAGTTAGCATTGCGGTGCCTTCATAATTCTGTCAATTGCCCAGCTGTGATTTGTTTACCTCGCTAGCACTTTTATCCTCTTTTGGGAGAGAGACATCACTAGTGAAAATCACGGGACCCTGGTCCATCTTCACATTATTGTTTACACCCGTAGCTTACTTTCAGTCTTTACTTTCAGCTCCACTTTTATCTCTTGCGTTTATCCTTTGTAAACAGCAAGGCTGGAGGAATTGACAACTCCTCTGTACTTGTTGGGAGCAAAGTTATTTGTATCTGTGTGCAGGTCCAGGTGAAGTTAGCAACCTCGGCGCCATTGTTCACTTTACCACCTTCTTGTATCCTTCGGAGTCCTACGGGAGACAAACCTTGGTATCTTTGCCAAGGGAAAACTGGCCGCTGCACTATAACTCACCCTGCACTTGGGGTAACCAACGAGGCTTGCAGAGTATTAACACTCTCTTGCCATCAATGACACGCTTTTCACCAGCTAACTTTGGGTCAGGATTAAGCTCTCTAACAGCCCAAAAAGCTTTGTGTTCTAATTTTAATGGCAAATGGCAAGCATTGCCATAGACCATCTTATATGGAGACATGCCCATGGGGTTTTTGTAAGAAGTTCTATAGGCCCACAAAGCATCTCCTAACTTCTTTGACCAGTCCTTCCTAGAACTTTTAACTGTCTTTTTCCAGATCAACTTGATCTCTCTATTGGTGAGCTCAACTTGCCCACTAGTTTGAGGGTGGTACGGTGAAGCAATTCTATGATCGACATCGTACTTAGCTAGAGCTCTTCTAAAAGATTCGTGTGTGAAGTGTGACCCTCCATCAATCATAAGATACCTTGGTACACCAAACCTAGGAAAAATTACATCCTTGAGCATTTTCAAAGATGTTTTGTGATCAGCACTCTCAGTGGGGATTGCTTCAACCCACTTGGTCACATAATCAACAGCTACTAAAATGTGAGTGTACTTGTGTGAGGGAGGAAAAGGACCCATAAAATAAAACCCCAGCAATCAAAAGGCTCAATCACTAGAGAGTAATTCATAGGCATCTCATTCCTCCTACTAATATTACCAACTATCTGACACTTATCACAAGATAAAACATAATTTCTAGCATCTTTAAAGAGAGTAGGCCAATAAAAACCTGATTGGAGAACCTTATGTGTGGTCCTCTCACCGGCGTGATGTCCTCAGTAGGGACTATCGTGACATTGTCTATGAATGTCCTTCTGCTCATGTTCCGGTATGCATCTTCTCACGATCCCGTCTGGACCTTCTCTGAAAAGATGAGGGTCATCCCAAAAGTAGTGCCTCAAATCGTGGAAGAATTTCTTCCTTTGCTGAAATGTTAAACCTGGAGGCAAATACTTTGCAACGATAAAATTAGCAGAATCTTTAAACCAAGGATCGGAAAGAGATCGTAATTTTACAACGACAAGTTGTTCATCTGGAAAACTGTCGTTGACTGGGATGGGGTCATGCGGTATATCTTCCATCCTTGAAATATTGTCCGCCACCGGATTTTCTGCTCCTTTCCTATCAACAATCTGTAAATCAAATTCTTGAAGAAGGAGTACCCACCTGATGAGTCTTGGTTTGGCGTCCTTCTTCGCCATAAGGTACTTAAGAGCAGCATGGAAAGTATCAATAATGACTTCAGAATCAACAATATAAGGCATGAACTTATCACAAGCAAACACTACTGCCAAGAATTCCTTCTCAGTAGTAGCATAATTCTTTTGAGCACTATCAAGGGTTTTTCTAGCATAATGTATAACATTCAATTTCTTATCAACCCTTTGTCCTAAAACAGCCCCAATAGAGAAATCACTAGCATCGCACATAATCTCAAAGGGAAATTTCCTGAAAGGTGGTTGTACTATAGGAGCGGTTATCAAAGCTTTCTTAAGAACTTCGAAAACCTCCTTACAATCTTCATCAAATACAAAAGGAACATCCTTCTAGAGAAGATTAGTGAGGGGTCTCGAGGTCTTAGAAAAGTCTTTGATAAATCTTCTATAGAAACCAGCATGACCGAGAAAACTACGAATACCTTTAATGTCCCTTGGATAGGGCATCCTTTCAATAGCTTCAATTTTCGCCATGTCCACTTCAATTCCCCTCTCGAAAATCTTGTGACCAAGCACGATCCCTTCGTTAACCATGACGTGGTATTTTCCCCAGTTTAGAACTAAGTTTGTATCCTCGCATCTCTGCAAAACTTTATTAAGATTGTGGAGACAGTGGTCAAAGGAAGTTCCATAGATGGAGAAATCGTCCATGAATACTTCCACAATCTCCTCACAGAAACCATGAAAAATAGCAGACATACATCTCTGAAAAGTAGCAGGTGCATGATGTCACGAGAGTTTACTTCTCGCCCCTCGTTAGTTACCCAAAGTGGAAGGTTGAGATGTAGAAAGCAGCAAATTTCCCTCAGTGAAGATACCAAGGTTTGTCTCTAGTAGGACTCCGATAACGACAAGAAGGTGACAACACCGCCAGAGATTAGAGGTTGTCGTGGACCTGCACACACAACAGATAGCTTTGCTCCCAATGAGTACAAAGGGGGTCAATCCATCCGGCCTTGTTGTTTACAAAGGATAAAACGCACGGGATAATAATGATAGTGATAGCAACGGAAAAGTAATAAAGCAGTAAATTGATAGAGGGTGTAAACAATATTGGAAATATGGACCGGGGTCCTATGATGTTCACTAGTGATGTCTCTCTCCCCAAAGACGATAAAATAGCCATGCGAGGTAAACAAATTACAGCTGGGCAATTGACAGGATTATGCGCGCAAACCAATGCTAATTATGCTATAAAGAAAGGAATAGGCTCAAAAGCATGGGAGGTACGCTAAGACAAGTAGACCGAAATCCAACTGCATCTACCTACTAATCATCCACCTTGAGATATCTATCCAGAACATCTCGCTGGTATTAAGTTTCGAATCCCACCCAAAGTGTAAACTCAAAGCAACAGACAACTGCATTAAAGAACTTTGCGTAAAGTAAACAATCCTTGCTCCCGCAAGTACAAGCACCGTTGTTTTCCCCCTTGTGGAAACAACACATCCCCTAGACTCATGTTTCTGTCACTCAAGCTAGTCATCGGGGGGCATGAACCCACAATCATGCATAACGCTCCCTCTTGGAGTCACTACCTACTACTTGGCCAAAGCAATAAATAGCAACGGAGAACATGCAAGAATTACTCAAGAACATAAATATAAAAGAGGAGAATCAAATATATAACTCAAACACAATCTGAACATAATCTCATAATCCATCGGATCCCAGCAAACTCTCCATAGCAACAGTAGAAATATTACATAAGTGCCTCGATCATGTAGGGCAGCTCACGAGGTCTAATCCATGAAGAACAAAGAGGGGAGGAGAACATCACATAGCTACTGATCATAGACCCATGGTCCAAGGTGGACTACTCACGGTTCATCCGGGAAGCATCCATGGTGGTGGAGAAGCTCCCGGAGGTGATTCCTCCCTCCGGCAGGGTGCCGGGAAGAGGTCTTCTGGTGCTCCTGATCTTGGAAGCGAAGCGGCGGCGGAACAGAGGAGAGATCACGAAAAAGGGTTCCCGTCACGGGGTTTTTGCGTCACGGGGAACAAATAGGCGAAGGGGGCAGCCAGAGGGGCCACCAGGGGTCCAGGCGCCCCCCTGGCGCGGCCCCACCCTGGGGCGCGTCGGGAGAGCGCTTGGGCCCTGGTGGGTCCCCTCTGCCCCCCCTCAATGATTTCGGAAGCTTCCTGATCGCTGATTTTTTATTGGATTTTTCCCGAATTTTTGGAGCACTTTTTATATGGGGGGAACCGGAAATAGAAAATCAGCAGAAAACAGGAACTGGCACTGGGGTCCACTGAGTTAATAGGTTAGTACAAATATGATCAAAAGTGTATGGAAGTTCATCAATATCATAACAATATCACACAAAAGAGGCATGGAGCAAGCAGAAATTATAGATACGTTTTGGACGTATCAGTGCATTGCATAAACCAAAAGGCATACGCCTGTAAGCATAAGTACTGTAAGGACACGTGAGAGAAGCCAAAGTACCCATGAAGGTAACAAAAGTCGGTGTTTTTAGACAACCTCTCAAGCATCTGATCAATAAAGGGCAGCGGGTAGTGGTCCTTCCTGGTTGCCTTGTTCAACTTCCTGTAATCAATACACATTCCATATCCAATAACAACCCTTTGAGGTATTAGTTCATTTTTATCATTAGGAACAACAGTCATACCTCCTTTCTTAGGAAAACAATGAACTGGACTTGCCCACCTACTATCAGCTATTGGGTAGATGATACCTGCGGCTAGAAGCTTGAGAATCTCTGTCCTAACCACGTCCTTCATCTTTGGGTTCAGCCATCGTTGATGATCAACAACTAGCTTAACATCGGGCTCGAGATTGATAGTGTGTTGGCAAATCGATGGACTAATCCCCTTAAGGTCATCAAGGGTATAGCCCAAGGCACCATGGTGTCTGCGAAGTGTCTCCAATAACCACTCTTCCTCTAATCCTGAAAGTTTAGCACTGATAATAACATGATATATTTTATTTTCATCTAAATAAGCGTACTTGAGTGTATCGGGCAGTGGTTTGAGGTCAAACACCGGGTCTTCTTTAGGTTGTGCTAGGATCCCCAAAGTCTCATCTGGAAGGTTATGCTTCAGGATAGCCGTTTGTTCTGCAAATATTTCGTCTAACTCATTTCTTTCCTGCGTATACATATCATTCTCGTGGTCTTCCATATATTGCTGCAAAGGATCATTAGGAGGAATAGCAATAGAAGCAAGATTTTCAATAATTTTATCATCACTAGGTAAATCAGTACCACGAGGTTGCTTGGAGAATTTAGAAAAGTTAAATTCATATGGCTCACCATTGAATTCAACAGAAACTTTACCTTTTTTGCAATCTATAATAGCACCACAAGTGCTGAGGAAAGGTCTACCAAAGATAATAGGGCAAAAACTATCTTGCACTGAACCAAGTACAAGAAAATCGGGAGGGTACTTTACCTTTCCGCATAGGACTTCAACATCTCTCACAATTCTAATGGGATAGATAGTTTCTTTGTTTGCTAGATAAATAGTAACATCGATCTCTTCAAGTTCACAGGGTGAAATCTCCCCCATGATCTCCTGATAGAGTGAATAAGGAATAGCGCTAGCACTGGATCCTAGATCGCAAATCCTGTAATAATTGTGATCTCCAATTTTGATAGATACGACTGGTGTACCTGAAATTGGGCTTTTATTCTTGGCTGTGACAATGTTAGTTGAAACAACACAAAAATTTATCTTGGAATCTGAAACATCATTGGTAACTAAATATTTAACCATCGCAACTTGAGGATCGACCATGATCAGGTCCTCAGGTTCGTCAGTTCTTCTCTCACTTTTTATTATTATACCTGTCACAAAAGAGTGCTCCCTTATCCTTGTAGGGAAAGGGGGCTTTCATAAAAAACTGCAGGAAGAATAGGGTCAGCAACATGAATATCAATAGGTAATTCTTTAAAGAGTTTATGATACTGATTCTTCTCCTCCTTAAAAGAGTCAATGTGAGAGGCAAATTTCTTACAAAAATCAATTATATGCTGGGAATCAAGACCAATCTTAGAACAAAAGGTATTAAAATAACCAGTTTTCACATAGCTCTCAATGTAATCATGCCCATAATTTATAGTGGGTTCAATACCTTTATTGATTCCGCAGTCTTTGGTATTCTTCTGGATCATCTCAATGAGATCCCACTTTTCTTCAATGCTTCTTGTTTGGAATACCCTGCTAGAGGAGGCATCCAACATCTCCTTATCCCGACGAGAAAGACTAGCATAAAATTTTGTAATCATAATATCTTTGGGGAGTTCATGGATAGGACATTTGAAAATTGGGGATTTAAGCCTCCCCAAGCTTGAGCGATGCTCTCTCCGTCACGAGACCAAAAGTTATAGATGTAGTTCCTGTCTCGATGAATTTCATGGAGAGGATAAAACTTTGTATAAAAGAGAGACATAAGCTCTTCCCAATCAAGTAGATGTGAGTTATTGTTATTTCTCTAGTGGTGTTATGTGAGTCGAACACTTAACACTTCACCTTTCATGGGCCTAGAGGAATACATTGTGCACAAATGATGCTTATGGTGGGTTGCTGGAGTGACAGAAACCTGAACCCCAGTTTGCACACTTTTGCACAAGGGAGTTATGGATCCTTGATCGTAATGTTGTGGTTAGGCTTACGCCTTAATTACTACCTTGTATTTGCGGATGCTTGCAAGGTGTGTAATCATAAGAGTACACTTATCTTAGTCTAGAAGGTGTACTAGCATTGATCCACCCACCAACACTTATCAACACAATACATATTACTTGGTGGAGTATGGTGAAAGTAACTTGGCTATCTCTCCCATGTGTTCTCGAGAACGCTTTAGCTTTTATAAGTTTAGTTCCTAGGCTTATCCTTGTGAAAGGATTGGGCCACTTGCTACTCCTCAGTTACCCTGTTTACTTTGCTTGTCTTTTACTTTTCTGTTGCTTAAACCAAAAACCCCTAAATATTTACCTTTGAGTGTGTGCAGACTTTCCTTATCCAGTGTTACTTATTAGCACCTTCTGCTCCTCGTTAGGTTCGACACTCTTATTTATCGAAAAGCTACAATTGATCCCCAAGACTTGTGGGTTATCAAGAATCGTTTATTGGCGCGGTTAACAGGGGAGGCATCCCACTAAACCTATTAACTTCACCGCCATCAAGGAGCTTTTCTGGCGCCGTTGCCGGGGAGTGTAGCGCTATTGGTAAGTGAAGCCGGTAAGGAAACCTTTATTTTCTGTTGTTACCTTCAGTCCTTATGGACTCTTCTACTGTTGGTTCGTTGCTGGTAAGGAGCCGCCCCACGACTGTGGTGGTCACTCCTACCCGTACTGAAATTGTGCCCTATAAAATACCATTTGGTATTATTGATTATTTCTTGGCTAATCGTTATACAGGAGAAGGACATCCGGGAGAACACCTGCTATATTTATCACAATTATGTTCTTTATTTAAGCTTGCAGGTGTAACAATGGAGTTCGTCATGAAGAAACTATTCTCCGTATCACTCAAAGATAAAGCTTCAGATTGGTATAAGCTACTCGATAACTCTGATCTGCTTGAATGGCCAGAGCTTATGTCTCTCTTTTATGCAAAGTTTTATCCACTTCGTGAAATTCACCAAGACAGGAACTATATCTACAGCTTTTGGTCTCGCGACGGAGAGAGCATCGCTCAAGCTTGGGGGAGACTGATGTCCCTGATGCTCAAATGCCCAAACCATGAGCTCCCCAAGGAAATTATACTTACAAATTTTTATGCCAGGCTTTCTCGTCAGGACAGGGAGATGTTGGATGCCACCTCTAGCGGGGTATTCCAGACCAGAAGTATGGAAGAAAAATGGGATCTTATAGAAAGGATCCAGAAGAACACTGAAGACTGGGAAATTGATAAAGGTATTGAACCCACTATAAACTATGAGCAAGACTACATTGAGAGTTATGTCAAGACTGATTACTTTAATACCTTTTGCTCTAAAATTGGTCTTGATTCCCAGCTAATGGTTGACTTATGCAAGGACTTTGCTTCTCATATCGATTCTTCTAAGAAGAAGGAGAGTCAACATCATAAACCTTTCAAGGAGTCACCTATTTAGATTAATGTTACTGATCCTGTTTTACCTGCAGTTGTGTATGAACAGCCTCCTTATCCCTCAAGGATAAAGGAGCACTCTTTTGTTACAGGTATTCTAAACAAAAACGGAAGGACCACTGATGAACGTGAGGACATGATTAAGGTCAAGCCTCAAGTTGCAATGGGCAAGGATCTGGTAACCAGTGATATTTAAGAATTCACTATTAGTTTTTTGTGCCGTTTCCACTAACATTGTCACGGCCAAGAACAAAGGCCCAATTTCAGGTACACCAGTTGTATCTGTCAAAATAGGAGTTCATAATTACTATGGGCTATGTGATTTGGGATCTAGCGTCAGCGCTATTCCCTTCACACTTTATGAAGAGATAATGCACGAGATTTAGCCGTGTGAGATCGAGGACATTGATGTCACGATTCATCTTGCAAATAAACAAACGATCTCTCCAGTTGGGATTGTGAGAGATGTTGAAGTACTCTGCGGGAAGGTAAAATATCCTACTGACTTTCTTATACTTGGTTCAGTGAAAGATAGTTTTTGCCCTATTATCTTTGGTAGGCCCTTCCTCGGCACTTGTGGAGCTATAATATATGGCTAGAAAGGTAAAGTTTCTGTTGAATTCAATGGTGATCCGTATGAATTTAATTTTTCTAAGTTTTCTAAGCAGCCTCGTGGTACTGACTTGTCAAGTAATGAAAAAATTATTGAAGAAATTGCTTCTATTGCTATTCCTCCTGATGATACTTTGCAGCAATTTATGGAAGACCACGAGAATGGCATACATATGCAGGAGAGGGATGAACTAGAAGACATATTTTTAAGACAAACTCCTATCCTGAAGCACAACCTCCCGGTTGAACCTTTAGGAATCCTCTCGCAACCAAAAGAAGACCCGGTGTTTGATCTAAAACCGCTACCCGATACGCTCAAGTATGCTTATTTAGATGAAAAGAAAGTATATCCTGTTATTATCAATTCTAACCTTTCAGGGTATGAAGAAGAGTGATTATTGGAGACACTCCGCAGACACCGAGGTGATATTGGCTATACTCTTGATGATCTCAAGGGTATTAGTCCATCCATTTGCCAACATACTATCAATATCGAGCCCGATGCTAAACCAGTTGTTGATCATCAACGACGGTTGAACCCAAGGATGAAGGACGTGGTTAGGACAGAGGTTCTCAAACTTCTAGCCCCGGGTATCATCTATCCTATAGCTTATAGTAAGTGGGTAAGTCCCGTTCATTGTGTTCCTAAGAAAGGAGGTATGACTGTTGTTCCTAATGATAAAAATGAACTAATACCTCAGAGGACTAATACTGTTGTTTCTATAGAAGATTTATCAAGGACTTTTCTAAGACCTCGAGACCCCTTACCAATCTTCTCCAGAAGGATTCTCCTTTTTTATTTTATGAAGATTGTAAGGAAGCTTTCGAAGTTCTTAAGAAAGCCTTGATAACCGCTCCTATAGTACAACCACCTGACTGGAATTTTCCCTTTGAAATTATGTGTGATGCTAGTGATTTTTCTGTTGGAGCTGTTTTAGGACAAATGTTGAAAAGAAGCTGAATGTCATCCACTATGCCAGCAAGACACTTGATAGTGCTCAAAAGAATTATTCTACTACCGAGAAGGAATTCTTGGCAGTGGTGTTTGCTTGTGATAAGTTTAGGCAGTATATTCTTGATTCTAAAGTTATTATTCATACTGACCATGCTGCCATTACGTATCTTATGCAGAAAAAGGATGCCAAACCAAGACACATTAGATGGGTACTCCTTTTTCAAGAATTTGATTTGTAGATTGTCGATAGAAAAGGAGAAGACAATCCAGTGGCGGATAATCTTTCAAGGATGGAAGATTTCCGCACGATCCTATTCCAGTCAACGACAGTTTCCCAGATGAACAAATTGCTGTTGGAAAAGTACAATCTCATTCCGACCCTTGGTTTGAAGATTATGCTAATTTTATCGTTGCAAAGTTTTTGCCTCCAGGTTTTACATTTCAGCAGAAGAAGAAATTCTTCACGGATTTGAGGCACTACTTTTGGGGTCATCCACATCTTTACAAAGAAGGTGCGGACGGGATCGTAAGAAGGTGTATACCGGAGCACGAGCAGCAGGACATTCTTCGACAATGTCACGATACTCCCTATGGAGGACATCATGCCGGTGAAAGGACCGCACATAATGTTTTACAATCAGGTTTTTATTGGCCTACTCTTTTTAAGGACGCCCGAAGGTACGTTCTATCTTGTGATAAGTGTTAGAGAGTTGTTAACATTAGCAGGAGAAATGAGATGGCTAGGAATTACTCACTAGTGATCGAACCTTTGATTGCTGGGGTTTTGATTTTATGGGTCCTTTTCCTCCTTCACACAAGTACACACACATCTTAGTTGCTGTTGATTATGTAACCAAGTGTGTTGAAGCAATCCCCACTGAGAGTGCTGATCACAAGACATCTTTGAAAATGCTCAAGGATGTAAGTTTTCCTAGGTTTGGAGTACCAAGGTAGCTCATGACAGATGGAGGGTCACACTTCACACATGGAGCTTTTAGGAAAGCTCTAGCCAAGTACGATGTCAATCATAGGATTGCATCACCGTACCACCCTCAAGCTAGTGGGCAAGTTGAGCTCACCAATATGGAGATCAAGTTGATCTTACAGAAGACAGTAAAGTTCTAGAAAGGACTGGTCAAAGAAGTTAGGAGATGCTTTGTGGGCGTATAGAACTGCTTACAAAAACCCCATGTGCATGTCTCCGTATAAAATGGTCTATGGCAAGGCTTGCCATTTACCATTAGAGTTAGAGCACAAGGCTTTCTGGGCTGTCAGAGAGCTAAATGCTGACCCAAAGTTAGCTGGTGAAAATGGTCTCATGAAGTTGACTTCTCTAGATGAGTGAAGGAGTAAAGCTTACGAGAGCGCTAAAGTGTTCAAGGAAAAGTTAAAGAAGTGGCACGATAAAAGAATTCTGAAACGTGAATTTAATGTTGGTGATAAAGTTTTGTTGTTTAGATCTCGTTTCAGGTTTTCTCCAGGTAAACTACTTTCCAGATGGGAAGGACCTTTTCATATCGAAGAAGTATATCGGTCTGGTGCAATCAAGATCAATAATTTCGAAGGCACCAAACCTCAAGTTGTGAATGGACAAAGACTCAAACATTATATGGCAGGTGATCCAATCAATGTGGATGCAAACATGATATATACAAAGACTCACGAAGAAAATGTTGCAGCCAGTTTCAGACTCCGGCAGGAGCAGAATAAGAAAAGGTATGAATTATGGTAAGAAAACACCGCGAACGTCAATAAAAGTTTACTTTTCAAAGTTTTTGCAAAATTAGGAAAATTCCAAGCCCGAGTGGAGCCGGAGAGGAGCTCCAGGGGGGCCAGGAGGTGTGACGCCCCAAAAATCAAGGGGGTCACGCGGACCCGAATACATAAGTCATACAAGCCGTAATATCTGAGTACAGACATAGTTAGTCAAGTTTTGCCTTAAGAAGGCTAGCACAAATCACATCAGAGATACAGATCGAAAAGGCGAGGCCTCCTGCCTAGGATCCACCGAACTACTCCTGGTCAACGGGGAACTCGACGTCTAGTAGGCGCCTCCGGGGTACTCCTGCTCCTGGGATCCAACGTCGGCTGCAGCGGCCGATCAGGCAAAGCGAAAAAGGAGAAATAAAGCAAAGGTGAGTATCTAGCATACCCGCGAGTCTTACGTCCGCTACTAAGCAATATGCATTGTATCAACGGAAAGAAGAGGCTGTATATAGTGGACTGAAAGACAGAAATCTAGAGCAAGGGTAAGAAGCTAGGCCTATCGAAGACTAGCATCTTCCGACGATGTCTTGCAGCATGAGGTAAGAATCAGCCAACAGTTTATATAAAGCATAAAGTAACAATGCAGCAGAAGCTGCTGCAACATTGTATAATAATAAGTTGTAATAATTAACAATGCCTCTGAGTTCACCTCCTCGACATCCTCGCGAGGAAGAAAACCCGGAACCATACAGTTTAATATTAATAGTTTGTAGTGGTAAGATCCAGCTTAAGCATAAAGCGTCCTGTTACCGTGGACACGGCTATTCGAATAGATTAATCATCCCTGCAGGGGTGCACTTGTGTTACGCTACACGCAAGGATCTCCAGGGTGGCGGGAACCTTGTTAGGGAACGCTCCATCGAGGCTATCCGACACTTCATAGCCCATCTTTGAAACTCAACAGAGAGGTCATCCGCCGGACTATATCCTATGTACGCGGGGCTTTGGACCCTAACCCAGACGTACTCCTACACGGTGCGAGGCTGGCCGGTGAATTTAAATCAAAGCAAATACAAATCACACCGCCGTGGCAAATAAGACAACACCACTTCCCGGCGCAGGCCGCGGTACTGCTGACGTCTGAAGAGTCCTCGGACGACACTACGAAGCAGAGGAGCCCATAACTCGTAATTCCCACGGGTAGGTAGTGCGTACATGGCATATAGCCAACTCAAGACATTCACTGAACCATTTAGCATTTTAATTAACCTGCGTGACAACCGTTATCGTTAGCTCGACTTAACCGACCCGCGGACAACGACAGCAGCCAGGACCACCAGTACATCGGTGCCTGCCCCGTCGTCCCACCAAGTCACTGCGGTTACCAACAAGGTGAACCGTCTCCTTACCTTGTCTCGCGTGTGCTCCTGGAGGAGCTCGACTTTCGTAGTTTGGTAACTCTCGCGGCCAACGATCAGGGGCCAAGCACACCGGTACACTGGTCGTACCCTCCCTGTCGTCCCGTCGCAATACCTCTCGCGGGCACCGTTGGGTCGCCCGACTTCTTACCTGAAAGACAACCGTTGCTCAGGTACCTAGAGCGGCTATACAGAGTCAGCAACGAGTGGAGTACAAGGATTACTCCTTGATAGCTCACACTTGATGGTGGCTCGGCAGAGCCGAGGTAGGGGCCTGAGGCGGTGTCTGCATTGTACCGTACCTGTGCAATTATAATATTTGTACCCGCGTTCACTCCCCTGAGTGATCACGGCCCTCTATCTAATCCTAGCTAACAATGCGCAGGGCTCTCTGCTGAATAATGCACAATAATAATAATAATAGGCAGCATAGGGTAAAGGAGGTACATCAAGGGGCGACAAAACATGCTATGCAATTGAATAGGATTATAACGTAGCAGCAACAGTAACAATGCCTAGTGCAAGAAAAGTACGGAAAGATAGGCGATATCAGGGGAAGAGAATGGCTCTGCTTTCCTGGAAGCTCGACGGTAGTAGTAGGGTCGTCGACGAAGTAGTCGTACTCAGCAGCGGGGTCTACCGGAGATTAAGGGGGGGAAGAAACAGTAAATACAAAGCAAGCATATACAAACAGATGCATGACATGACAGATGAAAAGTTAACGGTGTTCTAACGCAGTGCAATGCACGTTCCTCGGAACGGAAATTCATCCGGGGATGAACTGTCAGCTCCGGGTGATTATCGGACAAGGTGTCCGGAGGGGGAAGGATCAAGCCGGAGGTGTCGTGGGTACCGGAAAAACATAAGGGGGGTGTATCCGTGCTAGTTGATCTATTCTGAGAAACATCCGTGTTCGGAATAAATTCATCCGGGTACTTTAGCAGTACCGGACAATTTATCGGACTGCCGGTCCGGAGGGGCACGGTTCGATGTTCGTTGTGTTAGAGGGGTGTGATAGACATACGGATAGCGTATTCGTATTCGTTATATTTTTCTGATCAATTTTCATGTATAAAGTTTTTGAATCCGAGTTACGGTTTAAAAGTTATTGAATTTCAAAGTCTTTAAATCATTTAAATGATTTTCTGAATTTCTTTTATTATTTATTCAACATTATCCAGAACATTATCCAAAACATTATCCAAAACAGTGCCTGACATATGGGACCCACATGTCAGCCTCTGTTTATTTATAAAACATTTTAGTAAATCAAAATAGCCCCTGGGCCCACATGTCATACATACAAGTTTTAATTAACAACTTAATTAATCAACAGAGGTAATTAAGGGGTGACCCCACATGTCAGTGTATTTATTTATTTATTTATTTTATCTAACACTTTCCCCTTTTTTAACAACAATTAGGGGGCTAATTGGGGGTGGGGCCCCCTTGTCAGTGGGTAATCCCACTGTTAACCGGGGAGTGCCCCGCTGCCCATGGCGCGCCCGCACGGGAGACCACCGACGGGGAGCCGTGGCTCGGCAGTGGGGAGGGGGATGTGGCGCAGAGGTCGCGGCTGGGGGGGCTATCGGGGCTAGGCGAGCGGCGGCGGAAGGAGGGGGGTCCAGCCGGCGGGGCATGGGGGGGGGAGAGGTGAGGGGGCGCATGGCCATGGCCATGGCCAGAAGCTCACAGGGGAGGGGGCCCGTCGCGGCGGAGGAGGTGGCCGGGGGAGGCCGGAGTCGGTGGAGCCCGGTGGGAGCAGAGGGTGGGCGCGGCGTCGGGGTGGTCTCGTCGGGGCGGAGGGCGCGCCTTGGGGCGCAGAGCTCGGGGGCGGAGGGGGTGGCGCGAGGATGTTAGGGGGCGGCCGAGGAGCATGCCGGAGTCCGCCGGGCCGGCGCGTCGGCGTTGTCCTCTAGGGGGGGCGGCGAGTTCTTGGAGGGAGGGGCGACGCTGGATCGGGAGAACGGGGGGGGGGGGAGTTGGATCTCGATCCAGAATCGGGAGCGGAGTGCTCCGGCGTGGGGAGAGTGAGAGCGTGGGGGGGGGGGGGAAGGGTAGTTGACCCCGTCAGGGGGGGCTTTAGGTGGGCTGGGCCCTGGGGCTTGCGCCCCGGGCGCTAGATAGATTCTTTTTTATATATATTTTCTGTATTTTCCTTTTAGTATTTATTTTAATTACTTATTTTTTTTTATAAAATGTACTAATGTTTTATATATTAGTGCTTCATTTGGTATTAGAGCCACAAAAAGTTTTGGGGTATAATAAACTCATTTAATATTTTATTTAAATATTAAACTACCAAATTGGACCATCTAGTCTTCGGTTTCTATTGTTTGAATTATTTTGGGGGTCCAATAATTTTCCAAGCACACATTCCCATGAACTACAAATTATTATCCAATTTATAAAAGTGGTTGTAAGATTTTTGGACAAGATTTATTTTGCCCATTTCTTTTAATATCAAGAAAAGGATTTCTGGATTTTCATTCGAACCATGATGATCAAGGCATAGATGGCAAATTGGTTTTAATTTCAAGCAAAGGAGCATTTGAATCTGACTTAGGAATTCAAAGATGATCAAGGTGATGTTCAAACACAGTGATTTAATTAAAACAGGGTGATTACTGTTTCACTAACAGTGATTACTGTTTCAAGATCTAAGGGCGTTACAAATCTCCCCCACTACAAGAATTCTCGTCCCGAGAATTTAGGTGGTAGAGGGGAAAAGATTGGGGTATTCATCGCGAAGACGATCTTCGCGTTCCCAGGTGGCTTCATCTTCAGAATGATTCGACCACTGAACTTTGAGGAATTTGACGGTCTTGTTGCGGGTTTGACGTTCAGAATGATCGAGAATGCGGCTCGGATGTTTTTGATAAGTCAAGTCTTGTTGCAGCTCGATCATATCATGCTCCACTTCGCGGATAGGGTACTTGAAGCAACGACGGAGTTGCGACACGTGGAAGACATCGTGGACTTGGGAGAGGTTCGGCGGCAATTCCAACCGGTATGCCAAGGGTCCACTCCTGGAAAGGATACGGAACGGGCCAATGTAGCGAGGAGCCAACTTGCCCTTGATACCGAAGCGATGAGTGCCCCTCATGCGAGTGACACGGAGGTAAGCGTATTCACCAGGTTGATACTCCATTTCCCGGTGTTTGCGGTCATAGTTGCTCTTCTGACGATACTGTGCAGCCTTGAGATTTTCTTGCACAATGCGAACCTGATCTTCAGCTTGTTGGACAAGATCCGGTCCGAAGTAGGGTCGTTCCCCAGTTCCTGACCAATTCAGGGGGGTTCGACATTTACGTCCATATAGAACTTCGAAGGGGCCATCTTCAAGCTAGCCTGATAGCTATTGTTGTACGAGAATTCCGCGTACGGGAGAGATTCCTCCCATTTCATGCCGAATGAAAGGACACAAGCGCGAAGCATGTCTTCCAGCACTTCATTAACTCATTCAACTTGGCCTTGAGACTGGGGTGATAAGCGGAGCTGAGATTCAGACGAGTCCCGAAGGCTTCCATGAAACTCGTCCAGTATCGTGAGGTGAAAATGCTGCCACGGTCTGAACTGATCTCCAGCGGAATACCATGGAGTGACACAATTCAGGAGATATACATGTGTGCTAACTGACTAGCAGTGATCGTCTCCTTGACCGGCAGGAAGTGAGCAATCTTGGAGAACCGGTCGATGACGACAAAGATGGCATCGTTACCTTTTTGTGACTTAGGAAAACCGGTGACGAAGTCCATCTCGACTTTGTCCCACTTCCAATCGGGAGGAGGGAGTGGTTGCAACCAACCAGCAGGTTTTTGATGTCCGGGCTTGACGCGACTGCAAACGTCACATTTGGAAACAAAGCGAGCGATATCTTGCTTCATGTAAGGCCACCAGTACCGTTGACGAAGGTCTTTATACATCTTGGTACTGCCAGGGTGGATTGACAAGGGAGAATTATGGGCTTCTTCCATGATATCCGGACCAAAGTTAATGATGGCCGGGCTCACAGGAACTACTAAGCGGCCCTTGAAGTACACAGTATCACCATCATTAGCATCAATGGTAAAAGAGGAGGGCTTTCCTTCTGCGATGTCCTGCTTGATCTTCACAATGTCAGGGGCCAGAGATTGTCTACTCTTGATGAGGGCGTCGAGTTTTGACTCGAGAACCAGGTTATTGACGTAACCTTGAGGAACAATCTCGAGGTTCAACTTGCGAAACTCTTCATACAGAAGTGGTTGCTGCACCTGAACCTCAAGTTCAGAACAGTAAGCTTTGCGGCTCAAGGCATCGGCCATCACATTAGCCTTGCCAGGGGTATACGAAATATCCATGTTGAAGTCGACTATTGTCTCGAGCCATCGTTGTTGACGAAGATTCGGGTCTGGCTGAGTAAACAGGTACTTCAGACTTTGGTGATCGGTGTAGACCTCGCAACGATTACCGACGAGGTAATGTCGCTACAGCTTCAATGCATAAATTACTACTGCCAATTCGAGATCATGCGTTGGATATTTGTCTTCGTGAGCACGCAACTGACGAGAGCCATAAGCAATCACTTTGCGCTCTTGCATTAGGACACAGCCTAATCCTTGACGAGACGCGTCGCAATATATCACGAAGTCCTTCTGAGTATCAGGGGGAGCGAGCACCGGGGGAGAAGTTAGCTTGTCCTTGAGCGCTTGGAAACTTTCTTGACATTTATCTGTCCACTCAAACTTGACGCCTTTGTGAAGCAGATTAGTCAAAGGCCTGGCAATCTTGGAGAAATTCTCGACGAAACAGCGGCAATAGCTAGCGAGCCCGAGGAAACTGCGGACTTGCTTGACGGTCTTGGGAGGAGTCCAGTCAAGAATAGCCTGGATACGTTCTAGGGTGACGGCAATGCCATCCTTGGAAATCACATGTCCAAGGTAGGTCACTTCGGGAAGCCAGAACTCACACTTAGAATACTTAGCGTAGAGTTCGTGTTCTCGAAGCTCCTCCAGTATAAGACGAAGATGTTCAGCATGTTTTTCTTCATTCTTGGAATATATCAATATATCATCCAGATAAACCACGACGAACTGGTCGAGCTACTCCATGAAAATATAATTCATCAATCTGGAGAAGGTGGCTGGAGCATTGGTTAAGCCAAAGGACATGACGGTGTACTCGTATGAACCATAGCGAGTAATGAAGGCAGTCTTCGGAATGTCCTCATCACAGACTCGGATTTGGTGATAACCCAACCTCAAGTCGAGTTTAGAAAACACCTTGGATCCGGCAAGTTGATCATACAGATCGTTGATCCGGGGAAGCGGGTATTTGTTCTGGATGGTGGCTTGGTTAATGGGCCGATAATCTTGAACCAATCGGTTTGTCCCATCGCTCTTCTTGACAAAGAGCGAAGGTGCTCCCCAAGCTGAGGAACTGGGGCGAATGAATCCTTTATGAAGTGCCTTGTCGATTTCCTCCTTAAGTTCAAGGAGTTTATGTGGTGGCATCTTGTAAGGACGCTTGGAAATAGGAACAGTTCCTGGCTTCAAGTCGATGACCAATTCAACTTCTCTGATCGGGGGTATTCCCGGCAGTTCTTCGGGGAAGACGTCGGGAAAATCGTGGACGACCGGAACGTTCTCAATTCCTTCCAGAGGTGAGATATTCAAAGCATTCATCATAAAGATCTGTGTTTCTGCATTACGGGTAACTCGGGGGGTGTGGTTAACAATCTCGCCGGAGGGGTGAAAAAGTTGGACAGACTTGGTGCCACAATAGAATGCGGCATCGTGAAATTTCAACCAATCCATTCCCAGGATGAGGTCTATGGTGGAAGACTTCAGGAGGATGGGCGAAGCAAAGAATTCAACTCCTTCGATTTCAATGGTGGTGTTTGGCACAAGCATGGTGGTTCGGCATTGGCCTATCTGAGTGCGAACAACCATCGGTGGTTTCATCGTTTCGTACTTGAAGTTACGGGAAAATGCAAATGCTTCCGACATGAATGAATGCGATGCTCCTGTATCAAATAAAACAGTAGCAGGTACGGAATTAACGAGAAGGGTACCCATCACGGTAGCGGGTTGTTGCTGGGCTTCTTCAACATTGACATTGTTAGCATGTCCACGAGCATAAGCAGCAGACCCAGTATTATAGTTGGGGGTCCTGTTGTTTCCACGACCATTTCCACGGCCAGCGGGGTGAACTACCAGTTGCTTCTGTTTCTGGGGGCACTCCCGGGAAAAATGCCCAGGTTGGCGGCACGTGAAGCACAGTCCATCCTGAGGACGAAGGAGGGTAGCATTGGGTGGTGCAGGGAGAGCCCTTGGCATCTGCGGTGGCGGAGGCAGACGGGGTGCAGCATAAGACGGCCTTGGAGCAGGGACAGCTGAATGGGTCACACTGGTAGGGAGCCAGATACAACGCTTCTGCGTTGCGCCCGAAGATGAGCCAACGTCACGATAACGCTTCAGAGAGTTCTTGTGCTCCATCTGGGCAGTCTCAACGGTGATAGCCTTGTTCACCATGGTGGCGAAGTTGGCGAAATCATGAACGGCAAGAGCGAGCCTGAGGTCTGGGTTGAGGCCACGACGGAACTTCTGCTGCCTACGAGCATCAGTGGTGATCTCTTCTTTCGCATAGCGAGAGAGGTTGAGGAACTCGCGCTGATAGGCTTCAACAGTCATGTCGCCCTGAGTGAGGTGGCAGAATTCTTCCGCCTTACGATCCATGATCCCCTGAGGAATGTAGCGGGCGCGAAAGGCAAACTGAAATTCATCCCAGGTGATGACTTCTCCAACTGGCAGTGAACGCTTGTGGGTACTCCACCACTGAGCAGCGGCGCCTTTCAGGTGATAAGACGCAAAGTTCACATAGTCGGCTGGATCGACATTAGCAGACTCCAACTCGTGAGTGATGTCGCGAAGCCAGTCATCAGCATCCAACGGCTGAACAGTGTTGCGGAATATAGTGGGGTTGAGGCGGGTGAAGTCGTGCAGAGTCACGGTGGCGTGCTGATGGTGGTGCCCATTCTGATTTGGCTGGGGGAACTGAGCCATGATATTCTGCATGAACTGACGGTTCATCTCGAACTGCTGCATCATCGCGACCATGTAATCCGGCGGCGGAGGTGGGTCGTTGGCACCACGACCATGACCACGACCACGACCAGCCATCCTGCTAGAATTTAACAGGGGTATTTCAGCGATGAAAATTTAACGAGATACCGGAATCAAGCCTGAACTAAAAACGACAGCGAAGAGGAGGCGCGGATATATAGGAGTAGTCATATAAGACATACACATTTACACATAGAGTCAGTCGAAAATCGGGCAGCGTAACGTCGTAGAAATTAAGGAAGAAGGACTCACTAGGCGGCGCGCAGACCGCGCTAAGGATTACACGACGCGACATAGATTCCACTATGTCAATCACGCCGCAAGAAAACTGTTGGCCACAGGAGTTAATGCCAGAGGACGCGCGGCCTGCCCAGAATGAGAATGGGATCCGCTGTCCGGGACCTGGGGTATGACTCCTGCGACACAACTCAATCAATGGGGGGGGAGCACCAAAAACGCGGGTGGAATCAAGAGAACGTGATCCTAATGTCAGATTTTGTAAAACTTACCATCAAGGATAAGAGAGCAGAGTCCCAAAGCATAGGTAAGGAGAAAAGGATCCTAGTACCATAGATATCACACGTAGGGACATCGGTGTGGGCCCGTAAGCCAAATATTAAGTTAGCAAAATATTTTTCAAAGTCTAGACTCAACTTTGACCAAGTAGTGGTGGGGTGGCTTCCTACAGGCAGTCGGCTCTGATACCAACTTGTGACGCCCCCAAAATCAATCCGTGTACAGTAATCATACACGCAGGGTACACGGCTGAGATTAGGGTGCCACGGTGAGAATATCACAGCACAACACTAAACCCAAAAGGATAAACAAATATATTACAATAAAGGGGGTCACGCGGACCCGAATACATAAGTCATACAAGCCATAATATCTGAGTACAGACATAGTTAGTCAAGTTTTTCCTTAAGAAGGCTAGCACAAATCACATCAGAGATACAGATCGAAAAGGCGAGGCCTCCTGCCTGGGATCCACCGAACTACTCCTGGTCAACGGGGAACTCGACGTCGTAGTAGGCGCCTCCGGGGTACTCCTGCTCCTGGGATCCAACGTCGGCTGCAGCGCCCGATCAGGCAAAGCGAAAAAGGAGAAATAAAGCAAAGGTGAGTATCTAGCATACCCACGAGTCTTACGTCCGCTACTAAGCAATATGCATTGTATCAACGGAAAGAAGAGGCTGTATATAGTGGACTGAAAGACAGAAATCCAGAGCAAGGGTAAGAAGCTAGGCCTATCGAAGACTAGCATCTTCCGACGATGTCTTGCAGCATGACGTAAGAATCAGCCAACAGTTTATATAAAGCATAAAGTAACAATGCAGCAGAAGTTGCTGCAACATTGTATAATAATAAGTTGTAATAATTAACAATGCCTCCGAGTTCACCTCCTCGACATCCCCGCGAGGAAGAAAACCCGGAACCATACAATTTACTATTAATAGTTTGTAGTGGTAAGATCCATCTTCAGCATAAAGCGTCCTGTTACCGTGGACACGGCTATTCGAATAGATTAATCTTCCCTGCAGGGGTGCACTTGTGTTACGCTACACGCACGGATCTCCAGGGTGGCGGGAACCTTGTTAGGGAACGCTCCACCGAGGCTATCCGACACTTCATAGCCCATCTTTCAAACTCAACAGAGAGGTCATCCGCCGGACTGTATCCTATGTACGCGGGGCTTTGGACCCTAACCCCGACGTACTCCTGCACGGTGCGAGGCTGGACGGTGAAGTTAAATCAAAGCAAATACAAATCACACTGCCGCGGCAAATAAGACAACACCACTTCCCGGCGCAAGCCGCGGTACTGCTGACGTCTGAAGAGTCCACGGACGACACTACGAAGCAGAGGAGCCCATAACTCGTAATTCCCACGGGTAGGTAGTGCGTACATGGCATATAGCCAACTCAAGACATTCACTGAACCATTTAGCATTTTAATTAACCTGCGTGACAACCGTTATCGTTGCCTCGACTTAACCGACCCGCGGACAACGACAGCAGCCAGGACCACCAGTACATCGGTGTGACATCCTGGCTTAATAGGAATGATAGACTACTCATATCAACAAGGTGCACCTTCTTTTCCGGGAGCCCAGATCCAAAGAACTCCAAAGTTAAGCGTGCTTGGCTTGGAGCGATTTTGGGATGGGTGACCGACCGGGAAGTTGTTCTCGGGTGCGCATGAGTGAGGACAAAGTGCGTAGGAAAGACTAGTGTTGGTCTGTGGGGACAGTCTAGATCCCGCCAGGCGTACGCCGGGAACCGGTGGGTGTGGCCGGGGCGTTACAAATGGTATCAGAGCCGACCCTTGCGGTTATACGGGCGTGTGTGGGTCAGTGCGCGAACATGTGGGACATGTGTCGGCACTGGACGCACAGACGTGTGCCAAGAGGGAACGTTCCTGTGGGCCGATGAGGACATCGGTTCCTTTGAGTGGGGGTGTATGTGACATCCTGGCTTAATAGGAATGATAGACTACTCATATCAACAAGGTGCACCTTCTTTTCCGGGAGCCCAGATCCAAAGAACTCCAAAGTTAAGCGTGCTTGGCTTGGAGCGATTTTGGGATGGGTGACCGACCGGGAAGTTGTTCTCGGGTGCGCATGAGTGAGGACAAAGTGCGTAGGAAAGACTAGTGTTGGTCTGTGGGGACAGTCTAGATCCCGCCAGGCGTACGCCGGGAACCGGTGGGTGTGGCCGGGGCGTTACAGGCACCAATTTCGCAAAGGGGGCACTAGCTCGATATGCTTCTCAGCAGGGCATTTGGCTGGATCTTGCATCTGTGGCACATCCCCAGTCGAATGGTCAAGTAGAAAGAGCAAATGGTCTCATCCTCTCGGGTATCAGACCCCGATTTGTGGAGCCACTCGAGAGGGAACCCGGAGCATGGATTGAAGAGCTCCTAGCATTACTGTTCAGCCTGAGGACTACACCAAATAGGTCGACTGGATTCACTCCATTCTTCCTGGTGTATGGATCAGAAGCAATCATTCCATCCGACATTAAGTTTGATTCACCTCGGCATGCCTTGTACACCGAGGAAGAAACCAAGTTAGCACGAGAAGACGGCGTCGATCTCAAGGAAGAAGCTTGCTTGCTGGCCTTGTCCAGGTCGGCAGTTTACCAGCAGAAGTTGCGGCACTACCACAGCAAGAAGATTCGTCCGCTCGCCTTCCGAGAAGGTGACATGGTGCTACGCCGAATTCAGAAGTCAGACGGGTAGCACAAGCTGTCCTCACCCTGGGAGGGACCATTCATCATCAGCCGGGCACTCAAGAACAACTCCTATTATTTGATCGACTGCACCAAGGGCACTCGGCATAAGAACACATCGGGAGTACAAACGGAGCGGCCATGGAACGCCGAGCTTTTATGTCCGTTCTATAGTTGAGCGGCAGAAATTTATGTATGCCATTCGGCAAAACAATCAGTAAAGCTGTCATGCCTCTGAAAAAGAGCATTCGATTACCTGTGCATAATTTCATTCGAAAAGCTAGCCCAAGTCGGCAACGCTTCGTCATACCCGAGACGTGAATAACGCACTCGGGGACTGACCGACCACGAGGTCAGAAAAGTAAGCCAACGAGGCACGGGGGCTGCGGGCTGGCATCCAACTTAGCACCTGGATCAAGCACAAGTCACAAGAGTGGTTGTGGCATTGACAAGGGTGGCAGTTGGGGCAGTCGGCAGTACAAATTCCCGAGAAGCAAATCGAAATGCTCTAAAAAGGGCATAGCCGACTAAGTTAACTACCGATTGTGCCACGGACCGGTGCATCGAGCAACCGACAGTGAGCAATCGGCTCCTAACATTGCAGAATCCTTTGCGTTAAACCTTGTCGTGTAAATTCGAAAAACTTATCGAGCCTTGGCTGGAAATCAACCTTTGATCCGATTGCAGACCGCATGTCGGCGGCAACATGGACAAGGCATGACACCCCCAAGTGCAGACCGATAAAAGAAACCGACAAAGACGCAAAGTCGATCGCAAAAATAAAACTTGCAACGAGAAATCAGATAGCATAGAAATAACAGGCCCAAGGCCGAATAAGTTCATTACATCGAACCACACCCAGTGGGTGTCGGCGGAATTAAAAATAATGTCTTACAAGCGGCTAGTCTGAAAGAAAAAATAAGATAAGACCGATTGGATGTCGGCGGCAGAGGTAGAGGGCGTCGGCGGCGGCACGGCTCAAGAAGTCGGGGCAGTTGATGGCGCAGAACTCGCAGGCGGAGCAGTCGGGTCGGCTTGTGCAATAGTGGCATCAGGCTTTGACTGCACGGCAGAAGGTGGTACCAGCTCGCTTGGACCTCGGAGAAGTGTGGGACGAACCGCTGTCAGAAAGCTCTTCGGCCAAGCCAGAGATGGAAGTTGCAGCCAGTAGTCGTAGGGAGAAAACAAGTTCACCATGGTGTTGGCGAGCCGATTCACCTCAGCATAGGTCTTCTCGAGCAAGTCGGATGCGTTTTCTCTGAGGCTGTAAAGCTGGGGAAGTTTCACTTGAGGGTACCAGCTCAGCACAGTCTGAAGAGCAGTTTCAGCACCAGTCCGACCTGCGGAGTTGAGCAAGAAGTCGATCCGACGTGGGATGGCCTTCAGAAGAATCCGAGTCTGCTCGGTGGTAGCATTTGGAGCCTCTCCCTTGTCAGAATCTTCTTCGTCCTGAGTTCCTGCCCTGCGGACCTCGGCAGAGGAGCTGGCAGCATGCTTCATCCTCTGGAGTCCAACCTTGAGCTCAGTCGGTGACCACAGCAACTCGGCAATCTTCAGAATGCCAACCTTGAAAGACAGTGCAATCCCCTTGATGATAGGAATGCGAGCTGCGGTGCCAATCAGATACTCGTGCCGAGTCCAGACGTCATCATCAAGCTGGCAGGTCCCTCCGGCAGTGACAGTTGCCTCTCGGGATTTGGCCACGGCTGCATAAGCAGCTGCTTCAGATTCAGGCCAGGCCTCTGCATCACGAAGAGAAATATGAGTAACAGCACACAAAAAAGGAAGCAGTCGGAAACGCAATCGGAGGCAAGAAGTACTCACCGCCAAGAAGGACATACATATCGCTCATTGTATCGCAGAGGCCCTTAGCCCTGCGGCGCAGTCGGGTTGTTTCTTCATAATTGCGCTTCTCCAGCTCCTCATATTTGGCAATATGATCATCACGGTCCTTCCGGAGAGAGTCTCGCGTAGCAATGGCTTCATCCCTCTCGGCCTGCAGTGCTTCTCGAGCGGCCACAGCTACATCTCGCTCAGCGCGGAGCCCATCGCCAGCAGCAGTCACGGCAGTTAAATCGTCCAAATGTTTCTTTTCTAGAGCATCCATCTCGGAGTGGAGGCTCTTGATGGTCCGAGTCAAGTCGGCTTCCACCCCCTGCAATCTTCTTTTTAGCTCTTGAAAGCTTTCCTCGCACTTGGGAGTCCATAGGAATTTCTTATCTTTCTTGAGGAGTTCAGTTAGAGGCTTTGCAACTTTAGAAAAGTTCTCGACGAAGCGACGGCAATAGCTGGCTAGGCCAAGAAAACTTCCAACTTGCTTATCCGATTCAGGTGGAGTCCAGTCAAGGACGGCCTGAACTCTCTCGGGATTCACAACAATGCCTTTTGCAGAAATCACGTGGCCTAAGTAGGTCACTTCTGGTAGCCAGAATTCACACTTGGAGAATTTAGCATATAGGCGATGCTCTCTAAGTTTCATCAATACCAGCCTTAGGTGTTCGACATGTTCTTCTTTGTTCTTCGAGTAGATGAGAATGTCATCGAGGTAAACCACGACGAACTGGTCCAAATACTCCATGAAGATCGAGTTCATCATGCGTGAGAAAGTGGCGGGGGCATTGGTTAAACCAAAGGACATGACGGTGTACTCATAAAGACCATAACGAGTAGTAAAAGCCGTTTTGGGAATGTCCTCGTTTCGGATCTTGATTTGATGATAACCTAATCTCAAATCCATCTTTGAGAAGACAGAGGATCCTGCAAGTTGATCATAAAGATCATTGATCCTGGGCAGTGGGTATTTGTTCTTTATCGTCGCTAAATTTAGCGGGCGATAGTCTACGCACATCCTTTCGGTTTCATCTTTCTTCGTTACGAACAGAACGGGGCAACCCCATGGCGATGAGCTAGGGCGGATGAAGCCTTTCTCCAACAAAGCTTCCAGTTGGGTTTTAAGATCAGCTAACTCACGTGGGGCCATTTTGTATGGGCGTCTAGAAATAGGTGCAGTTCCTGGGGCAAGATCCACTATAAACTCTACACATCTGTCGGGTGGCATGCGCGGCAGCTCTTCAGGAAAGACATCCGGGAAGTCGCGAACCACCGGAATATCTTCAAGTTCGGGAAGGGGAAGTATATTCAAGGAATGCACTTGGGTTCTTGTTCTGGGCGAGGTGTAGTTGACGGTTTTGCCTGAAGGGTGGGTGAGTTTCACGGATTTGCCTTTGCAATCCAGGTAGGCATTCTGTCTTGATAGCCAATCCATGCCAAGGATGACATCAAAATCTGAAGACTTGAGGGCTATGAGTGAAGCAAGGAATACTAAACCCTCAATTGCAATCTGATTACCATGGCTTACTCTATTAGTTTGCCATCTTGACCCTGGAGTTTGAATAATCATTGGAGTGGACAATTCAACAAAAGATAACTCATGACGAAGTGCAGTGTTGAGGCCACGACGGAACCTCTCTTGTTTCTTGGAGTCGGTGGAGACTTCTTCGGTAGCATAACGAGCAAGTCGGTTGAACTCACGACTAAACTCGTCAACGGTCGTTCTGCCTTGGGTGAGGTTGCAGAACTCCTCACGCTTGCGGTCCATGAGACCTTTGGGAACATGGTGCTCGCGGAAGGACGTGCAGAATTCCTCCCAAGATGTAGGCGGTCCATCGGGACGCATATTTAGAAAGTTCTCCCACCAAGAGCTAGCTGCACCTTCAAGGTGACAGGTGGCATAGCTGACCTTGTCACCAGTTGCAACACGGCCTGCTTGGAGCTTCCTCTCGATGCTGCGAAGCCAGTCATCGGCGTCAAGGGGCTCGGTGGAGTAACTGAAAACCGGGGGATGAAGTCGGATGAAGTCGTTCAGGGACACCAACTCATTGCGCTGCTGAGTGGTGTTGCGAGCAATGACTTCCAACAGATGGTGAGAGTCTCGGCGGTTCCTCTCGACTTCCATCAGAACCTGAGCCATCGTGGGTGGGGGTGGAAGGTTGCCTTCCTCCTGGTCATTCCCACGACCTTGGTTACGACCAACCTGGCCACGGGTTCCTTGAGACATCCTGAAGGGAAAACCAAAGTCAAACAGAGTTGATTGGGAGAGTCTAAACAAGGTATTGAAGTACTGGAAGGATTACAGAGCAAAGGAAGTAATCATCTTGACAACATGGTGATAAAGCATACAAGCCATATATTCACAAGCTGTCATACAAACCATACATCGTTTTAGTACAAGCACTAAGCTAATACAAACGTGATGAAGATGATACATCCTTCAGAGGCACTCTGACTTCCTATACATTATTTATCTAAGCCTCTGGAACTTAGACACCTTTCTTACAATATACTAAGTTACTACTACATCATTACTAAGTAAGACCACAGGCGGTCTCACTCATCTCCATCTCCATAGTAGTCCTCATAAAAGTTACCCGCGTATCCCGGTAGCTGGAGGTGACCATCGGAAAACACGGAGGCTTGTGGACCTTGATATCCATTTGGGCAAGGATGGGGCCTAGGTCCAGCGTAGGGTGGAAGCAAAGGACCACGGGGTGGAAAAATGCCTCCAATCTCGGGCCAAGCAACTCGAGAAGGCATCTGAGTCCTCACTGGGTAGATAGCATCATGCTCAACTGATCCCACGCTCACAAAGGGTTCCAAGAGTGTCAGTGCTCGATACAGACGAACACGGGTGGCGTGGAGCTCGAAACAGAGAGCGCGTGCATCACGATCTCTGTCACTAGCAAACCTAGCAGTCATCTGAAGTGCGGGATCCTCTGCAGAGTGATCTGAGTAGAGTCCGGTGTAATATCCCTCTTCTCCTGGAAGTGCAGCAGGGATATAGTGGAAAGAGGTCTCTCTCAACAAGGTGTGCTCCTCTCTCACCAGTGTCATACATGAGTATGCAGCATCCTGCACAGCCATGTTCTCGGTAATTCCAATGCCATGTCCAAAGTGGATAGGCTGAGTGACTCCAACGTGGTGCGGGTAGATCCGGACAATGCAGTGGAACTGCGTCTGGTTGAAGTCGTGAAACTGCTCCTCGACGGTGTACTCAGGGTACCACCGATATCCCACATAGGACATCATCTCGATCAACGTGGCGGGATGGCCACGCACACCGAGGCACCTGGTCAAACGAACAATCTGCCGAGGGGGAAGATCTGCCATCTGAAACAGAAAGGAGTTTGCAAATGCATCAGATTATGAGATAAACCTGGAATGACTCGGACAGCATAACGGCTGTAATTGCAAGAAAAAGGCAATTTCTTACAACATGGAAACAACACTTACATACGATGTAATAAAACAGGGAGCATAACCACTCCAACAAACCGGTCACAACTTTCCTACGACTACAAGGAAGCAAACAACGAGATGTTCTAATCAGACAGAGGAGAGCCTAGTCCTATCTTCCCGTAGAATAAGATGAGGGTGACTCAGAACTCAGAACGAAGGGGGTAAGGAGAAAAAAAGAAGCCTTACGTTATTCCCTTATATACCCAGAGTAACTATATAACTATAGAAGGCTAGACTCGACTTCGGCCAAGGCTACTAGTCCTACAGTCAGTCCTGCTCTGATACCAAGTCTGTCGGGACCCGGGGTTAGCGTATGCAAGTACAGCTAAGACATAGTCATATGGAGAGCCGAGAACCGTACCCACTTGTCTAAGCAGACAAGGCCAAGCACAAAACGTTCTCGGAAAGCATCGTACGTGAGGGGCATCCCATCCAGGCCGGATGATCAACTGAGATGGGTCCTCATCGTTCGCACACAAGTCTAATGATATGGGTGGTGAACTCCCATATTCAAAGACAAGTCGCCTCAACCATACTATCGACTATCTCAAAACTCTTACATAAACTTACTCCAGCCCGATCACTTAGTCGGGGTCTAGGGCGGGCTCGATCATACCACAAAGTGTGCACGAGACGGAGTCTCGAACAATCGCATCGCGATGCCCCAAGCTGCGCACATCTAAGGGCCACTTGGTGTATGAAAGACCGCCAGCCAGAACACAACTAAGGTCTCGAAAACCCATACAAAGACATGCATGTTATAAACATACACGCAGCACACATGCCTTGTATGAACAGCAGGTACCATTGCAATTCTCTACAAAGTGTACAATTTTATTGATAACTCTTATAGAGTGCAAACAGAGATCACAAACATGTGATCCAACATTACAACACAAATGGAAGCAAATTATGTCTGGGTACAGACAAGTTTAACAAATGGCTTAAGAAGCCTTATTTAAACACAAGCCCTCCACGAGGGAACCAGTCGTCTGACTGGGACTAGACTAGTTGGTCTTCAGTCGTCCAGCTCGATGAAGAAACCACCTTCGGGGTCAGTGGCATCATCTAAAACATAGATTAAGCAAACGTGAGTACAAAGTCGTACTCAGCAAGACTTACATAGGAGCTATACTACTCATGCACATGTATCAAGGTAAAAGGAGGTGGGGTTCACTTGCAGAAATGCTAGCTTTGACTTGGCTAAATCCTGAACTACGAGTACCAGACTTTGAGGTAAGAAGCGTACACGAGTCCACTACTTTCTCCAACCAATTACACCACTATGGTGCCTTCCTCGACTTCCCCACGAGGAAGCACGCCATAGCACTCACACTTATCTTGGTGTGTTGTAGAAGTATCCAGTTCAAGTTGTCTAATAATCAAGCTAAGCTTTCCAAGCAGTCCATAACTGCGGACACGGCTATTCGAATAGTTTTGTTAACCCTGCAGGGGTGTACCGCTACACACACATGATCATCATTCCCCGCCTTTGATCTCGACACCATTCAAGGGGTGCCAGCGAGGATGCTCACCACAACTGTTACCTCATAGCCGATCTAGTCCGAGAAAGCCGCCTACTTGGGTTGGTTACCACAATCGTGAACCCGCCCGGTTTACCGAAGTGGACCCAAGTGATGTGTGTGTGGTGCATAAGCCGGTCTCGGATGAGCCGTTCTCTCACTTATCATACAGGCCACAGACCTACCAGAACTCCGAACTATTGCGACATCTGGACATCGAAAGGGATGAGTTAGTAAGTTGAGAGGGGTCAGTGAGCCCAATGTGTGGTTGTACTCTTTATCTTGGATCACCACACAAGAACTCGTACTAGGGCGGTGTTCAACGAGACAACCCACCGTGTACTCCTACACAGCCTCTCATCGTTCACCTTGTATTAGGGTCGATTCACCAACACTTCTCTACCATCATCAACATGATCATTCCCATCCCGACACACATCACAGTAACAACATGGTATCATACTAAGCATGCAATAAGCGATAACATTTGCAGGGGCCACATGATATCAAACAACTCCTACATTTGCTAGGATTGTGGTTTGCTTACTACTGTGACAAAATGATAGGTCATGCAAAGGAATGGGTTCATCTATGCGGTAGAAACGAATCATGGTGATCATCCTAAACAATGCATAAGCGAGACATGAGAGGGAAGTGGGATTTTATCGACATGATCAATGGGGGTTTGCTTGCCTTGCTGACGAGGTTCGGGTTCTGGGTCTTCAACGAAGGGGGCAGCCTCCTGTTCCGGCTCCACCTCTACTCGACAAACAACAAGCAAATTAGCAAAAGTAAATACAATGCACAATCACATGATGGAAGTTTGAATCTTGAAGTATATGCTTTGATGTGTAAGGCAATTCCATTTAACTGGAGTATCTTGCAATTTGAATTGCAATTTCAAACTCCACATTTGAATTCAACTTAACCAAGTTGTATGTGACATTGTTTGATCATTTTGAATCTTTTGGAATGTGTATGATATGCCTCTGATGTGTGATTGAAATGTAGCATGTTGCCATGGTTCAAGTTGCAAAAATATTTGATTTGAATTTGATTTAATTCCATTTAAATCAAATAGCAAATGCTACTGATCACATTTTAAAATCAACTCAAACAAATTTGAAAGTTGGATATTTGGATAGCTTATTTTCTCCTGATCATTTTTCATATATTATTTGTCCAATTTGGAGTTAATATGAATTTTCTATGAATTTCCAAAGTTTGGGGTGTTTTTTGGAATTTCTGGAATTCTTTAATTCAAATAATCACTGGAAATTCATTAAAATGATTTATTGCGTCAGTGCTGGCGTCAGGGGGGGCTGACATGTGGGGTCACTCTGTCAGTGACTGGGTTAATTAAACCGTGGGGTTAAATTAATCCAGTGGCTAAATTAAGCCACTGGGCCCACTGGTCAGTGACCCAGGGGTGTATTAGGAAGTGGATTAGCGAGGGGTTTAAACTAACCCACCGGCGGCTAAACGCCGGCGACCAAAGCCGCGGCGGCGCTGCACAGGGAGGGCGATTCCGGCCATCATTCGAAGCGCCGAGTCCTCCAGATCGAAGCCCCTGTTGATGCGCGTCGAAAGAGCCTGATCCCAAGTGCTGGGGTGCACGGTACGCTCGCCGGCGTCAAGTTCTGCGGCGACCTCGCTACGGCCGTGATCGGGATTTCGCTACAAGGCATGAATCGAGGCGGGGTTGGGCTGGTTCGAAGAGGTGGAGCACGGGGAACATGATGGACAACACGGCGGTTTCGATTTCGTAGCGGTTGGACGTCGCCATGGATCCCGGCGGCGAGGAGCTTCTGCTCTCATGGCGGCCAAGGCTAGAGGAAGAAATCGAACGGGGAAAATTAGGGTTTTCGGCCGTGAGCTCACCAGGAACTCAGCAGAGGTGGTTGCGATGGCTGGGGTGGTCCAACGGCGACGGAATTGACGAAGTTCTTCACGGTGGCCGGCGTGAACTCGAGGAAGAATCCGGCGTCTACGCGGGCTCCGGGCTCGATTCCTTGCACTGCTCGACGAAGACGACGGCGGTGAAGACGATGGACAGGCTCCGGGGGCTTCTCGGCGTCGATGGCTACGCGGGGGCTCGACGGCGCTCCGGCGTGCTTCTCGGGCGGCGATGAATCGGGCGAGAGAGGAAAGGGAAGACGACGAGGAGGGGGGAATGAACTGGGGCGGCTGCGAGACGTCTCCAGGACGCGAGAAGAGGGCACGGGGCGGCCTGGAAGGTCTTCGACGACGACGTGTCGTCCCGGCCGATGGCATTCCACCGAGCATCTTGGAGGCGCGGGACGGGGAAGAAGACCCCGCTGCCCCTGTGGGCCGGCTGGGCTGGGTGGGCCGGCTCCGCCTAGGCGCCAGGTAAGGAATCTGCTTTCTTTTCTATTTTTCTTTTCTGACATTTGTTTTGTTTAGCTAAATGAAATAGCTAAACATTTTATTAAATGCTGAGATTTTTTTTATGTGGCCTCATAATAAAATAGACTAGCCACTTATAAAGTTTCAACATTTTTAAAATTCAAATAATTTGAATCTTAAATCAAATAGGGGTATTTCTTTAATTCCAAGGCACTGTTTGAATATTTGAAAAATCTATGAGCATGGGATGGGTCCCACATCACTTGATATGTGATCACACTCATTTATAAGACTTTTCAAAAATCTAACATGAATTTTTGGAGAAGATTTTTATCTGGCCTTTTGAATTAATTCATCTGGGGGGGTTCCTTCTCCCATTTTGATTTTGAAAATGAATTTCCTTTGATTTCTTTCATGAATGCAAAGTGAAATTTTATCCTAGCACATTACCTAACAGAGGGTTCTGACATTCCTGGCGGTCGGGGGCATACGTGCCGGCCATCTTCCATCAGATCGGATTGAATGAAGTGCTGAGCAAGAAGAAGAGAGTTGTCAGAGAAATTGAGTGAGGCAAAGGCAATCGGAGAAAGGGACCAGTCGGGACGTACCACGGGTGGTGTTTGTCGGCGGTGTAGGTACTCAAGGCCGAAGCGGAAAGGATCGGGCAAGGCACTGGATGTAATAGCCCTTATCCTGACGCAAAGGTCTTCGAGCTTCACTCGCCACGTGCAGAGCCGAGTGGGATCTCGGTGTCCTGACATGTCACACATGCGGTGCACTCGGCGCTGTAGAGGAAGCACTCGGGCTTGAAGCCAAGAAGCAACAAGATCAGTCGGCAGGAGCCCCTCTTGCTCCAGCTGAGCAACCCGAGCGACTTGGGCATCCACGTCGAGGTCTCCGACACCATACTTCAACGACCACTGATGTTTCTCAGTCGGCCGGGCGAGGGAGAATTCGGGCAGGTTCAGGAGATCGGGGCCTTGATCGGGCGACTTGACGTAGAAGAAGGAGGTCAACCAGTTCTTGCATGATTGGAGATCTCGGGACTTTTATACCTAGGTTTGCCGGCTGCGACAAGGCAACTGCCACAGTCGGTCATATCAGCGGATATGTTGGCTCACCACCTTCCGTGGAAGACGGCACTACCGCTCCCGTCCGAGCATTGTGAGCTCGGAGGTTGAAGAACCGCTTCCAAAGAGCGATGCTTGGGCGGCAGCCGAGATAACCCTCACACAGCGTGACGAAGCCGGAGAGGATCATAATGAAGTTCGCCGCGAGGTGATGTGGTTGCAGGCGATGGAAGTTGAGGAAGTCCCGGAAGAAGGTTCTTGCGGGGAGTCCGAATCCACGCTCAAAGTGAGAGAGGAAGACGACCCGCTCGCCAGCAGGCGCGGCGGGCACAATCACGGCACCAGGAACACGCCACTGGACCTCGGCCGACATCTTGCGGGCGCGAACCAGAGCCTGTATGGCATCGACGATGACCGTGGCGCCCCTCCAGCACCCGCGGCTGGCCTGAGAGCTGTCTCGCCGGGGCGCCATGGAGCTTGCGGGCGGAAGGAGAAGGAGGCCGAGGAGCGCGAGAGCAACTGGCGGTGAAAGATTACGCGGTGGCGAAGAAGCACGCGAGTGCGCGGCCGGAGCGGATCCTGTGCGTGGAGGCGGAGCAGCGAGCGTGATGGAAAGATTCGAACGAAGCAGCAATGGCGCGCGAGAGAGAAAGGCGGAGGAGGAAGAAGGCTATGAGAGAAGGAAGAGGCAAGGGACCTCCCCCGTGGCTTATATGGGCGGCGGGGGAGGGGAGTGGGATCCGTCTGTGGCCGTGTGGCTCGGTGTGGCCTAGCCCACAGGAAGACCAACCGGCAAACCGGCGCAGGAAATCCCAGCGTGGGAGCCGAGGCGTGCGACGTGGGGGTCGATGCCTGCGGTTACGTCAAATCGCGCGTGGGTCGTGGGTCCCAGCTCATTGACTGTATCCCGGAAGAATCAGAGGTAACCGTTGGAAGGAAATCGGAGAAGGATATTATTCTCAAGAAGTGAAGACAGAAGTCAGGGATGATTCAAATCAAATCGGATGAAATCTGGGCTAGCCGAGTGTGAGCTCCGAGTCGGTCGACGAACTCGGAATGACGCACTTGAGGAAGCCGTAGCATTCGGAAGATATTGGAAAAAGATTGAAAAACTGCAAAGGCCCCGCAGTCAAATGACCACGGGACCTTTACAGTTTTAGGGGCTACTGTCGGGGGATTGGTACCCGGGTAGGCTCACCCAAGCGAAAGCAACCTTTCAAGACAAGGATGGACCGATTGGGCTGCAGCTGGGCCGAGCTGGGCAGGCATACGGCCGATTGCTCCAAGGCAATCAGCCATACCGAATGCCAGCAGTCGGCCCAGGCGCAACCGGTCCACCCTTTTCATCACCAAGACAATTATCCGATTGGCCCGCAGCTGGGCCGAGATGGGTATCAGCACAGCCGATTGCCCAGAGCAATCGACCTTTCATGGAACCACCAGTCGGCCCAGGCGCAATCGGTACAACCTACTACCCCTGGAGAAGTTGACCCCGAGATCGGTCGAGGGTACAAGTACGAGGTCATAAATGCGCAATCCCGAGAGATCGGGGTGGCAGAGAAGCCAAGTCACATCGAACATCTGGCAGAGATGCGGTGTCGACCTCTCCGCCGATTCCGCGGACAGGACAACAAGACCGCACCTCCTAGCTCCACTGTTCACCATCATGCCCTACGAGTCTACAGCATGGGCCGCCGCTCGTCGGGTCCGGATCACCCGGAGAGGAGCAGTCGGTGGGCCCCAGCTGATTAGAGGATGACAGCTGGGCCCAATCGGCAGTGAAGTTACCGATTTACCCCGGGCTCATGCTATAAGAGCCCGGGGTACCCCTCCTGCGTGGGGGACGATCCTCTCATTCGCACCATTACTCACAAGCCACTCAGTTCATTCACTGCTGGTAGTTACTCCTCAGGGAAGCAGGAGAGAGCCTTGCCCACGGCGACGCTCACCTTCCCCTGAGTAGATAGAGAAGCAGTTATTGTAGCTCAGATCCATTGATATATAAGAGACAAGCAGGAGTTGGGGTGTTATCTCTCCGGAGAGCCCCGAACCTGGGTACATCGTGGTGTCCATCATCGTGTTTGTGCCCAACCCGATTCCGGCACCATCGACATCTTCTTCATCGCGTCTTCCCCTCACTTTAGCCATCCCCATGGCATCTGCCGTCACATATCGACGACAGTTGATCACAAAACATCTTTGAAAATGCTCAAAGATGTAATTTTCCCTAGGTTTGGTGTACCTAGGTATCTCATGACTGATGGAGGATCACACTTCACGCATGGAGCTTTTAGAAAAGCTTTAGCCAAGAACGATGTCAATCATAGAATCGTGTCACCGTACCATCCTCAAACTAGTGGGCAAGTTGAGCTCACCAATAGAGACATCAAGTTGATCTTGCAGAAGACCGTCAACAGAAATAGGAAGGACTGGTCAAATAAGTTAGGAGATGCTTTGTGGGTGTATAGAACTGCTTACAAAAACCCCATGGGCATGTCTCCCTATAAAATGGTCTATGGCAAGGCTTTCCATTTGCCATTAGAATTAGAACACAAAGCTTTCTGGGCTGTTAGAGAGATTAATGCTGACCCAAAGTTAGCTGGTGAAAAACGTCTCATGAACTTGACTTCTCTAGATGAGTGGACAAGTGAAGCTTACGAGAGCGCTAAAATGTTCAAGGAAAAGGTAAAGAAATGGCATGACACGAGGATTCTGAAACGTGAATTTAATGTTGGTGATAAAGTTTTATTGTTTAGATCATGTTTCAGGTTTTCTCCAGGTAAACTACTTTCCAGGTGGGAAGGGCCATTTCATATCGAAGAAGTCTATCGGTCTGGTGCAATTAAGATTAACAATTTTGAAGGCATCAAACCTCAAGTTGTGAATGGGCAAAGACTCAAGAATTACATGGCGGGAGATCCCGTCAATGTTGATGTAAATATAATACGCACAACAACTCATGAAGAACATGTTGCAGCCCTGTTTCAGACACCGACAGAAGCAGAATAAAGAAAAGGTATGTATTACGGTAAGGAAACATCGCGAACCGCCATAAAAGTTCCATATTATGAGTTTTTACAAAATTAGGAAAAATCGAGGCCTAAGCGGAGCCGGAGAGGAGCTCCAGGGGGCCCAGGCGCGCCCTACCTCCTGGTCGCGCCGGGAGGCCGCCTGGGCACCCAGGAGTCCGTCTCCGACTCCACTTTGGCTCGTTACCTTCCTTTTGTTGTAGAATTTTTTGCTATATATTCACCCGGATCGTTCCGGCAGCGTATCTCGCGATTTCGTGTGTTTTCTCTTCAATCTGTTTCTGCCAGGAATTCTTTTAGCCAGACCTAGGTGACATGGCTTCCCCAAGTTCCCCCAAGGACAAGTTCGTCGTCAACGTCATCAACCCTTACCTCGTTGAGGTAAACAAGCACCCCCCCAGATCCTTCGTGTGGAGGATGGTGTTCTCAACAAGGAAGATCTGAAGGGACCAGTCATGGAGGGGAGCACCGAGGAGCGGCTGAAGGAGATGGAACATGAGGTCTTCAAGTTCAAGAAGATGGTGGAGCGTGGTGTTGAAACCAACTTCGACATCAGGAACGAGATCAAGGCTTCCCATAGGAAAGAGAGGAAGGAGATGTGGTCAAGTTTGTCCGCACTAGAAGAAAAAGTTTATCAGCTCCAAGCGCAAATCTATGATCTGCATAACCAGAACTGTGAGTATGAACTAAAGTTTCTGCGCATGGGTTTAGGTGTTGAGTGCAGGATCCTGGAGACGGGAATGTCCTTCGAAACTAGAGAGGAGCTACCATGGAAGCGCTTCGCCAGGGAATACCTGATTGAGAAGAACAAGAATGAGGAGTAAATCTCCTCGGGTAATGGCATTCCCTCAGCTTGTTCCAAGCTTGGGGGAGTGCCCGGTATCTTTATCTTTATCTTAGTCTTTTAGAGTCAAGTAGAGTCGTATCATGTCTAGGGAGTTTATTATATGAAATAGGTGTTTGCATTGAGGTCTATCACTCCGTCTGTGGAGAGATTGTATCCGTGAGTGTGGAGTCGTCTATATTGGAATATTACTGAGAAGTCTATTGGTTCCTTCGCTGCACTCGGTATTTTCTTCACGCAATCGGCATCATATGACGATTCTTATGGGGAGTATTGACCTTATATCAGGTATGGCTTTGAAAACTTTATTTAAATTTTGGCAAACATAGCTTTGGTCTTGACAACATACATGTTTTCTCAAGTAGCGACATAGCCAAAACCTTTATGTTATTATGCTTGAAGTGTTATGTTGACAAGGAAGACAACTTGATGTGTTATGCTTACCTTAATGTTTATGCCTTATATGTTTTGCATCTAAATTAGCATTAAATGTCTGTTCTCTCAAAGCCTTTACTAGCCAAACTCTTTGCCAAGTAGATTTCTGCATGTGCATCCATACCCTGAAACCATCACCTTCCATGTGAGTCCACCATACCTTCCTATTCGTGGTATTCCCCTACCACTCCTATAAGTATATAATATATGTGTTATCCTTAAATGTTCAAAATCTTCTATTTTGTGCCTCTTGTTTAGCTCATGAGGAAGTGGTAGGTAATTCATGATCTTCTTCAGTTGGACAAGTTTTACCCCGGGATTGCATGTCTAATCTGCAAACCCATAATACGGGGAGGAACTGTCATGGGTGCGCCCAGCTCGAAAGATATTATAACAAACAAACCCTCCTTCACGCTTGGTCTATGAGAAATTAGAAACTTGGGCAGTGATAAACAAAGGAGATTAAGGGGATGTGATCGTCCTCACTTGGGAGCCGTTCCTTGAAATTTTTCCATCTTGAGAAGTAATTGAGTTATCTATTAGCATTCGTTGACAAACTAAGCACCGCCCCAAAATCTATTTTTATTCTATTTGATTTAAGGATAGCACATGAATTTTCCCTGCTTGCCCTTAATAAGGCCTTTCTTCCACTTTCATGTTGAGTCAGTTTTCCCACTTCCTTCTTTTCCCTAAGAGAACAGACATTTGATGATGATGAGGATTCATCCATATAGAGCTGCATTAAGTTTTTCCATGCCATATCCTTGTTGACATGATCTTTTGATAAGTAAGTTGTTTGCGAAAGCTTTTGCCTAGCGAGCATCTTCCTTTGTGTTAGCATTTGCACTTCATGACTACTAACATGTCCTTTCAAAAGCTTCAATTGTTTGTAGTTGTCCTTTGACCAAGGTTATGTTTGCCATAATTTGATGAGTTTCCTCAGCTCTGCTTTTGATTATAATTGTTATTACTTTCTCATGAGGGCCTTATGAGTTGAGGTTGCTGTTGAGGATGCTTGAGTATGATGAAGGAACCTTGATGCTTCTTGTCCGTATTCTATTTATCGACACTTCACTCTCTTAAACTTGTGGACAAGTTTACCGAGCTCAATATTCGCTTGGGGACAAGCGAGGTCTAAGCTTGGGGGAGTTGATACGTCCAAATTGCATCACTATTTTATATATTAATTCTTTCTTATTCATTGATATATTTCATGATATGATGCTATTCTTATGTTGTTTTGGCTTATTTTACAGAGTTTGCAACTTTCCGGTGCCGAAGCAGCAGACGCAGGATTCAGCGGTAAAAAGTGGACGCTGAGTTGCTGAAGAAGAACACCTCCAAATTACCTGAAAATCGACGGAGGCTGTTTTCCAGAGGGATCACGAAGACACGCAAAAGAGCAACCAGAGGGGGGCCATAGGGTGCCCAGGCAGCCACCTGGCGCGGCCCCACCCCTGGCCGCGTCGGGAGGGCGCCTGGACCCCCGGGGCCACTCCCGGCTCCCCCCTCTGGTCTATATACCCCTCGTCGCCCAAAAACCCTAAAAAGGAGAGAGTTTCCGGAGTTCCGTCGCCGCTCCGTGGCGGAAACCTACAGAGAAGAAAAGCCATCTCTGGCGGGCAGATTCCGCCGGGGAGATCACCTCCCGGAAGGGGAGATCGTCGCCATCGTCATCACCATCGTCACGGGCATCATCGAGATCATCATCAACATCATCCCCATCATCAGCACCATCTCCATCTTCATCCAATCTTGTCACAATTGCAACTCGTGTTGTAATCCGTACTACCTATCCTCTCTACTCTATCGGTGTTTATTACTACTTTGTGGTGAATGCTATTGAGTTTTGTTGGAGAAATATTATTGTGTTCAGATTGTTTATCATCTATTTATCCCCACTGATCATGATCTCCTTTATGTCTTGTGAGTAGTTACTTTAGTTCTTGAGGACATGGGAGCAGTCTAGTTGCTAGTAGTCATATGATGTTGAAGTAATATGTGTTGGTTGATATTGAAGTTGTGTTGTTATTTTCCTAGTGGTGTTGTGTGAGTCGAACACTCAACACTTCGCCTTATCAAGGACCTAGGGGAATGCATTGTGTATAAAGAATGCTTACGGTGGGTTTCCGGAGTGACAGAAACCTAAACCCCAGTTTGCACGCTTTTGCACAAGTGAACAATGGATCACCGATCGTATTGCTATGGTTAGGCTTTTGCCTTAATTACTATCTTGTATTTGCGGATGCTTGCAAGGTGTTTAATCATAAGAGTGCATTCATCTTAGTTTAGAGGATGCACTAGCATAGATCCACCCACCAAACACTTATCAACACAGTACATAGTACCGATACGGAATATGGAGAAAGCACATGACTACCTCTCCCGTGTGTCCTCAAGAACACTTTAGCTTTTATAAGTTCAGTTGCTAGGCCTCTCCTTTACTCAGAAAGGATTGGGCCACTTTTTACTATCCAGTATCTTTTACTTTAATCGTCTTTAATTTCCTGTCGCTCATACCAAGAAAACCCCTAAAAAGTTATCTTTCAGTGCTTGCAGTTATCTCCTTATCAAAGTCACTTGCTACTACCTTCTGCTCCTCGTTGGGTTCGACACTCTTACTTATCGAAAACACCGCAATAGATCCCTCTACATTGAGGGTCATCACTCGCCGGCCAGGAAAAAACAGAGCAGTGGAGTGCTCTGTTCGCGGGCGAGGGGTATATATAGCGAAATCATTGGTCCCGGTTCGTTTCTGGAACCGGGACTAAAGACCACCCTTTATTCCCGGTTCCAGCTACGAACCGGGACCAATGGATGTGGGCCAGGAGAGAGGCCCATTCGTCCTGGTTCATGTCTGGAACCGGGACTAATGGGTCCAAACGAACCGGGACCAATGCCCCACGAGGCTCGGCCGTCCCCCTGGGCGCACGAACCGGGACGTATGCCCTCATGAGTCCCGGTTCGTGACTGAACCGGGACTAATGTGCTGGCCAGGCCTGAACCAAAGCCCTGTTTTCTACTAGTTTGCATGAATACAACGGTGCCGCCAAGATTGCATCCACCACGAGCATATAACTGCCCGGGTTGGGCATTTCGCTCGGGTGGTCTTCTGGGCCCCATGTTATAGCATTGTCCAACCAGTTCAACCTCTGAGAAATTTCTGGCATGGTGGCGTTGACTGCCTGCTCATGGGCTCTCCGACTGCCCTTGTCATCCGACTCGTTGGTGAAGATCATATATGCTGCATCATGACGTGGGAACTGTTGCCGAGCATTTGCTGGGGGTGGTGGTGGATTTCCTGCTCCTCCCTTTGCCAAACGCTCAACCCAAATGCACTGCCGAGGGGTGTGCGATGCGGGCTTGCCTACTCCACTGTGCATCTTGCAGGGCTGGTTCATCATGTCCTCAAACGTGTACGGGGGCCTGGGTTGACCTGGCGGTCTCTCTGCAGGCTTCATCTTCCGACTGCCTCCCGCAGCCCCTTGTTCCTCTTGGTGTTGCACTGTTGCTACCTGCCGATTGCCATACTGGGCATCCGGCTGCTCATCCCTCCTCTTGTTGAAACCAGTGTTGTTGTTGTTGTTGAAATTGGGGGTGTTGATGTTGTTGTTGAAGTTGTTGTTCCTCTGAATCTCGCGCCTCTCGCGCCGGTTGGGACCATTTTCTTCTGCCGATTGCTGCTGTTGGCCGGATGGCTTCCCTTGGATTAAACCACTAGGACTTAATGTGATCGGGCGCATTGCAGAGTCAGATGCGGCGAATGAATTGGATATCCTCATCAGATCGGCCAAAGATGTTATCTCCTTGCACAGGAGCTTGTGCTTCAACAAAGACCCGTCCAAGTAGCCGTCAATGAAGTACTGGATGGCTTGGATTTCATGAACTCCCTCGCAAGTGTTCCTGAGCTTGATCCATCGCTGAAGGTAATCGCGCAGGGGCTCGTCCTTTCCTTATACACAGAGAGCCAGGTGCCGAGGCAGACCTGGGTGCTCATAAGTACCCGTGAAATTGCGGACAAATGCGTCCTCAAAATCCTTCCAGCAATTGACACTGTTGCTGGGCAAACTATTCAACCAAGACCGAGCTGAACCTTGGAGCATGAGCGGAGCATAGCGTACTGCTACGCGTCGACCACATCCTGCGATACCGACGGCTGTCATATAATCGACCAGCCAATCTTCTGGCTTGACTGATCCATTGTACTTGGGGGTGTCCCTGGGCAATGTGAAACCTTTGGGGAACTGCTCTTGCCGAATGCGCGGGCCGAAACATGCTGGACCCGCCGACGCATCATCTTCTGGTTGCTTATCCTGCTGCAACTGCTCGATTCGGTGCCTTGCATCGTTGTCTGCGATTGCTCGAGGACCTAACCGCTGGCTTATCGCCGGCCAGACTGACGCTGCCGGTTGCTCTTTACGCCTGCTGTTGACCGCTGGCTTATCCCTCCGACTGCCTCTTGTAGCCCCTTGATTCTTCCGACTGCGGTACAAACTGCCATGTGGTGAGGATGCTTGCCTTTGCTGCCGCTCCGGCGCATTCGGCCGATTCGCACCCGCAGTTGCCCGAAGTGACTTTGATGCTACTGGCCCTTTCTGCTCGGTGGCCTCCCTTTGCTTCTGGTTCGCTGTGGTTATGAGGTCACGGATTCGGCGCGTCCTCTCGCGCAACTCTTCTCCTTCCAGATGCTCCAGCTCGGTGGTGATCTGCTGGGCAGCTCTCATGTTCTTCACAGGAGAACTGTATGAAATCTGTGGTGCCACAATGATGGATGCTACTGGCTGCTGGGCTCCTCCCAGCTCTCTGCCGACCTCTCGGCCTGCTACCCGAAGCTCCTCAATGACTGGGGGCGGGATAACACGCTGACGAATGCCATGCGTTGCGTTGTATTCCCGAACTGATGCCTCCATTCGGTGCTTCTCAGCGTCGATCCGATCTGATTGCTCCTTCAGAGCTTACCGCACCTTCTCCAGCTCGGCGTAAGCCACAGCTGGATCGGCGTGAAGATCCACGGGAGTGCTGAGCACGTCCGGTGGGTTGCTTGGTCCTCCTGCCGCTGCAGTTGCTGCCCTCGCGGCTCGGGACGCCGAAGTGGAGTTGTGGCGACTTGACGCCCCTGCCATCATGACCTCCGCATGGATGTGCGCAGTCGTGCCCTCTGTTCCCACGGCATCCGGCCCTCCTGGCAGCGGATCCGTGAGCTCAAAAAACACCCGAACCTCCCTGGGAAACACGTCAGGGAGTGCTTCGACGAAGACGCGATGTCTGCCGAAAGGAATGATGACACCGCGCGGTAGAGGCATTCCAGCCCCAAACCGCGAGGCGTTGTCGATGACGAAGTCCCACGCTCCTCTCCTCATCACCAGGCCAGAGGCGAAGCGCACGCGCGATGCAGATGATGGTCCCGTCCGGATCAGAACTCCAGTCGACGCCTCGGCCTGCCCCACGGTGGGCGCCAACTGTCGTCGATATGTAACGGCAGATGCCATGGGGATGGCTAAAGAGGGGGACAGACCGAGGTTAGTGTCGCTGGTACCGGAAGCGAGAATGGGAACACACGGTAAGACACCATGATGTACCCAGGTTCGGGGCTCTCCGGAGAGATAACACCCCTAGTCCTGCCGAGCTAGCTATATGCAATAACTCTGGCTACAATGAATGCTCCTTGAGCTGTTAGAGAGGAAGAAGAAGAGGGCCTCTGGTCTCTACTCTCTCCTCGCTCTCTCTGGTGGGTGAGAATGCAATAACTGCTCCGTCCTCCCTCACGCAGGAGGGGTACCCGGGGCTCTTATAGGCCGAGCCCAGGGTACAAAAGTAAATACACAAGAGGGAGGGCCCAGCTGTCTATCTCAGATCGGCTAGGGACCTAACATAGTGCTTCTCCGGATGTCCCGGTGTAGACTTGCGGCTCGCCATACTGCTAGGCGTAGACCTCGGTAGTGAACAGTGAGGCTAGACACTTAGGCCTGTCGGCATGTCCTCGTGATCGGCGCTGGAGGAGACCGCACGCCTCTGACAGTCCCGATCTTCAGGGATTGCGCATTGAATGCTCTTGTACCAGGTGTCCGATCTGGACCTCTGATCGGACGCTTCTCTTCTTACTTCGGCCGGATGCTCCTGGATGAGGCCGATTGCGCCTTCTCCGGGGCAATCGGCCCTCACTTGGAACAGTTCGGCCCACTTCTTGATTTCTCTTGTTTAGCTTGGCCTTGAATAGATCAGTGACCTCCAGCTCGGTGATCTTTGCTTTGATGAACTATTTCCCCTGGGTGACCCTACCCGGGGGTCATTCCCCCGACAAGGTTGCTGTTGAGGATGCTTCAGTTTGGTGAGAAATATTGATGCTTCTTGTCCGTATTCTTTTATCGACACTTCATTCTCTAAACTTGTGGACAGGTTTACCGAGCTCAGCAATCGCTTGGGGACAAGCGAGGTCTAAGCTTGGGGGAGTTGATACGTCCAAAATGCATCACTATTTTATATTGTAATTTCATCCTATTCATTGATATATTCCACTTTAAAGTATTGTTCTTATGTTGTTTTGGCTTGTTTTACACAGTTTACAACTTTCCGGTGCCGAAGCAGCAGAACCAGAATTCAGCGGTGAAAAATGGACACCAAGTTGCTTAATCAGATCAAGTCCAAATGCGATGAAAATTTACGGGGACTGTTTTTATGAAGATTGACTGGGGATCACCGAGGATGGAGGTGAGGGGACCCACCAGGCAGCCAGAAGGGTTCCTGGTGCGGCCCCCCTCCTGGCCGCGCCAGACACCCTCCTGGATGCCTGGTGGCCCCCCTCGGTGCCCCCTTTCGCCTATAAGACCCCCCTGGGGTAGAAACCCTGAATACAGAAGAGTTTCCGTGTTTTGCCGCCGCCACGGGGCGGAAACCTACAGAGGAGAAAATCCATCTCCGGCGGGCAGATTCCGCCGGGGAGATCACCTCTCGGAAGGGGAGATCGTCGCCATCATCATCATCATCGTCACGGGCATCATCGAGATCATCATCAACATCATCCCCAACATCAGCACCATATCCATCTCCATCCCATCTCATCTCACAATTGCAACTTGTGTTGTAATCCGTACTATCTATCCTCTCTACTCTGTTGGTGTTGATTACTACTTTGTGGTGAATGCTATTGAGTTTTGTTGGAGAAATATCATTGTGTCCAGATTGTTTTCCACCCATCTATCACCTCTGATCATGATCTCTTTTATGTCTTGTGAGTAGTTACTTTAGTTCTTGAGAACATGAGAGAAGTCTAGTTGTTAGTAGTCATATGATGTTGAAGTGTTATGTGTTGTTTGATACTTAAGTTGTGTTGTTATTTCTCTAGTGGTGTTATGTGAGTCGAACACTTAACACTTCACCTTTCATGGGCCTAGAGCAATACATTGTGCACAAAGGATGCTTACGGTGGGTTGCCGGAGTGACAGAAACCTGAACTCCAGTTCGCACACTTTTGCACAAAGGAGTTATGGATCCTTGATCGTAATGTTGTGGTTAGGCTTACGCCTTAATTACTACCTTGTATTTGCGGATGCTTGCAAGGTGTGTAATCATAAGAGTACACTTATCTTAGTCTAGAAGGTGTACTAGCATTGATCCACCCACCAACACTTATCAACACAATACATATTACTTGGCGGAGTATGGTGAAAGTAACTTGGCTATCTCTCCCATGTGTTCTCGAGAACGCTTTAGCTTTTATAAGTTTAGTTCCTAGGCTTATCCTTGTGAAAGGATTGGGCCACTTGCTACTCCTCAGTTACCCTGTTGACTTTGCTTGTCTTTTACTTTTCTGTTTCTTAAACAAAAACCCCTAAATATTTACCTTTGAGTGTGTGCAGCCTTTCCTTATCCAGTGTCACTTATCAGCATCTTCTGCTCCTCGTTGGGTTCGACACTCCTATTTATCGAAAAGCTACAATTGATCCCCTAGACTTGTGGGTTATCAAGAATCGTTTATTGGCGCGGTTAACAGGGGAGGCAATCCCACTAAACCTATTAACTTCACCGCCATTAGATGTGTATCTCTTGCATAACGATTAGCTAAGACATAATTGATAATACCATACGATATTTTATAAGGCACAATTTCAGTAGGGGTAGGAGTGACCACCATAGTTGTGGGGATTTTCCCCATAAATAACGAACCAAGAGTAGAGGTGTCCATAAGGGCAAAGAGAAGCAACAGCAAAACAAAAACAGAAATATAGAAACTTCCTTACCAACTTCACTTATTAATAGCGCTACGCTCCCAGGAAACGGCGCCAGAAAACAGTACTTGATGACCCTCAACTGTAGGGGATCGTTTGTAGAGTTTTTGATAAATAAGAGTGTCGAACCCAACGATGAGTACAAGGTATTGGTAAGTGACTTTGGCAAAGAAATAGCTGCAGGAACTGAAAGATAACTTTTTAGGGTTTTTTTTGGTATAAGCGATAAGAAGGTAAAGGCGATCAAGTAAAAAGCAAGGAGGAGTAACAAGTGGCCCGATCCTTTTGAACAAAGAATAGTCCTAGCAACTGAACTTATAAATGCTAAAGCATTCTTGAAGACACACGGGAGAAATAGTCACGTGCTTTCGCCATATTCCGCATCGGTACTATGTGCCGTGTTGATAAGTGTTGATTGGGTGGATCTATGCTAGTACACCCTCTAGACTAAGATAAGTGTACTCTTATGATTAAACATCTTGAAGCATCCGCAAATACAAGATAGTAATTAAGGCAAAAGCCTAACCATTGAAATACGATCGATGATCCATTGTTCCCTTGTGCAAAAGAGTGCGAACTGGGGTTCGGGTTTCTGTCACTCCGGTAACCCACCGTAAGCATTCTTTATACACAATGCATTCCCCTAGGTCCTTAATAAGGCAAAGTGTTGAGTGTTCGACTCACACAACACCACTAGGAAAATAACAACACAACTTAAATATCAAACAACACATATTATTTCAACATCTTATGACTACTAGCAACTAGATTTCTCCCATGTCCTCAAGAACTAAAGAAACTACTCACAAGACATAAAAGAGATCATGATCAGAGGGGATAAATAGATGATAAACAATCTGGACACAATGATATTTCTCCAACGAAACTCAATAGCATTCATCACACGGTAGAAATCAACACTGGTAGAGTAGAGAGGATAGATAGTACGGATTACAACACAAGTTGAACTTGTGAGGTGATATGAGATGAAGATGAAGATGGTGCTGATGTTGGGGATGATGTTGATGATGATCTCGATGATGCCCGTGACGATGGCGATGATCTCCCATTCCGGGAGGTGTTCTCCCTGGCGGAATCTGCCCGCCGGAGATGTCTTTTCTCCTCTGTTGGTTTCCGCCACAGAGCGGCGGCGGAACTCGCGAAAACTCTCCCTTTTTAGGGTTTTTGGACGACGAGGGATAAATAGGCCAGAGGGGTAGCTTGGGGTGGCCCCAGAGGTCCAGGCGGCCACCCGACGTGGCCAGGGGTGGTGCCGCGCCAGGGGGGCGCCTGGGCTCCTGGTGGCCCCCCTCTGGCTCCTGTTTTGTGTGTACCCGTCATTCTACTGGAAAATGGCCTCCGTCGATTTTCAGGTAATTTGGAGGTCTTCGGTTTCAGCAACTCAGCGTCCACTTTTTACCGCTGAATCCTGCGTGTTCTGCTTCGGCATCGGAAAGTTGCAAACTGTGTAAAATAAGCTAAAACAACATAAGAATAGCATCATAACATGAAATTTATCAATGAATAGGAAAGAATTACTATATAAAATGGTGATGCATTTTGGACGTATCAACATCCAAACGTATCTATATTTTCTTCTTGCTCCATGCTTATTTGGGTGTATGTGTTTTGCTACACTTTCATACCTTTTTACACATATTTGGACTAACCTACTAACTCAGTGCACCAAGTGCCAGTTTCTGTCTACTGATGTCTGTGCATTGTAGGTATTTACCAATATTTCCAGTGCCAGAAAAATTCCAAGAAAAATAGATAAAAAATCAGCGTTCCAGAAGACTCCTAAGCCCCGAAGGAGTGACGGAGGGGGCCATCCCCTCCCAGACGGCCTCTTGGCGAGACCAGGGGTGGGGACGTTCCCTATGGCCTCTTGGGAGGAGGGCACTTCCCCTGGTGCCCCCTTCGGCCTATATTTAGTCCTCGGTACAGAAACCCTGAAATAAGACCCCACATTGTGAATTTTACCTCTGTTTCACTGTCGTCGCGATCCCGAGATCGGGATCGCCAGAATACCTTGTCCCGACACCCTGTCGGAGGGAGGATTGGTCTTCGGGAGCTTCTCCATCACCATGAGCGCTTCCCGAATGTGCTGTGAGTAGTCCCCCTTGGACCATGGGTCCATGACCAGTAGCTATGTGATGTCTTCTATCCAATCTTGTTATTCAATTTTTGGCCCTTGTGAGCTGCCCTACATGATCAAGGCACCTATGTAATCTTTCTACTATTGCTCTGTTGTGTTTGCTGGGATCCGATGGATTATGAGATTATGTTCAGATCATGATGAGTTATATATTTGGTTCTCCTTTTATATTTTGTTCTTGAGTAATTCTTGCATGTTCTCTGTTTCTCTTTATTGCTTTGGCCAAGTAGTAGACAGTAACTCCAAGAGGGAGCGTTATTCTTGATTGTGGGTTCATGCCCCCCGATGTCTAGCTTGAGTGACAGAAATATGAGACAGTAATTCTTGCATGTTCTTCGTTGCTGTTTATTGCTTTGACCAAGTGGTAGGTAGTAACTTCAAGAGGGAACTTTATGCTCAATTGTGGGTACATGCCCCGTGATGACACGCTTGAGTGATAGAAACATGAGTCTAGGGGATGTGTTATGGCCACAAGGGGGAAAACAACGGTTCTTGTAACCGCGGTTGCAAGGATTGTTTACTTTACGCAAAGTTCTTTTAATGCAGTTGTCTGTTGCTTTGGGTTTAAACTTTGGGTGGGGCTCGCAACTTAATACCAGCGAGATGTTCTGGATAGATATCTCAAGGTGGATGATTAGTAATAGATGCATATGGATTTCAGTCTACTTATTTTGGTGTACTTCCCATGCTTATGAGCCTCTTCCTTTCTTTTGTAGCATAGTTAGCATTGCGGTGCGTTTATAATCCTGTCAATTGCTCATCTGTAATTTGTTTACCTCGCATAGTAGTTTTATCGTCTTTTGGGAGAGAGACATCACTAGTGAACATCACGGGACCCCGACCATATGATACGTCCAAAACATATCTATAATTTCTGCTTGCTCCATGCATCTTTTGTGTGATATTGCTATGATATTGATGCACTTCCATACAAGTGTAACAACTTTATGTTGAAGCAGATCCATAATTCTAGGCGGGTTACTCTCATTGAGCAGTAAGTGTTGATCAAAGCTTATTCTTCAAGAATTTTATTCTTATATTTATTCATCATTCACGCATCTGGATTACTCTCATTGAGCAATTTATGTTGGGCAGGGCTTCACATTTAGTTGTCTCCAAACTCTATGTGGATTAATATAATTGAACAAGCTAGGTTAACCTTTCCTGGATGTATATTCTTTGAGTAATTCATCAATGCTTATCATTAGCAGCTTCAAATATTGGGAAGTAGTGTAACAACTTTATTTTGAAGCAGATTCATAATTCTAGGCAAGTTACTATCATTAAGAAGTAAGTGTTGATCAATGCTTATTCTTCAAGAAGTTTATTCTCATAGTTATTCAACATTCACGCACCTAGATTAATCTCATTAAGCTATTTGTGTTGGGCAGGGCTTCACATTCAGTGGTGTCCGAATTCTATGCGGATTACTATAATTGAACTAGCTAGGTTAACCTTTTCTGGATGTATATTCTTTGAGAAATTCATCATTGTTCATGATTAGCAGCTTGGAATATTGGGAAGGAGTTAACAACTTTATCTTGAAGCAGATCCATAATTCTAGGAGGGTTACTCTCATTAAGTGCGGTAAGTGTTGATCAATGCTTATTCTGCAAGAAGTTTATTCTTATTGTTATTCACCATTCATGCACCTGGATTACTATCATTGAGCTATTTGTATTGGGCAGGGCTTCACATTCAGTGTTCTCCGAATTCTACTCGGATTACTATATTTGAACAAGCTAGGTTTACCTTTCCCGGATGTATATTCTTTGAGCAATTCATCATTGCTCATCATTAGCAGCTTGGAATATTGGGAAGGAGTGTAACAACTTTATCTTGAAGCGGATCCATAATTGTAGGGGGGTTAGTCTCAGTGAGCGGTAAGTGTTGATCAATTCTTATTCTTCAAGAAGTTTATTCTTATAGTTATTCATCATTCACGCACCTGTATTACTCTCATTGAGCTATTTGTGTTGGGCATGGGTTCACATTCAGTTGTCTTCGAATTCTACGCGGATTACTATAATTGAACAAGTTTGGTTAACTTTTCCTGGATGTACATTCGTTGAGCAATTCATCATTGCTCATCATTAGCAGCTTCAAATACTGGGAAGGAGTGTAACAACTTTATCTTGAAACAGATCCATAATTCTAGGCGGGTTACTCTAATTGAGCGGTAAGTGTTGGTCAATGCTCATTCTTCAAGAAGTTTATTCTTATAGTTATTCATCATTCATGCACCTGGATTACTCTCATTGAGCTAATTGTGTTGGGTAGGGCTTCACATTCAGTGGTCTTCGAATTCTATGTGGATTCTATAATTAAACAAGCTTGGTTAACCTTTCCTCGATGTATATTCTTTGAGCAATTCATCATTGCTCATCATTGGCACTTGAAATATTGGGAAGGTGTGTAACGACTTTATCTTGAACCCGATTCATAATTCTAGGCGGGTTACTCTCATTGAGAGGTAAGTGTTGGTGAATGCTTATTCTTCAAGAAGTTTGTTCTTATGGTTATTCATCATTCACACACCTGGATTACTCTCATTGAGTTATTTGTGTTGGGAGGGCTTCACATTCAGTGGTCTCCGAATTCTACGCGGATTGCTATAATTGTACATGCTAGGTTAACCTTTCATGGAAGTATATTCTTTGAGCAATTCATCATTGCTCACCATTGCCGCTTGGAATATTTGGAAGGAGTGTAACAACTTTATCTGGAAGCAGATCCACAATTCTAGGCGGGTTACTCTCATTGAGCGGTAAGTGTTGGTCAATGCTTATTCTTCAAGAATTTTATTCTTATAGTTATTCACCATTCACGCTCCTGGATTCCTCCCATTGAGCTATTGATGTTGGACAAGGCTTCACATTTAGTGGTCTTTGAATTCTACGCGGATTACTGTCATTGAACCATTCAGTGGTCTCCGAGTTCGACGCGGATTAATATCACTGAACCATTCAGTGGTCTCCGAATTCGACGCGGATTACTATTATCGAACGAACTAGGTTGACCATGCTATCACAAACATCTTTGGGGTGCAAGCTTACAAGCGTCGTATCGTCAAGATTTTAATCTAGTAACCCATTCCTATCCTACATAATTCAAAGGAAAATAAACATCAGCCTAGATTCGATGAAAAAAGTTCCTATAATGTAAACCAAAGAACGTTTTTTTCTATTCCTACTCATCATAAGATTTAAAATACATATCATTTCATTTTCAATAAGCTTTCTATTCCTATGATAATCCCATCCAATGAACCCAAAAAGACCTTCGCGTATAGGAGGAAACCCTGAATCCTTGCACCCGAAACACACACCTGTGCGCTACAATAAGTCAGTTAAGCCGCAGCACAAGCACGTGCTTCGTTCCACACCCGGGAAGTAGCAGTCGTCTCCTGTTGACTCACTTGTGTAGAGATCCCCATATGGATTCAGCCGTGCCCTGCAACCACGATCTATCCTACCCTGCCTTGCCCCAGAAATACTAGGTACTGAATGTCTCATCTTTCACACACGCAGCCATGAACCAGACCGAGGCCGGGTGCAGCGGAGCGGATCAAACAATTACAAACATGGGGGACGGCACGGGACACCCAACACGCGGCTACCAGTAGTCGCCACTTCGCATATCTCCTCCCGTCCCGCAGATGACCTGCACCTGCAACCATATATGTACTGAAACAAAGTAGAGCTGTCGAAATCAGATGCCACTCTGTGAGGCAAACAAACAGACGCCAGATTGTTCCAGAACATACTCCATTACACACCATGCCAATATGCAATGGCTGTTTTTTCAGGTATCGGACACAAAGATTCATCTCCTTCTAACAAGTTTCTCGCTTTGGCAAGCTTGATTGATTGACTCACTGACTGACGACTAAGACACTGACGACTGACGACCGGAAGACACTGACCCCAGACTCAAGGGTAACAAGAGCAGCTACCAGCTTGCTACTGCTAATGCTAGCTGTTCCTAAACCCCTAAAATCCTAAGACTCTGCAACGACTTAATGGAAATTCGACACGAAAAACACGGGTAATGAGCTGCTAATCACGGACAGGATCTCTAATTTCATCTACCACCTCCATGGCTTGGTCATCGATGATAGATAGATAGATTTATTGATATGCTTCTACTGCAGCGGCGCCGGGGTTTGTGCAGGCGCTGGGGCTGGGGCGCCGTCCTTCTTGATTTTGGCGGCGAGGCGGGCCGCCGCGCGCACGGCGCGGCGGGCCTTGGCGTTGGCGCGGTCGGCGGGGGAGGGCCCCTCGCCCTCGCCCTCGCCCTCGCTGCCGCTCTGGAGGCGCATCCGCAGGACGCGGCGGTGGGAGTTGGAGTGCAGCCTCGGGGAGAAGGTGGGGCTGTTGGCCGGCCGGTACTCCGGGAGCAGCCGCCCGGTGTTGTACCGCACGCCGCACGCGTTGCACAGGGTGCGGGGCCCCTGCGGCCCCTGCCGCCACTGCGGGGTCACCTCCGCCGCGCAGTGCAGGCAACGCTTCGGCGCCGGTATAACGGGCGCCGTCAACACGTTCCACGGCGCCGACTCCCGACGCCGACGCCCCTTCGTCCTCGGCCCCACCGCGGGGCGCCAGGACGGCGCAGACAGCGCCGGCACCGGCTCCGGCACCGCGCCGTCCTCCACCGCCTCCACCGCCATGGTCTCCACCGACGGGAACGCGTCCTTGTTGGAAAGCCACTCCAGCTCCTCCAAATCCTCCTCCCCCGCCGCTGCCGCCGCCCCGCCCCCTTCCCCATCCGCCGCCGCCGCCGCCAACCCCTACAAAAAAAACACAACTTTTATTAGCCCCTCTATCTATCTACCGCGCCTAAGTCAACAGAAGGGAAAGGGAGAAGCAGCCACCGTCTGGTCAAAGAAGATGCTGAAGCCCGGCAGTTCCTGGGCCAGCGCCGCCGCCACCGCCGCCGCGCGCTTGTTGTCAAAACCTCCGCCGCTCACCATGGTCGCCGCCGCCACGGGAACACACAGGAATAGAAAGAAATGGGGAGAAGAAAATCGATTGCTTCGACGCTGCTACTGTTGGATTGATCCGGTGGCCTTTTTATTGCCAGCCAGCGCCTCCACCCCTTTGCTGGAGGATTTTGTTGCTATCTTTGCTGTTTGCTCAGGCGAGAGCGGAGTGATTAATTTTTGTCCCGTTTCTTGGTGATGATGAGCACAAAACCATCGGTCTTAACGAGGGGAAATTAGCCATGGCGTTCACGTGGCCGCGCCTAATACCAATTTTTGGTATTAGCTGGTGAATAATAGGGGGGGAATTAATATTCCCCAAAAATACAATGTGCTGGAGCCATATATTGACACGATAGTGTTTAATGCGGTGGAGTAATTTGCAGGGGGAGAAATGACAAAGCGAGTGGCCGATTTCCCTTTTTCGCGTTGTGTATGGAAGATCATTTAACGCCAGCTCATTACATATCTTCGTCAATTTACTGAAGATTTTTTCATGAATATTTTGAAATTTTAGGTGCTCTAGAAAGATCTCGGCTGCAAATCCAGATTTGGTAGGTTCTGTTGTGTATGGAGATCAACGGCTCATGTCCATCCAATGATAATTTGCTTGTTAGGTTTGCTGAAAGATGTGTTATTGGAGTTTTTTTTTTCGTGTAAGAGAAATGGCTGGTGCTTCCCGTAATATTTGGGCTCAAGGGAATGAATGGGCGTACTCCGAAGTGCTTAGAAAACGAAACTATATTTGGGCCGCATCACATCGTTATCTTTCTAGGTTTCACGCATAATGGTACTTTATCATACAAAAAATTACAAAAAAAATTTACAAGGCGAAACACTTGTATTACTCAAACCATAGCAGCATTACAATTGGCAACAGTTAGCTCAAAAATAACTACGGCCCGGAACTAATCTATGTCATAGTTCTATCCTTTATCTATCCCGTATATCTTCAATACATTTAGGCTCAAGGAAACAGACACGAAAATATGAATGTAATCCAAAGTGTGATTGGAAACGGAAGTACATTTGGCCCGTATCACCCGGATATTGCTTTTAGTGAACGTACTCCAGGGAGTCTTTTTTGAAAATCAAATTTCCACTTTCTAAAAAAAATTGAAACTTTTTGTGAACAAACATGCACATATATAAAACATGTGAGTAAAATTTTCAAAACATTATCTTTCTACACTTGGTGTATAAAAAAAGACAAATGTGATTTTTTAAACGGGCCTAAATTTTTCTGGGGCCAATTTTTTTTCATAAGCTACAAATCATAATATTCTCAAATAAAACTTTACATGCTAGTGTGAAACACATATAAGAATCCATGGATTGTTTTGGAATTTTTTGTAAGGTTTAAATATGATTTTTGAACTTTTCAAAATAAAGTCCTCCCTAGAGGACAAGCTCCAAAATCTGCACTCCCATATCACCTCGTTATGTTTCTAGGTTAGACGCATAATCATACTTTGTCATACACAAAATATAGTTTTTTTGAAAGCTTTGATTACAAAGTATGGTTAATTACAATTACAACGCTTTTACTAAACGTCGGGTTCCTGGAATTTTAGATGCGGCAGTCAATTTTTACCAAGGCCGAAGATGAGGGGGTCGTGATGAGTGGCAGCGAGGGGCAACAATCCTAGTGAGGCCGAGCTAGGACATCGTCGGAGAAGAACATGCATGACATTCGAAGCAACAATGACGGAGACGGGAAAAAGGATTTAACCCATGCGGGCTAAGGGGGAGGGGGCATGCTGTCATCACCGAAGAAGAGAAGAAGGGGGGTTAGAGGGATCGTCTGGGCGGTGGCAGTACGGTGGTGGCAAAGCACAAGGGATGGTGAGGCGGTGTGCGAGAGCATTTGTCTCCCATGGGGGATGGGAGGAGGAGTTCTAGTTGACGTTTGGTGACGGTTCCAACAAAAAAGTTATGTTGGAAATCAGGGATGCACATGGTGATGGTTGGACGAATAAGAAACACATCTAACCACTCGCTTTCTATTCAACTACTAGGAAGCTTCTTCCCAAACCGATTCACGTTGAAAACTTATTTAGGGTAAACTGATAAATGTTGGAGCCCTAATTATGGTTATAAAACTTCTTGCCGAATAGAATGTTTCAAGTTGCATGTAATGTTTGTTAAAATGTTATAAGTGTTGATGTTGCTTGTCGTTTTCTAATACTTCAGTTGAGTAGAAAACATCGGCGAAGTTGCGTTATGTAAAGGCTACAATCTACACGATAAAGCAACAAACATCATTTATTGTTTTTCTCCCGAATAATCAATAGAAACGACAATAGCATTGGATATCATATGATGGTTTCAAAAACGGTAATTTATAACCCATGGAGTCTAATAAATTATGCAGTTATATCTAATTAGTAATTTTGAAAACAATGTCACAACTTGATAGTGCTCGTACGTTCAATGCATTCACCTGATGTCTGTTAGAATGGTATGAGTAACGACATTGCTTGTCGTTTTTTGATACCTTCAAGTGAGTAGAAAACTTTTTTCTAGTAAATAAATGCAAAACCATGTTACGGAAAGGCAATGATCTACACAACACAGTGACACACATCATTTATTGCTTTCCTCCCAAACAATCGATAGGTAGAACGATAAGATATATAATAATAATATTTTGTTTAATAATAGTAATTTTTCATACATAAAGTGCAATAAAATTATACAATTATAACGTAGTTGTCTTGTAAAAAATAATGGCATGCCTTCCTATTGCTCGTAGTCTCAATGCCAACTGGCCGCATTTGTTTTTTATTACTTTGTTATGAATATTGATATGGCTTACCATTTTTTGATACTTGAATTGAATAAAAGAACGTTTTCTGTAAAATAGAGGTAAAGACATGTTATGAAAAGACAGCAATCTACTATGGAAAGCAGTCCATAAATTTATTTGTGCAATGTTGTATAGGGACTATAGTTAATTACAATTGTAACCAATTGGTCTTGCGAGAAGGGTGTCCAAAGTTGTTATTGTTCATACCTTTGGCAATAGATCATTACACGTGATGTTTGTTACAATTAATTATACGAGTAATGGTGTTGCTCGTCATTTTTTGATAGTTCAATTAACAATTTTTGCTTGAAAAATAAAGACAAAGCGGTGTTACGGAAGCACAACAATCTACAACAGAAGGCAACACGCATCTTTTATTACTTTTCTCAACAGTAGATACGGTGATAGCATTAAATATCTCATGCATAACAGTGTGTACATGGAGTACAACAAAGCACACCGTTATAACTTAGTACTCTTGTCAAAAAGAATGTCTCAACCTGACATTGTTAGTGCATTTAGTGCCAACTAGTGGCACATGAAAAACGTGACAATGAAAAGAGTAAGAAAGTTACTGGTCATGGTCTCATACTTCAGTTGACTAGAAAAAAAACCATTTTGCGAAATAAAAGCGCAGCCATATTGAGGGGAAACAACAATTTACAGGAAAAAGCGACACAATGTTTATCGTTTGAGAATAGTCATTAGACACGATGATAGTATTGGATGATCGATAATGGTCATTTGTCGTACATGGAGTACAATAAGTACAATTATAAGAAAGTAGTTTTTTCAAATGATTGACCCAAGTTGCTATTATTGATATGTTCATATCAATTTATAGCACATGATGAGGCATTGCTTTTCGTTTGGTGATACGATAAATTTACTAGAAAATGATTTGTTTGCAAATTAATGGTGAAGCAATGTTATGGAAAGGCAAAAATCTATAAGATAAAAGTGAGAGACATGATTTACTTTTACTCAAGATCACTCATTTCTAATTTTTGCATATATAATATAATAAATTAGACAATTGTAACATAGTAGTCTTGCTGGAGAAACTCCGAAGTTGTTCTTGGCCTAGTAACAACTGGTTTCATGTGATGTTTACTGCAATGATGTGCGTTGATGTCCTAGATTATGAGTCTCTTATGACGAGAGGTCCGACCTTGTGGGTCGAACCTTGGTCCCCATCGAGAGCTAAACCAATCAGTTGCTAGATGAATCCCACAACTCAATAAAAGAAGGTCTCCTACTTTTTGTGGAAAACAAGATGGTAGAATCATAGTCGGTAGAGTCTTCCTAACCGTATCTAGCTAGAATTGTGTAAACCACATTACCCCTTGAAAGGGCAATTGCCTCCAATACTTATTTTGGTGTTGATGTCAATAAGATTAGATGAACTAATGATGTTTGTTAAAGTATATCTCATGTCATTGGATTATTACTATTTGGGTTGTAATCATCGATGACTCCCTATGCAAAAAGTGAAAAGGCATGATTGTCTAAAGACCCAAGAGTTTTTTGGTTTAATTTTGAGTCAAGGAAAAACCGCACTGTTAAGAGGGTTCTTGGTGTTTGAGAAGTTGGGAAATCATTCCATATATGTATATCTCTTATAAAGCAAAACCCCACTAAGATATATTTATGGTGTCTATCTCAACATGAAAGCTATCCACATCATCCACTATTGTAGCCAGTCATTTGTCCATGTCATTTCCCCACAAATTTACAAAGCCTGAGAAAGACGGAACTTCACTGAAAAGGCCACCGTAGTAATCTGGCCAGGGCCAATAGAAGGAACCTGGAGGCCCAGATGCCTGTGGTCCTTGACCTTCGGGTGCCCAAACTAGGCGTAAATTTGCACCTGGGTGCCCGGGCTCATATATCTCTGGGTTCCCAGGGACCGGGTGATGACACCGGTTGACGGCGCCTCGTTGGCTACCCCAAGTGGGAGGTTATGATGTAGATAGCAGCAAATTTCCCCTAACTTGAGAGGATAGGGTTATGTCTCTCGTAGGACTCCAAGCGCAACAAGAAGGTGGTGAAACAAGTAACGCCGTTTGAGATACTACTCGCTTAACCTGGACATGCACACAGATGCAAATAAATTTGCTCCCAACGAGTTCAGAGAGGTTGTCATTCTCTCCGGCCTTGCTGTTTACAAAGGATAAAACACAAGGGTGGAAATACTAGTGGCAACTGAAAGGAAAGTAAAAGCAGTAAATTGAAGCGGTGTAAACTATGATGAAAATATGGACCGGGGTCCCATGATTTTCACTAGTGATGTCTCTCCCAAACGACAGTAACAACTATGTTGGGTGAACAAATTACAGCTAGGCAATTGAAAAAATTATAAATGCACCGCAATGCTAACCATGCCACAAGAAAGTTAGTGACTCAAAAGTATGGGCAGTACGCCAAGACAAGTAGACCGTTTATTCATCAGCATCTACTCATTAATCATCCACCTTGACATATATATCCAGAACATCTCGCTGGTATTAAGTTGTGAACCCCAGCCAAACTGTAGGCTCAAAGAAACAGATGACCGCCTTAACACTCTATGAGTAATGTAAGCAATCCTTGCAACCTCAGTTACAAATAACGTTGTTTTCTCCCTGGTGGCAACAACACATCCCCTAGTCTCATGTTTCTGTCACTCAAGCTAGACATCAGGGGCATGAACCCACAATCATGCATAACACTCCCTCTTGGAGTTACAATCTACTATTTGGCGAAAGCAACAAACGTAACGGGGAACATGCAAGAATACTCAAGAACTAAAATATAAAGGTAAACCAAATATATTACTCATTACAAACTGAACATAATCTCATAATCCATCGAATCCCAGCAAACACAATATAGCAAAACAAGAACTAATGCATAGGTGCCTTGATCATGATAGGCAGCTCACAAGGGCTAAACATTGAAGCACAAGATTGGAGAGAAGACATCACATAGCTACTGGTCATGGACCCATGGTCCAAGGGGGACTACTCATGGCACATGCCAAAGGCGATCATGGTGGTGGAGAGTCCTCCGGAGGTCAATCCTCCCTCCGGCAGGGTGCGGAGACATCTTCTCCTCGCGATCCCAAGATCGGAATCGCGGCGGCGGCGGAACAGTGGAAGAAATCGCATAACGTGGTTGCTCTCAAGGGTTTTCGAATGATATGAAAACCTCTCTATGGAGTACAAATGCTACTTTGAAGCACGAGTGTGGATCTTTCAAAAGGAATAGTAGTGTTGCCCCCCTTCTCTCTTTTTATTTCTTTTTTTCTTTCTCTTTTTTATATTTTTTTGTATTTTTGTGGCCTCTTTGGCTCTTTCTATTTATCTCTCATTTGTCCTCTTTGGGATGTTTTCATATGTCCTCTTTTGGGATCTTTTATTTGTGTCCTCTTTGGGATGTTTTCATATGTCCTCTTTTGGGATCTTTTATTTGTGTCCTCTTTGGGATCTTTTCCTCATTTAAGGGAAACAATCTATATTTTACAAGGATGTAGAAGATCACACACTTTGCAAGAAGTACTCAACATAAAGAAAACTGAAACTAAATCATGATGTATGTAAATGTATGCCTCTGCCAGTGTAGCAGGATATGCAATGATACTAGCGCGTCATGTAGCAATTATGAGGACAATTCCCAATTAGCATTTGGCTCTACGATCAAGTAAAAGCATGTATGACAATGAAAGATCAAGTCATGAGAAGATCGATGTTGGATGGAAATGTATCTCGGAAAGGCTATGGAAATGCCTTGATAGGTATAGGTATGGTGGCTGTTTGAGGAAGGATATAATGAGGCTTATGATTACAGAGCGTATCATGCCAAGGATTTGGATGCACCGGCGAAGTTTGCACTGACTCTCAATATGAGAAAGGGCAATGCACGGTACCGAAGAGGCTAGCAAAATATGGTTTGGTGGAAGTGCCAACAATTGAATACTCCCATTAGTCAAAGGAACGAATCCACTTATTATCGGTAACTCTCTATATAGTAAGGAGATTCACAAAGATACAAGTACCCCTAGGAGGAGTGTATGGGGGCTAGGTTATCCTTGCGCATCCTCGACCCATGGTACGTGAGTGTACTCTATATATTACAACACCTCCAGAGGTTAGTGATCCATCTAGTAGCTAGAGTTCTCAACTAAGGTTTTGTAGTTTTCGAAAATAAGCACGTTGAACCAAAATACGACACCTATCACCAATAGGCTTGAGCTCTTGACACACAGAAGTCCAAACATTACTCGAAACAACACCTCAAAACTAAGGCAAGTTACTACTAAACTTATAATAGCATCCTCAATTACCTATTCAAAGCAAGACACACACTCAGTGCAACATGCCAACTCTCTAAAAAAGATAAGCATGAAACTCAAGAGAGTACTAAAAAAAGTCCTAAACAAATCTCTTAAAGATAAACATGCAAAACAAGAGCTAAGCATGGCAGCAGCTAGAAATTATAAAGAACACTCAACAAATATAGGCATGATAACTATGCACATTCTAGGCAAAAGCGGAGCGAGATTCTATCCCAAACAAGGTATGCTAGGGTTCAACTTGTTATGAAAAGAAAACAAAACTAAGACTAAGCAAAGCAAACGAAAAATTAAATGCAAGACGCTCCTAGCATAGCACATACCATATGAATTAATAAAAAATATAGTGTGGAGAAGGACGAACTGATGATTGTTGATGAAGAAGGGGATGCATGGGGGCATACCCAAGCTTAGACGCTTGAGTCTCCTTGAATATTTTTTTAGGGTGCCGGGGGCATCCCCATGCTTGAGATTTTAGTACTCCTGAATCTTCTTTCATCATCTTCCTTCGCACCCTTGAAAACTCCCTTCATACGGAACTCATCATAGACTGATTAGAGTGGTTAGTACCCAATAGAATAATTTTCCTTTGCTGGAAAAAAGGGTTTTCAACAAGTTCTACTCTTTCTCAAGATTGCCAAAAAGTTTTTGCAAGGAAAAAGCATGCGCAAGATTTGCAAAACTAGGATAGCGTAAAACAGGGCACAATCTGGGTAAAACAGAACAACCGGTAGTAAATAAATTTTTTGGGGCACTTCTGCAACTCAAATCAAAAAATTCAGAACGGTGGTAGCTGCACAATTGTATAGATCATATTGTCAAAAAAAATCAGATCAAAAAGATTATCTGGTGATTTTTAAAGATTTTTGCAATGAAGCAAACATAATCTGTTTTCTGGACATCATGTCACAATTTTTGATCCACTTGCCACCGGAGGATAAAACTTGGCACAAAGCTTGAAAATAAAGATACAATGATGTTGCTACAGTAGTAAGAAGCATCAAGACCACTAAAACGGGAAGTAAAAATATTTTGGGTTGCCTCCCAATAAGCGCTTTCTTTTATGCCTTTGAGCTAGGCACGAAGCAACAATATCAAGTTTTATCAATATCAAAAGCATAGCTTTCCCGTACAACGGACTCAAAAGGTAACTTAATCTTATTTATAGGGAAATGTTCCATCCCCTTCTTGAGGGAAATTAGAATCCTATAGTCCCTTCTTTCATGTCAATGATAGCACCAACGGTGCGAAGAAAAGGTCGTCCCGAAATAATTGGACATGACGAATCACACTCAATATCAATGACAAGAAAATCAACGGGAACATAATTATCATTGACAACAATAAGCACATCATCAATCCTTCCTAAAGGTTTCTTTACGGAAGAATCAATAAGACTAACACCAAAAGAACAAGGATCAAAAGGTTTCAAATCAAGCATATCATACATTATTTTGGGTAAAACGGAGGCACTAGCTCCAACATCACATAAAGCAAATCAAGAAAAGTTATTCAACTTAATCTTGACCATTGGATCCAAAACATCTTCTAGTTTTCTAGGAATAGAAACCTCTAGTTTAAGTTTCTCTTCCCTAGCTTTGATAAGAGCATTAGAGTTATGCTCGGTGAAGGAAATGTTAAGTGGACTAGTGTGGGGGTCTTTGGCCATCCTTTGCAAAACCTTGATGACTTCGGAGAGGCTACAATTATCAAATGCAAGTTCACTACCATTAATCAAAGTGGTAGTGATATCATCTAAGCTCATCTCCTCTGTTAGTCTCTAAGTTCAAGGGACCTTCTTGTCCTAAAGTTGAGGTATTAGCATCACCATTGATGGGTCCATCAGGTGGACTAGGGATCTGATGGGTGCTAAAACTTTTGAGATCCTCAACAACATGTAAAGTAGCAAGTATGGTGTGTGTGGGAAGGTTCTTAACTCTCTCTTCCTCTTCTTTCTCTCTAGCCCATCTATCCTTAAGTTTGGCTAGCATTCTAATGTTCTCATTGATTTGCACTTGGATAGCATTCATAGGTGCGATTTTCTTCTCCTCAAGGGGAGAAGTCCTAATTTTGAGCATCTCAACATCGTGAGCAATGTTGTATACCTTCAAAGTGAGACTATCTAATTTGTCTAATTTTTTTCTCTACACTCTTGTTGAAGGATTTTAAAGAGGTAATAAAGTCCTTAAGAGTGATCTCTAATTCAAAAGTGGAGTTTTTGGTGCTAGGATAAGTGTTATTGTTCCCATAAGAGTTGTTGGAGGGGAACGGTCTAGGATTGTTGCTACCAAAATTAATCCTATAAGCATTATTGTTGAAGTTGTTCCTAGAAATAAATTAACATCTATTTGCTCTCTTTCTTGAGCAACCAGAGAATTTAAAGGAACATCATGAAGATAAATAGGAGTTTAATTAGTAAGTAAAGACATGATCAAGTCAACAATATCATTTAGGAGATCTCCTCAACAGAGTTTACCTTTCTACCTGTTGGAGGTCGTTCGATGTGCCAGTGAGAGTACTTTGTCATCATATCATCTAATAGCTTCGTGGCAAAACCAAATGTGGTTGACATAAAGGTTCCTTCCGCGGTCGAGTCTAACAGATTCTGCGAGGTAAACTTCAATCCTGCATAAAAATTATATTTTGAAGAGTGGAGTCCTCGGCAACGACGCCATGAATTTGCTTGATGGGTGCAGATAACACCTCCTCCTTGGTTACCCCAAGTGGAAGGTGATGACATGATATAACTTCTCGCCCCTCATTGGTTACCCAAAGTGGAAGGTTGAGATGTTGTCAGCAGCAAGTTTCCCTTACACAAGGATGGTAAGGTTTAATCGACCAGTAGGACTCCAAGTTCTTAAAGTAGGTGTCAGCTGCTCTGGCGCTCACAGAAGACGTGGACCTGCACACAGGAACAAATAACTTTGCTCCCAACGAGTTCAGAGAGGTTGTCAATCTCTCCGGTCTTGTTGTTTACAAAGGATCAAACACACGGCGGAAATAGTAGTGGTGATTGCAAAGGAAAGGAAATAAAAGCAGTAAATAGCGGAGGTGTAAACAATGGTGGAAAAATGGACCGGGGTCCCATGATGTTCACTAGTGATGTCTCTCTCCCAAAAGACGATAAAACAACTATGTCGGATGAACAAATTATAGTTGGGCAATTGAAAAAATTATAAACGCACCGCAATGCTAACTGTGCCACAAGAAATTTAGAGGCTCAAAAGTATGGGAAGTACGCCAAGACAAGTAGACCGTTTATTCATCAGCATCTACTCACTAATCATCCACCTTGAGATATCTACCTAGAACATCTCGCTGGTATTAAGTTACAAGCCCCACCAAAAGTGTAAACCCAAAGCAATAGACAACTGCATTAACAAACTTTGTGTAAGGTAAAAAATCCTTGCAACCGCAGTTACAGGCACCGTTGGTTCCTCCCTGGTGGCAACAGCACATCCCTGATGGCTTCTCGCCCCACATTGGTTATCCAAAGTGGAAGGTTGAGATGTAGACAGCAGAAAATTTCCCTCAATGAAGATACCAAGGTTTGTCTCCAGTAGGACTCCGACAATGACAGGAAGGTGATAACGGCGCCATCAATTAGGCGGTTGACGTGGACCTGCACACACAACAGATAACTTTTCTCCCAACGAGTACAGAGAGGTTGTCAATCCCTCCAGCCTTCTTGTTTACAAAGAATCAAACGCATGGGATAATAATGATAGCGATAGCAACAAAAAAGGAAATAAAGAAGAAAATAAATAGCAGGTGTAAACAGTGGTAGAAATATGGACCGGGGTCCCATGATGTTCACTAGTGATGTCTCTCTCCCAAAAGACGATAAAATAGCCATGCAAGGCAAACAAATTACAGCTGGGCAATTGACAGGATTATGTGCGCAAACCAATGCTAACTATGCTACAAAGAAAGGAAGAGGCTCAAAATCTTGAGCGGTACGCCAAGATAAGTAGACCGAAATCCATCTGCATCTACCTACTAATCATCCACCTTGAGATATCTATCCAGAACATCTCGCTGGTATTAAGTTGTGAATCCCACCCAAAGTGTAAACTCAAAGCAACAGACAACTGCATTAAAGAACTTTGCTTAAAGTAAACAATCCCTGCACCCGCAAGTACAAGCACCGTTGTTTTCTCCCTTGTGGCAACAACACATACCCTAGACTCATGTTTCTGTCACTCAAGTTAGTCATCAGGGGGCATGAACCCACCATCATGCATAATGCTCCCTCTTGGAATCACTACCTACTACTTGGCCAAACCAATAAACAGCAACGGAGAACATGCAAGAATTACTCAAGAACATAAATTTAAAAGAGGAGAATCAAATATATTGCTGAAACACAATCTGAACATAGTCTCATAATCCATCAGATCCCAGCAAACTCAGCATAGCAATAGCAGAAAGATTACATATGTGCCTCGATCATGTAGGGCAGCTCACGAGGTCTAAACCATGAAGAACAAAGAGGGGATTAGAACATCACATAGCTACTGATCATGGACCCATGGTCCAAGGTGGACTACTCACGGTTCATCCGGGAAGCATCCATGGTGGTGGAGAAGCTCCCGGAGGTGGTTCCTCCCTCCGGCAGGGTGCCGGGAAGAGGGCTCCTGGTGCTCCCGATCTTGGAAGCGCTGCGGCGGCGGAACAGAGGAGAGATTGAGAAAAAGGGTTCTGTCCTCGAGGGTTTCGGGATGAGAGAGATATATAGGCGATGGGGGGCAGCCAGAGGTGGACCAGGGGCCCCAGGCGCCCCCCTGGCGCGGCCTAGGGGGTGGCCGCGCCAGGTGGCCGCCTGGGCCACCCCTGGCTCCCCTCTGGCCCCACTTTGGCTCTTCCCGAAGCTTCGTGTACGCTGATTTTTCCTATATTTTTCCCGGAATTTTTCTAGCAATTTAAGTAATGGGAAAACCTAAAATACAAAAACAGCAGAAAACTGGAACTGGCACTGGAGTGCACTGAGTTAATAGGTTAGTCCAAATATGATCAAAAGTTTATGGAAGTGCATCAATATCATAGAAATATCACACAAAAGATGCATGGAGCAAGCAGAAATTATAGATATGTTTTGGACGTATCAACATCCCCAAGCTTAATTCCTGCTCGTCCTCGAGTAGGTAAATGATAACAAGCATAATTTCTGTGGTGACATGCTACCAACCATATAAGAACTTTAAAGTAAAGCAATCAAGGCATGTAATTCAATTCATGTCATAACAGGCTAGAGTCTATATTAGCATTGAAACAAGCAACATAAGAACATAAAGGTGCAAGAGCTCTCGCTGTCCGTGACTCGAATGTCTCCAAATGGTGTTTGCATGGAAGAAAGTGGATAGGGATATACGAGAGAGTAAAACATAGTTTTTATTGTTGAGAACTTAATCTACTAAAGTTCCACACTTGGTCTTCTGTGGAATCTTATCTTGACTCATCCCCAGACCACTAGCCAGGTACAAGTCAAAATAATCCACTCCCTTTTGATATTTTGAGCACTCATGCAATGGATGAGCGTAAGCAAGAAAGTTGACACTTAGGATGGCAAAGAGAGAAAAATGATGGGTGAGGAAGACAAAAAGGTGTGAAAGGCTCACATCAATGAGGACAATCATAGGCGAGAGAAAGCCAACTGATAGATATGATGTGAGGAGTAGGGATTGCCATGCAATGGATGCACATATGAGCTAAGGTAAGCTCTCCAATGGAACTAGTGGGGGTGCATCCAACTTGCTTGCTCAAGAAGACCTAGAGCTCATTTGAGGAGGCTCATCATTGGAATATACAAGCCAAGTTCTATAGTGTGAGGGTCCCCACATAGCTATATGCATGAATGATAATCTCTATGGAGTACAAGATATAAGATGGAGTACGAGTGTGGATCTCTCAAAATGAATAGTAGTGTGCCCCCTTCTCTCTTTTTATTTCTTTTTCTCATTTTATATATATATATATATATTTGCATTTTTTTGGTGGCCTCAATGGCTCTTTCTATTTAACTCTCATTTGTCCTCTTTGGGATCTTTTGATTTTGTCATCTTTGAGATCTTTTCCTCTCTTTAGGGGCAACACTCTATATATTACAAGAAGTATAGAAGACCTTTCACACTTTACAAAACTACTCAACATAAAGAAAATGAAACTATCATGAAGTATGAAAATGTATGCCTCTGGTAGTGTAGCAGGATATGCAATGATACTAGCGTGTCATGTAGCAATGATTAGGGAAAGGCCCAACTAGCATGCGTCTCATCGATCAATAAAAAGCATGTATGACATGAATATCAAGTCATGAAAAGGTGGATGTTGCATGGCAATGTATCTCGGAAAGGCTATGGAAATGCCTTGATAGGTAGGTATGGTGGCTGTTTTGAGGAAGGATATAATGAGGCTTATGATGACAGAGCGTATCGTGCCAAGGATTTGGATGCACCGGCGAAGTATGCGCCAACTCTCGAGGTGAGAAAGGGAAATGCACGGTACCGAAGAGGCTAGAAAAATATGGCTAGGTGGAAGTGTCAACTTTCAAATACTCACATTAGTCCGAAGAACTCATGCACTTATTATCGGTAACTCTCAATCTAATCACAAAGAGACAAGTACCCCGAGGAGGAGTGTATGGGGGTTTGGTTATCCTTGCGCATCCTCGACTCATGGTACGTGAGTGTATGATACACGAGATAACTTCTCGCCCCTCGTTGGTTACCCCAAGTGGAAGGTGAGATGTAGATAGCAGCAAGTTTCCCTTAGCGAAGATGTTAAGGTTGAATGTCGAACCAATAGGACTCCAACGGATACAAGTAGGTGGTGAAGTGAACAATGGCGCCGTTCACAACTCTAAGTTTCTTACTTCACCTGGACATGTACACACAACAGATAGCTTTGCTCCAAACGAGTACAGAGGAGTTGTCAATTCCTCCGGCCTTGTTGTTTACAAGGGATAAAACGCACGGGATAATAATGATAGTGATAGCTACAGAAAAGTAAATACTGAAAGTAAATTGAAGGAGTAAACGGTGTTGGAAATATGGAACGGGGTACTATGATGTTCACTAGTGATGTCTCTCTCCCAAAAGACGATAAAATAGCCATGCGAGGTAAACAAATTACAGCTGGGCAATTGGCAGGATTATGTGTGCAAACCAATGCTAATTATGCTAAACAGAAAGGAAGAGGCCCAAAAGCATGGGCAGTACGCCAAGACAAGTAGACCGAAATCCATATGCATCTACCTACTAATCATCCACCTTGAGATATCTATCCAGAACATCTCGCTGGTATTAAGTTGCGAATCCCACCCAAAGTGTAAACTCAAAGCAACAGACAACTGCATTAAAGAAATTTGCGTAAAGTAAACAATCCTTGCACCCGCAAGTACAAGCACCGTTGTTTTCGCCCTTGTGGCAACAACACATCCCCTAGACTCATGTTTCTATCACTCAAGCTAGTCATCGGAGGGCATGAACCCACAATCATGCATAACGCTCCCTCTTGGAGTCACTACCTACTACTTGGCCAAAGCAATAAACAGCAACAGAGAACATGCAAGAATTAGTCAAGAACATAAATATAAAAGAAGAGAATCAAATATATAACTCAATCACAATCTGAACATAATCTCATAATCCATCAGATCCCAGTAAACTCAACATAGCAACAGCAGAAAGATTACATAAGTTCCTCGATCATGCAGGGCAGCTCACGAGGTCTAATCCATGAAGAACAAAGAGGGGAGGAGAACATCACATAGCTACTGATCATAGACCCATGGTCCAAGGTGGACTACTCACGGTTAATCCGGGAAGAATCCATGGTGGTGGAGAAGCTCCCGGAGGTGATTCCTCCCTCCGGAAGGGTGCCGGGAAGAGGTCTTATGGTGCTCCCGATCTTGGAAGTGCAGCGGCGGCGGAACAGAGGAGAGATCGCGAAAAAGGGTCCCGTATCCGAGGGTTTCTCGTCACGGGTAATAAATAGGCGAAAGGGGGCAGGAAGAGGTGGGCCAGGAGCTCCAGGTGCCCCGCTGGCGCGGCCAGGGGTGGGGCCGCGCCCTCTGGCTGCCTGGGCCCCCCCATGCTCCCCTCTGTCCCCTCTCGGGCTCTTCGCGAAGCTACCGGTACGCTGATTTTTCTTATATTTTTCTCAGAATTTTTCTGGTACTTTTAATAAGGGGGAAACCTGAAATAGAAAAACAACAGAAAACAGGAACTGGCACTGGGGTGCACTGAGTTAATAGGTTAGTCCAAATATGATCAAAAGTGTATGGAAGTTCATCAATATCATAGCAATATCACACAAAAGAGGCATGGAGCAAGCAGAAATTATAGATACGTTTTGGACGTATCAACATCCCCAAGATTAATTCCTGCTCGTCCTCGAGTAGGTAAATGATAACAAGCATAATTTCTGTGGTGACATGCTAACAACCATATAAGAAATTTTAAGTAAAGCAATCAATGCATGTAATTCAATTCAAGTCATAACCGGCAAGAATCTATATTTGGCATTGAAACAAGCACCATAAGAACATAAAGGTGCAAGAGCTCTCGATGTCCGTGACTCGAATGTCTCCAAATGGTGTTTGCGTGCAAGAAAGGGGATAGGGATATACGAGAAAAAGTATTTTTATGTTGAGAACTCAATCTACTAAAGTTTCACACTTGGTCTTCTTTGGAATCTTATCTTGACTCATCCCCAGACCACTAGCCAGGTACAAGTCAAAATGATCCACTCCCTTTTGATATTTTGAGCACTCATGCAATGGATGAGCGTAAGCAAGAAAGTTGACACTTAGGATGGCAAAGAGAGAAAAATGATGGGGGAGGAAGACAAAAAGGTGTGAAAGGCTCACATCAATGAGGACAATCATAGGCGAGAGAAAGCCAAATGATAGATATGATGTGAGGAGTAGGGATTGCCATGCAACGGATGCACATATGAGCTAAGGTAAGCTCTCCAATGGAACTAGTGGGGGTGCATCCAACTTGCTTGCTCAAGAAGACCTAGAGCTCATTTGAGGAGGATCATCATTGGAATATACAAGCCAAGTTCTAAAGTGTGAAGGTCCCCACATAGCTATATGCATGAATGATAATCTCTATGGAATACAAGATATAAGATGGAGTACGAGTGTGGATCTCTCAAAAGGAATAGTAGTGTGCCCCCTTCTCTCTTTTATTTTCTTTTTTCTCCTTTATCTCTTTTTTGTATTTTTTTGGTGGCCTCAATGGCTCTTTCTATCTCTCTCATTTGTCCTCTTTGGGATATTTTAATTTGTCCACTTTGGGATCTTTTCCTCACTTTACACTCTATATATTACAAAAAGTATAGAAGATCTTTCACACTTTACAAAGTAATCAAATCATAAAGAAGATGTAACTATCATGATGTATGCAAATGTATGCCTCTGCCAGTGTAGCAGGATATGCAATGATACTAGCGCGTCATGTAGCAATGATTAGGTCAAGGCCCAACTAGCATGTGGCTCATCGATCAAGCAAGTATCATGTATGACATGAAGATCAAGTCATGAGAAGATGGATGTTGCATGGCAATATATCTCGGAAAGGCTATGGAAATGCCTTGATAGGTAGGTATGGTGGCTGTTTTGAGGAAGGATATAAGGAGGTTTATGATGACAGAGCGTATCGTGCCAAGGGTTTGGATGTACCGGCGAAGGTGGATGCCAACTCTCGGAGTGAGAAGAAAGCAATGCACGGCACAAGAGAGGCTAGAAAAATATGGGAAGGTGGAAGTGTCAACTTTCGAATACTCACATTAGTTCGAAGAACTCATGCACTTATTATCGGTAACTCTCAATCTAATAAGGAGGTTCACAAAGAGACAAGTACCCCAAGGAGGAGTGTATGGGGGTTTGGTTATCCTTGCGCATCCTCGACTCATGGTACGTGAGTGTACTCTAATATTCGACCCCTCAGAAGAGTAGTGATCCATCTAGTAGCTAGAGTTCTCAACTAATTTGTAGGTTTTGAAATTAAACACGGATTTCCCAAAATACGACATCTATCACTAATAGGATAAATCTCTTGACACCAAAAGTCCAAACATTACTGAAAACAACATTTCAAAACTATTGCAAGTTACTACTTCATAAAGAATAGCATCCTCAATTACCTACTTCAAGTCAAGACACAAACCTCAGTGCAACAGGCAAACTCTCTACACAAGATAAACATGAAAACTCAAGAGAGTTGCAACAATAAACTAAACAAAATCTCTTTAAAAGATAAGCATGAAAGCTAAGAGCAAAACATGACAGTAGCTACGAAAAGATAAAGAACACACACAACAAAGATAAGCATGAAAAAAAATCCTATGTTGTGTTCTAAATTTTGGAAGTGGAGCGTGTTTCTCTCCCACACAAAGAAAGTTGGTTTCTAACATGTTATGAACATCAAGCAAAGCTAAAGAAAAGTAGAAATAAAACCTAAGAGCGAGACGCTCCAAGAATAGCACATAACGCATGAAGTGATAAAAATATAGTGAAACGAGAGACGAACTAATAATTGTCGATGGAGAAGGGGATGCACGGGGGCATCCCCAAGCTTAGACGCTTGAGTCTCCATGAATATTTCTTGGGGGTGCATGGGGGCATCCCCAAGCTTGAACGCTTGACACTTCTTAATCTTCTTTCATCATCTTCCCTCGCACACTTGAAAACTCCCTTCATACATAACTCATCATAATCTGATTAGCGAGGTTAGTACCCATAATAAAATAATTTTTCTTTACTGGAAATAAGTATAATATTGAAGAGCTACTGTTTCTCAAGATTGCAAAAAAGGTTTTGCAAAGAAAAAGCAAGCTCAAGGTTTGCAAAACGAAGGAAAGGCAAAACAGAACATAATCTGTGAAAAACGGACCAGCAGGTAGTAAAGAATTGTTTAGGGATACTTCTGCAACTCAAATAAAAAAACTCAGAACATACGAAAGTTTCGTAATTGTATAGATCACGCTGTGTAAAAAATTCAGCTTAAAAAGATGAACAGGGATTTTTATCTGATTTTTCTAGTCACGAGGACAGAATTTGTTTTCTGGACAGCATGCCACAACTTTCACTTTCCTTGTCGTATGAGGCTATAAAAGGCACAAAGCTCGAAAAGTAAATATACAATGATGTTGCTACAGTAGTAAAAATCATCAAGACCACTAAAAACAGAAGAAGAAAAAAAGGGAAATCCTAAATTCGTTGCGGGCTGCCTCCCGAAAGCGCTTCTTTAAAGCCATTAGCTAGGCTTAATGCAAAATAGATCAAGTCTTTTCAAGAAAATAACTAGCCCGTGTGACGGACTCAAAAGGCAACTTAATCTTTTTCCTAGGGAAGTGTTCCATCCCTTTCTTGAGAGGTAATTGGAATTTTATATTCCCTTCTTACATATCAATAACAGCACCCACGGTGCGAAGAAAAGGACGTCCCAAAATAATTGGACAAGAAGGTTCACATTCAATGTCCATAATAGTAAAATCAACGGGAACATAATTTTCATTGACAATCATAAGAACATCATCTATCTTCCCCAAAGGTTTCTTTATGGAAGAATCGACGAGACGAACACCAAAAGAACAAGCATCAAAAGGTTTCAATTCAAATATATCATACATTCTTTTGGGAATAACAGAGGTACTAGCTCCAACATCACATAAAGCATAGCAAGAAAAGTTATTCAACTTAATTTTAATCATAGGATCCCAACCATCCTCCAGCTTTCTAGGTATGGAGGCTTCTACCCTAAGCTTCTCCTCCCTATCTTTGATGAGAGCATTAGTGATATGCTCCGTGAAGGCAAGATTAAGTGTGCTAGTGTGGGGGTCTCTAGACATCTTGTGAAGGAAACGAATAACTTCAGAAAGGGTGAAATTATCAAAATCAAGGTCACTACTATCAAGTAGAGTAGTAGTTGTGTCCTTTAGGTTCACTTGTTTGGTAGCTTCTATAGTCATAGGAATTTCTTCTTCTACGGTTGAGGTCATAGCATCACCATTAATAGGTCCTATGGGACTAGGGGTGCATTGGGTGCTAAGAGTTTGGATATCCTCAACCACTTGGATAGTAGCAATAATATGGTGTTTAGGAAGGCTCTTAATTCTATCTTCTTCCTCCTTTTCTCTAGCTCATCTCTCTTTAAGTTTAGCCATCATCCTAATGTTTTCATTAATTTGCAATTGGATAGCATTCATAGGAGTGACCTTCCTCTCCTCATGGGGAGAAGTTCTAATTTTAAGAAATTCTACTTCGTGGGCTAAATTGTCTACCTTCGACGAGAGGGTATCTAGTTTGTCTAGTTTTTCCTCTACACTCTTGTTGAAGGCTTTTTGGGTAGTGATAAAGTCTTTAAGCATACTCTCTAATTCAGAAGTGGAGTTTTTGGTGCTAGGATAAGTGTTGTTGTTCCCATAGTTGTTGGAGGGGAACGGTCTAGGATTGCTACCAAAGTTACTCCTATAAGCATTGTTGTTGAAGTTGTTTCTAGAGATAAAGTTCACATCTACTTGATCCTAAGCAATCAAATAATTTAAAGGAACATTTTGAGGATCAATAGGATATTTCTTGGTAACTAGAGACATAATCAAGTCAAATTTTTCATTTACGGAGGAGATCTCCTCGACAGAGTTTACCTTCCTACCTGTTGGAGCTCTTTCGGTGTGCCATTGGGAATAGTTGGTCATCATCTCATCGAGAAGTTTTGTGGCAGCACCAAGTGTAGTTGACATAAAGTTTCCTCCAGCGGCCGATTCTAGCAAATTCCGCGAGGCAAAGTTCAAGCCTGCATAAAAAGTCTGGATAACCATCCAAGTAGTCAAACCATGCGTAGGGAAATTCTTAACAAGGGATTTCATGCGTTCCCAAGATTGGGCAATGTGTTCATTATCCAATTGCTTAAAATTCATAATAAAGCTCCTCCTCAACTGGATAATCTTAGCAGGGGGATAGTACTTCCCAATAAAAGCATCATTGCACTTATCCTAAGAATGTATGCTATTCTTAGGCAAGGATTGAAACCAGATTTTAGCTTCATCCCTCAACGAGAAAGGAAAAATCTTAAGCTTAACAATATCACCATCTACTTCTTTGTACTTTTGCATATCACAAAGCTCAATAAAATTATTTAAGTGCAAAGAAGCATCATCTCTAGCACCAGAGAATTGATCTTTCATAACAAGGTGCAGCAAAGCAGGTTTAATCTCATAAGAAGGTGCTGAAGTAGCAGGTGTAGCAATAGGAGTGCAGATAAAGTCACTGTTGTTGTGACTAGTGAAGTCACACAACTTGGTGTTTTCAGAGGAACCCATAGTAGCAGCAAGCAAGATAACTATTTTTTTGATTTTTGATAAAAGACACTAAATAAAAAACTGAAAGGTAAACTAACAAGACTAAAAAGCAAAGATAAAAGATAGTGTGCAACTCCTCTATCTTGAAGAGTGGAGTCCCCAACAACGGCGCCAGAAATTTGCTTGATACACGAGATAACTTCTCGCCCCTCGTTGGTTACCCCAAGTGGAAGGTTAGATGTAGATAGCAGCCAGTATCCCTTAGCGAAGATGCTAAGGTTGAATGTCAAACCAATAGGAATCCAACGGATACAAATAGGTGGTGAAGTGAACAATGGCGCCGTTCAAAACTCTAAGTTGCTTACTTCACCTGGACCTGCACACACACAACAGATAGCTTTGCTACCAACGAGTACAGAGGAGTTGTCAATTCCTCCGGCCTTGTTGTTTAAAAAGGATAAAATGCACGGGATAATAATGATATTGATTGCTACGGAAAAGTAAATATTCAAAGTAAATTGAAGGTGTAAACAGTGTTGGAAATATGGGCCGGGGTACTATGATGTTCACCAGTGATGTCTCTCTCCCAAAAGACGATAAAATAGCCATGCGAGGTAAACAAATTACAGCTGGGCAATTGACAGGATTATGTGCGCAAACCAATGCTAATTATGCTAAACATAAAGGAAGAGGCTCAAAAGCATGGGCAGTACACCAAGACAAGTAGACCGAAATCCATCTGCATCTACCTACTAATCATCCACCTTGAGACATCTATCCAGAACATCTCGTTGGTATTAAGTTGCGAATCCCACCCAAAGTGTAAACTCAAAGCAACAGACAACTGCATTAAAGAACTTCGCGTAAAGTAAACAATCCTTGCACCCGCAAGTAGAAGCACCATTGTTTTCCCCCTTGTGGCAACAACACATCCCCTAGACTCATGTTTCTGTCACTCAAGCTAGTCATCGGAGGGCATGAACCCACAATCATGCATAACGCTCCCTCTTGGAGTCACTACCTACTACTTGGCCAAGGCAATAAACAACAACGGAGAACATGAAAGAATTACTCAAGAACATAAATATAAAAGAAGAGAATCAAATATATAACTCAATCACAATCTGAACATAATCTCATAATCCATCAGATCCCAGTAAACTCAACATAGCAACAGCAGAAAGATTACATAAGTTCCTCGATCATGGAGGGCAGCTCACGAGGTCTAATCCATGAAGAACAAAGAGGGGAGGAGAACATCACATAGCTACTGATCATAGACCCATGGTCCAAGGTGGACTACTCACGGTTAATCCGGGAAGAATCCATGGTGGTGGAGAAGCTCCCGGAGGTGATTCCTCCCTCCGGAAGGGTGCCGGGAAGAGGTCTTCTGGTGCTCCCGATCTTGGAAGCACGGCGGCGGCGGAACAGAGGAGAGATCGCGAAAAAGGGTTCCGTCTCCGAGGGTTTCTCATCACGTGGAATAAATAGGCGAAAGGGGGCAGCCAGAGGTGGGCCAGGGGCTCCAGGCGCCCCCGTGGCGCGGCCAGGGGTGGGGCCGCGCCCTCTGGCCGCCTGGGGCCCCCTGGCTCCCCTCTGGCCCCTCTCGGGCTCTTCGCGAAGCTTCTGGTACGCTGATTTTTCCTATATTTTTCCCGGAATTTTTCTGTTACTTTTAATAAGGGGGAAACCTGAAATAGAAAAACAGTAGAAAACATGAACTGACACTGGGGTGCACTGAGTTAATAGGTTAGTCCAAATATGATCAAAAGTGTATGGAAGTTCATCAATATCATAGCAATATCACACAAAAGAGGCATGGATCTCTCCTCTGTTCCGCCGCCGCCGCGCTTCCAAGATCGGGAGCACTAGAAGACCTCTTCCTGGCACCCTGCCGGAGGGAGGAATCACCTCCGGGAGCTTCTTGATACGTCCAAAACGTATCTATAATTTCTGCTTGCTCCATGCATGTTTTGTGTGATATTGCTATGTTCTAGATACACTTTCATACATTTTTGATCATATTTGGACTAACCTATTAACTCAGTGCACCCCAGTGCCAGTTCCTGTTTCCTGCTGTTTTTCTATTTCAGTTTTCCCCCATATAAAAAGTGCCAGAAAATTTCGGGAAAATTCAGATAAAAAATCAGCGTGGAGGAAACTTCGCGAAGAGCCCGGGAGGGGGCAGAGGGGAGCCAGGGGGGCCCAGGCGGCCACCCGGCGTGGCCCCACCCCTGGCCGCGCCAGGGGGGCGCCTGGGGGCCCTGGTCCACCTCTGGCTGCCCCCCTTCGCCTATTTATTCTCCGTCACGGGAAAACTCCAGAAGAGGAACCCTATTCTGCGAACTCGCCTCTGTTCCGCCGCCGCCGCGCTTCCGAAGATCGGGAGCACCAGAAGATCTCTTCCCGGCACCCTGCCGGAGGGAGGATTGACCTCCGGGAGTCTCCTCTCCACCATGGATGCTCCACGGATGTCTCGTGAGTAGTTTTCCTTGGACCATGGGTCCGTGATCAGTAGCTATGTGATGTTCTCCTCCCCTCTTTGATCTTCATTGTTTAGACCTCGTGAGCTGCCCTACATGATCGAGGCATCTTTGTAATATTTCTGCTATTGCTATGTTGAGTTTGATAGGATCTGATGGATTATGAGATTATGTTCAGATTGTGATAGAGTAATATATTTGGTTTTTATCTCTTATATTTTTGTTCCTAAGTAATTCTTGCATGTTCTCCGTTGTTGTTTATTGCTTTGGCCAAGTAGTAGGTAGTGACTTCAAGAGGGAACGTTGTGCTAGATTGTGGGTTCATGCCCCCCGATGACACGCTTGAGTGACAGAAACATGAGTCTAGGGGATGTGTTGTTGCCACAAGGGGGAAAACGGTGCTTGTGACCGCGGTCACAAGGAATGTTTACTTTACGCAGAGTTCTTTTTAATGCAGTTGTCTGTTGCTTTGGGTTTACACTTTGGGTGGGGCTCGCAACTTAATACCAGCGAGATGTTCTGGATAGATATCTCAAGGTGGATGATTAGTAGTAGATGCAGATGGATTTCGGTCTACTTATCTTGGCATACTGCATGTGCTTTTGAACCTCGTCCTTTCTTTTGTAGCATAGTTAGCATTGCGGTGCGTTCATAATCCTGTCAATTGCCTTTCTGTAATTTGTTTACCTCGCATAGCAATTTTATCTTCTTTTGGGAGAGAGCCATCACTAGCGAACATCACGTATCCCGGTCCATATCCTCATTATTGTTTCCACGCTATATTTACTTTACTGCTTTTACTTGCTATCATTATCCCTTGCATTTTACCCTTGTGAACAACAAGACCGGAGAGATTGACAACCTCTCTGAACTTCGTTGGGAACAAAGTTATCTGTGTCTGTGTGCAGGTCCGCGTCAGTTGCGTCGCTTACACCTACTTATCATCTCTGGAGTCCTGCTGGAGACAATACTTGGTATCTTCACCGAGGGAAAACTGTTTATGCACTACATCTCAACCTTCCACTTGGGGTAACCAACGAAGGGGCGAGAAGCCATCAAGCAAGTTTTCTGGCGCCGTTGCCGGGGACTCCAAGTGCTAAGATAGGGGAGTTGCACACTACCCTTTACCTTCGTGTTTTAGTCTTGTTAGTTTACCTATCAGTTTTTACTTTTGTGTATTTTATCAAAAATACCTGTTACCTTGCTTACTGATGCTATCTTTACCATGGGTGTTGAACCACCCAAATATGGTAGGATGGACATGTTTCACTTGGATCGTTTTCGATCAATTTGTGCTCGCGCTAAAAACCCAACCGACTTGGTTGAGGGAAAATCATTGGATGAGCATGCTCATTATACGCGGCACCGCCTATCTCAGAAAGGGAAACACTTATGGGATCAAATACATGTTTCTTATTGCCATGCTAAACTTTTGTGCCACATTTAGGATTTTACTTGCTGTTCTAATATAGATCATAAACACCTCCCTTTCCAATGTGAGTTTAATGAAAATGAGATCTTATCATCTTATGCTAAAGGTGTTTATGATTACTTTGATGTTGAAAAGATTGAAGAGTTTGTTGCTTTTAAAGGTGCCTATGAGATTGCTTCTTTGATTGAAAAATATCACGATACTATTTTCGAGTCTGAAAACTTTGCAGTTCTTGCTTATTGCTTTGAGAATTATACTTCCAATTCTTGTATTGAGGATTTTAAAAATAAAAAATTCTCTGCCCAAGAAGAGGCCAATGATTGCATTGAGGAGGAATCCCATTATTCCGAGGCCTCACTTGAAATATCCCTTTCTGAAAATTTTGATACTTGCCTTGTTGATGGCCAAGATGCCACTATGGATGATGCTGACAAAAATGAACTCTCTATAGTTCCTTATGTTAAGCATGAAATTGTTGCTATTGCACCCACACTTTATTGTCCTATTATCCTTTTGAAATCTCCATATCCGGAGAACTTTTCTCTTATCAAGGCTCAATGTGATGGGTTGCATTTATCTTATAATCCTAAAGACCCTGTTGAAAACTATACACGTGTGCTTGCAGTTCATGAACAACATGATTTATGTGATAGTTATATTCTTGATGTTGTTCATGATACTACTGAAAATTATTTTGAGAGAGGGAAGTTTGGTTGTAGAAACTTCCATATTACTAAAACTCCTCTCTTTATGTTGAAAGTTTTGAAGATGTTCCTGTTCCACCTTTCTATGCATGTCACTTTGTGCTCCTTTGACTTATTTTCTTACAAGATGCCTATTCATAGGAAGTGGGTTAGGCTTAAATGTGTTTCACATTTGCTTCTTGATGCTCTCTTTTGCTTCAAAATTCTTATTCTTGTGAGAGCATCTTCTATAATCTTTAAGCCTAGCTAATGGCTCTAAACAAGCGCTTTCGGGAGGCAGCCCGCAACGAATTTAGGTGTTTCTTTTTGATTTTGTTGTGTCTTGATGATTGTTACTTCTGTAGCAACATCATTGTATCTTTATTTTTCAGCTTTGTGCCAAGTTATAGCCTCTTACGACAAGGGAAGTAAAAGTTGTGACATGCTGTCCAGAAAACAGATTCTGTCCTCGTGACCAGAAAAATTCCAGAAAAATCCCAGTTCATCTTTTTGAGCTGAAATTTTTACACAGTATGCTATATACAATTACTAAACTTCTGTATGTTCTGAGTTTTTTTATTTGAGTTGCATAAGTGCCCCTAAAAAATTCTTTACTATCTGCTGTTCTGTTTTTCACAGATTCTGTCACGTTTTGTCTCTCCTTACTTTTGCAAACCTTAAGCTTGATTTTTCCTTGCAAAAACTTTTTGGAACTCTTGAGAAACAGTAGCTCTTCAAGATTATCTTTATATCCAGTGGGAAAAAATTATTTATTAATGGTACTAACCTCTCTAATCAGCTTATGATGAGTTATGTATGAAGGGAGTTTTCAAGTGTGCGATGGAAGATGATGAAAGAAGATCCAGGAGTGTCAAGCGCTCAAGCTTGAGGATGCCCCCATGCATCCCCAATAAATATTCAAGGAGACTTAAGCGTCTAAGCTTGGGGATGCCCCCGTGCATCCCCTTCTCCATCAACAATCATCAGTTCGTCCTTCGTCTCACTATATTTTTATCACTTCATGTGTTATGTGCTATGCTTGGAGCGTCTCGCTCTTAGGTTTTGTTTTTAGTTTTCTTTAGCTTTGCTTGCTGTTCATAACAATTTAGATCCTTTCTTACTTTGTGTGGGAGAGAAACACGCTCCACTTTCAAAATTTAGAACACATCATAGGATTTTTCCTGCCTATCTTTTTGCTGTTGTGTGTTCTTTATCTTTTCATAGCTACTGCCTTGTTTAGTTTTAGTTTTAGTTTGTCTTTAGCAAGAGACTTGGATTTTGTTTAGTTTGTTGCTGCAACTCTTTTTAGTTTTCATGTTTATCTTGTTAAGAGAGTTGGTTGTTGCACTGAGTTGTGTCTTGTCTTGAAAGTAGGTAATTGAGGTTGCTATTTAGATTTAGTAGTAGCTTGCAATAGTTTTGAGGTATTGATGTGAGTAATGTTTGAACTTTTGGTGTCAAGAGCTCTAGCCTATTAGTGATAGGTGTCGTATTTTGGGCAATCCGTGTGTGTTTTCAAAACCTACAAACCTAGTTGAGAACTCTAGCTACTAGATGGATCAGTACTCTTCTGAGGGGTCGAATATCAGAGAACACTCACGTACCATGAGTCGAGGATGCGCAAGGATAACCAAACCCCCATACACTCCTCCTCGGGGTACTTGTCTCTTTGTGAACCTCCTCATTAGATTGAGAGTTACCGAAAATAAGTGCATGAGTTCTTCGGACTAATGTAAGTATTGAAAGTTGACACTTCCACCTTCCCATATTTTTCTAGCCTCTCCTGTGTCGTACATTGCCTTCTTCTCACTCCGAGAGTTGGTGTCCACCTTTGCCGGTACATCCAAACCCTTGGCATGATACGCTCTGTCATCATAAGCCTCCTTATATCTTTCCTCAAAACAGCCACCATACCTACCTATCAAGGCATTTCCATAGCCTTTCCGAGTTATATTTCCATGCAACTACCACCTCTTCATGACTTGATCTTCATGTCATACATGTTCCTGCTACACTGGCAGCGACATACATTGCATACATCATGTAGTTACTTCTTCTTGATGTTTTGAGTACCTTGTAAAGTGTGAAAGATCTCCTTTACCTTCTTGTAAAATAGAGTGTTGCCCTTAAGTGAGGAAAAGATCCCAAAGTGGACACATTAAAAGATCCCAAAGAGGACAAATGAGAGTAAAATAGAAAGAGCCATTGAGGCCACCAAAAAAATACAAAAAAATAGAAAAGAGAAAAAGAAATAAAAAGAGAGAAAGGGGCAACACTACTATCCTTTTGAGAGATCCACACTAGTACTCCCTTTATATCCTTGTACTCCATAGAGATGATATTTTTGCATATAGTTCCATTGGAGAGCTTCCTAGCTCGTATGTGCATCCGTTGCATGGCAATCCCTACTCCTCACATCATATCTATCATTTGGCATCTCTTGCCTATGATTGTACTCATTGATGTGAGCCTTTCTCTTCCTTTTTGTCTTCCTCCTCCACCATATTTCTCTCTTTTCCATCCTAAGTGTCAACTCTCGTGCTTACGCTCATTCATTGCATCAGTGCTCAAAATATCGAAAAGGAGTGGATCAAATTGACTTGTACCTGGCTAGTGGTCTGGGGACGAGTCAAGATAAGATTCCAAAAGAGGACCAAGTGTGAAACTTTAGTAGATTCAGTTCTCAAAACAAAAATACTTTTTTCTCGTATTCCCTATCCCCCTTCTTGCACACAAACACCATTTGAAGACATTCGAGTCATGGACAGCGATAGATCTTGCACCTTTTGTTCTTTTGTTACTTGTTTCAATGCTAATATAGACTCTTGCATGTTATGACTTGAATTGAATCTCTAACCTTGATTGCTTTACTTTTCAAAGTTCTTTTATGGTTGCTAGCATGTCACCACAGAAATTATGCTGTTATCATTTACCTACTCGAGGACGAGCAGGAATTAAGCTTGGGGATGTTGATACGTCCAAAACGTATCTATAATTTCTGCTTGCTCCATGCATGTTTTGTGTGATATTGCTATGTTCTAGATACACTTTCATACATTTTTTATCATATTTGGACTAACCTATTAACTCAGTGCACCCCAGTGCCAGTTCCTGTTTTCTGCTGTTTTTCTATTTCAGTTTTCCCCCATATAAAAAGTGCCAGAAAAATTAGGGAAAATTCAGATAAAAAATCAGCGTGGAGAAAGCTTCGCGAAGAGCCCGGGAGGGGGCAGAGGGGAGCCAGGGGGGCCCAGGCGGCTACCCGGCGCGGCCCGACCCCTGGCCGCGCCAGGGGGCGCCTCGGGCCCCTGGTCCACCTCTGGCTGCCCCCCTTCGCCTATTTATTCTCCGTCACGGGAAAACTCCAGAAGAGGAACCCTATTCCGCGAACTCGCCTCTGTTCCGCCGCCGCGTCGCTTCCGAAGATCGGGAGCACCAGAAGACCTCTTCCCGGCACCCTGCCAGAGGGAGGATTGACCTCCGGGAGTCTCCTCTCCACCATGGATGCTCCCCGGATGTCTCGTGAGTAGTTTTCCTTGGACCATGGGTCCGTGATCAGTAGCTATGTGATGTTCTCCTCCCCTCTTTGATCTTCATTGTTTAGACCTCGTGAGCTGCCCTACATGATCGAGTCATCTTTGTAATATTTCTGCTATTGCTATGTTGAGTTTGATAGGATCTGATGGATTATGAGATTATGTTCATATTGTGATAGAGTAATATATTTGGTTTTTATCTCTTATATTTTTGTTCCTAAGTAATTCTTGCATGTTCTCCGTTGCTGTTTACTGCTTTGGCCAAGTAGTAGGTAGTGACTTCAAGAGGGAACGTTGTGCTAGATTGTGGGTTCATGCCCCCCGATGACACGCTTGAGTTACAGAAACATGAGTCTAGGGGATGTGTTGTTGCCACAAAGGGGAAAACAACGGTGCTTGTGACCGCGGTCACAAGGAATGTTTACTTTACGCAGAGTTCTTTTTAATGCAGTTGTCTGTTGCTTTGGGTTTACACTTTGGGTGGGGCTCGCAACTTAATACCAGCGAGATGTTCTGGATAGATATCTCAAGGTGGATGATTAGTAGTAGATGCAGATGGATTTCGGTCTACTTATCTTGGCGTACTGCATGTGCTTTTGAACCTCGTCCTTTCTATTGTAGCATAGTTAGCATTGCGGTGCGTTCATAATCCTGTCAATTGCCTTTCTGTAATTTGTTTACCTCGCATAGCAATTTTATCGTCTTTTGGGAGAGAGACATCACTAGCGAACATCACGTATCCCGGTCCATATCCTCAATATTGTTTCCACGCTATATTTACTTTACTGCTTTTATTTGCTATCATTATCCCTTGCATTTTACCCTTGTGAACAACAAGACCGGAGAGATTGACAACCTCTCTGAACTTCGTTGGGAACAAAGTTATCTGTGTCTGTGTGCAGGTCCGCGTCAGTTGCGCCGCTGACACCTACTTATCATCTCTGGAGTCCTACTGGAGACAAACCTTGGTATCTTCACCGAGGGAAAACTGTTGCTGCACTACATCTCAACCTTCCACTTGGGGTAACCAACGAAGGGGCGAGAAGCCATCACTTCTGCACCACCATGGATGCTTCCCGGATGAACCGTGAGTAGTCCACCTTGGACCATGGGTCTATGATCAGTAGCTATGTGATGTTCTCCTCCCCTCTTTCTTCTTCATGGATTAGACCTCGTGACCTGCCCTACATGATCGAGGCACTTATGTAATCTTTCTGTTGTTACTATGTTGAGTTTGCTGGGATCCGATGGATTATGAGATTATGTTCAGATTGTGATTGAGTTATATATTTGATTCTCTTCTTTTATATTTATGTTCTTGAGTAACTCTTGCATGTTCTCCGTTGCTGTTTATTTCTTTGGCCAAGTAGTAGGTAGTGACTCCAAGAGGGAGGGTTATGCATGATTGTGGGTTCATGCCCCCCCCAATGACTAGCCTGAGTGACAGAAACATGAGTCTAGGGGATGTGATGTTGGCACAAGGGGGAAAACAACGGTGCTTGTACTTGCGGGTGCAAGGATTGTTTACTTTACGCAAAGTTCTTTAATGCGGTTGTCTGTTGCTTTGAGTTTACACTTCGGGTGGGATTCACAACTTAATACCAGCGAGATGTTCTGGATAGATATCTCAAGGTGAATGATTAGTAGGTCGATGCAGATGGATTTCGGTCTACTTGTCTTGGCGTATTGCCCATGCTTTTGAGCCTCTTCCTTTCTGTTTAGCATAATTAGCATTGGTTTGCGCACATAATCCTGCCAATTGCCCAGCTGTAATTTGTTTACCTCGCATGGCTATTTTATCGTCTTTTGGGAGAGAGACATCACTAGTGAACATCATAGTACCCCGGTCCATATTTCCAACACTGTTTACACCTTCAATTTACTTTGAGTATTTACTTTTCTGTAGCTATCACTATCATTATTATCCAGTGTGTTTTATCCTTTGTAAACAACAAGGCTGGAGGAATGGACAACTCCTCTGTACTCGTTGGGAGCAAAGCTATCTGTTGTGTGTGCAGGTTCAGGTGAAGTAAGAAACTTAGAGTTGTGAACGGCGCCATTGTTCACTTCACCACCTATTTGTATCCGTTGGAGTCCTATTGGTTTGACATTCAACCTTAGCATCTTCGCTAAGGGAAACTTGCTGCTATCTACATCTCACCTTCCACTTGGGGTAACCAACGAGGGGCGAGAAGTTATCTCGTGTATCAAGCAAATTTCTGGCGCTGTTGCCGGGGACTCCACTCTTCAAGATAGGGAGTTGCACACTATCTTTTATCTTTGCTTTTTAGTCTTGTTAGTTTACCTTTCAGTTTTTGCTTTAGTGTATTTTATCAAAAATCAAAAAAATAGTTATCTTGCTTGCTGCTACTATGGGTTCCTCTGAGAACTCCAAGTTGCGTGACTTCACTAGTCACAACAACAGTGACTTTATGTGCACTCCTATTGCTACACCTGCTACTTCAGCACCTTCTTATGAGATTAAACCTGCTTTGCTGAACCTTGTTATGAAAGATCAATTCTCTGGTGCTAGAGATGATGCTGCTTTGCACTTAAATAATTTTATTGAGCTTTGTGATATGCAAAAGTACAAAGAAGTAGAGGGTGATATTGTTAAGCTTAAGCTTTTTCCTTTCTCTTTGAGGGATGAAGCTAAAATCTGGTTTCAATCCTTGCCTAAGAATAGCATAGATTCTTGGGATAAGTGCAAGGATGCTTTTATTGGGAAGTACTATCCCTCTGCTAAGATTATCCAGTTGAGGAGGAGCTTTATTATGAATTTTAAGCAATTGGATAATGAACACGTTGCCCAAGCTTGGGAACACATGAAATCTCTTGTTAAGAATTGCCCTACGCATGGTTTGACTACTTGGATGGTTATCCAGACTTTTTATGCAGGCTTGAACTTTACCTCGCGGAACTTGCTAGATTCGGCCGCGGGAGGAACCTTTATGTTAACTACACTTGGTGCTGCCACAAAACTTCTCGATGAGATGATGACCAACTATTCCCAATGGCACACCGAAAGAGCTCCAACAGGTAGGAAGGTAAACTCTGTCGAGGAGATCTCCTCCCTAAATGAAAAAGTTGACTTGATTATGTCTCTAGTTACCAAGCAATCTCCTATTGATCCTCAAAATGTTCCTTTAAATTCTTTGATTGCTCAGGATCAAGTAGATGTGAACTTTATCTCTAGAAACAACTTCAACAACAATGCTTATAGGAGTAACTTTGGTAGCAATCCTAGACCGTTCCCCTCCAACAACTATGGGAACAACAACACTTATCCTAGCACCAAAAACTCCACTTCTGAATTAGAGAGTATGCTTAAAGACTTTATCACTACCCAAAAAGCCTTCAACAAGAGTGTAGGGGAAAAACTAGACAAACTAGATACCCTCTCGTCGAAGGTAGACAATTTAGCCCATGAAGTAGAATTGCTTAAATTAGAACTTATCCCCTTGAGGAGAGGAAGGTCACTCCTATGAATGCTATCCAATTGCAAATTAATGAAAAAATTAGGATGATGGCTAAACTTAAAGAGAGATGGGCTAGAGAAAAGGAGGAAGAAGATAGAATTAAGAGCCTTCCTACACACCATACTGTTGCTACTATCCAAGTGGTTGAGGATATCCAAACTCTTAGCACCCAATGCACCCCTAGTCCCATAGGAACTATTAATGGTGATGCTATGACCTCAACCGTAGAAGAAGAAATTCCTATGATTATAGAAGCTACCAAACAAGTGAGCCTAAAGGACACCACTACTACTCTACTTGATAGTAGTGACCTTGATTTGTATAATTGCACCCTTTCTGCAGTTATTCGTTTCCTTCACAAGATGTCTAGAGACCCCCACACTAGCACACTTAATCTTGCCTTCACGGAGCATATCACTAATGCTCTCATCAAAGCTAGGGAGGAGAAGCTTAGGGTATAAGCCTCCATACCTATGAAGCTAGAAGATGGTTGGGATCCTATGATTAAAATTAAGTTGAATAACTTTTCTTGATATGCTTTATGTGATGTTGGAGCTAGTACCTCCGTTATGCCCAAAAGAATGTATGATATATTTGAATTGAAACCTTTTGATGCTTGTTCTTTTGGTGTTCGTCTCGTCGATTCTTCCGTAAAGAAACCTTTCGGGAAGATAGATGATGTTCTTATCATTGTCAATGACAATTATGTTCCCGTTGATTTTACTATTATGGACATTGAATGTGAACCTTCTTGTCCAATTATTTTGGGACGTCCTTTTCTTCGCACCGTGGGTGCTCTTATTGATATGAAAGAAGGGATTATAAAATTCCAATTCCCTCTCAAGAAAGGGATGAAACACTTCCCTAGGAAAATATTAAGTTTCCTTTTGAGTCTGTCACACGGGCTAGTTATTTTCTTGAAAAGACTTGATCTATTTTGCATTAAGCCTAGCTAATGGCTTTAAAGAAGCGCTTTCGGGAGGCAGCCCGCAACGAATTTAGGATTTCCCTTTTGTTTTTCTTCTGTTTTTAGTGGTCTTGATGATTTTTACTACTGTAGCAACATCATTGTATCTTTACTTTTCAAGCTTTGTGCCTTTTATAGCCTCATACGACAAGGGAAGTGAAAGTTGTGACATGCTGTCGAGAAAACAGATTCTGTCCTCGTGACTAGAAAAATCAGAGAAAAATCCAAGTTCATCTTTTTGAGCTGAATTTTTTACACAGCGTGCTCTATACAATTACGAAACTTTCGTATGTTCTAAGTTTTTTATTTGAGTTGCAGAAGTGTCCCTAAAAAATTCTTTACTACCTGCTGGTCTGTTTTTCACAGATTCTGTCCTGTTTTGCCTCTTCTTCGTTTTGCAAACCTTAAGCTTGCTTTTTCTTTGCAAAAACTTTCTGGAAATCTTGAGAAACAGAGCTATTCAAGATTATCCTTATTTCCAGTAGAGAAAAATTATTTTATTGTGGGTACTAACCTCGCTAATCAAATTATGATGAGTTATGTATGAAGGGAGTTTTCAAGTGTGCGAGGGAAGATGATGAAAGAAGATTAAGAAGTGTCAAGCGTTCAAGCATGGGGATGCCCCCATGCACCGGAATTTTTCTGGCACTTTAAGTAATGGGAAAACCTGAAATACAAAAACAGCAGAAAATAGGAACTGGCACTGGGGTGCACTGAGTTAATAGGTTAGTCCAAATATGATCAAAAGTGTATGGAAGTGCATCAATATCATAGCAATATCACACAAAAGATGCATGGAGCAAGCAGAAATTATAGATACGTTTTGGACGTATCAATCCCCTAGTCTCATGTTTCTGTCACTCAAGCTAGACATCGGGGGCCATGAACCCACAATCAAGCATAGAGCTCCCTCTTGTAGTTACTATCTACTACTTGGCCAAAGCAATAAAAAGCAACGGGGAACATGCAAAAATTACTCAAGAACAAAATATATAAGGAGAACCAAATAACTCATCACGATCTTAACATAATCTCATAATCCATCGGATCCCAGCAAACACAGCATAGTACATGAGTGCCCTTATCATGTAGGGCAGCTCACAAGGGCTAAGAATTGAAGCGCTAGATTGGAGAGAAGACATCACATAACTACTGCTCATGGAGCCATGGTCCAAGGGGGACAACTCACGTCACGTCCGGGAAGCGCTCATGATGGTGGAGAAGCTCCCGGAGATCAATCCTCCCTCCGGCAGGGTGCCGGGACGAGGTCTTCTCGCGATCCCGATCTCGGGATCACGGCGGTGGTGGAATATAGGAGAATTTCGCGATGCGGGTTCTTTTTTTGGGGTTTCTGTCCCGAGGGTTAAATATAGGCCGAAGGGGGCACCAGGGGAGGTGCCCTCCTCCCAGGAATACATAGGGCGCGGACCCACCCTAGGCCGCGCTAGGAGGCCGCATGGGAGGGGGTGGGCCCCCTCCGGCTCTCCTTCGGGCCTTCGGAGTCTTCTGGAACGATGATTTTTTTAAATATTTTCTTGGAATTTTTCTGGCACTGGAAATATTCGTAAATACCTGCAATGCACATACATCAGCAGATCGAAACTGGCACTGGGTGCACTGAGTTAGTAGTTTAGTCCAAATATGTGTAAAAATGTATGAAAGTGTAGCAAAACACATAGCAATGTCACCAAATAAGCATGGAACAAGCAGAAATTATAGATACGTTTGGGACGTAAACATCCCCAAACTTAATTCCTGCTCGTCCTCGAGTAGGTAAATGATAACTCAGATAATTTCTGTGGTGACATGCTAACACACATATAAGAACTTCAAAGTAAAGTAAGTAAGATATGCAATTCAAGTCAAGACAATAACAAGTAAGAGTCTATATCTAGTATTGAAACTGGAAAAGTAAGAACATAATGGTAAGAGCTCTCGCTGTCCGTGACTCGAATGTCTCCAAATGGTGTTTGCGTGCAAGAAGTGGGAGATGGGTTTATAGCATAAAAATACTATATAGTTTAATTAAGAACTCAATCTACTAAAACTTCACACTTCTCCTTCGGAATCTTATTTTGACTCGTCCCTAGACTACTAGTCAGGCACAAGTCAAATTGATCCTCTCCCTTTCGACTTTGAGCACTCATGCAATGGATGAGCTCAAGCAAGATATGTTGGCACTTAGGATGGCAAAGAGAAAAATGATGGGGAAGGAAGACAAAAGGTGTGAAAGGATCACATCAATGAGGAAAATCATAGGCGAGATAAATCCAAATGATAGATATGATGTATGGAGTAGGGATTGCCATGCAACGGATGCACAAATGAACTAAGGTAAGCTCTCCAATGGAACTACTGGGGGTGCATCCAACTTGCTTGCTCATGAAGACCTATAGCTCTTTTGGGGGGGCTCATCCTTGGAATATGCAAGCCAAGTTCTATTGTGTAAGGATCCCCACATAGTTATGCATGAATGATATGAAAATCTCTATGGAGTACAAATATGGCTATGGAGTACGAGTGTGGATCTTTCAAATGGAATATTAGTGTTTCCCCCTCCTCTCTTTTTATTTCTTTTTTAATTTATTATTTTGAATTTTTTTGTATTTTTGTGGCCTCATTGGCTCTTTCTATTTATCTCTCATTTGTCCTCTTTGGGATCTTTTAATTTGTCCTGTTTTGGGATCTTTTTTTTTCCTCTTTGGGATCTTTTACTCACTTAAGGGAAACACTCTATATTTTACAAGAATATAGAAAATCTCACACTTTACAAGAAGTACTCAACATAAATAAAACTGAAAACTATCATGATGTATGCAAATGTATGCCTCTTCCAGTGGAGCAGGATATGCAATGATACTAGCATGTCATGTAGCAATGATAAGGGCAAGGCCCAACTAGCATGCGGCTCTACGATCAAGCAAAAGCATGTATGACATGAAGATCAAGTCATGAGATGATGGATGTTACATGGCATTGTATCTCGAAAAGGCTATGGAAATGCCTTGATAGGTGGTATGGTGGTTGTTTTGAGGAAGGATATAATGAGTTTTATAATGATAGAGTGTATCGTGCCAAGGGTTTGGATGCACTGGCGAAGTTTGCACCAATTCTCAAGATGAGAAAGGGAAATGCACGGTGCCGAAGAGGCTAGCAAAATATGGATGGTGGAAGTGCCAACAATCGAATACTCGCATTAGTCAAAGGAACTCATGCCCTTATTATCGGTAAATCTCTATCTAATTAAGAGGTTCACAAAGATACAAGTACCCCGAGGAGGATTGTATGGGCGTTTGGTTATCCTTGCACATCCTCGACCCATGGTACGTGAGGGTACTCTATATATTCTTACCCCTCCAGAGGTTAGCGGTCCATCTAGTAGCTAGAGTTCTCAAGTAATTTTTGCAGTTTTCAAAAAATAAACACGGATTGCCCAAAATACGACACCTATCACTAATAGGCTCAAGATATTGGAACCAAAAGTCCAAACATTACTCAAATCAATACCTCAAAACTATTGCAAGTTACTACTATACTTATAATAGCAACCTCAATTACCTACTCATGTCAAGACACACAACTCAGTGCAACAAGCCAACTCTCTAAACAAGATAAGCATGATAACTCAAGAGAGTTCCAAAAGTAACAACCTAAATAAAATCTCTTAAAAATATAAGCATGAAAACAAAGCGCTAAACATGAAGCAGCTATGAAAATTTAAAGTACACACAATCAAAGATAAGCATGAAACATATGATGTCTTCTAGGGTGGAGTGGATCGTGTTTCTCTCCCAAAAAATGTAGGATAGGGTCCAAATTGTTATGAACAGCAAACAAAACTAAATAGACTAAAAAGTAAAGAGCGTGACGTTCCAAGCATAGCACATAACATATGAAGTGATAAAAATATAGCATGGAGAAGGACGAACTGATGATTATTGATGGAGAAGGGGATACACGGGGGCATCCCCAAGCTTAGACGCTTGAGTCTCCTTGAATATATATTGGGTGCGTGGGGGTATCCCCAAGCTTGAGCGCTTAACACTCCCGGATCTTCTTTCATCAACTTCCTTCGCACACTTGAAAACTCCCTTCATACGAAACTAATCATAAGCTGATTAGAGTGGTTAGTACCCATAAATAAATAAATTTTCTCCACTGGTAATAAAGATTTTCATGAAGAACTAATGTTTCTCAAGATTGAAAAAAAATGCAAAGAAAAAGCAAGCTTAAGATTTGCAAAACGGAGAAAATGCAAAACGTGGCAGAATCTGTGAAAAACAGACCAGTAGGTAGTAAATAAATTTTTTGGGGCACTTCTGCAACTCAAATAAAAAAACTCAGAACTGACGCTAGAAAGCCAATTGTATAGAGAACACTGTAAAAACAATTTAGATCAAAAAGGTCATCTGGTGATTTTTGGTGAATTATTCCGTCAAGCAGACATAATCTGTTTCTGGACAGCATGTCACAACTTTTGAACTTTCTTGCATTCGGAGGCTAAAACTTGGCACAAAGCTTTAAAATAAAGATACAATGATGTTTCTACAGTAGTAAAAAGCATCTTGACCACTAAAACTGGAAGTAAAAAGATTTTGGGTTGCCTCCCAATAAGTGCTTTCTTTTATGCCTTTTAGCTAGGCATGATGCAAAAATATCAAGTTTTGTCAACTTCAAATGAATAGCTTGCCCGTGTAAAGGACTCATAAGGTAACTTAATCTTCTTTTGAGGGAAGTGTTCCATTCTTTCATATCAATGATGGCACCAATGGTGCCGAGAAAAGGACGTCCCCAAATAATTGGACATGAGGGATCGCATTCAATGTCCATGACAAGAAAATCAACAGGGACATAATTATCATTGACAACGATAAGAACATCATAAATCCTTCCCAAAGGTTTCTTGACGGAAGAATCAACAAGACGAACACCAAAAGAACATGGATCAAAAGGTTTCAATTCAAGCGTATCATACATTCTTTTGGGTAAAACGGAGGCACTAGCTCCAATATCACATAAAGCAAAGTAAGAGAAATTATTCAATTTGATTTTGACCATAGGATCCCAACCATCTTCTAGTTTCTAGGAATAGAAACTTCTAACTTAAGTTTCTCCTCCCTAGCTTTGATAAGAGCATTGGTAATATGCTCTGTGAAGGCAATCTTGAGTGAACTAGTGTGGGGATCTTTAGCCATTCTTTGCAAAAAGGTGATAACATCAGAGAGACTACAATTATCAAAATCAAGATCACTACAATTAATTAAAGTGGTGGTGATGTCATCGAAGCTCATTCTCTTAGTAGTCTCTAAATTCATGGGACCTTCTTGTCCTAAAATTGAGGTATTAGCGTCACCATTGACAGGTCCATTGGGACTAGGGATGTGCACTGGTAGAAAGAGGCCCATTTGTCCCGGTTCCAGAGGCCTGATGGCTTCTCGCCCTTCGTTGGTTACCCCAAGTGGAAGGTTTGAGATGTAGTGCAGCAGCAGTTTTCCCTCGGTGAAGATACCAAGGTTTGTCTCCAGTAGGACTCCAGAGATGATAAGTAGGTGTCAGCGGCGCAACTGACGCGGACCTGCGCACAGACACAGATAACTTTGTTCCCAACGAAGTTCAGAGAGGTTGTCAATCTCTCCGGTCTTGTTGTTCACAAAGGATAAAACGCAAGAGATAATGATAGCAAGTAAAAGCAGTAAAGTAAATATAGCTTGTAAATAGTAATGAGGATACGGACCGGGATACGTGATGTTCACTAGTGATGTCTCTCTCCCAAAAGACGATAAAACTACTATGCGAGGTAAACAAATTATAGAAGGGCAATTGACAGGATTATTAACGCACCGCAATGCTAACTATGCTACAAAAGAAAGTAAGAGGCTCAAAAGCACGGGCAGTACGCCAAAATAAGTAGACCGAAATCCAACTTCATCTACTACTAATCATCCACCTTGAGATATCTATCCAGAACATCTCGCTGGTATTAAGTTGCGAGCCCCACCCAAAGTGTAAACCCAAAGCAACAGACAACTGCATTAAAAAGAACTTTGCGTAAAGTAAACAATCCTTGTAGCCGCGGTTACAAGCACCGTTGTTTTCCCCCTTGTGGCAACAGCACATCCCCTAGACTCATGTTTCTGTCACTCAAGCGTGTCATCGGGGGGCATGAACCCACAATCTAGCACAACGTTCCCTCTTGGAGTCACTACCTACTACTTGGCCAAAGCAATAAACAGCAACGGAGAACATGCAAGAATTACTTCGGAACAAAAATATAAGAGATAAAAACAAAATATATTACTCTATCACAATCTGAACATAATATCATAATACATCATATCCCTCCAAACTCAGCATAGCAACAGCAGAAATATTACAAAGGTGCCTCGATCATGTAGGGCAGCTCACGAGGTCTAAACAATGAAGATCAAAGAGGGGAGGAGAACATCACATAGCTACTGATCACGGACCCATGTTCCAAGGAAAACTACTCACGAGACATCCGGGGAGCATCCATGGTGGAGAGGAGACTCCCAGAGGTCAATCCTCCCTCCGGCAGGGTGCCGGGAAGAGGTCTTCTGGTGCTCCCGATCTCGGAAGCGCGGCGGCGGTGGAACAGAGGCGAGTTTGCGGAATAGGGTTCCTCTTTTGGAGTTTTCCCGTGACGGAGAATAAATAGGCGAAGGGGGCAGCCAGAGGTGGACCAGGGGCCCCAGGCGCCCCCCTGGCGCGGCCAGGGGTGGGGCCACGCCGGGTGGCCGCCTGGGCCCCCTGGCTCCCCTCTGGCCCCTCCCGTGCTCTTCTTGAAGCTTCCTGTACGCTGATTTTTCCTGTATTTTTCCCGGAATTTTCTGGCACTTTTTATATGGGGGAAAACTGAAATAGAAAAACAGCAGAAAACAGGAACTGGCACTGGGGTGCACTGAGTTAGTAGGTTAGTCCAAATATGATCAAAAGTGTATGAAAGTGTATCTAGATCATAGCAATATCACACAAAACATGCATGGAGCAAGCATAAATTATAGATACGTTTTGGACGTATCAACATCCCCAAGCTTAATTCCTGTTCGTCCTCGAGTAGGTAAATGATAACAACATAATTTCTGTGGTGACATGCTAGCAACCATATAAGAACTTTGAAAAGTAAAGCAATCAAGGTTAGAGATTCAATTCAAGTCATAACATGTAAGAGTCTATATTAGCATTGAAACAAGTAACAAAGGAACAAAATGTGCAAGAGCTCTCGCTGTCCGTGACTCGAATGTCTCCAAATGGTGTTTGCGTGCAAGAAGGGGGATAGGGAATACGAGAAAAAGTATTTTTTGTGTTGAGAACTCAATCTACTAAAGTTTTACACTTGGTCTTCTTTGGAATCTTATCTTGACTCGTCCCCAGACCACTAGCCAGGTACAAGTTAATTTGATCCACTCCTTTTCGATATTTTGAGCACTCATGCAATGGATGAGCGTAAGCACGAGAGTTGACACTTAGGATGGCAAAGAGAGAAATACGGTGGAGGAGGAAGACAAAAGGGTGAGAAAGGCTCACATCAATGAGGACAATCATAGGCAAAGGATGCCAAATGATAGATATGATGTGAGGAGTAGGGATTGCCATGCAATGGATGCACATACGAGCTAAGAAGCTCTCCAAAGGAACTAGTGGGGGTGCATCTAACTTTCTCGCTCATGAAGACCTAGAGCTCGTTTGAGGAGGCTCATCCTTGGAATATGCAAGCTAAGTTCTATAGTGTGAAGGTCCCCACATAGTTATATGCATAATGATCACCTCTATGGAGTACAAGGATATAGAGGGAGTACTAGTGTGGATCTCTCAAAAGGATAGTTGTGTTGCCCCTTTCTCTCTTTTTATTTCTTTTTCTCTTTTTTCTATTTTTTTGTATTTTTTTCGTGGCCTCAATGGCTCTTTCTATTTAACTCTCATTTGTCCTCTTTGGGATCTTTTCCTCACTTAAGGGCAACACTCTATTTTACAAGAAGGTAAAGGAGATCTTTGACACTTTACAAGGTACTCAAAACATAAAGAAGAAGTAACTAACATGATGTATGCAATGTATGTCGCTGCCAGTGTAGCAGGAACATGTATGACATGAAGATCAAGTCATGAAGAGGTGGAAGTTGCACAGCAATATAACTCGGCAAGGCTATGGAAATGCCTTGATAGGTAGGTATGGTGGCTGTTTTGAGGGAAGATATAAGGAGGCTTATGATGACAGAGCGTATCATGCCAAGGGTTTGGATGTACCGGCGAAGGTGGACACCAACTCTCGGAGTGAGAAGAAGGAAATGCACGGCACAGGAGAGGCTAGCAAAATATGGGAAGGTGGAAGTGTCAACTTTCAATACTTACATTAGTCCGAAGAACTCATGCACTTATTATCGGTAACTCTCAATCTAAAAAGGAGGTTCACAAAGAGACAAGTACCCCGAGGAGGAGTGTATGGGGGTTTGTTTATCCTTGCGCATCCTCGACTCATGGTACGTGAGTGTTCTCTGATATTCGACCCCTCAGAAGAGTAGTGATCCATCTAGTAGCTAGAGTTCTCAACTAGTTTTTGTAGGTTTTGAAAATACACACGGATTTCCCAAAATACGACACCTATCACTAATGGGCAAGAGCTCTTGACACCAAAAGTTCAAACATTACTCACAACAATACCTAAAAACCATTGCAAGTTACTACTAAAATTAAATAGCAACCTCAATTACCTACTTTCAAGACAAGACACAACTCAGTGCAACAACCAAATCTATTTAACAAGATAAACATGAAAACTAAAAAGAGTTCCAGCAACAAACTAAACAAAATCCAAGGGTCTTGCTAAAGACAAACTAAGACTAAAACTAAACATGGCAGTAGCTACGAAAAGATAAAGAACACACAACAGCAAAAAGATAGGCAGGAAAAATCTTATGATGTGTTCTAAATTTTGAAAGTGGAGCGTGTTTCTCTCCCACACAAAGTAAGACGGGATCTAACTTGTTATAAACAGCAATCAAAGCTAAAGAAAACTAAAAACAAAACCTAAGAGCGAGACGCTCCAAGCATAGCACATAACGCATGAAGTGATAAAAATATAGTGAGACGAAGGACGAACTGTTGATTGTTGATGGAGAAGGGGATGCACGGGGGCATCCCCAAGCTTAGACGCTTGAGTCTCTTTGAATATTTGTTGGGGATGCATGGGGGCATCCCAAAGCTTGAGCGCTTGACACTCCTGGATCTTCTTTCATCATCTTCCATCACACACTTGAAAACTCCATTCATACATAACTCATCATAAGTTGATTAGAGAGGTTAGTACCCTTAATAAATAATATTTTTTTCACTGGATATATAGATAATCTTGAAGAGATACTGTTTCTCAAGAGTGCCAAAAAGGTTTTGCAAAGAAAAAGCAAGCTTAAGGTTTGCAAAAGTTAGGAGAGACAAAACGTGGCAGAATCTGTGAAAAACAGAAAAGCAGATAGTAAAGAATTTTTTAGGGGCACTTCTGCAACTCAAATCAAAAAACTCAGAACATACGGAAGTTTCTTAATTGTATAGAGCATACTGTGTAAAAATTTCAGCTCAAAAAGATGAACTGGGATTTTTCTGGAAGTTTTATGGTCACGAGGACAGAATCTGTTTTCTGGACAGCATGTCACAACTTTTACTTCCCTTGCCGTAAGAGGCTATAACTTGGCACAAAGCTGAAAAATAAAGATACAATGATGTTGCTACAGTAGTAAAGATCATCAAGACACAACAAAAGAAAGAAGAAAAACCTAAATTCGTTGTGGGCTGCCTCCCGAAAGCGCTTTCTTTTATGCCTTTAGCTAGGCTTAAAGATTATAAAAGATGCTCTCACAAGAGAATGGGAATTTTAGCAAAAGAGAACATCAAGAAGAAAATTTGAAACACATTTAAGCCTAACCCACTTCCTATGATTAGGAATCTTGTAAGAAAATAAATCAAAGAAGCACAAAGTGACATGCATAAGAAGGTAGAACAAAAACAACTTCAAAAATTTCAACATGAAGAGAGGTGTTTTTGTAACATGGAAGTTTCTACAACCAAACTTTCCTCCCTCAAAGTAATTTTCAGTAGCATCATGAACAACATCAAGAATATAACTATCACATAAATCATGTTGTTCATGACCTACAAGCACACGTGTATTGTTTTCAACACGGTTTTTAGGATCATAAGATAAATGTAACCCATCACATTGAGCTTTGATAAGAGGAAAATTCTCCGGAGTTGGAGATTTTAAAAGGATAATAGGACACTCAAGTGTGGGTGAGATAGCAAAAATTTCATGCTTAACATGCGGAACTATAGCAAGTTCATCTCCGTAAGCATCATCCATAGTGGCATCAAGGCCATAAGCATAGAAGGCATCAACTTCATCAAAAAGGGATATTTCAAAAGAATCCAAAGGATCATAATACTCATATAAGGTAAGAGTAAAAGAGTTACTCTCATTAGAAGGTAGACATGGATGGCTTCATTCTTCCTCCTTTTGTTCGACACTCTCCTCCTCTTCTTCATCCAAAGAGCTTTCAGGTTCAGTAATTTCTTCTTCTATAGAGTCCTGCAAAACATTAGTCTCTTCCTTTGGGGGAGAGATTCTCTCAAGATGATCAGTAATATAATAATTTGCATCATAATTTTCCAAACAATAGTTAAGTATAGCAAGACTCTCAGATTTTTAAGGGGCTTCATCAATATTTTCAAGAAAAGAAGTAATTTCATAGGAACCCTTAAAAGCAACAAATTCTTCTATTTGTTCTGCATCATAAAAATCATAATTTCCCTTAGCATAAGAAGCTAAGGTTTCATCCTCATTGTACTCACATTGGAAAGCAAGGTGTTTGTGCCTCATAAAGCAAGAAGATTCATCCCTACAGAAAGATATATTATATATTGAGCACAAGTTTTTAGCATACTCATACGATTGATGTATGAGTCTCCATAAGTGTATCCCTTTTTGAGACAAGCGGTATTCCTTGTAATATTCTTGTTGATCCTCGGTGAATCCTCCATGCCAATAAGATCTAGTTTCAAAGAAGTTAGTCATTGATTGGCAAGTAAGGAACTAGACATACTATTTTTTATTGATTTTTGATATAAGACACAAAGATAAAAACTGAAAGGTAAACTAACAAGACTAAAAAAACAAAGGTAAAGGGTAGTGTGCTAATCCCCTATCTTAGCACTCGGAGTCCCCGGCAACGGCGCCAGAAAACTTGCTTGATGGCTTCTCGCCCTTCGTTGGTTACCCCAAGTGGAAGGTTTGAGATGTAGTGCAGCAGCAGTTTTCCCTCGGTGAAGATACCAAGGTTTGTCTCCAGTAGGACTCCAGAGATGATAAGTAGGTGTCAGCGGCGCAACTGACGCGGACCTGCACACAGACACAGATAACTTTGTTCCCAACGAAGTTCAGAGAGGTTGTCAATCTCTCCGGTCTTGTTGTTCACAAAGGATAAAACGCAAGAGATAATTATAGCAAGTAAAAGCAGTAAAGTAAATATAGCTTGGAAATAGTAATGAGGATATGGACCGGGATACGTGATGTTCACTAGTGATGTCTCTCTCCCAAAAGACGATAAAACTGCTATGCGAGGTAAACAAATTACAGAAGGGCAATTGACAGGATTATGAACGCACCGCAATGCTAACTATGCTACAAAAGAAAGGAAGAGGCTCAAAAGCACGGGCAGTACGCCAAAATAAGTAGACCGAAATCCAACTGCATCTACTACTAATCATCCACCTTGAGATATCTATCCAGAACATCTCGCTGGTATTAAGTTGCGAGCCCCACCCAAAGTGTAAACCCAAAGCAACAGACAACTGCATTAAAAAGAACTTTGCGTAAAGTAAACAATCCTTGTAGCCGCGGTTACAAGCACCGCTGTTTTCCCCCTTGTGGAAACAGCACATGCCCTAGACTCATGTTTCTGTCACTCAAGCGTGTCATCGGGGGGCATGAACCCACAATCTAGCACAACGTTCCCTCTTGGATTCACTACCTACTACTTGGCCAAAGCAATAAACAACAACGGAGAACATGCAAGAATTACTTAGGAACAAAAATATAAGAGATAAAAACCAAATATATTACTCTATCACAATCTGAACATAATCTCATAATCCATCAAATCCCTCCAAACTCAGCATAGCAACAACAGAAATATTACAAAGGTGCCTCGATCATGTAGGGCAGCTCACGAGGTCTAAACAATGAAGATCAAAGAGGGGAGGAGAACATCACATAGCTACTGATCACGGACCCATGGTCCAAGGAAAACTACTCACGAGACATCCGGGGAGCATCCATGGTGGAGAGGAGACTCCCAGAGGTCAATCCTCCCTCCGGCAGGGTGCCGGGAAGAGGTCTTCTGGTGCTCCCGATCTCGGAAGCGCGGCGGCGGCGGAACAGAGGCGAGTTTGCGGAATAGGGTTCCTCTTTTGGAGTTTTCCCGTGACGGAGAATAAATAGGAGAAGGGGGCAGCCAGAGGTGGACCAGGGGGCCCAGGCGCCCCCCTGGCGCGGCCAGGGGTGGGGCCGCGCCGGGTGGCCGCCTGGGCCCCCCTGGCTCCCCTCTGGCCCCTCCCGGGCTCTTCTCGAAGCTTCCTGTACGCTGATTTTTCCTGTATTTTTCCCGGGATTTTTCTGGCACTTTTTATATGGGGGAAAACTGAAATAGAAAAACAGCAGAAAACAGAAACTGGCACTGGGGTGCACTGAGTTAGTAGGTTAGTCCAAATATGATCAAAAGTGTATGAAAGTGTATCTAGATCATAGCAATATCACACAAAACATGCATGGAGCAAGCAGAAATTATAGATACGTTTTGGACGTATCAAGGCCCACTTGTCCCGGTTCCGGAACCGGGACTAAAGGGTCGTTACTAATGCCCAAAACCTTTAGTGCCGATTGGGCCACGAACCGGGGAAGATGGGCCTCCACGTGGCCGCTGTGGCTTGCCCAGGAGGGAGGGCCTTTTGTCTCGGTTGGTGCCACCAACCGGGACGGGCTAGGTTTTTTTTTTGAAAGGGTGGGGGGTTAGGGGGTTTTGCAGGTTAGAGGTTTCATATATTGTTTTAGCTAGCTAACAAAGAGAGTCGTGTACTCTCTTATCACCATCTAGGAGAGAAAGGATTCATCTCATATATATCATCATGATCATAATTAATATCCAACACACAAAGGTCCTTTGCTAGTTTAACTTCGCTAATATCAAACACAAAGTTCCATTTCCATAATATTACCTCTACTCCTCATATACATCACCTATGAGACTGCTCATCCTCACAAGGGTAAATATAAAAAAAAGACACCTTCATTTCCATAATGTAATATGGAGAAGACCTTGTCCCAATCTTTTATATTCTTCTGAATCACTATCTGTTCCCAATTTTTTATTCTTAAGGAGCCACCATCACGTTCACTTTCAGTGGAGTAGTCAGTCTTGAAGAGTTCTTCCCATGGCCGTAGGCATCCACAACTGTATGCCACAACTGTAAGCTCGCCTCTTGAAGGCATCCATCTAGGCACACGTTTTTTCGGGATTTTCTGTTGAAAACATATGAGTAAAATACTTAGTAATGCGGTATAGTTAATCTTAGGTCAAAATATTTCTGAAAATGATGAAGTAGTGACAGAACGGTAAAAAATCTCACCATGATATAGTTTGATACATATACCGGCAACAACTCGAGAACAAATGGAACATATGGAGTATAAGATTCGCTTACAAAGCCAGTTACATCTTCAAGAAAGGAGATGTACTCATCTTGTTCATCCATGGTTAGCTCCTCAACGCCACCATTATAAAAAGCATTATCAAACATATTGCGTATATCCATCGGAGCATAGAGATAAACTGGCAATTATAACAAAGTTGTCAACTTGGGAAGCAAAGAAATAAGGAAAGGAAACGAGTAAAATTTGGTTAAGAAACTCACGTTGAGATAGAACCAGCTTCTTGTCGTCCACTAGCATCCAAATATCCTTATTTTTAAATACATCTCGGCGAGGTCCAAGATCAAAGGTTATTTGCATATCCTCCTGTAATGCATATGCCTTGCACAATGCATGCCAATTTGGACAAGCAAAATAAGTGCACCAACATTTATTAGTGACATCAATCCTCAAAGTTATACCATGTTTCGTTGTCTTTAGTTTGACTTCCTTTGTTTCATTATTTTGCCAATCATTGAATTTAACAAAGTCACATACTTGGTGTCTTGCATAGCATGGGATGCGCTAGTTGATTATAGAAAAATTACACGTCAAAACAAAAATTTAAGTGCGAAGCATGCTTAAATAAGAAGGATGATGTCGACGCAGAAGTTGTATATACCGTTATTTTTACGAAGTCACGCCTAAGCATGAGGGAGAAATATCTTTCTTCATTCCCATCCAACTTTGGATACCTGCTGTCGCACCGACCCGAGTTATCGTCACAATAGGGGCACTGGACGAGTTGTTCATCGTCAGCCATTTTCTGTGTTCATATATAATTCAAAAGATTAGTTCGGTGTCGTCGTCGGCATCGTCTTGAGCCAAATGGAAAGATGGGAATGATGAATGGAAGGCAGGGGATTATATACCAAGAGAATAGGTCCCGGTTGGTTCAAAGTTAATACACACAAAAAAGGATGAACTCAAATAAAAATACAGCAATAATATTTTAAAACAAGGTTGCATAGTGCCTCATATTTGAAGTGCACACATAAGCGATTCTGGGACAATGTGGCTACGAACCCAAGTAGGATGAACAAGTTTCGTACTTGTACATATCACAAGGGTGCTTGGTCACATATATATCGAGTAATACAACGGTAAACAACATGACTAATACAGTAAACAACGTCGGGTGCGGTGGAAGGTGGCCACCCAAAGAGAAGGAACCACCACGAACTCGTAGCTCGGATGAGATCCCTGAAGAACCTTCCAGGTCCTCCATGACCCGGCGTCCAACGCAACCAAGTAGCGACGGACGTGCTCGTCCTCCTCCCTGACACGTCGGCGTACAATCCACTCGGGGGCTGGCTACCTCCGCACCGACTGTGGCCCACACGACCGCCACCAAAGAAGATCCGGGTTGACAACAGGACCCGGATTCCTCACTAAGAGGCGTGCCTCGGAGATCACCTCCCAGTGCCATCCCGGGGGAGCCCAGTCCCGGACATCGCCCATCCCATCAAGCAGGTGCTCTCCGACGCGGCGACGAAGGGATGCGGGCCAGGCATCGTTGCCGAGAACTTATTTAATATGCAAAGTTTTATTAACATGAACGAGTGAAAAAATTATACTAACTAACAAATTTAACAAAATAAGACAAAAATACTTAGCTATCTATCTATCTAGTTATCTATATATCTATCTATTATACAAAGATTCTACTCTATCTATTATATATCTATCTATTTATTATTGCTATCTCTATCTATTTATCTATATATTATACACAGATTCTACTCTATCTATCTATCTATCTATCATCTATTTATTTATCTATCTATTTATCTAGCGGCGCCGGAGACTCACCAGTGGGCTCGAGGAGGCGACGTAGAGGAGCGGGGCGGCTGGCGTCGGTGGAGGAGTGTGGGGGCGGCGGCGTCGGTGGAGGAACGGGGCGGCCGGCGTCGGTGGAGCGGGACGGCTGCGGAGGAGCGGGGCGGCGAGGCGCGGTGGTGAGGAACGGAGGAGCGGGGGCGGCGGCAATGCGGACTGAGGAAGGCGAGATGCTCGGGGTGCCGCAGGCGAGGTCGTTGGCGACAGCGGGGGCGGTGCGGTGCGGCGCGGCAATCGGGCAGCCTAACGGCGTCGGTGTTGACGTCGGTGTCGTCTTGAGCAAAATGGCAGATGGGAACGACGGCTGGAAGGAGGGGGGGTTATATACCAAGATAATAGGTCCCGTTGGTGGCACCAACCGGTACTAAAGGTGGGTATTCGTACCGGTTCATGTCACCAACCGGTACCAATGATCCTTTTTCAGCAGCCCAAAGGGCGGGAAACAGAGACCATTGGTCCCGGTTGGTGGCACCAACCGGAACTAAAGGGGTGCATTGGTACCGGTTGGTGCCACCAACCGGAACCAAAGGCCCTGCGTTGCGGTGCCGTGGGATGTTTAGTCCCACCTCGCTAGTCGAGGGACAGTCGGAGTGGTTTATAAGCGCTGATGCGCATACCACTTCGAGGTCCACTCAACCGTAGGCTTTCGGGCCTACTCTGTTACTGCTTACCTGTGGTCCTTCTGGGCCTGGTGCGGGCCTGGATCCTGGCCCATTAGTAGGTTTCTAGTCGTATCCAGGCCGTGTCAGCCCAGTAGGTGGCTTTATTTTTCTCTGAAAAGGACCTTTTGTCCCGGTTGGTGCCTCCAACCGGTTCTAAAGGCCTCTCCCACCGTAATTAACCACTAACTAACCCTTTAGTACCGATTGGTACCCAGAACCGATACTAAAGGTCCCCTGTAAGCAACTAAAATTAGTACCACCTCGCTAGCCGAAGTGGAGTTAGACCTGTTTATAAGCACAGGTCCGCGTGGACCTATCATAGCATAACAAGTTCACTAAAGGTCGTACACGGAGAAATTCATCTGTATCCGGTACTCTGTCCGGGAGAAATTCGGACGGACCTCGGTTGGTTGGCAGATTTGCCAGATGTGCCCACGAGGCGGGGACCGTCTGAAAACCCGTATGGGACGAAAATCCCGTACTGGTATTTCAGACGGTCCACGCCTGGTCGGTAGACTTGCCGGATCTGTCAACCAGGCGAGGACCATCTGAAATTCGCCTTGACAGAGTACAGGATATGGAGTATTCTTTCGTTGACGTCCTATAATAAAATTGCTATACTTTTTTGTTTTTGTTTTCCAATCAAACAAAACACAAGGTTTCCACTGAATATAGCCCAACGGTGGCTCGTGAGTGCAAGCATATCAAATGCACCGTCGGACGTATGCAGGGAATCCGAATGCTTTGTATTTGGTCGATGAAGTGAAAGATTTCTAGCTAGATATATATAAGATCAACAAAACACACGATTTCTCCTACATAAAGCCCGACGGTGGCTCATGAGTGCAAGCATATCAAATGCACCGTCGAACGTATGCAGGCGAATCCGAATGGTTTGTATTCGGCCGATGAACTGAGTGTCGAACAAGTCCTAGAGGTGGGCTATATATATAGGCAATGACAAGCCTGATCCAATGGCTCACAAGCCTGATCCAACGACTCACAAGCACTTGAAATAAACACGCAATCCGTGTGCTTCTTCCTGATTGGTTGGATCCAACGGCTCAGAAGCCTGATCCAACGACTCACAAGCGCTTGAAAGAAACACGCGATCCGTGTGCTTCTTCCTGATTGGTTGGATCCAACGGCTCAGAAGCCTGATCCAACGACTCACAAGCGCTTGAAAGAAACACGCGATCCGTGTGCTTCTTCCTGATTGGTTGGATTACGAATCATGTACGGTTAAAAGCGCGTGGAAGAGGACTCCACGCAACGCCAGTTGCCATTAGTTCTCTTCTCGTGCATTCTTTCCCCTTCCGCGCCACCGCCACCATGCCGCCCCTCCGCCGAATCCACCCCTGCTACCACGGCGTCCGCGGGCGCCTCTACGGCACATACACGGCAGTGATCACCTGCGCCAACAACGAGCGTGTGTGGCTTGGCACGTTCTACCATGCATCTTCAGACGCACGCGCGTACGACGTTGCGGCGTGGAGGCTAGGCCGCCCGCGCGCGGTGATGAATTTCCGCGACTGCCACAACGTGGAAGAGGCAGAGGACATGGAAGATCCTCCGCTCCTCTTCACTTAAGAGGACCACCGCCTCCATCGCCGACGAGCGGTGCTCGGCCTCGCCTCGGAGCAGGACCAGCGCGTCGTGCAGGATTGTTACGCGAGCCATCCCCGTGAAGCCTCGGAGGAGGCGGAACACTGGACGAGGCTGGCGGCCGAAAGCGTGGAGCGGCGACACGAGCGCCATGAATGGCGGGAGGAGCGGCGGGCGGCCAAGGCGATGGCCGAGGAGGAACTGGCGAGAGGCGTTGCCAACTGGCCCGTCGGTGACCCCCGCTGGATAGCGCTAGAGGATGACATAAGCTCCGTCACCGAAGACGATTTCTCCGACCACGAGGAGGAGTAGTTTTTTATGTTCTAGGTTTGAGATGTTAAGTTGTTGAATGTTTTAAGTTTGCCGCGTCGCCGCCACCATGCCACCATATGTTCTAGGTTTCCCGCGCAGAATAAATAAAGCCACATTCTAAAATTTCAACCCTTTTTGAATTCATTTGCTATTTTTCATGCATTTAATGATTTATTTTGAGCTAAATGACCCTGAAATTGGAAAGCACTACAAATGAACTCAGAAAAGGTTGAAACTTGGCATGGTATCATGATTTGACCCACATAACATGTGTGCAAACGTTGAGAGGGTTACGGCAAAAACTGGATGCACTTCGTGTACAAACTAGACTATCTCTTTCGAAGTACGAGGGTTTCAGACGAAAACTCATCTGTTACAAAGGCATTTCATTTTTCTAAACTTATTTGAACTCAAGACTTTTTGTGCATTCAATATGCATCATTCAAAGCCACATACTAAAAATTTCAACCCTTTCTGACTTCATTTGCTATTTTTCATGCATTTAATGATTTATTTTGGGCTAAAATGACCCTGAAATTGGAAAGCACTACAATTAAACTCAGAAAAGGTTGAAACTTGGCATGGTATCATCATTTGAACAACATAACATGTGTGCAAAAGTTGAGAGGGTTACAACAAAATCTGGATGCACTTCGTGTACAAACTGGACCATCTCTTTCGAAGTACGAGGGTTTCAGACGAAAACTCATCTGTTACAAAGGCATTTCATTTTTCTAAACTTATTTGAACTCAAGAATTTTTGTGCATTCAATATGCATCATTCAAAGCCACATACTAAAATTTCAACCCTTTCTGACTTCATTTGCTAATTTTCATGCATTTAATGATTTATTTTGGGCTAAATGACCCTGAAATTGCAAAGCACTACAACTAAACCCAGAAAAGGTTGAAAATTGGCATGGTATCATCATTTGACCCACGTAACATGTGTGATAAAGTTGAGAGGGTTACGGCAAAAGCTGGATGCACTCCGTGTATAAACTGGACCATCTCTTTCGAAGTACGAGGGTTTTAGACGAAAACTCATCTGTTACAAAGACATTTCATTTTTCTAAACTTATTTGAACTCAAGACTTTTTGTGCATTAAATATGCATCATTCAAAGCCACGTACTAAAATTTCAACCCTTTTTGACTTAATTTCCTATTTTTAATGCATTTAATGATTTATTTTGGGCTAAATGACCCTGAAATTGGAAAGCACTACAACTAAACTCAGAAAAGGTTGAAACTTGGCATGGTATCATCATTTGACCAACATAACATGTGTGCAAAAGTTGAGAGGGTTACGGCAAAAGATGGATGCACTTCGTGTACAAACTGGACCATCTCTTTCGAAGTACGAGGGTTTCAGACGAAAACTCATCTGTTACAAAGGCATTTCATTTTTCTAAACTTATTTGAACTCAAGAATTTTTGTGCATTCAATATGCATCATTAAAAGCCACATACTAAAATTTCAACCCCTTCTGACTTCATTTGCTATTTTTCATGCATTTAATGATTTATTTTGGGCTAAATGACCCTGAAATTGGAAAGGACTACAACTAAACTCGGAAAAGGTTGAAACTTGGCATGGTATCATAATTTGACCCACATAACCTGTGTGCAATAGTTGAGAGGGTTACGGCAAAAGATGGATGCACTTCGTGTACAAAATGGACCATCTCTTTCGAAGTACGAGGGTTTCAGACGAAAACTCATATGTTACAAAGGCATTTTATTTTTCTAAACTTATTTGAACTCAAGACTTTTTTTACATTCAATATGCATCGTTCGAAGCCACATACTAAAATTTCAACCCTTTCTGACTTCATTTGCTATTTTTCATGCATTTATTGATTTATTTTGGGCTAAATGACCCTGAAATTGGAAAGCACTACAACTAAACTCAGAACAGGTTGAAAGTTGGCATTGTATCATCATTTGACCCACATAACATGTGTGCAAAAGTTGAGAGGGTTACTACAAAATCTGGATGTACTTCGTGTACAAATTGGACCATCTCTTTCGAAGTACGAGGGTTTCAGACGAAAACTCATCTGTTACAAAGGCATTTCATTTTTCTAAACTTATTTGAACTCAAGAATTTTTGTGCATTCAATATGCATCATTCAAAGCCACATACTGAAATTTCAACCCTTTCTGACTTCATTTGCTAATTTTCATGCATTTAATGATTTATTTTGGGCTAAATGACCCTGAAATTGGAAAGCACTACAACTAAACCCAGAAAAGGTTGAAAATTGGCATGGTATCATCATTTGACCCACGTAACATGTGTGATAAAGTTGAGAGGGTTACGGCAAAAGCTGGATGCACTCCGTGTATAAACTGGACCATCTCTTTCGAAGTACGAGGGTTTTAGACGAAAACTCATCTGTTACAAAGACATTTCATTTTTCTAAACTTATTTGAACTCAAGACTTTTTGTGCATTCAATATGCATCATTCAAAGCCACATACTAAAATTTCAACCCTTTCTGACTTCATTTGCTCTTTTTCATGCATTTAATGATTTATTTTGAGCTAAATGACCTTGAAATTGGACTAATGCTTGTGGGCGAGCCTTTCGTCCCGGGTCGAGCAACAAACCGGGACTAATGGTTGTGGGCCAGGAGCGAGGCCCATTGGTCCCGATTCTTGTCTGGAACCGGGACATATGCCCCCAGACGAACCGGGACCAATGCCTCACAAGGCCTGGCCGGCCCCCCGGGCGCACGAATCGGGACGTATGACCCCCATGGGTCCTGGTTCGTGGCACAACAGGGACTAATGGGCTGGAGAGGCCTGAACCAAAGCCATGTTTTCTACTAGTGGTGATGGGTGCTAAAAGTTTTGAAATCCTAAACAACTTGTATAGTACAATAGTAGTGTGTGTGGGAAGGCTATTAATCCTACCCTCCTCTTCTTTCTCTCTAGACCATCTATCCTTAAGTTTGGCTAGCATTCTAATATTCTCATTAATTTGCACTTGAATAGCATTCATGGGTGTAGTTTTTCCTCTCCTCAAGGGGAGAAGTTCTAATCTTAAGCATCTCTACATCATGAGCTATCTTGTCTACCTTCAAAGAGAGACTATTCTAATTTTTCTAATTTCTCTTCTACACTCTTATTGAAGGCTTTTTGAGAAGTGATAAAGTCCTTAAGCATGCTCTCTAATTCAGAAGTGGATTTTTTGGTGCTAGGATAAGTGTTGTTGTTCCCATAGTTGTTGGATGGGAACGGTCTAGGATTGTTGCTACCAAAATTACTCCTATAAGCTTTATTGTTGAAGTTGTTCCTAGAAATAAAATTAACATATATTTGCTCTCTTTCTTGAGCAACCAAAGAATTTAAAGGAACATCATGAGTATCAATAGGAGCTTGCTGAGTAAGTAAAGACATGATCAAGTCAACCTTTTCATTTAAAGAGTAGATCACCTCAACAAAGTTTAACTTCCTACCTGTTGGAGATGTTTCGGTGGGCCAATGAGAATAATTTGTCATTGTCTCGTCCAATAGGTTCGTGGCAGCACCAAGTGGAGTTGACATGAATGTTCCTCCCACGGCTGAGTCCAATAGATTACGCGAGGTAAAGTTCAATCATGCATAGAAAGTCTGGATGACCGTCCAAGTAGTCAAACCATGTGTAGGGCAATTCTTAACAAGAAATTTCATGCGTTCCCAAGCTTGGGCAACATGTTCATTATCCAGTTGTCTAAAATTCATAATGTTACTTCTCAACTGAATAATTTTAGCAGGTGGGTAGTACCTCCCAATAAAAGCATCCTTGCACTATTCCCAAGAATCTATGCTATTCCTAGGCAAGGATTGAAGCCACTCCTTAGCTCTTCCTCTCAAAGAAAAGGGAAAAAGCTTAAGTTTAACAATGTTAGCATCTACTTCTTTGTAATTTTGAATATCACAAAGCTCAACAAAAATATTTAAGTGCAAAGAGGCAGCATCTCCAGCACCAGAGAATTGTTCTTTCATAACAAGATTCAGCAAAGCAGGTTTGATTTCATAAGAAGGTGCTGAAGTGGCAGGCGGAGCAATAGGAGTGCTAATAAAGTCATTGTTGTTGTGACTAGTGAAGTCACACAACTTTGTATTTTCAGTGGAACCCATAGTAGCAGGCAAAAGCAAAGTAACTAATTTTTTGTGGTTTTTGGTATAAGACTATAAAGCAAAAACTAGACTAACAAAACTAAAAAAACAAAGGTAAAATATAGTGTGCAACTCCCCAATCTTGAAGATTGGAGTCCCCGGCAACGACACCAGAAATTGCTTTGATGACGGGAAATAACTTCTCGCCCCACGTTGATTAGTCAGCAGCAAGTTGCCCTTACACGAGGACGGTAAGGTTTAATCGACCAGTAGGACTCCAAGTTCTTCAAGTAGGTGTCTGCTACTCTGGCACTCACAGAAAACGTGGACCTGCACACAGCAACCAATAACTTTGCTCCTAACGAGTTTAGAGAAGTTGTCAATCTCTCCGATCTTGTTGTTTACAAAGGATCAAACACACAGTGGAAATAGTAGTGGTGATTGCAACGGAAAGGAAATAAAAGCAGTAAATAGCGGAGGTGTAAACAATGATGGAAATATGGACCGGGGTCCCATGATCTTCACTAGTGATGTCTGATGCGTGAGAGATGATAATGGCTTCTTGCCCTTCGTTGGTTACCCCAAGTGGAAGGTTGAGATGTAGATAGCATCAAATTTCCCTCGGTGAAGATACCAAGGTTATCGAACCAGTAGGACTCCAAGGTCAACAAGTAGGTGTCAACGGCGCCAGATAAATTGACGTGGACCTGCACACAGATACAAATAGCTTTCTCCCAACGAAGTACATAGGGGTTGTCAATCCCTCCGGCCTTGCTGTTTACAAAGGATCAAACACAAGAGATACATAGTGATAACTACAACTAGAAAGTAAAAGCAAGAAGTAAATTGAGAGTATAAACAGTGGTGGAAATGTGGACCGGGGTCCCATGATGTTCACTAGTGATGTCTCTCTCCCAAAAGACGATAAAACTGCTATGCGAGGTAAAAAAATCACAGCTGGGAAATTGACAAGATTACGGGCACAAACCAATGCTAACTATGCTACAAAACAAAAGAAGAGGTTCAAAAGCATGGGCGGTATGCCAAGATAAGTAGACCGAATCCCATCTGCATCTACTACTAATCATCCACCTTGATATATCTATCCAGAACATCTCGTTGGTATTAAGTTGCGAGCCCCACCCAAAGTGTAAACTCAAAGCAACAGACAACTGCATTAAAAGAAATTTGCGTAAAGTAAATAATCCTTGCAACTGCGGTTACAAGCACCGTTGTTTTCCCCCTTGTGGCATCATCACATCCCCTAGACTCATGTTTCTGTCACTCAAGCTAGTCATCAGGGGGCACGAACCCACAATCAAGCATAACGCTCCCTCTTGGAGTCACTACCTACTACTTGGCCAAAGCAATAAACAGAAACGGAGAACATGCAAGAATTACTCAAGAACTAAAATATAAAAGAGAACCAAATATATTACTCATCACAATCTGAACATAATCTCATAATCCATCAGGTCTCAGAAAACTCAGCATAGCAACAGCAGAAAAATTACATATGTGCCTTGATCATGTAGGGCAGCTCACAAGCTATAATCCATAAACAACAAAGAGGGGAGGAGAACATCACATAGCTACTGATCATGGACCCATGGTCCAAGGTGGACTACTTATGGTTCATCCGGGAAGCGTCCATGGTGGTGGAGAAGCTCCCAGAGGTCAATCCTCCCTCCGGCAGGGTGCCGAGAAGAGGTCTTCTGGTGCTTCCGATCTTGGAAGCGCGGCGGCGGCGGAACAGAGGCGAGATCGCGAAAAAGGGTTCTGTCTTCGGAAGTTTCGGGGAGAGAGGTAAATATAGGCGAAGGGGGCAGCCAGGGGTCCAGGAGGCCCCTGGCACGGCCCCACCCTAGGGCGCGCCGGGAGGGTGCCTGGGGCCCTGGTGGGTCCCCTCCGGGCCCCCCTTCGGGACTCTAGAAGGTTCCGTTACGCTGATTTTATTATCGGATTTTTCCGGAATTTTTGGAGCATTTTTAATACGGGGGGAACCTGAAATAAAAAGACAGTAGAAAACAGGAACTGGCACTGGGGTGCACTGAGTTAATAGGTTAGTCCAAATATGATCAAAAGTGTAGCAAAATCATAGCAATATCACACAAAACATGCATGGAGAAAGCAGAAATTATAGATACATTTGGGACGTATCAATGTCTCTCTCCCAAACGACGATAAAACAACTATGCCAGGTGAACAAATTACAGTTGGGCAATTGACAGAATTATAAACGCACCGCAATGCTAACTATGCCACAATAAAGTTAGAGGCTCAAAAGTATGGGCAGTACGCAAAGAAAAGTAGACCGTTTATTCATCAGCATCTACTCACTAATCATCCACCTTGAGATATCTATCCAGAAAATCTCGCTAGTATTAAGTTGCGAGCCCCACCCAAAGTGTAAACCCAAAGCAACAAACAACTGCATTAACAAACTTTGTGTAAGGTAAACAATCCTTGCAACCGCGGTTATAGGCACCGTTGTTTTCTCCCTGGTGGCAACAACACATCCCCTCTTCTCATGTTTCTTTCACTCAAGCTAAACATCGAGGGGGGAATGAACCCACAATCAAGCATAACGCTCCCTTTTGGAGTTACTATCTACTACTTGGCCAAAGCAACGGAGAACATGCAAGAATTACCCAAGAAAAAAACGTAAAAGGAGAATCAAATATATAACTCATCACGATCTGAACATAATCTCATAATCCATCGGATCCCAGCAAACACAACATAGCAACAACAGAAAGATTAAATAAGTGCATTGATCATGTAGGGCAGCTCACAAGGGTTAAGAATTGAAGCACAAGTTTGGAGAGAAGACATCACATAGCTATTGGTCATGGATCCATGGTCCAAGGGGGACTACTCACGGCACGTCCGGGAAGCGCTCATGGTGGTGGAGAAGCTCCCGGAGATCAATCCTCCCTCTGGGTGCCGGGACGAGGTCTTCTGGCAATCCCGATCTCGGGATCACGGCGGCGGCGGAACATAGTAGAATTTCGCGATGTGCGTTCTTTTCTTGGGGTTTCTGCCCCGAGGGTTAAATATAGGCCGAAGTGGGGGCACCAGGGGAGGTTCCCTCCTCCCAGGCGGCCATAGGGCGTAACCCCACCCTAGGCCGCGCTAGGAGGCCGTCCAGGAGGGGGTTGGCCCCCTACGGCTCTCCTTCGGGACTTCGGAGTCTTCTGGAACGCTAATTTTTTTTTTCTGGCACTGGAAATATTGGTAAATGCATGCAATGCACATACATCAGCAGATAGAAACTGACACTTGGTGCACTGAGTTAGTAGGTTAGTCCAAATATGTGTAAAAAGGTATGAAAGTGTAGCAAAACACATAGCAATGTCACCCAAATAAGCATGGACCAAGTAGTAATTATAGATACATTTGGGATGTATCAGAAGGTTATGATGCAGATAGCGGTAAATTTCCCTTGGTAAAGATACCAATGTTTGTCTCCAGTAGGACTCCAAAGACTACAAGAAGGTGAAAGTGGCGCCAGAAATTTAGCTGGTGCGTAAGCTGATGTGGTCCTGCACACAGAAACAAATAACTTTGCTCCCGACGAGTCAGAAAGGGTCAATCTCTCTGGTCTTGTTGTATACAAAGGATCAAACACAAGGGTGGAAATAATTAATAGTGGCAACTGAAAGGAAAGTAAAAGGAGTAAATTGGAGCGGTGTAAACTATGATGGAAATATGGACCGGGGTCCCATGATTTTCACTAGTGATGTCTCTCTCCCAAAAGATGAAAGCAACCATGCTGGGTGAACAAATTACACCAAGGCAATTGAATAAATTATAAACGCACCGCAATGCTAATTATGCTACTAGAAAGTAAAGAGGCTCAATCATGTGGGCATTACACAAAAACAAGTAGACCGTTTATCCATCAGCATCTACTCACTAATCATCCACCTTGAGATATATATCCAAAACATCTCGCTGATATTAAGTTTCGAACCCCAACCAAACTGTAGGAGCAAAGCAACAGACAACTGCATTAACACACTATGCGTAAAGTGAGAAATCCTTGCAACCGCAGTTACAAGCACCGTTGTTTTCTCCCTGGTGGAAACAACACATCCCCTAGTCTCATATTTCTGTCACTCAAGCTAGACATCGGGGGGCATTAACCCACAATCATGCATAACGCTCCCTCTTGGAGTTACAATCTACTAATTGGCCAAAGCAACAAACGTAAAGAGGAACATGCAAGAACACTCAAGAACATAAATATAAAAGGTAAATCAAATATATTACTCGTCACAAACTGAACATAATCTCATAATCCATTGGATCCCAGCAAACGCAGCATAGCGAAACAGGAACTAATACATAGGTGCCTTGATCATGATAGCCAGCTCAGAAGGGCTAAACATTGAAGCACAAGATTGGAGAGAATACATCGCATAGCTACTGGTCATGGACCTATGGTCCAAGGGGGACTACTCAGGGCACATCCCGGAGGCGATCAAGGTGATGGAGAGGCCTCCAGAGGTCAATCCTCCCTCCGGCAGGGTGCGGGGACAGCTTCTCCTGGCGATCACGAGATCGGAATCGCGGCGGTGGCGGAACAGTGGACAAAATCGTGTAACGGGGTTTTTCTCGAGGGTTTTCGGAGCGAGAGGGATATATAGGCCAAAGGGGAGCCTGAGGGGTGGCCACCCTAGCCCAGGCGGCCAGAGGGCGCAGCCACCCCTTGGTCGCGCCAGGAAGCCGCCTGGCTGGGGTTGTCCCCCCTTCTGGCTCCAGGGCTCTTTCGTCTTGCATATTTTTTATATGATTTTTCTGGATTTTTCCGAGCACTTTGATTTTTGACATTTTCCTGCAATGCACTGACAATAGAAGACATAAACTAGCACTAGGCACTGAGTTAATAGGTTAGTCCAAATATGTTGCAAAAGATATGAAAGTGCATAAAAAATATAGCGATATCACCAAAATAAGCATGGAACAAACATAAATTATAGATACGTTTGGGACGTATCACTATCTTACGTCCGCGGGTTCCCGGATCTCTCGGTTGCCCGATCCTTGCTGGTGACCGAAAACTTCTTTGTTTGGGTACCCGTGAGGTTATTTGATTGTTATGTTTCTAATATTTTGCTCCGTAGTTTTATTTTTCAGCATGCATATGGACTCTTGTACTTACCCATTTCCCTCATATCAACTCTTATGCTATAGAGAACTCGGGTGGTGCTGTTGGCGAAGGTCGCAGCAAGAAAGTCAAGGATCACTTTGGAGTTTCCCACTTTGTGCTAAAGCCTCAGGCTGTTGTTGATCCATCTGAGGCTGATCATTCTCATGCATGTCGTGGTGCAAGTAAATCATCTATCGTTGAGCATTCTAACCCGAGTGAGAAAGACTCTGTGGAGGATGAGCAGTATGTTGCGCCGATGCAAAAAAAAGTATGTTGCGCCAATGCACGTGTCCAAGTCCGATGCTTATGAGGAGATCCAGGCAGAGGATGAGGATGATTAGGCCAGTGATGATGAAGCTGAGATTTACACTGCTCGCATCACTGACCTCAATGAGATGGAAAAGGCTTCATACCGCAAGGTCCGCTTGGGAGACTCCTATGTGCATGCTTAGGATGTTGATGTCGATCCTCGGTTTTGGACCACCTTCTAGTTCCGTACCTATGATGAGATTTTGCAGGTCAAGTAGTACAAGATTTCTCCTCACTGTTCACTTGATACTGAGTACATTTAGTCCTATCCAAGAGTGGTTGATACTTTGGCCAAGATGGGGCCGCTATCCTTTGTTAGTTTCAACAAGGTTGTCAATGAGGAGCATCTCTTCTGCAGTTCTTTGCTACAGTCTATTTCGAGTGTGATTCTACTCATTCCTTTAGATGGATATCTGGTAACACTTCTATGATAGGGTCTATGGTTGATTTTGTTAGTCACCTATTCACCCCCTCTAGAGAATCTTATTTATCCGCTTAACCCTAAATTGGTAATTAATTTTAAATATGTTAGTCACCTATTCACCCCCTTGTAGTTGACCATATTGATCCTTTCACCCCCTATGTAGTATATGAGTCCAGGGTACGAGGCTCAGTCATAGTACTTCGTAATACATCCCATCATAATAAAATATGTTAGGAAATCGATAAGTAAATAACAAACAAGAAGAACGAAAATCAACACAGGGACACGCATATTTAATGTGGAAAACCCCTCCAAGGAGAAGGGTAAAAACCACAGGCGTCAGCCAGCCAACTTTCACTATTGCGGGAGAGGTTACAAACGCCGTGGGATTTACAACGTGATGAACTATCCCGTGTGGCGGCTTACAAGGCATATATATAGGTGCTAGGAGAGACCTAGGTCATCCCCATGCCTACCGACAACGGGCCTTCGCTCCGCTCCTTCAGAAGTTAATCTTTAGCTTCATATGAATTTAGATCATAACTTCAACAAAGAATAAGCAAGAGTGAGATTCTATCTCTTAGGAGATCCTGAACCTGGGTAAATCCTCGTCTCTTGTCACCATCAGCATCGCCCCCTAGCTTAGGACAAACTACCAAGGGATTTGCCGGAATCATCTCTGACAATGTGTTTAATGTTATTGTTGGGTTTCCACATTAGTAATAAGAAAACATTTTTTAATAATAAAGGTGAAGCCAGGTTATGGGGATACAAAAATCCACGAGGTAGAGCCACACATCATTTACTCCTTTTCCTTGAGATCAAATATTTTTGTGGACTCTAGAAATTCCTTAAAATAGTGATACACAAAACATGCAAGTGATGGCACTGAAGTAGTGCTCCTCGTTGGTTACCCCAAGTGGAAGATTTGGATGTAGTGGCAGAAACTTTCCCTTACACGAGGACTGTAAGGTTAACCGAATCCAGGAGGACTCCAAGGACGACAAGTAGGTGGTCAAACGAGCAAGGCGCCGTTTGAAGATAATTACTCACTTGACCTGGACCTGCACACAACACAAGTAACTTTGCTCCCAACGAGTTTGGAGAGGTTGTCAATCTCTCCGGCCTCGTTGTTTACAAAGGATTGAACACAAACGGGAAATAATGATGGTGATTGCAACTGAAAGGAAATAAAAGCAGTAAAGAGTTGAGGTGTAAACATTGGTGGAAATATGAACCAGAGTCCCATGATGTTCACTATTGATGTCTCTCTCCCAAAAGACGATAAAACAACAAAGATGGGTGAACAAATTACAGTTGGGCAATTGACAGAATTATAAACGCACCGCAATGCTAATTATGCTGCAAACAAAGTTAGAGGCTCAGAAGTATGGGCAGTACACCAAGACAAGTAGACCGTAATCCAAATGCATCTACTCACTAATCATCCACCTTGAGATATCTATCCAGAACATCTCGCCGGTATTAAGTTGCGAGCCCCACCCAAAGTGTAAATCCAAAGCAACAGACAACTGCATTAACAAACTTTGCGTAAGGTAAACAATTCTTGCAACCGTGGTTACAAGCACCGTTGTTTTCTCCCTAGTGGAAATAGCACATCCCCTAGTCTCATGTTTCTGTCACTCAAGCTAGATATCTGGGGGCATGAACCCACAATCAAGCGTAAACGCTCCCTCTTGGAGTTACTATCTAAACCCTCTAAACAAGATAAGCATGATATCTCAAGAGAGTTCCAAATGCAACCTAAATAAAAGCTATTAAAAAGATATGCATGAAAACTAAGAGCTAAGCATGACAACAGCTACAAAAATATAAAGAAACACAAAAAGAATAAGCATGCAAACCTATGTTGTGTTCTAGGGTGGAGTGGAGCGTGTTTCTCTCCCAAACAATAAAGGCTAGGGTCCAACTTGTTATGAACAACAAGAAAAACTAAGACAAACTAAAAAGTAAAGAGCGAGACGCTCCAAGCATAGCACATAACACGTGAAGAGATAAAAATATATCATGAAGAAGGACGAACGGATGATTGTTGATGGAGAAGGGGATGCACGGGGCATCCCCAAGCTTAGACGCTTGAGTCTCCTTTGATATTTATTGGGGTGCATGGGGCATCCCCAAGCTTGAGCATTTGACACTCACGCATCCTCTTTCATCATCTTCCGTCGCATACTTGAAAACTCCCTTCATACAAAACTCATCATAAGCTGATTAGAGTGGTTAGTACCCATAATAAAATATATTTTTCTCCACTGGAAATAAAGATTTTCATGAAGAGCTACTGTTTATCATGATTGCCAAAAAGTTTTTGCAAAGAAAAAGCAAGCTTAAGATTTGCAAAACCATGAAAACGCAAAATGTGGCAGAATCTGTGAAAAACAGACCATCGGGTAGTAAATAATTTTTTCGGGGTACTTCTGCAACTCAAATAAAAAAACTCAGAATATACGCCAGAACGCTAATTGTATAGAGCATACTGTCAAAGAAATTCAGATGAAAAATATGATCTGGTGATTTATCGTGAATTTTTCCGCCAAGAAGACAAAATCTGTTTCTGGACAGCATGTCACAACTTTTAAACTTTCTTGCAACCGGACTCTAAAGCTTGGCACAAAGCATCAAAATAAAGATACAATGATGTTGCTACAGTAGTAACAAGCATCAATACCACGAAAACTGAAAGTAAAAACATTTTGGATTGCCTCCCAATAAGCGCTTTCTTTTATGCCTTTTAGCTAGGCATTATGCAAAAAGGTAAAGTTTTATCAACTCCAAAAGAATAACTTGCGTGTGTAACGGACTCATAAGGTAACTTAATATTTTTTCAAGGGAAGTGTTCCATTCCCTTTTTGAGGTGGAATTGGAATCTGATGGTCCCTTCTTTCATGTCAATGATAGCACCAACGGTGCGGAGAAAAGGACATCCCGAAATAATTGGACATGAGGGACCACACTCAATGTCCATGACAAGAAAATCAACGGGAACATAATTATCATTGACAACAATAAGAACATCATCAGTCCTTCCTAAAGGTTTCTTTACGTAAGAATCAACAAGGCGAACACCAAAAGAACATGGATCGAAAGGTTTCAAATCAAGGATATCATACATTCTTTTGGGCATAACGGAGGCACTAGCTCCAACATCACATAAAGCAAATCCAGAGAAATTATTCAATTTAATTTTGACCATAGGATCCCAACCATCTTATAGTTTTGTAGGAATAGAAGTCTTTAACTTGAGCTTATCCTCCCTAGCTTTGATAAGAGCATTGGTAATATGCTCGGTGAAGGCAATGTTAAGTGTACTAGTGTGTGGGTCTTTAGCCATTCTTTGAAAAAAAGTGATAACTTCAAAAAGACTATAATTATCAAAATCAATTTCCTTGCTATTAATAAAATTTTGGTGTCATCCTCTATATTTGATTTTCTTTCAATTATAAGTGTTTTGACATCCTCCCAGGTTTGGGGACGTTTAGGAGCAACTTCAAACCAAATATCAAGTTTTTTCCTCAGGAGACCATGCCATGGGCATAATTCTCCGTCAAAACTAACGTAGTCACAAGGTCTATTACTTTTGTAGGTACCCATAGTAACAGCAGCAAGCAAGAACAAAGAAACTAACTTTTTGTGGTTTTTTGGTATAAGATTCTAAGGCAAAAACTAGAAAGTAAACTAACAAGACTAAAAAGCAAAGGTAACAGATAGTGTGCCACTCCCCTATCTTGAAGATTGGAGTCCCCGGCAACGACGCCAGAAATTCGCTTGATGGCACTGAAGTACTCGTTGGTTACCCCAAGTGGAAGGTTTGGATGTAGTAGCAGCAACTTTCCATTACATGAGGACTGTAAGGTTAATCGAATCCAGGAGGACTCCAAGGACGACAGGTAGGTGGTCATACAAGCAAGGCGTCGTTTGAAGATAATTACTCACTTGACCTGGACCTACACACAGCACATGTAACTTTGCTCCCAACGAGTTCAGAGAGGTTGTCAATCTCTCTGGCCTTGTTGTTTACAACTGATCAAACACAAACGGGAAATAGTGATGGTGATTGCAACTGAAAGGAAATAAAAGCAGTAAAGAGTTGAGGTGTAAACAATGGTGGAAATATGGACCGGGGCCCATGATGTTCACTACTGATGTCTCTCTCCCAAAAGACGATAAAACGGCTAAGCTGGGTGAATAAATTATAGCTGAGCAATTGACAGAATTATAAACGCACCGCCACGCTAATTATGCTGCAAAGCAAGTTAGAGGCTCAAAAGTATGGGAAGTACGCCAAGAAAAGTAGACTGTAATCCAACTGCATCTACTCACTAACCATCCACCTTGAGATATCTAACCAGAACATCTAGCTGGTATTAAGTTGCGAGCCCCACCCAAAGTGTAAACCCAAAGCAACAGAAAACTAAATTAACAAACTTTGCATAAGGTAAACAATCTTTGCAACCGCGGTTACAAGCACCGTTGTTTTCTCCCTGGTGGCAACAACACATCCCCTAGTCTCATGTTTATGTCACTCAAGCTAGACATCAGAGGGCATGAACCCACAATCAAGCATAAACGCTCCCTCTTGGAGTTACTATCTACTCCCTCCGTTTCTTTTTACTCCGCATATAAGATTTGATCAAAGTAAAACTTGATAAAGTTTGATCACTTTTTTAGAAAAAACTATTAACATCTACACTATGAAACCAATATCATTAGAAGCATCATGGCATTAGTTTTCATAGGATATAACTTTGATGTTGGAGATGTTGATACTTTTAATATAAATTTGGTTAAACTTTATCAAGTTTGACTTTGACCAAATCTTATATGCGAAGTAAAAAGAAACGGAGGGAGTACTACTTGGCCAAAGCAATAAAAAGCAACGGAGAAATGCAAGAATTATGCAAGACCAAAATATAAAAGGAGAACAAAATATATAACTCATCACAATCTGAACATAATCTCATAATCCATCGGATCCCAGCAAACACATCATAGCAACAACAGAAAAGTTACAAAGATGCATTGATCATGTAGGGCAGCTCACAAGGGCTAAGAATTGAAGCACAAGATTGTTGAGAAGACATCACATAGCTACAGGTCATGGACCCATGGTCCAAGGGGGACTACTCACGACACATCCGGGAAGCGCTCATGGTGGTGGAGAAGCTCCCGGAGGTCAATCCTCCCTCCGCCAGGATGCTAGGAAGAGGTCTTCTGGTGCTCCCGATCTTGGAAGCGAGGCGGCGGCAGAACAGAGGTGAAAATCGCGATGCGGGGTTCCTCCCGAGGGTTTACGGAACAGGGTGTAAATATAGGCTAAAGGGGGGCACCAGGGGGTGGCCCCTCCCCCAGGCGCCCTGGTGGCGTGGCCAGGGAGGGGACCACGCCAAGCCGCCTAGGTGGGGCCTGGCCCCCCTCTGGCTCTCCTTCGGTGATTCTGGAAGCTTCCGTTGTGCTGATTTTTTATATATTTTTGTTAGAATTTTTGGAGCTCTATAAATATGGGTAAATACCTGCAATTCACACACATCAGCAGACAGAAACTGACACTGGATGCACTCGGTTAGTAGGTTAGTCCAAATATGTGTAAAAAGGTATGTAAGTGTAGCAAAACACATAGCGATGTCACCTAAAAGAGCATGGAATAAGCAGAAATTATAGATACGTTTGGCAATGTTTTCACTTTTCTGCTGATACGATCATGTAGGTCCGTCAGATACTTTTTTAATATATTAGTCTAAATAGATGCAAAATTATGCATGTTTTCACAATAAAATGGCATGAAAACTCTTAAAATATAAACATGCTTAGGATGTATTATTGCCTACTTCATGTACCCTCGATATGTCCATCGCAACAACAGAAACCTCCCAATTTGACGTGATGATGATGAAAGTTTTAGGGAAAACATGAAGCAAAGAAGGAAGTGGGATAATTATTGTGAGTGTGGGAGGAATGATCTAGAATCTTGTGTGTCGCCTTCAAATCAAACCTTATATGGAACTCCCGCTCCTATATGGGGAGCACAACTTTATTGTAATCCAACGAACTATAAGTCTCGTAATCGCCTCCATCTAATTTTTTTATCTAGAAGATATTTGGTACACTTGTGTTTCCCAGTCACACACGATGGTCCTAGATATCCTACCTTGACTTAACTTTGTGAAATTGCCCATGCCCCTGGTAGTTGATGCAACCGGTTCCGAGACTGGGAAAAGGCTCAAATGGAAGGCTTGTTGGACGATACTCTCATGTAATATCCTCAAATTTTAAAATTTACAATATTATTTATTAAATAGTAATAGTTATAACTTATTTGTTTCTCTTGCTTGTAACTAATTTTAACTATGATTTAATACTTTTGGAGGTATATTAATATTCAAATGAGAGTAAATAATAAAGCTTTCCCAAATATTCATTTTGGATCTTATTAGGATTTTATTATTTACAAAAAAACTCAAAAATAAAACCAAAAGAGAGATATAAATATGACTAATTCCATATAAAAAGAGTTGGAAAATATTTCAAATACTTTAAATTTTTCTTTGAGGGTTAAAACTATTTTTAATTATAAGTTGATTTTAGGGGAAAAATTTTAAGCCAAAAATGAAGTTCATAAACATGGTATATATACTTTATTTGATATTGGGGTTGGAAACATTTTTTCTAAGCTCTATATTAGTAATAATATATGTTTAAACGAATTACTGTATTTTTAAAATATTAATTCCCCATAAATAAATAAGTAAAAAAAGAAGATAGGAAACTAATTAAGTTTACGTGGGTTAAATGTGCAGGCCTTTTTTTCTCTCTGTGAAGCCTCAGCCAAAATTTCCTCTCGCCTTTCTACCGAATGGGCCAAACCTAGTATAGCTCGTTGTGACCCGGCTAGTAGGGAAGTTGGTTAACTTTCATTCAAAATTCTAAATAATTCCTAACTTAAATTCTCTTACGAAATTTAAACTATAATTTTTCAGAAACCTTTAAAATAGTATTAAATATATTTTTACCACAGTTAAAGAAAATCATAATTTTCGGTAAAATGTTTTGTGAGAATGAAAAATATTATTGTGGTTTCAAACAGTTGTACGCGAAATTTTTAAAATGTGTATACAATGATAAAATGTTTGTGTAATGTAGAAAAAGTATCATACAATTAAATGGTTTATGTGAGATTTTTTGGAAATATTCCTGATTTAAAATATTTCTTAAATTTCATAAAAATGTATAAAGTTAATTTCCACTCAATAAATGTAAGTTTTATTTTAATAAATATACAGATGTTTCAAAATAAATCAAATGAAATTCTAAAAACTTTGTATGCAATGTAAAAGATATGTTCACATAGTTAGAAACTATTTATTTCCATCAAACAACAGTAACATATGTATCTGGAAAATATTGCCGTGTATTCATATGTTTTGCAAAATTTATATTTTAGAAAAATGTACACTTGCCACTAAAAAAAAGTACACCATATATGAAAAATGTTCTAATGTGTATCAGAAAATATTTTCTGAGTACTTTAAAAATAAACATTGTGTACGGAAAAAAAGACATATTTTGGAAAAGGAAAACTAATGAAAACCAACAAGTAAAAAAATGAAAATAAAAAACAAAAAATGATGACAATCAAGAAAGTAAACCAATTAATAGAGAAGAAATAAATTAAAAAACAATCAAACAAAGAAAACCAAAGTAACATAAAGAATAACCTAAGGTGATAGGTGAAAACAAAGTACAAGTTCAAGAAAAACTAAAAAATAAAAAATTTAGAGCGATCGAATCTACAGCGATCGCCACGAGCAGCAGCGAGCAACCACACTAAGTGAGCCAGCCCGCTAGTCGTCATATGCAGACGATTCCTATTAAGGGTTCGTACAACAACTTGTCTTCAATGCTCACTTTAGTACATCAACTTGCAAAACGTAATAATTTACTTCCTAAACTTTTCTCTCGCGCTCAGTTTGATATAAATAAGGATTTTTTTGCCCAAAAAATTCAAATTATTACTCCACAAAAAATATATTGTACCCGAAAATGATTATTTTTACCCAAAAAACTCCAATTTGTACCTGGTAAAAATTATTTACCAACAAAAATATTTTCATCCCAAAAAACACAATTTTTTCCAAAAAAAATACTTTTTAAACGAAAATGATTATTTTATTACAAGAAATGATTTTCCGACCAACAAAATTAATTTTTCTCTGAAAAAATTAGTTTTTACACGAAAACAAATTATTTTCACCCCAAATATATTTTTGCAATAAAACTATTTTCCCCGGTAAAAACTTGGTTTTTTGTCCTGAATAATATTTCTTTGCAAAAAATCTGCTGATAATATTTCCCCGTAATCAAATTTTGTACCGATGAAAATAGGTTTTGGTAAAAATAAATTATTTTCGGGTAAAAAAAATTCACTGAAAAGTTTGGATTTTTGGGGGCTGGAAATTATTTTGCAGGTTTATATGTTTGAGTTTTGTGGGTCGAAAATATTTTTCTGGGTAAAATAAATTATTTTCGGAGAAAAAAATTGTTTTTTCGCTGAAATGATTTTTTTTGGGTAAAAAACATTACTTGTATCAAACTGAGCGCGAGAGACAAGTTTAGGGGGCAAATTGATACGTTTTGCAAGTTGTATATTAAAATAAGCATTGGAGACAAATTGTTGTATGAACGATGCAATTAACTCGGTGACACGTGATTGTCGTGGAAAACCAACTCTATGAAAAGCCGCTGTGCAAATCAGTGCTCTTTTATAGGACGCTTGTGAGTCAATATGGCAAGCCTTTGCTGAAGTTGTGCCCGATTGGGTCAGCCCATTTACGATTAATTCTATATTAAGAAATTATTTGATGCGTATTAAAAAATGTTCATCATCTAAAATACAAAATTCAATATATATTTTTAAAAATCATTCTGCACTAATTTGTTTTCTATATATATATATAAGTTCAATATGAATTTTTATCTTCTAAGAAAGAAATTAATTGCATATTTAAAAATTGGATAGTAAAAAATAGTTTAATATTCATTAATTATTTAGAAATGTTCTAAAAAATCCAAAACTTAAAAATAAAATAGAAATAAAAACAAAATCGAAAAAAAACAAAATCAAGAAAAATATAAAGTAGGCCAGCCAAACTTGGGAGTCAGAGGTGTATTGCCTTTCAGCAATGGCTCGGCATCCTAACGCCAATTGACGTAAAATAGGAATTGAGCACACAAATCCATCTTCCCTTCTCTTTAAATCACAAATTAAAAAATACTTCCTTCGATCCATAATAAGCGTCGCTCATCTAGTACAAAGTTTGTACTAACTTAGTACAAAATGAGCGACACTTATTATGGATCGGAGGGAGTACTATTTACAAGAACACGCCTATTCGAAAGTAACGAATGGTGCATTGCATGCGCATCAATTATCGTAATAAGAGGTTTCCCTTTTTTTCATTGATTTTTTGAAATGTTTTATCACTTAAATTGTGCGTCTAAACTAAAAATCGTTTCACTGCTGGATTCCTCACGTCAAGTTTTTTGAAACTATATCTCATGTTAATAGGTTTCACCAACTTTTTTTCATGAGAAGCATGGTTGTGCTTCTCACGGTAGCAAATTGTGCCTTCACGAGATGTGTGGTTGTGCTTCTAAAAAAACTTATTTTGTTTACTTTTTTCAGAGGCACGGTCGTGTCTCTCGAGGAAACAAACATGTTCCTTCATGAGAGGCATGATGATGCCTCTAAAAAATGCATTTCCCCCTTATTCTAGAGGTATGGTTGTACCTCTCGCGAAAGCAAAGCTATGCCTTCACGAGAGGCACGATCGTTTTTATCGTAAAAAAACAAGTTTCCCCCCTTTTCCGGAGATACGTCTATGCCTCTCACGGAAGCAAACTTGTGCCTCCAAGAGAGGCACGATTGTGCCTCTAAAAAAATAAAATTTTCTCTTTTATAGAGGCACAACCGTGCCTTTCACGGAAGAAATTTGATGTGATTTTTCTTTCTAAAATATAAGAATAACCGCGTGAAAACCAAAAAATCATCTAAATAAAAAAATGCGGAAAAATAGAAAATAAAATACCGGATAATCGCCCAACACACAATACGTGGTGCGCTCTCAATACACTAAAAGTGAATCTTGCGGAGTTCGCATAACAAGTACTCTTTAATTAGTTGATCTCCCCTTCTCCTTCTGTTTTCTTATCTTTTCTTTGTTATTGGTTCTTGCCCTTGAGTTGATTAACTTTTCAAACCACATACACTAGCCCATAAGTTCGTTCTAGTGGTTCTCACGTACATAATCCCAACCTGCTAATACAATTTGCAAATATATCCCCTTTCATTCGGGTTTTGGTTTCTCATGGCTGCACTCGCTGATATTGAGATTGTATCTCCTTCCAGTTGATCGCTCCCGCACGGCGAGCCCATGGGCTGATCCCTGATCGGCGCGGGACCTGTCGACGTCAGGGACAGAAGGAGTTAGGGTTCTCTCCCCCCCCCACCCCACCCCCGGTGACACAACGACCCTTGGGCAAGGGTTACAACGTGAAGGAGGCATCGAGCTTGGGTTCGAACTCGAGTGAGGTGGAGGCAATGATAGATGAACTTGATCTGGAGGAGGAAGATCCAATCCAGCAGACTGCGACTAGATGGATGGTGGTGGCTCGAGTTCATACTTTCAAACCATACAGTCGGTATTGGTTCTATAAGAACATGAGTGGTGTGGGATCTCGCCAAGGAAGTAAAGGTGAGGTCCCTCGAGGACAGTGTATGTACACACTCCTGTTTTGTTCTTTGGGTGAGGGTGATGGAAGATGGACCCTGGAACTTCAAGGGCTTTGCGGTGATCCTCGTTGAGTATGACAGGTTCACAAAACCATCGCATGTCCCTCTAAATACAATTGAAATATGGAGTAAATTTCATGACTAGCCGGACGGCTACGTTCCTCTGCTGAAATCTCTCACCGGAAAGGTGGGAGAAGTGGTTATCTCGAAGCCAAAATCGCAAGATTTTGAAGGGAACTTCTCTATAGAGTGAGAGTAAAGATTGATGTGAAGCAAGGAAGGCAATAAATCTCAAGATCCATAAAAATTCACATGATTCAATAAACATAAGTCGGCGCAATCCCTACCATAGCCCAAAGATGACCCACTAGCTTCTCCTCCATGGCCGCCGCCTCCCCGGTATCGATGATGATGGCCTTGACGTCATTGATGATAGGAGTTTAACGTGTGTGTGCAATGACAACGAGAAGAAGAATCTCGAGCGGGGGTATAGACGGGGTGACCAAATCGGCGAAAGGTGACCAAAATTCCTCCCGCCACTTTTGCAAAGACGCGCACGAGCTCGCGCCATCTCGGCGCTCGCATGAGCTCAGCGCCGCGTTCCCCTACCCTGCATCGCCCCAACCTCGCTCGTTGAAAACTGTCAGTCCCCACATTTTCAGCGGGTCTGGTTGAAAGGTGCTTTAAGATCCATGCGGGTTAAAAAGTACATGCAGGACAGACCACCAGACACACTGATAATATCTCGCGTGGATCTGATTAAACTGTATACGACTAACCAAACACGCCGATTAAACAAATGATAGCAATGAGCATCTCTCATATCCCGGCAAGAAGAAAAATACTAGTACTGTAGTAGAAGTAGGAATCTCGAGGGGCAAGGCAAGAAAAATAACAGTTGTAGGAATCTCGAGGGGCAATGTTGCAAGCCTTCCTACCCTGATGCAAAGCCCAGCTGGGTGTACTCTTCGGCTATCATCATGGCGGCCATCATCCCGCCAGCTCCGTCGCCTACCCCACCATCGCCCGCCCCGATGCACGCGCACGCACCGTATCGTATCCGACGGAGCACAGCAGTGGGCAGTGGCCTCCCCTCCGCTCCGCTCCGCCGCCGGATCCCACTCGCCGGCTCACGTACAAGTACAGCCACTTATGGTTCCCTCGCCCAGACGCACTGCGTGCGTGCGTGCGTGCGCGCTCCGGGGCTGAGTTGAGCTGGAATGCTCCGCCACGATGCCCACCTCCATCCACCCCCTCGCACGGCGGGGCAGCGTCCTCCGTCCCGCCGACGCGCGGGCCACCCGCCCCGCCGGGCCCCGCGCGGTCGCGAGAAAACAAGAGGGTGCCGTGGGTGGCGGGGCGCCTGGAGCGGGGCGCGGTGGGGAAGCGGCACGCGCGCGCACCCACGGCGAGCACGACGAGCGAGCCCATCGAGTGCGCACGCCACCGCATGAGTTCCCTTCCCTGTCTCGATTCGTTTTCATCACTGCGCTGTGCTGCCGCTCGCATCCTCCCTCCATCGATCCTCTCCTCTCTGTATGCATGCATGTATGTATCCACTCAAAAGCAGTGCAGGCCGGAAAAAGAATCCAATCCGGGCAGCAGCATCCAACGCCGCCCCCGGTTGGTTCCTCCGTTGTATAAAACCCCCATGGTCCTTCCATCCATCCATGATCCATCCATCCGCTCTGTCCTGTCCTCCAGCTTCATCTTCCCGGTCTCCTTCTTCCTGCCCCCCTGCTCTGCTCTCCACCTGTCTGCTCCGCTCTGCTTGCTCATCGTCTGCGAGTTCTTCTTCAGAGAGCGATCATACTCATACATACCTCGTAGGCTGGTATGGCAACCACAAAACATCGCCATTACATTACATTGCATCTCGCCGCTTGAGCCTTGATGAAGCCGCTGTTTCTGCTGTCTCTGTTCTGTGTGATGCAGATTGCAGAGTTGGATTGGATGCCCTGGCCCTGGGTGGTGTTCTTCCTGTGATCGATCAACCTGATCGTTATGACAAGTGGCCTGTCGCGCGTTACTGCAGATTGATGCTCCACTGCTAGTAAGCTACGACAATGCCCCACTACTTATGTTCAGATTAATCTTCTTGTTACTAGCTTTTGAGCATCAGTCTGTTACTCTCCTCGATCCATAATAAATGTCGCTTATTTTAAACTAAATTTAATATAAAATAGACGAAACTTATTATGGATAAAAAACGTATTTCATTGTTTATTTAGATACAATACAACATAAACACTGACATACCCGAGCATATACAAATCTCTATAAACGCATGCACACATACACACATCCTACTCCTATTGTTGTAAATACATCATGTCATCTTGAACTTTCTTGTAGCTAAGCAACACTCTTATTGGTATTGTCGTCAACCTAGCATTTTTGTCAGCGTAGATTTTTTGGATAAATTACCCGATAATTTCTTCACTCTTAATAAATGAAATAGCAAGTATTTTGGCTGGTTTAAGAAAAACAGAAAGGAAATTCCGGGCAAAAAATGTTGTTGCATGGGGAGTGCAAAGTAAGTGGTAACCAGGGCCCACATTTTTGACGCAACTCGACGTCAACGGGCGTGTTGACAAAGCTGCTTGTCAGTGGTCTAAAGTGAAAGAGACGGCCGTTTTCAAGTGCGGCCTTTTGTTTTGCATTTTGTTTTCTGAGGTCAAAAGATGAGAGTTGCTTGCAGCTTAGTAGTGCAGGCGTGCAGTGGTTGTTGTGCATGCGTGATGTATTCTTTGCTTCAGATATGGGAGCATGTTCGGTGCGTTTGTTTATTTACTTGCTACTCTAGAAATAGTACAGAAATATATTGACATATATTGTTAAAATAGGTAGGAGTAGCAACTTAAAATTGACAATTAGTACTAATAGATTCTAAGAGCGTCTCTAACAAATCCCTTATAATTTAAATTTTAATATATACTTTTATCCTTTTAACTCTTTGTATGTTTTTCTCTAAAAAATTTGCGCTTTCTAATCGAACCCTTAAAACTTATTTTCTATAAACTTTTCAACAAAAACTCATGCAAATTTGATTCAAATTAGTCCATCAAACTCAGTTCAAAATACTAGTATAAACTACATTACATAGATTTAAACTAAAAGTGCATTAAAGCTTAAAAAAACTACTCCGACTCCTCAACCATGAACTTCTTCGAAACCTCATCGCGGCCAATGTGGCCATCGCCGTCCGCTAAGCCGTCGCTAGATAGGTGGATGACCGGTGCACCGGACATCTGGGCTCCGTCGGTCTTCACTGACTTGTAAGCCTCGTACTTCCCACGTTCCTCATTGACCACATTCAACTATAGTTGAGTGACAATTGAACACGCACAATCACATATGCAGTCTCACTGGTTGTCGCAATCGCATGTCCATTAGTCGAGTGCAATTGTAATTGCATGTTTATCAGTGCGCAACTATATGTTCATCCATACCTACCGGCGCGAAACTGCGATTGCACACCCGCTTGTTGTGCACAACTATATCATCACCAGTTACATGTTTATGTGCATCTACATTTATTAGAAATATAAATCTAGAAAATAAAGGATAAGTAATAATAAAAAAATAAAAAAAATAAAAATAAAGTATAAAATTAAAAATGATGATGTCACTTAGCTAAGTCGATTGAGATCAAGTATGAAGAGATCAAGCCATATTCAAAAGGTAACATAAAAATATATGTTGTTGCCACTCAACTGAGACTTAATTAAGTCTTAAACATTTATTTGGCAAGTTAGTTTTTTAGCAACATTTCGTTAGTTTGTTTGTACTTCCTCCGGCCTGCAATATTTATTAAAAAAACGTACCTAAATTTAAAATACATCTACATACATTCATTTTTTCGACAAATATATTTGGATGGAGGAAGTATTTAACTTATGTCTGACCATCCGCTCTTAATTACTACTCCCTCCATAACAAAATGTAAAACCTTTTTTATACCGAATGCAAAAGCAAAATAAACATCTTACATTTTGATACGAAGGCCTAACGTATCTTTCCACTACCTACGCTTGCAGGCCGAATAATTCCACCAGCTGCTGAAGCCCGTGACATAGAGGCAACCTCGTAAATCCCACACACCACCATCCATCAGACTCCTCCAAAACAGCCTCAAACCCGAACAAACTAACCCGAACACCCTTTCAGTCAAAAGCGTCGCTATTTTTCCATAACTCCCCACAAAACCCATCCACAAAGCCACGATTGACATGGCCGGCTATGGCGGCTACGGCTACGGTGCCGGCTATGACATGGCCGGGTACGGCAACGGCGGAGCGTACTACACCAACGACCGGTACTCCACGCCGGCGCCAGCGCCGGCTGCCTATGAGGACCCGCTCGCCGGTCGGAGGCAGCACGATTTCCCGGCGCCGCTCACCGGGCTCGAGTTCCAGCCATCAGATACCTGCCCCAAGAACTACGTCATCTTTGACCAGACCTATGACCGGAGCACGATCATGTACAACCCCTCGCTGGCCAACAGCTCCGGGGGCTATGATGCCTATGACCAGCACTGCAACAACGGCGGCTACGATCAGAGCTACGCCGGCAAGAGCACCTACTACGACGGCAGCGAATGCTCCATCCGGCAGAAGGAGGACCCCGACGAGATCGACGCCCTGGTGAGCTCCGGCGATGGCGAGGACGACGAGGACGAGGACGTGCTGAGCACGGGTCACAGCCGCGGCGGGGGCTCGCCGGACTCCACGTGCTCCTCCGGCGGCGAGAGGAAGAAGCAACGGGTGAAGAAGATGATGAAGACGCTCAAGGGGATCGTCCCCGGCGGCGACCGGATGGACACGCCCGCCGTCCTCGACGAGGCCGTCAGGTACCTCAAGTCGCTCAAGCTGGAGGCCAAGAAGGCCGGGGCGCGCGGGTCAAGAAGCTAAGAGATAGCGACCTCACATGGCGATGTGCAGGGGTCGACTCAATGAGCTCAATCATGGCAATGCAGGTCATCGACTGAATGATTTCAAATGATGGAGGCAGATAAGACGAGGGAGCTTGGTGCTCCTTTTCGCACCGCCATGATATCGCCTCGTGGAGCTCTCGATGATCAGTGGAAACTGGAAGGGAACGATGCCCGCCGGTGTCAGTCTTCGTTGGGCTCCGCGCTATACAGTTTGGCTTATTACCATGTTGTTGATTTTTATTTTATTTTTGCAATCTCTGATTGAAATGAATCCTCTTATAACAGGGCTTGTTTACTCGGCCAACAAAATTAATGCTGTAGCGATTTCATATGGTAGGAGCTTAATTGGTGAAGAAAAGAGCATTTGATGTCGTTAAGAAGCGCTTTTCATCCTTGGTTCTGTCTGTGAGTCCCATCCTGGCCTCCTCCATGCTGTTGCTCGCAGTTAACAAAATGGAGAATGATCGAAGAGAAGAAGCAAGTACTGCGAACAGAGACGAAGATCATGTGATTATTTGTATTTCTCTCTCTTTGAAACGGTAGGCAGGCCATGTGTGCGTGCATGTGGGCAAGGCTAGGCTAGCTAATCACCGTATGCAGTTGCAGTTGGTGGCCCGCATCATGCATTCATGCATGCAAGATTCCGTTGCGGCACCTTCTTGCCGCTTCGTGTTTGCCCGCCTGACCATTCTCTGTGCCGTTGAGCCGGAGAAACGTTTTACCACCGAACCAACTCAATCAAGGTCTCGTCTGATATATTTTTACATAGTACAGATGCAGACACCCTAAAAAAATGCACATTTATTTATTTATTTATTTATATAAACACACACACACATATTCTATCTCTATAAGCATTTTTAAAATATTGAATCGGCACATCGTTTTGAGATTGATGAAGTCGTTACAGACGTCTTCGTAGTCGACGTGAACACCTCTTCCCACTGAAACCACATCGCCGAAAGTTTTGAAACAAATTATAGAAAATGCAAGCACCGGTGTCAAATTTAAGACTTGAACTCTGGTGGATTGAGGATATCACTGTCCTCCTAAGGATCCAACTACAGGTAGGTTCGCTGGTTTCGTCTGATTCTACCAGTTGGTTGGAAATGAAACGTGTAATGCACATTTCTAGTGGTGTATGATTTTACATGGGACCATGTATTGATGGGAGAAAAACTAGGTTTCACGATATGAAATCCCGTGAGATATGGAAATCCGCGCTTGTTCTATCCTCATTTTATATGTAAACTCCCGTGAGTGAGTCGAGAACGGAACCTAGCTTCATCGCCGCCAACCCCTCCCACCTTGGTGTCATATAAGTATTAGAGATGGATGAGAGACAAGCTTCGATAGTATTCGATGAAGGCGACAGGCGGCATCTCCTTGGTTTGTGGCCCTTGCAACAGGATTTTTCCTTCACCGAAACTGGTAGTGCAAACATTGTAATATGACACGCATGCGCAGGAAACTCGTCGGTGCATCACGTATGCCAACCAATGGAGAAAAGGGTTGAGGTCGAGTGATTAGCTAGAGTTGGGGACCATTTTATTTGTCGTGTCATTAGGCTAAACACGAAGTATTAGTTTTGTATTAGGATAGTGCAGTACACTCCCTTTTTATTTTTATTAAGTGAAGGTTAATAGCTTAGTGCACTTGATCGAGGTCGAAACAGCCGCGTCAGTTGGGATGAATTTTTACAAGAACAAGGGTACTTTTCGGGGTGAAAAGTGACCTAATTAATTTCGTGAGTGTAGGGATGATCTTCTTGGTTAATTCATTGGTGATAGTACTAATTATTGCACTGATTTACCCTTTTCATCCTTTGATTGATTAACTGTTTGGATTGCTCGGTGTGGTGAAGTTGCAATCGTATACAAAATGTAAGTAGGCGAGATGATGTTGTGACGTTCTCGACTTGCTTGGGAGCAATATTTGCCTCATCTTTTTTTTAACAATGACATTTTTATTGATATATCAGCAAGTACACTTTACAGATAGTAGCCTAAGTGGAAGAACTCTCTCGGATATTAGAACGTTACATACATGACATCGTCCTGGATCAGTATTTAAACACCTGGAGCTAAAGGTATATTTCTAAAGTTTAAGAGCAAGTTTTTCCTGATGACGTGCCTTGTAGTTTTGGCTGCTATGGACATAAGATATGTTGTGAGCATAGAAAGTTAGTGTTTCTACCTGTAGCCCAGGAATCTACTGTAGAAATGTCTGCCTCAATAGTTGTGGCAGCTAGAACTTTGGAACCAGTGAAGAACTTGGGTTCCTGAACAGTTAACACCTCCGCAATCTTGATAGCAAGCATTAATGCGTAGGCCTCTACCTGTAAGGCTTAACTCACTGGAGAAGACAAAGCCGGAACATAGAGATGGTTGGCATGATGATTTTTTGGCCGGATGAAAACTCCAAGTCCTGTAGATACATCACTATGACCCACTTCCAACGACCATGTAGCATCTGACAACATAACATGGCCTACAAATTTTGTGCATCCTTAATTTTGGAAGCCATCGCCATGTGATCTTGCTCCTGCCTGAAGTGGTCATCCTGCATCGGAGTGTCTTGTAGTTGCACCTTCATATGTCTTTCAGTATCCTGCATGATGGCATTAGATAGAACAAAAACTTGTTTTGGTTGTATTTTCTTACAGTTAAAAACATAATCATTCCTCACTTTTCATAAACACCGTAGAAAGGTGTATAGAGCAGGCTCTGAGATGTGAGGGTGATTAGAAGATAGAAGACATCGCAACATATCAGGAATGGAGTGATGTTGAGTTGTAAGACTCGGTTCTTACGTACCAAGGATAAGGAAGCCAAGTTGCATTCGCAAATTTAAATAAAAAGAACAAGTGCATCTCATCTTCCTCTACACCACATCTAGCTAGAGCACTCACTTCTAATATGTTTGAATATATACCCGCTCTTTTACCTATAGCCAGAGCTCTTCGAAGTAGTCTGCAATCAAAAGTTTGAATCTTACGTAAAATAATGTTTTTCCGCCCTGGCCTGCTTTAGAAGAGTGATCGTTTGTTGTGGGATCTGTTTTGGTCTATGATTCAGAGGTAACTGAAGATTCTTGAAGCAATCTTTGTATGATCTTTTGGTGGAAGCATTCCTCTGCAGGAGACAACTTCCATGCCAGAGAGTCATGACCAACAGAATTTATAATAGGGGTTTGCAGGATCAATGGTTGTTGTTATATCGGGGGTAAAGAGAGTAGTGACCAACTCATGATACCATTTCGTTGTAGTAATTATCACAAATACTTCACCACTGTTGGATAGCTATAGGATGGTTGTAGAATAATTAGATTTTCATAAATATATTACCATTTATTAAACCAAGGATAGATCCATATGGGAGAAGTGCCATCGACAATTTGATATAATGGAGTTGAGTCAAGGGGAGATCTTACTATGAGTATGGCTGTCGAGAAGGCGGATTTTGCGAGGTTGACTTTGGCTCTCAAAATTGAGGTATCTCCATGATATTGATTTCAAAATAAGAGCCATATGCATATTTGGTTCTTTTTCTAGTCTTCAATATCAGTTGAAAGAGCTTTGATTTATCGCTTGCAAGTTCCTTATTCCTACTCCTCCAATTTTCTTTTCAGTGCATATATCTACCCAAGCCCTTAAGAAGAGCCCACTTGTTGTAGCATCATCCTTAATAGTTGTCCACCAAAAATTTCTAATAATGGTAGTGAGTCTAACAAGAAACTTCTTAGAAAATGGGATGTTAGACATGTAGTAGACATGGATTGAGGAGAAGACTAACTTAATTAGAGCTAATCTAGCTGCATGAGAAAGCCTATTAGCTTTGTAAGTGGTGAGATTTGATTTAGAATTTTGAAACACAAAGTTATAAGCTATACTCCTTAGCTCGCAAGATGAGAGGGTGACCCAAATGGATAAAGGAGTTTACCATATCAGATACTGGAAATAAACTTTTAATGTCCTGTTTGACCTATTGATTAACATTGATACTGAACAAAATACCTTATTTGTTCGAATTGGGCACCTTCCCTGAAAAGCTACAAAATTGATTCAACGTTCAGGAAATAGTATATGCTTCTTGAATGTTTGCCTTGCCACGGACCAACAAAAATCATCTGCAAACGTTAAAGAATGTATAGGTGGGCAGTTTGACCCCCGAGGTACCTAAAAAGATGGTTATTTTCAAGAGCATCATGTAGTGCTAGAGAGAGCTCATTAATTGCAAGAACAAATAATAATGGAAATAAAGGAGATCCTTGTATTATACCTCTATGAAAGGATCGAGATAGACCTAGAGGGGGGTGAATAGGTCTTATTACAAATTTTATCACTACTTAGCAATTTTAGGCAATAATGCAGAAGATAAAGGTGTGCCTAACAATTGCAAGGTTTACCTAGCTATGACAAGATAAACAATAAGCACAATATACTAAAGCAAGTGAGGGGAAAATAATACGGTAGCACAAGTAATAAGGGGAAAGAGTAGGGATAACCGAATGACGCGAAGACAACGATGTATCCTGATGTTCACTTCCTTGGAGGGAAGCTATTCACCGTTTGGAGAGAGTGGGTGAAACCACGAAGGCACACCAACGCCACGAAGGCTCACTCTATTCCCCTTGAGATATCACCACGAAGGCGATTCCCAATCACTACCGGTTGACCTTAAAGGTGGTCACCAAACCCTCACAAACTCAACGGGGGTAATCACAATGGTCGATTCCTCTCTGAAGAATTCCTACCCACCTAGGAGTCTCTGTTGGGAAACGTAGTAGAAAACAAAAAAATTCGGCCTACGAATCAAGAACCCAAGATCATCCAAGAAGATTGCATACAAGGTTTTAGGTCATGGCTCACCAACCGATGTAGTGGAAGTAGAGTTGGTGTAGCTCGTTGAAGTAGATCTCGCGGATCGTCCCACAAACAGTCCCTCGATCAAGATCACCCAGGAAGAAGAAGCTCCTCGGAGAAGGACCAAAGATATGATCCCTCTATTAGTATCCACACGTTCCGTAGCAGCAATCTAGCAGCGCTCCGCCGTCCAGAGATGAATGCGACCGAGAAAACTAGAGGGAGAAAACCCTAACGGATTCCGATCTAGAACAGCGTCTAAACCGGGGTCTAATTGTGGAGCAACGGGGTTTAGAGGAGGGAGGGTGGCGCATAGGCCTTGGGGACAAGTTGTATTGCGCCCCCACCATTGCCCCTCATTATATAGGTGGCCAGGGGGCTGTCCTGGCCGACCTGGGAGGTGTGGAGTCCCCCTGGGACTCCTACTCCCAAAGGGAGTCCTTCCCACCGGGGAGTCTGAGTCCAAGGAGGACTCCTCCCCACTTGTGGCGTCCCCACCACCTAATTTCGGCCAGCCCCCTTGGGGTGCCTTGCCCCCCAAGGCTAAGGGTGTTGGGGCGCATATGGTACTGTTCGGAAACTTGTGGAACCTTCTAGAAGCTTCCAGAACCTTCCAGGACCTTCTAGGACCCGCCGGGACGACCATTCTCGGCCATTCCGGGACCTTCCGGGATGGTTTCGGGACATTCCGGAACCTTCTAGAACACTTCCAAGACCTTCAGGGACCGTTTTGGGACGTTCCGGAACTATCTGGATAGGTTCCGGGACTATCCAGGTTATGGTCTAGCCTGCCCGATGCCCTGCGTCGGCTCGTCGGTCGTTTTTCGGGACGTCCACCGATTAACCGGAAACTATTCCGGTTGATCCAGGACTTCCCCAGTACCAATCTCATATGTTCCAGAACCACCTGGGACTATTCCAGAGTGATCCGGACATATCTTTAAGTACCCAGAACTTCTTCTGGTGCCCTCATGAACAATTCCATTAATACCCGGAACTACTTCCGGTGCCCGTATGAACTATTCCGTTTTGCTTCCACTAAACCTTCTACCATTCCAGTATTCTAACAGACTACTGCTCATTAAGTGTGTGACCCAATAGGTTCGGTATAATGCGGACATGACTCAGAACATCTTCCGGACATAGGTCAACAACCTTTTGTCAATAGCCAATAATCAACAGCGGAGCCATGGACACCCATGTTGACTCCCGCACATACACGAAGAAAATTCGAGTGAACCATTATGTTTAGTCACGTATCATTCCCTTTGCTTCGTGATATATGACAAAGTTAGAGGAGAGATGTTTGGCACCCATGTGTAACAACTTCTTGAACACAAGCCACTCGTTATCCTCTTTGCTCGTTTGTCTCTATTTCTCGTTATTGTATTCCGGCATCCCCGTGATTAAATCACAATGCGTCTGGCCAGACTAGAATGGATACCATCATACCGAGTGGGCCCAAAGTTAATATCTCTTCATCGTGAAGGAGCAAATCCCATTCTTGAACTATCACAGTCACTAGCCACACCATCTGACATACCCAGAACTTATTTTACTACTTCCCATTTACGGGAGGATTCATCTAAGAACCAAAGCATGTCTTCCTGTGTGAAGCAACTCGATACTCTCATGGTCTAAGGAATTACGTATATGATAACATTTCATGATATGACTTATAACGTTGTTACGATGTGATCTCTAAGTATATCATTCAATACTGGGGTCGGTTCAACATCATTGTTTTGCTAACAATATGTTCCCATTGCTACTGACATCCTTGTTACAAGAACAATGTCCATGATTAAGAAAACGTAATCATCAGTTAGCACATGAGCTGGTCTTAGAGGCTAAACCAGGAACTCTTGGTCTTTACATTTCCACACATGCAAATGAGTTTTCTTCTGAATCTCACAGTCAGGGTCATTGCAGTTATAGCACAGAAATATAAACATTAATTATGAACGTGGAAATATATATAATAACATTTTATTATTGCCTCTAGGGCATATTTCCAACAGTCTCCCACTTGCACTAGAGTCAATAATATTGTCAGTGCTTGAGCACTTTACACCTATGGCGTACCAGTGTAAAACATGCTTCATTTGTGGTATAGACTTCATCATCGGATGTGACGTTTCAGGCCCGTTTGTATCTTGCATATCTTCGCGTTTTCACGCTATCATAAAATTCACTAATTTTATCAGTTTAGCTTTGTATATGTTTGAATCATTTGGCAGGACCTTGGTTCCTTTAGAATAAGTCATGAAATCATTCATCAATGTTCCATGAGCTTCAAGCATCTAGGAAACCATACCATGTTCATAAATGAACTGATGATTCAAAATACCCTCCCTTGTTACTTCTTTAAGCAACAGTATACTTAGCCTCTGTTATAGAATTCGCCACAGTATCTAACTTAACACAGTTCCTCCATACTGTGCCACCCTTACGTGTGAAACACATAATCCCAATTAAAATCGAAAATCGGTCGGAGTAAGTATGAAGATTGAATTGGTGTAACTGTTTACATCAAAAATTCAGCTGGTGTAACTCATTACAACGAGCTCTTCATTCTCTCCATTTTTCCGAGAAACATATCTTATCTTTCATAAGTTTAACTTTTCACTGTTTGTCCAATGATCAACATGTTGATCACTTTGGTATCTTGCTCACAACCTTTTGGAGCACTGGACATATCTGGTCGTTTTACATATTATGGTGTACATGATTAATCCAAACACACATGTGAGTGAAATTCAATTCATGTGTTTTGCTTGTCTGTGTTCATGAACACTGATTTCCGCAAACAACTTTTCACCGTGACCTCGGCAAGAACATCCTTCCTGGCGTTTTCATACTAAACTACTTTAGTATCATGTCAACATGTAACGTTGGCTTTAGCATGATCAAGCACTTACTATCTGCATAGATCACTTTGCTCAATACAAATGCTATATTAGCCCAAGTTCTTCAACTGAAAACTATTTCCAATGAAGTCCTTATTCGTGTCAAGAAATTTACATCATTTCTAATCAACAATATGTCATCTACATAAGGTTTTAGAAATATCATTCAACTCCCACTTACTTTCTTGAACATTCAAGCATCTTCATTATTCCGATGAAAAACAAACTCTTTTGGAAATTTCATCACAACGAAAATTCCAACTCCATTATGCCAGCTTCAGTCCATCACTAGATATCCAAGGCTTGCATCTATTTTAGCATCCTTTGAATCGACAAAACATTCCGGTCGTATCACGTATACGTCCTTTGTTATATTTCCGGGTAGGAACTTTGTTTTGACGTTCATTCTACCATATCCTATAAATGAGATATGTAGTAATTGCTAGTATAACCCGAATTGACTAAAGTATCTCTACGGTCGACACTATTTCGCCGTAGTCAACGTTTGAACTTGCTAGAAAACAATTTTCCAACGAGTTGAGCTTTATGGATAAAACAATTTCATCCGAATCAATTGTAGATCCATATATATTCTTCAGACTTTTAGTCTTTCGGAGGGTCTACCAAGTTCAAAACTTGACTTACTTCCATGGATACTATCTCGGATTTATTTGGCATTTAGCCAAATCCTGGAGTCAGGGCCCATCAACGTTTCTTTGTATATCACAGGTTTATCATTGTCGAACAACAATATCTCGTTTTACATTTCATGAATGTTTGTACGAGTTTTGTCTAACCTGTGTGGTTCAGCTGCGCACTTATTTGAAGATTCAACAATCTTTAACAAGCTGCATTGTCCTCCCACTCACTCTTTTGCAAGAAACTATTTTCGTCAAAACACACCGTTCTAAACAACAAACATTTTTTGCTTTGGTGTAGTGATAGAGGAATACCAAACCTTTTGGAATAACCTTAACAAAGTAGCACTTATCTGATTTGGTGTTTTGAGCATGTCAAACACATGTCTCATATACACAACATTTAAGAAAAGACAATATGGTTTTAACACTTCCATACCATATCTAATATGATGTCATTTCAACAGATTTGATGGTGCTCTTTTCAGTGTAAAAGATGTAGTCACTAATGCATAAATTTAATAAGTATAATGGAAATTTGATAAACGTCATGTTTGATCTTACCGTGTCATACATGGCTTGATTATGTCTCTCGAACACTTTACTCATAGTGGTGTTTCGAGAGGCACAAGTTATGACACCTTTTCACAACTCATCAGACGTTTGCTAAACTTGTAACTCAAATATTACTTTCCACCATCCAATTTGCAGAAGCACTATTTCTTGTTACAATACACTTCTATTTCACTCTAAAATTCCTTGATCATTTCAAAAATTTCAGACGTATGTCTCCATTGAACAGCTATCCACATATTTACTTCAATTGATGAGTGAAGATAGAAAATCCACTGCACACAACTACACTTATTGGATTAAACACATCAACGTGTATGATTTGCAATAATTTAGTTGCCCGTTCATGCATGGCCTATCAACGGTGTTTTAGTCACATTACTTTTAGACATTGTATGCAAGCGTCAAGTGATTCATAATCATATGACTCAAAAGTCCATCACTTATGGAAATTCTTCATGCATGCTATGTGACTTGTGACAAACTGCAATGCCACACACTTGTGTTATTTCTGTCAGTCTTGCGACGTTTAGCTTCAGTGTTATGGATGTTTAGCATTATTATTAAGATTCATAACATACAACCTATTCACAATAGAAGTATGGCCTTTATTTTATTCATAGCTTTGAACAACTCTCTTGCAATAAACATGATTCAAAATGATGTTTTGCAACAAGGCTAAAGTGTAGTAACAATTTACTCAACTCTAAAATGAATTATGAAGATAATCATAGAGTCAACACACAGTATAGTAAACCTTTTACCGTGTTCTCGTGTGTGTCAAAACTCATCATTTAGCTAGTCATAAAGGCCATAGTATTTCTTGCATCGACTTGCAACGATATGCAATTGAAGTGATATTCTAGTGATCAATAGTTTAATCACAATATACAAGAATTAAGATTAACCTCTTAATCATGATTCCCAAGAATTACATCTTTTGACCAGCAATGAATTCATCTATAACTTCGTATGACTTTCATTTCTGAGCTGGATATTCTAGTCTTCTTTCGCTTTGCCTTTATACGTATCATAGTTCTATTTCCAATGTCACTCCTACTCACAGAAGATCACATATGATCAAGGGTGGCGCATGCCATGGACTTTCCGGCGTGTGAGTCTTACTAACATCCTTTGGACTTCCTTTCCCTTAATTCTCATCATCATATGACCGGTGTTCTTCTGGATCCCACACTTATCAGTTTTGTTTAGAGCACAGTGAACATTTTCACTAATGCTTACAATCATACATTGTACTCCCTCCGATCCGTAAAAAGTGTCGCTCACTTAGTACAAAGTTTGTACTAACTTAGTACAAAATGTGCGACACTTTTTATGGATCGGAGGGAGTACTAGATATCTTATATCCAACATTAATTGTCTTACTACTGAAAACAATTTTTCAGTACCATGAATATAACATAACTATCCCAAACGTTTCGAAGTTCGGGTTTCATGGTGGTGAAGACAATGCACTTAGCTGTGGTGAAATTCTAGCATTTTGGATTATGGACGTAAGTCACATCATCCATAGCATCAGCAGGAGAGCTTAAAAAATTTGGGATAGGACAAGCTCCTTCTCGACACTATTGAGGATAGTCCTCACAATACGGTACCAATCGTAAAGTTTTTACCAGATAATACAGTTAATCAAAATCAATTGGGAAGGTGGTAACGCGAGCCATTATTCTACAACGATAATGCAAAACTTTAGACTTTGTTCATAATTATGTTGCACTTGTGATTAATCAATTTAATTACTTAGTGCGCTCCCACTCAGATCAATATCTCTCATAATTGATGCTGGAGTGCTTCAAGATCCGACCCAATCGTCCGCCATTGATGTGACATCACTGATGACTTAGACTGGACCGGTAGGCCAACTTGCCAATCACGCCAAAGGTGATTCTTGTTCATCTTTCGATGGGCGTGTTCCAGTAGCAAACTTTTATCCAAACCGTCAAGCCAACCAAGTGTAATTACAGTGTGTTCTTAACACACCCGCCTTTTATGCGTCACACCGTGTGCACCCATGTGACATGACCTGCTGCGATGTGAAACATAGTATAGACGGTGCTACAGTTGGAAGAACACTATCAACTTGATATTGTTTTGCGAGAGATCACCCTAATAAAATACGACTACCGCGCATCAAACAAGGGTGCATCAAAGGGATAAACATCACAGGCAGTTCATAAAATTATGTGATATAGCATAGCCCTTTGCTTTGTGAAGTCTTCGTTGTCTTCACGTCGTCGTGGTAGAAGTCACCGTGTCCACCAACTTTGTCCTTGGCGCCGGGAACATCACCACGGCTTCCGGCATGTGCGTCGGGGTCCACCTCCGCATCATAGATCATCACCTTGCATCTATCTATTGCTTTGCCTCGAGCTAATAAACAGTTCTGGCACGCAGGCCATAATTAAGTGACAATCATATGACTCCAGTCATCATGCCGTACCACGACACGCAGGTCGCGAATAAATATTACATAACATATAGCATCTCATACAAACACATTGCAAATCTTGAAGGCTATACCACATCACATGCACATTCTTAAAAAACGAGTTAGATCGCCATCTACATGGGTTGTTGCAACTTTTATCGTGGTTGATTAGCAGGTTACATGCAAACGTTGTTCCCTATACAAACCAAACACGATACTTCATTGTTGCTAGTTTAACGTTCGGGGTGCGTGCAGCAACTAATGCCACAAGCCAAACTTCATTCAACGCATGACCCCCGTGTGGATTTGAGTTCATAAAATCCACAAGCCCCTCCATGTTAAATCTTCTATTGCGATATTAAGATGAGATCCAAGGAGTTTGATGTAGTCCATGATCAAGACAACCAGCATACTGAAAGCAGCATAGAGGGATCGATGGAAAACTCAATCCTTGTAGCAAAACCTCAACTTGCCATCAAGCATAGAAAAAATCACATGATAGGGAAGCAAAAATAAAATCAATGCCTCATATCACACATATGATCTAGACCTAAATAAGCATCTAATCAAGGATCACTCATGATACCACTTTTGGGAAACGTAGTAGAAAACAAAAAATTTCGGCCTACGAATCAAGAACCCAAGATCATCCAAGAAGATTGCATACAAGGTTTTAGGTCATGGCTCACCAACCGATGTAGCGGAAGTAGAGTTTGTGTAGCTCGTTGAAGTAGATCTCGCGGATCGTCCCACAAACAGTCCCTCGATCAAGATCACCGAGGAAGAAGAAGCTCCTCGGAGAAGGACCAAAGATATGATCCCTCTATTAGTATCCACACGTTCCGTAGCAGCAATCCAGCAGCGCTCCGCCGTCCAGAGATGAATGCCACCGAGAAAACTAGAGGGAGAAAACCCTAACGGATTCCGATCTAGAACAGCGTCTAAACCGGGGTCTAATTATGGAGCAACGGGGTTTAGAGGAGGGAGGGTGGCGCATAGGCCTTGGGGACAAGTTGTATTGCGCCCCCCACCCTTGCCCCTCATTATATAGGTGGCCAGGGGGCTGTCCTGGCCGACCTGGGAGGTGTGGAGTCCCCCTGGGACTCCTACTCCCAAAGGGAGTCCTTCCCACCGGGGAGTCTGAGTCCAAGGAGGACTCCTCCCCACTTGTGGCGTCCCCACCACCTAATTTCGGCCAGCCCCCTTGGGGTGCCTTGCCCCCCAAGGCTAAGGGTGTTGGGGCGCATATGGTACTGTTCGGAAACTTGTGGAACCTTCTAGAAGATTCCAGAACCTTCCAGGACCTTCTAGGACCCGCCGGGACCATTCTCGGTCATTCCGGGACCTTCCGGGATGGTTTCGGGACATTCTGGAACACTTCCAAGACCTTACGGGACCGTTTTAGGATGTTTCGGAACTATCTGGATAGGTTCCGGGACGATCCGGGTTACGGTCTAGCCCGCCCGATGCCCTGCGTCGGTTCGTCGGTCGTTTTCGGGACGTCCACCGATTAACCGGAAACTATTCCGGTGTATCTAGGACTTCCCCAGTACCAATCTCATATGTTCCAGAACCACCCAGGACTATTCCAGAGTGATCCAGACATATCTTTAAATACCCAGAACTTCTTCTGGTGCCCTTATGAACAATTCCATAAATACCCGGAACTACTTCCGGTGCCCGTATGAACTATTCCGTTTTGCTTCCACTAAAACTTCTACCATTCCAGTATTCTAACAGACTACTGCTCGTTAAGTGTGTGACCCAATAGGTTCGGTATAATGCGGACATGACTCAGAACATCTTCCGGACATAGGTCAACAACCTTTTGTCAATAGCCAATAATCAATAGCGGAGCCATGGACACCCATGTTGACTCCCGCACATACACAAAGAAACTTTGAGTGAACCATTATGTTTAGTCATGTACCATTCCCTTTGCTTCGTGATATATGACAAATTTAGAGGAGGGATGTTTGGCACCCATGTGTAACAACTTCTTGAACACAAGCCACTCGTTATCCTCTTTGCTCGTTTGTCTCTATTTCTCGTTATTCCATTACGGTATCCCCGTGATTAAATCACAATGCGTCTGGCCAGACTAGAATGGATACCTTCATACCGAGTGGGCCCAAAGTCAATATCTCTTCATCATGAAGGAGAAAATCCCATTCTTGAACTATCACAGTCACTAGCCACACCATCTGACATACCCAGAACTTGTTTTACTACTTACCATTTTCGGGAGGATTCATCTAAGAACCAAAGCATGTCTTCCTGTGTGAAGCAACTCGATACTCTCATGGTCTAAGGAATTACGTATATGATAACATTTCATGATATGACTTATAAATTTGTTACGATGTGATCTCTAAGTATATCATTCAATACTGGGGTCGGTTCAACATCATTGTTCTGCTAACAATATGTTCCCATTGCTACTGACATCCTTGTTACAAGAACAGTGTCCATGATTAAGAAAACGTAATCATCAGTTAGCACATGAGCTGGTCTTAGAGGCTAAACCAGGAACTCTTGGTGTTTACATTTCCACACATGCAAATGAGTTTTCTTCTGAATCTCACAGTCAGTGTCATTGCAATTATAGCACAGAAATATAAACATTAATTATGAACGTGGAAATATATATAATAAAATTTTATTATTGCCTCTAGGGCATATTTCCAACAGTCTCCAACCTCCAAGAGTAACAAGATCAATGGGGAAAATCTCAATACTTGCTCAAATCACGATTTGCTTTGGTCGGAAGATGGGGAAGGGACGGATCTATAACGTGGTGAAAAATCCGACAAGAACTCTCACAAATATCTCCGGGACCTTGGATTTAGTGTAGGAGAAAGGGGAGAGGGGGCACTTGGTGTTCTTGAGTGAAATGAATGAAGTGTTCAACCCTAACCCTAAGTGGGTAGGGGGTATATATAGGTGCTCAAGAAAATTAGCCGTTTTGAGCTGTCTGGTATGCTCCGGACATCCGGGACTTAAGTCGGACGGTCCGACCTGAGATCCGGATGGTCCGCTAGGACAACACAACCTCTACACGTGTGCATATGTCAGTGACGACGGACGGTCCGGGAAGCACAGTCGGACGGTCCGGGCCGGGCCCGAATGGTCCGGCACATGATCCAGACGGTCTGAAAGATTGTGCACCTGTCGTCGATATATTACGGCGGATGCCATGGGGATGGCTAAAGAGGGGGACAAACCGAGGTTAGTGTCGCTGGTACCGGAATCGATAATGGGAACACACGGTGAGATACCACGATGTACCCAGGTTCGGGGCTCTCCGTAGAGATAACACCCCTAGTCCTGCCGAGCTAGCTATATGCAATAACTCTGGCTACAATGAATGCTCCTTGAGCTGTCTGAGAGGAAGGAGAAGAGGGCTCTAAGCACAACTCTCTCCTGGCTCTCTCTATGGTGGGTGAGATTGCAATAAGTGCTCCGTCGTCCCTCACGCAGGAGGGGTACCCGGGGCTCTTATAGGCCGAGCCCGGGGTACAAAGGTAAATATACAAAGGGGAGGGCCTAGCTGTCAGCCTCAGACAAGCTAGGGTCCTCACATCGTGTTCTTCCGGATGACCCGGTGTAGACTTGCGGCTCACCATACCGCTATCCTGTAGACCTTGGTAGTGAACAGTGAAGCTAGAGTTCTAGGCATGTCGTCATGTCCGCGTGATCGGCGCTGGAGGACACCGCACGCCTCTGAAAGTCCCGATCTTCAAGGATTGCGCATTGAATGCACTTGTACCAGGTGTCCAACTTGGGATCTTGCTCGGATACTGCTATGTTTACTTCGGCCGAATGCTTCCTGGTGAGGCTGATTGCGCCCTCTTTGGGGCAATCTGCCTCCGACCTGAACAGTTCGGCCCACTTCTTCCTTATTCTTGATCAGCTCGGCCTTTATTAGATCGGTGACCATCAGGTCGGTGATATTTTCCTTGATGAATTGTTTCCCCTAGGTGACCCTACCCGGGGGTCATTCCCCCGACAGTAGCCCCTGAAGCTGCGGAGGTCCCGCCGAACTCAGAGATGGCGAGGCCTGCACATGTTCCTTCTATACTTCTGGAATGTTGAATCTTTATTTCTGACCGATTGCTCTCAATGGGCCGATTGTCAGCCATCTGCCAATTTCTCTTGATCTTCTGACCGAATGCTCTCAATAGGCCGATTGCTTGCTATCTGCCGATTGCTCTTGATCTTCTCGACCGATCTGCCCAACGGTTAGTTTGACTGGAATGTTGACCGAATTTGCCGCTTCGAATTTTCCAGTGAATACGGGACGTCGTGCCACGATTTGACATGTCATAACCACTGCCTCGACCCACGCGCGCACGTCTCGTCCCATCCGCCGGATCTTCTGTGCTCCGAACTGATGATGCTCTGTAGATACACGCAGCCACACCGCCTGCCGGCTCGGCACAACGGATCCCACTACCATCTCGCCAGGTCTTTAAATAGCCCGTGGGGTGAGAGATGCGCCCCCCACTCCATCTTCCTCCTTGCGCTCTCCTCCTTTGGTTCTGCCGCCGCCGCCTCGCGTGCCTCTTCGTCCCGCTACTGCCGCCACCAGAGCTTAGGGCTCCTCCGTCGAGGACCTCGTGGCCGCATTCCGCCGCCGCCATCGCCGCTGCTCCTCCTGCGCCACCATTGGTGGATGCGTATCTAGACTTCCGCCGCCGCCGCCATCTTCACCGCCGTCTTCGTCTTCGTCTTTCTCCTCCTCGCCCACCAAGGAGTCTGACGCCTCCATGGGGGACGATGCCGCCGCCGGCTCTCATAAGGGCTCTTGGAAAGGCTCCATTATCAATGAGATGAATATTTCTCTCCTCCGTCAGTCGCGTAACATTCCGGCGAACCTTGACTGTCGCGTCCCTGGCCCTGAGCTTGTGCCCGCACCCCAGGCCGGCGAGCGCGTTGTCTTCCTTGCGCATTTTTAGCGTGGATTCGGGCTCCCAGTGAGCCATTTTTTCCACTAGTTCTTGGACTTCTACCGGATGCAGCCGCACCACCTTGGGGCGAACTCTATTAAGCTACTCTCCGCCTTCGTAACCTTGTGCGAGGGCTACCTCGGCGTTCGGCCTACTGTCGGCCTCTGGTGCCGGATCTTCCATTTCTGTAGTTTCCAAGTGGGCACTGGGGTGTGGGCTACCGACCCCACGACCCAGAAGAAAAAGGCAGTCAAGGTGATGGCCGAGTGCGGTGGCGCCACCATCTACACTCGGAGAATTGGACTCTACCCTCATCCCCAGCCACCACAGTCCATAAAAAACTGGCAGATGAGGTTCTTTTATGTCTCTTCGCCGAAGGACAAGGATCTGCTCAACCTGACTGAGTTATCTCTGCCGCCTCCGACTGCCAAGTACCACTGGTCTGACAAGCCAGGAGAAGGGGACACCGACCTGGATCGTCAGATGGCCCAGATCCAAACCCTGATGACCGAAGGATTGCAACCTGCCGAACTGGTGGCAACATGGCTCTGCCGCCGAGTGCTTCCACTACAATGCCGCTGCCACCGCATCTGCGATATGAGCCGACTCCTAGACCCCACTCGGATCTCCATGTTCCGCATAAATGAAGCTGACTTCCTCCGCCGAATAAATATGATTTCCGACCTCAAGGTTGTTGCGCCCTTCGAGTTCGGAAAGCCGGCGTACAACGGACTCTGGCCTGTCCTGTGGTATGCCATTGTTCTTACCTTTATATTAGCTCTTATTCCTTTCTTGTTGATTATGATCGGGCGCTCCTTCCCAGGACTTCCTTGGATCCAAGGTTATGCAGGACGGACAAGATGCCTCGGGCTACCATCCCGACCGCGCCGAAGAGGACACTGAGGAATTGGAGCTTGAAGAGGAAACGGACTCCGAAACCGAAGCTCGGACTGCCTCCCTTGGACTTGGCGTCAACAAGCCGGGTGAGTCTGATTCCTCCATCAAATGCTTCATGGCCAAATGGAGCAGTGATGCTGACTCTCCTGGTGACTTCAGCGCAGAATCCGAGCCGGCCGAGCAGACAGTGGCCAAAGGAAAACGCCCCCAAACCGATGACGCCCCTGGCACCTCCAAGGTTGCTAAGAAGAAAGGCAAGTACGGCGCACGACGCCCTGCTCCAGGTTCGACTACCCCCAAACCGAGTGTCCCTGTGCTCTCTCCCACCCCTCTGAACATTGCTCGTCCAAGCTTCTCCATGTCTAAGTTTGCAACCCAGCTACCCCGAGCTCCTGGGTATGTTCCTTTGCACTTTTTGCTCCTTTCACTCTTGTTCGACTACTTTTCTCAATTTGCTCCTTGCTTTGCAGGGCTGCCCTATTTGTCGCTCCTGTGGCGCCTAGGGTGGCTCCGATTGCCCCCCTTGCCACCTCTGAAGTGCCTCCGAGCGCGACCCCCGCGGCCTCCGCTACTTCCAACATTCCTCCTGCGCCTTCTCGGAAGAGATCTGCCGCCAACACCACCGAGGCCGAGCGGTCCAAGAAACAGAGAGCTGTCGCAGCCGCAAAACAAGCGCAGCCGATTGATCCCCTGCCGACCTCTACCGCCCATCCGACTGCTGGCGCGCAGTCGCCCACTCCTGCAAAGACCGCCGCTCCTCCTCCTCCGATCCTGATGGACCCCTCTGGTGTTGCACACCTTGATGGGCCACTGCCAGATCGGCCTACTGCTGATGTTGCTCAGGCTGAGGCTTCTTCAGCCCAGGCCACTGTTCCTGTGACTCCAGCTCCTGCAGCCGGATCGAAGAGTGCTGCTGCCCCCCCAACCCGACTGATTTTCCACCCGTTAATCCTCAGGTTAGTTTTCCGCTTGCTACTCACACTCCTGCTGGATCCAGTGCTGCCACACTGCCATCCTCCATGGCCATTGTGCGCCAGCCGCCGACCACGGGCCGCCAGCTCTCACGAGCCGACCGGTTCCGCGAGGTGTACACTGGCACTTATGATGTTTCACCGGTCCGGCCTGCTGCTGATTCTGCCACTCCTCCGCCTCCTGGATCCGAGGACCAAGTACCGGCCCACCTTCTGAACCGATTGGGTGGCCTTGCCACCCACATTAGACACTTTGCTGATGGAGCTCTGGGCCAAATTCTCGCCTCTGAGTACTCTGCTTCTGTAAGTTTTCCTTTCAGTGGGGGCGCGCCTAGCGCACCCACTGGGTGTAGTCCCCGAGATTCGGGCCGATTGCCTGCAATCTGCTTGGATCTTACTTTCTTTGAACTGCTGTGCCTTGCTCAGATTTGACCGACCCATTTTTCAGGCCATCTGCGATAGACACCAAGCTGTGTTTGACGAGCTCTTGGACGCTTATTCAGCGGGCCAAAAGTCCATATTTTCCCTGAAAAGAAATGCTGAAGCTCAAGCTGCCAAGATCCAAGAACTTACAGGTATACTTATGCTTGCCCTTTTTTCTTTCTCCCGATTGCTACTGCTTCCTTACTTGACTGAACTTGTAGCTGCCGCCACTCACTCCTCCGAGCTAGAGGCCGCACAGAAGAGGACCGTCGAGCTAGAGAATCAGCTCGGTGAGAAAGATGGCCAGCTCGGCAGTGCCGAGCAAGAACGGCAGCGTCTAGCTACTGTCGAGACCGAGCTGCAGGCCAAAGTCCACAAAATGACCAAGGACCTTGCCGCCGCCAAGACTGCTCATGAGCAGGAACTGCAGAGGCTCGTCGATGCTCGCCACAAGGTGGAGGGTCAGCTGCTGAAAGAGAAGGATGCTGCTGTCAAACGCGCCGAAGACATGGATGCCCAACACCAGGCAGAAATCCAACGTGCGCAATCCAATGTTGATCTCGCCCTTTCCTGCCTCCATCGAGTAGATCTCTCCCTTACAGGTACTTCTTTATTCTGTTTATTCTTGTACTCCGATCTGATCCTACTGCTCTCCGAACTAAAAAAATTCTCCGATTGCTCTTGCCTGATGCCTGGCCTAACTCCACCACTGCTGCCGATGAAGCTGTTGATGAAGCCCGCCGAGTGCGAGGTGTAGTACTTCCTGCTGATGCTGGCTGGGATGCCGAGGACTTTGTTGTTTCTCTAGATGCTCGAGTGCCCCATGTGAAAGGTGCCCTGTGCACTTACAAGACTGGTATCCATAAATTGAATGACAAGCTTTTCAAGGGTAGGCAGAAGACGATTGCCTTTGAAAACAATGAGGATGTTGCTTGGAATCTCAAGGCCGTGCCTCGCCAGTTGGAAAATATGCTTGATTCTGCCTTCCGATCTGGGGTGCAAGTTGCTCTCTCTATCGTGAAGATTTGGTACCCTGGCATTGATAGAGAGATCTGAGGAATCCGTTGGTGAACTCTGGACCCGGATCTGCCATATCGCCCAAGAGCTCGCAGATGGCATGGATCTCCTGGAAGTTACTCCTTATCTTGATGAAGCTGGTCAGCCAACCGGAGTTGCCTCCCTCAACAACCTTCTATATACTACGAGTGAAGATGCACCCCAGTCCCGACCTGCTCGGCGGATCGGCAGCGACGCCTCCCACTCCTCGGACTATGCTGATGACGATGCTGATGAATAAGGTGAAGACTCCTCTGACAGGCACTTGGCGAGTGCTTCCCAGGACCCGTCTCACACTCAAACCAAGACTACTGCCTCTTCCGCCCCGGGAGGTGCCACCAGTACGACCCCAACTACTTCAGCTCCGACTGCTCCATCTGCCCCGGATGCGCCGACTTCTTAAGCTCGGCACGCCTTTCAATTACCTGCTTTTGCTTGACAAACACTAGTTAAATTCCAAGTGCACCCATCGAGGGCCACTTTCATGTAATGAACACCATTCGGTCAATCGGCCCTACTTGCTTATGAACTTGTTTTTTCTTGGTTATATATGGCACTCTGCCTCTGCGCTTTTCAACCGATTACCTTTTTCTTTGCCTCTTTTCTTTCTTGGTCGACATTCTCGCCAACCTTACAGCCGACCTGCGGTCTGTGGTCGGATCGGAGAATAGACCTCAAAGGAATTTTCGATAAGTACTTCCAAGCTCTCAGTTTTACTCGCAGAGGTAGGGCTACACAGATGGGCCGATTGCAACCTATCGACTATTGGCCAGCCGGTCTGGTCACAATCGGTGGGTCTGCTATTGGCTAACTCCGAATTAGATATACTTTTGGATTATGAATTTTCCGATTGATAGTTCTGCTTGGCCCTGTCCACCCGACATTACAGCCGACTTGCGGTCTGCATTCGGTTCGGACTGGCTTTCACAAACCCATCGCTCATTTTGTTCTTCCTCTCGAGTATACCCTTTTTTGGGCAACCGGCCAGTCCTCGGGTCTGCTTTCGCCGACCTTAGGGCTGGGAAAACATAATGCACATAATTTTATAACTCCCGCTGAATGCAGTCTCATGGACGCACGGCTATTCTCATTGATAATACTTTCACAAAGGGGGGAATACAACAATACCGCTCAACTGTAAAACAGACATAATAGCTCGGCCTTCCAAGGACGCTCCGTTTCTTGCCCCGAAGTATCGACATATCGGGTCGGCTTCCTGAGATCAATAAGGTAGTATGCATTGTTCTTGAGCGCTCGACTGATGATGAAAGGACCTTCCCAAGGAGAGGATAATTTGTGCTGGCCATCCGATTTCTGGATTCAGCGCAACACCAAATCACCCTCACGAAAAGCTAGGGGACGGATCTTCTTGTTGTGGTAGTGACGCAGCTTCTGCTGGTATATTGCCGACCTGGACAAGGCCAGAAGACATGCTTATTCTCTCATATCAACACCGTCCTCGCGAGCTTCCTTGGCTTCTGCCTCCGTGTAAATGGCATGACGAGGTGAGTCGAACTCACTGTCACAGGGGAGCATTGCTTCAGCGCAATATACTAGGAAGAAGGGGGTAAATCCAGTTGAACGGTTCGGTGTGGTATGCAAACTACAAAGTACTGATGGCAGCTCGTCGATCCATGCGCCAGGTGCTCTCTCTAGTGGCTCCACCAATCTTGGCTTGATTCCGGACAAAATGAGGCCATTTGCCCGCTCTGCCTGACCATTTGACTGGGGGTGAGCTACAGATGCTACATCCAGCAGGATGCCCTGCTGGGAGGCAAACCAAGCTAGTGATACGTCCAAAACGTATCTATAATTTCTTCTTGCTCCATGCATGTTTTGTGTGATATTGCTATGATCTAGATACACTTTCATACACTTTTGATCATATTTGGACTAACCTATTAACTCAGTGCACCCCAGTGCCAGTTCATGTTTTCTGCTGTTTTTCTATTTCATTTTCCCCCCATATAAAAAGTGCCAGAAAAATTCGGGAAAATTCAGATAAAAAATCAGCGTGACGGAAGCTTCGAGAAGAGCCCGGGAGGGGCCAGAGGGGATCCAGGGGGGCCCAGGCGGCCACCCGGCGCGGCCCCACCCCTGGTCGCGCCAGGGGGGCGCCGCCCCTGGTCCACCTCTGGCTGCCCCCCTTCGCCTATTTATCCCCCGTCACGGGAAAACTGCAGAAGCAGAACCCTATTCCGCGAACTCACCTCTGTTCCGCCGCCGCCGCGCTTCCAAGATCGGGAGCACCAGAAGACCTCTTCCCGGCACCCTGCCGGAGGGAGGATTGACCTCCGGGAGTCTCCTCTCCACCATGGATGCTCCCCGGATGTCTCGTGAGTAGTTTTCCTTGGACCATGGGTCCGTGATCAGTAGCTATGTGATGTTCTCCTCCCCTCTTTTATCTTCATTGTTTAGACCTCGTGAGCTGCCCTACATGATCGAGGCACCTTTCTAATATTTCTGCTGTTGCTATGTTGAGTTTGGAGGGATCTGATGGATTATGAGATTATGTTCAGATTGTGATAGAGTAATATATTTGGTTTTTATCTCTTATATTTTTGTTCCTAAGTAATTCTTGCATGTTCTCCGTTGCTGTTTATTGCTTTGGCCAAGTAGTAGGTAGTGACTCCAAGAGGGAACGTTGTGCTAGATTGTGGGTTCATGCCCCCCGATGACATGCTTGAGTGACAGAAACATGAGTCTAGGGGATGTGTTGTTGCCACAAGGGGGAAAACAACGGTGCTTGTAACCGAGGTTACAAGGATTGTTTACTTGATGCAGAGTTCTTTTTAATGCAGTTGTATGTTGCTTTGGGTTTACACTTTGGGTGGGGCTCGCAACTTAATACCAGCGAGATGTTCTGGATAGATATCTTAAGCTGGATGATTAGTAGTAGATGCAGATGGATTTCGGTCTACTTACCTTGGCGTACTGCCTATGTTTTGAACCTCTTCCTTTCTTTTGTAGCATAGTTAGCATTGCGGTGCGTTCATAATCCTGTCAATTGCCCATCTGTAATTTGTTTACCTCGCATAGCAGTTTTATCGTCTTTTGGGAGAGAGACATCACTAGTGAACATCACGTATCCCGGTCCATATCCTCATTATTTTTTCCAAGCTATATTTACTTTTCTGCATTTACTTTCAAGTTGCTATCATTATCCCGTGCGTTTTATCATTTGTGAACAACAAGACCGGAGAGATTGGCAACCTCTCTGAACTTCGTTGGGAACAAAGTTATCTGTGTCTGTGTGCAGGTCCGCGTCAGTTGCGCCGCTGACACCTACTTATCATCTCTGGAGTCCTACTGGAGACAAACCTTGGTATCTTCACCGAGGGAAAACTGCTGCTGCACTGCATCTCAAACCTTCACTTGGGGTAACCAACGAAGGGCGAGAAGCCAATAAGCAAGAGTATTTCTAGCGCCGTTTCCGGGGACTCCGAGTGCTAAGATAGGGGAGTTGCACACTACCCTTTACCTTTGTTTTTTTAGTCATGTTAGTTTACCTTTCAGTTTTTATCTCAGTGTCCTTTATGAAAAACCACAAAAATAGTTGCTACCTTTTGCCTTTGTCTTGCTTTGCCTATTTATGCTATCCTCACCATGGGTGATGAACCACCCAAATATGGTAGGATGGACATGTTTCACTTGGATCGTCTTCGATCAATTTGTGCTCGCGCTAAAAACCCAACCGACTTGGGTGAGGGAAAATCATTGGATGAGCATGCTCATTATACGCGGCACCGCCTATCTCAGTTAGGGAAACACTTATGGGATCAAATACATGTTTATTATTGCCATGCTAAACTTTTGTGCCACATTTATGATTTTACTTGTTGTTCTAATATAGATCATAAACACCTCCCTTTCCAATGTGAGTTTAATGAAAATGAGATCTTATCTTCTTATGCTAAAGGTGTTTATGATTACTTTGATGTTGAAAAGATTGAAGAGTTTGTTGCTTTTAAAGGTGCCTATGAGATTGCTTCTTTGATTGAAAAATATCACGATACTATTTTCGAGTCTGAAAACTTTGCAGTTCTTGCTTATTGCTTCGAGAATTATACTTCCAATTCTTATATTGAGGATTTTAAAAATAAATTGTTTTCTGCCCAAGAAGAGGCCAATTATTGCATTGAGGAGGAATCCCATGATTCCGAGGACTCACTTGAAATATCCCTTTCTGAAAATTTTGATACTTGCTTTGTTGATGGCCAAGATGCCACTATGGATGATGCTGACAAAAATGAACTCTCTATAGTTCCTTATGTTAAGCATGAAATTGTTGCTATTGCACCCACACTTGATTGTCCTATTATCCTTTTGAAATCTCCAACTCCGGAGAACTTTGCTCTTATCAAGGCTCAATGTGATGGGTTGCATTTATCTTATAATCCTAAAGACCGTGTTGAAAACTATACACGTGTGCTTGCAGTTCATGAACAACATGATTTATGTGATAGTTATATTCTTGATGTTGTTCATGATACTACTGAAAATTATTTTGAGAGAGGGAAGTTTGGTTGTAGAAAATTCTATATTACTAAAACTCCTCTCTTTATGTTGAAAGTTTTGAAGATGTTCCTGTTCCACCTTTCTATGCATGTCACTTTGTGCTTCTTTGACTTATTTTCTTACAAGATGCCTATGCATAGGAAGTGGGTTAGGCTTAAATGTGTTTCATATTTGTTTCTTGATGCTCTCTTTTGCTTCAAATTCTTATTCTTATGAGAGCACCTTTTACAATCTTTAAGCCTAGCTAATGGCTTTAAAGAAGCGCTTTCGGGAGGCAGCCCGCAACGAATTTAGGTTTCTTTTTGCTTTTGTTGAGTCTTGATGATTGTTACTACTGTAGCAACATCATTGTATCTTTATTTTTCAGCTTTGTGCCAAGTTATAGCCTCTTACGGCAAGGGAAGTAAAAGTTGTGACATGCTGTCCAGAAAACAGATTCTGTCCTCGTGACCAGAAAAATTCCAGAAAAATCCCAGTTCATCTTTTGAGCTGAAATGTTGACACAGTATGCTCTATACAATTACGAAACTTCCGTATGTTCTGAGTTTTTTTATTTGAGTTCCAGAAGTGCCCCTAAAAAATTATTTACTATCTGTTGTTCTGTTTTTCACAGATTCTGCCACGTTTTGTCTCTCCTTACTTTTTCAAACCTTAAGCTTGCTTTTTCTTTGCAAAATTTTTTTGGCACTCTTGAGAAACAGTAGCTCTTCAAGATTATCTTTATATCCAGTGGAGAAAAATTATTTATTAAGGGTACTAACCTCTCTAATCATCTTATGATGAGTTATGTATGAAGGGAGTTTTCAAGTTTGCGATGGAAGATGATGAAAGAAGATCCAGGAGTGTCAAGCGCTCAAGCTTGGGGATGCCCCCATGCATCCCCAATAAATATTCAAGGAGACTCAAGCGTCTAAGCTTGGGGATGCCCCCGTGCATCCCCTTCTCCATCAACAATCATCAGTTCGTCCTTCGTCTCACTATATTTTTATCACTTCATGCGTTATGTGCTATGCTTGGAGCGTCTCGCTCTTAGGTTTTGTTTTTAGTTTTCTTTAGCTTTGCTTGCTGTTCATAACAAGTTAGATCCTTTCTTACTTTGTGTGGGACAGAAACACGCTCCACTTCCAAAATCTAGAACACATCATAGGATTCTTCATGCCTATCTTTTTGCTGTTGTGTGTTCTTTATCTTTTCATAGCTACTGCCTTGTTTAGTTTTAGTCTTAGTTTGACTTTAGCAAGAGCCTTGGCTTTTGTTTAGTTTGTTGCTGGAACTCTTTTTAGTTTTCATGTTTATCTTGTTAAGAGAGTTGGTTGTTGCACTGAGTTGTGTTTTTTTCTTGTAAGTAGGTAATTGAGGTTGCTATTTAATTTTAGTAGTAGCTTGCAATAGTTTTGAAGTATTGATGTGAGTAATGTTTGAACTTTTGGTGTCAAGAGCTCTTGCCTATTAGTGATAGGTGTCGTATTTTGGGCAATCCGTGTGTATTTTCAAAACCTACAAAACTAGTTGAGAACTAAAGCTACGAGATGGATCACTACTCTTCTAAGGGGTCGAATATTAGAGAACACTCACGTACCATGAGTCGAGGATGCGCAAGGATAACCAAACCCCCATACACTCCTCCTCGGGGTACTTGTCTCTTTGTGAACCTCCTCATTAGATTGAGAGTTACCGATAATAAGTGCATGAGTTCTTCGGACTAATGTAAGTATTGAAAGTTGACACTTCCACCTTCCCATATTTTGCTAGCCTTTCCCGTGCCGTGCATTGCCTTCTTCTCACTCCGAGAGTTGGTGTCCACCTTCGCCGGTACATCCAAACCCTTGGAATGATACGCTCTGTCATCATAAGCCTCCCTGTATCCTTCCTGAAAACAGCCACCATACCTACCTATCAAGGCATTTCCATAGCCTTTCCGAGTTACATTTCCATGCAACATCCACCTCTTCATGACTTGATCTTCATGCCATACATGTTCCTGCTACACTGGCAGCGACATACCTTGCATACATCATGATAGTTACATCTTCTTTATGATTTTCAGTACCTTGTAAAGTGTGAAAGATCTCCTTTACCTTCTTGTAAAATAGAGTGTTGCCCTTAAGTGAGGAAAAGATCCCAAAGTGGACACATTAAAAGATCCCAAAGAGGACAAATGAGAGTTAAATAGAAAGAGCCATTGAGGCCACAAAAAAATACAAAAAAATAGAAAAAGAGAAAAAGAAATAAAAAGAGAGAAAGGGGCAACACTACTATCCTTTTGAGAGATCCACACTAGTACTCCCTTTATATCCTTGTACTCCATAGAGATGATCGTTATGCATATAGCTATGTGGGGACCTTCACACTATAGAACTTGGCTTGCATATTCCAAGGATGAGCCTCCTCAAAAGAGCTCTAGGTCTTCATGAGCGAGCAAGTTAGATGCACCCCCACTAGTTCCATTGGAGAGCTTCTTAGCTCGTATGTGCATCCGTTGCATGGCAATCCCTACTCCTCACATCATATCTATCATTTGGCATCTCTTGCCTATGATTGTACTCATTGATGTGAGCCTTTCTCATCCTTTTTGTCTTCCTCCTCCACCATATTTCTCTCTTTGCCATCCTAAGTGTCAACTCTCGTGCTTACGCTCATCCATTGCATGAGTGCTCGAAATATCGAAAAGGAGTGGATCAAATTGACTTGTACCTGGCTAGTGGTCTGGGGACGAGTCAAGATAAGATTCCAAAGAAGACCAAGTGTGAAACTTTAGTAGATTGAGTTCTCAACACAAAAATACTTTTTTCTCGTATTCCCTATCCCCCTTCTTGCACGCAAACACCATTTGGAGACATTCGAGTCACGGACAGCGAGAGCTCTTGCACCTAATGTTCTTTTGTTACTTGTTTCAATGCTAATATAGACTCTTGCATGTTATGACTTGAATTGAATCTCTAACCTTGATTGATTTACTTTTCAAAGATCTTTTATGGTTGCTAGCATGTCACCACAGAAATTATGTTGTTATCATTTACCTACTCGAGGACGAGCAGGAATTAAGCTTGGGATGTTGATACGTCCAAAATGTATCTATAATTTCTGCTTGCTCCATGCATGTTTTGTGTGATATTGATATGATCTAGATACACTTTCATACACTTTTGATCATATTTGGACTAACCTATTAACTCAGTGCACCCCAGTGCCAGTTCCTGTTTTCTGCTGTTTTTCTATTTCAGTTTTCCCCCATATAAAAAGTGCCAGAAAAATTCGGGAAAATTCAGATAAAAAATCAGCGTGACGGAATCTTCGAGAAGAGCCCGGGAGGGGCCAGAGAGGAACCAGGGGCCCCAGGCGGCCACCCGGCGCGGCCCCACCCCTGGCCGCGCCAGGGGGGCGCCTGGGGCCCCTGGTCCACCTCTGGCTGCCCCCCTTCGCCTATTTATCCCCCGTCACGGGAAAACTGCAGAAGCAGAACCCTATTCCGCGAACTCACCTCTGTTCCGCCGCCGCCGCGCTTCCAAGATCGGGAGCACCAGAAGACCTCTTCCCGGCACCCTGCCGGAGGGAGGATTGACCTCCGGGAGTCTCCTCTCCACCATGGATGCTCCCCGGATGTCTCGTGAGTAGTTTTCCTTGGACCATGGGTCCGTGATCAGTAGCTATGTGATGTTCTCCTCCCCTCTTTGATCTTCATTGTTTAGACCTCGTGATCTGCCCTACATGATCGAGGCACATTTGTAATATTTCTGCTGTTGCTATGTTGAGTTTGGAGGGATCTGATGGATTATGAGATTATGTTCTGGTTGTGATAGAGTAATATATTTGGTTTTTATCTCTTATATTTTTGTTCCTAAGTAATTCTTGCATGTTCTCCGTTGCTTTTTATTGCTTTGGCCAAGTAGTAGGTAGTGACTCGAAGAGGGAACGTTGTGCTAGATTGTGGGTTCATGCCCCACGATGACATGCTTGAGTGACAGAAACATGAGTCTAGGGGATGTGCTGTTGCCACAAGGGGGAAAACAACGGTGCTTGTAACCGCGGTTACAAGGATTGTTTACTTTACGCAGAGTTCTTTTTAATGCAGTTGTCTGTTGCTTTGGGTTTACACTTTGGGTGTTGCTCGCAACTTAATACCAACGAGATGTTCTGGATAGATATCTTAAGGTGGATGATTAGTAGTAGATGCAGATGGATTTCGGTCTACTTACCTTGGCGTACTGCCTGTGCTTTTGAACCTCTTCCTTTCTTTTATAGCATAGTTATCATTGCGGTGCGTTCATAATCCTGTCAATTGCCCTTCTGTAATTTGTTTACCTCGCATAGCAGCTTTATCGTATTTTGGGAGAGAGACATCACTAGTGAACATTACGTATCCCGGTCCATATCCTCATTATTCTTTCCAAGCTATATTTACTTTTCTGCATTTAATTTCAAGTTGCTATCATTATCCCGTGCGTTTTATGATTTGTGAATAACAAGACCGGAGAGATTGATAACCTCTCTGAACTTCGTTGGGAACAAAGTTATCTGTGTCTGTGTGCAGGTCCGCGTCAGTTGCGTCGCTGACACCTACTTATCATCTCTGGAGTCCTACTGGAGACAAACCTTGATATCTTCACCGAGGGAAAACTGCTGCTGCACTGCATCTCAAACCTTCACTTGGGGTAACCAACGAAGGGCGAGAAGCCAATAAGCAACTAGCGCCCCTTTTGAGAAGTTTGTTCCATTGTTAGTGATGATGTTGTTCGGCACTCCATATCTGACTATGATGTCCGCCATGAATCTGACCGCAGTCGGTCCATCTAGCTTCTTGATCGTCCTTGCCTCGATCCACTTGGTGAACTTGTCCACTGCTACCAGTAAGTGTGTCATGCCACCTCTTGCTGTTTTGAATGGTCCTACCATGTCCAGACCCCAAACTGCAAACGACCATGTGATCGGAATGGTTTTGAGTGCTGAGGCTGGTAGGTGGCTCTTCGCTTTGAATCTTTGACACCCCTTGCAATACTTGACTAACTCTTCTGCCGCTGCTTTTGCAGTCGGCCAATAGAAACCATGGCGGAAAGCCTTGGCAACTATTGCTATTGTTGATGCATGGTGACCACACTCGCCTTGGTGGATGTCTCGGAGCAATTCCAGCCCCTTGTCTTCTTCCACACACCGCTGAAGGACTCCTGTTGCGCTGCGGTGCACCAGCTCGTTGTTTATGATAGTTTATGCTCCGGATCGGCGCTAGATTTGCTGAGCTTCTACTTCATCTTGTGGGAGTGTGCCATCCACCAAAAAGTTTCTGATCGGCTCTGCCCATGATGGTGCAACAACGATTACCATTACAACAACTGCTTCTGGCTCTGGTTGTTCGACTTCTACTACTGGCAGTTCGGAGGAGGAAGAGCCGATCGCATCTTGCATGACCACCTTAGTCCCCGAGCTGACGACAGCAACCCCTGGTTCGCAATCGGCAGCCCCTGGTGCGGCCGACTGCTCCTCCAGCTTTTGCTTCTTGACCAACTTCTTTGCCTCGAGCTCTGCCATCTTCAGGTCGGCCGGAATAAAGATTGACTCTGATTCCAGGGAAGGCTTGATGGATGGCTTGTCGATGTTTTCTAGAGATACCCCTGGTGGAACTTCCCTTCTGGTAGATCCCAGCTTGGACAGTGCATCTGCTGCTTCATTTTCAGCTCGGGGGATATGTCGTAGGAAAGTCACGGAAGATGTCCATAAAGTCGGACTTGATTATGGGGCCTTTGCTACGAGTGTACGAGGAAGAAGAACATCACAGAGAGAGAAACGCGATTTTATACAGCTTCAGGCCCCGGGAAATATCGTCCGGTAAAGACCCTACATGTTGTTTGTGGCTAGGTCTTATTCCTTTGCTCACGGGGAGTCGATGGCATGTCGCCGACTCTCTTACAATTGTATTCAGGCGAAAGCCTACTTTGGCGGAAGCCTACTTTGGTGGAAGCCTACTCTGGCGAAAGCCTACTCTCATGTCGAGAGCCTACTCTCATGGTGAAAGCCTACTCTTATGGCGAAAGCCTACTCTGGTGGCGAAAGCCTACTCTAGTGGAACTTGGCCTCTATGGGCGCCCTACCCCTCCTTATATAGGTGGAAGGGGGAGGCTTACATGTAGAGTCCTATTCTGATACAAACTAGTCTCATCTTGTATTACAAGTCGGATATCAATCTGAGTCCTACTCTAAGTCTTGTAGCTTTTCGTATCTTCCAAGTTAGGTGGACTCCATATTGATTCCTTTTTCTGGCTGATTCCTGTGGAGGAGAGTCCCCTGTCTGGCCGACTCCTGTAGAGGAGAGTCCCCTGTCTGTCCGACTCCTGTAGAGGAGAGTCCCCTGTCTGGCCGACTCTTGTAGAGGAGAGTCCCCATCAGGCCGACTCATGGATGTGACTCATGTCAGCCGACTCATGGAGGTGACTCATGTCAGCCGACTCTAGTCTCCAGGACCTGTCTTCTAGCTGAGTCTTCCTTTTGGGTTTTATCTTCTGGCCGGGTCTTAGCTGTGAGTAATCCCCCGACAGGATATGGTGAAATTCACACCCTTCAAAGAAACCAGATAACTGCTGCACGAGGAATCTGTATCTTGCCATATTTTTATCCTTTGCATCCCAAGTGCCAGTGCATTGCTGCACCACCAGATCGGAATCGCCATCACACAAAACCCTCCGAATGCCGATCTCCTTGGCCAATCAGACTCCGTGCACCAATGCTTCATATTCAGCCACATTGTTTGATGCCGCAAAGTGAATCTGCAGCACATACTCGAGCTTGTCACCTTTTTGAGAAGTAAGAACAACGCCAGCCCCTAGTCCGGTCATCATCTTGGACCCATCAAAGTGCATTTGCCAGAACTGAGAATCCGGACATGGGGGCGTATATTGAGTTTTTGTCCAATCAACCAAAAAATCTGCCAGGACTTGAGACTTGACTGCCATCCGAGGCTCAACTTGATCCCATGTGTTGCGATTTCAATGGCCCACTTTGCCACCCGACCGGATGCGTCCCGACTGCCGATGATTTCTGCCAATGGTGCCGAACTGACAACTGTGATCGGATGCGCCTGGAAATAAGGCTTCAGCTTCCTTGCCGCTATGTACACACGGTAGCACATCTTCTGATAATGGGGGTAGTTTTGCTTGGAGGTTGAGAGCACTTCACTGACATAATATACTGGTCTCTGGAGCGATTGTGCCTTTTCCTTTTCAGGACGCTCGACCACCATGACAATGCTGATCACCCAAGTGGTTGCTGCAATATATAACATCATTGGCTCTTTTTCTTTTGGAGCTGCCAGCACTAGAGCGGTAGACATCATGTGCTTGGGCTGCTTGAATGCTTTGTCCGCTTGCGGGGTCCAAATGAACTTGTCTGTTTTCTTCATCAGCTGATATAGCGGAATTGTCTTCTCTCCCAACCGACTGAGGAATCGGCTGAGCGATGCCAAGCATCTGGTGAACTGCTGCACATCTTTGAGATTTCTGGGATTGCCCATCCTTTCAATTGCTGCAATCTTCTCAGGGTTGCACTCTATTCCTCTCTCGGAGACCAAAAATCTGAGCAACTTGCCGGCCGGAACACCGAACACACATTTCTCTGGGTTGAGCTTGATCTGGTATGCTCGCAAATTTGCGAATGTTTCTTTGAGATCAGCCAACAGGGTTGAGCCTAGCACCGACTTGACCACAAGGTCATCTACATATACATGAATGTTTCGACCTAGCTGAGGTCGGACGCATCGCTGCATAGTACGTTGATAAGTCGCGCCGCCATTTTTCAGGCCAAAGGGCATGGTGATGTAGCAATAAGACCCGAACGAGGTGATAACAGTTGTCTTAATTTGATCGTCTACATCAAGCTTAATCTGGTGATAGCCTGCTGTGGCATCCAGAAAGCACAAGAGCTGCCAGCCAGCCGTAGAATCAATCACTTGATCGATACGGGGCAATGCAAAAGGATCCTTGGGGCAGGCCTTATTCAGGCAAGTGTAATCTATACACATGCGCCAAGTTCCATTCTTCTTCGGAACCAGAACTGGATTTGCTAACCAGTCTGGGTAGAACACTTCTTTGATAAATCCTGCTGCGAGCAACTTGGCTATCTCGTCGCCGATTGCTCTTCTCTTCTCTTCTGAAAAACGCCGAAGTGGTTGCTTGATCGGCTTGGATCCAGGTCTGATGTGAAGCTTGTGCTCAGCAAGTTCCCTCGGTACACCAGGCATGTCATGTGGGGACCATGCGAAGATGTCACGGTTCTCACAGAGGAACTCGACGAGCTCGCCTTCCTATTTGCTACTGAGCCCGACCCCAACGACGCACTTGCTCGGGTCGGAGGGGTCCAGGGCAATCCTGTTGCTGTCCTTGGCTGCTTGAAATATAGTCTCATCATCCGATCTCTTAGCCTTTGTGCTCGGCATGGGGTCCTTCATCTGAGCTTGGGCCATTGCTACGGCATTGTCGAGCTGACGCCGTTCTGCATCGATGACCAGAGAATCGGCCAACCTAGAGCCAGCAGACGAACATTCCAGTGACTTCTTGTAGTCACCGCACACAATGATTGGACCATTCGGCCCTGGGAGCTTCATCTTCAGGTAGGGCTGCATGATGTTGAACATGAACTTGGCTATTGCAGACGATCCGAGAAGTACATGGTATGGTCTGCTTAGATCGGCCACCTCGAACCAGATCGGCTCTTGGCGGAAATTCTCCTCCGACCCAAACACTACCTCCAGCCGAATGCGGCCTAATGGGGTACATGAAAGGCCGGGCACTATCCCATGAAAGATGGTCCTGCTGGGCTCCAGCTCGCTCTCATTGATGCCGAGCTTGATCATTGTGTCTCGGTACAGAATGTTGATGGTGCTGCCTCCATCAATGAGAGTCCTGGTGAATTTGCATGAATACAAAGGTGCTTCCACGATTGCATCTACCACAAGCGCATAACTTCCCGGGTTGGGCATTACGCTCGGGTGGTCTTCTGGGCCCCATGCTATGACATTGTCCGACCAGTTCATCCTCTGAGAAATTGCATGCATGGTGGCATTGACTGCCTGCTCACGAGCTCTCCGACTGCCCTTATCATCCGATTCGCTGGTGAAGATCATATATGCTGCATCCTGACGTGGGAATTGCGGACGAGCATTTGCTGGTGGTGGGCCTGGGGTGGGGGTGGTGGGGGGGGGAAGGTTTCCTGCTCCTCCATTTGCCAGACGATCAACCCAGATGCACTACCGAGTGGTGTGAGATGTGGGCTTGCCGACTCCACTATGCATTTTGCAGGGCTGGTTCATCATGTCCACAAAGGTGTATGGGGGCCTGATCTGACCTTGCGGCCTTTCTGCAAGTTTTTGCTTCTGACTGCCTCATGTAGCCCCTTGTTCCTCTTGCTGCTGCACTACTGCTACCTGCCGATTTCCATATTGGACATTCGGCTGCTCGTCCTTCCTCTTAAGCCTGTGTTGTTGTTGTTGTTGGGGGTGTTGTTGAAATTGGGGTTGTTTTTGTTGTTGCCAAAGTTGTTGTTCCGCTGGATCTCACGCCTCTCGCGCTGATTGGGACCATTTGGCCCATTTACTTCTGCGACTGCTGCTGCTGGCCGGATGGTTTCCCTTGGATGAAACCACTGGGACTCAACGTGATCGGGCGCATTGCAGAATCAGATGTGGCGAATGAATTGGCTATTCTCATCAGATCGTCCAAAGATGTTATCTCCTTGCGTAGGAGCTTGTGCTTCAACAAAGACCCGTCCAAGCAGCCGTCAGTAAAGTACTAGATGGCTTGGATTTCATGAACGCCCTCGCAAGTGTTTCTGAGCTTGATCCACCGCTGAAGGTAATCGCGAAGGGGCTCGTCCTTTCCTTGTACACAAAGTGCCAGATGCCGAGGCAGACCTGGGCGCTCGTAAGTACCCGTGAAATTGCGAACGAACGCATCCTCAAAATCCTTCTAGCAATTGATGCTATTGCTGGGCAAACTGTTCAACCAGGACCGAGCTGAACCTTGAAGCATGAGCGGTGCATAGCGTACAACTACGTGCCGACCACCTCCTGCGATGCTGACTGCGGTCATATAATCGACCAACCAATCTTCTGGCTTGACTAATCCATTGTACTTGGGGGTGTCCCTGGGCAGTGTGAAGCCTTTGGGGAACTGATCTTGCCAAATGCGCGGACCAAAGCATGCTGGACCTGCTGGCACATCGTCTTCCGGTTTCTTATCCTGCTGCAACTGCTTGATTCGGTGTCTTGCATCATTATCCGCGATTGCTCGGGGACCTAAATGATGACTTATTGCTGATACGTCCAAAACGTATCTATAATTTTAGCTTGCTCCATGCCTCTTTTGTGTGATATTGCTATGATATTGTTGAACTTCCATACACTTTTGATCATATTTGGACTAACCTATTAACTCAGTGCACCCCAGTGCCAGTTCCTGTTTTCTGCTGTTTTTCTATTTCAGGTTTCCCCCATATTAAAAGTGCTCCAAAAATTCGGGAAAAATCCAATAAAAAATTAGCGTACAGGAAGCTTCGGGAATCACCGAGGGGGGGCCAGAGGAGACCAACCAGGGCCCCAGGCGCCCCCTGGCGCGCCCTAGGGTGGGGCCGCGCCAGGGGGGCGCCTGGACCCCTGGTGTCCCCCCTGTCTTCCCCCCTTCACCTATTTATTCCTCGTGACGAGAAACCCCGAGATGGGAACCCTTTTTCGCGATCTCTCCTCTGTTCCGCCGCTGCCGCGCTTCCAAGGTCGGGAGCACCAGAAGACCTCTTCCTGACACCCTGCCGGAGGGAGGAACCACCTCCGGGAGCTTCTCCACCACCATGGATGCTTCCCGGATAAACCGTGAATAGTCCACCTTGGACCATGGGCCTATGATCAGTAGCTATGTGATGTTCTCCTCCCCTCTTTGTTCTTCATGGATTAGACCTCGTGAGCTTCCCTACATGATCGAGGCACATATGTAATATTTCTGCTGTTGCTATGCTGAGTTTGCTGGGATCCGATGGATTATGAGATTATGTTCATATTGTGTTTGAGTAATATATTTGATTCTCCTCATTTATATTTATGTTCTAAAGTAATTATTGTCGTTGCTGTTTATTGATTTGGCCAAGTAGTAGGTAGTGACTCCAAGAGGGAAAGTTATGCATGATTGTGGGTTCATGCCCCCTGATGACTAGCTTGAGTGAAAAAACATGAGTCTAGGGGGTGTGCTGTTGCCACAAGGGGGAAAATAATGGTGCTTGTACTTGCGGGTGCAAGGATTGTTTACTTTACGCAAAGTTCTTTAATGCAGTTGTATGTTGCTTTGAGTTTACACTTTGGGTAGGATTCGCAACTTAATACCAGCGAGATGTTCTGGATAGATATCTCAAGGTGGATGATTAGTAGGTAGATGCAGATGGATTTTGGTCTACTTGTCTTGGCGTACCGCCCATGCTTTTGAGCCTCTTCCTTTCTGTATAGCATAATTAGCATTGGTTTGAGCACATAATCCTGTCAATTGCCTAGCTGTAATTTTTTTACCTTGCATGGCTATTTTATCGTCTTTTGGGAGAGAGACATCACTAGTGAACATCATGGGACCCCAGTCCATATTTCCAATACTGTTTACACCCGTGCGTTTTATCCTTTGTAAACAACAAGGCAGGAGGGATTGACAACCCCTTTGAACTCGTTGGGAGCAAAGTTATCTGGTGTGTGTGCAGGTCCAGGCCAACCGCCAATCTCTGGCGCCGTTGTCACCTTCCTGTCGTTGTCGGAGTCCTAATGAAGACAAACCTTGTTATCTTCGCCGAGGGAAATTGCCGCTGTCTACATCTCAACCTTCCACTTTGGGTAACCAATGAGGGGGCATTAATTCGTACCATCAAAAGCAATTTCTGGCGCCATTGCCGGGGAATCTGCTCTTCAAGATAGGGGAGTTGCACACTATCTTTTATCTTTGCTTTTTAGTCTTGTTTGTTTTACTTTCAGCTTTTGCTTTAGTGTCCTTTAGCAAAAAAATAGTTATCTTGCTTGCTGCTACTATGGGTTCCTCTGAGAACACCAAGTTGTGTGACTTTACTAGTCACAACAACAATGAATTTATCTGCACTCCTATTGCTACACCTGCTACTTCAGCACCTTCTTATGAGATTAAACCTGCTTTGCTGAACCTTGTTATGAAAGATCAATTCTCCGGTGCTAGAGATGATGCTGCTTTGCACTTAAATAATTTTATTGAGCTCTGTGATATGCAAAAGTACAAAGAAGTATATGGTGATATTGTTAAGCTTAAGATTTTTTCCTTTCTCCTTGAGAGATGAAGCTAAAATCTGGTTTCAATCCTTGCCTAGGAATAGCATAGATTCTTGGGATAAGTGCAAGGATGCTTTTATTGGGAAGTACTATCCCCCTGCTAAGATTATCCAATTAAGGAGTTTTATTATGAATTTTAAACAATTGGATAATGAACACGTTACCCAAGCTTGGGAACGCATTAAATCTCTTGTTAAGAATTGCCCTACGCATGGTTTGACTACTTGGATGGTTATCCAAACTTTTTATGCAGGCTTGAACTTTACCTCGCGGAACTTGTTAGATTCTGCCGCGGGAGGAACCTTTATGTTAACTACACTTGGATCTGCCAGAAAACTTCTCGAGGAGATGATGACCAACTATTCCCAATGGCACACCGAAAGAGCTCCAACAGGTAGGAAGGTAAACTCTGTCGAGGATATCTCCTCCCTAAACGAAAAAGTTGACTTGATTATGTCTCTACTTACCAAGCAATCTCCTATTGATCATCATGATGTTCCTTTAAATTCTTTGATTGCTCAAGATCAAGTAGATGTGAACTTTATCTCTGAAAACAACTTCAACAACAATGCTTATAGGAGTAATTTTGGTAGCAACCCAAGACCGTTCCCCTCCAACAACTATGGGAACAACAACACTTATCCTAGCAACAAGAACTCCACTTCTGAATTAGAGAGTATGCTTAAAGACTTTATCACTACCCAAAAAGCCTTCCACAAGAGTGTAGAGGAAAAACTAGACAAATTAGATAACCTCTCTTCGAAGGTAGACAATTTAGCCCATGAAGTAGAATTTCTTAAAATTAGAACTTCTCCCCTTGAGGAGAGGAAGGTCACTCCTATGAATGCTATCCAAGTGCAAATTAATGAAAAAATTAGGATGATGGCTAAACTTAAAGAGAGATGGGCTAGAGAAAAGGAGGAAGAAGATAGAATTAAGAGCCTTCCTACACACCATATTGTTGCTACTATCCAAGTGGTTGAGGATTGATGGCTTCTCGCCCCTCGTTGGTTACCCAAAGTGGAAGGTTGAGATGCAGTGAAGCAACAAGTTTCCCTCGGTGAAGATACCAAGGTTATCGAACCAGTAGGACTCACGAGATACAAGTAGGTGGCAACGTCGCCAGGAATTTCTTCCTGACTAGGGTGTTGTCGTGGACCTGCACACAGCAACAAATAACTTTGCTCCCAACGACTACAGAGTAGTTGTCAATTCCTCCGGCCTTGTCGTTTACAAAGGATCAATGCAAGAGATAAAAGGTGCAAAGGAAAGTAAAAGCTAAAAGTAAATTGAGGGTGTGAACAATAATGCGAAGATGGACCAGGGTCCTGTGATTTTCACTAGTGATGTCTCTCTCCCAAAAGACGATAAAAGTGCTAGCGAGGTAAAAAAATCACAGTTGGGCAATTGACAGGATTATGAAGGCACCACAATGCTAACTATGCTGCAAAGAAAGGAAGGGCTCAAAAGCAATGGGAAGTACGCCAAGGTAAGTAGACCGAAATCCATCTGCATCTACTACGAATCATCCACCTTGAGATATCTATCCAGAACATCTCGCTGGTATTAAGTTGCGAATCCCACCCAAAGTGTAAACTCAAAGCAACAGACAACTGCATTAAAAGAACTTTGCGTAAAGTAAACAATCCTTGCACCCGCAGGTACAAGCACCGTTGTTTTATCCCTGGTGGCAACAACACATCCCCTAGTCTCATGTTTCTGTCACTCAAGCTAGACATCAAGGGGCTGAACCCACAACCGAGCATAACGCTCTCCCTTGGAGTTGCAAATAAAATACTTGGCCAAAGCAAATAACGCAACGGAGAACATGCAAGAATTTACTCAAGAACAAAATATAAAAGAGAAGAACCAAATATATTACTCATCACAATTTGAACATAGTCTCATAATCCATCAGATCCCAACAAACTCAACACAGCAACAACAGAAATTACATAGATGCCTCGATCATGTGAGGCAGCTCACGAGGACTCGAAAGTGGAAGCACAAAGGGGGGAGAGATAGATCACATAGCTACTGGTCACGGACCCATGGTCCAAGGGGAACTACTCACGATACATACGGGAGGCGTCCATGCCTATGGATGGTCTCCCGAAGGGGGTTCCTCCTCCTGGCAGGGTGCTGGGGCAGCTTCTCCAGGCAGCCCCGATCTAGAAACGGCGGCGGCGGCGGTACAAAGGGGAGTTCGCGAAAAAGAGATCAATATTAGGGGTTTCCACCCCGAGGGGTAAATATAGGCGAAGGGGGGCACCGAGAGGGGCCACGAGGCAGTCAGGAGGGTGCCTGGTGCAACCCAGGGTGGGGCCGCGCGCCACCTGCCCTCCTCGCTGCCTGCTGGTGGCCCCCCTTCCCTCTTCTGGTGATTCCGGAAGCTTCTGTTGCGCTGATTTTTTATATATTTTTCCCGGAATTTTTGGAGCACTTTTAATTGCCGGAAAACCTGAAAAACAAAAACAGCAGAAAACAAAAATTGGCAACTGGGTGCACTCAGTTAATAGGTTAGTCCAAATAGGTTCAAAAGTGTATGAAAGTTCAAGAAAAACATGGCAAATTCACACAAAACATGCATGGAGCAAGCAGAAATTATAGATATGTTTGGGACGTATCAACATCCCCAAGCTTAATTCCTGCTCGTCCTCGAGTAGGTAAATGATAACAAGCATAATTTCTGTGGTGACATGCCACACAACCATAAAGGGACTTTTAAATAAAGCAATCAAAGCATGCAATTCAATTCAAGTCTTAACAAGTAAGAGTCTATATTAGCATTGACACAAGCAAAAAAAGAACAAAAGGTGCAAGAGCTCTTGCTGTCCGTGACTCGAATGTCTCCAGATGGTGTTTGCGTGCAAGCAAGGGATAGGGAAATACGAGAGAAACAATAAGGTTGTTGAGAACAACTATCTACTAAAGTTTCACACTTGGTCTCCTTTGGATTCTTATCTGGACTCGTCCCCAGACCAGTAGCCAGGTACAAGTCAATTTGATCCACTCCCTTTCGATATTTTGAGCACTCATGCAATGGATGAGCGGGAGCAAGAAAGTTGACAACTAAAAGGCGAAACAGAAAGAAGGTGGAGGAGGAAGACAAAAAGGTGTGAAAGGCTCACATCAATGAGGACAATCATAGGCGAGAGAAGGCCATATGATAGATATGATGTGAGGAGTAGGGATTGCCATACAACAGATGCACATGTGAGCTAAAATCTCTCCAAGGGAACTAGTGGGGGTGCATCTACCTTGCTTGCTCAAGAAGACCTAGAGCTCGTTTGAGGAGGCTCATCATTGGAATATACAAGCCAAGTTCTATAGTGTGAAGGGTCCCCACATAGCTATATGCATGATGATGATCTCTATGGAGTACAAGGGATAGAAGATGAAGTACTAGTGTGGATCTCTCAAAAGGAATAGTAGTATGCCCCCTTCTCTCTTTTTTTTTTCTTTTTCTCTTTTCTTTTGTATTTTTTTGGTGGCCTCAATGGCTCTTTCTATTTAACTCTCATTTGTCCTCTTTGGGATCTTTTGATTTTGTCCTCTTTGGGATTTTTTCCTCACTTTAGGGGCAATACTCTATATTTTACAAGAATATATGAGATCTTTCACAATTTACAAAAGTACTCACATAAAGAAAATGTAACTATCATGATGCAAATGTATGACATGAAGATCAAGTCATGAGAAGGTGGATGTTGCATGGCAATGTATCTCGGAAAGGCTATGGAAATGCCTTGTAGGTAGGTATGGTGGCTGTTTTGAGGAAAGATATAAGGAGGCTTATGATGACAGAGTGTATCATGCCAAGGGTTTTGGATGCACCGGCGAAGTATGCGCCAACTCTCAAGGTGAGAAAGGGCAATGCACGGTACCGAAGAGGCTAGAAAAAGTATAGGTGGGTGGAAGTGTCAACTTTAGAATACTCACATTAGTCCGAAGAACTCATGCACTTATTATCGGTAACTCTCAATCTAATCAGGAGGTTCACAAAGAGACAGGTACCCCGAGGAGGAGTGTATGGGGGTTTGGTTATCCTTGCGCATCCTCGACTCATGCTACGTGAGTGTACTCTAATATTCGAACCCTCCAGAGGTTAGTGATCCATCTAGTAGCTAGAGTTCTCAACAGTTTTTTTTTGGTTTTTGAAAAACACACGGATTGCGCAAAATACGACATCTATCACTAATAGGCAAGAGCTCTTGACACCATAAGTTCAAACATTACTCTAGTCAATACCTCAAAACTATTGCAAGTTACTACTACAAAGAGAACATCAACTTTAACTACCTACTTTCAGTCAAGACACAAAACTCAGTGCAAAAGGCAAACTCTCTAACAAGATAAAACATGCAACCTATAGAAAGTTCAACCTAAGACAAAAGAAAAGCTCTAGAAAAAACTAAAGCACTACAACTAAACAGAACAACAGCTAAGAAAAGAAAAAGAACACCTCACAGCTAAAAGAATAAGCATGCGAATCCTATGAGGAGTTCTAGTTCAAGCGGAGCGTGAATCTCTTCCACACAAAAGAGTAAGTTGGGGTCTAACTTGTTACTACAGCAAAGAAAGCAAAACAAACCTAGAAAAGTAAAGAGCGAGACGCTCCAAGCAAAGCACATAACGCATGAAGTGATAAAAATATAGTGCAACGAGAGACAAACTGATGATTGTTGATGAAGAAGGGGATGCACGGGGGCATCCCCAAGATTAGACTCTTGAGTCTCCTTGAATATTTATTGGGGGTGCACATGGGCATCCCCAAGATTGAGCGTTTGACACTCCTGAATCTTCTTTCATCATCCTCCATCGCGCACTTGAAAACTCCCTTCATACATAACTCATTGTAGGCTGATTAGGGAGGTTAGTACCCTAATAAAATAATTTTTTCCTTACTGGAAATAAAGATAAAATTGAAGAGCTAATGTTTCTCAAGATTGCCAAAAAGTTTTTGCAAAGAAAAAGAAAGCTTAAGGTTTGCAAAAGTAGAGAGATACAAAACGTGGTAGAATCTGTGAAAAACAGAACAACAGATAGAAACGAATTTTTTAGGGATACTTCTGCAACTCAAATAAAAAAACTCAGAACATACGGAAGTTTCGTTATTGTATAGAGCACTTTGTGTAAACATTTCAGATCAAAAAGATGAACTGGGATTTTTCTCTGATTTTTCTAGTCACGAGGACAGAATCTGTTTTCTGGACAGCATGTCACAACTTTTACTTCCCTTGCCGTATGAGGCTAAACTTGGCACAAAGCTTGAAAAGTAAAGATACAATGATGTTGCTACAGTAGTAACAATCATCAAGACCACTAAGAATAGAACAAAAGCAAAAAGAAAAACCTAAATTCGTTGCGGGCTGCCTCCCGAAAGCGCTTCTTTAGAGCCATTAGCTAGGCTTAAAGCAGAAGATCAAGTCTTTTCAAGAGAATAACTAGCCCGTGTGACGGACTCAAAAGGTAACTTAATCTTTTTCCTAGTAAAATGTTCCATCCATTTCTTGAGAGGGAATTGGAATTTGATAGTTCCCTCTTTCATGTCAATGATAGCACCAACTGTGCGAAGAAAAGGACGTCCCAAAATAATTGGATAAGAAGGTTCACATTCAATGTCCATAATAGTAAAATCAACGGGAACATAATTGTCATTGACAATGATAAGAACATTGTCGATCTTCCCCAAAGGTTTCTTTACGGAAGAATCAACAAGACGAACACCAAAAGAACAAGGATCAAAAGGTTTCAATTCAAGCATATCATACATTCTTTTGGGCATAACAGAGGTACTTGCTCCAACATCACAAAGAGCATAAAAAGAGAAGTTATTCAATTTAATTTTTATCATAGGATCCCAACCATCTTCTAGATTCCTAGGTATGGAGGCTTCTAGTCTAAGCTTCTCCTCCCTAACTTTGATTAGAGCATTGGTGATATTCTCTGTGAAGGCAAGATTAAGTGTGCTAGTGTGGGGGTCTCTAGACATCTTGTGTAGGAAACCAATAACTTCTGGTAAAGTGCAGTTGTCAAAGTCTAGGTTAAGCAAAGCAGGTTTAATCTCATAAGAAGGTGCTGAAGTGGCAGGTGGAGCAATAGGAGTGCAGATAAAGTCACTGTTGTTGTGACTAGTGAAGTCACACAACTTAGTGTTTTCATTGGAACCCATAGTAGCAGCACGTATTTTTGGTATTTTTGATTAGGGACACAAAAGTAAAAACTGAAAGGTAAACTAACAAGACTAAAAAGCAAAGGTAAAAGATAGTGTGCAACTCCCCTATCTTGTAGACTTGATTCCTCGGCAACGGCGCCAGAAATTTGCTTGATGGCTTCTCGCCCCTCGTTGGTTACCCCAAGTGGAAGGTTGAGATGCAGTGCAGCAGCAAGTTTCCCTTGGTGAAGATACCAAGGTTATCGAACCAGTAGGACTCACGAGATACAAGTAGGTGGCAACGTTGCCAGGAATTGCTTCCTGACTAGGGTGTTGTCGTGGACCTGCACACAACAACAAATAACTTTGCTCCCAACGAGTACTGAGGAGTTGTCAATTCCTCCGGCCTTGTCGTTTACAAAGGATCAACGCAAGAGATAAAAGGTGCAAAGGAAAGTAAAAGCTAAAAGTAAATTGAGGGTGTGAACAATAATGTGAAGATGGACCAGGGTCCCGTGATTTTCACTAGTGATGTCTCTCTCCCAAAACACGATAAAAGTGCTAGCGAGGTAAACAAATCACAGTTGGGAAATTGACAGGATTATGAAGGCACCGCAATGCTAACTATGCTGCAAAGAAAGGAAGGGCTCAAAAGCAATGGGCAGTACGCCAAGGTAAGTAGACCGAAATCCATCTGCATCTACTACGAATCATCCACCTTGAGATATCTATCCAGAACATCTCGCTGGTATTAAGTTGCGAATCCCACCCAAAGTGTAAACTCAAAGCAACAGACAACTGCATTAAAAGAACTTTGCGTAAAGTAAACAATCCTTGCACCCGCAGGTACAAGCACCGTTGTTTTATCCCTAGTGGCAATAGCACATCCCCTAGTCTCATGTTTCTGTCACTCAAGCTAGACATCAAGGGGCTGAACCCACAATCGAGCATAACGCTCTCTCTTGGAGTTGCAAATAAAATACTAGGTCAAAGCAAATACCGCAACGGAGAACATGCAAGAATTTACTCAAGAAAAAATATAAAAGAGAAGAACCAAATATATTACTCATCACAATCTGAACATAGTCTCATAATCCATCAGATCCCAACAAACTCAGCATAGCAACAGCAGAAATTACATAGATGCCTCGATCATGTGAGGCAGCTCACGAGGACTCGAAAGTGGAAGCACAAAGGGGGCAGAGATAGATCACATAGCTACTGGTCACAGACCCATGGTCCAAGGGGAACTACTCACGGTACATACGGGAGGCGTCCATGGCTATGGATGGTCTCCTGGAGGGGGTTCCTTCTCCCGGCAGTGTGCCGGGGAAGCTTCTCCAGGCAGCCCCGATCTAGAAACGGCGGCGGCGGTACAGAGGGGAGTTCGCGAAAAAGAGATCGATATTAGGGGTTTCCACCCCGAGGGGTAAATATAGGCGAAGGGGGGCACCGAGAGGGGCCACGAGGCAGTCAGGAGGGTGCCTGGCGCGGCCCAGGGTGGGGCCGCGCCACCTGCCCTCCTGGCTGCCTGGTGGTGGCCCCCTTCCCTCTTTTGGTGATTTCGGAAGATTCTGTTGCGCTGATTTTTTATATATTTTCCCGGAATTTTGGGAGCACTTTTAATGGCCGGAAAACCTGAAATACAAAAACAGCAGAAAACAGAAACTGGCAACTGGGTGCACTGAGTTAATAGGTTAGTCCAAATAGGTTCAAAAGTGTATGAAAGTTCAAGCAAAACATGGCAAAGTCACACAAAACATGCATGGAGCAAGCAGAAATTATAGATACGTTTGGGACGTATCAAGGATATCCAAACTCTTAGCACCCAATGCACCCCTAGTCCCATAGGACCTATTAATGGTGATGCTATGACCTCAACCGTAGAAGAAGAAATTCCTATGACAATAGAATCTACCAAACAAGTGAGCCTAAAGGACACCACTACCACTTTACTTGATAGTAGTGACCTTGATTTTGATAATTGCGCCCTTTCTGAAGTTATTCGTTTCCTTCACAAGATGTCTAAAGACCCCCACACTAGCACACTTAATCTTGCCTTCACGGAGCATATCACTAATGCTCTCATTAAAGCTAGAAAGGAGAAGCTTAGGGTAGAAGCCTACATTCCTAGAAAGCTAGAAGATGGTTGGGATCCTATGATTAAAATTAAGTTGAATAACTTTTCTTGCTATGCTTTATGTGATGTTGGAGCTAGTACCTCTGTTATGCCCAAAAGAATGTTTGATATATTTGAATTGAAACCTTTTGATCCTTGTTCTTTTGGTGTTCGTCTTGTCAATTATTTCGTGAAGAAACCTTTGGGGAAGATCGATGATGTTCTTATCATTGTCAATGACAATTATGTTCCCGTTGATTTTACTATTATGGACATTGAATGTGAACCTTCTTGTCCAATTATTTTGGGACGTCCTTTTCTTCGCATCATGGGTGTTGTTATTGATATGAAATATGGGATTATAAAATTCCAATTCCCTCTCAAGAAAGGGAAGGAACACTTCCCTAGGAAAAAGATCAAGTTGCCTTCTGAGTCTGTCACACGGGCTAGTTATTTTCTTGAGAAGACTTTATCTATTTGCATTAAGCCTAGCTAATGGCTTTAAAGAAGCGCTTTTGGGAGGAAGCCCGCAACGAATTTAGGATTTCCTTTTTGTTTTTCTTCTGTTTTTAGTGGTCTTGATGATTGTTACTACTATAGCAACATCATTGTATCTTTACTTTTCAAGCTTTGTGCCTTTTATAGCCTCATATGACAAGGGAAGTGAAAGTTGTGACATGCTGTCCAGAAAACAGATTATATCCTTGTGACTAGAAAAATCACAGAAAAATCCCAGTTAATCTTTTTGAGCTGAAATTTTACAAAGTATGCTCCATACAATTACGGAACTTCCGTATGTTCTGAGTTTTTTGATTTGAGTTGCAGAAGTATCCCTAAAAAATTCTTTACTACCTGCTGGTCTGTTTTTCACACATTCTGTCATATTTTGCCTTTTCTTTGTTTTGCAAACCTTAAGCTTGATTTTTCTTTGCAAAAACTTTTTGGAAATCTTGAGAAACAGTAGACCTTCAAGAATATCTTTATTTCCAGTAGAGAAAAATTATTTTATTACTGGTACTAACCTCACTAATCAGATTATGATGAGTTATGTATGAAGGGAGTTTTCAAGTGTGCGTGGGAAGATGATGAAAGAAGATTCAGGAGTGTCAAGCGCTCAAGCTTGGGGATTCCCCCATGCATCCCCAAGAAATATTCAAGGAGACTCAAGCGTCTAAGATTGGGGATGCCCCCGTGCATCCCCTTCTCCATCAACAATTATCAGTTCGTCTCTCGTTTCACTATATTTTTATCGCTTCATAAGTTATGTGCTATGCTTGGAGCGTCTCGCTCTTAGGTTTTATTTTTAGTTTTCTTTAGCTTTTCTTGCTGTTCATAACAAGTTAGAACCCAACTTTCTTTGTGTGGGAGAGAAACACGCTCCACTTCCCAAATCTAGAACACAACATAGGATTTTTCATGCTTATCTTTGTTGTGTGTGTTCTTTATCTTTTTCATAGCTACTGTCATGTTTAGCTCTTAGTTTTCATGATTATCTTTTCAAAGAGCTTTTGTTTAGTTTGTTGCTGGAACTCTCTTGAGTTTTCATGTTTATCTTGTTTAGAGAGTTTGCCTGTTGCACTGAGTTTTGTGTCTTGACTTGAAGTAGGTAATTGAGGTTGCTATTCAGTTGTAGTAGTAACTTGCAATAGTTTTGAGGTATTGTTTTGAGTAATGTTTGGACTTTTGGTGTCAAGAGCTTTAGCCTATTAGTGATAGATGTCGTATTTTGGGCAATCCGTGTTTATTTTCAAAACTTACAAAATTAGTTGAGAACTTTAGCTACTAGATGGATCACTACTCTTCTGAGGGGTCGAATATTAGAGTACACTCACGTACCATGAGTCGAGGATGCGCAAGGATAACCAAACCCCCATACACTCATCCTCGGGGCACTTGTCTCATTGTGAACCTCCTTATTAGATTGAGAGTTACCAATAATAAGTGCATGAGTTCTTCGGACTAATGTGAGTATTCGAAAGTTGACACTTCCACCTTCCCATATTTTTCTAGCCTATCCTGTGCCGTGCATTGCTTTCTTCTCACTCCGAGAGTTTGCGTCCACCTTCGCCGGTACATCCAAACCCTTGGCATGATACGCTATGTCATCATAAACCTCCTTATATCCGTCCTCAAAACAGCCACCATACCTACCTATCAAGGCATTTCCATAGCCTTTCTGAGATACATTGCCATGCAACATCATCTTCTCATGAGTTGATCTTCATGTCATACATGCTACTTGCTTGATCGATGAGCCACATGCTAGTTGGGCTTTGCCCTAATCATTGCTACATGACGCGCTAGTATCATTGCATATCCTGCTACACTGGCAGAGGCATACATTTGCATACATCATGATAGTTACATCTTCTTTATGACTTGAGTACTTTGTAAAGTGTGAAAGATCTTCTATACTTCTTGTAATATATAGAGTGTTTCCCCTAAAGTGAGGAAAAGATCCCAAAGTGGACAAATTAAAAGATCCCAAAGAGGACAAATTAAAAGATCCCAAAGAGGACAAATGAGAGAAATAGAAAGAGCCATTGAGGCCACCAAAAAATACAAAAAAATAGAAAAAAGAGAAAAAGAAATAAAAAGAGAGAAGGGGGCACACTACTATTCCTTTTGAGAGATCCACACTCGTAATCCCTCTTATATCTTGTACTCCATAGAGATTATCATTTATGCATATAGCTATGTGGGGACCTTCACACTATAGAACTTAGCTTGTATATTCCAATGATGAGCCTCCTCAAATGAGCTCTAGGTCTTCTTGAGCAAGCAAGTTGGATGCACCCCCACTAGTTCCATTGGAGAGCTTACCTTAGCTCATATGTGCATCCGTTGCATGGCAATCCCTACTCCTCACATGATATTTATCATTTGGCTTTCTCTCGCCTATGATTGTCCTCATTGATGTGAGCCTTCCACACCTTTTTGTCTTCCTCCTCCACCACATTCTCTCTTTTCCATCCTAAGGGTCAACTTTCTTGCTTACGCTCATCCATTGCATGAGTGCTCAAAATGTCGAAAAGGAGTGGATCATTTTGACTTGTACCTGGCTAGTGGTCTGGGGATGAGTCAAGATAAGATTCCAAAGAAGACCAAGTGTGAAACTTTAGTAGATTGAGTTCTCAACACAAAAATATTTTTCTCGTATATCCCTATCCCCTTTCTTGCACGCAAACACCATTTGGAGACATTCGAGTCACGGACAGCGAGAGCTCTTGCACCTTTATGTTCTTATGTTGCTTGTTTCAATACAAAATATAGAATCTTGCCTGTTATGACTTGAATTGAATTACATGCCTTGATTGCTTTACTTAAAAGTTCTTATATGGTTGTTAGCATGTCACCACAGAAATTATGTTTTTCTCATTTACCTACTCGAGGACGGGCAGGAATTAAGCTTGGGGATGTTGATACGTCCAAAACGTATCTATAATTTCTGCTTGCTCCATGCCTCTTTTATGTGATATTGCTATGATATTGTTGAACTTCCATACACTTTTGATCATATTTCGACTAACCTATTAACTCAGTGCACCCCAGTGCCAGTTCCTGTTTTCTGTTGTTTTTCTATTTCAGGTTTCCCCCATATTAAAAGTGCTCCAAATACTCAGGAAAAATCCAATAAAAAATCAGCGTACAAGAAGCTTCGGGAATAACCGAGGGCGGGGGGGGGGGGGGGGGGGGGTAGAGGGGATCCACCAGGGCCCCAGGCGCCCCCCCGGCGCGCCCTAGGGTGGGGCCGCGCCAAGGGGGCGCCTGGACCCCTGGTGGGCCCCCCTGGCTGCCCCCTTCGCCTATTTATTCCTCGTGATGAGAAACCTCGAGACGGGAACCCTTTTTCTCGATCTCTCCTCTGTTCCGCCGCCGCCGCTCTTCCAAGATCGGGAGCACCAGAAGACCTCTTCCCGGCACCCTGCCGGAGGGAGGAACCACCTCCGGGAGCTTCTCCACCACCATGGATGCTTCCCGGATGAACCGTGAGTAGTCCACCTTGGACCATGGGCCTATGATCAGTAACTATGTGATGTTCTCCTCCCCTCTTTGTTCTTTATGGATTAGACCTCGTGAGCTTCCCTACATGATCGAGGCACATATGTAATATTTCTGCTGTTGCTATGCTGAGTTTGCTGGGATCCGATGGATTATGAGATTATGTTAAGGTTGTGTTTGAATAATATATTTGATTCTCCTCTTTTATATTTATGTTCTAAAATAATTCTTGCATGTTCTCCGTTTCTGTTTATTGCTTTGGCCAAGTAGTAGGTAGTGACTCCAAGAGGGAGCGTTATGCATGATTGTGGGTTCATGCCCCCTGATGACTAGCTTGAGTGACAGAAACATGAGTCTAGGGGATGTGGTGTTGCCACAAGGGGGAAAACAACGGTGCTTGTACTTGCGGGTGCAAGGATTGGTTACTTTACGCAAAGTTCTTTAATGCAGTTGTCTGTTGCTTTGAGTTTACACTTTGGGTGGGATTCACAACTTAATACCAGCGAGATGTTGTGGATAGATATCTCAAGGTGGATGATTAGTAGGTAGATGCAGATGGATTTCGTTCTAGTTGTCTTGGCGTACCGCCCATGCTTTTGAGCCTCTTCCTTTCTGTATAGCATAATTACCATTGGTTTGCGCACATAATCCTGTCAATTGCCCAGCTGTAATTTGTTTACCTTGCATGGCTATTTTATCGTCTTTTGGGAGAGAGACATCACTAGTGAACATCATGGGACCCCGGTCCATATTTCCAATACTGTTTACACCAACTATCAATTTACTTCTTTATTTACTTTTCCGTTGCTATCACTATCATTATTATCCCGTGCATTTTATCATTTGTAAACAACAAGGTCGGAGGGATTGACAACCCCTTAGTACTCGTTGGGAGAAAAGTTATCTGTTGTGTGTGCAGGTCCACACCAACCGCCAATCTCTGTTGCCGTTGTCACCTTCCTGTCGTTGTCGGAGTCCTACTGGAGACAAACCTGGGTATCTTCACCGAGGGAAATTGCCGATGTCTACATCTCAACCTTCCACTTTGGGTAACCAACGAGGGGCGTTAATTCGTACCATCAATTGCCAGCCGGACTGATGCCGCCGGTTGCTCATTGCGCCTGCTGTTGGCTGCTGGCTCATCCTTCCGACTGTCTCCCGCAGCCCCTTGATTCCTCCGACTGCGGTGCAAACTGCCATGCGGCGAAGATTCCTACCTCTGCTGCCGAGGTGGCGCATTCGGCTGGTTTGCACCCGCAGTTGCCCGAAGTGACTTTGACGCCACTGGCCCTTGCTGCTCGGTGGCCTCCTTCTGCTGCTGATTTGCTGTGGTTATGAGGTCACGCATTCGGCGCGTCCTCTCCCGCGGCTCTTCTCCTTCCAAGTGCTCCAGCTCGGTGGCGATCTGCACCGGCAGCTCGATCATGTTCTTCATAGGAGAACTGTATGAGATCTTCGGAGCGACGATGATGGATGTTACTGGTTGCTGGGACCCTCCCAGCTCTCTGCCGACCTCTCGGCCTGCAGCTCGGAGCTCGTCAATCACTGGGGGTGGGATAACACGCTCCCTGATACCATGCGCCGCATTGTACTCCCGAACTGATGCCTCCATTCGGCGCTTTTCAGTGTCGATCCAATCTGACTGCTCCTTCAGAGCCTGATGCACCTTCTCTAGCTCGGCATGAGCCACAGCTGGATCGGCATGAAGACCTACAGGAGTGTTGAGCACGTCCGGTGGGTTTCTTAGGCCTGCTGGAGCCGTGGTTGCTGCCCTCGAGGCTCGGGTCGCTGAAGTAGAGCTGTTGCGACTAGACGCTCCCGCCATCATAACCTCCGGACGGATGTGCGCAGTCGTGCCCTCTGTTCCCACGGCATCCGGCCCGCCTGACTACGGATCCGTGAGCTCAGAAAACACCCGTACCTCCCTGGGGAAAGCATCAGGAAGTGTCGCGACGAAAACGCGATGTCCGCCGAAAGGAATGATGATGCCGCGCGGCAGAGGCATTCCTGCCCCAAACCACAAGGCGTTGTCGATGACGTAGTCCCACGCTCCGCGCCTCATGACCAGGCCGGAGGCGAAGCGCATTGATACGTCCAAAAAGCATCACTATTTTATATTGTGATTTCACCCTATTCATTGATATATTCCACTTTAAAGTATTGTTCTTATGTTGTTTTGGCTTATTTTACACAGTTTACAACTTTCCGGTGCCGAAGCAGCAGAACCAGAATTCAGCGGTAAAAAGTGGATACCAAGTTGCTGAATCAGATCAAGTCCAAATGCGATGAAATTTTACAGGGAGCATTTTTATGAAGATTGACTGGGGATCACCGAAGGAGGAGGTGAGGGGACCCACCAGGCAGCCACAAGGGTGCCTGGCGCGGCCCCCCTCCTGGTCGCGCCAGGCACCCTCCTGGGTGCCTGTTGGCCCCCCTCGGTGCCCCCTTTCGCCTATATAAGCCCCCTGGGGTGGAAACCCATAAAGAAGAGTCTTTTCCGTGTTTCCCCTCCGCCACGGGGCGGAAACCTACAGAGGAGAAAAGCCATCTCCGGCGGGCAGATTCCGCCAGGGAGATCACCTCCCGAAAGGGGAGATCGTCGCCATCATCATCATCGTCGTCACGGGCATCATCGAGATCATCATCAACATCATCCCCAACATCAGCACCATATCCATCCCATCTCATCTCACAATTGCAACTTGTGTTGTAATCCGTACTATCTATCCTCTCTACTCTGTTGGTGTTGATTACAACTTTGTGGTGAATGCTATTGAGTTTTGTTGGAGAAATGTCATTGTGTCCAGATTGTTTACCACCCATCTATCACCTCTGATCATGATCTCTTTTATGTCTTGTGAGTAGTTACTTTAGTTCTTGAGAACATGGGAGAAGTCTGGTTGTTAGTAGTCATATGATGTTGAAGTATTATGTGTTGTTTGATACTTAAGTTGCGTTGTTATTTCTCTAGTGGTGTTATGTGAGTCGAACACATAACAATTCACCTTTCATGGGCCTAGAGGAATACATTGTGCACAAAGGATGCTTATGGTGGGTTGCCGGAGTGACAGAAACATGAACCCCAGTTCGCAGACTTTCGCACAAGGGAGTTATGGATCCTTGATCGTAATGCTGTGGTTAGGCTTATGCCTTAATTACTACCTTGTATTTGCGGATGCTTGCAAGGTGTGTAATCATAAGAGTACACTTATCTTAGTCTAGAAGGTGTACTAGCATTGATCCACCCACCGACACTTACCAACACGATACATATTACTTGGCGGAGTATGGTGAAAGTGACTTGACTATCTCTCCCGTGTTTTCTCGAGAACGCTTTAGCTTTTATAAGTTCAGTTCCTAGGCTTATCCTTGTGAAAGGATTGGGCCACTTGCTACTCCTCAGTTACCCTGTTTACTTTGCCTGTCTTTTACTTTTCTGTTGCTTAAACCAAAACCCCCTAAATATTTACCTTTGAGTGTTTGCAACCCTTTCCTTATCCAGTGTCACTTATCAACACCTTCTGCTCCTCGTGGGATCGATACTCTTATTTATCGAAAATCTACAATTGATCCCCTAGACTTGTGGGTTATCAAGAAACGTTTATTGGCGCGGTTAACAGGGAAGGCAACCCAACTAAACCTACTAACTTCTCCGCCATCAATGAGCTTTTCTTGCGCCGTTGCCGGGGAGTGTAGCGCTATTGGTAAGTGAAGCCGGTAAGGGAACTTTTATTTTCTGTTATTACTTTCAGTCCTTATGGACTCTTCTGCTGTTGGTTCGTTGCTGGTAAGGAGCCGCCCCACGACTGTGGTGGTCATTCCTACCCCTACTCAAATTGTGCCCTATAAAATACCATCTAGTATTGTTGATTATGTCTTGGCTAATCGTTATATAGGAGAAGGACAGCCGGGAGAACACTTGCTATATTTATCACAATTGTGTTCTTTATTTAAGCTTGCAGGTGTGACGATGGAGTTCGTCATGAAGAAACTATTCTCCATATCACTCAAAGATAAAGCTTCAGATTGGTATAAGCTACTCGATAACTCTGATCTACTTGAATGGCCAGAGCTTATGTCTCTGTTTTATGCAAAGTTTTAACCTCTTCGTGAAATTCACCAAGACAGGAACTACATCTACAACTTTTGGTCTCGCGACGGAGAGAGCATCGCTCAAGCTTGGGGGAGACTGAAGTCCCTGATGCTCAAATGCCCAAACCATGAGCTCCCCAAGGAAATTATACTTACAAATTTTTATGCCAGGCTTTCTCGTTGGGACAAGGAGATGTTGGATGCCTCCTCTAGTGGGTTATTCCAGACCAGAAGTATGGAAGAAAAATGGGATCTTATAGAAAGGATCCAGAAGAACACTGAAGACTGGGAAATTGATAAAGGTATTGAACCCGCTATAAACTATGAGCATGACTACATTGAGAGTTATGTGAAGACTGATTACTTTAATACCTTTTGCTCTAAAATTGGTCTTGATTCCCAGCTAATGGTTGACTTTTGCAAGGACTTTGCTTATCATATGGATTCTTCCAGGAAGAAGGAGAATCAACATCATAAACCTTTCAAGGAGTCACCAATTGAGATTAATGTTACTGATCCAGTTTTACCTGCAGTTGTGTATGAACAGCCTCCTTATCCCTCCAGGATAAAGGAGCACTCTTTTGTTACAGGTATTCTAAACAAGAATAGAAGGACCACTGACGAACCTGAGGACATGATCAAGGTCCATCCTCAAGTTGCAATGGTCAAGGATCTGGTAACCAGTGATATCGAAGAATCCACTATTAGTTTTTGTGTTGTTGCCACTAACATTGTCACAGCCAGGAACAAAGGCCCAATTTCAGGTACACCAGTTGTATCTGTCAAAATAGGAGATCATAATTACTATGGGCTATGTGATTTGGGATCTAGCATCAGCGCTATTCCCTTCACACTTTATCAAGAGATCATGCACGAGATTCAGCCGTGTGAGATCGAGGACATAGATGTCACTATCCATCTTGCAAATAAACAAACAATATCTCCAGTTGGGATTGTAAGAGATGTTGAAGTACTCTGCGGGGAGGTAAAATATCCTACAGACTTTCTTGTACTTGGTTCAATGCAAGATAGTTTTTGCCCTATTATCTTTGGTAGGCCCTTCCACAGCACTTGCGGAGCTATAATAGATTGCAAGAAAGGTAAAGTTTATGTTGAATTCAACGGTGAGACGTATGAATTTAATTTTTCTGAGTTTTCTAAGCAGCCTCGTGGTCCTGACCTGTCAAGTAATGACAAAATTATTGAAGAAATTGCTTCCATTGCTATTCCTCCTAATGACACTTTGCAGCAATTTATGGAAGACCACGAGAATGATATACATATGCAGGAGAGGGATGAACTAGAAGACATATTTTTAAGACAAACTCCCATCCTGAAGCACAACCTCCCAGTTGAACCTTTAGGAATCCTCTCGCAACCGAAAGAAGACCCGGTGTTCGACCTAAAACCACTACCCGATACGCTCAAGTATGCTTATTTAGATAAAAAGAAAGTATATCTTGTTATTATCAATTCTGACCTTTCAGGGTATGAAGAAGAGCGATTATTGGAGACACTCCGCATACATCGAGGTGCTATTAGCTATACTCTTGATGATCTCAAGGGTATTAGTCCATCCATTTACCAACATACTATCAATCTAGAGCCCGATGCTAAACCGGTTGTTGATCATCAACGACGGTTGAACCCAAAGATGAAGGACGTGGTTAGGACGGAGGTTCTCAAACTTCTAGCCGCAGGTATCATCTATCCTATAGCTGATAGTAAGTGGGTAAGTCATGTTCATTGTGTTCCTAAGAAAGGAGGTATGACTGTTGTTCCTAATGATAAAAATGAACTAATACCTCAGAGGACTATTATTGGATATAGAATGTGTATTGATTTCAGGAAGTTAAACAAGGCCACCCGAAAGGACCACTATCCTTTGCCCTTTATTGATCAGATGCTTGAGCGGTTGTCTAAAAACACCCACTTCTGCTATCTTGATGGGTACTCTGGCTTCTCCCAGATTCACGTCAACACCGCGGATCAAGAGAAGACCACTTTCACGTGTCCTTACGGTACTTATGCTTATAGGCGTATGCCTTTCGGTTTATGTAATGCACCTGCTACTTTTTAGAGGTGTATGTCTGCAATATTTCATGGTTTCTGTGAGGAGATTGTAGAAGTTTTCATGGACGACTTTTCCGTCTATGGAAACTCCTTTGACCACTGTCTCCAAAATCTTAATAACGTTTTGCAGAGATGTGAAGAAACAAATTTGCTGCTCAATTGGGAGAAGTGCCATTTCATGGTTAACGAAGGGATAGTTCTTGGACACAAGATTTCCGAAAGGGGAATTCAAGTGGACAAGGCAAAAATTGAAGCTATTGAAAGGATGCCTTATCCAAGGGACATTAAAGGTATTCGTAGTTTTCTAGGTCATGCTGGTTTCTATAGAAGATTTATCAAGGACTTTTCTAAGACCTCGAGACCCCTTACCAATCTTCTCTAGAAGGATATCCCTTTTGTATTTGATGAAGATTGTAAGGAAGCTTTTGAAGTTCTTAAGAAAGCCTTGATAACCGCTCCTATAGTACAACCACCTGACTGGAATTTTCCCTTTGAAATTATGTGTGATGCTAGTGATTTTGCTGTTGGAGCTGTTTTAGGACAAAGGGTTGACAAGAAGTTGAATGTCATCCACTATGCCAGCAAAACACTTCATAGTGCTCAAAATAATTATGCTACTACCGAGAAGGAATTCTTGGAAGTGGTGTTTGCTTGTGATAAGTTTAGGCAGTATATTGTTGATTCTAAAGTTATTATTCATACTGACCATGCTTCCATTAAGTATCTTATGCAGAAAAAGGATGCCAAACCAAGACTCATTAGGTGGGTACTCCTTCTTCAAGAATTTGATTTGCAGATTGTCGATAGAAAAGGAGAAGAAAATCCGGTGGCGGATAATCTTTCAAGGATGGAAGATATCCCGCACGATCCTATTCCATTCCACGACAGTTTCCCAGATGAACAGCTTGCTATTGTAAAAGTACAATCTCATTCCGACCCTTGGTTTGCCGATTATGCCAATTTTATCGTTGCAAAGTTTTTGCCTCCAGGTTTCACATTTCAGCAGAGGAAGAAATTCTTCACTGATTTGAGGCATTACTTTTGGGATGATCCACATCTTTATAAAGAAGGTGTGGACGGGATCGTAAGAAGGTGTATACCGGAGAACGAGCAGCAGGACATTCTTCGACAATGTCACGATAGTCCCTATGGAGGAGATCATGCTGGTGAAAGGACCGCACATAAAGTTTTACAATCAGGTTTTTATTGGCCTACTCTCTTTAAGGACGCCCGAAGGTACGTTCTATCTTGTGATAAGTGTCAGAGAGTTGGTAACATTAGCAGGAGAAATGAGATGCCTATGAATTACTCACTAGTGATCGAACATTTTGATTGTTGGGGTTTTGATTTTATGGGTCCTTTTCCTCCTTCACACAAGTACACACACATCTTAGTTGTTGTTGATTATGTAACCAAGTGGGTGGAAGCAATCCCCACTGAGAGTGTTGATCACAAGACATCTTTGAAAATGCTCAAAGATGTAATTTTTCCTAGGTTTGGAGTACCAAGGTACCTCATGACAGATGGAGGGTCACACTTCACGCATGGAGATTTTAGGAAAGCTCTAGCCAAGTACGATGTCAATCAGAGGATTGCATCATCGTACCACCCTCAAACTAGTGGGCAAGTTGAGCTCACCAATAGGGAGATCAAGTTGATCTTGCAGAAAACAGTAAATAGTTCTAGAAAGGACTGGTCAAAGAAGTTAGGAGATGCTTTGTGGGCGTATAGAACTGCTTACAAAAACCCCATGGGCATGTCTCCGTATAAGATGGTCTATGGCAAGGCTTGCCATTTACCATTAGAGTTAGAGCATAAAACTTCTGGGCTGTCAGGGAGCTAAATGCTGACCCAAAGTTAGCTGGTGAAAAGCGTCTCATGAACTTGACTTCTCTAGATGAGTGGAGGAGTGAAGCTTACGAGACCGCTAAAATGTTCAAGGAAAAGGTAAAGAACTGGCACGATAAAAGAATTCTGAAACGTGAATTTAATGTTGGTGATAAAGTTTTGTTGTTTAGATCTCGTTTCAGGTTTTCTCCAGGTAAACTACTTTCCAGATGGGAAGGATCTTTTCATATCGAAGAAGTATATCGGTCCGGTGTAATCAAGATCAATAATTTCGAAGGCACCAAACCTCAAGTTGTGAATGGACAAAGACTCAAACATTATAGGGCAGGTGATCCAATCAATATGGATGCAAACATGATATATACAAGTACTCATGAAGAACATGTTGCAGCCCAGTTTCAGACTCCGGCAGGAGCATAATTAGAAAAGGTATGAATTATGGTAAGAAAACACCGCGAACGTCAATAAAAGTTAACTTTTCAGAGTTTTTGCAAAATTAGGAAAATTCCAAGCCCGAGTGGAGCCGGAGAGGAGCTCCAGGGATACCAGGAGGCCCCCCTGGCGCGGCCCCACTCCTGGCCGCGCCGGGCACCCTCCTTGCTGCCCTGGACTCCACCTCCGACTCCACCTAGGCTTGAAACCTTCCTTCTGTTGCAGAAATTTTTGCTATATATTTGCCCGGATCGTCCCGGCACCGTATCTCGCGATTTCGTGTGTTTTCTTTCTCGGTCTGTTTCTGCCAGGGAAAAATTTGTTGATTGGCAATGTCTTCTTGTGGCTCGAGCGGAGAATATTACATGGGTCGTCGTCTACGACAACTCCAGCAAGACTACAATCAAAAGAAGTACGTCGGGTGGGCCACGGAAGGGGAGATTGCTGCAAGAAAAGCGGAGATGGAGCGCTCTGTGAGGAAAGAAGTCAAGACCGTGACCGCCCAACAAGAAGGGGGTCCAAGCAACCCCATTATGGTGGGGTTTGTTCAACCTCAATACGATCTTTCTCTCAAACATGCAGGAACAGCCCCTTCAACTGAAGCCCTACAAGTACCATCTACCGTGTCTGAAGCCTACCGTATCACCAACCAGTTTTGTGAGGATTTCCGTGTGCTGAAGGCACAAGTGGAGATCTTGGAACATGAAAACCTAGCCCTGCGACGCGTAATCAAAGATTTAAAAGAGCAGGAGCAGGAAGAGTGGGATTAAACTCCTCGGGTAATGGCACCCCCTTAGCTTGTTCGAAGCTTGGGGGAGTGCCCGGTATCTTTATCTTTATATTTGTCTTTAGGAGTCAAGTAGAGTCATATCATGTCTAGGGAGGTCACTTTATGAAATAGGTGTTGCTTTGAGGTCTATCACTCCTTTTATGGAGAGCTTTGTATCCGTGAGTGTGGAGTCGTCTATGAAGGAATATTAATGAGAATTCTATTGGTTTCTTCGCTGCACTCGGTATTCTCTTCATGCAATCGACATTATGAGCTGATTCTTATGGGGAGTTTTGACCTTATATCAGGTATGGCTTCGAAAACTTTATTTAATCTTGGCAAGTATAGCTTTGGTCATAACAACAAGCATGTTTTTCTCAAAGTAGCGACATAGCCAAAACCTTTGTGTTATTATGCTTGAAGTGTTATGTTGACAAGGAAGACAACTTGATGTTTCATGCTAGTTTTAATGTTTATGCTTTGTATTGCTTGCATCTAAGTTGTCATCAATTGTCTGCTCTCTCAAAGCCTTGCTATCCAAAACTCTGTACTAAGCGGAATTCTGCTTGTACTTCCATACCTTGAAACCAACTTCTTCCACTTGAGTCCACCATACCTTCCTACTTGTGGTATTTCCACTACCACTCCTAAAGTATATAATTTATGTGCTATCTTTAGATGTTCAAAATCTTCTGTTTTGTGCCACTGATTCGGCTCATGAGGAAGTGGTGGGTGACCCATGATCTTCTTAATTTGGACAAGTTTTATCTTGGGATTGCATGTCTAATCTGCAAACCCCTAATACGAGAAGGGACTGGCATGAGTGCCCAGCTCGTAAAAGATAAATACTAACACACAAGTTCCTTCGCCCTTTTATGAGTGATAAACAAAGGAATCCAAGGGGATGTGATCGTCCCCACATGGGAGCCATTCCTCGAAACTTGTCCAAATCATGAAGTGAGTGAGTTATCTATCAGCAGTCGTTGACGGATCATGCACCTCCCAAAAGTTTGTTTTTATTCTGTTTGATATAGAGATGGCACATAAGTTTTCCCTGCTTACCCTTTTGCACGGGGTTTATCTTTTATTTTGTGCTCAGTCAGTCCTTCCTACTTCCTTCCTTTCTAGAGAGAGAACAAACATTTGATGTTGATGAAGATGCTTGCATATAAAGTTGCATTGAAATCTAGCATGTTACAACTTTGTTGACATTATCTTTTGATAAGTGAGTTGTTTGCAAAATCTTATGCTTAGTAAACATCTTCCTTTGTGTTGACATGTGCACTTCTTGACTAATAGCATGTTCTTTCAAAAGCTTCAACTGTTCCATTATAAGTGAAAGAACAAAAGTAAAAGTTATTAGTTGTTCCTTGACCAAGGCTATGTTTGTCATGATTTGATGAGTTTTCCAGGTCCTACTTTGTTATAATTGTTAGTACTTTCTCATAAGGACCTTATGAGTTGAGGTTTCTGTTGAGGATGCTTAAGTTTGGTGAGGAATCTTGATGCTTCTTGTTCGTATTCTTTTATCGAAACTTCACTCTCTAAACTTGTGGACAGGTTTAACGAGCTCAGCAATCGCTTGAGGACAAGCGAGGTCTAAGCTTGGGGGAGTTGATACGTCCAAAAAGCATCACTATTTTATATTGTGATTTCACCCTATTCATTGATATATTCCACTTTAAAGTATTGTTCTTATGTTGTTTTGGCTTATTTTACACAGTTTACAACTTTCCGGTGCCGAAGCAGCAGAACCAAAATTCAGCGGTAAAAAGTTGATACCAAGTTGATGAATCAGATCAGGTCCAAATGCGATGAAATTTTACGGGGAGCATTTTTATGAAGATTGACTGGGGATCACCTAAGGAGGAGGTGAGGGGACCCACCAGGCAGCCATAAGGGTGCCTGGCGCGGGCCCCCTCCTGGGTGCGTGGTGGCCCCCCTCGGTGCCCCCTTTCGCCTATATAAGCCCCCTGGGGTGGAAACCCCTAAAGAAGAGTCGTTTCCGTGTTTCACCGCCACCACGGGGCGGAAACCTAGAGAGGAGAAAATCCATCTCCGGCGGGAAGATTCCGCCGGGGAGATCACCTCCCGGAAGGGGAGATCGTCGCCATCATCATCATCGTCACGGGCATCATCGAGATCATCATCAACATCATCCCCAACATCAGCACCATCTCCATCTCCATCCCATCTCATCTCACAATTGCAACTTGTGTTGTAATCCGTACTATCTATCCTCTCTACTCTGTTGGTGTTGATTACTACTTTGTGGTGAATGCTATTGAGTTTTGTTGGAGAAATATCATTGTGTCCAGATTGTTTACCACCCATCTATCACCTCTGATAATGATCTCTTTTATGTCTTGTGAGTAGTTACTTTAGTTCTTGAGAACATGGGAGAAGTCTGGTTGTTAGTAGTCATATGATGTTGAAGTATTATGTATTGTTTGATACTTAAGTTGCGTTGTTATTTCTCTAGTGGTTTTATGTGAGTCGAACACATAACACTTCACCTTTCATGGGCCTAGAGGAATACATTGTGCACAAAGGATGCTTATGGTGGGTTGCCGGAGTGACAGAAACCTGAACCCCAGTTCGCAGATTTTCGCACAAGGGAGTTATGGATCCTTGATCGTAATGTTGTGGTTAGGCTTATGCCTTAATTACTACCTTGTATTTGCGGATGCTTGCAAGGTGTGTAATCATAAGAGTACACTTATCTTAGTCTAGAAGGTGTACTAGCATTGATCCACCCACCGACACTTACCAACACGATACATATTACTTGGCGGAGTATGGTGAAAGTGACTTGACTATCTCTCCCGTGTTTTCTCGAGAACGCTTTAGCTTTTATAAGTTCAGTTCCTAGGCTTATCCTTGTGAAAGGATTGGGCCACTTTCTACTCCTCAGTTACCCTGTTTACTTTGCCTGTCTTTTACTTTTCTGTTGCTTAAACCAAAAACCCCTAAATATTTACCTTTGAGAGTTTGCGGCCCTTTCCTTATCCAGTGTCACTTATCAACACCTTCTGCTCCTCGTGGGATCGATACTCTTATTTATCGAAAAGATACAATTGATCCCCTAGACTTGTGGGTTATCAAGAATTGTTTACTGGCGCGGTTAACAGGGAAGGCAACCCAACTAAACCTATTAACTTCTCCGCCATCACGCATGCGCGATGCAGATGATGGTCCCGTCCGGATCAAAACTCCAGTCGACGCCTCGGCCTGCCCCATGGTGGGCGCCAACTGTCGTCGATATGTAACGGCAGATGCCATGGGGATGGCTAAAGAGGGGGACAAACCAAGGTTAGTGTCGCTGGTACCGGAATCGAGAATGGCAACACACGGTGAGACACCACGATGTACCCAGGTTCGGGGCTCTCCATAGAGATAACGCCCCTAGTCCTGCCGAGCTAGCTATATGCAATAACTTTGGCTACAATGAATGCTCCTTGAGCTATCTGAGAGGAAGAAGAAGAGGGCTCTAAGCACAACTCTCTCCTAGCTCTCTCTATGGTGGGTGAGATTGCAATAAGTGCTCCGTCGTCCCTCACGCAGGAGGGGTACCCGGGGCTCTTATAGGCCGAGCCCGGTGTACAAAGGTAAATATACAAAGGGGAGGACCCACCTGTCAGCCTCAGACAAGCTAGGGTCCTCACATCGTGTTCTCCCGGATGACCCGGTGTAGACTTGCGGCTCACCATACCGCTATCCTGTAGACCTTGGTAATGAACAGTGAAGCTAGAGATCTAGGCCTGTCGGCCTGTCCGCGTGATCGGCGCTGGAGGAGACCGCACGCCTCTGACAGTCCCGATCTTCAGGGATTGCGCATTGAATGCACTTGTACTAGGTGTCTGACCTGGGATCTTGCTCGGATACTGCTTTGTTTACTTCGGCCGAATGCTTCCTGGTGAGGCCGATTTCGCCCTCTTTGGGGTGAGGCCGATTGCGCCCTCTTTGGGACAATCGGCCTCCGTCCTGAACAGTTCGGCCCACTTCTTGCTTATTCTTGATCAGCTCGTCCTTGATTAGATCGGTGACCATCAGGTCGGTGATCTTTGCCTTGATGAATTGTTTCCCCTGGGTGACCCTACCCGGGGGTCATTCCCTCGACAACACCCTCTGGTCCTGGGAGCATAATTATTCGGACGGTCCAGGGTCCAGCTCGCACGGTCCGGGTTGTGCCCGAACGGTCCGACCTGACACCCGAACGGTCCGGATGATTGTGCCCCCTCTGGTTTCGAGAGCGTAATTATTTTGACGGTCCGGGGTCCAGCTCGGACGGTCCAGAGAATTATACACCCTCGGGTGTCTCGGGATCGTAATTATTCGGACGTCTGGGGCCGTGGCCGGACGGTCCGGGCTGAGTCCGGACAGTCCAGGATGTGGCCCAGACGTTCCGGCATATGCAGTGAGTGCTCAAATTGAAGTGTTTTGAAAACCCTACACAACTATATTGATTTTTCTTAGATGTATGCAAGTGTGTTTGACATGTTGGAGTTTTAATGATTTGAGCAAGACTGAACTCATGTCAGAACCCTAATTTAGGTTTGTGTTTAACCTAGCTTGCATTTTTGCATCATGAAAAATTTTGCAAAAGAAAAAGAAATGGGGAAGCAAAAAGCCTCAAAATATTTTTAATAAAAGGCCAGACAAAAATCTTTTTCCAAAAATGCTTTGAACTTTTTGAAAACTCTCATAAATGGGCATGATCACATTTCAAGTGGAGTGGGTCCCACTCCATGCTCTCTGATTATTCAAAAAGTCCAAAACCTATTGGAAATTAAATCTTTATTGTATTTGCAATTGAAATTATTTAAATATAATTTCAATAATTCTAAAACTTGGTGAGTGAACTTATATATGTGCCACTAGCTCACAATAAAGTTTTTAGAATTTTATAAATTGGTTTGGTTTTGAGATCAAATCAAAACACAAAAACAGAAAAGAATAAAAGGAAAAACAAAAAGGAAAACAGAGGAAAGAAGACCTACCTGGGGCGAGGCCCACTTACCTGGCGCCTAGCCGAGGCCCACTTACCTGGCGCCTAGCCGAGGCCCAGCTAGCCCACCAGGGGCGGCAGGGTCATCCCCTACCCCTGGCCCCGATGCTGCTCGCTCGAGCGCATGCGGTGGCCATGGCTGCCACGCCGATGGAGGCATCTTCTCCTTCCTTTTGTTAGGAGTGGGCTTGCCCCTAGTGGCCTTCCCATTCCCAACATCAACCTCATCAACCTTTTTCTTACCTTTGTCCTTGTGCCCTTCAGGAACAAAGATCACCTTTTGAGGAGTTGATTCCTTGCTAAGGGTGACATCCTTTGTCACACTCGTACTTGGGTCAAACCCAAGTCCCTCCTTAGCAAAGGACTCCTTGTGATGACTTAGTACATCGTTTAGATTTTTCTCGCCTTGGGCACAAGTCAAGAGGCCCTTCTTTAGTTGAGCATGAAGAGCTAAGTTCTCCTCAATGAGAGATGCTTGATCAAGAGTAGAGTTAGTAGCACAAGTATCAACATGTACAATAGTGGGAGGATACATCTTAGTAAGTGTTTTTTATATGAGCGAGTTTGTGAGCCTCAAGATTCTTCTTAAGGGTGGCGAGTTCCTCATCTTTTGTCTTGAGAGACACGGTGAGTACCTCAACATCCTTAGAAAGGGAGGTCTTTAGCTCCACAAGCTTGCTCATATCATTAGCAAGTTCCTTATAGATTTCATTAGCCTTTTTCAAGGAGGCAACATGCTTGTCATTTAAGTCATTTGATGTGTGAACAACTTTGCACAAGTTATCATTTCGAGCTTCCTCAAAGTCAACCTTTCGCTCAAGGAGAGTATAGTTCTCCTTTTCCTCGGTGAGGAGGATTTCAAGATCCTTAATGGTTGTGGAGTGCTTACCCACCACATCCATAAGTAATTGAAACATTTTGAGCTTATTGCCTTTGAGAGAGCTCATCATTTTGTTCACTTTTGCAAACAACAAGTCTTCACAGGTAGCACGTGCATCATCACTTGCCGCGTCATGAAATTCATCATGAGGTTCGGAAGAGAACATGAAGGACTCATCAATAGGAGTTACCTTGATCTTAGCCGAGGAGGAGGGAGTGTCATCATCAACCAACTTGGCCATGAGACACTTGTGTGCATTGCCGGTGTAGTCACTCATGTAGTTGTAGTTTACAACTTCACCTTCCTTGTTGAGGAGCTTCAAGGTCTTTTATGTATCTTGAGCAACTCCGGCCACACCACCAACATCCTCGGGATCGGACCCTTCTAGATCCAACCATGCTTTCTTCTTGAACTTGTTGTTGAGAGGGTTTGGGAGCTTCTTGGCAACTTCCTTCCGAGGAAATCGAGGTTTTTCCTCTCTTTTCTCATACGGACAATCCTCCGCAAAGTTTCCCGGTCTCTCACAGTTGTAGCAGTTTCTTGTCTTCTTCTTTTGGAATCTTCCCTTGAAGTCCCCTTTGGTGAACCTCTTCACAAAGAGAGCCATATCATCATATGAGGGAGTATCATCGGAGTTATCATGATCTTCATACTCATCTTCTTCCTCATCATCATCAAACTCCTTGAGCCTAGCCTTGAGTGCAAGGTTTGAGGATGGACCACCATAGGTGGCAAGTAGTCTCTTGGACTCCTTTAGGTGCTCTTCATATTACAAGAAGGTGGAAATCACATCATCTGGTGTCATCTTGAAGAAGTCGGGCATACGCCTCAATTCCCACACCATTTGATGAGAATGCACCATGAGAGCATTCAACATCTTGTCCACAAGGTAACGGTTGGTGATTTGATATCCATCCAAAGATTTCTCACATGTGAAGGATTGGACATGAGCGGAGAGAACTTTGAGACGCATATGGACTTGTTGGGGCGTCTCATCTTTCTTCATGTGAAGATTATGTAATGCATTCTTTGCGGTCTCATATCTTGTCATTTGAAGGGAACCGGTGCCGGACTTGGCAATGAGAAGAGTATCCCACATCTCTTTGGCATTGGTGATATGGAGAAATGGTGCTCATGTCAACTCATCCCTTCCTCTTTTCAAGAACCCAATAGCAGCAAGGTTGAGGTGTCTATCAAACACTTCACTTGGTGTAAGGTTGTTTGGATCAACGGGATAATAGCCTTTGCCGGGGTCGATGAGGTTCCACATGGGTTCGCACACAAACCTAAGATAATCTGACATAAGACTTTTCCGATCCAAAAAGTTAGTGTTCTCGGTTAGTACCGGCGGATTGCCATTGAAGTTATACTTAGGTTCCACAAGCTTAGGAGAAGGATAGTCCCATTAGTAGGGACCACCTCTTTGCAAGGGAACTTCGGAACCGGGGTACACAAAAGTCGCTTGTGGGAACCTAGGGGTCGCACCACTTGACGTTTGTGACTTCGATGATGGAGCCTTCATCCTTGCAAAGGAGGCTTCCATTTCCTTCATTTGATTGTCTAAAGCCTTTTGAAAGGCTTTTTCTATATCGCCGGAGGTGAAGAACTTAGGATCCTCAATCTCATAATTAACATTCCCCGTGGAAGGAGGCATCGCAGCTTGTACGGATGCCCTTCGTTCGATGGCCAATCTCTCGGCTTCCGAACTAGCGGCATCCGCAGCAATTGCGACCTCCTCCACATTGGCACCCGAACTTTCGGAAATGTCGTCCTTGGTCATCTCGCTCTAGGGCGGTTAAGCCACAAGAATAGAGCACGAGGCTTTAATACCAATTGAAAGGATCGAGATAGACCTAGAGGGGGGGTGAATAGGTCTTATTACAAATTTTATCACTACTTAGAAATTTTAGGCAATAATGCGGAAGATAAAGGTGTGCCCAAAAATTGCAAGGTTTACCTAGCTATGACAAGATAAACAATAAGCACAATATACTAAAGCAAGTGAGGGGCGAATAATATGGTAGCACAAGTAATAAGGGGAAAGAGTAGGGATAACCGAATGAAGCGAAGACAACGATGTATCCCGATGTTCACTTCCTTGGAGGGAAGCTACTCAACGTTCAGAGAGAGTGGGTGAAACCACGAAGGCACACCAACGCCACGAAGGCTCACTCTATTCCCCTTGAGATATCACCACGAAGGCGATTTCCCAACCACTACCGGTTGACCTTAAAGGTGGTCACCAAACCCTCACAAACTCAACGGGGGTAATCAAAATTGTTGATTCCTCTCCGAAGAACTCCTACCCGTCTAGGAGTCTCCAACCTCCAAGAGTGACAAGATAATGGGGAAAAGCTCAATACTTGCTCAAATCACGATTTGCTTTGGTCGGAAGATGGGGAAGGGACGGATCTATCATGTGGTAAAGATCTGAAAAGAACTCTCACAAATCTCTCCGGGATCTTGGATTTAGTGTAGGAGAAAGGGGAGAGGGAGTACTTGGTGTTCTTGAGTGAAATGAATGAAGTGTTCAACCCTAATCCTAAGTGGGTAGGGGGTATATATAGGTGCTCAAGAAAACTAGCCATTTTGAGCTGTCTGGTATGCTCCCGACGTCCGAGACTTAAGTCGGACGGTCCGGACGGTCCGACCTGAGATCTGGATGGTCCAGCAGGACAGCACAGCCTCTACATGTGTGCATATGTCAGTGACGATGGACGGTCCGGAAAGCACAGTCGGATGGTCCGGGCCGGGCCCGGATGGTCCGGCACATGATCCGGACGGTCCGGAAGATTGTGCACCCTCTGGTCCTGGGAGCATAATTATTCGGACGGTCCGAGTTGTGCCCAGACGGTCCGACCTGACACCCGGACGGTCCGGATGATTGTGCCCCCTCTGGTTTCGGGAGCGTAATCATTCGGACGGTCCGAGGTCCAGCTTGGACGGTTCGGGCTGTGCCCAGACGGTCCTGACACCCGGACGGTCCAGAGAATTATGCACCCTCGGGTGTCTCGGGATCGTAATTATTCGGACTTCCGGGGCCGTGGCCGGACGGTCCGGGATGTGGCCCGGACGATCCGGCATATGCAGTGAGTGCTCAAATTGAAGTGTTTTGAAAACCCTACACAACTATATTGATTTTTCTTAGATGTATGAAAGTGTGTTTTACATGTTGGAGTTTTAATGATTTGAGAAATATTGAACTCATCCTTATGATCCTCTCTTAATAGTGCAGGGATCCCTATGACTCAAGATGTAATAGTAAAGAAGACTTAGCGTCATCTCGGACGGTCCGACCTGACACCCGGACGGTCCGGAGAATTATGCACCCTCGGGTGTCTCGGGATCGTAATTATTCGGATGTCCGGGGCCGTGGCCGGACGGTCCGGGCTATGCCCGGACGGTCCGGGATGTGGCCCGGACGATCCGGCATATGCAGTGAGTGCTCAAATTGAAGTGTTTTGAAAACCCTACACAACTATATTGATTTTTCTTAGATGTATGAAAGTGTGTTTTACATGTTGGAGTTTTAATGATTTGAGCAATACTGAACTCATCCGTATGATCCCCTCTTAATAGTGCAGGGATCCCTATGACTCAAGATGTAATAGTAAAGAAGACTTAGCGTCATCTTCAGTCGTTATGTCGAATTCTTGAGTGCGGTCGAGGTTCAGCATATGATCCCTACACGATGATGTCAAGAGAACTAACCAACTTCATGTGTGTCACTTAACAAACATAGTTAGTCCCCTATATGTATATTGTCATCAATCAACAAAATATGCTTAAGGGCAAGATTGCACTTTCACTCTATAACTTTTGAAACAAACAAAAGGTTGCCCTTTTGTTATTACAGAAAAAAGTAGGAGACGAAATGCAAGCATCGATAAGTTTAATGAAATGATCGTGCAATCACTTACGAGCAAGGGAAGCAGCTATAAAGTGCCACTTGTTCTGTCAAAAGATTTAGCCAAATCAATTTTAAGCATAAAGTCATTTCCCTTAGAAGACTTCAGCGAAAAAGTGTGAGCAATTTTCTGAGCTACTATATATTACTCCCTCCGTTCCTTGATATAAGGTGCCTAAGGTTTTGAGAAAAAAAATCCAAAATACATGGCATATTGGTATTATACCACCCGTTTAGATAAATATACCTACGGAAAGAGATAGAACGGAGAGTTTGTTTCCTGTTATTGGCTTATTCAAACTGTTTTCTCCCTATTTTTTCTAGGAAAAAATCAGTCCACTTATAGCATTACATGTATACGTTAATATCTGTGCAAAAAGCTTAGGCACCTTATATCAAGGAATGGAGGGAGTATTACTAATCCTTCGACCTTTGAGAAGGATGGATGTAATCTGGCTAGTGAGGTTTTTAAGCTATTAGCCAAAGACTTAGCAATGATTTTATAGATAACGTTACAAAGGTTATAGATCTGAAATTAGAAGGTTGTTCTGAAATATACATTTTTGGGATAAGGGAAATATGAGTATCATTGAGTCCAGAAGGTAGAATAACTATGTTACAAAAATTCTTACCAGTTGAATCACATCATCACCAATCTAGCTCCAAGCCTATTTGTAGAAACCAACATTGATCCCATATGGTCCTGGAGAGGCATTTCTTCTCATATCTTTTAAATTTTCCTAAAGCTTATTCTTGTCAGGTGTTAAAGTAGTGAAATCATGCATGTCTTGGGGAATGGAGTTATTTAAGAAAGGTCTACTATTCTTAGTGCAAGTTGATTGGAAAATGTTTTCAAAGTAGCCAAAAATCATTAAGAATATCTCTTCTATCAATTAGATCATTTCCCTAAGCACCATTAATGGAAACAATGTGATTGCGAATCCTGTGTTTGGTGATAGCGTTGTGGGAAAAAATAGTATTTCTATCTCCTTTAGCTACCCAATGCTTCTTGGCTCTTTGTTTGTAATATTCATTAAGTTTAGTCATATTGCTTTCATATTAGGTAATAAGGTTGATATCAAGTGAATGGTCTTGATCTTGAAGCGGTTGAATTTGTATAATGTTGATCTGCTCTCAAAGTGTATCCAATTGTTGTTGTAGAGTTTCTTTTCCTTACACCATCTCTTGAGAGTCCCAAAAATGTTCTTAGTCCCAGAATTAAAAGGTTCATTTCCTGTAGAAGACCAGGCCGCCTTAGCTACATTTCGACAATCATCTTCTAGAGGCCACCGATTTTCAAAATTGAAAGTCAAATGAGCCCTAGAAAACTTTGATCTAGTAGAGACTAGATTAGGAGCATGATCACTCAAAATAATCGGCAGGTTGAAAAAAGTAGTGTTCGGAAAAAGGTCACACTTGAAAGGACCACGATGTCGCCTAGAGGGGGAGTGAATAGGCTTTTTAAACCTTTTACGGATTTGTCTATATCCGGATGCGGAAATAAACTAAGCGGATACTTATTCAAGTACAAATCCTCAATATACTAGGCTCAACCAAGTGCACCAACAACTTTATTCTAAACAATATGAACACAATGAGGATACAAGTAAGCACAAGTAAGTTACACAAACTTACACAAGATATATGTATCACAAGATGTGGATATGGAGATACAATATAACAATTCACACAAAGACAAATATGGAGAATAGTAGCACATATGAATTACGGAGTATAATGTGTTGGCCTAAAACCAATCACAACAATATGATAACCAACACAATATAATGAGGACAACAAGATATAGTGAATGCAAGGTCAAGTGACTAAAGTAAACCACAAGTAGGGAGCTAGGGTTAGAGATAACCGAAGACTCGGAGACGAGGATGTATCCCGATGTTCACTTCCTTGGAGGGAAGCTACTCACCGTTTGGAGAGAGTGGGTGTTACCACGAAGGCACACCAACGCCACGAAGGCTCACCCTATTCCCCTTGGGATATCACACACGAAGGCGATTCCCAACCACTAGTGGTAGACCTTGAGGCGGCCTCCAAACCTTCACAAACTTTCCGGGGGGCAAATCACAAGTTGATTCCTCACCGGAGCACTCCTACCGCCTAGGAGTCTCCAACCTCCAAGAGTAACAAGATCAAGGGGGGATTGCTCAAGACTTTCTCAAATCGCGAATTCCTTTGGTCAAAAGAGGGAGAGGGAGTGGATCTATCAATGGGTGAAATCTCTCTCAAGAACTCTCACAAATCACTCCGGGATCTAAGATTTGGTGTGGGAGGAAGGAGAGGGAGCTTTCTAGGGTTTGTATGTGTTTTTGGATGTGTTGCTCAACCCTCTACCGGATTGGTAGAGGAGTATATATAGCCCAACTGTCCAAGTGACCGTTCGGGCATTCTGGCGGAGAAGTTTCGGACGTCCGTTGAGGACATGTCGGACGTCCGAAATATGTCGGATTTCCGTCCAAAAGAGGGAGGGCTACTGACTAGTTTCAGCGGATTTCGGACGTCCGACAAGTTTCGGACGTCCGACATGTCGGACGTCCGAAATTCTTCGGACGTCCGAAATCCAGAAAAAACAGCAGGAACTCAATACTGAACCGAGCATAACTTTTACATACGAACTCCGATTTTGATGATCTTGGGCTTATTTTAAATCTATTGAAAAGCTCAAGATCCTCACATAGAGAACCACCCAAGATAAACCAAAATGGAAGGTGCAAAATATGTAAAGGCTATGCCATAGGATTTAGGGAATGAGTTGGCTTTGGATTATCCCCTTTTTGGTATAAAGGATAGGAGTGGAATTGAGTTAGGAATTGTTGACTTGAGCAAGTCCATTACTAAACCCCTTTGATACCCTCTTAATAGTGCGGGATCCCTATAACTCAAGAATAATAAAAGAGCTATACTATAGCTTCCGAAAATCCATTCTTGAGCATGTATCCTTTTTGATGGTCAACAATCCACGACACAATACCTTTGACTTGAGCATTCCACTTGAGCTTGATGTTGGTGTCATGCTTGGCTCAAGATGTCCATGCAATATTGGTCACATAAATTGGTGAAGACTTCAATTAGTTTCCTCGTAAGTCATGAGGAAAGCTTCGCATTATATGCCATCTTCATATGTGCCACCACGAGATCATCCGCAAGCTTCAAGCATGTAATCCTCTGGGATGCATATCTTGAACTTGACCATCTTCTCATGATGACCATCCTCTCATGGGCACTCGTGATCTTTCTTGATACAATCCCATGAGAATACATTTGAGTCATCCTCTCATGGGCACTTGTGATCTTTCTCAATGCAATCCCATGAGAATCACCATGCCACAAGATCCCATGTGGTACATAAGTTGTGCTTGAGCATTGACCAACTAGAATTCAATCTTTCATCTTTATCTTGGTCAACAATTATCTTTACTCTATGATCAAGTGGTGACATGAATATTCTTCGTCTTGTCGAGGAGAATGACATTCCCTTTTGAATCATCATACTCCGAGGTCGTATTCAGCACATGCGACCCAAGGACCGATCTACTATTGATTGTATTCATTGAAAATTCATCCACTCTTCTTCGCATTATCCATTCATAGATACTTGATACCATTGTTGCTTTATTGGAATCATCATTCATTACCAAGCCACAATGGATACATTTGTGTTGATGAACAATGTTCTTCATGCATTGCCTATGTAGCTTTCCTTCAAATATATATCTCAATGCAAACATTAGTCCATAAGGATTGTCATTAATTACCAAAACCACACATGGGGACTACATGTACTTTCAATCTCCCCCATTTTGGTAGTTGATGACAATCTCAGCAAGAGGGTTTATATAATGAATATTCAAACAAGCATGCATCTTATCCAAGGATAAATTGTATACTTGAGTTCTTTTGATAGCATAAAGTAACACAAAGTTACTTTATGTTATCCATACCGGTTATACTAGCATCAAAATACTACACAAGAATTTGATGTTAGTAGAACCATAATATATAGAGAAAACTCCCCCACAATATATGCATGTGTGAATGAACTTTGCCTATGTTGACCATGTTGAAGTTTACTCTATATATGTAGCTCATTCATGCCATAAGCATATATAACACGGATAGATATGCATGAATGATATCAACCACTAGACCACTAAACCCTCTAAACTTCTCCCCCATTGGCAACAAATGCCAAAATGGAAGGAAAGATCTAGAGAAACCCATATGGTATGAGACCACCATAATGTGTGCATATGACAAGTTATGAGTGACATTAAATGCACATATTCTATAAGGAACACATGGAGAAGCTCAACCGTAAGTGGGGATCAATATCAGGTAGCAAGGTACAATGATATGAAGATAAGAATTAGACATATGAGGAATACATTAACACACATGAGTGCAAAAGGAATATGCAAGACATACAAGCACTCACATAACACCCTACTACCGAAGCCACCAAAGAAACAACAATGAACAAACTAAGTGGACGGCAATGGAAGATGATATCAAGGGAATATATGAACTTTCTGTTGTATATAAGTTCCTAAGTGGCAAATACACTAAGAAACTCACATATACAAGATAGTTACAATTGATAGCGACATGATATCCATATGTGAATCCATTGTTACACAAGTTTGATCCTATCATAAGAGCAAGGCACATGACACATGACACATGACACATGGAACATGGAACATGGCACATGGCACATGGCACAAATTGATCTCATTTGTATAACCATGAATTATTAATCAAGAAAGCACATACTACGAGCAATTAGAGTGTTTCTACAATTTCATCAATATTGCATATGAGAGCACATTTGAGGAATTGATATGCAATAAATTTTCTTATTGGTAAATTTGTGGATAACATGCCCATTATATGCATCTTCTCAAATGCCTCACATCACAATAACTTTGTTTGAAAGAACATGCAAGAAACATAGTTTTAGCAAGAACTAATCATGCCATGATGCAACCTACACAAGGTTGACCATATTACTTTATGTATTTACATGAAATAAATTCTTGTTACCGTGATAGCATTGGAATGAAGTTGTAGATCAATAACATATTATGGCTTGACTCATAGTTCCTTATGAAAGTACCACATTCTCAATGAATAAGTCAAGCACCCAACATTCTTCAAATGTACCTAAGAGCATTTAAGTACAATATGGTCCCCAACCTTCTTGGGTCCAAAGTGGTTAGCATAGCTACAATTCATAGGGCAAACTCCACTTAAGTGTGTGAATATGAATATGAATGCACATCTTAGTCGTCACGGTTTGATGGAGTTTCCCCTACATATCTTGTATCAAATAGATCAAGCAGGGCATGAAGATACACATATATTTAAGCATGCATGCACAAGCATATCAAGAACCAAGAAGATATAATTTAGGCAGTAGAATATATAAATGATGAACACTTAAATAAAATCAACCATCATTCATGTTGTCCAAATTGTATCAAAGTGATGAATCAACACATGATTACACACATAGTTCAGCATATGAACTAAGCAAAGCCAAAGTGCACAAAAGATATACATTACACATATTTTTTCAAGGTTATATCCCATTCAAGTGGATATAAAATAGTGTAACTAGTGAGATAATCAACTCTAGTAACTCCACAAAACTAAGAAGATGATATTGAGCAAAAAGTAAGGGAGAACATTTGGGATACAAATGAATTTCTCGGCTAGATATAAAATGTAAGTTGAAGCAAAGGCCGAGACAAAGATGATCTACTAATTCTACCACATGAAGGAATACCAAGTTTAATGGTATCTAGAATAACACTCGGTGGTAGATTTCAACGATATGCAAGATCAACTTCAATATATAAGGCATATGATGAGAGTTTATAATTAATCACAATGCATGTGAATAGGAGATTCTTAATATACCAATTATATAGATAACCATGCATAACATAATTGGAATGAATTGAATCAAACAATTTTCCACCTAAGATTTTTATGATAGATCATGAAAAATCGCACAAGAATATCAATGTCGTTAGAGATCGGACGTCCGAACTCCAATTGTCGGACGTCCGAAATATGTCGGACGTCCGAAATGTTCTTGTGGAACACATGCGAGCCACGCCAGGTCAGTAGACTCCTCGGAGCAGGTACCGGACGTCCGGCGGGATTCAGACGTCCGATGTGTCGGACGTCCGAACCAGATCGGAAGTCCGTTAATCTTTGTAGGTCTACTGACCTCCTCAACAATTCCTACGGCATGGATGTCGGACGTCCGATATAGTACGGACGTCCGAAACTGTGAAGTGTCGGACGTCCGAATGTCAGGCAGAGACATATGTGAATTAACAATTTGTGCTGTATTGATTTAATATGATTTGAGCAAAACCTAAACACAAACCCACTCAAGTTCTTTATGATAAATCATGGGAAAATCGCACAAAAATACCATACTCAAACAAAACATCGCAAGCCACATAGATATAAGATAATTTCAAATATGAATTCTAAATGACATTATTCAATTTATTCACGTCTATAAGGATTGCGGTATGCACATAGCATACCGCTCCCCCATAATGTGACAATTCATTTATTATCCACATGTGTCAAATGAAACCCAATTTATGAGATATTTCTAGGAGTTGTACATGGATGCACATTTTACATTGTGAGTACAGACTATGCTAGATAATATTGTACAAGTAATTCTAGATGGTGTTCCACATATATACACATTCAAGGTTTGTGATATGTGTAAACATAACACTCCCCCACAATGTGATGATCCATTGATATCTCGAAAGAGCCAAATAAGATTCAACTAATGAAGCAATAAAGGCTCGAAACAACACACACATACACTCACAACTGTATGAGGTGAATTGCAACCTACATATGCTAAATACCACAAATCAAGCATAATTAAGAGGCACAACATACAAACACATGCTAGGCACAAAACCTACACATGCATGGTGCTAGTCACTTTCAATGTAAACAATGTAACTACAAGTTACCGCAAGGAGGAGCATTGGATTAATGAATATGATGATAATCCACTTGACTAGTAATTAACCACAACTTGTGGTGAAAGTATTTTCTTCTTCTTCATGAAGTAGCCAAGTCTCCAATGCTCTCCACACACCTATTGATCAAGTTTGAGCTTGTTGGTCCCCAACAAAGTTGGGTCCTAAGAAATTAGTCACAATAGGTTTAGCAACCCAAATGGTCTTATCCACCTTCGAACCACATTGGGTACCCATAAACTTGGCAAACACATTGCCAACATTATCCTTCCTAAGTGAATAATGATCATTTATTATTGGAGGCTTAGAGATGTTACCGTTGGGACATGATGAAGATATGTGTCCCTTCTTACGGCAAGTATAGCAACATGTGCTTCCCTTTCTCTTCTTCTTTGCCTTCCCAACATGAGGATCATTATCATGGTTAATCATGGGGAGAAGCCTTTCTTCATCTTGAGATTGTTCTTGAGGCCGCTTTCCATGATGCTTCTTACTTGAGGTCCTCTTCTTCGTTGGACAAGATCTTACATGGTGTCCAACATTCTTGCACTTGAAGCATGTAATGTTGGCCTCATTCTTGACTTGGTCTTGTCCCTTCTTATTGGTCTTGGACTTCTTCTTGTTGAATATAAAACCATGTCCACATTTATCTTGAGGGAAGTTTTGTACACTCAAGATATTGTTGGGTGTGGATTTCCCATCATAGCACTTCTCCAAGTCTTTCTTCAAACTAGTGACTTGGGCCTTGAGCTCTTTATTTTCCTCTACAATGTTAGTATTGACAAAAGAACTAGAGGATATAGAAGCTTCATTATTAGAGCAACAAGGCATGGTGAGCAAATCATCACAACATGTAGCAACATCCTGTAGAGAGGAATTGCAAGGACTAGCACATGACAACAAGGCATTTCGTGTAGAATATGTGCTAATGTCCACATGAGACTCATAAGATTTTACCTTAGTGATCATAGCCTCATGGGCTAATTTTAGCCTATCATGAGAGGTTAGAAGGTTCTCATGAGTGCTCGAGAGCTTTTCATGAATTACTTCCAATTTCCCATAATTGCTAGTTAGCAAATCAAGTTGAGCACTTAGCTCAACATTCTCCTTCAATATTGATGCTTCACAAAAAATAGGATTAGTAGTACAAGCATCATTGACAATATGAGAGGAAGAGGTAGAACCAAGAGACTTCTTATGAGTAGCTTGAAGTTCCTCATGAGACTTAGAGAGTTTAGTGAGCTCTCCTTTGACATTTTTGTAGCCAAGGTCAAGGTGCTCAAAATCCTCTTTAAGTTTACAATGAGAAACTTCAATCTCTTGTTTTGAACACTTCAAGTCTCTCAAGGATTGATGAGCCAAAATGATATTATGTTCAAGTAGTTCATTTTTATCTTGCACTTCAAGAAGTAAATCATTACGTTTATCAAAGGAGGCAAGAACATCTTGAAACATCCTATATGTGCCCTTGTTAACCCTACAAAGGGTTTTTCCAATCTCATAGAGATTTTGGGTCATGACAACATCATTTTCATCACAATCATCATCATCATCACTAAGAGAAGAGGATACCTCATGATTACCTCTTGCCATGAGGCACATGTGCATCGGTGATGACTTTTCCGGACAAGAGGGGTCTTCGTTAATCAAGTGTGCCACATTTTTCTTGGTTTCCTCTACATGGTTAGTCATACAATAACTAGAGGAAATTGAAGCATTTATATCATGGCAACATGGAAGATCAAGCATATCATCACAAGAGTATGTCAAGGAATCTTTAGATGAAATGCATGGATTATTGACAAAAGAGTCTATGCCAAAGTTGGTGCAAGATATGCTCAAGTCCATGGAAGCTACAATGATAGCATTTCTACATGGAGGATCATCCATAATAATCTCGACATCATCATCACACATGATTTCTCCACTTACCATGTCATTACCTTGTGACAAGCTAAATGTAGGTAAAGTGGAAGATGTTGATGTGTCCAAGTAGTCGGAGGTGGAGGCAATAGGGTGCTCTTCATGACATGAGGTTGTCGAGACTTCCCCAATTGTCTCCATGGGAAAAATATTGGCTTCATCAAGATATGATCCACCATATACATCATCAAGTTTGGTCCAAGCCTCATGAGCTGTCTTACACATCAAAATAGACTTAAACACATCAAATGTTATAGCTTGATGAATGGCTCCCAACGCATCACTATCAATATGCATATCCTCAAGAGATGGAGATAGGCAATCCTTGGCAATATGAGCCCCAATAGTAACAATTCTCAAAACGTTTGGACCCATGGTCCGGAAGTGACATAGCATGCGAATTCTCCACAAGTGATAATTTGTGCCATCAAAATCAAAGGTGTCATTGTGCACTATACCACTAGTCGACATCTTACTCTCCAGGCGGTGAAGCCTAATAAGGAGAGACCTTGCTCTGATACCAATTGAAAGGACCACGATGTCGCCTAGAGGGGGGGTGAATAGGCTTTTTAAACCTTTTACGGATTTGTCTATATTCGGATGCGGAAATAAACTAAGCGGATACTTATTCAAGTACAAATCCTCAATATACTAGGCTTAACCAAGTGCACCAACAACTTTATTCTAAACAATATGAACACAATGAGGATACAAGTAAGCACAAGTAAGTTACACAAACTTACACAAGATATATGTATCACAAGATGTGGATATGGGAGATACAATATAACAATTCACACAAAGACAAATATGGAGAATAGTAGCACATATGAATTACGGAGTATAATGTGTTGGCCTTAAACCAATCACAACAATATGATAACCAACACAATATAATGAGGACAACAAGATATAGTGAATGCAAGGTCAAGTGACTAAAGTAAACCACAAGTAGGGAGCTAGGGTTAGAGATAACCGAAGACTCGGAGACGAGGATGTATCCCGATGTTCACTTCCTTGGAGGGAAGCTACTCACCGTTTGGAGAGAGTGGGTGTTACCACGAAGGCACACCAACGCCACAAAGGCTCACCCTATTCCCCTTGGGATATCACACACGAAGGCGATTCCCAACCACTAGTGGTAGACCTTGAGGCGGCCTCCAAACCTTCACAAACTTTCCGGGGGGCAAATCACAAGTTGATTCCTCACCGGAGAACTCCTACCGCCTAGGAGTCTCCAACCTCCAAGAGTAACAATATCAAGGGGGATTGCCCAAGACTTGCTCAAATCGCGAATTCCTTTGGTCAAAAGAGGGAGAGGGAGTGGATCTATCAATGGGTGAAATCTCTCTCAAGAACTCTCACAAATCACTCCGGGATCTAAGATTTGGTGTGGGAGGAAGGAGAGGGAGCTTTCTAGGGTTTGTATGTGTTTTTGGATGTGTTGCTCAACCCTCTACCGGATTGGTAGAGGAGTATATATAGCCCAACTGTCCAAGTGACCGTTCGGGCATTCTGGCGGAGAAGTTTCGGACGTCCGTTGAGGACATGTCGGACGTCCGAAATATGTCGGATTTCCGTCCAAAAGAGGGAGGGCTACTGACTAGTTTCAGCGGATTTCGGACGTCCGACAAGTTTCGGACGTCCGACATGTCGGACGTCCGAAATTCTTCGGACGTCCGAAATCCAGAAAAAACAGCAGGAACTCAATACTGAACCGAGCATAACTTTTACATACGAACTCCGATTTTGATGATCTTGGGCTTATTTTAAATCTATTGAAAAGCTCAAGATCCTCACATAGAGAACCACCCAAGATAAACCAAAATGGAAGGTGCAAAATATGTAAAGGCTATGCCATAGGATTTGGGGAATGAGTTGGCTTTGGATTATCCCCTTTTTGGTATAAAGGATAGGAGTGGAATTGAGTTAGGAATTGTTGACTTGAGCAAGTCCATTACTAAACCCCTTTGATACCCTCTTAATAGTGCGGGATCCCTATAACTCAAGAATAATAAAAGAGCTATACTATAGCTTCCGAAAATCCATTCTTGAGCATGTATCCTTTTTGATGGTCAACAATCCACGACACAATACCTTTGACTTGAGCATTCCACTTGAGCTTGATGTTGGTGTCATGCTTGGCTCAAGATGTCCATGCAATATTGGTCACATAAATTGGTGAAGACTTCAATTAGTTTCCTCGTAAGTCATGAGGAAAGCTTCGCATTATATGCCATCTTCATATGTGCCACCACGAGATCATCCGCAAGCTTCAAGCATGTAATCCTCTGGGATGCATATCTTGAACTTGACCATCTTCTCATGATGACCATCCTCTCATGGGCACTCGTGATCTTTCTTGATACAATCCCATGAGAATACATTTGAGTCATCCTCTCATGGGCACTTGTGATCTTTCTCAATGCAATCCCATGAGAATCACCATGCCACAAGATCCCATGTGGTACATAAGTTGTGCTTGAGCATTGACCAACTAGAATTCAATCTTTCATCTTTATCTTGGTCAACAATTATCTTTACTCTATGATCAAGTGGTGACATGAATATTCTTCGTCTTGTCGAGGAGAATGACATTCCCTTTTGAATCATCATACTCCGAGGTCGTATTCAGCACATGCGACCCAAGGACCGATCTACTATTGATTGTATTCATTGAAAATTCATCCACTCTTCTTCGCATTATCCATTCATAGATACTTGATACCATTGTTGCTTTATTGGAATCATCATTCATTACCAAGCCACAATGGATACATTTGTGTTGATGAACAATGTTCTTCATGCATTGCCTATGTAGCTTTCCTTCAAATATATATCTCAATGCAAACATTAGTCCATAAGGATTGTCATTAATTACCAAAACCACACATGGGGACTACATGTACTTTCAATCTCCCCCATTTTGGTAGTTGATGACAATCTCAGCAAGAGGGTTTATATAATGAATATTCAAACAAGCATGCATCTTATCCAAGGATAAATTGTATACTTGAGTTCTTTTGATAGCATAAAGTAACACAAAGTTACTTTATGTTATCCATACCGGTTATACTAGCATCAAAATACTACACAAGAATTTGATGTTAGTAGAACCATAATATATAGAGAAAACTCCCCCACAATATATGCATGTGTGAATGAACTTTGCCTATGTTGACCATGTTGAAGTTTACTCTATATATGTAGCTCATTCATGCCATAAGCATATATAACACGGATAGATATGCATGAATGATATCAACCACTAGACCACTAAACCCTCTAAACTTCTCCCCCATTGGCAACAAATGCCAAAATGGAAGGAAAGATCTAGAGAAACCCATATGGTATGAGACCACCATAATGTGTGCATATGACAAGTTATGAGTGACATTAAATGCACATATTCTATAAGGAACACATGGAGAAGCTCAACCGTAAGTGGGGATCAATATCAGGTAGCAAGGTACAATGATATGAAGATAAGAATTAGACATATGAGGAATACATTAACACACATGAGTGCAAAAGGAATATGCAAGACATACAAGCACTCACATAACACCCTACTACCGAAGCCACCAAAGAAACAACAATGAACAAACTAAGTGGACGGCAATGGAAGATGATATCAAGGGAATATATGAACTTTCTGTTGTATATAAGTTCCTAAGTGGCAAATACACTAAGAAACTCACATATACAAGATAGTTACAATTGATAGCGACATGATATCCATATGTGAATCCATTGTTACACAAGTTTGATCCTATCATAAGAGCAAGGCACATGACACATGACACATGACACATGGAACATGGAACATGGCACATGGCACATGGCACAAATTGATCTCATTTGTATAACCATGAATTATTAATCAAGAAAGCACATACTACGAGCAATTAGAGTGTTTCTACAATTTCATCAATATTGCATATGAGAGCACATTTGAGGAATTGATATGCAATAAATTTTCTTATTGGTAAATTTGTGGATAACATGCCCATTATATGCATCTTCTCAAATGCCTCACATCACAATAACTTTGTTTGAAAGAACATGCAAGAAACATAGTTTTAGCAAGAACTAATCATGCCATGATGCAACCTACACAAGGTTGACCATATTACTTTATGTATTTACATGAAATAAATTCTTGTTACCGTGATAGCATTGGAATGAAGTTGTAGATCAATAACATATTATGGCTTGACTCATAGTTCCTTATGAAAGTACCACATTCTCAATGAATAAGTCAAGCACCCAACATTCTTCAAATGTACCTAAGAGCATTTAAGTACAATATGGTCCCCAACCTTCTTGGGTCCAAAGTGGTTAGCATAGCTACAATTCATAGGGCAAACTCCACTTAAGTGTGTGAATATGAATATGAATGCACATCTTAGTCGTCACGGTTTGATGGAGTTTCCCCTACATATCTTGTATCAAATAGATCAAGCAGGGCATGAAGATACACATATATTTAAGCATGCATGCACAAGCATATCAAGAACCAAGAAGATATAATTTAGGCAGTAGAATATATAAATGATGAACACTTAAATAAAATCAACCATCATTCATGTTGTCCAAATTGTATCAAAGTGATGAATCAACACATGATTACACACATAGTTCAGCATATGAACTAAGCAAAGCCAAAGTGCACAAAAGATATACATTACACATATTTTTTCAAGGTTATATCCCATTCAAGTGGATATAAAATAGTGTAACTAGTGAGATAATCAACTCTAGTAACTCCACAAAACTAAGAAGATGATATTGAGCAAAAAGTAAGGGAGAACATTTGGGATACAAATGAATTTCTCGGCTAGATATAAAATGTAAGTTGAAGCAAAGGCCGAGACAAAGATGATCTACTAATTCTACCACATGAAGGAATACCAAGTTTAATGGTATCTAGAATAACACTCGGTGGTAGATTTCAACGATATGCAAGATCAACTTCAATATATAAGGCATATGATGAGAGTTTATAATTAATCACAATGCATGTGAATAGGAGATTCTTAATATACCAATTATATAGATAACCATGCATAACATAATTGGAATGAATTGAATCAAACAATTTTCCACCTAAGATTTTTATGATAGATCATGAAAAATCGCACAAGAATATCAATGTCGTTAGAGATCGGACGTCCGAACTCCAATTGTCGGACGTCCGAAATATGTCGGACGTCCGAAATGTTCTTGTGGAACACATGCGAGCCACGCCAGGTCAGTAGACTCCTCGGAGCAGGTACCGGACGTCCGGCGGGATTCAGACGTCCGATGTGTCGGACGTCCGAACCAGATCGGAAGTCCGTTAATCTTTGTAGGTCTACTGACCTCCTCAACAATTCCTACGGCATGGATGTCGGACGTCCGATATAGTACGGACGTCCGAAACTGTGAAGTGTCGGACGTCCGAATGTCAGGCAGAGACATATGTGAATTAACAATTTGTGCTGTATTGATTTAATATGATTTGAGCAAAACCTAAACACAAACCCACTCAAGTTCTTTATGATAAATCATGGGAAAATCGCACAAAAATACCATACTCAAACAAAACATCGCAAGCCACATAGATATAAGATAATTTCAAATATGAATTCTAAATGACATTATTCAATTTATTCACGTCTATAAGGATTGCGGTATGCACATAGCATACCGCTCCCCCATAATGTGACAATTCATTTATTATCCACATGTGTCAAATGAAACCCAATTTATGAGATATTTCTAGGAGTTGTACATGGATGCACATTTTACATTGTGAGTACAGACTATGCTAGATAATATTGTACAAGTAATTCTAGATGGTGTTCCACATATATACACATTCAAGGTTTGTGATATGTGTAAACATAACACTCCCCCACAATGTGATGATCCATTGATATCTCGAAAGAGCCAAATAAGATTCAACTAATGAAGCAATAAAGGCTCGAAACAACACACACATACACTCACAACTGTATGAGGTGAATTGCAACCTACATATGCTAAATACCACAAATCAAGCATAATTAAGAGGCACAACATACAAACACATGCTAGGCACAAAACCTACACATGCATGGTGCTAGTCACTTTCAATGTAAACAATGTAACTACAAGTTACCGCAAGGAGGAGCATTGGATTAATGAATATGATGATAATCCACTTGACTAGTAATTAACCACAACTTGTGGTGAAAGTATTTTCTTCTTCTTCATGAAGTAGCCAAGTCTCCAATGCTCTCCACACACCTATTGATCAAGTTTGAGCTTGTTGGTCCCCAACAAAGTTGGGTCCTAAGAAATTAGTCACAATAGGTTTAGCAACCCAAATGGTCTTATCCACCTTCGAACCACATTGGGTACCCATAAACTTGGCAAACACATTGCCAACATTATCCTTCCTAAGTGAATAATGATCATTTATTATTGGAGGCTTAGAGATGTTACCGTTGGGACATGATGAAGATATGTGTCCCTTCTTACGGCAAGTATAGCAACATGTGCTTCCCTTTCTCTTCTTCTTTGCCTTCCCAACATGAGGATCATTATCATGGTTAATCATGGGGAGAAGCCTTTCTTCATCTTGAGATTGTTCTTGAGGCCGCTTTCCATGATGCTTCTTACTTGAGGTCCTCTTCTTCGTTGGACAAGATCTTACATGGTGTCCAACATTCTTGCACTTGAAGCATGTAATGTTGGCCTCATTCTTGACTTGGTCTTGTCCCTTCTTATTGGTCTTGGACTTCTTCTTGTTGAATATAAAACCATGTCCACATTTATCTTGAGGGAAGTTTTGTACACTCAAGATATTGTTGGGTGTGGATTTCCCATCATAGCACTTCTCCAAGTCTTTCTTCAAACTAGTGACTTGGGCCTTGAGCTCTTTATTTTCCTCTACAATGTTAGTATTGACAAAAGAACTAGAGGATATAGAAGCTTCATTATTAGAGCAACAAGGCATGGTGAGCAAATCATCACAACATGTAGCAACATCCTGTAGAGAGGAATTGCAAGGACTAGCACATGACAACAAGGCATTTCGTGTAGAATATGTGCTAATGTCCACATGAGACTCATAAGATTTTACCTTAGTGATCATAGCCTCATGGGCTAATTTTAGCCTATCATGAGAGGTTAGAAGGTTCTCATGAGTGCTCGAGAGCTTTTCATGAATTACTTCCAATTTCCCATAATTGCTAGTTAGCAAATCAAGTTGAGCACTTAGCTCAACATTCTCCTTCAATATTGATGCTTCACAAAAAATAGGATTAGTAGTACAAGCATCATTGACAATATGAGAGGAAGAGGTAGAACCAAGAGACTTCTTATGAGTAGCTTGAAGTTCCTCATGAGACTTAGAGAGTTTAGTGAGCTCTCCTTTGACATTTTTGTAGCCAAGGTCAAGGTGCTCAAAATCCTCTTTAAGTTTACAATGAGAAACTTCAATCTCTTGTTTTGAACACTTCAAGTCTCTCAAGGATTGATGAGCCAAAATGATATTATGTTCAAGTAGTTCATTTTTATCTTTCACTTCAAGAAGTAAATCATTACGTTTATCAAAGGAGGCAAGAACATCTTGAAACATCCTATATGTGCCCTTGTTAACCCTACAAAGGGTTTTTCCAATCTCATAGAGATTTTGGGTCATGACAACATCATTTTCATCACAATCATCATCATCATCACTAAGAGAAGAGGATACCTCATGATTACCTCTTGCCATGAGGCACATGTGCATCGGTGATGACTTTTCCGGACAAGAGGGGTCTTCGTTAATCAAGTGTGCCACATTTTTCTTGGTTTCCTCTACATGGTTAGTCATACAATAACTAGAGGAAATTGAAGCATTTATATCATGGCAACATGGAAGATCAAGCATATCATCACAAGAGTATGTCAAGGAATCTTTAGATGAAATGCATGGATTATTGACAAAAGAGTCTATGCCAAAGTTGGTGCAAGATATGCTCAAGTCCATGGAAGCTACAATGATAGCATTTCTACATGGAGGATCATCCATAATAATCTCGACATCATCATCACACATGATTTCTCCACTTACCATGTCATTACCTTGTGACAAGCTAAATGTAGGTAAAGTGGAAGATGTTGATGTGTCCAAGTAGTCGGAGGTGGAGGCAATAGGGTGCTCTTCATGACATGAGGTTGTCGAGACTTCCCCAATTGTCTCCATGGGAAAAATATTGGCTTCATCAAGATATGATCCACCATATACATCATCAAGTTTGTTCCAAGCCTCATGAGCTGTCTTACACATCAAAATAGACTTAAACACATCAAATGTTATAGCTTGATGAATGGCTCCCAACGCATCACTATCAATATGCATATCCTCAAGAGATGGAGATAGGCAATCCTTGGCAATATGAGCCCCAATAGTAACAATTCTCAAAACGTTTGGACCCATGGTCCGGAAGTGACATAGCATGCGAATTCTCCACAAGTGATAATTTGTGCCATCAAAATCAAAGGTGTCATTGTGCACTATACCACTAGTCGACATCTTACTCTCCAGGCGGTGAAGCCTAATAAGGAGAGACCTTGCTCTGATACCAATTGAAAGGACCACGATGTCGCCTAGAGGGGGGGTGAATAGGCTTTTTAAACCTTTTACGGATTTGTCTATATTCGGATGCGGAAATAAACTAAGCGGATACTTATTCAAGTACAAATCCTCAATATACTAGGCTTAACCAAGTGCACCAACAACTTTATTCTAAACAATATGAACACAATGAGGATACAAGTAAGCACAAGTAAGTTACACAAACTTACACAAGATATATGTATCACAAGATGTGGATATGGGAGATACAATATAACAATTCACACAAAGACAAATATGGAGAATAGTAGCACATATGAATTACGGAGTATAATGTGTTGGCCTTAAACCAATCACAACAATATGATAACCAACACAATATAATGAGGACAACAAGATATAGTGAATGCAAGGTCAAGTGACTAAAGTAAACCACAAGTAGGGAGCTAGGGTTAGAGATAACCGAAGACTCGGAGACGAGGATGTATCCCGATGTTCACTTCCTTGGAGGGAAGCTACTCACCGTTTGGAGAGAGTGGGTGTTACCACGAAGGCACACCAACGCCACAAAGGCTCACCCTATTCCCCTTGGGATATCACACACGAAGGCGATTCCCAACCACTAGTGGTAGACCTTGAGGCGGCCTCCAAACCTTCACAAACTTTCCGGGGGGCAAATCACAAGTTGATTCCTCACCGGAGAACTCCTACCGCCTAGGAGTCTCCAACCTCCAAGAGTAACAATATCAAGGGGGATTGCCCAAGACTTGCTCAAATCGCGAATTCCTTTGGTCAAAAGAGGGAGAGGGAGTGGATCTATCAATGGGTGAAATCTCTCTCAAGAACTCTCACAAATCACTCCGGGATCTAAGATTTGGTGTGGGAGGAAGGAGAGGGAGCTTTCTAGGGTTTGTATGTGTTTTTGGATGTGTTGCTCAACCCTCTACCGGATTGGTAGAGGAGTATATATAGCCCAACTGTCCAAGTGACCGTTCGGGCATTCTGGCGGAGAAGTTTCGGACGTCCGTTGAGGACATGTCGGACGTCCGAAATATGTCGGATTTCCGTCCAAAAGAGGGAGGGCTACTGACTAGTTTCAGCGGATTTCGGACGTCCGACAAGTTTCGGACGTCCGACATGTCGGACGTCCGAAATTCTTCGGACGTCCGAAATCCAGAAAAAACAGCAGGAACTCAATACTGAACCGAGCATAACTTTTACATACGAACTCCGATTTTGATGATCTTGGGCTTATTTTAAATCTATTGAAAAGCTCAAGATCCTCACATAGAGAACCACCCAAGATAAACCAAAATGGAAGGTGCAAAATATGTAAAGGCTATGCCATAGGATTTGGGGAATGAGTTGGCTTTGGATTATCCCCTTTTTGGTATAAAGGATAGGAGTGGAATTGAGTTAGGAATTGTTGACTTGAGCAAGTCCATTACTAAACCCCTTTGATACCCTCTTAATAGTGCGGGATCCCTATAACTCAAGAATAATAAAAGAGCTATACTATAGCTTCCGAAAATCCATTCTTGAGCATGTATCCTTTTTGATGGTCAACAATCCACGACACAATACCTTTGACTTGAGCATTCCACTTGAGCTTGATGTTGGTGTCATGCTTGGCTCAAGATGTCCATGCAATATTGGTCACATAAATTGGTGAAGACTTCAATTAGTTTCCTCGTAAGTCATGAGGAAAGCTTCGCATTATATGCCATCTTCATATGTGCCACCACGAGATCATCCGCAAGCTTCAAGCATGTAATCCTCTGGGATGCATATCTTGAACTTGACCATCTTCTCATGATGACCATCCTCTCATGGGCACTCGTGATCTTTCTTGATACAATCCCATGAGAATACATTTGAGTCATCCTCTCATGGGCACTTGTGATCTTTCTCAATGCAATCCCATGAGAATCACCATGCCACAAGATCCCATGTGGTACATAAGTTGTGCTTGAGCATTGACCAACTAGAATTCAATCTTTCATCTTTATCTTGGTCAACAATTATCTTTACTCTATGATCAAGTGGTGACATGAATATTCTTCGTCTTGTCGAGGAGAATGACATTCCCTTTTGAATCATCATACTCCGAGGTCGTATTCAGCACATGCGACCCAAGGACCGATCTACTATTGATTGTATTCATTGCAAATTCATCCACTCTTCTTCGCATTATCCATTCATAGATACTTGATACCATTGTTGCTTTATTGGAATCATCATTCATTACCAAGCCACAATGGATACATTTGTGTTGATGAACAATGTTCTTCATGCATTGCCTATGTAGCTTTCCTTCAAATATATATCTCAATGCAAACATTAGTCCGTAAGGATTGTCATTAATTACCAAAACCACACATGGGGACTACATGTACTTTCAACACTGTTCAGCATTATCCAAACACCGATTAACTCTTGGCCTCATCGTTAACAACCGGTAATTTACTCCCTCCTAGGCATGGTTTTTTTTATAGAAAGACTATAAGGGAACCCCCTACAATTAATAGGTGCAAAAAACCCAAATTGCAAGTACCGTGCCTTGAACCTAGGTGGGTGGGAAGGCATCAACCCCTTCCTACCACTAGGCTATGCCTTAGTCTGCCACCTGGGCATGTTCATTATAGCTTCTTAGATTGATGAAACATACATTGTCAAAGAATCAACACAAGAAGAGAACTGGCGAAGACGATGATAGGGATGATCCCGAAGACGTGGTCGTGCACAATGAGGCACACACACATGTGATCGGTGCAGATAACACCTCCTCGTTGGTTACCTCAAGTGGAAGGTAATGATGCAGATAGCGGTAATTTCCCTCACACATGAGAGCGTAAGGTTTGTCTCCAGTAGTATTCCAAAGACAACAAGTAGGTGGAAAGCAATGGCACCAGTCGCCAGAAATTGCTTCCCTGAACCTACACACAAAACACAAGAAACTTTGCTCTCAAAGAGTACAGAGAGATTTTCAATCTCTCTGGCCATGTTGTTTACAAATTTAAGTTAAACGCAAAGGGGAAACAGTAATGCAACGAAAATAAAAGTAAAGCAGTAAATAGTGATGTTGTGAACTGATGGGTGTAGATAACACCTCCTCGTTGATTACTGATACGTCCCAAACGTATCTATAATTTATGCTTGCTCCATGCATATTTTGGGTGATACTGATATGCTTTTGATACACTTTCATACACTTTTGATCATATTTGGACTAACCTATTAACTCAGTGCACCACAGTGTCAGTTTCTGTTTTCTGTTGTTTTTGTATTTCAGATTTCCCATTACTTAAAGTGCTAGAAAAATTCCTGGAAAAATATATAAAAAATCTGCGTACCAGAAGCTTCGAGACTCCCGAAGGGGGGCCAGGGGGGCCCCACCAGGTGCCCAGGCGCCCTGTGGGCGCAGCCTAGGGTGGGGCCACGCCGGGAGGGCGCCTGGACCCTCTGGTGGCCCCCTGGCTACCCCCCCTTCGCCTATATATCTCTCCCGACACGAAAACCCTGATTCCAGAACCCTTTTCTCTAGAAGCAATTCCGATCTCTTCCGTCATCGCCAACAAGCTTCGGGGGACCAGAATTCCTGTGTCGGCACCCTGCCGGGACGGGGAAGTGCCCCCGAATTCATCTCCATCGACGTTGCTTCCTCCCTCCATGATGCGGGAGTAGTTCCTCCTCGGGGCTGAGGTTTCTACATTAGCTATGTGGTCAATTCTCTCTCCCATGATGTGATCTTGATTGTTGATCATAGGCTATGTTAATCTAGGATGATCCCATGATGTTTCCTCTTCTTCTATGTATTGGATTTGATGTACTCACTTGTCCTTATCTAGTATAATCCCCGATACCAAGGTGACAGCGGTCTATTGGACATGGGTTAGAAGAATATTTTCATGAGTGATTTCCTCTTTTGTGTGTGGATTGAAGATTGAGAGTCTCTTGATGCTTGTCGTTGACTATCCTTGAGATATGTTGTGGTGATTGTGGTACTCTCTTTGGGTGGCCGCGGTGAAATTGGGAAATCCGTAGATGGGAACTACGAACTCTAAGGTGTGCTTTTGTAGCCCTACACAATTCTCGTCCTCTCTTGACCACAAAGGAATGACCTCCGAGTACGTCTCCAATGCATGTTTTAGTGGAAATATCATGTGATTAGACTATGTTAATATTGTTGAGAGTTGCCACTAGTGAAAGTATGAAACCTAGGCCTTGTTTCCACCATTGTAATACCGTTTGTGCTCACGTTTACTACTTGCTACCTTGCTGTAATTTTAATTACAGATTTATATTACCTTGCTTTGCCATACCTATCACCCATATTTTACCATCTCTTCGCCGAACTAGTGCACCTATACAATTTTCCATTGTATTAGGTGTGTTGGGTACACAAGAGACTTTTTGTATCTTAATTGCAGGGTTTCTTGAGATATACCATCTTCAACCTCTACTTCCCTGAGTTCGATAAACCTTAGGTCATCCACTTGACGGAAACTGTTGTTGTCCTACAAACCTCTGCGCTTGGAGGCCAACCGTAGTCTACAAGAATAGAAGCGTGCATAGACATCAATTACCCCAAGTGGAAGGTTATGATGTAGATAGCAGCAAATTTCCCACGGTGAAGATACCAAGGTTATCAATCCAGTAGGATTCCAAGAGCTACAAGTAGGTGACAACGGCGCCAGAAGTTTGCTTGATGGCTAAGTTGACGTGGACCTGCACACAAGAACACAAATAACTTTTCTCCCAACGAGTTCAGATAGGCTGTCAATCTCTCCGGCCTTACTATTTACAAAGGATCAAAACACAAAGGGGGGGTAATACTGGTGCAACTAAAAGGAAAGTAAAAGAAGTAAAAGAGAACAGTGTAAACTATTGTGCAAATATGGACCGGAGTCCAATGACTTTCACTAGTAATGCCTCTCTCCCAAAATATGATAAGAACTATGCTGGGTGAACAAATTACAGCTAGGCAATTGACAAAATTATAAACAAACCGCAATGCTAACTATGCTACTAGAAAGTAAAGAGGCTCAATCGTATGGACATTACACCAAAACAAGTAGACTGTTTATCCATCAGCATCTACTGACTAATCTTCCACCTTGAAATATCTATTCAGAACATCTCAATGGTATTACGTTGCGAACCCTAATCAAATTGTAGGCTCAAAGCAACATACAATTGCCTTAACAGTCTATGTGTAATGTAAGCAATCCTTGCAACCGCAGTTACAAGCACCGTTGTTTTATCCCTGGTGGCAACATCACACCCTCTAGTCTCATGTTTCTGTCACTCAAGCTAGACATCGGGGGGGCATGAACCCACAATCAGGCACAACGCTCCCTCTTGAAGTTGCAATCTACTACTTGGCCAAATCAACAAACGCAATGGAGAACATGCAAGAATATTCAAGAACAAAATATAAAGGTAAACCAAATATATTACTCATCACAAACTGAACATAATCTCATAATCCATTGGACCCCGGCAAACACAGCATAAAAAAATAGGAACTAATACAAAGGTGCATTGATCATGATAGGCAGCTCACAAGGCTAAACATTGAAGCACAAGATTGGAGAGAAGACATCACATAGTTACTGGCCATGGACCCATGGTCCAAGGGGGACTACTCACGGCACATCCCGGAGGCGATCATGGTGATGGAGAGGCCTCCGGAAGTCAATCCTCCATCCGGCAAGGTGTCGGGACAGCTTCTCCTGGCGATCCCGATATCGAAATCGCTTCGGCGGCGGAACAGTGGACGAAATTGCGTAACGGAGGACTCCTCGAATGTTTCCTCCTTGGGATGTAAATATAGGCCAAAGGGGGGCCTGAGGGGTGGCCCCCTGGCCCAGGAGGCCAGAGGGATCGGCCACCCCCTGGTCGCGCCAGGAAGCCTCCTGGACTGGGGGTGGCCCCCACGAAGCCTCCTATGGTCTTCTAGAGTCTTCTGTTGTGGATATTGTTTTGGTAATTTTTCTGGAATTTTCCAAGCACTTTTATTTTTGACCTTTTCCGCAATGCACGGACAACAACAGACATAAACTGGCACTGGGCACTGAATTAATAGGTTAGTCCAAATTATGTTGTAAATGATATGAAAGTGCATCAAACGTATAGCAATATCACCAAAATAAGCATGGAGCAAGCAGAAATTATACATACGTTTAGGACGTATCATGAACTTATGATGAGAATATAGACCGGGGTACCATGGTGCTCACTAGTGATGTCTCTCTCCTAAAAGACAGTAAACAATTATGTTGGATAGACAAATTACAGTTGGGCAATTGACAGAATTATAAATGCACCGCAATGCTAATAATGCTACAGAAAGTAAAAGGCTCAATTGTATGGGCATTACAATAGGACAAGTAGATCGTTTACTCATCAGCATATACTTAGTAATCATCCACCTTGAGATATTTATTCAGAACATCTCGCTGGTATCAAGTTGCGAGCCACAACTAATGTTGCGAACTCAAAGCAATGGACAATTGACTTAGCAGTCTATACGTAATGTAAGTAATCATCATGACACGCAGTCATAAGCACCGTTGTTTTACCCCTAACGGCAACATCACATTGCTTAGTCCCATGTTTCTGTCACTCAAGCTGGACATTAGGAGGCATGAACCTATTATTTAGCATAACGCTCCCTCTTGGAGTTACAACTTACTACTTAGCCAAATATAACAGAGAACATGCACGACTACTCAAGAACAAAAATATAAAAGAGATATAAATATATTACTTCCACAAACTGAACATAATCTCATAATCCATCGGAACCCAGCAAACGCAACATAACAACATAGCAACTATAACATATATGCCTTGAACATGATAGGCTGCTCACAAGTTTTAAACAATGAAGCACAAGATTGGAGAAAAGACATTAACTAGCTTGCTACCATGGACCCATGGTCCAAGGAGGGACTACTCACGGAGCATCCCGAAGGCAATCATGGTGATGGAGGGGCCTCCAGAGATCAATCCTCCCTCCTGCAGAGTGTCGGGACAGGGCCTTTTGTTGATCCCGATCTTGGAATCGTGAAAGCGGCGAAACAGTCACATAGATGGCGCAAAGAAGTTCTCCTCGAGGGTTTTTGGAACAGTGTGTAAATATATGCCGAAGGGGGCACCTGGATCAAGGCAATCGCAACGCACGAGAAAACGAACGAGCGAGGGGTGAAGCTAACGTACGACCTAATCAAACCAAGAACAGTGGCTTGATTTTTCTAAAAGGGGAGGGTTTTCTAGAAAAATATCATGATGGACTAAGAAATCCACCTCCCTTTATTATTAGGGAAAGAAGTGCACAATTCAAATATTAGTTGTTTGGTTTCCTTTGTGGATCCACATATGCTCCATAGGATTACTAAGTAGCTCAGCGTGCACCTAGTGATCTTGAATATTCTGATGTATCTGCAAGAAATTGCTAAGGTTCTCTACATGTTGTTGTTCCAGGATTAGGACTTATTCTTTAGGCTTGTCAAATCATTTGTTCTTGTTGGTTTATCAACTTTATTCTTGATAATTATATTGTGAAAAATGACACAAAATGTCATCATCTACCACAAAGTATTTGATTCTCACGTCATTGTAGCTTCACGAATAATTCCCTCAACGTGCTTGGAGCACTTTGAATGCCCTCTCCACGTCCTTTTTAGCTGATATTGCATTGTTGCAAAGTGTTTTTGTTTATCGCCTTACATATCAGATATGGTCTTCAGAAAATGTTGTACATTGAGGATAAATACCATCGATAGTATAATATTTCATGTTATACTTACGGTCGTTGACATTGTAGTTGCACGCAAGGGATTCCCATTGCAAAGTCTATTGAACATGGAAGATCATTGAAACACATTGATGTCGTTGTGATAACTAGGCGTTCCAAAAAATGCATGCCAATTCCACAAGTCATGTATTGACACTGCTTCTCGTATGATGATGGTCTCTTTGTTGTGACCTTGGTACATCCCGTGCAAATATTTGGAGCAATTCTTCCATTACCAATGCATGCAATATATTGAACCAAGCATACCTGAAAAACATCATGTATCTAGCCATCAATCTTTATGTACCATACACATTTGGTTCTCTCAGATACTCTACTCCAAACACTTCCACCATGATGCGGGCAAACTTCACGTACAGTGGTCTTGAGGAATTTTCTCTTCCCCGTCCAGACCATCTCACCAACATCATCGATGGCGGTACCAAGTACAAGAATCCTCATAAAAGCCATTCATTTATTCTTAGTAGATAACGACAGTTGTTCGCAAGAATCTCTGGTGAGCTTGAAGTGGAGATCGATCCCCCTCCACTCCCTTCACCACAGGCAAGAACAAAGATATGCGCAGACGGAAGAATCAGTGAAACCACTCATCAGAGAATGTTGGTTCAGGATCAAAGTAATCATTGTATAGCAGTTGTGTTCAAGAGACTCTATCCCGGTTAAAATATCTTTTTTCCAGGGATCGATCCCGAATTAAAAAATGTGCTCGACCTCCTGATCCATTTCCTATTGGATGGTCATCATGATCATCATGTTGATTTCTTCATCCAAATCCGACGAATCAAAGAACTCGTTGTGCATGACTTCACCAAATTATGTCGATCTACACTTCAAGTGGGATGAACCATCTGAATCCATCATTTTTTCTACAAAACAACCAAAAAAACTGATCAAACAATGTGTCGAACTCATGGAGGGCAAGGTGAAGACCGAGAGTAGCCAGAGCGTACGGAAGAACATCTGACACGAGGATAATGTCCATGGCGGTGAGAGCGGAGAGGAGAAGTGTTATGGCGAAGATGGAGACTTGCGGGTTACGCACGATGGCGGATGCAGGGTGCCGATGGAGCTAGGACGGGAAGGCGTGGACAAAAGGGAAGAGAGGAGATGAGGAAAATCGAGGATTTTTTTTTAATAATACATTTTATTTTATTTTTAAAAAAATGCAAAAATAATACACCCTCGGCCTTGGTGTAGCCGATTGGAACCAGTCGATCACGGCGTAGCCGATAGAGCGCTATATTCTACCTGGGCGAGCAGTCGGCCCAGCTTGCCATGCAGTCGGCCTTGGCTGGCCAACAGAAGCCAGTCGGCCCCTGGGACGACAGGCCCAATCGGCCGTAGCTGGGCCGACAGGAGCCTTCACAAAAGGCCAGCCAGGGCCACTATCGTTGCATTTTTTGTTTTTTTGTTTTGTTTTGTTTTTTCTTTGATATTTTGTTTTTTCACAAATCTTCTTTGGGTTTTCATTTTCTTCTTATTTCATTGGATTACTTTAGGTTTTTAATTTGATTTACTTTTGTTTTTAGTTATCTTGTTGGATTTCTTTGTTTTCCTGGTTTTCATTGTCCTTTTCCTTTTTTCTTTACTTATATTTCTTTCTTTCTTTGGTGTTCATTTAATCGTTTTTCTTTATTTCTCTTTATTTTTAATCACGTTTTTCAGCTTTGTATGGATTTTTATTTATTTATTTATATGTGTTTTTGTTATGGTTTTCTCTTTGGTTTTAGAACCTTTTTTATTAACTTTTTTCTATGTGTTCTTGTATTTTTTTTCTTGGTTTTATATGTAAATTTTTCATGTGCATGTGAAACAATATTTTTATACATATTAAACGCTTTTGAAATACACAACTAACAGTATACATGTTTTTATGTCTTTGTTTTAGTATACATTAAGCACACTTTCATACACAATAAAAAAATCAATACATTATTTGTGTAAAAACATTTTATACAATATTATATTTTTAAAATATTTATTTATTTTTAGTATACATTAAGAACATTTTTGTACACAATTAACATTTTTAAGAAATTATTTTCGCAAAAACACATTTTTAATACATTTTTCACATTTTTAAATATAATGATTAACATACTTATTTATAATAAAAATGTTTAAACTTTTCATACACATTCAAAATAAATTATATACATATAAAACTTTTATTTGATATACGTTTACCGTTTTTAAAAACATGTTTAATATTTCTTTAACAATGTCACGTAAGTTTATTTAAAATACCACAAGCATTATTAGTCAGCTATCAATTTTTATTTTGGATAATTTTAATTTTTTTTAAATATACTAGTATTAATATTTTTTATGGATTAACATCAACAAATGTTCTAGCATCGTACAAAATTTTAGCATTAAATCGTTTTCAGAAAATGGTCATGTTTTCCCTTAAATGATCAAAAATAGAAAAAATTCACACAATTTGAAAGAGTTCCATGTATTTAGAATTTTTTTCATCAATTTTTAAAATATTAAATAAATTAAAATATGCATGAATTTTATTATATTTTTTTAGGGAATTCTCACAATTTGAGGTAAAAATAAAGGTGCCCTGGCTGTAAGGGGGCATGTTGGCCTACTGTGGAGGCTCCTGTCAGCCTGCCTGTGGCTGACTGGGCATGTCGGCCCAGCTGCGGCCGGCTGGCTTCTGTCGGCCAGGGCAAGGACGACTGCATGGCCAGGTGGACCGACTGCTTGCCCAGGCGGAATATAGCGCTCTATCGGCTACGCCATGGCCTATTGGGCCCAATCAGCCACACCAAAGCCGAGGGTGTATTATTTTGCAAATTTTCAAACCGTGCATTATTTCTGTAATTTTCTAAAAAAAATGTATTATTAAAAATATATATCAAAAATCGAACCGGTGAGGCTGGAGGGGGATTCGATGTAGTTTGAGGTGGGGGATGTCTGCTCCGATGTGGAGGACGCCTCCAAGTGCGCCTGGGCCTTCCCATACCCGCCTTAGGTTTGGGTTGGGTATGAAGATTGTCTGTCAGATCGGGCGTTTGAGGCCGGTATGAAGCGATTGCGTGGGGCATGTTTTTTCAACCGAGCCGTCCGCTCGCGTGGTACATGTCGTAAAAATTTGACCTAACCTTGTCGATAACAATTGAAAAGTTTTCATGCATTCACACCTAAGGACCAACGCCCTATAGTCACAACCCACAGTCGTGGGTTTCGAAACTTCGAATCTATCTGAAGCGCCTATCATTGAATCTTGTCGTTGCACACACATGGCAAAGAAAATAACCTTGCCGCCACAAGGTGACAACAAATCTACATCGGATCTTCATCGGCTTCATTTCGACAAATGAACTTGAGAAGGATCAAAGCCCGCAAAATCGGTTCCTAGATGAACCGTCGCCCTTGCGAGGACTAGAAGACTCTAATTAAGCTAAACTACTGATCGGAGCTTTGGCAGTTGGCGCCAAGATTTCTCTCCCCATCACCGGCCCGTGGAGCACCAGATAGGGCGAAGGAGAATCCACGGGTTCAAAGACGAAGCCTGGAGGAGAGACTTCTTTCCTCTTGCCGCCACCTTTGCGGCAGAAAGAAAGAATGCAACGCTTTTTTTAACATATCTGGCATTCCCTTTATAGAAGTAAGTTTACTATGGGTTTCTTCTGAGTTTTTTGTTTGTTTCTCCTTTTCCTTCTTTCTTCCCCTTTTTGTTTCTTATTTCATTTTCTGTTTCTTTGCCCCTTATTTTTAACTTTTGAATGTTTCTTTCTTTCTATTTTATTTGTACAATAGTTAATATCGAACGGAAGAAAGAACACATAAACATCTCTTAAAATAAAATTTCTTGGCTACGCTCGAGAGCACGGGGCGTGTTGTTGGCCATATTTCCATACATACATACATACATGTGGGATGAAAAAAAAATCATCAGACCAAAAAGTTCCCACTACGATTATTGAAGTTGTCATTGTAACGTGCAACCCTATGATCGATGTAGCTGACATATATACTTCAATCCGTTGTACACACATATGTACCAACCAAGTGGGCATGCATGCATTGCCCAAGTACAGGTCCAGCTAGCTAACCTTTAATTTCACACCACCAAACATATATACTCTCCTGAACCAACGAGCCTAACAAAACAAGAGTTAGAGATTGCACCCCAACCGCAAAAGTGCTCGATCTCTGTAGTTAAGCACACCCTCAAATAATTTGAACAAGTAGCCAACTAAATTAAGCAGCACATGTACGCTAGTGCTGGTGCTAGGAGTACGTACGCACACTAACGTATCACATATCCTTCTCTCCAATAATCAAGCGAGAATTTATGCGAAAATGCTCCAACTAATGTCATCTGAATTAATCCACGCAGGGATTCATGCATGCAGGAAGGGAAGTGCCACAAGGAATGCCCAAATAATTCCTTGAAGAAGGAATTTCTCTCAGAAGTTGCATGTATGCATGCAGAGCAATGCAGTACTTCACTGCACATGGCCGCCATCTTCTTAATCTTAACCCCGCGCTGTCGTTCGTACAATTAACAAAGCGGAGCAAGTACGTACAGAGAGAGACGAAGGCCATGTTCATTTTAATCATATATGATTTTCTCTCTGTTTGTTTGAAAATCGAAACGGTGGCTTGGTAGGCAGCAGGGAGGCCATGTGTGGGTGCATGTGGGCTAGCTAGCTGATAGCCGCGTCCTCTGCATGCATGATTGCGTTGCGTTCGGCTTGTTGGACGGGATGCATGCATTGTCCTGGCCAGCTAGCTAGCCGGCGAAAACATTTTACCGACCTCTCATCTGCAATATATTTTCGACCAGAAGCTAAATGAAGAGCGCGAATTTATCCACCTTGCCCTATGTGTTATCTAGATTATGTAAGAGAAAATAAAATGAGTGAAAGTGACACTTTCTAGGCGTTCGGATGGAAGATGAACAGTTATAACTCCTATTCGAGATTTAGGGCATCTCCTCCAACATCGATCTTCAAACCCCTTGCAATCGTTTAAATTGGATTGTTTAGACATGTTTTGTCATCCAACGCAAACTTGTATCTGTCCACGGATCGGTTTGTATGTCCCTTTTCCCATAAATCGGTATCATTGGAATTGATTGGCGAGGAGAACCTGGGCGAAGGAGTAAGGTGACTCCTAGGGCGACTTAAGCTCTAGCGTAGGAGGAAGATGGCGATGAAGAGGACGAGGGTGAAGAGAAGGTCTCGTGCAGACAAGTGGCGGCCGTAATTTCGTCTCCTACATCATCGAACGTCATTTGCAAGACCTTCAGTCTAGGCTGTTCGGAGGAGGATACAACGACAAGCATGGACGTAATTCTTTCGGCGTTAGACCCGAGGTGGCATGCTGAGTCCGATGGAGATCATCTGGAGGTCCTCTCGCGAGTATTCTATCAGCGTACCTCGAGGTGGAGCACATCAACGTCATCATTATCACCGACAACCATGATAACCCAAAGCTCCTTTGGAGAACCTCGTATTTGAGGCGTCGCTCGAGGCAATGGCACGACTCTGAAAAATAGTGGAGAGGGATCAGGGCGTCTATGTTTGTAGAACCTTCCCATGCTAACTCGTGGACAATGACCCTCACGTCACTTGAGCCTGGCAATATAGGGGGAATCTAGCCCATCACATCATTCACAGACACTCGCTCTCTCCCATAGCGCTACCATTGAAGGCCTTCGTCGAAAAAACTTGCACATAATACAAGGATGGTGGCAACAGGGCACTCAGCTAATTTCTTCCTTTCTCCCTGACGTGATGGGTGCCGGCCTCGGGCGAGGAGCCATGACCCTCTTTCACCGCCATATCCACATAGTCCCGACACAGCTGTAAGAAACAAGCCAAACTGAGATCACCACCAAGGTCATCACATTTGAGTTGGGGGAAGAAGAGTAGGGGGGATATGGATGAGGATGCCAATACGAGTTTTGGTTGCTCAAGTGGGAGCACACTGATAGTGAGGGCAAGCACGCGCTCGTAGAGGAGGAGCAGGACTACTCCGTTGAGATGCAGCTCGATGCATAGCGTGTCGATTCCATCATTGTCGTTTCATGTTTGAGGTGATGTTCAAGGAAATAGTGTGGCTCTAATGACAATTGAGAGGGGTCAGCGTGGTGATGTTTACAGAACCTTCCCATGTGAACTCATGGAATGATCCTTGCATCGCCTGAGCCTCGCAACATAGGTAGAATCTAGCCTGGTGTATCCCTCACAGACACTCCCCCTCCCATCTTGCTGCCATCGGAGGCCTTCATAAAAAACTTGTGCATAATACAAGGGTGATTGTGACGGGGTGCTTCGCTAATGTCTCCATTTCTCCCTGGTGCGGCAGGGGCTGGCGGGCGCGGTACCATGACGCTTTCACTTTCATTTCCACATCACTGCACATGGCAGAGAACAAGCCCGAGCCACCCATCACTAGACCCCTCGTCGCCCAGATGACTGAGGGACATAGCCACCACCAGCGGTGACATGTTGCTCGCTAAAGAGCCAAACATGCGGACCACCTCTCGAAGTCGCCGCCCCGACATTCATGCCCCTAGACACCACTAATCACGCACCTCACTACCACCCAACCACAGTAGAAGGAGTGAAAGGCATGGATTTGATCGCATGGTGATGTTTACGCCAATGTTATGCACAAGAGAGGCTGTTTTCGGGTATGTATGTCATGGAATGGCTTGAATCAGTTTTTCATCATCATGGTGTGTAGGTGTGCTCTCCATGCAGTAGTGTCTTCTTCGGCAAGTGATGACGGCAACACACGCTGACTTCAGTTTGGTGGTGCTCTTCGAGTAACAGGTCTTGAGCTCCGGGGTGAAACTCCTCTTTTTTTAGTCTACATCCTCAATGTCTCGATTATTTCTTGATATTGTACCGTTGCAGAGGCCGGGCGTAATTTGTATCATCCCGATATCAAATATTATCCTATGTCGAAAAGGTATCACGTTATTCTGTCTAGTGGACAAAATACACTGAATTTCATTTAGCTTAAGTGTTGGGCAGTGCAAAACCAAATGCAAGAACTGAAACGTTATCTCGTCGAAATATGTCCTCTACGCGCTGAATCAATCCACTAAAATTAGGTAGTGGAAATACTGCAACATGGCACGCATGTGCAGGGGATCCATGGGCGTATCGCGTATGCCAACCAGGTGGGCACATGGGAAGGTTCCGAAGAAAGAAAAGGTCACAGGCCGAGTGATTGGAGCTAATAAGCTGGGGATCATGTTATTTGTTGCGCCATTGAGCTACACAGAGAAGATTAGTTTTGTATTAGGACGTTAGTACAGTACACTCCTTTTTTATTTCTTAATAATAATGGAAGGACACTTGATAAAGGATGAAACAGTTGAGAGTCAGTTGGGCTGACTTTTTACAACGGCAGAGGACAAGGGTCCTGTTGCTGCCTGTACTTTTCAGGTTGTTTATAACCTGGATGTTCCCCTGAGCCATATATACTTTGCTCCTGGCCTGCACGGGTAAATAGTGAACTCTATGATTATTACTCCCTCCGTCCCAAAAAGAATGTCATGGTTTTTGAACTAAAACCATGACATTCTTTTGGGACGGAGGGAGTATTATTTATAAAGGATGCCTTTTATTAACTTAAGATGTAGCATCAAACTGATACAATCACGATGAGTAACACTTGATCTCCGTATAGCTAGAATATCGATGATAGTAGAATGAAAAAGGTATTTGGCTGGCTACTTTTCCGTGACAGGTTGAACACGAGGGAAAATCTTCACCGCATGCTACCTGCCCCCGATGTGACCATCATCATGAGGACGCTGCTCACCTCACGCTTCTCTGCCCCGACGCGGTTCAGGTGTAGGCACGTCTGGGCCTCGACGTGCCCTCTTCAGTTGACGCGATCTGGGAGGTGCGGACACCCGTTGGTCTCGACATCAACATCTGGCCGACAGTCGCTCTCACCCTATTGTGGAAACTCTGGGATTCGCGTAACGCCCTGGTCTTTAGGGACGAAATGCACACTCCGAGTGACACTATTCGCCATGTTATTGCTGACTTCTCTCTCTGGATCCATCGTTTTAGAGATCACAACAGTAAAGAGGCCGCCATGTCTTGGCGGGACTACCTCTCATCCCGACCCTTGCTCTGATGTAACACCGTCCGTGGGCACTTTGAGTAATATATTCAGGTGAAGACTCCCCCCCCCCTCGCGGTGATTGTTCAAAAAAAAGGATCGATACTATGCCTCATTGATCGATCCACAGGTTATGCTATCTTTTTTTTGACGGAACCTCGTCAGAGGGCGGGGAGCTCCCGCATTGCATTAAGAAGAAGAGAATTGGTCCAGTTAATAAGGGAAACCGGACCCAAAAACCATACATGGCGCGGTTAATTAAGGGAAACCGGCGAAGACCACATAGACCGGGCTAGCACTAAAGGGACATCGTCCGAGCCAGATACAAGGGTGCCTAGGCCCAAGACTACCGACAACAGAACATACCCAACTAAGTCAACCTCTGCAACCTCAAGAATATGCCTGCAACTAGCTGTGTGCTTGCGCCTAACCTTCTCAAAAGTGAGATTACACATTGATCTCCACCAATGCACATGTTGCTTGGACCGCCGTCGCCGTAAGCGGTTTCTTATACATTTGTAGATAAGGCTTCATCTTCTCTTGCACATCCTCCTCGGTGGCTTTCTTAGATGCCGTTCCCTTCGGTAGTTCCCCATAAGCCTCCGCCAATCTATATTCAGCGTGTTTGGCAGTAGGAATGTTGCAGTTTTTGTTCTTCTTATCCAAACGGCCACTGCGCCTTCCGGAACAAGTAGATGCTCCATCAAACTGCACATGAATCGGTTCGTCGAGCAAGGACCGTGGCGCTGCGCAACTGAAACTTCTTAGGAGCTCATCCAACAAGGTGGTAGAAGGCACATCAATGTCACGGAGTAGCTCTTTGGACCCCGAAGACATCATATTGAAATTGCCCTCTGAAGAAATCATCCCTGAAGAGGAGACCAAGGGAGGCACCTCTCCCACCAGGCCAACAGGCAAAGCCACCTCAATCCGCTCCATATCATCGATATCTGTGACTTTCTCGGCAATCATAGCTTGCACTTCCTCGCCTTGAATCACCATCTCCTGCAGAGCTAGCCCAGTCGGAGAAGCAACCATGGCTGCCCACGAGCGCTGAGGAGCGGCTGGCAGCGATGTGGAGCTGCGAATGCAACCTTGACCGGCAGCTTGTCTGTCAGGAACGCGACCCGGAAAACCACGCTCGCGATGGCCAGAGTGGCCGCAACCCAGGCAGGTGACAGGGCCTTAGCAGTCAGCGACGAAGTGGTCCTCCGCCAAACAACGGAAGCAGAGTCCATAAGCTCTCCGCTTGAATGCGAGAGACCTGCTAAAGATGGCGTCGCGACCGGGCTTGGACCTGGAAGCGCCGCGCTGCTCCGCCGAGCGCCGAGCCGGGCGCGCTTCATTGGCCGCTGGATCTGGCAGTGGGCGGCGTCCTTTCCTGGAGGAGACCTCGTTCCAGCCATCGTCCATGTGCCGAACTGGCCGGGTCAGCAGCGGTGGAAGGCCCAACCACCAACGATTTAAGCTGCGGCACAGGGGGCGCTTCGATCCGGCGAGGAGAGGGGAGAAACGGCCTGGGGGTGCTCGCCCGGTAGCAGGATTCGCGGCGGATCGGCGGGGGCACGGTCAGATCTCGCGGGAGACAGCAGGGGCGGTCCAACGAAGGCAGGGGAGGCCGACCAGCTACGCCTCGGGGTGGAGGCAGGGGACCGGGGGGAGCTGGCCGTACCCATGGGGCGCTGGTGGGTGGCCGCCGCGGCCGGAGTGGCCCGCGGCACGGTGGGGAGGAGCTCAACGGTGGGGGGGACGAGGCTGGTCACAGGTTATGCTATCATTTATGTTGGGTAAAAACATGTAAGGCCACTTGCTCCAACCACATACACACCGCCCTAAAGAGCGATTGGTACTCCATACAGTGAAGTATAGATCACATAGGAAGCGAGTACGTACATCTCAACTCTGTGACTTGACAGGATTTTGTTCTTTCAAAAATGAAGTAATGCTCCTGGCCTCTGAATCATTTAATAGTTACTTTTCCCTGATTGATTACATACCTGTTTGTATTTGCTTGATGTGTGAACTTCCAATCGATCGTATACCAAAAAAAAGTAGAGGATATGGTGTTGATTGACGTTCTTGGACTTGCGTGGGAGCTAGCTTAGTAGCTTTGCCTCGTCATTACCAACCGGTAATTTAATTACTCCCTAGTGCTTGGTCATGGCAGCTTCCAAGAGTGGGAACTTTCCAGGAAAGATCATCCTGCTACATGAACAGCCACAACTCTGTCCAACATTTATGATAATTTCCGATAGAGATTGTGGAACATATTAGCCATGCAAATTTGGAACCTTAAGGGTACCCTGGGAACCTACTTAGTTCAACTAAATGAACTAAGAATTCAAAATTAGATTCTCAGGGTACCCCTTAGGTTTCAAATCTGCATCCTTAGAACATATATGCAAGGATAACCTGCCAGTGAATGTGTACACACATTAGAGATGATTATTGGCTGCCTTACTCGATCTCTACAAACAGGCAAAAAGAAGAAAATCTATTTGATGATTACTATTATGTACTTATGGCTGCCAATTCTAGGAGTTATAATTATTGACCATTGTATGCGGGTCCAGGGAGATGCACACATTCACAGAAAGTCAGAACCTTGGCATATTTGCAGTAGATTGCTCTTCTTCTTCAGTCATTTTAAAGTAGACTATTCACATTTTAAGTTATGAGCCATGTAAGAAAAATATTTCCTAGAGGAACAGTACATTACTTTTAAAATGGTACGGATTAGTATCTTAAATTTGACATTGTAGTACCATCAATGTGCTACAGGAAGATAAAGCATGATTGTCCACAGGAATCTAATAAAGGAGAAGAATATGGCTTCCATGTGTTGGGAATAATGTGGCCTGGCCAAGTTGTGCATACACTTTTCCACTCCTATAGAAATTTTATGTCCAACAACGAAATCCATATGCATGTTCCTTCACTATTGCAATCCCATTTCTTATGAAAAATACTGCTTTTATTTCAAACTCTGCGCAAAACATTTCTCAGAAAATGTTCGTTGCAAATGCGGTTGCTGCTGTCTATTTTGTTGTGGTGCATTTGCTAGGAACTCTATTCTCACTATTCAGGAGCCTTTGCCACAAAACACTACTTATGATGGGTTATTGTTCAGAGACTAAGCATACGATTCTTCCCGGGAGTCAAGACTAGCAATATCAGAATGATAAAGTATTCTCATGTAGGACTACTAACTTTTCACTCCTTGTGTTAGACACTTAAATATGAGCTATTTATCACACCTGGAAGAGAATCTTACAGGCCCTGCAGATTTCCCTCTTCCAGGGATCACTGGCCAAAGCTCCCTTGTAACCTGCAAAATAGGATTAGTTTCAGAACCAATCATTTGTTTAAGACCTACAACACGGTTGCCCCTCTTCCTCTGCTTCTTGTAGTACTTGGCGACTAAAGTAATCCTGTTGTTAACCATGCATGTCAACTCTAGTAAACTTTAGATCAGTAAACTTCAGATTATTCAAAATGGTACTCAAGATGACAATCCCAAACTGTACTGAATCATAGTTTTTTCTTTTGTTTGTGTTCATTTTCAGTCTTTAAACCCCCTTTTCTTTCAAGAAAAAACTTTATGAAGAAGAAGAAAAATACAGTACATCTGTTATGCTTTATTTTTCTGTAAAAAGTAGTATGTTCATCCAAAGCAGGGCAGGGTGAACACATAATCCCTGGCACAAGTAGTTGTTTCAATATGTACCATAATCCCCCTTTCGGTAGAATAACCTTCACATATAACTGCTAAACTAAGTTTGGCCACACTAATTAACACATGGAAATCAGTAGGGAATCGACTCCATCCATCCATCTTCAGGCCGCCATGTTCTTCTGCGTGTCAAGAAATGATTGCGGCTCACCATCAAGACAAAACAAAATCATCTCTCCAATAACCAAAGCCTTGTCTTTCCCACATTCCCTTCACCACATGGGCCATGTCTCCCCAAGCTCCCAATAATTCCAAGAGCATTTTCCAGCCCATGTCCATGCCGCCTCCTAACCTTTACACTCTCATGCCGAGCTGTTCTTGTGCCACCCAATGCCACTGATTACTAAACCATGTGTATACCTAACACTACAAGCCTACAACACATGCATCCACACACACACACACACTAACCAACTAACTAGTAGTATTACCAATGCTACCATGTTACTAAATTATTCATGCCAGGAAAGGAGTACACAATTGGTTATCATGGTGATTAAACTAGTGGTTTAATCTCATCCTAATCATAGACACACCCTCTTATATACTTTCCTAGGAGTTTCCCTCCATTTCTCTATTGCTTCAAACAAAGGCAATCAATGGAAGCACACAACTAGCTAGTGATCATCTATCCATCACAGAGACCAGCTGAGCAGCACCAAGGAGTGGAGAAGGGGAAGGGGAGCCGATCATGGCGAGTGCTACTGGGCTGAGTAGCACCGCGCGCTTCTTCTTCTTCTTCTCCTTGTCGCTCCTGTGCTGCGTCGCGGTGTCCAATGCCGCCGGCGACGAGGCGGCGGCACTGCTGGCCATCAAGGCCTCGCTCGTCGACCCTCTGGGGGAGCTCCGTGGGTGGGGCTCTGCCCCGCATTGCGGCTGGAAGGGCGTGGGCTGCGACGCCCGGGGCGCGGTCACCGGCCTCAACCTCGCCGGCATGAACCTGAGCGGCACCATCCCGGAAGACGTCCTCGGCCTCACCGCGCTCACCTCGATCGTCCTTCAGAGCAACGCTTTCGTCGGCGAGCTGCCGGCGGCGCTGGTGTCCCTCCTGACGCTCCGCGAGTTTGATATCAGCGACAACGGCTTCACCGGCCGGTTCCCCGCCGGCCTCGGTGCGTGCGCCTCGCTGACGTACTTCAACGCGTCCGGGAACAACTTCGTCGGCCCGCTCCCGGCCGACATCGGCAACGCCACCGAGCTCGAGACGCTCGACGTCAGGGGCGGCTTCTTCTCCGGCACGATCCCCAAGAGCTACGGCAAGCTCCAGAAGCTCAAGTTCTTGGGGCTCTCGGGCAACAACCTCAACGGCGCGCTCCCGGTTGAGCTGTTCGAGCTCACGGCATTAGAGCAGATCATCATTGGATACAACGAGTTCACCGGCCCAATCCCGGCAGCCATTGGCAAGCTCAAGAACCTCCAGTACCTCGACATGGCGATCGGCGGTTTGGAAGGTCCCATCCCGGCGGAACTAGGCCGGCTGCCGGAGCTCGACACCGTGTTCCTTTACAAGAACAACATCGGCGGCAAGATACCCAAGGAGCTCGGCAACCTGTCCTCCCTCGTCATGCTCGACCTCTCCGACAATGCGCTCACCGGCGCGATCCCGTCGGAGCTGGCGCAGCTCACCAACCTGCAGCTGCTCAACCTCATGTGCAACCGGCTCAAGGGCAGTGTCCCGGCCGGCATTGGCGAGCTTCCCAAGCTGGAGGTGCTGGAGCTGTGGAACAATTCCCTCACCGGCCCGCTGCCGCCGTCGCTCGGCGCCTCGCAGCCCCTGCAGTGGCTCGACGTGTCGACGAACGCGCTTTCCGGGCCGGTGCCCGCCGGCCTCTGCGACAGCGGCAACCTGACCAAGCTCATTCTGTTCAGCAATGTCTTCACGGGCCCGATCCCGGCGAGCCTCACCACGTGCTCGTCGCTGGTCCGCGTGCGCGCGCACAACAACCGGCTTAACGGCACTGTGCCCGCGGGCCTCGGGCGGCTGCCGCATCTGCAGCGCCTGGAGCTGGCCGGCAACGAGCTCTCCGGCGAGATCCCGGACGACCTGGCGCTCTCCACGTCGCTCTCATTCATCGACCTATCGCACAACCAGCTGCGGTCGGCGCTGCCGTCGAACATCCTCTCCATCCCGACGCTGCAGACGTTCGCCGCCGCGGACAACGAGCTCCTCGGGGGCGTGCCCGATGAGCTCGGCGATTGCCGGTCACTGTCCGCCCTCGACCTATCGAGCAACCGCCTTTCCGGCGCGATACCGACCAGCCTCGCGTCGTGCAAGCGGCTCGTATCGCTGAGCCTTCGGAGCAACCGCTTCACCGGCCAAATCCCCGGGGCGGTCGCCATGATGCCGACATTGTCCATCCTCGACCTCTCCAACAACTTTCTCTCCGGCGAGATACCGAGCAACTTCGGCAGCTCGCCGGCGCTCGAGATGCTCAGCGTGGCGTACAACAATCTGACCGGTCCCGTGCCGGCGACGGGGCTGTTGAGGACAATTAACCCCGACGACCTTGCCGGGAACCCGGGCCTCTGCGGCAGCGTCCTGCCGCCGTGCTCGGCCAAGGCTCTGCGGGCTTCGTCGTCGGAAGCGTCGGGCCTCCGACGTTCGCACGTGAAGCACATCGCCGCCGGGTGGGCGATCGGCATATCGATCGCGCTCCTGGCCTGCGGTGCTGTCTTCCTTGGGAAGCTGCTGTACCAGCGGTGGTACGTCCATGGATGCTGCGACGACGCCGTGGATGAAGACGGGAGCGGCTCGTGGCCGTGGCGCCTCACGGCCTTCCAGCGGCTAAGTTTCACCAGCGCCGAGGTGCTCGCCTGCATCAAGGAGGACAACATCGTCGGCATGGGCGGCATGGGGGTGGTGTACCGCGCCGACATGCCGCGCCACCACGCCGTCGTCGCCGTCAAGAAGCTGTGGCGCGCGGCGGGGTGCCCCGATCAGGAAGGCACGGTGGACGTGGAGGCGACGGCCGGAGGCGAGTTCGCGGCGGAGGTGAAGCTCCTGGGCCGGCTCCGGCACCGGAACGTGGTGCGGATGCTGGGGTACGTGAGCAACGACGTGGACACGATGGTGATCTACGAGTACATGGTGAACGGAAGCCTGTGGGAGGCGCTGCACGGGAGAGGGAAGGGGAAGCAGCTGGTGGACTGGGTGTCCAGGTACAACGTGGCGGCGGGGGTCGCCGCCGGGCTCGCGTACCTGCACCACGACTGCCGGCCGGCGGTGATCCACCGGGACGTCAAGTCCAGCAACGTGCTCCTGGACCCAAACATGGAGGCCAAGATCGCCGACTTCGGGCTGGCCCGCGTCATGGCGCGGCCCAACGAGACCGTCTCCGTCGTCGCCGGCTCCTACGGCTACATCGCGCCGGAGTACGGGTACACGCTGAAGGTGGACCAGAAGAGCGACATCTACAGCTTCGGGGTGGTGCTCATGGAGCTGCTCACGGGGCGGCGGCCCATCGAGCCGGAGTATGGCGAGAGCAACATCGACATCGTCGGGTGGATCAGGGAGCGGCTGCGCACCAACACCGGCGTGGAGGAGCTGCTCGACGCCGCCGTCGGTGGGCGCGTAGACCACGTCCGGGAGGAGATGCTGCTGGTGCTGCGGATCGCGGTGCTGTGTACGGCCAAGTCCCCCAAGGACCGGCCGTCCATGCGCGACGTGGTGACCATGCTCGCGGAGGCCAAGCCGCGCCGGAAGAGCAGCAGCGCCACCGTGGTCGCCACCGTCGTCGACAAGGACAAGCCGGTGTTCTCCACATCGCCGGACTCCGGTTACCTGTAGATAATTACGTGTTTTCACGTACCGGCAGGCTCGGAGACGTGACCAAAATTGAATTTGGGGGTATAGCTCATGTAATCTACTTTTTTTTTCGGGTATAGCTCATGTAATCTACTACTCCACTACACTATTTTTTTTACATAGTTTTGAATTTGGGGGTTATATTTGGTTTAGTTCGGGGGATGAGGAACCAATGTAAACAATGTTTATACTTACAATTTTAGGATGTAAAGAAATTGGTTTCTTCAAATCTATCTATCTATCTATTATATACTAAAAGCAAAATACGTATAAAAATAGAGAATTAGCTAGAAAATCCCACATTAATCAGAAACATCTGACCATTGATTTAGTAGATCTACAAACCACAACCATTAGATTAGATTAGCTTGGAGTCGATAGAAATTACCCACCTATGCCATAGACTAATTTTCCCTGTGAACGCACCTTCCTTTCTATTATCTGATCAGGGCGAGATTAGAGAAATAGATCGGAAAAGTCATGCACATGGCCGCCATGCCCGCCATCACCAAAAACCATATCATCGATCTACCTCCGGCGACTAGCCGACGATCCTAGCGATCAAGAGCACAGTGCAAGAGGACAACAAGGCAGCAGCAGGATTCATCTTCCCCTCGATTACGTACTCCCTCTCATCGTGGCGTTCGTTCATACAGATAGCTTGGAGGAGGAAAGCATGCATCTACCACATCATGCGCCTCGATTAATTCTACAACATCAGATTGCAAACTCTAGAGAGAAAAATCAGCTGATTATGTTGATGCATGGTCTCATGGGTGTACAACTGTACGTGCGGCTATGAAGGCTTGAAGCTTTCAAACATGTCTGTCAAGTGGCGGCAGCAGCGGGTCCTACATGTTCCACGATGGTGGTGCATCCAGCCTGGAGATGGACAACAGAGCCTGGGGTCAGAATCGAGCGAGACCGACGACAACATCAGCGTTGGAGCATCCCCTCCTCCATGCGCACAGTGTGCAGTTCCCAACCGTGCGGCGCCGTGAGCGACACTTCAGTACCGCTCAACCCAGTCCGAGAGCTCAGCCCAAGTCTAGCTAGGCAGAGCTCGATTTGAGGAAGTGGTGGAGAGTAGTGGAGGAAGAAAGATTCTGGAGAAAAGGATCGGCACTGTCAGATTAGGGTTACATTTGTCAGGTTTTCTTCAATCAAGTCGGCTGCGTTTGGTAAAAAAGAGATTAATTTGTTGCACATGTCCGGGTCGAGCAAGATAACTACCCCTCGCACGCGTACCTCCCACACGACATCGAACTACCTAGGCACCAAAACGTAACAAGCAAAACACTTTTCTTTTGATTGCACTATTTGTTTCCATGTATGATCTCGACTGATCCTTTTTTTCCCTTAGGTATACTGCCGCTCTGAACACAGGAGAGAGCCTATCTACAACATAAGGCAAGGTGCCTAACAAGCATGAAATTTTAGTACCATGGATATTGGTTGCCATATTTTCCCCTCGTCATACCATTCATCTCCTTCTGCAGTAATTTTCACAGCCTATCTCACTCTATGTGATAATCATTACTTAAAACGTGAGGTGAAATAACTTATGGTTTTCCTACCATTTTTCTATAATACTAGACATTTTTCTATAAATACTAGAGATGGTGTTGGGACTTCATTCTGTATTTTAGTCTGGAGATAGATGGCCCACATTTTCCACATGGTATATTAGGGAGTGCTCTGATTCAAAGTTCATTCATATCATAATGACCTACAATTGTGTGCATTGTGGCTTGTACAATGGTCTTATTTCTAGCAATCCCTTATGGGATCATCGCTTACATCAAAGAGGAAGAGAACAAATGAATCATGAAAAAACATTTATAGAGATCATTCGATTTGTAGGATTAGAGATCTTAAATTTTTTATTCAAAATCACACCTTTTCAAAAATTGGCAATGACTCTTGAGCTCCAATTTATTTCTTTTCTAAATATAACAAAACACACTTCTGTGTCCATTTATAATATTTCTAACACTGTAAAATTTAGGAGAATGTCTAATTTCAAGCAGATAATTGTTTGTAATTTCGTAGAATATTGTTATGGTATGACGATAAGGAGTGTTTATGAACGACTAATGCCAGATTTAGTGGTGCCATGGGATTTAAAAATAGTACTTGTGTGAAAACACACACTAAAATTGATGACCTTTTAAGATGAACACTAGAAATATTACTTGACATAATAAGTACACCTGGACGAGAGCATATATATGTTGACTGGATTAAATAGTATGGGTCGAAGTACCATGACTAGAGTTAGAGAAAAGAGATAAACTAATACTACCGTGGTTCAAAATAGAAGACAATTGGAACCTACAAAATTAGGGCCAGTGCTAATAATACTCTTACAATCTTATGAGCTGTTGACAATTCGTATTATCAGCAAAATACTAAATTCCTAGAGGTGATATGAAACATAATTTGGTTGCGTGATATTTAACTAACATAAGCATGCATGGATGTATGACTATGTAAATGAGTATTGAACTATTGATTAGAGAACCTAAGGGCTCAGGCTGTGCTGGCAATTTTTTATTTCCTACAAAAGATGGATGTAATAGTATTTCCATGCAAGAAAGCATGTAAGGAGGCCGATAGGAACAGAACTAGATTACTCTGTAGAGCGATACACAAAATAACAACCGGGATTTGGAGCTACTAAACCACTCAAGATAGCATAGGACACGTGATCTACCAAATTCGTATATTATGGGTTAATTTGGTTGTTGTCCTTGCAACTCGATGGTAGAATGCATAGACTTACTACTTTAAAACAACGAATCGTTATCATCAGATATTTTACATGATACATTTTTCTATTTATTAGCAAAGGTAGTCCTATATTCATATAGATAATAAGTATTGAAGTTACACCTGAAAATGAAAATGCACCAAAGTCTTAAATATCATGTATTATACAATGAAATGGTAAATAGGACAATACAATTTGTTTAAAAAATCAACACTGTCCATGCAATAAAGATGTTGGCCACCCTTCTAGTTTAATCAACACAATTTTCATTTAGAGGTTAGGTCATACGGATTTTCTAAAACTCAGTCGACTGAAATTTAATCAAGTCTCAGTCGACTTTGCAGCATTTTATTTCAACGTGTGCAACATTTTTTCATGTCGGTTGTAGCACCTATTTTGTTGGTTGTAGCATGCTATTTTTGACCGGTTCAAGCACGTCGTCACACCGGTTGCAACATTTATCATTTGCGGTTGTAGCATTTTAGTCACATCGGTTGCAGCATTAGTTGTCGGTGCTGGTAAAATCATCACAATATTTTTTTATTGTCGGTTATTTGTGATGCTTGCAGCAAAAAATGTATGATGACATCACTCGACTGAGAGTCTCAGTCGATAGACCCTAGGTCATAAGGAAAATGGTGCACACTACGTGCCAGCCGATTAATAAATTGAGATGATCAATCTCCTCGTCAATCGTTGAATGAAGAATGGACACCGTTGAGCCTTCGCAACGAGGTTTGTGTTACACTAGGTGCTTTGTAACACTAGCTTTGTGCGCTCCTGCCATACAGTTTTTTCGATGAAATAAAAACATTATTGTAAATTGTTTATTTCCTTTGAAACAAGGTCTTTGTTAGGAGTATTTATTTCCCCGTAAAATAGGTGCGTTGAAATAATGCCTTCACTGCCAACAATTTTTTTCCTTTAAAACAATGATTTTGTTGCAAAATGGTTTTTTGAAACAAGACTTTTGGTGCAGACTATGGAAGGTTGCACTGAGCCTTTTAGAAAAAATCAAATCCAATGGATGCGAAGATGATTGACGCTCGCAGCATGATCCATCTGGTGATTGTTGGCGACACATTGTTGAATCACATAGTAGAAGAAGAAAAATGTTTTGCAACGGCTGTCTTGTTTAAAAAAAACTATTTTGCAACGAAAGCATTGTATTTAAGAAAAACTTAATCAAAAAATCGGCCTAGTTTTAAAGCCCTATTTCAATGAAAAAATCATTCACAGCAAAGACCCTTTTTAAAAGGAAAAAAACTATTCACAACAATGTCTTCGTTTCAACCGAAAAACTATATGGTGGGAGCGCAACAGAGCTGATGTTACAAAGCGTTGAGCGCAACATGACCCTTGTTGCAAAAGCTCGACGGTTGTCCATGCACAATCCAACGGTTGACAAGGCGGTCGCTCATCTCATTTACCAATCGACTGTCACGTAGTATTTACCTTTTCCTTGCATCACCCCTTCGCTTAATCTTTCTCGTGTGATAATCAATCAGCTTAATTTACTTAGCTTTTAAACCGATTTTACTTTAACTTACTTACCAAACTTTTCATCAAATGATACGTAAAACACGTTCATGATTTGATAAATATTTAATATATGCAGTATTTATATATGTTGCAAAGCACATCCATTATACTATACATAAAAAACACACGCCACATTTATACTATACATAAAAAAGCACACGTGACATTAGTGTGATATTTGCATGACACGAACACGTGGTTATTGGGTCGACACATGTATAGAACAAATGTGCAATGCCCCTAAAAAAACAAATGTGCAATGTTTAGGAAAAATAATAAGTAGAACTTGAAACATATATTAAAACAATTTTTAAATTTGTAATGTGTTTACTGGCTTGACCCGATGACGTGTTTACTGGGTTGGCACATGTATACAACAAATGTGTAACGTGTATGAAAAAATTAGACATTGAAACATATACTGAAAAAATGTAAAATGTGTATTAAAAAATCTTGTTGTATACGAAAAATATAAAAGATAAATGAAAAGGTAGATATCAAAACATATATTTAAGAGAAATATTAATTTTGTGTCTGAAATTAATAAACGTGTATAAGAATATCCGTGTTGCATACAAAAAACGTAAAATGTACATGAAAAAATATATTACCTCCGATCCATATTAATGGACTCAACTTTGTCTAGATTCGTATGTATCTAGTTAAGTATTTAGACTAGATGCAAGTGTATCTAGACAAAATTAAGTCCATTAATATGGGTCGGAGGGAGCACATCAAAAAAATTAGACGTTAGGTACTTATTTTAAAATTATTAAAAATTTATAAAAAAATATCCCTGATTTAAAGTGTAATTTATGTGTGAAAAAGTAGACACATGTTGTTGAAAAAATAAAAACTAAGAAAACTGATTTTTGTTTTAGAAGAACTAAGAAAACTGATGGAAACAGGAAAAAAACAGAAAAAAAAAGTGAAATAAAATAGCTCCTCAAGCGGGCCGAGACGGGCCAGAATTAGATGACGCAATAATAAGTTCAAGCGGACGCTGCCTCCGGTAAAAACAACACGCTGCATGCGCACTGCGACCGACTCAAATTCTTCCTCGACTCCCAAAACCAGCACCTCCTTGAAATCCAGCAAAACCCTAGCAAACCTAGCATGTCCGCCATGGCGTCGGAGGGCGGAACCAATGCGTCGACGGAGGGGAGGAATCGGCGTCGAAAGGGGAGGCCTTGGGACGACAACCCGTCCGGCAGCACCAACCGCGGGAAGGTGCAGCAGAAGCTGGAGCCCTCCTCCAACGACGACGGCGGCCTGCCGGAAACCACCTCCTACTCCACCACCTTCGCCAAAGACAGAGGCACGCCCCGCCCTGATCCTCTCCTCCATCCCCCTCCCCCTCCCGCGACTCAGTGGGTATTATTAGCTGGAGGTACGTACTGATTGATGAGGCCTTCCATTGCTTCTTTGTTCGGGGTTCAGAGGAGCATCTGCTGGAGGCGTGGCCGACCGTGAAGGCCGCACTGATGGAGCTTGGGGTCTCCTGCAATCTCAGCATGGTACTTCCGCTGCTCCTTTTTCTTGGAGTTCTTTCCAATTCAACCCAGGGACAATATATATGTTGATTGAGAATTGAGATCAAGTCACCTGATGCATGTTTTTCATGCATTTGTAGATGGAGGGATCGATGACAGTTTCGACTACCAGGGAGACCAGGGACCCCTGCATTGTTGCCAAGGCCAGGGACCTCACCATCCTCTTGTCGCGCGGTGTCCCTGTACATCAGGTATGTAATGTATGAATGTGTTTTGTTGCCGATCGATCAAGCCCTTCAGCTTTTGCGCGAGACCGCGAGTATGATTACTCTTAAACTTGTGGGAGCCAGTTTATGTCCAGGGAATCGCAGACAATACAATGCTCTGTTTTTGTTTTGGTTTTGGTTTTGTCTTTGGTACTTGAATTTTGATCCATATGATTTATTAAGATGGGGAGTTTGGCGAGGATGTGAACGCTCTATAAGCAAAAAAATAAGAAAAGTACTATACAGAAAACTACCTTAAATTATGAGAGATTTTACGGTGCATCATGATACAGGAGGGGAGGTGTATCATTTGAATGATCCAATGGTTCAAATTACATGAAGAAAGGGCACTACATTTCACTACAATACTGAAACTATCCTTACTTCTTTTTATGAAAGAAACAAATCGAATATGTTCAAAATAACATTATTTACCAAAAATGCCCCTTGAATTTTCTCATGATACAGGTGATATCAATGTATCATATTCACATCTGAAGCGTTCAATCTGATCAAATGGACGATCCATATTCACTTGATGCATCGTAAAGAGGCTCTAAATTATATGAAATACTTACTTGGAACATGCGTGGATGCTTCTATTCCTGAACTGATGACACCTTGATCATCTTGTGTGGGAGTTATTAATCCCAAATTAACTTTTATACTCATTTTTGCAGGCAATTAAAATACTTGATGATGATATGAGCGGTGATACTCCCTCCGTTCCATAATAGATGACTTCCAAATAGATGAATCTAGACTACATTTAGTTCAAGATACATCTATTTGCAAGTCATCTAATATGGAACGGAGGGAGTATTATTAAGATTGGTAACTTCATTCGGAATAGGGTAAGATTCTTCCATTATTGAACTTCACCTCTGATTGGAATGCCTCGAATTTATCATGATTATTACTGCTGTCATTCTCTGCTGGCTATTAAATTTTCCAACACGAAGAACAAGGTAAAGAGATTTTTAATTATCAAAGTAGGTTGGTACAACAAATCAAATGACAATATTAGATAACCTTTATCTTCTTTCTCTTCTCTCTGGACTTTACGTCCGATAATTGTGCTTATAACACAATTGTACATGGTCATTGTAGTTTCTAGTGTTATATTTTTCATAAATGTTCTCACACTTTTATAGATTTACTGGCTGTATCCATATACATATATAGTGTTTCACATAGTTGCATAACTGTGTGTGTGTTGTGCTCTGTTTCCTCCATTACAGTTTCATGAATCCAGATAAAAATATTCGTTTCATAATGTACAATTTAATGTTTGCCTTCTTAGCGTGGTTTAAACTATGATGCTTTTTTAATTAAACACTAGACAGTTCTCTTTTTTGCGCTCTTGATGAATTTAGATTATATCCTCCCCAGTTCACTAATAATATGCCATATACAGAAAAGGTTTTCTGAACGGAGGGACCGCCTTTTAGGACCTAATATGCATGTCTACCCTTAAGGTAAACTTCTCATGATTCCTGCCATGTCGATGTGTCTCTTTTACCGTACTCCTTTGTTCACTTGTTGTTTCATGCACTACAGGCCATAGAGAATTTGACTGGCGGCTACATCTTAGTTCAGGTTTTTCCTTAATTTCAAGCTTGGTACTTCATCAAAGTTACATTACTGATTTATAGATCTACTACCATATGACATTTATACTGTGTACCATTGTTATTTTCCATGATGGTAGGGAAATACTGTTGCTGCCATGGGTTCCTGTAACGGAAGGGGGCTAAAACAAGTCCGAAGGATTGCAGAAGATTGCATAAATAACATAAAGAATCCAGCGGATCACATTCAAGTAATTGGTTTTGGTTTTACCAGATGTGTTTTGTTATGGTGTATGCTTAAGATTACTAATTAGTTCTTGTTAGCTAATAAGGAACTCAAGAATGAACGTGAGCTGGCTAAAAATCCTGTCCTAGCTAACGAAAGCCGTGGCAGGATCCTACCAAAGTATGAAAAGTAAGGAATTTGTACCGTATTTCTTACTGAAAAGTGTGCTACATCATATGCCTCAACTTGGTGTGTTCTAGGGAGACTGTCAAACAGAAGAAACCAAGTTCCAAGGACAAGAAGCCATACACACCCTTTCCACCTCCTCAACAGCATAGCAAGGCGAACTCGAAATATTTTGGGTTTCTAGCCCATGTTGTTACAGCGGTTGTACAGTTTTTGGTACACTGTTCTTCCACCAGTTCATGAACTGCTATGGTGGTTTACCAGTCCTGTCATGCAACCATGATTTCATTCCAGCTGACCATATAACTCATTCCACGTTATTTTTCGAAGATTAGTGCAGTTCACAACATGTTATTTGAATTTGGGGAAACATATATAGGTTTACCATGTTTCCCTTGTACTGTGTGGCTGCAGCAGCAGTTGAAAATTGATAACGTTTACCCGCAAAAATATTTTTGATAATGTTGGCCTATGTGCTGCCTAGTGTTTTGATTAATAACTTATGATTCTGGCCATTGTAGATTGATGTTGAACCGGAGAGTGATAAGAAGTCATCAGCAAACAAACAACAAGAGAAGGCGGGGAAGCAATCGAAAACAGGGGATGGAAACAAAAGAAAGAGGGAAGCTGCATCTATTCCCACATAGGTTAGGGCTCCCCCTTTGTGTATCTGTCAGTAGGATCCTCCTTCGTCTTGCACTAATCAGAAACTGCGACAAAAAAAGATGATAGAGGAGGCTCTACTGTTTTCTTAGTTGTGTGGAACCGCTGCCGTCGGCACCCATCATGCCGTTGAATAGATCGAAATCTGAATATTTTTGGTGCCCTGATCTTCTTGCTGAACGATTTGTGTTTGTGTGTGGTCCATCTGTCTTTCTTTTTTTCCCTTTAGAACAGTGGTATCTCTGTCGGACACTGCTCTCAGATCATCATATTGTAGCATAAAAGGCCTGGACCCCAACCCAACACCTTATGGGCTAGGCCGCTACCTATACGGCCCGGACCGAAGCCGGAAAGATGAAGCCCACCCAGTCTTTTCCTTGGGTCCCTTAATAATAAGATTGAAAACCACACACTTCATTTTACCAGGGAGAAAAAAACCGAGATGAACCCAAACCATATGATCTCTCATTCATTCAATCCAAATATTCTATTAAGTGTTACCTATGACCATGTTCCAAAACGTCATGAGCGGCACAGTAAGTAACATCAGCTTTGTCATGATCATCTCATCAGACTCGACGACTGGGAAGTTTAAAACAAAGGAAGATGCGGCTCAAAAGCATCGCCCTCTCCAATACTATAACACAACCCCACCGATGATTGGATTGTATTCCATTCCATTCTTTGAGGCGAGGCGACAACCATGTCTCTTTGCTTGCATCATGGACCCAGGCACCCAGCTCCGAGATCCCCAAGGCCGGGACGGTGCCACGCTTTTTCACGCCAAACTGCCAACTTCATCGGCAACGTGCGGTGCAGTATCTTTCTCTCCCTGCCTGTTGCTGATGGACTCGGTTGGCCTTTGGGGCAGACTTGACGGCAACTTGGATTCTTTCGACATGGAGACCTCAATTTCCTCCCCCAAAGAGAAAGACACCCGGATTTCCTGCCACTGCAACTTACGGTTAACAGTTTAGTACGTACTTACTGGTACAACGTGTGCTAGTACACCTAGCATCAGATCGTTTCCAATTTATTATGTCAGCAAGGACCATTGTCTATGTTCCGATGCAGAACAAGAGACAAAAGGGGAGGCAAAACTGTATTATTATTCACAGAAAAAGCACGTAACTGAATTTTTCAATCCTAATTTTTGGTAGCAAACAGGGGCTTGAGAGAGCATATAGTACGTACCTGATATTGATGGAACCACAATGTGAAGAAACAGGACGGAGAAATCACGATTGGGAGGGGAGAGCTCTTCTTGGCTTTGCAAACAGGTGGATGGAGAAAACCAGACCCACATGGCCGCATTAACATCCATCATGATTCAAGCAGACAAGGCTACATCGCCATGAACAGGAACTCATTGACGAAGGATGGAACCCCAATTGTTTGGAGTGAAACAGACAAAAAAAATACTCATAATGGACAGCAACAGAAATTATAGTATTACCTAAATCTTGCAAGGATTTACAGAGGATTTATTATTGAGCAAACGAAACAAATGGAAATTCTACTAGTATGAGGAAGTATATCTGTAGAGGGAAGGCAAAGAAAAGGTCATGTGTCATATTTTCTCAAGGACTTTTGGTGGCACACAACTGCTGTAGGGGCTGGATCATCAACAACATACATGATCTCCAAAACTACAGCATATAAGGAACATTTTTTTACCGCGTGTTTGCATCAGAGCACCCTCAGCTGGGACAGCTCTTTTGCTCCCTTCCACCTCATCTTTGAGTGCATCTAGTTGTGTGGTCTAATTCTCGTCTTCTCGTGAGATTTTCCAAGAATTCTTGGCGGCTTCAGCTGATGAATTGCCAGAATCTGCACCCTTAGGCTTGGGCTTTGAGAAGAATGGATCCCATTCGTGAGGTCCGATTGTCCGCTGCCCTTTTTCTAACAGCTCATACTTCCAGCTATTCTCTTCGACAAAATCTTTATCTTCGCTGTCCGAGATGATATCTTTTCTCAACTGCGTCACTTTGTTGATGATTGCCGAAACCGAAACATCAAACGCGTCCTTTAGCGTTTCAAGCTTCGACCTTGGATCGGCATATATCACCCTTGGGATGAGATTGATAACCTCTTCCCTCATCTGCTTGACAACATCTGGATGAATGCTTTTTAGTATCTCCTCAACGCTGACATTTCCAGTCCGGACGCCGCCTTCAGGGATGAAGACGGAGTAACTCGTATAGTTCTTCGGAAGATGCCATGTATACTGGACATATGCTGAACCAGGATGGAAGAAAACAGGTATGCAGCCAGCCAACATGGAGTCGAAGGCAGATCTTCTGGTATAGGAATCACCCTGGGGTTGCAAGCAGAATAAAGAGCTCTGGAACATCTTCATGATTGCGCTTGGGGAGTGGCACTTGCTCTCACCAAGGTCACATTCCAACAATTTACAGAAATCTGATGCCCTGCACTGATCAATAAGCTGCCCTCTAATGGACATTGGATCACCAGGACGAGGAGCTCCCGCGAATGAGAACAACCATGGCCTCTCCAGGCTCCTCATCCTGTCTTGCCAAAGGAAAACATCTTCGTCTTTGGCAGGGTGGAAGTAAGTCGGATATGGTACCGCAAAGTCATTAGAACTCCATGGGCTTGACTCCACCACCAGCATCGACATATTCTTGGCAGCCGGCATGAAGAGCAACTTGTTGCCCCAGTCAGATTCTTCGTCCGTCAACCTCCTGAAATCCCACGCAATCCTCCCCCCAACCAGGAAATGGTCGCGCCCACCCATCACATTCCACTCCGGCCTCTTCCTCAGCCAGTCCACCAGATCATGCGGCGCGGCGTCCCTCGTGGAAATGTTATACCCCCAGAGATACCTGGCGACATCGAACCCGGCATAGAAGGGCACGAAGACCGCGGCGGCGATGGAGGAGTCCTTGGTGAGGCACTCGTACTGCTTCATCCGGTTGCCGAAGATGACGTCGACGGCGAACTGGTTGGTGGCGTACCAGCCGGTGTTGGAGAAGACGCCGTCGTCGTTGCTGAGCGGCGGGCCGAGCCCGTCGTTGCTCATGAACTTGCACATGTTGGTCCAGAGGCTGAGCCTCTGGCACTCCCGGAGCATGTCCTCGTTGAAGCGCGGCGGCAGCTCGTGCACGTAGATGTACCGGCCGCCGCAGGGGTCGCTCGCGTTGTCCGCCGTCCTGAGCGCCCGCTGGAACGGGTACTCCTTGGGGGCCCCGACGACGGCTGCGGGCGACGCCTCCTTGCCGACAACGGCCGCGGGCGCCTCCTCCTTGCCGAAGACGGCCGCGGGTGCCTCCTCCTTACCGACGACGTCCGTGGGCGCCTCTTCTTCATTCAGGAGGGTGACAGGGGGCGGCTCCGAGACGACGGCGGGCGGGGCGGGGAGAAGGCCGTCGGGGTCGGGGAGGTGGTCGCGGGCAATGCGGGCCTGGGTGGCGACGGCGACGGGGCGCGCGTCGGGGTCGGGGGCGAGGACGGAGAAGTGGAAGTAGAAGATGAGGACCCAGAACATGACGCAGAGGGTGGCGACGAAGCAGAGGCGCGACTGCGGCTGCTTCCCGCCGCCCTTGTCGGCGTCGTCGTGGTGGGACGGCAGCACGGAGCGCCGCCTCATTATTGCGACGGCAGACGCCCGCCCCGCCCGCGCGCGCGCCTTGGCCTTGGCCGCCGCACCGACGCCGGATTCGGTGCCGAATGCCAGCGCCGCCCGAATCCCGCCCGCCGCACCGGCCGCGGAAACCCGACCACGAATGCGCGCGCGACGGCGGCGGCGGCGGCGGAATCGACGCGGGAGGGGCACGCGGCGGGAGAAGCGGATCGGCGGGTGGAGGGATGGAGGAAGGAAGGAGGAGGAGATTTTGTGTTGGATTTATTGCGGGGAATCGGCGAAGGTTTTGGTCGCGGCCGGTGTGGGATTTGGGGGGGTGGGGGAAGGTGGGAGGGGGGGTTTGAATACCGGCGTCTTATTTTTTTTGCCGGAATGGGGGAATAAATGTGGGGAGGGGAGACGTGGCGGCCGGCCGTGTCGGCGTCTCGATGCGCGCGTCATGGCGTGGGGGTGGGGGCGTGTCGGTAGGAAGGAGGAATAATCTCGGTAAACAAATGGAGTAGTCCCTCGTGCGCTGCGTGGGGAAGGGAAGTTCTAAAACAGGTGGCTGTTTTTTGGGCTTTTGTGGGTTTCTTGGATTTCTAGTGTTTCTTTCATGGAATTTGTGTTATTCGTCATTTTGGAATTCAAAATGGAAGTCACAGAATTGATGCTCACATTAGCACACATACATTTATCGTTTGAACCCTTATCACAACTCCCTCCGTAAACTAATACAGGATATTTTAGATTAGTAATTTAGTTATCTAATTATAGAGGGAGTATTTAGTTTCTATGAGCACCTTTTGAGGTATTGAGCCAGCACGCGAAATTGATAATATCATCATACATGTCTTCGTAGTCGATGGTGAATGTATCCTTCCAACGAACGAATGTCGCCGAAAAGGTTGAAACAAATTTTAAAACATGCTAGCATAGTTATCAAGTTTAGACCTTAAACCCTATTGGATTGGTTTCACCACACGACATCGGCGGTTTTCTCGGTGACCCAATGCATTTACCCGATGTTTTAGGGAAGTGATGGCGGAATGGCAGACGAGTATTGCGCGTATCACGAAGGTGATTTAGCGAAGCTGCCGCGTGTAGATAATTGTAGCAGGATCTTTGGTGATATAGAAAAAGCAATCTGTGAATAGATAAGGTGTGCTCTCTAATGAGTAAAGATACAATTTGATGATTTGGATGGTGATAAATAGATTTGGGATATAAGACAATTGCTAATGCATTAATAGTGAGAAAATATATAAAAAATGGGCATTAACATACCATCCATGCCTACTGGTAATAGGATGTGCTTGACTTTGGGGTTAATCTTCTTAATCCAGTAAAATTGAGTTAGTTTTCTTCGTTGCTTTTGTAGTTGGTTATCTTTTACATGCGGCATTAGTGAGGTGATGGCAACGATAACGCATTGGAATAAGATCACTCCAACCTCTCCCTACCTCGATGGGGTTTAATTCGGTTTCTATGAAGGGCATGTGAAGGTATGTGCCGTCAAGGTCTCTTGGCTCTTCCGGATCTTGGCGAGTGATGCGTCTATTAAGGAAAATAGTTGACTAGTTATTGGGGCGACGACTTTGATCGCTTCATTTGTTTTTGTTCTGCTTGCAAGGTTAATTTTCTACGACCCTATAGATTGTCCGTGAAGGATTGTTAGTATGCGTTGTGTGGGGTGCCGACGCAACCGATGTTTCTTCAACGACCACTAGACCTTATTTTTCATGGTGAATGGATATTGCGATTTGAAATCATTGCTTGGCAATGCGTTTTGTAGGTGACAGTCCTGTTCATGCTCATTGTATTTTGTAAGCTTCGACAGGTGATGAGGAAGCGAAGAAAGAAGACATCGGTATGGTTGCCGATGTAATTTCCCTTTTTAAAGGACAATTTATGTTTTGTCGTATTGTCTACTTTTGTCAATCCACTCCTTTCACAATTATAGGATATTTTATTTCATCTTTCTTAATTGAATATATGTAAACACATTTTAGTGTGTTTTGTTCGTTCAATTCAGTGTGTATGTTGTTTACTACTATATCAAAATGTTTAAAACATCTTATATTTATGAACGAAGGGTTTATTTGATATGATCTGTCATTGATGTCTTTTTGAATAATAAATTTCCTCATTTGACAAAACAGGGTCCATTGCCCATTGATCGTGACCTCGAGTAAGTCAATTATTAGTCAAAGAAAACTAGTACTAGTAATAGAAAAAACAAAGTCAAACACTATGTCCGTTGGTAGTGCTACCTCAGTTGGCGAGGATGATATTTAGGTGTCGTCGGCAAGACGTGCATCTCTCCGCCGTAATGGCCAAGTCGTGGCAAGCAAAACGCTCGCACCCACGAATTTCTCAAACTAGATGATGTCTCGTACGTTGTTGCGAAACTTTTTTGCAAAATATTTTAGTGAAAATGTTTGATTAAATGAAGCGTATATATTTGAAATAATAACTTTTGAACTAATGTAGGATTTAATATAAATATCATAATAAAATAAAAATTCCCATGCATGCATGTTGCATGTGGGGTTTTATTATGCATAGTGGCATATTAACACTACGGGACGACAGCCATACGCCGGCGGCCGGCCACCGTCGGCGTAGGCCATAAAGCCGTCGGCTTAGGCCTACGCCGACGGCCGCCGTCGGGCATGGGTTTTCTCGGGCTTGCCCTAAAAGCCGTCGGCGTAGGATCAGGCCCGACGGCTATTGTGTGGCCGTCGGCGTAGAGGCTCTCGGCGTAGCACCAGTGGGCCCCACCCTGGGCTTAACGGACGTTAGGCCTGGTTGCCCTCTACGCCGACGGCCGGGCCGTCGGTCTAGGGTGCCAAGCGGCAGGCTGTGGGGCGGCTGGGCTTCGGGCCTACGCCGACGGCCTGGCCGTCGGCTTAGGTTCCCTCCCAGCCAGGCCACGCGTCACCTTCTCCTCGCGTCTGGGCAGCAGGTCTACGCCGACGGCCAGGCCGTCGGCGTAGGCTCTGCCATTTGGCACAAAACAAGGCCTACGCCGACGGCCAGGCCGTCGGCGTAGGTCCTGACATGTTTTCCCTTTTTTCATTTCTGGTTCATTTCCTGCATATTTAAAATTCTCATAAGCATATAGTCATTATATTATTCATACCCAGATCAGAGCCAGGCATTATAGGCATTTATATTACAAATGCACATTGACAAAGACCAAACAATGCAAAATAAGAGACATAGTATAACAACATCTTATACATATATAGCATAACAAGTTCCAAACATGCAAAATAAGAGACATAGTATGGATACAAAGTATAACAACATCCCAAACATCGTATTGGTACAAACGAGACCTCTACACGTGAGCTCATCGCGTCCGGAGAGGGAGTCGAGCCGGAGAAGCCGAGGTCTCCGCGTGTGAAGATAGGCGACTGACGGTGCGGAGGCGCCGTCGAACCAGCACCGGAAGCAGGTGATCCCGCGCCACCATGAACCGGTGTGCTCTCGCGCGAGGCACCACTACCACCGGGGCCAGGGTGCACCGGTGTGACCGCGCGGGACGTCGACGGCGAGGCAGCAGCACGACCAAATGGTCCAGTCCCAGAGGCTCCCGTTCCCTACACGTTTGAGCAATAGTTAGCAACCGCCAAGGCACGTGAAAGTGGTAGCAACTGATTGGGCAAGTAAATTACCGGGGTTAAGCCGGTGTAGTAGTAGTTCTGGGCGAACTCTTCCTTCGATACAAACTCCGGCTTAAGCCCGGCTCGAGGAGGCCGTGGCGGTATATCGACGAGCACTCCCGTAAGCCGAGCACTCTCTAGAGCCTGCAAGATAGCTAACATGTCAGGCATTGCACAAAAGTATAAAAATTGAGACTTGTCATCTTTTGAAAAAAAGAAAGGTTGGAACTTACATTTTCTTTTGCTTCTTTCCATTCCTCGTGTATTTGTGCTCTCTGTCTCCACTGCGCAAGGTCCACCAAATAGGCGTCGTTGTGGGCCTTGTAGGCCGCCTCGAAAGCAGCATACAATTACAAAAGTTGAACCATCTCATCAACTAAGCCACTGAGGAAGTAGTATTGTCACAGAAAGGATGGAAATGAGAGAAACTTACATCGTAGCTAGTCTGGGAAGGCCGTCGTCGAGGAGGCGGTGCGGGGTCGTCGGGACCGAGGGTAGCCTTGATCCGCGTGAGGCTCAAATTGGGACTGCGCGGGGTCATCTTATCCATGACCTTTAGACGGCCGCGTTGAAGGCCTCCCCCAGACACGACCAACGCTCTGGGGTCGGGTTCCGCACTTCTAGGAACTCGACATGCCATATGGATTGAATCCATCCATAGATATGGCAATTCTGCAGTGCCGGGCCTCTGCCGCCAGATCGGGGTGGTCTTCATCGAACTTCTTCCATGCACTGCCATCAGATGGATGTCCCATTGTTTCCCGTCCGTGCTCGTCAGGGTATCTCTTCCCGTCCTTGTGCCACGTCATCTGTTTGGCAGACTCCAAGGTCATATAAAGCCGCTGGATTCTTTTTATGAATGGGAGATAACGAAGAATCGAAGCGGGGACCTTTGTCTGCACCTTGGGCTCACCATCGGCTCCCTTGGACTCAAGATACCTAGAGGCCCCACACAAGCTACAGTACTTGTCATCCGCAAACTGTTTCCAGAAGGCAACCTTTTGGACAACAATCTATCTTTATGTAGTCCATGCTGAGCGCTCGCGTGATTTTCTTGCATTCGTACAAGGTTTTAGGCAGACAATGACCATCGGGCAACGTGTTAGCATGTCTTACCAGAGTGGCTTCAAAGCATGAACGGGTCATGTTGAACTGGAGCTTTGAGGCTAGTGCTTGTGAGATGGTATCGAGCTGAGAAACATTTGCACCTGGGTACAGAGGCCTCTTAGCCGATTCCATCATATCATAGAACGCCTTAGCGGATGGCTCGGGATCCTGTGGTTCAGGCGGTTGCTCCGGTTCCGGCGGTCCCTCTGGTTCAGCACAAGGTGGAGACTCCCGCATGGCATCACGGAAATCCTCCAGCAAGTTTCGCATGCCATCGTACTCTATGCCATCGATCCGCTGCCGCATCACGTCAACTCTATCACGTTCATTCTGACTAAAGTCGACCGTCGTGACGAAGCCCGGCATATACCCATAAGCCCAAAGGTGTTGTTTCATAACCTCCTTTCTAGCGCAATGACGATTTCTGCAACGGACGCAAGGGCAACGGGGATCAAGTGTCTTTGAACCACGGGCTATATCCTCCACTACCATAGCGGTCTTCCATGCCCACTCATCTGTTCTGTCAACAGCACTAGTACGTCCACTATACATCCACCCATTATCAGGCATCCTCTTCTGCTTTATTGAGAGCCAAACGACAAACATAGCATTTAATATCAAACGGGAGATTAAAATGCTTCATTTTTTACGCATGCATCAACCTACATGTCTAATAGGAAAGTGGGTCCTAACCAGCCGCCGGATCCGTAGATTGGGTAAGTTCTCCCTGGCTCTACCCCGATCTGAGCAGAATTTTGGCAGCACCTCCCCGCTGCTCTCCCGATACACGTCTCGACTAAAAGCCGAGAGAATGTGCATCCGGAGGACAACGAGGAGGCGCCGCCGAAATCCTGTCTCGGATCGAGGAAGAGCCAGCGAGAACCATACCCAACTACGAATCCGCCGACTGCCCGATAAAAGCCATAAGCGTTACGGTTCAAAATATGCGAGACCACTAATGCATATTTATCCGCGTAACGCTTACAGTCGGGATGACGCCTAGGTGACGCGACTTGACTTGGTGATCTAGACATGAAAATAAACCTAGCTACATAAGACGGGTGAACAGATTCTCACCCTTGAAGCGTGATCGACGACGGGGGTGCGAGGCGACGAAGGGGGCTCCGAGACGGCGGCAGCTCCAAGATAGTCTGTAATTACCATAAAAACAACAATTTAGCCTCAAATTCTCAACAATTTACAATTTGGTCCTCGATATACTAGGACATATAGCAATTTGCATTACATGCAAAAATGCAAGGGGGGAGACGGGGTAGCCGCTCACCCTCGGCGCGTAGAGGAAGTAGTCGACTCGACAGTGAGCCAAGGAAGCCGAACAACGGCGGGTTCGAACAACGACGGGATCGGCTGCCGCCTATCGAACTCCTGTACCAAAAATATAGGGATACAAATGAGCTTTCATATGAAAAGAGCACACATAAAAATTTGTCTAAGCTACAATAATACAACACAATAAACTTAATAGTACCCCAAAATATGCATTCATATTATTGCCTAATATGCCTTTATATTTGACCCATGTTCAAAAAGGCGTGCTTAAGTAGTATAGATGGCTATAGATTTTCAATGAGACACCACGGAATACCCCATTTATCCAATTCTTTTTTTCTTTTTTTTTCAGATCTAAATACTCTATTGAAAAACTATCTTATCTTAACTTTGCTTTTGCAAACTCCAAATCTTACGAACATTGGATTAATCCTTTGACATAAAAGTAAAAACAAACAAAAATGTATTCTACAAACCAAGGCAGTGAAAATGTAATCATTATAATTTTGTTAGCATATTTTTTTAACAAAATTTAACAAAATGCAAAATCAGTGCACTAATACGAAAAAATGCTCACCGCGTGTTGGATGGCCGGCGGCGGCAGCGGACTGGCCGGCGGAGGGGTGGCCGGTGAAGGGGTGGCCGGCGGCGGCAGCGGACTGGCCGACGGGAGGGAAGTCCGGCGGCGGCGGGAGGGAGCTCGGTCGGGCGCGGGTGAGGGAGCTCGGCCGGGGCGCGCGCGGGAGAGGGAGCTCGGTCGGGGCCAGTGGTGGGAGGGGAGGCCGGCGGGAGGGGAGGCCGGCGGCGGGGTGTAGCCGGCGGGGGCTTGCGGCGGCGGGATCGGGGGATCGTGCGGGCGGCGGAGGGGGTTGGGTTGGGCACAGGGGGGGCGGGGGGATTGAGTAACCGTTGACCCAGGGGGGCCTCGGTCGGAATATGGGGGCCTGGACCTACGCCGACGGCCAGGCCGTCGGCGTAGTTCTATTTACTTTTTTAATCCGCAATAAGCCGACGGCTAGGTCCTTTTTCATTTTTTTTTATTTTTTTTTCTATATACTTTTATGTTTTCAAGTATATAAATTCCTTTTTACTTTTTACACCATTGTATAAGTTTCTCAAGCATATAATTTTTTTACACCATTGTTTTTTTAATCTTTTTTTTTCCTTTGGTTTTTTATTAATTTTTTGTAATGACTGTCCGGGTAGGATCTAGTGACAGCTTGGGCAAAAACATGGTTTGTAATGACCCTATGACCTAACCAAACACAACCCAAGACAAATGTCCACCAGGCTACCCCCATCCGGAGAATATCTAGGTGGGTAGACGATCGGGGGGACCCGCAGATCTACCCTTATAGCTTTCTCCGTACGAGGATGGACCAATGAACTTTTTTATCTATCTATGTTTTTTTAGCACATATGTACATGGAAAACCAAGGTTGAACACATTTCACCACATTATTCACACCGGTAGACCCGTACCGGGAGTTTCCACATACGGATCGACGATTTTACTAAGTGTTAGCCCATGTCCGTGAACAACGTCAGACACATGACCTACATATGCCATCTACAAACATTAAATCACACTTATAAACATAACCTAGCTCCACATGCAGGTTTTCCAATGATTCCGGCCCTCCGACGGTCATTCACCCCCGAAACCCTAGATCGGGAGGGCCCGCAGATCTACCCTTATAGCTTTCTCCGTACGAGGATGGACCAATGGACTTTTTTATCTATCTATGTTTGTTTAGCACATATGTACATGGAAAACCAAGGTTGAACACATTTCACCACATTATTCACACCGGTAGACCCGTACCGGGAGTTTCCACATACGGATCGACGATTTTACTAAGTGTTAGCCCATGTCCGTGAACAACGTCAGACACATGACCTACATATGCCATCTACAAACATTAAATCACACTTATAAACATAACCTAGCTCCACATGCAGATTTTCCAATGATTCCGGCCCTCCGACGGTCATTCACCCCCGAAACCCTAGATCGGGGGGGCCGCAGATCTACCCTTATAGCTTTCTCCGTACGAGGATGGACAAATGGACTTTTTTATCTATCTATGTTTGTTTAGCACATATGTACATGGAAAACCAAGTTTGAACACATTTCACCACATTATTCACACCGGTAGACACGTACCGGGAGTTTCCACATACGGGTCGACGATTTTACTAAGTGTTAGCCCATGTCCGTGAACAACGTCAGACACATGACCTACATATGCCATCTACAAACATTAAATCACACTTATAAACATAACCTAGCTCCACATGCAGGTTTTCCAATGATTCCGGCCCTCCGACGGTCATTCACCCCCGAAACCCTAGATCGGGGGGGGGGGGCGCAGATCTACCCTTATAGCTTTCTCCGTACGAGGATGGACCAATGGACTTTTTATCTATTTATGTTTGTTTAGCACATATGTACATGGAAAACCAAGGTTGAACACATTTCACCACATTATTCACACCGGTAGACCCGTACCTGGAGTTTCCACATACGGATCGACGATTTTACTAAGTGTTAGCCCATGTCCGTGAACAACGTCAGACACATGACCTACATATGCCATCTAAAAACATTAAATCACACTTATAAACATAACCTAGCTCCACATGCAGGTTTTCCAATGATTCCGTCCCTCCGACGGTCATTCACGCCCGAAACCCTAGATCGGGGGGGGGCCGCAGATCTACCCTTATAGCTTTCTCCGTACGAGGATGGACCAATGGACTTTTTTATCTATCTATGTTTGTTTAGCACATATGTACATGGAAAACCAAGGTTGAACACATTTCACCACATTATTCACACCGGTAGACTCGTACCGGGAGTTTCCACATACGGGTCGACGATTTTACTAAGTGTTAGCCCATGTCCATGAACAACGTCAGACACATGACCTACATATGCCATCTACAAACATTAAATCACACTTATAAACATAACCTAGCTCCACATGCAGGTTTTCCAATGATTCCGGCCCTCCGACGGTCATTCACCTCTGAAACCCTAGATCGGGGGCACCGCAGATCTACCCTTATAGCTTTCTCCGTACGAGGATGGACCAATGGACTTTTTTTATCTATATATGTTTGTTTAGCACATATGTACATGGAAAACCAAGGTTGAACACATTTCACCACATTATTCACACCGGTAGACCCGTACCGGGAGTTTCCACATACGGATCGAAGATTTTACTAAGTGTTAGCCCATGTCCGTGAACAACGTCAGACACATGACCTACATATGCCATCTACAAACATTAAATCACACTTATAAACATAAACCTAGCTCCACATGCAGGTTTTCCAATGATTCCGGCCCTCCGACGGTCATTCACCCCCGAAACCCTAGATCGGGGGAAGGGGGGCGCAGATCTACCCTTATAGCTTTCTCCGTACGAGGATGGACCAATGGACTTTTTTTATCTATCTATGTTTGTTTAGCACATATGTACATGGAAAACCAAGGTTGAACACATTTCACCACATTATTCACACCGGTAGACACGTACCGAGAGTTTCCACATACGGATCGACGATTTTACTAAGTGTTAGCCCATGTCCGTGAACAACGTCAGACACATGACCTACATATGCCATCTACAAACATTAAATCACACTATGGACCTTCCACCACACTTTTACACATACCCTAGGTCCATATGCATGTTTTTCTAGGATTCCAACGCTTCAGCGGTAATTCCTGTGTTACATCCTGTTCCAGAGGGGGGGGTGGAGGTCTACCCCTATAGCTTTCTTCGCACGATGTTCCAACAATGTATTTTTTTGTTTGTTGAGGTTTTTTAGGACATAACTACATGGAAAACAAGTTTAGGACCTTATAACACATCGTAGCCCCCGGTATACCCGCAAACGGGTGTATTCCACACCTACATGCTGAAGGGTTTGTAGGAAGGAAAACAAAAAAAATTCCTACGCATAAACAACCAACAAGCCAAGATCTAATCTAGGAGAAGTAAGTAACGGGTAGGATGTCATAGAAGAACTCACCCTCGAAGACTTAAAACGTTACGAGATCAAATCTCATGGATGATGTAGTGGTTCACTTGCCGATCTCAAGATCACGATGATGTACACTGAGCGTCTCCGTGCTCGGTCACACGTACAGCTTGATGAGGACCTCCGTTCCCTCGATCCAGCGGGGCAGTGGAAGTAGAGGATCCCCAGAAATCCAGCAGCATAACAACGTGATGCGGTGAAGAATCCCACGGTCAGGGCTTCGCCAAGCGGAAGACCATGGTAGGGAGCAGCGGGTGGAGAGGAAGGGAGGTGAGGCAAGTCACTTGGGAGGGGAAGCCCTCACCCTCCTTTTATAGGGGAGGAGTGGGCAACCCAAGAGGGGGGGCGCGGCCAACTCATGGTGCCTCCACCTCTTCCCCTCTTGATGTGAGTGGAAGCCACACTCACACCCACCCACGCTCCCTTAATTGTCCACTTGGAAAATCCAAAGGTTTTCTTTAATAAATAAATAAAACATTTCCATTTCTTTGTTTAATATTTGTTAATCCTATTAACAAACATTTGCACATTGCACCTCGAATCATTTGTTAATTCTATTAACAACCATCCGACAAAAACCCCTTGAACTATTTCAATTTTACCCGAAACAATTTCGGTGTTGTCCAAAACATTCTTCAATATTCCTTATCCTCTCAAAATGCATCATCAAACCTTAAGTGTGTCACCCTACGGTTCGCGAATAATACAGACATGATTGAGACACCTCTCCGATCAATAATCAACAGCGGGATCTGGAGATCCGTGATGACTCCTATATATTCAACGATGAATCTTGTGATCGTGTGAACCATCAACGTCGTAACTAATTCCCTTTGTCTCGCGATATTTTACTTGTCCGAGATCCGATCATCGGTATCAACCATACCTTGTTCGATCTCGTTTCCGACAAGTACTCTTTTACTCGTTCTGTGATATGACATTCTTGTGACCTAGGCACGTGCTTGCAAGCGGTGTCAATGTGATATCACCGAGAGGGCCCAGAGTATATCTCTCCGTCATTTTGGATGGACAAATCCCATTCTTGATCCATGAGCCTCAACTAATACTTTCTTAATACCTAACACCACATTTATAGTCACCCTGTTACGGTGTGACGTTTGATGTCATTAAAGTATTCTTTCGGTATTAGTGATTGACATGATCTCATGGTCTAAGGAACAAGATTACTTCGAATGCAAGATATAACAATATAAACTAAATGACTTGATCGTATTGTTATACTTAGTTTGGGTATATATTCATCACATCATCCTCCTAATGATATGATCCCGTTATTAACAACATCCAATGTTCATGATCAGGAAACCTTGATCATCTGTTAATCGACGAGCTAGTTAAAAGAGAGGCTTTACTAGGAAGCATTGTTTGTTTATTAAACACACATGTATCAACGTTTCCGGTTAATACAATTCTAGCATAAGAAATAAACGTTTATCATAAACAAGGAATAATATAATAAACACTTTATTATTGCCTCTCGGGCATATTCCCTTCAGTCTCCCACTTGCACTAGGGGCAATAATCTATATTACATAGTAATGAATCTAACACCCTTGGAGTTCTGGTGTTTATCATGTTTTGCCTTTGGGAGAGTTTTATTCAACGGATCTGCCACATTCAGATCTGTGTGTACTTTGCAAATCTTCACATCCCCATCCTTGACATACTCACGGATGGAGTGAAAAAGGCGCTTGATATGCTTGGAATTCTTGTGAGACCTTGGTTCCTTAGCATTGGCAATGGCACCATTGTTGTCACAATAGATAACCATTGGATCCAAAGCACTCGGAACCACACCTAGTTCGGATATGAATTCCTTCATCCAAACTGCTTCATTTGTTGCCTCTGAGGCAACAACATATTCCGCTTCTGTTGATGATCCCGCTACCACAGATTGCTTGGAACTCCTCCAGCTTACTGCTCCTCCATTCATAATAAATACGTATCCGGATTGTGACTTAGAGTCATCCGGATCAGTGACGAAGCTAGCATCGACGTAACCTCTTGCGACGAGCTCTTCTTCACCGCCATACACGAGAAACATATCCTTAGTTCTTCTCAAGTACTTAAGGATATTCTTGACCACCGCCCAGTGTTCCAAACCTGGATCGGATTGGTACCTGCTAGTCAAACTAACAGCATGTGCCACATCTGGTCTTGTACATAGCATAGCATACATGACAGAACCTATGGCTGAAGCATAGGGAATCTTATTCATTTCCTCTCTATCTTCTGCTGTAACTGGACATTGAGTCTTACTCAACGTCTTGCCTTGCAACATTGGTAAGAACCCCTTCTTACTTTTATCCATTCTGAACTTCTTAAAAATCTTGTCAATGTATGTACTTTGCGAAAGTCCAATTAAGTGTCTTGATCTATCCCTGTAGATTTTGATGCCTAATATATAAGCTGCTTCACCGAGGTCTTTCATCAAAAAACTACTGCTCAAATAACCTTTTACACCTTTTAACAATTCTATATCATTTCCAATCAACAATATGTCATCCACATACAGTACTAGAAATGCTACAGAGCTCCCACTCACTTTCTTGTAGATACAAGCTTCTCCGTATGTTTAATCAAATCCAAACTCTTTGATCACCTTATCAAAACGGAGGTTCCAACTCCGGGATGCTTGCTTCAGTCCATAAATGGAACGTTGAAGCTTGCATACCTTGTCAGCATCCTTAGGATCAACAAAACCTTTGGGTTGCATCATATACAACTCTTCCTCAATGTGACCATTCAGGAATGCCGTTTTGACATCCATCTGCCAGATTTCATAATCGAAAAATGCAGCAATTGCTAACATAATCCTAACTGACTTTAGCATCGCTACTAGTGAGAAGGTCTCATCGTAGTCAACTCCTTGAATTTGTCGAAAACCTTTTGCGACAAGTCGAGCTTTATAGACGGTCACATTACCATCAGCATCAGTTTTCTTTTTAAAAATCCATTTGTTCTCAACGGCCTTACGGTCATCGGGTAAGTCCACCAAAGTCCAAACTTGGTTTTCGTACATGGATCCCATTTCGGATTTCATGGCTTCAAGCCATTTGTTGGAATCTGGGCTCATCATTGCTTCATCATACGTCGCAGGGTCATCACTTCCATCTACCATGAAGTTTAAGACGGGATTCCCATACAGTTCAGGAGCTGTACGTTCCCTAGTTGACCTGCGAAGCACGGGTAGTTTCCTCTTCTGGAGGTTCATGATCTTGATCATTAGTTCCCTCTTCAACTGACGGAGTCGGCACTGGAACAACTTCTGGTGCTGCGCTACTCGCCATTCCAAGAAGAGAAGGTTCAATAACCTCATCGAGTTCTACCTTCCTACTATTCACACCTTTCGAGAGAAACTCCTTCTCTAAAAAGGATCCATTCTTGGCAACGAAAATCTTGCCTTCGGATCTGTGATAGAAGGTGTACCCTATTGTTTCCTTAGGGTATCCTATGAAGATGCATTTTTCCGCTTTGGGTTCGAGTTTATCCGGTTGAAGCTTCTTCACATAAACATCGCAGCCCCAAACTTTTAGAAATGACAGCTTAGGTTTGTTTCCAAACCATAATTCATACGGTGTCGTTTCAACGGATTTAGATGGTGCCCTATTTAAAGTGAATGCAGCGGTATCTAGTGCATAACCCCAAAATGACAGTGGCAAATCTGTAAGAGACATCATAGATCGAACCATATCCAATAAAGTACGATTACGACGTTCGGAAACTCCATTACACTGTGGTGTTCCGGCAGGTGTGAGTTGTGAAACTATTCCACATTGTTTCATATGCATGCCAAACTCGTAACTTAAATATTCACCTCCACGATCAGATCGTAGAAATTTAATCTTTCTGTTACGATGATTTTCAACTTCACACTGAAATTCTTTGAACTTTTCAAACGTCTCAGATTTGTGTTTCATTAAGTAAATATATCCATATCTACTCAAATCATCTGTGAAAGTGACAAAATAACGATATCCACCGCGTGCCGATACACTCATTGGTCCACACACATCAGTATGTATGATTTACAGTAAGTCTGTCTCCCGTTCCATAGAACCTGAAAACGGGGTTCTAGTCATCTTGCCCATAAGGCATGGTTCACACGTTTCAAATGATTCATAATCAAGTGATTCTAAGAGTCCATCAGAATGGAGCTTCTTCATGCGTTTAACACCAATATGACCTAAGCGGCAATGCCACATGTAAGTAGCAATATCATCATTTAACTTGATTCTTTTGGCATTCACACTATGAATATGTGTATCAATACTATCAAGATTCAAAAGAAATAAACCATTCTTCTCAGGTGCGTGACCATAAAAGATATTATTCATATAAATCGAACAACCATTGTTCTCGGACTTAAAGGAATAACCACTCTGCATTAAGCAAGATCCAGAAATGATGTTCATGCTCAACGCAGGCACCAGATAACATTTATTCAGGTTTATAACTAATCCAGATGGTAAATGAAGAGGTAGCGTGCCGACGGCGATCACATTAACTCTTGATCCATTGCCAACGCGCATCGTCACCTCATCCTTTGCTAGTGGTCGCTTATTCTGCAGTTCCTGTTTCGAGTTACATATGTGAGCAACTGAACCAGTATCAAATACCCAGGCGCTACTGCGAGTACTAGTAAGGTACACATCAATAACATGTATATCACATATACCTTTGTTCACTTTGCCGGCCTTCTTATCTGCCAGATATTTGGGGCAGTTTCGCTTCCAGTGGCCAGTGCCCTTGCAATAGAAGCACTCAGTCTCAGGCTTAGGACCATTCTTGGTTTTCTTCTCAGGTGTAGAAACAGACTTGCCAACCTTCTTGAAGTTGCCCTTTGGCTTGCCTTTCTTGCCTTTCTTGAAACTAGTGGTCTTATTGATCATCAACACTTGATGCTCTTTCTTGATCTCCACTTCAACAGTTTTAAGCATCGAGAGAAGCTCAGGAAGAGACTTATTCATGCCTTGCATATTATAGTTCATCACAAAGTTCTTGTAACTAGGTGGCAGAGATTGAAGAAAACGATGTATCCCTAGCTCATTGGGAATCGTTATTCCCAAGGCTATGAGCTTATCAGCGTACGCAGACATTTTGAGTACGTGCTCACTGACGGAGCTGTTCTCTTCCATCACGCAGCTAAAGAACTTTTCTAAAGCATCATAACTCTCAACTGCAGCATGGGTATCGAAAATCATTCTCAATTATCCCATTGTAGCATAAGCAGTGCTGTTCTTGAAACGTTTTCGCAGCTCTGGTTCTAATCCATAAAGGATGCCGCAATGAACTATATTGTGGTCTTCTTTTTGAGTCAGATAAACATTTTTATCTTCATCAGAAGCATCATCAGCGGGCTGGTCACCTAGCGGTGCATCAAGCACATAGAGCTTCTTGCAAGCGGTGAGGAGAATCCTCAGGTTAAGTGCCCAGTTGGTAAAGTTGCTACCATTGTTCGCTAGCTTTTATTTCTCCATGAACATATTGAAATTGAAGGTAGGTGCAGCCATGATCTACAACATATTTGCAAAGACTATTTAGACTAAGTTTATGATAAATTAAGTTCAAGTTAATTCAAAAAATTATCCCATGAACTCCCACTCAAAAACAACATCCCTCTTAGTCGTTTTCGTGATTACACAAACCAAATTCACTACACCAAAACCGATCATCACGTGAGATGATATAGCTGCAAAGGCGAACATCGACATGTTCATCATATCATCCATATGACTTATGCTTTACCTTTCGGGTCGTGTTCCGAGGCCATGTCTGTACATGCTAGGCTCGCCAAGTAGAACCATCGTATTGCGTGTGTTTCAAGGCCATGTCTGTACATGCTAGGCTTGAAAACACCCGTTGTATGTGAACGTAGAGTCTATCACACCCGATCATCACGTGGAGTCTCGAAACGACGAACTTTCTTAACGGCGCATACTAAGGAAGAACACATTATTATCTTGATATCAATTGAGAGGGATCATCTTATAATGCTACCGTCGCGGTCTAAGAAAAATAAGATGCATAAAAGGATTAACATCACATGCATGGATAATGTGATATGATATGGTCCTTCTTGCACTTGATCTCCATCTTGTGCATCATGGTATGATCTTCATCATCCCACCGGCGTGGCACCAAGGTCCATGGCACCTCCATCTTGATTGTCCATCAAATTACAACTTATCACATGGATATGATATACAACACGCAGGCCATAAATAATAAGACAACCATATGGCTCCTGCCGGTATGTCAATAACTTACAAAATGGATCATCTCATACATCAAATTTGTAACATTGACCATATCACATCACATGCCCTGCAAAAACAAGTTAGATTTCTCTAATTTATTTTTGCATATTTTACGTGGCTTGGGCTTACGAAGATAGAACCGTTCATACCTACGAACATAAACTACAACGTTGATAAAACATATTTTTTAACAACCCGTTGTAGATTAGGTCCTAACTATAATGAGAGAGACAGACACCCGCCAGCCACTTATGCAATACAAGTTGCATGTCAGTCGTGGAACAAGTCTCATGTATGCGGACATGTAAGGTTAGTCCGGGCCGCTTCATCCCACTATGCCACTAGGATCCAAAATACAAAAGGAGGCAAAACCATGATCATCAACGCCCACATCCATATGTGTTCTACTCGTACAAACCATCTACGCATAGACGAGGCTCTGATACCACTGAAGGGTTCGTAGCAAGGAAAACAAAAAAATTCCTACGCATAAACAACCAACAAGCCAAGATCTAATCTAGGAGATGTAAGCAACGAGTAGGATGTCATAGAAGAACTCACCCTCGAAGACTTAAAACGTTACGAGATCAAATCTCGTGGATGATGTAGTGGTTCACTTGCCGATCTCAAGATCGCGATGATGTACGCTGAGCGTCTCCGTGCTCGGTCACACGTACAGCTTGATGACGACCTCCGTTACCTCGATCCAGCGGGGCAGCGGAAGTAGAGGATCCCCAGAAATCCAGCAGCATAACAACGTGATGCGGTGAAGAATCCCACGGTCAGGGCTTCGCCAAGCGGAAGACCATGGTATGGAGCAGCGGGTGGAGAGGAAGGGAGGTGAGGCAAGTCACTTGGGAGGGGAAGCCCTCACCCTCCTTTTATAGGGGAGGAGTGGGCAGCCCAAGAGGGGGGGCGGCCAACTCATGGTGCCTCCACCTCTTCCCCTCTTGATGTGAGTGGAAGCCACACTCACACCCACCCATGCTCCCTTAATTGTCCACTTGGAAAATCCAAAGGTTTTATTTAATAAATAAATAAAACATTTCCATTTCTTTATTTAATATTTGTTAATCCTATTAACAAACATTTGCACATTGCACCTCGAATCATTTGTTAATTCTATTAACAACCATCCGACAAAAACCCCTTGAACTATTTCAATTTTACCCGAAACAATTTCGGTGTTGTCCAAAACATTCTTCAATATTCCTTATCCTCTCAAAATGCATCATCAAACCTTAAGTGTGTCACCCTACGGTTCGCGAATAATACAGACATGATTGAGACACCTCTCCGATCAATAATCAACAGCGGGATCTGGAGATCCGTGATGACTCCTATATATTCAACGATGAATCTTGTGATCGTGTGAACCATCAACGTCGTAACTAATTCCCTTTGTCTCGCGATATTTTACTTGTCCGAGATCCGATCATCGGTATCAACCATACCTTGTTCGATCTCGTTTCCGACAAGTACTCTTTTACTCGTTCTGTGATATGACATTCTTGTGACCTAGTCACGTGCTTGCAAGCGGTGTCAATGTGATATCACCGAGAGGGCCCAGAGTATATCTCTCCGTCATTTTGGATGGACAAATCCCATTCTTGATCCATGAGCCTCAACTAATACTTTCCGAATACCTAACACCACCTTTATAGTCACCCTGTTACGGTGTGACGTTTGATGTCATTAAAGTATTCTTTCGGTATTAGTGATTGACATGATCTCATGGTCTAAGGAACAAGATTACTTCGAATGCAAGATATAACAATATAAACTAAATGACTTGATCGTATTGTTATACTTAGTTTGGGTATATATTCATCACATCATTCTCCTAATGATATGATCCCGTTATTAACAACATCCAATGTTCATGATCAGGAAACCTTGATCATCTGTTAATCGACGAGCTAGTTAAAAGAGAGGCTTTACTAGGAAGCATTGTTTGTTTATTAAACACACATGTATCAACGTTTCCGGTTAATACAATTCTAGCATGAGAAATAAACGTTTATCATAAACAAGGAATAATATAATAAACACTTTATTATTGCCTCTCGGGCATATTTCCTTCACATGCATGTCCATGACTTTGCATATATAGTGTTATCGCATGAATGTGGAGATGATCACACCAAGGAGCTATACATTGCATTTATGCATGGATCTTACACCACACTTGGACACATACCCTACAATCACATTTAATTTCATGCGGTACTACGGCGCTCTGGCGATCTTTCTTCACCGAAACCCGGCCTAGTCTGGGCGCGAGGGGCGAGGCCGGGGAGGGGGCGACGGTTTACCCTTATAGATTTCTCCTCATGAGGTAAAACTGTGGAGCATACACATATTAATATAGTACTAGTAGCATAATATATTTTAATTTAGTATTATAATTTATTAATATATTATCTTATGTATTAACTAGAAGACACAAAAAGAATAAAGAGGCGTATATCGAGGGTTGAAATGAGATGATATATATATTATAATCCCATTTCCAATATTATTTTATGTATTAGTGATATAAGATTAAACTATTAAACAAAAGAAAAGAAAATAAAAAAGAAAAATGAAAGTAGGTACTACGCCGACGGCCAAAGGTCGGGACCGTCGGCGTAGCCTCTACTGGCTAACGGGGTTGCCGCCCGCCGTCAACGGGGCCCACCTGGCAGGAGTTACGCCGACGGCTTGGGATACGCCGACGGCAGCCCTCGGCGTAAATTGGGCCTACGCCGACGGCGGCCCTTGGCCTAAATAGGCCTAAGCCGACGGCTTTGGGACGCCGACGACCCATTACGGGGCTGGCGAGTCTGCCAGTCTACGCCGGCGGCCCCGACATTTGGCCGTCGGCGTAGACTTCGGCCGTAGGCGTCAACCGCCTCTCCCGTAGTGTAAGGTGGGTCTTTCTCATGCATGTTGGATGATGAGGTGGCATGCTTGCATGTTGAGAGAAATATGGTAGTGGAGGGTGATGTGGCATGCATGATGAGGTGGAGCGTGTGCATGTTGAGAAAATTGGTAGTAGTGGGGAGCAACTTCTTAAGAATGTAAGATTGGGCGACAATTTGAACGTGGATTCAGGTTTCAGGAAAGGATTAATTGGGCAACATAAACCGTACGCTCGCAACACAAATTTCAGGGCTTGTTTGATTTATAGAATAGGAAAATCATAGAAACATGAAAAACATAGAATTGCAATGGCATGCCCACTTCAATTCTATAGGATTTTGCTTTCACCAAAGTTTGATTGATTCCATCAAAGAAGTTGTAGAAAGAGGTTTGATTGAATGTTAGGATTCCTATCTACTCCCTCCGTTCCGAATTATAGGTCGTTGGAGCATTTTTCCGACCAGGTGAAAACAACGTGAAATGACGATTGTGCCCCTCGCTAGAGTTGGGCGGCGACACTGTGGATCTGGGCGGCGAGGCTGGGGTCGATGCCGATGGACAGGTTATTCACCACACTCGCGTTCGTCGTCGCCGTGCTCGTCAAGGTTCCACCAGCCAACGCCAGGACGCGCCCACCACGCTGTCATTCGTCGTTGCCGCGCTCTTCAAGGATCTGCCAGCCAACGCCGAGACACACCCACCACGCGGGCGTTCGTCGCCGTCGCGCTCGTCTAGGACCCGCGCTGGCAGCCGCGCTCGTCAAGGATCCGCCAGCCAACGCCGGGACGCGCCAATCACGCTGGCGTTCGTCGCCGCTGCGCTCGTCAAGGATCCGCGCTCGCCGCGGCGCTAGTCAAGGATCCGCCTGCCAACGAAATCTACGGGATGAGAGGCTCCGCGCCACCCTGCTGCCAAATCCGCGGGGGCTCGTCGCCGGCGCTCGATCTGTCTGCATCAGGGTGGGTGGCGGCTGAGAGATGGGGAAAGGGGGCGAGTGGGAAAGAACGCGAACGAGTCAACCCGTGGAGAGAAAGCAGCCAGAAGTGGAGGGGTAGAAATGAGAAGAGAGAAAAGATTAACACGTGAGAGAAAATGAACTAAAACACCCCAACGACCTATAATACGGAACAGAGGGAGTATGAATCAAATGAGTAGCATAGAAGAAAAAATTATGGAATAAAATTCTAGAAAAGTCCTGTAAAATCAAACGAAGGCTCAGGAAGCGTGTTATGGAAAAGGAAGAAATCTGGCAGCAGAAGCCGCTCGCATAAACAATGGGGGACGGCAAAGGCAAAGGCATGTGCTTTCCCAGTGCGGCCGAAACGTGCGCGTGCCGGCGACCGTCGTCGGCGGCCGGTCAAACCCGAGCGACGTGCCGGCCGCCGCGCCGATCTCGCCGGTTGCACTGCTCCGGCATCCGACGACACCCGTCATGCGGCGCCGGATCAGTCGGTGGGAAAAGGAGGACCAAATAGTAATTACTGCCCACTGCCGACGTCGCCTGTTTGCACTGAATCTGCTGCTGCCGCGGCAGCCGGCGCTCGACAAGCGTCGGGTGGGCCTCCGTCCATCCTGCGCGGCCCGCTGCCGGTCTTGGTCGCTGGGCAGCAAGACGACGGAATAGTAGGACTATTTTTTCCTTTTAGCTGAGACGGAGTAATTAATTATTACTGGCGCTGATGCAACTGACTGAGTTGCAGGAGCCCATGACTGGTTTTATTTTATTTTTTGTTGGCACTAGATGCATAGTATATCCATTTTTTTTGTTGGCACTACATACACGCATAGTATATCCAGGGGGCTCTTCGTCGTCGGTGAAGGCAGGCAGTTTAACCAAAGACGCGGCACAGAACACAAAAGCAGAGGAGTTAAACAAACAATCTGAGGATCAAAGCACAGGCCCCCTGATGATTGATTAGGACGTGCACGCGATCCATCTCGTTAACTCCCCATCATTATTCATTCCTACATACGTACTCCAACTCCCGGCCGGTCGGGTCCCTCGTCGCTCCCACGTAGAGTACCTCCAAAGCAGCATCGCCATCATTTCTACTATACTAAGATCGTACACGTACGTGGCCTGGCCGTCATGACCACATCGTGGGTCTCACCAACGAACGAACACCGCTTTGGAGGTAAGAGCAACTCCAACGGCTTCAACGGTCGCGATTTAAGCGGACCAACATTTTGTTCGCCTTTTGCTTGTTTGGATCACGAAATGGATCATTGTTCGGCCCTTGTTCACACTTTCTAGGTCCGTAGGTCGCTTCGTCTAACGGTGTTGGTGTGACTTAAATTTAGTCGCCTCGCCGGCGTCCAAACGGTGGCCGGAGTGAAGAGGGGCCGCCGGTGGCCACAAAAAATCATACATCATAGCACATAATATTTTACACAATCAAATAAATAATTTATTATAGCACATAATAATATTACAAATCAAATAAATCACTCATTATAGCACACGATAAACATTAAAAACCAAATAAATCATTCATTGTATGAAATACATTTACTACAAACCATACATAGTATCATATCAAATAAAGCTCATGCTATTGAGCTCCTATGTGACCCCACATATGCTCAACCAAATTGTTCTACAACTGTATGTGGGTTTCCTGATCACGCATGTCACGATGAAGCTGGAGGAAGTTCTCGTATTTTGTTGGTGGACCATCGGGCACAACATTGTCACTTTGATATGGTCGATGCTGGCCACTGAGTCTCTCAGGACGCTCGGCCTCCACGATCATGTTGTGCATGATCACACATGCATTGATCATCTCCCCAAAGTCTCAACACTTCAACATCTTGTTGGGTGCCGAATAATAGCCCTTCGAGATTGGAGCACACCAAAAACACGCTCCACATCCTTTCTATAACTCTCTTGTTCTTTGGCAAACATTGATCTCTTCTCTCCTTGCGGGTTAGGGGTTTTCTTCACAAAAGTTAACCATTGGGGATAAATACCATCGGTGAGGTAGTATCCCTTGTTATACTGTTATACTGGTGGTCATTGACCTCAAAGTTCACAACTAGGGTATTGCCTTCCGCAAGCCTGGAAAACACGAGGGATTGCTGAAGCACATTGATGTCATTGTGGGAACCTGCCATACCAAAAAGGAGTGCCAAATCCAAAGATCATGAAACGCCACAGCCTCAAGGATTACAATGCAGCCCTCGGCATGGCCCTTGTACATCCCCTGCCAAGCAAATGGGCAGTTCTTCCACTCCCAATGCATGCAGTCAATGCTACCGAGCATGCCCGGAAAACCTCTAGCAGCATTGATCTCCAACAATCGAGCGGTATCTCCGGCATTTGGTTCCCGCAAGTACTCGGGACCAAACACTGCAACCAGAGCCCGCCAAAATCTGTAGAATGCCTCTAGACAAGTAGACTCGCTCATACGCTCAAACACACATACTCATCAACTAAGTCACCGGACACTCCATATGCAAGCATGTGAATAGATGTTGTACATTTCTGATAACAGGAGAATCCAAGCTTACCAGTACAATCCTACTTCAATTTGAAGTAATCATCATATTCTGTCACTCCCTCCCGAATACGGTTAAACAACCGTCTACATATGCGGAAGCGGCGCCGGAATAGTCTAGGAGGAAACAACGGCTTTGGCTAGAAGTAGTCATCATACAACATAAGATGGCCATGCTCTCTGTTTTGATCCAAAGCAGGAACCTGCCCCGATATCGAACCTTTAAATTTTGATTGCTGCCTCGCAAAATATTCATCACAAGAAGGGTAGCAACCAAAATATCGGTTTCATCATCGGATGAATTCTCCTCGGTGGATGACTCGATGAAATTGTTGTAGCAAAATTCATCCGCATTATCATGATCGAAACCGTACCTCACACCTTGTGGACAGCCAAGCTCGACGAAGAGGCCGATGTGGGGCGTGCCGAAGAATAGGCCGGTGGGGCGTCTGGGGATGTCGGCGTTGCTACTGCACACTCCCGTGTGCTCCTCCCAGCAGCTTCCTCCTTCTCTCCGACCTCATTCGCTCCTCCTCCACTTCGGCCTCCTCTGCTCCTCCTCAACTCCGGCCTCCTCTGCTCCTCCTCAACTCCGGCGGATAGCCAGTGGTGGGGTGGGGTGTCATGGGGGGAGCGGGGAAGGGTTCGATTGGATACGCAGAGGACTGGAGGCGCAAGTGGCGGCGGCGACGAGGTGGTGTGGGGTGGGATGGGGTGGGGGAGCGGGGAATGGTTCGATTGGAGATAGACAGGCGGGCCATGCGACAAGGGGAGGACAACACGCATCCGCTGCATGTTCGCCCAGACTGCAAACCGGACGCACAATTGGGCCCAAATTGGGTCGTGGCGGACAAAAAAACGGACCCTTGTCCGTTTGCGTTGCCCCGTTGGGCCGTTTTTTTTTGTCCGTCGTGAGCCAAACACTGCCCGACGAACCAAAAACAGACATTTGGGTCGCGCCGTTGGAGTTGCTCTAAGGACATCTCCAACACCTCTTCCGCGTTCATTCGGATTGACTGTTTGGATTATTTTTATCACACCATTATTCTGTATTTGTTTGCGGGTTGATTCGTTTAGCCGTTTTCACGCAAATGTGATTCAAATCATAAAGAAGCTTTGTGGAAGTTCAAACCATCGAAACACCCTTACTGAACAACCTGGTCCCATCCAACACCCCTCCATGCCAAAAATCCTCTCGCACGCGAAGTGATCGTCATGCATTCATGGAAGTTGTTGACATCGGATATCGGTCGACTGCATGTGTGACCGACCACTGTGGCCTACGTTGATGCCCAACCAGTACCTAGGTGATCGTTCATTGGAGGGATGTAAGGCTCGCATGTTGAGAGTCCCAGTCTCCGCTCCCGTTCAATGCCGAAGAGACGCGGCGGGACAGCTACACGTTAGTCGCCTGTTAGCATTAAACCAGTGCGACGGTAGAGAAACGCATTATGACGCCACGCATTTGAACCGACCCCTTTGCTCCCCTAGCCGTCGCTCGCTATTTAAGCGGACCATCGCAGAACCGTGAAACACACCACACACTGAACGTTCCCCTTTCTTTTTTCACCATGATGTCGAGCTCAAGGCTCTTCTAGGATAGATATCGGTTCGCTGGCCGAGAAACATCAATTGAGGACATCAACTCTCCTCAACAAGCGAGCATAGCGACTTCCTAGGAAACGATTACATGCAGAAGCTTTGCGGACTAATCACCGGTTGATAAGCCCCTTGGTCAGGGAGGCGGAGAGTCGTCTTTCCCTCCCATTGAAGCATTACTGACCGGCGCTCCAGTCGGCATCCTTCATCATATAAGTAGGAGGATCGAGTGGCACGCGGGTTAGGAAGATTTGACGAATGAGGGCCGTTGGTGCACACCATTCGTCTGCCTGGCTGGTTATCAACTGCACTAAAGCTTCTTCGCCACCGAAAGCACCAGAGCTAGCGAGGATGGCCCATCCGACCGCCGACATAGGTTTGGACTAGACTAAACTCGTGTATTTCATTCGGTTTGCATGAAGTGCATTTGGTTTATGTAAATTATATCTAAATTTGAATGAAATCCGTTCAGGATTGTGCGGTTGTTGAAGTGTATATTGTTCGTTTTAGCGGCAGAAGAGACAGACAGGCGACGACGGCGACCTGTGCGAACAACTAATTAAACAGGGCGGATCCATGAACAACCGGACAAAGAGGATCGTTTTTCGCGTGGGATAACACTTTTGTGATTAGTTTTATGATTGGATATGTAGAAACAATGAACATCCATCCCTTTTAATTATGATCGAACATTAAATTTACTCATTTGCTATACATTGCGAATTAGAATCTTTTTAAGCATTCCAAGTAAGTTTCTCATCGTCTTAGAACATCTCCAGCCGTTCGGCCCCCCTAGCCGATTTTCGGCGCTATTTTAGTGCCGCTTGGGGGGCGTTCGGGCGGCGAAACCCGCTTGGGGCGGCCAACCCCCCAGTCGCGCCCCCAAGGCGACCCCTCAAGTTCGGCGTATATTTGTCAAAAACGCGGCAAATTGAACGAAATTCGGCCTAATTCATTATATTTGGTCTAATTTTACATAATAGCAACTTAAAAACTAAAAAAAACTACTGATAATAAAAAAAACGAGTAGAGCTCGTCGAAGTCGAGCCTCCCGCCGCCTCCTCCGGTGGCCCCACCAGCGGCGCCGTCGTCGCCGTCGTCGTCGCCTCCCTTGGGCTCGCGCTTCACGGCGGCCTGCGCACTGCATGTGCCGCCGTCGAGCGCCCCCTTCCTCCTCCTGGCCAGCTGCAGCTCCTCCTCCTCGTCGTCGGTACCGTCCAGCACGACGAACTCGGGAGTAGGCGGCGCAGGCGGCGCCCACTTGCTGCGGCGGCTGCTGCCGCCCTTCCCCTGCGCCGACGGCCGATTCTTCTTGGCCTCGGCGAGTTCCCAGGCCCTCAGCTGCTCCTCCATCTGGCTGAGGAGGTAGTCCTTCTTGGCCCACTCGAGGCTGGCGTCATACTCCTCCTCCTCATCGGTCGGTGGGGGCGGCGGAGGCGGGGCGACCTCCTTCTCCTTCTTCATCTTGCCGCCGAGGCGGGAGAGGAAGCCTCGGCGCCGAGGCGTGGCGGACGATGGGCCGCCGATGACGACGCCGGCAGCGCGCGTCCGGCGGCCAAGCGGCTCGGTCTTGACCTCAGTTTTCACCTCGGTCTTGACCGGGGCGAACTGCGGCGAAGAGTAGGCCGGCCCAGAGGAATGGGAGCCGTCGGACGACGACGATGTCGCCCCATCGCCGTCGCGCGAGAGCATCGCCCACACAGACGTGCCGCCGCGGCTGTAGGAGCGGCGGGCCGCGGCCCCATACCCACTCGGTGGGTACTGGAGCCGCGACGTGTTGCCGTTGTCGATGTACTGGAGCACCCACTCAAGGGTGCGCCCCTCCGCGCTCCACCAACGCCGGCGGCCGTCGCGGTTGAACCGGCCGGCCACCGCGTGAGGCCGTTGGTGGAGGCGATCGCCTTGGCCCGGCGGTGCTTGAAGTAGGCCGCCCATGCGGCGGTGTTGCCTGCCGCGTTCGCCGGGTTGGCACGCTCCTCCGGCGTCATCTGGGCGCGGGCGGCCTCCACCTTAAGGTCGAAGGCGATGGTGCCCTCCTTTGGCGCCGGCGAAACCGGGATGCCGCCGTTGGAGAGGACCCAGTCGTGGGGTGGCCTGGTGTCCGGCGGGCACGGATAGCCGGCCTGCGCGGGGAGGATGGCCTCCATCTGCAGCAGGCTGCGGCGCTGGAATCCGTTCCGCGCAAGGTTGTCCATGGCCGCCGACGAGGTGGTAGGAGGAGGAAGGAGGAGGAGATGGCCGCGAGAACAGAGGAGGAGAGGAAGAGGAGCGAGTGTGTGCGGCGTGTTCACCGGCGAGCCCTTTAGATAGCGGTGGAACGCGAAAGGGCGGCCTCACCGGGGCGGGACACGCGGCTCACCGGGGCGGGACACGCGGCGACGCCGTCGTCGGACCGTTGGTATACTCAACGCGCCGCATTGAATCCCCTGCTGGCGATTGGACTGGACATCAGCGCCGCATTGATGCTCTGCGGCGGCGGCAGGCGCGGGGAAGCTGAGGCGGGAGGATGAGGACGACGCGTGTTTACACGCCGACAAGTAGGGCCGGCGCGCGGCGCGCGCGAAACCGCTCGTGTATTTTCTCTCTTTCGCGCCGTTTTGTTTCATCCGGCGCCCCAAGCGACCCCAGTGCGCTGGGTTGGCTTGGGATCGCCGGACTCAATTTTGGTCCAATCCTGCGCTATTTGGGCCCTTCGGGCGCGGATGAGCGAAATTCATTCATCCGAGGCGAATAGCTCCGCGGAGATGCTCTTAAGTTGGTTCTGTTCCTTTGACCCTTTACCCCTTTTTTTCTTGTCTTGAATTTGCGCAACCCTTTTCCTCGCATGAAGAAAGCGGTGAAGTCGGGCGAGCTCCTGGATCCCATGGATTGCCTGGTTTGAACCGATCGACCTATAAACGAAATGTACTATCTTACATTTAAGGTTATCCCAAGCCCCAAGGTGATGTGCTGTGCAGCAGAACTAAATGCTGTGTGTGTCTGTCTACAAGCATGTGCGATTGTGCAAACAAAAGTCTCCGGCCGGGGATATGCACGACGGAGGAGCCGCCACACGTCGGACTCCGTAAACAAATCTCCAAGCGGCAAGGGTTAGAAAACAAACAAAATCATTGGAACTCTCTGCTAATGCGACGTTTGTTGGGTCCACGATCACCGGCGTGCATATAGCCGCTCCCCTGCTGTCCTGTCTCTCTCTGACTGACGGACCGAGTCACCATGGTTTACAAAACTCCATCCCATGTTAGCTTGTCGAGACCAACACGTCCAGCTCCGTATCCAGGTTAGTAGTAGTACCCCATATATACTCCTACATTTTAATTTACTACTGCTCCCGGTAATAAGAATCGTCAACAGGTGCGTGCGTGGACGAAGATCCTCCTGATCGGCACTCTGACAGCGTATCACCTTGTTATTTTTTTAAAAAAACGACAGCATATCTCCTTGGGTAAAGCAGATGGAATACTGGTAAAACAGAGTAGAAAATTGGCTCGAGATCGCTCAAGTTGCACGATGAGCACAACTTGATCCTTTGATCAAGTTAACACGCCCTACTTGGTCCCATGCCGGACTCAGTGGGCAGTTTGATTTGAGAGCTCCAGACGAATTACGGCAATGCACTGTGTGAAGTTGAGTGACACGAGCAGATGTACTAACTTTGCCACAACTAACCTTAGGCAAAGTGTGGTGAATAAAATGGTCACCACAAAGTGTGGCAAGGTGTGGCAAAAAAATAAGTCTATGACATATGGACCATAGTACTAATAAAATGTGACAAATCATAAGTGTGACAATGAATCAAACACAAATTAAAGATATTATGACATGACTAAGCTTAGGCGTGGCAAGCTTTGGCTGGAAACCAAACAGCCCCGTCGGTGACACGGCCAGGCACAGTGAGAGTGGCCGACTCACCGATATTTTCGGACTGCATAACTTGCGGCTGGACTGGAGCTACGTGATGCACGAATTATATTGGCACCCACTTTTTGGGTCTAGAAAGACGAGATTCACCATCATATCATTTGTCTTCTTAGCACAATCCACTAGTAATCTAAAACGTTTTATACGCGTGTATGGAGAGAGCATTAGTTAATAATCATAGGAATGCTGAAGGTACATATGATAGATCAAATCAGAGATCGATTTTCACAAAAAGTACTCCTTAATTAGATGATGTCTGATGCGAGCAACTAGTTAATGAACACCCTCTCGCACGGCCCCGCGGATGTCATTTTTTACGCGCTCTGGAGCCGCCACATGTCGAGGTTTGACCGCGTCCTGCGCGAAGTAAAAACTGTGGCTGCGTGCGTCGTGCCTGTGGCTGTGGCACGGACTGTGGCTCGGGCTGTGGCTGAAAAACTATGGCTCTAGCTCGGACTGTGGCTGAAAATTGTGGTTGTGACAGGGGGTTGTGGCTGAAAACTGTGATTGTGGCAGGGGTGTGGTTGAAGACTGTGGCTGTGGCTGAAAATTGTGGCTGTGGCTCGGATTGTGGTTGTGGCAGGGGACTGTGGTTGCGCGTGTGGCTATGACTGTGGTTGTGTGTTCGGAAGACGCCACGTGTCAAACGCGAAATGACTAAAGGAAAACTCCGAAACGCACTAGAACGTGATACTTGGCGCGCTCGAAACGCGCACAAATGACCTCTGTGAGGGTACCTTCTAACTAGTGATTGACGCAACTTGCTAGATGAACATTCAAAAAGTAAAATCTTCAGTTGGATCGGCCCGATTAGCTTCATTTTTTTTCGCGTGGTAGGGGAGGAAAAGCGACGCAGTTCATTCAAAATCACTAATCAAGAATTACTCATTGCAATGAACACCCTCATCTAAACTAATATATAAAAGCACGAGAGGGGCTGATCCAAAACATCCTGACCTTCCATTCATCAAATCTAACGCTTAGAATTGTTTCCATGTTTAGCGCAGCACAACACGTTTAATACCCTTAAGATTTGCTATAAATTACCCACCACTGCCATTACAATAATGATAATTAATTTTGGGCTAATTATGAGACATGCATGCACTAATTTCTTTCCTATGCATGATCCATGATCCTGTAATCTTTCCTGCATGCACGCGATTTTTTGCTTGATTATGTCCTTAACATTGATTATCAATTATTGTAGCGTACGATTCCTTTTCATCTCACATGTAAAATATTTTTCCTGTGCAACTACCTACACATACAAAATTTATTTTAAATTGGTTGTTACAGTAATTGCATGCGTCAAGATTAGGAAAAAAATGAACCTTGGAGATCGCTTCATTCATGACGTCTTTTATAGTAAACTTTAAGTGGAAAGAGCCCATCAAGGATGAAATTTTGGAATCAACAAAATACACTTACTATTTTATAATTCCTTGACAAAATAATGCACCTAATAATATAAAACAGATGGAGTAAGAATTTTTTAAATTTTGGGACCCCTTTTATATTCAATGTTCATATCGCACAATGTGCAAGATAAAGTACTTCGCGCGAGGCGATTTGTGGTATTGGATCGACTACTCAGCAACGTACACAATTGAAGATCCTCGTGTGATGTCATCTTGGTTGATATATGTCATGACAAGTGTGAATCGTGTGAATTAATAGTTATGTTCTAGCACAAAAAAAATTCTACACCGGGGCCTCAAATTCCTAGACCGACATAGACACGGCTTCATTAACAAGTTTTGATATATACTTTTCTACCTGGGAAATAATATCAACGTGAGTACACTAAGGTTTATAAATAAGTCACCTACAATTTGAGTGCAAGCCACACAATTTTTGTCAACATCAGTAGACCGCTCGATTGATTCTTATATATTATTGCATTAGGTAATTGCACATGCGTTACAAAGGGGTCCATATCTATTTTATCTGCAATTATCATGATTACATGAAAATATATACTAGATGTCAATTGAATTGAGATTATCCTAAAAATAATACTTCCTTGAAAAACTAACACTTATCGACTTACCTAAGAAGACATGTTTTCATCTGATAAATCATAAGATTTATGTGGTTTTCAATAATAATCTACAAGAAAACAAAAATTAAGAAGATTTTTTTTAAGAAGAAGCGAGGGGAGGAGGAGAGGACGAAGTGAAGTTCAAAAGAAGGTGGTAAACGAAATACCGATAGATAAAATATGAGACGTTACATCATTTTTGTATGCAATAGAGATAAAAGTATAATATTGTGCCATTTTGTTATTTTATTTAACCACATTTAATTCTTTTGCTCATTTTGTTTAAATATATTCATGTTAGGGACGTTTTTTCGTATGATTGCACGTACAAATATACTAGTTTCTTTCGGTGCGCCATTTGTAGCGCTCTGGAGGCCCCTTTTTTAGAAGCACGGGGCATGCCTCTTACGGAAGCAAATCTGTGGCTCCATGAAAAGCATCATTAGGCTTTTTTCTAGAGGCATGGGCGTGCCTCTCACGAAAACAAATCTATGTCTCCACGAGAGGTACGATAGTGCCATCTTTTTTACCTTTTTCTAAAGGCACGGGACGTGCATCTCGTGGAAGTAAATCTGTGCCTCTACGAGATGTATGATCATGTTTTTTTTTCCTTTTTAAAGGTACGGGGCGTGCCTCTTATGAAAGCAAACATGTGTCTCCACGAGAGGCACGGTCGTATCTTTCATAAAAAAACATTTTCACGTATTTTTTTTCCTCAACAAAATGTAAGAAAAACCACGTGACCATCGAAAACACCAAAATAACTAAATAAATAAAATTTTAAGAAAGCGCTCATGATGTGACGTATGGCGCTGTCAGCACATGAAAAAAAATCCTTGCTAAGCTTCCGAAGGAGCGCTTTGCTCTCAGTTCATACATGTAATGGGCTTCATATTTGCCTGGGCTGCGGTGCTTAAGTTATAAATAAAATGGGCCTTTAAGCAAGGCATGCGAATATGGCATTTTTATTTTCGAGCGAATCCCACAACTCCCCCACTTAGATGAACATTAGAAAAGTAAAATCTCCAATAGGGCCGGACCAATTAGCTCCGATTTTCTACTTTGTATTTAATTTCCTCTTCTTATATTCTCCAAAATATCATAAATACATACTTCCTCCTCCCAATTATATAAGAAATCTGCAGTCCAAATTGAATTGTTAAAATGTCTTATATTATAGAATAGAGGTAGTCTGTACTCCACATGTTTCATGACTTTTTTTCATGATTTTATAAAATTTGAACTAATGTCACAATAATAATTATGTAACAAAGTGGGTCAAATTTAAATTTATTTACAAATTAGATGATACTCCGCACGCGTCTACGGGAATCGATTGTCGTATATTTCAATGAAATTTGATTGTGTAATTTTTAGATATTTAGATTAATAACCAATATTAGTATATGAATACAACTTGTTATATCTGATTACGTATAGTTGTAAAAATTGAATATAAGTATAGTAGCAGAATGAAAAATAATTTTCCATGCATGGTTGCATGTGATGGTGGGTCTTGTCTTATGCATGGTTGCATATGCTTGCATGTTGAGATAAAATAGGTTAGTGAGGATCACTCTCTTAGGTATATAGGATCATGAAAACTATTGAGTAGAAAATAATTAATGCATCATAAATTTTTTTTACCGTAGTTTCAAAAATGTTGATATCATTAAAATAATGTTACTTACAATTTTATTCATGTTCAATTAAGTCTTGATGATAATATAAAAATAATAATCATGTATTGAAAATATGTTAAATGTGAAGGCAAGTCTTTATTGGACCGGCCGGCTTGCACCAATGCATTTTTCGTCATAATAATAATAATAATAATAGTTATTATTATTATTATTTATTTCTTTGTTTGTTTATAATAAAAAAACTTTTAACAATATCAAAAAATATTTTTTAAATATACGGACATTCTTTATAGAAATAAATTTATATTAAAAAAAGTGTATTCTATATTAAAAAATTGGTTGGTTTGTATTTTAGAAATATTCATCTTACAATATACAAAAGTTCAATGTATATTAAGAAAATAATTTTATATTATTTTTCGTGATGATTATTGAAAATAGTCATCATACAGTATATTAAAAATAGTTAAAATAGAAAACATGAAACTTAAATTAAAAGTCAAAGGCAAAACAAAAAGGAAAAAGATGAAATGATTAAAGAAGCAGCACATGACGTGGCCGGTCCATTGTGGTGTAACGAGGCTTCTCTCTTTAGCGGAAAAATGGTGAAATCACTAGTTAGAGGTTACACACAGTGAAGGTGCACTTACGGATGTATCTATAAGTGCAACCACAGTTCGCGCGCCTGGAACGCGACCCATGAGACTTCTCGGTTCACCAAAGTGACATTTGCAGGTGCTTGTAGAGGTACCCTCGAAATAGTTGCTCTTCGCTAATGGTCACTTCTGAACTTACAATGATTTTTAATTTTTTAATTTTTAATTTTTTATTACTTTTCTTTTTGGTTTCAATTTTTTTTCTTCCATTTCCTTTACTTTTTGTTCGGTTTTCATTTTATTTATTTCTTTTTTTCATTGTCTTTTTGTTTCTATTTTGTTGTTCTCGTTTTCACTATATTCCTTACTTTTTGCAGGGTTTTATTTGGTTTCGTTTTTTATTTTGTTATTTATTGGTTTTATTCTTAGAACAATGTTGATAATGTATATTAGAAATGTTTATACTATTTTAAAATGTATTTGATGCATATAATAATATGTAACATGCATTGTATATTGGTAAAAATAATAATAAACAATTTAAATATTAATTTTTTATTTGCAATATTGTTCCTGATGTATATGAATATTTATATAGTTTGTGGAAAATGTTTATTGCAAATAAAAAATTCTTCATCGCATTATTAATATATTTAATACATTTTGTAATTTGTAAATACATGATCAATAAAAATTTTATATATGTTTAACATTTTATGAATACATGATCAACATTTTTCCAGACACATTGTTTATTTATTGTATACTTCTAGTTATACACAATCAAATTTTTACTCATTTAATATTTTCAAAATGCATGATTAACTTTTTTGAAATGATTGAGTACACATATTGTATATTTTTTGTATACATTTTCTTTGTATAATAGAAGCATTTTTATATGCATTTAACATTTTAGTTACTTGATTACCATTTTTGAATGTTCAATGTAATATATTTTTTAGTATATGTATTGTAAATTACGAAAAAGCAAAATATGCAAACAAAAAACGTGAAACAAATAGAAAAAAAAATGATGTTGTGGCCTGTGGTGAGTAGCCTCGGGCGCATTGGGCCGGTTCAGTACCGCGCTCGCCTATGCGAGGTTGCTTTCTTTCTCGCGTCAGGTGAAGCATAGGCGCACCCTGGACTAGACCAGCCTTGTTTTTCAAGAAGCCTCGTGGACACACCGCGTTGGGCACGACCAATTAATTATTATTCTGTTTTTTAAGTAAGTAATTTTTAGGGAAACAATTTTCTAAAATAATTTTCTACAGAAAAATGTTTAATGTGAAAGTAAAATACAGAAAAACAAGACAATGAAAAAAGAAAGATAATATTTTGAAAAAGAACATAAGTTCTACGTGACGACGGTTTGAACTTCCACAAAACCCTTGTATGCATCTGATTAGCGAAAAAAGAACACGCGCTGCTAAATAACGAATGCGAAATGACAAATATGTATGAACCGTGTTAAAAGTGCCCTAAGGGTATCTCCGATTAACCTAGTCTAGAACTACGTCAAACCATAGCCGTAAAAGTTCACCAGTAGTTTAATCATAAAAGTGCCCTAAGGGCATCTTCGACAAATACGAAATGACATTGTGGTCTTCCTTACGCAAGGATACTGACTTCGGTTTCGGCGAGGCCGCCTTGGCCATGCCGGTGCACCAGAACATCGTTAGGCTAGTTGTGCATGTGCCTGATCTGCATCATCCCTAAGCTAACAGATCCGGGGACGTGGATCGTCAGCGCCTTCATAAGGCCGCGTCCCGCGACGGTGCTCGAGTCCGACGAGCGGCGCATCTTCAGGCCTCTCACGAGAGAGTTTCTTGGTTTCACCTATGGACGTGGGCGTGCCGTCAGACCTCATCCTCTTAGTTCTAGTCTTACTGTCAAGTTTCAAGGTTTACACGACCTACGCGCATTCTTAAATTATTTTGACAACTAATAGGATTAATAATCGGGCTTGCTAAATCTTAGTCAACTGGAAAACAGTTAAGCCTCTGTTAGATTCGCACTTGTTGGATCAATTTATAGGGATGAATTACATGGATTATTACCCCCCTGAATTCCCCCCGATAGGGCAATCCCTCTACATTAGTTCAATCATGTCATGCCAAAAACCAGTCAAGTGTAGTTAGTGCTGACTTGCATTTTGTTTTCTTTTATTATGAGGAAAAACATGTCTTTTTGGGAAAATTTACTTTTCTAAAGATATTGATTTGCTTTCGTAAGAAACGTAACCATGTTTTTTATTAAAAGAAATCAACAAAACCTATTAATATGATATCTAGTTTCAAAGATCTCCGCACGAAAAATGCAACGGTAAAAATGGTTCGTGATTTAAACGGTTCAAGAGACAAAACATTTCAAAAACAAATCTACGAAAAGAAGAAAACTCCAAATTACAATGAGAGGATATGAAATTATGAATGACCATTGCAGGAAATACTCCTTAATTAGTGATTTCAAAAACATTGTTTAAAAAATGGTGTATTAAACAATATCCTCTTTGCTTGTCAGTCCTATTTCTCGCCAATGAAATGTAACTCGGTCTCTCTTCGGCCTGTGAGTATGGGACGCTTCATTACTGTAGCGCTCTATTGACTTGAGTTTTTTCTCTCTTATTCATTTTTCTTTTCTTCGTCATTTTTTCCTATGTTTTTGGGGGTATTATTCTTTTATTAAACATATTAATATTTTTCAATACAGATTGTACTTTTATCGTGTACATGTGAAACATCTTGTATTTTTTTTTTAAGTTGCTTTAAACATTATTAATGCATTCTAAACATTTTCAAACACATTGAATTTAATTGACTAAGCATTTATAAGCTACGCAAAAAATTTAATAATGGATAATAAGTTTTTAATTTGTAAGTTTTTTACCATAATAATATTTTGTGAAATAGCATGTAATTGTTTTTTGAATGGTACTTACTATTTTTATCCTACCCAAATTTCTTACATTATATAACTTTTAATGAACATAGCATACATATATTTGAAACATGGAAAAAATTAGTTGTTACTTAAATTTTTAATGGGGACGAAAAATTTATTTTAAATTATGCGAACATTTTATTACATTGTATAAATGAACATTGATGTAAAACTCCATGAACAAGTTTTGAATTTAACGAATAGTTTTACAGAATTGCATAAGTATTTTTACCCTTCGTGAATATTTTTAAACGATCAATGAAAATTTGTAAATATTTGAAAAGAGAAAATTATAAATTTGCTATAAGCCAGCTCTTTCTCATCTTATTGGGCATCTTAGGCGAGTGGTTCCTTGTCTCTCTGTAAGAGTGAGACATTATTTGAGAGGTATCGCTCGTGAAGGTCTCTATTTTTTTTTTGGGTGATGCAAATAACGTATTGCATCCATGTCATTTGTCAAATGAAAAATTAACGTGCTATAGCATTGTTAATAGCATGCTATAATGTTCTTGGTAATTATTAATTTTTTGATATATTTTTTTAGTTGTTCTATAAGCCCGTCCTTTCCCAGATTTGTTTCGTGTCGAGATCTTGGAAACAACATCTCATATTAATATAATTTGCTAAACTTTATTTCCCACAACAAAAATAGAACTCAACAGAAAAAAGTAAAATAATAATAAATAAGTAAGTAACTATGTTTTTTTTCCTTGTGAAGGCACAGATTGACTTCTCATGGAAGCGCATATATTCGATGAACTATGTTGTTATTTTTATTTTTCAGGAAGCACAAAATGTAGGCATAAATTTGATTCTCCTAGAAACAAACACGTACTGTTTCTTATGGAGCCATGAATTATCGGAAGAACAAATTTGCTTATTGTGGAAAAACGTATATTTTGTATAAATTATGCTTTCCTTTTTAGAAAAGTATGAATTTGTTTTTCAAGGAAGCATATAATATATATATATCTATAAATTAAAGCTACTAAGGTATAGCGTTTGCTGCTTGAGCGGATGTTTAATTGTATGACACGTATCATGTTTGATCGTCCGTTTCATTGTACGACACGTACGCTTGGCTTTTTTTACCTGCCTCCGTATTATTCTCGAATCTCGATTCAGGCGGCGTCGCATTGCTTTGGGCTTGCCGTACATATTTTGCTCTGCTCCGCCCTCATCGTCCGCTTCCTCGGCAGTCCCGCCCCATCCATCCCCGACCTGCAGCCGACGGCTAGCGAGGTGATTCCTCGGCCGCTCCGCCCTTCCTATCCCCGACCTGCAGCCGGCGACCGGCGAGGCCGCTCCTCCCCGCCCCTGCCAGCTGTCGCGCTCCTCCGTTCGTCCCTCACCAGTCTCGCCTCCGCGTTCTGTTGCGTCGCTCATGGTCGGCTACGTCTTCCTCTGCCTCGTCGCCGCCTCCCTCCTCGACCGGCTCTGGCGCGCGACATCTCCATCTTCTTATACGTAGATACAGTCCTCTGCTTTTCTCTCTGAATTACCATTGAGGTCAATCAGCAGTGAGCTCAGAAACAACAGCGGAATTTCAATTGCACTGCACGAGCGACAACCTTTCGAAATAGCAACACATCACTTTTACCAAATCAACATTTTGTTGACTTGAGTAGCACTATAATCAGGTATGAGCGTTGGGTACCACTATAGTAAGATATGAGTAAGAACTCTAAGATGACACAACCTGGTGGTTTTTCTCCTGTTCGGCTTCCTAAGAAACATACTCCCTCCGATCCATAATAAGTGTCGCTCATCTAGTACAAAGTTTATACTAGCTTAGTACAAAATTGGCGACACTTATTATGGATCGGAGGGAGTAGATAATAAGCCCCATTGATTGGTAGTGTCTGAAAGTTCAAAAGTTGATTTTCGAGAGATTTACAAGCCATGAGATTGATTGATTGTTTTGTGGAGCAGGTGTGGTTGGTGATCCGATGATCCCGGGTGCTCCACTTTTGCGTCCTATATCTTGGAGTTCGACCTTCTGGATTTCCTTCTGATCTTCTATCTACCCTGACTGATCATAAGCATTCCGCTGGAGTACTTTATGGTTGGTTCGTTGCCTGCAGCTTTGTATCAACAAAGCTATGATTCAGATAACATGTGCTTTGCTTATCATCTATTTGCAATAGCGATCACTTAGTTGTTGATTTCTTAAGATATTTATGTTAAGATAAGCAATAGCGATCACTTAGCGTCCTCAATCTTGGAGTTCAGCTTCATGTTATGGCAAGACCTTTCATGTGTTTTTGCAGTTCCAGGGGAGTCTCTACATCCAGCTGTACAACAATGCTGTTATCATTTAATTCGTCACATGACACATTTATCCCATCAGTCTCCTTGCGCTTCCTCTGAATTGGTGACACAAGTTCTGGTGTTTGATTATCTGGTCACGATGAAATCGTAACAGAAGAAAAATGCGTTTGTTTTAGTATTTTGTAATGTTTCTTCACTTTGCTTTGTTTCATTGCTCATCCTAATCAAGACTACACATAGACATCCATTATAATCAAACACGAATCAAGTTGTACGGTGGTGTCACCCCATAAATTCAGAGGACTGCCAGTTCAAAGAAAATTAGAAAGCTGGGATTTTTTTTAAGTGATGTGCCTGTAGAGAATAAAATGGCCATTTAACAAAACTAACTTACCAAGTTAAGCTATAGCAAGATAATGCGGAAACCTCACATTTTGATTTTTCTCCTGACTGAATAGTAGAATATGAAGAATCTGGAGATTGTCATCAGCCTTCTGTCAGTTAGCTCTCCATATTTATAGGATATACATCTGGTTGAACTGATACCAGTCCACACACTCTTAGTACATTTTCATGAATATTTAACTGTCAGTCCACACATTCTTAGTATATTTCCATGAATATTTAACTGCCTGGTGCTTCTATCCGGATTCCTTTCGTCCATTTTTATGGAAAATACAATCCTAGGACAGATTATAATGTATGCACATGGCATTCAGAAATTTGATCATGTTAATATAGTTTATGTACACAACAGTTTAGAGCACCAAACCAAAGAAGCCAACAGTTCTCTTAAGTTCAAACATGTCTCTATTTTGAGGTATGTCTTAGGAAGAATACAAGTATTAGTTTAGGTTTTTTTCTGCCTACCCAGCAGTTCTCTAAGTTCAGAATTCTGTGTATTTTGAGGAATATGCCTTAAAAGGACTGCAAATATTATTTGAGATTATTTGCTATATACCCTTGTTTGCAGATCCTTTTTTTTAATATCTATAACCATTTGTCAGTTATTTGATTATCCTGATGGACAACCTAGAGTTAGACTGATTATCCTGATGGACAACCATGGCCAAGGTATACTTGAACTAAATGGGCTTCCAAAGATTTATATTTTGCACATATGCACATATGTTAACAGTTTTCAACATCCAAGTCCAAAAAATATAGCTGGGGTGAATGCAGAATGCGCAGCAGCTCAATCAACAGGAAGAACAAATTATTTTCCACCTGACCTGGAACAACTCCAAGGGAAATCTATTATTGTCACGGCCACTCCACACCAAAAATCAGTTGATATTGATTCCTACCATTTACGTGTCAAAACATTGGAGTATGTGGATGATTAAGAAACTGATCTCCCACTGCTTCGTATGATTAACCCATCGGAAACAACAGATTTCACAGGTCCCTCATCTTCTACACCTCCAATACATGCTTCAACACAGAGAAACAACATTGCAACACTGTCGTCCTCTGATCAAGAACAAGTACACCAACTAATTCACAATACTTTTACATTGCTTTACTATATATAGTTGGTTTTACTTACATCACATTGTGAAAAATCTAGACACTTGATGATGCACCTACTGGACAAAATAAGAGAGGATCACAACAAGAAGATGAGTTTTCAACATCCAAGTCCAAAAAAAAGTAAGCATAAATTACAAAACAAAAGATGGCTCAGATAACCTTAGCAAACCTTAATTATCTTAACACTACATTCTTATCTACAGGTGGTTTCTTTCAGCGTGATCCATAATGTAATCTACCGCAACAACTCTGTTCGCTACTAAGTATATTACTCCCTTCGATTCATATTAATTGGCAGACACTTAGTACAACTCTAGTACAAAGTTATACTAAGTGTGTGTCAATTAATCTGGATCGGAGGGAGTACTTTATGTAAGATAGTTGCCTCAGGCAACACCAATAAAACAGTGTTTTGTTATGACTATCTATGATAAATCTTTTCATATAATTGTGATCGATTGGTTTAATGCCTCCACATAATACAACACACCATATAATTCATCATGCATATTGCCCAGATACCAAAAGGAGGCACATCTATTTTCTTTTATAGATACACCCCACACATGCCAGTCACAACAAAAGGATGATGCCACTTTCCTCTTATTTAGAAAACACACACACAAAGGCTTCACTACGGGCAGGACGTGTCGCCGTGCCATATGTGTGCTAGTTGATTTATGAAGGCATAGATTTTGCTTCACACGGAAGCACATTTGTTTTACGTACACTGTTTTTCCTTTTTCAGAAAGCATATTTGCTTCTCATACCCTAAAAACACTTTCTTGTGCCTTAAATTTTTCAATTCATCATATGTTTTGTGGTTTAAAATAGGGCAGCTATTGAATTAATCCGACTATTTGCAGGTCTAGCTCTGACTACGATTGCAGCCACCCACATCCATCTGACTTTGTTTCAGACTTCACTTTTTTAACTTTTAGTTTAAAAACACTTGTAAAAAGCTTTTTGAAATGGAAAACGATTCCCTACGGTGGGCCGGCGCAAGCTAGCGCTGGTCGCACCTGCGCCGGTCGCCACGCGAGGAAATAAAAGTTGCGATTCACTTGCACATTTGTTGAATATGTTACGCGAATGTGTTGTAACCATTACATTAAAATGCTACCATCTGTATAACTACGATGCAAAATACTATGTTGATCTATATTATTTTTCGCTAAACAGATGTACTTAGATGTATTTTAGTACTAAGCACATTAATTGGTGAGTGTGACATAAAAATGCTATTATGCTCATCCATATTACTCGTCGCACAAACGAATGTTCTAGATGTATTTTAGAGCTATGCACATCCATTTTAGATAGTGCGACCGGTGATGGCGGTGCTACATTTTTTTGTTGTAACGGGCAAAGGGAAAAGCTATCACTGACACTTGATTTTTGCTACAATCAAAATTAATAAGTATGATTAGTGATGACCGGATGCGAATTTTGTTGCAACCGGTATAAACACATGCTACCACTGGTGATCAAATTTGTTGCCATCAATTGTTGACAAATATGGTACGCAACAATTTTTGTCACGATTTTTTGCTGCAACGGTGCAATTTAAAAAAAACATACGATAATTTTTTGTTACATCTGCATACCATGAAAACTGCAATCGGCATCTTGAAAAGCAACACCGATACGATTTTATTTACGTAGGGATAATTACAATCTGGACCGTTTAACACCCGTGATCGTGCATGTGGAATTGGACCGGCGGGGGGCTAGACCACCGATGCTTAGCGATGTCGTTTCGAAATAGTGCTTTGGACCTTTGAAATGGTGCTTTAAACCATCTCCCCTCATGTGATTGTTAATAAAAATGAAGGTAATCTCAAGGCTGGATCTCTGGCACCCTTCCGGGAGGCTGTCGACGGTGTTCCCCGTCCTGTTCTCTTACTGCTCCTCCCCCAATATTTCGATTGCGAATTTGGCAGCTCAAAACCGGGACCTGGAGTTTCGTCGTACTCTTTCTCATGCAGAGTTGGCTGACTGACAACAGGTTGTTGGCATGTTCCCCTCGCTCTCGGATGGAGAGGATGTGATCTCTTGGACCCTTTCTGCTTCTGGCAAATTCACGGTCAAATCCTTATATACGACACTGGTGGGTGGGCGTAGGACGGGTCGCTTTTCGCCTGTTTGGAAGTCCAAGGTGCCACCTAAATTCAGGATTTTCCTTTGGCAAGCGTTTCGGGGAAAACTCCCGGCCTCAGACCAGATTCTCAAAAGGAAGGGTATTGACTCCACCGCGTGTCGCCTGTGTGGGGCACATGAGACTACAATGCACATTTTTTTCCAGTGTCATTTAGCTTAATTTTTGTGGAGTTGTGTGAGATCTTGGCTTGGGGTGTCGTGGCACCCCGCCTCCTTTGGTGAGGTTCGGTCGCGGGTTAAGTCTCTAGCAGCTCCCTCTCGTAGAATTTTTTGGGTGGCTTTTACAGCTTTGTGTTGGGTTCTTTAAACTACCCGTAATAAGTTTACTTCGTACAACTTCTTTAATACAGAGCTGGATCCCGCTGAGTAAGCCGTGGGACGAGGATAACCAGAAGGACATCATCAACCGCATCAAAGAAGTGGCCAGGCCCCTCCTACCTCAGCAAGCTCCCCCTACCGCCGCGAGTCCTTAGGCGTCGTCTCCCTTGCTCTAGTCTGGTGGCTACAGCTCCGTCATTTTAGCGTTTGTTTAAACTCTTATTTGGCTCCGTTGGTTGTGGCCTTCGTGCCGTTTGCTGGTTACTGTAATGTTGAGCTAGATTGTGTACCGTTTGACTTATGGCTTTATTTATAAATTCGGGCCTAGCCTATTATCTAAAAAAGGCATGCATGCGTAAGTTTGAATGGTACACCATTTTTTTACTCTGCAATAAGATTTGTTTGAAGTTAAATTTTATAAAGTTTGACCAAACTTTTTTTAAAAATCTATTAATATTTACAATACAAAACCAAAATCATTTGATACATCATGAAATAAATTTTCATATTGTATAATTTTACTATTGTAAATATTGATAGTTTTTAATATAAAGTTAATCAAATTTTATAAAATTTGATTTCGAATAAATTTTATACGCGAAGTAAAAAAAGAAGGAAGGAGTACTACTAGCTTGAAAGCTGAAAGTACGAACCAGGGACCAAAATTTCATTTAGGACAGTAAAACTAAACCTAAACCGAGCTCTCACAACGATTTGCGTTTCCGGCCGTTCGTTTTCATGATCTGGGAGTTTCTAGCCGTTAGATCTCGCCTGAAAAAATATGTATCGCACTGGGTTTAATCTGGCCCAGTTTTCCTGTGGGCTGCTACTCCAGAGGTCGAAACCAATCCCTATGGTTAACTGGGCCGTCGGCCAGCCCATTTCAGCCCATGCGCTTTGGTCAAGGGATATAGAGGAGCGGCCGCTCGTCCATCCAGTCACGAGGCGCTCAATTGGATCGCCCGGAGATGCGGGGCGAGGCAAGGAAGGGGATGTGTGCGCTGGGGTCGATGGGTGGAGCGAGATCTGGGTTGCCGCCGTTCTCTCTAGCCGCTACCCCTCGCGGCACCGTCCTCGGCGCCCATGCACCACTGCCTTAGCTCCGCCCCCGTTGTCTACAGTCTGTGACGATCCACTGCTCGGGCCGGCGGGGGGGCTAGACCACCGATTTTAGCGACGTCCTTTCGAAATAGTGCTTTGGACCTTTGAAATAGTGCTTTAAACCATCTCCCCTCATGTGATTGTTAATAAAAATGAAGGTAACCTAAAGGCATGCATGCGTAAGTTTGAATGGTACACCATTTTTTTACTCTGCAATAAGATTTGTTTGAAGTTATATTTTATAAAGTTTGACCAAACTTTTTTGAAAAATCTATTAATATTTACAATACAAAATCAAAATCATTAGATGCATCATAAAATAATTTTTTATATTATATAACTTTACTATTATAAATATTGATTATTTTTAATATAAAATTGATTTAATTTATAAAAAATTAATTTAAAATAAATCTTATATGCGAAGTAAAAAGAACTAAGGAGTACTACTAGCTTGAAAGCTGAAACTACGAACCAGGGACCAAAATTTCATTTAACCACTAAAACACAGTTGATTTCTAGCTCATCGACTATCATCGTCCCTAATTATCTGCCTTGTCTTCGCTAGAAACCTTAGTCGCTGTCGACGCTCCATGATCCATCTCCTTCCTGAATTTGCTGACCCTGTCGATGACCGCCTCCACCGTGACATCCACGGCGTCCTTGAGCGTCTCCAGCTTCGACCTCGGGTCGGCGTACACCAGCCGCGGTATCAGCCCGATCACCGCCTCCGTCATCCGCTCCGCCACCTCCTGCGGGATCCGCCGGAGCGTCTCCTCCACGCTGCTGGCGTTGGCGCTCCGGACGTCCTCCTCGGAGATGAACACGGAGTAGGCGTCGCGGTCGTCGGGGAGGTGCCACCTGTACTGCCTGTAGGCGGAGTCCGGGTTGAAGAAGACCGGCACGCAGCCGGCGAGGATGGCGTCGAACGCCGACCGCCGCGTGTAGGTGTCGCCCGGCGGCTGCAGGCAGAAGCGCGCCCCCTGGAAGACGCGCATGAAGGTGCTGGGCACGAGGCAGTTCTTCTCGCTCTTCCGGCACTGCACCAGGTTGCAGAAGCTGGATGCCCGGCACTCCCGGATGAGGTGGTGCCGGATGGAGTTCGGGTCTCCCGGCCGCTCGCCGCCGGCGAAGGAGAAGAGGAAGTCCCGCTTCATGCCGCGCATCCGCTGCTGCCACTGGATCACGTCCGCGTCCTTGGCCGGGTGGAAGTAGGTCGGGTACGGCACGGCGAAGTCGAAGTCCGTCCACGGCACCTTCTCCACGAACAGCACCGTCATGTTCCACACCGCCGGTAGCCGGAGCAGCTTGTTGCCCCACTCGGAGTCGGTGTCCGTCTGCCGCTGGTGGTCCCAGGCCGTCCTCCCGGAAATGAAGAAATGGTCGCGCCCGCCCATGGCGCGCCACTCGGGCCGCCGCGTGAGCCAGTCGACGAGCTCCGTCGGCGCGGCGTCCTTGGCCGTGGCGTTGTTGCTCCAGAGGTGGCGCACGACGTCGAACCCGGCGTAGAAGGGCACGAAGACGGCGGCGGCGCGGGAGGAGTCGCGGGTGAGGCAGTCGTACTGGCGGACGCGGGCGTGGAAGATGACGTCGAGGCCGAAGTGGTCGGTGGCGTACCAGCCCCGGTCGGCGAACACGCCGTCCGCGTTGTCCAGGGGCTCGCCGAGGCCGCCGTTGGCGAGGTACTGGCACATGTCGATCCACGGGTACCAGTGGCGGCAGTCGGCGAGGATGTCGGCGTTGAACCGCGGGGGGAGGTCGTGGATGAACAGGTAGCGCCCCCGGCACCTGGCCTCGTCGGCGACGGCGACGGCGATGTTGTCACTGCCACGGAGCGTCTCGCCGTCGCCCCCGGCCGAGGAGGCGATCAGGAGCTTCTTGAGCTGCTGGTCTTGCTCCGAGTGGAAGCGCGGCTGGGGCTGGGAGCCCGTGACGAGCGGCGAGCTGGCGGGCGCCCGGTGGCAGTAGACGATGAGGAGCCAGGGCGTGGCGGACAGGACGGCGAGCAGGACGAGACGAGGCAGCCAGCGGTGGGCGCCGCCGTGCGCGGCCGCCGTCCGCTCCATGGGCGCTCGTTCTCGGAGGTGTCCCCGACGGAGTTGAGTTCTCGGAGTGTAGTGTGAGCGTGTACCAAAGACAAACCGAAGCGCGGAGAACCTCGGCATTCATTCATTCATACGCAGGTCGCCGGCTCGGTGATCTGCGCTCGGAGTTCTGACATTAAGCTAGTCAATGGAGGGTCGATCGAATCTAGACGCCGTAGGGCGCGCGCGCTGCGAGGAATGGAAGGAACCGCGCTGGGAGTGGGACTGCACGTGCACATGCACGCTAGATCTAGTAGTACAGACTTTCGACGGTTCCATTGGGTCCCTGGATGGAAAGTCTGTGATCTACGATCTACACCTTGGAGCATCTTCACCTTGAGACTTGTTAATACACTTCTTTTGATCGTTGAAGATAAATGCTTCAGAAGATCTTCAATAAAACTTCCTCAATAATCAGCCTGACATACAGGGTCGACTTCTCAATCGGTAGGCGATGGTGTGGTGGTGCTTCGGCGCCCATGGCGGTGACTCGACGGCGCTCTCGGAACATTTTCGCACAACTCCGGTACTACATCGAAAATTCTGAAACTTTTCCAAAACCCTTAAACCCACTTTTCTTATATGGAATTTTATCTTCGGACCATTCCGAAACTCCTCGTGATGTCCGGGATCCCATCCGAGACTCCGAATCAAAATTAGATAACACTATCTTATTATCTCATCAAACCCCTATGGGATCTAACGTTAAATGTGTGATCCTATGGGTTCGAGAACATGTAGACATGATCGATACATTTCTCCAATCAATAACCAATAGAAGGACCATGGATGTCCATAATGGCTCCCACATGTTCCACGAAGATCTTTCATCGGCTGAACCACGATGTCAAGGATTCAAACAATCTCGTATACAATTCCCTTTGTCTAGTGATATGTTTACTTGCCAGAGATTCGATGGTCAGTATCGACATAGCTAGTTCAATCTCGTTATCAGCAAGTTATATTTACTCGTTACGTAATACAATATTCCCGTGACTAAATACATTAGTCACATGCTTGCAAGAAACTTAGGATGTTGTGTTACCGAGAGGGCCCAAAGATATCTCTCCGTCACATGGAGTGACAAATTCCAGTCTTGATCCATGCAACCCAACAAGCACCTTCCGAGATACCTGAAGAGCACATTTATAATCACCCAGTTATGAAGTGACGTTGATACCCATAAAGTATTCTTCTGTTACTAGGGGGTGACGTGGTCTCATGATCTAAGGAAAAGATATTTGACATTAAGAAAGCTATAGCAATTTAACTTAGTGACACGATCAAAAGCTATGCTAACAATTGGGTATGCCAACCATATCATTCTCTTAATGATATGAACTTGATATTAAATGAAAATTCATGTTCATGGTTAGAAAACCTTAACCATCTTTTAATCAACGAGCTAGAATTAGTAAAGACTTACTAAGGACACTGTGTTGTTTATGTACCATGGTCATGCACCTCATGCCACCTGTGCAGTCAGATCCAATCCGCTCTTGCGCGGAGCGAGGCTGGAGCGAGTCCGACGACCAGATGGCTATCCCGGTCGACGAATTCAGAGTTGCTGAATTCAGATCGGTTGTTCACCATGCCGGAGATGACCGGAAAGGAGCTCTAGGGGGTGGAAAGGGAGGGGGAAGCAGAGCGGACTACCAGTGAAGTGAAATGGCCAATGACTAGGGTTTGTATCGGGAAGCAAATAGTGACGGGATTTTTGTGAAGTTATAATGAACCGATTCAACGTGTCGGGCATATGTAAGATGCATTTGAACCTTAGGTCTCAGTCAAGTGATAGCACATGTAAAAGGAAAAAAAAGTTTAAATATATTTTTTGTACGGATCTGCACGCACAATCTCACGGATATAGCATCGACTAAGACTTAGTTAAATCTCAGTTGACTGAGATTGAGCAATCCCCTTTTCGTATTTATTCTCATATGAATTAAATTTAAAAGGTACTTCCTTTGTTTTAAAATGTAAGTTTATTTTTAAAATTTAAATTTATCTTATACTTTCTCTACCCCATAATTTTTTTCATGGTTTTTTTTAGTTTAAGTCTGAACTAAAACCATGACAAAAATTATGACACGAAATGAGTATTATGAAGCGGAGAAAGTAAGGAACAACCCGAACATTTGAACTGACTTTCTAGGTGTCAACATTTAAGAAGAGTTTTTTTGCAAATGAATTTTTTTTCGCAAAAAAAAACATGTAAAATTAAATATTATGAGCATTGACCGGCAATTTTTTTTGAGAAACACAGTACAACTCTGACGCTCACATACACGAATATACAATCACCCCTATGACGCACACACGCACACCCTATCCCTATGAGCATCTTCGCAATACTGAGCCGGTACATAATCTTGAGATTAACGAAGCCACCACCTCGTCTTCGACGGGAACGTCTCCTTCCACTGAAAGCGCATCACCGGAAGCCCTAGAATAAATTCAAGAAAATGCGAGCACCGTTGTCAAATCTGGAATTTGAACTCTGGTGGGCTGAGATACAACCATCCATCTAACCAACTCAACCACAGGTTGATTCACAGCATTGACCGGCATTGGCCTCCGGAGATACACGATTCCCAGGGATCTCGTCGCCCTGCGCCCCTATCCTACCGGAGTTGACACGGAGCTTGGTAGTACGACTATTCTATTCCGTCTCGAGCTCGGGATCTCATCTCCGATCGAGAGCGCCATTTACTAACAGCGTAAAGTAATCTTATTGGTTAGATCTTTGAGAGGCGCGCGCGTCGGATCTCCGTCAGAGTGCATTTGACCACCGGCGGCGTAATGCCGGGGCCGACACGCACGGTGGAGGTGCGTGCGCCGTGCGAATGCGATGCTTCCCCGGACGGCAATGGCGCGTACGTGCAGGACTACGGTTTTCGCTTGCTTGCCCCTGCAACGAGAGATGCATCTCCGGTTTGGACTTTGGGCGACCAAAAACTTGATTCGTATGTGGGTGAGATCACAGATCAGTTTGTTGTTGTCACAGGATCCATGAGACTAATGGAAGAACGGCACACATCACAAATTACAATAAGTACAAATGATATGAACTTGATCTACATTCTGCATCTACTTTGGTTCTTGGTAACTTATTTTCTCCGGAACCTAAACATCTCCCAGGCGTGCCTCAACGACGACGACGACTCGTCGCCGTCCGCCTCGTCCCGCGCCCTGGCCACGCTCTTGATAACCTCCTCCACGGCGACGTCGAAGGCGTCGTTCACGGTCTCCAGCCTCGCCCTGGGGTCGGCGTACACCACCCTCGGGATGAGCCTGACCACCTCGTCCCGCATCCGCTCCACCGTCTCCGGCGGGATCGCCCGGAGCACGGCCTCGATGCTCACGTTCCGCGACCGCACGTCCTCCTCCGGGATGAACACCGAGTACCTGCCGTGGTCCTCCGGGAGGTGCCACCGGTACTGCCGGTACGCCGACATCGGGTCGAAGAACACCGGGATGCAGCCGGCCACCATGGAGTCGAACGCCGACCGCCGCGTGTAGGAGTCGCCGGAGGGCTGCAGGCAGAAGGTGGCCCTCTGGAACAGCCGCATGATGTTGCCCGGCGAGTGGCACTGGCTGGTCCCGAACGCGCACCCCAGCTGCCGGCACGCCCCCGAGGCCTCGCACTGCGCGATGATCTGCTGCCGGATGTTGTACGGGTTGTCCGGCCGCGGCGCGCCCACGAACGCTATCAGCCACCGCCGCTCCAGCCCCCGCACCCTGTCTTGCCACCGGAGCACGTCGGCGTCGGACCTCGGGTGGAAGTAGGTCGGGTACGGCACGGCGTACTCCCTCTCGTGCACCAGCGACGCCTCCAGCACCAGCACCGTCATCTCCCGCCCGCCCGGCATGTCCAGCAGGTTGTTGCCCCAGTCCGGGTCTATGTTGCTGTTCCGCCGGAAGTCCCACCCCGTCCTGCCGGCGACGAGGAAGTGGTCCCGCCCGCCCATGCGCGCCCACTCGGGGCGGCGCATGAGCCACTCCGAGAGGTCGGCCGACGCGGCGTCCCTGGTGGCGTTGTCGTAGCCCCAGTGGAAGCGCACGAAGTCGAAGCCGGCGTAGAAGGGGACGAAGACGGCGCTGGCGAGGGCGGAGTGGGTGGTCAGGCACTCGTACTGCCGCATCCGGTTGTGGAAGATGGCGTCGAGCGCGAACTGGTGCGTGCCGTACCAGCCCTTGTCGCCGGTGAAGTCGCCGTCGAGCGGGTCGGCGAGCGCGCGGCCCAGGCCGGCGTTGCTGACGAAGCCGCACATGTCGGGCCAGTGGTCGCTGGTGTTCTGGCAGCCGCGGATGATGTCGGCGTTGAAGCGCGGCGGGAGGTCGTGCACGTAGACGTACCGCCCCCGGCACGGGTCGGCGTCCCGCGGGCGGCGGTCCAACACCGAGATCGTCATCGCGCCGCCGCTGAGCGCGGTGAAATGGTAGTAGAGGAAGGACGCCCAGACGGCGGTGAGGAGGACGACGATGAGGCGCAGCCACAGGAAGGCGGGGCTCCCCGCCGCGCCGCCGGTCTTCTTGTCGGCCCCCTTCATCAGCCCGTCCGCCGCCCGGCGCCCGCGCCGCTTGTGCGCGGATCTGATGAGCTGCAAAATCACCCGAGAATCGGTCAGCCGAGAAATCAACAACAGAAATGGCTGAGCAAACACGATCGATCCGGCCGGACACGAGGAGATACATAAAATGTTAAGCGGCACACTGACAGAAGAAGAGGGCGCGTGTAGAAAGCTAGTAGCTCGTACCAGGCGCACGATAGAGCTTGCGACGCCGATTTGCATGCAGGAGCGTGGAACATAAGTATATAAGTCCAGGAATGGGAAGCAAGATGGAGGGAGAGGAGGAAGACGAAGAGAGAATAGTTAGTAATAGACCTAATATTGTAGTCTGTAGATCGCCGGCAGGGGGGCTAACTTGGAGCGATGAACGAGCGAGCGACGAGCCGCCGGGAGTGGCGGTGTGGAGGAGGAGTAGACTTGACGCACCGTCGGTCTTGTTGTGGGGGGTTAATTGGCTACGGCACTGGGTTACTCTACTAGTGGTTGTTTTACTGCTGCTAATCACTGTCTCGTAGCGATCTAGTTGATTGTGTTTTCTAGTACTACTAGTCGGAGTACCACCTAGTGCAAATGAACGCGCGCGGTTCGGTGTGCAGCAGCGTTGACACTAGCCACTAGGAATATTAGTGGCACGCACTGGCACGGTCCACATTAATGACATGCTTGTTTCTTTAACCGTACCAAACTGCACTGCCGTATCCAAGGAAGGAATCTGCTTGCTATGCATCTGCATGTTGGGTAACTCAAGCAGATTCACAGTGTTACCAATCATCATATAAGATATAGAGTGCGCTACATATAGATACGATCATTTATTTAACATATTGTAGATATTATTATTTTTTGAACTTTTTCTTAACATATTGTAGATATAATCATATGAAGGCTGATTGTGACCGTTGTGTGCAAATACATAGTCGTTAATAAAAAAAAACGGTATCGTATACAACAACAACAAAACATGTCAGTCCCAAACAAGTCTGGGTAGGCAATATAGCTGAAACTCAAAAAAATATCAAAACCAAGTCATGGTTGTTGTTATCGTATGAGATAATAAGTTTAAAACTCAAAATAGGCAATGACGGGTAGGAGTGAGATGATGACAAGATCGCTAAGCAATCACATCATCGCGAGTAAAAGGCAAAATCAATAGCTGATCCCCACCACAATAATGGTGTTGTGCATAGGGCACACGTGTATGTGACGAGTCCACGCAACTCATCCTTTACTCACGATGGTGTGATGCTACAACAATCTGTTCTTCATCTCATTGTCGCCCGTAATTGTCGAGGCCATGGATATTTTTTTCAAGAGGAGCAAGGTCCAATAGGGGCGTGATTTGTATTGATGAATGTCACCCTTTTCATGTCAGATGTGTGCCAACTGATGCCCTTACTCTACACCACCAATTTGGCTTGTTTATCCTCATAATGGAGCCAGATGGAGTGGTCTTTCTCCACTAGCATCGCCTTCCCGATGGTGGCATACTTGAAGATTTCATCGAGGCGGCAGGCATTTTCAAGGGCAGCGGAACGATTATCTCCACCGTTTAATTCGCTGCAAGGATCTTGAAGCAGTGGGGATATACCATGTCATGTTATATAGTAGTTCACACGAAACAAACATGGTGTGAACACCTTTTAATTTGAACACACACACACACACAGTCCACTGGTTGCACCGATGTGTCTGTATCCTGGAGACCAGGGTTTGAATCCCATGTCCTTCATTTTTCGCTTCTTCTTTTAAGAGATAAAACTTGCAAACAAATCATAATACATGATTTTTTTATACAAAAATAAATTATAAATGGTCTTTTTCAGTACACACAAATGATCACATAGCATGACAATTATAGGTCATGGAGCATATCATTTTCTTTCTTTTTGGAACATGGCAAAAAATAGTTTTTTATGAAACCATGGCAATTGAAATTTGTTAAGCATGGAACTGTAGATCATGGAGCATGTCATTTTCTTTCTTTAATTACCATACTACGCATGGTAATTGTAGGTCATAGAGCCTATCTTTTTATTTCTTTTGCAACATGGAAAAAATTACTTTTTACGAAACCATGACAATTGAAGTTTGTTAAGCATGGCTATTGTATATCATGAAGCATGGCATTTTCTTCTTTTTGCAACATGGCGAATTTTTTTAAAAGGATCATGGCAATTGAAATTCGTCAAGCATGACAATTGTTGGTCATGGAGCATGTCATTTTCGTCCTTTTGCAATATGGAAAAAATGTATGTTAAAGGGCCCACGACATTTGAAGTTCATCAAGCATGTCAATTGTTGGTCACGGAGCATGACATTTTGTTTATTCTACAACATGACAAATTGTTGCCAAAAATGGCAATTTGTATTTAGACTGAGATCATGGCAAATCTAGTTATTTTACCATGGCAAATTTAGTTTAGTTTTCATGGCCAATCTAGGTTGAACAGAATGGTAAATTTAGTTCTTTTATCATGGCAAATTTGCCATTATATCGTCCTTGGTGAAATGTTTTTTTTATAATTCTTAATAGTGTTTCATATAGTCATATGGAAAATTTACAATTTTTCGTACCTTTTCCATGCAATTTTTAATTTCAAGCCATTTTTAAATCGTGATTTTGAGTTTTGTACTAATGATAGTAAATTTGGGATTTTTTAAGTTCAAGTGAAAAATCTAATGGAGTCGCGCTAGAACATGATCGGAGCGAACATGAGGAGTTCACTCGATCTCTCCCTCGGGAGCGACCTCCTCGTTCGCTCGAGGCGCTCCCATCGCGACCAAACACGCCAGATTGGGATCCTAAAACAATGATGTTGCTCGTCACCTTGCAAGAACCGCATTTTTAGGGCATAGGTCCGCCAAATCAGTGGAATCATGGCTGCCATATGACGTGACATGGACTCGTGGAGGTTGGCAGGGGTAAAATGCTTAGAAGCACCATTAAAGGATCCGAGTTGATTCTTCTCCTAAAACTAGTTTCTATCACTTTGGCGTGCTCTATTGTATCCACCATGATCAGTTGATCATGAACACATTTTCCCATTTCTACTTGCTTAATATATGAATGCCAGCGTTGCCGGATCATGTTTTTTGAGGAATATTACACAAATAATCCGAAGGCAATAGTTAAGGAGTTACAAAGGGGTCCGGAGGCAGCGGTCATATCAGTTAAGGGGTTAATTACAAGGGCCTGAAGGCAACATTTACATCAAATACAAGCCTTAGAGGTGAGGTAGTTGCGCCAAGTTGCAGCAGCCGCCCTAGTGTGTCTGTCCCTAAACCGATGCACCCACATGGAGCGATCAGAGAATATGTTGCGGGCAATAGTCGTAGGAGAGTGAGCGTCCTTACAGAATATCCGAGCATTTGTAAAGCCCTAGATCTTCCATATGATGAAGAAAGCCACAGCGGGACAAATGTTGATGTCGAGGTCGACCGGAGTGTGAATGTCCCAGATGTCGTGAAGGTCACCCGGAGGGCTGAGGTTGAGGAGAAGCCAAACCTACTCAACCTCCGAGCAGTGAAGAACAAGGCTAATCATGTGCGCGAACGAGTCCCTAGCGTAGTGGTTAGAGGCTCTAGTAGCACCCCTTTGGTCCTGGGTTCGACTCCCTTGGGGAGCGAATTTCAGGCTGAAGGGAAAAAAATTCCCTCGTCCTGCCCCACGCCAAAGCACAGGTCTAAGGCCGGCATATTCTCACGTGGGTCGTGGTGCCGCTATGTGTGGGTGGGGCATGAGGTTCGGGGATTTTCTAGGCCTGTGTGAGAAGGTCTTCTTCTTTAACAAATGCCCGGGGGCTTCTTCCCCCCGCAGGTCTAGTTTTTTTTTAAGGCTAATCATGTGCGACGACCACCCCCCCCCCCCCTCGTGGCCCACCTGGCCAGCCAGCCATGCGGTTGGGTCGCACCGTGCGACCCGGTCGTATAGGATTATTTTCACTGGCACTGCAGGTTCATTATGGTGTTCAACCTATTATGAAAAAGTAGCCAGACACAATCTTAACCTCAATAGGAACCGAGAAGCCCAAATGAACCCTGCATCACATCAACAAGCACGAAACCATGGGAGAGGGAGCCTCACCCGCTCAAGATTCGTTAGTCCTTAGTTAATAACGCATAGTAAAATGAAGCGATTGAACCATGTATGTCATTTGCTACGTATAATGGTACAGCGATACGTACGAATACGACTGATTTGGACTACGAAAGAACGTCCTGAATGCATGACAAAAATCGTGTAAGAAAAAATATTTAATGCCGGAGCCTGGCCACCCTGTCGAGGATCCCCTCGACGGCGACGTCGAAGGCGTCCTTGACGGTCTCAAGCCCCGCCCTAGGATCGGCGTAGACCACCGTGGGGATGAGCCTAACCACCTCGTCCCGCATCCGCTCCACCGTCGCCGCCGGGACAGCCCGGAGCGTGGCCTCGATGCTCACCGTGCCCGCCCGAACGCCGGCCTCCGGGATGAACACCGAGTACTTGGCGTGTTCCTCGGGGAGGTGCCACTTGTACTGCAGGTGCGCCGACGCCGGGTGGAAGAACACCGGGATGCACCCGGCCACCATCGCGTCAAACATCCACCGCCGCGTGTACGACGACGGAGGCGAGCCGCCTGACGGCGGTTGCAGGCAGAAGGTCGCGTTCTGGAGCAGACGCATGGTCTTGACCGGGGAGTGGCATTGGCTCTGCCTGGTCCCGGTGGCGCAGCCCGTCTGCAGGTGCCCACACGCGTCCGACGCCTTGCACTGGGCCATGACATGGTCGTGGATGGTCGCTGTCGCTGCGTTGTCCGTCCGCCGCGGCTCGCCGGAGACGAGCGCCATGAGCCAGTTCCGCTGCAAGCCGCGCACCCTCTCCTGCCACCGGAACACGTCGGCGTCGGTCCTGGGATGGAAGTAGGTCGGGTACGGCACGGCGAAGTCGCTCGCGTCCGGCGACAGCGACGACTCCAAGACGAGCACCGACATGTTCCGGCCGACCGGCGTGGCGAGGAGGTTCGTGCCGGCGGAGTTGCCGCCCTCCCTCGTCAGGTCTCGCGCCGTCCTCCCGGCGACGAGGAAGTGGTCGTGGCCGTCCGCGCGCCGATCCCACAGGGGCCGCCACTTGAGCCACTGCGTCAGGTCGACCGACGCGGCGTCCCTCGTGGCGTTGTCGCGGCCGGCGTAGCGGGCGAAGTTCAGGGCGGCGTAGAACGGCACGAAGATGGCGGTGGCCACGGCGGTGCGGTTGGTGAGGCACTGGTACCGCCTCATCCGGTTGTGGAAGATGATGTCGAGCGCGAAGTGGCGCGTGCCGTACCACCCGTTCTCGCCGGTGAGGACGCCGTCGGCCGGGTCGGCGAGCGGGCGGCCGAGGCCGGCGTTGTCGACGGAGGCGCACATGCCCGCGGGCCAGCTTCCGCCGGCGTGGCAGGCGTCGCGGAGCATGTCGGTGTTGAAGCGCGGTGCCAAGTTGTGGACGTAGATGTAGCGTCCCCGGCACGGGTCGGAGCTCCGTTTGGCCCCATCGTCGTCGCCGAGCTGGGAGAAACGGTAGTAGAGGAAGAAGGTTACCGCGAGGACGGCGGCGAAGCAGAGCCGCCGGAACGAGCTGGCCGACGCATTTTCCTTTGCTCCGACGGCGGCCCGGCGCGGCCGGGCGGTGCCGCTGCTCCCTTTGGGTGCGCTGGGTTTGGCTAGCTGACGCATCGCCGGGAACGTGGAAATTGCAAGATGCGACGTAGAGTATTGAGTGTCGGTGTTGTGAACTGGTTGGTGGTAAGATGGAATGCTACTGTATTAAGAAACATCGTTCTGTAAGTTTCAAAATAAAAAAAAATCGATCTGTCAGTGTGTCACTCGCACTCACAGACCGCTTGTAGTACGGAGTATACAAAACTCGAACTCGATCTTGCATGCACAAGACTTTTAGGGCGGAGATTAGCGTTGACACCGGGGTGATAAATGCGTACTCCGCTAGAGTAGTCAGCATCTCCACATTAACTGCTCGAGTAGTAACTTTATTTGGTCGTGACGCAAGCTTCACCGCTGCCGGCCGCACGACGAGAAAGGCTCGGGGCTCGTAATCCAGATTGATTCAAAAATTTATTGGACCCGAGGCCACTAAATTTTATTAATTGGTAGTAGTATTATAAATTAATATCATGCATATGATACTAGAATATGATATTTCCTCCATTCCTTGATATAAGGCGTATAGTTTTTTAAAATAACTTTCATAATATAGGGTGTGAGGGAGTTTGTTTCCAATACTACCCTTTCATCATATGTTTTTATCGTTTAATTAGTTGCCAAACGTGAGCTGAAGAAAAGGAAACGAATAATCATGGCTAACAGTTTCAATCCCGCAGATTTATTGCCTTGTATTCATATGACTTGGAGCACTGCATGCACTGGCTATGAAATGAAAACCTTGAGAAATTGGCAAGTTTTTTTAATGAGATTAATTAGGCTCAATAACTGATCTGGAATGATGGATTTTTTTCATCTTCCTTTTTTTCTCTCTACTTCCATGAATCCTTCTAGGGGCTTTTTAGTTCAACCACAGCCAAATATGTTCTTCAAACCCCTGCGTTAATAATCGTGCGAGAAAACTATACACCTTACTTCAAGGAACGGAGGAAGTGCTATGCATAATATATAATATTATATTTTAGCATTATAAATATTAGCTTAATATTTTTTATGCTACGGTATCATAATATGATATTTTTTTCATTTAATTCTATGCCACATCACCAATTTGCTTAGTTGACATGCATGCATGATACTAGCTACTCCCAAAAAAGCATGTATTTCATTGAGAAATGTCTTAAATGATACGTTGCTCTAAGTTTGCACGCGACGTTGGATCTACAAAGAAGGGACGACATCAATTCACTCAGCTATGTACATATGCCCTAGAACATTGGCAGTTTGCCCCTAAGAGAAGCATGTATTTGCCAAATCCATTGTCTCTTCTTCAAGCTACCGTTTTTAGTATCTTACATCAGCATGGAGTATAAGTACTAGTTATCTGGTTACCACATTGTTCTATTTCATGGACATTCGGTTGATACTCTGTATTTATGTTGGAACTTCTTTATACAAAAATAAATATATAGTGTCTACTTATATTTTTTTCCCAATTTTTTCCTCCGATCCAAATCCAATGCATCACATCACACGGGATCAGGGGAGCATATTGTGAACCGTAGCACCAGATATGCACTCCACTCCAATACTTGTACTACTCCAGAACCCCCCTACTCGAGGCCACAGCGAGGCAGTCTACGAGTGCAAAAGCTAGACGTGAGCATCTAGGGGTGCCAACCATCATGAAGAAAAGGAAAAAGTCTTAAATTAATCTTGAACTTGTAAATGAAAGTTAAATTAAACTCTGAACTTTGAATCCTGAAAATCAGCACCCAAAATTATCGAATCCCGGTCTAAATTAAACCTTATACCTGTTTGGCGGACCGGGAAATGGAGTATTCTGGTCAAGATCGCTTACTGGACATTAAAATGAATTGGGCCAGCCCATTAGAGCCATCACTCGCGCTCGCCTTTTTTTATTTTTCTTTTTTCATTTTTCATTTCTATTATTTTATTTTAATTTATTATTTTCACATGAAAAATGCATTTAGTGTGTTAAAATTTAAAAAGTATTTGTGCTCTAATTTATTTTAAATTAAAAAAATATTCTCATTCAAAACTTTTACAATTTTTTAAAATATTCACACTTAAAAATGTTTGCTCTGCTCTGAATTTATTTTATTTAATTGTTGGCACATAAACGTTATTTTTAAGTGTTAATTTTTTTTAATTATTATTAAATTTAAACAATTTTTAATAATACAATCAGGATGATTGCGCGAGTGATCATGCTAACATTCCCTTACACTTTATTGCAATTTTAAGTGTGAACAATTTTAAATATGCGTTAACGCATTTTTAAGTGTTAGCAATTATTGAAATACGTGAACATTTTTAAATTTTGAAGTTTTTTGAGTGCAAACGTTTTATAATATATTTTTATATATAAATGAATATGAATAAATGACAAAAAAATAAATATTTTGAGATGGGCGGACATTTTATATTATTTTAAAAAATTGAGTGCAATTTTATAAGCCATTAAAAAGTTTAAAAATTAACTATCAATATGATTTTTTTGAAAAGGATAGATATAAAGAAAATAAAACAAAAAGAAAGCAAAAACGAAAAAGGAAATAACAAACACGCAAGCTACTGCGCTAATGGACGGGCCCGGTTCATCCTCATATCAGGCGATCCCGTTCATTGTTTAAATTAGACCGGGTTATAAAAGTTTGGGGTGCTGATTTTCACGATTGTAAATTCAGGGTTCAGTTTAGCTTTTGTGTACAAGTTCAAGGTTTATTTTAAACTTTTTCCTGAAGAAAAATGCTTGTGGTAACATAGGTATGATCATTTCTGCGATGGTCGATGACATTTTCTGCGACGAGGCCACCATCGGCAAGAATAATCACCGGCTTTGCGCGTGGTGATGATATTTTCTGCGATGAGAGCACCATGTCCCGTGCTGCTTACGAGCATTTCTACCGCATCCTAGGCTCCGCCGTTCCTTGGGCCCAGACCATTCGCCTGGGGGGGTTTGATATCGGCACTCCGACCTACTCCGAGCAGGAGATTTGGGAGGCTATCAAGAAGCTTCATATAGGGAAGGCCCCGGCACCACTCGGATTCACCTTCGAAATTCTGCGCGCTTGCTGGTCGATCATCAAGGGCAACATTTGTGAGGCCTTCGACAAGCTCTTCGCCATGAATGGTCGAGGCTTCCACAAACTGAACGAGGTGCTCCTCATGCTCCTTCCAAATAAGCCCAACGCTATCGCGCTCACCGATTACCGGTCCATTAGCCTGATCCACATCCCGGCGAGCTCTTCGCCAAGGTCCTTTCTTCGTGTCTTACACCACGTCTTGTCTCCATCGCGGCAGATCTGTGCACAATAATTCCCTCCTAATGCAACAAATCGCCCTCCTCCTCCACAACATCAAGGCACCGAGAGTTATCCTAAAACTCAACGTCGCCAAGGCCTTCGATACAGTCTCGTGGCCCTTCCTCATCGAGGTCATGGTGCACCTTGGGTTCGGGAGGCGCTGGTGCGAGTGGTTCTTGATAATCACGTCCACAACCTCCACGCACGTTCTCATCAACGGCAACCGAGGACCACCGATCGACCATGCCCGTGGACTTCGGTAGGGCGACTCTCTATCTCCCATGCTCTTTGCCATTGTCATCAACGCCTTGAGATAGCTCCTATAGTATGTCATGTCCACAGAAAAGCTGCAGCATTTGACTACTCGACACGTCCCGTTGAGCATCTCCCTATTTGCTGACAACGTCATCATTTTCTACTGCCCTAACCTGGATGCCCACCTGATAGACATATTACTATGCATAATAAAAATTTATCCTAACATGAAACATGCTTGTATAGGAATTTCCATTTTATTTTAACATTTATATTAAATAACTCCCTCCGATCCATAATAAGTGTCGCTCATTTTGTACTAAGCTAGTACAAAATTTCTAAATGAGCGACATGTATTATGGATCAGAAGGAATAATATATTAGTGCAATCACTATCATTTCAAATATTTATATTTTACTAGTACAATGCCCGTGCGTTGCAACGGGACGATTTTAAAAAAAAAAATTATAGAAAAAAAATTATTTAGATCATAATATAAAAATAGATTTTAACCTAATAATATTGTAAAAAGTAGCGTTGTATTATCATTCGTTAGAAGAGAAATTGTGTTTGAAATAGTAGCTTCTAAATTTTATTAAGTTGATATAGCAAATATGCCCGTGCGTTGCAATGGGAAAAAAATATCACGAAATCTAATAATCATGGTTCAACCTCTCTTTCCTATTTCCATTCAGGTTTTTAGTCTCATGTTTTGACACAACATCTCACACGTGTCACCACTTATCCCCTTTCTATTGTTATCGAAGGTGGTGGCTCATCTGATCACAACGCGTTTGAACATGGTCAAACATTAGAAAAATGATCTGTAGGTTGTAACAAAAGAAAATTTTAGCATACTTCAACACTCCTAATCCAATTACTAATATTTATCTAAAAAGAAATAAGTATGGACTAAAACACAAGTTATCTTCTTTGCAAAACAGTCTACAAATATATGCACTAATTGACTTGCCGGCTATGTTCGCAAATTAGTAAACTTCAAAATGAGGGCTAGCTGACTACAGTCCAATTCAATGTACATGGTATTGTTGAAGCTATCAAATTAAGCATCATGACTTTTTTTTATCTCAATTGGTTAAAGAAAACCTTTTAAAAACTCTACAATCGCTTCGTTTACGTGTTTGAAAGACTTCATCAAGATGCAACAGTAGCATATATGTATGTGCATTGCAATGGATGTTTTTTTCTAAAATTTAGTACATCACATGTCTCTAGTGAAAGTGCTCATACATTGCAACGGGGTGATAAATAGTCTTCAAATAAAACAATGAGAATATAATACATACAATGATTATACTATTATACAAATTATATTATCATTAAATATACATATTATTCAACTAATTACTTTGAGATTTTATCTCTTTAGCTCAACGTACATGCTTCATTACGGAGAATCTTTAATTCATAATACCTAAATAGTTTAACCGCACTAACCTATTTAACATCACATGCAAGCTCAAATTATGAATTACCTTTCATTTTATTTTTCTATGCGGCAATTTTTTATATGAATGCAAATATGTACTCCCTCTGTAAACTAATATAAAATCTCCATTCTCTTCACTCAACATTGTTTTTGTTTCATATCGTCTCGCCAGTATATTCCGAAGTTAATAAATGAATAAAAATAAATCACATTAACTTTTTGGTTTTTCAATAATTTTTCTTAGTTTTTTAATCTAAAAAAAATTATTCCAAAAAATATTTAATAACTAAATTGTACTAAGTTTGAAAATTTTATCATAATTTAAAATATTAAATTATTGTTAATATTTCCTGTAGCAACGCGCACAAATCTCACTTAATTAAAGCCATATTTTTATTCCTTTGTTGCACCTCGTCCACAAATCATGAGTATATAAACCAGTTAGATTTAATACAAAAGAACAAAATGTATTATTTACTTTATAAACAATTCTGGTTTTCCACACAATAATGTAATCATAGAGAGGACTTTAATACACAAAACACATATATTTTCGCTGATTCAGCCCACGAATTGGCCCATCAACATGGAGGTGAGGCAGTGAACGAAGTTGTTGCCTAAAAAACGACACAGAGCGTTTTTTAGCGGGGAAGCAAGCCCAAGAGAGTCACTACTACTATAGGACTGTGGGTCGATTTAGTACAACAGTAGGGTGTTTTCTAAAACAACTGTGGTGAACCGTTTTCCCCTTCCAATGCTGGACTGCGGGTTGATTCACAGGAAAGTGAGGGGCTTTTTTACAAAATACAAAAATGGAAGGGAAAACTCACCTTCATTTATTATTAGGTAAATATTTAAATAAAAATTTTATCAAAATATATTGCAAAAATTTCTCGCAATGTGTGTGGCATCATCTAATCTCTTTTAACAAGAGAGATAGACCCCATGCATTAGGGGTGCCCCATATAAATGCTTCAGGTCTCTAGCTAGTCTTACCTGCAAAAACGAAAAGGTCTCTTGCTCTTCCTGCTTTTCAAAAAATTGAGACCTCTAAACATGCAATACACTACGACCTAAGTGAAAGATGATGTGATAGTATATCAAAGATACGGGAGATGACTCTAGTTTCCGGTAATGATACAATAACATAGTGCATAAAATGAGAAATATTGAAAAGAAACGATCCTTTTATTTACAATTATAAAATATCTTAACATAAACTATATACTGAGTGAAATGAATGAACAAACATACAAACACGGTCATATCAGCCGATTCAGTTTTTTTAAACATCTTGTAATTGTGGACGAATAAAATAGATTATAATCAAAACTCTATATTAGGATTCTACAAATTAAATAACTGAATGATATTATTCTTCAAAGCATAATAATAATAATTACAAAGATAATACTTCCATGAAACTCAATCTAGATACCCTGTTATCTTTATATGCAGCTTGGCCAGGTCGGGTCTTTCCTTTTTTGAATGGCTTGGCCAAGTTAGTTGTTCTTGAAATAAGGGGTGGGCTTGGACCCATTAAACAATTTGAGAGAATCTCTAAGGGGCCATGTAGGTATAACATGTCGAGTGGTGAAAAGTTTAGTTCTATCCGAAAGTGGAAGAAGTTTTGCACCTCTTTACAAGGGGGGCTCTGCTTCATGTGCTATCGGAGCAAGAGAAGAGTGGTAGCTCCCGCGCGCTTGTCCTCCGCCCGTCTCGTCTCGTTACGATGACGACGCGCGCGCGCGCCGTGTTTTGAGGAATTGAGTCGAGCCGAACTCACACCTATGTCATGTGTGTGCTTAATTTTTGTTAGTCGGGAATGACTAATTGATGCATTAATTATGAGTTAATTATGACACGATCTGAGACGTCAATCATGGGCCGTTACCGACTCGAGCGTGGGTATCCAGTCCCACATCGCCCTACCCTTTGTGATTCTGCACCGGGAGAAGGGCAATTATGTTTTTAAAAAGCGTCTATGGCGTGACTGCTCGCTTCTGTTCGTCTTTGTGGACTACTTCCTCTGCGTCACCATGCAACCTGACCGAATGGAGGGTATAACCTACTCATCTCGTTCATCTTTGTTTCTTTTTATGTCATGCTTATTGTTTCGTAGATACATCTGTTACTTGTGTTTTAAATATCAATACACGATTAATCTTATATGTGCTATGTTCATGATTTATCTAGGCATTAAATTAATTAAAAAAATTGCAAACATATCCAACAGTTGCTCACAGCAATAAAGCATAAACACGTACAGTTTAAAAAATAAAGATGGGGGGCTTTCATTAACAAACAAAACACGAACAAAAATTTAACAAACACAATCGAGTTCCAGTCAATAGGGGCTGCTCACACTAGTACTAGGTACTCTTAACAAAGAGGCGTACGAGCACGAGAAAATATGTCATAAAAGATACTCTCTCCGATCCATAATAAATGTCGCTCATCTAGTACAAAGTCTGTACTAGTTTAATACAAAATGTGCGACACTTATTACGGATGGAAGGGAGTACAAGGCATACATAATACATTGTTACACAACGATGGATCACACGCAACACACAGGAACACCTTGCAAGCTTGATGGTGCCGGGGAAAGTAGGGTACGTAGATGTCTAGAGGATCTGGAGGTAGACGTAAACATAGACCTGACGACGGAGGAAGTAGGTAGGTAGGTAGGTACGTACGGAGTACGTACGTAGAGGCATGTCTAGAGGTCGACGACCTTGAAGTGGCCTCGGTTCTTGACGACGACGTCGTACATGTGGGTGGAGCGGAGCCGCGCGAAGTTCCGCGGGAGGGAGATGAGGTCGAGGCTGCCGTCGCGGCGGTGGAGCTGCACGACGTCGCGGTTCTCGTAGTAGCGCTCCCAGCCGTGCGCGCCCAGGCGCCGCTCCAGCGCCGGCAGCGACCGCATCGTCTCGTTCGCCGGCACGTACACCAGCTCCTTGCTGCCCGGCCCGCTCCGGCGCGACGTCGCGTTCTCCAGCTCCATCACGCCGTCCTTCCGGAAAACCCACACGCCGCCGGCCGCCATTGATAGATATGGTATCTGTCTTTCTGGCTAGCTAGTTGCTGCAGGTGTGTGCGTGCGTGAGGCACATGTCTAAATATATAAATCGCCGTCGTCTTCGTTGCCGTTGCACGGTGGAGTACGTACCAATAATGCAAGGCAATAAGTTACGTGGGCCAACGTAGGCATCACGTGGACGCTAGATAGCTGCAACGTTGCCCCGGGGCCAAATCCGGGCAACCGTGCGGTTTCCAATTCGAGCATGCGCTCCAAGTTTCCAAATACACCACAAACCGAGGAGCCGACAGAGATATCGATGCTAGCGACCGAGAGATCAAAAGCAACACTAGTAGATAGGGGAACAGGACATGAGAAATAATGGTGACCAGTTAGGGCATCTCCAAAGCGCGATCCATTTGCTTCTTTTATCCGTCGGCGTTCGTTTGGATTAGGGCGGATCAAAATCGCAATCCAACGGAGCGCCGTATACGGATGAGTATTTTGGTCTAAATCTAATTTAGTTCGTGTGGACACGCAGCAGAGGGAAACCGGACGCGCACGATGTCTTTTCCCTGGCCTATCTGTCTGTGTCCCAACCACGTTCTTTACGTCACTAGTTATCTGTTTTAGTTCCACCTCGTCGACCGAATAAAGACCGAAGGTGTTTATAAGGATGGCGCACCGTGGACTACTATCTTATAGCAAAATCAAAACTGAAGATGGGACGTGAGCAGCAGGTCTTGGTTTTACCAAAACTTGACCGCTCACGTGACATCCACATTGCGGACTTTGCTATAATGCGATACACATTCGTATTAAGACATTTTTTATGGTTAATATGTATGTTAAAAACTAAAATTATAGTAAAGTTAGAATATTTTTTTATAAGAGGCCACTTTTGACGATATGTATACCTGAGAGGTATAATACTGCCCAAGTATGGTCGTCTCATATGGAAAGGCTTTTCTAAATCTTCTATAAGACAATCATCATATACTTCTCCCTTATAAACACCTAATGGAGTCCCTCGACCGGCGAGGTGGGACTAAAAAAAGGTACGGGGCGACCGGCGATGTGGTAGAGATGCAGGCAGCAATGAAAAATGAAAAATAATAGTAAAGTTAGTTTAGGCCGTTCACATATAGCCTGCATTTTGGTGATATACATGTTCTAGCATGAAATTGATTTTTCATGTTAATACATGTATAGCACCAGAATACAGCTCGGGTGATCACGACCCCTTCTAAAGATTTTTACTAGACAATTCTTCTATGCTGCCCCCCTTATAAACACCTTCGGGAGTTCCTCGGCTGACGAGGTGGGACTAAACATTGGGGGAACAAGAGATGCGGGGTACAAAATAAAAATTATAGGAAACACAATATTGTGACCTCACGTGCAGATCAGCGCTACGATGATTTAGACGAGCAGATCATCCTCTTCTATTTATGGCGTGTTGCCGGAGGGGGGATCGATCATCGAAGGCTTATACATCATCCTTGTTGCATGCATGGTGATGTGTGAGTAGTTTTTCTCAGATCTTTGGGTCCATGGCTGAAGCTAGTCGGCATCTCTCTCTCTCTCTCTTGGATTTTGAATAGCATGTTCCCTCTTCTTCTTTTGGGAGTTGGGATCAATATGATGTACTTATGGATATCTTTGTTGGGACAATATGAATTGTGAGTTTACGGATCTGATTGTTCATGTTATCTTAATGGATATTATGTGACTCTTATATGTGTAATTGTATAGCTATGTATGTTTTCCGATCTATCTTGTGTGCATTGGCCATGTGTGTGGGATTGATCCTTGAAGAAAGTGGTGCATAGTAGTGGGTACAATCATTGTGATGTTTTATATCCTAGTGACCTTATGTGGGACAATACATGCATATGTATTGTTGCTACTAATGATAAAACAATGGAGATTAGTAGTATTGCACTCTTTTCTTTGTTTACATCATGTCATCATGTTTATTGTGTTAACAGTTTCTTATAAACTTAATATTATGTGATGCATGTTGGATAGAGGTCTTTGGACTGGACTAATTGTAGTACGAGCAACTGGAGTCTTCGCAACTACTTATCTCGGACGTAATGCCTATATAGAATTATGCCATGAATGATCATATCTATATATTCTCTGCAATCTATCAATTGTCCAACTGTAATTTGTCCATCATATCATGTTGCTTTATGAGAGAGATGTCACTAGTGAATGCTATGGCCCCTGCGGTCTATTCTCATCATTATATTTCTCATTATCATAACCGCTTTACTACTGCCCCGTTATTACAAATTTATGCATCACTGCTTGTGACCTTGTGACTAGCAAGACATGGGGATTGACAATCCCTCTACAACCTTTGCTGGGAGCGAGACAAGTTTGTTCCTTTTATGTAGGTGTTGCTCGACTTGCCAAGTTTAGGAGCTCCTACTGGTTCGATAACCTTAGTCTCTTTATCGAGGGAATATCTCACTGCTTGCTATATCACCCTACCACTCGAGGATCCCAACGCAATCATCAGGAGTCAAACCAAGTATCCTCCAAAAATCTGATTTTCTAACCATCACCTTCTGTATATGCATCTAAAACCATGCTTAATAGCCTTTCCAGCCCACATGAAACCTTGCCAGAATCTAGACGTGTTTTGGATTTTGCATGCAAAGATATTAGTGGCATTATTAAGATACTTTTGATCTACTATAGTATTTTGGATCTTATCATCATATTTTATGTACCTCTTAATCCAATTACCTAGTAAGCAGAGGTTCACATCTCTAAGATTAGGTGGACCTATAGCCATATACTCTTTATTCATGCAGACTAGATACCAATTAGCTAAATGTAGCTTTCTATGGCCTTCGAAGCGATTCCAAAGGCAATGAGAAGGATGAGTATTAATAAAGTCTAGAGCCCACTTAGGTAATAACAAAAAGTTGAAAGAAGATATACATGTATGCTACTAATACAAACCTTAATCAAGGTTATCCTAGAAGATCATTAGGATATAAGTTCCCCTCTCCACCCAACAATGATTTTGAAGATATTTTTCTACTATTCCTTGTATAACTTCTCTTCTAAGTTTATCTTGGTGAAGAGGGGTACCAAGATATTTAATAGGGAGGGTGCCTTTAGTGCAACTAAAAATATCAAAAAAAATCCACTTCCTTGGGGAGTGATCCATAGGAATGGGCCCACTCTGATGTAATTAATTGCCATGTCTAAAACGTTTTCAAAGCAAGTCAAGATCCACTTGGCATAAGTTGCTTTTTCATGATCATTTTTAACAAATAAGATGGTGTCATTTGCATATTGCAGATATGTGACACCTCTAGGAATGTATTCAAGGAAAATCCCTTTGATCAAGTTATTTTTTAAGCTTTAGAAAGCATCTTAGTTGGAACATCTACACCAAGGTTAAACATAAGAGCAAAAAGAGGATGTCATCTCCTAAGGCATTTGATAGTAGTAAAAAAAAACCCTTCTACTCCATTGATTTTAGCACATAAAGAGCCACCATGTGTGATCATTCAAATCCAATTTATCCAGCAAAGTCCAAAGTTTCTTTTAGAAAGAACTTTCAAAAGAAAATCTATTTTAACTTGCTGCACCTTGCTACTTTTGTAACCTGCTACTTGGTGACAAATTATATTTCTATCAAACTATCTAACAATATTTACAGTGAAACCTTGTTGTTGTCAATGCCTTCTGCTCCTTGTTGGGTTTGACACTCTTACCTATCAAAAGGATTACGATTGATCCCCTATATTTGTGGGTTATCACTTACCCTGTGGCTCTTGCAATGCAGACCAGACCCTCTATGGTACATAGCTTTGCATGTATATGGTCTCATTTGCTTTTTTAATGTTCTTCACATAATCACTTTTAATCTACATAATTGTGATGGTTTATATGAAGAAGATGCATATCGAGGTTATGATTTCCTTTCCATGATCAGTTATTAATTTGGTTCATTATAAAGGCTCGACTTTGTATTTATGTGTTAAATCAAATTTTATTAAATTTGTCGCACATGGTTAACAATTTGAAATTTGCTTTGAGAAGTATCTTCATCCCATCGTTCGACACAACTTTCATGTTGTATGTTTTCTGTTTCAATGGTCATAGACGAATAGATCTGTATATTTCTATTGTACTGTATTAGCGTGTTCATGTGTTGTTAAATTTTACATGAATTTCATCAAATTTAACATTCATGACCGGTCGTTTGAAATTCCTTTAACCTCTAGTTTCATCTTATTGTTCCACACAACTCTCATATTATAAGTTTTTTTTTATGATCATAGACAAAGTTGTTCAAGTGTGAGATAAATTAATCATGTGGATAAAAGATGAGATTAACCATCAATGTGTACGTAACCAAACAGTCAAATTTGCATATGAAGAACGCAAAGATGCAACCAAATGTGATGCTTGTCTATCTGCTCTCATGCAGCTTGAGGCTTTATGAACAACCAAACATAATGCATAACATATTCCAAAGTCAGCATTAGCCCAATCGAAAGCACCGGGTGACATATACAAATAGTTCAAAACTGAAACAAACACTCCAACACGCCCATAATGTTAGATTGAGATGATATACCAGGCATAATTATTTTGCAATTACTACACCTTAGTTGCCTAAAAAAATGTGTCATTCGATTTCTAAGCGAAGCTCCAAATAACTCAACGTAGTGATGTCGCGGAAAGCGCTAGTGAAGTGCGAGGATGCTGGTGAAGCTTTGGACAAGAACAATCCGAAACTAGCAATGATCTGGCAGCGGCGCATCTCCAATTGTTGTAAGATAGATGTTGATAACGTTGCCACCTAAGATATATTGATGATGTGATATATAATAAATAAGGTGAAAAACAAAGTTTTATGTAGATTAAGCAACATCTTTTACACAAGCTTCAAGATAAAATGAAAAGCAATTACATTTATTTCTAAGTTTTTATTGGATAACTTACATGCAATTCATTAAAATAATTATATGATAGCTTGTTATTTGATGATATAAATGTCTTACCAATAAAACTTACGAGGTACAATCCTCTCACAAAGGTAGAAGATTTAAAATTTATGGATGTTGGTGGGGAGGGGGATATCATTTTGATCTCCTCTGCTCGGTGAGGGCTCTTCGAAGGCAGGGACAAGAAGTTCGCTGGGGACGGAGACATGACGGGAGGAGAAGAATCTTTCTTCGGGAAAAGAGAAAACGGTCCAAGAAAGAAGAAAGACATCCGACCGTTGCTTTGAGATCCAACGGCTCACACGAATTAACTGGCATAAACTCTTCTTTTTCATGCCACCGGCGGCGGTCCTTAATTAATCAACACACAGCTGAGGTATGTTCTGTTTTGCAAGCGTAAGTGCTTATTAACTGGGCGGGGAGAAGAGAATAGATGTCTAGCTAGACTAGAGGTCGACGACCTTGAAGTGGCCTCGGTTCTTGACGACGACGTCGTACATGTGGGTGGAGCGGAGCTGCGCGAAGTCCCGGGGGAGGGAGATGAGGTCGACGCTGCCGTCGCGGCGGTGGAGCTGCACCACGCCATGGTTCTCGTAGTAGCGCTCCCAGCCGTGCGCGCCCAGGCGCCGCTCCAGCGCCTGCAGCGACCGCATCGTCTCGTTCGCCGGCACGTACACCAGCGCCTTGCCGCCCGGCCCGCTCCGGCTCGACGTCGACCCGGCCGCGCTCTCCAGCTCCATCACGCCGTCCTTCCGGAACACCCACACGCCACCCTCCGCCATGGATGTGGTACCGATCTTTCTAGATTCTTCTTGTTTTTGAGCTGGGTAGCTAGATCTGGTGTCGCAGCTGCTGGCGCGTGCGTGAGGCGCATGTTTAAATACTGTATCGCCGTTGCCGTTGCCGTCGCCGTCGGCGATGCACGGTGGCTTGCGTACCAATAATGGACGCCAATCATTAACGTGGGCTAGCGAAGGTACGTACGTCCAGGGGGCGTGCACGTCGGTCAAGGGGCTTCACCTGGACGCTAGCTAGCCGCAGCTTGGCCCCGGGCAACCGTGTATTTTCCAAATCGAGTAGGGGCGGATTTTGGCCGGCGGCCGAGAGTCCATACCCCAGTCAAGTAGTACAAGCAGATATTTATTCCAAAAAGATATAGTACTGTACTACTTTCTTTGTTAAAAAATAAGTGTTTTATTTTTATTTTTTCTGAATATGAATGTATCTACACACTAAAATGCCTTTAGATACGCCTGTATTTTGATGAAACGAAGTCACTTATTTCTAAATGGAGGGAATTCTATGAAATCAAAGTGATGGCGCACATCAACGATACGGCGTGTGCACGTCGTCTGCTCACCTATGTAGAATATGAAACAATGATCAAGGTATGTTGTATGTAGACCTGGGCATTTGTCGGGCCAGACCGGGCTTCGGGCCAAACCTAAAAAAGCCCGCAACAGAAAATCTAGGCTCGAGCCCGGCCCTGCCCGACCATCGGGCCTAGATTTTAGGCCCGAGCCCGACCCATCAGTGCACAAAATAGCGTCGGGCCTCGGGCTGGGCCTTTACTAAATTGTGATTTCTTCAAGCTCAAGCCTGGCCCGACGCGGCCTTTGGGCCTAAAAATCAGGCCCGAGCCCGACACAAGGGCATGGTCGGGCCGGGCCGGGTCAGGCTTTTTTCGGGCCGGGTTCCCAGTGCTCATGTCTGGTTGTATGTAAGGAGGGAGTAAAAACGCTGAAACGATCGAAAGTGCCTATCTGAACCCGAGCTCAAATGCACAAGCTATCTCTGCTCGCACGAATGCCCCGCCCAAAATCGAGGGGGTTGTTTCTTGGACACTGTCTTAGATGGGGTTTCAAACTTTGTACAAAGTGGAAACCATCAACCTTATGATATGAATAAATTAACTTGTAGTTCAAAACACAACACCACGGTTCACAAATGATCGCTCTCTTCCCTTGAACTGACACCGGAAGTCCTCATCAAATAATAGGAAAATGACACTAACAGTACACACCGGGACGATCCTAATTATCATTTTACAATCGAATTTCTCTCTCTCAATATCCCCTCACACGGCGCGAAGCATCATATCCTATAGAACAACCAACATGTGTGCTAACCACACAAACATATATTGGTTTTCTTATGTTTACTTTTTTTTCAGTACACAATTTTTTAATGGGTACGTGAAACAATTTTTTGATACATGTTGAACATTTGAAAATACACGATGTACATTTTTCTTTCAATATATGTTTTGATTTTTTTGAATAGGTGCTCATTTTTTTCAAATACATGTTGAACATTTTTCTATTGTAATAATCCTTTTTTGAAATTGCACATATTTTTGCATTGTATAAATATTTCGTAAAATGGCACAAACATTTTCTGAAACATGAGAGCATTTCCTGAAAAGGTCACGTACATGTTTTTAATGGTAAGAAATATTTCTTATATACTACAAAAAAAATCTTTTAAACTGTATAAACAATTTTTTAAGAATTACATTGTATTAAAACTCATGACCATTTTTAAATATATTTTTGAAAGCGTCAACATTTCTTTGTAATCATGCTAACATTTTTATACTTTATTAATTTTTAAAAATCTGTAATGTATATACATATATTCATATATATTTTTTCATTAAACGTTTAAGTTTTAAACTATATCTATACAAAATTAAGCATGACATCAGGAGGAATTTGCTGTCGTACTGGGCCGGCCCATGTACTCAAATGCTAGAAGTGAGGCTGCCCTACGTCTCACTATAAGTGAGATATTGAAATCACTAGTTGAGGAATACTTTAGTAAATGCCACTTCCACCTTCTTAGCGGCTGTCCAGTGACGCACTATATGCGTGTCATTTGTCGTAACCTAAGATTTTTCCTTTTTTTGTAGATTCTTTTTCAAATATTTTATCTCTAGAAGCGTGAGTTTGAATCCAAAAACATGTTCAGCATTAAATTCCCCGTGTCAAGATTTTTGAAACTATATCCCATTTTGCAATGAACAAAAAGATAGAAAAAAAACATCTACCTTCAGAAAAAGCAAATATTTGCCTCTCGTGGGAAAAAAAAATCTATGTCTCAATGAGAGGCACGTATGTATCTCTCATAAAAAAATAAATCATGTTTTTCCCTTTCCAATAGGTGCCTCTCACGAAAGCCAACATATGTCTTTATTAAAAAAACACAATTTTCTCACAGAAGCAAACATATGCCTCTAGAAAAAGCAATTATATGCCTTCCATTTTTTCTTTTCCAAAATCTAGCAAATATCACGTGAAACCAAAAAGACAAGAAAGCCATCTAAACTCCAAAAATGTAAAAATAAATCCCAAGAAATTTCCTAACACGCGATACGTCATGTTCTTAGCCCATTTAAAAGTGATCTTTGCAGGGTTCCTGCAAAGAGTACTCACTAAATTTTTTTAAGGCTAAGAAACACTTCCTGCAAAGAGTACTCGCTAACTTTTTTAAGGCTAAGAGACACTTTATTCCTCATGTAATAGGATAAACGGGATACACACAAGATCATGCGCGTGCAACAACCACATGTGCGGATGTGCCTAACTAGTTGCAATTATCATAGTTTAGTATAGTTTTGAGCCATAATTTAATATAGTTTCAACCATAGTTTAGTACATTTTTAGCCATATATTTCATTTTTAAAATGGAAAAAGGAAAAAATCGATAGATTTCAGCCACACTTTAGTACAATGCAATTTATAGTTACAGTTTAGTATAGTTTTCAGCTATAATTTGGTACAGTTTTCAACCACATATTTCATTCAAAAAGTGAATAATAAAAAAAATACATTAATTTTATAAGGGGTATCCTCTAACTTTTTTCTTTGATACAGTACCTTCTAATGTGAATCACTAGTTAGAGGGTACCCTCTCGCGCGCCCCCGCAGAGGTCACTTTCGATGCGCTCTGCAGCTACGACGTGTCGTGTTGTGACTGTGTCTGCGTGAAGCAACAGTCGTGTCTGGAAGGCCCCACGTGTCGAACGTGGAAGAGATAAAGGGAAGCATCACAACACATCAGAACGCGATACTTGGCGCGCTCGCACGAGTGACCTCCATGAGGGCTAACCCCCAACTAGTGATTGGGCCTTCTAACTTGTGTGTCTCCCAGTGGTGTGTGTGTGGGGGGGGGGGGGGGGGGGGGGAGCAGCCTAAAACCGGCCCATCACAGCCCAATGTAAAGACTGGGGAGTGGAGAGAGCGGCCCAGTAAAGGCGGAGGCGGGAAAAGGCTAGGGACTTCTGAAAGCCGTGAGCGGGGGAGGAGGGTGAGCCAATGGAAATCGACGGCGGCGGCGGCGGCGGCGGCGAGGCGGAGGGGAAGGGGAGAAGCGAGCTGGTGCCCATCCTGGAAGCCATCAAAACCTCCGAGGTGCGTCGTCTAACCCATCCCCACGCGTCGCCTCGTCCATTTCCACGCCCCCATCTAGGGTTTTAGGCTGGTGCGAGGTGCCCCTCAGATTTGGTATGCGTGCGAGAGAGTACGGGATTGCTAGTTGGAGTTTCTGAAGCGGGCGTTCTTAGGTGGGATTTGGTACCCGTGATGCTTCCTGTGTCTGTATCAAGGGGGCTCATGCTGGATTGGTGTGATTCTGGCAACGCGGCTAAAATTCCCCTAATTAGAGGCCAAAATTCGACGGGTATGTCATAGAATCAAATGCAGTGTGCTAACTTTCTACTGATTTTGATAGGTTTTGGAGAACAAAACTTCCCTTATCAACCAACTTGAGGGTTCCTCCCAGTTTACTGCAGATGATCTGTGCCTAATACTTGAAACCCTCACTGTATCCTTTTTTCCCATTTCGGTATGATTCCTTCTCTTTGATGCATGACATTATTATCTTTCCATTTGGAACAAGTCACTGATTCAGCTTGCCATTTAGTACCTGCTGTTATTGTTGTTGCGCGTGTTCCCTTAATGGCACTTTAGGCATCTTGGGATGATTCCAGATGTTCAGGCGTATCACACTGCATGCTACACAAGGCAGTTTTGCAGGTTGCTCTGAAATGCGCTGAGTTAGATACAACCGCCTGTCTGCGGCAATTTCTTACTCTAGGTGCAAAGGTACTTTTTACTTTTTGTCAAATGCAGTCCTGCTTCACTTCATCTGCCAACTACAGTTGCGTATCTGCTATGTTACTGAATCAATGAATTCTGTACCAGGCCAGCTCATGGTGTGGGAAGCATCTCATATGGTTCGCCGAATCTATTGATGAATCTGAAGCGCTTCAAGAGGAAGAGCACAACTTGTTATGCCTAGAGGTTGTGGGAACTACACCTTTTATTTTGATTAGCTTGTTTGTGCTCCTTTGGTTAGAAATGTATAACTGTGTTAACAGAAATCTTCTGCACTAGTAAGGCTTCTCCGACCTCCAGATATCTTATAGCCTAAAATACCCAAAGTTCTGAACCATGTATCTTGCCTTCTGTGTGATATCACTTTGTTCTGTATAGCTGTCACTGGGACCTATGTAGTACTTCTTGCATAAATCATGGCAGAAAATCTCATTGTATCAAGACATGAAGTTTGATATAATACAAAGTGAAATGCATATGAATACTTTCAAGACAGACCCTTATGTTCATTTACAGGAAAGATACAGTGCACTTATATTAATTGGCACATTTCTCCACTAATACGTTCATTTTAATTTTGTAGCCAATGTTTTTTCATCTGGAATACCATTACGTTCAGTTTAATCCATGATGTAGAGGTTCTCTCTAAAATTTCTGATAAAGACTCAACTTCTTGACTGCAGATAATTTCACTGACCTTAAATGCCTCTATCAAGCTCCTTCCAATGGCGGCAAAATGCATCACTGTTGATGTGGTGCATACTGTTGGTGATTTTATTTCAGGATTGCTAACACTTACGGAAAGCTCAATTGTTGACAAGGTACTACTCCTTATCTTCTGCAATTGTTGCGTCAACTGGTCTAACTACACAGGCAGTGGGAAGAGCTTTATGTAATCTACATGGGAGAAAGCTATATTTTTTCCGAGACATATTGATCTTATGGCCTCTAAGATAGTTTTATACCCTACCTTACTTAGCTATCCTCGCTTCTGGAAGATTTGTAACAATGATATCTAAATGGAAAACAGATATAATTTGCTGCTTGTTAAAGTAGATATGTCACTTCTCACATGATGCCACCATAAGAACTTCTAGCTACTTCAAGTGGGCTATTTTGTGAAAATATTGGAATTCCATCCTTAAAACAAAAGAATTTTGATAGTCTTGACTAATACTCCCTCCGTTCCGAATTACTTGACATGGCTTTAGTTCAAGCTTGCTTTAAACTTAAACTAAAGCCATGTCAAGTAATTCGGAACGGAAGGAGTACATATCTTCAGCAGACTAAAAGTAAAAAAAAATCTGACTTGGATTTGTATCATATGCAATGGCATATACCATATTGAAATGTTAATATTGAAGCAATGACATCATATGGTATATGCTCTCTGATAAATATCTGTTGACAGACAATTCATGGAACTGCAGCACATGTTGCTAAGGTTGCACCTGTTTTTCTGGATGAAACCATCAAACTGTGCAGAGCATATTGTGAGGCTGCAAAGTCAGATATCGGCAGAATGAGCATGCCTACAGAAGAGACAACTGTGAAACACGAAGCACCAGATCTTACTGGCGACGTGATCAGGATTACAGCATGCACTATTCAGACCTTGTGTAAAATAGGAACATATGCAGCATCCAGTGGTGGAAGCCAGGTGGCTTTATTGAATGTGTCATGGAAAGGTGTGGTTTCCTTACTGCAACTTGGCAAAGGACTGATAGAAGTAAAAGTAAATGTCAGTGATATCATTTTGACACTTATCTCCCTTGCCATTGAATCTCTGAGGGTTGCTGTGGATACATGGTGTACGTCATTACAAGAAGCCCTTGGTATATCTGACGCTAGAAGGGCATTCTTACCAATCAAGTTTTTCTTAATAAATGCTGTAAGGATTTGTTCTGTATATCCATCCGAAGCACTGACTATATACAAAGACATAATCAGGTGTGCATTGGTGATATCATCTTCAAGGATTTTATTCAGCAAAGACCCCCTGTTGAAATCAGCAAATGAGGCACTTGCTGAATTATTGGAGCCTAATTCCTTTCATTTACTAGACACACTTATGAAGTCGTCAGAAGTAAGACTAGAGTCGAAATGCCAGCTTATGCAGTATTTTTTAGAAAATGAAGACACTAATGGTCCAGCTCAAATGGGGCAGGATGATCAGAGAGAGATAAATTTGGTTTCATTGGGCTGCATTTTCTCTCTGGACCCTGATGTTGATAACAGAAACAGAGCACTTTTACCTGTTAAACTTATTGTGTTTTTGCACTTCCTCAGTATTTCCCCAAACTTGGGCGAAGAGGTGGTCATAGAATTATCTAAAAAGCTACAATCTCTTCTTAATACCCTAACATTGGAAGATGTCTACTCATTTGTCCTTGGCTGCGAAATTCCTACAGTCTATGGTGCTGACCATCCTCCTGTAGTTGTCTGGCAACCTGTGTATACTTTTCTCATACAAGCCCTCAAGAGTCATATGATTGCTGCTGCTGCTTCAAGTGTTGCTTGGAATGAGCTGGAAGCCTTCCTACTTGAGAGCCTTTTCCATCCCCATTTCCTTTGCTTGGAAATTTTAACAGAGTTATGGTGTTTCTTCACGCGCTATGCTGAAAATGAAACTTCTACTTATTTAATCAATCAACTGTTTCTTCTGTTAAAGACGGTAGCATCAGCAGAGATAGTTCTTGCGCCTCTCAGTAGTTTCCGGAAGGTTGCACGTGCATTCTGTATCATTTTGAGCTATGCATCATGTGCAACTGTTGATCAAATTTATACCCACGCGCTGAATGATCATAACTCTTCAAAGCCATCAGTCCTGCACTTAGCGTTGTTAATGGAAGGATTTCCTTTTGATTCACTATCGGATGGTATGAAGTTGCATGCTGTGAACCAATTGGTCACTTCTTTTGTCGGGTATCTACAGAGCTACTTGAAGAATCATGGTGCAATTGATTTGCCAACTTCTAGTTCGGGCGTAATAGGTCTTCCTGTACATGCTCTAGCCTCTGCATTGCAGCGATGGTAAGTCCCTTCTTGTAGTATTGCCATGTCTGATGCCAGGATGCTGTTTTTATGCTCTTTTTCCTTTGTGCAGTGAAATAAAGGACTATAACACCATAGATGGGAACAGTATTGGCACTATGTTTAAGTTCAGCATCTCCCTCATCAATCTGTATAGAACTGCACCTGACAGCAGTAAGGACCACCTTGCCCAGCTCATTAGTTCCATATTGGATATTATCTCAAACGTGAGGCATCTCTGTGCATTCTATCAGATGGAGAAGTTAACTCTAGAGTTGCACACCCTGTTCATGTCTAGTTCTGATAATTCAAAGGCAATGCTGTCCCAGTGCAAACCATCAGTAGCTTCATTTATGGCAATTCTTGGTCACTTGAACTCCACTGAAGATGATTCTAATTCACTTTGTTCCGCAATGCCGGATTTATACCACCTCTTGGTGAGGGAAAGGCACTGGGCACTCATTCACCTAGCAATGGGCTCCTTTGGGTACTTTGCCGCCCGCACATCTTTTACGCAGCTCTGGAGATTCGTTCCTGGAGATGCAGCCCTTTCATATAGTACAAACACAGGGGTCGACATTGACGAGAACAGATTCATGTTGGAACTGAGAGCTTTTCTTCAGAAAGAGGCTGCCTTACGCGCCGACAAATGGTCTGACGAGCAAATCCGTTTTCTAGTTTCAGAAGGGAGAGCACTGAAGAAACTGGTTGAAACAACTTCTGAAGTTCCAAAAGCTGCCATTTCAATGGATGTGAACACAAAGAAGAGGAAGGTAGCAGATGGAATCGGTGAAGGGATGGCGCTGCTACAGAATGGTCTCAAGGTGATGCGAAGCGCTCTCGATGAAACAGATTCAACAGAGCTCAAGGACAGGCTTGCGACACACCTGTCACGCCTTGAGAGCGCAGTTTCTGAGATTGCAAGTTTCTCTGGCAAAATCTGATACTCTTCACGGCTACTGTTACTGTTCAGTCGCGAGATGGTAGCATACCCAGTTGCTGCCCCACTGTAAATAATTAAGCTCCAACAACTAATTATTGAATGTTTCCTGTTAATCCATGGTATTTATATCTTGAGATGCTAAGGGGTTGAAGGTTGAAGATCACTACTCTGTCGTGAGCAATTGTACATGACTGGCAAGGTATTTCTCCAATAAATTACCACAACATTGTACTGCTTTGATAATTCATAGTTCACATGACACATGCAATTCTGAGTAGTCTCCACTTTCCGCGCAGCAGGCGATTAGCGAGCGCACCTTGAACTTGCTGGTAGTAAAGGTAAAGGAACATCAGTGACCTGGACTTCACATAAGGTATTGGTCCATCAGAACATTTGAAAACTGGAAGGATGAAAATGTCAACTGATTGCATATTTGTAAGACGTGAGTTAACAAGGCATTGATGAACTGAATGAATCTTCCATTGGTGATCGGTCAATGTTGCTTGAACATACTAGGTTTAACGCGAGCTCGTCTGTATTCCTCCGCTTTTCAGCATGCTCCATTATACCTTTTGCTCGTACCTTTTTCACTGTGAACATTTATCATACAATTGGCGTGACGAAACAAAGTGAGATCTAATTATAAAATGACTTGAGTAATTACATGCCTTTTCTTCGCTTTATATTATATCAAATGAACTACTCGAGAACATTGCCAACAATGACGTGAGGTCATTTCTTTGGAGTACTTCATGTATGAGCAGTGCATGACACACCAACTCAAAATTAGGAATATGTGTGATGTATAAGGGAATCCAACGTTGTCTAGCCATGAATAGTTTCTTAACACTAGTTCTAGTACTCTGATGTAAACTCGGCCTCGGCCACTTTGAGTAATATATTCAGGTGGAGATCCTCTCCTACCTCGGTGATTGTTCAAAAAAAGTCTCAATACATAAACTATGCGATTGGCTAGTTAAAATCATTTAACTTTTGCACTTGGTTTTTTTTCTTCTCATTAACACCCACGAGTATCGTCTAATCATGACTCAGAGACACTCCTTTCATTGTTTGCTCGAACCTCTGTTTTCGGTAAAGAGACCATACCAAAAGTTAACCGAGTATTCTAAAACACGATTTTATCCCAAGGCGTTTTTGTTATCTTTTTTTAGATAAACAGGGCCTCACCCCGGTTTCATTTCAAGAAACAAAACCGCATACAACCATCCGAGTGACAGTTTTAGAACCTGGGTCTCCTGCTAACAAGAGAGTTCCCAAATTACATTGCCATGAGAGGCAAAATGGTACTGGAAAGAAACAGCTAGGCCATAAGCGGCAAAGAAAACATGGTAAAACGAAGAGATCAATCCTGTGTTGCACGCATCGTCTTCATGGGATGGCCATTGTTCAGTGCCTGGGGGACCAACAGACCTCCAGTGGAGATTCTGGACTGTCGATGGAGTGCTTGTTAGAGATCATCTTCACTGGCGATGCAAATGCAGACAGTGGACAAGTGGCTTGCAGACTGTCCCTCAGCCAGTGGGAATTAACCGGGGTCGCCTGATTAGCTGTTCCAGTGAACTCATGAAGCTTTCCAGCCTCTCCTTACTTCTTTCTGATGAAAGGATCACCCAGAAGCTGAGGGTCCTGAGTATCTCCCTCCACACCTGAATCAATGATATCCACCCAACATTATTAAAGATCATGGAATTCCTGTGTTTCCACAGACACCACATAACAATAGAAGATACTACATTGAATGTTGAATTGCTAGTTTCTGAAATCCAGAATTTAGCTACAGATTCAAAATTAACTCCCACATTTCTATCATACTCTCAGCTCACAACAGCCCATAGGTTCCTAGCTACTACACAATCAAAAAACAGATGATGGATGGATTCAGTGCAACTACAATATACACAATCAAGAGGTTTAATGATGTGCCTTTTCCTAAGATTATCTCTGGTCATCAATATATTATTAGAGAGCAGCCAGAGGAAAACATGGATTTTAGGGGGGGGGGGGGTGTCCTAATTAAGCTTCCACACAACATGGGGGTAGATAGGCTGGACCCCTCTAAAGTTAATTACATGATACAAGGAACTAGTTGAATATTAACCCTTGTTTTCTAGTTGCCAGATCATGGAATCAGTGTCATATGTGTAAACCACATATCTCATGATTTCCTCAAGTTGGAACCACTGTTCCATCAGTCTATCACAGAAGGTCCTCCTGAAAGTGATTTTCAAGGTGAAGCCATCCCAGGCCTCAACTAAGCACACATTTGCTCATTACAAAAAATGTAAAGAGGCCAAATCTGGACAGATAAAGGAGATGTACCAAACCAGGTATCTTCCCAGAGCCTAATTTTGTGACCATCCCCTACATTCCACCTATACCCAAATTTCAAGGCTTGGATTGTGGATTTGACTCCTTTCCAAAATCTTGAGATTGTTGGGTTGGAATTCTAAACTAAAATATTTGCTCTCTTAGAAGAGGAGTATTTTTTTATCAATGATAAGTTTCCATAGTTTTCCTTCTCCTTCATTATATCTCTTAACCCAGGATCCTAGTAAACACAAGTTAAGCTCTTGCAGGTTAGGAATGCCTAGGCCCCCAAATTCTTTCTTCATGCAAACTAGTCTCCAGTTGGCTAAGTGACTCTTCCTATTTCCTTCAAAATCATTCCAAAGGCAGTGGGCCATTTTGGAGTTGACCATTTCAACAACCCATTTGCGGAATTTGAAGAAAGATAGCAGGTAAACAGGGATACTAGCTAAACAGGCATGGATTAAAATCAACCTCCCTTTACAGGAGAGAAGTTTCCCTCTCTAGCCAGTAATTCTTTTTAATATTTTATCAATCAGAGGCTGTATATCATCCCTACTAAGCTTCTCATAGTGGAGAGGTTTTCTGCCTTCTCTAGGTTTTTGTCAAGGAATAGGAATAGTGTCATCTGCATATTAAAAAAAAGAGGTAATGGAGGATCTCCTTGTCTAAGGCCTTTACCAGTGGTAAAGAAGCCACTTTCAGTGTTATTTAGCTTAATCCCCACAGACCCCCATGGGTGATGCTGTGGATCCAGGAAAGCCATTTGTTCCCAAAACCTCTAGCCTCTAAGAGCTCATGGAGGAATTCTAGGTTGACCTTGTCAAAAGCTTTTTCATAGTTTAGCTTAAGTATTAGTCCTTGTTGTTCAGCATATATAATGCACAGAGTGTAGCACTTTATGTGCAGTAACCACACTCTCAAGGATAAACCTGCCTTTCAAAAAGGCAGATTGATTACTAGCAATGAGCCTTTGTAGGATAACAACAAGCCTATTTGTTAACACTTTTGTAAAAAAAATTAAAACTATAATTAAGCAAACTAATGGGTCTGAATTTTTTAATGGATGTGGCATCAGGCTCTTTTGCGAATATAATGTTTATGTTATGGAAGTTAATCAACTCAATGGCCTTAATCCAAGTTGAAACTCAGGCATATCGTTCATAGGTCGGTTAGAGGAGTTGTTACTATTTCTCGAGAGGCGTGACAAGGTGACTCAAGACATGCGTAAAGCAATATCTTACCTAGCTGTGTAAGACGCATGTAAAGCAATTGCGACACTTTTAGCATGAAGTACATGTTTTTTTCTTTTTGCGAAAGCATAAGTGTATTGATTTTGATTTACATCAAATATAATAGTCAAAAAAAACAAAAAAAATGGTAACCATGTTTTGACAATATAATAGACTAATTAGCCAGTGAGCAGCCTGTCCAGCAAAAGCACACTAGTTGGAAAAGGTACAAGCTAACAAAAAAGGTTATTACTTCTATGATGAGCCCACACACACGCACACAACATCCATACACATATTTTTTCCTCATCTTGTCTAGGTAGTAGGCATTTGAACCGGACATAATATTAGATTATTGTTCAACAGGTAAAGCATGAAGCAAGCTTATTGTATAGGCGTAACCCAGTGGAGAAACATATATAATACTTCCTACGTTAGAATTATAAGATGTTCTATATCTTAAATTGAATGTATATAAACGTATTTTAGTTTATTCATTTTAGTCTGTATGCAGTTGATATTGAAATATTCAAATTTATTTTGCAATATTCAAAATATCTTGTAATAATGAATGAAGGAAGTAATATCTGCCTAAGCTGGTTTGCTGCTAGCTACCTGGTGCACTCGGTTTTTTTCCTTCAGTTATTATTGGGGAGCACGTCAACTGATATTATCAACCACTAATGACACTAGGGAAAGTGTCGCATACAATTTTTTTACTGTACTATAGTATTTTCGGCTGTACTTAGAAATAGGTAAGTGACAAGGATATGCTGACTGCCCACATTGGTATGTCGAGGGCAGTGGACAGAGCCCACTTGTTGGTGGCAAAGCGAATCATCCGTACGCTAACTACCACTGTAATTAACATTTCATATATGGCCGTATATATTACTAATTGTGTTCTCCTCTAAAAAGCTCTTACACCCGCCCAAATGCAGTTCTGCCAGCAGACAGGGGATTCGATTTGTTTACACCCCCCCCCCCCCCCACCCCACCCCTCCACATATCCTGGACATAATTGATCCATATTCATGTCATCATCGCTGAATCTGAGAACTATATATAGGGATACATGTGGTGGCGCCATTGATATGCCGGCGACTCTTTTTCCGAGCATATAGTATCAAGATGCTGTAACAGGTCGACCAAACCATTCCAACTGGCTCAGATCCTCTTTGATTAAGTAGCACAGGCATTCGGAGAGACGAGTGTTTGATAGTTTGATTCACAAGTATTTCCTAGTTTTGGATGTTTGATTCCCACGAATAAAAAACATGGGAGAACGCCCTATGGTCAAATTAAACTGAAAGTGAATATCCCGTTGTTATACCACAAATTAATTCGCAACTTATTATGTTGTGTCGAGTTGTATGCTTCAGTTCTTTGGTTGTTGATGTATCTATAAAGTGTGGCCAGAGCCTTTTTTTAGTTTTCATGCCAATCAATTTTGAAAAGAGGTGAGTGATTTGCCGATATCCTACATTTTCCCACTGAATCCAAGTTCAAAGATTTTTTCGTTGAATTTCCGTTTGATCCATTGAATCAAATGGATAAATAATGCCATCAAAAGGAAATACTTTTTCTAGTCATATTTTGTCTAATTAAGAAAGTCTTTGACAAAGAATTTTAATATGTGGTTTATGTGATGCAAAATCACAATCATAAGTAGTATTTTCTTTGACATTAATAAAATAATTGTTTGTCAAAGCCTTGTCTTAGTGAATCAAAGCACACCATATATTTTGAGATGGAAGGAGATCTAACATGTGTTGAAATATATTTACCGTCCTTCTCCACCAGTTCAGACTTTTTGATGAACTGGTTGGTTAGTGCATGAAGTCAATTGAAAAGTGATATAGTATTTTGTTGGTTACATTAGTTATATATACAACATAAAATATAAATGATTAATATACACGATTCACTCCACGAAGGGCCTCTTTGTTTCGGGTGTTCTAAAAATTGCAGGAATATGGAAAGTAAGAATTGGAATTTACGATAGCATTGAAACATATATACATTTTAAAATCTGTTGGAATATGAATAAAAATTGTTTGATTCCATCAGATGAATTAATAATGTATACATTTTCTTAAAGAGCGTCATCTCATAGTTGTCAAAGAAAGCAAAAAAACAACTCTTTTATACAGAAAATCCAGAAATGTTCCAATCTCCAAATTTCCTAGACACTTTTTGAGTCAAAAATACTATAATCTTATTTGGAGTTTGCTAATCACATGTGACATACAACATAATCTTGTTACCATCAAATAAAAAAGATGCCATAATCCTGTGATAATTACCGCCAAATTCATGGTTGCATGAATATGATAGACTAAAGAATTGGATTCATGCCAATGTTGAAATATATAAGAATTCACAATACAAAGGAATATATTTTATTTTGCCGCATCATATGAATTAAAACATATAGATTTCCTTAAAAAGAGTCATGTGCCGCGACGGAAATGACTATTTTTTTTCATGAAACCCGAGTAACCAAAAACTTCCTTAAATTTATACAAAACAATCCGCCATGAATACAATCTCCAAAATTTCCCCCTCTGAGCCATAATCCTGTGATAATTAGGTGCACCTCCGAGGTTGGAGAAGTTGGAACAATTGTAGTTTACACCTTTGTTACCCACATGAGCCACTTGTATCAGCTTCCAACAAAAAATGCCACATGTATGAATGGTGCACAAGCAACCAAAGGGGGAGCTCTCCCGTTCGCTGTCATCTTCAGCCAATAACAAAACAAGAAGAACGATATAAACGAGCACCATCAGATAAAACCTACCCATGCGACAATATTCCGTCATTACATTGCAATCACGGCATGCATGTGACTGTATGTTGCTCTACTTTTCAATTCCCCGACCCTTCTCTCTTATTGGTCAAATATTTTAGTTTTGTCTGACGACCATTGATTGCCTGATCAAGCTACCCGGAAGCCGGTTGCACTATGGACCAATCATGATTAAGTTTCAGCATGCAAGATCTGTCTAACCTAGCAACAAATCCCCATAGATCTCCTTGTGACGTTTCCATAGACAAAGTGACTAGCTTTTCACGTCGAGAGAGAGTACGTTTTACCATGACAGTGACTATGACGACAAATTGATGACAAAATAAAAGAGAGATAAATTGGAACCTTGCCATATTTCAACACCCGAATTCGTGCTTAATGTTAATGAATTGTCTATGTGGACGCCGCCGACGTTCACACAGTAGCATTGCTTGCGCAAGCAGAGAGTAACTATTTAATCAGAATCGTCACGTGGTTTAATTTGCAACATGTCGTTTACAACATGGATTAACAACATAGAGTATTAAAGGAGAAGTGCATGATCGTAGATCATTTACTTCAAACAGACGGAGATTATCACATGGTGCAATTCTAAAATATGTATTGGAATTTTATATAGCTCAGTTTACATTCACAATATAGTCCTAGTTTTCCAACCTCACACTTTGCTAGGAATTCCAGTAGCTAAGTGTGTTGTTTGTGTTAATTAGCTTTCAATATGTTTTTAGTTGATAACACGACACCGTGGATGTTTAAAAAACAAGGTACAATTATATTTGAGCCCTTAGTTGGGTCACACCCGTTTGATTATGCCCCTAAATTTTTAAAACCATCAGTTTGTCCAAGCCACTTTTCTCCTTTTATGCTTTTGCCCTTTGATCGTTTGATCATAACTTTAAAAACTGCAGAACATATTCATACTAACTAAAAAAAATGCAAATAATATATCAAAATGTTCAGAAAGACATCACCTATATGTGTTTGTCATTTGCATTCATAATAAAAGTGTCGTAAAGTCACCATCTCAGTTCAGGCTCAAATGATATATTTGATGATTGTATAACCATTACTTAATTTATACATGGGGTGGTTTCCAAATAATAAAATGAGTGATGCATGATTTATGGGGACCATGATGTTCTTCCTTATATAGCTGGACAACCTCATCAATGAAATTCCCCCATAAAAAACCCTCATAACGGAATTGAAATTGAGCATAGTTTTCCTCGATGAAGTTGTAAGAACCTAACCTGTTGAAAGGGCATTCCCTACCGAAGTGATTTTGGTGTTGATGATAGTTTAATTTGCGGACTAATCATGTGCATTGAACTATACAGGTTTATTTACAAATGGCACAAGACTATTTGATACTTTTTAAAGGAAAAAACAAAGATTTTCATTTATTTGAGTCGTGGGAAATCTGTACTGTTAAGAGGGGGTCCATTGTGGAAGGTATGGATGGAATCATCACATACACTTACTACATCGCTCCCACTTTACCTTCCCGTCATTTTTGGAGCTCAAATTCTACCCATTTCCACTGTTCTCTCACTACCCGATAGTATTGGGATAGTGGGTGGTAGTATGCTCCCTGAGGGGAACATCATAGTTATTGACAACCCATGGTCGGTTGTACCACAACTGGTTGCAGTAGTATAGCTCCCTTGTGGGGTGGCACTACCGGACCTAGTGTCGGATCAACTACCGCCAAAGGTGCATTCAGTACTGTCCTTGGAGTGACACTGCTACGAAGTACCTACTATTCAAAAATAGTCGATACTACTGATTTCCTATGCAGTAGTACGACATGGGCGTATGCAGTGCAAATTAGTGCAACTGTTGGTTGGTGCGGCGGCAGTACCACACACGAAGCCAGTAGTACTGATCTCCTGTGGAATGACACTTACCGCACCAAGTACCGGCTAAGCTATCGCTAGGGAGCCAAATCAGTACTGTCTACGCAAGATGCATGTACAATAGTGCACTAGAAGTGGTGCCTATTTCCGAATAGACAGTATTATTGGTACCTTGGGTGGTAGTATCGCCCAGGCACTGCAGTGCAACTGTGTGGGATTGCGGTAGGGCCACTGTCCACGGTAGTTCTACCACCTAGTGCAGAAAAAGTGTGTAACGGTTGGATTTGAGTGGAAAGTATAAAAGGAGGTTTTCTTTCCCAAGTTGACCTACCTCTTTGCTTCTCTCTCCTCCATTAATGCACAAACCTCCAAAGTCCTAGATCTCTCTCTCTAGCAACTGAAACTACTTGATCTTGGAATTTGAGAGAGAAAACCCAGATCTACCACTTCACCAAAGGAAACTTGATTCCCCCTTGATATCCCAATTAGGTCTTGTTAATCTTGTGTGTTTGGGCACCATAGATGGAAGAGGTCACCTCAAAGCTCAATCATTATGGTGCAAAGCTTCGCGGTGGTGTTGGGAGCCTCCAATTAAGTTGTGGAGTTTTCTCCAACCTTGTTTGTGAAGGTCCGGTCGTCGCCTCCAAGGATGCCGCTTAGTGGATTGTGGCACCTTTCATTGTGTAAGAGCACGAGGATAATAAGGCGAGCCATTGTGGCGCTTGGTGAGCATCATACTGCTACACCTCCCCAAAGGAAGGAACTCTAGGAAATACACCTCATCTTCACTTGTGGTTATTTCTATCATTCACTTACTTGTTTGCAATATGACTTTATTTCTCATCTTATATAATTTGTTGTTTGATGTTTCTTGGCATATATGTACCCACCTAGTTGTATATCTAGACAACCTATATTCTTGTTGTATTCTTAAAACAAGAAACGATAATAATTTCTAGTTGCCTATTCACCCCCCTCTAGTAGGCATACAATCCTCTCGATTGGTACCCGAGCCTCGTCTCTTTACTAAAGGTTTTACTGCCTAAAGAGTATGGCGAGTGAATGGGAAAAGGTGAGAAACTCTTTCGGTGTTGGTGCATCAGACATGGCTAATTCTCCTATCACTCGAGGGAATCAAATGATGCCATGAAATCACTTAAGTCATCTATGTTTGATGAAGTACAAGTTCTACATGACAAGGTGTAGGGCCAAAAGTATGTCTAGGGGGATGATTAGATTACTTGACTAAATAAAACTTATCATTTTCCCAATTTTAGAGTTAGGCAAGTTTTAGCATTTCCTAGTCTAGTCTTCGTTACCTATGCATGCAAGTCTAATAGAGTGAGCGGGAATAACAAGACAATCATAAACACAAGGTAGAGGAGTAAAGTTTGGGAGATGCAAACAAAATTGATGAGGAAGATCCTGTGGTTCCGATAGTGTGCTATCATACTCCTCGTAGGTGGAGGATTCGATCACTTAAGATAGCGCTCAAGAGAGTCCAAGGAGGGCTCCACCCACAAAGGGTCCATGAAGTAGCAAGCTTGCATATTCTAGCGGCGTACGCCCATGAAGGACTAGCCTCACTCGGGATAGATCTTCACAAAGTAGGCGATCTCCTAGCCCTTACAAACTTCTTGGCTCTTCACATTGTTGGAAGCTACCAAGGAAAACCTAGCCAAGCTAGGAGGCAATCCACCCTCCAAAAGGTAACAAGTAGGATTGTGGTTGATGAAGTCCTTGTTCTTGTGCTTCCAAAGATCACCCCCTCAAATCTCAAAACATATTTCTCAGATTTTGGCTATGTGAATAACTAGATGCTTTGGGAGAAAGACATTGAGGGGACGAGAGATCAAGGTTGTAAGTGATTGGAGTGGAATCATTTGATCTCAACTCGAGTTAGGGGAGCTTCTCTCTCAAACAATGGATTTTGAAGTTTGTGTCTTGTTTGGTTTGCCTTTCTCATGAATGAACAAGATGAGTGGGGTATATATATAGGCAGAATGTTGATTGCTAGGGAAAGGTTTCTTTTCTTAGAAACAAGGACGCGGAGGTCGGTTTGGAGATTTCTCTTCCCAGAAACGTAAAAAAAGTAGGGAGGGGGTTTGGTTTTAAAAAAAGGTCAAGAGGGGTTATTGCGTGGTTTACAAAATAATCGATGGCTAGCTATATATATCAATGGGAAGTGTGAGAGTGAAACCAACAAACTCTTCTTTAATAATATATTTTTTTGTTACGAAAAAGAGAAACTTATATTCGGGATCCACCTATTTAGGCAGCATGATATTTTTTTCGTTTGCCTCATGTTGATGTAGAAATTTCTAGGGTTCGAAAGCCAATGTGAATGTTTTTTGTTAACCATGTTTCGACAGTATAATAGACTAATTAGCTAGGGATCAACCTGTCCTACAAAAGCACACCAGTGAGAAAAGCTACAAGCTAACAAGAAAGACAAGTACTTTTTTGCAGAGCATACACAGAATATATTTATACTAATATATTTTTCTCATCTTGTCTAGGTAGTAGGCATTTGAACCTGACAAAATACTAGAGCACGGTGGAACAGGTAAAACCTGAAGCAATCTGATCGTACAGGCGTAACCAAGTGGGGCAATATATATATACATTATTGGGGAGGACATCACCTGACATTATCATGACACTAGGAAAATGGCGCATACAATTTTATTGGAGTAGTGTTTTTTGCTGTACTTCTTAGAAACAGAAAAGTATCTAGCAAGTGACAAGGATGCTGGCCGTGCACATTGGTATGTCTGAGGCCAGAGCCCACTTATTGGTGGCAAAGCAACTAATACTATTAACAAATTCATATGTGACTGTATATTGGACCCACGCAAATGGCAAAAATTGTTCTTAATTTATGCCTGCCCCTCCCCCTCCTCCACACACACACACACACACACACACAAATCCGAACATAATTGATCAATATTCATGTCATCATGGCTGCATCTGAGAACTATATATTGTGATAGATGTGGCGGCGCCATTGATATACCGGCTTGGGAGATATGGCTGGAAGCCTGGAACGAAACTGCTGCACTTTTGGAGGAAAATTCGCTTCGGTGAAGGACGTTGTCAGATCAATTAAGCAAAATTGGGAGCTATGGGGGCTGGCTGGTGCAACATTTTTGGAGTTCTCCAAGGGGGATAGGGACGCGAAATTGTAGCCTTAAGTTCCGGCATTTGGGCTAATTTTCCCTTTTCTCATTTTTGCTCTTCAGCCATGGGATCACCTCATCAAACTGCTTGCCACTCTCCTCTGCTAAATCAATGAATGCTAGCAATTTCGCTGGATCTTTCAAAATAAATAATGTCGATGACTCTTTTTCCTAACATATATTAATTTGTTGTAAATATAGGTCGACCAAACCATTCCAACTGACCCATGTCCTCTTTGATTAGGAAGCACGGGTGACGGGACTTCAGAGACATGAGTGTTTGATAGTTTGATTCGCAAGTATTTCCTACACACATGAACCCCCATAAGTATGGTTAAATTAAAGTCAGAACATAAATATAAATAAGTTATAATATGTTACTATACCCAAAATTAATGCCAAGAAATTCTGAAAAGAGATCTGAGTGATTTGTGCATTACGAGGATCGGCCTCGGAAAATCCTAGGGTTAGGTACCCTAGGTTTCGTATAGGAGGAAGGAGAGCAACGTGGCCGCGCGTCGGTAGGATTTGGACGGTGGACAAGCGACACATGGGGCGCGATTTACCCAGCTTCAGGCCCCCGAAGGGAAAACCCTACATGCTGCTTGTCTGATCTTGTATTGATGATGATGTACAGGGGTGCCGCGAGGGCTATGGTGGACGCGTGTTGCCTGTCTAGTCTACGCGTGGAGATTGAGGTTTTTGGAGAGGTGCCCTGCCTCGCTTTATATAGATAGCCAGGTAGGGGTTTACATGAGTCATAGTCGACTACAAGTAGGAATCCTTGTTTTGCGCCTTAAGTCTTCTGGTTGGGCTTCATGTTGGTTCACCCAAGTAGGCTTCTATTGGGTCGCCAGCCTCGACATGCCCCAGGTACCCTCATGGAGAGGAGTCGTGGGGGGTAACCCCTCGTCAGTGCGCATACTACATTTTCCCACTGAATCTGAGTTCAATGATTTTTTTTTCTTTTATCCCCCTTTGGTCCATTGAGTCAAATGGATAAATTGTGCCACCAAAAGGAAACCTGTGTTCCTGGTCATATTTTTTCTAATTAAGAAAGGCTCTGAGCATTAATTTTACTATGTGATTTATGTGATACAAAATCGCAATCATAAGTTGTATTTTATGAATCCAATGACATAAAACCCACACATTAACAAAATAATTGTTTGTCAAAGCCTTATTTTAAGGTATCAAAACACGCCATATATTTTGAGATGGGAGGAGTATATAACTTTGTTCAAATATATCTACCGCCCTTCTCCACCAGTTCAAATTTTCTGATGGTCTGGCTGGTTGGCGCATTAACTATTGGTATTTTTGTTGGTTACATGCCTTATATATATACGACTTAAAGTATAACTGATTAATATACATGATTCACCCCACTAAGGGCCTCTTTGTTTCACATGTTTTAAAAATTGCAGGAATATGAAATGTAGGAATTGGAGTTTAGGGTATTGTTGAAATATATAGAAAGTTAAAATATGTGAGAATATGAATGAAATTTACGTTATTCCATCAGGTGAATTCGTAACGTAGAAATTTTCTTAAAGAGCCGCATCTCATTTTTGATAAAGGACATTTTATTACTTAAAAGGTTTAATCATTACACTCAGCCTCTACATAACTGACATGCACACAAGCAAAGAGCTGCATCTCATAGTTGACGAAGAAACGAATTAAAATGTTTGATTCTAAGCCAATGAAAACTTTCTTATGAAGTATTTTGCAATGCAATTCTCAAAAAAAAGATCAATACATACAATCCCACAAAACTAAAAACTCTTCTATACAGAAAAACCGTAATGGTTCCAATCTCCAAAATACCTAGACACCCTTTGAGTCAAAAAAAAATTGAAATTTTGTTTGGATTTTGATCGGCACAATCTTGTTGCCGTCAAATGAAAAAAGGCCTTAATAGTGTGGTAATTAGCATCAAAATAAACGTTCCATTAAGAAAGACTAATGAACCGGATACATGCCAATGTTGAAACATGTAAGAATTGGAAAAGAAATGATTTTTTGCTGCATCAGTTGAATTAACATATATATATATATATATATATATATATAGTCTTAAAAGAGCCGAGTGTCATAGTTATCAAAGAAACAAATAGAAAAACTCTGAGACTGAGTAAACGAAAAATTTCTTATGAAATATCAAGTTTCCTATAGAAAAACTCTGAGACTGAGTAAACTTTTCAATTCCCCGGCCTTTTAGCTTCTTCTCTCTTATAGGTCAAATATTTTAGTTTTGTCTGGGGATCATTAGTTGCTGATCAAAGATACTAGTAATCTGGGAGCCGGTTAGACTATGAACCAATCATAATTAGTTTTCAGAGCGTGCAAGATCAAACATTTAGATCTCCTTGTCACTAGCTTTTCACGTCGAGTACGCTGTCACAACCGGGACAGTGACTAGGACAACAAATCGAAAGATAGTAAAGGCCTTGCCATTTTTCGACACTCGAATTAGTGCTTAATTGTCTACCTTGACGCCGCCGCCGTTCGCACAGTGGCATTTGCATACGTACGCAGAGAGCAACAATTAATCACGATCCTCACGTGTTTTAATTTGCACCGTAATGTTTGCAACGGTGGATTAGATTAATTAAAAAATCGCTAATATTCAAACATCTTGTAGCTCATTGGACTCCAAATTTATTAAGCCTAGAAGTCTTTCAGACGCTATAACTATCTATCTAAAAGTTAAAAATATCAACTAGCTAATGCAAATTAAGGGAAGGTAGGGACCAACATTTAACTAGCAGTAATGCTTGCTAAGAACATCTACATTCGAACTGGGCTAATCCGCTCCTCTATTCGTCTGCGAACACGTTTGATTGATTGCGTTCGTGGGCAACGCCGGTTCGACCCTCAAATGTTCGAGTTTGCAATCATACTAGAAGCGAATCGTGCGCCTTGCCGCGCCGGGTTTTTTCATGAAGTGCAAAAAGGGAAATTATATACATGGATGAGATATGTGCATGTATTGATTTGTCCCTTGTCGCAACGTGACAAAATAAGATGCCTACCACATTATGGACCATTACTATTGTTTCTTTTATTTCTATGCATTACGATATTAAACAAGTTCCATACTGTTGGTATTTCCTATGCATTACACTTGTTTCATTTCATAAAACAATTCAAGTACAACTAAAGAAATCATTGAGAAAAAAATGGTGACATTACGCTTGTTTCATTAGTTTTCTGAAATGAAACAAATACAACTAAAAAAATCCATCTTTCCGTACATCAAGCAACAATTCTATTATGCAAGCATATAAATGCAAGTTCAGTTCAGCTAAAATAAGCAGTGTTAAAAGTTTATACAACTCACAAGATAGTTTAGGTCTAACTACAATAGATCCTTCTCTGGCTAAAGAAGCTGCAAATTACTAGTAATCAGCAAAAGATATTTGAGTAGCTAAGTGTCACCAGTTATCTGTACAAAAGTAGAAGAAAACTTGAATGAGCACAAGATTACAAGGGTATATATATAATACATACATGTTGACAGGCGAGTATAACATCATGATAGAATAGCTGAAATTTGTAAGCAGCATGTAAGAAATAAAAAGACATCATATCGAACTACTTGAGCATACATACATAGGCACATATACATATATGAGTACATGCAAACTTTTGTATGTGCATACAGCCACAGATCCACCTATCTAAATTGCAGATATACATAGCCGCATACAAAAATGATATTGCTTTTGGCAAAATCATTCCCAAGATCTTCGCTCATGAGTTTCAAACACAAAAGCAAGAGTGACATGTTCTACAAAGCATTTTGAAGTTTGGCATAAAATCCCCGAAGATCCGTGTAAATTAAGCATACAAAGCATGTGCTTGGATAGATGCATGATAAAGAAAAAGATCTTTAGGTTCTACACTATACATTTCTTTGCACGGCAACCCATTTCATCTCCTGAAAAACAACAAAATTAATTATTCAGCTGACACACAACAAATCAGCATAAATAAACTATCTACCAAATCAAACGGGCACACTACCATAAGTCCGGATGGTGTCCGTCTTTCCTCACTCTTCTCTCATTCCACAAGCCCGTATGCACCGGTCTGCCATATCATGCTTAATGGTTTGCTTGCTTCCCTGTGGGATCGCCTTACTATTGTTGCTGCTGTCGAGCTAGATGTTGTCTTACTGTTACTACAGGATGTTATGCCGAGTGATGCGCCCGATGACCGCTTCCTTCTCCACGGAGCGGACTTTTCTCCACGGGGTGCCTACTCGTTACTTTTGTCTCACAGGGACTTGCATGGTTGGTTGCTTTGTCGTGACAGGTTGAACACCATGGTGAATCTGCATCGGAAGACCATTGTTGCTGATGCTTCTTGCCGTCGCTGTGACCACCATCTCGAGGACGCCTCTCATATGGCCCTCACCTGCCCGTCCGCATCTCAGGTATGGTGGATCTTGGGCATCCACGCCCTGCCTCTATTCAGGATATTTGGGACGCTCGCACTCCGGCTGGCCTGGACAACTCCATTTGGCCCACTGTCGTCCTCTCCCTCATGTGGAAGTTGTGGGACTCTCGTAATGCGCTTGTGTTCCGAGGCCAATGCCACACAGCCGCGACTACCTATAGGAACTTCCTCTCCGACTTTTCTCTTTGGATCCACCGCTTTAGGGATCATGCTTGTAAAGAGGCCGCCATGTCATGGCGGAACTACCTCTCCTCCTGACCCCTGCTCTAATGTAACAGTTTTAAGGGTCTGCCATGTCATGGCGGTCCATCTGGATCTTGTGTCGATTGGCGACATCGGCAACATGCAACTCCAAATTCATCTTCTCTTCTTCAACTCTTTTCAATTTTTCTTTTAAATAATTGTTTTCTTCTTCAACTAAATTTAACTTCTCGACAAGAGGGTCGGATGGAATATCTGGCTCACATACCTTCTAAATAAAGACATCTATATCAAGTTGGTGTCGGCATAATTGTCATAAAACTAAATGAAACAAATAGTTATAAAAGATAATATACCACATATGAATCATAGACCGGACGAGGGCCGACATGTGCGGATACCATAACCATGGCACTAAAAAGCAATAATAAGTAAGAAAATTATATAAGTAACTATATCAATCATACAAGCAAGATTTTTTTCTTTTAAAAAATAGATAAGTACAAGACGCTCACCACGGTGGTGCCGGCGACGAGATCGGCGCGGGATGGCGGTAAGGATGGGGACGGAAAGGCACCCTAAATCACACCTACACATATGCGAAAAGTTAATTTGAGCAAGTGTCATTCTCTCAGGCATTTCATCAAACACCTCTTGTGCATAGGAGAAGGGAAAAATATATAGTAGCACACACCTCCACCTTCAATCTGGCCAAAAACAGAGGAGATGGGGCGGTGGAGGGCGAGTATATATATATATAGGGAAATTTCTAATCCCGGTTGGTGTCTAAAGCCGGGACAGAAGATGGACCTTTAGTCCTGGTTTCGGACATGAACCGGGACAAACTGGTGTCGCCCCTGACACAACTCTTTTAGGCCCGGTTCGTGTCTCAAACCGGGACTAAAGGTCTCACACGAACCGGGACAAATGTATTACGAGCCCTGTCAGGCGTCCTGGCCCCACGAACCGGGACTAATGCATTCATTAGACCTGATTCGTAACACGACCGGGACAGTAGCTCAAATCAGGGATGGACGAAAGCCCTGTTTTCTACCAGTGTCGTCCTCATTCGAATCGTATGAATCACTGAACTCATTGTAAGTAAATTCATCAATGTCATCATCATAGGACAAGGAAGCCATCAATGACCTATAATTGACAAAAAAAAACTACTTGGACATTCCATCGAACACATAAGCACGAGGTGTATATCCAGAGGAGTTGCACGTAAGTGGGCGATGAATAGTGGAGGTGAAATTGTCTGGTAGCAACACAAGCGGTGACGTTGTGGGTTGGAGTCTCTAATTAATGGTGGCACTGACTGGTTTGGGAAGATGACGGAGCAAAGATATAGGCGAAGCAACAACGGTAGATGTGCGTATGAGACAGATGGAAAAGAGGAAAAGAGAAGGTCGGACAATGATAAGGATATGTTGAACATATTTGAGGCGGGGCCCTTCCGTCAATCCAATGTGACGAACGCGCGCAAAAATATTTGGGTGTTCCCATATCCGCCTCACAAATGGCTGGGTATGGGTGTTGTCGGTCAGCCCGGATCGTTTGGGGTAGATTTGTCCGGTTTGGTTGGGTGGCAAAAAACATCCGGGGACGTTTGATGCAGATATGAAACGCCCAATTATAGATGCTCTGAACAAGAAACAATAATCAGAATGGCCTTTGCTCGGTTTCCCTCTAATTTTTATTTGGAATTTTTTTCCCATATAACTAATAGATTGGCCAGAATTTTCCTCTTGTTCAAACACAACTAGATGATGATACCCATTTTTCATGCATGTTTGCATATCGAGGTGACATGATTACATGTTGAAATAAATTGATAGCTCACATGTTGTTGTTGTGGGAATCTTGTTAAAAGAAATACGGAAATAGATGCTACAAAAGACAACTTAAACTAATAATAAAATTGTAAGTGTTCTTGATTTACACTTTAAAAACAATAAATATATGAAGGTATATCAAAATGACGCATATAATGAGAAAAACTTTTGCCTTGTAGAGGGATGAACTACATACATATATTCCGGAGTATTTTGGAAGATACATGTGGATCCACTAATCCAGCTACCATGACCCTAATTGAGACAATGGAAGAGTCAAATACACACATCATAAAATTTGGTTTTTTTGCCCCACCAGATGCATGCATGCACCTTTTCTGTGGTCTAGAATATCATTTTCACTGGATCCAGGCAACTAGATAGCCAGGATCCAACAAATGGTTGTTAATTGTTTATGATTGGCCCGTTTGTTTTTTAAGCTACTAGTTAGGGAGGGGCCATTGAGAGGCCTAGTGTGAGCGAACATTACAGTGACATGAGCTTAGCGGGGAGTGGAGTGGACGCAGGCTTAGTTATAAACTCCAAGATTAGAGGCCAGGTTCCATCACACCTGCAGTCATTCGCTCACACCGTGGTAAACAATTACTAGCATGCATTTGATTAGTCCTGTGATCTGTCGTGTCACGTGTGCTTAACTACTCTATCATTTCTGTCTCGGTGTTGCACGAGCTAGGTCGATGCTCATGGACGACATGGACGACTCGCGCCTCTTCATGCAGTGGGCGGTGAGCACGCTGGAGCACCGGGATCAAGGAGGAGCCCACTGTGCCGGCTTCCCGTGTCTCCAGGCGCTCCGCGATTCCTCGGAGCTGACGGGAGCACAGAACACTCTGAGCTCCGGCGACGACATCGGCGGCGGTGGGGGGCTCATCAGCCCAGCCCCCGACGCGGCCGTGCACCAGGGCAGTTGGTCCACGTCGTCCCCGTTCGCGCCCAGCAGCATGAGCAGCACCGGCACCAGCAACACCCTCTCCTCCATGAGCTGGAACTTCAGCGCTGCAATCTTGCCGCCGCAGCCGGCTTGCAGCGGTGGCGGGGGCACGCTGCCCGCCGGGGCGCCGCTTCGCTCCGGCGTGTCACAGCCGACCAGGAGGGCCTCCACAAAGAGCACGTCGTACTCACAAGACCACATCATGGCGGAGCGGAAGCGCCGGGAGAAGATCAACCAGCGCTTCATCGAGCTCTCCGCCGTCATCCCCGGCCTCAAGAAGGTATCTGAATAGGTCAAATCTCACAACTCTCACTACATTTCATCATATTCCTTCAGGAGAAAATCCCTAGTTGATCTGGTCAAATTATCTTCAATCGATCAGATGGACAAGGGGACAATTCTCACCGACGCGACGAGATACGTGAAGGAGCTCCAAGAGAGGGTCAAGTCCCTGGAGGCGGCGGCCGGCGGCCACCATAGGAGCGTCGAGACCGTGGTGCTCGTGCGGAAGCCGTGCCGCCCTGTCGCGCCGCCGGACGACGGCGAGGGGTTCTTCTCGGCGGCCGGGACGCCGGCAAATAGGAGCCAGCTGCCGGAGATCGAGGCAAAGCTCTCGGAGAACAACGTGATGGTGAGGATCCATTGTGAAATAAATGGAAAGGGTCTGGTCGCCAGGGTTCTTGAGGAGGTGGAGGGGCTCCACCTCCGCATCGTCCACAACGACGTGATGCCGTTCACGCCGTCCACCGTGATTATAACCACCATGGCAAAGGCAAGTTCTCATCACTACTACTACACAGTACACATGAATTCTAGTTCGATACAAACTATATTTATTACCCTTCCGTTCTAAGATAATTGTTTTAGCCTTAATTAATATAACTTTATACTAGCTCTAGTATAAAGTTGAGACGGTTATTTTGGAACAGAGGGAATACTGTACTTCGGAACGGAAAAAAACAGGCTCAATTGAAATCATTAATTAGCTTAGTTTCTACCTGAAGAATATCCCCCCCCCCCCCCCCCCGGCACACACACACACACAATTCTTTTTAAGGCAATGTGGCATTATTGAAACATGTCCTTTTATGCTCAAAATAATAAAATGCAATACATACATCTCCGGCGTTATATTTGCATATGTTCTCTACATAATGTATGAATTAGCTTATACATATTGTACTATCATTCATGAAAATAGTAGTTCTTCTCTCATATATATAAGGACTTACTCCCTCCATATATATCATAATATAAGAAGTTTCTTAACACTATAAGTGTTGAAAAACGTCTTATCTTATGTTACAGAGATAGTACCTAAGGGCGTCCGCGATTGCCAACTCAGTCTCACCACATAGGATAATTCCTTATCTAAAGAGGAGATTGATGACAAAATATGGTAAAAACCAACTCTTTTGTAAGAGTTGTATATATACTTCTAGGAGTCACTAATAGGCATACTCTTCTAGTAGACTCAGTCTCAAGCTAAGACACACCTAATTATATACATTATTTTATTGTCGACTCTAGATGGTGTGGAGGGACTCAAAGAGTCAATTACGCAACTCTTATCTTTTCGAAGACCCTAAGGCCTCCTTTGGTTTGTAGAAATTTAGAAGGAATTCTAAAGAATATGAATTTTGTAGGAAAATTTTCTTTGAAGATTTTGGTTTGTACGAATGGATTTCTATTCCTATGAAGGGTAGGAATCAGTCCTTCACATTTCAAAAAAAAAAATTAGCATATACTCAACAAAAAAAATCTATCATCTGAGTCAAATAACATCCCTTTTTTCTATAGGAAATGAGATGCATGTCATCTCACTTCCTATGATATTGGTATCCTATGAACCAAAGGAGACCTAAGTGGTTATTTTCAGAGGTAAAGAGTTAAAGCTTAGTTGCATTTATTATGGTCATGGTATATTTTCTGGAAATGCCAGTAATGCTTGTGGTCAAAATGTGTTGATTTCTGCAAGGCACCCGTGCATTTCAGTTGAATTTGTAACGTTCTCACAATTTTTTAGTTGTCTTGGAACACGAAAGTGATAGACTACGTTTATTTCAAACTACTTTATATGATATAGTAGTTCATCGTACTATCACAAAAATGATCAAGTAGTTTGCTTTAGATAATGTAAGAGTACTATTAGTACTCGGGGTCTTTCTCATGATCAAGTAGTTATTGAAAACAATGCAATATATGTTAAGAAGCCAGTGTGGGTGTTCATTAATTTTGACCCCCTCCACACACCTAAACCCACACCCACACCCCACAAAGAGCAAGAGAGCGAGATCAAGATATCTAGAGAGAGATCACCCACTACGCACCGTGAATTGTAGTGTACCATTAGTTCGAACCCATTACAATGTAACCACAAAAGTCACCAAAAATTAAAGTAAATTAGCACAAGATACATCTATAGTGCTAACATTAATTGTAGTACTCCAAGTTATGATATTGCGGTAGATACCTTCTTAGAGAAAGGGGGGGGGGGTCTTAGAGCTTAATGGCTTGTATCTACATAACTTGTATGGGCGAGTGGAAGGATTTAATGTGGATATCCATATAACCACACCTTAATAGATATTTTTATTTTTTGAGAAATTAACGCATAATTTCATTTGGTGCATCAATTTTTATGGTGCATGTGACTTGGGGAAGTTAGGAGATCACAAAGTCATAGTAATAATTCATAACGGGTTTTTCAGTTAGTGATATCTTGCATGGCAGGTACAATATAACATTTATTATTATTTTTAAATTATATTAAGGCATTATAACCCGGTAAACTTAGAAATGGTCAATCGGTCATCTGTTGAAGATGTTTTTAACCCTTTTTGTATTCACAGGAATCTCATATTTAGAACGGATGGCTTAAATAGCAATGTCTCTGTAGTTTGAGAAATAATTAAAAAGATTGCTTAATAGTGTGTTGTCAACCTGGGATGCTGCTGGCAACATATGTTGTTGATGGCACCATTGGTAATGTAAAATGTGTTTTTGCCACTCCAGTAATTCCTCTCTATACTCAATTTCCTCTTTATCCACTCTAATTTTTTGAATAAACACGTAGATGTCTATATGCTCACCAGGCTAAAACATGCACACTTGCAAAGTATGTAGTATATGATAATAAGATAAAGCAATTATCAAGTAGCATCTCAGAATCTCCTTCACATACAAAAATATTATAGATTGTTTTGTTTGGAATCAATTTTAGTGGAGTTTGGGTTTTCTAATATTTAACATAGTACTTCCTCTGGTCCAAAATGTCTTTGTACGGACATAACACATTCTTTAAGATAGTAATTTGACCAAATTATGTACAGACATGTTATCTAACATGAAAAACAATTATACATTATTGAGGTGTGTTTCAGGATAGATCTAGTAATATACTAATATCGCTTCAATGTATTAGATATTCATTATTTCTTTGTAGATAGTCAAACTTAGAAATATATGATTGACAAATTTGCAAAAGGAGTTAAACTTTGGATCGAAGGCAGTATTACGTAATTACTTGGCATGAGCCTCCTTATTTAGTTCAGAGCAACAACAGAAAAATGTCACAGCTGTAGTATTTCTAATTGTGGATATTATGTGCAGTTCTAATATACTACTCCCTCCGTCCCATAATGTAGTATCATTTTGTAAGCTATACTAATTTGCAAAATGATACTACATTATGGGACAGAGATAGTACCTCTGTTTCAAAATATAAGATGTTTTGGTAGGCTAAAACAGCCTACCAACTACGGGACTATTTGGTTTTAAATTTGTGTGGACCAACTGACTTTCACATTCAGGTAGATGAGGGCTTTACCGTTGATGCAGAGGAGATAGTAGGAAGACTCAACTTTGCGCTGTACCAACATAGCAGCAGCAGAAATGTCAGCAGCAATTACTAAGACTGAAGAAACGAGAAACTGAAGGGCCTAACTACGGCTTTGTATATGTAATAGGTATACATGTACTGCATATGTATATATATGTACGTCCAAGTGTCCAACGACCATCATAGGGCATGCCTGTATAAGAATCTATGTGGCTATGTACGGCGGGCTGCTCTGAAGTCTCGCCGTGCTTGAATGGATGCATGAGAATGGAAGATATATACTCCGTAATACGGTGATCGAGGGGATGATGGTCCTTTGCAAGTCGATCTTTTTGGGCATGACAATGATACAGTTTCATGATGTTGTGAATGCTAGTAATTATTCTGTATAGATGATCGATAGTCAAACTTGGAAGTGCTGACCCTCAAAAATAACAGGTCAGATCGGTACATCTCCCTTGAAAAGTTTTGCCTACTAATTTCAAAGGGTATTACATGTGTGCTATTTTAAGATGCTCCAACTTTACTTCCTACTAAGGGGTAAAGTGCATTATTCAATCTTGGCCGTCCATAGACCGGGGTCAAATTCGGTCATATAAATTGTTTCATTTATAGAAAGTATTAGAAAAGAGAGTAAATTCATAATGGATTTATTTATTTTGCTTTGGATACCAAATGCTCATGTGTGGCTACCATATATAATAGACATGTCTTATTATTGGATAGTTTTTTTGTTTTTGTATTCAGCAGAAATTTCCAAGAGATACAGACATTTGCACTAATCTTGTATCATTATTTTTCTTTGGATACCAAATGCTCATGTGTGGCTTCCATGTATAATAGACATGTTTAATTCATATTAGCATATGCCATGTAACATTTCTATTAGAGTTTTGCTCTTAGTCACCTGAAACTATCTAATCTCTCAAAAAATATGAAATTGCAGTCTAAAATAGTACAGAGATATAAGCTAAATCATACCCAAAAAAATGATTGTAGATAAATAATTATTGTGTTATTTTGGCTGTCGTTCTAAATTTATTTTCCACCTCATAGTTATGTTGTTCTATTCTATTCACTTATGCTATTTAAATGAACAATTAGATTTTGATCCAAAGGTTCAAAGATAGCCAAGAATTAGTTGTGTTCATTTACTACGTGAATATGTAAATTATATAGTTTGTGTGATAAAAATGTAAAAATGGCACCTCTATTGGCTGCCCATGTTGACTACCTATTAACCAAGCTCAAAACAAAATTAATGGCAGGGATGTGGCATGTAGAAAAATGAAATGAAAAAGTAGCACTATGCATGATATATTTCATAGTTCACCATGGTTTAATGACATAATAATTTCTTCTCTTATTTGCACTGTTCAAGATATATTTTGATATTCCGATAAATCAATTGATCTATCGCTTACCGGTGTCTGGCCGATAAGGAAATTGGCCGCTAATTAAATTGGTTGACATGCTGATAAATAGGCCGATATGTTGATATGCCGATAAACCGACTGATTTACCCCTTATATTGGGTCAATCGGTAAGTTCTCGATAAGCAATATCCCCAATATTGCTTATTTGTATAAATGTAAAGTTCATATTGACCCAATATGATTGGTGTTTGTATCTTAACTTTCAAGAGGTGATAGTAATACAGTCATCGGGTGGCGTGCAATGGATATTTTATATTTGTTGGGAGAATCCTAAAACTTCCCATTATATATTAGTACTTACGATAAATCGTTTGTTGGGAAATTATTATCACTTGTCCGACCCCACGAGATCCTACGTGTCATCTACACTAGCAAGTAGTCAAGACCAGGCCAAAGCGAAGTCAATGAAAGTTCAAGCATATTGTTATGATCAACAAATAAATAGCGAAAATGACAACGTGTGGTGAAAACCTAAGAAAATGATTAATTAGAGAGTGGTAAGGGGGTCAACGATAGACCAAGTCTTCCCTGGGACCATTCTAATCCACAAAAAATAGTGATTATATCATTTGCCCCTCTTACATACCACCTCAAGGATCGATAGAATTGGTAATTTATCAAGATATATCCTTATTAGCTTATATACTCCCATGGTTACATAATCTCATTCCCTCTAACTTCATAATCTCACCTAGTAAGGCTCGGTGTCAATGATCCGATCTATGGATCTAGTAATGCCTGAATCAACGGACATGTATTAGGGAGCTTTGATGCGGTCTACAACCCAAGGCAGTAAGTCATGCCCACAAGGTGACCTGACCGGTTAAAAACACATCGAATTGTAGCTTAAAATCATAGTCTACTAAGAAAAATTGTAGGATCGATCCAATCAAATTAGATTGTCAAATCATAGTCAAAGGAACAATATAGATATTCGGACAACCTGTTCGCACCCACTAATTATCGACATCCACTAATCTAGTGATGTCTCGGGGGGTGAAAGCACGATATTTTTTGGACAAACCTTTTGAAAAAAGCTTCCTAAAATCGACATTGTTGTTATTTTGTGCTCCAAACTACACTTCTTATTAATAAATAATTGTAGTCAGCTTTTGGGCCAATAAATCAAGGTTCTTCTTGATAAAAGTAATTGCTTTATCAATCCCGTGTACGCCCATCTAGAGAATCTTCCCATGTTTGTATGCCTAATGCCCATACAAAAGCTATATATACCTCAGAAGCCCAAAATGGTTGGATTCTAGCCTAAAGGTAGACACAATGTTTGAGAGTGTGGCATGCTTGTTCTTCGTACGACAACTCCGATAATGGTGAGATTACCTTTTGGTAAGATTATGAAAGCGAAAAAATAAGGAGAGACATAGAGAGCGGGGGGGGGGGGGGGGGGGGGGAGAGCTCTTATTTGTACATGGATCCAACAGTCTATGCACAAATTCTAGATGGAAATAGAGGGGAAGCATGTGGAGATTCAAATATGAGCATGAGTTCATATACTCTTGATGAATAGTTAATTCAAGAAAATATCTAAATATTTTGTTACAATAAATGTGTTTATTCTAACTACGTGTGGATTTTGTAAAATAAATGGCATTCGTGTTGCTATGAGAAAAAAAATCTCTGAGCTTAAAAACATATTGCTCGAGGCAACATTTTTATTTTTCAAAATAGACTTTTGGAGAACCGACTATTTTCCGTTTGGAGCACCACGGGTGCCATTTATTCATGAAAATATGCACATAATTAGAACACATTGCCGGTTTATTGTATAAAAACACAATTGTATTTTATTTTATTTGGTAGTAGTATTTTTTCTGACTCCTGTTCATGTAGCCGGACCTATATTGATGACACTAGTTTTATGATCTTTGTTAGTCGATAATATGAAGAAAAAAAATTGCCCACAAACCAACACACAGTCAATTGGAGCTGAAAATTTCAATTAAAACCCAAAAACAGAAATGCACCTTTTTCATTTTCTCTAGACGAGGTGCCGAATCAAGATGAGAAAATGACAAATATTATAGTTGGCAGCAGTAGCTTTGTCTGAGGAACTTTTTTTTTTTTGCGGGTAAGCAACTTTTAGTTAGTGTACTAGGCTACATTTCTTTATCTGGTATTAGCTTCATTATAATAATTACTAGTAGTGCACAAGCAAACCTATAGCCGCCACAAGCTATGCATACCATGTGCCTGCTCCATCACCTCAACTTCAATGATTCCTAGGAACCGATGGAGTATTTAATTAGTGCTAAAGATCTTGGGGACATCTACAAAGTAACTTTACGGTTTCATTACATATATTTTTATGTGTCCTCTTCTGATGGAATTTCGTGTTCAGGTGTTCCTTGTAGTGAACTCAGGCGCTAACAGCAGACACGCTCCTTTTCAGACTTTTTATGCGGACAGAAACAGCTCCAAGAAAGTGTAAGTACTTTGTTATATAGACAATGAACTGAGCTGCTAGATCCGGAATCCAATACATGCCATTGCTAGCTACGTGCTGATCACCATTACTCGACAGACACAAGCTGCTGATATACGTGGAGAATGCGGTACACATGAGCTTATGCATCAGCATGATCTCGTGTCTCGTGATGGATGTTTTTGCACATGCATGTCGCGTGTCTGATTAGGTTTGAGGCAGCCCTGTATCTGAGATGGAAACAAGCATATATGCATGTGACGAACTTGGTTCCTGCTACAAATGTTAGGGCTTCTTTGGTTCGAGGAATTTCCATAGGGTTTTTGGAGTATTGGAATCCTTGTGAGTTTTACCTACATTGATCGTTTGATTGATTGAATTCTATAAGATTATTATTTTTAAGGAATTTTGTAGTGCGTACTAGATTCCATAGGAAATCTAGCATCCACTCCAATATCTTGAGAAAAAATCCCTTCTTTTTCCATGATGCAATCAAACAAACTCAAATCATGTAGGATTCAAATTGGCATGACATCCCAATTCTGAGAGTGAGAGAAAGAGTGTACGACTAATATATTCTAATGTTTCAAAGTATAGGCAATATTCTGACTGGTTAAGACAAGAGTTTGATACATACTCTATATTACTTACTCTGTTCTGAAATAAGTGTCTTAACTCTAGTACAACTTTGTACTAAAGTTAGTATAAAGTTGAGACTTATTCTAGAACGGAGGGAGTAACATATGTTCATTACCTCCCTCGAGAAAAAATGTCCATTACCACTTTAGCACATAATAACGGAGGGAGTAACATATGTTCATTACCTCCCTCGAGAAAAAATGTCCATTACCACTTTAGCACATAATATGCTTGCTGCTATGGGTAAAGGCAATACTATCCATATATACCAGTAACAAGATATTGCAGCATGTCCTTTGACACACCACAAATTTGGATATAAACACCTATTATTACGCTCAAATTCCAATTTGGATCTATATATTAATTTATTAAAGTTCCTGAGTTCAGCGTTTTACATAATATATACGTTAGGTCCATAACGACACAAATACATGAGCTCACATACATACAAGATAAGACCAGAAAAAGGAAACACTTGCATCCGCTTGGTAACTACGAGTTCGCTCTCTGTGGCAAAGTCTCAAATGCAGAAACTGTGTTGCTAAACTTCATACGGTGAAGGGGCGCCCCACTCGGCTTGATGGCACACGCAACCTTGTCCTCGAGGGGGCAGCGCGCTCTCAACATGGAGAACACGTGGTTGTTCAGCCTCCTAGCCTTCCTCATCGCTTCAAGGATGACCTCGTAGCCCTTCTCACAAACATCATATGCAAAAACAATGTGAGCCTCCAAAATCAAGGTCAGGTAATATGCTGAGGAACTTAAGACCAGGGAAAGTAGGAAATTATCTCACTTGGAAGATATTTGGGCTTTTGCTTCTATCCGCAGATTGGTAAAGTGAAACTGTTGCAGTTTCTATTTCTGCCACGTTGAGAAATTGGTAGGAGAAATCAAAAAGCTCGAAATGCAGCTGCTGCCCCAGCAAGTACATGATTGTACAACCAGCCCACGCTACAGAGTCGCCCAGCATTTCTCGTTTCTTTGAAGGATTGGTAATGCTATCTTCCAAGTAGCTCTGGATAAGATAAGAAGCGAAAACCTACTTATTCATAGTCACAGCAAAAGGATGAAGCACTAAAACTAGGATGGAATCATAAATGAAAAGCATCAACAGCTCTGAAATTTAATGTCATGCTAGACGAACTAGAACTACTAAAGCCAGAAAAGAGAGCAGTGAGAATAAGGTAGAGGCTATAGAGGAACGAGGTATGATTTGTCATCTACACAGTTATTTTGTAAATATAGGTGGAGCAAACATTAAGCAACTGCTGCTCAAAAGCCTGCAGATGATGAGCATGATAGAGTCTACTTACATATTGAAGACCACTAAAAACACGATAGAAGTCCTTCGATGTGGTTATGTCAATAAAACCAGTCTTTGGTGTTGCACTCCATTTGCTGTAATGTCTATCCAGGGCAGCACTTGTGAAAGCAAGAGCATACTCCAGCACGCTCCCTGAGTTGAGATTTGACTTGTATAATATGCCTGTTGGAAAAGAAAGTTCAATCCAAACTCATGACATGGTACAAGAAGTAGATATAAAAAAACACAGATTTGCATGTTGAACGCTTTGATCAGATGGGACAGGAGTGGTTGGGTTTAAACCACATTTTAGTTTTCAGAAAGGATTATGGTGAGACAACTGTTCTGAACAAATCCAGTCAAGGCCTAACTAGAATTGTTGGTTTCATTAGAAAAACACCAGCTCTACAAATTAAGATGCCTGATCTGGAGAGTAAAGGTCCACGATCCTTATCATTTTTCTGGAAGATATAAAGCAGAAAACATAATTTAAAAATATGACTTACTGGCAGCTTCGGCCTGCTTTGACATGACAAGATATGAAGATGGATTTGCGCATGCAGGACTCGATGCAACTGCACTGCTGGCAGCACTTAGCAATGTGGTAAATGGAGTATTATCAGAGTACGCATGCTTCACTTGCCCATCATTTCCTGGTACCAATCCCAACCATGGAGCTGATTGCATGAACTGTGTAGTGTCGATTTGTCTCTATTGGAGAAACAAAGCATGGGCCAGTAAGATAAGCAGAATATTTTGCAACATTATAAAACAGGAGGGGCAGAAAAAGTGACAAGACAAAAAAGAAACAACTACAACTGAATGACCTTTGCATACATCAGAAAGAATGCAGACCAATGATGTGTTAATAAACCAAACAACTTAATTGACAGTGGAATGGAAAGAACATTAGCATGTGTAAGCAGTGTAACAGATCCAGCAGGACAATTGGTGTGAAGAGACAAAGTTTCCTGTGAAAATCCTTCGTCCACTGTATGCAGTGACTTAAATAAAAATGTGACTTCTCCCCTTGATATTCTCAGGTGCAGAGTTGAAACGATGTCTGCACTGCTCTGAGTGCTCTCAATAGGTGTACTGCATAATCCTAGTTCTTACATTGTGGGATGGAGGGACTACAAGACTGCCAGGCAGGATAGAGAATGGAGGCTCTATCAATCAAAGGAGCATAAAGCAGAGTAGTAGACCTACAGTTTGACAATCATAAAAATTAAAAAGGTTGCCTGCAGAAATAGGCTCACCAAGACAATGTCCAGAAGGCTCATCCAATACAAAGCACTTCCAATTTCCTTAAGGTCATGAAGAACTTCAATTTTCACATCTGATTTCGCTTCCCATGTCAATACTTCATGAATTATCTTCTGGCAACCTACAATACATGCAGCATACAATTCACTCTTGGAAAAAAACAAGAAGAGTTTGACTAACAAAAGAACCTGCCACAAACTTGTATGGTTCAGAACTATCATATGCTGAAGAAAACAATATGGACTTCTAAGTTAGAACAGCAACTTCAAATTTGATTCTACCACTTTAGAACCACACTGACAATTTACCAAATTAACAGCATGAAAAACTATGCTGCTGAGGTAGTCTGTTCTTTAGGAGATAAGATATCATAACTAGTACATCATCTAAAATGAAACTTCGTCCCCTAAAAAAAATGAAACTTCTACAGAAACTTAGATTCCCTCGTAAGATAAGCTCAAACACAACGGATTGGGTAACTGGCACCCCAAAAGTAGCACTACCACCTAGGATGGTTTGTGTTCATTATGCAGTGTTACCACCAATGATATCTCATATTTGCATTGTACTTGAGGCCCTTTGAGAAATAATGCAGCACCAACTATGTTATGCAGGTATTTGCAGAAAGCCAGCATGGGAACCCGTTCCTGTTGGGATCCAGAACTCTGATTGCCACCAGCTAACATGTTACCTGATATACCACCATCAAACGAAAGAAGTCCAATAGACTTTGGCAGTGCTTCTTGCAATCCAGTTACTTTTGGCACCATAGCTGTTATCTGAACAGGGAGATAAAATTATTAGTAACTTAGTATTAAGTTCAAAAAAAAAACTTCATGTTGTCTTCTAGGTCGGCCTTTTTTGGTTATCAGAGATGCAGCTGTGAAGCACCCTAGCATATTTTCATACAGTAATTTTACTTTGGCTTATTAGGATAGGATAGTGTGCCTTGAGGACATGATACCTTGTAAGTTAACTAACAGTTATACACTCACCTTGCTTGATATATGATCCAGTAAAGCACGAATAATACCAGGTAATGATCTGGAACCAAGAAGTTTAACAACCGCAAACATGTGAGGGATCCCAAAGAAGTCACGGTACAGACCAGCAAGACCCTGGTATGCCATGGTCAAATCCTACAAAGACAATGAGGGCATGCAGCAGTACAGGTTATCAGGTTAAGGTCTCTGGTGGATAGCAGGTTGTCAGGTAAACATCATAGCACATTTGGGAAGAGTGAAAAGGAGAACATCATGAAGTATGAGATACAATGACATTATATTTTGCAAGAGTTTTGCTTCGGTACACCCCTCTTGAAAAGTGTGCACGCATCTTAAAGCTACATAAAAAGATTATTCTCATACATTCACAGCCAACAAATTAAAACATCTATCCTCTCAGTGCACCAACAAGAGATCAGAACAATCTAATTTTTTTTCTTAAAGGAATAACTTCTAATCTTCACATTGAATCTGCATCGAAATATGTAAAGTTTTCTAGGGGGGTGTACCGAAGCAAACTTCATCTTGCAAATTGGACTGGCATATACGAACATCCCAGCATATCCAAATAATTTTAGTGATGCCTTACTTCTAGAGTTGCTCATTAGTTCATGATGCTATCATTTTTCCATCAGAACTTCATACAGTATTATATAACTCCAAGATTCAACTATATATAACACTTGCATATTCACACATATAAGATACTGGAAACGTAAAGTGGCATATTCAGTAACAGGTACTGGAAACCACAAGCTGCATATTTCATGGCAGGTGCTTACATGTGATCCACAGTAGAAGTAAGGCTTCCCGGTAGAAACATCTGATCTCTGAGCGGAGTGATGAGCTCCTTTTAATGATCTCACAAACCGTTGTGTAGTATTACATAGGATGAAATTTGGCAAGAAATCTGTTTGCATCTCATTCCATATCTGGGCCGATCAGAAAAATTGTCAAATTAGGATAAAACTTAACTGGATGAACCAGCAGTTTTTTTGGCATGAAGAGGCATAGAGAGATCAGAGATGGATATCATATTATATCATACTACTGATACTATGACTTTCGAGAAAAAACACAAGGGTTTTGTCTTTCATGTGCAACTGCCAACAAAATATACTGTTCACTAGTTGTACAACCAAATAATTACACAACGTCAACAATTAGTAAATTATCCAGCCAAATAAAGAACAAGTTAATACAAAAAAATAAAAATACAGATCATGGCTACCAGACATCGAAATTCAATCTTATCTATAGCTCTTATACAGCAAAAATCCACTATAGGGTCATTTAAATTGTCTATCTTCACATGCAAGCCATCCACATCATTCATTCTCTTAGCCAATCAATTGTCCATGTCATCTCCACTAATATATTTATTAATCTCTATATGCAAACTCCACATCAACCATCTTTTAATCATTTTATTATCCACGCTAATAATTTTCAATACACAATGTTTCGTGTCGAATAAATTTAGTATCTCAACTATGACAAACTGAATTTTGCATGTTCACTTGAAAACTTAATGTATCATACTTTTTATAAAAAATAATATTTACGTAATATAGTTTTTAAATGAAATCCCGCTGCGGGCGGGATATATTTCTAGTTACTTATATTACACATCCAAATAAGCATGGAAGTAACATGGTACAGGCCCAAACCTGAGAAGAGATGCGACTCGAATAAGAAACCAGTGAAAGGTTCTCTTGCATTTCACTAAGCATAAGAGAGTAAGAATCCAATTCAAGAAATCTTGATATGGACTGATGTGTAAGCTCCAAAATATCCATTAGTTGTTGTAGTTCCTAATTTGAAAAGACAAAATAGGCACAATTTCAAACCTTGATTCGCCAAAATAAACATGTAAACTGATTGAGAATATATAATTGAATGCACTGGAAATTGTATTAACATAAAAATAAAAGAATCTTACTACAACTCCGCATAGGTCTCCATTTTCGAAGCGCTCCAGTAGGAAATCAATATTTTCACGGAACATTTTGTTCATTCTCTGAGTAATTAGGCTTCTTAAGTCAATTGTCCTCCCTAAGATCTGAGACATGAAATTAACTGTTTCAGCAACACAGCAACACGGTAAATGAAAGAAATGGTATGGATAGTAGCCTGAAACGAATAAGTTGAAATGTAGGCAGATGAACTGATCATGAAATCAGAAGGTTTTGCGTCCTTGTCTCAGAGTCAAGGACGAACCGAAAATTAAACATTTAATGCTGGTTTAGAGGCTGGAAGCAAAGCTGCGAAGGATAATTGGAAGATAAACCTGCCATAATCTTGATTGTGCATGCAAATTCAAAGAAATCACAATATAGATAGTGTGGCAGGTGCACCAAATATGATAAAATAAAAGCTTTGCATGACATCCAACAACATCAGCCTTGGCACCAGTACCCTTATAGTATGTGCAATTTCTCTCATTGGTGTGTACTTCCAGTGAAAAACTCATATTTGGAAACAGCGGAAATATTGATGTGGCTCAAAATGTAGAAAAGTATATTACACCAAATTGTTATTAAAAAAATCTAATTAATCAACTAGATTTCAAGGATCCAACGTTTAGAAGAGGAAAAAAAAAGGGTATAGGGTTCTTAAATGGACATATTACATGAACAGCTAACTCTTGATCAATAGATGCTGAAAAGCCTCAACAAAAACCATAACAAATAAACCCTTACCATGACTCTTCTTAGCTTGAAAATTGCATCAAATCTCAAGGGTTTGACAAAGTACTTGTCACCATCATCACATGCATAGGTAAATGAACTATCAAGAAGGGTACTGCATATGAGGGGGGGGAGATAGATCAGCATAGAACAAAAAAGCATCCAAAGTAAATCAGTGCACAGGTAAACTGAAAAGAGAAGGTTGATTACCTTGCTGCACAACTCTTATAATATGTAAAGATGACCTCATTAAGCTTCTGAACCAGAAGATCAAAGGAAAGATCAACCTGCAAATCAGTGCAAAAGAAACGCCAGTAAGATGTTTTACAAATGCAAAACAGGAAGATTGATTGCCTCAGGAACTTCCAACCCATAGCAAGAACTTTTTGCCTAACCATGTTGATTTCCTAAAGTTTATAATTGTATTTCTGAGGAACAGGACATGACATAATTACACAATGTGTGTCCAGAAAGTTACACCAGCTAGTGATAACGAAACATAATATAGGGTAAATGACACAACTGCAATTGCTTACCTCAGCTTCAATTTCATCATAGAGAAATCTCTGTTTGAGATAAGTTAGTGCATGTTGAGCAGAGTCGTTGTAGAGGTCAAGTGGTATTAAAATGCTTTCAAGAAGACCAGCGTCTTGAGACTCAATGACATGGTCCACCAGCATCCAGGGGAGCGAACATTCGATTGGAAACTGTCATCAAGACAGAATTAGTATAAACAATGCATGACCATAAGCTATATAAATAGAAATGTGGAGTGGCAACTCGGCTAGCTGCTATAATTCATTAAATATGATTTAGGTACGTTGAGTTAATATGTACCAATACTGTTTGCTATCAACATGTGTTTTCATAGTATTTCTCGACAGATAGGGGATTTGGATAGTAGGCAAACTGGAAAATGAAAACACATCACAGTGAGGCTCTACTGGAACTCTGGAAGTGGTACGTCACCATCGCCGCTATGCAGGTATATTACTATTCAAAATCCTGTAATTAGTACTGTAGAATATATGAACAAAGACCAACGCATTGCTGCCTCATTTATCTGTGCGATCTCAGATAATACAGTTGCAAATGTATCATATGTTATGCTGCATTAGGTGCCCTCCACTATTTGCATATGCTGAGTATTCACAGTGCTTCTCCAAGTTAAGCTGTGTAATCATTGGTTGGCTCTAATCCAAATTAAACTAGATTTCTAAGTTCTAATCCAAATTAAACTAGAATTCTGATCCAAACATAACTTGCGGGACTAATTTGCACATAAACGATGAAAAAGTATTAAAAAAATGAATGATAAACTTGCCACTTGACAAGATTCGATGTGGCAATCATAACACCAGGACACTTCAAAGCTATATTTAAATTCTCATTAACAGTTGCTATCATCTTGAATTTTGTTATGCTTCACCAAGCAATGTAAAATGCTGCACCTGGATAACACGGGAAGATTCCAGGTAAAACTCTCGAAACCAAAGAAATCCAAGATCAGTGAGTGTACCAATCGTTGCTGCATGTGTACAGAAAAATTGAAAGTTAATTACATTATCCAAAGGGAAGAGAAGTTGACAAACACTAAATACAAACTTTCCAAATTTAGATTTGTACTCTAGAATAATAGGACGAATTTGAATAAACGGAATGCATTTCCCAATGAGTACAATATAGATGATTAGAAGTTGATTATCATTGAGGTATTGAGCGCAAGAAATGCACCAAATGTACAGCAGCAACTGCAAGCATATCAGAATTGTTATTCCTGATTTAGAGACGGCACAGGTACCTGTAAAGTCCAAAATATGCAAGAAAAAACTGAGCTTGTAGAAAAACGTCTCCAGCTGTTTAAGATCTTCAACAGGTATTCCAGAGCTACTATTCCCAAATAGCCCTCCAGGTTTTCTCAGATTACCACCAGATACAAGCTCACAAATGAGAAATTGCAAACAATGAATCTGAATGAAATTTGATAACAGAAGTAGAAGTTAGAAATCATATGCAGAGTAAACAAATTATTCTTAACTAGAACACGTAACAAAAAATATGATTTACACTAAGATGTAAAGTTAGAAAATTAAAGACCTAAATAGAACACTTTATATTTATTTTAATAGGATTCTAATCAATTCTACTTGAAAATTGCACAAACTTTCACCAACAATAAAAGGAACAGATTTTACAAAAAAAAACATGAAAACATCATTAACAGAAGTATAAAAATAATTTTGAATTATGTTAGTACAAACCAAATATACACAGATCTACAGTGAAGTGAAGAGAGTTCTACAAAATCAAAATCACCTTTCAACAAGACTCGGTCAACTCTACATGTTCTTAAGAAGCTCTTAAATTAATATACAATCCTCTGTCAGCTCTAGATGTTCACAAGAACCTTCAGAAATTAGAACACAGTGTTTGCTCAACTCCACATGTTACCTAGAAATGATTTGAGATTCGTGAGGTGATGATAAGTGATACATGAACATACATTTCAACTATGATTCTGGCCCTTTTATCTCCTTATGAGAACAGTATGTTGTAATCGCCAAAAAAAACACTAGCAGCTGTAACCAGAATACTAGAAGTTCCAGTGAGCTGGTTAGAAAAAATAGCACCCAGGTCCAGCTGACTCATCAGTAGATTTAGTATTTTCACGTTATTATAGCACTCAATAGTTAATTTGAGCTGCTGGAGTCACACGTTAGAAACCACACAACATCGAATAGGCTGTATTTAGTCGTCCAAACTGTTTCAGATATGGTAGATGCTCAAAATACGCTGCTATATACGATAATGCAGCTTAAGTGCTAGACCGTTATCCTGTTGAATGAGAATTTAAACCATTTACTCCCTCCATCAAGATGCATAGGGCTAGGCACGCAGAGATTGGGCGATGGGAAAATTAAATGGTGCATTTTATGGTCAGTTAGCGCGCTATCCAAATGCTGCAGCCAACCAACTCGCTTGTGAATAGGAGGATTGCATGCAAACCTATGAGATTCTGCTCTTTAAATTAATTAGTGCCTGTTGCATGCATGGGATATGGGTAAGGCTGTTTGCATGCACTGGGCGCAGGTTAGCGTGCTATCTGTGACTGGCTCACGTGATTAATTACCAACTCATGCTAATTGATGCGGTGAGTTCTACCCCTGGAATATCTGAATTTCGTTAGACGCCCTATGCACCTGGACGGAGGGAGTAGCCTTTGTTACTGTAAAGGTGGTGTACGGGCTAAGCAGAACATACAATTAAAAATAATTGCTTTTACATTTAAAACACGTATAAAACCTGTGCAGCTGTTGGTGCAACTGGTCTCGGATAAAATGTGGTTTGCCTCATTTCCTCAGTTTCTTGGTGTAGCGAGTGCTGCTCTGGATTTGCCTTGCTGGTATTGGCCATCCAATCTGCGGAGAGGGTTCGCATATCAGAGAGAATCCTGAAAGAATAGCGAAGAAAAATGAACAAAACATTATAAAGTTCCGCTTAATGTATTGTCACGTTTCAGAAAGAACAATTTCACAAAAGTAAATATAGATGATAAAGACAACAACCACACATTGAGAAACTATGCCAACCGCAAACTGAATAAATTGTTATGTTTTGCAAACGACATAGCGGGAGATACGCCAACCCATCTGACTATCTGAGACTGTTGGACCTATGGAGGGTAAATCTCAATGTAAAGTAAATAAAAGGATGGTAAAGGCAGAACAAGTTACCGAGAAAGGTCCTTCTTCTTCCGAAATGTGGTACGAAGCATTGTATCTAGTTTATCCTGAACAAAATCCTGGACCTCCATATGTATTGTTTCCCACAAAGCTTCAGACACTAAGGTGTCACAATGTTGCATCATCAATCCAATACTCTTTATGTAACCAATTAATTCAAGCAGAGCCCTTCGTTCTTCTGCAGTATAGTTCCAGCGTACTACCTGCATATGCAAGTTGCAATATAGTCAATAAATTTAAGTTATGAATACAAAACAATTCAAATCATTCTTACGGTTTATGAAATACAAAGGACCATTTCACAAACACAGATTGCTGCTTATATTATCTGTTTGAGAGAGGCCATGAAGTTAATAGCCACCCTCTTTGCATGCCAAGGAGGAGAGCTGCTTATTATGAATTCCAGGACTAGGTTTACAGTTTCCTAAAAAAAGGACTTGAGTTTACAGCAGCCACTGCACAATGCTATTAGTAGGCCCTGCACCCTAAGGCTGAGAAGACGAAAAATAGCACATGCTCAGAAGCACTTGATCGGTTAGTTTCAGAATGACAAAGTGGGAGAGAAAACGTTTGTGTGCCCACATGTCTCAAGCTCAATTAACATGCACAGGCCAGTCAATGGTGGGGCTACGGGCTCATGCACATAACCAACTTTGTCAGCATTTACAGGATTGAAAGCGGTGAATAGATGTAAGCTATTGTCTGAACTCGAATATTCATTTTAAAATTACTACGCCCAAGTTAAATGAATTCACAAGATAGAATTGCACCCAGTCAAATACATCATTCATAAGGTGCACATCTACTAGGTAAGAGAATGGCTGTGGTAGAGCAGTTGTTAGTCAACCTTTTCCAACATGTTCACTTCCGCGCCCCCTCACTTAAATGCCAATAATGTAGTGGAGTGTTGTGCATTGCATAAACAAACAAGAGAAGAATGGATGCTACAAATACTTCTTGCGAAGCAAAAAGGTAGACCTTTTCATAGTCAAAAAACGTTGCTGAGTCTTGTTGAGAATCTGAAATAGGTGGTTCTTTGCAAGGGCGTGAAAATTTCCAAGCACACTGTTCCCAGATCCTGCCAGTCCATCGACTAAGAAGCTGGAAGCCTTCCACAACAGTATCATACATGTTCCCCTTAATATCTCTAGACCAGTCATTATCTGCACCATCTGATGACTTCAATGTTATCATCTGAAAGTACAGTACAGGTCATTGTCAATGCAGCTCACAAGCCCACCAAAGAAAAATAAGCTTCATTAGCTGAGAGAAATTAAATCTCTTTTTAACAAAATATACTGATTTAAAGCTCCCTGAATATACACATGTGCTGCATCAATTTAAGCTCAATGAGTACAATTGGCAGAAACGACTGAGACAACGTTTGTGACACAGTGATTGATATTTTCATCAAAGACGGGTGCACAGGTAGTGACAATTCATGAGGTATCAATTTAAGTATTGGAATATATATACTTTACTGGTAGCTCAAAATGATAATAACATCACCTGATTCATTGCAGAGGCGAAACGTATAGAGAAGTCGTCATGCTCAGCTCTTATAGTTCCCATGTGGTTCAGAATCAGGTAATGCCTCTGATATGTGCTTCAGTTAAGGAATTTAAAGCACAATGCGACTTGCTGTCTGGAAATATATATAGCTCATTTTTTTACCGCTTTATATAGCTTGTTATTATCATGATGTTTTCAATACCCAAGAAAAATTAGTTTGATTTTATTCCATTCACTTCTTTTATTGGACTATTGCTTTACTTAGACAATAGTGAACAGTCGCATCTGTTGGGTAGTAGCCAACATTTGTTGAATCCTCAACCTGTCCCGTTAACGAAAACATGATTGGAAGAATTTGCAGAAAGGATATTCTTGTAGCTCACGAGGAGGAATTTCATGGGGAGCTGGAAGAGTAAGAAGACGAATTTGACTGGAGAAATTTTGAAAATATGATGACAATTCCTTCAACATTGCAGCAGGGGATAAATGCAGATCTGGAAATGCCGGAATAACTGGATCGTTCTGCAAAATATAGGAAAGAACAATAGTAAATAAATGGTAAATATATACGTACTAAATAGCATAAATTGTTAAATTAAACAGCTAGAAGATGATAATCAAACCTTAAAAATATTGAGAAGGCGGTTTATCTTCACTCTCTTATAGAGTGACTCACTCTCTTTCTCCGATGAGGTTGCTAGAACAACCAAAACTGGGAGAACACGGAGTAGGGTGTGACGCTCTGGGAAAAGAAGAGCAAAGTCTAATTCCAATGACTCCACACAAAATACTATAAGGACCTGTAGAATGTCCTCGACGCTATTCTTTTGAGTCAAGGGAATCATAACCGAAATGGACAAGGAAAATAACAGAAACATACAAGAACAGTAGTTGCAGTAGCCTAGTAAGAACATAATAAATAGGCATATTTAGAAGCCATCTAAAATTGTACTCCCTCCGTTCCAAATTAGATGACTTCTCATTTGTGTACATGTCTAAATATACATGTACACACATGAAATTCATCTAATTTGGAACGGAGGGAGTACATGACAAAAAACAGTTTACTGCAGCTGTTCAAAAGCGACGGACATCAACAAGAAATTGTTCAAGTACATGAATTATAAACAACGACATCAAATGCAGAACTGGGTCCCAACAATCTCCTAACAAAGGTGACATTTTCCCTCAGTCAGATCCTAGCTTATAGCCATTTACTTATTCCTCTGGCTCAAAAATCTTTGTACTATGAGCAGCAAAATTCTTGTAGTGGCCTGGTAGATATATCAAAGATAAAATATATTTTGAATGTGCAATCTTTTCCTACTGCTCGCAAAAGGAGCATACATAGTCATGTCTAACAAAGAAAAGCAGGATAGTAGGATACGTGTTTGTCCGAAACATCTCAGCATGCAAATTTAACAAGATGGCCCATCTGGTGCTCAGAAAAATCTGCAAATGGCAGCAAAAATCAAATTATAATGCATGGCTACCATTATAGGTTTTATGCCGTATGACTCTATGGGAGGTATTGGCCTCAAGGGTCCATTCCTTCAACTAAAAGGGGAAGAGTATCCATTCTCGAAACAATATTGAAGAAGTCAAACTATATGCAGAAATAACCATGATCATGGTGACTTAGATTTTCAATGATATGACAAATCAGCAACCTGAAGGTCATCCAGCTCTTCTCTCATAGTATCTGTGTCCTGCCACTGGGTGCTTACTTGAGTAAATGTTCTGCATCAAATTGTAAGGACTAATAAATTATGGGAGCATCTACATGGACCGAGACTAATACGCAAACATGAATGCACCTTCAAAAGCCATGAATCATAAGAAAATAGCATTTTCCATTAAAAATTCAATTTATGGAAATATTGGTGCATGTTTATGCTCTAGTAAGTAGGTAGCAAAGTAGTTTAATCTTTAAATAATAAAGTGGGCCATGGTAGGCTGATCCTAAGTAACTTTTTATATGTAGATACTAATAAATGGTTTCTTTTTTACCAGCAACTACAGCATGCGCCAAACTATGTTGAGTGTAGAACCAGAAAATTGTGATACTCTAATACATATGGGTACAGTAACTACAGCCTGTTGGAAGTTGCAAGAATTATTCAATTACAGTCACCACTCAAAGCAAGCAGTCCCGACCACTGGTGCAATCTGCTCACTAGTCAGTAGGTTACGAGAACTCGCATTAGAATCGAGTATTTGATTTCTGAACTAACGAATAGATGGAAAAGTTAGCATGTAATTACTTATTCGAGGAATGTAGCGCATACCTAAACTGAAGGTGAATGTGGACTCTAGCTATCTTTAATTCCTTACTACTAATTACCCTACCTAAAAAGAGGGTTTTGTTGTTAATGTATCAGCATCTGAAACCAACTTTGATCACAGCTGTTGACTAGTGAGAAAATCAATTGGCAATCAACCAATTTTACTTCTTCAAATATTTTTGTGGTAGGTGGTCTAGGAATTAAAAGTCAAAGCATGGTCATGTACCTCTTGTACCATGAAAAATCATTAGGTATACTTGCTTTTGCATTCTTAAGATGATCGAGCTGTAGTAGGACATCAAGCAATTTCAGCATAGACCTGCATTGAAATCAAACTAGGAGCATCAAGATAAAACTATAAGCCTGATTCTCAATAGAAAAAATGGTACAACCTGCATACCGAATTATAACGCAAAAATCATGACCTTAGAGCATCTCTAGCAGTTCCTGTAAAAACACGTCCCGCAAAACCAGTTTTTGTGGTACGAGTTTATGGCATCTGTTCCGCCCCAAGCCCGCACGGTACCTCAAACCAGTTTTGATTTTCACATTGATATCCAACTACGATACACCGAATAAGTATGCAAATAGCATACAATAATAGTACGACAATAGTTCACATCCAAAAGCATGCGCAATATAAGAGGTAGTAGCAATTAAGTTTGTCCAAAAGAATGCGCAATCAAACGCCATTAGACATGATCAAATCAAGCAACACCATTGTTGACAAGATCATCACCACCACCATCGGCCATAGCACCACCATCAACATTGGCCTAAGAACCATCACCACCATTGCCGGAAGCACCACCACCACCACCTCCATTGGCCGAAGCACCACCACCACCATGGGCCGAAGTACCACCATCTCCTCCATTAGCCGAAGCACCGCCACCACCGTCACCATAAGATCATGAAGTTATTGCCTGCTCCGAAACATTATCTCCATTCTTTTCAACTCCCAAAACTCCCTTGCCATCGGTTCCATGCTATTTGGATCCATCATCATGAACTAGTCCTCCTCGGCGATCTTGTCGCCCTTCCTCTTTTGCTCTTCAAGAGCGATCTTGCACTCCTCGAAGTCACATCTTTTCTCCCACTTTGCCTCCTTTTGTTGGGTTCATTTGGAAAAGAGGCAATTGTGAGCTCAAATTGTCATGAAAGCAAACAAGATCACATATGTGTACAACAAAATGTCAACAAACTCATAGTCATCAATTGTGCAATCATTTGGAGGTGCATTCCTCACTTGCTCCAAGCAACCACTCCAACGGCTACATTGTTTTTTTATCACATCGTACCGGCCTTGGAGTGATTTCAATGAACGGGCGGATGGGGTCAGCATAAGCTTATGATACTTGTCCTCGATGTGTTGCCAATATTTTTTGCGGGCATCAAGAGACACACTCTCCCATGCCCTCACCAAACAAAGACCCTCCATCTCCGTGTAATTGTCGCTTCGTTTTCCAAATCTCACTTGGCTTGTATCAAACACCTCCTCCTCAACCTCTTGTAGGTCATCATTGTCGGCAACCCCCTCTTCCTCCTCGGCTTCGCCCTCGTTCTCCAACATATTCGCATATGTTGTATGAACGGTATGCAAGTCGTAGCTACACATTCCAAAGGGCGAAACACTAAGCAAATGAACCCAATTCGGCGCACACTGGTAGAAAGGGAATAAATTACCTCACCGGCGTATCCTCGAACATGTTGTAGACGCCAGTGGAGTTGAAGGGAGCACGGGGTTCATCAGCCGGCGAAGTGGATGGAGGAGGCGCCACTCCTCAAGCCGCCGGAGCTGCCGAAGCCTTGATCTTCTTCAGGCCGTTGGCATGTGATTTCGCCCGTCCTCGAGCCGACGCAAAGCCAGGCCGGGCCCCGAGACGGCACCGCCGTACGCGGGAGGGAGTCTCGTGCCCACGGTCAAAAGGGGCCCAACTCCTTGGACTACATGGCTGTCCTGCCGCTATCCGTTTCATCACCTCGTCGACGAAAGGAATTGGCAAAGCGATGGAGAAGCCGAGGCCCAACTCCCTGGACTACATGGTTGCCCTGCCGCTATCCGTTTTATCACCTCGTCGACGAAAGAAATTTGCAAAGCGATGGAGAAGCCGGCCGCGGGAGGCGTGGAAGGTCGAGGCGGCGAGGCATGAAAACCGATGGGTGGTGGCTACGGGTGCTCCATGACGTCGATTGGACGGCGCAGCGATGCTAGAACGCAGGGGTCAGGGGGGCAAGGAGCTGAAATCCCCCCCCCCCCTGCAAACTAGCACCAGAGATCGGGGGGATGAAAAATAGGGCGGTGAAAACTAGAGATATGCGGCACCCGGGGGGAAATATCCCGTCCCACAAAAAAAATTCGGGCCAAGCCATTTTTCGAGACCTGCGCGGGTCGTTTTTTCATCCCGGTATCTAAAAACGGCGGTTATTATTCGGGCCGAGGCGTTTTCTAGGATCTGCTAGAGATGCTCTTAACAATGCTACTCTGAGATGTAGATTAACAAAATTAGGTTAAGCTTGGAAGCTCTATTTTCCCTCTACAGGCTGAGGAAGTAATCACAAAAGTCAAAACATACACCGATTCTTCTGGAACCAGAATGGTGTATAATAGATCCCGATTACAGCAGCACAACTGTAGCATCAAAATATCTATGTCCATGTCTGCTACCTACTATAAGAGGATATTCCAGAGACAGCTGGAAACTGTTACCAAAACGATTTTCCTCTGATTTAGATGTAGTCTATTATTTCATTGGTTGGCAATTAGAACCAGCTAGTTTTACTACTTCAAGCAGTAAGCAAATATCCAGTTAACATTTAATCTGTGAAATCATAATCACATATGTCATTCTGTTTCTCTAAGAAGAAGAAAAAGAAAGCTAAAGAACAGCCACTAGGGCAAAAGAACAAACCAAAAATGAGTAATTGTGGGTCCATTGACCAGTCTCTCGGGCCTAGAAAACCTCTGCATATCAGCTGCCAGCTGCACCAGATAACAAAATGCTGTTAAAATTTGCAATGACGATGAAATGTTTCTGAAGGAGCTAAAAGTTACCACGGACCACAAGAAAAATGGTGAGGATGACAAAGGTCCAAACCCTAGTTGATTGATAGCTAAAGATGACAGGACATGTGTCCTAATGTAAATCACCATATGTACTTGGATTTCAAGAAAGTTTCAGGGGTTGTCTCAAAGGTTTTACTCATTTTTGCATTAATATATAAGAATCTTCAGTGAAAAGTAGCCATCAGTGCCATATGGAAGCAGGTGCTCTATAAGAGACAAGTATGATGAAGGAACTAAATTACTAAATACAACAGGGTCGTACCTTTGAAGCAGCAGATGCTTGCCACCTCTGAATTTCGCGTAAACGGCTCATTTCCAAGTCAAGAACTTGATAGGTTTCTAGGTACAAATCTGCCTGGCTATGCTTCATTGAATCTGGCAACTGCACTCAATGGTCAACCGTCCATGGTACTCAGTCAAGACTACAGTAGGGAATTATGTGCTTCATGATGATATAAACATTAGAGAAAAGAACTCAATCCACAAGTAACAGATGAGCTTAATCAAAAAGTGAGAACATTTGTGTTCAGAATCCACAAGATAAAACTTCCGAAAACTAATAAACTCAAATCAGAGCCAGCACAGAGTGGGTGCGGTTCAATCAACATAATAACTAATACTTCCTTCGTCCGGAATTAACTGTCGCTGAAATGGATGTATCTAGCACTGAAATACATTTAGATACATCCATTAAAGCGACGTTTAGATACATCCATTTCAGCGACGTTTAGATACATCCATTTCAGGACAGTTAATTCCGGACGGAGGGAATAGAAGTTTGCACATATCTTGATTGACCGTCATGGGAAGTGGGAAAAGGGAGTAGCTGTGTTCTAGAAGATTAACTTTACAAATTAAATATAGAGCTACAAGTGATTCAAAGGAGAAGCATTGGTTACTTTTGTTGTCAATAACAGTATCTCAATATTCATATATTGTGTAATTGGAAGGGGAAAAGAGTACTGGGAAACTTCTTTTACAGATATCAACAATATTTTATGGTATAATGTGGCGGTTATTAGATGGAAATAAATGGATGGGCAGAGTAAGCAGAATTTAACCTGAGGTAATGCCTTAACACAGCTACGGTATGTGTACAGCAAAGAAGCCATTTCTTTCCCCTCTTGAATCAGAGTATTCTGTGTTTCATTTTCATCCACATGACAGTTGAAAAGAGAAAGTAAGTGAGCATTTTTCCATTTAAAGCAACATGAAGAAACGTATTTACAATGAGAAGATAGATATGAGAAAGAATTAAAAGAGGGGGAATGGGTTTCGAATAAATTGAGCTGTGATATACCAAAACATACTATCATTTCCAGATCCATTTTGCTCCTCAAAAATACAAGTTTTTTCATGAGCTATATTGCATCAAGGGTACTTTCTACTAAACCGTTACTACAAAACAGTTGCAAGAACTAAGTACATAGATGATCTTGGCTACCTGATTATTATTTGTTCAACCATAAACAAAAACATAGGTAGATAAGATAGTGATTGAGGACTTGTGCTGATATACCGTCGGTCAGTATAGTGGTGAGAGAATAGCAGGTGGATGGAAAGTTATCAATAGTCTTGCTGAGACATAGGTAGATATTTTATAAAACTAGCATATACTTACAATGAATCAAATATGATGATGGTGCCATGTAAAGAAGTAGGGTGCATGTTCATGTAAATAGGGGATCTTTTGGCTAGGTAGTATCAACATAAACGACTGAGATTGCTTCCTTAATTAACAGTTTAAACTTCATATAGATCAGTGGTGGTACAGACATCAGTTATAAAGATGCACATCACCTAACAACAAGAATTTCCACCCCAAAAAAAAGGGGACTAAATGCCTACAGATCGAAAGGTGGCATTGCTATTAGTTATTCGCAATAATGTCGCATGAAGTGGAAATATTGGCAACCAAAAGGGGCCAAATATCTATTGATCAGAAAGAAAATATTTTGGACAATGCAGCAGCAAAGAAACTAGCAATTACATACCAGCTGATTGATTGCTTTTGTATCTTCTCCTAATGATAGGCGGTAAGCAGCAACATCGCTATACTCTGAACATAAAAGTGCAATTTTCTATCAAAATAGTCAACTCAACATTAATTGAAATAGTTTCAAAAAATCTTGGAAGTTCAACGATTCTTCTGAGAATCGCAAGGCTTGCAATGGGATGGCAGATTCATGTCGTGTGGTAGTGGGTGCCATCTACCCATCAGGCATCAGAACAAAAATCATGCATAATAATGCATCAACAAGATGAAAGACATTTATCATGTTGACATACCGATAGGACTATTCGTTGCATATCTTTCGCTTGACAGAAGCACGGCCAACCCCTGCACATCTGGCTGCTCATCCTGAAATTAAAAATATATCTAATTAATAGAAGCTGGGGGTCAAGCGGAGCAGGGAAATATTACTACACAAGATATCATAATTGATTATACAAGGATCTGAAGTTCGCACCCTGCAACAACACAGTCCTACTTAAGTAAAGTGAATAACAACGTGTAGCAGACTGTGTAACCAAAGTCAATATTGTTACACTCCGTACACAACAGCCCCCAATAACCATCAAAGTGAACTTGTGCATATCGCCATATCACAATTCAAGACACCGTAAACTAGAAGCTCCATGTTTTTGTGCTGTGTAAACCTACGAAAATTGTGGAACTGACAGTAGATTATCTGAACCTGGGAACTAGGCTGACGATGAGCTCAACACTAGTTGAGAAATGAGTCATATGTAAAGCAGCTCATAGGAAGCATAGCATTCTAGAGTGAGTGAGTCGTATGTAAAGCAGCTCATAGGAAGCATAGCCGTCTAGAAGTGAGTGAGTCGTATGTAATGCAGCTCATAGGAAGCATAGCAGCCACGTCCTAAAACATTTCAACTTAACAGGGCGCTAGAAGGAAACCACGCATATCCCACGTTTCAACAACACCTAGCCAAAATTAGAGGGCACGCGACAGCAGACCCCCACTCGACACCCCCACAGGACCAGTCGCTACAGTCAAGGAAGTGTAGCAGCAATGGCAATGCACACCTCGAATCGTGCGGGGGTTCAATTGAAATCGAGCGTAGCAACCAAAACCCGAGAGCCATTGGTCGGTCTCGTGGAGTGGAATCCAAGTCGGGCTAGCTTGAAAGCCAATTGGACGCCGAGAACCCTACATTCGCACTTGGCCCTGGGGCACTGAGCTTCGAACGCAAGCAGCAGGGCGAGCGCTCTCGGGCTACCGGCGCCAAATTCGGGTCGCCAATCGAGCGGCACGGGTGGCGGAAACCCTCCCGCAGTCCGGAGGAGGCGCGCGAGCACCGCATTCCCCGCGCAGCGCTTCTGCGAGTCCGGGCTCGAGAAGCAGATCGGGCGCGAGCAAGAACAGGGGAGGGCGAGGAGGGGGTTTACCTCGAGGGAGAAGGTGGAGAGGGCGGCGATGGCCTCCTCGACGGGGATGGCCATGGCGCCGCCGGCGGCCGCGGACGGGACGCCGGGGGGGGGAGGTGGTGCGCGGCGGGTGGCGGAGTGGGTGGGTGGGGGCGAGGTGGGGGGGAGATGCAGTGCACTAACTCGTATCGTACCGTGGGCTGAGCTGTGACGACCGACGACGTACGCAGTGGGGACGGACGGTGGAGTAAAGACGGGTGAACGGAGAAACCGTGGAGTGTACCCGAAGTGTGAATGAATGAAAAGGGTAAAGAGAGGACGGTCCGTTACGACGATTTACCGAGTGAACGAAATTGTTTTTTTTACTATGTGTGTGTTGCAACGGAGGAACTATATGTAAAAATATGTAATGTAATGTTATCAAAAGCCAACTCGGCCAAAAACTTTGTTCAATTGTGTACAACATCATACATGCACACTACACATATTTATTTAACTAGTAGCAAACATGTTTGTCAGTTTGTGTGTTACAAACGAAGAATAAAGTGTAACATATCTTTAGTTCTATAAACACAGTTTAGACACTTTTAGCCTAGAAATTAGTTGCACAATGAACATGCTTCGCTACGAAGCAAATGCCAATCCTTTCATCGTGCCCTGCATGATTTTGCTAATTTGATATGCTTTTGGTGTCTTCGTCGGGCATGGTTGTAAATCCTTCACCGTGGAGCAAATGATACCTTCAATCATTTCGCCATGGTTGGCACGGCAATGGCGTTTGTGTCAAGTGTGGTTGTAGCTCCTTCGTTACAAAGCAAAGGCTACATTCAATGCACTCGTGTGGCCAACACGATTGTATGGCATTGGCGTATGTGTCGAACATGGTTGAAGCTTTGTTCGTCCTATGACACATGGGGCTCCATTGGTTCCACCTTTCGCCGCTGGGTTAGAAAGGCTTGATCTTGTATCGTTTCACTCTTTGGTCGTGTTGGAGTAGATCTAACTTGCGTGCATTTTTTTATTGTGTCGACCCTTTATTGATTATGGACGACTTTGGCATTCGTTTTGCACACTTATTTGATTGATTCCACTTTTAGACTTGTTGATTGATTTCAATCAAAATGTACAGAACACAACATATACGACACACGGGTAGCTCATGGATCGGTTCGAAATTTCACCCAGACGCACGTATTTATACACATGTAGCATGTTGATCACGTTGATTGTTCTCGAGGACCGTACAACTTGTTGGTGCCCAAAAATTGGTGATGATTGGTGCAAAGGAACAAGGTGGGACTAATTAGTTGCATGAAGAACCGATTCAGTTGGCTGCAACCTTCGATACAGTAAGGAAGGTCTTTAGTTCGAATCTCTCGGTAAATAATGTTTTCACTACTCCTAAAAATCTCTAGCAATCCACGAAAAAAAGGTGGGGACTTGACCCGTATCAACTTACCCACTAGATAGAACACTTGTCGAACGAAAAGTCATTTTTCGCTACTCCGCGCGACCAGTCCAGTTCGCCCATGCGGGGTGAGAGACAATGGACAAAAAGGTCCAGTGAAACAAATCGTTATTTCTTTATTGTAGGTTAATTATCCTAAAATCTAGGGTCTTTTCTAAAAAAATGCCAGGACGGGTCAAGAAATTCACCTTCCTTTATTATTATTAGGAAAAATTGGATGTGCTTTGCAACGAGAAAATTACATGTGTGTTGCAATGGGAGAATATAATATTGTCATGTTCTTATCTTAGTAAATTGATTCAAACGATATTTTAATATTGAATAATACATTACATTGCATCGAATAAACATTAATTCAAATATTTGATTTTGTTGTCAAAGAGGACACCAATTGCACGTGGGTTTAGATATGTATGTAGATGGGTTAGTGATCATTCATTCATCCATGGAATCAATTGTTCCAGTTTCGAGTGCGTAAATCATCAATTTATGGCATGTTCAGTAGCACTCTAGTTCCTCGGGTGAGCTGGTCCAAACACATTAACTCCATGAAGCTGAAATCGATAAAGCTCACACTCAACGCTGGTTCTACCTGTCCCTGGATGTATGTTCCGCCTCATCCAACAACTTTTACATACGAGAAGTTAACATACTTCAATATGATGTCGTAATGATACAAGTTGCAAATGGAAATATGCTTAAAAGATAACACAACAATTGAAAGTAAAATCGTCCACAAAACTACTTGGTCTAATAAAATGAAGAATCAACAACAGTAAACCACGCATCTCGTAAAGTATATGTCATATCATGTGAATCAGAATAGGACTATTTTGTACATCTATCTGACTCATATTTTATTACCATCACATCACATAAAGTCTTACTGCTCATTTCATCTTTGCATAGTATTAAAAACTCACCATATCTTTGTCAAAAGCAAACAATTTAATGAAAGTAATCATCCTTTTCTAATACTCGCCTTCATAAAATATTCGTAATCATCCTTTTCTAATACTCGCCTTCATAAAATATTCCTTGATACAAAATGTCTCGAGTCAACATCCTTTTTTTGAATACTTGCATTGGCATAATACCCTGTCAGCAAAAATAATACTCAAATTCCAATCATGGTGCAATTGTTCAAGCACACATAAGGAAATATGTGTAACATTAATACTCCTAGCGAGTGAGTTAAATGACCAATTGCAAATGTACAACAACCACTTCGTTTCCATCAAATTTGATTGTACTTTAGCACCGAGGTTAATTTACAAGCCCATGAGGCGAACCAAAAGAGACAAATTACTGTTGGTAAAAAAGATGTTGTATTTTAAAAAAATTAATTTCTTTTTGAAAGTTGACTTTATACAATCTTTGGTTGATCAAATTAATAAAAATTAGATTTAAATGGAGTATTGATAATTAAGTATATTTAGAAACATGCAACCAATAATATGAAATTACATAGAAAATACACCAAATCCTTACGTGTGATTCTTTGGTAAGTACAATGCTTACATCTCAAAACAGCACATAAGTATGTTTCACGCAAAAAAAATTGAAGTGCTCGCAAGTATATGTTGTGACGTGTTAGAAACTAGCACTTTTATTATTTATAACTGCCAATAAGTACCCATAGATTGGAGAAATAGATAATACCTAAATCTAAATTATTGAGTGCGCTTACTGGTTCAATTGTCAATACACTTTTGTGTTTTCACTAACAATCCGGACAAAAATACTCTATATTTTCTAAATCCTACAAAATAATATGTAGCCAGTGAAGCCTCTATACCTAGAATTACTGCGAGCACTTCAATTTTTTTTTGCGTGAAACATACTTATATATATACAAACACTTGGACATTAAAATGTCGATACCAAATAAAATTGAATAAACAATCTAATATGTAGCCAGTGAAGCCTATACCTAGAAGTATTGCGTATATATATCAAACATTGGGACATTGAAATGTCGATACCAAATAAAAATGAACAAACAACCTCCAAGGCACTACATGTCCAGTCACATTCTACATGAAACCAAATCTGACACTCATCACACCATACATGCACATAAACACATCATAACTCCATGCCTACAACAATCAAGAGACGATAATCTATAATGTTATCAAAGAAACTTCTAGTTTTACCCACTTTCCACCATTTATCTGTTGCCAATTTTTTGCACATGTCATACTATTGCTTTAACTATAATAGATGCAAAAAAATACCCATGTAAGGCACTAAATAAAAAGAAATGAGTCCATATAACATACACAATACCTTAATTCGCAGTCACATGGTAGATACATACCATTTCACAATGCCTACAAAGTAGTTGCTCTATTTGTTGCTTCTGTTGCCTTGAAATCTTAGATGGTAAGCAGTTACCACAAGTCCACAACTATCATAACATTTAATAGTTCACCAACGGCCCGCAATACAACAAATTAGATGCGTATCTAGCTGAGAAATTGTGATAAATGAGGTGGCTACAGGCTCAACTAGTACGACTTCACCCATCAAATTACCTTTGAATTATACTGTGTTGTTCAGGAAGATTTCGCTCTCCTCCCTCTCCCTGCTCGCTCCTCCCCTACCACATTCCCTCCCCCCCCCAAAACGCTCTGAAGTCTCTGGGATGCGATGTCTTTGATTGCCTTCATCTCCTTCATCTCTGTCATGATGTGTTGACCTCCTTCACCGCTCTGTGCCCCTCCTCCCATGTGGCCTCTCCATCTCCTCTCGCTCATCCTCCCTCTCTGGTTCCTCGCATTGCCTCGGGTGGGCGTCCAAACATAAATTGGTCTCTAACTGGGAAAGATGATTTTGATTTCGATTGTGAACTAGACTCGAGGGGTTGCATTGCGCCGCTTGATGTGCTTGTTCCTAGTGCTTGCTGCCATAAAATCGCGGGAGACAGCCGTGGTCGTCGTGTGAATGTCATGTCTTGTGGTGGGGATCATGTCTGGTTGGTGGTTTGCTAGCGGATGTGTCGATCTAAGCTCGATCTGCCTTGCTCGCTGATACGTCTCAAACGTATCTATAATTTTTGCTCGTTCCATACCCTTTTTGTGTCATTGCTACATCTTTTTTCCATGCTTTTGAATCATTTATTGGACTAACCTACTAATATAGAGCCCAGTGCCAGTTCCTGTCTGTTTTGTCTTTGCATTGCAGAAAAAGTCCAAAAATGAAGTTGCTCAGAAAATTCCCAAAAAATTACCAAAAAATATTTACATCGGAAGAGTCCTCCAGCCGGAGGACGGAGTCAGGAGGTGGCCCCAGGCCCCCAGGCGCCCGCCCGGCGCGGCCAGGGGGGCCCGCGCCAGGTGGCCGCCTGGGCAACCTGGGCACCGCCTCAGACTCCCCCTTGGCCTATAAATTTGCATGTGACGCAAAAACTCGAGATATCGAACTCCTTTTTCCAGAAGCGCTTCTGATCCCCGCCGCCATCGAAACCTAGCTTCGGGGGTCACCAAGATCCTGCTCCGGCAACCTGCCGGAGAGGGCCTTGGCCCCCGGGGCCATCTTCATCGACTCCTCTTCACCCCATGATGGATCGTGAGTAGTTCCTCCTTGGAAATACGGGTTCTTGGCAGTAGCTTGTTGGTATCGTCTCCCCCTAGTTCTTCAATACAAAGTTCTCATGAGCTGCCCTACATGATTGAGATCCATATGATGTAATTGGTGTTGTGTTTGTTGGGATCCGATGAATTGTTACCTTGTTCAGTCCTAAGAGGTTTATGAATTATTGTTGCTGCAATTTTGTTCTTCTTAATGCTTGTTACGAGTGCACGAGTAGCATGATTTCATATCAGAGCACGTTATAGTTGCATGATTATAATTGTTGTTCTAGATCTTATCTACAGTTGTATGCACTTGTTATAGTCCGGAACCGGTGATCCCAATGGTGACAGCTTGGGACACCAAAGGGGATGGGCTATAATTTGAGGATAACATGTGTTCATAGAGTGTTAATGCTTTGTTCCGGTGCTCTTTGACAGGAGCACCTTAATCTCCATAAGTACCTTTTGGCCCCGTTCGTAGCAGGATGGTAGGACAAAAGATGGTGTGCAAGTTCTTATTGCAAGCACGTACAACTACATATGGAACACATGGCTACGTTTGGTTCTTAGACTAGGATTGCTCTAGTTTGTTCTTTGGCTAGAGTTTGTGCAATTTTGTCAATTGCCCAACTGTAATTTGTTCACCCAACACCTTGTTCTTTTTGCTTGGAGAGTTACCACTAGTGAAACCTTGAATCACGGTCCATCTTTCATCTTCATTGCCTTCATTGTTACTATTGCTATCATTACTGCTGCTACTATTTTGTTACTACTTTGTGGTGTTGGTGATTGGGGAAGTCTTAAAGGCTACACCCGTCAACACACTGTTGCTACTAAATATCTTGTCTAGTGCTTTTTCAGATGCGGTTGAATTGACAATTCAACTGCTAAGGCTTATAAGTATTCTTTGGCTCCCCTTGTGTCGAATCAATAAATTAGGGTTATACCTACGACTACCGGCGAAGACTGTTGCGATCCCCTACACTTGTGGGTTATCAAGACTATTTACTGGCGTCGTTGCCGGGGACCATAGCTCTACTTATAAGTTTACTTGATAAGTACACTTTATCTTATTACTCTGTTTGCTTACAATGATTACTTTCTTTGAAACTAGATCTTATTGGCAAGGTGGATTCACTGAGGATCAACAAAAATATTATAAGGAACATCGCCTGTCTGAAAAAGGGAAATTTATCTGGAGACTTATGTCTCAATTTAATAGATATGCTAGAAACTTATGCTCTCATTATGATAAATCTTATTGCTGTGATGAATCTTGTTGCTGCTTGCCCTAAACACCTTCCTTTCCAATGTTGGTGTAATAATAATTAAACCTTGGTATCTTATACTAGGGGACATTATGCTTTCTTTGATGTAGCACAAATAGAAGAATTTGTTGTCTTTAAGGGTGCCTATGAAATTGCTTCCTTTATTGAAATTATTGAAGATGCCCCTTACAAATCTGAGAGTCTTGATATACTTAAATATTGCTTTGAGAATTTTAATGATAATGCTTATATTACTGACTATCTCAAAAAGGTTCTCTCCACAAGAGGAAGAGACTAATGCTTTGCAGGACTCTACGGAAGAAGAAATTGCTGAAACTGAAAGCTTATTGGATGAAAAAGAGGAGGAGAGTGACGAACAAAAGGAGGAAGAATGGAGTAGCTACCTCTACCAACTAATAAGAGTAACTCTTTTACTCTTACTTTATATGATTGCCCTCCCTGCTCACCGAAGGAGGCTAAATGATATATTGATTGCTAAGATCCTATTGAATCTTTTGAAATATCCATTTTTGATGAAATTGATGCTTGTGGCCATGATTCCCCTATGAATGAGACTTGCAAGGATGATTTTGCTACTGTTATTTATGATAACCCTTGCTATTTTGATAAGTCTTATGAGAACCCTCTATTTTTGCCTACTATGGATGTTCTTGATAATGAGGAGTTATGCTTAGAAAGTTTATATGATTACGTGCTAGTAGATCATGACAACCATGCTTTATGTGATGGTCATATTATTGAGTTTGTTCATGATGCTACTGAAAATTATTATGAGGGAGGAAAATTTGGTTGTAGAAATTTTCATGTTAGGAAAACACCTCTCTCCATGTTGAAAATCTTGAAGGTGCTCTTGTTCTACCTTCCTGTGCTTGATACTTTGTGCTTCATTTATTTATTTTATTTCAAGATGCCCACGCATAGGAAGCATGTTAGACTTAAATGTGGTTTATATTTTCTCTCTTTTGTGCTTCAACTTTTTATTCTTTTGTGAGCATCCTTACACCCCTGCCTAGCTAATGGCTTTAAAGAAGCGCTTCTGGGAGGCAGCCCAAAACGGATTAGGTTTCTTTTGCTTTTGTTGTGTATTGTATGTTGTTACTATTGTAGAAACACCCTTTTATATTTATTTTCAAGTTTTGTGCCAAGTTCTAGCCTCTTATGATAAGGGAAACAAAAGTTGTGACATGTTGTCCAGAAAACAGATTATGTCTGCTTGACGGAAAAAATCAAAACAAATCACCAGTTCATATTTTTGAGCTGAATTTTTTACACATCATGCTCTATACAATTGTGAAAGTTTCATATGTTTTGGGTTTTCTTATTTGAGCAGCAGAAGTGCATCTGAAAAATCAATCTTTACAATCTGTCATGTTTGGCAGATTATCTATTAGTGTACTAACCGCTCTAATAAGTTTATGAGAAGTTTTGTGTGAAGGAAAACCAGTGGCAAAAGCTCAAGCTTGGGGATGCCCCAGCACCCCCAACAAGTATTCGAGGAGACTCAAGCATCTAAGCTTGGGGATGCCCCCATGCATCCCCTTCTTCATCAAACAATTATCAGGTTGTCTCAATACTATACTTTTATTACTTCGCATGATATATGTTGTTCTTGGATCATCTGTTTATTTGTTTTTTAGTTTTGTTTTTTTGCTGGTCATTACAATGTCGGACCCTTCCATGCTTGACTGGGAGAGATACACGCTCCAATTTATCATAGAACACTCTAGAGCTTCACTTATATCTGTTGAGTGTTAAATTTATCTACTGCGTGTTTGTTAGCTCTTGTGCTTCACTTAGATCTTGTTTGAGAGCAATTTAATTTCTTTTGTAGAAAGTTTAGAACTCTCGTGCTTCGCTTATATTTGTTTAGAGAGTTGTTTCTGTTGCAATGGTTTATATGTCTCATGGTATGTTTTATATGTGGTGTATAGGTAATCTAGATCACTAGGTCTAGCTTAGGATATCTTGCAATAGTTTTGAGGTATTGATTGAGTAATGATGAATGTTTATGCAATTGAGCTTGCGCCCATTAGTGATAGGTGTCGCATATTGGCTAACCGTGCCTTATTTTCGAAAACTGAAAAAAGTAGTTAAGAACTCTAGCTACTAAAAGGATCACTAATCTCTGCGGGATTGGAATATATAGAGTACCCACGTACCATGGGTCGAGGATGCACAAGGATAACCAAACCCCCATACACTCCTCCTCGGCGTACTTGTATCTTTGTGAATATCCTGACTAGATAGAGAGTTACTGATAATAAGTGCATGAGTTCTTCGGACCGTGTATTGCCCTTCTCGTGGGAGTTGGTGCAAGCTTCGCCGGTGCATCCAAACCCTTGGCATGATACACTCTGTCATACATAAACCTCCTTATATCTTCCTCAAAACAGCCACCATACCTACCTATCAAGGCATTTTCATAGCCTTTCCGAGATATATTGCCATGCAACATCCATCGTTCTTCATGTTCATATGACTTATCTTTCACTGTCATATTTCCTACTGCTATACTGGCAGAGGCATTCATATAGATTCATTACTTTTTGATTCAGAGTTGTAAGTAAATAAAAGTGTGTTGATGTTCTTATATAGTGTTGCCCCTACAGTGAGGAAAGGAATAAAAGATCCCAAAGTGGACGGGAAAAAAGAGAATAAAGAGCCATGGAGGCCACCCAAAATAAATAAATAAATAAATACAAAAAAAGTGAAAAAAAAAGAGAGAGAGGGGAAGCACTACTATCCTTTATTCCACACTTGTGCTTCAAAGTAGCACCCGTGCTTCATAGAGAGTTTTCATATCATTCATACATAACTATGTGGGGATCTATACACTATAGAACTTGGCTTGCATATTCCAAGGATGAGCCTCCTCAAAAGAGCTCTAGGTTTTCATGAGCAAGCAAGTTGGATGCACCCCCACTAGTTCAATTGGAGGGCTTTCATACACTTATAGCTCTTTGTGCATCCGCATGTTGCATGGCAATCCCTACTCCTCACATCATATCTATCATTTGGCTTCTTGCCTATGATTGTCCTCATTGATGTGAGCCTTTCTCACTTTTTGACTTCCTATCCCTCTCATTATTCTATTTTGCCATCCTCCGTGCCAACGTATCTTGCTCGCGCTCATCCATTGTATGAGTGCTCAAAGTCGAAAGGGAGAGGATCAGATTGACTTGTACCTGACTAGTGGTCTGGGGACGAGTCAAAATAAGATTACAAAGGGACCATGTGTGAAATTTAGTAGATTGAGTTCTCAACAACTATTCAGTATTTTTATGGTCTAAACCTTCCCCACTCTTGGCACGGGGACTCCGACTGAGACATTCGATTCACGGACAGCAAGAGCTCAATTGTCTAGATGTTCTTTCATTGCTTGCCTAATATCAACTATAGACTATTGCTTTATATCACTTTGTCTTTGGCCTATGTATCTTCATTACATTAGATTGATTGCCTTTACTCCTAAGTAGCATGTCACACCAAAAATTATCTTGTTATCATTTACCTACTCGAGGACGAGCAGGAATTAAGCTTGGAGATGCTGATATGTCTCAAACGTATCTATAATTTTTGCTAGTTCCATACCCTTTTTGTGTCATTGCTACATCTTTTTGCCATGCTTTTGAATCATTTATTGGACTAACCTACTAATATAGAGCCCAGCGCCAGTTCCTGTCTGTTTTGTCTTTGCATTGCAGAAAAAGTCCAAAAATGAAGTTGCTCGGAAAATTCCCAAAAAATTACCAAAAAATGTTTACATCGGAAGAGTCCTCCAGCCAGAGGACGGAGTCAGGAGGTGGCCCCAGGCGCCCTCCCGGCGCAGCCAGGGGGGGCGTGCCAGGTGGCCGCCTGGGCGACCTGGGCACCGCCTCAGACTCCCCCTTGGCCTATAAATTTGCCCGTGACACAAAAACCCGAGATATCGAACTCCTTTTTCCAGAAGCGCTTCTGATCTCCGCCACCATCGAAACCTAGCTTCGGGGGTCACCAGGATCCTGCTCACACACCCTGCCGAAGAGGGCCTTGGCCCTCGGGGCCATCTTCATCAACTCCTCTTCACCCCATGATGGATCGTGAGTAGTTCCTCCTTGGACTACGGGTTCTTGGCAGTAGCTTGTTGGTATCTTCTCCCCCTAGTTCTTCAATACAAAGTTCTCATGAGCTGCCCTACATAATTGAGATCCATATGATGTAATTGTTGTTGTGTTTGTTGGGATCCGATGAATTGTTACCTTGTTCAGTCCTAAGAGGTTTATGAATTATTGTTGCTGCAATTTTCTTCTTCTTAATGCTTGTTACTAGTGCACGAGTAGCATGATTTCAGATATGAGCACGTTATGGTTGCATGATTATAATTGTTGTTCTAGATCTTATCTACAGTTGTATTCACTTGTTATAGTCCGGAACCGGCGATCCCAATGGTGACAGCTTGGGACACCAAAGGGGATGGGCTATAATTTGAGGATCACATGTGTTCATAGAGTGTTAATGCTTTGTTCCGGTGCTCTTTGAGAGGAGCACCTTAATCTCCATAAGTACCTTTTGGCCCTGTTCGTAGCGGGATGGTAGGACAAAATATGGTGTGCAAGTTCTTATTGCAAGCACGTACAACTACATACGGAAGAAATGCCTATGTTTGGTTATTAGACTAGGATTGCTCTAGTTTGTTCTTTGGCTAGAGTTTGTGAAATTCTGTCAATTGCCCAATTGTAATTTGTTCACCCAACACCTTGTTCTTTTTTCTTGGAGAGTTACCACTAGTGAAACCTTGAATCCCGGTACATCTTTCATCTTCATTGCCTTCGTTGTTACTATTGTTCTCATTACTGCTGCTACTATTTTGTTACTATTTTGTGGTGTTGGTGATTGGGGAAGTCTTAAAGGATACACCCGTCAACACGCCATTGCTACTAAATATCATGTCTAGTGCTTTTTCAGGTGCGGTTGAATTGACAACTCAACTGCTAAGGCTTATAAGTATTCTTTGGCTCCCTGGTGGATTCTCGCCCCTCGTTGGTTACCCAAAGTGGAAGGTTGAGATGTAGACAACAGAAAATTTTCCTCGGTGAATATACCAAGGTTTGTCTCCAGTAGGACTCCTACAACGACAGGAAGGTGACAACGGCGCCAGCAATTAGGCGGTTGACGTGGACCTGCACACACAACAGATAACTTTGCTCCCAACAAGTTCAGAGAGGTTGTCAATCCCTCCGGCCTTGTTGTTTACAAAGGATCAAACGCACGGGATAATAATGATAGAGATAGCAACAGAAAAGGAAATAAAGCAGAAAATAAATAATGGGTGTAAACAGTGGTGGAAATATGGACCGGGGTCCTATGATGTTCACTAGTGATGTCTCTCTCCCAAAAGACGATAAAATATCCATGCGAGGTAAACAAATTATAGTTGGGCAATTGACAGGATTATGTGCGCAAACCAATGCTAACTGTGTTATAAAGAAAGGAAGAGGCTCATAAGCATGGGCGGTACGCCAAGACAAGTAGACCGAAATCCATCTGAAGAGCCTCTTCCTTTCTTTATAGCACAATTAGCATTGGTTTGCGCACATAATCCTGTCAATTGCCCAGCTGTAATTTGTTTACCTCGCATGGCTATTTTATCGTCTTTTGGGAGAGAGACATCACTAGTGAACATCATAGGACCCTGGTCCACAATTCCAATATTGTTTACACCCACTATTTATTTAATGCTTTATTTACTTTTCTGTTGCTATCACTATCATTATTATCCCGTGCGTTTGATCCTTTGTAAACAACAAGGCCGGAGGGATTGACAACCTCTCTGAAGTCGTTGGGAGCAAAGTTATTTGCTGTGTGTGTAGGTCCAGGTGAAGTTAGCAACCTCGGTTGTGAACGGCGCCATTGTTCACTTTGCCACCTACTTGTCTCTATTGGAGTCCTACTGGTTCGATACTCAACCTTAGCACATTCGCTAAGGGAAATTGCCGCTATCTACATCTCAACCTTCCACTTTGGGTAATCAACGAGGGGGCGAGAAATCGTACCATCAAAAGCAATTTCTTGCGCCGTTGCCGGGGACTCCGAAGCGCATCAAAAGAGTGGTCCCGTCAACCGCCTAATTTCTGGCGCCGTTGCCGGGGACTCCACTCTTCAAGATAGGGGATTTGCACACTATCTTTTATCTTTGCTTTTTAGTCTTGTTAGTTTACCTTTCAGTTTTTGTCTTTGTGTCCTTTATGAAAAATACAAAAAAAAAGTATGTCTAGTTCCTTACTTGCCAATCAATGTCTGACTTCTTTGAAACCAGATCTTATTGGCATGGAGGATTCATCGAGGATCAACAAAAGTGGTACAAGGAACACCGCTTGTCTCAAAAGGGGATACATTTATGGAAACAAATACATCAGTTGTATGAGTATGCTAGAAACTTGTGCTCAATATATGATGTCACGAGAGTTTACTTCTCGCCCCTCGTTGGTTACCCAAAGTGGAAGGTTGAGATGTAGACAACAACAAATTTCCCTCGGTGAAGATACCAAGGTTTGTCTCCAGTAGGACTCCGATAACGACAAGAAGGTGACAACGGCGCCAGAGATTGGCGGTTGTCGTGGACCTGCACACACAACAGATAGCTTTGCTCCCAACGAGTACAAAGGGGTTGTCAATCCCTCCGGCCTTGTTGTTTACAAAGGATAAAACGCACGGGATAATAATGATAGTGATAGCAACGGAAAAGAAATAAAGCAGTAAATTGATAGAGGGTGTAAACAGTATTGGAAATATGGACCGGGGTCCTATGATGTTCACTAGTGATGTCTCTCACCCAAAAGACGATAAAATAGCCATGCGAGGTAAACAAATTACAGCTGGGCAATTGACAGGATTATGTGCGCAAACTAATGCTAATTATGCTATATAGAAAGGAAGAGGCTCAAAAGCATGGGCGGTACGCCAAGATAAGTAGACCGAAATCCATCTGCATCTACCTACTAATCATCCACCTTGAGATATCTATCCAGAACATCTCGCTGGTATTAAGTTGCGAATCCCACCCAAAGTGTAAACTCAAAGCAACAGACAACTGCATTAAAGAACTTTGCATAAAGTAAACAATCCTTGCACCCGCAAATACAAGCACCGTTGTTTTCCCCCTTGTGGCAACATCACATCCCCTAGACGCATGTTTCTGTCACTCAAGCTAGTCATCGGGGGCATGAACCCACAATCATGCATAACGCTCCCTCTTGGAGTCACTACCTACCACTTGGACAAAGCAATAAACAGCAACGGAGAACATGCAAGAATTACTCAAGAACATAAATATAAAAGAGAAGAACAAAGAGGGGAGGAGAACATCACATAGCTACTGATCATATACCCATGGTCCAAGGTGGACTACTCACGGTATGGAAGTTCAAATATAACCAAAAGTGTATGGAAGTTCATCAATATCATAGCAATATCACACAAAAGATGCATGGAGCAAGAAGAAATTATAGATACGTTTTGGACGTATCAATATATAATATATATCTTTCTGCAGGGATGAATCTTGTTGCTTTATGAGGCACAAACATCTTTCTTTCCAATGTGAGTACAATGATGATGAAACCTTAGCTTCTTATGCTAAGGGAAACTATGATTTTTATGATGCAGAGCCAATAGAAGAATTTGTTGCTTATAAGGGTGCCTATGAAATTACTTCTCTTCTTAGAAATATTAATGATGCCCCTTACAAATCTGAGAGTCTTGCTATACTTAACTATTGTTTGGAAAATTATGATGCAAATTACTATATTACTGGTCATCTTGAGAGAACATAAATATAAAAGAGGAGAATCAAATATATAACTCAAACACAATCTGAACATAATCTCATAATCCATCGGATCCCAGCAAACTCAGCATAGCAACAGCAGAAATATTACATAAGTGCCTCGATCATGTAGGGCAGCTCACGAGGTCTAATCCATGAAGAACAAAGAGGGGAGGAGAACATCACATAGCTACTGATCATAGACCCATGGTCCTCGGTGGACTACTCACGGTTCATCCGGGAAGCATCCATGGTGGTGGAGAAGCTCCCGGAGGTCTTCTGTTGCTCCCGATCTTGGAAGCGCAACGGCGGCAGAACAGAGGAGAGATCGCAAAAAAGGGTTCCCGTCTCGAGGTTTTTGCGTCACGGGGAATAAATAGGAGAAGGGGGGCAGCCAGGGGGCCACCAGGGGTCCAGGCGGCCCCCTTGCGCGATCCCATCCTGGGGCGCGCCGGGAGGGCGCCTGGGGCCCTGGTGGGTCCCCTCTGGCCCCCCTCGGTGATTCCCAAATCTTCTTCTACGCTGATTTTTTATTGGATTTTCCCGAATTTTTGGAGCACTTTTAATATGGGGGAAACCTGAAATAGAAAAACAGCAGAAAACAGGAACTGGCACTGGGGTGCGCTGAGTTAATAGGTTAGTCCAAATATGATAAAAAGTGTATGGAAGTTCATCAATATCATAGCAATATCACACAAAAGATGCATGGAGCAAGCAGAAATTATAGATACGTTTTGGACGTATCAACATCCCCAAGCTTAATTCCTGCTCGTCCTCGAGTAGGTAATGGTAACAGCATAATTTCTGTGGTGACATGCTAACAACCATATAAGAACTTTTAAGTAAAGCAATCAAGGCATGTAATTCAATTCAAGTCATAACAAGCAAGAGTCTATATCTAGCATCGAAATAAGCAACATAAGAACATAAAGGTGCAAGAGCTCTCGCTGTCCGTGACTCGAATGTCTCCAAATGGTGTTTGCGTGCAAGAAAGGGGATAGGGATATACGAGAAAAAGTATTTTTGTGTTGAGAACTCAATCTACTAAAGTTTCACACTTGGTCTTCTTTGGAATCTTATCTTGACTCATCCCCAGACCACTAGCCAGGTACAAGTCAAAATGATCCACTCCTTTTCGACATTTTGAGCACTCATGCAATGGATGAGAGTAAGTAAGAAAGTTGACACTTAGGATGGCAAAGGGAGAATATGGTGGAAAAGGAAGACAAAAAGGTGTGAAAGGCTCACATCAATGAGGACAATCATAGGCGAGAGAAAGCCAAATGATAGATATGATGTGAGGATTAGGGATTGCCATGCAACGGATGCACATATGAGCTAAGGTAAGCTCTCCAATGGAAGTAGTGGGGGTGCACCCAACTTGCTTGCTCAAGAATACCTAGAGCTCATTTGAGGAGGCCCATCGTTGGAATATACAAGCCAAGTTCTATAGTGTGAAGGTCCCCACATAGCAATATGCATGAATGATAATCTCTATGGAGTACAAGATATAAGAGGGAGTACGAGTGTGTATCTCTCAAAAGGAATAGTAGTGTGCCCCCTTCTCTCTTTTTATGTCTTTTTCTCTTTTTTATTTTTTTAATTTTTTTGGTGGCCTGAATGGCTCTTTCTATTTATCTCATTTGTCATCTTTGGGATCTTTTAATTTGTCCACTTTGGGATCTTTTCCTCACTTTAGGGGCAACACTCTATATATTACAAAAAAGTATAGAAGATCTTTCACACTTTACAAAGTACTCAAATCATAAAGAAGATGTAACTATCATGATGTATGAAAATGTATGCCTCTGCCAGTGTAGCAGGATATGCAATGATACTAGCGCGTCATGTAGCAATGATTAGGGCAAGGCCCAACTAGCATGCGGCTCATCGATCAAGCAAGTAGCATGTATGACATAAAGATCAAGTCATGAGAAGATGGATGTTGCATGGCAATGTATCTCGGAAAGGCTATGGAAATGCCTTGATAGGTAGGTATGGTGGCTGTTTTGAGGAAGGATATAAGGAGGTTTATGATGACAGGGCGTATCATGCCAAGGGTTTAGATGTACTGGCGAAGGTGGACGCCAACTCTCGGAGTGAGAAGAAAGCAATGCACAACACAGGAGAGGCTAGAAAAATATGGGAAGGTGGAAGTGTCAACTTTTGAATACTCACATTAGTCCGAAGAACTCATGCACTTATTATCGGTAACTCTCAATCGAATAAGGAGGTTTCACAAAGAGACAAGTACCCCGAGGAGGAGTGTATGGGGGTTTGGTTATCCTTGCGCATCCTCGACTCATGGTACGTGAGTGTACTCTAATATTCGACCCCTCAGAAGAGTAGTGATCCATCTAGTAGCTAAAGTTCTCAACTAATTTTGTAAGTTTTTGAAAATAAACACGGATTGCCCAAAATACGACATCTATCACTAATAGGCTAAAGCTCTTGACACCAAAATTCCAAACATTACTCAAAACAATACCTCAAAACTATTGCAAGTTACTAATACAAAAGAATAGCAACCTTAATTACCTACTTCAAGTCAAGACACAAAACTCAGTGCAACAGGAAAACTCTCTAAACAAGATAAACATGAAAACTCAAGAGAGTTCCAGCAAAAAATAAACAAAAGCTCTTTGAAAAGATAAACATGAAAACTAAGAGCAAAACATGACAGTAGCTATGAAAAGATAAAGAACACACACATCAAAGATAAGCATGAAAAGTCCTATGTTGTGTTCTAGATTTTGGAAGTGGAGCGTGTTTCTCTCCCACACAAAGAAAGCTGGGTTCTAACTTGTTATGAACAGCAAGCAAAGCTAAAGAAAACTAAAAATAAAACCTAAGAGCGAGACGCTCCAAGCATAGCACATAACTGTAAGGCCCGATATGTGGTACTGTTCCAAATCTAGGTGTTTCCACCCAGATCCGGGGACGAAGCACATATCGGTCCCACCGCGACATATGACAAAGCCATATGCCCAGGATTTCCAACATGATATCACAACATTACAGATACAAGGATACAACATCTCATACAAGCGGCATACAACTGCCTCAAATACAATACAACAGCGGAAGATATATGTCTGAGTACAGACTACAAGCAAAAGCCTAGTGGCAAAGAGAAAAACATCGATCCCATAACCACACGGGTCCAGGCCCTCCGCCGGGATCCACCTAACTAGTCGTCGTCGAGTCTCCACGTGAAATGTCGATCACCGTACCTGTTGTCGATCAAGAACCCTGAAAAGAGTTTGGGGGTAGTATCATGAGTACAGAGGTACTCAGCATCCAACTGTAGTGGTCCACTGACCCAGCAAGGACTTCATCACTCGTCATTCTAGGAAAACTAGTAGTTTACGGTAAGGAAGGGGTAAGTGGTGAGGTTGTTGCCGCACTAGCACTTATGAAGTGGCTAACGATCTAGAGAGTAAGATAAGAAGCCAAGCATTCGATGAGGAATCGCCTCCAACAAGTCTTGCTATCCACCTACTACGCAAACATAACACCTATCCTATCCTTGTCCTCCTCTTCGCATCCCAACGAAGAAGAAGCAGTCAAGGCACACACACGTTGATCAAGTTTATAATAAGATTATCTCAGTTGTTGTTGTCTATGAACAGGACGTAGGTCTCAAGTCGTCCATAACCATGGACACGGCTTCTCGAAAAGATTTAACCCTGCAGGGGTGTACCAACTGCCCATTACAAGGCTCCGCACGCACGTCCATCACTCTTAGTTACTACCCATTACAGGCAACCATTTTATGATTTAGTTCCAAGAGATCCGAAACGACAGGTCCCTCTAACTAACAACGAACAAATCCGGGTGGCCCCCGGTGAGTCGACATCCATCTCAGGAGCCGGCCGCTCTCTCGATCTGGTCTCTACCGTCTGTCGCAGGTTTGGATACCCGACTAATCACACATTGGGAAACCGGGTCCTCAGCCGGACAAAGTGGGCCAGCAAGGGAACTATGTCCTCACTGGTCCGGGTTGTTTTAAATAATATCTGCCAGAAGCGACCCAATAGACACACACACGGTTTGCAAATGGTAAAACAGCTTGGGCCACCACTAGAAATGTTTGAAGCTAGGTAGGTAAGAGAAGGGGACCCCATAAAATCCCACACGCGGTTAGGCACGCTCAGTCTTAAAACCAATACCCGGAACTCGGATCCTAGGTGACTCGAATGGAACAAAGCGTCGGGGCGGGATAGCCTAGACCTTCCACCCTTCGTCGAATATAGTCAACATTTATAATAATCATATCATCAACAATAATATAGTAATCAGGTGATATCCCAACCCAAAGAGTAACAGGGTAACATCGTAGCATCCTAAGCATGCATACTAGGCAGGGGCTGAGCAACGAGCAATAGTAACATAGCAGTACAAGGTTTGCTGGGAAGGGACATGGCTGTATCGGTTTAAAAGAGGTTGTAAACATGTGGTAGGATCAAACATCGAGCCTAACCTATACTAGCATGCAAACCGCTGGTTGAAATAGAATGGATCATAAGTAATGCAAGTCCTTGCCTGTTGATCAGTCGGGTTCCGAAGGTGTAGTCGATCGCACGCTCGCGTCGTCTCCGAGAGGTACCCGCGGGAGCACACAAGAAGTAAACACTGGAAAGCAATCAACGGTGCACCACTATTACTACGGAGCAAACACGAGCAAGCATCAACAAGAAGCAACACGAGACATCGCACCTACCGCCGAGAGCGGTTACTAACAATTTAAGTGGAGTACTCGTCACACACGACGATACCGCACATTTACGGTGGTTCAAGTTGATTAGCTACAGGTGACCAGACAACGGTTATTAACATGGCAACTCAAGCAAGCATGGCATAGCACACAAACATTTCAAGAGGTGAAGCACAAAGTAAACTATCTATGCTAGACAATTTAAGTGAGGCACAACCTAAACATGGCATAACACTAAGTGCCGCACGATGATTAAAAGATTTGGTACTGTTCTGCCCTAAACCATATTTTATCTTGGTTAACAACATCAAACAATAGCATAAACACAAATAACACGAAAAACTAATCAAGTTACATATAAAGAACACCCCAAACGGAGTTACGGTTAAAAAGATATAAGCAAAACAATTTATGCACACATGCTGTAAAAACAGGGGTAAATCTATATGCAAAAGTGCAGCAACATGACATAGCAATACATGGGATGAAAGTAGACATGATGCTTAACAATATGCAACTGGAATCACTCAATTCCGATGAACGGTTGCGAAGCAATCGTCATCCGAAGTTGCAACAAAATAACAGTTTCAGCAATAGCAGCACAATAACATCATGATAGCTACTTTGGAGCAAGATATAAACATGATGCAGCAAGCAAATATGGCATGTGAATGCATGAAACTGAAGTAGAAACATTGCTTAACGCAACGCAAAAGGAATCAATGCAATAGGCCTCATGGATTACTCACAATCATCATGCAAAGTTGCAACAAAATAACAACAGCAGCACATAATAGTAAAAACTAGCAGTTTAACGGCCTGATGCCCTGTTCAGCACACAATTACACAATCAAGATGAGCTCAAATGCAAATTCTCACAAAAGATGAATTAAAGTACACACAATTCTGAGCAACTTTCGTTTTTGGGGTACGTTCATCGGAGCTACGGATCACTCGCAAACTTCAACGCAATATCGAATCAGTAGCTAAATTACTCCAGACTTAGCAAAAATAAACAGCAGCAGAACAAAATAGAAAAAAAAGGAAAAGGGGGCCTCACCCCACATGGGCTCGGCCCAAGTGGCCTGGGAGGCTGCCTGGGCTCCAGAGGCTGGCTGGGCCGTGGCGCGCTGGAGTGGGCCGCGAGGCCGGCTGGCCCAGCTGGCAGGGTGGAGGCGGCCAGATCGGGATCGATCCCGATCCCGTCTGCCCGACGGCGGCGGCGCCCCTGGCCGGCGACGAGCGGCGCTCCAAGGGGCTCCCGGCGAGGAGGGAGGCGAGCCGGTGTGGGGATGGGCGGATCCAGGGCGGAGCAGCGTGGGTCCGGCGTGGAGGGTCGCCGGCGTCGTGGTTTCCGGGCGCGGGGGCAGAGCTTGAGCTCGCCGGGTTCCATGGCGGCTCGGACGACGGCGTCGTGGCACGACCACCTGCGAGGAGAGGAGAAGGAGGTGAGCGCGGGAGGAAGGAGGAGAGGGAAAGGGGAGGCACGGCGTGGAGGAGGCGGGTGGCGGCTCGCCGTGGCGTGGCGCTCGCCGGAGTTGGAGGCGCGGGCGGCGGCTCGGGAGCGGGGGCGCCCACACGGGCCTGAGCGGGCCGCGGCGGCGCTGAGGGCCCCCTGCGGGGCCCGGTTGCTGGGAGCTGCGGCTGGGGAGGCTGAGGGGCATTGGGATCCCTCCGATCTGGATCTAACGGTCAAGATCGAGGGTTTGGGCTAGGGTTTCGGGGAGAGTGGGTTTTGGGAGGCAGATCTGGGATTTCTCAGGGGGGTGGCTGCAATTTGTGCAAGGGGGAACCCTAATTAGATGGGGGGAAGGTGAGGGGTCATTATATAGGCTAGCTGGTCTAGCGGATGTCGAAAATACCCCCGATGACCACCGGTTTTCTCTCTCGCGTGTCCGGCGATCGCGGTCGTGACCGCCGGAAGTGCATACGGACTCTGATTCCGATGAAATCTCGAACCACGCGCTCAGCGCGTCGAGCTCTTCGATCGTACCTCACTGCGGTGACATTCCGACAACATTTTTCGGAGCCCCATAAAATAATCCGTTTATTTATTAAACGGGGTTTTTTGTTCCGTTGGCTGCGGCTGGTCTCGTGCGGCTTTCGCGACGGTGATCGGGTGAAACCCGGTGTCGCAAAGGTCGAGTGTCAGGGTGGCAAGGGTCGGTCTCCGTCCGATACGAGAATAAGGGGGAGAAATATTCACCAATTATTATTTCGGTGAAGCAAACACTGCAAACAACTCAGACAATCAAACAATTCACACCGAAAACAAATTTTTTAATTTTTGTGAAAACTGGGCTGTTACAATAACGCATGAAGTGATAAAAATATAGTGAAACGAGAGACGAACTGATTATTGTTGATGGAGAAGGGGATGCACGGGGGCATCCCCAAGCTTAGACGCTTGAGTCTTCATATGTCCCAAACGTATCTATAATTTCTGCTTGTTCCATGCATGTTTTGTGTGACTTTGCCATGTTTTGCTTGAACTTTCATACACTTTTGAACCTATTTGGACTAACCTACTAACTCAGTGCACCCAGTTGCCAGTTGCTGTTGTCTGCTGTTTTCGTATTTCAGGTTTTTCCGGCCATTAAAAGTGCTCCAAAAAATCCGGAAAAATCAGATAAAAAATCAGCGTCACGGAAGCTTCCGGAAACACCAAAGGAGCGAAGGGGGGCCACCACCAGGAGGCCAGGAGGGTCCCTGGCGCGGCCCCACCCTAGGCTGCGCCAGGAGGCCTCCTGGCTGCCTGGTGGGTCTACTCGACGCCCCCTTCGCCTATATTTACCCCTCGGGGTGGAAACCCCTAAGACAGACTCCTCTTTCGCGATCTCGGCTCTGTTCCGCCGCCGCCGCCGTTTCTAGATCGGGACTGCCTGGAGAAGCTGCTCCGACACCCTGCCTGGAGAAGCTACCCCCTCCGGGAGACCCTCCATAGCCATGGACGCCTCCCGTATGTACCGTGAGTAGTTTCCCTTGGGCCATGGGTCCGTGACCAGTAGTTATGTGATCTATCTCTCCCTCTTTTGTACCTCCACTTTCGAGTCCTCGTGAGCCGCCTCACATGATCGAGGCATCTATGTAATTTCTGCTGTTGCTATGCTGAGTTTGTTGGGATCTGATGGATTATGAGACTATGTTCAGATTGTGATGAGTAATATATTTGGTTCTTCTCTTTTATATTTTTTTCTTGAGTAAATTCTTTCATGTTCTCCGTTGCGGTATTTGCTTTGGCCAAGTATTTTATTTGCAACTCCAAGATAGAGCGTTATGCTCGATTGTGGGTTCAGCCCCTCGATGTCTAGCTTGAGTGACAGAAACATGAGACTAGGGGATGTGTTGTTGCCACCAGGGATAAAACAACGGTGCTTGTACTTGCGGGTACAAGGATTGTTTACTTTACGCATAGTTCTTTTAATGCAGTTATCTGTTGCTTTGAGTTTACACTTTGGGTGGGATTCACAACTTAATACCAGCGAGATGTTCTGGATAGATATCTCAAGGTGGATGATTCTAGTAGATGCAGATGGATTTCGGTCTACTTACTTTGGCGTACTGCCCATTGCTTTTGAGCCCTTCCTTTCTTTGCAGCATAGTTAGCATTGCAGTGCCTTCATAATCCTGTCAATTGCCCAACTGTGATTTGTTTACCTCGCTAGCACTTTTATCGTCTTTTGGGAGAGAGACATCACTAGTGAAAATCACGGGACCCTGGTCCATCTTCATATCATTGTTTACACCCTTAATTTACTTTCAGTCTTTACTTTCAGTTGCCACTATTATTATCTCTTGCGTTGATCCTTTGTAAACAGCAAGGCCGGAGGAATTGACAACTCCTCTGTACTCGTTGGGAGCAAAGTTATTTGTATCTGTGTGCAAGTCCAGGTGAAGTTAGGAACCCTCGGTTGTGAACGGCGGCATTGTTCACTTTACCACCTTCTTGTATCTCTGCGAGTCCTACGGGAGACAAACCCTATCCTCTACATAGGGGAAATTTGCTGCTACGCTACATCTCACCTTCCACTTGGGGTAACCAACGAGGAGTGAGAACTATCCTCACCATATCAAGCTAATTTCTGGCGTCGTTGCCGGGGACTCCAGTCTACAAGATAGGGGAGTTGCACACTATCTTTTATCTTTGCTTTTTAGTCTTGTTAGTTTACCTTTCAGTTTTTACTTTTGTGTCCTTAATCAAAAATACCAAAAATACATGTTACCCTTTTTGTGTGGTTAAGTATGTTAGGAGTTGGTACTATGAGGGAATCCGAAGTCTTGGATTTCCATCAAAGGAACAGGGAGAATATGAAGAAGGCATGGGACAGAATTTCTGAAGCACATAAGGAAAATATGCCTTGGTTACCTATAAGAACTGTGCTTAGAAATTTTTACTTTGGCCTTTTTAAGTGGTGTAAGCACTCTCTTGATCTTATAGCTGAAGGAGACTTTTTAGAGTGTGATGAAGCTAGAGCTCTTGAAATTATACATGGTTTATCTGGTTATTTTGTTTATGATGGTCTTAACACTGTTGTGGACAGAATTTCTACTATTGAGAAGAGACTTGATACTCTAGATTTAAAAGAAGTAGAGAAGTTAAATCCCCCTAGAGAGGAGATTTTGGAAATAGAAAATGACTGGGAGCCTTTTGTTAGGGTTGTTATCCCTAATCAAAACTTCCTTGCTTTTTGTGACATTGGATCTACAGTTTCTATAATGCCAAGCTTTATTTATGATTCTTTGTACCTTGCAAGCATGGACAAATTTCCATCTTTCCATGAACATTCTAATGGTGATATTTCTGAGATCCAGGGAAGATTAAAAGACAGAAAACTCAAAACAGGACAGAATCTGTGAAAAACAGACAAGCAGGTAGTAAAGAATTTTTTAGGGATACTTCTGCAACTCAAATCAAAAAACTCAGAACATACGAAAGTTCCGTAATTGTATAGAGCACGCTGTGTAAAAATTTCATCTCAAAAAGATGAACTGAGATTTTTCTAGTCACGAGGACAGAATCTGTTTTCTGGACAGCATGTCACAACTTTCACTTCCCTTGTCATATGAGGCTATAAATGGCACAAAGCTTGAAAAGTAAAGATACAATGATGTTGCTACAGTAGTAACAATCATCAAGACCACTAAAAACAGAAGAAAAACAAAAAGAAAATCCTAAATTCGTTGCGGGCTGCCTCCCAAAAGCGCTTCTTTAAAGCCATTAGCTAGGCATAAAGATTATAAAAGATGCTCTCACAAGAGAATAGGAACTTTAGCAAAAGAGAGCATCAAGAAGCAAATTTGAAACACATTTAAGCCTAACCCACTTCCTATGCATAGGCATTTCGTAAGAAAATAAATCAAAGAAGCATAAAGTGACATGCATAGGAAGGTGGAAAAAGAACAACTTCGAAAGTTTCAGTTTAGAGAGAGGTGTTTTTGTCACATGGAAGTTTCTATAACCAAACTTTCCTCTCTCAAAGTAATTTTCAGTAGTGTCATGAACAACATCAAGAATATAATTATCACATAAATCATGTTGTTCATGACCGATAAGTACACGTGTATTGTTTTCAACACGGTTTTTAGGATCATAAGATAAGTGCAACCCATGACATTGAGCCTTAATAAGAGCACAATTCTCCGGAATATGAGTTGGAGATTTCAAAAGGATAATAGGACAATCAAGTGTGGGTGCAATAGCAAAAATTTCATGCTTAACATAAGGAACTATAGCAAGTTCATCGCCATAAGCATTATCCATTGTGGCATCACGACCATAAGTATAAAAGGCATCAACTTCATCAAAAAGGGATATTTCAAAAGAATCCATAGGATCATAATACTTATATAAGGTAAGATTCAAAGAGTTACTCTCATTAGAAGGTAGACATGGATAGCTCCATTCTTCCTCCTTTTGTTCGTCACTCTCCTCCTCTTTTTCATCCAAGGAGCTTTCAGGTTCAACAATTTCTTCTTCCATAGAGTCCTGCAAATCATTAGTCTCTTCCTTTGGGGAGAGATTCTCTCAAGATTATCAGTAATATAATAATTTGCATCGTAATTTTCCAAACAATAGTTAAGTATAGCAAGACTCTTAGATTTGTAAGGGGCATCATCAATATTTTTAAGAAGAGAAGTAATTTCATAGGCACCCTTATAAGCAACAAATTCTTCTATTTCCTCTGCATCATAAAAATCATAGTTTCTCTTAGCATAAGAAGCTAAGGTTTCATCATCATTGTAATCACATTGGAAAGCAAGGTGTTTATGCCTCATAAAGCAATAAGATTCATCCTTGCAGAAAGATATATTATATATTGAGCACAAGTTTCTAGCATACGCATACAACTGATGTATTTGTTTCCATAAGTGTATCCTCTTTTGAGACAAGCGGCGTTCCTTGTACCACTTTTGTTGATCCTAAGTGAATCCTCCATGCCAATAAGATCTAGTTTCAAAGAAGTCAGACATTGATTGGCAAGTAAGGAACTAGACATACTATTTTTTTTGGATTTTTTGATATAAGACACAAAGATAAAAACTAAAGGGTAAACTAACAAGACTAAAAAGCAAAGATAAAAGATAGTGTGCAACTCCCCTATCTTGAAGAGTGGAGTCCCCGGCAACGGCGCCATGAATTGCTTTGATGTCACGAGAGTTTACTTCTCGCCCCTCATTGGTTACCCAAAGTGGAAGGTTGAGATGTAGACAGTAGCAAATTTCCCTCGGTGAAGATACCAAGGTTTGTCTCTAGTAGGACTCCGATAACGACAAGAAGGTGACAACGACGCCAGAGATTCGCGGTTGTCGTGGACCTGCACACACAACAGATAGCTTTGCTCCCAACGAGTACAAACGGGTTGTCAATCCCTCCGGCCTTGTTGTTTACAAAGGATAAAACACACAGGATAATAATGATAGTGATAGCAACGAAAAATAAATAAAGCAGTAAATTGATACAGGGTGTAAACAGTATTGGACATATGGACCGGGGTCCTATGATGTTCACTAGTGATGTCTCTCTCCCAAAAGACGATAAAATAGTCATGCGAGGTAAACAAATTAGAGCTGGGCAATTGACAGGATTATGTGCGCAAACCAATGCTAATTATGCTATATAGAAAGGAAGAGGCTCAAAAGCATGGGCGGTACGCCAAGATAAGTAGACCGAAATCCATCTGCATCTACCTACTAATCATCCACCTTGAGATATCTATCCAGAACATCTCGCTGGTATTAAGTTGCGAATCCCACCCAAAGTGTAAACTCAAAGCAACAGACAACTGCATTAAAGAACTTTGCGTAAAGTAAACAATCCTTGCACCCGCAAGTACAAGCACCGTTGTTTTCCCCCTTGTGGCAACATCACATCCCCTAGACTCACGTTTCTGTCACTCAAGCTAGTCATCGGGGGGAATGAACCCACAATCATGCATAACGCTCCCTCTTGGAGTCACTACCTACCACTTGGACAAAGCAATAAACAGCAACGGAGAACATGCAAGAATTACTCAAGAACATAAATATAAAAGAGGAGGATCAAATATATAACTCAAACACAATCTGAACATAATCTCATAATCCATCGGATCCCAGCAAACTCAGCACAGCAACAGCAGAAATATTACATAAGTGCCTCGATCATGTAGGGCAGCTCACGAGGTCTAATCCATGAAGAACAAAGAGGGGAGGAGAACATCAGATAGCTACTGATCATATACCCATGGTCCAAGGTGGACTACTCACGGTATGGAAGTTCAAATATGATCAAAAGTGTATAGAAGTTCATCAATATCATAGCAATATCACACAAAAGATGCATGGAGCAAGCAGAAATTATAGATACGTTTTGGACGTATCAATATATAATATATATCTTTCTACAGGGATGAATCTTATTGCTTTATGAGGCACAAACATCTTTCTTTCCAATGTGAGTACAATGATCATGAAACCTTAGCTTCTTATGCTAAGGGAAACTATGATTTTTATGATGCAGAGCCAATAGAAGAATTTGTTGCTTATAAGGGTGCCTATGAAATTACTTCTCTTCTTAGAAATATTAATGATGCCCCTTACAAATCTGAGAGTCTTGCTATACTTAACTATTGTTTGGAAAATTATGATGCAAATTACTATATTACTGATCATCTTGAGAGAATCTCTCCCCCAAAGGAAGAGACTAATGTTTTGCAGGACTCTATGAAAGAAGAAATTGATGAAACCGAAAGCTCCTTGGATGAAAAAGAGGAGGAGAGTGACGAACAAAAGGAGGAAGAATGGAGCCATCCATGTCTACCTTCTAATGAGAGTAACTCTTTGAATCTTACCTTATATGAGTGTTATGATCCTATGGATTCTTTTGAAATATCCCTTTTTGATGAAGTTGATGCCTTCTATGCTTATGGCCATGATGCCACTATGGATGATGCTTACAGAGATGAACTTTATATAGTTCCTCATGTTAAGCATGAAATTGTTGCTATTGCACCCACACTTGATTTTCCTATTATCCTTTTGAAATCTCCAAATATTCCGGAGAGTTTTGTCGTTATTAAACGTCAATGTGACGGGTTGCATTTATCTTATAATCCTAAAGACCGTGTTGAAAACTATACACGTGTGCTTGTAGGTCATGAACAACATGATTTATGTGATAGTTATATTCTTGATTTTGTTCATGATACTACTGAAAATTATTTCGAGAGAGGGAAGTTTGGTTGTAGAAACTTCCATATTACTAAAACACCTCTCTTCATGTTGAAAGTTTTGAAATTCTTCTTTTTCGACCTTCCTATGCATGTCACTTTGTGCTTCTTTGAATTTTTTTCTTACAAGATGCCTATGCATAGGAAGTGGGTTAGGCTTAAATGTGTTTCATATTTGCTTCTTGATGCTCTCTTTTGCTTCAAAAATTCTTATTCTTGTGAGAGCATCTTCTATAATCTTTATGCCTAGCTTAAAGGCATAAAAGAAAGCGCTTTTGGGAGGCAGCCCACAACGAATTAGGTTTATTTTGATTTTGTTGTGTCTTGATTTTTGTTACTACTGTAGCAACATCATTGTATCTTTGCTTTTCAAGCTTTGTGCCATTTATAGCCTCATATGAGAAGGGAAGTGAAAGTTGTGACATTCTGTCCAGAAAACAGATTCTGTCCTCGTGACGGGAAAAATCACAGAAAATCCCAGTTCATCTTTTTGAGATGAAATTTTTACACAGCGTGCTATATACAATTACAAAACTTTCGTACGTTCTGAGTTTTTTTATTTGAGTTGCATAAGTATCCCTAAAAAATTATTTACTACCTGTTGTTCTGTTTTTCACAGATTCTGCCACGTTTTGTCTCTCCTAACTTTTGCAAACCTTGAGCTTGCTTTTTCTTTGCAAAAACTTTTTGGCAATCTTGAGAAACAGTAGATCTTCAAGAATATCCTTATTTCCAGTAGAGAAAAAATATTTTATTATGGGTACTAACCTCGCTAATCAGATTATGATGAGTTATGTATGAAGGGAGTTTTCAACTGTGCGAGGGAAGATGATGAAAGAAGATTCAGGAGTGTCAAGCGCTCAAGCTTGGGGATGCCCCAATGCACCCCCAAGAAATATTCAAGGAGACTCAAGCGTCTAAGCTTGGGGATGCCCCCGTGCATCCCCTTCTCCATCAACAATTATTAGTTCGTCTCTCGTTTCACTATATTTTTATCACTTCATGCGTTATGTGCTATGCTTGGAGCGTCTCTCTCTTTATTTCCTTTTTAGTTTTCTTTAGATTTGCTTGCTGTTCATAACAAGTTAGAACCCAACTTTCTTTGTGCGGGAGAGAAACACACTCCACTTTCAAAATCTAGAACACAACATAGGATTCTTCATGCTTATCTTTGTTGTGTGTGTTCTTTATCTTTTTCATAACTACTGCCATGATTAGCTCTTAGTTTTCATGCTTATCATTTTACAGAGTTTTTGTTTAGTTTGTTGCTGGGACTCTCTTGAGTTTTCATTTTTATCTTGTTTAGAGAGTTTGCCTGTTGCATTGAATTTTGTGTCTTGACTTGTAGTAGGTAATTGAGGTTGCTATTCTTTTGTACTAGTAACTTGCAATAGTTTTGAGGTATTGCTTTGAGTAATGTTTGGACTTTTGGTGTCAAGAGCTTTAGCCTATTAGTGATAGATGTCGTATTTTGGGCAATCCGTGTTTATTTTCAAAACTTAGAAAATTAGTTGAGAACTTTAGCTACTAGATGGATCACTACTCTTTGGAGGGATCGAATATTAGAGTACACTCACGTACCATGAGTCGAGGATGCGCAAGGATAACCAAACCCCCATACACTCCTCCTCTGGGTAATTGTCTCTTTGAGAACCTCCTTATTAGATTGAGAGTTACCGATAATAAGTGCATGAGTTCTTCAGACTAATGTGAGTATTCGAAAGTTGACACTTCCACCTTCCCATATTTTTCTAGCCTCTCATGTGCCGTGCATTGCCTTCTTCTCACTCCGAGAGTTGGCGTCCACCTTCGCCGGTACATCCAAACCCTTGGCACGATACACTCTGTCATCATAAAACTTATTATATCCTTCCTCAAAACAGCCACCATACCTACCTATCAAGGCATTTCCATAGCCTTTCCGAGATACATTGACATGCAACATCCACCTTCTCATGACTTGATCTTCATGTCATACATGCTACTTGCTTGATCGATGAGCCGCATGCTAGTTGGGCCTTGCCCTAATCATTGCTACATGACGCGCTAGTATCATTGCATATCCTGCTACACTGGCAGAGGCATACATTTGCATACTTCATGATAGTTACATTTTCTTTATGATTTGTGTAAGTGCATCAAGTGCCCTCCCCTTGAGGTTTTGGAGTTTGATGACAAAACGGTTAAGGGACTGATGTGTTTGTGAGTATACACAGGAGAATAATCCCTGATGAGGTGTTTAACCACCAATGTCGACCCCCCAAAATTTTGAGGAACATTGGAGAAATCGGTGCGTTTCCAGAAGAATGAAGTTGCGCGAAATCCTGAGGAATCAGGATCCTGAAGCGTTCGGTTGAAGCTGAAGCTGAGGACGATCCTGAGGACGTTCACGTTGAAGACGAAGTTGAAGCGTAGTCTTCGCTAAGACTTTTTATACTTCTTGAGTCGTAGGAAAACACCGCACTGTTGGAGGGGTTGAAGAAAACAAGTTCCGAAGTTCTGAGGAAGTGCTCAATTAGGAATCCTGAAGAAAAACCCTGAGGAAATCTCCTGCAGTAGAAGTTCAGTTCCTCGGGTGTCTGAGACCTTGTTCTTCAGGACACTGAGGAATCTGTCTTCGGTTGAGGAGTCTGGAGACTGCGAGTGCAGTTCTCCTGAAGAGAGAGTTATCTCCTGCAGTAGAAGTTCAGTCCTCGTGTGTCTGAGACGTTGTTCTTCAGGACACTGAGGTAACTAACTTCGGTTGACTAGTTTGGAGAGAGAATACTTTGACCGTGCCACGTGTTGCGTGGTGAGAGGCTAGAACTTGTCTAGCAACGGTCATTTCCGAGGGCATGAGAGTAATTGCATGCATGGGCATTTATGTCCTTTCACCTCGGGTTGCTCCGCGGCTATAAATAGTCACCCCCAGCCCCATTTGTGGGTTGGCTGCTCCGAGAGAAAAACTGACACTTGTCATTTAAGAGCAACCCACCTCTGAGGAAAATGAAGAACCTATGTGAGGAAAACCACCAGCCTGAGTAGTTGAGCATTTCTGAGGAAGTCGGTTCAAGTGATCCGAAGCTTTTTACTCTTGAAGACTGTGATCTTCCAGCCGGTGTAGAAGTCTTCAGTCTGAGGAAGTCAAGATGCAATTGTGACTTCCCGGAGTGACTGAGTCTGTGAAGGTTTCGGGAGTCTACCTTGAAGACTCACCTGAGTTATTGGACGAAGTCTGAGGACTTTAGTTCAAGGAGAACAAGGTGAAGACTATGTCTTCTGAGTTGAATCTCAGCCTCTCCAACCAGACGTAGAGTTGTCACAGAAACTTGAACCGGTCTACCAAATCAATGTCTTCAATCTCTGGTGCTATCTCTTCAACCTCTTAAGCTTCAGTATTTGCTATGTTGACTTCTTATGCTTCAGCTCTCCCTCCGCTCTTTGTCTTCATACTATGCATCTGAAGCACTTCTGCTTATCTGAATTGATTTATTTCTGTTGCATTATGATGAGCTGCCCTAATGATTACATTCTGTGAAGTTTTATTTCTTCATCATTTTGGTTACTTCTTCAGCTTCATGATTGCTTCAGTACTGAAGAAAACCAAAATCTGGTAGTAAAATTGAAAATCTCCCATTCACCCCCCCTCTGGTCGATATATTGCACTTTCAATTGGTATCAGAGCAAGGTACTCCCTTGTTCTGTGTGATTCGGTTTAACCACCTGGAGTTTTAGTTATGTTGACCTCAGGTACAATGAGTGTTGCCTCAAACTGCCCTATCTTCGACGGGACAGACTATCCATACTGGAAGAACAAGATAAGGATGCATCTTGAAGCCATTGACAAGGATCTGTGGGATATTGTTGATCAAGGAATTCCTGAAGCAAATTTGATGAATGCTCCTGAAGTTGTCAAGAAGAACTGGCAGCTTGATGCAAAAGCTCGAAGCATCATTGGTGGTCATCTCAACAAGGCCCAGTTCAACCGTATCAGTGGTCTGGATACTGCAAAGAAGATATGGACAAGACTATCTAAAGTCAATGAAGGAGTCTCTGCTCAACGAGACTCACGGGTTAATACACTCCGCAGTCTCTTCAACAGGTTCAAGAGGCTAGACAATGAGCACGTGCAACAAAACTTTGACAGACTCACTGACATATCCAATGAACTTCAAGCATTAGGTGCCGCTGATATCACAATACATGAAGTTGTGAAGAAACTACTGAGGTCACTGGATGACTCATTTGAGTTCCTATCACTGATGATTCAAGAAAGGCCTGACTTCAAGACTCTGGATCCAGCGGACATTCTCGAGCGCCTCAATGCTCATGAACTGAAGCTCTCTGAAAAACGAGATTTATACAGCACCACGCCTAAAGTCCGCGCGCTAAAAGCTAGAGCACGAAGAGTGTCCTCTGATGAAGAGTCTGAGACTGATACTGATAATCCTGAAACTCTCAGCCGTGAACTTGCTCTCCTCACCAGAAAGTTCCAGAGATTCACGAAGAAGAATCGCTTCGGAAATTCCTCAAGATCGTCCTCAAGAAAAAGAAAAGATGATGACTCTGTCGAAGCAAGAAAGAGAGTCTGCCACAAGTGCAAGAAACCTGGGCATTACATCGCTGAGTGTCCTTTATGGGAAAAGGAAGCTAGACTGAAGAAGAAGAAGAAGAAAGGGAAAGATGACAGTTCTGATGAAAAGACAAAGAAGAAATCCTCAAGATCCTCAAAGTCTGCTGGATACAGGAACAACAGTTCCCGTAAGGCTCGCGCATATCTCTGCAAAGAATTGGACTCGGAAGAATCTGGTTCCAACCCTGATGCTGAGGAAGAAGAATCTGAAGAATCTGAGGGTGTGGCCGGTCTAGCTCTTGCCACGACGCTTGTCTCAAAGTCAATCTTCAGCACTGAGGAATCTGGTCTATCACATGTTGATGATGAAGCTGAAGACACAACTCCTGCCTTTTGCTTCATGGCCAAGTCCTCCAAGGTATCTTCTTACTCATCATCAGATGAACCCTCTGATGAAGAACCCGATGAAAACTATGCTAAACTTGCTAAACTTGCATCTAAGCAACAACGTCCACTTGAAAAGACTCAGATCTCACTAAACAAAAGTGATGATATGTTGGTTGAGGAAATGACGAAGACTCAAAAGTTGACTGAAGAATCAAAAACTCTTTAGTCAAAGTTTGATGACTTGTTCAATCGTCATGAGGCACTCCTTACCGATCATGAAAAGTTGTCTCATGAGTTCCTCATGAGGAAACAAGAACTTGAACGTGTAAGGATGTCTCATGACGATCTGAGGAAAGAAAATGATTCACTCCTCTCCCAACAGATCATCATGCCACAAGAAGGATTTAATCCTCCCTGTTTAAAATGCATTGAACATGATCGTATCATCTCTGTGTCTAGTTCCTCAATGTCTTCAGACTCTGTTATTTCTATTGCCTCTGTGGTATCTAACCCCTCATCTGAGGATACCATAGACATTGCTGAAGAAAATGCTAGGTTGAAGAGTCTACTGGAAACAGGCATGTTTAGGTGTCTGAAAGGACATCAGACCCTTTGTGACATCCTCAAGAAACAGATCCTCAACAGAAACCTGAGGAAAGAAGGTGTCGCATTCACTCGAAAACTCAACCCCGATGGGTCTTACTGGAAACCTGAACAATATCCAGAGACCACTTGGGTTCGGGCAAAGATGCCCCCTCCTGATCCCTATACCTTATCTGGTTATGATGCTGTTTCTTCAGATGTAATTGAGTCATTTGACTCAAACTATAAACTGTTTAAGAATGGTAATGGTGAGGTATTTTCCAGATACATCGGAACTAACTGCAGGAACGGTCCTCCAGTCAAGCAGATCTGGGTTCCGAAGGACCTCATCACTAACCTACCTGTGAATGCAGATGCAAATGAGCCGAGGAGATCATCTGAGGACGATACCTCAAAAGGAAATGATTATAATCATGTATCTGCTAACCATTTTGTTCACAGGGAAGCTCCACATAAGAATGCTTATTCATTTGTTTATCCTGATGCTACCATCTCACACCCCATTAGGTCTCATCACCCTCATCAATCCTCATGTGCCTCAAGACCACCCATAAAGATGTGGGTGGTTAAGAACTAATCATCCTTGCAGGGACATGTCCTGAGGCAATTATAATTTCTGCAGATCATATGCCCAGGACAACAACATTTGAGTCAGTTGAAGGATAATTATATTGTTTGGTTTCATAGAATCAATCCTGAGGAACATCCTGAGGAATTAATTCTGAGGAACCTTAAATTCCTCAAACTGAGACTGGCTCATAACTTGCTGTATGAGATACTAATTCATTTGCAGGGAAAGACTGAATGGGTGATGGACAGTGGATGCACAAATCACATGACTGGTGACAGAAATCTTCTTATGGAATCATCACTGAGTGCTTCTTCAAATAAAACCATCACCTTCGCTGATAACAATAAAAGTAAGGTATTGGGTCTCGTTAGAGTGGCTATCTCTCGAGACCAACACATTGATAAAGTCATGCTTGTTGAATCCCTTGGATACAACTTGATGTCTGTATCTATGTTGTGTGATCTTGATCTCACTGTTCTCTTCGGAAAACATGGTTGTATTGTCTTCATGGTTTGCGATAACTCCGTTGTCTTCAGTGGGGTTAGGAAAGGTGACCTGTATATTGTAGATTTATCTGAAGGTCCTCAGGTCGCTACATGCCTCATGGCAAGAGCCTCAGAGTGCTGGCTATGGCATCAAAGACTCGGCCACGCTAGAATGAGAAATCTTCAGAAGCTGGTACTGAAGAAACATGTCCTCGGGATTGAGGAAATCAGATTCTCAAAGGATCGGCTCTGTGGTGCTTGCGAAGCTGGAAAGATGACCAAGTCCAAGCACCCAGCTAAGACCATCATGACTACTACGAGACCACTGGAATTGCTTCACATGGATCTATTCGGTCCTCCAAAGTATTCAAGCTTTGGAGGTAATATGTATGGTCTTGTTATTGTTGATGACTTCTCACGATACACTTGGGTGCATTTTCTTCTCTATAAGTCAGAAACCCCAGCAATCCTCAAGCGCTTCACCCTGCGAGTCATGAACAACTACAACCTGAAGATCAAGCACATTCGAAGCGACAACGGCATTGAGTTCAAGAACTTTGGTGTGGAAGAATTCCTCGATGACTTGGGAATCACTCATGAATTCTCTGCTCCCTACACTCCTCAGCAAAATGGAGTTGTTGAGAGGAAGAATCGAACCCTCATCGAGATGGCTCGCACGATGCTGGTTGAGTACAATACTCCACTCAAGTGGTGGGCTGAAGCAATCAACACTGCATGTCACATCGTCAATCGAGTGTATCTTCATAAGTTCTTCAATAAAACATCATACGAGTTAATGGTCGGTAAGAAACCCAATGTAAGTTACTTCAAAGTATTCGGTGCACCCTGCTGGATTCGTGATCCTCATCATGAGTCCAAATTTGCACCCAAAGCATGTGAGGGCTTCATGCTTGGTTATGGTATCAACTCGCACACCTACAGAGTCTTCAATATTAGTCATTATAAAATTGTTGAAACTGTAGACGTGCGATTTGATGAATCTGATGGCTCCCAAAGAGAGCACCTGTCACATGATTTAGGTGAAGCACCACCTGAAGAACAGATCAAGAAGATGGGTGCTGGTGACATCATTCCTGTGGATCATCCTGAAGAAATCCACATACCTCCTGCTCCTGAAGAACATCCAAATCCTGATAACGATCCTGATCCTGAGGCTCCTGATACCCCTGAAGCTCCCGAAGCACCTGAAGCTGATGCAAATGAATCTGACACCAGTGACGAAGATGCGCCTCAAGATCATCCTCCTCGACTTCCTCGTGTGGCAAATGAAGTTCAAGTGGACAAAATCCTCGCTGATGTCAACCTACCAGGTCCTCTTACTCGTGCAAGAGCTAATCGTATAGCTAACTTTTGTGGGCATTTCTCGTTTGTATCAATTTCAGAACCCACCAAAGTCACCGAGGCATTCCAAGAAGCGGAATGGATTCAGGCAATGCAAGACGAACTTCTTCAGTTTAAACTGAATGATGTTTGGGAACTTGTCAAACGTCCTAATCCTCGAGTTCACAATGTCATCGGCACAAAGTGGATCTACCGCAACAAACTCGATGAAGATGGACAAGTCATCAGAAACAAAGCCCGTCTCGTAGCTCAAGGATATACTCAAGTCGAGGGGATCTACTTCGGTGAAACCTTCGCTCCTGTTGCTAGACTTGAGTCTATTCGTATCATGCTTGCATTCGCTAACCATCATAATATCAAGTTATATCAAATGGATGTGAAAAGTGCTTTCCTCAATGGTAATATCGAGGAAGAAGTATATGTTGCTCAACCTCCAGGTTTTGAAGACGCAAAGAAACCTGATATGGTGTACAGATTGAAGAAAGCCCTCTATGGACTGAAGCAAGCCCCTCGGGCTTGGTATGAAACACTAAGGGACTTCCTCATCAGCAAGGGTTTCAAATCTGGTTCCCTCGATCCAACTCTTTTCACAAAACGATATGATGATGCATTATTCATATGTCAAATTTATGTTGATGACATAATATTTGGATGCACTAACAAGAAATACAGTGAAGAATTTGCATTCTTAATGAGTGAACAGTATCAGATGTCCATGATGGGCGAACTGAAGTTCTTCTTAGGGCTCCAAATTCGTCAACAACGCAACGACATCTTCACCTCTCAGGAGAAGTACCTCAAGGAGTGCCTGAGGAAATTCGGGATGCAAGACTGCAAGGGCATCAAGACACCGATGCCCACAAATGGACAACTTGGCCGCGATGAAAATGGCAAGGACTACGATCAAAAGGTATACCGCTCCATGATAGGTTCTCTGCTATATCTATGTGCATCTAGGCCAGATATAATGTTGAGCGTTTTCATGTGTGCCCGATTCCAAGCGGAACCAAAGGAATCGCATCACCAAGCGGTGAAACGAATTCTTCGATATTTGGCTCACACCCCGTCGCTAGGCTTATGGTATCCAAAAGGCACACAGCTGGATCTCGTCGGGTACTCAGACTCTGATTATGCTGGAGATCGAGTGGATCGGAAGTCTACCTCAGGAACATGTCACTTCCTCGGACGTTCTCTTGTGTGCTGGTCATCGAAGAAGCAGAACTGTGTCTCCCTCTCCACCGCTGAAGCTGAATACATTGCTGCTGGTGCCAGCTGCTCACAGCTTCTTTGGATGAAGCAAACTCTGAAGGACTACGGCATCAATCTGAAGAAAGTACCACTACTATGTGACAACGAGAGCGCCATCAAGATCTCTCAGAACCCAGTACAACACTCGAGGAAGAAGCATATTGAGATTCGGTATCACTTTCTTCGGGATCATGTATTGAAGGAAGATATCGTCATCAGCCACGTGAAGTCTGAAGACCAACTTGCTGATATATTCACTAAGCCTTTGGATGAGAAGCGATTTAGCACTCTGAGGTGTGAGCTAAATATCTTAGATTCCTCAAACGTCCAGTGAATGGACACACATCCTAACGCTTAAACAATATTGAAGAATCCTGATGCACAACACACGATGCGTCGTACTCCTCAAATCATGAGGAACTACCTTGCTAAGTGTGAAGAAATTAACGTGGAATTGACTCAAGATCCATACGACAATTGTATGGTATCAAGTGTCTCATTCCCTATAAGGTGGGTAGCGCCACCGCCCAAACACCTCAGGATTGGTTGTTCCTAAACTTCCTCAGGATTTGTTGTCTCTCAACTTCCTTAGGATTTGAAGTCTTCATTACTGATGATTATCGTGTTTGTCCTCAACAACGTTCACCTATAGTTATTGTTCTTCAACTTTTGCTTCTTCATCTAGGTGAACGTGATCGGACCCGTACCTCTGTGCTCACTTATCTAATCTGTCTATCTCATATGCGTTCATCCGGAAATCATGTATTCCTCAGACTGAGACCATTTGTCTTCATCCTCAGCCCATGTCCTCAAGTTCCTCAAATCACGGATTTTCTGTTACAACTGTATTCAATTTGTTGCGATTTTACCGCACGTCGTGATTATCCACCATTAAGATAGCCACTGAGGATCCCAACAATCCGGGGCAATCTTGTCCACAAATTTCGCAACCCCCTCAGCCTTTCACCCCTCTATAAATAGCCCTCTACCCCCCCCCCCCCCCCGGTCAGCTCCCCCACCGCTTCTCTCACTCTCGCGCCGCCGCCCTTGAGCTCCTCAAGCTCGTGCACTCACGTCGCCTGAGTTCGCCGTCGCCGGAGACAAAGACTTGTTGTTCCTCGGCATTCGCCTCAAGTCTGGTATGCTTATTCCTCAGTGGATTATTCCTCAGCGTATTATTCCTCAGTACTGTTGTGTCCTCAAGCCAGTTAAATCCTCAACTGTACTGCTAGCTTTCTGAGACCTATACCTATGCCTCATTCCTTTGTTTTCCTCAGCCTATTCCTCATGAACGCATATAACCGTACCCCACTTCCCTCGCAACTTAATTCTGTCACAGGTACATGTCTGCTGAGGAATCGTATGGTTCTCATAGTCTCACTTCATTTGCAGCTCAGCTCGAACGTACAATTCCTCAGTCTCCTCAGCTGAAGAAAATGGCTCCTCGGCGTAAGCACACTGATACCGCTAAAGACTTGCCTCCTGAGCTCTATGAGAAGCTGAAGACTCCCGAACGAGAAACCGCTGATGAACATAAGAAACGGGTACAAAAGATCACGAGGGAATGGGCCAAGCGTTGGGTGGCCTATCAATGGCTTAATCCTCAACATGAGGAAATGTTTGCCGTTAATCCGCCACTGAAGACCTTGGGTATCAAGGCTCGACCTCCACCTGCACCAGGCGTCATTCCTGATCCCACAACAATGCACACTCCTGAAGACTTTCCTGATGCATATGCTCAATATCTCAAGCGCAGTCGTAGCCGTGTCAGGGATCTGGTTCGTGACATGACTGCATCAATACAGATTCCGCCTCAGGATCAGTCTCAACCCAGACAACAACCTCCGCCTCAGCACCGCAAAAAGGCTCCCGGCATGAAACCCTCCCAGAAGACCTCAGCTAAGCCTCAAGTTGTTGGCTCCTCATGTCAACGCACGGATGGGGCTTCCCCCTCCTCAAGGATACGCACTGATGAATCTGGTGCTTCTGAGGCCTCAACCACAGTGCCTCAGTCTCAGCTGAAGACCAAAACTGTTCTTCAACGCGGCCCTCGCCCCTCACCAAAGAAAACTGCTATGCGGGGCGCCATTCATCATACTCCTCCATCCTCTGATGATGAAGATGAATTTGAGGATTTGGCCGGCTTCGTCTCCACTGAAGATGATAAGATTGAATATGTGCGTGCTGCGGCCAGACGCAAAGCTGAAGCAACGGGTTCAGAAATCCCGCTTCTCCTTGATCCCAAGAAGATCTTGGAGTACATTGAAATTTGGTCTGTCAAGCCTGACACTCCGCTTGATGATTTGGACATCCCTAAAGACATCAAGTTCTATGTTCAACAGTTCCTCATAAATGAGATTCATCAATGTGATCTTCAGAAACAGTTGAAGGCCAAACTGAAGAAAGTCCTCAGTGACTTCAAGAAGAAACCTATCACTGAAGTTACTCCTCAGGAGTTTACTGAGCATCAATGTGAAGTGCAACGCCTCAACATTGAGTTCGCTGCCAACCGTACTTACATTGGAAAATCCAAGGAACGGATCTCACAACAGAGGGCAAAGTTGATGAAGCTTCGACAGCTTGCTTCCTCAGTACCCACTGATGCCTCTGCCAAAAGCCTCAAGCGCATGCCTGAAGCCCAACCCTCAACTCCACCTGCTGCAAAGAAGCCTGCTGTTGAGGACCCCATTGATGCTACACCACTTTCCTCAGCTCCTCCTACAACTCAGGCCGCTGATACCACCGTTCACATTACTGCTGCCTCAACTCCACCTCAAAATCCTCAGTGCAGCTTAATCATCTTCACTCCGCCCCATGCCGCAACACCCATTGTTCCCACTCCTTCGTCCCCACCACCACCAGTTATCACTGAGGTTGAAGCCATGGACGTCGATATTATGGATGATGGAACTCCTCGCGTTCATGATGAGGACTATGGGCTGACAAACTCACCCACTCATACTGTCTTCTCACCTGAACCTCACTCCAACACCGTGACCGAGGTGCTTCCTGATACTTCTCTACAGTCTGAAGAATCAGTTGGTGCATCGTCCTCAGCGTCTGATGCTGATGACCCTGAAGCCACAAGTGCTCCCACAAATTCTGCTGCTGATACTGATGCTGCAGCAACCACTACAACTGATACTGATGTTGCTGAACCTACCACTGCTGATCCTCAGCCCGACCCACCAGCCGCTGAAACTGAAGCTGAAGCTGAGAAAAGCACAAATGCTCCTCCTGAAGCAGAAAACAGTACAAATGCTAATGCTGAAGCCTCAAAGGATGGCTCTGAAGACAAACAGGCCACATCACCTCGTCTTCCAAAGGACCTTAACACTTCTGTGCCTGTAGAATCTGTAGCGGTTCCGCCTCAGCCTTAAGCCTCTCTTCAGATTGAAGTGCCTCAAGCGTCTTCACCACCTCAAGGCCCAGTTCAAGCTAGGTCCTTGTGTCCGAAGCAGAAACAACCGTTCTTCCGTGATCTTGATGCTGATGATACCCCAAGCTTTGATGCTACTGATTTCTTCAATGCCATGAGTTTCTTCCAAGAGGGGATTCAAAATCCATATCATTCTGCTCCACCTCGAAAGCTGCTGAGGTTTTGGACTGCCACTCAGAAGAACTATTATGCTTCAGTGCTCTACAAGCAAAACAAACTGTTTCCTCATAAGCATATTCCTCTGATGGATATGGAAGCTCTTCCCTGCTTCAACAATGTGCTTCGGGATCTGCATCATGCCAAGCTGCTTCAGTTCTGCTCTGAATGCATCCACTGGAATGAAGAGCTTGTGCTTCAGTTTTATGCAACTTTATATGTTTCAGGCGATCCTCTGGATATCAACACCTGGGTCCTCGAGTGGATGACTGAGCATCATCATTACACCATCACTGTTCCTGAAGCAATTGACATTCTTGAGTTGCCTCAGTGCACTTCCCCAACTGCTTGCTCCTATGGGTCTCAACTTCTTCGAGATGACCTGATGAACATGCTCATGAAGCCTCAGGCTCCTGAAGCCCTAGCTCGCACAAAGTTTCCAGTTTCTGAGCTTCTGTATCTACCCAGTACATTGTATCGGATTCTGGCGAAGACTTTTTGCCCGATTAAAGGCTATGAATCCACTGCTGAAGAAGTCATTGGCATCATGAAGAACATACTCCACAACCTCTGCATGTCTGGGCCAATCAACGTCCCTGACTTCTTCTTCAGAACTCTAGTTGATGCTGCACAGAATCCTCATATCCTGAAGCCATACGCACCGTGGATCATGAAGCTCATCCGAGCCACGACTGGTATTGATTTTCAACCTGATCACCCGAATCATAGGACATATCTGCCGCCTGTCGAAGTGCTTCAGCATACGATTGCTTCAAATAACAAGGGCAAAGGCATATTCTATGAAGAAGTTCTCCCGACCAATTCCCTTGGTGGAAACATTCGTCATCCTCAGTCTCGAACTACTGATGAAACAAGAACTCATGCCTCAACTGAGGATACAACTCAGGCTCGAGTGATGACTGACCGAGAGCTTCTGATTAGTCTTCATCAGAAGGTTGACCGCAATCATGATTGGGTGAAGCGTCAGTTTACTGAAATCCTCAGCTACATGGCTCAGACGCATTCTTCAGTGAAGAAAGTGCATCAGTATGCTCATCATACATATCAACATCTTGATGCCCTGATGAGAGAAGTAATCACCCCTGAAGACCTAGCAAAGTTGGAGCTTCAACAGCCTCCGATTCCGGGAATCAGACCCCCAAGGCAATTCAGACGCTGCACAACTCCTCCTCCGGCCATGGATTCTTATTCTTCAAACCAGGAGATGAATGCTGAAGAAGCTAAAGACACAACTGCCTGCCCTCACACTGCAACGGATTGCCTCAGGCGTGACTCACCTCAGCCTTGAAGCATCTTCAAAGGGGCGTTAGCTTCAGTTTTTCCCTTTTTGTTCATTTCATGACAAAGGGGGAGAAATCTGTTAGTCTTCAAGCGGGTTTTAGTTATGGGGTTCTTCAGTTACAACTCTCGTTCTTCAGATTTTTTTGTAACGAGTTGTAAACTGTTATTTTGGTGTTTGCCTGATACTATTCCTTAGTTACATCATGCTATTTCTTCAAGTTTATCATATATGCATGTGAATGTCTCTGCAAACACCTTTCTCAGTGCGCTGTTTAAATTCCTCAAACACTTCATAACATGCACTGCTACAAAAATGCCTGGATATAGGGGAAGCTCCTCATATACCTCAAAATGCTTTAGATATTAAACATTCTTCAACTTATATGCATATCCTCAGGGGGAGCTTCATTATATCCAGCTTAATGATAATAAAATGTTCTTCAAAGTTTTTATTCTTCAAACTCATAATTTTATCCCCGTTGAAGCTTAACCTGATTGTCATCAAATCACCAAAAAGGGGGAGATTGTAAGTGCATCAAGTGCCATCCCCTTGAGGTTTTGGAGTTTGATGACAAAACGGTTAAGGGACTGATGTGTTTGTGAGTATACACAGGAGAACAGTCCCTGATGAGGTGTTTAACCACCAACGTCGACCCCCCAAAATGTTGAGGAACATTGGAGAAATCGGTGCGTTTCCAGAAGAATGAAGTTGCGCGAAATCCTGAGGAATCAGGATCCTGAAGCGTTCGGTTGAAGCTGAAGCTGAGGACGATCCTGAGGACGTTCGCGCTGAAGACGAAGTTGAAGCGTAGTCTTCGCTAAGACTTTTTATACTTCTTGAGTCGTAGGAAAACACCGCACTGTTGGAGGGGTTGAAGAAAACAAGTTCCGAAGTTCTGAGGAAGTGCTCAATTAGGAATCCTGAAGAAAAACCCTGAGGAAATCTCCTGCAGTAGAAGTTCAGTTCCTCGGGTGTCTGAGACCTTGTTCTTCAGGACACTGAGGAATCTGTCTTTGGTTGAGGAGTCTGGAGACTGCGAGTGCAGTTCTCCTGAAGAGAGAGTTATCTCCTGCAGTAGAAGTTCAGTCCTCGTGTGTCTGAGACGTTGTTCTTCAGGACACTGAGGTAACTAACTTCGGTTGACTAGTCTGGAGAGAGAATACTTTGACCGTGCCACGTGTTGCGTGGTGAGAGGCTAGAACTTGTCTAGCAACGGTCATTTCCGAGGGCATGAGAGTAATTGCATGCATGGGCATTTATGTCCTTTCACCTCGGGTTGCTCCGCGGCTATAAATAGTCACCCCCAGCCCCATTTGTGGGTTGGCTGCTCCGAGAGAAAAACTGACACTTGTCATTTGAGAGCAACCCACCTCTGAGCAAACTGAAGAACCTATGTGAGGAAAACCACCAGCCTGAGTAGTTGAGCATTTCTGAGGAAGTCGGTTCAAGTGATCCGAAGCTTTTTACTCTTGAAGACTGTGATCTTCCAGCCGGTGTAGAAGTTTTCAGTCTGAGGAAGTCAAGATGCAATTGTGACTTCCCGGAGTGACTGAGTCTGTGAAGGTTTCGGGAGTCTACCTTGAAGACTCACCTGAGTTATTGGACGGAGTCTGAGGACTTTAGTTCAAGGAGAACAAGGTGAAGACTATGTCTTCTGAGTTGAATCTCAGCCTCTCCAACCAGACGTAGAGTTGTCACAGCAACTTGAACTGGTCTACCAAATCAATGTCTTCAATCTCTGGTGCTATCTCTTCAACCTCTTAAGCTTCAGTATTTGCTATGTTGACTTCTTATGCTTCAGCTCTCCCTTCGCTCTTTGTCTTCATACTATGCATCTGAAGCACTTCTGCTTATCTGAATTGATTTATTTTTGTTGCATTATGATGAGCTGCCCTAATGATTACATTCTGTGAAGTTTTATTTCTTCATCATTTTGGTTACTTCTTAGTCCGACCTCATGGAAGACGGCCAGGAAGCTGGCGTGTATGCCCCTGATCGCACGGAAGAGGACCCCACCGACCTCGAGTACAACGGCGAGATTCCTTCCGCCGAGTCCAGTGGGGATGATGAAGATGATGACGAGTCTTCCGGAGAATCCTCCGATCCCATGGATGCTGATGATGATGACGCCGAGCGCGCCAACTCTCCGAAGACCAACACTCGGCCGCCAGCTCAAGGGGGTACGCCTGACCCTTCCCTTGAGCAATTTTTGGCTGAATGGAGTGATGATGATAGTGTCTCAAAGGGTAATGGTTCCGATGCAGCTCCTCGAGTCAAGCCTCCAAAGGTGCCAGCCAAGCGCACCTCGGCCGCCGGCTCCTCCTCTGGTGTGGCTTCTGGCCAAGTTGCCAGCAAGGGCAAACAAGTCCGAGAGACGACAACTCGGAGGCCGACCGTCCAGGCGCCGCTGAACGTCGCTCCACTTCGCTGCCGAATGCCCACTGGCGCACCCAGGACAATCGGGTATGCTTTTGTCTTCATGCCTCCTACTTCACTATCTTTGCTTCTACTGATTCTTCTCCCTTTCTTCTTTCAGGGAGCCGATTGGGCTTGATGACGTTGACACCGACATTCCCGTCCGTGCCAGACCCGTCATCTCGCCCGCTGCCTCTGCTGCTGCCACAAGCGGGCGGCTCCCGCTCATCGCTCCTCCAAGGACGCCGAGCGTGCTGCCAAGAAGGCCCGTCTTGCGGCGACTTCGAAGACCTCTTCTTCCACCCTTGCCTCCCCAACTCTCAAGGACGCAGCGGATCGGGTGGCTCCTGGTGGTGGAGGAACGCAACCGGTTGACCCGATTGCCCCGTCTCCACCGCGCCGCTCCGACCCAGCTTCGCCTGCCGCAACTTCCCCTGCTGCAATGACCGCACCTGATACGCCGGTGGTGACGACCCCATCGCCGATTTTGGTGTCGGCACCGCCGGTTGCCTCCACAGTTCCGCCTGCTGTACTATCTGACCCACCGACTGCGACGATTTCGCCGCCCGTCGTCGCTACCACTTCTGCTCCGACTCGCCCGGTTGCGCCGCCGCCGCAATCGGGTGAGTCCGGTCCTTCACCAACATCCGTGCCGCCAGTCCTCACCACTACAGCTTTCACCATCGTTCCCACTTCAGTGCCACCGCCGATTTCTTCTCCCTCAGAGATTCTTATGCGCTCGGTGGATCAATTCCGAGCCGAGTATTCTCGCGCCCGTCATGTCGGCGCTGAGCCTGATGCTTCGCATCGTCCTCGGGATCCCGTGACGAGCGCTCTGAGCCGGGTGAACGAATTCGACGAAGCCCTTGCTCGGGACCTTCAACAGCTGACCTCTCACCATACGGTAAACTCCTTAACTTTTCCTTCTATACCTCTGTCTTACCTCGGCAATTTTTCTTCCGGTGGGTGCGCGCAAGCGCACCCAGTGGGTGTAGTCCCCGAGATTCGGGCCGATTGGTTACAATCGGTTCGGATCTTTAGCATTTTTTGCTTTATCGTTTGCCTTCCTCAATCGGTAGACTTTTTTCCGGTGGGTGCGCGCAAGCGCACCCACTGGGTGTAGTCTCCGAGATTCGGGCTGATTGGTTACAATCGGTTCGGATCTTTAGCATTTTTTGCTTTATCGTTTGCCTTCCTCAATCGGTAGACTTTCTTCCGGTGGGTGTGCGCAAGCGCACCCACTGGGTGTAGTCCCCGAGATTCGGGCCGATTGGTTACAATCGGTTCGGATCTTTAGCATTTTTTTCTTTATCGTTTGCCTTCCTTAATCGGTAGACTTTCTTCCGGTGGGTGTGCGCAAGCGCACCCACTGGGTGTAGTCCCCGAGATTCGGGCCGATTGGTCACAATCGGTTCAGATCTTTTTCACTGTTGCTTTATGTCTGACTCCGTCTTGCTGTTCTTCTCAGGCTGTCATGGAAGAGAAAAGAGGTGTCTTCGAAAAACTCCTGGAAGCTTATACTGCTAGCCTTCGAACCCTCGCCCAGGCCCAGCTGCAGGTTAATAACCAATCGGCTGAGATTACTAAACTAAGAGGTATCCTCTATCCCACCGCTGTCTTTTCTTCATTTGACAACTGTTCTGGTACTAAAATCTTCGCGCTCTCTTGTAGCTTCTATTCCTATGGTAAATGATCTTCAAGGCCGAATTGCAGAATTGGCTACAGAACTTAGCCAACAAGGTCCAGCCCTTGACAAAGCCACCGGGGAGGTAACTCGACTGCAGGGGGTAGAGAAGGATTTGACTCGGACTCTTCAAGGCCTCCAATCTGAAATGGCTGCTCTTGAGACGAAACATCTGGCCGACATCGCCGCAGTGACAGCTACTGGTGATGGGCTTCTTGCTGAACGGGATGCTGCCGTCGCCGCCCGAGTTGCTCTGCAAACTGAAAGGGATGAAGCAATTTCTGCCCGAGACTCCATTCTCCAAGATCATGACGAGCTCGTCGCCAAGTTCGAAGAACTGGAGAAGCGCAGCTATGAGGAGACCACCCGAATGCGCCGCCGAGCCAAGGGCTTCTGCGATACATTGACCGAAATGGATCTCCTCCTTGGCCGTGAGTCTTCCTTGCTGCCGAGTGCACTTTCCGGTTGCTTTCTTCTCTTATCTTATTACTCATGCTCTTCCTTCTTGATGCAGAAGCTTGGCCCGAATCTGAAGCGGCTGCTTATGCAGCTGTCGCCAAGTCCCGAGAGGATACCATCGCCGCTGGAGGGACCTGTGACCGCGCAGATAACGTCTGGACCCGGCATGAATATCTGATCGGCACCCAAGCCCGCATTCCTATTATCCAGGGAATTGCCCTATCCTTCAAGCTCGGAATTCTAAAGATTGCTGAAGCACTGTGGTCGCCGACTGAGCTCAAGGCCGGACTCCAGAAGATGAAGAATGCTGTCGACTCCTCCGCCGAAACCCGTAAGGCAGACACTCAGGATGAAGAGGATTCTGACCAAGGGGACACTCCGAATGCCACCACTGAGCAGACTCGGACTCTCCTTAAGGCTATCCCGCGTCGGATCGACGTTCTGCTGAATTCTGCCGGAAGGACTGGTGCGGAGACCGCTCTTCAGACTGTGCTGTCTTGGTACCCCCAAGTGAAGCTCTCCCGATTGTACAGCTTTCGAGACAATGCCTCTGACCTTCTTGAGAAAACCTACGTCGAAGTCAATCGGCTGGCCAGCACGATGGTGAATTGGTTTTCTCCCTACGAGTATACTCCGTATCTCGACCAGGGAGGGAAACCGCTCCCTGCCTCTACCATCTCTGGCCTGGCCGAGGAGCTCTCCGATAGCGGCTCATCCCAGACGTCTCCGAAGTCTAAACAGACTGGTGCTGCGACTTCTGAAGCTCAATCGGACCCGTCTGCTCCACCTTCTAGCTCAGTGCCTCCGACTGCTTAAGCTATGTTATCTTTAATTTGTATTCCGACTGTCCGCTTGTAAGACATATTTTTAATTCTGTCGACACCTACTGGGTGTGACTTGGATGTAATGACATTATTCGGCCTTGGGCCTATTACTTTTTGATGCAATCCGATTGCTTGTTTGTCACTTTTGCATGTGCGATCGACTTTGCGTCTTTGTCGGTTTCCTTTATCGGCTACACTTGGGGGTGTCTGCTGTGTCGACCTTGCTGCCGTCATGCGGTCTGCAATCGGATCAACAGTAGACATCCGGCCAAGGTTCAATAAGTTTTCATTTTTTACACGACAAGAGTTTTACCGCAAAGGATTCTGCAATAGCAAGCGCCGATTGCTCGCTACAAGGTCTGATGTCCTGATTTGCGGCGCAATCGGTGACTCCGTCCTGTCGCCTGCCCTTGGTGGCCTCTTTCAAATTGTTTCCCGGGAATTTGTACTACCGACTGCCTCAATCGCCACCCTCCTCAATGCCACAAACCTTTTAGTGATTTGCGCTCGAGCTAAGTGTTCGACTGAAGGCCAGCCTGCAGTCCCCGTGCCTCGATGGCTTATTTACTTGACCTCGTGGTCGGCCAGTCCCCGAGTGTGCTACGCATATCTCGGGTATGACTGAGCGTTGCCGATTGAGGCTAGCTCTTCGAATGAAATTATACAAAAGTACTCGAATGCTCATTTTCAGAGACATGATAACTTTTACTGATTGTTTGCCGAATGGCTTACATAAATTTCGGCCGCTCAACTATAGAACGGACACAACAACTCGGCGTTTCACGGTCGCTCCGTCTCTACTCCTGACGTGTCCTTGTGCCGAGTGCCCTTGGTGCAGTCGATCAGATAATAGGAGTTGTTCTTGAGCGCTCTGCTGACAACAAATGGCCCTTCCCAAGGTGAGGATAGCTTGTGCTGCCCCTCTGACTTCTGGATTCGGCGTAGCACCATGTCTCCCTCTCGGAAAGCGAGAGGACGAATCTTCTTGCTGTGGTAGTGCCGCAACTTCTGCTGATAGACTGCTGACCTAGACAAGGCCAACAGACAAGCTTCTTCTTTGAGGTCGATGCCGTCTTCTCTTGCCAGTCTTGCTTCTTCTTCTGTGTATAGGGCGTGCCAAGGTGAATCAAACTCAATGTCGGAAGGGATGACTGCTTCTGAGCCATACACTAGGAAAAAGGGAGTGAATCCAGTCGACCTGTTTGGAGTGGTTCTCAAGCTGAACAGTACTGCCGGAAGTTCGTCAATCCATGCTCCGGGTGCCCTCTCAAGTGGCTCTACCAATCTGGGCCTGATACCCGATAGGATTAGTCCATTTGCCCTTTCGACTTGACCATTGGACTGTGGGTGTGCCACGGATGCCAGATCGAGCCGAATGCCTTGCTGAGATGCATATCGGGCCAACGCCCCCTTTGCAAAGTTCGTGCCGTTGTCGGTGATGATGTTGTTAGGTACACCGTATCTGCATACGATGTCGGCCACAAACCGAACCGCAGTCGGCCCATCCAACTTTTTGATTGGCCTTGCTTCAATCCACTTGGTGAACTTGTCGACTGCCACTAGGAGATGTGTCATGCCACTCCGAGCTCTCTTGAATGGTCCCACCATATCCAAACCCCAAACTGCAAACGGCCAAGCTATTGGGATGGTCTTTAGTGCCGATGCTGGCTGATGACTCTTTGCCTTGAATCGCTGACAACCCTTGCAGTGCTTCACCAGATTCTCAGCCGCTGCAAGTGTAGTTGGCCAGTAGAAACCATGTCGGAAAGCTTTGTTGGCGATTGCCTTTGCTGACGCGTGATGACCACATTCACCTTGATGGATGTCTCTGAGCAGCTCCAAGCCTCTGTCCTCTTCAACGCACCTCTGGAGGATACCAGTTGCACTCTTGCGCATCAGCTCATTGTTGATTATTGTATATGCCCAAGATCGGCGACTGATCTGTCTGGACTCTGCTAAATCTGGTGTGAGGATCCCATCTGCTAAGAAATCTCTAATCGGTTGTGCCCATGACGGCGCACTGACGACCACCATTACAGCCGCATGCTGAGGTGGGACTTCCTCTTGGATCTCGGCCTCTTGAACACTGGCCTCCTCGATCTCGGCCACTTGGACGTCTGTCATTTCCATCTCTGCTTCTGAACTGCCGACTGCGGCGTCTGGCACGCATTCGGCAGCCCCTAGTGCCGACTGCTCATCCGGAGCTGGAGCTTCATCATTGTACTTGGCAATTTCTAATGCCATTGGCTCTTCAGAGGTTGTGCCTTCGAGTGCAGCCTCTGCTTGCTTCCCTTTGCTCTTCCTCTTCTCCTGTGCAGCCCCTGGCTCACAATCGGCAGCCCCTGGTGCTGTTGCCGAGACACCCTGGGCGCTGGACTGCTTCTTCACGGTTGCAGGTTTGGCCGGTTGAACTTCTTTTGCCTTTCTTAGTGCTTCAAGATCGGTCTCCGAGATAAAAATGGACTCGGACTCTGGGGATGGAATGATAGATGGCTTCTTGATATGCTCCAGAGATACACCTGGTGGGATTGATTGCCTTGTGGAGCCTAGCTTGGACAATGCATCTGCTGCCTCGTTGTTTGCTCTCGGCACATGATGGAACTCGCAACCTTCAAAATATCCGCTGATCTGCTGCACTAGGAATCAATAGCTTGCCATGTTAGCATCTTTTGCATCCCAGGTGCCCGAGCACTGCTGTACCACCAGGTCAGAATCACCAAAGCACTCGATATTTCGAATACCGATTTCCTTAGCAAGCTTGATACCATGCACCAGGGCTTCATACTCGGCGACATTGTTTGATGCTACGAAGTGAATCTGAAGCACATACTACAACTGATCTCCTCTTGGGGAAGTGAGTACCACCCCAGCCCCTAGGCCATTCTTCATCTTGGAGCCATCAAAATGCATTCGCCAGCAATCCGACATTGGGAGCTGCGGCATGTACTGAGTTTCAGCCCAGTCCACCAGGAAATCGGCCAATGCTTGCGACTTGATTGCAGTCCTAGGTTCATACTGGATGCCGTGACTGGGGACTCCAATTGCCCATTTTGCCACTCTTCCGGTTGCATCTTTGCTTCCCATGATGTCGGCTAATGGAGCCGAGCTGACAACTGTGATCAGGTGAGCTTGAAAGTACGGCTTCAATCTCTTGGCTGCCATGTACACTCCATAGCACATCTTCTGATAGTGAGGGTAGTTCTGCTTGGATGCCGAGAGCACTTCGCTGATGTAGTACACTGGACGCTGGATTTGCTGTGCCTTGTCCTTCTCGGGCCGCTCCACCACCATGACTGCACTGATCACCCGATTGGTTGCCGCAATGTATAACATCATTGGCTCCTTCTCAATCGGGGCAGCCAGGATTGGTGCCGTGGAGAGCATGCGCTTGAGTTCTCGGAATGCTTCGTTTGCTTGAGGGGTCCACGTGAACTTCTCGGTTTTCTTCATCAACTGGTACAATGGGATTGCCTTTTCACCCAGCCGAATGAGAAATCGGCTGAGAGATGCGAGGCAACCGGTGAATTTCTGCACTTGCTTCAGGGTTTTGGGCTGCTCCATGCGCTCTATTGCGGCTATCTTCTCGGGGTTGCATTCAATTCCCCTCTCGGAAACGAGAAACCCCAAAGCTTGCCAGCTTGGACTCCAAATACACACTTCTCCGGGTTGAGCTTGATCTGATAAGTTCTCAAATTCGTGAATGTTTCTCTGAGAGCATCTAGCAATGTGATCCCCTTTGCCGACTTCACCACCAAATCGTCCACATACACATGGAGATTCCTGCCGAGCTGAGAATGTGTGCACCTCTGAATTGTGCGCTGATAAGTGGCTCCTCCATTCTTCAGGCCAAAAGGCATGGTGATATAACAATAGGCCCCAAAGGGGGTTATGAATGCAGTTTTGATCTGATCTTCCACAGCCAACTTGATCTGGTGATATCCAGCAGTAGCATCCAGAAAATACAACAGCTCGCAGCCGGCCGTAGAATCAATCACTTGATCAATACGGGGCAGAGCAAACGGATCTTTCGGGCATGCCTTGTTCAGGCAAGTATAATCTATACACATACGCCAAGTCTTGTTCTTCTTCATGACGAGGACTGGATTCGCCAGCCACTCGGGGTAAAACACCTCCATGATGAAACCTGCCGCTTGCAGCTTCGCAATCTCTTCGCCGATTGCCCTTCTCTTGTCCTCAGAAAAACGTCTCAGGGGTTGCTTGACCGGCTTCGAGCCTGGCCGAGTGCGCAGCTTGTGCTCGGCGAGTTCTCTCGGAACACCAGGCATGTCTTGTGGAGACCATGCAAAGATGTCCCGATTCTCACGGAGAAACTCGACGAGCTCGCTTTCCTATTTATCGCTAAGTCCAGCTCCGACTACAACGAACTTGGTTGAGTCGGATGGATCTAGAGCGATCTTCTTGCTGTCCTTGGCCGACTGAAAAGCCGACTCCTCATCTACTCTCTTTGCTGGGCCAACCGGAAGTGGATTCTTGCTTTGTGCCTGCGCCATTGCAATGACTTTGCCGAGCTGGCGCTTCTCCGTCTCCACCACTAGAGATTCAGCCAAACTGCTGCCAGCGGATGTGCACTCGAGGGACTTCCTGAAGTCTCCGGTGACTGTGATGACACCGTTTGGCCCCGGGATCTTCATCTTCAGGTATGTCTGTTGTGCATTGATCATGAACTTGGCAAATGCTGGTAACCCCAATAGAGCATGGTAAGGACTGCTGAGGTCGGCCACCTCAAACCAAATCGGCTCTCTCCTGAAATTTTCTTCCGTGCCAAATATGACATCCAGCCGAATGCGACCCATGGGGGTGCAAGACAATCCAGGAACAATCCCATGGAATGTCGTCCGACTGCGCTCCAGGTCCCGCTCTGTGAGCCCTAGCTTGAGCATTGTATCTCTGTACAGAATGTTGATTGTGCTTCCTCCATCAACTAGCACTCGAGAAAACTTGCATGAAAATCTTGGTCCTGCAACCAGAGCGTCCACCACCAGCGGATAATTGCCTGGATTCGGCAAAATGGTGGGATGATCTGCTCTGTCCCAGGATATCGGACACTCGGACCAGTGCATGAATTGGGGAATCGGCGGCATAGTGGCATTAACCTCTTGGGCTCGAGCTCTCCGACTGCCCTTGTCTGTGGACTCGCCGGTAAAAATCATGTAAGCCGCATCCTGCTGCGGGTACTGGTTCTGCTGCTGAGGTGGTCATCTGTTCTGGGGTGGTGGTGGTGGTGGTGGTAAAGCTTCTCCCTTTGCAATCCTTCTCACGAAGTCACGTTGCCGAGTGGTGTGCGCAGACGGCCTCCCAGGCGTGCTGTGCAACTTGCATGGTGCGTCCAACATATCCTCGAACGTGTACTTGGGCTTCATCTGCCCTGGGGGTCTCACATTTGGTCTCATCTTCCGACTGCCTCCTGCAGCCGCTGGATCTTCCTCATTTTGAACAGCGGCCACCTGCCGACTGCCATACTGAGTATCAAGCTATTCGTCCTTGCGCTTGCCGTTGTTATGCTGGTTGTTGTTGTTGTTGTTGCGATTGTTCTCTCTTCTCTCCTTCCGACTGAGGCCCTGGTTCCCTGTGTCCGACTGCGGAGCCCCTGGTGATTGGATCACACCTCCAACTCCGAGTTGGATAGGGCGCATCGCAGAATCGGACATAGCGAACGCATTTGCCACCTTCATGAGCTCAGCGAGCGACGTGAAGTCTTTGCGGAGCAGCTTGTGCTTCAACATTGAATCAGCCAGGCATCCATCAGTAAAATACTGAATGGCCTGGATCTCATGGACTCCTTCGCATGAATTCTTCAGCTTGATCCACCAAGATAGGTAATCTCGGAGGGGCTCGTCCTTGCCTTGCACACACAAAGCTAACTGCCGCGGCAGGTTGGGCCTCTCATACGTGCTTGTGAAGTTGTGGATGAATGCGGTCGTGAAATCCTCCCAGAAATTCACAATGTCCTTGGGCAAACTGTTCAACCAGGTCCGCGCTGAGCCATGCAGCATGAGAGGTGCATAGCGGACCGCTACACGCCGATTGCCTCCTGCAATGCGGACTGCCGTCAGGTAATCGGACAGCCAATCTTCCGGTTTCACCGAGCCATTGTACTTGGGAGTGTCTCTCGGCAACGTGAAGCCTTTGGGGAATCTCTCCGTCCGAATGCGGTGACCAAAGCATGATGGGCCAGCTTCTCCTTCTTCATCTTCCTGAGCTTCCTTCTCCAGGAGCTCAATGCGATGCCTTGCGTCGTTCTGGCCGATTTGACGAGGGCCAAGTCGAGTGCTGATTGCTGGTCTTGGCGCCGATTGCTGTGGTATGTCATGGCGCCTGCTGTTAACAGCTGGCTCTTCCATTCTTCTGCTTGCTGTTGGAGGTGGCCGATTGCTTCTGACCTTGCTGTCGTGCCGAGATGGTGCAGGTTGATGCCTGTTCTGGCGTGATGCATTCGGTCGCTGGCTAGCTCCCGCATTCGGCCTCACGGTTCCTCTCGATGCCTCCGGCTCAGCATTTTGATTGCCCATTGCTACAAGCCTCTGCTCTTTTGCGGCCGCTATCAGCTCACGCATTCGGCGCGACTGTTCGCGCCGCTCATCTCCTTCCAATTCTTCCAGCGCGAGCGCTATCTGCTCGGCTGCTCTCAAGTTCTTGTCCGGTGTGCTATATGCTGGCCTCTAGATGAATGCCGACTGCGCTGGTTGCTCCGGTTGCACCGGCCTTCTCGGACGCTCCGGCTGCTCAGCTCCTGATAGCTGCTGGTTGACTGCTCTTCCTCGGCTTCTCAGGTCTTCCAGGACTGCGGGCTCAATCGGCCGGCGCGGTCCTGCATGTGCTGCATTGTACTCCCTTGTGATGGCTCCCAGCCGACGCTCTTCTGCCAGCACTTGCTCAGCCATGCGAGCCAGAGCGAGCCGTGCTGTTTCCAGCTCGGTGTGCACCTGCTCCGGATCACCATTCCTGTTCACGGGTGTGTATAACACATCCCGCAACGCACTGGTGCCGATTCGCTCTGCCGCATCAGCTACTTCCTTGGCCTTCCTTGCTGCGCTTGCCGGATCACGGTTGGTCGACGAGGATGCTCCCGCCATCATGACAGCGGCGTGCAGTCGGCCCTCCTCTCGGCTAGGCGCTGCGACGCAGCCCCTGGTCGAGAGCGGATCTGTAGCACACGAGAAGATGCGGATGTCTCTGGGATACGCCTCAGGGAAGCTACCAATGAAGAGGCGATGACTTCCCACTTGCAGCGACACTCCGGGCGGCAAGGGTGCTCCAGCCCTGTACCGCGCCGAGTAATCCACTACATAATCGATTGCCCCACGCCTTAGAATCAGGCCGGAGGCGTGGCTACCGCCTGATGCAGAGGAAAATCCCGTCCGGATTTTGACTCCAATCGACGCCTCGGTCTGCCCCACGGTGGGCGCCAACTGTCGTCGATATGTGACGGCAGATGCCATGGGGATGGCTAAAGTGAGGGGAAGACACGAGGGAGAGAATGTCGATGGTGCCGGAATCGGGTTAGGCACAAGCACGGTGAAGACACCACGATGTACCCAGGTTCGGGGCTCTCCGGAGAGATAACACCCCTACTCCTGCTTGTCTCTTGTATATCAATGAAGGAACTACAATAACTGCTCTTCTATCTTCTCAGGGGAAGGAGTACACCGCCGCCGTGGGCAAGGTCCTCTCCTGCTTCCCTGAGGAGTGACTACAGGCAGTAAATGAACTGAAGGGGGAATGAGTTAATGAAATCTCAGGTGTAGCGTCCCTCGCGCAGGAGGGGGTACCCTGGCTCTTATAGTGTGAGTCCAGGGTACTATGGTAACTTCATCGCCGAATGGGCCCATCCGTCATCCTCTAATCGGCCTGGGCCCACCGACTGCTCCTCTCCGGGTGACCCGGAGCCTACGAGCGGCAGCCCATGCTGCTACCTCGTAGAACCTAGGAGTGAACAGTGGAGCTAGGGGGTGCGGTCTTGTCGGCCTGTCCGCGGAATCGGCGGGGAGGTCGACACCGTATCTCCAGCAAATCCTCGACATGACCTGGCCTTCCTGCCACCCAGATATCTCGGGATATGGCATTTATGACCTCGTAATCATACCCCCGACTGGGTGGTAGGTTGCTCCGATTGCGCCTGGACCGACTGGTGGTTCCTGGTGGGGTCGATTGCTCTGGGAAATCGGCCTTCTAGGAATCGGCCTCGGTCCAGCTGCGGACTAATCGGATGATCATCTTTGGTGAAGGGTGGCCCGATTGCGCCTGGGCCGACTGCTGGCATTTGGTATGGTCGATTGCCTTGGAGCAATCGGCCGTACCTCTGCCCAGCTCGGCCCAGCTGCAGCCCAATTGGTCCATCCTTGTCTTGAAAGCTTGCTTCCGCTTGGGTTAGCCTACCCGGGTACCAATCCCCCGACACTTGGGGATGCCCCCATGCATCCCCAACAAATATTCAAGGAGTCTCAAGCGTCTAATGTTGGGGATGCCCCCGTGCATCCCCTTCTCCATCAACAATCATCAGTTCGTTCTTCGTCTCACTATATTTTTATCACTTCATGTGTTATGTGCTATGCTTGGAGCGTCTCGCTCTTAGGTTTTATTTTTAGTTTTCTTTAGCTTTGCTTGCTGTTCATAACAATTCAGATCCCGTCTTACTTTGTGTGGGAGAGAAACACGCTCCACTTTCAAAATCTAGAACACATCATAGGATTTTTCCTGCTTATCTTTCTGCTGTTGTGTGTTCTTTATCTTTTCATAGCTACTGCCATGTTTAGTCTTAGTCTTAGTTTGTCTTTAGCAAGAGCCTTGGCTTTTGTTTAGTTTGTTGCTGGAACTCTTTTTAGTTTTCATGTTTATCTTGTTAAAGAGAGTTGGTTGTTGCACTGAGTTGTGTCTTGTCTTGAGAGTAGGTGATTGAGGTTGCTATTTTATTCTAGTAATAACTTGCAATAGTTTTGAGGTATTGATGTGAGTAATGTTTGAACTTTTGGTGTCAAGAGCTCTAGCCTATTAGTGATAGGTGTCGTATTTTGGGCAATCTGTGTGTATTTTCAAAACCTACAAAACTAGTTGAGAACTCTAGCTACTAGATGGATCACTAATCTTTGGAGGGATCGAATATTAGAGAACACTCACGCACCATGAATCGAGGATGCGCAAGGATAACCAAACCCCCATACTCTCCTCCTCGGGGTACTTGTCTCTTTGTGAACCTCCTTATTAGATTCAGAGTTACCGATAATAAGTGCATGAGTTCTTCGGACTAATCTAAGTATTGAAAGTTGACACTTCCACCTTCCCATATTTTGCTAGCCTCTCCCGTGCCGTGCATTGCCTTCTTCTCATTCCGAGAGTAGGTGTCCACCTTCGCCGGTACATCCAAACCCTTGGCATGATACGCTCTGTCATCATAAGCCTCCTTATATCTTTCCTCAAAACAGCCACCATACCTACCTATCAAGGCATTTCCATAGCCTTTCCGAGATATATTGCCATGCAACATCCACCTCTTCATGACTTGATCTTCATGTCATACATGTTCCCGCTACACTGGCAGCGACATACATTGCATACATCATGTTAGTTACATCTTCTTTATGATTTTGAGTACCTTGTAAAGTGTGAAAGATCTCCTTTACCTTATTGTAAAATAGAGTGTTGCCCTTAAGTGAGGAAAAGATCCCAAAGTGGACACAATAAAAGATCCCAAAGAGGACAAATGGGAGTTAAATAGAAAGAGCCATTGAGGCCACAAAAAAATACAAAAAAAATAGAAAAAAAGAGAAAAAGAGGACCAAGGAGTGGATCAAATTGACTTGTACCTGGCTAGTGGTCTGGGTATGAGTCAAGATAAGATTCCAAAGAGGACCAAGTGTGAAACTTTAGTAGATTGAGTTCTCAACACAAAAATATTTTTCTCTCGTATTCCCTATCCCCCTTCTTGCACGCAAAAACCATTTGGATACATTCGAGTCAAGGACAGCGAGAGCTCTTGCACCTAATGTTCTTTTGTTACTTGTTTCAATGCTAATATAGACTCTTGCATGTTATGACTTGAATTGAATCTCTAACCTTGATTGCTTTAATTTTCAAAGTTCTTTTATGGTTGCTAGCATGTCACCACAGAAATTATGCTGTTATCATTTACCTACTCGAGGACGAGCAGGAATTAAACTTGGGGATGTTGATACGTCCGAAACGTATTTATAATTTTTGCTTGCTCCATGCATGTTTTGTGTGATATTGCTATGATCTAGATACACTCTCAAACACTTTTGATCATATTTGGACTAACCTATTAACTCAGTGCACCCCAGTGCCAGTTCCTGTTTTCTGCTGTTTTTCTATTTCAGTTTTCCCCCATATAAAAAGTGCCAGAAAAATTCCGGGAAAAATACAGGAAAAATCAGCATACAAGAAGCTTCGCGAAGAGCCCGAGTGGGGCCAGAGGGGAGCCAGGGGGGCCCAGGCGGCCACCCGGCGCGGCCCCACCCCTGGCCGCGCCAGGGGGGCGCCTGGGCCCCCTGGTCCACCTCTGGCTGCCCCCCTTCGCCTATTTATTCTCTGTCACGGGGAAACTCCGAGGACAGAACCCTTTTTCGCGATCTCTCCTCTATTTCTCCGCCGCCGCGCTTCCGAGATCGGGAGCACCAGAAGACCTCTTCCCGGCACCCTGCCGGAGGGAGGGCCGACCTCCGGGAGTCTCCTCTCCACCATGGATGCTCCCCGGATGTCTCGTGAGTAGTTTTCCTTGGACCATGGGTCCGTGATCAGTAGCTATGTGATGTTCTCCTCCCCTCTTTGTTCTTCATGGTTTAGACCTCGTGAGCTGCCCTACATGATCGAGGCACTTTTGTAATCTTTCTGCTATTGCTATGCCGAGTTTGATGGGATCTGATGGATTATGAGATTATGTTCAGATTGTGATAGAGTAATATATCTGGTTTTTATCTCTTATATTTTTGTTCCTAAGTAACTCTTGCATGTTCTCCGTTGCTGTTTATTGCTTTGGCAAAGTAGTAGGTAGTGACTCCAAGAGGGAACGTTATGCTCAATTGTGGGTTCATGCGCCCCGATGACACGCTTGAGTGTTAGAAACATGAGTCTAGGGGATGTGCTGTTGCCACAAGGGGGAAAACAACGGTGCTTGTAACCGCGGTTGCAAGGATTGTTTACTTTACGCAAAGTGCTTTTTAATGCAGTTGTCTGTTGCTTTGGGTTTACACTTTGGGTGGGGCTCGCAACTTAATACCAGCGAGATGTTCTGGATAGATATCTCAAGGTGGATGATTAGTAGTAGATGCAGTTGGATTTCGGTCTACTTATTTTGGCGTACTGCCCGTGCTTTTGAGCCTCTTCCTTTCTTTTGTATCATAGTTAGCATTGCGGTGCGTTCATAATCCTGTCAATTGCCCTTCTGTAATTTGTTTACCTCGCATAGCAGTTTTATCGTCTTTTGGGAGAGAGACATCACTAGGGAACATCACGTATCCCGGTCCATATCCTTATTACTGTTTCCACGCTATCTTTACTTTTCAGCTTTTACTTTCAATTACTATCATTATCCCTTGTGTTTTACCCTTTGTGAACAACAAGACCGGAGAGCTTGACAACCTCTCTGAACTTCGTTGGGAACAAAGTTATCTGTGTCTGTGTGCAGGTCCACGTCAGTTGCGCCGCTGACACCTACTTATCATATCCGGAGTCCTACGGGAGACAAACCTTGGTATCTTTACTGAGGGAAACTTGCTGATGCGCTACATCTCAACCTTCCACTTGGGGTAACCAACGAGGGGCGGGAAGCCATCACTTGTTTCAATGCTAATATAGACTCTTGCCTGTTATGACTTGAATTGAATTACATGCCTTGATTACTTTACTTAAAAGTTCTTATATGGTTGTTAGAATGTCACCAAAAAATTTATTTTGTTATCATTTACCTACTCGAGGACAAGCAGGAATTAAGCTTGGGGATGTTGATACGTCCATAACGTATCTATAATTTATGCTTGCTCCATGCTTCTTTTGGGTGATATTGCTATGATATTGATGAACTTCCATAAACTTTTGATCATATTTGGACTAACTTATTAACTCAGTGCACCCCAATGCCAGTTCCTGTTTTCTGCTGTTTTTTATTTCAGGTTTCCCCCATATTAAAAGTGCTCCAAAAATTCGGGAAAATCCAATAAAAAATCAGTGTTGCAGAAGCTTCGGGAATCACCGAGGGGGGGCAGAGGGGACCCACCAAGGCCCCAGGCGCCCTCCCGGCGCGCCCTAGGATGGGGTCGCGCCAGGGGGCCGCCTGGACCCCTGGTGGCCCCCCTGACTGCCCCCTTCGCCCATATATTCTCCGTGACGTGAAACCCCCATGACGGGAACCCTTTTTCGCGACCTCTACTCTGTTCCGCCGCCGCCGCGCTTCCAAGATCGGGAGCACCAGAAGACCTCTTCCCGGCACCCTGCCGGAGGGAAGAACCACCTCCGGGAGCTTCTCCACCACCATGGATGCTTCCCGGATGAACCGTGAGTAGTCCACCTTGGACCATGGGTCTATGATCAGTAGCTATGTGATGTTCTCCTCCCCTCTTTTTTCTTCATGGATTAGACCTCGTGAGCTGCCCTACATGATCGAGGCACATATGTAATATTTCTGTCGTTGCTATGTTGAGTTTGCTGGGATCCGATGGATTATGAGACTATGTTCAGATTGTGTTTGAGTAATATATTCGATTATCCTCTTTTATATTTATGTTTTTGAGTAATTCTTGCATGTTCTCCGTTGCTGTTTATTGCTTTGGCCAAGTAGTAGGTAATGACTCCAAGAGGGAGCGTTATGCATGATTGTGGGTTCATGCCCCCTGATGACTAGCTCGAGTGACAGAAACATGAGTCTAGGGAATGTGTTGTTGCCACAAGGGAGAAAACAACGGTGCTTGTACTTGCGGGTGCAAGGATTGTTTACTTTACGCAAAGTTCTTTAATGCAGTTGTCTGTTGCTTTGAGTTTACACTTTGGGTGGGATTCGCAACTTAATACCAGCGAGATGTTTTGGATAGATATCTCAAGGTGGATGATTAGTAGGTAGATGCAGATGGATTTCGGTCTACTTGTCTTGGCATACCGCCCATGCTTATGAGCCTCTTCCTTTCTTTATAGCATAGTTAGCATTGGTTTGCGCACATAACCCTGTCAATTGCCCAGCTTTAATTTGTTTACCTCGCATGGCTATTTTATCATCTTTTGGGAGAGAGACATCACTAGTGAACATCATGGGACCCCGCTCCATATTTCCAATACTGTTTACACCCACTATTTATTTTCTGCTTTATTTACTTTTTCGTTGCTATCACTATCATTATTATCCCGTGCGTTTGATCCTTTGTAAACAACAAGCCGGAGGGATTGACAACCTCTCTGAACTTGTTGGGAGCAAAGTTATCTGTTGTGTGTGCAGGTCCACGTCAACCGCCTAATTTCTGGTGCCGTTGTCACCTTCCTGTTGTTGCCGGAGTCCTACTGGAGACAAACCTTGGTATCTTCACCGAGGGAAATTTGCTGCTATCTACATCTCAACCTTCCACTTTCGGTAACCAACGAGGGGCGAGAAGCCATCAAAGCAATTTCTGGCGCCGTTGCCGGGGACTCCGCTCTTCAAGATAGGGGAGTTGCACACTATCTTTTATCTTTGCTTTTTAGTCTTGTTAGTTTACCTTTCAGTTTTTGCTTTAGTGTCCTTTATCAAAATTAAAAAAAATAGTTATCTTGCTTGGTGCTACTATGGGTTCCTCCGAGAGCACCAAGTTGTGTGACTTCACTAGTCATAACAACAGTGACTTTATCTGCACTCCTATTGCTACACCTGCCACTTCAGCACCTTCTTATGAGATTAAACCTGCTTTGCTGAACCTTGTTATGAAAGATCAATTCTCCGGTGCTGGAGATGATGCTGCTTTGCACTTAAATAATTTTGTTGAGCTCTATGATATGCAAAAGTACAAAGAAGTAGATGGTGATATTGTTAAGCTTAAGCTTTTTCCTTTCTCCTTGAGAGGAGGAGCTAAAATCTGGTTTCAATTCTTGCCTAGGAATAGCATAGATTCTTGGGACAAGTGCAAGGATGCTTTTTTTGGGAAGTACTACCCCCCAGCTAAGATTATTAAATTGAGGAGTAATATTATGAATTTTAAGCAATTGGATAATGAACACGTTGCCCAAGCTTGGGAACGCATGAAATCTCTTGTTAAGAATTGTCCTACGCGTGGTTTGACTACTTGGATGGTTATCCGAACTTTTTATGCAGGCTTGAACTTTACCTCGCGGAACTTGCTAGATTCGGCCGCGGGAGGAACCTTTATGTCAACAACGCTTGGTGCTGGCACAAAACTACTCGATGAGATGATGACCAAATATTCCCAATGGCACACCGAAAGAGCTCCAACAGGTAGGAAGGTAAACTCTGTCGAGTAGATCTCCTCCCTAAATGAAAAAGTTGACTTGATTATGTCTCTACTTACCGAGCAATCTCCTATTGATCCTCATGATGCTCCTTTGAATTCTTTGATTGCTCAAGATCAAGTAGATGTGAACTTTATCTCTAGAAACAACTTCAATAACAATGCTTATAGGAGTAATTTTGGTAGAAATCCTAGACCGTTCCCCTCCAACAACTATGGGAACAACAACACTTATCCTAGCACCAAGAACTCCACTTCTGAACTAGAGAGTATGCTTAAAGACTTCATCACTACCCAAAAATCCTTCAACAAGAGTGTATAGGAAAAACTAGACAAATTAGATAATCTCTCGTTGAAGGTAGACAATTTAGCCCACGAAGTAGAATTACTGAAAATTAGAACTTCTCCTCTTGAGGAGAGTAAAGTCACTTCTATGAACGCTATTCAAGTGCAAATTAATGAAAACATTAGGATGATGGATAAACTTAAAGAGAGATGGGCTATAGAAAAGGAGGAAGAAGATAGAATTAAGAGCCTTCCTACACACCATACCGTTGCTACTATCCAAGTTGTTGAGGACATCCAAACTCTTAGCACCCAATGCACCCCTAGTCCCATAGGACCTATTAATGGTGATGCTATGACCTCAACCGTAGAAGAAGAAACTCCTATGACTATAGAATCTACCAAACAAGTGAGCCTAAAGGACACCACTACCACTTTACTTGATAGTAGTGACCTTGATTTTGATAATTGCACCCTTTCTGAAGTTATTCGTTTCCTTCACAAGATGTCTAGAGACCCCCACACTAGCACACTTAATCTTGCCTTCACGGGGCATATCACCAATGCTCTCATTAAAGCTAGGGAGGAGAAGCTTAGGGTAGAAGCCTCCATACCTAGAAAGCTAGAAGACGGTTGGAATCCTATGATTAAAATTAAGTTGAATAACTTCTCTTGCTATGTTTTATGTGATGTTGAAGCTAGTACCTCCGTTATGCCCAAAAGAATGTATGATATATTTGAATTGAAACCTTTTGATCCTTGTTCTTTTGGTGTTCGTCTTGTCGATTCTTCCGAGAAACCTTTGGGGAAGATCGATGATGTTCTTATCATTGTTAATGACAATTATGTTCCCGTTGATTTTACTATTATGGACATTGAATGTGAACCTTCTTGTCCAATTATTTTGGGACGCCCTTTTCTTCGCACCGTGCGTGTTGTTATTGACATGAAAGAAGGGATGATCAAATTCCAATTCCCTCTCAAGAAAGGGATGGAACATTTCCCTAGAAAGAAGATTAAGTTACCTTTTGAGTCCGTCACACGCGCTAGTTATTTTCTTGAAAAGACTTGATCTTATTGCATCAAGCCTAGCTAATGGATTTAAAGAAGCGCTTTCGGGAGGCAGCCCGCAACGAATTTAGGTTTTCCTTTTTGTTTTTCTTCTGTTTTTAGTGGTCTTGATGATTGTTACTACTGTAGCAACATCATTGTATTTTTACTTTTCAAGCTTTGTGCCAATTGTAGCCTCTTATGACAAGGGAAGTGAAAGTTGTGACATGCTGTCCAGAAAACAGATTCTGTCCTCGTGACGGGAAAAATCATAGAAAAATCTCAGTTCATCTTTTTGAGCTGAAATTTTTACACAGCGTGATCTATACAATCACGGAACTTTCGTATGTTCTGAGTTTTTTTATTTGAGTTGCAGAAGTGCCCCAAAAAAATTCTTTACTACCTGCTGGTCTATTTTTCACAGATTTTGTCCTGTTTTGCCTTTTCTTCATTTTGCAAACCTTAAGCTTGCTTTTTCTTTGCAATTTTTTTTGGAAATCTTGAGAAACAGTAGCTCTTCAGGAATATCCTCATTTCCAGTAGAGAAAAAATTATTTTATTATGGGTACTAACCTCGCTAATCAGATTATGATGAGTTATGTATGAAGGGAGTTTTCAAGTGTGCGAGGGAAGATGATAAAAGAAGATTCAGGAGTGTCAAACGCTCAAGCTTTGGGATGCCCCCATGCACCCACAAGAAATATTCAAGGAGACTCAAGCGTCTAAGCTTGGGGATGCCCCCGTGCATCCCCTTCTTCATCAACAATTATCAGTTCGTCTTTTCGTTCCACTATATTTTTATCACTTCATGCGTTATGTGCTATGCTTGGAGCGTCTTGCTCTTTATTTCCTTTTTAGTTTTCTTTAGCTTTGCTTGCTGTTCATAACAAGTTAGAACCCAGCTTTCTTTGTGTGGGAGAGAAACACGCTCCACTTTCAAAACCTAGAACACGTCATAGGATTTTCATGCTTATCTTTGTTGTGTGTGTTCTTTATATTTTTCATAGCTGGTGTCATGTTTAGCTCTTAATTTTCATGCTTATCTTTTTAAAGAGCTTTTGTTTAGTTTTTTGTTGGAACTCTTTTGAGTTTTCATGTTTATCTTGTTTAGAGAGTTTGCCTGTTGCACTGAGATTTTTTTCTTGACTTGAAGTAGGTGGTTGAGGTTGCTATTCAATTGTAGTAGTAACTTGCAATAGTTTTGAGGTATTGCCATGAGTAATGTTTGAACTTTTGGTGTCAAGAGCTTTAGCCTATTAGTGATAGATGTCGTATTTTGGGCAATCCGTGTTTATTTTCGAAAAACCTACAAAAATTAGTTGAGAACTTTAGCTACTAGATGGATCACTAATATTTGGAGGGATCGAATATTAGAGTACACTCACGTACCATGAGTCGGGGATGCGCAAGGATAGCCAAACCCCCATACACTCCTCCTTGGGGTACTTGTCTCTTTGAGAACCTCCTTATTAGATTGAGAGTTACCGATAATAAGTGCATGAGTTCTTCGGACTAATGTGAGTATTCGAAAGTTGACACTTCCACCTTCCCATATTTGCTAGCCTCTCCTGTGTCGTGCATTGCCTCCTTCTCACTCCGAGAGTTGGCGTCCACCTTCGCCGGTACATCAAAATCCTTGGCACGATACGCTCTGTCATCATAAACCTCATTATATCCTTCCTCAAAACAGCCACCATACCTACCTATCAAGGCATTTCCATAGCCTTTCTGAGATACATTGCCATGCAACCTCCACCTTCTCATGACTTGATCTTCATGTCATACATGATTTTGCTTGATCGATGAGCCGCATGCTAGCTGGGCCTTGCCCTAATCATTGCTACATGACGCGCTAGTATCATTGCATATCTTGCTACACTGGCAGAGGCATACATTTGCATACTTCATGATAGTTTCATTTTCTTTATGTTGAGTACTTTTGTAAAGTGTGAAAGATCTTCTATACTTCTTGTAATATATAGAGTGTTTCCCCTAAAGTGGGGAAAAGATCCCAAAGAGGACAAAATCAAACGATCCCAAAGAGGACAAAATCAAAAGATCCCAAAGAGGACAAATGAGAGAAATAGAAAGAGCCATTGAGGCCACCAAAAAAATAGAAAAAATAGAAAAAAGAGAAAAAAATAAAAAGAGAGAAGGGGGCACACTACTATTCCTTTTGAGAGATCCACACTCGTACTCCCTCTTATATCTTGTACTCCATAGAGATTATCATTTATGCATATAGCTATGTGGGGACCTTCACACTATAGAACTTGGCTTGTATATTCCAATGATGAGCCTCCTCAAATGATCTCTAGGTCTTCTTGAGCAAGCAAGTTGGATGCACCCCCACTAGTTCCATTGGAGAGCTTACCTTAGCTCATATGTGCATCCGTTGCATGGCAATCCCTACTCCTCACATCATATCTATCATTTGGTTTTCTCGCCTATGATTGTCCTCATTGATGTGAGCCTTTCACACCTTTTTTGTCTTCCTCTTCCATCATCTTTCTCTCTTTGCCATCCTAAGTGTCAACCTTCTTGCTTACGCTCATCCATTGCATGAGTGCTCAAAATGTCTAAAAGGAGTGGATCGTTTTGACTTGTACCTGGCTAGTGGTATGGGGATGAGTCAAGATAAGATTCCAAAGAAGGCCAAGTGTGAAACTTTAGTAGATTGAGTTCTCAACACAAAAATACTTTTTTCTCTCGTAATCCCTATCCCCTTCTTGGACGCAAACACCATTTGGAGACATTCGAATCACGGACAGCGAGAGCTCTTGCACCTTTATGTTCTTATGTTGCTTGTTTCAATGCTAATATAGACTCTTGCCTGTTATGACTTGAATTGGATTACATGCCTTGATTGCTTTACTTAAAAGTTTTTATATGGTTGGTAGCATGTCACCACAGAAATTATGCTTGTTATCATTTACCTACTCGAGGACGAGCAGGAATTAAGCTTGGGGATGTTGATACGCTCAAAACGTATCTATAATTTATGCTTGCTCCATGCTTCTTTTGTGTGATATTGCTATGATATTGATGCACTTCCATACACTTTTGATCATATTTGGACTAACCTATTAACTCAGTGCACCCCAGTGCCAGTTCCTCTTTTCTGCTGTTTTTGTATTTCAGGTTTTCCCATTATTTAAAGTGCCAGAAAAATTCTGGGAAAAATATAGGAAAAATCAGCGTACGGGAACCTTCCAGAAAAGCCAAAGTGGGACCCGAGGGGAGCCAGGGGTGGCCCAGGAGGCCACCCCCTAGGCCGCGCCATGGGGGCGCCTGGGGCCCCTGGTCCACCTCTGGCTGCCCCCCTTCGCCTATTTATTCCCCGTGACAAGAAACCCTCGAAAACAGAACCCTTTTTCGCGATCTCTCCTCTGTTCCGCTGCCGCTGCGCTTCCAAGATCGGGAGCACCAGGAGACCTCTTCCCGGCACCCTGCCGGAGGGAGGAACCACCTCCGGGAGCTTCTCCACCACCATGGATGCTTCCCGGATGGACCGTGAGTAGTCCAACTTGGACCATGGGTCTATGATCAGTAGCTATGTGATGTTCTCCTCCCCTCTTTGTTCTTCATGGTTTAGACCTCGTGAGCTGCCCTACATGATCGAGGCACATATGTAATCTTTCTGCTGTTGCTATGTTGAGTTTGCTGGGATCTGATGGAGTATGAGACTATGTTCAGATTGTGTTTGAGTAATATATTTGATTCTCCTCTTTTATATTTATGTTCTTAAGTAATTCTTGCATGTTCTTCGTTGCTGTTTATTGCTTTGGCCAAGTAGTAGGTAGTGACTCCAAGAGGGAGCGTTATGCATGATTGTGGGTTCATGCCCCCTGATGACTAGTTTGAGCGACAGAAACATGAGTCTAGGGGATGTGTTGTTGCCACAAGGGAGAAAACAACGGTGCTTGTACTTGCGGTTGCAAGGATTGTTTACTTTACGCAAAGTTCTTTAATGCAGTTGTCTGTTGGTTTGAGTTTACACATTGGGTGGGATTCACAACTTAATACCAGCTAGATGTTCTGGATAGATATCTCAAGGTGGATGATTAGTAGGTAGATGCAGATGGATTTCGGTCTACTTGTCTTGGCGTACCGCCCAAGCTTTTGAGCCTCTTCCTTTCTTTATAGAATATTTAGCATTGGTTTGTGCACATAGTCCTGTCAATTGCCCAGCTGTAATTTGTTTACCTCGCATGGATATTTTATCGTCTTTTGGGAGAGAGACATCACTAGTGAACATCATGGGACCCCGGTCCATATTTCCAATATTGTTTACACCCCCTATTTATTTTCTGCTTTATTTACTTTTACGTTGCTATCACTATCATTATTATACCATGCGTTTGATCCTTTCTAAACAATAAGCCGGAGGGAATGACAACCTCTCTGAACTCGTTGGGAGCAAAGTTATTTGTTGTCTGTGCAGGTCCACGTCAACCGCCTAATTTCTGGCACCGTTGTCACCTTCCTGTCGTTGCCGGAGTCCTACTGGAGACAAACCTTGATATCTTCACCGAGGGAAATTTGCTGTTGTCTACATCTCAACCTTCCACTTTGGGTAACCAACGAGGGGCGAGAAGCCATCAGGCGCCCCCTGGCGCGGCCTAGGGGTGTCCGCGCCAGGTGGCCGCCTGGGCCACCTCTGGCTCCCCTATGGCCCCACTTGGGCTCTTCCCGAAGCTTCCTGTACGCTGATTTTTCCTATATTTTTCCCGGAATTTTTCTGGCGCTTTAAGTAATGGGAAAACCTGAAATACAAAAACAGCAGAAAACAGGAACTAGCACTGGGGTGCACTGAGTTAATAGGTTAGTCCAAATATGATCAAAAGTGTATGGAAGTGCATCAATATCATAGCAATATCACACAAAAGATGCATGGATCAAGCAGAAATTATAGATACGTTTTGGACGTATCACTCCTCTTGTGTCGAATCAGTAAATTAGGGTTATACCTACCCGCGAAGACTGTTGCGATCCCCTACACTTGTGGGTTATCACTAGCCACCTCGTGGTCTCCTAGGTCCCTCTCCGTCCTCGCTTGACCTATTGGAGTGATCGTCCTTGCCACAATCCAATGCTTCCTCGCTGAAAGCGGTGATGGTGCGGTCGAGAACCCTAGCTATCAGAACCGACAAAAGCTAAATTAACAACCACAATTATTAAGTGATAAAGTGAAAGAGTTATTTTTTATAAAAAATATATTACAAATACTACTACTTGAGTTGGTGGTTGTTGCATGATTTTGTCGGTTCCCCTTTTAGTCCTTTTACACTTGGCACCAATGTTGTAATATTCTCCCCTGTGGTTGGGGAAGTGATTTATATGAAGATGTCAGATGCTTTGAATGAGGTTGTTTAGTTTGTTATGGGATCTATGAGGGTGGACCACTTTGAATCATATTTTGCTTGTGTTTATTTGTTTGTTTCATTATTTCAATGGATTTATATGATGTTATGTCAGATCAAATGGTGGAACCAGGCAATAAAGATATGTTGGTTGACTTGACCACCTTGAGGAAGCGTTGTTGCGTGCAACTAACTTTGGATATCTTGGAGGTGTAGCATGGCTCTCTTTCTATCAGGTATCAGCGGTTTGAGACATGATATATGTTTGATAACCGCAAGTGGGCTTTACATGTTAAACTCGTTGCACTACTAGGTTTCATGTTTCCCTTGCATTATTTCAATGGATTTATATGATGTTATGTCAGATCAAATGGTGGAACCAGGCAATGAAGATATGTTGGTTGACTTGACCACCTTGAGGAAGTGTTGTTGCGTGCAACTAACTTTGGATATCTTGGAGGTGTAGCATGGCTCTCTTTCTATCAGGTATCAGTGGTTTGAGACATGATATATGTTTGATAACCGCAAGTGGGCTTTACATGTTAAACTCGTTGCACTACTAGGTTTCATGTTTCCCTTGTGGCCCAGATGTCTTCGGATGGTCATATTCTTGTTGTGCCACGACCGACGACGTGTCGTGTTCCGCCAACTACTTCAGTTTTTATGATGCAACACCTCATAATAGATGTTTGTGGCATGCCTCCTGAAGAAGTGTCCATCACTAGGCTCTTAGCTATGCCCGATGGTGCACCCAATGCATCTAGTCCATGGGGGGATGTATCCCTATATCTTTTAACCCCGATGATACATTTAGTTACCTTTTATCTACATATTTTGTTGAATTTGTGTGTTGGCTCATATTTGGATTACCTTTCATTGTAATATTCGAGGCTTGAATTCAAAGACAAATGTCTTGCTCTTCGCAAAAAAACACAATGTGGGTGTGTTATAGTTAGTCTTCAAGAGACCAAAAGAGGGGGATTCAATCACTCCTCTTGTTTCCCGCAACATTTTATAACTTTTAATATGTTCCTTCGGCTGGTGTCTGAGGGGGTCTTGCAATAATTTGGTGTGGTAGTATTTACATGGGTACGACAATTCACAAGGGTTTGTATGTCATTCCATCTGTTTTATCACTCTATAATTGAATAAAGAATGGTCATTGTTTAATATTTTTGGTCCTTGTGATCTCGTCAAGAGGAATTTATTAATTGGTTCGAGTCCTTCCACATTTATTTGGAGGCCCTTTGGTTATATTTTTTTTGGCAATTTCAACCTTATGAGCTCTTTAGAGAAAAAAATGGACCATAAGGCATTGTGGGTGATATTGTCAAATTTAATGAGATTATCAGTGCTTTATCCTTATTGGAGATTCCAAAAAATAGAAGACAATTCACGTGGAGTAGCATGCGGGAACAACCTCTGTTGAGAAGCTAGACCAGTTCCTTTCTTAGACCAAATGGATTTTTTCAATACCCTAGTAAAACCTCTAGCTCGACCTATCTCAGATTATATTCCATCTGTTATAAAAGATGAAACTCCCAGCTCCAAATGCAAATCTTTTGGTCTTGAGAGTTTTTGTCCATCCATCCATGTTTTATAAGTGGTGCAAAAATCTTGGTCAGTCCTATCCCTACCACTTCTAGTGCTACATGTATTTTGATCGAGCTCAATCATCTTCGTTATTCTCTCAAGAATTGTAGCAAACCTATCTCGAGCTTAGTTTGCTCGTAGAGAATTGCAACCAGGTTTTACTCTGAATTGATGGGCTCGAGGAGCTTCATCAACTTACTATACTTGAAATGAATTCTAGGATTATTCTGAAACCCTGTATTCTCAGATTTTTGAAAAATTATGCACATGCTTGCATGAGCTCTCAGCTCCATTCACGTGAAAAAATATGCACTTGAAATCAGTCATTACATCCCTTGGTTACATGAGCTCTCAGCTCCATTATCGAAGCTAAAATTGGTATAGTGATTAGAATTATTTCGGTTATTTGTTCATCAAGCCCCCATGGCTTTATAAGTCATTTTAAAATTTTGATGCATATCTTCACCCCCAAACTTTTGTGAGCTTTGCTTGGATTTTTTTGGAAGTAAAATATGCCTGAATTGCTATAACAATTCCTTGATCACTCTCATTCCTAAAAATATTACCCCGAAAAGGATCAACAATGTTAGACAGATTTCATTGCGTAACTGCGTGCTCAAGGTGTTGATAGGCTTCAGGACCGAATTCTCAAAATTGTCCAGATAAATCAATACAGTTTCATAAAAGATCATACCATTGCCTAGGATGGACATTTGAGTATCTTTATTAATGCAATTTTTCTTGTGCCCGTGGGTGGGTGGGTGGATGGGGCGGGGGTCTTGATTAGGGAAAACATTTCGATACAATCGAACACTACTCCATACCCAACATTCTTCAACACATGAGTTTTGATGATAGTTGGATTAAGTGGATGGAACTTTTGTCTGAATCTGGCACTTTGTAGTTGGTCTTAATAGGGTTCCTCACACGAGATTTTGCTCCAAACGTGGGTTTATCAAGGCAAACCTTTGTCCTCGTTAATCTCTGTCCTTTCCGATGGGCTACATGAATCGCTTGTTAATTGTGCTTGGCGTGCATGAAGATAATTTACACTTACACATTGATTAGAAGGTCTCAAGATATTTTTATTGTTCAATACACCGATGACTTATACGTTAATTTCGCGTTACTATTTCCTATTATAAGTTACTCTTTATTATCAATATTTTTCACATTATAGCTCAATCTCAATGCCCTTTTCCTCTCAAATTTCACATTTTAACAAAGGAGCAGAATTACAGAAAAGCTGAAGAAGAAAGGCATAATAAGGAGCATAAAATAAAATGAAATTTTAAAATTTTAATAAATTGATGGGAAATTAAAGAAAACTTTTGAAACAAAAGAGTCATGAGGCCAAAAGATTAATCAAGGAAGCCCTTGTGGAGCCCACGTGATCACTTGATTAGGGCATGTGGGGCCCATAGGAACCGTCTCCCATGCTCTTTGGCATATGTTTTATGAGACGCATTAGCTTTGTTCTTGAATGATACATACATTTTTTTACTAGAGGATACGCGCGTTGCTGCGGAAATCAACTATAATATATTTTAAATTTATAAAGCATGAATAGTTGAATTAATAATATAAAAACTAAAACTAAAAATACTATTATATAATTTATTTGATTATTATGTTGAATATAATTATTTAATATAATTGACATGGTACAATGAAAAAAAATCATGCATGTTGGCTGAATATTCATGGTGAGATGAATTTGTGCATGCAATTAATTATTCATGAAATTTTTTATCTCATGCATATTATGATGGGCCTTTAATGAGGTCTCATGTGTGCATGCAGGAACGAAGCCGAAAAATAAAGATAGGCGAGCTAATAAATCAAACACCAAAAAAATTGAGTTCACATATACGTAACATAGTAAATATTGAAAGATCTATGTATTCCATGTATGTCTGTTGTTGCATATGAAAAAGAAAAATTACATATCTATTAACGGAAATGCATATGTACTTGTGGAAGCGGGTACAGGTCATATCTGTGCCGTCCACTGCGGAATCTTTGCTTTGAGATCTGTGCGCCATCCCTGTGTGTTAGTATGTTAAGTAGAAAATTTGCAGCGACAAATCAAAAGCGGAGGCGACAGAAAGCAAGAGATTCACTTATTTTACGCTGGCAGCGCAGCCCGCTCCTGGTGCCTAGACCCACGCTGCTAGCCCAGCTAGCCCACACCCCGCTGCAGAGAGAAAAACATAGCAGCGGCAGCCCTTCAACCACCACCGATCCCCATTTTTCTCTGTCTCCACCCCCTGAGATCCCGTCGGTCTCAACTAGATGAGGGGCATCTCATCTTGCATCCTCACAGTTCTTTTGTTATGTGTGATTTTCCTCTTTTGACATGTTCATGCGGGGGAATCATTGATGAATATTTATGCATCTCTGTCTTTGGCGTGCTGAGAGACAACTAAAATCACTGGTAATTTTTGTATAAGCATTGTCACTTTCCATGTTGTTGTTGAGAAAAAGGAGTTTGTTTTGCTGCAGGGTGAGGATTGGTAAAGCACTGTTGCAACCCCAACCGAAAGAGCGCGCTCGAAGTCTTGATGAGGGATTACATTGTGAAAAGGGATGTCAACGAGTCCAACCCCATACCTGTTTCTCGAATCAGTTGCAAAGATGGTGCCTTCGTTGTGATTACCGCCATATCCAACTCTTCCGCAGCTAGTTGTTCCTGTTGTGGTGAGAGCGCGGTGAAAGGAGGAAGAAGACGGATGAGCGGTGAGTGGTTCCATGCGTATGAATGCGGTGGGGAATGGGATGCAGTGCTCCAATTTTAAAATTGCAAAGAAAGGACGGACGATAGGACGTGACGGAGAGTGTCTATGCCCGATAAAACCTTTGTTAATTCATAGACCATCTGCCCCACCGCCCGTACCCATATCAGCTAATTAAGGCTATCAAATTGTAAGAGCATGGTTAATAGTATAGCCAGCTGCTGGCTATAAGGAGATGCCATGTCATCTATAGCTAACCTTATAGTCAACAAGTACAATAGAAAGGCTATAAGGAATACTACTTTACCAATATATGGCCCACATGTCTATCTCACAAAGTGCCTAGGAGCACGTGTTGGAGCTGGCTACTAATTAGTAGCTCGCTTCTCTTCTCTCTCTTCTTCTCTCTCTTCCAACTAAGCAACAATATATTATTTTATTCCTTATAGCCCGCCCAGTCAGCTCTATTGTACTTGCTCTAAGTGGGTTTGCACGCGTCAATTAACTAATCAATGCACAAAAACGTGTAGATGGCAAATGCTGATATATGTGTATTATTTGTTTGTCAACTATAAATGTTGCTAAAAAAAGTTCAACTATTTTACATGGTGTTCCTTTGCTGATATATCACTATTATGATTGTGTTCATTTACAGTACATACATACCGCTATTATTATTATCTTGGTGATAAAAAATCTGGGGGAAAAAGATTTTATCGTTAAATCTACGGTGTTCATTTACTGACGTACCGTTGTTCTGTTAAGCAATAATAACACGCTCCGTTTAAAAAATGACTGGATGGCACATGTAGTATCGTTGCTGGGTGCCCCCCCACTTGCTTGCTTGCTTGCTTGCTTTATCTGACACGCATACGTGAGGGGTGGCAACTCTACGGGGGAACAACGTCCGTGAATACAGGGATGGCGCGGATAGCGGGTGGGATAAAAGCTGCATCGAGCGGCTCAGAACGGTCTCCTGCGGCAAACCTGGAAAAAAGACAGAAAATTAGTGCCTTTTTATTTTAACAGCGCGTCACGCAGATTTGCACAGGTAGGACAGTTTACCTACGCACGAATCTTGATGCGTCAACGAACAGTGGCGATATGACCCATACCCGCTTACATTGGTACAAAATCCGTACTCGTCTATTAATTTGAAGTTGGATTTACGAGCGCTGGTATCAAAGATCTTGATAATTTCTACGGAGGCGAACTTGGCTGCTATTTCCTTCTCAATGTAGACTATAGTGCAATGCCGAAGAAAATCATCTCCCATTTTACATCGAAGATGTGTCTTAACAAGTATCATCGCAACAAATGCTTGCTCTGTTGTTGCGGTTGACACCGGGAGTGTTATTACTAATCGTAACAACCTCTCAACCATAGGATAGTCAGAAGACTTGCCAGTCCTAACTATTCCTTTTGTCAAATCAGCAAGTGTTTTGCAATTTTTGATCTCTGGATGGTTGAATGTATCAAGCTGAAAATGTGGCAACTCACACTCTAATCGATCTCTTTCCTGACTAGAAAAATCAGATGGATAAAACTTTTCCACTAAAGTGCATATCTTGGATTTGTTGAAGGCATCAAGTCTAGGGTCCAACGATGAACCAAGATCTAGAAGCTCTGTTACTTGAGAACTGAATCGGTCATTCAACTCTATCACTTGTTGATCTATTGCAACATTAAACACATCTACTTTGTAATGATGGATAACGGTGGTGTAGTCATGCTTATTTCGAGATTTTGTTACATCAACATACCTAAAATTGCAATATATAAAAAACATGAATTCGTTGCACTATTTGGACATTGATGAGTAAGTTTGAAAGTGAATCAATATCGAGATTTTAATTTAATGAATATAGAGAGATACGAAAAGATACATACCTTTGATCCATGTCTCGGATGTCAATCTCATGTTTCTCACAAAAAGTTTTGACATCTTCAAAAAGACTTTCCCATCCATCCTCTCTCAGTTCAGCAAGCAACAACTTTGTGTTAGAAACGCAATCCAATGCATTTGCAATATCCAAAGACTTATTTTGAAGTTTGACACACAAAACATCTGTGATTTTCATAATTCTTTCCATTAGGTGCAGAATGAATACAAAATCAAATGTGTTTAATATCCTTAGGGCACCTCCAGCATCTCCTTTTGAATTACTTGTAGACGAGCGATCAATGGCTACGCTTATGAGAACTAAAACAGTTGCTGAAAACATCTTGAGCAAACTTTTGATTAACTTATAGTGTGAACTCCATCTCGTGTCCCCGACCCTTTGTAAAGATCCTATTTGATTAAGCCCTCTTCCTGTGTCAAGCTCCCCCAATTCAATCTCTCTAGCAATTTCAGTTGCCTGGTTTTCTAAGAACTCATCATTCCGCTTGGGAGACGCAATAACTGTATTTACAATAAAATTTGTGTGCTGAAAAAAACCCTGTGAACCTCATGTACCTCCCTTGAAGCGGCAACCAGAGCCAATTGCAGTTGATGAGCTAGACAATGGATATAATATGCATAAGGACACTCTCGCAAAATTAGGGCCTTGAGCCCATTCCACTCTCCTCTCATGTTACTAGTTCCGTCGTATCCTTGGCTCCTAATATCTTGCACATTCAACTTGTTATCAACTAGGACGGCAATTATTGCATTCTTGAGAGTCAAAGCACTAGTGTCACTAACATGAATAAGATCAAGAAAGCGCCCCTTTATCAACCCTTCTATGTTCACAAATCGAACAACTATTGCCATCTGCTCTTTTTTGGACTCATCTCGGCATTCATCAACAAGGATATCAAACTTACTATTAGCCATTTCTTCTTTAATTGAGGTTTGCACTTTTGATGAAACTATGCTAGCAATTTCCTTCTGAATGGTTGATGAGGTGTACTTTGCATTTTTGGGAGCATGCTGTACAACTTCGTGTACCTCCTTATTATAAGAAGCAAAAAACTTAATCATTTCCTTGAAATTACCTTGGTTCTTGGAATACTCATATTCATCATTTCCTCTAAATGGACATGCTTGGAACATTAACCACTTGATGCAATCAATAGAGAATAATGATTAGCCAGGATATCATGTATTAAGAAATTGATTCAGCTTAAATGATTGTTGTTTACCTCATGGCATCGATAGAATCCTTCAACCTTAGTCTTGCATCAAGAACCATTTTCTTAATTTGCTTAACAATCACCTTGTCAATATGAGTTGGATTGTTTTTCAGATTTTCATAGCAAGGAACAGCAAAATTATGAGCTGAGCTAGGAGTAGTGCCCATATGTTTGAGAAAAGCACATTCTTTTCCATTGTTAACCTTTTTCCATTTATCAAAACCTTTTACTGTAAATGTGTTCGAACCACACTTTCCAATTGGCTTCTTTGAAAACAGAAAACAAGGCAAGCAATAGGCATATTTGGTATGAGTTGAATATTCCAACCAAAAAAATGGTGAACCAGTCACTTTGGAATCGCCGTCGGTGAGCACCTGTTTCATTGAATTCATAATTTACCTATTCTGGTTGATATGGTCCCTCAGATATATAAAAACGTCTAGCATCATCCTGCTTTTCTGAAAGGAGTTGCCAAATTTGAAGGCGTTTCCTTGGGTCTCGATCATATTTTGTGGTTATAATAGTACTCTCTTCTATAACTTCTGGCATAGGAACATTTTGATCAGTTTGAATCTCACCTTCAGCAAGATTATAGTGGTTTTCTTCACTAGGCTGCACATCATTTGTATTGGCATCATCTTCAGATGGTTGAGAGCTTGAACCAATTGGCTTGAAAAAATTAGGAATTAATTTACCTCTCTTCCTCTTCATATCTGTACAAACACAATTGAACCGAAGCAAAATGTAACCAGATTTAAATATCTATATTTCTCCAATCGCTCGTTCTAAGACACAAATTAATCTAATGCTGAATTTGAAAGAAAACTAACTTATCTTCCTAGTCTGGTCGCTCATCTGTGTGCCAGATGTGCCGATGCGGCCGGCCGGAACAACAAGAATACGCTGGGATGGAGCTTGGCTACGGCTGTTCCTTTCCCTTCTTGACGGACGGAGAGGTCCAATGGCTGATCGGCCGGCGGCGAAAGCGGAACGAGAGACTAGCAGATTGGAATTGGAAGCGATCCCGGAAATTGCATGCATCTATATAGTATGTGTACTCGTGCGATCGTGCCTAAGCCTAGTGATTTTAAGGTCTGTTTGGGCTTGGGCCTTTAGCCTGCTACTTCTTTAATTATGTGTGTTCCGGCGTGCGTGAGAGCACGGGGGCAGACAAGTCAAAATACTAATTGTAGGGTATTCGTAGCAATGAATAGTTGCGTTTCTCGCACGCCGTCAAGTGACGCGTTCTGCAGGTTTTTTTCTTTTCTTTTTTTAGAGGCACGGATACCTCTCGCGGAGGCATTATAGTGCCTTTTTACGGAGCCACGAGTGCCTTTTGCGGAGGCACGATAGTGCCTCTCGCGTAGGCATGATAGTGTCTTTCGCGGAGGTACGATAATGCCTCTCGCGAAGGCACGAGGCACGACTCGTGCCTCCAGCGAAGGCACGGTTGTACCTTCCGTGGAGGCAAGGTCATGCCTCTTTTTTTTCAAAAGAAATTTGATTTTTTTTTCACCAAAACATATAGAAAAAACATGCGAAAACCGGAAAAGTCAAAAAATCCATTAAAAAAAACAATTTTAAACATAAAAAACACGTACACAACAATTAAAAAAACGAAATCCCAAGAGATCGTTGTGAGCGCGACACGTGGCGCTGTTCGCTGGACCGGACTGTGAGCGAGTACTCTAGAATTAGTTGGCCTCCACAGACAAGCCTGAATCTTTGTATACGAACAAAAAAACAACTGTTACCGATGTGCAATAGAGGGATAGCCCGATCGTTAGGGGGGGTGGGGGGTCTACCCCCCTCGCCCCCCCCCCCCTCCCTTAAAATCGTCCCTGTGTGCGTGTTAAGATAATAGATGTACTAACTTAGTGGGGATGTTGAGATAGACACTTAAAAAATTGAAATCAATTTTTTAAGAATGTAAGATTAAGTAAACATTTTTTACATTTTATATTTATAGAAAGTGTCTCAAGCATATTTTTGAAACGTGTGAGAATTATTTTTAAATGTCACATGCATTATTTTGATTGGTATGATACATTATTCATTAATTACGCTAACATTTTTTTACATTGAATATATTTCTTAAAGTGTCAAATACGTGAACATTTTTTAAGATATCACATACTCCCTCCGTTCCATATTAGATGACATGCAAATAGATGTATCTTAAACACAAATAGATGTATCTTAAACTAAATATAATCTAGATATTTGTAAGTCATCTATTGTGGAACGGAAGGAGTACCTTTTTTATTGGTGTGTTTTTTTAATTAAGCGAACATGTTTTTGTATTGCATAAACATTAAGAAAACTCGTTTTTTTCAAAAATTCATTATCGTTTCAAAAATGTCAAGTACATATTTTTAATGCTCTTAATATTTTAAAAAATTATATTAACAATTTGTACTTATATAATTTTAAAACGATTAATAAATGTCTATAAAAATATAAAGGATTAATTCTAAATACAAATAAACATAATATTATTTTTTGAGACAACAAATAAACATAATAAAAAAGCAAAAAAATTCACTAGAGACCGAGCGCTACTAATGCACTGTACCAGCCTACATATAATGGGGAACCTGGATGGGCAAGTATATATATATCTCGCTTGCCACGAGACAGAAGACCGTGTCGCCTATAGTGGTGGGCAGCTAAGTAACCATGTGTTTCGTCCCGCAGACGTCATTAAGCCGTAATTATACCAATTTTTTTGATAATTTTATATTTTGGAAAATAAATACTTTATCAAAATAATATTCTTATTGTGTGATATATTTAAGAATCTGTCTTTTCAAAAAATGTGAAAGTTATTGACAATGTTATACAATGTAAAATGATAGTCTTGCAATAAAAAAACTAATTTGTACATTCCCAAAAATTGCACGTTACATTTAAGAAAATTTTCGCGAGTTGCCAAACATATGTTTTTAACAATGTAACATTTTTTCCATAGTTTGAGAAAATGTTTTGTATTGTTCAAAAACATGTAACTGAAAATTATTTAATGCATATACGAAAATTTTACAAAGTATGTATTTGAAAAAATGTTATTCATATATCTTGAAAGTGTTAAACACATACACAAAATATTTTATAGGTATACAAAAAATTTCGGGGATATAATTATAAAAGTTTGGACATATATATTTGAAAATTAAACAAAAATGTTTTTGATATATATAATAAATGTACAAGGTGTATTTAGAAAATTATACATATGTTGAAAAATGGAAAATGGAAAATTCCATAGAAAACCAAAAAATAAACAAAGAAAATCCGATGGAAAAATAAAATAAAAGGGAAAAGAAGGGAAAACGAAAATCAATAAAATCTGAGAAAACCCAAGAAAAGAAAAACGAGTCTAAAACTGTAAAAAAAACTCAGGCTAACAATAGTTGCGCTCAGTTACAGTGGTGGGCCGGCTCTATTGCCGCCACGTTGTAGATGATCTCTCCTAATATGAGAATGTGGAGTGAAAACATGTTCTCGCCCTTCGGAGGACTTGTGATCCATCCAATCCAATCCAGTAGTGTGGAGCGATGTGGGCTGTGCGACTGTTTGAGCCCATTTGGCCCTTCCAGTTCCACTCGAGTTTCTCTCTTAAAACGAAAAAAACTAAGGGGACGCGTTAAGAATAATTTTTACAGACCCTCTGGCCTGCGCATCGTGAAGAGCAGCAGCAAGAGGAAGAAGGAAAAGATGCAGCAGCTGTCGATGTCCCCTGCCGGCCGCTGCATCCGTTTAGCAAGCCTAATGTGATTGATGGGCAGGTGGTGATGCCGGATGGACCGTGTAGCATGTAAGTTACACTTGACTGTTGGAGTCGGCGCTATGGCACGCGTTCTTAGAACCAGTTCTTTTGGAGCTTATAAAAACTTGATCCGTGAACACTAACACACATGATTTATTTTAAAGAGAGAACCCACCTTTGTGAGGAAACAGAAATTCGCTCCCAACGGGAGTCGAAATCTGGCCGCTGGGATGCGCCATTGCGACCCACGCCACTAGGCTAGTGCCTAGTTTCTCTCTTTTGAAGCTTATGGTCAGTGGAATAAGCTGCCCCTCCCCGGATTATTCTATAGGTTTCTAAAATAAAATTTTAGGTTGAGCTTTTAGAATAAGCTGGGGAGGGGGCAACTTATTTCCATCGCCGATCATAACCTCCAAAAGAACTGGCCTTTAAGCTGATCAGGGCGATGTAGGGACTCACACCAGACTGCGTGCATGCGATGCAAGTCCAGGTTTCATCCTTTTTTTGGGATATAGAACATATTTATTATCTTGAAATATAGCAACAAACAATACATAACATAATGAACAATGCCCGGTCTTTACATGATAAAAATGCATACATCCAAATACCAAGAAATCTGATAAAACGTCTAGGAAAATGATAAGTGTCGAACGTCAGGACGAAAGCCCCTCCGCCCTGGCATTTTTTAAACTGAAATTGCCACCTATTATAAAAAAAACTACCTTCTCAGTAGAAAATTGCCATGTGTTTACAACTAAAGTTGCCAACCACGCTTAACTAAAGTTCCCAACCAAAACGTTCGGAATTGCCATCACTTCCGTCCTGACGTTTGGTACTTATCAGGGTCCAAGATTTAAGCCTCGTCTTGGGCTCTTGGCCATGGATCGATCGACGGTACCACACTAGCGCTGGCGTGCACGCCTAGCCTTGCTGCCGCACAGATAAGGCATTCAAAATGACTCGCGATCGATGCCTCCTCCTGTATTTCATCCGTTGAAATATAAATAAAATTAAAAATACTTAATCAAACTCCACGTCCGCCTACATGCCATCGTCCTCCACCTCCATCTCCTCGGCGTCGTCGACGGGCACTCCATCGGTAGCAGCAGGAGGAGGTCAGCGTTGAAGTAGTCGATTCTCTCCTATTCTTGCGGAGGAAGTAGCTGTTGACTTCCAGCTCGCACTCCGATTGAATGAAGTCGAGGATCGCCTTTTGTTCCGTCGTGTCGGGATTCACCAGGACGGCCTTCTCGATGACATGCCTATCTTGCAACTCTCGAAAGAGGTGCCGACCTCCTCCGCCTCCAGGCTTTGGGCCTCCCCCTTTGACTAGAAACCTCCAGCCGCATCTCTTCCGCATCGAACGGTAGCCCCCCAACCACCTACCGTTACCGTTTTCACGCGCGGGGATGAATTTTGGCACGGAAAGCATTTGAGTGGGTCGGGGTTGTCAGGACGTGGCCTGTTTGGTGTCCCGACACCCGCAAAACTCCTTTGGTTAGAATCAAATTTACAAAAAAAGAGAACAAATAAACCAACCCACGAACGAACACAGAACCGTGTTGAATAGCAAAACTTGTTTAAACACGGATGCGAAAGGTTTGAGTGTACAAAAGCTATAAGCATAAGTACTCATTTTTTTTGAGAGTACGCAGCAATGCGTACCTTAGCTTTATAGAAGAAAGAGCGTATGTACAAGAATGGCTTCGAAGAAACCAAATTTACAAAGGGATAGCCGCAGGCTTCCCAAACCCCACTCCACACACACTAAGGCCGCGCTTGGATGGCCGGTAAATTATACAGGCCTGTATAGTTTACAAGTGTATAATACATGGCGTAGTACAAATTCCGTCTGGAAATATTAAAACCCTTCGTAGACATGTATTTTTTAGACAAGTGTATTCAGAGCAAAACGGGGAGCCAGACAGGGCCTAACACTACTCCTCACTAACATTGCTAGCTCCGATCAGGCCGGCCAATGTCCATTGCGCGTACGTCTGACTAATGAGGTGAGCGAGCTCAGTCTCAGTTTGCCAGTTGACAGTGCCGAACACATGCGCGTTGACGTTGTTTCCAGATGCTCCAACAAACAAACTCTCGTTGGCTGGCACAAACAAATCAGCTTTGCACGCATGCATGCATCCGGTCAGCTATTAATCTCCAGATCAGTTTAGTTTATCGCCCAGAGAAATCGATAACTAGACAAATAAACCCATCTCAGGTGTACTACTACGTACGATCGTCGTCGTCGGCCAGTCAGTGAGTCAGTGAGTGACTGTGGTAATAGCACTACTACAACTTTCCTCTAGCCCCGTGGTTTAGGTTAATAACTCCACCTGCTGCACCCTGCAGGCGGTCCAGTAATTAAAACCGGTGGCCTGGCGGTCGACGCGGTTTTCGCTCGCGTTCTGCAGATCCGGACCGAGGCGACGCTCGTCGTCTTGCCGTAGCGCGTTGCCGACGCGTATGGACAAGGCGGCGTATGGAATCATCAATCAATCTTCAACGGCATGCAGTGCAGTGCAGTAGTGCTGGAGCGGACAATGACGTTGCCATCGCTTCCACTGTGGGGCTGCCGTGGTCGTACGTGCGCGCGCCGGGAATACGTACCTACGCTTCCACGTACGCATTAAGTAGCGATGATAGACCCATTTATTCGCCAGCATGCTACATCGACGGGAAACTACGCAAGTTTTATACTGTAGGATGCTTTTGATTTGCAAGCTGTGATTGAATTAAGGGTGAAAAAAGGTCCCACCCAGCTGAAATTCAAGGGGGCAGTTGTAAAGAATTGTGAAAGCTCCGTAAAACCTCTATAACGGCCAGTTCGTACGTTTCGCATTATCGTTTATTCGCTCGCTTCATGACCCAACGCAAAACACGCAACTGCACTACACTACACCATTGAAAACATGTATATTTGTCTTAAATTACTTGTCTTTTAAATTGATGTATCTAATACTTCTTCGTCTTTGTTAGAGATATATTCCGTGTACGTATAAACGGATAGTCTAGGATAGAGATATGACTCTCGTATCTTGTCTTGCACTCCAAGATAACCCCTTGTACGCCTATATATACTCGCCCTTGAGGCTCAATACAACATCCATCGACTCCGCCAAATCCCTCTATCCTTCTACATGGTATCAGCCTAATACGATCCAAAACCCTAGAGCAGCCGCCGCCTAGCCCCCCCCCCCCGCCGCCGCCGCCCCTCCATGGCGCCGCGCTAGCCGTCGTCGACACGCTTCCGCCGCGCCGCCCCCGGGAAGGTCGATCTCCATGATCTCCGCCGGGGCTGCGCAACCCGTATGCAGGGTTCGTCCGCCGGTCCGTGATCGGTTGCCCTGCAGTCTTTTTCCCGATCACTTGATCGGGTTTCTTTTTGGCTTACCGATCTTAGATCGGATTGAGTCGCCCACCGTCGCTGTCGACCTCCCGCGCCGCTGCTCCGACATCGGCATCGACGATCTACACCGCGCTCGTGCGTCTGCCACCACCGCCGCCGCGCCTGCCTCGGCAGGCCGTCGCGGCCTCATGGCAGGCTGCCGCGCACCGCGGCCGGCTGTTGCGCCTTCCTCGGGAGGCTGCTGCGGCCGTCCCCCACGGATCGTCTTCGTCGTCATCGCCCGGGACTTCATCGACAACGCCGCCATCGCCACCGATCTACGCGTCGTCCCCGCCATGGTGCATACTGCGCTACCGTCGGCCTGATCAACCGATCTGCGCACGTCGCCGCCAAGCACGTCCCCGAGCACGCGTCTATCACCGATCGAGCATCGGGTGGCCGCCGCGTCGCCCCTTCGGGCCGCCGCGCCGCCCCCGTGGGTCTCTAGGTGGCTGCCCCGACTTCTTCGCCGCCGCTGTGTCGCCCCCATGGGCTGCAGCGTCGCGGTGCGCCGTCCACGCCGCCGCCTCGAGATCGTCCCCGCGGTTGCAACAACCCGCGCGCTGCCGCTGCGTTGCCTCTTCGGGCCGTAGTGCCGCAGCCCGCGGTCACCGCCGCCTCGAGGCCATCCGCTCCATATCGTCCCCGAGGCTGCACCGACCCTCGCGCTGCCGCTGCGTCGCCCCGTCGGGCCGTAGCGAGCGTAGCACGCGGTCCCTGCAATCGCCCCGAGGTCTTCCCCGCCGTTGCCCCAAGATATGTGCACCGCCGCTGCGTCGCCCCTTCGGGTCGTAGCGCCACAGCCCGCTGTCCCCTCGCCGTTCGCGCGCACTGGCGTCTCCGGCTTCCACCGCGCCGCTCCACGGCGCGGATCGCCGTCGGCGCCCGTCTTCGTCGTCCCGCCCGGTTCCCCGGCGTCAGGGCCCGCGACCTCGTCCGCGTCGACACCGTTCGCGCCCGCGACACCGTCCGCGTCGACACCGTCCGCGCCTGCTTCTCTGTCGAGCACCGCCGCCGCGCTCCACAAGGTAACCTGTCGGACGACTTCTCGTCGTCGCAGGTCCCGCCGACTACCCCGCGCCCCTCTAGGCGTCCAGCATGACCACTCCAGGCCTTCGCTGGTTCCGCCGGCTTCTACGTCTTCGTCCACTACAACTTCGCCGCCAGCGTCATCGCCTCGCCCCCATCTACACCACCTGCTACTCTACTCCGACAACCGCGGACAGCATCGGCATCTCTCCCTCGCCGCTCTGCACGTCGCAACCGTCGTGGAGTCCTCCTCTGCTAGTCCCTCTGACATGGCGACAAGTTTATGATGGTCCCTACCCCTCGCACGCCTGGTACTGGCAACACCGGGAGTGCCTTCGTCCCCGATGCGTTCCCGAGTCTGGCAAACTCGGATCGGCGCCTCGTCTTCATCGGCTTCGACAACGTCTTCTACGGCATCGACCCCTCTACGACCGCCTCGACTGCGTCACCGACGAGTTCTTCTTTGCGTACTCGGTTCTGGCAAAACCGGAGTATGCCTTCATCCCCGACGTGTGCCTAGTTCTGGCAAAACTATGGCCGCACCTCGTCCTCGACGGCTCGGACTGCATCGACTCCGGCATCGACTCCTTTATCGACGTCTGCCTTGACGCGTCTCCGTCAACCTCCTCGTGCACTATGCGCATGCGGCTTCATGTGCGGCTTCCTCGACACCGGCCACGACATCGACCACGGCGACCCTTCGCACGGCTACCCCGACCTCGGCTCCGCCCCACGCTCTCGGCTCCCTCGACATCGGCACAAGGGCTACCACCTCGCCTGAGCACTCATCGTCTTCCTCTACAGTCCAAGCTTCGCGCCGCGACACCGTCCATGACACTCCCGCTCGGACTGCGGGGGAGTGTCAGCCTTCTGGGGTCCACTTCGGTTTATCTCCAGTCTGACCGTCCGCGACGTTTCAGTTGTCCACGACGCTACCGTTACGACTGCGGGGGAGTGTTAGAGATATATTCCGTGTACGTATAAACGGATAGTCTAGGATAGAGATATGACTCTCGTGTCTTGTCTTGCACTCCAAGATAACCCCTTGTACGCCTATATATACTCGCCCTTGAGGCTCAATACAACATCCATCGACTCCGCCAAATCCCTCTATCCTTCTACAGTCTTGAATTAAGTAATTTAGGACGAAGAAAGTAGTATTACCTCCGACCTATATTAATGTACTCAACTTTGTCTAGATTCGTATGTATCTAGTTAAGTATTTAGACTAGATGCATAGTGTATCTAGACAAACTTAAATACATTAATATGGATCGGAGGGAGTAGTAGTATTATTTTAATTCTAGGTAAATCCATTTAAATGACAAATAATTCAAAACAGAAGGAGCACACGGTAAGAAATGAACTTTGCAACAGTAAATAAATAAAACGACTGCACAAGTGCACATGATATGCATATGCATGAACGACCTAGGCTGGCTGCACATGACATGAACGCCTTTTAACTTACTACCACCACCAAACTAAACAAGATACAGATACTAATACTTCTTCAGAACATAATTAAAGGGCTGCACGTTGCACAGACTGACTGACTCGCACACAGGGGGGACTCCAGTCTGTAGTTATCGAAAACAACAAGCCTCCGCCCTCCACTCCACGACACACAGCAGGTGAGAGAGAGGGAGCCAATTAGCGACGTGCCTTCCCTTCAGATCAAGGCAGCTCACAGTGTGGTTAAGTGGTAGCAATCCAAGCTTCGAAGCAAGCCTCCCTCCATGTTTCCTGCCATACACAGTGCTCCCTCCGATCCATAATAAATGTCGTTCATCTAATACAAAGTTTATATTAGCTTAGTTCAAAATGAGTGACATTTATTACGGATCGAAGGAAGTAGTATATTTTTGCAGCACGGAGAGGGACTCTTAACCGCTAATGAAGCAAAGCAATGATGCATCCTCGCTCAGCTCAGTTCGGACATGCATGGTTTGTTGCACCTAGAAGATTCTAACAAGTTGACCAGCAATTGACACAGCTAGCCACCGGCCGGAGGTAGCTAGGCACACAGATCATCACCGCACTTCATCTCGTCCCAAGTGATCATTCCACGTCCCATTAGTAAGGATATCTCCAAGAAAAACCCTCACAACTCCCTCATCAGCTTAGATTGGATTATCCGAACCAATTTTACGATTCAACGTGGCTCTTTATTTATGTACTCCTCTACATTTGCGCAACAGCAGTATGAGGTTGTACGTCGTCTTGGCCTCGCTGTGGCGTACGGCTGCGACATCTTCTCTGCGAAGAACGGCGTTCGTGGCGGCGCGAAGAGCATATCGTCGGAGATGCGCAGTGCAGTGATGTACGTCGAGAAGTAACGACTGAGCTGAAGAAAATGCGCCCAAGCACGGTCGCAGGCTACGTCGCCACTGTTGTGGAAGGAATGCAAACCGGGCGGGTGAAGCTACCGGCCCTTCCTCCACAACAGTCACGTTTCCAGCATGGCTCGCATCCATCGTTATAGAATTGCTCGTCGGAGTTGAAGGAGTGAAACGCGGAAGAAAAATGATTGCAACAACAGGAGGGGATGGCTACGATTGTGGCCGAACCGATCGTTTACGGACCGTCCGCAACAATTTTACGGATCAGGAACAATTTAACGGTTCTACTATCAACAACGGCGGAACGACGGATTTGCTAGACCTGCTTTAAGTGGAACCTGCAGAATTCATCGCTGCCGATCCATGGATGATGTTTTGGCTCGTGCTGTGCAGTGCAGATCCGGTCGGGGGAGACCGGCGCAGCGACCGCAGCACGTACGTACGGCGGCGATCCAGCGGCTGCGGGCTGCGGCGCCCAATCCCGTAGGAGCCCCACGGTGCCGTGCCGGACTACCGGTACCGACGCGTAACGACAAGGAGGCATCACAGCGCACCGTACGTACATGTCTGTGTGGTATCTCCATCGCTAGACGTTTGCCATCGCTGAGTGATAACGTCGGTCGATAAATCCATGGAATGCAGCTTTGCTCCCCGGGGACACGGAACGGCCGTCCTTTTGTCTGGGTACTACTGCTCCATGGAGTATGGATCAATTCGATGATCATCATTTAAGTGCCGTGGCCCCATCAAGTCGCTTAACGAGAGTGGCATGATCCAACGGTCAATTTTAAAAAAACAAAGCGTACATATTAATATCATGAAGATACTAATTACATTCAACTTCTATAACAACGTAATGTCCTAATGATATAACGGATGCACACTACCAAAACTAAATAATAATATACTGAAAAATAAAAACTTGCGCTACAGAGTTTTCAGTCCTTGCAGCAGCAGCAACAACACAACCAAGACAACATGTGATGCCCAAGTTCTTCAAAAGAGACTCGTCCAAGAAGGAAACAATGCATCAACACCGTCATCGTCCGATCGTAGGTCTTGGGTTTTCACCCTAGAGAAAATCTCCGCTCTCAAAACAGTGCCTTCAACAAGGCTATTACGAGGCACAACCAATTAAGACCAGACCTTAGATTTTTCACCCGAAAAGGTATGACCTTGAACTTCACATGTGTTGTAGGCTCCACTTACATACCGCTGCTACGGATCCCGAAACTCCAAGCAAGTTCCTCAACGTCGTAGGCTTCAATCATCGTTACTAGTCCTCTAACATCGGCTTGCATGGCATTCTCCGCCTCTGACTTCACCTTGGAGTAAAATATCTCCTGTTGGCAACAGATATCGGAGCTTCCGCCGCTCAACCCTTAACGGAGAACCTATGTGCACGATCGAATCCCACACGATCCAGCAACCTTCGTACATAATGCACCCATGAAAGTTTGTTGGTGGAGCCTTCCAAAAACCGTCACTCCATCCAAATCAGAAAGACCGCCGCTGCAAACACCCCCCACCCCAGCACCTTCGGCACTGTGCCCGTCACCACCGTGGTCATGTGCTCGCAACTGCGTCAATGCTTAATACGGCACCGGCATGACGTACAGTACATACGTACGCAAGACCCGTAGCTTTCTGGTTAGTAGCAGTACGAAGCACAGGGGAACGTCTTTGATTCAGTCCCGTCCTCACGGTTTGTTTGTCCTTCAGCTTGTGCAGATAACGGCAGGAAACAGAGCATTTAATTTATGCAGGTAATAACTGCGAAGTTAAATGCCCATCATCGCCAGGCTGGCCATTTACTTCTTCCATTTGCACTGCCAAACCAATCAGGTTGCACGTTGGCAAGACAAAATGTGACTAAGTTACCGTCGGAAAACAGCACAGCAGGCCGTGCAAGCTTTTGCAAGAACGGACAGTTTCCCAGCCATGCACAGAGAAGAAAAATGCAAGAGGTGCTTTGTAACAATGAATTGTTTCCTCTCTGACATCCATGTTCATTCGTATAACAGATTAGCATATGCACTTAGGGCAACTCTGAAGGGCGATTCAAAAGGATACTGAATGTGTTTTTCTGTCCGTTTGAACCGTTAAACGGACCCCTATCTAGTTTTAACATGTTTCTGCACTCAAAATTTCAACCTTCAAACAGAGGCCACCATATCATACAGTTCATGCCAAACAGATGGTGAGGCATGCCCCAGACCATCCAGCTCACACCAACAATGGTCGGGGCATACCCAGGCCACACAGTTCATACAAAAAGAAGTTGGGATATTCCCCAGGCCGCGCAGCTCACTGCCATTCGCCGTAGATGGCGGTCTTTGGCCCGTCCACTGCATGTCGAGTGATAAGACGGCCGCCGACACCATGTTGAGGTCGATGGGCCGCTCCACGGCCATGAACGAGATAGAAGTGGCGACCTTTCGTGAGCCACCCCGAGGGCGAGATGGGGATCGGAAGCGGGGCGTCGGCGGGTCGCCGCCCAACGGACCATACGCGAATGACGATCTCGACCTTGGTGCGCGAACCTTTGGCAGCTGAGCAGGAGAGGACATCAAGCTGGCGACCACCGCCGCGGAGGCCGCCACCATGGTTGAGGACACCAAGCAAAAGCATGATTTGGAGGACCTCTGGTGCCATGGAGGGAGTTTGCGCGGCTATTGCGATCGCTGCGGCCGTTGCAACCTCATCATCCTTATTCGCGAGTGGCAGCAGCGGTCTCCGCCTTTGACTTATTCCTCCGTTGGCCGCGCTTGGCCGTCTCGGCGTCCAAGGTCGCCAGCTCTTCGGGGGTGCGCTGCACCATAAGTTTCCTGGCGCTGATGGGCGGCGGAGGAGGGGGGGGGATGGGTGGGTCGGCCATGGTGAGAGTGGAATCGAGATTGAGTAGTGAAAGGGGCGGGAGGCAGAGGCGGAGCTATCTTGGGGCAAACCAAGGCTATGGCCCGCCCTTGCCAACGTAAAACACAACCTAAAAGCCTAGGCAGCTAGCCTGGTCAGTTATTTTTCATGCTTTTCTTTGAGCCTTGCTCGCCTAAACTTTTGGCTGTAGCTCCGCCTCTGGCGGGAGGTATTGGACGTCGACAGGTGGGCCAGAGCGTCCTTTGCATCCGGCGTGAAATGGATCACGGCTGACAAAAAAAAGTCCATGATCCATTTGGATCATTCCGTTGAGCCATTATTTTTATCGGTACGAACCCAAACAAAGACCGACGAACCAAAGCGGATGAAATGGGTCCCCATGGTTGAGTTGCCCTTACACACAGACCTTTGATAGAGAAAAAACATCGATCCAGATGCCCTTGGATCAATCTATCCAGTTAGCGAGTAACCTTTTCTTCCTTCTAACCGAACTGCAACGCAGGCCAAGCCAGGGAAGAAAACCAAAAGGGGGCTGCACGTTGCACTGGCGGTACACACGGAGTGACTGACTGCCGGAGAGGCCGCTCTGTAGTCATCGAAAACAACAGCTCCCAGCCTTCCAAGAACCAAGAGAGCATGTGATGTGAGCTGCATGACATGGAGAAGCCAATCGGCAGTGCGCAGTGTGTGTCTACTGTTAAATTATTCTTGCAGCAGCACCATGAGAGCTGCTGTTAACCACGCACTAACGATGATGCATGGTTAGGTTAGTTGCCTGCTGCTGCTGGCTTGTTGCTGCACCTACAAGATGCAGACAGACAAGTTGACCAGTGCTGGCCACGCCAAGGAAGCAAGCTCCTCCATCATGCATGGATGGACTCGTCTCAAGGCACCACTGTATCATCTGCATCTGCGATGCTGGCGCGCGCGCGCGCGCGCACACACACACAGCAAACAAGTCTAATTAGCAGAAAGGAGCATAGGATTTTAATAAAAAGAGCGCATCTTGGGAGGTTAAGCCAGTGTGTTGGATCTACAAAAGAATTCAGGGATGCCCATCACCTCAGGGAGAAAAAGCTGTTATTCCCCAGGAATGTCAATGCACTTTGGTGCTTGCCTTGCCTCGCTATTTTCAACTCACCTCCTCCTCCTCAGATTCAGTGCAGGAGCAAGTTGAGTCAGTGGATGTACTGTACAAGGACAAGATAACCAGTAAAGAAAGTTGAACAAGAGGTGGTGCGTTGGACTGTTGTTGGCTTCCAAGCAAGGCAGCACATGGACTCTCAAACAGTTGTGTAAGTACTACCATTACTCTAAGCACTTGCTTGGGAGCTAGTGATTAAGAAATCTTGGCACTCTCACACGGTTAAGAAAGGAAGCACATGGACTGTCTCACAGTGTCTATAATTACTTGTGATTAGAGTACTATCAGTATATAAGTGCTTTGCTTGTCTAAGCCAATCTTTCTCTGGGAACCTGCAGTCAGCAGTAGCCTGCACAGTTCACAGAGCTTTCATCAGTTCTAGTGCCTCCATTTTCTTTTCTTTTCAAAATGACGTTCCCTCCGTTCATAATTATAAGATGTTTTATTTATTTTATGAATCAGAAGTATATAGACGCGTTTTAGCGTGTTTGTTCACTGTTTCAATTCATATGCAATCCCTATTGAAATATCCAAAATATCTTCTTATATTTGTGTACCAAGGGTGTAGTAAACTGTGGCCAGGGATTCTGAAATGCAGCTGTATTCATTCATTCATTCATAATCATTATTGCTGTAGAATGTATCAATTGTAATGGCACGGCATGTGGTGTGATAGAGAGAGACAGGGAGTGACCACCACACTTGGCTCCAGCATACAGGACAGTCAAGAGCTCAAGTCTACTATACATACACACAAGAAGCCAAGAGCCGGGGGCCTCAGCAAACGGTCTCCACCAGATCGGAAATAAAAGCCAACGGTGGACACCACAGGCAGGGGAAAAAGTAAAGGGCAGCCAACATCAACAGCACCCGGCAAATTCTGAAAGCGCCTCCTCAACCAACTCGTCCAGGACATCCCCACATATCTCCTTGCCCATCTCGTCAACCTCCAGCCGCAGCATCTCGGACCACCCTCTGCCTTCGACCTCCTCGCCGACGACCCGGTCCGCCGTCGCGCCCACATTGTCCAGCCCGGCCGTGCTCGCCTCGTCGTCCGACAGCCAGCATTTCACCAACTTCCATGTCGCGTCGCACACCAGCTCGTCACCGGCACCGACCCGTTGAGCGCTGACGATCGGTCCCGTGCAAGGATAAGCACCCCACAGCTTGCTCTGGCCAATGTCTAGCAGCGCGGCGTTGACGGAGTCGATCAGGAGCCTCTGGCTCGACCGCCTCTCTCTGCACTTGGCGTCCTCCACTTTTCGTTCCAGGAATTGGTCAGGCACATTTGGAGCCAGAGGGCAGTCGAGCGAATGCCACCGGGCGAAGATGTTGCTCGTTGTCTCGTTGCGGAGGCCTGCGGAAGACAGGATCTTCTCGACGAATTCGTGCTGCTCTTGCTCATGGCTATCTTCTTTGCTAGAGCACGGGGCAGCCTCTTCCGAGGAATCGTCCCATGATAACGTTCGTGCGACCGATCCGATCGGAAGACATCTCGATAAAGGCTCTGCAAGCAAAGATAAATGTTGAGATTCAGACAAGAAACTATCACTACAGTAGTATCTACTGTGGCCTAGCCAAAAAAGATTATTGAGTGCACTTCATTGCTACTTACTACTATGGCCTATTTTTTTATGACCACAATAAAAGCATATAGTGGTACCAATAAGAGTTAATCATGAAGCACAAAAGTTAATTATACTTATTATCACCCCGCGAAAAAAAAAATTATACTTATTATCTTTTATGGCCTGCCAACAGAGATTAAGTGCACATTATTGATACTTACTATACTACTCTACTGCTATAGTGACAGCAATAATGGTTACTCATGAAGCAGCACAGTTAACATGCCGGAATGGCAGAAAATCATTACAGGCACAGGTAATAATGTGTTACCTTGTTTAGCGGTAATTGCGCTTTCTGATGAACTGGCAGACTTTTCATTTGTATCCTCAAACAGCGCATCAAGAACTGATGTCGGACTGGGCTGATCAAAGCGTGAATTTCGAATCTCAAATGAGTGTGTTTTCTCAAGAGAATTTAGAGCCTGCAAAATCATCCGTCCAAGTTAACAAATCTACCACATTTAAGTGTGAAAAAAGCTATGTTTACACATAGGTAAGCAAAAAATGAAGTACCTTAGAAGAAGAAGGTGCCTCTGATTCCTTGACCGGAAGTACTATTGTTGCATACTGAAACTTATCTTCTGAATTTTCTGATGCATTGTCGTCTTGTAAGCCAGTACAAGCTGGTTGAACTGCTACATTACTGTCCACAGAACCTCTGCCATTGAAGCTCCCCGAGGGAGATGGGATAAGCTTATCTTTTCCAGCTTTCCTACGCAATGAGAAGAAGCTTGAAAGCTTTCCCTTGAGAGATGACTTCCCATTCCTAGGCTTGCCCGCCTCCTTGGGCGTTGTGGCTTCACTATGTTGAGGATCTGAAGACCTGGCATCTAAACGCAGACTGACAAAGGCTGATGAAGAGACTGGAACAGATTTTGACCTTGAAATTTTCTTCAGGGAGCTTTCTCCTTCTGCGCCATCAACAGAAGAGTTAGATGGTATAACGATTCTTGGTTCGTTGCCACACAACTGGCTGTTGGCATTAGTGGCCACCTGATCAACAACATTTTCTTTCTTCATATCAGACATGGCAAGCATTTCACCAAGCGTGCTCAAGCTCCTTCGCGTCAGCACCTTTTCTCGGGTAATCTCATTGAAAGATGCACTTGGCCACCTATCAGAGGTATGTTTCTTGCCCTCCCTAGCTACATGGGCCTCAGGAGAACAAGAAGCGTGGCTTAAAGATGAGCCAAAATAAGGATTGCTAAACCGGTAGATGTAATCCCAAGAATGGCATGATGTTGGACTTCCAAGCTCCGAGCCACTGAAGCTACTGTGTCCTTCTTCAGCGTGATCATGGTATGATCTATCACGGCCGGCCATATTTGACTGTATGCTACCCTGCAAACATTCATCATGCTGGTGACACATGCCGTGTGCTGACCAGTGTATCTCATCACTCAAATGCCTTGATACAACAGGAGCATCAGAATCATCAGAGTTACCATGACCATTTTGTTGAAGCTGCTCTACCGAGGTGATTGCAGAGGTAGGTTTTAAGACCACTATCCGGGTGTGCTGTGGAAGCCTTTCTGCTTTGTCATGACCAGCATTGGGCTTCCTGTGAAGATTGCTTTTCTCTGTTCTACTCCCATTAACAGAATAACTTTGCTGCCTTCTAAGTGCAGTTTCGCTCTTCAGCTCCACTGATTTGGCAGGCTTCAACACGGTTATTTGCTTCTTCTGTGGTGATGTTGGTGCAGAATGGAATTGACCAGGCTGCTTTGCAAAGAGCGAGTTAGGTTCTTCTAGAAATTTGAGAAACAAGTCCCTGTTCGAATTCAAAGTCTCCAGAGCATCATGGAATTCTTTCGATTGCAGAAGATTCTCATGTGATGCTAGCTGCTTTGCTTCGACAAACTTCTGCCGGATAAGATCCATTCTTTTCTGGTCATGATCTTCATGTGCCCTCCCTCTTTGTGAAGAATCATTGCTCAAATGCTCATTACATTGTGGCTGGTACCCCACTTCGTAGACATCCTTATATTCCACATTTTCAACGGAGCTTGCGTGCTTGTGGAATGACATTTGGTTGTTGACCCTTGCCATTGTGTTTGATAAATGTCCTTCTGGAGATTGACATCTCCTCCTGTTGGAAGGTTGAACAGGCTTGGGAAAGGCGACAGCTTCATCAAGACCCATGAGCCTTGCAATGACATTAGTGTTCTTCTGATTCGTGTCCCCATCCTTTGCCATCTCCTGCGCTATCAGCATCTTCATGGGTGTGCCACCCGATCGATCCGACGAGCTCCTCCTCACGCTGCCGGTCACCTGCCCAACCCACATGGATGATGCAGTGATCAGCAAACTGTAAGCAGTTGGCACTGAACACAAACAGACGGTAGCTGAACAACAACAACAAAATCTGCGCTTACCGTCTTGAGATCGTCGTAGTCCTTCCGGTCCGACTGCGTTCCTCTCACCGGTGAACCTGCCAGGAAGGAGGAGATCCATAGTTAGGACATCCCAGTTCACACACCTTCCACTAACCGAAGAACAATCATGCAAGATGTTTTTTTTTCTTCTCCAAGAAAATCCTGGCAGAGTTAATCATGTATATATGCAAAGAAAATCATGGTCAGTTGGGTCGTTGCATTGCATGACGTTACCATCTCTTGCGGCGACCCTGGCGCTGGCTCCAGCGCTCAAATCAAACAGATTGATCATTCTTTATTCCTTCAACCCACCGCCACCAGCACCCAGCAGCGGGAGCAGCCAGTTGCAGAGAAAATCGCCTCCAAAAAGATTACGGCCAGTGCCTGGAGAAGAAGAAGAGCAGAGGTGAAAGCAGGTCAGGAATTATGTACGAGACTGCGGCGGGTAAAATAAAACAGAAATCAAAGCAAGCAAGAAAGCAGGAGCCGGAAAATGGCGATTTCGGCGGGATTAAAAGCTGACGCCCGGGCTGGAACCGAGGAAAAGGGGGTGAAGGGGCAGGGGAGACTCGAACGAGGAGGAGGAGGCCGTGCGGCTGGGGCTCGTCGTAGCCGGGAATAGTAGTAGGAGCAAAAGCGCAAAAAAGGCAGGGAAAGGTAAGCAGGAAACGAAAGGGGGGGCGGGGCGGCGAGATCCCACCCTCCTCCTTGGCGCCAATTCCGCCGCAATTCGGCGGCGGCGCGGCGAGGAACCAAGCAAGCCGCGGAGGGGCCGGATCAAGCAAGCGTGCGCGCAATGGAGAAAAAGGAAGGAAGCCGAGCAGCGAGGCGAGAGAAGCGGAAAAAATCAGGGACCTGTTTGTTTGTTTGCTGGGCATGCGGCGGCGAGGGCGACGGCGGCGCGGCGGTGGAGAGTGACGTCCGGTCGCCGGTGGCCGTGGAGGCCCTGCCTGCCTGCCTGCCCCACCGGCGGTGGCTGGAGAGGAGGAGGAGGGGGGGAGAGCGAGCGAGGGGTAGTGGGGGGGTGGGGTGGGTGGGGGTGCGCGCGTGCGTGGGTTCTTGAGCTTTTGTATCGTAGCGGATTGGAGAGACAGCGAGGGAGAGGTTGGTTGTTGGATTAACGGCGCCCGGAGGAGGAGGGAGGAGGCTCGGAGGTGAATGAATCCAAAGGTGGCAGCTTTATTATTTTACAAAACAAAACAAAATTTGTTACTTACACTTTTATTTTACGAGAAATAATTTAGCTCCGGATCAATTCATCTCATCTCAAAGACTCAAACTACCTACATCCAAACTATTTTCATAGCTAATTTCGTCCGTATACACGTTAAAAAAAGATCCTGATAAGTGTCACACGGGTGGGCGGAGACACTTTCGTCCATACGTTTTAGATGACATATTTAACACATGTGAGATGACAACTTTCGTTGATACATGACAAGTTCGATAATACATGACAATTTTAACTACTCCCTTCATTCCATGATGTAAGGTGTATAGTTTTTTAAAATAACTTTCATAATATAGGGTGTGAGGGAGTTGTTTCCAATACTACCCCTTCACCATATGTTTTTTTTAATTAGTTGCCAAACGTGAGCTGAAGAAAAGGAAAGGAATGATCATGGGCTAACAGCTTCAATCCCGCAGATTTATTGCCTTATATTCATATGACTTAGAGCGTTGCATGCACTGACTATGAATGGAAAGCCGTGAGAATTTGGCAAGTTTTTTTAAGAAAATTAATTAGGCTCAATAACTGATCCGAAATGAGGGATTTTCTCACCTTTCTTTTTTCCTCTCTACTCCCATGAATCCTTCTAGGGGCTTTTTAGTCCAACCACAGCCAACTATGCTCTTCAAAACCTTGCGTTAATATTCGTGCGAGAAAACTATACACCTTACTTCAAGGACCGGAGGGAGTAATAATTATCATTTATATACACCTAAAATTGTCATCTAAAAATATGTGAGCGGAACTGCCCTCATCCACACGTATGGCACTTATATTTTTCGTAAAAAAATAGACATGTACTAGTTACAAAATGTACTACTCATAGTAGTTCTTTGCGCGCTAAGCTGGTTAGTTAGTTTTCTATTATATTAAAAGCATCTTTAGTAATGTGAGAACTAAAGTATGATTGGATGGTAAAAAATACATTATAAGCGACTAAACTTTAGGTTTGATGCTTTGATGTTTCATAAAAGAACAAAAACAAAATGTTTTGGTGGAATGAAATGATCCCGTCGCAAAATTACTATGCATACGGAAAATTGCCATAATAATCTGCCCGATGGCTGCAGCCCACGTAAAAAAGTGTGATCGATGGATGTTGTTTTCGTGTCATGTTAAAATCGAACGCAGCCCGTCGTACATGTAGCAGCGCTCATTCCATCGATAGAGAGGCATCCGTGATGATCTTGTTTAATCTCTCAAAACTCAACGAATCGATCTCTCAAAGATGTTCATATGAGTAAAATGTGTGGGTAAATTTGTACATTCCCTTTGTCCCTAGTTATAATATGTTTTAACTTTTTAAAATTAAATGTAGGTAGACGCTTTTTAATGTGTTTATTCACTTATTTCACCTCATATGTTGTCTATACGAAGATATCTTATTAATTTGGAACGGAGGTAGTACAACTTATTTGCAACTTAGTATTCACTTCGTTCACAAATATAAGATGGTCTGAAGCAACTTTTTTCTACGTCAAATGTATATGGACATATCGTAGTGAGTTTGTTTGTTCATTTTCGAAAATGTAAGATCATCTTTCAAATCTTATCAATTTAAAAAATGATCATACATTTATGGAACGAAGGAAATAGTTCATAATGAAATACCTACAACATCTTATACATTCATAAACAAAGAAAGAAAGTATTTCCTCGGTTCTAGATTATTTAGCGCAACGTAGATTTGCGTAAACATGAAGGTAGCTAGGCTTTAAAAAAATTCAGGATACATTTGTGTCTAGATAAATCTACGAAAAATAATTGGGAACGGTGGGAGTAGTGCTTGTCGACGCGCTCACCGTCTCACATGAAGAGGAAGAGGAAGAGGAAGAAGAAGAAAGGTGTAGTATTTGATTGGATTGGGATTGGATTGTTGGTGTACGTCCTAGGGCGGGCGAAGGAGACATGTTACCTCGCCTCACCTGCTTGCTACCCTTGTTTGTACGTACGTACAGTAGGAGTACCACGCTTCGCACGTTTGAATAGCTGCGGAGTGGAGTGGGACTGGAAGGAAGTGGGAGTATGTATGTATCATCACACTGTTCTGGGGGTGGGGGTTCCGGCAGGCGTCAGGTCAGGCAAATAAGCATGTTTCACTTTCACATCACGACTGATGATGATGATAATGGTACAACGTGATTGACGCACGCGTGTTGCCAACGAGAGAAAGAAGAAGAAAGGGGGCTTTGGCGTTTGATGTTTGAATCACCCACCCCGGCGGCCCGGCCCATCATCGTCGTCCCCAGCCTCACGCGCGGCCGGCGTTTTCGAGAGCAACTAGTTCTAGAGTACTCGTTCGCGGTCCGGTCCAACGAACAACGCCACGTGTCGCGCTCACAGCGTTTCCTTGGGATTTCGTTTTTTTTATTTTTGTGTACGCGTTTTTGATGTTTAAAATTGGTTTTTTCGACTTTTCCGGTTTTCGCACGTTTTTTCTATACGTTTTGGCGGAAAAAAAATCAATTTTTTTTCGGAAAAAAAGAGGCACGACCTTATCTCCGCGAGAGGCACGAGTCGTGCCTCGTGCCTCCGGAAAAGGCACTCGTGCCTTTTTTTTGAGGCACTCGTGCCTCTAAAAACAGAAAAAACAAAAAAACGAGGCGTGCCTCTTTTCTGGAGGCACTCGTGCCTCTAAAAACAGGAAAAACAGAAAAACGAGGCACTCGTGCCTCCTTTTTTGAGACACTCGTGCCTATTTTTTGAGGCATCTAAAAAAAGGAAAAAAGAAAAACGTGAAATGACACTATCGTGCCTCCGTGAGAGGCATCATCGTGGCTCTACGAGACTCTAAAAAACAAAAAAAAATGAAAAAGCGTCAGAGCGCGTCACTTGACGTACGGGGTTAAACTAGTGATTTCCGGCGTTTTCTGTTTCTCTCCTGCTGCCCAGCAGCAGTTGTCGTCTGGGGTTGCTCTGTTTCCTACCGTGTCCGTGGAAGCAGAAGCAGAGGCGGCAGACGGAGCAGAGCCATCTTTTTACGAGGCCCGGAGCCATCATGTATCTTTTTGGTTGGAGGGTGGGTGGCCTGCCCCCTTCTCCCCGATGGCTGGCTACCCGAGATGAGATGAGATGAGATGGCTGGAGGAAGCAGACGCCGAGCTTTCCAAGGCCGAATGGGATGGGGGCATGGGGCAGGACCATTCATTAATCATCGCCCTCGCCCGCGCGCGCCTCCATCGGGCTGCTGCTGCTGCTGCTCTTGTCGCTGCCTCGACAGCAGCATGGCTCTGTACTACGCCACACGGCGGAGTAGCTAGCAGTCCGGCCGGTACACGAGACACGTCGTCCATGCCATGTTGTGGGTCGTTGCACCTGCACCCGTCCTCTCATTCTGCCATGAAAAGAACCGCGCGCGCTCCCCGTGGCTCCCTACTCCAACTACTGAAAAAGAGAATGGCAAAACTTCAAAATGAAATTTATTCCATGTCAAACTTAATTTTTTATTAATTATATAGAAGTAAAAAAAAACTAATATTCGTAATACAGAATCGATATCGTTAAATGCGTCATGAATTTAATTTTTTACGTTTAGATGTTGATATTCCTTCATATAAAGTATAGTTAAATTATATGAAATCTGACTTGAAAAAACTTACATGCGGAATAGTAAAAAAATGATTCAAGGAAGTACTCCCTCCATCCCACAATATAATAAGATGTTTTTCCAAGCTAAATTAGCTTACAAAAATGTCTTTTATTATGGAACAGAGCGAGTAATAATTAAGGAAGGAGATGTTAACGCAAAGTTGGATCAAATTTTATAAAACGACTATTTTGGTGCTTCGAAGATTACCTTTTTTCTTCAGAATGTGAGCACCTTAGTGGCGAAGAGGAATGTTTCCTGGCCAGTGAACTTTGACTTGGAGGAAAAACAGAGAGCTTGTTTTAGGTTTGAAAATTAATAATTGTGAGGACATGTTGGATTTCATTAAGTTTTCTAGGAACATATTAAGATGGTTTTGAAAGATAGGTTTTATGCGTTTCATACATGCTTTTCTAGAATACACACAAACATGTATATTTATAGAAGAAAGGGTAAAATATCAATCCACCATCCCTTTACAACTAGGCCCAAGACCTACCACTCTCGATCAAAACTTAATCCTCCTGGCTAAACAGAGCTTGAAACATGGTAGCCAAGTCATGTTGAAACAAAACCACCAAACCCCAAGCTATACCCTCCTCCAAAATTCTACTCATGAGGCGAGACACCGATGGGGAGGCATTGTCGAACACAATGGAGTTTCTATGCATCCACGTCCCCCACATTACCAACACTGTAATAGAGATGGAGGCTGAGAGGCTTAATCATGACATTATTATTTTGATTGCTAAGGCGTCATGTTGAGATTATGCATAAATTACCTGTAAAAAAAGAAATCATACAGAAATACAAACCAATTTGTTTAGTTATAATATACCGAGAAAAAAATTAGCTGCCATATTGGAAAAAAATAATGATTGGGAGTATGTGGCTAACACTCAATCCACTTTTACAAAAAGATAGATTTTATCATGGAAGAGATCTCCATGTTGCATGAAACTTTGCATGAGATCAAGACCAAGAAAAAGGCAAGAGGGTTGCTTAAGATTGTTTTTTACGAGGAAAAACTTCCAAACTATTAAAGGCTGAAGCCACAGACCAATCCAAAATAATATTTGTACAATGATGATATCTTAAAGGTGTCATGTAGAATAAAAGATGAATAAGAAAATTAGAAAACAAAGCTTGCTTTTTTTCATTAAGAAATGTTCTCTTAATACAACATGTCTCATACACCTAAAAAGTGCAATCGGTCTGTTAGCCATTTGCTAAAAGAATGCTATTAGACATTGTTACTTTCAGGTTAAAACCGTTGACCAAGTTATATGACCAAAATAAACTTAGAACCACATATCAAATCTCTCTATATCGTAATGATAAGTGTGAAGCCCACTTATTAGGAGTAAGCAAGCAAATAATTTTACAGACCCATACTTTATCATAGTGAGGTATATGTGACGATGGTTACTTTGATTATATAACATGATAAACGGGCTTTGAACCAGCAGTAATGTGTGTAGTGGCATTTTTAAGCATGTGTTCAATGAAGCGATGGCATTTTTGACTCAAGAGTGGTAAAATTGAACAACGAAACAGAACTAGTAGCATAAACGATAAAAAAAATGAAGTGCTCTTCTTTCACTCTCCGTAGCGTAGGTGTGCCTTTTTCGCTCACAACATATACGATACTCTGTCTGTCCTTTTAACAAGAATTTATAAAAGAAATGCAGCGCTCTCCTTTTCAGACGCACAGCAAAACAACGTCACTGCTGATTTGCAATGTACTACCTCTGATCCTAAAAAAGTGTCACAAGTTATACTATAAACTATAACTATCTTAATTGAGAGAGACATTTTTTTAGGATCGAAAGGAATACCTTTTTGTTTTGAAATAAATATCTCAACTCTAGTACTAAAATTAGTATAAAGTTGAAACATTTATTTTAAAACGAAAGGAGGCTCACCGTGAAGAAGGAGAAGCGAAATGGGGCATTCGATGAATGGATTGTATTCTTGTGGTACGCGTCTCCTCACGGCGAGCGAATAATACACCTTAGGGCTCTCCTAATGCATTGTTTCTTAGCACAATATCATAGGTGTAATAAAAACTTAAGATACAACTTCTACAATGCATTGTTTCTTAAAGGTTGTATCTTATTTAATGATTTTAGCTTTATGCATAAATGTGATTGGTCTAACCATACTTTTTGCATATGGCCACGTGCAAGGGTTGTATCTTAGTTAAGATACAACCTCTTTTTTTTTTTATTAAATAGTATGCCACATAAGCAAAATGCCTATGATTATATGCTAAGATACAAGCATTTGGAGTGCCCTTACCTCGCGCTCACCGTCACCGGCTGCTTTTGTAGAGAGAGATAGGAGTACCCTTGTCTGTACGTACGTACTTACCACGCTTCACTTCACAGGTAGGAGTACGTAGCTGTCGAGCGGAGTAGGAGCATTCGGGGTCGGTCTGTAGACGCCGGAGTGGGGTAAGCAAGCACGTTTCACAGTCAGGGGAGGGGATGGCGCTGGCTGGCGGCGTTTCTGCGGTGGTGCCGTTGGCCTCGATCCGTTTCTGTTTCGTGCCTGCCGCTGCCGTGGGAAGAAGAGGCGGCAGACGCCTTGGAGCCTGGAGTGAGGGACTTGGACTGGAGGGGGAGGCCTTTTGGGGGTGGGTGGCCCGGTTCGATCGCTGCCCGAGAGAAACACAGGCTGAGCTTTCCAATGCGGGATGGGATGATGGGGCCGTGACGCCGTTGCTTGGATAGCAATGGCTGGCTGGCTGGCTGTGTAGTACGCCGTTGCACGGCAATTGGTACGTACGAGACACACACTCCATGACGTTGCTGCCTCGTTCGTTGCACGGTTGCTGGTCTACGCCGTTTCATTATCTCCTTTTCTTGTTTTCTTTTGATGAATTGGACGTCCGTCCTTTCATTCCTTCCTTTTCTTTCTCTTCCCGTGAAAAACTTCTAATATTACTCAAAACCATAAAAAAAACATTGAGGGATTTTACAATCTGTGGGGAGTGGGAGCTAGCTCGCCTACACTGAGAGGGGCGGAATTAATTCAACTCATTACTCTACTTTCAACTGCCGCTAACCTTATTTTGGGTTGATAAGCCCTTCAGACAAGCACGCAATTCCGCCCCTTTGTGTGAAGCGAGCGAGGGATCTTCGCCATATGATCATACTATGTACTGTAGTAACCAACTTCCCCTTACTAGGATCAACGATAAGATAATCCATGTAACTGACGAGAAGCCTTCTAGACACATCCATCGGAGGGGGAGGTTTATGATGTACAATCTCATTTCCAATGTGCAACATCGTCATAAAACCACTAGCGACATACTTCTACCAATACTCTTTAAAGGTTCAAGAACATGCAATAGCCATTCTTTACCTGTGTTTTGAACCTCCTCAAGCACCGGTAATCTCCAAACCCGTGAAATGGTTTCCTAGAGTTCACGCGCAAGAGGGCAGCGATAGAGAGGATGTAATTTTCCCTCCGACTCGATAACACAAACATGACATATACAGATATACTCCTACTCGATATTTCAAGACTTTTTCTGTGTGTTATTTTCATGTAGGGAGTGAGTCCATAGCGACTCTCTATGCAAAATTACAAACAATTGGGGGCACTTTCAAGTTCTAAATTAATTTCCAGCATGATCCACGACCATCTGGAGCTGAACTAGAGCTGACGTCCTTCTCTGCTAATTTTCTCAAATGCATGATAACGGATCTAACAGCAACCACAATCAAATTGGGGGCGCTCGGCAGACGTAATCGATGGATCCAGCAAAAGAGATCATAGATCTGACGTTGGCTAGGCAACGAAGTGGCTGAATCCGATCGACAACGGTGATATAGCGGGGATGATGCGACCAAAAATACTACGGGTGAAGAAGGTTCAACATGGGATATTCAAAGATGAGCCCAGGCTTTCAAAAGACATTGTGAAGGAGACTTTTGGAGGAGATGTTCATGTAAAATTTGATCTTTTTTCGACATCCAGAGCGTCTGCGGCAAAAAAGACAAAATCGGGCCCAAATAGTGTGTGAACAGTACCTTCGTGAGATGAGCTCAGGCTTTTTAATGTGTGAACAGTGCCTTCGTGAGAAGCAGCGGATTTGTCTTTTCTTGCCAGGTGCTCCATCAGACGTCCGATCTTCTCAAAATCTGCATTAACATCTCCTTCAAAAGTATCTTCCACCACAAAAAAAATTATTTTTTTAAAGCTTTTTTTTTACTCTCCCTGGGTGCAGAAACACCGCTCTCGTTCAACAGGTGATGCGTGTGGCCACTATGGTTTGCACACCTGCATTTCATTTATGCAGAACAATTTTGGTCTTTTACAACAATATTTGGATTAAATGGAAATAGGGCATCTGCGGAAGCTGCTGTTTTAGGTTCTAACTGCCTCCAAAGTATTTGAGCATCTGTTGAAGATGCTTTAGGAGTTAAATTTTAGAGGTTCGGTTAGATATACCCTAAGAAGTTTGGGTAGTATATGTACATGATATATATATATAACTGGAAATGAAACCCATATACGAAGCAAAGGCAACACAGCTAGTCATAGTCACTGAAATCCTAACAGAGTACAGGAATATCAACAATCTTATTAACCAGTTCATTTCCCACACGAACCGAAGAAATACCCAGGTTCCAAATGGGGCCAGACATCCACAACATTCCTCAGTACTGTTACAATATGTGCATGATCACTCAAGCTACATTCATCAGTTGCATCCAAAACAACAGAGGTGCTGTTTGGCACAATGGAATCAGACAGTCACGGACGACCAAGCGCCTACCTCCGATCATAAGGACCATATGTATCTCACCTGCCTTTGCGCTTCTTTTGGAATGTGCTGCAACTCAGGCAATACCACTTTCCCCTCGGTTGCTCTTTCAGGCCTACACATCCAAAGTGGAACCACTCTATCTTGCACTGCATAACCAAACAACAGCATGATTATAGACCAAGCACCGATGGACGGAGCGCAGGAAAAACATGTGAAAGGAGGAGAATGCTACTTACATCAGGGTTGTCGCACGCGACCATCTCACCATAACTGACTTGGTTGCAAAAGCAGTATGTCGGCTCATTAGGATCGACAGGCAATTCTAAATCTATAGCTGGTGCTGGTTGTTCGACAGGCACCTTAGCCCTGCAAAAGAGAGTTGTGCTGTTACAATGAGAAAATAGAAATGCCTTGTTGCTTACTTTTTTCAGATGCAGACATACTTCTTTCGCCCTCCTCTGCCTCTTTCGCCAGATCTTCCAGTTTTTGGAGCAGCATCAACAGCTGCGGACCTTAAGGTACCGGCGCCAGCAGGAGCAGCTGAAGTAGCAGCAATAACTGTATCTGCCGCAGCTGCAGCTGCAGCTGCCTCTGCCTCCTTTTCTGTTCGCCAGAACAAGTGGCACACAAGTACGGTAAGAAAAACATGTAATACAACTGCAGTGTCATGCAATCGGTACTTCATTACCTAGGCGAAGTTCGTCAAGCTTCCTCATAAATTGATCAAGCTGTTGGATATGAGCATCAACCTACATCACATATGTAAATTAGCACAATCCAGGAACACTGAGAAATGTCATGCAACATCATGCTACTTTGTAAGACACAAACTACACATGCAAATTTCTCGGCAAATGACAAATATAATTAAAGCATCATGTTACTTTGAACGTAAAGCCTCATTGCAGGTAAGATGGCAGATATATTCTGCATGTATAAAAAGAAAGGTAACAACATGAAAAAATATTAGGATATAAAGTGGCATGCCTTTATTTCTACTTGGGTGGAAGAGAAACATGGCAAAAAATGATATTTTCCTTTTAAGAAAAGAGGAGAAATGATATATCAAAACCATCCGTAGGGATCTCATGCCACTTTCCTATTCTTTCACACTAGAAGGGAGGACATAATCAACTCTCTATGTGCTGAACCTCCCCCCCCCCCCCCCCCCCCCCCCCCCCCCCCAAATCAAAATAGACGAGACGACAAGCATGATATGCTGATGGTGAATGCAACTGAGAGACTTTTACCAGGTCATATGTTTGTGTGGCTAAAGCCACCTTCTCATCAGCAATCCTAACACAATGTTTCTGCTCCTCGAGTGCCTCATCAGAAAATTTAAGTTTTGCTGGATCATATGCCATACTTCCAGATTCAAGTCCATGCTTAATGTCCTCTATTTCCTGTTGACATCGCTGCTCATTTTCCAGCTGCACACCTAATCAGAAGCACAAGATGGGCTTGTTTCAGTTTCCAGGGAGAGGGGAGAGAAAGTCCAAGAACTTTAGTGTAACAAAGATTGCAGTCAGTTAAGAGAAAGTATGCTGGTTCACATTATTAGTTTATTACCCTTATTGCAACAAGATACTAGCTCCAAACTTTTTTACTTCACATCAACATGCTAGTAAAATTTCTTTAAAATGTAAAGAGACGAAACTATTTTTATGTCATCTAATAACAGTTGCACATGGCAAATCCAAACAATTTTGTGCATATCAGTAGTCAAATTTTAAAGTTGACTGCACACATCTGAAAAAGGTATCTAAAGAAAAGCAGAAGGACTAAATAGCTAGCATAGTGACAAGCTGGACAATACCATGTATATGGGCTTATCAAGCTGCCACGTCGAAAGATTCACTTTCCAGACATTTGCAGGTTAACATGCCATGGCACAGACTAGATAAAAAAACTGATATTCATCAAGTTTGCAAGTGAATCCTAACCAATGGAGATGATATTTAAATTGACAGACTTGCAGGTATTAAATGCTGTCAATTCCAGAATTATCTGCAATCCTTCAAGTTTGTACCTACTTTTGTAGCATAGTCCTACTTGCTTGAAAAGCAGTAGTGCACACAACAGTAATCACAAAGAACACAATATTGCACGCACAAGCTAGACATATAACAATACAATCTTAAGATGCATCTGTTACTTTAACTAGCCCTTCACTGTACCTAAGTCAAGTACTCAATTGACATAAAGAGAGGATGAAGTGTGGTTTAGTTGACAGATGCACATTAGGAGAAGATGAGGCAATTGGATCAGTTGGCGGTGGCAAAATAAAACATGGCATTCAGAATTCTGCATACCTTGCAAGCTTTTATCGAGCTCTCGCATTAATGAATAATTCTTGTGCAGCATAGCTGGCAACGTTTCAACACCTGACAGAAATCAAACAGGACATCATATGTATGCATGCATTGATGTGCAGAAATACACCACAGCGAAAATTTACAATTTATGGATATAAGTTGAATCAGGAAAACATGATACTAATTTGAGGCTAGAACCTTCCTCTTTGATTGCAAAACAATCATTCTCCCATGTCCAATACTCCAAATATAACTTTTAGGCTCAAAACCATTGATAAGCGCAAAGAAACATGAGAGCACCGACAGGAATACAGTAGAGAACTATCTATAAATACAAAGAAACATGAGTACCAACAAGAAAAACAGAGTAAAAAACTATCGATAAGTCAAAAGAAACATGAGAGTTCATATCTATCATCTACGTTATAGCCATGTCGTACACTAACATCTACAAGTACAGAAACTAATCGTTTTGCCTCGCTTTAACATATAGTTCAAAATAAAGCAAGTGTTCAAGGAGAAACACATGACAAATTACACATGGGAAATGATAGATCACGGGACGAGACTGCGCATGGTGGTGTTTGTGCCCTAGAAGCGAGGGTTAGGTTAGCTAGGAGCAGAGGAAGATCACTCACTGGCCTGGAATTTCTCGAGGAACTCGTCGTCGTCGGGGTCCGGTGGCTGCGGCCATGGCAGCTGCGCCTGTACATGGAACCCCACGTCGTCGGTGTCCGGTGGCTGCGGCCATGGCAGCTGCGCCAGTACATGGAACTGAGGCGCGCCGGGAACCAAGGAAGAGGGGATCTCACTGTCCGGCATGGGGAGGGATTAGGGTAAACAGAGTTCAGATCCGGAGATTTGATCCCCTTCTACATATAGGCCCCTCACCTCGCCGTGCCGCCTGGTGGTTGTGGTGTGTGGGCCCCTTCCTCCAACTAAACCCATGTGTGCAGCCAGATGGGCCATATGGCTAGACGGACCTATTTGGGCTAATGCTCCATATGTATGCATACACTGATGTGCAAAATGCATCACAGTGATAAATTTACAGTTTGAAGAGATAAATTGAATCAGGAAAATACGATACTAATATAAGGCTAGAACATTATGCTTTCCATGGGAAAACAATCATTCTCCCATGTCTAACATCCCAGCTATAACTTTTAGGTTCCAATCCATCGGTGAGCGCAACTAAACACAAGAGAACCAACATGAATATTACAGTCATGAGCTATCAACAAGTCAAAAGAAACGTGAGAGTACCGATAAGAAAAATATAGCCGGGAACTATTAGAAAGATCACATGGCACAAAAGGCAGGCCACTCATGCAATGCCAAGTCCCTGGACAGAACGAGCAAATTAATATTTATCATCTACGTCATTTCGATGACATTGTACACTAAATATGTATGGAAACTAACCATTTCGACTCTCTTCAACATATACGGTACAAATAAGCAAAGTTATCCAACAAGGCACACACGGTGACAGACACACTTCATCAATCGTCTTAGTCGTAGACCGGTTCTGATTCACTTGGCATGTCAGGTCATCTGAAGGCGCGCCCCTAGGCTCTAGGCGATAGCAAAATGCCTAGCGCCTAATGTGCTCATAATTGCGCTTTGGGGATAAAAGCGCAAGGCGGTGGAAAAACACACAGTTAACGCCTAGCGCATTTTTTTCTTGTAAAACTTTGATCAGAACAACCCATCGAGTATACACGGCACATCATGAAGGAACAACCCAGAGACGCCTAACCAGGCTGATCAGCAACGCATGGGCTAATTCACGCCTAGGATACACGGCACGGCATGAAGGGAACACGAAGCCGCATGGTGGGCTCGCGACGCTTGTGCCCTAGCGGCGAGGGTTAGGTTGGGTTAGGTTAGGTTAGCCAGCAGCGGAGGCAGGGAGGAGCACTCACTGGCCTGGAAGTCCTCGAGGAACCCCATGGCGTTGCAGACCGGCGGCCGTGGAATCGAGTCGCGCCGGGAACGGAGGGGAGACGCGGCCGGAGGAAGAGAGGGACCTCGCCGGCCGGCGGGCGCAGGGAGGGAGCAAGGGTTCCGGTTCGGAGATCCGATCCCCACCTTCTGCAGATGGCCCCTACCCCCCTAGCGCCGCCCTTTTTTTTTCTGAGATCCCTAGCGCAGTAGTGCCGCCCTGGTGGCGTGCGGGCCCTTCTTCATAAAGCCCACGTACGCAGCCCATTTGTAGACGGGCCCGCGCATCTGGGCCGGCCCACGAGCGCGTGCGACTACTAAACCCTAAACCCCTCTGAGGGATGTGGATCCTTCTAGAGCCAGCTGGTCCCCTCCTGGCTCAGGCTGCTTCTCTTCCCTCCTCCCCCGCTCCTCCAAAAGCCTCCGCCCTCCTCTGCAGCTTCTTTCCCCTTCCCCAAGTTGCCCCCCTCCTTTTCACCCCCCCTCCCCCCCTCCCGCTCGCCGCCTCCAACCTCCTCCCCCCCGCCCAAGCAGAGACCGCCCGCCAGATCCAACCCCTCCCCCCGCCTCCCTCGCCATGTACCGCGCGGCCGCCAGCCTCGCCTCCAAGGCCCGGTGAGTCGCCGTCCCTTCCTCCTCCTCTCCTCCTCTGGTGCGGTCCCGCACTGGGGTTCACCGTTTGTGTGGGTGCGTGCGTGTGTTTGAATCACGGCCGCTGACATGTGTGTTCTGCGTTGTGCAGGCAAGCCGGGGGCAGCGCCCGACAGGTGAGCAGACCGTCCCGCTTCCGCGCCGATCGCCGGCCGGAAAATGGCTTTAATCTGACGGATTCGTCTGCTTGGGGGCAATGTTGGGCGTGGTTTGAGTTTTTTTTTCTGTTCTTCTTCTCTGCGCAGGTTGGGAGCAGGCTCGCCTGGAGCAGGAACTATGCGGCCAAGGACATCAGGTTCGGCGTCGAGGCCCGCGCCTTGATGCTCAGGGGCGTCGAGGAGCTGGCTGATGCGGTTAAGTTGACTATGGGTCCTAAGGTATGACTGCCTTCGCGCATTGTCCGTGGTGGTATGAAAGTCTGGTTGCTGTAGAGATTATAAGATTCTGGCTTCTGGCGTCTGCACACCAATATTGCTATCACATCTATGAATTAGGCTATTAGACAATGCTAGACTAGTGTTAAGTTGACTATGTGTCCTAATGTAATACCTATATCCGTGCATTATCCACTTGTGGAGTTCTGTGGTCTGAGTCTGATTGCTGTAGAGATTATACGATTATGACTGCTGGTGCATGAACGCCATGTTGCTATCACATCTATGAATGAACTAGACTATATTAGACAATGCTAGAATAGTGATTGGCTCGTATGTTAGCACTATGTGCGCATCATACGCCTGCTGTAAGTGTAGTAAGTAAGTAATACACACTCTTGATGATGTTACTTCTTTTGCGCATGAAATTTAGTTGCAAATTACCAGTGACGTAACTATTTTCCTGATACCTTTCTAGTATATATATATAATTTAGCTCATCCATCGGAGAGTTTTTTGGGTTGTTTTTTGTAGCACGTATGACGGTTTATATGACAATTCTGAGCTCATGCATACTTACTTTACAGGGCCGCACTGTCATTATCGAGCAAAGCTATGGCGCTCCCAAAGTTACAAAGGATGGAGTGACTGTTGCCAAGAGCATTGAGTTCAGTGACAGAGTTAAGAATGTTGGGGCAAGTCTTGTGAAGCAGGTCGCTAATGCGACTAATAATACTGCTGGGGATGGTATGACTTAGTTCTTTACTCTAATGCCCATCAAGCTAGATATCACGTGCATAAATTTTTATGGACTTGTCCTTTTAACTGTATTTGTTTGAGTGTATCAAAAGCAATGTTAGAACCCAGAACCATCAATAACAAGGAATTATGATAGCTTCTTTTCAGTCACTACTTGTTTACAACCTATTTGTATGTTATACCTGTTACAAGCTTGCCAAATTGACAGCTGTGGAATTGGTTTTAAACTTATTGATTTTCTTGTATGTGGTTTGATTGATTTTTGGGTAAGTTGGATAATACGGAGTAGTTCTTTCTTGATTACTGCACTGCTAAAATGAAATTCCCATGGTCTTAAGAAGTCATGTTTTAGGAGTTACAAAACATGTCATTATCTTATTGTTTCACTTTAGGGCCCTGGACAGCTGTGCTGATGTTTGAGAACACTTGCAGGTACAACATGTGCTACTGTTCTGACAAAGGCAATATTCACTGAGGGATGCAAGTCCGTTGCAGCTGGAATGAATGCAATGGATCTGAGACGCGGCATCACAATGGCTGTTGATTCTGTGGTAGCTAACCTAAAGGGCATGGCCAGAATGATTAACACGTCTGAGGAAATAGCACAGGTACCTCCTGACCTTCAATTGTCAGAAAGCTTCCTTCTGTATTTGTTCTCTTCTTCTGGAGACATACCATAATTATCAATTGCCCTCTTCCAAAGGTTGGTACTATATCAGCTAATGGTGAAAGGGAAATTGGTGAGCTCATTGCAAAGGCTATGGAGAAGGTTGGTAAAGAGGGAGTTATCACCATTGCGGTAAGTTAAAGCTTCAAATACTGGGTTTTATGGCAATTACACAATTTGCTGCTCTTTTTCGGTCAATGTATATACTCAATTGGCCTCACATTTGTGTTTCTGTAATATACTATTATCAAAATCTTTAGGACTATATGTACATTCACACTATGCCTTTCTAAGTTGCTTGTGGAACATTTGATAGGATGGTAACACTCTATACAACGAGCTTGAAGTTGTGGAAGGCATGAAGCTTGACAGAGGTTATATCTCTCCATACTTTATTACCAACCAAAAGAACCAGAAGTGTGTAAGTACTAAGTAGTATTGTTTTTTTTTCTTAGTGTAGCTGCTGTTTATAATTATCTTGGCTGTACATTTATGTATTTTTGTTACAGGAACTAGATGATCCCTTAATCTTGATACATGATAAGAAGATATCCAACCTTCGTTCGGTGGTCAAAGTGTTGGAGTTTGCTCTCCAGGTTTTTTTTTGCTTGCATGTCTCAATTCTGTTTTGTTATGGCTCCTCTTTAGCAAACTAATGGCCCATATTTCTGCTCAAACAGAAGCAAAAGCCTCTGCTTATTGTTGCAGAAGATCTAGAAAGTGAAGCACTGGGTACACTAATTCTTAACAAGCTTCGTGGGGGCTTCAAGGTCAGTCTTTACTCTCTGCCCGCTAGGTGTCTAAATCATATGTACAATTAATCCATCTTACTGGACATTTAATGCAGGTCTGTGCAATCAAAGCTCCTGGTTTCGGAGAGAACAGGAAATCCAACTTACATGACCTTGCTATCCTTACTGGTGGAGAAGTAAGTTGATAGTCAATAGCTCTTTTATTTGTCCATTTCACAGTATCAGATGATGGAATACATTTTTATTGAATTTTGCATCTTTCTGGTATCAGGTCATAACTGAAGAACTTGGAATGAACCTTGAGAACTTTGAGCCTCACATGCTGGGTACCTGCAAGAAGGTAAGACACTTTGCTTGTGTTGGATTGTATGTTTTGTTCCAAACCTTAACCAACCTGACCATTTGATAGCACACTCAAAAACTACCTTGCTGGACAGTATAAATTGTGAAGTTTAAATTTCTCACCCGTATTTCTCATGAAAAGGGTTATTTCTGTTAGCACTTAATATTATACTCTACTTTTGTAGACTTGTAGGGATAGTGTTGTTCAAGTTACATGAGAAATAATGTCCTTAGACATATAACTAACATTGTTACATATAACGCCGTTGATAGGAGTGTGTGTATCATTGTTTTTAGAACTTGAACCCATGCGTTTAAACTGATGCATTTAGAGCTAGTTGCTTAATTGTAAGGGTGTGGCTAGGTCTCAGTCGACAAGTCTTAGTCGACTGAGACCTAGCAAGGCCGTAATTGTAAATACAGACTCGGTTGTTTGTTCTGTTCAGTTCTACATGAAGCCGAGTGTTCATGCTTCAGAGACCTGTTTATGTTGTTTAAAAGAAATGACAATGTGTGCATGCAGGTTACCATATCAAAGGATGACACAATCATCCTTGATGGAGCTGGTGACAAGAAGGCCATTGAAGAGAGAGCTGAGCTGGTCCGTTCATATTAAATTATATTTGTTGGTTATGAATGAGTTTGAACATTATGTTACATGCTTATCACTGTTAAATCCGTTTTGAACAGCTGAGATCTTCAATTGAGCAATGCACTTCTGACTATGATAAGGAAAAGATACAGGAGCGGTTGGCAAAGCTTTCTGGTGGTGTCGCAGTTCTGAAGGTAAAATATATTATGTTTCTTAGATGATCTGTAGAACACTACAGTGTGATAAACTATGGTGCTATTGTGTACTCCCTTTGTAAGAAAATATAGGTAGTTGGAAAGAGTTGCACGAAGAAACTACAACAACCTATATTTCGGTAACGGAGGGAGTACTTGTCATACTTAAGTAATGCATAAATCAGCAGATAGGTGCAAAATTCTATGTTAATACTCCCTCAAATTAGATGACTTTCATTTGTATACATGCATAGATACACATGTGGACAAATGGAAGTCATCTAGTTTGGAACGGAGGGAGTACTTACCAATAAGAAAAGTTTCACTGTATGTACAGTATTGATTCTGATGGCTTCTCTGATTTGCTTATTTTTAATAATTTGATTCTGATGCTACCTTTAGATTGGTGGAGCGAGTGAAGCAGAAGTTGGTGAGAAGAAGGACAGAGTTACAGATGCGCTAAATGCTACAAAAGCTGCAGTAGAGGAGGGTATTGTACCAGGTATCATACTGGCACTCTTCTCTTTATGTTTTTTCCCTTTTGAGAACTTTGGGCCTCACATGCTATAAAGACTGCTATTGAGTTAGGGTTATCATATATCAGGAAATTATAATGCTGGTATTCTTATATGTCTGTGATTTACATAGGTGGTGGTGTTGCCCTTCTTTATGCGTCAAAAGACTTGGATAAGTTGCCGACAGCAAACTTTGACCAAAAGATTGGTGTCCAGATCATTCAGAATGCTTTGAAGGTACGTACAACTCTTTTTTCAATTGCTTAAGTCTCTTGCTTGCATTGCCTGATGTTTGGACAATTATGCAGACCCCAGTACATACCATTGCTACAAATGCGGGTGTAGAAGGGGCTGTCATTGTTGGCAAGCTCTTGGAGCAGGATAATACCGACCTAGGCTATGATGCTGCGAAAGGTATGGCACAAAGTTCATCTGTTGTTGATCTGTTGAGTGTTAGGGACTCTGTTTAAATCATTTTCTGATGTTTGATGTACGTCAACTGATATACCTTCCAGGTGAATATGTGGATATGGTGAAGGCCGGTATCATCGACCCACTTAAAGTGATCAGAACAGCCCTGGTGGATGCTGCAAGGTACTGTCTCTTCTCTATCTACATCTTTTTAATCTGAAAATGCTTGTGTTGAGCATTGTGTAGGTGACTAATGAGTGGCATGATCACACAACACTTACAGGTTAACATTGGTCAACTTGCATTGAATTAGCACCCATGTGATATACTAGTAACAACCATCAAGTTGCATTGAATTAGCATACACATGACACACTAATAAAGATCAAGTTGCAAATGATGATACTAAGGGTGTGTTTGGTTGAGCGTCTCAGCCCAGCCTGCTTCGCTCCGCGCGGATCGCTTGATTCGGGGGACTCACCCCGCCCGCCCCTGCTCGCTTGCCGCTCGCTTGCTCGTCCGCCCTCGCTCGCTCGCCCCCCCAACCAAACACCCTTGTTCGCTGATTCGCTCGGACTGAGACGGTTCAGACGCCCAACCAAACACACCCTAAGAATCTCATGAAGCTCTCTTGCCATCACCCTCATTTGCAAAAGTATGAGATGCATTGTTTGGATCATTGCACGTTCATTTGTGACTTCTGAAACTTAATAAAACCTTGAGGGATATCAATGATGATATGGGATAATCCTTTTCTTCTGATCCATGACACCAGTTTTTTTTTTCCTTTTCTGTTCCAGTGTCTCGTCTCTGATGACTACCACGGAAGCCATCATCGTTGAGATTCCCAAGGAAGACAAGGCGGCTGCGCCTGCTGTGGGAGGCGGTATGGGCGGGATGGACTTCTAAATTGCTGCTCATCTAGAACAATGTGATTAGTTGGAACATTAGGTTAGACCTTTTTTGTGGTGTGCATTCATCGTTATGTGCTGTGCGCGTATGAGAGGAAAGGAGAGAGGCTTTCACATTCTTTGCTACGCTGCAAGGGTATTTTGCAGCTTGAATCATGTATGAACATGATGTCAGATTCTACAGCAGTAAGAAGCCCGAACTATCCCCATGAGCATATTATTTCTAAGCAAGAACGAATGCAGAGTAAGGGCATCTCCATCGTGAATCCTTAAACCTTTCACGTTTGTTTGGATTGAGCTGTCCTGATAAGTTTTACTATCCAACGTGATTCTTTATTCGTTTGTGGATGGTTCCCTTGTTCGTTTTTTTAAAAATCTGATCTAAATCAATATGTGTAACACGTTTGTTTGAATTGAGCTGTCCTGATAAGTTTTACCATCCAATGGATGGTTGGCTTGTTCGTTTTTCTAAATCTGATCTAAATTAATGGGTGTAATAGAAACAATTACATTTGTGTCCTTAACTTGAACCCATTACTTAAATTTGTTTCTAATTTTAAAGTATACTTAATTTACCACTCTACCGTTAGTTGCCCTTGAATGCATGTGACAATTGCATGTGGGACCTACCTAACAAAAAAAAGAAAAATCTCCCACTAATAAAAGAAAAGAAACGAATTGTCTCTGCCTGCTTGTGCCATTTGGGCCCACCAAGAAAAAAGAAATGGAAAAACTGTTGAGAGGAAAACTAGAGAGGGATCAAATGAATCAACTGTGTCTCTTTCATGTGATATATATACATATGGAAATACACCATGAAGGGTTGTCTCTTCATGAAGGGGTGGAAGTTACAAGGGTAGATTTACTCCATAATTAACACATGTTAATTATTTCTAACACTCCCCCTAATCTACACTTGTCCATCCAAAATCATCATCTTGATTAGAGGCTCCTCCAAAAAAAACCTGTGGGAAAAATATGAGGAGTATAGTGTTTGATATGTTGCCAAAACTCCTTCAAACCCAGTGGGAAAAATAAGGAGAAAATGCCGCAACATATAAAGCTTATTGTCTGTTTTAACTCGATACGAGGAAAACCCATAGAATTAAATGGACAATAAATATGTTGTATATACTTTCTTAAAAACCCCGGTGGGGAAAACAGAAAGTAAGACATATGATCTTGTGTTGATATTACCTCATTAAAAACCTTGATGAGAACCTGTGAAGTAAACTCATAAAGGAAAAAAGAGTATAATATGATGCATTGAACAGGAGTAATTCAGGAAGATACTCCCCCTGATTCTTGCATATCTCAAAGTCGTCAAATACCAAATCCAGGGACATTTTCTGAATGTCGAAGTTGATAGAGACTTTGTGAACAAACGTATGAGTTTGTTGTATGATTTGACTTGCAAGATGAGCAATATAGTGATATTGCTTGTTACTTAACCTGTTTACATCCGCGCAACACAAACAACATTATCTTTGAGATAATGGTTGGTGGATGTAGCCACTAAGGTCTGTTTGAAAGACATTTATGGAGTGACTATCACACATAGTATGTATGAATACTAAGCTTGTCTATAATCTGACATAGTGGGGATCTGATCAATGTATCCAATGATATTGGTATTCATATTTCCTTGAAACTGGAAAATCAGGACAAGATGTTTGATGCCTTGGAGATATCGAAAGGTATTCTTGAGCCCCAACCAATTGTGTTTGGTGGATCCAATGGCATTATGGAACGTTGAGTCCCAATATCTCAATTCCATCATCTCTTGGACTAAATAGATCTTTCTCTACGTCTAGAGAATGAAATTCCATGAGTTATGGATGGATAAGATTTGTCCACAATGAATTTCTCCAATATATTATGGATATAGACAATATAGTATACCACAATGAATGAATGAAGGTGCTCAAGTTGTAGTAACGAGCGGTATTTTGGTTTTACCCAAATCCTTCATATTAAACTCCATCATTTAGATGATTACATGTGTAGTCATTGCAGGAGTAGTCACCGTGTATGACACATAAACATGGATAATCATCATTGTAGGAGTAATCCTTGTGTATAAGGAACTCACTACGTCGGTTGTACCATATGTACCGACAACAATAAGTCGTATGGTGACTTACTAATTTTTACACGATGTATGTTGCATTTTGTAATTCGATTCAGAATTGAGATTCCATCGGAAATCAATCATATATGTCTGAATCTAGTGAGCCACACGGATATGTGATCACTACATCTATCGACTGCACAGATAGATGATTTTATACTGCCAATGATATAAGTTATCGGAAAGAGATTCCACTTCTAGAGAATAATTGGGTATCTGCGTAAACCCTTGTGCTACAATACTTGCTCTATGTTTCACCACCTCGGTGTTCTCATTTTGTTTTCAGAAGAAAACAGGTGTAGGTATTGCTTATGTGAATACCTTCCCTTATTGAGCAAGATTATTTCTTCTTAGAATTGCATCATTTGCTTGATTTCAGTCCGAGTGTTGTTCACACTTTGCCATGGCCATGGTCTTTGGACATGAATCATTTGAAAGGTTTTTGCAATCTAGTTGAGAAATGTATGTCGATAATTGTAGACTTCCGGTTAAATGTTTCTCCAGAATATATATGTTTATATATAGTTGATGAAAATATCGTTAACCATGGTGACTGCTCGCGATTTCCCAATGCGGTTGATTCGGGTATTCCGATGTCCCGGCCATTGTGTGCACCATGACCTGGGTTGGTGGAGGTTTCCCATCCACTGGGTGTATACTACCCACTAGGTGTCTATCAACGTGAAGTTGACTTGCATTTACTGATTGAACGGCCTTAATATCCTTGCTTGCGAGAAGCTGAATCCTGGTGTACTGTTGCCATGCTTCTACCCCTGTTGCTTTGAACGGGGAGTGGAGTGATTTTTGTTGGTACCTTCATTCTTTTATGCATATTTTTGCAGGATTGTAGGATTGTGTGACACCTTTATATTTAGTAAATGAATCTGGCAGGATATTTGCAATGTGTTGCAAATCTTCTGAACGCATGGTTCAGATCTTTGACTACGTGGATATGAGGCAGAAATGTGTTGAACATTCCACTAATTTCCTGGCATTATGTATGGTACTTGAATTCTCCCCCTAATGTCTGGAAATATTCCTCGATGTAGCAGCATACTGGCCTAGAATAACTCCCCATGAGAGGGGCTTGAGGTATTGATGGAAATAGAGTTATTCCTCACATAGATCCCACATATATGTTAAGGGGCCAATGATGTATGCCGGGGTGGTGATATCGGTGTATAACCAAATTACCGCAGATAGGAAATGCTTGGTAGATTTCCACGTATCAAAGATAGAGGGGAATAATATAATGCAGTTTATCATGAGCGTGTAAAATTTCGTGACTCCAACGTAAAGTTGGTATGTTGCAATTTTAAAGTAGAGATCATACAATGAGCTTAATTATTTGGATAAATGATTCTACCAAACCATTTTGAGTATAGACACATAGGAAAAAGTGCTAAAATTCAATTCTAGGGCCATATTAATGGCACGCAAGAAGATTTTTTTGTGACATTGTCTATTTGATTTGCTTGAAATCGATGTTCAGGATAATGAGCCAATGGTTTAGTGTGGCAAAATGCACATGTGATACATCGTGTAGATGTGTCTTTTAGAACCATGGAATACCTAAATGGTCTAGTCAATGGTTCGAAAGTGCCACTTACCTCGACTAGATGAATTCAAGGAGTTTGAGTGGTTCAGCGTAGACTTAAGGTGTACGAACCTTAAAGTTAGCTTTTCCGCATCACATGTAATGCACATAAAATCCAAATATGTTAGAATGTAGCATCATTTTAGTCATGATCAATAAAAATTGCTGAAAGTTTCTGTTTCAACCCAATGTCGAATGACCAAGGCGAGTATGCCAAGTTTGTCATGTAGAAGACATTATGGAAGCTATCATGTATGCAACAAATGCTATGGGTTTTGTAGTATGTATAGTGAAATCCAGATGATAAGAAGATAGTGGTTTTCCATATCCGTATATGGTGAAGAGAATTTCTTTATCTTTGTTGTCATCACAAGTTTCACTATGGAAACTATTTTGACGAATATCTCTATAGTAATAGGGTACGAGTTATATCGAGACACAATAAAGCATCTTTTATAACACCCAAGAGTACCCATAGGGATAGTAAATATGACTCAAGTTGAGTCGATAGTTACATCATCGCGTCTAGCGATTATTGAAATATTTCCAGACCTCTTAGTAAGAGTGGAAACATTATATTTCCCTGAATATAGAGTTTGTGGTGCATATGTCCACAACGCACATATCATATTTCATCTGATTGACCCACGTAGAGAACTATATATATAGACCTGAAGATTTCCAGTATGAAAATCTCTATCATATATATAGAATACATACAAATGTATTTGTATCAAAGTGCTGATACAATATATTGTGATATACAATATATAATGACAATAGTCATGTTCTTATTAGAACATCATAAATTGACATAAATAAACACATCACTAAGGAGACTAAGGGACTAAATGTATAGTCTCCAAACATGATGGTTGAAGCATATTCAATCATCATGCTCTCCATGCTCACAGGGTTCCGTGACAGCTTGATGGTGTCAGGTTGAGGGTTTGAAGTGAGTTTGAAACCATTACCCTTGAGGTCCTTTATGTCCCGATGTCGTAGCTTTTGCACGCACTATCCCATGGGATGCAAGACTGATCTTGATGTCCATGGTCCGCTTAAGCAAGTTGTGGCGATTGAGGGCAAGAGCCTCAAATTATTAGCCATCGATTACTTATAGGGGCAAACTTAAGATAATTAATTTACCAATAGTAAATTAAAAATCATCATAGTTTTGTAATAAGAATGCAAAACATTGACTCAAGTGTATAACTTGAAAATGCTCAACCTCAATTGTGGGAACATAACACGTTGAAGATCATATAGATCTCACAGTAATAGGTTGCATAATCTGACAATGTCAGTAGATGTGCATGGTTCTATTACCTTTTGTATGTCACAATTTAAATTTATAAGGAAAAACACGTTGGAGGTAGTCGTTTTTCGAGATTGAGAAAACGTATGCCTCACCGTAAGAGTGATAGTCTGCACATGGGCAGTAGATCAAACTCATTACCTAGTGTTTTTTTTCTAATATAACGAGGGAGATGTAATTGTCAAAAATTACAAGTCTGTTGTGCGGGAGAAATTAATCTCGACCGCTAAGATATGTTCATGAAAAATGGCAATGTGCTAAACACATAGAACATATCATATCCGGTGAAAAACCAGTAATATATTCATATTACAGATTGTGTAATATAAATACATCTTAATGTTGCAAAATTAATAGATTTCAAGAAATTATCTTGAAATTATTAGTGTGAATCTCAAATTGCTAAGGATGACACCTTGAAGATAATCTCCAAAATGGAGTAGATCTCGCAACATTAGGAAGTATAATCTGATGAAATCAGTAGATACTATCTCTTAATGCCTTATGTCATGACTTAGTAAAATATATGGGAAAACACTTTGTAAAGCAATCATAATGTCGATGCGACAAAATGTAGGCTTTATCAGTAGTCAACAATAATCTGCGTAGGTAGTAGATTCATATCACTACCTTGTGATCCCAAGCATCAATTTGAAGAAATCACCTTGATTTTTTGCATATGTATTTGCAAGAAATTGAAAATCTCAATTGCAAATAGATGTATTATTTTTTACATGTGTTTAACATGAAAATAGATACATCATAGAAATATTCCGGAGTACTGCGTACACAACGGAAAAACAGTACTGTAGAAGTACTTAATTTATCTTTGCAAAAGAAAAAGGATCTCAATTGCAAGAGAAAAAAAAATCACGGTTGACACAAGTTTTGGCCTATTTAGAAATAAATAAAGCCACAAGGACTCAAATGAAAAACTTGCAAATTCTCCTGTGCACGAGTAAATCGTAACTTCCTCGTCGGGCACGGGCGCGGGAGGCAGCGACGTGCTGGATACGAGAGGCGGCGTGGTCGTGGCATGACTGCAGGCGGAGCCGGCCACGGCTTGATGCGGGCGAGCGCGGCCGGCGAGACCACGGAGCGGGCGGACGCGGCTACGGCTTGGTGAAAGGGCATGTGCCCTTATGTTTGGTTTTGGTAATTGATGACAATCTTTATGGACTAATGGTTTCCTTGAGTTATACTTTAAGGTCTGTCCATAGGCAACGCTTGAAGATCATATGGTGGCTTCAAGGTTGTAAGATGAAGATTACGTGTTGACCAAGGTGTTCTTCATGGAGTTATCCAAAGATTGGTCAAGTAGATGTGTGCAAGGTCAAGAGGAGCATCACGAAGATATCGTATGCTTGGAGCTTGCCGACCATTTGGCGTTTATGGTCTTGTGAAGATGTGCCTAAAAGAGGCTCACCCGTAATGAGTATGGGGGAGCTATCTACAAGTCTTCATCGAGCCGGCGGAATCAAGGAAGATGTTCCAACTTGAGGCGGGCATGATCGTCATCATCAAGCTCAAGTGGATTATGCGCAAGACAAAGGTTTGACTAGATATGTGTCTAGTTTACCGGTCTCTTGGTAGTAGTTAGGAGACCGTGTTATAGGCTAGGCCGAGTCGTTCGTGGAGAGCTCAAACCTTTTGCATCCTTGGCATCATCTTTATTGATTCTTGTTTGGCTTTTCTCCGTGTGAGTTTTGGAGCTTGTGGTCTTCTTCATGACAAGCTCTTGTTCATCGAAAACGGATTTCATATGCGTCTTCTCGTATGTTTTTCGATGTAGGAGATTTTTCGGGTCGTCTCGGTTAGTGGTTTCTCACCTCTATTTGTTTGACATTTCTCCCCTGCCACTTCTAAATATTTCCATCAAGCTTGAGTTTGCCTTAATCGGAGTTCATTTGCAGAAGTTGTGGCAGTTCAGGGTTTGTCTGTTTCATTTGGAGTTTATATGTTGTGTGGCCTGGGCTCCCTGGTTCTGCCAGGGCGGTAGTACCGCTCTTCGAGCGGTAGTACCGCGCCACCGTAGTACCGTGGGCGAGTACCGCACTCACTACCGTAAGTCCACTGGACTTTGCGGTAGTGGGCACGGTACTGGCCCCCGGTAGTACCGTTGGGCGGTAGTACCGTGCCACGGTAGTACCGCACCCAGCGCGGTAGTACCGCGCTACGGTAGTACGGCAGGCTAGTACCGTAACCACTACCGCAAGCGTACTGACTAAGCGGTAGTGGGCACGACACGAGGCTGCGGTACTACGGCAGCCGCACCCACCGCGGTATTACCGCTCTCCGAGCGGTAGTACCGTGGTTGGTGGGCTGCCAACGGTTCCCAACGGCTGGATTCGTGGGAGACTATAAAAGGGGGTCTTCTTCCTCCTTTTTCTCCACCGGTTCTTTGCAAGTTCTTCCCCCCATTGTTGACCTCTTTGAGCTTGCTTACTCTCTTCCCCTCCTATGATTCTTGATCCTTTTTGAGGGAAAAGAGAAAGGAGGTCTAGATCCACATTCTCCACCAAGTCATCTCTCCTCTTTGTGAGGGGAACCTTGTGGATGTAGATCTTGGAGTTCTTGGTGTTCTCCTTATTCCTCCTCTCATATTCCTCCATAGCTTTTGTTGCTTTGGTGGGATTTGAGAGTTGGGGAATTGAGCACTTCGTGTGCTCTTGCCATTGCATTTGGTGCATCGGTTTGAGTTCTCTCCGAGGATTCTTTGTAGTGAGTGAAGTTGTGAAGATAGCTACTCTTGAGTGCATTGGCACTCTAGAGCTTGTTCCTCGTGGGTGCGTTGGCACCAAGAGGCTTGTTGTTACGGAGCTCAATCATTGTGGTGGAAAGCTTCGGGACGCTACGGGAGCCTCCAATTTGGTTGCGGAGATTGCCCCGAGCATTTGTACGGGTTCGGTGACCGCCCCCAAGGGTTGCCATTTGTACGGGTTCGGTGACCGCCCTCAAGTGTCCTAATAGTGGAATCATGGCATCTTGCATTGGTAAGAGCGTGAGGAGAAATAGGGTGGCCCTCGTTGGCTTCGTGTGAGCATTGTGCTCCTCACCCTCTCCAAACGGAGACGTACTTCTCGCAAGAGAAGGAACTTCGGTAACAAATCCTTGTCTCCATCGGCTCCACTTGCGGTTATCTCTACCTTTACTTTGAGCAAGCTTATTACATTGTTTATCTTGTGCTTGCTCATATTATTGTACATTGCTTGTCACATACGTTGCTCTTCTAGTCAACCTATTTACTTGTGCACCTACTTTGTGATAGCCATAGTTCTCTTGTCATATATCTTGCTATCACATAGTTGTTTATCTTGCTTAGTATAAGTTGTTGGCGCACATAGTTGAGCCTAGCTTATTTAGGTTTCTTGCTTGGCAAATTAAAAGTTAAGTTTTATTCCGCATTTGTTCAAGCCGAAACCGTAATTATTTTAATCGCCTATTCACCCCCCTCTAGGCGACATCCACGTCCTTTCACTTGGCGCGGCCGGTCGATGCCTGGCGGCCACGGTCATGGGTTTCGGTGCAGAGGCCTGGCAGCCGGCGCGCCGTGGCGCACGGTCGGGCGCGGCGCGGGCGGGGTCGCGGCGCAGAGGCCGGAGCCTAGGCCGCGGCGCGGTGGCCGGGCAGAGCCGGGCGTGGGTGGCGGCGCAAACGGAGGCGGCGCGGCAGGCCGGCGAGTCCACGGCACGGGGCGGACAGGCGGGGTTGCGGCCCAGAGGCCGGAGCCTAGGCCGCGGCGCGGTGTCCGGGCAGAGCCGGGCATACAGTCGCCGGAGACGGAGCCACCGCGGGCGTCGGGCACTCGAGTTGGCCGCATCGCTCATCGTTCCTTCTCTGTTCGTGGCCTCCTTTTCCGCTCAGGGCAAAGCAAAGGGCTGATAACGTGTTGAGAGGAAAACTAGAGAGGGAACAAATGAATCAACTGTGTCTCTTTCATTAGATGATGTGATATATATACAGATGGAAAGACACCATGAAGGGGTGTCTCTTCATGAAGGGGTGGAAGTTACAAGGGTAGATTTACCCCATAATTAACACATGTTAATTATTTCTAACAAAAACAAAGCTCTATCTCTTACATGTAGTACCTGTCCAAAAGCAAAGTAAAAATAAAAATAGATTCAATTTCTTATATATTTTATAAATTATTTAAAGGGTTAGTAAAGATTAATTAGGTTAATTAATTGTTTTTTCCGCGAGCCGGTGCGGCAGCTCGCCGACTGTTGTCGGTGGTGAAGTTCGAGAAGCCGGTGGGGGGGGTGACACAAAGGATCTACAGGGGCAGTGCTCGAAGGAGGGAGATCGGCTGTTGGGGAGGAGGGAGGTCGAGGCATGGAGCTTCGATTGGCGGCGATGGCGCGAGCTCGGGAAGAGCCTGAGATCAGAGCGACGCGGGAGGGATGGCGACGATGAGGAGGAAGGAGGGAGGTTGACGCCGACGGCTCACCGGTCGGCCATGCACATGTGGTCGGGGCCAGGGAAGAAGGGATCGAGAGAGAGGGTGAGTGGGGTGTGACCTGTGACATGGGGGGGGGGAGAGAGAGAGAGTTTTTAGATGGGCCCTACATGTAAGCGACAAATGTCCAGGAAATGGCCAGATGCCAGTCAAAGGCCTTTGACCAGACGGAAATGACACAATAGGGCATTTTTATAAGGACACATAACAGCGGAGGGGCAAATTTAAACACACTTTAAAATTACGGGTAAGTTTAAGTAGTAGACTCAAGTTAAGGGCTGAAATGTAATTGTTCCTTTGAGGGCATTGGATGCGGGGCGCACGCGTGATCTGCGTTATGTCTCGAAAACCAGCCCCCACCTAAGTGCTTTGCGTCCCAAAAATCCTTCTCACGCGCGAAACGATTGGCGTGCATTCATGTTGGTTGAGGGCATTGGATGCGGGGCGCACGCGTGATCGGCATTGTTGGAGGGATGTCCGGCTCGCCGATCGAGAACCTCGATCTTTGCACCTATTTAATGTTGGAGAGACGCGATGGGACGGCTAACCGTCTAGTGTGGCGATCGAGAAACCCACTTTGGCGTCCAACATTCAAATTGACTCCTCCGCTCCCTTGCATAACACTGACTATTTAAATGAACCCTCGCAGGATCGTGGACCACAACACACAAACACGTCCCTTTTCTTTTTCTCCACCTTAATTGCTCCTCCGCTCCCCTAGTTATGACTAGGAGCTTTAGGCTCTTGTGCACAACCTTCTACGAGAGCTGACCCCAAAACCCTATACCTTGAGAACATGCTTCGAGTGAGAGGTGATAAGCTTTTTTGTTGAGCGTCTCAGAGGAACAACTCGCTCAAGTTCGATTACTTTTTGGACGCATGTCTGCCTACTTTCACTACTTCCTCTACATTGGACGACCATCACCATCATGGCTCAAGGCGGTGTCGCATCGGTGGTTTTGGTGCCCTTTTATGTTCCGATACTTCTTCTCGTAACATGTGTCATTGGTTCATATGCGTATGTTCTAGATGTCCAGTCTGTTATACTATGTGATTTACCATATCAATAATTTTATTATGATGCTAATCCGACCTAATCTTTTACGAAATCTGCATAATTCCCTAACATTTTTTAAACGTTTGCACCCCAAAGTTAGATTCTAAGGTAGTCTTCCCCGGCCATCGAGATCCAACTGTCCACATATTTTTTATTTGGACCCTACAGTTAGATTCTATTGTCGTCTTCCCTCCTTCTTGCACACCAATAAATAGAGCCTGTACGCCACTCAATCTTGGCAACAACCATCAAGTTAAGAATCGTTCCCCCTTCCTGGAGACTTGCTGATCTCGTGCTTCTACCATTAGCTAGGTAGAGCCACCAGCCATGGCTAGGGTGGTAGAGCCTCTCATCGTGGGGAAGGTCATCGGGGAGGTCATTGACAACTTCATCCCCACCGTGAAGATGACCGTGACCTACAGCTCCGACAAGCAGGTGTTCAATGGCCACGAGTTCTTGCCGTCGGCAGTCGTGGCCAAGCCACGCATTCAGGTCCAGGGCGGCGACATGAGATCTTTCTTCACGCTGGTTTGCATGCGCTTCCTCTCCTCTCATCTCTTCTCTCTGGCCATCCCATGCGTACGTACACACAGAGTACTTGTTGCTGCTCTTCAGATCATGACGGACCCAGATGTGCCAGGGCCTAGCGATCCATACCTGAGGGAGCATCTCCACTGGTAAATATACTAACCCAACGAGTAAAAAAAAGATCATATATCATTAGCTACCTTGGAAAAAGCATCTCATGAGCTATATATATGATCAAAGTCCAACGAGCAAAAAAAGATCATACTTTCTCTGTTCGGAATTAGTTGACGCTAAAATGAATGTATCTAACATTGAAAATTGAAATACATCTAGATACATCCATTTCTTCAGCGCATCTAATCCCAAACAGAGGGAGCATATCATTAGCTACCAATCGGGCTAGACGTTTAAGGCTAAATTAATTATGATCCGGTGACCCATAAGTTGCTATTCTACGGATATATACAAGGCGCTAGTTTTTGTTTAGTGGACATAAGTGTCCACACTTATATGATCAGCTATATAATAATATGCTGGTCATTTCCAGAAATGGAAATTGGGAGCGCTGCTCATTGATGGAAAAAAAGAATATGCTGATCAGGCTATGAGTTTTGTATACATGCAGGATCGTCACTGATATTCCTGGCACCACAGATGCTTCTTTTGGTGAGTGCCTTCTTATTTCCTGACTGACTTTATCCTTAACTTGTGTGGATAAACATGCATGGATGCATGCAGGAAGGGAGGTGGTGAGCTACGAGAGCCCGAAGCCCAACCTCGGCATCCACAGGTTCACCTTGGTCCTGTTCAAACAGAAGAAGCGGCAGGCCGTGAGCCCTCCCTCCTCCAGGGACTCCTTCAACACTCGCGGCTTCGCCGACGAGAACGACCTCGGCCTCCCCGTCGCCGCCGTCTACTTCAACGCTCAGCGGGAGACGGCCGCACGACGCCGCTAGCTGACGACGGAAACCCTTCTTCTCTCGCTTTCCAATAAGAGTTTGTGCGTGTGATCTTGTGACTAGTGTTTCTGGCGGTCTTTCTACCGATCGGTTGTTCAGTGAATTCAATTACTTTCTTCGTTTCAAAATAATTATCTTAACCTTAATATAAATTTATACTAGAGCTAGTATAAAATTAAGACAGTTATTTTGGAATTTGAGGGAATAGTTACTAGGCAGTTGGTGAAAGTGTATATGTGCAGCGTACATCTGCCGCTGGAGTGAATTTAGTTCATCTCCTATTTGTTCATCTCCTGATGTGTACATGCTGCATGTGTCACGTGTACGTGTGCATGCATGCATGTGTGGCTACTAATTCACCGCAGCTTATAGCTCGTATCAGATCCTTTAGCCTTTATGCCTCTGTTATGAAAGTTGTAAGGGCGTTTTCAAGGCAGATCGTCAAAGGGACGCCATCCAGCAGTGGTACCAAATGTCTGCCCCTTTTTTAGCTTATTTTCTTTGGCAAATATACCTAGAACCATAGCAATTCGACCATACATTTAAACGGTTACAAATGCAACTACTAGCAAAAACATCGAATGTTCAACATGTTTTTTTTACATCTATCGATCCTAAAAACAGAAGAACCGGTTATCCATGCCAAATGCCTCAATTTTTGGCCTCATTTTCATCTTCCTTTTGCGCAAAGCATTTGTACATGTTAGCACGAAAGTCGTGAACAAACTTCTCCGCATAGGGATCCAAGTCATCCGCCTTTGACGTACAAGATATTTTCCTCCTTGGAAACTACCTGGATCGCAAGCTTCCTCTCCTCGATTCTAATCTTTATATTTTTCATTTTCAAGAACGTGCTAGATCTCTTCTCTTTTTTTACTCCTTGATGTTATTGTATTTGTTACATGTGTCCTCCTTCTTCGCCATTGATGGCGTTGTACTTCTCCTCCATGTTGGCTACCGCCCCCCTTCTCAATCCCCCCCCCCCTCCCTGTCGACCTAGATACACGGGTAGCTGGTGCAGGCTCTCCAATGGTCGGATCACCACCTTCATGACTTGCTTTGTCGGTGGCGGTATTGACGGAATGAGCAATGGTGCTTTACTTCATTTGCGCATTCAACTTCATCCAATAATGCATCATCGTGAATGTCTTGCCCTTAGTCTTATTGTACAAGGCAGCGACATTGCCACACTAGAAACGTAGAGAAAATCAAACAAATGACCAACGCATAGGGCAACACAAAGAAACATAGAGAAAATCGACATAATAAGAGTTTGAGGAGGGGCACTTGTCCATCGGTTTCCATTTGTGCAGACGCACACAAAACTTCTTGACAACCTCTTGAATGGTTTACCATCGATGACTTAGCGACTCCGGATTCCGATCATAGATCACTACCTTTATGTAGGGGTTATCATGCATTTGCTCATGATAAAAATCGTGCACACATTGCCAAAAATCCGAGCCATTTTTCTCTATGCTATTGAAGGGGTCAGGGCTTGTGGCCAACCACGCCGCGTACAACAATTCAGCCTCTTTTTTTTAAGTACAACAAATCCATCCTCTTCTTCGTGTCTACATAAGGCACAACCATTTATTGGGTGTTCGCCGTGGAAGTCTCTTGCTTTGCAATTGGCTCTTGACATTTTGGGTGTTTTGGTGATCCGCGGTACAGATGCCATAACCATTACCTCTCTCCATCTTCTTCGAGCTTTTTTGTATGACAAGGCACATATACATTGCTATTTATATGCCTTGATCGACCTCAGTTGTCTATGCATGTTTATATATGCGGTCTTGCCGTATCTGATGTTTGCATTGTGTGCCTTTGTAATATTAATTAATATATGGCTGGCGACTGAGAAGAGGCATCAGTTCTTGGCCCCCCTTTTCCCACCATTTGGGTGTCCCTTTTGATTGATTTGGAAATATTTGATCATTAGCATATGTGCCTACGTATGCCTTCCTTCCATGACTAAGTTTGTGCACTTTCTGGATACGCCTTTTTTTTACAGTATTCTGGATACACCTATTTCATGCTTATACCTGAAAAGTAATGCTAATTATATGAGCCATAATAATATTAATATATCTACTATTCTTTCCGATCCATAATAAATGTTGCTCATTTTGTATTAGATGAGCGAAACTTATTATGGATCGAAGAAAGTATAACATGCATTCACAACAGATAATTCAACAGCTAGCCGCTTCGTCATGTATGAGTAAATGGCTAAGTTAAGCAACAGACATGATTTTTTTTGTAGCACGGTACGTACAAATAGTTCCAACGGATGAATCAATTACGCATTGTAGACTGAAGTGTTTCCCATCTATCCAGCATATCATTACAAAAAGTTCAAATGAATTCACAAAACAGGTAAAGTGGACATTCATAAGGGCGAAGCTCTGACTGGTCGTAGCAACTAGCCGCTAACTAGTGCGCATCGACCTACAGAACAAAGATCAAAATCTGAGTAATATATTCTAGGCATATATGCATCATCTATATGGGGTCTGTCTAGGAAACAGATCGCATTTACGAAAACATCAGCATCAGCTAAATAATATTGCACTTAAGTAGGAAGACATAGGGCTTGTTTGATTCATAGGATAAGAAAATCAAAGGAACAGGAAAAGCATATGATTGCAATGCCATGCCCACTCCAATCCTATAGGATTTTGCTTGCGCCAAAGTTTGTTTGATTCCATCAAAGGAATTGTAGAAAGAGGTTGGAGTGAATGTTAGGATTTCTATAAAGGTAGTAAAAAAAATTATGGAAAAAATTCCTATAAAAACAATTCATGTGAATCAAACGAGTAACGTAAGAAAAAAATCCTATGAAATAAAATCCTATAATTTTTTTATAAAATTCCTATGAATCAAACGAGCCCTAAGTCGGCAGCTGATTCGTCTAGTAAATAGTAATCCACCCTATGAAGCCTATCTGACCCAACAACCGGTCATGCATGCATAATAAGGGAGGCTCATGTTGGCCTACAAGCTAGAAGTAGGGATGCAAATGGGAACGACATATATTCTCAGCTTCACGTCATTATCAGCCGTAGTATAAAGTATAAACAAACATGCACACGAAAAGAACAAGAAAATGCCACCCATGCCTTTTGAGTTTTGTCGTTTTCTTTGATCATTGTTACCTAATAGCATCCACAGCCGCAGACATCTAATTGAGTCCCTCAAACACCCGCAGACGCAACTGGTGCGTTCATGATCACTGATCGGGCAGTCTTCATTTTGTCGCTGCTATAACCATGTACCTCATATCTGACATCTTCATATCCATGTAAACCATGCAAAGCAACGATGTAGATCAACAAAAGAGCAAGTTCAGCGCCGAACAATAGAAGTTTACGGTCATCCAACACAAAAGGACGGGGTGAAAGTCTATTTCGGTCATCCAACACAAAAGGAGCAAGTTCATCCCAAACAGTGCTAAAACATAACTAAACCAGATAGGACGGAGCAAGTTAGTACTTCCATGCCGGATCCTTCCCCTTGCGGTCACTGGTGTGGCTGTACTCCTTTGTATACAAGTCAACGGCCACAAGGGCGTCATCGTTGCCATTGGAGCCGTCGGAGAGGAAGAGTCGCAGTCCTTTCCCTAACCCGTCAGCCTTCGAAGCAGGTGCTCCTGCTACTTGGTGTGTCGGGAAGCCCTCGCCTTCGCCGACACCGTCGTCACAGCCTCACGCTCCGACTATTCATTGGCGAGCCAAAGCACATTGGTCTTCTTCCATCAGAGTCGACACTTCTGCCACCGGACGCCATTGATCTTAGTCGGAGGAGGTGGGGAGAGAGAGAGAGAGAGAAAGGTGGATAGATAGAGGCTAGGGTTCATCTGAAGAGGGGAATTTATGCTGGCCACCATCCGTTACCGGATGGATCCACTCAGTCGGCAACAACGAGGTGGATGCACCCGATCACACCCGTGCCTCCCCATATACGCCCAAAATTTGGGCTGGATACGAGGAGTGCCGGCAGATCAAACGTGTAGGTCCTCTTTAAAGAGCCCGTCTGTGTCACTGTTTTGTGAGTGGGCATTGATCAGATCGCCCGTCCGGTAAGTTTGGGGAGCCCGTTTGTAGATGTTATAAGAATAATCACATTCAGGAAAACCACACTATCATATATGTCATTTAAGAATAATCATATGTTCAAGAAAGCACACTATCACATATGGTATCAAGTTCCAGTTGTAGATGAGCGGGACAAGGGGTACAACAGTATAAGCGTAGGATGACAACTATATACATAAACAAGTTACTGGCATAGTATGTATACCAATACAATTGTGACATAACTAGTTTAAATGGTTCTCAATCATAATATACGCGGAAAAACTCCCCACGTCACTCTCCCTCGAGGGTGGATATGGTCTAGAGGGACAGTGGATATAAAACTATCACAAAATTTATATACCATAAAACTACCATTTTAGGCTAAGGGTTTAAGTAAACAACATGTTTTCTTAAAAAATAGAGAACTACCATAAGTTTGGTTTACTGTTTCACAAAACACAAGTAATTGAACGGTTATGTTTTATCCCGGTTTATGATAGGTTGATCCCACTGTCAGGTGCCACGTTAGCGCAGGACAACGACGCTGCCGTTAACAAATGTCACCCCAGTATGGCCGGACCGAGAAAAAACGACTCAATCAAAATTTCTCTCTCTATATCTCTCTCTCTCTCACACACACACGGATTTATCTCCTCACTTTGACCAAGGTGGTGTCGACGCTGACGATATCCTCACTCTAACCAATGTGGTGACACGTCGACGAAGCTCATTGACGACAAAAAGTCGGTGTGTATGGGGGGTGAGGGGAGTAGGCACCAGTGGTGAGGGAGATGAGTACTCGGAGGTCAGCAAGTGGCTAGGCAGCACGAGCTTCACAACGCAGTCGAAGATGCCACCGGAGTATTGAGCGGCGATGGCTTTGGCCAGAGCCATTGTTGGGAAACGTAGTAGAAAACAAAATTTCGGCCTACGAATCAAGAACCCAAGATCGCCCAAGAAGATTGCATACAAGGTTTTAGGTCATGGCTCACCAACCGATGTAGCGGAAGTAGAGTTGGTGAAGACCGTCGGTGCAGATGCCCGCAGCTAGGAATTTCAATGACCTCCCAACCGCGAGGATATCGATCCCTCGAACCGTCCCGCGATCTAGTCCCACGGACAAGTCCCACGAACAAGCTCCTCGAAGAAGGGTCGAAGATACGACCCCTCCATTAGTATCCGCACATCCCGTAGCAGCAATCCAGCAGCGCTCCGCCGTCCAAAGATGAACGCCACCGAGAAAACTAGAGGGAGAAAACCCTAACGGATTCCGATCTAGAACAGCGTCTAAACCGGGGTCTAATTGTGGAGCAACGGGGTTTAGAGGAGGGAGGGTGACGCATAGGCCTTGGGGACAAGTTGTGCTGCGCCGCCACCCCTCCCCCACATTATATAGGTGTCCAGGAGACCCTTGGGGCGCAATAAGGGGGGTGGGGAGTCCAACTTGGACTCCCAAACCTTCCAAACCTTCCCACACCTTCCCACCGTAAACCTGCCATATTTGGGTTTTGGTATTCCCACCTGGAGGAGGATTCCCTCCCCTTGGTGCGCCCCCACCTCCTTGGCCGGCCAAGGCAGCCTAGGTGGCTTTCCCCCCAAGGCTAGGGGCGTGGGGTAGTGGGTGGTACTTCCCGGAAACTTCTGGATCCTTCCAGAAGCTTCCAGGACCTTCTAGGACCTTCCGGGACCTTCAGGGATCGTTTCGGGACATTCCGGAACCTTTTGGAGCACTTTCAGGACCTTCCGGGACCGTTCTCGGACGTTCCGGAGCCATCCGGATAGTTTCCAAGACTATCCGAGTTACAGTTTAAGCCACCCGATGACCGCGAAGGTTGTCGGGACACCCAGCGATTATCCAGAAACTATTCCGGTTGATCCAGGACTTCCCTAGTACCATTATCATATGTTTCGGAACCACATGGGACTACTCCAGAGTGATCCGGAGATATCCTTAAATACCCAGAACTACTTCTGGTGCCCTTATGAACAATTCCATAAATCTCTGAAACTACTTTCGGTACCCGTATGAACTATTCTGCTTTGCTTCCACTAAACCTTCTACCATACTAGTATTCTAACAGACTACCGCTCGTTAAGTGTGTGACCCAATAGGTTCGGTATAGTGCGGACATGACTCAGAACATCTTTCGGACATAGGTCAACAGCCTTTTTTCAATAGCCAATAATCAACAGCGGAGCCATGGACACCCATGTTGACTCCCGCACATACACGAAGAAACTTCGAGTGAACCATTATTTTTATTCATGTACCATTCCCTTTGCTTCGTGATATATGACATAGTTAGAGGAGAGATGTTTGGCACCCATGTATAACAACTTTTTGAACACAAGCCACTCGTTATCCTCTTTGCTCGTTTGTCTCTATTTCTCGTTATTGTATTCCGGTATCCCCGTGATTAAATCACAATGCGTCTTGCCAGACTAGAATGGATACCGTCATACCGAGTGGGACCAAAGTCAATATCTCTTCATCGTGAAGGAGCAAATCCCATTCTTGAACTATCACAGTCACTAGCCACACCATCTGACATACCCAGAACTTATTTTACTACTTCGCATTTACGGGAGGATTCATCTAAGAACCAAAGCATGTCTTCCTGTGTGAAGCAACTCGATACTCTCATGGTCTAAGGAATTACGTATATGATAACATTTCATGATATGACTTATAACGTAGTTACGATGTGATCTCTAAGTATATCATTCAATACTGGGGTCGGTTCAACATCATTGTTCTGCTAACAATATGTTCCCATTGCTACTGGCATCCTTGTTACAAGAACAATCTCCATGATTAAGAAAACGTAATCATCAGTTAGCACATGAGCTGGTCTTAGAGGCTAAACCAGGAACTCTTGGTGTTTACATTTCCACACATGCAAATGAGTTTTCTTCTGAATCTCATAGTCAGGGTGATTGCAATTATAGCACAGAAATATAAACATTAATTACGAACGTGGAAATATATATAATAACATTTTATTATTGCCTCTAGGGCATATTTCCAACAGTCTTCCACTTGCACTAGAGTCAATAATATTATCAGTGCTTGAGAACTTTACACCTATGGCATACCGGTGTAAAACATGCTTCATTTGTGGTATAGATTTCATCTACGAAACTGACGTTTCAGGCCCGTTTGTATCTTGCATATCTTCGCGTTTTCACGCTATCATAAAATTCACTAATTTTATCAGTTTAGCTTTGTATTTGTTTGAACCATTTGGCAGGACCTTGGTTCCTTTAGAATAAGTCATGAAATCATTCATCAATGTTCCATGAGCTTCAAGCATCTAGGAAACCATACCATGTTCATAAATGAACTGATGATTCAAAATACTTCTTTAAGCAACAATATACTTAGCCTCTGTTATAGAATTCGCCACAGTATCGAACTTGACATAGTTCCTCCATACTGTGCCACCCTTACGTGTGAAACACATAATCCCAATTAAAATCGAAAATCGATCGGAGTAAGTATGAAGACTGAATTGGTGTAACTGTTTACATCAAAATCCAACTGGTGTAACTTGTTACAACGAGCTCTTCATTATCTCCATTTTCCGAGAAACATATCTTATCTTTCATAAGTTTAACTTTTCACTGTTTGTCCAATGATCAACATGTTGATCACTTTGGTATCTTGCTCACAACCTTTTGGAGCACTGGACATATCTGGTCGTTTTACATATTATGGTGTACATGATTAATCCAAACACACATGTGAGTGAAATTTAATTCATGTGTTTTGCTAATCTGTGTTCATGAACACCGATTTCCGCAAACAACTTTTCACCGTGACCTCGGCAAGAACATCCTTCCTGGTGTTTTCATACTAAACTACTTTACTATTATGTCAACATGTAACGTTGGCTTTAGCATGATCAAGCACTTACTATCTGCATAGATCACTGTGCTCAATACAAATGCTATATTAGCCCAAGTTCTTCAACTGAAAACTATTTCCAATGAAGTCCTTATTCGTGTCAAGAAATTTATATAATTTCCAATCAACAATATGTCATCTACATAAGATTTTAGAAATATCATTCAGCTCCCACTTACTTTCTTGAACATTGAAGCATCTTCGTTGTTCCTGATGAAAACAAACTCTTTTGGCAATTTCATCACAACGAAAATTCCAAATCCATTATGCTAGCTTCAGTCCATCACTGGATATCCAAGGCTTGCATCTATTTTAGCATCCTTTGAATCGACAAAACATTCTGGTCATATCACGTATACGTCATTTGTTATATTTCCGTGTAGGAACTTTGTTTTGACGTTCATTCTACCATATCATATAAATGAGATATGTAGTAATTGCTAGTATAACCCGAACTGACTAAAGCATTTCTACGGTCGACACTATTTCGCCGTAGTCAACTTTGGAACCTGCTAGAAAACAATTTTCCAACGAGTTGAGCTTTATGGATAAAACAATTTCATCCGAATCAATTATAGATCCATATATATATTCTTCAGACTTTTAGTCTTTCGGAGGGTCTACCAAGTTCAAAACTTGACTTACTTCCATGGATACTATCTCAGATTATTTGGCATTTAGCCAAATCCCGGAGTCAGGACCCATCAACGCTTCTTTGTATATCACAGGTTTATCATTGTCGAACAACAATATCTCGTTTACATAAAAAATGTTTGTACGAGTTTTGTCTAACCTGTGTGGTTCAGCTGCGCACTTCTCTGAAGATTCAACAATCTTTGACAAGTTGCACTATCCTCCCACTCACTCTTTTGTAAAAAACTATTTTTCTTCAAAACACACTGTTCTTAACAACAAACAGTTTTGCTTTTGTGTAGTGATAGAGGAATACCAAAACTTTTGGCATAACCTTAACAAAGTAGCACTTATCTGATTTGGGGTTTTGAGTATGTCAAACATATGCCTCATTTACCCAAATTTTAAGAAAAGACAACATGGTTTTAACATTCTATTCCACATCAAATATGGTGTCATTTCAACAGATTTGATGGTGCTCTTTTCAGTGTAAAAGCCGTAGTCACTGACGCATAACTTTAATAAATATAATGGCAAATTGATAAACGTTATATTTGATCTTACCGTGTCATACATGGATTGATTACATCTCTCGAACACTTTACTCATAGTGGTGTTCCGGAAGACGCAAGTTATGACACTTCTTCACAACTCATCAGACGTTCGCTAAACTTGTAACTCAAATATTACTTTCTACAATCTAATTTGCAGAAGCTTTATTTTTTTGTTACAATGAATTTCTATTTCACTCTAAAATTCCTTAAACATTTCAAAGATTTCAGACGTATGTCTCTATTGAACAGATATCCACATATCTACTTCAACTCATGAGTGAAGATAGGGAATCTACTGCACACAACTACACTTATTGGACTACACACATCATCATGTATGATTACCAATGGTTTAGTTGCCCATTCATGTATGGCCTATCAACGGTGTTTTAGTCACATTACTTCGAGAAAAAGATCGCAAGCGTCAAGTAATTCATAATCATATGACTCGAAAGTCCATCACTTATGGAAATTCTTCATGCATTTTATGTCACTTGTGATAAACGGCAGTGCCACATCTATGTGGTATTTCTGTCAGTCTTGCGACGTTTAGCGTCAGTCTTATGGATGTTTAGTATTATTATCAAGATTCATAACATACAACCTATTCATAATGGAAGTATGGCCTTTACGTTATTCATAGCTTTGAACAACTCTCTTGCAACAAACATGATTCAAAATGATGTTTTGCAACAAGGCTAAAGTGTAGTAACAATTTACTCATCTCTAAAATGAATTATGAAGATAATCATAGAGTCAACACACGGTATAGTAAACCTTTTACCGTGTTCCCGAGCGTGTCAAAACTCATCATTAGCTAGTCATAAAGGTCATAGTATTTCTTGCATCGAGTTGCAACAATATGCAATCGATGTGATATTCCGGTGATCAACAGTTTAATCACAATATACATAATCCACAATTAACTGCTTAATCATGATTCCCAAGAATTACATCTCTTGACCAGCAATGAATTCATCTATAACTCCGTATGACTTTCATTTCTGAGCTGGTTATTCCAGTCTTCTTTCGTTTTGCCTTTATACGTATCATAGTTCTATTTCCAATGTCACTCCTACTCACAGAAGATCACACATGATCAAGGGTGGCGCAGGCCATGGACTTTCCGGCGTGTAAGTTTTACTAACACCCTATGGAACTTCCTTTCCCTTAATCCTCATCATCATATGATCAGTGTTCTTCTGGATCCCACACTTATCAGTTTTGTTTAGAGCACAGTGAACATTTTCACTAATGCTTACAATCATACATTGTACTAGATATCTTATATCCAACATTAATTGTCTTACTACTGAAAACAATTTTCCAGTTCCATGAATATAACATAACTATCCCAAACGTTTCGAAGTTCAGGTTTCATGGTGGTGAAGACAATGCACTTAGATGTGGTGGAATTCTAGCATTTTGGATTATGGATGTAAGTCACATCATCCATAGCATCAGCTGGAGAGCATCAAAAATTTGTGATAGGACAAGCTCCTTCTCGACACTAATGAGGATAGTCCTCACAATACGATACCAATCGTAAAGTTTTTACCAGATAATACAGTTAATCAAAATCAATTGGGAAGGTGGTAACGCGAGCCATTATTCTACAACGATAATGCAAATACTAAGACTTTGTTCATAATTAAGTTGCATTTGTGATTAATCAATTTAATTACTAAGTGCGCTCCCACTCAGATCAATATCTCTCGTAATTAATGCTGTAGTGATTCAAGATCCAACCCAATCGTCCGCCATTGATGTGACATCACTGATGACTTAGAATGGACCGGTAGGCCAACTTGTCAATCACGCCAAAGGTGATTCTTGTTCATCTTTCGATGGGCGTGTTCCGGTAGCAAACTTTTATCCAAACCGTCAAGACAACCAAGTGTAATTGCAGTGTGTTCTTAACACACCCGCCTTTTATGCGTCACACCGTGTGCACTCATGTGACATGACCTGCTCCGATGTGAAACATAGTATAGACGGTGCTACAGTTGGAAGAACACTATCAACTTGATATTGTTTTGCGAGAGATCACCCTAATAAAATACGACTACCGCGCATCAAACAAGGGTGCATCAAAGGGATAAACATCACAGGCAGTTCATAAAATTATGTGATATAGTATAGCCCTTTCCTTCGTGAAGTCTTCGTTGTCTTCACGTCGTCGTGGTAGAAGTCACCGTGTCCACCAACTTTGTCCTTGGCGCCGGAAACATCACCACGGCTTCCGGCATGTGCGTCGGGGTCCACCTCCGCATCGTAGATCATCACCTTGCATCTATCTATTGCTTTTCCTCGAGCTAATAAATAGTTCTGGCACGCAGGCCATAATTAAGTGACAATCATATGACTCCAGTCATCATGCCGTACCACGACACGCATGTCGCGAATAAATATTACATCATATAGCATCTCATACAAACACATTGCAAATCTTGAAGGCTATACCACATCACATGTATACTCTGCAAAAACAAGTTAGATCGCTATCTACACGGGTTGTTGCAAATTTTATCGTGGTTGATTAGCAGGTTACATGCAAACGTTGTTCCCTATACAAACCAAACACGATACTTCATTGTTACTAGTTTAACGTTCGGGGTGCGTGCAGCAACTAATGCCACAAGCCAAACTTCGTTCAACGCGTGACCCCCGTGTGGATTTGAGTTCATAAAATCCACAAGCCCCTCCATGTTAAATAGCCTTGGTGAATTGCACTAGGGCAAATACCACAATAGCCCAATCAAACCCACGTCCCTCGACGTGAGCTTGGAACACTGGTGTCGAGCAAAAGTCCGGCCGCTTCAGGTCTTACGGTGTTCATTTGCCGCCAGTAATGTGTGTAGCCTAAGACGCGTCCACCCGGCTTATCTATCATGCTCTGCGCATGGGAAAGGTTGGGAGTGAAATCGCTCTTCGGCAAGTCCCAGCCCGGCCGTACTTCACAGCGGGGTCTTACCTACACGCTAATCTTGCGTGGCATCTAGGCACAGTGTATCGTGTTCCAGGAAAGTGTGTTTTTGAGGCGCGGAGCCTTATAGCATTGCACCCGCTTGGAACAAAACATCAAGCGAGCTGTTCACTCATTCACCCGAGGAGCTTTGTTTCGAGTGCTCAGTCGGGGGGTTATTCGCGAGTAATCACTCGAATGCCGTTTCGGCTCTTTAGGTGAGGGAGCACCCGGAACTCTTAGCGTCGTATGGTCTTGGCGAATGTTTGTTTGTCTTTCGTCGGGTTTGAGGGAGCACCCGAGACTCTCATAAGTGCGAGTTTTCACTCGAGCACGTGGCTAACCTTTAGGTGAGGGAGCACCCGGGACTCTTATGATGTACGCTCCCGATGGGAGTAAGATGTTTTTCTTCCTTGGTGAAAAAGATCTGAAAGATGAAATATCAGAGCCTTGGTGTCTCTTTGGTTTTTCTTTTGCTGTTTGTGAGGGGCAGTGATGCCTCTGTTTGATGGCTGGCAGTGATGCTTTGCCATTGAACTGTCACATCTTCAGGACCGGTCATAATGATGGTCGCTGTGGCGTGCGGCAGGCGCCGGTTGGGTTTCCCAGACGCGCGTTGGAAACGCGCGCGAATTGACGCGTCTTGCGTACAGTGCGTCCCGTGAGAGAGCATCTTCGTCTTGGAGTCCGAGACGGCTGGGACGATTGGTCTTTGAATTAATTGTTGTTGTCGTTTTGGCTTCTCTGTGGCTTGATGGTAGTTGTTCTATAAATAGGCCTTTCTCTTCCACGCTTATATCCAGCTTGCTGCTTCACCTCTTTCTTCGTCTCTTCTTCCGCTCATGGTTCCTAGGCGAGGTGTTGGCCGTGGCCGTGGTCGTCGTGGCCGTGGTGGCCGCACACCACGTTCATGCCGAGGTAGCCGCCATGGTGCGGTGCCGGTGCCTTCCTCCTCTCCCTTGGAGGAGGGATTCTGGCGCTACAATTTTATTTTGCGTGTTCGTGGCCAAAGTGCCAATCGCATCCTTCTTCCCTCTGCTTTTTCTGCCATTGTCTCTGAACGTGGCTTGCTTCTGCACCTTCAAGGAAGCTGTCAATCTCCTTCTTACGTTGATTTGGAGTTTGATAGCTCTCACTTGATTTTTCTTGGCTCTGGTTGGAGTTTATTTGCTTGGCGGTTGAATTTGCGGGATGGTGATATGCTCAGCTGTCGTTTTGATGGTGAGAGCGTTGTCACTGTCCGCGCTTTCGATCCGAGTGGCAACAGCATGGATCCGCATGGGCAGGAGTCGAGCAACGATAACTCCACAAAGTCGAGAAGTCCATCACCGGCGTCTTTGACTGCTTCTTCTTCCAGGGACTCTTCTGGCGGTGGTGGTGAGCCGTCTTCAACTGCTTCCTCCTCTGCCTCTGAAGAAGACCTCGATGTCAAGCCACTGGTTAAACGAGTGCGGCAGGCGACCTTGTAGAACTGGAGGCAGCAGCGTCATCTTCGCCGGCAGCTTGGGTGGAGCTGGAGAAGAAGCTGGTGGAGCAGTGGCTCCAATGGTTCTGCAAATAAGTCGAGCTTCACCTTTTGTAATGTCATTGACATCATGAACCTGCTGCTTCGACTCCTACTTTGTCTGTGATGATGCTCTTGTACTAGAGTAGATTACCCCTCATGGGCACACATGTAGAAGTCATAATTCCTTGGGTGATTTTCTCTTGTAACAGGAGCTGCCTTCTATCCAAATGTAGTTGAGTCCTTTTGTACTGAAGATGATATCTATGATGGAAACTGTGTTTTATCCTTTGTAGTGGAATTTATACTTGAGCCTTTTATGCCACCGAAAACTGTGTCTTGACCATCAGGAGCTGTCTTCGAATCCTTTTGTAACTGAGAGTCTTTTACTGCTGGGGATTGTCTTCGGTTCCATCCTATACTTGGTACTGTTGGTTCTATCGGGTGCGCGACAGCGCTCCCGATGGGAGTAGCCCCCGAGGCTACGCTTGAGTCGAAGGGTCAGGCGTAGGCTAAAATTTGTTTCCTTTGTTGTCTTTTTATCGGGTGCGCGGCAGCGCTCCCGATGGGAGTAGGCCCCGAGTCTTTAGGTGATCGTTGGCGATCGGGTGAAGACTAGATGAACTTGTGCTTCCTCCAAAGTTTCTTCAAAAGTGCTTGGATGCCATGGGAGTGTTGATAGTCGTCTCTCGGGTGGGGTTTGTGCGCGATACCCCGAGTGCTTCGTGGAGGGGGTCGCGTAGGCGATAGTGCTGCTCGGGGGGGTTTTCTTCTTAAGTCCCCGAGTTCTTGGATTAAGATCGTGTAGGCGATAGAGTTGCTCGGGGTTTTTTCTTCTTAAGCCCCCGAGTGCTTCGATTAAGATTGCGTGTGCGATGGCAGTTGCTCGGGGGGAGTTTCCTCTTCAGCCCCCGAGTGCTTTGGTTAAGACCGCGTGTGCGATGGCAGTTGCTCGGGGGGGGAGTTTCCTCTTCAACCCCCGAGTGCTTCGATTAAGATCGCATGTGCGATAGTAGATGCTCGGGGGGGGGGGGAGTTTCCTCTTCAGCCCCCGAGTGCTTTGGTTAAGATCGCGTGTGCGATGGCAGTTGCTCGGGGTGGGGGGGGGAGTTTCCACTGCAGCCCCCGAGTGCTTCGATTAAGATCGCGTGTGCGATGGCAGTTTCTCGGGGGGTTTCCTCTTCAGCCCCCGAGTACTTTGAGATGGCAGTATTTGGGCGACATTTATTTTATTGCGGTCAAGCGATTTACATGAATTGCCAGTCATGTCCGACCGATAGGGGCTATGGATAGAATAGTCGCAAGTTTGCTACGTTCCATGGGTTTCCCATGTCCTCGTCTGTCTTTGGGTTCTTCGGCCTGTAGGCGCCGCCTCCGATGACTTCTGAGATTATGAATGGTCCTTCCCATTGGGGGCAAGTTTGTGGACCTTCTCTTGTATTAGTCGTAGGACTAGATCACCTTTGTTCAAGGTTCTAGTGCGCAGTCGACTGCTTTGGTAGGTACACAGTTTGTCTTGGTACCCTTCTGATTTTGCCAGGGCTGTGTCTCTTGCTTCGTCAGCCGTATCTTTGTCGTCTTGTAATGCTTCTTCTGCTTCTTCTTCCTCGTATCCGGTGACCCGGGGTGCTCCGAACTTGAGGTCATGTGGCAGGACTGCCTCTGCTCCGTACACCATGAAGAAGGGTGTGTATTGGGTTGCAACGTTTGGCGTGGTTCGTAAGCTCCACAGGACCGCGGGGAGCTCTTCTACCCAGTTACCGGCGGCTTGCTCGAGTGGTGCGAGGAGTCGTTTCTTGATTCCTCCACAGACAAGGCCGTTTGCTTTTTCCACCTGGCCGTTGGACTGTGGGTGCGCGACTGATGCGTAATTGATTTTGATGCCCAGTTCTTCGCAGAAGTTCAGAAATTATGCGGCCGTGAAGTTCGTGCCGTTGTCCGTGATGATGTTGTGTGGTACTCCGAATCTAAAGATAATCGACTTGATGAAGTTGACAGCCGTGAGAGCTGTGCAGCTGGTGATGGGCACTGCTTCGATCCACTTGGTGAACTTGTCGACTGCGACGCGCAGGTGTGTCCTTCCTCCCTTTGATGATTTCTTTAGTGGCCCCACCATGTCGAGTCCCCAGGTGGCGAACGGCCAGGATAGTGGTATGGTCTTGAGCTCTGATGCGGGAGCGTGTGGCCTGTTGGCGAATTTTTGGCAGGCGACGCAATGTCGCACGATTTCCTCTACGTTTTTCATTGTTGTGGGCCAGTAGAACCCACCTCAAATGCTTTGGACACGAGCACTCGACTGCTCGCGTGGTGTCCGCAGGTGCCTTCGTGGATTTCGAGCAAGAGGGCTTTGCCGTCCTCTTCGTCAATGCACTTTTGGAGTATCTGGGTGATGTTGCGCTTATATAGTTGTCTGTTTATCACCGTGAATGCCTTGGATCGTCGGCTGATGCGTCGTGCTTCGGCCACGTCTTGTGGTAGCGTGCCTTCGATTAGGAATCGGAGGATCGGTTTTGTCCAGACGGGTCCTTCGAACTCTGTCGGGGCTGTGTTGTCGGATGTGCTGGTGCCTGTGCCTTCTGATAGGGTTGCTGCTGCCACCTATGCTATTGCGTCTTCGCCGTCCACGACTGCTTCAGATGTTGCTGCCTGCACCTTGATGGACCTCCGGTTGATGCTTTCGAGAAAAACGTCGGGTGGTACGGGCGCCCTGGTCGAACCGATGTTCGCGAGCTCGTCGGCATCTGTGTTGTTGTCCCTGGTGATGTAGTTGAGCTCGCAACCGTCGAAATTTCCTTCGAGTTCGTTGTAGAGCTTTTGGTATGCCGCCATGTTGTCGGCTATTGCGTTTCAGTTTCTCATCGTCTGCTGGACGACGAGGTTGGAGCCCCCGTAAATGATGAGGCGAGTGGCTCCGCATGTTTTGGCCATGCGCATGCCATGGAGGAGTGCCTCGTATTCTGCTTCGTTGTTGGAGGCGTGACTGAAGTTGATCTGGAGGACGTATTTCAGCTTTGTTCCTTTGGGGGAGATGAGTACAACTCCTGCCCCAGCTCCTTGTTGTCTCTTTGACCCATCGAAGAACATTGACCATGAGCTTGATAGGTCTGGGGGCCTGGTGTTTGAACCTCCGTCCACTCAACCAGGAAATCTGGGAGTACTTGGGCTTTGATGGCTGTTGAGTGCTTGAACTGCTGGTCCCGTGGGCTGAGCTCGATGTTGCACTCGGCGACTCGCCCGATTTCTCCAGGGTTATTGAGTATGTCGGCGAGTGGTGCGCTGCTCACGATTGTGATAGGGTGCTCGTCGAAGTATTGGGACACCTTTCTTGAGGTCGTGATGATGGCCAGTAGTAGCCTCTGATAGTGCGGGTACCGCTGCTGGGATTTGATCAGGAGCATGCTGAGGTAGTAGATTGGTCTCTGAATGCTCTGGACTTTGCCTTCTTCTGCGCGTTCAACAACGAGCGTTGTGCTTACTACACTGCTTCGTGCTGCCACGTAGAGGTATAGTTTCTCTCGCTCCTTGGGTACCGCCAGAATTGGTGGGGTCGAGAGCGTCTTTTTCAGGTCCACGAATGCTTGGCGGGCTTCCTCCGTCCACTTGAATTTCTCTCCTTTCCGGAGTAGCTGGTAGAAAGGCAGCGTGCGTTCTCCCAGCCTGATGATGAAGCGGCTTAGGGCTGCGAGTTTTCTAGTGAGCTGTTGTACTCCTTTGACGTCGGTTGGTTCTTGCATTCGGGTGATGGCTTGGACTTTCTCGGGGTTTGCTTCGATCCCGCGGGCAGAGACCATGTAGCCGAGCAACTTTCCTGCCGGTACGCCGAATGCGCACTTCTTTGGGTTAAGTTTGATTCTGTATTTGTTGAGTGCCGCGAAGGTTTCGCGTAGGTCGTCGAGTAGTGTCACTGCTTTATAGGTCTTGATGACGATGTCGTCTACGTAGACTTGTACGTTTCTTACGATTTGCTCCTTCAGGCAGGCCTGCATCATTCGTTGGTAAGTGGCGCCTGCATTTTTTAGCCCGAAGGGCATGGTCTTGTAGCAGAATACTCCGTAGGGGGTGATGAACGATGTGTGTTCTTCGTCTTCTTCCTTCATTCTGATCTGGTTGTATCCTGAGTAAGCGTCAAGAAAGGAGAGTAGATCGCACCCTGCTTTTGAGTCGATTATCTGATCGATTCTAGGCAAGGGGGAGTGGTCCTTCGGGCAATGTTTGTTGACTGGTCCGTAGTCGACACACATGCGCAGTACGGTCGTGTCTTTCTTGGGCACCAGCACTGGGTTGGCTATCTAGGTGGCTTTCTTCGTTTCTCGGATGAACTGGGCGTCGAGTGACCGGTTGACTTCCTCTCCGATTGCTCTGCGCTTGGGCTCCGAGAATCGTCTCAGCGCTTGCTTCACTGGCCTCGTGTTTGGCTTGATGCGTAGGGCGTGTTCCGCGAATTCGCGTGGTATCCCAGGCATGTCGGCTGGGCACTAGGCGAATATTTCCCATTCGTCTCGAAGGAAAACGACGAGAGCCGCTGCCTGCTCCTCTGGTAGGTGGGCGTACACGCGGACTATTTTGTCTGGGTCTGTCGGGTGTACTTGGTGAGTGACTGTGTCACCGTCGATGGTGAAGTCGCGTCCGTACTCCCTGGTTTCGCTTCGGTTCGCCAATGGGAAGGTACTCTTGTCCGTCACCATGGCTATTTCTCTGAGTTCTTGTTTGGCTCCGAATGTGTCGGAGATTCAGTGGAAGTTACGATCACATTGATCTGATTTTATGAAACTTCCGTTGATCGTGAGGACTCCTGATGATCCTGGCATCTTGAGCTTGAGGTAGGCGTAGTGTGGGACCGCCATGAATTGCGCGAATGTTGGTCGTCCCAGTATGGCGTGATACTGCGATTGCCAGTCGAGTACCTCGAACTCGAGGACGTGCTTTGCGAAGTTACGCCGGTTGCCAAAGACGACTTCGAGTTCGACGACTCCGAGGGATATGGCCGCTTCTCCTGGGACTACCCCGTGCAACTCGGTGCTTGATTTTCTCCACACTGATCGTGGGATCAGCATCTTTTGCAGGGTGCTGGCGAAGATGATGTTCATGCTGCTGCCTCCGTCCATGAAGACCCGGTCCATGTCGTATCCTCTGATTTGTGCATCGAGCACTAGGGGTGCATGCCCCGGTCTTGGGACTGCGAGTGGATGGTCGTCCTGTGAGAATGTGATGCTGGTCTCCGTGTCATGCAATTGATAGACTTCGACTATGTTTATGCTCTCGGATGCTCTGGCCTGCAAGGTTTGGGCGTCGCGTTGTGCTTGCGGTACTCTTCCTTCTTGGATCATGAGCACCTATGCTTGCGACGGGCTATGACGTCCTTCCGGGTTTGAGGTCGGCGATTGCTCGGGTCGTTGGTTGCGTCTGTCGTCTTTCTGCATCTCCTTCTTGAGGTCGTCGGCTAGCTCGTTGAACAGGCGGCAGTCTCTCAAAGTGTGCCCTGACCTGACGCGTCCCCAGTCATCCTCGAAGATGTGGATCGTGCAGGGTCCTGCTAGCTGCTCTCTGGCCGTGAGTTTGCTGGATCCGGCATGCCTCTTCCTTCTTGAAATTCTGAAGATCTGCTCGTGATCCTCCGGGTGTACGTGGAGGCGAGGATCGACTTCGATTCCTCGACTCATGTCTTGGTTCCTGATGAGGTTGGCGAATTCATCCGGCCTTCAATCTGGGTCGTAGTACTCGCCAACAGGTGTCTCGGAGTCGCTGTCTTGGTTGACGGCAGATGCTCGTGCGACGGTATGTCGTCGAGTGGTCGTCAGTTGCGCGACTGCGTGATGTGGCTCGTTCGTTGGGGCTCTACCGTAGTTATCCCATGCGCGCCTTTTGGGTCGTCGATTCCTTCTGCCTTGGCGGTGATTCTGCTGATCGCTGGATTCGATCTCGTAGTCATTGTCTTGATGTGCGGCGGGTGACCGGGCGGTGGTGGGTTGTCAGAAGATTTGCGAGTCCTCCGCTGCGCTTTGCAGTTCGTCGAGTGGGATCTCTTCGTAGAGGCCCCTCGCCGTACTTCTGGGTCGTCAACTCCTACGGCGCTGGTGTTGTGCTTGGCTGTGTCACAACCCCAAGTTAGGTATGTGCTAGGATCAAGTACTACTTGCATCATGTGAAAAATTCAAAAAGAAAATCAAAAATGGGGAAAGGAAAAGCCCTGAGAAATTAAATCAAATGGCCAGATAAAAATCTTTTTCCAAAAATCATTTGAATGTTTGGAAAATTCCTATAAATGGTGCTGATCATTTTAAAAATGGTTTGGGAGCAATCCCATGCCCATGGAATTTTCTAATATTCAAACAGTGCCTTGGAATTAAAAAAATAACCCTATTTGAGTTAAGATTCAAATTATTTGAATTTTAAAAATGTTGAAACTTTATAAGTGGCTAGTCTATTTTATTATGAGGCCATATAAAAAAATTCAGCATTTAATAAAATGCCTAGCTATTTTTTTATTTGCTAGGTCAACCTATTTACAGAGAAAGAAAAAGAAAAAGGAAAAACAGAGCAGAGAACAGCTTACCTCACGCCCCCAGGTGAGGCCCAACTCCCCTGGACGGCCCAGCCCACCTGGACCCCTCCCCTGTCGTCTTCCTCCCCGCGCCTCCAAGCTGCTCGGTGGAATGCCACCGAGACAGCCGGGCACGGCGTCGTCCTCCCAGCCTCCACCTGCCCTCCCCGGTCCTTCTACGTGCCCCTGGAGACGCACACGAGTGCCACGCCTCCATTCCCCCCCTCCAGAGCCTCTCCCTCTCACTCTTGCGACGAGCCCGACGACGACCCGAGCGCCGCCGTCGCCATGCCGTGAAGAACACGTGGCCATCGTCAGCTCCAGGCCGCACCAAGCTGTCCTTCCTCCTCGCCGCCTTCGTCTTCATCACCGTGCGGAAGATCGCGAGCCAATTCGACCCCGAGTCGTCGGATTCTTCATCGAGTTCTCGCCGGCCGCCGAGAAGACCACCGCCAAATTCGTCGCCATCGTTGCCTCCCCGTCTCCACCGCCGGTGCCATCGCGTTCACCACCTTCTGGTGAGCATTTCCCCTCGCCTTGCAGCTTCCCGCTCCTCCTCTAGCCACTTCCACCATGAGAGCAGAACTCTGCCGCCGCCATGGTCGACGCAGCGCAAGCTCTGGTGCCCCTAGCGTTGCCCCAGTGCACGCTTTTGGACCCTGGCCTCGTCAGCTTTCGAACGCGACACTTTTTGGCCCAATCCAGGCACCACAACCCACGCGCCCGAGCTCGCCGTGGTTCTGTCGCCGCCAAGGACGTCGCCGTCGTCGCTCCCGACCTCCCCGTGACCCCTTGGTGCCACCACTCGACGTGGACGGCCTCCAGGAACACACCCGTGCCCTCCGTTCCACTCACCGTGCCCCATAGCCGATTCCGGCGAGGCGCCGCCGTGGAAAGAGTCACCGGCGTCAAGCCGGCGACATTAGGGCCTTAACCACGTGCTAACCCCACCCCAGAGCCGATGACAGTGGCCCCCCTGGCCACTAACTAAAACCATTTAGTTAACAGAACGGTCTAATTAACCCAGTGACACTGACAGTGGTGGCCCACCTGTCAGCCCCCCCCCCTGACGCCAGCATGAAGTCATGCTGACGCAATAAAGACTTTTCCAGAAAATCAAATTGAATTAAAGAAATTCCAGAAATTCCAGAAAATACCCCAAACTTTGGAAATTCATAGAAAATTCATATTAACTCCAAATTGGACAAATAATATATGAAAAATGATCAGGAGAAAATAAGCTATCCAAATATGCAACTTTAAACTCTGTTGGAGTTGATTTTAAAATGGGACCAGTAGCATATGTCATTTGGTTTATTTGAAATTAATTCAAATTCCAATCAAATGTTTTGGCAACTTGGACCATGGAATTATACTATATTTCAACCACACTTCAGAGGCATATCATACACATTTCCAAAAGGTTCAAAATGATCAAACAATGTCACATGTAACTTGATCCAGTTTGAATTCAAATTGGAGTTTGAATTTGCAATTCAATTTGCAATATACTCCTTTTAAATGGAATGCTCAACACATCAGTACCTTGAACATCACCATTTCAATATTATTCATGTGATTGTGCATTGTACATTATATTGATCCTATGATTGTCATGTTGCTGATAGAAGTGGATTCGGAGCTCGAGATCACCCCCCCTTCGTTGAAGACTCCGTTATCGAAACCTCGTCAGCAAGGCAAGCAAACCCCCATTGATCATGTCTATAAAATCCCACTTCCCTCTCATGTCTCGCTTATGCATTGTTTAGGATAATCACCATGATAACGTTTCTATCGCATAGCTGAACCCATATCCTTTGCATGACCTATCATCTTGTCACATTAGTAAGCAAACCACAATCCTAGCAGATGTAGGAGTTGTTTGATATCATGTGGCCCCTGCAATGTTACTGCTTATTGCATGCTTAGTATGATACCATGTTATTACTGTGATGTGAGTCGGGATGGGAATGATCATGTTGATGATGGTAGAAAAGTGTTGGTGAATCGACCCTAATACAAGGTGAACGATGAGAGGCTGTGTAGGAGTACACGGTGGGTTGTCTCGTTGAACACCGCCCTAAGCCCGAGTTCTTGTGTGGTGATCCAAGACGAAGAGTACTACCACATGTTGGGCACATGGACCCCCGCTCAACCTACTAACTCACCCCTTCTCAGTTCAATGAGTCGCATTAGTTCGGAGTTCTGGTAGGTCTGTGGCACGGTCTGTGAAGTGGAAGAACGGCTATTCAGACCGGCTTGGGACCCTGCACACATCTTCTGGGACCACATAGGTAAACCGGCCGGGTTCACGATGTGGATTCCAGCCCAGATAGGCGTCTCCATTGAATTTGAGTTGGCTGTGAGGTAAAAGTTGTGGGAATTATCCTCGCCGGCACCTCTTGAACGGTGTTGAGTACAAAGGCGGTAACTGATAGTTTCATGTGTGTAGCAGTACACCCCTGCAGGGTTAATAAACTATTCGAATAGTCGCGTCCGCGGTAAGGGACTACTTGGAGAGCTGTGCTCGATTATTAGACAACTTGAACTGGATACTTCTAAAACTCGCAAGATAAGCGTGAGTGCTATGGTGTGCTTCTCGTGGGGAAGTCGAGGAAGTAACCATAGTGGTGTATTTGGTTGAAGAGATGTAGTGGACTCGTGTACGCTTCTTACCTCAAGTCTGGTACTCGTAGTTTAGGACTAGCCAAGTCAAAGCTGGCACTTCTGCAAGTGAAACCCCACCTCTCTTTACCTTGATACATATGCATGAGTAGTATAGTTCCTATGTAAGTCTTGCGGAGTACGATTTTGTACTCACGTTTGCTTAATCTATGTTTTAGATGAACCCACCGACCCCGATGGTGGCTTCTACCCGAAGCTCGAAGAATGAAGACTCAGACCAAGACCAAGCTAGTGTAGTCCCAGTCAGACGACTGGTTCCCTCGTGGAGGGATTGTTTTTAGATAAGGCTTCTCGAAGCCATTTGTTAAACTTGTCTGTACTCAGACCTACTTTGCTTCCGCTTGTTTGTTGTAATGTTGGATCACATGCTTGTGATCTCTGTGTGCACTCTGTAAGAGTTATTAATAAAGATGTATACTTTGTAGAGAATTGCAATGATACCTACTGTTCATACAAGGCATGTGTGCTGCGTGTATGTTTATAACATGCATGTCTTTGCATGGGTTTTCGAGACCTTAGTTGTGATCTGGCTGGCGGTCTTTTATACACCAAGTGGCCCTTAGATGTGCGCAGCTTGGGGCATCGCGATGCGATTGTTCCAGACTCTGTCTCGTGCGCACTTTGATGTATGATCGAGCCCGCCCTAGACCCCGACTAAGTGATCGGGCTGGAGTAAGTCTATGTAAGGGTTATAATACAATCGATAGTATGGTTGAGGCGACTTGTCTATGAGTATGGGAGTTCACCACCCATATCATTTAGACTTGTGTGCGGACGATGAAGACCCATTTCAGTTGATCATCCGGCCTGGATGGGATGCCCCTCACGTTCGATTCTTTCCGAGAACGTTTTGTGCTTGGCCTTGTCTGCTTAGACAAGTGGGTACGGTTCTCGGCTCTCCATATGATTGTGTCGTAGCGAGGCTTGCATACGCTAACCCCGGGTCCCGACAGACTTGGTATCAGAGCAGGACTGACTGTAGGATTATCAGCCTTGGCCGAAGTCGAGTCTAGCCTTCTATAGTTATATAGTTACTATGGGTATATAAGGGAACAACGTAAGGCTTCTTTTTCTCCTTACCCTCATCGATCTGAGTTCTGAGTCACCCTTACCTTTTCTACGGGAAGATAGGACTAGGCTCACCTCTGTCTGATTAGAACATCTTGTTGATTGCCTCCTTATAGCCGTAGGATTGTTGTGGTTGTCCAGAGTCTCCGTGTTTTGAGTTCCTTGAGGAAGTTCTGTCCAATCTCCTCGAGGTTGTCTTGTTTTCCATCCTGGTGTAGCCGTTATGCTGCCGGAATTATCCCGTGTTTCTTTGATTCATTGCCTTTGCATTATAGTCTTCTCCTTCTGAAATCATATCCTTTTATCCTTGACTCCATCGTACAACCTGTTCTGATTGTTGATTTTTATCACACAGGATGTCAGGCGGAACTCGTAGTGTTGTTCTTCGGAATCGAGACCGTGATCGGAATCGAAATGATGATGAACCTCCAACCCTGCCTTCTGCGGCGGAAATCATGATGGAAGCTGAGCGGAATAGACGTGATCAAACACGCCTTCTGGAGCTCATCGAGCAGAATACCGCCCACCATCGTAATGTGGTGGTCAGCATTCAGGACTTCATCCTTCTCAAGCCACCGGTATTCCGATGTTCTTCTGAGCCCCTTGAAGCTGATGATTGGCTCCGTTCCATGGAGCGTAAGCTTGACACTGCACATGTTGCTCCCGATGACCGAGTTATTTTCGCGGTATACTTCTTGGAAGGTGCTGCTCTTCAATGGTGGGAGAACCATGTTGCAATGCAGCCAGATGGTCACGTAGTGACTTGGCAAGAGTTCTGTGTTGCCTTTCGAGGGTACCACATTATGGATGAGTTGATGGAGCGCAAGAAGGAAGAGTTCTGCATTCTAAGTCAAGGAGAGATGTCCATTCATGAGTATGTGAGGGAATTCAACCGTCTTGCTCGGTATGCCCAAGATGAGATCACCACCGATGCTAGAAAGCAGGCAAGGTTCCGCAAGGGACTTAGCCCCATCCTCCGTCATGATCTCAACCTCATCGAATTTGCCACCTTTGAGGATTTAGTCAACAGATCCTTTAGAGCTGAGCATGGCAATGAAGTTTTCGAGAAGTCTCGCAAGCATGCTCTTGAGCTTGCCCCTTCTTCCAGTTCACGCCCTCAGAAGCGTATGATCTGGATTCCTAATAGTTTGTTTCCCCAAAACAACCCACCGAGGCCATCCCTTGTGTCGCCTCGTCCACCAACTCCACCAAACAACCCAGCTCCCCGCACTATCTTCGGAGCCTGCTTTAGATGTGGCCAGCCTGGTCACTACTCTCGTGAGTGCCCCGTCAACCAAAATGCTCCACCCCATGCCAAAGGAAAACCCACTGTTCGTGCCAAGCTAACCCCGAAGGTTCCCACCGCTAAGCCATCCACCTCAGAAAATCTTGGACGTGTGAACCAAATCTCAGCTGAGGAAACTGATAGTACTTCTGACGTCATTCTTGGTACACTCCCAGTCAATTTTGTTCCCACTTCTGTCCTTTTCGACCCAGGAGCATCTCACTCATTCATGTCGGAGAGTTATGCACTTCGGCATGATGTATCCTTTGATGAAATGTTCACCCCTATGATCATTCAAACTCCTGGTTCAAAGTGGCAAACTAATAGAGTAAGCCATGGTAATCAAATTGCAATTGAGGGTTTAGTATTCCTTGATTCACTCATAGCCCTCAAGTCTTCAGACATTGATGTCATCCTTGGTATGGATTGGTTATCAAGACAACATGCTTTTCTTGATTGTAAATCCAAGTCAGTTAGACTTACACACCCTTCAGGCCAGACAATAGTTTACTCCTCACCAAGAACAAGAACCCAGGTGCATTCTTTGAATGTGCTTCCCCTTCCCGACCTTGAAGATGTTCCGGTGGTTCGTGACTTCCCGGATGTCTTTCCTGAAGAGCTGCCGGGAATGCCACCCGACAGATGTGTAGAATTCATAGTGGATCTTGCCCCAGGAACCGCACCAATTTCTAGACGCCCATACAAAATGGCCCCACGTGAGTTAGCTGAGCTTAAAACCCAACTGGAAGCTTTGTTGGAAAAAGGCTTCATCCGCCCTAGCTCATCGCCATGGGGTTGCCCCGTTCTGTTCGTAACGAAGAAAGATGGAACAGAAAGTATGTGCGTAGACTATCGCCCGCTAAATTTAGCGACGATAAAGAACAAGTACCCACTGCCCAGGATCAATGATCTTTATGATCAACTTGCTGGATCCTCTGTCTTCTCCAAGATGGATTTGAGATTAGGTTATCATCAAATCAAAATCCGAAACGAGGACATTCCCAAAACGGATTTTACTACTCGTTATCGTCTTTACGAGTACACCGTCATGTCCTTCGGTCTAACCAATGCCCCCGCCACTTTCTCACGCATGATGAACTCGATCTTCATGGAGTATTTGGACCAATTCGTCGTGGTTTACCTCGATGACATCCTTATATACTCGAAGAACAAAGAAGAACATGCCGAACACCTAAGGCTGGTATTGATGAAACTTAGAGAGCATCGCCTGTATGCTAAATTCTCCAAGTGTGAATTTTGGCTACCAGAAGTGACCTACTTAGGCCACGTGATTTCTGCAAAAGGCATTGCTGTGAATCCCGAGAGAGTTCAGGCCGTCCTTGACTGGACTCCTCCTGAATCGGTTAAGCAAGTTAGGAGTTTTCTTGGCCTAGCCAGCTATTGTCGTCGCTTCGTCGAGAATTTTTCTAAAGTTGCAAAGCCTCTTACTGAACTCCTCAAGAAAGATAAGAAATTCCTATGGACTCCCAAGTGCGAGGAAAGCTTTCAAGAGCTAAAAAGAAGGTTGACTTCTGCACCCGTACTTGCACCTCCAGACACCAAAAAGGATTTTGAGATCTATTGTGACGCATCACGGCAAGGGTTAGGATGCATACTTCTGCAAGATCGACATGTGGTAGCTTATGCTTCATGCCAGTTGCGGCCACATGAAGATAATTATCCTACCCATGACCTTGAACTCGCTGTCGTAGTTCATGCCCTAACAACTTGGCGACATTACCTCCTTGGTAACCGTTGCGAAATCTATTCCGACCACCAAAGCCTCAAATACATTTTCACCCAGCCAGATCTTAACCTCAGGCAAAGACGCTGGATTGAGTTGATAAAAGATTACGACGTAGAAATTTCTTACACCCCAGGCAAAGCCAATGTCATGGCTGATGCACTAAGTCGTAAGTCGTACTGTAACAACCTCATGTTACAGCAGTATCAACCACTTCTTCATGGGGAATTTCGAAAGCTTAATCTCGAGATTGTTCCTCATGGATCTCTTTTCAACTTGGTGGCGAAACCAACCCTTGAGGATAAAATCATAGCCGCCCAGAAACGTGATAGTGGTATTCGAGAGATCAAGAAGAACATTGCTAGCAGAGTTGCTAAATGTTTCTCCATAAATGATCAAGGTGTTGTTTTCTTTGGCACTCGATTGGTTGTACCACGAAAACGCAATCTTAGGAGGCTAATCCTCAAAGAAGCACATGACACTCCCCTCTCAATTCATCCTGGTAGCACAAAGATGTACCGAGACCTACGCCAGAGATTTTGGTGGACTAGGATGAAGAGAGAAATTGCTATGTTCATTGCCGAATGTGATGTTTGTCGTCGCATTAAGGCCGAACATCAAAGACCTGCTGGCACTCTTCAACCTTTGCCTATTCCAGAGTGGAAATGGGACAAAGTCGGTATGGACTTCATCACCGGCTTTCCAAAAACCCAGAAAGGAAATGATGCCATCTTCGTTGACATAGATAGGCTTTCCAAAGTTGCTCACTTCCTTCCAGTTCGCGAGTCTATAACTGCTAGCCAGTTGGCAGACTTTTACGTCTCTAGGATTGTATCCCTTCACGGTGTTCCTTTGGAAATCAATTCTGATCGTGGTAGCCTTTTCACCTCTAGATTTTGGGGAAGCTTCCAACGTGCTATGGGAACTCATCTCTCCTTTAGTACAGCTTTTCATCCTCAGTCTAGTGGTCAAGTCGAAAGGGTTAACCAAATTTTGGAAGACATGCTCAGAGCTTGTGTTATCTCATTCGGAAAGAATTGGGAGAAGTCTCTTCCATTTGCCGAGTTTTCTTATAACAATAGTTTTCAATCTAGTCTGAACATGGCTCCTTTTGAACTCCTATATGGACGACGATGTCGAACACCTTTAAACTGGTTAGAAACCGGTGAAAGACAATTCTTTGGACCGGATATGATCAAGGAAGCAGAAGAGCAAGTTCGCATTGTTCGTGATCGATTGAAAGCCGCACAGTCTCGTCAAAAAAGCTACTATGATCGTCATCATAGAAAAGAGAGCTACAATCTGGATGAGAAGGCTTACCTTCGGGTTACTCCTTTGAAGGGAACCCAAAGATTCGGTATCAAAGGCAAGTTGGCCCCACGTTACATCGGACCTTTCCGCATTCTTGCTAAACGTGGAGAAGTTGTCTACCAACTTGAACTACCCCCTCACCTTTCCAGAGTACATGATGTATTCCATGTGTCACAACTCAGGCGTTGCTTCAAGGACCCCATCCGCGAAGTCGACCATGAAGCGCTTGATCTCCAAGATGACCTTTCTTATCGAGAATACCCTGTTCGTATTCTTGATTCCGCAGAGCGTGTCACTCGCCGAAAGAAGATCAAGTTTCTAAAAGTTCAGTGGTCACACCACTCTGAAAGAGAAGCTACATGGGAAAGAGAAGACCGTCTCAGTGCCGAGTACCCTACCTTCCTCCCGCAGACTTCTGAATCTCGGGACGAGATTCTTTTGAGTGGGGGCGAGTTGTCACAACCCCAAGTTAGGTATGTGCTAGGATCAAGTACTACTTGCATCATGTGAAAAATTCAAAAAGAAAATCAAAAATGGGGAAAGGAAAAGCCCTGGGAAATTAAATCAAATGGCCAGATAAAAATCTTTTTCCAAAAATCATTTGAATGTTTGGAAAATTCCTATAAATGGTGCTGATCATTTTAAAAATGGTTTGGGAGCAATCCCATGCTCATGGAATTTTCTAATATTCAAACAGTGCCTTGGAATTAAAAAAATAACCCTATTTGAGTTAAGATTCAAATTATTTGAATTATAAAAATGTTGAAACTTTATAAGTGGCTAGTCTATTTTATTATGAGGCCATATAAAATTTTTCAGCATTTAATAAAATGCCTAGCTATTTTTTTATTAGCTAGGTCAACCTATTTACAGAGAAAGAAAAAGAAAAAGGAAAAACAGAGCAGAGAACAGCTTACCTCACGCCCCCAGGCGAGGCCCAACTCCCCTGGACGGCCCAGCCCACCTGGACCCCTCCCCTGTCGTCTTCCTCCCCGCGCCTCCAAGCTGCTCGGTGGAATGCCACCGAGACAGCCGGGCACGGCGTCGTCCTCCCAGCCTCCACCTGCCCTCCCCGGTCCTTCTACGTGCCCCTGGAGACGCACACGAGTGCCACGCCTCCATTCCCCCCCTCCAGAGCCTCTCCCTCTCACTCTTGCGACGAGCCCGACGACGACCCGAGCGCCGCCGTCGCCATGCCGTGAAGAACACGTGGCCATCGTCAGCTCCAGGCCGCACCAAGCTGTCATTCCTCCTCGCCGCCTTCGTCTTCATCGCCGTGCGGAAGATCGCGAGCCAATTCGACCCCGAGCCGCCGGATTCTTCATCGAGTTCTCGCCGGCCGCCGAGAAGACCACCGCCAAATTCGTCGCCATCGTTGCCTCCCCGTCTCCACCGCCGGTGCCATCGCGTTCACCACCTTCTGGTGAGCATTTCCCCTCGCCTTGCAGCTTCCCGCTCCTCCTCTAGCCACTTCCACCATGAGAGCAGAACTCTGCCGCCGCCATGGTCGACGCAGCGCAAGCTCTGGTGCCCCTGGCGTTGCCCCAGTGCACGCTTTTGGACCCTGGCCTCGTCAGCTTTCGAACGCGACACTTTTTGGCCCAATCCAGGCACCACAACCCCCGCGCCCGAGCTCGCCGTGGTTCTGTCGCCGCCAAGGACGTCGCCGTCGTCGCTCCCGACCTCCCCGTGACCCCCTGGTGCCACCACTCGACGCGGACGGCCTGCAGGAACACACCCGTGCCCTCCGTTCCACTCACCGTGCCCCGTAGCCGATTCCGGCGAGGCGCCGCCGTGGACAGAGTCACCGGCGTCAAGCCGGCGACATTAGGGCCTTAACCACGTGCTAACCCCACCCCAGAGCCGATGACAGTGGGCCCCCTGGCCACTAACTAAAACCATTTAGTTAACAGAACGGTCTAATTAACCCAGTGACACTGACAGTGGTGGCCCACCTGTCAGCCCCCCTCCCCTGACGCCAGCATGAAGTCATGCTGACGCAATAAAGACTTTTCCAGAAAATCAAATTGAATTAAAGAAATTCCAGAAATTCCAGAAAATACCCCAAACTTTGGAAATTCATAGAAAATTCATATTAACTCCAAATTGGACAAATAATATATGAAAAATGATCAGGAGAAAATAAGCTATCCAAATATGCAACTTTAAACTCTGTTGGAGTTGATTTTAAAATGGGACCAGTAGCATATGTCATTTGGTTTATTTGAAATTAATTCAAATTCCAATCAAATGCTTTGGCAACTTGGACCATGGAATTATACTATATTTCAACCACACTTCAGAGGCATATCATACACATTTCCAAAAGGTTCAAAATGATCAAACAATGTCACATGTAACTTGATCCAGTTTGAATTCAAATTGGAGTTTGAATTTGCAATTCAATTTGCAATATACTCCTTTTAAATGGAATGCTCAACACATCAGTACCTTGAACATCACCATTTCAATATTATTCATGTGATTGTGCATTGTACATTATATTGATCCTATGATTGTCATGTTGCTGATAGAAGTGGATTCGGAGCTCGAGATCACCCCCCTTCCTTGAAGACTCCGTTATCGAAACCTCGTCAGCAAGGCAAGCAAACCCCCATTGATCATGTCTATAAAATCCCACTTCCCTCTCATGTCTCTCTTATGCATTGTTTAGGATAATCACCATGATAACGTTTCTATCGCATAGTTGAACCCATATCCTTTGCATGACCTATCATCTTGTCACATTAGTAAGCAAACCACAATCCTAGCAGATGTAGGAGTTGTTTGATATCATGTGACCCCTGCAATGTTACTGCTTATTGCATGCTTAGTATGATACCATGTTATTACTGTGATGTGAGTCGGGATGGGAATGATCATGTTGATGATGGTAGAAAAGTGTTGGTGAATCGACCCTAATACAAGGTGAACGATGAGAGGTTGTGTAGGAGTACACGGTGGGTTGTCTCGTTGAACACCGCCCTAAGCCCGAGTTCTTGTGTGGTGATCCAAGACGAAGAGTACTACCACATGTTGGGCACATGGACCCCCGCCCAACCTACTAACTCATCCCTTCTCAGTTCAATGAGTCGCATTAGTTCGGAGTTCTGGTAGGTCTGTGGCACGGTCTGCGAAGTGGAAGAACAGCTATTCAGACCGGCTTGGGACCCTGCACACATCTTCTGGGACCACATCGGTAAACCGGCCGGGTTCACGATGTGGATTCCAGCCCAGATAGGCGTTTCCATTGAATTTGAGTTGGCTGTGAGGTAAAAGTTGTGGGAATTATCCTCGCCGGCGCCTCTTGAACGGTGTCGAGTACAAAGGCGGTAACTGATAGTTTCATGTGTGTAGCAGTACACCCCTGCAGGGTTAATAAACTATTCGAATAGCCGCGTCCGCGGTAAGGGACTACTTGGAGAGCTGTGCTCGATTATTAGACAACTTGAACTGGATACTTCTAAAACTCGCAAGATAAGCGTGAGTGCTATGGTGTGCTTCTCGTGGGGAAGTCGAGGAAGTAACCATAGTGGTGTATTTGGTTGAAGAGATGTAGTGGACTCGTGTACGCTTCTTACCTCAAGTCTGGTACTCGTAGTTCAGGACTAGCCAAGTCAAAGCTGGCACTTCTGCAAGTGAAACCCCACCTCCCTTTACCTTGATACATATGCATGAGTAGTATAGTTCCTATGTAAGTCTTGCGGAGTACGATTTTGTACTCACGTTTTCTTAATCTATGTTTTAGATGAACCCACCGACCCCGATGGTGGCTTCTACCCGAAGCTCGAAGAATGAAGACTCAGACCAAGACCAAGCTAGTGTAGTCCCAGTCAGACGACTGGTTCCCTCGTGGAGGGCTTGTTTTTAGATAAGGCTTCTCTAAGCCATTTGTTAAACTTGTCTGTACTCAGACCTACTTTGCTTCCGCTTGTTTGTTGTAATGTTGGATCACATGCTTGTGATCTCTGTGTGCACTCTGTAAGAGTTATTAATAAAGATGTATACTTTGTAGAGAATTGCAATGATACCTACTGTTCATACAAGGCATGTGTGCTGCGTGTATGTTTATAACATGCATGTCTTTGCATGGGTTTTCGAGACCTTAGTTGTGATCTGGCTGGCGGTCTTTTATACACCAAGTGGCCCTTAGATGTGCGCATCTTGGGGCATCGCGATGTGATTGTTCCAGACTCTGTCTCGTGCGCACTTTGATGTATGATCGAGCCCGCCCTGGACCCCGACTAAGTGATCGGGCTGGAGTAAGTCTATGTAAGGGTTATAATACAATCGATAGTATGGTTGAGGCGACTTGTCTATGAGTATGGGAGTTCACCACCCATATCATTTAGACTTGTGTGCGGACGATGAGGACCCATTTCAGTTGATCATCCGGCCTGGATGGGATGCCCCTCACGTTCGATGCTTTCCGAGAACGTTCTGTGCTTGGCCTTGTCTGCTTAGACAAGTGGGTACGGTTCTCGGCTCTCCATATGATTGTGTCGTAGCGAGGCTTGCATACGCTAACCCCGGGTCCCGATAGGCTGTCACCGTAATATTGGTCCTGGCATGACTTTAGCTCGGGTGGTCTTAATGGGGCGGCGGAGATGTCCTCCGTGATATTGAATCCTTCGAGTGGGCTAAGTCTGGGTCTTGCCCTTAAGTTGTAGCTTGCTGAAGATGGGACCGCCGAGATCGTGATCCCAACCTGCGTAGTTCCCACAGACGGCGCCAATTGACGGGGATCAACCCCGGCAAATCCCATGGTCAGGGACCCTGGGTTACTCATGAGAGGCGCAGGTTGGACGATAGCTCGTCGGCAAACAGGAAGGCTCGCTCCTGCTCGATATTATTGATTAGGGAGATGCGATTACAAAGGAAGCCAAGGCTGGAGCACTCAGGGCCAGGGTTACAGGTGAGATTCGATGTCTTTGGCGTCGCCCCTCCTAGCCCTTATATACCGGGCTAGGTCTCGAGGAATTCATCTACGTGTACAGGTAAACTTTCCTAACCCTAGCTTGCTCCTTACGGCAGGTCTTCGCACCTTCCTTGTGAGTCGAGGACTTCTACATCGGTGCCATCCAGTGGGTCGGGGCCGTATCTTCATGGGCCTCCTGCCTTCATGGACACCAGGTATGCTCATCCGTAGGAGTCGTGGGGTCACCCCCTCGTCAACAGGGAAGAAACAAGAAAATCAATGCCTCATATCACACATATGATCTAGACCTAAACGTGCATCTAATCAAGGATCGCTCTGATACCACTGTTGGGAAACGTAGTAGAAAACAAAAAAATTCGGCCTACGAATCAAGAACCCAAGATCATCCAAGAAGATTGCATACAAGGTTTTAGGTCATGGCTCACCAACCGATGTAGCGGAAGTAGAGTTGATGAAGACCGTCGGTGCAGATCCCCGCAGCTAGGAATTTCAATGACCTCCCAACCGCGAGGATATCGATCCCTTGAACCGTCCCGCGATCTAGTCCCACGGACAAGTCCCACGAACAAGCTCCTCGAAGAAGGGTCGAAGATACGACCCCTCCATTAGTGTCCACACATCCCGTAGCAGCAATCCAGCAGCGCTTCGCCGTCCAGAGATGAATGCCACCGAGAAAACTAGAGGGAGAAAACCCTAACGGATTCTGATCTAGAACAGCGTCTAAACCGGGGTCTAATTGTGGAGCAACGGGGTTTAGAGGAGGGAGGGTGGCGCATAGGCCTTGGGCACAAGTTGTGTTGCGCCCCCACCCCTCCCCCACATTATATAGGTGGCCAGGAGACCCTTGGGGCGCAATAAGGGGGGTGGGGAGTCCAACTTGGACTCCCAAACCTTCCAAACCTTCCCACCGGAAACCTGCCATATTTGGGTTTTGGTATTCCCACCTCGAGGAGGATTCCCTCCCCTTGGTGCGCCCCCACCTCCTTGGCCGGCCAGGGCAGCCTAGGTGGCTTGCCCCCCAAGGCTAGGGGCGTGGGGTAGTGGGTGGTACTTCCCGAAAACTTCTGGAACCTTCCAGAAGCTTCCAGGACCTTCCAGGACCTTCCGGGACCTTCGGGGATCGTTTCGGGACATTCCGGAACCTTCTGGAGCACTTCCAGGACCTTCCGGGACCATTCTCGGACGTTCCGGAGCCATCCAGATAGTTTCCAAGACCATTCGAGTTACAGTTTAAGCCACCCGATGACCACGAAGGTTGTCGGGACGCCTAGCGATTATCCAGAAACTATTCCGGTTGATCCAGGACTTCCCTAGTACCATTCTCATATGTTTCGGAACCACCTAGGACTACTCCAGAGTGATCCGGACATATCCTTAAATACCCAGAACTACTTCTGGTGCCCTTATGAACAATTCCATAAATCTCCGAAACTACTTCCGGTACCCGTATGAACTATTCTGCTTTGCTTCCACTAAACCTTCTACCATACTAGTATTCTAACAGACTACCGCTCGTTAAGTGTTTGACCCAATAGGTTCCGTATAATGCGGACATGACTCAGAACATCTTCCGGACATAGGTCAACAGCCTTTTGTCAATAGCCAATAATCAACAGCGGAGCCATGGACACCCATGTTGACTCCCGCACATACACGAAGAAACTTTGAGTGAACCATTATGTTTATGCATGTACCATTCCCTTTGGTTCGTGATATATGACAAAGTTAGAGGAGAGATGTTTGGCACCCATGTATAACAACTTTTTGAACACAAGCCACTCGTTATCCTCTTTGCTCGTTTGTCTCTATTTCTCGTTATTGTATTTCGGTATCCCCGTGATTAAATCACAATGCGTCTGGCCAGACTAGAATGGATACCGTCATACCGAGTGGGCCCAAAGTCAATATCTCTTCATTGTGAAGGAGCAAATCCCATTCTTGAACTATCACAGTCACTAGCCACACCATCTGACATACCCAGAACTTATTTTACTACTTCCCATTTACGGGAGGATTCATCTAAGAACCAAAGCATGTCTTCCTGTGTGAAGCAACTCGATACTCTCATGGTCTAAGGAATTACGTATATGATAACATTTCATGATATGACTTATAACGTAGTTACGATGTGATCTCTAAGTATATCATTCAATACTGGGGTCGGTTCAACATCATTGTTCTGCTAACAATATGTTCCCATTGCTACTGACATCCTTGTTACAAGAACAATGTCCATGATTAAGAAAACGTAATCATCAGTTAGCACATGAGCTGGTCTTAGAGGCTAAACCAGGAACTCTTGGTGTTTACATTTTCACACATGCAAATGAGTTTTCTTCTGAATCTCTTAGTCAGGGTCATTGCAATTATAGCACAGAAATATAAACATTAATTACGAACATGGAAATATATATAATAACATTTTATTATTGCCTCTAGGGCATATTTCCAACAGCCATTTTGAGGGAACTAACCCGCGACCACAACTTGACTTCACAAATAGGCGGTGAGGAGTAAGTGCCCATCCTCTCTTCCTCTGATGTTCTTGTCCTAGATTAGTCACTAGATGTATTGGATTAGCCTCTAGATTTAATTTTTGAGCCTTTGGATTTAGTGTTTTAGCCTCTAGATCAATTGTATGCAGTGTTGTTAGCCTTTGGATGAAGTGGATAATCTAATGTTAATAGTTAGTCTGTCATTTTAGTTAACTTTTCCAGAAATGCAACATGTTGCCCTTTTTTAGTATTGTAATTAGGTTTATATTGTAATGTCGCTTTTTATTTTGTTTTAATGAGTATCTTGCACATTTGATTCTTAGTTTGGATGGTGCTATATGAGAATTAAGGCTACATTAGGCCAGAGATAATCTGGAAAGAGCTTTCTCCCATTTTAGTCCAAGGATGCATTTAGTTGAACCTATAAATAGGGAAATTTTGTTATAGTTATGGGAGTAAATTTATTAATACATTCAAGTGTATCGACCCTTGTGACTATGGTGTATTCTGTTGCAGGTTGCCCATATTGCTAGGAAGCAATGTTACAGTGATATACTCGCCCTTTTCCTATGAGTGGATGGACACCACGAGACAATAGCTATTATCCTCTGCAATGTAATGTAATTATATTATGAGCTAGCCTTAAGCTAAGCAGATATGTGTTGTAACAAGCACATGATCATCGATGTAATACTAAGACATGTCATGTATTTTGGTATTTCCTCGTGAACTATGCGTGCCATCTATATTGATCTAGGGACTGGTGTAGTAAGCGCAAAAATTCATGTTCCAAGTGATCATAACAACTTTGGTGAATGTTGCAAGTTAGCATTCCTTGTTTTTTGTTTCCATTTTACTTGAAAATACTCAAATGGAACACTATGTTTGTGACTAATGGGTGGCATGATCACGTACACATGACACCGACAACAATTAAGTTTCATTGAAGTGCTCGAATGATTAAAATCTCAAGGCTTTGGTTTGATTTGTCAAAAGTATTAGATGCAACGTTTGGATAGTCACACATTTGGTTTTAATATGGTAAACCTTAAAGGATTAACAATGATGATACGAAATCCCTTCTTATGAGCCATGCCACCATTTTTTTATTTTGATTTTCGATTGCAGTGCGTCATATCTGATGATTACCACAAAAGCTACCATCATTGAGATCCTCAAGGAAGAGTAGGCAACACACGCAATGTGATGAAAGACGGGTGGGATGGATTTCTAACTTGCTCATCTACTCATGTGAAAGTAATGGGATCATACATTTTTCTGCAAGGAATCATGTGAAACATTTAGTTAAGAACCATTTTCTAGTGGACGTGGATTCATCATTATATACAGTATGCGTATGAGGTTGTTTCATTCTTGTTGTGCTACAAGGGGATTTACAACTTGAAAACATAATCTAAATATGCATTTGTGATTACTTGTTTCTTGTGCGCATACGAGTTTGAACAGCCTCTTTTAGAAAGTGTTCCCTAATGCACGAGTGGCCTATCGAAAATCAAAATAAAAAAATGGTGGCATGGCTCATAAAAATGGTGGACTTTTGATGATATGAAATCCCTTCTTATGAACCTTACAGAAGGAGTAGTATCTATGAAGTGGGTTAAACTAAAGTTTGACTTTCGGCAACGCGATAGTAATTTGGATAAAGGGCATACTTAAGAGAGCCATTAGGGGAACATGAGGTAGATTCACACCATAAATCATATTTGAGTATACTTTAGTTAACCCGTTGTTGCTAATCATCTTTCTTTTCTCCAACGAGAAAAATATAAATACAAAGTGTAGGTCATATCCCTCAATGCACATCATCCATAGTCCTCACATCGTTCACTACTCATTTACATCGTTCAGTCCACATCTTGCTCGACAAGCAAGCTTCTGAACAAAGCAAAACAGCATGTATACTGTAAAAAGAAACTTAAGTAAGATTCCTTACTCATCAAGGCATCTTGTAAGCTCAGTTTTAAGAAGAAAGAGAAGAAAACTTGGTGGCCAAGAAGTCTAGCAAGCCTGTCTGTGTGTATATATAGCCTTCCCCAGGGAGAGTTTTGTAAAGTGTAGCGCAACAGGACTACAGGAGTACGAGTTGACAATATAGTAAAGCACAGGGTGCTCTTTGCAACATCGACAGCTAAGCCAAGCCGAGGCAATGCTGAGAAATCCCCACAAATTAAAGACAGAGATCGCTTCCCAGTGCTGTCCCCAACCCCCGCTCGCTGCCCCGCCGCCGCCGCCGCGGTTTCTAGGGTTTGCGCGCTCGCCCTCCCCCCCGTTCCTCTTGATGGCGGAGAACGCGCCCGCGTCCGCGCCGGCGGAGCTTACCACCCTTCTCTCCAACGTTGCTGTGTCGGAGGAGACGACGCCGACGCTGGCGGCGACCACCGGCCCCACGACGGCGGACGGCAAGCCGACGTCCCCGCCGCCGCTGCACCTCTTCAACTCCATGACGAAGAAGAAGGAGCCCTTCGTGCCGCGCGTGGAAGGGAAGGTCGGGATGTACGTCTGCGGCGTCACGCCGTACGACTTCAGCCACGTCGGCCACGCCCGCGCCTACGTCGCCTTCGACGTCCTCTTCAGGTACCGCCCTGCTCCGATCTGGTGCCCGATCACTGCCTAGATTCGCAATTGCCGAGATCGGTTTGCTATGAGCCTGTAGCTCGACACCTTTATCCCGTGGAAATTCCTTGTGCAATGTGGTGCTCCCAATTGCGTGGGGATATGATGGGGTTTAGCTCGAGTTGGATGCTTAGATTAGTTGGGGATCATTTTATCTACACTCTCAAATGGCAAGTGGTCCGCTGACTAGTGTAATTTTGGGGAATTGTGTTTCCTTCACCTTGCTCAGATTTGGTATGTTCAGTACCCTTCGCATGGATTTCAACCATGTTTTATCCACATTGCGTTCCAGTGTTTTCTGGAACCTGGATATGTGTTTAATGACTTATGTGACAGCTTAAACCCTTAGCTTCTGGTCATTTCTCTTGCTTTTTGTACCTTGCACCATTGACATAAATTACTTCCATATATTCGATATGCGGCACTGCTTAACTTGTAGCACCTTAAGTTTAGCTGTTGCAAACAAACTTGTATCTAGTTTGTTAAAATGATCCTTCGATACAGTTGCTAAAATAAACTATCTGGTGATTGAGAATAATAAGATCACATGAAGCGGTTTCTGCTTTTTTTTGTAACTCATTAAGTGGTTTCTGCTGTTACTCTAGTGACTAACATTTTGGTAAAATACTTCATTTCCTAATCGGTGCTTGATTCAATGTAGGTATCTTCAGTTTTTGGGGTATGAAGTTAACTATGTCCGCAACTTCACGGACATCGATGATAAGGTGATAATCCAAGCGGAACATTCCATATGTGCACTTCTAGTTTAGAAAATTGAAGGATATTTTCTATTTATATGTTGAGTGTCTTGTGTCTTCACTAATATGGGTTCAATTAACTATATGTTGCTCTCTTTTTTTTAACCAAAAGACTTCACTATTTTCTTTCAAACATAATTGTGTTGTGATCGGCATATGGGTGGCAAAAAAGGTTGTTAACCCACTCCATGCATGGGATAAAAGTCTGTGATTATACTCAAAATTTTCTTAAATTTAAAATGAGATAATTTTAAGCAAACACAATTGCGCTCTGGCTGATGTTCCTCAAATGTATATTGGTTTTGATCTACAAGATATTTCCAAGTCAGTTTCCCTTACCTTTGAACAAAACTTGATTAAAAAAATCTGGATTCTTGGCGTGTAGTGCTGTAATAATCTACTCCCTCCGTTCCAAAATAACTGTCTCAATTTTGTACTAGCTCTAGTACAAAGTTGTACTAAGGCCAGACAGTTATTTTGGAACGGAGGGGGTACAAGATATTTTCAAGTCATTTTCCCTTACCTTTGAACAAAACTTGATAAAAAAAATCTGGATTCAACATGCTCCATTTTTGCCAGAGTTGCTGTCAGCCTTGACTATCAGCTATCTACTTTCGTGGGCATGTGCAGTGTGCACACGATTCATGGAGCAGTTCCTATAGTTTGGTTGATACTTTTTCATTGAAGACGCTTTAGCACTTCTATGTTACTGTCATTCCATATTTCCTGTTAAGAGCAACACTTCACTCTGTTTTTTAAAATGAACTACTCTTCTGAATAATTTTACCAGATGAACTCATTTCCTTAGCGTGTAGTGCTGTAATGATTCCAGAACTTGCTATGGTTTTGCAGATTATTAAACGGGCAAATCAAAATGGTGAAGATTTTAAAAGCTTGAGCAATCGTTTTATTAAAGAGTTTCTTGCTGATGTTGCTGAGCTTCAGTGCCTGCCTCCTAGTCATGAGCCACGCGTGACAGATCATATTGAGAAGATTAAAGAGTTAATAAAAGAGGTATTTTAGATTCACCCGTTACTGTTCAAAATTACCTCCAGCGCTATGACTCATCTGTGTTACTGTTCAAATTTCCTATTTACTTCTTGCCATGATGTTTTTCCAGCTTCTTGTTGCTTCTAAAATAAGGTGACACTAATGAGTACATTCTTTTGTCAACATTCTGATTAAAGTATAACTAAACCCATCTACAGTTCTCATTCCTCTTATTTCACCTGCTATAATGGTGTATCATGCTGTATATGATAATTTTCCTTAAAAAGTGTTCTAATGTCCCTTTTATCTCACTCTCAAGAATTTTTTCACTCGGTAAAACTCTTCGCGTATGTTTGTGAGCAGATAATAAAGAATGACAAAGCCTATGTTGTAGACGGTGATGTTTACTTCTCGGTCGACAAATTTCCTGAATATCTCAGTTTATCTGGAAGGAAATTAGATCACAATCTTGCTGGTTCACGTGTTGCTGTCGATACAAGAAAGCAGAATCCTGCAGATTTTGCATTATGGAAGGTAAGCTTGATACATTGTTGTGAAGAGTTTAATCTTGCACAACACCACTTTCTTCTTATGCTTGAATTACCTTGTCCAGGCTGCTAAGGAAGGCGAGCCTTTTTGGGAGAGCCCTTGGGGTCATGGAAGACCCGGATGGCATATTGAATGCAGTGCAATGAGTGCTAAATATTTAGGACATGTGTTTGATATTCATGGTGGAGGGAAAGATTTGATGTTTCCTCATCATGAGAATGAGCTTGCTCAAAGCCGAGCGGCTTATCCAGAAAGTGAGGTCAAATGCTGGATGCATAATGGCTTTATTAACATTGATGATCAGAAAATGTCAAAATCAGTTAATAACTTCTTCACTATCCGAGATGTAAGGGGATGGATACCTGATTTAACAGTTCTCATTTAAACTTTTATTAAGGTGTTTCCTGAGATATCAAGCATCTCTCTTATTTTCAGATTATTACTCTGTACCATCCTTTGGCGCTGAGATTTTTCCTGATGCGCACACATTATAAATCAGATGTGAATCACTCTGATAAAGCACTTGAGATTGCATCTGATCGTGTCTACTACATTTACCAGGTGATTTGTGTAAACTTTGATAATACAGTACTACCTCCGTCACAGTTTAGAAGGCCTACGCGTATCCCTAGGCTGTCAATTTAACCAACATAACATAAGATAAATATTATAAAACCATATCATTAGAAACTTCAAATATTATATTTTCATATGGTATAATTTTTATAGGTTATAAATCTTATGTTTGTTGGTTAAATTGACGATCTAGGGGTACGCGCAGGCCTTATAAACTGTGATGGAGGTAGTAGTATTATTCATGATTTGGTTTCAAATCAAAGTTTAGGCATTTGACATACTTGTGTCTCAGCAATTGAATTTTGAACCAAACCTTTGTTCTTTGGTTATCTCACTTGTTATAAATCGTATGCAGACTTTATATGACTGCGATGAAGTGGTGTCTCTGCATCATGAAGAGAATATATCTGTCCCAGTCCCAGCTGAGGAGCAAAAGCTGGTTGATGACCACCATCAAACTTTCTTGGAATCCATGTCCGATGATCTGCGAACTACAGATGTGCTGGATGGCTTCATGGACCTGCTGAAGGCAATAAACAGCAATTTAAATGATTTGAAGGTATGTTGAAGCAATAGCATGCTTTGAATCCTGAACCAAATCCATGTCTAGTTCGCAGTAGTTCATCAAACACATTTTCTACTTTCAGAAGTTGCAGCAAAAACTGGAACAGCAAAAGAAGAAGCAACAGCAGCAAAAGAAGCAGCAGCAGAAGCAACAGCGGCCACAGAAGCAGCCAGAAGATCACATTCAGGCTCTGAGTGCTCTGGCGGCAGAAATTAAGCACAAGCTATCCATCCTCGGCCTGATGCCAACATCACCTTTGGCAGAGGTACGAACTAAAGCCACACCATGTATACATGCCTTGGACGATGATGGTGTCTGACACTAGCAAATGTTTCAATTCAATGCAGGTACTGAAGCAACTGAAGGAGAAGGCACTGAAGCGGGCAGGGTTGACAGAGGAATCACTGATCGAGCAAATTGAGCAGAGAATTGCGGCGAGGAACAACAAGCAGTTCGATGTCTCTGACCAGATTAGGAAGGAGCTCGCAAGCAAAGGCATTGCCCTGATGGATGAGCCTACAGGCACGGTGTGGAGGCCATGCGAACGGGAGTAGTCGGCCGTTCTGTGTCTGGTTTAACAAATGACATTGTACAATGAATGAATCACCTGCCCATCTTATAGTGCTGGCGCAGATTTTCTCATGCATATCGCCATTTTTGGACGTGCTATTTCTATAGGGGTTCCGAGTTCACTGGAGAGTTGAGACCTGTGTTGGTGCTTGTGTAGGACAGAATTAAGGACCCTCCAATATACATACTATGTACTCGATATCTTCGTGTTGAACTATGTGTTTTGCATCTGCACCTTGAGTTGGTAGTTGCATTCGAATGATGATCTGTTTTTGATCTGCACCTTGAGTTGATAGTTGCATTTGAATGAACAAAACGATTAAGCTGGCGTCATACATAAATAATCTGCTGCTATTTTGCTTGTGCGTGCAGCACACCAAAGATGTTGCGCTAGTGTATTTTGTACATGGAAAAGCATCACTGAGCTGTTTATCCAGGTCGTGTTGCTACCATTTTTTTGAGGAAACCTGTTGCTAACATGCAAATGCCAGTACGTGCATGCCTGCCTAAGCTCTGCCGACAGCGTGTGGTCGGTCCTGCAACCATAATTCGACACGTTTGGCCTGACGATGATGAGAGAATGAACATAGGATTAGCCAGCGGCTTTTCCGAGCCCTGCCGCGGGGATGCTCTCTGCCGGTAGCGTGCCACCATTCGACCTTAAGCAAAAGCTAAGTACGCCTGTCACTGGCCAAGATGATCACACGGAGGCGGTCATTTTAGTCTCGTTGTACTCTTAGGACGGCTAAATCACATTTTCTATTTTAATCACGAGGTCGTGTGCTACATGATGTTTGATTGTCGTTATGACCGTGAAAGATATGTACTCCATGGCGTTTGGTTTCTTCCTGCTTAATGTTGTAGTCATCACATTCTCGTTAGTGCACTACATAGGCAGTCTCAAATAAACAACCCTCAATGCAAAATTAACATCATTTTTACTCCTATCTACTACCTCCGTCACAGTTTGTAAGGCCCGTACGTACCCTTTGGTCGTCAATTTAACCAACATAACATAAAAATATATATTATAAAAAGTATGTCATTAGAAACTTCAGATGTTATATTTTTAAATGGTATAAATTTTATATTATATATCTTATGATATGTTGGTTAAATTGACGACCTAAAGGTACGCGTAGGCCTTATAAATTGTGATGGAGGTAGTACTAAACAAATGATGGTTGTTTTACTTCCTAATAAATGCCAATATAAATTAACAATCATATGGCTCAAAGAAAGAAAGGCCGATGAATGACAATCAAGGGGAAAGTTCATCATCCTCCTCCCTTTTCTTGTTCCTTCTCAGATCCTTGAATTACTTATGTTAGTCCACATTAACTCAGCTCAACCAGTTTGGTTTTCAAGCTTAATTGTCATGTGACTTCGCACCATGACCTGACCCAACATCGTTAGCTGCCACATCTTTCTCCTTGGCACATACTCATCAAGACCCTACTCTAAGGTCCAGTTATAAACAATGCAACATGCAAAAACAAACTTAACTTAAACGGGAAAATGATGGAATGACTTTTAATCAAGGATCTTAAATCAATTCTTCAAAGCACCAAATGCCCTCTCAACCGCAACCTTTAGGCTAGAGTGTCCGAGACAGAATAATCCCATGCCACTCTTAGGATAGTTCCTAGAAGAAAACTCATTGAGATGGTGCATGGTTTTCCTGAATGGTGAAAGAACCCATGGTCAGCAGCATATCCAACATCTTCTAGATAGAACTAACAACCAGGGTTACTGATCCCATCAGGTCAAGCCATGTTGTCAGAAAAAATGTTAACATCATGGATTGATACTTCCTAACCCACTAACACATATGTGAACTTAAAATCAAAATAATCAACAACAATCACATCCTGGATTGTATAATCCTTTCTACCATGTATGCCAGAGCCAACACCGACACTAGCAATCACACGAGTATCATCTATTATGCCATTATATATTTTTAAATAGAGGCATAAGCTTTGCCTCATCAATTAATTAAGGAGAAGAATAGAGTATTACATAACCGCATGATAGATCGACATGTCAATCACTCACGACATAAATAAACCCTAGCTTCTTAGCCCCCTCTAGAACCCACATAACCCGCATCTATGCCAGTACAATCATGCCATGGTAGGGAAACTTATTATGGCTCACAACAATAGCATTTCATTCGCTCACCCCAAAATATGCACCATTTATAGCTCATGCATAACTTCGTAGGAGTTTGATTACTAGGTATCTTGACCAACTCTACCTTGAGATCTTCAATCACATACACGACTTGCAACACCATTTATTGCTCATGCATATCTTTGTAAGAGTTCGATTAGTAGGTGCCTTGACCAGTACCTCACCTATAAGCTCTTCAATCACATACATGACTTGCTTGAAATACCGGTAAGTTCTTTGATTTGATCTACTGGCCGTAATTTGGACCACTCTGAACCTTTGGTTATGACCTACAACAGTTAATTGCATGAAACTGTTGGGGCTTATAAAATTTATTATGAACAAACAGATATGTGACAAAATGATATCTTTATTATTTTCCTCTAGCGCACATATCCAACAGAAACCACGACATTGAGGGATAGGATTGCAGAAAACACACATTTTCATTTGTTTATTTTGTGAAAATCACTAACTGTAAGACTAATGTTTTGTAAAACACACGGGTTGCTCGATTTGCTTCATTTAAGTACAGTTAAGACACATGGAGCCCACCTTTAAGGATGACGTGGACCCATCACAGTTTTATTTTGCAGAAAACCCCCTTCAAAAAATCAGGTCCTCAGCTAAGCTTCTTTATCTCTACTCGGCCATTAGTCGGCCATGGAGTTGGAGAAGCTTTCCCTAGAGACGAGGAACCTGACGGCCATCCCGAAGCCGCCACTGTCGCCCTCGGGGTTTCTGGTGTGCTCTTGCTTCAGCGGGCCATCGTCGATGTCTGCTCCTGCGGTAGGGCATGGAGGCGGTGGAGGGGGTGCTGAGGGAGGCGTAGGGGCTTTTGACGGTGGTGTAGAACCGGACGGAGGCGTTTTGGCGGTGTGGGTGGTGGAGGAAATCACGCAGGAGGTGGTGGGGGATCAGAAGGTGGCGTCAACGCTGGTGGAGGCGTACCGCCACGACGGCCAGTGCACCCAACACACACCATCGAGCGCGCCCTCCGCCACCTCGACATGATCTCCAACTTCTTCAGCGTGTATTTTTAGGACCTTTATCTTTTTTATTTTTAGGGGTGTTTTTACTTTTTACAAAACATCACTATTACATGTAGGTCTCACCTACCATAAACATGGTTAAAATGAACCAAAACTAGCGATCTGTGATTTTTGCAAAAGATTAGTTTTATAGTTAATGTTTAAGCAAAAAAATGTTTTCTGCAATACTATCCCTTGATGTCATGGTTTCATGCAATTAATTCTCCTACAATATGAAGGAACAATGCAACTTGCTCTTCCATAGAGGTCTTCAAGGGATGCTTTTAAGCCTCTGGTTCAAACAGCGAACATGGAGCCGCTGCCGCCAATTTCACCACGCCCCTCCTATCCCCTCCGTCACCCCACCACGCAGGCGGCCGAGGGGCCCCGACCTTGGCGGCCAGCGCCTCCACATCCTCCCTCCCCATCCCCTCCGTCGCCGCCTAGGGTTGGTGCCGGGCTAATCCCGTGCGTTGGCCGACGGTGGCGGAGGGATGTTCCTCCTCTCTAGGATCGAACGACGGCGAGGGCGCCGGATCCGTGGAGTGTGGCTGCCTCGACCCGCAGCGGCACGAGGGCTCCCGGCGACGGCGGCGTTTGCGACGCGGGTGGAGTTCGGCTGGGCGCGACGTGGTGATCGGCTGGGCATGGCCTTAGGATGGTGGTGGGGCTGGACGTGGCCGATAGGGTGGCGGCGGCGGTCAACCTGTATCCTGGCCTGGTGATGGTGACGGCTACGTCGGGCACGTATTCGGTCGTGGTGGTGGTGTCGCCCCCTCCGTCAGGGAGGATGGCCAGGTGAAGGATCCTTGTGGCAGCGCCAGTGGCGGTAGATCTTGGGATCCCGTTCCCGGGGTCGCCGCAGGACGCGCTTGGCGGCCGGAGCTTCCTTCAGCGTCGACGGCGCTGGATGCAGGGTCGTGGCGGCTACTACAGTTGTATGGGTAACGATAGCAGTTGGCGCGACGGTGGGTGCTCCTTGTAGTGCCCAGATCCGGGGCGGCGGCCCCTCTCCTTCAAAGGTGGCGGACACCGGGGTCGTGTGGGCGACCTGGAGTCTGTATCTCGAGATGGTGACGACATAAGGTTGGCGGCTGTATGAGACGTCCCCTCCATTAACAGACCGGATTCGATGTGAATCGGCAGGTGACACACATGTCTCGCTCGGAGTAGTCGGACAATAGTTGTCGCTGATAGGTGAAGCCACCGGTGGATGCGCTACCGGCGGATGATACGCGCAACGTCTTATGCGGAGACGTCAAGTCATGCCTGCTGCCGGCATGTGATGCACGGTAGATCTGACAGAGGTGGCATGTTTAGCCTGTTGTTGTTGGATCGAAGGTGGTGCGATAGTAGTGGAAAGGTAGGCGGTACATACGTATTTGTCTTTCGTTGTCTTCTCCAGAGGTATCCGGCTATCGTGACGTTGGTAGACGGATAAGGACGGATGATACAAACGACTTCAATGACGAGTTTATGCAATCCGATGGAAACACAAGATCTCTGATCGGGCAATATCGCCGCACGCATGCGTCGTGTCCTTACTGAAGCTGGTGGATTGAAGCTTCGCTTTTGGGATGAGAATCCGGAGTTCAACTTTGTGGTGGAATCGCCATCATTGGCGCACATGCGACGATTCCTTCTTGAAGGTGTAGCCTAGGAATTATGTATTTTCCATTTTTGATGTATTTTGTATCATATTTGAGGGAGGGAATTTCATAATTGAGGGATGCGTTTTGTATCATAGGGTTAATGACTATATAGAGGAGTTACTATCGCGAGGTATGCGTCCTCCGGGTTTATTTTCCGTTTTATTTTCAAGTCGAAGTTGTTCAATTGCTGAATTATGCAATTTTAATAATATATGGCTACATGCATCATTTTGATGCAGTGGCCGAAGGCTAGCCTCTTTTTCCAAAAGATAAATAAATCATCATTATCATTGGTAAGTGGATACCAGTTCGTTTTTCTTCAAGACTTGTTTGGTTCATAGGGTAGGAAAATCATAGGAACAGGAAAAATATAGGATTGCAATGGCATGCCCACTCCAATCCTATAGGATTTTGCTTGCACCAAAGTTTGTTTGATTTCATCAAAGGAATTGTAGAAAGAGGTTGAAATAAATGTTAGGATTCCTATAGGAAGTAGTACAAAAAAATCCTATGGAAAAAAATTCTATAGAAACAATTTTCTATGAATCAAATGAGTAACGTAGGAAAAAATTCTATGAGATAAAATCCTACCAGAATCATTTGAAATTCTTATGAGCTACGTGAAAGTTAAACATGACTCACTACATTGCGATGAAGTTGCAACTTTCTTCAAACGAGTCTGCTTTAAAATGAAGCTGGTTTTGAAACAGGCCGTGACTCGTGAACCTACCTCCTCGATATGCGAGGCTAGGAGCACAGTAGGGCAGGCGCCAGGCGAGGTAACTCCCTGCCAGCAGCAACTTTTGCTGTGGGGATGACTCGGATCGGATCGCCTCGCCTCTGCTACTGTACTGTACTATGCCATGGACAGGGCATCTTCCATTTACCAATGTCTTTTTCTGGACCGCGCAGAGCACCGGGGGTCGGAACTGGGCGGGCGATCGAGGTGTTTGTTGATTGACGTCCGTCCACACAAGCCGTAGCTATGATTCTCTTATCCAGAACCCTGTAGAACTTGTCAAACTGAAAGGAAAAGGAGACGGTGAAGTAGGAATTCGGTGTGCGTAGTACATTATGATTCGTTGCTTCAAAGATGGAAAGATAGGCTCCCACACAAGTGCTAGCTTGATTATTCGTAATCGTAGCTTCATCCATTCATTCAAGCTAGCTACACTCCAGTCTCCAGCAGCCTGCATGCGTCTCTGTCACGAATCGCTAGGCAAGATAGCTAGAGAAAGCACCAAGAACAATCACCCAACAAAACCACCGGAAAATTCAACGAGGGAATAATAATGGAACAGATTGACCAATGTGACGGCGACCCGGTCGAGAGCGGAGATCGACATGAACGAACACAAGGGGAATTAAGGTGGAAAACAAAAAAAACTAATGAAGAGGGCTCTTCCAAGAACATGTACCACAACTACGTCATGTGGTAATTACATCACAGCCAACATCGAACTAGCCAAGCATTAGACTTGCCTACGTGCATGCACGTACGGTTGCACACGTACAGCTCCAACAAATCCAAGGATCAGCTAACCCGCCGATCCGTCGCAGGGGTAGCAGCTGGTAGACTCCTCCATCCACAGGAGTCTCCGGCGGTCCTCGCTCCTAGGCGACGGCGGCGCCGGCGGACGGAGGGAGCCATCGGCGGTTTCCGGTGTTGGCCGGAGAGGAGAACGAGGCAGTGGTTTCTTTCTTTCTTTCTTGGGTATTTCTGTCTGCCGGCTCTCACAAGTGATGGCGCAGAAGAGAGGGGAGAGGAGGGGTGGAGGAGAGGAGGATAGCAAGTGAGGTGCTAGCTGCCGGGATTTAAAGGTCACTCAGACACTCACAGATGGAATAAAACACCATTCGCTGTTCATTCTCGCTTTCTATAATGAACACCATCCATGTTACTTAATCAAGCACTCACGGTGCCACTCGATCGATCTGCACTTCAGGACTTGTCAACGTACGTACCTCCATCTTGCAAGGCATCCATCTCTTCTTTCTTTCTTTCTCTTTTTAGCTAAACTATAATATAACTGAGATTTTACAACTACTTTGATTGATATATGCTGTCAACATGATACTGTCAAGAAAGAAAAGGAAAAACTTTGCAACTACTCCCTTAGTTTTAAATTAAATAACTTCTATTTATTTACATATGTATCTAAACATGTATACGAATAAAAGTCATCTAATTTAGAATGAAAAGAGTACTGGTATAGTACTGTACGTAGCTGAAATGAGACGACCTAAGATCTTGCGCTCCGGCCGTAGTGAATGAGATAATAAAATCTCTCACACGTCCCGTCACGTCCTTTGTTAGGTGCTAATTTAAGCAGGCTCATCATTATCGGTACGAGCACTGTGCAGCAGGATGTGTCTGGATCTACTCGTAGTTGGCAGTGCATGAGAGCCGAGATCTCGAGTAAGAAAACTTTGAACCTTTTTTACACCATCGGAAAATGGCAAATCTTATCTAGGTACGCAGCTACTCTAGCTAAGTGTAGTAAGTAGTGGTAAACCTCACATCAGATAGACAAGTTGCTTTGGTTCAGTCGCCGTCACTCATCCGTTTTCCGCAGTGAAGGCATGTGTGACACAAGGAGGAGTGTTTTTTTTAACATAAAATCCTATATTTATTAATCACCAAATAGACTTACATCCTTCGCTAATAGAACAGAAAATAGTCAAACGGTGAATCCACCCACACAATCAGGGGATCGTCACGGCCTCGTTTGGCAAGCTCGTGGGCTACTATATTCGTTTCTCCATTACAATGTTCCAGGGAAGCTTTTCCAACGTCATAAAGAAGCAGCCGACAATCTTGCAAAATTAGTGCAGCAACCATTGAGTGACACAAGGAGTATGATCTACTCCCTCCTTAATTAGGTCGTTTTAACAAGCTATATAAGGAGGATAACCCCGGTATCTGTATCGGGCGATGCATACAATCATATATTATTAAAATTGTAAAATTCAGCAGCCGAACAATATCGATAAAAAAAAGATAATAAACCTGAGATCGTATGACTCGCGACAATAACTCCACCAGATGGTCACTAACCCTATGATACAAGACAAAATTAAAACAAAAAATACACAACTTTTAGGCTACGCTTTTAAGAAGAAATCACCACACATGCACCGATAATAATAAGTTCAACCCAAAGATGAACTCCGGATTCTGGGAATTGCCAACTAGTCCTACTACTACAGTATGTATGTAGCAGAAGTGGCAGGAGGTGGTGATCGATGGGCGTGTAGACGAGCAGCTGGCCGGCAGCTGAATCATGTGGCGATCGACAGAGGTGCGTGACCCAGTGCAGAATCTCACTGTAAAGCCACGGCTTATTGGGGGACCTTAAAAGCAGAGGTAAGCAGAGGAGGAGGAGGAAGAAGAAGTGCAGATAGAACATTGGAAGTGCTTATTATGTTCCTTCCTTAAGCAGGATATCATGGGATTTGCTCCGCAGAAGAAAGTCTAACCAGCTGCTCAGGAGAGAGCAGAAGATGGAACAATCTCGGCTGCTAATTAGCCGCGTATCTCTGATCTGAAATAAAAGCTTCTCTCTTTCAGCAGCATGTCTGCCGGCCAGTCAGCAGGGGGGAAAAGCCGGCATTGCATGTGTAGTGGTGGTGCAACTTTGCGGAGGAGAGCCACTTTGGATCTTTAGGACACTTGAGGATCATCAAAGGCTCAGTGTTGCGCGATTCGTGGGGGATCCAGCTTGCCTGCCACAGGCTTTACGTTCCACTCCGCGCGCTTCTTCTCGATACTCTCAAAATCGACAAATATGCCATACCCTTAAACACATATTTCCGAAGAAACCTAAATCCAAAAATATGCAAGCTTAGGATTTAAAGCCAGCGGATCGATTTCACAACAAAAAAAACTCACCATCCAAGTTACTTTGTAGCAGATTGTTGGAATTATGCCCTAGAGGCAATAATAAATTGTATTATTATAATTCCAGATTCATTATTAAAGTTTATATGTCTGTGCTATAACTGCAAATGGCTTATGCGGAGGTTTGCCAAGTAGCATGTTAACTGCCTCCGGAGGAAAACCCATATGCAGGTGTGGAGTATAAACACCAAGTGTTCTTAGTCTGCCTCTAGGACTAACCCGTGTGTTATGGATGGCATGTTTTCCTGTTCATAGGGCATTGGAAATGCCGGTAACACATGGGAGCACATTGTTGCCAGAACAAGGGTGCTGAACCGACCCAATTATATGATTTACTTTGAGATCGCATCGTTTCCATGTTATAAGTAAAATCATCTAAGTTAATATGCAAGTGTCCTTCATGACCATAATAATGTTTCGTAACTTCATACCGGAGGGTGGGTTTTGACACTGTCCCAACACCACCCGTAACAGGCGTGGCAATAACGGCTTTGATCACTCACACCCGAAAGTGTGTCAAGGGACTTAACGATTCGAGTTGAGAATTTGCTCCTCTAACGATGGAGAGATACTTCTGTGGGCCCTCTCGGTATTACGGCATCCAACATCGTCTGGCCAGACACTGTGAATTGATCACAAGGGATACCGGAATACTAAACTAAAAAATGGAACAAAACAAGAAGGAGGATGACTTGGTATAATGGTTAATGGTTAATCATGCGGATACCTAATAGATCTCACCTCAGGTTTTGTATAGTATCGTGAAGGAAATAGGACTGGCATGTTAAGCTTGTGGTTCACTCGAATTTATATTCGTGTAGATACGGGAACCGTTATGGGTGTCCATGGCTCCGCTATCGGTTATTGTTCCGCGGGAAAATAAGTTTCCGGTTCATGTCCGTATTCTACCGAACCTATGGGGTCACACACTTAAGGGTGGAAGATTTGTTGAGTTTTAGAGTGATAGGAGCACGAGTATAACACACCGGAAAAGTTTCGGAGTGATTGAGATTTAATCGGAGAGAAAACCGGAATCGTTTCGGGGCACCGGTAAAGTACCGGGTAAAACCGAAGGGCCGGAAAAGTTCCGGGATGGTCTAAATATGTTTAATATTTATTTCTTTTGAATTCTAGAATTGTTTTAGAATTAATAAAAGGGATTAAATATCAATGGGCCCCCTCTCACTTGGAAGGCCCAAGTGGGGAGGGAGCACTTGGACCAAGGAGGCCCATGAGGGGGAGGCGCCTAGGAGGAAGCTTCCTCCCCCCTTCCTTGGCGCCCCACCAGGGGCTGCCCCCTCCTCCAAGGTGGCCTCCCCTCCCCTCCCACTATAAATAGATGAGGAGGGGGCACCGCCAAGAACACACAGATTTGTTCTTTTGCCTCAGGGCTGCCCCTCCTCTCTCCTCTCTTGTAGATATGATCTCCACCATATCTCGAAGTGCTGCTCCTCCCTCCTCTCTACTCCGGAGGCGCCGAGCTCTGGACGGCGGAGCCCTGCCGGATCTACTACACCGTACGTGTGGATCAAACGTAGAGAGATCGTACGTTCGATCTTCCTTCGAGGGACTTATAGATCTGTTCGTGGGGTGTCACACGGATCAGATCTGTTCGAGGGATTGCACCGCGTCAATCTTCCCCAACTCTCCATCAACTTCTTCCGCTGCGAGAGAACTACCGTTTGAACGGTTGTTAAGGTAACAAGATCGCTAACTGTGTTTGCATCTATCTAGATCTGTTCTTGGGACTTGGTTTCGTAGTGCCGAAAATTTTGTTTTCTACTCCGAATCCCAACAGCGGTATCATGAGTTAGTCTAGTGCTAGATGCAGGTTCAATCTAGAGTTCATAAGTGATGAACGGGCATTGCACAAAATTTTCATTGTGCGCGGTTTTTTGATAATAGATCTAAACTGAATCTTCTAGTTGCTTCCCCTCTAATTGCACAAGTTGATCCCTTCTGCATTGCTTGATTTTGTTACAAACATCTTGCCCCTCGGGGTTCTTCTATGTTGCTCCTGAGTATGCTGGTCACGCGAAGATGATTTGGGTCTTGCTTTTGGTGTGGAGAAATTGTGTAACAAAAGGGGCGTGTTAGATTGTTGATCTAGCACGGGGATCACGCGTATTGACGATTGTTCAGTATTGGTCATGAGATTAAATTGTAGTCTCATGATTGATACGCCCCGAGTGTTAATCTAGCAACTTAAAGACTGTGCTTTATGTGGTTACGTAGCTAGAAAATCGTTTTGCCTTGCAAACCCTAGCAGCCACGTAAAAGATGCAAAGAACGAGTAGAAGAACGTCTAACTTGTTTTTGCAGGAACATGTGATGTGGTATAGTCTTCGTCATGATAAAAGTTCTATGAGATGATTATACTTTGTACATGTTAAATTTGCATGACTTGCACGTCATGGTACGGCATGATGGCTGGAGCCATATGATTGTCATTTATTCGGCCTGCGTGCCAAACTTCATGTAACTTTCTTTTAGTAGAATAGATGCTAGCAATAGTTGTAGTATCTACATGAAGATGATGATCATACGTCATGGTGCTTGACGACATGTCGTGCGTGGAGGTGATGCTCTCCGCCAAAAGAAGATGAAGAAAGAAAAGCATGGTGCTTGAAGCTTCTTGAAGAAAAGGGCTATACCATATCACATACATTAAACTGCCTGTGAAGTTAATCCTTTTCATTGCCTGTTTTGATTGCACACTAGTCGTAATTTTAATAGGATGATCTCTCTTAAAATATCAAGAAGTTCGTGCTCTCCCAACCGTGCAACCGCCTGTAATAAACGTCACCCGAGGTGCGTCGTGTAACACGAGTACCAACGGAAAGGCAACAAAGAGGCTGGTGGATTGAGTTGTCTCCACAGAAATAGCGCTTGGTTGTCTTGACGTTCTAGCTTATCCGATCTGAGCTCGGAGCACAAGTGTCGAAAGACTAATACAAGAGTCACAAACTGGTTGTGATTGGTTTTGTTAGACCTACCGGGTTGATCTCCTCCATGGCTGAGTGTTACACTGGTGGCAGGTGTATTGATCCGGATCTTGATTACCCTAAGATCAATTTTGAGAGATATTGGTTTTAGTGGGAGAATTAGGTTAAACTTGTTAAGATTAATGCAATTAATTTTGAACCATGTCTAAATCAATCTGTTTATATCGTTGTAGAGAGATGGCCCGCAACAACAATGCTTTTAAGCTTAGGACCGATGCTTGAAAAAGAAATGCTTGCTGCAAATAGAAGCGAATATGTGGACTGGTTCCGCAATTTGGGTTTGTCCTCAAAGTTGCTTAAAAAGGACTATGTTCTCATAGCATCTCTTCCAGCAACTCCCATAGAGGATGCATAGTAGGACGATAAGAACGTCTATGTCACTAAAGTGGATGACCACGCCGCAGTACAATGCTTGATGCTGACATGCATGGATACTGAGCTTCAGAAATGTTTTGAGAAACTTCACCATTTTTGACATGGTGACAAAACTGAACGCTCTGTATCTGAAGCAAGCTAGGACTGAACATTATGAGATAATGAAGCAGTCGTGGGAATGCAAGATGGCAGAAGGTGGATCATTAAGTGAGCACGTGATCAAACTTGTTGGTTACGCATAGAGGCTAAGTGCTCTTGGATTTGTGATCCCTATGACACTCGGCACTGACGTTCTCCTTGCGTCAGGCCCCCCGTCTTACAACGGTTTTATCATGAATAATAAAATGAATGTGCTTGACAAGACCATAGACGAATTGTTCGCTATGCTTAAGACTGCGAAAGCATCTATACAAAAGGATCCAGACCATATGATGGTGGTAATCAGGGACACTGGAAGAGGAACTGTAAGAAGTATTTGGGAGATATGAAGAATGGTCTAATCACCGTATGTATAAATAAGTTATACGAAGTTAATAGAAAATTTCATTATTTCACCTTCATAGGTATATTTGATACCATATCGATTGCACTTGTTTTGCAACTCGATACAGCGAATTATCAGAATTCGAAGGAGAAGAGTGAATGAAGTGCAAGTCCGCGTCGGAAGTGGTGCCCAAGTCACCCAAGGCCGTCGGCGTTCGTCTATCAAGATTTATCTTAGAGTTAATAAATGTTATTTGATTCGGAGGTTGTGTAAAACATTAATATTGTATTTTGTTGTCTACACGGTGGATGTGTTATCCATGTTTTGAATAATGGTTGTTCAATAATTATTACTCTCTGAATGTCACCCTACGTGGTGAATTATTTAAGTTGAAATCTTTATGTTATGTCTATTTTCTTGATTGCTAAATAAATTAAGTTATGTGATGATAATGCCATTATTGTAATAGCATAAATGACTTAGTCGCATTAGAACAAAGCGCATACGGAAGCTTCATATCAATGAAGTCATTCAATCTCTTGACTTTGAGTCATTTGACACATGCAATGTTTTTCTAATAGACAAAATTGTTTGTTCAAAGTGTTTAGTAAACTATTGGTAATAACACATAACGATATGTGGAGAACCAATAAACAGTACTTTACATAAAACTTTGTGATAATGACTTGCATAGATATATCGATATTTAGACAAGACATAATATCTGAAATTTTGAATAAGTTCAAAACTGTTTCAACACAAAGAGAATAATCATCACACATAGATCAAATATTTGACGACCTGATCGTAAAATAACTGAGTTTAGCAAACATCATCGAGTGTATGAAGTCAGTTCATAAACTAGCGTCACCTGAAACCTCGTATAGCTACGGAGTATCTTGACGCATAACCAAGCCCTATATGACATATTGGAATTAAAACTGTTTTCTACCATGAATTCCAGCATGACATGGTGAGGTCGGTGATGAACTTAAACCACACTCCCATTTACTATACCGCTTAACGCTTTTGAGAAACCACTTACGAACTAAATAGAGCGTCGTCATATGTTTGTTGAAACAATGCCCTATAAGAATACGACATGGATAAAAACTCCAATTGTTCTTTCATAATTTCGGAGATGTATTTAGAATATATTCGATCCCGAATATAAGTATTGTAGAAACATCATGTTACGAACAACACTTCCACTACTATACCCGGGAAAAATGTTTATCACGGGACATGGGATTTTTCCTGAGAAAATTGCTCTCTTGAAACAATTAAGTGGGAGTACTAATAGCTTGATAATTATTACATTGAATCATTTGGTTCTACAGAATGAAACTTAGAAACTCGTTCTAGAGATAAACTCTGTGACCAAACCAGAAATTCCTACATTTGATGAAAAGGAATGATGAAACCCTGAAATGTGTTCAAGAGATGAAATGATCAAGTCTTATGATGTATCACACAACTTTGTAAATTCACGTTGGACCAAGGTGGTTCTATAGTGTGATAAACCTGTGAACTACAAGAAACCATGACGAGCACTAACTCCACTGTATGGCTTAAAAACCATAAAAACTATATGAAAGCCATCCATCTAAATCAAGTTGAGAACTTGGTAAAACCCTCCTAAGGATACCTGATCATTAGAGTGGATTTTACTTTCATAGATATGAACATAGACGATAGCTTAATCGTTGATATTGCTCAACTTATCGTAAAATAAGTTTTTAGATAGAGTTCAAAAGGTTGACTACAATATGTGTAGTGATGCAAATGTTCATATGGAAAATTACTGATAATCGCGACATACTTCCGAAGTATGACATATGGATTTTTCTTCTGAGAAAATTAAACAAAGGGTGTATGCATGATACAACCTGAAAGGATTTAATGATCTATACGATATTAGTAAAAGTGACAATGCTTCTAAGATCAGTCCATAGTTGAAGCAAATATCACAGAGCTGGAGTAATAGTTTTTGATGAAGTTATAAAAGTTATTATTTCATCAATAATCATATAAGATATGGAATTAAGTGGGAGCACGATTCTAATCATATATGTGAATAACATATGAGTGATTGAGAATAAATATTTTAGCAAAATAAAGCACTAAGGTATTGAATATCCTGAAAGTGCAACAAGCACCAAATTAATCTAAATAGTAGATTAGTTCTCTTGAAGTACCTCAGATGAAGAAAGGTTCTATGAGGAAAACTAAAGAGTTCATTACAAATAGATGAAAGAAAGTTTCATAATGATTTGTAATATTTTTCGTTTTTCGGTCTATAGCTAAGTAGCAAAATAGGATGTTGAAAATTGCTTTTCAAGCTAAGGCACATAGCGGGATTTCTACAACGTAGACGTGAAACATGGCAACTCTGGAAGTTGCATAGGAGGGTATTTGGACCAGGAACACCATCATAGTGATTGGCATAGTTCCGAACGTTTGATCTGCATAAACCATATTTTGATATGAGCATCATGATCAAAACAAAGTAAGCTAAGAGCTCACTGTAGTCCAACATGTTGAACGATAGTGCCCTATCTTCAAATACTTCATAAAGATGAAGGGGTACATTAAGATACATAGGATTGAGACGAGCCTAAAAGCGTTAAGCTCCGTGAAGAATTCTATACCACAAACGAGCATGAAGACCAAAGTGCCATTGGTCTGAGTAAACCATGCAACTAGATTATTGTCCCTAGTGCAAGTGGAAGACTGTTGGAATTATGCCCTAGAGTCAATAATAAATTGTATTATTATAATTCTAGGTTCATTATTAAAGTTTATATGTCTGTTTTATAACTGCAAATGGCATATGCGGAGGTTTGCCAATTAGCATGTTAACTGCCTCCGGAGGAAAACCCATATGCAGGTGTGGAGTATAAACACCAAGTGTTCTTAGTCTGCCTCTAGGACTAACCCATGTGTTATGGATGACATGTTTTCCTGTTCATAGGGCATTGGAAATGCCGGTAACACATGGGAGCACATTGTTGCCAGAACAAGGGTGCTGAACCGACCCAATTGTATGATTTACTTTGAGATCGCATCGTTTCCATGTTATAAGTAAAATCATCTAAGTTAATATGCATGTGTCCTTCATGACCATAAGAATGTTTCGTAACTTCATACTGGAGGGTGGGTTTTGACACTGTCCCAACACCACCCGTAACAGGCGTGGCAATAACGGCTTTGATCACTCACACTCGAAAGTGTGTCAAGGGACTTAACGATTCGAGTTGGGAATTTGCTCCTCTAACGATGGAGAGATACTTCGGTGGGCCCTCTCGGTATTACGGCATCCAACATCGTCTGGCCAGACACTGTGAATTGATCACAAGGGATACCGGGATACTAAACGAGAAAATGGAACAAAACAAGAAGGAGGATGACTTGGTATAATGGTTAATGGTTAATCATGCGGATACCTAATAGATCTCACCTCAGGTTTTGTATAGTATCGTGAAGCAAATAGGACTGGCATGTTAAGCTTGTGGTTCACTCGAAATTATATTTGTGTAGATACAGGAACCGTTATGGGTGTCCATGGCTCCTCTATCGGTTATTGTTCCGCGGGAAAATAAGTTTCCGGTTCATGTCCGTATTCTACTGAACCTATGGGGTCACACACTTAAGGGTGGAAGATTTGTTGAGTAGTAGAGTGATAGGAGCACGAGTATAATACACCGGAAAAGTTTCGGAGTGATTGAGATTTAATTGGAGAGAAAACCAGAATCGTTTCGGGGCACCGGTAAAGTACCGGGAAAAAGTTTTGAGAAAACCGGGTAAAACCGGAGGGCCGGAAAAGTTCCGGGATGGTCTAAATATGTTTAATATTTATTTCTTGTGAATTCTAGAATTGTTTTAGAATTAATAAAATGGATTAAATATCAATGGGCCCCCTCTCACTTGGAAGGCCCAAGTGGGGAGGGATCACTTGAACCAAGGAGGCCCATGAGGGGGAGGCGCCTAGGAGGAAGAGGAAGCTTCCTCCGCCCTTCCTTGGCGCCCCACCAGGCGGAGGGAAACCCTAGGGCGCCCCCCTGATACGTCCAAAACGTATCTATAATTTCTGCTTGCTCCATGCATGTTTTGTGTGATATTGCTATGATCTAGATACACTTTCATACACTTTTGATCATATTTTGACTAACCTATTAACTCAGTGCACCATAGTGCCAGTTCCTGTTTTCTACTGTTTTTCTATTTCAGTTTTCCCACATATAAAAAGTGCCAGAAAAATTCCGGGAAAAATATAGGAAAAATCAGCGTACAGGAAGCTTCGCGAAGAGCCCGAGTGGGGCCAGAGGGGAGCCAGGGGTGGCCCAGGCGGCCACCCGGCGTGGCCCCACCCCTGGTCGCGCCAGGGGGGTGCCTGGGGCCCCTGGTTCACCTCTGGCTGCCCCCCTTCGCCTATATATTCTCCGTCACGGGAAACTTCATAAAAGAGAACCCTTTTTCGCGATCTCGCCTCTGTTCCGCCGCCGCCGCGCTTCCGAGATCGGGAGCACCAAAAGACCTCTTCCCGGCACCCTGCCGGAGGGAGGGTTGACCTCCGGGAGTCTCCTCTCCACCATGGATGCTCCCCGAATGTCTCGTGAGTAGTTTTCCTTGGACCATGGGTCCGTGATCAGTAGCTATGTGATGTTCTCGTCCCCTCTTTGTTCTTCATGGTTTAGACCTCGTGAGCCGCCCTACATGATCGAGGCACTTTTGTAATCTTTCTGCTATTGCTATGCTGAGTTTGATGGGATCTGATGGATTATGAGATTATGTTCAGATTGTGATTGAGTAATATATTTGGTTTTTATCTCTTATATTTTTGTTCCTAAGTAATTCTTGCATGTTCTCCGTTGCTGTTTATTGCTTTGGCCAAGTAGTAGGTAGTAACCCCAAGAGGGAACGTTTTGCTCGATTGTGGGTTCATGCCCCCCGATGACACGCTTGAGTGACAGAAACATGAGTCTAGGGGATGTGCTGTTGCCACAAGGGGGAAAACAACGGTGCTTGTAACCGCGGTTGCAAGGATTGTTTACTTTACGCAAAGTGCTTTTTAATGCAGTTGTATGTTGCTTTGGGTTTACACTTTGGGTGGGGCTCGCAACTTAATACCAGCGAGATGTTCTGGATAGATATCTCAAGGTGGATGATTAGTAGTAGATGCAGTTGGATTTCGGTCTACTTATTTTGGCGTACTGCCCGTGCTTTTGAGCCTCTTCCTTTCTTTTGTAGCATAGTTAGCATTGCAGTGCGTTCATAATCCTGTCAATTGCCCTTCTGTAATTTGTTTACCTCGCATCGCAGTTTTATCGTCTTTTGGGAGAGAGACATCACTAGTGAACATCACGTATCCCGGTCCATATCCTCATTACTGTTTCCACGCTCATTTACTTTTTTGCTTTTACTTTCAGTTGCTATCATTATCCTTTGTGTTTGATCCTTTGTGAACAACAAGACCGGAGAGATTGACAACCTCTCTGAACTTCGTTGGGAACAAAGTTATTTGTGTCTGTGTGCAGGTCCGCGCCAGTAGCGCTGCTGACACCTACTTATCATCTCTGGAGTTCTACTGGAGACAAACCTTGTTATCTTTACCGAGGGAAATTTGTTGTTGTGTTGCATCACGCCTTCCACTTGGGGCTCACCAACGAAGGGCGAGAAGACTACACCCGTCAACTCTCGCGCCATCAAGCAAAATTTCTGGCGCCGTTGCCGGGGATTCTGAGTGCTAAGATAGGGGAGTTGCACACTACCCTTTACCTTTGTTTTTTTAGTCTTGTTAGTCTACCTTTCAGTTTTTATCTTTGTGTCTTTTATCAAAAATCACAAAAAAATCTGCCACACTTGCTGCTGCTATGGGTTCCACTGAAAACACCAAGTTGTGTGACTTCACTAGTCACAACAACCAAGACTTTATCTGCACCCCCATTGCCACACCTGCCACTTCAGGTACCTCTTATGAAATTAAACCTGCCTTGCTAAACCTTGTTATGAGAGATCAATTCTCTGGTGCTGAAGATGATGCTGCTTTACACTTGAACAATTTTGTTGAATTATGTGATATGCAAAGGTATAAAGAAGTAGAAGGTGATATTGTTAAGCTCAAGCTCTTTCCTTTCTCTTTAAGGGGAGTCACTAAAATCTGGTTTCAATCTTTGCCTAGGAATAGCATAGATTCTTGGGATAAGTGCAAAGATGCTTTTATAGGGAAGTACTACCCACCTGCTAAAATTATCCAATTAAGGAGTAACATTATGAATTTTAAGAAATTGGATAATGAACACGTTGCCCAAGCTTGGGAACGAATGAAATCTCTTGTTAAGAAATGCCCTACACATGGTTTGACTACCTGGATGGTTATCCAGACTTTTTATGCAGGCTTGAACTTTACCTCGCGGAACCTGTTAGATTCGGCCGCGGGAGGAACCTTTATGTCAACTACACTTGGTGCTGCCACGAAGCTTCTCGATGAGATGATGACCAATTATTCCCAATGGCACACCGAACGCGCTCCAACAGGTAGGAAGGTAAACTCTGTCGAGGAAGTTACCTCCCTCAATGAAAAAGTTGACTTAATTATGTCTCTACTTACCAAGCAACCCTCTATTGATCCTCATGATGTCCCTTTAAATTCTTTGGTTGCCCAAGAACAAGTAGATGTGAACTTTATTGCTAGAAACAACTTCAACAACAATGCTTATAGGGGTAATTTTGCTAGCAATCCTAGACCGTTTCCATCCAACTATGGGAACAACAACACCTACCCTAGCAACAAGAACCCCTCTTCTGAATTGGAAAACATGCTTAGAGACTTTATCACTACCCAAAAAGCCTTCAACAAAAATGTAGAGGAGAAATTAGCTAAATTAGATAATCTCTCTTTGAAGGTAGAAAGCTTAGCCCTTGATATTGAGATGCTTAAAATTATAACCTCTCCCCTTGAGGAGAATAAGGCCACTCCTATTAATGCTATCCAATTACAAATTAATGAAAATATTAGGATGATGGCTAAACTTAAAGAAAGGTGGGCTAGAGAAAAAGAGGAAGAGGATAGAATTAAGAGCCTTCCTACACACCACACAGTTGCCACTATCCAAATTGATGAGGACACCCAAACTATTAGCACCCAATGCACTCCTAGTCCCGTTGGACCTATTAATGGTGATGCTAATACCTTAACCAAAGATGAAGAAACTCCTATGAACATAGAGGGTTTCAAACAAGTGAGCCTAGACGACACTACTACCACCTTTGATAGTAGTGATATTGATTTTGATAGTTGCACCCTCTCAGAAGTTATTAGCTTTCTACACAAAATGTCTAGAGACCCCCACACTAGCACACTTAATCTTGCCTTCACGGAGCATATCACAAATGCTCTCATCAAAGCTAGGGAGGAGAAGCTTAGAGTAGAAGCCTCCATACCTAGGAAGCTAGATGATGGTTGGGACCCTATGATAAAAAAATAAATTAAATAACTTCTCTTGCTATGCTTTATGTGATGTTGGAGCTAGTACCTCCGTTATGCCCAAAAGAATATTTGATATGTTTGAATAGAAGCCCTTTGAGCCTTGTTCTTTTGGTGTTCGTCTTGTTGATTCTTCCGTAAAGAAACCTTTGGGGAAGATCGAAGATGTTCTTATCATTGTCAATGACAACTATGTTCCCGTTGATTTTATTGTTATGGATATAGAGTGTGAACCTTTGTGTCCAATTATTTTGGGACGTCCTTTTCTTCGCACCGTTGGTGCGGTTATTGACATGAAAGAGGGGAATATTAAATTCCAATTCCCATTCAAAAAGGGGATGTAACACTTCCCTAGAAAGAAAATCAAGTTACCTTTTGAGTCCGTTACACGGGCTAGTTATTTTCTTTCTCTTGATAAAACTTGATTCTTCTTTTGCATCATGCCTAGCTTAAAGGCATAAAAGAGAGCGCTTTCGGGAGGCAACCTGCAACGAATTTAGGTTTTTCTTTTTTCTTTTGTCGTGTCTTGATGTTTGTTACTACTGTAGCAACATCATTGTATCTTTATTTTTCAGCTTTGTGCCAAATATAGCCTCTTATGATAAGGGAAGCAAAAGTTGTGACATGCTGTCCAGAAAACAGATTTTGTCCCTTGACAGAAAAATTCGAATCAAATCACCAGATCATCTTTTTGATCTGAATTGTTTTGACAGCGTGCTCTATACAATTGTGAAACTTCCGTATGTTCTGAGTTTTTTGATTTGAGTTGCAGAAATTCCCCTAAAAAATTCTTTACTACCTGTTGTTCTGTTTTTCACAGATTCTGCCACGTTTTGTCTCTCCTAACTTTTGCAAATGGTAAGCTTGCTTTTTCTTTGCAAAAACTTTTTGGCACTCTTGAGAAACAGTAGCTCTTCAAGAATATCTTTATATCCAGTGGGGAAAAATTATTTTATTAAGGGTACTAACCTCTCTAATCAGCTTATGATGAGTTATGTATGAAGGGAGTTTTCAAGTGTGCGATGGAAGATGATGAAAGAAGATCCAGGAGTGTCAAGCGCTCAAGCTTGGGGATGCCCCCATGCATCCCCAATAAATATTCAAGGAGACTCGAGCGTCTAAGCTTGGGGATGCCCCCGTGCATCCCCTTCTCCATCAACAATCATCAGATCGTCCTTCGTCTCACTATATTTTTATCACTTCATGCGTTATGTGCTATGCTTGGAGCGTCTCGCTCTTAGGTTTTATTTTTAGTTTTCTTTAGCTTTGTTTGCTGTTCATAACAAGTTAAATCCCGTCTTACTTTGTGTGGGAGAGAAACACGCTCCACTTTCAAAATCTAGAACACATCATAGGATTTTTCCTGCCTATCTTTTTGCTGTTGTGTGTTCTTTATCTTTTCGTAGCTGCTGCCATGTTTAGTTTTAGTCTTAGTTTGTCTTTAGCAAGAGCCTTGGCTTTTGTTTAGTTTGTTGCTGGAACTCTTTTTAGTTTTCATGTTTATCTTGTTAAAGAGAGTTGGTTGTTGCATTGAGTTGTGTCTTGTCTTGAAAGTAGGTAATTGAGGTTGCTATTTAATTCTAGTAGTAACTTGCAATAGTTTTGAGGTATTGATGTGAGTAATGTTTGAACTTTTGGTGTCAAGAGCTCTAGCCTATTAGTGATAGGTGTCGTATTTTGGGCAATCCGTGTGTATTTTAAAAACCTACAAAACTAGTTGAGAACTCTAGCTACTAGATGGATCACTAATCTTTGGAGGGATCGAATATTAGAGAACACTCACGTACCATGAGTCGAGGATGCGCAAGGATAACCAAACCCCCATACACTCCTCCTCGGGGTACTTGTCTCTTTGTGAACCTCCTTATTAGATTGAGAGTTACCGATAATAAGTGCATGAGTTCTTCGTACTAATGTAAGTATTGAAAGTTGACACTTCCACCTTCCCATATTTTTCTAGCCTCTCACGTGCCGTGCATTGCCTTCTTCTCACTCCGAGAGTTGGTGTCCACCTTCGCCGGTACATCCAAACCCTTGGCATGATACGCTCTGTCATCATAAACCTCCTTATATCTTTCCTCAAAACATCCAACATACCTACCTATCAAGGCATTTCCATAGCCTTTCCGAGATATATTGCCATGCAACATCCACCTCTTCATGACTTGATCTTCATGTCATACATGTTCCTGCTACACTGGCAGCGACATACATTGCATACATCATGATAGTTACATCTTCTTTATGATTTAGATGCACCCCCACTAGTTCCATTGGAGAGCTTCCTAGCTCGTATGTGCATCCGTTGCATGTTAATCCCTACTCCTCACATCATATCTATCATTTGGCATCTCTTGCCTATGATTGTCCTCATTGATGTGAGCCTTTCTCCTCCTTTTTTTTCTTCCTCCTCCGTACTTCTATCTTTGCCATCCTAAGTGTCAACTCTCGTGCTTACGCTCATCCATTGCATGAGTGCTCAAAATATTGAAAAAGGAGTGGATCAAATTGACTTGTAACTGGCTAGTGGTCTGGGGACGAGTCAAGATAAGATTCCAGAAAAAGACTAAGTGTGAAACTTTAGTAGATTGAGTTCTCAACAAATAAATGTTTTTCTCGTATTCCCTATCCCCCTTCTTGAACGCAAACACCATTTGGAGACATTCGAGTCACGGACAGCGAGAGCTCTTGCACCTTTTGTTCTTTTGTTACTTGTTTCAATGCTAATATAGACTCTTGCATGTTATGACTTGAATTGAGTTTCTAACCTTGATTGCTTTACTTTTCAAAGTTCTTTTATGCTTCTAGCATGTCACCACAAAAATTATGCCGTTATCATTTACCTACTCGAGGACGAGCAGGAATTAAGCTTAGGGATGTTGATACGTCCAAAACGTATCTATAATTTCTTCTTGCTCCATGCATGGTTTGTGTGATATTGCTATGATCTAGATACACTTTCATACACTTTTGATCATATTTGGACTAACCTATTAACTCAGTGCACCACAGTGCCAGTTCCTGTTTTCTGCTGTTTTTCTATTTCAGTTTTCCCCCATATAAAAAGTGCCAGAAAAATTCCCGGAAAAATATAGGAAAAATCAGCGTACAGGAAGCTTCGCGAAGAGCCTGAGTGGGGCCAGAGGGGAGCCAGGGGTGGCCGCCCACCCGGCGCGGCCCCACCCCTGGACGCGCCAGGGGGGCGCCTGGGGCCTCTGGTCCACCTCTAGCTGCCCCCCTTCGCCTATATATTCTCCGTCACGGGAAACTTCAGAAAGGAGAACCCTTTTTCGCGATCTCGCCTCTGTTCCGCCGCCGCCGCGCTTCCGAGATCGGGAGCACCAGAAGACTTCTTCCCGGCACCCTGTCGGAGGGAGGGTTGACCTCCGGGAGTCTCCTCTCCACCATGGGGTCTCCTCGGATGTCTCGTGAGTAGTTTTCCTTGGACCATGGGTCCGTGATCAGTAGCTATGTGATGTTCTCCTCCCCTCTTTGTTCTTCATGGTTTAGACCTCGTGAGCTGCCCTACATGATCGAGGCACTTTTGTAATCTTTCTGCTATTGCTATGCTGAGTTTGATGGGATCTGATGGATTATGAGATTATGTTCAGATTGTGATTGAGTAATATATTTGGTTTTTATCTCTTATATTTTTGTTCCTAAGTAATTCTTGCATGTTCTCCGTTGCTGTTTATTGCTTTGGCCAAGTAGTAGGTAGTAACCCCAAGAGGAAACGTTGTGCTCGATTGTGGGTTCATGCCCCTCGATGACACGCTTGAGTGACAGAAACATGAGTCTAGGGGATGTGTTGTTGCCACAAGGGGGAAAACAACGGTGCTTGTAACCGCGGTTGCAAGGATCGTTTACTTTATGCAAAGTGCTTTTTAATGCAGTTGTCTGTTGCTTTGGGTTTACACTTTGGGTGGGGCTCGCAACTTAATACCAGTGAGATGTTCTGGATAGATATCTCATGGTGGATGATTAGTAGTAGATGTAGTGGGATTTCGGTCTACTTATTTTGGCGTACTGCCCGTGCTTTTGAGCCTCTTCCTTTCTTTTGTAGCATAGTTAGCATTGCGGTGTGTTCATAATCCTGTCAATTGCCCTTCCGTAATTTGTTTACCTCGCACAGCAGTTTTATCGTCTTTTGGGAGAGAGACATCACTAGTGAACATCACGTATCCCGGTCCATATCTGCATTACTGTTTCCACGCTCATTTACTTTTCTGCTTTTACTTTCAGTTGCTATCATTATCCTTTGTGTTTGATCCTTTGTGAACAACAAGACCGGAGAGATTGACAACCTCTCTAAACTTCGTTGGGAACAAAGTTATTTGTGTCTGTGTGCAGGTCCGCGTCAGTAGCGCCGCTGACACCTACTTATCATCTCTGGAGTCCTGTTGGAGACAAACCTTGGTATCTTTACTGAGGGAAATTTGCTGTTGTGTTGCATCACGCCTTCCACTCTGGGCTCACCAACGAAGGGCGAGAAGACTACACCCGTCAACTCTCGCGCCATCAATTAGTGTTAGTTATATTCTAAAATAACCTATTAAAATAAATTGATTTAAGTCTGCATCATGTCCTTGATATTGGGCTTAGCCCTGATCATATTGTCCTTGAAAACTTCTTTGAAATGAAGATATAAGTATTGAGCATCCTGATAGTCTTCTCTCAATTCTCTGTAATACAGGAACAAAATCCTCCTTTCTTGGCTTGGACAGATAATGGTAGTCCTAAATATGTGAATGGAAAACTGCCAATAGCACATCCCAAAGCTTCAGCTAGTATTTGCATATAATTGTTCTTAGTGTTGATAGTCACCATAATGAATTTTCCAAAGTTAATCTTGAGACATGTGAAGAGATTATAGTAGTTGAGTAGGTCCTTCAACTGAAGCACTTGAAGGAGACTTTCTTGCATGATGAGAATAGTATCATCAGCATATTGGATAACAAGGAAATCACCAACGGTGTGTTGTGGGATAGGATAGGATGACTAATCAAATGATTGTGCATTGCTTCATTGAGTATAGATTGGAGACAATCAGCAGCTAGATGGGCTGCGGCCGCAGCAGGTGGAGGTGTGGTTCCAGAACCTTCGCGCCTGGACCAAGCTCAAGCAGACGGAGGTGGACTGCGAGTACGGCACTTGAATAGAGTTTTACCTACATTCGTCCCCGCTAGACACGTACTGTAGCACCGTCCCGCCACGTCGGCAAAAGCGGGGCCACCTATCATAAATGAGGTTAAAATGTCCAATCTCACCGATCAGTGTTTTCTGCAAAAAATTAAGCCCAAAATCAGCGGTTTCTGCAAAAAAAAGTAAAGAAGTGTTTTCTGCAAACCTTCGCTTCAATGTGGTGATTTTTTTGCAAATCGAACCAACACTACAACCAAGCATTAGACTTTCCGACATGCACAGTTGCCCGAACCTCTAGTAGGTGAGTTAACTCGTCAATCGGGCAGCTCTTTCGCTTCTTGCACCTTGACCCCTCCGCAATAAGGGTCGCGCAGACTCTATCCGTAGGAGTCTCCGGCGGTGTCGACGATGACGACAGTGTCCATATGATGGTTTTGTCAAATAATTGAGCATGAAGATTCAAATAGTGTCAAGTAGGAGTATTTGTTGGTTAGAACGCATTGCCATTGTCCAACATCTGAGAGCATCTCCAACAACTTGTCCAAAACAATTCTCTATATTATAAGATATAGACAAACTCCAAACGGAGCACGCGGGCATATGCACCCATTAATTCAAAAAACCGAAACAAAATGCAAAGCAAAACCCAAAATTTTGTGGAACGCAACATACTCATGCAAGTGACATCCGTGCAAAATTTCAGGGTATTTCGACATTCGATTTGTGAAAACCAAGGCAACACAAAATTCTTGATGAATAGTGTCGTTTTTCAAAAACCTTCACAGTCCCAAAATTTGTCATTTTGGAATTGGATTACTCGAATGTTCAAATTTCACGAAACTTGCCATGGACTTCGCACACATGAACATCTTGCATCATACAAGAAATCTGAATTTTTTGGTTTTGTTTATTTTTCAAAAAACGCTTTCTAATACTAATAGGTGCATATGCCCACGCTGTCAAAAAAGCCGCATCCCAATATCATCACAGTCTATCGTTCTGCATTGTCTAAAATTGGTGGATATTTTTAAAATATGAATGATGATAGACATTGTCTAAACATGAACTATCATATACACAATCTGATGGAGAGTCTTTTTTCCTTCATATTGTGTATATTTTACACATACAACCATTTTAAGCTCTGATTTATTCTGGTCATCATATCTGGAAAAATCATGTAAAGATTTATTTATTTTGTAAAAAGGGTAAATTAGTAATTGAGTCGTCCCATCGTTATTTATAATTTACAGTACTTTCAGTCTTGTAACTCCTCGTAATTTTTATGTTTTAACCGTTAGATTAAGCTGGATGGACGGCTTCTAAAATTGTCAATCACTGTAAAACTTATAAAGAGAGTATAGACAGTGTGTATATAAACAATCTGCTGAAAATCTGTTTGTGGTTATGAACAAATCTATTGGAGTACTATTGAGGAGTGAGCGAGATAATAATGGGCACATCTTGTCATGTCCTTGTTACGTGCTACTGTGCTAACTAATTAGGCTCATCATCTGAAAAAAGCCTAATTAAGTTTATCATTACCAGCGCTGTCTGAATCTGATGGGGCAGTGAATCGGGATCTGGAGCCACAAAGAAGCCGTGAACTTTTCACATCATCGAAATGGCAAAGGCTATCTATCTAGTATAGTAAAACCTCAAATCAAATCAGAGAGGGTCAAGTAGCCCCATTTCCAGCAGTGACGGCATGTGATACACAAGGAGATCTTGGGGCACAAAAGTAAACAGCAAGAACAGAAACTGCAAATTATGTAGTACTCCCTCCATTCTATAATGTAGTGCGCCCGCGCTTTTTAAAATTTAATTTTGACCATAAATTTAATCAACGAGATCATTTGCGGCGGGAATAAAAATTACATATTTAAAAAATTTATTCGAATACAAATTCATTGATACAATTTTTGCTTTCGTTATAATCGATCTTATTAATTAAATATATAATCAAAATTAAAGCGCGAAAACCGAAAACGCACTACATTTTGAAATGGAGGGAATACCAATGGAATGGAGACAGACAGAACGTGTGCTACAGGCGCAGAATCTACCACTTTGAAGCCACTTGTCATATATCTGCGGCAATGAGACGTGACTCTAAAGCAGAGGCAGCAATGTTCGGTTTCGCTCGCACCAACAAGCCAACTTGTAGCTAGATTTAAAACCTCCGTCTTTTGAAAAGTGTACTTCCAAATTTTTTGGAGAATCATACTATTTTAAACTTTGATCAAGTTTACATAAAAATAAAATAATTATTATAGAACTAAATAGATATATAATAAAACTATACTTCATAATGAATCTAATGATACTAATTTAGTGATATAAATATTGATGCATTTTTATGTAATCATGATCAAAGTTTAACTTTTCAATAAACTTAGAAATACACTTTTCAAAGGACGAAAGGAGTATGTGGTTATGGCTAAGGAAGACACCACTGCAGAAAGTGGAACCAGCTTCACACGGAAGAACAAGTCGAACGATCTGGGCTGCTAGTTAATTAAGAGTTTATCTGAACCGAGATTCTCTTTTTTCGAAATAATATACGTAAATTATAATCGTATGTTATATATTAGTTAATATAAGTACATGTGAAACAAAATAATATTATAAAATGGTCACGTACTAATTTTAAAAAATTCAATATAATTAATTATAAATTACAAATATATTCATGTAATAATTAAAGCAAACTTAATTTAAAGCATGCTAATTTTTACAAATCATGCACATAAAATATAATCATGAGTCATTTTTTAAAGAAAAAAGTTTATTTATTTTATGTAAGCATTTATTAAAATCTATTTTTACATATTGTAAAGCTAATTTATATAAAGTTTTTTCAGTAAAATTTACTATAAAATAAAACTAGCATGTTTTCCAAAACACATATATTATTAAATTAAATTAAATTTAATATATGTATGAAAATAAAATAATTTACTATATTAATATGTTCTGTAATAAAAAGTGATTTTAAAAAATGAATTTTTTTCTAATGTATATAAGCATTTTTTACATAATCTCTTTTACTACTTTATAAAACATTACTTTAAAATAAATTTGTATTTTGATAAAATATATGTATTATAATGAAAATTAAATAAGAAAATAAGTATGAATAAATATTATATTAATAATTTTATACAAGAATTTATATGCTTTAAAATTATTATTTTTATCTATATTTAATACGTAAATATGTTTATAATATTATTTTATTTTACGTATATATATTATCTAATTTCTATAATACATGATTATAATTTACATATATTAGTAACATTTCAAAAAAGTGTAAGATGAAAGTAATAGATACGCCAGGAAGTATGCCATGAAATGCTTGTAGTTCAATTGGTCTGTTGGGCATGCGGTGAGCAAAGGTCGCGGATTTGAACCACATCCATGTATTTTCCATTTATTAGTGGATTGTTGATCGGGTGTTCTATTTGAGTATTTATAAATCAGGATCTATTTTTATAAAAAAAATCATTTATTGGTTGAGGATGACGCATGCCATGTTACCATGCATAGTCAGCGTTTTCACGTACAAAACCATAGTTTTCACCGTACGTGCACGAGATACCAAGTTTATGCATTACTAATATATACGCCACAAGTTTTAGCACTAAAATGAGATTACCTGCCAAGTTCTAGCACTCTCAGTGTAATTGCCTCTTATTAATATAATTTCAATCCCTAGTGTTTTTAGCCTCAAGTCTTACGGTTGTTATTCAAGGTATGCGGTTTGGTTGAGAGGCTTCGTGTGGAAAATACTTGGGACTCCTAGCATGGTTGGGGCAGACAAAAGTGGTTATTTATTAACCATATTGAAAGGGTAATCAACAGACTGGGCAGGGTTGGAAGGAAAAACTCTTGCCGGTTGATGGTAAGGAGATCTGATTAAAACTGTTATTCAATCTCTGCATGTATTTAGTTTTTTTAGAACTCCGAAAACATCTGTAAGGAAATATCAGATGCTATTGCCGGATTCTGGAGGGATGATTCAGAGGAGAAAAATAAAATGCATTGGTGGGCATGGTGAAAAATGTAAATCCCAAAAAAAGATGGAGGAAAGAGCTTTATAGATCTACATGCTTTCAAATTAGCCTTGCTTGCTAAACAGAGTTGGACATTGTAATGCTGGTGTGATTTGAGTAATACTCCATTCGTTTCTAAATATAAGTTTATTTAGCTTCGTGTGTAGCTTTTATTATAATCTTCACAAAGACTTATATTTAGGAACAGAGGGAATATACTAATACTACAAGTTGGCTAAGCTTCAGCCACTCCTGCGTTTCAAATGCTTTGCGTGAGCTCTCACAAAAAGGCGCGTTTCTTGCTTCTTTGATTGACACGTAGCTAGCAGTTTTTTTATTGCCTATTGTGGAGAGTTACCGCTGAAAATTATGGAATGTCTAGACGTGGGGTTCGTCATGGAAAGTAGAGAAAAGTAAGCTTCCCCTGCCGGTCGATCCATTGCCGCTCGCATGATTGACCATGTTTTTTATTTAAGACTAATCTAAAAATGCTTTGTTGTATCGTTTCATATGCGTACTTAACCATACATTACAGAAATGCAATGCATATGACAAAGAAAATGAGTTGGAGATCGTTAAGGACGACGGCTACATACGTCAAGTTAGCACATCACTACGATTTAGAGAACAAATTGAGCAACTTGTGCTGGTCCCATGTAAAAGCAGAGTCGCATGGGCGTTGCAAATATACTCAACACCACCAAGGTAGTTTCTCATTCGTGTGCTTTACCATTGGCCAGTACAGGGCGTCGGTCGACCGGTCCAGTTTTGGCGGCCAGACTGCAGCCGTCGGATCCTCCATGATCCAATGGAGCAGATTCGCGCGTACCTCTTCGTTTTGTATAGTTGCAACATTTGCGGTACCGTTGCAACATTTGCAACCTTTTTGGTACATGGATGCAACCATTTTTATTTTTTGTGCAATATTTGCAAATTTTAATTGTTTTATTTTTTACTATCGGTTGCAACAAAAAATCATAACCCACCGTCGCTAATCATTTTATCATTTTTGGTTGTAGAAAAAACTCTCAACGGTAGTAGCAAAAATAGACAATGGTGGAAGAAAAAAGTTAAATGGTTGCAACACTATGCGTAACAAAAAAATCCCTAGATATTCCTTTGCAGCAAAATTGTCCCACTGGTCGCAACTTTTTTGGTACATGAATGCTACAAAAATTTATAACGGTTGCAACAAAATTCAAGAGACATCATCACCGATCACACTTCATCTTTTTTGTTGTAGAAAAAATTATTAGTAGCATTATATATCATGCTATCAATGGGATGCGCTTAGCACTAAAATACATCTAGATACATCTGTTTAGCGAAAAATAACATAGATCAACGTAGTAGCATTTTAGTATGATAATAGTATAGATAGTAGCATTTCAATATTACGGTTGCAATATTTACAATGTGTCATACGTAGCAAAAGCGGGGAAGGTGGACGCTGATGGGCTTGGCCCGACCGACCGAAGCTTTGGCTGGTTGGCCGACCACGATCACTTCCCTTTACCATTTATGTTTTCTCTCTCTTTCAAATTGCATCTGCTCCATAGACTACTTTAGTACAATTTTAATCATGCCATAATATATATGTCATGAGTACTTCACAAGAAATACTTCAAGAATTTATTAGAAACAATGTGCATCGCTTTCAAAATTTTGTGTTAGAACTAATTGATTTGATCTGTATGGCAACAAATGGGTTTGTAGGAAATTTTCAAGTGTACATAGTGGTATCTTTCCATTGGAATAGACAATGTCCTATGGCCACAATGAGCGGGCAAATTTTAGTAGAAGTTTCTCTATTGTAAATATCTTCTTCCGATTTCATACTCATCATTGCCATTTGAGAGGATCTGTTGAGAGGAACCACTGCTTTCTTTGTTGATGGCACCTAGGGCTATTTTCATCTTCAAAATCAGCATGTTTGTAGTTGTGTTTAGTATATTTTAGTTCATCTATCAGCATGTTTAAGAATTCCTTCTATTTACTTTAGCTTTTATATGTAATAATTATGTCGGATAATCCAATTGATTCATTGCCATTGCGCAGTGTTTGGATGCTTCATTATTTATCTGATTATGTTGGCAACAACTTGCACCTTGAGAAGCTAAAATATAATTTAAAATCAATCATTCTTTTAAGTTTTAAGTTAGTGCTTTTGTTCACATAGCTGGATATAGCATAGTTCATCTTCATTAATTCTTACAGTTCATGCAAATTAGTATTTTTTAATGAAAGAAATTAATCAAGTCTTTCAAGTATATGGATTGGTATCTCTTGACTCCAGTATTTAGCACTTTCAACCGAACTGAAAGTCTTCTTACTCACACAAATCAACACATATATTTGGTACCCATGTTTTATAAATAGATCAACAAAGTGTCTGCACATCATGATTACGAAGTGCAGAAATCATGCTTGACGGTAGTCATCGATTAAACTAAAGTATATGCCATGAACGGGGTAACTTTGCCCTAAAAAAACTACATAAAAATCTGTATTGCTGTAGAATAGTTTTTTGCATCATTAATTTTTTATACAGATAGTAACTATCAAGTGTTAACTTTGTTCAGCATATCCACTACATAGCTAATACCACCCAACTCCATCCAAAGGCATGGAAGAACACCAATTTGGCACCACTCCAATTGAAGATGAGGCGGTTCACCTTCTCTGACTTGAAGAAATAGAGCTCCGGGTGAAAAAAGAAAGCAGCTCTCATATGATGAAAGATGACTTACAAAGCATGAAGATCGAAAGCAACTCATCCAAAGTACATGCAAACTACAACCAGTCCTCCAAGATTTTTTTTCTTATCTAGATGTGTACATCGTTTATGTATGAATCACAACCTTTTACTATATTCTAACTTTCGTCTTCCTCTATATACCACTAACTTTGTAACAATGGACTAATACACGGAAACGGCGTGTCGCCGTGCCTTTCTCTGCTAGTACAAATAATTCCTGCCAAAAAAGAGAGGAGAGAAACCAGGTCGACGTTGGCTTCTAAAACACAAATTGCATACTGCTCTGAACTCTCGAACAAACACTTACCATTACCAACCAGAAGTCACTGGTTTAGGTTCAAAAAGGAAAAAGTCACTGGTTTTTAACAGGGGAATTATCTCCTGGATACACACACACCGGAGAGAAGAATCAGGCACTGCACTGCACTGGCTGCCAGCAAGCTGCTGACCCCCTGCTGCCTGATGATCGGCTACTCCACGGGCCAGGTCACCGCAATGGGGCTCCTCACCGTGCGCCGCCTCCCCTGCCCTCCGCTCTGCTGCTTCCACACCAGGTGCCCCTCCGCGCTGTCCTTCCCCGCCGCCGCCGCCGACGCGTCCACCCACACTTTGAAGCTCTTCTTCTCGCCGAACTCCGCGAACGCCAGCGTCGCCGGCTCCACCGTCACCTTCACCCCCGCCGGCGCGGCCACCCGCGCCGTGTACGTCGAGTTGGGCGCTCCCACGTTGGTCACCGTCCTCCGGAGCACCGCCGACGAGTTCCCTCCGCCGCCGCCGACGCCGTTCTTGAACGCCACCGCGATCGACGGGTAGTTGAGCGTGAACCCCGGGTCCCGCCCCAGCAGCTCGCTGCAGTTGACGGCGCTGTGCGTGATCTTGAACACCTCCCTCTGCGTGTACCCCAGCGTGCACAGGTGCGTCACGTACTCCGCCGGCTCGATGTCGTACACCAGGCCCGGGTCGGCCGCGAGCGCCGGGTTCACGTGCCCGGCGCCCATGGCGAACGCGTCGGCGCGCCCGCCGCCGTCGCCGTCGGTGATCGGCTTCCCCTGCCGGTCCGTCACGTCGGCCGTCGTCATGATCGCCGACCGCACCATCGCCGGGCTCCACGACGGGTGCGCCGACCTTACCAGCGCCGCGATGCCGCTCACGTGCGGGCACGCCATCGACGTCCCCGACAGCACCGTGAAGTTGGACCGCCGCGCGTCGCCCTCCAGCCCCGACGGCCCGAGGCTGCCGGGCCACGCCGCGATGATGTTCACCCCGGGCGCGATCACGTCCGGCTTCAGCACCGACGGGCTCGTCACGCTCGGCCCCCGCGCCGAGAACAGCGCCACCGCCGGCGCGCGCGCTCGCCCGATCCGCGTGCCGCCGAACGCGATCCTCGCCACCGGCCGCCGCGTCGAGCTGATGTACTTCTTGAGCTCCACGGCCTCCTGGTAGCCGACGAGCGTCGCGGGGAGGACGTGCACGTCCACGGAGTCCTCCTGCCTGTTGATCTCGGAGTTGGCGAGCACCATGGCCGCGCCGCCTGCCTCTTTCACCGCCTGCCCTTTGTCGGCACGGCCGGTGATGCCGCGGTCGCATACCACCATCTTTCCGGCGACGTCGGCCGCGGAGAGGGACCCCTTCATGCAGTACATCGCTTCCCGCGACCCACCGGCGGCGTAGAACAGCTCGAGCATCTTCCCGCCATTTTTCAAATCGACTTTTCCCGGGTACATGGACTCGCCGTACAGTACCCGGCCGTTGCCGAGCCGGACGTATGCCGGGAAGCGGCGGTCGAGTGTGGCGGCGCCGACGGTGAGCATCCAGGGCGCCTCGTTGGCCACGGAGCTAGGCTCCGGCCCGTTGTTCCCTGCGGCGCACACGACGGACACGCCGCGCACCGTGGCGCGGAAGCTGCCGATGGCGATACTGTCCTCGAATAAGGGAATGGGAAAGCCGCCGAGGGAGAGGGACAGCACGTCGACGCCGTCGCGCACCGCGTCGTCCATCCCGGCGAGGATGTCGGAGCTGAAGCAGCCGTTGAACCAGCACACCTTGTACGCGGCGACGTGCGCGCCGGGGGCCACGCCGCGCGCCTCCCCTGCCCCGGCGCCGAGGACGCTGGCCCCGGCCACGGCGGACCCCGCGGCCGTCGACGCCGTGTGTGTCCCGTGCCCGTGCGCGTCCCGCGGCGAAGCGTACTCCCGCGTCCGCGCCGCGGCGTCCGACGGGTCCGTGGGGTAGTTGGCGCGGTGGCCCTTGGAGTAGAACCGCGCGCCGACGAGCTTCCGGTTGCAGCTGGTCGCGTTGAACAGCTCCCCAGCCTCGCAGATGCCCTGCCACCGGTCCGGCACCGGCGGCATCCCGCGGTCGTCGAAGCTGGGGCTCTCGGGCCACACGCCGGTGTCGAGCACCCCGACGACCACGCCGCGGCCGTACCGCGCGCGCGCCCACGCCCCGGTGGGGCACACGCTGAGCCCCAGGAAGCGGTAGGAGTAGGTGGTGTGCAGCTCGACCCGGCGGTCCTCCCGCACCGACGCGACGGCCGGCAGCGCACGCAGCGCCGCCGCCTCGCCGGCCGTGAGCCGCGCCGCGAAGCCGTCGAACACGGTGTGGTAAGAGTAGAGCAGCCGCGACGACTTGCCAACCTGGTCCTCGGAAGAAGGCACGGATTCGTGGAGGAAGGCGAGGTGCCAGTCGTGGTCGGAGTCGGCGCCGCCGGTGGGTTCGCGCGGGTGCAGCTGCACAATGTAGGTCTCCTCCCGATCCGCGGCAGCGCCATGAAGAAGCGCCGACGAGGAGAGGAGGAAGAGCGCCACGGGGGAGGCGAACAGGCGGAGGACACCCATAGCTCGTTTCTCGATGCCAGTACCAATAAAATGGTTGGGAGGTGGAAGATGAAGAAAGTGGGATTCATCGGCCGGAACGCATGGCGCTATTTGAAGCGGCAGCGCCCGCCGGGGAGCGGCGCGGGGGTGGCGTCGCCGGGGGGAGGATTTGAGACGGGGAGGGAGGCCTCGTGAGGGTCGGTCTATGGCCAGCGGCCTGACACGAGAGGCGTACCGGAGGGAGTAAATTGGCAGGGTCATCTCGTCCGGCCGCTCGTCGTCGAGCTCTGCTCTGCTCTGCTCTGACGGGCGCCGAGTTCCTTAATGACGCGGACACGGGGAGGGACATGGACGGGGAGAGGGAGCGCACCTGCGTCACCTGTACGTGCGTGGTGTAGGAGTAATTGTTGAGGCTGCAGGACGGCGGGCAGGCGGCGAGCTGAGTCCTCCATTGTTGCTCGTCAGGGGAATTGTTCTGTTCTCTCATCACTGATCACACGCTCTGCCTCGTGCGTGCCATTTATGATTGATGCCTTTGATCTTCTGCTGCATGCGCGCCGCCCCAAGAAAACCGCCTTTGATTTTCTGCACGCGTATATGGTGGTTGATGCGTGGCCGTGGCGCTCCTCCCGCGAGACAAGCTTTGCACAAGGGCAACTTCAACGCGTGGGTGCAAATTCGGTGTTTTTGTTTATTTGGGTTTAGGTGGACAGAAAAGTTAGTCCAACGCGCAGGTGTATTTTTATTGAGTGTCCGTGCCTGTTCGTTTTGTGTTCATTTGGATCCATTTTAGAAGCAAATTTGAGTCAACTTTACGTCCAAAACAGACACACGCGAATGCACGATACGTCCGGCACGTTCGCTCTTTGTCCACCACATGCAGGCCATGGCCAATATATCAGTGAAACAAAATAAAATAAACTCACCCCACCCCCTCTCTCTCCCACACCCACCCACTCCCCCACGCCCATCTCACCCCGCCCCCCACCCCCCACCCCCCGACGAACTCACCGGCCGCTGGCCTCGCCGCCGCATGGCGCCTCGTCGGCCAACGGGCGCCCGACCATCGGCCTCCCAGCCCGTACGCGGCCTCGCCGCCCCGCCCACCGCCGGGTGCGCGGCCTGCAAGCACACACAACACGCACACACCATGGTTAGCGTAGCAGCAGCCGCGCACGGCTCCACGGCCACGGCAAGCTCGGGGACTGCGGCCACGCGGGCGGGCATGCGCGCGAGGGCGCGGATAGGGGAGACAGGGCGCGGCCGAGCGCGGACCGGCCATGGCGGACGACGACGTCGGCCTTGAACGGGGAGACAACTGCGTCGACGGATCGGGACGGGGAACGAGCGGAACCGGAGGAGAGGCTCGCAGTGCAGCTCGCCGGCGTGGTTTGGAGGGGCGGGGCGAACTGGAGAGCTCGCGATGGAGCAAGCCGAGCGGCGGCCGTGGCGACCCCGTCGGAGAAGGCCGACGATTGTGTCGGAGTGTGGGCGTCCTAGCCCGCCCTGGTGCTTGAGGAGGAAGGAGACGAGCGCGGTGTGCCTCCCGGACGATCTCCTGCTCGCCGAAGACGCTGACGGCCGCGGCATGACGCGGCGCCTGCTCCGGCGCGAGCTGTGGCGTTTTTCTTAGACGCAAATTTTGCGTGTTGGATCCATATGCGTTTGGGTGTCGTTCGCCTCTGCCCGGTGTCTGATTTCTCGACGCAAACGGACTAAAAGTGGACAAAAACGGACAACGGACATCGCGATTTGCACCCGCGCATAGGAGTTTCCCTTATCGTTAGAGCATCTCCACAGAGCAGCACCTACTTTTTCTTTTTCACAAAAACAGGTAAAAAACGTCCTCCAAAAAGTTGGAGATGCTTAAAAATATTTTTGGGCTGCCAAAAGAATATGGCTTCATCAAATATACGCCCTCGGAAACAGCCAACGCCGCACTACAACCGCGCCATTTCACCGTTCGCCACCAGAGCCGACTCGTCGTCGACCAGATCCGACGGCCATCAATGGATGATGATCAGTAGTGAGTTCAACGAGGCATCGGTTGTGGCTGGTTGTCCAAAGGGGTGGGTGCTCGTTCTGTAAGTGGGCATGCTGCTACAGCCAAATGCTCGGAGGATATCGGACATTCGGTGCCAAACGAGGCATCGAACATCCGATGACTAGTGAACATATGGAGTGGATCTTCAGTATTTGTGATAATCTCAGTGACAGCCCATGTGTGCAACTTGTATGATGGATATGTATTGAGGTGTATTTGATGACAACACATTATGTAGTGTGACTTAGAGAACACATATTGTGTCAGTTAATGATACTTTGAGCAAGTCCTAAACAAAATCTCATTGATCCCCTCTTAATAGTGTGGGGATCCCTATGCTCAAGACTAACCAAAAATCTTACACTTAAATGAGTTGGTTAATCATCCTTCAGATATTATCATTTATCATTGGGCCATGATCCACACACAAATGTTTCCGAGAGAGTAATACCTGTAATATTCTTAACAAACATTACTAGTCCCTCCATATGTATATTTTTATCAACATTAAATATGCTTAAAGACATGATTGCACTTTCAATACCGTAATATTCCCTGAGAAGGATGAGGCATAAGCCATCATGAAGCTTAGGCGCATTAGCCTCACCAATGCTATTACCACGATAATTGCCAAGATGCTCGCACTATGCTAAGCCCCAAATGAATGTTCTGGTCTCCAACGCTAAAAGTGTTTTCATAAAGAAGAACCATCCATGAAAAATTCATGCATGTTAGGAACATTGTCCCTCGGTTGCACAAAAACAAGACCCCAACTCTCTTTTGCAAGCTTGGTATCCGGAAAGCGTTTAATTGGATTTGGTGGGAGTATATCCTTGATATTACCCAATGAAGAGGCTTCCCTATCAGAATTTGTAAATTGGATTACCGCCCTTCTACTCACTTCCTCTTCACGCGTCCTTCTCAATGGGGGTGTCCGACTCCCCAATTGTGCACGGACAGGATCTTAGGCAAGGAGACCCACCGTCATCGTTACTTTTTGTCATTGCCATCTATCCGCTTCAACAAATTCTCAACTCGACCATAAAGCTCGGTCTGCTTAACAAGATTAGAGTGTGTGGTGCTATCATCTAGACCTCTATCTGAGCGAAAGACACAAATTTATTTGTGGCACCAGTTAGGAATGATATTCAAAACCTTGCCTGTATTCTTCAAGGGTTCGGTGAGGCCATGGTGTTGCAAACTAACTTTCACAAAATCTGAGTGGTGCCTATTCGGTGTGGACCCTTGGATTTCGACATAATTCTTGAGGGACTTCCTGCAACATGCTCTTCCTTCTCCATGATATACCTTGGCCTCCCTCAATTACTTTGGCAGCTTAGGCATGTGGAATTTCAACACCTGGTGGAAAAAATTGCGGTCAAGCTCGTGCCATGGAAGGGAATGCACATAACATACATCAGCCTCGATGCGCTCGTGAATTCGGTTCTCACCTCATAGACCGTTCACGATCTCACGCTGCTCATCGTTCCCAACCCATCCTCAAGAGCGTCCGCGAGATTGAGCGTGCCTTCCTTTGGTTTGGAATGAATAAGGTGACCGCCAGAAAGTGCAAGGGCAATTGGAAAGTGGTTTGTAGACAACCTCACATCAAAGGGCTTGGTGTGATACATCTCGAATTTTTTTCGAATATTTGGGGTTGTTCGAGCAATCCATGTGACGAGGAGGACATTGACTTTTGTGATTGACGAGGAGCAATCCATCTCGAAAAATCACCACCATCACGGTTGCCTATGGAGAGATGACTTCGTCTTGGGACGCCCCATGGCTGAAGGGCAGGAAGCCAAAATATATCGTCCCACACATCTACAAATTTAGAAAGCGCAAAAAATTGAAGGTTAGTGCAGCATTACATGATGATTCTTGGATCAAAACCATTCACTTGTGTGATTGGCTATCTTGGAATCATTTAGCTGAATTCGTCGAGATTTGGTCTCAACTCTCTCATGTCAACCTCTCCGATGATGTCCAAGACTCCCATCTTTTGTAAGCTCTCTCATAGTGGGGATTACTCGGCTAAGTCGTCTTATAAGGCACTATTCATGGGAGCTATCCTCACACTCGTGAACAAGGTTTTTGGAAAGTTTAGGCCCTTTTAAAGGAAAAATTCTTTGTGTGACTCGTTGTACAAAATAAAATGTCGACCACTGATCAGTTTGAGTTACACGGAAGGCAAATTATGACATTTGCACTTTACGAAAGAGAGATTTTGAGTCCGCCTCTCATCTATTCTTCCATTTTCAGTAAACTTTTTTTAGTGTGAGTGTGGAGCTAGGTTGATCAAAGCTTGGTTGGGAATATGGGGCATGAACCCCCTCCCAACGGGCGGCTGATCACTCCATTGTTAATTTGGTGCACTAGTGGAGAGACCCCCCTTTCGTCCAGCCCAAAAACGGCATCGCTCCCGGTTCATTTCAGAACCGGGACCGATGCCACGCAACTGTCCCGGTTCGTCTGTACAGGGGCAACGGTTCCGGTTCAAGTGGGGCAACGGTCCCGGTTGTTGCCACCAACCGGGACCAATGCTCTGGCGACCAACACGTGGCGCACTGCGAGGCATTGGTCCCGGTTGTTGGCAAAAACCGGGACTGTTGCCCTGGCTATATAAGCCCCCAGCCAGCACTTTGCCATTTTGCCTCAAAAAATTTCAGGATTGTGTTGCGGTGTGGGGTGGGTGCTAGAATTTTTTTCCTTTGATTGCACACCAGGTGTTCGACGAAATGTCCAAGCCACACTTAGGTCCTCAGAACACCGTATCCTCGGCCGAGGTTAGCAACCTTATCTTCTCCATCTGTAACTGATACAAAAATACTGCACGTGTGCATATATAGTGGTCTTTTCACTATTCACGAAGTTATTGTAATGGTTAATTATATGACGCAGATCGAAGCACGGATGCGATGGATGTACAGCGATCGACGCGGGTCCGAGTTTATTACAAACCTGCATACATTTCTCAATGTGGCTAATGCAAACAAACTGGATAATTTTATGCCTTGTCCCTGTATTGACTGTCGGAACGTGGCGGAGTACTCTTCCTCGAGAACACTTCAAGGCCACCTGCTTCGGAGAGGTTTCATTCCCGGATATTATTGTTGGTCCAAGCACGGAGAAAGAGGGGTTAGGCAGGAAGACAATGAAGAAGAGGAGGATGATGATAGCTATCCTATGTCCCCTGAAGAATTCGGTGACATTGCAATGGAAGACAATGAAGAAGATGGAGCTCCTCGAGGTGACAATGAAGAAAAACAACGGGCATTGGATGAGATCGCTGATGGTCTTGGTCGGGTCATCTCTGATGCAAAGCGAGACTGTGAAACAGGAAAAGAGAAAGAGAAGTTGGAGACCATGCTAGAGGATCACAAAAAGCCCTTGTACCCAAATTGCGAAGATGGCAACACAAAGCTCGGTACCACACTGGAACTGTTGAAATGGAAGGCAGATTTTGGTTGTTCTGACACCGGATTTGAGAAGTTACTGCAAATAATAAAGTCGAAGCTTCCACCGGATAACGAATTGCCCGCGGCAACACACGAAGCAAAGAAGGTTATCTGCCCTCTAGGATTAGATGTGCAGAAGATACATGCATGCATTAATGACTGCATCCTGTACCGCGGTGAAAAGTACGAGAGTATTGATAAATGCCCGGTATGCACTGCGAGTCGGTACAAGATCTGACAAGATGACCCTGGTGATGCTGAGGGAGATGACGAGCCCCCGAGGAAGAGGGTTCCTGCTAAGGTTATGTGGTATGCTCCTATAATACCCCGGTTGAAACGTCTGTTCAGAAACAAGGAGCATGCCAAGTTGCTGCGATGGCACAAATAAGACCGTAAGAAAGACGGGAAATTGAGACACCTCGCTGACGGGTCGCAGTGGAGAAAAATCGAGAGAGGCCACTCAGACTTTACAGATGAAGCAAGAAACTTATGGTTTGGTCTAAGTACAGATGGCATGAACCCTTTTGGAGAGCAGAGCTGCAGTCACAGCACCTGGCCTGTGACTCTATGTATCTACAACCTTCCTCCTTGGTTGTGCATGAAGCGGAAGTTCGTCATGATGCCAGTGCTCATCCAAGGACCGAGGCAACCCGGCAACGATATTGATGTGTACCTAAGGCCATTAGTCGATGAACTTTTGGAGCTGTGGGCCAAACCAGGTGTACACGTGTGGGATGAGGACAAACAGGAGGAATTTGACCTGCGAGCGTTGCTTTTCGTAACCATCAATGATTGGCCCGCTCTTAGTAACATTTCAGGACAGTCAAACAAGGGATACAATGCATGCACGCACTGTTTAGATAAGACTAAAGGTATATATTTGGATAAATGTAAGAAGGTTGTGTACCTCGGGTGTCATCAATTTCTGCCGCCCAATCATATCGTGAGAAAGAAAGGCAAGCATTTCAACGGTGAGGCAGATCACCGAAAAAAGCCTAAGCTCCCTAAAGGTGCTGATGTATTTGGTATGGTGAATGACCTAGAAGTAATCTTTGGAAAGAGTCCTGGCAGTCAATCTGTTCCGAACGACGCTGTTACCGGACACACGGCCATGTGGAAGAAGAAATCTATATTTTGGGAGCTACCCTATTGGGTAGACCTAGAGGTCCGTTCTTCAATCAACGTGATGCACGTGATGAAGAATCTTTGCGTGAACCTGCTAGGGTTCCTGGGCGTGTATGGGAAGTCAAAAGATACACCAGAAGCACGGGAGGACCAGCAACGTATGAAAGACCCATACCACAGGCATACTGATAAAGGGCGTCTAAGCAGCTACGCTCTTACCAAAGCAGAGAAGGAAATATTTTTTGAATGCCTTAGAAGTATCAAGGTCCCGGCAGGCTTGTCGTCAAATATAAAGGGAATAATAAATATGGCAGAGAAAAAATTCCAGAACCTCAAGTCTCATGATTGCCACGTGATTATGACGCAGTTGCTTCCGGTTGCATTGCGGGGGCTTCTACCAGAAAATGTTCGAGTACCCATTGTGAATCTATGTGCATTTCTCAATGCAATATCTCAAAAGGTAATCGATCATGCAAGTCTGGAAAGGCTACAGAAGGATGTGGTCCAATGTCTCGTCAGTTTTGAATTGGTGTTCCCCCCGTCCTTCTTCAATATTATGACGCATCTGCTGGTTCACCTGGTCGACGAGATTGCCATTCTAGGTCCTGTATTTCTACACAATATGTTCCCCTTCGAAAGGTTCATGGGAGTTTTAAAGAAATATGTTCGTAACCGTGCAAGGCCAGAAGGAAGCATCTCCAAGGGCTATGGAACAGAGGAGGTCATTGAGTTCTGTGTTGACTTTATTCGTGACCTTAAGCCGATTGGTGTTCCTGAATCGCGGTATGAGGGGAGACTGAGTGGAAAAGGAACGCTAGGAAAGAAAGCAAAGATATTTCAGGACGGGCATTCTTTGACTCAAGCACACTACACAGTTCTACAAAGTTCTATCTTCGTCCAACCATATATCGAGGAACACAAGAATGTTCTACGCTCCAAGTTCCCGGGGGAGGATGACCAATGGATTCAAGTCAAACACATGGAGACTTTCGGCACTTGGTTGCAATTACGTCTCATGCATGACACCACTATTGGAAATCAACTCTACTTGCTGGCCGCGACACCGTCTGAGACTGTATTGAGTTTCCAAGGGTACGAGATAAATGGGAATACATTTTACACGGTCGCCCAAGATAAGAAGAGCATCAACCAAAACAGTGGTGTCCGCTTTGATGCAACAAACGAGGATGGTACAAAGGACACATACTATGGTTACATAGATGAGATATGGGAACTTGACTATGGACCTACTTTTAAGGTCCCTTTGTTTCGGTGCAGTTGGGTCAACATGAATGTAGATGGGGTAAAGGTCGACCAGCTGTACGGAATGACAACAGTGGATCTCAAGAATCTTGGTCAGACAGACGACCCATTCGTCCTAGCCAAAGATGTGGCTCAGGTTTTCTATGTGAAGGACATGTCTTCTAGACCGAAAAAAGGAAAAACAAGGATACGAATACATCAGACAATGAGCCCAGGCGTCACATAGTTCTTTCAGGAAAAAGAAACATCGTGGGAGTCGAGGACAAGACAGACATGTCCGAAGATTACGATAAGTTTCATGAAATTCCTCCATTCACAGTGAAAACTGACCCAACTATCCCATTAAGCAATGAAGATGCTCCGTGGTTACGGCCCAAGAAGCGATCATAAGCAATGTAGGAAACAAGTGATGTGTAATAATGTATTGAACCATTGGTGATTTTTTGTGATGTTTGCAATTAGCCAAGTTTGAACATGATGCTTTCCAATTGTAGTGCTTTCCAATTTCAAAATGCGGTCAAAACGGGGGAGGGGGGGCATGGCCGGTGATAGCTAGGTGTGGAATCTTGCAAAACTCTTTGTAGATCTCTGATGAAATGAGTACTTGTGCACTTGGAAATGTTTTTTTGAAAAAATAAAGAGCAATCTATCAAGCACTTGTAGTTCAAATTTCACCCCGTTCCATCTGAATTGGCGGCAATTTGTCTATTTGAACCAACCCATTTTTGTATTATACTAGACCATATTTTATTAACAATTTACAAAATTTTCCATGTAAAATGTTTCTTATGCACCTCTGCTGAAATGGGTTGGTTCAAATTGACATCAAATATTTGGTAGATCCTTCACAAAAAGACCCTACTTTCGGCACTCGGAAAATGAAAAATGGATTTTTCGTGCAACGAAAATGAAAACTTCCTTTGGCAAACTTGTTGGCCATTCAAATATACACACATATGCAAAATATGAGATCATTTGGGGAAACTATCATTTGAAATTAGATATAACTTCGGCCATTTGGCTTGAAAGCCATGAACCTTCATACTCGATAGCCCATTTTGAGAAGACTTTTTAATAGATTTGCATTATTCCAAGTTTGTTGGTTTGTATGGTTACTAGGACATAAATTAGGATGCAACGCGAAGGTTTTATATTTTTTTGATTTTTTTGAATTGTTTAAGCACCGATTTCAAAATGCGGTCAAAACGGGGGAGGGGGGGCATGGCCGGTGATAGCTAGGTGTGGAATCTTGCAAAACAAAAAATGGTTTTGGATTAGTTAATTAAATTGAAGCACTTTTGCTGTTAAAAGTTTTTTCAAATTCCAAACAAAAAATCATTTTAAATTGAAACACCTAACTAATTAAAAAAGAAAATAAATTTGAAAAGGGCGGGAAGCCGAAAACATTGCATAAAAGGGTCAACGATCCCGGTTGGTAGCACCAACCGGGACCAAAGACTCAACGGTCCCGGTTGGTGCTACCAACCGGGATCGATGACCCTGGTGCGACGTGGCAGCACCACGCCCCTCCCCGCCCAGGCCAACGATCCCGGTTGGTAGCACCAACCGGGACCGTTGAGTCTTTAGTCCTGGTTGGTGCTACCAACCGGGACTGATGGCCCTTACTATAATACGCGCCAACACTTCTTCTTCCTCCCCAACTCCACCAAATCCCCCAACTCTTCTTCTTCCGCGCGGAATTCGCCGTCGACGCCGGCAGGCTGCCTACCAATTCGCCGCCCTACGGTCAGGGGAGCCCCCTTCCACCACCTCCGCCGCCCTACGTCGAAGCCCCCTTCCACCACCTCCGCCGCCCTAAGAATCGGAGAAGAACCCGCCGCCGGAATCGCAAGACCTCACCGTCGATTACGCCGTCTCCGGCCTCCCTCCGGCTCCCCCGACCTCACCGTCTTGCTCAGGGTGAGCACGCGCTCCGTTTCCCCCACTCCCCGCTCTCTTCCGTGGCCTCGTGCCTGTTTTCGTCCGTTCCAGTCGCCGGCCGCCGCCAAGGATGAAGCCGCCGCCGCTTTGGAGCTCCTCCTTGAACCCCTGCTGGCTCCATTCGATGGAGGAGAGCAAGGGCTCTCTCCTGGTGTTTCTTGCGCGTCAAATGGAGGCCGGGAGCCTCCTCCCCATGCAGCGCCGCTGCGGATTTGGTCGCCGCCGGCCAAGTTTCCGGCGAGCCTACGTGGCCCAGTTTAATTAACCTAAACCTACCACTAAACCTAACCCTAACCCACTGACAGGTGGGACCCTAACCACTAACCCCCTCTCTGTTTAATTAAACAGAGGGGTTAAACCCCACTGTGGCTGACACAGTGGCCCCACATGTCAGCCCCTCCTGTGACATCACCCCCTGCGTCATGCTGGCGCCATAAATGGATTAAAGATTAAAAGAATTCAGAAATAGGCTGAAAATTGGTTAAACTTGTAAAATTCATAGGAAATTCATATTAACTCCAAATTTAACATATAATATATGAAAAATTATCAGGATAAAATCCTCTATCCAAATTTCCAATTTTCAGCTATGTTGCAGTTGATCTTAAAATAGGATCAGTAGCTTTTGCTATTTGGTTTAATTGGATTTATTTCAAATTGAATACAATTGCTATTCCAATTATCAGGAGAAGCCGCGGGCCGCCCGGATCTCGTCGTTGCCCCCCTGGTCCGCGTCGCCCTCGACGGACTCCACCGAGCCACGCCGCCCCTCTCCTCCGCGCGCTCCATGTGAGCCCCTCCCCCCCCCCCTCCATCTAATTAATTTATTTATTAACTGTGTCATTGACAAGTGGGACCCACTGGTCAGTTAATTAAAATGAATTATTAATTGAATTTAATTAATAAAAGAATTATTAAATAGAGAATTGTTTTAAATGATTTAAAAATGAATTAAACTTATTAAATTAATATCTTTTAATCCGTATATCGGATCGAAAAACTTTATACATCAAAATTGCTCAGAAAAATACAACGAATACGAATACGCTATCCGTTGGTCTACCGCACCCCTCTAACATACCGAACATCGAACCGTCCCCCTCCGGACCGTCAGTCCGATGATTCGTCCGGTACTGTTAAAGTGCCGGATGAATTTATTCCGAACACGAATGTTTTTCAGAACAGATCAACTAGCGCGGATACACCCCCCTTATGTTTGTCCGGTACCCACGACACCTCCGGCTTGATCCCCCCCTCCGGACACCCTGTCCGGTAATCACCGGCGAGGTCGCCATTAGCGTCGAGCTTATTGCATCGTTTTACGTTAGATCACCAATTGCATTTCATTTGTCATGCCTTGTATTGTTTGCTATGATTGCCGTGTATTTACTGTTTCTCCCCCCCCCCTTTAATCTTCGGTAGACTCTGCTGCTACCGTTGACTACACCGCTGCCGCCTACGATTTGCATTATAATAGCTTGCAATTCTTAATTTGCAGATACTATGGATCCAATATTTCATAGAGATGAAAATGAGGAAAACTTGCTTCATGATATGATCAACGACAATGAAGGTCAAGATGTCACCCGCCGGTTTCTGAACGATTCCGGTGAGGGAGACGAGTCTCTCCACCGAGAAGAAGCATCGGACGGGAGACAAGACGGCTCCGCCTCCGGCGGAACCTTTAATCTCGAAAACACCGGCGAGGTTGATATATATGTAAATTACTGTTAATTAAAATGCAGCTGTATATGTACATGCATATATTAACACTCTTTCTTCTTTTAGCCCTCCGGATCCGGATCCGGCCATTCCTCCGCAAGACCGAAACAAGGCCCAACCAAAAAGTTGGCTGACAATGTGAGGTATAGGATCGAAGAGGTCGGTCCAGACGGCGAACCGTTAGCTCCGGACGATGTCAAGAAAAAATTTGTGAAGGCATGCGGAACTCTCTTGAGGGACAACATCCCGATCACCATTCGAGAATGGATGCAGCTAAAGGACCCTACAATCTCGTTTGTGTGCGACACCATGAAAGACAAGCTTTGGAACATGTTCATGCATAATTTCCTCCTGCGGATTGATGTCTACACACACTTCTATTCTTGTAGACTATGTTGGGCCTCCAAGCGCAGAGGTTTGTAGGACAGAAGCAATTTCCCTCAAGTGGATGACCTAAGGTTTATCGAACTTAGGGAAGTAGAGGTTGAAGATGGTCTCTCTCAAGCAACCCTGCAATTAAGAAACAAGAAGTCTCTTGTGTCCCCAACACACCTAATACAACTAGGAGTTGTATAGGTGCACTAGTTCGGCGAAGAGATGGTAAAATATGGGTGATAGGTGCGGTAAAGCAAGGTAATATAAATCTGAATAAAAAGTGCAGCAAGGTAACAAGTGGTAAACGTGAGCACAAACGGTATTGCAAAGGTGGAAACAAGGCCTAGGCTTCATACTTTCACTAGTGGCAACTCCCAACAACATTAACATAGTCTAATCACATGATATTTCCCATAAAACATGCAATGGAGACGTACTCGGAGGTCATTCCTTTGTGGTCAAGAGAGGATGAGAATTGTGTAGGGCTACAAAAGCACACCTCAAAGTTCGTAGTTCTCAATCTATGGATTTCCCAATGTCACCGCGGCCATCCAAAGAGAGTACCACAATCACCACAACATATCTAAAGGATAGTCAAAGACAAGCACCAAAAGACTCTCAATCTTCAATCCACGCACAAAAGAGGAAATCACTCATGAAAATATTCTTCTAATTCCATGTGCAATAGACCAGCTGTCACCATGGTCTTGGAGATTATACTAGATAAGATCAATTGAGTACATCAATCCAATACATAGAAGAAGGGGAAACATCATGGGATCACCCTAGATTAACATTGCCTATGATCACAATCAATATCACATCATGGGAGAGAGAGAAGACCACATAGCTAATGTAGAAGACCTTAGCCCCGAGGAGGAACTACTCCTGCTTCATGGAGAAGGGAAGCAACGTCGATGGAGATGAATCCGGGGGCACTTCCCCGTCCCGGCAGGGTGCCGGGGCAGCTTCTCCAGGCAGCCCCGATCTGAAAACGGCGGCGGCGGCGGAACAGAGAGGTTTCCGCCAAAAAGAGTTCTCGTTTAGGGGTTTCTACCCCGAGGGGGTTATATAGGAGAAGGGGGGCGTCGAGGGGCCACCCAGGGCAGCCAGGAGGGTGCCTGACGCGCCCTAGGGTTGGGGCCGCGCCAGGGACCCTTCTGGCTCCCTGGTGGTGGTCCCGGCTCTCTCCCTTGGTTATTCCGGAAGCTTCCTGCCCGCTGATTTTTAATATAATTTTTGCGGAATTTTTTCGGCACTTTAATCAGCCGGAAAACCTGAAAAACAAAAACAGCAGAAAACCAGAAGCTGGCAACTGGGTGCACTGAGTTAGTAGGTTAGTCCAAATTGGTTTAAAAGTGTAATAAAGTTCAACCAAAACATGGCAAAGTCACACAAAACATGCATGGAGCAAGCAGAAATTATAGATACGTTTGGGACGTATCACGGATGTCAGAGGTGGATAATCCAGCTCAGGAGGCGGCAGCTAGACTGGAGCTAGAGGCTAGAGTGAAGAAGTTTGCTCTCAGCAAGATGGCCGAGCAATTCAAGAATTGGAAGAAAAACTTGTACCTAAAATATGTCAAGTTAGACAAGACTCTGGATTTCGAACACGACTATGGTAAGATAAGAGATCAGTGGGATGATTTTGTGGCGTACAAGAAATCGGAGCACGCGCAGCAAAGGTCTGAAGTAAATCAGACGAATGCCGCTAAGAAGATTTACCACCATAAAATGGGGTCTGCTGGCTACGCCGGTTGCATGCCTAGGTGGGAGGCAATTGAGGCCAAGTATTTTGATGCCGGGATCAATCCAGAGCCTACAACATGGAACGAACGGACAAGAAACTGGTTTTACGGCCATGGGGGCACGTTGGACCAAGATGGGAAGGCAATATATAACCAGTCACACATAGATGATCCCCTGCTGCCCATCGAAGATATTAGAGATGCAGTACGTGATATTGAAGAGGGGCGGTTCATTCCCGATAGAGAGGACGACGAGCTCACACGCGCCCTAAAAAATAAAGAACACCCAGGACGAGCACGAGGCACGCCAGGCTCCAAGTGTTGGAAAGTTGCCTTCCCTTCGGAAAGCAAGAAATATCCAGATAAAAGCCATAAGAGGAGGAAGGAAAGGGAGGCAGCTGAGAAAGCGGCGGCTGAGAGAGAGAAAGTGGCGAATGAGGCTGAGAAAATGGCTACCATAGAGCGGCTGCGTAATGTAGAAGAAGGCTTAAAGCGGGCGGAGGAGCTGATCGGCAGACTTAGCCAGCAAAGTGGCGGCCAACCTCAACAGCTCTTGTTAGAAACTGGATTCGATGCTACCGGCGCCCCATCGAATCGGAAAAGCTCCCAAGCTTCCACGCAGCTCCAGCAAGATGATGATGATGCCCTGACAACAGCTGCTCCTAAACGCTACCCAGTGGATTATATCACGGAGAGCACACGTTGTGAGCTTAAGGTGCAAGTGATGAACTTAAAGGTGACGGTGGCGGTCGGCATGGCCCTATCATTCCCGGAGAAACCAACTTATCATTGCAACCCTACTCCAGAAGGATACGCTGTCGTCATGGTGGATGATGTGATGGATGATTATGAGGAGCTGAAGCTGGACCACCCTGCAGGTGAAGATGGGGAGCTGAAAGAACTAGGAGAAGCAAAAAAGGGGAGTGTTCTATGGCGAAAGGAGCACATCGTGCTTCCAAATTATGTGCCGCCAAGGTCACCCACTCTTCAGAAGAGCAATCCACCTTCGCCGCCACGTGACCATTCTTCACCGCAACCATCGCCTTCACCGCCTCACCACTCTCCGGCTCAGCCGTCTCCACCGTCGCCTCAGGCATCTCCACCGTTGCCTCAGCCGTCTCCATCTTCTGAGCCTCAGAGCCAGAAGCGGAAGCGTACCTATACTAGGAGGGGCAGCAAGAAATCACTGAAACGTAAGCGATCACCCCTCCCAAAAGTTCCTCATCAGAATATGAATAAGCTACCCGGATAGATGACACCTGAGGAACTGGAAGTGTCCGTAAAAATGTCTTATGAAAAGTGGAAGATTGATGTGGCCAACAAGAAGAAGCCGATAGAGCCATTGTTCCCGCGCACCCCAGAAGATCACGCCGCGTGCGCGAAACTGAAGAAGAAGCTTCACAACCCCATACCGCTCACATCAGACTATGAACGCTCTATTACAAAGTCGGCTGAGGCAAAAGAGCGGAGAGTCGGAAAAGAGATTGCCCAGCTCGGACTACAGAAAGAACAATCGATCGAACCGCCCAAAGTGCACACTTGGCCGCGCCCCCAGCAGCATCAGGTCGATGCGTATGATCCGAACAAAGATCCGGAGTTTATAAGACAGTACGGAGCAAAAGCCCAGGCAGTAGGATTGTCTATTACTGATTACCTGAGCCGTCTGAATGAGTTCGGGAACGACGAGGAATTCGTACCGGCATACCAATACCAACACGGGTATCCTCTCGTCAAACCCGAGTTAGTCAACGATCTACCAACAAAGATGCGAAAATTGCATGACTGGTACATGGAAAAATCTGCTAAATCCGAAAACTGGATCTACGCTAAATTTCAGAACGAGCATTACGGGCATGGACAAGGCTTCGATCTGATTGAATTCTCAGAATTATTTCAGTTTTACAATGGAGACGCCATCGACAAATCTATCGTCAGTGCATATTGTCTGTAAGTACCATTAATTTCAGTGATCAAGCCTTTCTAGCTCAGTTCATTCGTTTCATGTACAATCTTACACTCATCACTAAACTAATTATATATGCAGAATGAAGATTCTCGAATGCAAGAAAGGACAAATCTATGACATTGGGTTCGTTGACTGCCAGTTCGTTCATGAAAGAACTCTCAAAGAGAAGCCCAACCAGACAGAGAACAACTTGTTGCAATCGTTGACGTATTTCGGCACAAGAAGGGAAATACTATTTCCTTACAACTTCGAGTGAGTGTTACTGTCTCGCACACATTCTATTTTTCTTGCTCGGTGTTAAGCGTATAATTGACTCTTTATGCGTGTGCATCTTCCACTTTATTCTGTTGATCATTGTTCCGGACGAAGGAGTAGTAAAAATCATGGACCCGGGACGAAAATCTATGAAATCATGGGAGGACATGCAAGCATGCCTCCAGAGGGTTTGGAAACGGTTCACCGCCAAAACACCGGGTCTTCCGGCAAAGCTTACATTTGAATCACTGAATGTAAGTACTACTTGCTAGATCCGTGCATCTTTTTTATTCTAGTTTCAGTATAATTATCATGCTGATTATAATATTCATTGATCTCCATTCTCGTAAAGTGTTTGAGACAGGGACCCGGGAATAACTTATGTGGATATTATGTCTGCGAGATCATTCGCCAGACGACCAAAGAGACGGCCACAACCCGAAACATAAGGAAAATTGAAGTACGATAAAGAACATTCAATACTTTAATTTATTGTATTAAATTGTGTTTAGTTTCATTCATATATATTGATCTCTTTCTTTTAATTAGATCGAACGAATGCGGGACGGTCTTCTACCACGACAACGCGTGCGAGCAATTCAAGAGGAAATCGCCGGATTCTTATTAGACCATGTCATAGCTTCGACCGGAGAGTTCTTTCACCCTCATTTTTTGGAAGACAAGCGGCCAAGGACCGATGTAAATTAGGTCGAACTCGTGTGAGTACCGTTTGTGTAATACATGTTCGACCAAGCACGAGGAATGAGATGGTGTATATGATATATTCGTGACGATAATGTCTAATATATATTGTGGTTCGTTCATTGTTGTTTTAATTTATATATATATGGTACCTTTAATTGAATACAAAACACAAAATAAATAAATGAAAAAAATCAGAAAATAGGGCTAAAAAGGAGGGCAGTGGAGCCTCTTCGGTCCCGGTTCTTCCTATCAACCGGGACCGATGACCCCGCGCGCCTGGCCACGTGGAGCCTCTTCGGTCCCGGTTCGTGGGCCAACCGGGATCATCATTGCTCCCGAGTTATTGGTCCCGGGTGTGGAACCGGGACCGAAGGCCCGTATGAACCGGGATAATATGGGGGTCTGTCCACTAGTGATGGATTCACATGGCCACGGGTAGCAAGCTAGGCAATGTTGATTCTCACCGTGCTTTTCAATTGGATCATTCTAAGATGAAAGAAATGCAAAGATTTTCGGAAAGAAATGTACACCACCTTACATATTGAAAAACATAGCGTAGACGCCAACACATAGATACACGCGCGTCCTTGCCATTGCAGGACTCAGGACTTCAGGAGCACACACAACACCTGGATCCCGATTAACCGTCAGCTACAGGTCAAAAATGATCTGGCCTAGTACACACCAGATCAAAAATGTATACACCAAACCTGCGCATCCTATAAACAAATGGCAAAAACAGCACACCTAGCTAGAGGCAATGGCCAGCAGAAGGAACCAGGATGTGCAGAAATGAAATACATGGTCAGGTCATCAGGCAGAGCTCGCCGTCAGTCACGGTGGCAGAGGAGCATGGCGATGCATCGCCGGATGATGTAGAGCCTGGCCTTGAATCCTCCGCCGCCGCCGCCGCCTCCCTTTTCCCCTACCTTGTGTTTCTCATGGCCCCTCTCCTTGTTCATCCAAGTGTTGCAGGTGAGCTGGAAGCTCTGCTCTCATGGGCGTGCCTGCCTGCCTCCGCTGAGTGGTTGCGTTGTGTCTTCAAGCGTGTAGCCCTCGCCGTCGCCGTCGCCGCGCCTATATAGTGTGAGATCTGAGTATCTAGCTGAACTACCATTGGCCTCTGGAGCTCTCTCCGGGATACTTGACGCCGGTGACGGTGCAGGCCTGTAGGGGACAATTGGCCTCTGGAGCTCCCTCCGAGTCCTCCTGACACCGAATCCGGGGACAAGTTGCCTGGTTTTCCATTAGTACTAGCTAGCAGTGCCATGCGTCTCCCCGTGGGGATCTCACCTGCTGATTGGTGGCTTCCGTTTTGTATATGTTTCCATCTCTTGGCCTGACGTGAGATTGATTCTCCGAAGAAGATGGAGATGCGTACATAGGAAATAAAGAAGGATACCCCATCTGACGAACCCATGAACGAACGTTCTTGGTACTAGCTAGAAATCTAGAACCACATGGAACTGGTAGTGTGTGTGCTAAGCTGCATGCGTTTCCGTACGTCAGAAAGGCCATCACAATCTTAGCTAGCTAGTACTCCATGTATTCGAATAAAATGGCTGGCTAGCAGCTAGCTACCGTATTATTGGTACGGCAGTCCTGGAATAATCACATGTAGAGTACTAAGCATCTTGTCTTGTTAGCTCCTGCTCGATTTGCAGTAACAGCGTAGTTACATTTGACCACGGTAAATAAGCAGTAGTAGTAGTAATACTTGCGTCCACCGTGCCCTCATGTTAGCTTAGCGTTGACGTTATGACCAACGAGCTGTTCGACCGACCTGCACGCGGGCATGGTAACGAGGAAATAGTTTATCGCGAGGCGACGCACACTACTCTTTAGGGTCTCTTGACAATGCACCAAAAGCCTCTCGTCTAGAGGGGTTAGAGAACCTGAAGGTCCAAAGAATAAAATCATCAACCATGTTCCTAGCAGTAATCGAGGGAGGGTGGAGCTCGTGTCGAAAGATCCAGGCATTACGAGAGTCCAAGATCTTCCACAAGATGGTGAGGGCCACAGTCAACCAAATGGTGATGTGGCCCGCGGGAGTGGCGACCTCCCAAATCTGGTCGACCGGGGTGGGAGCCAGAAGCCCGACTAGGAGCCAGATCTGGGCCGCCATGGGACAGCGGATGGTGAGGTGAAGAGCATCCTCGCGGTGGTGGTCTCATCTCGAGCACGAGGAGTCATTGAAGATCGTCTTCCGAAGGAGGTTTGCCTTAGTGTTTAGGCGGTCACGAAGTAGAAGTCATCCAAAAACTTTGACCTTAATGGGGGCCAAAGTGCTCTGGATGGAGCTAGCGTTGTCGCCAGCCTCACGTCCGGGGGGGAGAGCAGCGAGTAAGCTCACCAAGTGGATAAATCCATAGCATTGTTAAGAAACATGATGTCCGTTGATCCACTAGTGGGCACATCCTGCAAAAAAGACAAAATAGAAACAAGTTCGACAACAACAACAACATGGGTTAGGCAATTCTGCAGGTTAGTGTGTAAGCGATCGCGCAAGACTTGAGCGGCCAAGATATGAGTGGTGGTAGAGTGGGAGTAGATGTGAGGAAAGGTGATAGCAAGGAGTTTGGGAGTAAGCCAAGAGTCAAGCCAAAAGAAGGTGGAAGAGTCGTTGTTAGTTAGGACGAAGGAGATGGAGAGAAGGTCTGGGAGTTGGGCATTGACAATTTTCCAGAGGTAGGAGTGGGAGTTGATATTGTTAGAGAAGTCAAGGGGATATTGTTGAGAAAACCAACATACCCAAGGGAGGTCGTTCCTCTGAAGCAGATTGGTAGCGAATTTCATTAGAAGGCAATTGTTTTGAAGTTTGAGGTTTTTTCTTCCAAGCCCCCATTGAGTTTGGGTCGGCAGACATTTTTCCAAGCAATCGGGCACTTGGTGCCGGCGCATGTTTCTTCCGCAACCTAGAAGGACTTGTTAATGGCTTCCAATTTTTTGATGACTTTATTAGGTATGCAGAATACAAACATAAAGTGGGTGGCGAGAGAGTCTAGGGTGGAAGTTATTAGGGTTAGTCGAGCGCCCCTAGAAAGGAGCTTGTTAGCCCAACCGGTCAGGTTTTTAGGAAGCATTGCACAATGGGGTTGAAAGCTAAGGATGGAAGTGATGGCACTGAAGTAGTGCTCCTCGTTGGCTACCCCAAGTGGAAGGTTGAGATGTAGCGTAGCGATAATTTCCTTTGGCAAAGATACCAAGGTTGAGTTCGACCAGTACGACTCCAAGGTCGACAAGTAGGTGGCTCGGCAAGTGATGCGCCGTTTGATGATAATCACTTGCTTTACTTGGACCTGCACACACAACATATAGTTTTGCTCTCAACGAGTACAGAGAGGTTGTCAATCTCTCCGGCCTTGTTGTTTACAAAGGATTAAACGCAAAGGGATAGTGATAGTGATAACTGCAACGAAAAGTAAAAACTGTAAATAAAGTGAAGGTGTAAACAGTGGTGGAAATATGGATCGGGTTCCCATGATGTTCACTAGTGATGTCTCTCTCCCAAAAGACGATAAAATAGTTAAGTTGAGTGAACAAACTACAGCTGGGCAATTGACATAATTATAAACGCAATGCAATGTTAATTATGCTACAAGAGAACTAGAGGCTCAAAAGTATGGGCACTACGCAAAGAAAAGTAGAACGAAATCCATCTGCATCTACTCACTAATCATCCACCTTGAGATATCTATCCAAAACATCTCGCTGGTATTAAGTTGCGAGCCCCATTCAAAGTGTAAACTCAAAACAACAGACAATTGCGTTAACAATCTATGTGTAAGGTAAAAAATCCTTGCAACCGCGGTTACAAGACCCGTTGTTTTCTCCTTGGTGGCAAAACACATCCCCTAGTCTCATGTTTTTGTCACTCAAGCTAGACATCGGGGGGCATGAACCCACAATCATGCATAACGCTCCCTCTTGGAGTTACTATCTACTACTTGGCGAAAGCAATAAAAAGTAACGAAGAACATGCAAGAATTACTCAAGAACAAAATATAAAAGGTAAACCAAATATATAACTCGTCACGATCTGAACATAATCTCATAATCCATCGGATCCCAGCAAACACAACATATCAACAACAGGAAAATTACACATGTGTCTTGATCATGTAGGGCAGCTCACAAGGACTAATAATTGAAGCACAAGATTGGAGAGAAAACATCACATAGCTACTAGTCATGGACCCATGGTTCAAGGGGGACTACTCACGGCACATACGGGAAGCATCCATGGTGGTGGAGAAGCTCCCGGAGGTCAATCCTCCCTCCGGCAGGGTGTCGGGAAGAGGTCTTTTGGTGCTCCCGATCTTGGAAGCTCGGCAGCGGCGGAACAGAGAGGAAATTCGCAATGTGGGGTTCTCCTAGAGGATTTTCTGGACGAGGAGGTAATATAGGCCAAAGGGGGGAGCCATAGGTGGGTCAGGGCTCCCAGGCGCCCTGATGGCGCGACCAGGGGGTGGCCGCGCCACCTGGCCGCCTGGGTGCCAGGTGGGCCCCCCTTGGTCCCCCTTTGGGGCTCCGGAAGTTTCCATTCTGTTGATTTTTTTTATATGATTTTTCCGGAATTTTTGGGGCTCTGGAAATTTGGGTAAAAACCTGCAACTTAAAGACATCAACAGACAAAAACTGACACTTAGTGCACTGAGTTAGTAGGTTAGTCCAAATATATGTAAAATGATATGAAAAGTGTAGCAAAACATGTAGCAATGTCACATAAAAGGGCATGGAACAAACAGAAATTATAGATACGTTTGGGACGTATCAGGAAGCTTAGTGGGGGTGGGGGGTGGAGAGGAAAGCCAAGGTAGATTTGGAGAAAACATGGGAGATCACATCCAAAGGTAGGGGCAATGGTTTAAGTCACGTTGAGGTCGGTGTGGATTGGGACAAGGGTAGTTTTCTGGAAGTTTATGGATAGGCCGGTGGCAAGGGCAAAATTTTCGAGGATAGATTTAAGGATGGTTGAGGCATCATGAGAGGCGTGGGAAATTTTAAGGGTTTCGCCCGCGTACTGAAGGATGGTTGTTGGTCGGTCGTGATAGATCGGGTGGCAGAGCACATTTTCGGAGAAGGTGTGGAGGATCATCCGTTGGAGGAGGCCATCAACGATGATGAAAAGATAGGGGGTAAGGGGTTTCCTTGTCGAAGACCTTTTATTCAAGCAATACATTTACTTGGAGTACCGTTTAACAATATAGCCGTTTTTTCCTGAGTAAAGAAGGTTTTTGATCCAGGCGACCCACTTGAAGGGGGAACCCTTCGCAGAGAGTAGAAGTAGGAGGGACTCCGAGTAGACGGACTCAAAAGCTTTGAGAAAGTTAAGTTTGAGAACCATAGTGGCGCCCGACGAGAATGTCAAGCGGAAAGGATGTCAGCCGCGTATATGAAATTCTCAGAGATATTTCTGTCAGTGATGAAGCATGTTTGGTCTCCATGGACCAGGAGAGCGATACGAGGTTTGAGGCGGTTCATGATGACCTTAGCAATAACTTTAGTCGGGAAATTTTGAAGGGGGATTGGTCGGAAGGCGTTCGGGGTTCTGGCTGCGTCTCTCTCGGGAGGAGAACCATATGGGCACGATTGAAACCTTCGACGTCCACTAGGATATTGCTGAAGTCCTAGAAAAAAGAAAGAATAATGTGATTCACCGAGTACCAGTACTACTGTAGAATCTCGGTCCTAGACCGTCCGGGCCAGGGCTGACGTTCAGGTTCATATGCAGGAAGGCCTTTCTGATTTCATCATTAGTGAAGGGGTCATGCAAATTGGCTAGCTGAGGAGTTTGAGTGGGATAGAGAGTGCAAATGTGGAAGTTCCAAGTATGCGTTTTAACCTGACCAATCGGTGCTGCGTTGGAGCCGTCGTGCACTCGATGATGTTGTGGCGTTTGCTACGATCGGACGGTCACCACCTGATACGTCCCAAACTCAGTGTACCCAGTGCCAGTTTTTGACTGCTGATGTCTGTGAATTTCAGGTTTTACCCATATTTACAGAGCTCAAAAAATTCCAACAAAAATATATAAAAAACCAGCACAACGGAAGCTTCACAAACAGCGAAGGAGTGCTAGAGGGGAGCCAGGGCCCACCCAGGCGGCCACCTGGCGCGTCCCCCCTCCTGGCCGCGCCACCAGGGCGCTTGGGGGGAGGAGCCACCCCCTGGTGCCCCCCTTCGGCCTATATTTACACCCCGCCACGAAAACCCTTGAGAGGAACCCCGCATCGCAAATTTCACCTCTGTTCTGCCGCCGCCTCGCTTCCAAGATCGGGAGCACCGGAAGACCTCTTCCCAACACCTTGCCGGAGGGAGGATTGACCTCCGGGATCTTCTCCACCACCATGAGCGCTTCCCGGATGTGCCGTGAGTAGTCCCCCATGGACCACGGGTCCATGAACAGTAGCTATGTGATGTCTTCTCTCCAATCTTGTGCTTCAATTCTTAGCCCTTGTGAGCTGCCCTGCATGATCAAGGCATCTATGCAATTCTTTTTGTTGTTGCTATGCTGTGTTTTCTGGGATCCGATGGATTATGAGATTATGTTCAGATTGTGATGAGTTATATATTTTGTTCTTCAGTAATTCTTGAATGTTCTCCGTTGCTTTTTATTGCTTTGGCCAAGTAGTAGATAGTAACTCCAAGAGGGAGCGTTATGCTTGATTGTGGGTTCATGCCCCCCCGATGTCTAGCTTGAGTGACAAAAACATGAGACCAGGAGATGTGTTGTTGCCACCAGGGAGAAAACAACGGTGCTTGTAACTGCGGTTGCAAGGATTGTTTACCTTACGCAAAGTTTGTTAATGCAGTTGTCTGTTGCTTTGGGTTTACATTTTGGGTGGGGCTCGCAACTTAATACCAGCGAGATGTTCTGGATATATATCTCAAGGTGGATGATTAGTGAGTAGATGCAGTTGGATTTCAGTCTACTTGTCTTGGCGTACTGCCCATACTTTTGAGCCTCTAACTTTTTTTTGCAGCATAATTAGCATTGCGGTGCGTTTATAATTCTTTCAATTTCCCAGCTTTAATTTTTTCACCCAGCTTTGCTATTTTATCGTGTTTTCGAAGAGAGACATCACTAGTGAACATCATGGAACCCCGGTCCATATTTCCACCATTGTTTACACCTCAACTATTTACTACTTTATTTCCTTTCAGTTGCAATCACCATCACTATTTCCACCGTGCATTTGATCCTTTGTAAACAACAAGGCCGGAGACATTGAAAAACTCTTTGTACTCGTTGGGAGCAAAGTTACTTGTGTCGTGTGGAGGTCCAGGTCAAGTAAGCAACCTCAAGGTTGTAAACGACACCATTGTTTCCTTGCCACCTTCTTGTCCATTCGTGGAGTCCTACTGGAGACATAAACCTTGGTATCTTCACCGAGGAAATTTGCTGCTACGCTATATCATAACCTTCCATTTGGGGTAACCAATGAGGGGCGAGAAGAAGATACTCTCTCGTGCCATCAAGCAAATTTCTGGCGCCGTTGCCGGGGACTCCAATCTTCAAGATAGGGGAGTTGCACACTATCTTTTACCTTTTCTTTTTAGTCTTGTTAGTTTATTTTCCAGTTTTTGCTTTTGCTTGTGTGTCTTATATGAAAAAATAAATAAATAGTTGCTACCTTTTGTCTTTGTCTCTGTCTGCCTATTGATGCTATCTTTACCATGGGTGTGGAACCACCCAAATATGGTAGAATGGACATGTTTCACTTGGATTGTCTTCAATCAATTTGTGCTCGCGTTAAAAACCCAACCAACTAGGTTGAGGGAAAATCATTGGATGAGCATGCTCATTATACGCGGCACCGCCTATCTCGGAAAGGGAAACACTTATGGGATCAAATACAAGTTTCTTATTGCTATGTTGAATCTTTGTGCCACATTTATGATTTCACTTTCTGTTATAAATCGTAAACACCTTCCTTTCCAATGTGACTTTAATGAAAATGAGATCGTATCTTCTTATGCTAAAGGTTTTTATGATTACTCTGATGCTGAAAAGATTGAAGAGTTTGTAGTTTTTAAGGGTGCTTATGAGATTGCTTCTTTGATTGAAAAGTATTACGATACCTATTCACATGTTGGAAATTTTTGCAGTGCTTCAATATTGCTTTGAGAGCAATGATTATATTAAGGATTTTAAAATTAAAATGTTTACTGCCCAAGAAGAGGCTAAGGATTGCTATGATGAGGAATCCTATGATTCCGATGACTCACCTGATACATCCCTTTCTGATAAACTTGATACTTGCTTTGTTCATGGCCATGATGCCACTATGGATGATGCTTACGAAGATGAACTTGCTATAGTTCCTTATGTTAAGCATGAAATTATTGCTATTGCACCCACACTTAATTGTCCTATTATCCTTTTTAAATCTCCAACTCATATTTCAGAGAATTGTGCTCTTATTAAGGCTCAATGTGATGGGTTTCATTTACCTTATGATCCTAAAAACCGTGTTGAAAACAGTACATGTGTGCTTATAAGCCATGAACAACATGTTTTATGTGATAGTTATATTCTTTATGTTGTTAATGAAACTACTGAAAATTATTTTGAGAGAGGAAAGTTTGGTTGTAGAAATTTTCATGTTACAAAAACAACTCTCTTTATGATGAAAGTTTTGATTTGTTCTTGTTCCACCTTTCTATGCTTGTTACTTTGTGTTTTCATGATTTATTTGTTTACAAGATTCTCATGCATATGAAGTGGGTTAGGCTTAAATGTGTTTCATATTTGCTTCTTGATGCCCTCTTTTGCTCCAAATTCATATTCTCCTGTGGGAGCATCTTTTATAATCTTCACGCCTAGCTAAAAGGCATAAAAGAAAGAGCTTATTGGGAGACAATCCAAAATATTTTTACTTTCAGTTTTAGTGGTCTTGATGCTTGTTACTACTGTAGAAACATCATTGTATCTTTATTTTTTAACCTTTGTGCCAAGTTTTAGCCTCCGATTGCAAGAAAGTTCAAAAGTTGTGACATGTTGTCCAGAAACAGATTTTGTCTGCATGACGGAAAAATTAGCCAATAATCAGCATATCATATTTTTTTATCTGAATTCTTTTAATAGTATGATCTATACGATTAGCTTTCATGCGTTTGTTCTGAGTTTTTTTATTTGAGTTGCAGAAGTACCCCGAAAAAATTATTTACTACCTATTGGTCTGTTTTTCACAAATTCTGCCACATTTTGCGTTTTCATCGTGTTGAAAATCTTAAGCTTGCTTTTTATTTGCAAAAAACCTTTTGTCAATCTTGAGAAACAATATCTCTTCATGAAAATCATTATTTCCAGTGGAGAAAAATTATTTTATTACGGGTACTAACCACTCTAATCAGCTTATGATGAGTTTCGTATGAAGGGAGTTTTCAAGTATGAGACGGAAGAGGACGAAAGAAGTGTTGGGAATGTGCCCTAGAGGCAAATAAAATATGTTTTATCGAGCATATTCCATTAGTTCATAATACGTTTGATACTATGCTAGAACTGTATTAAGAGGAAACATTAATACAGGTGTGGTATACAAACAACCAGGTCCCTAGTTAACCCTAGTATACTAGTCCATTGGGCGATTGATGATCAAGGTTTCCTGATCATGAGACAATGGCGTCTGTTGACAATGGAGTCGTATCATTGGATAATGATATGATGGACATACACCCACCAGAAGTGTTGCGATGTGATCAAGTCACATAGTTCGACATTGCGATAACTATAACGTAGTGACCAGATCCTTTGACCGTAATGATCATACGTAATTGTCATCTATGAGGAGACTTTGATTTGTATCCCACCGCCTGACTGAAATATGCTGGCTATAACGGTGCACTTTGGGTATTCCGAAATAGATGGTTGATGAGTATGCAAATAGATCAAAGCGGGATTTGTCCATCCGTGTGACGGATAGGTACTCTGGGCCCACTCGGTGATGTTACATCATAAAGTTTGCAAACGTGTGACTAGGTCACGGAGTTGTAATATCACGGGAACGAGTAAACTTGTTTGTTGAGAACGAGGACGAACTAGGTATATTGGATACCGATGATCAAACCTCGGACAAGCAAAGTACCATGGGACAAAGGGAACAGGCACACGGTTAACGGATCCAACAACGATTGAAGTTCATTCGATGGAAGCGCAGGGGCTATCAAGGATTGTAACCAGGTCCAATTGATTAGTCATTGATCAATGAGAGTTGTCTCGATCATGTCTGCTGTTTCCCGGACCGTAGGGTGTTACACTTAAGGGTACTCGACGCAGTAAGGATTGATTCGGGATCACCGGAGAAATTGAAGAGAACACCGGAATTGTTCCGGTGATGGCCGGAATTGTTCCGATGAAGGCCGGAAGTTGTTCTGGGTATTTTGAAAGGTTCAAAATATATTTAATAATGTTTAATATATGTTTTATTATTTGATTATCTGAATTAAATATTAAAATGTATTTAAATATAATTAAAAATGAATTAAAAGGCATATGGGCCTCATAGGGCCCATTAGGGGGAGAGGGAGTCCTCCCCCATGGGCCATGGCGCCATGAGGGGGCCCACCCCCCTTATTGGTGCGCCACCCCCCTCCCCTTGGGATTAGTCCCACATGGGAAGTTGAGGGGAGGTGTCACCCCTCCTTGGCCTATATAAGGAGGGGTAGGGGTGCCCTTTTAATCATGAATTTTTGAGAAAAGTTTCTCATCTCTCTCCCTCCTTTCTTCTTCCTTTGAACGGACTCCCCTTGTTTGGAGGCTGCTCTGGGTTGGGGATTTCTCCACTATACGCACGCCGTCGTGCTGCTGGAATCGGGATCCGAATCCATCTTCTTTCCGCTGCTCTACTGGTTCGGAGCCCGGAGGGACGTCGGGTATACTGTATGTGTATAATCCCGCGAGGCACTACACTTGTGGTGCTACTTCATCGTCATGGCCGGATCGCGAGGTCTTCATCAGCAACGTTCCGACGGGGACGTAATCCCGTCATCGGTCTGCAAGGATCGGGTGGCTACAGGAGTCATCGTGGATCTGCGCGGCATCGGGGATTGCCGGTACGACTACACCAACCACGTTCATGCGGGAACGTTTCCCGCTTAACGGACTACATACTGGTATGTGATCTATTTCTGTCCGTTACTTGCATCAGCATAGCATAGGTCTTAGGTTTGGGTATCGTAGGTCAAGGAAAAATTTGTGTTTTCTGCCCCGAACCCCAACAGTGGTATCATGAGCAAGGCTATGCGTAGATGTATTGTACGGATAGAACACATCTAGTATGTGGGCATAAATTCTCAATTGTTACCCTCTCACGTGTACTCATTTAGCATTGCGGCAATGTTTGATGAAGCGGCCCCCGACCGACCTTACGCGTTTACGCGAGACTGGTTCCACGCTTGACATATGGCTTGTACCATATAAAGTGGCTGGGGGGTGTCTGTCTCTCTGCATTAGCGATGCGAAGATGTTTGCAACGGAGGGCCCCGACAGGGGTGTAATAGAGACAATTGCGGGATTGGTGTTGTGGCTTGTTTTCGCGGGATAGAAAGCGGTTCTTTTCTCGAAACCCCTAGCAGCCACGTAAAACTTGCAAAAGATAAAGTAGAAAGGCGTTTTTAACTTTAATTTGCATGTAAGGGGGAATCATAGCATGTATGATTTATGCTGCATCCTGTTTTGCTAATATGTTAGATATACGACGGTAGCATAATAGGATGATCCCTCACTAATCCAACAAAGTGTCCTTCCTTAGTGAAGCACCATCTGGAAAGTTCTTCATTATGGAGGCATCACGTGTCACACGGGTGTCAAACATTTTTACGTTCACAAGAGATGGGTGGAGCAAGCCTAGCATGTCCAGAAACATGGCCTTGCATACGCAGCATATACTCACTAAGGTTATTGTGGCGAGCCTGGCATGTGCAGACATGGCCTCGGGACACAAGAGACCGAAAGGTCGAGCATGAGTCACATAGATGATGTGATTGGCATGATGGCCTACCTTGAACAACATACTGATGGTCGTGTCACACGGGGGAGGTGTGTTCTTCAAGGATCGTGTAATCACTTAGAACAAACTATGAGGGATGTTTGTCTGAGTGGGAGTTCCAGAATTGTTTTTGAAACATGAACTCCATATTATGAACTTAATCTTCATGTCTTTGCAAATATCATTGTAGATAACGTCATACCAATGTTTAGAACTATGGCTCTTTTAGTATGATAGACCTTAAGGTAAATGGGTCTTACTTCATTGATGTGTACCAACACCATTAGAGACATACTCGTTAGTAATGACTTGTTAAACATAATACGAAGAACTGCTAGGAGATACACCTGATAACTCCGTATTCAAGGAAGATGATGATGAGTATCGTACTCACCGTCACTTATGAATGACTGTCCAATACACCATACTTCATTCTATGAGTCTGAATTGTGAATGCATGTTAACCAACACGTATGACGTGCTAGGTGAACTTGAAAGCACTTGGTCACAAATCAGAGAAATGGAATATGAGTATATGGACGGGGTTTCTTTCAACTATGGTGGAAGGAACAACCTGCTGAGAAAGTCACTTGGAAAATGTATAAGATACATGGAACACCTTGTGTATAACTTGGACTACTGAATGACTGGTTACTTTGCGATAACTAGGGAGTTACATCCGCTTCCTCCTAGTTACAAAGACCATGTCTGGACTATGTCATGAAGGAGAATCGTTCACCTGTCATGAGGTCATGGTTAAAGTTAAGAACTTTAAGAGTAGAACCAATGCAGGAATGGTCATTGACGGAGAAGGTATATTTGATATACGAGTTATAAATGTCTTTCCCACGAAACACTAATTGCGGTTGATTAAGTATTCGATGCTTGAACTTACTGCTTGAGAGTGGCTTGGAAGGGATGAGGTGACAATGTGTGCTGACGGCAATCAAGATAGTTGATGGTCGACAACACTCTCCCTCTACATCTATCAATTGATTAATATATGAATAAATTTTATGATCGTTTGAATGAGGACTTTATTAGTGTGTCTTGCATCTCGCAAAGACAATTATTCATATTAGTGAGAAACAAGTCAGTTGTTCCCCTTTTATGAATGATATCTATTACGGTCACATTACGATTATGAATGAGTTATTCTTATATTGATGATAGTTGTTTGATCATTTATAAGAAATATTGTAATGCCAAGAAATATCCAGGCTTAATAATGACACTACAGTTTAAGTGATGAATGGTATGATGATGTCTTAAGATACTTGATCTCTTGACATATACAAACCATGCCTTTGAGGTGAGATGACTAAAACCTCGCATTCTGGTAAAACAGAATGTGTACTGATTGTTGAGTATCATACATTGTGATGTATCGTATGTCAGCATGTGGTGAATTTCATTATTTCGTGATTCGTATGTGGATTTAGATGAATATTTGTATTCACTAATGAAACATGAGTCTGAAATAGTTTGATATGATCAAAAGGGATTTCAGAGTAAAAATGGATATTAAATTAACAAGAAAGACAAGTCTCTACGATTTGATCAAAGTGACAAATGTTTTGAGTTAGTCTTGGGCATAAAGACTTGTGTGAAAGTTGTTCCACAAATTGCAATGTCTTGAGACACTTCAATATGATTGACGTGCATGAACATTGTGATCATATTCTATGAAAAAGTGTATGGTCTAAGTTATCTCTTACCAAGTTACGTTATTATTGTTTAGAGTTATTAATTTAATATGCAAACACTCACTTCAGCATAGGGAACCATCTGAGTTCGTGGAAACCAACACTATATATGTCATAGTGTATTGTGGTTTCTAGGAAGCTTGATTTATGTAAGATAAATTATCTTTGTAGTGTATCCTTAGACAACTATGGATGCATCTTCCACAACTAGAACCAAAAGGAGCAAAACTTGTATTGCTATGTTTGGTGTTTGTCAAGAATTGTTCTTGATAAATGTGGTAATGGAAGAAAAGTGAAAGTTCAACCAAGGTAATTGACCTTGCCTCCAAATGTCAGAGTAGTGCAACGGAATATGTTCTGGAAGCAAAGCTCTACAATAAGAGGAGAAACTAATGATAATGATCATGATTTTTCTGACGGGAGCTTTTACTGAGAAAGGTAGGATTCAAGAATATATATTTGCCCTTGATGCAAAATGATATTCATGATTCACTTGTCATGTTAATGGAACAAGACATTCCTACGAACTACAAAGAAGCGATGGTGGACCTAAGTACGAGATATGACTATGAGTCATAAAATCCTATGTTGAGTTACATTTAAGATTGCTTGAATCTTATCAAGTAAGGAGGTTACTTGATATTCACAATAACTTCAGAGTTATGAGGAATAAATGTGAACATCAAAGGGACGTCAAGATTGGTTTGTCACAAAGATTGTTTCTGACAAATTCAATGGGTTGACTACAATGTGTAGCAATGCTTGAGTCAAAGGGATATTCACTACGATTGATCCAGGATTCTTATCAATACCGTGACTTCCTCAAATCCTGTATTTGAAGAAGTGTTGTAATTGGTACAACCAGAAGGTTTTGGAAAAACATATGGATACTAGTGTCTCGTAAACTGAATTCTCGATTTGATGAATGATCAAAGGATTTTGGACTTAGCCAAAATATCGAGGAAACATGCATTTGCATGAAACTGAGTGGGAGCTGAATAGTTTCCTGAAACTTGATATATGTAGACGACATATTTTGAGTGGGAGCTATGGGAGTATTATCCTAGCCTTATATGTAAATGACATATTTGAGTAGGAGCCATGTGGTTAGTATCCTGAACTTAATATGTGTCTGACATATCTAAGTGGGAGCCATGTGGATGTTATCCTTGTCTTATATGTGGCTGACATATTTGAGTGGGAGCAATATGAGTGTTATCCTATAACTTAATATGTGCATGACATATTTGATTCGGAGCATGATAACATTCTCATATATGGATAACATATTATGAATGGTGCAGTTTGTGTTAATGATTATTTGAATCGTTCATAAATGAAGATGAATAAAGTATTAAGCATTGAAGATCTATTAAGATAGATATGTGTTTAATAACATTGAGTCGTAATACTTTCCTGGATAAGATTCTGAAGGAGTTCAGAATGGGACAAGTCAAGAAGTGGTCCTTACTTGTATATCCAAGAGAAGTATTGAGTTAATCTCAGTACAAGAACAATGGTTAATGGTTAATGAAAGAAATGGATGTGCTGGATCCTCTATGCCTTTGTCATAGGTTCTTTCATATAAAACCAGAGTTATGTACTCGACGTAATGTGACCCAAGTTCTTAGTAGTAAGAACATGTTGTGATATGATTTATGAGTAAATCATTGAACAAAGAGTTAAGTTTATCCTTCAGTGTCTGGAGAGAACTGAGGATACATCTCAAATTTGTAAAGGATAGTGGACTTGACCATAAATGTTATGCTGGTTCAAGTTTTGACACTAACCTAGAAAATTGAGATATCATACTAATGAATGCCTAAGTTGAAAGAAACATGGTTAGACATCAAAGTTTCATACAATGCACTAAGGATTGAATCTACATTGATGTGGCTGCTTTAGAAGTAGCAGGAGTTATATTATGGCTTAAGAAGTTCGACTTCTGATTGAGTGAGTTTCAAGTGTGCATGACTATGGGAAAGTCCGCGTGACCCACCGGATGTCATTGCTATGACACAGCAAACGAAGTCTCACTTCACCGCCAAATATATATACCTCATCATTATAGTGGATAATGAAGGAATGTCAAATTAGGTGACATTATGATTTGCAAAAGGACATACGGTTCTGAATGGTACCCAGACCGTTGATACAACCTCTTCCACGGGCAAGCATGATCAATAAGGAGTTATGATCCAGAGAAAATGCAACTAGATTATTTGTACTCTAGTGCAAGTGGGAGACTGTTGGGAATGTGCCCTAGAGGCAAATAAAATATGTTTTATCGAGCATATTCCATTAGTTCATAATACGTTTGATACTATGCTAGAACTGTATTAAGCGGAAACATTAATACAGGTGTGGTATTCAAACAACCAGGTCCCTAGTTAACCCTAGTATACTAGTCCATTGGGCGATTGATGATCAAGGTTTCCTGATCATGAGACAATGGCGTCTGTTGACAATGGAGTCGTATCATTGGATAATGATATGATGGACATACACCCATCAGAAGTGTTGCGATGTGATCAAGTCACATAGTTCGACATTGCGATAACTATAACGTAGTGACCAGATCCTTTGACCGTAATGATCATACGTAATTGTCATCTATGAGGAGACTTTGATTTGTATCCCACCGCCTGACTGAAATATGCTGGCTATAACGGTGCACTTTGGGTATTCCGAAATAGATGGTTGATGAGTATGCAAATAGATCAAAGCGGGATTTGTCCATCCGTGTGACGGATAGGTACTCTGGGCCCACTCGGTGATGTTACATCATAAAGTTTGCAAACGTGTGACTAGGTCACGGAGTTGTAATATCACGGGAACGAGTAAACTTGTTTGTTGAGAACGAGGACGAACTAGGTATATTGGATACCGATGATCAAACCTCGGACAAGCAAAGTACCATGGGACAAAGGGAACAGGCACACGGTTAACGGATCCAACAACGATTGAAGTTCATTCGATGGAAGCGCAGGGGCTATCAAGGATTGTAACCAGGTCCAATTGATTAGTCATTGATCAATGAGAGTTGTCTCGATCATGTCTGCTGTTTCCCGGACCGTAGGGTGTTACACTTAGGGGTACTCGACGCAGTAAGGATTGATTCGGGATCACCGGAGAAATTGAAGAGAACACCGGAATTGTTTCGGTGATGGCCGGAATTGTTCCGATGAAGGCCGGAAGTTGTTCTGGGTATTTTGTAAGGTTCAAAATATATTTAATAATGTTTAATATATGTTTATTATTATTATTATTTGATTATCTGAATTAAATATTAAAATGTATTTAAATATAATTAAAAATGAATTAAAAGGCATATGGGCCTCATAGGGCCCATTAGGGGGAGAGGGAGTCCTCCCCCATGGGCCATGGCGCCATGAGGGGGCCCACCCCCCTTATTGGTGCGCCACCCCCCTCCCCTTGGGATTAGTCCCACATGGGAAGTTGAGGGGAGGTGTCACCCCTCCTTGGCCTATATAAGGAGGGGTAGGGGTGCCCTTTTAATCATGAATTTTTGAGAAAAGTTTCTCATCTCTCTCCCTCCTTTCTTCTTCCTTTGAGCGGACTCCCCTTGTTTGGAGGCTGCTCTGGGTTGGGGATTTCTCCACTATACGCACGCCGTCGTGCTGCTGGAATCGGGATCCGAATCCATCTTCTTTCCGCTGCTCTACTGGTTCGGAGCCCGGAGGGACGTCGGGTATACTGTATGTGTATAATCCCGCGAGGCACTACACTTGTGGTGCTACTTCATCGTCATGGCCGGATCGCGAGGTCTTCATCAGCAACGTTCCGACGGGGACGTAATCCCGTCATCGGTCTGCAAGGATCGGGTGGCTACAGGAGTCATCGTGGATCTGCGCGGCATCGGGGATTGCCGGTACGACTACACCAACCACGTTCATGCGGGAACGTTTCCCGCTTAACGGACTACATACTGGTATGTGATCTATTTCTGTCCGTTACTTGCATCAGCATAGCATAGGTCTTGGGTTTGGGTATCGTAGGTCAAGGAAAAATTTGTGTTTTCTGCCCCGAACCCCAACAAGAAGATCCGGGAGTGTGAAACGCTCAAGTTTGGGATGCCCCATGCACCCCTAAGAAATATCCAAGGAGTCTCAAGCGTCTAAGCTTGGGGATGCCCCCGTGCATCCCTTCTCCATCAACAATGATCAGTCCGTCCTTCTCCGTGCTATATTTTTATCTCTTCATGTGTTATGTCTAAACTTGTAGCGTCTCACTCTTTACATTTTAGTTTATTTTAGTTTTGCTTGCTGTTCATAACAAGTTGGACCACAACCTTCATTGTTTGGGAGAAACACACTCCACTTTAAACTAGAATACAACATAGGTTTGCATGCTTATATTTCTTTTTGTGTGTGTTCTTTATCTTTTCATAGCTGCTGCCATGCTTAGCTCTTAGTTTCAATGCTTATATTTAGGTTGCTTTTGGAACTCTTTTGAGTTATCAAGCTTATCTTTTTTAGAGAGTTGGCTTGTTGCACCGAGTTGTGTGTCTTGCATTAGTATAAGTAATTAAGGTTGCTATTACAAGTGTAGTAGTAACTTGCAACAGTTTTGAGGTATTAATTTGAGTAATGTTTGGACTTTTGGTGACAAGAGATTGAGCCTATCAGTGATAGGTGTCATATTTTGGGCAATCCGTGCTTATTTTCGAAAACTACAAAAATTAGTTGAGAACTCTAGCTACTAGATGAATCGCTAACCTCTGGAGGGATTGGAATATATAGAGTACCCTCACGTACCATAGGTCAAGGATGCGCAAGGATAATCAAACCCCCATATATCTCTTTGTGAACCTCCTGATAAAATAGAGAGTTGCCGATAATAAGTGCATGAGTTCTTCAGATTAATGCGAGTATTCGATTGTTGGCACTTCCATCTTCCATATTTTGCTAGCCTCTTCGGTATCGTGCATTGCCCTTTCTCATCTTGAGAGTTGGTGCAAATTTCGCCGGTGCATCTAAACCCTTGGCATGATACGCTCTGTCATCATAAATCTTTTTATATCTTTTTTCGAAACAGTCACCATACCTACCTATTAAGGTATTTTCATGTAAACGACAAGGCCGAAGAGATTGACGACCTCTCTGTACTCGTTGGGAGCAAAGTTATTTGTGTCGTTTGCATGTCAAGGTCAAGTAAGCAACTTCAAAGTTGTAAACGACGCCATTGTTTTCTTGGCACCTTCTTGTCGATCCTTGAAGTCCTACTGGAGACATAAATTTTGGTATCTTCATCGAGGAAAATTTGTTGCTATGCTACATCATAACCTTCAATTTGGGGTAACCAACGAGGAGCGCCATCACCACCGCACAGATCGGACGACTTGATGTCACTGCTGTTTTTTTGAACTTTTTTGTTCTTTGAGAAACTTTTTTTTGGAACTCGAATGAAGAATAACCTGGTCCAGCCCACCAAAGAGTGAGTCGTCGTCGATCGGCGGCTCCGTCTTGGGCCGACCCACCACACGCAGCCCAGTTCAGGAACCTCGAAAGTCGAAACCCTGGCCTGTCTCAGAGCGAAACCCAAGCGGCGCCTCCGTCCTGCCGCATCGCGGCGCCGCTGAATCGAAGCTGACTCCACCATGGCCGCCGGCGACCAGCACATCACCCCGAAGATCTCCTGCTCCTACTCCTCCAACTCTTCCGGGAGGCCCGTGACTCCGTTCTGGAAAGGTCTGTGGCGGGCGACCTCGAACCACCCCTGTTTTTTCTTCTTCTCCGTGCTGCCTCGACGTTTGTTATAGCTTTGGTTTTCGATGCAGAGAAGTACGAGAGAGATGCGCGGAGGTACTGGGACATCTTCTACAAGCGCCACGAGGACAAGGTTGCGATTCTCCTCACCCCTTTTCCGGCCTCCCTCCAAGTGGCTTCCTTAGCGCTAAGTTGAATTTGGTACAGTAGCTCGAAGTGAGGTAGTTGAATTTTGCGATTGCAAGCCACAATGTTTGGTCACGGAATGGTCTTGTTAGTTATGATCCCTAGTTTACTCTAGTTTTGAGAAGGGTGTGTGTTAATTATCATGGCTTAACAGTGTACAGTTGATACTTGATACTACCCAGAAATGTAAGACTAGATCCAACAGAAATGCAGACCCATTTCAGAGTGCCAGAGTGATTACTTATCGTTATGCCGCTCTTAGCTGCCACGGGTTAGGTGCTTCAGTTTGATTTTCCTGTACATGAAATGCCATCCTTGTTAAAATTGCTTCCTACTCTCCTCTTAATGGTTGTGCTATATATCTCAATGGTAAAAAGGGATCTTGTCATAGCTCTTACTGAACGTTTCATCCAATGATCCGCTGGATTTTGTTGACTCTTTATTTGTATTCAGACTTGCATCTTCCATTTGTAAACTTCTGTTGCAAGTATATGTGATGTGCAAATACCTTGTTGTTTATATTAATTTTTCTTGCATTTGATCTGTGTCCATTCGTTTGCATAGTTCTTCAAAGACCGACACTACTTGGATAAAGAATGGGGGAAATACTTCGAAGCCCAAGATGGGGGAAATATGGTGGTTTTGGAGGTACGGATAGTGTTTATATGATACTCCCTCCGTTCCAAAATAACTGGAACGGAGGGAGTACTATACAGCACTGTGCATATGACAGCATATCTGCATCTAGCTTATTTTCTTGTTTTTCTTGCATATGAGCATGACTGGTTTAAAGTTCAATATAGGTTGGTTGTGGAGCTGGAAATACAATATTTCCTCTGCTGGCTACATATCCAGATATATTTGTTCATGCCTGTGATTTTTCTTCACGTGCTGTTGACTTGGTTAAGGTGATCGTTTATCTCTGTCGTACCTGAATCATTATACTATGCGATCGGTTTATCCCACTGAATGTCGAAATTGGTTGAATACGTGCAGAAACACAAGGATTTCGGACCTGGCCGAGTTAATGCATTTGCATGTGATATTACTTCAGAACAACTGACCGAGACTGTGGAGCCGTCCTCTGTTGATATTGTGACAATGGTAACGTGCCATACTCTGATTATTACATATCTACATATCTAATTGCACAATATTTGAGAGTCTATTCACATTTATTGTCAGACCTGTGAGCGTTCAACTAACATATTAAGTAGATATTTATGCTCTCTGCAGTTGCACCAGATAAAATGCCTTTAGTTCTGCAGAACATTAGAAATATCCTCAAAGTAAGTATTCGTTTTACTTCCAACTACAAGACCTCCAGTTTTTCATGTCTTAAATATTCTTGTAATGACCTAAGAAATTGAACTCGTGTATTCTGCATCAGCATGGTGGCCGCGTGCTCTTTCGAGACTATGCCTTCGGTGACCTTGCTCAGGTTTGCATTTCTTATTTGCTTTTTGAGAAATAAAAAAACTAGGACGTGCCATTTTATGACTTCTGCATATATTATCCTTGTCCTGCTCTTGGCAGCGTTACTTTGTGTCTTTGCATATAAAATCATGCATTTAATAAGGATGTTAGAGAAAGTATGGCTTGACTTGTTAGCTACGTTTATTTAATAACTTGCTTCAAAAACAGAAATTACCTCCTTGTGTCTGCTTTTTGTTGGCTATTAGTCTATGAATACACAATGTAAAAAAAAGTCTATGAATACACAATTTTTCTTGTCATTTCCCATTGAGGTATCCCTGTGAAACTTTCCTATTTTACCTATGTCCTCCCTTAAGTGATCATGATACGGAGGTTATAGTATAACTGATCCACCAATGTACCGTCTTTTCGAGAATCATTCCTTTTAAGACCATCATTTATAAATATAATGTGTGACAAGCATGAACTCATTATGCATGTAGGTAGCTATTTTATATTTTTATTATCTTGTACGTATCTGCAGGAAAGACTTATGTCCAAAGGGCAGCAAATAAGTGAGAACTTTTACGTCAGAGGTGATGGCACGGTGAGTGGACTGCAGATAAACATGTTTTGTAATAGAGGTTTACAAAATGTCACAAAGTCACAGTAATATATTCCGTGCACCATCCATTCTTTTCAAAATGAATGCACGATGGACTTATTATCCAAATGTGCGTGTGATGCAGCGTGCATACTACTTTTCAAACGAGTACCTGGTGGATTTGTTCTCAAAGTGCGGATTTACTCTTGAGGAAATTTGTGTACACAACAAAAAAGTCGAGAACCGTTCACTAGACTTGGTGATGAACAGGTGAGTTTTTTTTGCTTGTACTATTAATTATTATATCAAATTTATTGCATCACTTGATATTGAACTAAGAAAAATTAAGCTAATTATATGGTTCACCTTAAAGAATGATACTTCTTCTGTAAGATTTAAGAAGAAGAAAAGGGAAGTTCGAAGAGGAACCTAAAATTTCCTGTAGATCTGTTACATCTCGTATATATTATCTTCTCTGATTTATTTCAATTTTCTGTACAGATGCTTAAATATTTGTTAATGTTACTTAGGAATTGGATCCAAGCTACCTTTACCCTCAACCCAGCTGGTCTAAGTCCAAATATTCAACATGACCACCATACTTGTGAAGGAAAGGATGACAAGCTAGATGTTGAAACGTCTCAGAAGAAGAGCTATAGTGAAGAAATTGACCTTTCTGTGGATTTCAGCAGTATGTTTGGAACATCGCACTATCTTAAGGAGGTAATTTTTTTTTGAACATTTGGAGAAAGAAACCTAAGGTAGTTAGTTAACTATGACGCTGTTCTCGAGGGAAGAAAAAATAGTTTAGTGGCTGGTTAGTTCGTCCTATTCTGATATTCAGGACCAAGAGGTAACTGGATCGAGGCATCCTATTAGTAAACCCATCTGGACTGGTTTGATAGTCACTAGTTGACTTAACTAACCAGCATGTGCAGTAAAGGTCTCTCTGCTCTATTCCCCACCTCATCTAAAACAAGGACACTATTGTTAATTTGTTCACTTGGGTTTTCTGGATCAGGATCCGTGGCATATATAAATGAACAAACGTGTTGATCGTAACAGCTTTAGTTTGCAACTCGTAGTTGGCAATTGGCAATGCATGCAGTCAGCTGCAGTTGTTACTTGTTAGTAACTATTACAACTGCAGTCTCTTCCTTTTTTTGTGTGAACATAACGTTCACTGTACGTCTTTAGTCACTGTATTTACAGTGGGGTCAGTTTAGTTATTATCAAAGCACAATACCATATAGTTTGCAACTCGTAGTTGGCAATTGGCAATGCATGCAGTCAGCTGCAGTTGTTACTTGTTAGTAACTATTACAACTGCAGTCTCTTCCTTTTTTTTTGTGTGAACATAACGTTCACTGTACGTCTTTAGTCACTGTATTTACAGTGGGGTCAGTTTAGTTATTATCAAAGCACAATACCATAGTACTGCTAAATTGAGTATCCTACAGCCAGTGGCGGAGCCACCACCTGCGACCCTGGGCAGCTCCCCGGGCTCCGCCGGCGAAACCTACACTGATTTTAGTACTGCACGAGGGTTTCAACCTTATGTTCTATGTGCATTTGCTTGGCAACGCAATAGCTGCCAGATCGTGCCCAGGCTCCCTGTATGTGCGCTCTGCCACTGCTTACAGTCATAATTTTTGACATGTTTTCCTGTATTTTTCATGTAATCTTCTAACCGTGATATAGTGTTATTGTTTGTGAAGTAACTGGGTGTAACATTTTTGTAACTACTTGTAGGCACAAATTTTTAGGATTAAAGCAAAGGGTCACGACTTCAAAATAAAAATGCTCACGAAGGAATATCAGCACACCTGCAAATTAACTGGACTAATGCTCTGGGAGTCAGCTCAGTTCATGTGCAGTCTTCTAGCAGAGAATCCTTCCATAGTCGATGGCAAAAGAGTGCTGGAGATGGGCAGTGGCTCAGCTGGCATCTGCTCAATGGTTGCTGCCAGTTCCGCTCAGTTTGTTGTGGCCACTGATGGGGATGCAGAATCGCTCGATCTTCTCACGCAGAATACTTCCTCCAATTTGGAGGCTGAATTTCTCAACAGAATTTTGATTAGGAAGCTATTGTGGGGCGACGAAGATGATATAAAGGCAGTTCGAGAGCTTTCGGGCAATGGTGCAGGTTTTGATTGCATAATAGGCACCGACGTGACCTACAACCCTGATGCTATACTTCCTCTCTTCAAGACTGCCAGGGCACTGATTTCTGACGATGGCATTGGTGATCCAAAGGCAGCCCTTATTCTTTGCTACATCCAGCGTCGTGTCAACGAGGATTCGATCCTTTCAACCGCAGAGGCCCAGGGCTTCAGGCTCGTGGACAAGTGGATCAATGGAGTTCATGAGAGTAATGGCACTATTAGCTCTTGGTTCCGTGGCAATGATGTCTGCGGCGCTTTCTGGAATGTAACGCTTTCCATATTGTATTTTGAAGTGTGATACATTGATGCTTAGATGAATATCATGGCTATCTCGCATGTATTTTTTTTACTTTCCTGTATTAGTGTACTGTACTAAAATAATGTTTTTTGTATGCGTCAGTTGTATGCTAAAGTGATTTCCTTTTTGTGCCTGCAAGTGTTTGAAGATGTTATTTCATGTTTAAACCGACTACAATTTGCTAAGTGCTCCCTAGAGTTCACATTTTCCTTTGGCTCTTAGCACGGAACAGAATCATGACTAGAGGGAAAACGAACATGCAGTAGCCCTGAAGATTTTGTGTGTTCTGTTCTGAACATAAATGTGTGCACCATCTTTTCTTTGACTGTGTGATTGCTAAATACATTGATCTGTTATATGATTTCGTCTCTCTTTCTTTGACGGGAATTTCTTCTCTCTTCAACCTGGTAACGTGTTGCAATTATGAACCTGTGTCGTAAGATGTTTAGCAAACGAAAAAGCATTTTTGAACTCTACTAGGTCAATGGCCGTGCGTTGCTACGGGGCAACAAATGATATCGTGTAACATTGATCGAAGATATTACATATGCCTGCCAAACAATTTTTTATGCCCTTTCATCATGTGGTGTGTTTACTTCTCCGGCTTGAGTCCATTGCACACTGTAGTTCAAACAATTATGTATTGTGTACTTTATCAACTTGTTCAAACATCGTGATTCTTTTGCAGGCTTGTTGTCACTGAATTTAGGCACAAGTGCCTCCTTTTGACATAAGAATTGATTATTAGCATAGAATAGGATATCAATGCAATGCTAAATACTACATAAACTGAAGCTCACACATGGAATTTTAGCATTTACAAGCAAAAGTATTTAAATTGATTTCCTTAGGAGTACTCAATTTGCATATTTTTCATCATGTGCTTGTCGTTGAATGACAATGTGGCAAACATGTGCCTGTAACTACATAATTTAAAACAATCAAAATCCCACTCCATGTTCAGTGTGGAATAACATAAACCGTTAGAAGTTAAATTGCCAAGGCATTACCTCTGCTAACATATATGAATAATACATGAGTCATTAAGGCGACATTCCGGCCAGTAGAGTGCATACAAAAGAAGGGGAGGAATTTAAAAAACAAAGGGCAGAAATCATGGTCTATAGTGATATTGAATTCAGACCAGTAGATATAAGATAACACAATTGAGTCAATCCAATAAAACTCCATGGTTAGTGAACCTCAGTAATCAGCTTTTTACAGTAAACAATGGCTAGTGAGGCACGGGGTTGATGGCTAGTGAGTCTGACCAGTGCAAAATTCATATTTTAGAAACATAACCTCAGCTCGATGATGGGATGACTCCCAGAGCTCACGTACATTGAAGGGCGGCCTGCAGAAAGCAGTCATGAAGGGCAACTTATCGTCGGCGCCTTTGATATGATCTCTCGCTGGTGGTCCTTGACATGGTGTAGAGGATGCCGAGCACACTGGTGGCCATTGACGTGGTGTAGAGGACGCCGAGCTCGCTGTTGCAGAGGCAGTTCCCTTGTTTAGTATCTGAAACATGTTTATCCCGAGGATAGTAGAACAGGGCTTTGTACCCGTAACAATGAAAGATGACATAAAAAACAAGAACTGGATTTTCCACATAATTGTTTTTAACCAAACCTCCTTGAAAAAAACGCAAAATAAGTTATTTCCAGTTTACTTTGTGGTGTGGAAACCAAATAAGGAGTGCACCATAAATTGAACAATTTGATTTGCTTAGTCCAAATACACACATCGTTTCAATACTTAGCTAAATCTCCCAAATTGAGTAACAAACTTATGAACACATAAACCTTGTTAAAGGAAAATAGTCATGAAACCATAAATCGGATGACAGGATAATTTTCTAGAACTTGGGGGATGGTGCGCTAAAATGAAACCAATATTGACATAAGTGTAAGAAGATAATTCAACATGAGATGACTGCATTCCTTTCCACGACTAGTAAGCTTGCACGTGCAACGCACGTCTCAATCGAAATAATGAGGAAGATGGGATAGATTGTGCGGAATCTCTAATAAGTTTTCACTATCATAACTAATAGCAGCGAAACCTCAAAATAGAAGTTTCCAAAACTCCCACTGTACTTACATATGATTTGCTTAATGTTAAATCTGTTCCATTGCCTCTACTTAACCAAACATAAAAAATGATGACACTATAGATATCTACAACTTTCAAGTTCAGGCCACAAGCATTATCATAGCTTAATCCTTCAAAACAGTGGATAGTGACCGCTAAAATTTCCTCAAATAAACTTATTTTGGACAAACTCTTACTCCGGTTATCCAAATCATGCAAACAAGTACACTTTAAAAATTAGCAAAAATATATATACAATATTCATTTTGTAACCAAAGATTAATTCTACTTCCAAATAGAGTAATTCGGATAAAATCTAATTGTGTTCAGGATAAATATCTGAGTACAATAAGACTATTTTAGGAGTGGCTTGCAATAGGTGTATCAAAATTTAGTGAAATCTGTTCTGCTGGAAAGATTAAGGTGATACAACTTCTATTTTGATGTCAATGCGAAATTGATGCCCGTTTAGCCCCAGTTTCAAATGGCAATCCTCTTTTTTATTTCCAGTTCCACAAAATTGGTACCACATCACTCATCTTCTAACATTAGATACTACACTCAGCTTATGTAAACAAAACAAACGACGAAGAAAAGATTGACGTACCTTGGGTCACCGTCATCGGACATATGGTGATTCCATGATTTTTATATTAGTATTACATTAGCATATATACCCGCGGGCAAACATTCACTTACTTGCATTTTTTCTTATATACATTTGTCTCACTATTTTATAAAGTTACAAACATGTAAAATATGTGTCCGAACAATACTAACCCCTCAGAACAATTCATAAGCCCAAACAAAAAGCAGGCATTACATAGAAAATTCCGGAAACCTTACACCAAGCATAATGCCATCCAAGTAGTAAAGGAGGAACATAGAAAGACCAGAGGAGTATATCATGCTTGCATTAGTGAAATGATATTTACTGAAAATTTTGGTACCCTACATGGTATGATTGTGTATGCACATCCGTACATGTCGATGCAGACAACAAACATGCATGCAAAAGAAATAATTCAGATAAACACACAAAGATAAAAGATACCACTTCACCTTGAGGAAACGCATCAGCAAAAACGGAATTTGCCGTGCAATAGCATTACTGATCTTCGCAGACTTCATCCCTCATCGTCCCCGTTGAATGAAAGACAACTCTGGATAGAACATCAACGCCTCGACGACCTACTCAATCCAACACCCCTAAACCATGCGTTTCTGGTCTCTCCATACAAGAATAATCTACATAAAAAAATACATACAAGCAGAAAAAAATGAAATCAAAGATGGATGCTGATCCAAATGTAAATTATCTGAAAATACACGAAAACTGCATTGTATAAATGGTATGATTATGTATGTACATCCGTATATACCGATGCAGACAACAAACGTGCATGCAAAAGAAACAATTTAGACAAGTACACAAAGATAAAAGATACCTTCACCTTGAGGAAACTCATGAGCGAAAACGGAATTTCCGTGCAATAGCATTACTGATCCTCGCAAACTTCATCCATCATCGTCCTTGTTGTATGAAAGACATGTCTAGATAGAACATCAACACCTCGACACACAAGCACAGAAAAATGAATGAAAGATGGGTGCTGATCCAAATGTAAATCATCTAAAAATACACAAAAACTGCATTGTGCATCCATCAAACAACATTTATACAGAAAGAAAGTTGAAGAAATTATGATCCACCGGAAAAAAATGGGGAGACATGACACTGAAATTATAAAGCACTTGAACCAATCTATATTCCCGCGGACATGGGGCTAACGGGAGCATGTAAGAGTTTTCGTCTGCCTCGTAAAATTGGTAAACGTACCAAAGGAAGGGTTAGTTATAATCTTGATGGTTAAATCCCTACTAATAGGTTCGATCGTGAGGTTTTAAATGATTTGCGTTGTTGTGTGTACGTTTAGATGTGTGCGCTTAAGAAAGAAAATGTATGTACTCCCGGAATGTCTCGTACAATTCCGGAATGATATCAACCATTTTTTAGTCAATGTCCATTTTATATTATATTGAATAAACATTTTTTTAATATAATGAACATTGTTTTCCAAAAAATGCATGAACATTTTTAAATTTGAAAAACATTTTTTTGTATGGTATACTTTTACATAATTGTACTAACAAAGTTTTACACTACGTAAACGTTTCTCTTGTTGACTCTATTTTAAAGTAAACTAGAAGTATACCCCGCGCCTTGCTGCGGGAATTGCTATAAAAACAATATGCATAAATAAAAAGTATAAACGTATGTTGTCTAAGTGAAGATGCAACAGAAACATGTATGCATTAAAAATTATTAGGATGGGCAATAAAATGATTAAAATATGGTTGATATGGAGATTGCATAGAGAGATTAATAAATATATTAGTTGAGATGAGATGGACAATTGATTGGCTAAGAAATTGATGATGTGGATAGCTTGCGTGTGAAGAGAGATAATTTAAATGACCTAAGTGGGTGACATGGATAATTGATTGGCTAAGAGAATAGATGATGTTGATAGCTTGCATGTTGAGATAGACACCTTAAATGATCTATAGTGGGGTTTTGTTTTATAAGAAGTATAGATTAAGTAAACGTGTCACAGTATTTCAAAAGTATAAACAAAAGTGATAAATAAATAATACTAATAAAATCCTATAGAAATTAAAAGAAAGTTAAACGGTGGTGGAGAGCAGCCCACAGTGCTGATTTACAGCCCAACTGTGTACTCACGACGACAGGCCGAAACAAAAAAGTCACAAAAACCTAGCCCAATGTTGGGATCCGTCTGAACGGCCCGTGACCCATTTATAAATACACGGCACCTCCATCCCCGCAAACCCTAGCGCCGCACACACTCCCGCCGCCGCCGCCGCACAGCCGCAGGGTAGAGAGAAGCAAGGGGAAGATGCCGGCGGGGCACGGGCTGCGGTCGCGGACGCGCGACCTGTTCGCGCGGCCGTTCCGCAAGAAGGGGTACATCCCGCTCACCACCTACCTGCGCACCTACAAGGTCGGCGAGCACGTCGACGTCAAGGTGAACGGCGCCGTCCACAAGGGAATGCCCCACAAGTTCTACCACGGCCGCACCGGTCGCGTCTGGAACGTCACCAAGCGCGCCATCGGCGTCGAGATCAACAAGCAGGTATAACCCCTTGTCCAGCGCCGCCCCCTTTGCCTTACTTGTGTCGGTCAGATTTGGTAGATCTGTGCTGCTAGTCTGATCCCAGCGGCGTGATGAACCTGGTTAAGTTTTGTCGTTGCTATATGATGCTGGAGATTTAAAACTGTGAAAATTTGCCCGGCTATCAGATCTCATAGCTCGTTTGATGCCAGTACTCTCTAGTAGACTAGAGAAATGTGCTGTGATACTTGTAGTAGGTAATCTCCTATGTGAGCTGTAATGAAATCTTCGGATCATGTTCATAGTTTTGTCTGGTTTATTATCTTATCGTTGCTGATACTCTTGCAATCGTTGTCTGCTATTGTAAGCCAGTTTACGTGCATATTGCTGTAATACTCTGCAATGGATTGAATATCGGTTCTATTATGTATGAGCTTTAGAATGGTTTTATGTATAATACTGTTAGATAGCATATGCCCTAGGCCGAGCGCTTCCTCCTTCAGCTATGGGGTGGCGTGGTATTCCACGGGAGAGGTTTTTGTGGCGCACGATTCGTGTGATGGGCATACATCAAAGTTTCATTCTGGCTTCCCCTGGCCGCTTTATCAGTAGCAGTTGGGAAGGCCTAATTGTATGATATAAATCTACACAGTGGTTTTGTTTTGTTTTGTTTATATAGCGCATAGCCTAGCTTGTTCATTTTGGATCCATATCCTGTTTGTTCCATTATATCTCCAGTTTGGAGCTAATTCATAGCTTGTTTAATTTAATCTGTCTGCATTTTGGATGCATATCTGTGCTTGTTTTGTCTGACCCTTCTGCATTTAGAATTCATTTGTTTGTACCAATTCTTACTTCTGTGCTAATATGATTTTCCACACTAACTGCTAGCGCTCTAGTGAGTGGACTATTTTGATGTTTTATACATTTGGTAGCATAGATCGCAGGACCATATGTAGCAGCATTTCACTGTTTGTAAACTACATAATGTGATGCTAGTCGAGTTTTTGGTTTTCATACATTGATTCAACCTTGCTGCTTTACATGGGTGATTACTTGTGTGTGTACCTTATGTATGGAGCATCATCCACTGATTCACTTGTCACTAAGTGTAACATGTTCATTCTGTGGTCAGGTTGGCAACCGGATCATCAAGAAGAGGATTCATGTCCGTGTGGAGCATGTGCAGCCATCCAGGTGCAATGAGGAGTTTCTCCAGAGGAAAATCAAGAACGACAAGCTCAAGGCGGAGGCCAAGGCGCGCGGCGAGGTCATCAGCACCAAGAGGCAGCCAGCAGGGCCGAAGCCAGGGTTCATGGTGGAGGGCACTACAATTGAGACGGTCACCCCCATCCCGTACGATGTCGTCAACGATCTCAAGGGCGGTTACTAGACTGGTGCTTGTTTGTTGAGCAGGTTGAGCCAAGTAGTAGTAATATTATGCTTGTTCTGAATGTTTTGCTACTGAGTAGTCATCTTTTTGCTCTGTGGAGTCCGAACTTCTCTGTGGTTAACATTAAAAATTACCTATGGTTGATTTCATTCTCGTCATCCTGCCTGATATATTTGCTTGTTGCTGCTTGTAATACCTGGTACACAAGATGTTTCAATTAGCGTTTGGATTGAAGGACGGGAGATAGCTGACTTGTTGCCTCCAGTTGTGAAAGGGAAGCTTTGCTGGCATGGCCACTCATATGGCTTGTGTAATGGAAGTCCCATGTCAACGTTGTCGGTTGATTTATCCTCTTGTTGGCCCGAATATTACCCTTGCCGCGTCGTCAACTGCCCAAAAAAAAAAACTGCCCTATCATCTAATGGGCGGTGCAAGTATTGTCGGACTCCCAGCCTTGGGCGCCTCCCCCTCAAGCAACTGGAGGCGTGGCGTAGGTAGCTGACCAAGGGAGGCGCTTATGAAATCGATAAAGAATATTTCACTCTGATAGATACGTTAAAATGGGTTCTTTTTTTTTTTTGAGGAACACAGTGGTGATTTAATTGAGGTCATCGCCCATGGGGTAACGGCGCCGAAGGCGTCAAGGAATCTAATCCGAGGTCAAGGCTTTGTGGTCGCTTGCCCGTCACATGACCTGTGGTTATATTTCCCTCGACGGACAAGTGGATCGACATGCTGGAGTCATCGATAGAGTTCAAGAACGCATTGGGCGACGCCGGGTGAAAAAAAAGTGAACTTCAAATGCCTTCCACACACGGTAGCAGGCACTGCAAGATGTGCTAAAGGAGCTCGGTGGTGACCTCATTGAGGTCATACCATTGAAGAACCAACAAGAATTGGAGGTAATGGCCTGGCTCCGCCACCCATCAAGCGGGGTGAAGGTGTTCAACATGGAAATACTTAAGCCAAATGTGGTGTGGAGTGATGTGCCGCATCCGTATGAGAATCTTGAGATGCTGGACTACGATCCATCCTTGTTGAGGAGAAAAAGGCGCTTATTTATCCTATTTTTGTTCATGTGAAGGATGTGCTTCATCGTGGACGTCTACTTGCTGATGATTTGCTAGATGAATGGCTACCGGCACAAGGGGGGATCTGACTCGAACACATGAGTTCACCACTATTTTGGGCAGGGTGGATGGCACTGACGCCTCTTTTCAGTTGTAATTTTCATGTAGTAGAAAATGAACTGTTGTGTGGCTATCAAGTGAACTACTCCGTATTATGTTATGTAGTGCCATGTCATGTTGCAATGGTATGCAAGTTTGAGTGAACAGTTGTTATGAATGAGATGTTGTAATGATGTTTAGTGAGCTGATGTTGCAATGGCACGTATGTTTAGTATGGGTATGGAAAAAATTTGCTTTGTGAGTTTATGAATGAAAGGAAATGAAATAAATTTGTGAGACTGGACTAAATTGTAGTCATTTGCTACATGAAAATGAGCAGTACATCAGTGTAATATATTTCAATTGATGCATGATAGTGAACAATACTTGTTGAATGAGAATGAATAGTGCATGAAAACTACCAGTACTTGCTGCATGATAGTGAAGATGTAAATGAACCTGCATGAACCAAAGTACTTAAGTTGCAAATTACGAAGAACACAAGGTGTGCGGTTTAGAAAATAGAAAACACATGTAGTACTTCATCATCTTAAATAGAACATAGACATTACAAGTTCTGCACCTAATCATAAATAAAAACGGCACTTTCATTGTATAGATCATGGCAATTTGTGTGTATATCTCATGGCAATTTTGAAATTGTGTTGCATATGAATTTCTTGGTGTTTCAACTTTTTTTACAGACGTTTCATTGTTTATGATTTTTGTGATTTTTTGAATTTCCTTCGGGTTGCATGTTTTTCTCAAACCAATGCAAATTCATGGAGCATACCATGTGTTTTTTTTCCAATTTAGCTTGGCAAAATTTTTTTTTATAATTTTTTATACTAATTCTATAGTATATATATATATATGGCTAATTTTACAACCATATCAAATTATATTATCATGTCATGGAAAATTTTCTTGTCTAACCATGGCTACTTTTACATGCGCCACTTACTCCAATTTATTTGTTCCTTTTTCCATTTGAGTGTTCTATAGGGTTGTATCTTTCACACACAAGGGTTCCACTACTTTTTTGAAATGTTGGCTGTAGAAGTTTAGGAGAGGGATATGTGTAGTGAAAAATGGGGTGAGGAAAGATGCACAATTTTATTTATATTTTCCACCACAAATTCAACATCTTGAATCATGGCAACTACTCCCTCTCTCTTTGAAAGAGTGTACTTTCAACTTTGTTGGAAGGTCAAACTTTTACAACTTTGATCATGATTGTATAAAAATACATCAATATTTATACCATCAAATTAGTATCATTAGATTCGTTATGAAGTATTTTTTTATTATATAATTAGTTGGTTTCATAAGCATTGTTATATTTTGTGCAAACTCGATCAAAGTTTAAAATAGTTTGAATCTCTAAAAAAGTTGGAAGAACACTCTTTCAAGGACGGAGAGGGAGTGTGTCCGATATGACGACATTACGTTTTTTTTGCTGCAATAGACAACGGAAAAAGCTACCATTGACACTCGATTTTTGCTATAACAAAAAATGATGAAGTGTGATCAGTGATGATGGGTTGCAAATTTTGTTGCAACCATTAGCAAAAAAAAATCTATCATCGATGACCAAATATGCTGCCACCAGTCGATGCTAAATATGGTATGCAATAATATTGTCATGATTTTTTGCAACAACAATGCTAAAAATTAAGAAAAAAAGCAACTCAATATTTTTTTCTGCAACTGCAGATCTATTATTTTCTATAAACGCAATCGCATTTCTTAGGTTCAGCGAAGAGGCAAATTAATAAGAAGTTCCAATGATGTTGAATCTAGATCGAACGACTGCGGACCGACCGATCGGCGCAAAGTGGTGACCAAACACCAACCCTGTATTTACGTAATTTTTTCCTCCTAAATGTAAGGAATGACATTGCGTAGAACCAGTGGTTTGCACGGTTAAACTCTCAACCGCATAAATTTTAGGGTTATCCACTCTTGCGCTGTTTGCACTTGCACCAGATATATCCGAGATTAACAGGTGCAAATTCATCACCTCATCCTATTCCTTGGCTCCTTGGCGCAAAGTGGTGACTGAGATTAATTCTAGTTGAAAAAGGAAGTCGCCACACCGTTCGGCGTGAGGACTTTGCACCTCGAATCCACCCGTGAACCATTAATTACTCACGGTGGCGATACGAAAAGATGTTCCCATGAGGCCATGAACCCAGCTATCAGTTCACCCATGACCCTGCCTGATGCGCTCATGCAATTAATGCAACTGTCATCAGTTGGCAATTTGTAAACATCACTATATCTATTATCAGGATTATATCCACGACACGTCTTGTCTTCGCGCCTCCACTGTGAGCACCCCCTCACACACCCATTTGGCGGCGAGGGCGCCCGCAGCCACCGCATCGAAGTCCTGTGGCAGCGGCGGCGAAGGAAGGAAACGTGCTAGGGGAGCCCCGGCGGCGGCTGGGGTTCCCTCGAGTCGCCCCAGGCGGAGCGACGCGGGGTCGGGGAGAGGGGGGGGGGACTACGCCTTCCCCAGAAATTTCACATCAAAGAGTATCAATCCTCCGATATTTCACACCCCACATTTCTACCATGGTTTGTTGTAACCGCGTTGAAAGCTCGAACAAAATCATTCTCTCACCCCCTTGTCAGGAGAACGATTTATTTGTGTCGGGTCGCTCGGGGAGAAACACCAAGGATAACGATCATAGCCGGCGGACCGAACGTTTGCGAGGGTTGCGCACACTAGTCTGATTCTAGATTATTGTAAGGGAAATCATATGGAGATAACGTTCGCTCCAAGACATGGCAAGAACTAACAATTTATATGACAACTGCAGTACAAACGCATGGCCATTCAAAACACACGATTGCCATAAAAACTCAAAAACGCAGCGAGTTGCCATGCGTTTGTACTGCAGTTGCCATGCATTTGTACTGCGAGTTGCCATAAAAATGTTCGCGCTTGTCATGTCCTGGAGCGAACGTTCGCTCTAAATTGCCATCTGTCGTCGTTTAGTAACAACAGATGCCATAGGGATGGCTAAAGAGAGGGGAAGACTCGAGGGAGAACGATGGTGCCGGAAACGGGTTGGGCACAAGCACGGTGAAGGATACCACGATGTACCCAGGTTCGGGGATCTCCGGAGAGATAACACCCCTACTCCTGCTTGTCTGTTTGCTATAAATGAACTCACGAACTACAATCAATGCTCATGGAGCTGCTCAGAGGAAGAAGAGACCTGCCGTGGGCATGGCTATCCTCTGATTCTCTACGGGTTCTACTGTGTGAAGTAAATGCGAATGGGGGAGTCCCTCTCACAGGAGGGGTACCCCGGGCTCTTATAGTGTGAGCTCGGGGTACTACGGTCATTTCAGTCGGGGGCTGGCCCCAGCTATCATTCTCTCGTCGGCTGGGGTCCACCGACTGCAAATCTCCGTTTGATCCGGACTTGTCAAGCAGTTGCCCATGCTGTAGCTTCTAGGTAATGATGATGAACAGTGGAGCTACGTCCTCTGATCTCGTCGTCCTGTCTCTGGATTCAGAGGAAAAGGGTGACAACACTCCTCTGACAGATCAACGAAGTGACTTGGCTTACTTCCATCTGAATCTCTCGGGATCCCGCATTTATGACCTTGTACCAAAGACATCCGATCTGGATAAGGTCAACTCCTGAGCCGATTGAGGAGTGTGCCGATTGCGCCTGGGCCGACTGCTCGCATTCGGCATGGCCGATTGCTTGGGAGCAATCGGCCATGCGATTGCTTAGCTCGGCCCAGCAGCAGCCCAATCGGCCTCCTCCTTGTCTTGACAGACTGCTTTCGTCTGGGTGACCCTACCCGGGTATCATTCCCCCGACACTAGCCCCTAAAGCTGTAAGGGTCCCACGGTTACTTGACTGCGGGGCTCTTGTAGTTTTTCTTTTCTTATCCTTGCGCTTTGATTTCTCTAGCCTCATCGGACATCTCGATCCGATCTGAACGCTCAGATCGGAGATTCCGCCTGGCTGACCAGTCCAATAATGGTTCGATACAACTTCTCCGACCTCGGCTCCCAGCTCGCCGATCGCTCTTGTGCTTCTCTGATAAACGACCGTTGCCAAACCTTGGCCGAGCTGAGATCTGGCTCATCCGATTGCTTCTCCAACGGTTACTTTTGACCAGTTCTGATCAACCCACGTCGCACGTCGCTTCCGATTCCCCGGGCAGTTAATGCTCCGGGCCCCACGACCCACGCGCGACGGGACGTTACTGCGCACACCTCGCATTCTGCGCCATGATCCTCTGCGCCGATCCAGTCCAACCTCCTCTTGATACACGCGGCCACACCGGGCCACACGGGCCGCACCTGCGATCCCACTCGCCCCCGCCGCCCATATAAGCCAATGGGGGAAGGGACTCCTCGGGCTCAACCGCACTTCTTCTTCCTCGCTCCCGTTCTTATCTTCGCGCCGCCGCAGCGCTTCTGCTCCGGCGACCTTGGCCTGGTGTGCCTGTATCGCCGCCGCACCGCACCCTCTCTTTGTGCAATTGCTTGCACCCTTCGCCGCCGTCGCGCCTCCATTCGCCAGCATCCGCTGCCGGATCCCTCTCGCCCTTCTCTAAGGATTCAAACTTCATCGCCCTGGAAGACGCCATGGCCGCTGCAGATGAGAAATCCGCCGCAAGCCGTGGCCGATGGAAGGGTTCCACCGTCAACGACGACGAGATCCGCCGGCTCCTCCACGCGCGCAAGATGCCGGCTGGTATCCAGTGGCGTGCCCCCGGCGAGGAGATCGTGTCGGAACCGCGCGCCGGCGAGCGCGTGGTTTTTGCGGCGCACTTCGAGCGCGGCTTCGGGCTGCCAGTGAGCACCTTTTTTCGGGAGTTCTTGGACTTCCACCGACTGCAACCACACCACCTCGCCGCTAACTTCATCATGACGATGTCGGGATTCGTCACCCTTTGCGAAGACTATCACGGCATCCGGCCGAGCATCGGGCTGTGGAAGCGCCTCTTCCACCTCCGAGGTCACATGGCTCGGACCGGGAGGTTTTTGCCGAATCCGGACAGAGATGAGCCGATTCACGAGACCGCCATGACCGACTGCGGCGACTGCATCCTTTATTCAAGCCAGCAAGGCTATGAGTCCCCTGCTATCATTCAGTCGGTCAAGGATTGGCAGACCACTTTTTTCTACGTCTGATCTCCTAACAAGGGCCCCGACCTCATCAACCTGCCCGAATTTCAGCTCGCCTCTCCCACGGAGAAGTACCATTGGTCGACCAAGCTTTGGGTCGGCGACTGCGAGATTGACGCTCAAGTAGCTCGGATTGCGCAGCTTGAGAAAGATGGTCTTAAGGTCTACGACCTCGTGGCCACATGGATTCAGGTCCGAGTGCTCCCGCTTCAGCGCCGAGTGCACCGCATCTGCGACATGGCAACCTGGAGGGATCCTACTCGGATCTGTACCAAGAAGCTGACCAACCAAGTGTTGCGCCTCCGAGTGAGAGCACTCACCACCACTCCCTTGCCAAAGCCATTTCGATTCGGCCTGAAGTGCCTTCACCGCGGAATCACTCCTCCTGAGGTATGCCCCGATTTCTTTCTCTATTCTCCCGATTGCTTGATTTCTCACTTTCTCTTCTGATTCTTTTGCTCCTTCTTCAGTACTTTATCGCGACTGCTTTGATGCAAGACGGCCAAGTCGCTGGCGAATTCGCCCCTGACCGCGAGGAGGAGGATCCAGCCGACCTCGAATACGATGACTCCCCCGCCTCAGACTTCGATGCCGAGGATAACCCCGCCACCGCGGTGCAGCCGACCAAGGGGGTATGCATGATTCCTCCTTCGAACGATTTCTGGATGAATGGAGTGACGACGACAGCGCCTCAAAGGTCTGAGGTTCCGGTGCAGATTTGCATCCCGACCCCAAGAAGGCGCCGCTTAAACGCTCCCGAGCTGACGGCCCGTCAACCGGTGCTGCGCCGAGTAAGCACGCGAAGACAACGGTGGTCGCCCCGAGAGGGAAGGCCGCACAGACAGGGCACACTCAAGCCCAGCCGACAGGGAAGGTTCCTGGTACCAAGCCCAAGGTCGGCCCCGCTCTGCAGGAGATTCCTCTGGATATCCCGCCTCTGCGCTTCCGGATGCCCCGAGGAGCACCGATGACTGTGGGGTAATTATTTCTCCTTCCTTCTCTTTCTTTACATTCTCCTTTCCTTGTTTCTTATCTCTCTTTTATGCTCAAGGCTGCCATTGATTTGGACAATATTGACCGGGACGTCCCTGCCGTCACCGGCCCAGCTCCCTCTGCCACTTCCGCTCATATTGATGCTGCTAGAAAACGACCACCGATTGTTCCTCTCTCGGCCAAGGATGCCGAGCGCAAGGCCAAGAAACTTCGCGCCGACCTCGCCAAGGCTCTGAGCCAGCCTCCGAGCAAGCCTCTACCCAAAGCCTCCGTGGCTCCAAAGGACATCGTTGACCTGGAGTCCACCGACGCCGAGGGATTGCAATCGTAACATCCGATTGCTCCTTCCGCGCAGCAGTCCTCTGGTCAAATCTTAACTGCCACCGCAACGACCACCCCGCCGATCGTGACGGTATCTCCTCCTTCAACGACTGCTCCGACACTGAGTGCTGCTCCTCCGCCAGCCACCTCGGCGCCACCCTTGACTACTGCTGCCTCCAAGGCTATAATCCTTCAGCCGACGCCGACGACGACCTCGACAACCTCCTCTGCTGCCCCTGAATCGCAGATGCACTCGGTGGAGCATTTCCGAATGGCTTACTCTCGCACCAGTCCCGCCGACTCCGAGCCTGAAGCCTCGCGCCGCTTTCCCTTGGCCTCCCATGGCACCATGGCTTCGGCTTATGACAGAGTGAAGGCACTCTCCACCGGCGTGCTTCAGGAGCTCGAGCTCGTCGACCGCAATCATACTGTAAGTCTTCTTTTCCAAGTGGGGGAGCGCAAGCGCACCCAATGGGTGTAGTCCCCGAGATTCGAGCCGATTGCATGCAATCAGCTCGGATCTTCTTCTTACTTTTTCTTTCTTATGTCGTCTTTAGATCGGTGGATCTGCCCTCGAGTGGGTGTAGTCCCCGAGATTTGAGCCGATTGCATGCAATTAGCTCGGATCTTCTTCTTATTTTGGCTTCTTATGCCGTCCTCAGATCGGTGGATCTGCCCTCGAGTGGGTGTAGTCCCAGAGATTCGAGCCGATTGCGTGCAGTTAGCTCGAATTTCTTCTTACTTTTGCTTTCGTCAACTTTCTTCTGATTCTCTTTTAATGCCCAGGCTGCTGCTGAGGAGAAACGAAAAGTTTTCGAGACCTTGCTCGAATCTTATGCCTCCAGCTTGCGACTCCTCGCCTCTGTTCAGCTTCAAGTGAACCAGCAGACTGCCAAGATCGCCGAGCTGACAGGTAATTCTGCTGATTCCCGCCCAATTAATTACATTTTCCGATTCTGATTTCTTCTTCCGATCAGCTTTTGCAGCTGCTGCCGCATCTTTGCCCACCATTGCTGCTCTTCAGGGTCGTGTGGCCGAGCTGGTGGATCAGCTCGGTCGACAAGGCCCCGAGCTTGCCGCTGCTCAGCAGGAACTTGAGCGCCTTCGAGCTGCAGAGGCTGATTTATCTCGTACTGCTGAGCTGCAGCGAAGTGAAATGGCTGCGCTCAGAACCAGTCACCAAACGGAACTGGAGACGGTGATTTTGACCCATGCCAAGACTGCCGACATCCTGCGCTCGGAGCGTGATGCCGCCGTGTCAGCTTGGACAGCCGTCCAAGCTGAACGGGACGACGCAGTAGCCAAGCTGGATGCTATGACACTGCGCCATAATGATGAGCTAACCAAAACCCGACGTGAAGCCCGGACTAATCTCGAGGGACTTCGCGAGATGGACTCTCTTCTTTCTGGTGAGCTATCTCTCTTGTCTTGATTCCCCTATTGACTTCTTCTCTTTTGTATCTTCTCATATCTAACTTCTTGATGCAGAACATTGGCCTGCCTCTGAATCCGCCGCTCAACGCGCAGTCTCTGAGGAGAGGCGCATCCGAGCCGAAGAAGGCTGGCCTGTGAGATCTGAGGCTGAAGGATGGATTCCTCGGGAGTTCATCATTGCCACCGAAGCTCGTATCCCAGTTATCCTTGGCAGCGTCTTCGCATTCAAATTGGGCGTCCAGAAACTTGCCGAGCTGCTTTGGGGGCCTGCCGAACTGAAGCAAGCACTCAGGTGTGTGCGCCATGATGAAGGATCCTCAGCAGGTCCTCATGACTCTGACGACGAGGGTTCGGAGCAAGGTGATGCCCCGACTGCCACTCATGATCAAGTGCTGACGCTGCTGAAAGCTGCTCCCCGCCGAGTCGAGGCTTTGCTGGATTCAGCTGCCCGGACTGGCGCCGAGATGGCGCTTCAGACTGTGCTGAGCTGGTATCCCAAGCTGAACCTAGCTCGGCCTTACACTATGCGGGACGGGGCAGCCGACCTCCTTGAGACGGCCTATACTCAGGTAAACCGTCTTGCCACAGCCATGGCCGGGTGGTTCCCTCATACTGAATACACCCCTGTTTTTGACGACGCCTGGATGCCGATTGCGCCACTTCCTATCACTGCTCTGGCTGATGGCAGTCCTTCCGCTGGCGGTCGTGCCCGAGGAGGTCAAGGCAGCCAACCTGCGCGCTCTTCAAGCTCTTATATCTATCATGATGACTTGTCCGATAGCGGCTCGTCCCGTACTTTACCTAAGGCCACCTCCAAACAGACAAGTGCTAAGCCGACTGATGTCGGGCCCTCCAAGGCGCGGGAAGACTCAACGGGGCCTAAACAATCGGAGGCGAATGCTGTGCCAGAGGGTCCGTCTGCGCCGGAGCAAGCAGTTCCAACCGTTACACCAGTGCCAACCACTGCTCCGACTGCTTCGACCGTGCCGCCGACCTCCAACGTTCCCAACGCCTAGCTAGTGACTCTTATGTCTTTTACTGCAACTTTTGCAAGACTTTGCTAAATTTTAAGGACACCCACTGGGGATGTTGTGATGTAATGAACTCATTCGGCCTTGAGCCTCTTATATTTGCTAATTGCATAACTTTCTTATGTGATCAACTTCCTGCTTTTCGCTTTATCGTTTTTGCTCTTTGCCACTTTCCCTTGGGGGTATAAATCCATGTTTGCCAACAGCCGACGTGCGGTCTGGTGTCGGCCCACAAGATCATACACCGCTGGGGTTTGGTCATTGAGGCTGAACTGTTCTAGCGTTAGCGCGGAAGGATTCTTCATAGACTTAGTTAGCCGATTGTTCCATGCCGATTGCTTGGCGCATCGATCGGGAACGCAATCGGCGGATGGCGCTGTCGGCCATGACCCTCTTTCAGAGTGTTTTTACGTGTGAGACGTGGTACTACAGGTCCGACCAGCTACTGCTTCATCGATGCCACAGTCAATTTGTGATCTGTGCTCGTGTCGCATGCTAGCTTGGCTTCGACACTATAGTTCTCACATTTTTCTTTCTTTTATACTTGCGACCGCGCGGTCGGTCAGTCCCCGAGTGAGGTTGTTCACCTACCTCGGGAATGAAAAGGCTTTGCCCCCTGAGGTTTGCTCAGAGATGAGAAGCTTATATAAAGACAATCGAATGCCATCTCTCGGATGCATGACAACTTTACTGATTGAATGCTTGATAGCATGAATACACTCACATGACTCAACTGTAAAACGGGCATAATAGCTCGGCGTTCCAGGGACGCTGTGTCTCCACTCCTGAAGTGTCTTTATGCCGAGTGCCTTTCATGCAATCGATGAGGTAATATGCATTGTTCTTGAGTGCTCTGCTGATGATGAAAGGACCCTCCCAGGGTGATGATAACTTGTGCTGACCATCCGACTTCTGGATTCGGCGGAGCACCAAATCGCCTTCGCGGAATGCGAGGGGGCGAATCTTCTTGCTGTGGTAGTGCCTCAGCCTCTGCTGATAAATCGCCGACCTGGACAGAGCCAACAGACAAGCTTCTTCCTTCAGATCAACACCATCTTCTCGCGCTTCCTTGGCCTCCGCTTCGGTATATAGGGCACACCGAGGTGAATCGAATTCTACGTCGGCTGGGATGACTGCTTCTGAACCATACACCAGGAAGTATGGAGTGAACCCGATTGATCTGTTGGGCGTGGTTCTCAGACTCCACAAGACTGTTGGGAGCTCATCAATCCAGGCCCCAGGTGATCTTTCGAGTGGCTCGATCAATCTGGGCTTGATGCCTGCAAGGATGAGACCATTGGCCCTTTCTGCCTGTCCGTTGGACTGAGGATGCGCTACTGACGCCACATCGAGCCGGATGCCGTACTCGGATGCGTACCGAGCTAATGCACCCTTTGCAAAATTTGTGCCGTTGTCGGTGATGATGCTGTTTGGCATTCCATATCTTCTTGCGACATCGGCGATGAAACGAACTGCTGTCGGACCATCCAGCTTCTTGATCGGGCGTGCCTCGATCCACTTGGTGAACTTGTCAACTGCGACCAGTAGGTGGGTTAGACCACCCCTTGCCTTCTTGAACGGCCCAACCATGTCCAGCCCCCAAACTGCAAACGGCCATGTAATTGGAATTTTTTTGAGCGCCGATGCCGGGAGATGACTCTTGGCCTTGAAACGCTGACAACCATTGCAGTGCTTAGCCAGATGTTCTGCCGCGGCTCACGCTGTCTGCCAATTGAAACCATGGCGAAATGCCTTGGCTACTATTGCAGCTGCTGATGCGTGATGACCGCATTCGCCTTGATGAATATCCCGGAGCAGCTCGAGCCCCCTGTCCTCCTCTACACGTCGCTGGAGAACTCCGGTTAAACTTCTGTGCATCAGTTCATTGTTGATGATGGTGTATGCACCAGATCGGCGCTGTATCTGCCTGGCTTCCACTTCATCTGGGGGAGAGTTCCATCGACCAGGAAATTTCTGATCGGCTGTGCCCAGGTCGGAGCGGTGACAACTGTCATGACCATTGCATGCTGTGGTGCGATTGCTTCTTCTTGCTCGGCTTCTTGTACTTCTGCCATCTCGGAGTCAATCTCCGAGCTGATGATTTCAACCTCTGGCTTGCCGTCGGCAGCCCCTGTTACTGCTTGCTCTGCTAAGACCGGGGCCTGAGAATCTACTGGCTCTTCCCTTGAAACTGGTATCTCTAGCTCGGAATCGGCAGCCCCTGATGTCAATGGCTCAGTTGAGTTCCCGACACCTGGTGCTACTGCTGCTTTTGCCTTCAACTTCTTTTTCTTGCCAAAATCGCCAGCCCCTGGACCGCAATCGGCAGCATCTGGGCTTGCCAGGCTTGCCGACCCCGCCGCTTCCTGGGCGCTTGTCTGCCGCTTCAGCGTCGGAATCTTCATTGGTTGAACCAACTTTGCTTGCCTCAATGCCTCCAGGTCGGTTTCCGATATGAAAATGGACTCAGACTCTGGTGATGGCGTGATAGACGGCTTCTTGATGTGCTCCAATGATACCCCTGGTGGAATGCTTTGCCTGGTGGAGCCGAGCTTGGACAGGGCGTCTGCTGCTTCATTTTTTGCTCTGGGAACATGGTGAAATTCACAGCCTTCAAAGTATCCACTTAGCTGCTGCACCAAAAAATGGTAGCTTGCCATATTTGCATCTTTGGCGTCCCAATTGCCTGTACATTGCTGCACCACCAGGTCGGAATCGCCAAAACACTCTATGTTCCGAATGCCGATCTCCTTGGCTAGCTTGATGCCATGCACAAGGGCCTCGTATTCGGCAACATTGTTTGATGCTGCGAAATGGATTTGCAATACATAATGCAGCCGATCTCTTTTTGGTGATGTGAGGACAATGCCAGCCCCTAGGCCATTCTTCATCTTGGACCCATCAAAATGCATTCTCCAAAAGTCCGATCCTGGGACGGGTGGCATATATTGAGTTTCAGCCCAGTCCACCAGGAAGTCGGCCAACGCTTGAGATTTGATTGCTGTTCTCGGCTCATACTGGATGCCATGGTTGGCGATCTCAATTGCCCACTTGGCCACTCTGCCGGTTGCATCTCTACTGCCAATGATGTCGGCTAATGGGGCCGAGCTGACCACCACAATCGGATGAGCTTGAAAATAGGGCTTCAATCTCTTGGCCGCCATGTAGACTCCGTAGCACATCTTCTGGTAGTGGGGATAATTTTGCTTGGACGTTGATAGTACCTCGCTGATGGAATAAACTGGCCGCTGAATCGGTTGGCTTTGTCCTTTTCAGGACGCTCTACCACCATCACTGCACTGATCACCCGATTGGTTGCCGCGATATACAACATCATCGGCTCCTTCTCAATCGGTGCGGCCAGAATTGGTGCGGTGGAGAGCATATGCTTCAGCTCTTTGAATGCCTCATCTTCTTGTGGAGTCCATGTGAACTTCTCCGTCTTCTTCATGAGCTGATACAATGGGATTGCTTTCTCTCCCAGCCGACTGAGAAATCGGCTGAGTGAAGCCAAGCAACCGGTGAACTTTTGTACTTGCTTCAAATTCCTGGGTCGATCCATCCGTTCGATTGTAGCTATCTTCTCGGGATTGCATCCGATTCCTCTTTCCGAAACGAGAAACCCCAAGAGCTTGCCGGCTGGAACACCAAACACACACTTCTCTGGATTCAACTTGATCTGTTAGACGAGAAAATTGGCAAATGTTTCCTTGAGATCGTCCAGGAGTGTGACCCCTTTAACTGTCTTCACCACCAAATCATCTACATATACATGCAAGTTTCTGCCGAGCTGAGAATGAGTACAACGTTGGATGGTGCGCTGATAAGTAGCTCCTCCATTCTCCAGACCAAAAGGCATGGTGATATAGCAATAAGCCCCAAAGGGGGTTATAAAGGCAGTTTTATTTGATCTTCCACAGCAAGTTTAATCTGGTGATAGCCAGCAGTGGCATCCAGAAATGACAACAACTCGCAGCCAGCCGTAGAGTCAATGACTTGATCTATACGAGGCAGAGCAAACAGATCTTTGGGGCATGCCTTATTCAGGCAGGTGTAATCGATACACATGCACCAAGTCTTGTTCTTCTTCATCACGAGGACTGGGTTTGCCAGCCACCCGGGGTAGAATACCTCCATGATAAAACCTGCAGCCTTGAGCTTGGCGATCTCCTCGCCGATTGCTCTTGTCTTGTCTTCGGAAAAACGCTGAAGAGGTTGCTTGACCGGTTTAGAACCTGGCCGAATGTGGAGCTTGTGCTCGGCGAGTTCCCTCGGCACTCCAGGCATGTCTTGTGGAGACCATGCAAAGATGTCCCGGTTCTCACGGAGGAACTCGACGAGCTCGCCTTCCTATTTGTTGCTAAGTCCTGCTCCGACCACAACAAACTTGGCTGGGTCGGAGGGATCTAGAGCAACTTTCTTGCTGTCCTTCGATGCCTGGAAGGCTGTCTCCTCATCTGCTCGCTTGGCTGGGCTGACTGGGAGAGGAGCCTTGCTTTGAGCTTGGGCCATTGCCACCCCCTTGTCGAGCTGGCGCTTCTTTTCGACCACCACCAAGGAATCGGCCAGGTTTGCACCGGCGGACGAGCATTCGAGAGACTTCCTGAAATCTCCGGCGACCGTGATGATGCCATTCGGACCTGACAACTTCATCTTCAGGTAAGGCATATATGCGTCAAGCATGAACTTGGCGATTGCGGGCAATCCCAATAGGACATGGTATGGGCTGCTGAGGTCGGCGACCTCGAACCAGATCGACTCTCTTCTGAAGTTCTCCTTTGTCCCGAAGATCACATCCAGCCGAATGCGACCCATGGGAGTGCATGACAGGCCCGGGACAATCCCATGGAAAGTCGTCCGACTGCGCTCCAGGTCTTTCTCCGTGAGTCCCAACTTGACCAATGTGTCCCTGTACAGAATGTTGATTGTACACCCTGAATCAATGAGCACTCGGGAAAACAGGCATGAAAACTTTGGTGCCGCAAACAGGGCATCCACCTCGAGCGGATAGGTGCCTGGATTCGGCATGATGCTTGGGTGATCTTCCCTTCCCCAGGTAATCTTACAATCGGACCAGTGCATATATTGGGGAATCGGAGGCATTGTGACGTTGACCTCCTGAGCTCGGGCCCTCCGACTGCCCTTGTCACTTGACTCGCTGGTAAAAATCATATATGCGGCATCTTGCCGCGGGAATTGGTTCTGCGTCTGAGGTGGTGCTCTTTTCTGAGATGGTGGTGGGGGTGGAGGTGGTAATGCTTCTCCCTTTGCTATGCGCTTGACAAAATCACATTGCCGAGTGGTATGCGCCGCTGGCTTGTCTGGACTGCTGTGCATCTTGCATGGATGATCCAGCATGTCCTCAAATGTGTATTTGGGCTTCATCGTCCATTGAGGCTTCGCATTCGGCTTCATCTTCCGACTGCCACTTGCATCCCCTTGTTCATCTTGATCCTTGACAGCGGCCACCTGCCGAGTGCCATACTAAGCATCTGGCTGCTCATCTTTCCTCTTTCCACTGTTTTGCTGGTTGTTGTTGTTGTTCCGATTGATATCTCTGCGCTCTCGCCGGCTGAGCCCCTGGTTCCCTGTCTCTGCCGCTTGCGCAGCCCCTTGTGTCTGAACCACACCGCCGACGCCGAGATGAATAGGCTCGCGCATCGCGGATTCGGAGACGGCAAATGCGTTGGCTACCTTCATGAGCTCGGCCAACGAGGAAAAATCTTTGCGGAGCAGTTTCTGCATCAACATTGATCCCGCCAGACACCCATCAGTGAAATACTGGATGGCCTGGATCTCATGAACCCCTTCACATGAATTCTTCAGCTTGATCCACCGAGCCAAGTATTCTCGGAGCGGCTCATCCTTGCCCTGCACGCATAAAGCGAGCTGCCGAGGAAGATGCGGCCGATCATACGTGCCGGTGAAGTTGCGAATGAAGGCTTCCGAAAAATCCTCCCAGCAGTTGATGTTGTTGCCGGGCAGACTGTTCAACCATGTCCGAGCTGACCCCTGTAGCATCAGAGGAGCGTAGCGAACAGCTACACGCCGACTTCCGCCGGCAATGCCGACTGCGGTCATGTAATCTGTCAGCCAATCCTCTGGCTTAACAGAGCCGTTGTACTTGGGGGTGTCTCTGGGCAGGGTGATTCCCTTGGGGAACTGCTCGGTCAGAATGCGATGCCCGAAGCATGCTGGGCCGACTGCTCCCTCCTCTTCTTGCTGCGCATCTCTTTCCAACAACTCAATGGGGTGCCTGGCATCATTCTGGCCGATCTGACGAGCACCCAGCCGATTGCTGATTGCTGGCCTTGCTTCTGGCTGACGAGGTGGGTCATTGCGCCTGCTACTCACGGCTGGCTCTTCTGCTCTATGGTTCATGACTGGGGGACCCCGGTTGCTTCTGACCCTGCTCTCACGTCGGGACTGACCTGGCTGCCTGTTTTGTCGCGACGCATTCGGCCGCTGGCTGACCTCTGGAGCTGGCCTCGCAGTCCTTCTCGATGCTTCAGGGCCTGCCCCTGGATTGTCCAATGCCGCCTGCTGCTGCTTGGCCGACGCCAGCAGCTCGCGCATTCGGTGAGTCTGCTGACGCCGCTCTTCGCCTTCCAGATCTTCCAGCTCGTTCGCAATCTTCTCGGCAGCTCGCAAATTCTTCTCGGGGGTGCTGTATGCTGGTCGTTGGACAAATGCCGACGCCGCCGGCTGCTCGGCTCCTGACAGCTCTCTACCGAAAGCGCGACCTCTTCTCCTGAGATCTTCTAGGACTGTGGGCGCAATCGGCCGCCGCTGGTTGGCATGCGCTGCATTGTACTCTCTAGTGATAGCTCCCAGCCCGCGCTCCTCTGCCAGCACGTGCTCGGCCCTGCGAGCGAGTGCGAGCCGTGCTGTCTCCAGATCAGTGTGAACTTGATCGGGATCACCATTCCTGTTCACGGGTGTGTACAACACATCCCGCAACGCACTGGTGCCGACTCTTTCCGCGGCATCCGCCGCCTCCTTGGCCTTCCTAGCCGCACTCGCTGCGCCTTGATTGCTTGACGCAGTCGTTCCTGCCATCATCATAGCCGCATGCACACGCGACTCCTCTCCGTCGGGAGCTGCTGTGCAGCCCCTGGTCGGGAGCGGATCCATGGCACTCGAGAAGATGCGTACCTCCCTGGGATACGCCTCAGGGAAACAGCTGATGAAGAGACGATGACTACCGATCTGCAACGATACGCCGGGCGGCAGGGGTGCGCCGACCCCGAACCGCGCTGCATATTCCACCACAAAGTCCACTGCCCCATGCCTAAAGATCAGGCCAGAGGCGTGGCTCACGCTCGACGACGAGGAAAATCCCGTCCAGATCAGAACTCCAGTCGACGCCTCGGTCTGCCCCACGGTGGGCGCCAACTGTCGTCGTTTAATAACAACAGATGCCATAGGGATGGCTAAAGAGAGGGGAAGACTCGAGGGAGAACGATGGTGCCGGAAACGGGTTGGGCACAAGCACGGTGAAGGACACCACGATGTACCCAGGTTCGGGGCTCTCCAGAGAGATAACACCCCTACTCCTGCTTGTCTGCTTGCTATAAATGAACTCACAAACTACAATCAATGCTCATGGAGCTGCTCAGAGGAAGAAGATACCTGCCGTGGGTATGACTCTCCTCTGCTTCTCTACGGGTTCTACTGTGTGAAGTAAATGCGAATGGGGGAGTCCCTCTCACAGGAGGGGTACCCCGGGCTCTTATAGTGTGAGCTCGGGGTACTACGGTCATTTCAGTCGAGGGCTGGCCCCAGCTGTCATCTCTCGTCGGCTGGGGTCCACCGACTGCAAATCTCCGGTTGATCCGGACTTGTCAAGCGACTACCCATGTTGTAGCTTCTAGGTAATAGTGATGGACATTGGAGCTACGTCCTCTGATCTCGTCGTCCTGTCTCCGGATTCAGAGGAAAAGGGTGACAACACTCCTCTGACAGATCGGCGAAGTGACTTGGCTTACTGCCATCCGGATCTCTTGGGATCCCGCATTTATGACCTTGTACCAGAGACATCCGTCTGGATAAGGTCAACTCCTGAGCCGATTGAGGAGTGTGCCGATTGCGCCTGAGCCGACTGCTCGCATTCGGCATGGCCGATTGCTTAGCTCGGCCCAGCAGCAGCCCAATCGGCCTCCTCCTTGTCTTGACAGACTGCTTTCGTCTGGGTGACCCTACCCGGCTATCATTCCCCCGACACCATCCTTATTGCAATTGACCCGTGATATATGGTACAACCATGATATTGAAATGCTATCATCTATACAACTGTGATGCAAAAAATACTACTACATTGATGTATGTTACTTTTCGCCAAACGAATGCATCTAAATGTATTTTAATGCAAAGTACATCCATATTTGAGAGCGTGACCTAAAAAAGGCACTATCCACATACATATTACTTGTCATTCAAACGGATGTATTTAGATGTATTTTAATATTATATACATCCAATCGAGAGAGTGTGACCGATGTGACGACATTACGTCTTTTTGTTGCAATAGGCAACGTAAAAAACTATCATTAATCCTCGATTTTTGCTACAATTAAAAATGATGAAGTGTGATCGATGATGATGGAATGCAAATTTTGTTGCAACCATTAGCAAAAAAAAACTATCATCAATGATCAAATTTGCTGCCATCAGTCGATGACAAATATGATATGCAACAATATTGTCATGTTTTTTTTTGCTGCAACAATACTAAAAATTAAGAAAAAAAACACAATTTTTTTTCTGCAATTGGGGATTTATTTTTGTATAACCGTAATCGCATTTTACTGCTTAGGTTCAACGATGCTGAATCTAGATTGAACGACTGCGGACCGACGGATCGGCGCAAAGCGATGACCAAACACCAACCCTATATTTACGTAAAGAAATTCTCCTAAATGTAAGGAATGACATTGCGTAGAACCAGTGGTTTGCACGATTAAACTCTGGACCGCATAAAATAAAAAATTTAGGTTATCCTTTCTTTTCTTGAGAATAATTTTTTAGGTTATCCACTCTGCGCTGTTTGCACGAGCTGATATATCCGGGATTAACAGGTCCATATTCGGCACCTCATCCTATTCCTCGTCTCGTCCTCTTTGTCAGTAACGGACGTGTCCCCTTCATATCATGCGTTTTTTTTTCGTAAATAAGAAAAGTAAAGCGTCTATTTTTAGTGAACACCAAGTAAAGCGTAGATGCATAAACCGGCAATGGATAAAGACATACTCTAATTCGAAGCAAGGGTAACGGTCGCCACAAATTACTAGTGTACGTACTACTAGAGTTTATTTTTTCGAAACGCACATATACTAGAGTTTAATTATCTATTGTGGGAAAGATCGATGAGGTGAAGGCTGAATCCATCCGTGAAGCAATAACTCAACTCACGGTGATGATACGGAAAGATAGATGTTCTCATGATGAGACCAGCTCAGTGCAGCGCCATGTAACTAAATGCAACTGGCCGCCGCCAGTTGCAAAGACCACTTGACGTTCTTCGTTCACGGGGCTCTTTGCCCGTGCCTTACGGATCCTGATGCGACCGATCGACTGACACCACGAGAATTCAGAAAAGAGTTTGCGCACAACTAAAATAAAATAAAAGGAAAATCCGACCGACCACGTCCAATCCAATCCGATCATCCGTGGACGAGAAAAAAAACAAGTACGGTAAAAACCAGCCGCATTTCCGGGAATGTGCATGGCGGGACGTACAGCGGGGAGCCCCTCCGGGGACACGCGTCGCGCATCGGGGCCGTCTAGACCCTCTCCTCCGAGACCGCCCGACGTGGCCGCGCGCGCCGACACGTCGCCGCCCCAGACAGACCCAGACGACGCTTCCAGGCCGGTTCACGCGTCGCCGTCCATTCCCAACTCCCGCCGGCCTCACGTTCCCCTCACCGGCGGAGCAGGCGCCACGTCCGCCCCCGCCGCGCTATTTAACCTCCCCCGCCCCCGCCTCCATCCTTAGCCCCACCCATTTCCCTCCCTCCCTCTCCTTCCTTGGGTCGAGGAAGGCAGGCAGCAGCCGCAATAAAACCCCTAGGTCCGGTCCGGCCACCTCCCCATTCCGACGAGCGCTAATTAAATTAACCCCGTTCTCGTCCCATTAATTCCCGGTGATCCCAGCTTCTCCCCAGCTCCAGCTCCTCCTCCTCGTCTCTAGCTCCCTCCACACAATACAATACAATACAAATGGCGCTCAACCTGACCCACCAGACCGGCGCGGCGGCCATCACGGCCACGACGGCGCCGGGCGCGCGGGCGGCGGTGTTCGCGGCCTCGGCCCCGGCCACGGCCGCGGCGGGGTCGGCCGTGGCGCCGGCCCAGGCGCAGAGCCTGCGGATGCAGTCGCAGGTGGTGGAGCCGGCGCAGCCGCAGGCGTCGGAGATGTTCCAGGCCATGGCGCCGGGGCAAGGGCAGGAGGCGGACGCCGGCGGCGAGGAGGCGCGCAAGGTGGGCGTGCCGGTGTTCGTGATGATGCCGCTGGACACGGTGCGCAAGGACGGCAGCGCGCTGAACCGGCGCAAGGCGGTGCAGGCGTCGCTGGCGGCGCTCAAGAGCGCGGGCGCGGCGGGCATCATGGTGGACGTGTGGTGGGGCATCGCCGAGAGCGAGGGCCCCGGCCAGTACAACTTCGCCGGCTACATCGAGCTCATGGAGATGGCCAAGAAGGCCGGCCTCAAGGTGCAGGCCGTCATGTCTTTCCACCAGTGCGGCGGCAACGTCGGAGACTCTGTCACGTACGTTCCTTCCTTCCCTCCCTTCATCCTTCTCTCCGTATTTCCATCTAGTCTATGCATACATCTCGTGACGGCTCGTTTCCCACGGGCGGATCGCGCTTTCTCTAACTGCGTGATGTGGACGGTCAGAAAAATTCGGATCTCACGATCTTCAATTTTTTTTTTGAAAAAAAAAAACGAGCCTCAAGTCAACTGACACGTACATAGCTTTATAGATAAGAAAATGATGTGTTGTCTTCTTCTCTACGTTATATACCCCGTACGTACAGTACGTGTCATGCCCACTCTGCACGTGATCTCTGACCACAAACTATTTTGTGAATTACGTACTCTCTGATGAAATGAAATTACTATATATATATAGAGAGAGATTACTTACTGTTTTACACGTAATATATATAGCATTTTTGTTACTACGATAAATTTGTGAAGATGGTGATGAAAATTAGGTTAAATGGTACGTATGCAGGATACCACTTCCAAAATGGGTATTGGAGGAGATGGACAAGGACCAGGACCTGGCGTACACGGACCGGAGCGGGCGGCGCAACTACGAGTACGTCTCCCTGGGCGCCGACGCCCTGCCGGCGCTCAAGGGCCGCACCCCGATCCAGTGCTACGCCGACTTCATGCGCGCCTTCCGCGACCACATGGCGCCCTACATGGGCAACACCATCTGCGAGATCCAGGTCGGCATGGGCCCCGCCGGCGAGCTCCGCTACCCCTCCTACCCGGAGAGCAACGGCACCTGGCGCTTCCCCGGCATCGGCGAGTTCCAGTGCTACGACCGCTTCATGCGCGCCAGCCTCAAGGCCGCCGCCGACGCCGTCGGCAGGCCCGAGTGGGGCAACGGCGCCCCCCAGGACGCCGGCTCCTACAACAACTGGCCCGAGGACACCGACTTCTTCCGCCGTGAAGGCGGCTGGAACACCGAGTACGGCCAGTTCTTCATGAGCTGGTACTCCCAGATGCTGCTGGAGCACGGCGAGCGCATCCTCTCCGCATGCTCCTCCGTCTACACGGGCACCCCCGGCGTCAAGGTCTCCGTCAAGGTGGCCGGCATCCACTGGCACTACGGCACCCGCTCCCACGCCCCGGAGCTCACCGCCGGCTACTACAACACCAGGAACCACGACGGGTACCTCCCCATCGCGCGCATGCTGGGCCGCCACGGCGCCGTGCTCAACTTCACGTGCGTGGAGATGCGCAACCACGAGCAGCCGCAGGACGCGCAGTGCATGCCGGAGACGCTGGTGCAGCAGGTGGCCAACGCCGCCAAGGAGGCCGGCATCGGCCTCGCCGGCGAGAACGCGCTGCCCAGGTACGACGAGACGGCGCACGACCAGGTGCTGGCCACGGCGGCGGAGAAGGCCGAGGACGACCGCATGGTGGCATTCACCTACCTCCGCATGGGCCCCGACCTGTTCCAGCCCGACAACTGGCGCCGCTTCGCCGCCTTCGTCAAGCGCATGACGGAGACCGGCGTGAGGGACGTGTGCCGGGAGCAGGTCGAGCGGGAGGCACAGGGCGTCGCCAACGCCACCCAGCCGCTCGTCCACGAGGCCGCCGTCGCGCTCAGCAACTAACTCACAACTCCGTCGCCGGCGCCGGCCGGCCGTAGACATACATACGTACGTACGTACTATGATACGATTCGTGGTGTTTGTGCCGAAGAAGGTGGGAAGGAAACATAGGGGGATGGATGGATCGATCGATCGGGTGACCGGCTTTGAGAGGATCGAAGCTGGTAGCTTGAAAGGAAAACTGACGTATGTACGTACTACTACTACTATGCTGCCGTAGTAGCAGTGCTGCACTTGTAAGATCGAACCTCAACAATGTTGTATGCCTCATGTATCTGTTCCGCTAATGTGAAATGGAAGAACAGAGCTTTGGCCATATTGCATGATGTGAGCTCCTCCTTCCTCTTCTTCTTGCTGATGTGGGCTTGGCTTCTATGGCTGAGCTGTGTGCACGAGGGCTTGAATCGTGAGAGGGGGTCGATCATTTTCCTTAACGCAACCTTGAATTAAATACAATACAGTGTATTAATCTAATGATGAATAATATATGTTTAGAAACTACATTCACATATGAATTCACACACACACACACACACACACACACACACACACATATATATATATATATATATATATATATATATATCCGTCGACATATTTCTATGAAATATAACATATATTTAATTTGAATCGATGATTTAAATCAACATGTAAACCCTACACACTTGGATGAAGAAAATAACACATATTGCTAACCTCCAGCTTCGCAAGTACATGTGCGGCGTTGTTTGCTGACATTCAAGCCCACGTGATTTTATGCTCCCCTCCCACGGCTAGCATCTTGCGATATAATTACGGGCGTTGCGAGGGGCTCGGGCGCTGTGAATCTAGCGTCGAGCAATGGTGGTGGTGATTGGTGGGTTTGCTTACTTCGAGGCGAGATGATGTGCGATTGAGGTGGTGTGGATGCTCGGGTGAAGACCACGACATGGCCTCGTCTCGTGGCCTTCGATGGTGGTGGCTGCGGGCCATCGTTGATTTCCCTGGTTGCTGCCGCACCCCTTCTATACGGATTTGACCTTTTTGATCTCTCTAAGGGAGACTCTTGATCTTATGATCAGATGATGGTGTCATTTCTATCTTGGGGGCTTCGTATCGGAGCTCGACATCAGTAAGCGAGGCTGGTGGTTTATAGCGGTGTAGCGGTTAGGCTTCTATGGCAATGATGATGGCGGGAGCCATGTCAGTAGTGCGACAATGGTTGCGGTAGTCGGTTCTTCTCCAGCGTGTCCGAGGTATTGCCTATGTTAATTTGTTTGTTGTTGTGGAGTCGACATAAATAAACGAATCAACCAATGAAAAATGTGGAGCATGTATGTTTCCAATGACATTAAACAACCTAGCACGGCATGCAGTGGTCAATCTATTGTAAGCGATAGTATTAATTAGCAAATAAGCATTAAGTTTTCTCGTTTTCCCTTTCATCTTGGTCGCAGTGCACAACCTAAGATGACTAAGGCTTTCTCCAATGCATTGTTGCTTAGATGAGATGCTAAGCATATTAAATTACTTAGCAACCAATATCCCCAATGCATAGGTGCTTATGTATTGTAGCTAAGCTTGCCTTTTTTAATTATTTAACTACTAAACTTCTTCATGCATTGGTTGGTAAACATTTTGCATATGGTTACGCGCTTAGCACCGTTTACTCATGGGGTCATCAAAGTGCTCTCTCTCCTTTTTAATTGCTTTGCCACGTCAATTTTTTGCTTATGTGGCACCATTAGTGTTGGAAATATGCCCTAGAGGCAATAATATAATTTTTATTATCATATCTCCGTATTCATGATATATGTTTATTTTCCATGCTATAATTGTATTAACCGGCAACATAATGCATGTGTGGTTGCATAAACAACACCGCGTCCCTAGTAAGCCTCTACTTTACTAGCTCGTTAATTAATGATGGTTATGGTTTCCTAACCATGAACATGAGTTGTTTATTAATTAATGTGATCATGTCAGGGTGATCATAAAGATGTCTTACGGGCATCTCTGAAAGTACTTGTTGAATTACATGAATCAAGACTGGGATTTGTCCCTCCGTGTGACGGTGAGATATACTCTGGGCCCACTCGGTAATGCATATTCGGTAACGCTTGCAAGCACGTGACTAATGAGTTAGTCACAGAGAATGTTGTATTACAGAACGAGTAAAGAGTACTTACCGGTAACGAGATTGAACTAGGTATAGCGATACCGACGATCGAATCTCGGGTAAGTAAAATATCGTGTGACAAGGAAATTGTGTACAGATTATAGTAGTCCACGACATAGTGGTTCAATCGATAAAGATCTTCGTTGAATGTGTGGGAGTCATTATGGATATCCTGGTCCCTCTAATGGTTATTGATCAGACAGATGTCTCGATCATGTCTGCACATTCTCGAACCCGTAGGGTCACACACTTAACGTTCGGTAACGCTAGAATAGCTCTGGGATAATTTTATTAATGGTGTTAGAATATAGTTCGGAGTATCGGATGAGATCCTAGAGATCACGAGGAGCTCCGGAAGAGTCCGGAGGTAAAGATTTATATAAGGCAAGTTGATTTCAGGGTTCCGGAAAAATTCGGGATTTTTTCGGCAGTGTCGGAATGTTCTAGAAGGTTCCGGAGGGTCCCACTATGGCCCCACCTGTTTTGGACGACCAAGGGTGGTCCAATAGTCCATGTGACCAGCCCTCCTTGGTTTATTATGCCAATAAATGGGAAGCCCTTCAATGGGAGGGTTACCACTCTTAAAAGAAAGGTGTTACCATCTTTTAAATGAGAGAGGGGTTTTCACTTGGGAATTGAAGTGGCTACAACCTCCTTGCCTATATAAGAGAGGGGAAAGGCTCACCAAGAATCCCCAAGTCCTTCCACACCTCCTCCTCCCTCACGTGCATCGCTTGGCGAAGCCCTGCCCGCGGGAAACTCTTCACCATATCCACCACCACGCCGTTGTGCTGCTGGAATCGATCCCATCTATTTCTCCCTCTTGCTTGCTGGATCAAGAAGAAGGAGACGTCATCGAGCTGTACGTGTGCAAGCCTCCGGAGGTACTGCTCGTTTGCAGTGCTGATCGGATCGAACTTCACCAACAACTTCACCAAGCTGCGTTGAAATAAACGCCTACTCTCCCCGTTACTAGCATCTTCTAGATTGGATCTTGGATGTTGCTTCCGCATGTGAGAGAAAATTTTGTTTTCTATCGCGCAATCTCCTACAGTGGTATCAGAGCTAGTTCTATGCGTAGATGCTTTGTACGGTTAGAACACAATGAGTTGTGGGCGTTGATCTTCTTGTTGCTAACCTTCCATGTGTATTTTGGTTTTGCGGCATGGTTTGATGCAGCGGCCCGAACCAACTTTACAATCTTTGGATTGAGACCGGTTCCGCACTTGACGTGCAACTTGTATTGCACATGCGGCCTGCGGGTGTCAGTCGCTCTTACCATAGTATTAACCACATTTACAAAGGAGGGCTCTTATGAGATTAAGAAGCAATTTGTTATATCAGCGTTGTGGTTTTTTTTTGTAGGTAAGAACGGTTCTTATGCAAAACCCTAGAAGCCACGTAAAATTGAAAATAATAAGGGAGAGGCGTCTAACTTGTTTTTGCAGGGGTGCTTGTGATGTGGTATAGCCAAAACTGTTCATATGATATATTTGTAATGTATGAGATGATCATGTTTTGTAATGTTTCACGACTTGCATGTCGATGAGTACGGCAACTGGCAGGAACCATATGGTTGTCTTAATTATTTATAGTATGGCCTGCGTGTCAACTTCAAACGCCGTGTAATTGCATTACTTTATCGCTATGAGTTAGCAATAGTTTTAGATGCAACGTGGTGTAGACAACCAAGATGCCATAAGGTGAAGACAACCATGGTGCCATAATGGAGATCTTGTCGGTGCGTTCAAGATGGACATCAAGGTGCAATAAAAGGGATATACCATGTCACATATTTTATGCATGTGATGTTTATCCTTTTATGCATCTTATTTTGCGTGTGCACAACGGTAGCATTATAAGATGATCCCTCACACTAAATATCAAGATAAACGTGTTCTCCCTAAGTATGCACCATCGCAAAAGTTCATCGTTTTGAAGCATCTCGTGATGATCGGATGTGGTAAACTCTACGTTCACAGACAGGTGTAAGCCAGTTTTACACATGCAAAAATACTTTGGTAAACTTGATGAGCCTAGCATGTACAGACTGTTGGAGTTCGCAGCAGAAAACACAAAATTTTCTAACTAGCGTTCCCATAACCCAAGATCTAGCTAGCCGTATTACCGTAACGGAAAGGAGTGCGGAAATAACATACCTCGGGGTGTAGTCCGTTGCGCGGGAAACGTTCCCGCAAACGTTGTTGATGTAGCCGATCAAGTTTCACAGCCTCCTGGTTGTGTTGAGCACCCGGATGGGTGTAGTGCCACACGTGTAGCACCTCGTAGTACTCGCACACGTACGAGACTCGATGACAACCTCTGTTCTCTGATCCAGCGAAGGTGGCGGAAGCAGACCTCCGGACGGAGCTTTGGCAGCACGACGACCTCCGATTCTAGCAGAGAAGCCTCAATTCCACTATAGGCTCACACTAGGGAGCCCACCGTGATAGAGACAAGGGAGGGGAGAAGACCGGAGAAAACCGATCTCAATTCGGAGTAATATTTATTTTCTCACAAATTTCTGTGTATTAAATATGTGCACCCTGCCCATCTATATATAGGCAGAGGGGAGGGGGTCAACCCCTCTCCCTTAGCAATGTGGGACTAAAGTCCCTTTGCTAAGGGGGTGGCCGGCCAAGGGGGGAGAGGGGGTGCCACCCTCATGGGCCCTAGGGCCCATGGAGCCTCCCCCCACTCCCTTTTTTTCTTTTTCTTTTTCCCTTTTATTTCTTCCCCTAATGGGCCTTTTTCTCCACTAAGGCCCATTGCACATATTAATTAGAAATAAAATGATTTTAATTATTAATTCAATTAATTAATAACTAAAACATAATATTCCATCTCCCGGTGCTCCGGAACACCTTCCGGTTCACTCCGAACTTGTTCGGTTCAACACGGTACTTCTCCGATGTTGTTTCCTTTATTCTCTGGTTACTCCGATGGTTCCGAAAAGGTCTCCGATTTCATCGAGCCCTTAAGTGTGTTACCCTACGGTCCGAGAACACTCCAGTCATGACCGAGATGAGGCTACGGTCAATGATCATCAGCGGGACCTGGATGCCCATAATGACCCCTGTGCATTCCGGATATCAAACACCGATTGGACCTTACGCCGTATAGCATTCCCTTTGTCAGCGATACTGGATTGTTCCGAGATTCGATCAATGACATCCTATGTATGGTTCAACCTCGTTCTGAACTAATCCTCATTCACTCGTTCCCGTGATATTCATCCCCGTGACCTAGTCACACGCCGCAGCTTTATGGATGGAATCTCACCGAGTGGGCCCCGAGTATCTATCCATTATATGGATTGACAAATCCCGCTCTTGTAACAATACTCCTCAACATATCTCCACGGAATACCCAAGATACAACCATTATGACCCGCATATTTCAGTCAGGTGGTGGGATGTAGGTCAAAGCATCCGGGAAGATAGCAATTATGCACGTACTCACGGTCAAAGGAACGGTCTACCACGTTCTGTAATTACAACACTGAACCTTCACAAGATTTGATCATGCTGTAATGCTTACTTTGGGTAATGTTCATCACGTCATTTAACCAGTGAGGTGATCTCATAGTCAAGAGACTTAATTGTCCATGATCGCGAAACCACGACCATCATGTTGACCATGAACTAGTTATCGATGTAGAGGCTAACTAGGAACTCTGGGGGTTTCTATACCACACCTGCATCATTGTTTCACTGACACAGTTCTAGCACGGTATGAAACTGGTTATGAACTTGCTTAGATATATTGGAATAATCATATATTAGTTGCCTCTAGAGCATATATCCAACACAGACATGGCCTCGGAACGCAGCGAACCGAAAGGTTAAACACGAGTCATATGAATGATATGATCAACATTTTGATGTTCACCATTGAAACTACATCTTCTCTCGTGAAGATCGGACTTGGTGTAGTGGATTTGGATCGTGTACCACTAGACAACTATGAGGGATGTTGATTTAAGTGGGAGTTCGTTAGTATTTTGATTAAACTGAACTCATTATCATGAACATAGTCTAAAATTTTATTTTGCTAAAATGTTGTAGATCATGGCCCGCATAGCTCAGTTCAACTTCAGCGCATTCCTTGAGAAAGAAAAACTAAAATCATCTGGTTCAAACTTCACTGACTGGCACCTCAACCTAAGGATTATCCTCGCTTGATGTAAGAAGCAATATGTGCTCGATGCTGCGCTAGGTGACCCACCTGCAGACGATGCTCCAGAAGCAGAACATAACGTCTTTGAGACACGCAAAGATGACCACATTATAGTTTCTTGTGCCATCCTTACATCTTTGGATACTGATCTCCAGAAACTTTTTGAACATCATGGCGCCTATGAGATGGTTGAAGAGCTGAAAACCATGTTTCAGACTCAGACCCGCGCTGAGAGATATGAGATCTCTGATAAGTTCTATAAATGTAAGATGGAGGAGCACAGCTCTGTTAGTGAACATGTTGTAACAATGGGAGGCTATATCCAGCGTCTAATTCAACTAGGATGTGTGGTCCCAGATGAGTTAATCACTGACAGGGTGCTGCAGTCGCTCCCTCCGAGCTACAAAGGCTTTGTGCTGAACTATAACATGCAAGGCATGAATAAGACTCTCAATGAGCTTTTCGCGATGCTGAAATCTGCGGAAGTGGACATCAAGAAAGAACATCAAGTGTTGATGGTCAATAAGACCACAAGTTTCAAGAAGGCTAAAGCCAAAAAGGGACACTTCAAGAAGAGTGGCAAGTCAGCCGCCGCTCGGGGCGGCAAGCCTGTTGTCGCTCCTGTGAAGCCCAAGGTTGGTCCTAAGCCGGACACTATGTGTTTCTACTGCAAGGGAGAAGGTCATTGGAAGCGCAACTGCCCCAAGTACTTGGCGGATAAGAAGGCTGGCAATGTCAAAGGTATATTTGATATACATGTTATTGATGTGTACCTTGCTAGTTCTCGTAGTAGTGCATGGGTATTTGAAACTAGTTCGGTTGCTCATATTTGCAATTCGAAACAGGAGCTTCAGAATATACGGAGACTGGCGAGTGACATGCGAGGTAATGATAGTGATTTCTCGCCCTTCGTTGGTAAACCCCAAGTGGAAGGCATGATGTAGCACAGCTAGCAAATTTCCCTCAGTAAAGATACCAATGTTTTTCTCCAGTAGGACTCCAGAGATGATAAGTAGGTGTCAGCGGCGCAACTGACGCGGACCTGCACACAGACACAAATAACTTTGTTCCCAACGAAGTTCAGAGAGGTTGTCAATCTCTCCGGTCTTGTTGTTCACAAAGGATCAAACGCAAGGGATAATGATAGCAACTGAAAGTAAAAGCAGAAAAGTAAATGAGCGTGTAAACAGTAATGGGGATATGGACCGGGATACGTGATGTTCACTAGTGATGTCTCTCTCCCAAAAGACGATAAAACTGCTATGCGAGGTGAACAAATTACATAAGGGCAATTGACATGATTATGAACGCACCGCAATGCTAACTATGCTACAAAAGAAAGAAAGAGTCTCAAAAGCATGGGCAGTACGCCAAAATAAGTAGACCGAAATCCAACTGCATCTACTACTAATCATCCACCTTGAGATATCTATCCTGAACATCTCGCTGGTATTAAGTTGCGAGCCCCACCCAAAGTGTAAACCCAAAGCAACAGACAACTGCATTAAAAAGTACTTTGCGTAAAGTAAACAATCCTTGCAACCGCGGTTACAAGCACCGTTGTTTTCCCCCTTGTGGAAACAGCACATCCCCTAGACTCATGTTTCTGTCACTCAAGCGTGTCATCGGGGGGCATGAACCCACAATCGAGCAAAACGTTCCCTCTTGGGGTTACTACCTACTACTTGGCCAAAGCAATAAACAGCAACGGAGAACATGCAAGAATTACTTAGGAACAAAAATATAAGAGATAAGAACCAAATATATTACTCAATCACAATCTGAACATAATCTCATAATCCATCAGATCCCATCAAACTCAGCATAGCAACAGCAGAAAGATTACAAAAGTGCCTCGATCATGTAGGGCAGCTCACGAGGTCTAAACCATGAAGAACAAAGAGGGGAAGAGAACATCACATAGCTACTGATCACGGACCCATGGTCCAAGGAAAACTACTCACAAGACATCCGGGAAGCATCCATGGTGGAGAGGAGACTCCCGGAGGTCAACCCTCCCTCCGGCAGGGTGCCGGGAAGAGGTCTTCTGGTGCTCCCGATCTCGGAAGCGCGGCGGCGGCGGAACAGAGGCGAGATCACGAAAAAGGATTCTGTCCTCGAGGGTTTCACGTCACGGGGAATATATAGGCGAAGGGGGGGGGCAGCCAGAGGTGGACCAGGGGCCCCAGGCGCCCCTCTGGCGCGGCCCAGGGGGTGGCCGCGCCGGGTGGACGCCTGGGCCACCCCTGGATCCCCTCTGGCCCCACTCGGGATCTTCGCGAAGCTTCCTGTACGCTGATTTTTCCTATATTTTTCCCGGAATTTTTCTGGCACTTTTTATATGGGGGAAAACTGAAATAGAAAAACAGCATAAAACAGGAACTGGCACTGTGGTCCACTGAGTTAATAGGTTAGTACAAATATGATCAAAAGTGTATGAAAGTGTATCTAGATCATAGCAATATCACACAAAACATGCATGGAGCAAGCAGAAATTATAGATACGTTTTGGACGTATCAACATCCCCAAGCTTAATTCCTGCTCGTCCTCGAGTAGGTAAATGATAACGGCCTAATTTGTGTGGTGACATGCTAGCAACCATATAAGAACTTTGAAAAGTAAAGCAATCAAGGTTAGAGATTCAATTCAAGTCATAACATGCAAGAGTCTATATTAGCATTGAAACAAGTAACAAAAGAACATTAGGTGCAAGAGCTCTCACTGTCCGTGACTCGAATGTCTCCAAATGGTGTTTGCGTGCAAGAAGGGGGATAGGGAATATGAGAAAAAAAATATTTGTTGAGAACTCAATCTACTAAAGTTTCACACTTGGTCTTTTTCTGGAATCTTATCTTGACTCGTCCCCAGACCACTAGCCAGGTACAACTCAATTTGATCCACTCCTTTTTCAATATTTTGAGCACTCATGCAATGGATGAGCGTAAGCACGAAAGTTGACACTTTGGATGGCAAAGAGAGAAATAGTGTGGAGGAGGAAGACAAAAAGGTGAGAAAGGCTCACATCAATGAGGACAATCATAGGCAAGAGATGCCAAATGATAGATATGATGTGAGGAGTAGGGATTGCCATGCAACGGATGCACATACGAGCTAGGAAGCTCTCCAATGGAACTAGTGGGGGTGCATCTAACTTGCTCGCTCATGAAGACCTAGAGCTCGTTTGAGGAGGCTCATCCTTGGAATATGCAAGCCAAGTTCTATAGTGTGAAGGTCCCCACATAGCTATATGCATAATGATCATCTCTATGGAGTACAAGGATATAAAGGGATTATTAGTGTGGATCTCTCAAAAGGATAGTAGTCTTGCCCCTTTCTCTCTTTTTATTTCTTTTTCTCTTTTTTTCTAACTTTTGTATTTTTTTGTGGCCTCAATGGCTCTTTCTATTTAACTCTCATTTGTCCTCTTTGGGATCTTTTATTGTGTCCACTTTGGGATCTTTTCCTCACTTAAGGGCAACACTCTATTTTACAAGAAGGTAAAGGAGATCTTTCACACTTTAGAAGGTACTCAAAATCATGAAGAAGATGTAACTATCATGATGTATGCAATGTATGTCGCTGCCAGTGTAGCAGGAACATGTATGACATGAAGATCAAGTCATGAAGAGGTGGATGTTGCATGGCAATATATCTCGGAAAGGCTATGGAAATGCCTTGATAGGTAGGTATGGTGGCTGTTTTGAGGAAAGATATAAGGAGGTTTATGATGATAGAGCGTATCATGCCAAGGGTTTGGATGTACCGGCGAAGGTGGACACCAACTCTCAGAGTGAGAAGAAGGCAATGCACGGCACGGGAGAGGCTAGCAAAATATGGGAAGGTGGAAGTGTCAACTTTCAATACTTACATTAGTCCGAAGAACTCATGAACTTATTATCGGTAACTCTCAATCTAATAAGGAGGTTCACAAAGAGACAAGTACCCCGAGGAGGAGTGTATGAGGGTTTGGTTATCCTTGCGCATCCTCGACTCATGGTACGTGAGTGTACTCTAATATTCGATCCCTCCAAAGATTAGTGATCCATCTAGTAGCTAGAGTTCTCAACTAGTTTTGTAGGTTTTGAAAATACACACGGATTGCCCAAAATACGACACCTATCACTAATAGGCTAGAGCTCTTGACACCAAAAGTTCAAACATTACTCACATCAAAACTTCAAAACTATTGCAAGTTACTACTAGAATTAAATAGCAACCTCAATTACCTACTTCCAAGACAAAACACAACTCAGTGCAACAACCAACTCTCTTTAACAAGATAAACATGAAAACTAAAAAGATTTCCAGCAACAGACTAAACAAAAGCCAAGGCTCTTTCTAAAGACAAACTAAGACTAAAACTAAACATGGCAGCAGCTATGAAAAGATAAAGAACACACAACAGCAAAAAGATAAGCAGGAAAAATCCTTTGATGTGTTCTAGATTTTGAAAGTGGAGCGTGTTTCTCTCCCACACAAAGTAAGACGGGGTCTAACTTGTTATGAGCAAGCAAAACTAAAGAAAACTATAAATAAAACCTAAGAGCAAGACGCTCCAAGCATAGCACATAACGCATGAAGTGATAAAAATATAGTGAGACGAAGGAAGAACTGATGATTGTTGATGGAGAAGGGGATGCACGGGGGCATCCCCAAGCTTAGACGCTTGAGTCTCCTTGAATATTTATTGGGGATGCATGGGGGCATCCCGAAGCTTGAGCGCTTGACACTCCTGGATCTTTCTTTCATCACCTTCCATCGCACACTTGAAAACTCCCTTCATACATAACTCATCATAAGCTGATTAGAGAGGTTAGTACCCTTAATAAAATAATTTTTCCCCACTAGATATAAAGATATTCTTGAGGAGCTACTGTTTGTCAAGAGTGCCAAAAAGTTTTTGCAAAGAAAAAGCAAGCTTAAGGTTTCCAAAAGTTAGGAGAGACAAAACGTGGCAGAATCTGTGAAAAACAGAACAGCAGGTAGTAAAGAATGTTTTAGGGGCACTTCTGCAACTCAAATAAAAAAACTCAGAACATACAAAAGTTTCACAATTGTATAGAGCACGCTGTCAAAAAAATTCAGATCAAAAATATGATCTAGTGATTTGATTCGAATTTTTCTGTCAAGGGACAGAATCTGTTTTCTGGACAACATGTCACAACTTTTGCTTCCCTTATCATAAGAGTTTATAACTTGGCACAAAGCTGAAAAATAAAGATACAATGATGTTGCTACAGTAGTAACAATCATCAAGACACAACAAAAGCAAAAATAAAAACCTAAATTCGTTGCGGGCTGCCTCCCGAAAGCGCTTTCTTTTATGCCTTTAAGCTAGGCATGATGCAAAAGAAGAATCAAGGGTCTCCAAGATCAGAATCATAAAAACCTTCAAATAGATTTTCAATAAGCTCATTCTTATTCTTCCTAGGAAAGAGATACTTACCTTTCGCCATACCGCGTAAGCGTATGTGCCCGTTACCAATATCAATGAAGCCTTTCATAGCACGGAGGAAGTCTCTTCCGAGCACAATGTTACTTTGGTTTGGCTCCATGATGAAGAAATCCATGGGTACAGTCCTATGAAGGAATGCAACTTGGACTTCTTTTACCTTTCCTTTACTCTCTGAAATATCTCCATTAGAATGTTCACGATAAGATGATAATTTATCCATATCTAGCTTCAAGGAATCATAAACTATTTTTGGCATAGTAGAAACTGTGGATCTAATATCACAAAGAGCAAGGAAGCCTTGGTTAGAGATGCTAATCCTAACAAAGGGCTCCCAATCATCATCTATCTCCAACATTTCTTTCTTGTTGGACTTAAGTTCCTCTACTTTCCCCAAGTCTAGAGCATCCAATCTTTTTTCAATAGTGGCAAGTCTATCTATGACAGTATCAATACTACGATCATAAACAAAATAACTAGATAGACTATGCAAAATATCAAGAGCCCTAACTTCATCACACTCTAGAAAATCTCCTTCAGCTATAATATCAAGAGAGTGCTTACACCATTTAAAAAGACCATGGTAAAAATTTCTAAGCACAATTTTTATAGGTATCCAAGGCATAATTCTTTTATGTGCTTCACAGATTCTGTCCCATGCCTTCTTCGTATTTTCTCCATCTCTTTGACGGAAATCGAGAACTTCCAATTCCCGCAAAGCACCTAGCCCTAACATGTTCATCTAAACAAGGAGGACTACTAACAGCAAGATAAACAAATTTTTTTGTGATTTTTGATATAAGACACAAGGATAAAACCTGAAAGGTAAACTAACAAGACTAAAAAACAAAGGTAAAGGGTAGTGTGCAACTCCCCTATCTTAGCACTCGGAGTCCCCGGCAGCGGCGCCCAGAAATTTGGCTTGATGTGCGAGGTAATGATAGTGATTTCTCGCCCTTCGTTGGTAAACCCCAAGTGGAAGGCGTGATGTAGCACATCAGCAAATTTCCCTCAGTAAAGATACCAAGGTTTGTCTCCGGTAGGACCCCAGAGATTATAAGTAGGTGTCAGCGGCGCAACTGACGCGGACCTGCACACAGACACAAATAACTTTGTTCCCAACGAAGTTCAGAGAGGTTGTTGATACGTCCAAAACGTATCTATAATTTCTGCTTGCTCCATGCATGTTTTGTGTGATATTGCTATGATCTAGATACACTTTCATACACTTTGGATGATATTTGGACTAACCTATTAACTCAGTGCACCACAGTGCCAGTTCCTGTTTTCTGCTGTTTTTCTATTTCAGTTTTCCCCCATATAAAAAGTGCCAGAAAAATATAGGAAAAATCAGCGTACAGGAAGCTTCGCGAAGAGCCCGAGTGGGGCCAGAGGGGAGCCAGGGGTGGCCTAGGCGGCCACCCGGCGCGGCCCCACCCCTGGGCGCGCCAGGGGGGCGCCTGGGGCCCCTGGTCCACCTCTGGCTGCCCCCTTCGCCTATATATTCTCCGTCACGGGAAACTTCCGAAAAGAGAACCCTTTTTCGCGATCTCTCCTCTGTTCCGCCGCTGCCGTGCTGATACGTCCAAAACGTATCTATAATTTCTGATTGCTCCATGCATGTTTTGTGTGATATTGCTATGATCTAGATACATTTTCATACACTTTTGATCATATTAGGACTAACCTATTAACTCAGTGCACCCCAGTGCCAGTTCTTGTTTTCTGCTGTTTTTCTATTTCAGTTTTCCCCCATATAAAAAGTGCCAGAAAAATTCGGGAAAATTCAGATAAAAAATCAGCGTGACGGAAGCTTCGAGAAGAGCCCGGGAGGGGCCAGAGGGGAGCTAGGGGGGCCCAGGCGGCCACCCGGCGCAGCCCCACCCCTGGTCGCGCCAGGGGGGAGCCTGGGGCCCCTGGCCCACCTCTGGCTGCCCCCTTTCGCCTATTTATCCCCCGTCACGGGAAAACTCCAGAAGAACCCTATTCCGCGAACTCGCCTCTGTTCCGCCGCCGCCGCGCTTCCGAAGATCGGAAGCACCAGAAGACCTCTTCCCGGCACCCTGCCGGAGGGAGGATTGACCTCTGGGAGTCTCCTGTCCAGCATGGATGCTCCCGGATGTCTCGTGAGTAGTTTTCCTTGGACCATGGGTTCGTGATCAGTAGCTATGTGATGTTCTCCTCCCCTCTTTGATCTTCATTGTTTAGACCTCGTGAGCTGCCCTACATGATCGAGGCACCTTTGTAATATTTCTGCTATTGCTATGTTGAGTTTGATAGGATCTGATGGATTATGAGATTATGTTCAGATTGTGGTAGAGTAATATATTTGGTTTTTATCTCTTATATTTTTGTTCCTAAGTAATTCTTGCATGTTCTCCGTTGTTGTTTATTGCTTTGGCCAAGTAGTAGGTAGTGACTCCAAGAGGGAGCGTTGTGCTAGATTGTGGGTTCATGCCCCCCGATGACATGCTTGAGTGACAGAAACATGAGTCTAGGGGATGTGCTGTTGCCACAAGGGGGAAAACAACGGTGCTTTTAACCGCGGTTACAAGGATTGTTTACTTTACGCAGAGTTCTTTTTAAGGCAGTTGTCTGTTGCTTTGGGTTTACACTTTGGGTGGGGCTCGCAACTTAATACCAGCGAGATGTTCTGGATAGATATCTCAAGGTGGATGATTAGTAGTAGATGCAGATGGATTTCGGTCTACTTACCTTGGCGTACTGCCTGTGCTTTTGAACCTCTTCCTTTATTTTGTAGCATAGTTAGCATTGCGGTGCGTTCTTAATCCTGTCAATTGCCTTTTTGTAATTTGTTTACCTCGCATAGCATTTTTATCGTATTTTGGGAGAGAGACATCACTAGCGAACATCACGTATCCCGGTCCATATCCTTATCTTTGTTTCCACGCTTTATTTCCTTTTCTGCATTTACTTTCAAGTTGCTATTATTATCCCTTGCGTTTTATCCTTTGTAAACAACAAGACCGGAGATATTGACAACCTCTCTGAACTTCGTTGGGAACAAAGTTATCTGTGTCTGTGTGCAGGTCCGCGTCAGTTGCGCCGCTGACACCTACTTATCATCTCTGGAGTCCTGCTGGAGACAAACCTTGGTATCTTCACCGAGGGAAAACTGCTGCTGCACTACATCTCAACCCTCCACTTGGGGTAACCAACGAAGGGGGGCGAGAAGCCACCAAGCACGTGCTTCCGAGATTGGGAGCACAAGAAGACCTCTTCCCGGCACCCTGCCGGAGGGAGGGCCGACCTCCGGGAGTATCCTCTCCACCATGGATGCTCCACGGATGTCTCGTGAGTAGTTTTCCTTGGACCATGGGTCCGTGTTCAGTAGCTATGTGATGTTCTCCTCCCCTCTTTGTTCTTCATGGTTTAGACCTCGTGAGCTGCCCTACATGATCGAGGCACTTTTGTAATCTTTCTGCTGTTGCTATGCTGAGTTTGATGGGATCTGATGGATTATGAGATTATGTTCAGATTGTGATTGAGTAATATATTTGGTTTTTATCTCTTATATTTTTGTTCCTAAGTAATTCTTGCATGTTCTCCGTTGCTGTTTATTGCTTTGGTCAAGTAGTAGGTAGTAACCCCAAGAGGGAACGTTATGCTCGATTGTGGGTTCATGCCCCCCGATGACACGCTTGAGTGACAGAAACATGAGTCTAGGGGATGTGTGCTTGGCGGCTTCTCGCCCCCTTCGTTGGTTACCCCAAGTGGAAGGTTGAGATGCAGTGCAGCAGCAGTTTTCCCTCGGTGAAGATACCAAGGTTTGTCTCCAGTAGGACTCCAGAGATGATAAGTAGGTGTCAGCGGCGCAACTGACGCGAACCTGCACACAGACACAGATAACTTTGTTCCCAACGTAGTTCAGAGAGGTTGTCAATCTCTCCGGTCTTGTTGTTCACAAGGATAAAATGCAAGGGATAATGATAGCAAGTAAAAGCAGTAAAGTAAATATAGCGTGGAAACAATAATGAGGATATGGACCGGGATACGTGATGTTCGCTAGTGATGTCTCGCTTCAAAAAGACGATAAAATTGCTATGCGAGGTAAACAAATTACAGAAAGGCAATTGACAGGATTATGAACGCACCGCAATGCTAACTATGCTACAAAAGAAAGGACGTGGTTCAAAAGCACATGCAGTACGCCAAGATAAGTAGACCGAAATCCATCTGCATCTACTACTAATCATCCACCTTTAGATATCTATCCAGAACATCCCACTGGTATTAAGTTGCGAGCCCCACCCAAAGTGTAAACCCAAAGCAACAGACAACTGCATTAAAAAGAACTCTGCGTAAAGTAAACAATCCCTGTGACCGCGGTCACAAGCACCGTTGTTTTCCCCCTTGCGGCAACAGCACATCCCCTAGACTCATGTTTCTGTCACTCAAGCGTGTCATCGGGGGGCATGAACCCACAATCTAGCACAACGTTCCCTCTTGAAGTCACTACCTACTACTTGGCCAAAGCAATAAACAGCAACGGAGAACATGCAAGAATTACTTAGGAACAAAAATATAAGAGATACAAACCAAATATATTACTCTATCACAATCTGAACATAATCTCATAATCCATCAGATCCTATCAAACTCAACATAGCAACAGCAGAAATATTACAAAGGTGCCTCGATCATGTAGGGCAGCTCACGAGGTCTAAACAATGAGGATCAAAGAGCGGAGGAGAACATCACATAGCTACTGATCACGGACCCATGGTCCAAGGAAAACTACTCACGAGACATCCTGGGAGCATCCATGGTGGAGAGGAGACTCCCGGAGGTCAACCCTCCCTCCGTCAGGGTGCCGAGAAGAGGTCTTCTGGTGCTCCCGATCTTCGGAAGCGCGGCGGCGGCGGAACAGAGGCGAGTTCGCGGAATAGGGTTCCTCTTCTGGAGTTTTCCCGTGACAGAGAATAAATAGGCGAAGGGGGGCAGCCAGAGGTGGACCAGGGGCCCCAGGCGCCCCCTGGCGCGGCCAGGGGTGGGGCCGCCTGGGCCCCCCTGGCTCCCCTCTGGCCCCTCCCGGGCTCTTCGCGAAGCTTCCTCCACGCTGATTTTTTATCTGAATTTTCCCGAATTTTTCTGGCAGTTTTTATATGGGGAAAAACTGAAATAGAAAAACAGCAGAAAACAGGAACTGGCACTGGGGTGCACTGAGTTAATAGGTTAGTCCAAATATGATCAAAAATGTATGAAAGTGTATCTAGAACATAGCAATATCACACAAAACATGCATGGAGCAAGCAGAAATTATAGATACGTTTTGGACGTATCAACATCCCCAAGCTTAATTCCTGCTCGTCCTCGAGTAGGTAAATGATAACAGCATAATTTCTGTGGTGACATGCTAGCAACCATAAAATAACTTTGAAAAGTAAATCAATCAAGGTTAAAGATTCAATTCAAGTCATAACATGCAAGAGTATATATTAGCATTGAAATAAGTAACAAAAGAACATTAGGTGCAAGAGCTCTCGCTGTCCGTGACTCGAATGTCCCCAAATGGTGTTTGCGTGCAAGAAGGGGGATAGGGAATACGAGAAAAAATTATTTTTGTGTTGAGAACTCAATCTACTAAAGTTTCACACTTGGTCTTCTTTGGAATCTTATCTTGACTCGTCCCTAGACCACTAGCCAGGTACAAGTCAATTTGATCCATTCCTTTTCGATATTTTGAGCACTCATGCAATGGATGAGCGTAAGCACGAGAGTTGACGCTTAGGATGGCAAAGAGAGAAATACGGTGGAGGAGGAAGACAAAAAGGAAGAGAAAGGCTCACATCAATGAGGACAATCATAGGCAAGAGATGCCAAATGATAGATATGATGTGAGGAGTAGGGATTGCCATGCAACGGATGCACATACGAGCTAAGAAGCTCTCCAATGGAACTAGTGGGGGTGCATCTAACTTGCTCGCTCATGAAGACCTAGAGCTCGTTTGAGGAGGCTCATCCTTGGAATATGCAAGCCAAGTTCTTTAGTGTGAAGGTCCCCACATAGCTATATGCATAATGATCATCTCTATGGAGTACAAGGATATAGAGGGAGTGCTAGTGTGGATCTCTCAAAAGGATAGTAGTGTTGCCCCCTTCTCTCTATTTATTTATTTTCCTCTTTTTCTATTTTTTTGTATTTTTTTGGTGGCCTCAATGGCTCTTTCTATTTAACTCTCATTTATCCTCTTTGGGATCTTTTATTGTGTCCACTTTGGGATCTTTTCCTCACTTAAGGGCAACACTCTATTTTACAAGAAGGTAAAGGAAATCTTTCACACTTTACAAGGTACTCAAAATCATAAAGAAGATGTAAATACATGATGTATGTCGCTGCCAGTGTAGCAGGAACATGTATGACATGAAGATCAAGTCATGAAGAGGTGGAAGTTGCATGGCAATGTAAGTCAGAAAGGCTATGGAAATGCCTTGATAGGTAGGTATGGTGGCTGTTTTGAGGAAAGATATAAGGAGGCTTATGATGACAGAGCGTATCATGCCAAGGGTTTGGATGTACTGGCGAAGGTGGACACCAACTCTCGGAGTGAGAAGAAGGCAATGCACGACACAGGAGAGGCTAGCAAAATATGGGAAGGTGGAAGTGTCAACTTTCAATACTTACATTAGTCCGAAGAACTCATGCACTTATTATCGGTAAATCTCAATCTAATGAGGAGGTTCACAAAGAGACAAGTACCCCGAGGAGGAGTGTATGGGGGTTTGGTTATCCTTGCGCATCCTCGACTCATGGTACGTGAGTGTTCTCTGATATTCGACCCCTCAGAAGAGTAGTGATCCATCTAGTAGCTAGAGTTCTCAACTAGTTTTGGAGGTTTTGAAAATACACACGGATTGCCCAAAATACGACACCTATCACTAATAGGCTAGATCTCTTGACACCAAAAGTTCAAACATTACTCACACCAATACCTCAAAACTATTGCAAGTTAGTACTAATATTAAATAGCAACCTCAATTACTTACTTTCAAGACAAGACACAACTCAGTGCAACAACCAACTCTCTTTAACAAGATAAACATGAAAACTAAAAAGAGTTCCAGCAAAAAACTAAACAAAATCCAAGGCTCTTGCTAAAGACAAACTAAGACTAAGACTAAACATGGCAGTAGCTATGAAAAGATAAAGAACACACAACAGCAAAAAGATAAGCAGGAAAAATCCTATGATGTGTTCTAAATTTGAAAGTGGAGCGTGTTTCTCTCCCACACAAAGTAAGACGGGATCTAAATTGTAATGAACAGCAAGCAAAGCTAAAGAAAACTAAAAACAAAACCTAAGAGCGAGACGCTCCAAGCATAGCACATAACGCATGAAGTGATAAAAATATAGTGAGACGAAGGACGAACTGATGATTGTTGATGGAGAAGGGGATGCACGGGGGCATCCCCAAGCTTAGACGCTTGAGTCTCCTTGAATATTTATTGGGGATGCATGGGGACATCCCCAAGCTTGAGCGCTTGACACTCCTGGATCTTCTTTCATCATCTTCCATCGCACACTTGAAAACTCCCTTCATACATAACTCATCATAAGCTGATTAGAGAGGTTAGTACCCTTAATAAATAATTTTTCTCCACTGGATATAAAGATAATCTTGAAGATTTACTGTTTCTCAAGAGTGCCAAAAAGTTTTTGCAAAGAAAAAGCAAGCTTAAGGTTTGCAAAAGTAAGGAGAGACAAAACGTGGCAGAATCTGTGAAAAACAGAACAGCAGATAGTAAAGAATTTTTTAGGGGCACTTCTGCAACTCAAATAAAAAAACTCAGAACATACGGAAGTTTCGTAATTGTATATAGCATACTGTGTAAAAATTTCAGCTCAAAAAGATGAACTGGGATTTTTATGGAATTTTTATGGTCACGAGGACAGAATCTGTTTTCTAGGCAGCATGTCACAACTTTTACTTCCCTTGCCGTAAGAGGCTATAACTTGGCACAAAGCTGAAAAATAAAGATACAATGATGTTGCTACAAAAGTAACAATCATCAATACACAACAAAATCAAAAAGAAAACACCTAAATTCGTTGCGGGCTGCCTCCCGAAAGCGCTTCTTTAAAGCCATTAGCTAGGCATAATGCAAAAAGAAGAATCAAGTTTTATCAAGAGAAAGAGAATAACTAGCCCGTGTAACGGACTCAAAAGGTAACTTGATTTTCTTTCTAGGGAAGTGTTCCATCCCCTTTTTGAATGGGAATTGGAATTTAATATTCCCCTCTTTCATGTCAATAACCTCACCAACGGTGCGAAGAAAAGGACGTCCCAAAATAATTGGACATAAAGGTTCACACTCTATATCCATAACAATAAAATCGACGGGAACATAGTTGTCATTGACAATGATAAGAACATCGTCGATCTTCCCTAAAGGTTTCTTTACGGAAGAATCAACAAGACGAACACCAAAAGAACAAGGCTAAAAAGGTTTCAATTCAAACGTATCAAATATTCTTTTGGGCATATCGGAGGTACTAGCTCCAACATCACATAAAGCATAGCAAGAGAAGTTACTCAATTTAATTTTGACATAGGGTCCCAACCATCATCTAGCTTCCTAGGTATGGAGGCTTCTACTCTAAGCTTCTCCTCCCTAGTTTTGATGAGAGCATTTGTGATATGCTCCGTGAAGGCAAGATTAAGTGTGCTAGTGTGGGGGTCTCTAGACATTTTGTGTAGCAAGCTAATAACTTCTGAGAGGGTACAACTATCAAAATCAATATCACTACTATCAAAGGTGGTAGTAGTGTCATATAGGCTCATTTGTTTGAAACCCTCTATGTTCATAGGAGTTTCTTTTTCTATGGTTGCGGTATTAGCATCACCATTAATAGGTCCAACGGGACTAGGAGTGCATTGGGTGCTAATAGTTTGAGTGTCCTCAACAATTTGGATAGTAGCAACTGTGTGGTGTGTAGGAAGGCTCTTAATTCTATCCTCTTCCTCTTTTTCTCTAGCCCATCTTTCTTTAAGTTTAGCCATCATCCTAATATTTTCATTGATTTGCAACTGGATAGCATTAATAGGAGTGGCCTTATTCTCCTCAAGGGGAGAGGTTCTAATTTTAAGCATCTCAATATCAAGGGCTAAGCTTTCTACCTTCAAAGAGAGATTATCTATTTTATCTAATTTCTCTTCTACATTTTTGTTGAAGGCTTTTTGGGTAGTGATAAAGTCCCTAAGCATGCTTTGTAATTCAGAGGAGGGGTTCTTGTTGCTAGGGTAGGTGTTGTTGTTCCCATGGTTGGATGGAAACGGTCTAGGATTGCTAGCAAAATTTCCCCTATAAGCATTGTTGTTGAAGTTGTTTCTAGCAATAAAGTTCACATCTACTTGTTCTTGGGCAACCAAAGAATTTAAAGGAACATCATGAGGATCAATAGAGGGTTGCTTGGTAAGTAGAGACATAATTAAGTCAACTTTTTCATTGAGGGAGGTAATTTCCTCGACAGAATTTACCTTCCTACCTGTTGGAGCGCGTTCGGTGTGCCATTGAGAATAATTGGTCATCATTTCATCGAGAAGCTTCGTGGCAGCACCAAGTGTAGTTGACATAAAGGTTCCTCCCGCGGCCGAATCTAACAGGTTCCGCGAGGTAAAGTTCAAGCCTGCATAAAAAGTCTGGATAACCATCCAAGTAGTCAAACCATGTGTAGGGCATTTCTTAACAAGAGATTTCATTCGTTCCCAAGCTTGGGCAACGTGTTCATTATCCAATTGCTTAAAATTCATAATATTACTCCTCAATTGGATAATCTTAGCAGGAGGGTAGTACTTCCCTGTAAAAGCATCTTTGCACTTATCCCAAGAATCTATGCTATTTCTAGGCAAAGATTGAAACCAGATTTTAGCATCTCCCCTTAAAGAGAAAGGAAAGAGCTTGAGCTTAACAACATCACCTTCTACTTCTTTATACTTTTGCATATCACATAATTCAATAAAATTATTCAAGTGTAAAGCATCATCATCTCTAGCACCAGAGAATTGATCTCTCATAACAAGGTTTAGCAAAGCAGGTTTAATTTCATAAGAGGTAGCTGAAGTGGCAGGTGTGGCAAATGGAGTGCAGATAAAGTCTTGGTTGTTGTGACTAGTGAAGTCACACAACTTGGTGTTTTCAATGGAACCCATGGTAACAGCAAGTGTGGCAGATTTTTTTTGTAGTTTTTGATAAAAGACACAAAGATAAAAACTGAAAGATAAACTAACAACACTAAAAAACAAAGGTAAAGGGTAGTGTGCAACTCCCCTATCTTAGCACTTGGAGTCCCCGGCAACGGCGCCAGAAATACTCTTGCTTGGCGGCCTCTCGCCCCCTTCGTTGGTTACCCCAAGTGGAAGGTTGAGATGCAGTGCAGCAACAGTTTTCCCTCGGTGAAGATACCAAGGTTTGTCTCCAGTAGGACTCCAGAGATGATAAGTAGGTGTCAGCGGCGCAACTGACGCGGACCTGCACACAGACCAGATAACTTTGTTCCCAACGAAGTTCAGAGAGGTTGTCAATCTCTTCTGTCTTGTTGTTCACAAGGATAAAATGCAAGGGATAATGATAGCAAGTAAAAGCAGTAAAGTAAATATAGCATGGAAACAATAATGAGGATATGGACCGGGATACGTGATGTTCGCTAGTGATGTCTCTCTCCCAAAAGACGATAAAATTTCTATGCGAGGTAAACAAATTACAGTAAGGCAATTGACAGGATTATGAACGCACCGCAATGCTAACTATGCTACAAAAGAAAGGACGAGGTTCAAAAGCACAGGCAGTACGCCAAGATAAGTAGACCAAAATCCATCTGCATCTACTACTAATCATCCACCTTGAGATATCTATCCGGAACATCTCGCTGGTATTAAGTTGCGAGCCCCACCCAAAGTGTAAACCCAAAGCAACATCCAACTGCATTAAAAAGAACTCTGTGTAAAGTAAACAATCCTTGTGACCGCGGTCACAAGCACCGTTGTTTTATCCCTTGTGGCAACAGCACATCCCCTAGACTCATGTTTCTGTCACTCAAGCGTGTCATTGGGGGGCATGAACCCACAATCTAGCACAACGCTCCCTCTTGAAGTCACTACCTACTACTTGGCCAAAGCAATAAACAGCAACGGAGAACATGCAAGAATTACTTAGGAACAAAAATATAAGAGATAAAAACCAAATATATTACTCTATCACAATCTGAACATAATCTCATAATCCATCAGATCCTATCAAACTCAACATAGCAATAGCAGAAATATTACAAAGGTGCCTCGATCATGTAGGGCATCTCACGAGGTCTAAACAATGAAGATCAAAGAGGGGAGGAGAACATCACATAGCTACTGATCACGGACCCATTGTCCAAGGAAAACTACTCACGAGACATCTGGGGAGCATCCATGGTGGAGAGGAGTCTCCCGGAGGTCAACCCTCCCTCCGGCAGGGTGCCGGGAAGAGGTCTTTTGGTGCTCCCGATCTTCGGAAGCGCGGCGGCGGCGGAACAGAGGCGAGTTCGCGTAATAGGGTTCCTCTTCTGGAGTTTTCCCGTGACGGAGAATAAATAGGCGAAGAGGGGCAGCCAGAGGTGGACCAGGGGCCCCAGGCGCCCCCTGGCTCCCCTCTGGCCCCTCCCGGGCTCTTCGCGAAGCTTCCTCCACGCTGATTTTTTATCTGAATTTTCCCGATTTTTTCTGGCACTTTTTATATTGGGGAAAACTGAAATAGAAAAACAACAGAAAACAGGAACTCGAACTGGGGTGCACTGAGTTAATAGGTTAGTCCAAATATGATAAAAAATGTATGAAAGTGTATCTAGAACATAGAAATATCACACAAAACATGCATGGAGCAAGCAGAAATTATAGATACGTTTTGGACGTATCAATGTGATGTTGCCACAAGGGGGAAAACAACGGTGCTTGTAACTGCGGTTGCAAGGATTGTTTACTTTACGCAAAGTGCTTTTTAATGCAGTTGTCTGTTGCTTTGGGGTTACACTTTGGGTGGGGCTCGCAACTTAATACCAGCGAGATGTTCTGGATAGATATCTCAAGGTGTATGATTAGTAGTAGATGAAGTTGGATTTCGGTCTACTTATTTTGGCGTACTGCCTGTGCTTTTGAGCCTCTTCCTTTCTTTTGTAGTTAGTATTGCGGTGCGTTCATAATCCTGTCAATTGCCCTTCTGTAATTTGTTTACCTCGCATAGCAGTTTTATCGTCTTTTGGGAGAGAGACATCACTAGTGAACATTACGTATCCCGATCCATATCCTCATTACTGTTTCCATGCTCATTTACTTTTCTGCTTTTACTTTCAGTTGCTATCATTATCCCTTGTGTTTGATCCTTTGCGAACTTCGTTGGGAACAAAGTTATTTGTGTCTATGTGCAGGTCCGCGTCAGTTGCGCCGCTGACACCTACTCATCATCTCTGGAGTCCTACTGGAGACAAACCTTGGTATCTTTACCGAGGGAAATTTGCTGCTGTGCTACATCACGCCTTCCACTTGGGGCTCACCAACGAAGGGCGAGAAGACTATACCCGTCAACTCTCGCGCCATCAAGCAAATTTCTGGCGCCGTTGCCGGGGACTCCGAGTGCTAAGATAGGGGAGTTGCACACTACCCTTTACCTTTGTTTTTTGAGTCTTGTTAGTTTACCTTTCAGTTTTTATCTTTGTGTCTTTTATCAAAAATCACAAAAAATCTACCACACTTGCTGCTGCTATGGGTTCCACTGAAAACACCAAGTTGTGTGACTTCACTAGTCACAACAACCAAGACTTTATCTGCACCCCCATTGCCACACCTGCCACTTCAGCTACCTCTTATGAAATTAAACCTGCCTTCCTAAACCTTGTTATGAGAGATCAATTCTCTGGTGCTGGAGATGATGCTGCTTTACACTTGAACAATTTTGTTGAATTATGTGATATGCAAAAGTATAAAGAAGTAGAAGGTGATATTTTTAAGATCAAGCTCTTTCCTTTCTCTTTAAGGGGAGACGCTAAAATTTGGTTTCAATCTTTGCCTAGGAATAGCATAGATTCTTGGGATAAGTGCAAAGATGCTTTTATAGGGAAGTACTACCCACCTGCTAAAATTATCCAATTAAGGAGTAACATTATGAATTTTAAGCAATTGGATAATGAACACGTTGCCCAAGCTTGGGAACGAATGAAATCTCTTGTTAAGAAATGCCCTACACATGGTTTGACTACCTGGATGGTTATCCAGACTTTTTATGCAGGCTTGAACTTTACCTCGCGGAACCTGTTAGATTCGGCCGTGAGAGGAACCTTTATGTCAACTACACTTGGTGCTGCCATGAAGCTTTTCGATGAGATGATGACAGATTATTCCCAATGGCACACCGAACGCGCTCCAACAGGTAGGAAAGTAAACTTTGTCGAGGAAGTTACCTCCCTAAATGAAAATTTTGACTTAATTATGTCTCTACTTACCAAGCAACCCTCTATTGATCCTCATGATGTCCCTTTAAATTCTTTGGTTGCCCAAGAACAAGTAGATGTGAACTTTATTGCTAGAAACAACTTCAACAACAATGCTTATAGGGGTAATTTTGCTAGCAATCCTAGACCGTTTCCATCCAACTATGGGAACAACAACACCTACCCTAGCAACAAGAACCCCTCTTCTGAATTGGAAAACATGCTTAGACACTTTATCACTACCCAAAAAGCCTTCAACAAAAATGTAGAGGAGAAATGAGCTAAATTAGATAATCTCTCTTTGAAGGTAGAAAGCTTAGCCCTTGATATTGAGATGCTTAAAATTAGAACCTCTCCCCTTGAGGAGAATAAGGCCACTCCTATTAATGCTATCCAATTACAAATTAATGAAAATATTAGGATGCTGGCTAAACTTAAAGAAAGGTGGGCTAGAGAAAAAGAGGAAGAGGATAGAATTAAGAGCCTTCCTACACACCACACAGTTGCCACTATCCAAATTGTTGAGGACACCCAAACTATTAGCACCCAATGCACTCCTAGTCCCGTTGGACCTATTAATGGTGATGCTAATACCTCAACCAAAGATGAAGAAACTCCTATGAACATAGAGGGTTTCAAACAAGTGAGCCTAGACGACACTACTACCACCTTTGATAGTAGTGATATTGATTTTAATAGTTGCACCTCTCAGAAGTTATTAGCTTGCTACACAAAATGTCTAGAGACCCCCACACTAGCACACTTAATCTTGCTTTCACGAAGCATATCACAAATGCTCTCATCAAAGCTAGGGAGGAGAAGCTTAGAGTACAAGCCTCCATACCTAGGAAGCTAGATGATGGTTGGGACCCTATGATCAAAATTAAATTAAATAACTTCTGTGATGTTGGAGCTAGTACCTCGGTTATGCCCAAAAGAATATTTGATATGTTTGAATTGAAGCCCTTTGAGCCTTGTTCTTTTGGTGTTCGTCTTGTTGATTCTTCCGTAAAGAAACCTTTGGGGAAGATCGACGATGTTCTTATCATTGTCAATGACAACTATGTTCCCGTTGATTTTATTGTTATGGATATAGAGTGTGAACCTTTGTGTCCAATTATTTTGGGACGTCCTTTTCTTCGCACCGTTGGTGCGGTTATTGACATGAAAGAGGGGAATATAAAATTCCAATTCCCATTCAAAAAGGGGATGGAACACTTCCCTAGAAAGAAAATCAAGTTACCTTTTGAGTCCGTTACACGGGCTAGTTATTCTCTTTCTCTTGATAAAACTTGATTCTTCTTTTGCATCATGCCTACCTTAAAGGCATAAAAGAAAGCGCTTTCGGGAGGTAGCCCGCAACGAATTTAGGTTTCTTTTTTATTTTTGTTGTGTCTTGATGTTTGTTACTACTGTAGCAACATCATTGTATCTTTATTTTTCAGCTTTGTGCCAAGTTATAGCCTCTTATGATAAGGGAAGCAAAAGTTGTGACGTGCTGTCCAGAAAACAGATTCTATCCCTTGACAGAAAAATTCGAATCAAATCACCAAATCATCTTTTTGATATGAATTTTTTTGAAAGCGTGCTCTATACAATTGTGAAACTTCCGTATGTTCGGAGTTTTTTGATATGAGTTGCAGAAGTACCCCTAAAAAATTCTTTACTACCTGCTGTTCTGCTTTTCACAGATTCTTCCACGTTTTGTCTCTCCTAACTTTTGCAAACCTTAAGCTTGCTTTTTCTTTGAAATTTTTTTTTGGCACTCTTGAGAAACATTAGATCTTCAAGAATATCTTTATATCCAGTGGGGAAAAATTATTTTATTAAGGGTACTAACCTCTCTAATCAGATTATGATGAGTTATGTATGAAGGGAGTTTTCAAGTGTGCGATGGAAGATGATGAAAGAAGATCCAGGAGTGTCAAGCGCTCAAGCTTGGGGATGCCCCCATGCATCCCCAATAAATATTCAAGGAGACTCAAGCGTCTAAGCTTGGGGATGCCCCCGTGCATCCCCTTCTCCATCAACAATCATCAGTTCGTCCTTCGCCTCACTATATTTTAATTACTTTATGCGTTATGTGCTATGCTTGGAGCGTCTCGCTCTTAGGTTTTATTTTTAGTTTTCTTTAGCTTTGCTTGCTGTTCATAACAAGTTAGATCCCGTCTTACTTTGTGTGGAAGAGAAACACTCTCCACTTTCAAAATCTAGAACACATCATAAGATTTTTCATGCTTATCTTTTTGCTGTTGTGTGTTCTTTATCTTTTCGTAGCTGCTGCCATGTTTAGTCTTAGTCTTAGTTTGTCTTTAGCAAGAGCCTTGGATTTTGTTTAGTTTGTTGCTGGAAATCTTTTTAGTTTTCATGTTTATCTTGTTAAAGAGAGTTGGTTGTTGCACTGAGTTGTGTCTTGTCTTGAAAGTAGGTAATTGAGGTTGCTATTTAAATTCTAGTAGTAACTTGCAATAGTTTTGAGGTATTGTTGTGAGTAATGTTTGAACTTTTGGTGTCAAGAGCTCTAGCCTATTAGTGATAGGTGTCGTATTTTGGGCAATCCGTGTGTATTTTCAAAACCTACAAAACTAGTTGAGAACTCTAGCTACTAGATGGATCACTAATCTTTGGAGGGATCGAATATTAGAGTACACTCACGTACCATGAGTCGAGGATGCGCAAGGATAACCAAACCCCATACACTCCTCCTCGGGGTACTTTTCTCTTTGTGAACCTCCTTATTAGATTGAGAGTTACCGATAATAAGTGCATGAGTTCTTCGGACTAATGTAAGTATTGAAAGTTGACACTTCCACCTTCCCATATTTTGCTAGCCTCTCCCGTGCCGTGCATTGCCTTCTTCTCACTCCGAGAGTTGGTGTCCACCTTCGCCGGTACATCCAAACCCTTGGCATGATACGCTCTGTCATCATAAACCTCCTTATATCTTTCCTCAAAACAGCCACCATACCTACCTATCAAGGCATTTCCATAGCCTTTCCGAGATATATTGCCATGCAACATCCACCTCTTCATGACTTGATCTTCATGTCATACATGTTCCTGCTACACTGGCAGCGACATACATTGCATACATCATGATAGTTACATCTTCTTTATGATTTTGAGTACCTTGTAAAGTGTGAAAGATCTCCTTTACCTTCTTGTAAAAAAGAGTGTTGCCCTTAAGTGAGGAAAAGATCCCAAAGTGGACACAATAAAAGATCCCAAAGAGGACAAATGAGAGTTTAATAGAAAGAGCCATTGAGGCCACAAAAAAATAGAAAAAAATAGAAAAAAGATAAAAAGAAATAAAAAGAGAGAAAGGGGCAACACTACTATCCTTTTGAGAGATCCACACTAGTACTCCCTTTATATCTTTGTACTCCATAGAGATGATCATTATGCATATAGCTATGTGGGGACCTTCACACTATAGAACTTGGCTTGCATATTCCAAGGATGAGCCTCCTCAAACGAGCTCTAGGTCTTCATGAGCGAGCAAGTTAGATGCACCCCCACTAGTTCCATTGGAGAGCTTCCTAGCTCGTATGTGCATCTGTTGCATGGCAATCCCTACTCCTCACATCATATCTATCATTTGGCATCTCTTGCCTATGATTGTCCTCATTGATGTGAGCCTTTCTCATCCTTTTTGTCTTCCTCCTCCGCACTTCTCCCTTTGCCATCCTAAGTGTCAACTCTCGTGCTTACGCTCATCCATTGCATGAGTGCTCAAAATATTAAAAAAGGAGTGGATCAAATTGACTTGTACCTGGCTAGTGGTCTGGGGACGAGTCAAGATAAGATTCCAGAAAAAGACCGAGTGTGAAACTTTAGTAGATTGAGTTCTCAACAAATAAATTGTTTTTCTCGTATTCCCTATCCCCCCTTCTTGCACGCAAACACCATTTGGAGACATTCGAGTCACGGACAGCGAGAGCTCTTGCACCTAATGTTCCTTTGTTACTTGTTTCAATGCTAATATAGACTCTTGCATGTTATGACTTGAATTGAATCTCTAACCTTGATTGCTTTACTTTTCAAAGTTCTTATATGGTTGCTATCATGTCACCACATAAATTATCCCGTTATCATTTACATACTCGAGGACGAGCAGGAATTAAGCTTGGGGATGTTGATACGTCCAAAACGTATCTATAATTTCTGCTTGCTCCATGCATGTTTTGTGTGATATTGCTATGATCTAGATACACTTTCATACACTTTTGATCATATTTGGACTAACCTATTAACTCAGTGCACCACAGTGTCAGTTCCTGTTTTCTGCTGTTTTTCTATTTCAGTTTTCCCCCATATAAAAAGTGCCAGAAAAATTCTGAGAAAAATATAGGAAAAATCAGCGTATAGGAAGCTTCGCGAAGAGCCCGAGTGGGGCCAGAGGGGAGCCAGGGGTGGCCCAGGCGGCCACCCGGCTCCAAGGTTTGTCTCCAGTAGGACTCCAGAGATGATAAGTAGGTGTCAGCGGCGCAACTGACGCGGACCTGCACACAGACACAAATAACTTTGTTCCCAACGAAGTTTAGAGATGTTTTCAATCTCTCCGGTCTTGTTGTTCACAAAGGATCAAACGCAAGGGATAATGATAGCAACTGAAAGTAAAAGCAGAAAAGTAAATGAGCTTGTAAACAGTAATGAGGATATGGACCGGGATACGTGATGTTCACTAGTGATGTCTCTCTCCCAAAAGACGATAAAACTGCTATGCAAGGTGAACAAATTACAGAAGGGAAATTGACAGGATTATGAACGCACCGCAATGCTAACTATGCTACAAAAGAAAGGAAGAGGTTCAAAAGCATGGGCAGTACGCCAAAATAAGTAGACCAAAATCCAACTGCATCTACTACTAATCATCCACCTTGAGATATCTATCCAGAACATTTCGCTGGTATTAAGTTGTGAGCCCCACCCAAAGTGTAAACCCAAAGCAACAGACAACTGCATTAAAAAGTACTTTGCGTAAAGTAAACAATCCTTGCAACCGCGGTTACAAGCACCGTTGTTTTCCCCCTTGTGGCAACAACACATCCCCTAGACTCATGTTTCTGTCACTCAAGCGTGTCATCGGGGGGGCATGAACCCACAATCGAGCAAAACGTTCCCTCTTGGGGTTACTACCTACTACTTGGCCAAAGCAATAAACAACAACGGAGAACATGCAAGAATTACTTAGGAACAAAAATATAAGAGATAAGAACCAAATATATTACTCAATCATAATCTGAACATAATGTCATAATCCATCAGATCCCATCAAACTCAGCATAGCAACAGCAGAAAGATTACAAAAGTTCCTCGATCATGTAGGGCAGCTCACGACGTCTAAACCATGAAGAACAAAGAGGGGAGGAGAACATCACATAGTTACTGATCACAGACCCATGGTCCAAGGAAAACTACTCACAAGACATCCGGGAAGCATCCATGGTGGAGAGGAGACTCCCGGAGGTCAACCCTCCCTCCGGCAGGGTGCCGGGAAGAGGTCTTCTGGGGCTCCCGATCTCGGAAGCGCGGCGGCGGCGGAACAGAGGCGAGATCGCGAAAAAGGGTTCTGTCCTCGAGGGTTTCACGTCACGGGGAATATATAGGCGAAGGGGGGTAGCAAGAGGTGGACCAAGGGCCCCAGGCGCCCCCCTGGCGCGGCCCAGGGGGTGCCGCGCCGGGTGGCTGCCTGGGCCACCCCTGGCTCCCCTTTGGCCCCACTCGGGCTCTTCGCGAAGCTTCCTGTACGCTGATTTTTCCTATATTTTCCCAGAATTTTTCTGGCACTTTTTATATGGCGGAAAACTGAAATAGAAAAACAGCAGAAAACAGGAACTGGCACTGTGGTGCACTGAGTTAATAGGTTAGTCCAAATATGATCAAAAGTGTATGAAAGTGTATCTAGATCATAGAAATATCACACAAAACGTGCATGGAGCAAGCAGAAATTATAGATACGTTTTGGACGTATCAGCGAGGGATGAGGTGACGATGCGCGTCAGGAATGGATTGAAGTTCGATGTCATCGCTGTCGGGATGTTACCTCTTCATCTACCTTCGGGATTAGTTTTAAACCTTAATAATTGTTATTTGGTGCATGCGTTAAGCATGAACATTATATCTGGATCTTGTTTATTGCGAGACGGTTACTCGTTTAAATCATAGAATAAAGGTTGTTCTATTTTTATGAGTAATATCTTTTATGGTCATGCACCCGACGTAAATGGTTTATTCTTGTTGGATCTCGATAGTAGTACTTCCCACATCCATAACATTGATGCTAAAAGATGAAAAATGAATAATGATAATTCCACATACTTGTGGCACTACCGTTTAGGTCATATTGGTGTAAAACGCATGAAGAAACTCCATTCTGATGGACTTTTCCAGTTACTTGACTTTGAATCATTTGACACATGTGAATCATGCCTCATGGGTAAGATGACTAAGACCCCGTTTTCTGGTACGATGGAATGGGCGAGTGACTTGTTGGAAATCATACATACTAATGTGTGTGGACCAATGAGGATTTCGACACGTGGTGGATATCGTTACTTCCTAACTTTCACTGATGATTTAAGTAGATATGGGTATATTTACTTAATGAAACACAAGTCTGAAACATTTGAAAAGTTCAAAGAATATCAGAGTGAAGTAGAAAATCATCGTAACAAGAAGATCAAATTTCTACGATCTGATCGCGGAGGGGAATATCTGAGTTATGAGTTTGGCATTCACTTGAAAAACTGTGGAATTGTTTCCCAACTCGCGCCACCTGGAACACCACAACGTAATGGTGTGTCTGAGCGTCGTAATCGTACTTTATTAGATATGGTGCGCTCTATGATGTCTCTATCCGATCTACCAATGTCATTTTGGGGCTATGCATTAGAGACAGCTGCATTCACTTTAAATAGGGCACCATCTAAATCCGTTGAGACGACACCATATGAGTTGTGGTTTGGCAAGAAGCCTAAATTATCGTTTCTTAAAATTTGGGAGTGTGAGGCTTATTTCAAACGGTTACAACCCGATAAGCTCGAACCCAAAGCGGAAAAATGCGTCTTCATAGGATACCCTAAGGAAACTATAGGGTATACCTTCTATCACCGATCCGAAGGCAAAGTCTTTGTTGCTAAGAACGTATCCTTTCTTGAGAAGGAGTTTCTTTCGAAACGAGTGAGTGGGAGGAAAATATAACTAGACGAGGTTATTGAACCTTCTCCCGAATTGGAGAGTAGCGCAGCGCAAGAAGATTTGGATCTTTTGGTGCCGCCTTCACCAGCTAGAGAGGAAGAAGCTGATGATAATGATCATGAAGCTTCGGTCGAAGTTCCCGTTCGTAGGTCGACTAGGTTACGTACTACTCCTGAGTGGTACGGTAATCCTGTCATGAATGTTTTATTGTTAGACAATGATGAACCTACGAACTATGAGGAAGCGACGATGAGCCCAGACTCTGGAAAATGTCAAGACGCCATGAACTCTGAAATGGAATCCATGAAAGAAAACCAAGTGTGGACTTTGGTTGACCTTTCTGATAGCCGCAAGGCTGTTGAATGTAAATGGATTTTCAAGAAGAAAACATACGCTGACGGTAATGTTACTGTACATAAAGCTCGACTTGTCGCAAAAGGTTTTCGACAAATTCAAGGAGTTGACTACGATGAGACCTTCTCACCCGTAGCGATGTTTAAGTCTGTTAGGGTTCTGCTAGCAATTGCTGCTTATTTTGATTATGAAATTTGGCAGATGGATGTCAAAACTGCATTCCTCAATGGAAACATTGAAGAAGAGTTGTACATGGTACAACCCCAAGGTTTTGTCAATCCTAAGGATGCTGGTAAAGTGTGCAAGCTTCAGCGTTCCATCTATGGACTAAAGCAAGCATCCCCGAGTTGGAATCTTCGATTTGATGAGGTTATCAAAGGTTTTGGATTTGTCCAAAATTATAAAGAAGCTTGTGTTTACAAGAAAGTGAGTGGGAGCTCGGTTGCATTTCTGATTTTATATGTAGATGACATATTACTAATTGGGAATGACGTGGAGCTGCTTAACAGTATGAAAGATTATTTGAATAATAGTTTTTCAATGAAAGATCTTGGTGAAGCTGCATACATATTAGGCATTAAGATCTATAGAGATAGATCGAGACGCTTAATAGCACTTAGTCAAAGTACATACCTTGAGAAGATAGTGAAGAAATTCAATATGCAGGATGCAAAGAAAGGTTCTTTTCCCATGTTACAAGGTAAGCCATTGAGTAAGACTCAGTGTCCAACTACGGCAACAGAAAGGGAAAGGATGAATAAAATCCCCTATGCCTCGGCCATAGGTTTTGTTATGTATGTCATGTTGTGTACTAGACCAGATGTGTCCCATGCTCTTAGTTTGACGAGCAGGTACCAGAGTGATCCTGGAGAGGCTCACTGGACAGCAGTTAAAAATATCCTTAAGTACCTAAAGAGTACTAAGGACATGTTTCTTGTCTATGGTGGTGATGAAGAGCTCTTCGTAAAAGGTTACGTCGATGCTAGCTTCAATACTGATCCAGATGACTCAAAATCTCAAACAGGGTATGTATTTATTTTGAACGGAGCTGCGGTTAGCTAGAGGAGTTGCAACCAGAGCGTCATTTCAAGATCTACATTAGAGGCGGAGTATATGGCCGCTTCTGAAGCAGCGACAGAAGGGATATGGCTGAAGGAATTTGTCACTGAACTCGGCGTTGTTCCGAGTGCACTGGATCCCATGGAGATATTTTGTGACAACACTGGTGCCATTGCTCTAGCCAAGGAACCAAGATGTCACAAGAGCTCCAAGCATATCAAACGCCGGTTTCATCAAATTCGTGAGCATGTCATTGAAGGAGATATTACCATTAGCAAAGTACATACGGATCAGAATATCGCGGATCCATTGACTAAAGTTCTTCCACAAACAAAACATGATCAACATCAGAATGCCATGGGTGTTAGATTTATTCCAATGTAAACTAGATTATTGACTCTAGTGCAAGTGGGAGACTGTTGGAAATATGCCCTAGAGGCAATAATGAAATTGTTATTATCATATCTCCGTGTTCATGATATATGTTTATTTTCCATGCTATAATTGTATTAATCGGAAACATAATGCATGTGTGGTTGCATAAACAACACCGCGTCCCTAGTAAGCCTCTACTTTACTAGCACGTTACTTAATGATGGTTATGGTTTCCTAACCATGAACATGAGTTGTTTATTAATTAATGGGATCATGTCATTAGAAGAATGACGTGATGGACAGACCCAACTAAGCATAACAATATTGATCGTTTCATTAAGTTTATACTGTCATGCCTTTTATTGTCAAGTATCATGTTTCTTAGACCATGAGAATATGTTATTCCCGGGCACCGGAAGAATACTTTGGGGACATCAACCATCACATCGTGACAGGGTGATCATAAAGATGTCTAACGGGTATCTCTGAAAGTACTTGTTGAATTACATGAATCAAGACTGGGATTTGTCCCTCCGTGTGACGGTGAGATATACTCTGGGCCCACTCGGTAATGCATATTCGGTAACGCTTGCAAGCACGTGACTAATGAGTTAGTCACAGAGAATGTTGTATTACATAACGAGTAAAGAGTACTTACCGGTAACGAGATTGAACTAGGTATAGTGATACCGACGATCGAATCTCGGGTAAGTAAAATATCGTGTGACAAAGGAAATTGTGTACGGATTATAGTAGTCCACGACATAGTGGTTCAATCGATAAAGATCTTCGTTGAATGTGTGGGAGTAATTATGGATATCCTGGTCCCTCTAATGGTTATTGATCAGAGAGATGTCTCGATCATGTCTGCACATTCTCGAACCCGTAGGGTCACACACTTAACGTTCGGTAATACTAGAATAGCTCTGGGATAATTTTATTAATGGTGTTCGAATATAGTTCGGAGTCTCGGATGAGATCCTAGAGATCACGAGGAGCTCCGGAAGAGTCCGGAGGTAAAGATTTATATAAGGCAAGTTGATTTCAGGGTTCCGGAAAAATTCGGGATTTTTTCGGCAATGTCAGAATGTTCTAGAAGGTTCTGGAGGGTCCCACTATGGGCCCCACCTGTTTTGGACGACCAAGGGTGGTCCAATAGTCCATGTGACCAGCCCTCCTTGGATTATTATGCCAATAAATGGGAAGCCCTTCAATGGGAGGGTTACCGCTCTTAAAAGAAAGGTGTTACCATCTTTTAAATGAGAGAGGGGTTTTCACTTGGGAATTGAAGTGGCTACAACCTCCTTGCCTATATAAGAGAGGGGAAAGGCTCACCAAGAATCCCCAAGTCCTTCCACACCTCCTCCTCCCTCACGTGCATCGCTTGGCGAAGCCCTGTCCGCGGGAAACTCTTCACCATATCCACCACCACGCCGTTGTGCTGCTGGAATCGATCCCATCTATTTCTCCCTCTTGCTTGCTGGATCAAGAAGAAGGAGACGTCATCGAGCTGTACGTGTGCAAGCCTCCGGAGGTACTGCTCGTTTGCAGTGCTGATCGGATCGAACTTCACCAACAACTTCACCAAGGTTCGTTGAAATAAACGTTCAACGTGTGTGTTCTTCGAGGATATGATGACCTACTCTCCCCGTTACTAGCATCTTCTAGATTGGATCTTGGATGTTGCTTCCGCATGTGAGAGAATTTTTTTGTTTTCTATCGCGCAATCTCCTACACTTAGCACCGGTACAGCATGGAACATTGGGAGCAGCCTAATGCATCGGTATGGAGGGAGTAGCTAAGATACAACCCTTGCACGTAGTCATATCTAAAAAGCATGACTAGACCAATTGCATGTGTATATGCATGAAGGAAAAATCATTAAATAAGATACAACCTCTAAGGGCATCTTCAATGGTTGTAAGATAGGTATTGATAAATTTGCCACCTAGGATAAAATGATGATGTGTCATGCAATAAATGAGGTGAGAGAGCAAAATTGTACTCCCTCCATACCGGTGCATAGGGCATCTTACGAAAATCAGATTTTCCCAAAACTCTTAGGCGTCAATCATTAAATGCATAGAAGGAAGAGGATGCGTCACAGCGGGGCTTGGTGTTGATTAGGCAAACACCCAATGCATGCAGCGCGGGCTTAACGTTGATTAGGCAAGCAATTAAAGCTAGTTTTGCATGCAATTAAGTACGTGAGCATGCGTGAATATCTCACTAAATAGCCATTCAATGCATGGAGAAACTGGGTTGTGATTGGATTAATCTCGTACACGCTGCTCCTCTTCGTCCAATCTTTTGTCGCCTAGGTTGCGCTGCCCCTCCTAATGTGCCCTATGCACTGGTATGGAGGGAGTATGTAGATTAACCAACACCTCTTGCACAAGCTCCAAGGTATAATAGAGAGCAACCACATTTACTTTCTCATTTTTTTATTAAATGTCTTAGGTCTCCCCCAATGCATTGTTTCTTAGCACAGTATCATAGGAGCAATTAAAACTTAAGATACAACCCCTACAATGCATTGTTTCATAGAGGTTGGATCTTATTTAATGATTTTAGCTCCATGCATAAATGTGATTGGTCTAACCATGCTTTTTTCATATGGCCACGTGCAAGGGTTGTATCTTAGCCTCCCTCTTTTTCTTCATTAAATAGTATGCCACATAAGCAAAATGCCTATGATTACGTGCTAAGATACAAGCATTGAGAGTGCCCTTAGGCTCTCCCAATGCATTGTTTCTTAACACAATATCATAGGAGTAATAAAAACTTAAGATACAATCCCTACAATGCATTGTTTCTTAGAGGTTGTATCTTATTTAATGATTTTAGCTTCATGCATAAATGTGATTGGTCTAACCATGCTTTTTACATATGGCCACGTGCAAGGGTTGTATCTTAGCTAAGATACAACTTCCCTCTCTTTCTTTATTAAATAGTATGCCACATAAGCAAAATGTCTATGATTACGTGCTAAGATACAAGCATTGGGAGTGCCTTTACATACAACCCATTGGAGTACTTGTATGATAGCTTGTTGGTTGATGACATGGACAATGTACCAACAACACTTAGGGCTCTCCCAATGCATTGTTTCTTAGCACAATATCATAGGAGCAATAAAAACTTAAGATACAACCCATATAATGCATTATTTCTTAGAGGTTATATCTTATTTAATAATTTTAGCTCCATGCATAAATGTGATTGATCTAACCATGCTTTTTGCATATGACCACGTGCAAGAGTTGTACTCCCTTCGTTTCTTTTTACTTCGCATATAAGGTTTGGTCAAAGTCAATCTTTATAAAGTTTGACCAACTATATAGAAAAATCTATCAACATCCACAATATGAAACAATTACCATTAGATTTATCATGAAATTAATTTTCATATTATATAACTTTGATATTGTAAATGTTGATACTTTTGAATATTAACTTGGTCAAATTTTATGGAGATTGACTTTGACCAAACCTTATATGCGGAGTAAAAAGAAACGGAGGGAATATCTTACTCCCTCTGTCCCGGTTTATTGGGCCCAAAGACCATTTCTCTTATACCAAGGTATATAGTAATTTGCTCACATTAATCACTTTATGCAATTTCCAATGCACTTCCTCATATGCTAGTTTTCATATGCAGCCAATGAAAAAACTTGCATGCGATGTATTTATTTTCTAGCAATGGGACCAACAACAATAACTCCTTATGCAACCAATGAAAAGGATACATGCACACAACTTCCCAAGACGAGGCCTTATAAAAAGGGGCATGCTTATACTGCTTACGGGCCTAATAAACCGAGACGGAGGGAGTAGCTAAGATACAACCTCCCACTTTTTCTTCATTAAATAGTATACCACATAAGCAAAATGCCTATGATTATGTGATAAGATACAAGCAATGGGAGTGCCCTTATTATATACTCCCTCCGTCCCGGTTTATTAGGCCCGTAAGCAGTATAAGCATGTTCCTTTTTATAAGGCCTCGTCTTGAAAAGTTGTGTGCATGCATCCTTTTTATTGGTTTCATGAGAAGTTATTGTTGTTAGTTCCACTGGCAGCTCCGATTTTGTTGATGCACTTCACAGGAGAAAGTTGCAAGCCTCGCACCGACCTTGATCAGCTCCACCTCCGTAGAGCACCGTGCGCTGAAACCACCCTCATGGAGTCATCGTAGCTGCAGTGGCCTCGCCGCCCGCATCGCCGACTTCTCTGTCACAGTGAGAACCAAGCATAAGCACATCCATTGGCGGACCAGACCGTCGACATCAGAAGGACAAGCCGTGAGCCAGCTTCGCGCGCCACCATCTTCGTCGCCACACTAATCGCAACGCCAACCACACTCAACACGGTCGGGCACCTGCCGACCACAATGTTGTGAGCGTCTAGCACATGGAGAGCACAAACGGGATCCCAAGATCTTCAAGACGACGCCTCAAAGAAGGAAGCGGCGATGTTGACGCCGTCGTCCGACCCGACCGGGCCTAGGCTTTCACTCGAAGAACCGAATCCGAGAGTGTGCAGGGGATGAACTCCACAGCGGCGCCTCCAAGAAGGTTAGACGACGTCCACAAACGCCGTCGCCGCAAGCTTTCGCCCGGAGCATCGCCCAACACCACACCTCGCGCATCGCACCTCCACCCCAATGCCACCGCGCCAGTAGCATTGGAGCACCACCGCTGTTGCCTCGCCCTCCGCCACCAACGACTTACAGAGGATCACCAAAACCGAGAGGGAGGGCTTCCACCCCATCCAACCCTCGCCGGAAGGATGCGCCGCTCGCCTCCCAGCCGTCAGCCGAAGTGGGCGGACCGGATCTGGATCTGAAACCGCGAAGAAGGATGACGCCCGGAGCCGGCCTGCAGCGCGCGAGGATGAGCCCCTCCGGGCGGAAGGAGGGTCGCCACCCCGCCCAGGCAGCCGGAGAAAGGAGCCGCCGAGCCGGCCGCCCCCCGCTGGATCCGACGTGCGCGCAGGAGGGGAGCCTCCCCCACCATGGGATGAGAGCACATCAGCCCCGCCGTCGCCGTCCGCCGTCCGGTCTTAGCCCGGCGGCCTCCTCCGGCTACGACGAGGGGGGGCAGGGGGCGAGGGGAGGTCCGGTGGCGCGAGGTCTTGGTTCCGCCCGTGCCGCCCTGGGGACGACGCGGAGGCTCTTTCTTCTGCGCTGTGTCAAGTTGCACCTGAAGTTTAAGTTTTAGATGAGTGTTTTTTTTTGTTTCGCCGTGCGTATCTGCTAGGGTTGCTCTAACCAGTGCATCATGATAATACATGAATTTCTTACCCAGTTTGAGATGGACTTATTGGAAATTATACCTTGTCGTAGCAAGTAAAGGATAACCTCAGTTGCATCGACCGTCCTTGTCGTTCTCTGCTTGTTTAACGCGTTGAGGTCGATGGCTTAACGCCGAAGGAGACGACGTACTGAATGACCATACTTGTGCCAAGTTGAGCGAGTACACACATTATTCAGGCATTTTAGTCGGGGTCAAGCACGACGTGCCATCCACGGCGACGATTAACATTGCCACTATCATCATTTCCTTGCACGGGAAGCTTCTGCATCTCCCTCATTTTATGCCCCTGCAATCCTCCCAACATTGTCAGTAGTACCAATTTCCACAGCAGCTTGCACAGATGGAAGGCCCTGACCAGGTAAGTAATCTACGTTTTATTTTCTGACACTTCGCTGCTGAATTAGCGCATCTGAATGATCTTTACTTCTTTGTGCATGCCTAGACGAATCCTTGCGCGATCTGCCTCGGCGGCATGGCGGCCGGCGGCGGGCAGGCCACCTTCACGGCGGAGTGCTCCCACACCTTCCACTTCAACTGCATCTCCGCCAGCGTCGCCCACGGCCACCTCGTCTGCCCGCTCTGCAACGCGCAATGGCGGGACCTGCCGTTCCTGCGCCCCGCACCAGTGGCGCTGCCTAGGCTGGGCCGTCCCACTCCCATGCAGCACGCCGTGCAGCCTCGCCCTCCGACGAACGAGCCCGTGGCATCGCCTCCGCCGCCGGGCCGGCCTATGCACGCCGTGCAGCCTCCCATGCATGCCGTGCAGCCTCTGTCCATGCCGCCCTTCCCCGCGCAGGCGCCGCCGCCGACGAACCTGCATGTCCTGCACCATCACTTTCAGCCGCCGCCCAACGTGCATGTCGTGCAGCATGACCGTCACTCGCCGCCCGTGCCCACGGTCGTCTTCGACGACGACGAGCCGGTGGATCCGGCTGACAACTCCGGGCCGGCAGCGGCTGCGCCGACAGGAGCAGTGGTCGTCAAGACGCACGCCGAGTACTCGGCCCTCGCCAGGGACTCGTCCAGCGACAGCTTCGCCGTGCTCGTGCACGTCAAGGCTCCCTCGATGGCGGCCGGCGGCGACAAGACGCCGCCCCCGCGCGCGCCGCTGGACCTCGTGACGGTGCTTGACGTCAGCGGCAGCATGAGAGGGCACAAGCTGGAGCTGCTGAAGCAGGCCATGCGGTTCGTCATCGACAACCTCGGCCCCGACGACCGCCTCTCCGTCGTCTCCTTCTCCTCCGAGGCGCGCCGGGTGACCAGGCTCGCGCGCATGTCCGACGACGGGAAGGCCCTGGCCGTGAGCGCGGTCGAGTCCCTCGAGGCGCGCGGCGGAACCAACATCGCCGAGGGGCTCCGCACGGCCGCCAAGGTGCTCGACGAGCGCCGGCACAGGAACGCCGTCTCAAGCGTCGTGCTCCTCTCCGACGGCCAGGACACCTACACCATGATGAGGCGCCGGGGCCCGTCCGGCGTCCAGGCAAACAACTACGAGGCGCTCATCCCGCCGTCCTTCGCGCGCTCCGGCGATGACGGCGAATGGTCTGCGCCGATCCACACCTTCGGCTTCGGCAACGACCACGACGCCGCCGCGATGCACGTCATCGCCGAGGCGACGGGCGGCACGTTCTCGTTCATCGAGAACGAGGCGGTGATCCAGGACGCGTTCGCGCAGTGTATCGGCGGGCTGCTCTCCGTCGTGGTCCAGGAGGCGCGCATCGCCGTCGCGTGCGTGCACCCCGGGGTCCGTGTCGTCTCCGTCAAGTCCGGCCGTTACGAGAGCCGCGTCGACGAGGACGGCCGCGCCGCATCTGTCCGAGTCGGGGAGCTCTACGCCGACGAGGAGAGGCGTTTCTTGCTGTTCCTGGCCGTGCCGAGAGCCGAAGCGACGGACGGCGGCGCCACAGCTCTGGTGAAAGTGGTCTTCAGCTACAGGAACGCGGCGACCGGCGCGGACGTGAGCGTGGCGGCCGAGGACACGGCGGTGGCGAGGCCAGAGCAGGCGCCGGACGCGTCGGAGCGGTCCGTGGAGGTGGAGCGGGAGCGCATCCGGGTGGAGGCGGCAGAGGACATCGCGGCGGCGAGGGCGGCGGCGGAGCGGGGCGAGCACCAGGAGGCGGTGGAGATCCTGGAGAACAGGCAGAGGGTCCTGGAGCAGTCGGAGGCGGCGGGGAGCGGCGACGCCGTGATCTTGGCGCTGGGCGCCGAGCTGCAGGAGATGCGCAGGCGCGTGTCGGACCGGCCGAGCTACGTGCGGTCGGGACGGGCGTTCATGCTCGCCGGCATGAGCGCGCACCAGCAGCAGCGCGCCACGTCGAGGCAGCTGCAGGGGCCGGGGGAGGGGCAGGCGTCTTCGGTGCCGGCGCGGAATCCGGTGAGGAAGATTGGGAGGGTAAGGCCGGGGTCAAACGCGGGGGGATATATGGCGGCGGCGCCTGTGCCGGAGGCGTCGAACGAGGCGACGATGTCGTACGCGACGCCGGCCATGCGCGCCATGCTGCTGCGCTCGCGAGAGGCGCGCGGGGCGTCGGCCGAGCAAGAGCAGCAGCCGCCGCAGCCCGGGGCTGGAGAAGAAGATGCCGGCGGGAGCTCCGAACCGAAGATTCAAACGCCGATGGACGTAAACCAGTAGCCATTATGCATACGAAATGGAGGACGATCCAGCTATCATTTCGAACGAGTTTGGCCTTGGAAATAATGTTATTGCTTATTTTATGGGAGTGACTAGGGCTCATTAACTAAGTCACATGCGCCAGCACAGCATGTTTTTTAACTAGGCTTTTGTTTGTTTGTTTGAAACTGGTAGCTATCTAATGGGCTCCAATGAACAAGAAAAAAAGCACCATACAAAAAATTTATTACAATAAATGTAAAAATGTCAATTTTAAAAATAGTAAGTAAATGTCGGAACAGTTGCGACTCATTGGTGAACTTGCAACTGAGAAAAAAGTCAAACCAAGTTGCGACTCGTTGGTGGACTTGCAACTGGAAAAAAATAACGCAGTTGCGACTCGTTGGTTGAGTTGAAACTGAGAAAAAAAGTCGGACCCAGTTGCGACTCGTTGTTGGTCTTGCAACTGAGAAAAAAAACTGGACTCGGCTGCGACTCGTTAGTGGACTTGCAACTGGGAAAAAAACCGGACCTAGTTGCGACTCGTTGGTGGACTTGCAAATGAGAAAAAAATCAGACCCAATTGCGACTTGTTGGTGGACTTGCAACTGAAAAAAATATTGAACCCAACTGCGACTCGTTGGTGGACTTGCAACTGAGAAAAAACTGGGACCCAACTTGCAATTCGTTGGTGGGCTTGCAACTGACAAAAAAATCGGACCGAGTTGCGACTCGTTGTTGGGCTTGCAACTGAGAAAAAAAGGGACTCGGTTGCGACTCGTTGGTGGACTTGCAACTGAGAAAAAAATCGGACCTAGTTGCGGCTCGTTGGTGGACTTGCAAATGAGAAAAAAAATCAGACCCAGTTGCGACTTGTTGGTGGACTTGCAACTGAAAAAATATTGAACCCAACTGCGACTCGTTGGTGGACTTGCAACTGAGAAGAAAACTCGGACCCAACTTGCAACTCGTTGGTGGGCTTGCAACTGAGAAGAAAAAAAGGACCCAGCTGCGACTCGTTGGCGGACTTGCAACTTAGAAAAAAAATTAGACCTAGTTGCGACTCGTTGGTGGACTTGCAATTGCGAAAAAAACTCAGACCCACTTGTGAATCATTGGTGAGCTTGCAACTAAGAAAAAAAATCGGACTCAGTTGCGACTCGTTGGCGGACTTGCAACTTAGAAAAAAATCGGACACAGTTGCGACTCGTTGGTGGACTTGCAACTGAGGAAAAAATCGGACATAGTTGCGGCTCGTTGGTGGACTTGCAACTGAGAAAAAAAATCAGACCCAGTTGCAACTCATTGGTGGACTTGCAACTGAGAAAAAAATCGAACCCGGTTGCGACTCATTGGTGAACTTGCAACTGAGAAAAAAACTCGGACCAACATGCGACTCGTTGGTGGGCTTGCAACTGAGAAAAAAAAAATCGGACCCAGTTGCGACTCGTTAGCGAACTTGCAACTTAGGAAATAATTGGACTCAGTTGCGACTCGTTGGTGGACTTGCAACTGGAAAAAAAAACTCAGACCCACTTGCGAATCGCTAGTCGGCTTGCAACTGGAAAAAAAACGGAGCCAGTTGCGACTCGTTGGCGGACTTGCAACTTAGAAAAAATCGGACACAATTGCGACTTGTTGGTGGTCTTGCAACTGAGAAAAAAAATTGAACTCGGTTGCGACTTGTTGGTGGATTTGTAACTAAGAAAAAAAAAGTCGGACCTAGTAGCGACTCGTTGGTGGATTGAAACTGAGAAAAAAAATTGAAACCAGTTGTGACTCGTTGGTGGAATTACAATTGAGAAAAAAATCAACAAAAAAGCAGAGGGAACCATCGACGAAAAAAAGACAACCTATAAACATCACATGATAAAAGCGAAAAAAAAACAACCAAAAAAGTTGAAACCGTTTGCGCTCAACTCCCGTACGACAAACAATCTAAATCAACCCTCAATCAACTCTTGTACAGTTTATGAAAACAGAAAATCACACGGCAGGCGGATTCATATGTAGCTTCGATATTTCATGTGTACATGCGCTTTAACAATTTCGAATTAAAAAACTTTATTCTATGTTAAAAAATGTTCAGTGACTATTAAAAAATATTTGTCCAATAATAAAAAGAATAGTGAATACTAAAAATGTTCATTCTACATAAATATTTTCAACTTATATAAACAAATCAATGTATATTTAAAATTAGTTCAGCATAATAAATTTATTTTTTAAGTATTTAATAAAATATTCACCATATATCGTGAAAAGTTAAAAAAACGCAAATAAAATAAAAATGCATTAAAATCTGAAACTAGAAATGAAAAAACGAAACAAAAGAATAACCAAAAAAATCAAAAAAAATCAAAACAGAAAAAAGAATAGGAAAAAACATAAAAAATATATTAAGTGGGCCGGCCCACCTCTCTAGGCTGTAAGCTTCGCGTACATGTTTTAGAAAAACAGGATAAGCATCTTTGGTTTACAATTTAAGAGAAAAAAACAATTTGAATGCGACTTAACTAATTCTCATGTACATGAGAATTAGCAAAGCCGTTATTTTATACTGGGACAAATTTGGTGATTGTTTCTCTTGTAGTATAACACTATTCTACTATTCATCAACATTTTTCTTTAAATAGATGTGGAAACACTTACGGTATTAAAACTAAATGATCATTTCCAAATGGTCAATAAATTTAATAACAAATGTGTACACCTTTTAACATTTCTATGAAACAATTTATAAGTTTATGGGCATTTTGTGAAACGTGCAAACAACTTAAAAATTGATGAATACACCTTTTGTCTGATAATTCTTGTCATGGTTTTCGTTTAAATTTAATTTGAAACCATGAAAAAAATTATAGGACGGAGGGAGTACTTTATAAGATACTAACAACATTTGTTTTCCTAAAATAATTAACTAATTTAAAATTGCATAACCATTTTTTTACTTTTCTAAAACAAATAAAAAGGTTAGAGAAGAAAGGAAATGAAAAATTATTAAAATAAACTATGTAGAAGTCGGCGAGTAAACTCAACACATCTTGATTATTAGACAGTTGAAGATTGTCTGTTCATACTTTCAATTTCAACTCTCCTCAAGTTTTGCATTAACTCAATGAAAACAAATTTTATCGCAACACTAAATAAAAAATCTGTCTTTGCTAGCCATATCCAAATGTTATCAAACCTCAACTAAATCACAACTTTTTTTTCCTTACTTATCCATACTTAAATTTTATAAAAATCTATTCTTATAATAGGTGAAAGATTTATGTTGGACATTATTAGTAATTAACTATTTAGTTTAGTTGGTCGATCCAATCGCTGAACTAGTTGGAGGTATGGTGTTGTTGGATCCTTATACTAATCCTTAACTTTTCTTTCTTCGGTGATTGTGAATGCCTTCTTTCCTTTGTGATTGTGGGATTTTTAAAATATATGTTATATTTCAAAAATTCACAAAATATAAGCCCTTTTCAAAATATTTCAAAAATATAGCCATGTCGTTGCACTGTAGACCGACAAGACGGTGCACCCATACATAAATGGACCACCGATCGCAGGCCTGTTAAGCTGCCGACTGTGCATGTGAGGGCGTTATTGGTAACTAGATCATCGACATCATTTTTTATTTCCTTTCTGTTTAATTTTCATAATTTTTTTCATATCATCATACCGATTATTTATGCCATCCAAATTTATGCACAATTAAAATAAATCACATACGCTCAAAAGTCGGATACAATTTTGTAGTTGTATACAATAATATCTCACACATCTACTTTTTTTAAGAAAAAAAGGCATTTTTTTAAGAACCCTAAAATAATCTACTGTTTTTAAGAATTGCACCCCAGTACCTCTATTATCTTAACATGCACACATGTCACCTCATCAAAGGTCCATCACAATATGCATGAGAACAAGCTATTTATTATTAGTTCTTTTCATGCACACATCCATTTCATGAGACATGCCACCTTACTCAACATGCATGAATTTTTTTTCTATTATATTACGTCATTTATATTTAATAAATATTTTCAACTTCACAATAATAAAATACAACACATATATAACATGTATTATTTACTTTTAGTTTATATATTATTAATTCTATTATTCATGTTTCATACAATCAAATAATTCAAAATATATTTCAATCAATTCTGGCAGCAACGCGCGGGGTATCCTCTAGTAGATAATAATACCAGTCTCACACATAAATAAGTCAGATAGATCAATGCCTCATATATAAAGTTTTTATATGCATGTTGATATTTAAAAAAATAAGGGGCACAAATATTATTTTAAAAATTAAGTAATTATTGAAGGAAAATATATATTTTAGTTTTTTTATAAACATAAAAAATAAAAAATGATATAACCTGCCCACTATGCGCATACCGCTATTGATGACACATAGCCTCACCCTTAAATACACGCATAGCTATATCTCACTTCAAACAAGTTGAAAGAAGATTTCGCTTAAATTTTCTTCTTATTCGGAATCACTAGTTAATGAGAAGTCCTTCCAGCTAACACTTTCACTCCTTTCGCAGTTGACAACTTCCACACTGCGTGCACGTCACTTGTCGCAATATGGTGTTTTCCCTCTTTTTTGTAGATTTGATTTTTAAAACGATTTATATCTTAAACTATGCGTCCAAATTACAAACCGTTTTTATCATTAGATTACTCGCATCGAGATCTTCAAAACTAAAACTCATGTTACTAGGTTTTGACGAACTTTTTTGTGTGAGGAGGCACACGTGTGCCTCTCGTAGAAACAAACATGTGTTTCCACGAGAGGCACGATCGTGCTCTTAGAAGAAAAAAACACATTTTTTCATTTTTAGAGGCATCGTGGGTGCCTCTCGCAGAAGAAAATATGTGCCTCTACGAGAGGCACAATCGTGGCTCTCTAAAGAAAAGGAAAAATATTTTTTAGAGGCACAAGTGTGCATCTTACGTAGCAAATCTGTGATTTTTTTAAAGAAAAAAACATATTTTCCTTTTTATAGGCATGGACGTGGCTCCCAAGAAAGTGAAACCTATGCCTCAATGATAGGCACGATCTATCGGGAAATAAAGAAAACACTTTTTCCCATTTTTAAAGACACGAGTGTGCCTCTTACGGAAGCAAACATGTACCCACGAGAGGAATGATCATGCCTCTTGGGAAAAAAATGCATTATTTCCTTTTTTTTGAGGCACGGAGCGTGCCTTTCGTAGAAGCAAACATTTGCCTTCACGAGAGGCGTAACGTAAAATTTAAAAATATTATGTTTTTTCCTTGTAAAGTGCATCAAAACCGAAAAGCCAAAAAACCGAAGAAACTCATTTAGACCCCAAAAATTACGTACAAAAAACAGAAAATCCTGAGGGAAGCACTCAATGTACAACACGTGGTGCAATCTTAGCGCACCAAAAATAACCTTTTTGAAGCTCCCGAAAAAATACTCCTCAAGAAATTGGTCTCCTTTGTTTTTTTATTGTTGTACTGGGCTGACTCAATTTTGTGGTTCGTGAGATAGTTTATTGTTGCTAGACTGCCTTTTTTTTTGGTATTTCCTTGTTTTCTTAGTTTTCTAACTTTTTTCTGTTTTGCATCAGTTTTTTGGTATATTTCACAGTTTTTTTATTTTCCCATTTTTATTTTTTATTTTCTTTCATAAACTTTTGTATACACATTAAACATTTCTTAATACATGTTTGACATTTTATATATGATCAATATTTTGTCATACACTGTTTTTTTCAATATATGATCATAATTTTGTAAATACATGATTAATATTATTTTATGAACATTATATATTTATTGTATACATTTTTGTAAATATATGAGAACCATTTTTGTTATACACATTTAACATTTTTAATACTTTATTAACATTTGTCATTATTTATTGTGACAATGTTTTATATATATATATATATATATATATATATAAGTAGAATATTTGCAAAAAAGTAAAATAAAATATGAAAGAAAACAGAAAAAAGGGTTGAGGCTTGCCCTTCGGCTGAGAAGGCTTGGCATAATGGCATCGTCAAAGAAATAGAAAAAACCGGATATGAAAGCCCGCTAGTGAGAAAAGGCAATTGGTTAAGTCTCCTGAGCATCTTCTTCAGTGATAAGTGCATGCGTTGCCCGTTCTGCTCAAGGGAGGACTCTTGGTCGCACGCACTTGTAACGTGCCCCTTGGCTAGCAGTGTTTGGAGTCTGGCGGAGGAGGACTTGGTTGATCATATGACTCTAAACCTCCGCGATGATCTAAAGACTTAGTTGTTCGAGATGCAAGACTCCCTCTCAACGGAAGTCTTCTTGAAGATGTCTGTGATGCTATGGGCCATCTAGAGTGCTCGGAGAAAGGCAATCCATGAGGACAAATTTCAACATCCGGCTGCTACTTTGGCCTTTGTCGAACGCTATATAGAGGAAATTCAGATTTTGAGGAAGAGTCTGAAATCAAGGACTTCACGAGTACGAACGTTGGGTTGGATTCCACCTTCTCCAGGACACTCAAAAGGCAATGCGGATGGAGCTAAAACAACGGCTGGAGACAAGGGGACTGCAGCTGCTATTTTCAGAGATGGGAACGACGCCTTCCTGGGAGCGTCTGTGATGGTCTTCGCCAAAGCTTACGATCCTCCGACGCTAGAAGCTTTTGCTGTCCGAGAAGCCCTTTCGTTGGCAAAGGATTTATATATCACCAACATTCATATAGCAAGTGATTGCAAGACGGTGGTAACGGAGATTTGTGAAGGCTCCCTTGCAAGACATGGTGCAATCATCAGAGAGATAGTTACAAGAATTTCCAGTTTTTCTTCTTGTAAGGTTGTTTTTGACTTCAGGGGCTCCAATGTGAAAGCTTACAACTTAGCAAAGCATGCTTTAACTTTAGAGTTTGTCCGCCATGTTTGGTTAGGTCAACCCGGTAATCTAGATTTTGTATCTGTAAACATTGTCAGGACGGAATAAAGGCTTTGCTCTGTTGGCTCAAAAAAAAGTGCATGTGTTGCCGCCTACGGAAAACATATCTGGTGCACCCACACAATTGGTGCTACCGGTGCATCCGTCCTCCGTTGCACATTTAAAAATATTTGAAAAATTCTACAAAAAACTAGTGGATGTTTTTAATATATGTTTGTACAATCTCCCAAAATTTTAGCTCCAAACTCCTAACAAATTTTGAGAAACAAAAAAGACAAATCTTAGAACTTTGAAGCTGAAATTTTAGAAAGTTGTACAAATATACATTAAGAACATTCACTAATTTTTATAAAAAAATTAAAACTTCTAAAATGATTTTTTTAGTGGGTGCATCGGTAGCACCAATTCTCCTGGTGCACCAGATACGTCCTCGCCGCCTACGTGCCTCTCCGCTTCTTGACCAAGATCTGATTCCGATGACGAGGATTTGCCCATCAATTCTTTAGGCTGCTGACGAACTAGCAGGTTAGCACACCACCACATACTAATCTTTCTCAGTTCTCATATTGTACCATGTTGAATTTATACATCAATTTTTCACTATTTTGATTGTGTGATTTGTTTTTTTTTTCGAGGCAGATTGTGTTTTTTTTTCGAGGCAGATTGTGTGATTTGTTATCGTCTCTGCGTTAGGACATGGGCACCCACGACCAATAGCTTGGGCCGTAGATGTTATGCATGGATGATTGTTGGGCAGATGACCAACCGATCTACTTCAATAATATATTTTTTAAAGACATCTAAAAAAAGCAGCAGATGGGACGAGCAGTGGAAGTACCCAAGTAGCTCGGTATGAACAATAACAACGATTTTTTTAATAAATACTTCAAAAAATCTGGATTTTTTTGTCAAACTTTGACAAATGTTTGAAATGCTTGTAAAATTTCACCATGAAATGACATTCGTGGAATACGCAGAAAAAGAAACCAAAATCGATTTTGGTTTCTTTTTCTGCGTATTCCACGAATGTTATTTTGTGATGAAATTTCACAAGCATGTCAAACATTTGTCAAAATTTGACACACACAAAAATTCAGAATTTTTTGATGTACTTTTTTATTATTATTTTACTGTTCACCAAGCTCATATGAGCTCAGTTTCATATGCTCTGCGTCCGACGAGCAGGGCCTAGATTTGATATTTTGCATATTTATGTACTCTAGCAACATTGAACACGAACTTTCTGCAATTATGATTTTCCTTTTAAACATGTATAGATTAGATGCAAGCTAAAAGTCATTAAGCCAACAATTTGGCTGTACAACGATTGTTACTTTTCGTTTAACTCAAATTTCCCATATGATAATGTTTTGTAGAAAGGCAATTAATTCATGTCGTATTTCAGACTAGTTGTTTGATTATGAACTTTGGCTACTTGGCATCATATGTGAAATTATTGACCAATATTACTGCTCCATTAGTGCTACTAACATTAATTCACCATACAACTTAAATGCAGATTACTGTAGTACCAGTCCCGTCTAGGCTTGCCGGCATGCGGCGCGGGCCGCGGGCGGGGTCTGCTTCGGGCTCCGACGACTGCAATTGGATTTTCCCGTCGTGCGCCCTCTCCTCGGCCGGCGGCGGTTCCGATGGCGGCGCGATGCTTTGGGCGGCGCAGATCCAGGTGTTGTTGAGGCGGTGGCGCGGTCAGTTGACGACGGGCCTACGTTGCGGAACGATGGTGCAATCTCGGCCCATATCTAGGCCCTTTGGGTCCCCGTCTGGGTCTGGGCGTGCCTAGTTTGGCTTCACCTGCGACGGCTCCGGCGGACGGAGGTGCGGCTCGTGCGAGGGGTGGCGGAGACGGTGGCGCGCCCACTGCAGCGCGGCAATGGGAGCTCCATGAGCCTTTCGAGCTCGGGCGGGCTGGGTGTCTGCTTTGCTCCTCTTGCTGCGTCCGGTCGGTGACCGCTGATGGCGGTGGAGGTTGTCCCCTCCTGCGTGGCTGCTGACGTTGCCGCTCCTCATTCCCGACTGCTTCCTCTCGGACCTGTCGGTCCTGCTTCGGACTCCATGGTTAGACGGCGGTGGTGTCCCTAATACCGTGATGGCGCATGTTGGTGGGCGGCAAGTGTGGTGGTGCATGACAGATCGCCGGGGTGGTGGATTTGTGGCGGACGGGAGAAATCCTTGCCGGTTTGGCCGGCACCAGCGCGGCGACGCCCGCGGGCGCCATCGTTCCTTCCTGAAGGACGTCAGGTATCCCTTGACCCTCACCCCTTCGTGTACCGGGGGAAACCCTATAATCTATCCGGGCAGCAGCGTCGTCATCGTTGCGTTCCTTCCTGAAGGTGTTGCTTGGTATGCGGTGGTCCGAAGTGCTTGACGTGCGGCGGATATCTTAGGTGGGCGCAATGGTTGCAAATCATCATCGTTTTCGTCGATCCGACTCTGTTTTCATTTGTTTATTTTCCTTTCTCTTTTCTTTCTTTTGGGCATGCTTGTGTTCTCTGTCCGAGCAGTGGTTCTTCGGTTGTATCATGTGTTTTCTATATCTATATAGCGGGACGAAAGCCTTCTTTCGTAGTAGTAGGAGCATCTAGCTATAGCTACATGCTTGAGTTGTAAGGAAAAAATTATGTGCGCATATTGCCTTGGCAAGGCAAAGGCATAGATATGAAACTACCATTATGTAGTGGTGAGGCATAAAAAAATGGCTTCATCGAAGTCTCGACCCCCTCTATGACGAAGGCCCTATTCGGATCTCCTCCGCTCCTAGAGCGATAAAGCGTAGAGGGTGATTTTCAGGCCATTTTCGCGGAGCGGCAGAAATGATGCTCTACGTTTTTCTCAGAGTGGAGTTGACAAGAGAAAAACCGAACATGGACTAAATATTTGCTCCGCCTCTGCTCTCCGCTACTACCCCTTTATCAGTCCATGGCTGAGTTGACACTGACACACTAGCTAGTCCCCGACAAAATGGGAGTCAGCTCTCAGCTGCCTTGCATGCCAAACTGGACCAAAAGTGTAGATGAAGCGAAGACGATGACGAAGTGTGAACGAACGACGACTGAGAAGACGCCGCCGCCGCCTCCTTTGTCCCGTGTAGTGCAACTCAAACCCCACCAAACGCGCGCCGCCGAACATGTATGTGGTTCGGGCAGAGAAGACTGCGACGCCGATGGCGGGACGCTCCGGCCGGCCTGCTTTTTCAAAGTGCGCATTGTTGCAGTTCACTCCGGTGACAGTGATGAACATCCACACACACACGGACACTAGTAGAGAAATCCCCTTTAGTACCGGTTCCAGAGGGCCTTTAGTACCGATTTTGGAACCGGTACTAAAGGCCCGGTACTAAAGCCCCCTCCGCCTTTGGTACCGGTTCCTTGCGAACCGGTATTAAAGGGACCTCCACGTGGGCGTCCAGGAGTGTGCAGGCCAAAGGAGTTTTGGTACCGGTTTGTAATACGAACCGGTATCAAAGGTTAATTCAGGGTTTAGGGTTTTTAGGAGGGGTTTAGGGGTATCAGATATCGCGTCGATGCTTAGGGAGGGGTTTAGGGGTATCGGACCGTTTCATATCGCGTCGATGCGCCTGCTACGCGTTTGGGTTTAGGTAGTACATGAAGATAAAAGGTGATGCATAGCAACTTGGTGCATATATTAATATAACACATGTAATTGCATAAGATCGCAAATTAAGTAGTACGTATGCATGAAGATCGATCTTCATGCATGTATAGTAGTGGTACTCTCCGATGCATACTATCTATTACATGTAGCATAGTGGTACTCGATCTCCGAGTCAAACTATATGTTACATGTACATCATTCATAGTGGAACTCTCCGAATGGCGGTATGACGTCCCGAAGGAAAAATCCCGCCAATTCATCGCCAATTGCTTTGAAGCGTTCCTCGATTGAGATATTGTCCCGCTTTCTTGCCAACTGTAAAAGAATGAGATACAAATGAATACATGAGCTATGTGTGTGTGTGTATATATCAAATCACAGTTTTCGTACCTCTTTATTCATTTCATTATTTGTTCTCTCGCTGACAATTTTATGGATGTTCTTGCAAACGTAGTATCCACATAGATTAGTCCCCTGTGGTTGTTGCGGGGATTTCTGTACAAGAATATAATTCAATTAAACAATAATCAAGTATGATAAAGGTGTGTGGACTAGCTAGCAAGTATAATTTCAGTTCATCGAGACTTTTTGTGTGTTCAAAATGAACCATTCAAAGCCACATCATCAATTTTCAACCCTTTCTGACTTCATCTGTCAATTTTCATCATTTTTCTTCGCTTGTGTCCTTTGCTTATTGCGCCGTAACCATCAATTTTCAACCCTTTTTGACTTCATCTGTGCGGAAACTAAGTTTTTTTATAAAAAAGAAGGGGCTCACCGAGGTGGTACGGTGTCGGCTAGGGGACGACGCTGGCGATCGACAACGGTGAGGACGGGGATGATACTAAAACCTACAAAACATAATATAATTTCAGCTCAAATTTCATATAAATAAAATAAAATCGCTAACTTAGGCATTTCATCGAACACCTTGCTAGCACTAGAAAAATAATACGAGTTAACTAGCAAAGAGATGAGCTAAATTAGGAACGCCGGAAGAAAGGATGATATTGCTAACCCTTGGATAGATAGACGTCGTTAATCTTGTTAAAATGGTGGACAAAAAATGAAGATTTGTTGGAGTGTGAGGGGTGCAAAAAATTTAGAAATGTGAGACAGAGGAAGAAATGAAGGATGAATCGGGTGGGCATGAGACAGTGTTGAATCGGGTGATTAGTACCGGTTCTCCACATGAACCGATACCAAAGGACCAGCCCTGGCCCCACCCACCGTCTGAAATTTTGGCCGAAAACCTTTAGTACCGGTTCCTAACTCGAACCGGTACGAAAGCTCCTCACGAACCGGTACGAAAGCTCCTCGCTCACCTGGACGCCCAAACCGGTACGAAAGACCCCTTTAGTACCGGTTCGTAAGGAAACCGGTACTAAAGGCTTAGACGGTTGCCCCATTTTCTACTAGTGGGAGTATCCGAGGGATGGACGGAATGTGATGTTAAAACGGATTCTATATTCATTCGTCAAGTGGTTCGGGTTAGTTCATGAATGTTGATTTGGAAAATCGGTCATCCACTGTTTACCGCAAATGATCGTCCGCGGTTCGATCAAAAACGATCAAATCCAAATAAATTTAAACAAAAACCATTTAAATTTAATATAATTTGCATAAATAAATGATATTTTGTTTGTTTAACTAAAAACACTAAAGTAAAAAAATAAAACTTAAACCTAATCCAGTAACCACGTTCATCGTGCTTCATCCCTATTTTTCTGGTCGGTTCATCGTTCCGCTCCGAGCTGGTGAAGAGTTTCGCCATTTCGCCGCCCTCTCGTGGAGGTAGCGGCGGTTTGTTTCCACCTCCTGCTCTGACTAGATAGATTCGGTGATCGTCTTTTGTTGCACATTCACCGTACTGGCCGCGACTGGATCGACCTGCTGCTCTACAGCCGAAAGTCGAGGGGAAACCCGACCGTAAAGCGAGCGGCACACCGATCCTAAAGCTCCACCAGGATCTCGCGCCGAGGCAACTCATCCTCCTCTTCCTATGTTGGTGCATCCTGCTCAGCCATGCTCCGGGCCTCCTCCTCCTGCGTCGCCAGAAGCTCCGTGCGGCGGGTCCGTGTGATCATCTTGTAGGTGGACTATGTAGCGGAGCATGGCTACCGACGAGTTTGTTGTAAAAGGTGAGATCAAAGTTGAAAATGGCAGTGCAACTGGGTTGCAGTGGATGAAAATGGCTACGGAGGCTCACCGCCTTAGCCACGGGCAGGAGGACTAGCGGGAAGTTGGCTTCAATGCGGTTAGAGTATTTAGCTTGTCGTGGCATCATGACGGCAAATGCCAAGGGGTGGCTTATCTCAAATGGTTAGGGGCCGAATGATGCCGACGTTGCAGGATACGGAAATGGGCACAAGCATTGATTAACACAACGAGGTACCCCCAGGTCCAATTCAGGACCCTCCTTTGGAGGTAAAACTCCTACTCCGACTAGAATAACTATCAAGCACATAAATGTATAATGATGCTTCTTAAGCTGTATGGGAAAGAAAGACGAGAGAGCTCTATGCTCACCTCTCTGCCTTTAGTGAGTGTAAAGGGAAATGGGAAATGAGCCGACCTTCTTCTTGGAGGACTCCTGGGATCTATAGTCAACCTTCTAGGTTACGAAGTGAGTACATTTACGCAGAAGATTTAAGGGTCCGCATTGAAGATGCTTTTAATCTCTTGAGCGGTAGAGCCGCCGGAGTTGAACAGCATCAGCCATCAGGTCAGGTCCTTGCATATATAGTTGCATTAACGCCGTCAGCTATCTGAGTTGAAACCGGCAAAAACACGGCACATGCATCTCTCCTTCTCCGTCGTCGATCCATTTATACGGACGGAGTGCGTACGTGATCCTTTCCGGGACAGGTAGGTACGTGCAACCGCCACCGGTGGATGCCTAGATCCACTAGACGTACGTACAGCTGAGCTGCACTGCACTGCACTGCACATATATACTCGGTCGGGTCGGGTCGATGCTCTATCTATCTATGAATCTATCCAGCTAGCTAGCTGGATGCACGTTCTGCGGCTGGCTGCCTGGATCGATCCATCTCGGATTCCATCCACTCCTGGGTGCCGTGTCCTGCTTCTTCGGGCGTTTTGTCGAGATCAGCTGGGATATATGCCCGGCCAGGGCACGTCACAAAGTGTTTGAATGAAAACTTACAAGATGCATGATGCATGATGCTGATCGACCCGACGTGATAGTTATCTCTTACTGTATCTGCTACTCCCTCCGTCCCGTAATGCTCCAAGCTGTTCAACTTCAACCTTTTAGGGTGTGTTTGGTTCGCCGACTCGCCTCGCGTCGCTCGTGGCCGCGCGGCTCGACAGATTCAGCGTTCGACAATGCAATGCAATGCAACGACACACGCACCGGCCGGCGGGTGTACGTACGTACGCAATGCGATCACGTAGGCGTGTGTACGTCCCCGTCGTCGCATCGTATCGTCCCTTAACCGACCCGACGTGATAGTTATCTCTTACGTATCTGCTAGGTATAGCCACGTTTGTGATGCTCCAAGCTGTTCAACTTCATCAACCTTTTAATTTGTTCGGAGCCGCTCTAAGATGTCTGCATCTGATTCTGAGCCTAGATTTCAACGGGGCGGTGCATGCGCTCCACCTCTATTCATTCCGATATGGTACCTTTCAGTTTCAGTGCATCCACATCCACACGTACGCTCCGTCGTTGTCGGTTGGGCAGCCAGCGCCAAAACCTAGCTTGACCACGGCATAATTTGTTTATTCAGTTCATCCCTCGGAATTGCATATCAATTAACCGGAACAACTAATCTTATACGAGTAGTAATCAGCAGAAGATAATGTATGTAACACGTCCTTGAAAGAGATATAGATATCACCCTGAGATGTCTTCCAAACTCAACGATCATTACTGTTTTTACTATAATTATTTATTTACGTATTCTTTTATAAATTATATGTCCCTTTCATATACACATTTCTTGGTCATTTCAATACAACAAATGAATATTGTAGCACATATAGTTCACAAAACAGCACTTGCAAATCATACATCATACCAAATCATTTTATTATAAACCATACATTGTATCAAATTATTTTATTACAAATCATACATTATCGAAATTACATAGTTCACACAACGATAGATTGTAGCACATATAGTTTTATAAACACTACTGGTATCATATACGGGTTCACATATGCTCAATCAAATCGTTTTGCAGTTGCACGTGCATTTTCTGATCACGCATAACATGATGAAGTTTTTCTTTGCGAAAAAAACTTTCGATCTATTCATCTTCAATCATGGCAGTACAACGAACATCAGAAATAATAAAAATTACATCCATATTCGTAGACCACCTAGCGACGACTACAAGCACTAAAGTGAGCAGATGACGCGCCGCTGTCATCTCCCCTCCATCACCGGAGCCGGGCAAAACTTATTGTAGTAGACAGTCGGGAAGTCTCTGTGTTGAGGCCCCATAAAACCAGCACACCAGAACAACAATCGTCGTCATTGAAGAGTAACGTAGATCGGATGGATCCAACCTGGCACAAGAACGTAGACAAACTACGAACAGATCCGAGCAAATCCACCAAGGACAGATCCGCCGGAAACACACTTCCACACGCCCACCGATGATGCTAAATGCATCACCGGGATGTAGGCTAGGCGGAGAGGCCTTTATTCCATCTTCACGGAGGCGCCACCATCTCGTCTTCTGGAGCAAGACACAAACCCTAAGAAATCTTAAAAGAATTGAACAACTAAAATTAGAGCCCTCACACCGGTAAAAGCCAAGATCCACCACATCACCATGACCCTAAGGCCATCGAAAATGAGGCGGATCGGCGGCGGCTGGTGCGTGGCTAGGGCAGAGGAGGCGGCAGCGGCTGGTGCGTGTTATAGCGCTCTCACGAAAACCCTTGACATCAACCATATCACGATGAAGTTGAAGGAACTGTGAATATGATGCCGCTCCTCCTTGAAGCTCAACATTATCATCCTAGTACTGCCACCCCTGATCGAAGATACTATCCTCACACTTGTCATCTATTGTCATGTTGTGCATGATCACACATGCATTGATCATCTCTATTAAAGTCTCAACGCTCCAACATTTCACAGGGTGTCGAACAAAAGTCCAATAAGATTGGAGCACACCAAAAGCACGCTCCACATCCTTCCTAGCACTCTCTTATTTTTTGGCAAACATTGTTCTCTTCTCTTCTTGCGAGTTGGAGATTATCTTCACAAATATTGACCACTTGGGATAGATATCATTCACTAGGTAGTATCCCTTGCTGAACTAGTGGCTAACCTCAAAATTCACCCTTGGGATATTGCATTCCGCAAGCCTCACAAATAATGGAGAGTGTTGAAGCACGTTGATGTCATTATGAGAACCTGCCATGTCAATAAAGACCGCAAAATCCAAAAGATCATGAGATGTCATAGCCTCAAGGATCGCCGTGCAGCCATCAACATGTCCCATGTATTGTCTCTGCCAAGCAAATGGACAGTTCTTTCAATCCCAATGCATACAGACTATGCTATCAAGCATCCCCGAAAAGCCTCTCGCAACATTGATTAGCAACCGGGCTACATCCTCAAGAGTTGGTTGCCTCAAGTACTTCAAAACAAACACTTGAACAACAGCCCTGCAGAATTTTTACATTGACTCTACACGAGTGGATTCGCTCATGCGCACATACTCATCAATGAGATTACCGGGAACTCCATATGCAAGCATTCGAACAACTGATGTGCATTTTTAGTAAGAGGAGAACTCAATCTTGCCATTAGCATCGTACTTGCATTTGAAATAATTTTCATAAGTCGTTACTCCCTTCCAAATATGGTTGAACATGGCCTACACATCCGAAAGCGTCGCCGAACAATATTGGGAGGGAAATGTGGCGCTTGATGAAAGTAGTAGGAGATGACCACACTCTCTGCTTCGATTCAACGCGGGAGCATGCCCCGACATTGAACCTTTGAACTTTCGCAGCTGCCTTGCAATGTGATCATTCACGAGAAGGGTAGCAACTAAAATGTCGGTATCATCATCAGATGATTCCTAGACGACGACGACTCGATGAAATTCTTCTAAGAAACTCATCCACGCTATCAGTCATGGCTGAATTCGTATCTCGCACTGGTCGAGCAACTGACTGAACACCTTGTGGGCAGGGGAGCTCCATGAAAAAGCCGAGGCGATGCCGGCGTGGTTGGGCAGAGGAAGCAGGGCCGCCGGCCTCAGCGTGCTCCAGGCCTTGGTGGTGGCGGTAGGGCTCCTCCTTTCGGCATCCACGACGGTGTCCTCCTCCCTCCGTTGCCACCTACGACGACCTCCTCCTTCGGCTGTGCTGCCTTGGCAGTTGGATTGGGTGGCGGGGAGTGGTGGCGGTTGTTGTCGGGTGGCAGCAGTGATGGGTGGGAATGAGGGCGTGCGTTGGTGGCGGCGACACACATGGGAGGTCGAAGTCAGGTCACACGTGGGGGGGGGGGGGAGGGGGGTTGTGATGCAGACATGTAGGATAGGAGATGACAAAGAGGAACAACCGGAACGTCTGCTTCGCGCCCGCTGAATGTCCGTGTGGACACAAATCCACCCCAAATTTGGGTTGAAATTGATCTCGACGAACCAAAAAACGAATAACGGGTCGTTTGAGTCGTCTCGTTGGACCATAATTTTTTTATCCACGAGGACCCAAACAAAGATTGACAGACCAAATTAAAACATTTTAATATGTCCGTTAACTAGTCCATTCATTCATGTGGATGTAGCGCCATGTCAAGCAAGGAACCGTTCCCTGGTTGCTTGGAGCTACTGATCGATGAACCACGTTCTTGGTACCGCAGAGAAGGACCGTTCTACATACGAGATGAACACAATTTTTTTTAGAATCAGACAACGCATTCTTCTCCTTGATCCCGTTTCAGGGCCTCAGTCATCGTGTGTGCCACTCGGAGTAATTTTTAACCCACAAATATTTTATTTAATCAACCATTATTATCACTCGAAAGTGCGAATTAACGGTTGAATTGGTTAGAATGATATTAGTATCCTAGTTTATCAAAATTTAAGTTGTATTTTTTTAATTTATTGAAATTTAAGTTGTATATTTGATATTGATGCTCGTGTTTTTTTTGATTTATTTCAGTATTTCGGCGATGTGCTTTGAGTGAAAGAGACGCTCTTATTGACTACGAGGCGTCTGTGTCAATCTCAAAATAATGTGTCGTTTCAATATTGCGAAGATGCTCATATAAATAGATTGTGTATGTGGCCGTTCATAGGGATAATTATATGCTTTGTGTATATAAACGTCTGTGCTGTACTGTGTTTAGAAAAAAGTCGAAACCGGAAAACTTAAATATTAACGAGTGCTAGTTTGCCATTTCACCATGGGAACACAAAAAGAAACCAAACTTGCAACAAAAGCAGCATCACCCTTTGACCATAAAACCTGTTGCCGTTGCCGGCCGGCCACACGAAACGCGCCTCTGCAGAACCGAATTCGAACAGACCAAAAACCTTCAAACATTCCAAAAACCGAAACTGACGAATTCAAACTCTGAATTCTGAATCCGAAACGAATCGCAGGCTGACTGACAGAGTCGACCATAGACACGAAAGTCCGGAACTACCCCCGGGTCCGAACCCGTCCCTACTCCCTCCTCCGAGGGCAAAACGGGAAGTCAAACCCGAACAAGTCCTCCCCTCCCTCCCCTGTTATGTTCGCCCGCGCCCGCTCCCCCCATAAACAAACCGAGGGGAAGAAACGGACGCCCGCGGCGAACGCGCGGCGAGAAGGAGGAAGACCCAACCAACTCCCCCCCTCCCCCTCCCCTCGATCCGCTTCCTCCGCCGCCGGCCCCCGCAGAGAGAGAGATCCATCCTCCACCAGAGTGCGCGTGCGTGTGTGAGAGAGTGAGGGAGACGGAGCAATGGCGGCGGCGTGGGGTCGGGCCAAGCGCGCTCTCGCCACCAAGCTCTGCATCCGCGTGCCGGACCGCCAGAGGGCCCCCCTCGACGACGCGCCGCCGCCGGTGTTCGAGGGCCCTCCGCTGTATCCCGTGGCGGAGGCGGGCCCCGTGACGGAGGAGGAGAGGGTCCGGTCGCCGTCCGTGTCCTCGCGCCGGCTCTCCAGCTCCGGCAGCCGGAGCTCCAACTCCAAGGTCGGGGTTTTCCATCCTTCGCATTTTCCTCTTTTCCCCCAATCGTCTCCTTCCATCTGAAGACTTAGGAGAAAAAATCGTGTGGAGAACACGTCTCGAGCATTTTTGGGTTCGTTTGATAGTAGTGGTAGAAGATCACGGTAGAAGTTTGACGGAGTTCATCATTTCTAGCTTTCTCCTACTGTCATCTCCTGGCACTTTCAGGTTGCCGTCAGTCACAGGGCGTCGGGAGATTATTTTGTTGTTGGCCAAAAACTAAAGATCATTTTTTGTTTGCGTGCAAGTTTGATCAATGTGATACCGCGTGTCCTCGTCAATTTTCCAACCCGATTTTCTGCAATTCATCCTTCTCCAAGGTCCAAGGAACAAGTTAACCCCAGATAGATATGCCAGTTACGGGCAATTCTTTTCGTTTCTCGTCTTGCCTGTCAGTTAGGTGCAAATTTCCAGGGACCAATTGTTTCGCTTCCTTCCAGATGGTTCTTATTTCGTTTTGACTACCTTGGAATCGTCAAACTGAAAAATATTCAGGTGCCAGTTAGGGGATAAACTTCAGAGGAAAACAGGATGTTTTTTTTTTCCTTCATTGGAATCGCCAAACTGAAAAGTCTTTCCAACTTGTAGAACCTTGTAATCACCAAATGGAATTTTAAAAAAGAGAATTTTATTACTATATACTTGTGTGGTTGTCCACGTGCCTAGCGGGTTACTTTAAATAAATAAAATGGATTCATCTAGATGAGAATTAACAAAGTCTCATCTAACTCTAGCAAAGCTTGCCGAATTGAGTTTTTGGAGGTTGGAGATGCAGCTGGGGGATTTCTACAGTTATACACTGAAGAACAACTGCAGTGTTTCCAGGCTGCATGCTTAACCTGTGATGCCCTGTAGTGTGGTTTGTTCAATTTTAACTATATCATGCACTAATCTTTTCATATTCATTCTTTTCCTGCCGTTTGTCTTTTCATGTGTTTTGACTGGTTGGTGGACATCTAATTTGACTTGGACTTGGGCTCTCCGCAGTTGGGTTAAACAGCCAGACTCCTTTATGCAACTTGGTAGATAGATTACTTTTTTGACTTATAAAGAATAGTATATATTTTCAGATGCCAGGACAATTTTATATAGAGAAATACATTAGTATTTATTCATATTGTGATTTTATTTTGGTATGTTCCAGTTCATATTTTCTGATAGCATCCACATGTGTTAATATCCAAATTCTCAGTTCATTAAGCATTCCAAGTTCATAGCCAGTTCAGCATACTACACGTGATGTTTGACTAGTAGTCTCCATACTACAAATTCTTGTTCCTGGAACTCCATGATAAGTTGATTTTTTTCCAACCGGGAAATACATTGTCTTACTCAATGATAAGTCCATAATCAACCTTTTAGTTCTTCTCTTCTTTTGGCGTCATAAATTCCTTCCATTTGATTGGTTATATACATATGGAGCCTCATGCAGTCTTTCTGATTCGAACCAAGCTGTGAAAATCTGCAACATTGTTAGTGTGCTTGTGTGATGTTTACATGAACACAAGTGTTTCATTGACGTTATTCAGAACACATCTTTTTTCGCATCATTCAGAGCACATTTATAACCGATTGGGATAGGTAGAAGCTATTTGTTTTCTTTGCTAAGTTGCAAAGCTCTGATTCTAGCACGCTAACTCTTTTGCGCTGGCTTTCTTGATTTCAGAGGGTATGCGCCATCTGCCTTGGTAGTATGAGGACAGGGCACGGACAAGCCCTGTTTACTGCTGAATGCTCCCATAAATTCCATTTTCACTGCATCACTTCAAATGTTAGGCATGGCAACCATATCTGTCCAATATGCCGCTGCGAGTGGAAAGAGCTGCCCTTCCAGACAGATGCCACTCATGGAAGAGCTAGAGTGAGCCCAGTGAATTGGTCCCAAGACGACGGGCACATGGCTGTTATCCGCAGGCTTTCCCACACATTCAGTGGGAATCTGCAGGAGCAATTTCCTGTGTTCAGAACTCCCGAGGCAGACATTTTCAATGATGATGAGTACATGGAGGCTCAGTCTGAAACTGTGGAGGACAACAATGCAGTTGCTGGTTCGGTTGTAATCAAGACATATGCAGAAGTAAAAGCCATACAAGAATCAGTGACCCAGAAGGTGTTTTCTATCTTGATTCATCTCAAGGCTCCAAAGTCCTTGGACTCGGTGAGCTCCCGTGCACCTCTTGATCTTGTGACCGTGCTTGATGTCAGTGGCAGCATGAAAGGGGCAAAACTTGCACTTCTAAAGAGGGCAATGAGCTTTGTCATCCAGACACTTGGATCCAACGACCGGCTGTCTGTCATTGCCTTCTCATCCACAGCACGGAGGCTCTTTCCTCTTCGTCGAATGAGCTCAGGCGGTCGACAACAGGCCTGGCAAGCGGTCAATTCCCTTGTAGATGGTGGCGGCACAAACATTGCTGATGGGCTAAAGAAGGGTGCTAAAGTCATCGAGCACCGCCGGCTGAAGAATCCTGTTTGCAGCATCATTCTTTTGTCAGATGGCCAAGACACATATTCAATGCCACCCTTTGACGAGGTTCAGCCAAACCACAGTTGGCTTGTTCCTCCCTCAATCCTGCCTGGGACAAGCAATCATGTGCAAATCCACACCTTTGGTTTCGGTGCAGATCATGACTCAGCTGCGATGCATGCTATCGCCGAGACATCTAGCGGCACATTTTCATTTATTGATGCTGAAGGCTCAATCCAGAACGGGTTTGCTCAGTGTATTGGTGGCCTCCTCAGTGTTGTGGTGAAGGAGATGAGGCTGAACATCGAGTGTGTAGACAAAGGCGTGCTGCTCACCTCCATCAAGTCGGGCGGGTATGCGAGTGAAGTAGCTGTAGATGAACGTAAGGGGTCAGTCGATATCGGCGACCTGTATGCGGATGAAGAGAGAGGGTTTCTGATCACCCTACATGTCCCAGCTGCACAAGGGCAGCAGACTCTGCTGATCAAACCAAGCTGTACATACCAAGACGCAGTTACAACAGAGAGCATTCAGGTACAGGGTGAAGAAGTGAGTGTTGAGCGTCCTCCACATTGTGTGGACTGCAAAATGTCTCCAGAGGTTGAGCGCGAGTGGCACCGCGTTCAAGCCATGGAGGACATGTCTGCTGCCCGGGCTGCGGCGGATGGAGGGTCTTTCTCCCAGGCCGTGTTGATCCTCGAAGGACGCACGAGGATCCTGGAATCACAGGCGGCACACTCTTCGGACAGCCAGTGCTTGGCGCTGATCACGGAGCTGAGGGAGATGCAGGAGAGGGTGGAGAGCCGGCGGAGGTACGACGAATCCGGCAGGGCCTTCATGCTGGCCGGCCTGAGCTCGCACTCCTGGCAGAGAGCCACGGCGCGAGGCGACTCGACGGAGCTCTCCACCCAAATCCACACATACCAGACGCCGTCGATGGTCGACATGCTGCATCGCTCGCAGACCCTTGTGCCCTCCGTCGTCGAAATGCTGAACCGCTCCCCGACCGTTGCTCCTTCGCGCAGCTCGGGCCGGTCGGTGAGAACAACAAAATCCTTCTCTGAGCGGTTGCTCTGACGCTGCCTATTCATCAGAAAGAAGTTTCCTGAAATAACTTGTGAAATGGCTAGGTGATTTGAGACTATCCAAATTCTTATTAGTTTGATTATTATTCCTACAGCTATTGCTTACATTTATTTATTTGATAATACTCTAGTGGAGTGGGCATGGGATTAGAAAAGTTAACCTTGGAGACATATATATACAGCTAGTTTCGTGTACATGGTCAGTGACAACGCCTGGAAGGGAATGATAAAATGTCATACCTGGTAGCGGTGAAAGTTGTGTTATTCTTTTTCTTCTTCTTTGTCCATTGTCTTTTGTGTTCTTCTGTCTTGTTCTGATGTCACTCTTGAATTGATGGGGATGGTAAAATCTTTTGAGCTTTGGTAATAATTACACTCTGAGGGTAATTAACTCTTGCGGATTGGATTGTTGGGCTACAGTATCGCTTATGCCTGTCTGATTCTGGATTAGGTTTATGCAGAATACGTACATGTCATAACAAACACAACTAGAAAATCTCCATGAATGCACTTGGCCTGAAGCAAAAACCCTGATGATGTGTATTATTATCTATATAAACAGATGCCACTTAGATCGCACGTGGTTTCAGTCGTTATGTTACTGCATTTTCTCGCTGAATTCATATGTTCACTGAAGGAATTTAAGTGTTAAGCCGCTTGGATCATAATATAATCAAGCTCCTGCTCTCCCCTACGAAGGTATTTAAGTGTTAAGCCGCTTGGATCATAATAACATAAACTGAAGAAAATGTGCCGGCCATTTAATTTGTACAGAGAATTAGCTGCAAGGTGCATAAAATATTGTGAAGCACTAGATACATCTGTATATTGATAAATCTTCGTGGAGTAATTCGGAACGGACGAAGTAGATGATAGGGATCTGCACTGCCTTGTTCATGAACCGATGAAAATGGACTTGATTGGCTGAGATCCGGAACCAAAAATTACATACAGCAGCTGCTGCTGCAATTTACAAGCTCTGTTGAGAGGCTAATTGAAGAGGGTTTTGGTACAGTGCACCTGATCATGGGCTCATGGTGGCTCATGGTCATGGGTAAAAGGTAAACACACGAGGTATGCATGAAGACCAACTACTGGCATGCGTGATCATGCTAAAGCATGCATGCATATGCATGGATGATCCTAGCTATCGCCGCCGATGTCCCTGCGGCCACTAGTACTGGAATTAACCTGCAGTAGTATACCTCTCCTTCCTTTGTTTCTTTACAACGGGACACATGCACATTGCCGTAGCAGCAGTACTGTAGTGCACACAGTAGCTAGCTAGTACTCGCCTGAGTCGCCTCCGCTGGAGCCGTCCTCGCCGTCGACGAGCCGCCAGAGGCTGTCCCACAGCGCGTCGTCGTCGTCGTCCGCCGCAGCCGGGAGGTCGAGCACCGGCGACGCCGAGTAGCACTCCATGTTGTTGGCGGTGACCACGGCCAGGTCTTCTTCCTCGCGTGGTCTCTGCGGCGGCTGCTGCTGCATCATCGTCGTCGTCGTCGTCTGCTGGAGCTGCTGGTTCTCTTGTACTTGTATCTCCATCTGCTGCTGCTGCTGGAGGAGGTGGAGGGCGTGGAGGTACTGGCGGTGCTGCTGCTGCTGCTGGAGCTGGTACTGGTGGAGCAGCTGCGCCCTGGCCCGCCTGGACGGCCGCGCCTTCTTGAAGTGCGTCCGCCAGTAGTTCTTGATCTCGTTGTCCGTCCTCCCCGGCAGGCACCGCGCGATCGCCGACCACCTGCATCCATCCATCCACGCGTCGCCCAGTTAGGCACCGCCCGCGCACCCACCCATGGTGGCCAAGACCCCAAGACTGTACTGTACAGTGTACAGTGCGGCCGGACATATCCATCTGCTGTGCATTCGGATGAATGCTTACCTGTTGCCGATCATGGAGTGGAGCTGGAGGATGACGGACTCCTCGTCGGGGGTGATCTTGCCGCGCTTGAGGTCGGGACGGAGGTAGTTCACCCACCGCAGCCGGCAGCTCTTGCCGCTCCGGCGGAGCCCCGTGAGCTTGGCCACGGAGTTCCAGCTGCCCTCGCCCTGCTGCTGCACGTACTCCGTCAGCAGCCTGTCCTCCAGCGCCGTCCATGGCCCCTTCCTCCATGCCCCCTGCAGCACCATGCTGCCGCTCATCGCGTCCTCCATGCAGCTCCCTCCCTATAATATTACCACTACTCCCCAACTGGCTCTGGCTAACCTCTGTTGCTAATTAATTAGCTACGTATGTCCGATCTAACACTAATATTAGATGGCTCTGGTTAGCTAGGTCCCCTGTGCGGTTCCCGGCTTGTATGACAGCTAGAATCTCCCCGCTCCGCGCCCGCCATTTATACGCCCGGCCGGGGCTCCCTCCATCTCGATCACGTACGAGCTTGCCAGTTGAGGAGAGGAGATCGGCGTCGCGTCCCTGTCACCAGCAGCGACTAACAATTCCACTCCCACTTGCTGCTTGCTAAGCTCATCGCCATATTATATTCTTCCTCTCGCTGACACAAAGCTCCTCCCTTCTAGCTAGCTACTAGAATGTTGTGTGTGTCTGGGTGTGTGGGTGATGCAATGCAAGTTAAACCTCGCAAGCATCTTTGCCACACCTTTTTTACTGCATAGTTTATTGTAATATCCTAAATAAATTCCGAGCTAATCAATCATCCCACATATGATCAAGAGGGTTATCGATTTGGTGACCTTTTTTTACGCGTGTACGTAAGCTGTGTAAGAATATAGTGTAAGCTTTCTCTCTCACTGTATTTAGAAAATGGAGATGCTAACCGGTGGTCATCTTCTCTAGTATAGTAAACTAGCTTGTAGTATTTGACTGGTATTTGTTTTTGTACAAGTCGTGCGTGGCCTAGTGGGTCCCATGAATGTATCCTCTTTCCATGTTGGATCAATCTAAATCCCTGCCCAAAGTAAAAAAAAAAATCAATGTAACTATGGTTTGGAATGGTCTTCTGATGCTAATTAGATCGCTTCAAGAAAAAGGGGAAAAAATCTGTAGGATCATATACAATAAGCAAATTTAACATCCTTAAATGTCCGTGGTCGTGCCCAGGTATGTTCTTTATTTCAAGCCTTCATATGCTGTAATAAGCTTCGATGAGCGCGTCGTTTTGCTGCCTGAACTCTCACCAAGCCATTGTTACACTAGTAGGTCTTGGATTATCAAATGTTGAGTTGCACGCTTACCTAACGTAGCCTAGCTAGAAGTATATTGTATGAGACTATGAGCATGCAAGCTACCACTCTAGTTTTGCAAACATGCACATTATGAAGACTATAAAGTTAAAGCAAAAGGTAATAAGATGTGTCAAAGCACTGCAGTTTTCAACTTGCAAGTGGAGTGGACAATCTTTTACACCAACGAAGCGGTTAAAGTCATGCGTTATCTGTGTTAACCACAAGTAAACAACCATTTAGGGACTTACGGTCAATGCCTCAACGGGCACGTAGCTATATTGGGTAATGGAGGTCAATGTTGACCACAGTCTTAAACGCGTAGCTTGATCCTGAGGAAAGCCGCCGTAACTCACCGAGTACCAAATGATGTTGAACGTAGTGGAGTAACCTAATAATTATCCGCAAAAATAAAGTCTCCTCAATTAGTAGGGCTTGAGCTTAAGCTTAAAGCAAATTATGCCACACTTGAAAACAAATAGTGTAGGCCAAAGGTTCTTCTTAGCAATAGTATTACCTCCGATCCATATTAATGTACTCAACTTTATCTAGATTCGTATGTATCTAGTTAAGTATTTAGACTAGATGCATACGAATCTAGACAAAGTTGAGTACATTAATATGGATCGGAGGGAGTATCATTTTTATTTACGTGGTTGTGTGCATCTTTCGATGCACAGGCCGAGGGTTGGAGTATGAATGAACATGCTTTCGCAAAAATTCAAAAACTCGGTTGGAAATTTCGAAAGTCCAAAACACTATGGTGTTTACAAACTAAAGGGAGTCATGTACCGGCATGCTCTTGTGATTATTTTTTGTTGATTTGCGTGCTTGGAGAAAATAATTGAGTTGGGTACTACCATTTTTTTGTGTTGTGAAAAACTGGATGGACTTGTTGTGATTCTCACAAAACCTGTAATCTAGAAACAATATTAAGTCAATTGTATGAGAGTTTTTTTTGTCTTTGAATGCATTTTTTTTTAAAAAGGGGTCAAGTGATCCTCGGGCATCAATAGGAGTTTCGATGAAAGTCATGCCCTTTTCCATCCCCAATAAATGTGCATATGCATTTTCAAGTTCAAAGCACATACAACTAACTAAATCATAAGAACTTTGCAATTTTTCATCATTTGCAATTATATTTTGTTGTTGGCATTTTTGCATGTTCTGTTACCTTAATATTAAATAAATTGTACATGCCATTAAAGATAGACTAGTATGTATTTAATCAAGCATACTACAAACACAATAAGATTAAATTTAAATCATTTCTTCTAGAATGCGTGTGGTGTTTAGATTTAAAAGTGAGTCATGTACCAGCAAGTTTTTGCTTTTTTTGTTGATTTGCAGGCTTGGTAAAAAAACTAAGGAGACAAAGTAGTATCTTTTGTGTTATAAATAATGTGCATGGGTTGTTTATTTCAAAGCTCACAAGTCAGTTGTGATTCTTTCCTTTTTTGCAGGTAATATGCCGGGTTTTATTTCTCAGCAATCAGGTTACATTTGTTTAGCACAATGTGTGCGATACAAGGAGGCGCATGTTGCAACCAACATAAAGTGCTAATGTTCTATGTACCATACGCTGCAAGTTCATGTGCAGCTGTATTTTTAAAGTGCTCAATCTTCAGGAGTCTAAACTCATGAGATTCTAGAAGAAAGTTGATCTCACAAAGTGAGTTGTGATTCTCATAAAACTTGAAATCTAGATACTATACTGAGTAATTTGCATGAGATATTTTTTCTATGAATGTTATTTTTTGGAAAAGGGGTAATGTGATCCCGATTCCAAAGACACCAATAGGAGTTTTGGTGAAACTCATGCCCTTTTTATCGCCAATAAATGAACACATGTGCAACTGCATACAACTAACATACAAAAATTACAATTGTGTATCATTTGCATATTTTTCTGTTAGTAGTTTTATATGTTTTATTACCTTAATATTAAAGTGATCATGCATGATACTCCCTCCGTAAACTAATATATTTAAGATGTTTTAGATCACTATTTTAGTTATTAAAGATAGGCTAGTATGTATTTAATCAAGCATGGTATAATCACAATAAGATTGAAGTTAAAAACATCTCTTCTACAAAACATGTATACCCTTAAATAATATCGTGTAACAAAAACTCTGAAGCATGAAACATTCTCGTGTGTGGAATATATAATTGGTGAGTAATTAGGAGGTAAGAATAATTATTCCGCAAAAAATAGGAGGTAAGAAATACAAAATTAGGACCATGCCACTCAATTTTTTTTTGTGTTGGTACATATGTGTTTTACATCTATATTTTCTAGATACTATTTGTTTCTCAGTGTGTTTTCCCCTTTTCCCTATCATGCATTTTTAGGACCACACGACTCAGAGAGGCATTGTTGAAGACAGTGCGTGCATGACCCCATGAATAAAAAAAACTACTATTCGTCTTCCAAATGAACACTAATTGGAGAAGTTTAACCCTAATTTAATGAGAACCATACATGCTCCTCATAAAGTGGCCGGTTTGCCTATGAGAAACTATGTGGTCTCTTTGTGTGGGAATGAGAGAAGAATATAAATTAGAAGCATACACAAGTAATCTATAGGAATTTGAGTGTGTCCTGATGAACAAAACCATATATACCATCCAAATAGGCCTCTGCGAAAAGGCTAAGCCATAAATTATCAATTCTTAGGCATGGCGTAAGGACTTATATTACATAAATTTTGGTAACTAAAGCAAAACAATGGGTCCTTAATCACTTGCATGAAGTTCTAGTACCTGTACAGCTAGCATATCCCCACTAAAAGATCAGCATATATATCCACCGGCCTTGTTCCGAATCAAATCTGCTAGTATCATGCATGTTCTATCTATGTGCTGCCGCATGCAGCATGCGCGGGATCACTCCCATGCCTCCATCCATCCATCTGCATCTGTAACAGGATAGGTAGATAAACATACAGCGAAAAAGGAGCCCAGACAGGACCAAATGGCTTGGCCTCAATCAAAAGGAACCCGATTAAACAAACGAATAGCTTAGCTTTTAGACCGATCCATCCATCCGAAGACGATCGGAAGAGGCAGCTGCAGCTGCTGCTGTTACGTTGTACTGTTAGCTCCCTGTTAATTACTTAATTAATTTGTTAGGCCGCATAGGTGTCCAGCAAAACACGGCATTAATCGCTTTAGTATGCTTTAATCGGTCGTCGTACTACATAAAATCATATGCATGCGTGGACGCGCATTGTGCATGTCCACATCCCCCGAAAGCATAATATGCAGAGTTGCAGACGCAGAGAATTTGAAGAATTAAAGCATACGTTTTTGATCGACTGTTGTTGGTTTGACCAAAATGGATGCACACCTGGCCATGGCTCAGAGGCCAGGCCGCAGGCCTAACTTGCCTCGTCGTCCGAAGAGTTCTGATGTGTAGTGAAATGAACTGAACTCAACTCCATTGTGCTCATGATCGAGGGCCAGTCAGAGTCGGCGTCAACGTACCCTAGGTCCCTAGCAATAGCCAGGTAGGTAGGTAATAATCATGTAAGCTTTAAGAGCCTAGCACATAGATAACCATGTATGCTAATGCTATTTACGGAACGTATGTGTGATGGTTTGTGTGCGTGTCTAGAATGAGCCAAAGCCAGTCTAAAAAGGGTTTTCAGTCTCCAAAAGAAGGAAAATGACTGGAGTGAAACACGACAAAACTTATCCGACTAAGTATGCAGAGATATTTTGCCTGCTGCCCATGGTGATTGATTAGATCGAGTTACCCATCTCTTTTTCTTTTCTATTTGTAGATGTCGATATATTTTTAATTTCTTGAAAGTGACACGTCACTAACAAGCATGCATGAACACATTTTCTCTGTTAATTCCTCCAGCATGCATGCATGATAAGTACTACCTCACTGATATGGCCGGCCAGCAGAGATCCATGGATGTACTCACTCTGGGTGAATCAAACAACATGCCAAGATCGTATTGGCATACATACATTAGTTAAAGTAATCTCAATGGAGCTAGAGATTTCCTTCCCGTTCGAGCCGATCTACATGCCTGCTATAAAGCGTATCCCCCTGGTGATTCTTGCCTTTATTCCCAAAGGAGGGAGAGAAGGGGAGGAAGAACACAAGCTTAAAACAAACTAGATCGCATCAAATCCGGCATCAACTTAAACAATTTTCGAAAATCTCATGGTGAGCTTGAGAGGCTCCAAGTGTCACTTGGCTTTGCTAATCCCAGAGTTTTAAATATGCAGCTGAGGCATCGCCAGGAGATATCGTCCAAGCTGATTTGCTTAATCGGTGCATGGTGGCTTGACAGCAGCCACATGACCTATGGTGTCTCACCACATACAACTGGACTTTGTCCCTGTCTGTGATTTGGGTCTTGGTTACTTAAAACCAACCCGTACAGTACTGTGGTGCCTTTGCTAATGTGGCAATGGTGATTGATTTTTCTTAATTAGTAGATCAGTGGACACATTGCCACACAAAAAGACTTCTATAATTTATGTTGGGGCTAGTCCATGAGCAAATCATGTGCAAGGAGCTATTCCTTGCACACTTATACAACTCCCCTAGTGTCCACTGTCCACACAACTTAAAGCCGGCAGATGGCTAGCAGCCATATGCATGCATCTGGGAATTAATATTCAAGTGACGGAAAAGACTGTAAATGTATATATTTTGCCACGAATATACACAAAATCATTTGTTATAATGAGAGAAAATGAGCTTATATTATGTTTAGCAACCTAATAACATCAAATATTTGGAGAACTAAACATACACTACTACTCTCATTTTTTCACTATATATATAGTCTTCCTGTCATGCACACAAACTAATTAATAATATCACTAATTTTATGGAAAGTGAAGAAAATAACCATGCATATTCCTATGAAATAACATAACACAATAACATAATCATTCTTAATATTAATAGGCATATGGAGTGGAAACACTGCAATAAGTACACTCTTCATTTTATTGATGAAAAGTTATATTAAAAATGGAAAAAGTACTTAATAATAAATACCCTTTTGCGCAAGGAAATAATAACCATGGTATTTCACACGATGCGTAAAAAAACATTACAAAATTAGAACTTAACATTCAAGTCCCTGCAAAAAAAACTTGCCCTTCAAACAATAATGTCTACCATCTGATTACGATTTCAGTAAAAAATAAGATAAAATATCGATTCCGCTCAAGTTTCGTTCGTACAAATAATTCGATGTAAAATCCTCCTTGTTACTGTGAATTTTCACATAAAACCAATTCGTTTTTAGCCAAGCGCAAAATCAAAAAAATTAGTGTTTAAACGTCTACTCGGAAGTATTATAGAGCACTAAGATACTTTATTTTTGCCCGGGAAAGAAAAGGATATCTTTATTCTTGAAATTTTAAATCCACGTTTATCAAGCCTGAAATTGTGCTTAATGTTTTATACAAGATTTTTTTACTATTTTACTGTTCATCTTAGGCATAGGTCCACCCCAGAGGCAATTTGCCACTCTTGTCTATTGACCAGCTACTATCATTTGCATAAACCGTATAAGTTATGCATATTTTCTAATATGCTTACACATGAGTACAAAAATTATGAGTAACTTACAACATGCATTAGGTAAATGCCTTAAAACTTGTGACCATAGCCCTACGCATATAAAGGCGACCACTTTAGTGTTTAGTCTTTTCTGGCGCGCATCGAAGTATATGCTAACTCTAGATAGTAGACACGTTTCGTTGGCACTTTGTATGAAAGGGACAAATTTAGAAAACTGTGGGTGGAAAAGTTGTAATTTAAAGTTTAAAATGCATTGTTATTTTTTCTTTGAGCTGGTAATGCATTGGTATTTCACAAGTAAGAATTCTACACCCTACCCATGCATAGTATCCTAAAAAATATATTGAAACAGATAATATTATATCTTAGGAAACATATATATTTATATGTCAAAACGTGTCATAATTTATACTCCCTCCGGTTAGATACATTCATTTCAAACAAATAGTATGGATCGAAGGGAGTAGCATAATTATGACTTGTTGTACACACAGAAGAGAAACTTTCGGTACTTATTGCATTCAACTACAGCTTATTCGAGTTTCGTCTCTAGTAGCAGAAAGGAACCTTTTACAAGGCAAAAAGATAGCTTTGCACAGCAATGCGGTCTAGAAAGGAGATGTATCTCTTTCACTCTGCACGGAGGAGCTCAGGAACCGCTAGTTTGATTAGCTCGACCGATTGATTCCTAGTTCTCTACCTAGAGTACCAGAAGCAACCACACAAGAGAAAGCCCGATGACCCCACCACAATGCTCCTATATGCATTCATAATTCATGTGAGGTACTGCACCGTTGTTGGACTGTCGAAGAAAGCGCGAGAACGTTCTGGACCGATCGACGTACGCAGAGATGAGAAGAAAGATCTGGATCCACTGGCGAGGCGATCGATCTTCTCACCTCGCTTACATAATGTGACAGATTAGTTAAGTAGGCATACTGTTTGTTTGTTCGTTTGTTTATGTGTGTTGGAATGCTGCTTGTGGTGATGATGGATTGGTGATCATGTGTGCTTTGGTTGGTGAAGGGTTAGTGTTACTGTTGCACGGATGGCTGAATAGATGCAAATTAAACATGCGTCTGCAGGCACATCGTAGCTTTGCTACGTGCTCCTAGTACTGTTTGTTGCTAGGCCGGTGGTCTGAAAGTCTTGTTTAATTATTGGCGAGAGTTTGTGTGTTTGGCAGTGGGCAGTGATGCTGCTAGAAGCAGAAAATGATGAAACCTGGCATGATTAATTCCCTTTTCGGTGCTATATATAGCGACTTTGTGTACATACAGGACACGACTCGTGTATACTGTGCATCCGTGTCGCATTAATTTGTTGTAGCTAACATCAAACGAAACATATATTCTGGTGCTCGCTCTGATCCAAGGACTCACTTGATGCAGAGGTTAGGGATAATCCTTCTTTAAAAAAATGATCCAAGGACTTTGTTTTATTATGCGTCTCTCTTTCGAAAAAAAATTTGAGTAACTCACCGGGGGAGGAGTCCCTCCACCTGAATATATTGCTTCAAGTGGCCAAATGCCAGAAGAGTGATCCAGTTTATAAGAAAAACCGGATCAAAACCTTAACAAATTGACCCCGTTTATAAAGAAAACCGGGCCGAAAACCAAACAAGAAGGGACACCCAAGACGGTGCCCGCCTAGCTAGCAAACCGAGGAGCCGCCACATGAAAGGCACAAGTAGATGCGGGGTGCCGTCTAGAGATCACAATACCATTCCGTTACAATAGGCCTAACGCATTACTGGCGTGCGCAGCTGAGCTTCACGGCACTACTCAGGAGTATCCACAATCAACGAGTGTCACAACACGAACCTTGACTGAGGGTTCCGCCACGAAAAACAGAACGATTAACCAGTTGAGGAGGCTTCTTGCACCATCACAGAGCAAAGATGAACCAAGACAACACCAAGAGCAGTAAGCTCACCGCAACACAACGGCAAGCACGGGAGATCTTGAGCTTCCGGAGCAAAGGGCGAGACACCTCACAAGGGAGGAAATTGGCCGTCTTGCGGCAACCGAGGACCGCTGCCGACTCCCAGAGAACACCACCAAACTACACCAACCAACACCACAACCAGCTCGCGCAACAGCCAAATCTACAGAAGGAACGAGAGTCGTTGTTAGGGACCCCAAGATGACGCCTCCAAGGAGGTGGTGATGTGAAGGACACAACACCGGCATCCGATCCGACAAGCCAGATCTTAGGTTTTCACCCGGAGACCACAAAACAAAAAACTATGGATGCTGGAGCTCCACGACGGTACCTCCTGCGAGGAAAGCGACGTCCATAGACGCCGCTACCGTCGGCATTGACAAAGCCGATGCAAGGTTTTCACCTGGAGTTTAAGCATATACACACAGCAAAACGACAACGAGAGGCGTTAACAATATGACAACAATGCCTTCAAGAAGGTTAGTGACACCCTGTCGTCGATATGTGACGGCAGATGCCATGGGGATGGCTAAAGTGAGGGGAAGACACGAGGGAGGGAATGTCGATGGTGCCGGAATCGGGTCGGGTACAAGCACGGTGAAGACACCACGATGTACCCAGGTTCGGGGCTCTCCGGAGAGATAACACCCCTACTCCTGCTTATCTCTTATATATCAATGAAGGAACTACAATAACTGCTCTTCTATCTTCTCAGGGGAAGGAGTAAACCGCCGCCGTGGGCAAGTTCTTCTCCTGCTTCCCGGAGGAGTGACTACGGGCAGTAAATGAACTGGAGGGAGAAAGAGTTAATGATATCTCAGGTGTGGCGTCCCTCGCGCAGGAGGGGTACCCTGGCTCTTATAGTGTGAGTCCAGGGTACTTCGGTAACTTCAGTGCCGAATGGGCCCAGCTGTCAACCTCTAGTCGGCCTGGGCCCACCGACTGCTCCTATCCGGGTGATCCGGAGCCTACGAGCGACGACCCATGCTGCTACCTTGTAGGGTCTAGTAATGAACAGTGGAGCTATGAGGTACGGTCTTGTCGGCCTGTCCGCGGAATCGGCGGAAAGGTCGACATCGTATCTCCCGGAAATCCTCGATGTGACTTAGCCTTCCTGCCACCCAGATATCTCGGGATATGGCATTTATGACCTCGTAATCATACCCCCGACTGGGTGTCAGGTAGCTCCGATTGCGCCTGGACCGACTGGTGGTTCCTGGGTAAGGTCGATTGCTCTGGGCAATCGGTCTTCTAGGAAGCGACCTCGATCCAGCAGCAGGTCAATCGGACGATCGTCTTCAGTGAACAAAAGGGTGGACCGATTGCGCCTGGGCCGACTGCCGGCACTTGGCATGGCCGATTGCCTTAGAGCAATCGGCCGTACCTCTGCCTAGCTCGGCCCAGCTGCAGCCCAATCGGCCCATCCTTGTCTCCAAAGCTTGCTTCCGCTTGGGTTAGCCTACCCGGGTACCAATCCCCCGACAGTAGCCCCTAAAGCTGTAAAGGTCCCACGGTCACTTGACCGCGGGGCCTTTGCAGTTTTTCAATTTGTCTTGAGGTTTTCCGACTGCTATGGCCTCTTCGAGTGCGTCATTCCGAGTTCGTCGGCCGACTCGGAGATCACACTCGGCTGACCTCGTTCCCGTCCGATTGGATTTGGTTCCTTCTCGCTTCGTATGGAGCAAGGCTTTCGCCCCAATTGATAAACACACTCTCAACGAACCGGTTAATTGACAGAAAGCTCACCAGCCGCTGCCGCTGCCACAGGACAAGACCAAGTAGCCGGAGCCGCCTCTCGCACAGACCGAACATAGGACCGCCGGACGCAGAGGAGGCCGTCTATTCCTGCCGAGCACCATGCCGGAAGGAGAAGAGGAGCACTGCCCGAGGCCAGGAACCACCATGGTCCGAGCCGCAGCCATACATCAGGCGGGCTTTACCAAGAGCAGAAGCAGCACCACCGGCACACCCGCCACCAACCACTGCGCCCAGTCCGGAATGGGTGGACGGAACCAACACACCCATATTGCGCATCCACCACCCACACCCACCACAACCATCCACATCTCCACCGCCTCGCACGCTGGGTCCAGAGAGCCAGAGCAAGAGGGGGCAGGGTGCCGCCAGCGGCGTCCTGGACGCACCACCGGAGCAGGACCGCCCGGCACCACCCACATGGCCAAGAGCAGTGGCAAGCGCAACCAAAGGTCAGGGGCGGGCAGGACGCACCCAGATCCAACCCACCACATACCGGCGGACAGCAGGGGCAACCAAGCCGCCGGGAGGGACGCCGCCTCGCCAGCAGCAGGCACCACCCCCAGCCGCTCGAAGCCGCCACCGCCCGGAGCCATCAAGACGGAGGCCTCCGTGCCGGACCACGCGGCCGAGCCACCGCCGGAGAGACGCCACGTCGCCATCGTCACTGGATCCAGCACGGGCTTAGCCGGCGGGGGCCTCTGGTGGCGGCGGGGTGGAGGGGAGCGGTTTGGGGGCTAGAGGCGGCGCTGGGGTTTCGCCCCCGAGTCGCCAGAGCTAGGCGACGCGGGGGGGGGGGGGGATTGCGTGAGGGGCTGTTAAAAACGAATTAACAGAAGCTAGGCGACGCGGGGGGGGGGGGGGGGTGGGTTGCGTGAGGGGCTTTTGGTACCTCTGTTAAAAACGAATTAACAGAAGCTCTCTGCTAAAAATAAGGTACCTCTGTTTCGAATTAGGAGAAGCTCTCTCCTAAAAACGAAGATTTTTGGGCATTCAAGCCTTCAAGCTCAGTCCATGGCCATATTAGCGGGTCAATGCAACGTAGTGTTCCTTATTTTCTAAATAAATGCATTATTTATGTTTCTTTTGTCTACAAATGTAAAATGTTTTGGCAGTTTAGATTAGCAAGACACCGTTGATATATATCTTAAACTTATCTGTAATTTTAATTTATTATGCAATGTGTATATCATCTTTACATCAAATTGTTATGCTTATAACGCATATTTTAATCAATATTTTGGACTAACCTATTAATCCAGGGTCAGGCTAGTTTCTACCTTCTACATGTTTTAGGATTTTTCCAAAAAAAAACAATTTCACAGAACCCCCAAAATCTGGAGGGTGGGGAGTGTTCTGGAGCTCTATAGGAGGGGGGGGGGGATTTACGGTGGCCATCTTCATGATCTTGGAGGTCACCATGCCTGCTCGTGAGTAGTTTTCGTTGGACTACAGATCCATGGTAGTAGCTAGATGATTTCCTTTTCTCTCTCGATCTCCAATATGCAATGATCACATGAGCTGTACTACATGATTGTGATCCATCTGATATAATATACTGGTGTGTTTGTGATGTTATGATGAATTGTCACTTTATTATCAGACTTCATCATGATTCAATTTGATATCTATTTGGTTTCCTTGTTGCATAATTCCTATTCATATATTATCTCTGATCTATCTTTCTTTCTTCGGCCAAGTTTGAGGGATGATCTCCAAAAAAAGTTGTATATGATAGTTTGGTTCAGTTTTGCATGTAATCTACCGTAGTGATAGAAAAGGGAAAAGCATTGTATTATGTTGTTTCCACTAGGGATAAAAAGATGGTTGAGTAGTTCTTCATTGAACATATGATGAAGATAATACGTGAGCAACTAATTAGAGGGTACCCGTTGCAGAGGTCACTCGCGCGTGCTTCGAGCGCGCCAAGTGTCACGTTCTGGCGCGTTTTGGTGTTTCCGTTGGGTCCTTCCACGTTTGACACGTGGCGCCTCCCGGACACACAGCTGTAACCACAGTCACAACCACAGTTTTTTCAGCCACAACCTCCGCTACAGCCCAGTTTTTCAGCCACAGCCACAGCCCAGTTTTTCAGCCACAGCCACAGCCACAGTTTTTTCAGCCACGGTCCAAGCCACAGATCCGTGCGCAGCCACAGGAGGGTCCGCGCGCAGCCACAGTTGTTGTTTCGCGAGGAACACAGTAAAAACGTGACATGTGGCAGATCCAGAACGCGCAAAAGTGGCCTCTACGGGGCCGCGCGGGGGGGTGCCCGCTAATTAGTGATTGACAGATAATACATCATCTATTTCATGTCATTGCACTTAATGCAATACTCCGTTAATTATAAATACTTTGAGATGATGTTGAATCATGTTTTGGATGAAGTATTAGCTATAGATGTAGCTGAATAATGGTCAGTAGATGTTTGAACGTGATGCTCATATGTTGATTATGCCATGCATAGACTATCATGAATATTGCACTTTAATCGATACACTATTGTAATTTATTTATCATACAATTGGTAGAGAGCCACTAGTGAAACCACACTTTAAGGTTCGTGCGGGCGCAGATGCGGATGCACCCCAAACAACAAACAAGGTCGATTTCTTTTTGCGCGGGCCTAGTTGAACCTAATGCAAGCAACCAAACACGTCCAAACTAGTTGCTCTTCACTAATATCGCCATGTAGGCGAGACGTAAATCGTATCTATATGGGCCACATTGAGCGTCGGCTGATCGAACACCCTAGTGGACTGGCTCAGTTGCTGGTTTGTGCATGTCTTCACTCTATTTTGTTTTGTACTTTTATTTAACTTGGTTTAAGTTTTTAAAAAATCTAACAAACAAATCTTACATAAATTTTACTTATGTTTTGAAAAAGTGTTTGTCTCAGGCTAAAAAAATTATTTGTGCAACTTAATAAAAATATTAATAATATTTGGAAAATAATGATTCAAACCGTTTTTGAAATATGTTTAATACGTATTAAAAAGATCATTTTGTTTGGAAAATGTATTTCAATTTCTTTAATTGAGATAAATAAATACTCCCTCCGATCCATAATAAGTGTCGCTCACCTAGTACACTTATTATGGATCGGAGGAAGTATTACAAACATATTCATAGAATGTACAATGTGTACGATAAACGTAGTGAAAAGATTAAATTGAAAAAATGATAATAATTTTTAAAGTGTTCAAAATTTATATAAAAAAACTAGCTCTCATGTGTAAAAACAATATACAATGGATGTTAAAAAATTAGATATCTAAATATATTTTCAAATAATTTAGTTTTATATTATAAAAATTGTGTGCAAAAGTAATGTTTTATATGTATAAAAAATATGACATATATAATAAAATGAATGTAAATCATATATTCAATTGCATGCGTTTGTAAATAGTTAAAATCTGTATGAAATATTTGATCTATACAAACAATGCAGACATCGAAAAGTATATTTAAAAAAAATATTTATCATATATTTGGAAAACATTATTTATATAATACTCTTTATGTATGCATGAAATTTATATTTTTTTCAAAAAAAATAGACATGTGTGAAAAAAGGAAAAAAAAGGAAAAAACCAATTTTTACCCCAAGAGAACGTGGAACAATGTGCAAACAGAAAAAGAAACAAAGAAAATAAAAAAGGAAAAGAATAGTGTAAATTAAAAAATAATAATGAAAAAATTGATGAAACAATGTAAAACATTCAAATCAGTGCTCTAGAAGTGGATTGGCGTAATAATGCCACCTAAAATATGAGACTTAATACATCTCGAGAGCTCTTGTATGGCGCTCGGCAATGGTGAAGCTACACATAAGTTGTGTTGTCAACTTCTTGCAAAAATTTCATTCATTAAGCAAACATCTTGCAAAAAAAAATTTGTAAACATATACATTTTACTAAAGAACGATTGATTGACTATATATAATTGGAGTTCCGGCATCATCAGTATCGCTCGCTGCACCAAACCGACACCAAAAACACACGGGCTTATCTTTGATTGGGACTACTATAGTGGCTCATGCACCGCAGATCCCGATTTTCCAAGTTTTTTACATTTGATTTTAAAAGAATCACAAAGTCACATTTAAATAATGTGAACATTTATGGGAAAGCAAAATGATTGTCATTTGAGCATGCATATATTTAAAAATATTTTATTAAAATTACTTTTTGGAAAAATATAAACACTTTTTGAAAACATATTTTTAACATTTTGAATATTTTAAAATTAAAATTTATTGAATACTTCTGAAAACGTGAATATTTTTTATAATTTGTTTTGCAAAAATTTGGCAAAAACCAAATATAACAAAAGAAGAAAGAAAAAAAACAATATGGAAGAAATTAAAAAATGGTTTAGCAGGTACCCTAAACATTATGCTAAAAAAAGGTACCCTAAACATGTCATGAACCTTTCAAAAGGTTCCAAAAATCGAAACATGTAGTACGGTTGCGATCTAAAATGGCTGCACGAGAAGGAAATCTATGGTTGCTGAAAAAGAAAAAGAAATCCGGCTGCACAAGAGGTAAATATGTAGCTGCTAAAAGAAGGAAAAAAGAAACATTGCTGCAGGAGAAGCAAATCTACGGCTGCTGAAAAAATGGAAAAAATTATGGTTCCACGAGAAGTAAATCTTTGGCAGCTAAAAAAAGGGAAAAAAATTATGGTTTCATGAGAATTTAATATGTGGTTATACAAAAAAAATGTGGCTACACCAGAAGCAAATTTGTGGATGCTAAAAAATGAAAAAATAATTATGGCTGCACGAGAAGCAAATGGTTGCTGGAAAAAAAACTATGGTTGCACAAGAAATAAATCTATGGCTGCTAAAAAAAGAAAAAAAATTGTGCCTGCATGAGAAGCAAATCTATGACCATATGTGGCTTCACCAGAAGCTATAGTATACTCCCTCCGTTCCAAAATAACTGTCTCAACTTTGTACTAGCTCTAGTACAAAGTTGTACTAAGGCTAAGACAGTTATTTTGGAACGGAGGGAGTAGTATAGTATAGTTGTAAGCCATAGATTTCACCAAAAGAAAGTTCATCAAAACATATCAACATGGGATCTAGTTTTAAATATTTCAAGGAAAAAATTGCAACAATGAAAAAAGTTCATGATTTGGATACATAATTCGAGAGATAAATTGTATAAAAAGATTGATCTACGAAAAAAATACAAATGGTCCACCTCCCATTCTTACAGGGTGGAAAAAACAACTCAAGATTCATTAGTTCCGACAAATAAAGTGGATGTGTTACATGGCTTGTCAACGCCGGAGTGAATAATAATATTCATAAGGGTACCTTGTAACTAGTGATCTCGAGAAATACCCACCTGTATAAGTCATATTCTCTCTCTCTCGGATCTTGGAAAATAAATATTTGGAATGGTTTCATGCTCCTCTCCCTCTCTCTCACCTCATCTTGGAAAAATATTTGGAATGGTTTCATGCTCCTCTGTCTGTCACACACCTCATCTTGGAAAAATATTTGGAATGGTTTCATGCTCCTAACATTCTTTTTTTTCCTGTAATGTTTCAATATTTGGAACGATGTTTCTTCAAGAACGATGCTGTAACGTAAGGTGGTAATGGGCGGCGTAAAAATATCACGGTTTTGGTCCGTAGCTGCGTCATGATGGGTACGTGGGCGTTGAAACTGCTGCTAAAGAGCCACGCTAAGCCGACGACAACGAAACACAAAAAGGCAAACTTGCACCGCGCCTCTTTGGACCGACCTGAAACTCCCCGGCAAACAAAGAAACGGCAGCTCCTTAGCAAGATACTATCTCTGTAAATTTTTATAAGACGCTTTTTGGTTAACAACTTATAAAAATTTATGAAGGGAGTATAGTTCTGACTGCACCCTTAATTGCACAGTAAGTACTATAATGATTGACCAAAATACGACACATATCACAAATAGACTCGAGCTCTTGGCACCAAAAGTATAAACATTACCCAAATCAATACCTCAAAACTATTGCAAATTATCACTATACTTATAATAGCAAGCTCAATTACCTACTCATGTTAGACACACAACTCAGTGCGACAAGCCAACTCTCTAAACAAGATAAGCATGATAACGCATAATACACTCCGGCTAGAGTTGCACAAAACAGGAAAGGCAATTATTGCAAACATTACGTACATAGTGCACCATTACCATTAGGAACGACGGATTGTTTATCTAGCTGGTTGCCTGGGCCAGGTCACTGCATCTGCTGATCTGCATGCTCCCAGGCCGTAAACATCACATCACCCATGGAGTCGCCATCATCCATCGGTTGCCAAAGTTGTGTAGGCGGTCCACGTCAGAAGTCGGCTGCTGCTTCGTCCTTTTTCCGGGGCCGCAACGTTCGATAGGAGGAAGGAGGAGAACGGAAGCAAATTTCTCTAGCTCGAGCTACGAGTAACCCCTTATTTTGAATATTTTTAAAAATTTATTTGAAAGTTTTAAAAAAATTGCACAAATGTTCTAGACATGTGTATGTATATTCATAAAAAAGTTTAATTTTTTGAATCATGTAAGTATTTTTATTATTATTTTTTAAATGAGTTGCGTGTAGCTCGGACTACATTAACATTTTTCAGGAGGAGGACCGCCAAGCTAGGTGGTGGTGGGTCTACTTTGGCTCACGCTTTGCCACCTTTGCCATCATGCAACCCCACACGTGCCCTCTTCTCCTCTAGCTTTCCAGGTTTTGCTCTCGACTTTGCACGCAACTGTTCCGTAGGATTTTCTTCTGATTCATCCTCAAAGGTGTTTACCGAAAATGATATACATATATGATACCGGCGCTTCCGAATATTTTCTATACAATGATCATAGGTCTTTATGTAAAGTTAGATTGTTTAACATGTCGTTGATTTCATTTTTGTTTTCATGTAGTCAACAATCGTTTATAAACATGATGAATGAATACGTAGGTATAGAGGAACTTTCATGCACCAATAATGAATACGAAGTTAATGATGAACTTATTGAGCAAACCTCCACAACAAGAAAAAAGAGGTTCTAGGCCAGGTGACTATTCGATTGAAGAATATAAGGCATTGGTTTGGGCATTGGAGAATATTGTTATTGATCCAATTGCAGGAACTGATCAAAGCATGATAACCTATCGGTAGCATATAGCCGGGCACTATCATCGCAATGTGACTGTACCATCTCAACGCACTTTCAATTCACTCACTCATCCGTGGAGTTTAATTCAAAAATGTTGCAACCAATGGGCCGGTTGTATCAGTCAATTTGATCATGCCAAGCCTAGTGGAATGACAGAGAAAATGCTTGTGAGTATCTAAACTGAAATGTAATCAAGAAATATTTTGTTTCCATAAATTTTCAATGTAATTTTGTATGATATATTTTTTATTTTGTAGCCTGACTATACTCATCAACTATATATAAACAAAGGGAGCCAAAAGGAATATCGTTTGGTATGATTCATTGTTGGGCATTGCTTCACAACCATGAGAAGTAAAGACAAGGAACAATGATATTACCCGGAAGAAGAAGGCCGGCGAGGAATAAGATGATGATTTGCAAGAGGTGGTTGATATTCCAGCAACGAAGAATTCAGGAAGAGGTCGCCGGGAAGAAAGAATGATTAGGACAAGCCTAAGATATATGGAGATTGAGGCAATGAAGGCGCACAAGGTTTTAGTCGAAGAAAAGAAGTTAACATTCCTTGCAGATGAGGTGAGTAGAAAGAAGATGAAGCAAGAACTGAAGATCATGTACATGAGCATCGATGGAGTAAACGAAGGACAAGTGTCCTATTTTTCTATGATGAAACAACAAATTCTTGTAGGGAGAGGGCTAGGGATTACGAGCGGAAGTGCAAATGTGCCATGATTGATGATCTATGCTAGACTCTTTTTTTGTAAACAATTTATCGTATGTTTAAACAATTTATAGATTTGTGCAAACTATTTATCGTATGTTTTAATTTTTAATGGTGAACTTGGAAATAATTTGAGTCTATAAAATTTCATTGGTGAAGGTGGTATGATAATATATTGATTTTATATGATATGAGAAATATGTATTCATAAGGTTTCAGCAATTATATAGAGAAAGGAATAAAAAAACGATATAGACGCATTGATTGCTTGCAAGCTGAGCCTAGCTCAAATGGTTATCCCTATGGTTTATTCTTATGAAATATCATATAAAATAGAAGGTATAAGAAATGGTTATTGCGGTTAGAAGGCATATAATAATTGTGTTAAAGTGTCATTAACTCATATTACTACTACTACGTCACAGTTATTATGAGAATCAATGTCATACGCCAGCTCTGATGTAAAATTATTTTTACATAATGTATCATTAAAGATGATTGATTGCTTATAAACTGAGCCTAGCTCAAATGTTTAAGGGCACTCCCAATGCTAGTATCTTAGCACGATATCATATGCATTTTTCTTATGTGACATAACACTTAATGAAGAAAGAGATGGAGGTTGTATCTTAGCTAAGATACAACCCTTGCACGTGGCCATATGCAAAAAGCACTATTAAACCAATCACATGTATGCATGAGACCAAAATCATTAAATAAGATACAATCCTTAAGAAACAATGCATTGAGGTGGTTGTATCTTATGTTTTTATTGCTCCTATGATACCGTGCTAAGAAACAATGCATTGGGAGAGCCCTAAGGTTTTTAATCATTTTATCAAATATTAATGCCTAGATTTAATATTAATACACGTATTTTTTTAAATTACTGCTGAATTGCTCTCTGACCGTAAACAACGTCACCCATCGCCCATTTTTCGATCGCGATCATCCGCTACAAATCTAAACTAATATAATAATATATAAAAGCACGAGAGGGACTGATCCAAAACATCTTGGCCATCCATTCATCAAATCTAACGATTAGAATTGCTTCTATGTTTAGCGCAGCACAACACGTTTAATACCCTTAAAACTTGCTATAAATTATCCACCATTGCCATTACAATAATGGAGCCCCTAATATCATTAATTTTGCACTAATTATATGGCATGCATGCACTAATTTCTCCTCTGCCACACGTGCCTCCTTCATCCAACTTCTTTAGAATAAAAAAATTGTACAGGTTAGTTTTCATCAGTTTAGTTCTCCAATATGTGAAAGCTGATTTGAGTGTGACATCACAAAAATCTACAATAATTTAGTTGGAAGTTGGAACTCTGAATTCAGTAATTTTGTTCAGGAATGTACAATGCACTTTCGTTCATAATCTACACTAATTCTGCAATTTTCTTGAGAAGTCTACAATGCATTTTTGTTCAAAATCTAAATTGCAAAGGAAAACTAATTGATATTTGGAAGGAGAGTGGCAGCGGCCGTGGTTGTTACTGTACGCACTGACCTGATGAAACAACAATCTACGCACTGTGAGTCTGCTCCGTCGCAAATACAAATCGGTGATTTATGTCGTTGGCATCAAGCTGCAGTGATGGTTGCCTCCACCGACAGTAAGTATTCTTCTGATGGAAAACATGCAGCTGCATATTTGTCTCTACCAGATAAAAAGTACACTAGCAAAAACTCGTGCAAATATATCTTCCCTACTTTTTGATCTTAAGCACATATACTGAACTTCAATGTGTTGAACAAGAACATCGATCAGCTCACAGCGGTCCTAATCATGTGTATTTTGTGTTATTTTCTACACTTACCCCCTCTTCATTGCTTATCATGCTTCGCCACTGACATGAAGTGATTTCTTTGTTATTGTTTGTTCACTCTAAAGTGCAAGAGCATAATTTTGTTCACAATTGATTTTGAAGTGCATTTCTAATTTTATTGAATTATGTTCAACATTTAGTGCATTCACATTTTCTCACCTAATTTATCTTTTTCTCGCAAATGAATAACCACCCAGACGATAATCCAATTAGTTCTATTAACCATGCCCCAGTCATGGATCTAACTAACCCTGGCGGTAGTCAGCGTCATCCCGGGCAGAATCAAAAAACGATGAAGGATGATAGACCAGAATGTCTAGCGATAAAAATGCCGAGTATAATGTACTTGATACAAAGAACTGTCCCATGTACTGTACTGAAAGCTTTGTTAGGTGAATATAAAATACACATATTATTCTAATTGGTCTTTAAAAAAAATAAGCTCAAAGGATTCATTAGTTAGTTATAATTGTTCTGATGATTTTTGGAACTGAATTGATATCTTTACGATCCAGCGTGGAAGGAATGCAGAAAGCAATCTGGTGGCTTCTTCATGCAACTTGATCCACGCTACAGCCAAACTGAGTTATCTTTCATGCTATTAGAACCAAGTCATGTCTTTTGCGCTCTCAGTGAACATTTTTTTCTAGAAAAGATTAACATGTCATTTGTATTTAGTGATATTCGGTTGTTTATTGATCAGCAACAAGATACATAGACAACTTTCATCCCGGGCAGCAGCAATGGTTTATAGCTAGCTGACCATAATTATGTTTCTGTTAGAAGCTCATAAATCTATGGTGATTGAACAACCTGTCGAAACTGCTTTTTCTATACTATACTCTGAGTGGACTTCACAAAATATGTACGAACGCCAATCAATAGAAAATAAAACTGCAATACTAAATGTTTATTTCTTCAGTTCTTGCTACCTTCTACAACTTTAGTTTTGGTTGCTTCTGTTTTTGTTGGAGTTCAGTTTCTTTTCGGCTAGCCTACGTTTCTTTAGTTTCATACTTATTCGTTTGGTAGCCAACCGCAAATTTCGGTGAGGAGCCGAGGAATCATTGGGAATCGCTCGTGTGGTGCAGAGATGAGGAACACACGCCAGCGCAGGGCAACAAGACAGCGGGATCCGGCAAGTGGCGGCACAAGGCGACAGGATTCTAGCCTGGTTAACTCCGTTGAGCCACGCAGCGGAGCAGGACGCCGTAGATGCAGAGCCCGCCGAAGGAGGGGAGGGAGAGGGAGACGACCGAAGGAGGGGAGGGAGATGACGGGAGGGGGACGACGGGAGGAGGGGAGGGAGGGGGACGACCAGAGGAGGGGAGGAAGACGGCCAAAGGAGGGGATGGAGACGGCGAGAGGGGGAGACGGACGGAGGAGGGGAGGGAGAGGGAGACGGCGGGGAGGGGGGGGAGGTGGAGGTCTAGGCGGCAGCGGGGGAGGAAGAGGGAGACCGAGGGAGAAGGCAGCGAACGAGCCTGCACGGGAGATACGCATCAATCCTGCGTTTTCCTCGGCCAGGCTGAGGCTGAGATGGCCATTTTTGCATCTGCTAGGTCAGGTTGAAGAACCCATAGAGCTTATCAAACATCCATATTTTGTATGGTGGATACGAGCCAGGTGCAATACAGGAAGTCAAACACGCCCAAGGTGGATGGTTGCACCGCACGCGACAAACGGGATGGCTGCGTGTTCGGCAGACGGGGCAACTCATGTGGAGAAAGCCATGGGCGATAAGAGAAGGGCCATGCAACGACAAGATGAGAAGGGAACGGGTTCGGTCCGGTGGACGGGCGTTACAGTGGAGAGGGAGAGAGGTATCAACGCGTTTTCTTCTTTTATCATGAATGTTGCCATCTTAATATTTGAGTTTTATTTTGGTCGACAAGGCTATATTATTTGATATCTAAAGAGTCATTTTTGCTCATTATATCAGATTTACATTTATTTATTTTTGAAAATTAGAAATATTTAATGTGCATTAATTAAAACGTGCATTGCATGTGCAAGCTTACTAGTATAATAATATATAAAAGCACGAGAGGGGCTGATCCAAAACATCTTAGCCATCCATTCATCAAATCTAACGGTTAGAATTGCTTTCATGTTTAGCGCAGCACAACACGTTTAATACCCTTAAAACTTGCTACAAATTATCCACCATTGCCATTACAATAATGGAGCCCCTAATATCATTAATCTTGCACTAATTATGTGGCATGCATGCACTAATTTCTTCCCTGCATGCACGCAATTCTTTGCTCGATCATGTCTTCTGCATTGATTATCTTTTATTGCATGCATATCATTGCTTTTCATCTCACACGGGAAGTATTTTTCCTGCCCAACTCCTCATACATGCAATATTTTTTTTCAAATTTGTTATCACCGTAATTCATTCATGACGCCTTTTTACAATAGATTTTAAATGCAAAGAACCCATCAAGGATCAAATTTTGGAATCAACCAAATACAATTAATGTTTTATAATTCTCTAACAAATGAATGCACCTTATAATATGAAACAGATGGTGTAAGAATTTTTAAAATTTTAGGACCCATTTTATATTCAATGTTCATATCGCGCAAATGTGCAAGATGAAGTACTTCCCGCAGGGGATGTATGGCATGTGATCAACTATTCAACAGTGTACATAATTGAAGATCATAGAGTGATGTCATTTTGGCCGATATTATATGACATGACAAGTGTGAATCGTGTGAATTAATAGTCAAGTTCTAGCACAAAAAAATTCTGCATCGGGGCCTCAAATTCTTAGAACGACATAGACACAGCTTCATTACCAACTTTTGATATATATATTTTTACCTAGAAAATGATATCAACAAGAGTACATAATATCAACATGAGTACCCAGGTTGATAAATAAGCTCACCTACAATTTGAGTGCAAGCCGCACATTAGTAGACCTCTCAATTGATTCTTATATATTATTGCATTAGATAATTGCACATGCGTTACAAAGGGGGACACATATATTTTATATGCAATTATTATGATTAAATAAAAAATATTCAAGCTGTCAGTTGAATTGAGATTTTTTTTTAAATAATCCTTTCTTAAAAAAATAAAACTTATCGTCTTACCTAAGAAGACATGTTTTCATTTGATAAACCATAAAATTTATGTGGTTTTCAACAATAATCTGCAGAAAAACCAAAAATGGAAAAAAAATATGAATAAGGGGAGGGAGGAGAAGATGACGAAGTAAAGATTAACAGAAGGTGACAAAAGGAACACCGATGAATAAAGTATGAGCCTTTACATCGTTTTAGATATACAATAGAAATAGAAGTATAATATTGTTCCATTTTTTATTTGTTGTTAATCGCATTCAATTTTTTTGCTTATCATGTTTAAATATATTATTGATAAAAACATTTTTTCGTGTGATTACACGTGCGTTGCACGTACAAATTTACTAGTTTGTGTAAGCGGTCGACGGCGGGCGGAAGTCGGCGCCAGCTGCGTGTGTCCGTGCGTGCGCATCTTGACTGACTGATCGGGTGGGTGGGTATCGGTCCTGCTGGGTAGGCCCGCCCAAGCTAGCTTTGCCATCCGCACCAGCATCACCATGCAGCCCCACACGTGCCCTCCTCTTTAAACAGCTTTGCAGCCTTTGCCCTCCGCTTTACACGCAACGGTTTCGTAGGATTTTTCTTCTCTGTGCCGCCCGCCGCAGCACAGAAAGCCACGTTCCAACGTGACCACCTTTTTCTGATTCTTTTGTGCCAATAAAACCTGCAGCGTACATTTGGTTCTTGGTAGCACATTGCCATATTATTTTAGAAAGAAAGAAACCCCCTTTTTCTCATCATGTGTACAAAAGCCTTTCTATTCCTGCCTGCTTAAGGTTCTCATCATCATGCCAAGGCATATTCGGGTGTTGATAACACGATTAGTCAAACAAAAAAGCGTGGCAATTTATTCGTTTTTTAAAGAAATTCTGCGAATGGCCTTCGTTTTAAATTAGATAGCTTCCATATATATATATGTAGATAAACATGTGTACACATGAAAGTCATCTAATTTAAAACGGAGAAAGTACTCCGCTGCCTTTTTTGGGTACCCTTTGATATGAACTTTCAAAACTAGAACATTTCAAATCACTCTGCGAACATTAATGGATTGGGATGTTGAGCGAAAAAGTTGTTGATGGCGGCGGCTGAAACTAATCAATGAAGTAGAATACTAGTAGGTCACAGAAACAATATATGATATATCCCGTCATAATCATCCCTTAAAAGAAAAAACGTCATAATCAATACACACATGCTACTATCTACAAAGCCCTCAACAGAGAATTTCCTAACGATCTATTTTTTGAAAATTAATACAGATGCAAGCATTTCCAAATAAGTCTAAAGCCGCCAACTTAACAACAAATATTGCTATCCCTATCCTCGTGATGAAAGGGTATAGATTGTCGAGTCGCATACCAAGATCTCACATCAAAGTCCAACATCTAAATCTGAAGACCCCAACCAAACTACATTGCCGGGTCTAGGTCACATACCGGTTCGGCACGTCTTTAGCGAACAACCGCATGTGCAAGCTGCAGAGGCCATCGCCACCATCTTTCCCTAGTCCATCTTCAGAGCAGAACTGACGCATCGATATTGTCAGGATTGCCGCCGACGCCACCATAGCCACAAATGACTTCACCTGCCTTCACGTGTCCATCATCACACGACCATAGCTGAGACCCTGCCTCACCACGCCGCCCTGCCTCCACACGTCTTCGACGCGTGGCATTAAATGCCGCTCCACCGTTGAAACTGTTCATTGGTCCCTCGATCCAATGCACACCTCCAAGACTGATGCCCCCAAGGGAAAACGACATAAGAGATCCGCCATCATCCAATCAATTGATCTAGGGTTTCCCCCGGAGGTAGCGGATATCAGTGTGTAGCATCTCTACGGTGATGCCCTCAAGAAGGAGACGATACAAAAGAACGCCGCCATCGCTGGCTTTGGCGCCTAGCCGAGGGTAGGGTTTTCACTTGGAGCTGCTTGAAACCTCCAACTCACATCGTGCGCAAGGGCCGCCACCGATCAGGCGAGTTTTTTTTAGCACAGTGGGTTTTAGGGTGGACCGGAGGTGTCAAGTGAGGAGATTTGGGTGGTCCAAACTCCCCCTCCTCATCCATTCCCTCATTTGGGTTAGATTTACAGAAAAAATGGACATGTGAGGCAACCCACGGACGTATACCTAGTGTGTTTGGTAGCTGTTCTTATGTCCTAGCATAGTTGTTCCCATGTGAGACATGTTGTGTACATACAACTGTAGTTGTTTGGTTGCCATGCGTGTGCTGAGACATGTTGAGCTGAGATGGGGGAGGAGGGAGATGGCGGTGAGGGAGGAGATGAACAGGGGCAGCGGCTACATTGGGCGAGCAAGGGGCGGTGGAGACCTTGGGCAGGGAGGGGCGGCGGTGACCTTGGGGGGGGGGGCTTGGGAAAAAAAAAGGGTGGCGTCGACCATGGGAGTGACGACGACCAAGGGAGCGGCGGCCAGGGGAGTGACGATGTGTTAAGCAGGTCTGACCATGGCGGCGAGAGGTGGCGGCTACGGTATAGCATGGGATGCAATGGGTTGGGGAGGGAACTAGATAAGTTTATCTCAACGTCCAGGTGGATTGAGGAGAGACTCACTCGCTAGCGAACGGGTGTACATGGATTCGTTACGGGGTATAGCTGAGGGGGCTTTTTTTTTTGCATCGGATGAGCATAGCTCAGTAGAGAACATACATTGTACCAAACAACGATAAATGGATTTTAAAGGAAACTTTTAGTTTCATACATCCTTCATGCATTCTATCAAACACACCCTAAAGCTCGGTATGAGCCGTTCGTTATCTCAAAAAACAATCATTGGCTTACTTTGACGAACACGTTGCAATCGAATTGTCCTTTTGATCGTGTCCATCAGCTCAGTGGTTCCTCCCATAAAAAAACTCAGAGGTTCCTTCGTTGTTTCAAATTGCACGCACTTTACTTCGATCGGTCCAACATCGAGCAGCTGATCCAATCAAACACGCAGACATGCATGCCGTGCGTAGTGCGTCGGTACGCACAGTTTTTTTTAGGGGACACGGACAGCTGTAGCTGCAAGTACGATTATACCTGGGTTTGTTCCGTTTCATTCTGTCAAGCACAATTGCATCACCTTCAGCCACTCCAACTCCCATTCCTTTTTCGTCTATGCAATAAGTACTGTTCCCTTCCTTCCAAATTACTCGACATGGCTTTAGTTTAAGTTTAATTAAATTAAATTTAAACTAAAACTATGTCAAGTAATTTAGAACGGAGGGAGTACATTGCTTAGAGAAATCCTAACAGATACAACATAATTTAGGACATCAAATTCAGTTTGTGAATCGTTGTAAACGGAAAATGCAACACGAAATCTAATGGGAAAGAACACATGCGCTGAAGACAAGGTGGAGCTTGCGAAAGAACAAATCTCATCGGATTTATATTGTCTTGTTGCTATGTTTTGACTGAATAAAATATTCTTTGTTAAAAATTATGCCCATCGGATCGTGTAAGTATCGGTCTTCGCCGCCGCTCCAGGTAATACTCGAATACAACTGAAAAAGTAATGTGAGGGAATCTTCAATGTTATCCCTTAAAATGAACGTCAGATATGTTTGCGAATAAGTGGATCAGTCCACGAACATTGATGCAAAAGCCGGCCATCAAATCCTAGCTACATCCGTCCACTAGCAATTTAACCAAAATACAGAAAATTCATACAAACTAAAAAAGATTTCATTCAAATTCGAATATAATTTACATAAATCAGACTTTAACCTAGTCTAAAAGCACACCAGGGATGTGCACGGTGATCGCGAGCTTTAGGTGGCGTTCCTAGCGTTGGCGTTGGCGAGCGGCATCGGGTCTGGTCATCTTGCTCCTTCTTTGGGCCGGCGTTCTTGGTGGGTGGCAGCACTGGACGAGGCACTCTCAAGCTCTCTAAATAAGCTCATTTATGTCGGTTAGATAGATCGACTATGGGCTGCTACATCTGACCTCCTCTCTCACCATGGCGATGGAAGAGGAGATTGGATGTGGGCGGTTCTACTTGATATATTCGTCGAGGATTCGATGTTGTTGTCTTCTTTGAAGGATCGATCTCGGCGGTTGCTTCTCGGCGGGTCTGCCCTGACTCGCCGTCGACCCTTCTAGCCGAATGGCGGCTTCTGCATGCTCGGGCGTACACGATAGCAAGACGACATCAGTACTTCAACTTCCAGGCCGCGCCAAAATAGAGACCTCTTAGCTCCTGTAGCACGGCGCTCTTCGACGTCTTCGTTCCAAGTGGCCTAGTCCCCGGCGACGACAATGCTGGCCATGACGGGAAGTTCCGATGCAAGTTTGGAGGAAAATAACCAGATTGCTTTTTATTTTTTTAGTTTTAGGGTCCTCTTTGTTGATCATAAGCTCCTGATTGCATTTCCTTTCTTTCAAAGGGGTTTTCATGCAAAATGTTCCTCCGCATTATACTAATGCAGTTTGGGTCTTCGGAACCCTTCCCCGTTAAAGAAGAAAACCATGCTAAGATCTTTGTTCCCCATGACAAGATTTTCGATGCCCTGCATCATTTTGACGAAAAACAGCTAGATTGTTGGTTTCATTCATTAAGGACTTGTTTGGTAGACCGGGATCGATCCGGGATCCCCTTCATTTTCTGGAGTAAAAAATCCCGGTGTCAGGACACCAGGCAAAATTTTCCTGTCGCTACACCTATTCTCAGTGGGGTTTGCTACCCTAAGAAAAATTCCGGTTCTACCAAACAAGCACTAAAAGAAGTTCTTAACCTGCCCGTCTAGCTCAGTTGGTAGAGCGCAAGGCTCTTAACCTTGTGGTCGTGGTTTGGGTTCAAGCCCCGGAGGAGGATCCTCTGACTTTAACAAGGAAAGTCACAGTGCTACAGTGCTAGCCTAGTGTAAAATGAAGAAGAAAAGTCATGGGTTGTTAACAAATTATTTAGGATTGGTATTTATTGTAGATATAACTAATCTAAAATTATTTTTATTTCAGCATCAATTTATTTATAGGTAATTACTATAAATATACACAATAAATCTGTACTTTGCATATTATTTTAAGTTATTTTAACCTTAATCACATAGATTGGAAGAAGGAAAGTTAGGGCACTGTTGCTCCTCTAACTTTCCGGATCTGGTTCCTCAAGCCCCACGGTGGGCGATTGTGATTAGCCCTGCATCGTTTTCATCAGGTACGTTTTAATTCCTCTTCTGTCATCTTAAACCAAGATTTCAAAAGTGCTCGATCGATTCATCTTAGTTTATTTACCATTTCCCATTTGGCAGACAAAGTTACGTAAGCTTTGTGTGCCACCGCGCAGGTACGCAAATTAAGCCGAAACTATTGGCAAGACAAAGTACATTTCGGCTAACCATTGTCAAACCAACTGTAGTAGAGTACAATCGATAGAATTGTAATTAATTAATTAATTGAACCAATAATCACGCGATCGAAAGCGACCGGATCCCCAGCTAGCGCTGCTGCTGGTTACGTAACCAAACACTTGGGCTATATATAGTTAATCTCATCTCATCAGATTTTGATCAGGTTATCACCGATAATTAAAATTAATCCATGGTACGTCATGCAACGACGGAGTTGGATGAGCCCATGGTCCGGCCGACATGCACTCTCCGTCACACCCCAGTTTCTTTCGTGCTCCATCATCTCACCATTTCATTGACATCATCGTGCATGGTATAATCCTCAGTAGGTGGCAGCAAAAGGTAAGGGCATTCCTCGACACTCGACGGACACGTATTCATCCACGGATCGGGGAGGGGATCAATCTGCAAACACTTATGTAGGAATCGGTCATCCAACTTCAACCGTAAAAATTATCAGTAGTTTAATGAAAATGTATCGGAATCAAGAAAATCGAATGATTTTTTTTTTGAAAGTCCGAATAAAATTTAGATAAACGGATGATATTTCATTCGCTGAACTATTTTAATACTTAAGTAAACAAAAACACTCAGATATCCGGGTCAAAAAAAAACTCGGTGTCGCAATCGACCTCCATCTCCTCAGCCGCTCGGCTGGCTCCTTGTCGTCCCCCAGGTCGCCGAAGATCTCGTCGATCCTCGTCTATTGCGTGTGGAAATAGCGGTAATTTGCTTCCACCTCACGCTTCATCTGAGTGGAGTCGAGAATCACATTTTGCTCTGTCGTGGCGGGATTCGCCAAGACGAACGCCTCAACGGTGCACCTATCATGCGCCTCTCGGGCGAGTTGACGCCAACGCATCGAAGTGAGCTCCTCCTCCTCCTCCTTCTTCTTCTTCTTCTTCTTCTTTTTCTTCTTTTTCTTCTTCTTCTTTTTCTTCTACTTCTTCTTCTTCCGTACCTCCATCTCCTTAGTAAACTGCTCTCGTACGCCACCTTTTATAGTGCACCCCCTTGAAAGGCAGCGGCTTCATAGACGTAAGAAAGCCAGATGCGGTAAATTGCATGTATTCAATTTTTGGATTGTTGAATATATTAGCAATTTAGCATATGATTTAATCCACAAAATAGACAAACGATCCATGGCAATAATGATAAAGATCAAACTAGCCATGCAATTATTATCTACTAAAACAGTAGATGATGATAATGATTAAGATACGGGAGTAATGCCCATGATAATAGCTAAGTTAATCACCAATTAACACGTTCAATTAACGTGTCCATTAATTACCAATTAACGTGCCCATTAATTACCAATTAACGTGTCCAAGTAACGTGTCCATTAATCACCAATTAATACGTCCAATTAACATGTCCATTAATCATTAATTAACATGTCTGTTAATTATAATTGATGACTCATTAATTTTCTCAACATGCATGAATGAGCCATGAGGATTTTAGATTTTATGTTGATCTTTAGGCCAAGGACCCACTGATAGATACTAGTAAAATCCAACCAAGTCAACCTAATATATGAGTCACATAACAACTTAGCAATTAACACGGTAAGGGTAGGGTATGGTATACCCATGGGTACAGAGCTATACCAATGCCCTGCCCATGACTTCATATGTAGGGTATGGGTACTTCCCATGGGTATAGAAATATACTCATGCCCTACCCAAGCGGGTAGGGCACCCGCGGGTACCTGTGCCCATGAGTAGAATTGTCATCCTTATTCATCGGCTCGTCGTCCTTCGCCTCTATGCGTCGGAGCTCCTCCTACAACGCTAGGAGCTCCGCTCGTCTTGCCGAAGTTTGCATCTTGTATGTTGTGATCTTAGAGCAGACCATGATAATTAGTTTGGGCTTTGTGAAATTGCTACGGAGGCTCTCTCCGCCGCTAAATATAGCCTAGGCTTCTCAACCACCGCGCCCGCATTGAAGAAACATCATTACTTCGTAGTCGTTCCATCGCGTCTCCGGCATTGAACACAAATAGAAAACTAAGCGCTGACGGCATCGTCGTCACTTCGCGTCTCTCCGGCATTGAATGTTGGCGTGGAGAACAGAGCTCTGACAGGCGCCCTGCAGTAGCGTTTCTCCGGGATTGAACGGCATGACAACCTCTATGCACGCGAAGAAATTTTTTGTGACACGTGATGACATGTCGACGGTCCAAACTACTGCAAAACCTTCAATTTAAATCAAATTTACGGAAAAACGAGCATGTGAACTTACCCACAAACGAACACATGTCCACGTTCAATAACAAAAGTGACCAAATGAAAAGGAAAAGTTTAAGAATGGACGTTGAAAATGCACCGAAGCTGATTCACCAAAAAAGCTAAAGCTAGAGAGCTAAAGCCAGTCGACCTCACGCATATAGTTCCACTCCGTTACTGTCTTTTTATCAGGAAAGGAAAGCGTAGGTGGTTCCACTTTTGTTCAACTTAATTCGATCGATCCACCGACGGAAAGGCTAAAGCGTGCAATCTCGTATCATTTCTGTGCGGCGCTTTAACTAAGGCGCCATTGGTTTGGTTGCGGTCCCAAACACGGTCAATCACACCTATGGTACGTGAACACGGTGCTGTCGTCCATGCCATGATCATACAGTATACTGTATTATACCCTAACCGACTTGCTAAAACTCAGTCGATTGGGAGCATTTTGTTTCATAGTATTACCTTCGACCCATGTTAATGTATTCAACTTTGTCTAGATTCGTATGTATCTAGTTAAGTATTTAGATTAGATGCATGTGTATCTAAACAAACTTAAATACATTAATATGGATCGAAGGAAGTATAATATTCTTTATCGCCCGTTGTAACATCTAGCTATGCCGTTTGTAGAAAAAAAATGCTAACATTATTCTATTAAAACTTCGTTAAATCTTGATCGACTGAATTCTAAATAGACCAATACTCTAAACATGCACCGCTGGGCTGTCATCCAGTGCAGTCACTAATTTTAGAGAGTATTTGTGAACCAAAAGATGCTCAAGACATTCCCAAGCAGGCAATTATTATATGAACCATAAATTCGACATTCGTGGCACGGGCAGCATGGACGAACACCTGCCCGAGGTCGCGCCGCACATGCGTATGCATATGCCGCTGACGGGGACGACAAAAATATCATATAAAAAAAATATACGATACGGTCCAATGCACTAGGCGCTGGAATATGGCTTTATAATATCCGCGGGCCCTCGTGCCGATGTGATGTTCTCTGCCCCACGCAGCTTTGCAATAAGCTTCAGTATGCATCGTCAAATTAATCGCCTTCAAATATTTGAATCAAAACATTTTAAGCCATATAACATGAGCGAGGTTATTAAATTTGTTTTGATCGATGTGAACATTTGAAATCTCTGAAATCGACATCAAACTCTGAGGAAGGCTGGCGTGCGTTCGGATGTCCCATCCCATCCATTTGAATCGTTTGAAATGGATTAGGCATTTGATAACTAAGGTTAGATACCCGATGTCCCATCCTGTGCCACGTATATTTATGTACAAAACCTTTGTTTGGTCGTATGCCCGCCAGAGAGAGGAAAGGAGATGACGGAACTGTCTAGTCGAGAGTGTCCGCCTGGAGAGCATCTTTTTGACTTTTTCCCACAGGCTTTTGTAAAATTCCGGTATGTCTGTAGTACTACGTTCGATCTACCGTCTACGTAGAAGATTGATTCAACATTTTCGATGATGCGTGCCGCTCATAAGTTTGTCCGATTTCAGTTGCATGCCACCGAGCTAGCGAGACATATATGTCACCGGAAAAATATCATATGGAAACCATATTCGGTGGAAACCGGTGAAAACCGCTCGAAAATAATATTTTGAATATTCCAAAAAATCTGCAAAAATGTAGGTTAATAAGAAAACGATGTTTTAGTACCATGCAAAATTTCAAGTTACACATTACGGATTGCGAGCTATGGAAAATACAAAATCAACATTGAATAGTGTTGAATAGTAACATTACTATTCATTGTTGAATTTTAATTTTTTTCATAGCTCGCAATCCGGTAATGTGTTTTAACTTAAAATTTTGCATGGTACTAGAACATCACCGTATTACTAACCTACAAATTTTTTAGACTTTTTTGAAATGTTTTAACGTAGTTTCCACGAAGTTTTCATTGAATATTGGTTTTCGTAGGATATTCTCCCAACTAGAAGTTTTCTATGATACAAACCCTGTCGAAACATCGCCGGAGTCTGCAAAAAACAAAAAAAAAACTACATAGTCTAATCACCGAAGGTTGCCGTCTCACTTCTTCGTGGTTGTGTCGGCTCCGCTTGGTCGGCGGTGGCCCTCCCGGCAACCACGGTAGCTGCAACCACGAAGCCATGGGGATTGCTCGCCGGAGTACGGTTAGGATACGGCAAAGAGGAACTGGGACGCAGCGGCGGGGAGGGGAATGAATGTGAGACGTGAACCCTGTCCATCCTCTCGCACCGTAGATATATCACACAAACGATTTGGCGGATCTGTTCTGACCGAAAAACGTGCTCGTCCACTGAAAATCCCGTATATATACGGGCCGACGACGGGATGGCGCATTTGCTAGAGTTGCTCTAAGATCAACTCTAAGAGAAATTCTAGAGTCGTCATAATCTATTTTAGGGGTTAGAGCCGTTATAATTATATGTTTCGTAAAATAGTTATCGATATACGGTATCGGATCGAAAAATGGTTCGAACAGGTATCGTATATTAGTCCGTTCCGCATTTTTTTGTTGGCGAGTTGCAAAAACTGCCCTAAAGCCCGCATAACTCCCATTTTTCACCCCTTTGTGGTTTACTCTATCTCACCCGTGCATTGGTGGAAGAAAAATTTCCGCCCCCACCAGCCATTCCACCAATTCCCCCACCTTAAATCTCAGACGAATCTGGCCACCCACCCCCCGCCATCAAGCACCGTCTAGTGTCTCCGCTGTTCTCGCGCATATATCTACTACTAATATAAAAAGCACCAGAGGTGCTGATCCAAATCATCTTCACCGTTAAACAATGTCGATCTAACGGTGCAGATTACTTCCATGTTTAACGGAGCACAACACACCTTATACCCTAAATTTACTATTAATTACCCACCACTGCCATTGCTTATAATCCGCCGAGAGAATAACTATCAAGTAATTAATACGATTTTCTGTTAAAAAAGGAAACATCTTCATTGACATTGGCGTTCAAAGGTATCCCTATTGCTTATAATCCGCTGAGAGAATAACTATCAAGTAATTAATACGATTGTCTGTGAGAAAAGGAAACATCTTCATTGACATTCGCGTTCAAAGGTATCCCTACTGCTTATAATCCGCTGAGAGAATAACTATCAAGTAATTAATACGATTGTCCGTGAGAAAAGGAAACATCTTCATTGACATTGGCGTTCAAAGGTAATCCCTATTGCTTATAATCCGCTGAGAGAATAACTATCAGGTAGTAATTAATACGATTGTCCGATGGTAAATGGAGAGGTAGTGTCCCGACGGCGATCACATCAACCTTTGATCCATTGCCGACGCGCATCGTCACCTCATCCCTTGCAAGTGGTCGACTATTCCTTAGCCCCTGCTTCGAGTTACATATGTTAGCAACTGAACCGGTATCAAATACCCAGGCGCTACTGCGACTACTAGTAAGGTACACATCAATAACATGTATATCATATATACCTTTGTTCACCTTCCCGTCCTTCTTATCCGCCAGATATTTCAGACAGTTGCGCTTCCAGTGCCCAGTTCCCTTGCAGTAGAAACACTCAGTATCGGGCTTAGGGCCAGCCTTGGTCTTCTTCTCAGAACTGGCAACAGACTTGCCGTCCTTCTTGAAGTTACCCTTGGACTTGCCTTTCTTGCCTTTCTTCTTGAAACTGGTGGTCTTATTCACCATCAACACTTGATGTTCTTTCTTGATCTCCACTTCTGCAGTCTTTAGCATTGACAGAAGCTCGGGGAGAGACTTCTTCATGCCCTGCATGTTATAGTTCATCACAAAACGCTTGTAGCTTGGTGGCAGAGACTGGAGAACACGATGAATTCCTAGATCAATGGGGATCGATATTCCCAGAGCTATGAGCTTCTCGGCGTACCCAGACATTCTGAGTACATGCTCGCTAACGGAGTTGTGTTCCTCCATCATGCAGCTAAAGAACTTTTCTGAAGCTTCATAACTCTCTACAGTAGCATGGCAATCGAAAATCATTTTCAATTCCCGCATTGTATCATAGCCAGTGCTGTTCTCGAAACGCTTTCGGAGTTCAGGCTCAAGTCCATACAATATGCCGCAATGAACCAAACTGTGGTCCTCCTGGCGAGTCAAGAAAACATTTTTCTCTTCGTCGGGAGCGTCATCAGCAGGTGGGGCACCTAGAGGCGCATCAAGCACATAGGTCTTTTGAGCAGCTTTAAGGAGAATCCTCAAGTTGAGGTCCCAGTTGGTGAAATTGCTACCATTGGTAGCTAGTCTCTCTTTCTCCATGAACAAATTGAAATTGAAAGCAGGGGGTGCCATCTACAACATATTTGCAAAGATATTTAGACTAAGTTTATAATAGATTGAGTTCAAGTTAATTCATAAAATTGCTATGATAACTCCCACTAAAAAACAACATCCCTCTAGTTGGTTTTAGTGATTACACGAACCAAATTCATTACACCACGACCGATCATCACGTGAGGTGGTGCAACTACAATGGCGAACATCATTGTCAAAACCCTCTGTTAGGTAATGTGCTAGGATCAAGTAACCTTGCATCATGTCAAATTTTCAAAGGAAATCAACTTCAAAATCCAAATAGGAGAAGGAACACCCCCCAGATGAATTAATTCAAAAGGCCAGATAAAAATCTTCTCCAAAAATTCATGTTAGAATTTTGAAAAGTCTTATAAATGAGTGTGATCACATATCAAGTGATGTGGGACCCATCCCATGCTCATAGATTTTTCAAATATTCAAACAGTGCCTTGGAATTAAAGAAATACCCCTATTTGATTTAAAATTCAAATCTTTTGAATTTTAAAAATGTTGAAAGTTTATGAGTGGCTAGTCTATATTATTATGAGGACACATAAAAGTTTTCAGCATTTAAAAAAATGTTTAGCTATTTTAATTGGCTAAACAGAACAAATAGCAGAAAAGAAAAACAGAAAAGAAATCAGAAATCCTTACCTGGCGCCCAGGCGAAGTCAGCCCACCCCAGCCCAGCCGGCCCACAGGGGCAGGGGCGTCTTCTTCCCCCTCCCGCGCCTCCAAGCTGCTCGGTGGAATGCCACCGAGCTAGCCGGGGACGACACGTCGCCGTCGAGGAGCTTCCAGGCCTCCCCGTGGCCTCTTCTCGCACCTGGAGACTCCCCGCAGCCTCCGCAGTCCATTCCCCCCTCCCCAGTGCCTATCCTCCTCTCTCTCGCTAAGCCCCGAGAAGAACAGGACGCCGCCGTCGCCATAGCTTGAAGCCCGCGTGGCCAACAACGTCCCCGAGCTGCGACGTGCTGTCCATCCTCCTCGCCATCCTCGACTTCGACTCCGTGCAGAAGGAATCGAGCTCGGACGCTCTGTAGCCGCCGGAATCTTCTCCACGTTGCCGCCGGACCCGCAAGCCCAACTCCGGCGAATTCGTCGTCGTTGAAGCCTCTCCGTCTCCACCGCCTGCGCCGTTGCGTTCACCACCTCCTGGTGAGCAGAACCCCTAATCTTGCGGCCCCTCAATCCCCCCTAGACGATTCCGCCATGGACGCAGGAGCTCGTCGCCGCCATGGTCGTCGTCCTCCTCGCTCCCGTGCTCTTCGTGAACCCCCAGTGCGTGCGTTTGGCTCCTGAACATGCCAGCGTTCGAACGCGCCCAGAATCGCCTCAAGTCTTGCTCTACAACGTCGACTACGACCTCGTCGGTTCTCTGTTTCCGCCGGAGTCGTCGCCGTCATCGATTCCGAGCACCCCGTGACCCCCTGTTGCCTCCAGAAGACGCGGACGACCTCCAGGAGCAAGCCGGTGCCCTCCGTTTCCCCTCCCGTGGCCGGATTCGCCTTCCCGTGCAGAGCCGCCGTGACTCCAGTCGCCGGCGTTTAGCCGCCGGCGTGTCAACCAAAACTCCCCCCTTAATCACCCAGCTAATGACCCCTGGGTCACTGACCAGTGGGCCCAGTGGCTTAATTAAGCCACTGGATTAATTTAACCCACGGGTTAATTAAATCCAGCCACTGACAGGTGGGACCCCCATGTCAGCCCCCCCCCTGACGCCAGCTTGACGTCAGCCTGACGCAGTAAATCGATTTAAATGAATTTCCAGAGATTATTTGAATTAAAAGAATTCCAGAAATTCCAGAAAATACCCCAAACTTTGGAAATTCATAGAAAATTCATATTAACTCCAAATTGGACAAATAATATATGAAAAATGATCAGGAGAAAATTATCTTTCCAAATATGCAACTTTCAACTCTGTTTGAGTTGAATTTAAAATGTGATCAGTAGCATTTGCTATTTGATTTAAATGGAATTAAATCAAATTCAAATCAAATATTTTTGCAACTTGAACCATGGCAACATGCTACTTTTCAATCACACATCAGAGGCATATCATACACTTTTGAAGTTGTTTCAAAATGATCAAACTATATCACATACAACTTGGTTAATATTGAATTCAGATGTGGAGTTTGAATTTGCAATTCAATTTGCAATATACTCCATTTAAATGGAATGATCAACACATCAGTACCATGAACATCACCCTTTCAATATTATTCATGTGATTGTGCATTATACATTCTGTTGATCCTATGATTGTCATGTTGTTGATAGACGTGGAGCCGGAACCCGAGGTCACCCCCTTCGTTGAAGACCCCGAACCCGAACCTCGTCAGCAAGGCAAGCAAACCCCCATTGATCATGTCGATAAAATCCCACTTCCCTCTCATGTCTCGCTTATGCATTGCTTAGGATGATCACCATGATTTGTTTCTACCGCATAGATGAACCCATTCCTTTGCATGACCTATCATTTTGTCACAGTAGTAAGCAAACCACAATCCTAGCAAATGTAGGAGTTGTTTGATATCATGTGGCCCCTGCAATGTTATCGCTTATTGCATGCTTAGTATGATACCATGTTGTTACTGTGATGTGAGTCGGGATGGGAATGATCATGTTGATGTTGGTAGAAAAGTGTTGGTGAATCGACCCTAATACAAGGTGAACGATGAGAGGCTGTGTAGGAGTACACGGTGGGTTGTCTCGTTGAACACCGCCCTAGTACGAGTTCTTGTGTGGTGATCCAAGATGAAGAGTACAACCACACATTGGGCTCACTGACCCCTCTCAACTTACTAACTCATCCCTTTCGATGTCCAGATGTCGCAATAGTTCGGAGTTCTGGTAGGTCTGTGGCCTGGATGCTAAGTGAGGGAACGGCTCATCCGAGACCGTCTTATGCACCACGCACACATCACTTGGGTCCACTTCGGTAAACCGGCCGGGTTCACGATTGTGGTAACCAACCCAAGTAGGCGGCTTTCTCGGACTAGATCGGCTATGAGGTAACAGTTGTGGTGAGCATCCTCGCTGGCACCCCTTGAATGGTGTCGAGATCAAAGGCGGTAAATGATGGTCATGTGTGTGTAGCGGTACACCCTTGCAAGGTTATCAAAACTATTCGAATAGCCGCGTCCGCGGTTATGGACTGCTTGGAAAGCTTAGCTTGATTATTAGATAACTTGAACCGGATACTTCTAAAACACACCAAGATAAGTGTGAGTGCTATGGCGTGCTTCCTCGTGGGGAAGTCGAGGAAGGCACCATAGTGGTGTATTGGTTGGAGAAAGTAGTGGACTCGTGTACGCTTCTTATCTCAAAGTCTGGTACTCGTAGTTCAGGATTAGCCAAGTCAGAGCTGGCATTTCTGCAAGTGAACCCCACCTTCCTTTACCTTGATACATGTGCATGAGTAGTATAGCTCCTATGTAAGTCTTGCTGAGTACGACTTTGTACTCATGTTTGCTTAATCTATGTTTTAGATGATGCCACTGACCCCGAAGGTGGCTTCTTCATCGAGCTGGACGACTGAAGACCAACTAGTCTAGTCCCAGTCAGACGACTGGTTCCCTCGTGGAGGGCTTTGTGTTTAAATAAGGCTTCTTAAGCCATTTGTTAAACTTGTCTGTACTCAGACATAATTTGCTTCCGCTTGTAATGTAATGTTGGATCACATGTATGTGATCTCTGTGTGCACTCTATAAGAGTTATCAATAAAATTGTACACTTTGTAGAGAATTGCAATGGTACCTGCTGTTCATACAAGGCATGTGTGCTGCGTGTATGTTTATAACATGCATGTCTTTGTATGGGTTTTCGAGACCTTAGTTGTGTTCTGGCTGGCGGTCTTTCATACACCAAGTGGCCCTTAGATGTGCGCAGCTTGGGGCATCGCGATGCGATTGTTTGAGACTCTGTCTCGTGCACACTTTGTGGTATGATCGAGCCCGCCCTAGACCCCGACTAAGTGATCGGGCTGGAGTAAGTCTATGTAAGAGTTATGAGATAGTCGATAGTATGGTTGAGGCGACTTGTCTTTGAATATGGGAGTTCACCACCCATATCATTAGACTTGTGTGCGGACGATGAGGACCCATCTCAGTTGATCATCCGGCCTGGATGGGATGCCCCTCACGTACGATGCTTTCCGAGAACGTTCTGTGCTTGGCCTTGTCTGCTTAGACAAGTGGGTACGGTTCTCGGCTCTCCATATGACTATGCCTTAACTGGACTTGCATACGCTAACCCCGGGTCCCGACAGACTTGGTATCAGAGCAGGACTGACTGTAGGACTAGTAGCCTTGGCCGAAGTAGAGTCTAGCTTGCTATAGTTATATAGTTACTCTGGGTATATAAGGGAACAACGTAAGGCTTCTTTTTTCTCCTTACCCCCTTCGTTCTAAGTTCTGGGTCACCCTTATCTTATTCTACGGGAAGATAGGACTAGGCTCTCCTCTGTCTGATTAGAACATCTCGTTGTTTGCTTCCTCATAGCCGTAGGAAAGTTGTGATCGGTTTGCTAGAGTGGTTATGCTCCCTGTTTTATTACATCGTATGTAAGTGCTGTTTCTATGTTGTAAGAAATTGTCTTTTTCTTGCAATTACAGCCGTTATGCTGTCCGAGTCATTCCAGGTTTATCTCATAATCTGATGCATTTGCAAACTCCTTTCTGTTTCAGATGGCAGATCTTCCCCCTCGGCAGATTGTTCGTTTGACCAGGTGCCTCGGTGTGCGTGGCCATCCCGCCACGTTGATCGAGATGATGTCCTATGTGGGTTATCGGTGGTACCCTGAGTACACCATCGAGGAGCAGTTTCACGACTTCAACCAGACGCAGTTCCACTGCATTGTCCGGATCTACCCGCACCACGTTGGAGTCACTCAGCCTATCCACTTCGGACATGGCATTGGCGTTACCGAGAACATGGCTGTGCAGGATGCTGCATACTCATGTATGACACTGCTGAGAGAGGAGCACACTTTGCTGAGAGAGACCTCTTTCCGCTATATCCCTGCCGCACTTCCAGGAGAAGAGGGATATTACACCGGACTCTACTCAGATCACTCTGCAGAGGATCCCGCACTTCAGATGACTGCTAGGTTTGCTAGTGACAGAGATCGTGATGCACGCGCTCTCCGTTTCGAGCTCCACGCCACCCGTGTTCGTCTGTATCGAGCACTGACCCTCTTGGCACCCTTTGTGAGCGTTGGATCAGTTGAGCATGATGCGATCTACCCAGTGAGGACTCAGATGCCTTCTCGAGTTGCTTGGCCCGAGATTGGAGGCATTTTTCCACCCCGTGGTCCTTTGCTTCCACCCTATGCTGGACCTAGGCCCCATCCTTGCCCAAATGGATATTAGGGTCCACAAGCCTCCGTGTTTTCCGATGGTCACCTCCAGCTACCGGGATACGCGGGTAACTTTTATGAGGACTACTATGGAGATGGAGATGAGTGAGACCGCCTGTGGTCTTACTTAGTGATGATGTAGTAGTATCATAGTATATTGTACGCAAGGGTCTAAGTTCCAGAGGCTTAGATAAATAATGTATAGGAAGTCAGAGTGCCTTTGAAGGATGTATCATCTTCATCACGTTTGTATTAGCTTGGTGCTTGTACTAAAATGATGTATGGTTTGTATGACAGCTTGTGAATATATGGCTTGTATGCTCTATCACCATGTTGTCAAGATGATTACTTCCTTTGCTCTGTAATCCTTCCAGTACTTCAATACCTTGTTTAGACTCTTCAATTCAACTCTGTTTGACTTTGGTTTTTCACCTTCAGGATGTCTCAAGGAACCCGTGGCCAGGTTGGTCGTAACCAAGGTCGTGGGAATGATCAGGAGGAAGGCAATCTTCCACCCCCACCCACGATGGCACAGGTTCTGATGGAAGTCGAGAGGAACCGCCGAGACTCTCACCATCTATTGGAAGTCATTGCACGCAACACCACTCAGCAGCGCAATGAGTTGGTGTCCCTGAACGACTTCATCTGACTTCATCCCCCAGTTTTTAGTTACTCCACCGAGCCCCTTGAAGCCGATGACTGGCTTCGCAGCATCGAAAGGAAGCTCCAAGCAGGCCGTGTTGCAGCTGGTGACAAGGTCAGCTATGCCACCTATCACCTCGAAGGTGCAGCTAGTTCTTGGTGGGAGAACTTTCTGAATATGCGTCCCGTTGGACCACCTGCATCTTGGGAGGAATTCTGCACTTCTTTCCGCGAGCACCACATTCCCAAGGGTCTTATGGACCGCAAGCGTGAGGAGTTCTGTAACCTCACTCAAGGCAGAAGGACCGTTGATGAGTTTAGTCGTGAGTTCAACCGGCTGGCTCGTTATGCTACCGAAGAAGTCTCCACCGACTCCAAGAAACAAGAGAGGTTCCGTCGCGGCCTCAACACTGGACTCCGTCGTGAGCTCAATCTTCATGACTTTGCCACATTCCAGGTCCTTGTCAACAAGGCCATCAAAGCAGAGGACATGAACACCCCCAACGACTTTCGCAAACACCCCAGAGATGATGGCTCATCCAGTTCTGGCTCCCAGAAGCGCAAGATCTGGATCCCAAACAGCATGTTCCGCCAGAACAACCCCCCGAGGCCATCCTATGTGGTGCCTCGTCCACCCACCCAGTTCCACCCAGCTCCACCAAACAACCCATCTCCACGCACTGTTTTCGGAGCCTGTTACAAGTGTGGTCAGGCAGACCACTATTCTCGTGAGTGTCCCCAGAACCAGCTCCAACATCAGAATGCTCCACCCCGTGCCGGAGGCAACAACAACAACAATGGTCGTGGCAAGCCACCCCAGAAGGTATACACCGCCAAACCCGCTCCTCTCGCCACTCGTGGACGTGTGAACCAGATTGCCGCCGAAGAGACTGGCGACACCACTGACGTCATTCTTGGTACGCTCCCAGTCAATTATGTTCCTACTTTCGTTCTTTTCGACCCAGGAGCATCTCATTCATTCATGTCGGAAAGTTATGCACTTCGTCATGAGTTACCCTTTGTTGAATTATCCACCCCAATGATTATTCAAACTCCAGGGTCAAGATGGCAAACTAATAGAGTAAGCCATGGTAATCAAATTGCAATTGAGGGTTTAGTATTCCTTGCTTCACTCATAGCCCTCAAGTCTTCAGACATTGATGTCATCCTTGGCATGGATTGGCTATCAAGACAGAATGCCTACCTGGATTGCAAAAGAAAATCCGTGAAACTCACCCACCCTTCAGGCAAAACAGTCAACTATACCTCACCCAGAACAAGAACCCAAGTGCATTCTTTGAATGTACTTCCCCTTCCCGAACTTGAAGATATTCCGGTGGTTCGTGACTTCCCGGATGTCTTTCCTGAAGAGCTGCCGGGTATGCCACCCGACAGATGTGTAGAGTTTATAGTGGATCTTGCCCCAGGAACCGCACCAATTTCTAGACGCCCGTACAAAATGGCCCCACGTGAGTTAGCTGAGCTTAAAACCCAACTGGAAGCTTTGTTGGAGAAAGGCTTCATCCGCCCTAGCTCATCGCCATGGGGTTGCCCCGTTCTGTTCGTAACGAAGAAAGATGGAACAGAAAGGATGTGCGTAGACTATCGCCCGCTAAATTTAGCGACGATAAAGAACAAGTACCCATTGCCCAGGATCAATGATCTTTATGATCAACTTGCAGGATCCTCTGTCTTCTCCAAGATGGATTTGAGATTAGGTTATCATCAAATCAAGATCCGAAACGAGGACATTCCCAAAACGGCTTTTACTACTCGTTATGGTCTTTACGAGTACACCGTCATGTCCTTTGGTTTAACCAATGCCCCCGCCACTTTCTCACGCATGATGAATTCGATCTTCATGGAGTATTTGGACCAGTTCGTCGTAGTTTACCTCGATGACATCCTTATATACTCGAAGAACGAAGAAGAACATGCCGAACACCTAAGGCTGGTATTGATGAAACTTAGAGAGCATCGCCTGTATGCTAAATTCTCCAAGTGTGAATTTTGGCTACCAAAAGTGACCTACTTAGGCCACGTGATTTCTGCAAAAGGCATTGCTGTGAATCCCGAGAGAGTTCAGACCGTCCTTGACTGGACTCCACCTGAATCGGTTAAGCAAGTTAGGAGTTTTCTTGGCCTAGCCAGCTATTGCCGTCGCTTCGTCAAGAACTTTTCTAAAGTTGCAAAACCTCTAACTGAACTCCTCAAGAAAGATAAGAAATTCTTATGGACTCCCAAGTGTGAGGAAAGCTTTCAAGAGCTAAAAATAAGATTGACTTCTGCACCTGTACTTGCACCTCCAGACACCAAAAAGGATTTCGAGATCTATTGTGACGCATCACGGCAAGGGTTAGGATGCATACTTCTGCAAGATCGACATGTGGTAGCTTATGCTTCACGCCAGTTGCGGCCACATGAAGAGAACTATCCTACCCATGACCTTGAACTCGCTGCCGTAGTTCATGCCCTAACAACTTGGCGACATTACCTCCTTGGTAACCGTTGCGAGATTTATTCCGACCACCAAAGCCTCAAATATATTTTCACCCAGCCAGATCTTAATCTCAGGCAAAGACGCTGGATTGAGTTGATAAAAGATTACGACGTAGTAATTTATTACACCCCAGGCAAAGCCAATGTCATGGCTGATGCACTAAGTCGTAAGTCGTATTGTAACAACCTCATGTTACAACAGTATCAACCACTTCTTCATGAGGACTTTCGCAAGCTCAATCTTGAGATTGTTCCTCATGGCTATCTTTCTACCTTGGTGGCGAAACCAACTCTTGAGGATCAAATCATAGTTGCCCAAAGGCGTGCACGAGGTGTTCGCCGGATCAAGGAGAACATTGCTAGCGGAGTTGCTAAATGTTTCTCCACAGATAGCAAAGGAACGGTATTCTTTGAAAATCGTTTGGTAGTACCTAAGAGTAGGGAACTAAGGCAACTCATCCTCAAGGAAGCCCATGACACACCCCTCTCAATTCATCCCGGTAGCACAAAATTGTACCGAGATCTACGCCAGAGATTTTGGTGGACTAGGATGAAGAGAGACATTGCTCAATTTGTTGCCGAATGTGATGTTTGTCGTCGCATTAAGGCAGAACATCAAAGACCTGCTAGTACACTTCAACCTTTGTCTATTCCCGAGTGGAAATGGGACAAAGTCGGTATGGACTTCATCACCGGCTTTCCAAAAACCCAGAAAGGAAACAATGCCATCTTCGTTGTCATAGATAGGCTTTCCAAAGTTGCTCACTTCCTTCCGGTTCGCGAGTCTATAACTGCTAGCCAGTTAGCGGACTTGTACATCTCTAGAATTGTATCCCTTCATGGTGTTCCTTTGGAAATCAATTCTGATCGCGGTAGCCTTTTCACCTCTAGATTTTGGGGAAGCTTTCAGAATGCTATGGGAACTCATCTCTCCTTTAGTACGGCTTTCCATCCTCAGTCTAGCGGTCAAGTCGAAAGGGTTAACCAAATTCTTGAAGACATGCTCAGAGCTTGTGTTATCTCATTCGGAAAGAATTGGGAGAAGTCTCTTCCATTTGTCGAATTTGCTTATAACAATAGTTTTCAATCTAGTCTGAACATGGCTCCTTTTGAACTCCTTTATGGACGACGATGTCGAACACCTTTAAACTGGTCAGAAACCGGTGAAAGACAATTCTTTGGACCGGATATGATCAAGGAAGCAGAAGAGCAAGTTCGCATTGTTCGTGATCAATTGAAAGCAGCCCAGTCTCGTCATAAAAGCTACTATGATCGTCATCATAGGCAAGAGAGCTACAATCTGGATGAGAAGGCTTACCTTCGGGTTACTCCTCTGAAGGGAACCCAACGTTTCGGTATCAAAGGCAAGTTGGCCCCACGTTACATCGGACCTTTCCGCATTTTTGCTAAACGTGGAGAAGTTGCCTACCAACTTGAACTACCTTCGCACCTCTCCCGAGTACATGATGTATTCCATGTGTCCCAACTCAGGCGTTGCTTCAAGGACCCCATCCGCGAAGTCGACCATGAAACGCTTGATCTTCAAGATGACCTTTCTTATCGAGAATACCCCGTTTGTATTCTTGATTCCGCAGAGTGTGTCACTCGTCGTCAGAAGGTTTCTGAAAGTGCAATGGTCACACCACTCTGAAAGAGAAGCTACGTGGGAAAGAGAAGACCGTCTCAGTGCCGAGTACCCCACCTTCCTCCCGCAGACTTCTGAATCTCGGGACGAGATTCTGTTGAGTGGGGGCGAGTTGTCAGAACCCTCTGTTAGGTAATGTGCTAGGATCAAGTAACCTTGCATCATGTCAAATTTTCAAAGGAAATCAACTTCAAAATCCAAATAGGAGAAGGAACACCCCCCAGATGAATTAATTCAAAAGGCCAGATAAAAATCTTCTCCAAAAATTCATGTTAGAATTTTGAAAAGTCTTAAAATGAGTGTGATCACATATCAAGTGATGTGGGACCCATCCCATGCTCATAGTTTTTTCAAATATTCAAACAGTGCCTTGGAATTAAAGAAATACCCCTATTTGATTTAAAATTCAAATCTTTTGAATTTTAAAAATGTTGAAAGTTTATGAGTGGCTAGTCTATATTATTATGAGGCCACATAAAAGTTTTCAGCATTTAAAAAAATGTTTAGCTATTTTAATTGGCTAAACAGAACAAATAGCAGAAAAGAAAAACAGAAAAGAAATCAGAAATCCTTACCTGGCGCCCAGGCGAAGTCAGCCCACCCCAGCCCAGCCGGCCCACAGGGGCAGGGGCGTCTTCTTCCCCCTCCCGCGCCTCCAAGCTGCTCGGTGGAATGCCACCGAGCTAGCCGGGGACGACAGGTCGCCGCCGAGGAGCTTCCAGGCCTCCCCGTGGCCTCTTCTCGCACCTGGAGACTCCCCGCAGCCTCCGCAGTCCATTCCCCCCCTCCCCAGTGCCTATCCTCCTCTCTCTCGCTGAGCCCCGAGAAGAACAGGACGCCGCCGTCGCCATAGCTTGAAGCCCGTGTGGCCAACGACGTCCCCGAGCTGCGCCGTGCTGTCCATCCTCCTCGCCATCCTCGACTTCGACTCCGTGCAGAAGGAATCGAGCTCGGACGCTCTGTAGCCGCCGGAATCTTCTCCACGTTGCCGCCGGACCCGCAAGCCCAACTCCGGCGAATTCATCGTCGTTGAAGCCTCTCCGTCTCCACCGCCTGCGCCGTTGCGTTCACCACCTCCTGGTGAGCAGAACCCCTAATCTTGCGGCCCCTCAATCCCCCCCTAGACGATTCCGCCATGGACGCAGGAGCTCGTCGCCGCCATGGTCGTCGTCCTCCTCGCTCTCGTGCTCTTCGTGAACCCCCAGTGCGTGCGTTTGGCTCCTGAACATGCCAGCGTTCGAACGCGCCCAGAATCGCCTCAAGTCTTGCTCTACAAGGTCGACTACGACCTCGCCGGTTCTCTGTTTCCGCCGGAGTCGTCGCCGTCGTCGATTCCGAGCACCCCGTGACCCCCTGTTGCCTCCAGAAGACGCGGACGACCTCCAGGAGCAAGCCGGTGCCCTCCGTTTCCCCTCCCGTGGCCGGATTCGCCTTCCCGTGCAGCGCCGCCGTGACTCCAGTCGCCGGCGTTTAGCCGCCGGCGTGTCAGCCAAAACTCCCCCCTTAATCACCCAGCTAATGACCCCTGGGTCACTGACCAGTGGGCCCAGTGGCTTAATTAAGCCACTGGATTAATTTAACCCACGGGTTAATTAAATCCAGCCACTGACAGGTGGGACCCCCATGTCAGCCCCCCCTGACGCCAGCTTGACGTCAGCCTGACGCAGTAAATCGATTTAAATGAATTTCCAGAGATTATTTGAATTAAAAGAATTCCAGAAATTCCAGAAAATACCCCAAACTTTGGAAATTCATAGAAAATTCATATTAACTCCAAATTGGACAAATAATATATGAAAAATGATCAGGAGAAAATTATCTTTCCAAATATGCAACTTTCAACTCTGTTTGAGTTGAATTTAAAATGTGATCAGTAGCATTTGCTATTTGATTTAAATGGAATTAAATCAAATTCAAATCAAATATTTTTGCAACTTGAACCATGGCAACATGCTACTTTTCAATCACACATCAGAGGCATATCATACACTTTTGAAGTTGTTTCAAAATGATCAAACTATATCACATACAACTTGGTTAATATTGAATTCAGATGTGGAGTTTGAATTTGCAATTCAATTTGCAATATACTCCATTTAAATGGAATGATCAACACATCAGTACCATGAACATCACCCTTTCAATATTATTCATGTGATTGTGCATTGTACATTCTGTTGATCCTATGATTGTCATGTTGCTGATAGACGTGGAGCCGGAACCCGAGGTCACCCCCTTCGTTGAAGACCCCGAACCCGAACCTCGTCAGCAAGGCAAGCAAACCCCCATTGATCATGTCGATAAAATCCCACTTCCCTCTCATGTCTCGCTTATGCATTGCTTAGGATGATCACCATGATTTGTTTCTACCGCATAGATGAACCCATTCCTTTGCATGACCTATCATTTTGTCACAGTAGTAAGCAAACCACAATCCTAGCAAATGTAGGAGTTGTTTGATATCATGTGGCCCCTGCAATGTTATCGCTTATTGCATGCTTAGTATGATACCATGTTGTTACTGTGATGTGAGTCGGGATGGGAATGATCATGTTGATGTTGGTAGAAAAGTGTTGGTGAATCGACCCTAATACAAGGTGAACGATGAGAGGCTGTGTAGGAGTACACGGTGGGTTGTCTCGTTGAACACCGCCCTAGTACGAGTTCTTGTGTGGTGATCCAAGATGAAGAGTACAACCACACATTGGGCTCACTGACCCCTCTCAACTTACTAACTCATCCCTTTCGATGTCCAGATGTCGCAATAGTTCGGAGTTCTGGTAGGTCTGTGGCCTGGATGCTAAGTGAGGGAACGGCTCATCCGAGACCGTCTTATGCACCACGCACACATCACTTGGGTCCACTTCGGTAAACCGGCCGGGTTCACGATTGTGGTAACCAACCCAAGTAGGCGGCTTTCTCGGACTAGATCGGCTATGAGGTAACAGTTGTGGTGAGCATCCTCGCTGGCACCCCTTGAATGGTGTCGAGATCAAAGGCGGTAAATGATGGTCATGTGTGTGTAGCGGTACACCCTTGCAAGGTTATCAAAACTATTCGAATAGCCGCGTCCGCGGTTATGGACTGCTTGGAAAGCTTAGCTTGATTATTAGATAACTTGAACCGGATACTTCTAAAACACACCAAGATAAGTGTGAGTGCTATGGCGTGCTTCCTCGTGGGGAAGTCGAGGAAGGCACCATAGTGGTGTATTGGTTGGAGAAAGTAGTGGACTCGTGTACGCTTCTTATCTCAAAGTCTGGTACTCGTAGTTCAGGATTAGCCAAGTCAGAGCTGGCATTTCTGCAAGTGAACCCCACCTTCCTTTACCTTGATACATGTGCATGAGTAGTATAGCTCCTATGTAAGTCTTGCTGAGTACGACTTTGTACTCATGTTTGCTTAATCTATGTTTTAGATGATGCCACTGACCCCGAAGGTGGCTTCTTCATCGAGCTGGACGACTGAAGACCAACTAGTCTAGTCCCAGTCAGACGACTGGTTCCCTCGTGGAGGACTTTGTGTTTAAATAAGGCTTCTTAAGCCATTTGTTAAACTTGTCTGTACTCAGACATAATTTGCTTCCGCTTGTAATGTAATGTTGCATCACATGTATGTGATCTCTGTGTGCACTCTATAAGAGTTATCAATAAAATTGTACACTTTGTAGAGAATTGCAATGGTACCTGCTGTTCATACAAGGCATGTGTGCTGCGTGTATGTTTATAACATGCATGTCTTTGTATGGGTTTTCGAGACCTTAGTTGTGTTCTGGCTGGCGGTCTTTCATACACCAAGTGGCCCTTAGATGTGCGCAGCTTGGGGCATCGCGATGCGATTGTTTGAGACTCTGTCTCGTGCACACTTTGTGGTATGATCGAGCCCGCCCTAGACCCCGACTAAGTGATCGGGCTGGAGTAAGTCTATGTAAGAGTTATGAGATAGTCGATAGTATGGTTGAGGCGACTTGTCTTTGAATATGGGAGTTCACCACCCATATCATTAGACTTGTGTGCGGACGATGAGGACCCATCTCAGTTGATCATCCGGCCTGGATGGGATGCCCCTCACGTACGATGCTTTCCGAGAACGTTCTGTGCTTGGCCTTGTCTGCTTAGACAAGTGGGTACGGTTCTCGGCTCTCCATATGACTATGCCTTAACTGGACTTGCATACGCTAACCCCGGGTCCCGACAATCATATGTTCATCATATCATTTATATGATTCGTGCTTAACCTTTAGGTCCATGTTCCGAGGCCATGTCTGTACATGCTAGGCTCGCCAAGTAGAACCTTAGTATTCGCATGTGTAAAACTGTCTTACACCCGTTGTATGCGAACGTAGAGTCTATCACACCCGATCATCACGTGGTGCTTCGAAATGACGAACTTTATTAACGGTGCATTCTAAGGAAGAACATATTATTATCTTGATATTAAAAAAAAGGGACCATCTTATAATGCTACCGTCATGATCATATCTAAGCAAAATAAGATGCATAAAAGGATTAACATCACATGCATGATAATGTGATATGATATGGTCCTTCTTGCACTTGATCTCCATCTTGTGCGTCATGGCATGATCTCCATCATTCCACCGGCGTGGCTCCAAGGTCCATGGCGCCTCCATCTTGGTTGACTCTCATCATTACAATATATATATATCACATGGATATATACATATATAGCACGCAGGCCATGAAAAGAATAAAACAACCATATGGCTCCTGCCGGTTGTCATAATTTACAAAAGAGATCATTTCATACATCAATTTTGTAACATTAACCATATCACATCACATGCCCCTGCAAAAACAAGTTAGACGTCTCTAATTTATTTTTGCATATTTTACGCGGTTTTGGGCTTTCTAGGATAGAACCGTTCTTACCTACGAACAACAAACCACAACGGTGATAAACATATTATTAGCAAACCGTTGTAGATTAGATCACAACTATAGTGAAAGAAACTGACACCCGCTAGCCACTTATGCAAAGCAAGTTGCATGTCAATCGTGGAACAAGTCTCATGTGCGCGGACATGTAAGGTTAGTCCGGGCCGTTTCAATTCCACTATGCCACCATGATCCAAAATACACAAAAATTTGCAATAACATGATCATCAACGTCCACATCCATATGTGTTCTAACCGTACAAAAAATCTACGCATAAACCTGGCTCTGATACCACTGATGGGATCGCAACAAGGAAAAACAAAAAATTTCCTACGGATTGCAACAAAACTGCCAAGATCATATCTAGGAGATAACTTGTAACGGTTTGAGAAGGACTCACCCTCAAAGACCGAAAGTGTTCAACGAGAACAATTCTCGTGGGTGATGTAGACGTTCACTTGCCGATCTCAAGATCGTGATGAAGAACGTTGCAAGAGGCAACGCTTCTATAGTCGGTCACACGTACAGCTTGATGACGACCTCCGTCCCTTGCTCCAGTTGGGCAGCGGAAGTAGTGGATCCTCGGGAACTCCAACAGCACTACGACATGGTGGTGGTCGTGGAGAGAAAAACTCAGCAGGGCTTCGCCTAAGCACGTGCTCGAGTAGAGGACAAGCAAGGAGAGGAAGATGTCAACCAAAGGACATGCGAGAAGGAGAGGGAATGAGCTAGTGGAGAGGAGGTCTCCACCTCCTCCTTTTATAGGAGAGGGGGCAGCCCCAAGGGAGGAATGGCGCCCCCATTACTCCCCTCTTCATGGGAGAGGTAGCTCCCTCTTAAACTCATTTAATACCTCCTCTTAATTTGGTAGAAAACTTCCACTCATAAATCCCAAGAGTTTATCTCCCATAAATGAATAAAACATTTTTAATTCTTTTATTTGAGATTTAATATTTGTTAATTCTTATAATCAACAAACATTAACATTTAACCCCCTGAACTATTCAGATATCCTGAAACAATTTCAGTGTTGTCCAATATTTTCTCCGGCGTTCCGTATCCATTCAAAAAGCGTCAACAAACCTTAAGTGTGTCACCCTACGGTTCGTGAACAAGATAGACATGACCGAGACATTTCTCCGATCAATAATCAACAGCGGGATCTGGAGATCCATAATGACTCCCATCTATTCAACGATGAACTAGTGATCGTGTGAACCTTTAACGTCGTAACCAATTCCTTTTGTCTCGCGATATTTTTTACTCGTCCGAGATCCGATCATCGGTATCAACCACACCTTAGTTCGATCTCGTTACCAACAAGTACTCTTTTCTCGTTTCGTGATATAACATCCTCGTGAGCTAGTCACGTGCTTGCAAGCAATGTCGATGCGATATCACCGAGTGGGCCCAGAGTATATCTCTCCGTCATCAGGATGGACAAATCCCACTCTTGATCCCCGAGCCTCAACTAACACTTTCCGAGTACCCAACTACACCTTTATAGTCACCCTGTCACGGTGTGATGTTTGATGGAATCAAAGTACTCTTCCGGTGTTAGTGATTTACGTGATCTCATGGTCTAAGGATTAGAGTTACTTCGTATGAGTTTGATATAACAATATAAACTTGATGACATGATCGTATTGTTATACCTATTGTGGGTGTATGTTCATCACATCATTCTTCTAATGATACGACCTTGTTATTAACAACATCCAATGTTCATGATCAGGAAACCTTGATCATCCGTTAATCAACAAGCTAGTATATTGAGAGGCATAACTAGGAACCTATAACTTGTTTATTAAACACACATGAATTAACGTTTCCAATTAATACAATTATAGCATGAGAAATAAACATCTATTATAAATAAGGAATAAGATAATAACCATTTTATTATTGCCTCTCGGGCATATTCCCTTCAGTTTTCCCTCTGTTTAACAAAATCTTCTGGAATCCCTCGCGCTAGCCGCCACTACCTCTGCTAAGCACACGCTCGATCGACACCACATCCGATGACGGCGTGAAGGGCGCGAGAGACGCCGCTAGATACGTGATAACTACTGCAACCTCCGATTCGATGTGTTGTTGGATGTGGGGAAGCTGTCGGGGCTATACGTAACCACCGCTACCAAGGACGAACAAGTTGTCGCCGCGTTCTGCCACACACCGAGGCCATCGCTTTGAAGGATACGCCGAAGACGCAAATTTCAATGCCATACCTTCACACACTTCACGTACCAGGTACACAATCCTCACCATCGTTCGTCGGTCTAGCCAAAAGCCCAAAACGCCATCGTCGTTCCTCCGTCTATGATCCTGGTCTATCTCTATAAGTTGAAAATTAGAGCAAAAAACACTCAAATTCAGAGTTCATAGCCTAATGAGCAAATGCTATGATAACTTGTTTATGATCTCCGTATTTTTTCACAAAATTGGAAGACGCGAGAAGGTTCATGCGAAGTTCTGTAAGTAAAAGTTCCTCATTTGTTCTATTTTGGGATGATGGAATTTTATTAAATAAGAACCTACAGTTTCTTTCGTAAGTTGAGGTTAAGAGTTTCGTATATATATATGTGCCAAGAAAATATGTAAGGAAATCATGATATGCTTCTTTGCGGTGTCAACACTAAAAAATGTAAACTTTGTCATGCAGGATGTTATGTACGTGTTTTAGGATTTGAGTGATAATTCTCTATTTAAAAATTCTTATTCTGTACTTCCTTGTTGGAATTTTTGTTGCAGACAGAAGTTGCATGGATTGTGTGACATTATGCTTAATTGACAGGAGATAATGGGGAACAGTGATTGAAGATATTGTGTTCACGTACCAAGCTAGGTAGCTTTGAACACGAATCCTATCTCAAAATTTCTTACATAACATGTGTATTTTGTTCTCACCATTTGGATTTTGCATCTTCAAACACATCTACGTTGTTTAAGGGAATGTTGTACTGCAATAAAATACCTATTGCTCGTGGTGATAATAGTAGTATCGAATATGTGAAATGAAGTGGATTATTTTCCCCAAATATGTGAAATAATGTGGATTATATGATATCCCCTAAGATGTGAAATATCAGTATTGATGTGCATGTTGATTCAACTTCAGCTTCGAGTCCCTGTACCGATACGCGTTCGGACCGGATTTTTCTCCCCACCCACCCCCCTCCCGCGACGCTCCTGCGGGAGCCGCTAGGGGAAAAGCCTAGAGCCAGCCAACAAACCCCCCCTCCTCGTGCTCCTACCCCCTCGCCGGCGCCCCGTCGTGCTGTCGAGCAAAGTCCAGTAAGCACGGGGGGCGGTGGGGCCCTTCTTCTGCGCGAGGTGTTGACGAGTGCGGACCCTCGGGTTGGGTGATGTGGCGCTATCTGGGGGCGCGGCGATGGAGGCGCAGCGAGTGGCGGCGGCCAGGCGTTCGTGACTTGCATTGGCGATGGTTTTCTAGATCCGGCGCAACGGGGTTCCAGGCGTCCATGGGCACGACAGCGGCCGGGCTCTGGCTCGCCACTGGTGGGGGCTGGCTCGGCGGCCCTCCTCGGCAACGGCCCCTTCGGGTTGTGGCGGTCCTGCCGGCCTATGGTCAGATATGGCTTCGGTTGGCGTCTGGCTCAGGCAGGAGCCGCGGAGTGCGATCGCACAATCTGGCGGTTTCGTGGCGTTCTTCTGGGTGTCGGTGGTGCGTGTATTACGGGCAGCGAAGGATCTTGGCGTGGCCGTGAGTTTGCCGGCGGCGGCCCTGCCCGTTTGCCCTATGTGGCAGCGCGGGCTGAGGGCGGGTCCGGCGAGAGTTGCGACAACTTTGGTTGGTGGAGGCACATACGGCGCAGAGTGGTGGTGGCAGCCAACCCTCTCTTCGATCAGGTCCGACGATGCGCGGGGTTGTGCGGACGCCGCCACATTCGATTCGGCCCACATAACCGATACTTTGCAACTAAATAGACACTTAACTAATACTGATATTATATTCGTATATTAGTAGGTTTTTTGAATAATTAGGAAGTGGTACTGCAATTGCATTTCAAAAGGAAGAATACGAGGGTTTTCTGGTAGACATGAACAAAGAAAACTAATGTGGCATAAAGTCCAAATTTTTTATTCTTATTTTATTTAATATTGTCCTACCAATAAAAATGGATAAAAATTCTTTAATATTACACGTGCGTTGCACGTGCAAGCTTACTAGTTCTTCACCAAAAGATCCAGTGGATCCAGCTGCTCTGAGCTATTAGGGAGGGGCGGCGACGAGCGGCTGTGGTGAAGAAGAAGGGACATTTGAATCCCAAGATAATTTTCATTGTAATAATTTTGGACCAATTTTTATTCGAATTTAAACATTCGTTGCATTTCAATGAATTGTTGTATTGTAAGTTGTCGAAATATTAAACTGGCAGTTTTTTATTTCAATTTATATTGTCAAAATCATCTTTTGCAGCATGGGTTTGCAATACCATGCGACGTTTGGTGAAACAGACGTCGTAAACCCGTAACTACAAATACTTTTGCGGACCACCCGTAAAAGGTTTTTGTGGATCACGATTATACTAGCTCTGATAGAGTTGCGCTTACTACGAGGCACAAAGGGGCTAAGAATCAGGTGGGTAGTGCTCCAGTAAAGTTCTCCGGACAAGTACGAGGTTCAGTCCATCGGTGATTGACGAAGCACAATTTTGAACTAAATCACATATTCAGGGTAACTCCTAAAGGGAGACCCAAATGTTCCCATTTGGTCCGCGGGACTTTGTTTGGGTCTTCGCGAACAAAATCACGGCCCAACAGGAAGATCAAAATTATCGGACCGTTGTTCGTTTTTTGGTTCGCCGAGACCTATTTGCTCCCAAAATTTGGGAAGGATTTGGGTCCAAGAAAACACGCACCAGATTTCCTGATTGTCCCTCCTTGTCTTCCTCTAGCCCGCCTGTCTGCGTCACAAGCACCCCAAACCCCACGCACGCCCCAGCTTCGACCTCCCCCTATACGTCACCGCCACCGCACGATGCCCCCACATGCCCCCTTCCCACCCACCGCTACCACCGCCACCGCCATACTACGGCTGCCACCACTCCCTGCCACCCCAAGGTAGCACAACCGAAAGGAGCAGGACACCGTCGTGGACGCCGAGAGGAGGAAGCCTACCGCCACCACCACGGCCTATAGCAAGCTGCGGCCGGCGGCCCCGCTTCCACTGCCCCAACCACGTCGGCATCGACTCAACCTCTTCATCGAGTTGCGCTGCCCACAAGGTATTCGGTCAATTACCCGTCACGTGTGAGGAACGAATTTGACATGGATGATAGTGCGGATGCCTTTTTTACAAGAATTTCCTCGAGTCATCATCGTCCGAGGAATCATTCGATGATGATAGCGATATTTTTTATGCTACCTTTCTCGTGAACGAACACATTGCAAGGCAGCTGCCAAATTTCAAGTGCTCGGTGTCGGGGCATGCTCCTGCGTTGAATTAAAACATAAAGTGCGCCCGTCTTCTGTTGTATGATGACTACTTTAAGCCTAAGCCACTTCTCACTCCAAAGCTTTTCTATTGACGCTTTCGGATGGTTAGACCATTGTTCAACCATATTCTAGAGGGAGTGTCAGCTTATGATGATTATTTCAAATGCAAGTATGATGTTACTGGTAAGCTTGGGTTCTCCTCTTCTCTGGAATGCATAGCAGATGTTCGGATGCTTGCATATGGAGTTTCCGGTGATCTCGTTGATGAGTGTGTGTGCATGAGCGAGTCCACTTGTTTTGAGTCATTATATAGACTCTACAAAGATGCGGTTCAGGTGCTTATTGGTTCAGAGTACTTGAGGCAACCGAATGCTGATGATACAACCTGGTTGTTGGAGATCAATGCCGCGAGTGTCTTTTTGAGGATGCTTGATAGCATTGATTATATGCATTGGAAGTGGAAGGACTGCCCATTTTCTTTGTAGGGGCAGTATAAGGGACATGTCGAAGGATGCACGGTGATCCTCGAGGTTGTGGCGTCTCAGGATCTTTGGATTTGGCACTCTTTTTTGGCATGGCAGGATCTCACAATAACACCAACGTGCTTCAAATCTCTTTGGTGTTTGCGAGGCTTGTGGAAGTTAATGCTCCAGGGTCGAACTTTGAGGTGAATGGCCACCAGTAAAACAAGAGATACTACCTAGCGGATGGTATCTATACTTAGTGGTCAACATTTGTGAAGACAATCTCCAACCCCCAAGAAGAGAAGAGAGCAAAGTTTACCAAAGAACAAGAGAGTTATAGGAAGGATGTGGGGCGTGCTTTTGGTGTGCTTCAATCTTGTTGGACTATTGTTCGGCACCCTGCGGGATGTTGGAGCATTGAGACTTCGGGGGAGGTGATGAATGCATATGTGATCATGCACAACATGATAGTAGAGGACGAGTGAGATGACAGTATCTTTGATCAGGGGTGACAGTACCAGGACAACAATGTTGTGCCTCAAGGAGTTGCAACATCATATGCACACTTCCTCTAATTTCATTGCGATATGCGTGATCAGAAAACTCATGTATAATTGCAGAACAATTTGGTTGAGCATATATGAACTCACATAGAAACCCAGTACTGGTTTGTGAAACTATATATGCTACCATTTGTGTGCTACAAGTTATTTGTCGTATGAACTATGTCATTAGGTGCAATGTATGATTTGGTACAACGTATGGTTTGTAATAAAATGATTTGGTACAATGTATGGTTTGTAATAAATTGATTTGGTACAATGTGATTTGTATGTGTTGTTTTGTGAACTATTTAAGTTGCAATAAGCATTAGTTGTATTTAAATGATCAAATAAAATAAAATTATATAGTAAAAACAGTAATGATTGCAGACCTGGAGAAGACGTCCGAGGGTGATATCTATCTCTTCCAGGGAGGTGGATGAATGTAAAATTTCACATTGTTCACCTCCTTGAAAAAGATAGAGTATCACCCTTGTAGTTAACATTCTTGTAGTACATGCTTCCCGGTTGCTGCCCCTTGCGGACTATGCTTGATAGCAGGCCATTGCCACATAATGTTTAATCGATCAGTCGAAGAAGCACCCGGTGCTGAGCGGAGGAGGTGGAGGAGCCAGAGGCGAACATTGCTGCGGTTGAGCGGGGGTGGGTTGGGTGCGAAAAGAGAAGGGTGGTTCGTGTTGTGTGGAGTGGAACAGGTCGGGCTATGGGTGTGACCAGTCTCATGGATTGTGAGGGTAGGTGGCCGTGATCGGTCCGTTAGGCAGAGACGTACAAGACGGCCAAAACACATAAAAAAACATCCTGTATCATTACACACGTGAGGCGTGGACGCGATGAGAGTGGGCCAACGGGGCCACAACGTCAAAGTATACCAAAATTATACACAACCAGTATACTACAAAGTACGTGTTGATCTCGGTAAGATGGGAAGGCTCAGATACAAGGAAGGTGCAGCTTGAGCTTGAGCTCAGACCCGAATTTTTTTATCATAGTGGATGCTAAATTTTCTATGGAATGCATCACAGACGTTTCTTTAGAATTCTTTTATAGGATCCAATCCTACAAATCAGACGATCAACTTGGATTTTTTTTTTGCGGAAAATTTGTTGTTGTTGTTGTAAGATTCTAATTCTCAGAAATTCATATGGAATTCCACCGAATCAAGCAAGAGAGGCCTTGGAGATCAAGATTCATGAAAAGCATATTTCGTTGAGGAAACACCTCCTATTTTTGTTGTACTCTTTCCAAGAACATATATGCACGCATTTTCCTTTGTAGGAACACACTGACAGCGGCAGTAGAATAGTGTGAGTGGGAGAGACGGTCTTGTAAACGATGCTTTCACGTGCAATGGGGAGGAAAGGAACAAGCGTCGCCAGGCTAGATTTCCGTGATAAATACTCCTAGTACTACTAGTACCCCCGAAACCCAACGAAAACCAAACAAACCCTACACGCACACACGGTCCCAAGAAGAGGAGAAAAATCCCACCCGCAACTCTCCTCTCCTTCTTCCTCCGTCTGTCTGTCTGTCTGTTGTATAAGTGCACCGCTCCCTCGCTCGCTCGTCATCGTCTCGCGTCTGGTCTGCTGCAACCCAAAAACCGTTCCCTCATCTCACAGTGGAAACAACCAAATACGTCCCCCACCCCCACCCCCACCCCCTGACTCCTCTCCCACCGCCGCCCCCGATTCCTCCACCTAACCCTGCTCCTCTCCCCATCTCCCCCCCGCCCCCCCACGCGGCACGGGCGCCGGCGAGGTGGATCGGGGAAGAAGAACCACGCGCCACCCAGCACTCAATCCCGCCGCTGCTGCTGCATTTACCCCGAATCCACCCAATCTCCCCCGTCACCCGCCGAGCCGGGCCGACACGGGCGGGGGAAGCGGCCAAAAAACCCACCTTTGTTCGCATCTGCCCGCCGCCCTCACCGAGCTCGCCAGCGCCACCCTGCGTCGTCGTGGTGGCTGGGAGGCCCCCAATGCCTTTTAAACCCCTCGCTGCTCCCCTCCCCCTCCTCACGCCTCCGATCCCCCGCACCCAATGCCGCGCCTCCACCACGCCCTCCCTCTCACGGAGGCCGCCGCCGCCGCCGCGCACGCCGCGCTCCTCGCCCTCGCGCTCCTCCTCCTGCTCCTCCGCGGCGCGCGCGCCCTCGCCTCGCGCTGCGCCTCCTGCCTCAAGCCGCCCCGCCGCGCCAACCGCGCCGCCGCCGATGGGGACCTCGCCGCCGGCCCTCTCCTCGCCTCCTCGCCCGCCGCGGGGCCCTGGTACAGGGCCGCCCTCGCCTGCTGCGGCTACGCCCTGCTGGCGCAGCTCGCCGCGCTGAGCTACGAGGTTTGGGCCGCGGGCCCAAGCGTCGCGCCCGAGGCGCTGCTGCTGCCGGCCGTGCAGGCGCTCGCCTGGGCCGCGCTGCTGGCGCTGGCCCTGCGGGCGCGCGCCGGCGGCTGGGGCAGGTTCCCCGCGCTCGTGCGGGTCTGGTGGGTGCTCGCCTTCGCGCTCTCCGTCGCCATCGCCGTCGACGATTCCAGGCGCCTCATGGGCAGCGACCACGCCTCCGCCACGGTGGACTACGCGCACATGGTCGCCAACTTCGCCTCCCTGCCGGCCCTCGGATTCCTCTGCTTGGTCGGCCTCATGGGTTCCAGCGGTGTGGAGATGGAGTTTAGCGATGATGACACCGGTGTTCACGAGCCCCTGTTGCTGGGTGGGCAGCGCAGCAGAGATGCCGAGGAGGAGCTCGGCTGCCTGCGGGTGACTCCCTATGGCGACGCCGGGATCGTCAGCCTTGCAACGCTGTCATGGCTTAGTCCTTTGCTCTCGGTTGGGGCCAAGAGGCCGCTCGAGCTGGCTGACATACCCTTGCTGGCTCACAAGGATCGCGCAAAATTCTGCTACAAGGCCATGAGCAGTCACTATGAGCGCCAACGGATCGAGTGCCCCGACAAGGAGCCATCACTGGCATGGGCAATACTCAAGTCCTTCTGGCGTGAAGCTGCCATCAACGGCGCCTTTGCCGCGGTGAACACCGTCGTGTCCTATGTCGGCCCATACCTGATCAGCTACTTTGTGGACTACCTCAGTGGCAAGATTGCCTTCCCCCATGAAGGTTACATCCTCGCCTCTGTATTTTTCGTATCAAAGTTGATTGAGACACTCACTGCTCGCCAGTGGTACCTCGGCGTGGACGTCATGGGGATCCATGTCAAGTCCGGGCTGACGGCCATGGTGTACAGGAAGGGCCTCAGGCTGTCGAATGCCTCAAAGCAGAGCCACACGAGCGGTGAGATTGTGAATTACATGGCGGTTGATGTGCAGCGTGTGGGGGACTATGCATGGTACTTTCATGACATATGGATGCTTCCACTGCAGATCATTCTTGCGCTCGCCATCCTGTACAAGAATGTCGGGATCGCCACCGTTTCAACATTGATAGCCACTGCGCTGTCGATTGCTGCCTCGGTTCCTGTGGCGAAGCTGCAGGAGCACTACCAAGATAAGCTAATGGCAGCAAAGGATGAGCGCATGCGCAAGACTGCTGAGTGCTTGAAGAGCATGAGAATTCTCAAGTTGCAAGCATGGGAGGACCGGTACAGGATAATGCTTGAAGAGATGAGGAACGTGGAATGCAGGTGGCTCAAGTGGGCTTTGTATTCACAGGCCGCAGTCACGTTTGTTTTCTGGAGTTCGCCAATTTTTGTCTCAGTCATAACTTTTGGTACCTGCATATTGCTTGGTGGCGAGCTCACTGCCGGAGGTGTTCTATCTGCTTTAGCAACTTTTAGGATCCTCCAAGAGCCCCTGAGGAATTTCCCTGATCTCATCTCCATGATTGCACAGACGAGGGTGTCTTTGGACAGGTTGTCTCACTTTCTACAGCAAGAAGAGTTGCCTGATGATGCAACCATAAGTGTTCCACAGGGTAGTACGGAGAAGGCAGTTGATATCAAGGATGGTAGTTTCTCTTGGAACCCATATTGCTCAACCCCTACGCTCTCTAATGTACAACTTAGTGTGATGAGAGGCATGAGAGTGGCAGTCTGTGGTGTGATTGGTTCTGGCAAATCAAGCCTGTTGTCCTCTATACTTGGGGAGATACCCAGACTGTCTGGTCAAGTAAGTACATACATAAAGAAAGAGTTGATGCTAACTTGAATGACAGTTTAATTACATTTTCCTTCTGCTCCTTATTCAGGTTAGGATCAGTGGTACAGCAGCATATGTTCCACAGACTGCCTGGATACAGTCTGGAAATATCGAGGAGAACGTTCTTTTCGGCACTCCAATGGACAGACCTCGCTATAAGAGAGTACTTGAGGCTTGCTCCCTGAAGAAGGATCTTCAGTTGCTCCAGTATGGAGATCAGACCATCATCGGTGACAGAGGCATTAATTTGAGTGGAGGTCAGAAACAGAGAGTGCAGCTTGCGAGAGCATTGTACCAAGATGCTGATATTTATTTGCTTGATGACCCCTTCAGTGCTGTTGATGCTCATACTGGAAGTGATCTATTTAAGGTATGTACCGATGTAACCTTTATTCTAGTTATTTTTTCTAAAGGCGCTTCTGTTTCATAACATGTCAGCTTTTGTGTTGCAGGACTATATATTGAGCGCACTAGCTAGCAAAACAGTAATTTATGTAACCCATCAAGTTGAGTTCCTACCAGCTGCTGACTTGATATTGGTAATAATATTTCTCTCACATTCTAAGTACTACTCACTCCGTCCCAAAATAAGTGTCTCAAAAGTAGAGACTTATTTTGGGACGGAGGGAGTGCATTTTAGTGGCTAATGCACGTAGATTTCAAATTTCTTTTAGCCTATCGAGTTGTTCAATGAGACGGGTTGTTTATCCATATTTTCTGTTGAGAATAACACAACAGGTTCTGCATGAAAGCGCACTATCTCTATAATATTTTCCATTAAACTGTTCACGGGATAATGGGTCCTTGATCTCTCATTTTTTGCTTTTTTTGGTCATAGTACAGGTTCTTAAGGATGGTCGTATCACCCAAGCCGGAAAATATGATGATCTTCTCCAAGCTGGAACTGATTTCAATGCTCTGGTTTCTGCTCACAATGAAGCTATCGAGACCATGGATTTTGGTGAAGATTCTTCTGATGGAGATATCGCTCCTTCTGTTCCTAACAAAAGATTGACACCAAGTGTCAGCAATATTGATAACCTGAAAAATAAAGTATCTGAAAATGGGAAATCATCTAATACACGTGGAATAAAGGACAAGAAAAAGAGCGAAGAGCGAAAGAAGAAGCGTACTGTTCAGGAGGAGGAGAGGGAGCGAGGAAGAGTTAGCTTAAATGTTTATTTGACATACATGGGGGAAGCCTACAAAGGTTCATTGATACCACTCATTGTCTTGGCTCAGACCCTGTTCCAAGTTCTTCAGATTGCCAGTAACTGGTGGATGGCATGGGCGAACCCACAAACGGAAGGAGATGCACCTAAGACAAGTAGCGTGGTCCTTCTTGTTGTTTATATGTGCCTTGCTTTCGGGAGTTCATTGTTTGTGTTTGTGAGAAGCCTTCTTGTAGCTACATTTGGTTTAGCAGCTGCTCAGAAGCTATTTATAAAAATGCTGAGGTGTGTGTTTCGAGCGCCAATGTCATTTTTTGATACTACACCAGCTGGACGGATTTTGAATCGGGTAAGTTCAGATCATGCTCTTGCTTCTAATTTGTGTTCGACACTATTATGTGTGCCTCAACTAATTCACACTTCCTATTTTTTTCCCAATCATTTCATATCAGGTTTCTGTAGATCAAAGTGTTGTGGACCTTGATATAGCATTCAGGCTAGGGGGGTTTGCGTCAACGACAATTCAACTCCTTGGAATTGTTGCTGTCATGAGCAAAGTGACATGGCAAGTTCTATTTCTTATAGTTCCCATGGCTATGGCATGCATGTGGATGCAGGTAAATCGCTAAGCTTCCAGGTTTTCTTTAGTTCCGAACCTCGGATCCTTAACTTCGTCAATGGAGATCATAATACAAGTAAAGTAAACAGGGAGGGTAGGTACCCTAAATGAATCAATAAATGAACAATGCAAACATAATGTTGGCGAACTCTGTCAGTTAACTGGCCAATTAACCAGAAAACCAATGCATATGTTCAGCATGAAGTGTTGAAACTTGTGAAGTAAGCCCATTCCTAAAGCATGAGGCCTATGTTCAAGATACCTTGATGATTATGAGTACGAAAAAACTTCTAAAGCTCTCTTAAATATATCAGATAATGCATGCCCTAGTTACCGTGACATTCCTCATAGTGGGTTTTTACTAATAAGTACTATGAATTTGCAGAGATATTATATTGCTTCATCAAGGGAACTGACTAGGATCTTAAGCGTTCAGAAGTCTCCAGTCATCCATTTGTTCAGTGAGTCTATTGCCGGCGCTGCTACCATCAGAGGGTTTGGTCAAGAGAAAAGATTCATGAAAAGAAATCTTTACCTCCTCGATTGTTTTGCTCGACCCTTATTTTCCAGCCTTGCAGCTATCGAATGGCTCTGTCTGCGAATGGAATTGCTCTCGACTTTTGTGTTTGCTTTCTGCATGGCAATACTTGTGAGCTTTCCTCCGGGAACGATTGAACCAAGTATGTCTTGTCTACTGTCTCACATGCTGTTCTGTTGCATTTTATGATCTTACTTTACCCAGTAGATCACTTGTTAGCTGCACTGGTAAACTTGCGTATTTTTGCAATAAAATATGCTTCAATGTCTAAACAAGCTTTCCAATTGATAGGTATGGCTGGGCTTGCTGTCACATATGGACTCAACTTAAATGCTCGGATGTCAAGGTGGATATTGAGTTTCTGTAAATTAGAGAACAGAATCATCTCTGTTGAGCGTATTTATCAGTATTGCAAGATTCCTAGTGAAGCACCACTGATTATTGAGAATTGCCGCCCCCCGTCCTCATGGCCTGAGAATGGAAATATTGAATTGATTGATCTGAAGGTAAACTTATAGTCCGTAGCCATTTATTTGTCACTATCCATTTGCTTTTAGTTATATAATAATCATCACTAGAAGCATGTAAAATGTTTTTTTTTCTTGTAAGCTGAAAATACTCCAGATTTATTTATGGCATCTTATTGTATTTTTTGCTAAATATCATAGGTCCGCTACAAGGATGACCTTCCCTTCGTTCTACATGGAGTCAGTTGTATTTTTCCTGGTGGGAAAAAGATTGGGATTGTAGGGCGAACTGGAAGTGGTAAATCTACTCTCATTCAGGCTCTTTTCCGTCTAATTGAACCCACAGGAGGGAAAATTATCATTGACGACATCGATGTATCTGCGATTGGCCTTCATGATCTACGGTCACGATTGAGCATCATCCCTCAGGACCCTACATTGTTCGAGGGCACTATCAGAATGAATCTTGACCCTCTTGAAGAGCGTTCTGATCAAGAAATTTGGGAGGTACGCCATGTTCACTTTTATGCAATCCTCATGTTAAATGTGTCATGGTCCTTATGGAAAAGAACTCTTTTCTTTCAGGCACTAGAGAAATGCCAGCTAGGAGATGTCATTCGATCGAAGGAAGAAAAATTGGACAGTCCAGGTTTGTTTTAATTTTAAATAGTCGGACACTTCTTCAAAGAGTAAGGCACTTTCAAATGAAAGATTATGTTTCCCCTGAGTATTTGTGGTGCCATTGCAGTACTGGAGAATGGGGATAACTGGAGTGTGGGACAGCGCCAGCTTATAGCACTGGGCAGGGCGCTGCTTAAGCAGGCAAAAATTTTGGTGCTTGATGAAGCGACGGCATCAGTTGACACAGCTACAGATAATCTTATCCAAAAGATTATTCGCAGTGAATTCAGGGATTGCACTGTCTGTACAATAGCACACAGGATCCCAACGGTTATTGACAGTGACCTAGTCATGGTGCTTAGTGACGGTACAAACTCCGACACGATTAACCATGTCAACTTTTCAGTCCTTTGTTAGATAGAATATTACAAGTTTGTTTCCCGTTGCTCGTATATCGAATTATCTTAGTTTCTGGTTAATGTTTACGACTCACCTCGTCTTGTTCATTTCAGGTAAAATTACGGAGTTCGACACACCCCAGAGGCTTCTGGAGGACAAGTCCTCCATGTTCATGCAGCTAGTGTCTGAGTACTCGACCCGGGCGAGCTGTATATAGAGAGAGAGGCATAGCTTAAATCCCCCACCGAGGATAGAGGCTGCGAGGTAAAGGTATAGCCGAATCTGCCAGTCTACTCACACCATACAAAGTAAGTAGCAACACCATAGGGTGACTCGAGACAGGAGGAAAGGAGAGTTATATCAATGGAAAGAAATGCCGGGCGGCGTTCCCCGACCTGAATAACCATGGATTCTGCAAGGAGGGAACGCAGAAGGCGATCGAATACCACGGGAGGAGTTGGCGGCATTAACGGGAGGCTCTGATGCTTGTGTATGTATAACACTCTGTACTGCTTCTCCCTTGTGTAATGGGAAACTGAACAAAAATAACGTGGGTAATAAAGGAGAAAATTTTGATTTCCTTTTTGTGGTCAGATTGGAGTGCCTGATCTCCCCGACAGCCGGAATGTTAAGCCTCAAACTGTTCCTGTGCTTAGGTTGGAAATGTGACAGTGAAATATACTCCCTATGTTCTAAATTACTTGGACAACTCAAAAAAATTAAGTTCATAGAAAAATGTGTTCGAACTGTCAAAACCAAATTAGTTTCATTAAATTCGTCACAAACTTTCATACAGACTTTTTTGGAGTAATATTTTTTGTTTGAGCTTTGTGGATGCTCTATCTAGATCATGGCACTTTTTGTATGTTTTGAGCTTGGCAGGATTTGTATGTAGATCAATGCAATCCTTTGGATGCATGACATACTTTGTATCTAGATCATAGCAAAAAAATAGTTGTTGTTTCACTGCATTTACTTATCATAGCAGGCAAAATTACATATTTTTTCGCTTTCCATGGCAATGAATATGACAGGTCGTATTTTGTTTCCTTTGGTTTTAGGTATGCACACTTTCTATCACTTGTCTCTTGGGGGTGGCAACTTTTAGGTACATGATAATAACATCATCTAGTTGTTTAGTGTTTTTCCAAGCTGGCAATTTGTGTGTGTACACCCTGGCATGTTCACTTTTTTCCTAATTTTGGTGCCGAGTTAGGACACAAATAATGGTTAAAGTTAACAGAAATTTGACTTCGGACAAAGGGAGAACTTCAGATTTGAGACGGGAGGAGTATGTATGTTCTGGTTCAGTTCCTCACTGGGGCATCAGTACATCCTCACTTCCTCAGAAGGAGAGCTAGTTGGGGAAATGCAAGGTGCTGGGAAGTATAGAAACTAATAAGCCAGAGAGACACTATTGGTAGACACAACACTGACATTATGATCAAAAAATACCCAGCACTAGAACTCCTCTTGCAAAGCTTTATCGATTTATCATACATACCAATCATCTTCTCATCACATACAATGTACATAAAGAAGCACAGACGCAACCTAGCACCTCTCATCACCATCCCAGTTATCTTTCTCCTTTGGTCCGGTTGGGCCTTCCTCCTCGTACAGCTCCGCCGGAAGACTGTCGAATATGGCCTCCACTGTGAACCGGAGAAAGAAGGGCAGGAAGCTAAGCACCGTGTCCACCTCTGACCGCGAGTTGTATGTCAAGGTCGGGCCCCACTCCCTCATGTACTGCAGCCAGCACGGTTCTACCACGACGTCTCCCAGGTATTCCGCGGAGATGATCTTGTACCTCGTGCTTGAATCGATCGATAGATCGCTTCGTGCAACGTCGTTTCTTAGTCCGACGCCCAGGTTTTCAGATCCCTGCAGGTAGCAGCCAGGGTGCGCATAGCTTGCGTGCCCATTCCTCGATGAATATACGATCGCCTTGTTTCCTGAGATGAACTCCAGGTTGCTAGGGTCCACCCATCCGCCCCCGCTGTGCTCTGAGAAGTAGATAGCTGAGAGCTCTCCAGCGAAGTTACTTATGCGGAGGGTGAAATGCTCCCAGTCTCCGGTATGCCTGCCAACCTTCTGCAGAGCAAAGCTTGCGAGTCCAACCTTTATCGTCGCTGGCCCGTTGAACGGGCAGAACACCCACATCGCGATGTCAGTGAAGGTCCCTCCATGAGCCGGTTTAACATGAGCATACAGCTCAGCACTCTTCAGATTACCAACTTTCACAAAATCATACCTATCACCGCCGGGGAGGTCAATCCAGTACTCACCATCATTCGCCCCACCAGCAGGCAGGTTCGAGCCACCGGCAAGTATTGGATCTCCCATTTTTATGTCTTTCTTGTGCAGCGTAGCTCCATTCTCAAAGAACCAAGAAACTGACGACGGCAAATATGTCTCTTGTGGGTGGAAGAAAACAGTTGGGCCATAGTGCTTGATTAGTGCATGAATCTGTTCTAGATCAGGCATGGCCCTCAAATTCGGGTCGCAGTTCTTCAAGCAAGGAATGCCTGATTCCCGACTGTTAACTGACTTTGTTTCACAGAAGAATGTACCAACAGGTATACCTCGTCCTGCTATTCCTCTGTGGCTAGGCCTTGTCTTCCAAACTTGGCATGTACGTTCCATATTAATGACCGACCTAAAGTTTTCACATGGATCCGTGAGGTCTTGTCGCACACATCGAACAGCTTCCAGTGAGGGCTTCTTTAGTCCACTAGTAACCACATAGCCAAGGGCTTCATAACCCTCCGGGGGCGATGGCAACCAGAAGCACCCACATTCACTATTGTCATCTTCATACACGCCAGCGTTAGTCCAAATGAGGGTGTAATCTAATGGTTTCTCAAGAGCGGGCTTGCTATTGATCAACTGGCAGTTAGCCGATTCCCTTGCAACAAGAAGAGAACCCTGTAAAGGCCGGTCATTTTGTTGGGCGTAGTGCCCAAGGCAGTGGAAACCATGAGGAACCTCTTTTGGCTCATAGAATGTAGCTCCAGAACAGCTCCATATATTCCGGAATTGAGTAATACTTGCAACATCAAGTTCTCCTATGCATATCACGCCCTTAGCGAAGTCCCGTCCTGTAAAGTAGTTGCTAGATAAAGTTAATACATGGTTCAAGTGTTCAGAGAAGCCAATTTATTTAGCAAAAGAATAAGAGCCAATTTGACAAAGGCATTGTTTTGCACAGGCATTTATTACTTTTACTAAAGAAAAACAAAGGAAATTGCAAGTGCGTCACAAACAAAATACCGATTTTGGGTGTCCTGTGCAAACTTAAATCAAAGATTTTGCTTCTTAAACACATTTTTCATGATATATGGTCACAAATTACTCTTGCCCCACAAGGAATACCTTTTGAGCCTAAGATTGCTACCTTCCAAAATGAGATGCCTTCGAAGTAAAGAATGGCAATCCTAAGCCACTTCAAGGGCAAGTAACAAAAAGTTCCCTTCAAGGAATTCATCTTTTATGCATGGAATTTCCGGTAAGCGAAATTTGCAGAGCACCATATATCACATAAATTTGCCTAATCAGGATAAACTGCATCGTCATCATCGGATTAAAATCCCCCATTGGGAAGAAAAGAGACAACAAAACGGTCCAATAATGATGATAGTTGAACAAGAAAGTAGTAGTACTCTCTCCGATCCATAATAAGTGTCACAGATTTTGTACTAAGCTAGTACAAACTTTGTACATGAGCGACACTTATTATGGATCGGAGGTAGTAAGTGATAATGAACAAATTAAGTAAGTGACCCATACAAGCAAGTTAGTACTAGTTGTAATCATGAACTGCATCAGTCCAATCAATGTCTATATAAAAAAAATGATCGACGAACTGATTCGAGATCCAGTTACCCAGTAGTAGTAGAACAGAAAGGATAGGGCTGGTGGTAGGAGGGAAGGAGAAGGCGTCAGTGAGAAACCTTGCGGCCACGCGGGCAGGGGCGCCGGCAGCTGGAACGGCTCCGGCAGGCGGACCGCGGCTTCCCCCCCGGCGCCGCAGCAGAAGCAGCTCCACCCGCCCATCGCCGACCGGCTCTGTTCTTTCCGCCTCCCTCCCTTCCAGCTCCTGTCCTGTCCTGTCCACCTAGTACTATTATAGGTCAGCCGGCGCCTGGATCCGCACGCCCGAGCTCCGGTCAAAGGGGAGAGGCTCGTCCATGAGCTGGGACTAATCGCCGCCGCCTCCGCGGGGTTGATGGCGACTCGGAGACCGGAGAGGGCTCGGATCCAGTCTCAGGCCCGGACGGGACTGGGGAGGCGGCGGCTTTTCTTGGCGGAGAAAAAGATGGAGGAAACGAAAAAAGCTCGTCCCTTTCGGCGTTGGAAAAATCGGAATAAATTCGGGCTTGCCGTGCACGTACAAGGCACCTGGTTTCGCGCCGTGCGATTCGGGATCGAGCCGCGCGTATATATTCTGAAAATTTTGATCTTGCTTATTAATTGTGAGAAGATACCGGCCGTTGCTACGTGATGCGGACGGGAAATTATGATCTCAAGAAGTGCCAGATACGCTCGTCGTGTGTGTTCACTAGCACACTGTTCCCATGAATTAAAAGACTTCCCTTTTCGTTAGGGTTTTTTTCTCTGTTGGCAGCGATCTAAGTCACCCCATCTAGAGATCATTTTTCAGCCAATCCTCCCTATTGCCAGCAACGAAATCTTCTCTCCTTCCCTGCAAGTTTCTTGTGAGGAATCCTAGGGTCTCTGTGAGCAGTCTGATCCAAAATCAGAGTAGGGTTTCTGGTTATTAGCTATGGCGGCGGCGGCTTCGAGTTTTGGCTCTAAGGAGAACGAGGTTGATCGGATGATGGCTGAGTTGGGCTTGGCAGAGGACGACCTTGATGATCTGATTGTAGAGGATGATGTTGATCTGCCGGAGGACACTACTCGTTGGATGGTGATGGCCAGGGGCGGACCCAGAAAAATTTCTGACTGGGGACGCATCATTTGACTGGGGGCAAACCTTCTATAATTTTGCTACTTTTGAATATTTTCTGTTTCAAAATATACGCAAATACAAAGGGAATTCAAATTTTGAGTGGGGGCCTAGGCCCCCACTCAGCTGTACTTGGGTCCGCCCCTGGTGATGGCTAGGGTTCATACAGAGAAGAAGTATAGCCCATTTTGGTTCTATAAGCAGATGAGGGCTGCATGGAACCTTGCCAAACCAGTGAACATCAGGCCGCCGAGTGACAATTTGTACACGATGCAATTCTCCTGTCTAGGGGATTAGGAGAGGGTCACAAAAGAGGGGCCATGGAATTACAAAGGCAATGCGGTAGTTCTTGCACCTTACGATGGATTTTCCAAGGCAACAACAGTTCCTCTGGAAACTATCAAAATCTGGGCGCAGATACATGATTTCCCCAATGGTTTCTTTCCATTGGTGCCTTCTTTATCTGGAAAGTAGGGGAGTTTGTCTATGCGGAACCCCGCTCCCAAGACTTTGAAGGCAATTTTGTGCGTGTTAAGGTTAAGATTAATGTCAGTAAACCCCTGGAAAACGCAGTGTCCGTGATCAGAGGAGACAGACACCAAATTTTCGTGGTTCGTTACGAAAGGCTTTCGGACTGGTGCGCAGTTTGCGGTCACCTTGGCCACCTGTTTAAGGAACATGGGGATGGTATACATCCTCCTAAATCTCTTCACTTCAATAACTTGCGAGCAGAGTGGTATAGAGGAGCTGGTCCAGGACCAGGAAAAGCAATCAAAATTGACAAGGAGCATGCCTCTAAGGATCTGTCGAATATTGCTCCAATACCGGCAGCAACTGAGAAGGGGGACGTTCAGATGGCTGAGGTGGACCTTGAAAAGAAACGAGCCTCGATGGAAGTTCCCACAGAACATCTAGAATCTGAACCTCAGATCAACAAGGAGGGGGTCTTGAGTGAGGGACGGACAGTTGATCCTCATGTAGTTCCCCATAACCCTCCTCCAAAGCAAGATCTGAAAAGACCCAAGATTAATATTGGAACCAAGACAACAAATTTCAGGCAAAGAACAATAATGCAACATCGATGTGCGTCCTCAAGACGTACCGCCGGTCGCAATGAGTGTCCTAAGTTGGAAATGCGGAGGTGCGGGCAAAGCCTCGACAGTTCGAGAGATTCGCGAACTCGCGAATAAATTTGCCCCTACGGTGCTTTGTATCCTGGAGACTCAAATTAACAAGGCACGTGTAAAACGGTTGGCGAGAACTACAAGGTATGATAATGGATATGTTGTTGGGAGTGTTGGAAGAAGTGGTGGGATTGGTCTTTTCTGGAACAATAATGTGAAGATTGAGGTTTTGGGTACTTCAGTTTATCATGTTGATTGCAAGGTGTCTGAACCTGATTTGGAGCCGTAGAGACTGACTGTGGTCTACGGCGAGGCGCAGACACATCTTAGACATCAAACCTGTGATACAATCAAGGGAATTGCTAGCTCAAGTGCATTACCATGGCTCTGTATAGGGGACTTTAACGAAGTTTTACGTCAAGATGAACACGAGGGAGTGGGTGAAAGAAGTAATGCCCAGATCCAAGGGTTCAGGGACATGGTGGACGTGTGAATGTTGTCGGACCTTGGATATAGAGGTCGGTTCTGGACATTTGAGAAACGGGTTTCTGGTGGCTCCTACTCACGATCCAGACTAGACCGTGCACTTTGCTTGGCTGATTGGCTTATGCGATTCCCTTTAGCACAACCGACTCATGCCACGGCCGCAGATTCAGATCACGGGCCAATAACCTACAGACTCAATTAGTGCAACTAGATTGAGATAGGTGATGTCTGAAATTTCCATTGTTCTCTCCAAATTATCTTTATCATGAAAATGTAGTCTAACGTCCCATACTTCTTCATCCACACTATAATGCAAAAGAAATCAATTCATTTAATTAGTACTATATTAAATAAGCACCATAGTAAATAACGCCATTTTGCATTTAACTAAAGTGCAAGTAATAAGCACCACAAAACTAAAATAATATAAATACTACATATGCATATAGAGAACACATAAGGTTGTTCATAGTGGAGAGTAACTTAGACTAGTAACATGCATATATTACTAGTCTATGTTACTACTTTTATAGTGGGTAGTGTCATATGCCTAGTAACATACAGAGCTTTATTAATTGCTTTTAGACTCATTTTGCATTGAGAACCGCTATGTGATTGTAACATATTATGTTACTCCATTTGCTTCTCTCTTCATTAATTACTTGCCACATCATCTTCTTTATTTATGTGGCACCTATGTTACTACTTATGTTACTCCCACTATGGCTAGTCTAATTGGAATATGGATTTACAACATATATTAAATACTATCATTCTATATTTAATTATACTACAAGTAATAAGCACCACTAAACTAGAATAATTTAAATACGTACTACATATGCATATAAAGAAACATGTCTGGATTTACAACATATATTAAATACTCCTATTCTATATTTAATTATACTGCAAGTAATAAGCACCACTAAACTACAATAATTTAAATACTACATAGCACAGTTCTGCTAGTATAATAAAACAGGGCAAGATCTACAATTACAACACTAACAACTCTACCATGGTAGCCTAAACACTGCCTAAGCAATAATAAGGATCTAACAGTGGGTTGAATCACAAACCCTAACCCTAGCTATCCAAATCAACAAATATTTCAAATATGAGGTGCAAAAGATCTAGTTCGTACCTCACACCGCCGTCTTCACGTGACCACCGACCACTGCCTCCTAGAGTCGCCGTTAGAGAGGGGAAAAGGGAGGGAGGACAGAGTGACGGTCGAGAGAAGGCGAGAAAAGAATAAGACCGGCCGTCGCCCTAAAGCCGTTAGACGCCGTCTCGCGCGAGCCGTACTACCACGTCATCAAAGTGTGGGACCCACCTGTCATAAATGTGATCAACTCGGCTAAATTAGCAATCAGTGGTTTTTGCAACGATTAGCGAGAAAATTTCGTGGTTTCTAAAAGGATTTGAAAAAAGTGTGTTTTCTGCAATCCTATCCCCCAATGTCGTGATTTTTTGCAATTCACTCGCATCATTTATCAGTAGCGCGCGTTAGCAGTAGCGGGTGATGAACACGCGCTGCGGCTACAAGTTAACTCTAGCGCCTTATCAGTAGCACGGACACCCACGCTACTATAGGCCATTTACCCGCACTACTGCTAGGTTTTCCCATAGTAGTGTAAAATGTTTCATCTAAACGGAGCTACGATCGTATCTTTTTTTAAAGACACGCGGTGTACCTCTATTTTTAAAGGCTCACGGCGTGCCTTTTTTTTAGTGGCACACTTAGATGTATGCAGCATGGCTCTTTTTTAGATGTACGCAGCGTGTCTCTCGCTGAAGTAAACTCGTGCATCACGATCACATCTCTTTTTTTTATTCTTTCATAAAATTTTAAATTTTTTCACTAAAATGTAAAATAATCACGCAAAAAACCGACAATCTAATAAAACAAAAAAACGATCTAAACACCAAAAAATGCGCACACAAAATAATTTTTTTTTTCGAAGGGAGCATTCAACACACGACATGTTACACCCTCTCAACTAGTTGCTCTCACAAGGTCGAGCTATGTCTCACCGAAATCACTAGTTGATGGGTACCCCTCGCGGAGGTTTCGTGGTGTGTTTCAAGGATTTCCTTTACTCCCTTCCCTTTTTGTTTTATACATGACCACCTTCGGATGCACAACCGCAACCGCACCAACGTGCAGTCATAGACGCAACACATGTACAACTACATGCACGACCACATGTACAACCATAATTATTACTTCGCGCACATACAATTAAAATGTGATACATGGCGACCCCGAATCACACCAAAAATAACCTACCCTGTAACTCACGTCTCGCACTAAGGCCTTGTACAATGCAAGGTGCTTAGGGGAGTGCTTAGAAAAATAAACCGATCTTTTTTATAGCACTAGTGCTTATTTTTATAGAAGAGGTGTCTAATTAAGCGTCTATTCTTTACATCTAAGCACCAGTGCTTAGAGAATAATCTGATTTTTTTCTCTAAGCACCTCTTCTAAGCACCTTGCATTGTATATGGTCTAAGCAAGACAACATATCGAGGCCATGATGGAAGTTGTTAGTGGTGGTGGTGTGGACTAATTCGGGCTGGGCCAGGCAGAAGAGTCACCAAAGACAGGAACTGGGCTGGGCCGTCAGTCACTCATATGGCTGGGCTGGCGTGAACTGCGTTCATTTTTTTTTTTGCTATAAAACTGCAGAGACTCAACAAAAATGCGGTGAAAGAAACACCAACCGAATTCAGCTGCGTGTTTTTTTTTCTTGAAAAAAAAAACAGATGATTTCCATACGCACTGCAACTTGAGCCCATCTGATCCGAGGAAGAAGGCAAATGAACGGAAATGATCTCAAACCAAGTTGGATACATCCTCTTGGCACACAGAAGAAACACACCTATGGGAAAGCACATTTATATGTGGTCAAGAGCTCTCCTGTGTTTCCCCAGAGAATTAATTAGACGAAAAACAGGAGCACAGAGAAGAAACACACCGCTGGGAAAAGAGAGGAATCTTTCTAATGAAGAAGGGTTTCCTGGAAGGAGGTTGGATAAGCAGAAGATTGTGAAGGATCCTTTCTTATGATGCAACAGGAATTTTCAGTTGGTACTGATGAGCAACAGTGGGTATGGAGACATTCAGGTTCAGTTCCTATGGGTATGGGTGGGTGCATATCAGCCAGCCACATCTCCCAGGATCAATGCATTCAGTTCCAGCATCCTGGATGGTAAATCACCCTACTCATGTTGCCAAGATATAAATACATACTCATACCCTGGCCCTACAGAAAACCACATGGCTTATTCTCATCATGAGTCAGAACAAAAATAATAACAAATGAACCACAAACACCAATGATGACACAATAATAACAGTAGTATGAAATGATGCAACACGCAACGAATATCATTTGTGCATCTTATGAATGTGCATGCATTTTCAGAGTAAAAAAAAGAAGATGTGCTCCCTTGGAGTTCACAGCCATGTCCCCAAAGTAAGACGACAGTACTAACTTCAAAGCAAGTATGGAAACAAAACCAGTGTGAATGAATGTGATCACAGTCAAAGCATAATATCCAGACTCTTATCTCTTTCGGATACAGCAGCAGAAGAAAAAAAAAAGGCGCTAAGTATCTTACACATTTCAAGGAAAAGCATATCCAAAACAAGAAAAGGTTTAAATAACTTTGATACCAGAATATACATCATTGGCCAGCAAATTAACAAGGTAATGAAAGACTACATGAACTCGAGAGAGGGTACATGCCGTAGCACAAATATGAAACATGAGCAAACAGCGGATCCAAAGTCAGGGTAACCATCTTCCTGCAATGAATACCCAAGTGCAAACCACATGATTATAATGAAAAAAGAAACACATCAATGACTATCATGAAAGAAAAAAACACTGAAATTTGACCATTGATTCAATCTAAGCCATTACAGCTGAAATCTCAACTCTCCAGCACTTCACTTTCTTGAAGGAGTGCCCTTTCTACTCCTCTAGGATAGGCCATAGCCCATACAGGAAGTTTCTCAACTATGAAGTATATTTCTAATTTGGACATGTAAGTGCACAAAATAGGGCATTGAGAATCCAGCTCAGCAGACGCTCAATGTTCCATAGCAGGTTTGGATACAAAGCTATTTCAGAGAAGTTTCACTAGAAGTAAGACTGCCCTGAGAATTTAGTACGCACAAGGCTTGAGTTTTCTGCACAGAAACTGCACTGTCTTCAGATTCGCAATCCGGCTGAGGAAGACCATTGGAAGGCCTCATGTGTGCTGTCGCCGGAGTATTTCTGAGATGCGTTTCACCACCCTGGACTTCCTTCGGTTGAGCAAGAGGCTGGGTATGTTGAGGAGGTTGAGTGCTGACAGGCTGCTGAAACTGTGGTGGGTCGATATTGTAATCAGACACACCAAGCTCAGAGGCCAGATTAGCAAGTGCAACCTGCCATGAGTTCTGAATATCTGATGCCTCTTGCGCGCATTGTGTTGCCTGAGTTACTTGCTGTGTTGCCTGAGTTACTTGCTGTGTTGCCTGAGCTTTATGCGTGAAGCACTGACGAAGCTGCAGTCCAGCAGTACCAACCGCTCCATTTGGAGCAGCCTGAAGATGTGGCATTGGCCGAACCTGCACCGGCGCAGCAAGAGAACGCCGAGCGGAGAAACCCTGAATAATGTTACTTCCTGTCAGTCCCCTGCTTCCGGATGCAGCTTGTACTGCCTGAACTGCACGCAAGGATGCTGGATGCAATGGGGCATTGTTAACAAGAGGGTTCATAATGTAACCATTTGAGGGTGCATAAGCTTTAGGAGCGGCCCCAGGCCCTTTCGATCTTTTGCCCGAGATCTTTGCACTAGGAGCTGGTGCTTTTGGCAGATGGACCGCATAATGTGGAGCCATAGCAGATGGATGCATTGCTTGATTTTTACCGACATTACTTGGAACAGGAACTCTTCCGGCGAAAGGTTGGTTTACACTTGTCCCCGGAGCAGATGGATGCATATGTTGATTTTTGCTGACATTATTTGCAACAGGAACTCTTGCAGCAGAAGGTTGGTTTACACTTGTCCCCAAAGCAGACGGATGCATTTGTTGATTTTTGTTGACGTTACTTGGAACAGGAACTCTTCCGGTTTGGTTTACACTTGTCCCCAGAGTAGATGGATGCATTTGTTGATTTTTGCTGACATTATTTGCAACAGGAACTCTTGCAGCAGAAGGTTGGTTTACCCTTGTCCCCAAAGCAGATGGATGCATTTGTTGATTTTTGTTGACATTGCTTGCAACAGGAAATCTCCCGGCGAAAGGTTGATTTACACTTGTCCCCAGAGTAGATGGATGTGTATGTTGATTTTTGCTGACGTTACTTCCAACAGGAACTCTTGCCGCAAAAGGTTGGTTTACAGTTGTCCCCAAAGGTGTATATGGTTGTGCAACTGATACCTGATGCCCTCTATATTGCTGAGAGGATGGTGTTGTTGAGCTTGAGAGAGACATTTTCTTGACACCTTCACGCTTAGATGGTGGCAGAATCTTGCGTTTGAGAGATTGCCTCTGTACCTTCCATTTTTCATCCTTATCCGTAGCATGACAATGATCAGTAGGCAAGGTACCGTTGCCCCACTTGGGGCATGGAGCACGACAATCACAAACATAACAGTGGCACTGCATTAAGAAGAAAAGCAAAATATGGTAATGCATTCATGTTGGACAATTTGCATTCAATACTGTTGCATAACTTGATCAGAATTGTCTGCATGCATTAACTAACCATGGTGCAGTGATTTGCATGAGATCCAGTTCTGAAAGGCAATCTAGCACATAGATGGCGTGCATGAGGGAAATCCCTGCATGCTACCTGAAAAAAAGAAGTGAATTGTAAGACCAAGTACACTTTTGAATAGGGATGCACCAGGCCCAACAATTAATATGGATAAAGAAAACAACATATATTGCCATGAAAATCAGTGGGGTACTTCCAGTTCCTTAAATAATCACTAGTTTCATCATTAGCATCTATAGGATATGACGTACGAATCCAAGACTAATATTCAGGATCACTAAAGTCATTACCAAGTTAGAGTCCACTAAATTGTATTTTGCAATAGTACTCCATGGGAAGAAGTTCATCGAATGGAAAGCCGCCATCCATGATATTCAGAATAGCAAAGGAACAATATCAACGAAATGCAAGTAGTTTGGCTACCTTCTCCTAATATCTTAAGCTTTTAGGTGGTTGATTGATGCACTAAACTAAATATTCTAGCGCACACAACTAATAGTGGAATCCTGCATCAATGACGGCTATTACCAAACCAAAAGAGCAGAAGTTAATTGGACAAGAGCAACGAAATAATGTTTGCAGTGAAATAAGCAACTAGATTCCTATAAATAATTTACTTACACAGAAACAGAAATCTGCACCGATTGGCCTACATAAAAGAGCTCCAAATGATAGGGCCCATTCTCAAAAATGCTACATCGACGGACAGATTACAGGCTTTTACGGGATCATTCCCCTAAATCAATTACTGCCCCCCCCCTGAATTTAACCGGGGGTGGGGTCCCAATTAATCCATTAATCCAATCAGTTGACGCCAACTGCATAACTGTCCGTAAAAGCCTGTAAAACCCCGTTGATGTACCATTGCTCGCCCATTCTTATGAACAGCTGGTCAATGGAACACATATACGAATAGAACAAAAATACATTTACTGATGAAGACAGCAATGTATGACTCTAAAAACAACAGATGGTCAATGCAAGAAACATACGAACCGACAAATTTTTTATCTAACAAGACGACAACAATGTATGACTCGAAACACAATAGCTGGTCAAATTTATGGCTTAGCAATTGAGTAGATTCCTGAAACAAATTTATATGCAAGTGAGATAGAGATGTGCTCAGATTAGCGTACATAAAAAGAGTTTCAGAATGTCAATAGGACCATTCTTGCTAATAAAAAAGTTTCCAAAAAGAAGTTGATCAATTTAACGCATTTTAGAACCGTCGAATCGGTATCTAACAATGATGACCGCAATTTATGTCTAAAGACGAGGACAAGGATGACGACAATGTATGATGACAAAGCGATATGGCTAACGGCGACGACAATGTATGAGCTGGAACGCAATCGCTGATCAATGCGACGAACATACAAACTGACAACAACGTATGAATGGGAACGCGACGCGATAGCATAAGGAATTGCAAGCAAGAAAATCAGTACCTCTCCTTTCTCCAAAACAACCTGCAAGTCTTCATCTGACCCATCTTTCCCAGGTTTCTCCTCCTTGACAACGACCAGGGGCTTATCAGGGTCGCCGTCCAGGATCACGCAATCGTCGTCGTCGTCAGCAGCAGAAGCATCACCTTTCTTTTCACCTTCCAAAGTGGACATCAACTCCTGTATCACCGCAGAATCGTCTAAACCCTCCCCAAATCCAGGGAGGTCGTCGAGCAGGAGGCTGGAGGCCCAGTCGAGGGCGTCGGCGGCCAGCTTGTCAGCCAAAGGAGCCTCCTTTTCGTCGTCGGAGGTGATATCGATAACATCCCCCACCGCCGGCCCCATGATCCGGCCCAAAACCCTCGACGGAATTCACAGAAGACCCCTGAGAGAGAACAGCAACCCCGCGGGGGGCAACGGACCCTGCGAGAAAAAGCAGAGCAGAGCAGCAGGCGGTCAGCGCGGAGACGGGGGATGCCGGGCGGTCTTGCTGAAGCAAGAAGCGAAGAGGGTTTCTTGGGGGGCGCCTGACGGAGGTAATAATAAGGGGAAGAAAAATACGCAATCTTGGTTCCCCTGAAAAGGCAGGCAGGGGTTTTAACTTACAGCTGAGCAGAGCAGGGGAGGGGAAGACGAGGCGGCGCCCAATGCGGCGGCTGCGGCCGGGAGAAGTTCCGCTTCCGGCGCAATGCAGCTGGAGAGAAATCGGACAGTAGATGGAAGGCGTGGAGATTAGGACACACGATTTATCAAGATTCCTGCAACTCGGTCGGCAGAGCCGATCAAAGAAAAGAGGGAAAGAGGCGAAGTAAGAAGAGCTGGGCGGAGGGACGTTTACCTTGGCGGCGATGTAGGAGAGGAGGGGAGGGGAGGGGAGGGGAGGGGAGGAGAAGCAACGGCCGCAACCCCACCACCGGGGGGAGACGGGGGCCTCCTCTCGCTTTCGGCGGAGATTCTGGTTGTTGCGCTTGCGCTTGCGCTTGCCTGCCTACGCGTACCTACACGCGCACGCACAGGAGGATGGGGACGACGGACCTCGGCTTTGGGGGTCCAAGGTGGGGTGGGAAGACTCGGAGTCGGGGTCGCGTGCGTCGGCCACCCCTCGCTTCTTATTCGGCGCGGAGAGGGAAGGGGGACGCGCTCGCCCTGCCGCCCACGCGCTGGGAGGGAGGTGAGGGGGGAGTGGATGATGGATCCTTGGGGTGGGCTAGGATCCTTTGATATGTGAATGAGTTTGATTTCATCCATCGTCTGTATTTACAACATTATATAGTGTTGTAAAGGATTTCAATTCACGGTGAATATATCGTGTACGCGTTTGTTTCGCCGAGCGCATTTCGCGGCGAACACGCTTCGGGCGCATTTGTTGCTTCTTTTTGGGTAGCCGTGTGGGCATGTCGTCTTTTCGTTGTTTCCTTTCTTTCGCTTGTTGGTTTCTCGGTGTTTTCTCCGTTTTATTTTCTCAAGGATGTTTTTTTATCTTGTTGGTTTGATTAGTCGGTTAAAAACGAACACGAAGTTCGCCGCCTTCTTTACAGATTTTCTCTTTCGTTTCCCGTTTCCACCTCCCCGGTTGTCGTTGAGTTGTTCGCTTTTCTTTCCCTTTCTGAAAAAGACATCGGGTCAATGATTAAACCAGCTTGATAATGAAGAAAGTACATCAAGGTATCTTGGTTTGGTCGTCTTCTTCCTGAATGGGTAGATGTCGGTTTCTTCCTAAAGTTATCACAACTGGAAGAAGTTGACATGCCTCACTCTGGCACCAGAGGTTGCATCTGCGGACAAAGAGGTCGAAGTGGTAACTGTAAAGTGAAGCCGTTGTCGCGACCAACACCGTCGAGATGAGGATGCTCTGAAAAACTTCATTTGCTAAGACAATGTCGTCATCTTTTAAACCAACTTATTACTTCAAAGCAGTTAATGGGGCTGATAGACTACCCATATCAAAAAGGTGCACCTTCTTCCCCGAAAGGTCATATCCAAAGAACCTCACGATTAAGCATGCTTGGCCTGGGATAATTTAAGGATGAGTGACCGGCCGGGATCGTATTAACAAACTAGAAGAATACTCCGGACGTTGCAGCGTAAATCTCTAAAAAAAACTCTACAATATAAATTAAAAGGGTATATGATGCATGTAAATGAACGTGGATGACATGGACAAATGTTTGGTTACAATAGTGGTGGTGTGGATAGCTTACATGTTAAGATAGCTACCATAAATGCATCTTAGTGGGGTTTTGTTAGTGGATGACATAAAAAAATGACTGGCTACAATAATGAGTGATGTGGATAGCTTGCATGTTGAGATAGACATCATAAATGCATTTTAATGAGGTTTTGCTTTATAAGAGATATAGATAAGCACGAGTGAAGATATAGTGTGTTGAAAAAGATTAGTATTGATATATGGCTATAATCTAGATCCCAGATGATAGCTACTACCTCTCAAGTAGGTAGTTGTTGAACCTCCAATTGCAAGGACCTATAGGATAGCAACAATTTTCCCTTAAAGTAGTTGACTTGTAAGGCTTGTCGAACTAAGAGAAGCCTAATGTTGAATAGAACAATCATGGGCTCCACACATAGATATAACACTAACTTGGCCCCCAAGTGAAGTTTTTAATCTCACTAGTCTTGCTAGTTAGAAAGGTAATTAATGACGAGTGTGAGCGTTGCTGTGGGACTATTAGCAAATAAATTTAATGTTTAAAACATGAAAATATATATGAAACATAGGACAATATATCAGAGAAATGATATGAAATAAAAAAAACATCGAGTAGAGAGAGTGGAGAAATCACCCCTGGCTAAATCTAGAACAATGCTAGCAGCTACATACATGGATTCATAAATTTTTTCGCATAGACAATGAAAATGCAAGTTAACTCAAAATTTGATTTTCTATAAAAAAAGTCACATCTAAATCATGAGGTTGAGTGCCAAAAAAGGTTAATATTTATTTTTGAAAAGCTGCATGCGCATGAGGATTTAATGAGAGTATGTACATGAAGAGTTAGTGATTTTTTTTTTGTATTTGATGGACCTACTTGATGATGTGGATAGGTTGCATGTTAAGAAAAATAGATTAGTGAGGATGAACTATTTAGGTATTATATATAGATACCTTGAGAGTAAATGCAAGATAGTATATATTTTGGTACTTATGCAACGGAAATGATTGTGATTCATGGTTTCACTACTAGCTTTGTAGGATCTTATCTACAGGGGGTGATCAGACTACCAACATATTTTTTACGACCAATTTAAATTTGATCAAGTCTTAGGCATGTATTGGCACAATCAAAGATAGTAATAACACACCCTACACATGCATTTCTAAAGTATGGGCAGAGGAAAATAAATAGCATGCGTGTGCAAGAATATAAGAGTAGAGTTTAAGAGATTTGCAAACAAAAGGTTAACACTGAAGATTTTTGACCCATAGTTCTGATTATTGGCCCTATCATACATCCACGTTGATGGAGGCTTAAATCAAAAGGATCCAATTATCTCAAGGATAACAGTCACGATAATCTACGGATGGCTCCACCCACGAAGGGTCCATGAAGAAGTAACCTTGCATATTGATACGTCACTAGTAGGAAATAGCCTACTGCTGGCGTACTGTTTTTCCTTACCACTGGCGGGCAAGCGTACGCCAGCGCTGTCACGCCAGTGGTAACAGGTACCGCTGGCGGACAAGTTGTACGCCAGCGCTATGTTATGTGACCGCTGGCGTACGGTTTGCGTGCTCGGCAGCGCTATGCTCTAATATCTCTGGCGTGCGATCCCGTTCGCCAGTGGTAAGCCATACGTCCGCCAGCAGTAATTTTTCTGGATTAGGTGCTGTTCGCCAGCAGAATCTTTTCTGTACGCCAGTAATATATTTTCTGGAATTATTTTTGTGCCAAAACTTGTTATTCCAGCATCACAAATACTCAAATATTTTCAGCAACATGCCAACACAATACAAATACGCAGAATCCATAAGTTCAAATATACAAGAGTGATCAAATATTGTTACATCACATTACTAACCAAAATAGAGTTTGATAGTGGCATCACATATTGTATCACACATAGATCACAAATAGAAAAGTAGACAAGTTGGGAGTTACATCACGTACATTGTATCACACACAACTACATCACGGTCGCAAGGTTTTTCATCTCGAGTGATCAAAGGAAGTAGTCATCTAATAACTACAATCACATACAAGAGAATGGTAAAGACGATGAGCAAGAAGGGGATCACGATGAAGTTGGACTTCATCCGGTGGTTCTTCCTCTCTTGCCCTTGCCGGTAGTTCAAGTACCGAGCTTCCGCCTCCGCTTTACTCTTGTAGCTCTTGTAGTTGTTGCCCTTGAACTTGTTCACTTGCTTGAAGCAGTCTTCCCAGTGCTCATAGACTCCTGAAACGCTACCTTCGTAAACCACATACCACTTCTTCATCTCTGCAGTATAAAAGACATATAGAAATATTAACCAAGATAGTTAAAAAGAAAGATGTGTTGTACATTCATGCATTATAAAAGAACAAGCAAAGCATAACCTGAAAGATGTAGGGTTACTATAAAAACTCTAATACGTAGACAACAGACATGGCAAGTATTTCACCTTGCTGATTAGGAAGAACAACCTTTCTCCACTAAGCATAGATTCTTTTTACCTCTCTGTGTCCTTTTTTGTTTGTAAAACAATATAAGCATGTAAGGCAGAATTACTTTTCTTGCTGAAATTTTTCTTGGATATTGTGTGCCCACTTCAGATATATGAAAAATCGCCTCTTTCAAGTAATTATCCTATCCTTACAGAGGTGATGCTGACACTTGTTTCCTTTTGGCAGAGAAACGGATTAGCAGGGAAGGAATTGGTGAAAGGGTAAATACTTGAGCACTGGTCATTCATGTAGCTCCACTGATCTCTCCTAACATTTCATCTCAATGTTTGTGCACTAGGCAAGTTCAGCAAATCCTTGTCCACTTGGAAATTATATGTGAGGCAGGAGCTTGATGCGGGTTCCGATCTTGCTAAGATCCAGAGCCACTGGCCCTCAATTTCGGAAGAGGACTTCAATGTTTTCAAGGCCAACCATGACCTACCTGCAACTAAGGCGCTTAGGAAGTGGGGGAAAGATATGCATGACAAGAACGTAGCTCCCCACAATCTCGGAAGCCGTGGTTACGAGGGAAAGCAGCCAATTTGGGATAAGGAGGACGCGGAAAGGAAAGGGCCGTACCCCTACCCGAAGTTTAAAAACCCGCTCAGAAATCGATTTGTGCGGGCCCGATACAGGGTAAATCCCAAAACCAAGGAGCTATGCACGAACGCGAAGGTCACGGATCTTGAGAAAAAAATTCGGGAGGAAGAAGAATTAGCTCAATCTCAAGGATCCTCAACCCACGTGTCATATGACGCCTCTTTTGAAAGGGCGCTAAACAGGGTAAAGAACGTGTCGGTTGACACGCCGCCGCATCGTGGTCGTGTGGTCGGCGCCGGACTCAATCACAAGCATTCATTTTACTAGACTTTGTAGAATGTGAACCCATTTATATCATATGCCTGAAACGTCGCAAGGTTGGGTGAGGGACCATGTGACAAAGCGTATAAGAGTCTGCCTTCTGGACAATCCATCGGTGGATTAGCGATAAGCCGTTCTTTGAACCAGCGCAAGAAAGTGGAGTTGTGCTCTCTGATTACTTCCCCATCTGTCCTTTCCCTACCCTGGTCAGTGTACTTCTTCCTAATGATGTTTTCGTGCTCTTTGCACCAGGGATCGACCATTTCAAGGTGTTGTAGAGCTACCAAGTTTTCCCTGTTAAAGTCGACGCGTCGTTTTTCAAAGTCCACATGCAATTCCCTCCGGCCATTCCTGTGGCCTACTCCGTCGAGCCTGCCAAGGTGCCTATTTCTGGACAGGCCAACAGGGTCATCGACTTCGCCCAGGAGATTCGTGCAGAAAGAGATGCACTCTTCGGTGAGATAGCCCTGAACGATGCTTCCTTCCGGACGGGCCCTGTTACGAACGAATCCTTTGATGACTCCATTCATCCTTTCGAACGGCATCATGTTGTGCAGGAACGCCGGTCTGAGGTGGATGATATCATCCACGATATGGACCAACAGATGCACACAAATGTCAAAGAATACGGGTGGAAAGTAAATCTCAAGTTCGCATAATATCACAACGATCTCTTCCTGCAACCTTGAGAGCTGCTTCCGTGTAATCGACTTTCGAGAGATCACGTCAAAAAAGTTACAGAAACCGAAAAGGGTTTCACGTACGTGCTTGTCCATTATCCCCCGAATCGCAACCGGAAATATCTGCGTCATCATCACATGACAGTCATGAGACTTCATCCCGCTGAACCTTTGTTTCTGCTGGTCTAGATATCTGCTTATCAACCCACAGTAACCGAAAGGGGTTTTGACTCCTAGAAGGCACTTGATCAATTGTTGGAGCTCGTTCTCACTTAGAGTGAAACAGGATGGGGGCAGTGATAGTCATTTTTCTTAACCTTTTTTCCCTTGTGTCGGTTCGTCTCCTCATCCGATGACTCGATTCCCCCGTGAAGCTCTTCCCTGATACCTAGATGTATCAGGTCATTTCTTGCTTTCGGCCCATCTTTGGTTTTTTCCGGCATGTTGAGCAGAGTGGCAAACAAACTCTCGAACACATTCTTCGTGATATGCATTAGATCGAGGCAATGAGGTGTATCGAGAACGGGCCAGTACTTCAAGTCCCAAAACACGGACCTCGTCTTCCATACATCCAGAAGCGGTTTTGGTGCCTTTTGCTTCTTTCCCGGCTTAGGGCACTGATCCCAATCATTCAGCAACTCATATATTTCTTCACCGCACCTCTTACGTGGAGGTCCCCGGAGCTCATCTTTACCATTGAAAAGGTCTCCACGCCTTCTCCACGGGTCATCCTTGTGTAACCACCTTCGATGCCCCGTGTAGACAGTTTTTGAAGACCCGGGATCTTTCTTAAGCTGCATAAACGTTGGATCATCCATGCACCTCATACATCCCCAATGTTCGTGGCAAACCTGGCCTGCGACATATCCGTGGCCGAGATAGTCGTGCACCGTACAAAGCAAGGCGGCTCTCATAGGGAAATATTCTTCTGCGACGGCGTCCCATGTGTTCACCCCTTCCCATAACGTGTCTAGCTCATCTTTCAGTAGCTTTAGATACAGATTGATGTCGTTGCCTGGTTGTTTTGGCCCTTGAATTAGCATGCACATGTGTATGTACTTACTCTTCATGCATAACCAGGGGGGGAGGTTGTATATCCATACAAACACGGGCCAAGTGCTATGTGTGCTGCTCTGGTTGCTGTACGGATTCACTCCATCGGTGCTCACACCCAACTTGAGGTTCCTCGGATCTGCCGCGAAACTTGCATCTACGCCGTCTAATGCTTTCCACTGGCTTGCGTCCGAAGGGTGTGTCAGAACTGCCTTTTCACACCGTTTTGGATCTTTCAACACTATATTTTTTCTGTCCGCGTGCCACCGCATGAGCTTTGCTTCCTTGTAGTCCGCGAAATACCGCTGCAAACGGGGAATGAGCGGAAATTACCACACAACTTTACGAGGTTCTTTCTTCCCTTTCTTGTATCGAGCGGCATTGCACTCCGGACATGTGATCATGTCTGCGTCCTCTTTCCGATAAATGTAGCAATCATTGATGCACACGTGGTATTTTTCATGCGGTAAATCAACGGGGCACACGACTTTCTTGGCCTCATCACAACTTGTAGGACACGAGTTGCCCTCCGGAAGCTTACTCTGCCAGTATTGCAGGTTAGCGTCGACGCTTACGTCGGTCCATTTGTGTTTTGCCTTCATCTGGAGAACATCGAGCGCTACTTTCAAGCGAGAGTCTTCCGATCCGCAACCTGGATACAACGGAGTATTCGAGTCTACCTCCAGTTGTGCCAGCTTAGCTTGCTCTATACTAGCAGATCTGCAGTTAGTCGTCTTCTTCAAGAGCAGCTCTTTGAGATGAGGGTCCCGCACGGCTGAAGCTAGCAGTGTTTGCATGTCATCGTCTTCGGTTACGTGTTGTTCAGCATCTAATTCTAGATCTCCAACATCATGTGCGGGAGCAGGATCATCAGGCGGCTCTTCGTCTTCTTGCTCGTGATCGTTATTATTGTCATGCTCGGCCGCACCATCATGGACTTCATCATCATCATCTTCATCAAGCCACAGAGTGTGGCCATCCATGAAACCATGCATGAGCAGGTGCTCCAGCAATTCTCCCGAAAAGGGGTTCAGCAAGCCCGATTTTTTGCATTTTCGACACGGACATCTTATCTCCCTGCGGTTATTTTGTATCATGTCGTCTGTAGCGTATCTCAAATATTTGTTCACGACACGTTCACTCATACGGCCGGGCGCCATATCGCCTGCACGTGATAGAACCACACAAGATAAGTAAAAACATCAGTTTTAATGAAAAAATTCGGCATGACCTTCCTACAAATAGGACTAAGAGTGCCAAAATTTGCCGAAACGGAAATGAATCAACATTCTGGCAAACTCTATGACATCATTTCCTGCACAATACAAGAATAGCACATATATATATGCATCATCACATATCCGGCAAAATTTCATCATCTCATATATGCATGCATACATCATATATCATCAAGAGAATAGCACATATATATATATATATGCATCATCACATATCCGCGGGCACAATACAAAATACAAGAATAGCACATATATGTTGATCCCTCACCTTAAGAGAGACAATGTAGGAGAGGAAGAGAGATCTAGATAGATATCTAGCTAGACCTAGGAGATGGTATATTTGGATCTACACCAAAAGGAGCTCTTTTGTGGCCATTTCTTTTGGTAGAGAGGAACTTAGAAGGGTAATGGAGCTAGATCTATCACCTAAACTAGTTTCAATTGGTTATAAAGAGTGGTGAAGATGGGTGGGAAGGGGAGGAACTTTGAGCTAATGGTAAAGCAAGATTGGAGATGCAATAATGGAGTGCTTGGTGGCCAGCCCGAGCATCAATAATTGCACAAAATACCACTGGCGTACAACTAAGCTGGCCGCCATAAGAACTTGTATTAGTACTGGCGTACGGTGCATCTTACCCGCCAGCAAAAACATCTCACCTCCAAAGTATTTCGGGGCAAATTATCTCTGGCGTGCAATACAAACTGTACGCCAGTGGTAACTTAACTAGCACTGGCGGTCAGAAATAAAGTACGCCAGTTGTAGTTAGCCCCGCTGCCTAGCCGGGGTCAAGTCGTGCCACTGGCGTGCACATACATCTGTACGCCAGTGGAACTTACAATTTCCCTGGCGTGCACTATTTTTTATACGCCAGTGCTAGTTTCACTGGCGTACGACTTTTTGTGTCCGCCAGTAATAAGGTGGCGGCTATAGCCTATTTCCTACTAGTGCGTCCCAAACGTATCTATAATTTTTGCTTGTTTCATGCTTATATTGGTGATATTGCTATATGTTTTGATGCACTTTCACATTTTTACAACATATTTAGACTAACCTAATAACTCAGTGCCTAGTGCCAGTTTTTGTCCGCTATTGTCCGTGCATTACAAGAAAATGTCAAAAATCAAAGTGCTCGGAAAAATATAGAAAAAATATATAAAAAATCAGTAGTACATAAGACTCCAGAAGCCCAAAGATGGGCTGGAGGGGGCCCACCCCCTGGCTAGGCGCCCTCCTGGCGCGACCAGGGGGAAGGCCACACCACCTGGCCGCCTGGTCAGGTGGGGCCTCCCCTCGGTCCCCCCTTTGGCCTATATTTATACCTTGCTCCGAAAACCCTCGAGAGAAACCCCGTTACGCGATTTCGTCCATTGTTCCGCCGCCGCCGTGATTCTGATCTCGATATCTCCAGGAGAAGCTATCTCGACACCCTGTCGGAGGGAGCATTAACCTCCTAAGGCCTCTACACTACCATGATCGCCTCTGAGATGTGCCATGAGTAGTCCCCCCTTGGACCATGGCTCCATGACCAGTATCTATGTGATGCCTTCTCTCCAATCTTGTGCTTCAATGTTTAGCCCTTGTGATCTGCTTATCATGATCAAGGCGCCTATGTATTAGTTCCTGTTTTGCTATGTTGTGTTTGCCGGGATCCGATGAATTATAAGATTATGTTCAGTTTGTGATGAGTAATATATTTGGTTTACCTTTACATTTTAGCTCTTGAGTGTTCTTGCATGTTCCCCGTTACGTTTGTTGCTTTGGCCAAGTAGTAGATTGTAACTCCAAGAGGGAGGTTATGCATGATTGTGGGTTCATGCCCCCCGATGTCTAGCTTGAGTGACATAAACATGAGACTAGGGGATATACTGTTGCCACCAGGGGGAAAACAGCGGTGCTTGTAACTGCGGTTGCAAGGATTGCTTACATTACACATAGAGTGTTAAGGTAGTCATCCATTTCTTTGAGCCTATAGTTTGGATGGGGTTCGCAACTTAATACCAGCGAGATGTTCTAGATATATATCTCAAGGTGGATGATTAGTGAGTAGATGCTGATGGAAAACGGTCTACTTGTTTTGGTGTAATGCCGAAATGATTGAGCCTCTAACTTTCTTGTAGCATAATTAGCATTGTGGTGTGTTTATAATTCTGTGAATTGCCTAACTGTAATTTGTTCACCCAGCATAGTTGTTTTCATCTTTTGGGAGAGAGACATCACTAGTGAAAATCATGGGACCCCGGTCCATATTTCCATCATAGTTTACATCGTTCCAATTTACTGTTTTTACTTTCCTTTCAGTTGCCACTACTATTTTCACCCTAGTGTTTGATCCTTTGTAAACGGCAAGGCCGAAGAGATTGACAACCTCTTTATACTCATTGGGAGCAAAGTTATTTGTGTCTATGTGCAGGTCCAGGTGAAGGAATCAACCCTACGTGTGCTATTGTTTACTTCACCACCTTGTTGTTGCACTTGGAGTCCTACTGGAGACACAACACTATCCTCTCAAGTTAGGGGAAATTTGCTGATGTCTACATCTTAACCTTCCACTTGAGGTATCCAACGAGGCGTCGTCAGCCGACGTCATCAACGAAGCATCACGAGAGTGTGTGTGGCTTTGATGGATGATTCACCACATTCATCGAACGTGTGGGCTGAACACCGTACGGACCCCCACTATTATCGATGAAGATAATGCAACTTGTATTGCACAAGTTTATTTCGGGTATGTGAAGAGTAATCTCGCAAAACATATCAACCCCAAGTTTTTCTATGCGCATGAGATGCAGAAGATGTACGATGTGTGGATCACTGGATCTTGCATACTAAGCCGTGTTACAATCTCGCTAATTTGTTCACTAAATCATTACCGACATCATGTTTTGAGAGGTGTGTTCATGGAATCGGTATGATATACTTAGAGAAATTTAAGACTCAGAGGGAGGTTCTTAACACCCCCATTTGGGAATCTCGATTTAAAGGATCGAGTACTCAACCTAATGTTGAGTGGATTGTACTCTTTCCCTTATATGAGTTTTTCCGATGTTTCTCACAATGAGGTATTTGATGAGGTAATTCGTGCAACATGAAATGACATATTCTTTATTATATTTCTTCATATTTTTCTGACTGGTTTTTTTTGAAGTTTTTGAGACAAACAATATGGGATGCCGGACCAAGCGGGGATGTTGGGAAACCGTGTTGTACGCTACGTAGTCCCACCCTTTCTTGAGGTGTGGGTTTCCCTGTAGATTTTGTCATCTTCACTTACCCCCTCTCCTCCATTTATATCCATATATTGTATGAAGAGGGATACATCAATTGATTTATAAGGACCAATTCTACCTATTCTTCGGTGTTCCTTTGCTTTTCGCATATGTGATTGTGATGTTAGTACGACTACTTTGTCTACGCTCTCGCTCCACGCTTTTGGACCGAACTCGTCGATAAAAATTGCGAAACAAGAGAACCTTCAAGAGATTGGCCCAACACATCATTCTAAGGTTAACAAAGTCATCACAGACGCCTTTGTAGTCGACGTGAATATCTCCTCCGAGGAACTTAAACCATGATGGACTGAGGATACCATTGTTCTTTTAACCATTTCACCACAAATTAGTTTGACGAATCTCTATTCTTTATTGATGATTGAGGTTAAAACTTAAAAGGGATGCTTTTGTAACCATTATGTTCCTACAATTTAGCAATTGCGATTAGGAAAATAAATATTATTTTTAATTAATACTATCTCTGTATCTTGATAGGTTAAACTAACTTACCAAAACATCATATATTTAGGTACGGTCGTACGGGGGAAGTACATGGTTAATTAAGTGTTAGCAACAAAGACAACGATTCGAAAGTAGATGGTGAAGACAATTAACAATCGGTGTTGACATTTTCATCCAACTACTCCTCCGTATTTAACTAGTACTTCCTCTGTATCGAAAGCGTATTTCAACTAACTATATTTCGATAAGAAGGGAGTACAATACATGTGTGTACCTATGTAGGTCTAGCGCTCATGAGGTGGGCAGACGGCTTTCCTTTCTGAATGGGGTCGGATCTTACAATGATTAATACAAGGGTCAGTCAGTTTCTGCATCCTAATCGGCACGTCTAAGTATACACAAGCTGCACGTTCTGTGAGACGAATTACAGTAGTACAATTATAGCTGCAACTGCTACGTCATCGGTGCACCTGCTGCTGCTGCAGTCCCAGCACCACCCTGTGCTGCTGCATGATGAGCACGGACCCCATCTCCATGGACGAGTTCGCCGCCAGGATCTCCGCCACCGCACCCAGCTCCCTCCCGGCCTCCGCCCACCGGTCCAGCCCCGCCAGTAGCTCCTTGGGCTGCCGCCCTCCCCGCCCCACGATCACCAGCGAGAACATCCCCGCCATGGCGTCCAGCGTCTCCACAACGTCCGCCGGGCTCTCCACCACCTTCTCCACGTACATGGCCATCTCCCTCGCCGCGTAGTTCTCGTAGAACCTCCACATGAACCTCTCGTCCACCTCCGCCTCGTTCACCGGCCGCCCCAGCCCGCCCCCCTCCAGCGCCGCCGCCGCCCTCGACGCCGACGACGTCACCGTGTCGTACGTGCTGCGCTTCACGAACCGGAACACCGTGAGCCCGATGTTCGGGTTCTCCGCCAGCCGGGACGCCACCGACACCGCCTCCCGGTCGTCGGCGCCGCCCAGGAACACCGCCGCGATCACGTGCCTCACCGCCCTGTCGCTGCACGGGTGCAGCAGCGTCCTGCTGCTCGTGTCCACGCTGATGGGCACCTGGAAGCTCGCGCCGCTGCTCCTGTACGGCCGGTCCACCAGCAGCCCCACCGTGCACGGCGACCGCTCCAGCACGCCCTGGTTGAACTCCCGCCGCTCCTGCAGCCGGCACGCCACCACGCCGTCGTACCGCTGCTCCTTGAAGCACGGGAGGAGCAGCAGCGCCGCGTGCGCGTCCCTCGCGTAGCGGCACACCGCGTCCACGTCCCGGGAGGCGCTGCTTCCGACGACGTCGATCTGCCGGAACCCCACGCCCGTCGCGCGCCAGTACAGGTCCACGGCCGTGTTCATGTCGTTGATGGCCTCCCGTCCGGCGTCAAACTCGTCGAGGATGTGCTGCTGGTACGGCGTCGACGACGCGGCGGCGGCCGCGGCCGCGGCGCGCTTCTGGCTGCCCTCGAACACGTGGACCACGTGGACGGCCGGCTGCGTCTCCGGATCGATCACCAGGAGCTCCACCAGGCTGAGCAGGGAGGGCATGGCGTGCGCGCCGTGAGCGCAGGTGATCATGCGCAACTCCTGCGCCTCCAGCAACGACTCCAAGGCCTGGTGCTTCAACGTGTACGCCTCCTTCTCCTTTCGTAGCATCACCGCCGCCGCCGGACCGGCGACGAGGGTGCTTGCGAGGTTGCCGATGATCATCGCGTACAGTGCTTGCTCCGCCCACACCTGCACCAATCAAAACCATCATCACTCCACTCCATCTCGGCCGGAGATTTGAGTATATAAGATTATTACGGACCCCTTCTGATTTGGCGAACTGCATGTTCATGGTGTCGACGTGGCCCTTGACGTTGAGCAGGACGCTGAAGCGGAGGGCGTCGCAGAGCGGGATGTTGAGGTACGCGGAGGCCACGGCGGCGCCGATGGCCTTGCCGACGAGGCCGAGCAGCATCATGAGCACGCCGGGCACGATGATGGCGCCAGACATGGAGTTGAAGTTCATCCGCATCCCAATGGTGGCGAAGTAGAAGGGGAGCAGCAGTCCGTGGACGGGGGGCACGAGAGCGTCGGCGACGGAGCGCGCCGCGGGGCCTTCCCTCGGGAACGCCAGCCCCAGGGCGAAGCTCGTCGGCAACCCGTCGAACCCGAGCTTCTGCGGGATGTTCCCGACGGTAAAGATGGCGGCGATCATGAACGCCAGGTCGCGCGTCCTCACGTGGTGCTGCCCGACGTTGCGCTGGTTGACGCGCGTCACGGCGGGGCGCACCAGCCACACGGCGAGCGCCGCGACGATGAGCGCGACGAAGCCGAGGGACAGGTCCTGGCTCTTCTCCTTGGCCAGTCTCGTGGACGAGAGGACGCCGTCGCCGACGACGCAGATGATGTTGGTGCTGATGGCGGCGGCCACGAGGAGCCGCCCGTTCTCGGTGACCGTGAGCTTGAGGTCGCTGGCGATCCGCACGACGGAGACGGACGACGTGTTGGTGAGCGCCACCATGAGCGTGGCAGCCAGCATCTCGGGCGTCCTCACCGGGGAGTGCATCATGCTGCCGTACAGCCCGCTGGAGACGATGGCGGCGACGAAGAGGCTGGCGGCGACGGTGGCGTAGGTGAAGGCGACGCAGCGCCGGGTGGTGCTCCGCAGGGCGGCGATGTCGGTCTCGAGGCCGACGAGGAACATGTAGAGGAGGCGCGCCGCGCCGATGCAGCCGTTGTACATGTCCTCCACGTTGTCCACGTCCACGTGCACGATGGCGCGGTGGAGCCCCATGCCGCCGACCACCATGCCGGCCTGCACGCGCCATACACGCCATTGCTGGTTAGATAAAGCTCGACGGCCGAGTTCCTCAACTTCATGTATGCGGGAAGGAAATCAATGTCAGGTTTAATTACGAGGATCTGGGAGATGGCGGTGGGCTGGTGGTAGCGGCGGAGCAAGCAGTGGAAGAGGTTGGAGAGGAGGATGACGCCGAGCGTCTGGATGACGACGAGGAACAGCGTGTCCAGAGCGATGCCAGGGACGGGCGTCCGGACTAGCTGGTCGACGCCGTTCGAGCACAGGTCGTCGCGCAGGCTGAATCTGCCCATCTTCCTCGGCTTGGCAGTAGCCGGCCGCCGTATTGCCGCCGCCTAGCTTTGCTCAGCTCCGGCGAGCCCTTCCCCGACGATTCGCCTTGCGTGCATGCGCTCGTGGAGGGAGGTGTAGTGGCTGCGAGAGTCCAGGGCTATTTTTGGTGGGACGGGCATGGTTTTCATGGCGGTGACCGGCGGGGAGGAAAGGGCCCCCTGGAATAGGATTGCGTGTGTGTTGCAAAATTAGCTAAATCTCATTTGCTTGTGCTGCCAATTTTCATGGAATGTCAATCTCATACGAAATACGACGTGTTGTGCATATTTCTTGCCTTTAACATACTAGTCATTTTTGTGATTGTTCCATCAAATCATCATGAACAAATTCCAATGTTTTACACTGCGTTTGGATGTATATATTGAGCCTTCGAATTGGATTTGGTATTGTATGGCTGCCAATTTGGTTGTTTGGATGCACACTGAAATATTAGGCTGTAATGAATCCAGATACATAAGTGAATTCGTTTTCACGCGCGGAGGCCTACTGCAATAGGGACCTCCCCCGCTCCGATTTAGATGGAATTGGCCTACTCCCGCAAAAGAAAACCATTGAGCCGTCATCCTCGCGCGAGATCTGCCTTCGTTCCCCTGTGCACCAAGGGCGACCGACCAGCCGCGTCCATGGAGCACACCGGCGACGGCACCTGGGGCAGCTCCTCTCGTCGGCTCCCCTCCTCCTCCTACACCGCCTCCACCCCATCTCCTCTGCCGTTCCAGATCCCCTCCCATGGCGCCACATCTCTTCTGCCGCCCCTTATCCTCTGCCGCTCAAGATCCCCTCCCATGGCACCGACGGCTACATTTGGATATAACTCTTCGAGTAGATGATTTTTCATATAAAAAACTTTTTCATCGGAGGTCGTATGCAAAAGTTATGCCCATTTTATAAAATTCTCGAGAGATTTTGCAAGAAAAGTCGAAATTCATATTTGTAAATTTTCGTAACAACTAGACCACATATCATATGAGAAACTTATCTTCTTTTATTTTTTTGACATTTCTATCATTTTCTTTTATTTTTTTCAAATTGAAAAGGCAGTCCAGGGGGGGTGGTGTATTTGGGAATTTTTCTGCACAGTTTTTTGCTTAGTAGTGGCGCATATGCAAGATGCGCCACCCTAAGAGATTATGGGTGGCGCATTCTGAATGCGCCACTAATAATTCCTTAGGGGTGGCGCATTTCCAAAATGCGCCACCTATAACGTTCTTAGGGATGGCACATTTCTCCAAATGCGCCACGTATAAGGGGATCCAGGGCTGGCCTACTCTTAAGGTCGCCACCTATAAGAGCTTATAGATGGCGCATTTTTTACCAGTACGCCACCCCTTACATCATAATGGCGCATTACATATAAAATGCGTCACTAATAAGGTTTCCATATGTATAGCTATTTCCCTAGTAGTGGTTGGAGCCCGTCCCATCAACCAGCGCGCCATGGGCGCCCTTCGTTGCCTTCCCATCGCCTCCTCCCGACCTCTCCACATCTGTACCACCGGTGGCGATGGGGAAATGCAGGAGGCTGGCGGTTGACCACCGGTGCCCTGTCTACAAATCCCATCTTCCTCATCTGCCCACACCGGCCCTCCTTGCCACTGGATGATCAATTGACAGTTGCATCATACTCGTGATGCAAATAAAAACACAATGGAGAATTCCGATCTATTTATTTTATTTCTGGTTTAATATTTCTTATTTATTATTGCTATATTATCATCCCATATTTAATTTATGTACAGAAAACATTACTTCATACTCATTATACAATGCAATTCCAGAGTTTGTCATCCAAACATGATTTGGTATTGAAACCACATTACAATTTCATAAGTCAATTCAGTGAACATCCAAACAAGCGAATTCGTATTCATATCCATTACAATTTTCGTGTTGAATTGGTATTTCAACCAATTCAATACGAAGCCCTTCAATACAGACATCCAAACAAAGCTTAGGAAAATGATAGGGAGCCAACGTGAGCCGAGAGAGGTGGCCAGCGTGAATCATTTTATGGCAACTTTAGTTGTTATCGGGGATGACAAAGATGGAAATTTTAGTTCGCAAACATGACTGATTAAAATTAGTCGTGCGATCCGCGCATTTGCACGCCTAGATTCTAGTTATTATGTATGTTTCATATTTTACTTTTCATTCTTAAACACGTATTTTCGCTTAACAATAATTAATGTGTATTAAGAAACTTGTTTAATAACATGTAAATGAAATTTAATTCATGATAACCATGTCATTCAACATTTACATTTGATTATGAATTTGGATACACATTTAATTATTATTTCATACCAATTTAAAAAAAATATAGAATGTATTCTAATTCTTAGTAGACCTAAATTAAATTATCTTCCAACTAAAAAAATAAGTAAATCTACATTATACTTTTTTTTTGGAAAAAATGGCATATGGTTTTATAATGTATTTATTATTTATTTTCCATCAATGAGCTAAGCAGCTTGCCCAATTGGCAATTTACTAGCCAAGAAGAAAACACATTAACTTTACTTAGAGAATCTCCAATGGCTCATTAAAAAAACCCTAGTAACTACGTATTGGGGCTCCCCAATACAAATCAGTTTTGTAACTATAAGACTACCCATAGTGGGAGTAACATCACTAGTAACATCACATTTATCAATGTAAAATAGATGATGTGGCAAGTAGTTAATGAGGAAAGAGAGGGATGTGGTAACTTAGGTAGTTACTTGCTCTTTGAGTATCATCACACATACCAATACAATATGAGTCTAGAACACAATAAATGAAGTGTTGCATGACACCACTTCTATGTTACTCTCCATTATAGAGGTAGTAACATAGACTAGTAACAACACGATGTTACTAGTCGAAGTTACTCCTCACTATGGCTAGTCTAAGAATTCTTTTACATTGTATAAACATCATTTTTAAATGCACAAACATTTTTTTGAAATGTGTAGACATTTTTGCTAACCTAATGAACATTTTTTTCGAATGCTATCAACATTCTCTAAAAGTTACGACAATATTTTTTGAACACTACATGGTCCTTTTCTGGACGCTCGAGGATTGTTTTCTAAAATAATTTTTTCTCAGATCTCGTAAACTTCTTCTTCTAAAATCTATTTTTCATGTTTACGACATCTGTTGAATATTGCCCGAAGTTTCTGTAAATAATAATTTTTTTGAAGATACAAGATGTGTTGAAGATGCTCTTAATTTCCCCTATAAAAAAAGATGCTCTTAATTCCTTCCAGATCCCCCCTCGTCGTCGTATCCCCCCCTCACAACCAAACAGAGAGAGACCTCGGCAGGCCCATCCCAGCCCTCCGCCCCCTGTATAAATAATGCGACTTAGGGCTTGTTTGATTCATAGGGTAGGAAAATCATAGAAATAGGAAAAGCATAGGATTGCAATGACATGCTCACTCCAATCCCATAGGATTTTGCTTGCACCAAAATTTGTTTGATTCCATCAAAGGAATTGTAGAAAGAGGTTGGAGTGAATGTTAGGATTCCTATAGGAAGTAGTACAAAAATTACTATGGGAAAAATTCCTATAGGAACAATTCCTATGAATCAAATGAATAACGTAGGAAAAAATCCTATGAGATAAAATCCTACAAGAATCCTATAGAATTCCTATGAATCAAACGAGCCCTTAGGGCTAATTTGGTAACAGGGAATTAATACCCGGGGCAAGAAATCCCATTCTAGTGATTGTTTCTGCGAGTGAGGAGACACCTTTCTTCACGAATCGTTTTTTCTGTTGGTTGTTGAAGAATACAAAGCAAGGATTTTCTCTCCTGTGCCTCGAGGCGTGGATGAATCTCCCAGGAAACTACCTCCAGGGACAGTACGATGGGGCAAAATTTCACGTGCTGATTTGTTCCGTTGACCTCGAGGCTGGTTTTGGACGGGGATCCCTCCGGGAAAACTACCAAACAAGCCCTTAGGGTTTTAGGCTTTTAGCCCAGCCGCAGTCATTCATTCTCCAAGCTTTTTGTCCGTCCTCAGCTCCCCGTGCGGAAGGCAGCTTGCCGGCGGGCCACCGGACGACGTACACGCAGTCAGTCTTCCCCCGTCACAACGGGATCCGAACTCAGGTCCTCGTCCATTGAAAAACTCTAGCCCAGCGCCCGCGGGTGCGCGCGAAGAGTGCCGCCATTTTCGTATCCCCTTCATTCATGCATGATATTGGGGTGTATGTATCCAGTCCATCTACGGGGTCTGTATGGAGCTATGGATTGGCGTGTTTAGATCTAATAAAAACGTCATTGTGAATGTAGAAATCTTGTTTATTTAGACACCATCACATCAGTCGGTTCGGTTCAAACAGTCTCCAAGCATTGCATTGGTAGGAAGAACTACTCCCTTGCTTAGTTGCTTGGGCTATCAGCTGATACTATTATATTTATGGGTCTGTCTAGGGCTCATGTACATGTGGCATAGTTATGTCACATGTAGTATGATTTTCTTATAAATTTGTCTAAAAAAGCCCCGTTTTTTTAATTGTTTGTCCAGTTATTTTGGTTTTTTTGTCGCACAGAGAAAAAAGGAGCCCAACAAGCAAACCAAGAAGTACACAGTTCGCCACGTTTTTACGCACAATGCCAAGATGGCCGGCCCAAGTGTGCGGGATGCCACAGCTTCGTTTTTTGTTTATTTCACGTTGTTCTTTTTGTTTTTTATTTTTTGTTTTACTTTATTATAATTTAGAATAATCTTAATAAATATAACAGGAGTAATTTACATAAATCTTTAAAAAAATCAAGAAATTTAAGAATATTAAATGCACATAGAAAAATGTTTCTCCTGTATACAAAAAATACATTATGTATGAAACAATTAATTATGTTATCTAATTAATGTTAATCAAGCATTTGAAAAAAAAATGTGTATGGACTTTGTTTATTATATATATGAAAATGTATAGAACATATGAAAATATTTATGAAAATTGTTGATTGTGTATTTCAAAAATGTTAGTCGTGTATGAAAAAAATGTTGATGATGTATTTAAAATTAATAAGCATGCATTAAAAATTGTTAAACCATATATTAAAACGTCTTGATCATGTATTTAAAAATTATATAGAAACATATACAATTTATATGAATAAAAATTAGAAAGTCTATTTTTTAAATTGTGAGTAAATATCGGGTCCAGTTGCAGCTCGTTGGTGGACTTGCAACTAAGAAAAAAACGGACCCAGTTGCGACTCATTGGTGGACTTGCAAATTGAGAAATAAAGTCGGACCTAGTTGCGACTTGTTGATGGACTTGCAACTAAGAAAAAAATCAGACCCAGTTGTGTCTCATCGGTAAACTTTTAACTCAGAAAAAAAATTGGACCCAGTTGCGACTCGTTGATGGACTTGCAACTGAGAAAAAAAAAAGTCAGACTCAGTTGTGACTCACTGGTGAACTTGAAACTGAGAAAAAACGTTGGACCCAGTTACGACTCGTTGGTGGGCATGCAACTGGATTTTTTTTTAACCCAGTTGCGACTCGTTGGTGGACATGCACCTGAGAAAAAAAAGTTGAACATAGTTGCGACTCGTTGATGGACTGACAACTAAGAAAAAAGGTCAAACCCAGTTGTGACTCATTGGTGAACTTTCAACCGAGAAAAAAAAGTCAAACCTAATTGCGACTCGTTGGTGGACTTGCAACTGAAAAAAAAAGTTGAACACAGTTGCGACTCATTACTAACTTGCAACTGAGAAAAATAATATTGGACCCAGTTGCGATTCGTTGGTGGACATGCAACTGAGAAAACAATCGGGACCCTATTGCGACTCGTTGGTGGACTTGCAACTAAGAAAAAAAGTTATATCCTATAGCGACTTGTTGGTGGACTTGCAATTAAGAAAAAAATCGGACCTAGTTGCGACTCATTGGTGGACTTGCAAGTGAGGAAAAAAAGTTAGACCCAGTTGCGACTCGTTGGTGGACTTGCAACTAAGAAAAAAAGTTAGCCCCAGTTGGGACTCGTTGGTGAACTTGCAGCTGAGGGGAAAAAAGTTTAACCCAGTTGCGACTCGTTGATGGACTTGCAACTGAGAAAAAAAAGTCAGACCCAGTTGCGAGTCATTGGTGAACTTGCAACTGAGAAAAATTTGGACCCAGTTGCGACTCGTTGATGGACATACAACTGCGAAAAAAACTTAGGCCCGATTGCGACTCATTGGTGGACATGTCCTGAGAAGAAAAAAAAGTCGGATTCAGTCGCGACTCGTTTGATGAACTTGTAACTAAGAACAACAAGTCAAACAAAGTTGCGACTTGTTCGTGAACTTGCAACTGAGAAAAGAAGTCAAACCTAGTTGTGACTCATTGAGAGACTTGCAACTAAGAATAAAAGTTAAATCTAGTTGCGACTCGTTGGTGGACTTGCAACTGAGAGAAAATCTGACACAGTTGCGAATCATTGGTAATTTGCAACTGAGAAAAAAAAGTTGGACGCAGTTGTGACTCGTTGGTGGACATGCAGCTGAGAAAAAAAAGTCGGACTCTGTTGCAACTTGTTGGTGGACTTGCAACTGAGAGAAAAAGTCGGATCTAGTTACGATTCGGTGGTGGACTTGCAGCTTAGAAAAACAAAATTTTTGATTGGCAACTTGCAATTGAGTTGATAAAAAAGTTCCGGTTACGAGTCGATGGGTGATTTTCAACTGGGTTTGGAAAAAATATTCATTTGCGAGTCGATGGGGCACATGCAACTGGATTAAAAAAAGTCCAATTGTGAATCTATGAGTGACTTGCAAATGGGTTGACAAAATATTCCAGTTGCGAGTCGATGGACGACTTACAACTAGATTGACAAAATAGTTCAATTGCGAGTCGATGGATGACTTGCAGCTGGGTGACAAAAAAGTTCATTTGTGAGTCGATGAGCGATTTGCAGCTGCATTTTGCAAATAAAACAAAATTAGTTGGTAATCGATGAACAACTTCTAACTGGGTTGACGAAAAAATTCCAGTTGCGAGTTGGGGGACTTGCTGCCAGGTTCACAAAAAACTCAGGTTACAACTTGCAACTAGAGCAAAAAATGAAACGGTCAAAACCTGGTTGTAAATTAGTGGCCGGCTTTCAACTAGAGCAGAAAATAAAAAAAAGTTAACCATCCGTTGCCAGAAAATAAAAAAATGGTTTGCTGAAAAAATACCCCCTCCCCCCTTTGTGTAGGGTGATGCCTACTTAATTTGCTCACTATATTGTTGTTGTCAACTACTGTAATAGGTAATAGCAACCAGAATTCATTTTTTTAGTTTAAAATATTTGTACTTACGCTCTATAACTGATCACACCATTAATTTCAAAAAATAAAAACCACAAGTCGATGGGACAAAAGTGTATATTCAGGTCGCAGGCACCCATATAAACAATTAATTTTCTTAAACTGCCTTTTATCCATGGACCACTTTATTGAACTAGATAGAAAAAACTAGGATAAAACTAAAAACAAGCAATTTTTTGTACTAGATGAACATTGAAAGCACATGTGAACATGATATCATAATCAAAAGCAAAAAGTGACACAAAATAAATAAAAAGTTAATGGGATGCGCTAAAATACTCAGCCCACAAATCTGTATCCAGATTAATTTGTTGCCAAGTTGAAATACAGAAATTTCTCATACTCTATGTGTAACTAAAACAAATCGTGAGATAAACAAGATTTCACGTGCACTCATTACTGTGAGATAATGAAAAATTTAACTGATAAAAATCATAAAACACAAACACGAAAATTGAACCCTTTCCGAAAAATTCACACCTTTTTGTGATATACCATTTCATTTTCTGCATAAAACGAGCCGCTAATAAACACAAAATAAAAAACAAAAAATATAAGGTTTTTTTTATTTGGTAAATTAAAACTATAATAAGATGATAAAATTCACTATTTTCTGCCGTCGTTACAACAGCAGCGAGGCGCGGACAAAAAAACAACATAACTAAACGGCCCACTAAGAAAAATGTGCCGAGTCAATTCAGCAGTCCAGTCTCCCGCGCGTGAGAAAATCTTAACGGGCCAGAAAACGTTTCGTTCGGTCAAACAAATCGCCGCTTGCGAAAAATAAAGCAATGCAGATCGAACGGTGTTGCGCTCACATGTGACATGGCTAAAACACATGTACATGCGAATTAGCAATTCCGTATATTTATATATAGTTCAGAGTGTTAATTGATGGTTGTGCGATGATTCTTTTGAGGAAGTTTTTTCTCTATAGTTGGTAGTATTATTGTGCTATATGGTTATGGCAGTGCTAAAGGACATACAATTATCTTCTACTAGTGATCATAACATTGCCTTTTGTATGTTTAATGCATGTTGTTTCAGTTCAAGAGTAATGAAGTCCGAATTTGTCACTTAGATGCATGCTTTTGTTAACCAAACTCCTTCTCCGGAAAGTCTCTTTGGTCACAAGATGATGGTTACGGCTTTGTTTGCACTTTGCTGTCTGGGGTAAAGAGCCCGAGCCTTTTTTTTTATCCCAATATACTGGAAAAACAACCCACAGATAGTTAGTGTTTAATGTGAATATAGAAATCCTTTTTATTTGGATACCATCGCACCACGAGGTTTGGCTAAAACATGGTCGAAGCATTAGTGCATTACATTTTGCTAGGAAGAACTTTGCCCTGTGCATTATTTGTTACAGTTCTGACATTAACTGCTGTGGCATGCCTCTGGTGAGAAAGTTTCTTATAGTTCTTAGTAATTTGATATTTTTTTAAAGTGAGAGGAGTTTTGTTATATGCCTATATCTATGCAATGATTGGGAACTTAGCATATCTTAGCACTATGGTATGTTTATGGCATGGTGCTGCACCTCAGAGTAATGATTCTAGGCAGTAACTAAGGAAGTTTACTGCTTGGCATGAGTGTTTAGCGACGATCCGCCTCCTAGTTCCCGCCGGAGCCGCGCGCCCCGCGCCGCCCGTCGGGCCAGCTCTGGTCATCTACAGGCTCAACCTGATGGCATTCTGCAAGGATTTCAACGCCAGGACGCAGAAGTACAAGGCGGAGACTCCGATGCAAGTCACGCTGACGGCCTACAAGGACAGCACCTTTGAGTTCGTCGTCAAGTCGCCGTCGGTCTCATGGTTCCTCAAGAAAGAGGCGGGCATCGAGACCGCGAGCAGCCGGCCGGGCCACAGCATTGTGACGTCCCTGTCGCTCCGCCATGTCTACGAGATCGCCAAGCTGAAGCAGGGCGACGCGGTGTGCAAGAACATGTCGCTCGAGGCCCTGTGCAAGTCCATCATCGGCACGGCTAAGTCCATGGGAATCGAAATCGTCAAGGATCTCTGATCGGGCCTCCAGCATAGTGGATGTTGCTTTCACCTGCAGCCGCCTAGTTTTATACTCCCTCCGTTTCAAATTAGATAATTTTCAGTTATTCAAATGAAAGTTATCTAATTTGAAACGGAGGAATCAGCTTTCTGTTCAAGGAGAAACTTTGCTGCTCTGCCCCGTCTTGGCGATCAGTTTGTGCTATGTGACACTTTTCCTCGATGGAACCATTCGGCACAGGTTGGTTGGCTATAATAAGTTTCAGCGCCACTGGACTTGTCTAGCTGGAAATTGCAACTTCAGTGCCCCATCTGAAGATGTTTCCTTGATAAGTAGACATTGCTGTCCTGAACTTGGTTTTGGGTATCGTAAGCTTGAAGTGTCTATGCAATGTACCCTTCTCCGTCTGTGATAAATACTGCTCTCTACCAACTATCGTACGACATGCATGTGTTGTCAATTTCCAGTTAGTTTCACTGTTATTGTTGCACGAGCTTTAGTTTTCAATGAAGATATCTTGGGGTCACATTACAGCAGGACCAGTGCTAGCACCAGTCTTCTGGTCAACGAGGCGTGCTTCCGCTGGGAAGATTTTTCATGTTTCTCCTCCATATCATAAGATGGATCTAGATTTTTAAATTGGCTTGGTTCACTCTTTTCCGAATCTGCACTTGAGTTGGTAGAGCCTACTTGAAAATTAAGACCCACATGGCAGCCACGGAAAACCAGCTGATGGCTTTAGGGCAACTTCAACGGCGCGACCAAAACGGACCATGATTTTGTCCATTGTTCGTTTGGGTCGCAAACGGACCATTGTTCGGCCCATGTCCGTCCTTTCCAGGTCGCTTCGCCCAACGGTGCGGGCGTGACCCAAATTTAATCCCACCTCGCGGGCCGAAGGGTGGCCAGAGTTGTTTATAAGGGGGGCCGCCGGAGACCACAATGTGAATTGTAACAAAGCAAAAGAAATGTAGCTCCCGTGGTGAGCTACTTGTGGGTGTTATCCAAATTTGATTTATTCAGGCAAAAGAATTTGGTGAAGAAAACTTTCCAAAATAAATTTAGATAGCATCTTTATAGGCCACTCGCAGGAACTATTATTGATAGATTTGCTATATTTTTTGTAAAACCATACATCATAGCACACAATAATATTACAAACCAAAAAAATAAATCATTCATTCTAGCACACAATAATAGTACAAATCAAATAAATCATTCATTATATGAAATACTTTTATTACAAACAATACATAGTAGCATAAAAAAGAAAGCCCATGCTACTGAGCTCATATGTGAGCCCATATATGCTCAACCAAATCGTTCTGCAACTGTATGTGGGTTCCTCGATCACGCATGCCACAATGGAACTAGAGGAAGTTATCGTATGATGTCGATGAACCATTGGGCACAACATTGTCACCCTGATATTGTCAGTGCTGGTCACTGAGCCTCTGAGGACGCTCAGCCTGCACGATCATGTTGTGCATAATCACACATGCATTCATCACCTTCCCCAAAGTGTCAACTCTCCAACATCTCACAGGGTGACGAACAATAGCCCATCGAGATTGGAGCACACCAAAAGCACGCTCTACATCCTTTTTACAACTCTCTTGTTCTTTGGCAAACCTTGCTCTCTTCTCTCCTTGCGGGTTGGGGATTGTCTTCACAAAAGTTGACCATTGAGGATGGACAGTTCTTCCACTCCCAATGCGTACAATCAATGCTACCAAGCATGCCCGTGAAGCCTCTAGCAGCATTGATCTCCAACAACCGAGATGTATCCGTGGCATTTGGTTGCAGCAAGTACTCGGGGTCAAACACCGCAATCACAGTTCGGCAAAATCTGTACAATGCCTCCAGACAAGTAGACTCCCTCATGCACACATACTCATCAACTAGGTCACCGGGCACTCTGTTAGACCAAGTAGTTGATCAGAGGGGGAGGGGGTGAATGATCACTTCAAAATTTTGCATGAAACTATGAAGTGAAGCATAACTCAGCAACCGAAGACATTCAACAGAAAGGTAAACATTGAAGCAGAACATGATCGAAGCAGAACATAGAGAATCAAAAGCATCGAATCAATTGCATTGAAGCAGATCACTGAAGCAATTGATAAACTGAATGTAAGTGCGGAAAGTAAAACGAACTCTTGACTCGGCGATGTTTGTTCGACCAGTTCACACTCTGCAAAGTGCTACGTCTGGTTGGAGGGACTTGTGATTGAACACAGGAGCTAACCTCTCTCCGTCCGTTTCTCCACTGCACCAATCTCCTTGAGCTTGGTCAGTTCTTCACTCGTGGTTGATTATTGAGGAAATCACCGAAACCTTTGACAAACTGGACTTCGAGGCGACAAAAACTCTTCGCTCTCTGAAGAACAACTCTCTAACCGTCTAGGAGAATTGCAGTTCTCCAAGATAAAAAGGCTAGCAAACTTCTTTCTAAGTCATAATGAATCAACTCAGATCAATAGGACTTATGCTTCGGTGGATGGGTTTTTGATAGGCTTCGGTGGGGTTGCTCTCTCTCTCTCACCTCTGTAGGGAATTAATCTTGGAGCAGCCGCCGGCCAATGAGGGCTGGGGTGGCGTATTTATAGGTGGCAATCCCTAGGTGCGAAATGACTGAAGTGACCCGATGTGACAGCTTGACACCTGTCCCCAACGGTCATATTTCCAATCAAAGCGCAACTTTACTTGCGGTCCAAGTAAAGCTGACTCACGGACTTGGTTCTGCTTCAGGAGCCGAAAGAACAAAGTCTTCGCTGGTGAAGCATTACCTAGCTCACATGAGATTTCTTGAACTCTGGCTTCTCACTGGTTTAGATTCGATCTGAGTCTTTTCATCAAAACCTTCGGAGCACATTTACTAAACCCCTCTTGATAGTACGGTTTTTCCTACGACTCAAAGAAGTAAAAAGAACTACGCAAAAACAACTAAGTCTTGCGCCATCTTGATCATCTTCTTCGATGAGGCGTGCTTTAGGATTCCTTATCTTTTTAGGGGTCGACATCCGTGATGAGCTTCACTCCAGAGGATATGCTTCGATAAATGAGTAAATCTTCGTTGAAGCTTTATCACCATCCTATAACTTCAGGAACCTAACCTTCTGTTTCACACTAGAAAACTTGTTAGTTCCTCTACTGTTTTGACCAACAATATCCAAAACTCATGAGGGAATAACTTTGCTCTTACACACTCCATATGCAAGCATGTGAATATATGTTGTACATTTCTGATAAGAGGAAAACCCAATCTTGCCAGTACAATCATACTTTAATTTAAAATAATCATCATACTCTGTGGCTCCCTCCCGAATACGGTTAAACAACAGTTTACACACGTGGAAGCAACGCCAGAACAACCTAGGAGGGAATAGTGGCTTTGGCTGAAAGTAGTCTGTCGGGGGAATGACCCCTGTGTAGGGTCACCAGGGGAAATAGTTCATCAAAGCAAAGATCACCGAGCTGGAGGTCACTGATCTATTCAAGGCTGAGCTAAACAAGAGAAACCAAGAAGTGGGCCGAATTGTTCCAAGTGAGGGACGATTGCCCCGGAGAGGGCGCAATCGGCCTCATCCAGGAGCATCCGGCCGAAGTAAGAAGAGCAGCGTCCGATCAGAGGTCCAGATCGGACACCTGGTACAAGAGCATTCCATGCGCAATCCCTGAAGATCGGGACTGTCAGAGGCGTGCGGTCTCCTCCAGCGCCTATCACGCGGACAGGCCGACAGGCCTAAGTACCTAGCCTTACTGCTCACAACCGAGATCTACGGGATAGCGGCATGGCGAGCCGCAAGTCTACACCGGGTCATCCGGAGAAGCACGATGCTAGGTCCCTAGCCGATCTGAGACAGACAGTTGGGCCCTTCCTCTTGTGTATTTACCTTTGTACCCTGGGCTCGGCCTATAAGAACACCGGGTACCCCTCCTGCGTGAGAGAGGACGGCGGAGTAGTTATTGCAATCTCACCCACCAGAGAGAGCAAGGAGAGAGTAGAGACCTGAGGCCCTCTTCTTCTTCCTCTCAAACAGCTCAAGGAGCATTCATTGTAACCAGAGTTATTGCATATAGCTAGCTCGGCAGGACTAGGGGTGTTATCTCTACGGAGAGCCCCGAACCTGGGTACATGCGATCGGCTTCAAGTTTCTTCACTGAGTTGAATTTCCTTAGGCCTTTCCAAGAATGACGCTTCAGAACCTTCAAGTATTGGTTGTTGTTCAAGGCAATGTTACCAACTCTGTTTATCTCATCAGACAGATGTTGCATCTGGCGCTGATTTCCTTCGATGAAGTTTTCAAGCAGCTGTTGGTTTCGAATAGCAACTTCAAAGTGGTACACTTCTTTCTGATAACGCTTCGACATATTGCGTTCGTTGACGTGCTGTCTGACTCCAACATATGTTGCAAATGGGTCATTTGGCCGCCTGAAGATATTCATTGTATCGCGGACCGGAGGGCAGAACAGCTTCGGGTGATGCTTCGCAGTGTAATCTTCGCTGCGTCCATGGTTGCAAATGGCTTGCAGCCAAGGAGCATATGGCTTCAATTGATTAACCAATTCAGCAGCTTGTACCATGTATCGAAGAAAACAATCCTCGAAGTCAAACACATGTCCATGAGTGAGCTTTATTAGAGCATGACGAGTTGGGTACAGAATATTGGATTCTTCATTCGCAGTACTGAGAGGCATCAGGGAGTTTGACAGTATGTAAAACCATGTCTTCGAAATGAACACCAGATGCTTCGGGCGAATGTTTTCTGGCATGTGATCGCCAGTGACTTCGGGATCCAATAGAGATGCAAATTCAGCTTCAGTGGGATCTGGTAACATGTGAACCTTTGTAATTTCTCCTGTGTGCCTTGGGATGTTCACTATGTCCATGAATTCATCTGAGTGCATTCGGAACACTTTCCCTTGAATCATCCATTCAAGTATCCAAGAGCTAGTATCATCTGGGTTTCCAGAGACATATAGTGTGGCATAGAATTGCTTCACTAGCTCTGAGTTGAAGGGAGTTTCCATAGCAAACAATCCAGTCAGATTCTGTGCTTTGATAGTTTCCATGATGTTTTGGAAGCACGTTGCAGATGAAAGACTGTGCATGTCCAAGTACTTGTGTCTGAACAGAACACCTTTCTGGAAGTAAAGCTTCGTGTACATGATTTGCTGTTCGGCGGTCCAGAATCGAAGGTCATCAGCAGTTCTTGGGGAATCATATGGACTAGTGCCAAAGAATCGAAGCTTCTTGCGATGAACTTCAATGTCGAATTCAGGACCATGCCTTGAAGAAGATCCTTCTCCCAAGAAAATGGGAAAAGTCTCTCTGGGATAGAGAGAATCCAGCTGGGTGTCTTGAGCAGGTATACAATGCCTTCGGGCATCTGTGATTCGCCTCTGCGGTTGAGTGACTAAGGCCAGCTCATTTGCTTCGGCTTCGGCTTCTGCATCTGCATTGGCTTCATCATTAACAGCTTGATCTTGGGCTTCGCCTTGTTTGTCTTCAGACTCCTCAGCAGAGTGAGCTGAAGAGTAATCCTTTTCAGGAATGACTTGAGGGGGTGGAGAAGGTTCAGGCGCAAAATTGTCTTGAGCAGACGGTTGAGGAGCGGGTGGAGGTGGAGGAGGAGCACGGGGTGGAATGACTTCGGGTATGCCTCGGGCATTATTTACTTCCTTAGTTTTGCCTCCTTTGCCCTTCTGCTTCGGTGGCTCTGGATAATTTTCCAGTCCTTCAACAATGGGAGACTCATTTCCCATAGCAGCCTCTTCGTCAGACATCCTGTGATTAGAAGTATAGACAAGAGGGAAACAGGGAGAGGGAATGAATAAGCACAGGCAAAGGTTTCGACCAAAAACAAATCAATTTTGACAGGAGCTCAGATCAATCTAAGATTGGATGCAACTCTGGTTATGAATTCGGCTAGAACCAGTTCGAGAACTAGACCTAACCCAGTCCAAAACACAGACGAAATTGAGTCTTAAGCACTGACCTGAGAGAAGATGGGATTACTTTGGATTCTAAGAACAGCTTTCTCAAGGAGCAAGAAACAGCACGGATCAAGCAGCCCTATAAAAGAAATCAAAAACCCTAACAAAACTTAGATCCAAACCCTAGATGAAGAACACAGAGAACACGATTGGATCCAAGATGCTGTGCGTACCCTAACTTGGTGACGCAAGGCGGCTACGACGACGGGGAGCGGAGAAGTGCTCTGCGTCGACGAGGAAAGTCCACGGCGGCGGCGTTCCGGCAGTGAAGCGGCGACGGCGACGACGGGGACGAGAGCTCTGCGGATGCTCGAGGTGGGAGACGGAGAAGTCGGAGAGAATGAGCGTGGGGTGAACCGTTTCGGTGGGGAGATGCCTTAAATAGGCCTGACATGGAGCGGTTACCAGATCAGATCGAACGGTGTCCAGCGACTGACTCTTCCGATTCAACGGCTCAGATGAAGTGGCGTATCGCGAGCGAATCTCAACGACCCGAAAAAGACGGGGACTCAACGGCCGAAGAATAAGTCTTGACCGAGAGCAAAAACTTCGATAAAGTTGGAAGCATTTGATTCGGAACTCAATGACGTTCGAAGCAATATGCATTCCGTTTCAATTTGTGCTTAACATTCAAGATAGAAAAGATTGGGAGTGAAACAGAATGGAGGGGTAGGGTCCGAAACTTATCACTTCGAAGAACAACATCGAAGCTAAAAGTGATAAGCATAGGGGACAAAGGAAACGAATAAATAAAACAAACTAAACACAGAACAGAAAGCAAATGGCAAACGAAGCTAAACTTGGACGAAGAAAAACTCAAGCGAAACAAATAAAGCACAACGAAGGTGATTATATACAGTGAAAAGTTTCGATCTTACTGAACATTGTGTGAGTCTAAGATGTTCAGCTCACATCTCAATGCACAAAACCTTTTCTCGTCCAATGGCTTCGTGAATATGTCTGCCAATTGATCTTCAGTTCTTACATGGCTTATCTCAATGTCTTCAGGCTGAACATGATCTCGAAGAAAATGATGACGAATATCAATGTGCTTCGTTCGAGAGTGTTGCACAGGATTGTGAGCAATCTTGATGGCACTCTCATTGTCACAAAGCAGAGGGATTTTCTTCACATAAATACCATAATCTTTCAGCGTCTGCTTAAGCCAAAGTATTTGAGTGCAGCATGAGCCAGCAGCAATGTATTCAGCTTCAGCAGTAGATATTGAGACACAATTCTGTTTCTTTGAAGCCCAACACACAAGAGATCTACCAAGAAAATGACAAGTGCCTGAGGTAGATTTCCTGTCAACCCTATCACCAGCCCAGTCTGAATCAGAATATCCAATCAAATCAAACTGAGTGCCTTTGGGATACCAAAGTCCCAAAGAAGGAGTATGTGCTAGATATCGAAGAATTCGCTTCACAGCTATATGATGCGATTCCTTCGGATTTGCCTGAAATCGAGCACAAATACAAACTGATAGCATGATGTCAGGTCTAGATGCACATAAGTATAAGAGTGAACCTATCATAGACCGAAACTTCTTCTGATCGAAGGGTTTCCCTTTCTCATCTGCATCAAGAAAGCCATTAGTAGGCATGGGAGTTCTAATGGTCTTGCATTCAGCAAGATCAAACTTATTTAGGCAATCCTTCAAGTTTTTCTCTTGTGAAATAAAGGTGCCATTCTTCTGTTGTCGAATCTGAAGTCCAAAGAAAAACTTCAATTCTCCCATCATAGACATCTCATATTTCTTCGACATCATCCTTTCAAATTCTTCGCTGATCTCAGTGTTAGTACAGCCAAAAATAATATCATCTACATAAATCTGACACACAAATAGATCATTGTTATATGATCGAGTGAAAAGAGTGGGGTCAGTTGTTCCTGGTTTGAAGCCTTTCTTTAGGAGGAAATCCTTCAATGTTTCATACCAAGCACGAGGTGCTTGCTTCAGCCCATACAAAGCTTTGTGAAGCCTGTACACCATATCAAGATTCTTCGAGTCTTCAAAACCTGGAGGCTGCATAACATACACTTCTTCTTCGATTTCACCATTAAGAAACGCACTTTTGACATCCATTTGATATAGCAATATATTTTTGTGGTTAGCAAAAGCAAGCATGACACGAATGGATTCGAGACGGGCTACTGGAGCATAGGTTTCACCAAAGTCAATGCCTTCGATTTGTGTGTAACCTTGTGCTACCAATCTAGCCTTATTTCTTACCACAATACCGTCTTCATCTTGCTTGTTGCGAAATATCCACTTGGTGCCAATAACGTTGTGCTTCGTGGGATCTGGCCTTTCAACAAGTGAGCAGACCTTGTTTCTTTCAAATTGGTGAAGTTCTTCCATCATAGCCAATAACCAATCAGGGTCCTTCATGGCTTCATCATATTTTGAAGGCTCTAGCATGGAGACAAAAGAAAAGTTTCCACAGAAGTTAGCCAAACGAGTACGAGATCGAGTAGTGGGACGACCTGGTTGATTGATATCTTCAAGGATCGAATCCACATCTACTCTTCTTCGAACTCGTGATAACGAAGTATCATTTTCTTCAGGCTCAGCTTCTGCTTCAGGATCTGCATCAGCTTCGGGATCAGCTTCACCTTCAGCTTCAGCATTTCCTTCAGGATTAGCATTTCCTTCGTTCCTTTGACCTTCTTCGTCCTGTTCATCATTAGCTTCAGGATGTTGATCTCCAGCGCCCCGGGCTATGTGTGGGAACATTGGACCATCATCATCCCTAACAGCTTGACGTTGATTGGCTTCAACAGGGCGAATCTCACCAGTAGCCATGGACCTTATTACTTCATCAAGAGGAGGTTCATCTAGATCATGAGGCAAATGCTCCTTTTGAGAGCCATTAGTTTCATCAAACCTTACATTTACAGTTTCCATAACTTTCCCAAAGTGAGAATTATAGACTCTGTAAGTGTGAGAGTTTGAGCCATAACCTAAAAGAAAACCTTCATGTGCCTTAGGGGAAAATTTGGAGCTATGATTCATATCTCTAATAAAGCATGGAGCACCAAATACCCTAAGATATGAGACATTTGGTTTGTTACCAGTGATAAGCTCATGTGAAGTTTTCTTCAAGAATTTGTGAAGGTAAACCTTGTTGATGATGTGACCTGCAGTATTGATTTCTTCGGCCCAGAACCTAATAGGAGTCTTGTATTCAGCAAGCATAGTTCTGGCCATCTCAATAAGAGTTCTATTCTTCCTTTCAACTACACCATTCTGTTGAGGTGTATAGGCAGCAGAGAACTCATGCGTAAAACCATGATCATCAAGAAAATCTTCAATATGAGTATTTTTGAACTCAGTTCCATTATCACTTCGGATATGCTTCAGAGATAATTCATATTTTGTTTGAGCTCTCTTTGCGAATGACTTGAAGATTTCAACCACTTTGCTCTTGTCATCCAAAAAGAAAACCCAAGTATAACGAGAAATATCATCAACAATAACTAGACGATATTTGTTTCCTCCCAGGCTTGCATAATTTTGAGGACCAAAAAGATCCATATGAAGATTTTCAAGAGGACGTGTGGTAGTCATGATGGTCTTCGCTGAATGATGTTTCTTCGTAATTTTACCAGCTTCGCAAGCACTGCAGAGACGATCCTTATCGAATTTTACTTCGTTAAGACCGATAACATGATTCTTCTTCACTAAGTTATGAAGGTTTCTCATTCCTGCATGACCAAGTCTTCGATGCCATAACCAACCAGATGAAGCTTTTGCCATTAAGCAAGTGGAAACAGCAGGGCCCGAAGAAAAATCAACAATGTATAGATCTCCCTTTCGGTAACCCTCAAAGACAAACGTATAGTCATCCTGTGAAAAGACAACACAACGCGAAGCAGAAAACAGAACAAGCATACCCATATCGCATAACTTTGAAATAGACATAAGATTATATCCAAGAGATTGGACTAGCATAACCTTGTCAATGTGCTTATCCTTCGATATGGCAATCTTACCCAAACCTAACACTTTACCTTTGTTGTTATCACCGAAGGTAATGTACTTCAGAGAAGATTGAGATAGTTTTTCTTCGGTGAATAACTTCTTGTCTCCGGTCATATGATTGGTACAAGCACTATCCATGACCCATTCGGATCCACCGGAGACATAGCCCTGCAGAAGAATTACTTCTTCTTAACCACCCACAAACGAGCAGGTGACTGAGAAGATGTTGAAGCACTGGTCGAAGCAATATTAAATCGAACAGGAGTGTATTGCTTCGGTGTACCATCAAGCACACCATAAATGTAAGTCCTCTGCAAAAGGTTAGCATAAGTATGAGCATATGCAATCTTAGTACGATTATTATGAGGACGATACGTATGGAGACCAGTACGATAGTATTGCTTCTACGGAACATTTGATTCGGTCACCAATGGATCATTTCTCGTCTCAAGAGAGTAGAAATGATTCGGTCACCAATGGATCATTTCTCGTCTCAAGAGAGTAGAAATGATTCGGTGGTACCGAAGACTTTCCCTGCATAGAATGGTTAGCAGGCAGTTTTTCCACAAGTGCTTTCTGCACCCATATCTGCCTCTTATAGAATCCATTCTTTGGTGGAGTACCTACATACTCAGCTGAAACTTTTCCCTGTTCATCTTTCATGAGTTTGTAGTCTGAATCAAGTGATTCATCCACAATGACTTTGTTCATTTTGCAGTCGAAACCTGAAAGGTTAGCAATATCAATGGGTTTCTCCTTCGCTAGAACCCAAACAGTCTTAGGATACTGTTCAGACTCCCAGTATGTGCCATCAGGATTTATCTTTCTCTCGAAACCAACACCTTCATTCCTGGGAATCCTGTGAAGGAGAGCCTTCCTCAGGATATCACAGAGATATTGGTGTCCTTGCACACTTTTGAACATGCCTGTATCAAATAAGTTTTTCAACCTGAGGAGTTCCTCGGTAACAGCAGGATTTTCCTCATCGGAGGCATTAGTGTCATCAATAACAATAGGAGCTTTCCCTTTGGAATCAGTTTTGCTTCGTTCCAAACAATCTAAACAAGGTGATTAAGTTTTATGATTTGCTTCAGAACCTTGTTGAGCCATGAGAGAGAGATTAACATTTTCCAATTCTTCATGAGCCTCTGTCAGTTTTTCGAGAGCCATTTTCCTCTGAAGAAATTCATAGGTGAGCTTCTCATAATCAAATGAAAGAAGATCATGCCGAAAGGATAATTCTTCAAACTTCTCCTTCAGAGCAGCATGCTCATTAGTTAAAGTTTGACTTTTCTCAATCTCATCGATCAACAACGTTTCTAATTTCTTAATGGTTTTGCTTAGTGAATCAAGTTCATCTTGTTGAATTGAAGCAATTTTAGCAAGTTTAGCATAGCTTATCCTTGTGTCACTTTCATATGAAGAACAATCAGACGTATCATAGTTTGACTTGGATGAAGATACCTTTGCCTTGGCCATGAAGCAATATGCAGGAGTTTCATCTTCACTACTGTTGTTGGTGAAGAATGAGCTCGAAGCATTGACTGAAGCATCTGCCGAAGCGAAGGTCAAACCAGCAACACCATCTGATTCGGACCCTGAAGCAGACCTTGAGTCTTGTTCAGCTTCGGAACCAGAGGCTTCATCTTCTGAGTTCATCTCCTTTCCCAAATAGGCCTTAGCACGGTGAGAGCTGCTTCGACGAGACGAGTGAGTCTTCGATGAAGAACCCTCACGCTTCTTATGATACTTCTTCCTTTTATCATCATCAGAATCTTTCTTCTTTTCCCTTCTTGAACTAGAATCATGTTTCTTTGACTCATGACTTCTGGAGGATCTGTAAGACTTCGATGAAGAGTCTCTGAGTGAATGCTTCGATTTGTTCTCAGCTTCCCACAGAGGGCAATCAGCAATGTAGTGACCTGGTTTCTTGCACTTGTAGCAGCAATTGTCTTTTGATGGGGAGCTTCTAGAGGATGAACGGCAGGAAGAACGACTTGAGCTTCTTGACGGATAACTCTTCTTGGGTGAAGAAAAACCTTTTCTTTGAAAGCGATTGAAGCGTCTCATGATCAGTGCTAAATCTTTTCCAATGCTTGAGGGATCATCTGATTCGACACCTGAAGCAGAACTGACTTCGGGTGAAGAATGACGCGAAGCTTTTGCTTTCAGGGCATGGGATCTCCTTCGAGAACCATTTATGTCACGTTTCTCTTCTTCTTCCATTTCAAAGGTAGTGAGTCTCTCAAGAACATCAGCAGCAACAAGACGTCTGTAATCAGTCCTTTCCTTGATCATCAACACTATGTGATCAAACGAATCATCCAATGAGCGAAGCAGAGTTCTCACAACAACAGAGTGAGGTGTAATGTCATCAGCACCGAGGGAAATCAATTCATTGGCAAGAGTTGTGAGTCTGCTGTAAATAGAACTGACTTTTTCACCCTCGTTTCTCTTGAAGCGATAGAATTTGCTTCGGAGAGTGTCAATTATGGCATCTTTCTGAGTAGAAACACCTTCACCAATCTTCTCAAGATAGTCCCAGACACCTTTGGCAGTTGGAATACTCTTCACTTCATGATACTTTTCAGGTGTCAAGTGATTGGTGATGAAAACCCAAACTACAGAATCAAGATCAATCAGCGTTGCTTCTTCAGGGGTGATCTCCTTCTCATCAGCAACAGTGACTCCATACAAGACAACTTGCCAGGAAGTTGAGTTGATAGCCATGATATTTCCTTTCATCTTGTCCTTCCAGTACGGGTAGTCCTTCCCATTGAAAATAGGAATAGGTTCGCCAGAGCGAATAGCTGCGAAAGACATACTAGAAGACATACTTGAAAACACTCCAGGAGGTTAATCCAAATAAAGAGTGCATAGCTCTGATACCAATTATTAGACCAAGTATGTGATCAGAGGGGGAGGGGGTGAATGGTCACTTCAAAATTTTGCATGAAACTATGAAGTGAAGCATAACTCAGCAACCGAAGACATACAACAGAAAGGTAAACATTGAAGCAGAACATGATCGAAGCAGAACATAGCGAATCAAAAGCATCGAATCAATTGCATTGAAGCAGATCACTGAAGCAATTGATAAACTGAATGTAAGTGCGGAAAGTAAAATGAACTCTTGACTCGGCGATGTTTGTTCAACCAGTTCACACTCTGCAAAGTGCTACGTCTGGTTGGAGGGACTTGTGATTGAACACAGGAGCTAACCTCTCTCCGTCCGTTTCTCCACTGCACCAATCTCCTTGAGCTTGGTCAGTTCTTCACTCGTGGTTGATTATTGAGGAAATCACCGAAACCTTTGACAAACTGGACTTCGAGGCGACAAAAACTCTTCGCTCTCTGAAGAACAACTCTCTAACCGTCTAGGAGAATTGCAGTTCTCCAAGATAAAAAGGCTAGCAAACTTCTTCCTAAGTCATAATGAATCAACTCAGATCAATAGGACTTATGCTTCGGTGGATGGGTTTTTGATAGGCTTCGGTGGGGTTGCTCTCTCTCTCTCACCTCTGTAGGGAATCAATCTTGGAGCAGCCGCCGGCCAATGAGGGCTGGGGTGGCGTATTTATAGGTGGCAATCCCTAGGTGCGAAATGACTGAAGTGACCCGATGTGACAGCTTGACACCTGTCCCCAACGGTCATATTTCCAATCAAAGCGCAACTTTACTTGCGGTCCAAGTAAAGCTGACTCACGGACTTGGTTCTGCTTCAGGAGCCGAAAGAACAAAGTCTTCGCTGGTGAAGCATTACCTAGCTCACATGAGATTTCTTGAACGCTGGCTTCTCACTGGTTTAGATTCGATCTGAGTCTTTTCATCAAAACCTTCGGAGTACATTTACTAAACCCCTCTTGATAGTACGGTTTTTCCTACGACTCAAAGAAGTAAAAAGAACTACGCAAAAACAACTAAGTCTTGCGCCATCTTGATCATCTTCTTCGATGAGGCGTGCTTTAGGATTCCTTATCTTTTTAGGGGTCGACATCCGTGATGAGCTTCACTCCAGAGGATATGCTTCGATAAATGAGTAAATCTTCGTTGAAGCTTTATCACCAACCTATAACTTCAGGAACCTAACCTTCTGTTTCACACTAGAAAACTTGTTAGTTCCTCTACTGTTTTGACCAACAATATCCAAAACTCATGAGGGAATAACTTTTCTCTTACACACTCCATATGCAAGCATGTGAATATATGTTGTACATTTCTGATAAGAGGAAAACCCAATCTTGCCAGTACAATCATACTTTAATTTAAAATAATCATCATACTCTGTGGCTCCCTCCCGAATACGGTTAAACAACGGTTTACACACGTGGAAGCAACGCCAGAACAACCTAGGAGGGAACAGTGGCTTTGGCTGAAAGTAGTCTGTCGGGGGAATGACCCCTGTGTAGGGTCACCAGGGGAAATAGTTCATCAAAGCAAAGATCACCGAGCTGGAGGTCACTGATCTATTCAAGGCTGAGCTAAACAAGAGAAACCAAGAAGTGGGCCGAACTGTTCCAAGTGAGGGACGATTGCCCCGGAGAGGGCGCAATCGGCCTCATCCAGGAGCATCCGGCCGAAGTAAGAAGAGCAGCGTCCGATCAGAGGTCCAGATCGGACACCTGGTACAAGAGCATTCCATGCGCAATCCCTGAAGATCGGGACTGTCAGAGGCGTGCGGTCTCCTCCAGCGCCTATCACGCGGACAGGCCGACAGGCCTAAGTACCTAGCCTTACTGCTCACAACCGAGATCTACGGGATAGCGGCATGGCGAGCCGCAAGTCTACACCGGGTCATCCGGAGAAGCACGATGCTAGGTCCCTAGCCGATCTGAGACAGACAGTTGGGCCCTTCCTCTTGTGTATTTACCTTTGTACCCTGGGCTCGGCCTATAAGAACACCGGGTACCCCTCCTGCGTGAGAGAGGACGGCGGAGTAGTTATTGCAATCTCACCCACCAGAGAGAGCAAGGAGAGAGTAGAGACCTGAGGCCCTCTTCTTCTTCCTCTCAAACAGCTCAAGGAGCATTCATTGTAACCAGAGTTATTGCATATAGCTAGCTCGGCAGGACTAGGGGTGTTATCTCTACGGAGAGCCCCGAACCTGGGTACATCGTGGTGTCTCACCGTGTGTTCCCATTCTCGTTTCCGGTACCAGCGACGTTAACCTCGGTCTGTCCCCCTCTTTAGCCATCCCCATGGCATCTGCCGTGACATATCGACGACAGTTGGCGCCCACCGTGGGGCAGGCCGAGGCGTCGACTGGAGTTCTGATCCGGACGGGACCATCATCTGCATCGCGCGTGCGCTTCGCTTCCGGCCTGGTAATTTGGAGTGGAGCATGGGACTACGTCATCGACAATGCCTCGCGTTATGGGGTTGGAATGCCTCTACTGCGCGGCGTCATCATTCCTTTCGGCGGACATCGCATCTTCGTCGCAGCACTCCCTGACGTGTTTCCCAGGGAGGTCCGGGTGTTTTCTGAGCTCACGGATCCGCTGCCAGGAGGGCCGGATGTCGTGGGAGGTGAGGGCACGACTGCGGACATCCGTGTGGAGGTCATGATGGTAGGGGCGTCAAGTCGCCACAGTTCCACTTCAGCTTCCCGAGCCGCGAGGGCAGCAACTGCAGCAGCGGGAGGCCCAAGCAACCCACCGGACGTGCTCAGCACTCCCGTGGATCTTCATGCCGATCCAGCTATGGCTCACGTCGAGCCGGAGAAGGTGCGTCAAGCTTTGAAGGAGCAGTCAGATCGGATCGACGCTGAAAAGCGCCGAATGGAGGCATCAGTTCGGGAGTACAACACAGCGCATGGCATTCGGCAGCTTGTTATCCCACCCCCAGTCATTGAGGAGCTTCGGGTAGCAGGCCGAGAGGTCGGCAGAGAGCTGGGAGGAGCCCAGCAGCCTGTAGCGTCCATCATTGTGGCACCACAGATTTCATACAGTTCTCCTGTGAAGAACATGAGAGCTGCCCAACAGATCGCCACCGAGCTGGAGCATCTGGAAGGAGAAGAGCTGCGGGAGAGGACGCGCCGAATGCGCGACCTCATAACCACAGCGAACCAGCAGCAAAGGGCAGCCACCGAGCAGCAAGCGCTATCAGCATCAAAATCGCTTCGGGAGACTGCGGGTGTGAATCAGCCGAATGCGCTGCAGCGGCAGCAAAGGCAAGCATCTTCACCGCATGGCAGTTTGCACCGCAGTCGGAAGAATCAAGGGGATGCAGGAGGCAGTCAGAGGGATGAGCCAGCAGTTAACAACAGGCGTAATGAGCAACCGGCGGCATCAGTCCGGCCGGCAATCAGCCAGCGGTTAGGTCCCCGAGCAATCGCAGACAACGACGCAAGACACCGAATCGAGCAGTTGCAGCAGGATAATCAACCGGAAGATGATGCGCCGGCGGGTCCAGCATGTTTCGGCCCCCGCATTCGGCAAGAGCAGTTCCCCAAAGGTTTCACATTGCCCAGGGACACCCCCAAGTACAATGGATCAGTCAAGCCAGAAGATTGGCTGGTCGATTATATAACAGCCGTTGGTATCGCAGGAGGTGGTCGGCGTGTAGCTGTACGCTATGCTCCGCTCATACTCCATGGTTCAGCTCGGTCTTGGTTGAATAGTTTGCGCAGCAACAGTGTCAATTGCTGGAAGGATTTTGAGGATGCCGTTGTCCGAAATTTCACGGGTACTTATGAGCGCCCAGGTTTGCCTCGGCATCTGGCTCTCTGCGTACAAGGAAAGGAGGAGCCCTTGCGCGATTACCTTCAGCGGTGGATCAAGCTCAGGAACACTTGCGAGGGAGTTCATGAAATTCAAGCCATCCAGTACTTCACCGACGGCTGCTTGGACGGGTCTTTGTTGAAGCACAAGCTCCTGCGCAAGGAGATAACATCTTTGGCCGATCTGATGAGGATAGCCAATTCTTTCGCCGCATCTGACTCTGCAATGCGCCCGATCACGTTAAGTCCCAGCAGTTTCATCCAAGGGCAGACATCCGGCCAGCATCAGCAATCGGCAGAAGCAAATGGTCCCAACCGGCGCGAGAGGCGCGAGATCCAGAGGAACAAAAATTTCAACAACAACAACAACATCAACACCCCCAATTTCAACAACAACAACAACACTGGTTTCAAAAAGAGGAAGGATGAGCAGCCGGATGCCCAGTATGGCAATCGGCAGGTAGCAACAGTGCAACACCAAGAGGAACAAGGGGCTGCGGGAGGCAGTCGGAAGATGAAGCCTGCAGAAAGACCGCCAGGTCAACCCAGGCCCCCGTACACGTTTGAGGATATGATGAACCAGCCGTGCAAGATGCACAGTGGAGTAGGCAAGCCCACATCACACACCATTCGGCAGTGCATTTGGGTCGAGCGTCTAACAAAGGGAGGGGCAGGAAATCCACCCCCACCGCCACCCCCACCCCCAGGCCCACCCCCAGCAAATGCTCGGCATCAGTTCCCACGTCATGATGCAGCATATATGATCTTCACCAGCGAGTCAGATGACAAGGGCAGTCGGAGAGCCCGTGAGCAGGCAGTCAATGCCACCATGCCAGCAATTTCTCAGAGGCAGAGCTGGTCGGACAGTGCCATAACATGGGGCCCAGAAGACCACCCGAGCGTAATGCCCAACCCGGGCAGCTATATGCTCGTGGTGGACGCAATCTTGGCGGCACCATTGTACTCATGAAAGTTCACCAGGACGCTTATTGATGGAGGCAGTGCCATCAACATTCTGTACAGAGACACAATGATCAAGCTCGACATCAGTGAGAGTGAGTTAGAGCCCAGCAGAACTACGTTCCATGGGATAGTGCCCGGCCTGTCATGTACCCCATTAGGCCGCATTCGGCTCGAGGTAGTATTCGGGTCGGAAGATAATTTCCGCCGAGAGCCGATCTGGTTCGAGGTGGCCGATCTGAGCAGCCCATACCATGTTCTGCTCGGGTCGCCTGCAATCACCAAGTTCATGTTCAACATCATGCATCCATATTTGAAGATGAAGCTCCCAGGACCGAATGGTCCAATCACTGTGTGTGGTGACTACAGGAAGTCACTGGAGTGTTCATCCGCTGGTTCCAAGCTAGCTGATGCTCTGGTCATAGATGCAGAACGGCGCCAGCTGGACAAGGTAGTGGAAGCAGTCCAAGCCCATATGAAGGACCCCATGCCGAGCACGAAGGACAAGAGGCCGGATGATGAGACCATATTTCAAGCGGCAAAGGACAGCAAGAAGATCGCCCTGGACCCCTCCGACCCGAGCAAGTGCGTCATTGTTGGGGCCGGACTCAGCAGCAAATAGGAAGGCGAGCTCGTCGAGTTCCTCCGTGAGAACCGTGACATCTTTGCATGGTCCCCACATGACATGCCTGGTGTATCGAGGGAACTTGCCGAGCACAAGCTTCATATCCGACCTGGATCCAAGCCGATCAAGCAGCCACTTCGGCGTTTTTCAGAAGAGAAGAGAGGAGCAATCGGCGATGAGATAGCCAAGTTGCTCGCAGCAGGATTTATCAAGGAAGTGTTCTACCCAGACTGGCTAGCTAATCCAGTTCTGGTTCCGAAGAAGAATGGAACTTGGCGCATGTGTATAGATTACACTTGCCTGAATAAGGCCTGCCCCAAGGATCCTTTTGCGTTGCCCCGTATTGATCAAGTGATCGATTCTACGGCTGGCTGTCAGCTCCTGTGCTTTCTGGATGCCACGGCAGGCTATCACCAGATTAAGCTTGATGTAAACGATCAAATTAAAACAGATTTTATTACCCCTTTCGGGGCTTATTGCTACATCACCATGCCATTCGGCCTGAAAAATGGCGACACGACTTATCAGCGTACTATGCAGCGGTGTGTTCGGCCTCAGTTAGGTCGGAACATACATGTATATGTAGATGACCTCGTGGTCAAATCAGTGCTGGGATCAACCTTGTTGGATGATCTCAAGGAAACATTCGCAAATTTACAGGCATACCAGATCAAGCTCAACCCAGAGAAGTGTGTGTTCGGCGTTCCAGTCGACAAGTTGCTTGGTTTTCTGGTATCCGAAAGAGGGATAGAGTGCAACCCTGAGAAGATTGCAGCAATTGAGCGGATGGGCAAGCCCAGGAATCTTAAAGATGTGCAGAAGTTCACCGGATGCTTGGCATCGCTCAGTCGATTTCTCAGTCGGCTGGGAGAGAAGGCAATCCCACTATACCAACTAATGAAGAAAACAGACAAGTTCAGCTGGACGCCGCAAGCGGACGAGGCATTCAAACAGCTCAAGCGTATGATGTCCACTGCTCCAGTGTTGGCAGCTCCGAAGGAAAAAGAGCCAATGATGTTGTACATCGCAGCAACCAATCGGGTGGTTAGTATTGTTATGGTGGTCGAGCGTCCTGAAAAGGACAAGGCACAACCGGTCCAGAGGCCAGTGTATTATGTCAGTGAAGTGCTCTCCACCTCCAAGCAAAACTATCCCCACTATCAGAAGATGTGCTATGGTGTGTACATGGAAGCAAAGAAGCTGAAGCCTTATTTCCAGGCGCATCCGATCACGGTGGTCAGTTCGGCTCCATTGGCAGAAATCATTGGCAGTCGGGACGCATCCGGTCGGGTGAAAAAATGGGCCATAGAAATTGCAACACATGGGATCAAGTATGAGCCTCGGACGGCGGTCAATCTCAGGTTCTGGCGGATTTTTTGGTGGATTGGGCAGAAACTCAATATATACCCCCCTGTCCGGACTCTCAGTTCTGGCAAATGCACTTCGATGGTTCCAAGATGATGACCGGACTAGGGGCTAGCGTTGTTCTCACTTCCCCAAAAGGTGACAAGCTTGAATATGTACTACAAATTCACTTCGCAGCATCAAATAATGTGGCCGAATACGAAGCTTTGGTGCATGGTGTCCGAGTGGCCAAGGAGATAGGCATTCGGCGAATTCTATGTTACGGTGATTCCGATCTGGTGGTGCAGCAATGCACTGGCACTTGGGATACAAAACATGAAAATATGGCATGCTACAGATTCCTTGTGCAGCAGTTGTCTGGATTCTTTGAGGGGTGTGAGTTCCATCATATCCCCATAGCTGAAAATGAAGCAGCAGACGTACTGTCCAAGTTGGGATCCACCAGAAAGGAAGTTCCTCCAAGAATATCACTAGAAAATATCCACAAGCCATCCATCAAGCCTTCCACAGAATCAGAGTCAATCTTTATTCCGGCCGACCTGAAGATGGCAGAACTAGAAGCAAAAAAGCAAAAAGCAAAGGAGCATTCGGCAGCACCAAGGGCTGCCGATTGCGAACCAGGGGCTGCTTTCGTCAGCTCGGAGACTGAGGAGACCATGCCAGATACAGTTGGCTCTTCCCCCTCCGAGCTGCCAGTAGCGGTAGACGCACAACCAGAGCCAGAAACAGTTACTGTAATGGTGATTGTGGTGGCGCCATCATGGGCAGAACCATTCAGAGATTTCCTGGTAGACGACATACTCCCAGAAGATGAAGTAGAAGCTCGGCAAATCCAGCGCCGATCTGGAGCATACACAATCATCAACAACGAACTGGTGCACCGAAGTACAACATGAGTTCTTCAGCGGTGTGTGGAAGAGGACAAGGGGCTGGAGCTGCTCCGAGACATCCACCAAGGTGAATGCGGTCATCATGCATCGGCAATAGCAATAGTCGCCAAGGCTTTTTGCCATGGTTTCTATTGGCCGACTGCGAAAGCAGCGGCAGAAGATCTGGTCAAGCATTGCAACGGGTGTCAAAGGTTCAAAGCAAAGAGCCACCTACCAGCCTCAGCACTGAAGACAATTCCGATCACATGGCCATCTGCAGTCTGGGGTCTGGATATGGTAGGGCCGTTCAAAACAGCGAGATGTGGTATGCCACACTTACTGGTAGCAGTGGACAAATTTACCAAGTGGATAGAGGCAAGACCGATCAAGAAACTGGACGGGCCGACTGCGGTCAGGTTCATAGCAGACATCATGGTCAGATATGGAGTGCCACACAGCATCATCACTGATAATGGAACAAACTTTGCCAAGGGGGAGCTAGCTCGGTTTGCTTCCTAGCAGGGCATCCGGCTGGACGTCGCGTCTGTGGCGCACCCCCAGTCAAACGGTCAAGCAGAGCGGGCGAATGGTCTCATTTTGTCCGGAATCAAGCCAAGATTGGTGGAGCCACTGGAAAGAGCACCCGGCGCATGGATTGATGAGCTGCCAGCAGTACTGTGGAGTTTGCGCACCACGCCGAACCGTTCAACTGGATTCACCCCTTTCTTCCTTGTATATGGCGCCGAAGCAATGCTCCCTTGCGACATTGAGTTTGATTCACCTCGTCATGCCATGTACACAGAAGCAGAAGCAAGGAAGCTCGTGAGGACGGCGTTGATCTCAGAGAAGAAGCATGCCTCCTGGCTTTGTCCAGGTCGGCAGTATACCAGCAGAAGCTGCGTCACTACCACAACAAGAAGATCCGTCCCCTAGCTTTTCGTGAGGGTGACTTGGTGTTGCGCCGAATCCAGAAATCGGATGGCCAGCACAAGTTATCCTCTCCTTGATAAGGTCCATTCGTCATCAGTCGAGCACTCAAAAACAATGCGTATTACCTCATCGATCTCAGGAAGCCGACCCGATACGTGGACACTTCGGGGCAAGAAACGGAGCGTCCTTGGAACGCCGAGCTGTTATGTCCGTTTTACAGTTGAATGGTATTGTTGTATCCCCTCCCTTTGTGGAATTGTTATCAATGAGAATAGCCGTGCGTCCATGAGACTGCATTCGGCAGGAGTATGAAATCATTTGTTTTAGCATGTTTTAGTCCTGGGGTCAGAAAAAGCAGACCCGGGGACTGGCCGGTTGCCCCGAAAAGGGTATACTTGGAGAAAAAGCGAAACGAGTGAAGAGTTTTCTGAAAGCCGGTCCGAACCGAATGCAGACCGCAGGTCGGCTGTAATGTCGGGGGGATGTGGCCGAACAGAATTATCAATCGGAGAGTTTATACTCAAGGTATATCTAGTTCGGAGCAAGCCATTTACAATTCGCCGATTGCGACCAGGCTGGCTGGCCAAGCAATCGGCAGGTTGTAAGCGGCTCAGCTACGAAATTTTCACCTTTGCGAGAAAAAACCAGGAACCTAGAAGTATTTGTCAAAAATTCTTTTAAGGCCTATTCTCCGATCCAACCACAGAACGCAGGTCGGATGTAAGGTTCGTAAGAGTTTTTAACCAAGAGAGAACAAGTGGCAAAGAAAACGGCTATCGGTTGAAAAACGCAAAGGCGGAATGCCATGATCATTTAAGCAAACATTAGGTTCACAAGCAAAGATAGGGCCAGTTGGCCGAATGATGTTCATTACATGAAAGTGGCCCTCGACGGGTGCACTTGGAATTTAATTGTTTATCGAGTAAAAGCAGGAAACGAGTTTGGTGTGCCGAGCTCAAGCAGCTGGGGCATCTGGAGCATCCGGGGCATGTGGCGCAGATGGAGGGGTCGGAGCAGTACTGACGGCATCTTCGGGAGCAGAAGAGGCGGTGGTATTGGCTTGATCGCGAGGGGGCTCCTGGGCGGCACTCACCGAGTGCCCGTCGGGGGAACCCTCTCTCTCGTCCTCAGCATCATCGTCGGCGTAATCTGAAGAATGGGAGTTCTCGCTGCCGACCTGACGAGCAGGTCGGGACTGAGGCGCCTTTTCCTCGCTTGTGGTATACAGGAGGTCGCTGACGGAGGCAACTCCAGTCGGCTGACCAACAGAATCAACATAGGGAGTGACTTCCAGGAGATCTATACCATTGGGAAGCTCCTGGGCAATATGGCAGATGTGAGTCCAGAGCTCACCGATGGATTCTTCCGAGCCCTCCCGTAGTGTAAGAGCAAAGTTATGCCCCCATGAGTTTTGGATATTGTTGGACAGAACAGTAGAGGAACTAACAAGTTTTCTAGTGTAAAACAGATGGTTAGGTTCCTGAAGTTATAGGTTGGTGATAAAGCTTCAACGAAGATTTACATACTTACTGAAGCATATCCTCTGGAGTGAAGCTCATCACGGACGTCGACCCCTAAAAAGATAAGGAATCCTGAAGCACGTCTCATCGAAGGAGATGACCAAGATGGCGCAAGACTTAGTAGTTTTTGCGTAGTTCTTTTTCACTTCTTTGAGTCGTAGGAAAAACCGTACTATCAAGAGGGGTTTAGTAAATGTACTCCGAAGGTTTTGGTGAAAAGACTCAGATCGAATCCAAACCAGTGAGAAGCCAGAGTGAGAAATCTCATGTGCACTAGATAATGCTTCACTAGCGAAGACTTAGTTCTTTCGGCTCCTGAAGCAGAACCAAGTCCGTGAGTCAGCTTTACTTGGACCGCAAGTAAAGTTGCGCTTTGATTGGAAATATGACCGTTGCGGACAGGTGTCAAGCTGTCACATCGGGTCATTTGAGTCATTTCGCACCTAGGGATTGCCACCTATAAATACGCCACCCCCGCCCTCATTGGCCGGTGGCTGCTCCAAGAATATTTCCTGACAGTGAAGAGAAAGAGCAAACCCCATCGAAGCAAACCAAAAACCCATCCACCGATGCATAAGTCCTATTGATCTGAGTTGATTCATTATGAATTGAGGAAGAAGTTTGCTGGCCTTTTTATCTTGGAGAACTGCAATTCTCCTAGACGGTTAGAGTGTTGTTCTTCAGAGAGCGAAGAGTTTTTGTCGCCTCGAAGTCCAGTTTGTCAAAGGTTTCGGTGATTTCCTCAATAATCAACCATGAGTGAAGAACTGACCAAGCTCAAGGAGATTGGTGCAGTGGAGATACGGACGGAGAGAGGTTAGCTCCTGTGTTTAATCACAAGTCCCTCCAACCAGACGTAGCACTTTGCAGAGTGTGAACTGGTCGAACAAACATCGCCGAGTCAAGAGTTCATTTTACTTTCCGCACTTACATTCAGTTTATCAATTGCTTCAGTGATTTGCTTCAATGCAATTGATTCGATGCTTTTGATTCGATATGTTATGCTTCAATCCAGTTCTGCTTCAATGTTTACCTTTCTGTTGAATCTCTTCTGTTGCTAAGTTATGCTTCACTTCATAGTTTCATGCAAAAATTTGAAGTGATCATTCACCCCCTCCCCCTCTGATCACATACTTGGTCTTACAATTGGTATCGGAGCTAGTCACTCTTTGTTTGGATTAACCTCCTAGAGTGTTTTGCAAGTATGTCTTTCGCAGCCATTCGCTCCGGCGAACCCATTCCCGTGTTCAATGGAAAGGACTATCCTTACTGGAAGGACAAGATGAAGAGAAATATTATGGCTATCAACTCAACTGCCTGGCAAGTTGTCTTATATGGAGTTACAGCTGCAGACAAGAATGCCATCACTCCTGAAGAAGCGAAGCTGATCGATCTTGATTCTGAAGTCTGGGTTTTCATCACCAATCATCTGACTCCAGAGAAGTACCATGAAGTGAAGAATATTCCTTCTGCCAAAGGTGTCTGGGACTATCTTGAGAAGATTGGTGAAGGTGTTTCTACCTAGAAAGATGCCAGAATTGACACACTTCGAAGCAAATTCTATTGATTCAAGAGAAACGAGGGTGAAAAAGTCAGCTCCATTTACAGTAGACTCACTGCTCTTGCAAATGAGTTGATCTCACTTGGTGCTGATGACATTACTCCCCACTCAGTTGTTAGAACTCTGCTTCGCTCATTGGATGATTCGTTTCAGCACATTGTGCTGATGATCAAGGAAAGGACTGATTTCAGACGTCTTGTCGCCGCTGATATTCTTGAGAGACTCAATACCTTTGAGATGGAAGAAGATGAGAAACGTGACATAAATGGTTCTCGAAGAAGATCTCATGCCTTAAAAGCAAAAGCTTCGCGTCATTCTTCACCCGAAGTCAGTTCTGCTTCAGGTGTCGAATCAGATGATCCTGCAAGCATTGGAAAAGATCTAGCACTGATCATGAGACGCTTCAATCGCTTTCAGATAAAAGGTTTTTCTTCACCGAAGAAGAGTTATCCTTCAAGAAGCTCAAGTCATTCTTCTCACCGTTCATCCTCAGGAAGCTCACCATCGAAGGACAACTGCTGCTATAAGTGCAAGAAACCAGGTCACTACATTGCTGATTGCCCACTGTGGGAAGCTGAGAACAAATCGAAGCATTCGCTTAGAGAATCCTCATCAAAGTCCCACAGATCCTCCAGAAGCTATGAGTCAAAGAGTCATGATTCTAGTTTGAGAAGAGAAAAGAAGAAAAATTCTGATGATGATAAGAGGAAGAAGTATCATAAGAAGCGTGAGGGTTCTTCATCGAAGACTCACTCGTCTCGTCGAAGCAACTCTCACCGTGCCAAGGCCTATCTGGGAAAGGAGATGAACTCTGAAGACGAAGCCTCTGGTTCCGAAGCTGAATCTGCTCAAGGTCTGTGTCTGGGTCCGAATCAGATGGTGTTGCTGGTTTGGCTTTCGCTTCGGCAGATGCTTCAACTATTGCTTCGAGCTCATTCTTCACCAACAACAGTAGTGAAGATGAAACTCCTGCATATTGTTTCATGGCCAAGGCAAAGGTATCTTCATCAAAATCAAACTATGATACTTCTGATTGTTCCTCATATGATAGTGATTCAAAGATAAGCTATGCTAAACTTGCTAAAATTGCTTCAATCCAACAAGATGAACTTGATTCACTAAGCAAAACCATTAAGAAATCATAAACTCTGTTGATCGATGAGATAGAGAAAGGTCAAACTTTAACTAATGAGCATGCTGCTCTGAAGGAGAAGTTTGAAGAATTATCCTCTCGGCATGATCTTCTTTCAGTTGATTATGAGAAGCTCACCTATGAATTTCTTCAGAGGAAAATGGCTCTTGAAAAACTGAAAGAGGCTCATGAAGAATTGGAAAATGTCAATCTCTCTCTCATGGCTCAACAAGGTTCCGAAGCAAATCATAAAACTGAATCACCTTGTTTAACTTGCTTGGAACGAAGCAAAACTGATTTCAAAGGAAAAGCTCCTATTGTTATTGATGATACTAATGCCTCTGATGAGGAAAATCCTGCTGTTACCGAGGAACTCCTCAGGTTGAAAAACTTATTTGAATCAGGCATGTTCAAAAGTGAGCAAGGACACCAATATCTCTGTGATATCCTGAGGAAGGCTCTCCTTCACAGGAATCCCATAAATGAGGGTGTTGGCTTCGAGAGAAAGATAAACCCTGATGGCACCTATTGGGAACCTGAGCAGTATCCTAAGACTATTTGGGTTCTAGCAAAGGAGAAACCCATTGATATTGCTAACCTTTCAGGTTTCGACTGCAAAATGAACAAAGCCATTGTGGATGAATCACTTGATTCAGACTACAAACTCATTAAGGATGAACATGGAAAAGTTACTGCTGAGTATGTAGGTACTCCACCAAAGAATGGCTTCTATAAGAGGCAGATATGGGTGCAGAAAGCACTTGTGGAAAAACTGCCTGCTAATCATACCATGCAGGGAAAGTCTTCGGTACCACCGAATCATTTCTACTCTCTTGAGACACGAAATGATCCACTGGTGCCCGAATCAAATGTTCCGCAGAAGCAATACTATCGTACTGGTCGTCATACGTATCGTCCTCATAATAATCATACTAAGATTGCATATGCTCATTCATATGCTAACCATTCGTAGAGGACTTACATTTATTGTGTGCTTGATGGCACACCGAAGCAATACACTCCTATTCGCTTTAATATTGCTTCAACCAGTGCTTCAACATCTTCTCAGTCACCTGCTCGTTTGTGGGTGGTTAAGAAGAACTAATTCTTCTGCAGGGCTATGTCTCCGGTGGATCCGAATGGGTCATGGATAGTGGTTGTACAAATCATATGACCGGAGACAAGGAGTTATTCACCGAAGAAAAACTATCTCAATCTTCTCAGAAGTACATTACCTTCGGTGATAATAATAAGGGTAAATTTTTAGGTTTGGGTAAGGTTTCCATATCGAAAGATAAGCACATTGACAAGGTTATGCTAGTCCAATCACTTGGATATAATCTTATGTCTATTTCGAAGCTATGCGATATGGGTATGCTTGTTCTATTTTCTGCTTCGCGTTGTGTTGTCTTTTCACAGGATGACTATACGTTTGTCTTCGAGGGTTACCGAAAGGGAGATTTATACATTGTTGATTTTTCTTCGGGCTCTGCTGTATCCACATGCTTAATGGCAAAAGCTTCATCTGTTTGGTTATGGCATCGAAGACTTGGTCATGCAGGGATGAGAAATCTTCATAATCTGGTGAAGAAGAAGCATGTTATTGGCCTTAGCGAAGTAAAATTCGATAAGGATCGTCTCTGCAGTGCTTGCGAAGCTGGTAAAATTACGAAGAAACATCATTCAGCGAAGACTATCATGACTACCACTCGTCCTCTTGAATTGCTTCATATGGATCTTTTTGGTCCTCAAAATTATGCAAGCCTGGGAGGAAACAAATATGGTCTTGTTATTGTTGATGATTTCTCTCGTTATACTTGGGTTTTCTTTTTGGATGAGAAGAGCAAAGTTGTTGAAATCTTCAAGTCATTCGCTAAGAGAGCTCAAACTGAATATGAATTATCTCTGAAGCATATCCGAAGTGATAATGGAACCGAATTCAAGAATACTCATATTGAAGATTTTCTTGATGATCATGGTTTTACTCATGAGTTCTCTGCTGCATATACACCTCAACAGAATGGTGTAGTTGAAAGGAAGAATATAACTCTCATTGAAATGGCCAGAACTATGCTTGCTGAATACAAGACTCCTATTAGGTTCTGGGCCGAAGCAATTAACACTGCATGTCACATCATCAACAAGGTTTACCTTCACAAATTCCTGAAGAAAACTTCACATGAGCTTATCACTGGTAACAAACCAAATGTTTCATATCTTAGGGTATTTGGTGCTCCATGCTTCATTAGAGATATGAATCATAGCTCCAAATTTGCCCCTAAGGCACATGAAGGTTTTCTTTTAGGTTATGGCTCAAACTCTCACACTTACAGAGTGTATAACTCTTACTTTGGGAAAGTTATGGAAACTGTGAATGTGAGGTTTGATGAAACTAATGGCTCTCAAAAAGAGCATTTGCCTCATGATCTAGATGAACCTCCACTTGATGAAGTGATCAGGTCCATGGCTATTGGAGAGATTCGCCCTGTTGAAGCCAATCCACGTCAAGCTGTTAGGGATGATGATGGTCCAATGTTCCCACACATAGCCCGGGGCGTTGGAGATCAACATCCTGAAGCTAATGATGAACAGGACGAAGAAGGACAAGGGAACGAAGGAAATGCAAATCCTGAAGGAAATGCCGAAGCTGAAGGTGAAGCAGATCCCGAAGCTGAAGCAGATCCTGAAGCAGAAGCTGAGCCTGAAGCTAATGATACTACGTTATCACGAGTTCGAAGAAGAGTTGATATTGATTCGATCCTTGAAGATATCAATCAACCAGGTCGTCCCACTACTCAATCTCGTACTCGTTTGGCTAACTTCTGCGGAAGTTTTTCTTTTGTTTCCATGCTAGAGCCTTCAAAGTATGATGAATCCATGAAGGACCCTGATTGGTTATTGGCTATGATGGAAGAACTTCACCAGTTTGAAAGAAACAAAGTCTGGTCACTTGTTGACAGGCCAGATCCCACGAAGCACAATGTTATTGGCACAAAGTGGATATTTCGCAACAAGCAAGATGAAGATGGTATTGTGGTAAGAAATAAGGCTAGATTGGTAGCACAAGGTTACACCCAAATCGAAGGCATTGATTTTGGTGAAACCTATGCTCCGGTAGCCCGTCTCGAATCCATTCGTGTCATGCTTGCTTTTGCTAACCACAAGAATATATTGCTATATCAAATGGATGTCAAAAGTGCTTTTCTTAATGGTGAAATAGAAGAAGAAGTGTATGTTTTGCATCCACCAGGTTTTGAAGACTCGAAGAATCCTAATATGGTGTACAGGCTTCACAAAGCTTTGTAAGGCCCGATATGCGGTACTGTTCCAGATCTAGATGTTTCCATCCAGATCCGGGGACGAAGCACATATCGGTCCCACCGCGACATATGACAAAGCCATATGCCCCGGATTTCCAACATGATATCACAACATTACAGATACAAGGATACAACATCTCATACGAGCGGCATACAACTGCCTTAAATACAATACAACAGCGGAAGATACATGTCTGAGTACAGACTACAAGCAAATGCCTACTTGCAAAGATAAAAACATCGACCCCATAGTCGTCGTCGAGTCTCCACGTGAAACGTCGATCACCATACCTGTTGTCGATCAAGAACCCTGAAAAGAGTTTGGGGGTAGTATCATGAGTACAGAGGTACTCAGCATCCAACTGTAGTGGTCATCTGACCCAGCAAGGACTTCATCACTCGTCATTCTAGGACAACTAGTAGTTTACGGTAGGGATGGGGTAAGTGGTGAGGTTGCTGCCGCACTAGCATTTATGAAGTGGCTAACGATCTAGAGAGTAAGATAAGAAGCCAAGCATTCGATGAGGAATCGCCTCCAAAAAGTCTGCTATCAACTACTTACGCAATCATAACACCTATCCTATCCTTGTCCTCCTCTTCGCATCCCGACGAAGAAGAAGCAGTCAAGGCACACACACACGTTGATCAAGTTATATTAAGATTATCTCAGTTGTTGTTGTCTATGAACAAGGAGTAGGTCTCAAGTCGTCCATAACCGTGGACACGGCTTCTCGAAAAGATTTAACCCTGCAGGGGTGTACCAACTGCCCATTACAAGGCTCCGCACGTTCGCCCATCTCTCTCAGTTTCTACCCATCACAGGCAACCATTTTATGATTTAGTTCCAAGAGATCCGAAACGACAAGTCCCTCTAGCTAACAACGAACAAATCCGGGTGGCCCCCGGTGAGTCGACATCCAACTCAAAAGCCGGCCGCGCTCTCGAATCGGCCTCTACCGTCTGGATGAGGTCGGGTTAGTTGCCCAAACAGATGTGGACAACCCCCTAGCTCCCTGGGGTGGACCAACAAGAGAAACCAAGTCTCCGCTGGCCCAAGTTATTTTAAATAATATCTGCCAGGAGCGACCCAACAAACACACACACAATTTTCAAATGGTAAATCAGCTCGGGCCACCACTAGAAATGGTTGAAGATAGGTAGGTAAGAAAAGAGGACCCCATAAAATCCCACACGCGGTTAGACACGCTCAGTCTTAAAACCAATACCCGGAACTCGGATCCTAGGTGACTCGAATGGAACAAAGCGTCGAGGCGGGATAGCCTAGACCTTCCATCATTCGTCGAATATAATCAACATTATAATAATCATATCATCAACAACAATAATAATAAGGTGATATCCCAAACCCAGGGGTAACAGAGTAACATCGTAGCATCCTAAGCATGCATACTAGGCAGGGGCTGAGCAACGAGCAAAAGTAACATAGCAGTACAAGGTTTGCTGGGAAGGGACATGGCTGTATCGGTTTGAAAGAGGCTGTAAACATGTGGTAGGATCAAACATCGAGCCTAACCTAGACTAGCATGCAAACCGCTGGTTGAAATAGAATGGATCATAAGTAATGTATAGTCCTTGCCTGTTGATAAGTCGGATTCCGAAGGTGTAGTCGATCGCACGCTCGCAACGTCTCCGAGAGGTACCCGCGGAAGCACACAAGACGATAAACACTGGAAAGCAATCAACGTTGCACCACTATTACTACGGAGCAATACAAGATCAAAGAGACAACACAAGGCACGACAACGCGATACAGATCTATCGTTGAGAACGGTTACTAACGGTTTAAGTGGGGTATCGGTCACACACGACGATACCGCACGTTTACGGTGGTTCAAGTTATTTAGCTACAGGTGATCAACCAACGGTTATTAACATGGCAACTCAAGCAAGCATGGCATAGCACACAAACATGTCAAGAGGTGAAGCACAAAGTAAACTATCTATGCTAGACAATTTAAGTGAGGCACAATCCTAAACATGGCATCCACTAAGTGCCGCACGACAATTAAAAGAATTGGTACTGTTCTGTCCTAAACCATATTTTAGGTTGGTTAACAAGAGCAAACAATAGCATAAACACAAAGTACACGAAAAACTAATCAAGTTACATATAAAGAACACCCCAAACGGAGTTACGGTTAAAAAGATACAAGCAAAACAAATTAAGGGCACAAACTGCCAACATCACGAAGCACACTTTAGAGCAATGCATAAACAGGTTAATCAATGCAAACATGCTCACAAAATATGAATTAAAGTACACGCAATTCTAAACAACTTTCTTTTTGGGGGCACGTTCATCGGAGCTACGGATTAATCGCTATGGTCGTCGCAAAAACAGATCAGCAGCAACAAAATAAAGACTTAGCAGAAATTGAGGTGCTGGAATAATAAAAATAAAAAAGAGAACAGAAAAAAAAAGGTCGGGCTCCCACCCAAAGGGCCGGCCCAGCTCGGCTGGAGAGGTCGGCTCGGCTCGGCTTGGCAGGCCGGCTGGAGTGGGCCGTGGGGGCGCTGGGCCCACGTGGCTTCAGCGGGTGGAGGCGGCCGGATCGGGCCCGTCCGATCCCGATCGGGATGGCGGACACCGCGGTGGGGCTCCGGCCGTCGGCAGCGAGGGCACGGCCCAGAGGCGAGGGGGCGCCGGCGGCTGGCAGATCCAGAGGAGGCGGCCTCGTCTTGGTCGCCGGCGTGGCCGGCCTGGCTCCTTCAGGCGGCGGGCGAGCTCCAGCTCGAGGAGGCCCTTGGCCATGGCGGAAGGCGGCGCCGGCGTCCGCTCCGGCGAGCGCGACGACCTGCAGAACGAAGGAGGGAGAGGTGAGGAGAGGCACAGGCGCAGGGAGAGGAGGGCGCGAGGGGGGGTGGTCGGGGCGGCGCTGCTCGCCGGCGGCGTCGGCCACGGTGGAGATCGGCGCGGCGGTGGATCCGTGTGAGGCGGCGGGCGCAGATGGGCCTGGCCGGGCCCGGCGGCGGCGGCTGTGGGCCCGCACGGCCCGGGGCGTGGCTGTGCTGCGGTAGGAGGCTTGGGGAGCCACGTGGCGGCCTGGGAGCCGCCGGATCGGGATCTGACGGCTCCGTGTCGCCCAGATCTAGGGTTTCGGGAGAGGGGAAGGATTTTGGACGAAAATGGGCAAAAATTGAGGGGGGTGGCTGCAAAAAGTCTTAGGGAAACCCTAATTGGCTGGTTTGGGAGGTGGGGTTCATTATATAGGCAGGCTAGGTGGCCAGTTTACGCAAATGCCCTCGGTACCCCTCTCTCGCGTCCGGTGATCGCGTTCGTGACCACCGAGACTCCGTACGGACTCCGATTCGGACGAAATATCGAACCACGCGCTCAGCGCGTCGAGCCCGTCAATCGTACCTCACTGCGGTGACATTCTGACAACATTTTTCGGCGCCCCTGAAAATAATCCGTTTATTAAATAAACGGGTTTTTCAATCCGGTGGCGATGGTTGGACTTGTGCCGGTTGCGACGGTGCTCGGGTGAATCCCGGTGTCGCACAGGTCGTGTGCCGTGGTGGGAAGGGGTCGGTCTCCGTCCGATACGAGATAAGAGGGGGAAAAAATAATCGCCGATCAATAAATCGGGGATGCAAACACCGCAAACAAATCAGACAATCAAACAATTCACACCGAAAACAAAATTTTTAATTTTTGTGAAAACTGGGCTGTTACACATGGGGAATGAGTCTCCCATCGTTGAAGGACTTGAAAACTATCCTGAGCCACCGAAGAAGAAAGGCAAAGGTGGAAAGACCAAGGAAGTCAAGAATGCCCGAGGCATACCCGAAGCCATTCGTCTCAAGATGGGCTATGACACACCTCCTGAAGAATCTGATCATGACAGAAAGATTCGATTGCAAAAGATTCGACGCTACTGGGCCATAAGGTGGTACAAGTACAAGAGCATCCCAGACTGGAAATGGGCTATGCAGTTTGCTTTCAGCCCTCCTTATCGGTACACTACTGCCATGTGCGCCCAATATAATGCTGCAAACAGGAAAAAGTACTACCCAAAGCCTCCTGCTGTACCTCACCCAAATACTCTCAAGAAACCAGATGACTATCCAGACGATCAAGAGAGACTTGCCATATTGGCTGAGAAGAAGAGAATCCGAGAAGAGAAGAAGGCCAAAGCACTTGCTGCTGAAGGCCATGCCGAAGCTGGTGCTTCGAAGCCTAAGAAACGAAGGCTTAGGAAACTGAGTGCTTCACCCCCTCCTGCTATCTCTGAAGAAGAGGGTGATAATGAAGCTGATGACGAAGTTGATGCTGCTGCACAGCTTGAAGACTCAATTGATGAAGATCATGCTGAAGAAGCAGATGATGAGTCTAAGCACACCCCCATTCCCCCTAGTCCCAAGAGACTTCGTCTTCGGAAGCCACTGAAGAAGAAGGCTGGAGAGAAACCATCTGCTCCAAAAGGCATTAGGATTCAAGATCCAACTGATCCTCCTGTTCCTAAACGAAACATTGATTTGACAAACCTGGTGGTTGAGGCTCCTTTGGCTTCAAAGCCACCTCGCCGCCTTGTTCCTGCTGAACAGAGAACGAAGGAGAGGCATGACCCGAAGGCAAAGCCTACTGCTATGCCCGAAGCTAAAGCTCATGAACCAGCCAAATCTTCGAAGCTGAAAGCCTCTATTGTCAAGCCGGGCCAGTCTTATGCCCAGGTCGGCACCAAGAAGCTCTCTGAAGCAGAAATGCGAAAAAGAGACCGAGCTGAAGCTGAACGCCTTCATGCTGAAGCAAAAGCCCAAGCTAAGGCTGATAAAGAAACTCACACAAAAGAGAAGGCGGATAGAGATGCTGCACAGTTGGAAAAGCAAAGGAAAGAACTAGCTGAGTCTAATCAGAAAGCTGAAGCGAAGCGCAAGCTCGCTGAAGCTAAAGCTCAAGAAGCTAAGGCTGTTGCTGAAGCCAAACATCTTAGTGAAGCTGAAGCCAAGCGCAAGGCTCAACTTGATATTTTTCGCACCAAGAAAGCGGAGAAAGCTGCTAGAGTCGCTCAGAAGGAAGCCACTGTTGACATGGCCCCAAAGGATATCTCTCCGAAGCCAGTCGCAGCTCCAGCCCCCGAAGCTCATGAAGAAGCTGAGCAGAGTCAACATAACTTTCCAGATGCAAGAGAAGGAGAACTTTGGGACTGTTTAAGCCTGAATCAGGCATTCTGCCAGCTTGCTGAAGCTGTTGATCCCAAAGCTGTGGATGTTGGGAATGTTTACATTTCACCAACTCTTTCTGCTATGATTGAAACTTTATACAATCAGCTGAGGGATTTGCATGCAAGAGACAGATCTGAATCTGCTAAAATTCTGAAGTTTAAGAAGAAAGCAGATGCTGAATCAGATGAAGACTTCAAGATCGAAGCCGAAGCTGCTTCGAAGAAAATTGCTGATGTGAATGAAAAGACGAAGCAAAATATTCAAGTGTTTCAAGGCAAGATCAAATCTGCCATTGAAGAATGTTGCAAGACGCACAATGCTTCGGTCATGGCTCTTGACTCCAAGAAGCGTGAAGCCATGCTCAAGCAATTAGCTTCACCCCTTCCCCAGCTGCAACAAAGGAAACGTCGTCTTATCAGAGATGCAGACGAAGCTGATGAGGTGAGCTCTCATCCGGCCAAGAAGGCCCCAAGGCAAGTATCGCCCCCTCGATGCAAGATTATCACTCTAACCAAACCATCTGCGAAGCCAACCGCTCCCGAAGTCGTTCCACCACGTGCTCCAACTTCACCTCCTCCTCAACCCGCTCCTCAACAGTCCGCCCACGACAACTTTGAGCCAGAGCCTTCTCCTCCTGCTCAAGACATACCAACTCCTTCAAAGGATTATTCTTCGGCTCACTCTGCTGAGGAGTCCGAAGAACAAGAAGGCGAAGCCAAAGATCAAGCTGCTCTAGAAGAGCCTGAAGCCGATGTCAATGCCGAAGCCGAAGCCAATGAATTGGCCATTATGACTCAACCTCAAGAGCGAGCCATAGTTGCTCGACGGCAAGCTCCGCACTGCATTCCTGCACAAGATACTCAATTGGATTCCATCTACCCTCGAGAAACTTTTCCTATTTTCTTGGGAGATGGTTCTTCTTCTTCAAGACATGGTCCTGAGTTCAATCTCGAAGTTCATCGCCAGAAGCTTCGATTCTTCGGCGCAAGTCCATATGATTCACCCCGGACTGCAGATGACCTTCGCTTCTGGACAGCTGAGCAACAGATTCTGTACACGAAGCTATACTGCCAGAAGGGTGTTCTTTTCAGGCACAAGTATTTGGATATGCACAGTCTAACTTCTGCAACATGCTTCCAGAACATCATGGAAACCATCGAAGCACAAAATCTTACCAGCCTGTTTGCCATGGAGACCCCATTCAATTCCGAGCTAGTGAAGAAATTCTATGCCACTCTCTATGTCTCTGGAAATCCTGATGATTCAAGCTCATGGATTCTTGAGTGGATGATTCAAGGAAAGGTATTTAGGATGCATTCTGATGAATTCATGGATATAGTAAACATCCCAAGGCACACTGGAGGACTTGCAAAGGTGCATTTGTTGCCTGATCCTACTGAAGCTGAATTTTCTTCACTGCTGGATCCCGAAGTCACTGGAGATCACATGCCAGAAAACATTCGCCCGAACCATCTGGTATTCATTTCGAAGACTTGGTTTTATATCTTGTCCAACTCACTGATGCCTCTCAGCACTACACATGAAGAGTCCAACATTCACTATCATACTCGAGGATTGTTTTCTTCGCTATGTGGTACAAGCTGCTGAACTCGTACATCAATTGAAGCCATATGCTCCCTGGCTCCAAGCCATTTTCAACCATGGACGTCGTGAAGACTTCGTTGCGAATCATCACCCGAAGCTGTTCTGTCCTCCTGTGCGTGATACCATGAATATCTTCAGAAGGCCAAATGATCCATTTGCCACATATGACGGAGTCAGACAACATGTTAATGAACGCAACATGTCGAAGTCATTCCAGAAGGAAGTTTATCACTTTGAAGTTGGCATTCGCACCCAACAGATGCTTGAAAATTTCATTGAAGTAAATCAGCGCCAAATGCAACATCTTTCAGATGAAATCAATAGAGTTGGCAACATTGCTTTAAACAACAACCCGTACTTGAAGGTTTTGAAGCGCCACTCATGGAAAGGATTACGGAAGTTCAACTCTGTGAAGAAGCTTGAAGCTGACCGGATTTTCAAGGAGTATCCACATCTTCAACGTCACTTCTCCAGAAATGATTCGATCGACCGCCCCAACCCAAAGATCCCGCCGCTAGAAAAGATTGATGAAGTTTTATTTGTTAATCCAGCTGAACAGATTCGCCCAGATACCCTATTTGATGAATACTCCCACACCTCGAAGCAAGAAGATGATCCTCTCAACGACAGCGATCTTGATTTGCTTCAAGCGCCGATGGACATTGATGAGCTGGAGTCGCATGCTTCAACCGAAGGAGACACTTTAGGAGATGCATCTTCTTCGGGCGAAGACAATCTGCAGGGTCCCCGGGTTGCAGCAAACGCGTAAATACTCTTGGTCTACCTCTTATCCTTTTGTCCAATTATTGACAAAAGGGGGAGAAAGTAGCATCGATTGAGTTTAGATTCGCTGTGGGGTTTAGGGATTTGATTCGATCTTTTGTGTGTTAAGTTACAACGAACTTTCCATTCACTTCGATTGGGTTGTAACTTAAGTTTTACTTCGGTTGTGAACTGCTACGTTTTATGTGTTAATAACCCCGTGCTTGCAAGTTGCTCTCGTATCTGTTATCTTGCAGGTGGTTGTTATCCTTAAAGTTCACAGGTCATTGGATAATTGCATATTCTTCAAGACAAATATTCTCTCTATGCAATTGATTCACTAAGATATGTGCTAGGCTTCCCATCAAAGATATTCGTCATCAAGCATTCTCTTCGATTATATAAATCTTCGATGCTTGTATTCAGGGGGAGTCAAAAGCTTCATATCTTAGAGTTTGCTCTCTACTCAACTCAAAAAATTTCATATTATTATCGATGCCTGTTTTTTCAACAATAGTCCAAAAAGGGGGAGATTGTAAGAGCAAAGTTATGCCCCCATGAGTTTTGGATATTGTTGGACAAAACAGTAGAGGAACTAACAAGTTTTCTAGTGTAAAACAGATGGTTAGGTTCCTGAAGTTATAGGTTAGTGATAAAGCTTCAACGAAGATTTACATACTTACTGAAGCATATCCTCTGGAGTGAAGCTCATCACGGATATCGACCCCTAAAAAGATAAGGAATCCTGAAGCACGTCTCATCGAAGGAGATGACCAAGATGGCGCAAGACTTAGTAGTTTTTGCGTAGTTCTTTTTCACTTCTTTGAGTCGTAGGAAAAACCGTACTATCAAGAGGGGTTTAGTAAATGTACTCCGAAGGTTTTGGTGAAAAGACTCAGATCGAATCCAAACCAGTGAGAAGCCAGAGTGAGAAATCTCATGTGCACTAGGTAATGCTTCACTGGCGAAGACTTAGTTCTTTCGGCTCCTGAAGCAGAACCAAGTCCGTGAGTCAGCTTTACTTGGACCACAAGTAAAGTTGCGCTTTGATTGGAAATATGACCGTTGCGCACAAGTGTCAAGCTGTCACATCGGGTCATTTGAGTCATTTCGCACCTAGGGATTGCCACCTATAAATACGCCACCCCCGCCCTCATTGTCCGGTGGCTGCTCCAAGAATATTTCCTGACAGTGAAGAGAAAGAGCAAACCCCACCGAAGCAAACCAAAAACCCATCCACCGATGCATAAGTCCTATTGATCTGAGTTGATTCATTATTGACTTAGGAAGAAGTTTGCTGGCCTTTTTTTATCTTGGAGAACTGTAATTCTCCTAGACGGTTAGAGTGTTGTTCTTCAGAGAGCGAAGAGTTTTTGTCGCCTCGAAGTCCAGTTTGTCAAAGGTTTCGGTGATTTCCTCAATAATCAACCATGAGTGAAGAACTGACCAAGCTCAAGGAGATTGGTGCAGTGGAGATACGGACGGAGAGAGGTTAGCTCCCGTGTTCAATCACAAGTCCCTCCAACCAGGCGTAGCACTTTGCTGAGTGTGAACTGGTCGAACAAACATCGCCGAGTCAAGAGTTCGTTTTACTTTCCGCAATTACATTCAGTTTATCAATTGCTTCAGTGATTTGCTTCAATGCAATTGATTCGATGCTTTTGATTCGATATGTTATGCTTCAATCCAGTTCTGCTTCAATGTTTACCTTTCTGTTGAATCTCTTCTGCTGCTAAGTTATGCTTCACTTCATAGTTTCATGCAAAAATTTGAAGTGATCATTCACCCCTCCCCCTCTGATCACATATTTGGTCTTACACGTAGGGCAGTCATCAGTTGCAGATCAAGTCCTGCATACCAGCTCTTCGCGATAGAGAGGCTTCGCGATAGAGAGGGCAGCCTGCACCCCAGATCGGAAGGCAGAATCAAGCATATGGTCAACTTGGCGGCCTACAACTTTCAGACTCCGAGCAACATCTTCATGCTTATCAAATGCAATGGTCTTTTGCTTGCCCTTGAACAGCTTGTCATTCAACTTCTGGATGCAAGTCTTGTATGTGCACAGGGCACCTTTCACATAAGGAATCCGAGCGTCCAGGGCAACCACAAAGTCTTCGGCGTCCCAGCCGGCATCAGCAGCAACTACCACACCCCGCACTCGGCGGGCTGCGGCAACTGCTTCGTCGGCAATAGCGTTGGAATGAGGCCAGGCATCTGGCAGGAGCAATTGGAGAAGGAAGTTAGTCCGGTCAGGGAAAAGTTAGATCGGAGTGGCAAAAGCAAGAATTACCTACAAGAGCAAGATCTACTCGGTGAAGGCAGGTGTGGGAAAGATCAACACTAGCTTGGGCGCGCTGGATCACTATGATCTGCTGGGCGTCCATGTCTTCAGCACGTTTAACCGCGGCATCCCTTTCCTTCATGAGTTGGCCCTCAACCTCAATTCGGGCATCGGAGAGCCTCTGGAGTTCATGTTCATGAGTGCGTCGGGCAGCGGCGAGATCATCGACAGCTTGTTGAAGTTTGGCTTGAAGTTCAGTTTCGGCAGCGACCAGGCGCTGGTGGTTTTGTTCGGCGCGGCCAAGCTGGCTATTCTTCTCACCGAGCTGGGTCTCCAGTTCGGCGATTCTCTTCTGAGCAGCGTCCAGCTCGGAGGAACGAGTGGCAACATCTGCAAGTGTGCAATGGATTAAGGATACAATAATGATCGGAAAAAGCAAGAAAGGGCAGGCAGAATGTACCTGTGAGTTCCTGAATCTTGGCAGCTTGGGCATCAACATTCTTCTTGAGAGCGGCAATGGAGTTCTGACCCGCTGAATAAGCGGCAAGAAGCTCCTCAAATATAGCTTTACGCCTATCACAGATGGCCTGAAAAACAGACGATCAAAGTTAAAGCAAGAGCATAAGGTAACAAAGAGAAATAAAGATCCGAGCAGATTGCGAGCAATCAGCCCGAATCTCGGGGACTACACCCAGTGGGTGCGCTAGGCGCGCCCCCACTGAAAAGAGAGCTTACAGTAACAGAGTGGTTGGATGCAAGAATTTGACCCAGCGAGGCGTCGGCGAAGCGTCGGATATCGGTGGCAAGGCCACCCAGCCGATCCAGAAGCTGGGACGGAAGTTGGTCTTCGGAGCCACGAGGCGGAGGAGTGGCTGAATCGGCAAGTGGTCGGATAGGCGAAACGTCGGAGGTGCCAAGGTACGCCTCGCGGAATCGGTCGGCCAATACAAGCTGGCGGCCGGATGGCGGTTGGCGAACAAGAGCATCAGAGGACGGTGCTGTAGAAGCACTGGGTCCGGCAGCAACATCAGTGGCAAGTGGAGAAGTAGGTGGAACAACAGTGGGCTCGATGGAGATGGCAGCGGCGCTCCCTGAGCCAACAACGGGGGAGGGATCAGCGGCAGTGGCCTGGGCTGGAGAAGCTTCAGGCTGAGGAGGATCAGCGCTAGGACGATCTGGCATCGGCACATCGACATGTGCGATGCCAGAATGGTCCAGCAGAATTGGAGAAGCAGCGGCAATGGTTGGAATAAGAGAGGCCGACTGCGTGCCAGCCGTCGGAAGAGCAGTAGAGGTCGGTGGCGGAGCAATCGTTCGCGTTTGGGCCGCGGCAGCAGCAGCTTTCTTCTTGGCCCGCTCGGCTTTGTGGGTGTCAGCGGAACCTTTCTTGCGTGCAGGCACGGACACATTGGAGGTGGCCGAGGTTGCCGGGGTCGTGCGGGCAGGAGCAGCAGAAGGGGCAGGGGAGCAATCGGCGCACCCCCAGGTCCGGCAGGGTCCAAAGATCGGGCAGCCCTGCGATAAAAGAGCACAAGTGAGCAAAGCAGCACAGAAAAAATCAAGAAGAAAAAGGGGTGCAGACATGTACCCGGAAGCTCGAGGAAGTTGAGCAGCAAATTTGGCCATGGAAAAGTCAGCGCGAGCGATATTCAGCGGAGTAGGATAAAGCACAGGGCCACTAATTTCAGGGGCAGCTCGACGCGGGCCCGTTTTCCCTTTCTTCTTGGCAATCTTGGAAGGGTCGTAGTCATCAGGTCGGGGGCGTTTCCCCTTAGGCAGTGTCTGTTCGGCAGGCTCAGATTCTGCGCCGAGGTCACCAAAAGGATCAGAATCACTGCTCCATTCGTCCATGAAGCGTTTGACGGAGGAATCAGACTCACCCGGCATCTTGAAGCCGAGTCCGAAGGAAGCAGTTCGGGCTTCGGTCTCGGATTCGGTCTCTTCTTCAAGCTCCAAGTCCTGAGCGTCTTCTTCAGCTCGGTCAGGGTGGTAGCCCGAAGCGGATTGTCCGTCCTGCATGAGCCTGGAGGCCAGGAATTCCTGAGGAAAAGGATCCGATCAGAACTAGTATGAAGAAAAGAAAGTAGTTAGAGCAGAGGGTCATAGTTGAAGCATACCTCGGGGCAAGGCCGAGATCGGCTGAACGGCTTCAGTCCGAACTCGAAAGGTGTAACTTTAAGATTGGTAATGCTGTTGATTCGGTGGAAGAACTCCTTCTCGTCTATTCGGAATGTGGAAATCCGAGTGGGTTCGAGGCGCAGGTGCATATCGCAGATCCGGTCGCAGTGGCGTTGCAGTGGGAGCACTCGGCGGCAGATCCAGGTCGCCACCAGATCGGCGGGCTGCAACCCTTGTTCCATCAGCTTTTGGATATACGCCGTCTGGCGATCCAGATCGGTGTCCCCGTCCCCTGGTTTCTCAGCCCAATGATACTTCGCAGTCGGTGGGGGCAGAGAGAATTCGGGTAGATTCAGCAAGTCCCGATTCCGCGGTGAGGAAACGTAAAAGAACCCTGTCTGCCAGTTCTTGATGGACTGAGGCAGTTGGGGATGAGGATAGAGGCCGACCTGGCGGAGGTAGATGGTGGCGCCTCCGCATTCGGCCATCACCTTGACTTCCTCTCTTTTCTTGGTCTTGGAGTTGATAGTGTGCACACCAGTGCCCACTTGGAAGCTGCGGAAGTGAAAGATCCGGCACCAGAGCCCAATGGTGGTCCGGACGCCGAGATAGCCTTCGCACAAGGATACGAAAGTGGAGAGCAGCATGATAGCATTGGCTCCAAGATGATGCGGCTGCATCCGGTAGAAGGCAAGGAAATCGTGAAAAAATTGGCTCACCGAAAGCCCGAACCCGCGCTCGAAGTGTGCAAGGAAGACAACACGTTCGCCATCCCGGCGCGCGGGCAGGATCTCGTCGCCGGGAATGCGGAAATCGAGGTCCACCGGAATCTTGCGAGACCGGCGGAGGAGTGCGACTTGCATCTCTGTCACGTTGGAGCCCTTCCAAGCTCCCCTCTGGGAGTCGGCGGCGGCGTCGTCCCCCATGGAGGCGTCGGACTCCGTGGTGGGCGAGGAAGAGCGAGGCGAGGACGAGGAAGAAGGCGGCGGCGGTGGAGACGACGGCGGCGGAGGCGGAGGAAATCTAGATCCAAGCCCACCTATGGTGGCGGAGGAGGAGTGGTGGCAAGGGCGGTGAAGTGCGGCGGCTCTGGGCGTCGGAGGAAGTGGCAACGGCACGGCGGGGCGAGCGGTGCGGCAAAGTAAGCAATGGAGAAAAGCTCGAGGAAGTTGATGGAGTGAGGGGTGCGAGACGCATCTCTCACCCCGTCGGGTATTTAAAGACGCGGTAAAGAGGTAGTGGGATCGGCTGTGCCGATCCGACAGGCGGTGTGGACGCATGTATCCACAGAGCGGCGTCAGTTCGGAGCACAGAAGATCCGGCGGATGGGACGGGACGTGCGCGCGTGGGTCGAGGCAGCGGTTATGGCATGTCAAATCATGGCACGACGTCCCGTATTTTTTGGTGAATTCGAACGGCAAGTTCGGTCAACATTCCAGTCAAACCAACCGTTGGGCGGATCTGTCGAGGAAGTCAAGACCAATCGGCAAATTAAGTGCAATCGGCCTATTGAGAGCAGTTGATACGAAGATCAAGAGCAATCGGAAGAATAGAAGCAATCGGAAGATTAAGAGCAATCGGCAGGTAGCAAGCTAACGGCCTATTGGAGCAATCAGTCAGAGACAAGGAAAATATTTTTAAGGAACCTGTGCAGGCCTCGCCATCTCTGAGTTCGGCGGGACCTCCGCAACTTCAGGGGCTACTGTCGGAAGAATGACCCCTGGGTAGGGTCACCCAGGGGAAATAGTTCATCAAAGGAAAGATCACCGAGCTGGAGGTCACTGATCTATTCAAGGCCGAGCTAAACAAGAGAAACCAAGAAGTGGGCCAAACTGTTCCAAGTGAGGGCCGATTGCCCCGGAGAGGGCGCAATCGGCCTCATCCAGGAGCATCCGGCCGAAGTAAGAAGAGTAGCGTCCGATCAGAGGTCCAGATCGGACACCTGGTACAAGAGCATTCAATGCGCAATCCCTGAAGATCGGGACTGTCAGAGGCGTGCGGTCTCCTCCAGGGTCGATCACGCGGACATGCCGACAAGCCTAAGTACCTAGCCTTACTGCTCACAGCCGAGATCTACGGGATAGCGTCATGGCGAGCCGCAAGTCTACACCGGGTCATCCGGAGAAGCACGATGCTAGGTCCCTAGCCGATCCGAGACAGACAGCTGGGCCCTTCCTCTTGTGTATTTACCTTTGTACCCTGGGCTCGGCCTATAAGAACCCGGGTACCCCTCCTGCGTGAGAGAGGACGGCGGAGTAGTTATTGCAATCTCACCCACCAGAGAGAGCAAGGAGAGAGTAGAGACCTGAGGCCCTCTTCTTCTTCCTCTCAAACAGCTCAAGGAGCATTCATTGTAACCAGAGTTATTGCATATAGCTAGCTCGGCAGGATTAGGGGTGTTATCTCTACGGAGAGCCCCGAACCTGGGTACATCGTGGTGTCTCACCGTGTGTTCCCATTCTCGTTTCCGGTACCAGCGACATTAACCTCGGTCTGTCCCCCTCTTTAGCCATCCCCATGGCATTTGCCGTGACATATCGACGACATAGTCATCATACAACATAATATGACCACACTCTTTGTTTTGATCCAAAACAGGAACCTCTAAATTTTGGCCGCTGCCTCTCAAAATTATCATTCACGAGAAGGATAGCAACCAAAATATCAGTATCATCATCGGATGACTCCTCCAACGTGGATGACTCGATGAAATTGTTGTAGAAAAATTAATCCGCACTATCTGCCATTATCGAAATCGTACCTCACACGGGTTGGACAATTCACCAAACACGTTGTGGGCAGCAAAGCTCGTTGAAGAGGCCGACGTTTCTGTGCCGAAGAAGAGGTCGGTGGGGCGTCAAGGGGGGGGGGGATGCTACCCCTCGCTCTAGTGTGCTCCTCCCACCAACTTCCTCCTCCACTCTCGCGTCCTCCTACCTCCGACCACGGCCCGTACTAGGGTCAGCTGGCGGGTGTGGTCAGACGGGCGACGCACATGGTGGTGGCGACGCAAATGCGTGTGAGAGGCGCAAAGGGGTGCGGCAGCGAAAGGGAGCGAGGTGAGGGGTACAAATCGAGGAAGGGTTTCTATTGTGAGGCAGACAGGTGGGCCAGGACGGACAAGGGAGGCGAAGAGGACCGTTCGTCTCGTGTCCGCTGCATGTACGCTCGGATCCAAATCGGACGTAAATTTGGGTCGGAATTGGGTCGCGACGACTAATAAACGGATACTTCTTCGTTTGCGTCGCCCCGTTGGAGTAAAAAAATGTATCCATGGTGACACAAACAACGGTTGATGGATCAAAAACGAACAAATGCGTCAGGCCGTTGAAGTTGCCCTCAGCTTCGAGCAAAACAGCCAAGCTTCAACCAGGGAGGGACTACCAGACTCTTCGAAGGAATGCAAGGCAGTAAAAGAAGTGACTGAAGAAATGCAACAACAGTCGAAATGATCGGAATCTACTTGTTCACCATAGCAAGCAGTACACGCAGGCTGGAGCTGGCCTAGGCCAGTACAATTATTGAGAATCTACTGGTACTGAAGCAACTACACAAGTTGGGGAACCGGCTGTAGCTCATAGAATTGTTAATTCGGCAGAGGTTGGTTGTAAGTTTGAGCACCACTGAACTTGTCCAACTAGAAATTGCAACTTGAGCGCCTTATTAAGGGTCTTCTGAATCTGAATTGGATTGTTTTCTTCTTTTAAATGTGCGCCGAACTGCTCATCAGTGGAACAACTACACGGGCTCCGATCAGCTTCAGCTCGTCGCCGATGCCATGGACGGGTGAGCAGCGGGGAACCCGGTGTAGCTCATGTCCATGATGCCATCGTCTTCGGGCCCGGCAACGCCGTCGTCGGTGTCCCAGAGGAAGGCGGCCTGCGCGGCGAGGACATGGCTGTCGTGCGGGGAGGCCCTGGCGGCCCGGTCGAAGTAGCTGGAGGCGCGCTCCTCGTCGCGGTGCAGGTCCCAGACCAGCTTGGCGTACTCGGAGAGCAGCTCGCCGTCGTTGGGGTCCGCCAGTATGGCGCGGGAGTAGTACTCCTCGGCCCGCCGCCGGTCCCCTTTCACCTGGTAGAGGAACTGCGCGTAGTTCCTGAGGAAGAGGCCGTTGCGGGGGTCGCCGTCGATGAGCTTCTTGTAGTGGGTCTCGATGCCGGAGCGGTCCCCTCCCCCGCCGTCGGACGCCACCAGGTAGCCGCCGCCGCCGCCGTCCCCGCCGTCGATGCCGCCGCCGCCGCCGTCCTCGGTCAGCAGGCCCGAGCCCAGCCGGTCTATCCCGAGGCCCCTGGCCAGGAACAGCGGGTGCTCCTGCGCGTACGTGCCGATGCCGGTCCCGGCGCCGAAGCCGCCGAACGCCCGAAAGCTCGTCTCTTGCTCCTCGTCTTCGTCGGACTCATCTTCCTCGTCCCTGAACCCGTCGCGGGCCGTGAAGGACTGGATCGTCTCGAGCGCCGGCCTGGACCGCGGCGGCAGGTGCTGGTGGTGGTCGCCCAGGGCGCTGAGGTTGCCGTCGGAGCACGCGCGGCGCAGGCCGTGGCCGCCGCGGGAGCGGTCGTGGTCCGAGGAGCCGGCGGCGGTGGCGGAGAGGCTGCAGGAGATGGCCGGCGGGTGGTATGCGACCGTGGGCGAGGAGTCGGGGAAGTGGACGGCCGGAGAGTGGCCGCCGGTGGTGGCGTGCAGCGCGCCGGTGGACGCGCTCCGCACCAGCATGACTGCTTTTCCTGGGCAGGGTGCGAGGGGCCGAGGTGAGGGTGTTGGACTCTTGGCACTGCTGCTGAGTGATGGAGGATGGTTGTTGGGGGTGGTTGTTGCAGTGCACTGCAGAGCCATGGTTTTATGGGCGCGCGCGCGGCGAGGTGATAATTATGTTGTGGTGGAGAGGAGAGGAAGGGCGGCTTTGGTTTGGTTTGGCTTGGCTTGGTTCGTGTGCCATGTGAAGCACGGCCGAGAGTGCGTGGGAATGGACGGCGCGGGAGGCCTCCGGCTCCACGGCCAAGCGTCCGGTCTACGGTCAGTATGGGGGGTAACCGGCCCGGCCGCACCTTTTTCCGGCCCCGACGGCCGTCTTGTTGTTGTTTTGCGCTTTTGTGGTTGGAGGCCGTCCATCGGCCTCGGCATCGGACCCAGCAGCTAGCTAGAGAGTGACGCCGTGAGTGAGACGCGTACCACCGGACTCACCTTCACTCACGTACCCCGTAGTCATGGCTAGGAGCCATGCTTGTTTTACACATTTTCTATGAAGAAAATGTATGTGTTGTGTTTCTCATCAGACTTTTTTTTTATGTTGGGGAGTGTCACTGATCATCAAACACGTGTTGCAGTGGTTTCGGGTGGTTAATTGTCCCTCTTATGTTTTGTTGATCCTCCGTCCCTTCCATCCATCTTCGGGGGTTTTAATTTGCGCCGGGGGGAGAATATCACATGCTCTCATGTTTTCAAATGCTACCGGGAAAACGTGAGGCGCTCGATCGAGGATCCAATGGTCGTAAGTTGACTCTTTGGATTTAAGCGAAATAGGTATGGGCGAGCGCGGCACAACGCGGCTTGGCGGCGCAGAAGGCGTGGCTAATGCGGCGCAGCGGCACCGTGATCATCTGGATCACGCCGAACGCGAGTGCGGGTGGCCGGCGCGCGGCAGTTCGTCCGGCAAAGCTGTTCTGACCATCTGGGTCACATTCCTATCTATTTCAACAGTGCGATACACAAATCCACATCATAGATCTATGATCTAAAAATTATGGTAGAAGCAAAAACGGAAACGAAATCACGAGACAAAATCCATTTTGGCGGTCAGATCGTGGCTATACCTTCGACGATGGGGCGATGAAAGCCCGCTTGATGCAGACTTGACCCAGGCTCGACGGAGAGACACGTGTTGATAACGTCTACCGGCTGGCCGGTCCCGAGGATGTACAGCGTAGATGAAGTAGTAACAGCAACACGATAGATTGACATAAGGATGTGGGAAAAAACTCTCTTTATTATCTTTAATCAAAAGTGCGTACAATGATGGAGAGCCTTCTGTTTATATAGATAGTAAAGAGGATGAATTAATGCCCATATTACGTAAAGAGGAGAAACGATAAGGGCTGACTCAGTCCCTTCGCACCAGCCTCCTGCACGCACGAAGCGGGCTGGGCCCGGTTTCCCAACACTTGAGTAAATTAGTGCATGGAGATCGTGCGGTTAATAGCAGCTCGTGTGTGTGCATGTCTACTATTTAAAAATTGTAATTTCATTTGCTTTGAATCAAAAAAAAAGAAATAGAGAGAAAAAAAAGGCATGCTGCGTGAGGCACTAAGCACAAAAAAAAATTCCTTGTGTTCTTCTACTCTTCTTCAGAGAGTTGTGAGAGACAACATAAGACCATATACAATGCAAGGTGCTTAGAGAAATAAATTAGGCTTTCTTTAAACATTGATGCTTATTTGTATAGGATAGACGTTTAATTAGGCGTCTCTCCTATAGAAATAGGCATGTGTGCTTCCCAAAAACCTGGTTTATTTTTCTAAACACCTCCTTAAGCACCTAGCATTGAATAAGGCCTAAGGAAGAAAAAGGAAGCTAGCTGCTCCAACAATTACCATCGGAGCGACGGTTTCGACTTCGTTAATCCATACATTTCATAATTATTTACATGTTCAATTATGTGCAATAAAATTTTCTTTCGTAAACTGGTAGATAACTTTTATAGACAAGGATCATAACAAACACATTTTCATAAGTGATATCAAATAATAAATTTACATATGTAATCTGATTATAATGCACATAATTTTATATTTATTGGTGATTACTCTAATCATTTTGTTTCAATATAAAGTACAATATATGCATGCTAGACAAATTTAACCAAAAAATTATTAAAAGACAATATCATTAATCCAGTTTATGTTCTAAAACTTTCTATACATATGGTTACTTAATCACATACTAGAAACTACTAGTGTGATATTTGTTGAATCATACTCTTTGAAAATATTTATCATAAAATAGTAAGTATAAATTACTAAAAATATTAGTTTAATATAAAATGAGCGACACTTATTATGGATCTAAGGGAGTATAAATTATGTATTATAGAAAAAATAATTATAATTTCAAAGTTTTCTTACAAAATACATCTTACCTATGTATACAAATTGAAGTCAACTAATTTGGAACAGAGGTATACAAAATGGAAGTCAACTAATTTGGATGGAGAGAGTATTAAATACAAACATAAAATATACTAATTAATATTTATTAACAGTATCATGTGATTAAATTATGCTAATAAAATAAAATTATACTTGCAACACTATAACATACTAAAAATAAGATCTAAATAAGTATATATATTTAGTAAATAATTTATTTATTATATTTCTTAGGAAAATAGGTCTTCTCCTTGTTGTGATCTTGTAATTTGTGTCGGCGCCACTCTGTGTGACTTTGGCGGCGCGCAAGCACACATGCGACTTCAAGCTTGTGAGTCTCGTTGTGATCTCCTGCCAGGAGTATATGCTGTAGATTTGGAGCCGGGGCCTGAGTTAGACAGGGGTTCGTGTTGCCTATGCAAATATATGGTTGTGCGGGACATTCCGTTTAATCTTCCATCTGTGTATCGATATTGTCATGGCAAAGACTCTGAGGTGGTTAGGGCGTGGCCACGGTACATGCTAATAATGAAGATTATGCAGGTTTTTGCCATGAGGGCAATGTCGATCGGCATGCACCTGTCGTGCCGGCCCCTGTTGCTCCTCATCCTCTTGCCTCATTTGCTAAGGGGAAAGAAACAGAAAAGTTGTTAAGCGTAGGAGCCATTGTAGCCATAATAATTGGAACCATTTTGGTTATTATGGCGCTAGTGTGAGTGTGTCTACAAGTATATGCGTGGCTAAGCACGCCAAACCCCTGCCAGTAGTGATGACGACTCTTCGCGAGGTAACTACATAACTGATGAATAAACATACTTACTATTATAACATCAAACATATATTATCTCGTTGCTAATGATACGTGTACATGTGTATGCAGGTTAAAGTGTGCACCTGGTGGACACACCGTGAATCTCATAGTCCAGGAATCTATTGCAGAGGAGGAGCCTCGAAGCACCGTTACGACCCCGACAACAACACCATGTTGGTGTTGTGACAATAACACCATGTTGGTGTTGTTTGGTCTCTACTTTTAGTTGACCGATTTGGCTTGGATGTCATGTTGCTTGTGAGATGTCAAATCGATTATTAACTATGGTAGCCAGGACTGTTTTTAAATTAATAAGACATTTTCTTAATTAGCCTAAATAGCTATGCAGAAGAAACTAGAGATGATGCAAATTAAGTATGGAAGAAACCTGGTTGGCCAATCAGAGGTCACTAATTCATACCCTGTACTACAAGCAAAAGATCGCCTTGTTGCATCGGCATTGGCACAGTAATCAATAGGCATATAACTCTCCGCGTCAGTAAGTAATTCATGCGAAGATGTAGCCATCAAGTGGAACATACCTCCATTATCTATCTAATATGGAAACATGTAACCATAGACATGTAGATGTAACCTGAATGATTTGTGCATGTAAAACCACTCATTGACACTGTATAATAAACCAAATGAGGATGGACAACAATATAGATTTCAACATTGTATAATAAGGTCGAAGAAGCAAATAAATTGAGTCAAAATGAAAAATATAATAAAAAGTGGAATAACAACAGTATAAATTTCAAGATTAGGATGGAACTTTGCGGTTGAAGGAATGAGGATGGAAATATTATTGGCAAAAGATCGTGTTCATCCGGCTGATTTCAACGCGCGCGTCGACCGCCTCCACAACCGCCGGATGGATCCTTTTATGAGTACGGTCCAACAACCCATCAAACCAACCGGCTGACTGAAATTAGCGGTCAGTCGCAAAGGCAGCGAGGCGAAAGGGGATCGACGATAGGGGGTCAACAGCGTTTGCCGCACCCTCTCCGACCACTGCAGATAGGTGAGTGGGGCGAGCAGAGGGCTAGCTGTGCTGCGGCGACATTGCCGCCGGAGCAGCCAACGAGAGGAGAGAGGGCTGGGGCCGCGGCCAGCTCGCGCGGCCGCCCTCCTCGGTGTCTGCCTCCACGGTCACTGCCGGCGTGGCCCGCAATGACCTACGCCTCCCCTTGACACCATGGATCGAGCTTGGAGCTCGCCGGAGTCGCCTGAACGCCGCTGCTCGCCTCCCACCACCCGGATCTGGCGGATCCAGCCGCCGCGCACCGCCCCCGACCTTCCCTGCCTCAATCCCTTCTCTGATAAGGTTGGATCCATTTGCAACAGAGTCTATGTTGCAATGGACCGACCGCAACAGAGCCTCTATAAAAAAGCTCGTTGTTTCAGATGCGGGCGGTCGACAAAAAAAATGCTTGGATCCATTTGCAACAAAGGGTCTGTTGCAATGGTTCAACCGCAACAAAACCGTTGTTGCAAATCTTGTTGTTCTTGGATGTGCGTGATCGGAAAAAAAAATGCTTGGATCCTTTTACAATAGAGGCTCTGTTGCAATGGTCCGATCGCAATAGAGTCTTTGTTGTAAGGCTCGATGTTCCCTCATATGCGCGTAATCTGACGGGCCATCGTACGGTTATGCATGTGGCAAATATTTTAAAACATCTACCGACGGACGCGTAGCATTGATCAAAATTATTGGAATCATCTCTTTACAATGAGGTGGTGACACTGCGCCTAAAATAAGAAGGCACCATCTCGAAATATACAAATTGAATTCCTCAAAGTCCGACAAAGGGAGTACATGACAATTAAATAACACAAACAACTGCAGTAACCTAGAAGAAAAAAATCAACTTCGACAACTTATTGGGCAACATGTGACTCATTCAGTTAGGAAAACTCACAATAACACTTCATAATCCTTTCCTGAAACAAAATTTAATACTCAAATATAGTCATATTTCCTGGGAGTCAACGTTCGAGGCTTTGGCCGCCTTGTGCAAAGAGACAAACCCAGAAGCGTCCCCAATGAACCCAACGTCATGTTGAGTACAACCACGTGAGAAGAGCAAGATGACTTCATTTCTACCTACAGGAGGTTCAGGGTATCTCGCCTGAAAGCATCCTCTCGAACCGCTGAAGTAAATAAGTACTGATATATAAACATGGAACCACTAATTTCAGAATTTATGTTACTGATTCTCCCACAAGTTAGGCACAAAATCTGAATACGTATCAAAGAGATCATGTCAAAGCATATGTATCGGTTTTGGGCATGTTTTCGACGAAATCTGAAAACCGGTACATCTGCGTCAAGCGCACACACCGGTTCCCAACATGCAAGAGAGGACCTCAACACTAGATATAGGCGCAACGAGGTTCGAGTCACATAATCTAACAGCAGACCTAATGTGAGGGAGCTTGGATATAAACGATTGTGCCCAACATCAAGTGGTGGTCACAGAGACATGAGTTTGTCACGTATATGCGTGTGCTAAAGCTCGACGATTACAATGGGACCTTTGGAATGGACTGGCTCTCTCACAACAGTACGTCCCATGAATTGCCACCACACGAGAAGGGCAGGAGGTCACCTTACAAGGTGTTCAACAAAAGACACAGTCGAGCCTTTTCCCTATTGAATCAGAAATGCTAAACAAGTGGGTTGCATGCAACGACATTTGGGCAATGACTATTTTGGAGGTTGCATCGGGATCATCTAAATAGCCCATCACCGGTCCGGAAAAGAAGTTCAAGAGATGCTTGACAAGTTCTCCGACGTCTGTGCGAAACCAAGCTCACTTCCTCCGCATCGTCAATATGATCATGCCATTAGCCTGACGCCGAACGCTCGACCAACTACCATGCCGTCGTACCACTACCAACCCTTGCAAAAGGATAGGATCGAATGACAAGCGACGAGGTGCTTCTCTTCAGGGTGATTACACACAAAACGAGTGATGAGGTTATACCTTATCGGGCCCATGAAGATACAAGAACCATTAAAGGGCCCAGGTCCATTAAAGATAATCAATACCTAGATCATTTAATTGACATAGCCTTTGGTCGTATATTCATCAGTAAAGATGTGCAATTCAGGGTCTTACAACAGTTCGTGTGTCGTTCATAGTCCACCGTCATGATTTCACTCGGTACCAGGAGACATCCGACGGGCGTTCCAAGCATGGGAATCTACATGATGTAAATGAAGATACTACCTTAGAGCATATTGGTTAATTAAAATATCAGTTATAGTATGTAGTGGATCACTCATACATGGAACAACTCACTTGTGACCGAGTATCTGTTAACCCCGTCCAAAGCGAACTCTACATAAACTTTCGAGAGAACATAGACAAAAGTTAGATACTCTGTAATTCTATTCCCATAAGTAAAAAACATTGATCGTGTGCTATATCGGGGATGGTTTCGTGAAGCATGGTACCAAAACTATTGTTGAAACTCTTTGTAGTCAACATGATGCCAGAATTGCTACCTCAAACGAGTTAGTCTAATTTGTTGTCGGGAAAATTACTGTTTTGGTTACAATAAGGCAGTAGACCTTCCAATAAATGATTGATATTCTACCAATTTCTGCAGTAGTTATGTTTGAACAAACTTGTGACATATCATGATATGAAGCACGAATCAGACTTGAGCAATGTTTTTGGACAGCTTCACTCGGCTAGCTGCCTGCTGATTAAGTTCTGACCCCGTGCTCTGGGATTTTTCTCATCACACCATACAAGTACAACATGCTTAGCCGCCACGCGTGCACGCCTCCCACTAGGCCACAACTTCCTACCCTCTGACCCAAAGGGCCCATGAACTACCCAACCTTTCACACACAAAGTACCGTGAGACCGAGTCAAAATTGATCACCAGATTGCAATCGTTGCCCTCAATTGATTCCTGGGCGTTTCACCTCTAGGAGCTTTAGTGTTATAAGAGATTTGCTGGAATTTGGGCTTTGCCAATAATTTGCTCTAGCTGGGTATACAAGGGCTTCACGTTTAAGAGACGTGGACGAGACGCGAAACAAGAAGTGAGAAAGTACACGTGATTAGCCATGATCTGGTCAGTATTAAGGTAAAACGACATCGGGGGGGGGGGGGGGGGGGGGGGCTCCCCCCTTCCACCACTAGTATGAGAACGATGTCTTTATTTTTCACATTCCTACTTTGCCAACCAAAGAGGCCCTGTAACTCCTCCATAGTAACATTCCTCCACATACCTAGCAGATTCGGGACGGGACAGAAGAGCAGCGCCACGGATTATCGCGTCCTCATCCTTGATTAGCCCCCTACCATTGAAGTAATCCTCGAGGAGCCGCCCAATCATGGGGATCCTCATGCTATCACCGACGAGAATGACCTCGTCGATGGCGTCTTTGTGGCTTGGGGAAGCGGGGGGACTTCTCATCACCACGGTGTCCATTATGTTCATTGCTCTCTCCATGAGATCACGGTTAAGCTCCTCAAACTTGGCTCGGGTGAGCTCCTCGTAGATATCTGCGCCTTCGCCGAGAAATGATCCGATGTCCATAAGAACGCCTTCTCGGTGGCTCAGTCTCTTCTTGGCCCTCTCGCAGTCTGCCCTCAGCTTCCTGAGAGCGCGATCGTCGCCGCGGATGTCCCGGTGATGCTTCTCCTTGATCAACTCCACGAAATAGTCCACAAGCCTACCCGTGAAGTCGTCACCTGCACACAAATAAATTCCATCAACTTTTTATCTTGTTTCATTTGTTACCTTGAGGCTTGAGATGTGCAGAGTATGATTACGGTACCGCCTAGGTAGGGATCATGGTGTTCGTCGAGGAGAATGCCCGAGCCATCCTTGAACCTAAACTTGGCGGCATGGCACGTGCGGCCCCCGAGATGGTAGACTAGGATGACCTTGCATCTCGCGGCGCAGATGCGCCTCCGCCATTCGCTTCAGCTCGGCTATGAGGAAGCTTGCGACATGCTCGGGGAGGAAACTCTTGACGTTGCCTTCCTCGATCTCCATCTCGATGCCGCATCTTCCCATCTTCTGCGTGAATTGGTACGGCACCAGCTCGGCCTCTCTCTTTACCATCTCGTTGTACATCCTACCAGTAGCAAAGGAATTATGATCCATCCTACGTACCAACTCGAGCAAGCTTCTAGGATCTAGAACCAACCAAAGTAAGAAAAGTAGTACTGTAGAAAACTACTGTGCTTGCCTGATGCCAAAGAGGCGCTTGAAGCCGGAGACGGCCGTCCCGGGGCTGACGGCGGCGTGGTTCATGGCGGCCTCGCCGACGAGGGTGCCGTTGCCTGTGAAGGCGACCCAGGAAGGGATGCAGAACTGGTAAGCGGTGTAGGGATCCAGGCGCCCCCCGTAGCCGGCGACGCAGGACTTGGTGTTGCCGAGGTGGATGGCCGTGGTGTTGCCCGTCATGAACAGCGAGGCCGCGTCATACGCCTGGAACACGGCGGCGCAGTGCCCGGGCCTCAGGTCCCGCGGCCGCGGGAGGCCGAACGCCGGGACGCCGGGCGTCGTCGATGCCGCTGCATGTCAAGAACATCAAATTAACGAATTAGGCGGGTGCGCAGCCGGAGTTCAGTCGATGTCGGAGGGAGAAGAAGGCAGATATACCCACGGCCAGGAGCAGTAGAGCGCCGAGGTAGATTTGACGAGTCGCCGCCATTGGGGTTTTTGTTTGTCGGCGTGTGTTTTGCGCTAGCTAGGCAGGGATTGACGATTGTGCATGCGTGTGACCGGTAGATGCAGCATGCACGTCACCATGTCATCGACGGCCGTACGATCGATCATGCACGCCGCGTGATACTCCAAGTCCTAAGCAAAACATGCCACGTTAGGTCCATAGTAGCTTTTCCAGTTCCACATCCACCATCTTTGCTCGGTGCTCAGCGAGTAAATAGCATAAAGCCATCATACGTTGTGTCCAGGAATAGCGATCAAGCGGGAGTTTTTTTTTTGATAGTAAATAGACTTTATTCCTCAAATAACAGATACATCGTTTACAAAAGAATGAGAAATAAAGTCAGGAAGTGAACCATCCCAGATATAGGAGTGTTTGGTTCGGCCGGCTTCCTTCGCAAGATCATGAGCTACTTGATTTGCTTCTCTTCGACAATGCAGGAAGGATACTTCACCAAAGTTCAATACCAAGGCTTTTCCAGTTCCACATCGGCTATCTTTGCTCGGTGCTCAGCGAGTAAATAGCATAAAGCCATCATATATACGCCGTGTCCAGGAATAGCGATCGAGCGGGAGTTGGAGTGGTTACAAGGGATAATGCAGACGTCTTCAAGGGTGTCGCGTCTCAGTTTTTGCCGCAGTCGATGAAGCCGCTGGTTGCCGAGGTCTTGGCCTGTAATTAGACGGAGAACCGAGAGGTTAAAACATTGATGTGGAAGACTGATGATAATCTTTCGGTTATGTGGGTCCGTTGGTGAGATATATCAAAGCTATATATGCTTGCGAGAAGGGAGTGGAAAATTAGCTGGCGAAGGAGATCGGTGAATATCGCTGCACATGAACTGGCTAAGTTTTCAGTTGATTTTTTTTTCTGGTTTTTAAGGCACTAGGCCCCATACTGCATTTTATCTGTAATTTCGTCTGAAACTTTAATTTCTCATTAATAACGACATGATGTTTACCCTTAAAAGGAGAATAAATCCATCATAATTAGGGTTTTAGTTACGACAACCATCATTTTTACAAGTTTCTCTAATAAGTAATAACTATCACAACCGTAGTTCACTGTTTGAAAAAACTACTTAGTATTACTCATGTCTGTGTTAGCTCATTTCAATCACGGTTATAACAGATTGGGTTCACTCGCCAGTTTTAACACTACATAAAAATCTTTGAAGAAAAAACACAATTAGATCCCTGAAAAAAGCAAATGGGTCCTTGTAAAGCTGATCGTAATCTTTCTCTCCCGCGGTCAACCGCCATGGCCATCCAGGAGCTCATCGTCGTATACCTGGTCGCACCAGTGACCTCCTCGCACAACACAGTCGTCCCCCGCAAATTCCCTCGCCGCCTCCTGCGCCCTCTCTTGTCCCGAGTGGCTGACGCCCACTCTTCCCCCCCATCTAGAGCATGGAGCCCCTTTAGCGACCGATCCCATCGGTGGCTAATGCCCTCTCTTCGCCGCCCCCTGAGCCAACCCCTACAGGCGACCTCCGCCGCCTTCTGCCCCTGGGACCATGTGACGCCCCCAAAATCAACCCGTGTACAGTAATCATACACGCAGGGTACACGGCTGAGATTAGGGTGCCAGGGTGAGAATATCACAGCACAACACTAAACACAAAAGGATAAACAAATATGTTACAATATCAGGGATCACGAGGATCCGAATACATAAGTCATACAAGCCATAATATCTGAGTACAGACATAGTTAGTCAAGTTTTGCCTTAAGAAGGCTAGCGCAAATGACATCAGAGGTACATATCGAAAAGGCGAGGCCTCCTGCCTGGGATCCACCGAACTACTCCTGGTCGACGGGGAGCTCGACGTCGTAGTAGTCGCCTCCGGGGTACTCCTGCTCCTGGGCTCCAACGTCGGCTGCAGCGGCCGATCAGGCAAAGCGAAAAAGGGGAAATAAAGCAAAGGTGAGTATCTAGCATACCCGCGAGTCTTACGTTCGCTACTAAGCATTATGCATTGTATCAACGGAAATAAGAGGTTGTATATAGTGGACTGCAAGATAGAAATCAGAATAAGGGTAAGAAGCTAGGCCTATCGAAGACTAGCATCTTCCGACGATGTCTTGCAGCATGAGGTAAGAATCAGCCAACAGTTTATATAAAGCATAAAGTAACAATGCAGCAGAAGTTGCTGCAGGATTGTATAATAATAAGTTGTAATAATTAACAATGCCTCCGAGTTCCCTCCTCGACTCCCCTGCGAGGAAGCAAACCCGGAACCATACAGTTTAATAGTAATAGTTTGTAGTGGTAAGATCCAGCTTCAGCATAAAGCGTCCTGTTATCGTGGACACGGCTATTCGAATAGATTAATCTTCCCTGCAGGGGTGCACTTGTGTTACACTACACGCACGGATCTCCAGGGTGGCGGGCACCTTGTTAGGGAACGCTCCACCGAGGCTATCCGACACTCCATAGCCCATCTTTCAAACTCAACAGAGAGGCCATCCGCCGGTCTAAATCCTAAGTACGCCGGGCCTTGGACCCCAACCCGAACGTACTCCTGCACGGTGTGTGGCTAGCCGGTGAAGTTGAAGCAAATCCAAATAAGACACCACCGCGCGAGCAAATATGACAACAGCACTTCCCGGCGCAGGCCGCGGTACTTCTGACGTTTGAAGAGTCCTCGGACGACACTATGAAGCAGAGGAGCCCATAACTCGTAATTCCCACGGGTAGGTAGTGCGTACATGGCATATAGCCAACTCAAGACATTCACTGAACCATTTAGCATTTTAATTAACCTGCGTGACAACCGTTATCGTTGCCTCGACTTAACCGACCCGCGGACAACGACAGCAGTCAGGACCACCAGTACATCGGTGCCTTCCTTGTCGTCCCACCAAGTCACCGCGGTTACCAACAAGGTGAACCGTCTCCTTACCTTGTCTCGCGTGTGCTCCTGGAGGAGCTCGACTTTCGTGGTTTGGTAACTCTCGCGGCCAACGATCAGGGGCCAAGCACACCGGTACACTGGTCGTACCCTCCCTGCCGTCCCGTCGCAATACCTCTCGCGGACACCGTTGGGTCGCCCGACTTCGTACCTGAAGGACAACCGTTGCTCAGGTATCTAGAGTGGCTATACAGAGTCAGCAACGAGTGGAGTACAAGGATTACTCCTTGATAGCTCACACTTGATGGTGGCTCGGCAGAGCCGAGCTAGGGGGCCTGAGGCGGTGTCTGCATTGTACCGTACCTGTGCAGTTATAATATTTGTATCCGCGTTCACTCCACTGAGTGATCACGGCCCTCTATCTAATCCTAGCTAACAATGCGCAGGGCTCACTGCTGAATAATGCATAATAATAATAGGCAGCATAGGATAAAGGAGGTACATCAAGGGGCGACAAAAACAGGCTATGCAATTGAATAGGATTGTAACGTAGCAGCAGCAGTAACAATGCCTAGTGCAAGAAATGTACGGAAAGATAGGCGATATCTGGGGAAGAGAATGGCTCTTCTTTCCTGGAAGCTCGGCGGTAGGGGTAGGGTCGTCGACGAAGTAGTCGTACTCAGCAGCGGTGTAGTCGACGGCAGCAGCGGGGTCTACCGGAGATTAAGGGGGGGGAGGAACAGTAAATACACATCAAGCATATATAAACAGATGCATGACATGACAGATGAAATGTTAACGGTGTTCTAACGCAGTGCAATGCACGTTGCTCGGAGTGGAAATTCATCCGGGGATGAACGGCCATCTCCGGGTGATTATCGGACAAGGTGTCCGGAGGGGGAAGATATCATGCCGGAGGTGTCGTGGACATCCGACACATGTGTGGGTGGTGTACCCAGGTTAATTGATCTATTCCGAACAACTTTCGTGTGCGAAATAAATTCATCCGGGTACTTTAGCAGTACCGGACAATTTACCGGACTCCCGGTCCGGAGGGGGACGGTTCGATGTTCGTTGTGTTAGAGGGGTGTGATAGACATACGGATAGCGTATTCGTATTCGTTATATTTTTCTGATCAATTTTCATGTATAAAGTTTTTGAATCTGAGTTACGGTTTAAAAGTTATTGAATTTCAAAGTTTTAAATCATTTAAATGATTTTCTGAATTTCTTTTATTATTAAATTCCAACATTATCCAAAACATTATCCACAACAGTGCCTGACATGTGGGACCCACATGTCAGCCTCTGTTTATTTATAAAACATTTTAATAAATCAAAATAGGCACTGGGCCCACATGTCAGCCCCTGGATTTTCTTTAAATCTTTTTAATCAATAAAAACTGATAGTGAGGCACAGTGGTCAGTGACACATAAGCTAATTAAATCTGTTTAATTAAGTTAAATGGCCAGGGGGCCCACTGGTCAGTGACTGTTAGTGCAAATTCATTAGCACTAACAGTGAAGCTGACGCGCGGGGCCACCTGGCAGCCTCACCAGAACTCCACCGGCGACTCGCCGGAGACAGAACTCCGGCGAACTCGAGCCAACGCACGCCACAGGGCAAGGTTTTGCCCGCCGTTTGTTCCTACGAGACCAGTGAGGCATGCCGCGTTGATTCATGGTGGGGGAGGGTGTCGGGGACGACCAGGGTGAGCTCGGGGTCAACAATGGCGGACGAGGCGGTCGGGCTCCAATGGCGCCTTGCTACATGCGAAGAAATCGAACGCTCTACGGGGTGGGATCGACCATATGGTCCATGGGGAGCACGCGGGTGTCATTGGCGTGAGTTGGGACGGACCAAGTCGACGGCTACGACGACGTGCCACGGGGGCCGGAGCAAGCGAATTGGGGGAAAAGGCTACGGGCAATGGGGGCGACCACGGATGGTTGGGGGTGATGCGGGTGCTCACCAGGAGCTAGTAGCCATGAGAGTGGGCTCGGGGGCGAGGTGGAGTAGCCGGAATCGGTCGAAGAGCTAGCCGGAACCGAGGTTGAAGACGAAGACGTAGTCATCGCAGAGAGGCACCACAGCTCGATTCCTCCAGCAGCTTGGTGTAGTCGTCGATGGCGAGTCCAGTGGGCAAGGTGTAGTGGGCTGGTTTGGCTAGTGGACGCGCGAGCTCACGACCGTGTCCATGGCGGGTTCTGCGGATTTTCCCCCGACGAGAGCTTGACGAGGGAGGGGAAAGAGGAGGGGTGGGGTGTCCAGGAGGTGCGGGGCTGTGGCCTTATCGCTGCTGCGCCGGGAGGGGGGGCAGGTGAGGCGGGGCCGGCCTGGCAGCGGCGTGGCCGCGCTCGGCCGCCGTACGGGGCAGGTGGGAGCAGGTGGGAGGAAGAAGACAAGCTGGGGTGGGCCGAGCTGGGCCATCGCCCTGGGCGAGGTATTGCACTTTTGTAATTTTTTTGATTTCTTTTTTTTCTGTTTTTTTCTGTTAGTAATTAATTTAGTGCCTTTTGCATTTTTGTAAAATGTGTAACCTGGCCCATAATTAGTATTGTATATTCCTAGGGGGCTACAAAAAGTATAGGGTTTTTCCAAACTCATATAATAATTTTTTTGAATATTCAAAAGGCAAACAGTGTTGTTTTGGCTTGTGTTTGAATTGTTTGAATTTTTCAGTAGCATAATAAATTACCATAACCACATGGGCATGACCCACTGATTATTTGTGATTTAATAAAAGTGGTTGTATAATTTTTGGACAAGTTTTATTTGCAACATTAATTTTAATATCAACAAAAGGCATTTTGGATTTGATTTGATTCAAATTTGATCATGACATGATTTAGCAACAGTAATTGTCATTAGCAAAAGGATTACTGTTACAGATAACTGAGGGTGTTACAGACCATGCTTCGGCCAGAGGGAGCGAAGCAGGCGGGTCCGTGCTCCGGGAGCCGGTCGTGGCGGTATGGGGGAGCATGAGGGGCGGTACGGGGAGGAGGAGGAAAATTCGTTGGCCGACCACGGGATTCCAGCTCGCCGGCCATCATCCGCTTTTTCCTCCATTTTTTGGACCTAATTGTGTTTTTTTTCAAGGATTTTATGCAATCATAAACCTGATGAGTGGATCCGATCTGTCATAACCGTGATTAAAATGAGTTAACATAGTCATCAATTCTATTTGTAGTATTTAAAAGCCAAGTAAGGTTTTGGTAGGTATCAGAGCAGGTTCAAAAAGTGGTGGTTTTCCGTAGCCCTAGCCCTAATAATGATAGTTTTATGCTATTTACTCGTGCTCAATCTCATCGTTATTATGTCTCGCTCCAGGTAATTCTGTTGCTGCTTTCTTTTGGTAGTTTGTAAAGACAAAATGAATTCAGTTAAATAAAAACGAAAGAGAATTCTTTATGAGAAAAACTAAAATGTAAAAAAATGAATTAAGGGACTAGCTAGCAGGGTTAAAAAGTTCGATGAAATCTATTAATATGTACCTAGTTTCGAAGATCTCAATGTAAGAATCCAATGATGAAAATGATTCATGATTTAGACACACGCTTCACGAGATAAATATTTTGAACAGAAAAATTAAAAAAAATAAACTTTTAGATTACAACAACGATGCACGTGTAGTGTGATACTTGTCATCTTCAGAAAAAATGAGAGTGGCCTCTGCAAACTATGATCTTGTTTCTATCTTGCGTTGCACATGCCATGACTCGACCAAACTCACCGCGCGGGCAATGTGAACCAGCCCACTTATAAGTTTTATTATTTTTCTTCTATCAGTTTTGTTTGGATGGAGCAGGCTAATGTTCGGTTGACTCTAGGAATTTTATCAGTTTTTCCCACAAAAAAAAGCTTCTTTAACAACTACAAAAGTTTTTACAAATTTAATAAATGACACGAGTCACAAAAATGTCTGCGGATTTAGAAAAAATAACTTATTTATAAAAAGTCTTAAAATTTGGAAAAGTCCGCATGATTTTAAAAAATGTTTAGTAGTTTGTCAAAAAATTATTATGAACTTAAGAATAGTTCAAAAACTTAAAAAACATTCTTACTTTTACATACAAATTTAAAATTTATTCCATTTTTCTTTATTTACGAAAATTTATAAAAATGAACCTTATAAAATATTATAATTTAAATGTTTATATTTTTTTATAATATATTAATTGGAAAATACGTTCATTAATTTAAAAAATGTTAATAATTTTGGAAAAAATTCACGAATTTGAAAAATAATAAAATTAGAAAATGAAAATAATAAAAGAAATTGTAATATACCGACAAAAACGGAAGAGACAACACAAAAAAAAAGAAAAAGAATCATCTGACAAAACTTCTAAAAGCTTACCCAAACATTAAAGGGAAAACCTATATTGTGCCGGCCCAGTAGGGTGCACGTTTGCACACTTTATTGCCCCAGGCATATAGGGCCAGTTCTTTTCGCTTTATGATTCTCCATAATCTGATTCTGTAAAACTGCCCATAGAATCGTCTGTCCACAAAATCAATCATCGAGTTCTTTTCTGTGATTCCAGTCTGTGATTGTTGTAAGAGTTGTGTGCTGAAATGTCTGTAACGCCCCTATGTTGAAATGAGTGTTGAATTGCTAATATATATATATATATATACACACATAAATGAGTTGCAAATATCTATACTATTACAAAATTCATACTACTAAATAAATTACAACATACAAAATGTACAACACATAATACCTGAAAAGGGGAATAACATGATTATGTTAAAAAATCCTACACGTGAGTACCTCAGGATCATACAGGATCCATGGCAAATTCCTACAACATCCATGGCAAAAATCCTCAGGATGAAACAAGGAGGAGGAGACAGAGGGAGGCTGGGGGAGAGGAGACCTCTCCAGCGACGCAGACTGCAGCGGGATGGGACGCCGGAGCAGGGCAGCCGCGGCGTGGGGGTCTGCATCGGGACAGGACGCCGGAGCAGGGCGACCGCAGCGTGGGGTCTGCAGCGGGACGGGATGCTGGAGAAGGGTGGCCACGGCGTGGGGGTCTGCAGCGGGACGTAATGCGGGAGCAGTGCGGCCGCGGCGTGGGGATCTGCATCGGGACTGGACGCCGGAGCGGACGCGGCGGCCGCGGCGGATCCTGGTGTCGTCGCCGGCGGGGCGAACTGGGCGGGACGCGACGGATCCCAACGTCGCTGCTGGCGGGCCGAACACGACGAATCCGGCGGATCCCAGCATGCCTAGAGAGGAGCGGCGGACGTGCCGAGACGAGATCCTGTCGAGTGTTGACAGAGGAGCGCCGTTGGGTTTCCTTTGTCGGGCCCGAATGGCATTCTTCTCGTAAATAACTGTGTTTAACAGGGTAGTTGTCCAGAGCGAACCGGTACCTTTTGCGGGAAGCGCCTAGAATCGTCAAAATCGTGGGTAGATGGCGATTTTGGATTGCACTACTGATTCTAGCGATTCTCGGATGATTCCTGGGGCTGGATTGAGTTCTTTTGCGATTTTGATTCTCTGGATAGCGATTCTTCAGAATTGAGCCAAAAGAACTGGCCCATAGTAGTAGTAGGAAGCATCGGCCTTATCTTGTTTTCTAGGCCAAAGCATGAGACTCTCACCTTCGAGCAAGGTCATAAGATCTGTTGGTTTTTCTAATTTGGGAGCAAGGAGTGACGAAGTTTCATTAAATAAGGCCTTAGAAATCCTGCTTCCACTTTCATAATCAATTTGTATGCAACACTTTTTATTGGGTGCAGTCATTAGTTGGCTAATAAGTTTCAGTTTGTGTAATCTTTATTTTGGAACATAGGTTCAACACTGACTAACTGCAGATTGCAACTTCAGCGCCTTCCATGTAAGGATGTTTTCCGGAAAAATAAAACATAGTTATACTTAATGCATAGCCTACAGTACTTCACAGGTGTAACTTGGAAGACACATGAAGGTATGCTTTTGTTAGGAAGATTTTTATGTTCCTTGTATCGGCATTATTAGTTGAAGTCTCTACAATGAGTCTGATTTACTTTCGTGCCAAATGGCTTGATTCTATCGGGTGAAGGTACTCGATACCATTGCCTGCTATTTAAATTAAGAAACCATTTGACACGAAAAGCTCTTCTGAATCTACAATTCATTGGTAGAATTTGATTGATCATATTGCTATAAGACTGAAGAAATGCATAGTGCTACAAGACTGAAGAATTTGAGAGATTGTGATCGTTTTCTTTCCTAAATATCAAACTATAAAAGCGGTACATCTTTTGATAATGAGCAAAGCAGTGCGTAGGCTGGACTAGACCATAATCAATTATTGGAATCCGGTATGAAGCAGGAACACGAAGCCATGAACGAACGAGTAGAGCAGCAAACGCCGTGTAGCTCCGGCTCCGTTGTGGCTGCAAACAAGAAATCAAGGAAACATGCATCAGGGACAATATCCTGATTTACTAAAAGTCAAGGAAACAAGAAAACTTGATCGGTCGAAACATACTACTCACACGGGACTAATCAGCAGTCTCCATTCCGAAATGCAAATCGACCACCTTCGATGTCAAATGTGACGCCGACCGACCGTGTCATGGTGTTTCCTAGTATCTGAACACCTTTTACTAGACCTTCGTCGCTCATGAAGTAGGTGCATAGTCCATAGTCGGTACTAAAAAAGAAAGAGCTCTCAGGTGGTAGTGTGAGTGTAACACCCTCGTCGATCATGAGCTCCACCACCGGCAAGGCGGCCCAATTTTTGAACTTTTCAAAGGAACCATCCTCAAAGCAGATATATTCTGGCCCCCTGACGTTACTACGATCAAATCTCAGAGGTTTCATTGCTTCGGTGATCACCTTGTCAAGCTGGTTGAAGGTATCTGACAGCAGTACTCAGGGCCTGAGATTTCGGGGGGCCGGGGCGAAACTATAATTCGAGGCCCTTCGGGGTCCTTAGTATAAATGTTTAAACTAGTAATCATTATATATAGATATAATTTGCATTAAAGAAAATAGTTAAGTGCATTCAAAATCAACGTACATATCACACAATCTATTACATATTATCTTTAAAAATTTCTTCTAACATTTTGAGAAGCAAAATCACTAATGATAGTATCAATATCAATTTCATCAAGCATTTTTTTCTCAATGCATAAAGTTGCCAAGCCATTTAACCTCTCTTGCGACATTGTAGATCTCAGATAGTTCTTCAATAATTTCAACTTTGAAAAACTTCTTTCAGCTGATGCCACAGTCACAGGCATGGTAAAGAGAATCCGATATGCAATAGAAATATTAGGATAGCAATCTGCTTCTCTGACATACTCAAAAATCTCCATAGCAGACATTGCTCTATCGGGCAAAGTTGACTGCATAACAGTTAACTCTGAAATCAAATCATTTAAGTCAACATCAGATGAACCATTCAAAGAGAAAGAACTTGCAAATTTAGTGCAACTGTCTTTAAGTTTATAATGGTCCAGTGACTTCAAGGCCGTTGAACTCATTAAAAATCCAAATATATTTTTGAATGATTCAAGTTCTTCAAATCTATTTTTTAGTGAAGTGGCTGCCTTATCAACCATAACCAAAAAATAATTGACTTTAAAGTCATTCTCGGCTTCCAAGATTGCTTCATCATTGTCATCTTCATCAAATTGTTTCTTCCTGGAGACACGACGCTTTACTGGAAATGATGGCTCAACATCCATTTGAGCCGCAATCTCTTTGGCAGTAATCACACTAGGAACAAACCCTTCCTCTCTATAAGTGTCAAAATAAGTCCTCATACTATCTATTTGCGTTAAGGCAGCCTCAATGCACATGGATGGTGATTGAAGCTTCTTGCTCACTGTATTTACCGCAAATAGAATGTCATGCCAAATGACCATGCCAAGTATGAACTCATAGCTGCCGAGCACATCAAACAAATTTTTTGCATCACTCCTATCCTTGGGTTCTGTACCACTATCTTCACTTAACTCAAGTAGAGCTGATCTTATGTTAGGAGCTTGATATCTAATTGCTTTAACATTTTTGATCCGACTCTCCCAACGAGTATTGCTCAAAGATTTCACGGTTAAATCTTTCACGTGGCTAAGAAAAACTTTCCATCTTTTCGTAGAACCACTAAATAGTACATATATTCGTTGCACAATTCCAAAAAAAGAAACAGCTTTGCCACAAGATTTAGCCATATCACAAAGAGTGAGATTAAGACTATGGCAAGCACATGGCATGTACAAAGCTCTTGGATTTACCTCAAGTAACCGACTTTGCACCCCCTTGTATTTTCCTTTCATGTTGGACCCGTTGTCATAACCTTGGCCCCTAATGTCATCAATATTAAGATCGAAGGACTTCACAGAATCAACCAATACCTTGAAAATTCCCAAACCAGATGTGTCCTCCACTACCAAAAACCCGAGAAAGTACTCCGCAATTTGTACTTTTCCATCAGACATATGAACGCATCGAACCAAGAAAGTCATTTGTTCTTGATGACTAACATCCGGGGTACAATCTAGGATAACAGAGAAATATTTGGCCACTTTGACAATCTTGATGATAGAATTTGTAATGTCACCAGCCATAAGAGAAATCAACTCATTTTGAATTTTATGGCTAAGATAATGGTAATGGATATCTTTGTTTTGAATACGCTTAAGATGATCTTGCATTACCAAATCAAATTCTGCAACCATCTCCACACAAGCTAAGAAATTGCCATTGGAATCATCATAAAGTTGCTCACTGGATCCTCTAAAAGCCAAATTGCGCTTACCAAGAAATTTCACAATGGCAACTATTCTTAATAAAACTTGCCTTATGCGTTCCTTCTCCTTTGTGATTTGCTGTTGTAACTCTTTGTCAATTGTTTCATGTTTTCTCAATCTAATCCTCAGTCCATTCCAAGAGTTCATGTTTGTAATATGGTCGACACTAGCTTCATGTTCTTTTAGTCTCTCACTAATATGCCTCCAATCAAAAAATCCATCATGCCCCAATGCACTCTTGCATTTATCGGAATTGAAAAGCTTACAACAAAAACAAAACACTTTTTTTGCGTGTTTTGAAAAAACTAACCATTTTCTATCACGCACCTCTCCATTGCTCATTTTTCTTGAGTAGTGACTATACGAAAAATGTCTTGAATTTTCATCCAAAGGATATTGAGTGTTTTCTTCTTCCCTTTTAGGCCCCTTTTCCACTAGTATGTCCCTCGCTTTGTTATCAAGACTACCCCAATTGATTGGATCATAAATATCCACAGTAATAACCGGTTCTTCATCAACACTAGCAGATTCTGTCGTAGATGAATTAAATATGGGCTCATGGTCATGGTCACTTACATTGGTATCGTCCATGTCGATGTCAACATCGTCTTCTGTAGAAGTATGACCATCATCTTCCTGATTGGCATTAGTTTGGTCGTCCACAAGAACTAACGCCAACTCGTCTGGATTTCTTGAAGTGCTCGTGTTACTCTTATAATATTTAAAAATAGATCCACTATGTTTTTCGTTTTCCTCATCCGCCTCCTTCTTCCTTTTTCTTTTCTCACTTCCGGATGCATACTTTCTAGTTGACATGGTGATCCTGAAATTAGAAGAAACAATTAGCTTTTATAATTAGCACGAAGCTATAAATATATTACATTAATTATAGAAGTTTTTCATTAAACATCATGACTTATTGTTAGGGCGTTATATAATACTCTATTCAATTCATTATGGATCGAAGCCCTAACAGTGATCTGCTTAAAAATTATTATGCCCGCAATTTTTCTGATCGCCTAAACCTAAGATTTTAATCTAAACAGGGCGGTTAATAAGAAACAAAATTAAAAAAGATGTGTGGAGAAAAGAGAAGGAGGAAGAGGCACATACTGACTCTTAGCACCATGGCAAAATCCATTGCCCTACTGAGATGAGAGTGTTCCAACGTGCAAGAGCACTTAGCACTTGGCTTTAATTTCTGACCGAGGATTAAGAACTGGAGTAATCTGCTACTGTGCAAACAAATATGGAAACCAGTGGTTAGGATTGTCAAGTGCGCCTTGCTAATTCAGGACACGAGAAGGTATAAATTGGCAACCAAACATCAAGGTTTTGAATTTCATTTTTTATTTCTTGTCGGACCTAGACCAAATGGTCGAATTTAGGCAGTTCGGAAAATTCCAGATGAAGTTCACCAACTAAAATTTGAATTTTGAAACAAAAATGACAAAAAATTATTAAGTTTTCTGGAATTGAGAAAAATAAAAACTACATATCAGAACCTTTAACAATATATATATATATATATATATAATATGTATCAATATTACACTTTCATATGATTGAGAGGATACATTGGGGTATTAGCGAACATGGACCAAGCTGAAAATTAAAGAAGAGCCGGATTCTTTTGGCCATCTTATATTAAAACTAGGCCAAACCAATAGACGAATTTCAACCAAAATTCATTGTTTCCGGCCCAAAATTAAAACCCTGCTAACCCTAGCAGGTGAAGCGTCAGTCAACCGTGACTTTGAATGTGATTTCTTCGCAATAGCCAAACTTATTCAATACATTTAATTAAAGTGAATTGTTACATCAATCGGCGAGAAGGACATGGATTTCCGCCAGCAAGAGGGCCGTTTTGAATGGACAGTAAACATTAAATAAACAGTTAATACATTAAAAAGTATTTTTTATAAATGTTCATGTTAGAGTAACAAACATGCGTGGCAATTTTCATACAAAATAAGGTAGTACTGCTTGGTCAGTGAAAAAAATAAAATTAAGCATAACACTCAAACATTTTTGGTGTTTGATTTGTTTTTTTTTTTGCATAGATCAAAAAGCAAAAGCTTTCCACGGACAATTCCACAGGTAGTATTTGAACGTGACCATAAATAGATCTAACAAAACTTACAGATATTTTTTACATTTGAAAAATCATTTTTGACGTGCGGGAGCATGTACTCCTTGAGTCGAATTGGATTTCCACCAGCTGGATGGCTATTCTTTTTAAGAAACGAGCAGATGCTCCTTTCCATTAAGCAAGTTAATGAAAATACACAAGTTCTGAAACCAAGAAATAGAGTAAGGAAAAAGGGGGGGAATGTGTCAGCAACCACTCGAAAACCCACCACCTAAAGGTTCGGATCGAACCCCGACTATGAGACAAAAATCCAGCAGCACTGCCGAGAAACTAGCCCTATATTCACGAAGATCGCATGGCAACACAGCCAGCCAAAATACAGACCCAAAGCTGCATGTTTATTGTAATGCATGACTACTTGATAACATAATTGCTTTTATAGGCCTAGGATCAAGAGGAACACATCTGGGATGAAAGATGGAAAACTGGGCATAAAAGTCGACAAGCGGGACCATACAATGTTTACCTGCTGTTGAGTCGGATGGAGAAGATGCAAGAAGATCGCTACCCTAGAATGATCAATGAACTGCCGCAGCCGTTCTTTTTTCTTTCTGGGAGCAAACGATCAGAGACTACTCCTGCGCAATAGGATTAGTTTCATCATCCTCACCGCACGATTGGCCCATTTAAAGGTGCCCCGGCAGCAGTTTAGTTTGCGTCCAAGGATTTTGTAATCAATATGATTTATTTCCTATCGATTATCTCCATAAAGTAAGGTTACCTTTCCGAACAATAGCCTCTCCAGAAATCACGCCCGATTTAATTTATTGGGTTTGGCTAGGATACATCTAGATATGTTTTAGTTATTGCATATCTTTTTTTTGAGGAACATGCCAAGCTTTATTCATCTCTCTCCACATATAAAGCAATTACATCCAGATCATGAGGGTTTATGTGCCACACATTGCGCCCTCTCTCTAAGTTTAGAGAAAACTTGGCAAGGTTATGGGAATCAAAATTCAACAATCTACTTTCAAAAATAAAATCACACTTAAGAAAACTACTACTACGATAATGTATTTCCTTGATGACTGAAGAATTATCTCCTCCTTGAACTGCTTGTACTTCTGAAAGTGCTACCTTGCAATCACTCGAAATGATCACCCGCCTTTGATAAAGATCATCAGCCAGACTTTGGCCTTCTCTGATTGCAATATTCTCCAGTATATTCGGGTCTAGCAATCCCGGCAAGACAACTGATGAAGAGCCAAGAAATAGTCCCGATTGATCTCTACAGACCGCCGCTACTGCCCCCCTTCGTCAGAGAAGTTACAACATCAACCTTGATCTTCACCGTGCCGTGCTCCGGTAAAACCCACCTAGAAGTCCCACCTCTCACATGTGATAAGGGACCTCTCACATGTGATAATGGTGCTCCTGCCGTCTGTAGCCCCTGTACTTGTTTTGAATCAACCAATTCAAGTTCTGAGACAAAATGATTGATGAAACTATGGGTTGACATGGGGCTCTGAAACACAGACTCGTGAATCAGTTTTCGCCGGGCTGACCATATTGCCCACAACGTTACCGTGAGCTTGATGGAATTTCTGTGGGTAAGCTTTCCGTGGAGTTCAAACAGCCACAGCTTGGCGTTTGGCTATCTCGTGCTAGCCATTACTTCCACCAACATGCCGTCTGACAGCGCCCACGTACATCTGGAAAGGGAGCACTCTAGGAGCGAGTGCACCTAAGAGTCTTTATTACCGCATAGGGGGCAAAGATCATTGACTGCCATGTGTCGATGGTGGCGGACATCCTCTGTTGCCAATGACTGTCTTGCTAACCTCCATAATAAGGTTCGGATCTTCCCTAGGACCCTGGCTTTCCATAGCGTCGTCCAAGCCTTCTGCTCCACTTCCCTGTTAGAGACCGAGGTTCGACCATATAACAGATCCTGGTTTTGATCTCTTGTCCTGATTAGCATTCAATATGCAGATTTTACAGAAAAGAACCCCTTCTTCTCGAACTGCCAGCCCCAGAAATATGCCATAGGTATCGTGCTCAGCGGGATATTGCGGATGATCATCTGATCCACAGGCAAGAAACCCTGAGGCAAGAGATTAAAGGTATCTTGAGTTATTGCATATCTAATTGGTTCAATCAGTCGCTTAAAAAAATCTTATTGGTTCAATCAAACTAGGAAGAAAAAAAGATTAACAAAATCTGAACGAATCTTCATATAAATCCTATAGTATAGAACTTAGATGTGCAATACTTAAGGCACATTTAGATGTGCCCTAACAAATTTATAATACATTAGTGACATGTGATTTTGTTCACGCCATGTAATTTGAGGAAGAAAAAAAGCTTTAGGTCGCAAATCAAAAGGAAGTGAAACTTGCTTCTCAAGAAATTTTTGGGAAATTAGGCACCCTTTACTAAGCAATTGCATTGTAAAGCATTTTGCATTTTCTTTTCCCTGGCTCCACTAGAAGTGAAGACCACCCTAATCAATCAATTTTATTTTATATTTCTACATCTATACTCAATTGATCAAGTATAGTTATTTGTAGAATTGAGAAAGTGGTGCATAACATCAATTTTACATATTGATTATGTGTAAATTCATCTCGAAGACCAGTTTATTCAAAAAGTTGGTGATTGTGGCAGGCACTTGATTCATCACTTGGTTGTTGGGTCACGATGGTCTCTTAAAAAAAAGAATTTGAGTAACATGATATTTGTATCCATTTCATTTATGTTTTCCCAAGAATTATTAATATTTATAACATGTAAATTTACTTCATCCACGATTCAGACGTGCGTTGCACGTGCACACTAACTTGTCTATAGAAGCGACTCGGGAGCACCCGTGTGCTATCCAATGCCTGGCAGTCTGGCACACAATCAATTTGTAGTAAGCTCCTTCGTACCATGCCATGTGGCTTGTAAACTAAAATGAAAAAATTGGTTCCCACCTTTTTTTCTATATGTAATTTCATGTAACACGCAATGACAAAAAAAGATGACGTCCGTGACATGCAAACTATTTTGAACCTTAAAAAATATATTGTTTATAAACCAAGCCTTGAAATCAAAATCCGTTTTTACCGTTGTGTTCCTCGCGACGAGATCTTTCAGACCGCATCCCACATAGGCATATTCCGATAAAAAGAAATAAAAAGAAAATCTTAATCATGGAAAAGAAGATTTAGTAGTACAAATATGTTTTTTAGATTTGACCAATGTTCTACAAAATGATAAGTAATCACTTGTTATGAAATATTCGGTGATAAAAAGCACGTTTCTAAAATTTATTTGCTTGCAGCCTTTAAAATTGCTTTTATATAGTTTTTAGGACATGGCATTTTGATTTCTACAAAGCAACATAATATGGGGGGAAAAGGCAAACTTAGACTACATGCTACTTTTCAAATTTACACTACAAAATGATAGGTAAATCATTTGTTATGCATTATTTCGTAGTTAAAAAGCATGTTTCCAAAAAATAGTCGTTTACAACCATTAAAGTTGCTTTTATATAGTTTTTAGGACATGCCATTTTGATTTCTACAAAGAAACATAATATGGAAAAAATGCCAATTTAGAGTACATGCTACTTTTCACCACATTAATTTGCTTTTGAAAAAACATAATCAAAATCTGAAAACCGTGTGGTTCCTAGTTTTACTCGAGAAAAATACCAACTAATTGTCAAATTCTGGAAAAGGCAAGTTCATACAAACAATTTGCTTTTTACGGAAGAAAGTTTTTTTGTAAAAATATTTATCAAAACATGCGCATGTGGGATCTAGTTTTAAAAATCTCGTCATGATAAACACAAAGATAAAAATAAATTTTAATTTGATATATTAGGTAAGTTATGCCTTTTTTAAATCACAAACGGATTTACCTAAATGCAAACATTTATTTATTACATGGTCCATCTGATTGTGTTCGTTGGTAGTCATCACTCATCACTTTGGTAAACAAAGATCTGCATGTGGGGTTCACGTGCCAAGCTGTCACTCACCACATCAAAGCAAGCAAGTGTGCATGCAGCCGTGTGCTGCGCAATTGAAAAGAGCACCGCACTAAGTTGTGTTTGGGTAGAAATAATTGATTTACTTGCAGAATAAGTAAGTTAGACGGATAAGGAGTAACCCGGCAACCATTTGCACGTGATAATGACAGTGATGACATTAGTTTCATGTCCAGGAGAAATCATGTGCATTTTTGCTTCACAAGCTTTTCTCCGTTCCAACCTCTCTCTTTTTTGAAGCTAAATTATTACCACAGAAGATTTTCCAAATCAATCTATACAATAAAAGGATTCACAAAAGTGTTCTTTTGATGATATCAGATGAGTACCGGCAGCTACTCGCTCCGAAGAGGAAAAGCGAAGAGCTGGACCAGTACGTAAGAGCAATTCTAGCAGAGCTGGCATTTTCGCGTACTGCAAATCAGATATGCCGCTCACCCTAAAAAGAATTTGCGATACGAAAACAGAAATGAAAGAACAAATTCGCCATCTGATATGCAAAATTTTAAATTTAAACGTTCTTCATTACTTTACAACGCCGAAAGTTTGCGGGAATATTACACGAGCATCTACAGAATGATATTAAGGCCGGGAAGAGGTTGCCGGCGTCGAGGCCTACTGGGAATGGCCGAGATAATACCCCAATACGGAGTGCAGCGCTGAGAAGACGAAGCCAAACTCCTCCTGCACCTCCTCCAGGCGGTCGCCGGCGCCTCCCTCTCGCGGTGAGCTTTTGTTCGGCGTTGCCCTTACGCTGCACGTAAGGCCAGAGGACATCGTCTATGCGGTTGAACTCGTTCCACCGGCCGTGGTGTCTGCGCGAAAGCGCGCCGCGCGCGCGTGCTTGCGCCGACTGCCCCGGGTCGACGGGAGGACGGACGAGGACACGGGAACACCCTGCCTCATTGCCGTTCCGTCCCTGCTTGAACGGCGTACCTCGGCCGCGGCCGCTAGATCCCCGCGTTCAATCGCAATTGCTCGCCGACGTAAGAACTGGTTGAGGCGGCAGAGTGGGGAGAGAATGCGAGATGGCAACCCTATCTCCCCCTCTGCACCGTAGATATAGCGGATGGAAGGCAAATTTTACGGGCCATCCACATAATTTTTACGGACCGTGCGTCGAAAACACGCCCGTACGTCAAAAAGCCCGTATATATGCGAGCCGACAATGGAATGGCGCATCTGCTAGAGTTGCTCTATGAGACCGAGACAGATGTGCTGAAGCTCATCAACATGGATGAATCATTCGTGATGGGAGATTCTGCATCGCTAGAGATGCAGAATGTGAGATTCAATCTTGATTGCATCTGCATGTTTTATTTTCAGTGTTGCATGTAGTGTAGGTTAAAGAGTTGTTCGGCAAGGTTTCAGCTAAGGGCGTCAGGAAAGCGAGATACCGACTGCTGTGTGATAGCCATGCGCGAGCGTGATGCTGATGTGCGATGCAGCATGCCGTGTGATGCGGCAAAGCGCTTGACGGTCTGGAGCGGCTAGACAAAATCAACAGAGAAGAATTGGTCAATTAGTTAGTAGCTGCACACACAAATTGTTTAGCTAAGTATGGTCAGGTCGTGTGGCCGTTGAGAAAACGCTGAACCGTGGGCGTGCTTATAGCGAGTACATTAGGCCTTGTACAATGCAAGGTGATTAGGAGAGTGCTTAGCAAAATAAACCGACCTTTTCTGTAGCACTATTGCTTATTTTTATAGAAGAGGTGTCTAATTAAGCGTCTACTCTTTACATCTAAGCACCAGTGTTTAGAGAATAATCTGATTTTTTCTTTAAGCACCTCTTCTAAGCACCTTGCATTGTATATGGTCTTAGTGCATGGAGATCGTACGGTTAGGGGCCGCTCGTGTGTGTGCATGTCTACTATTTAAACTAAAGGATATCCCGCGCGTTGCTGCGGGAATCGATTGAAATACATTTTGGATGATATGATTGTATGAAACATGAATAATTGAATTAATAATATATAAACTAAAAGTATATGTTATACTGCATGTGTTTTAATTTATTATTGTGAAGTTGGAAATATTTATTTAATATAATGGAAAAAGAATCATGCATATTGAGTGAGGTGACATGTGTCATGAAATGCATGTGTACGAAAATAACTAATAATAAATAGTTTGTTCTCATGCATATTGTGGTGGACCATTTAATATAATGGAAAACTTTTTCATGCATGTTGAGTGAGGTGGCATGTGTCATGAAATGGATGTATGCATGAGAAGAACTAATAATAAATAGCTTGTTCTCATGCATATTGTGGTGGGCCTTTGATGAGGTGGCATGTGTGAATGTTAAGAGAATAGAAGTAGTGGAAAGCAACTTCTTAAGAATAGTAGATATTGTAATTGCATTTGCTTTGAATCAAAAGAAGAGAAATAGAGAAGGAAAAAAGGCCTGCTGCGTGAGGCACCAGGCGCAAAAAAACTCGTTCTGTTCTTCTGTTCTTCTTCAGAGAGTTGTGAGAGGCAACGTAAGACCATATACAATGGTGCTTAGAGAAATAAATCAGGCTTTCTTTAAGCATTGATGCATATTTGTATAGGGTAGACGTTTAATTAGGCTTCTCTTCTGTACCTAGCATTGATTAAGGCCTAAGTAAGAAAAAGGGAGCTAGTTGCTCAAACAATTAGCATCAGAGCGACGGTTTCGACTTCGTTAATCCATACATTTCATAATTATTTATTGTTGTGCAATAAATTTACTGGTAGATAACTTTTATAGACAATGATCATAACAAACACATTTTCATAAGTGATATCAAATAATAAATTTACATATGTAATCTGATTATAATGCACATAATTTTATATTAATTGGTGATTACTCTAATCATTTTGTTTCAATATAAAGTACAAAATATGCATGCTAGAAAAATTTAACCAAAAAGCATTAAAGGACAATATCATCAACCCAGTTATATTCTAAAACTTTCTATACATATGATTACTTAATCATATACTACAAACTACTAGTGTGATATTTGTTGAATCATACTCTTTATAAATATTTATCATAAAATAGTAAGTATAAATTACTAGAAAGTATTAGTTTAGTATAAAATGAGCGACCCTTAATTTGATCCATAATAAGTGTCGCGCATTTTGTACTAAGCTAGTATAAACTTTATACTAGATGAGCGACACTTATTATGGATCGGAGGGAGTATTATAGAAAAACTAATTATAATTTCAAAGTTTTATTACAAAATACATCTTACCATTTGTCTATGATACTTCCTCCGTTTCAAATTAGTTGACTTTCACTTCTAGGGAATAACCTTTTAGTGGCGTCTTCTTTTGCCTTTAGTGACGCATTTTAAATGCGCCACTAAGGACAAACCATTAATAAGGCCTTAATAGTGGCACATTTGAAATGCGCCGCTATTAATTTTTTTTAAATTTTGAATTTTGAATCTGAATCTGGATAATGATTTTTTTATTTTTATTTTTATTGTTTTCTTAATCTCAGGTTAGTATGCTTAATTCCCGGTTAAACTAACCTCAATGGTCAAACTTCCTCGAGGGTGACCCATCCTAACACTACTATAGCACCAGCACGCTTAACTTCTCGGTTCTATTCAACTCCCACTCCAGCTCACCTAGCAGGCAGTTGTTGATATAACTTCTCGGTTCTATTCAACTCCCACTCCAGCTCACCTAGCAGGCACTTGTTGATATATCTACCATATAAATCCTATTAAACCATGTTGATTTTCATGGGTGTGCTAAAAATTTCAACATTTTTTTGAAATTTTCTCGATGGGACCATTAGCATATTTTGAACTTTTTGAAAAGACATTGATTTTTTTTTAATTTTAATGTTACTAAAATTTTCAACTTTTTTTGAAACTTCCCGATCGGTCCTCTAGCCTATTTTAAAAAAAATTAAAAATTTTCAATTTTTTTTCTGTTTCTAGTGGCGCATTTCATAAAAAATGCGCCACTACTAAGTTCAATTTTTTTCATTTTTTTGTCTCCAGATCTTTAAATGCCCATAACTTTTTTTCTATTAGGTTTTTGAGGATTCTAAAAATGTTCAACGGGGTTCCCTTGATTGAATTTGGATCTAACTTTTTAAGTAGATGATTTTTCATATAAAAAACTTTTTCATCGGAGGTCGTGTGCAAAAGTTATGCCCATTTTACAAAATTCTCGTGAGATTCTGCAAAAAAAGTCGAAATTCATATTTGTAAAAATTTTTAACAACTAGACCACATATCACATGGAAAACTTATTTTCTTTTATTTTTTTGACATTTGTATCATTTTCTTTAAAAAAAATTAAACTGAAAAGACGATCCACAGGGGGGTGTATTTGTGTTGGGAATTTTCTCTCACATTTTTCGCTTAGTAGTGGCGCATATGCAAGATGCGCCACCCCTAAGAGTTGATGGGTGGCACATTTTGAATGCGCCATTAATAATTTCTTAGGGTGACGCATTTCTAGAATGCGTCACCCATAAGCTCTTAGGGGTGGCGCATTTCAGAATGCGCCACCTATAAGGTTTTTATGGGTGTTGTATTTCTCCAAATGCGCAACGTATAAGAGGATCCAGGGCTGGCCCATTTTTAAAAATGCGCCACCTATAAGATCTTATAGGTGGCGCATTTTTAACCAGTGCGTCATCCCTTACAACATAGTGGCGTATTACATAAAAAATGCGTCACTAATAAGATTTTTATGTATAGCTATTTCTTTATTAGTGTTCCATTTGTCTACTATAAGAGCTTATAGGTGGTGCATTTTTAACCAGTGCGCCATCCTTTACAACATAGTGACGCATTACATAAAAATACGCCACTAATAAGGTTTTCATGTATAGCTATTTCTTTAGTAGTGTTCCATTTGTATACCTATGTATACAAATAGAAGTCAACTAATTTGGAAGGTACACAAATTAAAGTCAACTAATTTGAAACGGAGAGAGTATTAAATACAAACATAAAATACACTAATTAATATTTATTAACATTATTATGTGGTTAAATTATACTAACAAAACAAAATTATACTTGTAACATTATAACATACTAAAAATAAATTTAAATATATATTTAGTAAATAATGTATTTATTATGTTCGCCTCGGGCCTGCTAGTTCCACTTAATTACCTTGCTTAGGAAAATGGGTCTTCTTCTCGTTGTGATCTTGTACTTTGTGTCGGCGCCATTCTTTGTGGCTTTGACGACGTGCAAGCACACATGCGACTTCAAGCTTGGGAGTCTCAATGTGATCTCCTGCCAGGAGTCTATGCTGTAGATTTGGAGCCGGGGCTTGAGTTAGACAGGGTTCGTGTTGCCTATGCAAATTTATGGTTGTGTGCAGGACATTCCGTTTAATCTTCCATCCGTGTATCGATCTTGTCATGGCAAAGATTCTGGCGTGGTTAGGGTGTGGCCACAATACATGCTAATAGTGAAGATTATGCGGGTTTTTGCCATGAGGGCAATGTCGATCGGCATGCACCTGTCGCGTCTGCCCCCGTTGCTTCTCAGCCTCCTGCCTCATTTGCTAAGGGCAAAGAAACAAGAAAGCCGTTAAGTGTAGGAGCCATTGTAGCCATAATAGTTGGAACCATTTTAGTTATTATGGCGCTAGTGTGTGTCTACAAGTATATGTGAGGCAAGACACGCCAATCCTCTGCCACTAGTGATGACGACTCTTCGCGGGGTAACTACCTAACTAATGAATAAACATACTTACTATTATAACATCAAGCATATATTATTTCGTTGCTAATGATATGTGTAAATGTGTATGCAGATTGAAGTGTGCAGATGGTGGACACGCCGCGAATCTCATAGTCCAGGAATCTATTGTAGAGGAGGAGCCTCGAAGAACCGTTGCGACCCCGACAACAACACCATGTTGGTGTTGTTTGGTCTCTAATTTTAGTTGACTGATTTGGCTTGGATGCCATGTTACTTGTGAGATGTTAAATCGATTATTAACCATGGTAGCCAGGACTGTTTTTAAATTAACAAGACATTTTCTTAGTTAGCTATGCACAAGAAACTAGAGATCGTGCAAATTAAGTATGGAAGAAGCCCTGGTGGCCAATCAGAGGTCACTAATTCATATCATGTACTAGCAGTACTAGAAGCAAAAGATCGCCTTGGTGCATCGGTATTGGCATAGTAATCAATAGACATATAACTCTCTGCATCAGTAAGAAACTCATGCGAAGATGTAGCCATCAGAAAGTGGAACATACCTCCATTATCTATCTAATATGGAAACATGTAACCATAGACATGTAGATGTAACCTGAATGATTTGTGCATGTAAAACCACTCATTGACATTGTATAATAAACCAAATGTGGTTGAACCAATGAGGATGGACAACAATATAGATTTCAACACTGTATAATAAGGTCGAAGAAGCAAAGAAAATGAGTCAAAATGAAAAATATAATAAAAAGTGGAATAACAACAATATAGATTTCAAGATTAGGATGGAACTTTGCGGTTGAAGGAATGAGGATGGAAAGATTATTGGGAAAAGATTGTGTTCATCCGGCTGATTTCAACGCGCGCGTTGACCGCCTCCACTACCGTCGGATGGATCCTTTCATGAGTACGGTTCAACAGCTCACCAAACCAACCAGCTGATTGCAATTAGCGGTCAGTCGCAAAGGCCCTTTGCAACAGGCCGACTGTTGCAAAGTCAGCAAGGCGAAAGGGGATCAACGATAGGGGGTCAACGGCGTTCGCCGCACCCTCTCCGATGACTGCAGACGGGTGAGTGGGGTGAGCAGAGGGCTAGCTGCGTTGCGGCGACATCGCCACCGGAGCGGCCGATGGGAGGAGAGAGGGCTGGGGCCGCGGCCAGCTCGCGCGGCGCCTTCCTCGGTGGCCGCCGCCGCAGTCGCCTCCTGCGCGGACGCAACGACCTACGCCTCCCCTGGACACCATGGATCGAGCTTGGAGCTCCCCAGAGTCGCCTGAACGCCGGTGCTCGCCTCCCCACCGCCTGGATCCGGCGGATCCAGCCGCCGCGTACCGCCCCTGACCTTCCCTGCCTCAATCCCTTTCTCTAATAAGGTTGGATCCATTTCCAACAGAGGCTCTGTTGCAATGGTCCAACCGCAACAGAGCCTCTATAGAAAAGCTCGTTGTTTCAGATGTGCGTGATCGGCAAAAAAAATGCTTGGATCCATTTGCCAGAAAGGCTCTGTTGCAATGGTTTGATCGCAACAAAACCTTTGTTGCAAAGCTCGTTGTCCTCGGATGTGCGTGATCGAAAAAAAATATGCTTGGATTCGTTTACAAACAGAGGCTCTGTTGCAATGATCCGATCGCAATAGAGCCTCTTCTATAAAGCTCATTATCCCCTCAGATGCGTGTGATCTGGCGGTCCATCATACGGTTATGCATGCGACAGATATTTTAAAAACATCTGCCAACGGACGCGTAGCACTGACCAAGATTATTGGAGTCATCTCTTTACAATGAGGTGGTGACACTGCACGTAAACTTAGAAGGCACCATCTCGAAAAATACAAATTGAATACCTAAAAGTCCAACAAAGAGAGTACATGACAATTGAATAACACAAACAACTGCAATAACCTAGAAGAAGAAAAATCAACTTCGACAACTTATTGGACACCATGTGACTCAGTCAGTTAGGCAAACTCACAACAACACTTCAAAATCCTTTCCTGAAACAAAATTTAATACTCAGATATACTCGTATTTCCTGTAACAGTTTTGTGGGAGTCAACGTTCGAGGCTTTGACCGCCTTGTGCAAAGAGCCAACCCAGAAGCGTCGCCAACGAATCCAACGTCATTCCCTGGTTGCTGTCTGAGTACAACCGCGTGATAAGAGCAAGTTGACTTCATTTCTACCTACAGGAGGTTTCTTCTGGCATGATATAGGTGAATCTCCAACACACCCCTAAAGCATTTGTTTCCAAACCTTTTTTTCAGACTCCTTGCATGATCTGGTTTTCGTGACTGAAATTAGGGAAAATGGTTTACAAGCTAACCTAAGTTACCGTTTTACCTTGTCTGCTTCTACGAAGTTGGAAGCTTTATTGCTTGTAATGCAGGGCGATCGTCCCTCCATGTCGGAAGATGAAAGGTCTCTCACTAAGGACATGCAATTCTGTACTCGCCACACCTGGGCTCTAACCATGCAGGAAGAAGCTAAAGACCCAAACGAGCCGTTCATCTGGACCTCCAAAGTCCCCATCAAGATCTTCGCCTGGCTTCTCTTTCGAGACAGGCTGAACACTAGAGGCAATCTTCTCCGCAAGACGATTGTGGAATCGGCCTCCTGTCCATCTTGCGATGACCCCTACGAAAATGCTGATCACCTCACCACTCGATGCTCGCATGATGTCTAGGTCTGGCAAAACCTCAGACTGCCGACACCTACCTCCCTCCAGAAGATTAGGGAGCTCACACTGCCCCTGGCCTATGCGCACGTGTTTGGAACTCGATGGCTCTTTCTATTCTTTGGAAAATTTGGGACGCAAGAAACTCCATCACGTTCAGGAACATCCCCCTCTCCTCAAAAGACATTATTAGGAATGTAGCGCAAGAATTCTCTCTTTGGATTTTTCGCTTCAACAATGTAACATAAAGGGACGCTGCCCTTCAGAAAACTATGGAGGCATGCATGGTGGTGCGCCTGCTTGCAGTTGCAGCAACATGATCTTTTCTCTCCCGGCATGGGAGAGCCAACGGGAGAGGAGAGGAGGCTTCAATGCGCGGCGCGCAGCGAGTTGGCTTGAAACCCGCACATCCTGACTTGCTCTACGTCTGCCGATTGCAGCAGATTGTGGAATCGCATGATGGACAGCGCAGAATGCCAAGCTGGCTGATGGCAGCAGTGGTGGCATGATCACCGCATGGGATCCGCACATACTGACTTTCTCTACGTCTGCCGAAACCCGCTTCACCATCTCCTCCGCTCACACCTCGGTGGTCTCTGACCTTCACTATCACGAAGTCACGATATACATGTATGCTCCCACCGACCAGTCGCTCACTAACGAGTGTGTCGCTAATGTCCTTGCCCTTGCCCTCGTTTAGTCCGTGGCTCATTTGTGGTGACTTTAACCCAGTGGAGGAGCCACGTTGAGAGTTGTGTGGTCAATTGACCACAGGTTTGTGGCAAATTCTTTGTATACAAGTAGAAATCATGTACTCCCTTCGACTCATATTAATGGGCACATGGTTCAAGCTGTCGGATCAACTCTTCATGTGTGGATGAATAAGCGAGACCATCCCACCCTTGCGCATCTTGATCGTGCCTTCTTCAACTCCGGTTGGGATTCAATCTTCCTTGACGTCTCTCTCTCTCTGTCTCTCTCTTCTCTGTCTAGGGTCACGTCCCTCTCATGATCTCCGCCTCCACGTGGATATTCGCTTCCTACAGGTTCTTCTTTGAGTATGCTTCGTTCCTCGATCACCGCTTTCTCCCTTCCGTCCTTCCCACTTGGTCGAACACCTCTACTTCTCTTTGTGATGCTGGTGACTTGGTGGCGCGAAAAAGGCTCTAAGGTATGTTACCAAGGTTTGGAAATGACAAACTAAATTCATACCCACCTTTGATAATGATTGTAAGTTTGTGATTGATCTCTTCAATTTCTTTGAGGAACTTGCGCTATCTTTTTGTAGATGAGGTGGATTTCCCCTCAGATGCCTGCTCTTGTCTTGTCGCCTCTATCCTGCGCCAGGTGGTGTACTGATAGCACAGGGGAAAGTGCAGGGCGTATTCAGGGAGGGCGATTAAAGCACCCAGTACTTCCATGCTTAGGCATCGTAACACCACCATGGGAATTCCTTCAAAGTGATGTGTGTGGATGTGGGTGTCATTGTCGACCACAACGCCAAAGCCTCGATCCTGCGGATGAAAAGTCAAAAGATCCTTTTGTTAGACACTTCACCATGAAGAAGAAAATGAAGATGTATGCAGGTGACAGTATCATTATCAACGCTAGAAGTTATGGGCTTGATGTTCTTTCACCTAAAGATAAATAATTTTCACTAGGTTAACCGAACAGACCGACCGCCAGCGAGAGAGCCATGCGGCGGCATACCGCCATAGAGGATCCCTTCTCACTTGCGCGCAACTATTAGGTCATCGATCTGGTGGCCAAATGTGAGGCACTGTTTCTCTTGCATGCCTAATCGGGATATCATTATATCAAGATGAAGAAAGGAGAAAATAAACCATTTTTCATTACCCCCTTTAGCGTTTTCTGCTACACCTTCATGCCTTTTGGGATTAAGAACACATGTAACACGTATCAGTGTTGCATTCAAAAGTTCTTTCACAAATAAATTGGGGGAAAATTGTATGCATATGTGACCAAACGTGGTGATCAAGACCGTAAAGAACGAGAATATACTTACGGACTTGTGAGAGGCATTCGACAACCTTAGGGAATTCAACATGAAGCTCAAAAGAAAACTGTGTGTTTGGTGTTCCGGTGGGAAAGCTGCTGGGTTGTATCATCTCGGAGAAAGGGATTATGGCCAACCTAGATAAAACCGAGATTTTTTTTAAATAATACATTTTTTTTGATAATAACAGAAATAATGAACGCTTTTCATAATTTGCAGAAATAATACACCGTCAGCCACGGGCTGGCCGATTGGGCCCAGTCGTCCTCGGCGTGGCCGACAGGAGTCAGTCGGGCCAGCAGGACTGGTTGTCGGCCCATCAGCCATGCAATCGGCCACGGGCTGGCTGACAGGGTCCAGTCGGCCATGGCTAGGCTGACTGGGCCAGTCTACCACAGCCAGGCCGACTGGCCTCCTTACACCCGACCACCTTTTTTCAGGTTTGACAGGACTCCGACCGCACCTAGCGACCGTGCTCGATGGGATTTGTCGGTAGGTACTTTCGGTGGTCAGTTCTGTGTTGTGTTGTCTGCTTTCAAAAGTGAGTTTGATACTGATTGTGCTAACTTCGAGGAGAGCATCTACAGAGAGTGAGGTGACTGGAAAACAGTAGGGCACTAAGCCTCGACGGTTTTTAAAAAGAGCCCATCTTTCCTTCTTCTCCTCATCTCCTCTTCTCCTTTCGCAGTGATGGGTGATCCTCGTCCATTTACACGAGAGATATATCATGATATTTTGATAGGTGCGGTTAGAATGAAGAAAGGCTTCATGGAACTCCAGGTGTATCTTTTGAAGAATTAGTTAGAAGTGAGAGCAACTTGCAGAGGTTGAGACAAATAGCTTGTCAAAGTAGAAACACAACATACATTCGACTAGAGCTTTTTCGGCTACATGCAAGGTGGGAAAGACTTTGTGAACTAATATATGAATCAAAACGATTCATAGGATCATTTTAAGATTTAGATCATCATATGATAGGTTTGCCATCTGATGAATATATTAAGTTTAGTAAGATAATTTAAATTTCATATTTTATTTACGTATTTAATATGTTTGTCGTTTTGATTCGTTTTACTTCAATTTATGAATTGTAGAGATACAATGTGGACCGGGATACAATGAACCACGATGTCAGTAACCTGGCATGGTTCAATCTTGTATTTCGGTCTGTTTCGACTGTTAAAGGAAGACCGCCACCGAAATCTGTATCAACTCATGAAGGCTCAAGATCGAAAAAGAAGAAGAAATCAAGTGATGCATCACCAAAGCCCGCTGTAGATAGTGATGATGACTTTATGCCAGACAAGCACGGAAACTTACCATGGAAAAAATCAGGTACAAGTGTTGGATCGGTGTCAGCCAAGAAGAAGAAATCAAGCGATGCATCAGCACAGCCCGATGATGATAGTGATGATGACTTTATGGCATACAAGCACGGAAACTTAACGTAGAAAAAAATTATGTAAGAGTGTTGCATCAGTGTCAACCAAGAAAAAATAGTGATGACGACTTTATGTAGTGCTAGCGAGAAGCACTATGTTGTATCTTACTTTGATTTTAGGTACTTTAATTTCATTTAGCTTGTACCATGCCGTACTATTGTTAGCGAGAATAATGATGATGATTTGATGTAATATCTTGTACTACATAGTTTGTAAGCTGTATTTTATAAGTTAAGTCCTACCGTTTAGTTAAGATGTTTGATATATAAGTAGATAATCATTTGTCTCATACATATGTAGATAGTCATTTGTCTCATATATAGAATAGGCATAGGTCTCATACATAGAATAGACATATGTCTCATACATAGAATAGACATATGTCTCATACATAAGCATATAGTCATGTCTCTACTAATAGAGAGAAGCGTCACGGACGACGTCTGCCACGGCGTTCAGGTAGTGTAGTAGGCGTCGTCCAGCCATACCTGTGAGGTGCCCTAAGGTGTTGAAGAGGAATTCATAACCGTCCTGGTCATATTGTGTCTCATGTGCGGGGCCTGGTGGAGGAGTCAGATACATATCCATACAGTCGTTCTGCTGCGACATGTAATCATGTGTGTTTTCCTCATGTTCCGGTTCACTCGCCCACACGGAACCGGACAAAGGCATCTCATTTCCGACTCCTGTAGGATGAAACATAAGTACTGAAGAAAAAATGTAGTCCCAATTATGATTGAACAGAGTAATTATAAAGAGACATACCCTGTTGTTGTGGTGCTGGGTGAAACGAGGAAGGACCATCCTGTTGGTACTCCCATGCCGAACCTCCTGCGTGGTCAGGATAGGGTGGCTGATACGTGTAGCCCGACGTGGGACCCTGCTGCGGGTACTGCCATGCTTAACCTCCCGCTTGGTCAGGACGGGGTGGCTGATACGGGTAGCCTGAAGTGGGACCCTGCTGCTGATACTGCCATGCTGAACCTCACCTTCCCAAGAAGCGATCTCAAGTGCAATAGGGATGTACCGCGCGCTAATAGTGGTCACATGGTTCTGTGTGAACATCACCTTCCCGAGAAGCCACAAAAGGGTATGCCTCTAGGCTCCGCGTGATATGTGTTCCTGTTAATGATACTTGTGGATACCCCGGAAACTTCTGAATCTGTATTGAGTAAAGAAAAGGTATTAGTAAATAGAGATAGTAGGTGTAAAACGAGATAGTAGGTGGAAAGAGAAAGGTCAACTAACCTGAAAATTTAGCAACCACTCATACTTAGGTCCATGAGCCTCCGAGGAAAGGGCCGGAGCATCTTGATACAGACCCGTGAAACGCATTTTCATATCATCTTAACAAGTAGATGGTGCCTCCAAAGGTCAAATGGCTGAACCCGCCAATGGTAATCCCAACAAGAATGACACATCCTCCAGAGTAGGAGCCATCTCTCCCCAACGAAAGTGGAACGTGTGTGTCTTGGGCCTCCATCGGTCCACTAAGCAACTGAGAAGAGACCCGTCAATGGCGAGGCGTGTTGAGGTTTCCGTGGCTTCAACCAGACGCACGAAAGGTAAAAGCCCAGCCCATTTCAACCTGCAAATCAGAAAGAATAACAATTTTGAGCACAATGCTTAATATACATGCTTGAAAGAACTAAATAAAACACATACCTCTGAACCCAATCCGGGTGTATACTCCAGTTTTCCTTTGGAGTATGAGTGATGAGGGGATCGATCTTATGCTAACATAATATTGTAGCACGATGCTTACTATCAATGTCCGGGTCAAGCAACGACATTCCCTCCATTCCTTCTCTTATTTAAACATAGTTGTACGCACAATACAAATAAAAATTTAGTGCCACACTTAGTACAAATTAAAAACATAGTGTCACTTAATACAAATTTGAAACATAGTGCCACACTTAGTACAAATTAAAAACATAGTGCCACTTAATACAAATTTGAGACATCCTAGCTTCTTCATCTGCCTCTTCCTCCTCTTCGTCCCCGGTTGCCTTGTCCAGGCACAGAACCAGTGTTAGTGAAGAAAGTGGGACAATTAGTGTCCCTATGGCCAAATAAATTGCATAGAATGCATTGCATAGTGCGGCCTCCTGTTTCAGATTCATCCATATCAATCCGGATGCGTTGACACTGTCGTCTACCTTTACTTGTACGCATAGTAGCTGGGTCTGAAATGTACCGCCTTTCAACGGGATTTACGGTGTTGAAGTTATCCATCGATTGAAATCCTTGCAACTCCCCCGTCCACGTATTAAGGACAGTCTCTTTCAGAAAATATGAAGAGACAAACAAGGTTGCGTCCATTCCGAGCTGCCTACAAGCAGCGAGTACATGAAAGCAAGGTAGGTGAAGCAACTTTGGTTTGTTGCATGTGCACTCACATGTTGGCCAGACTTCATTTCCAATTTAATTTGACCTCATGGGTCCTCATCTCATTTGCATGTCCGAATTTATTGTTAGCTAAGCGGACCTCAAACCTTCTATCTTGATTTCCGATGGCGACTACAGTGTGTGACATAGCTTTTTCCAGCTTTTCATCCATGTACTTCATAACCCTCTCATAGTAACATGTGTTAGGGTTGTTCATCATATGCATCTCAGCTTTTGCACGCCTATCTCTGAAATACTTCACTGTGCCATGGAAAATACCCTCAACAAGAGCTGTAAGTGGCAATGTTCGGTTCCCTCTGAGGACAAAGTTATATGTTTCAGTGAGGTTGGTAGTCATGACACCATACCTTGCTCCATGTGTGTCATGCAGCAAAGACCACCTCTCTAGAGGCTCATGCTCTATCCATTGTTCAAAGGTTTCAGTCGTCCTCCCAATCCTTCTCCTAATACCAGGTGGATCAAATACTGGCAAGTCGCAAAGCCTAAATGATTATTCCTCCACGACAGTTGTTCCTGTTGCTAACTGTGCAGCTACTTCCGCTACATGTGCCCTCACAGCTGCATCTCGTGCAACTTTCCTGTCCCTAACATGTCTCTGCGTGCATACATTGAGTCTCTCACGGATCAAATTGTATTTCCATACCTGGTTCTTCTTGCAAAGGTTTTTTAATAGATTCATAAGGTTCTTATTTCTGAGCTGGGAGAAGAAATTGGCACCTAGATGACGCATGCACCATCGACTCTGCAAGTCCAGCCATGGAGTTTGTTCCTCAGGCCCAGGGTTTGTCAGTTTATTTATCGCACTCAATATAAAGGATGCACACATTCTGCACAACTGCTATTTTCAATTTCCTGAAGAACCATGTCCAACTTTCAATGTTCTCGTTCTCCACAAAAGCAAATGCGAGTGGGACGACTTGATTTTGGCCGTCTTGACCAATAGCGGTCAGGATCTGACCCATGTACTTTCGGTGAGAAAAGTACCATCTACACATATCACCGGTCGACAATGACTGAAAGCTTCTATGCATACAACGAAAGAGAAGAACAGTCGATGCAAAACCTTCACAGTTGGAAACTCTCGCATGCAAAAGTCTTGGATGTCGACATATGTGCATGGATTCCGCCCTGCAGTGTTTGAAGATGCCGGACAAATAAGTCATATGCATCAAAATAAGAACCAAATCTTGTCTCAAGCGCCCTATGTTTAGCCCTCCAAGCCTTGCCATAATAAATAGTATAGTTCAACGTCTGGATAGCCTTTACTTCCATCACTTTGCACTCCACTATCTCGGTGTAAAACAACCGAGCAATAAGCATGGACGAAAGGTTACCATGATCTTAAGGGATACTAGGAATAACACATGTGTGATGCACTAAATCACTGATCACCCAACTTGTTCCATACTTAGGGAGATAGGCATGCACCCTGCTAGGACAATCCATGTTCGTGCATACCATTGTTAAGTATTTATGACTTGACTCCTTAGTTCTGAAAATCTTTTTGGTGGACATCGCCCACTTAATGATTGCATCCTTCAGAGCTTCCTTGTTGGGATACATAGCATCAGCCGCAATGTTATTCTGGTGATATATCCAGGCAGAATCATGACCATCGTTCACGGTCATTGCAGATGAGAAGTCCTAATTCCATGATGGAGGACATCGCCCACTTAAATTATTCGCACACATATATATACCAACGGACCAGCTAAATAAATTGTTCACACACATATATATACACTTGGACCAACTAAATAAATTGTTTGCACACATATATATACCACCGGACCAAGTAAATAAATTGTTCGCACACACACATATACTACCGGATCAACTAAATAAATTGTTGGCACACATATATATACTACCGGACCAATTAAATAAATTATTCGCACATATATTTCTGTTCAATCTTACCTTCAAATGTGACCACCACCTCGACAACAATTCGGTTCACCTGAGCAGCACCACCACCACTATCACCATGAGCACCACCATCTCCACCCCCACCCCCATCACCACCTCCACAAGCTATCACATCAACAAACCGAGGTTTCTCTATCCTTCCTAAGCCCTATACAATAAAACTACGGTAGAAAATGGGCAAATATCGGTTGAAAATGGAGTATTAATTCGATGAACGTGCAAGCCGTGAGAGAGAAGAAAGAAGGAATGAGGAGGAAGGAGGAAGAAGAAGAGATAGGAGGAAGACAAAAAGGTGGCCGGCTATGGGCTGATGCTGCATGTCGGCCCGGCCAAGTCCGACTGGGCCGTATAGGCTACGGCCCGGTAGACTGGAGCCTATCGGCCTGGCTTGGGCCGACTGCATGCCGGGGTGGGCCGACTGCGCCTAGTCGGTTTCGGCTGGGCCGACTGGGCCCAATTGGCTACGGTGCGGTCGAGGGTGTATTATTTTTGAAAAATTTCAAATCCGTGCATTATTTCTGTAATTTTTTTAAATAAATATATTATTAAAAAATCCAAAACCGAAGCCATTCTCGACATACGAACGTCTGAGTTCATCAAGGATGTCCAGAAGCTCACAGTTTGTATCACTAAGCTCAGTCTCTTTGTATCACACCTTGGGGAGGAGTCCATGCATGACCCTCTCACTAGTAGAATTTTTTTATCTCCTACTTTAATTATTGCCGCGTCGAATTTAATCCACGCTAGTGATATTTTTTTCAAATAGTGATGACGTGTCCTCACTTTTTCATACGCCAACTCTATGTCGTTATCGCTGGCTTGAAAGAAAAAAAATTAGCACGAGCAGGTAAGTGGGCCCCATACTGCCAAACACACCGAAGATATCGGTGGCGTTGTATTATATCTACGCCAACACTATTTGTATTATCTATGCAATGTCATTTTTCAAATTGCGAGCAATATAATTTCTGGTCCCATTCAAAATTGTCCTATATACATTATATGTTTATTCTTGTATATTAGAAAAAGTGCATAGTATATATGGTACACAAAATAAAGTGTGAATGAAATATCTGGCACTTCCTTTTTCCTCGGTTAAATCATACTCTCTCTCTCTCGCCCCTTCCGCAGATGCCCCGTCTCGCCCCCTGCCGCCGCCGCAGCGACTCGCCCCCCCTGCCGCCGCCCTGGAGTCGGCCCGCCTTATCGCCGCCCCGCCGCCCCGTAATCGTCCCCCACCGCACCGACGCCCCGCCGCCCTAGACTCGCCCCCTGCTGCCCCGTCTCCACCGCACCGACGCCCCACGATCAACTTTTTCCTCCTCTTAGCAAATTAGTAGTAGCAAATCAAGAGTGTGTGCAAATCTAGTAGCAAACTAGTATTAAATAATTTATATCTAGGGTTAGATTTAGTAGATTTTATCAAGTGATGTGCAAATCCAGTAGTAACTTTTCTCAAATAGTATTCTCAAATTTATAAATTGTGTCATGCTTAGTCTTGCATGTTTATTTTTATTAAGTAGCAAAATAGTATTAGCGAATTTATAAATTTCCATGCTTACTCTTGCATGTTTATTTTTATAGTTTAGTGCCATGGATAATGTTCGCATCAGACAATATTAGGCACCCAGGCAACAGAAGGATCGTAAGTAAAATAATTTCCACACATCATAATGTCTCTTATACATTTTCATGCATGAAGATTATCTAGTTGCAATTATTTTGTAGGCGTACCTATAGCTAGACAAGGGTAATGAACTTGACTTGCTAAAGTACATCATAAAGTCTCAACATGTCACGATTGCGTTTCTAGAGAAAGATACCATGTAGGAGTGGCAAGGATGAGACCAAATATATCAAGAAAAGGCAATGCTCGTCCCCGAGAAAGAAGGGCTAGAGGATGAGATGGATAATCTGAAGAAAAATGCAAACTTTCTGAAGTGTGGCATTGTTGATCTACAAAGGAAGAATGACAAACTTTGACAGATTTAGTACTTAATTATGAGAATTATATTGTGTTAAGGCCCAGTTGATTGAATACCTCTTGGTTCTATTACTTATAGTTGGTTTTAGTATTGTGGCTCTTGCTGTGTACAATAGTATATGATGCGGTCAATCATATATGTTTTGATTTCACCTGGAAATGGCTTTTTCCTAAAAAAAATATTCTCGAAAAGTAAATTGTTGGCGTTTTTAAGCATAGCACGCCATAGATAAAAAAAATATTGCTAACGTGGGCACCCAACACCAGCTCTATTTTACCACTGGCATATGATGTCCACGCTAGCAACACACTTTTTGACACACTATAGAAGAGTTTTTCTCTACTAGTGTCTACATAATACTCTAGAAGTCCAGGCCGGGCAGAGGTTGTTTGCATGTTAAGGAAAGTTCAAGTATCAGAGTTTTGTATTGTGCAACTTTAGAAACTAAAGTGGTCATCAAATGCAAGCTTGGGCACTCTTGGTGTATTTACCTCAAAAATAAAATTAAGTTAATAAAAATGGAAAATAATTATATTTTTTGCATTACATTTCGCAAACACTGCAAAAATGGTGGAAACTTATCTTAATAGATAATCAACTCCTACACCTTATAGCAAGGCAAACTTGAAAGGCAAAACATTGAATCAAGGGTAATACACTTAGTATTCCTATGCTGTAATTAAATAAAAATATTGTAAAAAAAATCTTAGTATTTATTGTGCCTGTGATTTTTAATTCTTGTGAATCAAAGAAGTCATAAGTCAACAAAGCATGTGCTAATGAGACATGACCTTGCAGGCGTAGTCAATGTTGCACGGTTAAATAGCCAACCGTGTCTCTATTTTTTTGAAGCCCGCACTTTATAGAACAATTGTTCTACGGTATATTTTCATTTATATATAGTATGTTATAATGTGGTGGTGGGGGGGGGGGAGATAAAATAAAATCAAAAGAGCTAAATACCAGTTTTCTATACCATAAGAAGATCTAAAAATGGGAATCTATCCAAGTCTGAAATAAAGCAACATGTTTATTTCTAAATTTATGAATGAGTAGCTGGAGGTCTTCTTTGAATCCAAATTGACAACGTTCCACTGAATCTGCATGTTCCTTAATATTTTATTGTTTCTTTGAATCCAAATCTGCCAGGCACCTAGGAATATGATTTTCAAACTAAAACATGAAGGGATTTGTTCCATAGCAAAGAATCTATCTTCAAATGTTGAGATGGCTCTCTGCTTTTTTGTGCGGGGTAAGATGCCTCTCTGCTTGTTAGTAATAATTGAAATCCAGCAGTTATGAGCAAAATCACAATCTCACATCAAATGGAGCAATGTTTCTTCAGAGTCCTGATTGCACTAGGCATAGTTGTAGCTTTCAAAGTATAGATTTTTCTTTCAGTAAAACTCTTGTATTAATCCCGTCATGGGCTACCAACTAGAAAATTATCTTGTGTTTGAGTTTACTTTTGCTTTTCCAAATGAGACGAAAGAGTTTTGAACTGTCTGGCCTGGTAAGGAACCTCCTCTCTAGTTGATCAAACCTTTTTCCTATCCATGTATATGCACTAGGTTGTGTTGCCACTTGACATGCATGCACGAGCAAGTCATTTTGGAGCTATCTTGACAACAAGATCATGTTCGAAAAAAAAGCATCATCTTACGATGATATACTTCCCTTGCAATTCAGCAGTTGCTTGTTCTAACACTACACTACTGTTGGCCACGATAAGTATGCTCACCAGCAAATGCATGCCTACTTAATTGAAAACATTACTCACTACAGTAGTTAGTGATACATTTGACATCTCACTACTAGCATATTGGTACATATGACTTGGCTCACATGAGCAAATATAAACGGGCATGCAAAATAAAGCACACAACTAAGTAGGGGGCGACATAGCCGTTGTTGCCATGTTTACGATGGTGATGCGAGGGTTTGCATGCTTCTACAGCAGATTCCTGGATGACAAGTTTCGCCCTATCATCTCACTCATCTGGACACCATTATCTGCATATACATGTACACATCATTAGCAATGGAATAATCTAAATTTTAAGTAGTACTATAATAGTGTGTGCATAAACAGTGGCAGAGCTACACACAAGCCAGAGGGGGCGACGCCCCCCCCCCCCCCCCCCCCCCCAAGACTTGGAGCATTCTTTGAAGATTTTTTTTGTAGGCACTTAGATGAGAGAATTTTGTGTCATTTGCCCCCTCAAACATGCAAATCTCCGCCACTATGCATAAACTAATTGGGTAGTTACCTCTCGAAGAATCGTCATCACTAGTGGCTGGAGACTCATGTGCCTTGCATGCGGGCACTTGTAGTAGACACAAAACAGTAGCGCCACAATAACCAGAGTGGCTCTAATTACTATTGCAACAACAACTCCTAAGCCTAGCGACTTGCTTGTTTCTTTTCCCTTAGAAAACGGGGCAGGCGGGACGGGTGCATGATCATCGGCATCGCCCTCATAGAAAACACATGTATAATCTTCACCATTAGCATGCGACGTATCAAAAAGAAAAAGGAAATCCTATCAAAGTGTTAGCTAGACATATATACCATTGCAATTCTCCATGTACGGTGGCCACGCCGCAACTAAGTCGGAGTTTTTGCCATGGCAAGCACGTTACACCGATGGTAGATCAAAGGGAACATACCGTACATCCATAAATCTGCATAGGCAACAAGAACCCTTGTCCAACTCGGACCGTGGGTCGACGTCCACCGCGTAAATAAGTGCATCGCAGCACGAGGGTGTAGGAAACTGCATAGACCGCTAGCAGGAGATCGTAACGAGACTAGCAAGTTGAAACTTGCACGTGTGCTTTGGCTTAGCTAAAGTCGTCGAGAGTGGTGCCGACACGAACAACAGGATCACAAGGAGGAGAGGAGTCGTTTCCCTAAGGAAGGTAATGGAAGTGAGCAAGAGTAAAGCAACATACGTGAAATTATTTACGAATGGCACAAAGAAGAAACTCTCAATTTAGCAAAAAGATCAAAAATAATTTTCATACTAGGCAAAACAAGTATATATATGTTTATTCACAAAAGAAAGTATATATGTTGTACCAACACCAAAGAACTCCCTGCAAGCAAGAATGCCTAGAAGACTTTGAGATGCATTTACATGATTTTTGCAGTGTTCCTCCAAAAGGCTCGAAATGACACGGATGATGAAGTCGTTTCTCAGTAACGCCTCCAAAAGATCTGACACTCGGCGTCATTCTTAATAAAGTCCCTCGAAATCTCCAGGGAGGCAAATGCTAGTAAATAATCTTCTCGACAAAACAGGTCACACACAACTCTTATAATCTTAACGGGCCAAGGCCCCATCAAATCAAATCAAACTAAATTCTACTAATTTCTAAACCAAACAGCATAGAAAAAATGTCATCACTCATCAGTGAAGCTATGCAGTGCAGATGTTCCTTGCTTTAAGTACTAGGACGGACTCTTACTCGGTAATTAAGCGTTAGGGGACTAACTGATTGTAGCTTGAGCTAGCGAGCGAGAAAATGATCAACATTTGATTCCATGATCAATTTGGAGTTAGTTTGATAGTACTTCCACTGCTATTTAGCGAGCATGTTAATACTTTTATTGTCTGTTTCTCTGATTTCACTAAGTCCTTAATCAGTAGCATAAATTAGCCTTTTGCATGGCTTATATCTATGTAAACTTGATGCTTCTGAACATGAAACCTTTATGACATGACTTGCTTGTCATGTCTACTGTAAATACATATCATTCTTGTGCATGTTTGCAATCTATAGCATGTTGTTTACTTGTTCTTAAGTGTGCTACCTTATATTGGCAGATTGTGCTCATAACTTGCGTTGCTTGTATCTTTTTAACCGTAGATTCGTTTGAGATATTTTTTATATGTAACTTTACTAGAATTTTGTGTAGTTTATGATTTTTCTATTGTTCACTGATGTTAACCAATCTAAAATATGGTTTAGGTCAAAACAGTAGTAAAACTATAAATTATTGTGGGGTACTTAGTGTTATGCGATGTTTAGGATTTTACCTCACTTAAATTGACTAGCATAGATAGTTTACTTTATGTTTCACCTCTTGCCATGCTTGTGTGACCTGTCATGCTTATGTGCGATGTCATGTTAACAATTTTTGCTTATATTGTGTAGCTAAACAACTCGTTGCCTCGTCCTCCAAGCTCTTCCCATTCCCAGGTCAGGCCAGCAACGGAAAAGATGCAACACACTGGCACCACCGTGAGACGTAGACGTAGAGTAGAGTAGCATGCATGCCATAGCCTTTGTCTCCACAGAGTACAGATTCGAGAGGAGAGTGAGAAGGAGAAAAAAGAGTCAGAACGGAGCGGGATGATGGTTTGACTGAACCCAAATGTTGATTGTGTGTGATGTGATCTCCTGTTGCACAGTCCACTGCGCCCCTTTGATAAACGCGGTGCAGAAGTTCAGAGTCCAATGCAATCCTACGGGCGATGCTGGGGCAGCTAGCACTACTGAAAATTGAGAGTTTGCCGTGTATCAAAAATACATGGCGAAGCTCCACAAATCGTCGGCGAAGACTTTGCCGAGTACTGCACTCGGCAACCAACACTCGGCAATAACCTGGCCGGCAAATATCGCTTTGCCGAGTATCAAATATCGGGTACCTCAGCAAACCCTTCCCCGAGTATTTCGTACTGGCACTCGGCAATAAAAAGTAGAACAATCCGTTCCCCTTCGAAGCGGGACGGAACGGACAGTTCAATTTTGCCGAGTATTGGGATTGACACTCGGCAAAGTTAGAATCACCAGAAAGAGCCACGTGTCCACAACAATTCTCATCGGATTACAAGTTTGCCGAGTGCCACATTCAGCATAGGTTTTGTCAGCGGGTCGCCCGTGGTCTGCCACGTGTCCTCGTGCTTGCCAAGTGCCGCTTCGCCGAGTAGCCTTCGCCGAGTGCGCACTTGAAGCCTCGAGAAATATGCAATCCAGGCGACCGAACGGCACCTGGGAGCTGTCTTTGCCGAGTGCAATACTCGGCGAACCCTGCCAGATGGTCCTATGCCGAGTGTAGTACTCGGCAAAGTACTGGCATTTTTACAGAAATTCGCTGATTCTTGCTTTTCCCTGCAATTAAACCACAAATAATATATTTGTATCACCAGATCACTCATATATGTTCATAATAGCCACAGATCAACCAAAACAGCAACAAATTGCAATGATTCACAAAATACATCACCAGATCACTCATATATGTTCATAATGATCTCAAAATACATGTCACAAGTCCCAGTTCACAATTCAAAGTTACACAAGTCCACAAATTCATGATTTCCACAACGATGAAGGCAAAGGTGCAATCCTCGATGCATATACTCCATCATCGATGCAATCCTACAACTTTGAAAATTTCCACGTGTTAAGAATATTACTATAGACCTACAAGCAAAAGAAGCACAAGAATATTGAAATTTTCTTACCTAGAATCATTGCTGCATCCCAGAGGTCGATGGCGTCGACGTGTCTCCTCCAGCTCCATCTCCGGGGCAGTCCGTGGAGTTTTGGGATCCCTCCAACACAGTGTTGCTTTATAAACATCCGCATTAGTAGAGGAAATTGAAAATTGATTGAGTTAACAAGTTGCAAGCCAACTTACCAAGTTCAACGGCAGTAGAGGAGGTAGAGGCGGAGCCGATGGAAGAGCACCCATCCTCTACAGAGACCAAGAGTACATATTGACCAGTGAGTTAACATGCATATAGCGATGAATGGAACTAAAAGTTGAAACTCATCTTAAGGATGCCACTCATGGACCGTGGTGGCTTGGCGTCCACATACTCCAAGGACCTTCACACAAAAAAGACAAGCTGGTGAGATTGTGATGAAAAAATGAATAAAACACAAATGTAGCACAAATGATTAACGGGCACTTACTTATCTCCGTCGACTTTGATCACGTAGTGCCGGTAGGGGTATGGATTCTTAGGGCCGGTGACGGGTAGCCTCGTAGGCCCGTGCAGAAAAGGTGTTTGGCTGGGGGGTAGCACTTTCCCTACGACAGGTAGGGGGTGTGCAAACAAGTCCTCTGACCCCTCCTCTGACTCCTCCCCCTCGTCCTCTGGCTCCTCCCCGTGCTGGCGGTGTTGCTCCTCCTCAGAAGAAGAAGAAACGTGGGGCAAGGGGCTCTGTGAGCGAGGAGGAGCCCGATGCGTAGCACGCCTCCCCGAGCGAGCTGCTGGGCCTCCCGAACGGGCTCGGGAAGACTCCTCCGAGCCCTCTTCATCCACCAGACGCGGCCTTTTCCCTATGTTCACCCGCGTGCAATCACCAGATCGGGTGTACAAGCCCATCACCTGGGCCTTCTTGGGCACACCGCGCTTCAGCCCCTTCGGTTGCTTATTCCTTGCCATGTTTCAATCACCTGTTATGACAAAGAGGGAACCGGAGTAGTACAAATGATAACAAATGTTAAAACGTTTAAAAACAAAGAGTAATTCATACAAACCATATTATGTACATGCAAAAAAATAGTTGATTTATCACCCGAGGATGTGTAGCTTGTGTTTGTTTTCCATGTCTACTCCTATCCAAGACAGATTTTGGCAGCACCTCCCTGCTGCTCTCCTAATACACGTCTCAACCACGGGGGGCGAGAGAATGTGTACTCGGAGAACAACGGGGAGGCACCACAAAAATCTATCTCGGATAGGAGTAGAACATGGAAAACAAACACAGCTACACATCCTCGAGCTGTCCAAAATCGTGGACAATTCGAAACAGCCACAGTTATAAAAATATAGATCTTTGTATATAAACAATATACAAAGAGCAATCTTTATAACCGTAGCCCTTCCGAACGGGAGACGCCTAGGGTAACGTGACTAGTTTTCATGATCTACAAAAAAAACCTAGAGAGCGAGAGAGGCGGTGGGCTCTTACCCTTGATGCGTGACCGGCTGTCGATGAGGAAGATCGAGGACGCTCCTCCAGCAAATCCCCGCCACGCGACGACGCTCACGGCCTCAACCTCGATCTATGTCCTGCACAAAACAAACAAGTAGGAAAATTGTATTAGCGCTAGCACTGCAACTAAAAATACCACACACACTACCACACCACTCAGACATTGGAGACAATGACTTATCCAAGAAACTTGTGCAATGTCTAAACTGGCAGTCTTGTACAGCCATAAATAAACTTAGATAATAGATTATACATAACAACTTGTTGCTACTTTGCTAGCTAGCAAACAGTCAAACACCAATCAGTACATATGAGTCTTACTGTCCACAAATAAACTTGCATAATATATGTTACAGAACAACCAAATGAAATTAGTTCCTGCTAGTTGCTACTTTGCTAGATAACAAACAACCAAACACCAATCAACACTCATAGTTCACAGCTCTCAGATTAGCAAGTATAACTATATACAAGAAGGAAGTATTTTGTATTAGCAAAGCAAGTAGCAACTAGCAAGTACGCATGTATCTAGTGAGTCCAGCAGCAACCTCTGCTCCAAAATGCAGTGCAACACCTAGCAAAAACGTCCTGTACAGCAACAAAAATGTTCAGACTTTAGCAGAAAGAAAATGGCCATGGGGGTCGCCGGCAACTGGAGTAAGGGGGTCGTCGCACTCACCAGTAGTTGGGGAAGGGAAGTAGTAGCTCGCCGGCTGCTGGAGAAAGGGGTGGTGCCGCTGTCTTGCTGCTGAAGGAGGGAAGGTGTTATGGGAGAAAAGACACTCGGCAAAGTTTGGATGCACAGCGCAGCCCTAGCTGGCGCGGAAAGGAATTTTTTTGCGCGTTTACTTTTTTTGGCGGGAATGAATTCTTTTTTTGGCGCCGTTTCTCTGCCGAGTCCCGTTACAATGACACTCGGCAAAGATAAAATACAGCTGCCTCCGTTCCGTCCACGTGCTAGACTGGACACATGGCACGGTTATTCGCCGAGTGACCGTTTTGCCGAGTGCCTCTAAAATGTTTGCCGTCATTTTTGTGTTTGCCGAGTGCATTGTGGAGAGCATACTCAGCAAAGTATGATTATGCCGAGTGCTATGTCCATGCCGAGTGTTTTTCGATGGTTCTCAGCACACATGGACGTTCGCTGAGTATCCCGCGGTTTGGCACTCGGCGAAGAGTATATAGGCCAGCAAAGTTCGTTTTTCCAGTAGTGTAGGATCGCTTGCTAGCTTGGACTGCACGCCGCTCCGTTGTGTTGCATCCTGTGATGATGATTCCGCTTCAGAATATCTACCGCAACTTACAAAAGCTAGTATTCTTCCTTTGCTCCCGATGAATGATCAATCTTCTTCTGGAAGGAGCACCACTTACTACACAAACAAATAAAGGTTTCCTTCTTTCGATTGACGTTCTGTACGCCAACTGAATACAACATACTGCAAGTACTATTATATCAGGATGGTGGGAAGAGATGGGATAGATACACGTTGTCTAAACATCTCTCCTACCCCTGCTGTATTTTCTTTGTTAACGGCAATGGCTTCATGCACTTTTTTACTTGGCTTGTTTTGCCTGGTAAGCTATCCAAACAAAAAAAAAACTAAGGAACAGTATCTTACAGTCAGAACATAAAAAAGTAGAAAATAAAAGCAAGTCCCTCAATCTTATGAAAAGGGCCCCGAACAAAGTTGGAAGTCGCTACCAGACCCAAATTGATCCTCGAAGGAAGGAATCATCGCCGGCACCAAGGGCGAACCACTTGGGTCTGTCAAGATCTACGCGGTGGCATATCGCAGACTCCTGCATCAAGAAGCACGGCCTCCCTTTGGTCAATGGCCACGAGGAAGAAGAGGGGCTACTATTCAGCCGAAAGAAACAAAGGAGTGTTGGAGAAGATCACCCTTTCACTAGTGCAGGGCATGACTATTAAGCACCCCTTATCGCACATGATAGCTAAAACCGTAGTCGATTAGTTCATCGCATACAATTTATTGCACACATTTTTTTTTCTAAACAAACCGTGCGCGATAGTGTCGAGACAGTTTGTTCTAAGGAAGCGTGTGCATTGTTCAATCTATCACATACAATTCAGTTAATGAAATTATATGTGATAATTTGCACACGCTTATGCAAACTTAACTGTCAGAGATGAATATATCGTTCGCAGATGTTTCAGCTATTCCAATGGTTTACGATAAACTTTTACCCGAACAGTGAGTTGGTAGTGTGTTCGATTGCAAAAATCACAAACGGATAGATAAGCTCGACCGTCAGTCCGCTGACCATTGTCGCTTGAAGTGACAGAACAAGCCCTAGGGCCAGTTCTTTTTGGCGATTCTGGGAGAATCACCCTGCTCCCCAACTTCTCCCAAAATCGCCACTTCAATTTTTTTTACAATTCTACCTAATTATACCTTAATTAGATAGGATTGTTAAATAAATATGGAGTGGGGGATGGGGGCGATTCTGGAAGAAGCTGGGGAGAGTGGCGATTGTGGGAGAATCGCCAAAAAAAACTGGCCCCTAATGTACTGGACTGTGTGAGTTCAGTTCCCATCGGAGGGCCAAAACTTGTCTGCATCTGTGCTGCCCAATTTTCACTAGTGGACACGCGTCATTTATTCAACGCCCTGATGCTACCGTCGGTGACCCCTTTCCCGCGCTTCTCTCGGTGGCTCGGGCGCTTAAAATAGCGCACGAAAACCCAATCTGCCGCCACTCGCATGTTTATCACCTTTTCTTCTCCAAGTGAGCTCTCCGTCGACGACGTCGCCACCTTGCGCCATCAATATATAGGCTGCACTGATGGCTCATCCACGGCACAACCACATGAACTGCCGTAGTAGTTGTTGCACTGCCTCGCATGCACCTGCGCCGCCAACTCACCGAGGTCAAAGAGGCGGTACGGTAAGCAAAGATGGCCCACCGGAACAAGCAGCAACAGGCCGTGGGCGAAGATTTGGTGGAAGATGCCATCGCGGCCATAGGGGTCGCGGTGGTTGTAGTCGTCGCCAACCCGCGCCACCAGCTGAGCGAGGGCCAATAAGCGATCCGACAAGCAATGATGGCATGTAGATAAGCCGAGCAGCAGCAGACCAGGGCAAAGAGGTGGCGAGAGACGCCACCGCGGCTATGGGGGTTGTGGTGCTTGCAGTCGTCTACGTCGATGATAGCAGCGGCAACGACGAGCACAACGACGATGATCTCAGGCTTAGTGTCATACAAGTGATGTCCATCGACGATGAATGCTACATGGAGTACCTCCGCATAGAGGATAGGCCTAGCAATAGCACGGTCTTTCGAAATCCCCGACGTAGTCGACGGCGTCCGCCTGCATCCCGAGCGCAAGCCCCAGCCGGAGCCCACTACCATAGTGGATAACAAGGATTTATGATCAAGTTTTGCTTCAAATGGAATGCCAAATTCTCACCTCTAACTTTTTTATATATCAAGAAACAAAAAGAATGATGCATGAATAACAACATGTTCACTTAAAACTTGTTTGTGTATGTGTGGGACTCAATGTGGGCGTCCAGATCCAGCTATTGATTATTGACTATCATCTATTATTTGTTGTTCAATGTCAGTATTCTGAGTCATGTCCGCATAATATCAAACGTATTAGATCATACACATAACGGGTAGTAGCATATTAGCAGGGCCGTTCCTGAAAATTCAGGGGGCCTAGGGCGAGACGGACGCAGGGGCCCTTCTAGTTCAAACTTAAGGAATAAACAAGTAAATATGATCTTTATTTCAGTTGAAAACTAACCATTACAGATTATCATAGCAATTATTACCATCATTATTGACATGATTGTTCCCATAGAAAAAAATCATTGGGTTGCTCATGAGCACACTATGGCCCATTCTTCAGAATTCCTTGAAGAAGATTCATTAGTTCTCAAAAAGTTGTCTATTAATCCTTTTTGAGATTTAATCAACTCATCTACCGTTTTTCTTTTTTTCCTCTTTTCTCTACCAGACAAATACTTTCTAGATGACATGCTACCACACAAATTAAAAATAGCACAATACTACAATTGGTTTATCTGAGAAATGACAGCACCTTGTTTTTGCACAAAAAGGGACCGAAACGACAGGAAGGATCCGCCCTTCTACGAAAACTTCACGTCAAAAAATCCTGAAAGGAAAAACACGTATTGGTTAAAAATTTAGTACTAAATATATCTAAATCATGAAGAAAAACCAACGGAATAAAATGAGAAATTCTTACAAAGTCACGGTGGACGAATGAACAATCGATTGGTAGATCTTAACTATGAACCCGTGACCAGGCCTACTGTGAACTCCTTTCACCAATCCCCCTTTTCTAGCAAGAGGATGTTTGAGAATGATATTTCTTTTTGACGTGTTGAGAATGATATTTCGTGTGAGAGTGAGATGATGGGCTAGACTGATTACTTATGCTATTTATAAGAGAGGGAACGAAGAAGCTCAGGAATAGAGGAACCGTCGTGAAACTGATGAAGGGCTAGACTGATGTACTTACCACGCATGCAATGGTTATACGTACGAACGAAATTCAACATAATCGTCGTGAAACTGATGAAGGATTAGAGAAAGATTTGATCTCAATTTCTTGACGTTGGAAGGCGGTAAGGAATAAGGTAGCGGCGGCGGCGGGGTTGATTTGTGGAAAAGAAGAAAGGAAAATCGAGGGGACGAGTGGAATCCTGAAGATACGATGGAGTCCTACTACTACCATGGCAAGTGGTGGACTTGGTTAGTTGCGTAACTTGCGTTCCTGCCTTCCTGGTGCCTCCTTGGCTTCTTGGGTTTGGGCCCATCCACTATTAATTGGTGTTTATGGCTGTCTTAATACCATTTTTTGAGGATTGGCTTAATACAATTTAATCTTTCATAATATGGGATACTACCATACGTATAGATACATGGTCGGGGGGCCTACATCCTAGGGGCCCTGGGCGGTCGCCCTGGCTGACCTGCCTCAGGGACGGCCCTGCATATTAGATAACTAGGAGATGAAAGGACAAATGATAATGGTGCTAGAAGTGTTTCAGATAGTATATGAATTATTCCCGATAGTATCAGAAAGTTTTTTTTTGTTATGGTGAGTTCTTGGATCTGATCTAAAGTCAGATTCAGAAGCCGCTCGTCACGGTCCTCGCGTTCTTGCTCCATGAGTGGTGCAAGACCGGGGGCCATGGAGAGACTCGATGGCAGGGCCGTTCCTAACAATTCAGGGGCCTTAGGGCGAGACAGACGCAGGGGCCCTTCTAGTTCAAACTTAAGGAATAAACAAGTAAATATGATCTTTATTTCAGTTGAAAACTAACCATTACAGATTATCATAGCAATTATTACCATCATTATTGACATGATTGTTCCCATAGAAAAAAATCATTGGGTTGCTCATGAGCACACTATGGCCCATTCTTCAGAATTCCTTGAAGAAGATTCATTAGTTCTCAAAAAGTTGTCTATTAATCCTTTTTGAGATTTAATCAACTCATCTACCGTTTTTCTTTTTTTCCTCTTTTCTCTACCAGACAAATACTTTCTAGATGACATGCTACCACACAAATTAAAAATAGCACAATACTACAATTGGTTTATCTGAGAAATGACAGCACCTTGTTTTTGCACAAAAAGGGACCGAAACGACAGAAGGGACCGAAACGACAGGAAGGATCCGCCCTTCTACAAAAACTTCACGTCAAAAAATCCTGAAAGGAAAAACACGTATTGGTTAAAAATTTAGTACTAAATATATCTAAATCATGAAGAAAAACCAACCGAATAAAATGAGAAATTCTTACAAAGTCACAGTGGACGAATGAACAATCGATTGGTAGATCTTAACTATGAACCCGTGACCAGGCCTACTGTAAACTCCTTTCACCAATCCCCCTTTTCTAGCAAGAGGATGTTTGAGAATGATATTTATTTTTGACGTGTTGAGAATGATATTTCGTGTGAGAGTGAGATGATGGGCTAGACTGATTACTTATGCTATTTATAAGAGAGGGAACGAAGAAGCTCAGGAATAGAGGAACCGTTGTGAAACTGATGAAGGGCTAGACTGATGTACTTACCACGCATGCAATGGTTATACGTACGAACGAAATTCAACATAATCGTCGTGAAACTGATGAAGGATTAGAGAAAGATTTGATCTCAATTTCTTGACGTTGGAAGGCGGTAAGGAATAAGGTAGCGGCGGCGGCGGGGTTGATTTGGGGAAAAGAAGAAAGGAAAATCGAGGGGACGAGTGGAATCCTGAAGATACGATGGAGTCCTACTACTACCATGGCAAGTGGTGGACTTGGTTAGTTGCGTAACTTGCGTTCCTGCCTTCCTGGTGCCTCCTTGGCTTCTTGGGTTTGGGCCCACATCCACTATTAATTGGTGTTTATGGCTGGCTTAATACCATTTTTTGAGGATTGGCTTAATACAATTTAATCTTTCATAATATGGGATACTACCATACGTATAGATACATGGTCGGGGGCCCTACATCCTAGGGGCCCTGGGCGGTCGCCCTGGCTGACCTGCCTCAGGGACGGCCCTGCATATTAGATAACTAGGAGATGAAAGGACAAATGATAATGGTGCTAGAAATGTTTCAGATAGTATATGAATTATTCCCAATAGTATCAGAAAGTTTTTTTTGTTATGGTGAGTTCTTGGATCTGATCTAAAGTCAGATTCAGAAGCCGCTCGTCACGGTCCTCGCGTTCTTGCTCCATGAGTGGTGCAAGACCGGGGGCCATGGAGAGACTCGATGGCAGGGCCGTTCCTAACAATTCAGGGGCCCTAGGCCGAGACAGACGCAGGGGCCCTTCTAGTTCAAACTTAAGGAATAAACAAGTAAATATGATCTTTATTTCAGTTGAAAACTAACCATTACAGATTATCATAGCAATTATTACCATCATTATTGACATGATTGTTCCCATAGAAAAAAATCATTGGGTTGCTCATGAGCACACTATGGCCCATTCTTCAGAATTCCTTGAAGAAGATTCATTAGTTCTCAAAAAGTTGTCTATTAATCCTTTTTGAGATTTAATCAACTCATCTACCGTTTTTCTTTTTTTCCTCTTTTCTCTACCAGACAAATACTTTCTAGATGACATGCTACCACACAAATTAAAAATAGCACAATACTACAATTGGTTTATCTGAGAAATGACAGCACCTTGTTTTTGCACAAAAAAGGACCGAAACGACAGAAGGGACCGAAACGACAGGAAGGATCCGCCCTTCTACAAAAACTTCACGTCAAAAAATCATGAAAGGAAAAACACGTATTGGTTAAAAATTTAGTACTAAATATATCTAAATCATGAAGAAAAACCAACCGAATAAAATGAGAAATTCTTACAAAGTCACAGTGGACGAATGAACAATCGATTGGTAGATCTTAACTATGAACCCGTGACCAGGCCTACTGTAAACTCCTTTCACCAATCCCCCTTGTCTAGCAAGAGGATGTTTGAGAATGATATTTCTTTTTGACGTGTTGAGAATGATATTTCGTGTGAGAGTGAGATGATGGGCTAGACTGATTACTTATGCTATTTATAAGAGAGGGAACGAAGAAGCTCAGGAATAGAGGAACCGTTGTGAAACTGATGAAGGGCTAGACTGATGTACTTACCACGCATGCAATGGTTATACGTACGAACGAAATTCAACATAATCGTCGTGAAACTGATGAAGGATTAGAGAAAGATTTGATCTCAATTTCTTGACGTTGGAAGGCGGTAAGGAATAAGGTAGCGGCGGCGGCGGGGTTGATTTGGGGAAAAGAAGAAAGGAAAATCGAGGGGACGAGTGGAATCCTGAAGATACGATGGAGTCCTACTACTACCATGGCAAGTGGTGGACTTGGTTAGTTGCGTAACTTGCGTTCCTGCCTTCCTGGTGCCTCCTTGGCTTCTTGGGTTTGGGCCCACATCCACTATTAATTGGTGTTTATGGCTGGCTTAATACCATTTTTTGAGGATTGGCTTAATACAATTTAATCTTTCATAATATGGGATACTACCATACGTATAGATACATGGTCGGGGGCCCTACATCCTTGGGGCCCTGGGCGGTCGCCCTGGCTGACCTGCCTCAGGGACGGCCCTGCATATTAGATAACTAGGAGATGAAAGGACAAATGATAATGGTGCTAGAAATGTTTCAGATAGTATATGAATTATTCCCGATAGTATCAGAAAGTTTTTTTTGTTATGGTGAGTTCTTGGATCTGATCTAAAGTCAGATTCAGAAGCCGCTCGTCACGGTCCTCGCGTTCTTGCTCCATGAGTGGTGCAAGACCGGGGGCCATGGAGAGACTCGATGGCAGGGCCGTTCCTAACAATTCAGGGGCCCTAGGCCGAGACAGACGCAGGGGCCCTTCTAGTTCAAACTTAAGGAATAAACAAGTAAATATGATCTTTATTTCAGTTGAAAACTAACCATTACAGATTATCATAGCAATTATTACCATCATTATTGACATGATTGTTCCCATAGAAAAAAATCATTGGGTTGCTCATGAGCACACTATGGCCCATTCTTCAGAATTCCTTGAAGAAGATTCATTAGTTCTCAAAAAGTTGTCTATTAATCCTTTTTGAGATTTAATCAACTCATCTACCGTTTTTCTTTTTTTCCTCTTTTCTCTACCAGACAAATACTTTCTAGATGACATGCTACCACACAAATTAAAAATAGCACAATACTACAATTGGTTTATCTGAGAAATGACAGCACCTTGTTTTTGCACAAAAAAGGACCGAAACGACAGAAGGGACCGAAACGACAGGAAGGATCCGCCCTTCTACAAAAACTTCACGTCAAAAAATCATGAAAGGAAAAACACGTATTGGTTAAAAATTTAGTACTAAATATATCTAAATCATGAAGAAAAACCAACCGAATAAAATGAGAAATTCTTACAAAGTCACAGTGGACGAATGAACAATCGATTGGTAGATCTTAACTATGAACCCGTGACCAGGCCTACTGTAAACTCCTTTCACCAATCCCCCTTGTCTAGCAAGAGGATGTTTGAGAATGATATTTCTTTTTGACGTGTTGAGAATGATATTTCGTGTGAGAGTGAGATGATGGGCTAGACTGATTACTTATGCTATTTATAAGAGAGGGAACGAAGAAGCTCAGGAATAGAGGAACCGTTGTGAAACTGATGAAGGGCTAGACTGATGTACTTACCACGCATGCAATGGTTATACGTACGAACGAAATTCAACATAATCGTCGTGAAACTGATGAAGGATTAGAGAAAGATTTGATCTCAATTTCTTGACGTTGGAAGGCGGTAAGGAATAAGGTAGCAGCGGCGGCGGGGTTGATTTGGGGAAAAGAAGAAAGGAAAATCGAGGGGACGAGTGGAATCCTGAAGATACGATGGAGTCCTACTACTACCATGGCAAGTGGTGGACTTGGTTAGTTGCGTAACTTGCGTTCCTGCCTTCCTGGTGCCTCCTTGGCTTCTTGGGTTTGGGCCCACATCCACTATTAATTGGTGTTTATGGCTGGCTTAATACCATTTTTTGAGGAATGGCTTAATACAATTTAATCTTTCATAATATGGGATATTACCATACGTATAGATACATGGTCGGGGGCCCTACATCCTAGGGGCCCTGGGCGGTCGCCCTGGCTGACCTGCCTCAGGGACGGCCCTGCATATTAGATAACTAGGAGATGAAAGGACAAATGATAATGGTGCTAGAAGTGTTTCAGATAGTATATGAATTATTCCCGATAGTATCAGAAAGTTTTTTTTTGTTATGGTGAGTTCTTGGATCTGATCTAAAGTCAGATTCAGAAGCCGCTCGTCACGGTCCTCGCGTTCTTGCTCCATGAGTGGTGCAAGACCGGGGGCCATGGAGAGACTCGATGGCAGGGCCGTTCCTAACAATTCAGGGGCCTTAGGGCGAGACAGACGCAGGGGCCCTTCTAGTTCAAACTTAAGGAATAAACAAGTAAATATGATCTTTATTTCAGTTGAAAACTAACCATTACAGATTATCATAGCAATTATTACCATCATTATTGACATGATTGTTCCCATAGAAAAAAATCATTGGGTTGCTCATGAGCACACTATGGCCCATTCTTCAGAATTCCTTGAAGAAGATTCATTAGTTCTCAAAAAGTTGTCTATTAATCCTTTTTGAGATTTAATCAACTCATCTACCGTTTTTCTTTTTTTCCTCTTTTCTCTACCAGACAAATACTTTCTAGATGACATGCTACCACACAAATTAAAAATAGCACAATACTACAATTGGTTTATCTGAGAAATGACAGCACCTTGTTTTTGCACAAAAAGGGACCGAAACGACAGAAGGGACCGAAACGACAGGAAGGATCCGCCCTTCTACAAAAACTTCACGTCAAAAAATCCTGAAAGGAAAAACACGTATTGGTTAAAAATTTAGTACTAAATATATCTAAATCATGAAGAAAAACCAACCGAATAAAATGAGAAATTCTTACAAAGTCACAGTGGACGAATGAACAATCGATTGGTAGATCTTAACTATGAACCCGTGACCAGGCCTACTGTAAACTCCTTTCACCAATCCCCCTTTTCTAGCAAGAGGATGTTTGAGAATGATATTTATTTTTGACGTGTTGAGAATGATATTTCGTGTGAGAGTGAGATGATGGGCTAGACTGATTACTTATGCTATTTATAAGAGAGGGAACGAAGAAGCTCAGGAATAGAGGAACCGTTGTGAAACTGATGAAGGGCTAGACTGATGTACTTACCACGCATGCAATGGTTATACGTACGAACGAAATTCAACATAATCGTCGTGAAACTGATGAAGGATTAGAGAAAGATTTGATCTCAATTTCTTGACGTTGGAAGGCGGTAAGGAATAAGGTAGCGGCGGCGGCGGGGTTGATTTGGGGAAAAGAAGAAAGGAAAATCGAGGGGACGAGTGGAATCCTGAAGATACGATGGAGTCCTACTACTACCATGGCAAGTGGTGGACTTGGTTAGTTGCGTAACTTGCGTTCCTGCCTTCCTGGTGCCTCCTTGGCTTCTTGGGTTTGGGCCCACATCCACTATTAATTGGTGTTTATGGCTGGCTTAATACCATTTTTTGAGGATTGGCTTAATACAATTTAATCTTTCATAATATGGGATACTACCATACGTATAGATACATGGTCGGGGGCCCTACATCCTAGGGGCCCTGGGCGGTCGCCCTGGCTGACCTGCCTCAGGGACGGCCCTGCTCGATGGCATGAGTCTCAAGGCCAGCTCTCTTTGAACCACACGATTTAACATTGGATATGGGTATCAACCTGGTTGGCATGACTTAGGGTCATTTTGTAACGCTGAAATTGCGCCTCTCCCCGGTTCCGAGGATGGTTTCTCTAGGAATTCACGCTTCATCGGCCTGATCTGATCTTAGATACAACAATTATTCGATCTGAGAATCCTCGAATGGTTTTACTTTCGGATTTACGATGGCCAGCTTACCTCGTGGTTGAGGTTGATTTGGCTGGCGTCATCATGGTCTGCGCAAGCTCGACCTCTCTCTCGATCCTTCTGCCTATCATGATAGTTAGCCAAGCAATTTCTTTTGCTGGATGGTTACCTCTCGCGGACAAGGGGTGACATACACCAGTGCTACAAAAGTTACCATTGGCGTACATGAAAGTACATATGCCGGAGCTATTTGCTGGCCCGTGCGAGCCAACGGGGCTAACTACCTCGTACACTAATGGTAATTAGCCCTGTTTATTCGTTCAGCCCCGCACGCTGCACTGGCGTAGGGTCGTGTGTGTACGTCAGCGGTACTAAAAACATCGTTGGTATACAATACTATTTGCCCGGCAGTGGTAGTAGCGCTGACATACACCATGATAGGTGCGCCAGTGATAGGGCCGGTGCTATAGCTTGTTTTCTACTAATGCTCCATTATCAACCGAGGAAAATTCTTAGGAATGATCTTATGCTTTTGATGCATAGGATTAAATAGAAGCATAAAGAATGCCTTCATAGTTGGATTGAAGATTACTTAATTTGAATATGACAATCATGATGTTCCCTAGAGCTGCCATTGGTTAGCATGTAACTTATTATAACTTATGTAAATGTTTTTATTATTAATATAACACTATAGAACAATTGTTCTACATTTTTCATTCAAAAAATGACTTGAGCCACGCGCCCTCAATCGCTATAGCATCATTGCTGCTTAATTTATTGGCATCAGGTGGACCTGTAGAAGAGTGGGATTGATAAGAAATGAACCGGATGGAGAGTATTGAAGATGACAAGTGAGAGAGACAGGAGAAAGGGGGAGATGAATATGACACGTGAGTCCTTGTAGTCATCAGTGGGCTTCAGATTTCTTTTACCCTAAAAGTTTTTGCTTCATTTACTTAGGCTATGGTTGGAATGAGTTCAATCCCTTCAATTTTTCTGTTTCTGTTCAATATATGATTTTCTTCTAAAGTTGTTTCATACAAGTCAAGTTAGAAGGTTAATAAATTGGACTAGGTATCGCATTCTTGCTTACAAGAGGTCCTTTTTAGGTATTACAAGAGATTCTTTGGTGTTGCTAGACTTTTCCTTTCTACTCACATGAGAGCCGAGCGACAAGACGTTTGCTAAACTAAAAGTGTGTTCCTTGTGCCACTCACAAATAGTTTCAGTTATGTTCTTACTCTTTGCTCACTTCCGCTTATCTTACTTGTTAAGTTGTGATCTAATTTCCTATAAAGGAAAAGTTCTTACGGAGCTCTCAAGGACGCTTGAGAGGCTGCCGGGGGGCTCTCACATATAGTCCCCCATTGTGGTATGGACCAGTATCAACCTAGGTGCCTATGTGGAATTACAACGATGATCTATATGTGATGGACTTAGAGTCGAAGTTTGAGTTAGGCAAGCGGGGTTCTTGGTGCCTATTCGAATTTATGGTTGTGCGGGACATTCTGTTTGATCTTCCATCGGTGTATCGCTCTTGTCACGTCAAAGACTCTGTATTGGTTGTGGGGTTGCCATAGTACTTGAAGAATTCCGAGGGTATGCCGAGATAATATTTCTATAAAATTATTTTTCTTTTTGATACATTACATGATAATGATGAAGATTATACGGGTGTTGCCGCAAGGGAAATGTCTATTTCCATGCACATATCCCGCCGTTACTCCTCAGCCTACCCCCTTTTCTAAGGGCAAAGAAAGAGGGAAGTCGTTAAGCTTAGGATCCCTAGAACAATTTTTGTTATTATGCCGCTAGTGTTTTATCTCTACAAGTATCCACGTGGTAAGGCACGCCAATCCCCTTCCACAAGTGATGATAGTCTTCGCGAGGTATCTATAAGTGATGAATAGACATACTATTATACCATTAAAAATAGATTATCTCATTGATGATGATGTGTACATGTGTATGCAGTGTGGATGTGCATATGGGGGAGACGCGGTAAAATTCAACATCCAGTATTCTGCTGTACTAGAGGAGTCTCGCAGCACCATGGTGACTACTGACCGTGGCAACAACGCGATGTCGGTCTCTACTTTTAGTTGACTATTTTGACTTGTATGCCATGTAGTCGATATGTTGATAGACGGGCCTCTGACTCACTCCTGCATGGATTGAGAAAAAGGAAATGGAATAGACAAGACATATTTTACATTGTTATTGTATGAAATCTTTGTGTGGATTTATTTTATTGAGATGAAATAATATTTACAAAGTGCCTGAAAGGTACCTGATTGGAACTGAAGAAATAAGAACAGATTGAGTGTGTATGCTTGCTCTCTTCTTTCTAGCCATCACCCTCATCTTGATCAGCACAAATGGAGGAGATCTCGTCTGCAACAAACTGCTTCTCCTCAGCCTTGTAGTTGACGATGATGATGGGCTTGACAGCCTGGCAAAGGGTGACCTTGAAGGCCCACAAAATCATGTCGCTCTGCACAGAGGGGTCAGAGAACCTCCCACCGATCAGCCGCTTCGCGTCTGCAACCAGAAACATAGGAACAGAGCATTCATATGCAAGGTCGGCAAATGGACTATGTGGCTTACTGAAACAAGGCATTGCAATATCCCACTAAGATTAATCTAACTCCTCGGAACAAAAGCGTTAAGATAGTGCAGAAAATACAAACGGACATGTTCCAGTAGGATAAAAAGAGAACAAAAACACAAAGTTAGCTACAAAATTTTCAATCCTAATTCCAGACATAATTTCAAGCATATGTTTTAACTTGGGGTACTGCCTCCAAACTTATCCAAGACAGGGTCGGATTTGAGAACCTAACATAAATACAAATCTCATGTCCAAGCTTAAAACATAATTCGATATGACCAAAGCAAGTGAGCACTTTCTGAACAGCTAATATTTTCTGAATAACTAATATGAACTAACAATAATAATCTCAGAAACAGGGGACTGTATAGTACATTTGCTTTTCAAACACTACTACTAGATATGAAGGAGAAACAAAGAAGTGAGGAATGGTACCATGAAAAGCCACACAAATAACTGATCCTTAATGTGTTTGCCTCACTGTGGAATAAAACCTGAAAAACTGCTCCACTGCTGAAACTAGAACATGACGCTACAAAAACTGAAACCTACTTAAAAATAGAAAAATTAATACTCCCTCCGATCCATAATAAGTGTCGCAAGTTTTGTACTAAGCTAGTACAAAGTTTGTACTAGATGAGCGACACTTATTATGGATCGGAGGGAGTACTAAACCAATTCACATGAATGAGAAAGCCAAAAAAATGTTCATGAGTAAGTGCGGCCAAAAAAATATACTGGCAGTGAGTGCCTCCCATTTACAACAAAAAGAAAAAAAATGAGGTGCTCTTACAACCAAAAATGTGAACTTCCCCCCTACACTTCCGTCCGGCTGCTACACTACGAACCAATACACTACTGCTACACTACTAATGCATCTTTTCTTCTCCTCCGTCCATGATACACTATCGGCGCCCCCTGCATCTTCTCTACTTGTTCACATCTTCGTTGGTTATCATGAGAGGGTGTTGAGGAAATTGCCCTGCAAACAAACATTGTAAAAAGGAGGTAGTTAGCAAAAGCACAAAGAATAGTTAAACACAAATTTTGAAACATAACATGAGGTGGACGAAATAACAGGAGATAAAAATGAAAAGGAAAAAGACAAGAAATAGGAACCTGTAAAATTGAACCAGTGACAAGACTCTTATCTGCAGTATTGTTCTTCCAAAAGTATAGTTGATTCATGTACTGAATTCTGATGTGTAGGATATCTTCCTGTGAGAACATCTTCCACAGGTCCATAGTTGGGTGCCATATCTCCATTACCTTTGTTGCAAAGACTCCACAATCATATCTGAGAAAAAAGAAAATGGTCATGTTCAGTAAAGCAAGTGAACAAACAGAAATAAAGAAAGCGAAAAATGAAAACATAAAAAATAATATGGGAAAAAAGAGCCCTGACCCATTATCTTGCTTCGGCATGTGAGGGTACATCCTTTTGAAGGACTTGAAGTTGTGCTGATCTGTTTGGAAAATGATCTCCCACAGCTTGATGAAATTCTTAATCTGCGTGTGAATTTAAAATGTTGAAGAGATGAAAGAAAAATATAGAATCATATACATGTTGAGGAAAAAGAAACGTATAGAAAAAGAAAAAACTAAAAATGCAAAATGAAAATGCAATCTGGAAAGAGGAGAATAAAATGAAAAAAGTGAAGTACAGCTTACATATTTCTCTCTGATAGACTTATGAAGATAAGAGTCCTTATCATAGTAAGAATCCATGAAAGCGAAAACTTTCCACTTGAAATCGACAGCGAAAACTATCCAGTGTTTATCGAGCACCGTGGGAAAGAACAACTGATAAAAAAATAACATTAATAATCAAAAATCAAAACAAGAGAAAGAAAACAAACAATAAGATAAATAAAAGGGGCGTATAAGAACACACCGTGTTTTGAAAATCTAGTGGTTTATTCCGACTTGCTGACGCTGCCCCCAAGAATGAAGTTGCAATTGATTTCAGATGGTCATCGTTTGTGTAGTGCAGTATATAATCCTGGTGGGGCATAAAAATACGAGAAGGGTAATAAAAATGCCAGGTAGAGGGACGTTAACATACAAGGAGGATAGGTGCAGATCCAAAGTTAGAAAAACATACACCGATGTGGGGGAAGAAATGGTGCCTTCTAGAGATGGTGGGGTGACGATCCTCGAAGAATTTCCGACAAAAGCAGGGGATCAGGAAGTTGTCGATGTTGCCAGTTTGCATAAGGCTTTGACCGAGTGACACATAATTGCAATGAACCATTGAATACTTCAACGCGTACCTCCTGTTTTGTTGCCACGTAGAACAAAATAGAAAAGCTGGTGAGGAAAACTTTCAAACATATGAAGTAAAAATAAAAATTGATGCTTGATTAATTAAGATGGGCACCATTGTCCGAAAAAAGCTTAATAAACATGCGTAAAACTTATTATACATACTTCTGGATATTTTTTGTGTAGGCAACTTCAATTATTGAATTGAAATACTTGCACTCTTCGTTTGACACAGGGAACTTTTCATTTTCCTTGATAGGAAGTTCCAAAAGCTTTTTTGGCTGAAGAATGATCAAATCATCTTTAGATCCTTGGTTGGCGATGATGTCCGGTTCAAGTTCATCAATAATGATATGATTATCTGTGTCATCTGGCACAGTGATACCCTCTCCTACCCCTACTGTAGATTGGTGTTGACGCTTCGCAATTGGTCCAATTAGTTTGTTGTACACTTGGTCTGCATTCTTGGCTAATTTCGTTTGCCTAACACTAAAACTTGTAGGACTGACATCAGCAATGCCAGCCTTCCCCTTGGTTGCCTGCAAAAGACAAAAAGTGAAATAATTGCTGAAAAATCTAATTGAACATGAAATGAACTAATAAGTGGAACATCAAAATGAACATTTAAAAGTAAACATGAAAGTGTCTAGGAGCCTACCAGAACAAACATGAAACCTACGTGCATGATAGCAAATGTAATAATGTGTTAGAGAAATAACAACCCTGAATATCAGTGTAGAGATGCTCTGAAGTCTGATTGTATTCCACAACTAAAAATCTGTGGTGATGCTTTAATCTTAACACCAAAAAAGATGTTATTGCTTCTGAGCAGTTTGAAAGCCAGACTCCTTTATATTAACACAGTGTGCACTATCAATGATGCCCTGAATTATCTGACAAACATGACACAAAATACAAAAAATACCACTTAAATAAATAACACCCAAATGGCGAAAAATGAAAACTAAATTATTTTAAGTACATCATAACAAAGAACATATTTGAAAAGTGAACCTGTGCAGGTAGAATATTAGCGTAAGATGACATCATTTTCTCTTTGAAAAGAAGTGATGCTGATCCTTCTCGTATGTAGCTTTGATGAGCACCAATTTCGGTTGCGACCGCGTGCTGCACCGAAAAAATAAGATGTGATTGATGCGTGTAGAAGAGAAAGAAAAAGAAGTAAGAAATAATGACTCCCGAACAGAAAAGGAACGAATGCATGTCCCTAGCACTTCCCTTTTGAAAAATACAGAATTTTTTAATTAACAAAACAGATGCTGAAAAATATATAACACACCTCTTTCTTGAATTGTCTCCTTCCGAACAAATTCCTCTTCTTCCGGTCAAGTTCTGAGAAATGTTTTATGAGATTACCCTTCCACGCAAGAATCCTTGGGGAGCCGTTCTCAACTGCCCTTACACCAAAATCAAGCTTGTCCAGATACAACACCTTAGATAAGAGAAACAACGAAACATAAGTAGCATCAGAGAAAAATAAAAATTATGAACAAATAATAGATGAGTACATCCGAGAATTAAAAAGAACATAAAAATATCAAAAAGGAAAGATTTAGAAAGACTTACTGCTAGGCAATAGGTGCAGAAATCAAAGGCTTTTGGCTTTCTGCTAGTCTCCCTACCAAACAACACATATTTGTTGATGCCTTCCAGAATCCGTTCATATACAAGTAGACACAAGTCGAATCCATTTGTGGCGGTGGGATCCTCGAGAAGGAATAGGAAGTCAGTGTGTATATGATCATTTGAAGAAGGGAAGAGAAAACATGACATAACAATGACCATGAAACAAATGAAGGTGTCTTCTTCACTAAGATTTTCAGACGATGTGATCATGTTTCCGAAGAAAGTGACATTGGGTAGTTCTGAAAGGTTGAACCTAGACATGATAAATCTCCTCCCTCTCTCTTGGTCAGGCATCACTACAACACCGTTGTTCGGCAGACCCAAGACAAGATGGACAGAATCCTTGGAAAGAGAGATAATCTTCTCATCGGTAATAATCATTTGGGAGGACACTGTGTCTACACAACCAACAATCCATCTAATGAAATGAGAAGGAAGTTCAGTCTTCTCAAACTTCACGAGGAACTCGAAACCATATTTTGAAATCACATCCTTTCGGTCGGTGCTCATACGCTTGAGAATCTCAGCGAAATACTTGGTCGAATACATGTTGTATGCGTCCCTTCCTAACCCTGATGCTTTTAGCCTTTTACTCTGAAAAAGCACTTCTAAAAATTCATACTAATACCATAGATAAAAAATAAATAAAACAATGAATTCGGAAATTCGGCGAAAACACGATTAAAAGTTGCACAAAAAAGATTCAGTGACCTCAGATTTGAAGTTGGCCTCCTGAATTTTTTTTGATAAATCCCTCTTCAGTGATTTTAGGGCCTGTTGGGTAAAAAAAATAAGAAAACCAGCAAACATGAACCCATCAACATAAAAATAACTAAAAACACTGAAAACAAATAAGAGAAAACACATACCTCCTTCTTGAAAAAGCCAAATAAAGCATCCTCTAACATCTTCTTCCTCCTTGACACACAATCCTTTGGAAAACAAAATGTAAATAGAAGAATAAGTTGTTACATATGAAGAAAAACGGAAACAAACAATCAAAAAAGCATCAGCGTACATCATCACTGGATGTGCTGCTGTCCTCCAGAGTGTCACTGTTTGACATTTCGTGATCAAGATCGTAGCCCTGCATAATGTGCGAACCTGCATGAATGCGGAAATGAAGTAAATTGTTAAGACTTTCTTGATACAAGTAACAGGTTCCGCTGCTTATATCTTGTTTAGCAACACTCATATCTTGTTTAGCAACACTCATATCTCCACATTTTCCAAAATAACTAAACATGGTTAAGTTAAAATCAAAATAATGATTATAACTGAACATCATTTAAGTAGCTTATGAATGAAGACTCATACATCTAGAAAATATGAAAATCTCACTGAATTATCGTTGCTTTACACGTAGAATTATACAAGTAGCACTACTGTCTAGTATCCAAAGTTGACCGCTCAACTCTTTACACGTAGAATAAAAATGATTCCAAATCTGACCGCTCAACTCTTTACACGTAGAATAAAAATGATTCCAAATCTGACCGCTCAACTCTTTTACGTGTAGAATTATACAACTAGCACTACTGTCAGGTATTCGTAGAGAAGCATGCTTCAAAACTAACCACTCGACTTTCGAGAATCAATCACATCCTTACTCAAAAAGGATATAAACTGAAAACCATCCAAAAACTCTGTTGTAATGCCTAACTCTGACCAACTAAAAAAAATTCCTAGGCACTCTCATAACTTACAGTAGAACAACCTGTGTTGAAAATTAATACTGAATGAAAGAGTTAAACATACACCAAACAAACAGAGAGGATTACTGATACTATTTTTTATACAAATTTGGAGCAGATTTAGAGGACTAAAATTTGGGGAAAAAATGACGGCATCCTATGATGAACTCCCAAACAAGCTCGCCAGATTGAAGATTACGGGTGTGTTTTCGATCTAATACACGCCATCCTACTCTTCAAGCCTTCTCTCCGCGGCTGCCCCCATGGCGCGCGCCTCCTCCTCCTTGCTGGCTCTCTTCGATTAGGGCTCGTCGCGCGCCGTCTCCACCACAGAAACACCGGCGAGGGCCTCCGCCGTCTCCGGCCTTCGACGTCTCCGCCCCGCTCTGCCTACCTCCACGAATGAACAGCGGTCGTTGCTACCCCTCACCTGAATAGACAATTCAAAAAAGACTGGCAGGATTGACTCAAACGGAGCCCGGGCAGACCCGTAAACCCGATAGACATGACGCTGAGATTCCCACAGATCCGACGGCTTACAAAACGACCTGAAACGAATTCGGTTTTACACGACTGAAAAATAGCAATGAAAATTACACCCAGAAACAGAAACTCCACTTCCATGGTCCGCTCGCTCTCGTCTCTTTCTTGTGTGGAGGCAAGGAGGCATGCATTCATGGTGGTGCGCCTGCTTGCTGCAAGCAAGCACAGGAGCAGAAGCAGGATCTTTTCTCTCCTGGCCTGGGACTGCCACAGCCCACATCCCGTGTAGGGAGAGGAGGCTTCAATGCGCGGCGCGCAGTGAGTGGAGTTAACTCTCTCTCTCTCTCTCTCTCTTCAGTTTTCACCAGTGTTTGTTTCAGCGATGAGCAGACCCTGAAATCTCCAAAGACGAGCCTGCTGACTCTGTCGGTCATGGCTTCACAGCTCCTGAACAAATCATTACTACTGTACTACCACCAGATCACTCTCACTCCACTGACTGTACATCGTACCGTCTCTGGCTTAGTTTTCTCGGCCTCCTTGGCCTTTCTCCCGCCATATTTAACCCACTGCTTAAAAACCTTAAGTAAGTGTGCTACTGTAATCGAGACAGACATGCTCCTTTATCATTTGGCCGTGCTATAGTGTCGGGCGACAGACACTGTAGCTCCGTTTATTATGTTGCCTATTTAATTACTAGTACCAATAGCGATATGGTTCAAAAAAAATGGTTCATGGACGTGCGTCCGGCCCCTGGAATCATGGCGTGGTGTTTTTTTTTTTGTCCTACTAGGATGGAGCAACATCAGTCTCGATCGGCAAAGGCAGGCCAAGAAGCGGAAGGGGGCCAAAGCCGCAAAGGTACTGGTCAGAGGTCACAATGATATTATCGCGAGAAAAAAAGTGGTCACAATGATAGCAATGGCGATCGAGCTGAAAGATACACTCGCTTGCTCGCTATAAATGTGCATCGCAAGCTATTACCACTTGGCCGAGAAAGCTTCCTCCTCCAAAACACAGAAATTCGAATGGCTTAACTATGCACGCCAACTCTATGGGACTTGTGAGTCGCGTTGGAAGTTATCAGAAACTATTGGTGTTGCAAAAGGACCAACGTGGCACATGCACATATTCATGGTGATGCTCCCTTGGGCTTGCGCTGGGAGTTGACGCTTCAATACGCGCGCAGGTCTCCTCGCCTCAGTTTCAGTCTTCACTCTTCAGTGATGACCAGACCCTGAAATCTCCAAAGACGCACTTGCAGCGCCTGCACTGCAACCCCGTAGCCATAGTCTCATTAGATACAATCATTAGTGCATGCTAGCAGCTCCGTTTGTTATCTTCCTTAATCACGACCATGCGTCATGGACGTGTCCAGGCTCCGGCCCCTGAAACCATCTCGTGGTGCATTTGTCTGTCCTACTTGAGGTCGGCCAAGCTCAAGGACGGCCATGGCCGCAAAGTAGAATCATAATAATGGCGATCGACTTGAAAGGTTCACACACCGGCTAAATAAAGGTAGGTGTTGCCGCTTGGGCTTAGAGCATCTCCCCGCGCCCCCAAGAGGCCCCTAAGGCGATTTTTTCCGCGCCGGGCGGACAAAATTCGCCCAGCCGCGCCCCCAAGAGGTTGTTTAGCGCCGGATTGGGCCAAAAGTGGATCCGGCGATACCAAGCCAAACCCAGCGCCCTAGGGGTCTCTTGGGGTCGCGGGATGAAATGGAACGACGCGTGGGACCGCTCTGTCGGCGTGATAGGTCCTCCCTTCCCGCCATTTTCCCCCCTCCCCCCCGCCATTTGCCCCCATCTCCCGCCATTTGCCCCAGATCTCCCCCCATGGCGCCGAAGAAGAAACACGAGCCCCCTCGCCGCGCTGATGGCGCACAACTTTCGCCGGCCAAGAAGCCCAGAAAGCCGAGAGCACCGCCACCAAAGCGGGAGGGCTTTACGGACGCCGAGTGGCTCGCCGACGAACAGCGCCGCTCGTATTCCACGACCGACCGGCGCAACCGCCTCTTGAGCCAGAAGTCCCGGGAGATCATGAAGGCCACGCAGGATGTGGCGGCGAAGAAGCTGGAGGAGACGGAGGCCGCGGCGGCCGCGGTGAGGCGTGAGCTCCAAGACACGCTCGCGCACACTGCGGCGGCCAAGGAGGCAATTGCGGCGGCGGCGGCTCTCCGCTCCGGCGGGGTGTTGTTCCCTCTCCCAACTCAGCAGAGCGTCACCTCCCCCGCCGGCAACTTCTCGCCTTCTACGCCGGCGGCATGGGCGGCGTCGCCTGACCACAGCGGCTTCAACCCCAACCTCGCCTTCCCCCACATGCCTCTGCCGCGGGCAACCTCGGCGTCCTGCCCGCCGGTCTACTCGCCGGCCTACGCGACTACAGCCCCGTCCTTGCTGCGTCGAGAATCCATCCCGTTCTCCACGGAGATGGAGGACATCATCGCTGAAGGGAATATGCCCGAGAGGCAATAATAAAGTGTTTATTATATTATTCCTTGTTTATGATAAACGTTTATTTCTCATGCTAGAATTGTATTAACCGGAAACGTTGATACATGTGTGTTTAATAAACAAACAATGGTTCCTGGTAAAGCCTCTCTTTTAACTAGCTCGTCGATTAACAGATGATCAAGGTTTCCTGATCATGAACATTGGATGTTGTTAATAACGGCATCATATCATTAGGAGAATGATGTGATGAATATATACCCAAACTAAGTATAACAATACGATCAAGTCATTTAGTTTATATTGTTATATCTTGCATTCGAAGTAATCTTGTTCCTTAGACCATGAGATCATGTCAATCACTAATACCGAAAGAATACTTTAATGACATCAAACGTCACACCGTAACAGGGTGACTATAAATGTGGTGTTAGGTATTCGGAAAGTATTAGTTGAGGCTCATGGATCAAGAATGAGATTTGTCCATCCAAAATGACGGAGAGATATACTCTGGGCCCTTTCGGTGATATCACATTGACACCGCTTGCAAGCACGTGACTAGGTCACAAGAATGTCATATCACAGAACGAGTAAAAGAGTACTTGTCGGAAACGAGATCGAACAAGGTATGGTTGATACCGATGATCGGATCTCGGACAAGTAAAATATCGCGAGACAAAGGGAATTAGTTACGACGTTGATGGTTCACACGATCACAAGATTCATCGTTGAATATATAGGAGTCATCACGGATCTCCAGATCCCGCTGTTGATTATTGATCGGAGAGGTGTCTCAATCATGTCTGTATTATTCGCGAACCGTAGGGTGACACACTTAAGGTTTGATGATGCATTTTGAGAGGATAAGAAATATTGAAGAATGTTTTGGACAGCACCGAAATTGTTTCGGGTAAAATTGAAATAGTTCAAGGGGTTTTTGTCGGATGGTTGTTAATAGAATTAACAAATGATTCAAGGTGCAATGTGAAAATGTTTGTTAATAGGATTAACAAATATTAAATAAAGAAATAGAAATGTTTTATTTATTTATTAAAGAAAACCTTTGGATTTTCCAAGTGGACAATTAAGGGAGCATGGGTGGGTGTGAGTGTGGCTTCCACTCACATCAAGAGGGGAAGAGGTGGAGGCACCATGAGTTGGCCGCACCCCCCTCTTGGGCTGCCCACTCCTCCCCTATAAAAGGAGGGTGAGGGCTTCCCCTCCCATACACTTGCCTCACCTCCCTTCCTCTCCATCCGCTGCTCCATACCATGGTCTTCCGCTTGGCGAAGCCCTGACCGTGGGATTCTTCACCGCATCACGTTGTTGTGCTGCTGGATTTCCGGGGATCCTCTACTTCCGCTGCCCCGCTGGATCGAGGGAACGGAGGTCGTCATCAAGATGTACGTGTGACCGAGCACGGAGACGCTCAACGTACATCATCGCGATCTTGAGATCGGCAAGTGAACCACTACATCATCCACGAGATTTGATCTCGTAACGTTTTAAGTCTTCGAGGGTGAGTTCTTCTATGACATGCTACTCGTTGCTTACATCTCCTAGATTAGATCTTGGCTTGTTGGTTGTTTCTGCGTAGAAAAAAAAATTGTTTTCCTTGCTACGAACCCTACAGTGGTATCAGAGCCTCGTCTATGCGTAGATGGTTTGTACGAGTAGAACACATATGGATGTGGGCGTTGATGGTCATAGTTTTGCCTCCTTTTGTATTTTGGATCCTAGTGGCATAGTGGGATGAAGCGGCCCGGACTAACCTTACATGTCCGCGTACATGAGACTTGTTCCACGACTGACATGCAACTTGTATTGCATTAAGTGGCTGGCGGGTGTCTGTCTCTCTCACTATAGTTAGGACCTAATCTACAACGGGTTGTTAAAAATATGTTTTATCAACGTTGTGGTTTATGTTCGTAGGTATGAACGGTTCTATCTTCGTAAGCCCAAGCCACGTAAAATATGCAAAAATAAATTAGAGACGTCTAACTTGTTTTTGCAGGGCATGTGATGTGATATGGTCAATGTTACAAATTTGATGTATGAGATGATCCATTTTGTAAGTTATTGACATACCAGCAGGAGCCATATGGTTGTCTTATTATTTATGGCATGTGTGCTGTATATCATATCCATGTGATATGTTGTAATTTGATGGACAATCAAGATGGAGGTGCCATGGACCTTGGTTCCACGCCGGTGGGATGATGAAGATCATACCATGATGCACAAGATGGAGATCAAGTGCAAGAAGGACCATATCATATCACATTATCCATGCATGTGATGTTAATCCTTTTATGCATCTTATTTTTCTTAGACCGCGACGGTAGCATTATAAGATGATCCCTCTCAATTAATATCAAGATAATAATGTGTTCTTCCTTAGTATGCACCGTTAAGAAAGTTCGTCGTTTCGAGACACCACGTGATGATCGGGTGTGATAGACTCTATGTTCGCATACAACGAGTGTTTTCAAGCCTAGCATGTACAGACATGGCCTTGAAACACACGCAATACAATGGTTCTACTTGGCGAGCCTAGCATGTACAGACATGGCCTCGGAACACGAACCGAAAGGTAAAGCATAAGTCATATGGATGATATGATGAACATGTCGATGTTCGCCTTTGCAGCTACATCATCTCACGTGATGATCGGTTTTGGTGTAGTGAATTTGGTTTGTGTAATCACCAAAACGACTAAGAGGGATGTTGTTTTTGAGTGGGAGTTCATGGGATAATTTTTTGAATTAACTTGAACTTAATTTATCATAAAGTTAGTCTAAATAGTCTTTGCAAATATGTTGTAGATCATGGCTGCACCTACCTTCAATTTCAATATGTTCATGGAGAAAGAAAAGCTAGCGAACAATGGTAGCAACTTTACCAACTGGGCACTTAACCTGAGGATTCTCCTCACTGCTTGCAAGAAGCTCTATGTGCTTGATGCACCGCTAGGTGACCAGCCCGCTGATGATGCTTCTGATGAAGATAAAAATGTTTATCTGACTCAAAAAGAAGACCACAATATAGTTCATTGCGGCATCCTTTATGGATTAGAACCAGAGCTGCGAAAACGTTTCGAGAACAGCACTGCTTATGCTACAATGGGAGAATGGAAAATGATTTTCGATACCCATGCTGCAGTTGAGAGTTATGATGCTTCAGAAAAGTTCTTTAGCTGCATGATGGAAGAGAACAGCTCCGTCAGTGAGCACGTACTCACAATGTCTGCGTACGCTGATAAGCTCATAGCCTTGGGAATAACGATTCCCAATGAGCTAGGGATACATCGTGTTCTTCAATCTCTGCCACCTAGTTACAAGAACTTTGTGATGAACTATAATATGCAAGGCATGAAGAAGTCTCTTCCTGAGCTTCTCTCGATGCTTAAAACTGCTGAAGTGGAGATCAAGAAAGAGCATCAAGTGTTGATGATCAATAAGACCACTAGTTTCAAGAAAGGCAAGAAAGGCAAGCCAAAGGGCAACTTCAAGATGGTTGGCAAGTCTGTTTCTACACCTGAGAAGAAAACCAAGAATGGTCCTAAGCCTGAGACTGAGTGCTTCTATTGCAAGGGCACTGGCCACTAGAAGCGAAACTGCCCCAAATATCTGGAAGATAAGAAGGCCGGCAAAGTGAACAAAGGTATATGTGATATACATGTTATTGATGTGTACCTTACTAGTACTCGCAGTAGCGTCTGGGTATTTGATACTGGTTCGGTTGCTCACATATGTAACTCGAAACAGGAACTGCAGAATAAGCGACCACTAGCAAAGGACGAGGTGACGATGCGCGTCGGCAATGGATCAAGAGTTGATGTGATCGCCGTCGGCACGCTACTTCTTCGTTTACCGTCTGGATTAGTTATAAACCTGAATAAATGTTATCTGGTGCCTGCGTTGAGCATGAACATCATTTCTGGATCTTGCTTAATGCAGAGTGGTTATTCCTTTAAGTCCGAGAACAATGGTTGTTCGATTTATATGAATAATATCTTTTATGGTCACGCACCTGAGAAGAATGGTTTATTTCTTTTGAATCTTGATAGTATTGATACACATATTCATAGTGTGAATGCCAAAAGAATCAAGTTAAATGATGATATTGCTACTTACATGTGGCATTGCCGCTTAGGTCATATTGGTGTTAAACGCATGAAGAAGCTCCATTCTGATGGACTCTTAGAATCACTTGATTATGAATCATTTGAAACGTGTGAACCATGCCTTCTGGGCAAGATGACTAGAACCCCGTTTTCAGGTTCTATGGAACGGGCGACAGACTTACTGGAAATCATACATACTGATGTGTGTGGACCAATGAGTGTATCGGCGCGCGGTGGATATCGTTATTTTGTCACTTTCACAGATGATTTGAGTAGATATGGATATATTTACTTAATGAAACACAAATCTGAGACGTTTGAAAAGTTCAAAGAATTTCAGTGTGAAGTTGAAAATCATCGTAACAGAAAGATTAAATTTCTACGATCTGATCGTGGAGGTGAATATTTAAGTTACGAGTTTGGCATGCATATGAAACAATGTGGAATAGTTTCACAACTCACACCTGCCGGAACACCACAGCGTAATGGTGTTTCCGAACGTCGTAATCGTACTTTATTGGATATGGTTCGATCTATGATGTCTCTTACAGATTTTCCACTGTCATTTTGGGGTTATGCACTAGAGACCGCTGCATTCACTTTAAAAAGGGCACCATCTAAATCCGTTGAAACGACACCGTATGAATTATGGTTTGGAAACAAACCTATGCTGTCATTTCTAAAAGTTTGGGGCTGCGATGTTTATGTGAAGAAGCTTCAACCTGATAAACTCGAACCCAAAGCAGAAAAATGCATCTTCATAGGATACCCTAAGGAAACAATAGGGTACACCTTATATCACAGATCCGAAGGCAAGATTTTCGTTGACAAGAATGGATCCTTTTTAGAGAAGGAGTTTCTCTCGAAAGGTGTGAATAGTAGGAAGGTAGAACTCGATGAGGTTATTGAACCTTCTCTTCTTGGAATGGCGAGTAGCGCAGCACCGGAAGTTGTTCCAGTGTCGACTCCGTCAGTTGAAGAGGGAACTAATGATCAAGATCATGAAACTCCGGAAGAGGAAACTACCGTGCTTCGCAGGTCAACTAGGGAACGTACAGCTCCTGAACTGTATGGGAATCCCTTCTTAAACTTCATGGTAGATGGAAGTGATGACCCTGCGACGTATGATGAAGCAATGATGAGCCCAGATTCCAACAAATGGTTGAAGCCATGAAATCCGAAATGGGATCCATGTACGACAACCAAGTTTGGACTTTGGTGGACTTACCCGATGACCGTAAGGCCGTTGAGAACAAATGGATTTTTAAAAAGAAAACTGATGTTGATGGTAATGTGACCGTCTATAAAGCTCGACTTGTCGCAAAAGGTTTTCGACAAATTCAAGGAGTTGACTACGATGAGACCTTCTCACCAGTAGCGATGCTAAAGTCAGTTAGGATTATGTTAGCAATTGCTGCATTTTTCGATTATGAAATCTGGCACATGGATGTCAAAACGGCATTCCTGAATGGTGACATTGAGGAAAAGTTGTATATGATGCAACCCAAAGGTTTTGTTGATCCTAAGGATGCTGACAAGGTATGCAAGCTTCAACGTTTCATTTATGGACTGAAGCAAGCATCCCGGAGTTGGAACCTCCGTTTTGATAAGGTGATCAAAGAGTTTGGATTTGATCAAACGTACGGAGAAGCTTGTATCTACAAGAAAGTGAGTGGGAGATCAGTAGCATTTCTAGTACTGTATGTGGATGACATATTGTTGATTGGAAATGATATAGAATTGTTAAAAGGTGTAAAAGGTTATTTGAACAGTAGTTTTTTGATGAAAGACCTCGGTGAAGCAGCTTATATATTAGGCATGAAAATCTACAGGGATAGATCAAGACGCTTAATTGGACTTTCGAAAAGTACATACATTGACAAGATTTTGAAGAAGTTCAGAATGGATAAAAGTAAGAAGGGGTTCTTACCAATGTTGCAAGGCAAGACGTTGAGTAAGACTCAATGTCCAGTTACAGCAGAAGATAGAGAGGAAATGAATAAGATTCCCTATGCTTCAGCCATAGGTTCTGTCATGTATGCTATGCTATGTACAAGACCAGATGTGGCACATGCTGTTAGTTTGACTAGCAGGTACCAATCCGATCCAGGTTTGGAACACTGGGCGGCAGTCAAGAATATCCTTAAGTACTTGAGAAGAACTAAGGATATGTTTCTCGTGTATGGCGGTGAAGAAGAGCTCGTCGCAAGAGGTTACATCGATGCTAGCTTCTTCACTGATCCGGATGACTCTAAGTCACAATCCGGATACGTATTTATTATGAATGGAGGAGCAGTAAGCTGGAGGAGTTCCAAGCAATCTGTGGTAGCGGGATCATCAACAGAAGCAGAATATGTTGCTGCCTCAGAGGCAACACATGAAGCAGTTTGGATGAAGGAGTTCATATCCGAACTAGGTGTGGTTCCGAGTGTTTTGGATCCAATGGTTATATATTGTGACAACAATGGTGCCATTTCCAATGCTAAGGAACCAAGGTCTCACAAGAATTCCAAGCATATCAAGCGCCGTTTTCACTCCATCCGTGAGTATGTCAAGGATGGGGATGTGAAGATTTGCAAAGTACACACAGATCTGAATGTGGCAGATCCGTTGACTAAAACTCTTCCAAAGGTAAAACATGATAAACACCAGAACTCCATGGGTGTTAGATTCATTACTATGTAATATAGATTACTGCCCCTAGTGCAAGTGGGAGACTGAAGGGAATATGCCCGAGAGGCAATAATAAAGTGTTTATTATATTATTCCTTGTTTATGATAAACGTTTATTTCTCATGCTAGAATTGTATTAACCGGAAACGTTGATACATGTGTGTTTAATAAACAAACAATGGTTCCTAGTAAAGCCTCTCTTTTAACTAGCTCGTCGATTAACAGATGATCAAGGTTTCCTGATCATTAACATTGGATGTTGTTAATAACGGGATCAAATCATTAGGAGAATGATGTGATGAATATATACCCAAACTAAGTATAACAATACGATCAAGTCATTTAGTTTATATTGTTATATCTTGCATTCGAAGTAATCTTGTTCCTTAGACCATGAGATCATGTCAATCACTAATACCGAAAGAATACTTTAATGACATCAAACGTCACACCGTAACAGGGTGACTATAAAGGTGGTGTTAGGTATTCGGAAAGTATTAGTTGAGGCTCATGGATCAAGAATGGGATTTGTCCATCCAAAATGACGGAGAGATATACTCTGGGCCCTCTCGGTGATATCACATTGACACCGCTTGCAAGCACGTGACTAGGTCACAAGAATGTCATATCACAGAACGAGTAAAAGAGTACTTGTCGGAAACGAGATCGAACAAGGTATGGTTGATACCGATGATCGGATCTCGGACAAGTAAAATATCGCGAGACAAAGGGAATTAGTTACGACGTTGATGGTTCACACGATCACAAGATTCATCGTTGAATATATAGGAGTCATCACGGATCTCCAGATCCCGCTGTTGATTATTGATCGGAGAGGTGTCTCAATCATGTATGTATTATTCGCGAACCGTAGGGTGACACACTTAAGGTTTGATGATGCATTTTGAGAGGATAAGGAATATTGAAGAATGTTTTGGACAGCACCGAAATTGTTTCGGGTAAAATTGAAATAGTTCAAGGGGTTTTTGTAGGATGGTTGTTAATAGAATTAACAAATGATTCAAGGTGCAATGTGCAAATGTTTGTTAATAGGATTAACAAATATTAAATGAAGAAATAGAAATGTTTTATTTATTTATTAAAGAAAACCTTTGGATTTTCCAAGTGGACAATTAAGGGAGCATGGGTGGGTGTGAGTGTGGCTTCCACTCACATCAAGAGGGGAAGAGGTGGAGGCACCATGAGTTGGCCGCACCCCCCTCTTGGGCTGCCCACTCCTCCCCTATAAAAGGAGGGTGAGGGCTTCCCCTCCCATACACTTGCCTCACCTCCCTTCCTCTCCACCCTCTGCTCCATACCATGGTCTTCCGCTTGGCGAAGCCCTGACCGTGGGATTCTTCACCGCATCACGTTGTTGTGCTGCTGGATTTCCGGGGATCCTCTACTTCCGCTGCCCCGCTGGATCGAGGGAACGGAGGTCGTCATCAAGCTGTACGTGTGATTGAGCACGGAGACGCTCATCGTACATCATCGCGATCTTGAGATCGGCAAGTGAACCACTACATCATCCACGAGATTTGATCTCGTAACGTTTTAAGTCTTCGAGGGTGAGTTCTTCTATGACATCCTACTCGTTGCTTACATCTCCTAGATTAGATATTGGCTTGTTGGTTGTTTATGTGTAGGAAAAAAATTTGTTTTCCTTGCTACGAACCCTACAATCGCCGCGGGGTCCGAGGCACACCTCGTCGTCGGTTCAGAGGCCTTCTTCACCGACGACACCGACTTCGCCCACCGCGCCGACGAGGACACACAAGACTTTGAGGTGGACGACGACGAAGAAGCGCCGGAGGAGTTGGCCGGCAAAGGGAAGAAGAAGAGGAAGAGCGGCGAGCCGTCCTTGAACCGCTACAAGTGGACGGCCAAGGAGGACGAGTGCCTCGTCGAGTCATGGAAGATGGTGAGCTTGGACCCCATCACCGGCTCCAACCAAAACGGCGACACATACTGGAAGAGGATCAAGGCGGCTTTCGACGAGCGCAAGATGGTCGACCCCAAATTCAAGGAGGTCTACATGGAGCGCGGCGCGAAAGCCATGTCAAACCACTGGGCGGCGGTGCAGACGGCGTGCAACAAGTGGCACGACATCCAAGAGGAGGTGAATGCTCGGCCGGAAAGCGGCGCCAGCGCCGACCAAAAGGTATGATCTCAACGCAATATCGCCCTCCGTTCGCACGCCTGTACTGACATTCGTTTGATAGTATGCGCGCATGTTCAGCATGTACCGAGATGACACCGGCACCGAATTCAAGTTCATCAACGTCTTCCCGCTGATCGAGATGTGCGACAAATGGGCGGAATGTCGCGTGTTGCTCGCCAAGACCAAGAACGGCGTCTACGACCCAGACGCGCCGGCGCCGCCGGCGTCCGAAGGTCGCCCGGCTGAGGGTAACAAGAAGGCCAAGGCGTCGAAGGCAGCCGCCGAGCGGCTGCAGTTGTACATCTAGAAATGCATCGCCGACGCCGCGAGCAACGCCGTGATCAGGGAGGAGGCGGCGAGGGCGAGGTGGACCGAGATTTTGGGCAAGTAGGACGCCAAGCTAGACCTCCTGAGGAACACTGATCTCGCCTTCCTATCGACAATGGAGACGATGGATTTGGGATCGGTGGACGCGCAGATGAGAGCCTGGCTTATCTCCGAGCGCGACAAGATCTTGCCCCAAATGGCGCCGCCCGTTGCCACGCCCCCCACAGCCCCACCTGCGCTGGGCGTGCTTGCCTCGCCCTCGGCGGACACGCCGACGACACCGGACACGCCGTCCACGCCGGTTGAGACATTCGGCGAGCAACCGGCTTCTGCGGTCGACCTAGACGGCCCGCTTTGAGCTGTCGGCGTCCTAATTTTTTGTTCCCCGCGTAGATCACACCGTCTGCGGCATGCTTGATCGCCGACCATGGCACGTTTCGCCGAACTTTGCTGTTTTTTGAAGCGGGAAGAAAACTATTCGAATTAGTGCGCACGTCGCCGTTTTTTGGGTTCGAATTTGAGGGTTCAGCTGGGGGAAACTCGCCCTAAAATCTATCGCCGCGCTGAGCGCCCCCAAGCGGCGCTAAAAATAGCGCCACATAACGCCTTGGGGGGGCGAACGGATGGAGATGCTCTTAGCAGAGGAAGCTTGCCGTGAGGTCCAGGGTGTGAAAACCGTGGTTATGTTAAGGTTGGTTGTTGCATCCGTCACATTTATCTTTTTACACGTTATTCGTTACATCTAGTAGAAAAAGCATTTATAATCGGATTGAATAAATTTTGATCCCTTTTACGTTTTCAGATGCGACCAATGGCGTATGCGACGAACACTTGAACATGCTCATGCTTTTTGCATTTCTAATCATGGTCCTCATATAGATACATTTATGATTGGAGGAGCAAATCGATGAAGAGCTCTATGCTTGAGATCCTCATGCTTGTCCGAGATAGAAAGAAGATAGATCTTCTGAATGTTAGAGCATCTTCAACCGTTCGGCCCCCCAAGCCGTTTTTCGCCGCTATTTTAGCGCCGCTTGGGGGCGCCTCGACGGCGAAAGTGGCTTGGGGCCGACCAGCCACCCAGCCGCGGCCCCATAGCGGCCCCTCATGTTCGGCCAACTTTGGTTAAAAACAATGCAAATTTGAACGAACTTTAGCTGAATAATAAAAATAAAAAACTACCGGAAAAAAATTGTAGAGCACCTCGTGCTTGAGCTCTCCGGCGGCTCCCCCTGCGGCCCCTCCAGCGGTGCCATCGCCGCCGTCGTCTCTAGGCTCGCGCTTCACGACGGCTTGGGCGTGATACTCCCTCCGTTTCTTTTTACTCCGCATATAAGGTTTGGTCAAAGTCAACTTTCATAAAATTTAACCAAGTTTATATTAAAAAATATCAACATTTATAATATCAAAGTTATATAATATGAAAATTAATTTCATGATAAATCTAATGATAATTGTTTCAAATTGTGGATGTTGATGATTTTTCTATATAGTTGATCAAACTTTATGAAGATTGACTTTGACCATAACTTATATGCGAAGTAAAAAGAAACGGAGGGAGTACGTCCCAAACGTATCTATAATTTATGCTTTCTGCATGCATGTTTTGGGTGATATTGCTATGCTTTTGATACACTTTCATACACTTTTGATCATATTTGAATTAACCTATTAACTCAATGCACCGCAGTGCTAGTTTCTGTTTTCTGCTGTATTTTTATTTCAGGTTTTCCCACTACGTAAAATGCCAGAAAAATTCCGGGAAAAATATATAAAAAATCAGCGCAACAGAAGCTTCCAAAGTGCCGAAGGGGGGGCAGAAGGGACCCACCAGGGCTCCAGGTGCCCTGTGGGCGCGGCCTAGGGAAGGCCGCGTCGGGAGGCCGCCTGGACCCCTGGTGGCCCCCCAGGCTGCCCCCCTTCGCCTATATATTTCTCTCGTCCCGAAACCCCCAAGGACAGAACCCTTTTTCGCAATCTCGCCTCTGTTCCTCCGCCGCCGTGCTTCCAAGATCGGGAACATCAGAAGGCCTCTTCCCGGCACCCTGCCGGAGGGAGGATTGACCTCCGGGAGCTTCTGCACCACCATGGACGCTTCCCGTATGATCCGTGAGTAGTCCACCTTGGACCATGGGTCCATGATCAGTATCTATGTGATGTTCTCCCCCCCTGTTTGTTCTTCATGGATTAGACCTTGTGAGCTGCCCTACATGATCAAGGCACATATGTAACTCCTTCTGCTGTTGCTATGTTGAGTTTGTTGAGATCTAATGGATTATGAGACTATGTTCAGATTGTGATGAGTAATATATTTGGTTATTATCTTTTATATTTGTGTTCTTGAGTAATTCTTTCATGTTCTCCGTTGTTGTTTATTTCTTTGACCAAGTAGTAGGTAGTGACTCCAAGAGGGAGCGTTATACTTGATTGTGGGTTCATGCCCCCTGATGACTAGCTTGAGTGACAGAAACACGAGTCTAGGCGATGTGTTGTTGGTACAAGGGGGGAAACAACGGTGCTTGTAACCGCGGTTGCAAGGATTGTGTGCTTTACGCAAAGTTCTTTTAATGCAGTTGTCTGTTGATTTGGGTTTACACTTTGGGTGGTGCTCGCAACTTAATACCAACGAGATGTTCTGGATAGATATCTCAAGGTGGATGATTAGTAGTAGATGAAGAAGGATTTCGGTCTACTTATCTTGGCGTACTGCCCATGCTTTTGAGCCTCTTCCTTTCTTTTGTAGCATAGTTAGCATTGGTTTGCGCCCGTAATCTTGTAAATTGCCCAGCTGTAAATTTTGTACTTTGCATAGCTGTTTTATCGTCTTTTGGGAGAGAGACATCACTAGTGAACATCATGGGACCCCGGTCCATATTTCCACCACTGTTTACACCCTCAATTACATCTTGCTTTTACTTTCTAGTTACAATTATCACCACTATTATCGGTTGCGTTTGATCCTTTGTAAACGGCAAGGACGGAGAGATTGACACCCTCTCTGTACTTCGTTGGGAGCAAAGTTATTTGTTTCCGTGTGCAGGTCCATGAAAAGTAAGCAACCCTGAGGTTATGAACGGCGCCATTGTTTACTTTACCACCTACTTGTCGACCTTGGAGTCCTACTGGTCGATCTCAACCTTGGTATCTTTGCCAAGGGAAAGTTGCCGCTATCTACATCTCACTTTCCACTTGGGGTAACCAAAAAAGGGCGAGAAGCCGTTATCATCTCTCGCGCATCAAGAAAATTTCTTGCGCCGTTGCCGGGGACTCCAATCTTCAAGATAGGGGATTTGCATGCCATCTTTTACCTTTGCTTTTTAGTCTTGTTAGTTTACCTTTCAGTTCTTGCTTTAGTGTCCTTTATCAAAAACCACACAAAAATTACTTGTCTTGCTTGCTGCTGCTATGGGTACCACTGAAAACACTAAGTTGTGTGACTTCACTAGTCACAACAACAATGATTTTAACTGCACTCCAATTGCTAAACCTGCTACTTCCGCAACCTCTTATGAAATTAAACCTGCTTTGCTGAACCTTGTTATGAGAGATCAATTCTCCGGTGCTGGAGATGATGCTGCTTTACACTTAAATGATTTTTTTGAGCTTTGTGATATGCAAAAGTATAAAGAACTAGAAGGTGATATTGGTAAGCTTAAGCCTTTTCCTTTCTCCTTGAGGGAAGGAGCTAAAATTTGGTTTCAATCCTTCCTAGGAATAGCATAGATTCTTGGGATAAGTGCAATGATGATTTTATTGGGAAGTATTACCCACCTGTTAAAATTATCCAATTGAGGAGTAATATTATGAATTTTAAGAAATTGGATAATGAACACGTTGCCCAAGCTTGGGAACGTATGAAATCTCTTGTTAAGAAATGCCCTGCACATGGTTTGACTACTTGGATGGTTATGCAGACTTTTTATGCAGGCTTGAACTTTACCTCGCGGAACCTGTTAGATTCGGCGCGGGAGGAACCTTTATGTCAACAACACTTGGTGCTGCCACAAAACTACTAGATGAGATGATGACCAACTATTCCCAATGGCACATCGAACGAGCTCCAACAGGTAGGAAGGTAAACTCTGTCGAGGAGATTCCCTACCTAAATGAGAAAGTTGACTTGATCATGTATTTACTTACCAAGCAAGCTCCTATTGAACCTCATGATGTTCCTTTAAAGTCCTTGGTTGTTCAAGAACAAGTAGATGTGAACTTTATCTCTAGAAATAACTTCAACAACAATGCTTATAGGAGTAACTTCGGTAGCAATCGTAGACCGTTCCAATCCAACAACTATGGGAACAACAACACTTATCCCAGCACCAAGAACTCCACTTCTGAATTAGAGAGCATGCATAAGGAATTTATCACTACCCCAAAAGCCTTCAACAAGAGTGTAGAGGAAAAAATAGACAAATTAGATAATCTCTCTTTGAAGATAGACAACGTATCCCTTGATGTTGAGATGCTTAAAATTAGAACTTCTCCCCTCGAGGAGAGGAAGGCCACTCCTATTAATGCTATCCAAATGCAAATTAATGAAAATATTAGGATGATGGCTAAACTTAAAGAAAGATGGGCTATAGAAAAGGAGGAAGAAGATAGAATTAAGAGCCTTTCTACACACCACTGGCGGAGCTTAGGCAAGGCCGAATGGGCCATGGCCCTCCTAGTATTTCTAAATTTGTACACAGATTTTTTACTACTGGGCTTTGAAACTTTAACCCATAGGCTTTTTCCTTCTATTTGGCCCACCCAGCCCGCCCAACAATGAGCCTCAAGCTCCGCCACTGCTACACACCACACCATTGGTACTATCCAAATTGTTGAGGATACCCAAACTTTTAGCACCCAACACACTCCTAGTCCCATTGGACCTATTAATGGTGATGCTATTACCTCAATCGTAGAAGAAGAAACTCACATGAACATATAGGCTTTCAAAAAAGTGAGACAAGATAGTTGCACCCTTTCTAAAGTTGTTAGCTTACTACACAAAATGTCTAGAGACCCCCACACTAGCACACTAAATCTTGCCTTCACAGAGCATATCACCAATGCTCTCATTAAAGCTAGGGAGAAAAGCTTAGGGTAGAAGCCTCCATACCTAGAAAGCTAGAAGACGGTTGGGATCCTATGATTAAAATTAAATTGAATAACTTCTCTTGGTATGCTTTATGTGATGTTGGAGCTAGTACCTCCGTTATGCCCAAAAGAATGTATGATATATGTTTGAATTGAAACATTTTGATCCTTGTTCTTTTGGTGTTCTTCTCTTTGATTCTTCCGTAAAGAAACCTTTGGGGGAGATTGACAATGTTCTTATCATTATCAATGACAATTATGTTCCCGATGATTTTACTATTATGGACATTGACTGTGTACCCTTATGTCCAATTATTTTGGGACGCCCTTTTCTTCGCACCGTTGGTGATGTCATTGATATGAAAGACGGGAATATAAAATTTCAATTCCCTCTCAAAAAGGGGATGGAACACTTCCATAGAAAGAAGATTAAGTTACCTTTTGAGTCCGTTACACGGGCTAGCTATTCTCTTTCACTTGATAAAACTTGATCTTTTTGCTTCTTGCCTAGCTTAAAGGCGTAAAAGAAAGCACTTGTTGGGAGGCAACCCAAGATGTTTTTACTTCTATTTTTAGTGGTGTTGATGATTGTTACTACTGTAGAAACATCATTGTATCATTATTTTCAAGCTTTGTGCCAAGTTTAGCCTTCGATTGCAAGAAAGTTCAAAAGTTGTGACATGTTGTCCAAAAAACAGATTCTGTCCTTGGACAGAAAAAATATGATAAATCACCAGATCATCTTTTTGATCTGAATGTTTTTGACAGCATGCTCTATACAATTATATTTCGGGCATTTGTTCTGAGTTTTTTGATTTGAGTTGCAGAAGTACCCCAAAAAATTATTTACTACCTGCTGGTCTGTTTTTCACAGATTCTGCCATGTTTTGCCTTTCCTCAGTTTTGCAAGTCTTGCGCTAGCTTTTTCTTTGCAAAAACTTTAGCCCTTCAAGAAACAGTAGCCCTTCAAGAAAATCTTTATTTCCAGTAGAGGCAAATTGTTTATTTATGGGTACTAACCTCTCTAATCAGCTTATGATGAGTTATATATGAAGGATTTTTCAAGTGTGCGAGGGAAGATGATGAAAGAAGATCCGGGAGTGTCAAACGCTCAAGCTTGGGGATGCCTCCATGCACCCCCAAGAAATATTCAAGGAGACTTAAGCGTCTAAGCTTGGGGATGCCCCCGTGCATCCCCTTCTCCATCAACAATTATCAGTTTGTCCTTCGTTTCACTATATTTTTATCACTTCATGTGTCATGTGCTATGCTTGGAGCGTCTTGGTCTTTACTTTTTAGTTTTCTTTAGCTTTGCTTGATGTTCATAACAAGTTAGAACCTAGCTTTGTTTGTGTGGGAGAGAAACACGCTGCACTTTAAACTAGAACACATCATAGGATTTTCATGCTTATCTTTCTTTTGTTGTGTGCTCTTTATCTTTTCATAGATGATGTCATGTTTAGCTCGTAGTTTTCATGCTTTTCTTTTCAAAGAGATTTTTGTTTAAATTGTTGCTGGAACTCTCTTGAGTTTTCATGTTTATCTTGTTTAGAGAGTTGGCTTGTTGCACTCAGTTGTGTGTCTTGACTTAAAGTAGGTAATTGAGGTTGCTATTCAATTGTAGTAGTAACTTGCAATAGTTTTGAGGTATTGTTGTGAGTGATGTTTGAACTTTTGGTGTCAAGATCTCTAGCCTATTAGTGATAGATGTCGTATTTTGGCAATCCGTGTTTATTTTCGAACAACTACATAAATTAGTTGAGAACTCTAGCTACTAGATGGATCACTAATCTTTGGAGAGACCGGATATTAGAGTACACACACGTACCATGAGTCGAGGATGCGCAAGGATAACCAAACCCCCATACACTCCTCCTAGGGATACTTGTCTCTTTGTGAACCTCCTGGTTAGATTGATAGTTTCCGATAATAAGTGCATGAGTTCTTCGGACTAATGTAAGTATTGAAAGTTGACACTTCCACCTCCTCATATTTTCTAGCCTCTCCTGTGCCGTGCATTTCCCTTTTCTCACTCCGAGAGTTGGCGTCTACGTCGCCGGTGCATCCAAACCCTTGGCATGATACGCTCTGTCATCATAAACCTACTTACATCTTTCCTCAAAACAGCCACCATACCTACCTATCAAGGCGTTTCCATAGTCTTTCCGAGATATATTGCCATGCAACATCCACCTTCTCATGACTTGATCTTCATGTCATACATGTTCCTGCTACACTGGCAGAGGCATACATTAGCATACATCATGATAGCTTCATCTTCTTTATGTTGAGTACTTTTGTAAAGTGTGAAAGATCTTCTATACTTCTTGTAAAATAGAGTGTTGCCCCTAAGTGAGGAAAAGACCCCAAAGAGGAAAAAAATTAAAAGATCCCAAAGAGGACAAATGAGATTTAAATAGAAAGAGCCATTGAGGCCACCAAAAAAATACAAAAAATAGAAAAAGGAGAAAAAGAAAATAAAAAGAGAGAAAGGGGCAACACTACTATCCTTTTGAAAGATCCACACTAGTACCCCCTCTTATCCTTGTACTCCATAGAGATGATCGTACATGCATATAGCTATGTGGGGACCTTCACACTATATAACTTGGCTTGTATATTCCAATGATAAGCCTCCTCAAATGAGCTCTAGGTCTTCTTGAGCAAGCAAGTTGGATGCACCCCACTAGTTCCATTGGAGATCTTTTCATAGCTCATATGTGCATCCGTTGCATGGCAATCCCTACTCCTCACATCATATCTATCACTTCGCTTTCTCGCCTATGATTGTCCTCATTGATGTGAGCCTTTTACACTTTTTTATCTTCCTCCTCCACCATCTCTCCCTTTGCCATCCTAAGGGTCAATTTTCTTGCTTACGCTTATCCATTGCATGAGTGCTCAAAATATTGAAAGGGAGTGGATCAGTTTGACTTGTACCTGGCTAGTGGTCTGGGGACGAGTTAAGATAAGATTCCAAAGAAGACTAAGTGTGAAACTTTAGTAGATTGAGTTCTCAACAAAAAAAAATTATGTTTTTTCTCTCGTATTCCCATCTCCCACTTCTTGCACGCAAACACCATTTGGAGACATTCGAGTCACGGACAGCGAGAGCTCTTGCAACTTTATGTTCTTATGTTGTTATTTCAATGCTAATATAGACTCTTGCTTGTTATGACTTGAATTGAATTACATGCCTTGATTGCTTTACTTAAAGTTCTTATATGGTTGGTAGCATGTGACCACAGAAATTATGCTTGTTATCATTTACCTACTCGAGAATGAGCAGGAATTAAGCTTGGGGATGTTGATACGTCCCAAACGTATCTATAATTTCTGCTTGATCCATGCATGTTTTGGACTAACCTATTAACTCAGTGCACCCCAGTGCCAGTTTCTATTTTCTGCTGTCTTTTTATTTCAGGTTTTCCCATTACGTAAAATGCCAGAAAAAATATGGGAAAATATATATAAAAAATTAGCGAAACAGAAGCTTCCAGAGTCTCGAAGGGGGGCCAGAGGGCCCCCACCTGGTGCACAGGCGGCCAGGTGGCGCGGCCTAGGGTGGGGCTACGCAGAGAGGCCGACTGGACCCTTGGTGGCCCCCTGGCTTCCCCCCTTCGCCTATATATTTCCTACGTCCCGAAACCCTCGAAGACAGAACCCTTTTCGCGATCTTGCCTTCGTGTCGCCGCCTCCGCGCTTCCATGATCGGGAGCACAAGAAGACCTCTTCCCAGCACCCTGTCGGAGAGAGGATCGACCTCCGGGAGATTCTACACCACCATGGACGCTTCCCGGATGATCCATGAGTAGTCCACCTTGGACCATGGGTCCATGATCAGTAGCTATGTGATGTTCTCTCCCGCTCTTTGTTCTTCATGGATTAGACCTTGTGAGCTGCCCTACATGATCAACGCACATATGTAATTCTTTCTGATGTTGCTATGTTGAGTTTGTTGGGATCTGATGGATTATGAGACTATGTTCAGATTGTGATGAGTAATATATTTGGTTCTTCTTTTTTATGTTTGTGTTCTTGATTAATTCTTGCATGTTCTCCGTTGTTGTTTACTGCTTTGGCCAAGTAGTAGGTAGTGACTCCAAGAGGGAGCGTTATGCGTGATTGTGGGTTCATGCCCCCTGATGACTAGCTTGAGTGACAGAGACATGAGTCTAGAAGATGTGTTGTTGCCATAAGGGGGAAACCAACGGTGCTTGTAACCACGGTTGCAAGGATTGTTTACTTTGCGCAAAGTTCTTTTAATGCAGTTGTCTGTTGCTTTGGGTTTACACTTTGGGTGGGGCTCGCAACTTAATACCAGCGAGATGTTCTGGATAGATATCTCAAGGTGGATGATTAGTAGTAGATGCAGATGGATTTCGGTCTACTTATCTTGGCGTACTGCCCATGATTTTGAACCTCTTCCTTTATTTTGTAGCATAGTTAGCATTGGTTTGCGACCTTAATCCTGTCAATTGCCTAGCTGTAATTTGTTTACCTTGCATATCTGTTTATCGTCTTTTGGGAGAGAGACATCACTAGTGAACATCATGGGACCCCGGTCCATATTTCCACCACTGTTTACACCCTCAATTTACTTCATGTTTTACTTTCTACATGCAGTTATCACTACTATCTACCCTTGTGTTTGACCCTTTGTAAACAACAACACCAGAGAGATTGACAACCTCTCTTTAATCGTTGGGAGCAAAGTTATCTGTTGTTGTGTGCAGGTCCACGTCAACTCATGCTAGCAATTTCTAGCGCCGTTGTCATCTACTTGTTGTTATCGGAGTCCTACTGGAGACATAAACCTTGGTATCTTCACTGAGGGAAACTTGTTGATGTGTTGCATCTCAAACCTTCCACTTTGGGTAACCAACGAGGGGCGAGAAGCCATCAACTGCCCATACGATTGAGCCTCTAACTTTCTTGTTGCATAGGTAGCATTGCGGTGCGTTTTTAATCCTGTCAATTTCCCAACTGTAATTTGTTCACCCAGCATAGTTATTTATCGTATTTTGGGAGAGAGACATCACTAGTGAATATCATGGGACCCCGGTCCATATTTTCACCATTGTTTACACCTTCCCTTTACTTTCTGCTATTACTTTTCTGTTGCAATCACCATTACTTTCCACCCTTGTGTTTGATCCTTTGTAAAAAACAAGACCGGAGGGATTGACAACTCCTATGTACTCGTTGGAAGCAAAGTTACTTGTTGTGTGTGCAGGTCCATGTCAACCTCGTACCAATTCGGCAACAAACTTCTGGCGCCGTTGACACCTACTTGTATCTCTGCGAGTCCGCCGGAGACAAACCTTGGTATTCCAAGGGAAACTTGCTCCTGACTACTTCTCAACCTTCCACTTGGGGTAGCCAACAAGGAGCACTACTTCAGTGCCATCAAGAAAATTTCTGGCGTCGTTGCCGGGGACTCTCAGGTGCAAAAGTAGACTTGGACCCGTCAACCTAGGAACCAGCAAATTTCTGGCGCCGTTGCCGGGGACTCCAGTCTACAAGATAGGGGAGTTGCACACTATCTTTTATCTTTGCTTTTTAGTATTGTTAGTTTACTTTCTAGTTTTTGATTTTGCTTGTGTGTAAAACCAAAAAAATATTTGCTACCTTTTGTCTTTGTCTTTCTCTGCGTACTGATGATATCTTCACCATGGGTGTGGAACCACCCAAATATGGTAGGATGGACATGTTTCACTTGGATCGTCTTCGATCAATTTTTGCCCGCGCTAAAAACCCAATTGACTTTCTTGGGGGAAAATCATTTGATGAGCATGCTCATTATACGCGGCACCGCCTATATCAGAAAGGGAAACACTTATGGGACCAAATACAAGTTTCCCATTGCCATGCTGAATCTTTGTGCCACATTTATGATTTCACTTGCAGTTCTAAAATAGATCGTAAACACCTTCCTTTCCAATGTGAGTTTAATGGAAATGAGATCCTATCTTCTTATGCTAAAGGAGTTTATGATTACTTTGATGTTGAAAGGATTGAAGAGTTTGTTGCTTTTGAGAGTGCTTATGAGATTGCTTCTTTGATTGAAAAGTATTACGATACTATTCACAAGTCCGAAAACCTTGCAGTTCTTGCTTATTACTTTGAGAGTTATGTTTGCAATGATTATATTGAGGAATTTAAAAATAAAACATTTGCTGCCCAAGAAGAGGCTAATGATTCCTTTGATGAGGAATCCTATGATTCCGATGACTCACTTGAAATATCCCTTTGTGAAGAACTTGACACTTGCTTTGTTCATGGCCTTGATGCCACTATGGAGGATGTTTATGGAGATGAACTTGCTATAGTTCCTCATGTTAAGCATGAAATTGTTGCTATTGCACCCACACTTGATTGTCCTATTATCCTTTTGAAATCTCCAACTCCGGAGAATTTTACTCTTATTAAGGCTCATAGTGATGGGTTGCATTTATCTTATGTTCCTAAAAAACGTATTGAAAACAATACACGTGTGCTTGTAGGTCAAGAACAACATGCTTTATGTGATACTTATATTCTTTATGTTGTTCATGATACTACTGAAAGTTATTTTGAGAGAGGAAAGTTTGGTTGTAGAAACTTCCATGCTACTAAAACACCTCTCTCTTTGTTGAAACTTTTGAAGTTGTTCTTGTTCTACCTTCCTATGCTTGTTACTTTATGCTTTCATGATTTATTTCTTTACAAGGTTCCCATGCATAGGAAGTGGGCTAGACTTAAATGTGTTTCATATTTTCTTCTTGATGTTCTCCTTTGCTTCAACTCTTATTCTTTTATGAGCATCTTTTATAATCTTCATGCCTAGCTCAAAGGCATAAAAGAAAGCGCTTGTTGGGAGGCAACCCAATTTGTTTTACTTTATGTTTTTTGTGGTCTTGATGTTTTTTACTATTGTAACATCATCATTGTATCTTTATTTTCAAGCTTTGTGCCAAGTTTAGCCTCCGATGGCAAGAGAAACCAAAAGTTGTGACATGTTGTCCAGAAAACAGAAACTTTTGCTCCATTGAAAAAATCATTAAAAATCACCAGATCATCTTTTTGATCTGAATGTTTTTTACAGTATGCTCTATATAATTGGTTATCTCCATCTGTTCTGAGTTTTTTTATTTGAGTTGCACAAGTTCCCAAAAAAAATTCTTTACTACCCGCTGGTCTGTTTTTCACAGAATCTGCCATGTTTTACCTTTTCTCAGTTTTGCAAATCTTAAGCTTGCTTTTTCTTTGCAAATTCTTTTTGGAAATCTTGAAAAACAGTAGCTCTTCCTGAAAATCTTTATTTCTAGTAGAGGTGAATTATTTTATTAGGGACACTAACCCCTCTAATCAGGTTATGATGAGTTGCGTATGAAGGGAGTTTTCAAGTGCACGAAGGAAGATGATGAAACAAGATCCGAGAGTGTCAAACGCTCAAGCTTGGTGATGCCCCCATGCACCCCAAGAAATATTCAAGGATACTCAAGCGTCTAAGCTTGTGGATTCCCCCATCCATCCCCTTCTCCATCAATGATCATCAGTTCGTCCTTCTCCACACTATATTTTTATCACTTCATGAGTTATGTGCTACACTTGGAGCGTCTTGCATTTACTTTTTAGTTTGTTTAGTTTTGCTTGCTGTTCATAACAATTTTGATCCTATCATTCATTGTTTGGGAGAGAAACATGCTCCACTCCACCCTAGAACACAACATAGGTTTTCATGCTTATCTCTGGTGTGTTCTTTATCTTTTTGTAGTTGCTGCCATGCTTAACTCTTAGTTTTCATGCTTATTTATTTTTAAGAGCGTTTATTTAGGTTGTTGCCTCTAGAACTCTCTTGAGTTATCATGCTTATCTTGTTTAGAGAGTTGGTATGTTGCACTGAGTTGTGTGTCTTGACTTGAAGTAGGTAATTGAGGTTGCTATTTAAGCATAGTAGTAACTTTCAATAGTTTTGAGGTATTGATTTGAGTAATATTTGAACTTTTGGTGTCAAGAGCTTTAGCCTATTAGTGATAGGTGTCGTATTTTGGGCAATCCATGTTTATTTTTCAAAAAACTACAAAAACTAGTTGAGAACTCTAGCTACTAGATGGTTTGCTAACCTCTGGAAGGGTTGTGATATATAGAGTACCCTCACGTACCATGAGTCAAGGATGCGCAAGGATAACCAAACCCCCATACACTCATCCTTGGGGTACTTTCTCTTTCTTAACCTCCTGATTAGATAGAGAGTTACCGATAATAAGTGCATGAGTTCTTTGGACTAATGCGAGTATTCGATTGTTGACACTTCCACCACCCATACTTTGCTAGCATCTTCGGTATCGTGCATTGCCCTTTCTCACCTCGAGAGTTGGTGAAAACTTCGCCGGTGCATCCAAACCCTTGGCATGATACGCTCTGTCATCATAAGCCTCATCATATCTTCCTCAAAACAGCCACCGTACTACATATCAAGGCATTTCCATAGCATTTTCGAGATACATTGCCATGCAACATCCATCTTCTCATGACTTGATCTTCATTTTCATACATAGTTTTGCTTGATCGATGAGCCGCATGCTAGTTGGGCCTTGCCCTTATAATTTCTACATGACGCGCTAGTATCGTTGCATATCCTACTACACTGGCAGAGGCATACATTTGCATACATCATGATAGTTTTCAGTTTTCTTTATGTTGAGTACTTCTTGTAAAGTGTGAAAGATCTTCTACACTTCTTGTAAAATATAGAGTATTGCCCTTAAAGTGAGGAAAATATCCCAAAGAGGACAAACAAAAGATCCCAAAAGAGGACAAATGAGAGATAAATAGAAAGAGCCAATGAGGCCACAAAAAATAAAAATAAAAAAAATAAAAAGAGAGAAGGGGGCAACACTACTATTCCTTTTGAAAGATCCACACTCGTAATCCTTATAGTATTTGTACTCCATAGAGATTATCATTCATGCATATAAACTATGTGGGGATCCTGGCACTATAGAACTTGGCTTGTATATTCCAATGATGAGCCTCCTCAAATGAGCTCTAGGTCTTCTTGAGCAAGCAAGTTGGATGCACCCCCACTAGTTCCATTGGAGAGCTTACCTTAGCTCATATGTGCATCCGTTGCATGGAAATCCCTACTCCTCACATCTTATCTATCATTTGGCTTTCTCTCGCCTATGATTGTCCTCATTGATGTGAGCCTTTCACACCACTTTTTGTCTTCCTTCCCCTTCATTATTCTTTTTGCCATTTAAGTGTCAATTTTCTTGCTCGCGCTCATCCATTGCATTAGTGCTCAAAGTTGAAAGGGAGAGTATCAGTTTGACTTGTATGTGGCTAGTGGTCTAGGGACAAGTCATAATAAGATTCTGAAGGATACCAAGTGTGAAACTTTAGTAGATTGAGTTCTCAACTAAGATAAATAGTTTTTTTATGCTCTAAAAACATCTCCCACTTTTTGCGCGCAAACACCATTTGGAGACATTCGAGTCACAGACAGCGAGAGCTCTTGCACCTTCATGTTCTTATATTGTTGTTTTCAATGCTAGATATAAACTCTTGCTTGTTATTGACTTGACTTGAATTGCATATCTTTCTTGCTGTACTAAAAGTTCTTATATGTTGTTAGCATGTCACCATAGAAATTATGCTTGTAATCATTTACCTACTCGAGGACGAGCAGGAAATAAGCTTCAGGATGTTGATACGTCCCAAAGGTATCTATAATTTCTGGTTGCTCCATGCATGTTTTGGGTGATATTGCTATGTGTTTGATACACTTTTATACCTTTTTCAACATATTTTGACTAACCTACTAACTCAGTGCATGATGGTACGATTTAACGCCCCCTCGTTGTTTACCCAAAGTGGAAGGTTGAGATGTAGATAGCGGCAATTTCCCTTGGCAAAGATACCAAGGTTGAAATCGAACCAGTAGGACTCCAAGATCGACAAGAAGGTGGTGAAGTGAACAATGGTGCCGTTCACAAGTCAAGGTTTCTTACTTCACCTGGACCTACACACACAGCAAATAACTTTGCTTCCCAACGAGTACAGAGGAGTTGTCAATTCCTCCGGCCTTGTTGTTTACAAAGGATAAAACGCACGGGATAATAATGATAGTGATAGCAACGGAAAAGTAAATAAAGCAGTAAACTGATAGTGGGTGTAAACAGTATTGGAAATATGGACCGGGGTTCTATGATGTTCACTAGTGATGTCTCTCTCCCAAAAGACGATAAAATAGCCATGCGAGGTAAACAAATTACAGCTGGGCAATTGACAGGATTATGTGCGCAAACCAATGCTAACTATGCTATAAAGAAAGGAAGAGGCTCAAAATCTTGGGCGGTACGTCAAGACAAGTAGACCGAAATCCATCTGCATCTACCTGCTAATCATCCAACTTGAGATATCTATCCAGAACATCTCGCTGGTATTAAGTTGTGAATCCCATCCAAAGTGTAAACTCAAAGCAACAGGCAACTGCATTAAAGAACTTTGCGTAAAGTAAACAATCCTTGCACCCGCAAGTACAAGCACCGTTGTTTTCCCCCTTGTGGCAACAGCACATCCCCTAGACTCATGTTTCTGTCACTCAAGCTAGTCATCAGGGGGCATGAACCCACAATCATGCATAACGCTCCTCTTGGAGTCACTACCTACTACTTGGCCAAAGCAATAAACAGCAACGGAGAACATGCAAGAATTACTCTAGAACATAAATATAAAAGAGGAGAATCAAATATATTACTCAAACACAATCTGAACATAGTCTCATAATCCATCGGATCCCAGCAAACTCAGCATAGCAAAAACAGAAATATTACATATGTGCCTCGATCATGTAGGGCAGCTCACGAGGTCTAATCCATGAAGAACAAAGAGGGGAGGAGAACATCACATAGCTACTAATCATAGACCCATGGTCCAAGGTGGACTACTCACGGTTCATCCGGGAAGCATCCATGGTGGTGGAGAAGCTCCCGGAGGTGGTTCCTCCCTCCGGCAGGGTGCCGGGAAGAGGTCTTCTGGTGCTCCCGATCTTGGAAGCGCGGCGGCGGCGAAACAGAGGAGAGATAGCGAAAAAGGGTTCCCGTCACAGGGGTTTCACGTCACGAGGGATATATATAGGCGAAGGGGGCAGCCAGGGGGGCACCAGGGGTCCTGGCGGCGCCCCACCCTAGGGCGCGCCGGGAAGGCGCCTGGGGCCCTGGTGGGTCCCCTCTGGCCCCCCCTCGGTGATTCCCGAAGCTTCTGTTGCACTGATTTTTTATTGTATTTTTCCCGAATTTTTGGAGCACTTTTAGTATGTGGGAAACCTGAAATAAAAAACAGCAGAAAATAGGAACTGGCACTGGGATGCATTGAGTTAATAGGTTAGTCCAAATATGATCAAAAGTGTATGGAAGTTCATCAATATCATAGCAATATCACACAAAAGAGGCATGGAGCAAGCAGAAATTATAGATACGTTTTGGACGTATCAGTGCACCAGTGCTAGTTTCTGTCTGCTGATGTCTGTGAATTGCAGCTTTATAGCCATATTTACAGTTGCCAAAAACTTCCAACAAAAATATATAAAAAAATCAGCGCAACATAATCTTCACGAATCCTGGCGGAGGGCCAGAGGGGGGCCACACCCCTCCCAGGAGGCCACCTGGCGCGTCCCCCTCCTGGCCGCGCCAGGAAGGCGCCTGGGAGGTGGGGACACCCTCTGGTGCCCCCCTTTGGACTATTTATTCCCCCCGTCTCGGAAACCCTCGGGAGCCTCTTCTTTTCGCGATCTTCTCCTCTGTTCCACCGCCGCGGCGATTCCAAGATCTGGACAGCCCGACGAACCTGTCCCGGCACCCTGCCGGAGGGAGGTTTGATCTCCGGGAGCTTCTCCACCACCATGAGCGCTTCCCCGGATATGCCGTGTGTAGTCCCCCTTGGATCATGGGTCCATGATCAGTAGCTATGTGATGTTTTCTCGCCAATCTTGTGCTTCACTTCTTAGACCTTGTGAGCTGTCCTACATGATCAAGGCACGTATGTAATTCTTTCTGCTGGTGCTATGCTGTGTTTTCTAGGATCTGATGGATTATGAGATTGTGTTCAGATTGTGATGAGTTATATATTTGGTTCTCCTTTTATTTATTTTTCTTGAGTATTCTTGCATGTTCTTCGTTGCTTTTTATTGCTTTGGCCAAGTACTAGATTGTAACTCCAAGAGGGAGTGTTATGCATGATTGTGAGTTCATGCCCCCCGATGTCTAGCTTGAGTGACAGAAACATGAGACTAGGGGATGTGTTGTTGACACCAGGGAGAAAACAACGGTGCTTGTAACCGCGGTTGCAAGGATTGTTTACCTTACGCATAGTATGTCAATGCAGTTGTCTGTTGCTTTGGGTTTACACTTTGGATGTGACTCACAACTTAATACCAGTGAAATGTTCTGGATAGATATCTCAAGGTGGATGATGAGTGAGTAGATGTTGATGAATAAACGGTCTACTTGTTTTGGCGTACTTCACATACGATTGAGCCTCTAACTTTTTTGTAGCATAGTTAGCATTGCGGTGCGTTTTTAATCCTGTCGTTTTCCCGGCTATAATTTGTTCACCCAACATAGTTATTTATCGTCTTTTTGGAGAGAGACATCACTAGTAAAAATCATGGGACACTGGTCCATATTTTCATCATTGTTTACACCTCCACTTTACTTTCTGTTTTTACTTTTTTGTTGCAATCACTATTACTTTCCACCCTTGTGTTTGATCATTTGTAAACAACAAGACCGGAGGGATTGACAACCCCTCTGTACTCGTTGGGAGCAAAGTTACTTGTTGTGTGTGCATGTCCACGTCAACCTCGTACCAATTCGGCAACAAACTTTTGGCGCCATTGACGCCTACTTGTATCTCTACGAGTCTGTCGAAGACAAACCTTGGTATTCCAAGAGAAACTTGGTGCTGACTACTTCTCAACCTTCCACTTGGGGTAGCCAACGAGGAGCACTACTTCAGTGCCATCACCGCCCTCGGCCTCTTTTTATTGTAGCTTGGGGATAAGTCCATGATCATCTTCAGGTTGCTCAAATGGTCCAGAGGCTCTTACCAACATGCTGACAAGCGATACCCATATATCATAGAGAAATGTATTCTCTTGCATCCTGACAAGTGGTACCCACATAGTGATGTTTGACCGCTAAGAACGAAATTCACACCATCTAGGTAGATGTTGACATCTAGGTAAATGTTGACATCTAAAGCACGTTGAGGCAAGTTTGAGCATACGAATTATGTATTTTGCAACTTTAGGTACCCAAGTGATCATCAAGTGCAAAAAAGATACCAAACTAATCATCAAGTGCAAGCTTAGAGCAACTGTAGCAGAGCCTCTCTAAATGCTCGACTAGCAAAATCACTACCAATATACAATACCTGGGTAAAAAAAAGGCTGGAACAGATATTGCATTAAATTGTATATGGAAAAAGTCTAAAACGAACCTTGAACTAGTAAATGAAAGCTAAATCGAAACGTGAACTTACAATCCCGGAAATCAATACATCAAACTCTTTGATCCCGGTTTATTTTAATCCTTAAGGCCTTTCCCAAACAGAAATCGACGGTGTGGCAGATCAAATCCCATGATTATTTACTAGGCCAACCAATTATGCGCCAGACGAGTTTTTTATTGTAACACGCGATGTACAATAAAAGGATTGTACACAAATTTAGAAAAAATGCTGCTTTTTTAAAATAGCAATTTTAAAAAATGTTTAGAAAATTTTAAAATAGGTTCAACAATTTTACAAAAAGTTTGTGCATTTCATAAATTGTTCAAAAGTTAAAAAAATGTAAATTGTTCTTGTTTTCTGTTTTGGTCACAAATTAAAAATTGTTTCTTTAAAAATAATAATTTCATAAACCATTTTCATTTCAAAAGATATATTTGCCATTTCCTAATTGTGCACATTTTATTTAATAAATGTTTCAAAAAAATAAAAATAATTTATTTACATATAAGGACGCTCTTGTATGTTCAAACATTTTTATATCGCTCGGTATAAAGGACACGTGCCTTTGTGTTGATTCAGAAAATGTTTATTGTTATTACGGAAATGTTGAGGATTCACTGACGGAGTCCTCCTATCGAGACACACACAGTGACTTGGGTTGAGAGAGGATTCGCACGAGCGCCATGTTATTGGACTGACCCATTTTGAAGCGTAGCGAATAGAGAAACAGTACCACTGCAGCAGCGAACGGGGATGTAGCTACTGGCTTCTGTAGCATCCGGTTCTTTGCAGCTTTCTGGTCTTTTTGTAGTTTCGAAATGTGAACAATCTTTGAATTTTTTGGGCATATTTTACACTGACCATGTTTTAATACACAGTGATTTGTCCATAATATATGCTGAATAAAATTTAAATTAGATTTACCAGTTTTTAACATACGTTGAAATAATTTTAATTACACATTCAACTTTTTTAATATAGACTAAAAAATTATTTAAAATACATTGAACATTTTATAAATATACAATGAATTTTTTGAATTACACATTAGACATTTTGGTGACCAATTTCTTCATAAAAATGAACAATTTGGAATTTGGAAATAAACATTGCTGTAATGACAATAAACAATTCTAAATCTACACAAAGCCACATGTCCTTTATACCGAGCGACGTAAAAAAATATTAGAACAGACAAGAGCGTTCATATATGTAATTTTTATTTTCTTTTTAGGAAACATTTGTTAAATAAAATGTGAACAATTTGGAAATAGTGAATATATTGTGAAACAAAAATAGTTTATAAAATTATAATTTTGAAAAAATAAAATAATTTTGAATTTTTAACCAAAAATAGAAAACCGGAATATTTAATATTTTCTTAAATTTTAAACAATTTCTGAATGCGCAAACTTTTTTTGAAAAAATTTAAACATATTGCAATAGTTTCTATACATTTGTAAAATTTGTTAAACGTATTTTAAAATGCAAAAATTTGTATAAATTTGCGAACAATATTGGTTTATTATTTTTACATCATGTGTTACGAAAAAAACTCGTGTGGTGCACAATGGGCCGGCCCAGTCAAAAATCATGGTTGGTTATCTGGCATGTCGGTGATTCCTTTTCGGAATTGCCTCAAGATTTAAAATAGATAGAGATCAGAAAGTTTGGTGTGCTGATTTTCGGGATTATATGTTTAAGGATCAATTTAGCTTTCATCTATTAGTTCAAGGTTTGGTTTAAATATATTTTTCCAGATAAAAGACATTGGGCGAGCTCGAGAAGAGCTCGAACCTAGCCCGACTTTGAATTAACAAAGCAATCAACCGGACAGGATTACAAGCACACCTCAAACAAAGGAGATGGGAGCAAAGCGGAAAAAAGATACATGGAAGCTAGGAAGAACAGCTCAAGGCAACAACAAGAGATGTTGCCAACGACAAGCACTACGCCTACACCAACTAGTCAACCAATCGCCTGGGAGGGAGGACACACAGTGCAATCATTGAGCGCCGTCTGCGGCCACAGACCAAACTTGGACAACACTAGAGCTGACTCCACCGTCGCAAAGGGCCACTACCCTTTCACCCAGGCTCGATGGGTGCCGCACCGGCGAACGGCGAAGAGGCTACCACTGAGCCCGACTCAAGGTTACTGAGCCGCCATAGAACACGCAAGCGGCACTGACCCACGAACAACAGGGGGACAACCACCCGCGCCAAGGCCGACCGTGGCAGAATGAAGCGCGGGTCGCAAGCTGCCGATCGGAGGAGCACCACCATGAAGAAGACCGGACATGATGAAGCTGGAAGAGCGGGCCGTCATGCTCCGGATCCAAGGCACCACCACTCCACTGCGAAGAGCACACCCCGGCCGCCACCTTCAGGAAGGGAACGCCACCAAGGTGTCGTCGATGCCCGTCACAGGGGATTACCGGCTTTCGCCGGAGCTCAAGGAGGAGGCGGAGGGAGAGGGGCCACCCCAAAGCCTCCAAGAAGGGGATCGGCGTCGAGGCGTCGACTTTGGGGAGGCCGCCGCGCCGGCCAAGGGTTTCCCCTGAAACCTCGCCGAAACGGCAGATCCGGCCAATCGACACCAAGAGACGGCGGCAGCAGCCACCGAGTGTCTGCATCAGCGCGGATCGGAGTAGATCTGGACGGAGGCGAAGCTTATTCAAAGGAGGGAGGCAACGACCTGCGAGGAGCCGTCGCTGCACCTTCCATTGCGGTCTCCAGGCTTCCCGCACAACCGTGGAAGGCCGCCCACCAGAACCCGCCGGCGCCTCCCGCCGCACAGGAGGGCACCGCGCACCACCGGCCGGAGCCGCCGCCCCAGGGACGCAACCCTCCAACCACGAAGGCGCCAGATCCTCGCCGCCCCCTTCACCGGCAGCCGCGCGGCGAGCCGGAGGCGACGAGGCGGAAGGAGAGAAGGGGAGGAGCGTGGCGGCGGCCTAGGGTTTGGGCCGCCCGAGTCGCCCCTGAGTAGCGACACGGGGGCGAGAGGGGGGGGCTGGTTTAAACATTTTCCTTTGTATATCTCCTGATTCTACTCATTCGTGGTTTCCTCACCCAAAAATGGTTGCCGCGAGTGAAATTTTAGGCCCTCCGTGTCGCACCATCACCATCGCCGCCACCACCGTCGTGTTGCTCCACCTCTTACCAACTAGCCGCCTCATGTGCTTCTCCCGAGCCCCCCGTCTAGGAGCTCGAACTGTAGGTCCGATGACAACACCGCTTCTCCTGTTGAGGACAGGGACGAGGGTTGGGTGTGGCGACCGCTTAGCTCGCCATCCTACGTGCCCCCCCCCCCCCCCCCCTCACGAAAACAGAGACAACGAAGGCTGGCGCTCCGGCAAGATCATTTGTCATGGCGCGTCGACCTCAAACCAGCAATATCCGCACATCCAACCTAGACGCCGCCGCCAACAAGGAACAACCACCAGAAAGAGCGGCGCGACGGAGCAACCTGAAGGTGAAAACTCTATGCCTTGGTGCGCTTCTTACCTCGGCTACTCCCGTGAAGATGAGAGCAAGGGAACCAACTGTAATCTAGTTTTTATTGTTAGGGACTTCTATACGGTATCTGTTCTAGCGAAACAAAAAACATACTACAAAATCGTGAAAAGCCTTTTTACGGTGAACTGCATATCGATTTTGAAGTATGAGATTTCAGCGTATGTGCTAAAGTTTCTCTTAGGCACTCTTGGTGTTTTTACCTCAAAAATAAAATTAAGTTGATAAAATGGGAACTAATTGCATTTTTAGCTAAAATTTCGTAGGCACTACAAAAATGGTGGAAACTTATGTTGATATATAATCATCTCCTAGATATTAAGGCGTGGCAAACTTGAAAGGGCAAATGAATGAATCAAGGGTCTCTTTGCTTCAAAGGATTTGAATTCTTACGTATTTTTCCTATGTTGACTCGTAGGATTGAATCCTATAGGATTTTTTCGTCTTCTAAGGATTCTTTTGCACTGCATCCCGTAGGAATTTTGCATCCTTTCAAACCTTTGCTAGGTAGACTAATCAGAATAGGGTGTGGGTAAAGATGGCTTACTTTTACACATCTTACATTCTTACGAAGTTGCTCCCCACTATTACCAATTCTCTTAACATGCACACACTCCACCTCATCATGCATGTCACATCATCCTCCACTAGCATATTTCTCTCAACATGCAAGATTCATCTCATAATCCAACATGCATGAGAAAGACCCACATCAATATGCCACTATGGATAATAAAAACCCACATGAAACATGCATGCATGGGAATATTTATTTTACTATGCTATTTATATTAAATCCATATATTACTTCAAAAGTTATTGTTTCAAATATACCTGCTTCATTTACCCAAAAAAAATTACTGAAATGTTTTGCAAAAAAGTTCCGCAACAACGTGCGGGACATCATCTAGTGTTACACTAAAGGAGTGGATCTTTTAGCATGAGGGCTAGTTTACACATGGCATCGATTTGGCATCACACTACCCTAGTGTTTTTTCTGTTATTGTTGCTGGTAACCAATTGTATTACTCGATGATAATGTCCTTCTTGCAATCAACAATTGCTTGTTCTAACACTACACCACTGTTGGACACAATAAAAGTGCTCACCAGCAAATGCCGCTCAACTTAAAACAGTACTCACTACAGTAGTTAGTGGTTGATTTGACATCTCAGTACTAGCATATTTGTTCATAACGACATGACTCACATGAGCAAATATAACGGGCATGCAAACTAATATAAAGCACACAACTAAGTAAAGTAGGGGGTAACATCGCTTTTGTTGCCATGTTGATGATGGTGATGCCTCTAGCGCAGAATCCTGGATGACGAGTTTCGTCTTCTCTCACTCATCTGCACACCAGTATCATATAGTGTACATCATTAGCAATGGGATAATGAAAAGTTTTCAGTAGGATATAATAGTGTGTGCAATGCATTAATTAATTAGCTAGGTAGTAACCTCTCAAGTCGTCGTCATTATCACCAGTCCCTGGAGACTCACGTGCCTTGCCACGCGGGCACTTGAAGTAGACACAACACAGTAGCGCCACAATAAGAAAGTGGCTCCAATAATTATCGCAACAATGGGTCGTAAGCCTATGGACTTCCCAGTTTCTTTGCCCAGGGCCGGCCCACAAGCCGGGCAAAAAGGGCGACCGCCCAAGGCGGAAAAACAAAAGGCCCAAAATGATAATATATATATATCTATATAAATAATCTCTCTATTATTATCTATTACACATAATAAAATATTAATACTCACTCTATTTAATTGAATGCATTAATGAAAATTTTGTTCGACAGCACACAATTTTGACAATGGGTTTTCACCTATAATATGTCGAAATTAATATCAATATATATGAACAAAAATATCGACAAAACAAAATGTTGTAATGATGATAACAAATTAGCAATCACTTTTTTATAAGTGCATATCAAATAATAGAAATTACATATGAAAACAGATTATAATGCACACATTTTATATTTGTTGGTAATTACTCTAAGCATTGTTCTTTCAATACAAATACAAAGTATGTACAATTTTAGAAAATTCGTCTGTTGCTAAACAAAAGAGATTAAAAATGAGATCATTGTCTCAGTTTATATTATAAAACTTTCTATAGATACGCTTACTTAATCATATACTAGAAACTACTATCATGATATTTATTTCATCATACTTTTTGAGGATCTTTACCATAAATTGTATTCTCTTCATTTCTGAATATATGTATATATATTTTTCAAAAAGTTAAATTTATATAAATTTGATCGGATTTGTAGATAAATATATTGATATAGATTATACCAAATTGGCATCATCACAATTATCTTACAACATATTTTCATATTATATTTTATAGATATCATAAATATTGACTTTTTTCTAACAGAAAATATACCTTATATCCCGAAATGGGGGAGTATAAATTATGTAATATAAAAAAATAAGTCTAGTATTGCGTTATTTAAATTACGCCATATAAAAAAATTGTTACAAAATACATTTTACTATTTTCATATGATATACAATATAAATATAAATAGACGAATTAATATTTATTAACTCTAATACACTACCATGGGGTAAACTAAAACAAAAGATGACTATGTTTGTAAGACTATAACTCGTTAAAAATAAAATCTAGATAAGTATAAATATTTAGTAAAAAAATATTGGTTGGCCCCGAACCCAAAATTAATTTGGACCGGCCCTGTCTTTGCCATTAGGAAAAGGGGCAGGTGGGACAGGTACAGCTACAGGCTCATCGTCATCGTGCTCATAGCAAACACCTGTAAAATATTCACCATTAGCCTACGTTGTGCGCATCAAAAAGGGAAAGACTTATAGAAATTCTAGTTGAACATAAGACATAGACGGACGGAAGATCGAAAAAGATTTCGCGTACATTCATATATTTGTACAGGCAACAAGAACCTTTGTCCAACTCAAACTGTGGTGCCACATCCACCGCGTAAATGAGAGCGTCGCAGCACGAAGTTGTAGGATAATGCACAGATTCCTGGCAGAAGATTACGGCGAGACTCACTGGTTCGAACTTGCAAGTATTCTTTGGCGCAGCCAAAGTCACCGAGAATGGTACCGACAGAAGAGACAAGATCACAAGGAAGAGCATAGTCATTTCCCTAAGGAATGTAAATGAAAGTGAGCAAGATTGAAATAACATAAGTGAAATTATTCAAGATCGAGTAGCACAAAGAAGAATCTCTCGGTTTAGCAAAAAAAAGATCAACGATAAATTTCATAGCACTAGGCAAAAGAAACCACCCCAGGTTGAGAGAAAAATGATGAAAACCCCAGGCAAGAAGTTCAATGTAGTGGTCTTTACCTCCCATCGGTCTGCGCTATCGTTCGCCCCCTTCTCTCCTAGCTTTCATTGCTTCCCTTCCCTCCAGCTGCACCCTATGGGGAGCTCACTTGTGTTCATCCCTAGTCTTTCTTTCTCGATTCTTGGGCGCAGCTGCAGCCTGCAGCTGCTTTTATACAGTGGGCATCCCCTGATCAGTGTGCCTGGGAGCATAACAAGTAGGGCCCGTCTGTAAGGGTGTGTGTGTGTGGGTATTGACCTGATCTCCTGCGTGCGAGTATTTGAGTGTGTGGGGTGTGCACTGCAGAAACATGCGTGAGTTGTACCATGTTAAACCCTTAATCATTCATTTGTGCTCCTCCTTTCTCCCTCTCCAAGTCTCACCTTCTTCTCCCTCAAGCCAAATCACCTCTCCTCTCTTCTTCCTACTCCCGATTCCGACCTGAACCCTGCAAGAGTGTTAAAATTGGTAATCAGAGCCCGGTTGTGTCCCAAAAAAATCTCCGCTCCTCGTCGTTTTGCGCCACGGCTCCTCCTCCTCCATCGGCGCAGACGCGTCAGGTGTTAGACGTCATGGAAGAGAGCTCGGATCAGATCCGAAAGATGCTCGAGTCGTTGCTCCATCGCTTCGACGAGCAGAAGACACAGGACGATCGGCAACTGGAGGCTTAGGTCTCCTTCAACGAACAAGTCTCCCACGAGCTCCGCGGCCTCGCCAAGCAGATCGAGATCACACAGTCCGATCTGGACACGACGCGCAAGCTCGCAACGGAGGCTTCCTCTCCATCGACTTCCACCACGTCTACACCACCACACGTGTCGGCACCACCGGCAACTCACCTTCCGCCGTCTCCTCGCACGCCGTCGGATCCTCCTCGCCCCGCCTCCGCATCCGCCGTTTCCCTCCACACCAATCTCCTACAGGACGGCCGCCCTCCTCTACTACCTCTTCCTCAGCATGGCGCCATGGGCGCTGCTGCCGCCGCATACGCCAGGGAGGAGCCCTATACACTGATGTCGCGCCATGATTTTCCTCACTTAGACGGCTCGGCGCCGTACCTGTGGCTGGATCAAACGACGTCCGCGTCGCCGATGGGGACGCGCTTACGTCGCCGGCCACTGGAACCGCCGGAGCCGCCGGCCTCGTGGTTGTGCGCCATTGCTTGGGGAACTAGAAGCGGTGGAGACGAACGGTGGGGGAGTGAAGTGGGGCTGGTGAGTGGGAGCGGCCGGTCCTATTAAATGGGACCGGTCCGCGCCGCGTGGGGAGTCAAATGGGCGGTTGTGGCTGCCAGGCGGGCCACCGGCGGACATGTGGACGGTCTGTCTCTTGTCCGCGTGAACCCAAATTGGCCTCAATTTTGGGTCTGGTTGGATTGCGGCGAACCGAATTGCGGTCAAATGCGGACCATTTCATTTTTTGCGTCCCTCGTTGGACCGCGTTTTTTGACCGCCCGGCCCAAACGGATCAAAACGGACATTTGGATTGCGCCATTAGAGTTGTTCTTACACTCAATGCTTGTCCTACCGAATAAAGTAGAATCTACCATTGTTTTTAGTATAATTAATAGACAAAAAAGTATCATCTAACTTATTTTCCTTACGATATGATTTTTTAATATTCTCCAAGTGTTATTTTAATGATGCTTGACTGAATCTCCGTGAAGGTTTTCGTTGTTTCATATGGGCATAATGCAAAAAGCCCCCGCGTCACCCCCCCCCCCCCCCGCTCAGGCGACTCGGGAGGAGGCCCCGACCTAGCCGCCACCCACCGCTGCTGGAGGACGTCGCCGGGCAAAGCCCGGTCGACCTGTGGCGGTGGCGGAGGGCTCTCCCCCTCTCGTCTCCTGGGGTGGCGTGGGACACCTTCATGAGCGGGATCTCTCCCCGGATCTGGCCGCGCTCGGCCTCGCCGGATACCGGCGGCTAGGGGTAGCTGTGGCCATGGGCTACACGGGGAGGTCGTGGTTCTGGCGTGTGGGAGTGCGCGGCAGCCGCGGTGGGGAGGGATGCGGTCGGCGCGGTATGCGCGCGACGCAGGTGGGCACGGCGGACATGGTGAGTGCGTGGTGTGGCGGGCGCAGGTTGGCGGTGCGGCGAGCGCACTTGGGCGCGGCCAGCGAGGTGCAACAGTGGACGTGCGGAGGGAGTCTGTCGGGACAGATCTGCCTATCAAGCTCCTCTACCTGGGCGTCTCGAAGGGGCTCTACCGTCACGGCAGGCGTGTGGACATGGACTACTGCCAGGGACCGTGGTGGTCCATGTCCTCGTGCGGCACTCCTTCGTGATTTGCCGACGTGGTGCTCGGTGCGGCATGATGGGATCGTGCTACGTCCGGTGGTCGATGGTGGCCTTCGCAAGGGGATTCCGACGAGGGGCTCGGGCGCTACAGATATAGCGTCGAGTAGTGGTGATGGTGGTTGGTGGACTTGCTGACTTCGAGGCAAGATGATGTGCGTTGGAGACGGTGTGGATGCTCGGGTGAAGACCCATGTTGTGGCCTTATGTCGCGACCATCGATGACGACAACAATGGTTGCGGTGGTCGGGTCTTCTCCGACGTGTTCGCGATATTGCCTCGGTTTGTCTGTTGCTGTGGAGTCGAAGCTGCGACGGTGGGGCCTCGTGATATATAATGAATGGTTGCAGGTGGCCCGTTCGGTGATCTTCCATGGCGCCAACGTGTCTGGATTTGTCCTTCGAAGCTCTCTTCAGAGTCAAAGCTGCGATGTATGGTCGCAGGGGTTGAGCTTTGGTGCAGATCTTCATGCTGCTTCGCGCATCCACTACGGTGTGGGTTGAGTTCACGGTCGTCGTCGGTGATCTCAAAATCATTTGCTTGGAGTTTTAGGGATGACGAGGAGGCTTCTAGGGGAGAAGTGATGATGATGAAGCTTGTGTGCTGCCTTGATGAGGCCCTCTTTGTAGTAGCGTGTGTGGTTTTATCTTTTGTGTATCGCTCAGCGGTTGTGATGGTTTTCGCACGGTTCTCCAAAATTAACTGGGCAATCTGGTTTTCGCTCGGTTTTTCCAAATTAACTGAGCAACTCTTTTCTTCTTAATGAATGCAGGATAACTATCATTTCAAAAAATATGGTTGTATATTACTTATACATTTTTTACATGGGTCGTGTGGATGGTTTTATACGACCATACATTGTAAGTATATTATTTTTGAATCGTCGCCGGGGGGTGGGGGAGAGAATCGCCACCAGAATTTGATCTCATTCAAAGAAAAAGGGTTGATCCCGTTTATAAGGAAAATCGGACAAAAAACCTTAACAAGTTTATCCCGTTTATTAGGGAAACCGGATCGAAAATTGCACAAGTAAGAAGAATGACCTAGTTAGCATACCAAAAAAGCAACACCATGAGAAGCCAAGTAGAAGTGGTGTCTCGTCGAGGGAACACAATACCAACACTAAAAAATTATCTTAACGCACCACATCAATGTGCGTACCAACCCCTTTGGTGCAACATAGGATACCGCAATCAACGAGTGACCTATCACGAACCTTTACTAAAAACTATATCACAGGAAACCGACACAATTTGCCGGATGGGGATGCATCATTGTGTCGTCGTTAAGCCAAGATGGACCGAGACAACACCCAAGCACGAAGCTCGCCAGAACACCTGATAGCCATGAGAGGGTCTTGAGCAAGCAGAACAAGGACGACCAACCACACAAGGCGATGGAGGATGAATAGTGCCATAGAGTTCCCTAACGCCATGAGAGGATCTTTAGCAAGCAGACCAAGGATGCGATAGAGATCCTTGTGACTTTGTTACGTTTTAATTTCAATAATAGAACTGCATGCATCGATTGATGCAGAGGCCGGGGGTTCTCTTTAAAAAAAACAGTGAAGTCTCGTGTCGACCCTAGTGTTAGGTTGTCGGCTTGGATATGAGGAGGCCAAAGCCTAATCTTTTTGTTGTTTTTTCATGTTTTTTCTTTGCTTTTTGTTTATACTCCAGAACAACGGGCGGAGCTAGTACTCTAGCAATGGGGTCAATTGACCTCAATGAAATGAGATAATACAAGTACTAAAATTTCTGCTTATTGAAGGCAAATTTGTGTTGAATCCTTATAGTCTATGAAAACGACCCCTATGACTAATTTTTCTGGCTTCGCCTCTGCTTCAAAATGATATATATATATATAAGTATATTTATATTATTTTGCGTAAAACATTTGAAAAATTGTTAACCAAGCATTTAAAAATGTTAAATATATATAGAAAAATATTTTTCTTATGTATACAAAAGATATACAATGTTTGTGAAAAGAGTTGATCATGCATTTTAAAATATTAATTCAAACGTTTGAAAAAAAATTGAAAAATATTAATCAAGCATTTGAAAGAATGTTAAATGTGTATAAGAATTTTGCTAATCTTAATGAGGTTAAAACTCGTCCATTGATGCCACCAAGAATGAACACAACTTGTTCAAACTTGGTGTATCAAACCCCTTTTTCAAATCAAACAAGCTGCATTCTTTTGAAAGATCCCCTATAAAATCGTCCGTGTAATATCTACATCTACCTCTGGAATTCAGCACCGCGTTCAAAGTGGACACTGCCCTGGAACATAGGTGATCACAGTATACATAGGGTCTTATCAAACCATGGTTGGCGAAAGTGTCATTCTGCTTTTAGGTGCATGCACCCGGTATGAATAGTAAAATAAAAATAAATAGTAAAAAAATGAAATCTATTTTTTAATAACAAACATTGTTATTCATATTGGTTTAGATAAAAAAGACGAAATCAATGCTCCAAAAATGCTTTCAAAAATAGCATCTTTGGAGGGTCGACTTTATCATTTTTATGGAGAACTCGATCCACAAATGTCATTCCATTATGAAAAATGACACGCAGATGAAACATTGACAATGAGTATCAGAAGAAAAGTGTAAAATTTACACTCAGGAACAGAAACTCCACTTCCATGGTCCGCTCACTCTCGTCTCTTTCCCTTGTGGAGGCAAGGAGGCATGCATTCATGGTGGTGCGCCTGCTTGCTGCAAACTGCAGCAAGCAAGCAAGCACAGGAGCGGAAGCAGGGTCTTTTCTCTTCTCCCACAGCCCACAGGGAGAGGAGAGGAGAGGATGCTTCAATGCACGGCGCGTTCTCTCACCCTCGCTCGCTTTTCAACACCGAAGCCCCAAAGGCTAATGGTATAATGAGTAGCAATGGCGATGGAGCTGAAAGGTACTCCAACACTAGCTCGCTATAAATGTTGTGCATCGCAAGCCCTTAACTATGCACGCCAACTCTCTCTTTATCGACCTGTGTGAGTCGTGTTGCAAGTTATTTGAAAATGTGGAAACATGGTCGATCCATAGGCGGGGCAAACTAACGGTGCGCCCGCATTGGGCCTCAACAAGTTAGGTGCAGAGGTCTAGGGTTCATCTTAAATAGGAATTCAATATATTTATATGTAACTATATTATAGAAATATAATTTGTGGAATATAAAGTAAGCAAGTGTATGTGTGTGGGGTGGGGGGGGGGGATTAGCCCCCATCCCTCCTAAATTTTATTATTTAAATTTGTTAAATGGTTGTTTTTTATTGAAGATATGTATGTTATAATTATTATCCGTATCATATAATCAAGATTTATTAAGATGTTATATGTTAATTAAGATTACATTTTTGGTATTTGTGCTTTTATATTAATTTTTTATGATGTTATATATAATTATAAATATTTATATTACCACGTTATACTATTTGTTAGGTTCGTTGTACCTCGTTCGCACTAGGGCCTCCATAATAATAGGGCCGGCCTTGTGTGGAAACTGCTACTCTTCAGTCTTGAGTGATGGCCAAACCCTGAAATATCCATCCAAAGACGCACGCACTTGTTGCGCATGCACTGCAACCCCACTGCAACATCACTACCATGGGGCGTACATCCCTTGTCAAATCGGTTCTCACTTCTCAAGTGGTGTACTTCATTACGCCTCTCGTCATCCCGCAATGCACCCTTGACAACGTCAACAAGCTCCAACGTGCCTTCCTTTGGTCCGGCTCGGACAAGACTACGGGGGCCAAGTGCAAGGTCAACTGGGATTTGGTGTGTCGGCCGCACTCTTATGGAGGACTTGGGGTCCTCAATACCGACATGTTTGCGAGGGCTCTTAGGCTAAGATGGCTCTGGTTCGAGTGGATGGAGCCGACGAAGGTATGGGTCGGCCTGGGGAACCCATGTGTCGAGGTGGACTACGACTTCTTCTATGCCTCAACAACCATCATTGTTGGCAACGGTGTGCGAACACCGTTCTGGGATGCCCCTTGGTTACTTGGGAGGAAACCCAAGAAGATTGCACCCCTCATCTTCAAGGCCTCCATCCGCAAAAACTGGAAGGTTAGGAAGCACTTCGCAACAACGCGTGGATGTCCAAGATCAATGCCCAGAAGGTCTCCACCAATGAATATCACCGGCAACTCTCCTCTCTTTGGGGCATTCTCTACGACATCAACCTTGATGCCCACGCTGAGGACAAAATCACTTGGAAGCACAGCACTAGTGGGTCCTATTCTGCGGCTTCCGCATATAAGGCCCAATTCCTTGGCTTGACTCACTCCCCCATGGAGCAGATGCTTTGGAAGACTTGGGCTCCACCCAAGGTGAAATTATTTGCGTGGTTGGCCATTCAAGATAGGATCTGGACCGCCGATAGGTTGGCTAAGCGAGGTTGGAAAAATTGTGGGCTTTTCCCCCTATGCAAAAGGGAGCCCGAAAGCGGGCCGCGCCTCTTCTTCAAATGTCGGTTCTCCTTGAGGCTCTGGACTTTAGTCATTGAATCATGCCAGATGACCGGGTTCGATACGTCTCTATGGTTCTTGGAGAGATCGGTGGAGGATTGGTGGGCGAAGATGACGGGCATGAATACGTCCATTCGGAGAGGAGCGGTTTCCCTAGTCATGCTTGTCTCTTTGACTATTATTTGGAATGAAAGGAATGCAAGGGTATTTCGCAACAAATGTGCCCCGCCGGCGGTTCTTCTTGGCACCATTACTAAAGTTTCTGCTTGTTGAAGAAATATTTGTGTTGAATCCTTATAATCTATGAAGATGACCCCTATGACTATTTTTCTTGGCTTCTCCTCTGCTTCAAAATAATCTATATAAGTATAATAAAAATATTGTGGATAAAACATTTTAGAAATTGTTAACCAAGCATTTGAAAAATGTTAAATATATATAGAATATTTCTTACGTATACAAGAATGAACACAAGTACACAACTTTGTCTTGTGGTAAACATGGTCAAATGCTTCAGCTAGCTGCATGTAACTTTTATGTTATTGTCTGCTGGCTTTCCTCTCCTCTCCTCTCTTCTTGTGTGGAGGCGACGAGAGGCATGCATGGTGTGGTTGCAGCAAGCACAGGAGCAGATCAGAAGGAGGATCTTTTCTCTCCTTGTCTGGGACTGCCACGGCCCAAAGGGATAGGAGATAGGAGGCTTCAATGCGGGGCGCGCAGCGAGTGGAGGAGTTAACTCTCTCTCTCTCACCCTCGCTGGGCTCGCTTTTCAGTTTTCCACAGTGTTTGTTTCAGCGATGACCAAAGACGTACCTGCTGACTCTGTGGGCCATGGCCCATGGCACAAATCATTACTGTACTACCACCAGATCACTGTCACTGACTGTACATCGCACCGTCACCGGCTGGCCTTCCTCACGCCATCATTAGCCCACTGCTTAACTCTTAAGTAAGTATATATGCCACTGTGACCAATCTGGAGAGCTCCCAGACCGACAAGCAGCTCTTGCTATGGAGCTCGATCCCCAGACAGACGACTCCTTCATCATTTTGGCCGTGCTATGGTGTCGGGTGACAGGCACTGTCTTATTAGGGACAATCATTAGTGCATATGATATGCTAGTAGTAGCAGCTCCGTTTGTTATGTCGCTTAATTAACTTGCTACGTAGGAGTAGTACCAATAGCAATATGGTTCATGGACGTGCGTCCGGCCCCTGGAATCATGGCGTGGTGTTTTGTCCTACTAGGATGGAGATGGAGGAACATCAGCCTCGGCAAAGCCGCAAAGGTAGTACTAGTACTCACAATGATGAGAGCAATGGCGATCGTTCGAGCTGAAAGGTACCCTCGCTCGCTATAAATAAATGTGCATCTCAAGTTACCACTTGGCTGAGAAAGCTTTCTCTTCCGAAACAAAGAAATCAAATGGGTTCTATCCACTTGTAGGTCGTGTTGAAAGTTACCGAGTATCAGAAAATGTACTGTGGTATAGTAAGTAGAAACTATTGGTACGTATAGTTTTTTTTGAGGCATTGTTCTACGGTATAATTTTCTATTTATCCAAAAGAGTACAATGATATGATACAATGGGAAAAAACAACAAAACAAAGGGGGGTGTGGTAGACCAAAGTCTAATTAGCCAATTCCAGTTTTATGGAACATCATGAGATTATGAAAACTAGGTTAGCTGCCTCAAAAAAATCAGTCAAGATTGACTGCAATCCAGTCCAAGAGTTCTTGTCTGAATTTATCCTTTATTCTGTGTTGAAGTATGGAGAGATCATGGGCCAAATTCCTCCTCCATCCTTGAACTGTTGCTCGTTCACTGTTGAAGATCAAACCATTTCTTTGGTTCCAAATGTGCCAGCATCCTAAAATGATGACTTCTAGGCCAAAGTGCTTTGGAACATGCTCTAGTGCTAGCCATGTTTCTTCTAGAATGGATGTACCTCTTTGTTTGAAGGGGATTAGAGTGATTCAGCATTTGAAGGCAAAGTTGCAGTCCCAGAACAGATGTAGGGAGGTTTCTGAGTTATTCAATGAGCAGCATGCACAGTCATAGTTGGAGAGGTGAAAGTTCTTTCTCTGGAGGAATGCTCTCGTATTTATCCTGTTATTAATTAATAACCAGAAGAAAATCTTGTGCTTCAACCTAGCTGCACACTTCCATAGATTTTTGGTTAATCCATTTGCAGTGTCATCCACCATGAGCTTCTTATAAACTATGATTGAGGAGAATTTCAGGTTTCCATGACTTAGCCAAACATCTTTGTTGTTTGGGTTATTCTGTAGCAGAACTGAGGTTTGCTGTAGTTGGTTCCATGCTTCCATAGACAAGGGAGTATGAAATAGCTCATCCCAATTTGAGGCATGTCTGGCTTTTTGAACAGAGATGCTTCTGTCCTTGGCAAAAGAAATGAGTTCAGGGAATTTTTCAGAGAGGCATTTGTCTGTCCATTTGTCATACCAGAGAGATACAGTGTTACCTTTCCCAATCTGAATTGTGGCATACATCTTGTATGTTGGTAGGAGAGGGATATGATATTTCCACCAGAAAGAACTTGTGGCTTGGCTTAGGGGTGGATTTTCACTGTAGGATGTTTCCCATAACAATAGGACCCAGGGGATGTCATCTTTGTTGAGGAATTTGTGGATATTTTTAGTAAGGAGAGCTTTGTTGTGAGTTGTAATATCTATAATACCAAGTCCTCCCTTTTCTTTGGGTTTGCAAACTTTGTGCCAAGCAATGAGTGGAGAGCCACCCTGATTAGCTCCATATTTTCTCCAAAAGAAGGCTCTGAGGTATTTGTTGATTTGAGTGATTACCCCAGCTGGCAGCATGAGTGTGCACATATAGAATGTGGGGAGTGCTGAGAAGATGTGTTTGATCAGCATCATCTTCCATCATAGGAAAGCATTGTGGAGCATCCAGAGAGTCTTCTGTCAATTCTCTGCATCAGGTTCAAGAAATGTTCAGTTCTTGGCTTGTGGATGTCCAATGGGAGGCCCAGATAGGTGAATGGGAAGGATCCCAGTTGGCAGTTCAGAGTGGTGGTGAGGGTCTGCAGATCATTCTCTGGTACATTGATAGGAACCAAAGAAGATTTGTGGAAGTTCACTTTCAGTCCAGTGAATTTGGCAAAGTAATATAAGAGAATATTGATCTGGTCCAATTGTTTTTATCAGCAGGCAAAATCAGTAATGTATCATCTGCATATTGAATGATTGGAAAGTGAGGTCCTGAAGAAATCAAAAGGGGTCTCTCAATAAGATTCTCAATCATAGCCTCGTTGCAAATGGATTGCAGGAGGTCAGCTGCCAATACAAAAAGAAGGGGGGAGAGGGGTCTCCTTGTCTGACTCCTCTTTTGCAGTGAAAAGATTTTCCAGAGATAACATTGAGTAACACTGATGATGTGCCAGAACTGAAGATCATCTTCATCCATTTACACCAAACTTCTCCAAATCCTTTTGCTTTCAAAATTTCCAGTATTGTCTCATGTTCAATCATGTCAAAGGCTTTCTCAAAGTCTAGTTTGAGCACCACTGTTGGTTTTCTGGATGCATGGCATAGGTGTAAATATTCATATGCCCAAGCTACACAATCTTGAAGAGATCTATTTTTAATGAAGCCATACTGGTTGATGTGAATCAAGGAGGTGATGTGGGATTGCAATCTGTTTGCTAGCAATTTGGTAATGATTTTGATTGTGCAATTCAGCAGAGAGATAGGTCTGAAATCATTGGCTGTGCATGGAGCATCAATTTTTGGGATGAGAGTGATGAAAGAGGCATTAATTCTTTGAAGGTTAACAATCCCAGCATGGAAGTCAGCAACAAGCCTGTAGAAGTCCTGACAAATAATGTTCCAACAATGTTTGATGAAGGCACCATTAAAGTCATCTGGTCCTGGAGCTTTGTCTGCAGGCATCTGTTTAACCACCTCATCAATTTCAGTGCATGTGAAAGGAGCTTCAAGTGCCTCCAGGTTTTCTACTCTTTTGATTATGTGTGGGAAGTTCATGTGATCTTCAATCTCAGTTCTAGTTCCTAGTCTTCCTCTGAAAGATTGCCATAGAAGATGAGCCTTTCCTTCTTGGTCTGTGACCATATTTCCATTTGGATCTGTGAGTGAAGCTATGGAATTGTGTCTGTGATTTATGGTGGCTTTGGTCTTGTAATATTTAGAGCTTTCATCTTCAAGTTTGACCCATCTGATTGTTGCTCTTTGCTTCCAGTAGATTCTCTGTAATTCAAGAACTTGAGCAAGGTGCTGCTTCAGGATGTCTCTGCCATTGCTTTCAGTGACACTGAGTGGTCTGAATTCTTCAAAAAAGTCCCACATGTGAATTACCTCATTTGTAGCTTTGATGGTTGCAGTTAGGTTGGAGATTGATTGTGCCTAGATTTTCAGTCCTTTTCTCAGCCTTTTGAATTTTGAAGTGATAACTTTGGCACTATCTGTTTCTATGCAGGATTGATTCCAATTACCAGCCACCACTTGTTTGAAGTCTTGATGCTTGATCCAATAGTTTTCAAATCTGAAAATTCTTGATTTAGGGATGGCAGTACCTATGGAGATACAGCAAGGTGAGTGATCAGAGGTTGTTTTTGCCAAAGTTCTGACAGTTGTGTTAGGAAAAGAGGTTGTCCAGTGTTCAGAGGTGAAGACCCAGTCAAGTTTTTCCAGCAGTGGTGCATCTTGCATGTTGCTCCAAGTGTAGGCTTTGTCTTTGAGAGGGATTTCAACAAGGGCCATGTTGCTGATAGTTTCATTGAATTGAAGCATGTGTTGAACATCTCCCATTCCCCTGTTTCTGTTGTGTGGGTATCTTATATAGTTGAAGTCCCCCATAATCAACCAGTCATTTTCATCAGGCATGTTAATATTATTAAGCCAGTTGAGGAATTCAGGTCTTTGGATTGTGTCACATGGTCCATAAATATTTGTCAGAATCCAGGATTGATTATTGAGCAGTGAGGTGAATCTGATAGAGATGGAATAGTCATTTTTGTGGAGGCATTCCCCATGGAAGATCCTATCATTCCAGACTACTAGCAGTCCCCCAGAGGCTCCCACTGAAGAAACAAATTCAAACTTGTTGAAGTTCCTAGGACAAAAGTTTTTGATATAGGAGGAGTCAAAAGATTCTCTCTTTGTTTCCTGCAGGCAGACTATTGAGCTATTGGATTCAGAGATTTTGTTTGACACTGCCAACCACTTTTCTTTTGCATTGATGCCCCTAATGTTCCAATTTAAAATATTCCAGGTTGCAAGCATCAGGTACAGTAATGGGATATTGATCAAATAAAGACCTGGAGATCACTAGTGAAGCAGACATGAGTTTCAGCATCATTAAAGCACAAGTATGCAGAGACATTATTACAGGGCCATCAGAACCACAAAAAAATGACCACCAAGCAGTCTTATCATAACCATAGAAGTATGTTTTCCTAGTACTAAACATGGCCATGTGGAGCTTTTCAGTTCTTCTTTGGGATCTTGCTTCCTTTGTCTTTGATCACCTTCTTCTGTCTTTTCTGCTCCAGCACCTCCACATTGGAATCCTTGTCTTTAACCTTGCAATAAGCCACATTTAAATTTTTAACCACTTTACTTTTAATTGGAGGAGGTAAGGCATAACAGGCAAGGCAGTTCTTGTTGATGCAAGGAGTTTGTCTGAAACCTTTTGCAGTACATCTTAATCTGTTGCTCCTTCTTACCTCAGTTTCCACCAGGGGGCTCTGTCTTTCCTTTTCCCCATAGCATGCAGAGCACTAGTGGAGGAAACCAGTGTGCTATCCTTTCTCTTTTCCTGATTATCCTGAGGGGTGCAGCAATTAGAGGCCTGATTAGACAGGGATGATTCAGAAGTATGCTTTTGCAAATGCATGTCAAAGCAGAACATAGAATCATATGATGGGCATTTTAATGGGATATAGAAGTCCATAGTTTCATCTTTATCAGTTCCATCCACAATTATACTCCACATTTGGGATTGAAGAAATTCGCATATCCATTCAAACTTGTCAGGAGAAAGTAATTGCCTTGCAATAAAAAAAGCCCATTCAATAGGAATTTTCACCTGTGTAGAATCTTCAGTTCCGACAGCAAATTGGGCCATCCAGGGAGCCAGCTCCTGACTGCCAAAAGTAGCTTCATTTTCCTGGAAAGACAGTTCATGCATAGAATATTTTCCTTTAATTAGAAAACCAGGGGGAGCAGATAGCATAGAACTTTCACTATTTTCAGACTGACTAGGATCCATTTCAAGAGAGCTCCCCACCTGCTTGCTGCTAACTTCAGTGTTATCCTCCTCTTCCACTATTATTTCCTCATCAACTGAAGAGCTGCAGTCAGATGCTATTGTTTTGTTTCCAGCCTGTTCCTCATCTTCCAGACTGACTGGCTGAATAACAGGGTCCAAAGGGTTTTCCACAATGTTCCATGGAGCAGTGAGGGAGAAAAGGGGTTGCATTACTTCAAGAACTGGATCATTGGTTGCCACTGTAAATTCCTGTGTGTCTGAAGGAATGATGCAGAGAGATGATGGAAGCTTCAGTGGCATAAAGGGAATGATGGCCTTGGAAGGAGAGCTGAGATTGTCCTGTGTGATAACAGAAAAGTGAATTCCCAGTTGCAGAGTGAGCTGATGGGCCTCAATGGGCTGAGCAAGAGAAATCTGATCTGGAAGTCCACTGAAAATGTGGCCCATGTGGTTTGAATCATTGTTTCCCTCTATCCTACCAAGTTCAGAGCTGCCTTCAGAGATGTTGTGCACTGAGTTTGAACCCATGGAGAGAGAGAGGTCAAGGTCAGAGCTGGCTTGGTTAGCAGAGCTATTGAGATTCAGTTCTACTTGCTCCTCTAGATGCTGCATAAGCTCATCCAATACTGGGAATTCCCCTGGTTCTAGCTCTTGGTCTACCAGGTTGTTTCCAGCTGGTTGAGGCCAATGGCCCCATCCTGGAAGATCAGCTGCCTCTTCATCATCATCTAAATCTTGGTTGAGATCAGAATATGCACCAATACTTGATTATGGGCAGGCAGGTTAAGGTCATCAACTGCCTGGTGCTGGAGGACGGGGCCAATGAAGTGATGCAACTGGTTGGGGTGGAAGTTGGGATTAACAGGGGGGATGGGGTTGCCATCCGGTGGGATTGGGTCTTCATCTGGGGGGCCACCTCCAATTAATTCCTGTTGCAGGATCACCACTGGAAGTGTCCAGGATTCAGACATGGGAATGTCACCATCTCCAATCACAATGCTGGCAGGAATGTCACTGAGATTACCAACTCTGATTTTCATGATGATTGCAGCTCTGGTGCTTCTAGCTCTATCCCACAGGAGCAGCTTGGCAAAGCTTCTGACAGCATTGGAAACTTCCTGGATGTCTCCCTTATCAAAAGGGAATCCCACTACCTGGATCCAAACATCTCTGTCTAGCTGCATGTTTCTCCAGTTCAGTCCATGGTTGTGCCTCTGAAAGATAACATGAATGTCCCCAAACTGATGTGGACTCTCATGAACTAAAGTGTCCCTGTCTAGGGCGCTATTCAATCTTACATATGCTTGGCCAAACGGACAGGGGCTAATCTCAGTGAAGTTCATCTGCCTGACCGTGAGTAAGAATTCACTGAGCAAATCTCTAATATTGTGAAAGTGAGCGGGCAGGTTCGACATAGGAACAAACGTTGCAATGGCCCAATCTTCATGCATGTGAGCAGAGGCGGAAGAAAGAACACACACCCTTGCAGGTCTCCCTTGCACCTCAAGAACTTGATGCCCCGGTGGGAGGAACGCCGCCGGGTCGAAGGGGAACGCCGCCATTGCTGGCGGTGCCTCGCTGACGGTGGGAGCCTGAGGAGGTGGTCTTGATGGCTGGGGGATTAGCGGAGAATATTGGGGCAATGGAAGAATTCCTGGAGCGGAGGAAGGTGGCAGGATCGATGGGAAATAACTCCGAGCTGTCTTGTCAATCGCCTCAGTCAGGGGAGGACTTGCCTTGTCCTGGGGGGTGATTACGGACAGGTTTCCAGGCTTGGGCGGTGGGGTGCGGGATACGGGACGACAGTCTCTGGCAATGTGACCCCACCCTTTGCATTTGTGGCATCTGATTTTTTTCGAGCATGCAGGCCTCAGGTGATCAGAGCCCAGGCACCTAAAACAGAACGGCCCAGACGAATGGGCCTTAGAATTTTGAACGGAACCCCTTGGCGCTCCGATCTCCCTGTAATGACGACCAGATTTAAATGTCTGATAATTAGCAGTGATTGGGGCATTAACCTGCACATTAAAGTTGCTTGAATCTCTGGCCGCAGAATTAGCACATTGCGATGAGCTCGAATTTGAATTTGATTGCTCGATTGCATTCTTAAACCCGTGATCTGATTGTTGCTGCTATTGCTGAAAATTCGAGGGGTTTTGGTTGCTTGGGCATAGGACTTTTTCCTTGAATGATTAACCAGTGTCCAAGAGTCTTCTTGCTCCTGCTGATAGAGCTCGAATTCTTTGAGATAATTTGGACCACCAGAATTCCATAACCAGAAGGAAAGACTAAACAACTCAGAGATAATATTCCCTCCATTGTAAATGGCAAACCCAACATCCAACGAAGCAACCGAGAACTTGAAGGTCAGGTTCTGCAATCTCTGAACCTTGAATAAACTAGCTCTTCCTCCAAAGCAAGATAAGAGGATGATAGCAACTGAATCATCAGAGAGACTTATCTTTGATTTGGTGAATTCCGCAACCAAGAAGAATTCCCTGAGTCCTTGATTGGCCACGAAGTTGATGGGTTTCTTAAGAGTAGCCCAGATGCGTTTTTCGAAGCGAAGGCCTCTTTCAAAGCTGAGATCTTGCAGGGACATGGTGGACGATGAGGTCGGAGTAACCTCAGCGGTGATTTGGACGCCGGTGACGGGTGTACGCCGGCGTTGTTTGGCTGTGGCCGGCGGGCGGTGGGCTGGGGGCTCTCGCTAGGTGGAAGGGATTAATGCGACTATTGGTACGTATAGTCGTGTTGCAAAAGGACCAACGTGGCGCATATACACGTATTCATGGTGGTGCTCTGTTGGGCTAGGCTTCAATTCGCGCGCAGGTACGTACGTACTGTGCTCCTCGCTTTTTCACCGACTGGCTCACTCTTCACTCTTCAGTGATGGCCTTTGGCCTGACCACACCAGACCCTGAAATCTTCAAACACGCACTTGCTGCGCCTGCACTGCAACCCCATAGCTCCTGAGCAAATCATTACGACGACCCTCCCTCCCTCCCTCTCTAGCAGCTAGCTAGGACTCTGACGGTCTCTCTCTGTGCCGTATCATCGCTGGTTTCACTCCACAGATTTTCATCAGTGTCTTAGTAAGGGTCTCCTTTGATTCATAGAAATTTTATACTGTACTATTCTTGTAGGATTTTATCACATATAATTTTTTTCTACGTTACTCATTTAATTTATAGGAATTGTTTTTATAGAAATTTTTCTCATAGGAATTTTTGTACTACTTCCTATAAAAATCCTAACATTTACTTCAACATTTTTCTATAATTTTCTTTGATGAAATCAAACAAACTTTGATGCAAATAAAATCCTGTCTTATAATTTATCTATCCTATGAATCAAACAAGCCCTAAGTACTCTACTGTAGGGTAGCTCCCTCGCTACTCCTGCCTGTGACCGATCACTTGGACAATCATTATTACGACTATGCTTCATGGAGGACGTGTCCAGGCTCCGGCCCCTAAAACCATGCCGTCCTACTTACTGGAGGTCGGCCATGGCCGCAAAGTAGAATCATAATAATGGCGATCGACTTGAAAGGTTCACACTTGCCGCTCGCTTGGGCTTGGCAGAGGAAGCAGCTAGCTGCGCCGCCAACAAGAAACAATAACCACACGCCTTAACCAAAGTTTCGTTTAAAGGAACCACTTGGCACAAGTGGTAAGCTACCTCAAAAACAAAGTTTTATTTAGAGGAACAATTTATTTAGCCAAAGGAAAATTGAACAACGAGGAGATTTTTTTTTAATCCGGGACAGTCGATTCCTCGCATAAACAAGGAGATAAATTGAACAATGCTGATCCGTCGGATCTTGATGGAGTGCTTCTAACAGAATGAGATAATTCCACCTGTACGAAAACATTTTCACACGATTAATCGACGGTTAGCTGATTCCTTCAAAAAGGCCGTGATAAAACCTCACCGTGACATCCTGGGAGTCAGTGGTAATTCTTCTCATTTTTAGGCATCGAGTAGTAGTAATCCTATAATTTTTTAATTTTTCGTGATTATGTTAAGGTTGGTCGCATCGAGTAGTAGTAATCCTTTAATTCTTTAATTTAGATAAATTCGCTTTGGCTATGCGACTCAGATGGCTCTGGTTTGAATGGAAAGACAAGAGCAAACCTTGGATTGGCTTGGGGACGCCTTGTACGAATGATGATCGTACTTTCTTCGCTGCTGCCACTTCTGTCACTATTGGTAATGGCCGCACTGCACGCTTCTGGACCTCGTCGTGGCTGCAAGGTTTATGCCTGCGCGACATTGCGCCTTCCATCTTTAATCTCTCCCGCGGGAAGGGAGCCTCTGTTCATCAAGCTATGACACATAACAAGTGGCTTACGTGCATTGACAGTGCTAATGGCTTATCTCCTGAGCACATCTTACAATTTATTACCCTATGGGAGAAGCTCTCGGCTGTCACACTGGTGGAAGAGATCGATGACTCCATTGCTTGGAAGTTCAGTAAGGATGGGATGTACTCTGCCTCCTCGACGTACAAGGCGCAGTTTGAGGGCATCACCTCCTCGGACCTTGTTCACTCGGTTTGGCGCGTCTGGGCGCCTCCACGGTGCAAATTCTTCGCCTGGCTGGTCCTGCAAAACAAGATTTGGACATCCGATCGTTTAATCCCCCGAGGCTTGCCTCACTGTGGAATGTGCCAACTTTGCATGCAGGAACAGGAATCAGCGGCCCACCTTCTTTTTCTATGTCACTTCACTGTGCGCATTTGGAATGCCATCCTTCCTTGGATCAGTTGGCACCACATTGATACGACTTCCTGGACGACGATGATTTCTGTGAGAGAATGGTGGAATGGCAACCTTCGGATCTGTGCTGGATCACCCAAGGCTCTGGCTTCTTTGATGATGCTCATCTCATGGAAGATTTGGACTGAGCGTAACGCTAGGGTCTTTGGAATATTAAAGAGGAGATGTCCCTGTGGGGTTTGGCAGGTGCTAGGCACATGAGTACTGTAATGCCGCGAGAGTAGAGTCTGTTATTGCCGCTGTGCGGCTCTGTCCTTCTAAACTTTTTCTTATTCAATGAAATGGCAAATCTTTTGCCTTGTTTCAAAAAAAAGGTTGGTCGCTGCATTTATCTTCTCAAAAGTAATTCGTGACATCTAGTAGGTAAAAACATCTGGAATATGATTGCATAAATTATGTTCCCCTATACGTTCTTGGACGCGAACGATCGAACTTGCTCATGTTTTTTGCATTTCAAAAATCAGAGTCCTCATATAGGTAGATTTATTGTCGGAGGAGCAAACCGATGGTTCCCATAATCTGAAGAGCTTGTCCGAGATAGGAAGAAGATAGATCTTGTGAATGTTATGTCCTATGAGTTATAGCTTGCTCTCGGTTAAGAAACAGTTGCCCCTCAAAAAATAAATCGTCCCCGCGGACGACTCGGGTGGCCTCGCTATCCTGCTCGCCTAGCTCCCCCTCAACATGCTCCCTCGCTCACCGCCGCCGGTCGGAGCTGCAAGGGCAATGCCCTTCGCGGTGGTTGGTGGCGGAGAGAGAGCTCACCTACACACTCCTCTCTTCCCTTCCCACCCAATCCTCTTCACCAGGTCATGGCGCTCATGCCCTACATCACCGGCGGCTGGCTCATGCCTCCTCCAGCTAGCACCGTAGTCTCGTCCTCTTCGTGGCCATGGTTGCTTGGGGTAGCACATGAGCTTCATGTCTGCTATTTAGGTGGCTTCCGGTTCAAGGGCCGCTATAAATGGTGGCGCTAGACATTGGGTGCTTTGGTGGAGATGGGCTAGGATCCATGTGTGCTGCGGTCTCTGGTTCTTGGCGAGCGGATAAATTTGTATTTCATGCTTCAGATCCGATCATGTCGGCCTCTAGATTGATGGGCTTGGGTAGATCTCTCTTCTGTGAGGTGGCAATCGGCGAAGAGACGCGCCATCGTCAATGTTGGTCTGTGTGGTGACCACTCTAGGTTGCGGCGGCGGCCTCGTCGCAGATTGTGATGACCACCGAAGGGTCTTTGCAAGGATTACACTCGCCAAATGCGGTGGCTACCTCCATGAGACGACAAAGAAGAGGAAGGAACTCTTCGTCCACCCTGAGTCCGATGGTGAGCTGGACGAGGAGATAAAGGTGGAATGCGATGATTAGATTTATTTATATTTAATTATTATTAGTTCAACAGATGAAATGCCATCCATTTATGTAATTACATTGAATTCAAATGAAATAGCGTTTATACTTATGTGAATTCGATCGATTTTTTTTATCAAAGTACAAACAAACGTTTGTGGTAAATGCTGAACGGTCGGCTCCCATATCGATGATTCTACAAGCAGCTAAAATAGTTTGTAAAGAAGAAGTAGATCATCCACGTTGGTTGGTTGGTTGGTTGGGCTAAAGAAAGGACCGTAAAGGCGCCCCCACCCAGAGTTTAGTTTGCACCTGCGCGCGCGAGAAGAGAGGAGAAGCAACCGTCGGTCGTCCAAAGAAAGAAAGAAAGAAAGAAAGAAAGAGAGATGGAAAGTGAGAGGAAGTTTCGGGCTTTCGCTGCTCACTCGTCAAACAAAGGATGGCTGCAACTGGTGGTAAAAGGAGCGCCCATCCGTTGGGGAAAAAGTAAAGTCCAAGTTATTCCGTAGTACGTACCGGAGGATGGAGGAGGTTTCAGTATGCTGCAACAAAGAAAGGGAGTAGCACTGATGAGGCACTGATGGAGCACTTTGCAAGTCCATGGAAAGACGACGATCGTGCAGCACAGCAAAGAGGCAGGGGCACGCGCTCTCTCTCTCTCTTCTGTCTCTGGTTCTGCGTTCTGCTGGTAGAGCTCAACTTTTTACTTCCTCCGTTTCTTTTTACTCCGCATATAAGATTTGGTCAAAGTCAATCTTTATAAAGTTTGACCAAGTTTATATTAAAAAGTATTAATATTTACAGTATTAAAGTTATATAATATAAAAATTATTTTCATGATAAATCTAATGTTAATTGTTTCATATTGTGAATGTTGATAGATTTTTCTTATTAGTTGGTCAAACTTTATGAAAATTGACTTTGACCAAACCTTATATGTGAAGTAAAAAGAAACGGAAAGAGTACATCATAGTAGTACCGCTACTCCACACCGTCGTTAATGGCAGTAGCACAACTATCAAGCATTGTTTGCTACTACTTCTGTACACTACTGCTCACTACGTCTACAAGGTTGACCAGTCAATGCCGGGCACATACTTACTACTTTCACCACAGTAACTCGCAACGCTCCAATCTCTCTCCTTCAGTCACCTGCTCTGTTGCTCCCTGAAAATCTCTTTTCAGCAGGAGCCCATGCAACAACACAACAGCCCAACCTGTACAAGGATAGAGAGGGTTTTGATGAAATCGATGTTTATTGTTTGAGTCTTGTAGGCATATATATATATATATAGGAGTACAATAATTTACTTGGAGTATAAGTCAAGATAAAAGAGTCATACACTATCTATGTTTTCTAGTATAATCCATATACTCAACATCCCCCCGCAGTCACAACGTTGCGGCGCAGACGGTGAGACTGGAGAAGAATTCGAAGGCGGAGCCGACGAACATCCCCACCACAGTCGTAAAGGTCGACGCATCGTGGAGTTTGTGGCTGGAGTGAAAGCCAACAAGGTTCCCAAGCAGGCGGTAGCCCTTTGCGTCGTTGTCGAAGTAGCCGAGAGCGTAGAGTGGTGAAGCCGTAGTCGAGGTAGCCGTGCGAGAAATGCCGTGGTCGATGTCGAGCCGGGGTAGCCGATGTCGAGGTAGTCGCCGAGGAGCCGTGGGTGCAAGAAAGTCAGGAGCGCAGCGCGGCTCAGGAAGAGCGGCACTGACGGGCGGTCGTCAGTCGTAGCACGGGACGTCGCGAAGAAGATGGTGGTGACGTCCGGAAGGAGACGGTGTTGACGAAGCGTCGCGCCGGGTTTGCCAATCTCAGGGACACGTCGTAGACGAAGGCACGCGTCGGTATTGCCAGCACCGGGCATGCGTAGACAGACGAAGACGATGTCGACGAAGCGCCGCACCAGGCTTGCCAGGCCCGGGGACACGTCGTAGATGAAGGCACACACCGGTGTTGCCAGTACCGGGCATGTGTAGACGGGGACCAGTAGGAGCTGTACGCCATGTCGGAGGGACCAACAGAGAAGGGCTCGACGACGGTTGCGGTGCAACTCGACGGGGGGTAGAAGGTGCCGAGGGTGCAGTCGTCGCGGTTGCCGGAGCTAGATGAAGTGGTCGAGGAAGATGACGGCGACGCTGACGATGAGCTGGTGCTGGACGAAGACGAATAGGATGGATGACGATAAAGTCGGCGAAACCAGAGGAAACCCGTGGGGGCCGCGTCGGTCGCCGGTAGAGGCGGCGCGGCTCGGGTGAGCGGCAGCGACGAACAGGGTGTCAGCGCGGCTCGGGTGAGCGGCAGCGGCGCGGGTGGCGCGGCGACGGCGGTGCTCGAAGTAGGCGAAGATGATCCGACAGCATGACGAAAACCAGGCGCGGACAGTGGCGTTCCCGCGCCAAGAGAGGTGGAGCGGCGCGTGTCACGGGGGCGTCAACGCGCGTAGATGGCGGAGCGAAGCGCGTGCCGCGGCGCTACGGCCTGAAGGGGCGACGCAGCGGCGGCACGCGTGTCGGGGGTGACGGCGGGGAAGACCTCGGGGCGGTTGCAGGGACCGTGTGCCACGCTCGCTACAGCCCGACAGGGCGACGGAGCGGCAGCGCGAGGGTCGGTGCAGCCTCGCGGACGACCTGGAGCGGACGGCCTCGGGGCGGCGGTGACCGCGGGCTGCGGCACTACGGCCCGAAGGGGCGACGCAGCGGCAACGCGCGGGTTGGTGCAACCGCGGGGACGACCTCGGGGCGGCGGCGTGGACTGCGCGCTGCGGCGCTGCGGCCCGTGGGGGCGATGCAGCGACGGCGAAGAAGTCGGGGCAGCCACCAGGAGAACCACGGGGGCGCGCGCGACGGCCGCCCGATGCTCAATCGGTGGATAGGCTCTTGTACTCGGAGACGTTCTTCACGGTATCCTGCGGAGGCGCACGCGAACGACTGTACGGATCGTCTGTGCGGCGCGGATGGGGCCGATAGCGGGCGGGTGTTCAATCTGATCGCCCGCGAGGTGGAGGGGCGCTGCTCGGCGTGATGATGGCGATGGGGACCGAGCAGAACCGGCCGGCGCGGGCTCGGCAAGGCGATTCGACGTGAGTCAGACGGCGCGGGGCCAGCCGACGCGACTCCAGCCGGCGTGGTACGAAGGCGATGGTGGTGGCGGAGGACTCCCGATCTGAAGCGAAGGCGGCGACCTTCGGCGAGGGCGACGGGCAGGCTGACGAGCGGAAGGCGACCACGGGTCGTCACGTCGCGCGAAGCCGGCTTGTCGGTGATGAAGCGGGTAGTCACGCCGGTGTCGGAGTAGAGGCGCGTGAGGATCGACGGCGACGGTGGGCGACGCAAACCGATCTTAGATCGGAAAACCAAAAAAGACGCCGATCAAGACGACCGGCGGAAGAGAGAAACCCGGATCAAGAGATCGGGAAAAAGATTCTCTAGGGCAGCCGGTCCAAAGAACCGGCGGACGAACCCTAGGTACGGGCGGCGCGGCCCCCGGCGCCGGCGATCATGGATCGGCCCCAGAGGCGGCGCGGGCGGAAGCAACGACGGCGGCTAGGGTTTAGATCGTGTTTAGGCTGATACCATGTAGAAGGATAAAGAGAATTTTAATGTAATCGATATTTATTGGTTAAAGTACAATAATCTATTTGGAATACAAGTTAAAATAAAAAAAATCATACGCTATCTATGTTTCCTAGTATAATCGATATACTCAACAAAAGAATTCAGAGGTCAAAAAAGAACCGAACCGAACGAAACGAACGAACGGGAATCAATCAAAACGGGAGGAAAAGCTGGTAGGGTAGGGTAAGGGGATCTCGTCCTCAGGCTCTCAGCACAGCAGCCCCCGTTCCCCGTATCCCACCAAACATAATTCCTTTCCCCCTGTCCTGCATAAAGCTACTAGCTGACTAAAAAATCTACTCCCTCCGATGCGTGTCGCTCATTTAGTACAAAATTTTGTATAAACTTTGTACTAAATGAGCGACACTTATTATGTATCTGATAGACTACCTAAAGTTAGTACTCAACTGGTGATCTACACAACGGCAGATTGCCCCCGCCATAAACAAAGCCCTTGTTGCTGTTCCGATCGATTAAACTAGTGCAGGATAAGTTGTCGTCGTACCGCGTGGACGACCATGGGAGCCCAGGGCTGAATACCTACCTGTGTGTGATCAACCAAGAAGAGTCCGTAAGAGCATTTTTAGCATACCTTGTAAATCTTTTTTTTTGCGAGATTATTTTACGGGATATGCTAAAAAATCTCAGTAATTTTTTTCTCCCGCAAAAAAAAAAAGATTTACCGGATAACGCTGGTAAATCAACTGCTCTAATCCAATAACGCCGTTTGTTCTAGAGGAGCTATATATTTCGTCTCCCTTCCACCATATGTTTAGTTTTTCGTCTCAATTTTGCCGGCTCCTCCATCTCGCACGCGATTTAGCGGGAGGAACATTTCCGCACCTTCTTTATTGCCCACATGTTGGTGCTGATCACCTCGTGCCACGTCGTATATTGCCTCGTCGCGCTCTTAATTGCCTTCGGTCGCAAAACAGAGTTCCCGCCGCTTTTCATGTGCTACCGTCCCCATCGATCCCCCCCCCCGCGCCTGTTCTTGATGATGAATCTGAATGCATGTAGTCAATGGCAAGCGAATTTTGGGAATAAAAAACAATAGAGATTATGTCACAAAAAAATCAACAACTTCAAAATCTAATGGGAGGTGTTGTTGGTGGCTTCGACATTGGAGGACTTGATGACGGTGCTTTGGCCAATGAAGTTGATCATGCCACCTAGGCGAATTGAGTTAGTGATGGTGGTGAAAAGCCTTGATTTGTTGATGTCTAATTTTGTGTAATTGCGTATTTTGGTTGTTATTGGTTGATCATGCATGATATGAAACGATTGTGACGTGATTTTGAATGTGAACTAGCATTTCTTGTTGATGTCAATAAGAATACACAAAATGTTTTACGGTAGCGCGAGCTTTCCAGAGTGAAACATATCATGTAAATGCGTACCATAAAATTCACCTTTCATAGGATTTGTTCCACCGAAACGCTTATGTAAAATCATTTATAGTATTATTACAACTGAGCTCGTGGGATCATAAGAGATTTTTCAGATGACCTTTAAACGATTATACGGGACGCCAATTGTGCGGACCCGCTAGAGATGCCCTAAAACTACCAAAACCTATTTTTTTTTTGCTTGGTTGTCTTAGAAAAACCCAAATTCTTCCCGAAAAGGGGGTGGAGGTTAGGAAAAAAGCAAAGTGCCCACGGTGGTAGTAGTGCTGTCAAGCAACTTGTTTTTGGCTCGACTGTTTGAGCTCAGCCGCGCGCGTCTGTAGCCGTTAAACAACAAAGTCTTTTTTGGCGTTCCCTCAAAGAAGAAGAAAAAGTTTTTTTTTGTTTTGTTTTGTTTAGTGTGTGTTGAGAAAAGATGGCGTGCGTGGCGGAGGGAGAATCTCCGAACGCCGAAACGGCCGGGACGCTGGACGCTCCAAGCTCCAGCTCGCGCGCGCTCGTGCACTTATTTAGCGGGATGGAGGTTGTTTTTTTCACCGCGTCGGTCGCTCTCTCTCTCTCGTGCTGCTGATCTACGTACACTAGATTATTCAAAAGGCTCCCATCATATTCACTGCCACACCATCCACAAAGCTCCTTTAACCAGACGATACCAATCTTTACTAAGTAGTACTATCATTATCGCGCCGCTTTATTACTCAGCTGATAGATATCCTTTCATAGGAAGAAAAAAATGGTTCATAGTGTGTCACACGAAAGAAAAGCGTCGCCGTCTATCTCCTCCGTGTTTCCTTCCCTCCTGCCGTTGCAAGCTTTCATTTTCATCACTCGAAAACAACAAGTTGAGATCACCATCTCTACACACCACCATTAACTGCGACATTAACATCGTCAGCTGAAACGGACGCCCCCAGATAGATAATAAACCAACACAAAAACAAGACCCACGCGGAGTGGGAGAGACGAAGAAGCAAGCAAGCAAGCAGGCCGCAACTCGGAAGGGAGCGCATACACACCACCACCACCACCTCCAGACCAGCGAGAAAACAGGGGGAAGTGGTGGAGTGGTGCGACACCCAGGGCGGCCACTGCGAGAGGGAGATCCCCCACACCCAGAGCGCGGCCAGATGGGCGCCGGCATTCACCTCGCCGCCCTCGCCCTCCTCCTCGCGCTCGCGCTCCTCCTCCCCGCGGCGTCCGGCGCCGACCTCTACGCCGTCGTCTACAAGGGCTGCGCCAACCAGACCTTCCCGGGAGGGAGCCCGCCGGCCACAGTCGCGGCGCTCTCCTCCGCGCTCGCCGCGCAGTCCGCATCCGCCAAGTTCTACAAGACCTCCGCCGCCTCCGCGTCCTCCCCCTCCGCATCCCTCCTCGGCCTCTTCCAGTGCCGCGGCGACCTCTCCGCCGCCGACTGCTCCTCCTGCGTCGCCCGCGCCATGGCCGCCTGGCCCACACTCTGCGGCCCCGCCGCCGTCGCCGCCCGCGTCCAGCTCAACGGCTGCCTCGCGCTCTACCAGGTCTCCGGCTTCCCCCAGGTCTCCGGCGTCCAGATGCTCTTCAAGACCTGCGGCACCGGCGGCGGGATTGGCGCCGCCGACGACTTCGAGGCGCGCCGCGACACCGCCTTCGCGCAGCTCGAGGGCGGCGCCGGCACCAGCGCGGGGGGCTTCTTCGCCACCAGCTTCCAGCAGGTCTACGCGCTGGCGCAGTGCGAGGGCGACCTCTCCAACGTCGACTGCAGCAACTGCGTCACCCAGGCCGTGCAGCGCGTCGAGGTCGAGTGCGGCGGCGCCCCCTCCGGCCAGGTCTACCTCGAAAAGTGCTACATTACCTTCAGCTACTACCCCCACGGCGTGCCCCGCGGCTCCGGCGGCGGACTCGGAGGTACTACTACCTTTCTTTCTTGCTTGCTTGCTTCGCGAGTCTCACAAATTTGTGCCACAACATTCAGTTCCAACTACAATTACAGGATTGATTCGATTAATTGTGCAGTGATCCAATCTGAAATCTGAATAGGGAATACTGTATTAGATTGCTTTGGTTTATTAGTAATTTTGGGCAAATGTGTGTGAAAGTGAGTTGCTTTATGATTCTTGTTGTTGGTGGCTACTGGCTAGTTGATGCATGTGAAAGAAACTACTGTCGGTGGATTTGTTTGTAGTACATGTGTAGGTGAGATCCTGGCAGGATTCTCTGGTTTCGAATTCATTGATAGGGATTGTGATTCTTGTGGTTCTTGGTGCTGTGGGTTTTGGACGAATTTGTAGCATAGATTAGTGCCCGTCTCAGGTGCTCATCATCATTTGGAATTTTAGATTACACAAGCCCTACCTACATGGTCCAGCAAGCAAGCATTAGGTGGGTAGGTAGGATTTATGAGCGTATCTTTCCCATGTCAAAGTGGAGCTCTGATGGAGACACTGCCATGATCTTGTTCCATTTCTTGGTTGGTCAGCTTAAGAATTGTTGAGGGACAGGGGATCAATTGATCTTGTTCCAACTTTCTCTTGTCGATTCTGCTTGTTCTTTGCACTGTTTAGTCCAGGGTAGGAGATGCTCATCACACATTACTGAGAACTCCATTGTAGTACAGTCCATGCTTCGTTTCTCTCTGAACTAGAAGTATTATATGGCAGCAGCAGCAGCCTAGATTAGTGAGTTTTCTATGCATCTGTCTACTCGGTCTTTGAGAAAAGTTGTTTTCCACTAGCACCTACTAGTAGTAGTCCATTATTTTCTATGATTGTGCCCATGATTAAACGTGATAGTATGTATCATCCGTTGCTTGATGTGTCGATTCAGCCTTCCCCTTGTGCATCATCTCATCTCAGGGCAGCAGACAGCCAAGACTGTAGCCATCGTGCTGGGTGGAGCCTTGGCGCTGGGATTCCTGGTCATCTGCTTGCTCTTCGCCAGAAGCTTGGTCAAGAAGAAGGACGGTCAGTTACTGGCACCTCACTTCATTTTGCTACTAGTCTTCAGTTTGCTCCAAGATTCAAATCTCTCTTGAACAAGATGCTTACCAAATTTGTGTGATCTTGCAGATTACTGAGCTGGAATCATGGAGGGGGGAGGAGCTAGCAACTGGACAAAGGAAAGCATTGGGGCATGGGTGTGCATTTTCGATTGGGGTGTTGGACGGTGGTGGTGAGTGGGATACAGAGGGGACTGTTTTTTGGCTCTTCCTTCTTCCTCTGGACATGTGGTGCATGCATGATGAGAGAGGGGAAATGGTGGTGGAAACTTCAGCAAAAGAGACTGTTCTTTCCTCTAGGGTTAGGGCTCATGTGAATTGATTCGAATGGAAGATGTTTCTCTTGCTTAATCTAGGGCTCTAGGAGTACATTGTTGATTCTAGTCTCTTGTAGTAAATTTTTTTCCTGAAAGGAAATTACATGTAGTCCTAGGCAGAAAGTAATCTAGTCTAGTCTCCTGTGAACTGGAGTAGCAGTAAGGGTTTGCAGCTAGCCGGAGATTCAGATTCGTTCTCATGGTAATTGTTCCATACTGAAGTATCTTCTAGAGCAGGGGTTTTAACTTACTAGTTTATTTGCCACGGCTAGCTAGCTTTTACTGATCGACATTGCCGACCTCGGAACCTGCCGCTGGCTGTTTCTGTTTGGAGCCATTTGGTCAGAAATGTCTGAAAGTCTTGTAGAAAATGCGCCTCATCTGGCATTGTCAATTGTGATGTTATCCAGATGCCCTGCACTGAAGATGTTTCGTAGAAAATGTGGTGCTACCGGAATCGGATGGAGCCAATGCAGGGGGGGATAAGTGTTGGGATGGGTCGGAGTTGCATGGCCGATCAGAGATGTGTTGTGAATGCAAAATTTGTCTCACCTTGCAGGCGTATGCGTACCAGCCGAGATGGTACGTATACTGTCCGTATTATCGCCAGTGCATGCTTGTCGCCTACTCCCTCGGTGTCATAATGTTAAATGTTTTTGTAGTTTAGATTGAACTACAAAAACTTTTTATATTGTGGGATAGAGGTCATTCTTCGTCTATTTATTCGCTCGAGTCGACTATCATACATTTTCTTTTACGAAAACACACGACTTTACTGACTTCTACCTCCGTTTCGGGTTTCTTGTGCCCCATCATATTTTGGGCTAGGCTTTAGACTTTGAGTGAGGATTTTTGGATCCTGAGCTCCAGTGAGCCCGCTTTTTGAAAAGTTCGAAAAATATATTTTTGAGATTCACAAAATTCTAAATTTTTTTACGCATGAACATTGAGGTGTATACCATATTTCTGGAAAGTCTCATGATGAAATACGCATTGGTACGAGCTACACAAAAAAGATAAATTCATGTACTTTAATAGTGAATAGTATGTGTGCTAGAAATACAAGTTTTTTTGCATTTTTATGTACCTCGCATACAAACATATTTCAATGTAAAACTTTGCAAACAAGTAATATACATCCATATGTATGAGTGTTTTTTTTTCAGAATTTTTTGACACCTAAAAATTGAATTTTTGAATTTTCAAAATATAGGGAGCCATGGAGCTCGGGATCCAAAAGCTATTTCCGTTAGACTTTGGGCATCTGTATGACTAACAAAATATAAAGTGTATATGCTAAAAAAAATACAATGTTAAATTTGTATTTGAAAGAGCTTTCGGAAGTACTCCCTTCATTTCATAATTTAGTGTGTTCGTAGGTATCGAGATTTAAGTTTCACCATAAATTAGACCAACGAAACCAACGACGGCAGAACAAAAATTATACCATTGAAAACTTCTTTTGAATACGAATACAATGATATAATTTTTGCTCCCGCCGCAATTGGTCTCGTTGGTCTAATTTATGGTCAAACTTGAATCTCGATAAACGTGGACGCACTACATTGTGGAATGGAGGAAGTATAATTTTTATAACATATATACTTTATCACTTAAAATTATAGGTTAAATTTTAATCCAAAATAAAAGGGTCCTAATAACCCGAAGGAGGAATTATATCTTCTTTTTTTGTAGGGGTAGGAGGAATTATATTCACGAAGCTCTATTGTGCGCCATTTAAAGCGGGCCTAACGCAAGATAAACTCTAATTGTGTAGCCTATACAATCTTGTTTGTGGTGCTTCAAAAGGAGAGCAACTAATTATCGCTATATTTTGATTTATTTTATTAAGAAAAATCGTGTAGATCACTTTTTTTTTCTATCATGGAAACACAAATTTGCTTCTTATGGAGACACATATTTGATTCTGCAAACTGTGCCCCTTCAAAAATAAGAAAGCATATTTTTTCTTGCTTTCGCAAGATGCACAAACTTGCTTCTTGTGAATGCACGAGTATGCTTCTGTGAGATACACATATTTGCTTCTTATGGAGGCACACGTTTGCTTCCGCGAGAGACACAAATATGTCTCTAGGAAATGAAAAAATGCAATTTATTTTTATATTTGGTTCCGCGATAGGCGTTGTTGTTGTTTCGATTCCAACAATAAGATAAGGGGTATGAATGCAGCATGATCTATCTAGATGCAAACGGATGACGCAAATGATTTTGTCGAGTTCGGGTCTTTCACGAAGGAGATAAAATTCCTATGTCTCATGCTCCTGTAGGAGGCTTTGTTTTTACCTGTGTATGCACACAAGCTTACATGGGGTTACATGGGATAGGATCCCGCGCGTACGGAAGAAGAAGTCGTCCTCTGATTTGGTGGTGGGGGTGGCTTATATAGAGTGCGCCACCCCCACTCCTTTTAATTCACAATAAGAAGATAAATGTCATAAAGGAGGTTAATGACCTAATGTTGCATCAATGTCATAATGAAGGATTAATGCCGACCATTACTAATGCTGCTTCTTACATAGAGTAATGCTTGGAGTAGACACGTGTTGGATTGACTCGACTGAGCAAATATGACCTTGTGCGCCCGAGTTGATCCATAGGAGCTGAGACATCTCCCCGCCGTTGGGCCCGAGGGATGTAATGTTCATGATGGCATGCTTTTTTTTTGGGCTTAATATTACATCCTTGTGGCCCTGACCGTGGGGGATAACCTCGTTGGACATAGATTTGCTTTCACGAGAATCATAGCCGTGCCTTTCAGGAAAAAAATGTATTTTTGGTGATTTTTTTGTGAAACAAATTCATCGAAACCTATTAACATGAGTATAAATTTGAAGTTATAGACCCGAGGAATCCAACGGTAAAAATGATTCAGGATTTATACGCACGATTTAAAAGATAAACCATTTTGAAAAAACTAATCAATGAAAAAAAGAAAAACAACTTAAGGTTGTGACAACTAACACACATATAGTATGCCATTTATCAGTCGCTCGAAAGATGAGAATGATCTTTACAAGTAGACACCTTCAGGTTAGCTTCGCCATTTCTCTTTTTTTAAATATTAACTATTTTTATCTTTTAAAGGGATCTAAATAAAATAATGAATTTTTAATACACAATTGGGTAATTCGTTAATACACAATTGATTTTTTAGTACTAAGGACTAGAAAAATGTACACACCACATATAGAAAAGGTCCATCGATTATTAACGAATTACTCAATGTGTATTTTAACAATATTCATTGTACATTTATAAAACTTCAGTGCGTTATCAAAAATAGTTCATCATATATTGAAATATTATATACCGCAAAAACTGTAAAAATGTGCAAAAAAAAAAACATCAAAATATAAAATAACAACAACTAAAAGAGAAGAAAACATTAAAAAAACATTACAAATAATACAACTTGACCATAATTGGAGATTTAGAAGCCGTTGAATCAAGTCAATCTAACGATGGGGGAGTAATAAAGAGACTATACTGAAAAGTATTGGAAAGAGTAATTTACCAATAAAAAGTATTAATTAACTGAGAATGTGATAATTAGTTGCGCTTGATCAAAGGATAAAAATAATTCTACCGGGAGTACTCGAAAGTACTGAGAAGTACTCCCTCCGTAAAGAAATATAAGAGTGTTTAGATCACTATTTTAGTAATCTATATGCTCTTATATTACTTTACGGAGGGAGTATGGAGTACTCGCTAATCACATAGGATCTCAAGGGAAAACAATATACCACACAAGAAAACAAAAACAACCCAGCCACCACAAAATAAAACAGTAAATGTACTCCTTCGATCCATAATAAATGTGGGTCATTTTGTACTAAGCTAGTACAAACTTTAAACTACGTAAGCGAAACTTATTATGGATTAGAAGAAGTACATGAATAGGTCCGACCCACCTTGCTCCACTGCGAATGTGATCTCTTTTATTTGCCACCTGCGGGAACGAATATGATCCACCTCACCGAGCAACATGGATTGCAGTGAAGTAAATCCAAAATCATCTTTGATCTGGAAATAGGATTATTATGCAATTGCTATGTCTAGCTTATTGCGAGAGAGACTAAGGGCTTGTTTGATTCATAGGAATTCCATAGGATTCTTGTAGAATTTTATCCCATAGGATTTTTTTTCTACGTTACTCATTTGATTCATAGGAATTATTCCTATAGGAATTTTTTCCATAGAAATTTTTGTACTACTTTCTATAGAAATCCTAACATTCACTCCAACCTCTTTCTACAACTCCTTTGATGGAATCAAACAAACTTTGGTGCAAGCAAAATCCTATATGATTGGAGTGGGCATGCCATTGCAATCCTATGCTTTTTTTGTTCCTATTATTTTCCTATCCTATGAATCAAACAAGCCCTAAGTGCCAAAATCACTAGTTAAAGGTAATTTTTTGCAAAGGTTATTGTTATCTTATTTGATGATAAAAGCGTCGATTCGGTGTCCGAATGTATTTGCACTCGGGGAAACGAAAAATAAATAAGTAAATATGAAAATAGCTTTAAAAAATTCAATGAATCAAACAAGCCCTAAGTGCCAAAATCACTAGTTGAAGGTAATTTTTTGCAAAGGTTATTGTTATCTTCTTTGATGATAAGAGCGTCGATTCGGTGTCCGAATGTATTTGCACTCGGGGAAACGAAAAATAAATAAGTAAATATGAAAATGGCTTTAAAAAAATCAATTTTTTTGTAGTGGAGCTTACGTGTGAGATGTTTGTGCAATTTTTGAAGAAGTTTAGACATCTTGGTAGCTCACATAAAAAAAACAAATTAAAAAAGCTTAAATTTTACACGAATATCTAGCATCTAAGCATCTTCCACCATAAATTTTTGTGGGATTTTTTGAAGTTTTTCATATTTCTTTTAAAGAGTTTCCTGTGTAGGAGCGATGAGCCTGGGTTCAGGTTCGAATTGCTCATGACAAGTGACATACTATATATGCGTTACTTGTTGCAGTTGCAATTTTTGCCGTATATTCTTTTCATGTGCAGGAAGGCTGGGTGAGTTTGTTTTTACTTTTAAGATCTATTTTTAATGAAATATGTCTTTAACTGTGTGTTTAAATTATTAGCCGCTTTTATCATTGTATTTCTCACATCGAAATCTTCAAAACTAGATTTCATATCGATAAATTTTGATAGACTTCTTCTCGGACTAATATGTGTTTTAAAATAACATGTGCCCCCAATGCATTCCTTAAGAGCATGGTTAATAGTATAGCCAACTGCTGGCTATAAGATGTTGTTATGTCATCTATATTCAATCTTATAGTCAACAAATACAATAGTTAGATATTAATAAGTACTACTTTAGTGATATATGACCCACATGTCTATCTCACAAAATGCCTAGAAGTACGTGTTGCAACTGACTACTAATTTGTAGCTCATTTCTCTTTTCTCTCCTTTCCTCTCTCCTCTATCTAAGCAAGAATATTATATTCTAATTCTTACAGTCTGCCTACGTCATCTTATTGTACTTGCTCTAAACATGGTTCACACGATGCTTCACGAGGATGAAGCGCACACATGCTTCCAGTAAAAGCACATTTATACTACTCAAGTGAACTGTGCTTCACAAGGGAACAGACATTGCTCACACGAGAGCATACATACGCTAGGACAAAGAAAAATAAGTTTTTTACTTCAGAAATAATAATTTTTTAATAAATAAATAAGAAAAACCAAGACTGCCGTTCCTATGAGAAAAGTGTCTTGCACATGACGTACAACGGTCTCACACCTAGGAAAAATGCCCACGTGAAGCCACATGTTAGTTAGTTAGTTAGTTTTTCTTTTGTTTAAAAAAGAAAAAAAGTTTGTTTTTTTAGATAGAACACAATACAACGCAGATACTTATATACACAAGCATACATCATCTCTATGAATGCATACACATATATTCTATCCCTATGAGCATCTTCGCAGTTAGTTGTTTCAAACGAGTGCTTGTCTTTCTTTGATGCGAAGTGGACTGACCGAATAATATTTTCCACACGTTCTAGAAACATTTAGTGGTCGAAATCACTAACTAAGGAGTACTTTTCCTACTTTGTTTTAAGTATATTTATTACTTTGTTTATAGATACATTATGTAAATTGATCCACTTTAAATAGAAAAAAAGTAAAGAGTAAATAAAAAATAGAGTAGTCTATATCATAGTTCTTAAATGGAGTTCATAATTTTATAGTATTACTTCTCATCTATAATAATATCTAAATAGTTCATCCCCACTAACCTATTTATCTTTACATACAAGCTATCCACATCATCAAGTAGGTCTACCATGTAAAAATTCTTCCACTAACTCTAAATGCACATGCCCCATTAACTTTGCATATGCATGCAACCTATCACAAATAAAAAATAAAAATTTTATCACCCAACTTCATAATTACAAGCAACTTTTTTTATAGAAAATCAAATTATGAGTTACATTGCATTTTATTTATCTACATATTGTCAAGTAATTAAATTAACAAAAAAAATCAAACTCATTTCTATGATTTTTCATTAATTTTTCATAGATTTTTACTTTAAATTTCTTTTTTAGAAAAAATAATTTATAATCAAATTATACTATGTTTTATAAATTTCACATGTATTAAAACATCAAATTAATTTTTATCAGTTCCCGCAGCAACGCGCGGGGTATTATCTAGTTATACTTCATAGATTAGTCCAATTATCTTAATTAGGTTCTAATTAGTAGTATTCTCGTTTATTTAATAGTCTCTTATTATTATTAAATACGGAGTATTAAGTAAAGGATAAAGCTATTCCTTTTTCTAGAGATTCTAGAGAAAACGAGAGAAAGTGAAACCATGGAGTTTTCTTTATGTAAGAATTAGAGCGGAACACCCCCCACGCATTAGTGTTCTATTTTCCTCTTTGTTTTAGATGCACGCGATGTGCCTCTCGCGAAGCAGATTTGTACCTCCCGTGGAGACATAGTCGTGCCTCTTTTAGAGGTACGGGTCGTGCCTCTTTTCTTAGAGGCTAGGGCCGTGCCACTTTTTAGAGGCACGCAGTGTGTCTCTCATGGAAGCTGATTCGTGCCTCCTCGAGATGCACGATTATGCCTCTTTTTTAAAACAAAATTTCAAACTATATTTTCACAAAAATATAAGGAAAAACCACGAAAACCATGAGAGCGAAAAAAATCCCAAAAAAACATTTTTAAACACCGAAAATGCGCACAAAAAATAGAAAAAATGAAATTCCGAGGAAAGCACCAGGACGCGACGCGTGACGGGCTCTCAAGGCGATAGCTAGTTTGGCTCCGGAGGAGTACTCTCCAATTAGTAGTACTCTACTTACTGGTTTGCGGAACCTTTTGTTCATTTTTCAAAATGTTCTATTTGGTTTCCTTTTTCTTTCTTTACTATTGTGTCTTCTTCAGATTTTTTGATTTATTCACAATTTACATTTTTTCTATTCTATTTTTTATTTAATTAATTTATGAATGTTTTTAAGTCGTCTAATTTTAGTGTATGAATATTTTTTCTATATTTCTTGACTATTTTTAAGTGTTGCCAATAAATTTTTATGTTTCATTAACATTTTAAGAAGATATGAACAATTAGGAATATAAGTTCAACACTTTTTGAATACACATTGGACATTATTCATATACACTTTTATTTTATTTAAATACAAGTTAAACATTTTGTAACATTTGTATGAAGATATTTTTATATGTATGAAGATTGCTTTTATATGTCATGAACATCATTTAAATGTGTGGTCATTTTTTGGAATGTTACGATTTTTTTATAAAGTTGTACAAATATTTTTTTAAATTGTAATATTGTGTGAACATTTTTAAAAATGTCATGAACAATATTTTTGATACGTTTGAATATTCTTAAATCTTAGCAACATTATCTTGAATGGTGTGAGAATTTCTAAATTTGTGCAAACAAATCCCACATTTTTAAAAAAAACTAAAAAATGGTGAACATTTTGAAACTATGTTTTCTTTCTTCATATATACATGTATGTATTAAATATTTAAAAAGCATAGATAAAATTAAGAAAATAAGAAAAGTTAAAATGAGCAGGAGAACATTACAACAAACAGGGATATGTGTGCTTGTTCCCGTATTGGGCCGACCCATATCGGGAACACTTCATTGAGGCAGCGCTGGCTTAGACACGTCTGGATTTTCAAAATACATAAATAAATAATAACCCCTAAAAAACATAAATAAATAATAATATACAAGACGAAAATGTAAACTTAAGGAAAATATCAATCAATTAATACATAGGTGGATCCCTTTATTGCTTTAGAAAATTGTAACTTAAGTATACTGAAGGGAGACTTGTACTTTCTACAAAGTGCAAGTTGAGTTCTCTGAATAGATGGAGACTATCATAATGAATTTTGCGATAGAGTGCAGTCATGTATAGAGATACTCCCACCATACCTAAATATAAAGCGTATAGTTTCATAAAAAAGTTAAACTGGTTTAACTTTGACTAAATTTGTAGATAAATATATTGATATAAATTATAAAAGAATGGTATCATCAAACTCATTTTGAAATGTATTTTGATATTATATTTAATAAATATCATTGACATTTCTTTCTATAAATTTGGTCAAAGTTATAAAAGTTTGACATTTTTAAAGAAACTATGCACCTTATATCAAGGAACGGAGGAAGTACAATTTTGTATGCGTGGCCAAGCTTATATATATTGCTTCATTTTCAGTGAAAAACCTTATACTCCCTTTGTACCGAAATATAGGTAGTTGAAGTGTACTACATCAACTACCAATATTTTGGCACACAGGGAGCACAACACCAACTACATACCATTGCCAACAAACAACAAATGCAAATATACTTCAATAAAGGTAACCAATATGGTAACACAAAAACAAAAGGTTTGACTTATACATGAAGCAAGTTTAGATATGCGACCTCATTTTAAATAAATCATCGGTAAAGAAATAACTTCATTTGGGTGCAAGCAAATAGCCACAAAAGATGTTTCGCAAAAATGCAACGAGTCACACAAAACTGAAAAACGATGAATCATGCATAAAACACTTTTGTCCACTAGTTCATCGCTTTCAAACGGAGCAACCAATTAGCGAGGGTTGGCCTAGACAACTATTTGTAGCCATGGCAACCTCGAGATAAATGACCAATAAGGGCACTAGCCACTTAATGATCGATCGACATGTTTTATAACGGCTGGAATTATGGACTATGCTTTGACCTTGCTTGAGGAGAAAGTCAAGCATGACTCACTTGCCAGAGATTCTTTCTCTGAGTATTGAAGATTAAATCTTTAGACACACAGAGAACCAAATCGTGACATAATGAGATTTCTCTCTTGGGTTTTCTCTTGAGGGAAATGATAATGATTGAGAAGTCAATGACTAACTTAATTTTGAAAGTTAACTCGAAACCACTTGATATTATGGTTTTCCTATGAATCAAAAAAAGAAAAGGAAGTACGAAACATAACTAAGTCTTCACGTAACTTCGTTCTTCTTTGAGCGTCAATTATACCTCAAAAATAAATCCTTAGAGTGGAATACCTAAAGATTTTCTTTCAAAAATATTCCGGGGCTCATCATCCATACGCAGAAAAATACTCTATGTACGTCAGAGGGACGATTTACATGTGTACACTTGAAAACACATTAGTCCCTTTACCCAGAGAAAAAACACATTAGTCTCTTTGTTGTTTTCTCCAACAATGTCCGAAACTAATTACTAGGGGTACTAGATGCACCTTAATATTTTTGGGGATAATTTATGACAAAACTAGTTAAAGCTTCAAAAGGAGTAAATTGAATTGTAACTCAGGGGTACGAGAAAGAGTTACCCTTCAAGTCACAGAAAAATGTGTAATAATATTTGGATTTGGGGACCAACTATAAGTAGTCCCCTTCTTACCCCCACGAAGAAGATGACAACACCAACCTCTCTCCTTCATTGATTTTAGCTCAAATTTCTTGAAGATCTCTCTTCCCTTCCACATAAACTTGTTGCTATTCTTGGGATTGAAAGAAAAGTACCCGATCTGTACTTCCACCAAGCAAAAGTTCACGCCCTTATTTTCTTAATATATCTCATTTCTCTTGGAGGTTGAAGACTATAGGCAGTGGGATTCCTCGGTGAGAAACCGATTTGTGATTTTAATCAATATCATTTGTGAAGGTTTAAAGGCCGCATTAAGTTCTATTAGTAGTAGTCTAGAACCAACTTTATGGTGATATCTGAAGAAGAAGAGGGTGAACTTTTATGGTGTTGATGTGCCTTCATGGTAACGCACACTCTCCAACGATGACTAGCTTATTTTCAAGGAAGTGAACAACTGAACATCGATATACATCCTCGCATCTGATGTCTTTGATTAATGTTAATCCTAGCTCATTGCATGTAGTTTATTTTGGCCACTTGATTTTCCAAGTATCATATGCATGGTATATCTCATCGTAGCAACTTTATCCTCTTGCTTAATTATATTCTTCATAGCCTAAAATTGCTAATTATAAAATTAAAAGTTTTAGATGTTCTAACCTCCCTCTAGATCCATCTTCATCCTTTCAATTAAGCAAACAAGATTATAACCAAACTAGCTTTTGAAATAGACAAAATTGAAAATAGTATTTACTTCTTGATAGAGTTATTTTTGTGTACGTCATATAAATTTACATGCAACTAAATAGTATATATGTGAAATGTTTAATCGTACAACACTGTCATAATTCATGATAATGTGAATACAGTCATAGGAACACTGAAATTATGGAACCGGAGTCTGAAAAGCATCCACTACCAGATGTTCGGTTGAGTAAAGCACGTCCCAAAGAGAGAATTAAAGAGAGTGTTTTTTTACCATGCACGAGATATCCCATGCATGAATCCATCCTCTATTGCTCCTTTGAGATTTGTGTTGTTTTTGGGTTGTTATGAAAATTTATCTTGTTTTAAAATGTTTGTTGCATTTCTTTTTTCTTGTTTCGAAAGTGTATCATCATATTTCATCTTGTACCAAAAAAGAATGTACCTTTTCGGATCTTGTTTGCTGATAGCCTAATACACGGCGATACACAATGAAACAATACAATTAAGGACAGTAAAAATGGACCTAAACGAAGCCTTCACAGCTATTTGCATTTTGAACCGTCCGTTTTTGCGATCTGGAGGAAAAATCTAACTTAAACATTGAAACATGACAAACTTTAAAAATAGTGAAAAGGTAGCGCAAATCTCATAGCATCCATGAGTGCCATCATAAATTATAGTGAATTGTATTCATCGAGAGTTGAAGCAATCATGCAAAACAACAAGACCTTAGGTCGATTGAAGACGACGGCAATGGCCTCTGCAGCGTGTGTATGCGGTGCACGATAAGAGTGTACAGGGCATGTGTGTGACTCGGACCTGGCAATTCGGCTTGATTAGGGCCTCCGACTTTAGATGTTGGACTTAATTTGGTGTGAGGTCTAGGTATGCGGCCCTCCACAATCTACACCCATTCATCAAGTGGATAGGAGTAGCGATAGTAGTTTCCTAGTTTTTTGGTTAAATTTATTGAATTGTAAGATTTTAGTGAATAATAAACATAATGGATGCATGCAAGAAGAATGTACACGGCCATGTACACAGCCATAAACTATACCATGACATAAAACTTCGTAATTCAAAAAATAATACTCTTTTCAATTCATAATAACTGTCGCTCATATTGTATTAAGGTAATATAAACTTTATACCAAACGAGTGATATTTATTATGGATCGAAAGGAGTACTATATTGAAGATTGAAGGAGTACCAACTACAGATAAGTTGGGGTACATTCCCCGCCGGCAGCGCACGAATGACAGATACTCGTATACTTTTCCCCGTTGTGTACCACACTCTAGCAGCACATGCACGCACAGTGCGTCCGTGCGGGGGGAGCTTTCTTTCAATCGGGACGTCGATCATGAGCTAGCTAGCTAAAGCTAACACAGCTCCAACCACCTCACATAAATACTTACCCGATTGATTGGGATTCCATTCCCATGCGTACGGTACGTGCACAGGAACATTCCCGGTGGATGGATAATCGATCCATTCTGCATGCAGCTGGATCATCATGCGCTTTGCCTACACGCGATGATATGCATATTATCTCATGCTAATGACGGTGGCAGCTGGATCATAGATCGCCAGCCCAGCAGCATGCATGTACGCAGTGTCCAGGGCGTACTACTGTGCGATCCATCGAGCTAGGCTTAGGCAACCTCAACCACCGTCACATAAATATGGACCTATCGATCTCTTGTCCAATCGATTCCAAGCTCACTCAACAGGAACAGTTCCATGGAAGCTACTGATGAGTTGTGATGGATCAGTAGTTCACTAGCTGGGCTGGCGGTGCCGGCTTCTCTTAATTATCCTCCGTTATTCGCGCGGTGGATGCTGTTTTATATACGGGGAAGTATATTTTAGAATTGGTCTCTTAACTTTAAAAAATATAGAATTATTTTTTTAATTTTTAAAATCGGTTACTTTTAATATCTCATACCGCTATGCATGATTTTTTACCGACGTGGATTGCTGAAAAAAAGGAGAGGGAAAGGTTGAGCAATGTACGGCTCTCACCGCGCTCCCCTTCGCCACTTATGCCCCAATCTCGTTGACGTATAAGCAGAGCAGCGACACTGCACGTTTGTTCATGCTGGCTACATCATATGCATATCTTACATTGTTGGTGGTAGGTGACGAGGGTCGTAGGAAACACACAATCTCCCCCCCTCCCTCCCCCTGCGCTTCTTTTTATTTATCTATAGAAATCCACGTTGGTAGAAAATCATCTGGAGCGGCACGAATGACTAAAAGTAACTAATTCTATTATTTTTTAAAGTTGATGAACAAATTTTATATTTTCAAAACAATTTATCAATAGAAATTATATATTTACCTTGTATAAACGAAATCCCATATAATGTAGTCCCAGTTAGAAAGCAAATCTCTTTACTATAGCTCAACCATTGGATCTTGATCTAAGAGCTCACTGGATAACTAAAACTTAACCTTTTATTTTGTTTTAAAATTGTTATAATTTAAGGAGTTAAAGGGCGGCCATTCTTATACGACCTTTCATATTTAACTCGTTATTTTTATTAGCCTTGTCACATGCATTTCAAACAATTACACACTATTTCATTAATTATTTGAATGATTGAAATCCAACATATAAAACAAATCATCCATAAACATGCATATAGTTCATCTAATAGAGCGATTCAAATTAAAACATGCATAAAATTCATCCAAAATGCACCGTATCGATCATATTTGATCCAAAATCACCACATCATAGCATGTTTTTCATAGATCGAGCCCTACCAAAGACATGACACAGATTCAAGCACTTTCATCCTCATCACCATCATCTCCAAGGAAATCATTACCACTCCCACAGCTAGCATCATCAACTCCATGCACACCACCACCATCACCCACATGGCCACCAACATCACCTCCACCTCCAAGGTCACCACCATCCCCATGGCCAACACACCATCCCCACGAGAGACCTCCATTGGTTCATGATCTTTACACGAGTGAGATCCCAATACTTTTTGGCGTGGCATCCACCATGTTTGCGGTCTTCTCTTTCACAAGCCTCTTCTCCTCTTGAGTGCAAGCCTAAGCTTATCCACCGTCATCTTTCTTTCTTTGGTCACTAAATTGGACCTTCATCTCTCTCCCTTCAAGGACTTTAGCTCATTTTACCTTGCCGCCTTCTTTTCTTTGTGTTCAGTCACCAATGCTTTTCCAGTCTCAATCATAACCAAAAGTTCTTCCTTGTAGGCGCCGAAGACTCATATATTCTTTCTCTCTTTTGCAATCTTGTCACCATCCAGCCTCTTGTTTGTCATTTTCCTCGTCATTGGCTTCAAAGTATATGCTAAGACTTAACCTCTTTGATGTGGTCTTGAAGTTCCTTGTAATCTACTTGTTATTGTTCGCATCACAATTGTGTAATGTGAAGCCCTTGAAATAGTCTTCTTCTTGTGTTTCTTGTATAGCTCTTGTATGATAGGTGCATATGCCTTGACTTGCACCCCCACTCGATGGTGAATGGTTGAATTGATCTACACAAGAAGAACATCGATTGCATTTCTGTTGAATGGTGCTCCAATCGTGACCAAGAGAGCCTCAAGTGTGGCTTGATGGGACGTTCATGATATTGCTATAGTACTCTTGAATCCTACTCCAAAACTTTTCCTTTCATTGTTCCATGTCAACAAATGCATTGAGTAGAGACACATTCGTGCTTGCATCACACAAAGCAATGTCTTGTTCTTGGGAATAGTTTTGTATCCTCAATCTCTTAATGATTTCGTGTCTCTCCATGAGATCATTGACCTCCTCGGCTTTATCCTCCTCCTCCCCTTCGGGGTCATCCTCCTCCTTGATCTCTTCTTGTTGAGCAAACACAAGCCTTTATAGAGTAGATCATCAAGGTTAAGCACGTGCGACTCCTCTAACCGAGGCAAGATTTTGGCCGCATCCAACTCCTGCACACTACATTCAACAACAACAAAAGCATCGTCCTATGACCGCAAAAAACGCCAATGCATCGCCCAAAAATAAAAAAAGCTACAAAATTTTACCTCCCCGGCATTGCATCGACCACTTGGTGACCCCGGTCCTCGGCGATGGTTGTGGCGGTCTGACGTACCAGACGAGTGTGTGTAAGGGTGACCGAAGATGTAGTACGAGTCGAGACGAGCATAAGGTCTCAGGGTCTTCTTCCTCTTCTCCCGATGAGCGCTTTCATGGTCGCCTTCAGCTTCCTCGTCCACTTGACGTCGATCGGAGCAAGGGGAGGGCAACATATCATTGTCGAGCCGTTGCGGCCTTGCCACCACCCTTGATGCCGGCCTTGGTTGACGGTTCGACATCCCAAAGAAAGGTTATTAATTGCCCCCCTCCCCCCAACATCCTCCTTGGCTCGCGACGGCGCGGGCATCGAGTCCGGTGCCGATCGGTGGGGTGGCGGAAGGTTCATGCGGTTTATTCCGGCCGGAATCGAGGGTTGGGAGTGGGCATCCGTGGTGGTTTTGGTGAGATTGGGCGACGATGGCGGGGAGTGGTGGTGGCTTGGGCGGGAGAGGGAGGCGGTCGGAATTTTACTTTGGGAGCCGTTGGTCGAGAATATTTGAGAGTGTAAGTTGGGGGAATTGCACAATGTATTACTCAGGTGCATACCGCACGTATATATGGAATACAACGGTGGACCACGACCTCAACTATACACAGCTAGGAGGTGGGCCCAATACACAGATATACATAGCACATATATACTCAACATCCCCCGCAGTCGAAGCGGCACCATTGCTGACGCAAAGACTGGAACGGAACTCCTCAAATGACGCCGTAGGCAAGCCTTTGGTCATGATATCAACAAATTGTTGGGAAGTAGGAACGTGTAAAACACGAATGTGACCAAGGGCCACCTGTTCCCGAACAAAGTGGATATCTAACTCAATATGCTTGGTCCGACGATGATGAACCGGATTAGCGGAGAGGTAGACCGCCGAGACGTTGTCGCAGTAGACCACGGTGGCGCGGTCGACAGGACAAGAAAGCTCCTGAAGCAGCTGGCGAAGCCACGAACACTCCGCGACGGCGTTAGCCACCGTGCGATACTCAGCCTCAGCGCTGGAACGAGACACCGTAGGCTGCCGCTTGGACGACCACGAGATGAGCGAGGGTCCAAGATAGACACAGTAGCTCGAAGTAGACCGACGAGTGTCGGGGCAGCCCGCCCAGTCGGCATCGGAGTAGGCGGTGAGAGCAGTGTCGGTGGAGGCATGAAGCGTGACGCCGAGGTCCAAGGTGCCGCGAATATAGCGAAGGATCCGTCTGACAGCAGTCCAGTGAACATCCCGAGGAGCATGCATATGAAGACACACCTGCTGAACGGCATACTGAATCTCCGATCGAGTCAGAGTGAGGTACTGGAGGGAACCAACAATAGACCGATAGAAAGGAGCATCCGAAGCAGGGGAACCATCCGTAGCAGAGAGCTTGGCCTTCGTATCAACAGGTGTAGCAACGGGCTTGCAATTAAGCATGCCAGCGCGGTCCAAGATCTCATGAGCGTACTTCCGCTGGTGTAGGAAGAAGCCATCAGGACGGCGCACCACCTCAACGCCGAGGAAGTAGTGCAGAGGGCCCAAGTCCTTGATGGCGAACTCAGCCTGAAGACGAGCAGTGAGCTGACTGAGGAGACCAGCCGTGGATGTCGTCAGGATGATGTCGTCAACATAAAGCAGCAGGTAGGCCGTGTCGGAGCCTTGATGATAGACGAAGAGCGAGGCATCCGAGCGGGTGGGGCGAAATCCGAGCTGATGGAGGAACGCCGCAATGCGTTGATACCAAGCACGAGGAGCCTGCTTGAGTCCGTACAGGGACCGCGAGAGCAGGCAGACGTGGTCAGGATGTGCTGGATCAACGAACCCCGTGGGCTGCTGGAAGAAGACCTGCTCCTCGAGGTGACCATGAAGAAAGGCGTTGGAGACGTCCATCTGGTGCACTGGCCAAGCACTGGATACCGCAAGGTGGAGAACCGTGCGGATCGAACCGGGCTTGACCACCGGAGCGAAGGTGTCAGTGAAGTCGATGCCGGCTCGTTGTCGAAAGCCACGAACAACCCAACGCGCTTTGTAGCGGTCGAGGGTACCATCAGGACGGAGCTTGTGTTTGAAGACCCACTTGCCGGTGATGACGTTGGCGTGCCGGGGTCGAGGAACAAGCTGCCACGTCCGGTTGCGGAGCAGGGCATCGAACTCATCCTGCATCGCAGCCATCCAGAGCGGGTCTCGAAGAGCGGCTCGTACGGAGGACGGCAGTGGCGATGGCGACGAGGTGGATGCAGCGTGGACGTACTCGGCCGGGTCATAGCGCAAGTTCGGACGAAAGACGCCCGTACGAGCGCGAGTGACCGGACCAGCCGCGGGGGCGTCCGAAGTGGTTGGTGAAGAGGACGCCGCGGGCTCCAGGGGCGCAGCCGGCGTCGGGGGCGCCGTGGGCGCGGGGGCCGCGGCAGCCGGTGTCGGGGTTGCCGTGGGCGCGGGGGCCACGGGCATAAGAGTCGCGGGGGCCGCGGGCTGGGATGTCGCAGGGGCCTCCGGTACCGCGGGTGCCGAGCCAAGGGGCGTCGTCGGGTGGGGTGCCTCAAAGCCAGGGGGCGGGCCGAGAGCGGCGCGGCAACGCCCTGGGAGAGGCGGCGAGGAGACGGCATCATCCACTGGAGCAACCGGGGGTACCTGCTGAAACAGAAACACGTGCTCATCAAAGTAAACATGCCGGAAAGTGAAGACACGGTGGGACACGGGATCATAGCACCGATAACCCTTGGAGTTAGAAGGGTAGCCGAGAAAGATACATGCAACTGAACGAGGTGCAAGTTTGTGAGGAGCAGTGTCGGCGGTGCTAGGATAACAAAGGCACCCAAAAATACGCAAACCATCATAGGATGGTGGCGTACCAAAGAGGAGGTGGTGCGGTGCGTAGTTCCAACGTGGGCGACATGGACGGATGTTAATGAGCAGTGAGGCAGTAGCGAGTGCATCCGGCCAGAAGCGAGGCGGCACATGGGCATGGAACAGGAGTGTGCGAACACAGTCGTTCAGAGTGCGAAGGACGCGCTCGGCACGACCGTTCTGCTGTGAAGTATACGGGCATGTGAGACGAAAAACTGTGCCGTGATGCGACAGAAAAGTGCGGAATGCAAGATTGTCGAACTCTTTACCATTGTCCGTCTGAAGAGCAAGAATGGGACGCCCAAACTGCGTGCGGACATAAGAGTAAAAGGCCGTCAAGGTGGAGAGTGCATCCGACTTTCGTCGCAGAGGAAAAGTCCACACATAGTGAGAATAATCGTCAAGAATAACCAGATAATATAAGTAGCCCGTATTACTAGGAACTGGAGAGGTCCACACATCGCTATGAATTAACTGAAAGGGAAAAGAAGCTATGGTGTTGGAGGCATTAAACGGAAGACGAACATGTTTACCGATACGGCAGGCATGACAAGTGTGATCCTCTATCTTAGTAGAACTGAAACTGAAACTCCTGAGAATGTGGCGAAGTGTGACGGGGTTGGGATGACCCAAGCGAGCATGCCAGAGATCGATGCCAACGGAGAGGGCAACCAGTGCGGTGGTGGTGGAGGAAGACGGATGCACCGGATAAATCTCGTCGGGGCTGTCACATCGGTGGAGCACCATCCTGGTCCGAGCGTCTTTGACACAAAAACCAAGACCGTCAAATTCAACAGTAACAGGATTTTCACGAGTAAGAGATTTAACAGAAACAAGGTTCTTAATAAGATGAGGAGACACAAGTATGTTAGACATAGGTATAGGCATGGAATTAGAAGGAAATGAACTATGCCCGACATGTGTTATGGGAAGTGTGGAACCGTCGCCGACAATGATGCGGCGATCGGTGGTGACGGGAGTGGAAAAGGCAAGATTACCAGGATGAGCAAACATGTGAGCCGTGGCCCCGGTGTCCATGTACCAGTTACCTCCTCCAGTGTAGGTCGTTGGCGTAGGGGCGGTGTGAAGCGCGGCCCAGGGCGCCGGGGGCAGCGCCGGCGAGGGGGTCGGGGGCGCCACCGGGAAGGCACTGCTCAGCTGCGGTGGTGGGTACCCGCCGTAGGGCTGCGGGGCCGCGTGGTACGCGGGATGTGCCGGCGGACGCGGCACTTGAAGAGGCGGCGCAGGAGCCCATGGCACCGACATGGTGGATGTAGGAGCGGCACCGGTCCACGGGTTGGCGTCACCGGACGGGCCGGAGGAGGCGCCCGAGGTGACGGTAGACATGACGGCGAGGGCGGCGGCTGAGAGAGGGAGTCGCGACAGGGACGCGGTGGAGAAGGACAGCGGTGGCGGCGGCGGCGCAACGGGGAAGGCGCGGGGCGACGGCTTGGGAGCGGTGGCGGCGGCGCAAGGGGTGGCGCGGCAGCGGCGGCGGCCTGGATGGCGGCGGCGACGTGGGAGTAGATGTTAACCAAGTACAGAAGCTAGCAGCTGGATGGATCGTAAGCAAGCAGCTGGATGGATTGCAAGACCAGCGGCTGCGTACGTACGGGAGAGGAATTTGGTGTAGCGGCTGGGAGGAGTTGTCGCGGCAGCGTTGGAGAGCAGCGGCGGTTGGGTGGTGCGGCGACTGCAGGAAAGGCTGCAGCGGCTAGAGGGAAGAGAGGCGGCGGCGGCGGCGGAAGTTAGGGTTGAAACCTAAAATCTGATACCATGTAAGTTGGGGGAATTGCACAATGTATTACTCAGGTGCATACCGCACGTATATATGGAGTACAACGGTGGATCACGACCTCAATTATACACAGCTTGGAGGTGGGCCCAATACACAGATATACATAGCACATATATACTCAACAGAGAGCGTTTGGTTGTTTTTCAGGAGAACTCTTATCACTTTTACTTCTCTAGTAATTTAATAGATCGGGCGCGGTTAGCTCCTCAAAAGAAAGAGTTAAGGGTTTTCAAAAGATCAACTAGAGATGCTCTAACGTTCCTTTTTCTTACGGCCGGGTGGGTGTATCCATCAATTGGTGGGCATTTTCTGTCAATCCTTGAAGAAACGAGGTTCCAATAACCATACCACTCCGAACATCTTACGTACTAAAAAAATGAGGAACCTATGACGCCAACACGGGAGAATATGCGTGCCAGCGAAATATAAAAAGACAGATAGATAATAACAGTGTATACATGATCCATCATACAAATGCCCATGCTGATAATAAATGGGACACGTCACAAAGGAAACTACATTGTTATCGATCGTATCATTGGAGCCTTAAGTGATCGCACCTCCCCCTCATCTGGTCTACGTGCATAGGAGTATAAACACAATTCCCTTTACTAGCTTGCTAGGGTTTCCTGGCATAAAACCCTAGGACCCTTGCTACTGTTCCCTAGCATAATTAGCCACTCTGCCAACCGAAATACACTGTGTACATACCCGATATGCTCACTAATGGCCATCTTCGATTAATTCACTTTGTTCTTGGTGACCACTTTGATATACTATGCTGTTGGAAATGGATGGGCAATTAATTAGCTAGCCGGGAACGTGCATGGCCCCCCGCAGCGCGCATATATAAGCACCACCATGCATCTCCATCATCGGCACGTACGAATCACTGCACCACGTTCTGCATGCACGCCATGGACATGGATTGGCTCTTCGTCTTGCAGCTTCTCATGTCGGCCGCCTGCCTCATGGTGATACTGCTTCGCTATCGCGCCGTGAGATCCAAGAAAACGCGACGCCGGCGCTCCCCGGGGCTCACCCAGTGGCCCATCGTCGGCATCGTCCCGGCCATCGTCTCCAACATCCACCGCATCTTCGACGGCGTCACCGGCATGCTGGCCCTCTCCGGCCTCAACTACCAGTGCCGCTTCTGGTTCGCTGGCTTCCGCTACTTCATCACCTGCGACCCCGCCAACGTCCGCCACATCTTCACCTCCAACTTCGAGAACTACCCCAAGGGCGACGTGTTCGCGCAGATGTTCGACATCCTCGGCACCGGCATCTTCAACTCCGACGGCGAGCACTGGCGCCGCCAGCGGACCAAAGCCCAGATGCTCATGACCACCCCGCGGTACCGCGCCTTCGTGGCGCGCTCCAGCCTAGACAAGGCGGAGAAGAGCGTGCTCCCGTTCCTCGCCCACGTCGCCGACTCCGGCGCGACGTGCGACCTGCAGGACGTGTTCATGCGCTGGTCCTTCGACACCACCTGCAACCTCGTCTTCGGCGTCGACCCCGGGTGCCTGGCCATCGGCCTGCCGGACGTGCCCTTCTCGCGCGCCATGGACGACGTGCTCCGCACCGTCTTCCTCCGGCACATCATACCGGTGACGTGCTGGAAGATGATGCGCAGGCTGGACGTCGGCCACGAGAGGAAGAACGCCGCCGCGCGGCGCACGGCCGACAGCTTCGTGGCGGCCACCATCGCGAGCCGCAGGGCCGCCTACAACAAGCAGGGCGCCGACAAGTCGGCGGCCGACCTGCTGTCGTCCCTCATCTGCGACGAGGAGATCGCGGGCGACCCCGACGCGGACGCCTACATCAGGGACATGACGATGAACCTCCTGGTCGCCGGCCGCGACGCCACCAGCTCCGCCCTCTCGTGGTTCTCCTACCTCATGGCCACGAACCCGCGCGTGGAGCAAAAGCTCCTGGAGGAGCTGGCCCCCATCGCCGCCCGGAAACCCCTAGGGCCCAACGGCACGGTGGCCTTCGAGGCGGCGGAGCTGAAGAACCTGCTGTACCTGCACGCGGCGGTGTGCGAGTGCCTGCGGCTCTACCCGTCGCTGCCGATGGAGCACAAGGCGGTGGTGGCCCGCGACGTGCTGCCGAGCGGGCACGAGGTCCGGCCCGGGGACAAGATCCTGGTGTTCAACTACTCCATGGGTCGGATGAAGCGGGTGTGGGGCGCCGACTGCCGGGAGTTCCGGCCGGAGCGGTGGATCTCGGAGGAGGGGAAGCTGCGGTACGTGCCGTCCAACAAGTTCGTGGCCTTCAACTCGGGCCCCCGGACGTGCCTCGGGAAGGAGATGGTGCTGGTGCAGATGAAGGTGACGGTGGCGGCCGTGGCCTGGAACTTCGCCGTGGAGGTGGTGCCGGGGCACGTCGTGGAGCCCAAGCTGTCCATCATCCTCCACATGAAGAACGGGCTCCTCGTCAAGGTCAAGAGGAGATCATCGTTTAATCCTGCGATCACCAGTAAGCAGTGATTTGATTGATCAAGTACTTGTACGACGCACTCTACTGATGTAAGTGTCTATATTCCTTCATTTCAATTAATTACTCGTCATATGAATTTGTTACGTGTGAGTGTTCGCAGATGTATAGTACAGTAAGTACACTGTAAATCAGGGTGGGTATACATGTGTTTCTTCCATTATATGTCTGGCTCGAGCTCCTGGGCATGATCATGCGCTATCGTTTATTCGTTTTGCATGTGTCTGTTGGATCTTCGTCATATCCAGGCAATGTAAATTTTCTCAGTCTGATCCTTTGTTGAGCTCTGATGACCCTCTCTAGAGCGGTGTGATTTTTTAGTTTGTGTCTTTCGGTTATGTATCAGTCCTAAGACCATATGATTATCTTTAATAGAAAGAAATGCATAATGTATACTTCCTTCTTCTTTTAAAGGGTGTACTTTTAATTTTATAGGAAAATGAAAGTTTTAAAACTTGGACTATATTATATAAAAATACAATAATATTTATATCATCAAATTAGTATCATTAGATTCGTTTATGAAGTAGGCTTTGTTTCATGGCAGCAAAGTGGTGACCAAGCTAACAAAATGGTGATCCCACCTCAGCCAACCAAAGACTGTATAAGTAGGGCCAATGCCCACCCACGTACTGCTGCATTGGCTAGTTGGCTACGAATCTTTGGTTTGCATGACAGTGTTTTAATTCATGGGGCATTCAATTTCATTCCTTCACTCATCATGCTGTCATGCATGATCCATCGATGCATGCCATGTCCCTTCACTTCGGTGTTGCTGTACGTGCAACGGGAGATTATTGATTGAGCTGCCTCCCTGACATCATCACCGACCGATCCATCTCTTTAGCTAAATCTACACGTGTCACCGCTACGGAGAAATCACATTATTACTGATATAGTTTCACAAATTTGTACATCTACTTAACTACTTATTTCTGATGTAAATTTCAGTCGAATGATGTTCAATGAAAGGTGCGATTTACAGTCTAGCAGAAAAATGTAACTCGATGTCACAATGCAAGTTGCATTTTTCTAAATTGACTAGGACAATGCCCAGCGCGACATGTCATGTTCGACCATGTTGTGTAACTAAAAAAATGATATGCTATATATGCTACAAATGGGGTTCAGCTCCTCTGTAATCGTTGTATTACTGCACGAGTGCTGTACCTATCCATATCAACCATTGGTTTGAATCAACCCTCTTCTTAAATTTTTTGTAAATTACCAGCTCAAAAAAACAAATGCAAATTACAAACACATTCACTCAGACTAAAAAAAATCTAGTAATATCTACAACAAATCGCAGGCCTTACATTAGTCTATTTCTATTTACGTTCTTGGAACTCTACAGCAACAAATCCCATGATATTACACTTTTCAAAACTATTAGTAATTCTTTACTATCTTTCATGCATTAATTTCTTTTATTCGTAGTTGGGTTCGATACTTTTATTTATAAAAATATATGTAATTTCCCCCTGCACCCAAACAATGAGGTATCATATATTTCAAAACTTTTACATTTATAAAAATATGAGAAGGAAAATGAAAAATAATGGAAAAGCAAAAGGAAAACAATAAGAACTACTCCCTCCGATCCATAATAAGTGTCTCTCATTTTGTACAAACTTTGTATTAGAGGAGCGACACTTATTATGGAGCGACACTTATTATGGATCGGAGGGAGTAGAAAAAAAAAGAAAAGACTAAAAAATAGAAGAGAAAAGAAAATATTATAATGAAAATTAAATAGAAGAGATAAGGGTTTATTTGGGTATTAATTTTATTTTATATTAACAAATGAACAATGATAAATTCTTAAAAAAATTATTTTAAGAAATGGTCATTTAAAAAAATGTTTGTGTTTTCAAAAATTATTCGCAAAGGTTTTTCTTATGTTTTTTTAGGAAATATTCATATTTTTCTAAAATTGTGTTTTCAAAAGATGTTGATTTTTTTGAAACATTTATTCACGTTTGGAACAAATTGTTAAAAAATAGAAAATGTCCATATTAAGAAAAGCAATACTGTCCATATTTAACAAATGTAAAAGTGCTCATTTTTTCCAACCAAGTTCATGTTCTAAGAAAATTTAGTAAATTAAAAAATTGTCCACTTTTCCAAAAATTATGTAGAAATTTACTCTGATCGAATACCAAAATGTTTTTGAAGCAATCGACCTAATACCAAATGCTACAAAGTTTCGGTGCGAACTATTTTCTGGCTTGGTATAATATTTTGATCTCGTTTATTTATCGCTTATAAATGGGCCAGGCAGGCTGCGGCTCCGCTAGCTTCTTATTTGTAGCATATTATTTCTGTTGGTCATTTAAACTGCTTTTGTTAAATATGTTTTTATAAAGGATTTTGACGGTTTAATTTCTGTACTACTTTCTCTTAAGTATATATATGTATAGTTCAATCTTATAATTTTGTTAAATGTTTTGCTTAATGTTAATTCTTTAAAACAAATCTTCATTCACGTATAAAATTAAAATACTAACAATATATATACTTACACATGTATAAAATTATATTTCAGTTGTGTGCATATATATAATGTGTATACAAAAGTGGACATCAAAACAAATATTTAAAAATATTAATCATATGTCTGTATAGTGTTAAACATGTCTACATTTTTATTGTATATACAAAAATACACTCGATGTGAAAAAAATTAGAAATTTGTTGAAAATTTACAAAATTCAAGAAGAAGCAAAGATAATAAAAAAAATCAAACATGGAAAAAATAAAAATGAAACATATAATAAAAACAATAAAAAAAGGTACTCTAGCAATGTTTCATTGTATGAACTATTTTGCATTTTTTTCTTCGCTTTCTATTTTCTTTCCATTTTTCCTTTTTTTATATTCATTTTTTCCGTCATCATAGTACAGTGAAAACAGTCCACTTGACTACTGTAGTTACTATTTACCTTGTTATCCATTGTTGCTATTTCTAGTGACTCTGATGTGCTATACTCGCTAATAGCTGGTGCATAGTTGTTGGCTTAGTTTTTTTGGCAAACTAAAGCCCTTGAAGGAGGGCTCCCTTGTTTAGGCGGAAAAGTCTTACAAAATGTTTCATTGAAATATATTGGTAAATGAAACACGTACATTTTAAATAATAATTTTTGAACTATTATATGAATTGAAAATAAATATCATAATAGAATAAAAATTTCCATGCATGCATGTTGCATGTGAATTTTTATTATGCACATTAGCATATTGAGGTGGACCTTTCTCATACATGTTGAATGATAAATGATTGTATATTGAGAAAAAATATACTAGTGAAAGCTAGGTATTTAGATGTAGAAGATACTGTAAAATGGATCAAGATCACCAGCAGGTGTACCTATAAGCATATGTACATACATTTTCTTTGACAATGCATATGCACATACATTATTACATCATATTCGAAGGACACACGCACGAAGGTAAAAACTAACAACCGACACGCATGTATCCACTTGCGATGTTAAAGAACACATGCCAGTTAACTAGAACGAGCGTCGACAAAACAGTAGGACACCATCTTCGATGAAATAATTCTCCAGGCCACCACCAACCGAGTTGAGCGGCAGCAGCACCAAAGCCCTCCTGCAAATCTCGCGAAGAGAAATTGGAGGGAGCAAACAGAACAGATGCCACAGGTCCTGAATAAGCTTATGCATCTGCTGAAGGAGATCCATAAAAAAACTATATCGCGGAGTCAGGGACAACATTGTGGAAGATCCATTGCCGACCACCAAGAACACGCCCCATGCATAGGTAGAGAGCACCGAAAGGGACTCATACCAACGACATCTTGCACACCAACATGCCTTCAGCGCCACAGAACTGTGACGAGGGCTTTGATGGAGGTTGAAGAGGCTCTTGTAAAGATTATAACGTACTTGACGCTAGATCGACCTATCGTGGGTGAATAAGGTGATGTAGAAGGCCATTACCTGAGAAAGAGGAAAGATATGCCATATGAAATCAAGAAGGGCATGCATCTCCTCCATTTTGCAAAATGCGTATTTTTTTAAATGTGACATAAATTTATTTGAAACTCGTGATTTAAAAAAAATCAAGTATATATTTTTAAATGGTACCAAACAGGTTTTTGATTATATGGAGATTTTTTATTCATTATATATTGTATAAAAATGTCAAAATTATTTTTTCCAAACACGTGATAATTTCTAAAATTCCACATACAATTGTTAATTCTATCAACATTTTGTGAGTTAAAATTTTACATTGTATAAACATATTTACAATGTGCGATGAACATTTTTTCAAAGTTTAAGATATTTTCTCCATTTTAGATATATAAGTACAAGTAATAAAAAAAAACTGTGTGCTGAAGAGCGAGCAATCGCTCCTCACGCACTGCGCGGACCCATTTAAGGGGTGCCTGAAGCGAGCGCATCATTTACCTTGCGGTAAGAGGGAGGCATAGCCCCTTCCGGCGGGCGCTAACTTTAATTGTATGCTACACTATTGGATGATAATAACTGAAGAGTAGCTTGTTCTAACAAATACTACAGAGTAGCTTTTTTTTTGCATATGATAATAGAGTAGCTACCTTATGTATGAATAAGAAGTTATTGTACACATGGACTTCCTTTCTTTTGCCTTTTGTTTCATATTTTACTATTTGTGTTCTCTCTACTTTTATGCATGCTCTAAAAACATTTTGAATTTTCTATGAGTACTTTCATAAAAACTATTCGACAGTTATATACTAACTGAGAAAGCACGGTCCATTCCATTAGCAAACTTGTCATTGAAATTCTACGAATTCAATCTATACCAGTAGCGCTTTGTTATGGTATTGAAATTTTCTGAATTCGACCAGTGCAACTAGCAAACTTTCCATCAAATTTAATAAAGTACATGCTAGAATTATTTAATAAATATTAAAATGATTTTGATATTTTCAAATTACACGATTATAAGTTATTAAAAAAATAAAAATAAAAATAAAAATAAAGTACAAAAAATATAAAAATGAAAAATTATGTAATAGGAAAATCCAAAGCCTAATTCGTTTTCACAAAACATCAGATAAAACCTATAAGAGACCTTTAAGATAGGAAAATAAAATCTAAAAGAGAAAAAAAACATAAGCTTAATTTGTTTTCACAAAAAAACAGATTAAATCAATAAGAAACCAGGAGCCTATTTGAATTTGACGTTCTTTGCATTAATTTTTTTTGAGCGGTCGTTCTTTGCATTAAATAGGAGGTGTGTGTGCTGGCCAATTGCGAACCAAAGTACTGCGGCTATCAAGCCCGTGTAGCAAAGCAGGGTATTATTGTAGGGAGCCACAACCGTACAAGGTTATTGTAGAAAATCTTTTCAAATATTTCAACAATAATCCTGTAGATGCAAACATTTTGAAAATATAAATTTATTAAAAATTCTAACCATTAACACACACACACACTCTTTGAAACTAGGAACAATTTACGAAAACAAGAACTTTTAAAATATTGGAATTGTTGAAAAATTTAAACTTTTTCGAAATTTGGAACAATTTTTAAAAACATGTTTTTATGTAAAAAATGCACATTTTAAATTCATGATTTTTTTGTAGAAAATGTTAAATTTATATGAAAAACACAAACTATTCTGAATTCGTAATTTTTAAAATTCCAAACTTGCTGAAAAAGAATAAAAAGAAAGCAAATAAACCACATATTCTAGATAGTTTGTAATACCAAAAAAACCACAATCTTCTAATATACTAAGCTCCCTAGGGGTGAAAGCCATGAGAATCAATCGACGATTCAATTTTGACTTGGTCATACCTTTGGTTATGTATGTGTTTTTTTTCTTTTTCTTTTTAAGCTTCTTAGAGATGAAAGTCATGTGAGTCAAATGAAGATTCAGCTTTGACTTGGTCCTACCTCTGATCATATATGTAAATTATCATCATTTATTATTATATTTATCTCATTTAAAAAAAGAATACACGAACATTATTAACATTTGTTTTTTTAGATAAAAATGAATGTTACCTTTTGTATGCTTCGTACACTGATGCTATAGTGAATTTATTATAATCGAGACATTATAGTAAATAATTTTTGACTTCACGTCCGGATCATTCAGCTTATGCAGTAGATGTCATTCCAAATTTTTTAATCATGACACGAATGATACTCTATTTTAAAGTTGAAGCTGGACATAGTTAGTTGGCATTCTCAAAACCAATATAGCTTTAACTTTACTGAACTTTCTAATTTTGAAGTCTTCTTATTCAATTGAGGACATATTTATTGAATACAAGATTTTGATTATGTCGTTGCCTTAGATTTTATGATGAAATATTTCGATGAATGTGCATCTTTGATAAAAAAATTTGAATGGTGTGAGCTTTGATTGGCAAGAAGAAAGTGATCACTACGATATGTTTAGTATCATTATAAGACATGCGATCTGCACTATAATAAACTCCATCGTTTATGTGTATTCATTAAAAGTTATCTTTCAATCACACGATAAAAAAAATCCATCCAAACATCACAGAAAATTAAAATTTAATAAAACCAACACTTAAAAATAAAACTTATATAATTCAAAATACAAAAATAACGCGACAAAGCGTAGATTGCACTTCTAGTAAGAATCATTTGGAAAGATGGAAAATTATTTGGACATGCGTTAGCTAAATTGGGCTGGCATGGCATCTGCTCACCTTGTTGACTAAAGTATGAATCTACTACTAATATAAAAAGCACCAGAGGTGCTGATCCAAACAATCTTATCCATCCATTATCATTTATCCAACGAACCAGATCTAACCTATGTTTAGCGGTAGCACAACACAATTCCACTCCTGTAAAAACGTACCCTTTCGTTAACTAATCCCGCCCGCGATAGGTTAATCTAATCATCCCGTCGTCCACGCCCTGACCTCGCTGACGCCTGCTGCTGCTGTCCCACCAGACTCCTCGCCGACGCCACCACCCCCTCCCCGCCGCCCCACCAACCCCCTCCCCGCCGTCCCCCGCCACCCCATCCCGTCGCCCCACCAACCCCTCCCCGCCGCCAGCCCCTGCTGCCGCCCCGTACCCCAGTGCGCCCCATACTCCGCCGTCGGCCCAACCTCGCCTGCGACGCCGGGATCGCCGGGGAAGCTGCCCCGCTCGGATGCGCTCTTCAGACCCGGTACACACTCTTCCAAAATTCAGTTAATTCAGTTGCTCTGTAAATTGAAGAAGTTTGCATTTAATTGCTTGATCTATTCACATGAAGAGAAATACTTCTGTATAAAAAGTAAACACAAATAAGTACTCCTATCATCATTTTTTTTGAATCTGGATGCATACAAGTCCATTTTGAGAATGGCAGGAGCAAGCACAGAAGACTTGAGTAATAACCTGACATTTGGAAGCGTTGGTGTGTGTTAGGCTGTGAGCACAACCGTTCCTTTTGCGTCTGGCGGTATTGGGCGTTGATGTAGTGTGCATGTGTCCCTGGTTAAGGAGACGAGGTGCTGTGTAGATGTATATACACCCAGGTTTGTCTTGTGTTAAGGGGAGGAAAATATCTGAATCCCTGCAGTCTGAATCTCATCTCTTTTCTCTGTTACCAGTCCTCTATCTTCTCCTCTCACCCATGGAAGGTCTGGTGTTATACTACCGTTTTAACTGCAACCATGCATTCAACAGTATAGCGTCGAGGATGAGAGGGTTTGACTGATTTTCAGACCTGACTACTTACCGAGGACAGTCGAGCGATGAACGGACAGAGATTGTTGTGTAGCGATGTGGACGCCCCCAGCCTTGGCGTGCACAACCCTGGATCGGGGAGAGATTGGAGATGGATCAATGGCGGTCGATGGGAAAGAAGGAACGAGATGTTTGGGAGGCAACCTGATTGAGCGCAGTTTGCGGGGCAGGTGTTCGTACCAAGAAAGTTGGGTAGAAGTAAAGGACCGGAAAAAAAAATGCGGAGCGAATGGCTTGACGAAGTGATGAGCGAAAGAAACAGATGAGGAAACCTTACTTATCTTTTAAATATTAGAGATAGAGATATATTCATCACTATTTTCGTCGTTCTATTACTCAATCAATTTCTGAATGACGCATTCTGTACTGCATTTCCATATTGTTTATCATGGCCTCTGATAGTAAGCTAACCAATCCAGATGGCTACAATATCATTGTCTTTGGTTCATGATTTCTACAGATAAGTAACCACCTTGAGCCAAATCCAAATCCAAACCAGAAGCAAAAGAGCGGGCAAGGATGGTATGCCCGAAAGTCGGACACTAAGAAGGTTGATACGTCCACAGTCATATATGTTAATCTGATGCATAAGTCTTTCCAAATTAATTCGACTTGACTGAGTTTTACTTTCTTCTCTCATGCTTAATTTTCTTGCTTGTGTTTAGTATGATGCACAAGAGAATTGATGCCCGTCGCGTTCCAACTCCGTCGGCCGCCGGGCCGCGCACCCACCTCCTCTACTCCGCGCACGATAGAAGATGCCAGGACCCGACGCAGGAGACAATCTGTATTTTGCCTTGTTTCTATTAGGTACATGTGTGTCTCTTTCATGGATTAATGGAATTGATTTGATCTATGCAGGACCGGATTTGTGTGTGTGTGTGTGGTCCGGTTAGCATGAGCAAGGTCGGTGTGCTATATGGTATGTTGAAGAATATAAGTAGCGCCGTGATCGACAACATTGTAGTCTTCGAATGTTATTCAGGTTCTAGAGTTCATTTCATGCTCTTCAAGACAAGCAAGGAGTTATGTGTAAGTATCTTATTCAAATATTCCTTGCTCCAGTAGATTTAAAAGGAAAAAGTTTAGAATCTCATGCATGTATGTAACAGGGTTGTCGTCGTTGATATATATGGGATGTGCTTTGGAAAAAATAATAACCAAAGTGCTATATTTTTCGTATCATTCGGTTATGAAGAAGAGCAGGAGGCGTCGCTTCCAATTATTTACAGGAAATCTACGAAAAACTTAAGGACACTGTTAGTTATTTGTGACTTTAATCCTTTTTATTGGTGACACTGCAGGGACGTGCTTGATTTATGCAATTCGAATGTTTGCTTTTTTTGTAGTATTTGAGTTCATGACTTTATTTGAAATGAAGACCACCGGATATTTGTTAACCATTATTTTGTTTTAGAAAGCTTCCTGCAAAAAATCTACTTAAGAAAGCAGAGGTGTGCTATATACATGCCATATCGGCAAGCAGTGGCGGAGCTTCAGCCGAAATCATGGGGGCGATGTGCTGGGGGGGGGGGGGAGGGGGCAAACAAAATAGATTTGGGATGATACTAAGTGGATAAACAGGGCTAATACTACATAATACACATGTACATTCTTATGAGCTAGGGGGCCATGGCCCAGGTTGGCCCCCATTAAAGCTCCGCCACTGTTGGCAAGCACTGTTAACATGTTTTCTTTTTCAAGATAGCATCTATGTTTCCCTTTTGTCACCATGTCTTCACCAGCGCCTGTCACTGACATGCTACTTAAGAAAGAAGATTCAGGGGTTGCTCATTAGCTATGTTGAAATCAAGTTGATGCTCCTCAAGATCATGCAACAATTTTTATTAATGTAAGCTTCTGCATCCCCAAATAAACTTGCACCCTATTATTCTATGATCATTTTTATTAACATAGTTTTCACTGTTACCTTAATATATGTTGTAGGTAATTCACTTTTGAAATTTGTATGGGCCTGAAGATGAACTTATCCTTATTCCATTGCGCAATCTCCAAACTATGTTAAAATATTAGTTAAAGTATTTATTGTGGATTCTAGGGAATCAAAGTTTTCATAAAGTAGGTGACTGATCTAAATCTTTTTCAGTTGATAGTTTTGGTACTGAACTATGATGGGATGTTCCATGCAGCTACATATACAGGGGGTATGGGGGTTTGTGATTCTTGATAGCGTGGGTGATGTCCGTTGTTGCTCTGGTGCTGGCCGGCTGCAGAATGTGGCGACAGTTACTCGCGTTGAAGCAGAATCATGCGCATGCAGTGGCTATCCAGGCAATGACTGATTGGGGAATGACTAATATTGAAGTCGAATCAGACTACCATGTTTTAGTTAAAGCAATCCAAGGTCTGAAGTCTGACCGGGCACCTGAAGGAGTCATCTTCAAAGAAAAAAGAGACTTTGCTTGTTTGTGTGTGCTATTGAAACAACGTTTTACAGACAATGTATTTATTTGTGGAAGCCTATATGAGTTTTGTTAATTTTGTCTATAGCAACAATTATTTGATAGTAGTGTGGACCATGGATTCACAAAACTGGATTGACCATGACACATCTATACAATGAGTCACGACGTTGATAACAATATTCAAGCTTCATTGTTTCCCTCATTTCTAAGCATCACTATTAATGGCAATATATGCAGGTTCATCATTCATGCTCAAGTAAAAGGTGTGTATACTGTATACCAACGGAGCGTCATAATTAGGGAGGAGTGTCGTGTCGGTTTTATATATAAATCCGGTATTGTTGTACTACTCATAGTTTTTGTAGTTCAATCGAATAATATAGTTTTTAAATGATATTTGATATCATCATATGTATATTTAAAAAAATTTGGAGGTATCATGAGGTGAGATGAGATGAGGGCTATGATAATGTGTGATTTGAACAATATTCTTACTCCGTTTGTTCTTGTAGTTCAATTAGATTATGCCATATTCAAATGATATTTGATATGGTGATATGATTGTATTTATTTAGTTTATGTGCTCTTTGTCATTGTCATTTGCGCATGAATTGATTACATGCCTATCAAAATAACCAGAAAATTACTGTTTTCTTCTTGCCCTGGAAGTACGTAACTTCATCTTTGCATAATCCACCTATTATGAATTATAAGCAAAATATATGTTTATACAGATTATTTGTATACAGTTATACGTGCGTTGCACGTGCAAGCTTACTATAGTTTATAAGGGCACGTTTATATGCCAAGAGCAACTAATTAAATAGTACCTTTTCAAGAGCATATGTAAGGATCATTTTTAGTCTGTTGAAAGCGCGTCCCATGTCTCGTGTTGAGAGCTATCTCAAAAAATTTATGTATTTTGGTTTTAGATGGTTTTTTTTTGTTTTCGTATGTTTTTTCTTACATTTTGGTGAAAAAAAAGTTTAGGTGGAAAATGCATTTTGTAATGAAAGATAGAAGTTTGCTTCTGCAAGAAGCACGCCCCATGCCTTAAAAAAAGAAAAAAAATGATAATTTATTTTTCCAAAGTGGTACAATCGTGCTTGTTGTGACAGCATAAATTTGTTTTCGCGAAAGGCACAACCGTGCCTCTAATAATGAAGAAAAAGACCTCTAGATCACGACAAATGGTACATGTACAATGTGTCCCTTATCAACCACAGAAGATGTGGCGATGTTTGCTGCAACAAATACTTCTTAACTAGTGATTTCACTATGTGCTTCTGCAGTAAGTCCTAGCATATGATTGTTGGCAAGGAGTCGATATTGGGTTGGCCGTGTCATGACGTGTTGACTTAATCTTGATATTATGTGATGTCGTGTTTTCCTTCCATTTGGCCCTGTTAGACATGCATTTGAATTTTTTACATATGTAAAAAAATGTTTTTTTACAACAAATGTCTATTAAATTAAAAAAAATCTTAAGCAGTATATATATATATCATTTAAATAATATTCATACAGTGCAATTTTTTTAACATAATTAGAATTTTTTACATTAATAATTTTAAGTTACATTAAAATAAGGTTAACTAGATTCAAAAATGTGTTTGTGAAATTTTCAAAAAATGTTTGCGTAATGTAAAATTTTGTTTGGTAGCATTATGAAATGTACATCACATTTTAATTAACTATTATAATACTATAATAGATCATCTCCACTATTTTCTCTATCTCAACATGCAAGCATGCCACATCACCACACAATTATGATTGGATGGTCCACTTCAACATGCAACCATGCATGAGACAAGACCCACCACCACATGCAACCATGCATGCATGGAAAAAATATTTTTCAATCCCTTACTATACTTATATTCAAAAAATAATTTATAAATATACACAATTAAATATAGTAAGTTGTATGTGTTTTTAAATTTTTGATCCATTTGTTATTAATATAAATATTTAAAATTCACGTAATTAAATTTTGTTGAAATATTAGACGAACAATTCCCGTGATCCCCCATTAACTTATTTATCTCAACATACAAGAATGCCACATCACCACATAATTACGGATAGGATAAGGACCACCTCAACATACGACCATGCATGGAAAAATATTTTTCACTCTGTTATTATACTTATATTAAAAAAACAATAACTAAACATAATCAAATATAATAAATTGTATGCTTTTAATTTTTTTGGTTCGTTTGTTATTAATCTAAATATTTAAAATTTACATAATTAAATTTTATTGAAATATAGAGCAACCAATTCCCGCAGCAAGGCGCGGGGTATCATCTAGTTTAAATAATTTTTGATGAAATTTATAATTTATTTTCAGTTTTAAAATGTAGAATGATATATGCGTGGGTTAATTTGTTATTTACATAAAATAAATATGTACACTAACAAATTCCTGTGAAATTTATGAACATATTTATAGATTGTAAAATAATTCTCGTTTCGTATAGGATAAAAATGTGGATTACCATTAACAAAATTTACTACGTATATTTGGAAAATGTAACCATGTATTCACAAATGTGTTCAGAACATGTATTTTAGAAAAATGTACATCATATATTTGCATGTTCAACATGTATCAATATTTTTTTATTTCTGAAGTATATTGTGTACTAAATAAAAGTAGACATCTGTTAAACCAAAAACAAACAACGAAAAAAGGAAAATAAAAATCAAATAATATTAAAAACAAAAAAAATGAAAGATAACCAAAGTATAATGTATATAAAAAAACAAAGAATTTCACAGAAGATAAATAATGAAGAAAAACATTTTTTCAAAATAAAAACAATAAAAAACCAAAGATGAAAAGAAAAAAGTGAAGAAGAGCTAGGGAACCTACCACAACAAACGAGCGACGCGAACAACTTACACTAATACTAAGCCAACCCATTAGGCGTACACCGTAGGCCATTTCTAATAAAAGTAAAATATATACGAGACATAAAAATCACTAATTAGCGAGTAGTCCTTCCAACAAACACGTTGGCCCCTCCACGTTCGATAAGTGGCGCTTTGTACGCGAGTCATTTGTCGCGATCTGGTGTTTTTTTAGGAGCAAACTCCATGCATTTCGCGCAAGTAAATTTGTGCCTTCACTGGAGGCATGATCGCGCCTTTTTTAGAGTAGGAGTCGTGCCTCTTTTTTTAGAGGCATGCAGTGTGTCTTCTACGGAAGTAAATTCATGCCTCCTATGAAGGCTTTCGCGGGGGCCACAATTTTACTTCCGTGAGAGGCATGCCACGTGCCTCTGTTTATCCATGCCTATAAAAAAAGGCACGATCGTACCTCCAAGAGAGGGCGGGGGCACAAATTACTTGCGCAGGTGGTACACCACATTCCTCTAAAAAAGAGGCACGAGTCGGCACAATCGTGCCTCCCGTGAAGGTACGAATTTGCTCAAGTGAAAGTCACGCCGCATTCTCCTAAAAAAGGAAAAAAGAACCACCAGACCGCGACAAGTGACACGCATATAGATCGCTACTTGTCAAACGCGAAGGGAATGTGTACTTAGTTGAAAGGAATACTGGCGAATTAGTAATTAAAAAAATGCATATGAAGTGGGCTCGCCATGAAAGGAATACAAGTCCAATCGCCGACCGCAGGGAATCAATGCGGCGCCTTGAGTAGCCCAACGGTCCGACGACCGCGCCGCCGCGTGTCCCGCCCCGGTGAGGCCTCCTCCAGCTATATAAAGTGGGCTCGCCAAGAAACGCCGCACTCTCCTCCTCGCCGCGTTCTTCTCTCCTCCTCCTCCTCTCGTCGCGTTCTTCTCCCCATGGCCAACCGCCACACCCTCGCCGTCTATGAGGCGGTCCTCCTCGCTAGGGCGGACTACCCCTGCCCGCCGGACACACGCCTGCCGCTCGGCTGGTTGCTCAGTGCTGGCGGCGTTCTGGCAGCGCCTGTTCCTCGTGGCCCCCCCTTCAACCGGCGGGTCGAGGCCATCCGCGCCTCCATGACGGTGGCCGAGCGCGCCGACCCGGTGAACGCGCCGGGCAACATCACCCGCTGGGCGACGCACTTAGAGGAGCGCCGCGACCAGGAGATGATCTCCACAAACGGCCGGCGGCTGTGGTGGAGGAGGGAGGGACGCACCCTCCCCGCCGTCCTTCACTACATCGAGGGCGGCAAAGAGCCGCGGCTCGAGTACCCGTGAAGACGACGGCGACGACAACGGGGACGACGACGAGGACCCGTGAAGACGACGGCGGCGACAACCGGGGGGGGGGGGGCGACGTAGTTTTTCATTTCCAACTTATGTAATAACCAAATATTATAAAATTCGTCGAATCTCGCAAATGTCGTTCAATTTTGCCTAACTTTAGTAGAATTCGGCCGAACATGGGGGCCGCCTTGGGGGCGCGGCTGGGGAGTTGGCCACCCAAGACGGTTTCGCCGCCCGAGCCCCCCCCCCCCCCCCCCCAAGCGGCGCTAAAATAGCGCCGAAAACTGACTTGGGGGCCGAACGGCTGGAGATGCTATAAGGTGTTGCCTCTTTCCCATAGTGGTGAGAAGCTGCACGCATGCAATGCATCACTTGTCAATCGCGGGAAGGTGGAATCATTTTTATTTTTTTATAAGGAGTATTACTTAATTAGTGATTTCAAACAATTCACAGTAGGAAGTGGCAAATAGAAAATATCGGGAAAAATACTTATGATTTTTTATGAGAGATATTGTTGTTTCACTTGCGGAGGCACATGTTTGCTTCTACGAGAGGCACGGATCATGTCTCCCAGAAAGGAAAAATATGTGCCTTTCTTCGTGGGAGGCACATATTTACCTCTTCTAAAAGCATATGTTTGCTTCCGCGAAAATCACGAGGCATGCCTCTCATAAAAAAAGAATCATGAATTCATGAGGCATGCCTCTCATAAGAAAAAGAATCACGAGGCATGCCTCTCATAAAAAAATACTTCATAGAAATCTATTGGCATGTGATCTAGTTTCGAAGATCTCGAAACGAGGAATCCAACAACGGTGAAAACGGTACAAAATTTGGATGTACGGTTCAAGAAAATGAATCTAAAAAAAGAAAAAAACTTCATATTACAATGAGTGATGCGTATGTAGTACGCCACTTATCAACCATTGAAAAGATGAAAGTGATTGTTGCAAAAGATATCACTTAATTAGTGATTTTGAATAGGGAAGTACTGAAAAAAGCTCATGATTTATTTGCTATTGCAACTTGGCCGTAAGCCCACATCGGGCTCTTGTAGGCTACCACCCGCTAGCAGTCGCTACGGACGAGGTATGTAGTAGTATTAGGCCTTGTTTGTTTCAGCTTTGGCTAGCTTCAAATCATCTATAGGTTCACTTCATTGGTAAAGCTGATTCTGCGAATCAGCTTTATTATTGAAGTGCATTTGAACGTGCTTCAAACAATTACACTAGAAAATGGTCTAAATTCAGCTTTAGCTTCACTGGCAGAGCTGATTACTAATAACTGTTTGTTTCAGTTTTAGCTTTTTTTGTACGAGAATCCGCTTCCTAAATCTGAAATAAACAGAGCCTTATAGTAGTCCCCTAGAGCAGGAGCACCCCAAGAAACAAACCAAACCCTCGTCACAACTCGTGTCACGGTCGATGAATATTGCTGGTCTATGTAAGCAAAGGCGTCGATTATTGGTTGTCGCCTTCTTTGTTGTTGTTGTCTTCTTGATGGGTCCTGGTCACCTTTTAGATGTACCAGTCAAGTAGAGGACAGAATTTCCAGAGAAGAAAAGTCAGAGGACAAACTACACTGCAACCATGATGCCTTCAACTCATATCACATCAGAGCTGCGTTAAGGTGTTGCCGCTTTCCCCTCCCATGATGCTACGGCCGCAACCAAAACGACAAAGCATGCAATAATATATACTCCCTCCGTTTTAAAATAATTGTCTTAACCTGTCTTAGCCTTAGTATAACTTTATACTAGAGTTAGTACAAAGTGGAGACAGTTATTTTGGAACGGAGGAAATACTACACTAGCTAGATGTTGTATAGTTCTCTGTCTTCACATGATTAAATTGCATCGATCGGTTCTAGTGATTGGCTGACAAACCGGCAAGAGCGCAATTGGTGAGGATCTAATGAGATGGTAAAAAAAGGTCTTTCAGCCAATGACAAATAGGTTTCGTATGAAGAATTTATTTGGGGACCAGCGGCAGACCCAGGCCTCAGGTAGCCCGGGCGGCGGCCTGGGGTGTGGCATGCTCTGCCTTCGTTGCACAAGGAGCTACAGTTCGCGACACTATTTAACATTGTAGCAAGCCTATTCGCCCGGGGCGTTTCTCGCGACGAGGTCCGCTACTATTGGAGACCATGCTTATAACGCTTTTATATTAGCACACAAACCCGTTAGTCTTCTAAATAAATATGATGAAGCACATGCCATAACTAGAGTTGCTTTAACAACACACGGGAACAACTGAACCTTTTTCTTACTAGTGCTTGTCAAAGCGTGAGATTCATTTCAGGAGTGCTATAGCTACCGGCGCGCCGCTGATCTGTCAGTCTGTCACCGTTGTTCAGGCTGCTTACAGCACGGTGGCCTGAGGTTGGACGAGACCTGATGCAGTGATGCATGCATGTGGCGCTGCCATTCTGCTGAGTTTGTGTTGGTGCATGGATGCCTGGGTTGCATTGCATGCATGTGTTGCTGCGGTGCGCAGATGCGTGGTTCCCCATATCCAATATGCATCGTCAACCTGCTACCGCGCACGGTGAAAACCAGTCCGCAGCCATCGCCGACTAGTTTCAGGCTACCTTCATGTGTCGAGTTCCTTTCCTCTGCCTGCCAGTCTGCCATGATGCTATAGCCTATAGCTAGCTCCAACCAAAATCTTTTTCTTTTGATGTTTGCATCGTTGCTGCTATGTGGCAATACGGCTCCTACAAGATTGTTTGAAAGTACCCGTTCCAATTATATTAGGTCCTCTAATATGATGCCACCACCCACAAGCACAAAAGCCTTGGAAATATACACGACACCCACCGGGGCCAAGCAAAGCACCTTCCGCTCTAGCTGCAGCTGATCTGGTGAGGAGCTGCCACACAGCAAACATCAACGTTTGGTTTGGGGCATGTGTCGCTTGGAGAGACAATCAGCCTGCACCGGGCCAAGCAGCTCCCCATCTGTGATCTGTGGCATGCGTTTACGAAGCCAACATACGAGTACATATGTGAGTTTTCATGGTAGGACCGGCTATAATTTGTAGGGGACCTGAGTATGTTGCACAGTACAGGTTAGCTAGATGCCTCTCTCGTCTAGTAGTTGCTAACCTTGGGGGACAGGTCGTGGCACCGCATGGACCTGTCGGCGCACAACGTCGGAGTCCAGATCACAACTTGCTGATCCATGTAATCTTCTCCCTAGATCTTCTTGCCAATGGTGTCATTGTATCACCTGTATACGCCTTATTTGTCCTAGCATATACATACTATTTGGCGTTACCAGCACAGTCACATTGATTCCCTCTTTCCACAGACATTGACATTTCTTCTTCCTTTTTTTTCTTCTAAATCGGCAAAGCGATATTTATTTTCCTTTTAACAAAAAAATTCTTTATTGCGGATGCTGAAAAAGTAATCAAGCCAGTGGCGGTGCTGGGTGTCTTCCTGGGACTTCCGAGGAATACCCAAGAATTTCGTGTCATTTTTTCTTACTACGTATATGTATAGGAGTACTAGGCCACCGCAGCTATACGCATATGACCAGAAGACATAAGAGACTCGGCGTAGCGCGACAACTCCAGACTGCAGGCCCTCTCCCGATTCTTTTTTGTTTTTTTACATCACCTCCCTGGCTTCCTCCCCCGATTCAATGGATCTCGATCCCCTTTTCCCTATCCCTCCCCCGATTCAGCCTCCCCTAGCCTCCGGCGGCCAGGCCGGCCCTCTCCTGCCTCCCTCACCTCGGTCCCCTTCCCTCCGGGTTTCGGCCGGCCCTCTCCCTCCCTGCCCTCTCCCATTCGCCCTCCGGGCGTCCGGCGTCCGCCTCCGCTGCTCGACTGCTCCCCGAACCCCAGCCCAACCGACAGGCGGCAACCGCCCAAGTAGGTGCCCAGACGCCCGACCAGTGTGGCATTGTGGTAGCGCGCCATCACCCAGCAGTCCAGCACCGTTCGGCTCACCTCACCTCCGCCCCCGGTCTATTGATCTGCATCCACCAAGCCACCAAGGTATTCTTTCCCTCTGTTTTCTAAGCAAATCTGAAGATTTTTCAGTGATTGCTTGTAAACTGATTTTACTTTGTTTATGTGATTTTGATGTAGATAAAAAAGATTCCTTCTGTATTCTTTCCCTCTATTAGCTAATTTTAATTGTGGGACAAATCTTAAAAGGCAAGAAAATTAACAACAAAATTGGTTCATATATTGCATTTGGAGTAAAAAAAATTTGGGATGAATACCCAGCCAGCCAATCCTGGCGCCGCCACTGAATAGAGCTGATAGAACTAGAGAGTGATCAATCCCTCCGCTCTTTGCATCAAGGATGCACATAGTCAACAAAACAACAAGCTCAGAATCAAGGGAATAAACCCCGTAATAACTAAATAAAATCGTTAAATAACAAGAGCAAGTGAAAAGTTGAGAAGTAGAAACTCAACCACCCAAGTCCCAAACACACACTTGTATGGTTATATCCAACCCTTCATACCACCCATCAATCAATCATTTTCCTATCTAGCAATGATACGTCGAAGTGGAGAAGAGAAAATACAACTTGATCGAAAAATCTATGGTTGCAACATTGAAACATGAAACGATGCAAGAAATGAAGGACAACCGAGAAGGAACCAAGTCCAGTGACCTCAATGAACTGTAAAAGGGCGTAGGAGTCATCAACGATTGAGACACACTATCTTTTCATGAGTATAGAGGCATCTCTAACAGTATTCCTTAAAACGGACGTCCCATCCGACCGCGGACAGAGGGGCCAACCCACGGCTACTAATGTGGGAGACAACCATCCAACCCTAGTCGCATCTGTCCACTACCAGTTTAGCATGTTTCATGTCAATTCACATAAATTTGGATGGATTTCATTCAAATACAGATATAATTTACATAAACCAGACGTATTTCATGCAAACCAAACAATTTTCATAAAAACCGGACGAAACACTTGAATTTAACCTAGTCTAAAACTACTCTGGTGGTCGGATGAGCCTTCCTTGCCTTTCGTTGGCCCTGGTGCTCCTGCCGGCGAAGAAGCTTCAGTGTAGTTAATAGTCGGTGAGGCACGTCGGTCAGCTGCGCCAACATCTCTCCTCCGACTTGTCTTCCTGACTGGTGGGACACTCGATCCTCCTACTTATATGATGAAGGAGGTTGTCCGTAGCGCCGGTTAGTCAACCAATGATTAGTCCACCAAGCTTGGCATCCACGGGAGGGGGAAATGGAGGCCTTCTTGTGATCCAAGCCATCGCGTAGTCCTCCGGTAATGATATCTGATGCACGTAATTGTCACCTGGGCAACCACTACGAACGGATTTTTGAGGAGAGCTCAAGTATGCAATCGTTGTTGCTTGGCCGGTGAACCGACCTCTGTTCGCACAAGAGCCTATAGCTCGACTTCATTGCCAGGGGAGAAGAGGAGCAATAGAGGTGGAAGAAGAAGAATAGGGAGTGTGTGTGTGTTCCACGGTTTTGCGAGGGTCTGTTTAAATAACTGATGCCGGTGGGGGAGTGGAGGAGCCGGGTTAAATACGGGGCTTCAGAGTGGGTACCTCGGCCACCGTACTGGTTTAATGTCGATAGGACGATGCATGTATAACCGTTCTGTCACGTCTCTCCGACATTGAACATGCGTGAAGACCGAGGTTCTGACCGATGAGCCGTACGTTCCTCTAGTGAGCGGCCGCGTCGGCACTGGCTGGGCATAAATACCGGTCGCGGTGGTTGGTCCCGCATGCGCTCGACCAACATCGAATGCCAGTGATCTCCATGAATGCACGACGACCGCTTCGCATGCGAGGATAATTTCTAGCGCGGAGGGCTTTTGGGTGGGGCCAGCTTGTCAGAAGCATATGTTTCTGCTGTTTGGACTCCCGCAAAGTATCCCTTTGGTTGGATCAGATTTGTAGCAAAACAGTTAGATGAAACAACCCGCGGATGAATACAGGATCACGTTGAATGGTAAAATTGTTCCGAACAATCTAATCTATACGAAAGGTTTAAGGGTTCGCGTTAAAGATACCCTTATGTATTTAAGAGAAAGAGATTACTATCTATAGGGAAAAAAGGTTCAGTACTACTCCCTTCGTTTTAAATTATTTGACATGGCTTTAGTTTAAATTTAAACTAAACTTACACTAAAACCATGTCAAGTAATCAGAACAAATGAAGTACGAGTACTACTTACAAACAGCTTATCGGTCCAAACCTTTATAAAACAAAAAATGGTAAACAGCGCTTGTCGGTCCAAATCTAAACAGACAGGCGAGGTCGAGACGGCGGGCATACTACTTTAGCATAGCATAGCATATAGTCGGCGCCGAGTCACTCCACAAATGCACCTGCGCCACCGTACACTTTCGTCGCGTAGCACTTTAGCACATCGTACGGACTGTCTCCTCGTATCACATGGGTACAGTAAACATGAGTATGATCGAGGCGTAACGGTTGAAACGACTTTACCATATTTTTTCTAACGTAACGACTTTACCATATTAAGCAGCAAAGGCCATACTTGTTTGGTACATTCAGCTCGTCACGCGAGGAAAAAACAGACGGGGAAAACAACCTTATTACGATCAAACCGTTATTACACGCCGTACTGATTAACGCTAATCAGTACCGGAGTACATGGGATATAAACAGTGTTGATTTATCAGGAGCTGGATGAAGCCACAATTCCAGCTAGCTGAATACAATATGACTCGAGTCGATCCAGAGAGCAGTCCACGTTGCGATCCTCCAACGAGGCCATTTGTGCCTGAATGTTTCCATGCATCGGCGACACCTGCGGAGATGAATCACACTGTTGTTTAATTTAGGACCAGCTACTCCAGGTTCGAGGATCTAACCAGTACTGTAAGTGCATGTGTATTTGCTTCAAAAATGAAGGAATTAACTTCACCTGTGCAATATGAATGGCAGCAGCTAGAGGTGCAGCTCGAGGTCCAGTTCCTCGCCGGCGCTGCTTGCGACGGAGGCCCCTGACCGGCCCACCACGCCGTCGCGGCCAGCGGACGTGTCCCGGAGCAGCGGGAAGCGTGGAGCGCGGCCGCCGCCCCACCTCTCAGGCCTGCAGGCGTCGGTGGCTGGAGCCGCCGCCGCCGCGCCACCGCCGTGTGAGGCGATGTAAGTGTACATGGACCGACCGGCAGCAGAATCGGAGTACGGCACGGCGGCGGTGCCTCCGAACGCGCCGTCGCTGTTGTAGGGGTCGCACAGGACGCCGGCGAGGCGATCCTTGCGGTGGGCGTTCTGGTGGCCGCCGAGCGCTTGCGACTTGAGGAACGTCTTGTCGCAGAAGAGGCACTGGAATAGCCGCACCACCTTGCCGTCCACGTACGCCGTCTGCGCTTCCTCGCCGTGCCGGTCTAGCCCGCTGCCCGCCGGCGCCGTCAACGCCAGCGATGGATCCGCCCCCGCCGACGACGCCGCTTGCACATGGAACCACATCGAGGTGGCCTTCTCCATCGAAGTATATTATGTATGCAAGGGTAGCTGCTCGGTTGCTAGGAACGGTAGCGGCGGCTATAATCCTATATATGGACTTCAAACCTACTACCAATTGAGGGAAAAAAAAACAGATGCGCTACAGCAGTACAGAGTGCATACACCGGTCTAGAGTCAAGCGAGTTACCGGACCCCGGCAACGAGCAACTCGTTGTGGACGATGTGCTTGAAAGGATATTCGATAAACAGTGCAGTGCATGTGTGGCCTACAGTTATGCCGAAAAGTAAGGCCTCCTTCGGTTTGCAGGATTTTAAAAACTCAGAAATAGGAATGCACATGCAAAATAAAGGAATGGAAAACACATGAATTATGTCAAATTAACTGTTTGGTTCACAGGAATTGGAAAGACACATGAATCCAAATAAACATGGTCAAATTAAAGCCAAATCACATGAAAATGTATAGTTAAAATGTTATTATGTCATTATGGTTTTTAGTCTCGTTCTTTGTGCATAGGAATTTGAAAAGGAGGTTCAAGTGGATGTTAGAATTCCTGTGTTTTTCCTTTAAAACTGGATCCAAAGGAACATTTCCTCCACTTTTACTTTGCTTCATACCTTTGAACCAAAAGCATGAATAGTACCATTATAGGAAAATTTTCTATTCCTACACATTTCCTTCACTTTTCCTATGAACCAAAGGAGCCCTAAGGTGGATCTTGCAAATGCGAGGGCATCATACGTAGTCGGTCGAAAGGAGTACAATATGTATTTTGTAATCTTATATATACAATGTTTTGCTCATATTTATTCTTTTGTTAATTGGCTCATATTATTCTTCCATTGCATAATAAACATCATTGTAGGCATCAAATGCATGTTAAAGGTGTGACATAGACCATTAAATTGTATGCGAACTAATGATTGCTAGCATGCAAAATGATACTACATCATGATGCTAGCGTACAAAATGATACTACATTATGGAACATAGAGAGTAAAGAAAAGAATAATAAAGTATCTGTTTAAAGTAAATCCAATTATGTGATTTAATTTTGTATGTTGGTACTTTCTTGCATATATAATTGATTTTACAGAAATAAAAATTTACTAGGCCATATTGAACCTTGGGTATATATCTATCAAATATTCTTCTTTAGGATCAGAGTCAAATGCCACTTCCAGATATTCTTGTTGATAATTAGTTTGTTTTCAATAGCTCCTTTTTTGGTATCTCCGCAACCGCACTATAGCTGTAGATTTAATTAAGCATAGTGCCTTCACAAATACTACAAATCTTCCAATAAATTAAAATAAATGGAATTTGATAAGGTATATTTTTGTTGTACAACATCTCTCTGGTCCATAATATTGTCCAAGGATCTTAGTTAAATTTTGGTACAAGGGACAATTAAATCACGAGGCTGGTGCATGAGAATGGCCTTGTGGAGTGTCGAAACCTAATACCTACCCATGATAGAGTCCTACTGCCACCCTGCACTATGGAATTTTTTTTGTTCTATCCATCAAATATTCTTCTGTAGGATCAAAGCCATATGCCACATCCAGCGCTTCTTGTTCATAAGTCTTTTTTTTCTAACAACTTGTTATTTCTATCTCAGGAACTGCACTATAATCGTAGATCTACTCAAGCATAGTGCCCTAAAAATAATACAACAACTCTTCCAATCAACTGAGAATCCATCTCTGGTGAGATGGTTGGGAGGATTATATTGTCCTTAGTTCACCAGAGATTAAATCTAAGGTCTAAAGCTTTGGTGCTTCATTAAAAAGCAAATAATTTTTCAGTGCGTGTGTGCGTTCATAGGGATGAGTGTATGTACGCACCTATGAATGTCTGCGTATGTATTGTTGTTCTGAAAAAAAAAACTCGGCCAATCAGTTTTAATAAATAAATTTTCCTATGGCATATCACTTGTTGTGTCTCATCTCTCTCGCAAAAAATCTTACTATTCTTCCCTGCATGGTTGAGAAATCCATGGTAGCTGATTTAGTAAAAATACATCTAACATGACTAACAAAAGCTAAAAAGACCATGGACGTACGGTGATCTTGTATGCTTGGATGGGCTTCCCAACGACACATTTGTCGCCGCTCGTGTACATGTCGAGGCCAATTTCGCTTGTTGGTTTCGGTGGATGATTATGCCCTCCCATGATCTATCCATGTAGGTGTCCATAAATGTTGAGAAGAAGGACACTTTGTCCCTTGTCTTGATAATAACTGCAAAATAATCATTTGATGTGCTTGATTTTCTCAAAAACTTTCAGAATCTTTCAGATGAATATTGCCCTCACCAGGCTAATGGTCATCCAACACTTTCTCTCTCGGTTCGAAGGTAGCGGACCTTCTCAAGATAGAAGAGAAAATTTTGTGGGATCATGGAAGGGGATGATCACATGCATCGTACACACCAATGCAGCAAGCGCTTCTTTCAAAACCACACCTATTTACTTCTCGTCTCAAATGAGGAAATGGTTGTGCGTGATGCAAAGAAAAACGACTTACACTCCTTCTCCACCCTCCTAGGCATACATTAGGACCTGGTATGGGTATGTTACCTCACCAACTCGGTTTCTAGTGGCCGTTGGACCGTGGTTGGATGCTTATTTCTCCCATTTGGAAATAGTGACATCATGACTCGATATATCTACCGCACCTAGGGATGAGGTGCCTCAGCCCAACTTGTACCATGCTACTCCCTCCGTTTCATAATTCTTGTCATAGTTTTATTTCAAATGGAATGAAGGGGGTATGTATGTATTAGGATGGTCCCTTTGGCGACCATCGTTGCAAAATTCATGGTCGATGTCGTCTATCCTCCACCCGTACCCATGCGTGCTTCCCCGCCATTGTGTGCACCTCACCATCCCGCCACGTAGCGAGGTTGTCGGTGGGCCTCATATGTTGCGGTCGACTTGAGGTATTGCAGACCACCACACGATGCCATCCAATCCTATCTAGCTTGCCTCACCTCCTCCTTGCTGATGTCGCCTTGGTTGATGCTCAGAAGTGTTAGTTTCTTCATGTGTTTTACTATTTGAATTTAAATATGAATATGAATTTCAAATATTGTTGGAACATATGAAATGAAAATTATTAAATTATTTTGGTGTCACATATGACAACAATCATTAAAGAACTAAAGGAAAGGAAATAAAGCGAAATATAATTTTAACCTTTAGGACTGAAAGGGAAAAATTGGGAATCGTTTTTAGTCCAATTGATATCATAGACACCTCATGTCACCCACACACTATCATTAACTATTTAACTATACTAGGACAATGCCCGTGCGTTGCAACGGGGAAATAAATCCTCGTGTTCCTCACAACATATTCATGTGATTTAGCGACAGATGAAAAGGTTTAATTAATACCCTAAAAAAGATTTAATTAATGTGATTGTATGATATATGGAAATATTTAATTAACATGATTGAATTATGCATGAAAAGATGTTAATATGATTTAAGTCGCATATGGTAAGGTGTGGTTAAATAAGATTTGGTGGGATAAGAAAACCGGTTGAACGAAAAACTCGATGAAGAGGCGTGGTGGAAGAAAATAAACCGATTGACGAAACTGCTGGCAAAACACTTGGAAGGGACCGTGAGGAACCGTTAGCCTATTTTTAGATAGTAGAGATAGAGATTACAACATGAGAAAAGAAAAACCCACCCAGACGTAACACACCTAAAAATTCCATTTCCCTATTAGTATGATACAGTAATAGTATATCATGGTTTTTGTATTGTAATTTCATTATGCAAGCTGTAATGTGCCGTGCACTTATAACTCTGTAGTGTTTCTAGATAATCAATCTTATACTTGTCCCTAAGCAAAAGAAGCTCCGTCAAATAAAGTTTCTCCTATTCACGGTGGGGTAATCATAGGGAACGAACATTCGCTTCCAGACATGGCAAGAGTGAACGTTTTGTATGACAATCGCTGTATATACGGGTGACAACTGCCCGCACGAGCTTTACAACCGAAGGAAAAAACTACAGCGAGTTGCCATGTGCTACACATTGCAGTTGCCATCCGTCTCTTCATTGGTTGCCACGAGCAACATTCGTGCTTGCTATGTTCCTGAGCAAACGTTTGCTCTAAGTTGACGTCCAATATTAATGTAGCAGGAGTAGCTTATATCACATGCAGTTCTCATGCTTGGTTCAATAAAAAAGAAAGTTTAATGCAGCTGGAGTAGCTTATGAAACCTGATCAGTATGTGCATATATGACAAGCTGGAGAGAATGAAACTTGTATGTTTAGATAAAATTAATATCAATCTCTTTGGGTCAGGTGAAGACGGGTTTGTTTGCAAGAATCTCCAAACAGCGATATCAATGAGCAGTCCTAGTTGCAGCCGAGGTCGACAGCGAGAGCATCGTGTGCTCTTGTCGTCGGCACAAACTCGCATCTGAGTCACTCACTCCACTTGTACGTACCTTTCTGTGGCATGTTTATGTACTGTTGTACAGTCGTGGAATCACATGGGTGGAGAAAGAGATACGGATCACAACGGCTGGCTAGCTCTTGTGTCGCATCGCATGCATATTGTGCCAATCTCTCACTTATTGAAACTACTTTCGCCCAATTAAGCACCGGAGAGTATTCTGGTTTGGTCCATCGATCGTACACAATGCACTTCTTTGACACGACAAAAAGGAAAAAAGAATGGGGAAGCCATAGCCAAACCTGGTCATATATAACCTCGATTGTCGACACAGACGATCTGTGCACGGACATTAATCACACGGCTAGTTAAGCTAGTACTCGTAGATGAACAAGAGGATCATGATTAACAAAGGGATCGATGGACCCAACGATCCGACTCGTTCATTACAAAAATATTAGTAGTAGTGTACTACAAAAACATGCAACAAGCTAAAAACTTAAAAGGCAGTTTTCCTCCTCCATTAATCTGAAACATTTTTCAGTTGGCAATCCTTCCTTCCAGCTGCAAGGCACCGATATCCATCAATCCATGCCGTCTGCATATGCATGCCTCCTTTCTCGCCATCTTCAGAGCTCGGACTCCTTAAGTCTTCCCTTGATTGGTTGGTTATTCATACAAAAAAGGCCAGGCGTCAGATCAATATACAAGTTCTGTAAAAAAAGATTAATATACAAGTTAAAGGTCACCGCAACATGATCGTCATTGTTCAACAAATCTCTGTCGAAACCGCATTGCGTTTCTAGTTCCTCAAATCTACTACACATATATGGCTCCTGCCCACGACGCACAAGCTTACGGTGCGATGATGGAAAATATGTACAGTGTTGTCTCAAAATGATATCACCTGCGATATGAGTTGCCGCAACCAGCAGCCAAGCGACGCCAGCAAGCTACTAGAGGCGCAGCTCGAGGTCCAGCTCCTCGCCGGCGCCTGTTCCGACGGATGCCCTGGACCGTCCCAGCACGCCGTCCCGGCCAGCGAAGGGGTCCAGGAGCGGCGCGTGCTCGGCCAAGCGTGGAGCACCACCGCCTCGCCCCCACCTCTCTAGCTTGCAGGGATCGGTGGCTGGTGCCGCCGCCACACCGCCGCCGTGCGAGACGGCGGAAGTGCACATCGACCGGCTGGTGCCAAAATCGCACGACGACCCGGCTACGGCGGCGCCTCCGAATGGCCTCGGAGGAAGCCCTCGCGGCGGTGCTTGCGGTGCGCGTTCTGGTGGCCGCCGAGCGCCTGCAACTTGAGGAACGTCTTGTCGCAGTAGAGGCACTGAAACAGCCGCACCGTCCTGCCGTCCACAAGCGCCGTCGGTGCCACCTCCTCGTCCCGCTCTTGGCTGCTGTCCCCTGAAGACAACGCCATTGACAGGTCCGGCACCGCCGCTGCCGCCGCGGCGGCTTGCACATGGAACCACGACGACGTGCCCTTGTCCATCGAGGTAACAGTATGTATCGCCTCAGGAGTAGTACAACACAACACAAGTATATTGGCAACAGAACTGATAGATAGCTAGAAATGGTAACGGCGGCGCTTCTACAACGGGGAAAAGGAGTATGAGGCAACCTAAAATCTTCTAAGCCCAACTGCACTCGTTCGGCGTGTCGGGTCACACATTTATTTCGTTTTCGTTTTTTTCAAAATGCTATAACTTTTGAACCAAACATCGAAACGAAGATCCGTTTTCACCGTTATGTTTCTAAGGACGAGATCTTTGAAACTAGATCTCATATGAATAAATTTCGATGATTTTTTAAAAACAAACAACTTTGATGCTAAATGAGGTAACTATAGTGCTAAACAGAAGAAACTTTTTGCTATGATAGTTGCTTAGTTTTTGTATGAAAGTTGCTTGGTTTGATAGGCCAGTTGTTTGGTTTGATAGGCCAGTTGTTTGGTTTGTTAGTACAGTTGATTTGTCTGTTAGGACAGTTGCTTGATTTTGTTATTGGAGTTTTTTTTGTTAAGATATTTGCTTGGTTTGTTAGGACGGTTGCTTGGTTTGCTAAGACATTATGCATTGTGTGTTTTGATAATATAGTTGCATGGATTTTCTAGGACAGTTGTTTGGTTTTATTAAGATAGTTGCTTAGTTTTGTTAGGACAGTTGTTGATTTATTAAGACAATCGATTGGTTTTGTTATGACAGTTGTTTGTTTAACTAGGACAGTTGCTTGGTTTACTAGGACAGTTGCTTGGTTTGTTAGGTCAGTTGCTCTCTTTTGTTAGGACAGTGCCTTGGTTTTGTTATTGAAGTTGTTTGTTTTTTGTTAAGATAGTTGCTTGATTTGTTAGGACAGTTGCTTGGTTTGCTAAGACATTATGCATTATGTGTTTTGATAATATAGTTGCATGGATTTGTCAGGACAGTTGCTTGATTTTGTTAGGATAGTTGTTTAGTTTTGTTAGGACATGTTCTTGATTTATTAGGACAATCGATTGATTTTGTTATAAGAGTTGCTTGGTTTACTATGACAATTGTTTAGTTTTGTTAGGTCAGTTGTTTTGGTTTTACACAAACCAAGATGATAGAAAGTCATATTAGACAAACAAGAAGAGTTGCTTACTGATAGCATTAAAGTACCTTAATACCACACAGAGTTGCTCAAAAAAAAAAGTTCAGCGAAACCTATCCATATGGGATCTAGTTTTGAAGAACTCGTCGCGTAAAACCCAACGGTGAAAACGGAACTGAATTCTAACACTCGAATCAAAAGTTATGGCTTTTTAAATTTTTTGAAACCACTCATAAATGCACGAGTTGCAATGGATGGATACGTTCTAGCGTGCGCTTCAGGGCGGGTGATAAAAAAATACCTTTTCTAGCGATCCGACAGCGCGCGCAGTAGTCATTTCCATATTAGGAATGACCGCTTAAGTAGAATAGTGGGCGCGCGTGCGCTCCTGAGCCACGTCCATGAAGCAAGCGCTGGGTTCGACGGATATAAATAGACGAATGCTATTTTTCAGCCGACTGATTTAAATTTGTTTCCATTCAATTATTTTGGCAGTCGGATCTCGCATTGTGATTCGTGCCAAAAGCAACTCTACCAAATACGCCATATATATTTCGATATTGCACAAAGCATTTGCGAACGATCCGCAAAAATATTTACGTTACCAAAGGGTATCTCGCGGAACAGATACTAAAAATTCATACTACAAAAGATATTGACACTGAAACTGTAAGCGTCCACCCGCCGTGGCCAGCCCAGCCTAACCCGCCCTGGCCGTAGCCGCTAGGAACGCGCCCGAGCCCAATCTCGTCTGCCGTGGCCGCCCGAGCCCAATCTCGTCCGCCGTCGCCGCTGCCCGACCGCGCCTATCCTCGTCGTGGCCTCACTCGGGGGGTGCGCTCGGCCTCATCGTGGTCTCGCTGTATCTGCTAGAGTTGCTCTGAACCTTTTCGGCCTTCAGTGGGAATTTTCGGCATTCAATAGCAAGCTGCAATGGCTATGTCATTTCGCCTTCACTCGGTGTTTCAAACTTTGTGTTTGGAGTTATTTCATTTCCCTTCTAACCATATAATGTTTTGCCTCCTGGTTTTTTTTTGTCATGTCTATGTTTAGCACCTATTTTTTGAAATTTATTATTACCATTTTTTTTAAATTCATTCTTTTTTTGTGGGGTACAATTCATTCTTGTTATTCTAGAATTACTATTTTTGTAGTTTTTATAGTTTGAGGTAGCAGAGTATTTTTTTTGGTAGTTAACTTGAATTTATATTGGAATTCTTTCCATGCATGTTAGCCTAGAATTATTTATGATTCATTCTTGTTCTATTAGAAACAGTGTGTGATTTTCTATAATTTCAACCACTAGAATTACACTTTATAGTTTTATTTTTATTTTTTCTTGGATAAATGACATTTGAATTAAATCGATATATCAAGGTGATACATCCGCATTGAACATGTCTTGAATAACATGATGCACAAAGCAAACATATCAAACAGGACCATGCATAAATTATTGTTTTACAGTAAAGATATAGAAGCCAACGCGTACGATGAGGTCGATCCTATCCGAAGATTACATCATCATCCATGGTGAGAGAAAACATTTGTGGTTGTATGCTCCAGTCAGTTAGACAACCATAAAAAAGGTATATGTCCTTCAACCTCTACATGATAGATAAAAGGAAAAAGCTATGCAACTCCGCCGCATGGAGCTGGTTTGATGCGGCGGGCTTGGCATAGGAAAATTGCATGCAAAGACCTGTTACATCATGCTGACATCATCGCATTAAATGTATTTGTCAAAAATTTAAAATGATTTATCTCACAAACTATTAATCCGATTTGCGTTCTTCAGTGTTGAGTTTGTTTTCACGAGGGCTTCGAAACAAGATCTGATATGGGATGGCCTGATCTTCTCAGTAAGCGTACGGTGAATATGAGAGCAATGATAGATATCTAGTATGTAGCCGATGAACTCTCCTCGCTAGATCTCTGTTGCCAATGCGACAGCTCTCTACCCTTTGGATATTCACAACTTCACACACTTGCGCAGCGTAGCCGTCGACCACGAGACGGTAATTTGCAATCTACTAATTCCCAGTGGAACAACAGATCACACAAAACTTGCAGTAGCAACACTTCAGATCGATACGAATTGAAGTATATGATTCAAGATGAAAGATTGGAGCTATTCTCAAGAACTAGGGTTTATCTAAACGTGGTCTAACCTAAAAACTCGTAGGGGGTCCTATATTTATAAGCTAGGGTGTCCAAACGGGGATACATGGGCCGCAGCCCTTAATTCTGCGCGCAGGCATCGGGCAGGTCGGACGGTCCGACCTGTAACTCGGACGGTCCGGCCTCAGGACGGACGGTCCGACCTGTTACTCGAACGGTCCGACCTAAGCAGTAAATGCTACTGATGTTTGGCGTCGTAAGTCGGACGGTCCGACTTGATACTCGGACGGTCCGGGCTGGGGTCTGACGGTCTGACATGAAGTCCGGACGGTCCGACTTGGCCAGTAATTCCACTGATCTTCGGAGGCATATTTCAGACGGTCCGCCTTGACGTCCGATCGTCCGGCCTGGTGTCCCGGACGGTCCGACTTGCAATCCGGTCGTCCGACGTCTTCATCAATTCCTCCTTTTGCTTCATCTTCGTGCAACTCTCTCCTCGTGCAACTTGCGCTTGTTCCTTCTCTTCCTCTTGTATAACTCCTTGGTACCTGATAACACATATATACGAGGACTTAGGCAGTATAAAATCCTCACGAAGTAAAACATCAAATTCTATGAGGAATAAGTTCACCTGTTGTTCTAGTAGCTTTGCACGAGCTCTTGTAATAGGTCCAATTCTGATTTCATTGGACTTAATCATCATTGGTTCTTCATTAGGTGTTGGAGGTGCAAGAGTAGTAGGGATGTCCTCATCATCTCCCCCCCCCTTCAAAAGGCGTAGACCTCGACGCTCCAAGGTCATCTCCATCGTAGGGTGACAAATCAGCAACGTTGAAACTGTTGCTAGCACCTCCAAACTCAGTAATGGGTATATCAATCGAGTAGGCATTGTCATTGATCTTGGCTAACACTTTGTAAGGACCAGCACCACGTGGCTTCAACTTGGAATTCCGCATCGCTGGAAACCTATCCTTGCGCAAATGCACCCAAACCTTATCTCCAGGCTGAAAAAGAACTTCCTTCCGTGACTGATTCCGTGCAGCAGCAACGTTCTTGCCTTGCTTCTCAATAGCCTCTCGAGTTTTCTCATGAATCTGCTTCACATAATCTGCTCTTTTGGATGCCTCCATATTAACTCTTTCCTGCAATGGAAGAGGCAACAAATCAAATGGCGTAATAGGCTTAAAACCATACACCACCTCAAAAGGACAAAGCTGAGTAGTAGTGTGTACTGCCCTGTTATAAGCAAACTCAACATGTGGCAAACAGTCCTCCCATTCACGCAGATTTTTCTTGATCATAGTGCGCAACAATTGTGACAATGTTCTATTCACCACCTCCGTTTGACCATCAGTTTGAGGATGACATGTAGTGCTGAACATCAACTTTGTTCCCAGCTTTCCCCAAAGTGTCTTCCAGAAGTACCTCACAAATTTCACATCCCTGTCAGAAACAATTGTCTTGGGCACTCCATGCAAGCGTACAATCTCCCTGAAAAACAGATTAGCAACATGCGACGCATCGTCGCTCTTGTTGCATGCAATAAAGTGTGCCATCTTAGAAAATCTATCCACTACCACAAATATACTATCATGACCGTGTTTAGTACGTGGAAATCCTAACACAAAATCCATACTAATATCTTCCCACGGTGTGGTAGGAGCCGATAGTGGAGTATACAAAACACGAGGCTTCAACTTGGACTTTGATGTGTTGCATACAATGCAACGGCGAACAAACCTGTCCACATCACGCCTCATCCTGGGCCAATAAAAATGATCAGCAAGCATGAGTAGCGTCTTGTCACGCCCAAAATGACCCATCAAACCTCCAGCATGTGATTCCCGCAACAAGAGCAAACGCACAGACGATTCTGGAACACAAAGTTTGTTAGCACGAAACAGAAATCTATCATGTATGTGGAACTTGTCCCATGCGTTTCGAAGCACACACAAACGATATGGTTCAGCAAAATCAGGATCAGTTGCATATAAATCACACAAGCTTTCTAAACCAGGAATTTTAACATCAAGATGTGTCAATAACATGTTCTTCCTAGATAGAGCATCAGCAACAACATTATCTTTCCCTTTCTTATGTTTAATGATGTAGGGAAAAGACTCAATGAACTCAACCCATTTAGCTAAGCGCCTATGCAAGTTAGATTGCGCCTTCATGTATTTCAAAGCTCCATGATCAGAATGTATTATAAATTCTTTTGGCCACAAATAATGTTGCTAAACCTCAAGAACTCGAACAAGTGCATACAATTCGTTGTCATAAACAGGGTAGTTCAATCTAGCACCAGAAAGTTTCTCACTGAAATAAGCAATAGGTCTACCTTCTTGCATCAACACACCAGCAATGCCTATACCACTAGCATCACATTCAACTTCAAATTGCTTAGCTAAATCAGGTAATGCAAGTAATGGTGCAGAAGTAAGCAAACGTTTTAGGTCATCAAATGCAAGGTCTTGGGCAACACCCCAAACAAAAGGTACACCTTTCTTAGTCAATTCATTCAAAGGTGCAACAATAGTACTAAAGTCTTTCACAAAACATCTATAAAAACCAACAAGACCATGAAAACTTCGTACTTGGCTAACATTCATGGGAGTAGGCCAATTTTGAATTGCCTCAATTTTAGAAGAATCTACTTCTAACCCATGCTTCGAGAAAACATATCCCAGAAATATGACCTTATCTTTTGCAAATGTGCACTTCTCAACATTAGCATATAATTTAGCATCACGCAACACTTGCAAAACTTGCCTAATATGATCAACATGCTCAAATTCAGTGCGGCTGTAAATAAGTATATCATCAAAATACACAACCACAAAACGACCAATAAACTCCCTCAAAACATGGTTCATTAATCTCATGAAAGTACTAGGAGCATTAGTAAGACCAAAAGGCATAACTAACCATTCATATAAACCAAACTTAGTTTTGAAAGCAGTTTTCCATTCATCCCCGTCTTTCATCCTAATTTGATGGTATCCACTACGCAAATCAATCTTAGAGAAAATAGCAGCACCACTCAATTCATCAAGCATATCCTCTAAACGTGGAATAAGATGGCGATATCGAATAGTGATATTATTTATAGCTCTACAATCTACGCACATACGCCATGTACCATCTTTCTTAGGAACCAAAATAACAGGCACAACACAAGGGCTAAGACTGACACGAATATACCCTTTATCCAGAAGTGCTTGTACTTGCTGTTGAATCTCCTTCGTCTCTTGGGGATTCGTCCTGTATGGTGCCCGGTTGGGAAGTGTAGCACCCGGTATAAGATCAATTTGGTGCTCAATACCACGTAATGGTGGCAATCCCGCTGGTACCTCCGCCGGAAACACATCATCAAATTCCTGCAAAACATTAGACACACCAGGAGAAAGAGGATGATTATCGTTAGAAAGAAAAACCTCGCCTTTGTACATAAGCACAAGTGGCATGGCTGTAGGATCCTCACTAAATTATCTCATGTCTTCTTTGGTGGCTAATATAAGCAAACTAGACTCTCTCGCACTTTTCGTTATAGAATCACGCACAGCTATTACATTGTTCTCTCGTGTGGGTCCTAAATTGACCTCAACTTTCTGACGAGGCTCATTCACAATTTGCTGTGGAGACATAGGATGGAGAGTAACATTATTGCCCTTGAACTCTAAGTGATATGTATTGGCTCGGCCATTGTGTTGCACATGGCGATCATATAACCACGGCCAACCCAATAGAAGATGGCAAACTGTCATAGGCACCACATCAAAATCAATGGAATCCTAGTATGGGCCTATCTCAAAATTCACACGCACCATATGATTCACCTTCATCACACCACTGTCACTCAACCATTGGACATAATATGGATTTGGGTGAGGTAAGTATTTCAGATTCAGCTTGGCACATAACTCCTTGCTTGCGAGGTTGCGGCAGCTACCTCCATCGATGATCACTTTGCAAGCTTTGTTGGGACCAACTAATGCCTTGGTCTGAAACAGATTACAACGCTGAGAATCAGCATGTGGCTGCACAGTGAGAGCACGTTGTGACACAACAATAGTAGGAGCAGGAGACGGAAAAGCATCCATGCCTTCGTCACTGTTGTATCCTTCGTCATCAAACACGGCTGGGTCTTCATCATCACCGGTTTCATACTCGCCGGTGTCTTCATTAATGAACATGACCTTTCGGTTCGGGCAATCTCTCTTGAAGTGGCCCAGATTACCGCAAGAGTGACAAGTCATCTCGCGATTGCGAGCTGTAGACATGTTGGAGCCTGCACTAGCGGCAGGAGCTGCTGGCTTCTTGGCCATAGAGCCATTGGAGGCTGGCTTGGAAAGTGAAGAAGAAGCACGAGTATTGGCACCATAGTTCTCCATAGGCGTGGCAGACTGTGTCCGTGGAGAAAATCTGCTAGATGATGTGTATTTGGCCTTCAGTTGTGCCTCTTCTGCAAGCTGTGATTCAGCCTCCCTTGCAAGATGCAATAGATAATTCATATTATAGTATTGGTGATGCCGCACAATACTTTTGATGTTAAATTTCAGCCCATGGATAAAATGTTGCATAGTCATCTCAACCTCTTCACGAACTTGTGCACGTTGCAGCAACATCTCCATCTCCATATAGTAGGCAGCAATGGACATAGTACCTTGCTTCAATTGTTGCAATTTATCAAAATAATTCCGTAAGTAATTTGTGGGAACAAACCGAGCTTTCATGATCGCCTTCATGTCACGCCATGTACGAATAGGCTGCCCATCGGTTTCTTGTATCTCGGTCAACACACTCTCCCACCAACGCAAGGCATAACCGTCAAACTCGGAAGAAGCAATCGTGATCTTCTTGTCCTCCGAATAATCATGCAAACGCCATAATTTTTCCATCTTAAGCTCCCATGTGAGGTACTCTTCCACATCCGTGGAACCTTCAAATTTGGGGATGTTAAACTTGGGCTTGCTCAAGACATCTTCTTCCTGAATGGGTAGACGGCGCGCACGAAAACCAAGTGGAGGTTGGAGAACCGGCCCTTGAACACGCCCACGGCCTTGATTGCCCCTCAAATCAGCATTGTCGCCATGGACACTACCATCATCTTCCTGAGCATCAGGTTGGCGTTGTACAATAGCTGCTTGTATGCCAGTGACAGATGTTGTCATTTGCTGTAGGCTCTGCTGTATAGCAGCAAGTTGTCGTTGCATAGTGGTGACTGTAGCTTCAGTCGCGTCCACTTTCAGTTGGACCGCTTGAACATTTGTATCAATCGCATCAGCGGATTTAGTCAACAACCCAGTCAAGTGATCACGGAGACCTTCATATGCCTCCCATGTAACTGGCGCATCCTTGTCTTGTTTCTGCATCACATCAAAACCACTTTGAGACATGATTAGTAGGTTAATGCACTAAATCAAAATCTTTTGGTGGACACTCACAACTCACTCAAAACTGACAAGAAAAAGGTGAATCTTACCGTTCCAAAGTGAATAGTAATGCGTACCCGCTCGGATGGAGGACTAGTGCACGGATGTGATGAAGTGAATACCCGAGTAAAAGAGTGAACACACGACAAAGCAGGATATATGTGGTGGAGCTATAGGTATGGCACCCTAACTACACCGAAGTCAAGTCCTAGTGTTGATCGTGTGATACAAACCCAAGGAAAAACTCACACAGTGGAGACAAACGAAAAAATAGACCACTCAAAAGATCACCACTATGATATGTCCTTTCTAGCACTTGTATATCTCTTTGCAATCTTGGATAACTCTTTTTTGATCACACTTCTTTCTCTTTTTTTTGTTTGAATCTTTTCTCTTTTTCTCTCCTTTTTTTGACACTATTCCAAATTGGACGAAATTGCTACAGTAACTTCTCTCTTTAGGCCACAATATGTCGCACCGCGGAGAAATTTTCGGGAAGAACACAACGAAACAGCAAACTAAAACAATGACTCCGATGCAATCTAAGTTATGGCAAAACTAGAAACCCTAAGATTTTTGTATGGCTTTTTCTAGATAGGACGAAACAAAACGATCTACGGGGGATTTGGTGGATGCTTACCGAGGGAACACTGGAAATCTGATACCAAGATGATATGGGGTGGCCCGATCTTCTCAGTAAGCGTACGGTGAATATGAGAGCAATGATAGATATCTTGTATGTAGCCGATGAACTCTCCTCGCTAGATCTCTGTTGCCAATGCGACAGTCTCTACCCTTTGGATATTCACAACTTCACACACTTGCGCAACGTAGCCGTCGACCACGAGACGGTAATTTGCAATCTACTAATTCCCAGTGGAACAACAGATCACACAAAACTTGCAGTAGCAACACTTCAGATCGATACGAATTGAAGTATATGATTCAAGATGAAAGATTGGAGCTATTCTCAAGAACTAGGGTTTATCTAAACGTGGTCTAACCTAAAAACTCGTAGGGGGTCCTATATTTATAAGCTAGGGTGTCCAAACGGGGATACATGGGCCGCAGCCCTTAATTCTGCGCGCAGGCATCGGGCAGGTCGGACGGTCCGACCTGTAACTCGGACGGTCCGACCTAAGGACGGACGGTCCGGCCTCAGGACGGACGGTCTGACCTGTTACTCGGACGGTCCGACCTAAGCAGTAAATGCTACTGATGTTTGGCGTCGTAAGTCGGACGGTCCGGCTTGATACTCGGACGGTCCGGGCTGGGGTCCGACGGTCCGACATGAAGTCCGGACAGTCCGACTTGGCCAGTAATTCCACTGATCTTCGGAGGCATATTTCGTACGGTCCGCCTTGACGTCCGGTCGTCCGGCCTGGTGTCCCGGACGGTCCGACTTGCAATCCGGTCGTCCGACGTCTTCAGCAATTCCTCCTTTTGCTTCATCTTCGTGCAACTCTCTCCTCGTGCAACTTGCCCTTGTTCCTTCTCTTCCTCTTGTATAACTCCTTGGTACCTGATAGCACATATATACGAGGACTTAGGCATTATAAAAACCTCATGAAGTAAAACATCAGATTTTATGACAAATAAGTTCACCTGTTGTTCTAGTAGCTTTGCACGAGCTCTTGTAATAGGTCCAATTCTGATTTCATTGGACTTAATCATCATTGGTTCTTCATTAGGTGTTGGAGGTGCAAGAGTAGTAGGGATGTCCTCATCAAGATCCCATATTGATATGTTTCGATGAACTTTTTTCGTCACCGTCGGTTGCCAGATTTAGGTCTTTTGCCACAAATATTTGTACGTAGTTATCGGGGAATAGTTCCGTACACTTAAACTTATGATACAACCCGATAAAATAAAACGACAACCCAAACTGATAAAAGTGGCAAAAATAATAAACCACCATGTCAATTAGATGTAAAAAATACGGCAACCGGACATAATTAAATCGATAACCAATCGTTCAATCACAACTAGTTATTATGGCAATTGAGTATAAACAATATGACAAGTACAAACACTTTTTTAGGTGATTCTAAAGAGAAACATATATAAATACCATAGAAACAAGTTTTTTATTTATGTATGTTAGAAAAAAGTGATTTGACCACCAAGTTGACATAATATGGCAACTATATGAATAATTATCAGGCAAGTAGAACAGTAATGTGGCAAGTACTGATGAAAAAAAAAGTTTGTCAAAATATGTTGACATAGGATCTAGTTTTGAAGATCTCGTCGCGAGAAAGCAAATGGTGCAAACGGATTATCAATCAAATTAACGTGTTGCAATATAAATATTTTTAAAAATCAAAGATAGACTAAGCTAGCACATTTTGCTAATGAAAAGGAAGCCGCCACATGGTACTTGGGCCAGTGCGGCGCTGCTGCCTAGTGGGGAGCCATTGCATACATGCATGAACAACATGCATAGAAAATCAAAGGAGGTTTTTTTTATTAAAAATCACATCATTCCTAATAAAGTCAGATAGCCCAACATAATGTTGCCGCCTCCACAAAAATATGTGCAGAAAATCAAAATTATATACCACGCAATCAATTACTGAACATATTACACACACTAGGGGTGTAAAGGTTTGAAGCTACTTGAACTATGACATCCGAAAACAGGCTTTCGCCCCCCTTTATAGATAAAGGACCGGAACAGAGTACACGGCCGAACGATACATGTTGGTGAGGTAGCCCTCTTACAAAGCTGGTCTTAAGATATACGGCGCACGTAGGCACCTGCGCGGCCAACGAGAATCATCTCGAGAACTAGACGCACCCACGCAACACCCTAACACATCTAAGCTCCACGACAACGTCCTCAAGAGGAAAGACGGCGCAGAACGTCGCCGCTGTCGAGTCCAACCGGACAAAGGTCTTCACCCGAAACCTTGACACGGGCAGCAGATCCACGATGATGTCTTCAAGAAGAGCGCGGCACCCGCAGGTGTCGCCGTCATCGGAGCCAAGGCACAGAGCTTTCGATCGGCAACTCACTCGTGCCACCGATGACGTCAGAGTGTTACATGGAGGCTAGCCTCAGATCCACACCAGGACACCTCCCTCGAGGAGGTATGTCCGGGCTACCCATCGCTCCACCGCCCGTTGCCCGCACAACCCCGGGGAGAGCCACCATCACCACAATGGTGCCTGCCGGAAAATAACCATGTGGACCACCTTCCAGGGCCACCGCCCGGCCTCCAAGCCGACAGATAGCGCTCGTCGACCACGTCACCACGCCCCCGACCCCGGTGGAAAGAGCGACGACACCCATCACCTCTCCGTCCGGCATCAGCCCATGAGTCTGGGTAGGCGCCTCCATCGTCAGAGGCACCCACACCTGCATCCCCAGCCAGTTCCAGCGAACTGGGGGGGGATACGACTCCAAGGTTGCCGACGGCCTCCGGAGAGCCAACCCAAGCCATCCTCTCGCGATGCCAAGTCCGAGGTCACTGGCGCCGATCTGCGGCCCCGACGCACCGCTACCACGGCCACCACCTACGAGCACTGTACCCGTGAAAGGGGCACCACCGCTCGTGAGCACCTCCCAGGCCAAGCCCAGCCACACCTACCCGAAGCGCGAGCTTCGATCCGCCCCGGGCTCTAAGCTGACTCGCCCGAGCACGAACCCTAGATCTGATACATCCCCTAAGCGTGTGCGGCGACGACCGCCCAGCCCCGCGCACCGTCGAACCTGATACAGGAGAGGGTCGGCTGCCATCATCACCCTGCGCCGCCTGTGCCTCCACCAACCAGAGCCGCCACAGCTCCTGCCGGAGCCACCCACAGCCCGCGTCGACCAAGAGGGCAGACCGGCAGTGCCGCCACCGCCAAACTGACGGCCACGCCAAGATCCGTCGCTGTCCCACAGGACACGCACCACAGCCACCCAAAAGATCGCCACGAACCCGCCGCACCGCCGAACGCAGCCCGCGGCTCCTGCCGGAGCCAGACGCCAGCAGTAGCTAGATCTGGCCGGAGGCCGGCAGGACCGCCACCACCCGGCGGGGCCGACGCCGAGGTGGGCGGCCGAGACCAGCCCTCAACAGCGGCGAGCCAGAGCCCGGCTGCCGCCGAGCCCATGGCCGCCCGCAGCCACGACGCACCATATCTGGCTGGGCAGGCCGAAGTCTCCTCCGACGAACAGGGACGCCCCGCCGCCCGCTGAGCCTCTCCACGCCGCGGCCGGCATCTGCTCCTCCGCCGCGGCGCCCCCAGCAAGCACAACACCGCCGCCTGGCCCAAGGGCCCGCGCCCGTCGAGCCCCGCGGGGGGAGAAGAAGCACCCCGCCGCCGCCAGCACGTCTTGGCGGCGGCGGACGGAGAGGAGCACGAGAGGGGGGAGGGAGGCGGTCGGCGCTAGGGTTTTCCCTCCCGGCGGCGCCCGCGGGAGGGGGAGGGGGAGGAATTTCACTTGAACTATGACATGCACTACACAAGCAGGCTTATGCTAAAATCTATGTTTTTAAAAGAATCATCATGTTGGCATAATATATTATGTTATAAATTGCGGCGTAGCAGGTTATCCATGGCGGGCGGTATAGAGGAGCCTCTCAACGTCACACCGACACGAGATGCCCCAGACATGGAGGTCAGGCGTGTTGTCCATAACAGTCATCAACACCTCATTATACAATGGCGAGGCATATATCAGTTTGATACGTGTCCTACATATCTATAATCTATTATGTTCATGATCTATTTATATCATTTTGTATCTTCTGACAATGCACATTTATATAATTTTTGTTTGGACTAGCATATTAATCCAGTGCCAAAGATCATTTCATGTTTTCCAGTGCTTTGTCTTTTAGATTAAATTTTCCAGAGCCATTTTTTTAAAAATATTATGAAATTTATTTTACACCAAAAGACTCGGCCAACGAGAAGATGGGATACATGGGAGCCGCTAGCAACGCACGTCCTCCCTCCATGTGACTGTGGTGGTTGGGCTGTGTGGGAGTTGTGTAAGGCGGTTCCACCTCTCCTTCGCCCGCAAGAAAGATCTTGAAGAATCTGGAGTCATGTAGAATTTCTGCCCAATCGAAGGTACGGATCTCCAAATAGAAAAGAAACAATGACCATACGCAGAAAAATATCAAAAACAGAACAAAAATAGAGAGAAACAAAGAGAAGTGAGATCAAATCTCGAAGGGGGTATCACCCTTCGGGAGGCCTAAACACCAAGGAACAGAGGGGGAAACCTCTTCCCACATAGAATATAGATTAAGGAAGAAGAAGGAGGAGGGGGCATATCCCTCCTCTATTTACTGTTTATAATGCTACTTTCCAAAGGTTTTAGATGTTACAGTGGAAATTTTGTGCTTGTGTTTTGTGGTTTGGTGTACTAGCTATAAGATATATTATCATGTTAATTATAAAATCTTGATGAAATTTTGATGCATATAAAAATAATAAAATATATGGTGTGTTTGATATGAAATCATGGTGAACATTTATTCGACGTGAAATGTGAATATGATTATTACATGCATTACATAATTGGATAAATAACCTGCTCATTGGGTCACTACATTGCACACGGGTACTTATTAAGTTTTTTTGGCGATGACTACATGCAACACACAAATTTGGTATGAAATGAGCACGTGATATCGATGACCCCCCCCCCCCCACACACACACTTCCTTCTTGGCCGGGGGGGATGGCGGGGCTCAATCATTACCGACAACTAGTTGACGACAAAGCCCTGAGAGGGGCCCATGGCTTAGGCTTTGCCATCCACCGTTTGATGTGAAAGTTCTGATGTCCCTCCGTTAACGTCAAATGATTAGGGGGGCATGGCTTAGGCTTTGACATCCGTCGTTTGATGTGAAAGTCCTGATGTCCCTCTGTTAACATCAAATGATTTACTTTGTCGTCAGCCAGGTTTTGTGGATGGCAAAGTAGCCAGACCGACGGCAAAAGATTTGTCATCCGCCCAATAATAAGAGAACGACCTTTGCCGATAGTATTTCAGCCGGAGTTCTTCTTCAGTACTCCCCCCCCTAAGAGATTCAATGGCTGAGATTACATCTTACCTTTTCATAGCCAGGGGCAAGATGGGCAATTATAAAAATATCTCACGGGGCGAGAGGCGCGCCGTATCCATACGGGCCGCTATGCGGGGCGAGAACGCAGAAATCGGCCCTAATTACGGCGTCACTTTAATGCGCGGATGATTTGCGAGCTGCCACCGGCTAGGAACGACGCTTGCCTTTGTTTTGTCATTGCACGGTGCCATTAATTTACCATTTTCCCTCACCGCACGTTTCGTTTTCATTGCCAAAAGAAATTACAAATACCGATCTAGAACTAGCCAGTATAATACACTTACACATAATCTTATATTTCCTTCGTTTTTTTTTACTTCGCATATAAGATTTGTTCAAAGTCAAAATTTATAAAGTTTGATTAAATTTAAATTAAAAAAATACAAAAATTAATCTCATGATGCATCTACTGGTATTGACTTTATATTGTGAATGTTGATACATTTTTCTATAAAGTTGATCAAACTTTATCAGATTTGACTTCAGACAAATATTATATGTGAAGTAAAAAAAGGAGGGAGTACACATCTTCTATATATGTTGATGTAGATGGTTCTTAGCTAATTACTACCAGAAGCACAGCCCTGGCCAAGAACCACCTCTCCGGCTCGGCGGCTCGGCGCAGCGAGTTCGCCGTACTTCCGCCATCGACTTTTCAAAGTAGATGGAAGGTGGCAAGCGCTACCTTACGGGACTAACGTCCTAAGGGGTAGACCATCGGTGGCCATTTGCACATGCAATTTTTTTTATCTATACGAAATCAACTCAACTTTTTGTGGACACTATGTATTCATATTGTAGGGCTCCATGCAAAGTTTGAATTTTTTTTTGTGCAAAGTATGCAACGTTGTCTCGTCTGGTCGTTTTTGGCCTTTATTGGCGGTATAAAGGTTCTGGGTGTAGGAAACGGTTGAGTAGATCCGATGATACGGTGATGTATCTTTTGTTCAACAAGGTACTATAATGCTTTGGCCATCTAGAGGGGGGGGTGTACCGAAGACCATCTCTTTCAGCCGAGGTTCTTCCCACACCACCATCTCGGTCCCTCATCTCTTCCATACCGCATCCACACCGGCGGCTAGTATCGGAGCTAGGATCAGCCCCCGTCTCAATCAAACGATAATAGCTATATTGAATTATAGTGGACGCGGTTTTTTGGGTCATAGGTGCATTTGCTCCTATTAGTAATACGAACATCATTTCGAAAAGTAAACAAAACCAAAAAATTCGGATTTTTTGTATGATGCAAGATGGTCATGTGTGCGAAGTCCATGCCATAATTCGTGAAGTTTGAACATTCGAGTAATCCTCGGCAAAAATGTTAAATTTTGGGACTATGAGGGTTTTTGAAAAATGGCACTATTCATCAAGAATCAAGATGGTCGTGGTTTTTTAGAAATCGAATGTCGAAATACCATGAAATTTTGCACGAATGTCACATGCATGAACATGTTGGATTCCACAAAAATTCAGATTTTTTTGAATTGCTTTGCATTTTTTTTTAATTTTCTAGTTAGTGGGTGCATACGCTCCCGTGAGCCGTTTTAAATTTCCGAATTATAGTGCTCTATAGTGCTATAGTCAATGAAGGCTTTATACGCCACGCCCAGGCTGAGGGTTGCCTGGGGCCTGGGGCCTGGAACCAACCCTTATGGCGGCTAGAGTAGGGCCCCATCCTATTTGATGTTTTTAGGTTTCGTTTACCATCACGTTTTATTCCTCCTAGCAGCATCGGCGAGGTGGCGTAGTGGTGATGGAATATTAGAATAAACTATTTTTGGTCGAGCCCCATCTCGATCGTATCTAATCCAGTGTCAATGAACAGCTTGCGAGGGTATGTGTCGCCATAATCTATTGGTTCTTGGAAGTTGGTGTGTTTATCAGGGAAAGCCGCTGGGTGGATATTGACAAGGCAACATTGATCTCATAATTCGTTTTTTATGCGCTTAGGCCCGGTTTCTGCAGCCCTCTGGATGGGTGGTAAACAACTGAACGTCTTCGCCGCGTAGGGTGCTACCTAAACGATGTTTCATCAATGTCTACTAGAGCTCGTTGTTCGCAACGAACTTTGGTTTTCAAAGCCTTGTATGATGATGGCGTTTGGAGGTATCCACATATCCTTTACTTCAAGTTTCGATGAACGATGAGCATGCGAGAAAGAAGATAACCGGCATGATTTTTTTGTAATTTTATTTTATATGTGTCGTTACTTCAATTATATTGTCCATAAATTTTATTAATAAATATCAGATATAAGAAGACCTTTGGTTGTCTTTTTTCAGGAAACAAAATGAACTGTAGTAGTGTGTTACACATATATTTCTTATAAACTACTCTTGATTTTTTTATAGGCACTACAGATGCTGATGCACCATCACATGGGAGACAAAGATGGTAGTGAAACTTCCGTTCCACCACAATGGGAACTATATTATTGTTGCACCATCACACGGGAGATGAAGGTGATGCTGAAATTTCCCTCCCGACACAATGGTTGGGTTCAAATGACACTTCAAAAACGCACCCCCTCCTCCCCACCCAAACCTCTAAATATAGAGTCCGGTTTCACCCTGTTTCTTAAAGTACTTTCTAAAAAATTAGAGATGGTGGGGATGCCGGAAGTCTATTTTTTTGCGGGGTATTTTTCTTCTGAGCGATGCTACACACACGGGTTTTTACGGAGGATTACGGGGTGTTTCATTTTTAGTGGGATGTGATCTATAATACTATAATAAATCATCCCCACTATCTTATTTATCTCAACATGCAAGCATGCCACATCATCACACAATTATGAGTGGAATAAGGTCCACCTCAACATGCAACCATGCATGCATGAGATTAGACCCACCACCACATTCAACCATGCATGGAAACATATCTTTTATTTTCTTACTATATTTATATTAAAAAAATATAACTAAACATAATCAAATATAATAAGTTATATGTGTTTTAATTTTTGTTTCATTTGCTATTAATCTAAATATTTAAAATTCACATAATTAAATTTCGTTGGAATATAGGCGACTAATTTCCGCAGCAAAGCGCGGGGTATCATCTAGTTTGTCTAATGGAGAGGAATGGCCCCACCTGGGGTTAAAATCAGGGAGGCAATTATGATTTATTGAAGAGAGACCCATAATACCCTGTGGTAGCCCTGTGCGTTTAGCATTTTTCTTTTCTTCTCACCTCTAAGGCTCTAACCATTCTATTAACGGTATCACAGAGTTCGAGTGAGAAAAATAAATCTTACTAGATTTGTTCTCACGCAAAAAACAGTCCATACCCGCCCTACACCACTCATTTCAACTACAATAAGATTATTGGTTGTTCATGTACACAACGCCACAACGGTGCCGATTATTGGTTGCCGTTGTTCTGTTGATGATTCCTAACACCTTTTGTATCAGTATGAACTGCAGCCATCCATGATGCCATCGAGTCATATATATCCAATCAGCCAACCTTACAACTGTGTATTGCTTTCCCCTGCCATGCATGATGCTATCGCTGCAACCAAAACGACAAAGCAGAGGGGAGGTCGGCGAGCAAGCTCCTTTCACAATATCACAAATGTGACGTTTTAGACATTAAATGGTCTTGGAGATGTCACTTTATATACGTTTTTATACATATACATGTATTGTTAACAAGAGAAGTTTCAAGAAAGGAAACAGGTTTGTGTGACATGCGTTGCTGCGCGGTCTGATCAGTTGGTGTCCGGACTCTAATCAAATTAAAATCTGTGGGGAAAGACCAAGTGGTAGGATTTGCAGGGCGAGGTCTCTGGCCAAACAGATCTCATCCTTTGTGGGAGTGCTTGATAAATCTGTGATTCTCAAAGGGTGAGGTATGTTTGTGTACTGTTGACATGATCTAATCCTCTCATGACAACACACTACTGGTTCCGACTAGGACGGGTCATCTCATTGCTTATGGTGCAACTACCACAAAATTAGACCTTCAACATATGGAATGCCTCCCAACCAAGCTGATCCGGTGAGTGGAAGGCACACAGCAAACAGCCATGCCTGGCTTTGGGTACGTGTAGCTTCCTCATGCAATCAACCTGCATCGGCTGGTAACCCACCCTGAAACACGCCAAGAAGCATTCCATTTCTGGCATGGGCTTACAAGTGAGTATTACCAGCAGGATACATATGTGATTATTATTTTTAGGTCAGGACCGGCTATAATTGGTAGGGGCCTGAGAGCACAGGGACCGCTGGAATGCATGCGTCTATCTCCTTGCTACCCTTGGTCGACAGGTCCTGGCACCGCATCAGCCGGTGTAGGACGTCCCACCACTATTTGCTTATCTATCGATCTTTACAATTTCCTTCCTGATGTTGTTGCCTATTTTGTCGTCATTTAGACTGCATATATATTTTTCTTTCGCAAAAGAAAACTGTGTATATGTCTCTGTCTAGCTTTAGCAGTGATATTTACTAGTCTATTTTTTTTCATACTGCTAGGATATTTAACTAGTCCCGGCTTGAGGAATTAATGAACATGAACGCAGACAGACAAGAGATTAGAGCTCTCACGGATCATATGAATGAGCTCCTCTATAGGGAGGAGATGATGCTGATGCAACGATCTCGTGTGTGCTGGCTGAAAGAGGGAGACCGCAACACAAAGTTCTTCCAGAATAAAGCAGTATGGAGAGCTAGGAAGAAGAAAATCCGTAAGCTGGTTACTGGTGACGGACTAGTGATCACGGATGCTACTCAAATGGGGGTGCATGCTAATGAATATTTCCATAATATGTTTTCTGCAGACCCGTCATTACATGCTCAACCGGTTCTAGAGCTGTTTGAAGCTGTCATTACGGATGCCGATAATGCCCGTTTATGCGCTCCATTCTCTGATAAGGAAATATCCGATGCATTATTCCAAATTGGACCTCTCAAAGCTCCAGGTCCCGACGGTTTTCCCGCTAGATTTTTCCAGCGTAACTGGGAGGTTGTGAAATTGGGTGTCATCATTGCTGTCAAGGAGTTTTTCCGCACAGGGGTTATGCTGGAAGGGGTTAACGCAACTTCCATTGTGCTCATCCCAAAAACTCCCCATCCGGAGAAGCTCGCTGACTTTAGACCAATTAGCCTCTGCAATGTGATCTATAAAGTAACATCAAAATGTTTGGTTAATAGGCTTAGGCCTTTGCTGGATGGTATTATTTCCTTGGAGAAAAGCGCTTTCATTCCGGGAAGGCTGATTACTGATAATGCTTTCGTCGCCTTTGAGTGCATCCACGCTATCAAACAGGAAAAGGATCCCACGAAGAATTTTTGTGCCTATAAGCTGGATCTATCTAAAGCTTATGATCGGGTTGATTGGGTGTTCTTGTAGAAAATGATGCAGCGGTTGGGTTTCTCTCCCCGATGTATTGACTGGATAATGACTTGTGTCACATCGATGAGGTATTCAATGAAATTAAATGGAACCCTTCTGGATTCGTTTGCCCCTTCTCAAGGTTTAAGGCAAGGTGATCCCCTATCGCCCTTTCTATTTTTGTTCGTGGCTGATGGTCTTTCTGCAATTTTGAAGAATAGAGTAAATACTGGAGCTGTGATGCCTTTGAAAATTTGTCGCCGGGCGCCGGGTATCTCACATCTCCTCTTTGCGGACGACACAATGCTATTCTTTAAGGCTTCTGCCGGACAAGCTGCTGAAATCAAGGAAGTTTTGGATATTTATGCTGCAGCTACAGGTCAATTGCTAAACTATAACAAGTGTTCTGCTTTCTTTGGTATAAATTGCTCTGCTGCTGCACAGGATGAGGTCAAAAACATACTGCAGATTACTGATCGTGCCTTTGATGAGAAGTACCTTGGCTTACCCACCCCTGATGGACGCATGAATAAAGGAAAATTCCAAAGTCTTCAAGCTAGCTTGGCAAACAGACTAGTTCAATGGGGAGATGGTCAACTTGCTCAGCCGGGTAGAGAGGTGCTTATAAAATCAGTAGGACAGGCGCTGCCTACTTATGTAATGGGTGTTTTTAAGGTTCCCTTCTCTGTGTGTGACGAGCTGACCTCGATGGTTCGGAATTTTTACTGGGGAGCATCTGCTGGGAAAAGGAAAGTTATTTGGCGTGCATGGGATTCTTTATAGAAACCAAAGGACATGGGTGGAGCTGGGTTCCGAGATTTTAGAGCCTTCAATCAAGCGCTACTCTCAAGACAAGCTTGGCGTCTCATCACTAGGCCACATAGCTTGTGCGCTCAGCTTCTCAAGGCTAGATACTTTCCAAATGGGAAGTTGGAAGATACAGTTTTCACGGGCAATTCCTCCCCTACTTGGAGTGCTATCTGCTATGGTCTTGATCTTCTAAAAAAGGGTCTGATATGGCGTGTTGGGGATGGCAGAAGCATTCGTATATGGCGTGACAACTGGATACCTCGTCCCCCATCGTATAAGCCTGTCAGCCTTCAGGGTCGATGTAGGCTTCGCTTTGTGTCCAGTTTGATCAACGATAACGGGACATGGAACAGTGAGAGGCTCAATCAGACTTTCTTGCCGCTGGATGTAAGGGAAATTATAAAAATCAAGATTTCGCCAAGACTTGAAGAAGATGTGATTGCTTGGGGTCCGGAGAAGTTTGGGCAATTTACCGTGTCTAGCGCATACCATATGGCGATGGAGGAGGTGTTCAGTGCTTCAGCCGAATCGTCAAGCTCCTCGCCTAATGGTGCCAGGTCCTTGTCGTCCTTGATTTGGAAATCGGACGTGCCCCCAACTGTCAAGAATTTTGCATGGCGTCTTGCGGTGGATTCCCTTCCAACTTGGCAGAACAAGTTTAAAAGAACTTTGGAGATCTCCCCTGTTTTCCCAGTTTGTGCCATTGAGGATGAGGACAATTTTCATCCGTTCTGCCGGTGCCCGTTGGCTCGCACGTTCTACAAATCCATGAGCGATATCTGGTGCATCCCGGACGTTGACTCCTTTCAGAACACGGGCAAAGAATGGCTGTTTCAAATACTCCTTAATGCTTCTAGAATCCAGCGCAATATGATCCTTTTTGTGTTTTGGAGAAGCTGGCATGTCCACAACGAAATTGTCCATTCCAAACCGCCGCCGCCTGTTGATGTTTCGAAGGTTTTCCTGTCTAGTTATCTTGACTCTCTGTTGGGTATGAACTCTAACCCTACAGCCGATCCAAGGAAGGGTAAGGGGAGTATATGTTATGACCACATGCTAGACAGCAGCCCCGCTGTAGGAATGCTTGCTATTCCATGGACCAAACCCCCTCCTGGGTTTGTGAAGCTAAACACAGATGGGTCCTATAATGACGTAGGCGCTGGCGCTGGAATGGTGCTGAGAGACTCTGATGGAAAGATTATTTTCTCCTCTTGCAGAGCACTTCAACATTGCAGGGACGCCACCGAAGCTGAGCTGCTTGCTCTTATGGAAGGCTTGTCTGTAGCGGTCCAGAGAAGTGATCTCCCCATCATTGCAGAAGTGGATTCCTACTCGGTGTTTAAAATGATCCAAAGCCACGATATTGATAGATCTGCGTATGCTTATCTTGTTAGAGAGATTAAGTTGAATCTTTCGCTCCGTGAGTCTTGTATTACTCATATCAATCGTACTCAAAATAGGGTTAGTGATAGTCTTGCTAGTTTTGCTAGGATAGAAGGTACTACTATGACCTGGATTGGTACCGGGCCTCCGACTGTTCTTGAGCTAGCCATCTCTGACTGTAATCCTGCTGTGATTGAGTAATACAAGTGTTTTCACCCCGCGAAAAAAAGGATATCTAACTAGTTCCATTCCCCAATTCTCGTTCCGCTCTCGCCATAGTCCGTTTGGTGAACCAAACAAATAAAGAGCGACCAAAACTAGGTTTGTTTGGGTCTAGCCCTTGGAGTTGTCCTGAATCCGCAAAATTATGATAGAGAAGCTGGCAGTCCACAATGTGAATTTTTCGTGGAGTTGAGGAGCTACTCCTTTTCTTCTCTCAGAAATTGAAGAAGCTGGAGTTGAACGAAATTACCAAAAGAAAAGCACCGCCTAGTGATTATTTGATGAACCGGTGCGAAGGAACGAACAAACTACATGAGCGTGTGAGCTAATAGAGGGCCACAAAATGGGCTAAAAAGGTTGTATGAGGACTTTCAGCCCGGCCTCTACACGCTCATGAACAGAAGCATTGCCGGTGATTAAAATCATTCTCTCTTCACTCTTTGCCGGCGAGCCGGTGAATTCGCCTCCCTTTTGTCTGCGCTCGAGCTGTCGATGGTAAGGAGAAGAACCATGGTCCCTTGGCTTCGGCTAATAGATAGGTTAGGGTTATACTCCCTCCGTTTCTTTTTACTTCGCATATAAGATTTGTTTGAAGTTAAACCTTGTAAAGTTTGATCAACTTTATAACAAAATCTATCAACATCCACAATATGAAAGCAATACCATTAGACGCATCATGCAATTAATTTTCATATTATAAAATTTTGATGTGTAGATGTTGACACTTTTTAATATAAATTTGGTCAAACTTTATGAAGTTTGACTTTAGATAAATCTTATATGCGGAGTAGAAAGAAACGGATGGAGTAGTTGTCGCACATATGGTACTCTGGCAAATCACGATGCTTCTTCTTCAAGTCATACTCAGGGTTAGATATTCCTCAAGTTCGTACAGATTAGATAGAGCACCGACATAAATTGCGGTCAATTCCTTATGGTGGTGAGGTAGTGTTTCTTATCTTGGATGTTACATTTGGCGTCACATTCTTTAGATCGACTCAAGTGTTTAACGACGAAGAATGTGGTTCCAAGGTGTTGGTTCTTAGGGCAAATGCACAAAGACTTTCTGATAATCATCAACAAGATCAAACCTGCTCCGGTATAGGAGCGGTAATGGGGGCACATTCTGACGGAGATAGTGGTTGTTCGACGATCCATGTATCTCAATATATGTAATTTTTATTATATTTTTGCACTTTTGAAGAACCTTTATAATTGATCTTGTTGAACAATTGATTTTGCACAAACTGAAGTGTTCCTTGGTATTGAGTCAGTACGAGTACATATAGTGCTGCTAGCAGCAGTTACATGACCAGACGTGCACACAGGTCGTGCCGTCATGGTGTACAAAGTGGAGAGGACCAAGTCCTGTACTAACTGAACATGAGAAGCCTGAACTCTATACTTAACAGATCTGAGCCCTTTTTCAAAAGAAGTTTTTTTCATGGATGTGTTAACCGTTGGTCGCTAACTTTGAACTTTCGTTTCAACCGTGCCCTGTCATTGTCAGATCGGCAGGGAGGCAAGATCGGTGATATCTAGTGGTTCGTGTGTGCTCTTGGTAATCAATTGGAGATGCAGTGGGTGTGGTTTTACTCCTTTGAAAGCTGTGTGCGGCCGCGCGCCATTACTCCTTCCTGCCGCTGATCTGTCTCGGGTCGGGTGCATGGCATGGAACCGAAGGCTTCAGCTTTTCCTCTGCTGCTCGCATGCATGCATGCGTTGCTGTGGGTTGGATGTGCAGCAAGCCAAATTATGATATGAACCGTGGGGAGAGGTCAAGTGGTAGGATTTGTTAAACTTGTGATTCTCAAAGGGTGAGATCTGTTTGGCTACTGTGACGTCTGATATTTGGCTCCGACTAGGACGGGTCATCTCATTGCTTATGGTGCTACTACCACAAAATTAGACCTTGAACAACATATGGAATGCCTCGTCCCCACCCAACCCACAAGAGTGTTCCCTATTGCTCTACCCGCAGCTAACTGATCCGGTGAGAGGAAGGCACACAGCAAACACCCATGCTTGGCTTTGGGTACGTGTTGCTTCCACATGCAATAACCTGCACTGGCCGGTAACCCACACCCTGAAACACGCCACAGAGCATCCCATTTCTGGCATGCGCTTACAAGTCAACATACCGGCAGGATACATATGTGGATATTATTTTATGTTAGGACCGGCTATAATTGGTAGGGGCATAAGCACATGGACCACTGGGATGCATGCGTCTGTCTCCTTGCTAACCTTGGTCGACAGGTCTTGCCACCACATCTGCCTCCGTACGACGTCGATCGCACCACTATTTGCTTGTCTATCGATCGTTGCAACTTGCAACTTCCTTCCTGATGGTGTTGCCAATCTTGTCGTCATGTCAATTGCATACTCTTTTTTCCTTTCCCAAAAGAAAACTGTATATATGTTTTTGTCCTAGCAGTATCAGTGCGCCAGTGTCATCTGCTGATCTTCCGATGTGTAGAGTAGACAGAGTGATTCCACCTTTTGAAAAGAAAAGGTTTTATCCATGTTTTCTAAAGTTAAACCACAAGCTAATGGAACTACAAAAGAGTTCAACAAGCCCTCACCCTATGCAAAGGAAAGTAAAAAAAGGCTACGGATCAGAGGAACTAACCCAATGATGACATAAATATTTTGATAAATAACATGAAAACTCGTGTAATAACAAGTCGTTCTCCAAACCACATACTTGGATGGTTACATGCAGGTCACTGCAATACTCTGTTTAGCTTTATCTTATGCTTGCAACAAGCATTGCGCTTGAAAGATTTTGATCCGGCATGAAAAAAGAAGGTCAACACTTTTGTTCAAGGGGATAGCATGGATGTTAAAGTGAATGATGATATCTAACACTTTTTTCTGTCACAGAAGGAGTTACGGTAAGGTGATCCGTTGTGTTCATTGCTTTTCAATATTATGTCTGATATGTTGGTTGTCCTCTTGGTAGATACAAGGAGAACGAGCACGTAGGTGGGTTAGTCCCACATCTAATGAATGGGCATTTCCTTCCCAAAATATGTTGATGACACGATCATCTTTATCGAGCATAACATGGATCAAGCCATAAATATAAAATTATTTTCATGCATGTTTGAACAATCATATGGCCTTAAGATTAATTTTCATAAAAATGATATTCTCTGCTTTCAGTGTGCCAAAGAGGAAGAGTATAACCGTAGATAGTAGCTCGGTTGTGAGATTAGCAACCTTATGGTTACCTATGGATACCAATTTATCATCGTAAGTTAACCAATAAAAAGTGAAACTGCATTGAACATAGATTTGAAAAATACTTAGTTGTTGGAATGACATGTTAATGTCCTATGAAGGTCGACTGGTACTTGTGATTTCGGTGCTCCCAAGACTTCCTATGTTCGTGCAAAAATCTTGATTTCAATCAATCACATTTATTTTGGCAGAGTAATGTTAAGAAGGACAAGTATCGCTAGGAGAGATGGGATATATTGTTCCGCTTTAAAGATCTAGAGGATCTGGGTATCAAAAAAAAATATTGACAACAAAAAGAAATGTCTTTTTCGTAAATGGCTCTACCGATTATCCTCCGAGAAGGAGTGGGTGTGGATACAGTTTTGCGTAACAAGTATCTCCATTAAAAATGTCTGAAGTAACAGCCCATCCAAGTCCCCCCCCCTTGGAAGGTGTCCGGGGGATTACCCACGGAAGACCCCGCCAGTTTAAGGACGGCTCTAAGAGGTCCAAGATGAGCTTGGGCCAGATCATTAAGTTTAGGCCCAAGAGAAGACGGCTCACTACAAGGAATCTGTGGAGCGTGCGATGGAAGGAACCCGAGGACTAGCTTGGAAGGCACAGAAAGGAGATCAAGACCTAGACTAGGACTCCTGTCACGACACGATCCACACTCTGTTGTAACCCAATGACACGACTCATATATAAAGTCTGGTCCCTGGGACGTCCTGGGGGACAACGAACCTTAGATTTTCTCGAGGCATAGGTAGCGAAGCAGCACCCTTGTAATCGAGATCATCATCATCAATAGTAGAAAAGCAAGAGTAGGTCTTTACCTTATCAGATGGGTCAATCCTGGGTAAAGTCGCGTATCTCGTTTCCGATCAACCCCATCCTCGTGTACATCCGGTAGAAAAGGTCCCGCAACTAAGTTCTCTGATGAGGACATCTGTCGTGACTTTCCCTCGCTAGTTGGCGCCCACCACAGGGCCAATGTGCGAGGGTGTTGTCTTCTTGGAGGGATTTCTTCCTGGAACTGAGAAGCTCGCGATTTGTCGTCGAATGAAGAAAAGCCGACACGACAAGATCTACATCTACAATGCTTGCTGGGGCCCCGAGGCTGACTCTGTCGAGTCAGGCTATCAGGTCTCCTTTGTATCTATCCACATCTTCATAGGCATGGTCGGCGGATCTATGCCGGAGCCGGAGCCGGATCCCTCCGATCCCGTCAAGACAACGAGCCAACTCGAAACTGGCTCCACAAACGTTCTAGTCGGCTTCATCAACTGGTCCCTGGAACTATCTGACATCAAATCACATGCAGATGAGAACGATGACGATGAAACCGAATCGATCCTCACACTCTATGGTGACAAATTGGGTGGTGATTTCGTTGAGGAGGCCTAGGCAGCATATTTTGGATCACCTCGCCTCACTGCAGTTTACATGGCAGGTAACAAAGAGGTCGAGCCATGTTTTGAATCCCTAGGACAGTTGATCGTCACGCCCAACCCGACAGGAAATCGGGACCCGACTCGTACTACTTCGGCCGGCTCATCGACATTGTTGCAACTATGGTAGGGATGTCTGCTGCCAGAGGAACCGACACAGCCCCTTCTAAAATAGCAACAATGGTCACTATATAAAGTCGAGTCCCTGGGCTGTCCAAGGGGACAACGAACTTAGATTTTCTCGAGGCATAGGTAGCGAAACAACACCCTTGTAATTGAGATCATCATCGGCAGCAGTAGAAAAGAAGGAATAGGTTTGAGAAAGAGGATGAGAAGGTTAAGTTGTCTACTGACAATGATCCTAAGGCAGGCCAGCGAAGGGCGATCGACATCGACTATAACTCTATTGTACGCGTACAAAGAAGGCCGATCTGTAATGGTCTATTGTACTAATGTCTCTAGTAGTGATGGACTATAGTAGTAATATATTTTTAAATATATATTTAATGTTCAATATTCTAAACCAGGGTTCAAAATATGCAAAGAATCATGTTAAAGTTTGAAAGTTTAGAGCATCAGTTTTAAGGGCATCTGTTATAGTAGAAATGTTTCTGATGTCCATACACCTTCTCTTTTTTACCCGAAAATCATTTAAAACTCTTGGGCATCTGTTGCAGTTGCAGAACAGCCGAGGGCAACATGGAGAGTTAGGGCCTGTTCGGTAGCCCTCCGGCTCCTGACTCCGCTAACTCCACGGGTGAAGCTGAGCCGAACGTTCTAAATCCTGGAGTTGAAGACGAGAAGCGATTTGTGTAGTGCAAAAGATGAGGAGTTGTGGAGCTGGTAAAACCAAGCTCCTCAGAAACAGAGAAGCGGGAGTTCAATGCAATTTACTGGCTCCTGCCACCGCCAAGTTAGAATGCGTACCGGTTCGCATTGTTTTCTCTCTCTTGTGAAGCAGTCAAGGTGGGCCAAGGGATGGGAACGTGGGAGGAAAAAGGCAAACCTAGGCTACCAACACTGTTCAGCGAGAAGTTGTGGAGGCGAACGATCCGTTAACACCAGGATTTTTAAGAGAAGTTGGCTGCTGGTTTTGGGCTATAAAGTTGAGGATTTTGGGGCCGTGGAGGACTGCCGAACACGCCCTTAGACTTATCGTCGGCACTGCCATCTGAGTCACTCCACCGCACCACTTGTACTACGTTTTTGTCGCATATTATTGTACTGTGGGCTGTGGCACACTCGATCACATGGTGGATAGCTTGTGGCAACCTCACTCACTCGATCGTAGTACTACCAAACCAAGCATCATAGAACATACTTTCTTGGTCAATCGTACGTACGTACATCCGCCGTGACGCGACAAAAAGAATGTGCATGGAGATTAATCACAAGGTTAAGCTAGGTACGAGGATCTAATTACTAAACAATGGAATGGACAAGAACACAATCTTTGGAGACTCGGAGAAAGATAAGATCATAACAGTGGCACATTTTTCAGTTCGTCAACGATGCCTGAAACCGTACAAACAGATCGAGTTCGTCACAACAAAATACGCAGATAGGAGTACACATTAACACATTAAAATCCATGAAGCTCAGGTATCATGATATTTTCAGTTCGCAATTCTTCCAGCGGCTTCAGGCGTTCTTCGATGCTTGCCCCCTCACCACCATATTCAGACCAGGACTTTTTTGATTCCATATTCCCCACGAAGCTTCCGCTGCGAAGATGGAAGATCTATTGACTCAAAATGATTTCACCTGTGCAAACTCGAACGGTGGCGACCAGCGAGGCGGCGCTCGCTAGCTAGAGGCGCAGCTCGAGGTCCAGCGCCTCGCCGGCGCCGCTTGCGAGGGAGGCCCTTGAACGGCCCGCCACGGCGTCGCGTCCAGCGTACGGGTCCAGGAGCAGCGCGTGCTCCGCCAAGCGTGGAGCGCCACCGCCCAACCCCGTCCTCTCTGGCCGGCAGGCATCGCCGGTTGGCGCCGCCGCCACGCCACCACCGCCGTGCGAGACGATGGAAGTGCACATGGACCGGCCGGTGCCAAAATCGCGCCACGGCCTGGTGGACGCCGCCGCCGCCACGGCGGCGGCTCGGAATGGGCTGTCGTTGTTGTAGGGGTCGCTGAGGAAGCCGGCGAGGAGGTCCTTGCGGTGCGCGTTCTGGTGGCCGCCGAGCGCCTGCGACTTGAGGAACGTCTTGTCGCAGAAGAGGCACTGGAACAGCCGCACCGTCTTGCCGTCGACCCACGCCATCGGAACCAATCCCTCCTCCTGGCCTTCGATGCTGCCCGCCGGCGCAACCGCCAGCGACAGATCCGGCAACGCCGCCGCCTGCCCATGGAACAACGACAACAGATCCTTCTCCATTGAGGAATATATTCAAATTTAGCCCAGGTAGCTGCTGCTGTAGTGTGACTAGTGTGAGTACTACACAGCGCAAGGATGATAGATAGGAATGGTAACGGCGGCGCTCCTTTAATGGGGAGTGGGGGAACGAGCTATGGGCCAAGGGTGTGTTTGGTTGATTTTTCACCGGGTCTCTGCCTGATCGAACCAGGCTTAGAACATCTTCGGTCGCGCCCCAAGCCGGCGTTATTTAAGCCGGATGGATAAATTTCATCCAGTCATGTCCTCAAAGGTCCAAATAGCGTTGGATTGGACCTAACTTGAGTTTGACGATCCCAAATTGATCCGGCGTACTGGGTCGCTTAGGGGCGTCGGATGAAATAAATTAGCGCAAATGAGGAACCACCCCTGTGATTTCGCGCGCGCCGCGTTGTGGGGCCTCACTTGTCGGCGTCTTTCCCACGCAGCGTCCTCATCCTCCCGCCTCGTCTTCCCCGCGCCGCCTCAGCTTCCTTGCGCCGCAGTGGAATCAATGCCCGGCGTCGGAGTCCAGTCCAATCGCCGCAGTGAAATCGATGCGGCAGTGGAGTAGTCCAATCGACCGCCGGCCTCGCCACCGCGTGTTCACGAGCGGTGACGACGCACATCCACGGCCTCCCGCTATAAAAGTCGGACTCGCCGTAGGACGCCGCACACTCGCCTCCTCACCTCCCTTCTTCTCGTCGGCCTCCTCTCCTCTCTTCTTCTCGCCGGCCCCATGGATCTCGAGCTCGCCAAGAACGGCTTCGCCCGTCGCACGCTGCACCTGATGGAGGCGATCCTCCTCGCCTCGGTGGGCTATATGTGCCCGCCCGACACGCACCCGCCCCATGAATGGGTGCTTAACAACGGCGGCGTGCCGGTGCCGCCGGTATCGCGTGAGGGGCCCGCCTTCGACATGGAGGTCGAGGCCGTCCGGGCGTCCATGACGGCGGAGGAGCGCGCCGACCCAGCGAACTCGCCGGCCAACATGGCCGGCTGGAAGACATACTTCGAGCAGTGTCGCACCTAGGCGATTGCCTCCACCAACGGCCTCCGTCCGGTGGCGGGCCGACACAATCGAGACGGTCGTAGAAGGTGGTGGAGCGCGGAGGGCCGCAACCTCGTCGCTGTCCTCGACTACATCGAGGCCGACAACGAGCCGCGGCTCCAGTACCCGCCATAGGGAGGAGCCGCGGCACAGCCCCGCCGCTCGTACTCTCGCCACACTCCGGTGTGGGCGACGCTGCCGCGGGGCATGGAGGGGACGACGTCCTCGTCGTCCGGCGGGTCAGCCTCCACTGGCTCACGCTCCACCGGGCCGGCGTTCCTCCCGGGCAAGACCGAGGTTAAGGCCGAGCCGGGGACGCCTCTTGGGCGTCGAACGCGCTCCGGCGGCGTCATCATCAAGATCGAGCCGGGGCTGCAAGTCGGCGGCTCCTCCTCACGGCCTTTTTTCCTGGCTTGGGCTGAAGAAGAAGGAGGTCGCCCAGCCCCGCCACCCCCGCCGGCCGCCGACGAGGAGGAGGAGGATGACCCTGGCCTCGCCTGGGCGCGGAGCGACTTCCTCCTCGGCGAGATGGAGCGCCAGAGGAAGGAGTGGGACTTCTTCGAGGAGAAGAAGCGCGCCGAAGCGGTGAGGATCCGGCCGGCGGCGCGGGAACAGGGTAGCAGCAGCCGCAGCAAGCCCACACCGCCGCCGCTGGATGCTCCGACGGTGGTGGTGCTCACCGACGACAGGAGGACGAGGACCTGGCGCCGTTGCAGGATAGGAGGAGGAGGGGGCCGCCCGGCGGCGGCACATGCAGTGCACAGGTCGCCGTGAAGCGCGAGCCCAAGGACGACGACGACGACGGCGCGGCTGGTGGGGCCGCTGGAGGAGGCGCCGGAGGAGACGGCGGGGGGCTCGACATAGAGCACCTTTACTCTCTTTTTTATTTTCAGTAGTTTCTTTTTAGTTGCTACTATGTGAATTAGACTAAATATTATGAATTCGACTAAAGTTCGTTTAAATTCGCGTGTTTTTATAAAAAAAAAACCGAACGTGAGGGGCCGCTATAGGGCCGCGACTTGGGCGCCGGTCGCCCCAAGCCGTTTTCGCCGCCGGAGCGCCCCCCAAGCGGCGCTAAAATAGCGCCGAAAATGGCTTGGGGGCCGAACGGATGGAGATGCTCTTAGTAAAATCTGGTTGAGAAAAAGTAGATAAAAATTAATATTTACACGTTAATTAATTATCTGCATATATTTTAGCTTGGCTTCGATGATGAAACGGAAGACACGTTGTTTGATTATCTGCTCGTTTAGGCCCAAATGCAATATACGGCTTTTGGCTACATGCTATGCATATAGTGTGATAAACCTTCTCATTCATGAAATACAGTAGGTAGACAACACACATATTTGCACATAACAAAGTTCGAAAATTAAACAAACCACAATAAGTTCTTATCCAACTCCACTGCTTAAACAAACCACTTAAACAAACCACCCAGCGCCCCTAGCACTAGTAGAAAAAATAGGGTTTTTGTTCATCCCTGATCAGAGCATTAGTCCCGATCAGATTACGAACCGGGACTAATGGAGCATCAGTCCCGGTTCGAGAGGCTAGGATGCCGGCCGGGCCTCGGCAGGCATCAGTCCCGGTTAGTCAGGGACCTTAAGTCCCGGTTCTGGCCATGAACCGGGACTAAAGGGTGTCGCAACCGACCTTTAGTCCCGGTTAGAGACACCAACCGGGACAAAGAAATGGATTTTCTTTTTCAGAATTTTGACCAGGAAGATAGACTTTTAGTCTCAGTTGGAGACACCAACCGAGACTAAAGGTATTTTTTTTGGAAAATTTTGAAATGGCAATAACTTTTGCATACGAACTTGGAAAAAAATTGTGTAATATATCAAATTGTTTAGCGCGAAAATTTGAATCCGCTCTAAATAGCCAAAGGGGGAGTTAGCACTCCGCCGGCTGAGGAGCAGCCGGCCATGAAATTCATCAATTTGAGATTACTTCAGAAGGAACCAGTGGAGGCCCCGCAGTCGGCTGACCGTGGGACCTCCACAGCTTTAGGGGCTACTTTCGGAGGGATGACCCCAGGTAGGCTTAAACAGGCGACACATCTTTTCAAGACGAAATGGGATTTCTGGAGGATATCCAATGCTCATGGGTCGAGCTAAGTTGGTCGGCTGCTGAACGCGGAGAGAGGTGCAGTCGTTTGTTGGCTGCAACATTTGGCCTATAGCACAGACGGCCCACCGAGCCCGCACTAGAGACAAGAGTTACTTTTTTTTTGCGGTAAGAGACAAGACAAGAGTTACTTGAGAGTGATCTTGCATTAACATGGGCTGCACCAAGTCGTTGCCATGTGTCATGCGCGGGCGTATTCGTGGAAACACGTGTGTTTTTATTTCGTCATGTGTTTTAAGAAAAAAAAATCATTTTTGAGGTTCCTCGGTTTTGCTTGATTTTTGTAAACTATGTATTTATTCACCTAAAGTTCATCATTTGAAAAAATATAGTTGTAGTTCAAGAAGAAACATACTTATTTTTTTCAATAACCACGAAATAATATGGACATTATTATTCAAAAATACAATTGCTAGACAAGTAATACTCTCTACAACGAATACCTTCACCTCTTTCGTGGTTGACAAGCGGCATATTGTGCGCACGTTACTTGTCGCAATCTGGAGGTTCGCCTTTTTTTCCTTTTTTAAAGGCACTGAGCGTGCCTTTCGCGAAAGCAAAATTGTACTCCACGAGAGGCACAAACCTGTCTCTCTGAAAAAAAGAAAATGCGTCATTGGTTCCTTTTTCAAACGTAAGAGGCGTGCCTTTTACGGAAGAAAACATGTGCCTGCACGAGAGGCACAACCGTGCCTTTTTTCCCTTTTAGGAGCACGGAGCGTGCCTCTCGAAAGCAAACGTATGCCCCCACGAGAAGCACGATCGTGTCTTCTTTTTCCCTCATTCTAGAGGCACGGGGCGTGCCTCCATACCTGCGCAAAAAAAAACCCGGCACGACCAGCTCGGGCCTTGATTTCTTGCCGCAGGCTTTTTTAGGCCCGGACTGGCCCGTAGTATGCCGAGGTCTATGGGACACACGATCGTACTTTCTCTTTTTCCTTTTATAGAGGCATTGTCCTTTTATAAAAGTTAGCAAGATTATAACTATATATTACAAAAAATAGTTTCACATAAATACTCGAAATATATTATACAAGCATATAGCAAAAAAAATTGAGCAGTACCAATTATTAAATCTGTACAGAAAAATGTTAATCATATATACCAAAACATACAATGTGCATGAAAATATATGATCATGCATTTAAAAAATATTAACTAAGAAATTAAAAATGGTAATAGTGCATTAAAAAAGTTAAATCTGTACAAGAAAATGTCCTCATGTAAACTAAAAATGTAAAAAATAATATATAATATTTATAATTTTTTTGATCATTTATTTAAATTATGTTACATACATTTGAAAATATTAATTTATACTGTATATAAAATGTTTTTATGTATATGAAAAAATTCATAAAAATATATATGTATAAGAATGTTGTTCATGTATTTAAAAAAGTTAAATATGTATGAATAAAATGTTAATTATGAGTTTAAAAATACTGGTCATGTATTTTAAAACTGATTATCATGTATTTTCAATGTTTATAATATATTTAAAATATCTAAACGTGTATGAAAAGTATCGATAATGTATTCAAACAATATCGATAAAGTATTTGGAAAATAATAAATATGTATGAAGAAATGTTAAATGTGTATAAAAAAGTGCAGAAAAGAAGAAGCTAAAATAAACCAAAAAGAAAACAGAGAAAAAAAAGAAAAAAAAGAATGAAAAAAGCCCAGAAAAACCCTAAGCAAACTAATGAAACCGTAAGGACAAAAATACGATTAATAGAAATAAAATATTAAGTGAAGAAAACATGTAAAGACACAGAGAAAGCCGAAATAACAAACAGAAAGATAAATAAAAACCCAAACAAAATCGTGAGCGTTGAACGAAAAAGAAATACACAGATGGACCGGCCTAGACGTCCCGATGTCGCGCAAAAGCTACACGCAAGAAGATAACTTCACGGGTGACTTTTTCCATCTCGCGTGAAGCGATTTATACGTCCCGATCGGAATCATAATTAAGTAGTATCCTTTGCAACAAACAGTCTCACCTTCCGTGTGGAGCCATCTTGGAAGGTCGAATCTGATGGAATTCCGAAAGCTGAACTTATATGCGTGACAGCTTGGTATCTATGGTGGCAGAGGAGGCAAATTGTGCGCGGGATTAATGTACAAGACATAGGTAGAACGGCGATGGAAATCAGAGCACTAGCTACTAATTATGTAAGGGCTAACACACATAAAATACCAATCAGGAGGAATGAACAGCTGTGGAAGAAACCATTGCGGGGCACTGTTAAAGTGAATGTTGATGCTTCTTTTCATTAAGTCATGCCTCGTGCCTCCGCGAAAAGCACTCGTGCCTCCGTAAAACGGCACTCGTGCCTCCGCGAGAGGCACTATCAGCCTCCATAAAAAGGCATTATCGTGCCTTTGCGAGAGGCACTCGTGCCTCTAAATACAGAAAAAGCGGAAAACCTCTAAAGCGCGTCAGAGAAAACGCGTTGTTCATTGCTACGAATACTCTAAAACTAGAGATTTCAGAGACTTCAGGCTATTTATTATCATAGAACCGATGGGCCGAGTACAAATACATGGAGGGTAGTAGTCTCGCCTACGCTATGGGGCCGGCCCAGCAGGCCGGGGATTAAGCACAGATTTCCTTATTTTTACCTTTTATTTCACTTTCACCTTTATTTATCGTTAGAAAAATATAAACATATATTAAAAAACATACTTTGGTCCAAAAATGTGGGACAATATTAGTCAATCATTTTAAAAATATTAAATCTGTAAAAAAAAGTGTTCCATATATACAAAATATCCAATGTTTATGAAAAAAATATCATCATGTACTTGAAAAACGTTAATATGTTTTTCACAAATGGTAATAATGCATTCGAAAATGCTAAATTTCGTAAAAAAAAAGGTTGCTCGTGTTAACTAGAAATGTATAATGTGTTAAAAATGATAAAGATGTATGATAAGAACGTTAATTATAAGTTCAAAATTTATTGATCACGTATTTAAAAATTCCTGATAATGGATTTTAAACAAATAAATTTATATTGAAAAAATGTATGTTAAAAATATTGATCATGTATTTATTATATATTCATCACGTGTGCCAAAAATATTAAATTTTTACAAATAAATATTAAATGTGTATATGAAATGTAAAAAAGAAGAAACGAAAATAAACTGAAAGGGAACACAATGAAACAAATTAACAAATGAATGAAAAAGCAAAAACATAACGCATAAAAAACTAAGAAAACCAATAAAACCGTAAGAAGGAAAATACGATGAAAATAAAATTAAAACTAATGAAACCATGTGAAGAAAGGGAATACAGAAAGAACAAACAGAAAACTACGTCAAAATAACTAAACTAAACTGTAAGCGTGCAACGAAAAAACCCCCAAATAAGTGGATCTGCCCAGCAGCTACGCGGGAGAAGATAGCTTTACGCGAGACTATTTCCCATCTCACATGTGAAGCGAGATATACCTCCCGCGTGAAATCACTAATTAAGGAATATCCCTTATGACGAACACTTCCACCTTCTGCGGTTGACAAATGTCGCACTCATGCATGTTACTTTAGCAATCTGGATTTATTCCTTTTTTCATAGATTTATTTTCAATACGGTTTATCTCTTAAAGCATGCGTCCAAATCCCGAAGCATTTTCACCTTTGTATTTCCCGCGTCGAGATCAGCAAAACTAGATCTTGTTTCAACGAACTTGTTTTTCATGAGACGCACGGATGTACCTCTCGTGAATACAAACATGTATCCGCAGAAGAAGTAAATACGTGCCACTCGCGAAAATAAAAAAAGTGGGGTTCCCCTTTCTGAGTGCCTCCTATGGAAGCAACTTCTTTTTCATAAGTGGTCTGGCCATGCCTCACGAAAAAAACCTGATTTTTTTTCTTTTCCAAGAGGTACGGTCACTCCTCTCTGGAAGCAAATATGTGCCTTCACGGGAGGTACGATCGTGGTCCTCGTAAAAAATGTGTTTTTCCATGTAAAAGAATAAACCGCGTTTATTCACGTAAATTGTTTTCACCGAAATCTAGGGAAAAAACATGCAAAAACCGAGATGCCAAAAAGCCTAAAAATAAACCATTTAAAGCTTGAAACCACATTAAAAAAAACCTTAGAAAGCTCCTGCGTGCGATACGTAGCGCGCTCCTAATCCACCAAATATGATTTTTACAAAACTTCCGTCAGAAAAATCCCCATGGCTAGTATTAAAATTATCCACATCATTTTATTTATTCTAAATAAATAAATGGAGAAACATTTGCGCTCGATTTCATTCTAAAAACAAATCGGATTTCAGATTGCCCACGTCGATCCTGTTATCTATCTATCTCGTGGCTGTTACGGGGCCTCGTCGCCTCGGCGGCACAGAAATCGACTTGGCGCATTCGAAGAGAGCTCGTCAACTACGCTCCGTGTGCTGCATCTAGCATAGCATCCGCCGAACAGGGCAGGTCGCGTCCCGTCCCGAGCAGGGAAGAAGATTGCACGCGAACGGAGCCCGCCATGCCATGCCATATGCCAAGCAGCTATCGCAATTAACTCAAGGCTATCTGCACGGCGGCGGCGCCGTGCTGTACCGTCATCGCCGACGAGGTAACTAGACCGTGTGAAGCGCTACTGGCTAGGATTGGATCAGCTGTAATTAATTAGCAAGTGGAGCTAGCTCCCCTGCCTGCACGGCTGCGCTTTCTGCTTTCAGTGAAGTCAGTTACAGGTTCAATGCTGACAGAGAAGGATCGGATCAGGTTCAACGCAGGCCGAGAAGGATTTGTGGAATACGTTCTAATGCTAGCTAAGAGCGTCTTTGACCTCCTATATGGCCATGAACGCGTCCACGAACAGCATCCGATCATCTTTCAATTTCTTTCATGGCCGATGGTCTTTCATTTATGTGAGCAAACAAATCCGTGCAGCGTGATCATAAATATATATACTAGTACATAAATTCAGCATAGCACAAGCTAGTAATAGCAAATTTATATTAAAAATTAATAAAATGAGCATACTTCGTCGATTTCACATCTACGGTTTATTAGATTGATAGGTGGGAGAACGGACGGCGAACCCTTCTCTTGGGATCTTTCGCAGTGGTGGTGTAGGCGTCAGCGGTCGGAGGGGAGTCGCCATCATCGGTGGTGCCACTGTCGAAGTTGAGCGAGGAGGACGAGAGGAGTTTGGACAAATGCCGAGAAACGTAGGCCTGCTCCTTTGCAAGGCGGGTGACTTTCGCCTCTTTGGCTGCCTTCTCATTGACGAACCGCATCGACTTCTCTATACTCGTGCATTAGTCATCTTAGGTTGTGCACTGCGACCGAGGTGAAAGAGAAAACGAGGAAACTTAATGCTTATTTACTAATTAATATATCGCATGCAATAGATTGACCACTGCATGCCGTGCTAGGTTGTTTAATGTTATTGGAAACATACATGATTCAAATTTTTTATTGGTTGATTCGTTTATTTATGTCAAAAAACAAAGAACGAGGTAAAGTTAATACTCCACGCCTAAATGTTTTGGAAATATTTGATTTTCGTAATGTGCCTAATGCACCGGTATGAAAGGAGTACTAAGGATTGGATCAGATTCAACGCAGACCGAGAAGGATTTGTGGAATACTAATGCTAGCTAAGAGCGTCTTTGACCCTATATATGGTCATGAACGCGTCCACGAACAACATCCGACCATCCTTCTACTTTTTTCACGTCCAATGGTTTTTCATTCATATGAGCAACCTAAATAGTTATAGCAAATTTATATTACAACCCACAAGTTAACAAAATATAGTTGTCTTTAGTATAATTTTTCTTTTTGGCTAGGTTTTGCTTATACATGTATAGTTTTGTTTTCTTTGTTTTCTGTTTTGAACTTTTCAGTTTTTTTTTACTTATTTAAAAATTGATTAAAAATCAAAAAAAGAATCTTGTTGTCTTTCTCAAAGAAGTTAACTAAAATGCCTAGTTGGTCGATTTGACTTCTGCAGCTAATTAACCATAGATATATAGGTAGGTAGATAAATAGATAGGAGAATGCCGGAGTTCACCATTTCCTCGACGAACCCTTCCCTTGGGAGCTTTCAGAGTGGTGGTAATAGTCTTTGACATAGGCGTCAACGTCTGGAGCCGAGTTGTCATCGTCGAGTCGAAGGAGGTGGAGGAGAGAACATTGGTCAAATTTAGGGGCGGCATTGGCCTGCTCCTTTGCGAGGCGGGTGGCTTTCGCCGCTTTGGCCGTCTCCTTCTTGGTGAGCCGCTCCGACTTCTCGATACTGAATCGATGCCTAGAATTTTGCGATGGTTGCACGGGGCCATCTGCACCGAGGCCAATGAAACATGGATTATTATGGAGGTCATCCTTAGGCTTTGCGGTCGCACACTTGCAGGACCCGCAACCGACCTGCCTCCGCTGCTTACCGCCACTCAAGGTGTGCGCCCTGCCCTTCGAGAGTGAGCTTTTAAAAAGTAATTATTGTAGAACAATGCATTCGAGAGTGAGATATGATTTGAATCTGAATGAAGATGAGGTGGGATTTATGTGAGAGCTGGATGGATCATTCGACGAGACAGGCGCATCCAACCATGTTCAAGCCGCTTCATATAATACTCCCTTCGATCCATAAGCGACGCTTACTGTGGATTGGAGGGTGTACCTCGTATATAACTTCTGTTTGAGGATGTCGAGCAACTCAAACTCTTGAATCCGAAATTAGAGGTGATTGAATGTCATATTATTTACCAAATAGCAACGATTGATTTGTCTGCTTGAATGTCTAGGAGACAATTCAGGGTCCGGTTGATGGTCTAAAAGAGAACGGGCCCACACACACACACACGCATCACTCTTGTTGGGATGTGCGCGTACACAGCGCCAGCGCGTACAGATCTCCCGATCATGCGATCGTGTTGGGATTCGTGTGTCCTATATAAGTACGTTCAGGCGCCTCCATCGGTCCCTGCCCGTCCTAGCTAGTGCTTCCAAAAGTTACACCGTACGTGACGCCGTCGCACCACCTACCGCATGCATCCAGCTCCGGAATATGAAATGCAGCCAAAGTGTACGTGGGCACGACGAATCAGTACAGAAGGTTCTGTATATGACTGTATCCAAGGGCCAACCTAGCATGAATCATATATGGATTGCATGTACACAGGGAACGGCGTTGTAATATACAGGGAGTGCACGCTAGGAATGGGCAAGCACATGTACCACAGGCTGTCCTGTTAAGCAAGGACAGCGACTCCAGTTTTGTACTGCCACCTCTTGGCCATATAAACGTGTTAATTTGGGTGCTAAACCTTTTCTATTTACAGTGTTTCCTAAACATAAAGTGTTTGCTATTTACATGCTAAACAGTGGAGTATATATAGACCAATACACAAGGAGAGAAACTTTTTAGCTCCAAAGCTCAATAGGGCTATTCCGGGATCCCCAGCTCATATACTTCCTTATGAACAGTAAATTCGAATTAAAATGAAAATAATTCAAAATTTTCTGTTTTTTTGTGGCAAACTTTGCCAAAAGTTTTGAGTGCATGTAACGTCTAAAACTGTCATTGTGGAAGTCATGGAAAAAGCAAAAAACAAAATTGATGCTTCAAAAATGCTATATTTCGAAAGCATTGGAGTGATCTTTTTGTTTTGTGATTTCAACAAATATCATTTCACGATGAAATTTTGGAAGCATTCAAAAAAATTATCAATGTTTGCCACCCAATTTTTTTTCATATTTTTGTCAAATTTGGTGTAATGAGGAAGCATGTAAGCTCGAGATCAACAGAAGACTTTCACTCCATAGGGCTATTTATTTATAACACGCGTATTTGTGACTTCAAAGGCGTCTAAAAGAAACTCTTTGCTGAATTGATGTACGTGTTAGACTTATGCATGGGTTATAACTTTATGTAAACCGTGAAATTTATTGGGGAAACATTTCCAGATGTGGCATACACAATAAGGGAGAGAAACTGGTGTTGCTTCACCATATTTTGTCTTTCCATGCAGCCCCACATATAAAATCAGATGTCCATGCGATTTTTGCTCCTCCATATAGTGTATTCTCACATCTGTGTATGAGATTTTTTTTATTTTTTTTCCTTAAACTTGTCGATGATTTTTTTATTTTTCTTCATAAATAAAGAGCTTGCCGGGTATCTGGAAGCAAAAGCAATGTCAAATGCACACGATTTTTTTTATTGTTTCTACCACAAGAAAGTCCATTGGTGTTCTGATTACAAACAAATGGGAGAGGTACAAGGGCATCTTCAAGGCAGATCCTTAAAACTCCGGTAAATGTCTGGAGCATATAGGCTTGTGATCAGTTTTATCAATTTTTGCCATCCAATGAAAATCACTATGTGTTTGCGGATCGGCTCAAGCGTTCATTTTTTCCGCATATGAAGACCTATCTTAAGGCAGAGGGGGTTTTGGGATGTCCGATATGGTATCTTCAATATCATCCAAATACATAGCATTTTTTGTCTTTCTCTCTCACATGTGTTTTGTCCTTTTGGTTCGCGTAGTCCATCTTAATTATACCTGAATTTGTTGTTTATGATTGGATGTCTCACTTTCGTATCATATCCGTGAACGTGTTCGAACATGATCCACGGACAAATAGTCTATCATTTTTAAATGATAGCGTTGAAGATGCTCTAAGTTTCGTTACACACCTAAGATATATGAAAGGATACAAAAGATATACCCCACTAGTAGTCCCTAGTGGATATCAACACCAAAGATATGTGAAGGCCAGATGCATTTGCATTTACATCTCTTTTCTTGCGAGGTGATGACCTTTGCATCGGAAGGTCGCGCTCACGTACACAGAGACCCTAGTCGGGAGTGTCACTCTCCAGCAAGCTCAACTTGCTTTGCTCGGGGTCGCCGGGTCGTTGCCACCATTGGAACAGTAGGCTTGAAGCCCCGCGCGCCTTGGGACATCACATCAACCAAGGTGCCCCAAACAGCTCCGCGCTCACTGTACAGTCGCTCGCACGAGATAGACGTTCAGGGCAGCCACTCCAACGTTATCGTAACCCACAGCGCGCACCGCGTGCTGAGCTCAGCCGTGCCGCTACAGCTACTACCTGCCGCCAAAAGTTCCACCGTGATGTTGCTGTATCACCGCTAGCTGGTAGCCTGCTAGTGCTCGCTGAATCAGCTAATAGTCTACAAGATACCAAGTGCTCAACCGATGCATCCAGACAAGTGATGGAAGGCGAAATGGGGTCGGATGGGACCGAGGAGATGCAGTAACTAGACGATGCCTCGGGTGTTGTTTGGGAATTGATCGTTATGATCTAAACTAGATGATGCCCCGCACGTTGCCGAACTTTTTTGTAAAACATTTCAGTAAAAACGTTTGGTTAAATGAATAATAACTTTTAAACTAATATATGGATTTAATATAATATCATAATAAAATAAAAATTATCATGCATGCATGTAGTATGTGGGTTTTATTATGCATAGTGGCATATTGATGTGGATCTTTGTCATGCATGTTGAATGATGAGGTGGCATGCTTGCATGTTAAGAGAAATATGCTAGTGGAGAGTGATGTGGCATGCATGATGAGGTGGAGTGTGTGCATGTTGAAAGAATTAGAAGTAGTGGAGAGCAATTTCTTAAGAATGTAACATATGTAAGATTTCCATAGGAATGAAGAACAAATGTTAACTCAAATGCATGCGTGCCGATCTATTACACTGGGGTAGTACTACCGCATATGATGGGTCAGCTTAGACTCATGTGCCACATTTTTTAACGTTACGTGGGACATGGATATCTACCTGAATATCTGACTCTGTTTTGCCCAATTGATGACGCTTTCCTCCAAGTCTGCCGCCTCTTCCGTTACCAATAGGGTTTTGTACACAAAAGTGTGGTATGCACAAAGAAGTAGAAACTGAGCATGCATTTGGGAACTTCCACAAAGAGTATGTAGCGTGCGCGAAAATATATGCATGGTGTGCAGCGGGAACAAGCAGAACATGTGTGCACGCCACCATGTATGGAGCATGCATCCAAGATACGTTCATTTTCTATCAAGGGATCGAACACACACAGCTTACACACATGCATACACGTCACAACGCACACAAACTATACTAGTTTTCCTTATTCTGGTGGTATGGAACACCATTAGTAAGCACACATGCACACTCTTGCATACGTAATACACACATATTGTACGTACTAGCCATGCACGCCCCTCCTCTTGACCGTGACGGCGAGCCCGTTCTTCATGTGGAGAATGATGGACACCTTGGGCTCCACGACGTGCCCCGGCACCACCTCCACGGCGAAGTTCCACAGCACGGCCGCGGCGGCGGTTTTCATCTGCACGAACGCCATCTCCTTGCCGAGGCAGGTCCTGGGGCCGGCGTTGAAGGAGATGAACTTGTAGGACGGCTCGTACCTCAGCTTCCCGTCGTCGGTCACCCACCTCTCCGGCCTGAACTCCCGGCAGTCCTTGCCCCACACGCCCTCCATCCTCCCCATGCAGTAGGAGAAGATGAGTATCTTGTCGCCGGCCTTCATCTCGTGCCCGCTCGGCAGCACGTCGTCCGCCACCGCCGCCTTGTGCTCCATGGGAACCGACGGGTACAGCCTCAGGCACTCGCAGAGCGCCGCGTGCAGGTACACCATCCCGCTCAGCTCGCTCACGTCGAACACCACCATGCCCTCGTCGTTGTCGCCGCCGGCCGGCTGCTTCCCGGAAGCGATCGGCGCCAGCTCGTCCAGGATCTTCTGCTCGACGCGCGGGTTCTTGGAGAGGAGGTAGAAGAACCACGACAGCGCCGCGCCGGTGGTGTCCCGGCCGGCGAGCAGGAGGTTCACCGTGGTGTCGCGCAAGAACTCGTCGCTGTACTCGCTCGCGTCACCGTTGCAGATGAAGGAGGAGAGCATGTCGGACGAGTCGCTGATGCCGTCGCCGCGGAGCTTCTGGTCGGCCCTGCGCTTGGCGATGGTGTCCGCGGCGAATTGGTCGATGGTCCTACGAGCCTTGGCCATCTTCCTCTCCGTGCCGACCTCATACCGGTACATGAGTTTCCAGCACACCGGCGAGATGATGTGCCGGAGAAAGAGCGTCTCCAGAACGTCGTCCATGGCCTGCGCGAACGGCACCACGGGGAGGCCGATCTGCAGGCACCCGGGGTCGACGCCGAAGACGAGGTTGCAGGTCATGTCGAACGTCAGGCGGAGGAACACGTCGTGGAGGTCGCAGGGGGTCCCGGCGTGGGCGGCGTGCGCGAGGAAAGGCAGGAGGCTCGTCTCCACCTTGTCGCGGCTGTAGCGCGCCGAGAAAGCGCGGAAGCGAGGGCCGGACATGACGAGCTGGGACTTGGCGCGCTGGCGGCGCCAGGACTCGCCGTCGGCGTTGAAGATGCCGTCGCCGAAGACGTCGAAGATCTCGGAGAACTCGTGGCCCTTGGGGTAGTTGAGGAAGTTGGAGGTGAAGATGTGGCGCACGTTGGAGGGGTCGCAGGTGACGAAGAAGCGGACGCCGGTGACCCCCGCGCGAGCTTCGAAGTTGTAGTGCGTGCCGGTGAGGATGCCGGTGGCCCAGTCATGGAAGTGAGACAAGTTGGCGACCATGCCGAAGAGATGGCCCAGTATTGGCCATTCGGTCGGCTCCGCCTTGCATATTTTCTTGGACTGGAGATGACGGTAGTAGAAGACGGAGAAGCAAAGGAGGGAGAGGAGCTCCACGAACCAGTAGTAGAAGGAATCCATGGCCGGGAGGAAGAAGATGGGAGGTCACTCACCGGTGCAACATGGGCTGGCTTATATGGACGCACTATTGCATGCATGTAAGATGGGTGTATACGTTTCATAGGTTGGTGAGGCGTCTCCCATCAGCTTACAGTGTCATGATTGGGGTCATCAGTGAGATATCTCTTTTTAAAAATCCTAATATGTGGTTTTCAATATAAAATGGAATGGTGCGCTCTAGCTAGCTAGCCTCCTACACATCATAACCAGTATGTGTGATTGAGAATATGTGTGCGTCACATATATGTTCTCTTTGTTAAGGGGAATGTATGGTCTATGTGCTCTTAGAAGGTCGTCCATTATCCACGCAATCTAAATTCTTCTGAGATTAAGTCCATGTTTTTGCCATCTAGCCTTTCTTTATCATCTTCTTCCACTTTGTCGTAATCCATGTGGGACTGGAATTGACGCATAGACTAGGATGGATGGATGCAAGAATGGAAGAGTTAGCTTCAAGAGGTTTTGTAATGGTGATGGTACCTATCGCTGAAGTATTCATCGCACAGTAGCTTCTCCGTCTGCCTGCGCCGCGCCGCTGTCAGTCAGCATAGTACCACGCACGCACTGGCATGCCACGCTTGTCGACGAAGGCCTCGGGGCGGGCGGAGTAGGCTGTGGCTTCGTCGGTTTGCTCGTCAACCCTTGCTTCGCACTCTTAATTAGCTTGCAGCCTGAATCTACTCCTAATTAGCTTTTAGATACATGCAATTTTAAAGAAAAAATTAATAAGGATTAAAGGAAGTTACAATTTCTATATATGAACCTGGTTGATCAATGAAAAAACGTTGTTCCTTTCCTGAAGAAAAAGGAGAGGACATGCAATGCAAGCCCAATCTCTATCGGACAGACAATAATTAGCTCACAAGATTTAACTACTAGGTTAGGTTAAACGTGGAACTCGTGACCTAATTCCGGTGCACGCAAGCGAAGCGAGCACAGTACGCTCGGCAGCTTGCTCACGCCCGCTCGTGGACGCCGTGCTAGCTCAGCCATGTCCGCCACGCGCGCCTGTTGGAGTGGACAGACGACAGCGACGCCGGACGTACCGGCGATCGCTGGAAGGCGAGGCGACAAGGCGCGGTGGCCCGTGGCTGGCTGGAGCGAAAGACCCGCGCCGCCCAACCCGCGCTATTTGGCTCCACGCGCGCGCTCCGTCGCCGGCGCCGCCGGTGCATGCGCGCCACGACGATTTGTCGATTCACCTCGCCGCCTCATGCTGGACACGCACGCCTCGCCTCCTCGTTTCCCTTGTTTTTCACCGGCGTCGGCGTCGGCGTCGGCGGAGTGGTAAGAATCACGCGTCCTCTGCAACTGTATGTATGTACGGCGCACATGTCTTTCCGCTGCAGCACTCGCCGGTGTCCTCTCTGGTGCTCTAGTTCGGAACGTGCTTTTCGATCCGGTCCCGGCGCGCGAGGGAGTCATGTACGTACTAGCTGATTAACCCACTAGCGGTCCAGAACGAGGGACTCCTCCATCTCCATGTCTGGTTCGAAAAAGGAGCGGTGGTGTGGCTTTTAAAACGATGGCTCAGGCTCACACAGTGTGTGTAGGACGATTTAGGACGATGGTCTCCGTCCGTAGTGGAGTACGTACGAGAGAATGAATGTACATCGGCCGGCCGCTTTCATCACGTACATATAGATTCCCTTCCCAACAAGCCAAAAAGGAGGGAAATTTTCACCTAGTTTTGACCTTTTAATTGCGTAATGGGTACTACTTCCCAACATTTATCTGATATACACTCCTACCGCTACTAGAGGCAAACGGGAAGGGATTGCATCAGTGGAGGCTGGCCGGTGGAGCAAGTACGGACTGCATTAGTTTTCTCCCTCACGTACATCTACAGGGGTCATTTTAGGGTCACGTTTTTGTATTACCTCCGATCCATATTAATGACTAAATTTTGTCTAAATTTGTATGTATCTAGTTAAGTATTTAGACTAAATGCAACAATGAAGGAACCACAATATATATTACACATTATCGTCACGAATATATCATATACACCATCTCATTTCTCGTGCTTGGTCGAACATGTATTACATAAACGGTACTGATCACACGAGTTTGATCTAATTTACATCGGTCCTTGGCCGCTTGTCTTCCAAAAAATGAGGGTGAAAGAACTCTTCGGTCGGAGCTATGACATGGTCTAATAATAATCTGGCGATTTCCTCTTGAATTGCTCGCACGCGTTCTCGTGGTAGAAGACCGTTCCGCATTCGTTCGATCTAATTAAAAGAAAGGGATCAATATATATGAATGAAACTAAACACAATTTAACGCAATAAATTAACGTATTGAATGTTGTTTATCGTACTTCAATTTTCCTTATGTTTCGGGTTGCGGCCGTCTCTTTGGTCGGCGAATGAACTCGCAGACATAATATCCACATAAGTTATTCCCGGGTTCCTTTCTCAAACACTTTACGAGAACGGAGATCAATGAATATTATAATCGGCATGATAATTATACTGAAACTAGAATCAAAAAGATGCGCGGATCTAGCAAGTAGTACTTACATTCAGTGGTTCAAATGTAAGCTCTGCCGGAAGACCCGGTGTTTTGGCGGTGAACCGTTTCCAAGCCCTCTGGAGGATTGCCTGCATGTCCTCCCATGATTTCATAGATCTGCGTCCCGGGTCCATGACTTTTACTACTCCTTCGTCCGGAACAATGATCAACAGAATAAAGTGGAAGCTGCACACGCATAAAGAGTCAATTATACGCTTAACACCGAGCAAGCGAAATAGAATGTGTGCGAGACAGTAACAGTCACTCGAAGTTGTAAGGAAATAGTATTTCCCTTCTTGTGCCGAAATACGTCAACGATTGCAACAAGTTGTTCTCTGTCTGGTTGGGCTTATCTTTGAGAGTTCTTTCATGAACGAACTGGCAGTCAACGAACCCAATGTCATAGATTTGTCCTTTCTTGCATTCGAGAATCTTCATTCTGCATATATAATTAGTTTAGTGATGAGTGTAAGATTGTACATGAAACGAATGAGCTGAGCTAGAAAGTCTTGATCACTGAAATTAATGGTACTTACAGACAATATGCACTGACGATAGATTTGTCGATGGCGTCTCCTTGGTAAAACTGAAATAATTCTGAGAATTCAATCAGATCGAAGCCTTGTCCATGCCCGTAATGCTCGTTTTGAAATTTAGCGTAGATCCAGTTTTCGGATTTAGCAGATTTTTCCATGTACCAGTCATGCAATTTTCGCATCTTTGTTGGTAGATCGTTGACTAACTCGGGTTTGACGAGAGGATACCCGTGTCGGTATTGGTATGCCGGTACGAATTCCTCGTCGTTCCCGGTCTCGAACTCATCCAGACGGCTCAGGTACTCAGTAATAGACAGTCCTAATGCGTGGGCTTTTGCTCCGTACTGTCTTATAAACTCCGTATCTTTGTTCGGATCATACGCATCGACCTGATGCTGCTGGGGGCATGGCCAAGTGTGCACTTTGAGCGGTTCGATCGGTTGATTTTTCTGTAGTCCGAGCTGGGCAATATCTTTTCCGACTCTTCGCTCTTTTGCCTCAGCCGACTTTGTAATAGAGCGTTCATAGTCTGATGTGAGCGGTATGGGGTTGTGAAGCTTCTTCTTCAGTTCCACGCACGCGGCGTGATCTTCTGGGGTGCGCGGGAACAATGGCTCTATCGGCTTCTTCTTGTTGGCCACAACAATCTTCCACTTTTCATAAGACATTTTTGTGGACACTTCCAGTTCCTCAGGTGTCATCTCTACGGGTAGCTTCTTCATATTCTGATGAGGAACTTTTGGGAGGGGTGATTTCTTGCTGCTGATGCTGCTGCTTCCCCTCCTAGTATAGGTACGCTTTCGCTTCTGGCTCTGAGGCTCAGGAGATGGAGACGGCTGAGGCGACGGTAGAGATGCCTGAGGCGACGGTGGAGACGGCTGAGCCGGAGAGTGGTGAGGCGGTGAAGGCGATGGTTGCGGTGGAGAATGGTCATGTGGCAGCGAAGGTGGATTGCTCTTCTGAAGAGTGGGTGACCTTGGCGGCACATAATTTGGAAGCACGATGTGCTCCTTTCGCCATAGAACACTCCCCTTTTTGGCTTCTCCTAGTTCAGTCAGCTCGCTATCTTCACGTGCAGGGTGGTCCAGCTTCAGCTCCTCATAAATCATCCATCACATCATCCACCATGACGATAGCGTACCCTTCTGGAGTCGGGTTGCAATGATAAGTTGGTTTCTCCGGAATTGATAGGGCCATGCCGACCGCCACCGTCACCTTTAAGTTCAGCACTTGCACCTTAAGCTCACAACGTGTGCTCTCCGTGATATAATCCACTGGGTAGTGTTTAGGAGCAGCCGTTGTCAGTGCATCATCATCATCCTCCTGGAGCTGCGTGCAAGCTTGGGAGCTTTTCTGATTCGATGGGGTGCCGGTAGCATCGAATGTAGTTTCTAACAAGAGCCGCTGAGGTTGGCCGCCACTTTGCTGGCTAAGTCTGTCGATCAGCTCCTCCGCCCGCTTTAAGCCTTCTTCCACATTACGCAGCCGCTCTTTGGTAGCCGCTTTCTCAGCCTCATTCGCCGCTTTCTCTCTCTCAGCGACCGCTTTCTCAGCTGCCTCCCTTTCCTTCCTCCTCTGATGGCTATTATCTGCATATTTCTTGCTTTCCGGAGGGAAGGCAACTTTCCAACACTTGGAGCCTGGCGTGCCTCGTGCTTGTCCTGCGTGTTCTTTATTTTTTAGGGCGCGTGTGAGCTCGTCGTTCTCTCTATCGGGAATGAACCGTCCCGCTTCAACATCACGTACTGCATCTCTAATATCTTCGATGGGCAGCAGGGGATCATCTGCGTGTGACTGGTTATATATTGCCTTCCCATCTTTGTCCAACGTGCCCCCATGGCCGTAAAACCAGTTTCTTGTCCGTTCGTTCCATGTTGTAGGCTCTGGAGTGATCCCGGCATCAAAATACTTGGCCTAATTGCCTCCCACTTAGGCATGCAACCGGCGTAGCCAGCAGGCCCCATTTTACGGTGGTAAATTTTCTTAGCGGCATTCATCTGATTTATTTCAGACCTTTGTTGCGCGTACTCCGATTTCTTGTACGCCATAAAATCATTCCACTGCTCTCTTATCTTACCATAGTCGTGTTCGAAATCCGGAGTCTTGTCTACCTTGACAAATTTTAGGTACAAGTTTTTCTTCCAATTCTTGAATTGCTCGGCCATCTTGCTGAGAGCAAACTTCTTGACTCTAGCCTCTAGCTCCAGTCTAGTTGCCGCCTCTTGAGCTGGATTATCCACCTCTGGCATCCGCAGGAGGAAATTATGCATGAGCATGTTCCAAAGCCTGTCTTTCATGGTGTCGCACACAAACGAGATTGTAGGGTCCTTTGGCTGCATCCATTCTCGAATGGTGATCTGGATGTTGTCCCTCACGAGAGTTCCGCATGCCTTCACAAATTTTTTTCCTGACATCGTCCGGGGCTAACGGTTCGCCGTCTGGACCGACCTCTTCGATCCTATACCTCACACTGTCATCCAACTTTTTTGTTGGGCCTCGTTTCGGTCTTGCGGAGGAATTGCCGGATCCGGATCCGGAGGGCTAAAAGAAGAAAGAGTGTTAATATATGCATGTACATATACAGCTGCATTTTAATTAACAGTAATTTACATATATATCAACCTCGCCGGTGTTTTCGAGATTAAAGGTTCCGCCGGAGGCGGAGCCGGAGCCGGCTTGTCTCCCGTCCGATGCTTCTTCTCGGTGGAGAGACTCGTCTCCCTCACCGGAATCGTTCAGAAACCTGCGGGTGACATCTTGACCTTCATTTTCGTTGATCATATCGTGAAGCAAGTTTTCCTCATTTTCATCTCTATAAAATATTGGATCCATAGTATCTGCAAATTAAGAATTGCAAGCTATTATAATGCAAATAATCAAATGAAAATAAGCATATGCATATAGTCCTATGCAAATGGGGTGGAGGAAGAAGGAGAAATATGGGGGGGGGGGGGCGGTGTCGATATGTGTTGCGTCGCGTGAATGGGAAGGAAGAAGGAGGAGGAATGGGGCGTGCGCGCGGTGTCGATATGTGTGTTGCGTCGCCGAGGAGGGAGAGTTTAGGGTTTAGGGTTTAGCTTATCTGGCGTTTGTCCCTTCTACTACTGATGAAGAGGGTTCAATTCAGTGTACTCCAGTCCAGATATGGGAGTGGGACTAAATATTTTGTGGATCTAAAATTCAAGAGTGAACGAAATCTTCAGATGATAATTCAAGAGTGCAAGATCACACAGAAGGGCCTTTGTTCAGAACAACATGGGGTTTTCCACTAGGCTCCAGTTGCCCTCTCTGATGACAAATCCTGATTGACAACAAGAATTCTGCAAACTCTTCCCCACCGGATGACAAATCGTAAACTAACCTTTAAGTTACAAAAAATTCTGAAAAAAATACACAAGTACAAAGTGTTCTATACTACTACGTACTGTACATGTTTGTAAAGTTTCATGATGTGTGCTAAAAGAAATCATGAATGTTGTGAGTGCAGTTGTCAGATAATGTTGTGACATTAACTATTTCAGAGAAAGAAGATGAGGAGGAATGAGGAGGAGAGCTCACCGAGGAGGGAGGCCGGCGACGGGGTGGCGTGGAGGCCGTGGAGGAGGGCCGGCGTCGGCGGTGAGGAGGAGGCTGGCGTCGTGGGCGGCGTGGAGGGGCTGGGGTAGAGCAGTAGAGTCTACCGGAGATTAAAAGGGGGGGAGGAGAAACAGTAAATACACAGCAACATAGCAATCAAAACATGGCATGACAGATGAAATGCAAACGATGATCTAACGCAGTACGATGCAATAAGCTCGGAGTACCGGACAATTCATCGGACAAACGGTCCGGAGGGGGAAGGTTTGATGTTCGGTATGTTAGAGGGGGGTGGTAGACAGACAAATACCGTATTCGTATTCGTTGAATTTTTCTAAGCAATTTTGATGTATATTTTTTTTTAATCCGAGTTACGGATTAAAAGATATTAAATAAACAAGTTTTATTCAATTTAAATCAATTAAATCATTTTCTATTTCTTTTATTAATTACTTAATTCAATTAATATTTTTTTAATATACTGACCTTAACTGGGCAGGGCCCACAAGTCATAGGCTAGCTAAGCAATTAACATTTTAATTAAGTTAAAATGGGCAGGGGGCCCATGTGTCAGGGGGAGAGGGTTTTCTTTTTAGTTTAACTTAACAGGTTAATTAGTGAGGACTGGCCCACATGTCAGTGGGTCAGGGGGGTGCATTAGTGCTAATTAGGAGGGCTGACGGGAGGGGCCCGCCTGGCAGTGACCAGCAGGCCACGCCGGCGGCGAGGAGCAGAGGAGCTCCGACTAGGTGGGGTTCTGGGCGCCCCCGTGCACCAAATCGTGCGCGGCTAGGTGCGTTCGGACGAGGGGGAGATCGCGCATCGCTCTGTGTCATCTGCGCGCTCTAACGCGGCCCATGGCGACGACGACGTGAACCGAGGCGGTGGCCGGTGCGGGATGTCAACGGAGGCGAGCGTCCTACGGCGGAATCGAGCGCAGGGCGGGGCGGACCGGAGCGGCGCTCACCGGGGACGAAGGGGAGGGGTCTGTGCGCGCGGGGGCGGTCGTGGTGGCCGGAATCGTCGGCGAGGTCGTCGCGGCCGGGGTTGGAGAAGAAGAAATCGACGTCGCGTCCGAGGCGTCTCGGCCGGGGCGGTCGAGGTGGCCGGAATCGTCGGCGAGGCGTCGCGTCGCGGCCGGGGAAGACGAAGGCGAGGCTGGGGCGGCGAATCGGGCAGCCTGCCGGCGTCCGACGAGGTTTTCCGCGTTTTCCTTAGTGGATTTCGGCGTCGACGAGAATTGGGGAAGTTGGGGAGGAATAAGAGATGCGCGCGTATATACTAAGGGACATCGGTCCCGGGTCGTAGCACCAACCGGGATCGTTGAGTCTTCGGTCCCGGTTCGTGCTACCACCCGGGATCGTTGGCCTGGGCGGGGTGGGACGTGGTGCTGCCACGTCGCAGCGCGCGCACCTGGGTCATCGGTCCCGGTTGTTGCGATTAACCAGGATCGTTGACCCTTTTTATGCAATCTTTTCGACTTCCCGCCCTTTTCAAATTTATTTTCTTTTTTAATTAGTTAGGTGTTTCACTTCAAAAAGATTATTTGTTTGGAATTTGAAAAAACTTTTAACAGCAAAAGTGCTTCAATTTAATTAACTAATCCAAAACCATTTTTTGTTTTCAAAAATATTTATTTAACTATACATTTTTACTAATTTAACTATACAATTTTACTATTTTCAATTAAAAATGCATTTTCAAATATTTATTGCATAATTTGGAATTTGAAAAAACTTTCAACAGGAAAAGTGCTTCAATTTAAATAACTAATCCAAAATAATTATCTGTTTTCAAAAATATTTAATTTAAAAGACAATTTCTTTTTTTGAGGTGCCGAAAATCGTGAAAAGACAAATTTTGAATATGGTTTCAAACGGGCTGTCGGGACCCGGGGTTAGCGTATGCAAGTCCAGTTAAGGCATAGTCATATGGAGAGCCGAGAACCGTACCCACTTGTCTAAGCAGACAACGCCAAGCACAGAACGTTCTCGGAAAGCATCGTACGTGAGGGGCATCCCATCCAGGCCGGATGATCAACTGAGATGGGTCCTCATCGTCCGCACACAAGTCTAATGATATGGGTGGTGAACTCCCATATTCAAAGACAAGTCGCCTCAACCATACTATCGACTATCTCATAACTCTTACATAGACTTACTCCGGCCCGATCACTTAGTCAGGGTCTAGGGCAGGCTCGATCATACCACAAAGTGTGCACGAGACAGAGTCTCGAACAATCGCATCGCGATGCCCCAAGCTGCGCACATCTAAGGGCCACTTGGTGTATGAAAGACCGCCAGCTAGAACACAACTAAGGTCTTGAAAACCCATACAAAGACATGCATGTTATAAACATACACGCAGCACACATGCCTTGTATGAACAGCAGGTACCATTGCAATTCTCTACAAAGTGTACATTTTATTTATAACTCTTATAGAGTGCACACAGAGATCACATACATGTGATCCAACATTACATTACAAGCGGAAGCAAATTATGTCTGAGTACAGACAAGTTTAACAAATGGCTTAAGAAGCCTTATTTAAACACAAAGCCCTCCACGAGGGAACCAGTCGTCTGACTGGGATTAGAATAGTTGGTCTTCAGTCGTCCAGCTCGATGAAGAAGCCACCTTCGGGGTCAGTGGCATCATCTAAAACATAGATTAAGCAAACGTGAGTACAAAGTCGTACTCAGCAAGACTTACATAGGAGCTATACTACTCATGAATATGTGTCAAGATAAAGGAAGGTGGGGTTCATTTGCAGAAGTGCCAGCTTTGACTTGGCTAGTCCTGAACTACGAGTACCAGACTTTGAGGTAAAAAGCGTACACGAGTCCACTACTTTCTCCAATCAATACACCACTATGGTGCCTTCCTCGACTTCCCCACGAGGAAGCACGCCATAACACTCACACTTATCTTGGTGCGTTTTAGAAGTATCCAGTTCAAGTTTTCTAATAATCAAGCTAAGCTTTCCAAGCAGTCCATAACCGCAGACGCGGCTATTCGAATAGTTTTGTTAACCTTGCAAGGGTGTACCGCTACACACACATGATCATCATTTACCGCCTTTGATCTCGACACCATTCAAGGGGTGTCAGCGAGGATGCTCACCACAACTGTTACCTCATAGCCGATCTAGTCCGAGAAAGCCGCCTACTTGGGTTGGTTACCACAATCGTGAACCCGGCCGGTTTACCGAAGTGGACCCAAGTGATGTGTGCGTGGTGCATAAGCCGGTCTCGGATGAGCCATTCTCTCACTTAGCATCCAGGCCACAGACCTACCAGAACTCCGAACTATTGCGACATCTGGACATCGAAAGGGATGAGTTAGTAATTTGAGAGGGGTCAGTGAGCCCAATGTGTGGTTGTACTCTTCATCTTGGATCACCACACAAGAACTCGTACTAGGGCGGTGTTCAACGAGACAACCCACTGTGTACTCCTACACAGCCTCTCATCGTTCACCTTGTATTAGGGTCGATTCACCAACACTTTTCTACCATCATCAACGTGATCATTTCCATCCCGACTCACATCACAGTACAACACGGTATCATACTAAGCATGCAATAAGCGATAAAATTGCAGGGGCCACATGATATCAAACAACTCCTACATTTGCTAGGATTGTGGTTTGCTTGCTACTGTGTCAAAATGATAGGTCATGCAAAGGAATGGGTTCATCTATGCGGTAGAAACGAAGCATGGTGATCATCCTAAACAATGCATAAGCGAGACATGAGAGGGAAGTGGGATTTTATCGACATGATCAATGGGGGGTTGCTTGCCTTGCTGACGAGGTTTGGTTTCTGGGTCTTCAACGTAGGGGGTGACCTCGGGCTCCGGCTCCACGTCTATCAGCAACATGACAATCATAGGATCAACAGAATGTACAATGCACAATCACATGAATAATATTGAAAAGGTGATGTTCATGGTACTGATGTGTTGATCATTCCATTTAAATGGAGTATATTGCAAATTGAATTGCAAATTCAAACTCAACATTTGAATTCAACATTAACCAAGTTATATGTGATATAGTTTGATCATTTTGAAACAACTTCAAATGTGTATGATATGCCTCTGATGTGTGATTGAAATGTATCATGTTGCCATGGTTCAAGTTGCAAAAATATTTGATTTGAATTTGATTTAATTCCATTTAAATCAAATAGCAAATGCTACTGATCACATTTTAAATTCAACTCAAACATAGTTGAAAGTTGCATATTTGGAAAGATAATTTTCTCCTGATCATTTTTCATATATTATTTGTCCAAATTGGAGTTAGTATGAATTTTCTATGAATTTCCAAAGCTTGGGGTATTTTTTGGAATTTCTGGAATTCTTTTAATTCATTTTGATTTTCTGGAAATTCATAAAATGATTTATTGCGTCAGCTGACATGTGGGTCCAGGGTGTCAGTGACTGGGTTAATTTAACCCGTGGGTTAAATTAATCCAGTGGCTTAATTAAGCCACTGGGCCCACTGGTCAGTGACCCAGGGGGGTCATTAGCCGAGTGCTTAAGGGCTAACCCACCGGCGGCTTGACGCCGGTGGCCTGGCCACGGCAGCGCACTCGCCGGAATGGCCTAGGGGCCACGGGAGGCCACGGGGAGGACACCATCTTGCTCAGCATCGTCTTCCGCATCTTCTGGAGGCAACAAGGGTTCACTGGGTGGTCGCGAGCGACGACGGCGACGACTCCGGCGGAAACAGAGAACCGGCGAGGTCGTAGTCGAGGCTAGGGGGCACGGATTGGGCTGAGCTCGTGTGCGTTCGAAAGCTGGAACACCCACGAGTCAAACGCGCGCACTGGGGTGTCGCGAGGAGCACGAGGGCGAGCTCTAGCTCAACCATGGCGGCGACGAGCTCGGTTCTCATGGCGGATTTGGCTAGAGGGGCTACGGGGTGCTAGGAGCTTGGGGGAAAAACTCAGAAGCTCACCGCGGATCGAACAGAAGCAACAACAAGCTCGGGGAGGCTTCAACGGCGGCGAATCGACTACGGCGAGCTCGCGGGTCCGGCGAGTTCTCGGTGAAGTTTGCGTCTCGTCTGGCCCGAATTGATGCGTCTCCTGCTGCTAGTCGTCGAAGTCGAGGACGAGGAGCACGGTGGACTTGCTGGCTTGAGCTCTAGGGCACGGTGGCCACGCGGGGGCTCGACGGCGCTCCGGCGAGGCTTCGGGCGGCGACGGATTCGAGCACGGGAGGAGGAGGAGGAAGCTCTGGAGGGGGGAATGGACTGCGGAGGCTGCGGGGAGTCTCCAGGTGCGAGAAGAGGCCACGGGGAGGCCTGGAAGCTCCTCGACGGCGACGTGGCGTCCCCGGCTAGCTCGGTGGCATTCCACCGAGCAGCTTGGAGGCGCGGGAGGGGGAAGAAGACGCCCCTGCCCCTGTGGGCCGGCTGGGCTGGGGTGGGCCTGCTTCGCCTGGGCGCCAGGAAAGGTTTTCTGATTTCTTTTCTATTTTTCTTTTCTGACATTTGTTCTGTTTAGTTAAAATAAATAGCTAAGCATTTTATTAAATGCTGAAAAATTTTATGTGGCCTCATAATAATATATACTAGCCACTCATAAAGTTTCAACATTTTTAAAATTCAAATAATTTGAATCTTAAATCAAATAGGGGTATTTCTTTAATTCCAAGGCACTGTTTGAATATTTGAAAAATCTTTGAGCATGGGGTGGGTCCCACATCACTTGATATGTGATCACACTCATTTATAAGACTTTTCAAAAATCTAACATGAATTTTTGGAAAAGATTTTTATCTGGCCTTTTGAAATAAATCAACTGGGGGGTGTTCCTTCTCCCATTTGGATTTTGAAGTTGATTTCCTTTGAAAATTTGACATGATGCAAGGTTACTTGATCCTAGCACATTACCTAACAGAGGGTTCTGACACGGGCATAAAAAATTCAAAAACCATCCAAAGAACATGAAACCTTCGCGTGGTGTCATATTATGTGTCATATTTGCAAGTAGAAATACTAAACTTGGCTAATTACAAACATCACAAAAAATCCTTCACAAAATGATCAATCATGTTGGAGGTTTCATGTCACTTAGGTCAAACCACCAATGTTATGGCTTGAATCACGGCATAGTTTGTGATAATGTGCCCATATTACACACACACATGCATCTTGGGATGGCTTACGATGTTGCAGGAGGAAGTTTTCCTTTTCATCGCACGAAAAAGCCAATTTCATCGCGGATCACAAAAAAGGGTTCAATACATCACAAAAAAACCACCAATGGTTCAATACATAAAAGGTTCAATACATTATTACACATCACTTGTTTTCTACATTGCTTATGATCGCTTCTTGGGCCGTAACCACGGAGCATCTTCATTGCTTAATGGGATAGTTGGGTCAGTTTTCATTGTGAAGGGAGAAATTTCATGAAACTTATCGTAATCTTCGGACATGTTTGTCTTATCCTCAACTCTCACGATGTTTCTTTTTTCCTGAAAGAACTATGTGACGCCTGGGCTCATCGTCTGATGTATTTGTATCCTTGTTTTTCCTTTTTTCGGTCTAGAAGACATGTCCTTCACATAGAAAACCTGAGCCACATCTTTGGCTAGGACGAATGGGTCGTCTGTGTGACCAAGATTCTTGAGATCCACTGTTGTCATTCCGTACAGCTTGTCGACCTTTACCCCATCTCCATTCATGTTGACCCAACTGCACCGAAACAAAGGGACCTTAAAAGTAGGTCCATAGTCAAGTTCCCATATCTCATCTATGTAATCATAGTATGTGTCCTTTGTACCATCCTCGTTTGTTGCATCAAAGCGGACACCACTGTTTTGGTTGGTGCTCTTCTTATCTTGGGCGACCGTGTAAAATGTATTCCCATTTATCTCGTACCCTTGGAAAGTCAATACAGTCTCAGACGGTGTCGCGGTCAGCAAGTAGAGTTGATTTCCAATAGTGGTGTCATGCATGAGACGTAATTGCAACCAAGTGCCGAAAGTCTCCATGTGTTTGACTTGAATCCATTGGTCATCCTCCCCCGGGAACTTGGAGCGTAGAACATTCATGTGTTCCTCGATATACGGTTGGACGAAGGTAGAACTTCGTAGAACTGTGTAGTGTGCTTGAGTCAAAGAATGCCCGTCCTGAAATATCTTTGCTTTCTTTCCTAGCGTTCCTTTTCCACTCAGTCTCCCCTCATACCGCGATTCAGGAACACCAATCGGCTTAAGGTCTGGAATAAAGTCAACACAGAACTCAATGACCTCCTCTGTTCCATAGCCCTTGGAGATGCTTCCTTCTGGCCTTGCAAGGTTACGAACATATTTCTTTAAAACTCCCATGAACCTCTCGAAAGGGAACATATTGTGTAGAAATACAGGACCTAGAATGACAATCTCGTCGACCAGGTGAACCAGCAGATGCGTCATAATATTGAAGAAGGACGGGGGGAACACCAACTCAAAACTGACGAGACATTTTACCACATCCTTCTGTAGCCTTTCCAGACTTGCATGATCGATTACCTTCTGAGATATTGCATTGAGAAATGCACATAGCTTCACAATGGGTACTCGAACATTTTCTGGTAGAAGCCCCCGCAATGCAACCGGAATCAACTGCGTCATAATCACATGGCAATCATGAGACTTGAGGTTCTGGAATTTTTTCTCTGCCATATTTATTATTACCTTTATATTTGACGAGAAGCCTGCCGGGACCTTGATACTTCTAAGTCATTCAAAAAAGATTTCCTTCTCTGCTTTGGTAAGAGCGTAGCTGCTTAGACGCCCTTTATCAGTATGCTTGTGGTATGGGTCTTTCATACGTTGCTGGTCCTCCCGTGCTTCTTGTGTATCTTTTGACTTCCCATACACGCCCAGGAACCCTAGCAGGTTCACGCAAAGATTCTTCGTCACGTGCATCACGTCGATTGAAGAACGGACCTCTAGGTCTACCCAATAGGGTAGCTCCCAAAATATAGATTTCTTCTTCCACATGGCCGCGTGTCCGGTAACGGCGTCTTTCGGAACAGATTGACTGTCGGGACCCTTTCCAAAGATTACTTCTAGGTCATTCACCATACCAAATACATCAGCACCTTTAGGGAGCTTAGGCTTTTTCCGGTGATCTGCCTCACCATTGCAATGCTTGCCTTTCTTTCTCACGATATGATTGGGCGACAGAAATTGACGACACCCCAGATACACAACCTTCTTACATTTATCCAAATATATACCTTTACTCTTATCTAAACAGTGCGTGCATGCATTGTATCCCTTGTTTGACTGTCCTGAAATGTTACTAAGAGCGGGCCAATCATTGATGGTTACGAAAAGCAACGCTCGCAGGTCAAATTCCTCCTGTTTGTCCTCATCCCACACGTGTACACCTTGTTTTGCCCACAGCTCCAAAAGTTCATCGACTAATGGCCTTAGGTACACATCAATGTCGTTGCCGGGTTGCCTCGGTCCTTGGATGAGCACTGGCATCATGACGAACTTCCGCTTCATGCACAACCAAGGAGGAAGGTTGTAGATACATAGAGTCACGGGCCAGGTGTTGTGACTGCAGCTCTGCTCTCCAAAAGGGTTCATGCCATCTGTACTTAGACCAAACCATAAGTTTCTTGCTTCATCTGTAAAGTCTGAGTGGCCTCTCTCGATTTTTCTCCACTACGACCCATCAGCGGGGTGTCTCAACTTCCCGTCTTTCTTACGGTCTTCTTTGTGCCATCGCAGCAACCTGGCATGCTCCTTGTTTTTGAACAGACGTTTCAACCGTGGTATTATAGGAGCATACCACACAACCTTAGCAGGAACCCTCTTCCTCAGGGGCTCGTCATCTCCCTCAGCATCACCAGGGTCATCTTGTCTGATCTTGTAACGACTCGCAGTGCATACCGGGCATTTATCAATACTCTCGTACTTTTCACCGCGGTACAGGATCCAGTCATTAATGCATGCATGTATCTTCTGCACATCTAATCCTAGAGGGCAGATTACCTTCTTTGCTTCGTGTGTTGTCGCGGGCAATTCGTTATCCGGTGGAAGCTTCGACTTCATTATTTGCAGTAACTTCTCAAATCCGGTGTCAGAACAACCAAAATCTGCCTTCCAATTCAACAGTTCTAGTGTGGTACCGAGCTTTGTGCTGCCATCTTCGCAATTTGGGTACAAGGGCTTTTTGTGATCCTCTAGCATGGTCTCCAACTTCTCCTTCTCTTTTCCTGTTTCACAGTCTCGCTTTGCATCAGAGATGACCCGACCAAGACCATCAGCGGTCTCATCCGATGCCCGTTGTTCTTCTTCATTGTCACCTCGAGGAGCTCCATCTTCTTCATTGTCTTCCATTGCAGTGTCACCGAATTCTTCAAGGGACATAGGATAGCTATCATCATCCTCCTCTTCTTCATTGTCTTCCTGCCTAACCCCTCTTTCTCCGTGCTTGGACCAACAATAATATCCGGGAATGAAACCTCCGAAGCAGGTGGCCTTGAAGTGTTCTCGAGGAAGAGTACTCCGCCACGTTCCGAAAGTCAATACAGGGACAAGGCATAAAATTATCCACTTTGTTTGCATTAGCCACATCGAGAAATGTATGCAGGTTTGTAATAAACTCGGACCCGCGTCGATCGCTGTACATCCATCGCATCCGTGCTTCGATCTGCGTCATATAATTAACCATTACAATAACTTCGTGAATAGTGAAAATACCACTATATATGCACACGTGCAGTATTTTTGTATCAGTTACAGATGGAGAAGATAAGGTTGCTAACCTCGGCCGAGGATACGGTGTTCTGAGGACCTAAGTGTGGCTCGGACATTTCGTCGAACACCCGGTGTGCAATCAACGGAAAAAAATTCTAGCACCCACCCCACCCCAACACAAATCCTGAAAAAAATTTAGGCAAAATGGCAATGTGCTGGCTGGGGGCTTATATAGCCAGTGGAGGGGCAACGGTCCCGTTTTTTGCCAAAAACCGGGACCAATGCCTCGCAGTGCGCCACGTGTTGGTCGCCAGAGCATTGGTCCCGGTTTTTTTGCAAAAACCGGGACCGTTGCCCCAGTTGAACCGGGACCGTTGCCTTATCCAAACGAACCAGGACCGTTGCCCGACATCGGTCCCGGTTCTGAAATGTACCGGGAGCGATGCCTTTTTTGGGCTGGACGAAAGGGGGGTCTCTCCACTAGTGATGTGTATCTAGACAAACTTAAGCTCATTAATATGGATCGGAGCGAGTACCCTTTTTATTTATCTGAGCACGAGGCACGACTTTTTGCCGGTGCTAAGTTGTTTTTAGTTTTCTTGTTTTTTTAATGTTGTCATGGATTTTGGTATCTTTTATTGAGGATACAGTCATTCGAACAAAAAATTTCCAGATGTTGTAGTTGTATGTCCATAATTAAATTTTGTAGCTTGATTTTATCTATTGGATTACTGCGTTATTTTTCAAAGAGATGCAAGAATGAAAAGAGGCGAGACAAAGGTATATGTACGCCTCATGCATGTTCAGTTTCTTCATTCTATTAGCCATTCTTCAAATTTCTCCTTTTCCTTTCTCTTTTTATTTTCTTTTTCCCTTTTCATTATTCACTTTAAATTCATGATTTTTAAATTCTTTGTATTTGTTTCTCTTGTTGTAATCAATTCTAATTTTGAATTGCTTTGGTGTGCGTTTACACATGCAGCTTAGTATAGTGGGATTTTTGTACATGTTTTGTTTTAAGTATGTGTCTAGCCTTGATATTTTGACAAGCAAGGGGCCATACTTAAGTTGCACGTCCATTTGACCCAATATTCCAACTAACTTAGTTGCTTGTGTACCTTTGATACATAACTCATTTCGGCCCAGTTGCATTTACATCTGTAATTTAAAACTCAATCGACCTAGTTGCATGTTTCATTATCGACACGTAAGTCGCTTCGATCCAGTTGCATGTCTATCATTTGGCTTAGAACTCAAATAGATCCTGTTATATTTCCACCCTTGATTCACAACTGGGCTTGCCTCTTTTTTTTGTTCCAGTTGCAACTCCACCATCCACTCGCAACTAAGTTTGTTTAAAGGTCATTGCAAGTCTACCATTGACTCGCAATCGAAGTCGACCACTTTTTTCACTATTGTAAGTCCACAATCGACTTAGTTGCAAGTACAACCTTGACTCAAAATTGGGCCTAACATTTTTTTTCTTTCCGGGATTTTTTCGTCCTAGTTGCAAGTTTACCCTAGACTTGTAACTAGAATTTGATATTTTTTGGGGGGCTGCTAGGCGTCAGCCGGCTGATCTTAGGAAAAGATCAGCCGCCTGGCTAGCCGTCTGATTCGTTCGATCTGATGGATCATACCCGCTTGATTATCTTACGAGGATCTCGTCTTTCCCGTCCAACTTGCTCATGGCTCCCTCGTCAGGCGTCAGCTCTTGTGCATGCTGGTCTCACGGCTGCATTGAAGCATGGCCGGAGCTGCGACGTTTCGCTGGCGCTGCGATGGAGCACCGCCTGCCGGTCTCGCAGCGGCCGGAGCTGAGACGGGCCACCGGTGTTGCGTTGGAGTATCGCGCGTCGACGCCGGTCTCGCGGCTGCATTGAAGCATGGCCGGAGCTGTGACGTGCCGCTGGCGCTACGCTGGAGCATCGTGTGCCGGTCTCGCGGCGACCGGAGCTGCGATGGGTCGCCGGTGCTGTGTTGGAGCATCGCGCGTCGGCGATGTTGCCTTGAAGTTGTTGGGAGCACCACCGAAGATGCAATGGAGCGTCACCGGCGCTGCGACGGCGACCACAACGATTGGCCGACGGGGGCGTTTTCAACTTCGACGATATTGCCTTGAAGCTTTTTGGGAGCATCGCCGGTGTTGCAAATTGCAATGGAGCGATGCCGGATTGCGGGAAGCACCACATGCCGGTCTCGCGGTGGCCGGAGCTGCGTCCGGATGCCGCTGCAATGAAGCGTCGCCGCCAGTGTTGGTTGCTGCTATGACGCGCTTCTACGGGAGCGCCGCCGTGCCGATGTGAAGCTGCAAGCCGTGACGGATATAGGGCGAGAGAAGGAAGACGCGATGCGTAGTGTCGTCATCAATGTATCAGGGCAGGCTTGGGCAGCAACTCTCATGGCAAAGAAAGCATGAGAAATCAGGGAGAGGTTAGAGAAGAGCGAATGGCTCAGCTGCTCTCTGACTACGCGTACGAGAAAGGAGCGTCGTACGATCGAGCTTGATCGGATGGCTCGCGAGGCGGTTGACACCAGACAAAGATCAACCGGTGGAAAGAAAGAGTTTCCCTATTTTTTGCCACAGTTTCAATTACACTCTTGACTCGCATTTGTGTGTGACCTTTTTTTGTCTTACTTGCATGTTCACCATGTCAACACGTAACTAGCCCCAACCCCTTTGTTTTGGATTTTTCCAAGTCCACACTCATCAAGAATTCGGCCTCGACACACAACCAACTTTTCTACGTTCAAATCGAGATTTTTTCATCGTCTCGCAAGTTTGGAAAAACACATCAATTTTACCCCCCAAAAAATTCTAGAACTTAACATTTATCCAAATAAAACAATGTAAACCCATATCCGCTCTTTTTAGTACGTTTTCACATTTGTTATTTTATTATAGGTTTTTTTTGTAAAAAAGGTCAACACAACGGATCTTTTTTTCCTCCACTTTTCGACTTATAAAATGTTCGCGGCATTTTAAAAAACATTGTATATTTTACGAAATTTATTGAATTTTAATAACGTATTAATCATGTTTTTATAAAATGGTGTCTCCCCTATTTGAAAATGTTATTTTAATTCAATAATATTTAAAAGAAATATAAAAATGAAGATTTTAATTATTCTTTAAATGCGTATCTCATGTTGGTTTTTATTTTCCTGTGCTTTAACATATAAAAACAACAACACATTTGTTTTTGAGATAATTAAAACAACAACACACGAAATAGAGAGCAACTAGTTCTAGAGTACTCGTTCGCGGCCCGGTCTAGCGAACAGCGCCACGTGTCACGCTCACAGCGTTCCCTTGGGATTTCGTTTTTTTTTTGTGTACGCGTTTTTTATGTTAAAATTGGTTTTTTCGGTGATTTTTTCGACTTTCCCGGTTTTCGCACGTTTTTTCTATACGTTTTGGCGGAAAAAAATTCGAAAAAAAAGGCACGACCTTACCTCCGCGTGAGGCACGAGTCGTGCCTCGTGCCTCTTTCTTGAGGCGCTCGTGCCTCCTTTTTTGAGGCACTCGGGCCTTTTTTTTGAGGCGCTCGTGCCTCTTTCTTGAGGCGCTCGTGCCTCTTTCTTGAGGCGCTCGTGCCTCTAAAACAAGAAAAACAGAAAAACATGAAAAGGCATTATCGTTCCTCCGTGAGAGGCTCCATCGTGGCTCTACGAGACCCGCGAGAGGCACTCCTGCCTCTAAAAAACAGGAAAAATGGAAAAGCGCCCGAGCGCGCCACTTAGCGCACGCGGAGGAAACGCGGTGCTCGTTGCAACGAGTATTCTTAAACTAGTGATTTCGCACGAAATATCATCCTAGATCTGGCGCACTAACAAATCTCAAGCAGACACAAGGCCCGTGAATAATGTAGGCCGGGCATGTAGGTTTCGTTTCGGCTGTACTGGGCTACATAAGCAAAGCAGAAAAACAAACATATTTTAAAATGCACAAACATGATGCTAATTTAGATGTGATATATAGATGAGTCCTAGACACACCCTTAATTCTAATATGGTATGAGAATCAAAAGCTCTTAAATTCTAAATTAAATCTTTTTAGCGTAAAAATAAAATGTAAAAATATGAATATATTTTTAGCTAACCAAGCTTACCACATATTTTGCCTAATTACTCTATCGATTCAAAATTTTAATCAAGTTAACTGGTGCATACATTTTAATACAATTGACTCCTTGAATCTTTGTACGCACTACCTCTGTTTCATTTTTTTTAACGATCATCGGGGGGAGAAATTCTTCACCTGAATTATATTATCATTCAAAACCAATCAAATACAAGGCCTCATACATTAGAGGAAACCTTATAGTTTGGAGGAGAAGAAGGCTACCTCTGCTTCATAATATAAAACATTTTTTAGTTCAATCTAAACTGCGACTTATATTATGAGACGAAGAATTGGTCGACTTGTTGAGGACTACTTGCTACTAGCCAAGTGGGCAACACGATACATTCAACAGCTCAACACTACAGGGCTTGTAATGTACTAGCTACATACATAAAGCGGTGACTTCTCAGCTACCGCCCTAGCGGATGGATGGATTAGACGCTACAACTGATGATACAGATTCGTCAACATCGATACACCTTATTTTCACGATCACCAGGCACGCACACGATTACTCTGGATCAATCAACAGCTCGTCACCTGCCTGTCTGCCTCCTCTTGATCTTGGCCTTGAACCCGTTCTTGATGTGGAGGATGATGGAGATCTTGGGCTCCACGACGTGCCCGGGCACGGCCTCCACCTCGAAGTTCCTCAGCACGGCGGCCGCCACCGCCTTGAGCTGCACGAACGCCATGTCCTTCCCGAGGCACGTCCTCGGGCCGGAGTTGAAGGAGACGAACCTGTAGGACGGCACGTACCGCGGCTTGCCGTCGTCCCCGATCCACCGCTCCGGCCGGAACTCCCGGCAGTCCTTGCCCCACACCGCCTCCATCCTCCCCATGGCGTACAGAGACACCATCACCTTGTCCCCCGGCCGCACCTCGTGCCCGCTCGGCAGCGCCTCCGCCGCCACCACGCCCTTGTGCTCCATCGGCACCGGCGGGTACAGCCGGAGCGACTCGCACAGCGCGGCGTGCAGGTACACCAGCCGCCCCAGCTCGTCCGGGTCGTACGTCACCATGCCGTCCGGGGTGGTGGTGGTGGAGTTGACGGTGTCGAGCTCCGCGAGGATCTTGGACACCACGCGCGGGTTCTTGGTGAGGAGGTAGAAGAACCATGAGAGCCCCGAGCCGGTGGTGTCCCTGCCGGCGAGCATGAGGTTCATGGTCGTGTCGCGGAGGAAGGCGTCGACGACCGTGCCGGCATCGTCGTCGTCGTCGTGGTGGATGTAGGAGGAGAGCAGGTCCGCCGAGTCCTCGTTGATGCCGCCCCTGGCTTTCACCGCCTCCCGGCGCTTGGCGATGGTGTCGCCGATGAAGCGGTCGATGCTGCGCCACGCGAGGGCCATCTTGCGCTCGTACCCGACGCCGAGCCAACGCACGAGCTTCCACCACGACAGCGGGAGCACGTTGCGGACGAGGAGAACGTCCATGGCGTCGTCCATGGCGCGCGCGAACGGCACCTCCGGGAAGCCGACGGCCAGGCAGCCCGGGTCGACGCCGAAGACCAGCGTGGTCGTGGTGTCGAACGTGAGCCTGAGGAACACGTCCTGCAGGTCGCACACGCCGTCGCCGGCGTCGGCGACGTGGGCGAGCAGCGGGAGCAGGTCGTGCTCGACCTTGCGGCGGCTGCAGCTGGACACGAATGCCCGGAACCTCGGGCCGGACATGAGCAGCTGCGCCTTGGCGCGCTGGCGGCGCCACGAGTCGCCGTCGGCGTTGAAGATGCCGCCGCCGAGGATGTCCATGATGTCGGCGAACTCGGGGCCCTTGGGGTAGTTGGGAAAGTTGGAGGTGAAGACGTGGCGGACGTTGGCCGGGTCGGCGGTGAGGAAGAGCTCCATGCCCGAGCGCGGCGGGCCGACGAAGCGGAAGTTGAGCGGGCTGGCCGTTACGAGGGAGGTGACCCAGTCATGGAGGCGAGGGAGGTTGGCGAGGAGCGCCGGGAGCATGCCCACCAGCGGCCAGTCCAGCGGGATCACCGGGTTCTTCCGCTTGGACCTGATGTGGAAGTAGTAGAACACGACGAAGCAGAGCAAGGAGAGCAAGAGCTCCATGAAGGAGACGGACGCCATTTTTGCCGGCTCTTGCACCGTTGCGCGAAGGTGGTGTGGATTTGGAGAATGGAGACTATAGCGAACGTTGGGAGGGTCACTCATAGATGTAGTGGTGGTACTCGATCAGAGTATAATCAATGCCCGGGGGTTGGCTTTGATCTCAGATGTTCCTCCTCATTGGTGTTTCGATTCAATATGGAAATTAAAGCAAAATCTACTAGAGTACCTTTATTGTGCTACATCACTGTACTCCAAATTGATGAAAGAAAATGCCCCATTTTAACCACCACTTTTCTCGAAAGGAAGAAGCTTGTAGTATTTTCATTACGATTGATCATAATGAGGAATAACTTAGATTAGTAACACATACGTATTGCGATTCTATGTTACTAGTTTTACACTTTACAATGAATAGTAGCATATATGTGGTGTCATGCAATAATTTATCTGTTACTAGGTTATAAACTTATTTTATTCTAATATGTGTGATGTTACGGTAACTAGCTAAATTACCACAAGCATTTTTTTTTCTCATTAACTATATGTTACATAAGCAAATTTATCTTAAAATATATGATGTTACTACCTAAGTTACCTTTATTGTGGTCAGCTTTACGATTGATCATCGCAGATTCGCAAGTTGATTCATGGTTAATTCGGTTTAGTGTGAAGGCAACATGTATACACTTGGAAAGTAAAAATAATAATTATGAATTTTTGAGATACAACATTTTCAATTGAATTTCAACTAGTACAATGCATCGTGCATTGCATGCATGCATGGTTGATACTCCCTCCGTTTCTTTTTACTCCGTCCGCCTATTAGATTTTTTTAAGGTCAAATTTTGTAAAGTTTGATTATATTTATTTTATAAAATATCAACATCTATAATATCAAATAAATGTATTATGAAAGTACATTTCATGATAAATCTAAATGTTCATATGTGATCGGAGGTGCCACGCGTACGTGTCGCTGGCTGGCTGGCTAGCTGGCTTGCGTGTTTGTTTGTTTGTTTGTTTGATATAGTAACTACTTTCATCGTTTCAAAATAACTGTCGTAGCCTTAGTAGGACACGGCTAATATGAACGCGAGACTATCCGAACCTGGTATCTGGAACGTGCAGTAGTGTGTTGGGATGGGGATAAAGTGTCGCATCAGTACAGTGAATCGTTGTAGATAATAGATAATCCAGCCGGAATACACGTACAAACAGTGCCAATGCCAACGAACGATGCGTGAGTTACGGATGGCTGCTGGTCCATGGCACAGTTTGTACCAGCGCGTGTGTACTGGGGACAGATGTTAAGGAACTAGAATGTTATTAAATTTGAATTTGTATTGCAATTGGGCTACTAATTTGAATTTGAAATCCTAGTATTATGATTCATATTTTTTTATAATTGTAACTTTTTTTGAGAATACGCAATTTGCGTACCATAGCTTTATAAAATAAAAAAATGTAGTAGAAGAAACCTATCACTCGTTGCGAATAACGAGCGTAGTACAACACTACTTCCTACAAATTTAAGGACAACTCACACACAACAAGACGACTACGACACAAATGAGTCTACCCAAAACCGAAAACTTCGTCGTGTCTCGTCCGACAATGATTACCTCCGAAGAACAGCAACTCTGGCTTCCTTGGAATCATCAATGACGACCGTACATAGCGCTGGAAGAGAACGGTCAGGGCCACAACGAACACCGGAGGAGCGCCACAAAGGAAACCAAGTCTCCCACTCGATGCTCCCAACAAAGAGACGATGTCGCACACGCCTCCATCGAGCCAATCCTGAGAATCAAGGCTTTCGCCCGGAGACAACTGCCAACACCAAGCACGAGGGAGAAGGCGACAGACTCGACGATGCCTCCAAGGAGGGGAACAACACCCATGGGTGCCATCAACGCCGGCTCGGTCAGAACCGAACAGGATCTTCATCTGTAATGTTGCGCATCTCCACTCCACCAAGGTACCGGACAACACCGTCCATGCAGCTTCGCACCACCATCACCGAAGCAAATCACCGTCGAGGTCGCATAGCCATGGCCCAAACCCCACTGCGCTGCCGAGGGGACACGACAGACACACCACCACCCATGCAGCCGAGGAGCAACAACATCCATCAAGCGGCGCAAAAGCTAGATTCGCCCCGTCGGCCTTCACCAGCACCATGGGACTGCCACTAGATCGGATCTGGCCGGCACCTCCAACATCACTCCGACGACATCTCCTCCGAGGCATCACCGCAATCCCCTCACATGGAGTCGACCCGACACCCACTGCACGCCAAGACTCCTCCCTAGCAGGGCCATCGCAGCGCCTCCGTCCCCATGGCTGAATTCGCGCGCCGCCATCGCCGGAGTTGGCGCTCCACCCACAGCCACTAGGTTGTCGCGCTCCTCACCTGGTACTGCCACCTGACCTTGCCGCGCGCCCTGCCGTGCACAGCCAAGGACCGCCGTGACGCCATCTTGAGCACATCAGATCGGATCTCGAGCAGCAGGCTTCCCGAAAGCCGCCCCGCCGCCCGCGGGCGCCACACCTTCTACTGGCCGCCTGCGCCATCCGTCGCGCCGCCTGTGCCTTGCTCGCGCGTCGTCACGCCGCCCTGCGTCGCCGCGCTGACGCCAGTCGCCGCGCCACCCATAGACGACCTCCCCCGCGCGAAGGAGATGCGTCGGGGCGCGCCACCCCGCCCGCCGTCTTGGAAGGACGGGCGCCGAAACCACCACCGCGGTGGCGGCGACGGCCAGGGGGATGTCGCTGAGGAGAGGGGGGCTTGGGACGGCTAGGGTTCGCCTCCGGAGCTGCCCGCGCGAGCGGCCCGGGAGGGAGTGGAAAAAGAAGAGGAAGATGTCTACTAATTGTAAAACTAAAGTGCTACTATTACGATTGATGTTTTTTGTGGTTTAAACGGATGTATTTATATGTATTTTAATGCTAAATACATTTATTTTAAAATATTAACATAAAATATTTTCGACCCATATTACTTATAGTTCAAGCGAATGTATCTAGATGTATTTTAGTGCTAAATATAACCATTTAAGAAAGTGTGGCCGGTGACCCCTCACGTCCATGACCCCTCGCTCGTGTCAGTGATCGCCGCCCATGTGCCCTCCTTCCTTTTAATCACCGCCCATCCTCGTTAGGGCATCCCCAGCCGTCTATCCTTCCTCGCTATGGATCGACACCCCAACAACCTCCTCCCCTTCATCGTCGGCCGTCCTCGTTAGGGCGACCTCGACCATCCTATCCATCCTCGTTGCACTCACCATCGATCGTTGTAGCCTCCCTCGCCAATGGTAGACCTCGCACTTGTCAGCGGAGATCCCCCATCCTCGCCAGCGGCCATCCTTGCCACCATTCGCCATTCGTGGGTTATGGCAAGCACATCCCCAACCCCCGCAACCCCTCACGGGCCGACTTTTCACGTCATCAACCTCGTCGTCGTTTTGTCATCTATAGAACTTTGAACTGATGAAAAATAGCTTCAATTCACAACGTGTCGTGAATCGCCGAGGCGTCGGTGCAACAACGCTGACCGGCGGGTCAATTTGACACGTGGGTGTGATGGGTCGTCGTGTTAGTTCACCGTATGCCCCGTGCCACCGCCGATCGAGCCTACCTGCCAGGTATGGTGACACGACGCGTACAAGCCAAGCGCGTACAGGACATGTCGTGTATTTTTTAAATGATGAAAGCAGAATATTTCAAACTAAAAAAGCATAATGAAGATATTGACGTACTAACTACTACATCCTATGTTGATGCAAAAAAACAAAATAACATCCGATGTGCCAACTTCCCGTGTTCAACACACCTGAGCGGTAGGTGATTGGGCGGACTGGGCTGTACAGGATCACACTTGTTCCCTGGACGCGCTGTCCTGGTACGCTATGTCCGCGTTAGGGGCTGGATAATGCGTCACGTCAGTGGAGAAATACGATTGATATACGCGAATAAGGTATTAGTGCCAGCTCGGATCTCGAAACGTAAAGGAGGGAGGAAATTTCGGGACCAGCTGAGCTCGTGATTAGATATGCATTTTCGAGCCTTAATACAATTTTATACCAGACCTAGTATAAAGTTGAGACAGTTATTTTTGGAACGGAAGGAGTAGGAACTATAACAGAGGAAACTCATGCTCAAGAATGTGTGATCCGTGAATACCATATATACCGAGTTACGTAGAAGCCAGTCCCAAATCTAATCACACCCACGCGTACCACCACCTACATATGCTACTGTAGTAGATAGCGGGATAGAGGATAGAGGATATCGGACTATTGCGTGTGCAGATCCATCTTGCATGCTGTTGTTACACTCGGGGCAGTTGCAGATGCTGACATAAATGATTGCCTTGCGTGCGTGTCTTGATAGATAAATCCACGAGCATGTGCATGTGCATGTGCATGAGCATGAGCATGAAGTGATATGCCTGCCTGCATGCTCGCTGCCTTCCAAATCACGGATGGGTACGTGTGGACCGAAGTCCGAAGAACACACCTGGCAATCGATCGTTGAGGGAAATAAAAAAGATTGTACCCTAGACCACCCGTCTGTGTGCATGCACGTGTGCTTTGCTCCCTTGGAGCTAGATAAATATAGTTTGATTAATCAAGCTACTTGCATATACGTACGTGGTACTATCTCGAATGCCCACGACGTGGCCTGTTCTCCATCGTTCATCGTGTAGGCGATGCATGCAATTTGTTGGTGGCCGTGCATGCAGCAGGCGATGGACCCAACAGACGGCTACGTGGGTGGAGTCAACCTGTTCATAAAAAGCATCTGCAACCAGGTCCCCTCAAATCTTTTCAACTAGTCCAGTCACTGTTTATTCTTTTCGTTTTGAAATATGTATCTTAATTCGAATATTACCTTCAATCCATATTAATAGATTCAACTTTGTCTAGATTCATACGTATCTAGTTAAGTATTTAGACTAGATGGATGTGTATCTAGATAAATTTAAGTCCATTAATATTGATCGGAGGGAGTACTAGTTTATACGAAATTAAGATATTTATTTCAAAATGGAGAAAGTAGGAAAAAAACTGGCCCAACTGTATACATTTTTTAGGAAAAACTTTCGATCAATTCATCTTCAATCATGACAGTACAACGAACATCATAAATAATAAAAATTACATCCAGATTCGTACACCATCTAGCGACGACTACAAGCACTGAAGCGGGTCGAGGACGCGCCGCCGTCATTGCCCCTCCCTCACCGGAGCCGGGCAAAACTTATTATAGTAGACAGTCGGGAAATCTCTGTGCTAAGGCCCCATAAAACCAGCACACCAAAACAAATACCGTCGCCATTGAAGAGTAGCGTAGTAACCTGAAGACACAAGGACTCAGATAAACTACGACCAGATCTGAGATAATCCAGAGAGGCTTCATCAACGAGGAGGTGATTTTGGACTTTGATCACTCCAATGGTTTGGTACATTTTAAGACATCATAACAGTCATTTTCGATGGGGTCTCGCCTTCCTCAAATACCATTTCCAGTGAGATATGTCCAGAAGGTGAATAGTGGAGCAGACTAAGGCATAACCTTTTTTTTTGAAAGGTAAAGGCCAACTCGGCCGTTATATTGCATGTGATATAAGGGATACATCATTCGCTAGCGCATTACAAATGAACCTGGGGGGATCATCTTTCCACACAGACGTGGATGATGTCCCAGCTCTACTAGCTAGAGAATCCGCAACCGAGTTGGCTGAACGGGGACAAAAAGAGAAACTTATGAAATTGAAACTACGACTAATGAAAGTGCATTCTTCAAAAATAGCCGCCGCCGCTCCGAGAGAATTTCCACCATCTTGCATAACCTGGACGACATCAAGACAGTCCATCTCGACCTCCAGGTTGTTACATCCCATCTCTGCAGCTAGGAGTAAACCATTGCGCAATCCCGTCGCCTTAGCCATAAAGGCATCTTCAGCAAAGGGGAGTCCCGTACATGCTGCTGCAATGAACGAACCAAAGGAGTCCCTTAGGACCGCACCCGTCCCTCCATTGCCCGAGTCGATGTCAAAGGCCGCATCGACGTTGAGCTTCTGGCATCCCTCGACAGGTTTCTTCCATCCGTCCCGAATGACCTTTCTTTTCTTTGAGTAAGCCCGAGTGAAGTTCATTGTTATCATTCTTATTGCTTGAGCGGACTGTGCGGGTAACATGACATCCTCCCCATGTATCTTTTTCCTCCGCTCCCACCAGATATACCAGGCGCCCACCGCAATAAGGGATAAAGGGTCAATTTCAGACAGCTCAGCCGGTGCCGGTTTAGCCCGGAAAAACTCAAGAAAAATAGGTACTATGTGTCTGTCTGGGCCACAAGCCCTAGATACGGCCTCACCCAGACCCAGCTGATCCCATATCTTATGTGCTCTAGGACATAAGAATAGAGCATGGTTAATAATTTCACAATCGGAAGAGCACATAGGGCATTGGCTGCTTGTGGTCATATGCCTGTTAGCAAGAACCCCGAGGCATGGGATAGCTCCTAACAACGCCTTCCAGCAGTGTATCTTGACCTTCGCCGGCACAGGAAGCTTCCAAATGGATCTCCAAATTGGACTAGTATTTGAGGTGTCGGTTTGGTGTGTTGTCCTCAATTTTCGTCCATGTTGTTGGTCCCACTGTAAGTGGTAAGCCGATCTGACAGAAAAATTGCCACTCTTCTCAGGATGCCACGCAATGAAGTCGTCCATCATTCCCATCGCCAACGGGATTTTCAGGATTCGATGGGCGTCAACAGGCCAAAAGAGGTCCCGAATCAAGGTCTCATCCCATGCACGAGTGTCGGCATTGATCAGCTCCGACACCTTTGTGATCACAATATTTCCCCTTGGAGTGTTGACCTTCCTTGACGAACTGCTCGGGATCCACGGGTCATCCCAGATATTAATTTGTGATCCATCACCCACTCGCCAAATGTGTCCATTCTTGAATCCCTGGATCCCCGCCCAGAGACTTTGCCACGTAAAGGAGCTACCCTTTTTCAACACACAACCTAGTAGGTTACCATCAGGAAAGTATCTTGCCCGAAGAACCCGAGCACACAGGGAGTTGGGCTCGGCTAGCAGCCTCCAACCTTGTTTTGCTAGAAGGGCAACATTGAAGCATTGAAGATCTCTGAATCCCATACCACCTTTCCCCTTCGGGATACTCAGCTTCCACCATGCAAACCAATGCATACGCTTCTTCTCCTCCGTATCCCCCCACCAATATCTGGATAGAGCTGTTGTAACAGCATTACAGATTAGTTTAGGGAGTTGGAATACCGACATTGCATATGTGGGTATGGCCTGCAACACAGCTTTGATAAGGATCTCTTTACCACCAGCAGACAGTAGCTTTTCTTTCCACCCTCTGATCCGTTTTAGCACGCGGTCAACGATGTGTTGGAAACAATCAGTTCTTTCAAGACCCACAATTGGGGGAAGACCCAGGTACTTATCCGTGATTGCCTCTGCCAATATATTGAGAGTCAAGCAAACATCATCCCTCACCTGTGAGGGGGTGCATGGGCTAAAGAATATACTGGACTTCTGGTCACTCACCAACTGGCCAGACGCAAGGCAGTATTCGTCCAAAACTCTTCGGAGGTGTGTTGCATTGGATTGATCCGCCCTCATGAGGATTAGAGAGTCATCAGCAAACAGCAGGTGAGAGATAGCAGGTGCCTCTCTACACACCTTAACTCCCAAAATTGTACCAACCGCTTCCTCGAAGGATAACAAACTCGATAGACCTTCAGCACAAAGAAGGAATAAATATGGTGACAAAGGATCACCTTGGCGCAGCCCTCTGGAGGGTGTAAACGGGTTTGAGAGCTCATCATTTACACGGACCTGGTAAGACACAGACTTCACACATGCCATGATCAGCTCCACCCAGGATGGGTCAAAACCAAGTTGGGTCATAACCTGCTCCAGAAAGATCCATTCGACTCTGTCGTATGCCTTGTGCATGTCTAGCTTGACTGCTGATGGCTTCTCGCCCCTCGTTGGTTACCCCAAGTGGAAGGTTGAGATGCAGCGTAGCGGTAATTTCCCTCAGTAAAGATACCAAGGTTTGTCTCCAGTAGGACTCAACGATAAGTACGATAGGTGGCAACGGCGCTAGAAATTATTCTGATGCGTGGAGTTTTCGTGGACCTGCACAAAACAAATAACTTTGCTCCCAACGAGTTCAGAGGAGTTGTCAATTCCTCCGGCCTTGTCGTTTACAAAGGATCAAACGCAAGAGATAAAAAGGTACTAGTAAAAGTAAAACAGAAAGGTAAATAGTGGGTGTGAACAATGGTATGAAGATGGACCGGAGTCCCGTGATTTTCACTAGTGATGTCTCTCTCCCAAAAGACGATAAAAATGCTAGCGAGGTAAACAAATCACAGTTGGGCAATTGACAGGATTATGAAGGCACCGCAATGCTAACTATGCTGCAAAGAAAGGAAGGGCTCAAAAGCAATGGGCAGTACGCCAAGGTAAGTAGACCGAAATCCATCTGCATCTACTACGAATCATCCACCTTGAGATATCTATCCAGAACATCTCGCTGGTATTAAGTTGCGAATCCCACCCAAAGTGTAAACTCAAAGCAACAGACAACTGCATTAAAAGAACTTTGCGTAAAGTAAACAATTCTTGCACCAATAGGCACAATCACCGTTGTTTTATCCCTGGTGGCAACAGCACATCCCTAGTCTCATGTTTCTGTCACTCAAGCTAGACATCAGGGGGCTGAACCCACAATCGAGCATAACGCTCTCTCTTGGAGTTGCAAGCAAATAACTTGGCCAAAGCAAATACCGCAACGGAGAACATGCAAGAATTTACTCAAGAACAAAATATAAAAGGGCAAACCAAATATATTACTCATCACAATCTGAACATAGTCTCATAATCCATCAGATCCCAACAAACTCAGCATAGCAACAGCAGAAAATTACATAGGTGCCTCGATCATGTGAGGCAGCTCACGAGGTCTCGAAAGTGGAAGCACAAAAGAGGGAGAGGACATCACATAGCTACTGATCACGGACCCATGGTCCAAGGGGGACTACTCACGGTACATACGGGAGGCGTCCATGGCTATGGATGGTCTCCCGGAGGGGTGATCTCCTTCCGGCAGGGTGCCGGGGCAGCTTCTCCAGGCATCCCCGATCTGAAAACGGCGGCGGCGGCGGAACAGAGAGGTTTCCGTGAAAAAGAGTTCTTGTTTAGGGGTTTCTACCCCGAGGGGGTTATATAGGCGAAGGGGGGCGTCGAGGGGCCACCCAGGGCAGCCAGGAGGGTGCCTGGCGCGCCCTAGGGTTGGGGCCGCGCCAGGGACCCTTCTGGCTCCCTGGTGGTGGTCCCGGCTCTCTCCCTTGGTTATTCCGGAAGCTTCCTGCCCGCTGATTTTTAATATAATTTTTGCGGAATTTTTTGGGCACTTTAATCAGCCGAAAAACCTGAAAAACAAAAATAGCAGAAAAACCAGAAGTTGGCAACTGGGTGCACTGAGTTAGTAGGTTAGTCCAAATTGGTTTAAAAGTGTAATAAAGTTCAACCAAAACATGGCAAAGTCACACAAAACATGCATGGAGCAATCAGAAATTATAGATACGTTTGGGACGTATCAACTGCACACAGACCATGCTTCCTAGAGGACTTCCTTTTGATTGTGTGGTAAGATTCGAAAGCAAGCAAGAAATTATCAGTAATCAGCCTTCCCGGAACAAAAGTACTCTGGTTAGGGGAGATCACCTCCGCCAGAAGCTCCTTCATCCGCAAGGAAAGAACTTTGGATATGACCTTATACACCACATTACAGAGGCTGATCGGCCTAAATTGAGTAACCAAATCCGGAGATTCAACTTTGGGTATAAGTACGATCGGTGTATTATTCCATCCATCCGGGATATGCTTTGAGTTAAGAGCTAGCAGGACCTCATCCGTCAGGTCCTCGCCAATGATGTGCCAGAAACGCTTGTAAAATATTGCATGCAGCCCATCCGGACCAGGCGCTTTAAGGTCCCCAATGCTAAAAAGAGCGGATCTGACCTCTTCTCGAGTGAAAGGTTTCAGTAGTTCTGAATTCATCTCAGCTGCACCTTCTGGATGACGGATGGGTCGACAGGGCCACCCCCTGCCGAGAACAGAGCTTCGAAGTATCCCGAAATATGAGAGCTTAGTTGAGCCGGGTCATCAATCACAACTCCCGCCTCATTCTTCAAACTTGTGATCAGGTTACGCTTTTTCCGGGCTGTCGCGGACCTATGGAAAAATTCAGTGTTGCGGTCTCCTTTACATAGCCAATCTACACGGCCTCTTTGCATCCAATATAGCTCTTCTTTTTCAAGAATGAGCTCAATTTGAGAATGGAGCTCATGTTGCCTGGACACCGCTTCATCAGAAAGCGGTCCCGAGAGTACCTCATTGATTTGTCTTTGTAACAATCCTAGTTTGGACCTTGGTCCTTTTAGGACCTCCTTGTCCCAGCTATGAAGAGCTTTGTGAAGATCACATGTGATATCGGCAAAAGAGGCGTTTTGCTGCAGCTTGGCATTATCCCATGCAGTTTGGACAATTTTCTCTACACCCGTCTCCGCCAACCACCGGGCTTCAAAACGACGAGGCCAAATTCTCGGGGTCGGCTGCACCCCCGCCAAAGCGTCTGTGTCAACAATGATGGGTCTATGATCCGATTTGTCAAAGTCTGCAGCCACAACTTCATGGTTTGGGAACAAGTCTGTCCATTGCATATCCCCAACAGCAAGGTCCAGCCTTTCTCTGATCCGTCCACGCCTCCAAGTGAACAAGTCACCCTTGTACCCCAAATCATCCAAATTGCAGTCTTCTAGGGCGTTGCTGAAGATCTGCATGCATCTCTGTGCTCTCGGGATGCCACCTTCTTTCTCGTGAGATTGTAGTATCCCATTAAAATCTCCATCCAGGAGCCATGGTAAGTCCGTCATCGCATGTAAGTTCCTTATATAGTCCCAGGATAGATGCTTACGCTCACCACTCGGCTCCCCATAAAACCCTGTGAATCTCCACCCCTCGGGTGAATCTTCCTTTATTCTGATGTCGATGTAGTTACGGTGCACTTGGGATGAAGACACCCCCAAACTGGTCATCCACATCATTACCAGACCGCCACTGCGGCCATCACTTTCAGACACCTCCATTTCTTCAAAACCCAGCCTTCTACGAAGTTTTTCTGCCTTAGCTTTATCCAGATGTGTTTCAGACAGAAACAACACATCTGGCCTGACCTGCCCTTGGATCCCCAAGAGCGCACGAACTGCCGCAGGTTTATGCATCCCACGGCAGTTCCACACTAGGGTTTTCATTGCGACCGGTCGAGCCCCTCCAGGGGACTCGCTGATAGTTTGTGGCTGGCATCCATCACAGCCGCGTTTCCTGTCTTTGACCTCTTAGATTCTTGGGAGGTGCGGTCATCATCCTTCTCCTCCAAGACCTCGGCCTCAGTTCCCTCCTCCTTTTCTTGCCCCCCTTCCGTGAGCATTGGGTCTTCAATGGCTTCTGTAGCCTGTAGATTCCCACCATCCTCGAAGTTAAGCCTCCTTTTACCCGATAAGTTGTCTATTGATGTCGATCCCGGGTTTTTCAAGGGACTCGAGGCCGTATCTGCATACTCCTTTCCCTTCATGCTCCCTACCCCTCCAAACCTGTGTTGTGGGGGTTGATTGGGGGTCTTTCCTCGCCGGGGTGCCAGCAGCCCGTTGCCCCATTCCATGCTTTCGGCGTCATGCTTCCCATTCCCGTGTTCCAGGAAGGTATGTCCCATGTGCCCACAGACATAGCAAAAAACAGGCATCTTCTCATAGCGGATTGGGAAATAGACCTTCCTCTTTGATTTTGTGATTGAAAGCACCCGAAGAAGAGGTTCATGAATATTCAGGCTCACCCTCACCCGTACGATCCTGCCATCACCCCATCTAGGGTTCAACTGCACCTCTCCTACAGCTCCCATCTTCTTTGCCATGGATCGGACGACCGTATCTTTTCTGAACAAAGGGGGAGATCCATTATCTGAGCCCATACTGTGAGTTTATCCATCACAATCTCCTCAGGCTTGGTAAAACCATCATAAGGCACAATGAGCACTCCATGGTCCCGGAACAACCATGGTCCTTCTTCAGTTACCCTTTGCCAGTCTCCCAGGCAATTCACAGTAATCACGAATAAGTTTTCTCCATGGGCATTAAAAGAGACACCCTGCGCTAGAATCCAAGCCCTCCTCATTGTTTCGTAGAAGGAGATTCTACTGAACGTCTTCTCAGTATGAACCGTAGCGAGAGCCATGAACTCAGCATCTTTAGATTCATCTGGGAATTCATCATCAAAATCTAGGTCATCTTCTTCCCTCTCGTTCAAGGTCATCTTCCCGATCAGATCTACCATGCCGCCGCCGCTCGGCGACACGCTGTTCGCCGACGAGATTGATCCAGAAGTCGCAATGATGTTTCGAGTTCGCAGTCGCCAAACCCTAGCCCCACCGATCGCAGAGAAGAACACGCAGATTGTTAGGGAAAGGAGCCTCCCCCTGAATAAGTACTGGAGATTGGAGACAAATCCTAGGTGGATTCGTATACGAAGCCCAAGACGTCGCCGCCAGGGGAGATGGAAACCCTAGACGACGTCGCCGCCAGGGGAGGAAAGGGGAGACATGCGTAGACTAAGGCATAACCTAGTGGTGAGAAGGGGCTGATGCCTTCCCACTCACCTAAGTTTAAGACACGGTATTTGCAATTTAAGGTCTGTTACACCTATTAAACTGTGGGGATTTTCCTTACAGACTTTTTATTAGAAAAAAGTGAATAGTGGAGGCAAGCTTTTTGCTTCCGGCAGACCGGTACACTAGGTTCACTTCTCGAACGAGGAATGCAGTATATATCTTTGACGAGTACTCTCTCCGTAAAGATATATAAGAGTGTTTAGATTACTAGAATAGGTATCTAAACACTATTATTTTTCTTTACGGGGAGAGTGGTTTTTATGCATCTTGATATCCAAGTGGTGTGGCTAATCTTGCGTTGTAAGCCATTTTTGGTACTGTTGGATTTCTTTGTGAAATCAACATGCCTTTCCCCGAAAAAAAATGAAACTATATCTGTTTAGAAATAGTGTCCATCTTGTAAGCCATGCATACCTATCTAAATTTGTGGGTGGCCGTGCATGCAGCAGGCGATGGACCCAACAAACGGCTACGTAGAGTCAACCTGTTCATAAAAAGCATCTGCCACCAGGTCCCTTTAAATCTTTTCAAATGTTCGATACTTCCTTTGTACCATCGGTGCATCAATTAACAAAATTTGAATAAAATTGGGTAATTTTTGTGTCCCTTCTCTTATATCTAAATAGTGATTGAACAATTTACTCCTTTCGTATGGATGCATTAGTCATCTTGGATTATACACCACAACTAAGATAAAAAAAATGAGAGAACTTCATGTTTATTTACTAATTAATAACATTGTATGCAATGAACTAATCATTGCATGTTATGCTAGGTAGTCTTAAATCATTGAAAATGGTCGATAGCTTGCCTATGGTCAAGACAGTTTTTATCCAAGCTCCCACAACACACCCAAACCCTCATCGGCGTCGACAACTCCACCAAACATAAACCACTAACAACGAGCCAACCTGTCCAATGTCGATCCATGGCCCGGCTGGCTCACAATGACCGGCCGTCTGGATCGATGTGGCGATTGATCGCACTCGTTGCTTGCCCGACACGCCAACCTCGATTATGCGCACATCACACGCTGTAGCATGGCCCGGACCTGATTGATTGACCGGCACAAACTGCTATGTGACACGTACTGATCCTTCATTAAGGGTGCACAACAGTGGCCGTGATGTTTTGTGGTGATGGATCGATCATCCGTGATCCTTGTACAGGCAGGAAGGCCATGGCAGAGCCAGAGAGTACGTACGTCGATCGAGATAAGGCATGTGTGTGCGTGGCTGGTGTCGCCCTGCCCCCCGGTGCTACATATCTCACTCATGTAGCTAGCTAGCGTTTCTTTTCTTCAAAACAGCTCACGTTGGACCTTCACCTTCCCCATGCCATGGCGGAGAGCGCGTGATCCGTGGAAAGTGGAAACCATGGCGAGATCTCGACACATCGACATCGTTTCCATACTTGCTTAACGGTACGTGCGCGCTGTCACGTCATGCACGGGCCGGTTACCATGCGTTGCCGTGGCTCTCAGGCAGCCACAACTTAGCTAGCTAAGCATGTGTTGCTGCTGATCAATGCATATATATTTTCTAATTATTGTATATCAGCCAGCCAGCTACCCATCGCCCGTTCGTATATAGACGGAAAAAAATGATGGATGAATGTGTTTTTCAGTTAAAATATAACCGAAAAATCTGACTCGGTCCATAATTTTTTTACCGGTGGTTCGGAAAATCTCCTCCCGTGCGCTATATCTACGTCTCACATCCGTTCTCCTCCCGCTGCGGCATTCCATTTACTTTTTACCGCTTTGTATCCATACTCCAACGAGCAATTCCGATGATTCTCGACGGCTGCAGCTACCGCGGTTGCCGGGGAGGCCCATCGCCGTCCCAGCGAAGCCGAAACTACCACGAGGGGGGAAGCTCCCGGCGCCCCTCCTGCCCCCGGTCGCTCCTTGACGCTCTACGCAAGTGTAACAGCCCATGTGCAATAAATGAAAATCACCATGAGATTGTACTTTGTCTGTTGACTTTGTTACTTGGCATGATGCTAAAGATTATAATTTCATGTGGTGATTTAAATTTGCATTGGGATTGGAGCCCATTTAGTTTGTTTGAGTTTGCATCCAAAATGGTTCAAGAAGGGTGTTTGAGGAATTTTAATTGTTGCATGCATGCTCTCCTTGACCCCAAACTTGGCATAGCCAATTCCTTGCCCTTCCCAATCTTTTAAAAAAGCCTTGCAACATTCTTGCCAACTTCAAAATGTGGGCCACAGTTCAATGTGATTTGAGTTTTCAAAATGGGCCCACATTTTAGTTGCTCCAAAAATGACCAAAGCAATTTTCGAAATTGGAGAATATATCAAGGATCATTATGCATATTTTTGTGTGATTTATTTCCTTGTGAATATTCCTGGAAAATGCCCCAAGTGCCTCTGTTTTTTTGTAAACAGAAAAGGCCAGGGAGGGGTACTCTTTTCTTTTCTTTTCTTTCTCCAGCGTCTGGTTCTGCCCAGCCCACCTGGGCCTTTCTTCTCCCCTCCTGGGCTCAAGCCCGACTCCGAAACGGTAAGTGGAGGATCCCTCCACCGTCGATCCTGGATCGCACGGTCCCCCTCCTTCTTCTTTACACCGTGGACGAGGTCCCCCCGCTCCTCTCTCTCACACACCGGCGACGCCACGACGGCATGCCCTCGTCGACGTGGCCTGAGGCCGCCCCCTTCTTATAAGAGGTGCCGGATCCCCTCCTGGGAACCCTAGGTCGAGTTTCCCCCCTCCAATTTTGCGCGCCGTCGCCGCCAAGGCCGTGGGGCGTCTCCCCTGTTTCCCTGCCGGTGAGATCAATTCCCCGTTGTGCCGCACTTTAGTCGAGCAAGTGGCTGCGTTCGGCGTCGACCTCACCTTCCTGTTCCTTCCTCTGCCTTGCAGGTCGCGGCTAGGTGTCCAGAGTGGCCCCGAGACGTCGTCGTCCACCGCGGCCATCTTCTTCCCCAGCGTAGGCTTGGTCGACCTCGGCTTCGTCTTCCACTCCGTGAGCACGAGCTCGTCTTGGACGTCCTGCGGTGAGCAGTCGAGCCCCATCCGTCACCCTTCCGCGCAGCTAGGCCGTAGCCTTTCTGTTCTTCGCCATGTACGTCGCCGCCGTGCAGCCCGAGCACGTCGTGGTCGTAGCGCTCCTCGGTTGTGCTCGCGCGTGTGGTGTTCGCACCCAGGGCGCGCGTATGGCATCACGGGCCGCCGTGGTCGCCGAGTAGTGTCTCCGTAGGTTTCGCGTCAGGTTCTGAACCCGTGTGCCGCCGTGAGTTTTTCCGGGAGAAAGGCGACGACTTGGAGGGTGCAGGAGGCAGGTGAGGCGCGATAGAGACTCAGTGGGGTCGGGGCAAGCCGTGGACGCCGCCGGCGAGTCGCCGGTGGAGCGTAGCCGAGGAGAGGCTCGTCGCCGTTTAACCCCGCGCACTATCAGACTGTCGTCTGTCAATTTTCAGTGCAGTCACCGTTTTGCAGCAGGGTTAAATCTTTTCAAAAAGCCGTGTCCGCGGTTATGGACGACTTGAGACCTACTCCTTGTTCATAGAATAACATCAATTTGAATCATAATTAAAACTTGCCTACCGTGTGAGTGCCTTGGTTGCTTTTCTTCGTCCAGGGGGACCGAGAGAAGATTCAGGTTGTGTTATGTTTGACGTAAGTAGGTGAGTAGCAGACTTATGACACGATGTCACGTACAAATCTTGGATCTTATCCCTATTCTAATAGAACGATAGCCACCATATATGCTAGTGCGGATGCAACCTTTACCTTTACCTTGTCTTACCGTAGGGAGTTAGTTATCATGTAATGATATAATCTCACTCATGTTTTCCTTTTGTGTTTTTACTATTTTGCCTGATCGGCCGCTGCAGTTGACTACTACCTCGACCCGAGCATTGGACGTTACTTCGTGGAGGTGCCCCCGGAGGACGACGATGAGGACGACCTCGTTCAGTAGATCCTATAGTTGGGTTTCGACGATCCGTGGGTGGACTATTTATGTGCAGCCCTCTCTAGGGCAATTTGCATTTTGACCGTACTCGGTCGTGATTGTCTTCCTCTTGTTGCATGATGTACGGTTGGGTCTATGAACCTCTGAGATGATGTAATAATTTCCAGTGGCGATGTATGCCCTGGACTCTATATATTTATGTCTTAGTATAAAGTTCATTGTTCTTATACTTGTTGTCGAGAATCCGGCAGCGACACGAGTGCGAGTGTCGTGCGTCGGTGGCCTTTTATGCGCTACTAACTTGAGTGGGACTCGAAAGCGACTAACTCGAGTTAGCACCGCATCGGGGGCCTTACAGCAAGCCCTGTCCCGCATCGGGCAGAGTGGGTGGGCGTGCTTTCATGCGCTTGACCACCTTCTCTGGCTGGTCATCAAAATGACGGATGGGAAAGTCCTTGCCATCAAAATGGTCGTGGATTCCGGCGAGGAGGGCTCAACCGAGAGCCTTGCGGCGGCTGAGGATGAGCTGGAGCTGGTGAAGAAGTGAGACGGCGACCTACCGACCAGTTTTTTTCATTTTTGTAAACTCCGGCGATATTTCGGTGAGGTTTATATCGTTGGAAATTTTCAGTTTTGAATGTTTCCACGGGATTTCGTGTACCATTTTACATTTACGGCAACCCGTAAACTAAATTTGATATCTCACATTATAACTATCTGCTAGAATTGCTTCCCTTACAGGTAAGAGCATCTCCAGCCTTGCCCCCAAGAGGCCCCCAGGACGGCGAAATTAGCGCCGTGGGGAGGAAATTCCCCCAGCCGCGCCCCCAAGGGCCCAAATAGCGCCGGATTGGGCCAAAATTTAGTCCGGCGATCCCAACCCAAACCCAGCGCGCTGGGGGTCGCTGGGGGTCGCCGGATGAAAGGAAAGCGCGCGAATGGGAAGGATAGTTCACGCGATTTCGCGCGTCCTCGAGCCGCGCCCCACCTGTCGGCGTGTGAACACGCGTCATCGTCATCGTCTCGCCTCGGCTTCCCCGCACCTGTCGCCGCCGCAGAGAATCAATGCGGCGCCGGTGACGAGTCCAATCGGCGCAGAGGGCATCAATGCGGGTGGCCGAGAAACCCAACGGTCCGACGACCGCGCCGCCGTCTGTTCGCGTTCTTCCCCCGCTATAAAAGGGGCTCCCCGGGGCGCCTCGCCGCGCACTCTCCTCTCTCGCCCTCTCTGCTCCTCGCCGCCCTCTCCTCTCTCGCCATCTCGCCGCGCACTCTGCTCTCCTCTCCTCTCTCGCCATGGCCGACGACGAGTTCGCCCGCAACGGTTTCCGTACCCGGAGCCTGTCGCAGATGGAGGCTCTCCTCCTCGCGCAGGCCGGCTACCCGTGCCCGCCGGACACCAGGCCGCCCCACTCGTGGGTGCTGTCCGTCGGCGGTGTGCCGGTACCTTCGGTGCCGTTGATCGGCACGGCCGCCTTCCGTCGGGAGGTGGACGCGGTGCGGGCCACGATGACTGCGGCGGAGCGCGCCAACCCAGGCAACGCGGCGAACAATACGCCTGCCTGGGAGCAGTACTTCGAGCTCCGTCGTGCCCAGGCACGGGCCTCTACCAATGGCCTGGCCATCGTGGCAGGCCGGTACAACCGCGACGGGCGGTCACGCTGGTGGAGCGCGCCGGGGCGGACGCTCGAGTTCGTCATGCGCCACATTGACAATGGCAAATCGCCGCGCCTCGACTACCCCAACATGGGCTACGGCGCCGGCCTGGGCCGTCGATCCTACACCCGCGGCACTCCTCTGTGGGCGTCGATGAAGGGAATATGCCCGAGAGGTAATAATAAAGTGGTTATTATCTTATTCCATTTTTATGATAAATGTTTATTTTCATGCTATAATTGTGTTAACCGGAAACGTTAATACATGTGTGTTTAATAAACAAAGAAAAGGTTCCTAGTAATGTCTCTCTTTATACTAGCTTGTTGATTAACGGATGATCAAGGTTTCCTGATCATTGACATTGGATGTCGTTAATAACAAGGTCATATCATTGGAGAATGATGTGATGAACATACACCCACAGTAGTTATAGCAATACGATCATGTCCTCAAAGTTTCTATTGCTGTATCAAACTTTCACGAAGTAACCCTAATCCTTAGACCATGAGATCACGTCAATCACTGACACCGGAAGAGTACTTTGATTCTATCAAACGTCACACCATAATAGGGTGATTATAAAGGTGTCGTTGGGTACTTGGAAAGTGTTAGTTGAGGCTCGTGGATCAAGAGTGGGATTTGTCCATCCAGATGACGGAGAGATATACTCTGGGCCCTCTCGGTAATATCACATTTACATCGCTTGCAAGCACGTGACTGGCTCACGAGGATGTTATATCATGGAACGAGTAAAGAGTACTTGTCGGTAACGAGATCGAACTAGGTATGGATGATACCAAATGATCGGATCTCGGACAAGTAAAATATCGCGAGACAAAAGGAATTGGTTACGGAGTAATGGTTCACACGATCACTAGTTCATCGTTGAGTAAGTGGGAGTCATCATGGATCTCCAGATCCCTCTGATGATTATTGATCGGAGAAGAGTCTCTGTCATGTCCATTTTATTCACGAACCGTAGGGTGACACACTTAAGGATTCGTTGACGCGTTTGAGTGGATACGGAACGCCGGAGAATATACTGGACAGCACATGGACTGTTTTTGATAAAACTGCTGGAATAGTTTCGGTATATCAAAATAGTGCAAGGGGATAATTGTTAATGTGTTCATTGAATGAAGTGTTCATCAATGAAGTACTCATTGAATGAAGTGTTCATTAATTTGAGTGACATTAAACAAGATAATTAAAAGTGTTTTAATGTGATAAAACTCTTGGAATTTTGAGTGGAGATTTATGGAAATTATGGGAATAATGTGTGACCCTTTGTTTTTGTGAGTGGAGAGTCCACCCACATGATGAGGGGAGAGGTGGGGGCACCTCTTGGGGCGTGCTACCCCTTGGGGGCTGCCTCCCCCTCCTCCTATATATAGATGGGTGGAGGTCCTCACACAACTCACTCATTCCTCCATCTCTCATATGCCCTTTGGTTGGCATCTTCCTCCCCTTGCTAGCTGATCCAGTTTCACGAGTACGGTGCTTAGGCGAAGCCCTGCTCAAGATCTTCTCTACCACCACCACCACTATGTTGTAGTGCTGCTGGAGTTCCCGAGGATCCACTACTTCCTCTGCCCAACTGGAGCAAGGGGCGGAGGCCGTCACTGATCTGTACGTGTGACCGACTACGGAGACGCTGCTCGTTCGTGGCGTCAAGTCTTCATCAAGACCTTGAGGTCGGCGAGTGTTCGACTACATCACCCACGAGAATAGTTCTCGTTAAAGCTTTTGGTCTTCGAGGGTGAGTCCTTCTCAAACCGTTACAAGTTATCTCCTAGATGTGATCTTGGCAGTTGCAATCGTAGGAATTTTTTTTGTTTTCTATGCAACGAACCCTTCAGTGGTATCAGAGCCAGGTTTATGCGTAGATGCTTTGTACGGTTAGAACACATAGAGATGTGGCCGTTGATCCTCTAGTTGTTACCCTCTTTTGTGCACTTGTTCATATTGCGGCAATGTTGGATTGAAGCGGCCCTAAGCGCAAATTGCGTGTCACGCTTGACATACGGCTTGTACCGTATAAAGTGGCTTTGGGGGTGTCAGTTTCTCTAACATTAGTGATATGGCATTTGCAACGGAGGGCCCTGGAAAGGGATGAAAAGAAACAACTAGCGAATCAACGTTGTGGTTCTTGTCCGTAGGTAAGATCGGTTCTTTCCTAGGAAGCCCAAAACCACGTAAAATTTGCAAAGATAATTTAGAAGCGTCTAACTTGTTTTTGCAGGGCATGTGATGTGATATGGTCATTGTTACAAAATTGTTGTATGAAATGAGATTTATTGTAAACAACCGGCAGGAGCCATATGGTTGTGTTTTTCCTTTTTAAGGCCTGCGTGCTGTAGATATATCCATGAGATATATTGTAATGGAGAAGGACGACCATGGTGGTGGCGCCATGGACCTTGGTGCCGCGCCGGTGGCATGATGGAGATCATACCAAGACGCACAAGATGGAGATCTAATGCGAGAAGGACCATATCATATCACATTATCCATGCATGTGATGTTTATCCTTTTATGCATCTTATTTTGCTTAGTTACGATCATGATCGCTGCGGTAGCATTATAAGATGATCCCTCTCACTTAATATCAAGATAATTATATGTTCTTCCTTAGTATGCACCGTTAAGAAAGTTCGTCGTTTCGAGACACCATGTGATGATCGGGTGTGATAGACTCTACGTTCGCATACAACGGGTGTTTTCAAGCCTAGCATGTACAGACATGGCCTTGAAACACATGCAAATACTAAGGTTCTACTTGGCGAGCCTAGCATGTACAGACATGGCCTCGGAACATGGACCGAAAGGTTAAGCACGAGTCATATGGATGATATGATGAACCATATTGAGATGCTCGCCATTGCAGCTACACTGCCTCACGTGATGATCGGTCGTGGTGTAGTGAATTTGGTTCGTGTAATCACCAAAGACGACTCGAGGGATGTTGTTTTTGAGTGGGAGTTAGATGAACTCATTTTATCATGAACTAAATCAAAGTGAATTTGCATAGTTCGTTGTAGTCATTGGCATTTGTTTACTACCTTTGCGCTTAGCTATAATTGAGATAATAGAACTATAGAATTCTGGATATTTAACTTTACGGACTGGTACCGTATTGTTTGAGTGTCAATCTAAAGTTTAAAGTCTTATTGCAAACTTTAGCAAACCTTGCTTACTCCATGACGTTTAATAATGTGTATTAAATCGAGAGTAACAATTCCAGTGTTAGTGTCTAAGTATCACACTTGCCTCCATGATCCTTGATATTCAAATGTTGTTTGTTATTATCAAGGTTATCTAGGAGCTGAAAGGATTGTTTCAGAAACTATCATGTGTGGAAGATATAGCGATATCTGAAACAATGTTTAGTTGCAATGTGATAGAGTAAAATTTAGTGAGAAACATGTTCTCATATTGTATGAGAATTTGTGAAGGTTGGAGACACTATGTGTCCTAATCTCTCAAAAAGGTTTTGGGAACTAATATTGTACTCACAGTTTGTCCCTATGAGCTATGGTAGTTTTGTCATGAAAGTTGTCATGATAGGCTGAATGGAAGATGTAGGTAAAATGTTTACTACACTATAAGATTACTAAAGAATGTAATTTGGAAGAACACCAAACATTTGATGACGGTGATCTACATCAAAGTGAGAATCAAAGGGTGTTAGTATTTGACTAACACACTTTGGATTATGTGTCATATGAATGGTGCCACAAGTGATGTTGATAAATTCTTCTAAAAAGGAAAGGAATTGCTGAAAGAGGATCTAAAAAATATTTTGGCGAAAAGAAAAAGGAAAAGACTGGAAATGTCCAGCTCGGGTATATAGATGATATACATGTTATGGGTATATTCATTGCTTGTTAAACAGTGTGATTCTTGAGTATTGGATACTAATTGGTTGGTATGAAGTGTCATACAGAACAACGCAATACAAGAGTTGCAATGGCCTGAGTAACTAGCAAATGAATATGGGATGATTCTCACCAAAAACAAAATAAAGTGTTATTATGTTTATCGTTGGAATTAAACCTAGCCTTCAAGATTTATTTGAATAATTGTTATTCTGTTCTGGTGTTATACGAACAATAGTTGTTCAAATTATCACCATATTCATAGAAGATGGATGAACTATATAAATCTTGTTGGAGAAATCACATCCATAATAACTGATGCGAAACATGTCGCAAGACAAATGGTTAGAAGATCACTTATGAGTGACACCACCGTTTGAATCATATTGGAAAGAAACACATGAAGAAACTCCATGATGATGGATTTTTGGAGTCTTTTGATTTTGAATCAACTGACGCTTGTAAGAATTTCCTAGAAATAATTGAAACTCCGTTCATAGGCAAAGAAGAATGGGCGACTAACTTATTGGACATTATGCATGTTGATGTGTATAGTTCATTATGCGTAGCCGTGTGTGGTGGGTCTTATAACTCCATATACTTTAACCAAGGATTTGAGTGGATATATGTGTATATTTACTTGATAAGGAAGAAGTATGAAATGTTTGAAAATGTTCAAATAAATTTCAAGATGAAGTGAAAATCATTTTAACGAGAAAATAAGAGTTTATGATTGGATCATAAAAGAAGATTTTTTGAGTTAAAAGTTTAGCAAATGCCTGAGAGTTTAGGAATCGTTCCAAAACTTGCATTTCCCGAAACACCATAGGAGTATGGAGTGTTCGAGAGATGTAATCAAACCTTGTTTGACATGGTAAGGATCAAAGGTGTTATTTATAAAATTGCCATTATATTTTAAGGATTAAGCTTTAGAGACTACCGCTTTTCACTGAAAAGAGCGCCATCAAGATCCGTTGAAATGACACCATATAAGTTATGGAATGGGATAAAACCCAATTTGTCTTTTCTTAAATTTTGGTATGCAAGGCATATGTAAAATGTTTACAACCAAAGTCGGATAAAGTACGTCTTTGTAGGTTATCCCAAAGTAACCGTTGGGTATTCCTCCATAACACTAAAGACAAAAGTTTTTTTTGTGGCTAAGAGCATCAAGTTTCTTGAGAAGGAATTTTTGCGAAAAGTTAAGTGGGAGGACAGTAGAACTTCGATTAGGTTGTTGAACCTAAGCTTTATGTGCTAAGTGGCGCAGCGCCGGAAAGTGTCCCGGAAGCGGCCGCAATGCTCTTGGCTACCGTGTCCCAAAGGTTGTGGTCACGGCGATCTAAGTTCCTATTGAACTGCGTAGTTCGGGTAATCGATCAAATAGTAAGATTTGAGATTGAATCATTGTTATTTGATAATAATGGACCGACTACATGCAAAGAAGCGATGATGGGCCCTGAATCCGTCAAAATGGCTAGAAGCTATAAAATCCGTGATAGTTCCATACACGAGAAACCAAGTTTCTGAACTTGGAAGACCCTCTAGATACCGTGTTTGGATCTATAAAGAAACATACGTGGATGTTCTCACATCTATGAAATATTCGACATATCGTTAAAATGGTTTACGATTATGTTCAAAGAGTTGGCTATGACAAGATTTGATCTTTCATAACGATATTTAGTCTGGACGGATTATTGTAGCAATCACTACATATGCTAGTTTTTGTATATGGTAGTTGAACAAATGGAACAACGTTCTTCTAATAGAATGGTTACCTAGGACGTGTACAGGACACGGTCCAAAGGGTTCTGTTAATTCAAAGGATGCTAAAATAGCATGCAAATTTCAATGGTTGAAATAAGCATTCGCGGAGTTGGAATCTTCATCATGATGAAATTGTTAAAACGTTTAGTTTCATCAGAGACGGTGAAGATGCTTGCTTTTGCAAGAAATTAAGTGGGAGCGCTGAGACATATTTCTAATACATTATGTAGAAGACATATTGTTGATTGGAAATGATGTATCTTTTATTGACACGGGTGAAGTTTCATTGAAAATTTGATTTTAATGGAAGATTTGGGCAAAACCAGTATATTGGGCTAATATGGTCTATATAGATAGATTGAGGTGCTAATATGGTTGGGCCGAAGTACATATATGAAATATTGAATAAGTTCAATATGGAAACGACGAGAAAGGTTCTTGCCGCATGGAAAAGGTTGAAGCGAGATTCAAGTGTTTTGACACTTGGTGAGTAAAATCACATGAATGATTTGATCAATCATGTACACCATGATATGTACAATTCCAGAATGTCCTATGCTTTAAATGTTATGAGCATGTACCAGAATGATTCATAAGATGATCATTGGACAATAGTAAAGATATCCTTACGTGCTTTGGAAGGACTAAGAATATATATTATGTATGTTGGACAATAGTTCATTGTAAAGTGTTACATTGATACTAGTTTTGTCGCAAGATACAATCTAAATTTATCTCAATTTTGGCGGTATGTTAAGGTGGCAAAATGTAATGGAAGAAAGTTCCATGATAGATTTGGAATAGTTTCAAATGGATTTGGATGAGTTCCAAAGTTAAGGCATTATAACGAATACTACAACGAAAGGCTAAGTATATGACTGCTCTAGCAGCAGCAAAGGAGGGCATTTGTGTCAAGAAGTTTGTTTGAAAAACTAGGTGTAGTTCAAAACGGGCTAATACTATGAAGATCTATTGTATGACAATAGATTCAACATGTTTTGAGCTCAAGGGACTAAGGTCTCACCGGAGGACCAAATTTATGCAATGCCATCTCATTAGTGAATGAGTGATGCGTAGAGACGCAAAGAAATGCAAATACACACGGACCTGAAGTGTCAGATCTGGAGATTAGGTTTACCACTAGCAATGCGTATGGACAACAGCTGAATGCCATAGGTGTTGGATGCGCAAGTACCAAACTAGATTATTGACTCTAGCGCAAGTGGGAGACTGAAGGGAATATGCCCGAGAGGCAATAATAAAGTGGTTATTATCTTATTCCATGTTTATGATAAATATTTATTTTCATGCTATAATTGTGTTAACCGGAAACGTTAATACATGTGTGTTTAATAAACAAAGAAAAGGTTCCTAGTAATGTCTCTCTTTATACTAGCTTGTTGATTAACGGATGATCAAGGTTTCCTGATCATTGACATTGGATGTCGTTAATAACAAGGTCATATCATTGGAGAATGATGTGATGAACATACACCCACAGTAGTTATAGCAATACGATCATGTCTTCAAAGTTTCTATTGTTGTATCAAACTTTCACGAAGTAACCCTAATCCTTAGACCATGAGATCACGTCAATCACTGACACCGGAAGAGTACTTTGATTCCATCAAACGTCACACCGTAATAGGGTGATTATAAAGGTGTCGTTGGGTACTTGGAAAGTGTTAGTTGAGGCTCGTGGATCAAGAGTGGGATTTGTCCATCCAGATGACGGAGAGATATACTCTGGGCCCTCTCGGTGATATCACATTGACATCGCTTGCAAGCACGTGACTGGCTCACGAGGATGTTATATCACGGAACGAGTAAAGAGTACTTGTCGGTAACGAGATCGAACTAGGTATGGATGATACCAAATGATCGGATCTCGGACAAGTAAAATATCGCGAGACAAAAGGAATTGGTTACGGAGTAATGGTTCACACGATCACTAGTTCATCGTTGAGTAAGTGGGAGTCATCATGGATCTCCAGATCCCTCTGATGATTATTGATCGGAGAAGAGTCTCTGTCATGTCCATTTTATTCACGAACCGTAGGGTGACACACTTAAGGATTCGTTGACGCGTTTGAGTGGATACGGAACGCCGGAGAATATACTGGACAGCACATGGACTGTTTTTGATAAAACTGTTGGAATAGTTTCGGTATATCAAAATAGTGCAAGGGGATAATTGTTAATGTGTTCATTGAATGAAGTGTTCATCAATGAAGTACTCATTGAATGAAGTGTTCATTAATTTGAGTGACATTAAACGAGATAATTAAAAGTGTTTTAATGTGATAAAACTCTTGGAATTTTGAGTGGAGATTGATGGAAATTATGGGAATAATGTGTGACCCTTTGTTTTTGTGAGTGGAGAGTCCACCCACATGATGAGGGGAGAGGTGGGGGCACCTCTTGGGGCGTGCTACCCCTTGGGGGCTGCCTCCCCCTCCTCCTATATATAGATGGGTGGAGGTCCTCACACAACTCACTCATTCCTCCATCTCTCATATGCCCTTTGGTTGGCATCTTCCTCCCCTTGCTAGCTGATCCAGTTTCACGAGTACGGTGCTTAGGCGAAGCCCTGCTCAAGATCTTCTCTACCACCACCACCACTATGTTGTAGTGCTGCTGGAGTTCCCGAGGATCCACTACTTTCGCTGCCCAACTGGAGCAAGGGGCGGAGGTCGTCACTGATCTGTACGTGTGACCGACTACGGAGACGCTGCCCGTTCGTGGCGTCAAGTCTTCATCAAGACCTTGAGGTCGGCGAGTGTTCGACTACATCACCCACGAGAATAGTTCTCGTTAAAGCTTTTGGTCTTCGAGGGTGAGTCCTTCTCAAACCGTTACAAGTTATCTCCTAGATGTGATCTTGGCAGTTGCAATCGTAGGAATTTTTTTTTTCTATGCAACGAACCCTTCAGTCGATGCCCCGCGACGACGGCGACTCGTCGTCCTCCTCCGGCGCTCCTTCACGCTCCCAATCGTCGGGGCCGGCCTTCTCGACGCCACAGTTCGCCCCGGTGAAAACCGAGGTGAAACTGGAGGTGAAGAAGGAGCACTCCCCGGCGAAGCGCCGTGGTTTCCTCGTCAAGGTCCTTGGGAAGAAGAAGAAGGACAAGGACATTGCCCCGCCGCCGCCGGCCGCCGGCAGCGACGACGAAGAGGGCCTCGCCTTCCAGATGGACTGGGCGAGGCGAGACTACTTCGCCGAGCAGGTGCGCCTGCAACAGCTGGAGATGGATCGGGTCGAGGCCATGAAACGGGTCGAGGAAGCCCAGCGCTCCGAGCTGGCGAGGCGCGCCGAGCAGGCGAAGCGCGGCGAGGGCAGCAGCAGCCACAGCAAGTGGGCGCCTCCACGACCTCCGTCGCCGCCGTTCATCGTCCTCGACGGCGATGGCGGCGACTGCGACGATGGCGGTGCAGCCGGCGGCGCTGCTGGAGGAGGAGGCGGCCCGGAGTCGTCAATGGAGGCGCTCTACTCCTTCTTCTTCGATCAGTAGGCTAGCGTAGTTTTTTTTATCTTTTATGTAAAAATCGCCCGAATATTATGAATTCAGTCGAACTTCCTCTAAATTAAATGTGTTTGATCGTTTTTTGTTTGAATTTGGTCGATACTTGGGGGTCATCTTGGGGCCGCGGCTGGATAGCCGGCCCCCTCAGGACCTATCGCCGCGCAAGTGCCCCACAAGCGGCGCTAAAAATAGCGCCGTAAATCGTCCTGAGGGCGAACGGCTCGAGATGCTCCAATGCTCGAGAATGTGGTGGTACTATACCGTGGTCTCTCCGATGCTTGACGAACCCAGCACGCTACTGCAAACCAAAGAAAGATATCAGCTAGAGCATCACTATATATAGCAGGAGGTTATCCAAGTCAACAAGCAGCGATCGAGTTAGTTGTAGAATAAGTTTGTAAGATAATAATAGTACTACGTAGAAGAGATAACTCTCGCATTTTCTTGAGTGTACGTTACGTGCTACTAACTAAGATTGGCAGCTACCCATGATGGGCTTAATTATGCTGGAAGCACGTGCCGGTCAGCCGGTGCGGGTGCTCCGTCGCTCTTGTTCCGTTGCGCTTGTTGGGCGATGGAGCGACGCGATTTGCGGGTGGATCCATCGGTCGACAGGGACGTCGTCCCGGCCGTCGCCGTCCATCCCGGTGAGAGAGCCACGGGCGGATCGATCGAGCAAATACGCTGTGGACTGTTAGCTAGACTGTGACGACGGGCCGTGGTGTTGTCCGGGAAAGACAGCACCGTGGACCTCCCGGCGGTGAGCACCCACTCGGTGAAAACGACGGATTCGCTGGCGTCGATCGAAGACGACCGGAGTCACACGGGGGATGAAAATGGCTGCTGTGCTTCCTCCTTCTCTAGTCCGGTCATCCCAGCCCAGATATATATTTATCCCAGATTAATGCAAAACACGTAGATCATTTAAATCCTACGCAATTCAATATAGACAACAGTTTATACAGATAATATAAAAACCGATACAAAAGCGTCTTTCAAATTCACTGAACGCTAAATAAACAATGATTTAAAATAATGAAACATAAAAGTGCCGTCTTAGATCATTATTCTATACCGGATGCTTCATCAAGGAATCGGCAGAGCGATTGAAGGAGGGGTAGGCATCAGCAGCAGCAAACGACGAGTCATCATCGTCATCCGACACCATCCGCTCTCCGAGGAGGAGATGATGCCCGCTAGCCGACGGGCGGCACGTGTCTGCTCCTTCACGAGGCATGCGGCTTTCACCGCCACCGCCCGCTCGAAATCCTTGCGTGCCTAGAGAAGCACCGCTGCATTCTTGCGGCACCGCCGATGGGCGTCCCTTTCCACCGACGTGTAGACCATCGGATGGCCTCGTGAAAGCGTCGCCTCGTCGTCGTCGTTGGGAAGGCACGAATCTGACAGAGCGGCTGGAGAAGGCTTGTGCCTACGCCCTCTTCTTCACGCGGCAATATGCGAGGTCCATGTTGGTGCACGTGGTACGTTACCCTAGCGCTATATTAAATTTTTTACCGTGCAAGCAAGATCATACCGATGGGGATAGACTACACAAACAAGGTTTACAACTGGAGGTGCAATCATGATAGCGGAAGGAGAGTTGTCGATACGCGTTCTCGTCTCCTCCTCACGAATCCATCGAACAGATCCCTTGAACGTTTCATCCAAGCTCCACGGTGTGGATCCTTCAAGGTATACACACGTACAGGAAGGAATGTCGGGTGGTGGACTGCTAGGTCCGCTCACACGACTTGGTCGTGGAAGTGGTGGCTAGGTCACGAGATTGAACTAACCCCTTCGGGACCTCGCCCATCCACTTATATAGACGTCCGGGGGGCATCAATACTTGAGGCCCATCCAGACTCCAGACCCGAATTCCACTCGGATCATACCCCTTAAGTGTGCGACCCTATAAGTTCATGTACACATGGACACGACTTAGATGATATCCGACCCGATCAATCGGTAGCGGATCCTAGCAGAACGTGTTGGCTTCCATATGTGCGCAAAATCATAAGATGAACCATAATAATGTCTCATATGCAACATTTCTTTTGCCTCACAACATGTGTTGTCGAGCTCAAGGTGAGTACTTATCATCCTTGTTGGTGGCTCGGCGGCTCGACCTCTCCTCTCGAAATCACGATATTGATTTCTAAACCAGGTTAACACTTAATCCATATCGCATGATCATGGTTTTTTAATCTTATCACTCGAGGGGGCCAGAGAATATCTCTCCAAATCGGAGGGGCAAATCCCATCTTGGTCAGCCATGTCTCGCAGTATGTATCATGACTCATCCGACAGTTATCTTTATAAATACTCAGTTACAAAATAGCATTTGATAGACCTTAAGTGAATCAGTCTTCATCCCGAGAACATGCGACGACCTCGGATCTAGGATATGGCATATACATTGTATTAAGACTAGCAGATAACAATACCCCGCTGTGCCTTAAAGTGGATTTGTCCAACTCAGTGATCACACCATCGAGCCCATACTATCAGGTTAATATCTCTATGCCCATGATTTGTGAAACATAGTAATTAATCAAATCGTATACTAGTCAAAGAATATGTATCTGCATAACATAATCAATGAAGGAATATTCATTCAATATATAGTCTCACAAATAAGTTATATATTTCTTTTTACATATCAGTGATGATGTTCAAGGACAATACAAATACCTCTTGAATACATAAGAAAATAATATCATCACATGATAGCCTTTTAGCCATATCTCTAACAGTCCATCGTCTCTAATTGTGGTTGTCTATCCGGCATCAGCACCTGGTGCCGCTCGGGACGAGCGAGCGTAGCGATGTCAAACGGCTAGGCGTGGTTCGTGCTGTGTTGCAGGTACCCACCCAAGAAAATGACGATGCAGTCGAGGAGTCCATCTGCGAGCGACGGAGGGCAATGTGAAGCGTGAGCTTCCTGTCGAACGACGTAGAGGATTTGTTGATGTCGAGTCAGTAGCCGATCATGGAAGAGTGAAGGGGAGACGACGAAGAGAAGCAGAGCAAACGAAAAAATGAGGGGACTAGGGTTTGCTCTTCGTCCACGACTACTATTTACATAAGGTCAGGATGGTCATGTGAGTTGAAGCCTGCGTGGCAAACGTATCTAAACATCTATATATCCTTCTTAAATATGAATTGAATCTAAAAAGAGTTAAACTACTCGAACGCTTGAACCGAATTAACCACATTTAGTTATATGGCAAAATTCAGTCCAAACAATAACTGAGCAAGCCGCTCAAACGATAGAACAGATTTACGGGCTACTGTTATAGAGTCTCGAGAGCACAGTTGAATTTAATAAAAATGTTAAAGAAGCTAAAAATATCCAAAAGTTTAAGAATTTTGTAAAACTTCCTAAGTTTGTAAAATACCCTCATATTATAAAAGAATCATGTATTTAAAATAAATTCGAAAATCAATTAAATTAGGTAATTAAAAACTCTTTAGGAATTAAAAAATTAAAACAAAATAAATAAATAAATAAATAGTAACTGAAAATCCAAAAAAAACAGGTCGATACATCCCGCATCTTTCATGTGGGTCGATAGTTGCAATGACCTACGCGAGAACTACATCTCGCGTGAGGGTTTTCATCCGCTCATTCAGTATTATCATGCCTCATTTTTCAGCGCTCGTTTGTAAGCTGGTTATGAGGTCGATGGGGTTTTTTCTTTCTTTTTGTTTCTCTATCGATGTTTTTGGTTCTGCTCCGGTTTATTATTATTTTTTCCATTCACTGTTTTTTTGTTTCTTTCTAAGTGTTTTATCGGATTATTCATTGTCTTTGTTTTGTTTGGGTTTCTTTTGTTTCTTTCTTTCTTGCTTTTCTTATACTTTTTATGGTTTCCTTTTTGTTTCTTAGTTGGGTTTCATCGGTTTTGTTCACATTTTTATAATTTTGCATTAGTTTTCTTGTGTTTTATTTGTTTTTGTTTTTTCATTTATTTGTTTTTTATGTTTTTTTCATCTGGGTTTTTCCTTCTCTTTTCGTATAGAAAAGAAATATATTTTATGCACGCCTGACCTTTATTCAAATACATGAAAAAAATAGTACACAGTTAAATATTTTGTGTGTACACATTAAACATTTTTTAAATACATGAAACTTTGTTTTCAAATGTATACCTGAAAACTATTTTTTGTATGCATCAGGAACATTTTTCATACACACAATTAACATTTTTCGAACATATGATTAACATAATTTTAATATATTTTATTGATTCTAAAATATTAATACACCCACTAGATTTTTTAAACATTAAACATATTGCTTTATACATGTTTAATTATTTTAGTACATGCTTAATATTTATTTTCATGTTTTTGAATTCTATTGAATTCATACACGTTGTAAATTTTTCGCACAAATAGTTTTTTTAATCCTTAACATTTTTAATTAATAATTAATATATTTTCAATTTTATGGTTTAATGAATACTTTTTTATTATAGGTTATATATATATATATATATATATATATCTTTTAGAAAAAATACATGAGGAACCTTTTGTATACATATTTAACATATTTACATATTTTCGTTTTGATGTTCACTTTTTTCATATATGTTATACATTTTGCGTACATTAGAAAAATAATATGGAAACAAATGCATGATTAAAATTTATAGTATTGATGTAAAGGTATTTTGGCAATTATATTTATTTAGAATATTTCTGCATTATTAATTGAAAATAAACGTGTGACGCACACGCGCGTACACACAACCACACTACACTACTTTGCCTAAAAAAAACCCACCACTACACTACAAACTGCAGCATATTTATTTGCCAATGGAAGCGCTATAATGGGCAAGCCCACGTAAATGTTTTTTTCACTCCGATCTTCTAGTGGGTTTCATTAATTTTCTTCTAGTTTTTCAGGTTATTCAACTGGGATTTAATTATTTGTATTTTCCATTTATTCTCCAGATTTTTATTATGATTTTTATCACAAAAGTCATTATGAATTCACAAATATGTTTAAAAATCTTGAATATATTTTTATATGTGCAATCATTTCTCAAATCTTTGAACTTAATAAAAAATCATGTATAATTTATGCATTTTATTTTTAAATAATAATTTTCAAAATCTTTAAAAAAAAAGGATAGAGAATTTCCTTCGGATCTTGAAGCAGGTGGATTTATTCAACCAGTTTCTTCGGGAGCAGAAACTACACCAACTAGAGGATACCCCGCGCGTTGCTGCGGGAATCAACTATAATATATTTTTATTATATGAAGCGTAAATAGTACAATTAATAATATATAAACTAAACTAAAAATATTGTTATATATTGTATTTGATTATTGTGCAATTGAAAATGTTTATTTAATATAAGTGACATGATACAATGAAAAAAAATCGCATGCATGTTGATTGAGACTTGATGTGGTGGCATGTATGGTGAGATGGATTTGTGCATTAGATTAAATATTAATGAAAACCTTTACCTCATGCATATTGTGGTGAGCCTTTGATGAGGTGTCATGTGTGCATGTTAAGATAATAAAGATAATGACTTAGTGGAGATGTTGAGATGAACACTTTGCATGTTGAGATAATTGGGACCATTTTCTTAAAAATGTAAGATTTTTAATTTGCTGCTTAACACGATGAATAGGAGGAACCCCAATAGATGGTTAGACATTGTTGGGATAACGAAAGGAACTCCATACGTCGCTTCTACAGGAGTAAGGTTCTGTTGAAATATCCAGTGCTCATCTGCGAGTATATCTTAAGCCTCTCTAATGGTATAACAATTGTTTCACGTTTGTAAATTATATATTATTTTTATGGCACACGATTCATATTTAGCTCATTTAATTGGTGACCAAAGTTATGATTTAAAATACAAGGGGGGCTTGTAAACCAATATGGAGATAATAATAATCTAACATTTGAGTGGAGAATATGAATAGATAAAATCCCTTATTTGTTTCATTGTTTGAAGTGGATGACTAAAATTTTAGTAAATCTTTTAAGTGCATCAATTGGTGCTAAAGTTAGAGTAACCAGGTGTTGTGAAGGAAAAAAATATGCCCTTGTTTACTGTGCTTCCATTTCTCTACGTCATGCGAGCAACACCAAGAGACAAAGAAATGTGAAAGATAGAAGGAAATGTCAACGCACAATGTCAATCATAATCTAAGAAGAAGATGCCCAACTGAGGATCAAGCCCAAAAGGCCAATTCATGCCCAATCTCTTTTTGTGCGATTATTCATATTCATCCCTCATGGACCATGTCATATATGAACCATGTGCATGGACCAACATTACTATGCTAAAAAAAATCTCGAACAAGGTGTTTTGGCTTTCGGACTCAGATGAGCCCGGGCAACTTCAAAAGTCGTTAAAAAAAAGTAAAATAAAAAAAACCAAAGTTTTTGTTGTAAAAGATGCCTAAGTGTGATATGTTCGCAAAATTTAAAGAAGTTCGAACATCTGCGAAGCTCTTAGAAAAAAAATTAAGGTTTGTGAGAAAGTGTAATGTTCATGCACTATTCGCATCGTTTTTTTGCTTGGAGCTCCCGAGATGTCCAAATTTCTTCAAATTTTACACGAACGTCTCGCACTTAGGCTTGTTTCACCACACACAAAAAAAATCATTTTTTTTATTTTAGTTTGAACTGGATATAGATAAGCCTATGCTTATAATTGAATATTTCATGTTTCTCCCTCTTCCAGGGCATATGTGACACACAAATATTTAACTCTCGCAGACGCGCGTGAAAGGTTCACTTCAATTCATGGGTATTCAACTGAATAACCATTATTTTTGTCAAAAAACTATACATATATAGTGTATTTCATGTGAATATATAAGAAAAAAAAATGAGATTTGTACAGTAAAATGTAGCCAACCAATTGCGCCACGAAATAAAGGCTAGCTCACCTCTGCATTCTCCCCTCTTACCAACACGACATGGTCCACTAGCCCAAATGGTTGTATCGTGCGCACGAGCGAGGCACACATCCTTCGATCGCCAGTTTTTGCTCCCATAAAGAAAATTAATCGATCACGCACACAGATGAACCGGGCCCCCTTCCTCAACTATATTTGCGCACACACGCGATTGCCCGGGTATTTCCATCACCTAATCCCATCTCACAGGTCCAAACAACGACACACTACGGCACAGCACACTTCATTAAACTTCCCCAATGGTCACCTATCCTCACACTACTCCAGCCTCAGCACGCTTAACTTCTCAGTTCCATTCAACACCTACCCCAACTCGCTTAACAGACACTTGTTGATATATGTATCATATAAATCCTATTAAACCTTGTTGATGTATAGGACCTTGTTGATGTCTATGGTGTGATGAAATTTTGAAAAAAAAAATTTAAAACTTCTCGATCGGTTACCTATTATATTTTAAATGTTTTTAAATTATTTTTTTGAAAAAATATATTTCTTTTCAATTTGGAAAACATATTTTTCATTTTCCGAGTGACAAAAATGTGGTTTTTTTTAAGATTCTACCAAATATTTGATGTAAACTTGAACCACTTTATTTTTGTAAAATACTAGACCATATTTTATTTACAATTGACAAAGTTTCCATGCAATATGTTTTTTATATACCTCTTCTGAAAAAGACAAATTTCCGCAGATTCAGCTGGAACGGGGTCAAATTTGAACTACATGTGCTTGATAGTTTGCTCTTTATTTTTTGAAAAAATCATTTCTAGATACACAAGTAGTCATTTCATCAGGTATCCACCAAGACTTTTGTAAGATTCCACCCCTATCTATTACCGGTCATGCCCTCCGTTTTGACCACTTTTTGAAATCGACAAAAATAATTCAAAAAAAATAAAAAAAATTGTAAAACCTTCGCGTTGCATCCTAATTTATGTCTTAGTAACCATACAAAACAACAAACTTGGAATAAGGCAAATATCTTATAAAAATCTTTTCAAAATGAGCTATCGAGTATGAAGATTTATGACTTTCAAGCCAAATGACCAATGTTAAAGCTAGTTTGAAAGGATAGTTTTCCCAAATGATCTCATATTTTGCACATGTGTATATATTATATTAGCCAACAAGTTTGCCAAAGGAAGTTTTTATTTTCTTTGCATGAAAAATCCATTTTTCATTTTCCGAGTGACAAAAATGGGGTTTTTTGTGATGATTTTACCAAATATTTGATGTCAACTTGAACCACTTTATTTTTTGTAAAATACTAGACCATATTTTATTTACAATTGACCAAAGTTTCCATGTAATATGATTTTGATATACTCTTCTGAAAAAGACAAATTTTCGCATATTCAACTGGAACGGGGTCAAATTTGAACTACATGTGCTTGATAGTTTGCTCTTATTTTGCACATGTGTATATATTATATTAGCCAATAAGTTTGCCAAAGGAAGTTTTTATTTTCTTTGCACGAAAAATCCATTTTTCATTTTCCGAGTGACAAAAATGAGGTTTTTTGTGAAGATTCTACCAAATATTTGATGTCAACTTGAACCACTTTATTTTTGTAAAATACTACACCATATTTTATTTACAATTGATCAAAGTTTCCATGTAATATGGTTTTGATATACTTCTTTTGAAAAAGACAAATTTCCGCAGATTCAACTGGAACGGGGTCAAATTTGAACTACATGTGCTTGATAGTTTGCTCTTTATTTTTTCAAAAAATCATTTCTAGATACACAAGTAGCCATTTCATCAGGTATCCACCAAGACCTTTGTAATATTCCACCCCTATCAATTACCGGTCATGCCCTCCGTTTTGACCACTTTTTGAAATCGACAAAAATAATTCAAAAAAAAATAAAAAAAATTGTAAACCTTCGCGTTGCATCCTAATTTATGTCTTAGTAACCATACAAAACAACAAACTTGGAATAAGGCAAATATCTTATAAAAGTCTTTTCAAAATGAGCTATCGAGTATGAAGATTCATGACTTTCAAGCCAAATAACCAATGTTATAGCTAGTTTGAAAGGATAGTTTTCCCAAATGATCTCATATTTTGCACATGTGTATATATTATATTAGCCAACAAGTTTGCCATAGGAAGTTTTTATTTTCTTTGCACGAAAAATCCATTTTTCATTTTTCGAGTGACAAAAATGGGGTTATTTGTGAAGATTCTACCAAATATTTGATGTCAACTTGAACCACTTTATTTTTGTAAAATACTAGACCATATTTTATTTACAATTGACCAAAGTTTCCATGTAATATGGTTTTTATATACCTCTTCTGAAAAAGATAAATTTCCGCAGATTCAACTCGAACGGGGTCAAATTTGAACTACATGTGCTTGATAGATTGCTCTTTATTTTTTGAAAAAAATCATTTCTAGATACACAAGTAGTCATTTCATCAGGTATCCACCAAGACTTTTGTAAGATTCCACCCCTATCTATTACCGGTCATGCCCTCCGTTTTGACCACTTTTTGAAATCGACAAAAATAATTAAAAAAAATAAGAAAATTGTAAAACCTTCGCGTTGCATCCTAATTTATGTCTTAGTAACCATACAAAACAACAAACTTGTAATAAGGCAAATATCTTATAAAAGTCTTTTTAAAATGAGCTATCGAGTATGAAGATTCATGACTTTCAAGCCAAATGACCGATGTTATAGCTAGTTTGAAAGGATAGTTTTCCCAAATGATCTCATATTTTGCACATGTGTGTATATTATATTAGCCAACAAGTTTGCCAAAGTAAGTTTTTATTTTCTTTGCACGAAAAATCTATTTTTCATTTTCCGAGTGACAAAAGTAGGGGTTTTTTGTGAAGGATCTACCAAATATTTGATGTCAACTTGAACCACTTTATTTTTGTAAAATATTAGACCATGTGTTATTTACAATTGACCAAAGTTTCCATGTAATATGGTTTTTATATAACTCTTCTGAAAAAGACAAATTTCCGCAGATTCAGCTAGAACGGGGTCAAATTTGAACTACATGTGCTTGATAGTTTGCTCTTTATTTTTTGAAAAAATCATTTCTAGATACACAAGTAGTCATTTCATCAGGGATCCACCAAGACTTTTGTAAGATTCCACCCCTATCTATTACCGGTCATGCCCTCCGTTTTGACCACTTTTTGAAATCGACAAAAATAATTCAAAAATAAATAAAAAAATTGTAAAACCTTCGCGTTGCATCCTAATTTATGTCTTAGTAACCATACAAAACAACAAACTTGTAATAAGGCAAATATCTTATAAAAGTCTTTTTAAAATGAGCTATCTAGTATGAAGATTCATGACTTTCAAGCCAAATGACCGATGTTATAGCTGGTTTGAAATGATAGTTTTCCCAAATGATCTCATATTTTGCACATGTGTGTATATTATACTAGCCAACAAGTTTGCCAAAGGAATTTTTTATTTTCTTTGCACGGAAAATCCATTTTTCATTTTCCGAGTGACATAAGTAGGGTTTTTTGTGAAGGATCTATCAAATATTTGATGTCAACTTGAAATGAGATGATATATATTATAATCCCATGTCAATTTTATTTAATGTATTACTAATATAAGATTAAACGGTTAAACAAAAGAAAAGAAAAAATAAATAAAAAATGAAAACAGTGCCTACGCCGACGGCCAAAGGTCGGGGCCGTCGGCGTAGCCTACGATGGGCTAACGGTGTTACCGCCCGCCGCTACCAGGGCCCACCCGACAGGCCTACGCCGACGGCGACCCTCAGCCTAAATTTGGCCTACGCCGACGGCCTTTCTACGCCGACGGCGGCCCTCGGCCTAAAGAGGCCTACGCCGACGACTTTGGGACGCCGACGGCCCGTTACGAGGGCTGACAAGTCGTGCCTCTACGCCGACGGCCCCGACATTTGACCGTCGGCGTAGAGGGAGGCCGTCGGCGTCAACCGCCTCTCCCGTAGTGACACTGGCAAGCGGGCGGCCTGAAGCAACCATCTAGATCCCAACGGTCTCCATCCGCCGGCCTTCGTAACATTGTTCTCTCTGGTTTTGATCTCGAGTAAAATGCACCCACAGTCCTCCAACTTGCTCAAGAAGCTCACTTTGGTCACCTTACACAGAGTATACGCCAATAGGGTCACTGACTATGATCTAACATGAAAATACGATCAGTGTTCATTGTATGGACTTTTGCATGTCGCTGCTTGACCAGTCAACCTTGTCTACATAGACGCGAGAGCGGAGGAGGGTGGGGGTATGTGCATAATCTCCCTGTCTCTCTTCTCCTCATTTTTTGTTTCCCCTCTTCTCCCCCAAATCCCTAACCCTCCTATGGACGGTGTCCTCTGCTCATGTTGTCATTGTCTTATTGACCCGCAGCAGCAGTCGTTGCTTCCCTCCCTTCCCTGCGATCAACTCCGTCTGCACAGGGCTACGCGGGCGGGCAGAGGTGGTGCCTCTCACCCCCATCCCTAATTGTGGATTCATGATAAAGTTGCACATCTCTAGCACGGAGGAGCACGATAGATGGGTCTTCTACAAAAATAAATTCCTAGCAATATTTGCGCGAGCTTAAGATGGTACCCGTATTCCAATGCAAAGTGAGAACTACTCGTTGTGCATGCCTTGACATGCTTGTATTTTTTTTTGCGAAAGTTGACATGCTTGTATTGTTCATATACAACCATAACACTTTATTTTGATGCCATGATAGAAATGTAGAGGCGCACTAGATGGTACTCTTATCATTGCTAGAGTGCCGAGGTAACAGACTACAACAAACAAGGATAGAAAACACTACACAAGCCAGAATATGCTTGTTTTTGTTGCTTTGATCTGAAGTTCACGTATTTGTTAGCTCTATGAAAAGGATCAGTCCATGATGCTAACATTCAGGATGACATCATGGCTCGACCAGATGACACTACACAAGCCAGAATATGCTTGTTTTTGTTGCTTTGATCTGAAGTCTGCCATCGATGAACATTTCCATATTAAATCATATGATTATTAAAGTGTACATCTATTTGTTAGTAGGTAGGATGAACTGCGGCCATTTGCTTACTAGCTAGGACTGAAATAATATTTCTTTCACATTTCATCATATGCACTATCGTGTGTGGTAAAGTCACCATGAATGAAAAGGAGTGGGCACAACATAGTTCGCTTACAACTAAACACTGTATGATGCATCACCTTAACTCAAAGCAGGCCACTAAACGTCAGGTAAAAATTGCTTCCTTAATGCAAGCACTGCATATCAAACTATATGTGCAAAACATTAGTTCTGCTTGTAATTACTCAACTAGACTCAACGGAATCATAGATGCAAAGAAGCAAAAAAACAAATTATACAGCCTACCAAGCATGCAACAATAAATCTTTAAAATGCTTGTAGCAGCAACATCTAACAGGAGTAGGTGCGTTTGACGGTCTAGATAAGGCACGTGTGGCAGCTCGTTGTTGGTTGGGACATGGCCGATAATAGCGCACGTACGGCGAGATCGGCCCATCCACATCATCATTTCCAAGGTTTTTCTCGGTGACGTGATGGCGATACATATTCCTCAGTTGTCTCTCGTCTCACGAGTCTATGATCCCAACATCATATCCAAATCAAATCACGTCAGCTAGTGCAACTTTGTCTACCGCTTAGCTTAGCTAATGGCGACTACACCATGCACCCCGCCGGTCGCCGCTTACAATCAAACGCCGCATAATGCATCACCTCAGCCAGTGACAGAGTCGGAGAGGTAAAATTAAAGTTGAAGGGAGCCAGATACATAAATTTAGAGTACTTTGACTTCTTAAGCTATCATTTTCAAAAGAAAACATATCATGGGAAAGCCATGGCTCCGTCTCTGACCTCTGCTCAAGGCAGTCCACTAATCATCAGGTAAAAAATGCTTTCTTAATGCAAGGAGCAGCCTGTATGCCGATTATCAAACTATGTGTAAAACATTATTTTTGCTTGGTAATTATTCAACCAGACTCAACTGAATCATAGATGCAAAGGAGCAAAATTAAAGTACAGCCTATACCAAACACGTAGTACTACCAAGATGATCTTAAAAATGCAGCAACAGCAACAGCTAGCCAACAGGAGGAGTAGATGCGTTTAATTACGGTCTAGATAAGGCACGTGTGGCAGCTCGTTGTTCATTGGGGGCATGGCCGATAGTCCGTGCAAACGACGGCGAGAGATCGGCCCATGCATCCACATCATATCCAAACTTTCTAGATGACGTGACGACGATACATATTTCTCAGTTGTGTCTCGTGTGTCCACACTCCACACAGGAGGTAAAGTTGATCCCAACATCATACTTATAAATCAAATCACGTCAGCTAGTGCAACTTTGCCTGCCGCTTTAGCTAGCCAATGGCGACCACACCACACCGCCGGTCGCCGCTTGTGCTGCTGCTATCCCTGCTCCTCCTCCTCCTCCTCCATCCTTTCTTCTCGGCGGCGACGCCGTCTATCACCACCAAAGCCGTGCAGCGGCTGCCCGGCTTCACCGGATCCCTGCCCTTCTCCCTCGAAACAGGGTACGTATATACCTTCTCTGATCTCTCTCTCTCTCTCTCTGTCTTCTTCCTCTCTTCTTCTTCTTCTTCCCTGGCTAACTTGGTTGCAGGTACGTGGAGCTGGACGACGGCGTCCGCCTCTTCTACTACTTCATCGAGTCGGAGCGAGACCCGGAGGAGGACCCCGTCCTGCTCTGGCTCACCGGCGGTCCGGGCTGCTCCGCCCTGTCCGGCCTCGTCTACGAGATCGGCCCTTTCTACTTCGACTTCCATGGCTACACCGGAGGCCTGCCTACTCTGCTCTACAAGCCAGCGTCTTGGACCAAGGTTCGTTAAACCCATCCCCCTTTTTTATATATATACAAAAAGGTCCTTTAAAGTTAATGCATATGTTAGAAAGGGACCCTTTGCTAGCAACAATGTGTCCTTGTTACAACCACCGTTAGTACAACAAAATTAAGGACCCGTCCTTGCAGAGGAAAAATAGGCCATGCCGCTTGGAGAAATTTTTGAACAAAAAAACTAGGTAAATGACTCATCAAGCTAGTTAAGATAAGTAGGCAGGCGAATGTGATGAGTAATACCTTTTTTTTAAACACAATACAACGTAGAAGCTTACATACACGAGCATACGCTCACCACTACACCAAAATCTGTAGTTGCCGACGGCCGAAGATATGCCGACGGCCACCGTCGGCATATCTGAAGCTAAGCCGACGGCTTCCATTTTACCCTCGGCAATAAAAAGCCGTCGGCTTAGCTATAGATATGCCGACGGTGGCCGTCGGCATATCTTTGGCCGTCGGCAAAGATGACCCAGGCCGTCGGCATATCTATACCCGTCGGTATATATGCCACGTGGCTCGTGGTCTGCCTGCCGACTAACGGCGCTAGAGCTATGCCGACGGTTATACCGTCGGCAAGAGTTTTTCAATTATTATTTTAATTTAATATTTTTTAAATATTCATTTTGAGTTATCTAAATTTAAACATATGCAAATTATATATCAATTTGGGGTAGAATTTTCCATAGATTATGAATATTCACTTTGTTTCTGTTTTTGGATATGTTAAAAATGCGACATAATGTACTTTTGCAAATAAGTCCTTATAGTTTATAAAAATCACAAGTAATTCATACCTTCATGGATTTGCATTATTCCAAGTTTGTTGGTTTGTATGGTTACTAGGACATAAATTAGGATGCAACGCGAAGGTTTTATATTTTTTTGATTTTTTTTTGAATTGTTTAAGCACCGATTTCAAAATGCGGTCAAAACGGGGGAGGGGGGGCATGGCCGGTGATAGCTAGGGGTGGAATCTTGCAAACCTCTTGGTAGATCTCTGATTAAATGAGTACTTGTGCACCTAGAAATGATTTTTAAAAAAAATAAAGAGCAAACTATCAAACACTTGTAGTTCAAATTTCACCCCGTTCCAACTGAATCGGCGGCAATTTGTCTTTTTCAGCAGAGGTGTATAGGAAACATTTTACATGGAAACTTTGGTCAATTGTTAATAAAATATGGTCTAGTATAATACAAAAATGGATTGGTTCAAATTGACATCAAATATTTGGTAGATCCTTCACAAAAAGACACTACTTTTGGCATTCGGAAAATGAAATATGGCTTTTTCGTGCAACGAAAATGAAAACTTCCTTTGGCAAACTTGTTGGCCATTCAAATATACACACATATGAAAAATATGAGATCATTTGGGGAAACTATCCTTTGAAATGAGCTATAACTTCGGCCATTTGGCTCGAAAGCCATGAACCTTCATACTCGATAGCCCATTTTGAGAAGACTTTTTAATAGATTTGCATTATTCCAAGTTTGTTGGGTTTTATGGTTACTAGGACATAAATTAGGATGCAACGCAAAGGTTTTCTATTTTTTTGATTTTTTTTGAATTGTTTAAGCACTAATTTCAAAATGCGGTCAAAACGGGGGAGGGGGGCATGGCTGGTGATAGCTAGGGGTGGAATCTTGCAAACCTCTTGGTAGATCTCTGATGAAATGAGTACTTGTGCATCTAGAAATGATTTTTTGAAAAAATAAAGAGCAAACTATCAAACACTTGTAGTTCAAATTTGACCCCGTTCCAACTGAAACGACGGCAATTTGTCTTTTTCAGGACAGGTGTATAAGAAAAAATTTACATGGAAATTTTGGTCAATTGTTAATAACATATGGTCTATTATAATACAAAAATGCATTGGTTCAAATTGATATCAAATACTTGGTAGATCCTTCACAAAAAGACCCTACTTTCGACACTCGAAAAATGAAAAATGATTTTTTCGTGCAACGAAAATGAAAACTTCCTTAAACAAACTTGTTGGGAATTACAATATGCACACTTTTGTAAAATAAAATTTCCAATGTATTTATACAAAAAAACCTTTTCCCTTTTGTTTAAGTGTAGAAAAATGATTTTTTATTTAGAAAAATGCAAATATATTAAAAAATTACGGTATTCCAAATTTAAAAATTTGAGTTACAATTATTACACATATAATGTATATGTACAAAAGGATTTTATTATTTGATTTTTTTCATTTTTTTCCTTTAGTTCTAAAGTGCATAAGGAAACACAAATGGCTTGCTTGTTTGTGATTGGTCAATAGAGAATGCCTTGGATCGCTGACATGGCACAAATCCAACCATCCATCCATCTAGCTTTCCACCCATATCCATCCATTCATTTAAAATATTAAGAAAAAGCCAGGGGCCCACCTTATCCCTTATCTACTCAATCCTCATCTCTCTCCCAACCACACATGCACCACGGGGGGAGAGGGGCACGGCCGGGCACCACGGCCACGACGGGGGGAGGGGGGAAACCGCGGCCACGGTCGGGCACCACGGCGGGCGCACCACCCCGGCGAGCGCAGCGAAGGGCGGGGGCCGCGACCGGACTTCCACTCACATGCGGCAACGGCGGGGCACCACGGCGGGCGCGCCACGACCGAGCCACCACGTCGCCTGCCCCTCCTCCCACGTCGGGAGCACGCCGCCGCCACACCTCCCCTCGACCGACGACGGCGGGCCACGACGAGGCGACCACGGCCATGGCCACGACGGGGCGACCACGCCCACGACAGGCGACCACGACCGGCGACCGCGACGGGCAAGAACGGCCCCCCGCGCCTGCATCCTGCCCGCCGCCCGCGCCCCGCCACCGCCACCCAACCCTCGCCATGCTAGCGCCCTGGCCGCGCCGTGCTCGCCCCCTGGCCGCGCCGTGCTCGCGCTGCGGCCGGGCCATTTTTTTTATTTTTGGTAAATATCTATGCCGATAGTTTAGCTGTCGGCATACCTTTTCCGCCAGAACCGCTACGGTGTTGACACGTGTCTCACAAAGCCGACGGGAATGCCGTCGGCATAGATCCCGACCACAAGCTCCCAGCAGCTGCCGCGTGTCCATCTAAGCCGATGGCTTAGCCGTCGGCATATCTCACTGACGAAAGCTCTTCGTGGCATGGACGGCGTCTGTTCCAGCTGTCGTCAACATTTTTTGCCGACGGGATTAGGATACCGACGGCCGTGGAAAAGCCGTCGGCATAGATCAGTTGCCGACGGCCCTTTCTATGCCGACGGGTTTTCGAGGTTTGCTGTCGAACGATACCCCGACGGCCGTATGCCGACGGCCACCGTCGGCATAGCCTATGCCAAGGGTTTTTGGGGCTATGCCGACGGCAAAAGCCGTCGGCAACTAGGCGTTTTGGTGTAGTGCACCCCATATATGAACCTTTGCTTCTATGGATTGTTCACAACAGCGCACAGTCTGTTGGCTCCATAATTGCGTATGGAAATAGTTATCATAGTTGAATCTGAATGTAGCTACCATGCTTGATGAATGAATGTTCCTATCCTGCAAAAAGGGAAAGATAACTCGGTAAATGACTTTCTTGCTTACTTCAACATATTATAGGTTAGCAATATCATCTTTGTGGATGCTCCGGCGGGGACAGGTTTCTCATATGCGGCCGGAGACAAAGGAACCATACCTAGTGATACAATTGCGATTCAACAGCTGCACATTTTTCTGAAAACGGTTGGTTGCGCTGTCCACATATTCTTCATACACTTTTTCTATCAGAATGAACGAGTTAATCATCTATACAATTTTCTATAGTGGTTTGAAGAACATCCACAGTTCTTGCCAAATCCGCTTTACATCGCGGGTGATTCGTATAGTGGCATAATCATACCTTCTCTTGCAATGAAAATTGCTAAAGGTAATTGACCCCCCGCCGCCTCCCCAGCGCGTGCGCGCGTTGGAATTTTTTATTATTCTCACTAGTTTATCCAAAGCACTGTTTTTCTTATTTGCCGGTACGAAGTGCATTTTGTAACTACACGTCACTTTCATTATAGGGATAGAATTCGGCGATGAACGACTCACTAATCTCAAGGTATTATTACTTTCATGACTTCTCTTCCAACATATATATTGTTTGTGTTATTGCAATTTTTATTATTCTCTTTTCAAGATTTGTAATATCACCTCTAACGGTACTACGGTAGGTCAACTCAAATCAAAAAGTAGGAAGTTGGAATGGTAAGCTAAGATTTGTAAGAACGAGCTCTAACAACTAAACATGGAGCTCATATGAAATAGGAGAAAATGTGCTCCTCCATGGTCCATATCCCTTTGCACGGATGAAACACATTGCTCTTTGGTGTGTCAGATCAAATATTACATTTTACCAATTAATGCTGAATCAACATGTTTTCTTTTCTGATTTTCACCTCTGAACAGTCGAAGCAAAGTTAGCATTGGTAGCTCCAATTTGTGGAATCGGTTTGAAGGAGTCTTAAAATTGCTTTCGGTCAACACTAGACACGGCCTAAGACCTACTTCTGTAGTTTTATGTTTTTTTTCTTATATCTAAGACAATAAATTGAACCAACCCCCGCAAAAAAAATTGAACCAAGAATCTCACAAAAATTGGATTAATAAGGCAGGTCCATGTTCTCTTTGTATCAAGGCCAGGAGAGTTTAGTTTAGTAACACAACATTGGAAAAGTAAACATAACTTGTGTTTTAACTTGAATATTTATGTTCAAACATGTGCCTGGATCAGATCTATGTATTTCTTGAACTCTATCTACTCCTACCATGTTTGGGCAAAATTCACCCTTTTACCTTTTACTTTGTTTGCTCAATTTTGTAAAATTTCAGTTACGAAATACAATCCAATGTTCATGCAACAATGACTATCGAGCCATGTTTATTTTATTTATTTTCATTGATGCCTTTGGTAGTTGAAACTTTGCAATGACTTGTGTTTATATGCACTTTGAGATACATCTTACCCTTACAGATCAACATTATTCTATCCCTAATGCTACATTGTGAAAATATGTTTAGCCTGATAATCTCGTAATCGATCTCTGTAAGAAGTGAGAATTATACCAACTGGGAGATTTATCTTAATTGATCAGGGCATCATTGCTGGCAATCCATTGACCGATACAACAACGTACTTGAACGCTGGAATTCAGTTTCTTCATGGGATGGGAATTATACCAGATGAAATCTACGAGGTGATTTGTTTAAGTTTATCTTTTGGGAGTCGTTTATGTGTATGCTATACGAAATTAAATGACTAGTACAAAATTTTCACTAATGTAACATTGGCATCAGCTTGCTTCTACCTATATCAAGTCAAAGCTTGTAATATTCACCTTAATTACAGGCTGCTCGTGAAGGCTGTGGAGGAGAATACCGCTGGCCATCCAACGCCCATTGTGCCAATTCCCTCCAAGCCATCCAAGAGGTGAGTGACAGTAACGACTACAAATGTCTTGATTACACTTATCTAGACATAGAAGTTTGCTAGTTGACGACTTGATCAACATTGTCGGCTTGGGTTACAGTGCAAGAATGGTTTAAACGATGTACACATCTTGGAACCAATGTGTCCCGAGTATCCAAGCCTTGCCATTCGCAAGCAGCCGACGTCGCGACATCATGGAAGGAAAAGGCTAACGGAGTCTGCGGTTTCGTCTATTTGCAGGGTAAACGTCTCAAATGGCATTCTTAGTTTCCTCCTGGATTTCATTTTCACTTGCCATTTGCTTTGTAAAAACCTGTTATTGCTTCGGTCTTTGTTTATTCCCATTTTAATTACAATGATTGTATCAACATCTTTAATTGTTTGATGCAGAATGCCACATACTTCCTGTCCGAGTTATGGACAAATGACCAAACTGTAAGGGAGAGTTTGGGAATTCACAAGGTAAAGGTATATATGTACTTGAGAGAATTGCCTCCATAATGAAGGGCTGGCTTATTTTTCGTACATTTTGTTGTGTATACTGTTCAGGAAACTGTTTCATCATGGCAACGATGTGATTTCAATCTACCTTACACATATGAAATCACGAGTACGGTGGATGATCATTTAGCCTTGATTACTAAAGGATACCGGGCTATGATATACAAGTAAGCATGCGCGCTTGGAGTGAGTCCTTCTCGCTGATCTTAATTATGGAAATAATTATATTCGCATTTTCATGACGCTGCAGTGGAGACCATGACAGTAAGATATCTTATGTTGACACCCAAGCATGGATCAGACGACTAAACCTTCCCATCACAGATCGTTGGCGGCCATGGCATGTGGACGGCCAAATTGTGGGGTAAGGACAGGATTGACCTACAACTTATATGTTCTGGCTGTAATTTTTGGGTGCAGAGGCAGGAAGGAGTAGTACTATATTTATTAGTGAAATAACTGAGCACTTGTGTAGTTCATTGACTGTGCAGCAATTATTCCAGACATATTACATAATATTTGATGCCTTATACATCTCACTTTTCTTTCTCTTGATTTGCATAGATACACAAGAACTTACTCCGATAATCTGACATACGCGACTGTAAAGGTACGTGTTGCGCGTGCATAAATGCACAATTGCTTTCAGTTCTATCTTGGATTTACTGAAGCTGAGTTAATTGCAAAAAACCACGACAATTCGGGCGAGTATTGCAGAAAACACACTTTTTCAGATTCTTTGCGAATTACACTAATTTTTTTGCTAATTTTTTGCAAATACCACAGATCGGGTGGTTAGTTCATTTTAATCCCGTTTCTGACAGGTGGAACCTACATGTAAGAAAAATATTTTACAGAAAGGTCCCTGAAAAAATTAGAAAAAAGCAATCGGATCCCTTCTTCCTCTCTCTCTCCCTGCCCGCGTCGCCCCGCCACCTCGCCGGCGGCCACCGCGCCGCCCTGCCCCACCCCCGCGCGCTCGCAGGCGACCGGCCGGTCACCGCGCCCGCTCGCGCCCTCGCCAGCGACTACCGCGCCGCCCCGCTCCGCCCTGTTCCCCGGCACACGGCGGCCGCTGCGCCCGGCCCCGAGCTTGCGCTCAGCCGGCCCTCCCGCACCCCCCCCCCCCCCCCCCCCCAGCTCGCGCTCACTCAGCCCCTTCCGCCGTCTGTGCCTGGCGCTCTCGCCAGAGGAACGCGGGGTGCTGGGAGGCGCACTCGGGCGAGGCCGGGGCGAGGCCGGGGCGAGCCAGGGGAGCACGGCTGGTGGGGCAGCCGGCCGGCGGGGCAGAGGCGGCGCCTGGAGCGCAACCGGCGGCCGGCCGCGCAGTCGGCGGCGGAGGGTGCAGCCGGGCCACAGCGAGGAGGAGGAAGGAGGAGAAGGGCGCCAGGCACAGGCGGCGGTGGCTTCCAGGATTGGATTGATTTTTTTATTTTTTTGAAGGGGTCTTTCTATAAAACGCCATTCTTACAAGCGGGCCCGATATGTCATAATTGTACTTAAACGAAGCAAATCGGATGATCTGTGGTATTTGCAAAAAATTAGCAAAAAAATTAGTGTAATTCGCAAAGAACCTGAAAAAATGTGTTTTCTGCAATACTCGCCCGAATTGTCGTGGTTTTTTGCAATTAACTCACTGAAGCTAGGTAGCGTCCATATAGTTGCATAATCAATAGAATGTGGTTTAGCAAATCAATGGATTAATATGATTACGTGCACATTGTAGGGTGCCGGTCACACAGCCCCAGAGTACATGCCCAGGGAGTGTCTTGCAATGGTCGATAGATGGCTTTCCGGTAAACCTCTTTAAGCGATCAACTGACGCCATGGTACACGTGGAGGTTGTTAAGGTATATAGATACGAGAATCGATATGTAAGATGGAAGATATTGACGTACAGTGTGTTGAAATGTACTTCCTAGCTCTTCTTCATCGATTTAAACTTTTGAATGAACAGACTGAAACATAGTGCAATAATTAGGCTTTCAAGTGGCATTAGGGTGGAATTAGAATGTGGGCCCATTATTATTATTATTCTCTATAAAGAAACGGTTAAGATGATGGTATTCAAAGAAACATAATTAGAGTTATACCATATTTGAATTATTATTTTCCGAATAATCTTTGAAATCGCATCCTCGAGGTGGTCGATGGCCATGGTGCAGTCTTCTTGGGCGGCTCGCCTCTCAATGTGTTCGTATGAGGGGTGGTGAATGAGAGTGTCCGAAGCATAGGAGATCAAATGTTGGTTGATATGCAGTTAGAGATAATCGCATAGGACATCAAAACAAATTATTTTATCATTTAGTACAAACAAATTGTGCTCACACCATGGTGGAGCATAAACTAAAGTTTTAGTATGGTGAACCCAATAGCACGCGGAGAAGTTTTCTGAAATAAAATGTATAATTAGGTAGACAACAACTACAGTTAACCTATGTGGAATTATCAATACCAAATTAGATTATCAATGTACATTAGAAAACCAAAATAAAACTATCAACCATTAATTTATAACATAAAATCAATCTTTTAAAAATACATAGATTAGTTTTAGTATAGCAGGGTTGAGAATCGTTACAATAATGTAAGTACACCCTTCATTTCAAAATGTAGTGCACCCGCGCTTTACGAGGTTCAACTTTGACCATAAATTTAACCAACGAGACCGATTACGGCGGAAGAAACAAATTATATGGTTAAAAACTTCTTTCGTACACGAATTTGTTGGTATAATTTTTACTCCCGCCGCAATTGATCTCGTTGGTTAAATGTATAGTCAAAGTTGAAGCATGAAAACCGAGGACGCACTACATTTTGGAACGGAGGGAGTATTCATATTGATCACTAGACCAGTAATTAGGTTTCTTTTACGGTACCTTTCACTAGTGACATAGAATGGGTAGTATGAATTCATATAAACGGTTAAGATGAAGAGACCTAAACTAGGCCCAGCCGGCCCTGTAAACTGGTATATACGTTGTTTTTAACAAAAACTAGCCATTAATCCCTCTGCCGTCTAGTACCGATCTCTCCGCCGCTGCCCTTGACGCTACGATCCCGTCGCCGCCCACCTCACCCCTTATCTCGCGGCCGCTTCACCTCACGCTCGATCTCGCCTCCGGCCTACTAGGCCGCCACTTCTACGCCGGGCCATCCGTCTTGCCCTGCATCTATGTCGGCCACCACTTCTACGTCAGGCCGTACGTCCTCCCCTTCGGCTCTTCAGGTGAATGGATTGTTGTTGCGTTCATGCCGTAGGTAGTCGTGACGTGACCTGGAGAAGCTGCTCTGTTCCACCGCGGTCCTCGTTTCGCCCTGTCATGCGTCCGCCTCGCCGTCGCCGGCAACCCGTTCGTCCGGGTCATGGCCGGGGCGCGCGCACGCGTGCTCAAAGCTGTGTTTTGTTTGGGGCCCAGGAGCTCGCCCGCCGCGCTCGTTTTCCCCTGTTGCCTCTGTCGCTGTGTTGTTAGGTTCGTCAGGTTTGATGCTCTTTTCGTGCAGGTTCAGTTATCCCGGAACTTCAGTTTAGCTAGCTTATGTCTGTAGTATAAGAGACAGCAACAAAATAGAAGAAAAATAAACCATGAGGCGCCTGCATCCTAGTTCTGTTTTGTTCTTAAAAGTTAGTTCAACAAAATGTTGTCTGCGTGATGTCCACTAGATTTTGAAACTTAAGCAGTGCAAATTACATAGGATGCTTGTTTGGTCAACAAGGCCCTCCTCAAACATAACAGTCCATTAATAGTACATGTTTTTCATGTGTCCAGCAGATTGCATTATACTGTACTGTATGTAATTAGTCGCATTTGCACTATTCAGAACAGTTAGGGATAAAAAAAATATAATCAGCAAAATCACATGTCATTTCATCTTGCACATGAAATAATCCTAAATACTTTGAGACATGATTTATTTGAGTACTAACATGAATATTAATTTTCTGATATACAGTTTTCAGAGATGGAGCATGAGGAGTATAAAGGGTTCAGTGTTAGAAAGGAAGAGGTGAAATACTTGTCAAGAATAGTTTTCCTCTACATATGTGTACTATAATCTTTCATGTTTTACATTTTATTCATTCTTGTGCCTGATTTATAACTATAACCACTATTATGATCTAGAATCCAAGCTAATCAGGTAAGAACCACTATTCATTTTGCAGTATTTTTAATGGGCTAGTGACTAGGCAGCGGACATACGGCTACCAAGTTGTCAAGCACCTGAAGCAACCTGCGAGATTCAACCGTGTTAATCAAGCCCGTTCTTATCTGCAGCATGGAGTTGGGGTCTTCAGTGACGAAATTGATTTCTCAGGGGGTGCTGAGCGAGGCTGCTGGTGATCATCCTATTAGAGTTGTCTATGTTAACATACTCTTTAATCATGTCGTGTGTGTTCAATAAATATTGGATGATCTCATGATGTCAAAAAACGGAGGTGCTCCTAGATGCACCTTCGGGGCTAATCTTGGACCCTCTTTTTAGACAAGTCGATTTTTAGACCAACTCAAAATGATCTCAATTTTTTATAGTCATTTGGTGTTGCCGGCTTCATGCGAAGTTTGAACGATTTTCAGCAAAGATAGCAAGTTTTATCACGTTCAGGCCGTCTAGTACCTTTACCGCTCGGCCAGGAAGTGAGGACGCGGTGTACCGGCAATTCCGGACGACCCATTTCTAGCATCTACTAGTTGCTCTAAGGCTCTCTCAATACGTTTTCTTAGCACAGTATCATAGGAGCAATCAAAACTTAAGATACAACCACCACAATGCATTGTTTTTTAGAAGTTGTATCTTATTTAATGATTTTGGTCTCATGCATATATGTGATTGGTTCAACAATGCCTTTTGCATATGGTATGGTCACGTGCAAGGGTTGTATCTTAGCTAAGATACAACCTCTCTCTCTTTCTTCATTAAATGCTATGCCACATAAACAAAATGACTATGATATCGTGCTAAGATACTAGCACTGGGAGTGCCCTAAGGTGGTAGTATCGGGTGTGGACGATCTATTTTTGTTGCTTCCACAAATAAAAGAGAGTAAATGTCCAACATGGTCACGAGAATTTGAAAAGAAAAACTAACAACGTAACGTGAAGCTAATACGTGAAATCAGAATCTGAGGTTCGTACGTGAATTGCACAAGAAATACTTTTATAAAAGAAATATCATATTCTCAATATATCTGCAACAACAAACCTAACTGGATGTGACACTTCATCAATTTGTGCACGTACGTTTTTGTAAAGCATCCCTACAATTCAAAACCTACAAAGCCACTGATAATAGGATTTTATCAAAATCCATGAACACAGAAAATGCAAGGACAAAAGTACTGCATGTAAGAGAAGAATATCATAATATGTAGGTGTCTTTATGAACGGATTTACTGATCAGATATACTGGTTAAAAAAATTCATTCGGAAGGCTTCTAATAACATATAATAAAAGAATAAATAGCCTGATAGACAGTCAGTGGGATTCACAAGTAGTCATCAATTTTTTTTATCTTCTCAAGAGCTTTAGTAACCAGAAATTCATACGAAAAAAACATTCCTCGCTTCGCATTTACTGCAGGCTAGATATTAACCTCTATGTCCAGTTCAATGACAGCACAAGTTCAAGGCTTTCTCCATCAACAGAAGCCAACATAATCAATTTGTTATGCACAAATGGTGTTCACAAGCATTGTACTTGTCTTCATAATCAAATGTACTACTCCTTCAGAAGAAATAGATGTGCAGAACTGACTCATCTCAGCTTTACATAGAAGCCAATTCAAGAAAAGAGTCCTACACTAATGACCAACCCCTAGCCTGCTAGCCCATGTACTTTGCCTAATTATCCAATCCATGGCATAGCTCTTGTTATTTCCTAAACTCAAATGCACTTCCTTATTCTCGTATAGAGAACAAAACAAACGAAGTCTGGAAGCCTTGATAGTTAAATGCAGTGCAGTGTTGCCATCATTGTCTTGCATATTCAAGATCCAGGATAAAGATGGAGTTCGGCTGACAAAGGAGACTATGTCCAATCTTTTGTTCTCAACAGCGACATGAAGGAATGTCTGACCTTAAGCAGTGCACCTGGCACTACTATGACATTTCTGAAGAATAGCTTGTATCTTATATTTCGCACAGGTGTAAGTAAGACCGCAGATGGAATCATGGGGTTCGGTCGGCCGGCAATAGACCGAACAGGATGGCTGGCGGAGCTCCGGCTCCGGCTCCCGCATCCTCGCTCTTCTTCTCATCCTCCCTCGCGCCCCAGGCGGAAGCGGCCTGCGAACCCGCGCTTGGCGCCGCCCCGAGAAGGTGCAGGAGTAGTGCCGAGCGTGAACACGGCGTCGACGGCGGCCTTTGAGCCGCGGCTGGGCGAGTCACAGCCCGGCGAGCCGAGGCGGAGCGCGAGGTGCCGGCCAATCTCGCCCGAGGAGAGGGGGTAGGAAGACGAGGATGGTGGCGGCTGCACGAGACGACGCAGCTCATCGGCGGCCGAGAACGACGTCCCGGACAGCTTCCATGCCGCGGCCGACGCGGCGGACCTCTGGCTCCCCCCTCCGACGCGGCCGACAAATGTGACAACGATGGCGGCGAGTGTCTGCGCGTGCGAGTGAGAGGGGGGAGGGTCTGCGTGCGGTGCAATTGACCTAATTGTTTTGTTTGGGGCCAGGACCATTTTCCTCTCTTGGGCCGTGGCCCGTCTGCGGTGCAGTGCAAATCTTCTGGCACTAGTATGAATTTAACTAGTCAACGCTAATTGACCTTGAACTAGTGCTTCTGTTCAAATAAAAATCTTGAACTTGTGCGCTGTGTACATCTCATCCCTTCTCCCCACGGATACTACTCTCGACTCTGGAGGGGCCGCAGCCGAATTTTATTAGAGAAAAGAGCAAGAATTACAAGTCTAGGCAATCTAGACTGGTACAAATAGTCTACATAGAATTACAAACCAGCAAACATGCCCCATTCCAGCCTCAAGTGATGTCCGTAATCAGCCCGGCGGCTCTCCAGATACGCATATCATCAAGGATCAGCTCAAGAACTCGAGGAGCACAACGATGTTTGTTCTCGAAGATTCGGGCGTTACGCCCCTTTCAAATTCTCCAATGTATGAGCATGACCAATCAAGTAGTAGTGGCACGGATTTATTTCCACGGATAGGACTCCGCGCCCCCGCGTTGTCTCGCCAAAGGCGACACGGGCGAAACCCTAGCCCGCGCCGCCAGGCCATCCCCTAGCCCCTTCCCTCCCCTCGCCATCGCCGGAGGAGGCCTCCAGGCTAAGCCTGTGAGGCGAACGGCGGCGGCGGGGCGTCTTCTTCCTGGCCGCGGGTGCTCTTGGTGGGGGAGGCTCCTTCCCCCCTTCTCGCGTCCGTCCCGGCAGAGTCGCCTTCGCGGCCGCGCTCCTGGGCTCCGCCCTGGCGCCCTCCCCGGCGTGGCGGCTCCCTCGCAGGGCGCTGCCGCGGGGCTCGAGGACGGCCGCTCTGCTCTCCAACGGCGGTTGGTCGGGCGGATCTCGGCAGTCCGGCAGGGGTCGCTGGCTCAGTCGGTTGCTTCTCCGACGAGCAGATACTCGCGGTCCGGCGGCGTGGTGGTTCTCCTGGAGGTGCTAGGGTGAGGGGAATGCCAGATCTGGCCCGATCTGGCTCGCTGGTGTGGCCAACGTGGAGGTGTGTTGTGGAGGCTCTTCGGTGTTGCTGGCGCGGTGGCTTCAGAAGAGGTGGACGGGTCAGCGGAGGTGCTTTGCGTGAGGATGTTGTGTTGTTGGGTGGCTCCGGGCGAAAGCTTACCGGGCTCTTGCCGGTCAACGGCGTCGGCGTCCGCGGGCGTCGTTCCCACCTCCTTGGAGGTGCCGTTGGGGAGGCCATACCTCCACATCCTCGGATCCAGTTCTTCGGGTGAAAGCCTAAGACCCGCCCGGGTCGGGCGACGGGGTCGTCATTCTCGCTTCCCTCTTTGGGGCGTCGCCTTGCAGATCTTTCGATCCCGGTCGCATGCTTCATGGGTTGGACGTTCGCGGCATCGTGATCGCCAGGTGCCCGTCTGGTGATGTGCTCTTTTGCGGGACTTCTTGTGTGGCAACGATGACGGCGTCAAGCGGAGCTGGTTTGCTGTTGGATCTTGATAGTCGGTATCTTTCGACGTGTCCGAGGGGTCGCCGGGCCTCACTCTGTCTATCTGAAGTCGGAGTTGCTGAGGAGGGGCCCTTGCGGTGACGATGACATGCGACAGGTGGTCAGTTCCGGCGCTGGCTCGGTGCAAGTTCAGCGCTTCTATCCTGTGATGCTCGTCGACAAAGTCGGAGCTGCCTGGTGGTCGGCGCGTGTGGCTGACTGTTTGGCATCGGCCGGCACAGGCCTCGACGCTTCCTGGCTGTGAGGGCTTCTTCAGTGCTTGTTGATGGTGGAGTCGGAGTCGCCCTCCCGGAGGTGTTTGTTGATAAGGTGCTTGTTGATGGTGGAGTCGGAGTCGCCCTCCCGGAGGTGTGATGACGATGACGGCGGATTGCAACCTCGACGACGTTTTTCTACCTAGCAGTGTGTGTGCGTCCTTGTGTGGGTTGCCTTGCGGGCATGTTGTAACGGTTTTTGCTCGGTTTTCCGATAATTAACCGAGCAACTCTCTCCTTGCTTAATGAATTCGAGATTCTTTGAGGCCAACTTCAAGTAGCGTCGTCTGAAGGAGTTAAACTGTCTGCACCAGTAGCAAGATGATCTTAATAAAAATATAAAGCCTACCAAACACGTACCAAGATGATCTTAGAAATGCAGCTACAGGCAACAGCCAACAGGAGTAGATGCGCTTACGGTCTTGATAAGGTACGTGTGGCAGCTCGTTGTCCGTGGAAACGACGACGGCGAGAGATCGGTCCGTCACATCATTTCCAACTTTCTCGATGACGTGACGACGCTACATATTTCTCAGTGGTATGGTATCTCGTCTCACCAGGTAAAGTTGAGCATTATTTCGTCTCACGAGTATGTATATGATGATCCCAATAACCATATCCTAATCAAATCACGTCAGCTAGTGCAACTTTGCCCTGCAGCTTACTTCGCTAGCTAATGGCGGCAACGCCACCCCGCCGGCCGCCGCTTGTGCTGCTGCTGCTCCTCCTCCATCCTTTCTTCTCGGCGGCGACGCCGTCTATCACCACCAAAGCCGTGCAGCGGCTGCCCGGCTTCACCGGATCCCTGCCCTTCTCCCTCGAAACAGGGTACGTATATACCTTCTCTGATCTCTCTCTCTCTCTCTCTGTCTTCTTCCTCTCTTCTTCTTCTTCTTCCCTGGCTAACTTGGTTGCAGGTACGTGGAGCTGGACGACGGCGTCCGCCTCTTCTACTACTTCATCGAGTCGGAGCGAGACCCGGAGGAGGACCCCGTCCTGCTCTGGCTCACCGGCGGTCCGGGCTGCTCCGCCCTGTCCGGCCTCGTCTACGAGATCGGCCCTTTCTACTTCGACTTCCATGGCTACACCGGAGGCCTGCCTACTCTGCTCTACAAGCCAGCGTCTTGGACCAAGGTTCGTTAAACCTCTTTTTTTTATTAAGTATTTTACGGTGCATCATGATACAGGAGGAGAGCCGTATCATTTAAATGATTCAGTGGTTCAAATTATATGGGCATTACTCAAACCCAAGGACATAATGGTTCAAAACACTTGATCGTTCAAAGAAAAAAAAAGTGGTTCAAAAGATAATATCGTTAAAAAAATAAATTTTATTATTTTAATAGCAATTAAATAAATGTCAAAATAATGTTTCTACCAAAAATGCCCCTTGACCCTTCTCATGATACATCTACATGTGACATCAGTGAGGAAATTGCACATAGCATCACTTGTTGAGGCTTTTATTGCACCAAACTACAACCCCAATATTTTTTTGCACAAAACACCAATTATTGGGGTAATCTTTTGCATAGAACACACATATAGTCATTAGTCGGTTTGATAGACACTTAATTGGCTGGTTAAACAAAACATAAGGGCCGTTAACTTACATGTGGGCCCAAAAAATATTTTTTCAGATAAACTTTTTTTGTGGAAACAAATCAGGAAAAATATTTTATGCGGGAGAAAAATTCGGGGTGAATTTATATTTTTGAAGAAAAAAAATAGGTTTTTGTTTGGACCAAAATGATTTTTTTCGGGTCGAAAATAATTTCGGTGGAAAATAGTTTTTCTTAAAAAAATTAGGAAAACGATTTTCTACGGAAAGTTTGTTTTTGGGAAAATATAGTTTTTTGGGGTCCAAAATAAAATTTTATTTCGATGCTAACTAAATTGTACAGGTAGGGGAGAAAATACTACAGTAATTTCTAATATTGATAGACAATTAGCGTCAAATATACACAACAAAACTTCATAAATATGAACTTAAGTTGTTAATTATCTGTAAAAGTAGCTAAAGACTTGATTTGTGTTTGTTGCAACCAATTACCCCAATAGTTGGTGTTTTGTGCAAAAAAATCACAAGTTGTGGTTTTGTGCAAAAAATGCCCCAACAATTGGTGTTAAGTGCTAAAATCTTGACATCGGTGTATCATATTCGGATCTGGACCATCTAATCCGGTTTGACGGACGATCCACATTCACTTGATGCACCGTAAAAAGACTCTTTATTATATACAAAAAGGGCATAATGGTTCAAAAAAACCTGATCGTCCAAAGAAAAAAAATTGGTTCAAAAGATAATATCATTCAAAAAAATTGAATTTTATTATTTTAATAGCAATTAAATAAATGTCAAAATAATGTTTCTATCAAAAATGTCGATTGGCCCTTCTCATGATACATGTGACATCAATGTATCATATTCGGATCTGGATCATCTAATCTGGTTTGACGAACGTTCCACATCCACTTGATGCACCGTAAAATGACTCTTTATTATATACAAAAAGGTCCTTCAGATTAGAGTGTGTTTTCGCGCTACTAGGTTGATACAGCGAAATTAAGAAGAGAACTTTATAATGAACAAACTAGGTAAAGGGCTTTCTTGCTTACTTCCACATATTGTAGGTTAGCAATATCATCTTTGTGGATGCTCCGGCAGGGACAGGCTTCTCATACATGACGGGAGACAAGGCAACCGTACCTAGTGACACAATTGTTGTTCGACAGCTGCACATTTTCCTCGAAACGGTTGGTTACACACTTCACATATTGTTTATAAAAAAATCCATACAGATTTAAATGTACAAGCTATTATTTGTTGGTTACACACTTCACTTATAATATGTTGGTTATGCATTATTATTTTTCTACCAGAATGTAAAAGTTAATCATCCATGAAAATTTCTATCTGCTTCCTTTTCTCTATAGTGGTTTGAAGAACATCCACAGTTCTTGCCAAATCCGTTTTACATTTTGGGTGATTCGTATAGTGGCATAATCGTACCTTCTCTTGCTATGGAAATTGCTAAAGGTAATTGAACTTCCTTCACACTCTTCATCTTTATCAACGAGAATTAGAAGTGTGGGTATTTCTCTTGAGAGTTTTTAACTACACATCACTTTCATTTTAGAGATAGAATTCGGTGATGAGCGGCTCACTAATCTCAAGGTATTAGTTTCGTGACTTCTCTTGCAACATACTATTCAGTGTAAATATTATTGCGGTTATTATTATTGTTCTCTTTCTAAGAAGACTTTTCTTCCAACACATTATTAAATGTTCAAATTGTGTTATTGCAATTATTATTGTTCTCTTTCTAAGAAAACTTCTCTTCCAACATTTTTAAAGGTTTAAATTTTGTTATTGCAATTCGTATTATTCTCTTTCTAAGATCACTTTTTCTTCGGTACACCCCCCCTTAAGCAAACGAAGGGCTAAGATTATCCGATACCGTTCGTAACTAAGGGCATGATAGTCTTATTTATAAAAAATGCCTCCACCTAAAAGATGTACAAATACGTATAGGTTATCTTTTTTAAGTAATCGTTTGACCGACGTGGGACGACATCGGGGCAATAGAGCAGGTGAGGAGGAGCAACTCGAAGCACAACCACCGGAGAAGCCACTCGACTACTCGAGGGTGAAGCTTGTCGCAGCCACGACCGTCGTCGGCGCCCCGCTGCTCTCCCGGGCGTTCCTAGGCGCTCCGAAAGCTCGGCGCTCGCCGGCTAGCTTTCCGCAGCCGCGACCGTGGCTGGCGCCTCGCTGCTCTCCCCGGTGTTCGTAGGCGCCCCCAAAAAATCTCCCTTAGGCGCTCGCCGGCTAGCTCGCCGCAGCCGCGACCATGGCCAGCGCCCCGCTGCTCTCCCCAGCGTTCCTAGGCGCCCAGAAAGCTCTCCCGAAGATGTGCTGGATTGTAAACGGGGCAGCTGGTGCCGACCAGAATTGGCGGGCAACCGAGCGGATCGAGAGAGGCAGAGAGGATATAGAGAGAGAGGAACGGGTGAGAAAGGTCCTTCCCCGAGGGAGGCGGGAGGGGCGGCCGCCACAACCCCATCGAGGTATGTGAGAGCCTGAGATGAGCGCCTCTATCAGAGCCGGCAATAGTTCCGTGCAGCCTGCAGGCGCCATTAAAAAACTCAGAAACCGCTCCATGTCTCCGTGAAGAAGAAGGGTGAAACGTTTTTCCCCTTTAGCGAAAAGACCATATTGCCCTTTTACGTTTTAGGGAGGGGGGTGTACTGAAGACCAGCTCTTCTAAGATATGTAAGATCATCTCTAGTGGTGAGTGGAATCAAATAGGAACTTGGAATGGTTTGCTAAGATCTGTACGAACAGGCTGCAAAAACTAAGCATGGAGCTGATATTGAATAGAAAATAAAAATTATGCTCCACCATGGTCACTATCCTTTGCACGGATGAAACATAAGGCTCTTAGGTGTGCCATGTGAAATGCTACTCCCTCCATTTTTGTTTACTAGGGAAGCATGTATCCCTAGATTCACAAATTAATCAATGTAATACAAGTCATATATCATAAACAATCATTAAAAAAATTAAATGGTATATTTTCTAATTAATAAATTTTAGGATACATAATGTGCATCATATTAGTCAAAATTTAGGATACATAATGCCCTAATAAACCAGAAAGGAAGTTTTAACAAATAATGCCAAACCAACATGTTGTATCGTTTTTCTTCTTTCAACACTTTGCATCGGTAGCTGCAATTTATGGAATCGGCTTGAAGGAGTCTTGAAATGTTTTTTATCAACACTAGAGATGGTAAGACCTACTTCTAGAGTTTTATATCTACACAAGTTTTTTTTCTTGCATCTAAGTCAATAAATTAAACCAATCATCTCACAAAAATGAAATAATAAGGCAGGGCTAGGTGCTCTTTGTATCAAGGACAAGAAAGTTCAGTTTAACAACATAACATTACAAAAACTAAATATAATTTAAGATTTAACTTGAATAGTTTTGTTCAAACATGTTTCTGGATCAGATCTACGAATTTCTTGAACTTTAATAGGTTTAAAACATGGCTACCGTGTTTTGGTGAAATTCACCCTTTTACCTTTTACTTTGTTTGGTCAATTTTCTAAAAATTCAGCTACGAAATACAATCTTATGTTCATTGCAACAATGCTCAAGCCATGTTTATTTTCTATATTTTCATTGATGTTTTTGGTAATTGAAACTATGTGATGACCTCTGCTTATTATATGCACTTTATACAGAGGTTGAGCGGGGTTTTCTAAACTCAATGTTTATTTTTTCTCTCCTGCATCGCCTTGATAATTATGTTTAGCATGATTATAGATATGGGAAGGTGTGATCCTTACATGATCTCTGCAAGGAGTGAGAACTATACTAACAGCGAAATTTATCGTATTGATTAGGGTGTCATTGTTGGCAATCCAAAGACTGATACAACAACGGAATTCAACTCTCGAGTTCCATTTCTTCATGGGATGGGAATTATACCAGATGAAATCTACGAGGTGGCATAGTAACGAAATATTTATGTTTATCTTTTCATAGTAATTTATGTTCATTTTATACAAAATTACTAGTACAAAAATAAATAAAAATCACAAATGTAATCTCGGCACCAGCTTGCTTCTACCTATGAAGTCAAATATTGCTTCTTAACCAGAACTACTAAATTGATATCAACTTAAATACCAAATCTTGTCAAGTGCATCCCTGTTTATTTGGGATATCATGGAACAAGAGATACATAGCTAACATATACTACCTCTGTTTCCTTTTATAAGTCGTTGTACCTAAATCAGTTTGAGCTATTATATCTCTGTGTCTGAAATAGGTAGAACGACATATAAATGGGAACGGAGGGAGTATAAATTGCTTAGTCTGACGTGCAAAATATGATTAGCTTGTACATTGTAATTTTCACCTTACAGGCTGCTCGTGAAGGTTGTGGAGGAGAATACCGCTGGCCGTCGAACGCCCAATGTGCCAATTCCCTCCAGGCCATCCAAGAGGTGAGTGACAGTATCGACCACAAATGTCTAGATTATCCCAAGTACCAACGCACACAACACAACAACACACTTATCTAGCCATATCAGCTTGCTAGTTGATGACTTGATAAGCATTTTTTGGCTTGGGGTACAGTGCATGAATGGTTTAAATGAGGCACACGTCTTGGAGCCATTTTGTCTAGAATATCCAAGCATCACCATTCACAAGCAGCCGACGTTGCAACACCATGGAAGGAGAAGGCTAACAGAGTCCGCGGTTTCGTCTATTTGTAGGGTAAACGGCTCAAATATCATTTCTGGTTTCTTCTCAGTTTTCATTTTTCACTTCACATTTGCTTTGTCAAAATCTTCTATTGCATCCATTTTTTGTATATTCGGATTTTAGTTAAATGTATCATCATGTTTAATTGCTTAATGCAGAATGCCACATACTTTCTATCCGAGATATGGACAAATGATCAAGCTGTAAGGGAGAGTTTGGGCATCCACAAGGTAAGGTATATCTGTATGTATGTGTACATAAACACTTGATGGGGCATACTTGAGAGAATTGACTATACTACCGCCAAAGCTCATGTTCCCTCCACAACAAAGGCTTAGCTTATTATTCATACATTTGATTGCATATACTGTGCAGGAAACGGTGCCATCATGGCAACGATGCAATTTCAATCTACCTTACACACATGAAATCATCAGTACGGTGGATGATCATTTAGCCTTGATTGCTAAAGGATACCGGTCTATGATATACAGGTAAGTACGCATGCATGGAGTGAAACATTGCTTATCTATTGGACCCCGATAGTTGCCACACGTGTTGACGAATCGCTTCCGCCCACACGTTTTAAAATGACAATTTTAGTTATGTATAGATGACAATTATGAGACAAAATTGCCATATTAAAACATACTCCCTCTGTACCATATTATATGTCAGCTTCCTAAAACGACATATAATATGGCACAGAGGGAGTACATGGCAACTTTTGTTTCGACATAGCAATTTTGACTCATAATTGCCATTTATACATAATTCAAATTGCCATCTAAAAACATGTGAGCGGTAGCGCTCCGCCCACACGTGTGGTGCGTATCATTTCCGTATCTATTTAACCATTGACTGAATAGTCAGTTAATTAACCTACAGGAAATGATTATATTCGTCTTTTTCATGACGCTGCAGTGGAGACCATGACAGTACGATAACTTTTGTTGACACCCAAGCATGGATCAGACGACTAAACTTGCCCATCACAGATCGTTGGCGGGCATGGCATGTGGACGGCCAAATTGTAGGGTAAGGGCCAACCGGAAACTTATATGCACAGCAAGTACTCCATGCATTGATGCATACTCTCACGCAAAAAAAAAAAACACTCCATACATACTAGATTACATAATATTGATGCCTTATTCATTGCTTTTCTTTTTCTTAATTTTTGCACAGATACACAAAAACTTACTCCAACAATCTGACATACGCAACTGTAAAGGTAAGTGTTGGATTCATGCATGCACCATTGCTTTCAGGTTCAGCTTGGGTATACTACCTAAGCTAGTTAGCATTCATACCCAATAGAATGCCATTTACATTAGTGAATTTGTTAATTTAATTGTGTGCAAATGTAGGGTGCCGGCCACACAGCTCCGGAGTACATGCCCAGAGAATGCCTTGCTATGATCGACAGATGGCTTTCCAGCGAACCTCTTTGAGCGATCAACTGACGCCACGGTAATGCGGAGGTTGTTAATGTTATATAGATAAGAAAATGGATATGTAAAATGAAAGATATCACCATACGGTGTGGATTGTATTGGGTGTTGATATATATTGTCGAACTCTTATTCACCAGTTCAAACTTTTGAATGAACTGGCTGGAGAGCACAATGTTTAGGATATTAACTGGTATTAGGGTCACTTCTGCTGCACTTAAAAAAAATCAAGAAGATCTAAGAAACCATATTCTTTTCAGCTTATATGAAATTTGGACTTATTTTCTTTGTTGAGTTGTGCAAAGCATGTCACATCCCTGTACTTTAACTGTGCCCTGATTCAAAAATTCAGAAACTCATTGCAAAAGTATTGAAAAATATAATATCAAACTTAAAATACAAACGCATAGTTGAGTACAACTGTACAAGTGAAATAAAAGTAAGGCATCGGTGCCTTTTTTTCATATAAAAGGAGATACAATAAAGCTCATATTTATAGCTTTGAAAGCTGCTCAAGCTATCAAACTCGCAGCAATATGATTGTGTGCAGCGCCCATAGTAGCAGTACCATCATCGGTACACCCAGTGGTTGGTTGCTTTTTTTTCAAAAAGGGAAGTACCCTGGTCCCTGCATGATAGAATGCACACATCCATAGCTGGTTGCTTGGAAGTTGGAACTAATCAAAGTAGATAGGTACTACTTATCTAGACAATGACCATGAAGGCCCCTCATCAACTTAAGCAGATAACTAATGTATCAATTGATAAATCTGCACACTGCTTGCCCGAGTCCTGCTAGAGATATCAAAAAAAGAGTGAAATGCAGGAGACCCTAAGAACTATTCCAAGGGTGTCAAGTTAAACCTCAAACTTCAAAACTGTTGAACCTAAGCTGCTGAAACCCGTTTATCACCCGTCTAAGCTGGCATACCAGTTATCTGGATAGCGAATCCAGAACATCACTTCGAAGTTCAAAGTAGAGCTATCTGGTAAGTTGACCTGCACCTAATAAATACAGGCTTCGCATCAAAGTCCACAGGGTGTCGTTTACACGCGCACACCCCATGATCGCCCCAATGGCAGTCCGCAGTTGGCAGGGCTGGAACACAAAACCCTACAAAACCTTTGGCAATTTACATATCTCGGTGCAAACATCATCGAATTACAGAAACATGTGGCTCGCCCCGCGGCGCAGGTTTGAAGCTACTTGGACCGCTGGGCTGCTTCAGTGCAGGGACATGCATTCCTCTCTCACATGCATGTACCCCTAACAACACAGTGGAACAAAAGACCAAATGGTTGTGGTACCGTGAGCAGAATCAACAGCATGTATCATCATCTACTCATTGGTCCGCTGATTTTGCCTCCTCCGCCTGTTCATCTCCAGGGAGCCCAAATATACGTAGATTATGGTCCATGGAACCTACCGCAACATACTTGGCATCTGCTCCAAACTTCACTGATGTTACTTTCCCTGGAAACGACACAACAATGTTCACTTACCACACACACACACAAAAAAAAAAGAGCCCACGACTTTGGACAAAGAGCAGATAAATATGTCAAACCTGTGCCAGATAAATCTGGTAATGTCTTGACAAGATTCCATTCCGTCTTGACATTGGCTACTTGGTAAACCCTGCAACCATGTACAAGAGGTTATTTTCCAGAGCATTTCATTTTGACAAGCTATGAAGAACATGTCGGGAGATGAGGATAGTAAGCCATTTCAATACAGTATAATACCGAATGGATAAGTTGGATCGGTTTGTAGCATACCTTATATCAGAACCAGCAACGGCAAGATAACTTCCACTGTAGTCAAATTCCACTGCAAAAAATAGAGTGTCATTCGTGAAAATAAGGATTCTGGTTCTAGGGAGGAGTTATTTCACATTAGTTTGAGCAGTTTTCATCCAAATTTCAACAAGTTGACGTCTATAAATTGCAATTTATCTAGAAACCCGGTACTTTAATATTTATGAAAAAACTAGAGATCTCCTTTACCAGAACTTGTTGGTGTATCTGGGTCGAATGGAGAGATGGTCCTGAAATTCCTCAATTTTCGTAGATCCCAAAGCTTGACACCATCAAGGGCTGCGGTCTGTAAAGTGGTGGTGAAAATTTCAGTATAAAACAGCAGCAATGCTCCATAGTTATTGTGCAAAAATCTGGAATTTAACAGAATAAAGTCTTCGAAGAAAGTATATAAGAACATACCGCTAGGAAATAACCATTTTCTGAGAAGGACAAGGCAGTCACTGCTCCAACATGCCCAAGCTGATCATCAAACTTTGCAACATTTGACTGCAAATATAAATTTTCACTAATGAGATGAGAAGACATTGGAAGAGCATGGCATGGATGTCAACCTGAAAACAATCTGAATAGTATTTTTGCTATGCCTTACCTGAGATTTAACATCCCAAATTTTGATAACACCTTCTGATGTGCCTGTTCCAAGGATAAGACCATCCGGGTGGAAAGCTGCTGCTGTGTATCCATCTTGCCTAGAAGCCTCGCCAACCTGAATAACAGCTCTTATCAAAATGGTAAATCTCTATATGTACACTCTTCTGGAAATTTGTGCAAAGCACCAGACCTGTGTGAGGCAAGACCCTGTTGAAATATCATAAAAGCACCATGTGTTATCTCTGGAGGCAGTTGCAAAGTACTTCTGACTAGCATGGACCGTGACAGCTTCAATCTGGTATATGTTCAAAAAGAAAAAACAGAACATAAGACAATACAACAAGCAGCAACAGAGATTATATAAATAGCAGAATACAAAAAGTGCACAGGATCTACATGAAATGGTCACAAAAATATCTCCTGCTAGCTAGCATTGCTGCATGTACAAAAAGGAAACAAGCCAATAATACTGTAGCCGAACCATTTCCATAGTTAGAAAAAAGTTTTAACACTGACAACTAACAGAGAAATGATTATTTTTCGAGATCTCAGATAATGATGTATGCCCGTATTATAGTTTTTGAGAAAAAACAAAAGGTGGAGATGCTCTAACATATAACATATTGCAGACCATTTTCCAAGTTATCAGAGCTCATTCAACCAACAAGTAAAACTGACAATACTGTTATGCAATAGCAAGTTATACAGGAGACTGACCAGCATGGATGCGAGCAGCCTATTAGTTAATATATAATGTTAGTCATGAATTGATACTGGGTATTGTTTCCAATCTTCATGTACTGGCTATGTAGGCTAAGTATTCATATAATTTCATTACGAATAACCAAGAAGTCTTCTCAAATCCCTAAAGTCCAGCTCTGGTCTCTTCCTTTATGGGATGCGCTACATTTACCCATCCCTGCTCACCCCCCTCACCCCAGGGTAATAAAGTTTTGCGTACACTGGTCGATTGCAAAAATCAAATAAGTAGGCATTCCCCAGAAAGGCTGAAACAAATTATCAATACAAACTAACCTCTGCACCATGATCCCTCATTGTGTGCCTGCAACCATAGCTTCGATCTTCATTACCTTGCCATATACGGACAGTCTGCAGAGTTTACAAACAAGAGTGAAGTTTATAATGATGAGTGCTGACTATGGTATTATCAGATACCGGATTAATAAATTATCCTTTTATCATATTTATGTAAGGTTAAAAAATAGAGCAGCACTTTTTTTCCTTATTGCTATTAATTTTACGCCCAGACCCTGCTCAAGCAGAAGCTATGTACACTGGGCTGCCCTGCTATTAATTTTACGACGGACAGGCCGCAATGGTAAAGTACTTCCCACTTGTGCCAAGAGGTCCTGGGTTTGACACAGCCTCTCTGCATTGCACTGTGCAGGGGGTAAGGATTGCCTTGTATAATACTTCCCCAGACCCCGCCTAGTATGGGAGCTTCTAGCACGGTCTGTTCTTTTTTTTTATTGCTATTAATTTTACTCAGCGGTGAAAATTGACAATTCAAAGCAAGAAAACTATTTTATCTTTTCAAATAAACCATTAGGAGCAATAGCGGAGCCAAGACAAGCCTGCGCCCAGGCCAATGGCTTAGGTACAGTGTTAAATAGTGCAAAATCAGTCTACAGTTTACGAAGGATTAGGCTATAACGTCCCAGGCCACTGCCCCCCTTGCCTGGGGCCTGACGCTGCCACTGATTAGGAGGATTACCAGGGAGTCCAAAAGTTTTCCTACAATTGATATTGACAGAACTAATCTCGCATTAACGATTTACTTCACTACTAGTATCTGTAGGTGTACCTTATCTGCTGATCCTGTTATCAAAAGCTCATCCCGGGGAACGAATTTCAAACTGGTAATCTGTACATAGGAATAAACTAATATTAACATATATAGGTACAAAATGAGAAGGGGGGGGGAGTGAGTTTGAGTTTGACAAGGGGGACCTTCTTTGAGTGATCAGTGAGAGTGCACAAGACTTGACCCGATTGCCTATCGAAAAGAACTGCCTTTGTATCCATACCACCAGTAGCAATAATATCCTGGCGATATAAATAGAAATCAATTAGGTAAATAAAAAACCATCATTGCAGTGTCACTATTCAAGCACACAGTTTACCACCTTAACTAAACTTGAAATGCATATACCATAGTCATACTACAATTGTAACATCAACGTCTTATCAACAAGGAAAAATAATCTGACCTTTGAATGATGAATATCAATAGATAAAATCCCTGGTTTGTTTGTCTTGTGAAGTGGATGACTGGAGATTTGAGTATATATTTCAAGTGCATCAATTGGTGCTAAACTTGGAGGTACCTGACAAACACAGAAATTAGTGTACTATTTCAACAAGACAAGAATAAAAACAAGTGGGTAAAAACCACAATTTTGGCATATAATCTTTATGTAACCCAATCTGTAAGGCATGGATATATCAAGTTTCCTATGAACTAAAACAGGACAAGTTTGACAAACAACAAACTTCAGGTCCTTGTTTAATTGATTGTTAGGGAGCAAAGATGCACACCTGTCGTTTCTTGCGCTGTGCTGAGAGCATAGAATTGCATTCTGTTAATTCATCGATCATGATAGGATTAATACCAGGACGCATCTTCTTCCCATCAGGACCCACTTCATCTTCCAAAGCTGTATATCAAGGAAAGAGGATCAGAGCAAAACATAAAGAAAAAAAAGTTAGCTTTTGACATTTAAAAAGGTTAAAACCTCTTTTCCCATTTGTTGCAGCAGCTACAGGCACAGATCCTGCAGCTGGAATAGGAATCTGCCTTTCCGCTTGAGCCAAAAGTGTCCTAGAGTCATCTCTTTCCTTCTTTAGTCTATAGATAACACGGCAAGCAGCATCATGCTGGAAATGAGCACAAGAAGCTAGTAAAAACCAAGGGTTACATGATGATCATGCTCATGAAAGAAGACAAAACAAAAAAATAAAGCATTTCTAGAACGGAAGTGCTGATGCACCCGGGATGCATAGTAAATTTCAAAAAATAGGGGAAATTTTCTGAATTTTTTTGTGACAAACATTGTTGAATGTTTTACCAACATGCAAAGATTTGTGATGAGAAAACATCCATGAAGGTCTGAAAAAAAATGATTTCCCAAAATGCTTTAAGAAATTGCCCTTTTGGAACATCGATTTTTTCTCCCAAATCTCCAAGAATGTTTTTTCACCACGAAAATATGCATGTTGGTAAAACATTCAACAATGTTTGTCCCAAAATCCTCTAAGCACATTCACAAACATCCATAAGGCTGAAATGTCAGAAACTTAACTAGCTGCCAACCGCGAGGTTTTATCAGAATCCTGATATCAAATGGCACTTGCACTTTTAAAGGAAGAATAATTTATAGTTGAATACAACAAAAACGTCTACATAATTCAAGAGACTATTTGGAAAGATGGGAAAACCTGGTATAACGCATGACTGAGTTCTTGTCTTGCTGTATGTAGCTGCTGCTCCAAAGCATAATTAGACAGCATGAGTGCATCCCACTCCTGCAACATCAGAGGGGCAAGAGGTCTTAATCTGCACTTGCAGTTCGATAAGAATTCCAAACTATTTAACAACAGAAGATCAAATGATTCACCAAAAAAGAATATTAGAGGAATATGAAGAGACTCAAATGCAGTATCCATTACCAACAAGCTGGAGGTACAATAAAACCAGAATGTTTTTGTATAGTTTAGAATATCTCAATATCATTACGGTTTTTCATGGCACTAAATACCCACATGAAAACGGAAGTGAATTCAGTAGTCTTACATAAGAAGTCGTCTTACAATGTCAAAGAGCAGAAGGAAAAATTCTGTCAGCTGAATGTGTTCATATTAATTACTTATTACTTATTTTTTTCCAGAATTTAAATGTTATGAATCAGATCCATACTCTTCAAGCAAACGAACTTATGTTAATTAATTCTTAAAAGGTAAAACAAGGACTCCAATACCAGAAAACACGCTACTACCTCCGACCCATATTAATGGGCACACACTTAGTACAACTTTTAATATGGGTAAAGTTGTACTAAGTGTGTGCCCATTAATATGGGTCAGAGGGAGTACATGTTTTACTAAACAAGATAAGAAAGATTAAGAATTGCGATTACAAAATCAAATATATGAATTGTAAAAGAAAGGAAGCAGACACTTACATTCTGAAACATACCAAGAAGTCCAGGGACACTTGCAGCTTGCAGAGGTCTAGGCTTAGCAATCTGCAAACAATGATAAATCTTCAATTGACAGCTCAGTACGGAAACTGGTGTTAACAAGGTATGAATGCCAACCTTAATAAAGAAGTAGGATGTTGATTTCTGTTGCCATTCTCTTAAGTAAAAAGTTTCAGTTCCACAAGTATTTGGTGCATCCACACATGTGGAATCAGGTTTAACAATTCTGGTTTGGATATAATAGATTATCACAAAGACCGTTACAAGACCCTGTTTAAGAAACCATATTTCAATCAACTGGTGGGCAATACATAATTAATGTTTCATTTATGTACTTTCTGAAGTTTATATGTTACACGCCCATGGCTACAACTTTTATGTGGGTAATCAGCATTGTGCGGAAATACTAGTGCCTGCTCAAATGATATTTCCCAGTTACTACAAATGGCAACTTGAACCATACAAAGGAATCCAAAATCATTGCAAATCAAAGTTAGGTTGCTTATCTTGAAAATGTGTGCATTCCCTAATTCAATGTCCCCTTTCCATTACGTAAGTCTGATTGAGAACCTATCACTATCAGGCATCGAAAGAGCAAAACTGTAATACAACAGGCCGATTCCTTCTCGGGGTTAATAATAACATATGTGGAGAACCTTCAAGGCGACACTCCTGAACATGATGGCCAACCAGTATGCCCAACACAAGTAAGAGACTATCACCCTATACTTACTAAGATGTAGGAGTACCAACGAATTGCCACATGGTGTCCTCGTAAGTCAAGGATTACCAAACATCCAATCCAAAGCAGGCAACTACAAAGTGTGGAACTAGCAGGCATCAGCGGCAAGGCGCATGACCAAGCCCTAGTGTCTGAACAAGCTCTTCAGAACAACAAGATGAACACTGGAATCGCATTGAAGGAAAGAGAAACAGTTTGGGAGGCTCACCTTGTTGGTCTTCACCGTCACGAGGTCGTCCATGGAAAGCTCGTCCTTGGTGACCGGGCACTTTCCATGGTCCTAGGGGAGCCAAAATCAAACAAAATCAGCGCGAAGTCCCAGGCGCAGGGTAGCGCGAAACCTAGAGGGAGGTGGGGGGGGGGGGGGGACGCTGGTGACCTCGATGTAGCGCTCGATGAGCCTCCGCTCGAAGAGCAGCCCCGACTTAGTCGACAGGACCGGGTCCTCCGGCACCTCGCCGGAGACTTGAGAGGAGAGGGCGCAGCAGCAAGAATGGGCGGCGGGTTAGTGCTTGGAAATAGGACAGAGAGCGGAGTCGTAGAGCTAGGTTTCAGTAGTAGGGAATGGGACAAAGGAAGAAGGGACGGGAGCTTACTTGCGCAAATCATGGCGGCGGGGAGGACGATGGTGTCAGCGGGCGGCTGCACCTCCAGAGGGCGGGTTCTCCGGCGGCGGCAATGGTTGGGGTGGGGGGTGGGGTGGGGGCGGTATCTGCTGAAGGCCCCTGCAAATTTTGCGAGTCCAACAGCTGGACCCACCATTTTGGCAAGGTAAGTGAAAGTACAAGCGGTCCAAGAGCTCGGCCCATTCGCCAAGGTAGTACAAGCGGTCCAAGAGCTCGGCCCACTAGGCAAGGTAAGTGAAAGTACAAGGGAGCTCGCGCCATCCGGTTTACTCCATGTCTTGTTTTAAGCTCCCAAGAGGCCTCATTGAGCAACTCAACAAACTCATAAGACAATTTTGGTGGGGAGCAAAAGATGGGAAGAGAAAACCAGTCTGGGTATCCTGGCAGGAGATGACTAAGCCAAAACAGATGGGGGGGCTGGGATTCAAGGATTTCGAGCTCTTTAACTTGTCACTGCTGGCGCGCCAGGCATGGAGACTGTTAAAAAATCCAGATTCGTTAGCAGCATGCATGCTCAAGGCTATCTATTACCCTGACACGGACATTCTTTCGGCTGCTCTGGGTAACCACCCTTCGCAAGTTTGGCGCTCAATTCTTGAGGGGCGTGACACTTTACAGGTAGGGCTGATCAAGAGGATCGACAATGGCAGAGAGACTAGGATCTGGGAGGATGCCTGGTTACCAAGAGAAGTGAACATGAGGCCGATTGTTTGTATGGCGGCGAACCCTCCTGTGTTTGTTCATGAACTCATAGACGCACCCACTGCGTCCTGGAACAGGGAGCAAGTTGATCGTTTTTTTCTTACCAGTAGACAGACAACTTATCTTTGGTATCCCTTTGAGTACAAGGCAGGTGGAAGATAGATGGGAGTGCGCTCATGAAAAAAAGGGGGTCTTTACTGTTAAATCAGCGTACCAGATGTTGGTCAGAACCAAACTCCGGAGGGAAGATTGGCTGGAACACCGACCAGCGCAATCTGATGGGGCGAAGGAGGAAAGTTTCTGGAAGGAGTTGTGGGGATGCAAAGTCCCGGCGAAATCTGTCATTTTATGTGGCGCTTGGCAAAGCAATCAATCCCTACTGAAGATGTCAGAAAAAGGCGCAAGATGGCAGTGTCTGAAAACTGTCAGGTTTGTGGGTCTCCGGATTCATGGAGGCATTCGCTTCTGGAGTGCAACTTGGCTCGGGCAGTCTGGGCAATGGAGGAAAGCGATTCTTATGATTTGTTGGCTTCTATTCGAATTCCTAACGCAAGGCTCTGGATAGCCGAGGTGATGAGTTCAATGAACCAGAAAGAGGCTGCCACGGTTTTCACAACCATGTGGGCTATATGGCACGCGAGGAGGAAGCTGCTACATGAAGACATACATCAATGCCCCCTATCAACGCACTTGTTCATTCATAATTTCATGAAAGAACTTGAGACTATTGCCCCCCCCTCCTGTGGATAGGGGAAGGCAAGGAGTCGCGGTAGGGCGTGGATGGACGGCACCAGAGCCGGGGACGATACATATCAGGGTGGATGGAGGTCTCTCAAGGAATGGAGAGGTGGGGGCGGTTGCGGCTGTTTGCCGAGATCACTTGGGAAACTTCAGAGGGTCATCTGCGGTGGTCTACCCGGGTATCATCGACCCGGCGTGCTTGGAAATGATGGCATGCAGAGAAGCGCAGTCTCTAGCCCAAGACCTCATGTTCTCGAAGATCGTCATCTCGGGAGACTCAAAGAATACCATAAGTGATATTAGGGATGAAGCGGGCGGTCTGCACAGCTTGATCACCTCAGAAATAGTGGCAAATAAATCTTTGTTTGAAGTCTGTAATTTCATTTTTGAAGGGAGGAACTATAATCCCGATGCACACTGTGTCGTGGTAATACCTAAGGTATACCCCCATGTGCCTTATATCAGGGGGTATCCCTAATGTTACCACCTCTTGGAAAATATCTATAAAGTAAAACATAAAGAAAAAACCTCTTTCCCCTCTTTTTCTTTTCATCCGAGTAAGAAGCTACTCGGATAAAGTTAAATTCTTCCGAGTAGTTAGATTACTCGGACGACATCACCACTACAGGGGAAACCTTATTCGGACAAGGCTATTTCCCGAGTAAGGCGTTATTCGGAGCAAAGCACTACCATCCGAGTAAGCTGGTTACTCGGAAGCAAGAAAAGCCGAGTTGGACGATACTCGGACAAGAAGAGGAAGAGCTAGAGTTACAAGACATTAAAACCATATGCGTTACCCCTACTTAAATGACTGTAATGGGGGGACGTTTCTCATTGTAATAACAACCATCATTAACTCTGTAATTAAAACCCATTACTAGGCAGTGAAGGGACATGGCGCACTCTATATAAGCCCATCCTTTTCACCCTAGGAGGGGGAGAGACCATCGACACTTTGAGCAAGAGCACCCAGTTGACCTGGGACAGGATTAAGGTTGTTATCTCCAAGGAGATGCCTAACCTGTATAACTTCTCCATGTGTCACCATCTTTGCGTACAGATCTTCATAGCTCCATCACTACCCTTATATCTATTGTTAGGTCTATAACTACAACAATTGGCGCCCACCTTGGGGCTGAGCTGATCATCAACCGTAAAGATGGGATTCCTTTCGTCTTCCTCGTCGACCCGCGGTCCTCAACTCGTCCACGGCAAGAGTTTTCTCTTTGGATCGCTAGCCTTTGTGGCCGACGACTCCGCTTGGCTGGCGGATGCGCCGCTCCAGGCGCAACTGCTGCCCTCAAGGGGTAGCGTACACTTTCGAGCCGACGCATCGGGGGCTCTTCGTCTCCAGTTACCAGCCCGTCCTCAGACCCAGGTTCTGTGGCCTATCCACCACAAGAAGAAGAGGTCAGGCCTCCCACGCGTTCCTTATCGAAACAAGCTCCGCCCAATCCAGCAGGTGGCAGTCATCGATTCTGTGGAGTCAGCTCAGCAGGCCATTAGCGAGCTGATCGCAAAGGAAGGTCCGACTGCATCACTCTTGCACATCTTCAACTCCGGCGACGATGAAGACCTTCTGATGTCTGACCCGGAACCAGAGGCATAACAAGAAGGGAGCAACGGTTCTCCTGTCACAATGGCAGAAGTTTGTATGGCCGGAACTCCACCACCTCAGGGGTCACCAACCAGAGAGGGCGGAGATCGGACTAACGAAGCAGCTCGGGGCAATGAAGAGATACTACTCGGAGGAGGACGTCGGCGGACATCTGCTTTCAGGCGTCTAGAGCTTGGAGGTCCCAGTCGACGGCCCCTTACTCTGGAAGAACAAGCGACGGCAGAAGCAGCAGAGCAGATGTTGCAAACCCCCATAGACACCTCGACTCCAGAAGGGCAACACTTAGAGGCAGCTAGGCTAACCAATTTAGCTGAACGGCAACGTCTAACCGAACTACAGAATACATTGGAACATCAGGCTCGGGAGGTGGCCCGCCTCAAGCAGAGTAGAACCAGTCGGCAACTGAGGGGGAATGGCAAAAATCGATCCTTCCGAGCTCTGGATACTCCAATGGAAAATCTAATAGCAGCTACTCGGATTGCAAATTCCTTGCAGCCGAGTGGTTCAGCAGCTGAAGGAATAGAGCACTTAGCATTCCTGTTACAAAAAGCAGTGGAGCAGAACGCTGAAGTCAGTCAATCACTACAGCGAGTTCACTCTCAGCCTCCCCTCACGGGAACCTCTCAGTCTGTTTATACCCCCCGAAGAAACAGAAATCGTTCACCTCGGAACAAGGGGGATCCTCATGATGAATATCGCCATGAACAGTTCCGGAGCCCAGAGTTTCGAAGAGGTGATGAGTATATAGCTCGGAGGAGAGATGAAGACTACGCAGCTCGGAGGAGGGACCAAGAGCGGCGCCGAGTGGATCATCAATAGGAAAGATACCGAGATATTGAAGATGATGCTCGAAGCCATTTAGTACAAAATCAAGTAGATCGTGCCAGGATGTATCGACAAGACCAAGTTAGTTATCCGATGGCTACAGGCCCCGTCTGTTTTAGTGAGAGAATCCGGTCAACCCCGATTCCCCCTCGCTTCAGGATAGCGCAAGGAGTAGAGAAGTACCTGGGTGACGCTAAGCCGCAGACATGGTTAGATGACTACAGAATAGCAGTCCAGATAGGAGGAGGTGGAGATGAGATAGCCATGATGCACCTTCCCCTGATGCTGGAAGGTTCAGCTCGGACATGGCTAAACCAGCTTCCACCAAACAGCATCTGGGTATGGGAAGATATAGTCAGAGTTTTCGTCAAGAATTTCGAAGGAACCTACAAGAGACCTGGAGGGCTGACTGAATTGCAATTATGCACTCAAGGTCACAATGAGCCCACTCGAGAATATATTCAGAGATGGATCACACTCCACAACTCGGTAGAAGGAGTCTCCGAGTTCCAAGCAATTCATGCCTTTAAGCAAGGTGTCAAGTATAAGGAGTTAAGCTTGAAGCTCGCAAGGTCCCCTGACGTCACTTCACTTGGCAGATTGATGGAAATCACAAACAAATATGCTAATGGGGAAGAGGAAATTCGGCAGAAGTCTCAGCAGTATCAAAGTGGTAACAACTCGGCCTCCAACCCCAAGCAAAAGAATGGAGGTGGGGGCGGTAAAATAAAGGCAGAAGGGGCACCAACAGACGCCGAATTGGTAGCGGCCGCAAACGCGACAGGAATCCATAGCAAAAATCAGCCAAGGAAGGAATGCGAGCCTCGTCAAAAAAGGCCTTCAAATGATGATGATATCCTAAATCAGCCTTGTCCTCTTCATACCACCCAAGATGCTGAAGGAAAGACGGTTTTACCGAAGCATACCGCTAGGCAGTGCCGACTGATCAAGAGAGCTGCGCAAAATGCAAAGACCGGGTCACAACAGGACAAGGGAAAGAAAAAGGAAGGAAGTCCAGATCTGGACAGCGAAGGTTTTCCTCGGGAAGACGGAGTTCTGGTCATTTTTGCAGGCCGAGAATCGAAGAGAATTGAAAAGTTGAGGTTCAGAGAAGTTAACACTGCTGCTCCAGCCATTCCGAGTTATATGAAGTGGACAAATGTTCCGATTACGTTTGATCAATCGGACCATCCCCCTCATATCCCTCACCCTGGCAGACACGCTTTGATAGTTGATCCATTGGTGGAAACAGGAAATGGCAATTTTAGGTTGAGGAATGTCTTGATGGATGGAGGTAGTGGCATAAATATTTTATATACTAGTACCTTAAAAAGCATGAACATCCCGATGTCTAAAATCAGTAACAGTTACTTGGAATTTCACGGGATCATCCTGGGAAAGAAAGCACAATCGCTAGGAATGATTACCCTGAATGTAGTCTTCGGTACACCTGATAATTTTCGGAAGGAAAAGATTACCTTCGAAGTAGTCGACTTCCCGAGTGCTTATCACGCGCTACTCGGACGGCCCGCTTATGCAAAATTTATGGCGATTCCTTGCTATGTCTATTTGAAGTTAAAGATGCCAGGCCCTAGCGGTGTGATCACCGTATCCAGAGATTATAAACAAGCAGAAGGGTTGCTGCAAAAAGGATCAGTAATAGGCGACCAGCAAATGGCAGAAGTAGAGTTGGCCGAGTTGAAGAAAACCGTCGACACATCCGAGTTGTTGCAACCCAAGAAATCATCTTCGTTCGAGTCGGCAGGAGAAACCAAAAAAGTGCGGATCCATCCTGATGATGAGGACAAGTTCACCAACATCACCACAGATCTGAATCCTAAATAGGAATTTGAGCTCATCAACTTCCTCCGTGAGAATTGGGACATCTTTGCGTGGAAGCCATCTGACATGCCCGGAGTCCCAAGGGAGTTGGCTGAGCACAGATTACGGGTTGACCCAAAGGCAAGACCAGTAAAAGAGTCCCTTAAATGTTTCTCTTCAGAAAAGAGAAAAGCCATCGGACAAGAAATAGCAAGATTGCTAGCAGCTGGATTCATCAAGGAAATCTTCCACTCAGAGTGGTTAGCGAATCCTGTGATGGTTCCAAAGAAAGATAAATCTTGGAGAACTTGCGTTGATTTCCGTCATCTCAACAAAGTTTGTCCAAAAGATCACTTCCCTCTTCCTCGCATCGATCAGATTGTGGATTCCACATCTGGGTGTGAAAGACTATGTTTCCTCGATGCATAGTCGGGTTATCATCAAATCCGATTATATGAACGAGATGAAATATTAACCGCATTTATAACTCCTTTTGGCTGTTTTTGCTATGTCACCATGCCATTCGGACTTAAAAATGCGGGGGCTACGTATCAGCGCATGATGCAGAATTGTTTGATCTGGCAGATCGACAGAAATGTCGAAGTGTATGTTGATGACATTGTGATTAAGACAGCTGAAGGAAGTAACTTACTGGCCGACCTGGCCGAAACCTTTCAGAGTCTTCGATCTTATAACATCAAATTAAATCCAGCAAAGTGTGTATTTGGTGTTCCAGCCGGAAAACTACTCGGATTCATGGTTTCTAAAAGAGGAATTGAAGCCAACCCAGAGAAGATAGCAGCAATTCAGAACATGAAGCCGCCTCAAAAGCTCCGAGATGTCCAAAAGCTAACAGGGTGTCTCGCAGCACTCAGTCGATTCATTTCCCGACTCGGAGAAAAGGCACTTCCCCTCTATCAGCTAATGAAAAAGTCGTCAAACTTCAAGTGGACTGAAGAAGCCCAGGAGGCCTTTGAAGAATTGAAAAAGCAGTTATCAACTCGGCCGGTTCTCGCAGCACCAAAAGAAAAGGAGCCACTCTTATTGTACATTGCAGCCACAAGCCAAGTCGTCAGCATAGCTATAGTGGTGGAAAGAGAAGAGGAAGGAAAAACACAGAAGATGCAAAGGTCCTCACACCATCCAAGCAACGATATCCTCATTACCAGAAGCTGGCAATGGGAATTCACTTGGCATCACAAAAGTTGGCTCACTACTTTCAAGACCACTCAGTTACAGTAGTATCAGTAGCTCCTTTGGCCGAAATCATGAATAATAGATACGCTACGGGCAGAATTGCAAAATGGGGATTAGACCTTTTACCATACGATATTCATTATCAACCCAAGAAGGCAATCAAATCACAGGCTTTGGTAGACTTTTTGGCCGAATGGACAGAAGCACAGAGCATCCCACAACCAATCCCTGAGCACTGTACTATGTTTTTTGACGGGTCAAAGATGTTAAATGGGGCGGGAGCAGGAGTAGTGTTGGTTTCCCCAAGAAAGGACGAAATGAGATATGTCCTTCAAATCCATTTCACAGCAACAAACAACGAAGCTGAGTATGAAGCCCTTTTGTATGGATTACGAATGGCCATTTCACTCGGAATCAGAAGGCTGATGATTTTTGGAGACTCCGACCTGGTGATCAATCAGGTCATGAAAGAATGGGATATAAGGAGCCCAGCAATGACAACCTATTGTGTAGCAGTCAGAAAATTGGAGAGAAAATTTGATGGGCTGGAGCTCCACCATATCCCAAGGGCACAAAACCAAGCAGCGGATGACTTAGCCAAGCTAGGATCAACTCGGGGGCAAATCCCCCCAGGAGTTTATTTGGAGCACATACACGCCCCAACTGTGAAGGAAGATCCTTACTCGGAAGCCGATCCAAGCATGTTGCCAGATGAGAACATTTCGGATAAAGAAGATATTCCTGCGGTTGTGGATCTTGTTTTTGACATAGAGGTAATCCCTCCCGAGTGGTCCTTGCCCATTCTGAGATACTTACAAAATCAAGAGCTGTCAGATGACGAAGTAGAAGCCAAGCAAGTAGTGCGAAAAGCAAAATCATACTCCGTGATCAACAATGAGTTGTACAGAAACAGTGCCACAAAACTTCCCCAGCGGTGCATATCGGAAGAAGAAGGTCGACTCATCTTACAAGACATACATTCCGGCGAATGTGGTCACCATGCGTCAAGTCGGACACTAGTGGCCAAGGTTTTCCGAGCAGGATTCTTCTGGCCCAATGCTTTAAGGGATGCCAAGAACATTGTTGATAATTGCAGAGGATGTCAGTTTTACGCGAATCAGCCACACAAGCCAGCATCTGAGTTTAAGACAATACCTTTAGCATGGCCTTTTGCTACATGGGGATTGGACATGATAGGGCCACTCAGGACAGGCACCTCAGGATTCACACATATCCTAGTAGCTGTGGACAAATTCACAAAGTGGATAGAGGCAAAACCAGTAAAAAGCTTAGACTCAGCCGCTGCAGTTAGCTTCATCCAGGGCATTGTACACCGTTTCGGCGTTCCCCATGATATCATCACTGACAACGGGTCGAATTTCAATTCAGCCGAGTTCAAGCAGTTTTGCTGGAACATGGGTACCAGAGTAAACTTCGCCTCAGTGGCACACCCTCAATCCAATGGCCAGGTAGAGCGAGCAAATGGGTTGATTTTGAAAGGAATCAAACGACGCCTTATGCGGGAATTAAAGGAAGCAGCAGGAGCCTGGGTTGAAGAACTACCATCAGTATTGTGGGGATTGAGAACGACTCCAAACCGGTCCACTCGGGCAACTCCCTTTTTCCTGGTGTATGGTTCAGAAGCCGTCTTGCTGAGTGACCTGAAGCACAATGCTCCTCGAATAACTCAGTATACTGAAGAAGAAGCCGAGACAGCTCGGCAAGACGGTATTGACCTTTTAGAAGAAGAGAGGAACTTAGCCCTAACGCGCTCGGCATTCTACCAACAAGACCTCCGACGATATCACGAGCGTCATATCCGAGCTCGCTCCTTTCAGGAAGGTGACATAGTTTTGCGTATCAAGCAAACCACTGGTCACAAGCTAGCCCCTCCTTGGGAAGGTCCTTACATTGTAACCCGAGTCTTAGGTAATGGAGCCTATCGGCTATATGATGTAACGAATAATAGAGAAGAACCACATGCATGTAATGCCCAAATGTTGCGGCGCTTTTATGCATGAGATTCTTGTCAATTGATTCAATAAAGAGATTTTGCCTTCATCAATTGCATTCTTAATTCAAGCTTTCGTCCGAATTGTACGCAGCTCGGACAAAAGCTTAAGCTGACTTCTACTAAAAACCTTGAAAACCCGAGAAGGAGAGGAAAACGATGTTTTCAGAAACATAGTTCTATATCCTTGCAGATAACTGGTTATAGCAAGTTACCCAACAAGTTTTTTCTGAAACTTGGGGGCTACTTAATGTTGCGAAAAATCCAAGTTTTTCGTCCAAGCTGTACGCAGCTCGGACGAAAGCTTAAGCAAAATTTAACTAAGTTGCCCAACAAGTTTTTTCTGAAACTTGGGGGCTACTTAATGTTGCGAAAAATCCAAGTTTTTCGTCCAAGCTGTACGCAGCTCGGACGAAAGCTTAAGAAAAATTTAACTAAGTTGCCCAACAAGTTTTTCTGAAACTTGGGGGTTACTTAACGTTGCGTAAAATCCAAGTTTTCATCCGAGCTGTACGCAGCTCGGACGAAAGCTTAAGCAAAACTTAACTAAGTTACCCAACAAGTTTTTTCTGAAACTTGGGGGTTACTTAACGTTGCGTAAAATCCAAGTTTTCATCCGAGCTGTACGCAGCTCGGGCGAAAGCTTAAGCAAAATTTAACTAAGTTACCCAACAAGTTTTTCTGAAACTTGGGGGCTACTTAACGTTGGGAAAAATCCATGTTTTTCCGTCCGAGATGTACGCAACTCGGACGAAAGCTTAAGCCGCATTCTACTAAGTTACTAAACAAGTACTCCAAAAACCAGAGAAAAAAGAGTAACAATGATTTCGGAAACACAGTTCTATATCCTCACAGATAACTGGTTATAGCAAAACACATCAACACCACAGAGTCAGGCCTTCTTAATAAAGGGCGGTAGTTTTCGAGACAAATGGTGCGCCTAGGGCATAGTAATAAGACATAAACTATTTATTACAGAACCTCTCGGCATTCCGAGGAAAAATTCAATGATATGTCCCCCAGCATGATCAGGCATCACTAGCCTCATCAGATTCACTGGTAACTCCAGTAGATTCCACGAAGAAATCAAGATCGGGCATCTTCGCAATACGACTCGCAGTCTCAGCATAGCGGGACAAGAAGGTTGTGCAGCTCGGACCATGCTCTGGATCACCATCTCCGACTCGTTCCAGATTGTGAATTTTCTCCGAAAAATGAGCTTTAGTCAGGGCCAGAGCATATTTCGCGCCACTCCAAGCTGAAGACCTTTTCCAACGAGCAATTTGCTGCGAAGCTGCTTGAAGTAGAGGAACAACTGTATCCAGATGAACACGATTCTCCTCAGTAGGCGAGATATAATTCTTCAAACCTAGGGTGGCACCCATGGTCTCTTCAGCATATTTCTTTGCACTCGCGCACCTCATGGTCAGCAGGCCTTTGGATAAGGAAAATTCCGTCGTCTTGGGAGTGTAAGTGTCCTTCTTCATCAGCTCGGCAAACTCGGCCATACGCGCCTGCTCTGCCTCAGGATTGGTGGAATAAACTGCAAAGACACAATAAGTGTAAAAATCAAACGAGATGACTTAGCAGCAATAGGTCGGACGCACAATGCAAGGAAGACATCTTACTGGGTAGCATCTCACTAAACGAAGAAAATCTCCCAGCACAGTACTCTTCAACATTTTTGACAGACTCCCGAGTTGCTGCCAGCTCAGCTTCATGATTTTCCTTATCTTTAGATCGCAGCTCGGACAACTTCTGCAGGTCGGATTGAAGCTGGGAGATAGTGGCCTCTTTCTCTTCAAGAGCCTTCTTCTGTCTGGCTACTTGTTTCTCCAAAATCTTCTTCTCCTTCGCACGTTTCTCAGTCTGCTCAATCTCCTTTTTCATTTTATTGACAAATTCATCATTTTCTTTCACCTTCGCATCGAATGCTTTCTTTGCAGCCTCTGCAGATTGAGCTGTTAGAAACATACCATGACGAAAAATTTGGAAACTCCTCATTTCCTATTTGAAACATAGCCTTACCATTATCCTCAGCATGCCTTTTCTTCAAAGCTTCATGTTCTCCTTGTAGTTTCACAAAATCAGTGCCAAGTTTGCAAGCCTCCTGGCACAGGAAAAATCATCCAAATCAGAAATCCCTACAACATAAGACTCCGAGTAACTTCAAGAAGTTACTCGGAGCCTTGGGGGCTACACCCAGTGGGTGCACTAAGAAGTGCCCCCACTGGAAGATCATCAGGCCAACAGTCCCTACAACATAAGACTCCGAGTAACTTCAAGAAGTTTTGAAGTTACTCGGAGCCTTGGGGGCTACACCCAGTGGGTGCACTAAGAAGTGCCCCCACTGGAAGATCATCAGGCCAACAGTCCCTACAACACAAGCCTCCGAGTAACTTCAAGAAGTTATTTGGAGCCTTGGGGGCTACACCCAGTGGGAGCACTAAGAAGTACCCCCACTGGACGATTATCAAGCCAACAACATCTACAACATAAGACTCCGAGTTACTCGGAGCCTTGGGGGCTACACCCACTGGGTGCATTAAGTAATGCCCCCACGGGAAGTCTATCAAAAAACAACTCGGAAATTGAATCCGCACACCTAGTGGGTACAAGGCTTGCATAAGTACTTACATGCAACTTGGTCTTCATCTCCCCAGCGTCGGAGGCTAATTCACATAACTGTAGCTCAATTTCCGAGGCCTTCGTCAGAGACTCCTTCAACCCATCTACTACGGCATCCTCAATCGAGGTATCAACTGAGACGGAAGGAGGAGGAGGCCGAATTCCGCCTGAGGCTTCAACAGAAATAGTAGAACTCTTTCCGGCGTTTGTCGCCCCCGAGGTAGCAGGAGGAACAGGCGTGTTTTCGGCCTCCACCCCCGAGGTGACAGGTTGAACTGGCGTAGGGGCAATAACCTCCTGATCGGTAGAAGCTTCTGGAGCAGCCGGGGCGCTGGAAGCAGGGAAGGTCGCCACATTTGCAGTGGGGATCGGGTCTACGTCAAGGCCAACATCCATATCTAACAAAAAGAAAACTTGTAAGCAAGAGCTCGGAGCAAGGATAAAATCTAGAGCCAAAGAACGAATACTCACCATCGACTGGAATTTGCTCCGGAATAGAATCCAGCACCTGGAAATCAGTCACAACACAGTTACTGACATCTTCATAAGCTGCAGCATCATGAGTCTCAGCACCAGGGAGCGACTCGGATCCACTCGGACGAACACTGTAATATGAGGAAAGTTAAGATTTGCAAAAATCACCAAAGGAGGAAAAATAAAAGCTGTCGGATATTACTTCCGAGCTGTTTTAAGAGCTCGTCGTGGGGGAGCAACAGCGGCGGGAGCAGCCTGAACAGACCTTGACCCGAAAGACTTCCTGGGAATCTCGGCGGCATTCGTCGAAGTATTAATCTTTCTCCCGCCAAGGGTAGAAAGCGTTTTCCGCTGTTTCATAGGAGCCACTTTCCCATGACTTGGGCTAAGAGCGGTGGCCTTCCCACTACTTTCCCCCTTACTCGGAGATAGGGGACGTTTCGTCCCCCGAGCAGATCCTTCCCGAGCTGCCTCACAGTCGTGATTATTCTTGGAGCGCTGCTCGGCAGTCGTGCGAGGAGGCACCACATCGGACTCCGTCTCCTCATCATCTTCAACCCCGAGCCCTGGATCGTTGTTGCTGTCCTCGTCCTCTTCGACAGGGTGCTGTGGCGCCAGAGGTATTGGAGATGGAGCGATGTTCGTCTGAAAAATAGACAAAATAACCAGGTTAAAATTCAAGGTTTATCACAACAATCAAAAGATTAGTCGGTTCAAAGAAAATCACCAGAGCTGGAGGACGGTTAATATCAAGAGGCCTAACTCGGCCAGACATCTGCGCACCATGAGTCACGCTGGTGATGATCTTCATGAGTTGTTCAAACTCCTTCTAAGACATGGCCGAGTGGTTATAGCGGGTGTTATCATCAATCCCCGTATACTCCCACATCCTCCTAGCTCGGGCTTGCAAGGGTTGAATTCACAGACTAACGAAAAGAGCAATAAGATCCATAGCATCTAGCCCTGCCTTATTCATCCTCACCACTTCCCTCATTAAGGGTAAAACACGCTGTTTCTCAGAAGCAACCAACCGAGGATTCCAGCCTCGGGAGTCGGACAACCTGACATCCGAGTAAGGAGGCAGCGTCCGAGTGCCATGGGCGGTATCTACCTTACAGTAGAATCAGCTATTCTGCCAGTTCTTCACAGAATCAAGTAAACTGGAGGCAAAATACTGGATACCTTGCCTCTTCGCCAAGAACATCCCCCCACAAAGATGATTTATCTCTGCTTCTCCAGAGTTCTTTATCTTTTGGGGCTTTATGGTATAGATGGTGCGGAAAAGGTTCCAATGAGGATCTATCCCAAGAAAGCCCTCACACAGAGAGAAAAAGCTAGACAAAAGAGTGATAGAATTGGGAACGATATGATGCAGTTGAGATCCGGTGAAAGCAAGGAAATCAAGGAGGAAAGGGTGAGGCGGAAGAGAAAATCCCCTATCCACATGAGAAAGAAGAAGAACTCGCTCATCCTCTCTAGGGTGAGGTTCAACCTCACCTGGGCCAGGAAGGCGACAGCCATGGCGAGGGATTAACCCCTCATATTGATAGCGCCAGATGAGCTCCGTCGTGACAACGGAAGGCAACCATTCCCCCGCAGACATGATGCCAGGGGACACGCAGAAGGGAGCCCCGCCGGTTCGAAGAAGACCTGGGAAGTCACCAACGGGAGGAGAAGCTCTCAACTCAGAAGAACACCGGTAAAGAAGAAGCAAGAGCGAGCGCTATACTGAGGAGGAAGAAAGAGGAAGTCATACTTATAGATGCGAGGAGAAGGCTCACGCAGTTTTCAAGGCACTTAATGAGGGCGCCTGTTGCGGTCCCCCAAATCTAGCCTCCTTAAAAGGCGTGCAGTTAATGATAGAATAACTGACGGGCGCGGAAATCGAGGAACCGCTCTGACAGAATATCTGACAGAAAAGATCCTCTGACAGAAAAAGATTCGCTTCCATGGAAAAACAACTTAGAAGCAAGACATACAAAAAGATTTCTCCAAGTTAGCACAACTCGGAAGTAAAAAGCCCTCAAACGATTTCTCCGAATAAAACCTTAACTCGGACAAGGATGTCATCATTCTAATCCGCTCCGAATAAGTCATCACTCGGAAAAGGATCATTAAAATCAAACCGAGTAAGTCATCATTCGGAACGACTAAAACAGGCAATCACTTTCGAAAAATCCCGGACTAGCTTCAGTGAGCATTACAGAGGAAATTCCGAATAACTCGCTGATAATCCGTCTCTGACGTAGATTGCCAGATTATTAGCATGATCCGGTGTGAGGGGTAAAGAATTGATATCCCATGGGATATGATTTGAAGCTATGCTTTAAATATCAAACTTTACAGATTTGGTTACATATGGGGTTTAAGGCCTTTTACCCCAAGACACGCCTTCTGAGGCCTCAGTCCACCTCTTCCGAGAGACGCTTGAGTGTCGCCAATCTTTCCAAAAAACAACTCACCCTACACATAATCGAGGGGACAGTTTAAACATTGATAAAGTCCTTCCGGGCCTTTTATCGAATTTAATCTCCATATACCTCATGAATTCACGCGAGCACCCAGAAGCACTTGGGGGCTACTGTCATGGTAATACCTAAGGTATACCCCCATGTGCCTTATATCAGGGGGTATCCCTAATGTTACCACCTCTTGGAAAATATCTATAAAGTAAAACATAAACAAAAAAACCTCTTTCCCCTCTTTTTCTTTTCATCCGAGTAAGAAGCTACTCGGATAAAGTTAAATTCTTCCGAGTAGTTAGATTACTCAGACGACATCACCACTATAGGGGCAACCTTATTCGGACAAGGCTATTTCCCGAGTAAGGCGTTATTCGGAGCAAAGCACTACCATCCGAGTAAGCTGGTTACTCGGAAGCAAGAAAAGCCGAGTTGGACGATACTCGGACAAGAAGAGGAAGAGCTAGAGTTACAAGACATTAAAACCATATGCGTTACCCCTACTTAAATGACTGTAATGGGGGACGTTTCTCATTGTAATAACATCCATCATTAACTCTGTAATTAAAACCCATTACTAGGCAGTGAAGGCACATGGCGCACTCTATATAAGCCCATCCTTTTCACCCTAGGAGGGGGAGAGACCATCGACACTTTGAGCAAGAGCACCCCAGTTGATCTGGGACAGGATTAAGGTTGTTATCTCCAAGGAGAGGCCTAACCTGTATAACTTCTCCCTGTGTCACCATCTTTGCGTACAGATCTTCATAGCTCCATCACTACCCTTATATCTATTGTTAGGTCTATAACTACAACACACTGCTTAGTTAAATTTGCGTCTAGTTTAAATCAGGGTAGGCACTTATGGATTTTAGATCAACATGATCCAGCATGTATTCCGAGAGTGTTGGTTATGAATGAATAGAAAGTGTCTTCCCCCTCAAAAAAAATGTAAGTTTCCCTAATCGGCAATGTACTAAGTCTTTTTAGGATAATTTGGCAAGCTAAGTGAAAGTACATGAGGTGGGTCCGTTTTAGTTGTTTGCGATGCAAGGGCATCTTCAACGCGGATCAAATCGCCCCAAAATGTTTGGACGGGTTGCTTTGGACATTTCTTGGTCTTCGACACTATTTATCCTATGTTTGTGAACTGGTTTGTACATTCAAAATCTCATAACCCGTTCTTCAAATTGAAGGGGAGAGGAGACCTCCTATTTAACATGCCAGTTGGTGAACCAGCACACGGTGGCATAGAGGATGTCGCCCGCATAGGTTGTGGCCTAATAACCGCTCGCTCGTCCCATGCTTGTTGGTTGCTTGCTCGACATGTTCGTTATTTTTACTAAATCTTTTTTATGGCTAGTCTACTGGCTTAGAAAAGAATGACAAGATTTTATGTTAATTTTTTTAAATGGGAAATTCAAATAATGTTCACCATTTTTTAAAACACAGGTATTGAAAAAAACACAAAAATAGGTTGAAATAAAGAAGACATGAAGTTGAAAGATATTCATGAATTGAAATAATGAACCAAAAATAAAAAAATAGAATAAAATAATTAAGTAAATAAACGTAGGAAAGAAAAGGAACCGAAAGAAACACTACACATGAATGAAACATTTGTGGGTCGGTCCAGTGCGTAAACTACTCGGGAAGTGCAAATTTTATAAATCATACTATAGTTTGGGCTATAAGCGCTAAATAGGATACATCAGCTTCAGTGAAATCTGGATAGTCCGCTTGATCCACTGGGAGTTGGATCACGTCCCCCCACATTTCATGTCTTCCACTCGTCTCTTTCTCATTTCGAGCGCCCGACTCACGACGGTGCACTGTTTGAAAATGAGGGATACAGTTGGAGACCTTCCCATGGTTTCTTTGGCCTCGTTCTTAATTTTGTGTAATGGTACTCGGTTGGAGTAGTTTAAGTCATCTCGTGATGAGTTTTCAAATTTTCAATCAGTATAACTAGTACCCTAGGTAATTAGGGTAGAGTGGCGGCAGTACGACTATGTCTCTGGGCAATGAAGGCAAAGTGCACATCATCCCTCCTTTCTTTTAGGAATGAAGGGCCAGTTCTTTTGAGGTATGGCTTATGGATAAGCTGTTGTAGAAATAAGCCCCAAATAAGCTGCTGTGGAAATAAGCTCCTGAGAATAAATCGGCGAGTTCTTTTCAGTTTTTGTGTCTCCAGCTTATTTCTATGTACCCAATGAAAAGTCAATAATGCCCCTGTATTATAATCCCTAACCGACCGACACCACCCCATTCCTCTCACTTTGTCCTCTCCACCAGCTCCTTTTCCATGGCAAGGCCGCCAAAGGAATGGAGCTACCTCCGACGAGCTCCTCTGCCATGGCAGCCGCCGTCCCACGTTCTCCACCCCACGAGCTACCTCCCACCTCTCCTTCCCTCCTCCTCCCCCCCCCTCCCCGGCGAGCTCCTCTGTCATGGTCGGGCAGACGAAATAGAATGGAGGGTGCAAGCGCCGCTCCTCTGCCATAACAGGGCCGCCGAAGGAACGGAGGGAGTAGCGCTGCGTGCATCTTCACCAGCCCAGCCACGACTGTCGTGGTCATACCTAAGGCATACCCTTAAGTATCACATATCATGGGGTACCCTTAACGAGACAATAAGAGTAAGACAACATGACATATAACTGAGTCAGGTGTTACTCGGATACACCAACTCGGATGCTGCAACTCGGATGGTCTAACTCGAATGCTCCAACTCGTATGGTCCAACTCGGATGCTGCAACTCGGATTGCCCAACTCGGATTGTCCAACTCGGATACTCCAACTCGGATACACCAACTCGGATGGTCCAACTCGGATGGTCCAACTCGAATGATGCAACTCGGATGGTCCAACTCGGATGCTCCAACTCGGATACGCCAACTCGGATGCTGTAACTCGGATGGATTTACTCTGCGCGTGGCAACTCTGCATGTATCAACTCTGCACGTGGCAACTCTGCATTAAAAGGGGAGTTACTCATGACAGTTACTACGCCAAGCATTACTTCATGTAATAAGTAGCACTAGAAACCGCCGCATTTATCAGGCACTAATCTCTCATTAATTCCCCATTTATGTAATTTAAGTGGCATGGGGGTGGCACACTCTATATAAGCCATTCCCACCACTACCCAAAAAGGAGGGTCTTCTTCCTCCTCTCTCACGGGATCTTATCCCATGTAATGCCATGTTCTTCGTGTTCTTACACAGATAAAGGAAAAGCTCCTCCGGGAGCACGAGACGTAGGGATTTTATCTCCTCCGCGAGAGTCCCGAACTCGATAAAATCATCTGCGTCCACCCGTTTGCATCTCGACAGATCATGCTCCGTTCACACCCCCTCTCTATTGTCAGGATTATATCCACGACAGTTGGCGCCCACCTTGGGGCCGTGCATCTATCGATCCATGGTGTAGACGGGTTGTTTTCACTTTTTGCATCTTTTTCTGTTTGCTCTTGATGTATATTGTGTGTGCCAAGAGCAGGAGCTTCTCGTGTGATATGCTTATTCTCCTCAAGATCGGCAATTAGCACGAGAGAATCAAGAAACGCAGCCCTCTCGATCACGGCACCACGGCGGTTCTTCATGGCAGATGGCTTGCTGCTCGTCCTCGCGCATAGCCCTTCTCTCAATCAAGCGGCGCGACCCTCCTCTCCTCTTGGGATCAGGTGTATGGCGGCGACTCGCACACGCTGGAAGAAAAATGCCTCGTTTCTGCTTTTTTAGATATGCCGCGCTCCAACGACTCTCATGGAGATGGTCTCTCTCCAATTGACTGCTCGGACGTGGCCCTCACGGGAGGCGCATGGCCGGCTCCCCAAGCGGCGAGGCGTTACAACCAGCAGCGCAAGCATCTCCTCCCTCTCTGGTGGCTTGACTCCTCAAGCGAGAAGGTAAAACGCCTGAGCTCAGCTGCAGGCTAGCGATTTGCTCGAGGGACTCGGCTGCGCATGTCCTCCGAGCTCGAGCGCCCGCCTCCAACTCGGCAGCGGCCGGTTCCACTTCCACGGCATCTGCATGGACTCCCCGAGTAACTCTGCAGTGGTCACCGGTCGACTTCACCTCCCGCTCCAACTCGGACGTCAGCGTCCCCAGACTCAGCACCAACTCAGTAGCCCGGCCTACTCATGACTCGGGGCAGTCTCCTGACTTTCCCATGGCTCGGCTGCATGCGTAACCGAGTTATCAAAACTGGCTGATGGATGGATCGTACTCATAGGTGTACTGGCTTTGTACCATGGCTATTATGTAACAACTCGGCGACCACTCCGTACCGCTCGACCTCTGCCTCCGAATTGCTTCAACTCGACGACTCTTTCTGAGCTACTCCAACACGGACGCCGCCGGCCTCCCCGACAAACAACAACTCGGACGAATCCTAGCTAATTTACTTGCTCAACATATTTTATGCTATGATTGCTAACGTACAACCTACTCGGATGTCTTTATTTCACACTCATAGGCTCATTCGGACGTTCCACTATTCGGAAGCGGCTAACGAAGCTGGTTTAGCACCTGAATGACTCCAACAATTCGGATGAAGCTAGCTTTACATTATTTATCCATCAACACACTATTCATCCATTAACGTTTGTATGCCAGGACACTTCACCGACCTGGGAGACAACTTGGACACACCGGCAACTCGGCTAGTGCACTGGATCGAGCTGTTTGCGCCCATACGAGTCTGCACTTTACCACCGAGCTGCTCGCTCCTACAACGAATCGGACAAGGGTCACTCGTCCGCACTGCTCCAACTCGGTTAACTACGCCATAATTGGACGGTGCTGCTCCGACTCGGCGGCAACTCGAGCTACGCGCTCCTTCCATGACACTTCATCCGCAATGACCTGGACAAGCTACGCGCTTCGTCCGTAACTCCGCGCTGCAACGATTCAACTGCGACTCAACCGCAACTCCGCGCTGCATCGACTCGACATCAATGATCCAGACGAGTTACACACTCCTTCCACGACTCCGCACTGCTTCGACTCGGCCGCGACTCGGATGTCCTACGCACTCCTTCGACGACGGCATCCGTCACGACTCGGCCTACGCTTCGACTCGGCCTCAGATTCCTCCGAGGACTTCTCTTCGTCGGGTCACGGCTTCACCAACACCGACTTCATCACCAACACGGAAACAGATAAGTTTCTCATACAACCAATTTCCGTACTTAATCTTTAGCAAGTGGGTCTCTCCCGAGCATCACCCGGGAACCACTTATCGCCTTTACCCGAGTCCAACTCGATGAAACACAAATTATATTCCCCGTATGCCGACGGGTCCGCCGTCGAAGGTTGTAACGCACTCGGGGGCTATGCCACACCCGGGGGCTACAACTTAGATTAGAATCAGATTTACCTTTGCTGGTGGCTCTTTGCTCCACCCATTAGTTGCGCCGCCAGTCGGCAAGTTGTTTACTTGATTTTCTCATGTTCTTCGTGAAACGCCTATACACGCTCGGTACCTAAACGCCTACTCTTTGTCTCCAACCCGGTCATAACCTGACTGTCTGGTTGGCAAGAGCAAAAGCTAATGGCCTGTCGGCTCGCTAAATGGCTAAACACGAGAGAACAATAAACCAAGTTAGACACTTTATTTCTGCAAAGTTTAAAGTTTTGTTTTCACTTTCACTTTCTATCTGTTCACTTTTTTTTCAGGTCAATGAAGGAAATATCTCTAGTTTTATTCCGTACTCATGGAAGACGGGTGATGTTTTTCTTCACCTAAAGACTTACTCCGAGTGGCTACACTCAAAGAAAATTTTCCGTGTCTATGCACGACGAAGTAATTCTGTTAAAGACTCCAACTAACTACAAGTAGTTAGTCAGTCTTGGGGGCTACACCCACTGGGTGCACTGATCGTGCTCTCACTGGAAGGAAAATTTCCCGAGTAGATCTTCACTCGGAAGAACAACATGTCGAGTAAGGCGTCACTCGAACACACCCACTGGGTGTCTACACCCACTGGGTGCACTGATCGTGCTCTCACTGGAAGGGAAATTTCCCGAGTAGATCTTCACTCGGAAGAACAACATGTCGAGTAAGGCGTCACTCGAACACACCCACTGGGTGGTCAATAAAAACCGAGTAAGTTACCACTTTGATAATCAATAAAACTGGGTAAGTCATCACTCGGAGTATTTTTGAAAGAGGCTATTTCTCAAGCATGAAACAGTTTCGAACGCGATAATACTCGAGACTAAGTGGCATGCATGAATGCAACCATATTTCAGAATACGCAGCAAACGGAAAATCTTGTATTCATTAGTTGTTCGAGAAAAGTTCCGAGTAGTTAATTCGCTAGTAATCCGTCTCTGACGTAGATTGCCAGATTACTAGTATGATAAGGTGTAGGGGGTAAAGAATTGATATCCCACGCGGTATGATCTAAAGCTCATGATGTTTTAGAATATCAAACTTTACAAATCTGGTTCATATGGAGTTTAAGGCCTTTTACTCCAAGACACGCCTTCCGAGGCCTCAGTCCACCTCTTCCGAGAGACGTTTTAGTGTCGCCAGATTTTTCCTTTAACTTGCCCGACCCACACACAAGGGAAAAGTATAAACTTCAGTAAAGTCCTTCCGGGCCTCTTATTAAGTTTAATCTTCATATACCTTATGAATATGTCATCAATAGGAAGAGCACTCTCCTTTGATGAAATCAATTATCCCAATTATTAAAAGTCTCCAATCAAAAGACTCCAAGTAACTTCAAGAAGTTACTTGGAGCCTTGGGGGCTACTGTAAGGCCCGATATGCGGTACTGTTCCAGATCTAGACGTTTCCATTCAGATCCGGGGACGAAGCACATATCGGTCCCACCGCGACATATGACAAAGTCATATGCCCTGGATTTCCAACATGATATCACAACATTACAGATACAAGGATACAACATCTCATACAATCGGCATACAACTGCCTCAAATACAATACAACAGCGGAAGGTACATGTCTGGATACAGACTACAAGCAAATGCCTACTGGCAAAGATAAAAACATCGATCCCATAACCACACGGGTCCAGGCCCTCCGCCGGGATCCGCCTAACTAGTCGTCGTCGAGTCTCCACGTGAAACGTCGATCACCATACCTGTTGTCGATCAAGAACCCTGAAAAGAGTTTGGGGGTAGTATCATGAGTACAGAGGTACTCAGCATCCAACTGTAGTGGTCATCTGACCCAGCAAGGACTTCATCACTCGTCATTCTAGGACAACTAGTAGTTTACGGTAAGGAAGGGATAAGTGGTGAGGTTGCTGTCGCACTAGCATTTATGAAGGTGGCTAACGATCTAGAGAGTAAGATAAGAAGCCAAGCATTCGATGAGGAATCGCCTCCAACAAGTCTTGCTATCAACTACTTACGCAAACATAACACCTATCCTATCCTTGTCCTCCTCTTCGCATCCCGACGAAGAAGAAGCAGTCAAGGCACACACACACGTTGATCAAGTTATATTAAGATTATCTCAGTTGTTGTTGTCTATGAACAAGGAGTAGGTCTCAAGTCGTCCATAACCGTGGACACGGCTTCTCGAAAAGATTTAACCCTGTAGGGGTGTACCAACTGCCCATTACGAGGCTCCGCACGCACGTCCATCACTCTCAGTTGCTACCCATCACAGGCAACCATTTTATGATTTAGTTCCAAGAGATCCGAAACGACAGGTCCCTCTAACTAACAACGCACAAATCCGGGTGGCCCCCGGTGAGTCGACATCCAACTCAAAAGCCGGCCGCGCTATCGAGTCGGCCTCTACCGTCTGGACGAGGTCGGGTTAGCTACTCAAACAGATGTGGGCAGCCCCCTAGCTTCCAGGTGTGGACCAACAAAGGAACTAAGTCTCCGCTGGCCCGAGTTGTTTGAAAATCCGCGAGGTCGACACTCGCACACACACGTTTGCAAAAGGTAAAACCAGCTTGGGCCACCACTAGAAATGTTTGAAGCTAGATAGGTAAGAAGAGGGGACCCCATAAAATCCCACACGCGATTAGGCACGCTCAGTCTTAAAACCAATACCCGGAACTCGGATCCTAGGTGACTCGAATGGAATAAAGCGTCGGGGCGGGATAGCCTAGACCTTCCATCCTTCGTCGAATATAGTCAACATTTATAATAATCATATCATCAACAACAATATAATAATGTGATATCCCAAACCCATGAGTAACAGGGTAACATCGTACCATCCTAAGCATGCATACTAAGCAGGGGCTGAGCAACGAGCAATAGGAACATAGCAGTACAAGGTTTGCTGGGAAGGGACATGGTTGTATCGGTTTGAAAGAGGCTGTAAACATGTGGTAGGATCAAACATCGAACCTAACCTAGACTAGCATGCAAACCGCTGGTTGAAATAGAATGGATCATAAGTAATGTATAGTCCTTGCCTGTTGATAAGTCGGGTTCCGAAGGTGTAGTCGATCGCACGCTCGCATCGTCTCCGAGAGGTACCCGCGGAAGCACACAAGAAGGAAACACTGGAAAGCAATCAACGTTGCACCACTATTACTACGGAGCAATACAAGATCAAAGAGACAACACAAGGCACGACAACGCAATACGGAACTATCGTCGAGAACGGTTACTAACAATTTAAGTGGGGTATCGGTCACACACGACGAATACCGCACGTTTACGGTGGTTCAAGTTGCTTAGCTACAGGTGACCAAGCAACGGTTATTAACATGGCAACTCAAGCAAGCATGGCATAGCACACAAACATGTCAAGAGGTGAAGCACAAAATAAACTATCTATGCTAGTCAATTTAAGTGAGGCACAACCTAAACATGGCATAACACTAAGTGCCGCACGATGATTAAAACATTTGGTACTGTTCTGTCCTAAACCATATTTTAGGTTGGTTAAAAACAGCAAAAAATAGCATAAACACAAAGTACACGAAAAACTAATCAAGTTACATATAAAGAACACTCCAAATGGAGTTACGGTTAAAAAGATACAAGCAAAACAAGTTACGGGCACAAACTGCCAACATCACGAAGCACACTTTAGAGCAATGCATAAACAGGTTAATGGATGCAAACATGCTCACAAATGACTTGCAATTAAAGTAGACATGACATGGAAGGCATGGCAAAAAGAATCATGCAAATAGGCATCATAGATCAAAAGATATTAAGCAAACAACATGACATCGCAAAGTAACAGACTTAGAGAAAAACAAAGGTGGCTGTCAAAAACAGCAACATAGCAACTTTGGAGCTAAATAACTATATGACCAGCAAGCATATCATGGCAATGCAACACATGTAATGAAAGTAGACATGATGCTTAACAATATGCAATTGGAATCACTCAATTCCGATAAACGGTCGCGACACACTCGTCGACCGAAGTTGCAACAAAATAACAGTTTCAGCAACAGCAGCACATTAACATCAGGATCACCACTTTGGAGCAAGATTTAATACAGCTAAAGCACCCAAACATGGCAAGTTAAAGCATGGAAATGAAGTACACATGATGCTTAACACATAGGAGAAAGAATCAATGCAATATGCCTCATGGATTTGTTACAATCATCATGCAAAGTTGCAACAAAAATATAAACAACATCACTTAACAGGAAAAACTAGCAGTTTAACGGCTTGATGCCCTGTTCAGCACACAATTACACAATCAAGACATCCTCAAATGCAAATGCTCACAAAAGATGAATTAAAGTACACACAATTTTGAGCAACTTTCATTTTGGGGGCACGTTCATCGGAGCTACGGTTCAACGGGAAATTACAGCGCAAAACGGAAACAACGGCAGTTATTTCCAGACTTAGCAAAATTGGAAAAACAATAAAAACAGAAAAAAAGGGTTGGGCTCCTCACCCAGTGGGCTCGGCCCACTGGCCGGCTGGAGGCTGGATCTGGCGGGGTACTGGGCCGGGGCGCATGGGCCTTGGAGCTGGTGGCCTGGCTGGGCCGGCCCACCTGGCCTGGCTGCAGCGGCTGGGCACCGGCTCGGCCGGTTCGTCCCGAGCGGGGCTCGCAGCGGTGGCGCCGGGCTGGCTGCCGGCTGGCCGGCGAGGGGGGGCGCGCAGAGGGGCGCGGTGGAGACGGAGGGAGCATCCAGGGGAGGCGGGGTGCCGCCCGCCGGCGGGAGGCGGAGGAGGCCGGCGACGAGGGCCCGTGGCCTGGCGGGGGAGCTCGGCCTGCTCCTCCCATGGCGGCCGGGTCCTCTTGGTGCACCTGCGCGGGGGAAGGAGGAGAGGTTAGGGGGCAGGGAGGAGAGAGGGAGGAAGAGAAGGGGAGAGGGGGCGCAACTCCGCGGCTTGCCGGCGACGGCCGGAGCGGACGTGGAGGCGGCGGCGGCCTCGGGCACGGGAGGAGGAGGGAGTTGGAGGAGAGAGAGAGAGGGAGAGGTTGGGACGATCTGGGGCCTCCGATCGTGAAATCTGACGGCCCGAAAAATTCTGGATCCAGGGTTGTGCGAAAATGGGGGCAAAATATCAGATCTGGGGGTTGGCTAGTGGCTTAGGGAAACCCTAAGTGGTGGGGTGGTCTATTTATAGCCCGGGTGGCTGGCAGTTTGCAAAAACATCACCGGTTTTTCTCTCGCGCGCGCGGTGCTCACGTTTCTGACCGCCGGGGGTCCGCAGTACCTCCGATTCGGGTAAAACTTGGAACAGCGCGATCAGCGAGTCGAGCCGGAGGCGTTCACCTCGCGCTGGAACCATTCCGAGAACACTTTCCGACGCGCTATAAAAATATCCCGTTTAATTATTAAACGGGGTTTTTCGCTCCGTTGGCTGCGGCTGGTCTCATGCGGTTTTCGCGACGGTGATCGGGTGAAACCCGGTGTCGCAAAGGTCGAGTGTCAGGGTGGCAAGGGTCGGTCTCCGTCCGATACGAGATAAGAGGGGAAAAAATAATCGCCGATCGATAAATCAGGGATGCAAACACCGCAAACAAATCAGACAATCAAACAATTTACACCGAAAACAATTTTTTAATTTTTGTGAAAACTGGGCTGTTACAGCTACACCCAGTGGGTGCACTAAGAAGTGGTCCCACTGGAAGGATTTATATAAAAAGTCTCCAATCAAAAGACTCCAAGTTACTCGGAGCCTTGGGGGCTACTGTCGTGGTCATACCTAAGGCATACCCTTAAGTATCACATATCATGGGGTACCCTTAACGAGACAATAAGAGTAAGACAACATGACATATAACTGAGTCAGGTGTTACTCGGTTACACCAACTCGGATGCTGCAACTCGGATGGTCTAACTCAAATGCTCCAACTCGTATGGTCCAACTCGGATGCTGCAACTCGGATTGCCCAACTCGGATTGTCCAACTCGGATACTCCAACTCGGATACACCAACTCGGATGCTCCAACTCGGATGGTCTAACTCGAATGATGCAACTCGGATGGTCCAACTCGGATGCTCCAAGTCGGATACACCAACTCGGATGCTGTAACTCGGATGCTCCAACTCAGATGCTGTAACTCGGATGGATTTATTCTGTGCGTGGCAACTCTGCATGTATCAACTTTGCACGTGACAACTCTGCATTAAAAGGGAAGTTACTCACGGCAGTTACTACGCCAAGCATTACTTTATGCCGCATTTATTAGGCACTAATCTCTCATTAATTCCCCATTTATGTAATTTAAGTGGCATGGGGGTGGCGCACTTTATATAAGCCATTCCCACCACTACCCAAAAAGGAGGGTCTTCTTCCTCCTCTCTCACGGGATCTTATCCCATGTAATGCCATGTTCTTCGTGTTCTTACACAGATAAAGGAAAAGCTCCTCCGGGAGCCCGAGACGTAGGGATTTTATCTCCTCCGCGAGAGTCCCGAACTCGATAAAATCACCTGCGTCCACCCGTTTGCATCTCGACAGATCATGCTCCGTTCATACCCCCTCTCTATTGTCAGAATTATATCGACGACCACGACGGCCTCCTCTGCCCCCGCCCTGGCGCGGATCCAGCCATGGGGGCCTCCCCCGCCCCGCCCTGGCGCGGATCCAGCCATGGCAGGCGGCGGGACGAGGCGGTTCCGGAGGGAGGCGGGGGACGAGGCAAGAGGAGGGCCACTGCCGGCAGAGGGAGGCGGGGTCAGAGGGAGAGGAGGGCCAGCGCCGGCGTGTTGGGAGAGGACGAGATGGGGCGAGGCGAGTGAGGAGAGGAGAGGGACGAGGGCTTGTTTCGTTCGTTGGGGCTGGGAGTGGAATTTCTTCGTACCGGTTCGACTCTTTGCGGGAAGCCGCTGGAAGCTGAGCTACCTCAGCTTTTTTCCATTGTGAAGAGAACGGCTGTGGAAATAAGTTAAGGGTCAGTTCTTTTGGCGGCTTCTCCCAGAAGCTGCCCTCCTCCCAGCTTCTCTGAGAAGCCGCCCCAAAAATAGAGTAATAGGGCGTGCCATGTCGGTTACTAGTTGTATGCCTTGCATTGACTGTCAAGACTAAATTGTCATCGTACCAGGATCGGACCAAAACATATTGTACGAGAGGCAATTCCGTTTCTCTATTGTGTTTACAAGAATCTCACAGGCGAGGCCGAATACTGGATGCAAATCAAATTGAGCCTGACAAAGGCGCTTACATTTCTAGCAAAATCATGGTTGTTTCTCCGGCTACTACCAACAAAACTGAATTAAATGAGGAACCCAGTCTAGGGCAAGTAACAAGCACGTCACATATGATATGAGGGAGCATCTATTGGGCGCGTACTTCTTTCCTGTTGGTTGGTTCTACTAGTACAATATTTCTTTGCTGTAGCCAGATAATCACCTGGCACCCTTCCCTTTGGGCTTGCCTTTTCCTTTACCTTTACCAAACCCCCCTTTTCCGCTACCCTTCCCCTCCGGTCTTCGACTTTTCTGGGATTTACTGTTTTGGAATTTACCATCCCTACCAGATCCCTCAGGCCTCCTGTTTTTCTGGAACTTATTGGGAAATTTACCATCTTTTGCAGATTTCTCATTCCTACGCAGATTTTGCATCGCCTTTTGCTGCCTGCCCTTCTGCATCTGCTGGGGATTTCTTATCTCTGATGGCACATCAGCATTTGGTATAGACCCACGCCCGCGACCAGCTGCAGGGTATCTTCTGTTTCCTCTTTGATGGCCACCTGGAAAAGGTCATAGCATCAGGCCGTGTTACATATGACAGCAATGATATCAAAGTTTGATAATTAACAGTTTAAATAAATCAAACTAACATTACTGTAGCTAGAATACGACAAGAAAGAGAGTTCAAGGGGATGCAAACATACAAGACATAAGCAACCAAAAGTAAGCATATGGCATCGAGGCTTATCGATTCCCAATTCGCTACCTCACCCGAATCGGGTCCGCTAAGGGTGTGTACATCTCTGATTCGTGAATCGGATACCGGGTTAACAAATCAGAGATGGGAGTTCATGAATACTAGACCCTTGGGCACAAACATAAATGTACATTCAACTGATAGGCAAAGCGAGAAACAGGCCTAGTTAGCCCACACAGCCCATAATCGACCCCATGGTCCCAACTCCAAGTCCCAAGTTCCAATCCTAATAAGCACCATGACTGCCTACCCTGCCGAATGTCGCTCCTCCAGTTTCTTCCATTTGCTTCCAAAAAACTCTCCCAGGGGATTCTATCGACTCCATCTTCCTCACCTCATCCACACGTGGCTCGGGGCTATGGCTGAAGGTGCGGCCACATACCATGCCAACCTACTCGACGACAACCAATGGCAACGTCCAACACAAGTACTCAATGGCAACATGAGCTTGCTGCACAGCACCGCCTTTCCATTTTTCTGTCGGTCTTCTTGGTTGGAATTGAATTTTGGTCCACACCAACAAATCGGTCAACAAATCCTTATCAATCGGCAATGAATTCGAACCCCAATCTACATTGGTGTTCAGAGTGTGGTTTAGTGAATCCGGTAACTATGGTCTGACGACCTGGAGAGAGAGGATAAACGTGGAAGAAGATGGGAAAAGGTAAAGATATGAAAGGGAGAAAGAACCAAACTAACATTGGGAGCTATCTTTATTTTGTAGGAAGCAACTGAATGTTTTGTCAATCATCAACCTAAGCTACTTCATTATCTAACAGTCCATTGGACTTGCAACACATATGGACACAATTCAGGCAGCCCAAAATATAACTTACAAGTTTGGCAAGCTAAGTGGAAAAGCATGCAACTTACAAATCCCCAGCGTAATACGCATCGAGTAAATACAAAGAAAAACCAGATCAAGGATGAGAATCATCAATCTGGTAAATAAGATAATCCTACCTTGGGTGATATTGAACTGACTGAATGCGTGAATGCTTCATATAAAGCTTTATTGAAGATGATAGGCCCAACAAGAAGAAAAATAACTAAAAACAGCTTTGCAGGAAATAAAATGACCAAATTGATGAACTATATGGACTTGCTATAAAATTTACAGCACAACAGAAAGAAAACCAAACACAAATAAATGTTGGTTACCTGGCGTGGATGTGCCCCCTTCTGCGCCATCTTTTCCACCAGAATTGATTGCTCTATGTGACTTCTGCTGCCATTTCTTATAGATATCTTTGCTCGCCTTTAACTTTGCACTGCTTTCCGTTTTAATCTAATCACAACACCAGTAATCAAAAGTTTTAAAATTACACCAACTGCTCGTCTAGACTCTAGATTAGGTAAGACATCTCTACAGAAATAATCTAGGTAGGTACACAATAGAGTACCATATTATAAAGTCTTTGTACACACCTCACATCTAAATTATGAATTTAAATTAGCAATCACAGTGTATACACATCTAGCACTCTAAATATGGTATATGAAGAAGCTGTATGCATATGATGTACCTTTCCTGTAGAAGTGACGCGGTCCCCATTATTCAACTTGACAAACTTGTTCTGCAATAATAAAATAAGGATTAGCATGACCAAAACGTGAATTTGCATATTGTGCATCCATATGTTGCTAGGAAAAGTTGTACCTTCATCCAGTGATATCGAGTTTTATGGGCTTGCATTCCAGAAGTTTCATCATCAACTAAATCAAGGACAGCAGCATCCAATCTGCACACATCATTAAGGTACATCTCCCAGTATTAGATATACTGATCATTTGTTATGGCTATCGATAGTGGCTCACTTCCACACCAAACAAGAGTCAATGGAATATCAGAAATGTGCACAGCATACCTATCTTGAACAAATCCTTCATTTCCCTTTACTGACAACCCAGCTTCTGAATGCTAAAGGGAGAAAGGAATAATGAAATTTAATAAATATTCCTAGTGCAGTAAAAAATTGTGAAGGACATTTCTCTTTAAGCTGCATACTTGGTTTTGAGGCACTGAACTTATGTAGTGATCCTCGTCTCTAAAGCTCTGTGCTTTCCGCTTCTTACCACAAACTTCTGAAATGGATAGATAACGAAAATATTATAATCACCATAAAAAGGGAGGATGGACTTTCTCTAGGAATAATGTTACAGAGCTCAAGATGCACTTTGACGTTAAACCAGCAATGGCAGGTATTAATATCACAGGTAGGGAAAAAAACGCAGACCTTTTTTATCCCAATTAGAAATGTTTTCTGTCTCTTCATCCTGCATAAAATATAGCCATAAATCACTGAACAAAGCATAAGAACAGAGTACCATATTCAGTGTGGCGCTCGCAGAAGAACGAATAAAGTGAGGCTTATTAACATTAGAGTGCTAGGTTCTCCATTAATCTATAACATTCCAAGGGATAACTGATAAGTAGAAACTATTCATAAAACACACAGAATAGGACATATACACAGAACCGGTGCATGGTGACCTACAAAAACAATTATGGAGCAAAAGCAAACAAATGAAATAACTTCAAATGGATCTGGCATGATAGATGCATCCGCTGTGTGTTTCATCTAAATGAAATTTTAGCATACATGAATAAATATTGCTCCATCACTGCATGAAGTTGAATTGCTAAATTACCAAAGCCAAATTATTCAGAGCATTCTATAGAAGTAAATATTGCAGACCAAGCAACTAAAGAACATCACAACCAAGACCATCATCTGCAACAGCATTAACTAGTGCATGTGCTGCAATTTTAAACAAATGAAAAACAAATAACTAGTGCTTATGAGACCATTTTTGAGTCAACACAAAGACAACAGTCACGAAAAAGTATTAACCTTTGTTGCCAGACCACCAGAATTCTGTTGATGCACCAAATTTATGATCCCCTCATGGACTTCTCTTTTCTTCTTCATCACATCTAGCCATTGAATGCTACCCTACAAGGACGACAAGATGACCATGTTAGTTCTTAAAAAATATATGGTGATAAGCGATATGCAAATATATGTACAGCTTGACTGGGCCACATTTGGAATAACTAAAAATCATGTGAAAAGTTGGTTCCAGCATTAGTCAAGTAATCAGATCAGAGTTTTTCTTAACCAGATCAGAGTTATTAGTATACTAACTGCATGTTGTTTGGTAATACGACAATTTGGCCACTATTAGTGGGTAAAAGGATTTATGTCACTTCACAATCCCAAATAATTCAATTAGGAAATAGAGATTTAATCTCATTTCTTTGATCTATTCTCCTCTTCTACGCCCCCACCCACCAACCCACCCAAATAAAAAGAATGCTCTGATTGCTGAGGCAGTCCCTGCCAACAGCTGAGTTAGGCGCACTGCATGTTGCTTTTGGAACAGACTCAACTCCTAGCAAAGGCACTGGATGTGTGTAGGGTCAACTCTTCTGCAAATGCTGCTGTTGTGGAAGACAACAAATTTCAGATGAAGATGTGGTTCTCTAAAGAGAGGTGCGGGCTTGTCGGCATGAGGCAAATACTGTAGTGCGTGAATAGGCTAAAATCAGACGCCCGTGTGAGGGTGATAGTTTCCTGTTTGGGGAATATGATGTTCCAGCTAAAGTGTCTGTTCATGTAATGGGCAATTTGCCCAACTTTTAAGTAATAAAGCTATTGCTTTCCCTAAAAAATCCTCTAAGGGCTCGTTTGGTAGCAGGGGATCCCGAGAGGATCCCCGTCATTACCCTGGGTGAGAAAACCACGATTATATTTCTCCCCGGTTTTCTTATAGGCCCATTTGGTGCCAGCTTGGAGGGGCCTTTTCCTCCCCGACCCACGTCAAATCCCTGGGTAGAAATCCATCGCCTCCCGACGTCAGGAGATTTCTCCCCGTTTCTCTCGCGACACGCAAAGCTTAGCCGCCGCCGCCGCCTCCTCGTCCCCTTCCACTCCTCTGTCTTCTCCTCCGCATCGGTCTTGCGAGCTCATCGGTCCCAGAGCCTACTCCTCATCGCAACCTGATGCTACTTCGACAATGGCCGTCGTCTCCCTCTTCTCGTGTGTCATCTTCTGCGTCCATCCGCCATGGCAGTAGCCTCAAAAAGCAAGTCTCCTCGTCACTGCCGGCATCTCTCTTCTATCTCTACTCCATATAACTCGCCCACCATCCATATGGGAGTTCCAGGAAATTCCGCTCAGCCACACCAATGCTCAAACCCATGGCGGCCTCTCCATCCAAACCTCGACGTGTGCCATGGCCAAGAGAAGCTGAACCAGGTGAAGAACTTGTTTCAGGCGGCGGAGACCTCCACAACGAAAACAGCTCTCAAGAAGTCAAAGTCAGAATTCCAGTGGTGCTTAGCCTGCTCCTGTGTGTAGGAACTCCATCGGTGAGCTTCACCACCTCTCCACCTGCATACGAGGTGGTCTGGATTTTACTAGCAGGACTGGGGAATTTTTCACCACTGTCTCTGCACCAAATGACGACGGGGAACAGTCACACCCGTGGTATTCTCACCCGTGGATTCGAGTGTGCCAAGAAAATTTCTCCCGTGGTTTCTCTCCCCTGGGTATTATCTCCCCAACAACCAAACAAAGCCTAAATGTTTCTGCAATGCAGGACCAGTAGGAACTTCTGCCACAAAAGACATTTGTGATTAGAAACACTCAATTTTTCATGCTCTTACTCCCTCTGTCCCATAATGATATTATATTACGGGACGGAGGGAGTACAAGTTAGCTTAAGCAGCAATCAAGTATTCAGATCAGAGCTACTAGTATACTAGCTGCATGTCGCAAATGTAGGAGAATAACTTAAATATTTAATATGATGCTGAAATTTCTCAGAACTAAGAAAATAAGATGCAGCAATGCATTACTTTAGAACTTCTTGATCTAGCAGCTTCACCTTCAGCCTCTAGAATTGTCTGTTTTGGCCTGATAAGCATTAAGAATGAAAAAGGCCCATTAGAATGCACAAAGTGAGCAAATACAAGCAAAACAAAGAAATGCTAGACGAAGAAACTACCTAAATGATTTCAGCCGCTCCGAGAACGCAATAGCTGAAATTTCATCCGATCTAAGAAGGTCTCTGAAGATAGGATGAAGACCTTCACGAGGCAAATCTTTTGCCCTTCTGATAGATTCCTTTGAAGGCATAGCGCGAGTCTTCAGATACAAACGGAAAGCATTAGCGCATGGCTTTTCCAATGCAATCAGATCTGTGCAGCCACTGATGACTTCTTTTACTCCATCAGAGCAAAGATCAAGTATTGTCTGAGGAAAACGGCCATATATTGATTCCCCATCAGCAAGAGATTGGTCAATTTTTAAATTCATTCCGTCCATGTCTTTCAGCAGTTCCTCCTCTGTTGGAGCAGGTCTCAGAGGTTTTGAAAGAAAGAGATGTAGGTCCAGTAAAAATGGCATGTCCTCTGAAGTGACAAATGTAAATGCTGTACCAGTTCTACCTTGCCGAGCTACTCGGCCAACTCTATGAACAAATAACTTCGGTTTCGCAGGAAAGTCCCAGTTCACTACATTGTCAAGCAATGGAATATCCAGACCCCTTGCAGCAACATCTGTCACTATAAGTAGCATGGTCTTCCTTGCCCTGAATCTTGAAATGTGAATAGTGCGGGCTTCTTGATCCATGGCACCATAGGAAAGGGAAGGTTCTAAGCCCTCTTCTCGGAAAAGAATATTCAAGAACTCTACATGATACTTCGTTGAAACAAATATCATTGTCTGTTCCTCAGAGCTGATACGCTCCCGGACCAAATACAGTAAAGCAGCTAGTTTCTCTTCCTGACGCAGTGTGAAAAAGACAAGCTTCAAATCAGGGCTGATCTTTTTATCCAAATCAAGTCTTATGACCTGAGGATCACGTAAGCCAGCTTTTGCGAATTCTGCGAGGGCTTTCGGCATAGTAGCACTAAAGAGCAATGTTTGCCTTGTATCACTCAATTTGTGTAGAATTGTGTGCAATTGCTCGGCGAACCCCAAGCTAAAGAGGGAATCCGCTTCATCAAATACAACATATTCTACTGATCGCAGTGACAAGTCGTCAACCATTGTCAAGATGTGCACAAACCTACCAGGTGTTGCAATTATGATATCAGGATTATCAGCCAATACTTCAAACTGACTCTCCATACTACCTCCACCAACAATTAGGCCAGTTTTTAGATCTACAGAAAAGACAAAATTACATAGTTCATCAGCAATTGTAGCTTTTGTTTTGTAGCTGCATAGGTGTACAATAGTGATATTCTAAACAATTCTACAACCCTAGTAAAGCTGTGTGCAAAAAGTAGTAATTCTGAAATAATTGTTTACTAACCAAGTCACTAATTTACTAGATTTCCCAAAAATTACTCACACTAGGATTCAATCACCACTAACTACTCAAACACCATGTTTCATATAACTTCATATCGCAAATTGGCTACAGTGACACAATGCATGACAAGTACAAGATCAGTTGTACACCCTCTGTTCATTAGGACGTTTTGGCAGTTCAATTTAAACTGCCAGAACGTCTTATATTTAGAAACAGAGGTAGTAATAAATTTTACATGCATGGATGGAACTCTTGGGTAGAATAATAACCAGTGATGCTGGAATACTGACGGAGGGGTCACACTGATGCTACTACATGCTAAGCATGCTTATCACATCAATCCATACATGACGCAACGTGAAATAGACTGTTCTAAGTACTGGTCATATCATACAACATCAAGCCACTAGAATAGGATTCTGAGATGGACAGATACACGAATCACAGTTCAAACGGTGTAAAGTATGGCCTGGTTAGGCTATGTATGAGAGGGGTACGCACCGGTGAACTTGCCGAGCTGGTGGGCAAACTTGAGAGTCTGGGTGGCGAGGTCGCGGGTAGGGGAGAGGATGAGGGCGCGGATGCCGGCGCCAGGGTCGCGGTGGCGGAGGCGCTGGAGCATGGGCACGAGGAAGGCGGCGGTCTTCCCGGACCCCGTGCGGGCCATGGCGGCGACGTCGAGCCCGGAGAGGATGAGCGGCATGGCCTTGCGCTGGATGGGCGTGGGCACGCGGTATCCCTTGTGGCGCACCCCGCGGTAGACCTCCTCGCACAGCCCCATGGACTCGAACCCGCCCGACTTGGGCTTCTTGTTGTGCGCCGCCTGCGCCGCCTTCTTCTTCCCCGCCGCCTTCGACTTCATCTGCGGCCGCCGCCATGGCTTGTGGTCCGATGTAGGGGCGGCGGACTTGCCGCTGGACGTGGAGGTGGGCGGGCGCGCCATGGGTGGTGGGAGGCGGCGGGCGGAGGGGGGGAGATGGTTTGGGTAGGTCTCAGCCGCGGCGGCGAGACAAAGGGGGAGGGTGCTGGTGAAATTGTGAACCGACCTTTATCTGGCCCGAAAGGGACCAGCCCATATTGATCAGGGGCCGGCCCATCCATATTGTCCGGATGGGTTTCATTCTCCGTCAGTCTCGGTTAACCGTGAGACTAAGGTTTTTCCTTTTCTAGCTATAAAACATACAATCTGCCTTTTTTCTAAACATGATCCGGGGACTTATGGTGTGTTTGGTTTGGGGTGCCGGCTCGATTGGCTCGCGGGCGCGTGGTTCACTTGGACCGCGTCGCTCCGCCCATTTTTTGCGGTGAAAGTTGTTTCGGCCAGCCCCGCTTGTTCGCTCGCCCTCTAAACCAAACGCTCGTTGCACTCGCTCGTTTAAGCCAACACGGGCCAACACCTTCAACCAAACACACCCTTAGACGTCCGGACGGCTCCAAGACGGAGGATGCTAGTGAGATCGCCCAGATGGCTACAGACTTTTATAGCATTCTCTATTCTGCGGAGGGAATCAACAATGTGGAGGCGGTACTCGAAACAGTTCCACGGAAAGTCACTTCAGAGATGAACTCTATGCTCAATGCCCCATACTCTCGGGAAGAGTTAAAAACTGCCCTCTTTCAAATGTTCTCAACCAAGGCCCCCGGGCCCGATGGATTTTCCGCACACTTTTTTCAGCGCCATTGGGATGTGTGCGGGGATGAAGTCACAACGACAGTTCTCAGCATTGTGGAGGGAAGAGAGTCGGCTGCAAGCATCAACAAAGCGATTTTGGTGCTTATACCGAAAGTTAAGAAGCCAACCCAACTGACACAGTTCAGACCTATTGCTCTGTGCAATTTATTAGGACAGTAAAACTGAGCATAATCCCAGCCTTCTCACGACATTAGTGTTTGTAGCCGTTCATTTTGATGATATATTGATTTCTGGCCGTCTGATTACCATTAGGGCTCAAATCGCTCGCTCAGTGGGCCAGCTGTCCTAGAGGGACGCTGCTCCGGTAGAAAAATCCGCGTCCGCCTGTTGATTGGGCTATGCTGGCCCAACTAGCACATATTTCGTTGAATGGTGTGTTTAGTCGCCTAAAAATACCGCTGGCTGGCATTCAATCCGATCCGCCTCCCCTCTCTCACGGTGCCTCCTCCCCTCCTCGATCCCTCCTCCCGATCCAATCCGACCTGCCCCTCCTCCATCGCCGCGGCCACACGTCGGCGATGCAAAACCTCCGGCGATCAGGCCTTCTTTCAGTCTGACAAACCTCCTCTCACCCGGAAAACATAGGCGAGACGCCGTCGTAAGAAATCTGCGCTTCCAGCCCCGACACGATCTACAAGCAAGCCGTCGCGCTCGACCCACAACCTTTTTATATGCCCAGCCAACGCATCGTGGAGGTTTGATCCGGTCGCTCGCTGATCGAGCCAAGGCAGGCGGTGGAGAGACAGAGAGAGACGACGAGATGGATCCAGTATTAACCGAAGTTGTGTTTCAACGGCGACTGATGGATGATGGCTACTGGATCCGAAACCCCTACTCTCCCCTCGTGCTATTCCTTTAATTTCGTCATTGATTAATGCCCTAAAAATCATATTTCGCCCCTGATGTTGATCTCTGGTTCTTGATTGTAGGTGTGGTCGTACTTGTGCTGAAAGATGGAGTGAACTGGGTCTGTTTGCGGCCTCGGCGGAGCGACTCCAGGATCGAACACGGACCGCCCGTTGGTGATGCTATCCCTTCCAGTACCTCTGCCTTTCTCCTACTTTACCTAGATAATTTGAAGCGAAGCTGTTGTGTGTGTTGATCCCAAATCCCCAAATTAATCCCGTGTGTATCTACATGTAGATATGTTGATCTAACTCTCCTCTTTAAACCTAATACTTTTTAGGCATAAATTCCTAATTTGTACTGATGTTTTACTCAAATTCCCACTTCAATAATTACTTATACGAAAGTAAGGAGATGAAGCCAGAAAGTGTCATTCGGCTCCTGGGTGTATACACGGCTAATCATCATGTCCGGCAGCGGCGCCGCAAGAATCAGCGTCCCTAAGCGCGCTTCCAGAACTTTCAAGTGTGATGACGATGACCTGCACCTGCGTGCGCACACCTACGGTTCTCTGGTAGGCATCAGGGAGAGGTATTCGCAAGCAAACAAATTGAGTTTGGCTTCATCATAATTATATTTCCTATTTTTGCTGCATAAGATTGGAGAATTAACTATCAGGAGTTTGTTGGCTTGATAACATCCCAAAGACATAAACGTTTCAAAAAAAATATCCCAAAGTGGGAGAGATTGTTGCAATTTTGGCTCAACAAGTTATGATTTTAACTGAAAGTCTGCAAGCTCCTCGTCCCAGGATGCTATGTGTTTCTTGAAGTTCTAAAAATAAGTTAAATCAAATCTTTGAGTAAAATCCTATATGCTCATAGTCTATGCTATGCCATATGCTAGCAGATTAAAGACAATATATGTGCATGTCCAGAAAAACATACACCGAGTGAGTTTACTATTTGAGTGAAAAATACTTGAAGAAGATACGCACGCTTTGGACCGTGTCGAATGGTAGATTATATCATCATGGAAGATCCACTACACCGAGTAACATAATCAATTTTCTGACTTACAATGTTCATGATCACCTCAGAACTGCTCTCAACATATCTCTTTGTGCGTTCCTTTTTTCTCTTTATTCTCTTTACCTGGTTTTTCTATATTTTAGGGATGGCAATATTATTTAAGTTGTTATGTTTTGCTCCAGTACCAATATAGAAGATACATTATTTCGACAGACTTGATTTCAACATTATTACGTGAGCTGGTAAATACAAAAGCACCAGTGACCTTCTTTGAAGTAGTCTTGAACATCAACTTTGAATTACAATGTTCATGATCACCTGAGAACTGCTCTGTCCGTATCTATCTGTGCCTTCCTTTTTTTCTCCGTTCTCTCTGCCTACTTTTTCTACATTTCAGGGATGTCAACACTACTTAAGCATTTATGTTATGCTCCAGTACTTTTTATAGTTTATTTCAACATTACTTAAGTCAGCCGGCAACTACAAAAGAACCAATGACCTTCTGTGAAGTAGTCTTCAACATCAACTATACCATCACTTACCTAAGCAATGACAATCACTCCCATCTATTATCTGACTGAAAGTAGGTAGTGATGTAATGATTAGATAAATTAGAATATATTTATTTCCATTCATGAACCAGTAAACCACTACACATTGATTTACGTAGAGTTCGATTTTATTTACCTAATGATTTTCTTGCATGTTAGAATGAACTTGCAGTGAATGCATGTTTCCTTTTTTCTGGTACAAACAGATAGAACAAATGGTTATTTTCACTCTCTCCCATCTCACGAACTGATGCAACAGTTTAGTCCTTTTTTTGCATCTTCCTTCCTGTTGGTGAGAACATATCCTTAACTTCGGATTGGGTATATTTTCTGCTCGGTCACTTTCAAGTGTAAATTGTAATTAGAAACAAGCCCGTCATAAAGGAGGATCTACACTTAGCAATTTTATTTCCATGGGTTGCAAAAAATAACTAAAAAACTGGTTTGATTTAATATGTATGTATACTATTTGAATTTTTGTTGCTATTTTTTGTAGCATCACTTCTTAATCTTTGTTCATTCACAGAGCTTCCTTCCATGTAGTTTATACATGCAACTTCAGCTCTTGGTGTGTACAATATTTTATCTACACAGGCTGGTTTTGATGTGAATAAAATTAACTATATAGGGTTTACTTGATGCCAACAATGAACAATGTCCTACCTGGTATGAGGGAGTCACCGAGTCTTATATTGTTTCCTCTACCTTTGTGATCTATTTTTCACGCGGTACTCTATAAAAATAATATGTATGTGTTTATTTTAGGGATACTGGAAGAGGGTATTGAGGTCATTAAATTAAACTTCACTGTCTTATATTCTTTCCTCTGCCTTTATGATCTACTTTTCATGCGGTACTCTATAAAAATAATATGTACTCCCCTCGATCCATAATAAGTGTCACTCATGTAGTACAAACTTTATATTAGCTTAGTACAAAATGAGCGACGCTTATTATGGATCGGAGGGAGTATGTATTTATTTCAGGGATACTGGAAGGGGGTGTTGAGGTCATTAAATTAAACTTCAATATTTATATTGATAAAGTTGAATGCTGGTCTTACTTCTTGCCTTATAGTTATAGTTCTCATTTTCAGTAGAAGATTTCACTTTCATTACCAGCCTTGATGTTTTATCTACCATGCCCTTGGATATTTACTGCATATATCATACATCCTTCAATTTTTTAATAAAATAGTGTTCCAATCCAAAACATGACCCCTACAGACTTCTAATCTAAATGTTTATGAGTAACAAAGAAAGAAGACTTGCCATTTTAGAACTTAGTAGGTGTCAACTTTTCTGCGAGCTACCCTTTGACCATATACCAGAGATGGAGCCATCGAGGTATTTTGCTCTTGTTTCTGATGAAGTTGGTGCTAATGCAGGATTGAGATGGTGATGATGTATGGAGTTGCACGTGTACGTATCAGACTGAGTATGGCATATTGCTTCTTAAAGTTTAGTGCTATGATTTGGGGAAGTACCTATGCTTATCTATTGTTAGTTTGATTTGTATTTTTGTGGTTTTGTTTTATTATAGCTTGAATCAAACTATGGCAATGGCTCTGTAATGATTCCCTAATATGGTGATTTTTTAAGATCCAGTTCCTACTTATATCAGCTAACAAACTGACCATATGGATAAAAGTGTTGAATTTATAAATCTGCACTTCAGTTTTGTATTATTTAGATTTTATTACAGTGCAAATTTTGCTATCCGTGTATTCAGAAGTATCTACAAATAAGGCCCCTAACCAGCCTAATGAAAATGACTAAACTTTCATTCTGCAATCAGCGTTTGAAAATAACACAAGAAGTGTGCTAAAAAATAAAACTACCTTTGTACATAAATTTGTAACATTATCAACTATACTTAAAAAAGACGGGTGCGGCAATGCGCACCATCAATGATCTAGTGTCCTCTATAAGATTGCTTCAAAGGTGGTCTCAAACAGGTTGAAGATCATTCTTCCAAACATCATATCTGAAGAACAATCCGCCTTTGTGCCAGGAAGGCTTATCACAGACAATATAATAGCTGCGTACGAATGCCTTCATTTCATGAAGAGGACCAAGGCAAAGTCGAAGCAACATTGTGCTCTGAAGTTGGACATGATGAAAGCCTATGATAGAGTTGAGTGGAGCTACTTGTGTGCTATTATGACCAGGCTGGGTTTTTCTGATTCATGGGTGAATATTGTGATGGGCATGGTTTCTTCAGTACAGTTCTCTGTATCTCTTAATGGCAGAAAACTGGAAGACTTCAAACCTTCGAGGGGTATTAGACAAGGGGGCCCAATCTCTCCTTATTTGTTCCTAATTGTAGCAGAGGGCCTTTCATGCCTCTTAAAATCGAGATCACAGTCTCTGGAATTGAAAGGGTTGCAAGTGGCGCCGCAAGCACCACATGTTAACCATCTTCTTTTTGCAGATGACAGCCTGCTGTTCTTTCGAGCAACTAATGAGGGAGCTTTGGAGGTGGACCAAGTCTTAAACCTTTACTGCGAAGCGTCGGGCCAGCGTATAAATTTTGACAAATCATCCATCTTCTTCAGTAAGGGGGTCTCGGAATCCAGCAGGGGTTCTATCAAGACAATTCTTCATGTGACAAACGAAACCCTGAATGAGAAGTACCTAGGAATGCCCTCTGATATTGGTTCTTCAAAAAATGGGGCTTTCAAGTACCTCGTTGACAGCTTATGGAGTCGGGTTCAAGGGTGGATTGAAAAGACCTTATCATATGGAGGCAAGGAGGTTCTTGTCAAGTCTGTGGCGCAGGCAGTTCCGGTGTACTTGATGTCTTTCTTCAAACTCCCAAGAGGGCTATGCGAATTGGTAATGGTCTGGACACGAATATCTGGCATCACAATTGGATTCCGCGTCTGGAAAACTTGAAACTGTATGGTTCCCTACAGATTAACCCGCCACAGCTGGTGGCGGACCTCATCTATCAGACCAGTGCATCATGGGACATAGCAAAGCTACATCAAACTCTACTGCCGATCGATGTAGCTGTTGTGCTCTCTATCCCACTTTGTACGCAAAATCAACATGACTTTTGGGGCTGGTTTCATGAGCGCAATGGCAAATTCACAGTGAAATCTGCTTACCGTATGCTGATTGGTTTCAAGTTCAGGAGAGAAGCATGGTGGGAAGAAACCGAGAGCTCCTATGGTGCTGGGAGTGAGCAGAAGGCATGGCATTTTATGTGGAAGACGCCGGTTCCATCGAAGGTGTGCTCTTTTTTGTGGAGGTTAGCGCATGTTTCTCTCCCAACTAAAGATGTCCGTTGCCGTAGGAAGATGGCCACTACCAACCAGTGTTCGTTGTGCGGTGCGGAGGACTCGTGGAAGCACTCGCTCCTCACTTGTTCTATGTCCAGATGTATTTGGGCGCTTGTTGATCCTGCTATGTTTGAGCACCTAATTGCTACAAACGAACCAAACCCTAAACAGTGGATTTTTGCCATGCTAGACTCTCTGTCCCAGCAGGAGTTTGTCAAACTCTCAATCACCCTGTGGGCGACGTGGTACGCCAGAAGACAAGCCATCCATGAGAACTTATTCCAAATCCCACTATCGACCAAGTTGTTCATCTCAAGGTTTATTGAAGAACTGGAGGCTCTTCCTTCATCACATCAAAGGAATGTCGGGCCTCCCGAACTGGACCCTGCCTCCTAGGGGTTTCTGCAAGATTGTGGTGGATGGGGGTGTCTCACGATCTGGACTGGATGGAGCGGCAACTGCAGTCTACCGAGATGAACTTGGCCAGTTTCTGGGAGCCTCATCCCTGGTAATTCGAGGCATCTCTGATCTGGCAACACTTGAGATAATGGCATGTCGAGAGGGACTTTCACTTGCTGAAGATCTCAATATCCGTAACATCATCATTGGGTCGGATTGTACCCAAGGTGTCCAAGACATCAACAAAGAAGAAGGAGGGACTTATGGTGCAATAGTCAGAGAGATTTCGTCGAGGAAAGTTCGTTTTCTTAGTTGCTCTTTTACTTATGTTAGTAGACTTGGTAATGTAGATGCACACAATCTTGCTAAATTCAGTCTTAGCTTGGGTCTAGGCCGCCATGTGTGGTTGGGGCAGCCTCATGACCCTCTCTGTATTCCCCTAGTGGTTTCTATAAATCTATAAAATGGGGGTGTTACACCTAAAAAAAAGCTATAAAACTTACACCCCTAAAAAATATATAAAACTTATTGTTCCTAAAAAAACTATAAAACTTACTTGTCATTCAAGTGGATGTATGTAGAACTAAAAAAATATTAGGTGTATTCATTTAAATGATATGTAATTATGATCGGAAGTACTAATAAGTACTCCTTCCGTTCCAAATTAGATGACTTCCAATTTTTCACATGTGTACATAATGAAAGTCATCTAATTTAGAACGGAGGGAGTAGTAAGTAATAACTAGTGCTCCCTGAGTGAGGTTTTTTGGAGCTCGAGCTCCATGGCTCTCGTTTTTCAATTTTTTTTTGAAAAACCTATTTTTAAGTTAAAAAAAAGGTATACAAGTAAACAAGGATGTGAGGTGCATGCGTGTAAAATTTCAGCATGATAGACCTTGAAATGTGATCTACACAAAAAAGGTTAATTCATGGTATGGAAGAATGAATAGTACTATGGATTAAAAGACCTTTTTTCACATCCCTAATTTTTTAGTTTTTCGTCCTGAAATTTTACACGCTTGTGATTTGTGGCTTCATCTATCTCTGTGTTCTTTTTCAGAATTTTTTGAAATGTAAAAAATGAAATTTTACACATTTTGAGTTTTGCTCCATAAAGGGTTCCATGGAGCTCGGTCTACATTCACAATTTCCGCTACTCCCTCTATAAATAAGCACTAACTAATATCATGTGGATGTCTGCTCCCAGTTATCTGGCGTGATAGATCGTATGCGCTAAAAGGATCTACCGAGCGCATGATGAGCATCGCGCTGGAAGAAGCCTGCACGCGATAAGCACTAGCATGTGAAGGGGGCACTGTCAGACCATGGACTCTCTGCACATCTCTTCCTCCCCAAACCAACAAACTCTATCGACAATATCACTAGTACGAAAGAATTGTTATGCTACACCGAAGAAAATTGTGTGTCACACGGACTATCATGCTACAGCAAGGAGAATTAACCCGTTGTGGATATTAGAACATGGCAATGTTGCGAAGAATTTCCATACTACATAAGAGAAAGTTACCTGCATGTTCAAGAATTATCATGCTACAACAATAGAGAATTGTCATGTTGAAGTGGAATATATTTAAACATGCAACGTTGTAGCAGAAAGAATTGCCATGATATAGAAGAACGAAGATAATGTCATGTTCAGGAATCGTAACAAACGATAATTGTTGTGCTACATCAAAAAGAATTGTCATGCTACACAAAAATGTTACCGCACATGTTTAAAATTTAGTATACTAAATCAGGAGAATTGTCATGCTGATACACGAGATAGCTTCTCGTCCCTCGTTGGTTACCCCAAGTGGAAGGTGAGATGTAGCGTATGATACGTCTCAAACGTATCTAGTTTTCCAAACACTTTTGCTATTGTTTTGGCTTCATTCTTGCATGATTTGAACGAAACTAACCCGGACTGACGCTGTTTTCAGCACAGCTACCAGTGTTGTTTTCTTTTGTGCAGGTTTTTGGATATTTAGGTACGCTGGAAAAATCCCAAAAATATATATAAAAAATCAGCGTTCCGGAAGCTTCCGCAAGTCCAAAGGGGGCCCACAGGGCAGCCAGGGGGCAGCCAGGAGGGTGCCTGGCGCGGCCCAGCCCCTGGCCGCGCCACCTGCCCTTCTGGCTTGGTCCCACGTCCCCCAGTGCCCTACTTTGGCCCTATTTATTCTCCCGACGCATAAACCCCAGACCAGAAGTCGCTTTTCCAATCTACGTCGCGGAGCCGCCGCAACCCTCTGTTCTTCTCCGGGAGAGCTAATCTGGAGGCTGCATTGCACTCCGGTGAGGGGAAATCATCGCCATCGTCATCATCATCGCCTCTCCATCACCCCTCCATGACTTCCTCTCTCATGTGTGAGTAATTACCTGCTGTAGGCAAAGGGGGTGGTAGGGATTGGATGAGTTAGATCATGTAATAGTTCAATCAGATTGTTGGGGGCATGTTGCCTATCATCTACTTGGTGTTTATCATCTCTGTTACAACTTGTTGCTCTTAATGCTTGTCACTTTGGGCCCGAGTGCCATGATTTCATATCTGATCACCCTTTTGTTTCTTGAGTTTGTGGTGTTCTTGATCCTATCTATGAGTTGTATGCACCTATTATAGTCCGGAACCGGCGATCCCAATGGTGACAGCTTGGGACACCAAAGTGGATGGACTATAATTTGAGGATTATGTGTATCCATGAAGTGTTAATGCTTTGTTCCGGTGCTCTTTGACAGAAGTACCTTAATCTCCCTAAGTTCATTTTGGCCCCGTTTGTAGCGGGAGGGTAGGACAAAAGATGTTGTGCAAAGTTCTTATTGCAAGCACATACAACTACCCTGGGATACACGCTTGATGTTTGATATTTGCCTAGATGATCCTTTCTTTTCTGTGAGCCTTGCCCGTGTTAGAATCTATTACATGTTCGTTCTCATCCAAGCAGCGCCCAACCATCCATCTCGCTAGCCTACAGTGTTTTCTTTCCTGCTTGTTACTAGTTGTTTACTTTTGTTGTTTTACTTTTGCTGTTTCACCACTATTATCACCACCACTATTACCACCGTATCACAGTTGCTACTAATACCTTTGTGCAAGCAAGTGTTTATTTCAGGTGCGGTTGAATTGACAACTCAATTGTCAAAGCATGTACGTATTCTTTGTGTCCCCAAGTGTCGAATCAATAAATTGGGTTATCTTGCCCGCGAAGACTATCTCGATCCCCTATAGTTGAGGGTCATCAAATACTGTTTTCTGGCGCCGTTGCCGGGGACCATAGCTTTATTTACAGGTCTACTTTAAGTATCCTACCTGCTGCACGCTATCCACTATGGGTAAGAAGGGAGACCCCAAGGTTCCGATCTTACCATCCCGTACGAGAAGAGGTACTGCTCTTAGCACTAGTGCTAAACTTGATTCACCTTCAGTTATGAGTCAGTTTGATTCACCTCAGTCACATGCTAATTCTGCTGAGTCTGGCAATATGTCAGATACTTTTGATGATGCTTATACTACCTTTGAGACTACATGTTCACTTGGTTCTTTTATTGAATAACAGATTGCTGCTGCTGCCCGATTCTCGGGTGTTGAAATTCCTGTTACCCAAACACCTATTGGAAAAACTCATAACTTTGTTGGCCTTAAGGAGAAACTCCTTGAGGATGATTATATTACGCTTGATGATGATTTTTGCAGGGAGCTTAATGAATGTGCCGATTCCGACCCTGCTACTATAAAGAAGTTGCTAGCAAAGCATTCCCTGAAGAACAAGTTTACTCCTGATCCTACTTTTGCTACGTCTTCTATATGCATCACTGATCCTGATTATGATTTCTCTGTTGACCTTTCACTTATATCCACAGTTGAAGTTGATCCCTTTTATGGCAGAGAAAATGATGATGCTATCGAGCACCTGACCAAACTCACTGAGTTGGGTGGCTTGTTTACTACTGATGAAAGGATCCGGAACTTTTATGTGACAAAGCTTCTTCCTTTTTCCTTGAAAGGAGATGCTAGAGCATGGTATGATGCACTACCATGTGGTTCCATTTAGAGTCCTCAAGATATGGCTATATCTTTCGTTGATAAGTATTTTCCTGCTCATATGCAACATGCCGCTTTGCAAAGAATTTATAACTTTAAACAGTTGCAGGATGAGCATCTCCCTAAAGCTTTGGGGAGATTTTGCAGTTTGCTGAAGGCTAGACCGGGACATGAGATCCCTAAAAATTAATTACTTGATATATTTTATGCTGGTATAACCGATGGGTCTAAATCCTATCTAGATAGTTGTGCTGGTTGTGTTTTCAGGCAAAGAACACCGAACGATGCGGAAGAATTGATGGGAAGGATTGCCAAAAACCATGAAGATTGGTCCGTGCCTGAATCACCTCCACCACCAAAGAAGAGGGGCATGCTTGTCCTAAGCCCCGAAGATATGCAAGAAGCAAAGAAGTCTATAAGAGAGAAAGGTATTAAAGCTAAAGACATGAAGAATCTACCCCCAATTGAGAAGCTGTGTGAGCCTACCACTCACCCACCTATGGTAGAGGTACACTCTCTTTTAGATTTCAATGCAAGTGACATCCCAAAAGGTAAACCTTCTGACCAATGTTTAGATGAGCTTGATAATTTTATTATGAAGCAGAATCACTTCAATGAGAAGATACAAGGTTAGTTACATGATAATACTCTTGCTATCAAAAGTTTGCTTGATGTTCTAGGAATAACAGTTAATGATGTTAAATGTCTTGTGAAGCATTTTAATATGGTTCAAACTCAGCTTGAACAAATTTCTAATGTGCAAAAAGATTTGCTTGCTAATAATGCCAAACAGGACAATTTACAGGCTTATGGTATAAAGACCCGGGGTGGAACACACACACAGGACCCTCTCTACCCAGAAGGGCATCCAAAGAGGATCGAGCAAGATTCTCAAGTGCAGGAAGAAGAAATTGTTAGCTCTCCAAAGAAGAAGAAGAAGAAAAAGAAACACAAGGAAGCTGACAATTCCAATGATCCAATAGAATAAGAAGAACAAGCTGTTGATCCAAACAACATATCTACCTCAGATGCTGAGACTGAAGACGGTGCTGAACCTGAAAAAGATGCTGAAAAGAATGATCCACCCGAGGTTCGTGAAGAAGAAGCACCCGATAATAAGCGCAAGAAGTATACTAGAGAAGACTTTCTTGCAAGGAGACATGGGAAGGAATGAGAACCATGGGTACAGAAACCCATGCCTTTCCCAAGAAAGTCCGTCAAAACCAAAGAAGAAGAGCACTACAACAAGTTTTGTGAGTGGATGAAACCTCTTTTTCTTCAAATCCCTTTGACTGATGCTATTAAGTTACCTCCTTACTCTAAATATATGAAAGATATTGTTACTAATAAAAGAAAAGTCCCTAATGAGGCAATATCTACTATGCTTGCTAACTACTCTTTCAGTGGCAAGATTCCTGAAAAGCTCGGTGACCCAGGTATACCCACCATTCCTTGCTCCATAAAAAATAATTATGTTAGAATTGATTTATGTGATCTTGGTGCAGGAGTGAGTGTTATGCCCTTTTCTCTCTACAAAAGACTTTGTTTAGAGAAACTAATTCCTACATATATCTCTCTCCAGATGGCCGACAAGTCCACGGCCGTCCCGATCGGTATTTGTGAGGATGTTCCTGTTGAAGTTGCCAATTGCTTAATACTTACTGATTTTGTTGTGCTTGACATGCCCGAGGATGGGAGCATGTCCATTATCCTTGGTAGACCTTTTCTTAACACCGCAGGTGCTGTTATTGATTGCAATAAAGGGAAGGTTACCTTCAACGTGAATGACAAAGAACACACGGTGTATTTTCCGAAGAAGATCGACAAAAGGCATGGCCTTAACTCCATTGAGAATATCGAGACCGTGAAGATTGGAGAATGGGATTGTCCACTACATGTATACCATAAATACAATAATTATGGTGGGGACAATGTCCATTGAAGTGAGAGTGCAATGATCACTTCATAAGAGGCGAGACTTTCTGCGCTATATACCACAGGTTTGTTGGTAAGACTTGATCAACCTTGCTAACTAGCATGTTTTATATAGGTAAAAAGTTGAGCTTGTTATGTTTTCATTTCCTTTAGCTTTTATTCTCCTTGTTGTACCCAAGTTTTTTGTGTTTAAAGCTTCACTTGTTCTAAATTTTGTCTCAAGTTCACGAAAGTTTTTGCAGCTTTTTGAACTTTGAAAAATTCTCTACAGTGAAGTTGCCCAGAAAATTCCAGAAAAATCAAAATCAAAATTTCCAGGTAAAAAGCCATCAGGAGGCACCTGAGGCTGACCAGGGGGTCCACCCCTGGCCCAGGAGGCCAGGTGGCGCGACCCAGCTCCTGGCCGCGCCACCCACCCTCCTGGGGCCCACAGGCACCCCCTGGTGGCCTCTCTTCCCTCACTCTCTCTCCTTCCTCCCAAAAACTCGTGTTCTTGCTCTGGTTCTGCTGTTCTTGGTGTTCTTGAGCACGAAACCTCGATCTCCTTCTACAACCACTCATTTGAGCTGAAATTTGGAACAAATACTCTTTGGTATGTGACTCCCTCACCCGTCCAACTAGTTTTCTAGTTGGTGGCTTCATTAATGAGTATTTAGTGGTTCTTGGTGCTGTTTAGTTGAGCTTAAATGTTTGTGTAGAAATTTATTTTTCAAGTTTTGTTGCTAGTTTGAGCATTGGTAAAGTAAGTAGAATGTTTTCCCCAAACTAGTTTTGCTTAAATCTTCGTTTTTGTGAATTGTTAAAAATTTCAGAAATGGAGAGGCTAGGAAAGTGGCTTGGGAAGAAGAAACCCGAGCGCTCTAGCCGTGTTACGCGTTCCGCAGCTTCACCTTCGACCACGAGGGTGAGCTACAATGAAGATATCGTACCCATAGAGATGTTGGACACGTCACCCGCGAAAGCCATGGCATATCCATGCGAAGATTTCATGGAGGATGCCGGCATACAAGAAAAGTTCTATGCTCTGTGTGCCAATGCAGGTTTGACACGGCTTGTTACGAGCTGTGTACCACAGTACGAGACACTCACCGCTATTTTTGTTAACAGTTTCAGGTTTTATTCTGACAATGATATTGTGGTGTTTCGACTTTATGAAAGATTGCTGACCATGCCTATGAGTATATTTTGTGAAGCTTTAGGTTTGCCAGGCTTGGTCGAGAAGAAGAAGAAGAGGAAAAATGTCCAAACTGTTGCACTCAACACCCTCCTCGACTCGTTCTGTAACACTAAAGTGAGGCCATCCAACCGTCAGAAGATTTCCAACATTATGTTCCCTCACCTCAGGTATTTCGCCTATTATATTGCTAGAGGAGTGTTGGCTCGAGACAACACGAGCAACACTTCTACGCCTGATACTGCTATCATGGCGAATGCCCTCTCAGGGAAGCACGAGTATCATGTGGGTTCGCTTATTGCGAAACGCCTTGCTACTAATAGTAACAAGGCGGACCTCTTTGGTGGCGTCTATGCCACACTTCTTTTGCAGTTTCTCCAAGGAGAACCGCGCCCAGATGATGCAATCTTTCCTTTTGTTAGCCTTGACTTGACTGCCATGAAGAGGCATTTCTTTGTTACTAAGACCTTGATACGTTCCAAACGTATCTATAATTTCTGCTTGCTCCATGCATGTTTTGTGTGACTTTGCCATGTTTTGCTTGAACTTTCATACACTTTTGAGCATATTTGGACTAATCTATTAACCCAGTGCACCCAGCTGCCAGTTGCTGTTTTCTGCTGTTTTTGTATTTCAGGTTTTCCGGCCATTAAAAGTGCTCCAAAAAATCCAGAAAAATCAGATAAAAAATCAGCGACACGGAAGCTTCCGGAATCACCAAGGCAGTGGAGGGGGGCCACCACAGGGACTCCAGAATGGTCCCTGGCGTGACCCCACCCTAGGCCGCGCCAGGGGGCCTCCTGGCTGCCCTGTGGGTCCCCTCGATGCCCCCCTCTGCCTATATTTAGCCCTCGGGGTGGAAACCCCTAAGAGAGATCTCTTTTCCGCGAACTCGCCTCTGTACCGCCGCCGCCATTTCAAGATCGGGGTTGTCTGGAGAAGCTGCCCCGGCACCCTGCCGGGAGGAGGAACCCCCTCCAGGAGACCATCCATAGCCATGGACGCCTCCCGTATGTACCGTGAGTAGCCCCCCTTGGACCATGGGTCCGTGACCAGTAGCTATGTGATGTACCCCTCCCCTCTTTGTGCTTCCACTTTCGAGACCTCGTGAGCTGCCTCACATGATCGAGGCACTTTTGTAATTTCTACTGTTGCTATGCTGAGTTTGCTGGGATCTGATGGATTATGAGACTATGTTCATATTGTGATGAGTAATATATTTGGTTCTTCTCTTTTATATTTTGTTCTTGAGTAAATTCTTGCATGTTCTCCGTTGCAGTATTTTGCTTTGGCCAAGTAATTTGTTGCAACTCCAAGAGGGAGCGTTATGCTTGATTGTGGGTTCAGCCCCTTGATGTCTAGCTTGAGTGACAGAAACATGAGACTAGGGGATGTGCTGTTGCCACCAGAGATAAAACAACGGTGCTTGTTGATACGTCCCAAACGTATCTATAATTTCTGCTTGTGCCATGCATGTTTTGTGTGACTTTGCCATGTTTTACATACACTTCCATACACTTTTGATCATATTTGGACTAATTTATTAACTCAGTGCACTCAGTTGCCAGTTCCTGTTTTCTGCTGTTTTTGTATTTCAGGTTTTCCGGCCATTAAAAGTGCTCCAAAAATTCCGGAAAAATTATATAAAAAATCAGCGTCCCGGAAGCTTCCGGAATCACCAAGGAAGGAAGGGAGGCCCACCACCAGGCAGCCAGGAGGGTGCCTGGAGCGACCCAGCCCTAGGCCGCGCCACCTGCCCTTCTGACTGCCTCGTGGCCCCTCTCGGTGCCCCCTTTGGCCCTATTTTTACCCCCACGAAGGAAACCCTGATTCCAGACCCCTTTTCTCCAGAAGCAATTCCGATCTTCGCCGCCATCAGAAACAAGTTTCGGGGGGACAGAATTCCAGTGCCGGCACCCTGCCGGGACGGGGAAGTGCCCCCGGATTCATCTCCATCGACGTTGCTTCCCTCCTCCATGAAGCGGGAGTAGTTCCTCCTCGGGGCCGAGGTTTCTACCAGTAGCTATGTGGTCTTCTCTCTCTCCCATGATGTGATCTTGATTGTGATCATAGGCAATGTTAATCTAGGGTGATCCCATTATATTTCCCCTTCTTCTATGTATTGGATTGATGTACTCAATTGATCTTATCTAGTATAATCTCCGAGACCATGGTGACAGCTGGTCTATTGCACATGGAATTAGAAGAATAATTTCATGACCTATTTTGTGTGTGGATTGAAGATTGAGAGTCTCTTGGTGCTTGTCTTTGACTATCCTTGAGATATGTTGTGGTGATTGTGGTACTCTCTTTGGATGGCCGCGGTGACATTGGGAAATCCATAGATTGAGAACTACGAACTCTGAGGTGTGCTCTTGTAGCCCTACATAATTCTCGTCCTCTCTTGACCACAAAGGAATGACCTCCGAGTGCGTCTCCATTGCATGTTTATGGGAAATATCATGTGATTAGACTATGTTAATGTTGTTGGGAGTTGCCACTAGTGAAAGTATGAAGCCTAGGCATTGTTTCCACCTTTGCAATACCGTTTGTGCTCATGTTTACCACTTGCTACCTTGCTGCACTTTTTATTACAGATTTATATTACTTTGTTTTGCCACACCTATCACCCATATTTTACCATCTCTTCGCCGAACTAGTGCACCTATACAACTCCTAGTTGTATTAGGTGTGTTGGGGACACAAGAGACTTCTTGTATCTTAATTGCAGGGTTGCTTGAGAGAGACCATCTTCAACCTCTACTTCCCTGAGTTCGATAAACCTTAGGTAATCCACTTGAGGGAAATTGCTGCTGTCCTACAAACCTCTGCACTTGGAGGCCCAACATAATCTACAAGAATAGAAGCGTGTGTAGACATCACTTGTACCCGCGGGTGCAAGGATTGTTTACTTTACGCAAAGTTCTTTTAATGCAGTTGTCTGTTTCTTTGAGTTTACACTTTGGGTGGGATTCGCAACTTAATACCAGCGAGATGTTCTGGATAGATATCTCAAGGTGGATGATTCGTAGTAGATTCAGTTGGATTTCGGTCTACTTACCTTGGCGTACTGCCCATTGCTTTTGAGTCCTTCCTTTCTTTGCAGCATAGTTAGCATTGCGGTGCCTTCATAATTCTGTCAATTGCCCAGCTGTGATTTGTTTACCTTGCTAGCACTTTTATCGTCTTTTGGGAGAGAGACATCACTAGTGAAAATCATGGGACCCCGGTCTATCTTTACATTATTGTTTGCACCCTTAGTTTACTTTCAGTCTTTACTTTTAGTTGCCACTATTATTATCTTTTGCGTTGATCCTTTGTAAACAGCAAGGCCGGAGGAATTGATAACTCCCCTGTACTCGTTGGGAGCAAAGTTATTTGTTGCTGTGTGCAGGTCCTGTCAACTCCCTATCCAGAAGCCAATTTCTGGCGCTGTTGGCACCTTCTTGTATTTCTGCGAGTCCTACTGGAGACAAACCTTGGTATCTTCACCGAGGGAAATTTGCTGCTACGCTACATCTCACCTTCCACTTGGGGTAACCAACGAGGAGTGAGAGAACTATCCTCACCGCATCAAGCTAATTTCTGGCGCCGTTGCCGGGGACTCCAGTCTACAAGATAGGGGAGTTGCACACTATCTTTTATCTTTGCTTTTTAGTCTTGTTAGTTTACCTTTCAGTTTTTTACTTTTGTGTCCCTTATCAAAAATACCAAAAATAGTTGTTACCTCGTCAGTAGTTACCACTATGGCTGGTCCTTTTGCCTTTGGTGAGGCAGAAGTACTTACCTTTACTCAAAGAGGTGGTGAAAGTTTGAAAGATGTTTGGTATAGAATTAATGATTCTCAAAAAAGAGCCACCAAGAAGCAATCCACTACTATCTTGCTTAGATTTTTTTTATGTTGGGATCACTTCTTGGAATAGGTTTCTTTTAGACACTGCTATCAATGGGAACTTCATAGAGGCCCCAGTTTGGGAAGCCCTTAATGTTATTGAAAATCTTGTTGGAAGTCTCCCAGTTGTTAGTATTAAGGAGGACATTACTTTAGCTCACATTATGAGAAAACTTGAAAAAATAGAGCTAGAGATGCCAAGTATCGATAGGGTGAATGAGTTGGATCGTAAGATTCAAGGGAATTTGAATAGACTAGATAACTCCATGCAGAAAATTGTCAAAACTTTGGAGACTATTAAATCCCTTGATGAGAAGTCTTCTAGGATAGAAAAGATTGAGGAAGTTATTGAAAATCTAGGAACTACCTTTTCCTCAATAAAAACCAAAAAGGATGAAACTCCGGCAAAGAAGGAACCTAAGTTCGTTTACGCCCCCAAGGTTCCTCGAGCTAAAGCAAACACACCCATTTGCAAGAGAGTTGAAACGGTGAAAACTTTGGAGGAGACACCTATCTTTAACTTTTATGAAACTCCAATTGATTTCCCTCCTTTTGATTTTATTCCAAGAAGCATTTTCATTCGTCATTTATTTGAGAAACCTATTAAGACTAGTTGGACTATTGAAGAGCTTTTTGATAATCGTGATGATGGTTCAATGGATACAACTTGATCTTTTGCATTAAGCCTAGCTAATGGCTCTAAAGAAGCGCTTTCGGGAGGCAGCCCGCAACGAATTTAGGTTTTACTTTTTGTTTTTCTTCTGTTTTTAGTGGTCTTGATGATTGTTACTACTGTAGCAACATCATTGTATCTTTATTTTTCAAGCTTTGTGCCTTTTATAGCCTCATACGATAAGGGAAGTGAAAGTTGTGACATGCTGTCCAGAAAACAGATTCTGTCCTCGTGACTACAAAAATCAGATAAAAATCCCAGTTCATCTTTTTTATCTGATTTTTTTACACAGCGTGCTCTATAGAATTATGGAACTTTCGTATGTTGTGAGTTTTTTGATTTGAGTTGCATAAGTACCCCTAAAAAATTCGTTTCTACCTGCTGGTCTGTTTTTCACAGATTCTGTCCTGTTTTGCCTTTTCTTCACTTTGCAAACCTTAAGCTTGATTTTTCTTTGCAAAAACTTTTTGGAAATGTTGAGAAACAGTAGCTCTTCAAGATTATCTTTATTTCCAGTAGAGAAAAAAATTATTTTAGTAGGGCAGTGACCTCTCTAATCAGTCTACAATGAGTTATGTATGAAGGGAGTTTTCAAGTGCGCGATGGAAGATGATGAAAGAAGATCTTGGAGTGTCAAACGCTCAAGCTTGGGGATGCCCATGTGCACCCCAATAAATATTCAAGGATACTCAAGCGTCTATGCTTGGGGATACCCCCGTGCATCCGCTTCTTCATCAACAATTATCAGTTCGTCCCCTGTTGCACTATATTTTTATCACTTCATGCGTTATGTGCTATGCTTGGAGCGTCTCGCTCTTAGGTTTTATTTTTAGTTTTCTTTTGCTTTGTTTGCTGTAGTAACAAGTTAGACCCCAGCTTACTCTTTTGTGTGGGAGAGATACACGCTCCGCTTGAACTAGAACTCCTCATAGGATTTGCATGCTTATTCTTTTAGCTGTGAGTAGTTCTTTTTATTTTCTTAGCTGCTGCTCTGTTTAGTTGTAGTGCTTTAGTTTTTCTAGAGCTTTTCTTTTGTTTTAGGTTGAAATTTCTATAGGTTGCATGTTTTATCTTGTTAGAGAGTTTGCTTGTTGCACTGAGTTTTGTGTCTTGACTAGAAGTAGGTAGTTGAAGTTGTTATTCTCTTTGTAGTAGTAACTTGCAATAGTTTTGAGGTATTGACTAGAATAATGTTTGAACTTTTGGTGTCAAGAGCTCGAGCCTATTAGTGATAGATGTCGTATTTTGGGCAATCTGTGTGTTTTTCGAAAACCAAAAACCCCTGTTGAGAACTCTAGCTACTAGATGGATCACTAACCTCTGGAGGGTTTGAATATTAGAGAACACTCACGTACCATGAGTCGAGGATGCGCAAGGATAACCAAACCCCCATACACTCCTCCTCGGGGTACTTGTCTCTTTGTGAACCTCCTGACTAGATTGAGAGTTACCGATAATGAGTGCATGAGTTCTTCGGACTAATGTGAGTATTCGAAAGTTGACACTTCCACCCACCTATACTTTTTCTAGCCTCTTCGGTACCATGCATTGCCCTTTCTCACCTTGAGAGTTGGCGCATACTTCGCCGGTGCATCCAAACCCTTGGCACAATACTGTAACAGCCCAGTTTTTGCAAAAATTAAAAATTTTGTTTTCGGTGTGAATTGTTTGCTTGTCTGATTTGTTTGCGGTGTTTGCATCCCCGATTTATCGATCGACGATTATTTTCCCCCCGCTTATCTCGTATCCGACGGAGACCGACCCTTGCCACCCTGACACTCGACCTTTGCGACACCGGGTTTCGCCCGATCACCGTCGCGAAAACCGCACGAGACCAGCCGCAGCCAACGGAACGAAAACCCCGTCTAATAATTAAACGGGTTATTTTTATAGCGCGCCGGAAAGTGTTTTCGGAACGGTTCCAGCGCGAGGTGAACGCCTCCGGCTCGACGCGCTGATCGCGCAGTTCGAAGTTTTACCCGAATCGGAGGTACTGCGGACCTTCGGCGGTCAGAAACGTGAGCACCGCACGCGCGAGAGAAAAACCGGGGATGTTTTTGCAAACTGCCAGCCACCTGGGCTATATAAAGACCACCACACTCCCACCCATTTCTAGGGTTTCCCTAGCACAAATTTGCAGCCACCCCCCTCACAATAGCCCAATTTTCGCATTTTGCCCATTTTTATAGCAAATTCTAGCCAGATCCATCCTGGACCGTCAGATCTCGCGATCCGACGGCCCAGGGAGCTCCCCACCAACCCCATCTCTCCTCTCTCTCTCCTCTCACCCCGTGCCCGCACCACCGTCCGTGGAGCCGCCTCCCGTTGGCAGCCGGGCCGCCCCCGCGCCCGCAGGTCCTCCCTCTCCTCTCCCCTTCTCTCCCTAACCCTCTCTCTCTCTCTCTCTCTGCGAGGTCGAGCACCGCCATGGCCGCCGGGGCCCGAAGCTCGCCGCCGCGCCGCCCAGGACTCAGCCGTGGACGCCGCTGCACACCGGCGGCCGGATCCGCGCCCTCCGCGGCCACCTTGCCCACCACCACGCCGCCCGGGCCGGCGCGCCTCCTCCCGTGCTCGCCGGAGCATGGCCGGCGCCGCCTGCCGCTCCCGCTCGGGAGCCCGAGCTCGCCCTCGTCCCCAACCGCCTGGACGGCCAGGTGGGCCAAGTCCAGCGGCCCAGCGCAGCCCGAGCCGGCCAGCCCAGGCCTCTCCAGCCAGCCAGGCCACTTGGGCCGAGCCCAGTGGGGTGAGCCAGGCCGCCCCCTATTTTTTTTATTTTTGCATCTGTTTTTTTTCTCTAGCACCCTGTAATTTTGCTAAGTCCCTGAAATTGCTTGCTGTATTCAATTTTGCGCTGTAATTTCCCGTTAAACGGTAGCTTCGATGAACGTGCCCCAAAACGAAAGTTGCTCAGTTTTGCGTGCTCTAGCGTTCGTATGTAGAAGCATTTGAGCTCATCTTGATTGTGTAATTGTGTGCTAAAGTGGGCATCAGGCCGTTAAATTGCTAGTTTTTCCTGTTATGTGCTGCTGTTATTATTTTGTTGCAACTTTGCATGATGATTGTAACAAATCCATGAGGCCTATTGCATTGATTCTTTCTCCTATGTGTTAAGCATCATGTGTACTTCAATTCCATGCTTTAACTTGCCATGTTTGGGTGCTTTAGCTGTATTAAATCTTGCTCCAAAGTAGCTATCCTGATGTTATTGTGTTGCTGTTGCTGAAACTGTTATTTTGTTGCAACTTCGGTCGACGAGTGTGTCGCGACCGTTTATCGGATTTGAGTGATTCCAATTGCATATTGTTAAGCATCATGTCTACTTTCATTCCATGTATTGCATTTCCATGATATGCTTACTGGTCATATAGTTATTTAGCTCCAAAGTTGCTATGCTGCTGTTGTTGACAGCCACCTCAGTTTTACACTAAGTCTGTTACTTTGCGATGCCATGTTGTTTGCTTAATATCTTTTGATCTATGATGCCTATTTGCATGATTCCTTTTGCCGTGCCTTCCATGTCATGTCTATTTTAATTGCAAGTCATTTTTGAGCATGTTTGCATTGTTTAACCTGTTCATGCATTGCTCTAAAGTGTGCTTCGTGATGTTGGCAGATTGTGTTGCAAACTTGTTTTGCTTATATCTTTTTAACCGTAACTCCGTTTGGGTGTTCTTTATATGTAACTTGATTAGTTTTTCGTGTACCTTGTGTTTATGCTATTGTTTGCTGTTGTTAACCAACCTAAAATATGGTTTAGGGCAGAACAGTACCAAATCCTTTAATTATCGTGCGGCACTTAGTGTATGCCATGTTTAGGTTGTGCCCCACTTAAATTGAGTAGCATAGATAGTTTACTTTATGCTTCACCTGTTGTAATGTTTGTGTGATATGCCATGCTTGCTTGAGTTGCCATGTTAATAACCGTTGGTTGATCACCTGTAGCTAAGCAACTTGAACCACCGTAAACGTGCGGTATTGTCGTGTGTGACGAGTACCCCACTTAAACTGTTAGTAACCTTTCTCGACGATAGATCCGTATCGCGTTGCCGTTTCGTGTGCTGTCTTCTTGATCTTGTATTGCTCCGTAGTAATAGTGGTGCACCGTTGATTGCTTTCCAGTGTTTACCCTCTTGTGTGCTTCCGCGGGTACCTCTCGGAGACGATGCGAGTGTGCGATCGACTACACCTTCGGAACCCGACTTATCAACAGGCAAGGACTTTACATTACTTATGATCCATTCTATTTCAACCAGCGGTTTGCATGCTAGTCTAGGTTAGGCTCGATGTTTGATCCTACCACATGTTTACAGCCTTTTTCAAACCGATACAACCATGTCTCTTCCCAGCAAACCTTGTACTGCTATGTTACTATTGCTCGTTGCTCAGCCCCTGCTTAGTATGCATGCTTAGGATGCTACGATGTTATCCTGTTACTCCTTGGGTTGGGATATCACCTTATTATTATTGTTGTTGATGATATGATTATTATAATGTTGACTATATTCGACGAAGGATGGAAGGTCTAGGCTATCCCGCCCCGACGCTTTGTTCCATTCAAGTCACCTAGGACCCGAGTTCCGGGTATTGGTTTTAAGACTGAGCGTGCCTAACCGCGTGTGGGATTTTATGGGGTCCCCTTTTCTTACCTACCTAGCTTCAAGCATTTCTAGTGGTGGCCCACGCTGATTTACCATTTGAAACCATGTGTGTGCTGGTCGTACGCCAGTTGTTTACAAACCAACCTGGACCAGTGAGGACTTAGTTCCCTTGCTGGCCCACTTTGTCCGGCTGAGGACCCGGTTTCCCATGTGTGATTAACCGGCTATCCAAACCTGCGACAGACGGTAGAGACCAGATCGAGAGAGCGGCCGGCTCCTGAGATGGATGTCGACTCACCGGGGGCCACCCGGATTTGTTCGTTGTTAGTTAGAGGGACCTGTCGTTTCGGATCTCTTGGAACTAAATCATAAAATGGTTGCCTGTGATGGGTAGCAACTGAGAGTGATGGACGTGCGTGCGGAGCCTCGTAATGGGCAGTTGGTACACCCCTGCAGGGTTAAATCTTTTCGAGAAGCCGTGTCCACGGTTATGGACGACTTGAAACCTACTCCTTGTTCATAGACAACAACAACTGAGATAATCTTAATATAACTTGATCAACGTGTGTGTGTGTGCCTTGATTGCTTCTTCTTCGTCGGGATGCGAAGAGGAGGACAAGGATAGGATAGGTGTTATGATTGCGTAAGTAGCTGATAGCAAGACTTGTTGGAGGCGATTCCTCATCGAATGCTTGGCTTCTTATCTTACTCTCTAGATCGTTAGCTACTTCATAAATGCTAGTGCGGCAGCAACCTCACCACTTACCCCTTCCTTACCGTAAACTACTAGTTGTCCTAGAATGACGAGTGATGAAGTCCTTGCTGGGTCAGATGACCACTACAGTTGGATGCTGAGTACTTCTGTACTCATGATACTACCCCCAAACTCTTTCCAGGGTTCTTGATCGACAACAGGTATGGCGATCGACGTTTCACGTGGAGACTCGACGACGACTAGTTAGGCGGATCCCGACGGAGGGCCTGGACCCGTGTGGTTATGGGATCGATGGTTTTCTCTTTGCCACTAGGCATTTGATTGTAGTCTGTACTCAGACATGTATCTTCCGCTGTTGTATTGTATTTGAGGCAGTTTTATGCCGATTGTATGAGATGTTGTATCCTTGTATCTGTAATGTTGTGATATCATGTTGGAAATCCGGGGCATATGGCTTTGTCATATGTCGCGGTGGGACCGATATGTGCTTCGTCCCCGGATTTGGGTGGAAACACCTAGATCTGGAACAGTACCGCATATCGGGCCTTGCAAATACGCTCTGTCATCATAAGCCTCCTTATATCTTTCCTCAAAACAACCACCATACCTACCTACAAGGCATTTCCATAGCCTTTCCGAGATACATTGCCATGCAACATCCACCTTCTCATGACTTTATCCTCATGTCATACATGGTACTTGCTTGATCTATGGGACGCATGCTAGTTAGGCCTTGCCCTAATCATTTCTATATGACGCGCTAATATCATTGCATATCCTGCTATCCTAGCAGAGGCATACATTTGCATCATGATAGTTATATCTTCTTTATGTGAGTACCTTTGTAAAGTGTGAAAGATCTCCTATATTCTTGTAAAATATAGAGTGTTTCCCCTAAAGTGAGGAAAAGATCCCAAAGAGGACAAAATCAAAAGATCCCAAAGAGGACAAATGAGAGTTAAATAGAAAGAGCCATTGAGGCCACCAAAAAAATACAAAAAAATAGAAAAAAGAGAAAAAGAAAAATAAAAAGAGAGAAGGGGGCACACTACTATTCCTTTTGAGAGATCCACACTAGTACTTCATCCTCTATCTCTTGTACTCCATAGAGATCATCATCATGCATATAGCTATGTGGGGACCTTCACACTATAGAACTTGGCTTATATATTCCAATGATAAGCCTCCTCAAACGAGCTCTAGGTCTTCTTGAGCAAGCAAGTTAGATGCACCCCCACTAGTTTCCTTGGAGAGATTTTAGCTCACATGTGCATCCGTTGCATGGCAATACCTACTCCTCACATCATATCTATCATATGGTATTCTCTCGCCTATGATTGTCCTCATTGATGTGAGCCTTTCACACCTTTTTGTCTTCCTCCTCCACCTTCTTTCTGTTTCCCCTTTTAGGTGTCAACTTTCTTGCTCACGCTCATCCATTGCATGAGTGCTCAAAATGTTGAAAGGGAGTGGATCAGTTTGACTTGTACCTGGCTAGTGGTCTTGGGACGAGTCAAGATAAGAATCCAAAGGAGACTAAGTGTGAAACTTTAGTAGATAGTTGTTCTCAACAACCTTTTTCTCTCTTTTTCCCAGTCCCCTGCTTGCACGCAAACACCATCTGGAGACATTCGAATCACGGACAGCGAGAGCTCTTGCACCTTTTGTTCTTTTGTTGCTTGTGTCAATGCTAATATAGACTCTTGCTTGTTAAGGCTTGAATTGAATTGCATGCTTTGATTGCTTTACTTAAAAGTCCTTATATGGTTGTGTGGCATGTCACCACAGAAATTATGCTTGTTATCATTTACCTACTTGAGGACGAGCAGGAATTAAGCTTGGGGATGTTGACACGTCCCAAACGTATCTATAATTTCTGCTTGCTCCATGCATGTTTTGTGTGACTTTGCCATGTTTTGCTTGAACTTTCATACACTTTTGAGCATATTTGGACTAATCTATTAACCCAGTGCACCCAGCTGCCAGTTGCTATTTTCTGTTGTTTTCCTATTTCATGTTTTCCGGCCATTAAAAGTGCTCCAAAAAATCCGGAAAAATCAGATAAAAAATCAGCGACACGGAAGCTTCCGGAATCACCAAGGCAGTGGAGGGGGGCCACCACAGGGACTCCAGAAGGGTCCCTGGCAGGGCCGGCTCTATGTTTTGAGAGGCCCTTGGGCGAACTGGACGGCATGGGCCCCTAAGCCTATATATACTAATGTATTTACGTGTACGTGTACGTGTACGTGTACGTGTACGTGTACTGTACTATATAAATATATACATGTCAAAACTTTATTCGAAAAATATTTAGAGTAAACTTCCAACCATACATCCTTAGTTTTAGATATGTGATAATTTTCAACAATGCCATGATACGGAAGTAAAGCTAAAAATAGCTATTGAAATAGACATGATTACCTCAAATAAGCATCAAATTGTAGTGACTCCATCGACCATAACATTTCTTCAGTGCTTCACAAAAAAAATTCTTCGGGCATTTCTTGAAGCGAAGTCATTAAGGACGATATCCAGATCAACACTGTCCAAGATGTCCTTCTCAATGCAGCACATAGCCAAGCCATTCAATCTATCTTGTAGCATAGTTGATCTCAAATAATTTTTCAGTAATTTCAATTTAGAGAAGCTTCTCTCAGCTGAGGCTACAGTCACAGGCACTGTTAAGAGGATACGGTAGGCAACAGATACATTTGGATAGCAATCTACATCCATAACAAACTGAAGAATCTCATCTGCCGACATCAAACCATCTGGCAAAGTTACTTGCAACACTTCCAGTTCAGAAACAAAATCATCAAGATCAACATCAGATGAGTTATTATGAGAAAATGCTTCTGCAAATGTAGTGCAACACTTTCGCAGCTTACTATCATCCAAGGACTTCAGATTTTTTGAATTGAACAAGAAACCAAAGATCTTTTCAAACTTTTGTAGCTGCTCAAAACGAGTATTCAATGAACGAATTGCAGCATCAACGATGACTAGAAAGTGAGTAACTTTGAAGGATTCCAAAGCTGACAATTGTATTTCATCATCTTGGTCATTTATTTCATCAAAATGCCTCTTCCTTTTACTTTGACGTTTTGTAGGAAATTTTGGCTCTATGTCCATATCAGATGCGATGTCCATTGCAATGTTAATACTAGCGGCAAAGCCTTCATCTCTATACTTCTTGAAATATGATATGACCCCTTCAATGTGTTTGATAGTAGCGTCAATGCACACAATCTTTTCTTGCAACTTTTTGTTCACCATATTTACAGAAAACAAAACATCATGCCAAATAACCATACCAAGTAAAGTTTCAAAATTCTCAAGTGCGCTAACCAAAGATTGAGCATCACTTACGGCTGCTGGGTCATCAGTTGAAGACTCCTCCAATTCCTTCAAAGCTGATATTACTTGGGAAGTTTGATACCTGATAGGTTGCACGCTCTTTATTCGACTCTCCCAACGAGTATTGGACAAAGGTTTGAGAGTAAGTTTTGGAAGATTTTCAACCAAAATCTTCCACCTTTTCGTAGAACGTGAAAACAATACATATATCCTTTGTATAACACCAAAGAATGTAATAGCTTGTTTGCAAGATTTTGCCATATCACAAAGAGTGAGATTCAGACTATGGCATGCACATGGCATATATAATGCTTTGGGGTTAATTTTAAGCAAACGACTCTGAACACCTTGGTATTGTCCCTTCATATTCGAACCATTGTCATAACCTTGACCTCTCACATCAGCAATATTTAAATCAAGAGAAACCAATGTGTCCTTCAATACCTCCAAAAGTCCCAATCCTGATGTGTCATCAACCTTTATGAACTCTAGGAAAAACTCCTCCACTCTTGGAATGCTACTTGACATATTAACACAACGCACAATTAGAGTCATTTGATCTTCATGCCTCACATCGGGGGTACAATCCAAGATAATAGAGAAATACTTGGCATCTTTGATGACCTTTAAGATAACCTTTCTCACGGCATCAACAAGAAGTAAAATCAACTCATTCTGAATACTGTGGCCAAGATAATGATGATGGATTTCACTATTTTGAATGCGCCTAATGTGTTCTTGCATGATAGGATCAAATTCAGCAATCATTTAAATCGTGCCCAGAAAATTTCCATTATTATTTTGATACAACTTCTCATTTGATCGACGAAAAGCCAAAGTATGTTTTGCAAGAAACTTCACAGCAGAAATAATTCTTACCAAAACTTGTCTCCAACGTTCCTTTTCCTTTGCAATTTCTCGTTGCAAGTCATCATCAATTGTTTGATTTTTGCTCAGCCTCAACCTAAGTTCATTCCATGTATTCATATTTGTTAAATGCTCAACACTGTTCTCATGTTGTTTGAGTCTCCCACTTAAACGCTTCCAATCATCCAATCCATTCTATGCTAGCAAAGATTTGCTTTGGTTTGATTTGAACAACTTGCAGCAAAAACAATAAACTTTGTTTGCATCATTTGAGTAAACCAACCACTTTCTATCAACAAACTCACCATTACTTAACTTTCTGGAGTAATAATCATATGAGAAATGTCTACCAATGTCATCCTTCTTGAACACCAGATTCGGTAGTCTCATAGGTCCCTTCTCAATTAAAATATCTCTTTTGGTATTGTCAAGAATATCCCATGTTCTTGGATCAAAAATAGAATTGAGAGACTCTTCCCGTGACTGAACATTAGGATTTTCAGTATTGGCTGTAGGATGCAAATTATCCTCCCCAATACTCTTGGCATTGACTTCAATTTCTAAATTCATATCATCCCCTGTGCTTGCAACATTGTCATTGACCTCAACATCCACATTTATTTCATGATCATTTTGTTGCTGTCCGGGATCAACTTCTTGCTCTCGTTCTTCATTGAACAACACTGCTTGAAGATGAAAAATACGTTCGTATAGCACCCTTTTGTGATTGAACGGACTTCTCACTCTCTTTTTTCTTTCTCCTTTTTTCAGCACCAGGTAAATGTTTCTTAGGCAACATTATATAGCCTACAGGCTACAAAACCAAAATTCATGAAGAAAAGTAAGTGTGCAGAACAAAAAAATTATAAATCAAAACCCTAAAGATCTACCATCATATATAGACAGGAAACTAAGAGAGAGATTAGAATTGATCAGAACCTGCAAGCGTGAGGCACCTTGAGCAGCAGACAGAGTGGTCGCCGGTCGCCGGGACGCCGGGAAGCCGGTAAGGCGAAGGGAGAGAAGGGCCGGCTAAGAGGGAGAGCAGGCGTCAGGCGGCGGCGGAGTCGCGAATCCCAGCTACGAGGGCAAAAGCTGAAATGATGCGTATGTTACGTACTTCTCGATGGCTGAATCAATCAGCGCCTCACGCGCGTATGCACGTACAAGGCCAAGGCGTGTAAGCCCATCTGACCATATCTTCTCCTTCTTTTCTATTTTTATCTTTATTTCTTACAGTATATACATACATATACATACTGGATCATGGGCCCCCCTAGCATGGGCCCTAGGCCGTCGCCCCTCCCGCCTAGGGCCAGAGCCGGCCCTGGTCCCTGGCGCGGCCCCACCCTAGGCAGCGCCAGGGGGCCTCCTGGCTGCCCTGTGGGTCCCCTCGATGCCCCCCTCCGCCTATATTTAGCCCTGGGGGTGGAAACCCCTAAGAGAGATCTCTTTTCCGCGAACTCGCCTTTGTACCGCCGCCGCCGTTTCAAGATCGAGGCTGCCTGGAGAAGCTGCCCCGGCACCCTGCAGGGAGGAGGAACCCCCTCCGGGAGACCATCCATAGCCATGGATTGTTGGATATATGCTCTAGAGGCAAATAATATATGATTATTCCAATATATCTAAGCAAGTTCATAACCAGTTTCATACCGTGCTAGAACTGTGTCAGTGAAACAATGATGCAGGTGTGGTATAGAAACCCCCAGAGTTCCTAGTTAGCCTCTACATCGATAACTAGTTCATGGTCAACATGATGATCGTGGTTTCACGATCATGGACAATTAAAGTCTCTTGACTATGAGGTCACCTCACTGTTTAAGTGACACGATGAACATTACCCAAAGTAAGCATTACAACATGATCAAATCTTATGAAGGTTCGGTGTTGTAATTACAGAACGTGGTAGACCGTTCCTTTGACCGTGAGTACGTGCATAATTACTATCTTCCCGGATGCTTTGACTTACATCCCACCACCTGACTGAAATATGCGGGTCATAACGGTTGTATCTTAGGTATTCCGTGGAGATATGTTGAGGAGTATTGTTACAAGAGCGGGATTTGTCAATCCATATAATGGATAGATACTCGGGGCCCACTCGGTGAGATTCCATCCATAAAGCTGCAGCGTGTGACTAGGTCACGGGGATGAATATCACGGGAACGAGTGAATGAGGATTAGTTCAGAATGAGGTTGAACCAGACATAGGATGTCATTGATCGAATCTTGGAACAATCCAGTATCGCTGACAAAGGGAATGCTATACGACGTAAGGTCCAATCGGTGTTGATATCCGGAATGCACAGGGGTCATTATGGGCATCCAGGTCCCGCTGATGATCATTGACCGTAGCCTCATCTCGGTCATGACTGGAGTGTTCTCGGACCGTAGGGTAACACACTTAAGGGCTCGATGAAATCGGAGACCTTTTCGGAACCATCGGAGTAACCAGAGAATAAAGGAAACAATATCGGAGAAGTACCGTGTTGAACCGAAACAAGTTCGGAGTGAACCGGAAGGTGTTCCGGAGCACCGGGAGATGGAATATTATGTTCTAGTTATTAATTAATTGAATTAATAATTAAAATCATTTTATTTCTAATTAATATGTGCAATGGGCCTTAGTGGAGAAAAAGGCCCATTAGGGGAAATAAAAGGGAAAAAGGAAAAGAAAAAAGAGGGGGGAGGCGCCTGGGCCCTAGGGCCCATGAGGGGTGCGCCCCCTTCCCCCCTTGGCCGGCCACCCCCTTAGCAAAGGGACTTTAGTCCCACATTGCTAAGGGAGAGGGGTTGACTCCCTCCCCTCTGCCTATATATAGATGGGCAGGGTGCACATATTTGATACACAGAAATTCGTGAGAAAATAAATATTACTCCGAATTGAGATCGGTTTTCTCTGGTCTTCTCCCCTCCCTTGTCTCTTTCACGGTGGGCTCCCTAGTGTGAGCCTATAGTGGAATTGAGGCTTCTCTGCTAGAATCGGAGGCCGTCGTGCTGCCGAAGCTCCGTCCGGAGGTCTGCTTTCGCCACCTCCGCTGGATCGGAGAACGGAGGTCGTCATCGAGTCTTGTATGTGTGCGAGTACTACGAGGTGCTACACGTGTGGCACTACACCCATCCGGGTGATCAACACAGCCAGGGGGCTGTGAAACTTGATCGGCTACATCAACCACGTTTGCGGGAAACGTTTCCCGCGCAACGGACTACACCCCGAGGTATGTTATTTCCGCACTACTTTCCGTTACGGTAATACGGCTAGCTAGATCTTGGGTTATGGGAACGTTAGTTAGAAAAATTTGTGTTTTCTGCTGCGAACCCCAACAGTGGTATCATGAGCTAGGTCTATGCTTAGTATTACTGTACGAATAGAACACATCGGGGATGTGGGCGTTGATTGTATGATTCTTACCCTCCCATGTGTACTTGTTCACATCTGCGGCATTGTTTGATGAAGCGGCCCCCGACCGACCTTACGCATACTCTTACGCGAGACTGGTTCCACGCTTGACATGCGGCTTGTACCGTATAAAGTGGCTGGGGGGGTGTCTGTCTCTCTACTTTAGCGGATGTGGCATTTGCAACGGAGGGCCCCGTGTGGGGTGTAATAGAGACAATCGTATGGTTGACGTTGTGGTTGACTCGTAGGTTAAAACCTGTTTAACTATGAAAGCCCTAGCAGCCACGTAAAACTTGCAATATACAACTAGACCGTCTAAACCTTGTATTGCTAAGTGGGGTCTATCATTTGTTTTGTTTGTGATGAAGTGATAGCTTTGCTATGTGTTACTAGTAAGTAGTAATCGTCATCATAAAACAAACTAAAATGGAGACACTGTAGACTTAGTGTTGCCATAGCTCAGACATCTTAAAACTTGCTAGTATAGGATACACGACGGTAGCATGTGATAAGATGATCCCTTAACAAAGCCAAACACAAGTATTCTACCGAAGTGTGCACCGCCTGGAAGGTTCTCCCATATGGCTTGATGCTCCGTACATACCAGAGTTGTCCTACATATTAAATGGAGTTCGCATGAGGTTGGGTTCGGCAAGCCTGGCATATGCAGATATGGCCTTGCTGAGCAGCATATAACATGGAGGTTAATTTGGCGAGCCTAGCATATGCAGATATGGCCTCGGAATACTAGAGATCGAAAGATCGAGCATGAGTCACAGTACATATAAGATAATGTGATTGCACAAGTTGTTGTCTACCTTTGAAACTGACCCGTCGGCCGTGTGATATTCGAGGTCGGGCAGTGAATCTGGATCATGTAATCACTAAAACTTCCTAGGGATGAATTGTTTTAGTGCGAGCTCATTTATAATGTGATTATATGAACTCATTGTTGTGAACTAGTGTTAATTGTGTTCCTTGCAATTATGTTTGTAGAAAATGAATGCACTAGAGCAACGTGAACTATCTTTCTTCATGGAAGGTGAAAGACTTAGAGAAAATGGGTCAAACTTTGCTGATTGGTACTCACGCCTTAGGAGGTCGCTCAAGAGAGAAGACATCTTGTTTACAATAGAAGTGCATGTGGAAGAACATCCGGACGATCATGTTGGCGATCAAGAGATACTTGATCATTATGCTCGCCGACAGAAATGCTCCGTAGTCAGGAATGTCATGATCTTCAGCATGTCAGAGGTTTTGGGCATACAATTTCAGGACACTGGCTCATATGACATGATGGACACGTTAAAGACAATGTTCGTACGTGAGTTTAGAATTGCCAGATTTGAGTTAGAAAGCAAGTTTCTATCTACAAAGATGGAAGAACACACAAGCCTTGGTGATCACTTGGATAGGATGCATGAGATGTACCTGACCCTGGTGGAGGACTATGAATATTGGACAATGAACGAAAGCACCACGGAAGAGTTTGCAATAAACACGTTATTGCACTCACTCCCTCCGAGTTATGGTGATTATGTTCATAGCTATGTCGGAAGCGGAGCTAATATGAGTCTCCAGAACTTCATGACTGATCTCTTGACCGCGGACATTGCTCCTATCGAGGATGCAGAAGTCGTGGATGGAGAAGGTATATACTTGATATACTTTATAAATGTTTATTCCCTTATACAACATTTGCAGTAAATGAGTATGCGATACTTATTCTGTTTTATGAAAACAGGACCTGCCGTTGCATGGACGGGAAGAGGTGAAATCGAGGATTGATGGATATCAAGTCAATTGATGGCCAGCATGGATTCCACCGAGACATCTATCATAGGAGATACTTAGAGTATTAGATAAATCTTATGTAATCATTATAGTATGAACACTTAGTTGTGTGTCTTGCATCTCGCGAGACAAAGTTATTCATGTAATGAGACAAGTCAGTTGTTCCATCTTTATGAATAAAAGAGTGATTATACTTTGATTACGTCTTGATTTATGATATGATAGAAAGCATTTATAATACTACTATTATTGTCAAGAAATATTCAATGTTTAATGATAAAGTTGTCTTGATTATAACAAGTCAAAGATTTGATTGCATGAGGTGACTTCATAACTGATGAATTCATTAAATGTATGATCTATTAACTTGTGAGTTCATTATCGAATGAAAATCATAACTTGATTGCATGAGATGGATTAGATACACGATCTATGAACCTCTGCGATGAATATAACCATGACAAGGTTCTAGCAAGTAGAACTTGTGCCAATCATGATACATAAATGATGTACTAAATGGGCACGTGAGTTATCATTAAAAACTTCATATGATTAATTGAAAGTTGTATTCAATTGAGATCATAAAACTAAGATTCAGGAATCACAGTGAGAAGTGAGAATACAAGGATACATATCACTACGCTACGATCCGAAGTGATAAGTATTGATATTGACATAATGGGAGACTTGTGGAAGTTGTACCACAAACTACGATGGAAGTTGAAAGTACTAGACTACTTAAACCATTCGTAGTCATACTAAACCGTAGTATGGTCTAAACGTTCTTTCCCCTAGCACTATAGTTATTGTCAAATAAGTTGTTTAATTGATTAAGTTAAAACACCCACTTCATGAATAGGAAACCATCCTAATTCTAACGAGACATGATAGCTCCATAACTGATGGTGTTATAAGGTTTCTTAAAAGAAAGAATTTCTTTGTAATAAAACTACGAGCAATTGAAATTACATATTCTCCCCGAATAGCAAAATTTGTGTTGCTTAATTGGTAATACCAGAAAAGTCTCTCGACACGGATCCAATGGGAGATAATGTAAACTTTGACCGGGGTATTGGACCTTGCCTTCAGAATATTAGAGTATTGCAATGGAAGCGTGTTCCGCTGTAATGACGCTATATAAGGAAGGATATGCCAAAGATGATTGATCTTGGTATATGAGTTGAAGCCATTGTTGAATTTAGAAGGTTGTCATGAATACGTTCTGTACAGAACAATAATCATGAGTCTTCTTAATAAAACAATAAATAATAACATTGCTTGAGACACAAAGGAATGATGGTGGCCTAGAACACGAGGAGAAATGAAATAATATTGAGTTACATATAGGATGGCTCACGTCCTGTGAAATAAATCGGTTATTTCAAATTCTCGACAAACTGGAGAGTTATTGAGAATAATGTAATGGGCATAAGGCATTATTTGGTTATGACCAAAGTTCAATGGTGATTTACTACGGAAACGTAGGAATGCTTTAATCAATAAAATATTTTCATTTACACTACGATGGACCATAGCCTGAAATTGCATCTCAGTCAAATTTGGGATTTGAAAGAGAATTGCAATAGGCATGACGAAGGTTAATTCGTTAAAAGGATGGACTATAGTACCTCAAGACAGGAACTCTCAACCTTGATTTGATCAAGTGATTTTGTGATGACCAAAATATTGAGTGGGCCTGCAGTTTCATGAAACTGAGTGGGAGCTTTGAAGACTTCCCGGAAACTTGGAATGTAGAGGGCATTTTCTGAGTGGGAGCTTTGGAAGTTTTGTCATTATGTAAGACATAGTGAACAATAAAATGACTTGATGAAAGCTGAACCACAAATATATAAGTATATGGTGGATATATTTGAGTGGGAGCATGATCATTGTCTCAAACATATATGCATTGATATGTGTGAAGAATGATCTCATATGTATATATATGGATATGCATCGATTGTGTATATAGAGAATCGTCTTATATACATATGTGCATTATGATATATATAGAGCATAAGGCAAATAAAATACAAGATTGCAAGAATCTTATTTTATGTGAAATACCAACACATTACACGTTGAAATCTATATGAGTAGATTAAGATACGAATAATGAAACGAAGTGACGGTTGGAATAATCTTCTAGACATGAAACATGTTCTTGTGGCTAGAAATTATATAATGGATGAAATCCAAATATCACAAGCAATGTCTTGATGGAAGAATAGAGATGCACCATGTACTGGACAGGTGATCTCATATGTTCTTGACATATGATTCTACCATATAACATGCATTGTGAATCCAACAACAGAATGACTCAAAAGTTCTTGGAAGAAGAACAGATTCCGATGTGCTTTAGGAGTAAAACACAGAATCTGAATAAAGGTCCATGCATTCAGTATATGAGGAATACTGAGGACTGTACTATAAAATATAGAGAGGATAATAGACTTGAATGTAATGCAAGATTACAATTGCAAGCCATATTATGGGTCTATATGGAATTAGAGACATCACGAAAGACATGAAAGAAATGTGAGCAAAATTCACTACACTACAAACATAATACTACTTAAGAAAGTAGACGTATGGATAAAAGTTTAGCGTTAGAAGTATTGGACTTCTGGTTGAGTGTATTTCCCAGTATATATGACTAAGGATGAGTCTTCTAAAGACTGAACGAAGGGATCATTGGAGGATACTGTGAAATAATAGTCTGACTCTCCCGCGAAACTTATATCCAACCATTATATAATAATGAGTGGTATGTCAAAAGAGCTTTTGACCTATACCAGTTGCAAAGGAAACAGACGAATCTGAATTGGTGCAGTTCGTTGACGAAACCTCTTCCATGAGCATGCATGATCAATGAACACTTATGTGATAAGATGATTATGATCGGAAAAATGCGGCTAGATTATTAGCACTCTAGTGCAAGTGGGAGACTGTTGGATATATGCTCTAGAGGCAAATAATATATGATTATTCCAATATATCTAAGCAAGTTCATAACCAGTTTCATACCGTGCTAGAACTGTGTCAGTGAAACAATGATGCAGGTGTGGTATAGAAACCCCCAGAGTTCCTAGTTAGCCTCTACATCAATAACTAGTTCATGGTCAACATGATGATCGTGGTTTCGCGATCATGGACAATTAAAGTCTCTTGACTATGAGGTCGCCTCACTGTTTAAGTGACGTGATGAACATTACCCAAAGTAAGCATTACAGCATGATCAAATCTTATGAAGGTTCAGTGTTGTAATTACAGAACGTGGTAGACCGTTCCTTTGACCGTGAGTACGTGCATAATTACTATCTTCCCGGATGCTTTGACTTACATCCCACCACCTGACTGAAATATGCGGGTCATAACGGTTGTATCTTAGGTATTCCGTGGAGATATGTTGAGGAGTATTGTTACAAGAGCGGGATTTGTCAATCCATATAATGGATAGATACTCGGGGCCCACTCGGTGAGATTCCATCCATAAAGCTGCAGCGTGTGACTAGGTCACGGGGATGAATATCACGGGAACGAGTGAATGAGGATTAGTTCAGAACGAGGTTGAACCAGACATAGGATGTCATTGATCGAATCTCGGAACAATCCAGTATCGCTGACAAAGGGAATGCTACACGGCGTAAGGTCCAATCAGTGTTGATATCCGAAATGCACAGGGGTCATTATGGGCATCCAGGTCCCGCTGATGATCATTGACCGTAGCCTCATCTCGGTCATGACTGGAGTGTTCTCGGACCGTAGGGTAACACACTTAAGGTCTCGATGAAATCGGAGACCTTTTCAGAACCATCGGAGTAACCAGAGAATAAAGGAAACAATATCGGAGAAGTACCGTGTTGAACCGAAACAAGTTCGGAGTGAACCAGAAGGTGTTCCGGAGCACCGGGAGATGGAATATTATGTTTTAGTTATTAATTAATTGAATTAATAATTAAAATCATTTTATTTCTAATTAATATGTGCAATGGGCCTTAGTGGAGAAAAAGGCCCATTAGGGGAAATAAAAGGGAAAAAGGAAAAGAAAAAAGAGGGGGGAGGCGCCATGGGCCCTAGGGCCCATGAGGGGTGCGCCCCCTTCCCCCCCTTGGCCGGCCACCCCCTTAGAAAAGGGACTTTAGTCCCACATTGCTAAGGGAGAGGGGTTGACTCCCTCCCCTCTGCCTATATATAGATGGGCAGGGTGCACATATTTGATACACAAATATTCGCGAGAAAACAAATATTACTCTGAATTGAGATCGGTTTTCTCCGGTCTTCTCCCCTCCCTTGTCTCTTTCACGGTGGGCTCCCTAGTGTGAGCCTATAGTGGAATTGAGGCTTCTCTGCTAGAATCGGAGGCCGTCGTGCTGCCGAAGCTCCGTCCGGAGGTCTGCTTCCGCCACCTCCGCTGGATCGGAGAACGGAGGTCGTCATCGAGTCTCGTATGTGTGCGTGTACTACGAGGTGCTACACGTGTGGCACTACACCCATCCGGGTGCTCAACATAGCCAGGGGGTTGTGAAACTTGATCGGCTACATTAACCACGTTCGCGGGAAACGTTTCCCGCGCAACGGACTACACCCCGAGGTATGTTATTTCCGCACTACTTTCCGTTACGGTAATACGACTAGCTAGATCTTGGGTTATGGGAACGTTAGTTAGAAAAATTTGTGTTTTCTGCTGCGAACCCCAACATGGACGCCTCCCGTATGTACCGTGAGTAGTCCGCCTTGGACCATGGGTCCGTGACCAGTAGCTATGTGATGTACCTCTCCCCTCTTTGTGCTTACACTTTCGAGACCTCGTGAGCTGCCTCACATGATCGAGGCACTTTTGTAATTTCTGCCTCGTGAGCTGCCTCACATGATCGAGGTGGACCAGGGGCCCCAGGCGCCCCCCTGGCGCGGCCAGGGGTGGGGCCGCGCCGGGTGGCCGCCTGGGCCCCCTGGCTCCCCTCTGGCCCCTCCAGGGCTCTTCGCGAAGCTTCCTGTACGCTGATTTTTCCTGTATTTTTCCCGGAATTTTTCTGGCACTTTTTATATGGGGAAAACTGAAATAGAAAAACAGCAGAAAACAGGAACTGGCACTAGGGTGCACTGACTTAATAGGTTAGTCCAAATATGATCAAAAGTGTATGAAAGTGTATCTAGATCATAGCAATATCACACAGAACATGCATGGAGCAAGCAGAAATTATAGATACGTTTTGGATGTATCAACATCCCCAAGCTTAATTCCTGCTCGTCCTCGAGTAGGTAAATGATAACAACATAATTTCTGTGGTGACATGCTAGCAACCATATAAGAACTTTGAAAAGTAAAACAATCAAGGTTAGAGATTCAATTCAAGTCATAACATGCAAGAGTCTATATTAGCATTGAAACAAGTAACAAAAGAACATTAGGTGCAAGAGCTCTCGTTGTTCGTGACTCGAATGTCTTCAAATGGTGTTTGCGTGCAAGAAGGGGGATAGGGAATACGAGAAAAAGTATTTTTGTGTTGAGAACTCAATCTACTAAAGTTTCACACTCGGTCTTCTTTGGAATCTTATCTTGACTCGTCCCCAGACCACTAGCCAGGTACAAGTCAATTTGATCCACTCTTTTTCGATATTTTGAGCACTCATGCAATGGATGAGCGTAAGCACGAGAGTTGACACTTAGGATGGCAAAGAGAGAAATATGGTGGAGGAGGAAGACAAAAAGGATAAGAAAGGCTCACATCAATGAGGACAATCATAGGTAAGAGATGCCAAATGATAGATATGATGTGAGGAGTAGGGATTGCCATGCAACGGATGCACATACGAGCTAAGAAGCTCTCCAATGGTACTAGTGGGGGTGCATCTAAATTGCTTGCTCATGAAGACCTAGAGCTCTTTTGAGGAGGCTCATCCTTGGAATATGCAAGCCAAGTTCTATAGTGTAAAGGTCCCCACATAGCTATATGCATAATGATCATCTCTATGGAGTACAAAGATATAGAGGGAGTATTAGTGTGGATCTCTCAAAAGGATAGTAGTGTTGCCCCTTTCTCTCTTTTTATTTATTTTTCTCTTTTTTCTATTTTTTTTGTGGCCTCAATGGCTCTTTCTATTTAACTCTCATTTGTCCTCTTTGGGATCTTTTAATGTGTCCACTTTGGGATCTTTTCCTCACTTAAGGGCAACACTCTATTTTAAAAGAAGGTAAAGGAGATCTTTCACACTTTACAAGGTACTCAAAATCATAAAGAAGACGTAACTATCATGATGTATGCAATGTATGTCGCTGCCAGTGTAGCAGGAACATGTATGACATGAAGATCAAGTCATGAAGAGGTGGATGTTGCATGGGAATATAACTCGGAAAGTCTATGGAAATGCCTTGATAGGTAGGTATGGTGGCTGTTTTGAGGAAAGATATAAGGAGGCTTATGATGACAGAGCTTATCATGCCAAGGGTTTGGATGTACCGGCGAAGGTGGACGCCAACTCTCGGAGTGAGAATAAAGCAATGCACGGCACGGAAGATGCTAGCAAAATATGGGAAGGTGGAAGTGTCAACTTTCAATACTTACATTAGTCCGAAGAACTCATGCACTTATTATCGGTAACTCTCAATCTAATAAGGAGGTTCACAAAGAGACAAGTACCCCGAGGAGGAGTGTATGGGGGTTTGGTTATCCTTGCGCATCCTCAACTCATGGTACGTGAGTGTACTCTAATATTCGATCCCTCCAAAGATTAGTGATCCATCTAGTAGCTAGAGTTCTCAACTAGTTTTGTAGGTTTTGAAAATAAACACGGATTTCCAAAAATACGACACCTATCACTAATAGGCTAGAGCTCTTGACACCAAAAGTTCAAACATTACTCACATCAATACCTCAAAACTATTGCAAGCTACTACTAGAAGAAAATAGCAACCTCAATTACCTACTTTCAAGACAAGACACAACTCAGTGCAACAACCAACTCTCTTTAACAAGATAAACATGAAAACTAAAAAGAGTTCCAGCAACAAACTAAACAAAAGCCAAGGCTCTTGCTAAAGACAAACTAAGACTAAAACTAAACATGGCAGTAGCTATGAAAAGATAAAGAACACACAACAGCAAAAAGATAAGCAGGAAAAATCCTATGATGTGTTCTAAATTTTGAAAGTGGAGCGTGTTTCTCTCCAACACAAAGTAAGACGGGATCTAACTTGTTATGAACAGCAATCAAAGCTAAAGAAAACTAAAAATAAAACCTAAGAGCGAGACGCTCCAAGCATAGCACATAATGCATGAAGTGATAAAAATATAGTGAGATGAAGGACGAACTGATGATTGTTGATGTAGAAGGGGATGCACGGGGGCATCCCCAAGCTTAGACGCTTGAGTCTCCTTGAATATTTATTGGGGATGCATGGGGGCATCCCCAAGCTTGAGCGCTTGACACTCCTGGATCTTCTTCATCATCTTCCAACGCACACTTGAAAACTCCCTTCATACATAACTCATCATAAGCTGATTAGAGAGGTTAGTACCCTTAATAAAATAATTTTCCCCCACTGAATATAAAGATATTCTTGAAGAGATACTATTTCTAAAGAGTGCCAAAAAGTTTTTGCAAATAAAAAGCAAGCTTAAGGTTTGCAAAAGTTAGGAGAGACAAAACGTGGCAGAATCTGTGAAAAACAGAACAGCAGGTAGTAAAGAATTTTTTAGGGGCACTTCTGCAACTCAAATAAAAAAACTCAGAACATACGAAAGTTTCACAATTGTATATAGCACGCTGTCAAAAAAATTCAGATCAAAAATATGATCTGGTGATTTGATTCTAATTTTTCTGTCAAGGGACAGAATCTGTTTTCTGGACAGCAGGTCACAACTTTTGCTTCCCTTATCATAAGAGGCTATGACTTGGCACAAAGTTGAAAAAAAGATACAATGATGTTTCTACAGTAGTAACAAACATCAAGACACAACAAAAGCAAAAATAAAAAAATAAATTCGTTGCAGGCTGCCTCCCGAAAGCGCTTCTTTAAAGCCATTAGCTAGGCTTAAAGATTGTAAAAGGTGCTCTCATAAGAAAAAGAATTTGAAGCAAAAGAGAGCATCAAGAAACAAATATGAAACACATTTAAGCCTAACCCACTTCCTATGCATAGTCATCTTGTAAGAAAATAAGTCAAAGAAGCACAAAGTGACATGCATAGAAAGGTGGAACAGGAACATCTTCAAAACTTTCAACATAAAGAGAGGAGTTTTAATAATATGGAATTTTATACAACCAAACTTCCCTCTCTCAAAATAATTTTCAGTAGTATCATGAACAACATCAAGAATATAAATATCACATAAATTATGTTGTTCATGAACTGCAAGCACATGTGTATAGTTTTCAACATGGTCTTTAGGATTATAAGATAAATGCAACCCATCACATTGAGCCTTGATAAGAGCAAAGTTCTCCGGAGTTGGAGATTTCAACAGGATAATAGGACAATCAAGTGTGGGTGCAATAGCAACAATTTCATTCTTAACATAAGGAACTATAGAGAGTTCATTTTTGTCAGCATCATCCATAGTGGCATCTTGGCCATCAACAAAGCAAGTATCAAAATTTTCAGAAAGGGATATTTCAAGTGAGTCCTCGGAATCATGGGATTTCTCCTCAATGCAATAATTGGCCTCTTCTTGGGCAGCAAACATTTTATTTTTAAAATCCTCAATATAAGAATTGGAAGTATAATTCTCGAAGCAATAAGCAAGAACTGCAAAGTTTTCAGAAGTAAAATCCTCAATTTCATGACTCGTAGTCATATCTCGTACTTAGGTCCACCATCGCTTCTTTGTAGTTCGTAGGAATGTCTGGTTCCATTAACATGACAAGTGAATCATGAATATCATTTTGCACCAGGGGCAAATATATATTCTTGAATCCTACTTTTCTCGGTAAAAGTTTTCATCGAAACATCATGATCATTATCATTAGTTTATCCTCTAATTGTAGAGCTTTGCTTCCAGAACATATTCCGTTGCACTACTCTGACATTTGGAGGCAAGGTCAATTACCTTGATTGAACTTTCACTTTTCTTCCATTACCTCATTTATCAAGAACAATTCTTGACAAACATCAAACATAGCAATACAAGTTTTGCTCCTTTTGGTTCTAGTTGTGGAAGATGCATCCATAGTTGTCTAAGGATACACTACAAAGATAATTTATCTTACATAAATCAAGCTTCCTAGAAACCACAACACACCATGACATATATAGTGTTGGTTTCCACGAACTCAGATGGTTCCCTATGCTGAAGTGAGTGTTTGCATATTAAATTAATAACTCTAAACAATAATAACGTAACTTGGTAAGAGATAACTTAGACCATACACTTTTCGATAGAATATGATCACAATGTTCAGGAACGTCAATCATATTGAAGTGTCTCAAGACATTGCAATTTGTGGAACAACTTTCACACAAGTCTTTATGCCCAAGACTAACTCAAAACATTTGTCACTTTGATCAAATCGCAGAGACTTGTCTTTCTTGTTAATTTAATATCCATCTTTACTCTGAAATCCCTTTTGATCATATCAAATTATTTCAGACTCATGTTTCATTAGTGAATACAAATATTCATCTAAGTCCACATACGAAGTTCACGAAATAATGAAATTCACCACATGCTGACATACGATACATCACAATGTATGATATTCAACAATCAGTACACATTCTGTTTACCAGAATGCGAGGTTTTAGTCATCTCACCTAAAAGGCATGGTTTGTATGTGTCAAGAGATCAAGTATCTTAAGACATCATCATACCATTCATGACTTAAACTGTAGTGTCATTATTAAGCCTGGATATTTCTTGGCATTACAATATTTCTTATAAATGATCAAACAACTATCATCAATATAAGAATAACTCATTCATAATCGTAATGTGACCATAATAGATATCATTCATAAAAGGAGAACAACTGACTTGTTTCTCACTAATATGAATAATTGTCTTCGCGAGATGCAAGACACACTAATAAAGTCCTCATTCAAACGATCATAAAATTTATTCATATATTAATCAATTGATAGATGTAGAGGGAGAGTGTTGTCGACCATCAATTATCTTGATTGCCGTCAGCACACATTGTCACCTCATCCCTTCCAAGTCACTCTCAAGCAGTAAGTTCAAGCATCGAATACTTAATCAACCGCAATTAGTGTTTCATGGGAAAGACATTTATAACTCGTATATCAAATATACCTTCTCCGTCAATGACCATTCCTGCATTGGTTCTACTCTTAAAGTTCTTAACTTTAATCATGACCTCATGACAGGTGAACGATTCTCCTTCATGACATAGTCCAGACATGGTCTTTGTAACTGGGAGGAAGCGGATGCAACTCCCTAGTTATCGCAAAGTAACCAGTCATTCAGTAGTCCAAGTTATACACAAGGTGTTCCATGTATCTTATACATTTTCCAAGTGACTTTCTCAGCAGGTTGTTCCTTCCACCATGGTTGAAAGAAACCCCGTCCATATACTCATATTCCATTACTCTGATTTGTGACCAAGTGCTTTCAAGTTTCACCTAGCACGTCATACGTGTTGGTTAACATGCATTCACAATTCAGATTCCATAGAATGAATTATGGTGTATTGGACAGTCATTCATAAGTGACGGTGAGTGCGAAACTCATCATCATCTTCCTTGATTACGGAGTTGTCAGGTGTATCTCCTAGCAGTTCTTCGTATTATGTTTAGCAAGTCATTACTAATGAGTATGTCTCTAATGGTGTTGGTACACATTAATGAAGTAAGACCCATTTACCTTAAGTTCTATCATACTAAAAGAGCCATAGTTTTAAACATTGGTATGACGTTATCTACAATGATATTTTCTAAGACATGAAGATTAAGTTCATAATATGGAGTTCATGTTTCAAAAACAATTCTGGAACTCCCACTCAGACAAACATCCCTCATTGTTTATTCTAAGTGATTACACGATCCTTGAAGAACATACCTCCCCCGTGTGACACGACCATCAGTATGTTGTTCAAGGTAGGCCATCATGCCAATCACATCATCCATGTGACTCATGCTCGACCTTTCGGTCTCTTGTGTCCCGAGGCCATGTCTGCACATGCCAGGCTCGCCACAATAACCTTAGTGCGTATATGCCGCGTATGCAAGGCCATGTTTCTGGACATGCTAGGCTTGCTCCACCCATCTCTTGTGAACGTAAAAATGTTTGACACCCGTGTGACACGTGATGCCTCCATAATGAAGAACTTTCCAGATGGTGCTTCACTAAGGAAGGACACTTTGTTGGATTAGTGAGGGATCATCCTATTATGCTACCGTCGTATATCTAACATATTAGCAAAACAGGATGCAACAGTATAAATCATACATGCTATGATTCCCCCCGACATGCAAATTAAAGTTGAAAACGCCTTTCTACTTTATGTTTTTCAAGTTTTACGTGGCTGCTAGGGGTTTCGAGAAAAGAACCGCTTTCTATCCTGCGAAAACAAGCCACAACACCAATCCCGCAATTGTCTCTATTACACCCCTGTCGGGGCCCTCCGTTGCAAACATCTTCGCATCGCTAATGCAGAGAGACAGACACCCCCCAGCCACTTTATATGGTACAAGCCATATGTCAAGCGTGGAACCAGTCTCGCGTAAACGCGTAAGGTCGGTCGGGGGCCGCTTCATCAAACATTGCCGCAACGCTAAATGAGTACACGTGAGAGGGTAACAATTGGAGAATTGATGCCCACATACTAGATGTGTTCTATCCGTACAATACATCTACGCATAGCCTTGCTCATGATACCACTGTTGGAGTTCGGGGCAGAAAACACAAAATTTTCATAACCTACGAGACCCATACCCAAGACCTATGCTATGCTGATGCAAGTAACAGACAGAAATAGATCACATACCAGTATGTAGTCCGTTAAGCGGGAAAAGTTCCCGCATGAACGTGGTTGGTGTAGTCGTACCGGCAATCCCCGATGCCGCGTAGATCCACGATGACTCCTGTAGCCACCCGATCCTTGTAGACCGATGACGGGATTACGTCCCCGTCGGAACGTTGTCGATGAAGACCTCGCGATACGACCACGACGATGAAGTAGCACCACAAGTGTAGTGCCTCGCGGGGTTATACACATACAGTATACCCGACGTCCCTCCGGGCTCCGAACCAGTAGAGCAGCGGAAAGAAGATGGATTCGGATCCCGATTCCAGCAGCACGACGGCGTGCGTATAGTGGAGAAATCCCCAACCAAGTGTAGACTCCAAACAAGGGGAGTCCACTCGAGGAAGGAGAAAGGAGGGAGAGAGAGATGAGAACTTATCTCAAAAATATGATGAATAAAAGGGCACCTCTACCCCTCCTTATATAGGCCAAGGAGGGGTGCCACCCCCCTTCCACTTCTGGGGTGGGACTAATCCCAAGGGACGGGGGTGGCGCACCAAATAAAGGGGGTGGGCCCCCTCATGGCGCCATGGCCCATGGGGGAGGACTCCCTCTCCCCCTAATGGGCCCTATGAGGCCCATATGCCTTTTAATTCATTTTTAATTATATTTAATTATATTTTAATATTTAATTCAGATAATTAAATAATAAAACATTAATTAAACATTATTAAATATATTTTGAACCTTTCAAAATACCCGGAACAACTTCCGGCCTTCATCGGAACAATTCCGGTGTTCTCTCCAATTTCTCCGGTGATCCCGAATCAATCCTTACTGCGTCGAGTACCCTTAAGTGTAACACCCTACGGTCCGGGAAACAGCAGACATGATCGAGACAATTCTCATTGATCAATGACTAATCAATTGGACCTGGTTACAATCCTTGATAGCCCCTGCGCTTCCATCGAATGAACTTCAATCGCTGTTGGATCCGTTAACCGTGTGTCTGTTCCCTTTGTCCTGTGGTACTTTGCTTGTCCGAGGTTTGATCATCGGTATCCAATATACCTAGTTCGTCCTCGTTCTCAACAAACAAGTTTACTCGTTCCCGTGATATTACAACCCCGTGACCTAGTCACACGTTTGCAAACTTTATGATGCAATATCACCGAGTGGGCCCATAGTACCTATCCGTCACACGGATGGACAAATCCCGCTTTGATCTATTTGCATACTCATCAACCATCTATTTCGAAATACCCAAAGTGCACCGTTATGGCCAACATATTTCAGTCAGGCGGTGGGATACAAATCAAAGTCTCCTCATAAATGACAATTACGTATGATCATTACGGTCAAAGGATCTAGTCACTACGTTATAGTTATCGCAATGTCGAACTATGCGACTTGATCACATCGCAACACTTCTGGTGGGTGTATGTCCATCATATCATTATCCAATGATACGACTCCATTGTCAACATACGCCATTGTCTCATGATCAGGAAACCTTGATCATCAATCGCCCAATGGACTAGTATACTAGGGTTAACTAGGGACCTGGTTGTTTGTATACCACACCTGTATTAATGTTTCCGCTTAATACAGTTATAGCATAGTATCAAACGTATTATGAACTAATGGAATATGCTTGATAAAACATATTTTATTTTTCTCTAGGGCACATTCCCAACAGTCTCCCACTTGCACTAGAGTACAAATAATCTAGTTGCATTTTATCTGGATCATAACTCCTTATTGATCATGCTTGCCCGTGGAAGAGGTTGTATCAACGGTCTGGGTACCATTCAGAACCGTATGTCCTTTTGCAAATCATAATGTCACCTAATTTGACATTCCTTCATTATCCACTATAATGATGAGGTATATATATTTGGCGGTGAAGTGAGATTTCGTTTGCTGTGTCATAGCAATGACATCCGGTGGGTCACGCGGACTTTCCCATAGTCATGCACACTTGAAACTCACTCAATCAGAAGTCGAACTTCTTAAGCCATAATATAACTCCTGCTACTTCTAAAGCAGCCACATCAATGTAGATTCAATCCTTAGTGCATTGTATGCAACTTTGATGTCTAACCATGTTTCTTTCAACTTAGGCATTCATTAGTATGATATCTCAATTTTCTAGGTTAGTGTCAAAACTTGAACCAGCATAACATTTATGGTCAAGTCCACTATCCTTTACAAATTTGAGATGTATCCTCAGTTCTCTTCAGACACTGAAGGATAAACTTAACTCTTTGTTCAATGATTTACTCATAAATCATATCACAACATGTTCTTACTACTAAGAACTTGGGTCACATTACGTCGAGTACATAACTCTGGTGTTATATGAAAGAACCTATGACAAAGGCATAGAGGATCCAACACATCCATTTATTTCATTAACCATTAACCATTGTTCTTGTACTGAGATTAACTCAACACTTCTCTTGGATATACAAGTAAGGACCACTTCTTGACTTGTCCCATTCTGAACTCCTTCAGAATCTTATCCAGGAAAGTATTACGACTCAATGTTATTAAACACATATCTATCTTAATAGATCTTCAATGCTTAATACTTATTCATCTTCATTTATGAAAGATTCAAATAATCATTAACACCAACTGCACCATTCATAATATGTTATCCATATATGAGAATGTTATCATGCTCCCACTCAAATATGTCATGCACATATTAAGTTATAGGATAACACTCATATTGCTCCCACTCAAATATGTCGGCCACATATAAGACAAGGATAACATCCACATGGCTCCCACTTAGATATGTCAGACACATATTAAGTTCAGGATGCTAACCACATGGCTCCTACTCAAATATGTCATTTACATATAAGTCTAGGATAAATCTCCCATAGCTCCCACTCAAAATATGTCGTCTACATATATCAAGTTTAGGAAACTATTCAGCTCCCACTCAGTTTCATGCAAATGCATGTTTCCTCGATATTTTGGTGAAGTCCAAAATAATTTGATCATCCATCAAAATGAGAATTCAGTTTACGAGACACTAGTATCCATATGTTTTTTCCAAAACCTTCTTGTTGTACCAATTACAACACTTCTTCAAATACAGGATTTGAGGAAGTCACGGTATTGATAACAATCCTGGATCAATCGTAGTGAATATCCCTTTGACTCAAGCATTGCTACACATTGTAGTCAACCCATTGAATTTGTCAGAAACAATCTTTGTGACAAACCAATCTTGACGTCCCTTTGATGTTCACATTTATTCCTCATAACTCTGAAGTTATTGTGAATATCAAGTAACCTCCTTACTTGATAAGATTGAAGCAATCTTAAATGTAACTCAACATAGGATTTCATGACTCGTAGTCATATCTCGTACTTAGGTCCACCATCGCTTCTTTGTAGTTCGTAGGAATGTCTGGTTCCATTAACATGACAAGTGAATCATGAATATCATTTTGCACCAGGGGCAAATATATATTCTTGAATCCTACTTTTCTCGGTAAAAGTTTTCATCGAAACATCATGATCATTATCATTAGTTTATCCTCTAATTGTAGAGCTTTGCTTCCAAAACATATTCCGTTGCACTACTCTGACATTTGGAGGCAAGGTCAATTACCTTGATTGAACTTTCACTTTTCTTCCATTACCTCATTTATCAAGAACAATTCTTGACAAACATCAAACATAGCAATACAAGTTTTGCTCCTTTTGGTTCTAGTTGTGGAAGATGCATCCATAGTTGTCTAAGGATACACTACAAAGATAATTTATCTTACATAAATCAAGCTTCCTAGAAACCACAACACACCATGACATATATAGTGTTGGTTTCCACGAACTCAGATGGTTCCCTATGCTGAAGTGAGTGTTTGCATATTAAATTAATAACTCTAAACAATAATAACGTAACTTGGTAAGAGATAACTTAGACCATACACTTTTCGATAGAATATGATCACAATGTTCAGGAACGTCAATCATATTGAAGTGTCTCAAGACATTGCAATTTGTGGAACAACTTTCACACAAGTCTTTATGCCCAAGACTAACTCAAAACATTTGTCACTTTGATCAAATCGCAGAGACTTGTCTTTCTTGTTAATTTAATATCCATCTTTACTCTGAAATCCCTTTTGATCATATCAAATTATTTCAGACTCATGTTTCATTAGTGAATACAAATATTCATCTAAGTCCACATACGAAGTTCACGAAATAATGAAATTCACCACATGCTGACATACGATACATCACAATGTATGATATTCAACAATCAGTACACATTCTGTTTACCAGAATGCGAGGTTTTAGTCATCTCACCTAAAAGGCATGGTTTGTATGTGTCAAGAGATCAAGTATCTTAAGACATCATCATACCATTCATGACTTAAACTGTAGTGTCATTATTAAGCCTGGATATTTCTTGGCATTACAATATTTCTTATAAATGATCAAACAACTATCATCAATATAAGAATAACTCATTCATAATCGTAATGTGACCATAATAGATATCATTCATAAAAGGAGAACAACTGACTTGTTTCTCACTAATATGAATAATTGTCTTCGCGAGATGCAAGACACACTAATAAAGTCCTCATTCAAACGATCATAAAATTTATTCATATATTAATCAATTGATAGATGTAGAGGGAGAGTGTTGTCGACCATCAATTATCTTGATTGCCGTCAGCACACATTGTCACCTCATCCCTTCCAAGTCACTCTCAAGCAGTAAGTTCAAGCATCGAATACTTAATCAACCGCAATTAGTGTTTCATGGGAAAGACATTTATAACTCGTATATCAAATATACCTTCTCCGTCAATGACCATTCCTGCATTGGTTCTACTCTTAAAGTTCTTAACTTTAATCATGACCTCATGACAGGTGAACGATTCTCCTTCATGACATAGTCCAGACATGGTCTTTGTAACTGGGAGGAAGCGGATGCAACTCCCTAGTTATCGCAAAGTAACCAGTCATTCAGTAGTCCAAGTTATACACAAGGTGTTCCATGTATCTTATACATTTTCCAAGTGACTTTCTCAGCAGGTTGTTCCTTCCACCATGGTTGAAAGAAACCCCGTCCATATACTCATATTCCATTACTCTGATTTGTGACCAAGTGCTTTCAAGTTTCACCTAGCACGTCATACGTGTTGGTTAACATGCATTCACAATTCAGATTCCATAGAATGAATTATGGTGTATTGGACAGTCATTCATAAGTGACGGTGAGTGCGAAACTCATCATCATCTTCCTTGATTACGGAGTTGTCAGGTGTATCTCCTAGCAGTTCTTCGTATTATGTTTAGCAAGTCATTACTAATGAGTATGTCTCTAATGGTGTTGGTACACATTAATGAAGTAAGACCCATTTACCTTAAGTTCTATCATACTAAAAGAGCCATAGTTTTAAACATTGGTATGACGTTATCTACAATGATATTTTCTAAGACATGAAGATTAAGTTCATAATATGGAGTTCATGTTTCAAAAACAATTCTGGAACTCCCACTCAGACAAACATCCCTCATTGTTTATTCTAAGTGATTACACGATCCTTGAAGAACATACCTCCCCCGTGTGACACGACCATCAGTATGTTGTTCAAGGTAGGCCATCATGCCAATCACATCATCCATGTGACTCATGCTCGACCTTTCGGTCTCTTGTGTCCCGAGGCCATGTCTGCACATGCCAGGCTCGCCACAATAACCTTAGTGCGTATATGCCGCGTATGCAAGGCCATGTTTCTGGACATGCTAGGCTTGCTCCACCCATCTCTTGTGAACGTAAAAATGTTTGACACCCGTGTGACACGTGATGCCTCCATAATGAAGAACTTTCCAGATGGTGCTTCACTAAGGAAGGACACTTTGTTGGATTAGTGAGGGATCATCCTATTATGCTACCGTCGTATATCTAACATATTAGCAAAACAGGATGCAACAGTATAAATCATACATGCTATGATTCCCCCCGACATGCAAATTAAAGTTGAAAACGCCTTTCTACTTTATGTTTTTCAAGTTTTACGTGGCTGCTAGGGGTTTCGAGAAAAGAACCGCTTTCTATCCTGCGAAAACAAGCCACAACACCAATCCCGCAATTGTCTCTATTACACCCCTGTCGGGGCCCTCCGTTGCAAACATCTTCGCATCGCTAATGCAGAGAGACAGACACCCCCCAGCCACTTTATATGGTACAAGCCATATGTCAAGCGTGGAACCAGTCTCGCGTAAACGCGTAAGGTCGGTCGGGGGCCGCTTCATCAAACATTGCCGCAACGCTAAATGAGTACACGTGAGAGGGTAACAATTGGAGAATTGATGCCCACATACTAGATGTGTTCTATCCGTACAATACATCTACGCATAGCCTTGCTCATGATACCACTGTTGGAGTTCGGGGCAGAAAACACAAAATTTTCATAACCTACGAGACCCATACCCAAGACCTATGCTATGCTGATGCAAGTAACAGACAGAAATAGATCACATACCAGTATGTAGTCCGTTAAGCGGGAAAAGTTCCCGCATGAACGTGGTTGGTGTAGTCGTACCGGCAATCCCCGATGCCGCGTAGATCCACGATGACTCCTGTAGCCACCCGATCCTTGTAGACCGATGACGGGATTACGTCCCCGTCGGAACGTTGTCGATGAAGACCTCGCGATACGACCACGACGATGAAGTAGCACCACAAGTGTAGTGCCTCGCGGGGTTATACACATACAGTATACCCGACGTCCCTCCGGGCTCCGAACCAGTAGAGCAGCGGAAAGAAGATGGATTCGGATCCCGATTCCAGCAGCACGACGGCGTGCGTATAGTGGAGAAATCCCCAACCAAGTGTAGACTCCAAACAAGGGGAGTCCACTCGAGGAAGGAGAAAGGAGGGAGAGAGAGATGAGAACTTATCTCAAAAATATGATGAATAAAAGGGCACCTCTACCCCTCCTTATATAGGCCAAGGAGGGGTGCCACCCCCCTTCCACTTCTGGGGTGGGACTAATCCCAAGGGACGGGGGTGGCGCACCAAATAAAGGGGGTGGGCCCCCTCATGGCGCCATGGCCCATGGGGGAGGACTCCCTCTCCCCCTAATGGGCCCTATGAGGCCCATATGCCTTTTAATTCATTTTTAATTATATTTAATTATATTTTAATATTTAATTCAGATAATTAAATAATAAAACATTAATTAAACATTATTAAATATATTTTGAACCTTTCAAAATACCCGGAACAACTTCCGGCCTTCATCGGAACAATTCCGGTGTTCTCTCCAATTTCTCCGGTGATCCCGAATCAATCCTTACTGCGTCGAGTACCCTTAAGTGTAACACCCTACGGTCCGGGAAACAGCAGACATGATCGAGACAATTCTCATTGATCAATGACTAATCAATTGGACCTGGTTACAATCCTTGATAGCCCCTGCGCTTCCATCGAATGAACTTCAATCGCTGTTGGATCCGTTAACCGTGTGTCTGTTCCCTTTGTCCTGTGGTACTTTGCTTGTCCGAGGTTTGATCATCGGTATCCAATATACCTAGTTCGTCCTCGTTCTCAACAAACAAGTTTACTCGTTCCCGTGATATTACAACCCCGTGACCTAGTCACACGTTTGCAAACTTTATGATGCAATATCACCGAGTGGGCCCATAGTACCTATCCGTCACACGGATGGACAAATCCCGCTTTGATCTATTTGCATACTCATCAACCATCTATTTCGAAATACCCAAAGTGCACCGTTATGGCCAACATATTTCAGTCAGGCGGTGGGATACAAATCAAAGTCTCCTCATAAATGACAATTACGTATGATCATTACGGTCAAAGGATCTAGTCACTACGTTATAGTTATCGCAATGTCGAACTATGCGACTTGATCACATCGCAACACTTCTGGTGGGTGTATGTCCATCATATCATTATCCAATGATACGACTCCATTGTCAACATACGCCATTGTCTCATGATCAGGAAACCTTGATCATCAATCGCCCAATGGACTAGTATACTAGGGTTAACTAGGGACCTGGTTGTTTGTATACCACACCTGTATTAATGTTTCCGCTTAATACAGTTATAGCATAGTATCAAACGTATTATGAACTAATGGAATATGCTTGATAAAACATATTTTATTTTTCTCTAGGGCACATTCCCAACAGTCTCCCACTTGCACTAGAGTACAAATAATCTAGTTGCATTTTATCTGGATCATAACTCCTTATTGATCATGCTTGCCCGTGGAAGAGGTTGTATCAACGGTCTGGGTACCATTCAGAACCGTATGTCCTTTTGCAAATCATAATGTCACCTAATTTGACATTCCTTCATTATCCACTATAATGATGAGGTATATATATTTGGCGGTGAAGTGAGATTTCGTTTGCTGTGTCATAGCAATGACATCCGGTGGGTCACGCGGACTTTCCCATAGTCATGCACACTTGAAACTCACTCAATCAGAAGTCGAACTTCTTAAGCCATAATATAACTCCTGCTACTTCTAAAGCAGCCACATCAATGTAGATTCAATCCTTAGTGCATTGTATGCAACTTTGATGTCTAACCATGTTTCTTTCAACTTAGGCATTCATTAGTATGATATCTCAATTTTCTAGGTTAGTGTCAAAACTTGAACCAGCATAACATTTATGGTCAAGTCCACTATCCTTTACAAATTTGAGATGTATCCTCAGTTCTCTTCAGACACTGAAGGATAAACTTAACTCTTTGTTCAATGATTTACTCATAAATCATATCACAACATGTTCTTACTACTAAGAACTTGGGTCACATTACGTCGAGTACATAACTCTGGTGTTATATGAAAGAACCTATGACAAAGGCATAGAGGATCCAACACATCCATTTATTTCATTAACCATTAACCATTGTTCTTGTACTGAGATTAACTCAACACTTCTCTTGGATATACAAGTAAGGACCACTTCTTGACTTGTCCCATTCTGAACTCCTTCAGAATCTTATCCAGGAAAGTATTACGACTCAATGTTATTAAACACATATCTATCTTAATAGATCTTCAATGCTTAATACTTATTCATCTTCATTTATGAAAGATTCAAATAATCATTAACACCAACTGCACCATTCATAATATGTTATCCATATATGAGAATGTTATCATGCTCCCACTCAAATATGTCATGCACATATTAAGTTATAGGATAACACTCATATTGCTCCCACTCAAATATGTCGGCCACATATAAGACAAGGATAACATCCACATGGCTCCCACTTAGATATGTCAGACACATATTAAGTTCAGGATGCTAACCACATGGCTCCTACTCAAATATGTCATTTACATATAAGTCTAGGATAAATCTCCCATAGCTCCCACTCAAAATATGTCGTCTACATATATCAAGTTTAGGAAACTATTCAGCTCCCACTCAGTTTCATGCAAATGCATGTTTCCTCGATATTTTGGTGAAGTCCAAAATAATTTGATCATCCATCAAAATGAGAATTCAGTTTACGAGACACTAGTATCCATATGTTTTTTCCAAAACCTTCTTGTTGTACCAATTACAACACTTCTTCAAATACAGGATTTGAGGAAGTCACGGTATTGATAACAATCCTGGATCAATCGTAGTGAATATCCCTTTGACTCAAGCATTGCTACACATTGTAGTCAACCCATTGAATTTGTCAGAAACAATCTTTGTGACAAACCAATCTTGACGTCCCTTTGATGTTCACATTTATTCCTCATAACTCTGAAGTTATTGTGAATATCAAGTAACCTCCTTACTTGATAAGATTGAAGCAATCTTAAATGTAACTCAACATAGGATTTCATGACTCGTAGTCATATCTCGTACTTAGGTCCACCATCGCTTCTTTGTAGTTCGTAGGAATGTCTGGTTCCATTAACATGACAAGTGAATCATGAATATCATTTTGCACCAGGGGCAAATATATATTCTTGAATCCTACTTTTCTCGGTAAAAGTTTTCATCGAAACATCATGATCATTATCATTAGTTTATCCTCTAATTGTAGAGCTTTGCTTCCAAAACATATTCCGTTGCACTACTCTGACATTTGGAGGCAAGGTCAATTACCTTGATTGAACTTTCACTTTTCTTCCATTACCTCATTTATCAAGAACAATTCTTGACAAACATCAAACATAGCAATACAAGTTTTGCTCCTTTTGGTTCTAGTTGTGGAAGATGCATCCATAGTTGTCTAAGGATACACTACAAAGATAATTTATCTTACATAAATCAAGCTTCCTAGAAACCACAACACACCATGACATATATAGTGTTGGTTTCCACGAACTCAGATGGTTCCCTATGCTGAAGTGAGTGTTTGCATATTAAATTAATAACTCTAAACAATAATAACGTAACTTGGTAAGAGATAACTTAGACCATACACTTTTCGATAGAATATGATCACAATGTTCAGGAACGTCAATCATATTGAAGTGTCTCAAGACATTGCAATTTGTGGAACAACTTTCACACAAGTCTTTATGCCCAAGACTAACTCAAAACATTTGTCACTTTGATCAAATCGCAGAGACTTGTCTTTCTTGTTAATTTAATATCCATCTTTACTCTGAAATCCCTTTTGATCATATCAAATTATTTCAGACTCATGTTTCATTAGTGAATACAAATATTCATCTAAGTCCACATACGAAGTTCACGAAATAATGAAATTCACCACATGCTGACATACGATACATCACAATGTATGATATTCAACAATCAGTACACATTCTGTTTACCAGAATGCGAGGTTTTAGTCATCTCACCTAAAAGGCATGGTTTGTATGTGTCAAGAGATCAAGTATCTTAAGACATCATCATACCATTCATGACTTAAACTGTAGTGTCATTATTAAGCCTGGATATTTCTTGGCATTACAATATTTCTTATAAATGATCAAACAACTATCATCAATATAAGAATAACTCATTCATAATCGTAATGTGACCATAATAGATATCATTCATAAAAGGAGAACAACTGACTTGTTTCTCACTAATATGAATAATTGTCTTCGCGAGATGCAAGACACACTAATAAAGTCCTCATTCAAACGATCATAAAATTTATTCATATATTAATCAATTGATAGATGTAGAGGGAGAGTGTTGTCGACCATCAATTATCTTGATTGCCGTCAGCACACATTGTCACCTCATCCCTTCCAAGTCACTCTCAAGCAGTAAGTTCAAGCATCGAATACTTAATCAACCGCAATTAGTGTTTCATGGGAAAGACATTTATAACTCGTATATCAAATATACCTTCTCCGTCAATGACCATTCCTGCATTGGTTCTACTCTTAAAGTTCTTAACTTTAATCATGACCTCATGACAGGTGAACGATTCTCCTTCATGACATAGTCCAGACATGGTCTTTGTAACTGGGAGGAAGCGGATGCAACTCCCTAGTTATCGCAAAGTAACCAGTCATTCAGTAGTCCAAGTTATACACAAGGTGTTCCATGTATCTTATACATTTTCCAAGTGACTTTCTCAGCAGGTTGTTCCTTCCACCATGGTTGAAAGAAACCCCGTCCATATACTCATATTCCATTACTCTGATTTGTGACCAAGTGCTTTCAAGTTTCACCTAGCACGTCATACGTGTTGGTTAACATGCATTCACAATTCAGATTCCATAGAATGAATTATGGTGTATTGGACAGTCATTCATAAGTGACGGTGAGTGCAAAACTCATCATCATCTTCCTTGATTACGGAGTTGTCAGGTGTATCTCCTAGCAGTTCTTCGTATTATGTTTAGCAAGTCATTACTAATGAGTATGTCTCTAATGGTGTTGGTACACATTAATGAAGTAAGACCCATTTACCTTAAGTTCTATCATACTAAAAGAGCCATAGTTTTAAACATTGGTATGACGTTATCTACAATGATATTTTCTAAGACATGAAGATTAAGTTCATAATATGGAGTTCATGTTTCAAAAACAATTCTGGAACTCCCACTCAGACAAACATCCCTCATAGTTTATTCTAAGTGATTACACGATCCTTGAAGAACATACCTCCCCCGTGTGACACGACCATCAGTATGTTGTTCAAGGTAGGCCATCATGCCAATCACATCATCCATGTGACTCATGCTCGACCTTTCGGTCTCTTGTGTCCCGAGGCCATGTCTGCACATGCCAGGCTCGCCACAATAACCTTAGTGAGTATATGCCGCGTATGCAAGGCCATGTTTCTGGACATGCTAGGCTTGCTCCACCCATCTCTTGTGAACGTAAAAATGTTTGACACCCGTGTGACACGTGATGCCTCCATAATGAAGAACTTTCCAGATGGTGCTTCACTAAGGAAGGACACTTTGTTGGATTAGTGAGGGATCATCCTATTATGCTACCGTCGTATATCTAACATATTAGCAAAACAGGATGCAACAGTATAAATCATACATGCTATGATTCCCCCCGACATGCAAATTAAAGTTGAAAACGCCTTTCTACTTTATGTTTTTCAAGTTTTACGTGGCTGCTAGGGGTTTCGAGAAAAGAACCGCTTTCTATCCTGCGAAAACAAGCCACAACACCAATCCCGCAATTGTCTCTATTACACCCCTGTCGGGGCCCTCCGTTGCAAACATCTTCGCATCGCTAATGCAGAGAGACAGACACCCCCCAGCCACTTTATATGGTACAAGCCATATGTCAAGCGTGGAACCAGTCTCGCGTAAACGCGTAAGGTCGGTCGGGGGCCGCTTCATCAAACATTGCCGCAACGCTAAATGAGTACACGTGAGAGGGTAACAATTGGAGAATTGATGCCCACATACTAGATGTGTTCTATCCGTACAATACATCTACGCATAGCCTTGCTCATGATACCACTGTTGGAGTTCGGGGCAGAAAACACAAAATTTTCATAACCTACGAGACCCATACCCAAGACCTATGCTATGCTGATGCAAGTAACGGACAGAAATAGATCACATACCAGTATGTAGTCCGTTAAGCGGGAAAAGTTCCCGCATGAACGTGGTTGGTGTAGTCGTACCGGCAATCCCCGATGCCGCGTAGATCCACGATGACTCTTGTAGCCACCCGATCCTTGTAGACCGATGACGGGATTACGTCCCCGTCGGAACGTTGTCGATGAAGACCTCGCGATACGACCACGACGATGAAGTAGCACCACAAGTGTAGTGCCTCGCGGGGTTATACACATACAGTATACCCGACGTCCCTCCGGGCTCCGAACCAGTAGAGCAGCGGAAAGAAGATGGATTCGGATCCCGATTCCAGCAGCACGACGGCGTGCGTATAGTGGAGAAATCCCCAACCAAGTGTAGACTCCAAACAAGGGGAGTCCACTCGAGGAAGGAGAAAGGAGGGAGAGAGAGATGAGAACTTATCTCAAAAATATGATGAATAAAAGGGCACCTCTACCCCTCCTTATATAGGCCAAGGAGGGGTGCCACCCCCCTTCCACTTCTGGGGTGGGACTAATCCCAAGGGACGGGGGTGGCGCACCAAATAAAGGGAGTGGGCCCCCTCATGGCGCCATGGCCCATGGGGGAGGACTCCCTCTCCCCCTAATGGGCCCTATGAGGCCCATATGCCTTTTAATTCATTTTTAATTATATTTAATTATATTTTAATATTTAATTCAGATAATTAAATAATAAAACATTAATTAAACATTATTAAATATATTTTGAACCTTTCAAAATACCCGGAACAACTTCCGGCCTTCATCGGAACAATTCCGGTGTTCTCTCCAATTTCTCCGGTGATCCCGAATCAATCCTTACTGCGTCGAGTACCCTTAAGTGTAACACCCTACGGTCCGGGAAACAGCAGACATGATCGAGACAATTCTCATTGATCAATGACTAATCAATTGGACCTGGTTACAATCCTTGATAGCCCCTGCGCTTCCATCGAATAAACTTCAATCGCTGTTGGATCCGTTAACCGTGTGCCTGTTCCCTTTGTCCTGTGGTACTTTGCTTGTCCGAGGTTTGATCATCGGTATCCAATATACCTAGTTCGTCCTCGTTCTCAACAAACAAGTTTACTCGTTCCCGTGATATTACAACCCCGTGACCTAGTCACACGTTTGCAAACTTTATGATGCAATATCACCGAGTGGGCCCAGAGTACCTATCCGTCACACGGATGGACAAATCCCGCTTTGATCTATTTGCATACTCATCAACCATCTATTTCGGAATACCCAAAGTGCACCGTTATGGCCAGCATATTTCAGTCAGGCGGTGGGATACAAATCAAAGTCTCCTCATAGATGACAATTACGTATGATCATTACGGTCAAAGGATCTAGTCACTACGTTATAGTTATCGCAATGTCGAACTATGTGACTTGATCACATCGCAACACTTCTGGTGGGTGTATGTCCATCATATCATTATCCAATGATACGACTCCATTGTCAACAGACGCCATTGTCTCATGATCAGGAAACCTTGATCATCAATCGCCCAATGGACTAGTATACTAAGGACCTGGTTGTTTGTTTACCACACCTGTATTAATGTTTCCGCTTAATACAGTTATAGCATAGTATCAAACGTATTATGAACTAATGGAATATGCTTGATAAAACATATTTTATTTGCCTCTAGGGCACATTCCCAACAGATACGTGATGTTCACTAGTGATGTCTCTCTCCCAAAAGACGATAAAATTTCTATGCGAGGTAAACAAATTACAGAAAGGCAATTGACAGGATTATGAACGCACCGCAATGCTAACTATTCTACAAAAGAAAGGACGAGGCTCAAAAGCATGGGCAGTACGCCAAAATAAGTAGACCGAAATCCAACTGCATCTACTACTAATCATCCACCTTGAGATATCTATCCAGAACATCTCGCTGGTATTAAGTTGCGAGCCCCACCCAAAGTGTAAACCCAAAGCAACAGACAACTGCATTAAAAAGAACTTTGCGTAAAGTAAACAATCCTTGTAACCGCGGTTACAAGCACCGTTGTTTTCCCCCTTGTGGCAACAACACATCCTCTAGACTCATGTTTCTGTCACTCAAGCGTGTCATCGGGGGGCATGAACCCACAATCGAGCAAAACGTGCCCTCTTGGAGTCACTACCTACTACTTGGCCAAAGCAATAAATAGCAACGGAGAACATGCAAGAATTACTTAGGAACAAAAATATAAGAGATAAGAACCAAATATATTACTCAATCAGAATCTGAACATAATCTCATAATCCATCAGATCCTATCAAACTGAACATGGTAATAGCAGAAATATTACAAAAGTGCTTCGATCATGTAGGGCAGCTCATGAGGTCTAAACCATGAAGAACAAAGAGAGGAGGAGAACATCACATAGCTACTGATCACGGACCCATGGTCCAAGGAAAACTACTCACGAGACATCCGGGGAGCATCCATGGTGGAGAGGAGACTCCCGGAGGTCAATCCTTTCTCCGACAGGGTGCCAGGAAGAGGTCTTCTGGTGCTCCCGATCTCGGAAGCACGGCGGCGGCGGAACAAAGGCGAGTTTGCGAAATAGGGTTCCTCCTCTGGAGTTTCCCCGTGACGGAGAATAAATAGGCGAAGGGGGGCAGCCAGAGGTGGACCAGGGCCCCCAGGCGCGGCCAGGGGTGGGGCCGCGCCGGGTGGCCGCCTGGGCCCCCTGGCTCCCCTCTGGCCCTCCCGGGCTCTTCGCAAAGCTTCCTGTACGCTGATTTTTCCTGTATTTTTTCCAGAATTTTTCTGGCACTTTTTATATGGGGAAAAACTGAAATAGAAAAACAGCAGAAAACAGGAACTGGCACTGGGGTGCACTGAATAGGTTAGTCCAAATATGATCAAAAGTGTATGAAAGTGTATCTAGATCATAGCAATATCACACAAAACATGCATGGAGTAAGCAGAAATTATAGATACGATTTGGACGTATCAGATGTAGTTGGATTTCGGTCTACTTACCTTGGCGTACTGCCCATTGCTTTTGAGCCCTTCCTTTCTTTGCATCATACTCCCTCCGTTCCATATTAGATGACTCACAAATAGATGTATCTAGACATATTTTAGTGCTAGATACATCTATTTGAGGGTCATCTAATATGGAACGGAGGGAGTAGTTAGCATTGCGGTGCCTTCATAATTCCGTGAATTTCCCAGCTGTGATTTGTTTACCTCGCTAGCACTTTTATCGTCTTTTGGGAGAGAGACATCACTAGTGAAAATCACGGGACCTCGGTCCATCTTCACATTATTGTTTACACCCTTAGTTTACTTTCAGTCTTTACTTTCAGTTGCCACTATTATTATCTCTTGCGTTGATCCTTTGTAAACAGCAAGGCCGGAGGAATTGATAACTCCCCTGTACTCGTTGGGAGCAAAGTTATTTGTTGCTGTGTGCAGGTCCTGTCAACTCCCTAGCCAGAAGCCAATTTCTGGCGCTGTTGGCACCTTCTTGTATTTCTGCGAGTCCTACTGGAGACAAACCTTGGTATCTTCACCGAGGGAAATTTGCTGCTACGCTACATCTCACCTTCCACTTGGGGTAACCAATGAGGAGTGAGAGAACTATCCTCACCGTATCAAGCTAATTTCTGGCGCCGTTGCCGGGGACTCCAGTCTACAAGATAGGGGAGTTGCACACTCTCTTTTATCTTTGCTTTTTAGTCTTGTTAGTTTACCTTTCATTTTTTACTTTTGTGTCCCTTAGTTAAGCAAGTACAACACGAAAACTCTCTACAAATTGAAGTACAGGTGATACTTTGAAGCACAAGTGTGGAATAAAGGATAGTAGTGTTGCCCCCTCTCTCTTTTTTTGTATTTTTTTGATTTTGGGTGGCCTCCATGGCTCTTTATTTCTCTATTTTTTTCGTCCTCTTTGGGATCCTTTTTTTTTATTTTGTCCACTTTGGGATCTTTTATTCCTTTCCCCACTGTAGGGGCAACACTCTATAAGAACATCAACACACTTTTATCTACTTACAACTCTGAATAAAAAAGTAATGACTCTATATGAATGCCTCTGCCAGTGTAGCAGTATGTGCAATGATCAAGCGCAACATGCAGCAAAAATATGAATAGCGAGCAAAGCCCAACTACATGCAGGCTATGAGATCATGCAAGGCAATATGATAATGAAGGATAAGTCATATGAACATGAAGAACAATGGATGTTGCATGGAAATGTATCTCGGAAAGGCTATGGAAATGCCTTGTAGGTAGGTATGGTGGCTGTTTTGAGGAAAGATATAAGGAGGTTTATGATGACAGAGCGTATCATGCCAAGGGTTTGGATGCACCGGCGAAGTATGCGCCAACTCTCGAGGTGAGAAAGGGCAATGCACGGTACCGAAGAGGCTAGAAAAGTATGGATGGTGGAAGTGTCAACTTTCGAATACTCACATTAGTCCGAAGAACTCGTGCACTTATTATCGGTAACTCTCAATCTAATCAGGAGGTTCACAAAGAGACAAGTACCCCTAGGAGGAGTGTATGGGGGTTTGGTTATCCTTGCGCATCCTCGACTCATGGTACGTGAGTGTACTCTAATATTCGACCCCTTCAGAGATTAGTGATCCATCTAGTAGCGAGAGTTCTCAACAGGGTTTAGGTTTTCGAAAATCACACGGATTGCCCAAAATACGACATCTATCACTAATAGGCTAAAGGTCTTGACACCATAAGTTCAAACATTACTCAACTCAATACCTCAAAACCATTGCAAGTTACTACTACAAAAAGAATAGCAACTTCAACTACCTACTTTCTAGTCAAGACACAAAACTCAGTGCAACAGGCAAACTCTCTAACAAGATAAAACATGCAACCTATAGAAAGTTCAAGCCTGAACCAATTAAAATCTCTAGATGAAAACTCTAAAGCACATGAACTAAACATGGCAGCAGCTAAGAAAAGATAAAGAACAACTCACAGCAAAGAATAATCATGAAAATCCTATGAGGTGTTCTAGTTTAAGCGGAGCGTGTATCTCTCCCAATCAAGCATGTTAGGTTCCGACATTGTAATGAACAGCAAACAAAAGAAAAGAACTAAGAAAAGTAAAGAGCAAGACGCTCCAAGCATAGCACATAACGCATGAAGTGATAAAAATATAGTGGAACGAGGGACGGACTGATGATTGTTGATGAAGAAGGGGTTGCATGGGGGGAATCCGCAAGCTTAGACGTTTGAGTCTCCTTGAGTATTTCTTGGGGGTTCCGGGCGCATCCCCAAGCTTGAGCTTTTGACACTCCAAGATCTTCTTTTATCATCTTCCATCGCACACTTGAAAACTCCCTTCATACATAACTCATCATAAGCTGATTATAGAGGTTAGTAACCTATTAAAAATAATTTTTCCTCTACTGCAAATAAAGATTTCCAGGAAGAGCTACTGTTTCTCTTGCCTGCCCAAAATATTTTGCAAAGAAAAATCGAGCTTAAGGATTGTAAAACTGCCAAAAGAAAAACAGGGACAGAAGCTGAGAAAAAACAGAACAGCAGAGAGACAAGAATTTTTTAGGGATACTTATGCAACTCAAATCAAAAAAGTCAGAACATATGAAAGTTTCGTAATTGTATAGAGCACATTGTGTAAAAAATTCAGCTCAAAAAGATGAACTGGGATGTTTCTCTGATTTTTCTAGTCACGAGGACAGAATCTGTTTTCTGGACAACATGCACCAACTTTTGATCTTTCTTGCAATCAGAGGCTAAACTTGGCACAAAGCTTAGAAAGTAAAGATACAATGATGTTTCTACAGTAGTAAAAAGCATCAAGACCACTAAGAACAGAAGAAAAACAAAAAGAAAAACCTAATTCGTTGCGGGTTGCCTCCCGAAAGCGCTTCTTTAAAGCCATTAGCTAGGCATGAGTGTAACGATGCTCACGAAAGAATAAGAGTTGAAGCACAAAAGAGAGCATCAAAGGAGAAAAGACAAACCACATTTAAGTCTAACATGCTTCCTATGCATGGGCAACTTGAAACAAAATAAATAAATGAAGCATAAAGCAACAAGCATAGGAAGGTAAAACATGAGCACCTTCAAGATTTTCAACATGGAGAGGGGTGTTTTCCTAACATGAAAATTTCTATAACCATATTTCCCTCTCTCATAATAATTTTCAGTAGCATCATGAACAAACTCAACAATATAATTATCACACAAAGCATGCTTTTCATGATCTACTAGCACATAATCATGTTGATTTTCTAAGCAAACCTCATCATCATTAAGAACATCCATAGTAGGCAAAAATAGAGGTTTATCATAAGATTCATCAAGATAGCAAGGGTTATCATAAATAACAGTAGCAAAATCATCCTTGCAAGTATCATTCATAGGGGCATCATGGCCACAAGCATCAATTTCATCAAAAAGGGATATTTCAAAAGAATCCATAGGATCATAGCAATCAATATAGCATTCATCCTCCTTTGGTAAGCATGGAGGGCAATCATATAAAGTAAGAGTCAAAGAGTTACTCTCATTAGTAGGTAGAGATGGGTAGCTACTTCATTCTTCCTCCTTTTGTTCGTGATGGCTTCTCGCCCTTCGTTGGTTACCCCAAGTGGAAGGTTGAGATGTAGCGCAGCAGCAAGTTTCCCTCGGTGAAGATACCAAGGTTTGTCTCCAGTAGGACTCCAGAGATGATAAGTAGGTGTCAACGGCGCAACTGACGTGGACCTGCACACAGACACAGATAACTTTGTTCCCAACGAAGTTCAGAGAGGTTGTCAATCTCTCCGGTCTTGTTGTTCACAAAGGGTAAAACACAAAGGATAATGATAGCAACTGAAAGTAAAAAGCAGTAAAGTAAAGATAGCGTGGAAACAGTAACAAGGATATGGACCGGGATACGTGATGTTCACTAGTGATGTCTCTTTCCCAAAAGACGATAAAAACTGCTATGCGAGGTAAAGAAATTACAGAAGGGCAATTGACAGGATTATGAACGCACCGCAATGCTAACTATGCTACAAAAGAAAGGAAGAGGCTCAAAAGCACGGGCAGTACGCCAAAATAAGTAGACCGCAATCCAACTGTATCTACTACTAATCATCCACCTTGAGATATCTATCCAGAACATCTCGCTGGTATTAAGTTGCGAGCCCCACCCAAAGTGTAAACCCAAAGCAACAGACAACTGCATTAAAAAGAACTTTGCGTAAAGTAAACAATCCTTGCAACCGCGGTTACAAGCACTGTTGTTTTCCCCCTTGTGGCAACAACACATCCCCAAGACTCATGTTTCTGTTACTCAAGCGTGTCATCGGGGGGCATGAACCCACAATCGAGCATAACGTTCCCTCTTGGAGTCACTACCTACTACTTGGCCAAAGCAATAAACAGCAACGGAGAACATGCAAGAATTACTTAGGAACAAAAATATAAGAGATAAAAACCAAATATATTACTCTATCACAATCTGAACATAATCTCATAATCCATCAGATCCCATCAAACTCAGCATAGCAATAGCAGAAATATTACAAAAGTGCCTCGATCATGTAGGGCAGCTCACGAGGTCTAAACCATGAAGAACAAAGAGGGGAGGAGAACATCACATAGCTACTGATCGCGGACCCATGGTCCAAGGAAAACTACTCACGAGACATCCGGGGAGCATCCATGGTGGAGAGGAGACTCTCGGAGGTTGCCCCTCCCTCCGGCGGGGTGCCGGGAAGAGGTCTTCTGGTGCTCCCAATCTCGGAAGCGCGGCGGCAGCGGAACAAAGGCGAGTTTGTGAAATAGGGTTCTGTCTTTGGAGTTTCCCCGTGACGTAGAATAAATAGGCGAAGGGGGGCAGCCAGAGGTGGACTAGGGCCCCAGGGCCCCCCCTGGCGCGGCCAGGGGTGGGGCCGCGCCGGGTGGCCGCCTGGGCCCCCTGGATCCCCTCTGGCCCCACTCGGGCTCTTCGCGAAGCTTCCTGTATGCTGATTTTTCCTGTATTTTTCCAGGAATTTTTCTAGCACTTTTTATATGGGGGAAAACTGAAATAGAAAAACAGCAGAAAACAGGAACTGGCACTAGGGTGCACTGAGTTAATAGCTTAGTCCAAATATGATCAAAAGTGTATGAAAGTGTATCTAGAACCTAGCAATATCACACAAAACATGCATGGAGCAAGCAGAAATTATAGATACGTTTTGGACGTATCAACATCCCCAAGCTTAATTCCTGCTCGTCCTCGAGTAGGTAAATGATAACAACATAATATCTGTGGTGACATGCTAGCAACCATAAAAGAACTTTGAAAAGTAAAGCAATCAAGGTTAGAGATTCAATTCAAGTCATAACATGCAAGAGTCTATATTAGCATTGAAAGAAGTAACAAAGAACATTAGGTGCAAGAGCTCTCGCTGTCCGTGACTCGAATGTCTCCAAATGGTGTTTGCGTGCAAGAAGGGGGATAGGGAATACGAGAAAAAAGTATTAGTTGAGAACTCAATCTACTAAAGTTTCACACTTGGTCCTCTTTGGAATCTTATCTTGACTCGTCCCCAGACCACTAGCCAGGTACAAGTCAATTTGATCCACTCCTTTTCGATATTTCGAGCACTCATGCAATGGATGAGCGTAAGCACGAGAGTTGACACTTAGGATGGCAAAGAGAGAAGTACGGAGGAGGAAGAAAAAAAGGCTGAGAAAGGCTCACATCAAGGAGGACAATCATAGGCAAGAGATGCCAAATGATAGATATGATGTGAGGAGTAGGGATTGCCATGCAACGGATGCACATACGAGCTAGGAAGCTCTCCAATGGAACTAGTGGGGGTGTATCTAACTTGCTCGCTCATAAAGACCTAGAGCTCGTTTGAGGAGGCTCATCCTTGGAATATGCAAGCCAAGTTCTATAGTGTGAAGTTCCCCACATAGCTATATGCATAATGATCATCTCTATGGAGTACAAGGATATAAAGGGAGTACTAGTGTGGATCTCTCAAAAGGATAGTAGTGTTGCCCCTTTCTCTCTTTTTATTTCTTTTTCTCTTTTTTCTATTTTTTTGTATTTTTTTGTGGCCTCAATGGCTCTTTCTATTTAACTCTCATTTGTCCTCTTTGGGATCTTTTATTGTGTCCACTTTGGGATCTTTTCCTCACTTAAGGGCAACACTCTATTTTACAAGAAGGTAAAGGAGATCTTTCACACTTTACAAGGTACTCAAAATCATAAAGAAGATGTAACTATCATGATGTATGCAATGTATGTCGCTGCCAGTGTAGCAGGAACATGTATGACATGAAGATCAAGTCATGAAGAGGTGGATGTTGCATGGCAATATATCTCGGAAAGGCTATGGAAATGCCTTGATAGGTAGGTATGGTGGCTGTTTTGATGAAAGATATAAGGAGGTTTATGATGACAGAGCGTATCATGCCAAGGGTTTGGATGTACCGGCGAAGGTGGACACCAACTCTCGGAGTGAGAAGAAGGCAATGCACGGCACGTGAGAGGCTAGCAAAATATGGGAAGGTGGAAGTGTCAAGTTTCAATACTTACATTAGTCCGAAGAACTCATGCACTTATTATCGGTAACTCTCAATCTAATAAGGAGGTTCACAAAGAGACAAGTACCACGAGGAGGAGTGTATGGGGGTTTGGTTATCCTTGCGCATCCTCGACTCATGGTACGTGAGTGTACTCTAATATTCGATCCCTCCAAAGATTAGTGATCCATCTAGTAGCTAGAGTTCTCAACTGGTTTTGTAGGTTTCGAAAATAAACACGGATTGCCCAAAATACGACACCTATCACTAATAGGCTAGAGCTCTTGACACCAAAAGTTCAAACATTACTCACAACAATACCTCAAAACTATTGCCAGTTACTACTAGAATTAAATAGCAACCTCAATTACCTACTTTCAAGACAAGACACAACTCAGTGCAACAACCAACTCTCTTTAACAAGATAAACATGAATATTAAAAAGAGTTCCAGAAAAAGACTAAACAAAATCCAAGGCTCTTGCTAAAGACAAACTAAGACTAAAACTAAACATGGCAGTAGCTATGAAAAGATAAAGAACACACAACAGCAAAAAGATAAGCAGGAAAAATCCTTTGATGTGTTCTAAAATTTGAAAGTGTAGCGTGTTTCTCTCCCACACAAAGTAAGACGGGATCTAACTTGTTATGAACAGCAAACAAAGCTAAAGAAAAATAAAACCTAAGAGCGAGACGCTCCAAGCATAGCACATAACGCATGAAGCGATAAAAATATAGTGAGACGAAGGACGAACTGATGATTGTTGATGGAGAAGGGGATGCACGGGGGCATCCCCAAGCTTAGACGCTTGAGTCTACTTGAATATTTGTTGGGGATGCATGGGGGCATCCCCAAGCTTGAGCGCTTGACACTCCTGGATCTTCTTTCATCATCTTCCATCGCACACTTGAAAACTCCCTTCATACATAACTCATCATAAGCTGATTAGAGAGGTTAGTACCCTTAATAAATAATTTTTCCCCACTGGATATAAAGATATTCTTGAAGAGCTACTGTTTCTCAAGACTGCCAAAAAGTTTTTGCAAAAAAAATAAAGCTTAAGGTTTGCAAAAGCTAGGAGAGAAAAAACGTGGCAGAATCTTTGAAAAACAGAACAGCAGATAGTAAAGAATTTTTTAGGGGCACTTCTGTAACTCAAATAAAAAAACTCAGAACATACGGAAATTTCACAATTGTATAGAACACGCTGTCAAAAAAATTCACATCAAAAAGATGATCTGGTGATTTGATTCGAATTTTTCTGTCAAGGGAAAGAATCTGTTTTCTGGACAGCATGTCACAACTTTTGCTTCCCTTATCATAAGAGGCTATAACTTGGAACAAAGCTGAAAAATAAAGATACAATGATGTTGCTACAGTAGTAACAAACATCAAGACACAACAAAAAAAAGCAAAAAGAAACCTAAATTCGTTGCGGGCTGCCTCCCGAAAGCGCTTTCTTTTATGCCTTTAGCTAGGCTTAAAGATTATAGAAGATGCTCTCACAAGAATAAGAATTTTGAAGCAAAAGAGAGCATCAATAAGCAAATATGAAACAAATTTAAGCCTAACCCACTTCCTATGCATAGGCATCTTGTAAGAAAATAAATCAAAGAAGCACAAAGTGACATGCATAGGAAGGTAGAACAAGAATAACTTCAAAACTTTCAACATGAAGAGAGGTGTTTTTGTAACATGGAAGTTTCTACAACCAAACTTTCCTCTCTCAAAGTAATTTTCAATAGCATCATGAACAACATCAAGAATATAACTATCACATAAATCATGTTGTTCATGACCTACAAGCACATGTGTATTGTTTTCAACACGGTTTTTAGGGTGATAAGATAGATGCAACCCATCACATTGAGCCTTGATAAGAGCAAAATTCTCCGGAATAGTTGGAGATTTCAAAAGGATAATAGGGAAATCAAGTGTGGGTGCAACAACAATAATTTCATGATTAACATAAGTAACTATAGCAAGTTCATCTTCGTAGGCATCATCCATAGTGGCATCATGGCCATCAACAAAGCAAGTATCAAAATCATCAGAAAGGGAAGTATCAAGTGAGTCCTCGGAATCATAAGATTCCTCTTCATAGCAATCATTAGCCTCTTCTTGGGCAGCAAGCATTCTATTTTTAAAATCCTCAGTATAAGCATTGGAAGTATAATTCTCAAAGCAATAAGCAAGAACTGCAAAGTTTTCAGACTCGAAAATAGTATCGTCATACTTTTCAATCAAGGAAGCAATCTCATAGGCACCTTTAAAAGCAACAAACTCTTCAATCTTTTCAACATCAAAGTAATCATAAACACCTTTAGCATAAGAAGATAAGATCTCATTTTCATTAAACTCACATTGGAAAGGGAGGTGTTTATGATCTATATTAGAACAAAAAGTAAAATCATAAATGTGGCACAAAAGTTTAGCATGGCAATAAGAAGTTTGTATTTGGTCCCATAAGTTTTTCCCTTTCTCAGATAGGCGGTGCCGCGTATAATGAGCATGCTCATCCAATGATTTTCCCTCAACCAAGTCGGTTGGGTTTTTAGCGCGAGCACAAATTGATCGAAGACGAGCCAAGTGAAACATGTCCATCCTACCATATTTGGGTGGTTCCACACCCATGGTGAAGATAGCATTAGTAGATATTTTTGGTATTTTTGATTAAGGACACTGAGATAAAAACTGAAAGGTAAACTAACAAGACTAAAAAACAAAGGTAAAGGGTAGTGTGCAACTCCCCTATCTTAGCACTCGGAGTCCCCGGCAACGGCGCCAGAAATTCGCTTGATGCCTTCTCGCCCTTCGTTGTTTACCCCAAGTGGAAGGTTGAGATGTAGCGCAGCAGCAAGTTTCCCTCAGTGAAGATACCAAGGTTTGTCTCCAGTAGGACTCCAGAGATGATAAGTAGGCGTCAACGGCGCAACTGACGTGGACCTGCACACAGACACAGATAACTTTGTTCCCAACGAAGTTCAGAGAGGTTGTCAATCTCTCCGGTCTTGTTGTTCACAAAGGGTAAAACACAAAGGATAATGATAGCAACTGAAAGTAAAAAGCAGGAAAGTAAATATAGCGTGGAAACAGTAATAAGGATATGGACCGGGATATGTGATGTTCACTAGTGATGTCTCTCTCCCAAAAGACGATAAAACTGCTATGCGAGGTAAACAAATTACAGAAGGGCAATTGACAGGATTATGAACGCACCGCAATGCTAACTATGCTACAAAAGAAAGGAAGAGGCTCAAAAGCACGGGCAGTACGCCAAAATAAGTAGACCGCAATCCAACTGTATCTACTACTAATCATCCACCTTGAGATATCTATCCAGAACATCTCGCTGGTATTAAGTTGCGAGCCCCACCCAAAGTGTAAACCCAAAGCAACAGACAACTGCATTAAAAAGAACTTTGCGTAAAGTAAACAATCCTTGCAACCGCGGTTACAAGCACCGTTGTTTTCCCCCTTGTGGCAACAACACATCCCCTAGACTCATGTTTCTGTCACTCAAGCGTGTCATCGGGGGGCATGAACCCACAATCGAGCATAACGTTCCCTCTTGGAGTCACTACCTACTACTTGGCCAAACAATAAACAACAACGGAGAACATGCAAGAATTACTTAGGAACAAAAATATAAGAGATAAAAACCAAATATATTACTCTATCACAATCTGAACATAATCTCATAATCCATCAGATCCCATCAAACTCAGCATAGCAATAGAAGAAATATTACAAAAGTGCCTCGATCATGTATGGAAGCTCACGAGGTCTAAACCATGAAGAACAAAGAGGGGAGGAGAACATCACATAGCTACTGATCACGGACCCATGGTCCAAGGAAAACTACTCACGAGACATCCGGGAAGCATCCATGGTGGAGAGGAGACTCCCGGAGGTCGGCCCTCCCTTCGGCAGGGTGCCGGGAAGAGGTCTTCTGGTGCTCCCGATCTCGGAAGCGCGGCGGCGGCGGAACAGAGGCGAGTTTGCGAAATAGGGTTCTGTCTTCGGAGTTTCCCCGTGACGGAGAATAAATAGGCGAAGGGGGGCAGCCAGAGGTGGACCAGGGGTCCCAGGCGCCCCCCTGCCACGGCCAGGGGTGGGGCCGCGCCGGGTGGCCGGCTGGGCCCCCCTGGCTCCCCTCTGGCCCCACTCGGGCTCTTCGCGAAGCTTCCTGTACGCTGATTTTTCCTGTAATTTTTCCGGAATTTTTCTGGCACTTTTTATATGGGGTAAAACTGAAATAGAAAAACAGCAGAAAACAGGAACTGGCACTGGGGTGCACTGAGTTAATAGGTTAGTCCAAATATGATCAAAAGTGTATGAAAGTGTATCTAGAACCTAGCAATATCACACAAAACATGCATGGAGCAAGCAAAAATTATAGATACGTTTTGGACGTATCAGCCCCCCTGGTCAGCCCCAGGTGCCTCTAGGTCACTCCCGGCATGGAAATTTTTATTTTTATTTTTCTGGAATTTTTCTGAAAACTTCACTGTTGAAAATTTCCCGGAGTTCAAAACGCTGCAAAACTTTCTGAAAACTTAAAGCAGTGATTAGTATTGTGAAGCTTCAAAAACACAAAAACTTAGTACAGCAAAGAGAATAAAAGCTAAGGCAAATGAAAACATAACAAGCTTAACTTTTTACCTATATAAAACAAGCTCACTAGTAAGGTTGATCAAGTCTTACCAACAAACCGGCAATATATAGAACAAGAAGTCTCACCTCTTATGAAGTGATCATTGCACCTTTACTTTAATGGACATTGTCCCCACCATAATGGTTTTGTATTTGTGGTGCACATGTAGTGGACAGTCCCATTCTCCAATCTTCATGGTCTCAACATTCTCTATAGAGTTAAGGCCGTGCCTCTTGTCGATCTTCTTTGGAAAATACACCGTGTGTTCCTTATCATCAACGTTGAAAGTGACCTTTCCTTTATTACAATCAATAATAGCACCTGCGGTGTTAAGAACAGGTCTACCAATAATGGACATGCTCCCATCCTCGAGCATGTCAAGCACAACAAAATCTGTAAGGATCAAACAGTTAGCAACTTCAACGGGTACATCCTCACAAATACCTATTGGGACAGCTGTTGATTTGTCAGCCATTTGAAGGGAGATATTTGTAGGGATCAGTTTCTCTAAACAAAGCCTCTTGGAAAGAGAGAAAGGCATAACACTCACTCCTGCACCAAGATCACATAAAGCAGTTCTGACGTAATTATTCTTTATGGAGCAAGGAATGGTGGGTATACCTGGATCACCAAGCTTCTCAGGAATCTTGCCACTGAAAGATTAGTGTGGGCACCCCAGACTATATGTCTGAAGCGACCAGTTGTGTATACAGTCATGCTCCCATGATCAGTTCGCATGACACACAACTCGACATGGATATCATAGTCTCAATGTTCATACAATACCAAATACAAGTCATACAACAATAAAGTCTTACATGGCCTCATCGGGCTCAAATAGCAGCGGAAAAGAAAAAGCATCAAAGGCAGGGGCGACACAATCCACAGGGTAGATCAGAGCATAACACGTCCTAGTAGTCGCCGGTAGCATCGTCATCATATACCTGCTCCTCCAAGCCTGGCCGATGGAATAACCAGGGACAAAGCCGTGAGTACATACAAAGTACTCGCAAACCACCTAAAGAAAGAAACAAAGTTTTGCATACGAAAATAATAGGATGGCTATATGGTGGAGTTTTTCATAGGGATTTTCTATCTACTCAAGATCATTATTAAGTTGGCAAAATTTTTAACACTTGGCAGATTTTATTTCCCCACAATGTACTTGGATAAGTCAAGTCCAACCTTTTTCCAATAACAACATCATCGTCGCGATCCATAAACTCGGTACCGGCTTTCTCATCTATTCCCCACAAAGTGTGGCCTCACTTGCTGTCCATGACTGTGGACTCCGGCTACTCGAATAGATTTTCACTCTGCAGAGGTTGTACACTTTACCCACCACATTCGATACATCCGCCGTGTGTCCCCACGGATCTTCATACTTCAGTATGCGGGTCTCGGATAATCGACCTTAGTTTTCCCCTTGTCTGCCCTAGTACAGGTGAATCCACCCCTTGCGTACTGCATGGACTTTCCGTGTGACAGATCAGGCTCCTCTTGGACCCAAGCCTGCACCGTAGTCGAAGAGCACCAAGGTTCCTTCCGACACTAAGCCTAGCGAATTTCACCGATCGACTTCGAGGGCTATCGGATTCGTGGAATCACGCATCCATGTGTAGTTATAGGACCCCCGTACTAAGACAAACAAGCTTCCAACTAGCCATGTCCCATACCAGAGTATAGTGGTTGTACTGTAATGCTAGATTTTGGTGGCACATATAGAGAGTCCCTCCAGACTTTGTCCATGTCCGACGATGTTCCACAATCCCGGCTATACCACCTTCTTAGGTGTATGCCGTACCAAGTAGGATGAAGTATGACTTTCCAAATTGTTATGTACAGAATGCCGGGTTCATCGGGGTTCTACTTAGTTTTTCCCAAATAGGTAGGCTATGGGGTGGTGTGGAGTTTTTCTAATATAACTAATACAATCCCAAACCATATGAATATAATACTAGCATGATACAATATAAATGATACAAAGAAAGTAAAAATGGGTAAAGCGGAGTTTGAGTTTTGACGGTGGCTTGCCTTCCTCGACGATGTACCCTGGATCGGCTTCTTCGGTGGCAAGGGAGGAGTCTTCACCTGCAACGTACGGCGTATCGTCTACACGTCGCGGAAGAACAAATTCACCATTACAACCAGGCAAAAACAAACAAGGCACATAACACTCAACTTCACAATCAATCAACAAGTAATTTAAGGAACAATTTGTACTAGCATTGAAATACTAAATCAACACTTCAAGGTTGAATACCTCAACAAGGCATTGGAATAAATTTAAGAGGATTACCACAACAAGAGTATATTAAAGCAATTCTTAACTTGAGTTATGTTAAGTTATTCACTAACAACTTATTAACTTGTTTTATTTCCATAACCAAGTTCATAGCAATAACCTACTGACCATATTCTAGTTTAATAATAAACTAACAAACAAATAGTATTAACATAAGTTACATAGGAAATAGACTAGCAATATTTATAATACTAAAAAAAAGGGGTCACAAATTTATTTAAACCAAATAATATTCTACACATACAGAAAAATCAAGAATAATCACAGGAGTATATACAAATCAACATTTCATTTTTAGGGTTTACAGGGAATTGATTAAAACTATTCTTAGCTGCTAAAAAGCACAATTAACTAGTTTAAACTAAATCAATTAATTTGGTACTGCATAAAAAATATTCTAAACATAGAGAAAAATAAAACACAATTTTCTAAGCCACACAAAATTTATTTCATAATTTTGTGAGCTACAGTTATTTGTTTAGAATTATTTAAGTGCTGCAGTTTATGAAAAAGAAAAAAAATGACAGCCGGCCCATGGCTATTTGGTGCACACGGGCATGTTTCTTTTTCTTTTTTTTAAATGGGCCGAGCGCATCGCAACAGTAAGTTTTTTTTAAACGAAGGGGTATGGGGCTCCTTAGACCGTTAGATCTGGGAAGATCGGACGGCCAGGGGCCCTTCTTCTTGCTTGGGCGGACTGGAGCTCGGGAGGGGCTCCCATGGCGTCCAGGGGGCGGCCTGGCCTCGCCAGCAGCCCTCCGGTGGCCGGCGGCCGGCGGCATGGGGCGGCGGAGGTAGGGGGCGACCTGGGGGCTCCATTTTTTTGCGAAAAAGGGGGGCATGCAACGCAGGGAATGCCGGCGCTCGTGGCGGACAGTAGGGAGCTCGGGCGGCTCACCGGGGACTCCTCAGGTGGCGACGGGCGGCGTGGAGGGGCGGCGGGCGTAGAGGGGCTCGCCGGGGTCTCGTTTTTAGCGTCGGAGAGGCGTTTCGCGGCGACGAACGACGGCGGCTCGACGTAGACGAACGGGGCGGCTGCGGCTTCTCCGACGCTCCTCGCCGGCGACTCCTTGCCGGCGTGGCTCCGGCGTGTGGTGGAGGTGGAGAGGCTCGCCGGCCTCTCCCTCCTCTCCTTCTTCTTCTCCTTCCTCCTCCTTCCTTCTTTCTTCCTTCTCCCGCTTCCTCTTCTGCTTCTTTTCTTTCTTCTGCTCGGGACGGTGTGGCTCGTGTGGGGTGGTGCTGGTGAGTGGAGTGAGGTGAGGAGGGACGCTGGGGGTGGGGTTTTATAGCGAGGAGGGGAGGGGTGCGGGAGCGGGAGAGGCGAGCGGAGAGAGCGGCCTTCTCGTCTACTGGCCGACGAGGGTGGTGGCGAGGGCTTGCGTCATCGGGGGGGCCTCCTGATGACGTAAGGGTGGGGGTGTCAAGCGGGCTGGTAAGGGAGAGAGAGAGAGATGGGCTGCGGCCCAGAGGGTGGGTGTACTTTTTTTTGTACTGCTAGTAATTATGTTGCAAATTCTACTTCTGTTTTTATTTAAGTTTGAATAAAAGTTTCAAACCAAAATCTTCTAAATACTTTTAAAACTTACAGAATTATTATTATTGTTTTTGGAAATTATAGAATATTTAATAAGGTTAATAATATTGTTACTATTATATTAATAGCAAATAATCATTTAGCACAAAATAAATATTTTAATTAAATATCTTTTGATATAGAGATATTTTCAATTATTTAAATAGTGATTTTTCATAAAGACAAGCATTTATTTGGGAGTCATTTTATTGGCTTTAATTAATTATGGGTCACTAAATGTGGTGGTTTGAGGTTTGGTGCTGTGAGTTTGTACCACTATTTAGGTTGATTCTTTAGTCATGGAAAGGCAACATCATAAGGAAAAGCAATATTAAGCATGGAAAGACAGGGCATAGCAATCAAAGCAAAGCATAGCCAAACAACACAAGTAACAAGCAGGTATGATATGTCACTCTTACTATTATCACAACTCAACCAAACAAAGTTTTTGTTACCCCTAATTTTTGGCTACTCTAATAACAGGGTAATAAAAGTCGGGATGTGACAGACCTTCCCCCCTTAAAAGAATCTCGTCCCGAGATTCACAAGCTAGTGAAGAGATGCGGGAACTCGCGCTTGAGGTAGTCCTCCCGTTCCCAGGTGGCTTCCTCTTCTGTGTGGTTTGTCCACTGGACCTTGTGGAACTTGATCGCGCGCTTTCGGGTGACACGGGTGGCTTCTTCCAGGATACGAAGGGGTGTCTCGCGGTACGTGAGATCCTGGTTGATGTCCACCATGCGATGATCGATGTTTTTCAAAACATCGGGCTTGTCCGGCACCTCCAGACATTTCCGGAGCTGCGAGACGTGGAAGACATCGTGCACATCGGATAGCTCTGCTGGCAGTCTCAACTGATAGGCAACCTGGCCTCGTCTGGCTATCACCTCAAACGGTCCGATGTATCGGGGTGCTAGCTTTCCCTTCACATGGAATCGCTGCATTCCCTTCAATGGGGTGTGTCGTCGATATACGACGACAGATGCCATGGGGATGGCTAAAGAGGGGGACAGACCGAGGTTGATGTCGCTGGTGCCGGAGGCGAGATTAGGAACACTGCGATGTACCCAGGTTCAGGGCTCTCCGTAGACATAAAACCTCCACTCCTGCATGTCTGCACTAGATGGTGGAATATATGTACAAGGTTGCTCCTTGAGCTGTATCTGCTAACTTCTGCTCCTGGCCGAGCTGATCCGCTACTCTTGGCTAAGCTACTGCTGACCTGCTATTGCTACTCTGCTACTCTTCTACTCCTAGACGTGAGAGGAGGAGAGAGCTCTTGCTCTCTCTCTACTTGTGAGAGGAGGGGGGAAATGAAGAAGGAACCCTCTCCACCGTGGGCACCCTTGCCCCTTATATAGTGGTGGCAAGGTGCTCATGAGGGTGGAGACAAGGGGAAGAAGACAAAAGAGAGTACATGTGAGGTGATGGGGTGATGTGATGTAATGTGACACCTCCACTTTACACTATTCACCATGTCATGATGTGACTAAAGGTGGCATGACTCGTCTTGTCGATGGGATGCCTCTGTTGACCTCTGGGCAACCGGGCTGCGGGCAACCAGCAGCTAGCAGATGAGCAGTCGGCCGGGTGCGCAGGCAGTCGGCGCGGAGCCATCGGGAGTCGGCCGAGCTGGGCTGCAATCGGCGTGGATACGCCAGCAGTCGGTCGAACTAACCGAGGGCACAGTCGGCGAAGGCGCGCAGTCGGCGTTGCGTCGAATCGGTGACTTTGGTATACCCGGGGGTATTTCCTCCGACAGTAGCCTCCGAGCCTCCGGGTGACTCGGTGAGTCATCCGAAGGGTTTCTTCTTTGTCAGTGTAGACGGACGTCGATTGCACTTGGTGCAACTTCTTTCCAGTGGGGGCGCGCAAGCGCACCCACTGGGTGTAGCCTCCGAGCCTCTGGGTGACTCGGAGAGTCATCCGGAGGGTTCCTTAATTTTGTTGTAGTCGATGGCGTCGAGGATCTCAGTAGTTTTCCCTCGGAAACAATCATGCATAAGAAAAACGTTAATTATCTCGGATATATCAAATACTTCTTATTTTTCTAAAAATGTAGATTTGTACAATCGAGAGGCCGACTCGGCTTTGCCTTCGCCCCGCAGTCGTTTTTCTGTTCATTCCACCCTTTGGCTCTTGCTCTCGCCAGCATTACAGCCGGCTTGCGGTCTATAGACGGATCGAACAGTCGGCCGGAAGATGAAGTGTACAGTACTTAGACTTTGGGGAGCAAACTCACCCGAGCAAACTTCCAAAAGGAAACTATCGGGTCGTCCAAATTGTTTTCTCTTTGGACGTTGTTCATGTTTGGTGACCTCCAGCTTCTGCTCTTTGCCAGCGTTGCAGCCGGCATGCGGTCTATAGATGGATCAAATCGCAGGCCTTTGGCACCGTACATACTACTAATTCGTCTGTCGGAAATAACTATTTGGGTTATCCGGTCTGCCCGAAGGCAGACGGTCCCGGGCCGAACATGCAGCCGACTGGAAATAACGCGGAGATAACCCCCGAAGACTACTCAGGTTCATCCGTCATGCTTGCTATGGTAAGCAGTATTGAGTGGAACTCACATTGAATTTTCGGCGCAGTCGGAACACCCACTGGGTGAAGGTGTAGCCTCCGGGTGACTTGGTGAGTCATCCGGAGGGTTTTCTGTTGATGTAGTAGACGGGACACTCGGCGGGCTCGTCCTCTGAGCCTCCGAGTGACTCGTCGAGTCGTTCGGAGAGTCTTTTGTTGACGAAGACGGGGCACTCGGCGGGCTCGTCCTCCGAGCCTCCGAGTGACTCGTCGAGTTATTCGGGCAAGTGATGCCTTGTGGTTGCTCCAGCGGATGGTCTGTCATCCGGGTCACAACCACACTTCTTTTTCGCAATCGGCTGACCAGTCAGCGCAATCGGATTGGCATCGGCCGACCTTTTTTTTTTTTGCGGTCGACTGGCCGACCTGCGCAATCGGCATGCCGATCTGACGCAGCCGATCCAGAACGCAGCACGCTGAACTATTTGCAGCCGAGCAGAGATCATAGCGCAATCGGCCCAATACTTAGCCGGCCGTCTGGCCGAGCAAACGCAATCGCCTTTTTATTTTTGACCGAGCTGAGCTCTTCTCTTCTCTTCCTCGAATCTCTCCTTTCCTCAGTCGGAGCGGTGGGGGGAGCACGGGCAGGCGTCCGCTGCCGAGCTGGGCATGCGGCCACAGGGGAGCAGCTCGGAAGCGGCAAGGCGGAGAGATCAGCCGCGTCGGGGAAGGAATCGGCAGACGCAACCGGCTCGGCCCGGCACCAGGACGGCCACGCGCGCAGTCGGCCGGGCGGCTCACGAGCGCGGGAAGGCGGCGAGGGAGGGAGCAATCGGCAGAGAACGGTGCGCAGGATAAGCAGCTGGATGGATTTCCCTGATGCATTGAACTAGTACGTGAACTAGTAGATGGATGGATTCCTTGTCCTGCAGCTCGGCTCGGATCTTTTTTCTGAAACTCTTGCACTGAACTTGCTTGCAGCACCCGGCCACGGCCGGATGGGAGGCAGAGCTCGATGGAGGGAGGTCGGCGGGGGCCGAGCTGGAGGAGCTCGGGGAGGAGAAGTCGGGGCCGAGCTGGGCTCGGGCACGGCGGCGGAGCTCGAAGGCGGCGCGGCACAGCTCGGAGGCGGGGGCGCGATGAAGCTTGGATGGCGAGGCGGAGCTGCTCGGAGAGGCGAGGGCTCGGGCGCAATCGGCCTGAGAGCACTCGGACAGCCGAGGGCAGAAAAACTTTTTGCTCAGCTCGCGATGACCTGATGGCGACCGAGCTCATCAACTTCGGAGCCGGATGCATCCCGACGCGAAATGCAGCCTCCGGGCATTCAGCCTGCCAGATCCGGATCCAGAAAGTTGCGCTGACGAAAATTGTTGACGAAGAAGAACCCGTCGACGAAGATGATGGTCCCGTCCGGATCAATACTCCAGTCGACGCCTCGACTGCCCCACGGTGGGCACCAACTGTCGTCGATATGCGACGGCAGATGCCATGTGGATGGCTAAAGAGGGGGACAGACCGAGGTTGATGTCGCTGGTGCCGGAGGCGAGATTAGGAACACTGCGATGTACCCAGGTTCAGGGCTCTCCGTAGACATAAAACCCCTACTCCTGCATGTCTGCACTATATGGTGGAATATATGTACAAGGTTGCTCCTTGAGCTGTATCTGCTAACTTCTGCTCCTGGCCGAGCTGATCCGCTACTCTTGGCTAAGCTACTGCTGACCTGCTATTGCTACTCTGCTACTCTTCTACTCCTAGCTGTGAGAGGAGGAGAGAGCTCTTGCTCTCTCTCTACTTGTGAGAGAAGGGGGGAAATGAAGAAGGAACCCTCTCCACCGTGGGCACCCTTGCCCCTTATATAGTGGTGGCAAGGTGCTCATGAGGGTGGAGACAAAGGGAAGAAGACAAAAGAGAGTACATGTGAGGTGATGAGGTGATGTGATGTAATGTGACACCTCCACTTTACACTATTCACCATGTCATGATGTGACTAAAGGTGGCATGACTCGTCTTGTCGATGGGATGCCTCTGTTGACCTCTGGGCAACCGGGCTGCGGGCAACCGGCAACCACCAGATGAGCAGTCGGTCGGGTGTGCAGGCAGTCGGCGCGGAGCCATCGGGAGTCGGCCGAGCTGGGCTGCAATCGGCGTGGATACGCCAGCAGTCGGCCGAACTAACCGAGGGCACAGTCGGCGTTGCGTCGAATCGGTGACCTTGGTATACCCGGGGGTATTTCCTCCGACAGGGTGACTCGGAGATACACAAAATCTCCAACTGCAAAAGTCACCTCTCGACGCTTGGGGTCGGCATAACTCTTCTGACGAGACTGAGCGGTCTTGAGACGCTCACGAATCAACTGGACCTGCTCTTCAGCCTCTTTCAGAACATCGGGTCCGAAAATCTTCCCTTCTCCGGTCTGAGACCAGTTCAGGGGCGTGCGACACTTCCTCCCATACAGAGCTTCAAATGGTGCCATCTGCAAACTCGACTGGTAGCTGTTGTTGTAGGAGAATTCTGCATAGGGCAAGCAGTCCTCCCACTTGGAACCGTAGGCTAGAGCACATGCGCGGAGCATATCCGCTAGTATCTGGTTCACTCGCTCAGTCTGGCCTCCAGTCTGCGGGTGATAGGCTGTGCTGAATGTGAGCTTGGTTCCTAGTGCCTCTTGGACTTGCTTCCAGAACCTCGAGGTAAACTGGGTACCTTGGTCAGACACAATCTCCTTCGGGACTCCGTGCAGGCATACGATCCTCAACATGTACAATTCTGCCAGCTGGTCTCCTCGGTAGGTGGTTCGCACTGGGATGAAGTGCGCTACCTTGGTGAGTCGATCGACGATAACCCAGATAGAGCCATGTCCTTTACTCGACCTCGGTAGATCTGTGATGAAGTCCATGCCTATTTCTTCCCACTTCCATTCAGGAACTCAGAGGGGTTGCAGCAATCCTGCAGGTCTCTGATGCTCTGCTTTCACTTTTTGGCAGATGTCGCACTTGGCGACATACAAGGCAATTTCACGCTTCATACCGTGCCACCAGAACAAGTCCTTCAGGTCTTGATACATCTTAGTCCCTCCAGGGTGGATGGAGTAAGGTGTATCGTGAGCTTCCTTCAGGATAGTGAGCTTCAACTCCTCTATATCTGGCACACACAATCGGCCATCAAACCAAAGAACTCCGTCATCATCTATCGTGAACTTCGGGGCCTTGCCGAGGGGCATCTTCTTCTTGATTCCCTCGATACTATCGTGTCCCTTCTGTGCCTCCTTGATCTGATCAAATAGAGTCGGAGTCAGCTCGAGGTGAGCCAGAAAACCGGGTGTAACAAGTTCCAAACCCAGCTTCTCGAACTCCTCGTGCAGAGCTGGATGCGTCTCTCTGATCATCGCATTAAGTGTGCATGGCTTGCGGCTGAGGGCATCAGCTACCACATTGGCCTTGCCAGGATGGTAGTGAATCTCGAGATCGTAGTCTTTGATCAACTCGATCCATCTCCTCTGCCTCATGTTCAACTCCTTCTGCGAGAAAATGTACTTCAGGCTCTTATGGTCTGTGTATATGTCGCAACGGCGACCCATCAGGTAATGTCTCCATCTCTTGAGAGCAAGCACAACAGCGGCTAGCTCCAAGTCATGTGTGGGGTAGTTCAACTCGTGCGGCTTCAACTGCCGTGACAGGTACTCAATCACCTTGCCCACTTGCATAAGAATGCAACCCAAACCAATCTTCGATGCATCGTAGTACACATCAAAGCTCTTGGTCAGGTCAGGCATCGTCAACACTGTGGCGGATACCAATCTCCTCTTCAACTCCTGGAAACTGGCTTCACACTTTTCCGTCCACACAAACTTCTGGTCCTTCTTTAGCAGCTGGGTCATGGGTCGGGCGATGCTGGAGAAGCCTTCCACGAACTTGCGGTAGTATCCCGCTAGTCCGAGGAATCCTCTAACTTCAGTCTGAGTGGTCGGAGCTGTCCAGTCTATGAAGGACTGAATCTTGGCGGGGTCGACGGATATTCCTCCTTCTGACAAAACATGTCCCAAAAATCCGACTTCCTTGAGCCAGAACTCGCACTTGCTGAACTTGGCGTACAAATGGTGCTCACGCAAGGTCTCGAGGACTAAGTGCAAATGATCGGCGTGCTCTTCTTCGGTCTTGGAATATATCAGGATGTCGTCAATGAACACCACCACAAACTTGTCGAGATACTTCATGAAGATCTTGTTCATGAGATTCATGAAATAGGCCGTGGCATTGGTAAGTCCGAAAGACATGACAGTGTACTCGAACAAACCATAGCGGGTCGTGAAAGCTGTCTTGGGGATGTCCGACTCGTGGACCTTCAACTGGTGATATCCGGTCCTTAGATCGATCTTGGAGAAGACTCGGGCTTCGTTCAACTGGTCGAACAGATCCTCGATCTTGGGGAGCGGATACTTGTTCTTGATGGTCACTTCGTTCAGCTTACGGTAGTCCACACACATGCGTATGGTGCCGTCTCTCTTGTCCACAAAGAGAACTGGCGAACCCCAGGGTGAAGCACTGGGTCGAATCAGTCCCTTCTGGAGCATGTCATTCAGCTGTTTCTTCAACTCAACCAGTTCTTCAACATTCATCCGGTAGGGTCTCTGTGCAATATGGGCTGTTCCAGGCACTAACTCGATGATAAACTCGATATCCCGATCAGGCGGCATACCGGGTAGCTCCTCGGCAAAGACGTCCGGGAATTCACACAGAACCTTCACCTCCTCAAGTGGTGGCACCGAGACACTCTGATGACAGAAGGCTCGGGCAGTCTCTTCCTTGTCGGTGTACTCTATCTGAACTCCATCGGCACTTGTGAGGTTGACTGTCCTCTCAGTGCAATCTATCCGGCCTCAGTATCTGGACAACCAATTCATGCCAAGTACCACATCTATACCTTCTGTCCCTAACACGATCAGGTCAGCTGGGAACTCGACTCCATGAATCGCTATGGGAACTCCGGAACAAGCTAAACTGGCTCGGGTTTTGGATCCAGGTATTTGGACTATCATGGGCCTCCTCATTTCACTAGGTGACAACTTACTTCTATCCACAAATGTCTTCGTAACAAACGAGTGTGATGCACCAGAATCGAACAATACTTGAGCAGGTATTGAATTAACCGGAAACATACCCAAGATAACGTCTGCTGCCTCCAGGGCTTCCTCGGCTTGCACGGTTCAGACGTCCCTTGGCGACGTTGGGCGCACCGCGCTGGGCATTGTTGTGGCCGGGGTTCCCTTTGGATGGTGCTGGAGCATTGGGGCGTGGGGTAGCATTCGCCTTATTGGTGCAGGTAATGGCATAGTGACCCTTCTGGTCACACTTGATGCAGATCACTTCTGATGCAGGATCGCGGGGAACTCCGCCTGCTGGGCGCGGAACTCCACCAGGGCGAGCAGGAGCACTAGGGCGTGGCGCTGGGTAAGGGCTCCTCTGAGGCTGGGGTGCTGGCCTTGGTGGCTGTGTTGGATGCAGTCGGGGGTTGCTGGATCCACCCTGCTGCATCATGCGGCGCTTGCGGTTCTCAGAGGCCGTCTTGAGCTTGCCCTCCATCATGATAGCAGCATCGGCAAGAGACTCAAGATTGGGGAACTGCATGGCCACCAGGACAACCTGCAGCTCATCGTGCAATCCATCCAAGAAACGGTCCTTCCGCTTCTCCTCGGTGTCCACCTCCTCCGGGGAATACCTCGACAGCTGAGTGAAGCGGTCAAGATATCCAACCACAGTCATGCCTCCTTGCTTGAGGTGGCGGAACTCGTCCTTCATATTCCTGATTAGTGCAGTTGGGATGTGCGCCTTCTTGAACTTCTCGGAGAACTCCGCCCAGGTGAGTACTTGCCCCTCAGGAAGACGGGCACGCATTCCTTCCCACCAGCTCCTTGCGGTGCCGGTGAGGTAGTGGGTGGCATACAGGACCTTCTCGTTGTTGCCAACATCGGCGACAGAGAGATTGTTCTCCATGGTGCGGAGCCAATCCTCGGCATCCAAAGGATCCTTTGTCTGCGAAAACACCGGAGGGTTGGTGTTCTGGAAGTCTCGGAGCCGAGACATGGGCTCCTCATTCCCACCAGCTCCTCCGCCTCCTTGGTTGGCATTGGTGGCGGCCTGGACTAGCTGCTGGAGTGCAGCCATGTTCTCCTGGCGCTCGTCACGAGCGGCCTGGCGCTCCTCCATCAGAAGTCGCAGAAGCTGCGCCATGTTCGGGTCAGGTGGTGGCGGTGGCGCGTCACCGGATCCACTTGGGTTGGCACGGGAGCTTCTCGGCATCCTGAGGTTGTTGCGCAAGATAAGAGGGAATTTAGTCTACAAGGGGGTAAGTCCCTAACAATCGATTTATCACACACAAGCAAGACTTATAAAATAGGCAATAATCATGCAACTAGCAATCACCACATGGTAGCATAACGATAGCATAAGTCTCATACATAATCAGGTCTTACAGGTAACCAACCACACATGCAACGTCTAATGCAATCTCCAAAAGGGCATCCAACAACTAACGACGCCTAGAGCTCATCCTCATCGCGATCATCGATGAAGTCCTCATCATCAGTGTCCGGAACCTCCTCGTACTCCTCATCCATCCAGTCCTCATCATCACTGATATGAGCGTTCTCCCCCTTCTGGATGTCCTCGCCATCATCCAGAGCATCAATCTCATCCTCCAAATCGTCGCACTTGCGCTTCAGGCTCCTGGTCTTCTTCCTCAGCATCTTGTTACTCTCCTCCAGACTGGCGACCTTGTCCTGCAGCTCCTTGATAATCTTGTCCCGAGTCTCCAGCTCGATGGGGGCGACGGGGGCGGGACCCTCGGTCTGGAGGTTGTAGTCATGCTTGACCCGGACCTCATCCAGCTGAGCCTGAGTTAGATCCAGGTGTCTCTCTAGAGCGAACAAGTGGTCCTTCAGGACCGGGTGAAGCACACCAGGAGTGGGATCTCCCTCACCATCGCGCATCCCGTAGTGACGGAACCGCGTGGTACCCAGCTCGTACTGGTGAAACCTCACAAGGCGAGCAATCGCCTCCTGGCAAGCTCGGCCCAGACCCTCCTCCCAGGTACGAGCATACACCGTGAAGCTGATGGGATCCGACCGTGGAGTCACCTCCGAACCTCGGAGCTCACACCGCACAATCAGGCGGAGCTCGGTATCCTCTCCACTGGTGATCTGGAAAGCCCTGAACTCCGCAGCTGGGCGGTGAACGAGCGCAAGCAGATCCATCAGATCCTGAGCAAAGGGCGTCTTCCCAGCCTGAGTCAGCTGGAGGTGGTGCACAGGAACTCCAGCCATCTACAAGTTTTAAGAGTTTAAGTTAGATGACAAGTGTGCAAAATTTTAACATAATAAAACATTTAATAGTTTACTATAGAGGGGATAAGAGAGGTAAGCATTCTATACTATGCATTTGACCATCTCTTTAGTTTAGAAAATAGTTTTTGATTTCCCCCCATCCTATCTACCGACCAACCTAACTAGGCTACTATGGTCTGAACAGAGGCTCTGATACCAAGTCTGTGGGCACCCCGGACTATAAGTCCGAAGCGACCAGTTGTGTATACAGTCATGCTCCCATGATCAGTTCGCATGACACACAACTCGACATGGATATCATAGTCTCAATGTTCATACAATACCGAATACAAGTCATACAACAATAAAGTCTTACATGGCCTCATCGGGCTCAAATAGCAGCGGAAAAGCAAAAGCATCAAAGGCAAGGGCGACACAATCCACAGGGTAGATCAGAGCATAACACGTCCTAGTAGTCGCCGTAGCATCGTCATCATATACCTGCTCCTCCAAGACTGGTCGATGGAATAACCAGGGACAAAGCCGTGAGTACATACAAAGTACTCGCAAACCACCTAAAGAAAGAAACAAAGTTTTGCATACGAAAATAATAGGATGGCTATATGGTGGAGTTTTTCATAGGGATTTTCTATCTACTCAAGATCATTATTAAGTTGGCAAAAAATTTAACACTTGGCATATTTTATTTCCCCACAATGTACTTGGATAAGTCAAGTCCAACCTTTTTCCAATAACAACATCATCGTCGCGATCCATAAACTCGGTACCGGCTTTCTCATCTATTCCCCACAAAGTGTGGCCTCACTAGCTGTCCATGACCGTGGACTCCGGCTACTCGAATAGATTTACACTCTGCAGAGGTTGTACACTTTACCCACCACATTCGATACATCCGCCGTGTGTCCCCACGGATCGTCATACTTCAGTATGCGGGTCTCGGATAATCGACCTTAGTTTTCCCCTTGTCTGCCCTAGTACAGGTGAATCCACCCCTTGCGTACTGCATGGACTTTCCGTGTGACAGATCAGGCTCCTCTTAGACTCAAGCCTGCACCGTAGTCGAAGAGCACCAAGGTTCCTTCCGACACTAAGCCTAGCGAATTTCACCCATCGACTTCGAGGGCTATCGGATTCGTGGAATCACGCATCCATGTGTAGTTATAGGACCCCCGTACTAAGACAAAAAAGCTTCCAACTAGCCCTGTCCCATACCAGAGTATAGTGGTTGTACTGTAATGCTAGATTTTGGCGGCACATATAGAGAGTCCCTCCAGACTTTGTCCATGTCCGACGATGTTCCACAATCCCGGCTATACCACCTTCTTAGGTGTATGCCGTACCAAGTAGGATGAAGTATGACTTTCCAAATTGTTATGTAATGCTAAATAGTAGAACTGAGTGATGCTCTCGATAGAATGCCGGGTTCATCAGGGTTCTACTTAGTTTTTTCCAAATAGGTAGGCTATGGGGTGGTGTGGAGTTTTTCTAATATAACTAATACAATCCCAAACAATATGAATATAATACTAGCATGATACAATATAAATGATAGAAAGAAAGTAAAAATGGGTAAAGCGGAGTTTGAGTTTTGACGGTGGTTTGCCTTCCTCGACGATGTACCATGGATCGGCTTCTTCGGTGGCAAGGGAGGAGTCTTCACCTGCAACGTACGGCGTATCGTCTACACGTCGCGGAAGAACAAATTCACCATTACAACCAGGCAAAAACAAACAAGGCACACAACACTCAACTTCACAATCAATCAACAAGTAATTTAAGGAACAATTTGTATTAGCATTGAAATACTAAATCAACACTTCAAGGTTGAATACCTCAACAAGGCATTGGAATAAATTTAAGAGGATTACCACAACAAGAGTATATTAAAGCAATTCTTAACTTGAGTTATGTTAAGTTATTCACTAACAACTTATTAACTTGTTTTATTTCCATAACCAAGTTCTTAGCAATAACCTACTGACCATATTCTAGTTTAATAATAAACTAACAAACAAATAGTATTAACATAAGTTACATAGGAAATAGACTAGCAATATTTATAATACTAAAATAATAATAATAAAAGGGGTCACAAATTTATTTAAACCAAATAATATTCTACACAGACAGAAAATTCAAGAATAATCACAGGAGTATATACAAATCAACATTTCATTTTTAGGGTTTACAGGGAATTGATTAAAACTATTCTTAGCTGCTAAAAAGCACAATTAACTAGTTTAAACTAAAGCAATTAATTTGGTACTGCATTATTATTATTATTATTATTATTATTATTATTATTGTTTTTGGAAATTATAGAATATTTAATAAGGTTAATAATATTGTTACTATTATATTAATAGTAAATAATCATTTAGCACAAATTAAATATTTTAATTAAATATCTTTTGCTATAGAGATATTTTTAATTATTTAAATAGTGAATTTCATAAAGACAAGCATTTATTTGGGAGTCATTTTATTGGCTTTAATTAATTATGGGTCACTAAATGTGGTGGTTTGAGGTTTGGTGCTGTGAGTTTGTACCACTATTTAGGTTGATTCTTTAGTCATGGAAAGGCAACATCATAAGGAAAAGCAATATTAAGCATGGCAAGACAGGGCATAGCAATCAAAACAAAGCATAGCCAAACAACACAATTAACAAGTAGGTATGATATGTCACTCTTACTATTATCACAACTCAACCAAGCAAAGTTTTTGTTACCCCTAATTTTTGGCTACTCTAATAACAGGGTAATAAAAGTCGGGATGTGACAAGTAGTTAGCAAGCATAGTAGATATTGCCTCATTAGGAACTTTTATTTTATTTGTGACAATATCTTTCATATATTTCGAATAGGGAGGTAACTTAATAGCATCAGTCAAAGGGATTTGAAGAAAAAGAGGTTTCATCCATTCACAAAATTTATTATAGTGCTCTTCTTCTTTAGACTTGAGGGACTTACCTGGAAAGGGCATGGGCTTCTGTATCCATGGTTCTCTTTCCTTCCCATGTCTTCTTGCGATGAAGTCTTCTCTAGAGTACTTCTTGCGTTTATCAGGTGTTTCTTCTTCTCTTACCTCGGGAGAATCATCCTTCTCCTTGTCCTTTTCTTCAGGCTCGGCACCGTCTTCTGATTCAGCATCGGAGGTAGATATGTTGTTAGGATCAACAACTGGCTTTTCACTTGTGATGGGATCATCAGGATTGTCAGCCTCCTTGTGTTTCTTCTTATTCTTTTTCTTCAGAGAGCTAACAGTCTCGTCTTCTTCTTGTACTTGAGAATCTTGCTCGATCCTCTTTGGATGCCCCTCAGGATAGAGTGGGTCCTGGGTGTGTGTTCCACCCCTAGTTTTGATGCCATAAGCTTGTATGTCCTTTTTAGCATTATTAGCAAGCAAATATTTTTGCACATTAGAAATTTGTTCAAGCTGAGTTTGAACCATATGGAAATGCTTAACAAGACATTTAATATCATTAACAGTTCTTTCTAGAACACCACACAAACTTTTGATAGCAAGAGAGTTATCATACAACTGACTTTGTATCCTCCTATTAAAATGGTCTTGCTTAATAATAAAATTATCAAGCTCATCTAAGCATTGGTCGGGAGGCTTACCTTTAGGGATGTCACTTTCAGTAAAGTCTAATAAAGAGTGTACCTCTACCAAGGGAGGGTGAGTAGTTGGCTCACACAACTTCTCAATAGGCGGTAAATTCTTCACGTCTTCGGCTTTAATACCTTTCTCCTTTATAGACTTCTTTGCTTGTTGCATATCTTCGGGGCTCAGAACAAGCATGCCCCTCTTTTTCGGTGGTAGAAGTGGTTCAGGAACGGACCAATCTTCATAGTTCTTGGCAATTTTGCACATTAATTCTTCTGCATCGTCCGGTGTTCTTTCCCTGAAAACACAACTAGCACAACTATCCAGATAGGATCTGGATTCATCGGTTAAACCAACGTAAAATATATCAAGCAGTTCATTCTTGGGGACTCCATGTCCCGGCATAACCTTAAGTAAATCACAAAACCTCCCCCAAGCTTTAGGGAGGTGCTCATCCTGCAATTGTTTAAAGTTATAGATTCTTTGCAAAGCAGCATGTTGCATATGAGCTGGGAAATATTTATCAACAAAGAATTGGACTAAGTCTTGAGGACTCTTAATGGAACCATAGGGTAGTGCATCGTACCATGATTTAGCGTCTTCCTTCAAAGAAAAAGGAAAAATCTTGGCCACATAGAAGTTTCGTATCTTCTCATCAGTAGTGAATAGGTTACCTAGCTCAGCGAGTTTGGTCAAGTGTGCTATAGCATCGTCATTTTCTCTGCCATAAAAGGGGTCAGCCTCGACTGTAGATATAAGTGAAAGATCAACAGAGAAATCATAATCAGGATCAATGATGCATATAGGGGATGTGGAAAATTTAGGATCAGGAATAACTTTGTTCTTCATGGAGTGCTTTTTGAGCAACTCCTTAACAGCACCAGGGTCAGAGTCGACACACTCTCTGAGTTCCCTGCAGAAATCATCATCAAGAGTAACATAATCATCATCAAGGATTCTCTCCTTGAGTTCATCTAAGAACGGGTAACCAAAGGTTTTGCATGTAGGAATATAGGTAGCAGGGGTCTTGGTCTTGGATTCCGCTGCAGCCTTAGTAGTCTGAGTTTTAATATAGTAACCAAGAAAAGTAGTATCATCAAGAGTAGTGGAAGCATCATCAAAAGTATCGGACATAGTGACAGACTCAGTAGAATCATCATGTGGTGGTGGTGAAGTAAACTTACTCATAACAGAAGGTGAATCAAGTGTAGCACTAGTGTTCAGAACAGTACCTTTTCTTGTACGGGATGGTAAGATCGGAACCTTGGGGTCCCCTTTCTTACCCATAGCGGATGATGTGCAGCAGGCAGGATACTTCAAGTAGACTTGTAAATATTGCTATGCTCCCCGGCAACGGCGCCAGAAAACGCTGCTTGATGCCCCACAGACGTAAGGGATCGAGATAGTCTTCGCAGGTAAGTTAACCCAATTTATTGATTCGACACACGGGGAGCCAAAGAGTATTTATAAGCTTTGACAGTTGAGTTGTCAATTCAACCGCACCTGAAATATACTTGCTTGCAACAAAAAATAAGTGGTAATGGTAATATGATAGTGATGGTGGCAACAACAAAAGTAAACAGCAAAAGTAACAACTAATGACCAGCAGGATTGAAAACACTGTAGGCTAGCGAAATGGATGGTTGGGCGCTGCATGGATGAGAGTGAACATGTAATAGATTCTAACACGGGGCAAGGCACACAGAAAAGCAATGATCATCTAGGCAAATATCAAACATCAGGCATGTATCCCGTAGGTAGTTGTGCGTGCTTGCAATAAGAACTTGCACAACATCTTTTGTCCTACCATCCCGCTACGAACGGGGCCAAAGGGAACTTATGGAGATTAAGGTGCTCCTGTCAAAGAGCACCGGAACAAAGCAATAAACTCAATGGATACATGGAAGCCTCAAATTATGGACCATCCCCTTTGGTGTCCCAAGCTGTCACCTTTGGGATCGCCGGTTCCGGACCATAATAGGTGCATACAACTCATAGATAGGATCAAGAACACAAATATATTCATGAAAACACATAGGGTTCAGATATGAAAACATGGCACTCGGGCCCAAAGTGACAAGCATTAAGAGCAACAAGTTGAAGCAAAGAAGATAAACACCAATCTAGATGATAGGCAACATGCCCCCAACAATCTGACGAACTATTACATGATCTAACTCATCCAATCCCTACCATTCCCTTTGCCTACAGCAGGAAATTACTCACACATGTGAAGAGAAGTCATGGAGGAGGGATGGATTGGTGATGGTGATGACGATGGCGACGATCTCCCCTCTCCGGAGGCCAAATCAGCCTCCAGATTAGCCCTCCCGAAGAAGAACAGAGGGTGGCGGCGGCTCCGCGACGGAAACTGGAAAAGCGACTCCTCTTCTGGGGTTTTCGCGTCACGGGAATAAATAGGAGTCGAGGTAGGGCACCAGAGGAGGGGGGAGGCTCCCAGGCGGCCAGAGGGCGTGGCCCCACCCCTGGCCGCACCAGGGGGCGCCTGGGGCCCCCAGGACTCCCCTCTGGTCCCACTTCTGGCTGGTGGAAGCTTCTGGTGCGTGGATTTTCTGTGAATTTTCCCGGATTTTTCTGAGATACCTAAAAATCCATTTTCCTGCACACAATAAAACCATACAGGCAGCTCTGCTGAAAACAGCGTTAGTCCGGGTTAGTTTCGTCCAAATCATGCAAGAATGAGGGCAAAACAATAGCAAAAGTGTTTGGAAAAGTAGATACGTTTGAGACGTATCACACGCTCATGCCGTGGTGGTCGCCATGGTATGGCGCCAATGCTTTCCTCCTCTCCCTTGGAGGAGGGATTCTGGCGCTATGATTTTCTTTTACGCGTTCGTGGCCAGAGCGCCAGTCGCGTTCTTCTTCCCTCTGCTTTTTCTGCCATTTTCTCTGAACGTGGCTTGGATGGCTTGCTTCTGCATCTTCAAGGGAGTTGTCGATCTCCCTCTTATGTTGACTTGGAGGTTGATAGCTCCCACTTGATTTTTCTTGGTTTTGGTTGGAGTTTGTTTGCTCGGCGGTTGAATTTGCGAGATGGAGATATGCTCAGCTGTCGTTTTGACGGCGAAAGCACTGTCACTGTCCACGCGTTCGACCCGGGCGGCAACAACATGGATCCGCACTGGCAGGAGTCGAGCAGCGACATCTCCACAAGGTCGTGGAGTCATACGCCTGCATCTTCTACAGCTTCGTCTTCTGGCGACTCCTCAGGTGGTGATGCCGTCTCCATCAGCTCCGAAGAAGACATCGACATCAAGCCGTCGATCAAGCGGGCACGCCAAGTGACCTTGTAGAACCGGAGGCGGCCTCATCTTCGCCGGCAACTTGGAGAAGGAGTTGTGCGGCCGGAGAAGAAGGCGTGCAACTGCAGCTGGAGAAGAAGCTGGTGGAGCATCGACAAATAAGTCGAGATTCACCCTTTTGTTATGTCATTGACATCCTCTGCTAGTTTCCTTTTTCCCTTTGTCTGTGGTGATGCCCTTGTACTAGAGTCGATTACCCCTCATGGGCACACATGTAGAAGTCGTAATTCCTTGGGTGATTCCCTCTTGTAACAGGAGCTGCCTTCTATCCAAATGTAGTTGAGTCCTTTTATACCTTTATGGTTGAATTCAAGCTGTGGTTGAGATCTTACAATAAACTATGTTTTCGACTCCTTTGATGCCATGTCTTCGACTTTTTTTGATAGCGCAGAATGTCTTCGATTCCATCTGATAACGCGAAATGTCTTCGACTCCATCTGATAGCGTGAGATGTCTTCGACTCCTCCCGCGATGCACTGACTTTAACTTTTCAACTGTGTTCTATCGGGTGCGCGGCAGCGCTCCCGATGGGAGTAGCCCCCGAGGCTACGTTTGAGTTGTAGAGTCAAACGTAGGCTAAAAACTTTGCGTATTTCCTCGCGGTTCAACTCTGGAGTAGTCCCCGAGTCTTGGTTGTTTGTTGTCCGGAAGAAAACTTGAAGATTGCTAATTTGGTGTTTTTTGAATAGGATCGTAGCGTGTCTCGGGGAATGCTTATGCCTCAGCCCCCGAGTTTTTAGGGTGATCTCGCGTAGGTGGCGATAGCATCTCTCGGAGGGATTTTGTGCTTAAGCCCCCGAGTGCTTTGGTTAAGATCGCGTAAGCGATGATAGCGTCTCTCGGGGGGATTTTATGCTTAAGCCCCCGAGTGCTTTGGTTAAGATCGCTTGAGTGGCGGTAGCGTCTCTCGGGGGGGATTTTATGCTTAAGCCCCAGAGTGCTTTGGTTAAGACCGCTTAAGCGATGATAGCGTCTCTCGGGGGGATTTTATGCTTAAGCCCCCGAGTGCTTTGGTTAAGATCGCTTAAGTGGCGATAGCGTCTCTCGGGGGGATTTTATGCTTAAGCCCCCCGAGTGCTTTGGTTAAGATCGCGTAGGCGATAGCGTCTCTCGGGGGTGATTTTATGCTTAAGCCCCCGAGTGCTTTGCTTAAGATCGCGTAGGCGATAGCGTCTCTCGGGGGGATTTTATGCTTAACCCCCGAGTGCTTTGAGATGGCAGTATTTGGGCAACATTTATTTTATTGCGGTCGAGCGGCTACATGAGTTGCCGGTCATGTCTGACCGATGGGGACTATGGATAGAACATTCGCAAGTTTGCTACGTTCCATGGGTTATCCACGTCCTCGTCTGTCTTCGGGTTCTTCAGCCTATAGGCGCCACCTCCGATGACTTCTGAGACTATAAATGGTCCTTCCCATTGGGGGAAAGTTTATGGACCTTCTCTTGTATCAGCCGTAGGACTAGGTCACCTTTGTTGAAGGTTCTAGTGCGCAAGCGACTGCTTTGGTAGGTGCGTAGCTTGTCCTGGTACCCTTCTGATTTTGCCAGGGCTGTATCTCTTGCTTCGTGAGTTGTATCTTTGTCATCTTGTAATGCTTCTTCTGCTTCTTATTCTTCTTCGTACCCGGTGACCCGAGGTGCTCCGAACTTGAGGTCATGTGGTAGTTGTTGGATATATGCTCTAGAGGCAAATAATATATGATTATTCCAATATATCTAAGCAAGTTCATAACCAGTTTCATACCGTGCTAGAACTGTGTCAGTGAAACAATGATGCATGTGTGGTATAGAAACCCCCAGAGTTCCTAGTTAGCCTCTACATCGATAACTAGTTCATGGTCAACATGATGATCGTGGTTTCGCGATCATGGACAATTAAGTCTCTTGACTATGAGGCCACCTCACTGGTTAAGTGACGTGATGAACATTACCCAAAGTAAGCATTACAGCATGATCAAATCTTATGAAGGTTCAGTGTTTTAATTACAGAACGTGGTAGACCGTTCCTTTGACCGTGAGTACGTGCATAATTACTATCTTCCCGGATGCTTTGACTTACATCCCACCACCTGCCTGAAATATGCGGGTCATAACGGTTGTATCTTAGGTATTCCGTGGAGATATGTCGAGGAGTATTGTTACAAGAGCGGGATTTGTCAATCCATATAATGGATAGATACTCTGGGCCCACTCGGTGAGATTCCATCCATAAAGCTGCAGCGTGTGACGAGGTCACGGGGATGAATATCACGGGAACGAGTGAATGAGGATTAGTTCAGAACGAGGTTGAACCAGACATAGGATGTCATTGATCGAATCTCGGAACAATCCAGTATGGCTGACAAAGGGAATGCTATACGGCGTAAGGTCCAATCGATGTTTGATATCCGGAATGCACAGGGGTCATTATGGGCATCCAGGTCCCGCTGATGATCATTGACCGTAGCCTCATCTCGGTCATGACTGGAGTGTTCTCGGACCGTAGGGTAACACACTTAAGGGCTCGATGAAATCGGAGACCTTTTCGGAACTATCGGAGTTACCGGAGAATAAGAGAGAACCTTGAAATCGGTTCGGAGGGGAGACGGAAAAGTTCCGTGGTTTCGAATTGTTCGGAAAGTTATTTAGATATGTTTTATTATTTAATTAATGAATTAAATATTAAAATATAATTTAAATAATTAATGGAATGTTATTCTTTTGTTTTTTGTTTTTTCTTTAAAGAAAGAAGAAAGAAAAAAAAGAAAAAAAGAAAAAAAGGGGGGGAGCAATGGCGCCATGGGCTTGTGGCCCATGTATGGCCACTTGGCCACTTGGCCACTTGCGCCAAGGCCATGGCCGGCCGACGACCACATGCGACCATGCCCATGTGTGCACACGGCTAGCACATGTGGTACTAATAGTTTAGTACCACATGGCTAGTGGATAGGTATTGCACCCCAGTTTTCCCCTATATATGGATATGGAGGGTAGCCCTTTTTCAACACAGAGAAAATTCCAGAAAAATACAGATAAATTCTGTAGATCTCTCTCTCCCTATTTCTCCCTCCTATGAGCGGACTCCCCTTGTTTGGAGTCTGCACTGGGTTAGGGATGTCTCCACTATACGCACGCCGTCGTGCTGTTGAAACTCTGGTTCCGGAGGTCTGCTTCCGCCACCTCCGCTGGATCGGAGAACGGAGGTCGTCATCGAGTCTCGTATGTGTGCGAGTACTACGAGGTGCTACACGTGTGGCACTACACCCATCCGGGTGCTCAACACAGCCAGGGGGCTGTGAAACTTGATCGGCTACATCAACCACGTTTGCGGGAACGTATCCCGCGCAACGGACTACATCCCGAGGTATGTTATTTCCGCACTACTTTCCGTTACGGTAATACGGCTAGCTAGATCTTGGGTTATGGGAACGCTAGTTAGAAAATTTTGTGTTTTCTGCTGCGAACCCCAACAGTGGTATCATGAGCTAGGTCTATGCTTAGTATTACTGTACGGATAGAACACATCGGGGATGTGGGCGTTGATTGTATGATTGTTACCCTCCCACGTGTACTTGTTCACATCTGCGGCATTGTTTGATGAAGCGGCCCCCGACCGACCTTACGCGTACTCTTACGCGAGACTGGTTCCACGCTTGACATGCGGCTTGTACCGTATAAAGTGGCTGGGGGGGTGTCTGTCTCTCTACTTTAGCGGATGTGGCATTTGCAACGGAGGGCCCCGTGCGGGGTGTAATAGAGACAATCGTATGGTTGACGTTGTGGTTGACTCGTAGGTTAAAACATGTTTAACTATGAAAGCCCTAGCAGCCACGTAAAACTTGCAATATACAACTAGACCGTCTAAACCTTGTATTGCTAAGTGGGAGCTATCGTTCGTTTGTTTTGTGATGTAGTGATAGCTTTGCTATGTGTTACTAGTAAGTAGTAATCGTCATCATAAAACAAACTAAAATGGAGACACTGTAGACTTAGTGTTGCCATAGCTCAGACATCTTAAAACTTGCTAGTATAGGATACACGACGGTATCATGTGATAAGATGATCCCTTAACAAAGCCAAACACAAGTATTCTACCGAAGTGTGCACCGCCTGGAAGGTTCTCCCATATGGCTTGATGCTCCGTACATACCGGAGTTGTCCTACATATTAAATGGAGTTCGCATGAGGTTGGGTTCGGCAAGCCTGGCATATGCAGATATGGCCTTGCTGAGCAGCATATAACATGGAGGTTAATTTGGCGAGCCTAGCATATGACAATATGGCCTCGGAATACTAGAGATCGAAAGATCGAGCATGAGTCACAGTACATATAAGATAATGTGATCGCACAAGTTGTTGTCTACCTTTGAAACTGACCCGTCGGCCGTGTGATATTCGAGGTCGGGCAGTGAATCTGGATCATGTAATCACTAAAACTTCCTAGGGATGAATTGTTTTAGTGCGAGCTCATTTATAATATGATTATATGAACTCATTGTTGTGAACTAGTCTTAATTGTGTTCCTTGCAATTATGTTTGTAGAAAATGGATAACACCCAGTACCTTGAAATGGTTTCCTTCTTACATGGTGAAAGACTTAAAGAAAATGGGTCAAACTTCGTTAGTTGGTACTTACGCCTTAGAGCCGTGCTCAAGAGAATCAACCTTTCATTCTTAACTAAAAGGCATGTGGGAAACCCTCCAGCAAACGACATGGATGCACAAGCGGCGATTGATTATCAGTATCGTCGAAGGACATATGCCATAGCTAAGGGTATCATAGAAACCAGCATTCCGCAACATTTGCGTGAGGAGTATGCTGATTTGGATACATTTGATATGATCGATGAGCTGAAGTCATCAAACTTGCATCAGTTTAGAGTTGCCAGATTTGAGTTAGAAAGTGAGTTTCTCTCTACAAAGATGGAAGAAGGCTCTTGCCTGAAGGCACACTTGGCCAAGATGCATGAGATACATCTGAGCCTCGTAGATGACTTTGACTATGAGACCACACATGAGTCTGCGATATACACGGTGTTACACTCGCTTCACCCGAGCTATACAGACCATGTCCATGGCTATGTCGGCAGAGGTGAAAGCCTCGAGTTCTCTGACTTCATGGATAGACTTCAGTACCTGGAGGTTGAACCCTTTGAAGGAGAAGTTGTCGATGGAGAAGGTATATACTTGATATACTTTATAAATGTTTATTCCCTTATACAACATTTGCAGTAAATGAGTATGTGATACTTATTCTGCTTTATGAAAACAGGACCTGCCGTTGCATGGACGGGAAGAGGTGAAATCGAGGATTGATGGATATCAAGTCAGTTGATGGCCAGCATGGATTCCACCGAGACATCTATCATAGGAGATACTTAGAGTATTACATAAATCTTATGTAATCATTATAGTATGAACACTTAGTTGTGTGTCTTGCATCTCGCGAGACAAAGTTATTCATGTAATGAGACAAGTCAGTTGTTCCATCTTTATGAATAAAAGAGTGATTATACTTTGATTACGTCTTGATTTATGATATGATAGAAAGCATTTATAATACTACTATTATTGTCAAGAAATATTCAATGTTTAATGATAAAGTTGTCTTGATTATAACAAGTCAAAGATTTTATTGCATGAGGTGGCTTCATAACTGATGAATTCATTAAATGTATGATCTATTAACTTGTGAGTTCATTATCGAATGAAAATCATAACTTGATTGCATGAGATGGATTAGATACACGATCTATGAACCTCTGCAATGAATATAACCATGACAAGGTTCTAGCAAGTAGAACTTGTGCCAATCATTATACATAAATGATGTAGAATGGGCATGTGAGTTATCATTAAAAACTTCATATGATTAACTGAAAGTTGTATTCAATTGAGATCATAAAACTGAGATTCAGGAATCACAGTGAGAAGTGAGAATACAAGGATACATATCACTACGCTACGATCCGAAGTGATAAGTATTGATATTGACATAATGGGAGACTTGTGGAAGTTGTACCACAAACTACGATGGAAGTTGAAAGTGCTAGACTACTTAAACCATTCGTAGTCATACTAAACCGTAGTATGGTCTAAACGTTCTTTCCCCTAGCACTATAGTTATTGTCGAATAAGTTGTTTAATTCATTAAGTTAAAACACCCACTTCATGAATAGGAAACCATCCTAATTCTAACGAGACATGATAGCTCCATAACTGATGGTGTTATAAGGTTTCTTAAAAGAAAGAATATCTTTGTAATAAAACTACGAGCAATTGAAATTACATATTCTCCCCGAATAGCAAAATTTGTGTTGCTTAATTGGTAATACGAGAAAAGTCTCTCGACACGAATCCAATGGGAGATAATGGAAACTTTGACCGGGGTATTGGACCTTGCCTTCAGAATATCAGAGTATTGCAACGGAAGCGTGTTCCGTTGTAATGACGCTATATAAGGAAGGATATGCCAAAGATGATTGATCTTGGTATATGAGTTGAAGCCATTGTTGAATTTAGAAGGTTGTCATGAATACGTTCTGTACAGAACAATAATCATGAGTCTTCTTAATAAAACAATAAAGAATAATATTGCTTGAGACACAAAGGAATGATGGTGGCCTAGAACACGAGGAGAAATGAAATAATATTGAGTTACATATAGGATGGCTCACGTCCTGTGAAATAAATCGGTTATTTCAAATTCTCGACAAACTGGAGAGTTATTGAGAATAATGTAATGGGCATAAGGCATTATTTGGTTATGACCAAAGTTCAATGGTGATTGACTACGGAAACGTAGGAATGCTTTAATCAATAAAATATTTCATTTACACTACGATGGACCATAGCCTGAAATTGCATCTCAGTCAAATTTGGGATTTGAAAGAGAATTGCAATAGGCATGAAGAAGGTTAATTCGTTAAAAGGATGGACTATAGTACCTCAAGACAGGAACCCTCAACCTTGATTTGATCAAGTGATTTTGTGATGACCAAAATATTGAGTGGGCCTGCAGTTTCATGAAACTGAGTGGGAGCTTTGAAGACTTCCCGGAAACTTGGAATGCAGAGGGCATTTTCTGAGTGGGAGCTTTGGAAGTTTTGTCATTATGTAAGACATAGTGAACAATAAAATGACTTGATGAAAGCTGAACCACAAATATATAAGTATATGATGGATATATTTGAGTGGGAGCATGATCATTGTCTCAAACATATATGCATTGATATGTGTGAAGAATGATCTCATATGTATATATATGGATATGCATCGATTGTGTATATAGAGAATCGTCTTATATACATATGTGCATTATGATATATATAGAGCATAAGGCAAATAAAATACAAGATTGCAAGAATGTTATTTTATGTGAAATACCAACACATTACACGTTGAAATCTATATGAGTAGATTAAGATACGGATAATGAAACGAAGTGAATGTTGGAATAATCTTCTAAGACAAGAAACAGGTTCTTGTGGCTAGAAATTATATAATGGATGAAATCCAAATATCACAAGCAATGTCTTGATGGAAGAATAGAGATGCACCATGTACTTGACATGTGATCTTATATATTCTTGACATATGATTCTACCATATAACATGCATTGTGAATCCAACAACAGGATGACTCAAAAGTTCTTGAAGGAAGAACAAATTCCGATGTGCTTTAGGAGTAAAACACAGAATCTGAATAAAAGTCCATGCATTCAGTATATGAGGAATACTGAGGACTGTACTATAAAATATAGAGAGGATAATAGACTTGAATGTAATGCAAGATTACAATTGCAAGCCATATTATGGGTCTATATGGAATTAGAGACATCACGAAAGACATGAAAGAAATGTGAGCAAAATTCACTACACTACAAACATAATACTACTTAAGAAAGTAGACGTATGGATAAAAGTTTAGCGTTAGAAGTATTGGACTTCTGGTTGAGTGTATTTCCCAGTATATATGACTAAGGATGAGTCTTCTAAAGACTGAACGAAGGGATCATTGGAGGATACTGTGAAATAATAGTCTCACTCTCCCGCGAAACTTATATCCAACCATTATATAATAATGAGTGGTATGTCAAAAGAGCTTTTGACCTATACCAGTTGCAAAGGAAACAGACGAATCTGAATTGGTGCAGTTCGTTGACGAAACCTCTTCCATGAGCATGCATGATCAATGAACACTTATGTGATAAGATGATTATGATCGGAAAAATGCGGCTAGATTATTAGCACTCTAGTGCAAGTGGGAGACTGTTGGATATATGCTCTAGAGGCAAATAATATATGATTATTCCAATATATCTAAGCAAGTTCATAACCAGTTTCATACCGTGCTAGAACTGTGTCAGTGAAACAATGATGCAGGTGTGGTATAGAAACCCCCAGAGTTCCTAGTTAGCCTCTACATCGATAACTAGTTCATGGTCAACATGATGATCGTGGTTTCGCGATCATGGACAATTAAGTCTCTTGACTATGAGGCCACCTCACTGGTTAAGTGACGTGATGAACATTACCCAAAGTAAGCATTACAACATGATCAAATCTTATGAAGGTTCAGTGTTGTAATTACAGGACGTGGTAGACCGTTCCTTTGACCGTGAGTACGTGCATAATTACTATCTTCCCGGATGCTTTGACTTACATCCCACCACCTGACTGAAATATGCGGGTCATAACGGTTGTATCTTAGGTATTCCGTGGAGATATGTTGAGGAGCATTGTTACAAGAGCGGGATTTGTCAATCCATATAATGGATAGATACTCTAGGCCCACTCGGTGAGATTACATCCATAAAGCTGCAGCGTGTGACTAGGTCACGGGGATGAATATCACGGGAACGAGTGAATGAGGATTAAATCAGAACGAGGTTGAACCAGACATAGGATGTCATAGATCGAATCTCGGAACAATCCAGTATCGCTGACAAAGGGAATGCTATACGGCGTAAGGTCCAATCGGTGTTTGATATCCGGAATGCACAGGGGTCATTATGGGCATCCAGGTCCCGCTGATGATCATTGACCGTAGCCTCATCTCGGTCATGACTAGAGTTTTCTCGGACCGTAGGGTAACACACTTAAGGGCTCGATGAAATCAGAGACCTTTTCGGAACTATCGGAGTTACCGGAGAATAAGAGAGAACTCCGAAATCGGTTCGGAGCGGAGACGGAAAAGTTCCGTGGTTCCGAATTGTTCGGAAAGTTATTTAGATATTTTTTATTATTTAAGTAATGAATTAAATATTAAAATATAATTTAAATAATTAATGGATTGTTATTCTTTTGTTTTTTGTTTTTTCTTTAAAGAAAGAAGAAAGAAAAAAAAGAATAAAAGAAAAGAAAAAAAAGGGGGAGCAATGGTGCCATGGGCTTGTGGCCCATGTATGGCCACTTGGCCACTTGGCCACTTGCGCCAAGGCCATGGCCGGCCGCCGGCCACATGCGGCCATTCCCATGTGTGCACACGGCTAGCACATGTGGTACTAATAGATTAGTACCACATGGCTAGTTGACAGGTATTGCTCCCCGGTTTTCCCCTATATATAGATATGGAGGGTAGCCCTTTTTCAACACAGAGAAAATTCCAGAAAAATACAGATAAATTATGTAGATCTCTCTCTCTCTCCCTATTTCTCCTTCCTATGAGCGGACTCCCCTTGTTTGGAGTCTGCACTGGGTTGGGGATGTCTCCACTATACGCACGTCGTCGTGCTGCTGAAACTCTGGTTCCGGAGGTCTGCTTCCGCCACCTCCGTTGGATCGGAGAACGGAGGTCTTCATCGAGTCTCGTATGTGTGCGAGTACTACGAGGTGCTACACGTGTGGCACTACACCCATCCGGGTGCTCAACACAGCCAGGGGGGTGTGAAACTTGATCGGCTACATCAACCACGTTTGCGGGAACGTTTCCCGCGCAACAGACTACATCTCGAGGTATGTTATTTCCGCACTACTTTCCGTTACGGTAATACGGCTAGCTAGATCTTGGGTTATGGGAACGCTAGTTAGAAAATTTTGTGTTTTCTGCTGCGAACCCCAACAGTAGTAATGCCTCTGCCCCGTACACCATGAAGAAGGGCGTGTACTGGGTCGCGGTGTTTGGTGTAGTTCGTAGGCTCCATAGTACCGCGGGGAGTTCTTCTAACCAATTGCGGGCGGCTTGCTGATACGTCCAAAACGTATCTATAATTTTTGCTTGCTCCATGCATGTTTTGTGTGATATTGCTATGATCTAGATACACTTTCATACACTTTTGATCATATTTGGACTAACCTATTAACTCAGTGCACCACAGTGCCAGTTCCTGTTTTCTACTGTTTTTCTATTTCAGTTTTCCCCCATATAAAAAGTGCCAGAAAAATTCCGGGAAAAATATAGGAAAAATCAGCGTACAGGAAGCTTCGCGAAGAGCCCGAGTGGGGCCAGAGGGGAGCCAAGGGTGGCCCAGGCGGCCACCCGGCGCGGCGACCCCCTGGGCCGCGACAGGGGGGCGCCTGGGGCCCCTGGTCCACCTTTGGCTGCCCCCCTTCGCCTATATATCCCCCGTGACGTGAAACCCTCGGGGACAGAACCCTTTTTCGCGATCTCGCCTCTGTTTACACGCTCATTTACTTTTCTGCTTTTACTTTCAGTTGCTATCATTATCCCTTGCGTTTGATCCTTTGTGAACAACAAGACCGGAGAGATTGACAACCTCTCTGAACTTTGTTGGGAACAAAGTTATTTGTGTCTGTGTGCAGGTCCGCGTCAGTTGCGCCGCTGACACCTATTATCATCTCTGGAGTCCTACTGGAGACAAACCTTGGTATCTTTACTGAGGGAAATTTGCTGTTGTGCTACATCATGCCTTCCACTTGGGGTTTACCAACGAAGGGCGAGAAATCACTATCATTACCTCGCACATCACTTGCTCGAGTGGAGCGAGGAGCTGCTTCTTGATTCCCCCGCATACAAGTCCGTTTGCTTTTTCCACTTGGCCGTGGGACTGCGGGTGCGCGACTGATGCATAATTGATTTTGATGCCCAGTTCTTCGCAAAAGTTCTGGAATTCGGCGGCTGTGAAGTTCGTGCCGTTGTCCGTGATGATGTTGTGTGGCACTCTGAACCTGAAGATGATCGATTTGATGAAGTTGACAACCGTGAGGGATGTGGAGCTGGTGATGGGCACTGTTTCGATCCATTTAGTGAACTTGTCGACTGCGACGAGCAGGTGTGTCCTTCCTCCCTTTGATGATTTCTTGAGTGGTCCCACCATGTCTAGTCCCCAGGTGGCGAACGGCCAGGATAGTGGTATGGTCTTGAGCTCCGAGGCGGGGGCGTGTGGCCTGTTGGCGAATTTTTGGCAGGCGACACAACGTCGCATGATTTCCTCTGCGTTTTTCATGGTTGTGGGCCAATAGAACCCGGCTCGGAATGCTTTGGACACGAGTACTTGATGTGCGAGGTAATGATAGTGATTTCTCTCCCTTCGTTGGTGAGCCCCAAGTGGAAGGCGTGATGTAGCACAGTAGCAAATTTACCTCGGTGAAGATACCAAGGTTTGTCTCCAGTAGGACTCCGGAGATGATAAGTAGGTGTCAGTGGCGCAACTGACGCGGACCTGCACACAGACACGATAACTTTGTTCCCAACGATGTTCAGAGAGGTTGTCAATCTCTCCGGTCTTGTTGTTCACAAAGGATCAAACACAAGGGATAATGATAGCAATTGAAAGTAAAAGCAGAAAAGTAAATGAGCGTGTAAACAGTGATGAGGATATGGACCGGGATACGTGATGTTCACTAGTGATGTCTCTCTCTCAAAAGACGATAAAATTGCTATGCGAGGTAAACAAATTACAGAAAGGCAATTGACAGGATTATGAACACACCGCAATGCTAACTATGCTACAAAAGAAAGGACGAGGCTCAAATTCATGGGCAGTACGCCAAAATAAGTAGACCGAAATCCAACTGCATCTACTACTAATCATCCACCTTGAGATATCTATCCAGAACATCTCGCTGGTATTAAGTTGCGAGCCACACCCAAAGTGTAAACCCAAAGCAACAAACAACTGCATTAAAAAGAACTTTGCGTAAAGTAAACAATCCTTGTAACCGCGGTTACAAGCACCGTTGTTTTCCCCCTTGTGGCAACAACACATCCCCTAGACTCATGTTTCTGTCACTCAAGCGTGTCATCGGGGGACATGAACCCACAATCGAGCAAAACGTTCCCTCTTGGAGTCACTACCTACTACTTGGCCAAAGCAATAAACAGCAACGGAGAACATGCAAGAATTACTTAGGAACAAAAATATAAGAGATAAGAACCAAATATATTACTCAATCACAATCTGAACATAATCTCATAATCCATCAGATCCTATCAAACTCAACATAGCAATAGCAGAAATATTACAAAAGTGCCTCGATCATGTAGGGCAGCTCACGAGGTCTAAACCATGAAGAACAAAGAGGGGAGGAGAACATCACATAGCTACTGATCACGGACCCATGTTCCAAGGAAAACTACTCACGAGACATCTGGGGAGCATCCATGGTGGAAAGGAGACTCCCGGAGGTCAATCCTCCCTCCGGCAGGGTGCCGGGAAGAGGTCTTCTGGTGCTCCCGATCTCGGAAGCGCGGCGGCGGCGGAACAGAGGCGAGTTTGTGAAATAGGGTTCCTCTTCTGGAATTTCTCCGTGACGGAGAATAAATAGGCGAAGGGGGCAGCCAGAGGTGGACCAGAGGCCCCAGGCGCCCCCCTGCCGCGGCCAGGGGTGGGGCCGCGCCGGGTGGCCGCCTGGGCCCCCCTAGCTCCCCTATGGCCCCTCCCGGGCTCTTCGCGAAGCTTCCTGTACGCTGATTTTTCCTGTATTTTTCCCGGAATTTTTCTGGCACTTTTTATATGGGGAAAAGCTGAAATAGAAAAACAGCAGAAAACAGGAACTGGCACTGGGGTGCACTGAGTTAATAGGTTAGTCCAAATATGATCAAAAGTGTATGAAAGTTTATCTAGATCATAGCAATATCACACAAAACATGCATGGAGCAAGCAAAAATTATGGATACGTTTTGGACGTATCAACATCCCCAAGCTTAATTCCTGCTCGTCCTCGAGTAGGTAAGTGATAACAGCATAATTTCTGTGGTGACATGCTAGCAACCATAAAAGAACTTTGAAAAGTAAAGCAATCAAGGTTAGAGATTCAATTCAAGTCATAACATGCAAGAGTCTATATTAGCGTTGAAACAAGTAACAAAAGAACAAAAGGTGCAAGAGCTCTCGCTGTCCGTGACTCGAATGTCTCCAAATGGTGTTTGCGTGCAAGAAGGGGATAGGGAATACGAGAAAAAGTATTTTTGTGTTGAGAACTCAATCTACTAAAGTTTCACACTCGGTCTTCTTTGTAATCTTATCTTGACTCGTCCCCAGACCACTAGCCAGGTACAAGTCCATTTGATCCACTCCTTTTCGATATTTGAGCACTCATGCAATGGATGAGCGTAAGCACGAGAGTTGACACTTAGGATGGCAAAGAGAGAAATATGGCGGAGGAGGAAGACAAAAGGATAAGAAAGGCTCACATCAATGAGGATAATCATAGGCAAGTGATGCCGAATGATAGATATGATGTGAGGAGTAGGGATTGCCATGCAACGGATGCACATACGAACTAAGAAGCTCTCCAATGGAACTAGTGGGGGTGCATCTAACTTGCTTGCTCATGAATACCTAGAGCTCTTTTGAGGAGGCTCATCCTTGGAATATGCAAGCCAAGTTCTATAGTGTAAAGGTCCCCACATAGCTATATGCATAATGATCATCTCTATGGAGTACAAAGATATAGAGGGAGTACTAGTGTGGATCTCTCAAAAGGATAGTAGTGTTGCCCCTTTCTCTCTTTTTATTTCTTTTTCTCTTTTTTCTATTTTTTTTATTTTTTTGTGGCCTCAATGGCTCTTTCTATTTAACTCTCATTTGTCCTCTTTGGGATCTTTTAATGTGTCCACTTTGGGATCTTTTCCTCACTTAAAGGCAACACTCTATTTTACAAGAAGGTAAAGGAGCTCTTTCACAGTTTACAAGGTACTCAAAATCATAAAGAAGATGTAACTATCATGATGTATGCAATGTATGTCGCTGCCAGTGTAGCAGGAACATGTATGACATGAAGATCAAGTCATGAAGAGGGGGATGTTGCATGGCAATATAACTCGGAAAGGCTATGGAAATGCCTTGATAGGTAGGTATGGTGGTTGTTCTGAGGAAATATATAAGGAGGCTTATGATTACAGAGCGTATCATGCCAAGGGTTTGGATGTACCGGCGAAGGTGGACGCCAACTCTCGGAGTGAGAAGAAAGCAATGCACGGCACGGGAGAGACTAGCAAAATATTGGAAGGTGGAAGTGTCAACTTTCAATACTTACATTAGTCCGAAGAAGTCATGCACTTATTATCGGTAACTCTCAATCTAATAAGGAGATTCAAAAAGAGACAAGTACCCCGAGGAGGAGTGTATGGGGGTTTGGTTATCCTTGCGCATCCTCGACTCATGGTACGTGAGTGTAGTCTAATATTCGATCCCTCCAAAGAGTAGTGATCCATCTAGTAGCTAGAGTTCTCAACTAGTTTTGTAGGTTTTGAAAATGAACACGGATTTCCCAAAATATGACACCTATCACTAATAGGCTAGAGCTCTTGACACCAAAATTTCGAACATTACTCACATCAATACCTCAAAACTATTGCAAGCTACTACTAGAAGAAAATAGCAACTTCAATTACCTACTTTCAAGACAAGACACAACTCAGTGCAACAACCAACTCTCTTTAACAAGATAAACATGAAAACTAAAAAGAGTTCCAGCAACTAACTAAACAAAATCCAAGGCTCTTGCTAAATACAAACTAAGACTAAAACTAAACATGGCAGTAGCTATGAAAAGATAAAGAACACACAACAGCAAAAAGATAAGCAGGAAAAATCCTATGATGTGTTCTAAATTTTGAAAGTGGAGCGTGTTTCTCTCCCACACAAAGTAAGACGGGATCTAACTTGTTATGAACATCAATCAAAGCTAAAGAAAACTAAAAATAAAACCTAAGAGCGAGACGCTCCAAGCATAGCACATAACGCATGAAGTGATAAAAATATAGTGAGACGAAGGACGAACTGATGATTGTTGATGGAGAAGGGGATGCACGGGGGCATACACAAGCTTAGACGCTTGAGTCTCCTTGAATATTTATTGGGGATGCATGGGGTCATCCCCAAGATTGAGCGCTTGACACTCCTGGATCTTCTTTCATCATCTTCCATCGCACGTTTGAAAACTCCCTTCATACATAACTCATCATAAGCTGATTAGAGAGGTTAGTACGCTTAATAAATAATTTTTCCCCACTGGATATAAAGATATTTTTGAAGAGATACTGTTTCTCAACAGTGCCAAAAAGTTTTTTCAAAGAAAAAGCAAGCTTAAGGTTTGCAAAAGTTAGGAGAGACAAAACATGGCAGAATCTGTGAAAAACAGAACAGCAGATAGTAAAGAATTTTTTAGGGCACTTCTGCAACTCAAATCAAAAAACTCAGAACATACGGAAGTTTCATAATTGTATAGAGCATACTGTATAAAAATTTCAGCTCAAAAAGATGAACTGGGATTTTTATGGAATTTTTCTGGTCACGAGGACAGAATCTGTTTTCTGGACAGCATGTCACAACTTTTACTTCCCTTGCCGTAAGAGGCTATAACTTGGCACAAAGTTGAAAAATAAAGATACAATGATGTTTCTACAGTAGTAAAAATCATCAAGACACAACAAAAGCAAAAAATAAAAACATAAATTCGTTGCGGGTTGCCTCCTGAAAGCGCTTTCTTTTATGCCTTTAAGCTAGGCATGAAGCAAAAGAAGGATCAAGTTTTATCAAGATAAAGAGAATAACTAGCCCGAGTAACGGACTCAAAAGGTAACTTGATTTTCTTTCTAGGGAAGTGTTCCATCCCCTTTTTGAATGGGAATTGGAATTTTATATTGCCCTTATTCATGTCAATAACCGCACCAACGGTGCGAAGAAAAGGACGTCCCAAAATAATTGGACACAAAGGTTCACACTCTATATCCATAACAATAAAATCAACGGGAACATAGTTGTCATTGACAATGATAAGAATATCGTCGATCTTTCCCAAAGGTTTCTTTACGGAAGAATCAACAAGACGAACACCAAAAGAACAAGGCTCAAAGGGCTTCAACTCAAACATATCAAATATTCTTTTGGGCATAACAGAGGTACTAGCTCCAACATCACATAAAGCATAGCAAGAGAAGTTATTTAATTTAATTTTGATCATAGGGTCCCAACCATCATCTAGCTTCCTAGGTATGGAGTCTTCTACTCTAATTTTCTCCTCCCTAGTTTTTATGAGAGCATTTGTGATATGATCCGTGAAGGCAATATTAAGTGTGCTAGTGTGGGGGTCTTTAGACATTTTGTGTAGCAAACTGATAACTTCTGAGAGGGTACAACTATCAAAATCAATATAACTACTATCAAAGGTGGTAGTAGTGTCATCTAGGCTCACTTGTTTGAAACCCTCTATGTTCATAGGAGTTTCTTTATCTACGGTTGAGGTATTAGCATCACCACTAATAGGTCCAACGGGACTAGTAGTGCATTGGGTGCTAATAGTTTGAGTGTCCTCAACAATTTGGATAGTGGCAACTATGTGGTGTGTAGGAAGGCTCTTAATTCTATCCTCTTCCTCTTTTTCTCTAGCCCATCTTTCTTTAAGTTTAGCCATCATCCTAATATTTTCATTAATTTGTAATTGGATATTACCTTGCACATCAAGCCAAATTTATGGCGCCGTTGCCGGGGACTCCGAGTGCTAAGATACGGGAGTTGCACACTACCCTTTACCTTTGTTTTTTTAGTCTTGTTAGTTTACCTTTCAGTTTTTATCTTTGTGTCTTTTATCAAAAACTACAAAAAAATCTGCCACACTTGCTGCTACTATGGGTTCCACTGAAAATACCAAGTTGTGTGACTTCACTAGTCACAACAACCAAGACTTTATCTGCACTCCCATTGCCACACCTGCCACTTCAGCTACCTCTTATGAAATTAAACCTGCTTTGCTAAACCTTGTTATGACAGATCAATTCTCTGGTGCTGGAGATGATGCTGCTTTACACTTGAATAATTTTGTTGAATTATGTGATATGCAAAAGTATAAAGAAGTAGAAGGTGATGTTGTTAAGCTCAAGCTCTTTCCTTTCTCTTTAAGGGGAGATGCTAAAATCTGGTTTCAATCTTTGCCTAGGAATAGCATAGATTCTTGGGATAAGTGCAAAGATGCTTTTATAGGGAAGTACTACCCTCCTGCTAAGATTATCCAATTGAGGAGCAATATTATGAATTTTAAGCAATTGGATAATGAACACGTTGCCCAAGCTTGGGAACGAATGAAATATCTTGTTAAGAAATGCCCTACAAATGATTTGACTACCTGGATGGTTATCCAGACTTTTTATGCAGGCTTGAACTTTACCTCGCGGAACCTGTTAGATTCGGCCGCGGGAGGAACCTTTATGTCAACTACACTTGGTGCTGCCACAAAGCTTCTCGATGAAATGATGACCAATTATTCCCAATGGCACACCGAACGCGCTCCAACAGGTAGGAAGGTAAACTCTGTCGAGGAAATTACCTCCCTCAATGAAAAAGTTGACTTAATTATGTCTCTACTTACCAAGCAACCCTCTATTGATCCTCATGATGTTCCTTTAAATTCTTTGGTTGCTCAAGAACAAGTAGATGTGAACTTTATTGCTAGAAACAACTTCAACAACAATGCTTATAGGGGAAATTTTGCTAGCAATCCTAGACCGTTTCCATCCAACTATGGGAACAACAACACTTACCCTAGCAACAAGAACCCCTCTTCTGAATTGGAAAGCATGCTTAGAGACTTTATCACTACCCAAAAAGCCTTCAACAAAAATGTAGAAGAGAAATTAGCTAAAATAGATAATCTCTCTTTGAAGGTAGAAAGCTTAGCCCTTGATATTGAGATGCTTAAAATTAGAACCTCCCCCCTTGAGGAGAATAAGGCCACTCCTATTAATGCTATCCAATTACAAATTAATGAAAATATTAGGATGATGGCTAAACTTAAAGAAAGATGGGCTAGAGAAAAAGAGAAAGAGGATAGAATTAAGAGCCTTCCTACACACCACACAGTTGCCACTATCCAAATTGTTGAGGATACCCAAACTATTAGCACCCAATGCACTCCTAGTCCCGTTGGACCTATTAATGGTGATGCTAATACCTCAACCGTAGATGAAGAAACACCTATGAACATGGAGGGTTTCAAACAAGTGAGCCTAGATGACACTACTACCACCTTTGATAGTAGTGATATTGATTTTGATAGTTGTACCCTCTCAGAAGTTATTAGCTTGTTACACAAAATGTCTAGAGACCCCCACACTAGCACAGTTAATCTTGCCTTCACGGAGCATATCACAAATGCTCTCATCAAAGCTAGGGAGGAGAAGCTTAGACCAGAAGCCTCCATACCTAGGAAGCTAGATGATGGTTGGGGTCCTATGATCAAAATTAAATTAAATAACTTCTCTTGCTATGCTTTATGTGATGTTGGAGCTAGTACCTCCGTTATGCCCAAAAGAATATTTGATATGTTTGAATTGAAACCCTTTGAGCCTTGTTCTTTTGTTGTTAGTCTTGTTGATTATTCAGTAAAGAAACCTTTGGGGAAGATCGACGATGTTCTTATCATTGTCAATGACAACTATGTTCCCATTGATTTTATTGTTATGGATATAGAGTGTGAACCTTTATGTCCAATTATTTTGTGACGTCCTTTTCTTCGCACCATTGGTGTGGTTATTGACATGAAAGAGCGGAATATAAAATTCCAATTCCCATTCAAAAAGGGGATGGAACACTTCCCTAGAAAGAAAATCAAGTTACCTTTTGAGTCCGTTACTCGGGCCAGTTATTCTCTTTCTCTTGATAAAACTTGATTCTTCTTTTTGCATCATGCCTAGCTTAAAGGCATAAAAGAAAGCGCTTTCGGGAGGCAGCCCGCAACGAATTTAGGTTTTGCTTTTTGCTTTTGTTTTGTCTTGATGTTTGTTACTAATTTAGCAACATCATTGTATCTTTATTTTTCAGCTTTGTGCCAAGTTATAGCCTCTTACGGCAAGGGAAGTAAAAGTTGTGACATGCTGTCCAGAAAACAGATTCTGTCCTCGTGACCAGAAAAATTCCAGAAAAATCCCAGTTCATCTTTTTGAGCTGACATTTTTACACATTATGCTCTATACAATTACGAAACTTCCATATGTTCTGAGTTTTTTGATTTGAGTTGCAGAAGTTCCCCTAAAAATTCTTTACGACCTGCTGTTCTGTTTTTCACAGATTCTGCCACGTTTTGTCTCTCCTAACTTTTGCAAACCTTAAGCTTTCTTTTTATTTGCAAAAACTTTTTGGAACTCTTGAGAAACAGTAGCTCTTCAAGAATATATTTATATCCAGTGGGAAATTTTTTATTTATTAAGGGTACTAACCTCTCTAATCAGCTTATGATGAGTTATGTATGAAGGGAGTTTTCAAGTGTGCGATGGAAAATGATGAAAGAAGATCTAGGAGTGTAAAGCGCTCAAGCTTGGGGATTCCCCCATGCATCCCCAATAAATATTCAAGGAGACTCAAGCGTCTAAGCTTGGGGATGCCCCCGTGCATCCTCTTCTCCATCAACAATCATCAGTTCGTCCTTCGTCTCACTATATCTTTATCACTTCATGCGTTATGTGCTATGCTTGGAGCGTCTCGCTCTTAGGTTTTGTTTTTAGTTTTCTTTAGATTTGCTTGCTGTTCATAACAATTTAGATCCCGTCTTACTTTGTGTGGGAGATAAACACGCTCCACTTTCAAATTTTAGAACACATCAAAGGATTCTTCATGCCTATCTTTTTGCTGTTGTGTGTTCTTTATCTTTTCATAGGTATTGTCATGTTTAGTTTTAGTCTTAGTTTGTCTTTAGCAAGAGCCTTGGCTTTTGTTTAGTTTGTTTCTGGAACTATTTTTAGTTTTCATGTTTATCTTGTTAAAGAGAGTTGGTTGTTGCACTGAGTTGTGTCTTATTTTGAGAAGTAGGTAATTGAGGTTGCTATTTAATTCTAGTAGTAACTTGCAATAGTTTTGAAGTTTTGATGTGAGTAATGTTTGAACTTTTGGTGTCAAGAGCTCTTGCCTATTAGTGATAGGTGTCATATTTTGGGCAATCCGTGTTTATTTTCAAAACCTACAAAACTAGTTGAGAACTCTAGCTACTAGATGGATCACTACTCTTCTGAGGAGTCGAATATTAGAGTACACTCATGTACCATGAGTCGAGGATGCGCAAGGATAACCAAACCCCCATACACTCCTCCTCGGGGTACTTGTCTCTTTGTGAACCTCCTTACTAGATTGAGAGTTACCGATAATAAGTGCATGAGTTCTTCGGACTAATGTAAGTATTGAAAGTTGACACTTCCGCCTTCCCAAATTTTGCTAGCCTCTCCCGTGCCGTGCATTGCCTTCTTCTCACTCCGATAGTTGGTGTCCACCTTCGCCGGTACTTCCAAACCCTTGGTATGATACGCTCTGTCATCATAAGCCTCCTTATATCTTTCCTCAAAACAGCCACCATACCTACCTATCAAGGCATTTCCATAGCCTTTCCGAGTTATATTGCCATGCAACTTCCACCTCTTCATGACTTGATCTTCATGTCATACATGTTCCTGCTACACTGGCAGCGACATACATTGCATACATCATGATAGCTACATCTTCTTTATGATTTTGAGTACCTTGTAAAGTGTGAAAGATCTCCTTTACCTTCTTGTAAATTAGAGTGTTGCCCTTAAGTGAGGAAAAGATCCCAAAGTGGACACAATAAAAGATCCCAAAGAGGACAAATGAGAGTTAAATAGAAAGAGCCATTGAGGCCACAAAAAAAAAGAAAAAAAAAAGAGAGAAAGGGGCAACACTACTATCCTTTTGAGAGATCCACACTAGTACTCCCTCTATATCCTTGTACTCCATAGAGATGATCATTATGCATATAGCTATGTGGGGACCTTCACACTTTAGAACTTGGCTTGCATATTCCAAGGATGAGCCTCCTCAAACGAGCTCTAGGTCTTCATGAGCGAGCAAGTTAGATGCACCCCCACTAGTTCCATTGGAGAGCTTCCTAGATCATATGTGCATCCGTTTCATGGCAATCCCTACTCCTCACATCATATCTATCATTTGGCATCTCCCGCCTATGATTGTCCTCATTGATGTGAGCCTTTCTCATCCTTTTTGTCTTCCTCCTCCACCATATTTCTTTCTTTGCCATCCTAAGTGTCAACTCTCGTGCTTACGCTCATCCATTGCATGAGTGCTCAAAATATCGAAAAGGAGTGGAACAAATTGACTTGTACCTGGCTAGTGGTCTGGGGACGAGTCAAGATAAGATTCCAGAAAAAGACCAAGTGTGAAATTTTAGTAGATTGAGTTCTCAACAAATAAATACTTGTTCTCGTATTCCTTATCCCCCTTCTTGCACGCAAACACCATTTGGAGACATTCGAGTCACGGACAGCGAGAGATCTTGCACCTAATGTTCTTTTGTTACTTGTTTCAATGCTAATATAGACTCTTTCATGTTATGACTTGAATTGAATCTCTAACCTTGATTGCTTTACTTTTCAAATTTCTTTTATGGTTGCTAGCATGTCACCACAGAAATTATGCGGTTATCATTTACCTACTCGAGGACGAGCAGGAATTAAGCTTGGGGATGTTGATACGTCCAAAATGTATCTATAATTTCTGCTTGCTCCATGCATGTTTTGTGTGATATTTCTATGATCTATATACACTTTCATACACTTTTGATCATATTTTGACTAACCTATTAACTCAGTGCACCCCAGTGCCAGTTCCTGTTTTCTGCTGTTTTTCTATTTCAGTTTTCCCCCATATAAAAAGTGCCAGAAAAATTCCGAGAAAAATGCAGGAAAAATCAGCGTACAGGAAGCTTCGAGAAGAGCCCGGGAGGGTCCAGGGGGCGCCTGGGGCCCCTGGTCCACCTCTGGCTGCCCCCTTCTCCTATTTATTTTCCTTCACGGGGAAACTCCAAGAGGGGAACCCTATTTCGCAAACTCGCCTCTGTTCCGCCGCCGCAGCGCTTCCGAGATCGGGAGCACCAGAAGACCTCTTCCCGGCACCCTGCCGGAGGGAGGATTGACCTCCGGGAGTCTCCTCTCCACCATGGATGCTCCCCGGATGTCTCTTGAGTAGTTTTCCTTGGACCATGGGTCTGTGATCAGTAGCTATGTGATGTTCTCCTCCCCTCTTTGTTCTTCATGGTTTAGACCTCGTGAGCTGCCCTACATGATCGAGGCACTTTTTTAATATTTTCTGCTATTGCTATGTTGAGTTTGATAGGATCTGATGGATTATGAGATTATGTGCAGATTGTGATTGAGTAATATATTTGGTTCTTATCTCTTATATTTTTGTTCCTAAGTAATTCTTGCATGTTCTCCATTGCTGTTTATTGCTTTGGCCAAGTAGTAGGTAGTGACTCCAAGAGGGAACGTTTTTCTCGATTGTGGGTTCATGCCCCCCGATGACACGCTTGAGTGACAGAAACATGAGTCTAGGGGATGTGATGTTGCCACAAGGGGGAAAACAACGGTGCTTGTAACCGCGGTTACAAGGATTGTTTACATTACGCAAAGTTCTTTTTAATGCAGTTGTCTGTTGCTTTGGGTTTACACTTTGGGTGGGGCTCGCAACTTAATACCAGCGAGATGTTCTGGATAGATATCTCAAGGTGGATGATTAGTAGTAGATGCAGTTGGATTTCGGTCTACTTATTTTGGCGTACTGCCCATGCTTTTGAGCCTCGTCCTTTCTTTTGTAGCATAGTTAGCATTGCGGTGCGTTCATAATCCTGTCAATTGCCTTTCTATAATTTGTTTACCTCGCATAGCAATTTTATCGTCTTTTGGGAGAGAGACATCACTAGCAAACATCACGTATCCCGGTCCATATCCTCATCACTGTTTACACGCTCATTTACTTTTCTGCTTTTACTTTCAATTACTATCATTATCCCTTGTGTTTGACCCTTTGTGAACAACAAGACCGGAGAGATTGACAACCTCTCTGATCTTCGTTGGGAACAAAGTTATCGTGTCTGTGTGCAGGTCCGCGTCAGTTGCGCCGCTGACACCTACTTATCATCTCCGGAGTCCTACAGGAGACAAACCTTGGTATCTTCACCGAGGGAAATTTGCTGTTGTGCTACATCACGCCTTCCACTTGGGGCTCACCAACGAAGGGCGAGAAATCACTATCATTACCTCGCACATCACCATGGTACGGCGCCAGTGCCGTCCTCCTCTCCCTTCGAGGAGGGATTCTGGCGCTATGATTTTCTTTTACATGTTCGTGGCCAAAGTGCCAATCGCATCCTTCTTCCCTCTGCTTTTTCCGTCATTGTCTCTGAGCGTGGCTTGGATGGCTTGCTTCTGCATCTTCAAGGGAGCTGTCGATCTCCTTCTTATGTTGACTTGGAGGTTTATAGCTCTCTCTTGATTTTTCTTGGCTTTGGTTGGAGTTTGTTTGCTCGGCGGTTGAATTTTCGAGAAGGCGATATGCTCAGCTGTCGCTTTGACGGCGAAAGCACTGTCACTGTCCGCGCAGTTGATCCGAGTGGCAATAGCATGGATCCGCATGGGCAGGAGTCGAGCAGCGACAGTTCCACAAAGTCGAGGAGTCCTTCGCCGGCGTCTTTGACTGCTTCTTCCTCCAGGGACTCGTCTGGTGCTGGTGGTGAGCCGTCTTCAACTGCTTCCCCCTCTGGCTCTGACGAAGACCTCGATGTCAAACCACTGGTTAAACGAGCGCGGCAGGCGACCTTGTAGAACTGGAGGTAGTGGCGTCATCTTCGCCGGCAGCTTGGGCGGAGTTGGAGAAGAAGCTAGAGGAGCAGGAGAAGAAGCTGGTGGAGCACCGTCTCCAATGTCTTCGCAAATAAGTCGAGCTTCACCTTTTGTTATGTCATTGACATCATGAGCCTGCTGCTTCGACTCCTCCTTTGTCTGTGATGATGCTCTTGTACTAGGGTCGATTAACCCTCCTGGGCACACATGTAGAAGTCATAATTCATTGGGTGATTCCCTCTTGTAACAGGAGCTGCCTTCTATCCAAATGTAGTTGAGTCCTTTTTGTACTGAAGACGATCCTTATGATGTAAACTGTGCTTGATCCTTTGCAATGGAACTTTATATTTTCTTTGGCACTGAGAGTTGTGTTCGAGTCCTTTGCGGCCGAGAGCTGTTTTCGAGTTCGTCTTTGCACTGTGGGTTCTATCGGGTGCGCGACAGCGCTCCCGATGGGAGTAGCCCCCGAGGCTACGCTTGAGTCGAAGGGTCGAGCGTAGGCTGAAATTTTTTTCCTTTGCCGTTAGTTTCTGTATTTTATCGGGGGCACGGCAGCGCTCCCGATGGGAGTAGCCCCCGAGTCTTTAGGCGATCGTTGGCGATCGGGTGAAGACTAAATGAGCCTGTGTTCTGTGCTTCCTCCAAAGTTTCTTCAGAGTACTTGGGTGCTCCATCTGATTGTGGCCATGTTTTTCGAGCCTTGTTTTCAGCAGGTGGGGCTAGCCGGGTATTGTTTGCTTGAGCGTTTTTAAGCTTCAGACTGCGCGAACGGTATTCGGGAGGCGATGGTCCTCGAGCTCCCGAGTTCTTGAATGCAGTGGTCGCGTGGGTGACGATAGCGTCCTTCGGGTGGGAGTTATACTCGAGACCCCGAGTGCTTTTGATGAAGATCGCGTTGCTCGGGGGGATTTTGCTCTTAAGCCCCCGAGTGCTTTGGTTAAGATCGCGTAGGCGATAGCGTTGCTCGGGGGGATTTTAATCTTAAGCCCCCGAGTACTTTGATTGAGATCGCGTAGGCGATAGCGTCTCTCGGGGGGATTTTATTCTTAAGCCCCCGAGTGCTTTGGTTAAGATCGTGTAGGCGATAGCGTCTCTCGGGGGGGATTTTATTCTTAAGCCCCCGAGTGCTTTGGTTAAGATCGCGTAGGCGATAACGTCTCTCGGGGGGATTTTATTCTTAAGCCCCCGAGTGCTTTGATTGAGATCGCGTAGGCGATAGCGTCTCTCGGGGGGATTTTATTCTTAAGCCCCCGAGTGCTTTGATTGAGATCGTGTAGGCGATAGCGTCTCTCGGGGGGATTTTACTCTTAAGCCTCGAGTGCTTTGATATGGCAGTATTTGGGCAACATTTATTTTATTGCGGTCAAGCGGTTACATGAGTTGCCAGTCATGTCCGACCGATAGAGGCTATGGATAGAACAGTCGCAGGTTTGCTACGTTCCATGGGTTGCCCACGTCCTCGTCTGTCTTCGGGTTCCTCAGCCTGTAGGCGCCACCTCCGATGACTTCCGAAATTATGAATGGTCCTACCCATTGGGGGGCAAGTTTATGGACTTTCTCTTGTATTAGTCGTAGGACTAGGTCACCTTTGTTGAAGGTTCTAGTGCGCAATCGACTGCTTTGGTAGGTACGTAGTTTGTCCTGGTACCCCTCTGATTTTGCCAGGGCTGCGTCTCTTGCTTCGTCGGTCGTATCTTTTTCATCTTGTAGTGCTTCTTCTGCTTCTTCTTATTCGTATCCGGTGACCCGAGGTGCTCCGAACTTGAGATCATGTGGTAGGACTGCCTCTGCCCCGTACACCATGAAGAAGGGTGTGTACTGGGTCGTGGTGTTTGGTGTAGTACGTAGACTCCATAGGACCGCGGGGAGTTCTTCTACCCAGTTGCCGGCGGCTTGCTCGAGTGGTGCGAGGAGCCGTTTCTTGATTCCCCCGCATACAAGGCCATTTGCTTTTTCCACCTGGCCGTTGGACTGCGGGTGCGCGACTGATGCATAATTAATTTTGATGCCCAGTTCTTCGCAGAAGTTCTGGAACTCTGCGGCTGTGAAGTTCGTGCCGTTGTCCGTGATGATGTTGTGTGGTACTCCGAATCTGAAGATGATCGACTTGATGAAGTTGACAGCCGTGAGGGCTGTGGAGCTGGTGATGGGCACTACTTCGATCCATTTAGTGAACTTGTCGACTGCGACGAGCAGGTGTGTTCTTTCGCCCTTTGATGATTTCTTGAGTGGGCACACCATCTCAAGTCCCCAAGTGGCGAACAGCCAGGATAGTGGTATGGTCTTGAGCTCTGATGTTGGAGTGTGTGGCCTGTTGGCGAATTTCTGGCAAGCGACACAACGTCTCACGATTTCCTCTGTGTTTTTCATGGCTGTGGGCCAGTAGAACCCAGCTCGGAATACTTTGGACACGAGCACTCGACTGCTCACGTGGTGCCCGCAGGTGCCTTCGTGGATTTCGAGCAGTAGGGCTTTGCCGTCTTCTTCGTCGATGCACCTTTGGAGTATCTGGGTGATGCTGCGCTTGTATAGTTGTCTGTTTATCACCGTGAATGCCTTGGATCGTCGGCTGATGCGTCGTGCTTCGGCCATGTCTTGTGGTAGCGTGCCTTCGATTAGGAATCGGAGGAACGGTTTTGTCCAGACGGGTCCTTCAAGCTCCGTCGGAGTTGTGCTGTCGGATGTGCTGGTGCTTGTGCCTTCTGATGGGGTTGTTGCTGCCACCTGCGCCATTTCTGTTGCGTCTTTGCCGTCCACGGCTGCTTCAGGTGTTGCTGCCTGTACCTTGATGGATCTCCGACTGATGCTTTTGAGAAAAACGCCGGGTGGTATAGGCCCCCGGGTCGAACCGATGTTTGCGAGCTCGTCAGCTTCTATGTTGTTGTCCCTGGTGATGTAGTTGAGCTCGCAACCGTCGAAACTTCCTTCGAGTTTGTCGTAGAGCTTTTGATAGGCCGCCATGTTGTCGGCTATTGCATTGAAGTTTCTCATCGTCTGCTGGACGACGAGATTGGAGTCCCCGTAAATTATGAGGCGAGTGGCTCCGCATGTTTTGGCCATGCGCATGCCATGGAGGAGTGCCTCGTATTCTGCTTCGTTGTTGGAGGCGGGACTGAAGTTGATCTGGAGGACATATTTCAGCTTTGTTCCTTTAGGGGAGATGAGCACGACTCCTGCCCCAGCTCCTTGTTGTCTCTTGGACCTATCGAAGAACATTGACCATGAGCTTGATAGGTCTGGAGGGCCTGGCGTCTGAACTTCTGTCCACTCGACCAGGAAATCTGGGAGTACTTGGGCTTTGATGGCTGTTGGGTGCTTGAACTGCAGGTCCCGTGGGCTGAGCTCAATTTTCCACTCGGCGACTCGCCCGGTTTCTCCAGGGTTGTTGAGTATGTCGGCGAGTGGTGCGCTGCTCACGATTGTGATGGGGTGCTCGTCGAAGTAGTGGGACACCTTTCTTGAGGTCATGACGATGGCCAGTAGTAGCTTCTGATAGTGCGAGTATCGCTGCTGGGATTTGGTCAGGAGCATGCTGAGGTAGTAGATTGGTCTCTGGATGCTCTGGACCTTGCCTTCTTCTGCGCGTTCGACGACGAGCGATGTACTTACTACACTGCTACGTGCTGCCACGTAGAGGTATAGCTTCTCTCGTTCCTTGGGTACCGCCAGGATTGGTGGGGTCGAGAGTGTCTTTTTCAGGTCCGCGAATTCTTGGCGGGCTTCCTCTGTCCACTTGAATTTCTCTCCTTTCCTGAGCAACTGATAGAAAGGCAGCGTGCGTTCTCCCAGCCTGCTGATGAAGCGCCTTAGGGCTGCGATTTTTCCGGTGAGCTGTTGTACTCCTTTGACGTCGGTTGGTTCTTGCATGCGGGTGATGGCTTGGACTTTCTCAGGGTTTGCCTCGATTCCTCGGGCAGAGACCATATAGCCAAGCAGCTTTCCCGCCGGTACGCCGAATGCGCACTTCTTTGGGTTGAGTTTGATTCTGTATTTGTTGAGTGCCGCGAAGGTTTTGCGTAGGTGTCGAGTAGTGTGGCTGCTTTGTAGGTCTTGATGACGATGTCGTCCACGTAGACTTGCATGTTTCTTCCTATTTGCTCCTTCAGGAAGGCCTGCATCATTCTTTGGTAAGTGGCGCCTGCGTTTTTGAGCCCGAAGGGCATGGTTTTGTAGCAGAATACGCCATAGGGGGTGATGAACGATGTGTGCTCTTCGTCTTCTTCCTTCATCCTGATCTGGTTGTATCCTGAGTAGGCGTCGAGAAAGGAAAGTAGGTCGCACCCTGCTGTTCAGTCGGTTATCTGATCGATTCTAGGAAGGGGGAAATGATCCTTCGGGCAATGCTTGTTGAATGGTCCGTAGTCGACACACATGCGCAGCACGGTCGTGTCTTTCTTGGGAACCAGCACTTGGTTGGCTATCCAGGTGGCTTTCTTTGTTTCTCGGATGAACTGAGCGTCGAGTAACCGGTTGACTTCCTCTCCGATTGCTCTGCGCTTGGGCTCCGAGAATCGTCTCAGCGCTTGCTTCACCGGCTTCGTGTTTTGCTTGATGCGTAGGGCGTGTTCCGCGAATTCGCGTGGTATCCCAGGCATGTCGGCTGGGCACCAGGCGAATATTTCCCACTCGTCTCGAAGGAAAGCGACGAGAGCCGTCGCCTGCTCCTCTGGTAGGTGGGCGTACACGCGGACTGTTTTGTCCGGGGCCGTCGGGTGCATTTGGTGAGTGACTGTGTCGCTGTCGATGCTGAAGTCGCGTCCGTACTCCCTGGATTCGCTTCAGTTCACCAGTGGGAAGGTACTCTTGTCTGTCACCATGGCTATTTCTCTGAGTTCTTGTTCGGCTCAGAATGTGTCAGAGATTTTGTGGAAGTCACGATCACATTGATCTGATTTGATGAAGCTTCTGTTGATCGTGAGGACTCCTGATGATCCTGGCATCTTGAGCTTGAGGTAGGCGTAGTATGGGACCTCCATGAATTGCGCGAATGCTGGCCGCCCCAATATTGCGTGATACTGCGATTGCCAGTCGAGTACCTCGAACTCGAGGGCGTGCTTGGCGAAGTTGCGTCGGTTGCCGAAGACAACTTCGAGTTCAATGACTCCGAGGGATGTGGCTGCTTCTCCTGGGACTACCCCGTGTAACTCGGTGCTTGATTTTCTCCATACTGATCATGGGATCAGCATCTTTTGCAGGGTGCTGGCGAAGATGATGTTCATGCTGCTGCCTCCGTCCATGAAGACCCTATCCATGTCGTACCCTCCGATTTGTGCATCGAGTACTAGGGGCGCATGCCCCGGTCTTGGGACTGCTGGTGGATGGTCGTCTTGTGAGAACGTGATGCTGGTCTCCGTGTCATGTAGCTGGTAAACTTCGACTATGTTTATGCTCTCAGCTTCTCTAGCCTGAAGGGTGTGGGCGTCGCGTTGTGCTTGCGGTACCCTTCCTTCCTGGATCATGAGCACTTGTTCTTGCGGCGGGCTGTGACGTCCTTCCGGTCTTGAGGTTGGTGATTGCTCAGGTCGCCGATTGCGGTTGTCTTCTTTCTGCTTCTCTTTCTTGAGGTCGTCGGCTAGCTCGTTGAACAGGCGGCAGTCTCTCAAGGTGTGACCTGACCTGACGCGTCCCCAGTCATCCTCGAAGCTATGGATCGTGCAGGGTCCTGCTAGCTATTCTCTAGCCGTGAGTTTGCTAGATCCGGCGTGCCTCTTCCTTCTTGAGATTCTGAAGATCTGCTCGTGATCCTCCGGGTTTTCGTGGAAACGAGGGTCGGTTTCGATTCCTCGACTCATGTCTTGGTTCTTGATGAGGTTGGCGAATTCATCCGGTCTTCGATCTGGGTCGTAGTACTCGCCTACAGGTGTCTCGGAGTCGCTGCCTTGGTTGGCGGCAGGTGCTCGCGCGACGGCGTGTCGTCGGGTGGTCGTCGGCTGTGCGGCTGCGTGATGTGGCTCGTTCATTGGGGCCTCGCCGTAGATCTCCCATGCGCGCCTTTTGGGTCGTCGATTCCTTCTTCCTTGGCGGTTGTTCTGCTGATCGCTGGATTCGATCTCGTAGTCATCGTCTTGATGTGCGGCGGGTGCCCTGGCAGTGGTGGGTTGTCGAAAGATTTGCGAGTCCTCCGCTGCGCGTCGCAGTTCATCGAGTGGAATTCCTTCGTAGAGGCCCCTCGCCATTCTTCTGGGTCGTTGACTCCTTCGGCGCTGGCGCTGCACTTGGACGTTACCGTAGTATCGGTCCTGGCACAACTGTAGCTCGAGTGGTCTTGATGGGGTGGCGGAGATGTCCGCCGTGATCTTGAATCCTTCGAGTGGGCTAGATCTGGTTCTTGCCCTTGAGTTGTAGCTTGCGGAAGACGGGACCGCCGAGATCGTGATCCCAACCTGTGTAGTTCCCACAGACGGCGCCAATTGACGGGGATCAACCCCGGCAAATCCCATGGTCAGGGACCCTGGGTTAGTCATGAGATGCACAGGTTGGACGATAGCTCGTCGGCAAACAGGAAGGCTCGCTCCTGCTCGATATTATTAATGGGGCAGATGCGATTACAGTGGAGGCCAAGGCTGGAGCGCTCAAGGCTAGGGTTACAGGTGATATTAGATGTCTTTGGCGTCGCCCCTCCTAGCCCTTATATACCGGGCTCGGTCTCGGAGAGTTCATCTACGTTTACAGGCAAGCTTTCCTAACCCTAGCTTGCTCCGTACGGCAGGTCTTCGCACCTTCCTTGTGAGTCGCGGACTCCTACGTCAGTGCTAACTAGCGGGCCGAGGTTGTATCTTCATGGGCCTTCTGCCTTCATGGACACCAGGTAGGCTCATCTGTAGGAGTCGTGGGGTCACCCCCTCGTCAATACTAGATAAGATCAATTGAGTACATCAATCCAATACATAGAGGAAGGGGAATATCATGGGATCACCCTAGATTAACATAGCCTATGATCACAACGAAGATCACATCATGGGAGAGAGAGAAGAACACATAGCTACTGGTAGAAACCTCAGCCCCGAGGGAGAACTACTCCCGCTTCATGGAGGAGGGAAGCAATGGAGATGGAGATGAATCCGAGGGCACTTCCCCGTCCCGGCAGGGTGCCGGCACAGGAATTATGTCCCCCTGAAACTTGATGGCGATGGCGGCGGAGATCGGAATTGCTTCTGGAGAAAAGGGGTCCGGAATCAGGGTTTCCGCGACGGGAGAATAAATAGGGCCAAAGGGGGGCACCAAGGGGGCCACCAGGGGTCCAGGCGCCCCCCTGGCACGGCCAGCCCCTGGGGCGCGCCACCAGGGAACCTGGGCCCCTGGTGGTGGCCATATGGCCCCACTCAGGTCCTTCCGGAAGGTTCTTTTGCGCTGATTTTTTATCTGATTTTTCCCAAATTTTTGGAGCAATTTTTATATGGGGGAAACTGAAATAGAAAAACAGCAGAAAACAGGAACTGGCACTGTGTTGCACTGAGTTAATAGGTTAGTCCAAATATGATCAAAAGTGTATGAAAGTGTATCTAGATCATAGCAATATCACACAAAACATGCATGGAGCAAGCAGAAATTATAGATACGTTTTGGACGTATCAGGGGCCACCAGGCATCCAGGAGGGTGCCTGGCGTGGCCAGGAGGGGGGGCGCGCCAGGCACCTTTCTGGCTGCCTGGTGGGTCCCCTCACCTCCTTCCTCGCTGATCCCAAATCAATCTTCATAAAAACACTCCACGTAAATTTTCATCGCATTTGGACTTGATCTGATTCAGCAACTTGGTGTCCACTTTTCACCGCTGAATTCTGGTCTGCTGCTTTGGCACCGGAAAGTTGTAAACTGTGTAAAACAAGCCAAAACAACATAAGAACAATACTTTAAAGTGGAATATATCAATGAATAGGATGAAATTAAAATATAAAATAGTGATGCATTTTGGACGTATCAGTTGCCACAGTAGTAACAATCATCAAGACCACTAAAAACAGATGAAAAACAAAAAGGAAAACCTAAATTCGTTGCGGGCTGCCTCCCGAAAGCGCTTCTTTAAAGCCATTATCTAGGCATAAAGATTATAAAAGGTGCTCTCATAAAAATAAGAATTTGAAGCAAAAGAGAGCATCAAGAAGCAAATATGAAACACATTTAAGCCTAACCCACTTCCTATGCATAGGCATCTTGTAAGAAAATAAGTCAAAGAAGCACAAAGTGACATGCATAGAAAGGTGGAACATGAACAATTTTAAAACTTTCAACATGAAGAGAGGTGTTTTTGCAACATGGAAGTTTCTACAACCAAACTTTCCCCTCTCAAAGTAATTTTTAGTAGTATCATGAACAACATAAAGAATATAACTATCACATAAATCATGTTGTGCATGACCTACAAGCACATGTGTATAATTTTCAACACGGTCTTTAGGATCATAAGATAAATGCAACCCATCACATTGAGCCTTAATAAGAGCATAGTTCTCCAGAATATGAGTTGGAGATTTCAAAAGGATAATAGGACAATAAAGTGTGGGTGCAATAGCAACAATTTCATGCTTAACATAAGGAACTATAGAAAGTTCATTTCCGTAAGCATCATTCATAGTGGCATCACGACCATAAGCATAGAAGGCATCAACTTCATCAAAAAGGGATATTTCAAAAGAATCCATAGGATCATAACACTCATATAAGGTAAGATTCAAAGAGTTACTCTCATTAGAAGGTAGACATGGATGGCTCCATTCTTCCTCCTTTTGTTCATCACTCTCCTCCTCTTTTTCATCCAAGGAGCTTTCAGGTTCAACAATTTCTTCTTCCATAGAGTTCTGCAAAACATTAGTCTCTTCCTTTGGGGGAGAGATTCTCTCAAGATGATCAGTAATATAATAATTTGCATCATAATTTTCCAAACAATAGTTAAGTATAGCAAGACTCTCAGATTTGTAAGGGGCATCATTAATATTTCTAAGAAGAGAAGTAATTTCATAGGCACCCTTATAAGCAACAAATTCTTCTATTTGCTCTGCATCATCAAAATCATAATTTCTCTTAGCATAAGAAGCTAAGGTTTCATCATCATTGTACTGACATTGGAAAGCAAGGTGTTTGTGCCTCATAAAGCAACAAGATTCATCCCTGCAGAAAGATATATTATATATTGAGCACAAGTTTCTAGCATACTCATACAACTGGTGTATTTGTTTCCATAAGTGTATTCCCTTTTGAGACAAGCGGTGTTCCTTGTACCACTTTTTTTGATCCTCGGTGAATACTCCATGCCAATAAGATCTGGTTTCAAAGAAGTCAGACATTGATTGGCAAGTAAGGAACTAGACATACTATTTTTTTTTGGATTTTGATAAAGGACACGAAGATAAAAACTGAAAGGTAAACTAACAAGACTAAAAAGCAAAGATAAAAGATAGTGTGCAACTCCCCTATCTTGAAGAGTGGAGTCCCCGGCAACGGCGCCAGAAATTTGCTTGATACACGAGATAGCTCCTCGTCCCTCGTTGGTTACCCCAAGTGGAAGGTGAGATGTAGCGTAGCAACAAGTTTACCTTAGCAAAGATGCTAAGGTTGAGTATCAGACCAGTAGGACTCCAACAGATACAAGTACGTGGTGAAGTGAACAATTGGCGCCGTTGACAATCTAAGGATTGCTAACTTCACCTGGACCTGCACACACAACAGATAGCTTTGCTCCCAACGAGTACAGAGGAGTTGTCAATTCCTCCGGCCTTGTTGTTTACAAAGGATAAAACGCACGGGATAATAATGATAGTGATAGCTACGGAAAAGTAAATACTGAAAGTAAATTGAAGATGCAAACAGTGTTGGTAATATGGACCGGGGTCCTATGATGTTCACTAGTGATGTATCTCTCCCAAAAGACGATAAAATAGCCATGCGAGGTAAACAAATTACAGCTGGGCAATTGACAGGATTATGTGCGCAAACCAATGCTAATTATGCTATGCAGAAAGGAAGAGGCTCAAAAGCATGGGCAGTACGCCATGACAAGTAGACCGAAATCCATCTGCATCTACCTACTAATCATCCACCTTGAGATATCTATCCAGAACATCTCGCTGGTATTAAGTTGTGAATCCCACCCAAAGTGTAAACTCAAAGCAACGGACAACTGCATTAAAGAACTTTGCGTAAAGTAAACAATCCTTGCACCCGCAAGTACAAGCACCGTTGTTTTCCCCCTTGTGGCAACAACACACCCCCTAGACTCATGTTTCTGTCACTCAAGCTAGTCATCGGGGGGCATGAACCCACAATCATGCATAACGCTCCCTCTTGGAGTCACTACCTACTACTTGGCCAAAGCAATAAACAGCAACAGAGAACATGCAAGAATTACTCAAGAACATAAATATAAAAGAAGAGAATCAAATATATAACTCAATCACAATCTGAACATAATCTCATAATCCATCGGATCCCAGCAAACTTAACATAGCAACAGCAGAAAGATTACATATGTGCCTCGATCATGTAGGGCAGCTCACGAGGTCTAATCCATGAAGAACAAAGAGGGGAGGAGAACATCACATAGCTACTGATCATAGACCCATGGTCCAAGGTGGACTACTCACGGTTCATCCGGGAAGCATCCATGGTGGTGGAGGAGCGCCCGGAGGTGATTCCTCCCTCCGGCAGGGTGCCGGGAAGAGGTCTTCTAGTGCTCCCGATCTTGGAAGCGCAGCGGCGGCGGAACAGAGGAGAGATCGAAAAAAAGGGTTCCGTCCCCGGGGGTTTCTCGTCACGGGGAATAAATAGGCGAAAGGGGGCATCCAGAGGTGGGCCAGGGGCTCCAGGCGCCCCCCTGGCGCGGCCAGGGGTGGGGCCGCGCCCTCTGGCCGCCTGGGGTCCCCCTGGCTCCCCTATGTCCCCTCTCGGGCTCTTCGTGAAGCTTCCGGTACGCTGATTTTTCCTATATTTTTCCCGGAATTTTCTGGTACTTTTAATAAGGGGGAAACCTGAAATAGAAAAACAGCAGAAAACAGGAACTGGCACTAGGGTGCACTGAGTTAATAGGTTATGCCAAATATGATCAAAAGTGTATGGAAGTTCATCAATATCATAGCAATATCACACAAAAGAGGCATGGAGCAAGCAGAAATTATAGATACGTTTTGGACGTATCACATGCTATAACAAAGATGTGTAGGGAAAGGTTAAGAAGTGACATGGGAAAGACACAGGACTTGCGATGTAGGTTTGTCATGCAAATAATGTAGATTTCATGTGTCATTGGCGCAAAGGGGTCAATGGAGAGGACGGTGCATCTTTTGAAAATATGGCCTAGAGATAATAATAAAGTTGTTATTATCATATTTCCAATTCATGATAAATTTTTATATTCCATGCTATGTTGTATTAACGGAAAACATAATACTTATGTGGTTTAATAAACAACATTGGGTCCCTAGCAAGCCTCTACTAGGCTAGCTTGTTGAATAATGATGTTTATGGTTTTCTAACAATGTATATGAATTGTTGATTAATAACGGGATCCTGCCATTACAAGAATGGCATGATGGATAGACCTAACTAAGCAAAGAAATTAGATCATGTCACAATGTTTAAATTGCATATATTTTCATTGTCAAGTATTCTTAATCCTTAGACCATGAGATTATGTTAATCCTTAGTACCGAAAGAATATTTTTGGAGGCATCAACCGTCACTTCATAACAGGATGATCATAAATGTGTCTTTTAGGTATATCAAAAATTGCTTGTTGAGTTGCATGAATCAAGATAGGGATTTTTCCATCCATGTGACGGAGAGATATGCTCTGGGCCCACTCGGTAACGCACATTCTCTATCGCTTGCAATCACCTGACCAATGAGTTTGATCACAAGGAATGTTGCATTACAGAACGAGTAAAGAGCACTTGCCGAAAACGATATTAAACTAGGCATGATGATACGTTGATCAAATCTCGGGCAAGTAAAATATCGTGTGAGAAAGGGAATGGAATACAAGATTATTTCAATCATAGATCATCGTGGTTCAACTGATAAAAATATTTGTTGAATATGTGGGATTCGTTATGGACAACCGTTATTTATCAAGAGGTGTCTCGATCATGTCCACATGTTATCGAACCCGTAGGATCACACACTTAACGTTCAATGACGCTAGGGTAGTTTTGGGATATACAAATTGGTGAGATCAAAAAGTGTTTGGGTCCCGGATGGGATCCAAGACGTCTTGAGGAGCTTCGAAATGGTCCAAAAATAAAATTTCATATAAGGAAAGGGTTGTCAGGGTTCCATTGAAGTTCGATTTTTTTTTGATAAAGTATCAGAGTTATACATAAATGTTCCGGGGGGCATAGTGGGCCCATCATGCCATGGTGCATGGATCACTCAAGGGTTTCACTAAACCTTCTTATCTTGCTTGATGTCATTTTAGTGACTATGTATAAATGATTTGGTTTTTAATGATAAAAAAACTTCTTTTCTTCAGGTTATTTTTCGTTGTACGCACTCACTTCGTATATGGTATACGTTAGAACTAGTGGAGTATCGACCATTGTCCAAGACGGTGTGTATGCGGTTGAAACAGGTGGTTACGGAGTTGTTTTTACCCAACATGGGTGACAAAATAATCTCTGGATCGTTCCACCAACCCTTTCGACATAGGCATGGTGTGTGTGTGTCTAGGACAGTAGGACTCTATTGTTGCCGAACTGACATTTTTTTCATGTTGTCGGTGTTCGGCTGTGACGTTGTGTGCATCTTAGTTATGCAAACGTCATATGGCCCTCTTAATGATTTGTATAGGTTTGTTGTTACATTTTGAGATAGTAAAAATGCTCTTTATCGAAAAATTATATTCCTTACCAATGCAAAAGCTATGGATAAGCATGATGATTGACTCAAATTCAAGAGAAGTCGAGACATAAGTGTGAGACATGTGATAAAGTGTATAAGGACTGTTTGAGTGCTTGTCGATGCCATTGATGATTATGTCCGCATTGGAGAAGATAGTTTTTGGGGGGGGGGGGCATTCAAAGGTATACAAAAGTCGTTTTTTAGATCTTTCATGGAATTGAGTGAAGAACAAGGATGACCTAGGATATTTGGATCAATTGATTGCATGCATTAGACACAGAAGAATTATTCCGTGGGGTGAAAAAGTTAGTAAAAAGGCCATTGCAAAGATCCAACAATCATTTTTGAGGTTGTTGCATCGGGAGATCTATATATTTAGCATTTATTCTTGGAGTGAAAAAGTTAGTACAAAGGCCATTGCAAAGTTATTATGTTTGGATTTAATATATGTGCAAATTTATAGCTGAAATGTAGTATGTAAATTAAAATTAGAAAGATATGAAGTCTTTTCAAAATATTAAATTCAGGTGACCAATTACGAACCGTCTTTATTTAGCAAAACAAATATGAGGAATTAAAGGATAATGAGCCGTTTGCTCCTCCATAATAGTAGTATAAAGGATCAGTTAAAGATCCTCTAACGACTATATTTGCTACTGGCTATAGTTCCTAGTTCCTACAAGTCCTCACCACCGGATCTTAATGGTGACTGATGCATCTTTCTTCGGTCTCATAACGGGATGCTCCCCACTTCATGAATAATTCCATGTCGTCGGCATCCTCGTGGATTGCAGAGGGGGCGCGTTTCGCACGTTCACATCGAGCGGCAGCATCCGGTACTCGATCTCGAGGTCCTTCAAGACTCTGATTATCTCCTGGAGCACCAGCTCCCTCCTCACAAACCTCATCCCCATGTCCTGGAAGTTGAGCGTGTGCCTCAGCCATATGGACACTTTCAGCTTGTTGGTGTCCTCTATATCTCGCAGGACAACCATTGCACCGGGGTACCAATGATCCTTCTTGCTGTCAATGTAACTGGGACATGACAAGAGAAAACTATATATCAGTTTGATGATCCGATGTGATAAGAATGTAAGATCAACAGCAATCAAATGACACTGCATGCAAACTTCAAATGCTATACGCACCGTAGTATTCTTTCCTTCATGAGCGCCAGCTTGTCCAGTGGCGTGGCGACATGGATAGAGAAGTCTACTCCTTCTCCCATATCAGGACTCCTATAGAAATTAAAAATCGGTTTGGTGGCCAACACACTGTTTGGATAATAGATCTTCAGGTTATCATAACGAAGAAACACCGTTGTCATGATGTTCATTTCCTCCACAACGACCTGAAATTCATGTGCTTAATTAAAGCGACATCACCCAACGAATGCAATGTACTCCCTCCGATCTATAATAAGTGTCGCTCATCTAGTACAAAGTTTGTAGTGACTTAGTGCAAAATGAGCGACACTTATTATAAATCTGGGGGAGTAATAAGTAAACAATGAAATCCATTACCTGAACTTCTTCGATTTCACAGCGGTCACCGACGTCGAAAGGATGCATCACGAATAGGAAAATAATCGCCTCAAATATTGTCTTCAAGGTATTCCCGAACACGAAAACCGCCACAAGAAGCTGTGAACTGAGGAAGACAAAGAAATGTGTCGTCGCCACGCCGAGAATAAGAAGCCAGAGGGCAGACACTATGAGGCCAACAACAACATTGGCCATCTGGTTGAGCTTGTTAACTGCTGTCTTCGTATCGTTCAGTGTCAGAGCAAGAGCCTTGCGCTCTCTAAATGCGTTCACCTACACAGCATACCATATGTGACAATGTTAGAAAATGCATCTTGAAGTTTTTTCTGTCTTGGCAACTTAGATAGTAGGGTATGGTATATAATGAGAGAATTACCACCCAGTTCTTGAGAGCCCTCTTGCCGACCCTACAGTGCTCCTTTGCTCCTTCAAAAAGATGCATAGCTTTGATGGCTTCCTCTTGCCCCATGAAGCGCATCAAGTCGGCCAAGTATATGTGCCTGCATTATTATTTATACATTTACGATCAAGACATTGGAATCAGTAAATTGTGGCTATCCTTAGAACTGTACAACATTTGAAAATACGAGGGATGGGGGATTTTTTTTGTTAAATATTCCTGTAAAGTTCTGTAAAATGCCCTTCCACTTTTGTAATTGACAGTGAGTGAACACGGCAGTGCACTATAAGTCTAACAATTTAGCATGCTATTTCCCCCGCAAAAATAATGAAAATAAAATAAATACAAATTAGTATGCTATTTTCTATCTGATCTAGAGTAGGAATGAATATAAAGTGATGTGCTTTCTACTTTGAAAAGGATAAAAAGATGCCAAAGAAATGCTTACTTGGATCCAGGCTTGGCTACATTATGGAAGATCTTCTTGGCGGCCAGCTGCGCCTCATCTTCACTGCGAATCCGAGTCACCAACTCATCCCCTTCTATCGTCGCCTGATGAACCTGCTCATCCATGGTGGTGAGCGTCCCAAAACGAACGATCTTCATCAGCCTCTTCATGTTCCAAGCCGAGATGTTTCTCTGGTTGAGCCTATGGAGCTTGTCAATGGTGATCCCTTCGTCAACCTCGCGCTGCTTCTTCTCCTTGGACAGCTTACCGCTTCCACCCATCTTGGAGCCGGAAATCAGACCCGAGACCCGAGTGCTCCTTTGCGCCGACAGACTCTTGGCCGGCAAGGCGGGACGCAGCTCCTTCGGGATGTCCGCGCCGGCGCGCTGGAGCTCGCGCACCTCGGCGATCACGTAGTCCTCGTCGACGAGCTGCGGGCCGGAGAGCGTGTCGATGACGTACTGGTTGAAGAGCGCCTCCTGGATCCGGTCGAAGTAGGTGGAGACATGGAAGGAGGAGGCGAGCACCTTGAGGAGCAGCGTCTTGACGAGGCGGACGAGCGTGGCGGCAAGGAAGCAGAGCAGCACCTTGGTGACGTACGGCAGCACCGGCGTGCGCACGTTCTTGTCGAACAGGAAGTGCCAGGACGCGAGCACCATGCCGAGCCAGAGCGCGTTCTGGGCCGCGCCGCGCACGCCGTACACGAAGTAGAGCACGCGCTTCCGGAGCACGAAGTTGCGCTCCACGCAGAGCACCGCCACCCGGATGACCCAGCCGGAGACGAGGCGGCCGCAGATGAGCACGAACACCAGCAGCTCCCACTTCCAGAGGTTCAGCTCCCAGAGCATCTTCCGTGAGAGGCGCCGTATCGTGAGGCTGCACACCAGCGCCCCGATGATGAGCACCAGGCTGAGCCACTGGAGTATGGTGAGAGCGTCCAGCTTGCCGCGGTTGAGGTCGTCGGGGATGTCGTCGTCTACGAACGGGTCCTCCTCCTCCTCCTCGATGGGGCCCGACGACTTGCGGCACTGCCCGGATTTGCCGGCCATACGCCCGGAAAACTGGCCGGACCTGGGAGGGCGCATGGCCGACGACTTCCTGCGCTCCTCGTCGACGGCAGCGGGCTGCGGCGGCGGGTCCATGAGCCGCGAGCGCGTCTTGGATCGCTGTATAGGTTCTCTTCCCTTTTGAGTGGGAGTAGGGGTGTTGCGTATCCCGTCATCGCCGCCGGCGCGCTTACGGCCGGCGCCGGAATCGGAGTCGGAGTCGGAGCCGGACGAAGAGGACGAGGACCCCTGGCGGTTCTTGAAGGAGACATGCGGCGTCTCCCGGTGCGAGTGCGAGTGCCCGATGTCGTCCATCTCCAGGTCGACGTCGAGCAACAGCTCGGCCCCGACTGCCTTCTGCTTACGGAGGAAGCTCCCGATGAGGCGCGTCGGCGGGTCGTCCTCCACCGCCACCGCCTTCTTCGTCGGCGACAGCGAAGGGGACGACGCCTGCGGCTGCGGCGGCGCCGGCCGGTTCTTGAAGCTGAAGTCGTCGTTGCTCCACAAGTCGTAGCTCCCGTCGGCCCACCCATGGGCCGGCGAGCTGGTGGCGGTCAGCAACGTCCTGCTGGCCGTCGGCTTCGCAGCCGCTCCGAGGACGTCCGCGCCGGGGCTGTTGTCGTTGCCGTCAATCTTCAGAACCACCTCCCGCCGGTCACCGAGGTCAGGCAGCATGGGCTGCTCCTCCGACCGCGACCGCGTCTTGGCTGACCTCAGGATGGAGAGGCTCTTCCGTTGCACCTTGTCCATCGCCGCCGACCAACATACACACGCGCGAGTTGGAGGTTTTTGCGCTAACTTGGGAGCAAGAGAGGAGTTGAGTTGCAAGGTTAGGGCCCCGGAACGTGGTATATTAACGAGGCGATGGAGAACGACGTGGAGCAGAGCACAAAGGTGACAAGTGACAAGTGACAACAGCGCACGCATGCTGAGCAGTGGTACGTGGCATGCTGTCGACAACGGCAATGTTACAGGCTTTCTTCAGAGAGAATTTCATACGTGCTAACAAATCCGTACATATATTCGTTTCCATAAACATAGTACATAGGTACTCCCTCCGATTCATAAAAAATGTCGCTCATTTTATACTAAGTTAGTATAAACTTTGTATTAGATGAGCGACACTTATTATGGATCGGAGGGAGTACATTTTACTTTTGTAAGTTTTGGAGAGATGGGTTCGACGAGTTTTAAGATTTAATGAAGTATCACAAGCATCTTGTTATAGACGGAAATGGCTGCTCCTATTGGAAAAATATTCATTTTTTATGAAGCACTAAAGCATCAAATATGAAATTTGATCTCTGATAAATTGAGAATATCATTATCATCCTAACCATCCAACCATGGATCGGTGCTCGATAATGTTATAAACAAAATCGAGATTTTTAGTCATTGAGAACGAGCATCTTAAAACCCTGTTTGTTTGGGCTACGACTGGATGAGAAGCAACTGAAGCTAGTAGAAGTTAAGACGTAACTGAAACTGGTAGAAGCCGAGATCAAAGACCACAAAATATGTTTGGCAATTGCTTTCAGGGCAGCTGGTGAGGGTTGTAGCCGGTGGTGAAGGTCTGAAACAACCTCATATGCTGAAGATGTTGTTTAAGCATTGTTTTGACGTGATTAGCATCTAATTTATCCCAAAATAGTTATATTTTTGTTTTAAACTAATAAAAGATGGATCACCTAATTTATCCCCAAAACATAGATGATTCCAATTTTATCAACAAATGGCATATTCAAAACTTAAATTTGTGTTTTGCGATCTATTCATGTCCAACACCATGATATACATGAATCATGCATACAATTTCCTATCATCACAATCATGTGGGTTACTATCATCAAGAAGGTGTTTGTTTCGTGAAATTTTTGCCCGTACCTGTTACGTTGTAAACAGATACAATTCCTGGTGTTTGGTACGTGCACACTGTAACCTGTTTCCTCTGTAAACAGGTCCAGTCTTATATCCCATCGTTACCGCTCATCCTCCCCTGCTAACCGATCCCTTCTCCCTTGGTAACCGACCCCTTCTCCCCTCACGACGCCCTCCTCCCAGCTAGCGCCGCCGCCTCATCGACGTCGCCCTCGCCCTCCGACCGGCTTCCCTCCTCGCCCTTCGACCGACTCCCTCCGCCTCCACGCGATCCCCTCCGCCTCGTCCCTCCTCATCGCGACCCCCCCCCCCCCGGTTGAGGCCACCGCATCCTTACCACCGACGCCGCCGGTAACCACTGAAGTCGTCGGTTGAAGCCGCCGTTGAGGATGCCTCGTTGACGCCGCCGACGTGGAGCAGCAAGAACCACCTCTTGATTTACACTCCATCTCCTCCATCAAGCCCCTGCTCCAGATCTTGTAAGGTTAGGGTTAGTACTGATCTGATGTGTTCTTGATTTTTTTTTTCTTGCTGTCTATACTACTTGCGAAATCTAATTTGATCTGGTCTGTTCTAGGGTGATGTAAATAGTTGAGTGATAGTATTTGATCTGATCTGTTAGGGTTACTACTTGCAAAATCTTCAAATCTTGTGAGTTAGTGAGGTTAGGGTTAGTACTTGCATAATCTTGTGAGGTAGTGTGCATGCTGCTGTGCTTGGTTGCTTCCTCTGTCATAATCTTTCTTCAGTATTTGTAGTATACTAGTAGATAGCAATGATGAATGAGTAATACAAAGTTTGATTTTTCAGAAGAGGAGTGGATGATTGTGTAGTACACATGAATAGCAGTAATTAGTTAATCTACCTTACCCATTCTAGGGATGTTGCTGCACCTTTGAACCAAAACATTTGTTGCCAGGAGAATAATCATAGGATTATCTAGATCAGAAATTCTCAAATCTTGATTCTTGACTAGAGCATGTGGCGCTGATTGGCTTGACCGATCGGACAGAGACATGCATGATGCATGTGATGTGAAGTCTGGATATATAAGGCTCAGCTGGAACTGATCAATGATCAAACAAGTATTTATGATTCACCAGCGATGCTGTTTTCCCTTGAAAGATTTCTGCATCCATTTAATCTAGCCATTCTTAAATATCAAATTATGCAAAGATGCACCAGACTAGTGTGTAGTTGCTGCTGCGAACTAGTGTTGTTATTATTTTTTAAGTCTTTGTTCAATTTGTGCTATTGTAAATTTTTTGTGCGATTCTCAGTCTCTTAGTTATCTATCGTATTCTACTTTTCAGTTATGGCTCGTCTTCCTTTAAGCGCGAGGCGTGGAAGGAGAAATGCAATATTTTTTAATCTCACCACTTCCATTATGCTTGTATACTATTATGTGTGGTTCATGTTGGCATTAGCTTATAGGAGAAAATGTTGGCAAATAGAAAGGAGAATTAAAATTAGAGAGTTAAGAGAAGAACACTTGTATCAGTTAATTGGTGAGAGTGACGCTGCGTGTATAAGTCAGCTTCGTATGGATAGGAGAACATTTCATATACTATGTGAGATGGTCAGGGATGTTGGTGGCCTAAAGGGTACAAGGAACACATCATTGGAGGAAATAGTGGCATCATTTCTGTATGTATTATCACACCATTTAAAAAATAGGACAGTAGGTAAATTCTTCTACCGAAGCTTGGAGCCAGTTAGCAGAAACTTTAATGCTTGTCTTCTAGCTGTCTTGAAGCTGCACCAACTATTACTTAAGAAACCAGAACCTATACCCGAGGATTGCACCGATGATAAATGGAAGTATTTCAAGGTAAATAGTTATTAATTAAAATACTATTCACTAGATGATCTCAATAGTGATAAAAGATAATAATATTTGCCCATTGTTGCGTATGTTGTAGAATTGCCTTGGAGCGTTAGATGGCACACACATAGACGTCACCGTCCTGGCTAATCTGAAAGGAAGATATCGATCAAGGTTGGGTGATGTAGATACAAATGTGTTAGGTGTATGTGCACCTGACATGCAGTTCATCTACATATTACCTGGTTGGGAGGGTTCCGCACATGATGGTCGTGTTCTTAGGGATGCCATCTCAAGGCCAGATGGGCTTCGTGTCCCCGAAGACCATTATTACCTTGTCGATGCTGGCTACACAAATGCAAGGGGTTTCTTAGCTCCATACCGAGGTCAAAGGTATCACTTGGGTGGCTGGACACCACAAAACCCACCTCGTAGCGCAGAGGAGTATTTTAATATGCGCCATGCTAGAGCCCGGAATATTGTAGAAAGGTGCTTTGGAAGGCTCAAGGGTCGGTGGGAAATTTTGAGGTCCCCGTCCTTTTTTCCTATGAAGACCCAATGTCGAATCATCATGGCATGTGCACTCTTGCATAATCTTATCTTGCAAAAGATGTCGTTCGACCCACTCGATATTGACGAGCCAATAATGCAAGAACCAATGGAAGACATGGAGGAAGAATTAGGCCAACAAGAATTCATCACTTCAATCTCTACTTCAAATGAGTGGACAAATTTTCGGAATGTTCTTGCTCAAGGCATGTATAATAGACATAGGGCTGCTAGGGCGCATTGAGGTATGAACTATTTGTAGTTGTTCATTTTCTTTTGTTGTGATTCTTTTTTGTTTGTACAATGAGGTGGACTAGTTGGCTTAGGCAGCACACTAGTGCTCTTGATAAATAGATCAAGGTTGAAACTAGTATTTTTTCTTGGTTGTGCAGATATGGACCGAGTGGAAAGCTCAAGCACGTCCCGTGGAAGAGGCAAGAACAAAAGGAACTGGACTCCAGATGAGGACGAGGAGCTTGTTAAGGCCATGTATGAGTTGTCTTTGGATCCGAAGTTTAAATCTGATGGTGTATTCAAGGGTGGGTACTTGGCGGTATTGGAGAAGCAGCTTGCTGAGAAGTGTCCGGGTCGTGGTATCTCTGGATCTCCACATATCGAATCAAGAATGAGGCACTTTAAGAAGAAGTTTAGTGCGCTTGAAGTAATGATATCCAAAAGTGGCTTCACATGGGATGCAAACCGAAAGATGATTCAGTGTGAGAGGGCACAATATGAAGAGCATTGTAAGGTAAACCTGCTAGCTGATTGTCCCACTATCTTGCCATAGAACCATGCTTTCCTAATTCTTATGCACATGATTGTTCCACTATAAAACCTGCTAGAAAGCTTTGTTCAGCACTATGAAAACTGCTAGAAAGCTTTGTTCGACACTATGAAGTAACTTTCTCTTTTTATATAAAAAAACTTGTAGATTCACAAAGAGGCAAGAGGAATGTACGGTGTCCCCTTTCCATACTTTGAGCAAATGGCTGCTATCTATGGCAAGAATATTGCAACAGGGGAAAATGCCGAAGGCTTTGGAGAGGCGGTGGGAAACTTGGAGAAGGAAATTTCTATGGAGCAAGAAGAAATCGAGGAAGAGGATATGATCTCAACAGGGACAGCTAAGCGGTCCATCGACACTCACTCTATTGATACAACTACTTCCAAGAGGCAAAAAAAGAACCTAGGCCAAAGAGGGCGACCGGACCAAGTGATCCTTTCGCAGCCATGCTTAAAGATGTCAACAACCAGCTGAACAGCGTGACACAACATGTGGGCACAATGGCAGCATCCTTCACAGCATCAATGGAGCGAGAAGCGGCACAAGAGGACCCTCAACAAAAATCAAAAGAGAAGGCCATTAGTGCATTGGCTAGTCTTACCTTCACCGGGAGCGAGATCGTCGAGGCTGCAACCGTGTTTGCAAGAGCTCCGGATCACATGAACATGATGCTGGCGCTTCCAGAAAATTTGCGAAGGGAGTTCGTCCTCAAAATGTTGTCCGGTATTCCTTTTTCTAAACTCTATTATCTTTTCAGCTTTGAATCTTTAATGATATGGACTACTAATCATCTCTTGTTTATTGGCTGCTCATTGGCAGATGAGCGAAGGAAGCAAGGTTGATGGGGAAAGGAAGGTCTCTCTTCAGTAGTGGTGTGACATGATTGGTATGTACACACCCCCTCCTACTTACTCCTTTTCATACTCTTTCTGGGGATACTTGCAGTTCTATTAATATACTACTTGCACAAGATATGCTTTATTGAGGCCAAATTAGTTTGCTAGTTCTGTATGTGAACCTCTTAATTATTGCTAGTTATTTTAAAAAATTTATTGCCGGTATGAAAATATAGTGCAGCAATTGTGCCTTAATTTGTTACACCCCTCCTCATGTTAGCTCTCCTGGTTTTAGTTGTTGTTTCTAGCTGCTGCTGCTAGTTTATACTACAACTTTGTAAATGTTAGACCTGGACATTGTAGCACTCCACTGAACATCTTAGAGCTTTCTGAATTAGCACCTACACTGAACATTTTAGAGCTCTTTGAATTTGTATTTCTAGCAGTACTTATGAGCATTTATATTTGAGCTGGCAGCAAGCAAGTTCATCCGGATTGCTAAGCTAGTTTAAGAAAAATAGTAGTTGCTACATATTTCTTTATTTCTCATTTTAACTCTTTCTTATTGCTAGATGAGAAAAGAAAATCAGTGGTATGGAGAAGTCATTTTCAAGAGTCCGAAGTTGGCCTTTCTACTTCTTTTCTATTTGCAAGACAAGTTTTTGAAGACATGAGTCCGGTTGATTTTGAAGACTAATGGCTATGAGTTCTGCACGTGAACCTGTAATAATTATTTAGAGATATTAAATCTTCTTATTAACTTGTTAATTTGGACCGGTCTTTTAAGTATGAGCTATTTATTTATCAATGGAAAGTTGACAGTTTTAGACCCTGGCTATTCATTTTATCAGTGTGATTTTTCCAGATTAGCATACCGCTGCAATTTTCCTACCAAACACAGTAAAGAAATCCATTTCCATTACACAACTGAAACAAACAAGATTGGATTTGTCCACTCTGGAACGGTTACACCATGTAACCTGATTCCTTTACGTTACCATTACCCGTGTTCAAAACAAACACCTTCCAAGTGTTAACAAGAATCAATTTCCAAAATAAATAAAAAATATCACATGTTTGGGAGCCATTGTTGTGCCTAGATCCGGACGACAGCGTCACAAGATTTGGTCGAGAGAGGTGTGTCATCAGGGTGCAGAGAGGAGGAGAGCTTCGATGAGCGGCATGACCGATGATGCACGTGGCGATGTCGGCGTGACCGTATATGGAGATCCGCTGGCGGGGTGGCGAGCTCCTACCACCAGGGTGACCGAAGATGTCAGCGACGGTGTGACCCTACCATAGTCCTGTCTTTTTCTTCTCGCTCGGGTTGTACTCATACTTGGAGGGCATTTTTTACGGGAAGGGAAAGAAGCCGATGGTGGGTGAGGAAAGAAGTACATGCACTTTTTGTTGTCAAATATGCAAAGACCACCTTTAGTAATTTTGTAATAGTGTGACTCGTGCATATCTCTTCATTCCTATCGTTTTCTCTGTCTCTAATTAAATTGTTTCCCCGCACCACTTGTCACCGGAGTCAGATCCTCTAACATTCCCAAGGAATTTTTCTGAGCGATCACCGGGGGGAGAGATTCCCCACCTGAATATATTGCATCAAAACGTTGAGTACAAGGTCTCAGTTACATCAAGGTTTAGGGAGGACAAGCCTCAATTACATCACACCAGGAATACAAAGGAGGAACAAGATGAATGCCCAAAAAAAGGCACGAGCTAGCTAGCAGACCGAGAGGCCAACACCATGAGAAATACTAGTAGAAGTGGTGTGTCGTCTAGAGAACACAATACCAACACTAAGCAACTATCCTAACGCAACACACTGGCGTGCATACCGACTCTATGGCCCTCTACGGAGCCTCCACAATCAACGAGTGAAACTATCACGAACCTTGATTGGAAAACTCCGCCACACGAAACCGGAACGATTAGCAAGCTGGGTAGGCATCATTGCATCGTCGTTGAGCAAAGGTGAACCAGGGCAACACCAAGAGCATGAAGCTCGCCACAACACACGACCACACCATGGGAGAGCCTTGGGAAAGCACACCAAAGCAGGAGCAATCCTCCAACAGGTAGGAGGCGGATGAATGGCGGCATATGACTCCCAAATGACGTCCTCAGGAGGGAAAACGACATCCGCAGACGACGTTGTCAATAAGCTTTCGCCCGGAGTACATACCTAACAGATCCACCGAAGCCGCAGAGCCGAAGACCACTCCCCCAAGAGGGTATGTGACGCCCGGAAGGCGCCACCGTGACCAGCTGATAAGGATCAACAGAGATTTCTCCCCGGCGCGTAGAGGTCTGACGAACCGGCATGTCGCCGACCAAGTGGAGTCGAAGGAGCGACGGACGAGGAGTGTTGACGGAGAGGCGGGTGTCATGGGGGCATCGGCGGAAGGATCACAGGATGAACGCGAGCTGTCGACGGACGGTCAGATGTAACAAAGCGGGATGGCGTCGGAGGAATAGTCGGAGGCGCGGAGGATGCAACGCGTCTACACCAGCCTTTGCGAGGGAGAGACGAGGTGGACGCCGTATGACCGCGGCCAAAGGCGAGCCCACCACCGAGACGCCCTGGATCCGCCGCGGAAGCCGACCCCGATCTGGATCCACCAGGACGCCCAGGATCCGCGCGACTTTGGGCGAGGAGCGGAGGCAGCGCGAGCCTTAGCCGCACCAGGCAGCAGATCCGGCCTAGGCAAGCCCGGAATCGTGCCTGGACGCGACGGGGACGCGACCTGCCGCCAGGCGACTACCGGACGGAGACACCACGCACCGGCGGAGAGCGCCCTGCCGCCACCATCCCGGGGCACGCGCGGCTTAGCCCCGCGTCCCCTCCGGTGGCGGCAAGGCAGGGGAGGGGAGGGGAGAGGGGGGCCGCCGGCGGGCCTCAGGGTTGCCCCCGAGTCGCCAGGAAGGGGGCGACGCGCGCGCGCGGGGGGGGGGGGCTCCTGAATCAAATATCCCAAGGAAATTTAGAGAAACTACAAAACTCTAACTTTTCTTCTTTCATATTGTATGATTAGAGCTAAAATCAATTAGATTAATTTCTATAATGCAAAATTATGTTATGCATTTAGAGCAATCAAATATAGAAAAAATTATGGTGTAATCAAAGTGAATTTAATTTTTATATATCTACATTAACTGATTACAGGAAAAAGTATATTTTTTGTCCCTAAACTATTTCAAAAGTATAGAGTTGATCCCTTAACTTTTAAAAGTATAGAATTGGTCCCTCGTCTTTTAAAATCGGTTACTTTTAGTTCCTTGTGTTGCTTTAGATGATTTTCTATCGACGTGAATTGCTATAAAATAAGAGGAGTGGGGGAAGGTCGTGCACTGCCTACGGCCCTCGCCACCTACCATCGACAAGGAACGATATGCATACGACGCAATCAACATGGAAAACATGTAGTGTTGCTGCTCTGCTTGTACGTCAACGAGACAACGACATAAGTGATGATGGGGAGCGAGGTGAGGGCTATAGAGAGCACGCAACCTTACTCTGCTCCTCTTTTTTTTATAGCAGGCCACGTAGGGAGAAAAACATCCGAAGCGACACGAGGGACTAAAGGTAACCGATTTTAAAAATTAAGGGACCAATTCTATACTTTTTAAAGATGAGAGACCAGTTCTATATTTTTGAAAGAGTTTAGGGATAAAAAGTATACTTTTCCCTTAATTACATTATATAATAAGGTACTTATGCTATAGTACCCTAACTTTCCTTCCTTGTTTTCTCTAATTTTCCTTGTGAATGTTAAAGGATCTGTTTTCCTTGTCACCATGGTGCAGCATAACATGAAGCACGTCGTGCCACCGCCAGCCACCATGGCGCAACATGGCACCACCAATCTTGGTTGTTGCACCACACGTACACCATAAGCATATGTCTAAACAGTGATGCCTTCGCGGTTAAGGATCACATTAAAATATGAACAGTGACACATGTGAGAAAATCGAACAAGAAAATATAAAAAGAAATTTGATAATGTCCTCTTCAACGTTATGCTAACCATAGTACTACGAGCAAAAATATACTTAGGCTACCGAGTTACTTAGTTGCAGAACTTTTTCGAGAGTACGCAAAGAGTGTACTATAGCTTTATAGAAGACAAAGGATTAGTTTGTACAAGAATTGGAATGACGCCACAACTACCCAGGACACCACTCCCTCCACACACACACTCCGAAGTAAAAAAACTCTACTCCTCACATAATCTACCAACTCCTCTAGCTCGGGCCCTCTCCCAAGTTTTGAATTCAGCCCATATCTTAGCCGAGAGATCCTATTCCAAAGCGAAGACACCATTTCCAAAAACCCTACCATTCCTTTGCTTCCAGAGACTCTAGCAGATAATCGAGATGAGAGAGTCAAAACCCTTGCGATAGCTCAAAGGTATAGCAACTCGTGATGTGTGCCACCAGGGTTCAACCTGATCCAGTGTCGTGGGGGTCAACTTAGGTGGGATTCTTGGCAATCTAAGGCACATGAACCACATCTGCCTGGCATAGACACACTGCATTAGAATGTGCTCCGCCGTGTCCTCCTGTTGATCACAAAGCTAGAAAATCGACACCTCCTCTTGTAGCCAGTTGCAGAACTAAATGCTGAAAGAGCGCATGAAAGAAATACACCCAATCCAAACGGAGAACGAGGACCTGGAAGAAGTGACAGGAAATTTGGCAAATACATACTTCTTTTGGAGCAAGCTGGAAATATTTCAAGGGTATATGTAAACTGCTGAGTGAATTGATCTAGTTTTTTCCCTGCACATATAACTCCTCAGCTAGACCTGGAGCAACACATCATCCAAAGGACGGTAGCATTATATTTTTTTTTCCAAAGAAAGCTACTTTGGAGCGAAAACTGCCTTTGGACCTTGGGCACTAGGGACCCCTTTTCAAAATTTGATTTTCAACTTGGCTAAATTTTTAGAAACTTTTTGTGAACAAACATACACACATATAATACATATCTATACAAATTTTGAACCATTATCTTTTCACACGTGGCATATAAAAAAGACAAATATGATTTTTAGAATGGGCCGTTTTTCTTTATTGTTGGGCTGGAATTTTATTTATTTTCCATAGCCTACAAATCATAATATTTTCAAATAAAAATTTACACGTTAGTGCAAAAAGCATATAAGTTTTCATGTTTTTTTGAAATGTTTAAATATTATTTTCGAATTTTTTAAAATAAAATTCTCCCTGGAGCTCGTCCTCCAAAAGTCCATACTCACTTTGGAGGAGCTTTTGCTTCACAGTGTATTTTGTTAAATGGCTTCTATCAAGCCGGGGGACATAATTAGATGTTTGTTTAGGCTTTTTTTAGGGTCCTAGAAGCCTCACAAGCTAAAGCTCAAGCCTAAACAAACATGGGCACTGGTATGTTGGATCTCGTGTATGTATTTTAAAGTATATTTTTTTGATGAGTGAACTGCGATGGTAGAGTACGCGTTGCTTAGGATGACAATTTGAAGAAACACATTTTGAGACGACAATTCATGTTGTTGAAGCATGACAATTCTCATCTTTTGTATGTCGATCTGGTATGATAATTTCTTTCGACAATATGGCAAATTCTAACCATGACAAATTTTATCATCTTAGGCTGACAATTTTTCATGGTGTAACCATGACAAAGCCTGGAAAACGCTTGTCAATTACTCTCATGCAACATGATTTTTTGTAACAATTATTTTAGACAAACAATAATTTTATTTTAAAGTAAAAACAAGATTTATATTTCAAAGCATGGCAAATTAGTATGTAGCAACGTGTTAACTTTTATCCTTTTTTCACACTATTACATTGAAGCATTAGTTGGGAGTATTTTCTAAGCGGATGAAGACATTCGTTTGTTCTATCCATAGTTTTAAAATAGGATTGAACCGGTGGTTTGATCGAAAAAATCAGGAATCCTTAAATGAAAGAATTTACTGGTGAATTAAGCTTATTTTCTTGTCTTAGGGTGCCGCTCAGCGGATATGAAGGTTTTCACTCAGTATTCCCTAATTAATCAAACAACTTTTATTTTCACTTTTTTTGTGATAATATTCTCTCTTATTTAATTGATGTGGTAAAGATTTTACCACCGTTTTGAGCTAAGTTTTGGGTGCGTGGCGCCTGCAGTGTCACGTCCGGCCGAGATTATTAGCGGCGCGGGAGTGGGAGCATTTTTGGCTGCCAACCAAGGTAAGAGAAAAGAGAAGAGAATATCGTCTTCTATAGTGTGTACTCACTCCTAGTCCTACGGTCGGAGTAGGGCATGATGCGATGCATGCGACACTGTACCTTTCGTTCCATAATGTAAAACGTTTTTATAGTTTGCCATGGCTCCAATCGATCTCACAGAAAAAGAAAAAGATACCCTAAAAAAGATCTCACGGCCGTGCTACAAGAAGAATCGGGAAAAGGATTAGCACCATCGTGTCCGTACAAAGCATTGGGGTGGGTGCATTGCATGCTCGCTTTAGCATATGTAGCCTCTGCTTTCGGCTCCCCGACAGTCCACTACGTACCTACGTTTCTCGGTTACAGTCGTAATCTGGTGATTTGGACGGAAGATCATGGGGATGGAATAACATCGCATGGACACTACACAAACAGGTCGGCGTCGATCGGCTTAAACGTCCATCGGTCTCAGAGGTTGGACCAAATACGTAAATTCCTTATGGGTGCCCCTGTATAACGACGTGTCATGGTTTGCACATTGTAGCGGATTGACTGTGCAAAATTCATGCCACACCTCCCCTCGAAAAGAATAAAATTATGCCACACCTTTTCGGAAGGTTTCGGCATGGAAGTCGGGGGAAGAGAGCGAGCGCGTGCGAGAGAGAAAGAGAGAGCATGTAATGTATGTATGTTCAAGCTGTTTTCTGAAGAAACGAAAAAAAAAGAAAAGGTTTGCTGAATCTGAAAATTCAAAAATGAGCGTGGATTCATATGCTCCTGGTGAATAGTAATATTTCTTAAAAAATATAAATTGGACTACAATAGCAAAATAGAGCCTAAGAATTAACTTTGATTCAATCAATTCTTTTTGTCCATTGATTCTTTTTTGCTTTAAGGTACGTTTTTTTTTCTGGACCAACAGTGAGCTAATTCTGTTTTCATTTTGGCCAACCCCATAATTGTTGTTAGGGACATACGATTTGCTATTGGGTTGAAGCCCCTAGCCTATGCCACCTGGCCCTACTCTCTCTCCCTTTGTTTTTTGTTTTTTCGTTTTATGTTTTTCTCCTTTAGTTTTTTGTTTTTGTCTTTTGGTATTTTTGGCATGTTGACCAAGTGTAAATGTATACATATAAATAATACCCAATATATATATATATAAACAACAATATAAGATGATGGTTATTTGCATACTATAAGAGGACAATGTTTGTGCAAATTTGTGTGCATATTTTTTAACTTCTTTAATTTGAATTCTTAAAAAGTATTACCACTGGCTCAATTTCATTCTTACTTAGAAAACCTCATTATTTTGATTTTTCTTAATTTTATTTTTATCGTTATTTTTAAAGGTTAATATCAAAGCCATATATTTATTCTTTCTTAAAAAACTCAATTATTTCAAGTTTGTTCTAGTTTTTATTTCTGTTTCTTTTTTCTTTAAGGATAATATCAAAGCAACCAATTCATTTTTTCTAAGTAAACTTCATTATTTTTTTATTTTTTTCATTTTTTTTCTTGATAATGGTAAGATCAATGCCACAATTCATTCTTTCTTACGAACTTCCATTTTTTGTGAAACTTACACTAGTATATGCTTAATCTTGCATAAAAACATGCAAATTATTTGTATATTTTGTGAACAAATTAATTTTATTTTTTCTTTAATTTTCATTAACTAATATGTGTTTATTCTTCTATGTTATAAAAATGTGCAGTTTTTGTGTAAATTGCATGGGAAAAAATCATTGTTTGTTTTTGATTAATTTTACTTTCTTTTTCTTCAAGGGTAATATCAATTCAACCAATTCATTATCACTTAGGACACACCGAATTTTGATTTTGTTTTAGCTTTTATTGTATTTTATTTCTTTTTATAGTGTAATCCAAAACCCCTAATTCATCCATTTTAGAAATTTTCATTATTTGATTTTATTTTGAATTTTATTTAATTTTCTTTCTTTTTAAAAATATAAAAAGGCATATTTTTTGTGTAAATTATGTTCTAATTTCTTTTTATTTGCTTTTATTTTTATTTAAATTTCATTCATTTTGTATGTTCCATAATGACAACACCTTACAATTTTTCCGTAACACACCTTGTACTTGGTGATGTACGCAAGTGCCGCCATCCAGGCGGCGAAGCCAACTGCATAGAACATGTTGGTTTCAAGTTATTAATAATTTTATTTTTAAGGGTAATATCATTGCCACTATTTCATTCCTCCTCGTCGTAGCCTGACGACACATACGACGGGGTGACGTGGTGCACTTGACGACCTCGGCCTTAACGGGGGAGGTGACTCACGGATCCGGATGTCGCGAGGCCTCAAAAATGGCGACCCACGATCTGGATGCTGCACGTTGGCGGCGACACATAGGATGACGTCGGAGGACCCAATGCGTCCCTCGCCACCCTTCCGCGACGGAGAGAGGCAGGGCGTATGCGGTCGCGACTTGTGGCGGTGACATTGGCACCCTGACTAGGCTGAGGTGCCAATCGTGGGGAAGCTTCACGTCACTGTGAGGTACGTGCACGTCGTTCTGCCAGTACCACGCGACCTCCTTCATAAGGATCGTCACACGGTTGGGTCGCTCGGGGGAGCGGCAGCGACAGTCGCCAGCCGAGCTCCTCGGTCTTGTTGTTGCTAGGGAGCGTGCTGGGAATTGGGGAACGAGGTGGGTGGTGGGGGGGGCGCTGGTCCTATAAAATAGGGCCAGTCAACACCGTGTGGGGGAGTCCACGGGACGTCGTGTGCCTGTCACGCGGGCCTCGACGGACATGAGCGAACGCGTGGCCGTTTTGCCCCCTATCCACCGGAACCAACCCAAATTTAGGCGACGTGTGGATCACAGCGGATCGAAAAACGGACTACCACGAAACGCGATTCGTTTGCACCTCATCGTTGGATCTCTACTTTTGACCACGAAAACCCAAACGAACCTAATGCAGATAAAATGCGTCGCGCCCTTTGTAGTTGCCCTTAATAATTTGATTTGAAATGGAAAAACTCTGAAGTGAACCCTGAACTTGTACACGAAAGTTAATTCAATCCGTGATCTTTGTATCCCGAAAATCAACACCCTGAACTATTGAATCCCGGTCTAAATTAAACATTTATATTTTTTTGGCGGATGGGAAATATAGTACCCCGGTCGGGATCGCTTACTAGACATTAAAACGAACTGGGCCAGCCAATTAGTGCACTTTTTTTGTTTTTCATTTTGGTTTCTTTTTATTATTTTTTATTTTATTTTATTGTTCTTATTTTATTGTTCCAAATGTATTTGTTCTTATTTTCGCATGAAAAAATGCATTTAGTGTGTTATGATTCCAAATGTATTTGTGCTCCAATTTTTTATATAAAATTGTAAAAAATAGTCGCATTCAATTTGTTTAAACTTTTATAAAACGTTCACACTTAATAATGTTTGCTCTCCTCAGAATTTATTTTATTTTTATTTTTCATTCTTTTTTTCATCACTTATCAAAGATTATTGAACTAAAAAATAAAATTTGAGAAATATCATATATACAAATCTATTAAAATATATTAACACATTTATTAATTAGTTCTCATTTTTAAATGTGTTAAATGTACTCGCACTTAAAATTATTAAATTCTTTGCACATAAACATTATTTTGAGTGTTGAATTTTTCAATTAGAGCAGGATAATTGCACGAGTGATCATGATAACATTCCTTTACACTTTAGTGCAATTTTAAGTGTGATTTTTTTAATATGCATTAACACATTTTTAAGTTTTAGCAATTATTGAAAAACGCAAATATTGTACGTAACATTTGAATGTTTTTTGAGTGCAAACCTTCTTTAATATTTATTTTCTCATAAATGAATATGAATAAATGATAAAATGATTTTTTAAATGAGAAAACGTTTTATAATATTAAAAAAAACAGGGTGAAATTTATTAAGTAACTAAAAAATGTTAAAAAATTAACTGTGAATATGGAAAAAAGGAAAATGAAAAGGAAAATACAAAGAAAACAACACAAAAAATTAAAAAAGAAAAGAAAAATAAGGGTGTGAGGTATTGCGATAGGGAAAACTTTGTTTTTGCCACTCTAGATTTTGCCAACTTTGCTTTTGCCACTCTAGAATTTGACTTATCACTTTTGCCACTTTGAGCTTTTGATAATACTCCCTCCATTCCTAATTATAAGGTGTATAGTTTCTTTCAAAAAGTCAAACTTAGTGAACTTTGACCAGATTTTTAGATAAATATATTAATATAAATTATATCAAAACGGTATCATTAGATTCATCTTGAAACATATTTTTATATTATATTGATTAAATAACATAGATGTTGACAGTTTTTGCTATAAATTTGGTCAAAGTTTAAATTTTTTGACTTTTTAAAGAAAACTATACACCTTATATCAAGGAACGGAGGGAGTACATCATAATTGCCATTTCGTGGCAAAAGCAATAATTTTTTAGTGGCAATTGTGATACATTGTCAAAAGCTAAGGTGGCAAAAGTGAAATGAAAAACTAGTGCTTTTGCCACAGAATGGCGTTTGTGATGTATTGTCAAAAGCTCAGAGTGGCAAAAGTGATAAGTCAAATTCTAGAGTGGCAAAAGCAAAGTTGGCAAAATCTAGAGTGGCAAAAACAAAGTTTTCCCATTGCGATAATGCGTCGGCCCGGTTCATGCTCATATCAGGCGATCCCACTCAAGGTTTAAACTATGGCCCTATTTGGTTCGGCTGTGGATTTCTGAAAATCTGCTACGGAAAATCAAAAGTACCGCCCGGTCAGATTTTGATTTTTCGCAGCAGATTTTCAGAAATCGTATGAAGGTTCGCTTGTACGTGTATTTTCTGGCTGCAATTTGGTGGAATCCGGTCGTTCAAAGGTTCGCTCTTTGATATAATCCTGTTTGGTTCGGCTGTGGATTTCTGAAATCTGACTAACAAAGCTGAACCAAACAGAGCCTAAGAATCCAGAAAATCAGCACGCTTAACTATTGAGTCCCGGTCTAAATGAAACATTTATACCCTTTTGGCGGACCGGGAAATAGAGTATCTCAACGGGATCGCTTACTCGGCATTAGAATGAATTGGGCCGGCCCATTAGTGCAGTCACTCGCGCTCGCATTTTTCCTTTTTCTTTCTATTGTTTATTTTGCTTTCTTTTTTCTTTTCTTTTATTATTATTTTCGCATTAAAAATGCATTTAGTGTGTTAAAAATTTAAAAGTATTTGCACTCCAATTTTTTAAATGGTAGAAATATTCTCATTCAATATCTTTATTTTTTTAAATGTCGCCACTTCAATATCTGTTAGGAACATATTTTTTTAGGTTTTATTCTTTTTTCCCATCACTTTTGAAAGATGCTTGCTCTAACAAAATAAAATTTTCAGAAATGATTATACTTAATTTTTTTATTAAAATCCATTAACATTTTTATTAAATACTTCACATTTTAATGTGTTAAATGTTCACACACTTAAATTTATTAATTTTTCCGCACATAAACAATATTTTTGAGTTTGAACCTTTTATTTTTTGTAATTATTATTAAGTGCGAATTTTCTTAAAAAATCAGAGCAGGATGATTGCGCGAGTGATCATGCTAGTGTGAACAATTTTATATATGCATTAACACATTTTTAACTTTCAGCAATAATTGAAATACGTGAATATTATAAAATTTTAAAGTTTTTTGAGTTCGAACGTTCTATAATAATTTATTGTATTTATAAATTAATGTTAATAAATGATAAATATAAAATAAAACAATTCAAGATCACCGAACATATTATAAAATTTTGGAAAAAATGAATGCAATTTTATAATCCATTCGAAGACGTTTAAAATTAATTGTGAATATGAGAAAAATAAAAAATGAAAAGGAAAAATAAAATAAAAAACAAAAGAAAAAAACAAGCGATAATGGGTAGGTCCAGTGCGATCCCTACTCAAGGTTTAAACTAGACCCGGATATAAAATTTAGGATGCTGATCTCCGGGTTTATGTGTTCAGTATTCGGTTTAGCTTTTGTGTAAAAGTTTCAGGTTTCATTTAAAAAAAATTCCATTGAAAATGTACCCTGACATGACCTGACCCCTTTTGGCATATGCAACAGACAGTAGGTAAAAGTAGTAATAAAAAATAATCAGAATCCCTGATCTGGATCCACATGGAGACTCTTGTGTTGTCTTGTTTCTCGGCGAAGTGCACAGTCGGCGTGACTCCCAATGCCGCCAGTTGTTGTTTGTGAGCACAGTACAAATCTCCAACGCCACACGGATCTGTCGTACAGCCTGGCCTCTCCTCCCTCCCTCTCTCTCTCAACTATTTTGTTCTCTTCTTCTCCACTGACCCTCCCTCCCTCCCCGAGCGCAGCCAGCCGCTCCACTCCACTCGCTGCCACTCCCAAACCGCTCCTCCGCCTACGCACGCGGCGGCCTACTTTGTACTCCACTGCCAAATAAATCCGCCGGATCCTCACCCACAAATCATCTTGAGTACCAACTCTCTCCCTCTCCACCCCTCTCTCTCTCTGTCTCGTCGGCAAACCAGACAGATTGCAGCGCCGCCGCCGCAGCCGGCCATGTCCAAGACGGGAGCCCTGGATCTCGCGTCCGGCCTCGGCGGAAAGATCACCAAGGAACAAGTCAAATCAGCGGTCGATGAGTACGTATCTATCTCTATATCTCTCTTTCCGTTGGCGTGATCCATTCCAGCACCGTTACATACCCTGCTTTTAAACAAAATCCATTTCTCCATCATGTTTTCGGAACAAACAAAGATTCGGTAACCCGATGCGATCTGTACGCGCCGCATCATTTTCCTCATGATCTCCCGGCTTACGTTTACAATTGTAGCAATTCCTTCGCGTCGCGTACCCCCGGATCGTACGTATTTCCAGGAGAGATGATAGGTTCCAGGAGCTCTGCTCTTCCGAGGAAACCCGTGTTCTCTTTTTCTTTTCCGTGACACGTCCTTTTCTAGTTGGCGGCTGCTGTTAGCTGGTAGTTACTACCTTTCGCAATCCGCGCAGAGAAAATGAATAATCATTCTTTGCGCTTCTTGGCGTGCTTGGAAATTCCTACGTAGTACAGTACTAGCTTAAAGTCCGACGTTTAATGCTTTGGTGGATTAAACGCACACCGCTCGCTATCTATCTGTCCCACTCCCCTCCGGTGTGCTAGCACTACAAGTCATCCAACTGTACCTACCACTGTACTGTACCTTTCTTTTAGGGGTACCACTGTACTGTACTCCCTCGGTCCCATAATATAGGACTCTCTCCTATCCATAATAAATCATCTAGTTTAGGTAGTACAAAATGAGCAATACTTATTATGGAGGGGAGGGAGAGGTAGTAGTACCTAGGAACCATGTCATCTTTTTTAAGGCCTCAACCGTGTCTTGTTTATTTTTTCAAGGCCTCAACCATGTCATGTGCTTTTTAAGGCCTGAACATGTCATGTTTTCTTTTAAGGGCCTGAACCATGTCATGATTTTTTTTAAGGCAACCGTGTCATGTTTTTTCCCTGAAGGCCTGAACCATGCCATGTTTTTTTTAAGGCCTGAACCATGTCATGTTAAACCCGTCCTTTCACATGTGCACACTCTTTTCAGTGGCATCAAAATGTCGCTTTTGCCTTTGCACACACTGTAGAATCTGGAGAGTGTGATCTTGTTAATTGGCGTCTTTACTCGCTATACTGTTTATGTTTACTCACTTCTTGAGCAAAATTTGTGTTCATCATGTGCCTTTACTTTCTTTGTTCTACTATTAATTTCGGAACAATTTTTTTTTCACAAGGTATGAGAAATATCATGGATATTACGGAGGGAAGGAGGAAGCGAGGAAAAACAACTACACCGATATGGTAATAATTATTATCTTATATGAGACACAAACGAAAACTGCATTTACTATATGCTTTTTTGGAGGAATAGTTTTGGAAAAATTGATGCTTCCCTACTCAAGTTATTATTCAGTCTAGATGATTATTTTGACATGAATTGGATTGTTGTAGCGTAATTAGCTTCACCATACATAGATCAAATTGCTAGCTTGCAGCTCTGATAATCCAATATCATTAGTGGGTCAGTGTTCTTCCAAAGATGATTTAGAATCTCAAAAACATTTAGTCAGGAATTTGGGATGATGGTTGAAATAACAAATACATATGAACCTTCTAGGTTCTGCCGTTTATAATCCTTTTTTTATGGTATGTTTACAACCTTTTGTTGCGACACATCATTTTCTTCTTAAATATCCTAAGCATATACTATAATGGAGTCACTTTATTGTTTTTGTGGTAAAATGAAATGAATAATGTTATGAATTGAGAATGCTCATGTATATTTTCTGTCCTGCATCACCCCATGGCCCATGATAGTGTCCAACTAGGATTTGAGTGTCATGGTCTACCTAATACTATGATGTATTGGTGTTTATCAGGTTAATAAATACTATGATCTTGCTACTAGCTTCTATGAGTATGGCTGGGGTGAGTCCTTCCACTTTGCTCACAGGTGAGGACTCTTATCACAGGAAAGGAAAAAATATATGAAAATATGTAGTAGAACATCGCTAACTGTAATTCTGCATCTGTCTTTGCATTTTAGGTGGAATGGGGAATCTTTAAGGGAAAGTATCAAACGGCACGAGCACTTTCTGGCCCTACAGCTTGAGTTGAAACCAGGGATGAAGGTCAGTTTTCTTATGAAGATCGAATAACTTATGATGGAACGATTTCCCCTTTTTCTAAGCTGATCTTGCTGCAGCATTACATGATAATGGAACATACAACATACTGATATTTTCTGAACTTGTTTGCTGTAGGTTTTGGATGTCGGCTGTGGAATAGGCGGGCCGTTGAGAGAAATTGCAAGATTTAGGTTTAATTCTTGTTTCACGCTTTCACCTCCCAAAATCATGATCCAAATATATTTTTTTTATCTTTCAATTTCAATATCACGATCTTTCTCTCTGGAAAAGTTGAAACTGAGATGTTTGTGTATGGAGCACTAAAATATTTTCAGTATCGGCCTTGACCTATTTCTTGTTAAAACACGGTAATCAACAATATAACTGCTCTCTCCATTCCAAAATAGGTGATGTTTTAGATATGGGAACAGTCTCCAGGATGCAACTTTGACTCTTCTTTTTATATGAAAATGTAACCAAAAATACTTGCATAATTATGAAATATTTTGAGTCATTGCACCAATCTCAGTAATCTATTTATACATCAATACTGTAGTTAAAGTTAGAGAAGTTTGACCTCACGTTTACCAGGAAGTCATCTATTTTGGAACAGAGGTAGTAAGTAATAATAATACTTATCTCTCTGTTTGTAACCTAAGGAAGATGCATAACTGCATCTGTAAGATAGATAAGGACTATTGGTTTTGTCGTATTTCATTATCAGTAGTTCAGTACATTATGCTTGCGGCCAGAGATAACTGATCTGGCTACCATTATCTGCAGCTCCACCTCAGTTACTGGATTGAACAACAACGACTACCAGATAACTAGGGGAAAGGTTGTTCGATGCTCATTATTTTTTGGTTGATTCTGCTGTTGGCTGTGATTAATAACTTCAGTTAAATATGCACCATTAAGTGTTCTTATCACATAACTCCTCTGTTAATAACGATCTTTGTATTTCAGGAGCTTAATCGGTTGGTAGGACTTAGTGGAACTTGTGATTTTGTCAAGGTATTGTTGGCTTACCCACTAGATCACTTTGTTTTGTGTTTAGCTTTTCTTTATGTCTTCCTGTCCTCGCATTCTCTTTTTGTAGGCAAAAAAATCTTTGCACTTGCTTTGCTCACAGTTAAAGTGCTACTCGGGTGATAGTGTGGCACCTACTCACCCCTAGGTGGACACCTAGGTGGGATAGGCGTCAGACTTTTAGACAGTTTTTTTTTGCCATATAAACATGTGATGAACCTCCTTCTTAATAAAGTACTCCCTTCGTAAAGAAATATAAGAGTGTTTAGATCACTAAAGTAGTGATCTAAAAGCGTTTAGATCACTAAAGTAGTGATCTAAACACTAAAGTAGTGATCTAAACACTCTTATAGTATTATTTTACGGAGGGAGTAATGTTTAAATGATGAAGGCAAATATTAGCTGTGTGAAAATGTTATAAGATTGATGCTTGTATGCAGTTCCTGGATATGGATTTTTTTAAAGAACAGTACTTATATTTCCCACATATTGTTCTGAAATGCAGGCAGACTTCATGAAGATGCCATTCTCTGATAACACTTTCGATGCTGTTTATGCCATTGAGGCAACATGCCACGCACCTGATCCGGTATGACCTCAGTCACTCTTAACACTTTCGATGCTGTTTATACCACTGAGGCAACATGTCCTCGCTGCTAAAGTAAATTGACCTTTTCGTTGCACAGGTTGGCTGCTATAAGGAGATCTACCGTGTATTAAAACCCGGGCAGTGCTTTGCTGTATATGAGTGGTGCATTACCGATCACTATGATCCAAACAATGCAACACACAAGAGGATTAAGGATGAAATTGAGCTTGGGAATGGTCTGCCAGATATCAGAAGTACTCGGCAATGTCTTCAAGCTGTTAAAGATGCTGGGTTTGAGGTAAGACATTACACTTTCTCTCTTTTCGTTTAATCATGCCCTTCTAGGATTTACTTGGTTGGAAATCCACTCCTGCAACAGGAAATACTGCAGCATTTATTTTCTTCTCAATATCATGGTGTTTCATCGGATCTGTAATGAATATGATATTGTTGTATTCATGAAGGTTATTTGGGATAAGGATCTTGCTGAAGATTCTCCATTGCCTTGGTACTTGCCCTTGGACCCAAGTCGGTTTTCATTGAGTAGTTTCCGATTGACTACCGTGGGACGAATAATTACTCGCAATATGGTGAGGCAATGAATTCTGTTATTTTTGCTATCATTTCGTTCCACACTAAGTCAAATTGTTAATTTCTCTCTCTCTCTCTGGAGAGCAGATTTTGTGCAACTAGTTGCCCATGCTCCCCATATCCCATCTTTTTTTTTTTCTGTTTTCTGATTTCCAATAATTATGAAATAAACCACGGATGTAAATAATACCATATCATGTGCATTTACAAAACTTCATCCAAAACTATGAATAGTTGACAACCTTTTAACCAGTTCTACAAACCTCCTTGTGATTAGGATTCTGTCACATGGTTTTAAATTCTTATCATGTAAATTTGTATCAAATTGCATAGAAACTGGAAATCATTCGGTTTCACCTCTTGCAGCGACAGCAACATTCGATTCTTAACAATAATTATAGAGCACGCACACAAATATATAGTTCCAGCTGCTTGACCTTTGCCATTTTTATTGGTACTCTAATATCGTTCCTCTTGTCAAGAATTACTTATTTTCACCAAATTTTGATGATGTTATACAATATGCATCTGACACATCCAGATTTCGATACCCGGTAAAATTGATATGTTACCCAATATTAAAACAGCAATATTATTTAAAAATCTTAATCTGTACGCACAATTGAAGTGATTTGCTGTCCATGTAATGTACTGAGTTGCTTGACAACAGAACTTAATCCATAGAAGGATATAGGTAGTAACAACTCTGTAGGACAGTTAAAGGATACAGATCTTATATTTTTTCCAACATAGTATGCCGTGACAGCCAAAGTTGATTCCGTCATGCCTTCATGGTTTCATGCTTGGTTGGCACAAAGTCTTAAACATGAGATTGAGATTCTCTTGTGATATTGTTCAGGTCAAGGTATTGGAGTACGTTGGTCTGGCTCCGGAAGGCAGCCAGAGGGTCTCTGGTTTCTTAGAGAAGGCCGCAGAAGGTCTTGTCGAAGGTGGCAAGTAAGTTTATCATTTCTGAAACAGAAAGTATAATTGAAGAGAGTTTCAATCGTAGTGCAATTTCAGGAGCTCCGCAACATCCTGTGTGCTATTCTTTTATCCCCTCTTGTTCATTAGTGTATATGAGTTGTAATATGCGCAAAATCTACAGGAAGGAGATCTTCACCCCGATGTACTTCTTTGTGGTCCGGAAGCCTCTCTCAGAATGAGCAACGTGCAGGTACCGGTAATTTCGGGAAGTTCACTAAATCATGATATTGTCCCAGTTCATAGATTCCCAAGTTTCTTATCCTGTGTAGCTTTGAAGCCAGACAAGGCAAAGATGCATTTCGAAGAAGCAGGCTTGGGGAGTTTGATTGTGCCTAGAATCCTTGGTTCTTATCTGTAGAAGAGAGATGATGGTGCTATGTGTTATGTTTGTGTTTGTTCTATGTTTAATGTTGAGCTTCTGTTTGTTTTGTTGAGTGAGCTTTTGATTCAAGCGTTCCATCTGTGGATTGCTTGTCATATGTAGTCTTACGATTAACTGGCAGTTTGAGACCATTGTGCTAATAAGCTATTATTAGGGGCATAAATAAGCTAGATGTTGTTTTCTTTCCCATCAAGGTTTGCATGAGGAATCACCTCCCGGCAAAAAAAAAGAGGATCCGCATAACTAGGGTGCAACTATTTGAGAAGTCCTTTGGCAGCCCCTGCTTTGGTGCGCTGGGATCGCGCTATGTGTTGCATGCTAGGTGCTTCCTCGAGATTTTATTTTCTTTAATTTTGTGTACGCGTTTTTGGGGTTTAGGTGAGTTTTTTGGCTTTTCGGTTTTCACATGGCTTTCTTACATTTTTACGTGGGGAAAATTATATTTTTAAATTTTTACGAGACGTATGATCGAGCCTCTCGTGTAGGCATAGGTTTTCTTCTGCGAGAGGCACGTCCCGTGCTTCTAAAAATAGAAAAAAATGTTTTTTCTCTTTTTCTCGAGAGGCATGATCGTGCTTTTCATGGAGGCACAGGTTTGCTTCCGCGAGAGGCACGCCATGGCTTTTTAAAAAGGGGGAAACGTGTTTTTTAGAGCACAATCATGCCTTTTGTGGAAGCAAATGTTTGCTTCCGCGATAGGCACACCCGTGCCTCTAAATAAGGAGAAAACATGTTTTTTCGAGAGGCGCGATCGTACCTCTTGTGGAGGCATATATTTGTTTCCACGAGAGGCGCGCCTATGTCTCTAAAAAAAGAAAAGAAAAAACACATTTTTTTCCAGAGAGGTACGATCGTGCCTTTCGTGGAGTCATAGATTTGCTTCAGCGAGAGGCATGCCTCGTGCCTCTAAAAATTTAGTTGGGTCTCTAGTGAAGGCACATGTTTGTTTTCGTGTGTGCCTCCTTGTGAAAAAAAAGTTTATCGAAACCTATTAACATGAGATCTAATTTTGAAGTTTTAACACGAGTAATCTAACGGTGAAAACATTTCGTGGTTTGAACGCATGGTTTAAGAGATAAAGCATTTAAAAAATTGAGCCGCCGAGGGCTTCCGAAGGCAAAGGGGCATGCCAAGATACCAACAAGGGAACTTCCCTAGGGGGCACCCAAGAATGTCCTGAATCCTCACCTTCGCCTCCGCTGAACAACGGATAGGCATGGCGGTGGTCTTTTGGATGTTGACCCTAAGCCCTGACACATTCCGAAATAACCGAAGGATCCGCTGAACAACGGATAGGCATGGCGGTGGTCTTTTGGATGTTGACCCTAAGCCCTGACACATTCCGAAATAACCGAAGGATCTCTGCACAAGTCACAAGCTCCACCTCCTCCGGCTTAAGAAAAACAACCACGTCATCCGCGAAGATAGACACTCTATGCCTCATTCCCACCCTCGCAAGAGGGGCAAGAAGCCCATGGGTCACAACAACCTCGAACAAGCGTTGCAGGGGTTCCATCACGAGAATGAAGAGCATAGGGGAAAGGGGGTCACCTTGGCGGAGCCCCCTGCGGTTGAGGATTGGTGCCCCAGGAACACCATTAACAATGATTCGGGTAGACGAGGTGGCCAGAAGCCCACAAATCCATGCGATCCACCTTGCCCCAAATCCCATGTGAAGTACCTCCAACAGGAATGGCCACTGAACTGAATCGAAAGCTTTGAAAATGTCGAGTTTCACCATGATAGCCGGGTTCCTTAATGCGTGGAGGACTGGAGGCGTCGAGCGGTGCACTTAACACCCCCAAATGGACGCGCCATATTCTTGTCACAGACAAAAACATTGTGCATGGCAAAAGAAGAAGAGGATGAAGAACTTATTTGTCCTGGGACGCCTCCGTCCATGAACAAACAATCATGTAATCTTAAAAAATAATCACCCTTCCTTTATTAATCATGAAGATAAAGAGTGTAGACAACATAATCTAGATATAACGGCGCGGCGGAATCCGCAACGCATCAAATCCTAGAATCTGTGCGCTAGTCCTAGCTAAAACCCGCGAGATGGATGCTGTACTAGTACTAATCATCAAGGAAAGAAAATCCACCGTACGCGCCTGTGGAAGATACGGCTATGGTCAAGTTGTTGTAATCCCCAGTTGAAGCCAACATGCATTAATTCTCGCAGCAGCAGCAACAACAACAACAAATATAAGACTCGGCGTTTTTGCATCGAGAGCATATGCTTTCGGTTTTTAAAATGTATTTTAAAATTTATTCAAAAATTAGATAGTAATTTTGTTTGGACGGACATCTTAATGTTTTACGTGTTTATGAAATTGTTTCATGAAAAATCAACATATTTTTTGTGGTGTGTAAAAAAGATAAAAAAATATTGCTAAAAAGACCTTTCATGAGTTTTTTTTTTCTTTTACAGAGACCATAAAAAACGTTGGATTTCCACAAAATTTGAGGTGCCTAAATTTTTAACATTTCAAAATATCATTCTCGGAAGACAGAAGCATATGCCTTCCACGTGCAGAATTGAACTTCTCGCTAACACGCACGCATGATCTCGGCAGCGTGCGACCGAGCGCGGGGTGTCGACACGCGCACGCGTGCAGCGGCGGGCCGGGAGCACGGTGACCGTAACGCACGCAACGCAACGCACGGCCCGAAGTTGCAAAGGTCCTTGTGAGTGAATCTGGCGTCCCGTCGCGCAATCGGGAATATGGTCGGCCGGATCGGAACCCAAGATCTGGTGCCCGCTGCGGTACCACCGTACGCGCCGCGCGCACGGCCGGAACCGCACTCATTTCCCCCCCACACACACGGCCGCCGGAATCGCCAGGTCGCGGCGTGTATCGCTAAAGCGGGGACACCCGCAGCGCGGCGCAGATCACAGTCCCCCTCCCTCCCTCCCTCCGCTGCTTCTACTTGCAAAGCAACCTCCATCGATCGCCAAGACCAAGCTGGCTTGCTTGCCCTGCCTGTAGTAGACTGTGGAGGGATTTGGCCTAGTTTGTCGAGGCCTACGCTACGGGAAGGGATAGACAGATAGACAGATTCTTCCTGCTGCAGCAAGCAGGCATTGCAGCGTGGCTCATGCCCTAAACTCTTTGGACTGGGGAGGGGAGGGGGGCTCCTTTCTTTTTGGGACTGATGGGCATTGCATTCCGTCTCGGTGGGTTGCACGCACACACTTGTGCACCGCCCCCAGGCTTTCCATCATCTCCATGACCTTTGTTCCGGCCTTACTCTAACCTGTCAGAACCATATACCAGGGCCCTGTTCATCATATTGTAGGAGTACTTGTACTCCCCTCCTTCCTTCCCCATGCTAGCCAGCTACTTTTGCCTGCATGATTGTCCGGTTGATTTTTCTTGTTTCTATCCGTATGAATATGATTGCCACATTTTATTCTAGCTAAGCTAGCTGTTGACCATGCATGCATGGCAAAGGCGCCTAGCTGCTGTCTGTACCAGTACCACGAACAAACATTGCACGTCTTCTTTTGTTACACATCACTGACCATGTCCCGGCTCCAAGTAGAAACGCAGTGATGCGGACGCAATGCAGCAAAATGAGACTCTCCATCGTGCAGCAGAATCCTACCCCCGGCCGCGACACCTGTCGACCAAACATTGCACGCAAACAAACACACAGTAGACACTACTCTACGAGACCGATCAGGCCTGCATGCGTTGGAGGTTGGCACGTAACCTCCGCTAGCTATAGGTGGTGTTGGCACAGGCATGCAGGCCTGAGAATCTGTACTGTGCGGTTCTAGTCGGTACGGTACTGTGCGTTGAGTTGAGCCAAACCCAATGCAAGCAGAGAGGGTTTTCACGATGGAGTCGGTTGGAGGCTGGCTGGGTCTGGATGTGCACTGCGCACTGCTCAAGTGCTGAGATCGATCTCCGGACCCCGACGAAAGATCGATGGGAATCACCTGTCACGCGAGTTCCCGATCCATGGATGGATGGATGCCGATATGTTGGGATCCGCTACGTAAATCTCCTCACACGGCTACGAATCTCGTGGGTTTTACGGCCGCCTTTAACCACGAGTAGAAGAATAACCAAAGCAGCGGTGAAAGCTATGCTCCCGTTGATCCTTAAACCTCAAGATACATATGTCGAGCCGAGCTACGCGACTCTCCTAGTACCTGGAGTACGTAGATAGGTGGTCTAGACTCTAGATAGGCTGACATGAGGTGACCCAAAGGGGACACCCACTCGACCAGATTCTATTCGGCGACACCTACATTGTCGACCCTATACCATACCACACCTTTTATCACCCTACCGTCACGCGTAATCACAACAGTAATCAACTCAAACTCCCCAGGCATCTCACTGCACCCAGCCGTTATGCAGCACGTAACCATCATCCAATCCTCCAAATTATCTATATTACTAATACTCCAAATCAATCATTCAACTGCAAAAGGCACGCACGCAGGGCATGCAAAAAAGGCTCGATCTCCATGGACTTCAGACCCTATTTACGAATCAAGACAGGGTTTTAGCTAGCTGGAGGAGTAGCCAGTAACCTAACCTCCGATGGTTTGTTAACTCAGTTGCGCTAACGATCGATCTAGCTTTATTAGCCGTTTGCGTTGGCCCAGGCCGGAAGCGGGGCCAAATATGGGAGGCGGTTCCGTCCCCCGCCCCTATAAATGACGGGGCCGGCTCCGTCGCCATGGTTCTGCTATACTGCCTAGGCTACCTCCCTTTGACGACCCTTCTTCCTCCTCATCGGCTATATAAACGCAACAACCACCTCTCACTTTCCTAGCCAGCTTCATTCGGCTCCCCAGATCTCTGTTGATGCTTCAAATCATCCCCAGTCCATACACAACAGCTGAGAGCTTGTGCGCGGAAATGATGGCGATGTTCGAGGAGGATGATGCAACCAAGGCGGCGCCGCCCTCGGACCAGCTATGCATTGTAATAAAACCTCTACACCCTCTCTATTTCATTTGTTTGATCGATCGCGTCTGTGCTTTGATGATGATAGATGACCCACATCGCTTGTGTTGCTAATTAATTGGTTGCCTCCTTCCAATTGATTTATCACGTTTGCATCATTAATCATGTCTTCACCAGAAGAAATAAAAACTACATGCGCCGAAATTGGGCACATTATGAAATGCTTGTTTGTCTGGCTTCTTGGTTTTATTTTTCACTTGAAAAAAAATCTCTGATGCTTGTTAATAGGACGAAGCAAAACATACCTCGAGAGTTGCGATGGTCCATTCACTTGCTAAGATTCTGCATTCCAGATTGGAAACATGGGCATAAGTTCTTTCTTTAGCCACAGCTCTAGCCGTGTCCTTGTCTTCGCTACCAAAGCCTCCACAGTTCAAGCAATAGATGCACACCTACAATAGATGATATGTCACACGCCAAATTACGCTCCCGTCCCGTCCACGGCATATCTTGCACTTTGTTCACCAGTATATATCTCTCATCCGTCCGTGCATGACACAACCATCGGAATAGGATACTTCCAGATGAATCCATATATCACAGGATTTAAACAAACAAACACTTGTTTTTATCTGCAAAAAATGTCATTCGTCAATCATAAGAGTAAAAATCACCGACATAATAAATAGTATGGTACATAGGCAATTGTTTAAAAGAAAATAATAAATGTCATTGGTCAATCATGAGGGACGGTCAAATGACTAAAATCAGACACCCGCCATGCGAAATCCATCAAAATGACCAGAGATAGCCATTATTACCATCCCAGTCGTTGATGCTGAAATAAAACACCCGGCGCAAGAATAGCATCTGTAGCGCAGAAATTCCCGGCGTCTGACTTGCATGGACGCTGCCCTATAAAAGGCCATTTTTGCATCTGCATGGACAAACTAGGCTCCTTTCCTCTTCCCACAAGGCCATAACCCATCTTCTTCCTCGCGTATCGTGATTTGATCTTTCAAGGCTCCGGACGGAACCATTTCTCTTCTGGAGAACCAACACAAGAGCTCGGGAGGAATTTGCTCCGACAAGCTGCAGAACAAGGCAATCCGGTCATTGCTGTTGAGGAACGACCATGCTCACCGACGACGATTGCATCACCGTAATTGATTCTCAGACACAGATCTTGCTAAATTCTTTTTGTATGTAGAAACATGCACCAAGATGAAACAAGCATCTTCCATTGCTCTGAAAATGTTTCATGCTGTCATCTTCATGGTATCTTGTCTATGCTTGTTCGTTCCGTGATAATTGCAATGGCCGTCGCCACAGGCCAATCGGTGTTGCCTGCATCTACGATACAATAATCGTTAGGTGAAATCTTTCAATGTACAAATAAGCGTTCACAAGAACCAAATCCAGATGAAAAATTTCAATTCTTAACCTGAGCAAGTACCAGGCTATAATTATCAAAATCCCAGTGTTTATGTTTCTACATCTTCCTCCTTATTCTTTCTTTTTTTAGAATAAAATTTCATCATAATCTTGATGAGCTTTTTACATCCACACTTTTGAGTTGCTTTTCCTTACAATATTCCTTGATGATTTCTCTTCAAACAGAACTGTAACTATATCCGGAAGAGAGCAGATGGGCATATATGATACAGTCTTTGATCCTTTCTTTATTCTTTTCAGTATTTTACAAAAAGTACTGTTTCCTTGGTTAACTATGCACTAAACAATATTCCTTCCATAACGTCGACTATGCTTACCAATCTTAGTACTCAAAAGACATACGTGACTTTATCGATACAAACTGATGTTTGAACGATGTTTCTTATCATAACAAAAAGTTGTGTGGTAAAATGAACTCACATGTTTCTTCACCTTTGAAATTTACAGGAGGGCATCTCAAGCCCCATAGCTGCTCACATACTTGATTTCTGTGATGACGGCCTGGGTGATAACCTCCTTGATGCAGTGACCTCTACCTCCGGCCCATTTGCAGCCTCCTCTGAGGATGTTTCATCCTCCTCCACTGCCACCCCTCCTCTCTGCAGCTACAGCGATGACATCCCAGAAATGGCCTTCTCCCCGTTACCCTGCTTTGACTCTACTCTCTCAGCCCTACTTGAGGAAGAGCAAAACGCTTGCCCTGATACTGAGCTCATTCCCCCAATCAACGAGGCACTTGCAGCACCAGGATACTATGAAGCTGCGACCGGAGAGGCCAGCATGGAGCAATTTGGCCAATTACGGTTTCCCCAGAGTATAACTGAACCCTTGCCGGCGACACAAATGTGCAGCACTGCACCTATCTCAATGCCTCTTATTCCAGGTTGTGATGAAGAGTGCTTCACGGCGGCACTAGCCAGAGGGTACATGAGCCTGGATGGTGCGCTGTATCAGCAAACAGGAGCAATGATCCCGAGTTACAACACAGACGCATCAAAAGTAGGATTCTTCAATGGTAGTAGTGCTAGCAATGGTATGGCGGTGTTGGATATGAGTGACATCGGTGAGTATCAGAGGATGATGGAAGGTGAAGGACTGACCAGAACATATAGCGACACGGATTCCATTCAAGGGTCATATAGCAACACTGCAGAGATGCAGGTAACATCCAGACCCTAACAATCAAGTAATATCATACTGCTTACCTACAGTAGTACGAAATTTCCATGCAGTACTGGTAAAAGAAAAGTGCTTAACTCAAAAATTAATTCAAAAGTGAAATTTGAAATTTCGCAGAAGGGGGGGAACAACCAAGACCTGGTAAATGGATGCAACGGAAGCCCGCCAACATTACCTCCAACAGAAATTTCAGGCTTAGAAGATTCCACTTTCAAAGTTGTACGTCTTTCAGCTGAACAGAGGAAGGAAAAGATCCACAGGTACATAAAGAAAAGGAATGAGAGGAACTTCAGCAAAAAAATTAAGGTAATATGAAGCATTTTAGACAAAGCACTGCCTGCATAAGCATCTTACCAAATCAATTCTGATGACACGCAACAATATGCAGTATGCTTGCAGAAAAACTTTAGCAGATAGCAGGCCCCGTGTCCGTGGAAGGTTTGCAAAGAACGAGGAACTTTGTGAAGCAACAAGATTAAGCTCCCAAAATCATGAACAGTATGGACAGATTGTAAGTCTTCTAGTATAGTACACTGTCTTACCAGAAACAGCGCGGTTTATTAATAGTGATGCATAAAATATGGTCATGTATTCATCTAGTCGTCTTTTACATTGCTCCAGTGCACTCAGTAATACAAAATAATACAATCATGTAATTTTCCAAACTAATGTGCATGCTTGTTTTTTTTCAGGCGGGTGCAGATGCAGAAAACATGCTTGAATCATCCGATATTCTGGCACATTTGAGTGGGATAAACTCCTACAGCTATAAGTATAACTGTACCATTGAATCATGGATATGATTACCAAAGCTACACAAGCTAAAGTCTGTTCTGTTTTCAGTTGTGCAACCATAATCCATAGTTTCCCCTTGATCCTAGTAAAATAAGGCTACAGCTTTACAAGTTCTGTCACAGGAGAAGTGCTTTTAGTTCAAGTTATTTAGACTTGGTGTATTGTATCAATCTGTTCTCACGTGTTACCATTCTTAACATTGAGTGTGATAGTTAAAGGGTCTCCAGAGCAGTGTTTTGTAAGTAGAATTGTGTCCTTGTCAGAATAAACAGCATCAGGAGTTACCTAAACTATTTGCCATTTTAAGGTCTCCTCCCCATTTGGTGTACATAACATGATTCACAGGACAATAAGTTGTGAAAGTAAGGCAACTTTGGACAATGTAAAAAATGTGAATCAAACTCCAGTACACAGAATCCGTAACATCTGGCTGTATATCAAGTAGATTCAAAAATTAGAATCCAGTATGTTATAGGAGTAATTAAAATGAGAGTTAACTTCTGCCATTTCTAGTGTAATCAAATACTGAAAAATGTGACTGGAAATACACAAGATATTTGATAACATGATCATGTTGCTGGTCATAAGCAATTAGTGCATCACATACCATTTGTACGTGAAAGCTTATGCACATCACCACTGGATAGCAGAAATGCAGGACACACATAATACTGTTCGATTCACTTGATTTATAAGCTAAAGCAAAATGGGCTTATAACCATTAAGCCAAGAACTCCATATTTTAGTTCGTTGGGGGAAAAAAGAGCAACTCCCATCTTAAAAATAATTGACCATCCATCAAGAGTACCACAGAAGATGAGAAAAAATAAACCAAACGGTAATAAAAAAAAATCCATAGATGTTGAAAACATCTCGCCACCTTATCCCGGGCCAATTGTACAGACCCGGGCTAACAAAAAACATTGCAGTTACAATTCATTTCAGATACATGTTGTACTTAACAAAAACAGTTGTAGTTGGACACAAAGGTGAAGTGAGAAGACACAACAATGGGCACTATTTTTAGTTTTTTACAGCATGTATTCGGTAACGCTAACAATGTGGTGATAGGTATTTGACAACTAAAACATAAACATTTCAGTTGATTGGTTACGGCTTACATTCAAGTTATCCAACACTAAGCCAGAATATAAAAAAATGGCAGTTGGTTAACAGGGAAAACCCTAATCTAAATATTAATTTGTCGTTCTTTTTGAAGTTGAAACACTGCCACTATTAAAGTTCCAGCAAAAGTTCAATCTGACAAATAAATAATTCAAATATCTCAAGTTAAACTAAAATACTCTCCCAGAAGTGAAACTGGAAGCTGGTAGCATTCCATATTGAAATTCTCTGTATCAACAAAACTACCATCAATGCCAAATTCCCAGACTCAGCATGAAAACCCATGAATTCGCAACAAACTGAACGAGTATATAGAGACAAGGAGTGAGCATAAACCACCATTTTTATTTACTTATACTTGTTGCGGGGTAATGCACAAGGAACTAACTGAAAGACTGGCATACATGAGCTAGGAGGAGGCAAGCACCGGATCAAAATTGAAATGCGTAGGTGACTACATACATCTGATATAAGCAACTGTACAATAGTTGTGTGCCAGTTGCTACTAACTCACTAATTTGGCCATCTTAGGCAGGCAGGGGCACCGCGAGGCAGAGCAACCGGGAGGGGTCTGGGTCCTCCTCCGACCAGCACCCCTCGTCATCCTCCATCTCGACGAGAGTTCCAGGATCGAGGAGTACAACCTGGGCTTCAGGATTTGCAGACCCAGCTAGGACGAGGCTACCTGGCCTGGTGAAGCCAAGGAAGCGCACGCAGGCGCCGCGTCCATCGTCGCCGCCCCAGAAGCGGCCGCCGACCCAGACGGCGAGCTCGGAGGCGATGACGGCGACCTTGACGACGACCCCGAGCGCGTCGACCCCGTTGCGGAAGCCCTTGTGGACCTGGAGGCCGAGGAAGCCCTCGACGACCTTGGCGGAGTTCTTGGAGAGCTTGTAGCCGGACTTGAGCAGCGCGAGCGCGACGAGGGCGGTGGGGGAGGAGGAGGAGGAGGAGGCGGCGGCGGGGAGGAGGAGGAGCGTCGGGGCGAGGCGGAGGAGGGAGGCGGCGGCGAAGGCTGCCTTGACGCGCTTGGAGGAGGGGAGGCGGGGGAGGCGCGCGGCGGGGTCGAGCGCGCGCGCCGCCTTGTAGGACTTGGAGGCGGCCTTGGAGGCCGCGAGGAGGGCGGCGAGCGGGGAGGAGGCCGCGGCGAGCACGCGCGGGGCACGGAGGGCCGCGGCGGCGGCGGAGGTGGTGGCGGCTAGCGGCTTGAGCGCGCGGGAGCGGGAGAGGAGCAGGAGGAGTCGCACGCCCAGCGCTACGCCGAGGGCCGAGGTGGCCGCCGCGAGCGGGAGGAGCTGCGGGGCAGGCATGGGGCGGCGCCGTTGGGGGCGCAAGCCATAGGGGAGGGGCGGCGGTGGGTGGGCGTGGCGTGGCGCGCGCGACGGAGGGAGCCCGGTCGCCCGTGGAGGGGTGGGGAAAAGGGAGGGGGGAGCGACGTGGACGCGGCCGCGATCGCCCGTTGGGTCGGGTCGGGTCGGGTCGCGCCGGCAAGGTTTTTCTACTAGGTTGTTGAGCCGTGTGTCTGTCCGGTCAGGTCCGGGCGGGGGGCGGGGATGCCGATTCCGAGGAATAGCCGCGTGGGATGCGCATCGTACGCGGCGGCCGGCGGCGAGGTGCTGATTCCTGATGGCCGCGTGGCGGATATGCCGGAGTAGGAGCAGGAATCTGCCGTGCGGCGCGTCGGAGCTAGCTAGCAGCCTCGACCGGTGAAATGTCGCGTTGCGGAATCCGTGGTCGCGGATACCTACGCTGTCCGGAAACGTTGATTGGATACGCGCCGATCTTGAAAACTTTCGTGTACGGGTATGTTTGAACTATAGTGTTCAAATAGTTTTTATACCTAATGAAGATTATTATATATCTAGGGACTAGTTAGTATGTTTGAATTTCGATATATTGATAGCAGATTTATGAAAGTTTTGAGAGTGTCCAAACATACCATCTTCAACCAAAAACAACCCCGTGTCTTTTTTCTTCTTCTTGTTCTTCCTCATATGGTTTATCCTCTAAAGGCATCTTCAGTTTTAGACATCACATCAATCCATCAACAAGGAGGCGGAAGCCGATAACCCAACCGTAGCCGCAAATATTTTATCCATAATTTGCTAAAGTGGAAGAAATTCGAATATAATTTACGTTAATGAACGATATCGTTCGTTAAATTATTTTAATACTTAAATAAAGAACTAATAGTTTCTACGTCGTTCCGGTTCACCTCTATCTCCTCGGATCAACTAGGTCCGCATCGTTCTTCACGTCGTTGAAGATCTCGTTGATCCTCGCTCTTGCTCGCGAATGCGGCATCGGTTTGCCTGCACCTCACGCTTCGAATGAATACAGTCAAGGATCACTTTTTTTTACAGTATTCGCCAAGATGTCCGCCTCGATTTTTAACGGGGTATTGCTTGCGTCTCACGCTTTGAATGAATAGAGTTTATCTCATTTTGCTCGATTTTGGTTGAACAACGAGCGGACATTTGTGTGTACGGTTAGGTAGATGGATGTTTTTTGTACTAGTATCCATGGAGTGGTTCAGTTTCCGTTTCGAAGGTCAGCGTTGAATATGATCTTAATGTTTTATGTAGATGGAATAGTAGTTTACGAGATGCTTTTGTATGAAAAATAAAACTACACATTCGAAGATTATGGCTTAAGACTTTAAGCATGTGTTGGCATTTTATGCATACGCGGCCAAATGTTTTGTTATAAGATGCTCTACTAATCAATCAATGAGCAAAGTCTGCGATTACGCAGCCGCCAAGGAAAGGAAATGCCCGAGCCGTTTCGAGTCGAGGTGGAGGCGGAAAAGGAGAGAGAGAGAGACGTCGAGGAATGTATACGTGTTCTGGCTCTGGCAAGTGCCAAGTGCCAAGTGCAGGGCACATCGATAGGCTGATTGGAAGAAGACAACCAGGCCTGCAAGTGGTCCAGGTGCTTCGAATCGAAAGTGCACGAGTCGTGAGCTGCAATTGCGAATCCAATCTCTGATCAGCACTTGGTTAGGCCTCCATTTGAGTACTCCCTCAGTCCCATAATATAGTAAGACTAGCTAAAAAAACGTTACTCCCTCCGATCCATATTACTTGTCTTAAAATAAATGTAGATATTATGAGTCGAAGGGAGTAGCTTCTTATAAGTCAAGTGGAAAAGTTTTGCTAATGGATGCACTTGTCCTCTTCTCCATCCAATGCAAGACACGTCCATGGATTTGGCGGCTTGTTGCTTCGTGGCTGAGGAACCCAAATAATGCATCACATTCGCAGGTCATCGTCTTGCTGCCACACACCCACACGCGCACACACACACGGTTGCGTAGCACGACCGGAGAAGCCACCCACCCCGGAAATCCAGGTCCATCGTCGGTCGGTCGGTCGGGTGCACCGTTTCTTTCCGAATACTACCACCACCAAACGCCGGCTATTACGGACGTACGTAGGCTACACCAATGCCTACGGAAAACCAGGGCCAACACGCGACTCTCAGGCTCTCAGCGTCTACGGTACAATTAAGGACCCACACAAGTCTAATGTTCTCTGTATGACCTAACGTGCACATTAGTATGACACAAAGTGCATGAAAACGAATTCCAAGCATGTGTCACCTAACGCATGCGAGCTCATAAGAGTGGCCGGTGTACCGGCCCATACAAAATTACCATGTGTCATCATCACAACCGTTTTTAAAACGGAACCCATGTGTAGATTAATTCAAGCACGCGAGAGAGCGTTTCCTCCAAAAGGCATTCTCAGGAAACACCACTTCCGTGGCATTTTGGCAAATCCAAAGAAGGTACGGGCAGATCATCTCACGGTGGTAGCTAGGTTCAGACAGGACAAGCTGCATCTTGCATGATTACTCTCAATCAGGACCTGCACTGCACTGCATGCGGATGGATCGAACTGAACTGATTAATGGCATGCCGCATGCACTTTGCCGATATGGTTCGGTTTGACCTAACCATTTTATTTATTAATAAAGCAACTACTAATAGTAGTCAACACGCACGCACGTAACAGAAAGCAAATTAAGCACTCCTCTTCTTGGTACAGCGCAGTGCAGGTTGCCTTTGAAGGACCTGCAAGCAAGTGCAAGTCCACTTCCCTGCGGTACAGTACAGTACCTGCTCATGCCAACGAACCGCGTTTCATTCTTCAGTCCTCCTTGAACAATCAATCGATCTCCACCATTCATCCACTTGAATCAGTGCCAAGTGTGGCAGTATTGCTGCTGCTGTCTTGCCCCGAGTTCAGTGATAATCATGCACGGCCTGTACGTACGTACGTGTTCCCTACAGACATATTGTGATGGAGAATACTCCTAGCTAGATAGATAGATGCCCTTCAAACAAGTAGTGATGGAAGTTTGCTAAATGTCATGGTGGCGTCTCGTTTGGATTTGGTTGCTGGACCCAGATTCCAAATCGATCGTGCCTACGTACGCACGCATCTGTATCTATGATTAGCTGTTTTACCTAACGCAAGCTGCCATCTAACTAGCTAGCTAGGTACGGAGTATATATCGATCTACTCAAGCTTAGAAGCTGAAAGTAACAGCAGTGCAGACCGATGAGGCCGGCCACCTGCCCGGAGCTGCCACGAGTTTTTTATTACGTCACGCATCTCCTTCAAGTTTATGCCGGGATAGAATGGAGAGCGCTGAGCGCACTTGCAGCGACGTGTCTCTGATACATGGGCCCGTGATAAGTGGATGTTTTTTTTATCATTGATCCGAAGATAGATGGGTCCACTGAACGAGGGATGGGTGAGTGGAGCCCTCCACCGAGAAGAGAGAGAGGGACTTTTATCTCTCCGCTGAAAAACCGACATCTTGCCTCTCCAGCCATGCAATGTAATCGGCGCGTCGGCATTCATGAGGTGACCTTGGCAAGCGGTGCCGTTGGAGGCTCGACTTTTTGTTGTGGCCGGCTGCCGGTGAAGACGTCGATGAGTGGGCACTCGGCCGGTGCCCGACGTTGCAGTGCTTCTTCCCGCGGCTCTCGCCATGGCACATATTTTTGGGTTGTCATCGCTTCATCTCGAAGACGTGGTGAAGACTGTGAGCAGAAGCTGGAGCTGAGCGCGACGGCGAAGAGGCGGTTAGAAATACGGTGCATATGGGGTAGGCTCTGACAGTAACAGAATGCAGGCCGCCGGAGCTGTGGGCTGGATGGTGGCGGATGGTTGGTTGGCGAATCCGACGAGGAAAGGAGTAGGGGGAGAGGGAGAAAGAGAGAGAGAGAGAGCAGCTTTTAAGCTTTTTTGCATGCATTTCCTGGCTGCATCGAACCAAAGGAAAGCAAAAAACATATAGAGTACTCACCTGCTAATAATATGTCTAGCTTGCATCGGATCAAAGGAAAGTAAAAACAACATGGAGTACGTAGTAGTAATAGATGATGTACGTGTAAACAATGTTCATCTCACCGGCTTATAAATGTAAACAATGTCAGTAGGTGCACGCGGGAATAAATACGTCTAATAAGAATAGGATCAAAGCAGTCAACTTTACGAATTTTACTTGCCTGTCTAATAATCTGCACAAAACCCGAACCATCTATGCTTTTGATTTTTTTCGTCGATCACTTTTCCATCCACAGTGAGATCTTCATTCAACAACTCCGAGCCTTTATTCTTTCTTTCACTTCGCTCCCTCCTTTGGTATAGCGACCCCTCATCGCCGAGCTGCAGTCATCCCAACATTCCGTCTAAATGCCACAGCGCCCCGTCTCTACCTCGGAGGCTATGCGAATTCAATTGGCCCTTGAAACCTAGAAGATTGCAAACTTACACAAAATTATTCAAGGTTAGAATCCTTTAAGTTTAATCGACAAGCACCTCTTATCCATTATTACCCATCCCAATGATCTTGAAACCTAACATACTATATCAATCACTACTTTGTGCGAAAGCCAAAGTACAAACCATTTACTTCTCACAGTAATACAAAACAAACACAAATATCATGATCTTTATTCAATAAGAATTACTCTGGTAGTGTATAATGCTTTCCAAGTAATTTCTTCCTAAAACACATGTTCATGGTTACATGATTTAATTAAATTTTTGGTAGAAACAAATAATGAATGTTGCCAACACTTAGTTGTTAGCATAGGACAATATCATAGTATGTTCCTTTTTATGTTGTTTTTAGCATGTTGTGTTCCTTCCATTTAAACCCCTTTTCCAGGTAATTTCCTCTTCAAGCACCGATGCATCTATACACTTGACAACATGCACATCATATGTAACGTTCACTATATATACCAGTACTCATGATGTAATAAACGAATGACGTTTAATAAAATCAATAAAGGCCGCATGCATCAATCGATGCAGAGGCTGGGACTGCCCCTTTCCTAAAAAAAAATACCAGTACTCTCACTTTCTTCAAGAGAAGGTTTATGTATATCTTTGTGTTGATGCTTTGGATTAATTGTACAAATTTCCACTACTTTAGGATACATATACTGATGTACATGTGTACATTTCATTCCATCATCAACGATATGTGGCCAAGTCCCTCTGAAATCACATGCAGATAGCCTAGCTATGGCCGGGCGCGGCTGAGCGCGCCGTTCCAGCTAGCACTGGTTGACAGTAGAATTTCCTCCCTTCAAAAGAAAGACAGTAGAATTTAGCCACCGACCGACCGCACCAGGTGAAAAGGACTCGGTAACTCGCACCACCACCACGTTCTTGGTGGTCGGAGGGGTAAAATGGTCGAAATCCCTTGGCCGTCACGTCGGTAATGCATGTCATCGTCGTCTCACTTAACATGATCCACTCATGAAGTCCAGGATTTCCCACTCGAACGGAGGTGGTGGTTGCCACTGTCAAGGAGATTTCGATCGGTGGTCAACTTGAGCCTGCTTAATTAACTTATTACCGCGCCTTTTGAAAGCGGGGAATAAAAAACGAAACACCTTGGACCTCATCGCCTCATCACATCCCCATCATCATCGTCCTGTGCTGTCTCAATCTGCCACCGCGAGGACGCACTGCCGCCTCTCGTCACGCGCGCACAGTAGCAGTCAGTGAACGTTGGGGGACGGAGGCGAGAGCTGCTGTAGCATGCATGCATTTTCGAATCTTTCCAGGTCAAGATGGCATGTCATCCCCTGTTTGACGGGGGTGACGCACGACCAGGGGAAGAAAAATGGGTTGCGTGTACAGTGTACTGTTGAGCTAGACCCACCTCACCACGTTTTGGGGGATTTTTTTTTTCTTCTAGGATGTTTCCAACAACTTTAGCGGATACCGTAAATCTGGGCACTGCAAAACTCTGTTTACCGCTCGCTCTATAACTAAAATACGGTACGAAAAAGTGCTCAACCGAATAAAATCACCATACGCGTTCGCATTTTTTTTTTACGGGTTGATCGGAATTTAGTGGATTTGATCGGGCAAAAAAACGCGTTCCTCTGCCAAAAAAAAGTATATATATGGATCGATGACGTGATGACACATCTGTTAGAATTGTTGTGTAGAAAAGGGCACTAGGATGCGAATTGGTGTAGCTCGAGCTACTTATAGCTTTTTATTTTGAAAAAATCGAAAACAATATTTAAAAGTTTCAAAAAATATCAAATTTTTTTCTGTGGAAACTTATGTGTATTCTACTCAAACATGTAAAATTTCGTTTCAAAATATTGTAATATGCAGTCTACCTAAAAATAACAAATTTTCGCCCCAAGAACAAGAAAAAAAAAGCCCATTTAAAATCAGGTATTTGTCTTTTTTATTCCCGTGGCGCATTAAGGCATAATGGTATGAAAATTGGTACAAATTTCCTATACATGTGTCTGTATATTCATAAAAAAATTAAATTTATTTTGAACTATTTTACTATTTTTTATGATTTTTCTAAAAAAACGAGCTACAAGTAGCTCGAGCTACATTGGCATTTTTCGCATCCCTACCCCTCTTTATATAGGCCAAGGAGGGGTGCACACCTCCCTCCCTCCCCGGGGTGGGACTAAACCCCCAAGGAGGGGTGGTGCGCCGGCCAAGGGGGAGTGGGCCCCTCCCTTGGCGCATGGCCCAAGAGGGGAGGCTCCCTCCTCCCCTAATGGGCCTCTTTAGGCTCACGTGCCTTTTCTTCCATTTTTAATTATATTTAATTATACTTTAATGTTTAATTATGTTGACTAAAAATATTAAATAATATTTTGAACCTTTCAAAATATTCAAAACTTCTTCCGACACTTTCCGGAACAATTCCGATGCTCTCTCTTATTTCTTCGACGATCCCGAATCTATCATTAATGCGTCGAATACCCTTAAGTGTGACACCCTACGGTGCGGGAAACAACAGATATGATCAAGACCATCACTTGGACCTGGTTACAATCCTAGATGGCTCATGCGCTTCCATCGAATGAACTTCATCGTTGTTGGATCCGTTAACGTCGAGTCTTGTTCCCTTTGTCCTACAATAATTTAGTGACATCACCACCCCCCCCCCCGCGCGCGCGCGCTGTAGATAACTCTATCGCTAGCAGCGCGGGCATCTTAGGCCGCGCTGTAGGACTCTACGTCCAATGGCAACGCCTCTAGCAAACCTACGCTGCAGGTACATTTCTAGCATTTTTATTCTGTAATACTATTTGTTTATATATTTTTTATAAATTTCCAGCATACACACATAACATTTATATACACAGTAGTATCACACACATATAAACCACATCATATCATAGACATGCAATAGGATCAACGATCATCATATCATACATGTATATATATATCATCTTGAAAGTCCAAGTATGTGATTAGAGGGGGAGGGGATGAATGATCACTGCAAATTTTCGAATGAAGCTTTGAAGTGAAGCATAAGCTAAGCAGAAAGGGATAGTAGAAACAGGTAACAGGGAAACAAAACTGAAAGCGAAACTAAATGCAGCGAATCAAAATACATTGAAGCATAACTAGGAAGCAAATGCAATGTGGAATGTAAGATATTGAAGTAAAACGAACTGTGACTCAACGATGTTTGTTCGACCAGTTCACGCTCTGCAAAGCGCTACGTCTGGTTGGAGGGACTGGTGATTGAACACCTAGAGCAAAACTCTCTCCGTCTGTTGCTCCATTGCACCAATCTCCTTGAGCTTGGTCAGCTTTGACTCGGGGTAGATTATCAAGGAAATCTCCGAAACCTTTGACAAACTTTGAACTTTGAGGCGACAATAATTCTTCGCTCTCTGAAGACGACTCTCTAACCGTCAAGGAGAATTGCAGATCTCCAAGATAAAATGGCTAGCAAGCTTTCACCTAAGTCTTAGCGAATCTACTCAGATCAATGGGACTTAGGCTTCAGTGTTCTGGGTTTTGGGTTTTTATTCGGTGGCGTTCTTGGGATGCTCTCTTCAGTCTCTCTTAGGAATATTCTCAGAGCAACCACCCGCAAATGGAGGCGGGGGCGGCGTATTTATATTTGGCGATCCCGAGGTGCGAAATGACAGATTTGACCCGAAGTGACAGCTTGACACGTGTCCACAACGGTCGAATTTGTCATTAATGCACAACTTTACTTGCGGAACAAGTAAAGCTGACTCACGGACTTAGTTCTGCTTCGGAAGTCAAAGAACGAAGTCTTTGCTACCGAAACTTAACTTAGTGCACATGAGAATTTCTTCACTTTGGCTACTCACTGGGTTTAGTTTTTATCTGAGCATTTTCACAATAACTTCGGTGTTCACAAACTATAAAACCCCTCTTAATAGTAAGGTTTGTCTTATGACTCAAAGAACAGAAAAAGAACTACACAAAAACATCTAAGTCTTGCGTCGTCTTCTTCATTTCCTTCGATGAGTAGGGCTTCAGGACACCTTCATTTTTGGGGGTCATCCTTCGTGATTAAGCTTCGCTCAAGGGGTAATCCAACTAGGCATAGCAGCTTGCGGAATCCTTTGTTGAAGAACATACATATTAGTAACATAGTTAGCAATGAAGTATACTTAATACGAATGCATTTTTTAAGAAGATAGACTACTGACAGAATGGTAATCTTTTACCAGGCTACGACAATTTAAGCATATAATCCTCCAACCGAAGGACAAATGACACGTATGCTCCAAAAGGTGGGCCAGCCTTGAAATGGATCGCATACGAAGGTAACAATTTAAGAACTTCAATAAATTGATCTTGTTCATTCATACTTAGGTCCAAGCCATCATTATAAAAAGTATTATCGACAAGCTTCCGTACTTTTTCCATGGCAAAAACATAAGCAGGCAATTATAAATAAGTTGTCAATATTTGGAAGCAAAGAAAATAAATTATAGAATTAACATTTTTTTAACAAACTCACATGAAGATCGAACTGGAATCATGTCGCCTAGTTCTACCGAAATTTCATCATCATGAAAAACATCGGTGCCGCGACGACGACGTCCAAGATCGAATGCTATCTTCATATTATCATCAAATGCATATGTCTTGCATAATGCATCCCATTTTGAACAGCCAAACAATGTGGCCTCTGGTTCATTAAATATGTTAACCTTAAGAACACAATGTTTCGTCTTAAGTTTAACTTCTTTTCTAACAGTTTCTTCAAAATCATGGACATGGATCTTGTCACAAACATGTCGTCTTGCAAAGAAAGGGATGCACTAGTTGAATTATAAAAAAAATGTCATGTTAAAACAAAAAACTTAAGTCATGCATGCTTAAATAAGAAGAACATGTCGTTGAAGTTGCATACCGTATGATTTTTGAAGCCAGGCCTAAGCGTGAGGGAGAAGTATATGTCTTCATCCAGCACATGATCATTGCATCGACCCGAGTCGTCGTGACAATACTCGCACTTGGGAGATATTTTCTGTGTTCATAATTCAACAAGTTAAATTAAAGTGAACACACAAATCATGAAAAGTACGAAAGTAATCATGAAAAGTAATACGATGTGTGCCTCAAATTTACATTAGACATAAACAAGCAACTACAGGGATGGAGCGATCGAGCCAAGTAAGATGCACAAGTCCCATACTTGTGCATATCGCAAGGCTCATTCGACCAACCCTACTGTCACATTGTGTCACAACAGTTTTAATGATCGACATTTAAAACAAAAGGAAAAAAAATGATGAACTTGAATAAAAATGTAACAGTAATATTTTATCATATAATATCACCAATACATCTCGAATAATCCAGTTAATGCAACAATAATATCACCAATACACATCGAATAATCCAGTTAATGCAACAATAATATATCACTACTACATCTCGGAAAATCAAACTCGACGTCGACCCGGAGCTGAGCCGCGGACTGTAAACACCCAAAGATAAGGTACCATCACAGGAACATAGCTCAGGTGAGAGCTCTGAAGAACCCTCAGGTATTGGCCGTGGAGAACCCGGCGTCCAACGCAACCAAGTAGCGACGGGCATGCTGGTCCTCCTCCCTGACACGACGACGTACCACTTCCTCGGGGACCGGTTCCCTCTGCACCGACTGTGGCCCACGTGACCGCCACGAAAGAAGCTCCGGGTCGACGATGACACCTGAATTCCTCACCAAGTTGCGCTCTCCGAAAGGAAACAACTCCTAGTGCCAGCCCGGCGGAGCCCGCTCCCGGACATTGCGCATCCCATCAAGCAGGTGCTCGCGGCGGAGATGAGGATGCGGGTCGGGCATCGTCGTCGAGAACTTATTTGATACAAAGTTTTATTAAAATGGGTGAAAAAAATATACGAACTAATAAATTAACAAATTAAGACAAAAATACTTCTAAATAGTGCCTCATACTTATAATTGACACATAAGCGATTCCAGGGATAGTGTGGCAGAAAACCCAAGTATGATGCACAAGTTTCGTACTTGTACATATCATAAGGGTTTGCTTCACACTCTTCCTGATGTCACATAGTGTGACAATATATTTTAATCATGGACATTCTAAAAAAGAAGAAAAGTAATGATAAAAAATAATTTGATGTCGTAACACCCTTAATTTCTGTTTCGACAAATCTCAGGCACTCGATATGTCCTACTTTTCTAGCAGAAGTCTTGCCGAAATCCACTGAAATTTTCGGCATGACATTTGTTAAAAATTGTACATATCGAGCGTCTGAAATTATTGTATTGGCGAACAATTAGGAGATTATTGTAGCCATTGCATACAACAAACCCGCACCCAAATATCCCGCTCTAAAAACCTAGGAGAAAATCAATCCGCTCGTCTAGCATCAAGCCCGTAGTGCTACGAGATCGCGGCCATAAAATAGAAGAAAAACGACTCAGCCAAGCCAGCGCAAATCGACGCGTTGTTTTAGGATTCACGGTAGAACTAAATGTTGAAATCAAGGTGGAAACATCAGCCCGCCGTTCACCGACCAACCCGTATTGCCACGGAATCAAGGTCACAAAACACAGGCAAATCGCGGATCCAATCTGGCGCAAATCAACGTCATATTTGGGGTTCGCGGCGAAACTAGAGCCAATCAGCGAAAACTCGATGTCGTATCTGATGCTCGCGACGGATCTGGCTAGTAAAAGTTAAAGGGGGATGCGCGGGGGGTGATGTGAACTGACCTCAGGATAGCTCGTCCGATGAATCACTCATGAACTGCCAAGAACAATCGTTGCCGTCGCCGATCGAAGAAAGGGGAACGAAGGAGGCGAGCGCCGGTGAGAGCAGAGAGAAAAGCAAGAAGAGGGGCGCGGTTTCCAAAATCGAACGATGCACCGTATCTTTCTCCAAGATACATTGCTCCACCGCATGTACGAGCGTTTCGTGCGGCGGCTTATCTCAGTGAGATGTGTGTTAGCTTTTTCAACTTTGCATTTTGTAAAAGTTTTATTTCCCAAACCGTTAACTCAATTGACAATCCGTTCGTACCATTAGTTTTCTCGCGACGAGATCTTCAAAACTAGATCTCATATCAATATGTTTTGATAAACTTTTTTTTTCATTACTACTTGTCACATTATTGTTACTTACTTACCTGATAAAAATTAATTTAGTTGCCATATTTTTTTGTTAAATTCATACGGTTAGAAAAAATAAATGTTCCAATCAAGTATTACAAAACTAACAACAAAAAACTCTAAAATATGACAACCAGATAATACAATTCTGACAACTATTTAGTGTCGTCACACGTGCGTTAGCTTTTTTGCTATAACGAATATATCTAGATGTATGCTACTACCTATTACCCAAAGATCAAATTTTTTATGGTAAGCACAAGAAATATTTGTTGCAATTAGGTGTAATTTTTTTGCTAGTTTAAATATGACGAGCTGCCATTTTTATATGTGATAGCCAGAAAAGAATTGTCCTTGTTTCTATACTTACTAGTTTTAAATGTAATGAGTTATCATTTCTTTACATTATTTTTCACACACAATTACCAAGAAAATAATGTGTAGTGCTTGATGTCGACTTGTAATATTTATACATAATTATAAAAGATATGGCAACTAAGTCCATTTTTATAAGATAAGTATGTATTTTTTTACTGACAAGTAAGTACAAAAAATGTGGCAAGTACGGACGGAAAAAAAATGATGTCGAAACATATCAATATGGGATCTAGTTTCGAATATCTCGTCGCGACAAAATCAACAGTGAAAACAGATCATCGTTTGAATTAACGATTTTAGAGATAAAACTTTTTAAAAATTAAAATTTAAGTAAGCTAACACATTTGGCCGATGAATTCTAGTATAACTGAAACCGCCGCATAACTATGTCCGGATGGGGCGCCGCTGCATAGTGGTGTTCATGTATCTTTTTCCATGAATGTGTAGTGGGGCGAATGGGTCAGACGGTTTCGTTGTAATAATCACACCCCAATCTTAATCCTATATGCTAGTGGGCCTCGCAGTATAAGGGAACCACCTGTAAGCGACTATAGCACGAAACGTGTGGAAAAAAAAAACAGCCTGCGCCAGCCCATGTTCGCGATATACGACCGTCCGATATTAATCCAACGGCAGCCGATGTGTTCTGCAAATGGAATTTCTGTTGCAAGGAGTAACTTAATGCACCCGCAAAAAGAAGGAGTAAATTAATGAAGATAAAAAATGGATGTAATAAAACCAGGAAGGAAAACGCCGTTTTGCGAGTCGAAGCAGACCCCACACTGTTTTTTCCACTGCCATAGCCGTCGCCTCGTGACCCCGTCCGTCTCCTTGTCCCTGTCCCGTCACCAGTGTCCACCTCCTCCTGCTCCTCCTCCACTCCGCCGCAGTCCAAGCCGCAACGTTCGGCCAGTGCCACGACCCACGACCACCACGCTGGTGGAGGAGGAGCGCACCACAGCCGTCCCGAATAAATTCCATATCCCAGCCTGCAACTCCATGGAATTTACAGCCTCTCTCTCCTAGAGAACCAACCCAAAGAATTTCGTGTCCAGAACCACCCCTCCTCCTAACCTCGGGAGCTGCGATCCGGTCTGCTGCCGCTGCTCCTCCGCCTCCGTGTCCACAGCAGCTCCTCCACCGTTGGCTGGTTCAGTCCACACGGTCTCTGAGACTCTGACTGCGCGTAAATCCTTCTCTGAGCCCTGAGCTTTCCCACCCGGGGCCCCGGCAACTCCTGCCGTTGCCTCTTCTCCGGCCGTTTCGGCTTTTCTCCGCTGCAGCTGCAGAAAGCCAGAAAGAAAGCTCTCGAGCTCGCAATCAAACCTTCCGCCGAGCCTTTCTCTCTCCCCATGCCGCAGCAGCAGTAACTCCTTGCCGTTCTTGAAGAGCCTTCCATAAAACCGGAGGGGGGTTCCGCATTAACCCCTGCCCCGCACTCCACCGGCGGCCGTTTCCACCCTCTCGCCTCCGGTCACCCACCACTCACCATCCATCCGTCGCCAGCAAGAAGATGGATGGATGAGTAAGAGGGGACAGCTCTCTCCTTGACGTCTCCCCCTCTGCCCACACCCCTTCGGGAAACCTCACCAACGACTGCTCTTTGCTCTTGCTCTGGCTCAGGCCCCGTCTCCATCCATCGTCGTCTTCCTCTCGATTTCTCTTCTGGGTCCGGTGAAAAGCCGGCCGGTTCCTCTTGTCTTGTCTCTTCCTCTACAGGGTAGCAAGTGGAACGCTTGCGCCTTGGCTTTGATTCTTCCTCTCTTTCTTGGCCCCTCACCTAATCTTGTTTCTACTCCCGGTTGGTACTGCTGCCGCTGCTAGTCCCGCTCCCGCTTGCCTTGTTGCTCCAAGTCATCCATCGATCTACTCTACCTACATAACCTCCGCCCCTTCTTCAGAGTTCCTCAGAGTTGCTTCAGACCAGTCCATCTCACTGCTGGGACGTCAGGAGGCACTGCCTGCCTGCTTGCTTGCTTCAAGTTCAGAGGAGGCTCTTTCCTGGATGCTGCGTGGCGATCTGTCTTGCCTCTGAGGTGAGGAATTATCATCTGAATTTCCGATGCATGTTGTTGCACATTTCTACTACTCCCTGTAACTTTATAATTAACGGTGGTATGCATCTTCAGTAAAATCAAATCCTTATAAAAAAAATTCTGCTTTCATATAGACTATGAAGCAGAGCATGTGTGTTCTCTTGTTCTTCTTGTCCTTCCTTTTTTAGTTCTGAATTTAGAGAGGCTGCTGCGAAAGGAAGCCATTCATGTCTTTGTGCTTGCCTGAGAGAAAAGATGAAAGCAGCAGCGCCAACTTTCTAGTCCCCTTTGTGTTATTGCGCATGGGTTTCATATTCATTCCATTCCTCCTTTTAACTGAGCTGCCGTGTCAAAAGGCGCAACAAAAGTGATGTTACTCTTTAAGCCGGCGATGAATGCAATTAAGTTCGTCTTTCCTTCTCTTATGGTTGGCCATTATTCCCTAGTGCTTGCTTTTCTGCAGGCTAGTTTTTATGCCTAACCACTCAATTCTCTTTTAACCCAGTTGATGGATGATTCGTCTTGATGAGATAATTGCAGAGGATAAGAACTTGTTCTGGTCGTCATACCGTCCTTCTTTGTACACCAATCAGTACTGATATTTACTTTCCTAGTAAAATCTTATACCCAATGCTTCACTGGTAGTTAGTGCATTCTAAGCAACCAATTACACTTAACAGTGCAGTTAGTGCTAGCACTTTCTCTTGCTTCTACTGAGAAGGAAGGAAGGACTTTCCTGCAGGTTCTACTTTAGTTTCTATGCCCAACTAACCATAAAAAACATTTCCCTTTTAATCCGGTTGACTCGGCTTGATTGTGAGGTGATTGCAGAGGATAACAACTTGCTCTGATCATATTGTTCTTGCTTGTACATCAATCTCTTCTTCAAGTACTACTGCATTTACTTTCCTGCAGTCTTATACCCAATGATTCACTGGTAGTGCATTCTAAGCAACAGAGTCCACTTGGTAGTACAGTTAGTACTAGCATGTGCTCTTGCTTCTACGGAGAATGAAGGACTTGAGAATTTAGGTACTAGTACTGCTTTCATGGGTAGTAGAGTGTACGAGATGATCTTACGTAGGAAAACATTAAAATTTTGCCCAATTTGTGCTGCTGAGATGGTACTTGTGGGGAATTTATAATGCTATGCTATCGATAAATAGTTATCATTGGGTTGGTTCATACTGATTTCTGAGCAGTTTGTGTGTAAGAACTTGTGCGGCACTAAAGGTACATGTTTCTTCAGTAGCCTTATTTTAGGCATAGGATGTTTCATAAGAAATGGCCATCACATGGTCTTCTCTCATTTTCTTGTGAGAACTCACATGGACTTCTCCTGGCAACTGTTGTACATTCTCATTGTTTGTAGGATTTGATTGGTCAATGCTAGAAACTTATTACCGCAAAAATATATTCTTAAAACATATGCATGTTTGCTCCATGATCTACGCGCAAAATATTTCAGATTCTTGGTGGCACAGCGTTTTTTAGGGGGAATTTATTTGTCTGGTAATATGGAAAGTCGTTGTTTCTCTTCTCAATACTTTCTGATCCGCTGCCAATACACGGAAATTGCTCGACTGACATCTTATCAATAATTTATGACGCGGTGTCGGTATTCGGTAACTGCTTGTCTGTCAACAGAGAAAACATGGCTGTATTTTGGTAGCTCTTAATCTCCTGTTTGTCTGTGAACTGAACATGCCAGATGTTACTGCTGTGCAGGTGATCAAGGTCATAATTTGCAGCATTCACTAGATTTTTGTCCTCGAGCGAAAGATGGAGCTTGTTTACTTGGAAAGGAGAAATGAATTGCACGACGACAATGTAGCTCCAGAGTTCAGTGGAAGGTCAGAAGATAACCATCATCAACACCTGCCAGCTGTTGCACCTGAGGTCCAGTCTGATCTGGTTCTGGTAAACTACAGGCAGACATTTCCATTGGATGAGAGGAAAAGCAGGAGCTGCCAGTCCTGTCACAGGTCACCATGTTCTTGCGGCGGCGACGCGCATTCTTCGGACTTGTGCCCGACGCTTCCTGCAAAGATGATGATCTTGGAGTTCCTAATAAGAAGCCTGAGGCACCCAACAAGAACCCACAACGTGAGTGATCTCGACGACTTGATCAGCGGGGGGACTAGCACCGGGGATGTAAGTCTTGGTCCTTCAGACAAGATGATGATGGACTCCTTACATGCACTGGTGAATGCGAAGGCAAGAGCACCAAAGAGCCCGTCGTTCTTCCTTCCTGGAGCCAAGATGAGGAAAACCCGGTCAAGATCCCACAACATAACACAGTCAGAGATACTGAAGCTGATATCTCCCGAGACATGGGAGATGTCCTCCCCCGGGGCATCATCGCCGTTGAAGAAAAGCACGGCGGAGCTCGCCGCGCATGAGAGGACGGAGCCTTCTTGCTCAGGCACAGCTGGCTTGAGGTCAAATCAACCTGGTCTGTCCTCATACCCACCACCATCATCATCATCATCTCTTAGTGCAGGTCTTCTACAGTGCATATGGAAAGATGGGCTCCCTCGTTTTGAACTGTCCCTGGACAATCCTATGGCAGTGTACACCGCGAGCCCTATCAAGTCACACGGGACCGACAAAGCTGCCGTCGACTATGTTTATTTGTTCCATTCAGACGAACAAGGGAAGAAGGACTGGATGGGAAACTACTCGGGCAATGTGTCGAAACTCGTCGGCAAGATGAAGGTGTCAAGCTCTCTGGTCCTGAGTTCAGACAGGTCAAGTTGTGTGGAGACTGAGTTTGTCCTGTATGGTTCCCCTGATGACTACCTGAGGCAGATGAAGAGCACTTACAGTGTTGCAAGAGGCAAGGGGCTGGTCAAGAGGGTGGCAGAGATCATGAGGTCGCCCAATGCTTCCTCTAGTCCCAAACATGCATGGGGAAGGTTCGGTAGAGCCTCTTCGCCGCGGCTGTTCGACGACGACCTGCGCGAAACGCTCGACGGCGAATTGGGCGGTGCTGGAGAGGCGACAGGCCTGGTAAGCCTCGCCGCTGATGATCTGCCGACCAACCAGGAGATGGCGGCGATCGTGGTGAGGGAACGGCGAGAAGAGCCTGCCGTCGTCGGCGGCTGGGGCCTCAAGTTCCTTGAGAAAGCCGGAGGAGCCACTCATTCGGAGGAGAGTAAGAAAGCAAAATATTGCATAAGCGCCATTGTCCCAAGAGGCTACCATGGCGGCGTGGCTTCCGGTACGGGCCTCGTCGAGCGATGGCGGTCGGGCGGCCGCTGCGACTGCGGTGGGTGGGACCTGGGCTGCCCCATCAGAGTGCTGAGCAATGACGGCGGCGGGTCGTCGTCGTCGCTTCAGGACGGCAAATCGGTCGACCTGTCACTGACGGTAAGCACAATTCAGACAGATTTTCATTTCAGAAGGGGCCTGTTTTTGCTGTACACTCTGCTCATGTCTAGTTTCATCTACTTTCAGGGAGTGAGGAGGAGCGACGAGCCGGCGGTGAGGCTTGTGAGCGTCGCCGAGGGCCTGTACATCCTCTACTTCGACGCCGATCTCGTATCGCCGCTGCAGTGCTTCGCCGCCGGGATAGCGGTGGTCCATAGCCAGGCGCCTCAGCTCAGCCCAAAGCTGTGAACCCTTGATAACAACCTGTACAACGCTATATATATGTACAGTATATATATATAGTCACTGATTTGAAGAAACTGCCCCTCCTGTAAAATTGTCTTAACTTAATTGCTTTTTAGAGATATGGATGGCAAAGTGTTAATTTTTCAGATTTTTTTTCTGGGTGGAGGCTGAATCTGTAGTGGGAATTACAGTTCATGTAAAAATGCTACTGATATAAATTGCACAAATCTACAGATCGTCTAGCTTCATTGTTCAGGCAAAGAATTCAATGGTTTATACCATGCTGATTTCGGCTGCAGTTTTCAGTTTCACGATGACATTCACTGATTCACATTAGCTTCTAAAGATGCTGTTGATTTGTCAGTTTATTTATCTGAAAGACTGAAGCTAGGAATGAAAAGTAAAAATGCTACTCAAAAAACGAGAACTGCCTGTCAAACTTAATCATCGGAGGGGCTTGATTTGCAGTTTTGACAATCCATAATAGGCAGAAGAACAGTTAAATAAGGCTGGGTTTGGCAGTTCAATTTTGTTTGAAGTATTTGAAGAATAATTTTTTTTTAAATCACACTTTTCAAAACTTTGAGGTGTTTGGCTTCAACAAATAGCACAGTCTTACAGACCGCAGTATCCATAATTCCAATGGTTTATTGGAAGTATTTAAGAAAGGGATCTTGACTAGTTTTTTCTATACCGAAGAAGTAAAACAGTGGTTTTTTAAAACTGAAGTATTCATTGTCCAGAAAATTGAATACTTGGATTTTAGATTACTATGATTTTGAGAAAACTATGTTGCCAAACCAGGCCTAAGAGCACCTCCAGCAGCGGCGCTGTATCTGCGCGCTGTAAAACGCCGATAGCACGCACTGTATCCGGTTGCAACGCGCGGAGGCTGCGCGCCCTTCGCCGGAGGCGACAAAACGGCGATGTAAACTGGAGTGCCAGAGCAGCCACTCGCCCTACTTCATTCAACAAGATCAAACAAATCCCGAAAAATTAACAATAAAATGTCTAGTTAATTTATTACAACAAGTTTTTCATCAACAATACAACAAATGTTTTTACACCATACCAACAAATAATTTTACAACAATACAACAAACATAGAAATGAAGTAGGGCATTAGCGGCTTCTTCCTCCTCAAGATCGAATTCATCATCGGATGAATCATATGATGAACCCATCTACAAAAAATGTGAAATAATTGAAAAACTTGTATCATCTAAAATGCACACAAAATGGGCGAGGGCGCGGCGGAACAAACCTTTCGTTGAAAACGTTGTGTGCGCCAAGTTGCCTCCGGCGGGGTCGGTGAGCGCGGCGGCTGGGCCGGTGGGCAGTGTCCGTGGGCGCGGCAGTCGGGGACGCTGCGAGCGCGCGCACCGGCGGCGGCGGCGACGACGAGGGGTTGGCGTCGAGGGGAGAATCTGCGCCGCGCGGTGGCGCTGATGGAATGGAGGGAAAGGATAGGGTGGGCACGCGCTGAAATGGAATGGAGGGAAGGAGAGGGTGGGCGCGAGCTGAAATTTCCTAGCGGTTGGGACTTCGCGCGCAGGCCGAGCGATAGCGCGCGCGCCGGTGCCCAAAATATTGTGGGCAAGATAGCGCAAACCGACCCGATGCGCTAAAAATTTGCAACGCGCACAAAGATAGAGGCATAGAGCGCCTGCAAAAGGGGCGCGTAGGCGCACTGACACGGTAAAAAAGCAGTTATTTTAGCGCAGCGCTATTTTGGCACAGCTACTGGAGATGCTCTAAGTTTTAAACACAAGGCTGACAACTTCAAGAGTTTTTCTTTCTCCTTTTTGCGGGGTACCACAGTGGCAGCTGACAACCAGTTGCACCTCCCCGGCTCCCCCCACTGGCGGAGCCAGGAATACGAAGTTGTGTTGTCAATTTAGTGTTATGATGTCAAATACATGTATTTATACAAATTATAAAAAATTTGTTTGATTTTTAGGTTTTTACCCTAAATAAGAAGTTTTTGTCAAAAACATGTGTAGTCAGTTGAATACACAGCTGAAGATCTTTTAGAGATTTTAAATTCTCCGGTATTGTACTCCCTCCGTTTCTAAACATAAGATCTTGTAGAGATTTTAATATGAGAGTGGACGTCCTGACCGGGGCGGCACCTGCCTACCCCTATCTCACCTTCAGCGATTCCCTCGTGATTTGCGTCTAAAATCATTCATCTCACGGAGTTAATTGAGAAAAAACGAATACAGCGTACACATACCATGGAGATTTGTCAGTTTTTCAACGCAAAGGGACCATAAACAGCATAGAAGGGCCCGCGTCTGCTGTTCTATAGTTGACATTAATGTATTTTCTACCGTCCGCCCACTGCCGCGCGGCATGGTAAAAATCTGTGCGACAGGAAGAGCTAAACTGTGTATCTGCTAAATTACAATGATGTTAGGCGCTGTTATAATTCATGCTAAAATGGATATTGGTGCATCAGTGCTGCTGCATTAGATGTCAGTTTAATAATTAGTATAACTAAAATAAAGTTTATCGCCTGGAGAACGTGGTTAGTTATATGCCAATTTATTTTTCAATTCTTTGTCAGTTCTATCGCTTGGATTGTTGGGTGTATAATTTTTTCAGTTCCTTGCAGTCATTTGTCAATTTATTTTTTAGTTCCTTGTCAGTTATTTGTTAGTTATTTATCAATGCCTTGGACCGATTTAATATGTTCTGTATGATTAACGGCAGAGATGGATATAAATGTTGTCATAGCCTTGGACCGATTTATGCATAAGAACAAAAAAAAACCCATTTTTCAAACTATTATATGGCACTGTCAGGGTTGAGTTGAAGTTGAACCTGGGCAGTAATATTTATGATATACCGTAGCGCTCTTCAGCTGTAACAGCCATCACTTTAGGTCGTGAAAGTCCTTCGGTGGGGCTCGGCCCTGCACCGCCTGCTAGCCTGCCGGTACACAAAAGTCTTCCAAAGACCCCATATGTGCAGTTGTGTTAGCTCTGGCCCGCCAAACAATACATCAGTACATCGCGTATACTACATTTTATACATCGGAGGTCTTGGGTGGGATCCTCGTGGTCCGGACCACTTAGAACGTGACAATTGCCCGGTGCAGGTGCCGCCCCGGTCAGCTGATGATTTCCCCTTTAATGGACTATATACGAAGCAAAATGAGTGAATCTATTTCATCAGTCAATCAGACTTGTGTAAAAAGAAGACGATGCCCGACTTGAAGAATGATTCTGATGCACCAATGCATATATATATTGACAATTCCATAATATAGAAACTACCGCGAGCACGGCGGAACGACCACTGTATCTCTTGTAGAGTCGGGGCGGTAGACGAGCGCCAGTTGCACCGACGCAATGGCATCGCGTCGGGCCGATGACGACATCATAGCTTATGGATGGAGTGGGGTGGAGCGGGCAACGAGTGGCTAAGGTTTAGTCTCAGAAGAAGATGGGAACAAATCTGACGTGATGGACGTACTTGGGCCGTATACGGAGTATATAATACTGAGCTTCAATGCACCCTATAAATAATATATTCTAAAAAATACTACAAAAGTTTAAAAAAACTAAAATTTTGTGGATTAACATCAATAAATGTTCTAACATTCGACAATTTTTTAAATTTTTTTACTATATTTTTTGAATTTGTTGTTCATGTGGATTCATTTGAGTTCGAGATCACATTAATACTTTCCGCTTAGACCTTCCTATATCCATCCGAGATAATGAGAAGTGGCCGGCCCGAATAAAGCCCGACACACGAAATCAATGCCCGAGTCCGACCCGGTCCGACCAAGAAGAACGAAAGCCCGATGGGTCGCCTTCCTTAAACAGCCCAAATGCAAAGCCCGAGCCCGGTCCGACCCGGCTATCGGGACTTGTTTTCTAGGCTCAAGCCCGAGATTTCGGGCCGGGCTTGGGCCAAGCCATTCGGCGATGGGATTCCCATGCCCAGGTCTAGTGGTAATCAACCTGAGAGCAACTATGGCAGATGCACCATCCTGCCGCCGCCCGTATGTATGCGGGATTTTTGGCGGACGGGCGCAGTTTTGGACCGGAATAGAACTGCCATATTTCCCTGGTCGTAAAAAAATTTGCGGACGGCACGCAAAACAGCTCTTCGCCGCTATATCTACGTCTCGCTCAGCACTTAAGGTTCCCACCTCTCATCCATTCCCTTCCCACCGCCATAATTTCTTATTTCTGTCGCGTTCACTACCTAACTCTGACGAGAAATTCCATGCCATATGGTGAGCAGGTCCAGCCTCGGAGAAAGTGCAGACGGCAGGGCCGATGGCTCCAGCCTCCAGGGTGCACGGCTGGTATTTCGTCCGCGGTGGTATAAATCAAGCGCATGTGGATGCGCATCACAGAGTTCGCTGGACAGCTTGGACCGTTAACCACACAGGTGTGCAACGCTGAGGAGGATCTTCGTGCCGCCAACCTCGCGGTAGTTATGAGCCAAGAACACACCACCGCCAGAGCTCGTTACGACACCATCTACGAGGAATACCTAGCGTTGTGCGCCAGCTTTGTCCCCCAATCGAGCGCTTTACCTCTTCCTCAACGACTTAATTACCATCCTGACGATCATGGGCGACCTCCGATGATCAAATTTTAAGATTTATAAAGTGTTTGTGTGCTCAGACGATGCTTCAACTAACTCTATGTATTATGTCATGCAATACCTAATATGAGAAGTGGCAGTCAACCTGAGCGTATAGGCTGAATCTTGTTTTGCAAGGACCTAGGAAGAATCGGGTAGAGGCGGCGAATCTGGAAGACGAATCTAATAAACTAGTGACTGAGCAATTAGAGCCAAAGGATAAAATTGCTAATGTTCAAATTTGAGCAGCAAATGAGTCATCATGCATTCGATTCTCTATCAACACTTCAATTTTCAAGATGGTGTGGCATTCAAACAATACTATATTGCAGGGAAAGAAAAAATGGAGAATATCTGCATTTCACTTGAAGGAACAGGGGACAGGTCACACTGTCAATATAAAAAATCTCTCCTTTTTGAATTGATACTGAATAGCCATAAAAATGCAACATACTACAAAATATAGACGAAAGCGACATTATACTCAGCTGATAGAACAACTAAATGTTCACTACAAAGCTGAGATTGCCAAAAAGATGGGGCTAACAAATTGTTCACCAATTTCACAGGCAAAACAGTTGCCATTGCTATATTAAGTTGACTGAAGACTTCTGTTCACTAAGTCCATCCCAACAGTCTTCGAACTTCAAACAGGGTCTCAAACGATGGCATTGGCGTTGCTGGCAATCCTGGGCCAAAGATCAGCACACTCCTTCCCCACAGGTCCAGTGATGGCAGATCCTTTCATCTCACCCTTCGGATTGACTATCACTCCAGCATTGTCTGCAAGCAAAATTCACAACAATTCTTGAGGCATGAACATAATGTAAACAATTCCCGACATGCCCAGCATTCAAAACATGCAATTGATTAACAACAGATGTTCGTCCCATGGCAATTCCCAAAGTTTTCACAGCAGCAACGCTGCTATAAAGGGCGATGGAATATGAGACTGCCTTCAAATGGAGGAAACCCTAAGGGGACCTCAAGATCAGACGGCTCTCTTTGTTTTGTTTGCTTAGGAATATACAAACATGGCAACCATATAGTTTTTATGTTCAGAAAAGGCACAATACCTCACTAGAATGTGAAACTGTTTAAGCTTAAGTATGTATTTGAAATAACAGATGTTCGTCTCATGGCAATTCCCAAAGTTTAACTGCACCAACGATGCTATCAAGGGCGATGGAATATGAGACTGCTATCTGATGGAGGAAACCCTAGAGTTCCCTCAACATCAGAAGGCTCTGTTTGTGATGTTTGCTTAGGAATATACAAACATGGCAAGTTTGCTCCACATAAAGCAAGAAGACTCGGATGTCATCCCATCACACAGAAAATAGTTTCTATATACAGAATAAAAAGGCAGATAAAGTGCTAGCAAGGACAAATGTGCATCGCATGGCAATTCCCAAAGTTTAAATCCAGCAACGCTGCTATCAAGGGCGATGGAGTATGAGACTACTTTCTGATGGAGTAATCCCCGAGAGAAAACTCAACAACAAAAGGGTCACTTAGTGATGTTCGCGAAGGACTATACAAACATACAATGCTTGCTCCAAATAGGCAAAAGGACTCGGATGTCCTCCCATCACAAACACAAATTACGGAGAAAAAATGCAGACCACAACATAAATATTTTAATGAATAGTGGGGAAATGCGTGTCTCATGGCAATTCCCAAAGTTTTATTGCAGTAACACTGCTATCAAGGGCGATGGAATATGAGACAGCCTTCTCATGGAGGATAAACTCAACATCAAAAGGGGTACTTTGTGATGTTTGCCAAGGACTATACAAACACAGTTTGCTTGCTCCAAATAGGCAAAAGGATGCCCTCCCATCAAAGAAATCAAAACATGAAAACCATTAATAAGACATTAAGTATGCACTTGAAATAAAATGGAGGAATAGATGTGAGTCTCATGGCAATTCCCAAAGTTTAAATGCAGCAACACTGCTATCAAGGGCGATGGAATATGAGACTGCCTTCTAATGGAGGAACCACTAGGGGAATCCTCAACATCAAAAGCTCACTTTGTGACGTTTGCCAAGGAATATACAAACATTGATTGCGATCCTCTGCCCCTCGGGGCACACCGGCGGGATGCCCCTCCCTCGAGTACCCTCGAGTCCCCCATATCGGGATGAGCAATGTGGATCGTTTGCTCCAAAAGCAAAAGGACTCGGATGTCCTCCCGTCAAATATACATAATTACAGCACATTTGCTTCAAAACCAAAAATGCAGGCAACAACCCATGTAAATGAAATCAAATGATTATAGTTACTGATTGTCTCATGGCAAGTCCCGAAGTTTAACTGCAGCAACGCCACTATCAAGGGCAATGGAATATGAGACCGCCTTTGAATGGACGAATTCCAAGGGAATCTACACATTCGAAGGCTTGCTATGTGACGTTTGCCAAGGAATATACAAACACCGATAGTTTGCTCCTTATCAGGCAGAAGGACTCGGATGTCCTCCCGTCACGAGAACCACACACTATTTTTCAACTATCTACTGAACAATTCCAAGCAAAATAGATGAACCAAATAAGAATTCTACATTCAGGTAGAGACTAGTGGCAAATTGCAGGCAATTGAAACACTGATCTAAGTATTACAATCAAGGTTCATCGCACAAGAGGGAATTACCTTCGAAGTACATGAAGACGCCGTCCTTGCGGCGCCAGGGCTTGCGCTGGCGGATGATGACGGCGGGCATGACCTTCTTACGGAGATCGGGCTTGCCCTTCTTGACGGTGGCCATGACCATGTCGCCGACGCACGCGGACGGGAGACGGTTGAGGCGGCCCTTGATCCCCTTGACGGAGATGATGTAGAGGTTCTTGGCGCCGGTGTTGTCGGCGCAGTTCACCGTCGCCGCCACCGGCAGACCCAGCGACATCCGGAACTTGTTCCCCGCGGAACCTCCCCTCCCTGGATCGGATCAAACGGCACGAGGAACAGCATTAGCGCGAGAGATTGCAACGAGGTTCATGGAACGATAGGAGAAGGGGGCGAGGGTCGGGGGGAATGTGGAAGAAAGGGTACCTCGCTTCGACATGGCGGCGGCTGGCGTTGGACCCCGGCTGATAGGGTTTGGCCTGCCTCGGTATTTATAGGTCCGCGGGCTAGGGTTTTGGCTGATTTCGGTACGAAAATGCCCTCGGGGTGGTTCGGTCGCCGCGGGATGGGGAAAGGGTAAACCAGGTACTTTCGCTGACGTGGAAGGCACGGGAAGTTAACGGCGCGGGCCTGGGATTTTTATGGGCCATGCTGAGAAGAAAAGCCGGCCAGTTTCAGAAATAAAGGCTTTGTCCAACGCCACAAAGAAGGATTCTGGCTTATAGAGCAAAAATACTTTGAGAATGGATTTTCAGAGCTTGAGCTTTCAAAAAATTGCAAATCATATTATGGAATACCAAAATAATATGAAGAAAATACACATCAACGTAGAGATGTGTACTAATATCTCTGTAACTTAATATAAGACATTCATTTTTAACATGTCTTATACTAAGTTACAGTGGAAGTACATCCTCTGAATTTTTATTATGAAATACGTTTTGATGTGAGGTGAGAAAAAAATGTTTATAATGAACTAGTTAATTATTTGTGCATTGCAATGGGTGCACATATATCTTAGTAATTCAACATCAATCGATGTACATCACATTTAGGACACACTAGATCGCTGATGGCACGCGTTGCTGCGTCCGTCTATTCTGACTCTGAGTTGCTAGGGATATTAAACGTATATATTTAGTACAATGGTTTTGTAGCATGATTTTTAATTTAAAGTGATATGCTTTCATCTATAAAATATAAACACATCAAACAGAATAAGGATTCAAAAGAAAGGTCGTCATATAACAGTGTTTTCTATAATTGTTTAGCATGAATCAGCAAGAAAAAATGAAATAAAGGGTGCATTGAAGTTGTACATCTTGTGCCAAAAAGGGATTGTTTAATGAATGAAAATTCATTTGGCAAACACGAAAAGAAGTTGGTATGACCAATTTTATTAGAGAGCATCCATTAGCTTATACTCACTTCATTCCTAAATATAAGACATTTTAGATATTTTACTATAACCTACATACAAAGTAAAATGGATGAATCTATACTCGAAAATATATTTATATACATCCATTTGTAGTTCATGATGGAATCTCTAAAAAGTTTTATATTAAAGTGGGAATACAAATATATGGGGCTGACCTTCAAACTTGGAAGCAACTAAAGAAGAACATCATCATTGTTATCTTTTCCCCCACACTCCTAGAGACCAACGTCCCCCACGAAACTTCTCTCTGAACAAGAGGACAAGAAGATAGTATGGAGGATCATCTGCTAATTACAGTTGTTGCTGGACGCATTAATAAACTGTAAATACAAAAATCTTAATCCAATTAGTAACATAATCTCTGGCATTGCTTTGACTCGGTTTAATAAAAGAATTGTTTTATTTGTATGACGTCCACAGAGAATGTGGCATTAAACACTTGATGAAAGCTTTGTAGTAGCAGCAAAAAAAAACATGCAAAAATTCCAAGAGCAGAAATTCTTGACATATCTTAGGTTGGAACAAATACACTTACCAGTTACCACCCATAACCTTGTGACCTCCAAGGTCGATCCTTTGTAGCAGAAGTACTATAAATGGTGCGAGTGCTGAAGCTAATTACCAAGAATTGGAAAATATGTTTGCATGTTTCACTAATATTCTACGTTATCCACAATACGTATTTGTCTTGGTGTCATGGAATGGTAAGCTCACAGCAAGTGATACCTAAATTCGGTTTATCAAATTTCAAAAAAATTTATTTGTAAAAATCATATACAAATAAAGTTCTTACCGCCGTATAAAATTCAGATTTGCCACAAATTATTCAATTTACTCAAAAAGGCCCACAATGAAGCATACCCTAGAGCAGCAAACATTCAATAATCCTCCCTTTTTTGTATGATCTGGACAAAGAGTAGATACCATTTGGTTAGATAGGAAACAAATTATGTTTGTGAAAATAACTACATCATCATGTCTTGTTTGGTATCTGACTTCACATTTAGGCCACTTCTTCTCTGTGCATAACCCGCTTCTTAAGAGTGAAATAGTAAAAATTGTCACAGGAATGACCAGAGGCAAATTAATACCTATGAAGAGTATTGTTACGAAAGAATGAGCTGGGTAGTAAAATAAACACAATCATACCATACAACCACAAGTACAAATATCTACGGATCCAAAATTAAAGATCCTGCTATTGCAGATGTATCATTGCTATACATTCAACATTGCAAGAAGTGAAATGATTTGGATTTGCTCAATAAAAATTTGTCCATAGGGATGCAAGCGGGCTGTGTCTGCGCGTCTACAACGATATAATTTAAAAAACAGAATTATTAAACTAACATGATATTAGTCTGTATCCGTCCGTCGTGATGTAGGCGAATGCTCTCTGCTTCCTCCCTAATTGGCCATGAGATAAAAATAAAAATAGAAAACAAAAGTAATCAAGATTTCTTGGAATATATAGCTTAGGATTTAACAACTATAGTATTCATATGATTGTGCAGGTAGCATAGGTAATACGATCATTTCGCAATTGAATGTTTGCTAACAATTATATAAATTTGAAGAACTATTGTATAATCTCAGTCCATACTAAAGTACTTCAATCTCCTGCAAATAGGGTTAGCAGCCATCACGAAGCCCAATTGGCAAAAAATTCTACAGCTCATAGTAGTTCTTTCAGATACATCAACCAGGCAAGAGCGGGGTAGAGTTAGGTGTCCTGTTAAAGAGAGGGTGTTGCACAGGATCTCGGAAGAATCAACTTTAAACTTGACCTGTATAGAGCCTGCATCATATCTGAACTCGGCATGAAAATTAACAGACTTAATGGCCTAGGGTTGCACAAGGGCGTGGGGATGGAGTGCGCAGGGGCGACATAATCGTCATCGCCGCTGCCGATGGACGTCCCCTAGCCGGGGTGGAGGTGGGACCCCGCTGCATCATAGATAGAGCTGGCGAGTTGCAGCTCGTGCTGCCACTCGAGGTAGAGGTGATGGAGTTGGACGTTCCGCTTGAGGGAGAGGCGATGGACTGAGGACGACGGCTACAAATCTAACGGGACGACGGCGTTGTAGGTGGAATCTATAATACTATAATAGTTCATCCCACTAACCTATTTATCTTGACATAAAAGCTATATCCATATCATCAAGTAGGTCTACCATGCAAAAACTCTTCCACTAACTCTTCATGCACATGCTCCCATTAACTTTGCATGTGCATGCAATCTCTCACAACTAAATAATAAGTTTGTATGCACTCAACCTCACAATTTATAAGTAAGTTTTTTTTAATAAAAGAACAAATTATAAATTACATCGCATTTTATTTTCTATGTAACATTTTTTATATATACACATCCGTAGTTGCTATGATTGTTTTAGGTTTAGCCAAGGGTGGACACGTCTTCACTTTCTCTACTCAACTATGTTTTTGCTTCATATCATCTCGCCAATATATTGTCAACTATCTAATTTAACAAAACAAAAAATTAAACTCATTTTTGGATTTTTCATCAAAATTTCTTAGATTTTTTTACTTTAAACAATATTCCTTTCAAAAAATATTTTTAATCAAATTATACCGTGTTTCATAAATTCTCACATGTTTTAAAATATTAAATTATTTCTCAACGATTCCCGCAGCAACGCGCGGGGTATCATCTAGTTGGGAAAATGTGTAGCAACTCATGTGTCACGATCGTCGTCCATTCAGGATCGGACGTAAGCCGTGTGCCCGTGTAAATGAACGAGAGGCTTCCGATTTTGCTTCAAGAGAAGCAACCCATAAGACAGCCGGCCTGGGAGCAATCCACGCGGAGAACAGGGACATCGACGGCCTAAAACAGATTAGATAAGAAATCCAATGGCTAAAAGTGTGGATGCGCGAGGAAGCTTCGAGACTGCCCAGTTATATTGTCTTGAAATATTCGGTATTATTGATTTTGTTAATTTTTTACACTAAATCGTTCTTCTTCTCCTTCTTTTTCTTCTTCTTCCTCCACACCCACTGTTTCTGCCTTCTGAAGCCAAGTTTTCTATCTCCAGTATATCAAGATAATAATAACGTGCATAGTCAAAAGTACCTCACTGTTTCTGCCTCCTGAAGCCAAGTTTTCTATCTCTAGTATATCAAAAAATAAATAACGCGCATAGTCGAAATTATGTTCGTAACACTAATTTTTTATAACATGCCATGTTACAGTTCCCCTAAAAATAAACATAGGCAAAGAGTCTCAATTCACCCAACCTAATCTACATGGTCTATTAGAACGACTATGCAAAAATAGACCGACTCCCGTGTCTCCCCCGCTCGGGCGGCACCGGAGACCCGTCGAACCCTAGCTAGCACCACCTTAGGCTGCCCCTCCTGGCCGTTGCCGCCGTCGTCGACGGCGGCGGTGGCGGCGCACGTCTCGCCGAAGGTGGAGGGGCAGAGGAGGCACGCATCAATGACGCACCGGGGCGGAGATGCATGTGGCGGGCGCGTGCCGTGGTGGCTTGCCGAATGGCCGCATCCATGGACGCAAGAGGCAACGTGCCGATGTCAGTTTTACCTACAGGTCGATGGCGTTCTTCGGTATCTTTGCGCCCAAGTGGCTTGCTCCCCGACGACGAAGATACTGGTCACAACGGGCTGCTCCGGCGGAAATGTGGTGACAGAGGACTCGATTGCTTTTCTAATTTTATGTTTAGGGTCCTCTTTGTAATTTCTAAGCCCCTAGATGCTATACTTTACTTTCATTGGGCTTTCCTGCATATTGTACCGCATCTTCACTTTAATGCATCTCAGGACTTCGAGACCCTTGTTAAAAAAAACAAGTCACTTCAGAAAGATTGTACAAAGAAAACAAGGAATGCGCTAATGGGCAACGACTTTTGTGCTAATTGCTCATTTAGGTTTTAGAGAATGGACGTTTGATAACTGCCACACGTGTAGCATGAACATCTCGTAAGCCGTGACATTTTTGTATGGCAAATTTAATGATGTGAAGTGGCAACTTTAGTTATGGATGCTGGCAACTTTTGTTTGAGATAACAATTTTGATTTTTCTTTTTTTCTTCTTTTCAAATGACAATTTTAGTTGTAAAAGTGCCTAATCGAGTTGCTTCGTGTCACATGTGTGGCAATTATCTTGTTGCTAAAAAATACACGAGAGAAGCCACTATTTTATTCCAATCAATGGGCATCATTCCTTTCGTGTGCAACATCAGAGCAAGATCTCTGACTATGTTTGAATGTTGCGCGGATGATTCACTAGTTTTATCGATGAACAATAGTTGAATGTTACTGAATACTAATATACTACAGTAGCCAGAAGCATCTTTGACATTCACAGACGCCGCGCGTGGAGTGCGGACCTAGCTAGCTAGCTAAATCTTCCGGGCAAGCTGGTCGAAGCTGATGGGCGCGGTGAACCCGGCCGCTCCGTCCAAGTATGCGGCGGCGCTGAGCTCTCCGGCGCGCTGCGAGGGGTGCGTCCGGTCCCAGAAGACGAAGCGGTCGTGGTCGGCGCACGTCGTGGAGTTAGGCAGGCAGTCGCTCTCCGCCCCCAGCCTCCCGCTCCCGCAGCACGCGCTGTCTACGCTCACGTACCCTACACCATCATCAATCCAAAAGTCAGGTATCTATCTTGTTGCAAGTCAAGTACCCATCCGTATATCCATGGAAAAGAGACGAGCTACGTACGTACCGGACGCTGCCGGGTTGGCGAAGGTGACCTGGGTGAGGTTGTAGGAGTCGGCGAGGGAGTAGGCGAGCCCCGGCAGCCGGGCGGCGAGGCTGGGCAGGAGGGACCTGAGGGCGTCGTTGAAGCCGGCCGTCAGCTGGTTGAGCCCGTCGTTGCACGCGCCCGTCGCGCTCAGCGCCCGCACCGCCGGCACGCAGCCCAGCACCCCCACGTTGATGATCCCGAACTTCCTCGCGCCCATGCCGTACAGGTCCGTGACGGCGGCGGAGTAGCCGGAGACGAGGCTGGCGTAGAGCGCGCCCACGTCGGCCGGGGTCGGCGTTGGGTTCGCGGCGGCGAACACGAAGAGGTCGTTGCTGCCGGCGCTGAAGAGGAAGAAGGACCTCGAGAGCAGGACGCGCACCGCGGCGCTGCCCTCCCTGGCCTCCATGGCCGCCTTGGTTGACCGGAAGTATCGCACCTGCTGCGACAGCGGGATGTTGTTCCCGGCGTTCTGCGTGCACGCAATGCATCAATTAGTTAATTCATCGTCTCGTCGGCGATTAACGGCACTGTACTCGATCCATAGCTGGATTGAGGATCGACACTTACGGTGGAGTCCAGGACGCCGGCTCCTGCCGAGGCATAGTTCACACCGGCGGCGAGAGCGCTGAGTGCCAACGGGGAGGAGGGTGGCGCGAGCGACAGGTAAGCCGGCGGGCTCTCCTTCAGCCCCAGTTTCTTTGCTGCATGCATACATGCACGTTCAAAACGATCAGTCAGGCAGGCCTCTTAAATTGATAGTATCAGTATGATATAGGTATACTCATGCTTGCATGTACGACGACCGATGGATTAGTTACGCACCGATGAAGTCAGCAACGTGGTAGCCGTTGCTGAACCGCCCCGTTGCCCGGGCGCCGCCGGGGAAGTCGACGCCGTTGAGGGGCATGTTGGCCCTAGGGACGTTCGGCCCCGGCAAGTAGTTGTTGTTGCCGACGTCCAGCGTTGAGTCCCCGAACACGTACATCGCCGGCACCAGACTCACTTTCTCACCCGGGCCGCCAGCGGCGGCGGCACTGACGACCAGGCACGCCTGTATAGACAAGACCGTAACAAGGCCCTTCAGCATCAGGCTCAGGGACGGACTAGTGTACCACATGACCATGATGATGGCCTTGGTCTCTCACGACTGAGCTAACCGGAGTACGTAGATATAAGTTGCTTCAGATTGCACCTTAAGACTATCTCAATCTCTTGGTGTGTTGGTGAGTGACGCCGGGGCACGACTACTTATAGGTTCAGGCGCAAGCGCGTTTTCAGCTCTCCACCATGTCCCGGTGACGCCGCATTGCAATTTGCACCGTGCTTCACATTTCATTTCTCAGTCCGGACAATGGCCCCATATATGCCCCCCGGCGAGCAAGAAGATTTTGCATGCATTAATGATTTAACACGCCCATTGGCCATGTGCGCATGCGTGTTATGAGAGAATATCTTGGATGGATTTGATGTGTTTTTGTAACTATAGATAGACAGTCCGCAATTTGTTCCCTCTGTCGACATTTGGTCCACGGTTGTTCGTAGGTCCGCATCCGAATACCGTTAACATGTCTATTGTGTCGTTTTCGTACATATTCCATCTCTTCAGGAACAGTTGCTTTCTATATTTTTCTTTTTAAAAATACATATATATATAAATATCACGAAGATACCAATTATAGCTGCACCAACAAAGATGTTCATAAACATCAGTGATGCATACAGTCCAGAACCAAAATAAAACAAAGACCCCGTCACGATGTATAATCACGGGTCAATAGCTCTTGTGCGACACATTTGACGCGGAATGGAACGAGTGCGACATAGTTGATCACAATTGCTCTAGTGCGACATCTTTGAAGCAAACAATAGCTGCAATGCGACATGGCTCTGTTTAACCATAAAATGCAAAATTCAAGGTGTTAGGGATTTGAGTTATGACGCGTGGGGCCCACCAGTTATCCACAACAACATGAGACCCACCACTTGCTCTCATGTGTGCGGGACCCACAACTTATCCACATAAGCATGGTCGTGCTCATCAGCGTGCCCCGACCCGAGCCAGCCACGAGCCCGAGCCAGCCCATCCCCCCATTGCTTGTCCTTCCTCCTTTCCCCCTCCTTCTTCCTCTTCTCCGGCGAGGAAGCGCGCCGCCGACGAGTGATGTCTAGCTCAACCTCGGCCTCCCGCCAATGGACGCAGTACGATCCAGTGCCGCTGACAAGATGTCCCGATTGCTCATGCATGGAGCCTCTAAAGCGACTGACTTGTGTGAAGGAAGAAAATGGCAACCGTGGGCGCGACTTCGTGAAATGCTTGAGCAAGCCACAACCGGGGCAAGTTAGATCTGTCTACTTCACCAATCGTATGGTCTAATTTCTCCCGATTTATTTCTTTTTTCGTCGAATTTGGGCGGTGGATCTAGGGTTCATGCGTCGCCGACCCCTGTTTTTCAGGTTCTGAAGAAATGCGGGTATTTCGAGTGGCTAGATGACTACGTTGAGAGGTTGAAATTGGAGGAATCAACCCAAGGGCTCAATTTTGGGGCACCTCTTGCTATGGAACACGCCCCCCATTTGGCGGACAGAGCAGGTCATTGTTGTGGGCAAGCTGAACTGGGGTGTGAATTGAAGAAAATGGGCAAGCAACTAAAGCAGCTGATCGATTCGAAGCAGCAAGCAAATATGATGGCTGGAGCATTTTATTGCCGTGTCATTGCTATGGGCTTCTTTTACTTGATGTTCATCAATCACTAGAAATTGTTAGGGGTCCCAAATTGTTAGAGTTTCAGTTAGTGTGTCAAGCTAGTTTCAGGGGTCCAAGTTTCAGTTATTGTGTCTAGCTAGTAATTTCAGTTAGTCAGGGATCATTTGTTAGCCGAATTTGAATTTATGTGATGCAAAACCTACCTGTTTTTGTAATGATATTCTTAGTTAAAATTCTAGTTAGTCCATGGATTATTTTATGCATAAAATGCAGCAATTGATGAAAAAATGTAGCAATTCATAAAGTGCAGCAATTCTTCAGTTAACAGAGTGGAGGTGCAGAGTTCATGGTAAAAAAACGTTATTGGGTCGTGGGCTGATGAGGACTGTGAGAAGAAGAAGCAGGCCCAAATAGAAAACAGGCCTACCCGTTTGGTGCACCCATGTTGCTTCGATAAAAAAAGGTCGTGCCCATTTTGTGATGGATCATTTTTTGATACATAAATGTAAATCGATAAAACATTATGTGATACATTAAATTATTTGAATCGTTTTTATAGGAGGATAGATAGATCCATTCATGCACGGTTGCATGAACACATGTATGTACTGTGATTTATTTATTTTATATATTTGTTGTATGCTTACTTGAACTAAATTAGATAAAACATGCATGCATTCTTACTTGAACTAAATTAGATAGAACATGCATGCATTGTTACATGAACTAAAGTAGATAGAACAAGCATGCATGAATTAACATGCATGCATTCTTACATGAACTAAATTAGATAGGATGCAAGTTTTTTGTTTGACCATTTAAAAAGCTCTTGGTGCTCAACAAACATGAACTAGATAGAACATCAATATATAACATAAATAGTAGCGTTGCATTAACTAGATAGGGCATTACATAAACCGATAGATCAACCTAAGCACGACATAGATAGTACCATTACAACTTATATAGCTAGATAGATCAACCCAACACGACATAGATAAAATAAGATAACACGACACATAGACCGACTACTCCAAGCTCCTCCAAGGCAAACTCCTCCAAGGCGCCCAACTCCTTCACTCGTCGTCGTCGGTGCGGTACGGGAGAGTGTGCATGCTGCTGTTGGGGAAGATGTCGTGCACATAAGTGAAGATGTTGTATGTGGTGAATGCAATGAACTCGCATCCACACCAAAAAAACACGACCGAGGAGGTGGTAGGCATCGAAGCGGTTAGTGAACCTCACAATAAGGCCAACGGGATAGCCATTGTTGGTCAACTCTTCCACACGGAACATCACCGGAGAACCCCTGGGGAGGTGGCGGTAGCCAGCGGAGAGGAAGTACTCGATGAGCTCCCTTGCACCCCTCCACCTCGAGATCGCCCACACCCGTAGGGTGTTCTCCACCTGGACACCGGGAGGGTAGAGCATCTCGGGGACGGTGGGCGGCGCACGGTAGGTCATCCCGGTGTACTGCATCTTCGGGCATGAGAGGTGGAGAAGATGGACTCGGAGATGAAGAAGAAGAGTGGGAGAAGATGAGAAGATTGGGTAGGAGAAGAGTGAGAGAGAGATGATGCTAGGGGGTGCATAAATAGTCGTGGTGCACCGTTTCCTCTTCTCCATCGTGGTATAGTAATTGCATCGAGTGTGAAACGGCTACCGCTTCGCATCGAGGGGGCATCGACTGTGTACACATGTAGCACAGGAGCAATTAAAACGACGTCGCACATGAGCAATGAAAACGCGCCGAAAGATGACTGCGCTGCTGCGTGCATGCTGCGTCGGGCGTCGGGCGGGCGTCGGGCGTGCTCGATGCGCATGCATGCGGCATGCGGCGTCGGCTGGGGCGGCCAGCGCAGGGCTACGCGCATGCATAGATCGCTACACTGCGAAGTCCAACGGTTAAAAGAGTGGGCCGCTTTTAATTAAGCCCAACAACGCATGCGTGCCCCGCCAGGTCTTCTCGTCCAGCTGCCAAAAAAAGCAATAAAAAAGGCCAGCCAATCAGAGTGTAGTACACAGATCGCTGACGTAGCACTAGTGCGCGATCGAAACCGTCCATTCACGATGATCCGACCGTTCGGACTAGTGCAGGGTTTTGAGAGGTTTGGGCAAGGTTTTGAGGGGTTTTGGTGGGGTTTTGAGGGGTTTTGAGAGGTTTTAAAGGGTTAGGGTAGAGCATAACTAATTAAAAAAATCAAAAAAATATGAAACTTGTTCCAATCATCATTAGATGTGACTAGGTTGCTAGGGAAAATAAGAAACTTGGACTATGAAGTTTCTCATGAAAAACCCTTCACGAAAGATGGCTATCATGTACGAGGTTGTACGGTTTTCAAAAGTTAGGGTTGAGTGTAACTAATTCAAAAAAAATCAAAAATATACAAAACTTGTGCCAATAATCATTAGATGTGACTAGCTTGCTAGGAAAAATAAGAAACTTGGACTATGAAGTTTTTCATGAAAAAGCCTTCACAAAAGATGGTTATCACGTATGAGGTTGTACGGTTTTCAAAAGTTAGGGTTGAGTGTAACTAATTCAAAAATATATAAAACTTGTGTCAATCATCATTCTATGTGACTAAGATGTCAAGTTTCGTTTTTTGGCTCATTTGGAGAAGGTCAAAAAAACTTGCTTACAAATGGGGTTTTGGAGAGGGGCTTGGAGGGGGTTTTGGAGCTCATTTGGAGCACATTTTACATGTCCAAAGTTTCACATAATAAAAGTTCTCCGATTAATCACCTAACATGTGTAATAGTCCAAAAATCATTGTAACACCATACCACATACCAAATAACTTCAAATTTGAATTTTGGCTTAAATTTGAATTTTGGCTCAAATTTGAATTTTGTCTCGAACTTGAATTTTGTCTCAAACTTGAATAGTAATTACACAAATACATATCATATGAAAAATACAATTACACAAATTTCAATTTCAGGCAAGGTTTTATTCTATAGCATAGTACAACACCCAGTTCACTTCAGCTTCTTCTTACCACTCGATTTGTTCTTCTTCTTTTTATCAGTGCTTCTTTTTACCAGTACACCCAGTTCACTCAAGCTCTTGGTTTTCATCACTGGATCAGCTGGAATATCATCTGCTGGCACCACATCTGCTAGAGAAACAGGGGTAGGCAACACAACTTCTAACATAGGCTCAGTTGGCACCACATCTGCTGGAAAAACAGGGTTAGGCAACACAACTTCCAACATAGGGTCAGCTTGCACAACATCAGCTGGAAGATCTTCATTTGGCAACAGAACGTCCATATCTTGCTCATTTTGCAACAGCACATCCAAGTCTTGCTCATTTTGCACCACATCTTGATTTTGCAGCAACACATCAAAGTCTTGCTCATTTTGGACCACATCTTCATTTTGCACCAGCTCATCCAAGTCTGGTTCAATGTGCATGGTTTCAACAAAACTTCTCTTTTTTTCTAGAGCCATTGCCTCTTGCCTTTTTCTTTGGCTAACAATCTTCAACAACAAGGGGCTCAGCTGCACGCTTCCTCCTAAAAAAATTAAGCATGTCAATTGGTTTGTAATTGAAAAATGTAGCCAAATAGTAAACATCAAAAACATTAGCACACATACTTTGGCCTTTCAGGAGTGTAACAACACTTGGAAGATCCAGCTCGGTGCCCAAGTTCCTGGCACAATTTGCATCTATTTTTGTTACCTTTTTGGTTTTGCATCCTTCTTTCCCTTCCCTTTTTTACTACTCCCACCTCTCTCAAACCATGCATTGAATCTGCTCTCTTTAGGCATGCCAGCCTTTCTTTTTGTTAGGGGAGGACACATGGAAAATTCTATGTCCACTTCAGGCCATTGAGACTGATCTGTAAGTGCTGGAATTGGAGTTGCATATGCAGCCTTGAATTTTTCTACTGAGTAATATTCGTGCAAATATGGGTGCATGTTTATCTTTGGTCGGGAGGCCAAAAAAAGTATGGCATGATCACATGGTTTCCCAGTGTGTTGCCACTCCAAACAAGTGCAATCATGCATTTCAGTGTTAACAACATTCCTTCTACCAGTTTTGGTATCTCTAACTTCAGCACCCCACACAAAAGATTTTTCAACAGATAAATGTGTAAGATTTCTGCTCCTGTTGACCACCTGTTGTACCACTGCAGGAATCTTGTCCCCTTGCAGACAATCACCAATCCTTCCTCTCAATTCCCACAAGTGCATGATCATGATCCTGATTTGGTCAACCATGTCATGCACAGGCAGATTTTTCAACCGCTTCACCTTGTTGTTAAAATTTCTGTCAAGTTGTTGTTGTTATGATCACATTTGATGGCAGTGTTAAATCCTGACCTATACCATAATAGAGAATGGTAGGTGTTGACCCATGGACCAAACTCAGGGCATGCTGTCATTATCTTACCAAGATGATATGAATATGTCTGTTTAGTGTAAGATCTTGCTGTTGGCCACATGCGACCAAATTCTTCCCCTCTGAACTTTTTGATCAAATTCATCCACATATGGCCGAAGCACTCTCTCTGCTCACAATGGGGGAACACATTATTGACTGCATTTTCTAGCCCTTTGCATGCATCTGTGTGGACTGCCAAAGGTGACACTGGACCTATGCATCTCTTCAACTGCATCATGAACCATGTCCATGAGACCTCTGTCTCTGACTGAAACAAGCCAATAGCAACAGGGAACATCCAGTTGTGTCCATCTAAAGCATTGCAAGCTGCCAATTGACCATTCCACTTGCCGGTCAAAAACGATGAGTCTATGCTCAAATATGGACGACAACCTGCCTTGAAGCCATCGATGCAAGGCTTTAAAGCCATAAAAAACTTAGAGAAAAAGGACTCTTCCTTCCTCTGTTACCTCATTATCTATCTCCACAACACTGCCAGGTGACCTCTTCTCCACCTCTGCTTTCAAATTATAAAGCATCCTAAATGTATTTGCCCAGTCACCATATAATTCTTTCATTGCCCTTTGTTTTGCCTTCCACACTGTGTTATACTTCACCTTAATCGGATACTGCTTTTCCAAATCTACTTTAAGTTTCTTTGCAGTAGTATTTGGTTTCTTGGCTAAAATAGGAGTGATCTTTTCTGCAATCCAAAGTTGTGATGTCATGGTTGATACTCTATGTGAACTTGTAATACAAGTATGTTGGTGTGGGATTTGATTGACCCTAATGGTATTTCCATCAGGTTGGCGTCTAGCAGAAATGTACCACTTGCAAGGCTTCACACTTCCATCAAAACCTCTGCATCTTGCATAAAACTTCTTTCTATCAATCCACTTTGTCTTGGCATCATACTCATGTTTGACTGCATAAGTCTTGAAACACATCCTAAACTCATCCATGTTTGGGAACAACTTCCCTACTGCAATAATAGGGTTTTTCTTGTCATAGACATTTACCAACTCATCATCATGTGCATCATCTACATCATCTGCAGCATTTTCCATCAGCTGTCCATCCACATCTTCACATATATCTCTGTTAGCATCAGTAGGCATACTAGATTCATCATTCTCCTTCTTAGCTTCATCAGCTACTGGAATGCCAAATTTTTTGGCCATCTCAGTGTCATCCATTGGTGCAATGACTAAATCAGTTGGCTCATTTAATTCAACCGAATTCCAATCAACAGAAAGAACCCTTGCAACACCATCAGATCCGTCTTGTGCATCTGCATCAGCCCCTCATGTAGTACTGTCACTTCACCCGTACACATGGGCATTATCTGCCTCTCTGAAGCCCAATCATCATCTACCATTTGTGAAGCCAATTTTGAGGGAACATATCAAACCTTAGAATCTGATTTCAGATCAACGAGCTCTGCATGAAACGTAGTTCGTTTGGTTGTCCAGCCATCTTGTCGATCGATTTCATCAACCATCTCTTCGCCATCCTCAATTCTCACATACTCTCCTTTCCAATTATCAAACCATAACAATGCTGCCTCTTGCTCTGGACCCCAAAAAATGCTCTCCCCAATTTTTTCCACCACATTCCTCACGGCCTTCTCTTCCATGCTCTGTAGTTCTTGTGGATCAATCTCTGCTAATTCAACCTCCAATTTCACAATTGTATCTCTCTCTATGTCCCGCACGCTACCATCACCTAGCTTCGCCTTAGAAGGAAAGAATTCGATAATGAATTCAAATGTCCGAGCATCATCGCCCCTGTTTTTCAATGGCGTGCACTGTAAGCTAGCGGAAGCAGACGAGGCACAAATCGCATTGGTTGGAAAGGATGCACGGATTACCTAGTCAACGTTGTTGTCTTCGGTGGCTCCATCGCCTTTAGCCCCCCTCTGCCCCACCCAAATCTGGATCAAATCGACAAAAAACAGAGGAGGGAAACTGGCGGCAGTGAGATCTAACTCGACACAGAGGGAACGGGCAGGACAAGGGTTCCGGGTTCACTCACCACAACCACCGTCGTCGCCGAGAACGGGAAAGCTCCGCCGTTGCAACAAAATCGCCGCCACCGTCTCCGGCTCACCGCCGGGAACGGAGAGGAGGGAGAAACACAGGTTCAGATAGACAGGCCAGGCACGGGGACACGTCTCAACCGATGCACTGCCAAGTGGGGCTCGTAACTAGATGCACTGTCAAGTGGGGCCGTAACTAGATGCACTGCCAAGTAGGACCCACATGTCTTAAACATAACCTCACTCCCGTTGACGACCATTTTAATCGCCCGAGTGAGCCTCGGCTATTTGGGCCAGTGAAACATCGCCGGGAGCAATTTTCAACAACGACGTCGCACTGCATCCAATTCCCATCAAATGTGTCGCACATGAGCTATTGACCCGTATAATCACTCGCAACTAAAGCACACTAACCATCATCAAATACAACACCCGTGCTACAAACTAGGCTCTCCAAAATCAACGCCTTTAGAAAGAAAATAATGCTTAAGTGTTCTCGTCACCCGATCAAAGATCTTAGGTTTTCATCTCAGAGAAATCTATCTCTACTTATTACTATTTATAAAGAGCAAACATAAACACCCCTAAAACCACACAAGAAATTGTACACAGGATATCTAGGACCCTTGATCAAATCAATCTAAACAGATCCTATTGCCCAGGTTACGCTAATGGTCTGCCGCCCCGATCAACGTCTCAGATCGCATGTTTTGCCCCGCACACGCCCTGGTTTGCCAACCGTCCTAGCGCTTCGCGTCCCCGTGATTTAGGAATTGGGATTCCATCCTCTGCGTCAGACCTGCACCTGCGCCGCCGCTCCTCCCTTCCCATCCTCTTTGCGCCGCCCTTCTCCTTGTGCTTTCAACACTGGCCGCCGCACCAGGATATACTCCATCGTCCGTTTGTCCTCCTGCCAGATCCACCTCCATCTACGCCCCTCCACGCGACGCCCGACAGCGGCACTCCCATCTAGCCCATCGAGGTCGCCTACGCCGGCGAGTCCGCCAAGCCGTCTCCACGACCGTGCCAACACCGCCGCCCCCGGTCGAACTCGACTGAACCTGATCCCTGCAGCAGGCGGCGGCACCTCGCCCTCATGGATCCTCTCGACTCCCACTTGCCAAGGTGCATCGGCCCGGCGGCGGCAACTCGCCCTCATGGATCCTCTCGCCTCCCATTTGCTAAGATACATCAACCCTCTTCTTTTTTTCCTTTTCCCAAGAACACATCGATGCACAAAATCTCAAGGAGGATGGGATGGGAAGGGAGGTAGATGGGTAGTATCTGATTATCTCTGTGTTAGTCTGATAAAGCTCCGTAATGATCTTATCTGGTAAAAGGCAGCCGTATTTGATTATCTTTGTGTTAATCTCATATTGTTGGGTTGGTTCGGACTTCAATTGAGCAATCGAGATTAGTGAATTAGATTCTATAGTCAATGGGCGATGGAGGATTGTCAATTGGATTCTATATATAGTTCGTGTCCATTCTGTAGGATGTCACCTAACTTATTTTTCCTAGCGTGATTGTGGCCGGATTCGGCTATCCAAAAGCAAGATCCTTATGTTTATAACCAAATTATTAGTTCATAACCATTTGTTAAATTCAAAAACTAGGCCCAGGTCCTACACATTCATCCGATACTGGACGATACTGCTGAGCCTGTGGCGTTCCTACACAGGTCACCAGTTCCATACTCGACGCATCGTCGGCGTCAGCTTGCCGTGGCGCCTCTCTTCGCCGCCCAACGGCTGCCCTCGACGTGTTGGCGGCCCAACCGCCGCCCTCAAAGTAACCTTCCGACAGCCTCGACAACTACCGGCAGTAAGCGCCCTATCCATCCTCTTCTCTCTCCCTCAAATTATCTCTCTTCACTTCGTGGAATCACAAGCTGAGCCATTGCTGGTGGAATTTATTTCTATCAGGTCGGACGGCGCGAAGCCGCACCTGGTCATCAACTCATCATCCAATTTCAGAAGTGTAGTTGCAGGTAAGAATGAGGAGTAATAGAGAATGATTTATTGGCAATACATTGTTCAGTCTGCACTACATTCTTCCCAGGTTTTCGTGCAATGCAAGTCTAACAAAACAGAGAAAAAAAGTATCATGTCTCCATCAGCGACTTTTGTTTCCATTGACACATTTTTTCGACAGTTGATTACATTTACCGGAGAGAAAATTCAATGTTCTCCTGATCCTTATATGATGTCTGTTTATGTTCCTTGTGAAACATAATAGAGCAAATTCAGTACCCGCTAATCCGCAATTGTCTAATATGGTATGGTCTTGCTTTCTGAAACATATATATCGTGCACTTATGGCTTTGCTTGGATAGACTATACATCAAAGGATTTGGAATCGGTATACTGGATCTGTGAGTTTTATTTTACCTCTTCACATTTTCATTTGGCAGATAATTTAACTTTGATGGATGTTTTTTTTTTGAGCGATCACCGGGGGGGGGGGGGAGAGAGATTCCCCACCTGAATATATTGCATCAAAACGTTGAGGACAAGGCCTCAGTTACATCAGGGTTTGGGGAGGACAAGCCTCAATTACATCACATCAGAAATACAAAGGGTGAACAAGATGAAAGCCCAAAAGAAGGCACGAGCTAGCTAGCAGACCGAAAGGCCGACACCAAGAGAAATACTAGTAGAAGTGGTGTGTCGTCTAGAGAACACAATACCAACACTAAGCAACTATCCTAACGCACCACACTGGCATGCGTACCGACTCTATGGCCCTCTACTGAGCATCCACAATCAACGAGTGAAACCATCACGAACCTTGATTTGGAACTCCGCCACACGAAACCGGAACGATTAGCAAGCAGGGAAGGCATCATTGCGTCGTAGTTGAGCAAAGTTGAACCGGGTCAACACCAAGAGCATGAAGCTCGCCACAACACACGATCACACCATGGGAAAGCCTTGGGCAAGCAGACCGAAGCACGAGGAATCATCCAACAAGCAGGAGGCGGATGGATGGCGACGTATGACTCCCAAATGACGCCCTCAGGAGGGAAAACGACATCCGCGGATGACGTCGTCAAGAGGCTTTCGCCCGGAGCACATACCTAGCAGATCAACCAAAGCCACAGTGCCGAAGACCATGCCCCCAAGAAGGAATGCGACGCCAGAGAGACGCTGCCGTGGTCAGCTGATATGGATCAGCAGAGATTTCTCCCCGACACGTAGAGGTCAGTCGAACCGGCATGCCACCATCCAAGTGAAGTCGAAGGTCGAGGCGGGCACGACGGGAGTCGAGGCGGTCAGCGGGGAGGCCGAGGACTTCCGGGGCGAGGGAGGCGACCCCCGGCCGGATCTTGCGGCCCGGCGAGGAGGGTGGGGACGAGGCAGGCGGTGGAGCAGCGTGTGCTCGAGCGGGGGCTGGACGACGGTGGACTGGGGGGACGAGGGGAGGTTCCCGGCCGAAAACAGCGAAGGCGAAGGCGATTTAAGGCCGGATCTAGCGGAGGCCGACGCGAGGACGCCGGTAGGAGGCGCCCCCCGACCGGATCCGGCGGCGGAGGGTCGTGGGGGACGAGGGGCTTCAAGGGGTGGCGTCGGGGCGAGGGGGGGGACCACGAACTGCGGCGATGAAGGCGAGGGGGCCGGGCCTCCAGATCTGGCACCGGCCAGGACGGTGAGGGGTAGGCGACGCTGCAGGATGGGAAGCCAGATCCGCCACTGTCCTCGCCTTATCCGGATTCAGGAGGGAGTATGTTGGCATCGACGGCCGGATCCAGGACGAGCGCCCGGGGACATGCAGGGAGCTCACGGGAGGGCGGAATGACCACCCCGCTGCCACCTTCCTCGACGGCTGACGGGCTCGCCCGCGAGCAGCCTCCGGCAGCGGCGGCGCGGGGGGAGGTGGGGTTGGGAGGTTTTGGGCGGCGGTGGATTTCGCCCCCGAGTCGCCTCCGGAGGGGCGGCGCGGGGGGGGGGGGGGATTTTGATGGATGTTGGAACCTCGAACTAATGCTGAGCATAGGTGTCATTCAGGTGTGTGTGGTTTTTCTCCTCTACTTTTATCTGGATAGTTATGTTTTCTTCTTTCATATGCTTTGCCAAGAAACATTGATGCTCTAGTGGAAGAAATGTACCAACCAGAAAAAAGCAATTCTATTTCAGAAAGGAAATGTAGGATCTTTTAGGGTGCATTTATACAACAACAAAAAAACATGTATATATTGTGACGACCGACGACAGTTTGATTTGGAAGTTATAAGAAATGACGCCCCTGCTCATCTTTGTTATTATTTTCCATGGACAAGAAAACAACAAGGAAGTTCAGAGTTTGTTTTTCAAGTGAAGAAGCTCCTGGGCCAAGGCATCGCACTCTTCTTATTCTGTAATCTGCACCTTTGTTTGCCTGGGAGCTTCTTATTGGGCAGATACAAACTATGTACTAAAAATACAAAAAAAAGCAACCCATAAGATATACGTAGTAACATGGAGTGTGTTCATGCATCAATTTGCTTTAGTGCAGAGAATATGTGTAATATGAATTGTTTTCCCCGAACTTTAGCGGTAACATTTTCATGAGGTTGTAATTAAGCATTACTTATAATTTGGGACCTCAAGTTTGTGATAGCTTTGGGATTATTGCATGCTTGTTTATGTTCCTTGTGAAACTTAAGCCATTTTTTCTCCTGATCCTTACATGATATCTCAATATCTTTGTTGCTCTTCATTCCAAATTTTCGATCCGCAAAACAGTGATAAGGGACAAGGATGCACTTCCATGCTCATTGGCCCTAATGATAACTGCAAGTTGCTCACGAGATATTTGAAGAAATGCCTCTAAAATATTAGTAAGTTATAATATATACATAGTTATTTTAAATTTGATTAATAGTCAGTGCTATGTATGAAAAAGGTCTCGAGAAGTTACCTTTTTTCTACTGCCTTTTAACATTATTTTCTGAATCTGCAGGATATTAGACCATCTTGATGCAATGGCTCAACATGATCTGTTATCTTCAGCCGACAAATGAAGATGGTGCCATTGATCATTTATTTTTCTGAGACTATTGTGCATAAATAACCACATAAAAAAATTGTGCTCCGACTGGCAGGCACTCCTCCAAATGATCCTTAAGAAATCATGCATTGGGGTATTAGCCATCCATGTATTATACATTCTCATAGAAGAGTAGTTATTTCCACATGTATTCGTCCATTGGTCATTATATTTCTGAATTTGAATTGTTTCTAGACTTTGCTGAAGCATATTGAATTGCTTAAAATCCTGGACTGATAGAGGTGTGTGGAAATGCTCCTCTAAATTAGCCATGGTCAAGATACTATCCGCTGAAACTTGAGTATTGGTAGCAAAAGAGCGCAGTCTTAAAAGTTGCTGATTCATAGAGGGGCTCTTGCCAGTTATCATAACAGAATAGAGTAGATTTACCATTTTTTTGTCTTGCAAGAAGCATGTTCTTTGTTACCAATGAGTTTTAATTAAAAAAATTATCAGTGCAAGCATGGCAAAATTACTAACGCACATGCAAGATTACTAGATTATACAAATTGTTTGGTTGTGCATTAGAGGATTTGAAATGTTTTGCAAAACTCTTTCATATGCAACATGTATCATTTTAATTTTTACAATTACAATGTACTCGAAAAGGATAGAAGATTTGGATTGAAGCCGTTTTGAGATGGCAAGTAAATTTTTTCTGTTTCTATATATGATATATCATGCATTGCACGTGCAAGCTTACTAGTAATACCTAAATAGTTCATCCACACTAACCTATTTATCTTAACATGCAAGCTATCCACATCAAGTAGGTCCATCATGTAAAAATTATTTTCCACTAACTCTTTATGCATTTGCTTTCATTAATTTTGCATGCACATGCAACCTAAAAAAATAATATTTTTTATGCACTTATCCTCATGATTTTATAAGAGACTTTTTAATAAAAAAATCAAATTATGAGTTATCTCATATTTTATTTTTTATGCATATCTATAATTGCTATTGTTTGTTTTAGGTTTAGCCAAAGGTGGAGATGTTTTCATTGTCTCTACTCAACGTTCTTTTCATCTCTTATCATCTCATCGATATATTGTTAAGAAAATAAATTAACAAAAAAACTGATCTTTTGGATTTTTTAGTACTTTTTCTTAGATTTTTAATAGTCCATCCACTCTAACCTATTTATCTTGACATAAAAGCTATCCACATCATCAAGTAGGTTCATCATGTAACAATTATTTTCCACTAACTCTTCATGTACATGCTTTCATTAATTTCTAAATAAATAATATTTGTATGCACTTAGTCTCATGATTTATAAGAGACTTTTTATACAAAAATCAAATAATGAGTTATCTCATATTTTATTTTTCTATGCACATCTATAATTGCTACCATTGTTTTAGGTTTAGCCAAGGGTGGAGATGTTTCCATTGTCTCTACTCAACGTTATTTTCATCTCTTATCGTCTCATATATTGTTAAGGAAATAAATTAACAAAAAAAAACTCATTTTTAGACTTTTCATCAAATTTTCTTAGATTTTTACTCTAAACAATCTTCTTTCAAAAAGAAATTATAATCAAATTATACTATGTTTAATAAATTTCTCATGTTTTCAAACATCAAATTATTTCCTAACAATTTCCACAGTAACGCGCGGGGAATTATCTAGTTAAGTTCAAGTTTTCAAAACAATGCCTACAGCAGGAGCGTTGCCAGTTACAACCAACGAAGGTCAGGCATTGGGTTTTCACCCTGGAAATCATGGCTCGACACTCAAGGAGCACCACCAAAATTGCAGTCCACCTGTGTTTCCACCCCGCTTGCCAAAGATGCTATTGCGAATCACCGAACACCCGACACACAGAAATAACATGTGCAGCATTATCTTCATCAACAAAAACCCTCTTCGTCACAACCAACATCCGATCGCAACCACCATGACCTTCTCTATCTTTGTTAGTTTCATGAAAATATATATGAAGATATGTCTCATGCTACCGACAAGAAGACGAAGCTTCGTGCCTTGCTTAAAAAGGATGCACACGATCACATTGATTCCCCTCTAGATTTCATGTAGAATCTTGTGCCAAACTTTGAAAATCACCGACAGAAAAACCGTAACTCCGAGGCGACCCAATTGAGAAGGTGGACTTGAACAACAGAGCTAAATACCACCTTTATTCAAGCCGAATCAGTAGTCCCCACACCGTCGTCTGACTCCCGGCGATAGGATTGGGCTGGCCAACCATCGGCTCAGACGAGCATGTGGCCGACCCAAAGATCGGGCCACATCAGGTCAATCGTGTACAACGGCAAGATAGTGGCCGCCCAGTGACATTCGACCGCCGTGCTGACCACACTAGCCTCCGCGACCACCTTATTGGAACGGAGGAAGGCACGCCATGAACCAGAGCAGCGAGCCGCCGCACTGTTGGCCGCCATCATCCACTCCATGCGTGGCCCTAGCACCGCCGCCATCCCGCATAAGACGTCACACCACAAGGATCAGTGATCCAAGCAGCCGCGAAAAAAATGTCACCACCGCCATCGGTCGCGCGGGCTTCACCCAACGGCATCCGACGACGACGACGCGGCTGGGGAAGGAAGAAATAGGAACGGAGCTAGCTTGGGCGGGTCGCCCCCATGTCACCCTGGGCGAGGGCGGCGCGGGGTTCTTTCCGCGTTACTATATTAGAACAGTAAAAAAATGAAATGCTTGGCCGTTTCTTTCTTAAGAGGAGATGCTTGAACATGTTGGCTTAAGAGGAGATGCTTGAACATGTTGGCCGGGGTTCCGCTTGAATCTGTATCAACCATGTGTGGCCACTTTTAAAAAACACGGAAGCTTCTACAGGCATCCGTTCGTCCACGTCGGTAGCACATCCATGATCCCATGTCCTAGGCACAGCGTCTCATGTCAGCTCCGAAAAGCTGCTTTGCTTCCCCCTAGCTGCTCCGCACGCGTCGTCGTCTCCTCCACAAGAACGCTCTCGCCTCGCCCGTACGTCGACAAAACACAAGGTAGTCAGACCACCGATTCGGAGCCGCCCGCCGGCCGACGCCCACCATAGCATGCATATGCATGCACCGGCAGCGTTGGAGCAATACCGCTACCGCCGACGAGAAGGAAACCGCCTTGCCGGGCACACAGACATGCTGCAACTGCCGCCAAAAGCTCAAATTTGTCCCGATTCCATCACATGCACCATAGCTAGCTAACTGGCTGCTGCGACGAGTCTAGGGCGTGGAGCTCTATAGGTATATATACTCGGCGCCCCGATCTCTGGCTCATCGATCTCCAAGTCACCACGTCAACCTGTTGCAATTGCAAAGCTAGCTAGGGCGTCGCCGGACCGGGAGGAGTTGATGGACTACGAGGTTCCGGAGTTCCCTGGTGTTCGCCGCAACGATGACGACCTGCGCGCGCTCGACGGCGACTACTTCACGTGAGTTGTGTGTGCCGTCCGGTCCTGTTCATTGTTCAAGGCTGCAGTGTGTTTCATTTCATGGCCGAACTTTTCAGCCCTGAGCTGCTGGAGCTGCTGCTGCGCGGGGACGACGGCGGCGGCGGCGCGGGAAGCTACGTCGTCCACGAAAACCCCTGGATGATGAATCTTCCTCCGCCGCTGCCGCCGCCGTGCCCTGTGCCAACTTACCGTACCGCCGGCAACCCATCTGGGGAAGCCATCGCGAGTGAGGCCGACATGGCGTCGTGGATCTGCCAGATCATGGAGCAGGAGGCCTCTGATGAGCGTGATGTGCGGGACGCTGCGACCGCGGAAACGACCAATTCCGAGGGAGGCCGCACTGTGCCCAGCTGCAGCGGCGGTGCCTCCTCCGTCGGCGCGCCAACCGGTGGCGTGGCGGCGGGTGGTGCAGCCGAGTGCCGACGTGGGCGGCCGAGCAGCCGCCGGAGACGGGCTTGTTCGGGGAAAGCAGCAGAGCAGGTACGTAGGAAATGCACATGCGCACGTACTCCGTATGCTGTGGATGGAAACACTTCATGGGATTAATTTGTATGCATGCACACACGCAGAGGCGGCGAGATAAGATCAACGACAAGATGAGGACTTTGCAGAAACTGATTCCCAGGTGCAGCAAGGTATATATATACACCACTACTTTCGCAAATCATTTCATAATTTGTATTTCTACGAGATAGAAAGCCATTTTTTAACATCACTTTCGACCCAACCCTAAATTAAGATGGAGCGCATGCATGGAGTGGAGTAATTTTGATCTCTACGTACGTACAAATGATACGATATACATTTTGATCAGACTGACAAGGCCTCGACGCTGGAGGAGGTCATCAAGTACGTGAAATCATTACAGCACCAAGTGCAGGTATGATTCCTGATGCATCTTGTTGATTGCGTACGTGAAAGTTTCAAAAGCGAGAACATGTTTCACTCCATGATGCGTACGTGCAGGTGATGTCGGCAAGCGGATACGCCATCCCGACGACGCCAATCTTGCCGCTTGGCGTGATGCCGCCGTCCTGCGGGAAGGCGCCGGCGATGATGCTCCCTCGGTGCCCGGTTTTCCCGACGGTGTACGCCTGCCCTCACCACCGTACGCCGCTGCCGCTATCGGCGCCGTGTACTCGTCGCCATCAGGCTGAACCTGCAGGATCGTCTGCCGGCCGGCAGCAGCCAGCACCAGCAGCTGCTCCTCGTCGTCGTCGTCTTGTCCCGAACAACCTGCAGACAGTGCCGAGTTACATGTAAAGCCACGTGGTACTCGCAGTGCGGCCTTACAGCGCGACTGGCTCCGCACCACAAGATGAGCGACCCAACGCCGCGCCATGGCCATGGCGAAAAAGATGGCGTCTCATTCTACATTTATACCCTTCAGATGGATCAAAGAGCTCTTTAGAGCATCTTCAATACATGATGTATATTTGAAGATGTAAACCTAAATGTTGTATAATTTACAATGTTAACATTAAAAAATGCCTTTTACATCTTTAAAAAAGATCGAATTTCAACAGATGATGTATATTTGTGATGTAAAACTCCAACTCCAATAAAAGATGCAAATGGAGATGTAAAAGTATACTTCAACTACTACTTTATTTCAAACATAATTGAACATAGTTCTATATTCATCTACCACTACTAGTTCAACTTCTACTAGTTCCAGGTACTACATTCAGCTACCACCATTACGGGACAGCAGCCGGCCACCGTCGGCGTAGGCCAGAAAGCCGTCGGCTTAGGCTTCCGTCGGCGTATAGCCGTCGGGCATGGGTTTTCTCGGGCTTGCCCTAAAAGCCGTCGGCGTAGGGGCGGCCGTCGGCGTATAGGTTGGCCCGACGGTTTTTGCGCGGCCGTCGGCGTAGCGCCAGTGGGCCCCACCCTGGGCTTAATGGCCGTTAGGCCTGGTTGCTCTCTACGCCGACGACCGGGCCGTCGGCCTAGGTTGCCACGCGGCAGGCTGTGGGGCGGCTGGGCTTTGGGCCTACGCCGACGGCCTGGCCGTCGGCTTAGGGTCCCTTTCAGCCAGGCCACGCGTCACCTCCTCCTCGCGTCTGGGCAGCGGGTCTACGCCGACGGCTATACGCTCGGCGTAGGCTCTGTCATTTGGCACAAAACAAGGCCTACGCCGACGGCCTCGGCGTAGGTCTTGACATGTTTTCCCTTTTTTTCATTTCTGGTTCATTTCCTGCATATTTAAAATTCTCATAAGCATATAGCCATTATATTATTCATACCTAGATCAGAGCCAGACATTATAGGCATTTATATTACAAATGCACATTGACAAAGACCAAACAATGCAAAATAAGAGACATAGTATAACAACATCTTATACATATATAGCATAACAAGTTCCAAACATGCAAAATAAGAGACATAGTATGGATACAAAGTATAACAACATCCCAAACATCGTATCGGTACAAACGAGACCTCTACACGTCAGCTCATCGCGTCCGGAGAGGGAGTCGAGCCGGAGAAAACGAGGTCTCCGCGCGTGAAGATAGGCGACTGACGGTGCGGAGGCGCCGTCGAACCAGCATCGGAAGCAGGTGATCCCGCGCCACCATGAACCAGTGTGCTCTCGCGCGAGGCACCACCACCACCGGGGCCAGGGTGCACCGGTGTGACCGCGCGGGACGACGACGGCGAGGCAGCAGCACAACCAAAGGGTCCAGTCCCGGAGGCTCTCGTTCCCTACACGTTTGAGCAATAGTTAGCAACCGCCAAGGCACATGAAAGTGGTAGCAACTGATTGGGCAAGTAAATTACCGGGGTTAAGCCGGTGTAGTAGAAGTTCTGGGCGAATTCTTCCTTCGATACAAACTCCGGCTTAAGCCCGGCTCGAGGAGGTCGTGGCGGTATATCGACGAGCACTCCCGTAAGCCGAGCACTCTCTTGAGCCTGCAAGATAGTTAACATGTCAAGCATTGCACAAAAGTATGAAAATTGAGACTTGTCATCTTTTGAAAAAAAGAAAGGTTGGAACTTACATCTTCTTTTGCCTCTTTCCACACCTCGTGTACTTATGCTCTCTGTCTCCACTGCGCAAGGTCCACCAAATAGGCGTCGTTGTGGGCCTTGTAGGCCGCCTCGAAAGTAGCCTACAATTACAAAAATTGAACCATCTCATCAACTAAGCCACTGAGGAAGTAGTATTGTCATAGAAAGGATGGAAATCAGATAAACTTACATCATAGCCAGTCTGGAAAGGCCGTCGTCGAGGAGGCGGTGCGGGGTCATCGGGACCGAGGGTAGCCTTGATCTGCGTGAGGCTCAAAGTGGGAGTGCGCGGGGTCATATTATCCATAACGCGCAGACGACCGTGCTGAAGGCCTCCCCCAGACACGACCAACGCTCTGGGGTCGGGTTCCGCACTTCTAGGGTCGTCCAACTCCGGATTAAAAGCGATCATCTCCTCGAGGTAGTTAGCCAAAGTCCCCAAAGTTCTCTTGCTCTTGATAGAAAATTCCCTCGTATGTTTGAGGGTTAATGTTGTTGTAATCGTCCTCGGAGGGCATGGGTAGTTTACCATGTGGCGATACCTGGTACACGACTTCCCAGCCCTGGAGGTATTCTTTCTGGCATGGGTAGGGCAAGTAATAAACTTGCTTCGCTTGGTGAGCCACAACAAAGACATCGGATCCGCTATAGGTGGTTGAAGGCCTAACTTCAACTAACCCAATGGAAGGGGTATTTTTGTGTCCATGGTGTGGATCGAACCAGTGGCATCTGAATACAACGAGCTTGAGTTCTACGGGCCCATTGTTGAACGTCAACTCGTATACGTTCTGCAACCTTCTGTAGTAATCAAAGTCATCTTGTCCCTTGGTGAAGACCCCGGTATTTATAGTTTTTGCACCCGGGCGACTATTTTGGTGGCCCTCTGTATGAAAACGATACCCATTCACATCATACTTCTCATACATGTTGACTTTACTGTTAAAACCCTGATAGACACATCTCAACTCATCCGACATCATCACTGTGGATCAGCTCCCTACAAGTTTAGTACGAATCGTGCATTAGTTACGTGTAATAAGAGGGCCAAGTTGCCAGGTAATTAAGAGGGATAGGTTACGGATTACCTTTTCCCTGAACCATGACGTGAAACTTCTTCCCGGGGCACCCCCTTTCAGAAGAGCATCCAACTGCGCAGCATCGGGATCTGTTGGTCCCGGCCACACCTCATCCACGAATTGGCTAGAAGGAGAAAATACGTATTAGAACGAAACCGAGTTACTAGTTGCAAAGTAATTAAGTCGCCATTTTACCTAAGGAAACTGGGCACCACCTCCTCCCCGCTCTCTTTCTTCTGGTCGTCCACCACTTCCCCCATGTTCATAAGCACATAGAGCATTATGCACTCCTTATCTTGGTTGGACAAGGTATGAGGTTTTGCGCCACCGGCCTTGCCACCGGGAAACTTGAAGAGGAGGAGCTTGGGGTCACGCTTGGGCTCGTCGACATTGTACCGAGGTACCTGGTTATGCATAGTGGGAACTTCATCCGCATAGTACGCTGTCGTGACGTTTGCTATCTCCTGGAGGATAGTTTCCTCAGCTATGCATGCTTCAATCTTATTTTTGTTTCCACATTTGAGCCGAATATACTTCAACTCTCTCTCAATACAAAACTGCCAACGAAACTGCACTGGTCCACCCAAGAGTGCCTCGTTCGCGAGATGCACAATGAGATGCCCGATAAAAGTCGCAAGCGTTACGGTTCAAAATATGCGAGACCACTAATGCATATTTATCCGCGTAACGCTTACAGTCGTGATGACGCCTAGGTGACGCGACTTGACTTGGTGATCTAGACATGAAAATAAACCTAGCTACATAAGACGGGTGAACGGATTCTCACCCTTGAAGCGTGATCGACGACGGGGGTGCGAGGCGATGAAGGGGGCTCCGAGACGGCGGCGGCTCCAAGATAGTCTGAATGAAAAAACTGGAATTAGAAGTCACATATTATTATGCTTGACATTTTGCTTATTCTCTAAATCCTATTTTGCTTAACATTGTCCTTGTTGTCTAAATCCTATTTTTTTCACAATAAACATAACTTCTCCAATTTTCAACGAGACACCACAGGATACCCCACTTCTCCAATTTTTTGTTTTTCTTATTTTTGCAGATCTAAATACTCTATTAAAAACACTATCTTATCTTAACTTTGCTTTTGCAAACTCAAAATATTACAAACATTGAATTAATTCTTTGACATAAAAGGAAAAACAAAAATAATGTATACTATAAATGAAAGCAGTGCAAAATGTAAGCATTATGATTTTGTTAGCATCTTTTTTGTACAAAATGTAACAAAATGCAATAGCAAAAAAAAAGACCCGAGTGCTCACGGAGGGGTGGCTGGAGGGAGGGGTATCCGGCGGGGTCAGGGCCGCGGAGGGGTGGCCCGCGGGCGGGGTTGCCGTGGAGGGGTGGCCGGCGAGCTCGATGGCGGTGGAGCTCAGGGGCGAGGGATGCAGGGGAGCACGGGCGGGGGAGGGCGGAGCTCGGAGGCGGGGGAGCTCAGGGGCGGGCTCCGGTGGAGGCACAGGAGGAGCCGAGGGAGCTCGAGCCCAGCCTCGAGCTCGAGGAGGCGGCGCCGGGCCTGGGCGGCTGCCGGATCCGGTGGCGGCGGGGTCGGGATCTGGCCGGCGCGCGCCCCGCGTGGTGCTCCGGTGGGGCACGAGATGGGGTGGGGGACGGGATGCGGCGAGGGGGGCCTGGCGGCGGTGGCGGGCTCCGGCGGCGGGGTTGGGGGAGCGGCGGGGTCGGGGGGTTGGGCACGAGCGAGTGGGGGCGGCGGATAACGGCCCAGTGGACCTGTGTCCAAATAAAGTGGGCGCGAACCTACGCCGACGGCCAGGTCGTCGGCTTAGGTTTATTTATTTTTTGAAAATTGGGATACGCCGACGGCCTGGCCGTCGGCTTAGGTCCATTTTCATTATTTATTTATTTATTTATTTCTGTATTCTTTTATGTTTTCAAGCATATTTTTTTTACTTTAATACTTTTTTACACCATTTTAATAGTTTTTCAACAATATAAAATCTTTTTACACCGTTCACCTCTGAAACCCTAGATCGGGGGACCCGCAAATCTACCCCTATAGCTTTCTCTGTACGAGGGTTCATCAATGGAATTTTTTATCTATCTATGTTTGTTTAGCACATATGTACATGGAAAACCAAGGTTGAACACATTTCACCATATTATTCACATCGGTAGACCCGTACCGGGAGTTTCCACATACGAATCGATGATTTTACTAAGTGTTAGCCCATGTCCGTGAACAACGTCAGACACATGACCTACATATGCCATCTACAAACATTAAATCACACTTATAAACATAACCTAGCTCCACATGCAGGTTTCCAATGATTCCGGCCCTCCGACGGTCACCTCCGAAACCCTAGATCGGAGGGGGGGGGGCGCAGGTCTACCCTTATAGCTTTCTCCGTTCGAGGAGGATGGACCAATGGACTTTTTTATCTATATATGTTTGTTTAGCACATATGTACATAGAAAACCAAGGTTGAACATATTTCACCACATTATTCACACCGGTAGCCCCGTACCGGGAGTTTCCACATACGGATCGACGATTTTACTAAGTGTTAGCCCATGTGCGTGAACAACGTCAGACACATGACCTACATATGCCATCTACAAACATTAAATCACACTTATAAACATAACCTAGCTCCACATGCAGGTTTTCCGATGATTCCGGCCCTCCGACGGTCATTCACCTCCGAAACCCTAGATCGGGGGGGGGGGCGCAGATATACCCTTATAGCTTTCTCCGTACAAGGATGGACCAATGGAATTTTTTATCTATCTATGTTTGTTTAGCACATATGTGCATGAAAAACCAAGGTTGAACATATTTCACCACATTATTCACACCGGTAGCCCCGTATCGGGAGTTTCCACATACGGATCGACGATTTTACTAAGTGTTAGCCCATGTCCGTGAATAATGTCAGACACATGACCTACATATGCCATCTACAAACATTAAATCACACTTATAAACATAACCTAGCTCCACATGCAGGTTTTCCAATGATTCCGGCCCTCCGACGGTCATTCACCTCCGAAACCCTAGATCGGTGGGCCCCGTAGATCTACCCTTATAGCTTTATCCGTACGAGGATGGACCAATGGACTTTTTTATCTATCTATGTTTGTTTAGCACATATGTACATGGAAAACCAAGGTTGAACACATTTCACCACATTATTCACACCGGTATCCCCGTACCGGGAGTTTTCACATACGAATCGACGATTTTACTAAGTGTTAGCCCATGTCCGTGAACAACGTCAGACACATGACCTACATATGCCATCTACAAACATTAAATCACACTTATAAACATAACCTAGCTCCACATGCAGGTTTTCCAATGATTCCGGCCCTCCGACGGTCATTCACCTCTGAAACCCTAGATCGGGGGGGGGGGGCGCAGATCTACCCTTATAGTTTTCTCCGTACGAGGATGGACCAATGGAATTTTTTATCTATCTCTGTTTGTTTAGCACATATGTACATGGAAACCAAGGTTGAACACATTTCACCACATTATTTACACCGGTAGACTCGTACCGGGAGTTTCCACATACGGATCAACGATTTTACTAAGTGTTAGCCCATGTCCGTGAACAACGTCAGACACATGACCTACATATGCCATCTACAAACATTAAATCACACTTATAAACATAACCTAGCTCCACATGCAGGTTTTCCAATGATTCCGGCCCTCCGACGGTCATTCACCTCCGAAACCCTAGATCGGGGGGGGGGGCCCGCAGATCTACCCTTATAGCTTTCTCCGTACGAGGATGGACCAATGAACTTTTTTTATCTATCTATGTTTGTTTAGCACATATGTACATGGAAACCCAAGGTTGAACACATTTCACCACATTATTCACACCGGTAGACCCGTACCGGGAGTTTCCACATACGGATCGACGATTTTACTAAGTGTTAGCCCATGTGCGTGAACAACGTCAGACACATGACCTACATATGCCATCTACAAACATTAAATCACACTTATAAACATAACCTAGCTCCACATGCAGGTTTTCCAATGATTCTGGCCCTTCGACGGTCATTCACCTCCAAAACCCTAGATCGAATGTGGGCCCGACAATGTACCCCCTATAGCTTTCTCCGCACGAGGCTCCAACAATGTAATTTTTCATTGGCTTAGTTTTTTACTCGATAGCTACATGGAAAACTAGGTTTGAGACCTTTGTAGCACATCATTGCCTCTGGTTAAGCCGAACCGGTAGTATTCTGTCTACACGTGCACGAATATCTCTAAGTGTTATCGCATTCATGTGTGAAGAAGGTCAAGCCCGGGATATAGTAATATAGTAATAGTAGCATAATATATTTTAATTTAGTATTATAATTTATTAATATATTATCTTATGTATTAACTAGAAGACGCAAAAAGAATAAAGAGGTGTATATCGAGGATTGAAATGAGATGATATATATTATAATCTCATTTTCAATATTATTTTATGTATTAGTAATATAAGATTAAACTATTAAACAAAATAAAATAAAAATGAAAACAGGGCCTACGCCGACGGCCAAAGGTCGGGGCCGTCGGCGTAGCCTACGATGGGCTAACGGTGTTACCGACCGCCGCCACCAGGGCCCACCCGACAGGCCTACGCCGACGGCTTGCGATACGCCGACGGCGGCCCTCGGCCTAAACTTGGCCTACGCCGACGACTTTTCTACGCCGACGGCGGCCCTCGGCCTAAAAAGGCATACGTCCACGGTTTTGGGACGCCGACGGCCCGTTACGAGGGCTGACGAGTCGTCCCTCTACGCCGACGGGCCCGACATTTGGCCGTCGGCGTAAAGGGAGGCCGTCGGCGTCAACCGTCTCTCCCGTAGTGTACTGGTACTACTAGTTTGAATTACATCTACTACAATTACATCTACTTCTTCTCATTGAAGCTCATGAGCTGATCCCATAACTCATCCTTGGTCGGGTCATCAAAAACCTCGTTCTCCTCCTCCTTCCAGTCGCCCCATTCCTCCATCGAGGACCCGGTAGGGATAACCGTCTAGGGCCCGGCCTCGTCCCCCTCCGTCATTTTATTCTTCTGCTCGGCCTCACACTTCCAGAAGAGCTCCTGCTCGTCCTGCACATACTCTGGATGCTTACGCACGAACCTCGCCATCGCAGCCTTGTCGCTGTCGCCGGGACTGACGATAACGGTGGGCCTCTTCTTCATCTTCGTCGTGATCTCCTCATGCGGATACCCTCTGGCACGAGCATCTCCGCAGCCTCCTTGGTCTCGATCTCTGGGAAGTTGAGGTCCTTCCTCGGCCTCCCGGCACGCCACACCGCCATGTCATAGGCACGCGCGGCCTTGTGCATGCCGGGGTACGTACCGAGCCAGAAACGGTGGCCGACGTCTATGAACTCGGCCCCAAAGTTGTCAGAGGGCTTCGCCCTCACGCCGAAGAACCCCGTCTTGCTCTTCAGGGTCTTTCTCGGCAGCATGGCAACGACGGCGCTGTGGCGAATCGGGCGACGAGGCGGAGAATCGGGGCGGCGGCAAAGCCGAGGAGGCGACGAAGCGGCGAGGCGGTGGTGAATTGGTCGATGGGCGGCGACTAAGACGACGGAGACGAGGTGGCGACGATGGAGGCGAATCAGGCGGCAACGAATGCGACGGAGGTGAGGCGGGGAAGGTGAAGACGGAAGGGCGGTGGCGAATCGGGCGGCAGCGGAGGCGAATCGAGAAAATCGGGGCGGCGACGATGGCGGCCGATTCGCGGCGTCGGGTCGCGGACGACGGTGGGGAAGCGGCAGAAACAACGGCGGTGTAAATGGCGGGGTGAATCAGGCGGGCGCCGGCGGCGGTGCGGATGGAGGTGGGGAAAGAAAACGGCTGAAAGTGACGGTTGGTGGTTGGCGCGTGGCTGACTGTTTTACAACAGTCGTATGTGGAGATGCAAATTTGTATCTCTAAGTGGTATAGGATACAACACTTGAAGGTGGTGATGTAAAAAAATTTACATCTACATCATCTGTTGAAGCACAGTTTTTTAAGCTTGGAGATGCAAAAATTAATTATTTTTGTATCTACATCATCTATTGGAGATGCTCCTATAGTAATTAGTTCAATGGTCCAGCAAATCCTGAGTCCCTTGGATCACAACCTCCCCTTTCTTCATTGAGTATAAACAGTTTTTTTCCGTTTCCTTCCATTAGCCACTTTATGGAAGAGCTAGTATTATTATCTCGTTTTAGCATCTAGGTTTCACTTGACCTTTTATGCCAACATTCCTTTTCTACCTCGAGGGATTCCCAAATGCTGCTTTGAATCGCACCGCTTCTAGACATTTGCTCATTTCTCAGTGGCTAGATCTCTTCTAACTCCTCGAGTAATTGTAATTCCTCCATCATCTCATCTCTGTTTTTAATCATCTGACCTCTGTGATTTCTACCCCATCCTCTCAAAAACCTGCTCACTTTCTTCATTTTATTTTCACCACATAGCTATCCCTATCTGCACCACTGGTTCATTCCACTCTCCCGACTATTGGAAGAAAATCATCATTGTGAAGCCATCCCAACTCAAATCTAAAAGGACATGTGTTGTACTGTCTTCCCTTCCAAAGTATCCAACATTAAAGGATTATGATTAGAAATCCCTCTAGTAAGCTTATGCACTACTGTCAAGGGGAAGAAATCTTCCCAGCCAGAGCTGATCAGGAGCTTGTACAACTTTTCTAGAATAGGAACTACCTGATTATTAGGTCATGCGAAGCCCCCTAGTTCTCTTAGTTCATATGTAATAATGATTGCATTGAAATTATCATAATGTGCACTGTTATGGAAATGCATATTCTTTTCCTCACAGGATCTTAGCAAAATAAAATCCCCACCAATAAGGAGGGGTACTCTCTGATCATCGCAAATAGCAGCCAATTCAACAAGGAATTCTGCTTTGTGATCTCCTCCTGTGCTGCCACATACACCACCACCAAACCCCATTGCAGATGTAATTATTTTTATCATACACAAATATTTTGATATGACACTTTTCTTGAGAAGTTCCAGTTATATCAAATCTGAAAATTTTAAATCTCCCAATACACCCCCCCCCCCTCCCCCAAAGTTATCTCCATAGAAGGTAATCCAGTGCCAAGAAAATTGATCAACTTGATCCTTTGATCAATTTTCCTGAATAAACTCTTTGGATACACTTTCTTCATTGTCTCTTGCAAACCAACAGAGTCTACCTCATTGTCTTTCAAAACCTCATGCAGATAAGTGGACAAACCTTTCTTTCCACACACCCTACATTTCCAGATTAAACCTATGTCATATTTGTTTATTGTTTTTCTTCCTGGTTGCCCACGATCCCTAGCTATCTTCCTAATTAGCAAGCCTGAAACTAACCCTCACAGTCTGAGCAGGCTGCAGTTGTTGCTGTGTAGCAGCTGTTGCTGATTAATTTTGCCGGGCCGGCCCTGGCTCGAGGGCATTAGAAAGACTCACGCGCGCCCGAGTGTGGTGACGTGCTACTGCATCTGGCATATACTATGTGTTAAATTTGGTCCCGAGTATGTCGCAGTGCATCTGTAGCTTGCTTCCATGCATGTGACGCAACATGTCAAGATGCACCGCACTAGCGCATGCATGTCGGACGCTTGCTGCCACCGGCTTCGGTGGAAGACCACACGTACGTCCAACCAATCAAAATGTGCAGTACTTCCGAGATTAATTGGCACATACTTTGAATGTTTTGCCGATTCAATGTTACCTACTCATGTCATCGGAGATTGTTTTTTTGTTTGTCAAGCTCGATTTCGCAACCAGTCCAACGACCTCGGCCCTGTTTGGATACTCTAACTCGGTTAGAGGTTAGAGTTAGATTCTAACTCTAGTCTAACCCAAAACTAACTCTAACCAAAGAGGTGTTTGGATGGTGGGTTAGATTGACAATAAATGTACTATTCCAATCATTTGACTACTTTATTCAGAATTTTGTATGGTGGAGATAGTGGAAAAAGTAACTTTTTGTGGGTCCCATCCAACTCTAACCCAAATAAGCACCTCTTGGGTGGGTTAGATTTTTTGGATGGGTTAGATGCATCTAACCAACTCTAACCCTTCTGTTTGGATGTTTTGGGGTTAGTTTGGTACAATCTAACCAATTCTAACTCTAACCCATGGATCCAAACAGGGCCCTCATGTCGAGATTCACCACTCATAACAGTTCGATTCAGACTTTAGGGTATCTTCGACGCGCTCCTTTAAGTTGAGGGACGGACCATTAAACACCCCTCCTCGGCCCCTGCGTCGCCTAACCCTAGGCGGCACGGGCGGCGCCCCCAACCTCGCCGCCGCCAGCCCCCCCCCCACCCTCCTGCTCCCCTCTCTCGCCGACGCCGGAGGTCAACACCAGGCGAAGCCTGGTTCGTGGCTTACTCCCGCGTTGCAGCTCCTCCGGCGGTCGGCCTCGCTCCCGGTGTCGCGGCCCTCTCCCTTCCTCACTCCCTCGCGCGAGCTCCCCCTCCACCACACCCGGCGCGACCTGGTGGTGCTCCTGGCCGGCTGCGTCCCCTTTCGGCAGTCGGGCACGCTCCAACCGGGCCGCGACTCCACATCTTGACGGCGGTCTTGGAGGCGGCGGCCTCCCCCCTCCCCTCGGCAGCTGCGACCCCGACCCGGCAACCATGGACGCGTGCGTCCCTCCCGCGTCCTCGGCCGTCCGAGATGGCTTGGGACCCGGCGTGCCTTCGGAGCTGCGCTCCTTCCTTCCGTCTCCTTCAGCTCGCCGGTGCCTTGATGCCTCCACATCCCCACCCTGCTGGTGCCCTTAGTGGTTGTCCATCCCGGCGCGTCTTTGATTCCGATGCACTACAGCAGCTGCGCCCCCCTTTCCGGATCCTGGGGTTCGTTGGCGTCTTGCTGCTCCGGTCCCGGTGACCTGGATCTGCGCTACTCTCCGGATCCAGGCTCACGCGGGTTTCTGGCCACCGTCACGCCTTTTACCCAGCCGCCCACCTCCGTGCCTCGTCTGTCCCCTGGTCGCTCCGTTGCTCGCGCTTCCGGCGGTGCCCGATGCCTCTTGGCGGCGGGCGTGGCTTCACTTTCTGGGATCATGCTCACAGTCTATGCTCGACTTCCGCTTCTCCGATTCGTGCTCCGATGGCTTGGGATTGCTCGGACTATGGCCAGGGCGAAATCCCTGCATCTTTTGTTGGCAGCGGCGACATCTGCGAATGTCGTTCCCTTCCTGGAGGCGTTGTGATGGTCTTTGTTTGTGCCCCTCTTCGAGCAGCAGGGGAAACCTTAGATCCGGTTTCTGAATCTGACGGCGACGACGTCTCGTTGTCGTTCTCTTTCATGAAGGCGATGTCTTGTTTGCTCGTGGTCTCCTCGACTAGGGATCTGAAGATATTGGTCGTCTTGTTGTTGGTCTGAGTTGCTTCTCAGGATAGCAAGTCTAGTTGTGTTTTCCTCTTTTTCTTTGGGCCGAGCATCCCATGTCTCTCTGATTCGGGCACCATGTTCACGCCTGTTGCGTTCGTGTCATGTGTTGTTCCTTCTGTACTCAATCTATCTCCTTCTATCAATGAAATGATACGCAAGCTTTGCATATTCACGAAAAAAATGGACATCACAAATGTACGTGAATCGCATTCATATGGATCTACGGATGTGACACGAAAATCAGTTATCCAAACATATGCATTTAATTTAAACAATAATAATGGGTTAAACTAAATTAAAAGATATATTACGTGTAAAGAAAGAAGAAGAAAAAGATCACGTACTTGCTTTTGCTTTTAGTAGGGCCTGTAGATGTCCACACTCCCACAAAGTTCCTCTCAGTTTAATTCTCATTTACAAGGAAATAAACATGCGAACGAATCCACAAACAGATACATTACTACATTGAATGGTAAAAATGATCCAAACAACTTGGTATTTACGATAGGTTTGAGAGATCACATTGGATATATCCTTAGGACTCAGGTGCACAAGTCATCGTAAATCTGTATCGTGCTTAGGCTATTTATAATAAAAGTAACATAGGTAGTAATATGTATGTCACATATAAAAATTACATGATGTAACATTTAGTTATAGAAAAGAGAAATAAATAGAATAACATAAAATATTATCATCATATGGCATGTTTCAATGCAAAATAAGTTACAAGATAATAAATAAAGATCTCTATGTTATCACCCATATGATACTATCCATAATAAAAGTAATAACATGAACTAGTAATGGCATCTCCAACGCCGACCCTCAAATCTTTCACATACGTTTGTTTTCCGCAAATCCGAACTAAATGGTAGACACCTTGTGGGAGTCCGAACATCCGCAACCAACCAAAAGCAAGCATACAGTCCTTTTTCTTTTCTTCAAACGACCACATCCCATAGGCCATGTCTTTGAAATCAATCTGATCCAGCTTTACATCCGAATTTAATACATACAGTTGGATGATTGACTCATGTATCACGTTGGTGGATCCGTACAGATGCGATCCGCAGAAAAATAATGTATCTGTTTTAGGGGACCGAGTTGGAGATGCCCTAACATAATAAATACATGTTACTAGTCTAAGGGCATCTCCAACACCAATCCCTAATGTGTTTATCTTTTAGATCTGTCTAACCCATATTTGATGTTTGAATTTAATGCATATGATTGAATGGAAGACTCTCATATCATATCCAGGAACACGTCTGGTAGTGATCCATAGATAAATAGTATGTCGGTTTTAAGTTGGCGTTACAGATGTCCTTACCCTTTCTGCCGATCTTCCCTTGCCATTATCGTGGTCGACTGCCAAAGCTTCTATGTGTCTATGGCTCTATGCATGTTGTGAATCTTCATCCGGTGTATATACCCTGGTGTGAGACCACAATCGAAAAATGAAAATATGTAGCACATTATAATAATTGCAAGTGTAGAGACTAGCAGAATATTTTGCGGATTCAGTGATACCAAAACTCAGCTTAGAACCAAGGCTTGGTCTAAAATATTGTTTCTAACTTGAGCGGTTTAGAACATCTTCAATATCGATCCTTAAATCTTTGTTATAAGTCTAGATCATTGGTGTTTGGATTACTTTTGCCATCGAATAGAGATTTTTAATGTCTATGGATCGATTCTAATCTCTAAATTTCGGTACATCGGTAGTAAACTTGGGGAAGTTTTGAAATGTCCGGACATGTCATCTTCAATCAAAAGCAATGCCATGTTTTTTTTCTCTATCCCATGTGCTTTGTCCTTTAGATCCACCTATCCCATCTTATTGTTCGAAATTAACGTTTCTGGTTGAATGATCGACTTCCATACCATATCTGTGAAATCTTGAACGCGGTTTGCGGTATGGATAATGTACACGTTTTAGGGATTAACATTGAAAATGCCCTTAACAATGCGACATCGCGTTGATGGGATGATTTTTCATGTTTGAGCATGTCTGTTAGAATTTATTTGATTTTAATTCTTAAAAAGTATTTAAAAATCGTTCTTATTAATTCCGTCTGCCTTTGTTTCGTGCAAGCAAGTTGAGTGTGTGCTCTCAGGCTCTCAGCGGAAGCTCGAAGCCGCCATTGTTCGATGGGCACCACATCGCACCACGACCACACCTATACACAATGCAATCACTCGAACAGTTTGTTCATGACGGTGGATTGGCTAGAGATACCGCCAAATACACCTGCGAGAAGGAGGTTCAATCGCCCCTCCTGCCGGCTGGGACGAAGATGTGTCATCTGTCTACAAGTAGTGTCTAGCAAGCTGGTGAGCATAGGGGTACTAGATGACAAGAGAAAGAGTCCCCTCCTGCCACTCGGGAACCGTCATTCATTGGGGTTTTATGTGTGTGCACAAGGTCCACATAACATGAATCGCTGAGAAAACCCATCAAATGGATTGAATCAATCAAAAATATCTATCGGTACCACCACACTCGCTCTGGCGCCTAGCTACCCACTCTCCGCAGAAATTAATTTATAGCTAAGGCATCTCGAACAAGGATTCTTAAACCTCTCAAGTTTTTGGATCAGATGATTGAGACGTGTTTTTTTTCATCTAACAAGGATTTGTATTTATCGGCGGACAAGATTACATGTCCGTTTTCCTCAAATCGGGGGAAGGGAGAGAGGCTTTGCGGGCTTTCGGATCGCCACCATATACAAGTTCAGCACCCCAGTCCCGTCCAATTCCTCCGCGCAAAAAAAAAACCATCTCCGCACACGAAGCGATGACCACACATTCATCCCGATCAGCTTGCTTCAGAGCGGATGCGATCATTCACAGGAGTTGGTCGTACCTGTTCAACGCCGGAGAAGCCGAATTCAAACTGGCAACTCCTTAATCTGCCTTCCGACATTAAACAGGGGCGACGACCTACAAACCGACTCCGCTGCCCCCACATTGAAACTGTCAACCGCTCGCCTCACCGGCGTTCGCTATATAAACGTGATCTCGCAGTACACTGTTCGCATCACGCTACAACCCACTCCTATTCCTTCTGGGTGCTCCCCATCCGCAATGATGACAAGTTCTAAAACATTGTGACAACCTTTCGGTGGAATAGAAGCACTTTTTTTTTGTGATTTTCCGTATTTAAATCACGAAAAAATACAAAGTTGTAGACCCTTACAAGCACACAGAAACACAAACATAAAGGACCATGACCACCTAGAACACTTTATAACAACCATAACACCTGAAGATCTCCGCAGCCCTGTGTCATCATCCCAGAACCTCGAGAGAAGACCCCTGCAACAAAAAAATCTACAACCATACACAAGCAGGTCATCATCTTCAAGCACGGTACAATTGCCGCCACGCTGCATCCTCTTTCCTTGACACCATCGCTGAGAAGGCATGGATACCAATCCAACACTCCTGCAACAGTCGTCGCCATCTTTGGCTTTGAGTACCGCGAAAAGTGTCCCTTCCAGAAGGAAGAGAACTCGAGTCATCTGACCGGTCCAGCACCGCGGCCGGGCCATCCGCCCGGGCAAAGCAGGATCTTCCATCAGCATCAGTGCAGAGGAAAGAGAAGAACAGCAGCATCAAATCATACCGACACAGGAGAAGAAGGGTATTCGTCTCCATGCATCCATCGCCCAACTGAGGACCCAACCGGCCAGAGCCGATGGACCTCCAGACACCATAGCCCGCGACCTCGACGAGATCCGTGGATCCACCACTCCGCTGGCTCCTAGACGAAGGCCAAAGCCTCGCCTGACCGCGAACGAAGCCCGGATAGATTTATTCCGACGCGACACCACCGCAACGGCCTCGGCAGCGTCTCCCAAAACCCTAACCCTACCACGCACCCGTCAAGCAGACAGACGCGAGGTTCCCCCTCCCTCCCGCCGCCGGAGCGACTGACGGAGAGAGAGGGAACCGGCGGCGGCACGCAAGGGATCCTCCTGCGCTAGATCGCCTGGCGATCCCAAATCCCCGGAGCGAACCGTTCCTTTCGGAGGAATAGAAGCACAAATTGACCGACGTGTTAGGAGGGGCTCCAAATAGAAAGCTGGAAAAGCCGAGCTGAATCAAATGGTAAATCTAGATTGCAACCTTGTAGCTCTGTATTATGGGGTGGGCTTTATGTATAGTTTTGTATTTTTGCTAGAAAGTTGGGCGGGCTACGAGTGGTGGGAGGGGAGGGAGGCACGTGTCATGTTTTAGGGGTTTTTGTAATGTGATTTTTTTGATCTATTCATCGAGCATCATGCATGTACATAGAACATCAAAAGTAATAAAAAAATTCATTCAAATCCGTAGATCACATAACGATGACTATAATCATTGAAACGACTGGAAGGAACGTCGCCATCATCGCCACTCTCTCACCAAAGCTAGACAAAATTTTATTTTAATAAATAGTTCAAAAGTCATTATGCTAAGACTCGAGGACGTGGCAGATGGACGCCGGAGGCACAAAAACCTAGTCTTTGTAGATGCTCTTGTTGGAACATCATTATTCTCGGAACTATATGAGTTTATGCCATCACTATGTATATGTTGCATGTGGTATCCATCCCCGTATGTGTTTGTCTTGTATCTATCCGTTCCGGCCGCCGGTCGCATGTACACAAAAAAAAAATCCATTGGGAGCACTGTCAGAGTGCCCCAGCGCCGATATACTACGTACTCACATCGGAGCATGCCTAAGCTAGCCTGCATCTGCATGCATCTTCTTTTAGCAAAAGCCTAGGAGTAGCTTGCTTGCTCTGCGTTCCACGTCGGTCTGGCTTTGTACGTGGACATTTCAACGTGGGTTTTTGCTCTGTACGTCTACGTGGACAGTTCAACGTCGGTGCTGCTGCTCCGGTCAGTATTTCTCCACATCTCTCTCTCATGTGGGCGGGCGGCAGAGCCAATCAGCTCGCGCAACGTCGGATTTGAACATTCTCACTCTATATAAATAAAGGGCCGGCTGCGTACAATATTGAGAAAGACAGACACACTTGGTCATCGAGTCGAACGACCCCTGCTAGCTTCTTCTCAGGTTTGAGCGATGGACGAGCACGATCAAGCGACAGATCCTTGGTGGTGGTACCCCGAGTCCGAGGACTACCCCGCCGGCCAGGCCGCCCCCGTTGCTGCCACCGCCGCTGGCGACGACGACGACTACTTTCTCGACATGTTCGTCGATGGCTAGCCCCATGCGTGTAGTTAGGTTTGGTTGCTCACAATGCATTCATGATTAATCTTACCTGTACTGTACGTGCGTTCTTGCAGTGAAGATATGCTCGGGGTGGCGTGCGAGTGGGAAGTAGACGGGCATGTTCCCTGCGTCCGCTCCTCGCCACCGCGCGCGCCTCCAGAGCCGCCACCTTCCGATGAGGCCATGGCAGCGTGGCTCTACCCGATCGTCAGCGGCGAGGACAATGTCGGCCACGGCCCCATGGTGAAGGGTGGTCCATCGACGATGGCGACGGAAAGCAAGGAGAAGCTAGAGGGCATGGCCGATGTCAAGGTAAGAACACATGCATGCACCCAGTTACTCTATGCGTTTTTTCCCAGTTGCTACTTGCTAGCTATATATGCGTGTGTTGTCTTGTCAAGTCAATTTAAGTACTCCCTCCATTTCAAAATGTAGTGCGCCTGTGCTTTTCGAGATTCAACTTTGACCATAAAATTAACCATCGAGACCGACTACGGCGGGAGAGAAAATTATATAATCGAAAACTTATTTCGAACACGAATTCATTGGTATAATTTTTTCCCCCGCTGCAATTGGTCTTGTTGGTTAAATTTATGGTCAAAGTTGAAGCACGGAAATCGAGGACGCACTATATTATGGAATGGAGGGAGTAGATAAGAAGCTCTTCGCTATGACTTCTTCTTCTTGCAAGATCTTTTGGTAAACTTTATTAGGAAGCATAATGATCATCTACGGTCCGATTGATAAAATATTTGGATGTGGTTAGATCTCAATCGATTGAGATTTAACCAAATCTCAATCAAATAATATAACATTTAAGAAAGAAAAAGGAAAAAAAATAGAAAAAGGATTGCATGAATCTTAATGTAAAATTTTCATGAATATAGCATCGATGGAAACATAGTCAAATCTTAGTTGAGATTTAGTAAAACCTCAACATCCTTTATTGTCTTTCCGTGTTAATTTATACGGAATCAACCTCCTTTGGATATAAATTGAACGCTAGGGCAACAAACAAGTTTAAAGAGAGTTTGAACATGTTCTTCTGAGTTGAGAAGATGCTTCTTCTTCTTATAACATGTACCTGTAATCCTGTATGCAAATTTATCATAATGGCTAGTGGTCTGACCTGTTTCTTCCACGAGTATGTGAACTGTTTTTTCTTAATTAAAGAGGAATTCCATAATAATTTTCACATGGTGAATTGAATTGCATGTTTCCCAGCTTGTGTTCTCTATTTTTCTGAACTGTTTTCCTAAGCACTAAAATAATGCGATGTAAATATCCCCCACCCCAAGAAAAAAGATAGAAATGTAAGACACTAGTTTGCCCTAAGTAACCGTATCTTTGTCTGTCGTCAGGAGACAAACATAAACATAAGGAGCGATTGCTGCGAGAGGAGGAAGGCGGCGTTAGGAGGGTCAAACAGGACAAGGTCGTCTAATCAGTCACAGACACACAACGTTACAGAGAAGGTACTAACTAATGCTTTGGCCGCATCCTCGTCTCACGTTTTCGATGCATACGAAAAGATATTTTTCTTTGGTTGTACTTTCTCCGTTTGAAATTACTTGATTTGGTTTTAGTTTAAATCTTAACTAAACTTAAACTTAAACCATGTAAAGTAATTTCGAACGGACGGATTGTGTTGTGTGCATCGTATTGTTCAGAGGCCGGGCATTCGCCTCAATGCGATTGTATCACCTCAATATATCGATTGGAGTACATACTCTACCGATTGAATGAAAATGACTTCTATAACAAAAACGCATATCTATATTTGTGAACGAACCGATCCATTCGATAAAATTTCGCATGGACCACGACTGTGCAGAGGCGAAGGTGCAAGATCAGTGAGAGGCTCAGGACACTGCAGCAGCTCGTCCCTGGATGCGAAAAGGTTAGCTCATACCCAGATTCTCACTTTTACTGTCACCGATCAGACTGTCCGTTGATCCATTCACTGTTGTGCTTGCTTGTGTGTAACTCTCCATTTCCAATCTTTTTCTTCAAAGCTTTTTTTTTCTTGAGCTGGAGCTGACGGTTTCTGATGGACATTTCTCTGTGCAGACTAACCAAGCGTCGACGCTGGAGCAGACGATCCAGTACATGAAATCGCTGCAGCAGCAGGTCCAGGCAATGGACGTGAGGTCAGCACATGCAGTGTACCCCATGATGCAGATGGCATCGACGCCGGCCGTCACGATGCCGCTGGCGCCTCCCGTCGCGGTAGCTGATCCAGGTTCAGGGACGATGGTGGCCGCAGGAGGAGGTGTCCCGCTCCTGCCTGCGGGGATGGCTCCGTTCCCGTACCCACAGTACCACGCCGTGATGATGCCAGCACCATTCTACCTTCCACAACCGGCAGCCTCTGCTGCTCCAGAAGGGCAGTGCTCCCGCATCCACGGAGCAGCATCACAATAAGGAGGGGAAAGGGAGGATGACACTGTGAAACAGAATCAAGCGATTTGGAAGGAATGGCTAATCTAGCTCTAGTTTGTTTCTTTTTTTGCCATGGAATGTAGCTCTGGTTATAAATCTAGTTTGATCGGCTCAGGTTTGGAATGTTGATAGTATTTTCTATAAAATTACTCAAATTTTATAAATTTTGATTTAAAACAAATCTCATATGCAGAGTTAAAAAACGGAAGAAATAGTATTATTTTAGGCCAGTGCTAAGCACCGGTCTAGGTCGCATCCCTCCGGTATCATGCGACTTCTATCAACCGTTGGATCAGCCTTGTTGGCTTTGTTTTTTCCCTTTTTACCTCAAAAATCATATTACCACATACGGGATACATAGGTTGCAGTCCATAGACACACGCGAGACTATCGAGCTTGAAGCACCGGGATACCACCCTCATAGAACCATCTCTCCTCACTCAAAAACATCGCTCCAATAGAGCTTGCATCCAAGGGCGAATCTACTAGAGAAGCTTTAATAGGATTGAACCCCGCCACCCCCCCCCCCCCCACAACAGTGGCGGAGCTTCGGCTGGGCCAACCTAGGCAGCCCCCCCCCCCAGCCGATGCAAAACCTTTTGAATATTTATAGATAAACAATCCAAATATCTGATAAAACTGCATTAAAACTCATATTTAGTTGCCTTCCCAGCCCACTGTCCCTCCAAGAATCAGGCCCAAGCTCCGCCACTGCCCCCCCAACGATGCAAACCTAAGGTTCAACCTAGATAATATTTTTTGCCAGCACAGTATGTACCCAACCCCAACACTTTGAATCCATCCTCCATTTTATCTGTAAATTCGCCACTGGTTGCAGCACCTATCCTCGTTGGTTCTATAAAAAAATCCTCGTCGGCAACATCGTAGCCACGGCTGCATTATCGTCCTTGCTCCTGGGCAGTCCTTCATCGCAACATCAACCCATTAGTTGGCGCTTGTACTATTACAGACGTTGACGTTGCAGTAACCGGCAACACCTATCCCAACATATCGGTTCTAGCATCCGATGTCGGTCCACCAACGGAATGATATCGTCGATTCCAGCATCCGGTGTCGGTCCACCAACGAAATGATATCATCGATTCCAGCATTTGTTGCCGATAGTCTCAAAAATCGATGTGGCCAGTTCTAGAAAATGGTCATGCCCGCCGCGGCATTCGGCACTATCGATCCTAGCACTCCATGTTGCCGGTTCTAGCAAAAGACCATCGCTATTGGTAGCTGTTGGGATTTGGAGTAGAAAACAAAAAAATGACACTACGAAACAAAATCCCAAGATTGATTCTAAATAGATGCAAACAAGGATAGCGATCTTGTTACCTTAACAATCGTTCAACGAAAGTACTCTCGCAACGGAAGATATTGATGAAGAGTTGGGGAAGTTTGAACTAGCGCAACCCCTCGAAAAGATCCGATCCGTGTGACGCCCCACGAACAGATCTACTCTGCGAAAGAAGATGCAGAAGTCCCTCGAACGAAACATCGAACATACGATCTCTCTATAGTTGATGCACACGTACGGTGTGGTAGATACGGAAGGTCTTCATCGTCCAGAGCTCAGTGCCGCCGGAATAGGGAGGAGGGAGGAGCAGCCCTTTGGCGTAATGTGGAGATTAGATCTAATGGAGAAGAGAGGGGACAGCCTTACGGAACAATTCTGTGTTGGGGAGGTGCTCCTCCTTATCTATTTATAGATGGGAGGGAGGAAGGCCACCTTGGAGGAGGGGGCAGCCCTAGGGGTGGCGCCCTAGGGTTTCCCTCCCTCTAGGGCCGGCCACAAGGGGGTAGGAAGCTTCCTCCTAGGGGTCTACACTATACTCACATGATTAGTGGGTTAGATGGTGGAGAGGAGGAGAGCCGCCAGTGCAGCTGGAGAGTGCAATATTCTCGCATGATTAGTGGGTTAGATGGAATTATTTTCCAGTGAAACATATATAGTGGTGTGTGATTGGGGTCTACACTATATTCTTAGGTTAAAAAATGATAAAATGAAATAAATAATAACATATGAAGCGAACCGAGCTAGTTTAAATGATCAGATTTTCAATAGTGGAGTATGGTCATTCATGTTGAAATCTTACTTGGCAAATTGGTGTGGACGCTTGCATTTCTTTGAATTTATTTTAGAACTTTACTTCTCTAGTTCGTAACCGATGTGTTTGTCGATAGCAAGACCACTGTCATTATTCTTAAAACATGTGGGCTCAATCATTTGAGTGTCCTTATACAAATATGATGTACCTACATATTTTATAAGGACGAATGTATGTGCATGTGTGAGCATCTACTTTCTATGTTGAAGATGAGATAACCGACGGTGATGGACGTGCTACTCATCACCACTGAAGGTTATGCGACGTATAGGTACGTCAACGATGGCCATATTACTATGTTATTTTTATAACTTGTATCAAACATATTTACTTTGTTTAATAAGATGGTCGCTTGCATCACTTTGATGCAGAGGCCAGAGGAAAAGCCTTCTTTTTTGAAAGACAAAAAGACAACGATGGCCACCCTGTTAGGTGAGTAATCCCGTGTGCACAAGTGAAAAAAATAGTGATATCATACTTAAATGTTTTCTTGATAACAACTTTGTAAAGTAACTTTAAATGTTTCGAAAGTACCTGATTTGTTTTTGTGAATGTGCACAAAGCATGTGTCTACATCCCCTAAAAGTTCAGTCCCAAGTTTGAAATACACATTGAAAAAGGAAAAATAACAAATCTGACATAAATAGTGTCACAAATAGACAAAAGAAAAATTAACACTATTCATCTAGCGATGTCTTTTTCCTCAATGTGTATTTGGAATAGAGTCGAGATTTTTAGGAAAGTTAGACGCATTTCTCACAAAAAAATGCAGGAAAATTGTAGACACATTTTTGTGAACATTCACATTTTTCTTCAGAATTCTTGAAACATTTCAAATGTTTTTTTTTGTAATAAAAGCATGGAGCATGTAGGAGTTGGTATGACTGAATACTCTTCGAACAGGCCAAAGTAGGAGTAGCTGACTGCCTAGGTTCGCGCGCTTTCTTCAGCGGTGGCGCAAGGTCGTTAAACAATTAGAAAGGCACATGCGAGTCAGATGGAGCATCCGCATACGCAGTGCGCATACGCAAGTGTGATGACGTAGTACGATCGCTGCTAGTGAATGAATTTGATTGGAGTACATGCCAGTGCATCTACTACTACCTTCCTAGTGAATTGAAATGGAGAGCGGCTTTTTGGTCATAGGTGCATTTGCTTCTATTAGTAATACATACATCATTTCAAAAAGTAAACAAAACCAAAAAAATTGGATTTTTTGTATGATGCAAGATGGTCATGTGTGCGAAGTCCATGCCAAAATTCGTGAAGTTTGAACATTCGGGTAATCCACGGCAAAAACGACAAATTTTGGGACTATGAGGGTTTTTGAAAAATGGCACTATTCATCAAGAATCAAGATGGTCATGGATTTTTTAAAATCGAATGTCAAAATACCGTGAAATTTTGCACGGATGTCACATGCAGGAGCATGTTAGATTCCACAAAAATTCAGATTTTTTTGAATTGCTTTGCATTTTTTTTGAATTTTTTAGTTAGTGGGTGCATATGCCCGCGTGAGCCGTTTGGGATTTCCGATTGAAATGCATACTAACTTTGTTTATAAGGCTGGTCATAATAGGGCGTAACTTAAAGTAGTAACATGCTCATATTACTAGTTTATGTTACTATCTTTACAATGCAAAATAACTTTAAAGTAGTAATATATGTGACCTTATTTATTGACTTATAGACTCATTTTCTCTTGGGAAAAATGATGTGATGATAACTAGCTAAGTTACTCTATCTCCCCCTCTCCTCATTAATTAGCTGTCACATGATCTTTTTTTGCTTAGGTGGCATCTATCTTACTGTTAAAGTTACTTCCACTGTGACCAGCCTAAGGGCACTCTCAATGCATAATATTTAATGAAGAAAGAGAGGGATGTTATATCTCTACTCCTAAAGGGGGAGTCTGCGGTTGGTGATGGTCGGTACGTAGTTGTTTCGTTCGTTCGCATCTTCCCTCGTCCATCAATCCCACAATCGCACCGCTCAAGTGTAATACAAATGGAAACAAATCCAACGAATCGTAACAGTAATTAGCCAGGCTATATGCAGATACTCCAATCCCATGTCCAAACATCAGGCAAGTCATTAACTAACTTCCTTCTCTTCCCTTCCCTTCGTCCCACAATCAATCCCACGCTCTGATTGCTGAAATGGTGGTGGAGGCATCGCCGATGGCGGCGAGTACATCCAGTGGGAGTTCGCGTACCTCAACCCTGCCGTATCCGAATCTCTACTCCTAAATGGGGAGTCTGCGGTTGGTGATGGTCGGTACGTAGTTGTTTTGTTCGTTCGCATCTTCCCTCGTCCATCAGTCCCACAATCGCACCGCTCAAGTGTAATACAAATGGAAACAAATCCAACGAATCGTAACAGTAATTAGCCAGGCTATATGCAGATACTCCAATCCCACGTCCAAACATCAGGCAAGTCATTAATTAACTTCCTTCTCTTCCCTTCCCTTCGTCCCACAATCAATCCCACGCTCTGATTGCTGAAATGGTGGTGGAGGCATCGCCGATGGCAGCGAGTACATCCAGTGGGAGTTTGCGTACCTCAACCCTGCCGTATTCGAACATATGGGTGAGTTCTCGTCATCCCCACCCTAAACCCTCGCTTCCTCCAAATTCCTCGACCCCTACTGTCTCGATCCCGTCCATGGTCTGATCCGAAGGCCGATGCTGCTCCGACCGGTTGACAATGGAGGTTCAGGATCTTTCCTCTTAGCACCCACGCCTGGAAGAACCAGCAGCGCGCCACTCGGATCAAACCGGCCGAGTTCACGGGATGCTTCCGCACAGGGCTCGCTAAGATTGATATTCTGAACTTTTTTTGTAAACAAAGTGAAGAGTGGGACAGGATCTGCACTTGTGCTAATATAAAAGATGCTTGTGTACGTGCAGGTATCCAATTGTTGTTTCTTCCTTTTGTCGTAGAAAATTGTTACGTACTAATTTTGACATTGATTTTATATCTTCTAGATGTTGTATATTATTGGATTGAAGTGTGTGTCTGACTAGGTAAACGAGCTAATAGTTGTAGTTCTACACCAATGCAATTTGTTTTGTTTCAGTGTTAAACATGATCTCTTAGTGACACTTGCATTACTGCTACTTGATCCTAGCCACCCGTTTCAGCTTGTTAGGATCCCATCGGAGTTAGTTCTCAAATCCTTACTCGTGTTTCATCTTCTTTTGGTTTTCTTAGGTTGGCGGCAGCGGCATCCATGGAAAAGGAACTGCGGTGGCATGGATCACGCCATTAAGTAGAAGATGAGGTCTGTGTGCGTCACTGGGTCACTCGTGCGTCAACGATGCAACCCTTAAGCCCTTGGTTTTGTCGTACTACGCAGTATCAATGGTCATGGGGCTGAGTTTTTCTTGCACCCATTTTTTTTGTCATGGCCCCCCGCGGCAAGACAAAGGGGAAATAGTGAGCGGCGAGTAGGAGTGAGAGTATTGAGACATAGTTAACAGTTGTCGAATCTTGGTTAAGCTTTAGGAGAATGTAGGTGCGTTCGTTGGGTGTAGCGACTATAGTGATTCGCGGGATAACCTTTCATATGAAATTAATATGACCAAAGACATGAATTTTTTAAGGGTGAAAAATGTGCAAAAACATTCCGGTATTACGGCTTGGTTGAATCCTCCGGCTTTAGATGTTGGGTTTTGGTGTTAGGTCTAGGTATGCAGATTAGACAATCTGCGCCCCTTCATCAATGCTCCTTTTGAAATAAAATATATTTAGACCCTATCCATACATCACAGGCGCCAGAGGTTAAAACTATGGCATTTATTGAATTTACAAATATTTGCAAGGGAATTCAACGACAAACTCGAAATAGAGCAATCCGTTGGAATTCGCAACGGTTACTTCCGCTTATATTCCAACGAGCACGCGCGAGTAAATTTACATGTTTCATTAACAATCAAAATATAAGCATTTATTTTTATTATCACTATATTCAACATAATATTAATCTCACTACGCCAAAACGCCTAGTTGGCGACGGCTTTTGCCGTCAGCATAGCCCAGAAAACCCTCGGCATAGGCTATGCCGACGGTGGCCGTCGGCATACAGCCGTCGGCGTCTCGTACGTCAGCAAATCTCAAAGGCCCGCCGGCATAGGAGCTATGCCGACGGCTTTCCCTTGGCCGTCGGCAACTTATATGCGTCGGCAAAAAAATAGTCCCGTCGGCATAGATTGGACATGTGGCATCGCCTGGGTGCCCCTGGCTTGGAGCTATGCCGACGGTAGTCCCCTCGGCATCCTTTTTTAATCAAAATAAAAAAAATGTGGCGAGCGCTCGGCTGCGGCTACCCGCCGTGGTCGCCGGCGAGGTGCGACAACAAAAGGTGGGGTGCGGCCACGGGGTCGAGTTTGTGTTCGGGTTCGGCAGCAGCCGGTCGGGCACTGCCGTGGTCGCCGACGTGCTCACGTCGCCACCGTGCGCTCGTTGCCGTCGTGCGGTTGGCCATGTTCGCCGCCGAGCACGCGCGTGGTCGCCGTCGGGCGGCTGGCCATAGTCGTTGTCGGGCGGTTGGCCGTGGTCGCCGCCGTGCGCACGCGTGGTCCTCGCCGTGGGCGCCGTGGTCGCCGACGTGCGGAGGGGCGGCGGTCGCCGTCGAGTTCGCCGTTGAGGCGTGCACAGAAGGTGGGCGGGCGCCGTGCGGTTGGTCGTGGTCGCCGTCGGGCGGAGGAGGCGAGCGAAGGGGGCGGGCGGAGAGGCGAGCGGAGGGGCGAGCGGAGGGGGCGGGCGGAGGAGGCGGCAGGTCGCCGTCGAGGTGTCACTGGCGTGACGAGGCCGCCGTGGCTACCATTGCCTGCGAGAGAGAGAGATACAGGTGAGAGAGAGCAGCTGCGTGAGTGAGAGAGAGAGTATCTACGGGTGGGTGAGAGAGATAGGGACGTGGGAACGTGGGGAGGTGGGGTTGTTGGCTGGAGAAAGAGCGCCATGTCATCGATCCAGGAGAGCAACAATTGACCAATCACAGATAAGCTATTCAATGCGTGCTTCTTTATGCACTTTCAAAATGAAAAATGAAAATGAAAAAAAATCAAAAAAATAAATCCTTTTACACAGAGGAAATATACATGTTATACTTGTCACCAAAAATTTCAAATTTGGAATAACTTGATTTTCTATATACATTTGCATTTTTTTAAACAAAGAAGCAAAATTTTAACAGTTGGACAAAAGGGTAATGATATTTTCTACAAACATTTTGAAAAAAAGTATTTAGCAAAAGTGTGCATATGTGTGTATATTTGAATGGCCAACAAGTTTGTCAAAGGAAGTTTTCATTTTCGTTGCACGAAAAATCCATTTTTCATTTTCCGAGTGCCGAAAGTAGGGTCTTTTTGTGAAGGATCTACCAAATATTTGATGTCAATTTGAACCAATTCATTTTTGTATTATACTAGACCATATTTTATTAACAATTGACCAAATTTTCCACGTAAAATGTTTCCTATACACCTCTGCTGAAAAAGACAAATTGCCGTCGATTCAGTTGGAACGGGGTGAAATTTGAACTACAAGTGTTTGATAGTTTGCTCTTTATTTTTTCAAAAAATCATTTCTAGGTGCACAAGTACTCATTTCATCAGAGATCTACCAAGAGGTTTGCAAGATTCCACCCCTAGCTATCACCGGCCATGCCCCCCTCCCCCTTTTTGACCGCATTTTGAAATCGGTGCTTAAACAATTCAAAAAAATATAAAACCTTCACGTTGCATCCTAATTTATGTCCTAGTAACCATAAAAACCAACAAACTTGGAATAATGCAAATCTATTAAAAAAGTCTTCTCAAAATGGGCTATCGAGTATGAAGGTTCATGGCTTTCAAGCCAAATGGCCGAAGTTATAGCTCATTTCAAAGGATAGTTTCCCCAAACGATCTCATATTTTTCATATGTGTGTATATTTGAATGGCCAACAAGTTTTCGAAAGGAAGTTTTCATTTTCGTTGCACGAAAAAACCATTTTTCATTTTCCGAGTGCCGAAAGTAGGGTCTTTTTTGAAGGATCTACCAAATATTTGATGTCAATTTGAACCAATCCATTTTTGTATTATACTAGACCATATTTTATGAACAATTGACCAAAGTTTCCATGTAAAATGTTTCCTATACACCTGTGCTGAAAAAGACAAATTGCCGCCGATTCAGTTGGAACGGGGTGAAATTTGAACTACAAGTGTTTGATAGTTTGCTCTTTATTTTTTCAAAAAATCATTTCTAGGTGCACAAGTACTCATTTCATCAGAGATCTACCAAGAGGTTTGCAAGATTCCACACCTAGCTATCACCGGCCATGCCCCCCCTCCCCCGTTTTGACCGCATTTTGAAATCGGTGCTTAAACAATTCAAAAAAAATAAAAAAATAAAAAACCTTCGCGTTGCATCCTAATTTATGTCCTAGTAACCATAAAAACCAACAAACTTGGAATAATGCAAATCTATTAAAAAAGTCTTCTCAAAATGGGCTATCGAGTATGAAGGTTCATGGCTTTCAAGCCAAATGGCCGAAGTTATAGCTCATTTCAAAGGATAGTTTCCCCAAATGATCTCATATTTTTCATATGTGTGTATATTTGAATGGCCAACAAGTTTGCCAGAGGAAGTTTTCATTTTCGTTGCACGAAAAATCCATTTTTCATTTTCCGAGTGCCGAAAGTAGGGTCTTTTTGTGAAGGATATACCAAATATTTGATGTCAATTTGAACCAATCCATTTTTGTATTATACTAGACCATATTTTATTAACAATTGACCAAAGTTTCCATGTAAAATGTTTCCTATACACCTGTGCTGAAAAAGACAAATTGCCGCCGATTCAGTTGGAACGGGGTGAAATTTGAACTACAAGTGTTTGATAGTTTGCTCTTTATTTTTTCAAAAAATCATTTCTAGGTGCACAAGTACTCATTTCATCAGAGATCTACCAAGAGGTTTGCAAGATTCCACCCCTAGCTATCACCGGCCATGCCCCCCTCCCCCGTTTTGACCGCATTTTGAAATCGGTGCTTAAACAATTCAAAAAAAATCAAAAATATATAAAACCTTCGCGTTGCATCCTCATTTATGTCCTAGTAACCATACAAACCAACAAACTTGGAATAATGCAAATCCATGAAGGTATGAATTACTTGTGATTTTTATAAACTATAAGGACTTATTTGCAAAAGTACATTATGTCGCATTTTTAACATATCCAAAAACAGAAACAAAGTGAATATTAATAATCTATGGAAAATTCTACCCCAAATTGATATATAATTTGCATATGTTTAAATTTAGATAACTCAAAATGAATATTTTAAAAACATTAAATTAAAATAATAATTGAAAAAATGTTGCCGACGGTATAACCGTCGGCATAGCTCTAGCGCCGTTAGTCGACAGGCAGACCACGAGCCACGTGGCATATATACCGATGGGTATAGATATGCCGACGGTCTGGGTCATCTTTGCCGACGGCCAAAGATATGCCGACGGCCACCGTCGGCATATCTATAGCTAAGCCGACGGCTTTTTGTTGCCGAGGGTAAAATGGAAGCCGTCGGCTTAGCTTCAGATATACCGACGGTGGCCGTCGGCATATCTTCGGCCGTCGACAACTACTGATTTTGGTGTAGTGTCTAGAAAATTGCAAGGATGTGTCAGGCTATTTTATTTTTTATTTTATACTTTGGTGGAATGGTAAAAGATTGGTTTGTGTGTTACGTATTTAAGACATTCAGTGTGAAGTACTCATGCTAACTACATATTTCTTGTGCATGATGGATATGAGTTTAACTACAATATATTTCTTGTGCATGAGTGAGTTGTGGTAGAAGTTTTTATTATACGTGCTCAAATATCATGCGAATGACACTAAAAGTAGGACTTTTGATATTATGGTAGAATTTCTTAAGCGCATCAAGTAGATCTTAATTTGTAACAGATATTTAGTTAGATCATCACTTTATATATACATCGTCAAATTGCCTTTTCTTTATCAATTTACATTGCAAGTAAGTGAACTTTAAATATTACTAGATTGTCCTCATGCTTTCTTTTCTCTATATGTGAAATTTAACATACATTATGTTTATATAATTCTATCAAAATATTTAAATAGCCCGTAGCAACGTACGGGCATTCTACTAGTCTTAACTAAGATACAACCCTTGCATGTGACCATATGCAAAAAGTATAATTAAATCAGTCACATTTATGCATGAAGCTAAAATTATTAAATAAGATATAACCTTTAAAAAACATTGCAAAAAATAAATCTGCTTGAACGCAACTGCGGTCGCTTGGCCTGGTCAGAATCCCTGCTGCCTCGCTAGAGCTGATTTTCGCTCGACTTTGCGTACTATTCTGCCGTTGTTGAAGCCAAGCAGATTTTGATCCAGGAGGGGAGGCGCCAGAGCAGCCTGATCGAGAGTTGGTTTCGAATAGGCTGGGACGGTGTGATCGGATTGGGAGGGAGTTCGTGTGACCAAACCATGACGGCTGGCTCAAAATGGTACAAAGAAAAATAAACAGCTTACAAACTGGTCCAAAACTGGGGGCCCTTAAATTTGGAGGTCGTGTGAAGTCGCATAATTCGCACAGGCCCATGAACGGCCATGTACTTCGCCAACAGCTAGCTCGAACGTCAGGAGCTGTCATATATCGGCGCGCCCTAGGGTCGACGTCATGATGGCGTTGATCCATTTCATGGAGTCGTTGTCATCATAGCTTGCCCGATATCGTCCGCTGGGAAATCTGCATGGTTACCCACACTCTGTTCACAGGAATGTCTCAGGTCGCTGTGTTGCATAGGAAAAAAGAGTTGTTCGATAGGATCAACTAGGGATGTGTGTGGGGGGGGGGGGGGGGACAACGAGGATAAGGCGGAGCTAAGGGTGGGCCAATAGATGTCACCGCGCTACAACTCTTTCCCTCTATCTCTGTGTCGGAACAAAGAAATTGTACCTTGTTAGACATGGTTCGATCAATGATGAGTCAGACAAATCTACTGTTGGCATTTTGGGGTTACGCTCTAGAAACTGTAGCTTTCACACTAAATAGAGTAGCATCTAAATCCATAGATAAGACACCATATGAGATATGGATTGGGAAGCGTCATGGTTTGTCTTTTCTAATGATTTGGGGTTGATAGGCGTTTTCAAGCGACTTCTGTCGAACAACGACCTCACACCCAAGTCGGCTAAGTGCGTATTCGTGGGATATCCAAGGTAAAGCTTAGGGTATTACTTCTACAATCGAGAAGAGGGGAAAGTGTTTGTCGCTCGACACGGTGTCTTCCTTGAGAAAGATTTTCTCACTCGGAAGGCTAGTGGGAGGACGGTGCAACTCGAAGAAGTTCGACATAAGCAATGTTTTGTTGCTAGACACCAATGAGCCTTTGACATATGCGGAAGCGATGATGGATTCAGATTTTGAGTTATGGATTGAAGCCATGAGATCCGAGGTTAAGTCCACAGATGACAATCAAGTTTGGAACTTGGTTGATCTGCCAAATGGTGCAAGAACCATTGAGTGCAAATGAATCTTCACGAAGAAAACTGATAAGGATGGAAATGTTCTGACCCATAAAGCTCGATTTGTTGCAAAGGGGTTTCGACAAGTTCAAGGAATTGAGTACGTCGAGACTTTCTCTCCAGTAGCGATGCTTAAATCAATTCGGATTATTCTAGCTATAGCTGCCTATTTCGACTATAAGATATGGTTGATGGATGTCAAAACGGCTTTCCTTCATGAAAATTTAATCGAGGACGTGTATATGATATAGCCCGAGGGTTTTTCCGATCCACAGAATGCTAGTAAAATATGCAAGCTTCAGAAACCCATTTATGGGTTGAAGTAAGCACCTCGGAGTTGGAACATTCGTTTTAATGAGCAATAATTTTAATTGGCGCTAGAGTAGTGTGTCGCATGCCCCCAACATAATTGTCCAGAGACAGAAGCAGAGTCTTCACAACCATTACGTTTGTGATATCAGTAGTACCAAGAGATTGAAGTTCTCCGATCCATAAATACTGCACAGACGGTTGAATGTGGTTTGAGCATTTTCACCTTCATTTCGCTTGAACCGATAGTATTTACTTCACAAAGTATCAATTCTCGCATCATTATGAGTAGAAAATCCATTTCACCAATCTTCTCCAGATAGTGCCAAACCAGTATACTAGATGACAAAGTTTTCAATCGATCATACTAACCTCAAGACAAGTGATTTGTTATGAAGACAAATGCTTAAGAATCAAACTATAGCATTTTCTTTTCTTCAGCAGGAGGAGCGATTGGAACTCTGACAGTAACTCCATCTTGACCGACAACCCACATGCCACTAAGGTTTTATCCTTGGTTGGCTGAAAACACCATAACTCTTTTAACCATTTCACCACGGATGGGTTCTCTATGACTCATGTCATCGCTATGTCTATGTTATACTATGAACAGTAGCGCGAGTGGCATGTGACATGCCACTACTAGCTAGTAGTGGGCTTTTATGTACTGGTGACGGTATGGCTCATGTCGTCACTATGTCTATGCTGTACTATGTGGTATTCTAGTCTAGCATCTAAAAGAAAGCTTATCCGCCGCATGCCTCTGTCTTGTGTCTATCCGTTCAGGCCGCCGCCGGCCGCATCTACTCCCGGCGACGATACACGAACCAGACCAAATCAGGCGTATTTTGCATAGTTGAGGGCTGCATTATTGCTAGCTTCCACCGGTCACGCTCGTCCTCTAGCTAACCTATAGCCTGTGGCTAAGCTGCATGCATGCATCGTCTTCTAGCTAGGCCTAGGAATTAGGAGTACGTAGCTTGCTTGCACCGCCGTTCCCATGTCGTTTTGGCTCTGTACGTGGACATTTCAACGTCCCCTTCTCCACACATTTCTCGCTTTGTCTCTCATGGGGGCGGCAGAACCAATCAGTCCGAGCAACGTTGGTTGCTGAATATTCCTCGCTGGCTCGCTCTATATAAAGGGTTTGCGTTTGCGTACCGTCTACAGCACTACGCAGTGACAGAGGCACGCGGCACAGTTGATCGAACGACCGCTTCCCTGGACCCTAGCTTCTTCTCACATAGAGCCATGGACGTACACGGTCCAGCCTCAGATCCTTGGTGGTACCCCGGCGAGGCCGTGGCCGCTGCGGGTGCCGCCGGCGACGACGACTTTCTCGACATGTTCGTTGACAATATAATCCCATATGCATGTAGCTAGGTCTGGTTGTTTTCACCAGTTAATGCATGATTTGAATGATGTATTCCTACGTGTATCTATGTGCGTTCTTGCAGTGAAGATCTGCTCGGGTTGGCGTGGAAAGGAGACGCGGCTGTTTCCTGCGTCCGCTCTTCGCCACCGCGCACGTCTCCTGAGCCGCCGCCTTCCGAAGACGTGATGGCGGCGTGGCTCTACCCGATCGTCAGCGGCGAGGACAATGCCGGCGACGGCCCCATGGTGAAGGGCGAGCCGTCGAAGATGGCGACGGGGAGTACTTTGCAGATAATGATGACGGAGAGCAAGGGAAAGCTTCAAGCTACGGAGGGCATGTCAGATGTCAAGGTAAGAACACATGATGCACGCAAACTACTTAATTAGGTATATATGCTTGTGTTATCAAGTCAGTTTGAGTAAACAACAAGCTCTTCGTTCTAACTTTTTCTTCTTCGATCTTGCAAGATCTTTTGGCAGTTTTAGGAAACATGTAAATGATGATGTGATATAACATCTTGGACACTGTATATGTTGTACTCTCTTCGTCTAAAAATAAATGTCGCTAACTTAATTTAACTTTCGCAAAATAAATGTCGCTGATGTAGTATAACTTTAGTATAAAGTTAAATTAAGCCAGAGAGAGATTTATCTTGGCTTCCTAGAAACTTTGTAATGTCTCAGGCAATATGGGTTCTGCTTTGTGTTCCACTTTTCTATGATCTTAATTTCTGCTATACGTTTTACTTTTATTTTATTATCTGTGGGCATGTTTTACTTTTTCTTTGCTTTTAACCTCTTGTATTACATTTCCGTATTGTTTTTCTCTTAAGGAAATCTTTTCTTCCTGTGTTATTTTGTAGTCTCCAGTCTCCTAGTGTCCAAGTTAATTCACCCTTCCTTGGCGATTAATATAACGAAGTGATTATATAGTGGCTAAACGAATGGATGATGTGGTGGTGATGTGGATAATTGTTAAATGGCTAAAAATAGATTATGTATGTATCTTGTATGTAGAGATAGATTATTAATAATAAATGTTAGTGGAGATAATGTCGATAATTGGTTGGTTGATAGATAAAGTAATGTGGGTACACTCCGCGTGTTGCGGTGGATTCTTTTTTAAAAGAAATTTATTGTTTAAACGAATGAAGTTAAAGATGTATGAAATATAAAGTTTTTTTATAGAAACATGCACGATTAAGTTGATCACAATAGTTAAAAAAACTTATTTTTTGATGTAAAATATATATTTGATGACTACAAATTGGTGATGTGTATAATTTTATTGAATTAGACACCATAAATGCATCTTAGAGACATTTTACTATTTATTGATGAATGTTAATGGATGATATAAACAAATGATTAGCTACAATAGTAGATGATGTGGATAGTTTATATGTTGAGATAAATATCATAAATGCATTTTAGTAAGGTTTTCCTTTGCGAGTGTACAAAAATCATGTTAACAGAGGGTCCGAAGATGTATATCTTCTTCTTATAGCATGTACACGCAGATTATCATGATGTCATGTGCCCTGACGTCAGTTTATCACATGCGTCTTCTTCTTATAGCATCGGGGAAGTTGATTTTTCAAAGACACTGATTTGCACTAACCGTTCTGTAACCGCTTGACTCTACCACCAGGACACAAACATCACTGGCGATTCCAGCGAGAGGAGGAAGGCGGATTCAGGAGGAGGAGGGTCAAAGAGGACAAGGCCGTCTCGTCACTCGCAGACACACAACGATACAGAAAAGGTTTTTGTTTTCGATCGAATTCGACTGCGCAGATTCATGTTCTCACTTCTCACTCCGATGCATTGCTATGGAATTTTGCATGGACTACGACTGTGCAGAGGCGAAGGTGCAAGATCAGTGACAGGATGAGGACCCTGCGGCAGCTCGTCCCTGGATGCAAGAAGGTCAGCCAAAGCATCCCATTCCCACACAGTTTCTCATTTTGCTGTGATAGATCATCCATTGACGCTCGTTCTTGTGCATATATGCGCCACTCTCCAATCTTCTTCAAAGCTTTTTTTTCTGAGCTGAAGCTGCAAGTTTCCTGTGACACCTCGCTCGCTCTGAACGAATCTGGTGGACATTTCTCTGTGCAGACTAACCAAGCGTCGACGCTGGAGCAGACGATCCAGTACATGAAATCGCTGCAGCAGCAGGTCCACGCAGTGAACGTGAGCCAGCACAGGCAGTGTACCCCGTCATGCCGACGGCGCTGGCGCCGGCCGTCGCGATGCCGCTGGCGCCGCCGGACGCGGTAGCTAATCCAGGGATGGTGGTGGGCGCAGGAGGACGCGTTCCGCTCCTGCCTGCAGGGATGGCTCCGTTCGGAGCCATGCTCCCGCCGTTCCCGTACCCACAGTACCACGCCGTGATGATGCCAGCGCCATTCTACCTTCCACAGCCGGCAGCCTCTGCTGCTCCAGAAGGGCAGTGCTCCCGCATCCGCGGAGCAGCATCACAATAAGGAGGGGAAAGGGAGGAGGAGATTGTGAGAAAAATCAAGCGACTCGGGAGGACTGGCTAATCTAGCTCTATTTTTGTGTGTGTGATGGGATGTAGCTCTAGTTAACAAACTAGTTTCATGGGCTCGGGTTATGTATTATTTTCGGAAAAGATAAGTGGCACACGAGTGTGGGCGGAGGCATTTCCGTCCAGACGTTTTTAGATGGCAATTTTATGTGTATATGGCAATTATTAGTCAAAATTATCATGTATTAGTAAAAGTTGTTGTGTATCAGCGAAAGTTGTCATCTCACATGTCCTAAAGTTGCCACCAAAAACGTTCGGACTTGCCATCTCTACGCACTTATCAGGGTTCATTATTTTAGGCCAGTGTCACGTGCAACTCGACCGGTAGCAACCTCGCCATATGATGCGACTTCTGTCCACCGTTAAATCTGCCTCGCCCGTTTCATACTCCCGTTTTTTCATCAAAATCGCAGTTCAACGCATATGGGATACAGAAGGTACAGTCGGCGCCGACCATCCCCGCCATGGATACACGTGAGGTGATCGAGCTCGAAGCACCGCCTCACCGTCGGCTCCGCTGCTCGTCACCCTCGTAGAACCTCACGTCACTAGAAAACATCGCTCAATACCCATCCCTGTTGATTCCTGCAGGAGTCCTCGCCGGGAACCTTAGAGCTACCATTGCATCATCATTCTCTTTCCTCCGCAGTCATTCATCGTCACAGCATCCACCCCATCGTCGGTGCTTGTACACATTGTTGTACTTGCTTGCAGCATTCGGGAACACCCATCCCAACATACGATGTAGTGAGTTGCAACATCCAGTGCATGTCCATCAGCGAAATGATCTTGTCAATTCCATCATCCACCACAAGCGGACCCAACAATCGGTGTGGCCGGTTCCAGCAAGTGGCATGGTAGTCGCATCATCTGGCGCCACTACCCCCCAACACTCGATGTTCCGGTTCCAACCAGAGGTGGATATGGGCCTGGAGCAATTGGACTATAGCCCAAGGCGTGGGAGTAGGGATGTTTGGAGCTCCATGGAGCTCGTTTTTTGAAAAATTCGAAAAAGATATTTTTAAGTTTCAAAAAAATCCGAAAAAGTATACATGAACATTAAGGTGTATACTACATTTCTTAAAAATTTCATGATGAAAGACCATTTGGTATAAGCTCTACAAAAAATAAAGTCATGTATTTTAATAGTGATATTTGCATTTTTGTATAGCTTGCATACAAAAGTATTTCATCGTGAAACTTCACAGACATATGTATGTGTGTATTTTTTTCAGATTTTTTTGAAACCCGAAACATTGATTTTAAAATTTTCAAAATTAAGAGTTTCATGAAGCTCGGAATCCAAAAGCAATTTCCGCGAGCGTGCCCCACCCATCTAATGCTAGTACATCTAGTACTATTTTTTTAGATTTTGTAGATGTAACAAGGCCCAGCCCTAAACGTTATACGTGCCTTCTCAGGCTGACAAGCTCTCAATTATAGTTTTTAAAACCGAACCGGTAATTGAACCGGTGATGCCGTCGATTCAGGGTTTTACCGTCCTTTGGAATTGTTCGCTTTACGTTTCGATCAACCTAGCACTTCTACATAAATTGCTCAGTCATGTTCCGTGCGTCGCCACAGTCCATGGACGTTTTTCCTCGATCTCTCGCGCTACACACATTATTTGTGACAGATATATTTACAAGGTGAGGAAGTAGTTATTTGTCATTCAAATAGATATATTTAGCATTAAAATATATATAAATGCATTCGTTTAAGTGACAGATCATATAAATCAAAGGAAGTAGTTTATTGCATGATTAGCTGGAATATAGTGTTGCTAAAAAAGCCTTGATCTATGCATTATTCTTGATTTTAAATACATGTTTTTTATGTTTACAACTCCAGGTCCTTCTACTAGTGAAGAACAATGGCCACAAATGTAGCAAATCATCATTAATTTTGTATTGCAATGTTGCGCTTTGTTAAATTTATAACATATTTATAAATGTCCTCCAGTGCTGATAGTGAATTCATATTTTAATCTTAATGTTAATTTGTGTTGAACTTATAGCATGCATTGGTATGTGTAGTATTTGACGTAATTTATAACCGCTTATTTTATCCCTAGGCTTTGTGAAATCTTTGCACCGCCTCTGGTTCCGCAAATGACATCACTGGTCGCAGCTTCGCTTGTTGCCAGTTCCAAAAAAAATCCGCCAACCCATCAAAAGGTCTCTAGTCGTAGCAAAACTCAATCCCGATCCCGACAAATAACGTCGTTGGTCGCAGTGAAAAAGTTGTCGCCGGTCCCACCAAAAATCCCTCGAAGCACCCGACCGCGCTAGTCGTAGTGCTATGGTGTGTCGGTCACAACATTACAGTGTGCATGATCGCATTGTTCACTGGGTCACAATACCCCTACTCATCCCCGGTAACAACTCCAAGTGAATTAACGGTCAATTTTCACCATCGGGTCACCGGTTGCACGAGGAGGGGGGGGGGGTCGAGGCGCCATGGGCTCGAACTAGAAAAAGTCAATTGCGACGTGCGTCAGGGGTGGATGCTCGCGGCTCGTAGAAGAAAGGGTATTGGGGTAACCGTGCACAATAGAGAGAAAGAGAAAGATGATGCCCCCCCCCCCCACACACACAAACACCTATGTGTAGCAGGTTGAAGCCGTCGATCATGCACCCATAAAGCATGACCGACGTAGCAACCAGCTGGTCGGTCGGCATGAATCATTTATTATTACTAGATGATACCCCGCGCCTTGCAGTGGGAATTGGTCGCCCTTAATTACGTGGATTTTATATATTTAGATTAATAGAAAATGAACCAAAAAATTAAAAACACATAGAACTTATTATATTTGATTATGTATAGTTATATATTTTTTGAATAAAAGTATAGTAAAAGAATGAAATGCATGATTGCATGTGGTGGTGGGTTTTGTCTCATGCATGGTCGCATGTTGAGTGAGCTTTATCCCATCCATAATTGTATGGTGATGTGGCATGTTTGTATGTTGAAATAAATAAGTTAGTGAAGATCACGGCAATTGGTCACCCTATATTTCAACAAAATTTAATTTATGTGAATTTTAAATATTTATAAATTATTTTTTGAATATAAGTATAGTAAGTGAATGAAAAAAAATCCATGCATGGTTGCATGTGGTGATGGGTCTTGTCTCATGCATGGTTGCATTGATTGTGTATATTTATATATTTTTTAATATAAGTATAGTAATAGAATGAAAAATATTTTTCCATGCATGGTTGCATGTTGAGGTGTGTCTTATCTCATCCATAATTGTGTGATGATGTGCCATGCTTGCATGTTAAGATAAATAAAAGTGGGAATGATCTATTATAGTATTATAGATTATACTCCCTCAATCACGGTTTACTCGGCGCGGTTGAGGTTTCTCTGCGACCAAAATGCTCGTTGATTGAGCAGAAAAATAAGATCTCTTGTTACTCCCTGCGCCTAATTACGGGAGAGATTAACTCTTAGTTAAACCCACGTCCAATGAACGCTTGGTAGCGCATGCAGCGGGCATTTAATAAGGCAACCAGTAATCCCGGTTAAAAACGTTTGGAACGTACTCCTTCCTTTCAATCGGGAATTAGACCCCGCGCCCACCAGTCTAATCAATCGGGCAATAATTCGTTCGGCGCCTGAAATTGCATGGACTTGGAGAGGCGCCGAGTAAACTGTGACGGAGGGAGTACAATTTTCTAATATTATCTTACATCCGTAGGATATTTCAAAGTTCAATGGTATTTAATCTTCATTTTATAACGTCACATTATTATATTTGGTGGGGATTAACTTCTCGAGTTTCTTTAATATTTCTGCAAATATGAAAATTGCTTTTTGCTCTAGTATGAGACTGTTTGCAAAATAAAATATAGACACACAACCCTCGCATATACATAGATGTTTCTTCAAAACACATACACTCATCCTATAAACACACATACGCACCTATTCCTACAAACACCTTCATAAGATTGAATCCACGGGTCTTGAAATTGATGAAGTCGGGTCTGATTGACAAACTCACTTAGATATTTGCTTTCATGTTGCCACGTATTATTCAGTTGCTGCATGGGCATGCTCAAAATGTTTCAACATCTTGAGCAAATGCTTCAATATTGTCACATTAATTAATATACTCCCTCTGTAAAGAAATATAAAAATATTTAGATTAGTAAACACTCTTATATTTACAGAGGGAGTATATAAATGTCCCAGCGCAGAATCGAGTCAAGGATTGTGGCCAAATCAGCTGCAGTTCCCCCTTATTGAGCAACACTTGCATAAACACTGACGAACCAAGTCGACCCTGCCTTTAATCAATTCAAGTGTTCCCAAATGATTCCAAGAAAACATTCCTTGATAGTATGATAATCAAATATAGCAAGGCAGATGCCAATCAACACGGCATGACAGATGAAAAGATACAGCTGCAAATAACTGGCAGGTAACGAATATCAGTGCATCCCAATATTAATTTTTAAGTACATAGTTTGACCGTGCATTGCATACCAGAGCAAAACATAAGAGTATACGAACGAAATCACGGTAAGTTAATGGCACAACAACGAGAAGGAGAATTTAGCTATATAAATCATCATCATCGGCCGTTGCGGCAGCGGATGCAAAAGGATCGGCCGCGGCGGCAGTGGCAGCACCCCCCGTCGGCTGATCAGGGAAACGGAACTCGCTGCCGAATCCTCGAGACTGCTGTAGAGTCTGGGCAAAGGCCTGGTACTTGCGGATGTCAGCATCGCTCACACTCCGGCGCGCATATTTCATGGACTCCTCAAAGTGTGCAGCCCTGATCTCAGCAACTTCGTCCACCTCATCCTCCTCCATGGCTTCAGGGTTGTCCTTCCTCCGCCTCTCCCTCTCAATGTCCTGGAAGGATGAGTTTCATTAGATCACATGTATAAAACAAGAGTATTGTGTGCCAGAAAACTAAATACTGGAGGAACTAATAGACAAAATGTAGGTTACCTTTTCGATGTTCTCCCTGATGGCGTATTTGCAAGCACGCTGGCAAATTTCCGTGATATCAGCACCGCTGAACCCTTGGGTGTACTTGGCCAGAGCACTCAAATCAATGTCCTTGGCCAAGGGGGACTTCCTAAGGCAAGCTTTGAAGATCTGGTGCCTTGAATCAACATCAGGAAGAGGGATGTAGATAAGCTGATCAAGACGACCTGGCCTTAGCAGGGCAGGGTCTATGATGTCTGGCCTGTTTGTAGCACCAATGATGAAGACAGTTTTCTTGGCGTTCATGCCATCCATCTCAGTCAGCAGCTGGTTCAGCACTCTGTCAGCTGCGCCTCCAGCATCACCAACACTGCTTCCTCTCTGTAATATCATGGTTCAGAGTTAGCAGCCTAATAGAAATGCAAAAGAGAAACATAGTGAAGAGATAGAGAGAGAGGGAGAGACTGACCTGAGTAGCAATCGAGTCAAGCTCATCAAAGAAGAGGACACATGGTGCTGACCCCCTAGCCTTGTCAAAAATCTCACGCACATTGGCCTCACTCTCACCAAACCACATGGTAAGCAGCTCAGGACCCTTGATACTGATGAAGTTAGCCTGGCACTCATTAGCAATTGCCTTGGCCAACAAGGTTTTACCACAGCCAGGAGGACCATAGAACAGAACACCTTTAGAAGGAGACATGCCAAACTTCTCGAACTTCTCCGGATGCTCCACAGGGTATTGGACAGTCTGCAAAAAAACCATTTATGTTATAGGCAAGTTACAACTAAAACACAGCAATTTAAGAGTAGATGTAATGGAAGAGCTGCAAAATACCTCCTGCAATTCCCTTTTGACATTCTCCAGACCACCGATATCTTCCCAAGAGACATTGGGAACTTCAACAACCTGATTTTCAAGACACAGGAGAAGGTGAGACATTAAAAACATATGCAGTTATGGTCTCAATGTACGAGTACATATAGTCCGAGTACTCACAGTTTCACGGAGAGCAGATGGGTTGCTTGTTGTCAGTGCTGTCTTGAAATGGTCGTTCGTCACAGCCATAGAATTCAGTATCTCAGCATCTATGGTCTCATCCTCAAGATCTATAATATCCATCTTCTCACGAATGCACTGGAGAGCAGCCTCAGTGCAAAGAGCGGCAAGATCAGCACCAACATACCCATGGGTGTCTCTTGAAATGTGCTCAAGTTCAACCTGCGATGCAATTAAAAAGCTCAATCAAGAACATATCCCATAACATGAGCACACATTCAGAATATCATCAAATTCAAAGATTACTAGCAAAGGTCACTTACATCTTCAGCCAACTTCATGTTCTTTGTGTGAATCCGGAGAACTTCAAGGCGACCGACTTCATCAGGGACTCCAATGTCAATCTCCCGGTCAAACCTGCCAAATCTCCTGAGGGCAGGATCAATACTGTTTGGGCGGTTTGTCGCACCCATGACAATAACATGTGCACGGGATTTAAGCCCATCCATAAGAGTCAACAGCTGTGAAACAATACGCCTTTCAACTTCTCCATTGGTCTTTTCTCTCTTTGGGGCTATTGAATCAATCTCATCAATGAAAATGATTGATGGTGCATTCTTCTCTGCTTCTTCAAATGCCTTTCTGAGATTGCTCTCACTTTCTCCTGCTAGCTTGGACATAATTTCTGGGCCGTTAATGAGGAAGAAGAATGCACCCGTTTCATTGGCGACAGCTCTAGCGATGAGGGTCTTTCCAGAGCCAGGTGGTCCAAACAGCAATATGCCCTTTGGAGGCTTCACACCAATAGACTTGAAAAGTTGAGGGTGACGCAGTGGGAGTTCAACCAGTTCTCTGATCTGGGCCATTTGCTTCCTAACTCCACCAACATCATCGTAGCCAACATCATCAAGTCTTTCCTCATCCTCCCTCTTCACGGGCTCACCATCACAGAATATCTCAGTGTCTGGTGCAACAATGCAATACTCTGTCGGGTCAGTCTCTATGACTTTGAACTCCACACTTCGCATTCCACCCCTCACAAGGAAAAGGTCTCCCTTTCTCAGAGGACGGTAAGCTTCAAGGAAGTATGCTGAAATGCACAACATGAATATTGTATTAATGAAAGGTATTTGGATGGAACTAAGAAGAGAAAACAATTTGCAAAAAGTAAATAGGCCCAACAAAACAATGGCAAGGCATACCAAGGTTTCATATATAGGTTCAGCAGCAATTTCATTGAAATGTAGCATAAAGTAGTGTGAATTAATGTATCATTATAATAGTTCAGAGGATATAATACAATACGACATGGTGGAAAAAATAGCAGACAAAGTTGTAAACAGTTCCAACAGAATAACTCAGACAGTATGGTAATGCTAAGCAAAAGAAGTGGAGACAAATTAACTTGGGTCATCGTAAAAAGACGTGAAATTTCTACCAAACAGCTTTACGATAAGAAAATTCAGTGATAAAGAAGTCTCACGTTTCAAGAAGGCATCAAACAAGTTCCCTGTAATCCCTTCAACTGTGTCATCAATAGGAAGTATGTGCACACGCTTCCCGTATTTGACATCTGGGCATTGGTGAACAGACACCACATCACCAAGTCTCACTCTCAAGTTCTTCCTGACGGTTTTGTTCATTCTGACCTTCGGCTCGTCACATGTGTCATCAGCAAGCACAATGCAGATTGTGTCCTTTCTCTTCTTACCCTGCAAGACATAGACACAAGATTTAAGCAGACAGGAACGAGCTTAAGGTTTCACATGCTTACAGAATGATAATTATAGTGCCAATACAGACAAAAGGATCCATAATCTAGCAAACATGTCAATGGAGAAACGATTCATATTTTACTAAATATGTCAATACAAACAAGCCACAGTTTTCATTCTAAGATTTAACACAAATCAAGTAGCACTGCATTTGCAAACAGGAGGAAGTTTAATTACATTGTGCAATTGTATTGTTAAGAAAATTCATGAGAAAGTTAAGGTTTGTAACTCCCAGGTGAACATAGTTAGTAGAGTAAATCGCATAGGCCTCAGGTTACCTAATAGAATCAGCCAGCAACGGGTATGCGGTAAGGCAAACTGATGTGGAGTTATACATCAACAAGCAGTGTGGGAAAACAAAATAAATTTTTCATTAGATTGGTTATTTGGTTAACCAGGAGAATAACTTAAGTATTGTAGTGTCCCAAACCCTGTTGAACCTCGAGAGCCCAGCTCAGAATCAAACAACCTTATGCCACAGCAAGGTAGTAATCTGAAAACCTAGCCCCCAGATCCCTAAATATCCTAGACCAAAGACTAAATTGCCAACAACCAAAGACTAAATTGCCAACAACCAAAGCCTACAGGAGAGATCAACACGGAGAAAGCTTAGGTTTTTCCTACAGATTTGCAATTCTAAGCTAGTAACCAGTAATACGAGCTCATCAAATCACTCGCGACGAACCCAAAATCTAGATCGGCGCGAAAATTAACCTGCCCAGCACCTCAGATTTCGACCTAGAGAGATGAATCGGGCAGGGACCGCGCGTACCTTGAGCAGGACGGTGTCGCCGCGGAAGAGCTGGAGGCGCTCCATGGTGTCGGGGTGGAGGGCGACGACGGAGTTGTCGTCATTGGTGGCCTCGTCGACGACGAGGCGGTTGGGCGACTTCTTCCGCTCGAGGATCGCCGTCGAGTAGTCCTTCTTCGCCTTGCTGCGGCCAAAAATCACCAAACGAATCAGGGGAAAAGGTCGACGGCGGCCAGATCGGGGGGCTTGGGGGGGCCAGATCGGGGCGGGATCTTACGGATCGGCGGAGGAGGAGGGCTCCCCCTGCTGCGGGTTCAGGGCCGGGTCGGGGGTCGGGGTCGCCATGGCTGGCGGATGGGTGGATCCGGGGGTCGTCGGCGGCGTCGCTAGGTTTCGGCGCCTCTCTCTCCTTCCGGGTCGCTGGGGGGTGGGCGAAGTGATGAGGAAGAGGGGATTAGTTTTGGCTTTAAAGCTTCTTTCTTGCGAGAGGGGTTTGGGATTTCCCCTCTGCGGTGCGAGAGGTGTACACGGACTCCATGACCCGTGGGCCCGGGCCGCACTGGGCCCGCCTGGCGGATCCTACAAGGACTCCGGGCCGGCCCACATGGAAGACTCTAGAAGGTGGGTAGGTGTGTGTGTACGGCTCTTATTCTCAAAAAAAAATGAGATGTGCATGGCTCTTTTTAGCTATTAAAAAAGAGACAAAAGTGTGTATGGCTCGGGATGGAAGATGATCTACTTCCTCCGTTTCTAAGAATAAGACTTTAGATTTTAATATAAACTATAAACCAAGCCAAATGAATGAATCTACACCTTAAAATGTATTTATATATGTATGTATATAGTTTATATTAAAATATCCGAAAGCTTGTATTTAAAAATGAAGGGAGTACAAGTATGGTATCTCGATTCAGTAGCAAATATGCCTTTTACCAAGGAGGAGGTTATTCATGGACTTATTCTTTTTTTATTAGTTGGATTTGTTTTCTTTTCTATGTCTACTAGCAAAAAGTTCATATGTTGCAATCGAAAATATAAATTACGTGTTGAATACCAATTGTGTGTAAGAATCATGCTATACGTACGACTAAATTTGTACGATTCTTGTACGATGTTTGACATCCAGCCACACCTGCGTAGAACTGAAAGAGCTAGCGCCGCTGGATCGTTACTGACATATAACCCATACACATCAGGTGGCATTACTGACAATGAATGTGAGCATTGATGAAATAAAATGGACATCTCTATGAAGGGACGTCGCACCAAGGTCCTATCGGAGCAGCATCATCCTGCCATGATCAAAACACTATGCAAAAAAGACTTTAAAGAAGAGCATGAAATGGCAATGCATGAGAATGGAGTGGCAGGTTCGCAACGTATGACGCGTGTGTCATGTTCTACGTGAACTAGTTAATACTCCTTTTGTTCATTAATACAAAAAAAATGGCAATTCAATTTAAACTATCAAAACATTTTACAATAGTGAACAGAGGTAGTAGTTGCATATAGTAAAAAAACAAGCAGACACATTTAGGACAGTATAACCTAACCGAAACCGAGTCTTTTCACATGTTTGGCAATTTCCAATTTGAACCGTTGATTTCAACGCTCTGAACATTCCTGACCCTGGTAGTTGGATGTAATGTTACCTGATCTTTGTCCTAATGGGCATCTACTCTGGTAGCCTGAAACGTAGCGCTCTCGTGTATTGATCCGTTTTAAAGCCCACACAACTTCCCCATCCCAACCGAACTAGTGATAGAGAAAGAAAAAAAACAATTTGATATATTGATGAACTAATTGATACTGACAAACATTCCTGGCCGCTGGAAGCAATGTTACCTGATCTCTTTTTTAGTGGGCATCTACTCCGATAGCCTAAAACGCATCGCTCTCCCACGCAACTTCCTCAGCCCAGTCGAACTGGTATTATACAAGGAAAAAATAATCTTGTATGTTGATGAACTTATTACCACTCACTAGGTTAACATTTATTTTTGTGCCTTGCTTATGCACTTGAATGCAAATGATGTCGAAATGTAAAAAAAAAGAATACGAGAACTCGAGATGGTAATGTTATCCACTTCCTTTTTCTGCCGGCAGGAATAATTATCGCTATGAAAAAGTCGTTAAAGATCATCATTCATCGCCGAAATGGAAATTTCAGAATACTACTTACATATTTAATCCTACATAATATGCAATTAAATATTCAAATATCTAATAAAAAAACTATCATAAAACATTTCAAATAGACAGGCGTAGCAACGCGCGCCAAAGGATCTAGTGCATCAATAATGCATGTGTCGTTGACTTTTTGCAATATTGTCAACTACGTATATTTACATGTAATTTTTATGAAAATATATTAATGAATTGAAAATTGTAAAGACTATTTTGTTGTATTTGACTACTATTGTCAGTTATTCTACAAGGTTTTCATTTTGTTTATAAGAATTTGCATATAATTGTAAAAACAGTTGTTAGTGTATTTCATTTTAGTTGTTATTTTAATTTAACCAAAATTGTTGTGTTGTTTATACAACTCACTTGTGATTGTATTTAGTAGCTACCATGGTATTTTGTTGTACTTGTAGGGTTAATTATATGGAATTGTCATATTATTTCATAAAGCTTCCCGCTGGTTATAAAATTAGCTACCATTATGTTTTGTTTTATTTGTCAAATTAATTATGTCAGATTGTCACATTATTTTATAAGTTATTCATTGGTTACTGTAGAATGGAAAGTAGGTCTAAAGAAAAATGATTAAACTACTTGGCCAAAAAAATGTTTTCCCATTTTTAAATGTTGATATGTTTTAGCAATTTTAGTCAAGTCACTTTTCTCCCTACACATGGAAGTCTAGAGATATTGGGCAGCTCAAAATAACGAACACATGCAACAAAGTAAGAGGTAAAGTAAAGAGATTTCAAGCGAGGTTGACACGGAAGATTTTTTACTTGTGGTTCTCATACATCCATTTTGCATCACTATTTTCTATAGTAATTTTCCCGTAATCATTGATATATTTCAAGTTATGATGCTTTCCTTATGTTGTTCTGCCCTGTTTTGCATACTTCATATTTTTTAGTTCACGTGTCAAAGTCAAGAAACAGTTTGAAAAAACACCTATCAAGTGGGCATACTTCTCGAGCTCCAAACAACATGAGATTTTTGGGAAATTAATTTTTGAGAAAAGATCCAGGAAGCCAGGAAATCTCCCAGAGGGGGTCACCAGGCGACCCTGGGCACCGCCACCCCCTTGGTCGTGCCCTCTCGCCGCTTGGGAGGTGGGCATTGCCTCTCGGGCTCCCCTTTGGCACACATATACCCTCTGACATAAAACTCATTGGAGGTAGCTCACACAATTCATCTTCCATTGTTGCGAAGCGAAAACCACTAGAGAGAAGAAGACCTCTCTGACAGGCAGATCTTGCCGGGGGATACTACCTCCCGGAGGGGGAGATCATCACCGCCATCATCACGGGCATCATCGAGATCATCATCAACATCAACCCCAACATCAACACCACCATCCCTTCATCTCATGTCATCACATCGTTGCAATTAGGGTTGTACCTTATGCTATTCATTGGGATCACTTTACCAATGTTGATTACCTTGTTGTAGTTGATTCTATTGAGTTTTATCCGTGAATCCTTGTTATGACCAGATCGTTCATCATATATTTATCACATATGATCATGATCTCTTTGTATGTCTCGTGAGTAGTTGATACGTCCCAAACGTATCTATAATTTCTGCTTGTTCCATGCACTTTTATGTGGCATTGCTACATGTTTTGCTACACTTTTATATCATTTACACATATTGGGATCACTTTTATATCATTCTACACATGTTCTGCTTGTTCCATGCACTTTTATGTAACCTACTAACTCAGTGCACCCAGTGCCAGTTTCTGTCTGCTGATGTCTTTTAGTTGCAGTGGTTTTACCCCAGTTAAAAGTGCTCCAAAAATTACAGAAAAATCAGAATAAAAATCAGAAGAACGGAAGCTTCCGGAACCCCGGAGGAGGGCCAGGGGCCCCCACCTGGAGCCCAGGCGCCCTGGTGGAGCGGCCCGCGCCACCAGGGCGCCTGGGAGCCTTGTGTGGCCCCTGGCTGCCCCCTTTGGCCTATATTACCTCTTCGTCCCAGAAACCCTCGAGGAGAAACCCGCATCACGAAATACCTCTATGTTCCGCCGCCGCCACGCTTCCAAGATCGGGAGCACTAGAAGACCTCATCCCAGCACCCTGCCGGAGGGAGGATTGACTTCCAGGAGCTTCTCCACCACCAAGGACGCTTCCCGGATGTGACGTGAGTAGTCCCCCTTGGACATTGGGTCCATGACCAGTAGCTATGTGATGTCTTCTCTCCAATCTTGTTCTTCAATGTTTAGTCCTTATGAGCTGCCCTACATGATCAAGGCATCTATGTAATTTTCTTGATGTTGCTATGTTGTGTTTGCTGGGATCCGATGGATTATGATATTATGTTCAGATCATGATGAGTTATATATTTGGTTTACCTTTTATATTTTGTTCTTGAGTAATTCTTGCATGTTCTCCTTTACTTTTTATTGCTTTGGCCAAGTAGTAGGTAGTAACTCCAAGAGGGAGCGTTATGCATGATTGTGGGTTCATGCCCCCCGATGTCTAGCTTGAGTGACAGAAACATGAGACTAGGGGATGTGTTGTTGCCACCAGGGAGAAAACAATGATGCTTGTAACCGCGGTTGCAAGGATTGTTTACCTTACACATAGATTGTCAATGCAATTGTCTGTTGCTTTGAGTTTACACTTTGGGTGGGGCTCGCAACTTAATACCAGCGAGATGTTCTGGATAGATATCTCAAGGTGGATGATTAGTGAGTAGATGCAGATGGATTTCGGTCTACTTGTCTTGGCGTACTGCCCATACTTTTGAGCCTCTTACTTTCAAGTAGCATAATTAGCATTGCAGTGCGTTTATAATTCTGTAAATTGCCTAGAGGTAATTTGTTCACCCAACTTAGTTGTTTATCGTCTTTTGGGAGAGAGACATCACTAGTGAACATCATGGGATCCCGGTCCATATTTCCACCACTGTTCACACCTCCACTTTATTTTCTGCTTTTACTTTCTGTTACAATTATCACTATCATTGTCCCCTTGCGTTTAATCCTTTGTAAACAACAAGGCCGGAGAGATTGACAACCTCTCTGAACTCGTTGAGGGCAAAGTTATCTGTTGTCTGTGTAGGTCCACGTCAACGTATCTCATTCGACAACTTAATTTCTGGTGTCGTTGACACCTGATACGTCCCAAACGTATCTATAATTCTTCTTGCTCCATGCATGTTTTGTGTGATATTGCTATGTTTTTGCTACACTTTCATACACTTTTGATCATATTTGGACTAACTTGTTAACTCAGTGCACCCCAGTGTCAGTTCCTGTTTTCTGCTGTCTTTTTATTTCAGGTTTCCCCCGTATTAAAAATGCTCCAAAAATTCCGGAAAAATCCAATACAAAATCAGCGTACGGGAACCTTCTAGAGTCCCGAAGGGGGCCAAAGGGGACCCACCAGGGCCCCAGGCGCCCTCCCAGCGCGCCCTAGGGTGGGGCCGCGCCAGGAGGGTGACTGGACCCCTGGTGGGCCCCCTGGCTGGCCCCCTTCGCCCATGTATTTGTCTCGCCTCGAAACCTCCAAGGACAAAACCCTTTTTCGCGATCTCGTCTCTGTTCTGCCGCCGCCGCACTTCCAAGATAGGGAGCACCAGAAGACGTCTTCCCTGCACCCTGCCGGAAGGAGGATTGACCTCCGGGAGCTTCTCCACCACCATGGACGCTTCCCGGATGATCCGTGAGTAGTCCACCTTGGACCATGGGTCCATGATCAGTAGCTATGTGATTTTCTCCTCCCCTCTTTGTTCTTCATGGATTAGATCTTGTGAGCTGCCCTACCTGATCAAGGCACGTATGTATTTTTTCTGCTGTTGCTATGTTGAGTTTGCTGGGATCTGATGGATTATGAGATTATGTTCAGATTGTGATGAGTAATATATTTGGTTCTCTTTTATATTTTAGTTCTTGAGTAATTCTTGCATGCTCTTTGTTGTTGTTTGTTGCTTTGGCCAAGTAGTAGGTAGTGACTCCAAGAGGGAGCATTATGCTTGATTGTGGGTTCATGCCCCCTGATGACTAGCTTGAGTGACAGAAACATGAGTCTAGGGGATGTATTGTTGCCACAAGGGGAAAAAACAACGGTGCTTGTAACCGCAGTTGCAAGGATTGTTTACTTTACGCAAAGTTCTTTTAATACAATTGTCTGTTGCTTTGGGTTTACACTTTGGGTGGAGCTCGCAACTTAATACCAGCAAGATGTTTTGGATAGATATCTCAAGGTGCATTATTAGTAGTAGAAGCAGATGGATTTCGGTCTACTTATCTTGGTGTACCGCCCATGCTTTTGAACCTCTTCCTTTCTTTTGTAGCATAGTTAGCATTGGTTTGCGGCTGTAATCATGTCAATTGCCAAGCTGTGATTTGTTTACCTCGCATAGCAGTTTTATCGTATTTTGGGAGAGAGACATCACTAGTGAACATCACGGGACCCCGGTCCATATTTCCACCACTGTTTACACCCTCAATTTACTTCTTGATTTTACTTTCTAGTCGCAATTATCACTATCTATTATCTGTTGCGTTGATCCTTTGTAAACAACAAGGCCGGAGAGATTAACAACCTGTCTGTATTCGTTGGGAGCAAAGTTATTTGTTGTGTATGCAGGTCTAGGTCAAGGAAGCAACTTTTGTCTTAAAAACGGTGCCATTGTTTCCTTGCCACCTACTTGTCGACCTTGGAGTCCTATGGGAGACACTCTTAAACCTTGGTATCTTTGCCAAGGGAAATCTTGCCGCAGCACTACATCTCAACCTTCCACTTGGGGTAACTAACGAGGGGCGAGAAGTATTTCCTCGTTAGCATCAAGCAATTTCTGGCGCCGTTGTCGGGGACTCCAATCTTCAAGATAGGGGAGTTGCACGCTATCTTTTATCTTTGCTTTTTAGTCTTGTTAGTTTACCTTTCAGTTTTTTATCTTAGTGTCCTTTATAAAAAACCACACAAAAAAATATTTACCTTGCTTTTAGTAGTCCTTCTTGTTTCAAGCATGTTAGTACTTTGTGCTTTGCGGGAATCGGAAGTTCTAGATTTCCGTCAAAGGGATGGAGAGAATATGAAGAAGGCATGGGACAGAATTTCTGAAGCACATAGTAGAATTATGCCTTGGATACCTATAAAAATTGTGCTTATGAATTTTTACCATGGTATTTTTAAGCGGTGTAAACACACTCTTGATATTATAGCTGAAGGATATTTCTTAGAGTGTGATGAAGTTAGAGCTCTTGATATTTTACATGGTCTATCTAGTTATTTTGTTTATGATCGTAGTTTTGATACTATTGAAAGGATAATGGATGCTCTAGACTTGAGGAGGGAGAGAAACTTAAGCCCAACAAGAAAGATATGTTGGAGATGGATGATGATTGGGAGCCTTTTGTTAGAATCGGCATCTCTAATCAAGACTTCCTTGCTTTTTGTGATATCGGGTCCATGGTTTCTAAAATGCCAAAAATAGTTTATGATTCTTTGAAACTAAACATGGACAATTTGTCATCTTATCATGAACATGTTAATGGAGATATTTCTGAGATTCAGGGAAAGGTAAAATAAGCCCAAGTTACATTCCTCAAGAGGATTGCAACAGTGGATTTCTTCATCATGGAGCCAAACCAAAGTAACATCGTGCTTGGAAGGGACTTCCTCCGAGCCATGAAGCGCTTCATTGATATAGGTAAGGGACAAATACGCTTACGAGGTAAAGCGAAAGGTACATACCTATTTCCAAGGAAAAGGAAGCATGAACTTGTTGAAAATCAATTTGAAGGTTTTTATGATTCCGATGATTTTGGTGACCTTTGATTCTTCTTTTTTCTTCTTGCCTAGCTTAAAGGCGCAAAAGAAAGCGTTGTTGGGAGGCAACCCAAGATGTTTTTACTTCTGTTTTTAGCGGTCTTGATAATTGTTACTACTGTGGCAACATCATTGTATCTTTATTTTCAAGCTTTGTGCCAAGTTTAGCCTCCGATTGGAAGAAAGTTCAAAAGTTGTGACATGTTGTCCAGAAAAACAGATTATGTCCTTGGACGGAAAAAGTTCGGCTAAAATCACCAGATCATCTTTTTGATCTGATTTTTTGACAACATGCTCTATACAATTGGCTTTCGAGCATCTGTTCTGAGTTTTTTTATTTGAGTTGCAAAAGTACCCCGACAAAATTATTTACTACCTACTGATACGTCCAAAACGTATCTATAATTTCTGCTTGCTCCATGCATGTTTTGTGTGATATTGCTAGGTTCTAGATACACTTTTATACACTTTTGATCATATTTGGACTAACCTATTAACTCAGTGCACCCAAGTGCCAGTTCCTGTTTTCTGTTGATTTTCTATTTCAGTTTTCCCCCATATAAAAAGTGCCAGAAAAATTCCGGGAAAAATACAGGAAAAATCAGCGTACATGAAACTTCGCGAAGAGCCCGAGTGGGGCCAGAGGAGAGCCAGGGGGCCCAGGCGGCCACCCGGCGCGGCCCCACCCCTGGCCGTGCCAGGGGGGGCGCCTGGGGCCCCTGGTCCACCTCTGGCTGCCCCCCTTCGCCTATTTATTCTCCGTCACGGGGAAACTCCAGGAAGAGAACCCTATTTCGCAAACTCGCCCCTGTTCCGCCGCCGCCACGCTTCCGAGATCGGGAGCACCGGAAGACCTCTTCCCGGCACCCTGCCGGAGGGAGGGCCGACCTCCGGGAGTCTCCTCTCCACCATGGATGCTCCCCGGATGTCTCGTGAGTAGTTTTCCTTGGACCATGGGTCCATGATCAGTAGCTATGTGATGTTCTCCTCCCCTCTTTGTTCTTCATGGTTTAGACCTCGTGAGCTGCCCTACATGATCGAGGCACTTTTGTAATATTTCTGCTATTGCTATGCTGAGTTTGATGGGATCTGATGGATTATGAGATTATGTTCAGATTGTGATAGAGTAATATATTTGGTTTTTATCTCTTATATTTTTGTTCCTAAGTAATTCTTGCATGTTCTCCGTTGCTGTTTATTGCTTTGGCCAAGTAGTAGGTAGTGACTCCAAGAGGGAACGTTATGCTCGATTGTGGGTTCATGCCCCCCGATGACACGCTTGAGTGACAGAAACATGAGTCTAGGGGATGTGCTGTTGCCACAAGGGGGAAAACAACGGTGCTTGTAACCGCGGTTGCAAGGATTGTTTACTTTACGCAAAGTTCTTTTTAATGCAGTTGTCTGTTGCTTTTGGTTTACACTTTGGGTGGGGCTCGCAACTTAATACCAGCGATATGTTCTGGATAGATATCTCAAGGTGGATGATTAGTAGTAGATGCAGTTGGATTACGGTCTACTTATTTTGGCGTACTGCCCGTGCTTTTGAGCCTCTTCCTTTCTTTTATAGCATAGTTAGCATTGCGGTGCGTTCATAATCCTGTCAATTGCCCTTCTGTAATTTGTTTACCTCGCATAGCAGTTTTATCGTCTTTTGGGAGAGAGACATCACTAGTGAACATCACGTATCCCGGTCCATATCCTTATCACTGTTTCCACGCTATATTTACTTTCCTGCTTTTTACTTTCAGTTGCTATCATTATCCTTTGTGTTTTACCCTTTGTGAACAATAAGACCGGAGAGATTGACAACCTCTCTGAACTTCGTTGGGAACAAAGTTATCTGTGTCTGTGTGCAGGTCCACGTCAGTTGCGCAGCTGACACCTACTTATCATCTCTGGAGTCCTACTGGAGACAAACCTTGGTATCTTCACCGAGGGAAACTTGCTGCTGCGCTACATCTCAACCTTCTACTTGGGGTAACCAACGAAGGGCGAGAAGCCATCAAGCGAATTTCTGGCGCCGTTGCCGGGGACTTCGAGTGCTAAGATAGGGGAGTTGCACACTACCCTTTACCTTTGTTTTTTAGTCTTGTTAGTTTACCTTTCAGTTTTTATCTTTGTGTCTTTTATCAAAATTTACAAAAAAAATATTTATCTTGCTAGATGTCATTATGTCTGGCCCTTTTGCCTTTGTTGAGACAGAGTTTCTCACCTTTAAACAAAAAGGTGGAGAAAGTTTAAAAGATGCTTGGTATAGGATTAATGATTCTCAAAAAAGAGCCACCAAGAAGCAATCCACTACCATCCTGCTTAGAAATTTTTATGTCGGGATTACTCCTTGGAATAGGTTCATATTAGATACTGCTATCAATGGGAATTTTCTAGAAGCCCCGACTTGGGAGTCTCTTAATGTTATTGAAAATCTTGTTGGAAATCTCCCTATTTCTAGCATACAAGAAGATATAACTCTATCTCACATTATGAAGAAACTTGAAAAGATAGAGTTAGAAATACCAAGTATAACTAGGATAAATGAGTTGGATCGCAAGATTCAAGGGAATTTGAATAGTCTTGATAGCTCCATGCTTAAAATTATTAAAACTTTGGAGGTCATCAAATCCCGTGATACAGATCTTTCTAGGATAGATAAGATTGAGGAAATCATTAATACTCTAGGAACTACTTTTTCCTCAATCAAACCAAAAAAGGTAGAGACTTCGGAAAGAAGGGAACCTAAGTTCAATTATGCCCCTAAGGTTCCCCGACCTAAAAACAAACCACCTATTGCCAAAGAAGTTGAAACCGTGAAAACTTTGGAAGAAATACCTCTCTTTGATAATTTTATAAATGAATCTTCCATTGATTTTCCGCCTTTTGGTTTTCTCCCTAGAAGTATCTTCATTAGGCCTTTATTTGAAAGACCTCTTAAGACTAGTTGTACAATTGAAGAGCTTCCTGATCTTGATAATGATTCGATTGATACAACTTGATCTTTTGCATCATGCCTAGCTTAAAGGCATAAAAGAAAGCGCTTTCGGAAGGCAGCCCGCAACGAATTTAGGTTTTTCTTTTTGCTTTTGTTGTGTCTTGATGATTGTTACTACTGTAGCAACATCATTGTATCTTTATTTTTCAGCTTTGTGCCGAGTTATAGCCTCTTACGGCAAGAGAAGTAAAAGTTGTGACATGCTGTCCAGAAAACAGATTCTGTCCTCGTGACCAGAAAAATTCCAGAAAAATCCCAGTTCATATTTTTGAGCTGAAATTTTTACAAAGTATGCTCTATACAATTATGAAGCTTCCGTATGTTCTGAGTTTTTTGATTTGAGTTGCATAAGTGCCCCTAAAAAATTCTTTACTATCTGCTGTTCTGTTTTTCACAGATTCTGCCACGTTTTGTCTCTCCTAACTTTTGCAAACCTTAAGCTTGCTTTTTATTTGCAAACACTTGTTGGCACTCTTAAGAAACAGTAGCTCTTCAAGAATATCTTTATATCCAGTGGGGAAAAATTATTTATTAAGGGTACTAACCTCTCTAATCAGCTTATGATGAGTTATGTATGAAGGGAGTTTTCAAGTATGCGATGGAGGATGATGAAAGAAGATCCAGGAGTGTCAAGCGCTCAAGCTTGGGGATGCCCCCATGCATCCCCAACAAATATTCAAGGAGACTCAAGCGTCTAAGCTTGGGGATGCCCCCCGTGCATCCCCTTCTCCATCAACAATCATCAGTTCGTCCTTCGTCTCACTATATTTTTATCACTTCATGCGTTATGTGCTATGCTTGGAGCGTCTCGCTCTTAGGTTTTATTTTTAGTTTTATTTAGCTTTGCTTGCTGTTCATAACAAGTTAGATCCCGTCTTACTTTGTGTGGGAGAGAAACACGCTCCACTTTCAAAATTTAGAACACATCATAGGATTTTTCCTGTTTATCTTTTTGCTGTTGTGTGTTCTTTATCTTTTCATAGCTACTGCCATGTTTAGTCTTAGTCTTAGTTTGTCTTTAGCAAGAGCCTTGGCTTTTGTTTAGTTAATTGTTGGAACTCTTTTTAGTTTTCATGTTTATCTTGTTAAAGATAGTTGGTTGTTGCACTGAGTTGTGTCTTGTTTTGAAAGTAGGTAATTGAGGTTGCTATTTTCTTTTAGTAGTAACTTGCAATGGTTTTGAGGTATTGATGTGAGTAATGTTTGAACTTTTGGTGTCAAGAGCTCTAGCCTATTAGTGATAGGTGTCGTATTTTGGGCAATCCGTGTGTATTTTCAAAACCTACAAAACTAGTTGAGAACTCTAGCTACTAGATGGATCACTAATCCTTGGATGGATCGAATATTAGAGTACACTCACGTACCATGAGTCGAGGATGCGCAAGGATAACCAAACCCCCATACACTTCTCCTCGGGGTACTTGTCTCTTTGTGAACCTCCTTATTAGATTGAGAGTTACCGATAATAAGTGCATGAGTTCTTCGGACTAATGTAAGTATTGAAAGTTGACACTTCCACCTTCCCATATTTTGCTAGCCTCTCCCGTGCCGTGCATTGCCTTCTTCTCACTCCGAGAGTTGGTGCCCACCTTCGCCGGTACATCCAAACCCTTGGCATGATACGCTCTGTCATCATAATCCTCCTTATATCTTTCCTCAAAACAGACACCATACCTACCCATCAAGGCATTTCCATAGCCTTTCCGAGTTATATTGCCATGCGACATCCACCTCTTCATGACTTGATCTTCATGTCATACATGTTCCTGCTACACTGGCAGCGACATACATTGCATACATCATGATAGTTACATCTTCTTTATGATTTTGAGTACCTTGTAAAGTGTGAAAGATCTCCTTTACCATTCTTGTAAAATAGAGTGTTGCCCTTAAGTGAGGAAAAGATCCCAAAGTGGACACAATAAAAGATCCCAAAGAGGACAAATGAGAGTTAAATAGAAAGAGCCATTGAGGCCACAAAAAATACAAAAAATAGAAAAATAATAAAAAAAGAAATAAAAAGAGAGAAAGGGGCAACACTACTATCCTTTTGAGAGATCCACACTAGTACTCCCTTTATATCCTTGTACTCCGTAGAGATGATCTTCATGCATATAGCTATGTGGGGACCTTCACACTATAGAACTTGGCTTGCATATTCCAAGGATGAGCCTACTCAAACGAGCTCTAGGTCTTCATGAGCGAGCAAGTTAGATGCACCCCACTAGTTCCATTGGAGAGCTTCTTAGCTCATATGTGCATCCGTTGCATGGCAATCCCTACTCCTCACATCATATCTATCATTTGGCATCTCTTGCCTATGATTGTCCTCATTGATGTGAGCCTTTCTCATCCTTTTTGTCTTCCTCCTCCGTACTTCTCTCTTTGCCATCCTAAGTGTCAACTCTCGTGCTTACGCTCATCCATTGCATGAGTGCTCGAAATATAGAAAAGGAGTGGATCAAATTGACTTGTACCTGTCTAGTGGTCTGGGGACCAGTCAAGATAAGATTCCAAAGAGGACAAAGTGTGAAACTTTAGTAGATTGAGTTCTCAACACAAAAATACCTTTTTCTCATATTCCCTATCCCCTTCTTGCACGCAAACACCATTTGGAGACATTCGAGTCACGGACAGCGAGAGCTCTTGCACCTAATGTTCTTTTGTTACTTGTTTCAATGCTAATATAGACTCTTGCTTGTTATGACTTGAATTGAATCTCTAACCTTGATTGCTTTACTTTTCAAAGTTCTTTTACGGTTGCTAGCATGTCACCACAGAAATTATGTTGTTATCATTTACCTACTCGAGGACGAGCAGGAATTAAGCTTGGGGATGTTGATACGTCCAAAACGTATCTATAATTTCTGCTTGCTCCATGCATGTTTTGTGTGATATTGCTAGGTTCCAGATACACTTTCATACACTTTTGATCATATTTGGACTAACCTATTAACTCAGTGCACCCCAGTGCCAGTACCTGTTTTCTGCTGTTTTTCTATTTCAGTTTTCCCCCATATAAAAAGTGCCAGAAAAATTCCGGGAAAAATACAGGAAAAATCAGCGTACAGGAAGCTTCGCGAAGAGCCCGAGTGGGGCCAGAGGGGAGCCAGGGGGCCCAGGCGGCCACCCGGCGCGGCCCCACCCCTGGCCGCGCCAGGGGGGCGCCTGGGGCCCCTGGTCCACCTCTGGCTTCCCCCCTTCGCCTATTTATTCTCCGTCACGGGGAAACTCCAGGAAGAGAACCCTATTTCGCAAACTCGCCTCTGTTCCGCCGCCGCCGCGCTTCCGAGATCGGGAGCACCAGAAGACCTCTTCCCGGCACCCTGCCGGAGGGAGGGCCGACCTCCGGGAGTCTCCTCTCCACCATGGATGCTCCCCGGATGTCTCGTGAGTAGTTTTCCTTGGACCATGGGTCCGTGATCAGTAGTTATGTGATGTTCTCCTCCCCTCTTTGTTCTTCATGGTTTAGACCTCGTGAGCTGCCCTACATGATCGAGGCACTTTTGTAATATTTCTGCTATTGCTATGCTGAGTTTGATGGGATCTGATGGATTATGAGATTATGTTCAGATTGTGATAGAGTAATATATTTGGTTTTTATCTCTTATATTTTTGTTGCTAAGTAATTCTTGCATGTTCTCTGTTGCTGTTTATTGCTTTGGCCAAGTATTAGGTAGTGACTCCAAGAGGGAACGTTATGCTCGATTGTCGGTTCATGCCCCCGATGACACGCTTGAGTGACAGAAACATGAGTCTAGGGGATGTGCTGTTGCCACAAGGGGGGAAACAACGGTGCTTGTAACCGCGGTTGCAAGGATTGTTTACTTTACGCAAAGTTCTTTTTAATGCAGCTGTCTGTTGCTTTGGGTTTACACTTTGGGTGGGGCTCGCAACTTAATACCGGTGAGATGTTCTGGATAGATATCTCAAGGTGGATGATTAGTAGTAGATGCAGTTGGATTACGGTCTACTTATTTTGGCGTACTGCCCGTGCTTTTGAGCCTCTTCCTTTCTTTTGTAGCATAGTTAGCATTGGGGTGCGTTCATAATCCTGTCAATTGCCCTTCTGTAATTTGTTTACCTCGCATAGCAGTTTTATCGTCTTTTGGGAGAGAGACATCACTAGTGAACATCACGTATCCCGGTCCATATCCTTATTACTGTTTCCACGCTATATTTACTTTCCTGCTTTTTACTTTCAATTGCTATCATTATCCTTTGTGTTTTACCCTTTTTGAACAATAAGACTGGAGAGATTGACAACCTCTCTGAACTTCGTTGGGAACAAAGTTATCTGTGTCTGTGTGCAGGTCCACGTCAGTTGCGCCGCTGACACCTACTTATCATCTCTGGAGTCCTACTGGAGACAAACCTTGGTATATTCACCGGGGGAAACTTGCTGCTGCGCTACATCTCAACCTTCCACTTGGGGTAACCAACGAAGGGCGAGAAGCCATCACCTGCTGGTCTGTTTTTCACAGATTCTACCACATTTTGCCTTTCCTCGGTTTTGCAGGTCTTGCGCTAGCTTTTTCTTTGCAAAAACTTTTTGGAAATCTTGAGAAACAGTAGCCCTTCAAGAAAATCTTTATCTACAGTAGAAGCAAATTATTTTTATTAATGGTACTAACCTCTCTAATTAGCTTATGATGAGTTATGTATGAAGGGAGTTTTCAAGTGTACGAGGGAATATGATGAAAGAAGATCCGGGAGTGCCAAACGCTCAAGCTTGGGGATGCCCCCGTGCATCCCCAATAAAAGTTCAAGGAGACTCAAGCGTCTAAGCTTGGGGATGCCCCCGTGCAACCCCTTCTCCATCAACAATCATCAGTTCGTCCTTCGTTCCACTATATTTTTATCACTTCATGCGTTATGTGCTATGCTTGGAGCGTCTTGCTCTTTACTTTTTAGTTTTCTTTAGCTTTGCTTGCTGTTCATAAAAAGTTAGAACCTAGCTTTCTTTGTGTGGGAGAGAAACACGCTCCACTTTAAACTAGAACACATCATAGGATTTTCATGCCTATCTTTCTTTTGTTGTGTGTTTTTATCTTTTCTTAGCTACTGTCATGTTTAGCTCTTGTGCTTTCATGTTTATCTTTTCAAGAGCCTTTTGTTTAGTTTGCTCCTGGAACTCTCTTTAGTTTTCATGTTTATCTTGTTTAGAGAGTTGGCTGTTGCACTGAGTTATGTCTTGACTTGAAGTAGGTAATTGAGGTTGCTATTCAATTGCAGTAGTAACTTGCAATAGTTTTGAGGTATTGTTGTGAGTAATGTTTGAACTTTTGGTGTCAAGAGCTCTAGCCTATTAGTGATAGGTGTTGTATTTTGGGCAATCCGTGTTTATTTTCAAAAACTACAAAAACTAGTTGAGAAGTCTAGCTACTAGATGGATCACTAATCTTTCGAGGGATCGGATATTAGAGTACACTCACGTACCATGAGTCGAGGATGCGCAAGGATAACCAAACCCCCATACACTCCTCCTCGGGGTACTTGTCTCTTTGCGAACCTCCTGATTAGATTGACAGCTACCGATAATAAGTGCATGAGTTATTCGGACTAATCTAAGTATTGAAAGTTGACACTTCCACCTCCTCATATTTGCTAGCCTCTTCGGTACCGTGCATTGCCCTCTTCTCACTCCGAGAGTTGGCGTCCACCTCGCCGGTGCATCCAAACCCTTGGCATGATACGATCTGTCATCATAAACCTCCTTATATCTTTTCTCAAAATAGCCACCATACCTACCTATCAAGGCATTTCCAAAGCCTTTCCGAGATATATTGCCATGCAACATCCACCTTCTCATGACTTGATCTTCATGTCATACATGTTCCTGCTACACTGGCAGAGGCATACATTTGCATACATCATGATAACTACATCTTCTTTATGTTGAGTACTTTTGTAAAGTGTGAAAGATCTTCTTTACTTCTTGTAAAATAGAGTGTTTCCCCTAAGTGAGCTAAAGATCCCAAAGAGGATAAAATTTAAAAGATCCGAAAGAGGACAAAATTTAAAAGATCCCAAAGAGGACAAATGAGAGTTAAATAGAAAGAGTCATTGAGGCCACCAAAAAAATATAAAAATATATAAAAAAGAGAAAGAGAAAATAAAAAGAGAGAAAGGGGCACACTACTATTCCTTTTGAGAGATCCACACTCGTACTCCCTCTTATACCTCATACGCCATAGAGATGATTACGCATATAGCTATGCGGGGACCTTTACACTATAGAACTTGGCTTGTATATTCCAATGATGAGCCTCCTCAAATGATCTCTAGGTCTTCTTGAGCAAGAAAGTTGGATGCACCCCCACTAGTTCCATTGGAGAGTTTTTCTTAGCTCATATGTGCATCTGTTGCATGGAAATCCCTACTCCTCATAACATATCTATCATTTGGCTTTCTCTCGCCTATGATTGTCCTCGTTGATGTGAGCCTTTCACACCTTTTTTGTCTTCCTCCTCCACTATATCTCTCTCTTTGCCATCCTAAGTGTCAACTCTCGTGCTTACGCTCATCCATTGCATGAGTGATCAAAATATCGAAAGAGAGTGGATCAAATTGACTTGTACCTGGCTAGTGGTCTGGGGACGAGTCAAGATAAGATTACAAAGAAGACTAAGTGTGAAACTTTAATAGATTGAGTTGGCAGAAAATAAATATTTTTCTCTCTCGTATTCCCATCCCCCACTTCTTGCAAGCAAACACCATTTGGAGACATTCGAGTCACGGACAGCGAGAGATCTTACACCTTTATGTTTTTATGTTGCTTGTTTCAATGCTAATATAGACTCTTGCTTGTTATGACTTGAATTGAATTACATGCCTCGATTGCTTTACTTACAAAGTTCTTATATGGTTAGTAGCATGTCACCACAGAAATTATGCTTGTTATCATTTACCTACTCGAGGACGAGCAGGAATTAAGCTTGGGGATGTTGATACGTCCCAAACGTATATATAATTGCTGCTTGCTCCATGCATGTTTTGTGTTATATTGCTATGCTTTTGCTACACTTTCATACACTTTTGATCATATTTGGACTAACCTATTAACTCAGTGCACCCCAGTGCTAGTTCTGTTTCTGCTGTCTTTTTATTTCAGGTTTCCCCCGTATTAAAAATGCTCCTAAAATTCCAGAAAAATCCAATAAAAAAATCAGCGTACAGGAACCTTCCAGAGTCCCGAAGGGGGCCCACCAAGGGCCCAGGAGCCCTCGGGGCGCGCCCTAGGGTGGGGCCACGCGAGGGGGCCGCCTGGACCCCTGGTGGGCCCCTGGCTGCCCCCTTTTCCCATATATTTGTCTCACCCCGAAACCTCCGAGGAAAGAACCCTTTTTCGCAATCTCGCCTCTGTTCTACCGCCGTCGCGCTTCCAAGATCGGGAGCACCAGAAGACCTCTTCCCGGCACCCTGCCGGAAAAAGGATTGACCTCCGGGAGCTTCTCCACCACCATGGACGCTTACCGGATGATCTGTGAGTAGTCCACCTTGGACCATGGGTCCATGATCGGTAGCAATGTGATGTTCTCCTCCCCTCTTTGTTCTTCATGGATTAGACCTTGTGAGCTGCCCTACATGATCAAGACACATATGTAATTTTTCTGCTGTTGCCATGTTGAGTTTGCTGGGATCTGATGGATTATGAGATTATGTTCAGATTGTGATGAGTAATATATTTGGTTCTCTTTTATATTTTAGTTCTTGAGTAATTCTTGCATGTTCTCTGTTGTTGTTTATTGCTTTGGCCAAGTAGTAGGTAGTGACTCCAAGAGGGAGCGTTATGCTTGATTATGGGTTCATGCCCCCTGATGACTAGCTTGAGTGACATAAACATGAGTCTAGGGGATGTGTTCTTGACACAAGGGGGAAACAACGGTGCTTGTAACCGCGGTTGCAAGGATTGTTTACTTTATGCAAAGTTCTTTTAATGTAGTTGTATGTTGCTTTGGGCTTACACTTTGGGTGGGGCTCGCAATTTAATACCAGCGAGATGTTATGGATAGATATCTCAAGGTGGATGATTAATAGTAGATGCAGATGGATTTCGGTCTACTCATCTTGGCGTACCGCCCACGCTTTTGAACCTCTTCCTTTATTTTGTAGCATAGTTACCATTGGTTTGCTCCCGTAATCCTGTCAATTTCCCAGCTGTGATTAGTTTACCTCGCATAGCAGTTTTATCGTCTTTTGGGAGAGAGACATCACTAGTGAACATCATGGGACCCCGGTCCATATTTCCACCACTGTTTACACCCTCAATTTACTTCTTGCTTTTACTTTCTAGTTGCAATTATCACTATCTATTATATGTTGCGTTGATCCTTTGTAAACATCAAGGCCAGAGAGATTGACAACCTCTCTGTACTCGTTGGAGAAAAGTTATTTGTTGTGTGTGCAGGTCCAGGTCAAGGAAGCAACTTTTGTCTTAAAAACGGTGCCATTGTTTCCTTGCCACCTACTTGTCGACCTTGGAGTCCTACGGGAGACACTCTTAAACGAGGGTATCTTTGCCAAGGGAAATCTTGCCGCTGCGCTACATCTCAACCTTCCACTTGGGGTAACCAACGAGGGGCGAGAAGTATTTCCTCGCTAGCATCAACACCTATTTGCAACATTCGGAGTCCTACTGGTTCGATAACCTTGGTATCTTCACCGAGGGAAATTTACTGCTAGAGTACATCCAAACCTTCCACTTGGGGTAGCCAACGAGGAGCACTACTTCAGTGCCATCAAGCTAAATTTCTGGCGCCATTACCCGGGACTCCAATCTTGAAGATAAGGGAGTTGCACACTATCTTTTACCTTTGCTTTTTAGTCTTGTTAGTTTACTTTCCAGTTTTTGCTTTTTCTTGTGTGTCTTATATGAAAAACAAAAAAATAGTTGCTACCTTTTGTCTTTGTCTTTGTCTTTGTCTGCCTGATGGTATCTTCACCATGGGTGTAGAACCACCCAAATATGGTAGGATGGACATGTTTCACTTGGATCGTCTCCGATCTATTTGTGCTCGCGCTAAAAATCCAACCGACTTGGTTGAGGGAAAATCATTGGATGAGCATGCTCATTATACGCGGCACCGCCTATCTCAGAAATGGAAACACTTATGGGATCAAATACAAACTACTCATTGCTATGTTGAATCTTTGTGCCATATTTATGATTTTACTTGTTGCTCTGAAATAGATCGTAAACACCTTCCTTTACAATGTGATTTTAATGAGAATGAGATCCTATATTCTTATGCTAAAGGTGTTTATGATTACTTTGATGTCGAAAAGATTGAAGATTTTGTTGCTTTTAAGGGTGCTTATGAGATTGCTTCTTTGATTGAAAAGAATTATGATACTATTCACAAGACCAAAAACCTTGCAGTTCTTGCTTATTGCTTTGAGAATTATATTTGCAATGATTATATTGAGGATTTTAAAAACAAAATGTTTACTGCCCAAGAAGAGGCCAATGATTGTTTTGATGAGGAATCCTATGATTCCGAGGATTCACTTGAAATATCCCCTTTTGAAGAATTTGATACTTACTTTGTTGATGGCCATGATGTCAATATGGATTATGCTTGCTAAGATGAACTTGCTATAGTTTCTTATGTTAAGCATGAAATTGTTGCTATTGCACCCACACTTGATTGTCCTACTATCCTTTTGAAATCTCCAACTCCAAAGAATTTTGCTCTTATTAAGGCTCCTTGTGATGGGTTGCATTTATCTTATGTTCCTAAAGACTGTGTTGAAGACTATACACGTGTGCTTGTAGGTCATGAACAACATGCTCTATGTGATAATTATATTCTTGATGTTGTTCATGACACTACCGAAAATTACTTTTAGAGAGGAAAGCTTGGTTATAAAAACTTTGATGTTACAAAAACACATCTCTTTATGATGAAAGTTTTGAAGTTGTTCTTGTTCCACCTTCCTATGCATGTCACTTTGTGCTTCTTAGATTTATTTTCTTACAAGTTTCCCATGCATAGGAAGTGGGTTAAGCTTAAATGCGTTTCATATTTGCTTCTTGATGCTCTTTTATTGTGCTTCAATTCTTATTCTTATGTGAGCATCTTTTATAATCATCATGCCTAGCTAAAAAGCATAAAAGAAAGCGCTTGTTGGAAGGCATCCCAAGATGTTTTTTACTTTGAGTTTTAGTGGTCTTGATGCTTGTTACTACTGTAGCAACATCATTGTATCTTTATTTTCAAGATTTGTGGCAAGTTTTAGCATCCGATTGCAAGAAAGTTCAAAAGTTGTGACATGTTGTCCAGAAACAGATTATGTCCCCTTGACAGAAAAATTTGCCCATAAATCACCAGATCATCTTTTTGATGTGAAGTTTTTTTACAGTATGCTCTATACAATTACGTATGTTCTGAGTTTTTTGATTTGAGTTGCATAAGTACTCCGAAAAAATAATTTACTACCTGCTGGTTTGTTTTTCACAGATTCTGCCACGTTTTGCGTTTTCATCATTTTGCAAACCTTAAGCTTGCTTTTTTCTTTGCAAAAACTTTTTGTCAATCTTCAGAAACAGTAGATCTTCAATAATATCTTTTTTTTTCAGTAGAGAAAAATTATTTTATCATGGGTACCAACCAGTCTAATCAGCTTATGACGAGTTTCGTATGAAGGGAGTTTTCAAGTATGCGAAGGGAAATAATGAAAGAAGATTCGGGAGTGTCAAGCGCTCAAGCTTGGGGATGCCCCCATGCACCCCCAAGAAATATCCAAGGAGACTCAAGCGTCTAAGCTTGGGGATGCCCCCATGCATCCCCTTCTCCATCAACAATCATCAGTTCGTCCTTCTCCATGCTATATTTTTATCGCTTCATATGTTATGTGCTAGACTTGGAGCGTCTCGCTCTTTAATTTTTAGTTTGTTTTATTTTTGTTTGCTGTTCATAACAATTTGGATCCTAGCCTTCATTGTTTGGGAGACAAACATGCTCCACTCCACCGTAGAACACAACATAGGCTTGCATGCGTATCTTTCTTTTTGTGTGTGTTCTATATATTTTCATAACTACTGTCATGCTTATCTTTTTAAGAGCTTTTGTTTAGGATGTTCTAGGAACTCTCTTGAGTCTTCATGTTTATCTTATTAGAGAGTTGGCTTGTTGCACTGAGTTGTGTATCTTGCATGAGTAGGTAATTAAGGTTGCTATTACAAGTGTAGTAGTAACATGCAATAGTTTTGAGGTATTGATTTGAGTAATGTTTGGACATCAAGGTGCCAAGAGCTTGAGCCTATTAGTGTTAGGTGTCGTATTTTGGGCAATCCGTGCTTATTTTCAAAAACTACAAAAATTATGTTATAACTATGGCTACTAGATGGATCACTAACCTCTAGAAGGGTTGGAATATATAGAGTACCCTCACGTACCATGGGTCGAGGATGCGCAAGGATAACCAAACCCCCATACACTCCTCCTCGGGGTGCTCGTCTATTTGTGAACCTCCTGATTAGATAGATATTTACCGATAATAAGTGCATGAGTTCTTCGGACTGATGCGAGTATTTGATACGTCCAAAACGTATCTATAATTTATGCTTGCTCCATGCCCCTTTTGTGTGATATTGCTATGATATTGATGAACTTCCATACACTTTTGATCATATTTGGACTAACCTATTAACTCAGTGCACCCCAGTGCCAGTTCCAGTTTTCTGCTGTTTTTCTATTTCAGGTTTCCCCCATATTAAAAGTGCTCCAAAAATTCGGGAAAATCCAATAAAAAATCAGCGATACGGAAGCTTCGAGAAACACCGAGGGGGGGGGGGGGAGAGGGGACCCCCCAGGGCCCCAGGCGCCCTCCCGGCGCGCCCTAGGTTGGGGCCGCACCAGGGGGCCGCTTGGACCCCTGGTGGCTGTAGGAGATTGCGCGATAGAAAATAAAAAATTTCTCTCACATGCGGAAGCAACATCCAAGATCCAATCTAGAAGATGCTAGTAACGGGGAGAGTAGGTCATCATACCCTCGAAGAACACGCGCGTTGAACGTTTATTTCAACGCAACTTGGTGAAGTTGTTGGTGAAGTTCGATCCGATCAGCACTGCAAACGAGCAGTACTTCCGGAGGCTTGCACACGTACAACTCGATGACGTCTCCTTCTTCTTGATCCAGCAAGCAAGAGGGAGAAATAGATGGGATCAATTCCAGCAGCACAACGGCGTGGTGGTGGATATGGTGAAGAGTTTCCCGCGGGCAGGGCTTCGCCAAGCGATGCACGTGAGGGAGGAGGAGGTGTGGAAGGACTTGGGGTGTTCTTGGTGAGCCTCTCCCCTCTCTTATATAGGCAAGTAGGTTTTAGCCACTTCAATTCCCAAGTGATGAAACCCCTTCTCTCATTAAAAAGATGGTAACACCTTTCTTTTAAGAGTGGTAACCCTCCCATTGAAGGGCTTCCCATTTATTGGCATAATAAACCAAGGAGGGCTGGTCACATGGACTATTGGACCACCCTTGGTCGTCCAAAACAGGTGGGGCCCATAGTGGGACCCTCCGGAACCTTCTAGAACATTCCGACACTGCCGAAAAAATCCTGAACTTTTCCGGAACCCTGAAATCAACTTGCCTTATATAAATCTTTACCTCTGGACTCTTCCGGAGCTCCTCGTGATGTCTAGGATCTCATCCGAGACTCCGAACAATATTTGAACACCATTAATAAAATTATCCCAGAGCTATTCTAGCGTTACCGAGCGTTAAGTGTGTGACCCTACGGGTTCGAGAACTTGCAGACATGATCGAGACATCTCTCTGATCAATAACCATTAGAGGGACCAGGATATCCGTAATGACTCCCACACATTCAACGAAGATCTTTATCGATTGAACCACTATGTCGTGGACTACTATAATCCGTACACAATTTCCTTTGTCACACGATATTTTACTTACCCATGATTCGATCGTCGGTATCGCTATACCTAGTTCAATCTCGTTACCGGTAAGTACTCTTTACTCGTTCTGTAATACAACATTCTCTGTGACTAACTCATTAGTCACGTGCTTGCAAGCGTTACCGAATGTCCATTACTGAGTGGGCCCAGAGTATATCTCACTGTCACACGGAGGGACAAATCCCAATCTTGATTCATGTAATTCAACAAGTGCTTTCAGAGATACCCGTAAGACATCTTTATGATCACCCTGTCACGATGTGATGGTTGATGTCCCCAAAGTATTCTTCCGGTACCCGGGAATAACATAATCTCATGGTCTAAGAAACATGATACTTGACAATAAAAGGCATGACAGTATAAACTTAATGAAACGATCAATATTGTTATGCTTAGTTGGGTCTGTCCATCACGTCATTCTTCTAATGACATGATCCCATTAATTAATAAACAACTCAGTTTCATGGTTAGGAAACCATAACCATCATTAATTAACGAGATAGTATAGTAGAGGCTTACTAGGGACGCGGTGTTGTTTATGCAACCACACATGCATTATGTTTCCGGTTAATACAATTATAGCATGGAAAATAAACATATATCATGAACACGGAAATATGATAATAACAATTTTATTATTGCCTCTAGGGCATATTTCCAACAGTCTCCCACTTGCACTAGAGTCAATAATCTAGTTTACATTGGCAGAAATCTAACACCCATGGCATTCTGGTGTTGATCATGTTTTGTTTGTGGAAGAACTTTAGTCAATGGATCCGCGATATTCTGATCCGTATGTACTTTGCTAATGGTAATATCTCCTTCAATGACATGCTCACGAATTTGATGAAACCGGCGTTTGATATGCTTGGAGCTCTTGTGACATCTTGGTTCCTTGGCTAGAGCAATGGCACCAGTGTTGTCACAAAAGATCTCCATGGGATCGAGTGCACTCGGAGCAACGCCGAGTTCAGTGACAAATTCCTTCAGCCATATCCCTTCTGCCGCTGCTTCAGAAGCGGCCATATACTCCGCCTCTAATGTAGATCTTGCAATGACGCTCTGCTTGCAACTCCTCCAGCTAACCGCAGCTCCGTTCAAAATAAAGACATACCATGTTTGAGATTTTGAGTCATCTGGATCAGTATTGAAGCTAGCATCGACGTAACCTTTTACGAAGAGCTCTTCATCACCACCATAGACAAGAAACATGTCCTTAGTCCTCTTTAGGTACTTAAGGATATTTTTAACTGCTGTCCAGTGAGCCTCTCCAGGATCACTCTGGTACCTGCTCGTCAAACTAAGAGCATGGGACACATCTGGTCTAGTACACAACATGGCATACATAACAGAACCTATGGCCGAGGCATAGGGGATTTTATTCATCCTTTCCCTTTCAGTTGCCGTAGTTGGACACTGAGTCTTACTCAATGGCTTACCTTGTAACATGGGCAAAGAACCTTTCTTTGCATCCTGCATATTGAATTTCTTCACTATCTTCTCAAGGTATGTACTTTGACTAAGTGCTATTAAGCGTCTCGGTCTATCTCTATAGATCTTAATGCCTAATATGTATGCAGCTTCACCAAGATCTTTCATTGAAAAACTATTATTCAAATAATTTTTCACACTGTTAAGCAGCTCCGCGTCATTCCCAATTAGTAAGATGTCATCTACATATAAAAACAGAAATGCAACCGAGCTCCCACTCACTTTCTTGTAAACACAAGCTTCTTTATAATTTTGGACAAATCCAAAACCTTTGATAACCTCATCAAATCGAAGATTCCAACTCCGGGATGCTTGCTTTAGTCCATAGATGGAACGCTGAAGCTTGCACACTTTACGAGCATCCTTAGGATTGACAAAACCTTGGGGTTGTACCATGTACAACTCTTCTTCAATGTTTCCATTGAGGAATGCAGTTTTGACATCCATCTGCCAAATTTCATAATTGAAATAAGCAACAATTGCTAGCAGAACCCTAACATACTTAAGCATCGCTACGGGTGAGAAGGTCTCATCGTAGTCAACTCCTTGAATTTGTCGAAAACCTTTTGCGACAAGTCGAGCTTTATGTACAGTAACATTACCGTCAGCGTCTGTTTTCTTCTTGAAAATCCATTTACATTCAACAGCCTTGCGGCTATCAGGAAGGTCAACCAAAGTCCACACTTGGTTTTCTTTCATGGATTCCATTTCAGAGTTCATGGCGTCTTTCCATTTTCCAGAGTCTGGGCTCATCATCGCTTCCTCATAGTTCGTAGGTTCATCATTGTCTAACAATAAAACATTCATGACAGGATTACCGTACCACTCAGGAGTAGTACGTAACCTAGTCGACCTACGAACGGGAACTTCGACCGAAGCTTCATGATCATTATCATCAGCTTCTTCCTCTCTAGTTGGTGAAGGCGGCACCAAAAGATCCAAAGCTTCTTGCGCCGCGCTACTCTCCAATTCGGGAGAAGGTTCAATAACCTCGTCTAGTTCTATTTTCCTCCCACTCACTCGTTTCGAAAGAAACTCCTTCTCAAGAAAGGATCCGTTCTTAGCAACAAAGACTTTGCCTTCGAATCTGTTATAGAAGGTATACCCTATAGTTTCCTTAGGGTATCCTATGAAGACACATTTTTCCGCTTTGGGTTCGAGCTTATCAGGTTGTAACCGTTTGACATAAGCCTCACACCCCCAAATTTTAAGAAACGATAATTTAGGCTTCTTGCCAAACCACAACTCATATGGTGTCGTCTCAACGGATTTAGATGGTGCCCTATTTAAAGTGAATGCAGCTGTCTCTAATGCATAGCCCCAAAATGACATTGGTAGATCGGATAGAGACATCATAGAGCGCACCGTATCTAATAAAGTACGATTACGACGCTCAGACACACCATTACGTTGTGGTGTTCCAGGTGGCGTCAGTTGGGAAACAATTCCACAGTTTTTCAAGTGAATGCCAAACTCGTAACTCAGATATTCCCCTCCGCGATCAGATCGTAGAAATTTGATCTTCTTGTTACGATGATTTTCTACTTCACTCTGAAATTCTTTGAACTTTTCAAATGTTTCAGACTTGTGTTTCATTAAGTAAATATACCCATATCTACTTAAATCATCAGTGAAAGTTAGGAAGTAACGATATCCACCACGTGTCGAAATGCTCATTGGTCCACACACATCAGTATGTATGATTTCCAACAAGTCACTCGCCCGTTCCATCGTACCAGAAAACGGGGTCTTAGTCATCTTACCCATGAGTCATGGTTCACATGTGTCAAATGATTCAAAGTCAAGTGACTGGAAAAGTCCATCATAATGGAGTTTCTTCATGCGTTTTACACCAATATGACCTAAACGGCAGTGCCACAAGTATGTGGAATTATCATTATTCATTTTGCATATTTTAGCATCAATGTTATGGATGTGTGAAGTACTACTATCGAGATCCAACAAGAATAAACCATTTACGTCGGGTGCATGACCATAAAAGATATTACTCATAAAAATAGAACAACCTTTATTCTGTGATTTAAACGAGTAACCGTCTCGCAATAAACAAGATCCAGATATAATGTTCATGCTTAACGCAGGCACCAAATAACAATTGTTAAGGTTTAAAACTAATCCCGAAGGTAGATGAAGAGGTAACATCTCGACGGCGATGACATCGACCTTCGATCCATTCCCGACGCGCATCGTCACCTCATCCCTCGCCAGTCTCCGTTTATTCTGAAGCTCCTGTTTCGAATTGCAAATATGAGCAACCGAACCAGTATCAAATACCCAGGCACTACTACGAGAACTAGTAAGGTACACATCAATAACATGTATATCAAATATACCTTTGACATTGCCAGCCTTCTTATCCGCCAAGTACTTGGGGCAGTTGCGCTTCCAATGACCTTCTCCCTTGCAGTAGAAACACACAGTGTCTTGGGCTTCACATGAGCGACAACAGGCTTGCCGCCCCGAGCGGCAGCTGACTTGCCACTCTTCTTGAAGTTTCCCTTTTTGGCTTTAGCCTTCTTGAAACTTGTGGTCTTATTGACCATCAACACTTGATGTTCTTTCTTGATGTCCACTTCCGCAGATTTCAGCATCGCGAAAAGCTCATTGAGAGTCTTATTCATGCCTTGCATGTTATAGTTCAGCACAAAGCCTTTGTAGCTCGGAGGGAGCGACTGCAGCACCCTGTCAGTGATTAGCTCATCTGGGATCACACATCCCAGCTGAATTAGGCGCTGGATATAGCCTCCCATTGTTACAACATGTTCACTGACAGAGTTGTGCTCCTCCATCTTACATTTATAGAACTTATCAGAGATCTCATATCTCTCAGCGCGGGTCTGAGTCTGAAACATGGTTTTCAGCTCTTCAACCATCTCATAGGCGCCGTGATGTTCAAAACGTTTCTGTAGATCAGTATCCAGAGATGTAAGGATGGCACAAGAAACTATAATGTGGTCATCTTTGTGTGTCTCAAAGACGTTATGTTCTGCTTCTGGAGCATCGTCTGCAGGTGGGTCACCTAGCGCAGCATCAAGCACATATTGCTTCTTACACCCAGTGAGGATAATCCTCAGGTTGCGGTGCCAGTCAGTGAAGTTTGAACCAGATGATTTTAGTTTTTCTTTCTCAAGGAATGCGCTGAAGTTGAACTGAGCTATGCGGGCCATGATCTACAACATTTTAGAAAAATAAAAAATTTAGACTATGTTCATGATAATGAGTTCAGTTTAATCAAATTACTAACGAACTCCCACTTAAATCAACATCCCTCATAGTTGTCTAGTGGTATACGATCCAAATCCACTACACCAAGTCCGATCTTCACGAGAGAAGATGTAGTTTCAATTGTGAATATCAAAATGTTGATCATATCATTCGTATGACTCGTGTTTAACCTTTCGGTTCGTTGCGTTCCGAGGCCATGTCTTTACATGCTAGGCTCGTCAAGTTAACCAAAGTATTTTTGCATGTGTAAAACTGGCTTACACCCGTCGTATGTGAACGTAGAGTTTACCACATCCGATCATCACGAGATGCTTCAAAACGACGAACTTTTGCGACGGTGCATACTTAGGGAGAACACGTTTATCTTGATATTTAGTGTGAGGGATCATCTTATAATGCTACCGTTGTGCACACGCAAAATAAGATGCATAAAAGGATAAACATCACATGCATAAAATGTGTGACATGGTATAGCCCTTTTATTGCGCCTTGATCTCCATCTTGAACACACCGACAAGATCTCCATTATGGCACCATGTTGGTCTCCACCTTATGGCATCTTGGTTGTCTACACCACGTTGCATCTGCAACTATTGCTAACTCATAGCGATAAAGTAATGCAATTACATGGCGTTTGAAGTTGACACGCAGGCCATACAATAAATAATTAAGACAACCATATGGCTCCTGCCAGTTGCCGTACTCATCGACATGCAAGTCGTGAAACATTACAAAACATGATCATCTGAACAGTTTGGGCTATACCACACCACAAGCACCCCTGCAAAAACAAGTTAGATGCCTCTCCCTTATTATTTTTAATTTTACGTGGCTTCTAGGGTTTTGCATAAGAACCGTTCTTACCCACAAAAAAAACACAACGTTGATATAACAAATTGCTTCTTAATCTCATAAGAGCCCTCCTTTGTAAATGTGGTTAATACTATGGTAAGAGCGACTGACACCCGCAGGCCGCATGTGCAATACAAATTGCACGTCAAGTGCGGAACCGGTCTCAATCCGAAGATTGTAAAGTTGGTCCGGGCCGCTGCATCAAACCATACCGCAAAACCAAAATACACATGGAAGGGTAGCAACAAGAAGATCAACGCCCACAACTCATTGTGTTCTAACCGTACAAAGCATCTACGCATAGAACTAGCTCTGATACCACTGTAGGAGATTGCGCGATAGAAAACAAAAAAATTCTCTCACATGCGGAAGCAACATCCAAGATCCAATCTAGAAGATGCTAGTAACGGGGAGAGTAGGTCATCATACCCTCGAAGAACCCGCGCGTTGAACGTTTATTTCAACGCAGCTTGGTGAAGTTGTTGGTGAAGTTCGATCCGATCAGCACTGCAAACGAGCAGTACCTCTGGAGGCTTGCACACGTATAGCTCGATGACGTCTCCTTCTTCTTGATCCAGCAAGCAAGAGGGAGAAATAGATGGGATCAATTCCTGCAGCACAACGGCGTGGTGGTGGATATGGTGAAGAGTTTCCCGCGGGCAGGGCTTCGCCAAGCGATGCACGTGAGGGAGGAGGAGGTGTGGAAGGACTTGGGGTGTTCTTGGTGAGCCTCTCCCCTCTCTTATATAGGCAAGGAGGTTTTAGCCACTTCAATTCCCAAGTGATGAAACCCCTTCTCTCATTAAAAAGATGGTAACACCTTTCTTTTAAGAGTGGTAACCCTCCCATTGAAGGGCTTCCCATTTATTGGCATAATAAACCAAGGAGGGATGGTCACATGGACTATTGGACCACCCTTGGTCGTCCAAAACAGGTGGGGCCCATAGTGGGACCCTCCGGAACCTTCTAGAACATTCCGACACTGCCGAAAAAATCCTGAACTTTTCCGGAACCCTGAAATCAACTTGCCTTATATAAATCTTTACCTCTGGACTCTTCCGGAGCTCCTCGTGATGTCTAGGATCTCATCCGAGACTCCGAACAATATTCGAACACCATTAATAAAATTATCCCAGAGCTATTCTAGCGTTACCGAGCGTTAAGTGTGTGACCCTACGGGTTCGAGAACGTGCAGACATGATCGAGACATCTCTCTGGTCAATAACCATTAGAGGGACCAGGATATCCGTAATGACTCCCACACATTCAAAGAAGATATTTATCGATTGAACCACTATGTCGTGGACTACTATAATCCGTACACAATTTCCTTTGTCACACGATATTTTACTTACCCGTGATTCGATCGTCGGTATCGCTATACCTAGTTCAATCTCGTTACCGGTAAGTACTCTTTACTCGATCTGTAATACAACATTCTCTGTGACTAACTCATTAGTCACGTGCTTGCAAGCGTTACCAAATGTCCATTACCGAGTGGGCCCAGAGTATATCTCACCGTCACATGGAGGGACAAATCCCAGTCTTGATTCATGTAATTCAACAAGTGCTTTCAGAGATACCCGTAAGACATCTTTATGATCACCCTGTCACGATGTAATGGTTGATGTCCCCAAAGTATTCTTCCGGTACCCGGGAATAACATAATCTCATGGTCTAAGAAACATGATACTTGACAATAAAAGGCATGCCAGTATAAACTTAATGAAACGATCAATATTGTTATGCTTAGTTGGGTCTGTCCATCACGTCATTCTTCTAATGACATGATCCCATTAATTAATAAACAACTCAGTTTCATGGTTAGGAAACCATAACCATCATTAATTAACGAGATAGTATAGTAGAGGCTTACTAGGGACGCGGTGTTTTTTATGCAACCACACATGCATTATGTTTCTGGTTAATACAATTATAGCATGGAAAATAAACATATATCATGAACACGGAAATATGATAATAACAATTTTATTATTGCCTCTAGGGCATATTTCCAACAGTGCCCCCCCTGGCTGCCCCCCCCTTCGCCCATATATTCCTCGTGACGTGAAACCCCTGTGACGGGAACCCTTTTTCGCGATCTCTCCTCTGTTCCGCCGCCGCCGCGCTTCCAAGATCGGGAGCACCAGAAGGACTCTTCCCGGCACCATGCCGGAGGGAGGAACCACCTCCGGGAGCATCTCCACCACCATGGATGCTTCCCGGATGAACCGTGAGTAGTCCACCTTGGACCATGGGTCTATGATCAGTAGCTATGTGATGTTCTCCTCCCCTCTTTGTTCTTCATGGATTAGACCTCGTGAGCTGCCCTACATGATCGAGGCACATATATAATATTTCTGCTGTTGCTATGCTGAGTTTGCTAGGATCCGATGGATTATGAGATTATGTTCAGATTGTGTTTGAGTAATATATTTGATTCTCCTCTTTTATATTTATGTTCTAGAGTAATTCTTGCATGTTCTTCGTTGCTGTTTATTGCTTTGGCCAAGTAGTAGGTAGTGACTTTGGCCAAGTAGTAGGTAGTGACTCCAAGAGGGAGCGTTATGCATGATTGTGGGTTCATGCCCCCCGATGACTAGCTTGAGTGACAGAAACATGAGTCTAGGGGATGTGTTGTTGCCACAAGGGAGAAAACAACGGTGCTTGTACTTGCGGGTGCAAGGATTGTTTACTTTACGCAAAGTTCTTTAATGTAGTTGTCCGTTGCTTTGAGTTTACACTTTGGGTGGGATTCGCAACTTAATACCAGCGAGATGTTCTGGATAGATATCTCAAGGTGGATGATTAGTAGGTAGATGCAGATGGATTTCGGTAGGATGCGCAAGGATAACCAAACCCCCATACACTCCTCCTCGGGGTACTTGTCTCTTTGCGAACCTCCTGATTAGATTGACAGCTACCGATAATAAGTGCATGAGTTATTCGGACTAATCTAAGTATTGAAAGTTGACACTTCCACCTCCTCATATTTGCTAGCCTCTTCGGTACCGTGCATTGCCCTCTTCTCACTCCGAGAGTTGGCGTCCACCTCGCCGGTGCATCCAAACCCTTGGCATGATACGATCTGTCATCATAAACCTCCTTATATCTTTTCTCAAAATAGCCACCATACCTACCTATCAAGGCATTTCCAAAGCCTTTCCGAGATATATTGCCATGCAACATCCACCTTCTCATGACTTGATCTTCATGTCATACATGTTCCTGCTACACTGGCAGAGGCATACATTTGCATACATCATGATAACTACATCTTCTTTATGTTGAGTACTTTTGTAAAGTGTGAAAGATCTTCTTTACTTCTTGTAAAATAGAGTGTTTCCCCTAAGTGAGCTAAAGATCCCAAAGAGGATAAAATTTAAAAGATCCGAAAGAGGACAAAATTTAAAAGATCCCAAAGAGGACAAATGAGAGTTAAATAGAAAGAGTCATTGAGGCCACCAAAAAAATATAAAAATATATAAAAAAGAGAAAGAGAAAATAAAAAGAGAGAAAGGGGCACACTACTATTCCTTTTGAGAGATCCACACTCGTACTCCCTCTTATACCTCATACGCCATAGAGATGATTACGCATATAGCTATGCGGGGACCTTTACACTATAGAACTTGGCTTGTATATTCCAATGATGAGCCTCCTCAAATGATCTCTAGGTCTTCTTGAGCAAGAAAGTTGGATGCACCCCCACTAGTTCCATTGGAGAGTTTTTCTTAGCTCATATGTGCATCTGTTGCATGGAAATCCCTACTCCTCATAACATATCTATCATTTGGCTTTCTCTCGCCTATGATTGTCCTCGTTGATGTGAGCCTTTCACACCTTTTTTGTCTTCCTCCTCCACTATATCTCTCTCTTTGCCATCCTAAGTGTCAACTCTCGTGCTTACGCTCATCCATTGCATGAGTGATCAAAATATCGAAAGAGAGTGGATCAAATTGACTTGTACCTGGCTAGTGGTCTGGGGACGAGTCAAGATAAGATTACAAAGAAGACTAAGTGTGAAACTTTAATAGATTGAGTTGGCAGAAAATAAATATTTTTCTCTCTCGTATTCCCATCCCCCACTTCTTGCAAGCAAACACCATTTGGAGACATTCGAGTCACGGACAGCGAGAGATCTTACACCTTTATGTTTTTATGTTGCTTGTTTCAATGCTAATATAGACTCTTGCTTGTTATGACTTGAATTGAATTACATGCCTCGATTGCTTTACTTACAAAGTTCTTATATGGTTAGTAGCATGTCACCACAGAAATTATGCTTGTTATCATTTACCTACTCGAGGACGAGCAGGAATTAAGCTTGGGGATGTTGATACGTCCCAAACGTATATATAATTGCTGCTTGCTCCATGCATGTTTTGTGTTATATTGCTATGCTTTTGCTACACTTTCATACACTTTTGATCATATTTGGACTAACCTATTAACTCAGTGCACCCCAGTGCTAGTTCTGTTTCTGCTGTCTTTTTATTTCAGGTTTCCCCCGTATTAAAAATGCTCCTAAAATTCCAGAAAAATCCAATAAAAAAATCAGCGTACAGGAACCTTCCAGAGTCCCGAAGGGGGCCCACCAAGGGCCCAGGAGCCCTCGGGTGGGGCCACGCGAGGGGGCCGCCTGGACCCCTGGTGGGCCCCTGGCTGCCCCCTTTTCCCATATATTTGTCTCACCCCGAAACCTCCGAGGAAAGAACCCTTTTTCGCAATCTCGCCTCTGTTCTACCGCCGTCGCGCTTCCAAGATCGGGAGCACCAGAAGACCTCTTCCCGGCACCCTGCCGGAAAAAGGATTGACCTCCGGGAGCTTCTCCACCACCATGGACGCTTACCGGATGATCTGTGAGTAGTCCACCTTGGACCATGGGTCCATGATCGGTAGCAATGTGATGTTCTCCTCCCCTCTTTGTTCTTCATGGATTAGACCTTGTGAGCTGCCCTACATGATCAAGACACATATGTAATTTTTCTGCTGTTGCCATGTTGAGTTTGCTGGGATCTGATGGATTATGAGATTATGTTCAGATTGTGATGAGTAATATATTTGGTTCTCTTTTATATTTTAGTTCTTGAGTAATTCTTGCATGTTCTCTGTTGTTGTTTATTGCTTTGGCCAAGTAGTAGGTAGTGACTCCAAGAGGGAGCGTTATGCTTGATTATGGGTTCATGCCCCCTGATGACTAGCTTGAGTGACATAAACATGAGTCTAGGGGATGTGTTCTTGACACAAGGGGGAAACAACGGTGCTTGTAACCGCGGTTGCAAGGATTGTTTACTTTATGCAAAGTTCTTTTAATGTAGTTGTATGTTGCTTTGGGCTTACACTTTGGGTGGGGCTCGCAATTTAATACCAGCGAGATGTTATGGATAGATATCTCAAGGTGGATGATTAATAGTAGATGCAGATGGATTTCGGTCTACTCATCTTGGCGTACCGCCCACGCTTTTGAACCTCTTCCTTTATTTTGTAGCATAGTTACCATTGGTTTGCTCCCGTAATCCTGTCAATTTCCCAGCTGTGATTAGTTTACCTCGCATAGCAGTTTTATCGTCTTTTGGGAGAGAGACATCACTAGTGAACATCATGGGACCCCGGTCCATATTTCCACCACTGTTTACACCCTCAATTTACTTCTTGCTTTTACTTTCTAGTTGCAATTATCACTATCTATTATATGTTGCGTTGATCCTTTGTAAACATCAAGGCCAGAGAGATTGACAACCTCTCTGTACTCGTTGGAGAAAAGTTATTTGTTGTGTGTGCAGGTCCAGGTCAAGGAAGCAACTTTTGTCTTAAAAACGGTGCCATTGTTTCCTTGCCACCTACTTGTCGACCTTGGAGTCCTACGGGAGACACTCTTAAACGAGGGTATCTTTGCCAAGGGAAATCTTGCCGCTGCGCTACATCTCAACCTTCCACTTGGGGTAACCAACGAGGGGCGAGAAGTATTTCCTCGCTAGCATCAACACCTATTTGCAACATTCGGAGTCCTACTGGTTCGATAACCTTGGTATCTTCACCGAGGGAAATTTACTGCTAGAGTACATCCAAACCTTCCACTTGGGGTAGCCAACGAGGAGCACTACTTCAGTGCCATCAAGCTAAATTTCTGGCGCCATTACCCGGGACTCCAATCTTGAAGATAAGGGAGTTGCACACTATCTTTTACCTTTGCTTTTTAGTCTTGTTAGTTTACTTTCCAGTTTTTGCTTTTTCTTGTGTGTCTTATATGAAAAACAAAAAAATAGTTGCTACCTTTTGTCTTTGTCTTTGTCTTTGTCTGCCTGATGGTATCTTCACCATGGGTGTAGAACCACCCAAATATGGTAGGATGGACATGTTTCACTTGGATCGTCTCCGATCTATTTGTGCTCGCGCTAAAAATCCAACCGACTTGGTTGAGGGAAAATCATTGGATGAGCATGCTCATTATACGCGGCACCGCCTATCTCAGAAATGGAAACACTTATGGGATCAAATACAAACTACTCATTGCTATGTTGAATCTTTGTGCCATATTTATGATTTTACTTGTTGCTCTGAAATAGATCGTAAACACCTTCCTTTACAATGTGATTTTAATGAGAATGAGATCCTATATTCTTATGCTAAAGGTGTTTATGATTACTTTGATGTCGAAAAGATTGAAGATTTTGTTGCTTTTAAGGGTGCTTATGAGATTGCTTCTTTGATTGAAAAGAATTATGATACTATTCACAAGACCAAAAACCTTGCAGTTCTTGCTTATTGCTTTGAGAATTATATTTGCAATGATTATATTGAGGATTTTAAAAACAAAATGTTTACTGCCCAAGAAGAGGCCAATGATTGTTTTGATGAGGAATCCTATGATTCCGAGGATTCACTTGAAATATCCCCTTTTGAAGAATTTGATACTTACTTTGTTGATGGCCATGATGTCAATATGGATTATGCTTGCTAAGATGAACTTGCTATAGTTTCTTATGTTAAGCATGAAATTGTTGCTATTGCACCCACACTTGATTGTCCTACTATCCTTTTGAAATCTCCAACTCCGAAGAATTTTGCTCTTATTAAGGCTCCTTGTGATGGGTTGCATTTATCTTATGTTCCTAAAGACTGTGTTGAAGACTATACACGTGTGCTTGTAGGTCATGAACAACATGCTCTATGTGATAATTATATTCTTGATGTTGTTCATGACACTACCGAAAATTACTTTTAGAGAGGAAAGCTTGGTTATAAAAACTTTGATGTTACAAAAACACATCTCTTTATGATGAAAGTTTTGAAGTTGTTCTTGTTCCACCTTCCTATGCATGTCACTTTGTGCTTCTTAGATTTATTTTCTTACAAGTTTCCCATGCATAGGAAGTGGGTTAAGCTTAAATGCGTTTCATATTTGCTTCTTGATGCTCTTTTATTGTGCTTCAATTCTTATTCTTATGTGAGCATCTTTTATAATCATCATGCCTAGCTAAAAAGCATAAAAGAAAGCGCTTGTTGGAAGGCATCCCAAGATGTTTTTTACTTTGAGTTTTAGTGGTCTTGATGCTTGTTACTACTGTAGCAACATCATTGTATCTTTATTTTCAAGATTTGTGGCAAGTTTTAGCATCCGATTGCAAGAAAGTTCAAAAGTTGTGACATGTTGTCCAGAAACAGATTATGTCCCCTTGACAGAAAAATTTGCCCATAAATCACCAGATCATCTTTTTGATGTGAAGTTTTTTTACAGTATGCTCTATACAATTACGTATGTTCTGAGTTTTTTGATTTGAGTTGCATAAGTACTCCGAAAAAATAATTTACTACCTGCTGGTTTGTTTTTCACAGATTCTGCCACGTTTTGCGTTTTCATCATTTTGCAAACCTTAAGCTTTTGCAAAAACTTTTTGTCAATCTTCAGAAACAGTAGATCTTCAATAATATCTTTTTTTTTCAGTAGAGAAAAATTATTTTATCATGGGTACCAACCAGTCTAATCAGCTTATGACGAGTTTCGTATGAAGGGAGTTTTCAAGTATGCGAAGGGAAATAATGAAAGAAGATTCGGGAGTGTCAAGCGCTCAAGCTTGGGGATGCCCCCATGCACCCCCAAGAAATATCCAAGGAGACTCAAGCGTCTAAGCTTGGGGATGCCCCCATGCATCCCCTTCTCCATCAACAATCATCAGTTCGTCCTTCTCCATGCTATATTTTTATCGCTTCATATGTTATGTGCTAGACTTGGAGCGTCTCGCTCTTTAATTTTTAGTTTGTTTTATTTTTGTTTGCTGTTCATAACAATTTGGATCCTAGCCTTCATTGTTTGGGAGACAAACATGCTCCACTCCACCGTAGAACACAACATAGGCTTGCATGCGTATCTTTCTTTTTGTGTGTGTTCTATATATTTTCATAACTACTGTCATGCTTATCTTTTTAAGAGCTTTTGTTTAGGATGTTCTAGGAACTCTCTTGAGTCTTCATGTTTATCTTATTAGAGAGTTGGCTTGTTGCACTGAGTTGTGTATCTTGCATGAGTAGGTAATTAAGGTTGCTATTACAAGTGTAGTAGTAACATGCAATAGTTTTGAGGTATTGATTTGAGTAATGTTTGGACATCAAGGTGCCAAGAGCTTGAGCCTATTAGTGTTAGGTGTCGTATTTTGGGCAATCCGTGCTTATTTTCAAAAACTACAAAAATTATGTTATAACTATGGCTACTAGATGGATCACTAACCTCTAGAAGGGTTGGAATATATAGAGTACCCTCACGTACCATGGGTCGAGGATGCGCAAGGATAACCAAACCCCCATACACTCCTCCTCGGGGTGCTCGTCTATTTGTGAACCTCCTGATTAGATAGATATTTACCGATAATAAGTGCATGAGTTCTTCGGACTGATGCGAGTATTTGATACGTCCAAAACGTATCTATAATTTATGCTTGCTCCATGCCCCTTTTGTGTGATATTGCTATGATATTGATGAACTTCCATACACTTTTGATCATATTTGGACTAACCTATTAACTCAGTGCACCCCAGTGCCAGTTCCAGTTTTCTGCTGTTTTTCTATTTCAGGTTTCCCCCATATTAAAAGTGCTCCAAAAATTCGGGAAAATCCAATAAAAAATCAGCGATACGGAAGCTTCGAGAAACACCGAGGGGGGGGGGGGGAGAGGGGACCCCCCAGGGCCCCAGGCGCCCTCCCGGCGCGCCCTAGGTTGGGGCCGCACCAGGGGGCCGCTTGGACCCCTGGTGGCTGTAGGAGATTGCGCGATAGAAAATAAAAAATTTCTCTCACATGCGGAAGCAACATCCAAGATCCAATCTAGAAGATGCTAGTAACGGGGAGAGTAGGTCATCATACCCTCGAAGAACACGCGCGTTGAACATTTATTTCAACGCAACTTGGTGAAGTTGTTGGTGAAGTTCGATCCGATCAGCACTGCAAACGAGCAGTACTTCCGGAGGCTTGCACACGTACAACTCGATGACGTCTCCTTCTTCTTGATCCAGCAAGCAAGAGGGAGAAATAGATGGGATCAATTCCAGCAGCACAACGGCGTGGTGGTGGATATGGTGAAGAGTTTCCCGCGGGCAGGGCTTCGCCAAGCGATGCACGTGAGGGAGGAGGAGGTGTGGAAGGACTTGGGGTGTTCTTGGTGAGCCTCTCCCCTCTCTTATATAGGCAAGTAGGTTTTAGCCACTTCAATTCCCAAGTGATGAAACCCCTTCTCTCATTAAAAAGATGGTAACACCTTTCTTTTAAGAGTGGTAACCCTCCCATTGAAGGGCTTCCCATTTATTGGCATAATAAACCAAGGAGGGCTGGTCACATGGACTATTGGACCACCCTTGGTCGTCCAAAACAGGTGGGGCCCATAGTGGGACCCTCCGGAACCTTCTAGAACATTCCGACACTGCCGAAAAAATCCTGAACTTTTCCGGAACCCTGAAATCAACTTGCCTTATATAAATCTTTACCTCTGGACTCTTCCGGAGCTCCTCGTGATGTCTAGGATCTCATCCGAGACTCCGAACAATATTTGAACACCATTAATAAAATTATCCCAGAGCTATTCTAGCGTTACCGAGCGTTAAGTGTGTGACCCTACGGGTTCGAGAACTTGCAGACATGATCGAGACATCTCTCTGATCAATAACCATTAGAGGGACCAGGATATCCGTAATGACTCCCACACATTCAACGAAGATCTTTATCGATTGAACCACTATGTCGTGGACTACTATAATCCGTACACAATTTCCTTTGTCACACGATATTTTACTTACCCATGATTCGATCGTCGGTATCGCTATACCTAGTTCAATCTCGTTACCGGTAAGTACTCTTTACTCGTTCTGTAATACAACATTCTCTGTGACTAACTCATTAGTCACGTGCTTGCAAGCGTTACCGAATGTCCATTACTGAGTGGGCCCAGAGTATATCTCACTGTCACACGGAGGGACAAATCCCAATCTTGATTCATGTAATTCAACAAGTGCTTTCAGAGATACCCGTAAGACATCTTTATGATCACCCTGTCACGATGTGATGGTTGATGTCCCCAAAGTATTCTTCCGGTACCCGGGAATAACATAATCTCATGGTCTAAGAAACATGATACTTGACAATAAAAGGCATGACAGTATAAACTTAATGAAACGATCAATATTGTTATGCTTAGTTGGGTCTGTCCATCACGTCATTCTTCTAATGACATGATCCCATTAATTAATAAACAACTCAGTTTCATGGTTAGGAAACCATAACCATCATTAATTAACGAGATAGTATAGTAGAGGCTTACTAGGGACGCGGTGTTGTTTATGCAACCACACATGCATTATGTTTCCGGTTAATACAATTATAGCATGGAAAATAAACATATATCATGAACACGGAAATATGATAATAACAATTTTATTATTGCCTCTAGGGCATATTTCCAACAGTCTCCCACTTGCACTAGAGTCAATAATCTAGTTTACATTGGCAGAAATCTAACACCCATGGCATTCTGGTGTTGATCATGTTTTGTTTGTGGAAGAACTTTAGTCAATGGATCCGCGATATTCTGATCCGTATGTACTTTGCTAATGGTAATATCTCCTTCAATGACATGCTCACGAATTTGATGAAACCGGCGTTTGATATGCTTGGAGCTCTTGTGACATCTTGGTTCCTTGGCTAGAGCAATGGCACCAGTGTTGTCACAAAAGATCTCCATGGGATCGAGTGCACTCGGAGCAACGCCGAGTTCAGTGACAAATTCCTTCAGCCATATCCCTTCTGCCGCTGCTTCAGAAGCGGCCATATACTCCGCCTCTAATGTAGATCTTGCAATGACGCTCTGCTTGCAACTCCTCCAGCTAACCGCAGCTCCGTTCAAAATAAAGACATACCATGTTTGAGATTTTGAGTCATCTGGATCAGTATTGAAGCTAGCATCGACGTAACCTTTTACGAAGAGCTCTTCATCACCACCATAGACAAGAAACATGTCCTTAGTCCTCTTTAGGTACTTAAGGATATTTTTAACTGCTGTCCAGTGAGCCTCTCCAGGATCACTCTGGTACCTGCTCGTCAAACTAAGAGCATGGGACACATCTGGTCTAGTACACAACATGGCATACATAACAGAACCTATGGCCGAGGCATAGGGGATTTTATTCATCCTTTCCCTTTCAGTTGCCGTAGTTGGACACTGAGTCTTACTCAATGGCTTACCTTGTAACATGGGCAAAGAACCTTTCTTTGCATCCTGCATATTGAATTTCTTCACTATCTTCTCAAGGTATGTACTTTGACTAAGTGCTATTAAGCGTCTCGGTCTATCTCTATAGATCTTAATGCCTAATATGTATGCAGCTTCACCAAGATCTTTCATTGAAAAACTATTATTCAAATAATTTTTCACACTGTTAAGCAGCTCCGCGTCATTCCCAATTAGTAAGATGTCATCTACATATAAAAACAGAAATGCAACCGAGCTCCCACTCACTTTCTTGTAAACACAAGCTTCTTTATAATTTTGGACAAATCCAAAACCTTTGATAACCTCATCAAATCGAAGATTCCAACTCCGGGATGCTTGCTTTAGTCCATAGATGGAACGCTGAAGCTTGCACACTTTACGAGCATCCTTAGGATTGACAAAACCTTGGGGTTGTACCATGTACAACTCTTCTTCAATGTTTCCATTGAGGAATGCAGTTTTGACATCCATCTGCCAAATTTCATAATTGAAATAAGCAACAATTGCTAGCAGAACCCTAACATACTTAAGCATCGCTACGGGTGAGAAGGTCTCATCGTAGTCAACTCCTTGAATTTGTCGAAAACCTTTTGCGACAAGTCGAGCTTTATGTACAGTAACATTACCGTCAGCGTCTGTTTTCTTCTTGAAAATCCATTTACATTCAACAGCCTTGCGGCTATCAGGAAGGTCAACCAAAGTCCACACTTGGTTTTCTTTCATGGATTCCATTTCAGAGTTCATGGCGTCTTTCCATTTTCCAGAGTCTGGGCTCATCATCGCTTCCTCATAGTTCGTAGGTTCATCATTGTCTAACAATAAAACATTCATGACAGGATTACCGTACCACTCAGGAGTAGTACGTAACCTAGTCGACCTACGAACGGGAACTTCGACCGAAGCTTCATGATCATTATCATCAGCTTCTTCCTCTCTAGTTGGTGAAGGCGGCACCAAAAGATCCAAAGCTTCTTGCGCCGCGCTACTCTCCAATTCGGGAGAAGGTTCAATAACCTCGTCTAGTTCTATTTTCCTCCCACTCACTCGTTTCGAAAGAAACTCCTTCTCAAGAAAGGATCCGTTCTTAGCAACAAAGACTTTGCCTTCGAATCTGTTATAGAAGGTATACCCTATAGTTTCCTTAGGGTATCCTATGAAGACACATTTTTCCGCTTTGGGTTCGAGCTTATCAGGTTGTAACCGTTTGACATAAGCCTCACACCCCCAAATTTTAAGAAACGATAATTTAGGCTTCTTGCCAAACCACAACTCATATGGTGTCGTCTCAACGGATTTAGATGGTGCCCTATTTAAAGTGAATGCAGCTGTCTCTAATGCATAGCCCCAAAATGACATTGGTAGATCGGATAGAGACATCATAGAGCGCACCGTATCTAATAAAGTACGATTACGACGCTCAGACACACCATTACGTTGTGGTGTTCCAGGTGGCGTCAGTTGGGAAACAATTCCACAGTTTTTCAAGTGAATGCCAAACTCGTAACTCAGATATTCCCCTCCGCGATCAGATCGTAGAAATTTGATCTTCTTGTTACGATGATTTTCTACTTCACTCTGAAATTCTTTGAACTTTTCAAATGTTTCAGACTTGTGTTTCATTAAGTAAATATACCCATATCTACTTAAATCATCAGTGAAAGTTAGGAAGTAACGATATCCACCACGTGTCGAAATGCTCATTGGTCCACACACATCAGTATGTATGATTTCCAACAAGTCACTCGCCCGTTCCATCGTACCAGAAAACGGGGTCTTAGTCATCTTACCCATGAGTCATGGTTCACATGTGTCAAATGATTCAAAGTCAAGTGACTGGAAAAGTCCATCATAATGGAGTTTCTTCATGCGTTTTACACCAATATGACCTAAACGGCAGTGCCACAAGTATGTGGAATTATCATTATTCATTTTGCATATTTTAGCATCAATGTTATGGATGTGTGAAGTACTACTATCGAGATCCAACAAGAATAAACCATTTACGTCGGGTGCATGGCCATAAAAGATATTACTCATAAAAATAGAACAACCTTTATTCTGTGATTTAAACGAGTAACCGTCTCGCAATAAACAAGATCCAGATATAATGTTCATGCTTAACGCAGGCACCAAATAACAATTGTTAAGGTTTAAAACTAATCCCGAAGGTAGATGAAGAGGTAACATCTCGACGGCGATGACATCGACCTTCGATCCATTCCCGACGCGCATCGTCACCTCATCCCTCGCCAGTCTCCGTTTATTCTGAAGCTCCTGTTTCGAATTGCAAATATGAGCAACCGAACCAGTATCAAATACCCAGGCACTACTACGAGAACTAGTAAGGTACACATCAATAACATGTATATCAAATATACCTTTGACATTGCCAGCCTTCTTATCCGCCAAGTACTTGGGGCAGTTGCGCTTCCAATGACCTTCTCCCTTGCAGTAGAAACACACAGTGTCTTGGGCTTCACATGAGCGACAACAGGCTTGCCGCCCCGAGCGGCAGCTGACTTGCCACTCTTCTTGAAGTTTCCCTTTTTGGCTTTAGCCTTCTTGAAACTTGTGGTCTTATTGACCATCAACACTTGATGTTCTTTCTTGATGTCCACTTCCGCAGATTTCAGCATCGCGAAAAGCTCATTGAGAGTCTTATTCATGCCTTGCATGTTATAGTTCAGCACAAAGCCTTTGTAGCTCGGAGGGAGCGACTGCAGCACCCTGTCAGTGATTAGCTCATCTGGGATCACACATCCCAGCTGAATTAGGCGCTGGATATAGCCTCCCATTGTTACAACATGTTCACTGACAGAGTTGTGCTCCTCCATCTTACATTTATAGAACTTATCAGAGATCTCATATCTCTCAGCGCGGGTCTGAGTCTGAAACATGGTTTTCAGCTCTTCAACCATCTCATAGGCGCCGTGATGTTCAAAACGTTTCTGTAGATCAGTATCCAGAGATGTAAGGATGGCACAAGAAACTATAATGTGGTCATCTTTGTGTGTCTCAAAGACGTTATGTTCTGCTTCTGGAGCATCGTCTGCAGGTGGGTCACCTAGCGCAGCATCAAGCACATATTGCTTCTTACACCCAGTGAGGATAATCCTCAGGTTGCGGTGCCAGTCAGTGAAGTTTGAACCAGATGATTTTAGTTTTTCTTTCTCAAGGAATGCGCTGAAGTTGAACTGAGCTATGCGGGCCATGATCTACAACATTTTAGAAAAATAAAAAATTTAGACTATGTTCATGATAATGAGTTCAGTTTAATCAAATTACTAACGAACTCCCACTTAAATCAACATCCCTCATAGTTGTCTAGTGGTATACGATCCAAATCCACTACACCAAGTCCGATCTTCACGAGAGAAGATGTAGTTTCAATTGTGAATATCAAAATGTTGATCATATCATTCGTATGACTCGTGTTTAACCTTTCGGTTCGTTGCGTTCCGAGGCCATGTCTTTACATGCTAGGCTCGTCAAGTTAACCAAAGTATTTTTGCATGTGTAAAACTGGCTTACACCCGTCGTATGTGAACGTAGAGTTTACCACATCCGATCATCACGAGATGCTTCAAAACGACGAACTTTTGCGACGGTGCATACTTAGGGAGAACACGTTTATCTTGATATTTAGTGTGAGGGATCATCTTATAATGCTACCGTTGTGCACACGCAAAATAAGATGCATAAAAGGATAAACATCACATGCATAAAATGTGTGACATGGTATAGCCCTTTTATTGCGCCTTGATCTCCATCTTGAACACACCGACAAGATCTCCATTATGGCACCATGTTGGTCTCCACCTTATGGCATCTTGGTTGTCTACACCACGTTGCATCTGCAACTATTGCTAACTCATAGCGATAAAGTAATGCAATTACATGGCGTTTGAAGTTGACACGCAGGCCATACAATAAATAATTAAGACAACCATATGGCTCCTGCCAGTTGCCGTACTCATCGACATGCAAGTCGTGAAACATTACAAAACATGATCATCTGAACAGTTTGGGCTATACCACACCACAAGCACCCCTGCAAAAACAAGTTAGATGCCTCTCCCTTATTATTTTTAATTTTACGTGGCTTCTAGGGTTTTGCATAAGAACCGTTCTTACCCACAAAAAAAACACAACGTTGATATAACAAATTGCTTCTTAATCTCATAAGAGCCCTCCTTTGTAAATGTGGTTAATACTATGGTAAGAGCGACTGACACCCGCAGGCCGCATGTGCAATACAAATTGCACGTCAAGTGCGGAACCGGTCTCAATCCGAAGATTGTAAAGTTGGTCCGGGCAGCTGCATCAAACCATACCGCAAAACCAAAATACACATGGAAGGGTAGCAACAAGAAGATCAACGCCCACAACTCATTGTGTTCTAACCGTACAAAGCATCTACGCATAGAACTAGCTCTGATACCACTGTAGGAGATTGCGCGATAGAAAACAAAAAAATTCTCTCACATGCGGAAGCAACATCCAAGATCCAATCTAGAAGATGCTAGTAACGGGGAGAGTAGGTCATCATACCCTCGAAGAACCCGCGCGTTGAACGTTTATTTCAACGCAGCTTGGTGAAGTTGTTGGTGAAGTTCGATCCGATCAGCACTGCAAACGAGCAGTACCTCTGGAGGCTTGCACACGTATAGCTCGATGACGTCTCCTTCTTCTTGATCCAGCAAGCAAGAGGGAGAAATAGATGGGATCAATTCCTGCAGCACAACGGCGTGGTGGTGGATATGGTGAAGAGTTTCCCGCGGGCAGGGCTTCGCCAAGCGATGCACGTGAGGGAGGAGGAGGTGTGGAAGGACTTGGGGTGTTCTTGGTGAGCCTCTCCCCTCTCTTATATAGGCAAGGAGGTTTTAGCCACTTCAATTCCCAAGTGATGAAACCCCTTCTCTCATTAAAAAGATGGTAACACCTTTCTTTTAAGAGTGGTAACCCTCCCATTGAAGGGCTTCCCATTTATTGGCATAATAAACCAAGGAGGGATGGTCACATGGACTATTGGACCACCCTTGGTCGTCCAAAACAGGTGGGGCCCATAGTGGGACCCTCCGGAACCTTCTAGAACATTCCGACACTGCCGAAAAAATCCTGAACTTTTCCGGAACCCTGAAATCAACTTGCCTTATATAAATCTTTACCTCTGGACTCTTCCGGAGCTCCTCGTGATGTCTAGGATCTCATCCGAGACTCCGAACAATATTCGAACACCATTAATAAAATTATCCCAGAGCTATTCTAGCGTTACCGAGCGTTAAGTGTGTGACCCTACGGGTTCGAGAACGTGCAGACATGATCGAGACATCTCTCTGGTCAATAACCATTAGAGGGACCAGGATATCCGTAATGACTCCCACACATTCAAAGAAGATATTTATCGATTGAACCACTATGTCGTGGACTACTATAATCCGTACACAATTTCCTTTGTCACACGATATTTTACTTACCCGTGATTCGATCGTCGGTATCGCTATACCTAGTTCAATCTCGTTACCGGTAAGTACTCTTTACTCGATCTGTAATACAACATTCTCTGTGACTAACTCATTAGTCACGTGCTTGCAAGCGTTACCAAATGTCCATTACCGAGTGGGCCCAGAGTATATCTCACCGTCACATGGAGGGACAAATCCCAGTCTTGATTCATGTAATTCAACAAGTGCTTTCAGAGATACCCGTAAGACATCTTTATGATCACCCTGTCACGATGTAATGGTTGATGTCCCCAAAGTATTCTTCCGGTACCCGGGAATAACATAATCTCATGGTCTAAGAAACATGATACTTGACAATAAAAGGCATGCCAGTATAAACTTAATGAAACGATCAATATTGTTATGCTTAGTTGGGTCTGTCCATCACGTCATTCTTCTAATGACATGATCCCATTAATTAATAAACAACTCAGTTTCATGGTTAGGAAACCATAACCATCATTAATTAACGAGATAGTATAGTAGAGGCTTACTAGGGACGCGGTGTTGTTTATGCAACCACACATGCATTATGTTTCTGGTTAATACAATTATAGCATGGAAAATAAACATATATCATGAACACGGAAATATGATAATAACAATTTTATTATTGCCTCTAGGGCATATTTCCAACAGTGCCCCCCCTGGCTGCCCCCCCCCCCTTCGCCCATATATTCCTCGTGACGTGAAACCCCTGTGACGGGAACCCTTTTTCGCGATCTCTCCTCTGTTCCGCCGCCGCCGCGCTTCCAAGATCGGGAGCACCAGAAGGACTCTTCCCGGCACCATGCCGGAGGGAGGAACCACCTCCGGGAGCATCTCCACCACCATGGATGCTTCCCGGATGAACCGTGAGTAGTCCACCTTGGACCATGGGTCTATGATCAGTAGCTATGTGATGTTCTCCTCCCCTCTTTGTTCTTCATGGATTAGACCTCGTGAGCTGCCCTACATGATCGAGGCACATATATAATATTTCTGCTGTTGCTATGCTGAGTTTGCTAGGATCCGATGGATTATGAGATTATGTTCAGATTGTGTTTGAGTAATATATTTGATTCTCCTCTTTTATATTTATGTTCTAGAGTAATTCTTGCATGTTCTTCGTTGCTGTTTATTGCTTTGGCCAAGTAGTAGGTAGTGACTTTGGCCAAGTAGTAGGTAGTGACTCCAAGAGGGAGCGTTATGCATGATTGTGGGTTCATGCCCCCCGATGACTAGCTTGAGTGACAGAAACATGAGTCTAGGGGATGTGTTGTTGCCACAAGGGAGAAAACAACGGTGCTTGTACTTGCGGGTGCAAGGATTGTTTACTTTACGCAAAGTTCTTTAATGTAGTTGTCCGTTGCTTTGAGTTTACACTTTGGGTGGGATTCGCAACTTAATACCAGCGAGATGTTCTGGATAGATATCTCAAGGTGGATGATTAGTAGGTAGATGCAGATGGATTTCGGTCTACTTGATTTGGCGTACCGCCCAAGCTTTTGAGCCTCTTCCTTTCTTTGTAGCATAGTTAGCATTGGTTTGTGCACATAATCCTATCAATTTCCCAGCTGTAATTAGTTTAGCTCACATGGATATTTTATCGTCTTTTGGGAGAGAGACATCACTAGTGAACCTCATAGGACCCCGGTCCATATTTCCAATACTGTTTACACCTGCTATCAATTTACTGCTTTATTTACTTTTCCATTGCTATCACTATCATTATTATCCCATGCGTTTATCCTTTGTAAACGACAAGGCCGAAGGAATTGACAACTCCTCTGTACTCGTTGGGAAGCAAAGTTATTTGTTGTGTGTGCAGGTCCAGGTGAAGTAGGCAACCCTGAGTTGTGAACGACGCCATTGTTCACTTCACCACCTTCTTGTATCTGTTGGAGTCCTCTTGGTTCGACACTCAACCTTAGCATCTTCGCTAAGGGAAATTGCCGCTATCTACATCTCAACCTTCCACTTTGGGTAAACCAACGAGGGGCGAGAAGTAAAGTCTCGTGACATCAATATTCAATTGTTGGCACTTCCACCTTCCCATAATTTGCTAGACTCTTCGGTACCGTGCATTGCCCTTCTCACCTTGAGAGTTGGCACAGACTTCGCCAGTGCATCCAAACCCTTGGCATGATACACTTTGGCATCATAAACCTCCCTATATCTTCCTCAAAACAACCACCATACCTACCAATCAAGGCATTTCCATAGCCTTTCCGAGATACATTGCCATGTAACATCCACCATCTCATGACTTGATCTTCATGTCATACATGCTTTTGCTTGATCGAGGAGCCGCATGATAGTTGGGCTTTGCCCTTATTATTGCTACATGACGCACTAGTATCATTGCATATCCTGCTACACTCGCAGAGGCATACATTTGCATACATCATGATAGTTTTCAATCTTTCTTTATGTTTAGTACTTCTTGTAAAGTGTGAAGATCTTCTATATTCTTGTAAAATATAGAGTGTTGCCCTTAAGTGAGGAAAAGATCTCAAAGAGGACAAATTAAAAGATCCCAAAGAGGACAAATGAGAGATAAATAGAAAGAGCCAAAGAGGCCACAAAAATACAAAAAAGATAAAAGGAAATAAAAAGAGAAAAGGGGGCAACACTCTATTCCTTTTGAAAGAACCACACTCGTACTCCATTGCTATACTTGTACTCCATAGAGATTATCATTCATGCATAACCATGTGGGGACCCTTTCACTGTAGAACTTGGCCTGCATATTCCAAGGATGAGCCTCCTCAAATGAGCTCTAGGTCTTCATGAGAAAGCAACTTGGATGCACCCCCACTAGTTCCATTGGAGAGCTTACCTTAGATCATATGTGCATCTGTTGCATGGCAATCCCTAGTCCTCACATCATATCTATCATTTGGCTTTCTCTCTCCTATGATTGTCCTCATTAATGTGAGCCTTTCACACCCTTTTTGTCTTCCTTCCCCATCATTTCTCTCTTTGCCATCCTAAGTGCCAACGTATCTTGCTCCCTCTCATCCATTGCATGAGTGCTCAAAATCGAAAGGGAGAGGATCATTTTGACTTGTACCTGACTAGTGGTATGGGGATGAGTCAAAATAAGATCCTGAAGGAGACCAAGTGTGAAACTTTAGTAGATTTAGTTCTCAATTAAACTATATATATATTCTCTAATCCCATCTCCCATTGCTTGCTGATATGTCCCAAACGTATCTATAATTTCTGCTTGCTCCATGCATGTTTTGCGTGTTATTGCTATGTATTTACTACACTTTTATATCTTTTTATAACATATTTTGGAACTAACCTATTAATGGTTGCAAGAGTTCACAAGTTCTTGTTTTTTTACTTTATGTGTAGGAATTACTTGGATAAAGGAAAAATCACAAAAAGAAGCCTTGTAGGAGTTGGACTCTAACTCTCCCGAAATCTGTCCCTGATACGTCCAAAACGTATCTATAATTTCTGCTTGCTCCATGCATGTTTTGTGTGATATTGCTATGATCTAGATACACTTTCATACACTTTTGATCATATTTGGACTAACCTATTAACTCAGTGCACCACAGTGCCAGTTCCTGTTTTCTGCTGTTTTTCTATTTCAGTTTTCCCCCATATAAAAAGTGCTCCAAAAATTTGGGAAAATTCAGATAAACAATCAGCGTGAAGGAACCTTCCGGAAGAACCTGGGTGGGGCCAGAGGGCCACCACCAGGGGGCCAGGCGCCTTGGTGGCGCGCCCTAGGGCCTGGCCGCGCCAGGGGGGCGCCTGGACCCCTGGTGGCCCCCCTGGCTGCCCCCCTTCGCCTATATATTCTCCGTCACAGGAAACTTCCGAGAACAGAACCCTTTTTCGCGATCTCTCCTCTGTTCCGTCGCCACCGCGCTTCCGAGATCGGGAGCACCAGAAGACCTCTTCCCGGCACCCTGCCAAAGGGAGGGCCGACCTTCGGGAGTCTCCTCTCCACCATGGATGCTTCCCGGATGTCTCGTGAGTAGTTTTCCTTGGACCATGGGTCCGTGATCAGTAGCTATGTGATGTTATCCTCCCCTCTTTGTTCTTCATGGTTTAGACCTCGTGAGCTGCCCTACATGATCGAGGCACTTTTGTAATCTTTCTGCTATTGCTATGCTGAGTTTGATGGGATCTGATGGATTATGAGATTATGTTCAGATTGTGATTGAGTAATATATTTGGTTTTTATCTCTTATATTTTTGTTCCTAAGTAATTCTTGCATGTTCTCTGTTGCTGTTTATTGCTTTGGCCAAGTAGTAGGTAGTAACCCCAAGAGGGAACGTTATGCTCGATTGTGGGTTCATGCCCCCCGATGACACGCTTGAGTGACAGAAACATGAGTCTAGGGGATGTGCTGTTGCCACAAGGGGGAAAACAATGGTGCTTGTAACCGCGGTTGCAAGGATTGTTTACTTTACGCAAAGTGCTTTTTAATGCAGTTGTCTGTTGCTTTGGGTTTACACTTTGGGTGGGGCTCGCAACTTAATACCAGCGAGATGTTCTGGATAGATATCTCAAGGTGGATGATTAGTAGTAGATGCAGTTGGATTTCAGTCTACTTATTTTGGCGTACTGCCCGTGCTTTTGAGCCTCTTCCTTTCTTTTGTAGCATAGTTAGCATTGCGGTGCGTTCATAATCCTGTCAATTGCCCTTCTGTAATTTGTTTACCTTGCATAGCAGTTTTATCGTCTTTTGGGAGAGAGACATCACTAGTGAACATCACGTATCCCGGTCCATATCCGCATTACTGTTTCCACGCTCATTTACTTTTCTGCTTTTACTTTCAGTTGCTATCATTATCCTTTGTGTTTGATCCTTTGTGAACAACAAGACCGGAGAGATTGACAACCTCTCTGAACTTCGTTGGGAACAAAGTTATTTGTGTCTGTGTGCAGGTCCGCGTGAGTAGCGCCGCTGACACCTACTTATCATCTCTGGAGTCCTACTGGAGAAAAACCTTGGTATCTTTACTGAGGGAAATTTGCTGCTGTGTTGCATCACGCCTTCCACTTGGGGCTGACCAACGAAGGGCGAGAAGACTATACCTGTCAACTCTCGCGTCATCAAAGCAAATTTCTGGCGCCGTTGCCGGGGACTCCGAGTGCTAAGATAGGGGAGTTGCACACTACCCTTTACCTTTGTTTTTTAGTCTTGTTAGTTTACCTTTCAGTTTTTATCTTTGTGTCTTTTATCAAAAATCACAAAAAAAATGTTTATCTTGCTGTTAGTAGTCCCCCTTGTTTAGATGAACATGTTAGGGCTAGGTGCTTTGCGGGAATCGGAAGTTCTCGATTTCCGTCAAAGAGATGGAGAAAATATGAAGAAGGCATGGGACAGAATCTGTGAAGCACATAAAAGAATTATGCCTTGGATACCGATACGTCCAAAACGTATCTATAATTTCTGCTTGCTCCATGCATGTTTTGTGTCATATTGCTAGGTTCTAGATACACTTTCATACACTTTTGATCATATTTGAACTAACCTATTAACTCAGTGCACCCTAGTGACAGTTCCTGTTTTCTGCTGTTTTTCTATTTGAGTTTTCCCCCATATAAAAAGTGCCAGAAAAATTCCGGGAAAAATACAGTAAAAATCAGCGTACAGGAAGCTTTGCGAAGAGCCTGAGTGGGGTCAGAGGGGAGCCAGGGGGGCCCAGGCGGCCACCCGGCGCGGCGCCACCCCTGGCCGCGCCAGGGGGGCGCCTGGGGCCCCTGGTCCACCTCTGGCTGCCCCCTTCGCCTATTTATTCTTTGCCACGGGGAAACTCCAGAAACAGAACCCTATTTCGCAAACTTGCCTCTGTTCCCCCGCCGCCGCGCTTCCGAGATCTGGAGCACCAGAAGACCTCTTCCCGGCACCCTGCCGGAGGGAGGGACGACCTCCGGGAGTCTCCTCTCCACCATGGATGCTCCCCGGATGTTTCGTGAGTAGTTTTCCTTGGACCATGGGTCCGTGATCAGTAGCTATGTGATGTTCTCCTCCTCTCTTTGTTCTTCATGGTTTAGACCTCGTGAGCTGCCCTACATGATCGAGGCACTTTTGTAATATTTCTGCTTTTGCTATGCTGAGTTTGATGGGATCTGATGGATTATGAGATTATGTTCAGATTGTGATAGAGTAATATATTTGGTTTTTATCTCTTATATTTTTGTTCCTAAGTAATTCTTGCATGTTCTCCGTTGCTGTTTATTGCTTTGGCCAAGTAGTAGGTAGTGACTCCAAGAGGGAACATTATGCTCGATTGTGGGTTCATGCCCCCCGATGACACGCTTGAGTGAAAGAAACATGAGTCTAGGGGATGTGTTGTTGCCACAAGGGGGAAAACAACGGTGCTTGTAACCGCGGTTGTAAGGATTGTTTACTTTACACAAAGTTCTTTTTAATGCAGTTGTCTGTTGCTTTGGGTTTACACTTTGGGTGGGGCTCGCAACTTAATACCAGCGAGATGTTCTAGATAGATATCTCAAGGTGGATGATTAGTAGTAGATGCAGTTGGATTACGGTCTACTTATTTTGGCGTACTGCCCGTGCTTTTGAGCCTCTTCCTTTCTTTTGTAGCATAGTTAGCATTGCGGTGCGTTCATAATCCTGTCAATTGCCCTTCTGTAATTTGTTTACCTCGCATAGCAGTTTTATCGTCTTTTGGGAGAGAGACATCACTAGTGAACATCACGTATCCCGGTCCATATCCTTATTACTGTTTCCACGCTATATTTACTTTCCTGCTTTTTACTTTCAGTTGCTATCATTATCCTTTGTGTTTTACCCTTTGTGAACAACAAGACCGGAGAGATTGACAACCTCTTTGAACTTCGTTGGGAACAAAGTTATCTGTGTCTGTGTGCAGGTCCTCGTCAGTTGCGCCGCTGACACCTACTTATCATCTCTAGAGTCCTACTGGAGACAAACCTTGGTATCTTCACCGAGGGAAACTTTCTGCTGCGCTACATCTCAACCTTCCACTTGAGGTAACCAACGAAGGGCGAGAAGCCATCAAGCGAATTTCTAGCGCCGTTGCCGGGGACTCCGAGTGCTAAGATAGGGGAGTTGCACACTACCCTTTATCTTTGTTTTTTAGTGTTGTTAGTTTACCTTTCAGTTTTTATCTCTGTGTCTTTTATCAAAAATTTACAAAAAATCTGCCACACTTGCTGCTACTATGGGTTCCACTGAAAACACCAAGTTGTGTGACTTCACTAGTCACAACAACCAAGACTTTATCTACACTCCCATTGCCACACCTGCCACTTCAGCTACCTCTTATGAAATTAAACCTGCTTTGCTAAACCTTGTTATGAGAGATCAATTCTTTGGTGCTGGAGATGCTGCTGCTTTACACTTGAATAATTTTGTTGAATTATGTGATATGCAAAAGTATAAAGAAGTAGAAGGTGATGTTGTTAAGCTCAAGCTCTTTCCTTTCTCTTTAAAGGGAGACGCTAAAATCTGGTTTCAATCTTTGCCTAGGAATAGCATAGATTCTTGGGATAAGTGCAAAGATGCTTTTATAGGGAAGTACTACCCACCTGCTAAAATTATCCAATTGAGGAGAGACATTATGAATTTTAAGCAATTGGATAATGAACACGTTTCCCAAGCTTGGGAACGAATGAAATCTCTTGTTAAGAAATGCCCTACACATGGTTTGACTACCTGGATGGTTATCCAGACTTTTTATGCAGGCTTGAACTTTACCTCGTGGAACCTGTTAGATTCGGCCGCGGGAGGAACCTTTATGTCAACTACCCTTGGTGCTGTCACGAAGCTTCTCGATGAGATGATGACCAATTATTCCCAATGGCACACCGAACGCGCTCCAACAGGTAGGAAGGTAAATTCTGTCGAGGAAATTACCTCCCTCAATGAAAAAGTTGACTTAATTATGTCTCTACTTACCAAGCAACCCTCATTGATCCTCATGATGTCCCTTTAAATTCTTTGGTTGCTCAAGAACAAGTAGATGTGAACTTTATTGCTAGAAACAATTTCAACAACAATGCTTATAGGGGAAATTTTTCTAGCAATCCTAGACTGTTTCCATCCAACTATGGGAACAACAACACCTACCCTAGCAACAAGAACCCCTCTTCTGAATTAGAAAGCATGCTTAGAGACTTTATCACTACCCAAAAAGCCTTCAACAAAAAGGTAGAGGAGAAATTAGCTAAAATAGATAATCTCTCTTTGAAGGTAGAAAGCTTAGCCCTTGATATTGAGATGTTTAAAAATAGAACCTCTCCCCTTGAGGAGAATAAGGCCACTCCTAGTAATGCTATCCAATTACAAATTAATGAAAATATTAGGATGATGGCTAAACTTAAAGAAAGGTGGGCTAGAGAAAAAGAGGAAGATGATAGAATTAAGAGCCTTCCTACACACCACACAGTTGCCACTATCCAAATTGTTGAGGACACCCAAACTATTAGCACCCAATGCACTCCTAGTCCCGTTGGACCTATTAATGGTGATGCTAATACCTCAACCAAAGATAAAGAAACTCCTATGAACATAGAGGGTTTCAAACAAGTGAGCCTGGATGACACTACTACCGCCTTTGATAGTAGTGATATTGATTTTGATAGTTGTACCCTCTCAGAAGTTATTAGCTTGTTACACAAAATGTCTAGAGACCCCCACACTAGCACACTTAATCTTGCCTTCATGGAGCATATCACAAATGCTCTCATCAAAGCTAGGGAGGAGAAGCTTAGAGTAGAAGCCTCCATACCTAGGAAGCTAGATGATGGTTGGGACCCTATGATCAAAATTAAATTAAATAACTTCTCTTGCTATGCTTTATGTGATGTTGGAGCTAGTACCTCCGTTATGCCCAAAAGAATATCTGATATGTTTGAATTGAAACCCTTTGAGCCTTGTTCTTTTGGAGTTCGTCTTGTTGATTCTTCCGTAAAGAAACCTTTGGGGAAGATCGACGATGTTCTTATCATTGTCAATGACAACTATGTTCCCGTTGATTCTATTGTTATGGATATAGAGTCTGAACCTTTGTGTCCAATTATTTTGGGACGTCCTTTTCTTCGCACCGTTGGTGCGGTTATTGACATGAAAGAGGGGAATATAAAATTTCAATTCCCATTCAAAAAGGGGATGGAACACTTCCCTAGAAAGAAAATCAAGTTACCTTTTGAGTCCGTTACACGGGCTAGTTATTCTCTTTCTCTTGATAAAATTTGATTCTTCTTTTGCATCATGCCTAGCTTAAAGGCATAAAAGAAAGCGCTTTCGGGAGGCATCCCGCAACAAATTTAGGTTTTTCTTTTTGCTTTTGTTGTGTCTTGATGATTGTTACTACTGTAGCAACATCATTGTATCTTTATTTTTCAGCTTTGTGCCAAGTTATAGCCTCTTACGGCAAGGGAAGTAAAAGTTGTGACATGCTGTCCAGAAAACAGATTCTGTCCTCGTGACCAGAAAAATTCCAGAAAAATCCCAGTTCATATTTTTGAGCTGAAATTTTTACACAGTAGGCTCTATACAATTACGAAGCTTCCGTATGTTCTGAGTTTTTGATTTTAGTTGCAGAAGTGCCCCTAAAAATTCTTTACAATCCGTTGTTCTGTTTTTCACAGATTCTACCACGTTTTGTCTCTCCTAACTTTTGCAAACCTTAAGCTTGCTTTTTCTTTGCAAAAACTTTTTGGCACTCTTGACAAACAGTAGCTCTTCAAGAATATCTTTATATCCAGTGGGGATAAATTATTTATTAAGGTACTAACCTCTCTAATCAGCTTATGATGAGTTATGTATGAAGGGAGTTTTCAAGTGTGCGATGGAAGATGATGAAAGAAGATCCAGGAGTGTCAAGCGCTCAAGCTTGGGGATGACCCAATGCATCCCCAACAAATATTCAAGGAGACTCAAGCGTCTAAGCTTGGGGATGCCCCCGTGCATCCCCTTCTCCATCAACAATCATCAGTTCGTCCTTCGTCTCACTATATTTTTATCACTTCATGCGTTATGTGCTATGCTTGGAGCGTCTCGCTCTTAGGTTTTATTTTTAGTTTTCTTTAGCTTTGCTTGCTGTTCATAACAAGTTAGATCCCGTCTTACTTTGTGTGGGAGAGAAACACGCTCCACTTTCAAAATTTAGAACACATCATAGGATTTTTCCTGTTTATTTTTTGTTGTTGTGTGTTCTTTATCTTTTCATAGCTACTGCCATGTTTAGTCTTAGTCTTAGTTTGTATTTAGCAAGAGCCTTGGCTTTTGTTTAGTTTGTTGCTGGAACTCTTTTTAGTTTTCATGTTTATCTGTTTAAAGAGAGTTGGTTGTTGCACTGAGTTGTGTCTTGTCTTGAGAGTAGGTAATTGAGGTTACTATTTTGTTTTAGTAGTAACTTGCAATAGTTTTGAGGTATTGATGTGAGTAATGTTTGAACTTTAGGTGTCAAGAGCTCTAGCCTATTAGTGATAGGTGTTGTATTTTGGGCAATCCGTGTGTATTTTAAAAACCTACAAAACTAGTTGAAAACTCTAGCTACTAGATGGATCACTAATCCTTGGAGGGATCGAATATTAGAGTACACTCACGTACCATGAGTCGAGGATGCGCAAGGATAACCAAACCCCCATACACTCCTCCTCGGGGTACTTGTCTCTTTGTGAACCTCCTTATTAGATTGAGAGTTACCGATAATAAGTGCATGAGTTCTTCGGACTAATGTAAGTATTGAGAGTTGACACTTCCACCTTCCCATATTTTGCTAGCCTTTCTCGTACCGTGCATTGCCTTCTTCTCACTCCGAGAGTTGGTGTCCACCTTCGCCGGTACTTCCAAACCCTTGGCATGATACGCTCTGTCATCATAAGCCTCCCTTTATCTTTCCTCAAAACAGCAACCATACCTACCTATCAAGGCATTTCCATAGCCTTTCCGAGTTACATTGCCATGCAACTTCCACCTCTTCATGACTTGATCTTCATGTCATACATGTTCCTGCTACACTGGCAGCGACATACCTTGCATACATCATGATAGTTACATCTTCTTTATGATTTTGAGTACCGTGTAAAGTGTGAAAGATCTCCTTTACCTTCTTGTAAAATAGAGTGTTGCCCTTAAGTGAGGAAAAGATCCCAAAGTGGACACAATAAAAGATCCCAAAGAGGACAAATGAGAGTTAAATAGAAAGAGCCATATATGAGGAGAATGAAGTCCTGGATGGTGAAAAAATTATGATGCTGACGAGAAGTGTTCTGCTCAATACGCTCGAGAAGACGTGTCTGATCACGACGATTCTGTTCAGCCTCCATCATGATTTCTGCCGTTGAGGTTGGTGGTGGAGGTTCTTCACCGTCTATGTAACCAGAACTGGGATCAACACCTTGATTTGCACCTGACATTCTGTGTGATAAGAATCAACAATCAGAATAGGATTTAGGACACAATTCTATGCTAAGATAGAAGACTAAAATGCAATAGCATTAAAGTCACAAACGGACAGCATAACGGCTGTACCGGGATGGAAATTGAGACAACCTACAGAATAACGGACATCACTTCCACAGAAACACTATGGAATGATGGCTCAGAAGGACCACAACACTCCTACAGCTACAAAGAAGCAAACAACGAGATGTCCTAGTAAAGACATAGATGAGCCTAGTCCTATCTTCCCGTAGAATAAGATGAGGATGACTCAGAACTCAGATCGATAAGGATAAGGAGAAAAAAGAAGTCTTACGTTGTTCCCTTATACCCAAAGTAACTATATGACTATAGAATGCTAGACTCGACATCGACCAATGGTTTGATAATCCTACAGGCAGTCCTGCTCTGATACCAAGTCTGTCGGGACCCGGGGTTAGGGTATGTAATTCCGGTCACAATGCAATCACATGGAGAGCCGAGAGCCGTACCCACTTGTCTAAGCAGACAAGGCCAAGCACATATCACTCTCGGTAAGCATCGAACGTGAGGGCATCCCATCTAGGCCGGATGATCAACTGAGATGGGTCCTCATTGTCCGCTCACAAGTCTAAATGCTTATGGGTGGTGAATCCCATACTCATAGACAAGTCGCCTCAACCATGTTATCGATTGAATCATAACCCTTACATAGACTTACTCCAGCCCGATCACTTAGTCGGGATCTCGGGCGGGCTCAATCATACAACAAAGTGTGCCACGTGACAGAGTCACGAGCAATCGCATCGCGATGCCCCAAGCTACGCACATCTAAGGGCCACTTGGTGTATAAAAGACCGCCGGCAAGAACACAACTAAGCTATCGAACCCCACACTAAGACATGCATGTTATAATCATACACACAGCATACATGTCCAGTGTAAACAGCAGGTAGTCACAACATGAACTCTACAAACTCCGTCTTTATAACTTCTGCTAAACAGAGCAGATATAATAGTTGTATTACAAGCAGAGATCACATGACTGTGATCCAACATTACATCAAACATCAACGGAAGCAAATTATGTCTTAGTAAAGACAAGTTTAACAAATGGATTAAGAAGCCTGAAAGAAAATACAACGACCCTCCAGAGGGCACAGGCTGCTGCCTGGAACTATACGACTTGGTCCACGTCGAGCTCGAGGTAGAGGCCACCATCAGGGTCAGTGGTCTCGTCTCCAAAACATAGAATAAGAAAACGTGAGTACAAAGTCGTACTCAGCAAGACTTACATAGGAACTATACTACTCATGCACATGTATCAAGGCAAAGGGAGGTGGGGTTTCACTTGCAGAAATGCCAGCTTTGACTTGGCTAATCCTGAACTACGAGTACTAGAGAGAGGTAAGAACGTACACGAGTCCAAGTAACAGTCTCCAACCAATACTCCACTATGGTGCCTTCCTCGACTTCCCCACGAGGAAGCACGCCATAACACTCACACTTATCTTGGTGTGTTTTAGAAGTATCCAGTTCAAGTTATCTATGATCAAGTAAAGGTCTCCAAGTAGTACATAACCGCGGACACGGCTATTCGAATAGTTCATTAACCCTGCAGGGGTGTACTTCTACACACACGCCTCATCAGTTACCGCCTGGGGATGGACCCTTCAAGTGAGTACCGTCGAGGATGCTGCCACGACACTTCACTCACGGCACCATCTCTAGTCCTAGGGAGTTGCCTATTTGAGTTGGGACCACAATCGGAATCCGGCCGATTTTTCCGATGCGGACTCAAACGTTGTGTGACCGCCATCAAGCTCAACTCGATCATGATCACTTGATTCAACGTGCCCACAACCTACGCCAACCACTTACCTTGGTTCCACCTGCTTGAGATCGTTAAAGGGCGAACTACTTGCGACTCCTGGACTGGTCCGGGGTGAGGTACTAGGCCGAGAGGGGTCAGTGAGCCCAATGTGTGGTCGTACTCTTGGTCTTGGATAACAACACAAGAACTCGGGCCTAAGGCAGTGTTCAACGAGACAACCCACTGTGTACTCCTACACAGCCTCTCATCGTTCACCTTTGTTTAGGGTAGATTCACCAACACGTTACCACCATCATTCACATGATCACTACCAACCCGACTCACATCAAAGTAGCCTCAGGTAACAACTCTAAGCATGCAATAAGCTGTAACAGTTGCAGGGGCCACATGATAACAACCAACTCCTACATCTGCTAGGATTGTGGTTTGCTTACTACTGTGACAAAATGATAGGTCATGCAAAGGAATGGGTTCAACTAGCGGTAGAACGTATCATGGTGACATCCTAAACATGCATTTGCGAGAATGAGAGGGAACTGGGATTTTATAGACATGATCAAAGAGGGGGCTGCTTGCCTTGCTGACGATCACGATGTAACACTCTTCTGACGTGAGGTTGAACTCGTCTCCGAGATCAACTCTACCGAGAAAAAGCAATCACCGAAGCACTGGAAGTAAAGCACAATCAAGATAGTACAATGCACAAACAATATGTAAAACAAAGCATGGCAAGGTGCTGATGTGACCTATGTTTGAATTGCCACATGTTAATTGAAGTTGATTTGAAAAGTGAATTCAAATTCAAACTCCAAATGTTATTCAATTTAGTTCAACTTGCATTTGCTAAAGTTTGTTCATTGTAAACCAAGTGATCATATGTGTGAAATGCTTCTGAAGTACAAGTGAAGTGTGGTGCATTTCAAAGTTTGAAGTTGGAATAGCAATTGAATTCATTTTGAATTAAATCCAATGAAATCACATAGCAAAAGCTACTGATCCCTTTTTAATATCAACTCCAACATAGCTGAAAGTTGGAAATTTGGATAGAGGATTTTCTCCTGATCATTTTTCATATATTACATGTTAAATTTGGAGTTAAAATGAATTTTCTATGATTTTTCAAAGTTTCAGCCATTTTCTGGAATTTACTGAATAAATTAATTGATTTTGTATTTACTGCGTCATCACTAGGTCATGCTGACGCCAGGGGTTTGACCAGTCAACTGACAGGGCGGCCCCACCTGTCAGCCTCACTGGGGTTAATTAGCTCTGTTTAAAGTTAAACCAATTTGATTAGGGCTCTGGCCCAGCGTCAGTGAGAGGAGAGAGGGGATTAGCAGGGGGTTAGCTGGGGCTAATGGCGCGGTTCGCCGGAGGCTACTGTTGCCGGCCGGAGTGCTCGCCGGAGAGAGGAAAACGGGCACAGGAGAGGGGGAAAAGAGCACTGGCAGGTTGCTCGCGACACCGCGCGTCGTCTGGGCTAGGAGGGGCTCGAGGGGGAGGCTTCAGGCCACGGCTTCGACGACGGAGGCGGGTGCCGGAGCCTCTGTCCATGGCGAGATCGCGAGGCAGTGCACGGGGGAAGCAGTAGGAGTGGGCAATCGAGGCGGGAGCTCACCGTGAAGACGAAGACGAGCGCAGCGTCGTTGGGGAGGAGCTCGTCGGAGCTCTCTGCGGCCGGCGGCAACTCGAAGAATGAAGCGTCGTCTCCGGTGGCTCCTGGATCCAATTGACGCAGCGGCTTGACGAAGTCGACGGCTGTGGATGCGCTGGACAAGATGGCGCTTCTGGAGGAGCTCAGTCGCCACGGTGGCGCTCGGCCGTGCTTCGGTTGCGCGCGGGATTGAGCGGGAGAGGGAGAGGAACGAACCAGTGAGGGGGGAAGATGGCCTGGAGCCTTCCAGGCGTCGTCCAGCGCGAAGGAGAAGAGGGGGGGAGAGTAGGAGGTGGCGAGGAGGTGGAGGGCATGCCCGCCACGCAGCGCACGACACTGTTGCCTCTCCTTTTGGCAAGAGGAGGAAGACGACAGGAGAGGGGGCTGGGCTGGGCCAGGTGGGCCGGCGCCTAGGCGGGAGGTAAGTCTCTTCTCTGTTTTTCTTTTTATTGTTTTCTGTTCTTTTTTGTTTTGCCCTAAAAATAATTAGCTAGGGCATTTTATAAAATCCCCAATTATTTTTATAAAACCTAGGTGACTCTATAGAAGTCAACCCCAAGTTTTGGGAATTTTTGAAATTCAATTTATTTGAATTTCAATTCAAATAGGCATTTAATTTAATTTCCAAGCCACTATTTGGATTATTGAAAAATCTATGAGCATGGGATTAATCCCAAATCACTTTTAAAATGATCACACTCATTTTTAGGATTTTTCAACACATCCAAAAGAATTTTGGAAAAAGATTTATTTCTGGCCTTTTTATTTCATTCAATTAGGGCTTTTCTTTTCCCCATTTCCTTTTCTTTTGCAATTTGTTTTTCAAGATGCAAAAATGCAAGTTTAGAAAAGCACAAACCTAATTAGGGTTCTGACAACTCGCCCCCACTCAAAAGAATCTCGTCCCGACATTCAAAAGTCATCGGGAAGAGGGTGGGGTACTCAGCTCGTAGACGATCCTCTCGTTCCCAGGTGGCTTCCTTCTCTGAATGATGCGACCACTGCACTTTGAAGAATCTTATCTTCTGACGTCTGGTGCTACGCTCGGCTTCATCAAGAATACAAACAGGGTACTCTCGATATGAAAGGTTATCTTGGAGATCAAGCGTTTCGTGGTCTACTTCGCGGACGGGGTCCTTGAAGCAACGCCTGAGTTGAGAGACGTGGAAGACATCATGAACCTGGGAGAGGTGAGGGGTAGTTCTAATTGGTAGGCAACTTCTCCACGTTTAGCTAGAATGCGAAAGGGACCGATATAACGTGGGGCCAACTTGCCTTTGATACCGAAGCGATGGTTACCCTTCAGAGGAGTAACCCAAAGGTAAGCCTTCTCATCCAGATTATAGCTTTATTCCCTATGATGACGATCATAATAGCTTTTCTGACGAGACTGGGCTGTTTTCAATTTCTCACGAACAATGCGAACCTGCTCTTCTGCATCCTGAATCAAATCCGGTCCAAAGAATTGTCTTTCACCGGTTTCTGACCAGTTTAGGGGTGTTCGACATTTCCGTCCATAGAGAAATTCAAAAGGAGCCATGCCCAAGCTAGATTGGAAGCTATTGTTATACGCAAATTCGGCAAAAGGAAGAGAATTCTCCCATTTCTTTCCGAAAGAGATAACACAAGCTCTGAGCATGTCTTCGAGAATTTGATTTACCCTTTCTACTTGACCACTGGACTGCGGGTGATAGGCGGTACTAAAGGAGAGGTGGGTTCCCATAGCATTCTGGAAACTTTCCCAAAATCGAGAAGTGAAAAGACTACCACGGTCTGAATTGATTTCCAAAGGAACACCGTGAAGTGACACGATTCGGGAGACATACAAGTCCGCTAACTGGCTAGCAGTTATAGACTCTCGAACTAGAAGGAAGTGAGCAACTTTGGAAAGTCTATCTATGACAAGGAAGATGGCATCATTTCCTTTCTGGGTTTTTGGAAAGCCGGGGATGAAGTCCATACCGACCTTGTCCCACTTCCACTCGGGAATAGACAATGGTCTAAGAGTACCAACATGTCTTTGACGTTCTGCCTTAATGCGACGACAAACATCACATTCAGCAAGGAACTGAGCAATTTCTCTCTTCATCCTAGTCCACCAAAATCTCTGGCGTAGATCTCGGTACATTTTTGTGCTACCGGGATGAATCGAGAGGGGTGTGTCATGGGCTTCTTTGAGGATGAGTTGCCTTAGTTCCCTATTCTTAGGTACTACCAAACGGTTTTCAAATATACCGTTCCTTTGCTATCTGTGGAGAAACATTTAGCAACTCCGCTAGCAATGTTCTCCTTCATCCGGCGAACACCTCGTGGACGCCTTTGGGCAACTATGATTTGATCCTCAAGGGTTGGTTTCGCTACCAAGTTGAAAAGAGATCCACGAGGAACAATCTCGAGGTTGAGCTTTCGAAATTCCTCATGAAGAAGTGGTTGATACTGTTGTAACATGAGGTTGTTACAATACGACTTACGACTTAGTGCATCAGCCATGACATTGGCTTTGCCTGGGGTGTAAGAAATTCCTAAGTCATAATCTTTAATCAACTCAATCCAGCGTCTTTGCATGAGATTAAGATCTGGCTGGGTGAAAATGTATTTGAGGCTTTGGTGGTCGGAATAGATCTCACAACGATTACCAAGGAGGTAATGTCGCCAAGTTGTCAGGGCATGAACTACGGCAGCGAGTTCAAGATCATGGGTAGGATAGTTCTGTTCATGTGGCCGCAACTGGCGTGAAGCATAAGCTACCACATGTCGATCTTGGATAAGTATGCATCCTAACCCTTGCCGTGAGACATCACAAAAGATCTCGAAATCCTTTTTGGTGTCTGGAGGTGCAAGTACGGGTGCAGAAGTCAGTCTTCTTTTTAGCTCTTGAAAGCTTTCCTCGCACTTGGGAGTCCATTCGAATTTCATCTCTTTCTTGAGGAGTTCAGTTAGAGGCTTTGCAACTTTAGAAAAGTTCTCGATGAAGCGGCGACAATAGCTTGCTAGGCCAAGAAAACTCCTAACTTGCTTAACCGATTCAGGTGGAGTCCAGTCAAGGACGGCCTGAACTCTCTCGGGATTGACAGCAATGCCTTTTGTAGAAATCACGTGGCCTAAGTAGGTCACTTCTGGTAGCCAGAATTCACACTTGGAGAATTTAGCATACAGGCGATGCTCTCTAAGTTTCATCAATACCAACCTAAGATGTTCTGCGTGCTCTTCTTCGTTCTTCGAGTAGATGAGAATGTCATCAAGATAAACTACAACAAATTTATCTAGGTACTCCATGAAGATCGAATTCATCAAACGCGAGAATGTGGTGGGGGCATTGGTTAAACCGAAGGACATGACGGTGTACTCATAAAGACCATAACGAGTAGTGAAAGCCGTCTTGGGAATGTCCTCGTTTCTGATTTTTATTTGATGATAGCCTAATCTCAAATCCATCTTGGAGAAGACAGAGGATCCTGCAAGTTGATCATAAAGATCATTGATCCTGGGCAGTGGGTACTTGTTCTTTATCGTCGCTAGATTTAGCGGGCGATAGTCTACGCACATCCTTTCTTTTCCATCTTTCTTCGTTACGAACAGAACGGGGCAACCCCATGGCGATGAGCTAGGGCGGATGAAGCCTTTTGCCAACGAAGCTTCAAGTTGGATTTTGAGCTCAGCTAACTCACGTGGGGCCATTCTATATGGGCGTCTGGATATTGGGGTGGTTCCTGGGATAAGATCTACAACAAACTCTACAGATCTGTCAGGTGGTATGCCTGGCAGCTCTTCTGGAAAGACATCCGGAAAGTCACGAACCACCGGAATATCTTCAAGGTCTGGAAGAGGAAGCACATTCAAAGAATGCACCTGGTTTTTAGAGCTTGGTGAGGTGTACTTGATTGTCTGGCCTGATGGATGGGTTAGCTTCACTGACTTGGCTTTACAATCAAGGACATCATTCTGTCTTGATAACCAATCCATTCCTAGGACGACATCAATGTCTGAAGACTTGAGGGCTATAAGTGAGGCAATGAATACTAAACCCTCAATTGCAATTTCATTCCCATGACTCACCATGGTGGTGTGCCATCTGGATCCGGGGGCTTGCACAACTAAGGGGGTGGATAACATCGAAAAAGAGATGTCATGTGACAGTGCAAAGTCCTGGGATATGAATGAGTGAGATGCTCCTGGGTCAAAAAGAACCGAAGCTGGGGTGGAATTGACAGGAAGGGTTCCGTGTACAACATCGGTTGACTTGTGGGAATCTAGAATGGATACATGATTCACATAACCATGTTCATAAACAGGAGGCTTGACATTGGAAGTCTTGGGTGGTGGCTTGCCACGACGAAAAGCTTGCTTGGGATTAGGTGTGGTGGCTACATGATTTTGGGGACACTCTCGAACATTGTGGCCTGATTGTCCACATTGGAAACAAACACCATGTGGAATGAAAGGAACTTGAGAACTTGATTGTCCAACAAAATTCCAAGGAGGAAGATTGGGTTGAGGTGGACGATATATGGTGGTTGATGGTCTAGAAGCACTTACAGCACGACTGACGTCACTGAAGGGAATCCAAACACGGCATTTCCGAGAAAATGGGCCAGAAGATTGTGCAAACTCACGATCACGCTTGCGAGACTCTTCATACAACTCATTTCCATACTCGGCCTTGAAGGATTTGTCGACCAAGTCTCTGAAGTTGATGAACTCGTGAAGATTCAGGTCATGACAAAGGACGGGGCTAAGTCCCTTGCGGAACCTTGCTTGTTTCTTGGCATCGGTGGATACTTCTTCTTGGGCATAACGTGCTAGACGAGTGAACTCAGTCCTATACTCATGAACAGTCATCTTTCCTTGGGTCAGATTGCAAAATTCTTCTCTCTTGCGCTCCATCAGCTGATCCGGAATATGGTAACCTCGGAAGTCATCACAGAACTCTTGCCAAGTCACCACGTGACCAACTAGTTGCATTGCCACGAAGTTTTCCCACCATTGAAGAGCAGCACCTTCCAGAAAGTATGCCGCGAATAGCACACGATCACCTGGAGCAACATGGGTTGTCTCAAGTTTACGCTCGAGGGAACGAAGCCAATCATCGGCATCAAGGGGCTCGGAAGGACATCGGAATACTAGCGGGTTGAGGAGAATGAAGTCCTAGATGGTGACAACACTATGATGCTGACGAGAAGTGTTCTGCTCAATACGCTCGAGAAGACGTGTCTGATCACGACGATTATGTTCAGCCTCCATCATGATTTCTTCCGTTGAGGTTGGTGGTGGAGGTTCTTCACCGTCTATGTAACCAGAACTGGGATCAACACCTTGATTTTCACCTGACATTCTGTGTGATAAGAATCAACAATCAGAATAGGATTTAGGACACAATTCTATGCTAAGATAGAAGACTAAAATGAAATAGCATCAAAGTCACAAACGGACAGCATAACGGCTGTACCGGGATGGAAATTGAGACAACCTATAGAATAAAGGACATCACTTCCACAGAAACACTATGGAATGATGGCTCAGAAGGATCACTACACTCCTACAGCTACAAAGAAGAAAACAACGAGATGTCCTAGTAAAGACATAGATGAGTCTAGTCCTATCTTCCCGTAGAATAAGATGAGGATGACTCAGAACTCAGATCGATGAGGATAAGGAGAAAAAATAAGTCTTACGTTGTTCCCTTATACCCAAAGTAACTATATAACTATAGAATGCTAGACTCGACATCGGCCAATGGTTTGATAATCCTACAGGCAGTCCTGCTCTGATACCAAGTCTGTCGGGACCCGGGGTTAGCGTATGTAATTCCGGTCACAATGCAATCACATGGAGAGCCGAGAGCCGTACCCACTTGTCTAAGCAGACAAGGCCAAGCACAGATCACTCTCGGTAAGCATCGAACGTGAGGGCATCCCATCCAGGCCGGATTATCAACTGAGAAGGGTCCTCATCGTCCGCTCACAAGTCTAAATTCTTATGGGTGGTGAATCCCATACTCATAGACAAGTCGCCTCAACCATGTTATCGATTGAATCATAACCCTTACATAGACTTACTCCAGCCCGATCACTTAGTCGGGATCTCGGGCGGGCTCAATCATACAACAAAGTGTGCCACGTGACAGAGTCACGAGCAATCGCATCACGATGCCCCAAGCTGCGCACATCTAAGGGCCACTTGGTGTATAAAAGACCGCCGGCAAGAACACAACTAAGCTATCGAACCCCACACTAAGACATGCATGTTATAATCATACACGCAACATACATGTCCAGTGTAAACAGCAGGTAATCACAACATGAACTCTACAAACTCCGTCTTTATAACTTCTGCTAAACAGAGCAGATATAATAGTTGTATTACAAGCAGAGATCACATGACTGTGATCCAACATTACATCAAACATCAACGGAAGCAAATTATGTCTTAGTAAAGACAAGTTTAACAAATGGCTTAAGAAGCCTGAAAGAAAATACAACGACCCTCCAGAGGGCACAGGCTGCTGCCTGGAACTATACGACTTGGTCCACGTCGAGCTCGAGGTAGAGGCCACCATCAGGGTCAGTGGTCTCGTCTCTAAAATATAGAATAAGCAAACGTGAGTACAAAGTCGTACTCAGCAAGACTTACATAGGAACTATACTACTCATGCACATGTATCAAGGCAAAGGGAGGTGGGGTTTCAATTGCAGAAATGCCAGCTTTGACTTGGCTAATCCTGAACTACGAGTACCAGAGAGAGGGAAGAACGTACACGAGTCCAAGTAACAGTCTCCAACCAATACTCCACTATGGTGCCTTCCTCGACTTCCCCACGAGGAAGCACGCTATAACACTCACACTTATCTTGGTGTGTTTTAGAAGTATCCAGTTCAAGTTATCTATGATCAAGTAAAGGTCTCCAAGTAGTCCATAACCGTGGACACGACTATTCGAATAGTTCATTAACCCTGCAGGGTGTACTGCTACACACACGCCTCATCAGTTACCGCCTGGGGATGGACCCTTCAAGTGAGTACCGACGAGGATGCTGCCATGACACTTCACTCACGGCACCATCTCTAGTCCTAGGGAGTTTCCTATTTGAGTTGGGACCACAATCGGAATCCAGCCGGTTTTTCCGATGCGGACTCAAACGTTGTGTGACCGCCATCAAGCTCAACTCGATCATGATCACTTGATTCAACGTGCCCATAACCTACGCCAACCACGTACCTTGGTTCCACCTGCTTGAGATCGTTAAAGGGCAAACTACTTGCGACTCCTGGACTGGTCCGGGGTGAGGTACTAAGCCGAGAGGGGTCAGTGAGCCCAATGTGTGGTCGTACTCTTGGTCTTGGATAATAACACAAGAACTCGGGCCTAAGGCAGTGTTCAACGAGACAACCCACTGTGTACTCCTACACAACCTCTCATCGTTCACCTTTGTTTAGGGTAGATTCACCAACACGTTACCACCATCATTCACATGATCACTACCAACCCGACTCACATCAAAGTAGCCTCAGGTAACAACTCTAAGCATGCAATAAGCTGTAACAGTTGCAGGGGCCACAAGATAACAACCAAATCCTACATCTGCTAGGATTGTGTTTTGCTTACTACTGTGACAAAATGATAGGTCATGCAAAGGAATGGGTTCAACTAGCGGTAGAACGTATCATGGTGACATCCTAAACATGCATTTGCGAGAATGAGAGGGAACTGGGATTTTATAGACATGATCAAAGAGGGGGCTGCTTGCCTTGCTGACGATCACGATGTAACACTCTTCTGACATGAGGTTGAACTCGTCTCCGAGATCAACTCTACTGAGAAGAAGCAATCACCGAAGCACTGGAAGTAAAGCACAATCAAGATAGTACAATGCACAATCAATATGTAAAACAAAGCATGGCAAGGTGCTGATGTGACCTATGTTTGAATTGCCACATGTTAATTGAAGTTGATTTGAAAAGTGAATTCAAATTCAAACTCCAAATGTTATTCAATTTAGTTCAACTTGCATTTGCTAAAGTTTGTTCATTGTAAACCAAGTGATCATATGTGTGAAATGCTTCTGAAGTACAAGTGAAGTGTGGTGCATTTCAAAGTTTGAAGTTGGAATAGCAATTGAATTCATTTTGAATTAAATCCAATGAAATCACATAGCAAAAGCTACTGATCCCTTTTTAAGATCAACTCCAACATAGCTGAAAGTTGGAAATTTGGATAGAGGATTTTCTCCTGATCATTTTTCATATATTACATGTTAAATTTGGAGTTATGAATTTTCTATGATTTTTCAAAGTTTCAGCCATTTTCTGGAATTTACTGAATAAATTAATTGATTTTGTATTTACTGCGTCATCACTAGGTCATGCTGACGCCAGGGGTTTGACCAGTCAACTGACAGGGCGGCCCCACCTGTCAGCCTCACTGGGTTAATTAGCTCTGTTTAAAGTTAAACCAATTTGATTAGGGCTCTTGTCGGGACCCGGGGTTAGCGTATGTAATTTCGGTCACAATACAATCACATGGAGAGCCGAGAGCCGTACCCACTTGTCTAAGCAGACAAGGCCAAGCACAGATCACTCTCGATAAGCATCGAACGTGAGGGCATCCCATCCAGGCCGGATGATCAACTGAGAAGGGTCCTCATCGTCCGCTCACAAGTCTAAATGCTGATGGGTGGTGAATCCCATACTCATAGACAAGTCGCCTCAACCATGTTATCGATTGAATCATAACCCTTACATAGACTTACTCCAGCCCGATCACTTAGTCGGGATCTCGGGCGGGCTCGATCATACAACAAAGTGTGTCACGTGACAGAGTCACGAGCAATCGCATCGCGATGCCCCAAGCTGCGCACATCTAAGGGCCACTTGGTGTATAAAAGACCGCCGGCAAGAACACAACTAAGCTATCGAACCCCACACTAAGACATGCATGTTATAAACATACACGCAGCACACATGTCCAGTGTAAACAGCAGGTAATCACAACATGAACTCTACAAACTCATAGTCTTTATAACTTCTGCTAAACAGAGCAGACATAGTAGTTGTATTTGTTAGACCAAGTATGTGATCAGAGGGGGAGGGGGTGAATGATCACTTCAAAATTTCGCATGAAACTTTGAAGTGAAGCCTAACACAGCAATCGAAACTATTCAACAGAAAGGTAAACATTGAAGCAGAACGTGATCGAAGCAGAACATAGTGAATCAGAAGTATCGAATCAATTGCATCGAAGCAGAACTCTGAAGCAATTGACAAACAGAATGTAAGTGCGGAAAGTAAAACGAACTCTTGACTCGGCGATGTTTGTTCGACCAGTTCACACTCTGCAAAGTGCTACGTCTGGTTGGAGGGACTTGTGATTGAACACAGGAGCTAACCTCTCTCCGTCCATTTCTCCACTGCACCAATCTCCTTGAGCTTGGTCAGTTCTTCACTCTTGGTTGATTATTGAGGAAATCACCGAAACCTTTGACAAACTGGACTTCGAGGCGACAATAACTCTTCGCTCTCTGAAGAACAACTCTCTAACTGTCTAGGAGAATTGCAGTTCTCCAAGATAACAAGGCTAGCAAACTTCTTCCTAAGTCATAATGAATCAACTCAGATCAATAGGACTTATGCTTCGGTGTATTGGTATTTGAAATGCTTCGGTGGAGTTGCTCTCTCTCTCTCTCTCCTCAGTAGGGAATCAATGTTGGAGCCGCCTGCCCGCCAATGAGGGCGGGGGTGGCGTATTTATAGGCAGCAATCCCAAGGTGCGAAATGACTGAAGTGACCCGATGTGACAGCTTGACACCTGTCCCCAACGGTCATATTTTCAATCAAAGCGCAACTTTACTTGCGGTCCAAGTAAAGCTGACTCACGGACTTGGTTCTGCTTCAGGAGCCGAAAGAACAAAGTCTTCGCTGGTGAAGCATTACCTAGCTCACATGAGATTTCTTCGACTCTGGCTTCTCACTGGTTTAGATTCGATCTGAGTCATTTCATCAAAACCTTCGGAATACATTTACTAAACCCCTCTTGATAGTACGGTTTTTCCTACGACTCAAAGAAGTAAAAAGAACTATGCAAAAACAACTAAGTCTTGCGCCATCTTGATCAACTTCTTCGATGAGACGTGCTTCAGGATTCCTTATCTTTTTAGGGGTCGACATCCGTGATAAACTTCGCTCCAGAGGATATGCTTCGATAAATGAGTAAATCTTCGTTGAAGCTTTATCACCAACCAATAACTTCAGGAACCTAACCATCTGTTTCACACTAGAAAACTTGTTAGTTCCTCTACTGTTTTGACCAACAATATCCAAAACTCATGAGGGTATAACTTTGCTCTTACAATCTCCCCCTTTTTGGACTATTGTTGACAAAACACGCATCGATAAAAGATTTGGAATTTTGAATTTGAGTTGAGAGCAAACTCTAAGATATGAAGCTTTTGACTCCCCCTGAATGCAAGCATCGAAGATTTTTAGTCGAAGTAAATGCTTGTTGAAGAATATCATCAATGGGAAGCCTAACACATATCCTAGCGAATCAATTGCATACTAAGATAATTTGCCTTGAAGAACATGCAATCATCCAAAGACCTGTGAACTTAAGGAAAATAACCACCTGCAAGATAAATATAGGAGAGCAGCTTGCAAGCACGGGGTTATTAACATATACAAGGATAAAACAGTTCACAACCGAAGTAAAACGTTAAGATACAACCCAATCGAAGTGAATGGAATGTTTGTCGAATCTTAACACACGCAAAATCGAATCGAATCAAAACCCTAAACCCCGCAGCGAATCTAAACTCAATCGATGCTACTTTCTCCCCCTTTTTGTCAAGAATAGGACAAAAGGTTGAGAGGCAGATCGAGAGCATTTACGCGTCAGCTGCACCCCTGGGACCCTGCGGAATGTCTTTGCCTGATGAAGAAGCATCTCCTGAAGTATCGCCTTCGGTCGAAGCCGGTGACTCTTCCTCGTCGAAGTCCATCGGCGCTTGAAGCAATTCAAGGTCGCTGTCATCGAGGGGATCGTCTTCGTGCTTCGATGTGTGGGAGTCTTCATCAGAGAAAGTGTCGGGGCGAATCTGTTCGGCAGAGTTGACGAATAATACTTCTTCGATTTTCTCCAGCGGTGGGATCTTGGGGTTGGGGCGATCAACCGAATCATTTCTGGAAAAGTTTCGCTGCAGATGAGGATATTCTTTGAATATGCGGTCAGCTTGCAGTTTCTTCACAGAGTTAAACTTTCTGAGTCCTTTCCAAGAATGACGCTTCAATACCTTCAAGTATTGATTGTTGTTCATAGCAATGTTTCCGACACGATTAATCTCATCTGATAGATGTTGCATCTGACGCTGATTGCCTTCGATGAAATTTTCTAGCAACTGAGTATTCCGAATGGCAACCTCGAAGTGATACACTTCCTTCTGGTAACGCTTCGACATATTGCGCTCATTGATATGTTGTCTGACTCCTACATAAGTTGCAAAGGGGTCATTTGGCCGCCTGAAGATGTTCATGGTATCGCGGACCGGAGGACAGAACAGCTTCGGATGATGCTTCGCTGTGAATTCTTCGCTGCGTCCATGGTTGCAAATGGCTTGCAGCCAAGGAGCATATGGCTTCAGTTGGTTTACCAATTCAGCAGCTTGTACCATGTTTCGAAGAAAACAATCCTCGAAGTCAAACACATGTCCATGAGTGAGTTTCAATAAAGCATGACGAGTTGGATAATATATATTTGATTCTTCATTCGCTGTACTGAGAGGCATCAGTGAGTTTGACAAGATATAGAACCATGTCTTGGAATTGAACACCAGATGCTTCGGGCGAATGTTTTCTGGCATGTGATCACCAGTGACTTCGGGATCCAGTAAAAATGCAAATTCAGCTTCGGTGGGATCCGGTAACATGTGAACCTTTGCAAGTTTTCCAGTGTGTCTTGGAATGTTCACAATTTCCATGAATTCTTCGGAGTACATCCTGAAGACTTTCCCTTGAATCATCCATTCAAGAATCCAAGAGCTAGTGTCTTCTGGGGTTCCAGAGACATAAAGTGTAGCATAGAATTGCTTCACTAGCTCGGAGTTGAATGGTGTTTCCATTGCAAATAATCCTGTGAGATTCTGAGCTTCGATAGTTTCAACTATGTTCTGGAAGCAGGTGGCAGCAGACAAACTGTGCATATCCAAGTACTTGTGTCTGAACAGAATACCTTTCTGGCAGTAAAGCTTCGTGTATAGGATTTGTTGTTCTGCTGTCCAGAAACGAAGGTCATCAGCTGTTCTTGGTGAATCATATGGACTAGTGCCAAAGAATCTAAGCTTCTTGAGATGAACTTCAATGTCAAATTCAGGACCGTGCCTTGAAGAAGTTCCTTCTCCCATGAAAATGGGAAAAGTCTCTCTGGGGTAGAGGGAGTCCAGCTGGGTGTCTTGAGCAGGAATACAATGCCTTCGGGCATCTGCGATTCGCCTCGGCGGTTGAGTGACGATTGCCAACTCATTGGCTTCGGCCTCTTCTTCGACATCAGCTTCGGCATGTCCAGCTTGCACTTGGGCTTCTTCTTCTTTTTCTTCGGACTCCTCAGCAGAGTGAGCTGAAGAGTAATCTTTGTCAGGAGTGGCTTGACGGGGTGGAGATGGTTGTGGTGCAAAGTTATCGTGAGTGGATGGTTGTGGAGCGGGTTGAGGTGGAGGTGGAGGTTGAACACGGGGTGGATTGGCTTCGGGTTGAGGTGGAGGTGGAGCAACTTCGGGGGCGGATGGCTTCGATGATGGTTTGCCAAGTTTGATTATTTTGCATCGTGGGGGCGATGCCTTTCTTGGTGCTTTCTTGGCTGGGTGGGAGCTGACTTCATCAACTTCTTCGGTGTCAGCAAGCAGTCGTCTCTTCCTAGGTTGCAGCTTTGGAAGAGGCGAAGCTAATTGCTGGACCATGGCTTCGCGCTTCTTGGAGTCAAGCGCCATGACCGAAGCATTATGCGATTTGCAGCATTCTTCGATAACGGATTTCAGCTTGCCTTGAAAAATTTGAAGATTCTGCTTGGTTTGCTCATTAACAGCAGCAATTTTCTTCGAAGCAGCAGTCGCTTCGCTCTTGAAATCCTCATCAGATTCTTCATCTGCTTTCTTCTGAAATTTCAGGATCTTTGCAGTTTCAGATCTGTCCCTTGAATGCAGATCTCTCAGCTGATTGTACAAAGTTTCGACCATTGCTGAAAGATTGGGTGAGATATATGTATCTCCAATATCCACAGTGTGAGGATGAATGGCTTCAGCAAGCTTGAAATATGTCTGGCTCAGACCCAGACAGTCCCACAGTTCACCTTCCCTAGCATCTGGAAAGTTGTGTTCACTATGTTCAGCTTGAACTTGGGCTTCGGGGAGAGGAGCTGCGACAGGCTTCGGGGGCAAGTCCTTCGGCGCCATGTCCACAGCATCTTCCTTTTGAGCGGCCCTAGCAGATTTTTCTGCTCTCTTTGTGCGAACAATATCAAGCTGAGCTTGGCGTTTGGCTTCAGCTTCAGCAAGTTGTTTGGCTTCGGCGGCTGCCTTAGCCTCTTGAGCTTTAGCTTCAGCTAGCTTGCGCTTCGCTTCAGCTTGCTGGTTTGATTCAGCCAGCGCTTTCCTTTGCTTTTCCAGCTCAGCAGCTTCTCTATCTGCTTTCTCTTTCTCTTTTGCTTCTCTCTCTGCCTTAGCCTTGGCTTGAGCTTCGGCATGCAGGCGTTCAGCTTCGATGAGGTCTCTCTTCCTCAACTCAACTTCTGTTAGCTTCTTGGTGCCAACCTGGGCATATGTTTGGCCAGGCTTAGCCACAGTTGTCTTCGGCTTCGAAGCTTTAACAGGCTCTTGAGCTTTGGCTTCGGGCACAGCAGCCGGCTTAGCCACAGGCTTTGCCTTCGGGTCATGCCGTTCCTTGGTCCTCTGCTCGGATGGAACAGGACGGCGGGGAGGCTTTGACGACAAGGGTGCTTCGAGCAGTAAGTTCGTCAAGTCAATGTTCCTCTTTGGAGCAGGAGGTTCTGTAGGTTCTTGGAACTTAACGCCTTTAGGAGAAGTTGGCTTCGCTCCAGCCTTCTTCTTCAGAGGCTTCTTAAATAGCTTCTTCTTGGGACTAGGGGGAATGGGTGAGTGTTCTGACTCATCATCAGCTTCATCAGCTGGATCTTCTTCGATAGAATCTTCGAGCTGAGCAACTGCTTCAGCTTCGTCATCGGCTTCGTGTTCTGCCTCCTCATCTGAAGCAGGAGGTGGCGAATAACTAAGCTTCCGAAGCTTTCGCCTCTTCTTAGGCTTCGATGGTTCAGCATCATCAAGTCCAGCAGCTGCAAGAGCTTTAGCTTTCTTTTGTTCGCGGATTCTCTTCTTTTCAGCCAAAATGGCAAGCCTGATTTTCTCATCTGGATAATCATCCGGAGTCTTGAGTGAATTTGGGTGAGGAACAGCCGGAGGCTTCGGATAGTACTTCATCCGGTTGGCTTCGGTGTACTGAGCACACATGACTGTGGTGTATCTGTAAGGAGGACTGAAAGCGAATTGCATTGCCCACTTCCAAGTTGGGATGCTCTTGAACTTGTACCACCTGACAGCCCAATATCTACGAATTCTTTGCAATCTCGTCTTCCTATCCTGATCTGTTTCTTCTGGAGGAGTGTTATACCCCATCTTAATGCGAATAGCTTCGGGAATGCCTCTGGAATTATTCACTTCCTTCGTTTTGCCACCTTTGCCCTTCGGCTTCGGTGGTTCAGGGAAATTCTCAAGTCCATCAACTATGGGAGACTCATTCCCTATGGCAGCCTCTTCGTCAGACATCCTGTGAATAGAGTCAGACAAGAGGGAAACAAGGAGAGGGAATGAATAAGCACAGGCAAAAGTTTCGACCAAAACAAACCAATTTTGATAGGAACCCAGATCAATCTCAGATTGGATGCAACTTCTCTGTATGATTTTTGGCTAGAACTAGTTCGAAAACAAGACCTAACCTAAGCCAAAACAGAGAATGAATCGAATCTTATCCACTGACCGGAGAAGATGGGATAGCTTTGATGCTAAGAACAGCTTTCCCAAGTTGTAAAGATCAGCACGGATCAAACAACCCTAAAACAGAAATCAAAACCCAAACTATCTCAGATCGAAACCCTAGATGAAGAACACGGAGAGCAAGATTGGATCCGAGAGGCAGTGCGTACCCTAACTTGGTGACGCACGGCGGCTACGGCGACGGAGGGCGGAGAAGTGCTCTGCGTCGACGAGGAAGGTCCACGGCGGCGACGTTCCGGCAGTGAAGCGGCTACGGCGACGACGAGGACGAGGAGCTCTGCGGATGCTCGAGGAGGAAGACGGAGGAGTCGGGGTGAATGAATGCGTGGGAACGGTTTCGATGGGGGGATCGCCTTAAGTAGGCACGATCTGAAGCGGTTACCGGATCACATCGTACGGTTCTCAGCAACTGACTCTTCCGATTCAACGGCTCAGATGTGGTGGCGTATCGCGAGCGAAACTCAACGACCCGGAGAAGACGGGGACTCTACGGCCGAAGAATAAGTCTTGACCGAGAGAAAAAACTTCGATAAAGTTGGAAGCAATTGATTCGGAACTCAATGACGTTCGAAGCAATATGCTTTCCGTTTCAATTGTGCTTAACATTCAAGATCGAAAAGATTGGAAGCGAAGCAGAATGGAGAGGTAGGGTCCGAAACTTATCACTTCGAAGAACAACAACGAAGCTAAAAGTGATAAGCATAGAGGACAAAAGAAACGAATAAATAAAGCAATCTAAACACAGAACAAAAAGCAAATGGAAAACGAAGCTAAACTTGGGCGAAGAAAAACTCAAGCGAAACTAAACTAAAATAACACAACGAAGGTGAATATATACAGTGAATAGTTTCGATCTTACTGAACATTGTGTGAGTCTAAGATGTTCAGCTCACATCTCAATGCACAAAACCTTTTCTCGTCCAATGGCTTCGTGAATATATCTGCCAATTGATCTTCAGTTCTTACATGGCTAATCTCAATGTCTTCGCGCTGAACATGATCTCGAAGAAAATGATGACGAATATCGATATGCTTCGTTCGAGAGTGTTGCACAGGATTGTGAGCAATCTTGATGGCACTCTCATTGTCACAAAGTAGAGGGATTTTCTTCATATGAAAACCATAATCTTTCAGCGTCTGCTTAAGCCAAAGTATTTGAGTGCAGCATGAGCCAGCAGCAATGTATTCAGCTTCAGCAGTAGATATTGAGACACAATTCTGTTTCTTTGAAGCCCAACACACAAGAGATCTACCAAGAAAATGACAAGTGCCTGAGGTAGATTTCCTGTCAACCCTATCACCAGCCCAGTCTGAATCAGAATATCCAATCAAATCAAACTGAGTGCCTTTGGGATACCAAAGTCCCAACGAAGGAGTATGTGCTAGATATCGAAGAATTCGCTTCACAGCAATATGATGCGATTCCTTCGGATTTGCCTGAAAACGAGCACAAATACAAACTGATAGCATGATGTCAGGTCTAGATGCACATAAGTATAAGAGTGAACCTATCATAGACCGAAACTTTTTCTGATCGAAGGGTTTCCCTTTCTCATCTGCATCAAGAAAACCATTAGTAGGCATGGGAGTTCTATTGGTCTTGCATTCAGCAAGATCAAACTTCTTTAGGCAATCCTTCAAGTATTTCTCTTGTGAAATAAAGGTGCCATTCTTCTATTGTCGAATCTGAAGTCCAAGGAAAAACTTCAATTCTCCCATCATTGACATCTCATATTTCTTCGACATCATCCTTGCAAATTCTTCGCTGATCTCAGAGTTAGTACAGCCAAAAATGATATCATCTACATATATCTGACACACAAATAGATCATTGTTATATGATCGAGTGAAAAGAGTGGGGTCAGAAGTTCCTGGGTTGAAGCCTTTCTTCAGGAGGAAATCCTTCAATGTTTCATACCAAGCACGAGGTGCTTGCTTCAGTCCATACAAAGCTTTGTGAAGCCTGTACACCATATCAGGATTCTTCGAGTCTTCAAAACCTGGAGGCTGCATAACATACACTTCTTCTTCGATTTCACCATTAAGAAAAGCACTCTTGACATCCATTTGATATAGCAATATATTTTTGTGGTTAGCAAAAGCAAGCATGACACGAATGGATTCGAGACGGGCTACTGGAGCATAGGTTTCACCAAAGTCAATGCCTTCGATTTGGGTGTAACCTTGTGCTACCAATCTAGCCTTATTTCTTACCACAATACCGTCTTCATCTTGCTTGTTGCGAAATATCCACTTGGTGCCAATAACGTTGTGCTTCGAGGGATCTGGCCTTTCAACAAGTGACCAGACTTTGTTCCTTTCAAACTGGTGAAGTTCTTCCATCATAGCCAACAACCAATCAGGGTCTTTTATGGCTTCATCATATTTTGAAGGCTCTAGCATAGAGACAAAGGAAAAATTTCCACAGAAGTTAGCCAAGCGAGTGCGAGATCGAGTAGTGGGACGACCTGGTAGATTGATATTTTCGAGAATCAAATCCACATCAACTCTTCTTCGAACTCGTGATAAAGCAGTATCATTTGCTTCAGGCTCAGCATATGCTTCAGGATCTGCATCAGCTTCGGGTTCAGCTTCAGCATTTCCTTCGTTCCCTTGACCTTCTTCGTCCTGTTCATCATTAGCTTCAGGATGGTGATCTCCAGCGCCCCGGGCTATGTGTGGGAACATTGGACCATCATCATCCCTTACAGCTTGACGTTCATTAGCTTCGACAGGGCGAATCTCACCAATAGCCATAGACCTAATCACTTCATCAAGTGGAGGTTCATCTAGATCATGAGGCAAATGCTCCTTTTGAGAGCCATTAGTTTCATCAAATCTTACATTTACAGTTTCCATAACTTTTCCAAAGTGAGAGTTATAGCTCTGTAAGTGTGAGAGTTTGAGCCATAACCTAAAAGAAAACCTTCATGTGCCTTAGGTGCAAATTTGGAGCTATGATTCATATCTCTAATAAAGCATGGAGCACCAAATACCCTAAGATATGAGACATTTGGTTTGTTACCAGTGATAAGCTCATGTGAAGTTTTCTTCAAGAATTTGTGAAGGTAAACCTTGTTGATGATGTGACATGCAGTATTGATTGCTTCGGCCCAGAACCTAATAGGAGTCTTGTATTCAGCAAGCATAGTTCTGGCCATCTCGATAAGAGTTCTATTCTTCCTTTCAACTACACCATTCTGTTGAGGTGTATAAGCAGCAGAGAACTCATGAGTAAAACCATGATCATCAAGAAAATCTTCGATATTAGTATTCTTGAATTCAGTTCCATTATCACTTCGGATATGCTTCAGAGATAATTCATATTCTGTTTGAGCTCTCTTAGCGAATGACTTGAAGATTTCAACCACTTTGCTCTTGTCATCCAAAAAGAAAACCCAAGAATATCGTGAGAAGTCATCAACAATAACTAGACCATATTTGTTTCCTCCCAGACTTGCATAATTTTGAGGACCAAAAAGATCCATATGAAGCAATTCAAGAGGACGAGTGGTAGTCATGATGGTCTTCGCTGAATGATGTTTCTTCGTAATTTTACCAGCTTCGCAAACACTGCAGAGACGATCCTTATCGAATTTTACTTCGGTAAGACCAATAACATGATTCTTCTTCACTAAGTTATGAAGATTTCTCATCCCTGCATGACCAAGTCTTCGATGCCATAACCAACCCGATGAAGCTTTTGCCATTAAGCAAGTGGATACAGCAGGGCCCGAAGAAAAGTCAACAATGTATAGATCTCCCTTTCGGTAACCCTCGAAGACAAACGAATAGTAATCCTGTGAAAAGACAACACAACGCGAAGCAGAAAACAACACAAGCATACCCATATCGCATAACTTTGAAATAGACATAAGATTATATCCAAGTGATTGAACTAGCATAACCTTTTCAATGTGCTTATCCTTCAATATGGCAATCTTACCCAAACCTAACACTTTACCTTTGTTGTTGTCACCGAAGGTAATGTACTTCAGAGAAGATTGAGATAGTTTTTCTTCGGTGAACAACTCCTTGTCTTAGGTCATATGATTTGTACAACCACTATCCATGACCCATTCGGATCCACCGGAGACATAGCCCTGCAGAAGAATTAGTTCTTCTTAACCACCCACAAACGAGCAGGTGACTGAGAAGACGTTGAAGCACTGGTCGAAGCAATATTAAATCGGACAGGAGTGTATTGCTTCGGTGTACCACCAAGCACACCATAAATGTAAGTCCTCTGCGAATGGTTAGCATAAGTATGAGCATATGCAATTTTAGTACGATTATTATGAGGACGATACGTATGGCGACCAGTACGATAGTATTGCTTCTGCGGAACATTTGACTCGGTCACCAAAGGATCATTTCTTGTCTCAAGAGAGTAGAAATGATTCGGTGGTACCGAAGGCTTTCCCTGCATAGAATGGTTAGCAGGCAATTTTTCAACAAGTGCTTTCTGCACCCATATCTGCCTCTTGTAAAATCCATTCTTTGGTGGAGTACCTACATACTCAGCTGAAACTTTTCCCTGTTCATCTTTCATGAGTTTGTAGTCTGAATCAAGTGATTCATCCACAATGACTTTGTTCATTTTTCAATCGAAACCTGAAAGGTTAGCAATATCAATGGGTTTCTCCTTAGCTAGAACCCAAACAGTCTTAGGATACTGCTCAGGCTCCCAATATGTGCCATCAGGATTTATCTTTCTTTCAAAGGCAACACCTTCATTCCTGGGATTCCTGTGAAGGAGAGCCTTCCTAAGGATATCACAGAGATATTGGTGTCCTTGCACACTTTTGAACATGCCTGTTTCAAATAAGTTTTTCAACCTGAGGAGTTCCTCGGTAACAGCAGGATTTTCCTCATCGGAGGCATTAGTATCATCAATAACAATAGGAGCTTTCCCTTTGGAAATAGTTTTGCTTCGTTCCAAACAATCGAAACAAGGTGATTCAGATTTATCAATTGCTTCAGAACCTTGTTGAGCCATGAGAGAGAGATTGACATTTTCCAATTCTTCATGAGCCTCTGTCAGTTTTTCGAGAGCCACTTTCCTCTGAAGAAATTCATAGGTAAGCTTCTCATAATCAACTGAAAGAAGATCATGCCGAGAGGATAATTCTTCAACCTTCTCCTTCAGAGCAGCATGCTCATTGGTTAAAGTTTGATTCTTCTCAATCTCATTGATCAACAACGTTTCTGACTTCTTAATGGTTTTGCTTAGTGAATCAAGTTCATCTTGTTGAATTGAAGCAATTTTAGCAAGTTTAGCATAGCTTATCCTAGTATCACTTTCACATGAGGAATAATCAGAGGTATCATAGGTTGACTTGGATGAAGATACCTTTGCCTTGGCCATGAAGCAATATGCAGGAGTTTCATCTTCACTACTGTTGTTGGTGAAGAATGAGCTCGAAGCATTGACTGAAGCATCTGTCGAAGCAAATGCCAATCCAGCAACACCATCTGATTCGGACCCTGAAGCAGACCTTGAGTCTTGTTCAGCTTCGGAACCAGAGGCTTCGTCTTCTGAGTTCATCTCCTTTCCCAGATAGGCCTTGGCACGGTGAGAGCTGCTTCGACGAGACGAGTGAGTCTTCGATGAAGAACCCTCACGCTTCTTATGATACTTCTTTCTCTTATCATCATCAGAATCTTTCTTCTTTTCCCTTCTTGAACTGGAATCATGTTTCTTTGACTCATGATTTCTGGAGGATCTGTAAGGCTTCGATGAAGAGTCTCTGAGAGAATGCTTCGATTTGTTCTCAGCTTCCCACAGAGGGCAATCAGCAATATAGTGTCCTGGTTTCTTGCACTTATAGCAGCAGTTGTCCTTCGATGGAGAGCTTCTTGAAGATGAACGGTGAGAAGAATGACTCGAGCTTCTTGAAGGATAACTCTTCTTGGGTGAAGAAAAACCTTTCTTCTGAAAGCGATTGAAGCGTCTCATGATCAGTGCCAAATCCTTTCCAATGCTTGCAGGATCATCTGATTCGACACCTGAAGCAGAACTGACTTCGGGCGAAGAATGACGCGAAGCTTTTGCTTTCAGAGCATGAGATCTTCTTCGAGAACCATTTATGTCACGTTTCTCATCTTCTTCCATTTCAAAGGTAGTGAGTCTCTCAAGAACATCAGCAGCAACAAGATGTCTGTAATCAGACCTTTCCTTGATCATCAGCACAATGTGATCGAACGAATCATCTAGCGAGCGAAGAAGTGTTCTGACAACTGAGTGAGGAGTTATATCATTAGCACCGAGGGAAATCAACTCATTTGCCAGAGCTGTGAGTCAGCTGTAAATTGAGTGAACCTTTTCACCCTCGAGTCTTTTGAAGCGATAGAATTTGCTTCGGAGTGTGTCAATTCTGGCATCTCTCTGAGTAGAAACACCTTCACCAATCTTTTCAAGATAGTCCCAGACACCTTTGGCCGAAGGAATATTCTTCACTTCATGATACTTTTCTGGAGTCAAGTGATTTGTGATGAACACCCAGACAACCGAATCCAGATCCATCAGTTGAGCTTCTTCAGGAGTGATAGCATTCTTGTCAGTAACTGTAACACCATGTAAGACAACTTGCCATGCAGTGGAATTGATAGCCATAATATTCCTCTTCATCTTGTCCTTCCAGTAAGAGTAGTCCTTCCCATTGAAAATAGGAATAGGTTCGCCAGAGCGAATAGCTGCGAAAGACATACTAGAAGACATACTTGAAAACACTCCAGGAGGTTAATCCAAAAAGAGTGACCTGCTCTGATACCAATTGTTAGACCAAGTATGTGATCAGAGGGGGAGGGGGTGAATGATCACTTCAAAATTTCGCATGAAACTTTGAAGTGAAGCCTAACACAGCAATCGAAACTATTCAACAGAAAGGTAAACATTGAAGCAGAACGTGATCGAAGCAGAACATAGTGAATCAGAAGTATCGAATCAATTGCATCGAAGCAGAACTCTGAAGCAATTGACAAACAGAATGTAAGTGCGGAAAGTAAAACGAACTCTTGACTCGGCGATGTTTGTTCGACCAGTTCACACTCTGCAAAGTGCTACGTCTGGTTGGAGGGACTTGTGATTGAACACAGGAGCTAACCTCTCTCCGTCCATTTCTCTACTGCACCAATCTCCTTGAGCTTGGTCAGTTCTTCACTCTTGGTTGATTATTGAGGAAATCACCGAAACCTTTGACAAACTGGACTTCGAGGCGACAATAACTCTTCGCTCTCTGAAGAACAACTCTCTAACCGTCTAGGAGAATTGCAGTTCTCCAAGATAACAAGGCTAGCAAACTTCTTCCTAAGTCATAATGAATCAACTCAGATCAATAGGACTTATGCTTCGGTGTATTGGTATTTGAAATGCTTCGGTGGGGTTGCTCTCTCTCTCTCTCTCTCCTCAGTAGGGAATCAATGTTGGAGCCGCCTGCCCGCCAATGAGGGCGGGGGTGGCGTATTTATAGGCAGCAATCCCAAGGTGCGAAATGACTGAAGTGACCCGATGTGACAGCTTGACACCTGTCCCCAACGGTCATATTTTCAATCAAAGCGCAACTTTACTTGCGGTCCAAGTAAAGCTGACTCACGGACTTGGTTCTGCTTCAGGAGCCGAAAGAACAAAGTCTTCGCTGGTGAAGCATTACCTAGCTCACATGAGATTTCTTCGACTCTGGCTTCTCACTGGTTTAGATTCGATCTGAGTCATTTCATCAAAACCTTCGGAATACATTTACTAAACCCCTCTTGATAGTACGGTTTTTCCTACGACTCAAAGAAGTAAAAAGAACTATGCAAAAACAACTAAGTCTTGCGCCATCTTGATCAACTTCTTCGATGAGACGTGCTTCAGGATTCCTTATCTTTTTAGGGGTCGACATCCGTGATAAACTTCGCTCCAGAGGATATGCTTCGATAAATGAGTAAATCTTCGTTGAAGCTTTATCACCAACCAATAACTTCAGGAACCTAACCATCTGTTTCACACTAGAAAACTTGTTAGTTCCTCTACTGTTTTGACCAACAATATCCAAAACTCATGGGCTGTTTTCAATTTCTCATGAACAATGCGAACTTGCTCTTCTGCATCCTGAATCAAATCCGGTCCAAAGAATTGTCTTTCACCGGTTTCTGACCAGTTTAGGGGTGTTCGACATTTTCCGTCCATAGAGAAATTCAAAAGGAGCCATGCCCAAACTAGATTGGAAACTATTGTTATACGCAAATTCGGCAAAAGGAAGAGAATTCTCCCATTTCTTTCCGAAAGAGATAACACAAGCTCTGAGCATGTCTTCGAGAATTTGATTGACCCTTTCTACTTGACCACTGGACTGTGGGTGATAAGCGGTGCTAAAGGAGAGGTGGGTTCCCATAGCATTCTGGAAACTTTCCCAAAATCGAGAAGTGAAAAGACTACCACGGTCTGAATTGATTTCCAAAGGAACACCGTGAAGTGACACGATTCGGGAGACATACAAGTCCGCTAACTGGCTAGCAGTTATAGACTCGCGAACTGGAAGGAAGTGAGCAACTTTTGAAAGGCGATCTATGACAACGAAGATGGCATCATTTCCTTTCTGGGTTTTTGGAAAGCCAGTGATGAAGTCCATACTGACTTTGTCCCATTTCCACTCGGGGATAGGCAAAGGTCTAAGAGTACCAGCAGGTCTTTGATGTTCTGCCTTAATGCAACGACAAACATCACATTCAGCAATGAACTGAGCAATTTCTCTCTTCATCCTAGTCCACCCAAATCTCTGGCGTAGATCTCGGTACATTTTTGTGCTACCGGGATGAATCGAGAGGGGTGTATCATGGGCTTCTTTGAGGATGAGGTTCCTTAGTTCCCTATTCTTAGGTACTACCAAACGATTTTCAAAGAATACCGTTCCTTTACTATCTGTGGAGAAACATTTAGCAACTCCGCTAGCAATGTTCTCCTTGATCCGGCGAACACCTCGTGCACGCCTTTGGGCAACTATGATCTGATCCTCAAGGGTTGGTTTCGCCACCAAGTTGAAAAGAGATCCACGAGGAATAATCTCGATATTAAGCTTTCGAAATTCCTCATGAAGAAGTGGTTGATACTGCTGTAACATGAGGTTGTTACAGTACGACTTACGACTTAGTGCATCAGCCATGACATTGGCTTTGCCTGGGGTGTAAGAAATTCCTAAGTCATAATATTTTATCAACTCAATCCAGCGTCTTTGCCTGAGATTAAGATCTGGCTGGGTGAATATATATTTGAGGCTTTGGTGGTCGGAATAGATCTCACAACGATTACCAAGGAGGTAATGTCGCCAAGTTGTCAGGGCATGAACTACGGCAGCGAGTTCAAGATCATGGGTAGGATAGTTCTCTTCATGTGGCCGCAACTGGCGTGAAGCATAAGCTACCACATGTCGATCTTGCAGAAGTATGCATCCTAACCCTTGCCGTGAGGCATCACAATAGATCTCGAAATCCTTTTTGGTGTCTGGAGGCGCAAGTACGGGTGCAGAAGTCAATCTTCTTTTTAGCTCTTGAAATCTTTCCTCGCACTTGGGAGTCCATTCGAATTTCTTCTCTTTCTTGAGGAGTTCAGTTAGAGGCTTTGCAACTTTAGAAAAGTTCTCGACGAAGCGGCGACAATAGCTTGCTAAGCCAAGAAAACTCCTAACTTGCTTAACCGATTCAGGTGGAGTCCAGTCAAGGACGGCCTGAACTCTCTCGGGATTGACAGCAATGCCTTTTTCAGAAATCACATGGCCTAAGTAGGTCACTTCTGGTAGCCAGAATTCACACTTGGAGAATTTAGCATACAGGCGATGCTCTCTAAGTTTCATCAATACCAGCCTAAGATGTTCTGCGTGATCTTCTTCGTTCTTCGAGTAGATGAGGATGTCATCAAGATAAACTACAACAAATTTATCTAAGTACTCCATGAAGATCGAATTCATAAAACGCGAGAATGTGGCGGGGGCATTGGTTAAACCGAAGGACATGACGGTGTACTCATAAAGACCATAACGAGTAGTCAAAGCCGTTTTGGTAATGTCCTTGTTTCTGATTTTGATTTGATGATAGCCTAATCTCAAATCCATCTTGGAGAAGACAGAGGATCCTGCAAGTTGATCATAAAGAACATTGATCCTGGGCAGTGGGTACTTGTTTTTTATCGTTGCTAGATTTAGCGGGCGATAGTCTACGCACATCCTTTCTGTTCCATCTTTCTTCGTTACGAACAGAACGGGGCAACCCCATGGCGATGAGCTAGGGCGGATGAAGCCTTTTGCCAACGAAGCTTCAAGTTGGATTTTTAGCTCAGCTAACTCACGTGGGGCCATTCTATATGGGCGTCTGGATATTGGGGCGGTTCCTGGGATAAGATCTACCACAAACTCTACAGTTCTGTCAGGTGGTATTCCTGGCAGCTCTTCTGGAAAGACATCCGAGAAGTCACGAACCACCGGAATATCTTCAAGGTCTGGAAGAGGAAGCACATTCAAGGAATGCACCTGGTTCTTAGAGCTTGGTGAGGTGTACTTGATTGTCTGGCCTGATGGATGGGTTAGTTTCACTGACTTGGCTTTACAATCAAGGACAACACTCTGTCTTGATAACCAATCCATTCCTAGGATGACATCAATGTCTGAAGACTTGAGGGCTATAAGTGAGGCAAGGAATACTAAACCCTCAATTGCAATTTCATTCCCATGACTCACCATGGTGGTGTACCATATGGATCCAGGGGCTTGCACAACTAAGGGGGTGGATAACATCGAAAAAGAGATGTCATGTGACAATGCAAAGTCTTGGGATATGAATGAGTGAGATGCTCCTGGGTCAAAAAGAACCGAAGCGGGGGTGGAATTGACAGGAAGGTTTCCGAGTACAACATCGGTTGACTTGTGGGAATCTAGAATGGATACGTGATTCACATAACCATGTTCATAAACAGGAGGCTTGACCTTGGAAGTCTTGGGTGGTGGCTTACCACGACGAAAGGCTTGCTTTGGTTTAGGTGTGGTGGCTACATGATTTTGGGGACACTCTCGAATATTGTGACCTGATTGTCCACATTGGAAACAAACACCACGCGGAATGAAAGGAACTTGAGCATTTGATTGTCCAACAAAATTCCAAGGAGGAAGATTGGGTTGAGGTGGACGATATATGGTGGTTGATGGTCTAGAAGCACTTACAGCACGACTGACGTCACTGAAGGGAATCCAAACACGGCGTTTCCGAGAAAATGGGCCAGAAGATTGTGCAAACTCACGATCACGCTTGCGAGACTCTTCATACAACTCATTTCCATACTCGGCCTTGAAGGATTTGTCGACCAAGTCCCTGAAGTTGACGAACTCGTGAAGATTCAGGTCATGACGAAGGACGGGGCTAAGTCCCTTGCGGAACCTTTCTTGTTTCTTGGCGTCGGTGGATACTTCTTCTTGGGCATAACGTGCTAGACGAGTGAACTCGGTCCTATACTCATGAACAGACATCTTTCCTTGGGTCAGATTGCAAAACTCTTCTTTCTTGCGCTCCATCAGCTGATCCGGAATATGATATCCTCGGAATTCATCACAGAACTCTTGCCAAGTCACCACGTGACCAACTGGTTGTATTGCCACGAAGTTCTCCCACCACTGAAGAGCAGCACCTTCCAGAAAGTATGCCGCGAATAGCACACGATCACCTGGAGCAACATGGGCTGTCTCAAGCTTACGCTCGAGGGAACGAAGCCAATCATCGGCATCAAGGGGCTCGGAAGGACATCGGAATACTGGCGGGTTGAGGAGAATGAAGTCCTGGATGGTGACAACACTAAGATGCTGACGAGAAGTGTTCTGCTCAATACGCTCGACAAGACGTGTCTGATCACGACGATTCTGTTCAGCCTCCATCATGATTTCTGCCGTTGAGGTTGGTGGTGGAGGTTCTTCACCGTCTGTGTTACCAGAACTGGGATCAACACCTTGATTTCCACCTGACATTCTGTGTGATAAGAATCAACAATCAGAATAGGATTTAGGACACAAATCTATGCTAAGATAGAAGACTATAATGCAATAGCATCAAAGCCACAAACGGACAGCATAACGGCTGCACCGGGATGGAAATTGAGACAACCTACAGGATAACGGACATCACTTCCACAGAAACACTATGGAATGATGGTTCAGAAAGACCACAACACTCCTACATCTACAAAGAAGCAATCAACGAGATGTCCTAGTAAATACATAGATGAGCCTAGTCCTATCTTCCCGTAGAATAAGATGAGGATGACTCAGAACTCAAATCGATGAGGGTAAGGAGAAAAAAGAAGTCTTACGTTGTTCCCTGATACCCATAGTAACTATATAACTATAGAATGCTAGACTCGACATCGGCCAAAGGTTTGATAATCCTACAGGCAGTCCTGCTCTGATACCAAGTCTGTCGGGACCCGGGGTTAGCGTATGTAATTCCGGTCACAATACAATCACATGGAGAGCCGAGAGCCGTACCCACTTGTCTAAGCAGACAAGGCCAAGCACAGATCACTCTCGGTAAGCATCGAACGTGAGGGGCATCCCATCCAGGCCGGATGATCAACTGAGATGGGTCCTCATCGTCCGCTCACAAGTCTAAATGCTTATGGGTGGTGAATCCCATAATCATAGACAAGTCGTCTCAACCATGTTATCGATTGAATCATAACCCTTACATAAACTTACTCCAGCCCGATCACTTAGTCGGGATCTCGGGCGGGCTCGATCATACAACAGTGTGCCACGTGACAGAGTCACGAGCAATCGCATCGCGATGCCCCAAGCTGCGCACATCTAAGGGCCACTTGGTGTATAAAAGACCGCCGGCAAGAACACAACTAAGCTATCGAACCCCACACTAAGACATGCATGTTATAAACATACACGCAGCATACATGTCCAGTGTAAACAGCAGGTAATCACAACATGAACTCTACAAACTCATAGTCTTTATAACTTCTGCTAAACAGAGCAGACATAGTAGTTGTATTACAAGCAGAGATCACATGGATGTGATCCAACATTACATCAAACATCAACAGAAGCAAATTATGTCTTAGTAAAGACAAGTTTAACAAATGGCTTAAGAAGCCTGAAAGAAAATACAACGACCCTCCAAAGGGCACAGGCTGCTGCCTGGAACTATACGACATTGGTCCACGTCGAGCTCGAGGTAGAGGCCACCATCAGGGTCAGTGGTCTCGTCTCTAAAACATAGAATAAGAAAACGTGAGTACAAAATCGTACTCAGCAAGACTTACATAGGAACTATACTACTCATGCACATGTATCAAGGCAAAGGGAGGTGGGGTTTCACTTGCAGAAGTGCCAGCTTTGACTTGGCTAATCCTGAACTACGAGTACCAGAGAGAGGTAAGAACGTACACGAGTCCAAGTAACAGTCTCCAACCAATACTCTACTATGGTGCCTTCCTCGACTTCCCCACGAGGAAGCATGCCATAGCACTCACACTTATCTTGGTGTGTTTTATAAGTATCCGATTCAAGTTATCTATGATCAAGTAAAGGTCTCCAAGTAGTCCATAACTGCGGACACGGCTATTCGAATAGTTCATTAACCCTGCAGGGGTGTACTGCTACACACACGCCTCATCAGTTACCGCCTGGGGATGGACCCTTCAAGTGAGTACCGGCGAGGATGCTGCCACGACACTTCACTCACGACACCATCTCTAGTCCTAAGGAGTCGCCTATTTGAGTTGGGACCACGATCGGAATCCGACCGACTGTTCCGATGCGGACTCAAACGTTGTGTGACCGCCATCAAGCTCAACTCGATCATGATCACTTGATTCAACGTGCCCACAACCTACGCCAACCACTTACCTTGGTTCCACCTGCTTGAGATCGTTAAAGGGCGAACTACTTGCGACTCCTGGACTGGTCCGGGGTGAGGTACTAGGCCGAGAGGGGTCAGTGAGCCAAATGTGTGGTCGTACTCTTTGTCTTGGATAACAACACAAGAACTCGGGCTTAAGGCAGTGTTCAACGAGACAACCCACTGTGTACTCCTACACATCCTCTCATCGTTCATCTTTGTTTAGGGTAGATTCACCAACACGTTACCACCATCATTCACATGATCACTACCATCCCGACTCACATCAAATTAGCCTCAGGTAACAACTCTAAGCATGCAATAAGCTTTAACAGTTGCAGGGGCCACATGATAACAACCAACTCCTACATCTGCTAGGATTGTGGTTTGCTTACTACTGTGACAAAATGATAGGTCATGCAAAGGAATCGGTTGAACTAGCGGTAGAATGTATCATGGTAACATCCTAAACATGCATTTGCGAGAATGAAAGGGAACTGGGATTTTATAGACATGATCAAAGAGGGGGCTGCTTGCCTTGCTGACGATCACGAGGTACTAGCCTTCTGACGTGAGGTTGAACTCGTCTCCGAGATCAACTCTACCGAGAAGATGCAATCACCGAAGCACTGAAAGTAATGCACATTCAACATAGTACAATGCACAATCAATATGTAGAACAAAGCATGGCAATGTGCTGATGTGACCTATGTTAGAATTGCCACATTTTAATTGAAGTTGATTTGAAAAGTGAATTCAAATTCAAACTCCAAATGTTATTTAAATTTGGTCAACTTGCATTTGCTAATGTTTGTTCATTGGAAACCAAATGGTCATGTGTGTGAAATTCTTCTGAAGTACAAGTGATGTGTGGTGCATTTCAAAGTTTGAAGTTGGAATAGTTTTTGAATTGATTTTGAATTAAATCCAATTAAATCAAATAGCAAAAGCTACTGATCCCTTTTTAAGATCAACTCCAACATAGCTGAAAGTTGGAAATTTGGATAGAGGATTTTCTCCTGATCATTTTTCATATATTACACTTTGAATTTGGAGTTATAGTTTAAAAGTTATTCAATTTCAAAGTTTGGCTTATTTTCTGGAATTTACTGAAAAAATTAAATGATTTAATCTTTACTGCGTCATCACTAGGTCATGCTGACGCCAGGTTTGACCAGTCAACTGACAGGGCGGCCCCACCTGTCAGCCTCAGTGGTTTAAGCCAGGGGTTAATTTGCTCTGTTTAAATTAAAACGCGGATTAACTAGGGCCCTGGGCCCAGTGTCAGTGAGAGAGAGAGAGATTAGGGGGGGGGGCTTAAGGTCTAATGGCCGGCGGCTAAACGCCCGTGGCTTGGGCCACGGCGGCGCTCTGCCGGGGTGGAGATTTAGGCCACGGGGGAGGGGGCTGGGGGCACGGAAGCGAAGCTCGTGCTCGTGCGCTTCTCCTAGAGCATGCAGGGGACCTCGAGGAGGCCCTGAGCCACGACTACGACGACGGAAGCGGCGGACGGCTACTGACTCCGGCGAACTCGCGCTGCAGAACACAGGGGAGAGAGCTAGGAGGGGGAAAATCGAGCGGGAGCTCACGAGGAAGGCGACGACGAGCTCGGGGAGGCCGGAGAGGAGCTGAGGGCGCCGGATTTCTCGCAGGGGTTCCTCGCGGCTGGCGGCGGTTCTTGAGGCTAGCGTCGCTCCTGTTGCTCCTCGTCCCAAATTGAAGCGGCGGCTCGAACTGGTGGTCGCCGGGGAACCTCCTGGACAAGGTGTGATGGCTTGGGGAGCTCGGTGGCCGTGCTAAACGTCGTCGGCGCTCCGGTAGGGTTTCGGCTGCGCTACAGTTTCGTGCGAGGGAGACGAAGGAGAGGGTCAGAGGAGGGGGAAAGGGAAGCTGGGGCTTCCAAGCGTCCACGGGGCAAGGAGATGAGGACGGGGGCCTCTGCGCTGGCCGGAAGCAGGAGGTGGCGCGCATGCCGTGAGAGCACGACGCGGCCGTCTCTCCTTCTGGCGAGGAGGAAGAAGACAAGGGCGAATGGGCCGGGCCAGGTAAGTGGGCCTCGCCCTGTGCGAAAGGTAAGATTTCTTCTCTGTTTTTCTTTTTTAATCCTTCTGTTATTTGTTTTGCCCATTTAAAATAAATAGCTAGGGCATTTATAAAAATCCCCAATCATTTTTATAAAACCTAGGTGACTATATAGAAGTCAACCCCAAGTTTTGGGAATTTTTGAAATTCAATTTATTTGAATTTCAATTCAAATAGACAAAAGATTTAATTTCCAAGCCACTATTTGAATTATTGAAAAATCTATGAGCATGGGATTAATCCCAAATCACTTTTAAAATGATCAGACTCATTTTTAGGATTTTTCAACACATCCAAAAGAATTTTGGAAAAAGATTTATTTCTGGCCTTTTTATTTAAATTCATTTAGGGCTTTTCTTTTCCCCATTTCCTTTTCTTTTGCAAATTTTTTTCAAGATGCAAAATGCAAGTTTGGAAAAGCACAAACCTAAATTAGGGTTCTGACAGCTCTGGGCCCAGCGTCAGTGAGAGGAGAGAGGGGATTAGCAGGGGGTTAGCTGGGGCTAATGGCGCGGTTCGCCGGAGGCAACTGTTGCCGGCCGGAGTGCTCGCCGGAGAGAGGAAAACGGGCACAGGAGAGGGGGAAAAGAGCACTGGCAGGTTGCTCGCGACGCCGCGCGTCGTCTGGGCTAGGAGGGGCTCGAGGGGGAGGCTTCAGGCCACGGCTTCGACGACGGAGGCGGGTGCCGGAGCCTCTATCCATGGAGAGATCGTGAGCCAGTGCACGGGGGAAGCAGTAGGAGTGGGCAATCGAGGCGGGAGCTCACCGTGAAGACGAAGACGAGCGCATCGTTGTTGGGGAGGAGCTCGTTGGCGAGCAATTGCTCGTCGGAGCTCTCTGCGGCCGGCGGCAACTCGAATAATGAAGCGTCGTTTCCGGTGGCTCCTGGCTCCAATTGACGCAGCGGCTTGACGAAGTCGACGGCTGTGGATGCGCTGGACAAGATGGCGCTTCTGGAGGAGCTCAGTCGCCATGGTGGCGCTCGGCCGTGCTCCGGCTAGGGCTTCGGTTGCGCGTGGGATTGAGCGGGAGAGGGAGAGGAACGAACCAGTGAGGGGGGAAGATGGCCTGGAGCCTTCCAGGCGTCGTCCAGCGCGAAGGAGAAGAGGGGGGAGAGCAGGAGGTGGCGAGGAGGTGGAGGGCATGCCCGCCACGCAGCGCACAACGCTATTGCCTCTCCTTCTGGCAAGAGGAGGAAGACGATAGGGGAGGGGGTTGGGCTGGGCCAGGTGGGCCGGCGCCTAGACGAGAGGTAAGTCTCTTCTCTGTTTTTCTTTTTATTGTTTTCTGTTCTTTTTGTTTTGCCCTAAAAATAATTAGCTAGGGCATTTTATAAAATCCCCAATTATTTTTATAAAACCTAGGTGACTCTATAGAAGTCAACCCCAAGTTTTGGGAATTTTTGAAATTCAATTTATTTGAATTTCAATTCAAATAGGCATTTAATTCAATTTCCAAGCCACTATTTGGATTATTGAAAAATCTATGAGCATGGGATTAATCCCAAATCACTTTTAAAATGATCACACTCATTTTTAGGATTTTTCAACACACCCAAAAGAATTTTGGAAAAATATTTATTTCTGGACTTTTTATTTAATTCAATTAGGGCTTTTCTTTTCCCATTTCCTTTTCTTTTGCAATTTTTTTTCAAGATGCAAAAATGCAAGTTTAGAAAAGCACAAACCTAATTAGGGTTCTGACAAAATGAGAGTTAAATAGAAAGATCCATTGAGGCCACCAAAAAATACAAAAAATAGAAAAAAAGAGAAAAATAAATAAAAAGAGAGAAAGGGGCAACACTACTATTCCTTTTAAAAGATCCACACTCGTACTCCCTCTTATATCTTGTACTCCATAGAGATGATCATTTATGCATATAGATATGTGGGGACCTTCACACTATAGAACTTGGCTTGTATATTCCAATGATGAGCCTCCTCAAACGAGCTCTAGGTCTTCTTGAGCGAGCAAGTTGGATGCACCCCCACTAGTTCCATCGGAGAGCTTTTCTTAGCTCATATGTGCATCCGTTGCATGGAAATCCCTACTCCTCACATCATATCTATCATTTGGATTTCTCCCACCTATGATTGTCCTCATTAATGTGAGCCTTTCACACCATCTTTGTTTTCCTCCTCCACCATATCTCTCTCTTTGCCATCCTAAGTGTCAACTCTCGTGCTTACGCTCATCCATTGCATGAGTGCTCAAAATATCGAAAGGGAGTGGATCAAATTGACTTGTACCTGGCTAGTGGTCTGGGGACGAGTCAAGATAAGATTCCAAAGAAGACTAAGTGTGAAACTTTAATAGATTGAGTTCTGATACGTCCAAAACGTATCTATAATTTCTGCTTGCTCCATGCATGTTTTGTGTGATATTGCTATGTTCTAGATACACTTTCATACATTTTTGATCATATTTGGACTAACCTATTAAGTCAGTGCACCCCAGTGCCAGTTCCTGTTTTCTGCTGTTTTTCTATTTCAGTTTTCCCCCATATAAAAAGTGCCAGAAAAATTCGGGAAAATTCAGATAAAAAATCAGCGTGGAGGAAGCTTCGCGAAGAGCTAGGGAGGGGCCAGAGGGGAGCCAGGGGGCCAGGCGGCCACCCGGCGTGGCGCCACCCCTGGCCGCGCCAGGGGGGCGCCTGGGGCCCCTGGTCCACCTCTGGCTGCTCCCCTTCGCCTATTTATTCTCCGTCACGGGAAAACTCCAGAGGAGGAACCCTATTCCGCGAACTCGCCTCAGTTCCGCCGCCGCGCTTCCGAAGATCGGGAGCACCAGAAGACCTCTTCCCGGCACCCTGCCGGAGGGAGGATTGACCTCCGGGAGTCTCCTCTCCACCATGGATGCTCCACGGATGTCTCGTGAGTAGTTTTCCTTGGACCATGGGTCCGTGATCAGTAGCTATGTGATGTTCTCCTCCCCTCTTTGATCTTCATTGTTTAGGCCTCGTGAGCTGCCCTACATGATCGAGGCATCTTTGTAATATTTCTGCTATTGCTATGTTGAGTTTGATAGGATCTGATGGATTATGAGATTATGTTCAGATTGTGATAGAGTAATATATTTGGTTTTTATCTCTTATATTTTTGTTCCTAAGTAATTCTTGCATGTTCTCCGTTGCTGTTTATTTCTTTGGCCAAGTAGTAGGTAGTGACTTCAAGAGGGAACGTTGTGCTAGATTGTGGGTTCATGCCCCCCGATGACACGCTTGAGTGACAGAAACATGAGTCTAGGGGATGTGTTGTTGCCACAATGGGGAAAACAACGGTGCTTGTGACCGTGGTCACAAGGATTGTTTACTTTACGTAGAGTTCTTTTTAATGCAGTTCTCTGTTGCTTTGGGTTTACACTTTGGGTGGGGCTCGCAACTTAATACCAGCGAGATGTTCTGGATAGATATCTCAAGGTGGATGATTAGTAGTAGATGCAGATGGATTTCGGTCTACTTATCTTGGCGTACTTCCTGTGCTTTTGAACCTCGTCCTTTCTTTTGTAGCATAGTTAGCATTGCGGTGCGTTCATAATCCTATCAATTGCCTTTCTGTAATTTGTTTACCTCGCATAGCAATTTTATCGTCTTTTGGGAGAGAGACATCACTAGCGAACATCACGTATCCCGGTCCATATCCTCATTATTGTTTCCACGCTATATTTACTTTACTGCTTTTACTTGCTATCATTATCCCTTGCATTTTACCCGTGTGAACAACAAGACCGGAGAGATTGACAACCTTTCTGAACTTCGTTGGGAACAAAGTTATCTGTGTCTTGTGTGCAAGTCCGCGTCAGTTGCGCCGCTTACACCTACTTATCATCTCTGGAGTCCTGCTGGAGACAAACCTTGGTATCTTCACCGTGGGAAAACTGCTGCTGCACTACATCTCAACCTTCCACTTGGGGTAACCAACGAAGGGGCGAGAAGCCATCAAGCAAGTTTTCTGGCGCCGTTGCCGGGGACTCCGAGTGCTAAGATAGGGGAGTTGCACACTACCCTTTACCTTTGTTTTTTTAGTCTTGTTAGTTTACCTTTCAGTTTTTATCTTTGTTTCTTTTATGAAAATTTCCAAAAAAATTATTTATCTTGCTGTTAGTAGTCCTCCTTGTTTAGATGAACATGTTAGGACTAGGTTCTTTGCGGGAATCGGAAGTTCTCGATTTCCGTCAAAGGGATGGAGAAAATATGAAGAAGGCATGGGACAGAATTTTTGAAGCACATAAAAGAGTTATGCCTTGGATATCTATAAAAATTGTGCTTAGAAATTTTTACCATGGTCTTTTTAAGTGGTGTAAACACTCTCTTGACATTATAGCTGAGGGAGATTTTCTAGAGTGTGATGAATATAGGGCTCTTGAGATTTTGCATAGTCTATCTAGTTATTTTGTTTATGATCGAAGTATTGATACTGTCATAGATAGACTTGCCACTGTTGAAAAAAGACTGGATGCTCTAGATTTGGGGAAAGTAGAGGAACTTAAGTCCAATAAGAAATAAATGTTGGAGATAGATGATGATTGAGAGCCCTTTGTTAGGATTAGCATCTCTAACCAAGGCTTCCTTGCTCTTTGTGATATTGGATCCACAGTTTCTACTATGCCAAAAATAGTATATGATTCTTTAAAGCTAGATATGGATAAATTATCATCTTATCATGAACATTATAATGGAGATATTTCAGAGATTAAAGGAAAGGTAAAATAAGTCCAAGTTGCATTCCTTCATAGGACTGCACCAATGGATTTCTTCATCATGGAGCCAAACCAAAGTAACATTGTGCTCGGAAGAGACTTCCTCCATGCTATGAAAGGCTTCATTGATATTGGTAATAGGCACATACGCTTACGCGGTATGGAAAAAGGTAAGTATATCTTTCCTAGTAATAAGAAGAATGAGCTTATTGAAAATCAATTTGAAGGTTTTTTATGATTCTGATCTTGGATACCCTTGATTCTTCTTTTGCATCATGCCTAGCTTAAAGGCATAACAGAAAGCGCTTTTGGGAGGCAGCCCGCAACGAATTTAGGTGTTTATTTTTGCTTTTGTTATGTCTTGATGATTGTTACTTCTGTATCAACATCATTGTATCTTTATTTTTCAGCTTTGTGCCAAGTTATAGCCTCTTACGGCAAGGGAAGTAAAAGTTGTGACATGCTGTCCAGAAAACAGATTCTGTCCTCGTGACCAGAAAAATTCCAGAAAAATCCCAGTTCACCTTTTTGAGCTGAAATTTTTACACAGTATGCTCTATACAATTACGAAACTTCCGTATGTTCTGAGTTTTTTGAGTTTAGTTGCAGAAGTGCCCCTAAAATATTCTTTACTATCTGATGTTCTGTTTTTCACAGATTCTGCCACGTTTTGTCTCTCCTTACTTTTGCAAACCTTAAGCTTGCTTTTTCTTCGCAAAAACTTATTGGCACTCTTGAGAAACAGTAGATATTCAATATTATCTTTATATCCAGTGGGGAAAATTTATTTATTAAGGGTACTAACCTCTCTAATCAGCTTATGATGAGTTATGTATGAAGGGAGTTTTCAAGTGTGCGATGGAAGATGATGAAAGAAGATCCAGGAGTGTCAAGCGCTCAAGCTTGGAGATTCCCCCATGCATCCCCAATAAATATTCAAGGAGACTCAAGCGTCTAAGCTTGGGGATGCCCCCGTGCATCCCCTTCTCCATCAACAATCATCAGTTCGTCCTTCGTCTCACTATATTTTTATCACTTCATGCGTTATGTGCTATGCTTGGAGCGTCTCACTCTTAGGTTTTGTTTTTAGTTTTCTTTAGCTTTGCTTGCTGTTCATAACAAGTTAGATCCTTTCTTACTTTGTGTGGGAGAGAAACACGCTCCACTTTCAAAATTTAGAACACATTATAGGATTTTTCCTGCCTATCTTTTTGCTGTTGTGTGTTCTTTATCTTTTCATAGCTACTGCCTTGTTTAGTTTTAGTTTTAGTTTGTCTTTAGCAAGAGCCTTGGATTTTGTTTAGTTTGTTCCTGTAACTCTTTTTAGTTTTCATGTTTATCTTGTTAAGAGAGTTGGTTGTTGCACTGAGTTGTGTCTTGTCTTGAAAGTAGGTAATTGAGGTTGCTATTTAATTTTAGTAGTAGCTTGCAATAGTTTTGAGGTATTGATGTGAGTAATGTTTGAACTTTTGGTGTCAAGAGATCTAGCCTATTAGTGATAGGTGTCATATTTTGGGCAATCCGTGTGTATTTTCAAAACCTACAAAACTAGTTGAGAACTCTAGCTACTAGATGGATCACTACTCTTCTGAGGGGTCGAGTATTAGAGAACACTCACGTACCATGAGTCGAGGATGCGCAAGGATAACCAAACCCCCATACACTCCTCCTCGGGGTACTTGTCTCTTTGTGAACCTCCTTATTAGATTGAGAGTTACCGATAATAAGTGCATGAGTTCTTCGGACTAATGTAAGTATTGGAAGTTGACACTTCCACCTTCCCATATTTTGCTAGCCTCTCCTGTGTCGTGCATTGCCTTCTTCTCACTCCGAGAGTTGGTGTCCACCTTCGCCGGTACATCCAAACCCTTGGCATGATACGCTCTGTCATCTAGCCTCCTTATATCTTTCCTCAAAACAGACACCATACCTACCTATCAAGGCATTTCCATAGCCTTTCCGAGTTATATTGCCATGCAACTACCACCTCTTCATGACTTGATCTTCATGTCATACATTTTCCTGCTACACTGGCAGCGACATACATTGCATACATCATGTAGTTATTTCTTCTTTATGTTTTGAGTACCTTGTAAAGTGTGAAAGATTTCCTTTACCTTCTTGTAAAATAGAGTGTTGCCCTTAAGTGAGGAAAAGATCCCAAAGTGGACACAATAAAAGATCCCAAAGAGGACAAATGAGAGTTAAATAGAAAGAGCAATTGAGGCCACCAAATAATACAAAAAAAAATAGAAAAAGAGAAAAAAAAGAGAGAGACAGGGGAAACACTACTATCCTTTTGAGAGATCCACACTAGTACTCCCTTTATATCCTTGTACTCCATAGAGATGATCTTTTTGCATATAGTTCCATTGGAGAGCTTCCTAGATCGTATGTGCATCCGTTGCATGGCAATCCCTACTCCTCACATCATATCTATCATTTGGCATCTCTTGCCTATGATTGTCCTCATTGATGTGAGCCTTTCTCTTCCTTTTTTTCTTCCTCCTCCACCATATTTCTCTCTTTGCCATCCTAAGTGTCAACTCTCGTGCTTACGCTCATCCATTGCATGAGTGCTCAAAATATCAAAAAGGAGTGGATCAAATTGACTTGTACCTGGCTAGTGGTCTAGGGACGAGTCAAGATAAGATTCCAAAGAATACCAAGTGTGAAACTTTAGTAGATTGAGTTCTCAACACAAAAATTACTTTTTCTCGTATTCCCTATCCCCCTTCTTGCACGCATACACCATTTGGAGACATTCGAGTCACGGACAGCGAGAGCTCTTGCACCTTTTGTTCTTTTGTTATTTGTTTCAATGCTAATATAGACTCTTGCATGTTATGACTTGAATTGAATCTCTAACCTTGATTGCTTTACTTTTGAAAGTTCTTTTATGGTTGCTAGCATGTCACCACAGAAATTATGCTGTTATCATTTACCTACTCGAGGACGAGCAGGAATTAAGCTTGGGGATGTTGATACGTCCAAAACGTATCTATAATTTCTGCTTGATCCATGCATGTTTTGTGTGATATTGCTATGTTCTAGATACACTTTAATACATTTTTGATCATATTTGGACTAACCTATTAACTCAGTGCACCCCAGTGCCAGTTCCTGTTTTCTGCTGTTTTTCTATTTCAGTTTTCCCCCATATAAAAAGTGCCAAAAAAATTCAGGAAAATTCAGATAAAAAATCAGCGTGGACGAAGCTTCACGAAGAGCCCGGGAGGGGCCAAAGGGGAGCCAGGGGGGCCCAGACGGCCACCCGGCGCGGCCCCACCCCTGGCCGCGCCAGGGGGGCGCCTGGGGCCCCTGGTCCACCTCTGGCTGCTCCTTTCGCCTATTTATTCTCCGTCACGGAAAAACTCCAGAGGAGGAACCCTATTCCGCGAACTCGCCTCTGTTCCGCCGCCTCCGCGCTTCCGAATATCGGGAGCACCAGAAGACCTCTTCCCGGAACCCTGCCGGAAGGAGGACTGACCTCCGGGAGTCTCCTCTCCACCATGGATGCTCCCCGGATGTCTCGTGAGTAGTTTTCCTTGGACCATGGGTCCGTGATCAGTAGCTATGTGATGTTCTCCTCCCCTCTTTGATCTTCATTGTTTAGACCTCGTGAGCTGCCCTACATGATCGAGGCATCTTTGTAATATTTCTGCTATTGCTATGTTGAGTTTGATAGGATCTGATGGATTATGAGATTATGTTCAGATTGTGAGAGAGTAATATATTTGGTTTTTATCTCTTATATTTTTGTTCCTAAGTAATTCTTGCATGTTCTCCGTTGTTGTTTATTGCTTTGGCCAAGTAGTAGGTTGTGACTTCAAGAGGGAACATTGTGCTAGATTGTGGGTTCATGCCCCCCGATGACACGCCTGAGTGACAGAAACATGAGTCTAGGGGATGTGCTGTTGCCACAAGGGGGAAAAACGGTGCTTGTGACCGCGGTCACAAGGATTGTTTAATTTACGCAAAGTTCTTTTTAATGCAGTTGTCTGTTACTTTGGGTTTACACTTTGGGTGGGGCTCGCAACTTAATACCAGCGAGATGTTCTGGATAGATATCTCAAGGTGGATGATTAGTAGTAGATGCAGATGGATTTCGGTCTACTTATCTTGGCGTACTGCTTGTGCTTTTGAACCTCGTCCTTTCTTTTGTAGCATAGTTAGCATTGCGGTGCGTTCATAATCCTGTCAATTGCCATTCTGTAATTTGTTTACCTCGCATAGCAATTTTATCGTCTTTTGGGAGAGAGACATCACTAGCGAACATCACGTATCCCGGTCCATATCCTCATTATTGTTTCCACGCTATATTTACTTTACTGCTTTTACTTGCTATCATTATCCCTTGCATTTTACCCTTGTGAACAACAAGACCGGAGAGATTGACAACCTCTCTGAACTTCGTTGGGAACAAAGTTATCTGTGTCTGTGTGCAGGTCCGCGTCAGTTGTGCCGCTGACACCTACTTATCATCTCTGGAGTCCTGCTGGAGAGAAACCTTGGTATCTTCACCGAGGGAAAACTGTTGCTGCACTACATCTCAACCTTCCACTTGGGGTAACCAACGAAGGGGCGAGAAGCCATCAAGATCTCAACAAATACATATTTTTTTTCTCGTATTCCCATGTCCCACTTCTTGCACGCAAACACGATCTGGAGACATTCGAGTCACGGACAGTAAGAGCTCTTGCAACTTTATGTTCTTATGTTGCTTGTTTCAATGCGAATATAGACTCTTGATTGTTATGACTTGAATTGAATTACATACCTTGATTACTTTACTTTGAAAGTTCTTCTATGATTGTTAGCATGTCACCACATAAATTATGCTTGTTATCATTTACCTACTCGAGGAAGAGTAGGAATTAAGCTTGGGGATCTTGATACGTCCCAAACATATCTATAATTTATGCTTGCTCCATGCATATTTTGTGTGATATTGCTATGATTTTTCTACACTTTCATACACTTTTGATCATATTAGGACTAACCTATTAAGTCAGTGCTTCCCAGTGCCAGTTCCGGTTTTCTGCTATTTTTCTATTTCAGGTTTCCCCCGTATTAAAAATGCTCCAAAAATTCTGGAAAAATACAATAAAAGCAGCGTACCGGAAGCTTCCGGAATCACCAAGGTGGGGCCAGAGGGCCAATGATACGTCCAAAACGTATCTATAATTTCTGCTTGCTCCATGCTTGTTTTGTGTTATATTGCTAGGTTCTAGATACACTTTCATACACTTTTGATCATATTTGGACTAACCTATTAACTCAGTGCACCCCAGTGCCAGTTCCTGTTTTCTGCTGTTTTTCTATTTCAGTTTTCCCCCATATAAAAAGTGCCAGAAAAATTCCGGGAAAAATACAGGAAAAATCAGCGTACAGGAAGCTTCGCGAAGAGCCCGAGTGGGGCCAGAGGGGAGCCAGAGGGGCCCAGGCGGCCACCCGGCGCGACCCCACCCCTGGCCGCGCCAGGGGGCGCCTGGGGCCCCTGGTCCACCTTTGGCTGCCCCCCTTCGCCTATTTATTCTCCGTCATGGGGAAACTCCAGAAACAGAACCCTATTTCGCAAACACGCCTCTGTTCCGCCGCCGCCGCGCTTCCGAGATCGGGAGCACCAGAAGACCTTTTCCCGGCACCGTGCCGGAGGGAGGGCCGACCTCCGGGAGTCTCCTCTCCACCATGTATGCTCCCCGGATGTCTCGTGAGTAGTTTTCCTTGGACCATGGGTCCGTGATCAGTAGCTATGTGATGTTCTCCTCTCCTCTTTGTTCTTCAAGGTTTAGACCTCGTGAGCTTGCCTACATGATCGAGGCACTTTTGTAATATTTCTGCTATTGCTATGCTGAGTTTGATGGGATCTGATGGATTATGAGATTATGTTCAGATTGTGATAGAGTAATATATTTGGTTTCTATCTCTTATATTTTTGTTCCTAAGTAATTCTTGCGTGTTCTCCGTTGCTGTTTATTGCTTTGGCCAAGTAGTAGGTAGTGACTCTAAGAGGGAACGTTATGCTCGATTGTGGGTTCATGCCCCCCGATGACACGCTTGAGTGACAGAAACATGAGTCTAGGGGATGTGCTGTTGCCACAAGGGGGAAAACAACGGTGCTTGTAACCGCGGTTGCAAGGATTGTTTACTTTACGCAAAGTTCTTTTTAATGCAGTTGTCTGTTGCTTTGGGTTTACACTTTGGGTGGGGCTCGCAACTTAATACCAGCGAGATGTTCTGGATAGATATCTCAAGGTGGATGATTAGTAGCAGATGCAGTTGGATTACAGTCTACTTATTTTGGCGTACTCCCGTGCTTTTGAGCCTCTTCCTTTATTTTGTAGCATAGTTAGCATTGCGGTGTGTTCATAATCCTGTCAATTAACCTTCTATAATTTGTTTACTTCACATAGCAGTTTTATCGTCTTTTGGGAGAGAAACATCACTAGTGAACATCACGTATCCCGGTCCATATCCTTATTACTGTTTCCACGCTATCTTTACTTTTCTGCTTTTACTTTCAATTGCTATCATTATCCCTTGTGTTTTACCCTTTGTGAACAACAAGACCGGAGAGATTGACAACCTCTCTGAACTTCATTGGGAACAAAGTTATTTGTGTCTGTGTGCAGGTCCACGTCAGTTGCGCCGCTGACACCTACTTATCATATTCGGAGTCCTACGGGAGACAAACGTTGGTATCTTCACCGAGGGAAACTTGCTGCTGCGCTACATCTCAAACCTTCCACTTGGGGTAACCAACGAGGGGCGAGAAGCCATCAAGCGAATTTCTGGCGCCGTTGCCGGGGACTCCGAGTGCTAAGATAGGGGAGTTGCACACTACCCTTTACCTTTGTTTTTTAGTCTTGTTAGTTTACCTTTCAGTTTTTATCTCAGTGTCCTTTATGAAAAACCACAAAAATAGTTGCTACCTTTTGCCTTTGTCTTGCTTTGCCTATCTATGCTATCCTCACCATGGGTGATGAACCAGCCAAATATGGTAGGATGGACATGTTTCACTTGGATCGTCTTCGATCAATTTGTGCTCGCGCTAAAAACCCAACCGACTTGGTTGAAGGAAAATCATTGGATGAGCATGCTCATTATACGCGGCACCGCCTAATTCAGAAAGGGAAACACTTATGGGATCAAATACATGTTTATTATTGCCATGCTAAACTTTTGTGCCACATTTATGATTTTACTTGATGTTCTAATATAGATCATAAACACCTCCCTTTCCAATGTGAGTTTACTGAAAATGAGATCTTATCTTCTTATGCTAAAGGTGTTTATGATTACTTTGATGTTGAAAAGATTGAAGAGTTTGTTGCTTTTAAAGGTGCCTATGAGATTGCTTCTTTGATTGAAAAATATCACGATACTATTTTCGAGTCTGAAAACTTTGCAGTTCTTGCTTATTGCTTCGAGAATTATACTTCCAATTATTATATTGAGGATTTTAAAAATAAAATGTTTGATGCCCAAGAAGAGGCTAATGATTGCTATGAAGAGGAATCTTATGATTCCGAGGATTCACTTGATACTTCCCTTTCTGATGATTTTGACACTTGCTTTGTTGATGGCCAAGATGCCACTATGGATGATGCTGACAAAAATGAACTCTCTATAGTTCCTTATGTCAAGCATGAAATTGTTGCTATTTCACCCACACTTGGTTTTCCTATTATCCTTTTGAAATCTACAACTCGTATTCCGGAGAACTGTGCTCTTATTGAGGCTCAATGTGATGGGTTGCATTTATCTTATCATCCTAAAAACCGTGTTGAAAACAATACACGTGTGCTTGTAGGTCATGAACGACATGATTTATGTGATAGTTATATTCTTGATGTTGTTCATGATGCTACTGAAAATTACTTTGAGAGAGGAAAGTTTGGTTGTAGAAACTTCCATGTTACAAAAACACCTCTCTTCATGTTGAAAGTTTTGAAGTTGTTCTTGTTCTACCTTCCTATGCATGTCACTTTGTGCTTCTTTGATTTATTTTCTTACAAGATGCCTATGCATAGGAAGTGGGTTAGGCTTAAATTTGTTTCACATTTTCTTCTTGATGCTCTCTTTTGCTTCAATTCTTATTCTCTTGTGAGCATCTTTCATAATCTTTAAGCCTAGCTAATGGTTGTAAAGAAGCGCTTTCGGGAGGCAGCCCGCAACGAATTTAGGTTTTTCTTTTTGATTTTGTTGTGTCTTGATGTTTGTTACTACTGTAGCAACATCATTGTATCTTTATTTTTCATCTTTGTGCCAAGTTATAGCCTCCTACGGCAAGGGAAGTCAAAGTTGTGACATGCTGTCCAGAAAACAGATTCTGTCCTCGTGACCAGAAAAATTTCAGAAAAATCCCAGTTCATCTTTTTGAGCTGAAATTTTTACACAGTATGCTCTATACAATTACGAAACTTCCGTATGTTCTCAGTTTTTTATTTGAGTTGCAGAAGTGCCCCAATAAGAAATAAATGTTGGAGATAGATGATGATTGAGAGCCCTTTGTTAGGATTAGCATCTCTAACCAAGGCTTCCTTGCTCTTTGTGATATTGGATCCACAGTTTCTACTATGCCAAAAATAGTATATGATTCTTTAAAGCTAGATATGGATAAATTATCATCTTATCATGAACATTATAATGGAGATATTTCAGAGATTAAAGGAAAGGTAAAATAAGTCCAAGTTGCATTCCTTCATAGGACTGCACCAATGGATTTCTTCATCATGGAGCCAAACCAAAGTAACATTGTGCTCGGAAGAGACTTCCTCCATGCTATGAAAGGCTTCATTGATATTGGTAATAGGCACATACGCTTACGCGGTATGGAAAAAGGTAAGTATATCTTTCCTAGTAATAAGAAGAATGAGCTTATTGAAAATCAATTTGAAGGTTTTTTATGATTCTGATCTTGGATACCCTTGATTCTTCTTTTGCATCATGCCTAGCTTAAAGGCATAACAGAAAGCGCTTTTGGGAGGCAGCCCGCAACGAATTTAGGTGTTTATTTTTGCTTTTGTTATGTCTTGATGATTGTTACTTCTGTATCAACATCATTGTATCTTTATTTTTCAGCTTTGTGCCAAGTTATAGCCTCTTACGGCAAGGGAAGTAAAAGTTGTGACATGCTGTCCAGAAAACAGATTCTGTCCTCGTGACCAGAAAAATTCCAGAAAAATCCCAGTTCACCTTTTTGAGCTGAAATTTTTACACAGTATGCTCTATACAATTACGAAACTTCCGTATGTTCTGAGTTTTTTGAGTTTAGTTGCAGAAGTGCCCCTAAAATATTCTTTACTATCTGATGTTCTGTTTTTCACAGATTCTGCCACGTTTTGTCTCTCCTAACTTTTGCAAACCTTAAGCTTTCTTTTTCTTTGCAAAAACTTTTTGGCACTCTTGAGAAACAGTATCTCTTCAAGAATATCTTTATATCCAGTGGAATTTTTTTATTTATTAAGGGTACTAACCTCTCTAATCAGCTTATGATGAGTTATGTATGAAGGGAGTTTTCAAGTATGCGATGGAGGATGATGAAAGCAGATCCAGGAGTGTCAAGCGCTCAAGCTTGGGGATGCCCCCATGCATCCCCAACAAATATTCAAGGAGACTCAAGCGTCTAAGCTTGGGGATGCCTCCGTGCATCCCCTTCTCCATCAACAATCATCAGTTCGTCCTTCGTCTCACTATATTTTTATCACTTCATGCGTTATGTGCTATGCTTGGAGCGTCTCACTCTTAGGTTTTATTTTTCTTTAGCTTTGCTTGCTGTTCATAACAAGTTAGATCCCGTCTTACTTTGTGTGGGAGAGGAACACGCTCCACTTTCAAAATTTAGAACACATCATAGGATTTTTTCCTGCTTATCTTCTTGTTGTTGTGTGTTCTTTATCTTTTCATAGCTACTGCCATGTTTAGTCTTAGTCTTAGTTTGTCTTTAGCAAGAGCCTTGGCTTTTGTTTAGTTTGTTGCTGGAACTCTTTTTAGTTTTCATGTTTATCTTGTTAAAGAGAGTTGGTTGTTGCACTGAGTTGTGTCTTGTCTTGAAAGTAGGTAATTGAGGTTGCTATTTTCTTCTAGTAGTAACTTGCAATAGTTTTGAGGTATTGATGTGAGTAATGTTTGAACTTTTGGTGTCAAGAGCTCTAGCCTATTAGTGATAGTTGTCGTATTTTGGGCAATCCGTGTGTATTTTCAAAACCTACAAAACTAGTTGAGAACTCTAGCTACTAGATAAATCACTAATCCTTCGAGGGATCGAATATTAGAGTACACTCACGTACCATGAGTCGAGGATGCGCAAGGATAACCAAACCCCCGTACACTCCTCCTCGGGGTACATGTCTCTTTGTGAACCTCCTTATTAGATTGAGAGTTACCGATAATAAGTGCATGAGTTCTTCGGACTAATGTAAGTATTGAAAGTTGACACTTCCACCTTCCCATATTTTGCTAGCCTCTCCCGTGTCGTGCATTGCCTTCTTCTCACTCCGAGAGTTGGTGCCCACCTTCGCCGGTACATACAAACCCTTGGCGTGATACGCTCTGTCATCATAAGCCTCCTTATATCTTTCCTCAAAACAGCCACCATACCTACCTATCAAGGCATTTCCATAGCCTTTCCGAGTTATATTGCCATGCAACATCCACCTCTTCGTGACTTGATCATGTCATACATGTTCCTGCTACACTGGCAGCGACATACATTGCATACATCATGATAGTTACATCTTCTTTATGATTTTGAGTACCTTGTAAAGTGTGAAAGATCTCCTTTACCATTCTTGTAAAATAGAGTGTTGCCCTTAAGTGAGGAAAAGTTCCCAAAGTGGACACAATAAAAGATCCTAAAGAGGACAAATGAGAGTTAAATAGAAAGAGCCATTGAGGCCACAAAAAATACAAAAAAATAGAAAAAAAGAAATAAAAGAAATAAAGAAATAAAAAGAGAGAAAAGGGGCAACACTACTATCCTTTTGAGAGATCCACACCAGTACTCCCTTTATATCCTTGTATTCCATAGAGATGATCTTCATGCATATAGCTATGTGGAGACCTTCACACTATAGAACTTGGCTTGCATATTCCAAGGATGAGCCTCCTCAAACGAGCTCTAGGTATTCATGAGCGAGCAAGTTAGGTGCACCCCCACTAGTTCCTTTGGAGAGCTTCTTAGCTCGTATGTGCATCCGTTGCATGGAAATCCCTACTCCTCACATCATGTCTATCATTTGGCATCTCTTGCCTATGATTGTCCTCATTGATGTGAGCCTTTCTCATCCTTTTTGTCTTCCTCCTCCACCATATTTCTCTCTTTGCCATCCTAAGTGTCAACTCTCGTGCTTACGCTCATCCATTGCATGAGTGCTCGAAATATCGAAAAGGAGTGGATCAAATTGACTTGTACCTGGCTAGTGGTCTGGGGACGAGTCAAGATAAGATTCCAAAGAGGACCAAGTGTGAAACTTTAGTAGATTGAGTTCTCAACAAATACTTTTTCTCGTATTCCCTATCCCCCTTCTTGCACGCAAACACCATTGGGAGACATTCTAGCCACGGACAGCGAGAGCTCTTGCACCTAATGTTCTTTTGTTACTTGTTTCAATGCTAATATAGACTCTTGCTTGTTATGACTTGAATTGAATCTCTAACCTTGATTGCTTTACTTTTCAAAGTTCTTTTATGGTTGCTAGCATGTCACCACAGAAATTATGCTGTTATCATTTACCTACTCGAGGACGAGCAGGAATTAAGCTTGGGGATGTTGATACGTCCAAAACGTATCTATAATTTCTGCTTGCTCCATGCATGTTTTGTGTGATATTGCTAGGTTCTAGATACACTTTCATACACTTTTGATCATATTTGGACTAACCTATTAACTCACTGCACCCCGGTGCCAGTTCCTGTTTTCTGCTGTTTTTCTATTTCATTTTCCCCCATATAAAAAGTGCCAGAAAAATTCCGAGAAAATACAGGAAAAATCAGCGTACAGGAAGCTTCGCGAAGAGCCCGAGTGGGGCCAGAGGCGAGCCAGGGGGGCCCAGACGGCCACCCGGCGCGGCCCCACCCCTGGCCGCGCCAGGGGGGCGCCTGGGGCCCCTGGTCCACCTCTGGCTGCCTCCCTTCACCTATTGTTTCTCCGTCACGGGGAAACTCCAGAAACAGAACCCTATTTCGCAAACTCGCCTTTGTTCCGCCGCCGCCGCGCTTCCGAGATCGGGAGCACCAGAAGACCTTTTCCCGGCACCCTGCCGGAGGGAGGGCCGACCTCCGGGAGTCTCCTCTCCACCATGGATGCTCCCCGGATGTCTCGTGAGTAGTTTTCCTTGGACCATGGGTCCATTATCAGTAGCTATGTGATGTTCTCCTCCCCTCTTTGTTCTTCATGGTTTAGACCTCGTGATCTTCCCTACATGATCGAGGCACTTTTGTAATATTTCTGCTATTGCTATGCTGAGTTTGATGGGATCTGATGGATTATGAGATTATGTTCAGATTGTGATAGAGTAATATATTTGGTGTTTATCTCTTATATTTTTGTTCCTAAGTAATTCTTGCATGTTCTCCGTTGCTGTTTATTGCTTTGGCCAAGTAGTAGGTAGTGACTCTAAGAGGGAACGCTATGCTCGATTGTGGGTTCATGCCCCCCGATGACACGCTTGAGTGACAGAAACATGAGTCTAGGGGATGTGTTATTGCCACAAGGGGGAAAACAATGGTGCTTGTAACCGCGGTTGCAAGGATTGTTTACTTTACGCAAAGTTCTTTTTAATGCAGTTGTCTGTTGCTTTGGGTTTACACTTTGGGTGGGGCTCGCAACTTAATACCAGCGAGATGTTCTGGATAGATATCTCAAGGTGGATGATTAGTAGTAGATGCAGTTGGATTACGGTCTACTTATTTTGGCGTACTGCCCGTGCTTTTGAGCCTCTTCCTTTCTTTTGTAGCATAGTTAGCATTGCGGTGCGTTCATAATCCTGTCAATTGCCCTTCTGTAAAAAATTTACCTCGCATAGCAGTTTTATCGTCTTTTGGGACAGAGACATCACTAGTGAACATCACGTATCCCGGTCCATATCCTTATTAATGTTTCCACGCTATCTTTACTTTTCTGCTTTTACTTTCAATTGCTATCATTATCCCTTGTGTTTTACCCTTTGTGAACAACAAGACCGGAGAGATTGAAAACCTCTCTGAACTTCGTTGGGAACAAAGTTATCGGTGTCTGTGTGCAGGTCCTCGTCAGTTGCACCGCTGACACCTACTTATCATATCCGGAGTCCTACGGGAGACAAACCTTGGTATCTTCATCGAGGGAAACTTGCTGTTGCGCTACATCTCAAACCTTCCACTTGGGGTAACCAACGAGGGGTTCGAAGCCATCATCCAACACCAGGGGCCCAACCGCCTTGGTAGCGCGCCCTAGGGGGAGGCCGCGCCAGGTGGTCGCCTGGACCCCAGGTGCCCCCCCTGGCTGCCCCCCTTCCCCTATATATTCTCCGTGACGGGAAACCTCGGAAGACAAAACCTTTTTTCTCGATGCCGCCTCTGTTCCGCCGCCGCCGTGCTTCCAAGTTCGGGAGCTCCACCAGACCTCTTCCCGGCACCCTGCCGGAGGGAGGATTGACCTCCGGGAGCCTCTCCTCCACCATGGACGCTTCTCGGATGATCCGTGAGTAGTCTACCTTGGACCATGGGTCCGTGATCAGTAGCTATGTGATGTTCTCCTCCCCTCTTTGTTCTTCATGGATTAGACCTTGTGAGCTGACCTACATGATCAAGGCACATATGTAATTATTTCTGTTGTTGCTATGTTGAGTTTGTGGGATCTGATGGATTATGAGACTATGTTCAGTTTGTGATTGAGTAATATATTTGGTTCTTATCTTTTATATTTTTGTTCCTGAGTAATTTGCATGTTCTCCATTGTTGTTTATTGCTTTGGCCAAGTAGTAGGTAATGACTCCAAGAGGGAACATTATGCTCGATTATGGCTTCATGCCCTCTGATGACTAGCTTAAGTGACGGAAACATTAGTCTAGGGGATGTGCTGTTGCCACAAGGGGGAAAACAATTGTGCTTGTAACCGCAGTTGCAAGGATTGTTTACTTTACGTAATGTTCTTTTAATGCAGTTGTCTGTTGCTTTGGGTTTACACTTTGAGTGGGGCTCGCAACTTAATACCAGTGAGATGTTCTGGATAGATATCTCAAGGTGGATGATTAGTAGTAGATGAAGTGGATTTCGGTCTACTTATTTTGGAGTAACGCCCATGCTTTTGATCCTCTTCCTTTCTTTGTAGCATAGTTAGCATTGCGGTGAGTTTTTAATCCTGTCAATTGCCCAACTGTGATTTGTTTACGTCGCATAGCAGTTTTATCGTTTGGGAGAGAGACATCACTAGTGAACATCACGAGACCCCGGCCCATATTATCATCACTGTTTGCACGCTCAATTATTTCCTTCTTTTACTTTCCAGTTGCAATTATCATTATCCTTTATCCCTTGTGTTTGATCTTTTGTAACCAACAAGGCCGGAGAGATTGACAACCTCTCTGAACTTCGTTGGGAGCAAAGTTATTTGTATCTGTGTGCAGGTCCACGTCAACCGCCTCATTTCTAGCGATGTTGCCACCTACTTGTCGACCTTGGAGTCCTACTGGTTCGATAACCTTGGTATCTTCACCGAGGGAAATTTGGTGCTATCCTACATCTCACCTTCCACTTGGGGTAACCAATAAAGGGCGAGAAACCATTATCATCTCTCGCGCATCACACGGGGGAACCTCCAAGCTTAGATGCTTGAGTCTCCTTGGATATTTCTTGGGGGTGCATGGTGGCATCCCCAAGCTTGAGCGTTTGACACTCCCGGATCTTCTTTCATCATCTTCCCTCGCACACTTGAAAACTCCCTTCATACATAACTCATCATAAGCTGATTAGAGTGGTTAGTACCCATAATAAAATAATTTGCCTCTACTGGAAATAAACATATTCTTGAAGAGCTAATGTTTCTCAAGATTCCAAAAAAGTTTTTGCAAAGAAAAAACTAGCGCAAGATTTGCAAAACTAGGAAATGGCAAAACAGGGAAGAATCTGTGAAAAACAGACCAGCAGGTAGTAAATAATTTTTTTGGGGTACTTCTGCAACTCAAATCAAAAAACTCAGAACAAATGCACGAAAGCAAATTGTATAGAGCACGCTGTAAAAAAATTCATATAAAAAATATGATCTGGTGATTTTAGCTGAATTTTTTCGTCAAGGGACTGAATCTGTTTTCTGGACAGCACGTCACAACTTTTGAACTTTCTTGCAATCGGAGGCTAAACTTGGCAGAAAGCTTGAAAATAAAGATACAATGATGTTGCTACAGTAGTAACAATCATCAAGACCACTTAAAACAGAAGGAAAAAAAATCTTGGGTTGCCTCCCAACAAGCGCTTTCTTTTACGCCTTTTAGCTAGGCATGACGATTATAAAGATGCTCTCATAAGAATAAGAATTTGAGGCAAAAGAGAGCATCAAGAAGAAAATCTGAAACACATTTAAGCCTAACCCACTTACTATGCCTAGGAACTTTGTAAAGAAATAGATCATGAAAACACAAAGTAACAAGCATAGGACGGTAAAAGAAGAACAACTTCAAAACTTTCATCAAAGACAAAGGTGTTTCTGTAACAAGAAAGTTTCTACAACCAAACTTTCCTCTCTCAAAATAATTTTCAGTAGCATCATGAACAACAACAAGAATATAACTATCATATAAATCATGTTGTTCATGACCTACAAGCACACGTGTATTGTTTTCAACACCGTTTTTAGGATCATAGGATAAATGCAACCCATCACCATGATCCTTAATAAAAGCAAAGTTCTCTGGAATATTATTTGGAGAATTCAAAAGGATAATAGGAAAATCAAGTATGTGTAAATTCCCATCCTTTCTAATTGGTTTACAATAGTAGAACTGATGAGAGATGATTCAACTAAGCTATTTTGTGTGGTCTTGTATAGATGAGTTCACCAGTGGATAGTTTCTCGGCGCCGGCAGTGCAAAGCTCAGCTCTACATGGAACTGAACATGACCCCTCATCCACTCCACAAGCAACAGATGATATAGATGGCATCTAGGCTGAGACTACCCAAGGTAATAGTACACAACCTGGACAAACTAGAGGGAGGAAACGTACATCTGAAGTATGGAATGAATTTGAGAAAGAATTTATTGGTGGGAAATGGCAAGCTCAATGAATGTATTGTAAAATATGGCTTAGTGCAGCAAGTACAGGTGGCACCACACATTTGAACTACCACTTGAAAACTTGTTGTGCTAAGAGTGAACCTGTAGGCCTAACGCAACATAAGTTAAGGTTGGGGGTTGTTGGTGGTGGGAAGGTTGATCTCGATAAAAATGGAAATTTTGACCAAGACATAGCTAGAAAAAATCTTGTCTTAATGATTTGTGTTCATATCCTTTGTCGATGGTCGATCGTTCTATTTTCCGAATGTTTTGTGCTTCAATGCAACCTTTGTTCAAGGTTGTCTCAAGAAATACCATTAGAAAGGATATTTTACTTATGCATTCTGCCCAAAAGGAAAAGATGATGAAATATGTTGCAAATTTCAAACAACGAGTAGCTGTCACCTCAAATTTATGGACTGCAGACCATCAAAAGAAAGGCTACATGGTTGTTACAACCCATTTTATTGATGAATCTTGGAATCTAAAGAGCATCATTTTGAGGTATGTTTTATTAAAGTGAAGCTTTTTTCTACCATTCTGAATCTGAACTCTTTTGTTAATGATCGTGAAGCTGAACCTATATGTTTAATTGTATATTATGAATCTGAACTCTTTTATTAATGATTGTGAAGCTGAACCTATATGTTTTATTGTATATTATGAATCTGAACTCTCTTATTAATGATTGTGAAGCTGAACCTAGATGTATTATTGTATATTAGGTTTGCATATGTACCAGCCCCACACAATGGTGAGGTTATATGTCAAGCTTTGCATGCATGTCTTCTTGATTGGCATCTAGAGAGGAAGTTATCCACAGTTACCCTTGACAATTGCACAACTAATGAAAAAGCTATAGATGTCTTGATAGATAAGTTGGATACTAAATCCCTTATGCAAGAGGATAAGTATCTGCATATGTGTTGTTGTGCACATATACTTAATCTGATCATGAAAGATTGAATGAGTGTCATGGAGAAAGGTATTTCTAGAGTCCGTGATAGTGTTGCATTTTGGCAGGACACACCTAAAAGGCACGAGAAATTTTAAAATATGGCACACACTCTAAACATTGACTATTCTAGAAGGTTGTTTTTGGATTCCAAGACTAGGTGGAATTCAACAAATAAAATGATAGCCATTGCATTACAATACACTGTTGTGTTTGATAAACTAAGCACACGTGAGCTTCTATTCAACTGTTGCCCAACAGTAGAAGATTGGAAATTTGCAAAAGAACTTTGTGATAGGCTCAAAGTTTTCTTTGAGATCACTGAGCTATTCTCGGGAACAAAATTTACAGCAAATCTGTTCTTCCCCAAAATATATTTTGTCCGTCTAGCAATAAGGAAATTGTCTACTAGTGAGCATGTTCCTTTGCAAGTGATGTCTGAAGAAATGAAGACGAAGTTTGAGAAGTATTGGAAAGAAGTCCATGGTATTATGTCTGTGGAAACAATCCTTGATCCTATATATAAGCTTCATATGTTTCAAGCTTTGTTTGTATCTCTCTATGGATTTGAACATGAAAATAAAGAAGTTGAGAAAATTAGGAACTTAATGGGTGATTTGTTGCAAGAATATGAAGCATGTGATGGTGGTGTGGGTACCTCAGAGGTAGGTAGAAATGTTCCTGCCCAAGGTGGTGCTGAACTAGATGAAATGGAATCTATATTTCAACAATATATATCCTCGAAGCCAGTTACGAGTGCTTCTCGTGTGCGGACAAAACAAGACTTATATTTGGAAGAGGATATTATCCATAGGACAGAGGGGCTCGACATCATCAACTGGTGGAATTTTGGAGGTATCAAGTATCCTACATTGCGAAGAATGGCTCAAGATATATTGGCAATTCATGTAACACCTGTGGCTTCAAAATCTACCTTCAGTACTAGTTGTAGAATATTGAGTGCACATAGATGTTCACTTGCACCAAACATGACCGAAGCTCTTATGTGTATGCAAGCTTGGTCTCGTGCAGACATGTTAGGTGATAATCTAGTCAAATCATGTCTATTCTTTCCATGCAGAATATTATTTCCTTGTGTGTTAATATCTAAATCTGTGCATCAGGGGATTGCAATTCTACTCTCTTTGCGAAATTTTAAAGTGTTCTTAAGGATGACATAGAAATAATGGTAACAGATTCTACTTTTAATGCCTTATATTCTTAGATTTTAATATTTTACTTGCCAACTCTTGTTCTTTACTTACCATGTTTTTATTTCTTATGTTTCAGGAGAGTGATGATCAATCAATCCTAACCGAAGCTTGAAATTGGATTGTGCGATGTTGCTGCTGCTAGCTTGCTGCCACACTACTACTTGTTGCTGCTAGCTACTACTCAACTTTCTGCTACTACTACTACTACTACTACTACTTGTTGCTGCTACTACTACTAGTAGTGCACCTAAACCTTGTATTTGTTCTTTTGAAGATTTGAACTAGTAGTACTTGGTTGCTGCTGGCTGCTGCTAGCTACTTATCAATTTGAACATTATATTTGTGTATTTGTGCTACTGCTGAACCTTGTATTTGTGCCATTGAACCTCGTATTTGTGCTGCTCTTTGTGCACAAAACCTTGTATTTGTGCTACTCTTTGTGCACCGAACCTTGTATTTGTGCCACTCAACTTGAACTTTGTATTTGTGCCACTGAACTTGTATTTGTGCTGCTCTTTGTGCACCTGAACCTTGTATTTGTGCTTTTGAAGATTTGAACTATGTATTTGTGATGGCCATGAGCTGAAGTTATTTGTGCAATCTTGCCACTGTGTGACCCAATCTTTATTATATGAATGTTTATAATTATTTTCTGTTGTGCACTGTACAACACCCTAATGGGTAACCCATCGGGTCGGGTCACCCATCGGGTTTATGTCAGAACCCCAACTAGGGTAAGTGCTAGGGTTTGAGTGCCCTTTGCATCATGCAAAAATTTCAAAAGAAATTCAAAATTGGGGAAAAGAAAAGCCCTAAAGAATTTAATTAAATGGCCAGACAAAAAATTGCTTCCAAAAATTCCTCTGGTATTTTTGAAAAGTCTTATAAATATGCATGATCACATATAAAGTGAAGTGGGTCCCACTGCATGCACCAAGATTTGCCAAAAATTCCAAAAAGGTGCCTTGTAAATTAAATTAAACTCCAATTTGAATTTAAATTCAAATTGTTTGATTTTCAAAAGTCACCAAAACTTGTGAGTGGCTAGTGGCTTGAACCCTAAGCCCACATAAAAGTTTTGGGGAATTTTAAAAATGCTTTGCTAATTTTACTAGCAAGCCAAACAAAATACAGAAAGAAAAACAGAAGAAAACAGATAGAAAATAGAAAAAAAAAGCTAGCCCACCCGGCCAGGCCGCAGGCCCAACTCACCGTACCCCTGGCCCAGCCCACGGCCACCTTGTCTTCTTCTTCCCCGCGCTGCCAAGCAACTCGGTGGCGAGCGTCGACGCCGCCGCGACGGCCAGGCCGCCTACGTCTCTCCCTGGGCTCCCTCTCTTCGCCACGACGACGCCTAGAAGGTCCCCTTGCCTTTTCCCCTCTCTCTGGACCTCCTCCCCCTCTCCTCCTCGCCGTTCTTGCGCCACCCGAAGCCCTAGCCGGAGCACGGCCGTGCGCCACCGTGGCCACCGTGCATCCCACGCCGCGCCGTCGTGTCCTTCCGCACCAGCACCCTCGTCTTCGTCTCCAACAACAGGGAATCGAGCCCAGCGCCACTGGAGGAGCAGTCCGCCTCACGAGTTCGTCGCCGGCCGCCGTGGATTCCGGCAAGGAATTGCACGCCTTCGAGCCTCCTCCGGTCTCCTCGAGCCCGCCTCTGCAATCACGGTGAGGCTGCGGTCATTTCGCCCCATCTCTCGCTCTTCCCCGTGCTCTCTGTCGACGACGACCACCACGGCAGCTCCGGCCGCCGCTGCTCTTCGTCGCCGGTGCGCTCCCAGGCCTCCCCTTGAACCCCCGATGGCACAGCTTGAAGTGGGCGAGCACGGGCTACCCCCTGGTAGCTTCCCCGTGCCCAGCCGTGCCCGGGAGCCTCCTCCCCGTGCAGCTCCGCCGCACTGGTGGTCACCGGCGGCTAACCGCCGGCGGGCCCGATTAGCTTAGGGGGCTAATCCCCTGTTAGTTGACCTTGGGTCACTGACTGGTGGGCCCTGGCCCCCCCTAATGACCCTGTTTAATTAAACTAAACCGGGTTTAAACCCCACTGTGGCTGACACCCCGGCCCCACTGGTCAGCCCCCCTGCTGACGCAGCAGTGACGCAATAAACCTTTATCCAAATAAAAGAATTACAGAAATTCCAGAAAATTGGTTAAACTTTGAAAAATCATAGAAAATTCATTTTAACTCCAAATTAAAAATATAATATATGAAAAATTATCAGAAAAATGCAAGGATTAAGAATATGCAAATTTTTTTCATGTTTGACCATTTTAAAATGGGGCAACAGTAGAAAATGTGCATATGGCTTAATTTGAATTCAAATTGAAGTTTGAATTTGCAATTCTTTTGCAATACACTTCAATTAAATGGAATTGTCAACACATCAGTACCATGTACATCATGTTTTCACAACTTATCATGTGCTTGAGCATCGCAGTTATATTTATCCCTTGTTTGATTGTTTGCTCGATAGACGTGCAACTGGAACCGGAGGCCACCCCCTTCGTTGAAGACCCCGTGACTAAACCTCGTTAGCAAGGCAAGCAAACCCCATTGATCATGTATATAAAATCCCAATTCCCTCTCAGTCTCGCTTATGCATGTTTAGGAGATCACTTGTGTCGATTCTACCGCATAGTTGAACCCATATCCGATGCATGACCTATCATCTTGTCACAGTAGTAAGGAAACCACAATCCTAGTTGACATAGAAGTTGATTGATATCATGTGGCCCCTACAACTGTTACTGCTTATTGCATGCTTAGTGGTACAATGAGGTTGCTTTTGATGTGAGTCGGGATGATGATGAACATGGTGTTGATGAAAGTGAAACTGTGTTGGTGAATCCACCCTAATACAAGGTGAACGATGAGAGGATGTGTAGGAGTACACAGTGGGTTGTCTCGTTGAACACCGCCTTAAGCACCGAGTTCTTGTATGGTAATCCAAGGCAAAGAGTACAAACACACATTGGGCTCACTAACCCATCTCGGCCTAGTACCTTGATCCGTGTCGACGTCCAGGAGTCACATTAGTTCGGGCTTTCCATTTGACATGTGCATAGAAAAGAACGAAGGGACTGGTTGCATCATATAGATATGTGGGTGCACCTGTGAGGCCGAAAAACCATCTGCCAGAGGTGGCGTATCGGTCACTTACATTGTTTGAGTCCGTTTCGTTGATCCGGCCAGTCTCTCGAGCGGAGGCAACTCAGATAGTCGACTCCTGGAATAGACCGGTTGTGAGCGAAGTGTCGTGGTGAACATCCTCGCTGTCACCTCTTGAACGGTGGCGAGCAAAAGGAGGTAACCGATGGTCATGTGTGTGTAGCTTACACCCTTGCAAGGTTAACAAAACTATTCGAATAGCCGCGTCCGCGGTTATGGACTACTTGGAGCCTGTACCTGATTATTAGACAACTTGAACTGGATACTTCTAAAATACACCAAGATAAGTGTGAGTGCTATGGCGTGCTTTCTCGTGGGGAAGTCGAGGAAGGCACCATAGTGGTGTAATTGGTTGGAGACTTGGATAGTGGACTCGTGTACGCTTCTTACCTCAAGTCTGGTACTCGTAGTACAGGACTAGCCAAGTCAAAGCTGGCACTTCTGCATATTGAACCCCACCTCCTTTACCTTGATACTTGAGCATGAGTAGTATAGATCTGATGTAGGTCTTGCTGAGTATGACTTTGTACTCACGTTTGCTTATTCTATGTTTTAGATGAGAACCCGGACCCCGATGGAGTCACCGACCTGAAGCTCGACGTTGACCTTGGTAGTATAGTTCCAGACAACAGTCTGGTCCCTTGTGGAAGGGCATGTATGTTTACAAGGCTTCTCTAAGCCATTTTTTAAACTTTTCTGTACTAAGACATAATTTGCTTCTGTTGTATGATTTAATGTTGATCACAGACATGTGATCTTTGTATACTCTATATGTAAGTCAATAAAGAAGTATTTTGTAGAGTTATGTGATGATACCTGCTGTTCATACTAGGCATGTGTGCTGCGTGTATGTTTATAACATGCATGTCTTAGTATGGGTTTTCGAGACCTTAGTTGTGGTCTGGCTGGCGGTCTTTCATACACCAAGTGGCCCTTAGATGTGCGCAGCTTGGGGCATCGCGATGCGATTGTTCGTGACTCTGTCACGTGCACACTTTGTGGTATGATCGAGCCCGCCCTAGACCCCGACTAAGTGATCGGGCTGGAGTAAGTCTATGTAAGAGTTAGGATTCAATCGATAACATGGTTTAGGCGACTTGTCTATGAGTATGGGATTCACCACCCATAAGCATCTAGACTTGTGAGCGGACGATGAGGACCCATCTCAAATGATCATCCGGCCTGAATGAGATGCCCCTCACGTTCGATGCTTACCGAGAACGTTCTGTGCTTGGCCTTGCCTGCTTAGACAAGTGGGTACGGTTCTCGGCTCTCCATGTGATTATATCGTGACTGGAATTACATACACTAACCCCGGGTCCCGACAGTTCAGGCGTGGGTCTGCTCCTGCGCCCATGGGCATGGTGATGGCTTCTCTCCCTTCGTTGGTTACCCCAAGTGGAAGGTGGAGATGTAGCACAGCAGCAAGTTTCCCTCGGTGAAGATACCAAGGTTTGTCTCCAGTAGGACTCCAGAGATGATAAGTAGGTGTCAGCGGCGCAACTGACGCGGACCTGCACACAGACACAGATAACTTTGTTCCCAACGAAGTTCAGAGAGGTTGTCAATCTCTTCGGTCTTGTTGTTTACAAAGGGTAAAACACAAGTGTGACGCCCCCAAAATCAGACCGTGTACAGTAATCATACACACAGGGTACACGACTGAGATTAGGGTGCCACGATGATACTATCACAGCACAACACTAAACACAAAAGGATAAACAAATACATTACAATAGAGGGGGTCACACAGACCCGAATATATAAGCCATACAAGCCATAATATCTGAGTACAGACATAGTTAGTCAAGTTTTGCCTTAAGAAGGCTAGCACAAATATCAACAACGATCGAAAAGGCGAGGCCTCCTGCCTGGGAACCTCCAAGATACTCCTGGTCAACGGGGAACTCGACGTCGTAGAAGGCATCGGGGATCTTCACGTTGCGGTGGTCGGCATCGGGAACCTCCTGCTCCTGGACTCCAACGTCGACTGCAGCGGCCGATCAGGCAAAACAGTAAAGGAAATAAAGCAGGTGAGTATCTAGTATACCCACGAGTCTTACGTCCGCTACTAAGCATTATGCATTGTATCAACGGAAAGAAGAGGCTGTATATAGTGGACTGAAAGACAAATACAGAGCAAGGGTAAGAAGCTAGGCCTAACGAAGACTAGCATCTTCCGACGATGTCTTGCAGCACGAGGTAAGAATTAGCCAACAGTTTATATAAAGCAGTAAAGTAACAATGAAGCAGAAGTTGCTGCAACCTTGAATAATAATAAGTTGTAATAATTAACAATGCCTCCGAGTTCACCTCCTCGACATTCCCGCGAGGAAGAGAACCCGGAACCATACAGTTTAATAATAATAGTTTCTAGTGGTAAGATCCAGCTTCAGCATAAAGCGTCCTGTTACCGTGGACACGGCTATCAATAGATCAATCTTCCCTGCAGGGGTGCACTTGTGTTACGCTACACGCACGGATCTCCAGGGTGGCGGGAACCTTGTTAGGGAACGCTCCACCGAGGCTATCCGACACTTCATAGCCCATCTTTCAAACTCAACAGAGAGGTCATCCGCCGGTCTAAATCCTAAGTACGCCGAGCCTTGGACCCCAACCCGAACGTACTCCTGCACGGTGCGTGACTGGCCGGTGAAGTTGAAGCAAATCCAAATAAGACACCACCGCGCGAGCAAATAAGACAACACCACTTCCCAGCAATCAGCCCGCGGTACTGCTGACATCTGAAGAGTCCTCGGACGACACTAAGAAGCAGAGGAGCCCATAACTCGTAGTTCCCACGGGTAGGTAGTGCGTACATGGCATATAGCCAACTCAAGACATTCACTGAACCATTTAGCATTTTAATTAACCTGCGTGACAACCGTTATCGTTGCCTCGACTTAACCGACCCGCGGACAACGACAGCAGCCAGGACCACCGGTACATCGGTGCCTGCCCCGTCGTCCCACCAAGTCACTGCGGTTACCAACAAGGTGAACCGTCTCCTTACCTTGTCTCGCGTGTGCTCCTGGGGGAGCTCGACTTTCGTGGGTTGGTAACTCTCGCGGCCAACGATCAGGGGCCAAGCACACCGGTACACTGGTTGTGCCCTCCCTGTCGTCCCGTCGCAATACCACTCGCGGGCACCGTTGGGTCGCCCGACTTCTTACCTTTAAGGACACCAGTTGGTTCGAGTTCCTACCCTTAAGTGAAACCAGGAGGAACCACCCTCGATGGTACACTTGAGCTGGCTCGACTGAGACATCAGCGGAATGAACTAAAGAGGTAAACCTCGTATCATCCCGGTGATACTACGCTACTGAGCCGACGAGAGTGAAATACGAGTCCATTCCACTCGTAAGTCAAACTCGAAGCGACTTAGCAGAGTCTCGCCGTTGTAGGTTCCCTAGGGTGTCTGCATTGATCCGTACCTGTTGCAGTTGTAATATATCGTTCCCGCGATCACTCCCAGAGCGATCACGGCCCGCTATCTAATCCTAGCTAACAATGCGCAGGGTTTACTGCTGAATAATGCATAAGTAACAATAGGCAGCATAGGATTAAAGGAAGGTACATCAAGGGGCGACAATGACAGGTTATGCAATTGAATAGGTAAGCAACATAGCAGCAGCAGTAACAATGCCTAGTGCAAGAAATGTACGGAAAGATAGGCGATATCTGGGGAAGAGAATGGCTCTGCTTGCCTGCAAGCTCGACAGTAGGGGTACGGTCGTCGACGAAGTAGTCGTACTCAGCATCGGTGTAGTCGACGACAGCAACGGGGTCTACCGGAGATTAAGGGGGGAAGAAACAATAAATACACCACAATAATAGCAATACAAATGCAAGACATAACAGATGAATTGTAAACGAGGTTCTAACGCAGTACGATGCACGATACTCGGAGCGGGAATTCATCCGGGGACGAAATACCGGCTCCGGGTGATTATCGGACAAGGGGTCCGGAGGGGGGGAGATATCAAGCCGGAGGTGTCGTGGGCATCCGAGACATGTGTGGGTGGTGTATCCGGGTTAGCTGACCTATTCCGAACAACTTTCATGTTCAGAATAAATTCATCCGGGTACTCTAACAGTACCGGACAGTTTAACGGTTATCGGGCAATCTATCGGACAGTGCCACCGGAGGGGGGAACAGTTCGATGATCGGCATGCTAGAGGGGTGTGGTGAGGATATGGGTATCGTATCTGTAATCGTTGATCCTTTCTGAGTAACTTTCGTATACAAAGTATTTTGATCCGGGCAATTTTTATCGGTACCGGGAACTATCGACAGACGGCCCGAAGGGGGAATGTCGATGTTCGGTAAGTTAGAGGGGGGTGGTAGACATACGGATAGTGTATCCGTATTCGTTATATTTTTCTGATCAATTTTGATGTATAAAGTTTTTGAATCCGACTTACGGTTTAAAAGTTATTGAATTTCAAAGTTTTAAATAATTTTAAACAATTTTTGGAATTTCTTTTATTATTTAAATAGAAACATTATCCAAAACCTTATCCAAAACAGTGCTGACAGGTGGGCTCCACATGTCAGCCTCTGTTATAATAAAACAATTTTATTAAACCAAAATAGCCACTGGGCCCACATGTCATACTCAGTAGAGATAAATCTATTTTTCTTAATATAACTTACAGCTGGGGCCCATGTGTCATTAACAGAGAGTTAAATAAACAATTTTAATTTATTTAAAAGGCTAGGGGGCCACATGTAAGTCTCACTGGGGTTATTTCTATTTGGATTAAAAACAACAACTTAATTAAAAGGGGGCAGGGCCCACTGGCCAGTGGGTTAAGTGGGGGGGGGGGGTTAACCCCATGGTTGAAGTCAACCGTGCCCGCCGGTGAGGCCAAGCACGGCGAGGCTGGCCGGGGAGGGGGCGTGGCCCAGCCAGCGTAGGAGGGCGCCGCCGCGCCGGGCGAGCCAGCAGTAGGCAAGCGCGACGCGCAGCCAGAAGGGGCGCGCAGCGGGCCGCCGAGCTCGAGCTCACTGTCATGGCGACCGGCGGCTCGGGCGGCGACATGGGGGGCTACGGCGAGAGGTTTTTGCGGGAAAAGGAGGGGGAAAGGTCGCTGCTCACAGTGGGGTGGACGATGGCGAGCTCGGCGTCGATAGGCAGTGGCCGGAGGCGAGGAATTGCGGCGGTGGTTGCCGGCGTCCGTGACGGGGAATCAGCACGGCGGCGAGCTCTCAGTGTGCCCCGTCCCAAATTGGCGTGGGGGAAACACGTTGCCGCCACCGGGGAGTCCATTGGACACGCCAGGGAGGCCTGCCGACGCCGCTGGCCACGGCTGCGCACGATGGCGCGGCGACGGCCGTGAGGGAGCTCGCGTGGCGAGGGGCCAGGGGGCGAGGGAGAGAGGAGGGGAAGTGGGAAGGGGGGTCAGGGGGCAGGTGGGGGGGGGCCTTTTCTCCACGAGGGAGCAGGTGAGGGAGGGGGGCAGGTGAGGGGGGCCGGCGCGGCATGGCCCCTGCCATGGCCATGTTCATGGCGCGTGGGGTGGGGAACAGGGGAGGGGGAGCAGTTGGAGAAGAAAGGGGGCCCGGGGTGGGCCAGGCTGGGGGAAGGGGAGTGGGCCTCGCCCAGTGGCGGGGTTCAGGGTTTTCCTTCTTTTTTTGTTTTTGTTTCTTTTAATTTTTCTTTTCTGTTTGTAATTAGTTTAGTAAGGTTTTGATTTTTGTAAAATGTTATAAATTGCACCTATATTAGTGTTACACTTTAACATGATGCCACAAAAAGTTTGGTACAAAAATAAAATCCTTTTAGATTTTATTTAATGCACAAAATATTAAATGGAGCTAATTTTGCTACTGTTTTTATTTGTTTAACATTTTTAAACATGGAAATAAAACCTCATTTCATTTTTAATATGACCTATTGATTATTATGCATTTTAAAAAATTTCTTTCACAATTTTTAGTTTAATTAAAATTCCCACTTGTTTATTCAATTTACCATAGCCATTTAATAATTCCCAAACATTTATTTTTATTTCATATTACTATACCATTTTAATAAAACAACCACTGCTATATTATCATGGCTTAAGATTGCTAGGCATTTTATAAATAGATTCCACTATTTTGGTTCAACTAAGATTTTCATTTTTATATTAACTTTCAAAATATTTTTTTGATGACCCCACAAGATTGGTTTCACAATCAACATAGACTTGTGATTATTCTAATGACTAAGGGTGACCTGGTTTAACCATGATCATGGTGATTGACTGGCATCCACAATTTTTGGAGCAAGACTTACAATCCACACTTGTTTGAAAATTTTATCAGGGTTGGAATTTCAATGAGCTGCGATCAAAGGTGTTCAAGGCTTGATCATCAACAGTAATGATCACTAACAGTGGAATCACTGTAGTGATTACTGTTACTGATTCTGAGGGTGTTACAACAAGGGATAATGATAGCAAGTAAAAGCAATAAAGTAAAGATAGCGTGGAAACAGTAATAAGGATATGGACCGGGATACGTGATGTTCACTAGTGATGTCTCTCTCCCAAAAGACGATAAAACTGCTTTGCGAAGTAAACAAATTACAGAAGGGCAATTGACAGGATTATGAACGCACCGCAATGCTAACTATGCTACAAAAGAAAGGAAGAGGCTCAAAAGCACAGGCAGTACGCCAAAATAAGTAGACCGAAATCCAACTGCATCTACTACTAATCATCCACCTTGAGATATCTATCCAGAACATCTCGCTGGTATTAAGTTGCGAGCCCCACCCAAAGTGTAAACCCAAAGCAACAGACAATTGCATTAAAAAGCACTTTGCGTAAAGTAAACAATCCTTGTAACCGCTGTTACAAGCACCGTTGTTTTCCCCCTTGTGGAAACAACACATCCCCTAGACTCATGTTTCTCTCACTCAAGCGTGTCATCGGGGGGCATGAACCCACAATCGAGCACAATGTTCCCTCTTGGAGTCACTACCTACTACTTGGCCAAAGCAATAAACAGCAACGGAGAACATGCAAGAATTACTTAGGAACAAAAATATAAGAGATAAAAACCAAATATATTACTCTATCACAATCTGAACATAATCTCATAATCCATCAGATCCCATCAAACTCAGCATAGCCACAGCAGAAATATTACAAAGGTGCCTCGATCATGTAGGGCAGCTCACGAGGTCTAAACAATGAAGATCAAAGAGGGGAGGAGAACATCACATAGCTACTGATCATGGACCCATGGTCCAAGGAAAACTACTCACGAGACATCCTGGGAGCATCCATGGTGGAGAGGATACTCCCGGAGGTCAATCCTCCCTCCGGCAGGGTGCCGAGAAGAGGTCTCCTGGTGCTCCCGATCTCGGAAGCGCGGCGGCGGCGGAACAGAGGCGAGTTTGCGAAATAGGGTTCTGTCTTCGGAGTTTCCCCGTGACGGAGAATAAATAGGCGAAGGGGGCAGCCAGAGGTGGACCAGGGGACCCAGGCGCCCCCCTGGCGCGGCCAGGGGTGGGGCCGCGCCGGGTGGCCGCCTGGGCCCCCTGGCTCCCCTCTGGCCCCTCCAGGGCTCTTCGAAAAGCTTCCTTCACGCTGATTTTTTATCTGAATTTTCCCGAATTTTTCTGGCACTTTTTATATGGGGGAAAACTGAAATAGAAAAACAGCAGAAAACAGGAACTGGCACTTGGGTGCACTGAGTTAATAGGTTAGTCCAAATATGATAAAAAAGTGTATGAAAGTGTATCTAGATCATAGCAATATCACACAAAACATGCATGGAGCAAGCAGAAATTATAGATACGTTTTGGACGTATCAACATCCCCAAGCTTAATTCCTGCTCGTCCTCGAGTAGGTAAATGATAACAACATAATTTCTGTGGTGACATGCTAGCAACCATAAAAGAACTTTAAAAAGTAAAGCAATCAAGGTTAGAGATTAAATTCAAGTCATAACATGCAAAAGTCTATATTAGCATTGAAACAAGTAACAAAAGAACATTAGGTGCAAGAGCTCTCGCTGTCCGTGACTCGAATGTCTCCAAATGGTGTTTGCGTGCAAGAAGGGGGATAGGGAATACGAGAAAAAAGTATTTTTGTGTTGAGAACTCAATCTACTAAAGTTTCACACTTGGTCCTCTTTGGAATCTTATCTTGACTCATCCCCAGACCACTAGCCAGGTACAAGTCAATTTGATCCACTCCTTTTCGATATTTCGAGCACTCATGCAATGGATGAGCGTAAGCACGAGAGTTGACACTTAGGATGGCAAAGAGAGAAATATGGTGGAGGAGGAAGACAAAAAGGATGAGAAAGGCTCACATCAATGAGGACAATCATAGGCAAGAGATGCCAAATGATAGACATGATGTGAGGAGTAGGGATTTCCATGCAACGGATGCACATACGAGCTAAGAAGCTCTCCAAAGGAACTAGTGGGGGTGCACCTAACTTGCTCGCTCATGAATACCTAGAGCTCGTTTGAGGAGGCTCATCCTTGGAATATGCAAGCCAAGTTCTATAGTGTGAAGGTCCCCACATAGCTATATGCACGAAGATCATCTCTATGGAGTACAAGGATATAAAGGGAGTACTAGTGTGGATCTCTCAAAAGGATAGTAGTGTTGCCCCTTTCTCCCTTTTTATTTCTTTTTATCTTTTTTCAATTTTTTTGTATTTTTTGGTGGCCTCAATGGCTCTTTCTATTAAATCTCATTTGTCCTCTTTGGGATCTTTTAATGTGTCCACTTTGGGATCTTTTCCTCACTTAAGGGCAACACTCTAATTTACAAGAAGGTAAAGGAGATCTTTCACACTTTACAAGGTACTCAAAATCATAAATAAGATGTAACTAACATGATGTATGCAATGTATGTCGCTGCCAGTGTAGCAGGAACATGTATGACATGAAGATCAAGTCATGAAGAGGTGGATGTTGCATGGCAATGTAACTCGGAAAGGCTATGGAAATGCCTTGATAGGTAGGTATGGTAGCTGTTTTGAGGAAAGATATAAGGAGGCTTATGATGACAGAGTGTATCATGCCAAGGGTTTGGAAGTACCGGCGAAGGTGGACACCAACTCTCGGAGTGAGAAGAAGGCAATGCACGGCACGGAAGAGGCTAGCAAAATATGGGAAGATGGAAGTGTCAACTTTCAATACTTACATTAGTCTGAAGAACTCATGCACTTATTATCGGTAACTCTCAATCTAATAAGGAGGTTCACAAAGAGACAAGTACCCCGAGGAGGAGTGTATGGGGGTTTGGTTATCCTTGCGCATCCTCGACTCATGGTACGTGAGTGTTCTATAATATTCGACCCCTCAGAAGAGTAGTGATCCATCTAGTAGCTAGAGTTCTCAACTAGTTTTGTAGGTTTTGAAAAATAAACACTGATTGACCAAAATACGACACCTATCACTAATAGGCAAGAGCTCTTGACACCAAAAGTTCAAACATTACTCACATCAATACCTCAAAACCATTGCAAGTTACTACTAAAATTAAATAGCAAACTCAATTACCTACTTTCAAGACAAAACATAACTCAGTGCAACAACCAACTCTCTTTAACAAGATAAACATGAAAACTAAAAAGAGTTCCAGCAACAAACTAAACAAAAGCCAAGGCTCTTGCTAAAGACAAACTAAAACTAAAACTAAACATGGCAGTAGCTATGAAAAGATAAAGAACACACAACAGCAGAAAGATAGGCATGAAGAATCCTATGATGTGTTCTAAATTTTGAAAGTGGAGTGTGTTTCTCTCCCATACAAAGTAAGACGGGATCTAACTTGTTATGAACAGAAAGCAAAGCTAAAGAAAACTAAAAACTAAACCTAAGAGCGAGACGCTCCAAGCATAGCACATAACGCATGAAGTGATAAAAATATAGTGAGACGAAGGACGAACTGATGATTGTTGATGGAGAATGGGATGAACGGGGGCATCCCCAAGCTCAGACAATTGAGTCTCCTTGAATATTTATTGGGGATGCATGGGGGCATCCCCAAGCTTGAGCGCTTGACACTCTTGGATCTTCTTTCATCATCTTCCATCGCACACTTGAAAACTCCCTTCATACATAACTCATCATAAGTTGATTAGAGAGGTTAGTACCCTTAGTAAATAATTTTTCCCACTGGATATAAAGATAATCTTGAAGATCTACTGTTTCTCAAGAGTGCCAAAAAGTTTTTGCAAAGAAAAAGCAAGCTTAAGGTTTGCAAAAGTAAGGAGAGACAAAACGTGGCAGAATCTGTGAAAAACAGAACAGAAGGTAGTAAAGAATTTTTTTAGGGGCACTTCTGCAACTCAAATAAAAAAACTGAGAACATACGGAAGTTTAGAAATTGTATAGAGCATACTGTGTAAAAATTTCAGCTCAAAAAGATGAACTGGGATTTTTCTGGTCACGAGGACAGAATCAGTTTTCTGGACAGCATGTCACAACTTTTATTTCCCTTGCCGTAAGAGGCTATAACTTGGCACAAAGCTGAAAAATGAAGATACAATGATGTTTCTACAGTAGTAACAATCATCAATACACAACAAAAGCAAAAAGAAACACCTAAATTCATTGCGGGCTGCCTCCCGAAAGCGCTTTCTTTTATGCCTTTAAGCTAGGCATGAAGCAAAAGAAGAATCAAGTTTTATCAAGACAAAGAGAATAACTAGCCCGTGTAACGGACTCAAAAAGTAACTTGATTTTATTTCTAGGGAAGTGTTCCATACCCTTTTTGAATGGGAATTGTAATTTTATATTCCCCTCTTTCATGTCAATAACCGCACCAATAGTGCGAAGAAAAGGACGTCCCAAAATAATTGGACATAAAGGTTCACACTCTATATCCATAACAATAAAATCAACGGGAACATATTTGTCATTGACAATGATAAGAACATCGTAGATCTTCCCCAAAGGTTTCTTTACGGAAGAATCAACAAGACGAACACCAAAATAACAAGGCTCAAAGGGCTTCAAATCAAACATATCAAATATTCTTTTGGGCATAACGGAGGTACTAGCTCCAACATCACATAAAGCATAGCAAGAGAAGTTATTTAATTTAATTTTGATCATAGGATCCCAACCATCATCTAGCTTCCTAGGTATGGAGGCTTCTACTCTAAGCTTCTCCTCCCTAGCTTTGATGAGAGCATTTGTGATATGCTCCGTGAAGGCAAGATTAAGTGTGCTAGTGTGGGGGTCTCTAGACATTTTGTGTAGCAAACTGATAACTTCTGAGAGGGTACAACTATCAAAATCAATATCACTACTATCAAAGGTGGTAGTAGTGTCATCTAGGCTCACTTGTTTGAAACCCTCTATGTTCATAGGAGTTTCTTTATCTACGGTTGAGGTATTAGCATCACCATTAATAGGTCCAACGGGACTAGGAGTGCATTGGGTGCTAATAGTTTGAGTGTCCTCAACAATTTGGATAGTGGCAACTGTGTGGTGTGTAGGAAGGCTCTTAATTCTATCCTCTTCCTCTTTTTCTCTAGCCCATCTTTCTTTAAGTTTATCCATCATCCTAATATTTTCATTAATTTGTAATTGGATAGCATTAATAGGAGTGGCCTTATTCTCCTCAAGGGGAGAGGTTCTAATTTTAAGCATCTCAATATCAAGGGCTAAGCTTTCTACCTTCAAAGAGAGACTATCTATTTTAGCTAATTTATCTTCTACATTTTTGTTGAAGGCTTTTTGGGTAGTGATAAAGTCTCTAAGCATATTTTCTAATTCAGAAGAGGGGTTCTTGTTGCTAGGGTAAGTGTTGTTGTTCCCATAGTTGGATGGAAACGGTCTAGGATTGCTAGAAAAATTTCCCCTATAAGAATTGTTGTTGAAGTTGTTTCTAGCAATAAAGTTCACATCTACTTGTTCTTGAGCAACCAAAGAATTCAAAGGAACATCATGAGGATCAATAGAGGGTTGCTTGGTAAGTAGAGACATAATTAAGTCAACTTTTTCATTGAGGGAGGTAATTTCCTCGACAGAGTTTACCTTCCTACCTGTTGGAGCGCGTTCGGTGTGCCATTGGGAATAATTGGTCATCATTTCATCGAGAAGCTTCGTGGCAGCACCAAGTGTAGTTGACATAAAGGTTCCTCCCGCGGCCGAATCTAACAGGTTCCGCGAGGTAAAGTTCAAGCCTGCATAAAAAGTCTGGATAACCATCCAAGTAGTCAAACCATGTGTAGGGCATTTCTTAACAAGAGATTTCATTCGTTCCCAAGCTTGGGCAACGTGTTCATTATCCAATTTCTTAAAATTCAAAATATTACTCCTCAATTGGATAATCTTAGCAGGAGGGTAGTACTTCCCTATAAAAGCATCTTTGCACTTATCCCAAGAATCTATGCTATTCCTAGGCAAAGATTGAAACCAGATTTTAGCATCTCCCCTTAAAGAGAAGGGAAAGAGCTTGAGCTTAACAACATCACCTTCTACTTCTTTGTACTTTTGCATATCACATAATTCAACAAAATTATTCAAGTGTAAAGCAGCATCATCTCCAGCACCAGAGAATTGATCTCTCATAACAAGGTTTAGCAAAGCAGGTTTAATTTCATAAGAGGTAGCTGAAGTGGCAGGTGTGGCAATGGGAGTGCAGATAAAGTCCTGGTTGTTGTGACTAGTGAAGTCACACAACTTGGTATTTTCAGTGGAACCCATAGTGGCAGCAAGTGTGGCAGATTTTTTTGTAATTTTTGATAAAAGACACAAAGATAAAAACTGAAAGATAAACTAACAAGACTAAAAAACAAAGGTAAAGGGTAGTGTGCAACTCCCCTATCTTAGCACTCGGAGTCCCCGGCAACGGCGCCAGAAATTCGCTTGATGGCTTCTCGCCCTTCGTTGGTTACCCCAAGTGGAAGGTGGAGATGTAGCGCAGCAGCAAGTTTCCCTCGGTGAAGATACCAAGGTTTGTCTCCAGTTGGACTCCAGAGATGATAAGTAGGTGTCAGCGGCGCAACTGACGCGGACCTGCACACAGACACAGATAACTTTGTTCCCAACGAAGTTCAGAGAGGTTGTCAATATCTCCGGTCTTGTTGTTTACAAAGGTTAAAACACAAGGGATAATGATAGCAAGTAAAAGCAATAAAGTAAAGATAGCATGGAAACAGTAATAAGGATATGGACCGGGATACGTGATGTTCACTAGTGATGTCTCTCTCCCAAAAGACGATAAAACTGCTATGCGAGGTAAACAAATTACAGAAGGGCAATTGACAGGATTATGAACGCACCGCAATGCTAACTATGCTACAAAAGAAAGGAAGAGGTTCAAAAGCAAAGGCAGTACGCCAAAATAAGTAGACCGAAATCCAACTGCATCTACTACTAATCATCCACCTTGAGATATCTATCCAGAACATCTCGCTGGTATTAATTTGCGAGCCCCACCCAAAGTGTAAACCCAAAGCAATAGACAACTGCATTAAAAAGCACTTTGCGTAAAGTAAACAATCCTTGTAACCGCGGTTACAAGCACCGTTGTTTTCCCCCTTGTGGCAACAGCACATCCCCTAGACTCATGTTTATGTCACTCAAGTGTGTCATCGGGGGGCATGAACCCACAATCGAGCACAACGTTCCCTCTTGGAGTCACTACCTACTACTTGTCCAAAGCAATAAACAGCAACGGAGAACATGCAAGAATTACTTAGGAACAAAAATATAAGAGATAAAAACCAAATATATTACTCTATCACAATCTGAACATAATCTCATAATCCATCAGATCCCATCAAACTCAGCATAGACACAGCAGAAATATTACAAAGGTGCCTCGATCATGTAGGGAAGCTCACGAGGTCTAAACAATGATGATCAAAGAGGTGAGGAGAACATCACATAGCTACTGATCACGGACCCATGGTCCAAGGAAAACAACTCACGAGACATCCGGGGAGCATCCATGGTGGAGAGGAGATTCCCGGAGGTCAATCCTCCCTCCGGCAGGGTGCCGAGAAGAGGTCTTCTGGTGCTCCCGATCTCGGAAGCGCGGCGGCGGCGGAACAGAGGCGAGTTTGCGAAATAGGGTTCTGTCTTCGGAGTTTCCCCATGACGGAGAATAAATAGGCGAAGGGGGGCAGCCAGAGGTGGACCAGGGGCCCCAGGGGTGGGGCCGCGCCGGGTGGCCGCCTGGGCCCCCCTGGCTCCCCTCTGGCCCCTCCAGGGCTCTTCGTGAAGCTTCCTTCACGCTGATTTTTTATCTGAATTTTCCCGAATTTTTCTGGCACTTTTTATATGGGGGAAACTGAAATAGAAAAACAGCAGAAAACAGGAACTGGCACTGTGGTGCACTGAGTTAATAGGTTAGTCCAAATATGATCAAAAGTGTATGAAAGTGTATCTAGATCATAGCAATATCACACAAAACATGCATGGAGCTAGCAGAAATTATAGATACGTTTTGGACGTATCACATGGTCGTGGGTGAAAGGGTAGACCCATTTACTTATAGGGCATGGGTTTGGTAGACCCCAACCCGAGCAAACCCGGCCCGATTTCCAGGTTGAGTCCTACTGGTTCGATAACCTTGGTATCTTCACCGAGGGAAATTTACTGCTAGACTACATCCAAACCTTCCACTTGGGGTAGCTAACGAGGAGCACTGCTTTAGTGTCATCAGTAGTATGTTTAGTTTGTGAGGACATGGGAAAAGTCTCGTTGTGGGTAGTCATATTATCTTGAAGTAACATGTGTTGGTTTGTTATTTAAGTTGTGTTGCTATTCTTCTAGTGGTGTCATGTGAATGTGGACTACATAGTACTTCACCTTTTATGGGCCTAGATCATTGCGTATTAAATTTGCTTACGGTGGGTTGCCGGAGTGACAGAAACCTGAACACCAGTTTGCACACATTTACACAAGAGAGTGTAGGATCCTAGATTTTATTACTATGGTTAGGTTTGTCTTAATTACTTTCTTGTATATGCGGATGCTCGCAAGAGGTTTAATCGTAAGAGTGCATTTGTCTTGGGTGGGACGGTTCACTAGCATAGGTTCACCCACGCATCACTTATCAAGAAAATGAATGTTAGTCAGTGGTATATGGTGAAAGTGACTTGAAAAAACTTTTGGTGTGTACTCAGGAACACTTTAGTCTTTATAAGTAACACCCTCTGCTTGTCCTTTATGCTAAAAAAGGATAGGGACACTTGATGCAGTTTGTTGCTTTAATTTTATTTACGTGATTATTTTTCTGCTATCATAAAAACCCAATTTAGCTGCCTTGCAGCAGTGAAACCTTGCTCGAAACCAATTCTCAACACCTTCTGCTCCTCGTTGGATTTGACACTCTTACTTACTGAAAGGACTATGATAGATCCCATACACTTGTGGGTCATCAAGAATATTTTATGGTGCCGTTGTCAGGGAGTGTAGCGCTATTGCTAAGGAAACCTTCTACTATAAGCGGTGTTTTTTTTATTTCTGTTTGCTACTTTTTTTCCTTATGGAAGACTATTCTCTTAATTCGTTGTTTGGGGGAGGCCACTCAACCACACGCGTGGTAGAGAATGGTCCTCCACCCACTAAAATTGTCCCCTTCAAGATACATGTGGGGATAGTTGATCATGTTATGGGTAACCGATATGCAGGAGATGGAACTATCCATCCCAATGCTCACCTTTTTTATATTACAAAATTATGTGATCTATTTAAGCTTGGAGGTGTACCGAGAGATGTAATCATGAGGAAGTTATTTTATTTATCATTGAAAGATAAGGCTTGAGAGTGGTATAGGCTTCTGGACGATTCTCACTTATTGGATTGGAAAGAGTTTGCGTCTCTCTTTTATGCTAAATTTTATCCTCTTCGTGAAATGCATCAAGATAAAAAATTATCTATAACTTCCGGCCTTATGACGGAGAGAGCATCGTTCAAGCTTGGGGAAGATTGAAATCATTAATGCCTAAATGCCCCAATCATGAGCTTTCAAAGGAAATTATAATCACCAAATTTTATGAAAAGCTTTCTCGTCATGACAAAGATATGCTTGATGCTTCTTTTATGTATTCTTTCACAAACAAGAAGGTTGATGTTAAATGGGATCTTATTGAAAGAATTTCACGCATTACTGAAGATTGGGAGATCGACAAAGTAAATAAACAGGTATAAATTATGAGTATGGATGTATTAAGTATTTTGTTGAAACTGAAAGTTTTAATGAGCTTAGTGCTTTTTTTGGAATGCCCGTATCTTGCAATGACGTCAATGTTGTTCAACGGTCACCACTCATGAATAGGATGAAACTCCACCGGTGGAGTTTGTAGCAAATGACCATACATATAACTATGGCTATTATCTTCTGGATGACATCTACTCAAGGTGACAAACATTTGTGAAACTAGAAGTATACCCCACGTGTTGCAGCGAGAATTGCCATGAAACCTATATGCATAAATAAAAACTATAAAAATATGATACATTAAGTTGACTAAGTGAAGATGCAATCGAAACATGTGTGTATTAAAAATTATTAGGATGGACAATAAAATGATTAAAAGATGGTTGATATGACGATTGCATATAAAGATTAATAAATATATTAGTTGAGATGACATGGACAATTGATTGGCTAAGAGAATGGATGATGTGGATATCTTGCATGTGAAGAGGGACAATTTAAATAACCTAAGTAGGTGACATGAACAATTGATTGGCTAAGAGAATAGATGATGTAGATAGCTTGCATGTTGAGATGGACAACTTAAATGATCTTATAGTGGGGTTTTACTTTATAAGAGGTATAGATTGGTTCACAAAACGCAAGGTAAGAAAAAACTTGAATTCCATAATTCTCACGCGCGCTTGTTGGAGATGCTCTAAAGATGGGCCAATATAGCGCTTCGCCTCTTATATATCGTGGAAAAAAACATAAGCTAGCACAAGCTTCCTTATTTTGCGTCTCCACGACATCGAACGCCATAAATTGATGACACAAACGTCGATCGATCAAGAGTCTAGTATTCTTTTCCTAGCGCCCAGCCTTAGAGCATCTCCAACAATTGTCTTATTATAGGGTTAAAATAGCTCCAACAGATGTCCAAAAACATAGTTGTGCACAAAAAAAATTGAACATGCCCAAAACTTGCACTCTCCTACCCAGTATATGCAGCACGACACAGCATGACCAAAAACAATTTAGCCTACCGAAACCTCCTTCCACTTCCCACAGCTGCTCACCGATCCGTGTGCATCGGCCAGATCCGGCCCATCGTCGACCAGATCTGGCACCAGGGGGTCATCGCCGACCCCCGCCGTTGTCAGCGCCACCGACGCCTTCCCTCGCCGCCCCGCTACCGCCAACGACATCGCGTCATCCACGCGACCGCCACCGACAACAATGTCGTCCCCCGTTATTCGTCTCTGCGACCGCCAGCACCACCGATGTCGTCCCCGCGACACACCGAAGCCCTCCATCCACGCCACCCCCACACACACACCGACGTCGCCCGCCACCGACAACCTCCCCTGACGGCGCGTCGCCGTCCCCACGACCTCCTCCGACGCTCAACTTCGGCCTCCACTGAAGCCATACCGCTGAAAAGTATCTACAAGGGGGTGTGCCCGCGGGACTCCGGTCAGTACGGTGTCAAGTTCCAACACGCCGACCGGAAATACTTGCTCGGCACCTTCGAGGCGGAGGATTTGGCCGCAATGTCCGTCCCCGCGACCGCCACCGACATCCACATCGTCCCCGCGACACACCAATATCGCACCTCATTGTCTCTGACACTGCCGCCCTCCATCCACGTCGTTCCCTCCAAAGCCATGCAGCCGAAAAGTATCTACAAGGGAGTGCAGCCGCAAGACTCCGGTAACCCAGCACGCTGACCGGATGTAGTGGCTCGGCACCTTCGAGACTGTTGTAGTACGAAATGTAAAAGAGACAATGAAAGATCAAATGATTCACTAGTTTCATTATGGGAGACCCACTTATATACATGATGAGGGGGTGCGTTGAGGAGACATCTCTTCCTCAATAGGCACCTCCTCGGAGGCATCCCTCCCATATACAATTGATCACATCTTTTATTTCTCAACACTCCCCCTTGATCAATTCTTCATCAATGTATTGCAAACTAAAAACTCCTCCTAAAAACCCTGTGGGAAAAATTGAGGAGAAACATTATAACGATATGCTATTGAAAAACTCTTTTAAAATCCAGTGGACAAAATATAAGGAGAAACCAATATGACATATGTCCGCACTTGTATTTATATTGTCTCGTTAAAAACCTTATATGACAAACCATCAGGGAAAACTCATAAAGGGAAAAAGAGTACAATATTAATGATGTGAAGATCACTAACTGGTTATAACTAGGGAGTTTACTCCCCCTAAACTTTGCAAACCTCAATATTATCTCATACCAATTCCACGAACCTAATTATGGAATATAAACTTTGGTTGAGATATTGTGAATATCACAATAATTTGTTTGCAAATTATCCTCTTATATTCCTGTAATTCACGAGAATAAATATAACCCATAAGCAATACAAGTGACATTATCTTAGCAGATAATGATAGCCGATTCCATTGAATCTCCACATGATCTCACATGTCGTCTATCATTCTGCGAAGCCATACACATCTTGTGATGCTTCAAATAGAATGATCATTGGAAGGACCCATTTAGAGTCTATTCTGAAGACTTCCCTCAGAATACTCTTCCTGTAAATCCAGTCTTTGATATGGCAATGTTGGGATCAGATTTTTAACCACTATCAGGATATCACACCATGGTCCCATCTTGATTCTCCCAATGGAATTAATCAAGACATTTTGTGTCTTGAACATATCTAAGAATATTCCTTACACAAATCTTATACCTTTCGTTAGGGATTGGACTCTCAATAACTTGCCAACAAATATAATGTCAGGCCTGACGTATTTTGCAAGATATATGAGTGCTCCGATGGTATTTAGATATGGAACTTCTGATCCACTATCACTTCACCATCCCGATAGATCTTAATGGGCTTGTATCCCATGTCAGGTATAATATGACCATATGTGTTTTTGATAAAAATATATCCATATTGAACTTCTCCAATATTTCTGGATATATGAAGACTGATATACATTTATTCCCAAGGGAATACACTCAAGCTATAAGCTTAGCATCATTTGGTTTGACCCAAATATTCGTCTTGCAATGATTGTGTGTATCTCATATGTCTTGTATAGACATTGATGATAAAATAATCGACATCATTAACATGATCTAAATCCAATTCAGGATATCTTCATGAATACACATCAACTATCATTAGTATTAGAGTAATCCATATCAAGGAGTAACTCGCTTAGTCGGTTGTACCACACAACTCTCCGACCTCTTCAAAATCATAGAATGACTTCTGAAGCTTCACACACACATGTTGTGATTTATCATTGGATTCAGAATATTAAGCCATTTCAGTGACTTCAATATATATTCGAACTTAGTGATCCATGTGAGTACATAGCCACTACATACATCAACCGCACAGATTTGTACTGCCAATTCAGTATCAAAACTTAATTCCACTCATACCAAGAAGGTATGTTACATCATAACCGATGTCAGGTCTCTGCGGAAACCCTTGTGCTACAAGCCTCACTTTCTCACCACCTCATCTATTTTCACTTCCTTCTGAACGAAAAAACCACTCCTCTTCCCTACGAAAGATACTTATGAGGAGCATGTTTATTATGGTAAACACCTCTCTTTTTAATGAGCGAGTGCTACTCTTCCTAAATTGCTTCCTTTCATTTGAATCAATATAAGTGCAAACAACACTCTCCATGGATTTTGATTCAGGGCCCAAAAGGATTTTAGCAATTCTCAAGAAGAAATTCATGTCGACATATGTAAACTTTTCATATACGATTCTCATGAATCAATATCATTTGTGGAATTCTCGTTACGCCTCTTAACTCCTTGAGATTTCTCACAACAACAGAGTCAAGATGTTTTGATGTCCCAACACCAAAAATATGTGTGCACATCTGTGCTGGCGAAAATATATGAGAACTTAATCTCATGTAACCAGAACTCCCCCTCTTGCTCTCATTGGCGATACAAGTAGTTTATTAAGTACCTCTACTCGTTGTGGAACGTGGCTTCAGTGACACAATTGTCATCAATAAATGTACATGGCATATTATTTGCAATACATTGCAAATTTCTCATAACCTGAACCCACAGTTCAGATTCTTCAGTACGTGGACAAAATGTCTATGACATTTCTTATGCATTTCCTGGCATTCTATGTGATACATTTCTCGTGTTGTAGTACTGTAACACCCTCAGTGTCAGGCATTACTAAAAATTTTGTTAATGATTAAACCTCTATGATTAGCAAGTCTCTAATCACCTTGATCATGCCTTGTTCATCTTTGATTCCAAACAAACTCAAATTGCCTTTGGATGAATATTAAAAATAAATAAGTGGAAAATAAAACTTGGTCCAAAAATTGTGAAAGCAATTTTGTAAAATGCCTAAAAATTAGTGGATCACATCCATATGGTTTTGTGGATTTATTAAGCAATAAAATAAGTCAAACAAATAAAAGCAGTAGCATAAAGTTCCCTTTTATCAATGGCATATGTAAAACAAATGCAAAAGAATTTATAAAAACTCCCAATCTTTTTGTGCCACTCTAGCAATTTACAATACTGATTGTGGGACATGTTTCACAATTTTTCAAAATTCATTTACTAGTCAAAATAAAATACAACAGAAATTAAAATGAAACAAAAATAAAAAGAAAACAAAAAGGAAAAAAATTCCTATCCTACGTCTAGGGCGAAGTCCACCTAACTGGGCCAGCCCACCTCTTCCCCCCGGCCCGCCTAGCTCTCCCTGTACGGGGAGGCTCACTGGCAGCCATCCCGCGGCTCACCGGCCGGCGACGCCGCCGTGGCGGCCATCCACCGGTCATCGACGGAGATAAGGCCACCCCGAGCGCCCCCTGCCCCTCCCTCGAACCCTAGCGCGCCACCACTCTTCTCCCTCCCTCGCGCCGTTGTTCTCCCGCCCTCTGTCTCGCTCGCCGGCCACGCTCGTGGTCGCGGCCACCGGCCACCCCAGGGCGCGCCACCGTGTCCAGGACCACCCCCGTGCAGGTCTTCATCCAATCCGGCACCGAATCGGGCCTAGGATCCACCGCACGCTCACCTTCGAGTCGTTCCCTTCGTCGGCCGCCGGGGATCCCGACAGGAATTGCGCCGCCATCGAACCCTCTTCGTCCACAGCAACGGCGCCACTCAATTCCCTGTGAGCTTCCCTTTGTTTGCCTAGTGCCCCCATGCTCGATTTCGTCTGCTGGCCACGATTCCGCCTTGGACTGAGCTCCCTCTCGCGGCTCTCATTCCCACCATAGCCGCACTCCGGCCACGCACCGGCCGTCCCGTGGCTGCGCTCCCGCGCGCCCGCTTGGCCGCGTCGCCCCCCACCCCGCTCGCCTGCTGCCAGCCGCCCCCACCCTCGTCGGGGCTCGCCGGAGCGGCCTCACCGTCGTGTGGCTCTGCTCGTCCGCGAGCATGCCTGGCTCGGTCCAGTTAATTAACCCCCCTGTTGATTTAACACAGAGAGATAACCCCCTTTGTGTCTATGACAGTGGGCCCTAGGCCATTAACTTATCCCTAATGTTTTATTAAGTTAAAACTAAACATGTGTCACTGACCAGTGGGCCCCATCTCTGTTTAACTAAATTAAAATGATTTATTAAAAGTCTAGTGTATGACATGTAGGTCCCACCAGTCAGTTACCGTTTTGGATAAAGATATGGATAATGTTGAATTTAAATAATAAAAGAAAATCCAGAAATTCTTTTAAATTGAATAAAATTTGGAAATTCAATATCTTTTAAACCGTAAGTCAGATTCAAAAACTGTATACATGAAAATTGATCAGAAAAATATAACGAATACGAATACGCTATTTGTATACCAACCACACCCCTCTAACACACCGAACATCGAACCGTCCCCCTCCGGACCGTCTGTCTGATGATTTGTCCGGTACTGTCAAAGTATCCGGATGAATTTATTCTGAACACGAAAGTTGTTCAGAATATTTCAACTAGCACGGTTACACCACCCACACGTTTGTCAGATGTCCACGACACCTCCGGCATGGTCCCTTCCCCCTCCGGACACCCTGTCCGGTAATCACCCGGAGCTGGCAGTTCATCCCCGGATGAATTTCCGCTTCGTGCGACGTGCATTGCACTGCGTTAGAACACCGTTACTTTTGCTTCCGCTAACTTTGTGATTTCGAGCTGTTGTATTCGAGTCCTCGTGGCCCCTGGCTTGTATTAAACAGCTTGTATTATTTTATTTGTAGAGTTGTGTTGTGATATCTCACCGTGAGTCCCTGATCTCGATCGTGTACCTTGCGTGTATGATTACTGTACACGGTCTAATTTTGGGGGCGTCACAAGTTGGTATCAGAGCCGACTGCCTGTAGGATACCCCCTTCCAACTCCTTGGTCGAAGTCGAGTCTAGTCTTTGCAAAACTACTTTACTAACAGTGTCGTGTGGCTTATCAGCCCACGTCGCAAACTGGGTGGTATTAGGATCCTTTTCTCCGTACCTTTACTCTGGGAATCTGCTCTCTCTTCTTTTCGGGATAAAGATTTTGCTAACTCTGACATTAGGATCTCGTGACTACTTCCTCCCGGAGACCCCTCATTCCTGATGATCGCTTGCTTCACGAGAAGATCCCGAAGATACTTGCTCATAAATTCTCGAGACCCTATGTGCCCATCGCCTTAACAATTCCCTGCCACCGATAAGTCCGTATGTATAACAACATACACCTTTCGTTCATCCATTCAATCCCAGTTGCTCTTGTGTTCACAAGATGCATCGTAATACTTTCCATTGTTTCGGGAATCCTTTGAGCCTACTGCCTTGCAGCTTCTTTTCACCCTGCGGATAGTTCCTCACGTTTATCGGGGATTCGTTCATCCTAAGTGGTTCTTGTGATTCCCAAAATACTTTGAAATACTATTCGATCTCGCGACAATCCTCGGCAGCCTACTGCTTTGGAGATTCTTCTTACCTGCTTGCACTATGATTAATCCCGTTTGTCTTGTATTCTTTGATGATCTCCCTTGGCATTGCCATTCTGTTCTGTTGAATCATCATGTGAGCTAGTGCACGCAATCATCAGTTGATCCCTATGAATCCATTCTTCTGGCTCCGACGTCATTCCGGACACGAGCTGGTTCTCGGTAACTCAAACCTTAATTGATTAACTGTCAAGCTTCTATTCAACTTATTCATGTTTGATCGATGTATCTGAATCTGATACACCGATGTGGAAGTCATAATTCCTTTGTACTTAAGCATCGAATTATTCTGATGCTTCAATCCAATGCTTTTGCATTCTTTCTTCTTATGGTTGAGTATCCATACTCGCACCAGACTCTATGTATGCCGCTTGACCTTGTTGGTGGATTACTACCTGCCATCCCCTTGTGTCCTAAATCATTGACGATCTTCCCCTCATACGAAATGCCTTTGGCGAACGGTATCATCTGGTCCGTGTCATCAGCCTTCCGCTTTCAAACTTGTATCTCTTGTTCTTATTGTTTGTCGTATAGATCCGTAAAAATGTCCCTATGGGTTTTATCTATGCTTCATCCATCTGTGTGAACCCAAACTTTATGCGGGCCATACTTTACTGGTGTTACGCTAGATAAAATTTTGAACGCTGCAAACTCATCGACAACGAGAAGTGAATGAAAGGCTATGCATTGAAGAAGTGGGAGTCGACCCTGAACCTTCGTGTTCAGGCCCATGGATACTATGTAGAACTGATCATGAGAGCTTCTTGTAAAGATAATTATCCCCTTGGTATGAATTCTGCTGCACCTATGATCCACCGTTCTACCTTCGAGTATTACCCCTGGTATCTCGAGGATATCATGCCTTTGCACTACATCTTATGAATTGTGATGAAACAATGCCTATCCTTGTCATAGCCATTTCATGGTTCTGGGTTGTCGTCAACCGGGAACACCAAATACTTTTGCTTCACTATTCCGTTTGCTTGATGTCGCCGTTGTTCAATTATATTTTCTTGAAACCTTTTGACATGATGTGTCGTGGTCATCATCGACATTTTGACTTCTCCCAGGTGTTAATTGGATTCATCGTGTGAAATACCATCCTTGCCCCTCGATGATTTGTGTTATCATCGACAACCTCCTTTGACTCCCTGCCAATACAAACTTGGTCATGTATATCGTGCTCTGCTTTCCCTTGGGAAGGATATACACCTAATGCTTGGGTATAATCACATTTTCCTTTCCATTGGTCTGTTTAACCTTTCTTTTAATATAAATTATCTGAGCAGTGATAATTCCCTGCTTATGTAAACACTTCGGTGTACTACTTTGTCCGTACAACCTGTTAAAATTGTTGATGACTTTTCGGTGACCACCGATGGACAAGAACCTTGCCAATTGGTCTGCCTCGTCTTAACGAGCAGGAAGATGGTTCTCTTCGTCCCTCTCCCTTGGCACGATGTTGTTGCTGACATAGCTAACAAGCTGTTCTCTGACTTACCTTGCAACTTGATCGCATTGTTTGTCACCACCCTCCTTATTCAATGTGGGCCCATAACCCACAGTTCCACAGGATCGGAACCTATTTCTCTTGTACCTTTCTGTTCTCGAGGTTATTCCTCTTGCTTGACCTCGTATGCAACTCACGAGTCCTCTACCTTGTGATATTCAGCTCGATATCAGGCTCAGTGCTTATGCATGATGCTCTGGACCCCTTTTCATCCTCCGTTGTCATCGTCGAATGCTTTCATATCCGCTTGAAAACTTCTCAGGCCTTCTTTTGTTTTCTCCCGATGTATCTCCCTGAGTTTAACTCGTGAGATACTTTGTACCCATACCCTTCGACCATCTCGGTTGATTAAGCTTGTACCGATTCGAACCCCTCAAGTTTTCTCCCCTAACCTATTCGTAGGTACGATGGAGCCACGAGAGAAGGATGATAACGCGTCGAGATGCACTGATGCAGGGAAGTGAAGACGTCAACGACAAAGATAAGCTTCTTCGAGAAGGACAACAAGAACCAGAAGATTCGTTAGAATACGAAACCAAAGCTTTACCCCTTTCACTACCTTTAATTCTCGGGATGAGAATTCTTGTAGTGGGGGAGATTTGTAACACCCTCAGTGTCAGGCATTAGTAAAAAATTTGTTAATGATTAAACCTCTGTGATTAGCAAGTCTCTAATCACCTTGATCATGCCTTGTTCATCTTTGATTCCAAACAAACTCAAATTGCCTTTGGATGAATATTAAAAATAAATAAGTGGAAATAAAAGTTGGTCCAAAAATTGTGAAAGCAATTTTGTAAAATGCCTAAAAATTAGTGGATCACATCCATATGGTTTTGTGGATTTATTAAGCAATAAAATAAGTCAAACAAATAAAAGCAGTAGCATAAAGTCCCCTTTTATCAATGGCATATGTAAAACAAATGCAAAAGAATTTATAAAAACTCCCCATCTTTTTGTGCCACTCTAGCAATTTACAATACTGATCGTGGGACATGTTTCACAATTTTTCAAAATTCATTTACTAGTCAAAATAAAATACAACAGAAATTAAAATGAAACAAAAAGAAAAAGGAAACAAAAAGGAAAAAATCCTATCCTACGTCTAGGGCGAAGCCCACCTAACTGGGCTAACCCACCTCTTCCCCCGGCTCGCCTAGCTCTCCCTGTACGGGGAGGCTCGCTGGCAGCCATCCCGCGGCTCACCGGCCGGCAACGCCGCCGTGGCGGCCATCCACCGGTCGTCGACGGAGATAAGGCCACCCCGAGCGCCCCCTGCCCCTCCCTTGAACCCTAGCACGCCACCACTCTTCTCCCTCCCTCGCGCCGTTGTTCTCCCGCCCTCTGTCTCGCTCGCCGGCCACGCCCGTGGTCGCGCCGCCGTCGTGGTCGCGGCCACCGGCCACCCCAGGGCGCGCCTCCGTGTCCAGGACCACCCCCGTGGAGGTCTTCATCCAATCCGGCACCGAATCGGGCCTAGGATCCACCGCACGCTCACCTTCGAGTCGTTCCCTTCGTCGGCGGCCGGGGATCCCGACGGGAATTGCGCCGCCATCGAGCCCTCTTCGTCCACAGCAACGGCACCACTCAATTCCCTGTGAGCTTCCCTTTTTTTTCCTAGTGCCCCCATGCTCGATTTCGTCTGCTGGCCACGATTCTGCCTTGGACTGAGCTCCCTGCCGCGACTGTCATTCCCACCATAGCCGCACTCCGGCCACGCACCGGCCGTTCCGTGGCTGCGCTCCCGCGCGCCCGCTTGGCCGCGTCGCCCCCCCACCCCGCTCGCCTGCTGCCAGCCGCCCCCACCCTCGTCGGGGCTCGCCGGAGCGACCTCACCGTCGTGTGGCTCTGCTCGCCGGCGAGCATGCCTGGCTCGGTCCAGTTCATTAACCCCCCTGTTGATTTAACACAGAGAGATAACCCCCTTTGTGTCTATGACAGTGGGCCCTAGGCCATTAACTTAATCCCTACCGTTTTATTAAGTTAAAACTAAACATGTGTCACTGACCAGTGGGCCCCATCTCTGTTTAACTAAATTAAAATGATTTATTAAAAGTCTAGTGTATGACATGTAGGTCCCACCAGTCAGTTACTGTTTTGGATAAAGATATGGATAATGTTGAATTTAAATAATAAAAGAAAATCCAGAAATTCTTTTAAATTGAATAAAATTTGGAAATTCAATATCTTTTAAACCGTAAGTCAGATTCAAAAACTTTATACATGAAAATTGATCAGAAAAATATAACGAATACGAATACGCTATCTATATACCAACCACACCCCTCTAACGCACCGAACATCGAACCGTCCCCCTCCGGACCGTCTGTCCGATGATTTGTCCGGTACTATCAAAGTATCCGGATGAATTTATTCTGAACACGAAAGTTGTTCAGAATATTTCAACTAGCACGGTTACACCACCCACACGTTTGTCGGATGTCCACAACACCTCCGGCATGGTCCCTTCCCCCTCCGGACACCCTGTCCGGTAATCACCCGGAGCTGGCAGTTCATCCCCGGATGGATTTCCGCTTCGTGCGACGTGCATTGCACTGCGTTAGAACACCGTTACCTTTGCTTATGTCATGCCATGCATATGTTTGTTTATGATTGTTGTGTATTTACTGTTCCCCCCTTATCTCTGATAGACCTCGCTGTTGTCGACTACACCGCTGCTGGGTACGACTACTACGTCGGTGACCCTACCTCTACTGCCGAGCTTCCAGGCAAGCAGAGCCATTCTCTTCCCCAGATATCACCTATCTTTTCCGTACTTTCTTGCACTAGGCATTATTACTGTTGCTTCTACGATTACAATCATATTCAATTGCATAGCCTGATTTTGTTGCCCCTTGTTGTACCTTCCTTATCCTATGATGCCTGCTATATCTATATGCTTTATTCAGCAGTGAGCTCTGCGCTTTGTTAGTCTACTAGGATTAGATAGCGGGTCGTGAACACTCTGGGGAGTGAACGCGGATACGTCTTATTATAACTGCAACAGGTACGGTACAATGCAGACACCGCCTAAGGCCCCCTAGCTCGGCTCTGTCGAGCCACATCAAGTGAAACTATCGAGGAGTAATCCTCGTACTCCACTCGTTGCTGACTCTGTATAGCCGCTCTAGGTACCTGAGCAACGGTTGTCCTTAAAGGTAAGAAAGTCGGGCGACCCAACGGTGCCCGCGAGCGGTATATTGTCGGGAGCGACAGGGAGGGTACGACCGACGTTACTGGCGTGCTTGGCCCCTGTTCGTATCTCGCGAGAGTTACAAAACCACGAAAGTCGAGCTCTACCAAGAGCACACGCGAGACAAGGTAAGGAGACGGTTCACCTTGTTGGTAACCGCAGAGACTTGGTGGGACGACAGGGCAGGCACCGATGTACTGGTGGTCCTGACTGTTGTCGTTGACCGCGGGTCGGTTAAGTCGAGGCAACGATAACGGTTGTCACGCAGGTTAATTAAAATGCTAAATGGTTCGGCGGATGTCTTGAGTAGCCTTTTTGGCTTATACGCACTACCTACACGTGGGACGAGGAGTGTGGGCTCCCCTGCATCGTAGTCTCGTTCGAGGGTCTTCAGACGTCAGCAGTATCGCGGGCTGATTGCCGGGAAGTGGTGTTGTCTTCTCTTGCTCGAGCGGTGTATTTGTATTTGCTTTGATTTTGCTTCACCGGCCAGTCACGCACCGTGCAGGAGTACGTTCGGGTTAGGGTCCAAAGCCCGGCGTACATAGGATATAGTCCGGCGGATGACCTCTCTGTTGATTGCCGAAGGATGGGCTACTTTGTGTCGGATAGCTTTGGTGGAGCGTTCCCTAACAAGGTTCCCGCCACCCTGGAGATCCGAGCGTCGTAGAGTCACGCCAGTGCACCCCTGCAGGGAAGATTGATCTATTCAAATAGTCGTGTCCACAGTAACAGGACGCTTTATGCTGAAGCTGGATCTTACCACTACAAACTATTATTATTAAACTATATGGTTCCGGGTTCTCTTCCTCGCGGGGATGTCGAGGAGGGGATCTTGGAGGCATTGTTAATTATTACAACTTACTATTATACAATGCTGCAGCAACTTCTGCTGCATTGTTACTTTATGCTTTATATGAACTGTTGGCTATTCTCTCCTCATGCTGCAAGACTCGTCGGAAGATGCTAGTCTTCGATAGGCCTAGCTTCTTACCCTTATTCTGATTTCTATCTTGCAGTCCACTATATATAGCCTCCCCTTCCATTTGATACAATGCATAATGCTTAGTAGCGGACGTAAGACTCGCGGGTATGCTAGATACTCACCTTTGCTTTATTTCCCCTTTTTCGTTTTGCCTGATCGGCCGCTCCAGCCGACGTTGGAGCCCAGGAGCAGGAGTACCCCGGAGGCGACTACTACGACGTCGAGTTCCCCGTTGACCAGGAGTAGTTCGGTGGATCCCAGGCAGGAGGCCTTGCCTTTTCGATCAGTGTTGATTTTTGTGTTAGCCTTCTTAAGGCAACCTTGTACCCTTGTGTCTGTACTCAGATACTTTTGCTTCCGCTAACTTTGTGCTTTCGAGCTGTTGTATTCGAGTCCTCGTGGCCCCTGGCTTGTATTAAACAGCTTGTATTATTTTATTTGTAGAGTTGTGTTGTGATATCTCACCGTGAGTCCCTGATCTCGATCGTGTACCTTGCGTGCATGATTACTGTACACGGTCTGATTTTGGGGGTGTCACAAGTACGGAATGTAAAAGAGACAATGAAAGATCAAATGATTCACTAGTTTTATTGTAATATGGAAGACCCACTTATATACATGATGAGAAGGTGCGTTGAGGAGACATCTCTTCCTCAATAGACACCTACTGGAAAGCATCCCTTCAATATACAATTGATCACATGTTTTATTTCTCAACAGAGACGAACGACTTGTGCGCGTGTACGATATTGCCCTCAATAGACACCTACTGGAAAGCATCCCTCCAATATACAATTGATCACCTGTTTTATTTCTCAACAGAGACGTGCGCGTGTACGATATTGCCGTGTGGCGCCTCAGTGTGCCCGCAAGCAAACGCAACTTCCACGAGGGTCTTCTTCCACGCTGGCAACTGTACAACTACTACTATGGTGTTGATTGTAATGCATCGTGGGGGAGGGCAAGTATTTAAATTTCAATAAAAATGTAGTCTTTAATTTGAATGCATAAATATTTTAAAGTTTAAGCTTAAAATTGTAGTAGTAGTAGTATAGTTGTTTTCTGAGCAGCTGACGACCGTGCTCAAAACCAGAAATTTAGTGCAGCTATTGAAAAGAAAATTTGACACACCAAATGATGCTCTGTCGATCCAGAGGGTCAACATGGATTATACTCGTCGGCCCCCTCTCAGGAAGAATTCTACTACTCGAAGTCAAAAGCCAGCCTCTCATGAAGAATTCAACTACTTTAAGTCAAAAGCCAGCCCATAAGACGCAAGCACGACACCACAGATAAAACAGATTCAGCTGGAAATAACCGGCAGAATGATTAACTGTGCATCCGAACATTAACTTAAGTACAATAAGTACATGGTCTTCCCGTGTACGGCATCACCAGAGCACAGCGTCTACGAAGCAAATCGCACCGCAAAAGGGATTTAACTATATAGATCATCATCGTCGGCTGCTGCGGCAGCCGATGCAAAAGGATCAGCTGCAGGAGCAGCGCCAGCAGCCGGCTGATCAGCGAAACGGAACTCGCTGCCAAATCCGCGAGACTGCTGCAGTGTCTGGGCGAAGGCCTGGTACTTGCGGATGTCAGCATCGCTCACACTCCGGCGTGCATACTTCATCGACTCCTCGAAGTGAGCAGCCCTGATCTCAGCCACCTCGTCCACCTCGTCCTCCTCCATGGCTTCAGGGTTGTCCTTCTTCCGTCTCTCCCTCTCGATGTCCTGGAAGGGTAAGTCGCATTAGGTCACATGAGTCAAATCAGAGAATTGTATGGCAGAACTAATACTGCCGTAGTTCAATTCACCGATGCTGTCAGTTCAATTCATAGAAAATTGCTGGTTACCTTTTCGATGTTCTCCCTGATGGCATATTTACAAGCACGCTGGCAAATTTCCGTGATATCAGCACCGCTGAACCCTTGGGTGTACTTGGCCAGAGCACTAAGATCAATATCCTTGGCCAAGGGGGACTTCCTGAGGCATGCTTTGAAGATCTGGTGCCTTGAATCAACATCAGGAAGTGGGATGTAGATAAGCTGATCAAGACGCCCTGGCCTAAGCAGAGCAGGGTCTATGATATCTGGCCTGTTGGTAGCACCAATGATGAAGACGGTTTTCTTGGCATTCATGCCATCCATCTCAGTCAGCAGCTGGTTCAGTACTCTATCAGCGGCACCTCCAGCATCCCCGCTGCTGCCTCCTCTCTGTAATATCATGGTTCAGAGTTATCAGCCTAATAGAAATGCAACAGAGAGAGAGAGAGAGAGAGAGAGAGAGAGAGAGAGAGAGAGGAGAGAGACTGACCTGGGTAGCAATCGAGTCAAGCTCATCAAAGAAGAGCACACATGGTGCTGACCCCCTAGCCTTGTCAAAAATCTCACGCACATTAGCCTCACTCTCACCAAACCACATGGTAAGCAGCTCAGGTCCCTTGATACTGATGAAGTTTGCTTGACACTCGTTGGCAATTGCCTTAGCCAACAAAGTTTTACCACAGCCAGGAGGGCCATAGAACAGAACACCTTTGGAAGGAGACATGCCAAACTTCTCAAACTTCTCCGGATGCTCCACTGGGTATTGGACAGTCTACAACAATACCATTTTACGTTAACACAAGTTACAGCTAGGACACATCTATTCATAGAAATAATGGACAGAGCAACAAAATACCTCCTGCAACTCCCTCTTGACATTCTCCAGACCACCAATATCTTCCCAAGAGACATTGGGAACTTCAACAACCTGGTTTAAATAGATAGAAGGTAAGCCCTACAAAACATGTATACAAAACAAAATTGACAAAACAAAGTTACAACAGATGCTCACAGTTTCCCGGAGAGCGGACGGGTTGCTTGTGGTCAGCGCAGTCTTGAAATGGTCATTTGTCACAGCCATAGAGTTGAGTATCTCAGCATCTATGGTCTCATCCTCAAGATCAATAATATCCATTTTCTCACGAATACATTGGAGAGCAGCCTCAGTGCAAAGAGCAGCAAGATCCGCACCAACATACCCATGGGTATCTCTTGAAATATGTTCCAGTTCAACCTGCAATAATAATATTAGAAAAGGCGATCAAGATCAGGTTCCATCAAACTGAGCAAAAATCCAAAAAATTATCACATTCAAGAATTGCTAAGAAAGATCACTCACATCTTCAGCCAACTTCATGTTTTTGGTGTGAATCCGGAGAACTTCAAGGCGTCCGACTTCATCAGGGACTCCAATGTCTATCTCCCGGTCAAATCTGCCAAATCTTCTGAGAGCAGGATCAATGCTGTTTGGGCGGTTTGTAGCACCCATGACAATAACATGTGCACGGGATTTAAGACCATCCATAAGAGTCAAGAGCTGTGAAACAATACGCCTTTCAACTTCTCCATTAGTCTTCTCTCTCTTTGGGGCTATAGAATCTATCTCATCAATGAATATGATTGATGGTGCATTCTTCTCTGCTTCTTCAAATGCCTTTCTGAGATTGCTCTCACTTTCTCCAGCTAGCTTGGACATAATTTCTGGGCCATTAATCAGAAAGAAGAATGCACCTGTTTCGTTAGCAACAGCCCTTGCTATAAGGGTCTTGCCAGAGCCAGGTGGCCCAAACAGCAATATGCCCTTTGGAGGTTTCACGCCAATAGACTTGAACAGTTGAGGGTGACGCAGTGGGAGTTCAACCAGTTCTCTGATCTGGGCCATCTGCTTCCTAACTCCACCAACATCATCATATCCAACATCATCAAGCCTTTCCTCATCCTCCCTCTTAACAGGCTCACCATCACAGAATATCTCAGTGTCTGGTGCAACGATGCAATACTCAGGAGGGTCTGTCTCAATAACTTTGAATTCCACACTTCTCATTCCACCCCTCACAAGGAAAAGATCGCCTTTTCTCAAAGGACGGTAAGCTTCAAGGAAGTATGCTGAAAAAACCAGATGAATATAGAAAATTAATGGAAGGGACTGCCAAAAGTGTACATCATCCCAACAAAATATGTCAAGTCATAATAAGGTTTCTTATCAGCTGAGAAACAAATATGCAGTGCCCGGCAAAACTATCCATCTACACTTATGAACAAAGTTGCTGTTTTCAAGATTGTATAAACAAATTTGTTGTCTTTTGAGATTGTATAACAAATTTGTTTTTTCGAGATTGTATAAACAAAGTTGTGAACAGCTCACTTGAATAACCCAGATGATACGCTAACATTATGCAAAAGCACTGGAAGTTAAAAACTTAGGCCAACTTAGGCTGTGATGAAAGATCTGATGAACAGATTTGCTATAAAATATTTCATTGATAGAGAAATCTCACGTTTCAAGAAGGCATCAAACAAGTTCCCAGTCATGCCTTCAACTGTGTCATCAATAGGAAGTATGTGCACACGCTTGCCATATTTGACATCTGGGCATTGGTGGACAGAGATCACATCACCAAGTCTCACTCGCAAGTTCTTGCGGACCGTCTTGTTCATTCTGATCTTTGGCTCGTCGCAAGTGTCATCTGCAAGCACAATGCAGATTGTGTCCTTCCTCTTCTTACCCTGCAAGACAGTGATCCTAAATGTCAGTGGCCATGAATTAAGTACTAGTAGCTCGCTTGCTAAAAGAATAATTATCATATAGTGGCAATACTGAGAATAAATTCAACAAACATAGGTGTTGCACCACAGAATCATATATAGAAGGTTATAATTGCAAATATGAGACACACATCAATCATGTACAATATTTCCAAAACAGGAGGAGGACCATCATAGCAATTGTACTGTTAAGGTAATCCTGGTGTATAAACGAGAAAGCTATTAACTCCCAGGTGTTCCCAGTTATTAACTACACACCGATTGGTACTGTATTAATTAAGTTATCTAGTCGCATCAGTCAGCTAAGACGGTGGCCATGAATCTACCACAAGACATAGTTATATGCATCTATCCAGACCTTAGTAAGTAAGCAGTGGCAGAACATATAAAAAAATCACTAGATTGGTTACTCGGCGTGGCCAGTGGAGGAGCAGCTAGATTGAAAATACACTGTCGATCGAAAATTCACTAGATTGGTTACTCGGTCTGGCTAGTAGATAGGGAAGCAGCTAGGTTCTGTAGGTGAAGATCGAAGCGATTACAAATTTGGAGGCTTGATTAGCAACAGCCGAGGCCCTGGGATGCGGCGCGGTACCTTGAGCAGGACAGTGTCGCCGCGGAAGAGCTGGAGCTTCTCCATGGTGTCGGGGTGGAGGGCGACGACGGAGTTGTCGTCGTTGGTGGCCTCGTCGACGACGAGGCGGTTGGGCGACTTCTTCCGCTCGAGGATCGCCGTGGAGAAGTCCTTCTTCGACTTGTTGCTGCAACCAGAAAAAAAATCCCCAAATAAAATCAGCGAAAAGCGGGCCAGATCGGAAGCCCTAGGTAGATCGGGGCGGGGGCTCACGGATCGGAGGAGGAGGCCTCCCCCTGCGGGGTCGGGGCGGACATGGCGGGCGGATCGGGGGTTCGCAGGGCGGCCGGCCGGCGCCGCTAGGTCTCGGCGGGGAGCGGTGGAGGATATGCTTTGGGAAGTGACGGAGGAGGTGGGCGAGGGGGAGAGAGAGAGGAGGGGATTAGTTGGGCTTTATTTATAGCTTCTTTTCGTGCGGGGAGGGGTTTGGGATTTTTCGTTTTTTTTCTTTTTTTCGTCTGTTGTAGAAGACGGACGCCATGACGTGCGGGGCCGGGCCGCGCGTGGGCCACCGGGCAGAGAGGGCTGGGGGTCGCGCGGGGCCACGCCGGAAGACTCTGGAAGGCTCGCGGTCGTCCCGTGTGGTTAGTTGGAGGTTGGATGATGATGGATCGGATCGGACGGAAGAAGGAAGGAAGGGAGATGATCTCCGTTTACACGTTTGGTATCTTGAGGTTGAGGGGGAGACATCAATCGAGAGGAGGATGCTACTTCTCTTGAGGGAAAGTCACCTTTGATCTATAGGTATGCTTCCTTTTTTAGAAAAAACACGTATTTCAAACCGTTCAAAATTTTCAGAAAAAATATTCGTCTGTGTATCTACACATTTTACATACAGTTTCACGAAAAACCGACATTTTTTATGGGTAGGTAAAAAACTAAAATGTGCGGTGAACGATCTTATTTTGGCACTGTATTTTATCTTTTCTACGGAGGACACGCAAAATGTCGATTTTTCCGTGAAACGACTTTGTGTGTATCTAGAATATAAAGATGTATGTGCTGATAATATTTTTTACATTTCAAAGTGCATCCATAATACATTTTAAATACCTCATGAAAGTGAAAACACTACGTTCCTTCTCTTGACCTCCTTTATACTCGGGTGTTCTTTTTCAGTTACAGAAAAATTATCTTGATGAAAATGGTATAATACATGAACTTAAAAACCTCGTGAAAGTGACCGTTTAACTAAAATGTGAATTTAGATTAATACAAAACGTGTAGACGCGATATTTGACATGTTGATGACCCGTAAGTGTAGGGAATTGCAACAGTCTTCGAGGGTAAGAATAACCCAATTTATAGATTCGGCACAAGTGGAGACAAAGGATATTTATAAGTTTTAACAGTTCAATTATCAATTCAACCGCACCTAAAAGATACTCTCTCTGTTCCTTGATATAAGGTGCATAAGCTTTTTGCACGAATATTAGCGCGTACGTATAATGCTACAATTGGAATGATCTTTCCCTATAAAAACTTGGAAGAAAACAGTTAGAATCAACCAATAATAGGAAACAGACCCTCCGTTCTATCTCTTTCCGCAGGTATATTTGCCTAGACGGGTGGTATCATACCAATATGCCATGTGTTTTGGAATTTTTCTCAAAACTTTAGGCACCTTATATCAACGAACGGAGGGAGTACTTGCTTGGCAACAATTTATTAGTACCAACGGTGTGATGATAGTAGCGACGGCAACGGAAATAAGCAAAGACAACAAAGTAAAGCAAGTAGTAACAAGCAAGATTAAAACATTGTAGGGTGGGGGTATGATTGGGCGCTGTATGGATGAGATATAACTTGTAATAGATTTAACACGGGGCAAGACTCATAGAAAATGTAATGATCATCTAGGCATATATCAAATATTAGGCATGTATCTGAAGGGTAGTTGTGCGTGGTTGCCATAAGAACTTGCACAACAATTTTTGTCCTACCATCCCGCTATCAACGGGGCCAAAAGTAATTTATGGAGATTAACGTGCTCCTGTCAAAGAGCACCGGAACAAAGTATTAACAATCTATGGATATATGTAATCTTCAAGTTATGGTCCATCCCCTTTGGTGTCCCAAGCTGTCACCATTGAGATCGTCGATTCCGGACTATAACAGGTAGTGTTCAGATCTGAAATCATGTTACTCGAACCTAAAGTGAAAAGCATTAAGAGCAACAAGATGCAACAAAAATGATAAACAGTATAATAGATGATAGGCAACATGCCTCCAATAATTTGATGAACTATTACATCGTCAATCTCATCCAATCCCTATAAAAAAGCGATATTTCTTATTGGTAAGGTAAAAAAGGAATAAAATGTGTCGTGAATGATCTTATTTTAGCATTGTATTTTATCTTTTCCACAAAAGGCACAAAAAAATATCGATTTTTCGTGAAACGACTTTGTGTGTGTATCTAGAATGTAAAGATGTACACACTGATAATTATTTTTGATATTTCCAAATGTGTCCATAATACGTTTAAATAAAGGGAGCATATGCACCCCAAAGGATCAGTGGTGATGTGACGTGCATAAATTACTAAGAAGAGTTCTTGGCCTATGCAGTGTTGTTAGGGTGCTCATTGTGATAGCGGTGGTTTGTAGTGGTTCTTTGTAGTAACTAGATGATACCCCGCGCGTTGTTGCGGGAATCAGTTGCAATATATTTTGAATGATTGATTGCATGAAATATGAATAGTTGAATTAATAGTATATAAACTAAATTATATAAAAATACATTTTATGTATTGTATTTTATTATTGTGTAGTTAAAAATATTTATTAAATATAAGTAATGTAATATAATAATAAAAATCCATGCATGTTGAGTAAGTTGTCATCTATCATTATATTGATATATGCATGAGATCAACTAATAACAAAGAACTCGTTCTTATGCATATTGTGGTGAGTATTTGATGATGTGACATGTATGCATGTTAAAAGTGATGTAATATAATAGGAAAAAAATCCATGCATGTTGAGGGAGATTGCATGTGTCATTAAATGGATGTGTGCATGAAATCAACTAATAATGAATAACTTGTTCTCATACATATTGTGGTGGGCCTTTGATGAGGTGGCATGCTTGCATGTTGAGATAGATAAGATAGTGGGGATGATCTATTATAGTATTATAGATTTAGCACTGGATTTGTAGTGGTGCTCACTGTTAATTACAACTCCTAGATTTGTAAAGGTGCTCATTATGTACTCCTGGGTTAGTTATCACATTGTAGCACTGGAATTGTTACTGATGCCTAATAGATGTGTAGTCAATTGTTAGTGATTATGCTCATTATGGTGTCCTATATTTAATTATTAATGGTTATGCTCATTGGAATTGCTAGGAATCTTAATTATGAGAGTAGTAAATCATGAGAAGGTAGTTCTTCTCACTATAGTTATTTACAATGAGAAGGTAGTTATTTTCACAATATGTTATTTAATTGCACATTATAGTAGTTCTTCTCACTATATGTTATTTATAATGAGAAGGTAGTTTACTAGTTCCTTTTTATGCTCACTATAGCAGTTAAACTTGTAGTGTCCTGATGCATTTGTTTAACTAGATGATACCCCGCACGTTGTTGCGGAAACTATTAACAAATAATTTAAGGGTCATTTACATTTTTCCCCCTAATCTTGCCCCAGTCTCATCTTTATCCCTAAAAAAACATGTGCTCAACTTTGCCCCTCTTCCGTTAGTGGTCGTCTCAGAAATAGCCCTAATCACTGTTTCCGTCTGGTCAAAGGGGTTTGACCGTCTATGCGACATTTTTTCGACGATTTTGCCCTTACTCTCTCTCTCTCTTATCATTTCCCTCTCATCTCTCTCTCTCTCACCTCCCTCTCATCTCTCTCTCACCCACCGGCGCCGCGCCTCCTCCCGTCCCGCACCTCCTCCCTCCCCTGGACTCCCCGCCGGCGAGATCCCTCCACCGCACGGGCCGCGCCTCACCGTCCCCCGCCGGGCCTCGCCTCGCTGTCCCCCGCCGGACCCGCGCTCGCCTTGGCCCGCCCCGGTGAGATCCCCCGTCAGGCTAGCGCTCGCCCTTGCCAGCCCCGACGAGACCCCCCACCACCCTTGGACACCAGGCGAGCTCCCTGGTCACGTTCTCCGGCGACATCGATGATTTCCTGGTCATGCCCCACTCGCACCAGCGCCACCGAGCTCCTCCCGCGCTGGTCGTGGCCTGCGCTCGCCGTGGCCCGCTCCCGTGCTCGCCGTGGCCCGTGCCTGCGCTGGCCGTGGCCTACGCCCGCGCTCGCCGTGGCCCTCTCCCGTGCTCGCCGTGGCCCGTGACCGCGCTGGCCGTGGCCTACGCCCGTTCTTGCCGTGGCCTACCCGGCGAGATCCACCGCCGCCCCCTGTACCCCGCGAGCACGGCGAGCTCCCCCACCGCCCCCCTGGACCCTGCGAGCGCGGTGAGCTCCCCCACCGCCCCCCTGGACCCGCGTGCACGGAGAGCTCCCCGCCACCCCTCATCCTCCCACGCTGCCGGCTGCCAGAGCTCAAGCCGTCGCCGGAGAGAGAGAAGATAAGAGAGAGAAGATGTCAGTAGCAGGGAGAGAGATTTTTTTATTTTTTTCCAAGGGTAGGTCCCACATGTCAGTGGCATATGCACACAAGGGTAACTTGTCCAGAAATTATCCCACTAACGGTCAAACCCCTTTGACCAGACGGAAACAGTGATTAGGGGTATTTCTGAGACGGCCACTAACGGAAGAGGGGCAAAGTTGAGCACGTGTTTTGTTTAGGGGTAAAGATGAGACTGGGGCAAGATTAGGGGGAAAATGGAATTGGCCCATAATTTAATGTCTTAAAAATAAAAATAAATTATGAAACATAGTATAATTTATTTTTTGAAAGAAATATTGTTAAAAATTGATTAAAAATCCAAAATTGAGTGTGGTTTTTGTTTTGTTAACTTATTACCTTGGCAATATATCAGCAAGACGATATGAAATGAAAACAACATTGAGTAAAGACAGTGGAGACGCCACCCTTCGCTAAACCCAAAACATGTTGGGGTTCGCAGCGGAAAAGACAATTTTTTCCTAACTAGCGTTTCTCATAACCCAAAATCTAGCTAGCCGTATTGCCGTAACGGAAAGGAGTGCGGAATAACATACCTCGGGGTGTAGTCCGTTACGCGGGAAACGTTCCCGCGAACGTGGCTGGTGTAGTCGAACAAGTTTCACAGCCCCCTGGATGTGTTAGCACCCGGATGGGTGTAGTGCCACACGTGTAGCACCTCGTAGTACTCGCACACGTACGAGACTCGATGACGACCTCCGATCTCCGATCCAGCGAAGGTGGCGGAAGTAGACCTCCGGAACCAGAGTTTCGGCAGCACGACGGTCTCTGTGTAGCAGAGATGCCTCAATCCCACTATAGGCCCCAAACAAGGGGGGCCCACCGTGGAAGAGACGAGGAAGGGGAGAAGACCGGAGAAAACCGATCTCCATTCGGAGTAATATTTATTTTCTCACGAATTTCTGTGTATTAAATATGTGCACCCTCCCATCTATATATATGCGGAGGGGAGGGAGTCAACCCCTCCCCCTAGCAAGGTGGGACTAAAGTCCCTTGCTAGGGGGAGGTGGCCGGCCAAGGGAGGAGGGGGGCGCACCCCTCATGGGCCCTAGGGCCCATGGCGCCTCCCTCTCTCTCTTTTTCTTTTTCCCTTTATTTTTCCTAATGGGCCTCTTTCATAAATAAGGCCCATGGCACTTTTTAATTATAAAGAAAATGTTTTTAATTTTTAATTAAATTAATTAATAACTAAAACATATTATTCCTTCTCTCGGTGCTCCGGAACACCTTCCGGCTCACTCCGAAACTCCTTCAGGTCAACACGAAACTTTTCTGATGCTGCTTCCTTTATTCTCCGGTAACTCCGATAGTTCCGAAAAGGTCTCCGATTTCATCGAGCCCTTAAGTGTGTTACCCTACGGCCCGAGAACACTCCAAACATGACCGAGATGAGGCTACGGTCAATGATCATCAGCGGGACCTGGATGCCCATAATGACCCCTGTGCATTCCGGATATCAATATCGATTGGACCTTACGTCGTATAGCATTCCATTTGTCAGCGATACTAGATTATTTCCGAGATTCGATCAATGACATCCTATGTCTGGTTCAACCTCGTTATGACAAATCCTTATTCACTCGTTCCCGTGATATTCATCCCCGTGACCTAATCACACGCTGCGCAGCTTTATGGATGGAATCTCACCGAGTGGGCACTGAGTATCTATCCATCACATGGATTGACAAATCCCGCTCTTGTAACAATACTCCTCAACATATCTCCACGGAATACCCAAGATAAAACCGTTATGACCCGCATATTTCAGTCAGGTGGTGGGATGTAAGTCAAAGCATCCGGGAAGATAGCAATTATGCACGTACTCACGGTCAAAGGAACGGTCTACTACGTTCTGTAATTACAACACTGAACCTTCATAAGTTTGATCATGCTGTAATGCTTACTTTGGGTAATGTTCATCACGTCACTCATCCAGTGAGGTGACCTCATAGTCAAGAGACTTAATTGTCCATAATCGCGAAACCACGACCATCATGTTGACCATGAACTAGTTATTCAAATAGAGGCTAACTAGGAACACTGGGGGTTTCTATACCACACATGTATCATTGTTTCACTGATTCAGTTCTAGCACGGTATGAAACTGGTTATGAACTTGCTTAGATATATCGGAATAATCATATATTATTTGCCTCTAGAGCATATATCCAACAAAACAATGATAGCAACTACGTATATGCATTCATAAAAAAACATAGCGCATAGCAAAAAAATGTGAGGTAACTCATAATTTGATTTCCATGAAAGAAATCAGTTCTAAATCGTGAGATTGAGTGTGAAAAAACAGTTGATATTTATTTGTGAAAGGTTGCATGCGCATGTGGATTTAATGGGAGCGCACGAAGAGTTAGTGGAAAAAGTTAAAAGATGATGGGCCTACTTGATGATGTGGATAACTTGCATGTCAAGATAAATAGGCTAGTGGGGATAAACTATTTAGGTATTATAGATTATAGATTTGTAGGAAGATGATAACGGTGGATTTGTTGAATGGGTTGATCCACATTGGCCTCCAACAATGCAAAATGCATTGTGAAGTTTTGGCAAAGGTATGAGGATGCCAAAGATGACAGAAGGGACAATATGGATAGCTCACTGACAATTCATCATGTGATAGGAGAGAAAAATAAGCTTGATGCTAAATATGCCATAATAGTTGAAGATGTGGAAGGCCTTTCCCTTCTCAAGATGTTAGGGTTGACGATTTCAGTTATCTGCAGAATGTGATGCAAGGTGAACATGACAAGAAATCTAAAGATCACACTGCAGAGATCACAAGGAAAGATGGAGAAAACTAGAGGTTGCAGGAGAAATGTGTCATCCTTCAGAACCTGGCAAGAGCTCAAGCAAAAGTTAATCGATTAAGGTTGGGATTGTAAGAACACTCAAAGAATAGTGAGTCGATTAAGGCTCTCAATCATCACTAGTAGATTATTAGCGTGTTGTCGACACACACGGTTCAACCTATCCTTAATGCATGTAATATTTATAGAAAACTTCTCAACCTTTGTCCAAAGCCTCTCTTGTTGGCTCAACTCCCTTGATCGACATTAGATGGTACGCATATCGTTGTTTATATATAAATCCAATGAAAGGTTGACCTCCTCGTCCTCGTTATCAGATTTTTCATGCCACGAGCTCAACATCTTTCTAAAAACAATGGATCAAATGATAGAAAAAAATTATAACGTGATCAACCTTGCTTTGAATACCACTTGATACAACGTCCAACTTAATTGACGCCGTTATAATTTTTGCCCAGTCTTACACGATACAAAACAGTTGCGATTAGTTCACCTTTAAAATCCGAAATATTCCATGTCTTATAAAATGAAGCACACGCACTAGAAATGGCAGCAGTGAGTTCTTGTTGTTTTTAGGGCAACTTCAACACGCCGACGCATAACACATTTTTCTGCCCGTTTTGGTCCGTTTGCATCGGCGTAGACAAAAATCACGGCCCAACGCGCTGGCGCAAACGGACATGTGTCTGTTTTTTTGTCCATTCTGACCCATTCCCGGAACAAATTTGGGCCTAGTTTGCATCGGCGTGGACATGCTCCGGAAGTCCGCGCCGCATCCACTTCCTTCTCCCCTAGCCCGTGCGTTATTGGCCAAAACATCCACTCCCACCTCCAGACGCCCCGCTCGTGGTCGCGCCGACAGCTCGATCCGCTTGTGGTCGCCGCCGGCATCTCCTCCGCCAACTGCTAGCGGTCGCCTCCCGCCAACACCTGCGCCGGTTGTCTCTCGGCGCAACATTGATACGTCTCAAACGTATCTATAATTTTTGCTTGTTTCATGCTCTTTTATGTGACATTGTTATGTGTTTTGCTACACTTTTATATCTTTTTACACATATTTGGACCAACCTACTAACTCAGTGCATCTAGTGCCAGTTTTTGTTTGCTGGTGTCTTTTAGTTGCAGTGATTTTTACCCATTTTACAGAGCTCCAAAAATTCCAGAAAAATCATATTAAAAATAAGCGTACATGAAGCTTCCAGAGCACCGAAGGGGAGACCGGGGGAGCCAGGCCCCACCCAGGAGGCCAGCTGGCGCGGGGCCCCTCCTGGTCGCGCCACCAGGGCGCCTGGGAGGTGGGGCCACCCCCTGGTGCCCACTTCGGCCTATTTTTACCCCTCGCAGAGACCCCCGCATCGCAAATTTTCTCTTTGTTCCGCCGTCGCCGCGCTTCCAAGATCAGAAGCACCAGAAGACCTCTTTCCGGCACCCTGCCGTAGGGAGGATCGAGCTTCGGGAGCTTCTCCACCACCATGGACGCTTTCCGGATGTGCCGTGAGTAGTCCTCCTTGAACCATGGGTCAATGACCAGTAGCTATGTGATGTCTTCTCTTCAATCTTGTGTGCTTCAATTCCTAGCCCTTGTGAGCTGCCCTACATGATCAAGGCATCTATGTAATTTTCCTTTTGTTGCTATGCTGTGTTTGTTGGGATCCTGAAAGGATCGGAATGTCGACTAGAGGGGGTGAATAGGCGACTAACACTTTTTAACCTTTTCTTAACAATTTAGGCTCAACAAGGAATATAGGTTGTCTAGATATGCAACTATGTGAGCAACCTATATGCCAACAACTATGATATAACAAGCAAGCAATAAATAAGCAAGGAAAGTAACTTGCACAAAGTAAAGGTAAAGGGGAACACGGGAGACAAGGATATGTTTCCGAAGTTCCTTCTCTTTTGAGAAGTACGTCTCCGTTTGGAGAGGGTGAGGAGCACAATGCTCACACGAAGCCAACGAGGGCCACCCTATTTCTCCTCACGCTCTTACCGATGTAAGATGCCGTGATCCACTACGAGGCGGCCTTGAAGGTGGCAACCAAACCTTTACAGGCAAGGTTGGGGCAAACTCCACAACTTAATTGGAGGATCCCAACGAAACCACGAAGCTTCACCACAATGGAATGTGGCTTCGAGGTGACCTCTTCCGTCTAGGGCACCAACGCACCCAAGAGTAACAAGATCCACATGGGATTAGTGAGGGGAATCAAATATCCTTTGGTGGAAGTGTAGATCGGGGCCTCCTCTTCCAAACCCTAGAGAATCAACAAGTTTTGATGGCTAGGGAGGTAGATCAGGCAAGAATGGAGCTTGGGCGTCAATGGAGGTGAGAGCAATAAATGAGGTAAGGTTCAATGGGGAAGAAGACCCCCTTTTATAGGAGCCCTTAAATGCAGCCGTTGGCTGTCCACCAACCACGGTAATACCGCTTAAGAAGCGGTACTACCGCGCCGCGGTACTACCGCCCCACGGTACTACCGAGCCCCAGTGCCGCCTCCACTACCGCAAAGTCCAGTGGGAATCCGGTAGTGGATGTGGTACTGGTTCACGGTACTACCGCTCTGGGAGCGGTACTACCGCTCCAAGGTACTACCGAGCCCCAGTGCCGCCTCCATTACCGCAGAGTCCAGTGGGAATCCGGTAGTGGATGCGGTACTGGTCCACGGTACTACCGTGGAGTGGTACTACCACTCCTAGAGCGGTACTACCGCCCTGACAGAGCCAGGGAGCCACATCCAATAAGTCCCCACACCTCCACGACGCAAAAGGAATATGTGGGTGCAGAAAGTGAGACCGTGTGATGATTCCACCCACAATTTCCAAAGAGGATTCCCTCTTCATAGTACGGTTTTCCTACGACTCAATTAACACAAAAGGAGATCGAAAGAAAAACTCCGTCTTCACGATTCGTACACCGAGGGGGCAATAACCGTCTTGTGCCAATAATGTCCTTATCTGAAATGCTCATTGCACCCGGTTAGTCCGCAAATGTATTGTCATCAATCACTAAAACCAATCAAGGGAAAACATGCCCTATCAATCTCCCCCTTTTTGGTGTATTGATGACAACACAAGATTTGTACAATAATAATAGGGAATTTTAAAACAACATGTCATTAGTTTATAAAATATAGACAGGCTCCCCCTTGATGTGTGCATCATTTTAGATATGCCTCTGGAATGCAAGACACACACATAAGGAGGACACTCCCCCTGTATTTTATAAACTAGGCCATACTAAGCTAGACAAAACAAGTATGTGAGCATAAGGATAACATGTCATAACATAGCACCACATAACCAGACAGTAAGAGTACTAACATAAGATAGCATATGTCTCACACCATATATCACGGAAGTCTCACAAGACGGACTAAAAACCAAAGCAAATAAACGGAGTTCACAAGCGGAGCAGATGAGACAAATAAAACACGTTTGTGACTCGCCCAACCCTGAGAAAATGCAAATCGGAGTCCTAGACCTCTCTCCCCCTTTGGCATCGAGACGCCAAAAAGGCAGAGAATTACCTAGCGTCCCAAGGTGATGAACTACTCGTCGTCCTGGTCGTAGTCCTCGTCATCGTCAGACTCCTCGGACTCCACAGCTGCCTCTATGTCACCAGTAGCTGGCCGCTGAGCAGTGGACGAAGGGCCAGGCACATCATCAGTGAGGTCCCACGCGCTGAACTGGGAGATCCACCTGTCCTCGGGAGTGATGCTCCGCTCGGACCCACTCTCAACGGTCATGCCCTGCTGTCTGTAAAAAGCCTTCTGCAGCCGCCTATTCTCCTTCTCGCGCCTATGGGCCTCATACAAGCGGTGTTGAACGTCAGTCTGAAGGCAGAAGAGCTGCTTCACCTTGGTGAGCTTGGCAGCCCATCCGGGCTGCTCTGGACCCTGAGCAGAAGACGAACCACCCGCACCAAAGCTCGCACCAGAGCATGTACGGGGAACACTGCCGCCACCAGCCTCCTGCTCCTCCTGAACCTCCTCATCAGACCCGGCAAGAGGAGGGGAACCATGCGCAGGACCATGACCGCCAACCCAGTTGTCCTTGATGCGCAACTGAACCTCCTCGTGAGCAGTCAGAGGCCCCACGGGAAGGTGCTCAACAGCAAAGGTAGCTGCCCACATGATCTCGAAAAGGACCTGAAGATAAGGGCCATAAATGGGAACCATACGTTCTATCACAGCAGCATGGAGCTCCTCCCACATGATGTCACATACATCCAAGGTCTGCGTGGTGCCCTTGCACTCCACACAGAGGAGAAGCATGTCCATCAGATGGTCGTGAACCATGTCCAGATTTCCCACACGGGGAAACAGAGAAGTCCGGAAAATGCGATGCATGATGTCCAAGAACGGGCAGAGAACCACTCTGTACTTCTGATGTCCCTTGGCATCGGTATATGGAATCTACTTCTAATAAGGCCCTAACATGCTCTTGGGCTTGGCAGTCGCTGAGGCATATGGGCTGACACCAACGGGCGCCTCTTGCGTGGAGACGGGAATGCGCAGAGCTGTCATGAACTCCCCCCATGTGCAGCTGACTTTCTCGTCCTTGCACATCCAAATGATGGTCCGATCATCGCGATTGGTGAAGTACACTGTGGCAAAGAACTGGGCAAGAAGCTCGGCATCGAACCGCTTGTTGAAGGAGATGATGTCCAGAATCTCAAACTGCTCGCATAGAGCATATGCCTCTCCAAAGTAATCGGGGTAAGCCCGCATGTGCCTCAGCTGGACAGACTTCACGTGTGGAACAAACTTGTTCTTCCTGTGCTTCATAATCATATGGAACACATCCCTCTGAGTCTTGTTCCAGAACTGAGAGCCATCTAGCTCTGGGTCTCGCTCTTCACGGTAAGGATTGACACAACGGTAGGCCCTGTACTTGGGAAGAGAAAGCTCTGACACCGGCTTGACCGGTTCCTTCTTCTTGTGAGCAACCTTCTTGAAGTTTCTTCCGGGTGGACCCGAGGCCTTGCGCTTGGGATTCCGACGAGAGCCATCACCTGACCAACACCAACAGAGAGAAATGGAAAACAAAGCACATGAGATGCAAGAGCCGGACACAAGTGAACAAGGCAGGTCTGTTGGGGAGGTGTCAGTTTGCGGGATCCCGGTAGTACCGCACGAGGCACGGTAGTACCGCAGCGGGACCAGCGGTAGTACCGCCCTGGAGCAGAGGACACGGATCTGAGATCCGGTACTACCGGGGTTCCAAAAACTCAAACCACACCAACACATCTACTCCATTCCTATCTAGCAGTCTATCCATGTTCTCAAAGTGCCTAGGCATAGCCAAAAACCTAGTGGATCTACAAGTACTGCCCTAGCAACAAAGTTCAACAAAACTAAACCAAAGAAGAAGAGAACGGGGGCAATACCGGTATCCATGGCACCCGGGGGGGATAGGGAATGATCCCACCGGAGAAGAACAGGGAAAGATGGCACGGATGCGGCACACCGGGAGGGAGGCACCGGGATGGGCGCCGCTGCTGCAGAGGAGAGAAAACGAAACTGAAAGGGGGAATGGGGAGGAACTCCCCGTACCCGTTCAATTATAAGATTCCTCGGGACCGCGGTAGTACCGCACTAGGCGCGGTAGTACCATGACTGCTGCGGTAGTACCGCTGGCAGCAGAAACGCCCACCAAGGACAACGATGAGCGGGCTATTGCATCGAATGTCTTAGGGGGAAGGGCTTGGGATGACTCGAAACACGGCAGCTGGATGGAAAACATTCCGAGACAAAACAACAACAATAAAATGCAAGATCAAACTCAGAGTGATCAAGATGCAACAAAACAACCTGAACACAAGAAAGAAGCACAAAAGCGAACCAATCCTCCCAACGAGAGGGGCGGTGGCCGAAGCCACCATGTTTGAGCTTATTTGGTATGACACCACAAAGATGTATCTTGGGTTCATTGCCAATGCTCTTCTTTGAAGCACCGTTGTCACCTTGGGTGACCATGACGGCCACCGAACGTGACCATAGTGAAAGAATTTTTTCTCTTTCCGCATAATAGGTGGAGTGGTTGCCTATGAATTAAGCAACACTCCCCCTATGTCCATGCCTACATCCAAGCTAGACCTCATGTTGAGATGGGAAGTGTGGGCAAGTCTTCAAACCGCATTACTTGAATCAATGATATTTAGCTCATGCCTTAACTCTCCAAATCTTGCTTCATCTAAAGGCTTGGTGAAGATATCCGCAAGTTGATCTCCGGTGCCCACATATGAAAGGTCAATATCACCCCGCTTCACATGATCTCGAATAAAGTGATGACGAATCTCAATATGCTTCGTCTTGCTATGTTGAAAGGGGTTGTAGGCGATCTTGATAGCACTTTCATTGTCACATAAAAGAGGCACTTCGTCACACATGACACCGTAATCCTTCAAAGTTTGCCTCATCCATAATAATTGTGCACAACAACTTGCGACGACAATGTACTCGGCTTCGGTGGTAGATAGGGAAACACAATTTTGCTTCTTGGATGACCAACACACCAAAGACCTACCAAGGAATTGGCATCCTCCGAAAGTGGACTTCCTCTCCACCTTGTCTCCCGCCCAATCCGAATCCGTGTACCCGACGAGGTTGAAGCTTGAGCCTTTAGGATACCATAATCCAAAGTTTGGGGTATGAACCAAATATTGAAAGATTCTTTTGACAGCCACTACGTAACTCTCTTTTGGTGCGGATTGAAATCTTGCACACATGCCCACACTCAACATGATATCCGTCCTAGATGCACAAAGATACAACAAAGACCCAATCATAGAACGATACTCCCTTTGGTCTACCTCTTTACAGTTCGGGTTGAGGTCAAGTTGACACTTGAGTGGCATGGGGGTCTTGGCTCCTTTAAGACCATCATACTTGAACCTCTTGAGCATGTCTTGAGTATATTTGGCTTGATTAATGAAAGTTCCTCTTGACAATTGCTTGACTTCAAAACCGAGAAAGAACTCCAACTCTCCCATCATAGACATCTCAAACTTGTTGGTCATTAGCTTAGCAAACTCCTCATTAAAAGATTTGTTAATCGAGCCAAAGATAATATCATCAACATATAGTTGGCATATGAAAAATTGCCCACCAACCCTCTTAGTAAAAAGAGTGGGATCGATTTGCCCAATTTCAAACCCATAATCAACTAAGAACTCGGTAAGGTGCTCATACCAAGCGCGTGGTGCTTGCTTAAGGCCATAGAGCGCCTTGTCGAGTTTATAGACATGATTGGGGAAATTGTGGTCCTCGAACCCGGGGGGTTGCTTGACATATACCAACTCATTAATGGGACCATTAAGAAAAGCACTCTTCAAGTCCATTTGATATAACTTGAAGTTGTGATGAGAGGCATAAGCAAGAGCAATACGAATGGACTCAAGACGAGCCACGGGGGCAAAAGTTTCACCAAAGTCAATACCTTCGACTTGGGAAAAACCTTGAACCACCAACCTTGCCTTGTCCCGGATGACAATACCAAGTGCATCTTGCTTGTTCTTGAATATCCACTTGGTCCCAATAACATTATTATCACCTTTGGGTCTCTCCACTAATGTCCACACCTTGTTGCGCTTGAAGTTATTGAGTACATCATGCATGGCCTCAAGCCAATCCGGATCTTCAAGTGCCTCACCTAACTTTTGGGGTTCAACAGAAGAAACAAATGCATTATGGGCACAAAAGTTTCTCAATTGACTACGAGTTGTTACCCCCTTTTGGATGATTCCGAGCACTTGATCCACCGAAAGATCTTGTGATTTTAACCGGGATGCAATCTTGAGTGCTCGGAGAACTCTCTCTTCTTCCAAAGTTTCTTGAGGGGAAGCTAGAGGACCATCTTCGGAAGAAGGAGCATCCTCAAGGACTTGCTCATCATCTTGAGCTTTCCCTTGAACGAGAACATGATCTTGGTCATCATTTGGTGCACCACCATCTTCAATGATTTGATCTTGACCTTGATCTTGTTCGGGCGAGAGAGGGCCTTCGTCTTGTTCTTGGTTTGCTTGTGAATCTTGAGGAGGTGATGGCTCCACGTGCGTAGAGCATTGTCCTTCTCCTTCCACCACATGGGGTTCCTCAATGGGTAGGAAATGATCCACACCCATTCTTCTTATGGATTGAGGAGGAATTTCATCACCTACAACATTAAGATCACCTTGCCCCACTTGGGAGCCATTATGTTCATCGAACTCCACGTTGCTCTCACAACAAGAGTTAGAGGAACTAGGTTTCTCTACCACAATAATAGGAGAAAAGGTAGTAATTTCTTTAGTGAGTTGCATACTTGTTTCATCATGAGCCTTCTTGAGAGCCATGAGTTCGTGTTTTAAGGACTTGTGGTCCTTTTCGACTTTCTCATGATCCACAAGAAGTCTTTCATGAGCCTCAACAAGTTCATCATTTTTAGTCTTGAGATCACAAGCAATAGCATTAGAATGTTTAAGGTCAAGTTTTAGCTTAGAGATATCAATAGCATACGTCTCATCAAGAGACAACTTAAGCTCACGCTCTTCTTCGAGAGAATGAGATAGCTCCCCTATCTCATCCGCATAGTCGCGACTATGACCTTGCAACTCGATGATGGTCTCATCAAGTTGCTCAATGTGAGAATGTGCTTCGCCTAGTTGTTCCAAGAGAGCCACAAAATTTCCCTTTGCAACACCTTTGAGCTTGTACATGAATAGTTCGAATTCATTCTCCTCTTGTGCTTTGGGCTCCTCATTTTCCTCCACACAATCCAACAATGAAGGGTTAGTGGGAGTAAACGGTTTAGAGTGAGGAGTTACCGATGTAGTCTTGGCCATAAGAAACTTGTGGATGATGTGAGGGTTCTCGTTGGGGGAGTTGAAGAGAGACGTTGATGAGGGGGACTCAATGGCGATGGCAACAGTGGCGGTTGACACAATCTCACCACTTTCTTCATCCTCCTCATCATCGGAATAGTATTCTTCTTGAGCCAACAACACACGTTGTGGCTTCTTCTTCACAAAGGTCTTGTTCAATGGTGGCTTGTTCTTGTCCTTACGGATGAGCTTTCCACCGTGGTCTTCTCTCTTCTCATACGGACAATCCGCAACAAAGTGACTCACATTGCCACAATTGAAGCAAGTTCTTATTCTTTGGCCCTTTGGCTTGAAGCTACTTGTGTTGGACTTGAAGTTCTTCTTGTTGCCCCAAAATTGTCTTGAGGCTAGAGCCATGTGCTCATTGTAAGCATACTTGGTGTCTTCCGGACCCACGTCCTCTTCATCTTCATCTTCCTCAACTTGAACCTCCTTGGCCTTCAAGGCAAGAAATGGCATCTTGGAGCCGCTTTGGCGAGCCAATTTTAACTCGGTCGTGGAGTCCAAGATTTCCATGGCAACGAATTCATCCAAGACTTGGTTTGAACTCAACTCGCGAAAGTCGGACCTTTGACGAATGACCTTGGCGATATGCTTCTTGTGTACGAGCATAGCCGTGATGAACTTTTTCTTTATCCATCCGTCATCGGTGTCCATGCTCCCGTGGTCCGTCATGGAGTTGGCGAGAGCCACTAAACTTTGATGAACATCATCGGAAGACTCCCCTTCATTCCTGACAAAGTGATCGGCTTGATCTTGAATCTTTTCAAACTTTGAGCACCGTATGCTAGTGCTTCCCATGAGAGTCCTCTCAAGAATATCCCACATCTCTTTGGCCGTTTCACACTTTAGGACAAGATTGTATTGCTCTTCCTTCAACCCATTTCCTATCACAAGCATAGCATGAATGTTGATGGTGTTGTCCCGATATTCTCTTGGGGTCATGTTGTGGCGGTCACGAGGATTGAAACCCTCCTCAACGATGCGCCACAGTTCCACGGAGGACCCCTTCAAATGTCTCTTCATGCGATGAGCCCAAACCGGATAGGCATCTTTGTTAAGGATGGGAATAGTGCCTGCATGCGCAAAATGAGGCTTGGGAAGAGGTAGTGAGTTATAGGTAACAGGAGGAGCCACCGCGGAATGAATACCCGATCCATTCCCTGAACGAGGAATGGATCGGCTATCATCATCACTAGGTTGGGAGATGACATCTCCTCCACCCAACGTTGGAATGTTGGGGATGATGGTGGGGTTGCTTTCCGAGGGCATTCTTGACATGAGGCTACCAAGCATGTCGGTGACTTTATTCATGTGAGCCTTAATGGCGGACATGCCTTCATTGTACTCATGTCGAGAGATAGATGACGAGTCATCCTTCGCGAACGCATTCGTGAAGCCCTCGGTACTTGGAACCCTTTCCAATAGGGGAGGGTTCGAAGTAGCTCCCGGAACCTCAACCTCTTTTGGTTTATCCTCTTACGACATCCTCTTAAGGCGGTAAAGCCCTTAGTAAGATACGAGGCTCTGGTACCAATTGAAAGGATCGGAATGTCGGCTAGAGGGGGGTGAATAGGCGAATAACACTTTTTAACCTTTTCTTAACAATTTAGGCTCAACGAGGAATATAGGTTGTCTAGATATGCAACTATGTGAGCAACCTATATGCCAACAACTATGATATAACAAGCAAGCAATAAATAAGCAAGGAAAGTAACTTGCACAAAGTAAAGGTAAAGGGGAACACGGGAGACAAGGATATGTTTCCGAAGTTCCTTCTCTTTCGAGAAGTACGTCTCCGTTTGGAGAGGGTGAGGAGCACAATGCTCACACGAAGCCAACGAGGGCCACCCTATTTATCCTCACGCTCTTACCGATGTAAGATGCCGTGATCCACTACGAGGCGGCCTTGAAGGTGGCAACCAAACCTTTACAAACAATGTTGGGGCAAACTCCACAACTTAATTGGAGGCTCCCAACGAAACCACGAAGCTTCACCACAATGGAATGTGGCTTCGAGGTGACCTCTTCCGTCTAGGGCACCAACGCACCCAAGAGTAACAAGATCCACACGGGATTAGTGGGGGGAATAAAATATCCTTTAGTGGAAGTGTAGATCGGGGCCTCCTCTTCCAAACCCTGGAGAATCAACAAGTTTTGATGGATAGGGAGGGAGATCGGGCAAGAATGGAGCTTGGGCGTCAATGGAGGTGAGAGCAATAAATGAGGTAAGGTTCAATGGGGAAGAAGACCCCCTTTTATAGGAGCCCTTAAATGCAGTCGTTGGCTGTCCACCAACCACGGTAGTACCGCTTAAGAAGCGGTACTACCGCGCCGCGGTACTACCATACCGAGAGCGGTACTACCGCTCCACGGTACTACCGAGCCCCAGTGCCGCCCCCACTACCGCAAAGTCCAGTGGGAATCCGGTAGTGGATGCGGTACTGGTTCACGGTACTACCGCCACACGGTACTATCGAGCCCCAGTGCCGCCTCCACTACCGCAAAGTCCAGTGGGAATCCGGTAGTGGATGCGGTACTGGTTCACGGTACTACCACGGAGCGGTACTACCGCTCTGGGAGCGGTACTACCGAGCCCCAGTGCCGCCTCCACTACCGCAGAGTCCAGTGGGAATCCGGTAGTGGATGCGGTACTGGTCCACGGTACTACCGTGGAGCGGTACTACCTCTCCTAGAGCGGTACTACCGCCCTGGCAGAGCCAGGGAGCCACATCCAATAAGTCCCCACACCTCCACGATGCAAAAGAAATATGTGGGTGCAGAAAGTGAGACCGTGTGATGATTCCACCCACCATTTCCAAAGCGGATCCCCTCTTCATAGTACGGTTTTCCTACGACTCAATTAACACAAAAGGAGATCGAAAGAAAAACTCCGTCTTCACGATTCGTACACCGAGGGGGCAATAACCGTCTTGTGCCAATAATGTCCTTATCTGAAATGCTCATTGCACCCGGTTAGTCCGCAAATGTATTGTCATCAATCACTAAAACCAATCAAGGGAAAACATGCCCTATCAGATCCGATGGATTATGAGATTATGTTCAGATCCTGATGAGTTATATATTTGGTTTACCTTTTGTATTTTGTTCTTTAGTAATTCTTGCATGTTCTCCGTTGATTTTTATTGCTTTGCCAAGTAGTAGATAGTAACTCCAAGAGGGGGCGTTTATGCGTGATTGTGGGTTCACGCTCCCCGATGTCTAGCTTGAGTGACAGAAACATGAGACTTGGGGATGTGTTGTTGCCACCAGGGAGAAAACAACGGTGCTTGTAACCGCGGTTGCAAGGATTGTTTACCTTACGCAAAGTTTGTTAATGCAGTTGTCTGTTGCTTTGAGTTTACACTTTGGGTGGGGCTCGCAACTTAGTGCCAGCGAGATGTTCTGGATAGATATCTCAAGGTGGATGATTAGTGAGTAGATGTAGATGAATTTCGGTCTACTTGTCTTGGCGTACTGCCCATACTTTTGAGCTCTAGCTTTCCAGTAGCATAATTATCATTGCAGTGCGTTTATAATTTTTTCAATTGCCCAGCTGTAATTTGTTTACCCAGCTTAGCTATTTTATCGTGTTTTGGGAGAGAGACATCACTAGTGAATATCATGGGACCCCGTCCATATTTTCAGCACTGTTTACACCTCCACTATTTACCGTTTATTTCCTTTCGTTGCAATTATCACTACTATCTACTCGTGCGTTTGATCCTTTGTAAACGATAAGGCCGGAGGGATTGACAACCCCTCTGTACTCGTTGGGAGCAAAGTTATTTGTTGTTGTGTGTAGGTCCAGGTCAAGTAAGCAACCTCGGTTGTAAACGGCTCCATTGTTTCCTTGCAGAATTAGAAGTCCGCCAGAGAATTAAACCTTGGTATCTTCATTAAGGGAAACTTGCTGCTAGGCTACATCTCAACCTTCCACTTGGGGTAACCAACTAGAGGCGAGAAGCCATCTATTGTCAACTGCTAGTTTCACTGGACTTCCCCACGCCAACCATTGCTTCACCCCGTCGGTCGCTCCTTCCCCACCCCGGCCGCCGCTTCCCCGCCCCAGCCAACGCTTCACCACGCCATCCACCGCTTCCCCGCACCGGCCACTGCTTCCCCGCGCGCGCAAGGTGTTCGACACTTTGCCCACAAGGTACAATGGACAGTAGGGATGAGTAATTTTTTGAGAATTTCCTTTGTTCGTCGGATGATTCATCTGATGATGAGGAAGTGATGATTGCGACGCTGATCGTAAACGACCACATTGAAAACCAACAGCCAATGTTTAGATGGTCGATTCCAGGACATGAACCCGCTTTGAATCGCAACCGAGGGACTGGCCACATCCTTTTGTATGATGATTACTTTAGAGTGTCGAAACCATTGTTCAATGCCAAACATTTCCGCCGTCGGTTTAGGATGGCTAGGCATGTGTTCAATCGCATTAGGCAGAGAGTGGTAGAATATGATGACTACTTCAGATACATAAAAGATGCACTAGACAACATTGGTTTTTCTTCTTATCAGAAGTGCACTACTGCCATCTGAATGCTTGCATACGAGTTCCTGGTGATCTCATAGATGAGTATGTTCGGATGACTGAAACCACATGCCTTGCATCATTTTATAAGTTTTGCAAGGCTGTGGTAGCAGTGTTCGGGCCGGAGTACTTGAGGGAACCAAATGAGGTTGATACTGACCGATTGTTAGCAATCAATGCGGAGAGCGGTTTTTCAGAAATGCTTGGCAGCATAGATTGCATGCATTGGGAGTGAAAGAACTGTCCATTTGCTTGGCAAAGATAGTACAGAGGTCATGTGAAAGCTTGCACTGTCATAATTTAGGCGGTGGCATCTCAAGATCTCTGGATATGACATTCTTTTTTTGGCATGGCTGGTTCTCATAATGACACCAATGTGCTTCAGAGATCTCCAGTGTTTGCTAGACTAGCTGAAGGGCATAGGCCCGAGGTTTACTTTGAGGTCAATGGTCATCAGTACACCAAAGGATACTACCTTGCAGATGGTATCTATCTTCAGTGGTCAACCCTTGTGAAGACAATCTCAAACCCCCAAGGAGAGAAGAGGGCTAGGTTTGCTCAAGCACAAGAAAGCGCAAGAAAGGATATGAAGCGTGCATTTGATGGGAAGTACCCGAGTGATCCCGAGCTCATATGAGCTCGGGATGAACAGTAAAATCGAAAAAAATTCAAAAAAATCTGAATTTTTTTGTGGCGAATATTTGACAAATTTTTAATATGCTTGCAAAATTTCATCACAAAACAACATCCGTGGAATACACAGCAAAAAAACAAAATCGATGCTATAGTATTGTGGAGCATATTTTTTTTTTTGCTGTGTATTCCACGTATGTTGTTTTGTGATGAAATTTTGCATGCATATCAAAAATTTATCAAATGTTCGCCACAAAAAAATTCAGATTTTTTTGTTTTTTTTTCGATTTTACTGTTCACCCGAGCTCATATGAGCTCGGGATCACTTGCTCTGCATCCGCATTTGATGTGCTTCAGACTCGTTGGGCTATTGTTCGGCATCCTACTAGAACATAGAGTTCAAAGAAGATGTGGCAGGTGATGACTGCTTGTGTGATCATGCACAACATGATCGCAGAAGATGAGCGTCCAGAGGATATCGACCAGCAGGGCTTCCAGTACCTATACCTGCTACGTTTGCACAGGTCATCCAGTTTCATGCCGAGATGCGAGATTATTACACACATTCAGCTCCAGGATAACTTGGTTGAGCACAGGTGAAGATATGTTGGCAACCAGTAGATGTATCAGCTTTTATTATAATAATAATTGAGTTATTATGAGCAACTACTTCACAGCTAGGCAGGCGACGGACCATCTTCAGATCATACAGCAGACAAAGATCTAGCCGCAATTAGCACCATTTATTTGCGCAATACTTACAGTTAACGCAATGGAATAAGCTAAGTTTTTACATTATCCTCAGTTTCCAATCAAATGCCCAGTTTGAACTCAAGCATTTACATGCATTACATGGTACAGACTTGTATGCGTGTCACTCCATCTCAACATAATACACCAAAGCTGTTTATTTATCAGGACGCCGTCGGCCTGGGCAACCTCTTCGCAATTTCCTATCCCAAGAATAGATCTCGTTAGTTGAGTGTTGACAGAAAAAATTCAGTAAAGATACGAAGCACAGCGAAAAGTGGAGAATCATCTGAAGGGAAGAAAAAAAAAATCCAAGTTGTACTGTTTGCCCAAAATCAGTTGAGAATGAGCATATCAAAATGAGACGCTTATGGGTTGACACTGATGATCTGATGCAGTTTCTTTCCATGCGATGATTGATCTGATGCAGTTTCTTTCCATGCGAGATGATTGATCATAAGAAACTTCAAAAATTCAAGGGTTTGGCTTGATTATTTTGCAAGAATGTCATACGGAAGCTATAGGTTTATCAATAGGGTTTGTTATGTTGCCAGTTTTACTTGTTTTTGTTCCTCCTCTACATTATGTGAAACCAAATAGCCTACTTGCAGGGCATACCTCAAATACTTGATTTATATTGTCAGATGTTTTTGCTGACGTCTCCATGAATAACATACTGTTCTTCTCTGCATACTCTTGTGCCTCCTTCAGAAAAGGTACAGTGTCATCAAAATAATTTTACAGCATGTTAAGTTGAACTAAAACCACGACAAGAATTATGGGACGGAGGGAGTATATCCCAACTTCACGGTAAAGTGTAAAATAGTACCTGAGAAGGTACACTTCGATTTTCATGTAGATCAGCTTTATTACCAACCAAAACCATGACAATACCAGGAGTACCATGTTTTTGAAGTTCCTGCAGGAAATGAAATAGAAAAGGAAATTCTGAATGCAAACAATGCAATCTCAAAAAAAAAACAGTGTGACAGTGGAAAGCATGACTGAATACATAATGATACATTATAATCAACAAGAAGAGTTGATACTCTGTCAAGGTGCGCATAGAAGTAAATCGCAAGCGCTTCGATTGCGCTCACAAGTACTCCCTCCGTCCCATAATGTAGTATCATTTTGAAAGCTAGCAAATGTAGTAAGTACTCCCTCCGATCCATAATAAGTGTCGCTCATCTAGTACAAAGTTTGTACTACCTTAGTACAAAATGAGCGACACTTATTGTGGATCGGAGGGAGTATCATTTTGAAAGCTATGTAGCTTTCAAAATGATACTACATTATGGGACGGAGGGAGTAAATCAGAAGGCTTCGATTACACTCACTTCCAATGCTCTTAAACGGTAATTCTTCAAATAGAAGATGATGATCTCAAAGATATCTAGTTTATAAGCAGTCTTACAGTATAATACATCTCTTTATTACTGTAGAGTTTTGAGCAAATATACAAATCCAGTACTGAAGGAAAGAAATCAGTATAAAGCGAATTGGCATAGATTACCTTCACCCAGTATTGTGCTTTCTTAAATGATTCCGGACTAGTTATGTCATAGACAACAACCGCAGCAGCAGCTCCTCTGTAGTAAAGAGGTGCCAAGGCAGCATATCTGAAATTGAAAATTCATTACATTAGTCCTGCCTTATTGGCTGAAAAAAATGCTGGGTGCAACCAAGTCAAAGATTCATGCGATATACTCCCTCCATTCCATAATATAGTGCGTCCTCGGTTTCCGTGCTTCAACTTTGACCATAAATTTAATCAACAAGACCAATTGCGGCGGCAGCAAAAATTATACCAATGAATTCGTGTTCGAATGAAGTTTTCGATTATATATTTTTTTCTTCCGCCATAGTCGGTCTTGATGGTTAAATTTATGGTCAAAGTTGAACCTCGAAAAGCGTGGACGCACTACATCTTGAAACGGAGGGAGTATTAATAATATTGTGGAGAAAACATATTTAATGCTTTCAATATTGTACAGGATAACTAGAGCACTGAAATGTACCTCTCTTGTCCAGCAGTATCCCAGATTTCAAACTTAACTATTGTCGAATCCTCCAACGCCAATGTTTGTGATAAAAATGATGCACCAACAGTTACCTATAATTATTTACAAATTACTTATAAACAATGGAGCTCCTAGAGCGAGTGGAATACATCTAAGATAGAAGTAACATTTTCGTCCGCAGCTCATTCACCTTGGAAGTTGGATCAAACTGACCGCGAACAAACCGAAGAACGATGCAGCTTTTTCCAACACCAGAGTCTCCGAGCAATACCAACTGCAACATAAAGACAATGGAAACACCAAACAGAGTTAATGATTATCCTTAGACACGATACAATGTGTTCAACAGGGCCAATGATGCAATAAATGAATTGACTGACATAAAACAGAGTGCGCTATTATCCATATGCATAAATATGTCGCGCAAGACCTCCAGACCTAGAAATTACCGAGTTTGCTATCTTTCTAGTTCATTTTCTTCTTCTTTTTTACTCTAGTTTTTGCTCTTTTGATTAGGTTCGCTAGTTTCTGCTTTGTTGTTCTGTTGGTATTATGGTTCAGAAATATGCCGGCTTCTGTTGTATTGGGTGTCACACTATCTAACTCCACAAAAAAATGTCACGCTATCAAGAGAGAATCACATTTACAGAAAGAACAAAATAGGAGTCTCCAAATAACAAGACCATTGTAACATATTCTTTGTAAAATCAAAAAATGTTCCATGCGCCATGAAACTTTTGAGGTTGTCAAAATACGTAACTGCAACAAATGGTATGGCTTACATTTCAAGTAGATTATATTGATTGCACAGAATATGCAAACAAGCCACCTTGGTCGTGGATTATGCCTATTTAAAAAAAACATCCACATGAAAACAAAGTGTGTGCACATATAGGCATATGCTGCTTCAATGGGGATCAGTGCTACTCAGCAGTGTTACCCTAATAGGTATATTAGTATGCACATATAGGCATATGCTGCTTCAATGGGGATCAGTGCTACTCAGCACAGTGTTACCCTAATAGGTATATTAAACTACGTTAATTGTGAAATACTCAAGACTAGTCAGAGGAAGCAGTTGATAGCATTTTATTTGATTAGCCACAGATATAACCAAATTAGTCCAGTACGACCTCACACATCCTACATTTTAAATATTAAGCTGAGCAATCACATAACTCCCATCTTGTACACCAGAGCTTCTACACAATAAATTGATTTCCAGTTTCACACATATGCCAGAAAATATAGATATTACAGTAGGTACAAGTCTAAAATACTACCGTGATTAACATATTTCTAATGTATTTCACTGTATTTTACTGAAGGGGTGTATAGTAGGGGGGGCAGCCTGGTGCATGTAGCTCCCGCTTGCGCAGGGTCCGGGGAAGGGTCCGACCACTTTGGGTCTATTGTACGCAGTCTTTCCCTACATTTCTGCAAGAGGCTGTTTCCAGGACTTGACCTCGTGACCTCATGGTACCACTGCGCCAAGGCTCCCCCTTCAAGGGGTGCATAGTACATATGACATAATTGCCTCAAGTTTAGTTGTGCTGTTAGGCGATCAGACGATAATATCATTACGTTCCGAGTATTTATACACCAGACCCATAGTAAATTACCCAGATCTCAAGATTGCAGAAAAATAAATACTATGTTTGGAGTGCCGTTTCCGGGATTTCGTACATCTGAATCTGGTCGGTGGCCATTATGTCTATATTACTGTAAAGTGGGTGTTAAATGTTGACTGTAATGTCATACAAATGCAAAGCCACGGTTACAAATGCTTGTGCCGACGATACCGCCAGGCAATGTCAATAAAAGCAGACAAAGAGAGGGAACAAGTACCTTGGCGCGCAAGTCGTTTGAATCAGTAGAAGAAGAGCTACCGTTGATGGTGTTCAGCCCTCCAGTGCCCGCAGCTGCAAGAAAGGCAAAAAATAGTTGTGTGTTGAAACATGACACTAAAGTGAGCAAGTGCCTATATTCATCTGCTCCGGGTGAGAGCTCTCCCAAATCCCCACTCATGAATCCACACAAACCTTTCGTTTGCTATTACCACGGAGTTATACAAATTTACTGGTAACGTAAACAGTGGGCCAAACCCTAGTATAGAAATTTAAAAAAAAATGTGGCCGGACGACCGACGCCGCGGCCGGGGCACCAATCAATCCAGGTCCTCCAAATTAAACCGCCACAGAGCATCCTCGATCATCTAACTTAACCCTGGGTCCCTGGCGAGCGCAACATCTGCAGCAGAGCATGGGCGGGGAGGGCGAATCCCATCCGATCCAAAGGGGGGCAATGTTTTTTTCTGGCGAAGGAGGGAGACGCGAACAAACCTGGGACGGAGGAGGAGCAGCCCATGGCCGGATGGCGCGAAGTCGGCGGCGAGCGGTGGCGGGCGGTTGGGACGGGGGCGGATCGATCCGGGAGTTGCGCTGTCGTCCTCGGTTCGCTCGGTCGCACGGAGGAGGCGCAGTTGGTTTGTTGGTCCAGTCGAAGAAGGCTGTCTGTCGCCGCGTTCGTGTCCCGCGCGCTGATGCTTTGCTGCTTGGGGAAAGCGAGCGAGAGAAACGGAGTCTTTGACCGCTTGGGGTCCATCTGTCAGTCTCACGCCGGCATATTATATTGACGATAATGAGGATACTATCGGCTTGAGAGGCCCAATTGGAAGAAAAAAGCTTGTTAGATTTGCCAAGGAGCCCTCTCCAGTCCGAAATCACTAATTAGCGAGTACTCATTGTAATGAATGTGTCCATCTTTTTTATGCTTGATAAATGGCGCTTCGTATACGCGTTAAGTGGCGTGATCTGATGGTTCCCCCTTTACTTTCGCGTAAGTACGTTCGTGCCCCCACACGAGATACGATCGTGCCTTTTTTTAGAAGCACGTTCGTGCCTCTCGCGGAAGTAATTCGTGCCTCCTGCAGAGGCACGACCGTTCCTCTTTTTGGAGGCACAACTCGTGCTTTTATTTTTAAGGCAGGCGGTATACCTCTCGCGTAAGAAGATTTATGAAAGTAGAATTTTTAATAACAAAGTCCATAACCTAACTAAGCATTCTTTATCCTCAGAATATCACAGTTCATAACCTAGCTAGGATTTTTTTTCAATTATATATTTTGATCTTAGAATTCTGTCATATACAGATACCTTGTAGACAGTGGCGAAGGCAGGAATTTTTTTCAGGTATGGCGAAATTTAAGAAAGAGAAAACCATACATAATGCAACAATGCAAAAACTAACTAAAATACTAGATATATATTCAAAAAATACTATTCAAATCCTAAAATTAAGTGTTGACAATCAAAACATCTCAACAAATACAATTGAAGTAAAAGTTTTAAAATTTATTTTTTTATTTCAGCCAATTTTCTTAAATAGCACTCTCTCGATATGCTAATCACCCATATAGCCAAAAAAAAACATGACAATTCCTGGCCGCCTGCTACTTCCGCTCACGATCAGTTCACTATTCACAAGTAACCAAGCAGTCGAGCAGTCTTCTATCGGGAGGAGTGCACTTGTTTTCTAAAATAATGTGCGGCACACTCAAGTCACAAGCCAATGTCCATCAACAATTAACAACCAGCCTCCCAGCCTCTAGTACGCACAGTCTAGTATGTATATATACATGTATTTGCACCAAAGTTAGGTGTGGCGGAGGCCAAACCACGCCAGATTGCTGGCTTCGCCACTGCTTGTAGATGATGGAATTACCTATCCACAAAAGTTCCCGTGGAAGGTGAAAATTCCATCCAGAATCAAGTTTTTTATGTGGTTGATCAACAGAAATGCGGTTCTGACAAAAGATAATCTGATAAAAGGAAACTGGCAAGGAAATGTTGCCTGTGCCTTTTGTGGTAAAGATAAAAATATCAATCATTTATTTTTTAATTGTTCCTTAGCTAGAATGATGTGGTCAATACTTATGTTTACCTTTAATCTATCTAGGGTGCCTGTGAGTGTTGCTGACTTAATGGGTCCCTGTATTAAAAGATTTAAAGGGAAAGCAAAAATAATTATGATGGTTGGAGTTTCTGCTATAATGTGGATAATTTGGAGACTTAGAAACACTATTGTTTTTTATAATAACAGAGTCACTGATCACAGTATACCTATACATATGATGGCTAATTGGCTTACTGATTGGTCTATTTTACAGATAAAACCAGAAGATCAAAGAATGTTTGGATGAGAGTAAGGATGTATGAAAAGGTTGCAGGGGAGATCTCTAGTAAGATGCGATGGAGATTGCACACAGGCAGAATTCAGAGCTGAAAAAAGGGGGAGGATGGCGGTGCTGCCAAGACTCACTTCTTTCTCTCTACTTTGGTTGTATTTTTATTTGCCTGTAATAATCTCAAGTGAGAAAACTCCCTCTAATGTTAGTATTAATCCTGGTAGACGATGCACTTTGAGTAGACCTTTAAGATAGTAGTTTGCTGCCCCCTTGCTTTCTTGGGAGGCTGGGATACACCCCTGGAGGAGGGATGTCCTCTCTGCCCTGCTTCCTGAGATGATAGCCTGAGCTAATCTCTACTAATTTTATTTTTCTAGCATGGTAATTTGTAATCTCAAGACATTTGATTTCTATATATGAAATCGAAGGGTAACCCTCTTTTATAAAAAAAATGATCTTAAATATTTTTCGTACATATTTTACATTTTTCTTATACATCAGAAACATTCTTAAATACACGTTTAACATTTTTCAAATGCATGATAGCCATATTTTAAAATATATAATTTTTTATTTCTCATTTTTTCCATGCACCTTATAATTTTTTTGTATACATCAAGAATATTTAATATACATGTTTAGTATATTTTTTAATATATTATTCATATATATGTTTTGATGTCTACATTGTTTCATATGTTTTCTACAATTGTTGTACCTATTTAAAAAAACATGTTAAAAAAATTAAATGCATGATTAAAAATTACTAAAAAATTAATTAGTTGATCTTCATATATCTATATATATAATATTTACAAACTATTTTCTTTTACAAATAACATTAAAATGCAATAAAGGAGGAAAAAACGAGTGCTTAATGCCCTGCAGGGAGGGCCGCCGCTTGAGTAATTTTTCGCAGACATTCGGCCGACTGCCAACAACAACAAGGGGAGATAATTGGGCCGGCCCATTCGGGGCTTTTTTTTGCGAGTTTTTTTATTTTTCTGCATTTTTTGTTTTCTTATGTTATGAATGTTTATTCTATAATATACTGTATGCCCAAAATAATAATAAAAATTAAATAAATTAAATATATTTTAATACACTAAAAACATTTGTTTTAATATACGATGAAGGTTTTTATTACATACATTGAACTTTTTTTAAATGATGAACAGTGAACCTTTTTTGTAATGCATTAAGAAAAATTGAAACACACATTGAACCATTAAAAAAATTCTAATAGGGTTTTACAATATCTAGCTCGTAAAAAACAAGGCGGTTTTTAATGAAAAATCCACTAAAAACTGAATAAGAAAAAATAAAAAAGTTCATGGGCAAAAATGGGTTGGATGATTTTACTTGGCTTCAGCGAAGCCACTCGGGACATCAGCGTCAACTAGGAGGTCTCCCCTAGTCTGGCCTTCTCTCTTTCCATTGAGATTCCCAGGGTTCAAAACTTCAAACCCTCAAAAAACATCAAAAGGATTCAAATCTCACAATTCACCGCAACACCACGTGCAAGGTGGAGGAGTACCCTTTATCTCTTTATTATTTGTCCTCTGCATCCACTTGCCGTGCTACGAAACTTGTTGCAAACTTGATGAAACTACCCTGGCTCTTGCACACGAAAGAAGCCCGGCAAGCAACAACAAGGTATAGACGCACGCGTCCGTCCTCATGCCCGCGTGATTATCCTCGTGGAACGGAACAATGTAGTATGTACAGAGAGCCAAGCCATGCGTGCATGCGTGCGTGCGTTCGTGCATGTGCCTAAAGCGTTCGTGGAATGGATTGCAAAGTTGACTTAAATTCCGCAAATATGGCAGCAAGCAGGAACGTGAACTGTCAAGGTGGTCCGATGCAAGCTAGCTAGCTGGTAGCTACACACACGCTTTATCTTTTTTATCTATCTTTCCTCAAAGGAATAGTCTTTTTTAACTTTCATCATGGTGGAAAAGGGGGGATAAAGTGGGGAAGAAACTGTTGGAGAGACCCATACAACTACAACTTGCTGAGCAAACCTAGGCAGCGCACTTGCACCACCGGAAGAACCAAGCAAATGAAAAACGAAATGAGCAGTATAGCATGGGGCATCTGTTGCATGCCATACACCAGGCTGAACATGACATCTGACAAGGAAAAAAAAGCAAATAATTTTGTGGTTGAGGTGATTAGGAGTATAGTTGTATCTCTACCTCATCAAAGTTTAAGTCCCAAACTTAATATTGGTGCTCATATTTTTTGTATTTATTTTAAACATTTTTTCTTCTAAAATACGCACAAGCATGCGTATCAAATTTATTTTAGACATTTTGACGATGTATTTCCAGTGAAAGGACACATTATCGTTGGCTATGAAGCGTCTGTACTGTAACAGTCAAGCTGTTTTTCTTGGTGGCAGGTAGCTAACTAATTTGGTGTGCAGTAAGTAATGCTACATCAGTAACTAATGGGTTAATTTCTGGCCTTGCAAGTTACCCACAGACAGACAGACAGACAGACACAGTTAGTTGGACCGTACCTTGAACAGAAAGTGACCGACGTGGCGTCGGTTGCCACACCCTGCTGGCGCACCAAGAATGAAAGGGAATCGGCAGAGGTGGCAGGCTGGCATCTACAGCCAGCCATGATAAAATAAATACTGTAAGAAAGACAGATTAAGCCTGGAGTGGGGGGTAAATATAAGAAAAGGAAGGGTAGGGTTAAAAGCGGCCCAACAACAGACATGTGACTAAAGGGCGCCCACGAGCGAGCCAGGCCCACCGCCGTCCGCGTGGCCGGAAGCTGCCTTGTCTGCTTCCTTCTTGTCTCTTTCTTCGCGGTCGACATGGATCCTCGGCCCCTCCACGCATCCTCCGTTCGTTCTACTCTCTCGATCTCTCTGGACATGCAAATTTTGAAATCAAAAGAGCTATGAGTACGTGCGTGAAAACTAAAAAGCCAGCTCAATGGAATAAAAGGACAGCAGTGTAAAGAAAGGTTTGGCTTCTGATTTAGGCGGGAGATTTTTCGAGACTAATATGCGGGCTCCATCTGTTATCATGGTCAACAGAGTGATAATGGTGCCAGCTAGACCTGATAGGTGAGTCCATTTATCGATATATGTCATATTTAAAACCATTTTGGTCGAATCGGTCACTAATAGAAGCAGTGGCGGAGCTTGACCCCAAATCATGGGGGAGCCATGGACTGTGGGGGTGCGGGGATAAACCTAATTACTTTTAATTATGTCTTAATGAAAAATAGTTGTGATAGAAAGAGATATACGCATGTGTTCTTGTGAGCTGGGGAGACCAGAGCCCAGGTTGGCCCCCAAGAGGCTCCGCCACTGAACAGAAGAGATGCTTTTTTTACAGAACGTTTCTTCAGTGATTGGCGAGTACTCCACTTCTCGGTACTTCGAGTACTCTCGAAAAAATTAACTATATGCGTTGATCAAGCACTACTAAATAAACAAAAACTAGTAAATCATTGTTTTCCGTACTTCTATTATTTCCACCATTAGATTGACTTGACTCAACAGCTTCTAAAATCTCCAACCATGGTAACAATTGTATTTTTTACAACATATTTGCCTCGAGGGTGATAATGTTTTTTCAAAATACATGTGGTAGTTTTTAAGAATCCTAACCTAAATAATGGCAAATTAAATCAACCCCGACAACATTAGCATGGCAATTTTATTTTTGGACCTTGAATTTTTAAATGTTATGGCATGACAAATTTACTTCTGGACCATGGAAAAAATGTAGAATGGAAAATTTATTTCTTAGACCTTGGAAATTTTAGTTTTAGAAATGGCAAATATAATTTTTAAATTCATAGATAGCAATTTCATTTTACACAATTGTATTACATACACTATGGCAAGTTTATTTTGACATAACATGACAATTCTTGTTTTTAGTATGAAGCAAATGTTTTGCCATGTGTCCATGGCAAACGTAAACACAGTTTTTTCATAATTTTTTAGCAACTTATTCTCATGGATTTTTTTAATTGTATCATATTTTTTGGGGGCTGGGTAGTAATTGTATCTTATCGAATACATGCTATTTTGTAAGTTTTTAATAGTGTTTCATATAGTCTCATGCAAATTTTGTAATTTTTTAGATTTTGAAGCTACATTTTTTTAGCAACTACTGCCTCCATCTCAAAATAATGGTCTCAACCTTAATACAACTTGAACACTCGCTGCAAGTTAGGGTTCTAGTTTGTGCTTAGCGCCTTTGTGTCGGACACTACAAAAAAGGGTTAGTTTTGTAAAACAGTTTGCAACTAGGTTCAGATTGTGAAATAGTTTCGCAAAAGGGTTAGAAATGTGGATTTTGCCCACCAACAACAACAACAGGGGGTTCAGTTTCTATTCTACGGTACATCCGCTCCATACATATAGTCCATACGCACGCGCGCGTGTTTCTTTCCTCCATTAACTTTGGCACCGTCAGTCTGAATAAACGTACGATTATATTATAAGCAAAATATAACAGATAAGTGGATATGTTACTCCAATTCAGAAAAACAAAGTAGAAGTGGATATGGTGGTCTGGTGTCCTCCTCCTCCTCCTCCTCTAGTCCAATCCTCCATTATAAAATGGAGGTTCAGGGAGAATATATGATCATGAGCTGGCTACTGCCATATTTGTTTAGGTTTACCTAACCATCGACAGAAATGTACTATATTCTCGAATATTTCCATTCGGGAACAGTAGGATGCTGCAATCCTCGACCGGCCGGAGCGCCCAACCGAGTCTATCGCCATGGCTATGTACATACAGTCATTTTAATAGTGTTTCGTATAGTTGCATGAAAATGTGGTGATTTTTAAGATTTTTGAAGCATGACATTTTTTAGCAATTAACATGCAATTTTCATAGCAATTTTTTTGTCATTGAATTTATTTTTTTGTAAAGATGCAAATAAATAAATAACTGAGCCAATTGTACCACCAGAGATCACCCTGAAAGGGAGCGGCTGGGAGCGGATGCAACGGTCAGAGCGAACGTTTTATTCGCTCAGAGTGTGCCTCTCCTGGAACAAACAGTCGCTGGAAATTAGGGTTCTAGTTTTATGCTGTTTCTCGGCGTTTGGCTGCATGTGTGTGTCCATTGGAGCAATGCGGTTCACGTATTCAGTCCGATCATGACCGATTTCCGTAATCATTCAAACGGGGAACGTGATGGGGTGGTCGGTCGGTTGCTGGCTGCAGCCCTGATTGATTTGGTTGAAAATTTTATTTATTAGCACGCCTGGCCGGAGTGCCACTGCCAGCTGGATAAACTCATCCGAAACAAACCCGGCTATCGTTTGAGTATCATGCGTGTGATCTGATCCTCGAGGCCGGGGACGCACGCACGCACGTCCGCCCGCAAGATGATCCGATTAAGGCTTTGTTCGGTTGCAAGAGGTTTGAAGGGGTTTGGAGTGGATTGAAGAGGATTAAATTCCCAATAAGTCAAATTTTCCCTCAATCCCCTCCAAACCTCTCCAAGGGAGGATTAACCGAACACAGCCTAACGATGATTATATCAACAAAACCTACACCAACCAGGGGCGTATCCAGGTGTGTGCAAGGTGTGCCGTGGTACACCCAGAAAATTCTGAAATTTCTTTTTATCATGCATTTCTTAGGCCATCCTTGAAAATAATACATCCACATCCGTGCAGAGGGAATGAGGAAACCAAATCCCCAATCCCCTGGTCCCCTATCGGCCACCCTGCCCGCCGCCGGCCTGCCTCAGCCGTCGCCTGCCGCAAACCGCAGAGCGCGCCGCCGCTGGTTCCCTTTATCGCAGACTCGCAGTCACTGGGTCCTCCATCCCGTCTCTATTCGTATTGTAATTGAGCACATTTAAGATATATTTTACGAACTAAATTATTGTGAGATATGAATCGGGCTATTATTATTTTTATATTGTACTCCCTTTGTTTCGAATTATAAGTTGTTAGAAATTTTTCCGACCAAGTGAAAAGAAGCTGAATATGCGTTTGTACCCCTCGCCTGTCCTCGAACATCCACGGTGAATTGTGTCACAGCGGAAGGCGAAAGTGGCCGGAGAGGACGCCGCGGCCGATGGCCGTCCAGTTGCGCGCGTCGTGGCGCTCCATCAGCCGTCTCAGCGCGCCATCCTCCTCCGAGTAAGTCCATGGAAGCTCCACGGCGCAGGGAGAGAGTCCGGGCGCCGGCTCATGGGAGGGGGGCCGGCCGGGCGGCACGCCGATGCGACGAGAGGGAGGTCGGGCAGGCGATGCGCTGGTGTGAGGGAGGGAGGCCGGTCGCGCGACGCCGGGGAGGGACGAGGGTCGACGAGGATACCGACGAGAGTGAGGGCGACTGGGAGGCGTTTTGGTCATCCATGGCGGCTGGATTAGACGAGGTAGCGAGGGTAAAAGGGGAAAGGGGAGAAAGTTTTTTTCGTTGCAGATTTTGTATTGGTAGGTGCCGACATATAATTCGGTACAGAGGGGGTATGACACTTGAATTAGGTGGAAAAAAATTTTAAAGTGTACACACCCTTCATTTTCTTCCTAGGTATGCCACTGACACCAACGCATACGCATCCGGACATTTCATACGTCCACACCATAAAAAAGACACTTGAAAAATATGGTTTATAGACTGCTTCGCCCCGGCTTCCTGAACCAGAGTAGGCAGGCAAGCCGTACGTAATCCGGACGCCGACAATCTTTTTTGTATTACTTACAAAAACGTAATTAGGACGCCGGCCAAATGATTTAATAATTAAATCAAAACCAAGAGGAAGGAATCGGCACGCCGACGGTCGGTTGTCGACGGCCGCCGACGGGGTATTCTCCTCAATCCTCTCATTCCCGGCCTGCCGTCGCTCCTTCAGGCAGTAGAAGAAGGATTCTGCCTGCAGTGCAGAGGATATGTGGAGGGAAGTCCGTCGTAATCCATCGCCGCTGGCGGGCTAAATAATTTCTGTCTGCGTTTCAACGTGCATTAATCATCGCTGACACGGCGCTTGCGTGGAGGAGAATATTCCCGGTCAAACCACACAGGCGTGCGTGTGCGTGGGCACAAGACAAGGAAACATACTACGACCGGCAGCGGTTTATTTTCTTCGATCCATCCGGTCCGGTCCATACGCACGCGTGCGTGTTTGTTCCCTTCACTAACCTTCGCACCGTCGCGAATCATTGAGTGGATGATTGTATCCCCAGTTTATCAGAATTCAAATCCCCTATTTGACATTGATGTTAACATTTTTCTAAATATATTTTATGTTTTCTGGTTATTTGCTTTCAGTGTGAGTAGACGTTTTCGTTGAAGACGAGTTGATGGCTTCGTTAATCTCAAAATAATATGCATGTGTGCGTTCATATGGATGATTGTATACTCATATATGTGAGTATCTGAGTTGTACTGTGTTCTTTCTTACAGGAAAAAGTTTCACACCGTCTGAATAAACACGTACTGTACTATGATTGAAAAACAAAATATAACGGAGAAGTGGATATGGTACCCTCAACAAAACAAAATGAAAGTGGATATGGTGATCTGGTGCCCTCCCTCCTCCGGTCCAATCCTCGATTATAAAATGGAAGTTCAGGGAGAATATTTGATCATGAGCTGGCTGCTTACGCACCCCCTCCGCCTGCCCCATATTTGTTTAGGTTTTGCCAACCGTCATATCGACCCTGCCTTGTAGCAACAGAAATGGTGTACGTATCATCGAATATTCTGCATTCGGGGACAGTAGGGTGATCAATCCTCTCGACCGACCGAAACGCCCAACCGAGTCTATCGCCATCGCTATGTACGTACATACAGATACAGTGTTCAGTATGCTGTTTATTCCCGGACGGGAGAAGAAAAATTCTGCAACCTTCATACGACTGACTCGCACGCACTTGCTGCAATGCTACGTATCCGGTCGATCCATTTATATTTGTTAGTAGGTGGTGGTATGACGAACCTGCTGCAAAATGTGGGCGAAAACGACGTCTGTGACGACCCATTTTGATATACTCACGTCTTCCAGTGAATTCTTCAGCACCCAAACCTCCTTCTGCTGCGAGTCCACTCTACCTAGCTAGCTAGTCCCGGCCTTCTACTGTTCAAAAAAAAAAAGTCCCGGGCTGGTGGATTAATTAGGAGGAGAACCACCTAAATAACACCTTCGAGATTGCTCGGAAATGGTCTGGAGACAAAGAAAGAAAGAAACCAAACCACACCAACATCGTTCTCTCCTCCTCACAAGATATAACGCACTAAAAAGACGTTGGCCTTTGCGCATCGCTTGCGTCGTCGTCCATTCGATAATGTCAAAAAGCAGATGTGAATTACAAGAGAAAAACGACGGCCCGGATAAGCCTAGAGTATTATTATTATTTCTTCAAGAGAGCAATGTGAATGCAATCACTCAACTTTTATAGTGTCCCAAATCACCATAAGGTTTGTCATCAGGTTGTGGCTAGCCGCAAAATGTAACTTCTGCAGCAAGCAGAAAAATATCAAAAAACAACTGCCGCCACACACAGAATAATACACTAGTATTACTTTCTCTAATTCAGAATGTATTATTTATTTATTAAATAAATGTATTTACCATTAAAATACATCTACATACATCCTTCCTTTTATGTCATCTCCAACCGGCGCTGTCACGCGCTAAAACCGGACGTATGTTCTTTAAATAAAATGTTCTATGTTTGTACATGTTTGCTGAATGTTTGAACGTAATTATTGAATGTTTGAATGCGTTTTTCAAATATTTGAACGTGTTTGTGCAAGCGCACACTAGTTTTTTTTTTGGGTGTCCGTTGTAGCGCGTATGGTAAAGCAAAAGTAGTTCGCCGCACGCTGAAACCCTATTTCAACGTGCTAAAACAATTTAGCGCGGACAAGACTCGCGCGCCTGTTGGAGACGCTCTTTAGCCATAAGAAATATGGATAGGAGGGAGTAAGGAAATATTCAAAGGAGATTTCAGCAGAATAATACTTGAAAATATCCAAAGAAATATCAGCACCGGGAGAATATGCGGCTCATGGGTCAAGAGTAGCTATCCATATCCTTTGGGCGCTGCGTCGGACCGACGACGCGGGAGAGAGCACAACACCAATTTTGCCGCCACCACAACCACATCGGTCCATCCATCCATCCATCGCTAGCATCGAAAATGAATGAAGCCTTGGAAATTTTCTTAGCCGTCACGACTCACGGTCCAATCAATCGACGAGGATTATGTGCTGCCCGTGCTTGTTTAGCCGGGTTTCAATGTGGTAATCTCCGCTAATTTCTTTAATTTAATCGCGTTGATCGATCCATTGCTTACCACGTCTCCTCCTCTCACACGTCGATTAAGCAAACCACGGTCCACGATTCAACGCCTAATTCGCCACGAACGAGCGCGCACGCAATTCACGACCGATTCGTCGTCCGTCTCACCATCTGGTAAAAATGGTAGTTTAACCGCAACCACCGGAGTTAAAATCAAATTCATTAATTAACTAACTAGCCAATGGAGCTCGTGGCAGCAACGAATTAACAATGGCCGATCAGGTCCAGGGGGAAGACGACAGAGCAAACAAGGCAGTGGGGAGCAAAATTTGGACCAGTTCATCATAGATGGATGCCTCTGATCCGCTGGCTAATTAGAGCTAGATTAAGCTAAGCTAAGTGCGGCCTCGTCGCCGCTACTGTGTCTCTCAGCATTGTCCTCTGCCGGCCGGCCGGCCGGCCGTCGCGGAGGAGCTGAGCTGAGCTGAGCAGGTCGTCGTCGTCGCTGGTGAACGGATCTCACATGACGGAGCACGAGTTGGGGTTCTCGTCGCTGAACATCTGCGGCGGCGGCGCCGTGTCGAAGTGGTACGGCGGTGGGTACTGCGCCTGGGGGTGCTCCAGCTGCTGGTAGTAGCCGCCGCCGCCGCCGGAGCTCGGGTGCTGCTGCTGGTAGTAGCTGCCGGCGTCTCTTGATTGGTTGTAGTAGTCGGCGCTCGGGTGCTGCTGCTGCTGGTAGTAGCCGCCGGGGTGCTGCTGCTGCTGCTGGTAGTAGCCGCCGCCGGCATTGCCGCCGTAGTAGCCGTACGGGGGCGGCTGCTGCTGCGGGTACGGGACGTGGCCGTAGGGAGACACGTGGTGCGTGCTCGCCTGGACCGGCGCCGGCGCCATGGACGCCGCTGCGGACGCCATGGACGGGCCCGTCTGCACCTCGATGCCTTTCCCCTTGTCCTTGGTGACGGCGTCCGCCGATTTGTCCTTCTTCTTCTCGCCGTCGCCTCCGCCGCCCTTCTTCTCGTCGTCGCCGGCCTTGTTGTCCTTCTTGCCGGGCGCGACGGCCTCGACGGCGCGGTTGAGCTTCTCGGTGAGGTACGCCACCATGGCGGCCACGTCCATGGTCCCGACCACCTTCACCTCGTCCTTGCCATTGCCGTCCATCACCACATCCTTCACCCCTGGAGGAGGATGAGATTCACACAGAAAAATCGTCAAATTTGAGTCGGAGAAGACCAAATTAACAGCAAAATCGTCAAATTTGAATCCCGGAGAAGAAGTGGGAACAAAATCGGACCTTTGATTTTGTAGATGCGGCGTCTGATGCGGTCGGCGCAGCCGTCGCAGTGGAGGCGGATCCTGAGCAGCACGGTGGTGGGCTCCTGCGAAAATTGAACCAGAAGCATGGTGAGTTGACTGGAGAAGGTCCGTCGCCGTCGGCGGTGGGAAGAGCAAGAGCGCGGCGGCGGCGGCGGTGGAGGTGGTGGTTGGGAGCAGAGCAGAGGATTGCGTGGGGGTGGGGGGACAGGATAGGGCGTTGTGGAGTACCGACCTGGACCTCCGCGGGTTTCTTCTCCTCGGCGGGCGGGGCCGGTTGCGGTTGCTTCTTCTCCTTGGCTTCCTGTTTGGGCGGCGCCGGCGGGTCGGAGGAGCCGGGCTTATCCCCCTTGTCGGGATTCTTCTTCTTGTCGGGAACCTCCTTGTCGGGGCTGCCGCTCTTCTTGGCGTCGGCGGGTGTTGCAGGGGGCTTGCCGTTGCCGTTGCCGTTGCCGGCGGAGAGGATCTCGACGGGCTTCTTGGTCCTGGACTCGATCCGCGCCTTGAGCGCCGCCGCGTCGGCCGTCCCCGCCACCACCACCCTGTTGGCCGCCGCGTCCGCCACCACCGACTGCACGCCTGTCCGTCCAGAAAACCGGCGAATCAGAGACCGAAAAATGCAGAGAAGGGAGCGGGAGGAATCGAGGAGCGGGGGAGGTCGTGGCGTACCTGGCAAGCCCTTGATGCTGTTGCGGACCTTCTTGGCGCAGCCGGCGCAATGCAACTCCACCTTGAGCACGACCGGCGGCGGCGGCTGCTGCGGCTCGGCGGCGCCGGCGTCGGCCTTGGGAGCGTCCTTGCCCTCCCCCATAGAAAGAAGGAAACAGACGAGGCTGGTTGAGCTAGGCTTCTGTGGTTTGGTTTCTGGACACTTCTTGCTTGCTTGCTCTCTCTGGCTCTGGGAGTCTCCTACACGTGTTGGATGTTGCCGGCCTTGGCCCTTGGGGTTTGACGACGCAAGCGAGCGAGGAGGGGAAAAACCGAGCGGGAGCGGGACGAAACAAGGCGGCGATGCGGCGCGGGCGGGGATAAATAGGCGGAGGAAGAATTAAAGTAGTAGATGGAAGGAAAGGAGGAGGAGGGAGGGGAAGGAAGGAAGCCGTGTGGCGCGTGGCGGGGCCCGGGTGTCGGTCGGTCCGTATCCGAGTGGGGGTGGTGGCGGTAAGTTTCTTTCGTGTGCGCTCACCTGGCTGGGACGCCATCGCCGCGTGGATTTTATTGTCAGGCAAAGGTAAGGTATTTCGTCATTGCGCTTCTTTTTCCTGCGCCCGCCCCTCGGATTGCCTAGCTAGCTAGTACATCATGCTGGCTCATGCACGCGCAATGACCTTTTTGCTTCAAAAGCTTTTGGTACTCCCACGGAGTATGTTGGAATCGATTTTTTGATGGAAATTTCAGATAGATTTCCCTGCCATGGTAGTAATACCTCCCGGTTTATTAGGCCCCTAAGCAATATAAGCATGTCCCTTCTTATAAGGTCTTGTCTTGAGAAGTTGCATTCTTTTCATTTTGGCTACATGCATACATGTGATTGGTCTAGCTATACCTTTTGCATATGACCACGTGCAAGGGTTGTATTTTAGCTAAGATACAACATCACTCTCTTTCTTCATTAAATACTATGCCACATAATCAAAATGTCTATGATATCGTGCTAAGATACTAGCATTGGGAGTGCCCTTAGAGCATCTCCAACAGTTTGTATGTAAGTGTTGTTGGTACATTATCTATGTCATCAACCAACAAGCTATCATACAAGCACTCCAATGGGTTATATGTAAGTCATCCAATAAAAAATGAGAAAGTTAATGTAGTTACTCTCTATTCTACCTTGGAGCTTGTGCAAGAGGTGTTGGTTAATCTACATACAACTTTGTTCTCTCACCTCATTTATTGCATGACACATCATCATTTTATCCTAGGTGGCAAATTTACCAACACCTATCTTACAACCATTGAAGATGCCCTTATTGCTAGGAAATAAATACATTGAATGTAAGTTTTTTCATTGGCTGCATGTAAAAACTAGCATATGTGGGTGTGCATTGGGAATGACATAAAGTAATTAATCTGAGCAAATTACTATGTGTTTTGGTATAAGAGAAATGGTCTTTGGGCCTAATAAACCGGGACAGAGAGAATATGATGTAGGAGTTTTTGTTTTGTTTCTTTAGCAGTTGACATCATCTAGGGCGTGGCCATACACCCATACAATATCTTCTTCCATAAACTAGCAGTTCATTATCATTGTTCTCTTTGATACACTCCATCCTTTCGTGTTTCTAAGACCCGCCTATTTTAGGATTTTTTCTTGCCTATTACTAGTAGTAGTAGTTTTGATCAAGGTAACATTAATTATCTGCCATAAAATGTGGATCTCATTGAATTCATACCCATTTTTTCGGGTGGAGTATTTTGTAACTCTGTTTTGTTAAATATGTTTACCTAATAAACTCAATAAGATGCATTTTTTTCACTTTTGCATTACTTTCCGTGTTACTCCCTCCGTAAACTAATATAAAATGTTTACAGAGGGAATATGACGGATTCATCTAGCAACATGACCTTGTCATAGGAATAGCTTGGTTTAGTCTTTGGTGAATGTAATCATGTCTTGACACATAAAAAAGGTATGTTGGCTCTTGTTTTTCTAAAACCATCTTCAATAACTACTCTATAATAACCAATATTTTTCTAGGATAACCATAAAAAAGCATCATGTGTTGCAAACATTCAACACTTGAACTATTGTCGCAAAAACTCTAGCGACTAGTGAACTTGGCATAACCCATAAACGTCGTCTGGATTATTTACGTTAAATTGAGATCGAAATTAGAACTATCACACACATTTTCGTTTATGTAGTGCTTTCCGCCCTTATCAGATGCAGTTAGTAATCTTGCCAGTCTGGCAGCCACATGATTATCATCGATTGTGCCAATACAAACTTGCGACGACATGAAAAAACTATTATGAATGGAAACAATACAATCATGTCATCACAATAACTAATTGGTAGTACTGCTCACAATGAAACATGGATACTGTTTATAGCTCTTGTATCTTTGAAGGAGTTTGAACAGTAAAGGCCTTGATCGTCTCTCAATTGCATACAAGACTTGCTTGAAATACCGAGAAATTATCTCATGTGAATCACAATGAACAGCTTGTTATGACCTACAAAATGAACGAGCATTGCTACTTGCTCTTCCTCATAGGTGGGGACCCTATCTTGTAGATCTCCTCCCCCGAAACGTTTCCACAAACTTAAAAAAAGGGGACTCCTTTCATTCGAAGCATATTCACTAACAATGGACCATATCTCATCATAGGCTTGGAACCGTGATAACTGCTTGCATAATTCCGTCGAGACAAGACATGTGGTGGTTTGTGCAAGAAAAAGTGCTTCAACTGCCTTCGATCCAGATTTGTCTCAACTCAAACATTGTAAAATTTGATGATATTATATATAAAAAATCAACATCTATCATATTAAAGTTATACAATATAAAAATGTTCATGATGCATCTGATGATATTGATTTTGTATTGTAAATGTTAATATATAAACTTGATCAAAATTTACGAAGTTAAACTCCAAATAAATCATATATGCACAGTAAAAATGGCCAGATGGAGTACGTTCCACCTTGAATGGGTAAATTTTTGCAATCAATTATACATATTGATGTACATTGCCAAAAGGCACATTTTTTTAAGTGCACTGTTTGTTAGGATGCATTTGAGCTCGGAGTAGAAAATCAATGTTGAAGATAAACGTGCTTCGCATGCATTAGAATGCTGGGCATATGATTATGACACGCAAGTTGAGAGTCACCATATTTTTGTCTTTTTTTCTCTCCTTCCCATATTCAAACACATTGATTCTCTTCACGATTAAACCATTTAGCTCATCAAGCAAATATGCACATAGTTTTTAACAAGTTGCATTAATAAAAGCATTTAAATTGGCAATATGTACAAATCACATGTTGTCGTCGTTGTGCACCGTCCAATCTCCAACCAGTGTGTGCATTGTGCCCTCCTCGTCTGCCATGTGCAACATCCCCTTCTTTGAGGTTTTTGGAATATATTAAATCTCGTGCCACTAGACCCATTTGGCACATATATAACATGATGAATCGATTTTGCTAGCCAGCACATGATCACATGTCATTTTGTTTTGTTTTGTTCTTCTTCTCCTTTAAATATAGATTTTCACGCTTCCTCTTTTTTAGCGTACTCATTTCTCTTCACAAACTCACTGCAAGGCGTTGGAGTTGCGGAATACAAATCCAAAACAATGGAATCAACACGAGGGGCGGTAAACCGTCCATGTCGTTGTTGAAGCCGACTTAGGACGACCGAAAGCGGTGTAAGACATCATTACAACAAGGAAGGGGAGGAAGTGACACTGGTGGAAAGAGGACTGGAAGGGGATAATATCTGTCAAACCATTTTCAGGATGAAGTGCACTCCAGGTATCCCTCCAGTCCCTCTAAATATGGAGCCTCGTCTAATGAGTTCGGTTTGGAGCGTCCTTCAAAATTTATTACGATCGTAGAATTTTCAACTGAAATAGATACAATGACGATAATTAGGATGATCGGGGCGATACGATGAATGCTAAAATTGCTCTAGGAGACCCCAACAACCAAATTTTACAGTTAGGATAGATGTTACAATCACTACCAAGAAAAAGTAAAAAAAAACTTTTGCCATTTTATAAGTTTTACTGTTCATCGAAGTGGATTTGAGCTTGTGAGTAGAAAATCCATGCCCGAAGGAGACAACCCACAACTACCTGGTGGAAATGAACAAGTGAACAGAAGGATAAATCAGGAAGCCAACTTCATTTATTTTTTGTAGCCGTTGAGCTACTTGTATACACATACAAGCAAGACATTAAAGGCTGATGAAACGTTTCTTGTCGCGCGAAGTAAATGAGATCGGCTCTCCGACCGTTGTCACGCGAAATGCGAATAGTACTGTACGAGTGCAGTGTGCAGATGAGATGGTGGTACATGCATCGTCAGCGTCCGTCCTCCCCTGACGGCGACGTGCCGGGCCTGTCCTGTGCTTACGTGCTACGTTCACGCGAGCGAGAGAGCGAACGGGTCGTGGGTAGCCCAAGGCAACACGTACGTACGTGGTACTACGTACAGTACAGATCCAGGCCGTTTTGATCAAAGATCCAGTGACTCAGAAAGCGCGACTCGGGCGGAGATTAATCTGGCTTTGTACGCGGCGATTTTTCTCGGGCTGCCACGGAAGGAAGGAAGAGGCCGTTTCGTGGAGACGAAGGGAGCCGTGGTGTGGGAGCCAGACATACGCAGCAGCAGGTTCGGACAAAAGGAAGAGAACTCCCATCTTCCTGTCCTGTACTACTACAGTTTCTTGTATTCTACGCTACGGGACTCGATTTTCCTTGCATCGTTTGTTTGCTGCTGCGATAGCTATCGAGGATCGAAATGTGGTACGGTTCCGCCTCACGTTTTTGTTGCGGTGAACTTTCACGGCGACTCACACCGGTCACGCACGACGACCGCAACATGGTGGTCGCGTGAGGTGTTCCGAGTTCCGACATGACCTTTTTTTTTGGTTAATGTTGACAGCCGGTCGACCGGCCAAGCGATTTTGTCGGTCGTCCCCACCACACCTTCTTCTTTCTTTTTTCGTTACAGACCAGACCCGCGTCCGTGCTGCTGCCCACCGTCGAGTGTCCTTGCGTCGCATGTCCGTCGTCCTGGCTGTGTCCTCGCGTCGTCGCCCCGCCGCCATGTTCGAGGCCACACGCCGTCCGCAGCCCGCCGCCATGGGCATGGCTCGAGGAGCTCGTCGCCGTGCTCCTGGGACCTCGCCGGCGTTCTCCCACTGCCCAGATCCGGCGCCTCCTCGACCAGCCGCGCCCGCCCCGGTCCTCCTTCGGTGAGCCCGCACCTCCTCGTGCCCCCACGTCGCTGTCGTGGATGTAAATCTGACAATAGATATATGGTTATGAAAGGAGCTAAGTGAATTTGTACGCAAAGATGGTTGACGCAAGGGGGGTTATACAGGTTAGGCCTCTCCGTAGAGATAAAAACCTTAGTCCTGTCCCAGGCTTACTGGGGTGTTCTTTCTTCAGAAATACTGAGAGTGAGAAATGTTGCGCGTGCCCCTGCCGGAGGGGAGGGGGTGGCTTATATAGAGTGCGCCCCTGCCTCCTTAATGCATTGGCTTAAATGGATCTTAATTACAAGATTAAATGCGTACTTAAATACAAAACGGTCTGCCCATTACTACTAATAAAGGAGGAGAAACGCCAGCATCATTAAATGCCTCCCGTCCGTTGCGTTTCCCATCTTCTGAGTAGGGGGGCCTCGCCGATTGCTTTCGAGTATCGGTCTACTCAGATCTTGCTGGGCTTCCGAGTAGCTGCGTACTCGGAAGCGACTCCTGGTCTCCGAGTAACATGTTACTCGGAGATTGCCAATGCTTCGTGTTTTTTGTTGGTCTTATTTTGCTGGGTGTGCTTTGGGGAAACCCAGGGCTTAAGGATACCCCTGGGTTTCCCTCGCCTAGGGGTATGCCTTTAGTATTACCACGACAGTAGCCCCAAGCGCTTTCGGCTGCTCGTAAGTGAGGTGGCTGACATTTGTTAGTCTTTCTGAGGTATGCGAAGATTGAACTCAGTAAGAGGCCCGGAAGGGCTTTATTGATGTTCGAACTTTTCCCTAGAGTGCGAGTTGGGCAGGTTAGCGGAAAAATTTGGCGACACTCAAACGTCTCTCGGAAGAGGTGGACTGAGGCCTCGGAAGGCGTGTCTCGGAGTAAAAGGCCTTAAACTCCATATGAACCAAATTTGTAAACTTCAATGCCCTAGGACATCGTGCCGAGTCCTAGGCCATGCCACGTGGGACATTGATTCTTTACCCCCTGCGCCGGGTCTTACTGGTGGCCTGGCATTCTACGTCAGAGACGGGCCACCAGCGAGCTAGTTACTCGGATTTTTGACCGAGTAACCGGGTGCGAGATTTTTTGTTTCGCGAGGAACCTTCGAGTGGTTCTTTTCGTGGTGCTTCCGAGTGACAGCTTACTCGCACGCTGCGGGAGCTTTGCAATTTCTTCCGAGTGATGGCGTACTCGGAGAGTTTGATCGGTGTGCGTTATGCTTCGCATCTTCCGAGTAGTTGGGGTGGTTCCGAGCTTCGGGTCGAAGTCAGATTTGGTCTTTAACAAAGGATTTTGCCTTGTCAGAGAATCTTCTTGCCCAGATGAGTGGGCGCACTATTTGGGCATGTCTCCTCGATTCCCGTGGCGGTTTATAGGGTAATAATTAACTGGCTGTGGGGAAGTGGGAGGGATTATGGGGAAGTGGAGCGGTTTTATGGGGAGAGCAACCGGCAGGCCCATTAGTGGGGTGCGGATCTGACGCGCGGCAGTTGCCACCTCGAGCTATAAAAGCACCCCTGCCTTTCGGTTTGGAACAGATCCGCTCATTTCCCCCTGCGCAGCCGTTCCCGCTTCTCTCTCTCGCTCCACCTCTTCCTTGCCTGCTTGGTTTCGCCGCCGAGACGCCTCCTCCGACCGCCCGTGCTCCATCCTGGGAGGCCGCCACTCGCGCTGTCCCTCCGCCGCTGCCGAGACCATGTCTGCGGGGGAATGGCTTTCGTCGATGGTGACGGAGGACATGTTACTGGGGTACCAGGACGCCGGTCTGGTCCCCCGCGATGGTTGCCGCCTTCCCGCGGCCGGGGAGGACGAGCCTGCTCCACGGGAAGGTGAGAGAGTCCTTCTGCTGTCGCATGTGGATCGTGGGTTTTCTCTTCCTCCTCATCCCTTCTTCTTGGACTTTTTGGCTTTCACGGGTGCTCAACTTCACCACATTGTCCCCAATGTTGTAATCCTCCTCTCTAGTTTTTTTCACTCTTTGTGAGGGGTTCTTAGGCATAGAGCCCCACTGGCATCTTTTCCGTAGTATATACGCCATCAAGCCTCAGAAGGCGAAGAAATCTGGGGAGGGTGGCGGTGTTGAGTTCAATCATCTCTGCGGCGGCCTGTTTTTGGCCAAGAAACAAGGGGTACAATACTTCCCTTCTAGCCTGCCTGATTCTGTCAAGAACTGGTAGAACAGTTGGTTCTACTGTAAGGTGGCCGAGGGGCCGGGGGTGCGTACCTTGCCTCCTTACTCGGACGTTAGACTGACTTCCTCTCAAGGCTGGAATCCCCGACTCACCAATGCTGAGAAGGAGCAGGTGCTCCCCTTGATGCGTGAAGTCATCAGGCTGAAGAAGAATGGTCTGGACGCCATGGATCTGATAGCTACTTTCGTGATTCGGAAGATTCAGCCGCTCCAGGCCCGAGCTCGGGGGATGTGGACATATTTCGGGTTGCAGGATGAAACCCGTTATAGCAACACTGAGATGCCGCTGGACGAGTTTGAACTTCAGATGAAGATAATAACCAGCGTGACCCACGGTCTTCAGGCGACTGGCCGAGTTAGACCCCTCAGCATTGAGAATCCTCCCACCTTGGTATGCCGACTTGTGCCATATGTACTTTGAACGTGTTTCGCTTGTTGGCTCTAACTCGGACTTCCTTATTTTTGCTAGGATTTTACCCAGTTTCGGTCTTCTATCCCTCTGGCTCCGCAGCATCCTGCCGAGGAGGATGAAGACAGTACCGCTGGTGCAGGAGTCGGAGTCGAGGCGGGGGAGGATTTGGAGTCCGAGGTAGCTCGGGCTCAGGCAGCGTCCGAGCAGCGCTCGAAGAACAACCAGGACCGCGAGTCGGCGCGGGAGGGACTTACTCGGACCCGCAAGAGGGCTCATACTACGAGTGGAGAAGAGGGTAGCGGGAAACTTCCGCCCTTGAGTCTCAGTTCTGGGAAGGTTGCGCCCATGAAGAAGAAGAAGCTTGTCACCCTTGGGGGCCGAGAGGCTAATCCCCCAGGGGGGTTTCTGTTGAAAAGGCCAAGGGGGCTGGGTCTGGTCCGGCCAAGGTTGCTTCTCCGAGGCGTGGCTTGAAGACCGTCCACAAGTAAGACTGTTAGTTTTCATATGCTTTGACACTCTTTTGGTTTCCCAGGCCCATTCTTAGTTGTTTCATTTTGCAGTGTCCGTCCGAGTGGTTCTGAGACATTGCCTGGGATCGAGGATCCCGAGGCCGAAGCTATGGAGGATGTTACCACTTGTGAGGTGACTGACTTTCCTGGAATGGACGCTATTCCAGAAGATATTGCGGCTGTTGGTGAGAACTCTTCGCTGTTTTTGTTGAGACTTTTACCGCCGTCGTCTCTTTGCTTTTGATTGTTCGATGTTTCTGCCACACACATGGGTGTTGACTCTACTGCTGACCCAACTCGGATTGCTGCCGAGCTCGCCGCTGCTGGGGTCACTCCTCCTGAGGTGATAGTTCCTGAGGGGACAGTATCCTCTGGGTCTGGTTCCCGAGCTGCCGCACCTGATGCTCCAGCTGGGGAGGCTGTTAAGGAGACCCCTGTCTCCTCGGCGGCTGCTCGAGGGGGTGAGCCTGCTAGCTCGGGGGGCCATTCCAGTCGGAGCCCCAGTGGAGAGTGCTATTATTTTTGGGTTGAAGGAGTCCTTGGTGAAGGCGACTCAGTTTGAGCTGCGGCAGTGATACGTCCAAAACGTATCTATAATTTCTGCTTGCTCCATGCATGTTTTGTGTGATATTGCTCTGATCTAGATACACTTTCATACACTTTTGATCATATTTGGACTAACCTATTAACTCAGTGCACCCCAGTGTCAGTTCCTGTTTTTTGCTGTTTTTCTATTTCAGTTTTCCCCCATATAAAAAGTGCTAGAAAAATTCGGAAAAATTCAGATAAAAAATCAGCATGACGGAAGCTTCGAGAAGAGCCCGGGAGGGGCCAGGGGGGCCCAGGCGGCCACCCGGCGCGGCCCCACCCCTGGCCGCGCCAGGGGGGCGCCTGGGACCCCTGGCCCACCTCTGGCTGCCCCCTTTCGCCTATTTATCCCACGTCACGGGAAAACCCCAGAAGCAGAACCCTATTCCGCGAACTCGCCTCTGTTCCGCCGCCGCGCTTCCAAGATCGGGAGCACCAGAAGACCTCTTCCCGGCACCCTGCCGGAGGGAGGATTGACCTCCGGGAGTCTCCTCTCCACCATGGATGCTCCCCGGATGTCTCGTGAGTAGTTTTCCTTGGACCATGGGTCCGTGATCAGTAGCTATGTGATGTTCTCCACCCCTCTTTGATCTTCATTGTTTAGACCTCGTGAGCTGCCCTACATGATCGAGGCACCTTTGTAATATTTATGCTATTGCTATGTTGAGTTTGATCGGATCTGATGGATTATGAGATTATGTTCAGATTGCGATAGAGTAATATATTTGGTTTTTATCTCTTATATTTTTGTTCCTAAGTAATTCTTGCATGCTCTCCGTTGCTGTTTATTGCTTTGGCCAAGTAGTAGGTAGTGACTCCAAGAGGGAGCGTTGTGCTAGATTGTGGGTTCATGCCTCCTCGATGACATGCTTGAGTGACAGAAACATGAGTCTAGGGGATGTGCTGTTGCCACAAGGGGGTAAACAACGGTGCTTGTAACCGCGGTTACAAGGATTGTTTACTTTACGCAAAGTTCTTTTAATGCAGTTGTCTGTTGCTTTGGGTTTACACTTTGGGTGGGGCTCGCAACTTAATACCAGCGAGATGTTCTGGATAGATATCTCAAGGTGGATGATTAGTAGTAGATGCAGATGGATTTCGGTCTACTTACCTTGGCGTACTGCCTGTGCTTTTGAACCTCTTCCTTTTTTTAGTAGCATAGTTAGCATTGCGGTGCGTTCTTAATCCTGTCAGTTGCCTTTCTGTAATTTGTTTACCTCGCATAGCATTTTTATCGTATTTTGGGAGAGAGACATCAATAGCGAACATCACGTATCCCGGTCCATATCCTCATTATTGTTACCAAGCTATATTTACTTTTCTGCATTTACTTTCAAGTTGCTATCATTACCCCCTTGCGTTTTATCATTTGTGAACAACAAGACCGGAGAGATTGACAACCTCTCTGAACTTCGTTGGGAGCAAAGTTATCTGTGTCTGTGTGCAGGTCTGCGTCAGTTGCGCCGCTGACACCTACTTATCATCTCTGGAGTCCTACTGGAGACAAACATTGGTATCTTTACTAAGGGAAACTTACTGTTGTACCGCATCACACCTTCCACTTGGGGCCTACCAACGAAGGGCGAGAAGCCGTCATCAAGAGCAATTTCTGGTGCCGTTGCCGGGGATTCCAAGTGCTAAGGTAGGGCATTTGCACACTACCCTTTACCTTTGTTTTTCAGTCTTGTTAGTTTATCTTTCAGTTTTTATCTTTGTGTCTTTTATCAAAAACTACAAAAAAATCTGCCACACTTGCTGCTACTATGGGTTCCACTGAAAACACCAAGTTGTGTGACTTCACTAGTCACAACAACCAAGACTTTATCTGCACTCCCATTGCCACACCTGCCACTTCAGCTACCTCTTATGAAATTAAACCTGCTTTGCTAAACCTTGTGATGAGAGATCAATTCTCTGGTGCTGGAGATGATGCTGCTTTACACTTGAATAATTTTGTTGAATTATGTGATATGCAAAAGTATAAAGAAGTGGAAGGTGATGTTGTTAAGCTTAAGCTCTTTCCTTTCTCTTTAAGGGGAGATGCTAAAATCTGGTTTCAATCTTTGCCTAGAAATAGCATAGATTCTTGGGATAAGTGCAAAGATGCTTTTATAGGGAAGTACTACCCTCCTGCTAAGATTATCCAATTGAGGAGCAATATTATGAATTTCAAGCAATTGGATAATGAACATGTTGCCCAAGCTTGGGAACGAATGAAATCTCTTGTTAAGAAATGCCCTACACATGGTTTGACTACTTGGATGGTTATCCAGACTTTTTATGCAGGCTTGAACTTTACCTCGCGGAACCTGTTAGATTCGGCCGCGGGAGGAACCTTTATGTCAACTACACTTGGTGCTGCCACAAAGCTTCTCGATGAGATGATGACCAATTATTCCCAATGGCACACCGAACGCGCTCCAACAGGTAGGAAGGTAAATTATGTCGAGGAAATTACCTCCCTCAATGAAAAAGTTGACTTAATTATGTCTCTACTTACCAAGCAACCCTCTATTGATCCTCATGATGTTCCTTTAAATTCTTTGGTTGCTCAAGAACAAGTAGATGTGAACTTTATTGCTAGAAACAACTTCAACAACAGTGCTTATAGGGGAAATTTTGCTAGCAATCCTAGACCGTTCCCATCTAACTATGGGAACAACAACACTTACCCTAGCAACAAGAACCCCTCTTCTGAATTAGAAAGCATGCTTAGAGACTTTATCACTACCCAAAAATGTAGAAGAGAAATTATCTAAAATAGATAATCTCTCTTTGAAGGTAGAAAGCTTAGCCCTTGATATTGAGATGCTCAAAATTAGAACCTCTCCCCTTGAGGAGAATAAAGCCACTCCTATTAATGCTATCCAGTTGCAAATCAATGAAAATATTAGGATGATGGCTAAACTTAAAGAAAGATGGGCTAGAGAAAAAGATGAAGAGGATAGAATTAAGATCCTTCCTACATACCACACAGTTGCCACTATCCAAATTGTTGAGGACACTCAAACTATTAGCACCCAATGCACTCCTAGTCCCGTTGGACCTATTAATGGTGATGCTAATGCCTCAACCGTAGAAAAAGAAACTCCTATGAACATATAGGGTTTCAAACAAGTGAGCCTAGATGACACTACTACCACTTTTGATAGTAGTGATATTGATTTTGATAGTTGCACCCTTTCAGAAGTTATTAGCTTGTTACACAAAATGTCTAGAGACCCCCACACTAGCACACTTAATCTTTCCTTCACGGAGCATATCACAAATGATCTTATCAAAGCTAGGGAGGAGAAGCTTAGAGTAGAAGCCTCCATACCTAGGGAGCTAGAGGATGGTTGGGACCCTATGATCAAAATTAAATTGAATAACTTCTCTTGCTATGCTTTATGTGATGTTGGAGCTAGTACCTCCGTTATGCCCAAAAGAATATTTGATATGTTTGAATTGAAGCCTTTTGAGCCTTGTTCTTTTGGTGTTCGTCTTGTTGATTCTTCCATAAAGAAACCTTTGGGGAAGATCAACGATGTTCTTATAATTGTCAATGATAACTATGTTCCCGTTGATTTTATTGTTATGGATATAGAGTGTGAACCTTTGTGTCCAATCATTTTGGGACGTCCTTTTCTTCGCACCGTTGGTGCGGTTATTGACATGAAAGAGGGGAATATAAAATTCCAATTCCGATTCAAAAAGGGGATGGAACACTTCCCTAGAAAAAAAATCAAGTTACCTTTTGAGTCCGTTACTCGGGCTAGTTATTCTCTTTCTCTTGATAAAACTTGATTCTTCTTTTTGCATCATGCCTAGCTAATGGCTTTAAAGAAGCGCTTTCGGGAGGCAGCCCGCAACGAATTTAGGTTTTTCTTTTGCTTTTGTTGTGTATAGATGATTGTTACTACTGTAGCAACATCATTGTATCTTTACTTTTCAGCTTTGTGCCAAGTTATAACCTCTTACGGCAAGTGAAGTAAAAGTTGTGACATGCTGTCCAGAAAACAGATTCTGTTCTCGTGACCAGAACAATTCCAGAAAAATACCAGTTCATCTTTTTGAGCTGAAGTTTTTACACAGTATGCTCTATACAATTACGAAACTTCAGTATGTTTTGAGTTTTTTGATTTGAGTTGCATAAGTGCCCCTAAAAAATTATTTACTATCTGCTGTTCTGTTTTTCACAGATTCTGCCACGTTTTGTCTCTCCTTACTTTTGCAAACCTTAAACTTGCTTTTTCTTTGCAAAAACTTTTTGGCACTCTTGAGAAACAGTAGCTCTTCAAGATTATCTTTATGTCCAGTGGAGAAAAATTATTTATTAACGGTACTAACCTCTCTAATCAGCTTATGATGAGTTATGTATGAAGGGAGTTTTCAAGTGTGCGATGGAAGATGATGAAAGAAGATCCAGGAGTGTCAAGCGCTCAAGCTTGGGGATGCCCCCATGCATCCCCAATAAATATTCAAGGAGACTCAAGCGTCTAAGCTTGGGGATGCCTCCCGTGCATCCCTTTCTCCATCAACCATCATCAGTTCGTCCTTCGTCTCACTATATTTTTATCACTTCATGTGTTATGTGCTATGCTTGGAGCGTCTCGCTCTTAGGTTTTGTTTTTAGTTTTCTTTAGCTTTGCTTGCTGTTCATAACAAGTTAGATCCTTTCTTACTTTGTGTGGGAGAGAAACACGCTCCACTTTGAAAATTTAGAACACATCATAGGATTTTTCCTGCCTATCTTTTTGCTGTTGTGTGTTCTTTATCTTTCCATAGCTACTGCCATGTTTAGTTTTAGTCTTAGTTTGTCTTTAGAAAGAGCTTTGGCTTTTGTTTAGTTTGTTGCCGCAACTCTTTTTAGTTTTCATGTTTATCTTGTTAAGAGAGTTGGTTGTTGCAGTGAGTTGTGTTTTGTCTTGAAAGTAAGTAATTGAGGTTGCTATTTAATTTTAGTATTAGCTTGCAATAGTTTTGAGGCATTGATGTGAGTAATGTTTAGACTTTTGGTGTCAAGAGCTCTTGCCTATTAGTGATAGGTGTCGTATTTTGGGCAATCCGTGTTTATTTTCAAAACCTACAAAACTAGTTGAGAACTCTAGCTACTAGATAGATCACTACTCTTCTGAGGAGTCGAATATTAGAGTACACTCACGTACCATGAGTCGGGGATGCGCAAGGATAACCAAACCCCCATACACTCCTCCTAGGGGTACTTGTCTCTTTGTGAACCTCCTCATTAGATTGAGAGTTACCGATAATAAGTGCATGAGTTCTTCGGACTAATGTAAGTATTGAGAGTTGATACTTCCACCTTCCCATATTTTACTAGCCTTTCAAGTGCCGTGCATTGCCTTCTTCTCACTCCGAGAGTTGGTGTCCACCTTCGCCGGTACATCCAAACCCTTGGCATGATACGCTCTGTCATCATAAGCCTCCCTTTATCCTTCCTCAAAACAACCACCATACCTACCTATCAAGGCATTTCCATAGCCTTTCTGAGTTACATTGCCATGCAACTTCCACCTCTTCATGACTTGATCTTCATGTCATACATGTTCCTGATACACTGGAAGCGACATACATTGCATACATCATGATAGTTACATCTTCTTTATTATTTTGAGTACCTTGTAAAGTGTGAAAGATTTCCCATACCTTCTTGTAAAATAGAGTGTTGCCCTTAAGTGAGGAAAAGATCCAAAAGTGGACACATTAAAAGATCCCAAAGAGGACAAATGAGAGTTAGATAGAAAGAGCCATTGAGGCCACCAAAAAAAAGAGAAAAAGAAATAAAAAGAGATAAAGGGGCAACACTACTATCCTTTTGAGAGATCGACACTAGTACTCCCTTTATATCCTTGTACTCCATAGAGATGATCATTATGCATATAGCTATGTGGTGACCTTCATACTATAGAACTTGGCTTGCATATTCCAAGGATGAGCCTCCTCAAAAGAGCTCTAGGTCTTCATGAGCGAGCAAGTTAGATGCACCCCACTAGTTCCATTGGAGAGTTTCCTAGCTCGTATGTGCATCCGTTGCATGGCAATCCCTACTCCTCACATCATATCTATCATTTCGCATCTCTTGCCTATGATTGTCCTCATTGATGTGAGTCTTTCTCATCCTTTTTGTCTTCCTCCTCCACCATATTTCACTCTTTGCCATCCTAAGTGTCAACTCTCGTGCTTACTCTCATCCATTGCATGAGTGCTCGAAATATCGAAAAGGAGTGGATCAAATTGACTTGTACCTGGCTAGTGGTCTGGGGACGAGTCAAGATAAGATTCCAAAGAAGACCAAGTGTGAAACTTTAGTAGATTGAGTTCTCAACACAAAAATACTTTTTTTCTCGTATTTCCTATCCCCCTTCTTACACGCAAACACCATTTGGAGACATTCGAGTCACGGATAGCGAGAGCTCTTGCACCTAATGTTCTTTTGTTACTTGTTTCAATGTTAATATAGACTCTTGCATGTTATGACTTGAATTAAATCTCTAACCTTGATTTCTTTAATTTTCAAAGTTCTTATATGGTTGCTAGCATGTCACCATAGAAATTATGTTGTTATCATTTACCTACTCGAGGACGAGCAGGAATTAAGCTTGTGGATGTTGATACGTCCAAAACGTATCTATAATTTTTGCTTGCTCCATGCATGTTTTGTGTGATATTGCTATGATCTATATACACTTTCATACACTTTTGATCATATTTGGACTAACCTATTAACTCAGTGCACCCCAGTGCCAGTTCCTGTTTTTTGCTGTTTTTCTATTTCAGTTTTCCCCCATATAAAAAGTGCCAGAAAAATTCGGGAAAATTCAGATACAAAATTAGCGTGACGGAAGCTTCGAGAAGAGCCCGGGAGGGGCGAGAGGGGAGCCAGGGGGGCCCAGTCGGCCACCCGGCGCGGCCCCACCCCTGGTCGCGTCAGGGGGGCGCCTGGGGCCCCTGGCCCACCTCTGGCTGCCCCCTTTCGCCTATTTATCCCCCGTCACAGGAAAACCCCAGAAGCCGAACCCTATTCCGCGAACTCGCCTCTGTTCCGCCGTCGCCGCGCTTCCAATATCGGGAGCACCATAAGACTGAAGGGAATATGCCCGAGAGGCAATAATAAAGTGGTTATTATCTTATTCCATGTTTATGATAAATGTTTATTTTCATGCTATAATTGTGTTAACCGGAAACGTTAATACATGTGTGTTTAATAAACAAAGAAAAGGTTCCTAGTAATGCCTCTCTTTATACTAGCTTGTTGATTAACGGATGATCAAGGTTTCCTGGTCATGAACATTGGATGTTGTTAATAACAAGGTCATGTCATTGGAGAATGATGTGATGAACATACACCCACAGTAGTTATAGCAATACGATCATGTCATCAAGTTTCTATTGCTGTATCAAACTTTCACGAAGTAACTCTAATCCTTAGACCATGAGATCACGTCAATCACTGACACCGGAAGAGTACTTTGATTCCATCAAACGTCACACCGTAACAGGGTGATTATAAAGGTGTCGTTGGGTACTTGGAAAGTGTTAGTTGAGGCTCGTGGATCAAGAGTGGGATTTGTCCATCCAGATGACGGAGAGATATACTCTGGGCCCTCTCGGTGATATCACATTGACATCGCTTGCAAGCACGTGACTGGCTCACGAGGATGTTATATCACGGAACGAGTAAAGAGTACTTGTCGGTAACGAGATCGAACTAGGTATGGATGATACCAAATGATCGGATCTCGGACAAGTAAAATATCGCGAGACAAAAGGAATTGGTTACGGAGTAATGGTTCACACGATCACTAGTTCATCGTTGAGTAAGTGGGAGTCATCATGGATCTCCAGATCCCTCTGATGATTATTGATCGGAGAAGAGTCTCAGTCATGTCCATTTTATTCACGAACCGTAGGGTGACACACTTAAGGATTCGTTGACGCGTTTGAGTGGATACGGAACGCCGGAGAATATACAGGACAGCACATGGACTGTTTTGATAAAACTGCTGGAATAGTTTCGGTATATCAAAATAGTGCAAGGGGATAATTGTTAATGTGTTCATTGAATGAAGTGTTCATCAATGAAGTACTCATTGAATGAAGTGTTCATTAATTTGAGTGACATTAAACAAGATAATTAAAAGTGTTTTAATGTGATAAAACTCTTGGAATTTTGAGTGGAGAATTATGGAAGTTATGGGAATAATGTGTGACCCTTTGTTTTTGTGAGTGGAGAGTCCACCCACATGATGAGGGGAGAGGTGGGGGCACCTCTTGGGGCGTGCTACCCCTTGGGGGCTGCCTCCCCCTCCTATATATAGATGGGTGGAGGTCCTCACACAACTAATTCCTCCATCTCTCATATGCCCTTTGGTTGGCATCTTCCTCCCCTTGCTAGTTGATCCAGTTTCACGAGTACGGTGCTTAGGCGAAGCCCTGCTCAAGATCTTCTCTACCACCACCACCACTATGTTGTAGTGCTGCTGGAGTTCCCGAGGATCCACTACTTCCGCTGCCCAACTGGAGCAAGGGGCGGAGGTCGTCACTGATCTGTACGTGTGACCGACTACGGAGACGCTGCCCGTTCGTGGCGTCAAGTCTTCATCACGACCTTGAGGTCGGCGAGTGTTCGACTACATCACCCACGAGAATAGTTCTCGTTAAAGCTTTTGGTCTTCGAGGGTGAGTCCTTCCCAAACCGTTACAAGTTATCTCCTAAATGTGATCTTGGCAGTTGCAATCGTAGGAAAATTTTTTGTTTTCTATGCAACGAACCCATCAGTTGCAACGAACCCATCAAAGACCTCTTCCCGGCACCCTGCCGGAGGGAGGATTGACCTCCGGGAGTCTCCTCTCCACCATGGATGCTCTCCGGATGTCTCGTGAGTAGTTTTCCTTGGACCATGGGTCCATGATCAGTAGCTATGTGATGTTCTCCTCCCCTCTTTGATCTTCATTGTTTAGACCTCGTGAGCTGCCCTACATGATCGAGGCACCTTTGTAATATTTCTGCTATTGCTATGTTGAGTTTGATCGGATCTGATGGATTATGAGATTATGTTCAGATTGTGATAGAGTAATATATTTGGTTTTTATCTCTTATATTTTTGTTCCTAAGTAATTCTTGCATGCTCTCCGTTGCTGTTTATTGCTTTGGCCAAGTAGTAGGTAGTGACTCCAAGAGGGAGCGTTGTGCTAGATTGTGGGTTCATGCCTCCTCGATGACATGCTTGAGTGACAGAAACATGAGTCTAGGGGATGTGCTGTTGCCACAAGGGGAAAACAACGGTGCTTGTAACCGCGGTTACAAGGATTGTTTACTTTACACAAAGTTCTTTTTAATGAAGTTGTCTGTTGCTTTGGGTTTACACTTTGGGTGGGGCTCGCAACTTAATACCAGCGAGATGTTCTGGATAGATATCTCAAGGTGGATGCTTAGTAGTAGACGCAGATGGATTTCGGTCTACTTACCTTGGCGTACTGTCTGTGCTTTTGAACCTCTTCCTTTCTTTAGTAGCATAGTTAGCATTGCGGTGCGTTCTTAATCCTGTCAATTGCCTTTCTGTAATTTGTTTACCTCGCATAGCATTTTTATCGTCTTTTGGGAGAGAGACATCACTAGCGAACATCACGTATCCCGGTCCATATCCTCATTATTGTTTCCAAGCTATATTTACTTTTCTGCATTTACTTTCAAGTTGCTATCATTATCCCCTTGCGTTTTATCATTTGTGAATAACAAGACCGGAGAGATTGACAACCTCTCTGAACTTCGTTGGGAGCAAAGTTATCTGTGTCTGTGTGCAGGTCCGCGTCAGTTGCGCCGCTGACACCTACTTATCATCTCTGGAGTCCTACTGGAGACAAACCTTGGTATCTTTACTGAGGGAAACTTGCTACTGTACCGCATCACGCCTTCCACTTGGGGCCTACCAACGAAGGGCGAGAAGCCGTCATCAGGCTGCGGGAGCTAGCATCTGAGGCTGAGTTGGTGAAGTCCCACATGCACGTAAGTACTTACGTAAGTTTTCTTACCCACTGGGTGTAGCCCCCAAGGCTCCGAGTAACTTTGTGAAGTTGTTCGGAGTCTTTTGATAGGAGGTTTTTATTTTAGTGAACTTCCAGTGGGAGCACTTCTTAGTGCACCTACTGGGTGTAGCCACCAAGGCTCCGAGTAACTTTGCGAAGTTATTCGGAGTCTTTTGATAGGAGGTTTTATGTGAGTTAACTTCCAAGGGGAGCACTTCTTAGTGCACCCACTGGGTGTAGCCCCCAGGGCTCCGAGTAACTTCGCGAAGTTATCCGGAGTCTTTTGATAGGAGGTTTTATTTGAATATGGCATTCCTCTTGTCTTCACAGGAGGCATGCAAGCTTGGGTCGGCCTTCTTGAAGTTGCAGGAGGAGAAAACTGCTGCCCAGAGTGCGTATGAAGCGCTGCTTGAGGAGCACAATAAACTGAAGAAACAGCATGCTGAGGATAATGGTAAAAACTCTTGAGTTTCTAAGATGCCATTGTTCATCTTCTTACTTTTCCGTTTGACGTTCTGCTTGCAGAGGCGGCGAAGAAGGCCTTTGATGCGAAAGTCAAGGAGAACGATGGTTTTGTTGCCAAGATGAAGAAGGAAATAGACCAGGTTGATAAACGATCCAAGGCTCAGAAAGCTTTGGAGACCAGTCTTCATTATTACAAACAGGCAGTGAAGGAAAATGAGGCTTGCATCTCGAAGCTGGAGTCTGACTTGGAAAAACTATCCGAGCTGCGCGCCGAAGATAAGAAGAAACATCAAGCCGAGTTGGAAACCACTCGGAAGGCGGTGAAGGCGGCTGAAGAGTATTGCGCTGGACGGTTCGCCGTTTTCAGTGAGACCTTGTCTAGTGAGTTTTGCCGTCCGAGTTGTGATAGGGACCTGTTTCCCAGTCTTAGATTGTGTACTCATTTTCTCCTGTGATGCAGCGTATGGAACAGATCCGGAGGCTGAGCAAGCTCGCATGGCCGACTTTGCGGAGTTCATGAAGAGGGATAACTATACGCCAGTGACCACAGAATTTTCTCTGACTCGGGGACTGCTGACCATGACATGCGCCAAAGCGAAGAAATTTGCTGAAGAAGTTATGGGTGCTACTCTGGTTTTGAAGAGCAAGTTGTCGCCTGATGAGGAAAGCAGAGTGAAGTTAGATACTGTTGTGCCCGTCCTCCAGGAGGCCCCTCATAAGCTGGCCCGCTGGAAACGCTCAGCGGCATGGAGCGGTGCGAATTACGCACTGGCGTTGACCAAGGCGCATTTTCCGGAGCGGGTTCATAATCTTGAGCGGGTTGGCGGTGGGGATCCCAAAGAAGGTCAGAGCTGCACTTCCTTCCTTCCCCGTTATGCTGAAACTGCTAGCCGAATTGCCCTGATGCCCGATATGGATTTCTTCGTTGAGTCAACTGGTGTAACCAGTGACTCGGACGAGGCGGGCGAGGAATGATTGAAGTGTGGTAAAAAACACTGGTTTGAGATTTGCCTCGGGATGCCGAGTGGATCTGTAATAAGTTGCACTGTGTTGTTTGTGTCATGACACTCCTTCGTTTGGTTGATGAACTCGTATTCTGTTTCTTTGTGGGAAACTAATATTTCTGCCGATGCTTGCTCGTCTTTTTGTATTAATTTTCTAAGTTTTCATTCGGGCTGCGCATAGTTCGGAAGAAAACCTGGTTTTATCGCTTTAAGCAGCCCCCAAGTCTATTGAGACTTGAAGGTACTTAGAAAATTTTCTATTGTTGATCTTGTAGACAAGATCCTCAATGCAGATGATGTTGTGCTTCCCCAAGCTTGTGGGCGTTGGTGAGCACTTAACATAAGTTTTCTAAGTTCTCGTCCGAGTTGTTCGCAGTTCGGATGGAAAACCTGATTGATAGTTTTCGTCCGAGCTGCGCACAGCTCGGAGAAAATCCTGTTTTTACAACTTTAAGCAGCCCCCAAGTCTCCTGAGACTTGAAAGTACTTCGAATTTTTTTCTATTGATGATCTTGTAGACAAGATCCTCAATGCGGATGATGTTGTGCTTCCCCAAGCCTGTGGGGCATTGGTGAGCACTTAACATAAGTTTTCTAAGTTCTCGTCCGAGCTGCTCGCAGTTCGGATGGAAAACCTGATTGATATTTTTCGTCCGAGCTGTGTGCGCACAGCTCAGAATAAAACCTGTTTTTATAGCTTTAAGCAGCCTCCAAGTCTCCTGAGACTTGAAAGTAATTAGAATTTTTTTCTATTGATGATCTTGTAGACAAGATCCTCAATGCAGATGATGTTGTGCTTCCCCAAGCTTGTGGGCAGGAGGTGAGCACTTAACATAAGTTTTCTAAGTTCTCGTCCGAGCTGTTCGCAGTTCGGATGGAAAACCTCATTTATAGTTTTCGTCCGACCTGCGCACAGCTCGGAGAAAATGCTGTTTTTAAAACTTTAAGCAACCCCCAAGTCTCCTGGGACTTGAAAGTACTTAGAAAAAAATTATATTGATGATCTCGTAGACAAGATCCTCAATGCAGATTATTTTGTGCTTCCCCAAGCCCGTGGGGCGTTGGTGAGCACTTATCATACGTTTTCTAAGTTCTCATCCGAGCTGCTCGCAGTTCGGATGGAAACCTGACTTTATAGCTTTAAGCAGCCCCCAAGTCTCCTGAGAGTTGAAAGTACTTAGAATTTTTTTCTATTGATGATCTTGTAGACAAGATCTGATGTTGTGCTTCCCCAAGCCTGTGGGGCGTTGGTGAGCACTTAACATAAGTTTTCTAAGTTCTCGTCCGAGCTGCTCGCAGTTCGGATGGAAAACCTGATTGATAGTTTTCGTTCGAGCTGCGCACAGCTCGGAAGAAAACCTGTTTTTATATCTTTAAGCAGCCCCCAAGTCTCCTGAGACTTGAAAGTACTTAGAATTTTTTTCCTATTGATGAACTTGTATACAAGATCCTCAATGCAGATGATGTTGTGCTTCCCCAAGCCTGTGGGGCGTTGGTGAGCACTTAACATAACTTTTCTAAGTTCTCGTCCGAGCTGCTCGCAGTTCGGATGGAAAACCTGATTGATAGTTTTCGTCCGAGCTGCGCACAGCTCGGAAGAAAACCTGTTTTTATAGCTTTAAGCAGCCCCAAGTCTCCTGAGACTTGAAAGTACTTAGAATTTTTTTTCTATTGATGATCTTGTCTGATCTTGTAGACAAGATCCTCAATGCAGATGATGTTGTGCTTCCCCAAGCTTGTGGGGCGTTGGTGAGCACTTAACAGAAGCTTTCTAAGTTCTCGTCCGAGTTGTTCGCAGTTCGGATGGAAAACCTGATTGATAGTTTTCGTCCGAGCTGCACACAGCTCGGAGAAAATGTTGTTTTTACAACTTTAAGCAGCCCCCAAGTCTCCTGAGACTTGAAAGTACTTAGAAATTTTTTCTATTGATGATCTCGTAGACAAGATCCTCAATGCAGATGATGTTGTGCTTCCCCAAGCCTGTGGGGCATTGGTGAGCACTTAACATAAGTTTTCTAAGTTCTCTTCCGAGCTGCTCGCAGTTCGGATGAAAAACCTGATTTTATAGCTTTAAGCAGCCCCCAAGTCTCCTAAGACTTGAAAGTACTTAGAAAAAATTTCTATTGATGATCTTGTAGACAAGATCCTCAATGCGGATGATGGTGTGCTTCCCCAAGCCTGTGGGGCGTTGGTGAGCACTTGACATAAGTTTTCTAAGTTCTCTTCCGAGCTGCTCGCAGTTCGGATGGAAAACCTGATTGATAGTTTTCGTTCGAGCTGCGCACAGCTCGGAAGAAAACCTGTTTTTATAGCTTTAAGCAGCCCCTAAGTCTCCTAAGACTTGAAAGTACTTAGAATTTTTTTCCTATTGATGAACTTGTATACAAGATCCTCAATGCAGATGATGTTGTGCTTCCTCAAGCCTTTGGGGCGTTGGTGAGCACTTAACATAAGTTTTCTAAGTTCTCGTCTGAGCTTCTCGCAGCTCAGATAAAAAACCTGATAGGGAGTTATGAAAACAAATTGAGGAAGACGCACTATGCGTACGAAGTAATATTTATTCAGATCTTACAAGCGTGCTCATGCATAGAAGCGGCGCAGTAACTGGGCGTTCCATGCACGAGGCTCTTCTATCTTATTGGTTATATCGTACAGGTGATAAGCCCCATTGTGCAGTACTATGAAGATGATAAATGGACCTTCCCAAGGGGGAGCTAGTTTGTGATCCGAAGTTTGCTTGATGCGAAGTACCATGTTGCCCTCTTGGAAGGAGCGAGCTCGGACGTGTCGGTCGTGGTATCGGCGAAGGTCTTGCTGATAAAACGTCGAGCGGGTGAGAGCTAAATTTCGTTCTTCTTCCAAGAGATCAACGCCGTCTTGTCGTGCTTCTTGAGCTTCGGCTTCTGTGTACTGGCTTATACGGGGGGCATTGTGCCTTAGGTCACTCGGAAGGACTTCTTCTGAAATGTAGACGAGGAAGAAGGGGGTTGACCGAGTTGAGCGATTGGGAGTTGTACGCAATCCCCACAAGACTGAAGGGAGTTCATCAACCCAGGCGCCCGCTGCTTCCTTTAGTTCCCGAAGTAACCGAGGCTTGATTCCTTTGAGTATTAGTCCGTTGGCTCGTTCGACTTGGCCGTTGGACTGTGGGTGTGCGAATGAGGCAAAGTTGACCTGAATGCCATTGGACCAACAGAATTTCTTGAATTCAGCCGAGTTGAAGTTCGATCCATTATCAGTAATGATGTCATGCGGGACACCAAACTGATGTATGATGCCTTGCATAAAGCTGACTGCTGTGGCGGAGTCCTGGGTCCTGATAGGTTTTGCTTCTATCCATTTTGTAAACTTGTCTACGGCGACCAAAATGTGGGTGAAGCCATGCTTGCCCGTTCGGAGTGGTCCGATCATATATAATCCCCATACTGCAAATGGCCAGGCTAGGGGGATTGTCTTCAGCTCGGAAGCTGGTTTGCGGGGCTGGTTGGCATGAAACTGGCAGCCTTCGCAGTGGTCCACGATGTACCAAGCATCGCTGAGGGCGTCGGGCCAGAAGAAACCAGCTCGGAAAGCTTTTGCCACCAACGTCCTACTTGAGGCATGATGTCCACAATCTCCCGAGTGGATTTCTTGTAGTATGCAGCGGCCTTCTTCCTCGGAGATGCATCGCTGGGGGACATGAGTGATGTTGTTCCTGTACAGCTCCGCATTGATCACCGAGGAGGACTTGGATTTGCGGACGATCTGTTTGGCTTCTATCTCGTCATCAGGTAACTCCTGTTTTTGCAGATAAGCAAGGATTGGAAGTGTCCACTCGGGGGGAATAACCTCCACATCAAAACCCAGATCCACTACTGCGGGTATATCCTCTTTGTTGGGGATGTTCTTGTCAGGTAGCATATCTGGATCGGCTTCTAGGAAAGGGTCCTCCTTGACTGTTGGGGAATGCAAATGCTCCAAATAAATCCCTGGCGGGATCTGACCCCGAGTGGAACCCAATTTGGCTAGGTCATCTGCTGCCTGATTCTTAGCCCTTGGAATGTGATGGAGCTCAAGCTGACGGGGATCAACCCCGGCAAATCCCATGGTCAGGGACCCTGGGTTAGTCATGAGAGGCACAGGTTGGACGATAGCTCGTCGGCAAACAGGAAGGCTCGCTCCTGCTCGATATTATTAATGGGGGATATGCGATTACAGTGGATGCCAAGGCTGGAGCGCTCAAGGCTAGGGTTACAGATGATATTAGATGTCTCTTGTGTCGCCCCTCCTAGCCTTATATACTGGGCTAGGTCTCGGGGAGTTCATCTACGTTTACAGGTAAGCTTTCCTAGCCCTAGCTTGCTCCGTACAGCAGGTCTTCGCACCTTCCTTGTGATTCGTAGACTCCCACGTCGGTGCCAATTAACAGACCGGGGATGTATCTTCATGGGCCTTCTGTCTTCATGGACACCAGGTAGGCTCATCCGTAGGAGTCGTGGGATCACCCCCTCGTCAGTAGCCCCCGAGTGCCTAGGGGACTCGAAGAGTCGCGTAGGGACTCGAGTACATTCATTTGTCGGTTATTAGTATGCGCGGTACATCCGCGGGTCGCTGGCAGTCTGGTGGCCATGACAAAACCTGTTTCGAGGGATGCTAAGCTGAAAGGGCCCAAGGAGTCGACTGGTCGAGCCTTGGTGAATTGCCCTAGGGCAAATACCACAGTAGCCCAATCAAACCCACGTCCCTCGACGTGAGCTTGGAACACTGATGTCGAGAAAAATTCCGGCCGCTTCAGGTCTTACGGTGTTCATTTGCCGCCAGTAATGTGCATAGCCTAAGGCGCGTTCGCCCGGCTTTTTCTATCATGCGCAGCGCATGGAAAAGGTTGGGAGTGAAATCGCTCTTCGGCAAGTCCCAACCCGGCCATACTTCGCAGCGGGGTCTTACCTACACGCTAATCTTGCGTGGCATCTGGGCACGATGTATCGTGTTCCAGGAATGTGTGTTTTTGAGGCGCGAAGCCTTATAGCATTGCACCCGCTTGGAACAAAACACCAAGCGAGATGTTCACTCATGCACCCGTGGAGCTTGTTTTGAGTGCTGAGACGGGTTTTTTTTTTGCGAGTAGTCACTCGAATGTCATTTCGGTTCTTGAGGTGAGGGAGCACCTGAGACTCTTAGCACCGTATGATCTTGGCGAATGCATGTTTGTCTTTGCGTCGGATTAAGGGAGCACCCGAGACTCTTCGTGAATGCGAGTGGTCACTCGAGCACATTGCTGACCTTTAGGTGAGGGAGCACCCGGGACTCTTATGATGTACTCTCCCGTTGGGAGTAAGATGTTTTTTCTTCATCGGGAAAAAGATCTGAGAGATGGAATCTCAGGGCCTTGATGTCTGTTGGTTTTCTTCGCCGCTTGTCAGGGATAGCGATGCCTCTGTTTGATGGCTGTCAGGGATGCTCTGCCAGTGAACCGTCACGTCTTCATGACCGGTCATGATAATGGCTGCTGTGGCGTGCGGCAGACGCCGGTTGAGTTTCCAATACGCGCGTTGGAAACGCGCGTGAATTGACGCGTCTTGCGCACAGTGCGTCCCGTGGAAAAGTATCCTTGTCTTTGAGTTCGAGACGTCTGCGACGTTTGATCTTTGAATTAATTTCTGCTGTCGTCTTGGCTTCTCTGTGATTGAGGATTGTTGTTCTATAAATAAGCCTTTCTCTTCCACAGCGTTCCGCCTCTATCCAGCTTGCTGCTTTGCCTCTTCCTTCTTCTCTTGTTCCTCTCATGGCTCCCAAGCGGGGTGTTGGCCGTGGCCATGTTCGTCGTGGCCGTGGTGGCCGTACACCACGCTCATGCCGTGGTGGTCGCTATGGTGCGGCGCCAGTGCCTTCCTCTTCTCCCTTGGAGGAGGGATTCTGGCGCTATGACTTTCTTTTACGTGTTCGTGGCCAAAGTGCCAATCGCGTTCTTCTTCCTTCTGCTTTTTCCGCCATTGTCTCTGAACGTGGCTTGGATGGCTTGCTTCTGCATCTTCAAGGGAGCTGTCGATCTCCTTCTTATGTTGACTTGGAGGTTGATAGCTCCCGCTTGATTTTCCTTGGCTCTGGTTGGAGTTTGTTTGCTCGGCGGTTGAATTTGCGAGATGGCGATATGCTCAGCTGTCGTTTTGACGGCGAAAGCACCGTCACTGTCTGTGCGTTCGACCCGGGCGGCAACAACATGGATCCGCGCTGGCAGGAGTCGTGCAGCGACAGCTCCAAAAAATCGGGGTGTCCCTCGCCTGCGTCTTCGACTGCTTCTTCCTCCGGGGACTCTTCTGGTGCTGCTGGTGAGCCGTCTTCAACTGCTTCCCCCTCTGGCTCTGAAGAGGACCTCGATGTCAAGCCACTGGTTAAACGAGCGCGGCAGGCGACCTTGTAGAACTGGAGGCAGCGACGTCATCTTCGCCGGCAGCTCGGGCGGAGCTGGAGAAGAAGCTAGAGGAGCAGGAGAATAAGCTGGTGGAGCATCGTCTTCAATTGCTCTGCAAATAAGTCGAGATTCACCTTTTGTTATGTCATTGACATCATGGGCCTGCTGCTTCTACTCCTCCTTTGTCTGTGATGATGCTTGCTGTCTTAGTGCCAATCATCCCAGCATGGGCGCACATGTAGAAGTCATAATTCGTTGGGTGATTGAGACTGTAAGCTTTATCGACTGTTTGTGTCTTTTGTAACTAGGTTAGCTCTTGATGTAATGAGGATTGCCTTCGAGTGATCAGATCTGCCTTCTATCCAAATGTAGTTGAATCCTTGTATGGTTGAATTCAAGCTGTGGTTGGGATTTTGTTATAAACTGTGTTCTCGACTCCTGTGGTGCCGTGTCTTCGACTCCTTCTGATAGCGCAAAATGTCTTTGATTTCATCTGATGGCGTGGAGTGTCTTCGGCTCCTCCCGCGATGCATAGACTTTAGCTTTCTAGTGAGTTCTATCGGGTGCGCGGCAGCGCTCCCGATGGGAGTAGCCCCCGAGGCTATGTTTGAGTTTGTATAGTCGAACGTAGGCTTTAGATTTGCTTCCCTTGTCGTTCTTCTGTTAATTTCTGTCCTTTTATCGGGTGCGCGTCAGCACTCCCGATGGGAGTAGCCCCCGAGTCTTTAGGTGATCGTTGGCGATCGGATGAAGACTAAGAGGAGTCCGTGTCTTGTGCTCCATTCAAAATTTCTTCAGAGTACTTGCTACTCCATCTGATTGTGGCCATGTTTTTTGAGCCTTGCTCTCGGCAGGTGGGGATGGCCAGGTGTTTTTCGCTTGGGTTTTTTAAGCTTCGGACTGCACGAGAGGTCTTGAGCTCCCGAGTGCTTGGATGTAGAGGTCGTGTGAGCGAAGATAGCGTCTTTCGGGGGGAGTTTTTGTGCTCGAGCCCCCGAGTGTTTTTTGAGCGAAGATGGTCGTCTCTCGGGGGGATTTTGGACTCGAGCCCCCGAGTGCTTTGATGAAGATCGCGTAAGTGGCGATAACGTCTCTCGGGGGGATTTTATGCTTAAGCCCCCGAGTGCTTTGGTTAGGATCGCGTAGGCGATAGGTCTCTCGGGGGGATTTGATTTTTTAAGCCCCGAGTGCTTAGGATCGCGTAGGCGATAGCGTCTCTCGGGGGGATTTTATTTAAGCCCCCGAGTGCTTAGGATCGCGTAGGCGATAGCGTCTCTCGGGGGGATTTTATTCTTAAGCCCCCGAGTGCTTTGGTTAGGATCGTGTAGGCGATAGGTCACTCAGGGGGATTTTATTCTTAAGCCCCCGAGTGCTTAGGATCGCGTAGGCAATAGCGTCTCTCGGAGGGATTTTATTCTTAAGCCCCCGAGTGCTTAGGATCGTGTAGGCGATAGCGTCTCTCAGGGGGATTTTTTTCTTAAGCCCCCGAGTGCTTTGGTTAAGATCGCGTAGGCGATAGCGTTTCTCGGGGGGATTTTATGCTTAAGCCCCCGAGTGCTTGGTTAAGATCGCGTAGGAGACATCGTTTCTCGGGGGGATTTTATGCTTAAGCCCTTGAGTGCTTGGTTAAGATCGCGTAGGCGATAGCGTTTCTCGGGGGGATTTTATGCTTAAGCCCCCGAGTGCTTTGAGATGGCAGTATTTGGGCAACATTTATTTTATTGCGGTCGAGCGGTTACATGAGTTGCCAGTCATGTCCGACCGATGGGGACTATGGATAGAACAGTCGCAAGTTTGCTACGTTCCTTGGGTTGCCCACGTCCTCATCTGTCTTCGGGTTCTTCAGCCTGTAGGCGCCACCTCCGATGACTTCTGAGACTATGAATGGTCCTTCCCATTGGGGGGCAAGTTAATGTACCTTCTCTTGTATCATTCGTAGGACTAAGTCACCTTTGTTGAAGGTTCTAGTGTGCAATCGACTGCTTTGGTAGGTGCGTAGCTTGTCCTGGTACCCTTATTATTTTGCCAGGGCTGTGTCTCTTGCTTCGTCAGCCGTATCTTTATCATCTTGTAGTGCTTCTTCTGCTTCGTCTTCTTCGTATCCGGTGACCGGAGGTGCTCCGAACTTGAGGTCATGTGGTAGGACTGCCTCTGCCCCGTACACCATGAAGAAGGGTATGTACTGGGTCGCGGTGTTTGGTGTAGTTCGTAGGCTCCATAGGACCGTGGGGAGTTCTTCTACCCAGTTGCCGGCGGCTTGATCGAGTGGTGCGAGGAGCCGTTGATTGATTCCCCCGCATACAAGGCCGTTTGCTTTTTCCACTTGGGCGTTGGACTGCGGGTGCGCGACTGATGCGTAATTGATTTTGATGCCCAGTTCTTCGCAGAAGTTCTGGAACTCTGCAGCTGTGAAGTTCGTGCCGTTGTCCGTGATTATGTTGTGTGGCACTCCGAACATGAAGATGATCGATTTTATGAAGTTGACAGCCGTGAGGGCTGTGGAGCTGGTGATGGGCACTGCTTCGATCCATTTAGTGAACTTGTCGACTGCGACGAGCAGGTGTGTCCTTACGCCCTTTGATGATCTCTTGAATGGGCCCACCATGTCGAGTCCCCAGGTGGCAAACGGACAGGATAGTGGTATGGTCTTGAGCTCTGAAGCGGGAGCGTGTGGTCTGTTGGCGAATTTCTAGCAGGCGACACAACGTCGCACGATTTCCTCTGCGTTTTTCATGGCTGTGGGCCAGTAGAACCCAGCTCGGAATGCTTTGGACACGAGTACTCGACTGCTCGCGTGGGGCCCGTAGGTGCCTTCGTGGATTTCAAGCAGTAGGGCTTTGCCGTCCTCTTCGTCGATGCACCTTTGGAGTATCTGGGTGATGCTACGCTTGTATAGTTGTCTGTTGATCACCGTGAACGCCTTGGATCGTCGGCTGATGCGTCGTGCTTCGGCCACGTCTTGTGGTAGCGTGCCTTCGATTAGGAATTGGAGGAACGGTTTTGTCCAGACGGGTCCTTCGAGCTCTGTCTGAACTATGTTGTCGGATGTGCTGGTGCTTGTGCCTTCTGATGGGGTTGCTGCTGCCACCTGCGCCATTTCTGTTGCGTCTTCGCCGTCCATGACTGCGTCAGGTGTTGTTGCTTGTTCCTTGATGGATCTCCGGCTGGTGCTTTCGAGGAAAACGCCGGGTGGTATAGGTCCCCGGGTCGAACCGATGTTCGTGAGCTCGTCGGCTTCTGTGTTGTTGTCCCTGGTGATGTAGTTGAGCTCGCAACCGTCGAAACTTCCTTCGAGTTTGTTGTAGAGCTTTTGGTAGGCCGCCATGTTGTCGGCTATTGCGTTGCAGTTTCTCATCGTCTGCTGGACGACGAGATTGGAGTCCCCGTAATCTATGAGGCGGGTGGCTCCGCATGTTTTGGCCATGCGCATGCCACGGAGCAGTGCCTCATATTCTGCTTCGTTGTTGGAGGCGTGACTGAAGTTGATCTGGAGAACATATTTCAGCTTTGTTCCTTTAGGGGAGATGAGCACAACTCCTGCCCCAGCTCCTTGTTGTCTCTTGGACCCATCGAAGAACATTGACCATGAACTTGATAGGTCTGGGGGGCCTGGTGTCTAAACCTCCGTCCACTCGACCTGGAAATCTGGGACTATTTGGGCTTTGATAGCTGTTGGGTGCTTGAATTGCAGGTCCCGTGGGCTGAGCTCAATGTTCCACTTGGCGACTCGCCCGGTTGCTCCAGGGTTTTTGAGTATGTTAGCGAGTGGTGCGCTGCTCACGATTGTGATAGGGTGCTCGTCGAAGTAGTGGGACGCCTTTCTTGAGGTCATGACGATGGCCAGTAGTAGCTTCTGATAGTGCGGGTACCGCTGCTGGGATTTGGTCAGGAGCATGCTGAGGTAGTAGATTGGTCTCTGGATGCTCTGGACCTTGCCTTCCTCCGCGCATTCGACAACGAGCGTTGTGCTTACTACACTGCTACGTGCTGCCACGTAGAGGTATAGCTTCTCTCGTTCCTTGGGTACCGTCAGGACTGGTGGGCTCGAGAGTGTCTTTTTCAGATCCGCGAATGCTTGGCGGGCTTCCTCCTTCCACTCGAATTTCTCTCCTTTCCTGAGCAGCTGATAGAAAGGCAGCGTGCGTTCTCCCAGCCTGCTGATGAAGCGGCTTAGGGCTGCGAGTTTTCCAGTGAGCTGCTGTACTCCTTTGACGTCGTTTGGTTCTTGCATGCGGGTGATGGCTTGGACTTTCTCAGGGTTTGCATCGATCCCTCGGGCAGAGACCATATAGCTAAGCAGCTTCCCCGCCGGTACGCCGAATGCGCACTTCTTTGGGTTGAGTTTGAGTCTGTATTTGTTGAGCGCCGCGAAGGTTTCGCGCAGGTCGTCGAGTAGTGTGGCTGCTTTGTAGGTCTTGATGACGATGTCGTCCACGTAGACTTGCACGTTTCTTCCGATTTTCTCCTTCAGGAAGGCCTGCATCATTCGTTGGTAGGTGGCGCCTGCATTTTTGAGCCCGAAGGGCATGGTCCTGTAGCAGAATACGCCGTAGGGGGTGATGAACGATGTGTGTTCTTCGTCTTCTTCCTTCATCCTGATCTGGTTGTATCCTGAGTATGCATCAAGGAAGGAAAGTAGATCGCACCCTGATGTCGAGTCGATTATCTGATCGATTGTAAGCAGGGGGAAGTGGTCCTTCGGGCAATGCTTGTTGACTGGTCCGTAGTCGACACACATGCGCAACAGTCGTGTCTTTCTTGGGCACCAGCACTGGGTTGGCTATCCAGGTCGCTTTCTTGGTTTCTCGGATGAACTGGGCGTCGAGTAACCGATTGACTTCCTCTCCGATTGCTCTGCGCTTGGGCTCCGAGAATCGTCTAAGCGCTTGCTTCACCGGCTTCGTGTTTTGCTTGATGCGTAGGGCGTGTTCCGCGAATTCGCGTGGTATCCCAGGCATGTTGGCTGGGCACCAGGCAAATATTTCCCACTCGTCTCGAAGGAAAGCGACGAGAGTCGTCGCCTGCTCCTCTGGTAGGTGGGCGTACACGCGGACTGTTTTGTCCGGGTCCGTCGGGTGCACTTGGTGAATGACTGTGTCGCCGTCGATGCTGAAGTCGCGTCCATACTCTCTGGATTCGCTTCTGTTTACCAATGGGAAGGTACTCTTGTCCGTCACCATGGCTATTTCTCTGAGTTCTTGTTCGGCTCCGAATGTGTCGGAGATTCTGTGGAAGTCACGATCACATTGATCTGACTTGATGAAGCTTCCATTGATCGTGAGGACTCCTGCTGATCCTGGCATCTTGAGCTTGAGGTAGGCGTAGTGTGGGACCGCCATGAACTGCGCGAATGCTGGCTGTCCCAATATGGCGTGGTACCGCGATTGCCAGTCGAGTACCTCGAACTCAAGGACGTGCTTTGCGAAGTTGCTTCGGTTGCCGAAGACAACTTCGAGTTTGATGACTCCGAGGGATGTGGCTGCTTCTCCTGGGACTACCCCGTGTAACTCGGTGCTTGATTTTCTCCATATTGATCGTGGGATCATCATCTTTTGTAGGGTGCTGGCGAAGATGATGTTCATGCTGCTACCTCCATCCATGAAGACCCTATCCATGTCGTATCCTCCGGTTTGTGCATCGAGCACCAAGGGCGCGTGTCCCGGTCTTGGGACTGCGGGTGGATGGTCGTCTTGTGAGAACGCGATGCTGGTCTCCGTATCATGCAGCTGGTAGACCTCGACTATGTTTATGCTCTCAGTTGCTCTGGCTTGCAGGGTGTAGGCTGTTGGGGTTCGCAGCAGAAAACACAAATTTTTCTAACTAGCGTTCCCTTAACCCAAGATCTAGCTAGCCGTATTACCGTAACGGATAGTAGTGCGGAAATAACATACCTCGGGGTGTAGTCCGTTGCGCGGGAAACGTTCCCGCAAATGTGGTTGATGTAGTCGATCAAGTTTCACATCCCCCTGGCTGTGTTGAGCACCCGGATGGGTGTAGTGCCACACGTGCAGCACCTCGTAGTACTCGCACACGTACGAGACTCGATGACGACCTCTGTTCTCCGATCCAGCGGAGGGGGCGGAAGCAGACCTCCGGACGGAGCTTCGGCAGCACGACGGCCTCCGATTCTAGCAGAGAGGTCTCAATTCCACTACAGGCTCACACTAGGGAGCCCACCGTGGAAGAGACTAGAGAGGGGAGGAGACCGGAGAAAACCGATCTCAATTCGGAGTTATATTTATTTTCTCACGAATTTCTGTGTGTTAATTATGTGCACCCTGCCTGTCTTTATATAGGCTGGGGAAGGGAGTCAACCCACCTCCCTTAGCAATGTGGGACTAAAGTCCCCTTTGCTAAGGGGTGGCCGGCCAAGGGGGGAGAGGGGGCGTACCCCTCATGGGCCCTAGGGCCCATGGCGCCTCCCCCCCGCTTTTTTCTTTTCTTTTTTTCTTTTCCCTTTAATTCCTTAATGGGCCTTTTTCTCCACTAAGGCCCATAGCACATATTAATTAGAAATAAAATGATTTTAATTATTAATTCAATTAATTAATAACTAAAACATATTATTTCATCTCCCGGTGCTCCGGAAACTCTTCCGGCTCACTCCGAACTTGTTTCGGTTCAATATGGTACTCCTCCGATATTGTCTCCTTTATTCCCTGGTTGCTCCGATGGTTCCGAAAAGGTCTCCGATTTCATCGAGCCCTTAAGTGTGTTACCCTACGGTCCGAGAACACTCCAGTCATGACCGAGCAGAGGCAACAGTCAATGATCATCAGCGGGACCTGGATGCCCATAATGACCCCTGTGCATTCCGGATATCAACACCGATTGGACCTTACGCCGTATAGCATTCCCTTTGTCAGCGATACTGGATTGTTCCGAGATTCGATCAATGACATCCTATGTCTGGTTCAATATCGTTCCGAACTAAATCCTCATTCACTCGTTCCCGTGATATTCATCCCCGTGACCTAGTCACACGCTGCGCAGCTTCATGGATGGAATCTCACCGAGTGGGCCCCGAGTATCTATCCATTATATGGATTGACAAATCCCGCTCTTGTAAACAATACTCCTCAACGTATCTCCACGGAATACCTAAGATACAACCGTTATGACCCGCATATTTCAGTCAGGTGGTGGGATGTAAGTCAAAGCATCCGGGAAGATAGTGATTATGCACGTACTCACGGTCAAAGGAACGGTCTACCACGTTCTGTAATTACAACACTAAACCTTCATAAGATTTGATCATGCTGTAATGCTTACTTTGGGTAATGTTCATCACGTCACTTAACCCGTGAGGTGACCTCATATTCAAGAGACTTAATTGTCCATGATCGCGAAACCACGACCATCATGTTGACCATGAACTAGTTATCGATGTAGAGGCTAACTAGGAACTCTGGGGTTTCTATACCACACCAGCATCATTGTTTCACTGATGCAGTTCTAGCACGGTATGAAACTGGTTATGAACTTGCTTAGATATATTGGAATAATCATATATTATTTGCCTCTAGAGCATATATCCAACAGTCTCCCACTTGCACTAGAGTGATAATAATCTAGCCGCATTTTTCCGATCATAAACATCTTATCACATAAGTGTTTCATTGATCATGCACGCTCATGGAAGAGGGTTCGTCAACGAACTGCACCAATTCAGATTCGTATGTTTCCATTGCAACTGGCATAGGTCAAAAGCTCTTTTGACATACCACTCATTATCATATAATGGTTGGATATAAGTTTCGCGGGAGAGTGAGACTATTATTTCACAGTATCCTCCAATGATCTCTTGGTTCAGTCTTTAGAAGACTCATCCATAGTCATATATACCGGGAAATACACTCAGCCAAAAGTCCAATACTTCTAACGCTAAAATTTTATCCATACGTCTACTTTCTTAAGTAGTATTATGTTTGTAGTACCGTGAATTTTGCTCACATTTCTTACATGTCTTTGGTGATGTCTCTAATTCCATATAGACCCATAATATGGCTTGCAATTGTAATCTTGCATTACATTCAAGTCTATTATCCTTTCTATATTTTAGAGAATAGTCCTCAGTATGCCTCTCTATACTGAATGCATGGACTTTATTCAGATTCTGTGTTTTACTCCTAAAGCACATCGGAATCTGTTCTTCTACCAAGAACTTTTGAGTCATTCTGTTTGTTGGATTCACAATGCATGTTATATGGTAGAATCATATGTCAAGAACATATGAGATCACATGTCCAGTACATGGTGCATCTCTATTCTTCCATCAAGACATTGCCTGTGATATTTGGATTTCATCCATTATATAATTTCTATCCACAAGAACCTGTTTCTTGTCTAGAAGATTATTCCAACTTTCACTTCGTTTCATTATCCGTATCTTAATCTACTCATATAGATTTCAACGTGTAATGTGTTGGTATTTCACTTAAAAGAAGATTCTTGCAATCTTGTATTTTATTTGCCTTATGCTTTATATATATATCATAATGCACATATGTATATAAGACGATTCTCTATATACACAATCAATGCATATCCATATATATATACATATGAGATCATTCTTCACACATATCAGTGCATATATGTTTGAGACAATGATCATGCTCCCACTCAAATATATCCATCATATACTCATATATTTGTGGTTCAGCTTTCATCAAGTCATTCTATTGTTCACTATGTCTCACATAATGACAAAGCTTCCAAAGCTCCCACTCAGAAAATTCCCTCTGCATTCCAAGTTTCCGGGAAGTCTTCAAAGCTCCCACTCAGTTTCATGAAACTGCAGGCCCACTCAATATTTTGGTCATCACAAAATCACTTGATCAAATCAAGGTTGAGGGTTCCTGTCTTGAGGTACTATAGTCCATCCTTTTAACGAAGTAACCTTCGTCTTGCCCATTACAATTCCCTTTGAAATCCAAATTTGACTGAGATGCAATTTCAGGCTATGGTCCATCGTAGTGTAAATGAAATATTTTATTGATTAAAGCATTCCTACGTTTCCGTAGTCAATCACCATTGAACTTTGGTCATAACCAAATAATGCCTTATGTCCATTACATTATTCTCAATAACTCTCCAGTTTGTCGAGAATATGAAATAACCGATTTATTTCACGGGACGTGAGCCATCCTTAATGTAACTCAATATTATTTAATTTCTCCTCATGTTCTAGGCTACCATCATTCCTTTGTGTCTTCAAGCAATATTATTCCCTATTGTTTTATTAAGAAGACTCATGATTATTGTTCTGTACAGAACGTATTCATGATAACCTTCTAAATTCAGCAATGGCTTCAACTTATATACCAAGATCAATCATCTTTGGCATATCCTTCCTTATGCAGTGTCATTACAGCGGAACATGCTTCCGTTGCAATACTCTGATATTCTGAAGGCAAGGTCCAATACCCCGGTCAAAGTTTTCATTATCTCCCATTGGATCTGTGTCGAGATACTTTTCTCGTATTACCAATTAAGCAACACAAATTTTGCTATTCGGGGAGAATATGTAATTTCAATTGCTCGTAGTTCTATTACAAAGAAATTCTTTCTTTTAAGAAACCTTATAACACCATCAGTTATGGAGCTATCATGTCTCGTTAAAACCAGGATGGTTTCCTATTCATGAAGTGGGTGTTTTAACTTAATGAATTAACAACTTATTCAACAATAACTATAGTGCTAGGGGAAAGAACGTTTAGACCATACTACGGTTTAGTATGACTACGAATGGTTTAAGTAGTCTAGCACTTTCAACTTCCATCGTAGTTTGTGGTACAACTTCCACAAGTCTCCCATTATGTCAATATCAATACTTTTCACTCCGGATCATAGCGTAGTGATATGTATCCTTGTATTCTCACTTCTTACTGTGATTCCCGAATCTCAGTTTTATGATCTCAATTGAATACAACTTTCAATTAATCATCTGAAGTCTTTAATGATAACTCATATGTCCATTCTACATCATTTATGTATAATGATTGGCACAAGTTCTACTTGCTAGAACCTTGTCATGATTATATTTATTGCAGAGGTTCATAGATCGTGTATCTAATCCATCTCATGCAATCAAGTTATGATTCTTCATTCGATAATGAACTCACAAGTTAATAGATCATACATTTAATGAATTCATCAGTTATGAAGTCACCTCATGCAATCAGATCTTTGACTTGTTATAATCAAGACAACTTTATCATTAAACATTGAATATTTCTTGACAATAATAGTAGTATTATAAATGCTTTCTATCATATCATAAATCAAGACGTAATCAAAGTATAAGCACACTTTTATTCATAGAGATGGAACAACTGACTTGTCTCATTACATGAATAACTTTGTCTCGCGAGATGCAAGACACACAACTAAGTGTTCATACTATAATGATTACATAAGATTTATCTAATACTCTAAGTATCTCCTATGATAGATGTCTCGATGGAATCCATGCTGGACATCAACTGACTTGATATCCATCAATCCTCGATTTCACCTCTTCCCGTCCATGCAACGGCAGGTCCTGTTTTCATAAAACAGAATAAGTATCAAATACTCATTTACCGCATCTGTTGTATAAGGGAGTAAACATTTATAAAGTATATCAAGTATATACCTTCTCCATCGATGACTTCTGCATCCTCGAAAGGAGCAATGTCCGTGGTCAAGAGATCAGTCATGAAGTTCTGGAGACTCATATTAGCTCCTCTTCCGACATAGCTATGAACATAATCACCATAACTCGGAGGGAGTGAGTGCAATAACGTATTTATTGCAAACTCTTCCGTGGTGCTTTCGTTCATTGTCCAATATTCATAGTCCTCCACTAGGGTCAGGTACATCTCATGCATCCTGTCTAAGTGATCATCAAGGCTTGTGCGTTCTTCCATCTTTGTAGATAGAAACTTGCTTTCTAACTCAAATCTGGCAATTCTGAACTCACGTACGAACATTGTCTTTAGCGTGTCCATCATGTCATATGGGCCAGTGTCCTGTAACTGTATGCCCAACTCCTCTGACATGCTGAAGAACATGACATTCCTGACTACGGAGCATTTCTGTCGGCGAGCATAATGATCAAGTATCTCTTGATCGCCAATATCATCGTCCGGATGTTCTTCCACATGCATTTCTATTGTAAACAAGATGTCTGCTCTCTTGAGCGACGTCCTAAGGCGTGAATACCAATCAGCAAAGTTTGACCCATTTTCTAAGTCTTTCACCTTCCATGAAGAAAGATAGTTCACGTTGCTCTAGTGCATTCATTTTCTACAAACATAATTGCAAGGAACACAATTAAGACTAGTTCACAACAAGAGAGTTCATATAATCATATGAGCTCACACCAAAACATTTCAACCCTAAGAAGTTTTAGTGATTACATGATCCAGATTCACTGCCCGACCTCGAATATCACACGGCCGACGGGTCAGTTTCAAAGGTAGACAACAACTTGTGCGATCACATTATCTTATATATACTGTGACTCATGCTCGATCTTTCGATCTCTAGTATTCCGAGGCCATATCTGCATATGCTAGGCTCGCCAAATTAACCTCCATGTTATATGCTGCTCAGCAAGGCCATATTTGCATATGCCAGGCTTGCCGAACCCAACCTCATGCGAACTCCATTGAATATGTAGGAAAACTCCAGTATGTACGGAGCATCAAGCCATATGGGAGAACCTTCCAGGTGGTGCACACTTCGGTAGAATACTTATGTTTGGCTTTGTTAAGGGATCATCTTATCACATGCTACCGTCGTGTATCTTATACTAGCAAGTTTTAAGATGTCTGGGCTATGGCAACACTAAGTCTACAGTGTCTCCATTTTAGTTTGTTTTATGATGACGATTACTACTTACTAGTAACACATAGCAAAGCTATCACTACATCACAAACAAACAAACGATAGCCCCCACTTTGCAATACAAGGTTTAGACGGTCTAGTTGTATATTGCAAGTTTTACGTGGCTGCTAGGGCTTTCATAGTTAAACAGGTTTTAACCTATGAGTCAACCACAACGTTAACCATACGATTGTCTCTATTACACCCCGCACGGGGCCCTCCGTTGCAAATGCCACATCCGCTAAAGTAGAGAGACATACACCCCCCTAGCCACTTTATACGGTACAAGTCGTATGTCAAGCGTGGAACCAGTCTCGCGTAAGAGTACGCGTAAAGTCGGTCGGGGGCCGCTTCATCAAACAATGCCGCAGATATGAACAAGTGCACGTGAGAGGGTAACAATCATACAATCAACGCCCACATCCCCGATGTGTTCTATCCGTACAGTAATACTAAGCATAGACCTAGCTCTGATACCACTGTTGGGGTTCGCAGCAGAAAACACAAATTTTTCTAACTAGTGTTCCCTTAACCCAAGATCTAGCTAGCCGTATTACCGTAACGGATAGTAGTGCGGAAATAACATACCTCGGGGTGTAGTCCGTTGCGCGGGAAACGTTCCCGCAAACGTGGTTGATGTAGTCGATCAAGTTTCACAGCCCCCTGGCTGTGTTGAGCACCCGGATGGGTGTAGTGCCACACGTGCAGCACCTCGTAGTACTCGCACACGTACGAGACTCGATGACGACCTCTGTTCTCCGATCCAGCGGAGGGGGCGGAAGCAGACCTCCGGACGGAGCTTCGGCAGCACGACGGCCTCCGATTCTAGCAGAGAGGTCTCAATTCCACTACAGGCTCACACTAGGGAGCCCACCGTGGAAGAGACTAGAGAGGGGAGGAGACCGGAGAAAACCGATCTCAATTCGGAGTTATATTTATTTTCTCACGAATTTCTGTGTGTTAATTATGTGCACCTTGCCTGTCTTTATATAGGCTAGGGAAGGGAGTCAACCCACCTCCCTTAGCAATGTGGGACTAAAGTCCCCTTTGCTAAGGGGTGGCCGGCCAAGGGGGGAGAGGGGGCGCACCCCTCATGGGCCCTAGGGCCCATGGCGCCTCCCCCCCTTTTTCTTTTCTTTTTTCTTTTCCCTTTAATTCCTTAATGGGCCTTTTTCTCCACTAAGGCCCATAGCACATATTAATTAGAAATAAAATGATTTTAATTATTAATTCAATTAATTAATAACTAAAACATATTATTTCATCTCCCGGTGCTCCGGAAACTCTTCCGGCTCACTCCGAACTTGTTTCGGTTCAATACGGTACTCCTCCGATATTGTCTCCTTTATTCCCTGGTTGCTCCGATAGTTCCGAAAAGGTCTCCGATTTCATCGAGCCCTTAAGTGTGTTACCCTACGGTCCGAGAACACTCCAGTCATGACCGAGCAGAGGCAACAGTCAATGATCATCAGCGGGACCTGGATGCCCATAATGACCCCTGTGCATTCCGGATATCAACACCGATTGGACCTTACGCCGTATAGCATTCCCTTTGTCAGCGATACTGGATTGTTCCGAGATTCGATCAATGACATCCTATGTCTGGTTCAATATCGTTCCGAACTAAATCCTCATTCACTCGTTCCCGTGATATTCATCCCCGTGACCTAGTCACACGCTGCGCAGCTTCATGGATGGAATCTCACCGAGTGGGCCCCGAGTATCTATCCATTATATGGATTGACAAATCCCGCTCTTGTAAACAATACTCCTCAATGTATCTCCATGGAATACCTAAGATACAACCGTTATGACCCGCATATTTCAGTCAGGTGGTGGGATGTAAGTCAAAGCATCCGGGAAGATAGTGATTATGCACGTACTCACGGTCAAAGGAACGGTCTACCACGTTCTGTAATTACAACATTGAACCTTCATAAGATTTGATCATGCTGTAATGCTTACTTTGGGTAATGTTCATCACGTCACTTAACCCATGAGGTGACCTCATAGTCAAGAGACTTAATTGTCCATGATCGCGAAACCACGACCATCATGTTGACCATGAACTAGTTATCGATGTAGAGGCTAACTAGGAACTCTGGGGTTTCTATACCACACCTGCATCATTGTTTCACTGATGCAGTTCTAGCACGGTATGAAACTGGTTATGAACTTGCTTAGATATATTGGAATAATCATATATTATTTGCCTCTAGAGCATATATCCAACATAGGCGTCGCGTTGTGTTTGCGGCACCTTTCCCTCTTGGATCATGAGCACATGTCCTTGCGGCGGGCTGTGACGTCCTTCCGGGCTTGAGGGCGGCGAGTGTTCGGGTCGCCGGTTGCGCCTGTCTTCTTTCTGCTTCTCCTTCTTGAGGTCGTCGGCTAGCTCGTTGAACAGGCGGCAGTCTCTCAAAGTGTGACCTGACCTGACGCGTCCCCATTCATCCTCGAAACTGTGGATCGTGCAGGGTCCTGCCAGCTTCTCTCTAGCCGTGAGTTTGCTAGATCCCACGTGCCTCTTCCTTCTTGAGATTCTGAAGATTTGCTCGTGATCCTCCGGGTGTTCGTGGAAGCGAGGGTCGGTTTCGATTCCTCGGCTCATGTCTTGGTTATTGATGAGGTTGGCGAATTCATCCGGCCTTCGATCTGGGTCATAGTACTCGCCCACAGGTGTCTCAGAGTCGCTATCCTGGTTGGCGGCAGGTGCTCGTGCGACGGCGTGTCGTCGAGTGGTCGTCGGTTGTACGGCTGCGTGACGTGGCTCGTTCGCTGGAGCTTCGCCGTAGATCTCCCGTGCACGCCTTTTGGGTCGTCGATTCCTCCTTCCTTGGTGATGGTTCTGCTGGTCGCTGGTTTCGATCTCGTAGTCGTCGTCTTGATGTGTGGCGGGTGCCCGAGCGGCGGTGGGTTGTCGAAGGATTCGCGAGTCCTCCGCTGTGTGTCGCGGTTCGTCGAGTGGAGTTCCTTCGTAGAGGCCCCTCGCCGTTCTTCTGGGTCATCGATTCCTTCGGCGCTGGCGCTGCACTTGGCCGTTACCGTAGTATCGGTCCTGGCACAACTGTAGCTCGAGTGGTCTTGATGGGGTGGCGGAGATGTTCGCCGTGATCTTGAATCCTTCGAGTGGGCTAGATCTGGTCCTTGCCCTTGAGTTGTAGCTTGCTAAAGACTGGACCGCCGAGATCGTGATCCCAACCTGTGTAGTTCCCACAGACGGCGCCAATTGACGGGGATCAACCCCGGAAAATCCCATGGTCAGGGACCCTGGGTTAGTCATGAGAGGCACAGGTTGGACGATAGCTTGTCGGCAAACAGGAAGGCTCGCTTCTGCTCGATATTATTAATGGGGGAGATGTGATTGCAGTGGATGCCAAGTCTGGAGTGCTCAAGGCTAGGGTTACAGATGATATTAGATGTCTCTTGTGTCGCCCATCCTAGCCCTTATATACTGGGCTAGGTCTCGGGGAGTTCATCTACGTTTACAGGTAAGCTTTCCTAGCCCTAGCTTGCTCTGTACGGCAGGTCTTTGCACCTTCCTTTTGAGTCGTAGACTCCCACGTCGGTGCCAATTAACAGGCCGAGGATGTATCTTCATGGGCCTTCTGTCTTCATGGACACCAGGTAGGCTCATCAGTAGGAGTCGTGGGGTCAACCTCTCGTCACAAGCCCATGAATTTTTTTTCCAATTTTCTCACTGCTACGCAGTAGGTTGTCATTGCTGGACTTCAGATGTCCCACTCTTTCATTACTTGGTTGATTACCAGGTCTGAATCTCCGAATATCAGAAGTCTCTTGACTCCGAGTGAAATGGCCATTCGCATACCGTACAGGAGAGCTTCATACTCGGCTTTGTTGTTTGTTGCTGGGAAATGAATCTGGAGGACGTATCTCATTTCATCCTTTCTTGGTGAGACTAGTACCACCCTTGCCCCTGCGCCCTGTAACATCTTGGATCCATCAAAGAACATCGTCCAATGCTCTGGCGTTGGCTGTGGGGGATGCTGGACGTCAATCCACTCGGCCAGGAAGTCCACCAGTGCTTGTGACTTGATTGCTTTTTTGGCTTGGTAACTGAGGTCAAAGGGCAGTAGGTCCAGACTCCATTTTGCTATTCTGCCTGTTGAGTATCTGTTATTCATAATTTCTACCAGGGGAGCTTCAGAAACTACTGTGTTGGAATGATCTTGGAAGTAATGTGCGAGCTTTTGAGATGCCAAATAAATTCCCATTGCTAGCTTCTGGTAGTGGGGGTATCTTTGCTTGGATGGGGTGAGGACTTTGGAGATGTAGTACACCGGTCTTTGTACCTTTTGTGTCTTTCCTTCTTCTTCCCTTTCCACCACTATGGCTACGCTGACAACTCGGCTTGTGGCTGCAATGTATAACAACAGCGGCTCTTTTTCTTGGGGCGCTGCCAGGACTGGCCGAGTTGACAGTTGCTTTTTGAGTTCTTCAAACGCCATTTGATCTTCCTCCGTCCAAACGAAATTCGGCGATTTTTTCATCAGTTGGTAGAGAGGTAAGGCTTTCTCTCCCAATATGGAGATGAACCGACTGAGTGCTGCGAGGCAACCTGTCAACTTTTGGACGTCTCGGAGCTGCTTGGGAGGCTTCATGTTCTGAATTGCCGCGATTTTTTCCGGGTTGGCTTCTATCCCTCGCTCGGAGACCATGAATCCGAGTAGCTTCCCTGCTGGCAAACCAAAAACGCATTTTTCAGAATTGAGCCTGATGCTGTAGGCTCGGAGGCTCTGAAAAGTTTCAGCTAGGTCGGCTAGTAAACTACTTCCTTTAGCCGACTTGATCACAATGTCATCCACATAGACCTCCACGTTTCTGCCGATCTGCCAGATCAGACAATTCTGCATCATGCGCTGGTACGTGGCGCCGGCATTTCTCAGTCCGAATGGCATCGTGACATAACAAAAACATCTGAATGGGGTTATGAATGTTGTTTTGAGCTCGTCTCGTTCGTATAGTCGGATTTGATGGTAACCCGAGTATGCATCGAGGAAACATAATCTCTCGCAACCTGATGTGGAGTCCACAATCTGGTCAATGCGAGGAAGAGGGAAATGGTCTTTTGGACAAACTTTATTGATATGACGAAAATCAACACAAGTTCTCCAAGATTTATCTTTCTTCGGAACCATTACAGGATTTCCTAACCACTCGGAGTGGAAGATTTCCCTAATGAATCCGGCTGCTAATAATCTAGCTATCTCCTTTCCGATGGCCTTCCTTTTTTCAGAGGAGAACCGTCGGAGGGACTCTTTCACCGGTCTTGCTTTTAGATCCACGTGTAACTTGTGCTCGGCCAACTCCCTTGGGACTCCAGGCATATCGACAGGTTTCCATGCGAAGATGTCCCAATTCTCATGGAGGAAGTTGACGAGCTCGAGTTCCTATTGGTGGTCCAGATCGGCGGCGATGTTGGTGTATTTCTCTTTATCTGTGGGATGTATCTGCACCCTGTTGGTCTCTCCGGCCGACTCAAATGAGGATGTCTTCTTTGGCTGTAGTAACTTGGACGGGTCGGCAGTTTTCTTGTACTCGGCCAGCTCGACCTCAGCCATTTGCTGGTCAGCTATCAGGGACCCCTTTTGCAGCAGCTCTTCGGCTTGATTGTAGTCTCCTGAGACAGTGATCACGCAGTGCGGGCCAGGCATCTTTAATTTCAGGTAGACATAACAGGGGATGGCCATGAATTTTGCATAGGCCGGCCTTCCGAGTAAGGCATGGTATGCACTCGGGAAGTCCACTACTTCAAAGGTGATCTTCTCTTTCCGGAAGTTACTCGGAGTACCGAAGACCACATTGAGGGAGATCATTCCGAGTGAGTACGCCTTCTTCCCCGGGATTATCCCATGAAATTCCAGATAGCTTTTGCGGAGCTTGGACATTGGAATGTTCATGCTCTTCAGGGTGCTTGCATATAGGATGTTAATTCCACTACCGCCATCCATCAAGACATTTCTGATCCTGAAGTTCCCATTTCCTGTTTCCACCAGAGGATCCACAATCAGGGCGTGCCTTCCCGGGTGAGGAATGTGAGGGGGGTGATCCGACTGATCGAAAGTGATTGGGACGTCGGGCCACTTCATGTAACTCGGAACTGCCGGAGCTGCCGAGTTCACTTCTCTGAACCTTATCTTTTCTACTCTCTTCGACTCTCGTCCTGCGAAGATGACCAGCACTCCGTCTTCTCTTGGGAAACCTTCGTTGTCCAGTTCTGGGCTGGGCGCCTTCTTTTTCCCGGTGTCCTTATCTTGCAGAGGGCCTATTCTTGCGTTCTGGGCTGCTCTCTTGATCATGCGGCATTGTCGAGCTGTATGCTTTGGAATAACCAACTTTCCTTCGGCATCACGGGTGGTGTGTGATACGTCCAAAACGTATCTATAATTTCTGCTTGCTCCATGCATGTTTTGTGTGCTCTATATTTGGACTAACCTATTAACTCAGTTCACCCCAGTGCCAGTTCCTGTTTTCTGCTGTTTTTCTATTTCAGTTTTCCCCCATATAAAAAGTGCCAGAAAAATTCGGGAAAATTCAGATAAAAAATCAGCGTGAAGGAAGCTTCGCGAAGAGCCCTGGAGGGGCAAGAGGGGAGCCAGGGGGCCCAGGCGGCCACCCGGCGCGGCCCCACCCCTGGTCGCGCCAGGGGGGCGCCTGGGGCCCCTGGTCCACCTCTGGCTGCCCCCCTTCGCCTATTTATTCTCCGTCACGGGAAAACTCCAGAAGGGGAACCCTATTCCGCAAACTCGCCTCTGTTCCGCCGCCGCCTCGCTTCCGAGATCGGGAGCACCAGATGACCTCTTCCCGGCACCCTGCCGGAGGGACGATTGACCTCCGGGAGTCTCCTCTCCACCATGCATGCTCCCCGGATGTCTCGTGAGTAGTTTTCCTTGGACCATGGGCCCGTGATCAGTAGCTATGTGATGTTCTCCTCCCCTCTTTGATCTTCATTGTTTAGACCTCGTGAGCTGCCCTCCATGATCGAGGCATCTTTGTAATATTTCTGCTGTTGCTATGCTGAGTTTGGAGGGATCTGATGGATTATGAGATTATGTTCATATTGTGATAGAGTAATATATTTGGTTTTTATCTCTTATATTTTTGTTCCTAAGTAATTATTGCATGTTCTCCGTTGCTGTTTATTGCTTTGGCCAAGTGGTAGGTAGTGACTCCAAGAGGGAACGTTGTGCTAGATTGTGGGTTCATGCCCCCCGATGACACGCTTGAGTGACAGAAACATGAGTCTAGGGGATGTGTTGTTGCCACAAGGGGGAAAACAACGGTGCTTGTAACCGTGGTTACAAGGATTGTTTACTTTATGCAAAGTTCTTTTTAATGCAGTTGTCTGTTGCTTTGGGTTTACACTTTGGGTGGGGCTCGCAACTTAATACCAGCGAGATGTTCTGGATAGATATCTCAAGGTGGATGATTAGTAGTAGATGCAGATGGATTTCGGTCTACTTACTTTGGCGTACTGCCCGTGCTTTTGAGCCTCTTCCTTTCTTTTGTAGCATAGTTAGCATTGCGGTGCGTTCATAACCTGTCAATTGCCCTTCTGTAATTTGTTTACCTCGCATAGCAGTTTTATCGTCTTTTGGGAGAGAGACATCACTAGTGAACATCACGTATCCCGGTCCATATCCTCATTACTATTTCCAAGCTATATTTACTTTACTGCTTTTACTTGCTATGATTATCCCTTGCGTTTTATCCTTTGTGAACAACAAGACCGGAGAGATTGACAACCTCTCTGAACTTCGTTGGGAACAAAGTTATCTGTGTCTGTATGCAGGTCCGCGCCAGTTGCGCCGCTGACACCTACTTATCATCTCTGGAGTCCTACTGGAGACAAACCTTGGTATCTTTACAGAGGGAAAACTGCTGCTGCACTACATCCCAAACCTTCCACTTGGGGTAACCAACGAAGGGCGAGAAGCCATCAAGCAAGTTTTCTCGCGCCGTTGCCGGGGACTCCGAGTGCTAAACTAGGGGAGTTGCACACTACCCTTTACCTTTGTTTTTTAGTCTTGTTAGTTTACCTTTCAGTTTTTATCTCAGTGTCCTTTATGAAAAACCACAAAAATAGTTGCTACCTTTTGCCTTTGTCTTGCTTTGCCTATTTATGCTATCCTCACCATGGGTGATGAACCACCCAAATATGGTAGGATGCACATGTTTCACTTGGATCGTCTTCGATCAATTTTTGCTCGCGCTAAAAACCCAACCGACTTGGTTGAGGGAAAATCATTGGATGAGCATGCTCATTATACGCGGCACCGCCTATCTCAGAAAGGGAAACACTTATGTGATCAAATACACGTTTCTTATTGCCATGCTAAACTTTTGTGCTACATTTATGATTTTACTTGCTGTTCTAATATAGATCATAAACACCTCCCTTTCCAATGTGAGTTTAATGAAAATGAGATCTTATCTTCTTATGCTAAAGGTGTTTATGATTACTTTGATGTTGAAAAGATTGAAGAGTTTGTTGCTTTTAAAGGTGCCTATGAGATTGCTTCCTTGATTGAAAAGTATCACGATACTATTTTCGAGTCTGAAAACTTTGCAGTTCTTGCTTATTGCTTCGAGAATTATACTTCCAATTCTTATATTGAGGATTATAAAAATAAAATGCTTGCTGCCCAAGAAGAGGCCAATGATTGCTTTGAGGAGGAATCCCATGATTCCGAGGACTCACTTGAAATATCCCTTTCCGGAAATTTTGATACTTGCTTTGTTAATGGCCAAGATGCCACTATGGATGATGCTGACAAAAATGAACTCTCTATAGTTTCTTATGTTAAGCATGAAATTGTTGCTATTGCACCCACACTTGATTGTCCTATTATCCTTTTGAAATATCCAACTCCGGAGAATTTTCCTCTTATCAAATCTCAATATGTTGGGTTGCATTTATCTTATGATCCTAAAAACCGTGTTGAAAATAATACACGTGTGCTCGTAGGTCATGAACAATATGATTTATGTGATATTTATATTCTTGATGTTGTTCATTATACTACTGAAAATTATTTTGAGAGAGGAAAGTTTGGTTGTATAAACTTCCATATTACTAAAACTACTCTCTTTATGTTGAAAGTTTTGAAGATGTTCTTGTTCCACCTTCCTATGTTGGTTTCTTTGTGCTTCTTTGATTTATTTTATTACAATATGCCTATGCATAGGAAGTGGGTTCGTCTTAAATGTGCTTCTTTGTGCTTCCTATGTTGGTTTCTTTGTGCTTATTTTGCTTCAAATCCTTATTCTTGTGAGAGCATCTTCTATAAACCTTAAGCCTAGCTAATGGCTTTAAAGAAGCGCTTTCGGGAGGCAGCCCGCAACGAATTTAGGTTTATTTTTGCATTTGTTGTGTCTTGATTTTTTGTTACTACTGTAGCAACATGATTGTATCTTTATTTTTCAGCCTTGTGCCAAGTTATAGCCTCTTACGGCAAGGGAAGTAAAAGTTGTGACATGCTGTCCAGAAAACAGATTCTGTCCTCGTGACACGAAAAATTCCAGAAAAACCTCAGTTCATCTTTTTGAGCTGAAATTTTTACACAGTATGCTCTATACAATTACGAAACTTCCATATGTTCTGATTTTTTTGATTTGAGTTGCAGAAGTGCCCCTAAAAAATTCATTACTATCTGTTGTTCTGTTTTTCACAGATTCTGCCACGTTTTGTCTCTCCTAACTTTTGCAAACCTTAAGCTTGCTTTTTCTTTGCAAAAACTTTTTGGCACTCTTGAGAAACAGTAGCTCTTCAAGATTATCTTTATATCCAGTGGGAAAAATTATTTATTAAGGGTACTAACCTCTCTAATCAACTTATGATGAGTTATGTATGAAGGGAGTTTTCAAGTGTGTGATGGAACATGATGAAAGAAGATCCAGGAGTGTCAAGCGCTCAAGCTTGGGGATGCCCCCATGCATCCCCAACAAATATTCAAGTAGACTCAAGCGTCTAAGCTTGGGGATGCCCCCGTGCATCCCCTTCTCCATCAACAATCATCAGTTCGTCCTTCGTCTCGCTATATTTTTATGACTTCATGCGTTATGTGCTATGCTTGGAGCGTCTCGATCTTAGGTTTTATTTTTAGTTTTCTCTAGCTTTGCTTGCTGTTAATAACAAGTTAGATCCCGTCTTACTTTGTGTGGGAGAGAAACACGCTCGACTTTCAAAATTTAGAACACATCATAGGATTTTTCCTGCTTATCTTTTTGCTGTTGTGTGTTATTTATCTTTTCATAGCTACTGCCATGTTTAGTTTTAGTCTTAGTTTGTCTTTAGCAAGAGCCTTGGCTTTTGTTTAGTTTGTTTCTGGAACTCTTTTTAGTTTTCATGTTTATCTTGTTAAAGAGAGTTGGTTGTTGCACTGAGTTGTGTCTTGTCTTGAGAGTAGGTAATGGAGGTTGCTATTTAATTTTAGTAGTAACTTGCAATAGTTTTGAGGTATTGATGTGAGTAATATTTGAAATTTTGGTGTCAAGAGCTCTTGCCTATTAGTGATAGGTGTCGTATTTTGGGCAATCCGTGTGTATTTTCAAAACCTACAAAACTAGTTGAGAACTCTAGCTGCTAGATGGATCACTACTCTTCTGAGGGGTCGAATATCAGAGAACACTCACGTACCATGAGTCGAGGATGCGCAAGGATAACCAAACCCCCATACACTCCTCCTCGGGGTACTTGTCTCTTTGTGAAACCTACTTATTAGATTGAGAGTTACCGATAATAAGTGCATGAGTTCTTCGGACTAATGTAAGTATTGAAAGTTGACACTTCCACCTTCCCATATTTTTGCTAGCCTCTCCCATGCCGTGCATTGCGTTCTTCTCACTCCGAGAGTTGGTGTCCACCTTCGCCGGTACATCCAAACCCTTGGCATGATACGCTCTGTCATCATAAACCTCCTTATATCTTCCCTCAAAACAGCCACCATACCTACCCATCAAGGCATTTCGATAGCCTTTCCGAGTTATATTGCCATGCAACTTCCACCTCTTCATGACTTGATCTTCATGTCATACATGTTCCTGCTACACTAGCAGCGACATACATTGCATACATCATCTTAGTTACATCTTCTTTATGTTTTGAGTACCTTGTAAAGTGTGAAAGATCTCCTTTACCTTCTTGTAAAATAGAGTGTTGCCCTTAAGTGAAGAAAATATCCCAAAGTGGACACATTAAAAGATCCCAAAAAGGGCAAATGAGAGTTCAATAGAAAGAGCCATTGAGGCCACCAAAAAATACAAAAAAATAGAAAAAAGGGAAAAAGAAATAAAAAGAGAGAAAGGGGCAACACTACTATCCTTTTGAGAGATCCACACTAGTACTCCCTCTATATCCTTGTACTCCATAGAGATGATCTTTATGCATATAGCTATGTGGGGACCTTCACACTATAGAACTTGGCTTGCATATTCCAAGGATGAGCCTCCTCAAACGAGCTCTAGGTCTTCATGAGCGAGCAAGTTCGATGCACCCCCACTAGTTCCTTTGGAGATCTTCTTAGCTCGTATGTGCATCCGTTGCATGGCAATCCCTACTCCTCACATCGTATCTATCATTTGGCATCCCTTGCCTATGATTGTCCTCATTGATGTGAGCCTTTCTCATCCTTTTTGTCTTCCTCCTCCACCATATTTCTCTCTTTGCCATCCTAAGTGTCAACTCTCGTGCTTATGCTCATCCATTGCATGAGTGCTCAAAATATCGAAAAGGAGTGGATCAAATTGACTTGTACCTGACTAGTGGTCCGGCGACGAGTCAAGATAAGATTCCAAAGAAGACCAAGTGTGAAACTTTAGTAGATTGAGTTCTCAACACAAACATTATTTTTTCTCGTATTCTCTATCCCCCTTCTTGCACGCAAACACCATTTGGAGACATTCGAGTCACGGACAGCGAGAGCTCTTGCAACTAATGTTCTTTTGTTACTTGTTTCAATGTTAATATAGACTCTTGCATGTTATGACTTGAATTGAATCTCTAACCTTGATTTCTTTACTTTTCAAAGTTCTTTTATGGTTGCTAGCATGTCATCACAGAAATTATGTTGTTATCATTTACCTACTCGAGGACGAGCAGGAATTAAGCTTGGGGATGTTGATACGTCCAAAACGTATCTATAATTTCTGCTTGCTCCATGCATGTTTTGTGTGATATTGCTATGATCTAGATACACTTTCATACACTTTTGATCATATTTGGACTAACCTATTAACTCAGTGCACCCCAGTGCCAGTTCCTGTTTTCTTCTGTTTTTCTATTTCAGTTTTCCCCCATATAAAAAGTGCCAGAAAATTTGGGAAAATTCAGATAAAAATCAGCGTGAAGGAAGCTTCGCGAAGAGCCCTGGAGGGGCCAGGGGGGAGCCAGGGGGCCCAGGCGGCCACCCGACGCGGCCCCACCCCTGGCCGCGCCAGGGGCGCGCCTGGGGCCCCTGGTCCACCTCTGGCTGCCCCCTTCGCCTATTTATTCTCCGTCACGGGAAAACTCCAGAAGAGGAACCCTATTCCGCAAACTCGCCTCTGTTCCGCCGCCGCCGCGCTTCCGAGATCGGGAGCACCAGAAGACCTCTTCCCGGCACCCTGCCGTAGAGAGGATTGACCTCCGGGAGTCTCCTCTCCACCATGGATGCTCCCCGGATGTCTCGTGAGTAGTTTTCCTTGGACCATGGGTCCGTGATCAGTAGCTATGTGATGTTCTCCTCCCCTCTTTGATCTTCATTGTTTAGACCTCGTGAGCTGCCCTACATGATCGAGGCATCTTTGTAATATTTCTGCTGTTGCTATGCTGAGTTTGGAGGGATCTGATGGATTATGAGATTATGTTCAGATTGTGATAGAGTAATATATTTGGTTTTTATCTCTTATATTTTTTTCCTAAGTAATTCTTGCATGTTCTCCGTTGCTATTTATTGCTTTGGCCAAGTAGTAGGTAGTGACTCCAAGAGGGAACGTTGTGCTAGATTGTGGGTTCATGCCCCCCGATGACACGCTTGAGTGACAGAAACATGAGTCTAGGGGATGTGATGTTGCCACAAGGGGGAAAACAACGGTGCTTGTAACCGCGGTTACAAGGATTGTTTACTTTACGCAAAGTTCTTTTTAATCCAGTTGTCTGTTGCTTTGGGTTTACACTTTGGGTGGGGCTCGCAACTTAATACCAGCGAGATGTTCTGGATAGATATCTCAAGGTGGATGATTAGTAGTAGATGCAGATGGATTTCGGTCTACTTATTTTGGCGTACTTCCCGTGCTTTTGAGCCTCTTCCTTTCTTTTGTAGCATAGTTAGCATTGCGGTGCGTTCATAATCCTGTCAATTGCTCTTCTGCAAAAAAATTACCTTGCATAGTAGTTTTATCGTCTTTTGGGAGAGAGACATCACTAGTGAACATCACGTATCCCGGTCCATATCCTCATTACTATTTCCAAGCTATATTTACTTTACTGCTTTTACTTGCTATCCTTATCCCTTGCGTTTTATCCTTTGTGAACAACAAGACCGGAGGGATTGACAACCTCTCTGAACTTCGTTGGGAACAAAGTTATCTGTGTCTGTATGCAGGTCCGCGTCAGTTGCGCCGTTGACACCTACTTATCATCTCTGGAGTCCTACTGGAGACAAACCTTGGTATCTTTACCGAGGGAAAACTGCTGTTGCACTACATCTCAAAACTTCCACTTGAGGTAACCAACGAAGGGCGAGAAGCCATCAGTGTGGAGAGGACAAGGTTGATCCAGAACTTCATCGTCATTGGACGGCTTTTTCTGCCGCGGTTGCCACTCCTTCCGTGCCTGACCCTTGCCATGAAGGCCCGAAGCGTTTGCTGCAGACACCAGCTCGGCATCCGTTGGGGCGTCTTCTGCCTTTCTCTTGTTGTTGTTTGCGGTCTTCTGCTTCGGGTTCGGCGCCGAGTTGCCACCTCCTCTATGCTGCTGGTTCTTCTGCCGAATCTCCTCTTCACCATTGGCATACTTGTTCACTATCTCCATCAGCTTCCCGAGTGAGGTGATGTGCGGTGATCTGGCCAGCTTGAGACTTAACTCCCTGTACTTGACCCCTTGTTTGAAAGCGTGAATGGCTTGGAACTCGGAGACACCTTCGACCGAGTTGTGAAGTGTGATCCATCTCTGGATGTAGTCCCGAGTGGACTCGGTGTTGCTCTGGACACACAATTGCAGCTCGGTCAGGCCTCCGGGTCTCTTGTAGGTCCCTTCAAAATTTTTGATGAACACTTTCTCGAGGTCCTCCCAAACCCAAATGCTACTCGGAGGGAGCTGATTCAGCCATGCCCGAGCTAAGCCCTCTAGCATCAACGACAGGTGCATCATGGCTATTTCGTTGCCACCCCTCCGATCTGCACGGCTATTCTGTGATCATCTAGCCATGTCTGGGGTTTAGCATCACCTCGATACTTATCCACCCCTTGAGCTATCCTGAAGTGTGGAGGAATAGGGGTAGACCGAGTCCTTTCACTGAAGCCAACCGGCCCTGTGGCCATTGAGGGCCGAGCCTGATCCTGACGATGAGATCGGGCGCGGTCGACTAGGCTCTGGACAAGATGGATTCGAGCGTCGTCTTCAACATCAAAATAACAGTCGTCCTGGTGCCGAGGGAACTCCTCTCTCCGCGGTGCGGGCCGACCCGTCCCGCGAGCTTCTGTCCTCCTGAGATCTTCATGCCGATACTGCTCTTGGCGATGATCTCCCCGGTGTTCATCTATGTGCCGAGGCGAATTATTCTTGTTCCTCCGCTCTTCCCCATAGGGCGTGTGTACTGACAGCGACGTCCTCGCAGGGGGAACTTGGGAATGGATCCGCTGCTGTGATTGACTGACAGCAGCGTTTTGATCGACTGTTGTTTGTAACAAAAACGCCAGGTGCTGGATTTCTTCTGCCGCCGATCCACTAGGCTGCAGACAATTTGCAATCCGAGACGCCGCTATGAGATTTTCCACTGGGGTACCCATAGCTCGGAAAGGTTCTCGGCCTGGGCCCCGCAGTTGACGACTCGTTCTGCCCTGTCTGAGCCGAGCTACCTCCCGAGCCTGACGCTCCAGATTATTTCTAGCTCGGCCAGGCGCTCTCGCTCAGCCAAATTAGTTAATATGGCTGCCTCCAGGCCTCGCCCTTCTGGAGTGCTTGTGTCAATGGGGGTGTTTAGCAGCCGCTCGGCCGCTTCTGCTTCTTCCCGCTCCTCCCGAGTAAGGGGGCGGGGTTGTCGACTTGTCTCTCCGAGCTCCAACCTTCGAAAAGCGGAAACATGTCGGGTCGCCTCCCGAGCGCCAGCCCTGGATGGGCTGTTGGCTTCATCTCGGGCGTGATTGTCCCGAGCTGGCGATGGTTGAGAGGGTGGGGTCTCGGCCATACACACTTCTGCAACCGCGACGGGTGCTTGTGGCGGACAGATAACAACGCAGGTGCTTGACGATGGGCCGACAGCTGGAGGCGCAGGCCCCCCGACTCGTCAGCTCGGAAGTGGACGCTGCCTCTTGAAGGCAGCAATTGTGCCTGGAGCGGAGAGTCCGCCAACCAGGCCGAATCATCAGCTATGAAAGCCAACGATCCGAAACGGAAGACCTCTCCGACGATGAGCTTGGAGCAGCGAATCGACGAAGAGGATGAAAAAAACGTCATCTCTACAATTGCTGATCAACTCAGCCCCACGGTGGGCGCCAACCGTCGTGGATGTAAATCTGACAATAGATATAGGGGTATGAAAGGAGCTAAATGAATCTGTATGCAGAGATGGTTGACGCAAGGGGGGTTATACAGGTTAGGCCTCTCCGTAGAGATAAAAACCTTAGTCCTGTCCCAGGCTTACTGGGGTGTTCTTTCTTCAGAAATACTGAGAGTGAGAAATGTTGCGCGTGCCCCTGCCGGAGGGGAGGGGGTGGCTTATATAGAGTGCTCCACTGCCTCCTTAATGCCTTGGCTTAAATGGGTCTTAATTACAAGATTAAATGTGTACTTAAATACAAAACGGTCAGCCCATTACTACTAATAAAGGAGGAGAAACGCCCGCAGCATTAAATGCCTCTCGTCCGTTGCGTTTCCCATCTTCTGAGTAGGGGGGGCCTCGCCGATTGCTTCCGAGTATCGGTCTACTCGGATCTTGCTGGGCTTCCGAGTAGCTGCGTACTCGGAAGCGACTCCTAGTCTCCGAGTAACATGTTACTCGGAGATTGCCAATGCTTCGTGTTTTTTGTTGGTCTTATTTTGCTGCGTGTGCTTTGGGGAAACCCAGGGCTTAAGGGTACCCCTGGGTTTCCCTCGCCTAGGGGTATGCCTTTAGTATTACCACGACAGTCGCCGGCCATGGCCGCCATGGCCATGAACAGTCATGTGCACAACCATCATTTTTTTTGTTACAACCATATCATATTTTTACTACAAAGGAACAAACTGGTGTTTTTTGCTACAACGCATAATGTACAAGGGAACATCCGAATATGTAATGTTGCAACCAGTCAACCATTTTCTTTCTACTGTTTTATGTTTTTGCTACTACCGGTCAAGATTTTTGCTACATCACCACTGCGGAGCTACGACCTCGACGACGACGACGATGAATTTTGTTGCAATCGTTATTTTTTCTGCTACAACCGTTGTATGTTTTTGCTACCATCGTTGTATGTTTTTATTACGCACAATGTTCCAACCGTTTAAATTTTTTCTTCCATCGTTGTGTATTTTTGCTATTACCGTTAACAGTTTTTCCTACAATGAAAAAATTATAAAGTGATTAGCGACGGCGGATTATGATTTTTTGTTGCAACCGATAGTAAAAAATGCTAGCACTAGTGATTTAAAATTTGTTACCACAATCTTTTTTGAGGCAAAAAACACAAAAAATAAAATATTGCATCCGTGTACCAAAGACGTTGCGAAAGTACCGCAAATATTGCAAAGGTCCAGAATTGTTGCAATCAAAAATGAAAGAGTACGCGTAAATCTGGACCGTTAAATCGCGGAAATCAAATGGTCCGCGTTTGACCGGCCGAACTGGAGAGCCGGTCAGCCGGCGCAGAGCGTCGCCCTTTTTTTTAGGGTTCCGACATGACCACTACTTGCTGTTTTAACGAGAAGAAAACTCGGCTCAGGCCAACGGCACGCTACTACGGGCCTACATCCCTCGGTGCGCGAAGAAAAGAAGAAGAAGCGAGAGCGCGCGCACTGGTGGGGATAAAACAACACATCGCTGCCATGGGCCGGCTGCTCGAACATTTTTAAGGTGCCGCGATTAAAAAAAAAAATTTCTTTGTCTCAAAAAAATATATGTTTTGTCAAAACTAATTAAAAGTGTTCCTTTGTGAGCTTCTGTGAAGCTCATTTTTAGGCTTTGGGAATCCGTCTTTTTTTAGGGTAGGCTCTGGGAATCCGTCAATTGGCTTGCCAAGTTGCTGACACATGCTGCGCTCTGGGTGCAACCACAAGATTATTTTTTACGTGTTTTTTTTATTGGTTTTGTATTTTGCTTTCTTTTGGATTTTGATGGGAGGAAATTATGCTTTTAAGAAGTAAATATGTGATTCGATGAAAAGTAATTTTATGCTTATAAAAAAGAAAAAGTTAATTGTCAAAAATTAAAAAGGCACGGGTCATGCCTCTTTTTTAGAGGCACAAGACGTGCCTTTCACGAAAGCATATTCGTTCCTCCACGCGAAGCACGTTCATGCCTCCTTTTTTAGAGGCGCACAACGTGCCTTTCGCTGAAGCATTCTTGTGCCCTAACACGAAGCACGTTTGTATCTTTGTAGAGGTTAGAGGCACGCGATGTGTCTCCAAAAAAAGTAATTCTGTCGTGCCTCTTTTTTTAAAATCATGTTTTTTTAAACAATTGATTTATTTTACCAAAATGTTAGGAAAACCGTACAGAAACCAAAAAACCAAAAAACCCCAAAAAACTCATCTAAACACAGAAAATGCGAAAAAAAGTCCCGTGGGAAAAGCTCAAAACACGACACGTGGCGCTGACAACCAACCAAAGTCATCCTTGGGCGGGGCTCTGAAGGAGCACTTGCTAACAAATTGCTCTAGCAATTATTTAAAGGTTACATTAAAAATTTTAATTAAATGCATTCCTCTGCGGGCTTCCGTAAAGGTCATCATAGGCTGGAATCCATCAAACGACAAACCCAGTAGCTGTCACATGTCGCGCTCTGGGTGCATCCGTAAGATTTTTCTTTTCTTTTTTTCAAGTGTTTTTTTTTGGGCTTTCTCTTGAGTTTTGATGGGGGGATATGTTTTTAAGAAGTAAATATGTGACTCAATGAAAAGTAAACTTATCCTTTTTAGAAGAAAAAAACCATTCGTCAAAATGTTGTGTTTGTACGAGAAGCAAATTTGTGTCCCAACGACAAAGGAAAAAATGGTTCGTGAAAAAACTGTAACTTCACGGGAATAAAACCTGTGAATGAAGAACAATAGAAAAATTTGTTAGTGGAAAAAACAATGACAAAATGGGAAGCAAATATGTGACTAAATGACAAAGGAGAAAACATTTTTTTGTGATTTTTTTTGCGACTTCACGAGAAGTAATCTATGCCTCCACGAAAAAAACCATGCTTTCACATTTTTTTGTTTTTTCTTGTGGTTTTGATTTTATCGATTTTCCCCTTTTATTTCTGTTTTATGATTTATTCGTGAAAAAATAAATCTACTAAAGAACTATGTCTCAAACACCTGAAGAAATTGATCTTCTTATGCAAGAGATTTCCTCAAGGTTTTTCATCGGGTTTAACTAGTTAAACATTTTCCTCAGAAAAGTTGAAACTCGTTTTCTCGACCCTTTCCGACAGTACGGAGTTTCCCTATGTATGACTCAAGAAGGAAGACTACAGTTCGAAGTTCTTCTTTGGTTCATTCTTCATCAAGACATCGATTTGTTTCCTCAGGAACTTTGATGTTTCCTCAGGAAAATCGCGTCATCTTCTTTAAGGGAGACACCAGTTTCTTCAATGTTCCTCAATCATTTCTTTGGGAGGGGGGCGTCGACAGCAGTAGTTAAATCATTACTTCGGGATTTTTTCTTCTGTGTATACTCATAAACACATTAGTCTCTTAATTGTTTTTTCATCAATTTTTAAAATTCTCTAATCACCGAAAATGCGTAAAAAACTCTCTAATCACCGAAAATGCGTAAAAAATAAAATCCTAAGGAAAAAACTCAAAACACGACATATGGCGCGCTGACAGTCAACCAAAGTGATCCTTCCGTGGGCCTCTGAAGAAGCGCTTGCTAACTAGTTGCTCTCGCAATTAATTAAAGGTTACACTAGAAAAAGCTAATTAAATGCATTCCTCTTTGGTCTCCCGTAAAGTTCATCTTAGGCTCTGGGAATCCGTCAAACGACGAACCCAATATATGTCACATTTCGCGCTCTGGGTGCATCCGTAAGGTTTTTTTTCTTTTTTTCAAGTGCTCTTTTTTTCTTTTGTGTTATGCTTTCTTTTGGGTTTTGATGGAAGAAATATGGTTTTAATAAGTAAATATGTGACTCAATGAAAAGTAAACTTATCCTTTTTAGAAAAGAAAACAAAATCATTTGTTGAAAAGTTGTGTTTTTACGAGAAGCAAGTTTGTGTCCCGAAGACATAAAAAAAATGGTTCGTGAAATATCTGTAACTTCACGAGAATAAAACCTGTGAATGAAGAACAATAGAAAAAAATGTTAGTAGAAAAAACTATGAGAACACGGGAAGCAAATATGTGACTAAACAAGAAAGGGAAAAAATTTGTTTGTGAATTTTTTTGCCACTTCACATGAAGTAATCTATGCCTCCACGACAAAAAATATGCTTTCACGCTTTTTGTTTTTTCTTGTGAATTTGATTTTATCGATTTTCCCTTTTGTTTCCGTTTTATGATTTATTCATGAAAAAATAAATCTACCAAAGAACTACTCTCAAACACCTAAAGAATCTGAACTTCTTATGCAAGAGATTTCCTCAAGGTTTTTCATTAGGTTTAACTAGTTGAACATTTTCCTCGGAAAATTCGGAACTCATTTCTCGATCCTTCCTACAGTACGATGTTTCTCTATGACTCAAGAAAGAAAGAAAAGGCTAAAGAAAACTACGCTTCGAAATTTTTCTTGAGTTCATTCTTCATCGAGACATCGATTTGTTTCCTCGGGAACTTTGACGTCTCCTCAGGAAAATCGCGTCATGTTCTTCAAGGGAGACACCAGTTTCTTCAATGTTCCTCAATCATTTCTTTGGGAGGGGGTGGGGGCGTCGACAGCAGTAGTTAAACCATTACTTCGGGGATTTTTCTCCTGTGTATATTCATAAACACATTAGTCTCTTCATCGTTTTGTCATCAATTCTTCAAATTCTCGAAGGGGCACTAGATGTACTTAGAATCTCTCCTCTTTTCACGGAAGCATATTCATTCCTCCAGGCGAAGCACGTTCATCACTCTTTTTTTAGAGACACACAACGTGCCTTTCGCGGAAGCATTTTCATGCCCTAACGGCTAATGCGAAACACGTTTGTGTCTTTTTTAGAGGTTAGAGGCAAGCGGCGTGTCTCCCGCGGAAGTAATTTTGGTCATGCCTCTATTTTTAAATCATTCTTTACTAAAACAATTGTTTTTTTTACCAAAATGTTAGAAAAATTATGCGGAAACTGAAAAGCCAAAAAAACCCCCGAAAAAACTCATCAAATCACCGAAAATGCGTAAAAAATAAAATCCCGATGAAAAAACTCAAAACGCGACATATGGCGCGCTGACAGTCAACCAAAGTGATCCTTCCGCGGGCCTTTGTAGGAGCGCTTGCTAACTAGTTGCTCTCGCAATTAATTAAAAGTTACACTAAAAAAAGCTAATTATATGCATTCCTTTGTGGTCTTCCGTCTCGGAATACGTCAAACGACGAACCCAATAGATGTCACATTTTGCGTTCTGGGTGCGTCCGTAAGATTTTTTTCTTTTTTTCAAGTGCTTTTGTTTTTTTTTCTTTTGTATTATGCTTCCTTTTGGGTTTTGATGGAATATATTTATTTTTTAATAAGTAAATATGTGACTCAATGAAAAGTAAACTTATCGTTTTTAGAAAAGAAAACAAAATCATTTGTTGAAAAGTTGCGTTTTTACAAGAAGCAAGTTTGTGTCCCAATGACAAAGGAAAAAATGGTTCGTGAAATATGTGTAACTTCACGAGAATAAAACCTGTGAAGAACAATAGAAAAAAACTTAGTGGAAAAAACAATGACAACACGGGAAGCAAATATGTGACTAAACAACAAAAGGAAAAAAAATGTTTGTTATTTGTTTTGCGACTTCACGAGAAGTAATCTATGCCTCCACGAAAGAAATTATGCTTTCTCGCTTTTTCGTTTTTTCTTGTGAATTTGATTTTATCGATTTCCCCTTTTGTTTCCGTTTTATGATTTATTCGTGAAAAAATAAATCTACCAAAGAACTACTCTCAAACACCTGTAGAATCTGAACTTCTTATGCAAGAGATTTCCTCAAGTTTTTTCATCAGGTTTAACTAGTTGAACATTTTCCTTGGAAATTTCGGAACTCGTTTCTCGACCCTTCTGACAATACGATGTTTCCCTATGGCTCAAGAAAGAAACAAAAGGCTAAATAAAACTATGCTTCGAAGTTTTTCTTGAGTTCATTCTTCATCAAGACATCGATTTGTTTACTCAGGAACTTTTATGTTTCCTCAGGAAAATTGTGTCATCTTCTTCAAGGGAGACACCACTTTTTTCAACGTTCCTTAACATTTGGGGGGGGGAGGGGAGGGGTTGACAGCAGTAGTTAAAGCACCACTTCAGAGACTTTTCTCCTGTATACTCACAAACACATTATTCCCTTAATTGTTTTGTCATTAATTCTCCACAATATCAAAGGGGACATAGATGCACTTAGAATCTCTCCTCTTTTGGTAATTCGATGACAATCATGTTAAAGCTTCAACGAGGAAATATTAGTAGTGTTTTGGAAGTAATGACTTGAAGTACTCCCTCCGTCCCATAATCTGAACTAAAAACATGACCAAAATTATAGAACGAAAGGAGTGATACATTTCCAGGATATAGAGGAAACTCCCCCTGAAGATGTGCACATTGAGAAGTTTGCTTTTGAATGCAAGTGCACATGACAAGATGTAATTGTGGAGGACTCTCTAGTCGGAGACATGCCCTAGAGGCAAATAATAAAGCGTGTGTACTACCTTATCTCATTAGTTCATAATAAGTTTTATACCATGTTATAACTGTATTAAGCGGAGCCGTTAATACACGCGTGGTATATAAACAAACCAAGTCCCTAGTAGCATCTATTCAATTAGTCCATTGGTCAACGAATGATCAAGGTTTCCTGATCATAAAGCATTTATGTCCATTGATAATGAGGTCATATCATTATGGGAATGATGTGATGGACACACACCCAATATAAATATTGCAACACAGTCAAGTCACAAAGTTCGACATTGTGATAATTAGAAAATGTAGTAACCTACTCCTTATACCGTGAGATCATATCGGTTCCAGTATATGCCGATGAATCGGTTCCAGCAACCCCAGGTCACTAGTAGAAAAATGCCCATTTGTCCCGGTTCCAGAGGGCCTTCTGTTCCGGTTCTGGAACCGGGACTAAAGGGTCGTTACTAAAGCCCATGACCTTTAGTTCCGGTTCGCTTACGAACCGGGACAGATGGGCCTCCACGTGGTAGCCGGCTGGAGCGGGGGCTGGAGGACTGATACGTCCAAAACGTATTGATAATTTCTGCTTGCTCCATGCATGTTTTGTGTGATATTGCTATGATCTACATACACTTTCATACATTTTTGATCATATTTGGACTAACCTATTAACTCAGTGCACCCCACTGCCAGTTCCTGTTTTCTGCTGTTTTTCTATTTCAGTTTTCCCCCATATAAAAAGTGCCAGAAAAATTCGGGAAAATTCAGATAAAAAATCAGCGTCACGGAAGCTTCAAGAAAAGCTCGGGAGGGGCCAGGGGGGCCCAGGCGGCCACCCGGCGCGGCCCCACCCCTGGCCGCGCCAGGGGGGAGCCTAGGGCCCCTGGTCCACCTCTGGCTGCCCCCCTTCGCCTATTTATCCCCCGTCACGGGAAAACTCCAGAAGCAGAACCCTGCCGGAGGGAGGATTGACCTTCGGGAGTCTCCTCTCCACCATGGATGCTCCCCGTATGTCTCGTGAGTAGTTTCCCTTGGACCATGGGTCCGTGATCAGTAGCTATGTGATGTTCTCCTCCCCTCTTTGATCTTCATTGTTTAGACCTCGTGAGCTGCCCTACATGATCGAGGCACCTTTGTGATATTTCTGCTATTGCTATGTTGAGTTTGATCGGATCTGATGGATTATGAGATTATGTTCAGATTGTGATAGAGTAATATATTTGGTTTTTATCTCTTATATTTTTGTTCCTAAGTAATTCTTGCATGCTCTCCGTTGTTGTTTATTGCTTTGGCCAAGTAGTAGGTAGTGACTCCAAGAGGGAGCGTTGTGCTAGATTGTGGGTTCATGCCTCCTCGATGACATGCTTGAGTGACAGAAACATGAGTCTAGGGGATGTTTTGTTGCCACAAGGGGGAAAACAACGATGCTTGTAACCGCGGTTACAAGGATTGTTTACTTTACGCAAAGTTCTTTTTAATGCAGTTGTCTGTTGCTTTGGGTTTACACTTTGGGTGGGGCTCGCAACTTAATACCAGCGAGATGTTCTGGATAGATATCTCAAGGTGGACGATTAGTAGTAGATGCAGATGGATTTCGGTGTACTTACCTTGGCGTACTGCCTGTGCTTTTGAACCTCTTCCTTTCTTTAGTAGCATAGCTAGCATTGCGGTGCGTTCTTAATCCTGTCAATTGTCTTTCTGTAATTTGTTTACCTCGCATAGCATTTTTATCGTCTTTTGGGAGAGAGACATCACTAGCGAACATCACGTATGCCGGTCCATTTCCTCATTATTGTTTCCAAGCTATATTTACTTTTCTGCATTTACTTTCAAGTTGCTATCATTATCCCCTTGCGTTTTATCATTTGTGAACAACAAGACCGGAGAGATTGACAACCTCTCTGAACTTCGTTGGGAGCAAAGTTATCTGTGTCTGTGTGCAGGTCCGCGTCAGTTGCGCCGCTGACACCTACTTATCATCTCTGGAGTCCTACTGGAGACAAACCTTGGTATCTTTACTGAGGAAAACTTGCTGCTGTACCGCATCACGCCTCCACTTGGGGCCTACCAACGAAGGGCGAGAAGCCGTCATCAAGAGCAATTTCTGGCGCCGTTGCCGGGGACTCCAAGTGCTAAGATAGGGGATTTGCACACTACCCTTTACCTTTGTTTTTCAGTCTTGTTCATTTACCTTTCAGTTTTTATCTTTGTGTCTTATATCAAAAACCAAAAAAAATAGTTGCTACATTTCTTCTTTGTGTTTCTCTGCCTACTGATGTTATCTTCACCATGGGTGTGGAACCACCCAAATATGGTAGGATGGAATTGTTTCACTTGGATCATCTTCGATCAATTTGTGCTCGCGCTAAAAACCCAACCGACTTGGTTGAGGGAAAATCATTGGATGAGCATGCTTATTATACGCGGCACCGCCTATCTCAGAAAGGGAAACACTTATGGGACCAAATACAAACTTCTTATTGCTATGCTAAGTGTTTATGCTACATTTATGATTTTACTTGCTGCTCTAATATAGATCGTCAACACCTTCATTTTCAATGTGAGTTTAATGAAAATGAGATCTTATCTTCTTATGCTAAAGGTGTATATGATTACTTTTATGTTGAAAAGATTGAAGAGTTTGTTGCTTTTAAAGGTGCTTATGAGATCGCTTCTTTGATTGAAAAGTATCACGATACTACTTACAAATCTGAAAACTTTGCTGTTCTTGCTTATTGCTTTGAGAATTATACTTCCAATGCTTATATTGAGGATTTTAAAAATAAAATGCTTGCTCCCCAAGAAGAGGCTAATGATTTCTATGAAGAGGAATCTTATGATTCCGAGGACTCACTTGATACTTCCCTTTCTGATGATTTTGATACTTGCTTTGTTGATGGCCATGATGCCACTATAGATGATGCTAACAAAATTGAACTCTCTATAGTTCCTTATGTTAAGCATGAAATTATTGCTATTGCACCCACACTTGATTGTCCTATTATCCTTTTGAAATCTCCAACTCCGGAGAATTTTCCTCTTATCAAAGCTCAATGTGATGGGTTGCATTTATCTTATGATCCTAAAAACCGTGTTGAAAACAATACACGTGTGCTTGTAGGTCATGAACAATATGATTTATGTGATAGTTACACTCTTGATGTTGTTCATGATGCTACTGAAAATTACTTTGAGAGGGGAAAGTTTGGTTGTAGAGACTTCCATGTTACAAAAACACCTCTCTTCATGTTGAAAGTTTTGAAGTTGTTCTTGTTCTACCTTCCTATGCTTGTGACTTTATGCTTCTTAGATTTATTTTCTTACAAGATGCCTATGCATAGGAAGTCGGTTAGGCTTAAATGTATTTCATGTTTGCTTCTTGATGCTCTCTTTTGCTTCAAATCCTTATTCTTACGTGAGCATCTTTCATAATCTTTAAGCCTAGCTAATGGCTTCAAAAAGCGCTTTCGGGAGGCAGCCCGCAACGAATTTAGGTTTTATTTTTGCTTTTGTTGTGTCTTGATGATTGTTACTACTGTAGCAACATCATTGTATCTTTACTTTTCAGCTTTGTGCCAAGTTATAGCCTCTTACGGCAAGTGAAGTAAAAGTTGTGACATGCTGTCTAGAAAACAGATTCTGTCCTCGTGACCAGAAAAATTCCAGAAAAATACCAGTTCATCTTTTTGAGCTGAATTTTTTACACAGTATGCTCTATTCAATTACGAAACTTCCGTATGTTCTGAGTTTTTTATTTGAGTTGCAGAAGTGCCCCTAAAAAATTCTTTACTATCTGTTGTTCTGTTTTTCACAGATTCTGCCACGTTTTGTCTCTCCTTACTTTTGCAAACCTTAAGCTTGCTTTTTCTTTGAAAAAACTTTTTGGCACTCTTGAGAAACAGTAGCTCTTCAAGATTATCTTTATGTCCAGTGGAATTTTTATTATTTATTAAGGGTACTAACCTCTCTAATCAGCTTATGATGAGTTATGTATGAAGGGAGTTTTCAAGTGTGCGATGGAAGATGATGAAAGAAGATCCAGGAGTGTCAAGCGCTCAATCTTGGGGATGCCCCCATGCATCCCCAATAAATATTCAAGGAGACTCAAGCGTCTAAGCTTGGGGATGCCCCCCGTGCATCCCCTTCTCCATCAACCATCATCAGTTCGTCCTTCGTCTCACTATATTTTTATCGCTTCATGTGTTATGTGCTATGCTTGGAGCGTCTCGCTCTTAGGTTTTGTTTTTAGTTTTATTTAGCTTTGCTTGCTGTTCATAACAAGTTAGATCCCGTATTACTTTGTGTGGGAGAGAAACACGCTCCACTTTCAAAATTTAGAACACATCATAGGATTTTTCCTGCCTATCTTTTTGCTGTTGTGTGTTCTTTATCTTTCCATAGCTACTGCCATGTTTAGTTTTAGTCTTAGTTTGTCTTTAGCAAGAGCTTTGGATTTTGTTTAGTTCGTTGCTGCAACTCTTTTTAGTTTTCATGTTTATCTTGTTAAGAGAGTTGGTTGTTGCATTGAGTTGTGTTTTGTCTTGAAAGTAGGTAATTGATGTTGCTATTTAATTTTAGTAGTAGCTTGCAATAGTTTTGAGGCATTGATGTGAGTAATATTTGAAATTTTGGTGTCAAGAGCTCTTGCCTATTAGTGATAGGTGTCGTATTTTGGGCAATCCGTGTTTATTTTCAAAACCTACAAAACTAGTTGAGAACTCTAGCTACTAGATAGATCACTACTCTTCTGAGGAGTCGAATATTAGAGTACACTCACGTACCATGAGTCGAGGATGCGCAAGGATAACCAAACCCCCATACACTCCTCCTCGGGGTACTTGTCTCTTTGTGAACCTCCTCATTAGATTGAAAGTTACCGATAATAAGTGCATGAGTTCTTCGGACTAATGTAAGTATTGAGAGTTGACACTTCCACCTTCTCATATTTTGCTAGCCTTTCCCGTGCCGTGCATTGCCTTCTTCTCACTCCGCGAGTTGGTGTCCACCTTCGCCGGTACATCCAAACCCTTGGCATGATACGCTCTGTCATCATAAGCCTCCCTTTATCCTTCCTCAAAACAGCCACCATACCTACCTACCAAGGCATTTCCATAGCCTTTCCGAGTTACATTGCCATGCAACATCCACCTCTTCATGACTTGATCTTCATGTCATACATGTTCCTGCTACACTGGCAGCGACATACATTGCATACATCATGATAGTTACATTTTCTTTATGATTTTGAGTACCTTGTAAAGTGTGAAAGATTTCCTATACCTTCTTGTAAAATAGAGTGTTGCCCTTAAGTGAAGAAAATATCCTAAAGTGGACACATTATTAGATCCCAAAGAGGACAAATGAGAGTTAAATAGAAAGAGCCATTGAGGCCACCAAAAAAATACAAAAAAATAGAAAAAAGAGAAAAAGAAATAAAAAGAGAGAAAGGGGCAACACTACTATCCTTTTGAGAGATCCACACTAGTACTCCCTCTATATCTTTGTATTCCATAGAGATGATCTTTATGCATATAGTTTGGAGAGCTTCTTAGCTCGTATGTGCACCCATTGCATGGCAATCCCTACTCCTCACATCATATCTATCATTTGGCATCTCTTGCCTATGATTGTCCTCGTTGATGTGAGCCTTTCTCATCCTTTTTGTCTTCCTCCTCCATCATATTTCTCTCTTTGCCATCCTAAGTGTCAACTCTCGTGCTTACGCTCATCCATTGCATGAGTGCTCAAAATATCGAAAAGGAGTGGATCAAATTGACTTGTACCTGGCTAGTGGTCTAGGGACGAGTCAAGATAAGATTCCAAAGAGAACCAAGTGTGAAAATTTAGTAGATTGAGTTCTCAACAAAAATACTTTTTTCTCGTATTCCCTATCCTCCTTTCTTGCACGCAAACACCATTTGGAGACATTCGAGTCACGGACAGCGAGAGCTCTTGCACCTTTTGTTCTTTTGTTACTTATTTCAATGCTAATATAGACTCTTGCCTGTTATGACTTGAATTGAATCTCTGACCTTGATTGCTTTCATTTTCAAAGTTCTTTTATGGTTGCTAGCATGTCACCACAGAAATTATGTTTGTTATCATTTACCTACTCGAGGACGAGCAGGAATTATGCTTGGGGATGTTGATACGTCCAAAACGTATCGATAATTTCTGCTTGCTCCATGCATGTTTCGTGTGATATTGCTATGATCTAGATACACTTTCATACATTTTTGATCATATTTGGACTAACCTATTAACTCAGTGCACCTCAGTGTCAGTTCCTGTTTTCTGCTGTTTTTCTATTTCAGTTTTCCCCCATATAAAAAGTGCCAGAAAAATTCGGGAAAATTCAGATAAAAAATCAGCGTGACGGAAGCTTCGAGAAAAACCCGGGAGGGGCCAGAGAGGGGCCAGGGGGGGCCTAGGCCCCACCCCTGGCCGCGCCAGGGTGCGCCTGGGGCACCTGGTCCACCTCTGGCTGCCCCCCTTCGCCTATTTATCCCCCGTCACGGGAAAACTCCAGAAGCAGAACCCTATTCCGCGAACTCGCCTCTGTTCCGCCGCCGCGCTTCCAAGATCGGGAGCACCAGAAGACCTCTTCCCGGCACCCTGCCGGAGGGAGGATTGACCTCCGGGAGTCTCCTCTCCACCATGGATGCTCCCCGGATGTCTCGTGAGTAGTTTTCCTTGGACCATGGGTCCGTGATCAGTAGCTATGTGATGTTCTCCTCCCCTCTTTGATCTTCATTGTTTAGACCTCGTGAGCTGCCCTACATAATCGAGGCACCTTTGTAATGTTTCTGCTATTGCTATGTTGAGTTTGATCGGATCTGATGGATTATGAGATTATGTTCGGATTGTGATAGAGTAATATATTTGGTTTTTATCTCTTATATTTTTGTTCCTAAGTAATTCTTGCATGCTCTCCGTTGCTGTTTATTGCTTTGGCCAAGTAGTAGGTAGTGACTCCAAGAGGGAGCGTTGTGCTAGATTGTGGGTTCATGCCTCCTCGATGACATGCTTGAGTGACAGAAACATGAGTCTAGGGGATGTGCTGTTGCCACAAGGGGGAAAACAACGGTGCTTGTAACCGCGGTTACAAGGATTGTTTACTTTACGCAAAGTTCTTTTTAATGCAGTTGTCTGTTGCTTTGGGTTTACACTTTGGGTGGGGCTCGCAACTTAATACCAGCGAGATGTTCTGGATAGATATCTCAAGGTGGATGATTAGTAGTAGATGCAGATGGATTTCAGTCTATTTACCTTGGCGTACTGCCTGTGCTTTTGAACCTCTTCCTTTCTTTAGTAGCATAGTTAGCATTGCGGTGCGTTCTTAATCCTGTCAATTGCCTTTCTGTAATTTGTTTACCTCGCATAGCATTTTTATCGTCTTTTGGGAGAGAGACATCACTAGCGAACATCACGTATCCCGGTCCATATCCTCATTATTGTTTCCAAGCTATATTTACTTTTCTGCATTTACTTTCAAGTTGCTATCATTATCTCCTTGTGTTTTATCATTTGTGAACAACAAGACCGGAGAGATTGACAACCTCTCTGAACTTCGTTGGGAGCAAAGTTATCTGTGTCTGCGTGCAGGTCTGCGTCAGTTGCGCCGCTGACATCTACTTATCATCTCTGGAGTCCTACTGGAGACAAACCTTGGTATCTTTACTGAGGGAAACTTGCTGCTGTACCGCATCACGCCTTCCACTTTGGGCCTACCAACGAAGGGAGAGAAGCCGTCATCAAGGAACTTTAGTCCCGATTGGTGTTACCAACCGGGACTAAAGGAAAATTTTCGATTTTTTTTGAAATTTATTTTTGGATTTTTTTCATTTTCGAATCTTTGAATTATTTGACAATTTAATCTCTAATCACCCCTCCTCACTGCTTCAGAATTTAATCTCTAATCTATAATCTCTAATCAACACTCATTCCAAATCATCTAACTTCCCGGCCGGTCACCCATCCTCTCACTACTCTAACGCCGTTGGCCTTTAGTCCCGGTTCCAGCTACGAACCAGGACCAATGGATGGAGGCCGCACGCACATGGGAAGCTCGTCGGGCGCGCGCCGCACGCGTATACGAAGAAACCGCCTCGGGACGAAGCGCGGGAAGACGAAGCGCCATCCATTGGTCCCGGTTCGTAGCTGGAACCGGGACTAAAGGTTGGCCTTTAATCCCGGTTCCATATACGAACCGGGACCAATGGATGGAGTCCCATTCGTCCCGGTTCGTGTCTGGAACCGGGACTAATGGGTCCAGACGAACCGGGACCAATGCCCTACGAGGCCCGGCCGGCACCCTGGGCGCACGAACCGGGACGTATGCCCCCATGGGTCCCGGTTCGTGACTGAACCGGGACTAATGGGCTGGCCAGGTCTGAACCAAAGCCCTATTTTCTACTAGTGGGTGCCGATCATAGCATGCTGTGCCGACGATCTCAACAGACCCACCTGAGAGGTTAAGTGAAATCGGCATCACACATAGAAGGAGGGAACAGAAGATTTGAGGGTAATGACCAAGCACATGGACCCACCCACAAGGCGATTGGGGAAGAAGAAAGAGGAAAATGGGAAGAAATGACAACGAAAGGAAGAAAAAAAAACACATGGGTTTTGATGGGGATAGGTGGGGAGAAAAGGAGATGTTTGTGGGTCTAGTAGCTGCATCGCAAATGCTGATCAACCAACACAGAATTTGACCGTTGGATTGAACTGAATTATCTTCAGTGCATGGAACTCATTTCATATGGACGACGCCAATTGACGGGGATCAACCCCGGCAAATCCCATGGTCAGGGACCCTGGGTTAGTCATGAGAGGCACAGGTTGGACGATAGCTCGTCGGCAAACAAGGAGGCTCGCTCCTGCTCGATATTATAAATTGGGGAGATGCGATTACAATGGAGGCCAAGGCTGGAGCGCTCAAGGCTAGGGTTACAAGTAAGATTCGATGTCTTTGGCGTCACCCCTCCTAGCCCGTATATACCAGGCAAGGTCTCGGGGAGTCCCTCTACGTGTACAAGTGTGCTTTCCTAACCCTAGCTTGCTCCGTACGGCAGGTCTTCGCACCTTTCTTGCGAGTTGCAGACTCCTACGTCGGTACCAACTAGTGGGCTGAGGCCGTATCTTCATGGGCCTTCTGCCTGCATGGACACCAGGTAGGATCATCTGTAGGAGTCGTGGGGTCACCCCCTCGTCACTCCCCCTGAAGATGTGCACATTGAGAAGTTTTCTTTTGAATGCAAGTGCACATGACAGGATGTAATTGTGGAGGACTCCACAGTCGGAGATATGCCCTAGAGGCAAATAATAAAGCGTGTTTATTACCTTATCTCATTAGTTTATAATAAGTTTTATACCATGCTATAACTGTATTAAGCGGAGTTGTTAATACACGCGTGGTATATAAACAAACCAAGTCCCTAGTAGCATCTATTCAACTAGTCCATTGGTCAACTGATGATCAAGGGTTCTTGATCATGGGTCATTTATGTCCATTGATAATAAGGTCATATCATTATGAAAATGATGTGATGGACACACACCCAATATAAATATTGCAACGCGGTCAAGTCGCAAAGTTCAACATTACGATATTTAGAAAACGTAGTAACCTACTCCTTAGACCGTGAGATCATATCGGCTCCAGTATGCCACTGAATCGGTTGCAGCAACCCCAGGTGCCGATCATAGCATGCCACACCGATGATCCCAACAAACCCACGTGAGAGGTTAAGTGAAATCAGCATCACACATAGAAGGAGGGAAGGGAAGATAGGAGGATAATGACCAAGCACGTGGACACACCCAAAACGCGTTTGGGGAAGACGAAAGGGGAAAATGGAAAAAATGACAATGAAAGGAGAAAAAAAGAAACACATGGGTTTCGGTGGGGATAAGCGGAGAGAAAAGTAGACGTGTGCCGGTCTAGCAGCTGCATCGTGAATGCTGATCCACCGACACACGATTTAGCCGTTAGATTGATCTGGGTTATTTTCAATGCATGGAACTCATTTCATATGAATGTGACGATTGCAAATATGATAACTATGCTAGAGTTGCTCCAATGCAAAGAAAAAACCGCGATCCATTTTTTCCCCTTTATTTAAAAACTCTGTAATTTGTCTATACTCATAACCATTACAGATACACTAGTAGTTAGTCCCAAGATACGCTTTGATATCATTTACTAATCGAATCCAGCTGATTTACTCCCTATAAAAGAGCATACAACACAATTAATAATCAGAAAAAAAATCAAGGAGATGAACGCAAAAATAGAAAAAGCCCACGCAGAGCACCAAATGACCACCCTACCCTCTCCCCCCCTTTCGAGTTCGGGGGTGGCCGCCCGCCGCGCAACCGCCAAATCTCGCACATAAAACCCAACCACGCAAAGGAAAAACTCAAAAGCGATTAAAGGCTTTGGGCTTGGCGTCTCTCCCCGCCCGCCCGCTCTCCCGACGAGTTTGTTCCTCCTCTGTCCTCTCCCTCCCCACCCCCCCCTCCCTCCCTCCATTTGCCCCCATCCCACCTCGCTAGGGTTTCGGAGCTCCACCCCCTCCCCAATTCCGCCCTCCCGCTCCGATCCCGCGCGATCCGCGCCTCCATGGTCTCCGGCGCCGCCTTCCGCCCCGACGGGGACGGCGGCGGCAGCGGCGGCCCGAGCCTCCCGCGCCCGCATCAGCAGCAGCAGCCGGCGCCCGTGGGCACGCCTCCGCCCTCCAGCGGCGGCGCGCACTCCGCCTCCTCCAGCGGCGGCTCCCCGTCCAGCCGCAGCGAGCAGCAGGGCCCCGCCGCCAACGGCGCGGGGCCGAGCCACGCCGCGTCCACGCCCGCCAGCGACGGCACCACCTTCCTCCGCCTCAACAACCTCGACATCAACGGCGACGACGCGCCTTCCTCCCAGGCCCCCGTCAGGTTCGTCGACGTCTCGGATTGTCAGATTTAATCTCTCCATCTGCCATCTGCCATCTGCCGCGCGTGCTATTCCAAATTGTTTCCCAAGCGAGAGAGCTTCTGCGTAATATAATTGCTGCGTGTCGCTGATCCGTAGTGTTTTCAATTGGTTGTTCTTCGGATTGCAGGCTAGCCTTGCTGGGAGTGCCAGCCTTAGAGTTAGATCCCATCCTTATTTTGTAGACTCATACAGGTCTACACTGTCATGTTGGTCAGTAAAAAGCTCAGTCGTATGATTTCTGTTCTGCCATATAGTTGTAGACTGTATAAGGCTGCACCTGAAGTTAATGTGCAATTTCACTACTCTGTTCGGTTTACTCATCTAATAACCTATATGCATGCTTATATAGTTATATTTACTTGGAATCATCAAATAAGGCCCCACATGGTATTTAGTTCAAGATTGAGCTAAATACCGGTGTCCACACGAATTTTACACCCATTCCAAACAGCCCCTAATGGAAATTGCTGCCTGCTGATTTATATATAGCTTCACTATAAGCATATTTGGGTGTACACTGTAGCTTAAAGTTCTATTTCTGAGTATCCTTACCATAGTTGGTATCTATTGGGTTAGTGTACTAACTTATTTCACAAACAGCAATATCAAGAAGAAAAAGCGAAGAGCGGCAGCAGTTGGTCCTGATAAAGGTGGTCGGGGGTTGCGACAGTTCAGTATGAAAGGTCAGTCGAATTGTTCTCTTTCTGTATTAGTACTTCTTTTACTGAAGGCGATCATGTTCACATTTATAATTTGCCCACAAACAGCACAAATGCAAGTTCAAACAATGAACAGAGCTTGTATTTATTATCTATTTCAATTTTGTCGTGCATTCATTTGCAGTCCATTATACAGGTCATGTTTATTGACTTATTAGAGGTACACTTTTTGCCAACATCAATGGTATATTGGTATCACGATGTGTTCTGTTTGTTGTTTTGCAGTTTGTGAGAAAGTTGAAAGTAAAGGGAGAACAACATATAATGAGGTCAGCGCTTTGTTAGCCTTTTGTGATTTTGTCATCATTTGTGTGGGCTGCATGAGTTTTTACCATAGATTGACCAGAAGTAAAAAGGGCCATCATTAGATATGCGACCCTATTTTCTATGTATATGTTTTCTCCTTGCTCCACATTTAAGATTCTACCAGATACTGAAAATAGAGTAATTTGTATTTTCCATACATTACAGGGGAGAACTAACCATTACACATTGAGCTGGCTTGCTCATGTGGTTCACCTGCTTTAATCAATGCAGCCACTATATCAATTTTGTGATTGTGAGTTTGAGGGCGTTTCATTCTTGCACTAATTTTAGTCAAACTTGGATTTCTTTGATATCACGGAACTGTGAAGTCATATGCGTACCATGTGTAACATCACCATTTGTTCAGTAGGATTTTATTGTGATGGAAGTCATGAAACTGCAAATATGTTTAATATTGATCAGTGTAATCCACTAATCTTATGAGTTATCACTCCTTTACTGCTACCCTCTTAACTGGTATCCTGCCTTTGAATATATGCATGTTAATGTTTGGAGTTCCTTAAAACTGTGAAACCTGTCCTGTTTTGTTACTGCAGCAGTAATGTATTTACATTTCTTTTTATTTTTCAATTGGTTGCTTGAAATATCTAGGATGTAGCATTATTGATGAAACTAAAATATTAGAGCTCATACATTTTGCCTTTTTGTCAGGTGGCTGATGAACTTGTTGCTGAGTTTACAGACCCCAATAATAACATTGAACCGCCAGATCCTGACAATCCGAATGCAGTTAAGAAATATGAATGCCCTTTGCATAAGTTACTTGTTTTATCGGGTATGTGCTCACTGTAAGTTAAAATGCAGCAACAATATGATGAGAAAAATATTCGAAGAAGGGTTTATGATGCACTGAATGTTCTGATGGCTATGGACATTATATCCAAGGATAAGAAGGAGATACAGTGGAAAGGCTTGCCTCGGACTAGTATAAATGATATTGAAGAATTGCAGGTTGCATCTATTTTTCCTCCATGGTTTTTGACATTTGATATACCTTCTGTAGACTTATTTATCAATTTGTGCCTGTTTACAGGGGGATCTGGTCGAACTGAAAGCTAGGATTGAGAAGAAGAGTGCTTATTTGCAGGAGCTGCAAGACCAAGTAAGGATATGCCTTATCCTGTTTTCCTCTGGTTATGTATTAAATGAAATATATGAAATGTTCTGCGTACTTGTTGTACTTGTAGTCTTCAGGTCACGTGGCTCTGGCATAACCTAGTGTCATAATAAAAAAACAGTTAGTTGTGTATCATGTACCATTGTGTCTCAGTATGCATGCTTAGCTCATGTCTTACTAGTCTGTGTTGTCCATGCCAATAAAGCAAAGTCCATGCTACTCAGAAACAAAATTACGTTTGTTATGATCTTTTCTGCTTGAGATTAAGAAAGAAGGATGAATTATTGTGTAGTTCTGATCAGAGTTCAATAAACCTCTCAAAATCAATAGTTCTTGTTAGTAGATCTTCGTCTTTAAAACTGTTAATGACTAAACGCATCCCTTGGCTATTTCAACCATAAACTGGCAGTAAGCTGTTAGTTCCTACCCCCCTTACGCCTGGCGGGATCTAGACTATTCCCACTGACCAACACTAGTGGGATCAACTTCCCAGTCGGTCACCCATCCTCAAATCACTCCAAGCCCCTAGCACGCTTAACCTTGGAGTTCTTCGGAGATGAGCTTTTGGAAAAGAAGGTGCACCTTGTTGATATGAGTAGTTCCTATTAAGCCAGGATATCACATACACCCCCACTTAAAGGAACCGACGTCCTCGTCGGCCCAACAGGAACGTTCCCTCTTGGCACAGTTCTGTGCGTCCAGTGCCGACACATGTCCCACATGTTCGCGCCCTGGCCCGCACACGCCCGTGTAACCATGAGGGTTAACGATGCAGATATGGAACCTAAAGGGTACCCTGGGAACCTACTTAGTTCGACCAAATGAACTAAGGTTTCAAAAATAAGATGATTTCTAAAATCTTAGTTCATTTGGTTGAACTAAGTAGGTTCCCCTGGCGCACATTCTATAGTAAATCATGTTGCCACAGTAATAACTAATCAATATGAGTAATACAAAGATCTACTCCTAAAGTTTAATATTGGATTAGAAAATGTTCCCAAGGGATTATTGGTGTAGACCAAGTCAATCTGTCTTTTTTCTATAATTTATAATCTCATGATCAAATTTGTGATTGATTTATTTATGGATGTCTTTTGGTATATTAAGTATGTAGGTATGCAAAACTTAATAAACCGAAACGAGCAGCTGTATGGTTCAGGAAACATTCCTTCGGGTGGAGTGGCCTTGCCATTCATCCTTATCCAGGTGAATAAATTTTAAATTTTTATCCCTTGTTCTCTTACTTACAGTTCTGCTTTCCATGCATAATTTCAGGCCAAATGACCTTTTTTGTATCCTGCAGACACGACCTCATGCAACTGTGGAAGTTGAAATATCAGAAGATATGCAACTAGTGCATTTTGACTTCAACACGTAAGATGTGAATTCTATTATTTACTTTTCTCTGGAGAAAGAGCTTTCCAATTTATCTAAAGAGTATCTGCCTTTTCTTTTTCTCTTGCCATGACTTGACTGAAAATTCCTTCTTCTGAAAGCCATGCCTCTTGCCACATTTAAAATATGGGAACAGCTAGAAGCTAAAATAAAGTACTCATAATAGGAAATCATATCTCAGCTATCAGACCGAATTTGGATGATAGCATATGTCGGTCAGATGATTAAACTGCAGTTGCTTCTAACTGTAATCAGAAAGTGCTGCTGAAACAATTTTCAAGTTAAGACCAGATGCCAACTAATATTGATACACATGTTTGGTCTCACAGTGGGTTGATAGATGGGAAGAGCCAAGTTGGGTTGTCTATTTTCTCTAAGTAGAGAACTAAACTTATCCAAATCATCATATAATGAATTATTTTAAAGAAATGATTCACCATGAATGTATTATGTTTCTGTTTGTTAGATTAACACAACACGTCCTGATTATTTTGATGTGCATTTCTGAAACTGCAGCACTCCATTTGAGTTGCATGATGACTCATATGTGCTCAAAGCACTGAACTCCTATGGAAAAGAACAGGATGGCGACACTCTGGAGCCAATATCAAATGGGTACGAGGGCTCAAGCATGGCTGATATTTATCAGCATCAAATACAACAATCTTCAATGGCAAATAATGGTACGAGTAGATTACCAAGCTCACCCCCTGTTCCAGGCATACTGAAAGGGCGAGTGAAGCATGAACACCTGTACTAGGGTGTTGTTTTGATTGTCATCGGTGTATGGTTCATTATTATTATTCCTTTTTCATGTAAAGAGCCTGTAAATTAATGGGCAAAGGGGAGAAGTAGCTCAATCTAATTTAGCTCTGCACTAGTTTGGTAGAATATGATAGGTACCCCTGATCTTTGATGCTCCCATGTGTAACTCCTAACCGACTTTGAACCAGTTCTCTTTTATGGTTGAGAGAAGTGTCGTTCAGTTGTGTGCAGACCAATGTAAAATACTAGTTCATTGCTGTGAATTTTCACAAGTTGGCATGCTTCGTTTTAGGCACAAACATATTTGTTTTGGAGTGTTTGCCTTTGTTTATGTGGCATGCTGCATATCGTTATTGTGTGTTGAGACATTTTTAGGTTTGATCATTAATGTAGGAAAACGAACCAACATAAGCAACACTAGATTGTTGGCTGTGATATTTAGTGTTCTTTAGGATCTTTCCTATATGGGAGGAGCTCCATTGGAACAGCCAGACAAAACACTGCTTAGATTAGGTTTTCCTATTGATGATATGTCACATACTTGTGGTTAGGGTTCCAACAGGAAGGGGATTCCAGAGTAATGCTCAGGTACGTGAGAGGTTCAGTTTGGGTCCTGTGTGACAGGCGCAATCCGGTCACGACCCATGGGCCGTGATATTACCCCCACCCTTGGGAATGACGTGTCCTAACGGAGCTCATGGAAAACGATGGTGGAGATCAGCTTCGTTCTCCCAGGAGGCACACGATGTTGGTCGATTAGACCACACAGACTCGCGCAATAGTAGATGCATCAAGCGGTGGAAGTAATGAGTTAATGATCGTCTTCCCATCCCCATCCCCATATTAGATTACAAATATCAAATTAAATGAGAGAGGTATACTTGGCCACCAACCGCCCGAGGCAAGGTGGGATTGAGTGAGGCCCAAACCAACGTGAACACATCGCAACGATGGAAGAGACACCCACACTTACTAGTGACGCCTCTGAGAGGGCCACATACGTGGGATAAACAAATGATTTTCTCTTGAGCATTGGCCAAGAGGGGGGGAGGATAGCCAAAACATCGCCCTCAAGAGGGACGTGATACCCGCAAACATCACCATTGATGAGGAGTTGACACATCACACCCTAAAATATAAGACACAAAGTATAGAGTATTTATCAAAAAGGTACACAATAAAATTTCTCTAGGCAGGTGTGATCACAAGCGGTCCAGTGAGTCCCCCCGACTCCCATGCTGCTCCTAGGGCATCATCAAAGAGCCCCAAATCCATCATCACCCAAACCCCATGTCCCCACCCTACTTCGCCCCCTTGCCATCATCGGCTCCCGTGGTGGAGGCGCTTCCACCCCGAAGGTGGTGGGGAAGGTCATGTCACGCGAGTGCGGGCGCTTGTCCATCCCCGCTCGTTGGATCCTCCTGAATGTTCCATCGGAACACCGATTGGCGTTGGGGACGGACGATCGTTGTTCGCCTCGCCTAGATCCACTCATAGGCTCCTACCCATCTCTTCGCTACTCCCTTTCTTGTTTTCGTCAGGGATAGTGAGGGAGTTGCCTCTGCTTCGACCTCTTCTTGGGCGATTGGGAGGGCCTCACATGGATCCTCACGATTATCTAATTTTGGTCGTAGTAACGCCCCGACCAAACCCACCGGTTAACCACCGATTCCATGATCGGTGCGCCTGAGATCCAGATTGTTCTCACATACAAAAACTAGTCTTTTCTGTACACTTTATCCTCACTCGTGCGCACGTGGGATCAACCTCCCGGTCGGTCACCCATCCCAAGACTAATCCAAGCCTAGCACACTTAACCTGGTATTTCTTTCTTGATGGGCTCCCGGAAAAGAAGGTGCACCTTGTTGATATGAGTAGTCTATCATTCCTATTAAGATCCTGGGCTGTTACATTTGTCCTGGTACTCTTGCTCCCCGAATTGAGCATGGATTCTGGGCTGTTGTGTTCTGTTGTTGTGGCGATGATGGCACGATGTTGTGTGGCTTGTTCGTGGGTGGGATCTTCTCCTCCCGTTGGTGGTCATGAGGCGTTGTCACCTCCTTGCTCAGTCATTAGCTTGCAGTGGGCACACCACTGGGGTTGACGTTCTTCAAAGCTTCGCAGATGGTTGTCGTGGTGGCGATGTGCTCCCTACGTGGGGTGGGTGGGGGGGTCATCGATGATGGGTGTGGAGCCCCATCTGCCTACTACTGGTGGTGGATGGCATTTTCTCGTCTGTCATGGTGAGATCTACGATTTTGTAGATGGCGACCGTGGTGGTGGCAACCTCACAACACAGAGCAAGCTGTGGCAAATGTGGTGGTGGTCTCTCATTGCTTGTTGCTTGCCTCAAGCACCAAATCCTTGTCAGAGCTTTGTGACGTGCCTTTAATGGTCTTGAGTAGCCTATCCTTTGGGTACACCTAACCCATGTTTGGGTGGTGATGTGGTCTCGGCGGTGCTATGCCCTTTGACTTCACCAACGACCCTCATGTGCGGTGAAGGTATTCCTGCGCGGACACTCTATGGCGTGTCTTCTTAGTGAATCCCTTTGACTTTCATTGATGGCACACAAGTGTTATGGAGTCATCTCGGCCATGCGTGTCCTTTCGAATGCACCCGTGAGGCCGTGACACATGTTATGTTGTAGCGTAGTGCAGTCTCGGGTCTGCATCACCTTTCAATTCCATCGATGACAGAGTGCCACGGCTGGCCTCGGTTGATCAACGATGTTGTTCAATTACATATGTAATGTTCCTCGTGGTGTCGTGTTTCTCGTTGTTATGTTCTGATAGTTGTGGTGATTACATTATGGTGGATTCTTCTCATAGGGGTAGGGTCCTTCGAGGCTTGTCGAAGTGACCCCCCCTTGTTTCCCCCAGGGCCGACCCTGGTGTATGGCCGGAGGGGCGACGGCCCAGGGCCCAGGCCGAAGGGGGCCCATGATTCATATTGTATACATAGTATAAGCCAGTAAAATACAAAAAAACGAATGGGCAAGCCCATCAGATAGCAAACATGCTAGGAGTCCGGATGCACGTTTTGGACGTATCTATAATTTCTGCTTGCTCCATGCCTCTGTTGTGTGATATTGCTATGATATTGATGAACTTCCATACACTTTTGATCATATTAAAAGTGCTCCAAAAATTCGGGAAAAATCCAATAAAAAAATCAGCGTATAAGAAGCTTCGGGAATCACCGAGCGGGCTAGAGGGGACCCGCCAGGGCCCAGGGTGCCCTCTCGGCGTGCCCTAGGGTGCCCCCCCCTTCGCCTATATATTCCTCGTGACGAGAAACCCTCGTGACGGGAACCCTTTTTCGCGATCTCTCCTCTGTTCCGTCGCCGCCGCGCTTCCAAGATCAGGAGCACCAGAAGACCTCTTCTCAGCACCCTGCCGGAGGGAGGAATCATCTCCGGGAGCTTCTCCACCACCATGGATGCTTCCCGGATGAACCGTGAGTAGTCCACCTTGGACCATGGGTCTATGATCAGTAGCTATGTGATGTTCTCCTCCCCTCTTTGTTCTTCATGGATTAGACCTCGTGAGCTGCCCTACATGATCGAGGCACATATGTAATATTTCTGCTGTTGCTATGCTGAGTTTGCTCGGATCCGATGGATTATGAGATTATGTTCAGATTGTGTTTGAGTAATATATTTGATTCTCCTCTTTTATATTTATGTTCTAGAGTAATTCTTGCATGTTCTCCGTTGCTGTTTATTGCTTTGGCCAAGTAGTAGGTAGTGACTCCAAGAGGGAGCGTTATGCATGATTGTGGGTTCATGCCCCCCGATGACTAGCTTGAGTGACAGAAACATGAGTCTAGGGGATGTGTTGTTGCCACAAGGGGGAAAACAATGGTGCTTGTACTTGCGGGTGCAAGGATTGTTTACTTTACGCAAATTTCTTTAATGCAGTTGTCCGTTCCTTTGAGTTTACACTTTGGGTGGGATTCGCAACTTAATACCAGCGAGATGTTCTGGATAGATATCTCAAGGTGGATGATTAGTAGGTAGATGCAGATGGATTCCGGTCTACTTGTCTTGGCGTACTGCCCATGCTTTTGAGCCTCTTCCTTTCTTCATAGCATAATTAGCATTGGTTTGCGCACATAATTTTGTCAATTGCCCAGCTTTAATTTGTTTACCTCGCATAGTTATTTTATCGTCTTTTGGGAGAGAGACATCACTAGTGAACATCATAGGACCCCGGTCCATATTTCCAATACTGTTTACACCCGCTATCAATTTACTGCTTTATTTACTTTTCTGTTGCTATCACTATCATTATTATCCCGTGCGTTTTATCCTTTGTAAACAACAAGGCCGGAGGAATTGACAACTCCTCTGTACTCGTTGGGAAGCAAAGTTATTTGCTGTGTGTGCAGGTCCAGGTGAAGTTAGCAACCTCGGTTGTAAACGGCGCCATTGTTCACTTCGCCACCTTCTTGTATCTGTTGGAGTCCTACTAGATTCGATACTCTACCTTAGCGTCTTCGCTAAGGAAAATTGCTGCTATCTACATCTCAACCTTCCACTTTGGGTAACCAACGAGGGGGCGTTAATTCGTACCATCAAAAGAAATTTCTGGCGCCGTTGCCGGGGACTCCACTCTTCAAGATAGGGGAGTCGCACACTATCTTTTACCTTTGATTTTTAGTCTTATTAGTTTACCTTTCAGTTTTTGCTTTAGTGTCCTTTATAAAAAAAAAGTTATCTTGCTTGCTGCTACTATGGGTTCCTCCGAGAACACCAAGTTGTGTGACTTCACTAGTCACAACAACTGTGACTTTATCTGCACTCCTATTGCTACACCTGCTACTTCAACACCTTCTTATGAGATTAAACCTGCTTTGCTAAACCTTGTTATGAAAGATCAATTCTCCGGTGCTAGAGATGCTGCTGCTTTGCACTTAAATAATTTTATTGAGCTTTGTGATATGCAAAAGTACAAAGAAGTAGATGGTGATATTGTTAAGCTTAACCTTTTTCCTTTCTCTTTGAGAGATGAAGATAAAATCTGGTTTCAATCCTTGCCTAGGAATAGCATAGATTCTTGGGATAAGTGCAAGGATGCTTTTATTGGGAAGTACTACCCCTGCTAAGATTATCCGATTGAGGAGTTATATTATGAATTTTAAACATTTGGATAATGAACACGTTGCCCAAGCTTGGGAACGCATGAAATCTCTTGTTAAGAATTTCCCTACGCATGGTTTGACTACTTGGATGGTTATCCAAACTTTTAATGCAGGCTTGAACTTTACCTCGTGGAACTTGGTAGATTCGGCCGCGGGAGGAACCTTTATGTCAACTACACTTGGTGCTGCCACAAAACTTCTCGATGATATGATGACCAACTATTCCCAATGGCACACCGAAAGAGCTCCAACAGGTAGGAGGTAAACTCTGTCGAGGAGATCTCCTCCCTAAATGAAAAAGTTGACTTGATTATGTCTCTACTTACCAAGCAATCTCCTATTGATCCTCATGATGTACCTTTAAATTCTTTGATTGCTCAAGATCAATTAGATGTGAACTTTATCTCTAGAAACAACTTCAATAACAATGCTTATAGGAGTAATTTTGGTAGCAACCCTAGACCGTTCCCCTCCAACAACTATGGGAACAACAACACTTATCCTAGCACCAAAAACTCCACTTCTGAATTAGAGAGTATGCTTAAAGACTTTATCACTACCCAAAAAGCCTTCAACAAGAGTGTAGAGGAAAAACTAGACAAATTAGATAACCTCTCGTCGAAGGTAGAGAATTTAGCCCATGAAGTAGAATTGCTTAAAATTAGAACTTCTCCCCTTGAGGATAGGAAGGTCACTCCTATGAATGCCATCCAAGTGCAAATTAATGAAAACATTAGGATGATGGCTAAACTCAAAGAGAGATGGGCTAGAGAAAAGGAGGAAGAAGATAGAATTAAGAGCCTTCCTACACACCATACCATTGCTACTATCCAAGTGGTTGAGGATATCCAAACTCTTAGCACCCAATGCACCCCTAGTCCCATAGGACCTATTAATGGTGATGCTATGACCTCAACCATAGAAGAAGAAATTTCTATGACTATAGAAGCTACCAAACAAGTGAGCCTAAAGGACACCACTACTACTTTACTTGATAGTAGTGACCTTGATTTTGATAATTGCACCCTTTCTGAAGTTATTCATTTCCTTCACAAGATGTCTAGAGACCCCCACAGTAGCACACTTAATCTTGCCTTCACGGAGCATATCACTAATGCTCTCATTAAAGCTAGGGAGGAGAAGCTTAGGGTAGAAGCCTCCACACCTATAAAGCTAGAAGATGGTTGGGATCCTAGGATTAAAATTAAGTTGAATAACTTTTCTTGCTATGCTTTATGTGATGTTGGAGCTAGTACCTCCATTATGCCCAAAAGAATGTATGATATATTTGCATGAAAACCTTTTGATCCTTGTTCTTTTGGTGTTCGTCTTATCGATTCTTCCGTAAAGAAACCTTTGGGGCAGATCGATGATGTTCTTATCATTGTCAATGACAATTATGTTCCCATTGATTTTACTATTATGGACATTGAATGTGAACCTTCTTGTCCAATTATTTTGGGACGTCCTTTTCTTCGCACTGTGGGTGGTATTATTGATATGAAAGAAGGGATTATAAAATTCCAATTCCCTCTCAAGAAAGGAATGGAACACTTCCCTAGGAAAAAGATTAAGTTACATTTTGAGTCGGTCACACGGGCTAGTTATTTTCTTGAAAAGACTTGATCTATTTGCATTAAGCCTAACTAATGGCTTTAAACAATCGCTTTCGGGAGGCAGCCCACAACGAATTTAGGATTTCCCTTTTGTTTATCTTCTGTTTTTAGTGGTCTTGATGATTGTTACTACTGTAGCAACATCATTGTATCTTTACTTTTCAAGCTTTGTGCCATTTATAGCCTCATATGACAAGGGAAGTGAAAGTTGTGACATGTTGTCCAAAAAACAGATTCTGTCCTCGTGACTAGAAAAATCACAGAAAAATCCCAGTTCATCATTTTGAGCTGAAATTATTACACAGTGTGCTCTATACAATTACGGAACTTTTGCATGTTCGGATTTTTTTGATTTGAGTTGCAGAAGTATCCCTAAAAAATTCTTTACTACCTGCTGGTCTGTTTTTTACAGATTATGTCTTGTTTTGCCTTTACTTCATTTTGCGAACCTTAAGCTTGCTTTTTCTTTTCAAAAACTTTTTGGCATTCTTTAGAAACAGTAGCGCTTCAAGAATATATTTATTTCCAGTAGATAAAAATTATTTTATTATGGGTACTAACCTCGCTAATCAGATTATGATGAGTTATGTATGAAGGGAGTTTTCAAGCGTGCGAGGGAAGATGGTGAAAGAAGATCCAGGAGTGTCAAGCGCTCAAGATTGGGGATGCCCCCATGCATCCCCAAGAAATATTCAAGGAGACTCAAGCGTATAAGCTGGGCATCCCCTTCTCCATCATCAATTATCAGTTCGTCTCTCGTTTCACTATATTTTTATCACTTCATGCGTTATGTGCTATGCTTGGAGCGTCTCGCTCTTAGGTTTTATTTTTAGTTTTATTTAGCTTTGCTTGCTGTTCATAACAGTTAGAACCCAACTTTATTTTTGTGGGAGAGAAACACGCTCCACTTCCAAAATCTAGAACACAACATAGGACTTTTCATGCTTATCTTTGATGTGTGTGTTCTTTATCTTTTTCATAGCTACTGTCATGTTTTGCTCTTAGTTTTCATGCTTATCTTTTCAAAGAGATTTTGTTTAGTTTGTTGCTGGAACTCTGTTGAGTTTTTATGTTTATCTTGTTTAGAGAGTTTGCCTGTTGCACTGAGTTTTGTGTCTTGATTTGGAGTAGGTAATTGAGGTTGCTATTCTTTTGTATTAGTAACTTGCAATAGTTTTGAAGTATTGTTTTGAGTAATGTTTGAACTTTTGGTGTCAAGATCTTGAGCCTATTAGTGATAGATGTCGTATTTTGGACAATCCGTGTTTATTTTCAAAACCTACAAAATTAGTTGAGAACTCTAGCTATTAGATGGATCACTACTCTTCTAAGGGGTCGAATATTAGAGTACACTCACGTACCATGAGTCGAGGATGCGCAAGGATAACCAAACCCCCATACACTCCTCCTCGGGGTACCTCTCTCTTTGTGAACCTCCTGATTAGATTGACAGTTACCGATAATAAGTGCATGAGTTCTTCAGACTAATGTGAGTATTCGAAAGTTGACACTTCCACCTTCCCATATTTTTCTAGCCTCTCCTGTGCCGTGCATTGCTTTCTTCTCACTCCGAGAGTTGGCGTACACCTTCGCCGGTACATCCAAAGCCTTGGCATGATATGCTCTGTCATCATAAACCTCCTTACACCCTTCCTCAAAACAGACACGATACCTACCTACAAAGGCATTTCCATGGCCTTTCCTAGATACATTGTCATGCAACATACACCTTCTCATGACTTGATCTTCATGTCATACATGCTACTTGCTTGATCGATGAGCCGCATGCTAGTTGGGCCTTGCCCTAATCATTGCTACATGACGCGCTAGTATCATTGCATATCCTGCTACACTGGCAGAGGCATACATTTGCATACATCATGATAGTTACATCTTCTTTATGATTTGAGTACTTTGTAAAGTGTGAAAGATCTTCTATACTTTTTGTAATATATAGAGTGTTGCCCCTAAAGTGAGAAAAAGATCCCAAAGTGGACAAATTAAAATATCCCAAAGAGGACAAATGAGAGAAATAGAAAGAGCCATTGAGGCCACAAAAAAATACAAAAAATAGAAAAAAGAGAAAAAAAATAAAAAAAAGAGAAGGGGGCACACTACTATTCCTTTTGAGAGATCCACACTCGTACTCCTTCTTATATCTTGTACTCCATAGAGATTATCATTCATGCATATAGCTATGTGGGGACCTTCACACTATAGAACTTGGCTTGTATATTCCAATGATGAGCATCCTCAAATGAGCTCTAGGTCTTCTTGAGCAAGCAAGTTGGATGCACCCCCACTAGTTCCATTGGAGAGCTTACCTTAGCTCATATGTGCATCCGTTGCATGGCAATCCCAACTCCTCACATCATATCTATCATTTGGCTTTCTCTCGCCTATGATTGTCCTCATTGATGTGAGCCTTTCACACCTTTTTGTCTTCCTCCTTCACCATATTCTTTCTTTGCCATCCTAAGTGTCAACTTTCTTGCTTACGCTCATCCATTGCATGAGTGCTCAAAATGTCGAAAAGGAGTGGATCATTTTGACTTGTACCTGGCTAGTGGTCTGGGGATGAGTCAAGATAAGATTCCAAAGAAGACCAAGTGTGAAACTTTAGTAGATTGAGTTCTCAACACAAAAATACTTTTTCTCTCGTATATCCCTATCCCCTTTTTTGCATGCAAACACCATTTGGAGATATTCGAGTCACGGACAGCGAGAGCTCTTGCACATTTATGTTCTTATGTTGCTTGTTTCAATGCTAAATATAGACTCTTGCCTGTTATGACTTGAATTGAATTACATGCCTTGATTGCTTTACTTAAAAGTTCTTATATGGTTGTTAGCATGTCACCACAGAAATTATGCTTTTATCATTTACCTACTAGAGGACGAGCAGGAATTAAGCTTGGGGATGTTGATACGTCCAAAACGTATCTATAATTTCTGCTTGCTCCATGCTTCTTTTGTGTGATATTGCTATGATATTGATGAACTTCCATACACTTTTGATCATATTTGGACTAACCTATTAACTCAGTGCACCCCAGTGCCAGTTCCTGTTTTCTGCCGTTTTTCTATTTCAGGTTTCCCCCATATTAAAAGTGCTCCAAAAATTAGGGAAAATCCAATAAAAAATCGGCGTATAAGAAGCTTCGGGAATCACCGAGGGGGGCCCAGAGGGGACCCACCAGGGCCCCAGGGGGCCGCCTGGACCCCTAGTGGCCCCCCTGGCTACCCCCCTTCGCCTATATATATTCCCCGTGACGAGAGACCCCCGTGATGGGAACCATTTTCCGCGATCTCTCCTCTGTTCCGCCGGCGCCGCGCTTCCAAGATCGGGAGCACCAGAAGACCTCTTCCCGGCACCCTGCCGGAGGGAGGAATCACCTCCGGGAGCTTCTCCACCACCATGGATGCTTCCCGGATGAACCGTGAGTAGTCCACCTTGGACCATGGGTCTATGATCAGTAGCTATGTGATGTTCTCCTTCCCTCTTTGTTCTTCATGGATTAGACCTCGTGAGCTGCCCTACTTGATCGAGGCACATATGTAATATTTCTGCCGTTGCTATGCTGAGTTTGCTGGGATCCGATGGATTATGAGATTATGTTCAGATTGTGTTTGAGTAATATATTTGATTCTCCTCTTTTATATTTATGTTCTAGAGTAATTCTTGCATGTTCTCCGTTGCTGTTTATTGCTCATACGTCCCAAACGTATCTATAATTTCTGCTTGTTCCATGCATGTTTTGTGTGACTTTGCCATGTTTTGCTTGAACTGTCATATACTTTTTAACCTATTTGGACTAACCTACTAACTCAGTGCACCCAGTTGCCAGTTGCTGTTTTCTGCTGTTTTTTGTATTTCAGGTTTTCCGGCCATTAAAAGTGCTCCAAAAAATCCGGAAAAATCAGATAAAAAATCAGCGTCACGGAAGCTTCCGGAAACACCAAAGGAGCGAAGGGGGGCCACCACCTGGAGGCCAGGAGGGTCCCTGGCGCGGCCCCACCCTAGGCTGCGCCAGAGGCCACCTGGCTGCCTGGTGGGTCCCCTCGACACCCCCCTTCGCCTATATTTACCCTTCGGGGTGGAAACCCCTAGGACGGACTCCTTTTTCGAGATCTCGCCTCTGTTCCACCGCCGCCGCCGTTTCTAGATCGGGGCTGCCTGGAGAAGCTGCTTCGGCACCCTGCCTGGAGAAGCTACCCCCTCCGGGAGACCCTCCATAGCCATGGACGCCTCCCGTTTGTACCGTGAGTAGTTTCCCTTGGGCCATGGGTCCGTGACCAGTAGCTATGTTATCTATCTCTCCCTCTTTTGTGCCTCCACTTTCGAGTCCTCGTGAGCTGCCTCACATGATCGAGGCATCTATGTAATTTCTGTTGTTGCTATGCTGAGTTTGTTGGGATCTGATGGATTATGAGACTATGTTCAGATTGTGATGAGTAATATATTTGGTTCTTATATTTTATATTTTGTTATTGAGTAAATTCTTGCATGTCCTCCGTTGCGGTATTTGCTTTGGCCAAGTATTTTATTTGCAATTCCAAGAGAGAGCGTTATGCTCGATTGTGGGTTCAACCCCTCGATGTCTAGCTTGAGTGACAGAAACATGAGACTAGGGGATGTGCTGTTGCCACCAGGGATAAAACAACGGTGCTTGTACCTGCGGGTGCAAGGATTGTTTACTTTACGCATAGTTCTTTTAATGCAGTTGTCTGTTGCTTTGACTTTACACTTTGGGTGGGATTCACAACTTAATACCAGCGAGATGTTCTGGATAGATATCTCAAGGTGGATGATTCGTAGTAGATGCAGATGGATTTCGGTCTACTTACTTTGGCGTACTGCCCATTGCTTTTGAGCCCTTCCTTTCTTTGCAGCATAGTTAGCATTGCGGTGCCTTCATAATCCTGTCAATTGCCCAACTGTGATTTGTTTACCTCGCTAGCACTTTTATCGTCTTTTGGGAGAGAGACATCACTAGTGAAAATCACGGGACCCTGGTCCATCTTCATATCATTGTTTACACCCTTATTACTTTCAGTCTTTACTTTCAATTACCACTATTATTATCTCTTGCGTTGATCCTTTGTAAACAGCAAGGCCGGAGAAATTGACAAATCCTCTGTACTCGTTGGGAGCAAAGTTATTTGTTGCTGTGTGCAGGTCCACGTCAACCGCCTAATTTCTGACGCCGTTGTCTTCTTCTTGTATCTCTTGGAGTCCTACTGGTTCGATAACCTTGGTATCTTCACTGAGGGAAATTTGCTGCTACGCTACATCTCACCTTCCACTTGGGGTAACCAACGGGGAGTGAGAGAACTATCCTCACCGTATCAAGCTAGTTTCTGGCGCCGTTGCCGGGGACTCCAGTCTACAAGATAGGGGAGTTGCACACTATCTTTTATCTTTGCTTTTTAGTCTTGTTAGTTTACCTTTCAGTTTTTTACTTTTGTGTCCTTAATAAAAAATACCAAAAATACCTGTTACGTTGACAGTAGTTACCACTATGTCTGGTCCTTTTGCCTTTGGTGAGGCAGAAGTGCTTACCTTTACTCAAAGAGGTGGTGAAAGTTTGAAAGATGCTTGGTATAGAATTAATGATTCTCAAAAAAGAGCCACCAAGAAGCAATCCACTACTATCCTGCTTAGAAATTTTTATGTTGGGATTACTTCTTGGAACAGGTTTATTTTAGACACTGCTATCAATGGGAACTTCATAGAGGCCCCAGTATGGGAAGCCCTTAATGTTATTGAAAATCTTGTTGGAAGTCTCCCCATTGTTAGTATTAAGGAGGACATTACTTTAGCTCACATTATGAGAAAACTTGAAAAGATAGAGCTAGAGATGCCAAGTATCGATAGGGTGAATGAATTGGATCGTAAGATTCAAGGGAATTTTAATAGGCTAGATAATTCCATGCAGAAAATTTTCAAAACTTTGTAGACTATCAAATCCCTTGATGAGAAGTCTTCTAGGATAGAAAAAATTGAGGAAGTTATTGAAACTCTAGGAACTACCTTTTCCTCAATCAAAACCAAAAAGGATGAAACTCCGGCAAAGAAGGAACCTAAGTTCGTTTACGTCCCCAAGGTTCCTCGAGCTAAAGCAAACACACCCATTGCCAAAAGAGTTGAAACGGTGAAAACTTTGGAGGAGACCTCTATCTTTAACTTTAATGAAACTCCAATTGATTTCCCTCCTTTTGATTTTATTCCAATAAGCATTTTCATTCGTACTTTATTTGAGAAACCTATTAAGACTAGTTGTACTATTGAAGAGCTTTTTAATGATCTTGATGATGGTTCAATAGATGCAACTTGATCTTCTGCTTTAAGCCTAGCTAATGGCTCTAAAGAAGCGCTTTCAGGAGGCAACCCGCAACGAATTTAGGTTTTTATTTTTGCTTTTGTTCTGTTCTTAGTGGTCTTGATGATTTTTACTACTGTAGCAACATCATTGTATCTTTTCTTTTCAAGCTTTGTGCCAAGTTTAGCCTCATACGGCAAGGGAAGTAAAAGTTGTGACATGCTGTCCAGAAAACAGATTCTGTCCTTTTGACTATTAAAATCAGAGAAAAATCTCAGTTCATCTTTTTGAGCTGAAATTTTTACACAGAGTGCTCTGTACAATTAAGAAACTTCCGTATGTTCTGAGTTTTTTGATTTGAGTTGCATAAGTATCCCTAAAAAATTCGTTTCTATCTGCTGTTCTGTTTTTCACAGATTCTGCCACGTTTTGTCTCTCTTCACTTTTGCAAACCTTAAGATTGCTTTTTATTTGCAAAAACCTTTTGGAAATCTTGGGAAACAGTAACTTTTCCTGTAAATCTTTATTTGCAGTAAAGGAAAATTATTTTATTAGGGTACTAACCTCTCTAATCAGCCTACAATGAGTTATGTATGAAGGGAGTTTTCAAGTGCGCGATGGAGGATGATGAAAGAAGATTCAGGAGTGTCAAACTCTCAAGCTTGGGGACTCCCATGTGCACCCCAATAATTATTCAAGGAGACTCAAGCGTCTAAGCTTGGGGATGCCCCCATGCATCCCCTTCTTCATCAACAATTATCAGTTCGTCTCTCGTTGCACTATATTTTTATCACTTCATGCGTTATGTGCTTTTCTTGGAATGTCCCGCTCTTAGGTTTTGTTTTTAGTTTTCTTTTACTTTGTTTGATGTAGTAACAAGTTAGACCCCAACTTACTCTTTTGTGTGGGAGAGATTCATGCTCCACTTGAACTAGAACTCCTCATAGGACTTGCATGCTTATTCTTTCAACTGTGAGCTGTTCTTTTTCTTTTCTTAGCTGTTGCTCTGTTTAGTTGTAGTGCTTTAGTTTTTCTAGAGATTTTCTTTTGTTTTAGGTTGAAATTTCTATAGGTTGCATGTTTTATCTTGTTAAAGAGTTTGCCTGTTGCACTGAGTTTTGTGTCTTTACTAGAAGTAGGTAGTTAAAGTTGTTGTTCTCTTTGTAGTAGTAACTTGCAATAGTTTTGAGGTATTGATTAGAGTAAATGTTTGAACTTATGGTGTCAAGAGCTCTTGCCTATTAGTGATAGATGTCGTATTTTGGGCAATCCGTATGTTTTTCGAAAACCAAAAACCCCTGCTGAGAACTCTAGCTGCTAGATGGATCACTAACCTCTCGAGGGTTCGAATATTAGAGTACACTCACGTACCATGAGTCGAGGATGCGCAAGGATAACCAAACCCCCATACACTCCTCCTCGGGGTACCTCTCTCTTTGTGAACCTCCTGATTAGATTGACAGTTGCCGATAATAAGTGCATGAGTTCTTCGGACTAATGTGAGTATTCGAAAGTTGACACTTCCACCCACCTATACTTTTTCTAGCCTCTCCTATGCCGTGCATTGCTCTCTTCTCACTCCGAGAGTTAGCGTCCACCTTCGCCAGTACATCCAAACCCTTGTCATGATACGCTCTGTCATCATAAGCCTCCTTATATCTTTCCTCAAAACAACCACCATACCTACCTACAAGGCATTTCCATAGCCTTTCCGAGATACATTGCCATGCAACATCCACCTTCTCATGACTTGATCTTCATGTCATACATGCTACTTGCTTAATCGATGAGCCGCATGCTAGTTGGGCCTTGCCCTAATCATTGCTACATGACGCGCTAGTATCATTGCATATCCTGCTATCCTGGCAGAAGCATACATTTGCATCATGATAGTTACATTTTCTTTATGAGAGTACCTTTGTAAAGTGTGAAAGATCTCCTATATTCTTGTAAAATATAGAGTATTTCCCCTAAAGTGAGGAAAAGATCCCAAAGAGGACAAAATCAAAGGATCCCAAAGAGGACAAATGAGAGTTAAATAGAAAGAGCCATTGAGGCCACCAAAAAAAAATAAAAATAAAAGAGAAAAAGAAAGAAAAAAGAGAGAGAAGGGGGCATACTACTATTCCTTTTGAGAGATCCACACTAGTACTTCATCTCCTATCTCTTGTACTCCATAGAGATCATCATCATGCATATAGCTATGTGGGGACCCTTTACACTATAGAACTTGGCTTGTATATTTCAATGATGAGCCTCCTCAAACGAGCTCTAGGTCTTCTTGAGCAAGCAAGTTAGATGCACCCCCACTAGTTCCCTTGGAGAGCTTTTAGCTCACATGTGCATCCGTTGTATGGCAATCCCTACTCCTCACATCATATCTATCATATGGCCTTCTCTCGCCTATGATTGTCCTCATTGATGTGAGCCTTTCACACCTTTTTGTCTTCCTCCTCCACCTTCTTTCTGTTTCGCCTTTTAGGTGTCAACTTTCTTTCTCACGCTCATCCATTGCATGAGTGCTCAAAATATCGAAAGGGAGTGGATCAGTTTGACTTGTAGCTGGCTAGTGGTCTAGGGACGAGTCAAGATAAGAATCCAAAGAAGACCAAGTGTGAAACTTTAGTAGATAGTTGTTCTCAACAACCTTAGTTTTTCATCTTGTAATTCCCTATCCCTTGCTTGCACGCAAACACCATTTGGAGACATTCGAGTCAAAGATAGCAAGAGCTCTTGCACCTTTTGTTCTTTTGTTGCTTGTGTCAATGCTAATATAGACTCTTGCTTGTTAAGACTTGAATTGAATTGCATGCTTTGATTGCTTTACTTAAAAGTCCTTTTATGGTTGTGTGGCATGTCACCACAAAAAATGGGCTTGTTATCATTTACCTACTCGAGGATGAGCAGGAATTAAGCTTGGGGATGTTGATACGTCCCAAACGTATCTATAATTTCTGCTTGTTCCATGCATGTTTCGTGTGACTTTGCCATGTTTTGCTTGAACTTTCATACACTTTTTAACCTATTTCGACTAACCTACTAACTCAGTGCACCCAGTTGCCAGTTGCTGTTTTCTGCTGTTTTTTGTATTTTAGGTTTTCCGGCCATTAAAAGTGCTCCAAAAAATAAGGAAAAATCAGATAAAAAATCAGCGTCACGGAAGCTTCCGGAAACACCAAAGGAGCGAAGGGGGGCCACCACCAGGAGGCCAGGAGGGTCCCTGGCGCGGCCCCATCCTAGGCCGTGCCAGGAGGCCTCCTGGCTGCCTGGTGGGTCCCCTCGACACCCCCCTTCGCCTATATTTACCCCTCGGGGTGGAAACCCCTAGGAAGGACTCCTTTTTCACGATCTTGCCTCTGTTCCGCCGTCGCCGCCGTTTCTAGATCGGGGCTGCCTGGAGAAGCTGCTCCGGCACCCTGCCGGGAGAAGCTACCCCCTCCGGGAGACCCTCCATAGCCATGGACGCCTCCCGTATGTACCGTGAGTAGTTTCCCTTGGGCCATGGGTCCGTGGACAGTAGCTATGTGATCTATCTCTCCCTCTTTTGTGCCTCCACTTTCGAGTCCTCGTGAGCTGCCTCACATGATCGAGGCATCTATGTAATTTCTGCTGTTGCTATGCTGAGTTTGTTGGGATCTGATGGATTATGAGACTATGTTCAGATTGTGATGAGTAATATATTTGGTTCTTCTCTTTTATATTTTGTTCTTGAGTAAATTCTTGCATGTTTTCCATTGCGGTATTTGCTTTGGCCAAGTATTTTATTTGCAACTCCGAGAGAGAGCGTTATGCTCGATTGTGGGTTCAGCCCCTCGATGTCTAGCTTGAGTGACAGAAACATGAGACTAGGAGATGTGTTGTTGCCACCAGGGATAAAACAACGGTGCTTGTTCCTGCGGGTGCAAGGATTGTTTACTTTACGCGTTGTTCTTTTAATGCAGTTGTCTGTTGCTTTGAGTTTACACTTTGTGTGGGATTCGCAACTTAATACCAGCGAGATGTTCTAGATAGATATCTCAAGGTGGATGATTCGTAGTAGATGCAGATGGATTTCGGTCTACTTACTTTGGCGTACTGCCCATTGCTTTTGAGCCCTTCCTTTCTTTGCAGCATAGTTAGCATTGCGGTGCCTTCATAATCCTGTCAATTGCCCAACTGTGATTTGTTTACCTCGCTAGCACTTTTATCGTCTTTTGGGAGAGAGACATCACTACTGAAAATCACGGGACCCTGGTCCATCTTCATATCATTGTTTACACCCTTATTACTTTCAGTCTTTACTTTCAGTTGCCACTATTATTATCTCTTGCGTTGATCCTTTGTAAACAGTAAGGCCAGAGGAATTGACAACTCCTCTGTACTCGTTGGGAGCAAAGTTATTTGTTGTTGTCTGCAAGTCCACGTCAACCGCCTAATTTCTGGCGCCGTTGTCACCTTATTGTATCTCTTGGAGTCCTACTGGTTCGATAACCTTGGTATCTTCACTGAGGGAAATTTTCTGCTACGCTACATCTCACCTTCCACTTGGGGTAACCAACGGGGAGTGAGAGAACTATCCTCACCGTATCAATTGCTTTGGCCAAGTAGTACGTAGTGACTACAAGAGGGAGCGTTATGCATGATTGTGGGTTCATGCCCCCCGATGACTAGCTTGAGTGACAGAAACATGAGTCTAGGGGATGTGTTGTTGCCACAAGGGGAAAAAACAACGGTGCTTGTACTTGCGGGTGCAATGATTGTTTACTTTACGCAAAGTTCTTTAATGCAGTTGTCCGTTGCTTTGAGTTTACACTTTGGGTGGGATTCGCAACTTAATACCAGCGAGATGTTCTGGATAGATATCTCAAGGTGGATGATTAGTAGGTAGATGCAGATGGATTTCGGTCTACTTGTCTTGGCGTACTTCCCATGCTTTTGAGCCTCTTCCTTTCTTCATAGCATAATTAGCATTGGTTTGCGCACATAATCCTGTCAATTGCCCGGCTATAATTTGTTTACCTCGCATGGTTATTTTATCGTCTTTTGGGAGAGAGACATCACTAGTAAACATCAGAGGACCCCGGTCCATATTTCTATTACTGTTTACACCCGCTATCTATTTATTCCTTTATTTACTTTTCCGTTGCTATCACTATCGTTATTATCCCGTGCGTTTTATCCTTTGTAAACAACAAGGCCGGAGGAATTGACAACTCCTCTGTACTCGTTGGGAAGCAAAGTTATTTGCGGTGTGTGCAGGTCCAGGTGAAGTTAGAAACCTCGGTTGTAAACGACGCCATTGTTCACTTCACCACCTTCTTGTATCTGTTGGAGTCATACTGGATTCGATACTCTACCTTAGCATCTTCGCTAAGGGAAATTGCTGCTATCTACATCTCAACCTTCCACTTTGGGTAACCAACGAGGGGGCGTTAATTGTACCATCAGTCACGCACGGTTCGACATTGGCTCAATCGTCTGCTCTGTTCATCTTCTTCTCTTCGAGGGTGTTTGGTTGGGCTTCTAGCCAGCTTTTCACCGGAAAAAACTAGCAGCCCAACCAAACAGCTAGGATGCCATCTGCAGCGACGCGCAGCTGCAGATTCTTTATACGTGAGAAGCGAGGCGAAGCGAAGCTCCTCCTGAGCAGCTGCCACAACTTTTGACAAATCCCACACCCATCCTATCCCTACTCCTTCTTTAGAATTACAATGGAATTGCCACTCCATATAAACACATCAAACTCACCCCCTCCACCATCCCACCCTTCATCCACTCCTCGCCTCGAGCCCTCCACCCGCCGCCGCCGCCTCCTCTTGTTCCGGCGACGGCGCGCCTCCTCTTCCCCTCCAGGTTCCGTCGACGGTGCGCCTCCTCCTCCCCTCCAGGTTTCGACGACGGGCGCGCCTTCTCCTCCCCTCCAAGTTTCGGCGACGGGCGCGCCTCCTACCCTCCCAGCCTCCTCCCAGCGAGGAGGTTCTCCACGGCCGCCTCACCTCGCTGCGCCGTGAGCCGGTCCTTGAGCCGCGGCCCCGTCTCCAACAGTGGCCCTGTCTCCAGCAGCACCTGCGCCGGCGCACGCCGATGGGGCCGGGTCGAGCTGCGCCACGAGCCCGCACAGGAGGCGCCTCGCAGTCGGATTGCTGCTGCTCCCGCTCTGCTTGCTGACGAGCTTTCTACCGGAGGGGACGTGCTCCTCGTGGTTGTCAAGCCGGTGGGGAGGCGCCCCTCGCGTACCTGACGGCGTCATGTGGCCGAATTGGTGGAGAAGGATCTGATTGATTTTTTCCTTTTTGTGTGAGGTTTTTTTCGTAAATAAAACATTTTTTGGTATATATATAGGACATAATTTTTTTGTTATATATATATATATATATATATGCTACTGATAATGTATGAACAATTTAAATCTTTTGATATTTATATTTGTAGTTTCGTTGGTTTAAAATTATCACATTTTAATTACATCCAACATACGTATAATATCTCAAAAATAAGTGAAACATACTATTATTATATCAATACATAAACATCAGCTTAACATCTTAAGGGTATTTTAAACATTTTACTTGAATGTCGCAGCTCAAACAACCAATTTACCAAACGACAACATTCTCACGACAGTTTTCATTACACAACTGCTTTCCCCCAGCTTACAACCCGCGGCTGCTTTTCCACATCTTACACCCCAACCAAACACCCTCTTCGTCGGCGCCTCGCTCTCGCTGCCTGCCTACCTCGCCGATTCGGTCGTGGCTCGGTGCCTCGGCCTCGCCGCCTCGCCTTGGCCGCCGGCTGCCGCGGCTACGCCCCTGGCCCTGCCACCCTGCGCCTTGGACCAGGTTCTGGCTGTTTGTAAGAGCCGCTGATGTACATATACGGTAGGTGATCCATTCATCAAGGCATCAACCATATCATACGTGATCCATCCGTTGATATGTCCCTAATTTTAGATTTTGTAAATTGTAATCAGTAATTAATATTTTATTTTATATTTTTGTATGTATTCAACTATTCATTCATGATCCATCTAATTCAATCTTCAAGCATCCTATTTTTTATCATTATGTATACATATCTAGGGTTTCAATCACTTAAGGTTTTTTTGAATAGCATGCCATGTTGCATTGAGAAAGATATCTTCAACAATGTTGATCTTAATGGTGCCCTTAATGACTTTGCCTCAAGAAATGCTAGAAGTAACTTTTTCTGAAGCACTAAAGTATTATTGTTGTTGATGGAATAGGTGGAATTTAATTCTTGTTTAAGGTAATCATGTCATGTTAGCTTCATTTTGCTATCTTTTTAGTATTTCTATCCTAATACGGTGATGTGTGATTAAAATTTTAGTCGTAATATTATACTCCCACGGTATCACCCACACACATGCATATATATGACCTTAGGACATAGGGGCCCATATCGTCGAGTTCGCCTAGGGTTTTTCGAAACATAGGACCGGCCATGTTTCTCCCTTTTGTGTATGTTGTGGGTGTGTGTTTTTGATTTACCTCTTCTCCCGTATCCACTCTGGTTTTCGTATTATTTGAACCCATCTTGCAATAGGCTGCAAAGATTTATATAAAAAACAACAACAAATCATGTGGGAATAATTCCTCTGTTGACCATAAAAAAACCAGGTGGGGATAATTCCGCCCGTCGACCATTAAGAAAAAACAAGTACACTGTACAATGTATGAGTCTGTATACAATTAAGGAGGACAAAATCAAAACTGGTACATTCTTATTGGGCAGCTGCCAAAGAAACTTGGTCACAATTAATAACAAAATTAAGAGAAACAGGAAATATTTTGGTCGCTGTTAAAATTTCGACGCGATAAATTTCAAAAAATCAACCAGGCCAATTAGTAATTAACTAGCCGTAGTATAGGAATACGTCGCTCGTTCCTTCTACAATCAAGGGCGAGAGGAAGAAGAAGAAGAAGAGTAATTACGAAGTGCAATTAATCAATTTGATCGAGACGCCGGGTGGAGGCAGCCCTACGTGCGTACGTGGCCGGCCAGCCGGAGCGGAGGACGGACGGCCGGGACGACAGCTCGTAGTTACGTAGTAGTACGTACGTAGCGTAGTGGTGACTAGTGGCGCGGCGGACGGCTTCTACTGGTCGCCGCGGAGCTTGTGGTGCCTGCCGGACTTCTTGCGGGGCGCCGCGGCCGGCTTGCCGGCGGGGGCCTCCTGCATCGGCTCCTTCATGCCCTGCGACACGATGACCGACACTCCTCCCTTCTTCTTGTCGTCCGTGTTGGTCGCCAAGCCGTCCAGGTCCTCGGGGTTGACGGAGCTGATCCGGATGACGGAGGGGCCATTGACGGGCATGGGGTTGTTGAACTCGGCGCAGGTCCTCCTGATCTCGCCGTCCTTGCCGGTGAGCACCTTGAGCACGGTGAGCTTCTCCAGGGCCTTGCCGAAGAGCGGCAGGAACTCGGTGGGCTTGGTGAGCAGGTCCTTCATGATGGGCCCGGTCTTGGCGTCCAGGGGGAGGAGGCGGTCGATGGTGAGCGGCATCTTCTTGGCGATGGCGTTGGCGAAGTAGCTGTTGTCGATGACGTTGGGGTGGGACTCGTCCATGCTCACGGAGCCGGTGTCCCGGTTGGGCCCGTCGCAGAGCTTGCTGATGCTGGCGTGGTACCCGGGCTCCATGGGCGAGGCGTCGGGCTCGATGAAGATGCACCTCACCTTGCCGATGCTGTGGCCGCCGGCGAGCAGCAGCACCATCTCCTCCGCGGAGAAGCCGCTCTTGAGGAAGTCGGCCTGGACCTTGGGCACGGGGATGTCCGGGCCGGGCAGGTTGTCGTCGGCCTCCTCGCGGTTGGACACGAGCGAGTCGCGGCGGCCCGTGGTGACCGTGTAGTCGGGGCCGCCGGCGAGCTTCACGGCGTCGCGGACGCCGAGGGAGATGATGTCGGCGCAGGAGACCACGTTGGGGCACTTGGCCTCCAGCTCCTTCTTGGCCTCGTCGATGATCTCGTAGCCGCGCACCGAGATGTTGGGCCCGGCCTCCTTCTCCGCGCTTTGGTTGGAGAGCGGATCGATGAGGATGGACGCGTCACAGCCCTAACCACCATTAAAAAACATCCACGCAACTCACATTTATTTCCATGGATGATGGATGGATTCCCCGTGATTGTAAGCAAGAATGAAATGAAGATGCAAATGGGGGTGGGGTGCGTACATTGGCGAAGCAGTCGTGGAAGAGGAGGCGGAGGAGGCCGGGGGCGGTGCCGGGGTCGGCCTTGAAGTTCTTCTCGATGACGGAGAAGACGATCTTCTCGGCGTCCGGGCAGGTGTCCTTGTAGAAGTTGGGGGCGAGCTGGGCGGAGGCCAGCAGCGGCGCGGCGGCCGCGAGGAGGCCGAGGACGAGGACCAGGCGACAGGCGTCCATGGACATGGATGGATGGATGGATCCAAGCAAGGTGATGCGCGCGTGCAAGGGAATTTCCTCCTTGCGATGCCCCATGGACACATCCCGGCCGCGCTTAATACCGGGCCGGTCAACGGAGGAGCCCCCGCGCGCCGCGGCCAGGGCGAGCATCCGATGGGTGGCTGTCTGTCGCCGTCGAGTTTCAGGTCTGTGTAATAATAGCAACAGCCCGTCTCTTCCCTCCGTTTCCTTACCTCTTCGCTTCTCTCTCCATCGCCATGCCCATGCCCATGCCCATGCATGCACGGGACACATGCCCACGCACTACTACCAGCTATCCATCCATTCCATGTCTCTCCCGTTTTCCTTTGAAAATTCCTCTCAAACTTCTCGAAATGAAGCTGGTCTTCTTTTCTGAAACGGAGACAAAATATTTATCTCGTCGATTTCAATTAATTAAAGAACTTATTATTTGGTTAATTAACGAAAATTTAAACAAGAACCAATACATACAAACCACATGCAGACTACTGTTAAAGAATGAAAACATGATCAACCCGAAACATATCCAATGTGCAACCACTACAAACCCTTAAACTTCTAAATTGCAAAAAAAAGCTTTACAAGAACGCGTTAGTTGAGGAAAAATTACCCTCCTCGACCCGAAAACTTGGCTCAAGTCTCTCAAATATAGTCAACCTCGGCCACACCGACTATAATTTCTTCCCCTTTATCCCGCCCGAGCGACTACCCATTCTCGATGTTGCCGCCCTTAATCGTTGTCGCCACCACCGATGACCAAAATTCCGTCTGGGATGGATACCCAAGACCCTTTCGACACCCTACCGACCACCATCACCGCCGCGCCGCCGCCGAAAACATCCCTCGCGCCATCGCCCGCACCAAGAAGAAGATTGGGCACAAAAAGCCTCTTCCCGACCATCTCTCCGGCATCCGCAGCCGACAGGAAAGCCGTTGCATCTTCGACGATCGCAACCACCCTCCCGCTGCTTCAGCACTTGAAAGTGGATAAGAAAGACAACGATCGTCGCGTCGATGCTCGCTGAGGAGGTGGCGAAGAAGAAGAAGAAGAAGAAGAAGAAGAAGAAGAACAAGAACAAGAACAAGAAGGTTGGTGCATATCCTCGTCCTTGTCTCATGCTTCGGTCCTCGTCTCTTGCCACCCCTATGAGAACACTCATCTGACGCGTCCAGCCGCCGCAGCCGGCAACAATAGTCGTGACCACCAAGTGGTCGATGAAATGCCATCAAGGTAAGATTTTTTTTTCAATTCGGTTGATGAAATGCATTGTTCCATGATTGCTTGTGGCCGTAGGATGATGAACGTTGTTGTTGTTGTTGTTATTGTTGTTGTTGTTGTTGTTGTTGTTGTCATAGTGTGGAGCTACACACGGCCGAATTTGTACCACCTCCATCCTAAAATAAATATTTTAATTTTAATACAATATTATACTAAAATTAGTACAAAGATAAGATATTTATTTTAAGAAGGAGAAAGTATTTTCTAAAATATTCATACATACTGTAAAAATATAATAATTATATTAATAAAAGAGAAAAAGGAAAAAACAAACAGAAAAATAAAAATAAAAAGAAAGAAAAAGGGAAATTATGTGAAGCTCCCGGGAGCGCGACTCACCCTACAGAAAAAAAGAAGGTATCAAAAAAAAACTACAGAAAAAAGGCCTCTAGGAATCTCCCCCAAATTCTCCAATCAAAAGCACCAAACCGAAGGCAGCGCCGCCGTCCTTCCTCCCCAACCCGCCACAGAGACCGAGAGAGAGAACCCCGGAGCCCTCAGGAAGCTTCGAGAAGCGGCCCGCGCGGAGCCATGGAGAAGGAGAAGGAGAAGCAGGGGCCTGACACCCTCCTCCTCGCGCTGCTGCGCTGCTGCAGGGCGTCTCTCGTCCTCTCCTCCCTCCGCCAGCCACCTCCCTCGACGACGCCCCGCCGGAGCGCATCCCCCGCGGTAACACCTCTTCCGTCTTCTCCTAGTATGCGCGATTCTGCTTAGCTCGGACGCGTCTTAATTCCTCCCGTCGCAGGAATTCGAGCTCCGGAACGCGCGCCTCCTCGAGGCCGAGCTCGCGGCGGCGCGGCGCGCGGCTGCCGGGAACGCGCGGGTATCCGCCGCTGAGATGCTCCTCGTCGTTTCTCTGGTGCCCCTCCTCATCCTCCTCGTCGCGCTTCTAGCGGCGGCGGCTGCCGCGGAAGCCACTGCTTGACCCGCGACCGAACCCGAAGCCCCTGTGTTAATTCCCCCCTTCCCAGGATCCGTAATTATGCTCTGTTGTTCTTCGGCTGAGACAGCAAGCAGGTATCCCGACTGCGGTACGGGCCTGTGGGTGCATCACTTTTGGTGTTCTCTGTCTGCACGGTAGGTGTTCGATCAAATGCATCTTCCTTTGTAGAGTAGATGTGTGTGCAAAGTAACATTGAGGAGGTTGTGGTGACAATCAGGAGATCATACGAAATAGTAGTTTGATAAATGGTGCCTGCTATGCTGAAACTATGCTGAAGGAATGGTAGATGCAGGGATATGGCCTGCAGTGTTGCTGCTTGTGTGCCATGTTCCATGGATTGTGGGAAGGTTCATTGAGAATGAAATCTCGCGATGGTTTTTGTTATGTTGCTAGTCTATGACTGTTCTGTCAAGTGATAAATGCATTCGAGCTTGGTACATTGTGCATTGTGCATTGCAATGTAGGCAGCATCCTCATCAGGATCATGCATTTCTTTGTTTCTCCTTGATATAAACAAGGGTGACCACGCTTTTGCACGACTAGACTTTTATGGGTGTCTTACTCTGAGAAACTGATAGAAACGTAGACATGTAAAATTGCTGATAAATTTTTGGTCGAGATGCACGATGCAAAACTCATTAGTCTTTATTTTTAGTGAGCTATACTTTACCCCTGTGAATTGCTTGTTATTTAACTGTGAAAAATTATCAGATGTTTAGCATTTGTATCAATCCAAATATAGAAAACGATTGTGCCCAGTATTTACATCTTCAATAAATATTTGGTGAAATTATTTTTGTTTAGAGTTTTAAGTTGTTTAAAAGGGACTTGATATGTGGCAAAAGAAACGAAGGCGTTGTAATCCATGGCTCATCATACTGAACTATATAGTTCTTAATATTTGAAGAAATACATATTTCTCTCTTCCATTTCTCATGCATTGCAATTTTATTTTTGCATCAAGAAATTGTGACAATTTTCCAACAAGAATCAAATATGGACACTGATGTCTTGTACATAAATCTTGTACTTCCTCCAATCGGAATTACTTGTGGCTCAACTGGATGTATCTAGTAAATAGTGCTAGATACATCCATTTAAGCGACAAGTATTTCCAGTCGGAGGGAGTATTCTGTTCTTCCATAGTCGTGTCCCCCGATTTGTGCAATGTCAAGCCTACAGGTGATTCCACGATTGATCTTATTTTTCTGCATGCTCCTGTTTCTCTAGTTAAGTATTTATGTAGTTTAGCCATGTAAGCTAATGTAATTATCCAGTATATTTACTTGAAAATGCTAAAGACTTCCTCACTAAGGCTGCATTCGATACTGAGGTGAATATTTAAGGTATTTTCAATTAGCACCTGTATATTTTCCATATGACTAATCAACATTGTCCAGCTTTTGAGGCAATTTATTTACAATAGATTGTATATAACACAACATAATGTAGCAACAGTAAACCGAGCCTAAGGTGACGGCTGAGTGTTTTCGAAAGTAGGGTTTTTTTCTGGTCAATCATGTATGTCTTCAGCCTACTTGTTTATTTTTTTCGATCCATTTTTATACAGCTACAATGTGCTATGCAACATTGGATGTCATCATGGATCGCTTAGTGTTGATGCTTTTATCGACCGACGAACATTTTTTTTTTTTTGCGAATAATCGACCGACGAACATTGTTTGTTCTTGTTGCCTTACGCATGTACATATTGGTTAAGAATTCAATGTATACATGCTGATTAATAATTCAGGGTTCTAGAAAGTAGACACTTGTGCCACTGCATGTAGTGACTAAGGTTATTACCGTTGGCTAAAAAAAATCAGCCGATCGACGACAGTGAAGCGGGAGGAGGAGCGCGTCAAGCAGGAAGCAACAATGGAGTGTGTGAGGGAGGAGGAACATGAGCTCTAGTTGAAAGCCGTGTGCGTTCGTTCCGACTAGACTGAGAATGACGCCCTAGATCGCCAATCATGCGAAAGGCGCAAAATGCCTCACAAATGCATGGTGGTATCAAGATTGTATCTACAATGCCATCGAGGAGGAAATTTGATGGGGTCGGTCTTCTTTGGCATGGGCAATCGTTGAGGGCTTGAGGCCACCGGGATGACGCTGATCGGCACATCGCCATTTGTGAGACTCCGTCGCATTGGGCATTCATCGCGAAGTAGAAAGCGTTGGGATCGACACCGGCCAATTAGGCACATCTGCTACTGAAAATAAGATATTAATAATAAAATTTATTCTTATGTTGCTTTTAGTTTTACTTTCTTTGTTGCTAAGATTGTAAGAATATATTGTTGTAAATGCCTGTTATATATGTTAAGAAGCGGATTTGGTTCCTTTAATTGTCTAAAGTGTGTGTGATAAAATCCTGGATCGTTGACGATATGCTCTGTAGAACTGCCATAATACTTTCGCATATGGCCCGACTAGTTCAATCATTTGAATACAATACTTACATTCTACATGATTAATCAAACAAAAGTGTGAACACGTTCTCACTCATGTGTCATAGTTTCCCATTGTCAGTGAGGTCTAGTTCGTCGCCCATAGTTGACATTTTGACACGCGGGTTGATTTTCGTACCGTGTGTAGTTTCACGTTATCGTGTGCGATATTAGGAGCTTAATAACTACGTTCGGTATGGTACTAGTGTAGGACCCAATTATGAAGAATACAACATGAAAGAACAAGCCTAACTTGAATGATGAAAAGGTGAAATGCTTTATGATCAGAATCTTAAGTCTATTCTAAGAATCCAAAGTCCCTCCAAACCATAACTCTAAAGCTAGTATCTAATATTGAACAATTCTGCATCAGTCCTAGGATGGTTCTAGAGAACTCGTTCATATGATACCTAGTTATTTGAAGGGTGAAAGAACACCAGCCAACATGCATATTCAACATCTTGTGTAGAATTTACCATCGGGATATTGATGTCATCAGGTCTAGACATGATGTCATCAAGAATCTAAGAATCATGGGCCTATCCTTTCCATCCAGTTAACGGACTGAGCTTCGGTGACTTGTAGGCTACAAGTCATGGCGTGACTTGTACCAACCCGGACCCTCCTTTATTGATCCAACGGCTACAAATCATCTACTTTGCATTTTTCAGCTGAAACTTAAGATGATGCTTACTCACAAACCGTTTGTTTAAATTAAACAAAACTTTCCTAGAATGCATAACACAACATATTTTCTTTACTGGATTTTTTTCAAAATTTTCTGGGCAGTTTGAATTTTGACTTCAAAATTTGGGAGAGAAACTTAAAATGTTGTTTACTCACAAACCATGTATCCAAATTCGACGAAAATTTCTCAGAATACATAAGGTCGCATATTAGATTTATTGGAATTTTTCAAATTTTTCTAGGCAGTTTGAGGGCCCAGGTTGGCACAAGTCACGCCGTGACTTGTAGCCTACAAGTCATCGAAGCTCAATCCCAGTTAACATATATTTGAACGTCGACAACATCAAGCACATTTTGATTTTCGTTGGTGCTTTATACAGATATATGATGAAACATGTGTCCTTTATACTCTAGCATTCACATGAGTACCATCTATTTCACCAATACAATCTTGTGACGACATGAAAACATATTGGTATGGTTCTTTCACAACAGTACAGGTATGTCATGGCATGAACTACAAGACCTCACCTTGAAATATGGATACCATCTCGGACTCATGCAAATTTTGGTAAGAGTTTGCCTAGTTGATGGCTTGATCGTCTCTCATTCGAGCTCTCCAATCACATAAAAAACTTGCTTGAAATACCTACAAATTGGCTCATTGGTTCTCCCGAATGTGTTTTGAATAATCATGAACCTTTCATTATGATCTACAACACGAAAAACATGGCAGCTTGATATTCCACGCAAAGGTGTGGTTGATATCTTTTAGCAGCTTCCCGGTCTTAAACGTCACCATAAGCTTGGCAAAAATGTCATATTCACATTTCAAGAATGTTTGTAGTCTTTAAATTGTTGTTGTTGTTGTTTTTGTTGTTGTCATAGATGTAGTGCATATTCGTCATCTTTTTCCTATCTTGGATTAACAACGGACCATACAGATAGCATGCTTATCACTTCGACTAATCGCTCTTTTATGGACCAACATGTCCTAAACCTGAATCGCATCTATCCAAAAATGACTTTCGCCCCGCTTTGTAGATAAAGCCTTGCCCAACATAGCACCCGATATAAACTCACACCACACAAGGCCGGACACACTCCAAGCCAAGAGACAAGCAAGAAATAAAATAGAAACAATACCGACACCGGAAAATCGGCAAAACAGGGATGACCTGCAATCGTCGTGCCCACCAAATTTTTTCCACCACGCTCCCAACACTCCAAAGCACCGAGTACCAAGCAACACCTTCAAGAGGGAGGACAGCGACGCCGCCACTCCTGCCCGAATGAATCCTAGGGTTTCCCCCGGTACGCGGAGGCCAGTGGAGAAGGGGTATCTGAAGCCCTTCAGGAAGATGCAGCGGCGCCCACGGGCGTCACCGCTTCGGGGCCGGACGAGCCGACAGGGATCTCTCTTGACCCCACCACCATCGCCCGGATGCTCGGAAGTGCGTCGCCCATCTTACCACCCAGCAACATGCGCCCTCACGGTCTTGACGCCGCCCCCGCTGCCTCACTACGGACGCTGACACGAGGCTGAGAGAAGGTGAGAAGCAACGAACTCGAAGGCAGCGACAGCGCAGCCACGCGGGATTACCGACCTCCATCGCCAATGACGTGATCACCGGCCGGACGCGGTACATCGCCGACCTCCATCGCCAATACAGCGCAGTGCGTGGGCGTGGCCCAGCGGCCGACGGGCGGAGAGAGAAGGGGGATGAGATGGAGGCGGGGGGAGCGAGCCAAGGTTTTTGTTGTTGTTTATATTTTACTCTATAATCTTGATTAAACGTACATAAATTTAATTTGCATAAAAATAATACACCTTATATGCTAAAGGAGATTGCTAAATCTCAGTCGACTAATATTTAACGAAGTCTCGGTCAAATGGTAGAACATGTACAAAAAAAGAAAAAAACATTTTTCTTTGTACGAATCTTCACACATAATCTCACGAATATAGCATTGACTGAGACTTCGTTAAATCTTAATCGACTGAGATCTACACACAATATTATTCTAAAATAGACGAAATATTTCACAGTTTCGCATGATATAAAGGGTGTGCTGGTTGGAGATGAACCTACTGCTCTTGATCCGATGGAGTTTAGGGCATCTCCAGCCGCGGCCCCAAGAGGGCCCCAAGGCGGCGCTATTCGCCCCGGATGGAAGAATTTCGTCCAACCGCGCCCCCAAGGGCCCAAATAGCGCCGGATTGGGCCAAAGTTGAGTCCCACGATCCCAAGCCAACCCGGCGCCCTAGGGGTCGCTTGGGGCGCCTGATGAAACAAAACATCGCGAAAGGGAGAAAATGCGTGCGCCGCGCGCCGGCCCTACTTATCGGCTTGTGAACACGCGTCGTCCTCATCCTCCCGCCTCGGCTTCACCGCGCCTGCCGTCGCCGCAGAGAATCAATGCGGCGCTGATGTCCAGTCCAATCGCCGACAGGGGATTCAATGCGGCGCGTTGAGTAGACCAATGGTCCGACGACCGCGCCGCCGCGTGTCCCTTCCCAGTGAGGCCGCCCTTTCGCGTTCCCCCGCTATTTAAAGGGCTCGCCGGTGAACACGCCGCACACACTCGCTCCTTTTCCTCTCCTCCTCTGTTCTCGCGGCCATCTCCTCCTCCTTCCTCCTCCTACCACCTCGCCGGTGGCCATGGACAACCTTGCACGGAACGGATTCCAGCGCCGCAACCTACTGCAGATGGAGGCCATCCTCCTCGAGCAGGCCGGCTATCCGTGACCGCCGGACACCAGGCCACCCCACGACTGGGTGCTGTCCAACGACGGCATCCCGGTGCCGCCGGCGCCATAGGAGGGCACCATCGCCTTCGACCTTGAGGTGGAGGCCGCCTGCACCCAGATGACGCTGGAGGAGCGCGCCAACCCGGCGAATGCGGCGGGCAACACCGCCGCATGGGCCGGCTACTTCAAGCACCGACGGGCCGAGGCGATCGCCTCCACCAACGACCTCATGCCGGTGGCCGGCCGGTTCAACCGCGACGGCCACCAGCGTTGGTGGAGCGCGGAGGGGCGCACCCTTGAGTGGGTGCTCCAGTACATCGACAACGGCAACACGCTGCAGCTCCAGTACCCACCGAGTGGGTACGGGGCCGCGGCCCGCCGCTCCTACAGCCGCGGCGGCACGCCTGTGTGGGCGATGCTCCCGCGCGACGGCGATGGGGCGACATCGTCGTTGTCCGACGGCTCCCATTCCTCGGGGCTGGCCTACTCTTCGCGCGCAGTTCACCCCGGTCAAGACCGAGGTGAAAACTGAGGTCAAGACCGAGGCGCTTGGCCGCCGTACGCGCGCTGCTGGCGTCGTCATCGGCGGCCCATCGTCAGCAACGCCTCAGCGCCGAGGCTTCCTCTCCCGCCTCGGCGGCAAGATGAAGAAGGAGAAGGAGGTCGCCCCACCTCCGCCGCCCCCGCCGGCCGATGAGGAGGAGGAGTATGACGCCGACCTCGAGTGGGCCAAGAAGGAATACCTCCTCAGCCAGATGGAGGAGCAGCAGAGGGCCCGGGAACTCGCCGAGGCCAGGAAGCTCGCCGAGGCCAAGAAGAATCGGCCGGCGGCGCAGGGGAAGGGCGGCAGCAGCCGCCGTAGCAAGTGGGCACCGCCTAGGCCGCCTACTCCCGAGTTCGTCGTGTTGGACGGTACCGACGACGACGAGGAGGAGCCGCAGCTGGCGAGGAGGAGGAAGGGGCCGCTCGGCGGCGGCACATGCAGTGCGCAGGCCACCGTAAAGCGCGAGCCCAAGGGAGGCGACGGCGCCGCTGGTGGGGCCACCGAAGAAGGCGTCGGGGGGCTCGACTTCGACGAGCTCTACTCGTTTTTTTTCTTAGTTTTTTTTTAGTTTTTAAGTTGCTATTATGTTAAATTAGACCAAATATTATGAATTAGGCCGAATTTCGTTTAATTTGCCGCATTTTTCACAAATATACACCGAACTTGAAGGGCCGCCTTGGGGCCGCGACTGAGGAGAAACTCGCCCCAAGCGTTATCGTCGACCGAAACTCCTCCCCAAGCGGCACTAAAATAACGCCAAAAATCTTGGGGCCGACGGCTACAGATGCTCTCTTCACAGGACGTATCGCTGACTCGTTTGGTCGATATATCATATATCGACCCCGGTCCAACTAAACCGCAGCCGCACCGACCACGAGCGCCCCACCGCAACAACCCTAAAGAACAGACCAACATTCACACGGGCGCGGCCGGCACGACAAGTCGGCGACTCGTGCGCTCGCCGGACACCGCCCTACAAACGCGCCGTACGCACCCGCGTGTCTGCCGACGCAGGGTTCCATCCACTCGCCCCCTCTCCCCCGCCGCCCGCTCCTCCCATGCCCCTCCGACGAGGACCGCGACCAGACGAGATGACGGACCCCGCCACCCCCGCGACCGGCACGCCGTCGGAGCACGCCGGCGGCACGCATGGCGACGGTGCAGGCGGGCAGGGCGGCGGCACCGCCGGGGCGCCGCGGATGCGACTCGAGATCGACGAGCCCTTCCTGCGCCTGATCACGTCCATGCGAGCCGCGCTCGACCCCGCCGCCGACAGACGCGCCGCCGCGGAGGAGGCGGCGGCGGCGGTGGCGAGGAAGAACAAGGGCTCGAGGCGGCTGGTACGGCTGAGCGTCCGGGCGCTCCAGTTCGGCCACCACAAGGTTCCCCTTCTCAACATAGATTTCACCCCCAAAAGGGGAAAAAATTGAGAGATGGAATCGCGTGCGTGCTCTCGCTTGTTTCGTCGATTGTTTATCGATCTATTTTCTATTCTATGCCCATAGATCACTGGAACGGATGAGACCGACATAGTGGCCAGGTTCCAGTACAGGAAGCCCAGGAAGATCGTGTGCCAGATGAGCCAGGGCGACGCGCTCGTCAAGATCGACATCCTCTGGTCCAACATACAGGCCATGTCGGCGTGCTTCGACGACGCCAGATTCGACACACTCAAGATCCAGGTATCTATCTATCTGCATTCTGCAATAGGACTTCGTTTCAACTTTTAACCCCCTTTTGAACTGATCATCATCATGATGCTGTAAACTGTAATGTAAATAATTTAGTACCTACATGAGTGCGATGCAATGTACCGATCGATCGGTTTGCGCAGGTGAGATCCTCGTGCGAGCAGTTCACTGCCAATCCTCCTACAGCAGGAATGCATCTCCAGTGGCAGCGCTGCGCGGATATTATACCGAGGTATGAAGAAAGCCGCGATTGATCTTGGATTTCTCTGTCTTCGGTTTCTCTGGCAAACATGCTGCAGGTGACTAGTGCTGATGCTTCACCTGAACCATTGTTCAATCTCCAGGACTTTCTTGCTCCAGTTTGACAAGGGGCAGCTGGAGAGGGGCTACGGCAAGATGCTCTACACCGAACCTTCACTGCTTCTACTGCCGGTGCCACCTCCCGGTAAAGAAGAAGAAGAAGAAGCTCGTCCAAGTCACCAAGCCGGGAATGACGGGCTCAACAAACGCAGGTAAATACCCCAAGTGATCACAGACTGTCATGGCACAATTTTGCTCCAGCTCTTCTTCAGCTGAGCCTGAAATAACCAACGGTTTTCGCATGATTCGCAGGAGGAGCTGATTCTGCGATGTGTCATGAACACGGGGGCGCCTAATCGTGCGACACGACTCGATTCGATTAGCGATTAGGACATAATATGAATTCCTTGTATAGATGGCCATTATTCATTGTCTTCATTCGTTGTACAGATTGCATACACCGGCACGTTTAAACAACAGTTTTGTCACATGCAATATTTTGTACAATTCTGAGATTGACATTCGTTGTTGCATCGTAACAATAATAATGCAGAAGCAAAAGCTCCGACAAAAAGAATTTGTAAAACCCCAGCATTGCCTTGGAAATGCATTATGATCTCGATGTGGATTTTATTTTACTACAGCTTAGACGATCTGACCTTGGCGATGAGCTCTCTTCTCAAGATCTTGCCTGCAGCGGATTTTGGCACGCTCTCCACAAAGGTAACCCTCCTCAATCTTTTGTAGTGCGTGACCTGAAACGTAGGTTCAGAGCCAAAGCTGGATTAGAATGCAGTTGTGGGAAAAGGCACAGTGCTGGTTCAAGTGTATGTTTTCATGCTGGTGATGGTGATTCGTTCACAAGTTCTGCCTGCTGTTTGAGTTTTGAATTCAAGGTACAGGTTCTCTGATGTCATGATTTAGCAAGGTTTGAAGTCAGCCTCACCTGCTTTTCGATAAATTTCTGGACAGCGACTTCGGTCAATGAACTGGCAGGTGACCGCACAACATAGGCAATTGGAACTTCCCCAGCTTCATCATCAGGTAACCTTGGAAACAAGCAGAGCTCCAAGTCAAAAGATAAGAAATAGCAGACAAAGAATCACAAACTAACAAGGTTGCAACAGTATATATATACTCAAAAGAAACTAGAAACACTTAAATTTTAGTACATGCAACTTACGGGATAACGACGGCATCTAGAATCTCTGGATGAGATAGAAGTAGCCCTTCAAGCTCAGCAGGTGCAATCTACCAGTTGAACAAACACAAGATCAGAGGTTATGTAAAGAGAGACAAAGTCTGATGTATGTTCGAGCGAAAAACAAAAGTGCAAAAGGATGATGGGATCCTATCATGATTGTTAAATTTTATACTAACAACACAAGTCTTCTACTCAGAAAATTAACAAGAACCCCATGCTTAAATTAACATAAATAGGCATTTCAGTAAAATGATGATATAAAAAAAGACTTTTCAGTGAACTTCCAGTTCAGTAGGCAAAGAGGAAGAATTTGCACACAAAAATGGGAAGCTAATGGTTTGCTCGGCACAAATTGATAAGGTACTATGTTGAACAATATCACACAAATAACCCTCCTATTCGATTGGCCGTGGTATTATCCTATCTAGAGCTATAAATATGCTTTTAGTGAACTCTGAATAACTCTAATTGGTCTGACTGTAAGTCTTTTGGCACTACTTAAACAAACACCTTATCAGTGTGATGTCTGGCTACACATGGAGAAAAAACATAAGTAGAAGAAGGGCCCTAGGAAGGCTGGCTCGAACTTCCTTTCAGAAAGCACTCTTCGGTCGAATGAACAGGATTCTGACAACTACTAGAAAATTTGAAAAACAATTTACAAAATCCAAAATTACCTGGAAACCTTTGTACTTAATCAGCTCTTTCAGTCTATCAACAACAAAAAGCTGACCTACTTCATCAAAGTATCCAAGATCACCAGTATGCAACCATCCTTGCTTGATTGTAAAATCAGTAGCTTCTACATTGTTAAAATACCCTACAAATAATCGACTCATATAAGAAGAATTAATGGCCTTATAATCCCTTTATAGCATACACAATTTTTGTGGGCTTCTTGTCGGTGAAAAATAATGAAAAATTACAAATAATAGCTGATTGCTAATTACAAGGCCTTGATAAACGGTGCATTGTTAGTAACAAGTGAAAAAAAAACGGTAATAGTGTTTTTTACCACATTTTGTAACAAAAAAGTGCTATCGATAGTTACAGTCCCATTGTACTCCCTTCGTTTCTAAATATAAGTCCTTTTAGAGATTTCAATAGAAGCTACATAGGAATGTATATAGACATAGTTTAGAGTGTAGATACATTTATTTTGCTTCGTATGTAGTCCATATTAAAATCTCTAAAAAGATTATATTTAGGAACGAAGGGAGTAATAGTATTATCATTTCCCATTGATCTTGGTATATGTGTAATAGTTTACCAAGCAAAGTATGTATGCTTATATGGAATAAGCTCTTGTGTGGTATTGAAAGGCAGGGAAGAAGGACAAAAAGCAACAGACATGATTGAACTTTTACCTTCCATTATTTGTGGTCCTCGGATACAAATTTCTCCTAGTTGATTTGGTGGTAGATGTTTTTGCGTCTCCACATCGACAATTTTCCCTTCAACTCCAGCGACAAGTGTTCCAGTGGACCCAAATTGACGAGATTGCCCCTTCTCCGGGTATTCGAGCGATATGATGCCACAAGTCTCAGTCATACCATAGCCCTGCCATAGGAGCACAACACACAATACAACTTGAGATATGAACTACTTATGTTTTTTTCAGAGGAACTACTTATGTTTTTTCAGAGGAACTACTTAAGATTGTTTTCAGGCATCATATACGACCATAATAAGAGAATTAAGCCATAATATTACATAGTCCTGTAAGGAGCATTGTGTAGCAAACTGCAGAACCACTTTAGCATACTTTTGAAATTGCCTACAGAGCTTGCTGCATGATGTTCTATACAACTAAAACAAAATGGTTAAACTATTATTGCAATATGAAGATAAACATCTTCCAGTAGACCATGCCTCTTATATTTGCAGGAGAGTGCATTTTTATTTCTATTCTCAGAATATTGCTTCAGTTTAAAATATATATATTCTATGTTAGCATATGATCTGGAAAGCACGAGGGCAACTAACGTACTCAACTAATAAAATGAACAGTTGACTTTAGCAGAAAAAAAGCGACTTTGCCATTTCATAAATACAGAGTTGACACTGGCATCACACAGTGGAAACAGCACAGAATGATTAAAATTAACTTCCACGGATCCCTATACTTCTTCAATTCGTGTTCGTGTTCAGATGTATCCGGGTATTATTCAGACATTCATTTTAGAATTTTACTGTACTACAAGTTGTACTCGCAGGACAAAATATTGGAATCTCTCACATTCAGACGTCAGGAAATCTAGCTGTTTGCATATTGCTGTCTACTCGCAGGTTCTAATCGCCATAAAGCAGGGATTCATGGCGACAAAACTCTGTCTTAATCACCTGATTAACCTTTCCAGAGAAGCGACAAGGATACAGAGATCCAGTCCCCACAAATGCACAACAAAAAGACGCTGAAAAGTCTGGTCCTAAGCAATAAATTAAAAAGTGCAGCAGAGAGGAGCAGCAGCTGGGCGATCATGGATTACCTGGACGATCTCGGCGTCGGGGAAGTTCCTGGCCACCACCTCCATGACGTCCTTGCCGAGCGGCGCGGCGCCGGAGCCGATGAACTTGAGCGAGCTGAGGTCGTACTTGCCGGCCCTCCCGTGCTTTGCGAGCGCGATCATCACCGGCGGCACGCAGAAGACGTGCGTCACCCGGTGCTGCTCCACGGCCTTCATCACCGAGTCCATGGCGAACCCTGACATGACGACCACGGCGTTGCCCCGCTGCAGCTGCCCGAAGGTGATGACGGAGAGGCCGAAGATGTGGAACATTGGCAGGAAGCAGAGGAAGACGTTGGGCGGCTCCCCGCGCTGGTCCTGGTCCGCCGTCACCATCGTCGCCGCGGCGATGAAGTTGCGGTGCGTGAGCACCACGCCCTTGCTCTCCCCCGTCGTGCCCGACGAGTAGAGCAGCGCCGCCGTGTCGCTCTGCTTGGCCGGCGGGCGGCTGTAGTCAGACTCGTCCACGCCGGACACCAGGTCCGAGTAGAGCGTCACGTTGTTGGGTGTTGACGGAGGGGCGGCGGTGGCGTCGTCGTCGAGGAGGATGACGGGCAGGCCGAGCGCGGCGACCTTGGGGAGGAGCGCGGCCACGGTGACCACGAGCTTGGCGCGGGCGTCGGAGGCCTGCTTGGCGATCTCCCGCGGGGTGTAGAGCGGGTTGGCCGTGCTGGCGACGGCGCCGGCGGCGGTGGCGCCGAAGAAGAAGACGGGGTAGAGGACGCAGTTGGGGGCCAGGAGCAGCACGGCGTCGCCGGGGCGCACGCCCGCGCGGGAGGCGAGCGCGACGGCGGTGGCCAGCACCGCGGAGCGGAGGGCGGCGAAGGTGAGCGCGCGGCCCGTGGCGGCGTCGATGAGGGCCGGCGCGGACGGGCACGCGTCGGCGCGGCGCAGGAGGAGGTCGGTGACGGAGAGGCCCGGGTCGGACGGGATGCGCGCCGGCGGGCGCAGCGAGCGGTACACGCCGTCGGTGCCGTACCCGGCGGCGGTTGTCGCCATCGCCATCGCTCCGCCGCTGGCCCCGAGTTGGACTCGTCGTTTGGTTGCGTCGTGTGCGATTGCGGCCGCGAGATGTTTGGTTTGGCTGCTGCGGCGAATCCAATCCGGGCCGCTGGGATATATGATGATTGGAGAGGAGCTGTGGTGATTTCCGCCAAGTCCTGACGCTATCGCGTTCGCTGTACTTCCTTTATTTGTCTCTATGTAAAGTAATGGTGTGATATGTTAGGATACGATCTGATCTGCAAGCAGCTCAGATGAAAATCATCTCGGTCAGTATATTCTGTTCGCTCGGACGCATCCCAGCGCGAACGGGGTTATTTCAAAAGACTATATGAAACACTATCTAAAACATTACAAAAAGATATTTTGACCGATGAAGATGCAATGACAAAAAGATGTTGTATACTAAAAGAACAAGAATTGCCATGTGATGTCAAAAAAAAATTTGACATATGTAATACAATTGCAATCCTGTAACTGTAAACATTTACCATGGTGTGTAAAATAAAATTTCCATGCTACTTACATATTTAAAAAATAAATTTATCATACTACTACAAAAAGTAAAATTTCCATGGTTCAACAACAAAATTAGCAAGTAACCCAGTTATACCGAATAAATACTTACTTTCTTTTATCCATATTGCTCCATAGATAGCAAGTTTTAATTAGTATACAAAAAAACTAAACCAATGGCTATTAATGATTCCATCCATATTATATTAATTCTCTATACCACTATGCAATGAAAAGAGGAATGTTTGTAAACCTTTGTCCAAAACAATGTCATAGAAAGCAACATGTGACTTGAAGGACATGATCGATTGTTACTATCCATCATTTCCATCATAATGGAAATGCTCTTGGCTCGACATAGCATGTTCTCTTCGTTTCGACCCAAATTTTTGCCGAGTTTAAATTGTAGTACACGATGGAGTTCAAGAGGGTAGAATTTATTTTTTATCAAGCGAAAAAATCAAGGATTAGAAAAAACTAATAAAAAGGCCAACTTTGTTAGTCTATTCTTAATATAGATATAAATAAAAAGGTTAAAATAAGAAGAAAGTCCAATTTTGGAAGATAGGGAAAACCCTTTCAATTAAAAGTATATCAGAATCAATCTCCCTTATTATATTTCTATTCTATAGAAGAGAGAAATGCTTTATCGAAGGAAATACGAAAAAGGGTGTGTTGCTACTCTTTTGAAGAAAAAAAAGGAATTCTTGAAGCAATGTCTAAACCTAAGGATTTCAAAAATCAAAGATAAAGGATTCCAGAACAAGTAAACACAATTTTAAATTGTCGATTGGATCAGAATAAGGAGTAAAAGCCATTTTTTTCGAAATGAGACAAAGAAAAGAGTTTAAAGGTGACTCATTTTTTTAAGGATTTTGCATTTGAAGTTTGCTGGTCTAAATTAACCATTTGAGTCATGAGTGTAAATGAATTTTGTTTTTTCTACAAGGAAATTAGTGCAAGTCATAGTCTAATATATATTATTGTTGACAAAAAAGTGAATCGTTGTCTCGAGCCGTATGAGGAGAAAACCTCATATACGTTTTTAAGGGGGGGGGTGTTTATCTACATATGTCCCAATAAGAATCGTTGCAATTGATGTTCGAACTCGAATAGAAGAAAGAGACCTTCGAAAACTAGTTTTTTGATCCGATAAAGAATCAAACTTGTTAAAATGTTCCAGGTATTCTCTATTTCCTTGAAAAGGGTGCTCAACCGACAAGAACTATTTATAACATTTCACGCAAGAGATAATTCTTTAAAAATATAACTTTAGGTGACTTCAAGAACTAAATGAACAAAAAGTAGAATGGGATAAGATTATTAGTATTCCTCGTTGTGTAATTACTTAGACACAATTTGCCTCTTTCTTAATCCTGTTTGGATTTATATCGTGCCAATCCAACATAAGCTCCTATTTTATTTACTTTTCCCGTCTAATTTGTTTTCTTACCATTGTATTTTCATTGACAATTTGAACAAATATAGTTTGTAGATAGATGGGTCTCTTTATCCTCACTCCATATTCGATTTTTGTGCCTACACTTCGCTCAAATGATAAGGGTGTTTTTCTTGAATGTATTCTTAAAAGCGAGAATTTGTCCATCTGATTAGGGTTGCTCTTTTTCTAACTTTAGTGGAATTTAACCATACTTGTTCGTTTTTCCATTTAAGTGTTTTTCATGGTCGTAAAATCTTTCTTTTGATGTCTTGCTAGTTCAATGTTTTGAGAGAAGCGTGCAGTGTAATTTAATTGATCTTTGGATTTCGATAGTATCTAAAATCCTTTTTATGTAGGTTGTTAATTCAATGGTAGAGTACTCGGCTTTTAAGTGCGACTACGATCTTTTACATATTTGAATGAAACAACGAATGTGTCCATATTGTTGGTAGAGTCTAGAAGACAACGACTAATCCTCAAATGTAACGAATGAAAAAAAAAATAGTATGTCTTAATAAAGTCAATATTTTTGAATGCGATCCAAAATTACGATTTTCTTGGTCTAGTGAATAAATGGATTGAACCCGGCTCCAATTCAGGTAAAATAAAAAGCAAGGAGCTTACCTTCCAAATTGGAATGATTCCCCGCTCTAATTAGACATTAAAAATATATTAGAGCCAGATGCGGGAAAGGTTGTGTTTTCCTGTAAGTAGAGCTTTTTTATTTTTCTAGAAATCCTAATTGTTCTTGATTATGGATTGAATATGGGATGTTTATGAAATTAATGTGTAAATGAAGCACGATAAAGAGATTGTATTTCAAAGTCAAAAGAGCGATTGGCCTACAAAAATGTTAAAAAATATATTTTGTTCTCTTTTGTAATTAGAACGAACATAAAATAATTGGGTACAAAAGGAGCAGAAAAAGATCTGTGGATTAGCCTCCCTTTCTTCGAGGGTTTGTATTAAGAATGTAACACCATGTTCTGGCCATATTGCACTATTTATCATCATTCGATAATCCGAGAAAAGCTTCTTCTCTCTGATTCAAGTAGAAATACAAAATGAAAAACATTGAAGGGTATTCAGAAAGATATGTGAATTAGCGTCCCTTTCTTTCGAGGGTTTGTATTAACTTTTATGAATCAAAATATGATTATTTTTTCTTGTTGTTTCTTCGTAAACAATCATTTTGCTTACCATTAGGATCTTCGGAACAAAACCACTTTTCTAGGAAGATGTATTCCCTCCGATCCATAATAAGTGTCGCTCATTTAGTCGCTCATTTTGTATTAAGCTAGTACAAACTTTGTATTAGATGACCGACACTTATTATGGATCGGAGGGAGTAACATTTTTGGATAATGTAATCTCCTTGGTCCTTTGGTCCTTTGGTCGACAAATGATATCTCATTTAGCTAGCCGGTGCTTGGATTTTTTTTCTCATCGCTTTGCCAAAAGAATCGAGAGCGGTAAGAGTTCAATATTTTCCGTACCCCGACCAGTACTTCAAAGAAAGACAATGGAAACATCGGCATACTTGTTAGTATAATTTATTTATTTATTTTAAAAAATCTATGGTTATTTATGCATCCTCTTAGGCATTATGTTCCATATCAAGGAAAAGCAATTCTTGCATCAGAAGACACTTTTTTAATGAAGAAATGAAAATGCTACCTTACCAGTTTCTAGCAATATTATTTCTATTTTTGGACTCAGCCGCGAAGGATCCATAAAAACCAATTAGCCAACTCTTGCTTCGATTTTATGTGGGATACCTTTAAAGTGTACCCAAAAGTCCTTTGTTAGTAAGGAACCAAATGCTGAAACATTCATTTCTAATAGATATTCGAATGATATTTTTTTTGATACCATAGTCCCGGCTAGTCTTCTCACCGGATACTTATAAAAAGCTCAATTTTGTACTAGATTGGGACATCCTATTTGTAAACCCATTTGGATGAATTTATTAGATTGAGATACTCTCGGTTCCTTACTGCGCAGATGAACAAACACAGCCCCAAACGGAGAACGGGCATTGCGAGAACTAATGCATTGATACAAAGCATGAACTGCAGAGCAAAGTGCTGATGTCTAGCTGCACGTGACATTCTTTGTTAGTACATGTCATTCGAGCGAAACAAAATATTATGATTACGCAGGTCTATACAAATGCATTCATGCACAAGCTCAAGGTAAAAGATTGGACTCGGTAAGCCTTGAGATTGATAAAATTCATCGTAAACGACTCGCCGTCGACCAACAAGATCGATGGATTCACCATTAACGCGTCACTTTTGACCAACACATACTCTGTCCGTTTCAAATCACTTGACATGGCTTTAGTTTAAATTTAAATCAAACTTGACCTAAAGCCATGTCAAGTAATTTTGAAACGAAGAAAGTATTAAAAAAAAAGCAAACCTCTAATAAAATCTTAAAATAGATAAAAACAAAGACGAGCAGCCATGCTAAATTAGAGAGAGAGCTTGAACGGGTGGATATGATTCCAGTAGTACTACGTGCCATCTCTTTCAGTTTCACGTGTGTGGTTACGAGGAGACACGTGCGAACAGGTGTGATTCCTTATGCGTGTGCAGGGCTCTTCCCTCACGTGGCTTGCTTATGAGCGCGTCCACCGCTGGCGTGTCGCTGCGTCCATCGACCGGCAGAGAAAAAAAGATATGTACGGGCATGCAACTTGTCCTGGTTCTCCGACGGCGAGGAACGCAAGCATCACATCCCAAAGTCGTCCTTTTTTTTTAAACACAGTACAGCTCTACCGCTCATATACACGAGTATACAATCATCTCTATGCGTTTTCTATGAGCATCTTCGCAATACTGAGCCAGTACAATCATCTTGAGATTAATGAAGTCATCTCCTCGTCTTCGACTGAAACGTGTTCTCCCACTAAAAGCGCATCATCGAAAGTCTTGGAATAAATTCAGAAAAATGCGAGCACCATTGTCAAATGTAAGATTTAAACTCTAATGGGCTAGGGATACAATCATCCACCCATCCCAAAGTCGTCTGAGAAGAATCATCTCTACGGGGGACTTTGTGGTGTGGGTGGTTACCTGCGGACGACGATCGCATCGTCGCCTCCTCATCCGGATCACGCCGTAGGCGCCTACGTTTTGACTTTCCATGTCTATCTCCCACTAAGCTTAGGGTATCTTCAACATCGATTTTTAATAAACGGACAATGTATTAGTTCGCAGATTGTTCCGGATCAATATGCAAATATAAGTGGGGGAGACGATAATTCAATCTTTACCGCCAATTACTGCCCACAATTTAATACAAAAAGATAAATTTAGATGAAATTCAACGAAATTAGAACATGGTTCAGTGACCTAAAACGTTTTATATTAATTTACAGAAGGGATTCCCATAAATCGAATGATGTTCCACCCTTTCAAGTTTCAACTAACTCAGTTGGGCTCAAGCACTAGACTGTGCATATGTGTTTGCATATTTTCTAAATTTATTCTAGGCATTCCGGCGCTAAATCTTTTGGCGATATGACGTTTCCATCAACTACGAGACCTTTGTGGCGAATTCAATCATCAGTGAGAGGGGGAAACAGCTCGGGGCAGACTTTAAAGATCATTCGGTTTGAAAGAAAGAAATCATAGCCTAGAAAGTAGGAATAGTAAAAGGATGACAACTGCCAACCTGAAGAATTGTCTTGCCTCGTTCCTACACACAAGAGGGGCTTTGATTAGATGTGTAGTTTCCTTCAAAATCAAAAAAAAAATGAACAAGATTTCTAAGGAGTTCTTGTGCTCCTTTACCACAAATCGAAGTCATCTATGGGACTTTCTTCTGGAATCTTCGTTCCTATAGTTCTCCTCTGGAAATCCTCCAAAACCGAACGTGACCTAGACCCATAAGTTGAGAGTAGCACCAGATCAGATGCACGCTAAAAAATGTTCATCGTAATCATATTCTTGTCAGGCCGGCAATAGAATTATCGACCAGATTGCATCGAACATTCAAAAAAGTATGCTTACTTTTTCCCCAACCATCAAATGTTTTGCATAATGCTGTCTGCACGACGTAGCACTACTCAATCTGAGTTGCCATCTTATAGTTTTCAGGACCAAAGCAATTCCACAAGCCATGTGCTCACTGTTACCTCGTTCTCCAGGTCAACTAATTGGATGGGTTGCTTACAAAAACAAATTGGTAACGAACTGTTGAACATGTGCTGTGAATTCGGAACCCTTTTTATTTATATGCACGAGAGGAATCAGGTCTGTACAGGAGGTATACATGAAGTTTGTTGGTTGCGCACAACGGCGAACACAGTTGCAAGCTGACACAATGTGTGCAGCCAGGCCAGTTAGAGGCAGAGTGCAAGGATCGTATATACAGTGTGGGTGGGGTGGATTATTTGTCAACCAATGTAGGGGACGCTGGGCTCTTAGAACAGGTCCCACTGCCAGTAGATCTTGTCCACGATGCCTCCTCCGCTGCGCACGGCGACATGGAGGGTCTCCGATGCCGGAGGGACGCCCCACAGCAGCGGAACCGCCACCGACATGGTCAGCTTCTCCTGAAGGCCGTCGCTGCTCGCCTTCTCTGCTGTGACAATCTGAACAATAAAGACATCGTTTAAAACTAACTGAATAAAGCTTTGATTGCGCATTTCAAGAAATTTATTGATTGGCTTTGATTATGCACTTTGTTAAGATACAGAGGCACGTATAGTTCCAGGAGTAACATAAGTACCTCGCCGCCATGCTCCAATACTGTGTCTTCCACCACATCGCTCAGCATTTCAATAGACCGACAAAAGCCAAAGATGCATAATCTTCTACCCATGTCTAGGCCCTGGTATATATATCACATGGTATTACTATAAGAAAACATAAACATCAAACACACATAAGTGGTAAGAAACATTTACATTTGTCGCTGCGATGTTAAACAGTGCTCCAAGGCAAAGGCTTTGATTTGGATCCATGTAAGAGCTCTCCTGAAACCGGCGCAATTTGCCTTTTGCTTTTTGCTGCCTCTTCTGGCCAAATTTAACATAGATGAGGATTACATGCAAAATACTGATGAGGAGTAAATCAATTTCAGCAAGTATCTGTGAGAGCTAATAATGCATGAATAAACTTACAAGGAAAATGGGTTAAGTCAATATTCTCAATATACAGTAATATCATCATAAGCTTTCAGGCATTTAGCTCACAGTGAGTACGGTAATAGAAATAAATGTGTCTCTCAAATAACAAATATACAATGCTGCTTTTCAAGGTTTTACAGTGGATAACCAAAGGTGTAAGCATAATTCCCTGTTCAATATACATTTCCCAGTGTTATAGAAATTCCAGCTACGCATATTTACCGGTGTTATATAAATTCCAGTTACCCATTCATGTCTGATCAAACTAATAAAAGAATATCTGGCTTTGTGGTACAGCGAACAAATATAAACAATAGAGTTATTTCCATGGACACCAGAAGGACGGCATATTATATAGTATAAACATCTTTATGAGCACTGAACAACAGTGTTCTGTGTTCAGAATATGCATAACATCTGGATCCCAAAATGAAGTTCTGTTTCAGTCTTACTAAGGATCAACATATAGCTGTATCGTATGACCCGTGAGGGAGCTTTGTAGTTCCAGCTCAACAAAGATTCAGTACCTCAGAAGCAGAAATCCGACGAGGCACCATGTTACCGCCGATCTGAACAAGCCCGTCTGAAGTGAAGAGCGTGATTTTATCCTCTTGCACCCACTCGATATCTGCCAGGACAAAGACACGCAGATCGAATCCATCAGGCAGCATGCCATGGTACACGTATCAGTACAGGGACAGACCCGCCCAAAGATGAGCACAAACAGCATATCCCACTGCCAAGCTAACATTTCACGAAGCACGAAACAGCAACCGCGACATCGATCATCACTTTCTCTCCACAAATAATAACCATCGGTAATCGAAGTGCTCGGGGAACAGCAGGACAGCGATCGGGGCCGCGAATTTACCGAAGCCAGAGGTGAGATCCAGGGGCTGCTCCCACGGGTAGGGCCCGTAGAGGTCCTCGGGCTCGCCCTTCCTGGCCCGGGCGCGCAGCCGCGACGGCCCGAAGCGGCAGCGGCGCGGCCTGCCGCCGCCGTGGAGCGGGGAGGAGAGGGGCCTCCTGGACGCGAGCGAGCGCGGGAGGGAGGAGGAGAGGGCGGCGGAATCGGCCATCGTCGGAAATGCGGTGGTGGGATCGCGGAGGACGGAAGGAAGAAAGGTGGACTTTTTATCGGGGCGGCGGTGGCGAGGTGTGGTGGGCGTGGATTCCCCGGCGGTGGACTTGGCTTGGCCGCGATGCTTTTCTTGCGGGTATTTTTCCGTGGCCACAGGAGGGAGGTCGCTGGATCCTCGCCGTTGGCTGCGTTGGCTCTGCGGGGACGGACGGTCCAGATCGGCCTGGGTGTTTATCCACTGCCGACGATGACCGGGGATCTCGAGGGATATTCAGTGGTGGTCGGAAATGGATAGCGGGTGACAAATATTTGAAAAAAAAACATGTTATGTTTTTTTATTAAAACAAGAAAACCCATGAATGATTTTAAAAATAGAATTCTGACAATTCTGATTTATTATACAAACATTGATGAAAGTTTTAAGTGATCCATATATTTTATACTGAAAACACATACTTTGAAGATCTGAATAAAAATACACATAGGCCATGAATGTATTTCCGCATTAAAATTTATGGATTGATAAACCTTTCATCAATGTTTATCAACAATAAAAATAGTTTTTATCTAAATTGATTGTTCATCCAGATGCATATGCACCGGAAGCAGACACTTCCGCTTCTTAACACTCATCTAGTTTAAAGCATATCCTGTAGCTCATCTTTCTAAAGCATCCCCAACAGCTTTTCTATCTCAAAAAATCATGTTTGGGAACAATTCATAAGGAAGACCCTCATGGAGTTCTCCTAAACACAATAATTTTTTCAAATGATAAGTGCCACACATTAAGTGCGTGTCACTCTCGTTTTAATGTTTTTCGATGGCAATTTCAATTACGCAAAATATGGCAATTTTTAGTGATATGTATTTTTTTGTAAAAAAACTGAAGCACAAATTTTACCATGCTTTGCCAACTAAAGTTACCATCCTCACGTCACATGACTAAACTTGCCGTTGAAAACGTCCGAAATTGTCATGTGCTCGTAACTAACGATCGATACTTATCAGGGTCCATTTTTTTAAAGATCCCACCCAATAGACACCCCTTCTGCATCACACAATGGGAAGATGCACTCATATTTTTTTCAATATATGCCACGTCAACATCACGTCGCCAATAACCGTTGGACCATCATCAACGCTCATCAGACCATGTGTCACCACTGTCGAACACCTGCATGTCTTCATTGCTTCCCGTCGAACCATTGTGTTGTCTCCTGAATGGTGCACCGCCGTCCATCGAACCATCGCCCACCTCATGCCCCATCGGCCCATCGGTCCCCTCCCCACAATGTCGCCTATCATCGAAGATTCGCTAGTGCTTCTGTGCATGTGTGTGTGAGATAGAGAGATTAGTCACTGACAATCGGGGCACGTATGCCGGAATCTATTACGACTTAGCACCCTTGAAATCCAAAAAAAATATACCGAAAAGGCCTAATAATCACTTACAAGGAAAGTATTTTGGGAATCTGCTCTTAAGGCATCTCTACCAATCCTCTAAAAATTAAATTTGAGGGGCAAAAGTGGGCTTTGAGCAGAAAAGAGTCAACTAGCACACTCCCTAAACCTAAACTTCATCAATGTTGAGTTTTTGACCCCTAAAACTTGCCTTCGAATTCGTTTCCTCAAATTCGATCCTTACCCAAACAACTCGAGTAAAAAATTGGGATGACCACAATAATGTAAGACCAACAACGTACTGGCCAATGCACCGGTTAGGCCCATAAAATATGTCGTTTGCACCCACGAATCCTAGTCTCCTCTCCCACAACCCCATCCCCTCCGTCACCACCACCGATTCTCCCTCTTCTATCGTTGATTCAGACCGTCGACATCGTTTCCCGCATCCTCTCACAGCCATGTTGTCATCTTCTTTTAATCTCTCGACGCCGATGATTCCCTCACATCGCTCACCATCGTCTAAGTACCTGGTGTTCGACGCCATCCGTGATGGAAGTACGACCAAAATCCACCACAAGATGTTCAACTAACATTGGCTTGACATGTTTGACACGTAGGAGGAGGCAACATACGCTTACCACAACCCCATCGTGGGCCTATCAGGGAACCGCAACACACTTGATTTCCCAGCGACGCCGACAACATGGCCACTCGATCCCGTCCAACCATCATGAATACAATGGAGATGGATGAAAAAGCAGCGGGAAGTCGAATGCATTAACACGAAGTGATGGTGGGGCATGTCAAAGATGAGATGGAGCTAGTCACCATTAGTGTGGCGTTCTTTGGATCCATCAAAGACGAGTTCGAGATCATAGACAACCACACCAAGCTCGCCTACCGTGACATCGGGTACTACAATTGTATAATGAGCCCGATGAGCTACTAGAGGAGACGGAGGAGGAGGACAATCCGTTTCACGGAGCCACAACCAATGACAACTAGACCGACCCCTTTGGTGAGGTGATCGGTATCCTCTCTAGCTCTTTCGACTCATCCTCATCATGGGTTGAGACTTCAAGGAGTATTTGAACTGCGATGATGACAACTAGAGCTAGGTGTTTGGTAGTGTGCAGGAGGTACACCGATCGTCTGATGTCAATTTAGCTAGAACGTTTAATGTATTATCATTTTTTAAATAATGTACTTTAACTACGCATCTAAAATGAATATGCGTGAAAAACTATAGATTAAAATTAAATGGGATATGCTATCTGCATAATAGTGATTTTATTAACAAAAAATAAAAAATAGGCTAAACATCAGGCGCTTGTTTTTTTGGAGTCAACCTATTTGTATGGATTGTCGTATATAGATCAAACGGCCAAAAGGACATCTTCAACTTCCTTTCTAATCTACCCACGATCGTGAGGATTCGTCCATAATCGTCGACCGATTTGCCTGCCTCCGTCGCCCTCGATCGACGGTGTTACCGTGATTGCCTCGCCGTCACACCCTCACCTAGACATCCCTCCATCACCATGCTAGCTGCCGCCATCGACCATCCCTTCATGTTCAATGACATTCATTTCCTGACATTTGCGAGCATGCACCCCTCATCTTTATGAGAGACACCGGGGGATGCTTCTTCGACAAACCGTATTCCCACATTCCTAACATCGGGGGTTTTATTTGACAAACCAGCGATCTTCCTCCTCCGCGGCTGAAATCGACTGTATCGAACAAAAAATTCAGTTCATTTGAAGGCAGTTATTGTGTTGTAGAAAACTGTTTTGGCAAAGGGGATCTGATAGAAATGCCCACCAAATACTTCTCAAGAAAAAGGAAGAAGCGAAATAGCTCTCCCGGGCTCAGCAGCGCGAGCGCGGGGATATCCGATAACCCCTCTCCGTCCTTCCACTCTCACCCCCGCACGCTCCCCCAATGGCCCGCGCCACCGCCACCGCCGCGGCCATCTCCATCCACCCCTTCCTCTCCCGCCCGGCCGGCGTCCTGCGCTGCGGCCGCCGCGTCCCGCCCCTCCTCCTCCTCCTCCGGGCCTCCTCATCCTCCACCTCGGACTTCAACATCACCTTCGCGGAGCCCGCCCCGCCCAAGGCCTCCCCCGCCGGCCCGGCCGCGCAGCCGCTGGTCCCGTGGATCGCCCGCGGGGCCGACGGCAAGCCCACCCTCCACACCTCTCCGCCTCCGGACGTCCTCCAGGCCGTCGCGGCCGCCGAGGCGGAGGCCAAGAGGGCCGCCAAGCGGGGCCAGAGGCAGGGCCCCGCCGCCGACGCCCCCGTCGCCGCCGTCAAGGCCAGGGAGAAGAAGGCCGCCCCTTCCGCTCCTCCCAAGTTCTCCAAGGCGGCCCGGCGGTTCTACAACGAGAATATCTTGGAGCACGAGCCGCAGCGCCTTGCCAAGGTCCTCGCCGCCGCAGGAGGTAGCCATCCTATTACGCAGCAGGTCTCATTGATAAGAGGTTAGAAATTAGAGCGGCATTGCATCTTTCTTGATGCTGACTCGGCGGCTTTTCCTAGTGGCCTCAAGAAGGACCAGCGAGGAGCTCATTTTCCAAGGGAAGGTGACTGTCAATGGTTCTGTCTGCACTGCTCCCCAGGTATGAAATTCCAACCTGAAGGGCACTCCCAATGCTAGTATCTTAGCACGATATCATAGGCATTTTGCTTATGTGGCATAACACTTAATGAAGAAAGAGAGGGAGGTTGTATCTTAGCTAAGATACAACCCTTGCACGTGGCCATACGCAAAAAGCATTGTTAAACCAATCACATATGTGCATGAGACCAAAATCATTAAATAAGATACAACCCTTAAGAAACAATGCATTGTGGTGGTTGTATCTTAAGTTTTTATTGCTCCTATGATACTGTGCTAAGATACAATGCATTGGGAGAGCCCTAAGCGAGGGGAAGCTAGTTCAGGTCGCAAATATTTTAGCTCACGGCCGCATTTATCTGGTGTCAATCTCACGATAGTTGCCTACTTGAGTTGAAAATATATCCGGTTTAAATTTAGCTAGATTCTGCCATTGCACCACTGTATGGAATTTGAAATGTTTTCATTTTGGCTGCATCCCGTTCACAATCTGTTTTTTCAGAATATAATCAGTTTTTCTTATGTAGACCAAGGTTGACATCTCAAAGGATTCAATCTACGTTAATGGGAATCGCATTTCCAAGAAGCTGCCTCCCAAGCTATATTTTGCTGTGAACAAGCCAAAAGGGTTTGTAGTCTGCAGATCAATAAAACATTGTCTTTTGTATTCCAGCACATTTTGTTTGAATCATAGAAAAAGAGGTTCAGCTGTGTGATATCCCTAGCTGTTATTTCTGATGTCCTACTAGGTACATTTGCTCATCTGGTGAAGAAAAGGCTGTTGTCTCCTTATTGGATGACTATTTGAAAGGCTGGGTATGTTATAGAATAGGGCTTTTAATAATGTACGTAGACATTACAATGTCACTAATGAATCTTCATCATATTCATGGTGTGCTGCACCTTCTGTATATTTGATTTTACCTTTACATGTTTTCCCAATACATCTACCAATATGTGCAGAACAAACTTCAGCCAGGAGTACCAAAACCCCGCTTGTTCACTGTGGGTCGTCTTGATGTTGCCACAACTGGTTTGATAATAGTTACAAATGACGGTAATTTTGTTGTACTTGCTAGAAAATACTTAGGAATCAGCAGTTTAGTCATCCAAGGCGTTAAGTTAGTTACTTTCCTTTCAGGTGAATTTGCCCAGAAAGTCTCACACCCTTCCTCAAAGATAACAAAGGAGTAAGTTCGACCTCCTTTGTATCCTTTGTAGACTGTAGTACTGCATAGTGAAGTAATACTCCTTCCGTACCAAAATATAGGTAGTTGGACTTCCTTGCACGAAAGAAGCCCAACTACCTATATTTTGGTACGGAGGGAGTAGTAATCTATACTTGAAATAATGTAGATGTCATTCAAAATTTTCGTGCAGACCAATTAGGATGTCTTTTTGGTACTACCTTCATGTCCCCATCATCATTCATGTGTAGTAAATGTGGAGATGTACCATTGAAATGTCACTAGTTTTGAACTAAAATTTTCTGAGTTTTGCTTCGGTACACCCCCCTAGAAAAGTTTACATATTTCGATGCAGATTAAACGTGAAGATTAAAAGTCATTCCTTCAATAAAAAAGATTAGATTGTTCTGATCTCTTGTTTGATGCATTGGGAGAATAGATGTTAGAATTTGTTGACTGTGCGAGAATAATCTTTGTATGTAGCTTTGAGATCCGTGCAAACTTTCCGGGGGGTGTACCGAAGCGAAACTCAAAATTTCTTCTTTAGGAATTGCGCATAATAAATGTGCTCAAACATGGTAAATGGACAATGAATAATACACAAAATCAACATTGAGTATACCTTGATAATTTTGCATTTGTTCAATATTGCAGATATGTAGCAACTATAGATGGAGCAGTGCACAAGAAACACCTCGTAGCTATTAGCGGAGGAACAATAATTGATGGCGTCAAGGTCGTACCTGATTTAGTAGAGCCATTGGATGCACAAGCTGATACAAAGAGGACGCGACTTAAAATAGTGGTATTTCTCCTTTCTACATGCCCCATTCTATTGTACTTCCTCTGTCCTAAAATAAGTGCCGTAGATTTGTCTAGATATGGGTGTATCTAGACTTAGTTTTACATCTAGATACATCCATGTCTAGACAAATTTGTGGCATTTATTTTGGGACGGAGGGAGTATTTGACGCCTGTTTCTTAACTTCTGCATGTGGTACAAAGCTATGTGTAATACAGGCAATGCTTCAAAATAAATGTATAATAAGGCAATTTGATTTGTTCAGTTCAGTAAAGAATATATCCTAGCAATAATGTTCAGTCCTTGTATGTTTATGCCATGTTGATGGTGCAAATCCAATGCATCATTAACTAGGCTGTGACCTGCACATATGCCTGACTAAAGCAAGTTTATATAGATTCAAAGGCATCATATTTAGTTAATCTACTCAATGGCATTGATATTGTTGAGTTCTATTTCTCACAGGTTCATGAAGGAAGAAACCACGAAGTTCGTGAACTTGTGCAGAATGCAGGACTGAAGGTTGTTTTACATGATAAGTATACCCTTGTTAAATTTCTCTTTGTATTTTATTGGTACATATCTTTGTATCTCTTGTTCTACAATAAACGAGTGAGTAAATGTGATGTTTGGGAGAGTAAAGATATGTCAAATTGCGCTTGCATGGCGAGGCCTTGAGAGGTAGAACAGCATTGGTGAAGGAGGGCACATACTGTGGCTGGAATAAATCTATAATAGCTAGTCATAGGAAGGAGTGGTTGTCCACACCCCTACATCAGGACTTTGGGGTCAAGCGAGACTTTTATTAATTCATCTTTGCTTCATTCGGACTGAAATCCAATAGGACGTGTTCCCTTTTATGGATATTGGCCCTAAGTCTGCCTAATAACTTAAGTTCAAGATAGAATGTGATGTAGTCGGCTTAAGAGCTAAGCAATACAATCATAGAAGTATGATATTTATCACATACAGTAAAAGATAACAGACGCTTATGCTATATACCACAGTGTTGAAGCAGACATGGTTCTAAATTTGAATTGACACCCAGATCCTGTTTTATTATTTCTGTTTCGATGTACGCTACATATGAGAGTTGACCCTGTTTTCAAAGGGAAACGAGCCGGAAAACCATAGAAAACTCCGTTAATTAGAGGAAAAGCATGCAGAAGCCCCACATTTATGCTCATTTATGGGTGTATAACTATTTTGCGTGTTTTGTGTTATTATTGTGTATGTGATTTGTGTTATTATTGAGAAAGCATATGATATTTTATCCATGTTGTTGACAGGTCTACGCTTTGAAACGTGTTCGGATAGGCAGGTTCCGCCTTCCATCAGACCTGGGGTAATGTCTTTTAGCACATCAGTACATGTTTGACATATACTCTCTTTTTGGCAGAGTTTAAAAAGGTTCTTAAAAAATGTTTTTTTGCACCTTAAAATCACATACCAGGAATAATATTTTTAGAAAGACCAATATGTCAGTTAGTGTATACCATCATCTAGGGCATGCATTTTAGTTATTTCTTGTTCAGAATGTGGCTGGTAACAGAACACTGGACATTAACCCTTTGTTGGATGTCACATGTACAGAATCGGGAAGATGGTTGAACTCAAAGAAGCTGACATCAAGGCACTAGAAGGAAACAACTAGGGTGAACAACTGATTTCATGGGCACTGTTTTCGACAGCTATGTACATGATTACATACATCGCCATCAAAGGATGAGTACCTTCCTTCTGAGACGTCGAGGCAAGAGAACTACTCCGCACCTGAGTCCTGTGATTCTGCTATCCTAAATGTTAAATACGGCCCTAATGGTCAAGTTTCACAGACATGGTGTTGAAGAACATGCGAACTGCTCGCTGTTGAATTTCCAAGATCCTACGTGGCAGCAGTGCTCGCTGTAGTTTTGGGATATGTTGAACTAGTCTAGCAGAGTTGTTGTTAGCTGCTACTCTTCTGCTATTATCTGTTGAAATGTAAATGCTCTTTTTTTTTGCGATAAAAAATGTAAATGCTCTTTAGTGGAGTCATGATCTGGTGGCACGTCTATGACTGATAAATTGTTGAGAGCTTAGAGCATCTCAGACCCTTCACCTGCAATGTTTGAATCCCCAAAATTTTCCTTTAGGAAATTGACACCCATCATGTCTTTCCCCTATACCTTTGGTGCTTAAAAAGTACCTTTTCATTCCTAAAATACACCCCCTATAGCCCAAATTTGCTTTGATTCTCACTAAAAATAAGGACAAGCTCACATATTCGAGTCGTGGCGAATGATGTGATGTCTGATTCGCCCGGCTCTGGCTATGCAACACGACCCTTACCATCAATTCATCTCGGCCCTTGAGAACCTTCAATTCATCATCGAGAACCGGACGATCTTGAGTATGTGAAGAGAGTGCGTGCACGGTCTGTCTGATTGGCTCGGCTCCGGCTATGCAACTCGGCCCTTGAGAACCTGCAATTCATCGTCGAGAACCAGGCGATCTTGAGTATGTGAAGAGCGCGCACACGATCGAGATCAACCGCCTCAGTATCGAGCATGGGAGATGCTTAAAGGAGTTCATAGCTGAAGCCCCACCAACGACGGCGACACAATACCATGGATTATATTTAGTTTATCTACACGTTCTTCATGTTTTACCAAGTTTTATGTGGATATAGTGGTATTATAGTGGTAACATACTATTTGATCATGTTATGTTTGATGTGCCACTGTGATTGTGTTAATTATGCATTGAACTAATTTAAATTTGTGTTTGGATTGATTTACGTGCAACTTTTTTGAGGATTAAGTTTTAAAGAAGGAATAAGTGCAAAAATGTTTAGTACTCCCTCCGTAAACTAATATAAGATGTTTTAGATCACTAGTTTTGTTATATAAAACATCTTATATTAGTTTACAGAGGTACCTCACAATTTAGAGTATTGAAGGATAGGGAGAAGTTTGGGGGTTGAAGGATATGGGAAGGGTTACCGATGTTCTTATAAGGCCATGAACATTAATTGGTGCATAGAAAAATAAACAAAATATCTGATTAATTATACATTTGTGTTATAGACACCAGATGATAACCCACACGGTGTTGTGGGAATGTTTTTCAATGTATTATAATGAAATTTGGGAACAAAACATGAATATTTAGAGTAATTATATGATAAGTAAACTTAAAATGCATGTGTTTATTGTGTTTCATTCGCCGATTTTTTAATAATATTATTTTTAATAACAAAATCATCATTAGCACACGATTTGAATTTATTTGAAAAGTAGCACGATGTCGGCTCTAGTACGGCCGAAAGAGGTTCTAGCGGCACGAGTAAAGCCGAAACTCATCTGTCGGCGCTACTGGCGCCATCTGCATGCCGGGCCCAGCACTTTCGGCCCCTCTACAGCCGATAGGTCCTTTCGGTCCTACTCGGGCCGAAACCGGCTGGATAAGGCCCCAGCGCTGGAATCGCCGCACACCTTCTTCTTCCTCTGGCTTCTCTCTGCACGCTACTCTCTCTCTCTCTCGTTTTTTCCAGCGAATTGATCTCCAAAACTAGCCAACAAAATCCAATTTTATTTGCACAAATTGAAAGAGGAGTGAAGGGGCATCACCGATCTGGTCATGGGATAGTTTTTGGTGCTGTTTAAGGTGGTGTTTTTTGGTGGGGAGGTGGAGCAACATTTTACAACAATGGTGGAGAGTGGTGCTGTGTGGTGGTGTTGTGGGGATACGAGCAACGGTGCAGCGGTGGTGGTGGTGCTACTCTGAGGTCCGGCAGCAAGGAGAAGGTGTTTGCACGCATCAAGGGTAATCCCTAATTTTTTTGTTATTTTACGTACGTGTACATGCTAATATGTTTAGACACATTTTTATAGATGCGGTATATATTATTTTAGATGTGTAGATACATGCTAATATATTAGCATATATTATTTTACATGCTAATATGTTTAGATACATTTTTAGGTGGTTAGTATGGTAATATGTGATGACGCGAGAGTTGACGGGTGTAGTCTTCTCGCCCTTCGTTGGTGAGCCCCAAGTGGAAGGCGTGATGCAGCACAACAGCAAATTTCCCTCAGTAAAGATACCAAGGTTTGTCTCCAGTAGGACTCCAGAGATGATAAGTAGGTGTCAGCGGCGCTACTGACGCGGACCTGGACACAGACACAAATAACTTTGTTCCCATCGAAGTTCAGAGAGGTTGTCAATCTCTCCGGTCTTGTTGTTCACAAAGGATCAAACACAAAGGATAAAGATAGCAACTGAAAGTAAAATCAGAAAAGTAAATGAGCGTGGAAACAGTAATAAGGATATGGACCGGGATACGTGATGTTCACTAGTGATGTCTCTCTCCCAAAAGACGATAAAACTGCTATGCGAGGTAAACAAATTACAGAAGGGCAATTGACAGGATTATGAACGCACCGCAATGCTAACTATGCTACAAAAGAAAGGAAGAGTCTCAAAAGCACGGGCAGTACGCCAAAATAAGTAGACCGAAATCCAACTGCATCTACTACTAATCATCCATCTTGAGATATCTATCCAGAACATCTCGCTGGTATTAAGTTGCGAGCCCCACCCAAAGTGTAACCCAAAGCAACAGACAACTGCATTAAAAAGCACTTTGCGTAAAGTAAATAATCCTTGCAACCGCGGTTACAAGCACCATTGTTTTCTCCCTTGTGGCAACAACACATCCCCTAGACTCATGTTTCTGTCACTCAAGCGTGTCATCGGGGGGCATGAACCCACAATCGAGCATAACGTTCCCTCTTGGGGTTGCTACCTACTACTTGGCCAAAGCAATAAACAGCAACGGAGAACATGCAAAAATTACTTAGGAACAAAAATATAAGAGATAAAAACCAAATAAATTACTCAATCACAATCTGAACATAATCTCATAATCCATCAGATCCCATCAAACTCAGCATAGCAATAGCAGAAAGATTACAAAAGTGCCTCGATCATGTAGGGCAGCTCACGAGGTCTAAACTATGAAGAACAAAGAGGGGAGGAGAACATCACATAGCTACTGATCACGGACCCATGGTCCAAGGAAAACTACTCACGAGACATCCGGGGAGCATCCATGGTGGAGAGGAGACTCCCGGAGGTCAATCCTCCCTCCGGCAGGGTGCCGGGAAGAGGTCTTCTGGTGCTCCCGATCTCGGAAGCGTGGCGGCGGCGGAACAGAGGCGAGATCGCGAAAAAGGGTTCTCTCTTCCGAAGTTTCCCGTGACGGAGAATATATAGGCGAAGGGGGGCAACCAGAGGTGGACCAGGGGCCCCAGGCGCCCCCCTGGCGCGGCCAGGGGTGGGCCACGCCGGGTGGCCGCCTGGGCCCCCCTGGATCCCCTCTGGCCCCACTCGGGCTCTTCGCGAAGCTTCCTGTACGCTGATTTTTCCTATATTTTTCCCGAAATTTTTCTGGCACTTTTTATATGGGGGAAAACTGAAATAGAAAAACAGCAGAAAACAGGAACTGGCACTGTGGTGCACTGAGTTAATAGGTTAGTCCAAATATGATCAAAAGTGTATGAAAGTGTATCTAGATCATAGCAATATCACACAAAACATGCATGGAGCAAGCAGAAATTATAGATACATTTTGGACGTATCAACATCCCCAAGCTTAATTCCTGCTCGTCCTCGAGTAGGTAAATGATAACGGCATAATTTCTGTGGTGACATGCTAGCAACCATATAAGAACTTTGAAAAGTAAAGCAATCAAGGTTAGAAACTCAATTCAAGTCATAACATGCAAGAGTCTATATTAGCATTGAAACAAGTAACAAAAGAACATTAGGTGCAAGAGCTCTCGCTGTCCGTGACTCGAATGTCTCCAAATGGTGTTTGCGTGCAAGAAGTGGGATAGGGAATACGAGAAAAACATTTATTTGTTGAGAACTCAATCTACTAAAGTTTCACACTTGGTCTTTTTCTGGAATCTTATCTTGACTCGTCCCCAGACCACTAGCGAGGTACAAGTCAATTTGATCCACTCATTTTTCAATATTTTGAGCACTCATGCAATGGATGAGCGTAAGCACGAGAGTTGATACTTTGGATGGCAAAGAGAGAAGTGTGGAGGAGGAAGACAAAAAGGATGAGAAAGGCTCACATCAATGAGGACAATCATAGGCAAGAGACGCCAAATGATAGATATGATGTGAGGAGTAGGGATTGCCATGCAACGGATGCACATACGAGCTAGGAAGCTCTCCAATGGAACTAGTGGGGGTGCATCTAACTTGCTCGCTCATGAAGACCTAGAGCTCGTTTGAGGAGGCTCATCCTTGGAATATGCAAGCCAAGTTCTATAGTGTGAAGGTCCCCACATAGCTATATGCATAATGATCATCTCTATGGAGTACAAGGATATAAAGGGAGTACTAGTGTGGATCTCTCAAAAGGATAGTAGTGTTGCCCCTTTCTCTCTTTTTATTTCTTTTTCTCTTTTTTCTATTTTTTTGTATTTTTTTGTGGCCTCAATGGCTCTTTCTATTTAACTCTCATTTGTCCTCTTTGGGATCTTTTATTGTGTCCACTTTGGGATCTTTTCCTCACTTAAGGGCAACACTCTATTTTACAAGAAGGCAAAGGAGATCTTTCACACTTTACAAGGTACTCAAAATCATAAAGAAGATGTAACTATCATGATGTATGCAATGTATGTCGCTGCCAGTGTAGCAAGAACATTTATGACATGAAGATCAAGTCATGAAGAGGTGGAAGTTGCATGGCAATATATCTCGGAAAGGCTATGGAAATGCCTTGATAGGTATGTATGGTGGCTGTTTTGAGGAAAGATATAAGGAGGTTTATGATGACAGAGCGTATCATGCCAAGGGTTTGGATGTACCAGCGAAGGTGGACACCAACTCTCGGAGTGAGAAGAAGGAAATGCACGGCACGGGAGAGGCTAGCAAAATATGGGAAGGTGGAAGTGTCAACTTTCAATACTTACATTAGTCCGAAGAACTCATGCACTTATATCGGTAACTCTCAGTCTAATAAGGAGGTTCACAAAGAGACAAGTACCCCGAGGAGGAGTGTATGGGGGTTTGGTTATCCTTGCGCATCCTCGACTCATGGTACGTGAGTGTTCTCTAATATTCGATCCCTCCAAAGATTAGTGATCCATCTAGTAGGTAGAGTTCTCAACTAGTTTTGTAGGTTTTGAAAATACACACGGATTGCCCAAAATACGACACCTATCACTAATAGGCTAGAGATCTTGACACCAAAAGTTCAAACATTACTCACAACAAAACCTCAAAACTATTGCAAGTTACTACTAAAATTAAATAGCAACCTCAATTACCTACTTTCAAGACAAGACACAACTCAGTGCAACAACCAACTCTCTTTAACAAAATAAACATGAAAACTAAAAAGAGTTCCAGCAAACTAAAAAAATCCAAGGATCTTGCTAAAGACAAACTAAGACTAAAACTAAACATGGCAGTAGCTATGAAAAGATAAAGAACACACAACAACAAAAAGATAGGCAGGAAAAATCCTATGATGTGTTCTAGATTTTGAAAGTGGAGCGTGTTTCTCTCCCACACAAAGTAAGACGGGATCTAACTTGTTATGAACAGCAAGCAAAGCTAAAGAAAACTAATAATAAAACCTAAGAGCGAGACGCTCCAAAGATAGCACATAACGCATGAAGTGATAAAAATATAGTGAGACGAAGGACGAACTGATGATTGTTGATGGAGAAGGGGATGCACGGGGGCATCCCCAAGCTTAGATGCTTGAGTCTCCTTGAATATTTATTGGGGATGCATGGGGGCATCCCCAAGATTGAGCGCTTGACACTCCTGGATCTTCTTTCATCATCTTACATCGCACACTTGAAAACTCCCTTCATACATAACTCATCATAAGCTGATTAGAGAGGTTAGTACCCTTAATAAAATAAATTTTCTCCACTGGATATAAAGATATTCTTGAAGATATACTGTTTCTCAAGAGTGCCAAAAAAATTTGCAAAGAAAAAGCAAGCTTAAGGTTTGCAAAAGTTAGGAGAGACAAAACGTGGCAGAATCTGTGAAAAACAGAACAGCAGGTAGTAAAGATTTTTTTATGGGCACTTCTGCAACACTCAAATCGAAGTTTCACAATTGTATAGAGCACGCTGTCAAAAAAATTCAGATCAAAAAGATGATCTGGTGATTTGATTCAAATTTTTCTGTCAAGGGACAGAATCTGTTTTCTGGACAACATGTCACAACTTTTGCTTCCCTTACCATAAGAGGCTATAACTTGGCACAAAGCTGAAAAATAAAGATACAATGATGTTGCTACAGTAGTAACAAACATCAAGACACAACAAAAGCAAAAAGAAAAACCTAAATTCGTTGCGGGCTGCCTCCCGAAAGCGCTTTCTTTTATGCCTTTAAGCTAGGCATGATGCAAAAGAAGAATCAAGTTTTATCAAGAGAAAGAGAATAACTAGCCCGTGTAACGGACTCAAAAGGTAACTTGATTTTCTTTCTAGGGAAGTGTTCCATCCCCTTTTTGAATGGGAATTGGAATTTTATATTCCCCTCTTTCATGTCAATAACCGCACCAACGGTGCGAAGAAAAGGACGTCCCAAAATAATTGGACACAAAGGTTCACACTCTATATCCATAACAATAAAATCAATGGGAACATAGTTGTCATTGACAATGATAAGAACATCGTCGATCTTCCCCAAAGGTTTCTTTACGGAAGAATCAACAAGACGAACACCAAAAGAACAAGGCTCAAAGGGCTTTAATTCAAACATATCAAATGTTCTTTTGGGCATAACGGAGGTACTAGCTCCAACATCACATAAAGCATAGCAAGAGAAGTTATTTAATTTAATTTTGATCATAGGGTCCCAACCATCCTCTAGATTCCTAGGTATGGAGGCTTCTACTCTAAGCTTCTCCTCCCTAACTTTGATGAGAGCATTTGTGATATGCTCCGTGAAGGCAAGATTTAGTGTGCTAGTGTGGGGGTCTCTAGACATTTTGTGTAGCAAGCTAATAACTTCTGAGAGGGTGCAACTATCAAAATCAATATCACTACTATCAAAGGTGGTAGTAGTGTCGTCTAGGCTCACTTGTTTGAAACCCTCTATGTTCATAGGAGTTTCTTCATCTTTGGTTCAGGTATTAGCATCACCATTAATAGGTCCAACGGGACTAGGAGTGCATTGGGTGCTAATAGTTTGGGTGTCCTCAACAATTTGGATAGTGGCAATTGTGTGGTGTGTAGGAAGGCTCTTAATTCTATCCTCTTCCTCTTTTTCTCTAGCCCACCTTTCTTTAAGTTTATCCATCATCCTAATATTTTTATTAATTTGTAATTGGATATCATTAATAGGAGTGGCCTTATTCTCCTCAAGGGGAGAGGTTCTAATTTTAAGCATCTCAATATCAAGGGCTAAGCTTTCTACCTTCAAATAGAGATTATCTAATTTAGCTAATTTCTCCTCTACATTTTTGTTGAAGGCTTTTTGGGTAGTGATAAAGTCTCTAAGCATGTTTTCCAATTTAGAAGAGGGGTTCTTGTTGCTAGGGTAGGTGTTGTTGTTCCCATAGTTGGATGGAAACGGTCTAGGATTGCTAGCAAAATTACCCCTATAAGCATTGTTGTTGAAGTTGTTTCTAGCAATAAAGTTCACATCTACTTGTTCTTGGGCAACCAAAGAATTTAAAGGGACATCATGAGGATCAATAGAGGGTTTCTTGGTAAGTAGAGACATAATTAAGTCAACTTTTTCATTGAGGGAGGTAATTTCCTCGACAGAGTTTACCTTCCTACCCGTTGGAGCGCGTTCGGTGTGCCATTGGGAATAGTTGGTCATCATCTCATCGAGAAGCTTCGTGGCAGCACCAAGTGTAGTTGACATAAAGGTTCCTCCCGCGGCCGAATCTAACAGGTTCCGCGAGGTAAAGTTCAAGCCTTCATAAAAAGTCTGGATAACCATCGAGGTAGTCAAACCATGTGTAGGGCATTTCTTAACAAGAGATTTCATTCGTTCCCAAGCTTGGGCAACGTGTTCATTATCCAATTGCTTAAAATTCATAATGTTACTCCTTAATTGGATAATTTTAGCAGGTGGGTAGTACTTCCCTATAAAAGCATCTTTGCACTTATCCCAAGAATCTATGCTATTCCTAGGCAAAGATTGAAACCAGATTTTAGCGTGTCCCCTTAAAGAGAAAGGAAAGAGCTTGAGCTTAACAATATCACCTTCTACTTGTTTATACTTTTGCATATCACATAATTCAACAAAATTGTTCAAGTGTAAAGCAGCATCATCTCCAGCACCAGAGAATTGATCTCTCATAATAAGGTTTAGCAAGGCAGGTTTAATTTCATAAGAGGTAGCTGAAGTGGCAGGTGTGGCAATGGGGGTGCAGATAAAGTCTTGGTTGTTGTGACTAGTGAAGTCACACAACTTGGTGTTTTCAGTGGAACCCATAGCAGCAGCAAGTGTGGCAGATTTTTTTTTGTGATTTTTGATAAAAGACACAAAGATAAAAACTGAAAGGTTAACTAACAAGACTAAAAAACAAAGGTAAAGGGTAGTGTGCAACTCCCCTATCTTAGCACTCGGAGTCCTCGGCAACGGCGCCAGAAATTTGCTTTGATGACGCGAGAGTTGACGGGTGTAGTATTCTCGCCCTTCGTTGGTGAGCCCCAAGTGGAAGACGTGATGCAGCACAGCAGCAAATTTCCCTCAGTAAAGATACCAAGGTTTGTCTCCAGTAGGACTCCAGAGATGATAAGTAGGTGTCAGCGGCGCTACTGACGCGGACCTGCACACAGACACAAATAACTTTTTCCCCAACGAAGTTCAGAGAGGTTGTCAATCTCTCTGGTCTTGTTGTTCACAAAGGATCAAACACAAAGGATAAAGATAGCAACTGAAAGTAAAAGCAGAAAAGTAAATGAGCGTGGAAACAGTAATAAGGATATGGACCGGGATACGTGATGTTCACTAGTGACGTCTCTCTCCCAAAAGACGATAAAACTGCTATGCGAGGTAAACAAATTACAGAAGGGCAATTGACAGGATTATGAACGCACCGCAATGCTAACTATGCTACAAAAGAAAGGAAGAGGCTCAAAAGCACGGGCAGTACGCCAAAATAAGTAGACCGAAATCCAACTGCATCTACTACTAATCATCCACCTTGAGATATCTATCCAGAACATCTCGCTGGTATTAAGTTGCGAGCCCCACCCAAAGTGTAAACCCAAAGCAACAGACAACTGCATTAAAAAGCACTTTGCGTAAAGTAAACAATCCTTGCAACCGCGGTTACAAGCATCGTTGTTTTCCCCCTTGTGGCAACAACACATCCCCTAGACTCATGTTTCTGTCACTCAAGCGCGTCATCGGGGGGCATGAACCCACAATCGAGCATAACGTTCCCTCTCGGGGTTGCTACCTACTACTTGGCCAAAGCAATAAACAGCAACGGAGAACATGCAAGAATTACTTAGGAACAAAAATATAAGAGATAAAAACCAAATATATTACTCAATCACAATCTGAACATAATCTCATAATCCATCAGATCCCATCAAACTCAGCATAGCAATAGCAGAAAGATTACAAAAGTGCCTCGATCATGTAGGGCAGCTCACGAGGTCTAAACCATGAAGAACAAAGAGGGAAGGATAACATCACATAGCTACTGATCACGGACCCATGGTCCAAGGAAAACTACTCACGAGACATCCGGGGAGCATCCATGGTGGAGAGGAGACTCTTGGAGGTCAATCCTCCCTCCGGCAGGGTGCCGGGAAGAGGTCTTCTGGTGCTCCCGATCTCGGAAGCGCGGCGACGGCGGAACAGAGGCGAGATCGCGAAAAAGAGTTCTCTCTTCCGAAGTTTCCCGTGACGGAGAATATATAGGCGAAGGGGGGCAACCAAAGGTGGACCAGGGGCCCCAGGCGCCCCCCTGGCGCGACCAGGGGTGGGGCTGCCTGGGCCCCCCTGGCTCCCCTCTGGCCCCACTCGGGCTCTTCGCGAAGCTTCCTGTAAGCTGATTTTTCCTATATTTTTCCCGGAATTTTTCTGGCACTTTGTATATGGGGGAAAACTAAAATAGAAAAACAGCAGAAAACAGGAACTGGCACTGTGGTGCACTGAGTTAATAGGTTAGTCCAAATATGATCAAAAGTGTATGAAAGTGTATCTAGATCATAGCAATATCACACAAAACATGCATGGAGCAAACAAAAATTATAGATACGTTTTGGACGTATCAATATGTGAGATATTTTTTTGTTATTTTACGTACGTGTAAATGCTAATATGTTTAGACACATTTTTTATAGATGCGGCATATATTATTTTAGATGTGTAGATACATGCTAGTATATTAGCATATATTATTTTATATGCTAATATGTTTAGATACACTTTTAGGTGGTTAGTATGGTAATATGTGAGATATTTTATTTATGAGGTATTGTAGGCGGTATAAATTATATATGTAGTATTTGATGATGGAATGTCGTTTTTAGGTGAGGAGGCATGTCTGAATTTGTAAATGTTATTGTTTACTATGGTCCTGGTACTGTTCGTGCAAATGAGTCGGGTGTTGATCTTAGTGAATTTCAGCACGTGGTGATACCGTTGACAGATCCAGAGAAAGTCAGAATTAGTGTGGTGCAGAACTATTTGACGGTGAATTTTGGGTTTGATCCAAATTTGTGGACCGTTAGGATTCAGTCGTTATGGACCAAACACCATACAAATATTTGCTGGGAGTTGTTACCGTTAGATCGGACAAAACAGTGGTTGTCTTGGCTAGCATCATGCAAACGCCGATGGACTCAACCCATTGTCCTAGTGTCCTTTGTGCCAAAGCAGAATAATTTGGGACAAGGTTGCGCCTATGAAACACATACAACAGGACAAAGTAGTGAAGCAACAGGGCAGATGGATGTATCTGGGTCACAACCTTTTGATCAGTGCGGCTATGAACCACATAGCACGGGACAAAGTAGTCAGTCACCAGAAGCTGCTGATATTGGTGAGGCTGATGGGGATGAGCAAGGGGGTAGAATGCAGGAACAAATGGAGAGGGAAGACGAGGATGGCCTAGCGGTAGATCTAGATTCAGATGACGATGATGATGAAGAGGATGATGATGAAGAGGATGATGAAGAGGATGGTGAAGAGGATGACGAAGAGAATGACGAGGATGTGCCTATTCCAGATTCATGGAATTTGGACATGTCGACCGTCATGACTGTTAATGATGGACATGAATCATCCTGGGAGTATCACATGAATAATATTGAAATCGGAGCTCAGTATACCACGAAGGAACAACTACGTGAAGCCGTGATACAATGGGCATTGTCCACACAAAGGATTTTCCAAACTGATGTATCAAATAAACAGTTTTTGACCATGACTTGTGTGGTAGAAGGGTGTGCTGCAAGGGTGCACGGCCATGTTCCGAAGTATGATGCCAACTGGAGAGTGACGAACGTCGTGGATCACACCTGTGTCATTCCAAATATGCGACAGGATCATCCAAACCTAACTTCAACCCTCATTGCGCGACTTTTGTTCAATGAGATAGTTAAGAAGAAAGACATGGAAGCAAAGGGAATACAGACAACAGTTAAATCTAGATGGAAGTATTATATTTCTTATGGGAAGGCTTGGAGAGCTAAGCAGAGGGCTCTAGAGAATAGGTTTGGGACCTTTTTTGACTCGTATGATAGTGTTGTTCGTCTTTTGCGCACTTTGCAGGAGAGGAATCCCGACACATATGTCAATGTCCAACACTTCACAAATGATACAATGCCGGGATATAAGATCTTGCAGCGAGTGTTCTTCTCGTTCAATATTTGCATAGAAGCTTTCAGATATTGTCGTCCGGTGTTGTGTATGGATGGCACGTTCCTCACAGGCAAGTACAAGGGTCAGATACTTACAGCAATAGGTGTTGACGGGAACCAACAGATCCTCCCGATTTCTATGGCGTTCGTTGAGGGTGAGAACTATGAGAGTTGGTTATGGTTTTTCAGACAACTAAAAATAGCAGTTGTGAAGAATCGCCCAAATGTTTGCATCCTTCATGACTGACATGCTGGTATGCTGAAGGCAATTAAGAAATTGCAGCAACCTACCATGGACGAGCCAACACCATGGAATGACTTGCAGAGCCGGTGGTGTATGCGTCATCTTGGCGCTAATTTTTACTCTCAGTTCCATAGTAAGCGACTTATGAATCTGTTTAAAAGATTGTGCAATCAGAATCAGGAGAAGAAGTTTAAATTTTTGTGGGATAGGCTAAATGAATTTACGGGGAACCAAGTTAAGGAAAGGAAAGCTGCACAAAAGGTTGCGCAAGCAGCTGCTGTGGTCTGCACAAGTTGCATTGTTGGCAGAGGATGAGCCTATTGGTCTGTGTGACTTGTCTGGCATTGACCCACCCGGGACGAAGAGAAAGAAGGGAAGGCAAATAAAAAACTTTGAACAATGGATTGAAAAAGAGCTTCCTGAGAAGTGGTCATTGTTGCACGACACACATGGAGCAAGGTACTGCATCATGACAACCAACCTTGCTGAGATATATAACTTTGTACTCAGAGGTAATAGGAGCTTGCCATTGACAGCAATTGTGGAGGGTGTTTTGCATGGAACATTGACTTATTTCAGAGATAGACGAAAAGCTGCCTTCGAGCATATTCAGAACATCCCCAATACATCTTACTGCAGAAAGATCAAACAATACATGGATGACAAGATAGAAAAGGCACGATTGCACACTGTCGTTCCAGTGGGTAATGCAGAATGGAGGTTTGAAGTACGCTTACCGGCCACAAGATTTGGAGCTGGTAATGAGTTGAAAACACATGAGGTTACGATTGGTAATGAGGCAGTTCCAACGTGTCAGTGCTCATGCAACAAACCGAGGTTGTTGCACTTACCTTGCTCACATGTGCTGTCCGTTTGTTCGCAATTGCAGATTGAACCGTTAGCTTTTGTCTCTGTATATTACTCTAAGGAGGATGTGCTCAATACTTGGACATGGGAGATGGCCGGTTTTAGAGTTGTTGGTAACTTCAACAAGGTTAACCCGGCAGAAAGGGAATACGTACCAGACCCGACTCTAATGAGGGTCACTAGAGGAAGAAGGAAATGTCGCCGCATCCGCAATGATATGGATGAGTCTGAAGCTGGTGGTTGTACTCGATTGTGTTTGTTATGCAATGAATATGGACACAGAGAGAAATATTGTCCCAAATATGTTGAATCTGCAAGTGGGCGAGGCAACCGAGGAGGACCAAGAGGAGGACGAAGAGGAGGAAGAGGGGGAAGATGGGGGGGGCAGAGATCTTAGGCAATTCGTGTGGTCGTGTTTTAAGTTGTAATATGTGTATACTATGAACTATGTTTTAAGTTGTAATATGTGTAGACTATGAACTATGTTTTAAGTTGTAATATGTGTAGACTATGAACTATGTTATGTGGACTATGTCGTGCTATATTGTCTTATTTTAATTTTAGGGTGCAGATGGATGCATATCCGTTGCTAAGTCAGGTGATAGATAGAAAGCATCGTGCGGCAATTTGGATGATACACCCTGCTTGGGTAGATCAGTACGTATCATGCGTATTTCTTCAAATAATTGTTAACTTGTAGCAGTCGATAAAAATAATGAAGTTCCATTGGTTTTGAACAGGTTGTCTTGGGTTGGACCCTTACCGATTGCACGACTTGTTGAGTCCACTCCCGCTGGTTGGGTACAGGTTGAACCTGATGAGGAGGGCGATCCTGAGCGTGATGTACACCATGATAAATCGAGACGGCTTTACGTAGACAAGTCGCTGCTCAGCTGTTTAGTCGACAGATGGAGGCCTGAGACCCACACGTTTCACTTTCGGTGGGGAGAGATGGCTCCTACTCTCCAGGATGTGTCATACTTGTTGGGTCTCCCTTTGGCAGGTCGTGCAATAGGTCCGTTGGTCAAGCCAGCACATTGGCGTCGTGATATGGAGGTGCGTTATAATGTTGTTCATCCCATTCCTACTGAGTTGCCGCAAAGTGCACATGGACCTCGAGTTTCCTGGTTGAGCAAGTTTGAGGTAAGAGTGTACATTATCTAAGTTTTTGCTTAATTTCTTAATCAGCTTGTACATTAAGTTTGACTTGTTTATTGTTAAATGCAGATTGGTCAGTTTGGATACCCACAACAGGAGATGACTGGACCGCAGATTACTATATGTCTGGAGGAATATATTTTGTGGTTATTCGGCAAGGTCATGTTCACTGATAACCACGTCGACACTATTAGTGCAGGATTCATCACTATTGCGCAAGAGATCTCGGTGGCACAGAACCAGGAAGGCATTGTGCCGAGGAGTTTCGGTTCTGCCGTCTTAGCAGCTACATATCGAGCTATGTGCAGCGTTTGCACGAAGAATAAGGAAAGTTCTTCCATACTTGGTTGTCCACTATTTTTGCACCTATGGTCGTGGGAGAGGCTACCTATCGGTCGATCTGACGTCGGTGCTATGAGGCCATGGGATAGCCTCATTGATGCATATCACGATGACTTGCCTACTGTTGGTAGCATGTGGACACGTAGATAGGTAAACTTTGCATCATTCACGTTATTCAAGTTGGCACTTCCTTAAACTAACTAGTTTATTTTTCCAGAGACGGTATGCGCAACATCAAGTCAAGAACTACTACGCGTCATTCACGATGCGGTTTGATCAGTTGCACGAGAGTGAGGTGATATGGGAGCCATATGACCATAACATTCTGGCTGTGAGATTCCCGAGCGGCCTTTCTCCCTTGTGTACGAGGGATCAAGGATACTGGTACACTAAAGCCTTTCTTATGTTTGATGTCATTGTGGAGGAGATGGCGCAGCAAAGGGTTATGAGACAGTTTGGTCGGCGACAATTGTCGGACCCTCCTCTTAGACAACCCCGCTTACGACAGGAAATCCACAGGTTCATAAATTTCGTACATTTATTTACACATGTGAAAGGACGTGGATGTCGCCTAGAGGGGGGGTGAATAGGCGCTTAAAAACAATTACGGTTTCGGCTTGAACAAATGCGGAATAAAACTTAACGTTTAATTTGCCAAGCAAGAAACCTAAATAAGCTAGATTCAACTATGTGCACCAACAACTTATACTAAGAAAGATAAACAACTATGTGATAGCAAGATATATAACAAGAGCACTAAGGCTATCACAAAGTAGGTGCACAAGTAAATAGGTTGACTAGATGAACAACCTATGGGACAAGCAATGTACAATAATATGAGCAAGCACAAGATAAACAATGTAATAAGCTTACTCAAAGTAAAGGTAGAGATAACCGCAAGTGGAGCCGATGGAGACAAGGATTTGTTACCGAAGTTCCTTCTCTTGCGAGAAGTACGTCTCCGTTTGGAGAGGGTGAGGAGCACAATGCTCAGATGAAGCCAACGAGGGCCACCCTATTTCTCCTCACGCTCTTACCAATGCAAGATGCCGTGATTCCACTATTAGGACACTTGAGGGCGGTCACCGAACCCGTACAAATGGCGACCCTTGAGGGCGGTCACCGAACCCGTACAAATGGCGACCCTTGAGGGCGGTCACCGAACCCGTAAAAATGCTCAGGGCAATCTCCACAACCGAATTGGAGGCTCCCGTAGCGTGATACGTCCAAAAATAATCACTATTTTATATTGTGATTTCACCTTATTCATTGATATTTTCCACTTTAAAGTGTTGTCTTATGTTGTTTTGGCTTATTTTACACAGTTTACAACTTTCCGGTGCCGAAACAGCAGAACCAGGATTCAACTGTGAAGAAGTGGAAACCAAGTTGCTGAAGCAGATCAAGTCCAAATACGATGAAATTTTACGGGGAGCATTTTTATGCCAAATGACTGGGAGTCACCGAAGGAGAAGGTGAGGGGACCCACCAGGCAGCCAGAAGGGTGCCTGGCGCGGCCCCCCTTCCTGGCCGCGCCAGGCACCCTCCTGGGTGCCTGGTGGCCCCTCTCGGTGCCCCCTTTCGCCTATATAACCCCCTGGGGGTAGAAACCCCTAAAAGGAGCTGCTTTCACGAGACGCCGCCGCCACGGTGCGGAAACCTACAGAGGAGAAAACCAATCTCCGGCGGAGAGATTCCGCCGGGGAGATCACCTCCCGGAAGGGGAGATCGTCGCCATCATCATCATCATCGTCACGGGCATCATCGAGATCATCATCAACATCATCCCCAACATCAGCACCATCTCCATCTACATCCAATCTCATCTCACAATTGCAACTTGTGTTGTAATCCGTACTATCTATCCCCTCTACTCTGTTTGTGTTGATTACTACTTTGTGGTGAATGCTATTGAGTTTTGTTGGAGAAATATTATTGTGTCCAGATTGTTCATCACCTATTTATCACCTCTGATCATGATCTCTTTTATGTCTTGTGAGTAGTTACTTTAGTTCTTGAGAACATGGGAGTAGTCTAGTTGTTAGTAGTCATATGATGTTGAAGTATTATGTGCTGTGTGATACTTAAGTTGTGTTGTTATTTCTCTAGTGGTGTTATGTGAGTCGAACACATAACACTTCACCTTTAATGGGCCTAGAGGGAAACATTGTGCACAAAGGATGCTTATGGTGGGTTGCCGGAGTGACAGAAACCTGAACCCCAGTTCGCAGACTTTCGCACAAGGGAGTTATGGATCCTTGATCGTAATGTTGTGGTTAGGCTTATGCCTTAATTACTACCTTGTATTTGCGGATGCTTGCAGGGTGTGTAATCATAAGAGTACACTTATCTTAGTCTAGAAGGTGTACTAGCATTGATCCACCCACCAATACTTATCACACAATACATATTACTTGGCAGAGTATGGTGAAAGTGACTAGACTATCTCTCCCGTGTTTTCTCGAGAACGCTTTAGCCTTTATAAGTTCAGTTCCTAGGCTTATCCTTGTAAAAGGATTGGGCCACTTGCTACTCCTCAGTTACCCTGTTTACTTTGCCCGTCTTTTACTTTTCTGTTGCTTAAACCAAAAACCCCTAAATATTTACCTTTGACTGTTTGCAGTCTTTCCTTATCCAGTGTCACTTATCAACACCTTCTGCTCCTCGTTGGGAGCGACATCCTTATTTATCGAAAATCTACAATTGATCCCCTAGACTTGTGGGGGGTTGGCGCGGTTAACAGGGAAGGCAACCCAACTAAACCTATTAACTTCTCCGCCATCAACGAGCTTTTCTGGCGCCGTTGCCGGGGAGTGTAGCGCTATTGGTAAGTGAAGCCGATAAGGAAACTTTTATTTTCTGTTGTCACTTTCAGTCCTTATGGACTCTTCTGTTGTTGGTTCGTTGCTGGTAAGGAGCCGCCCCACGACTGTGGTGGTCACTCTTACCCCTACTGAAATTGTGCCCTATAAAATACCATTTGGTATTGTTGATTATGTCTTGGCTAATCGTTATACAGGAGAAGGACATCCGGGAGAACACCTGCTATATCTATCACAATTATGTTCTTTATTTAAGCTTGCAGGTGTGACGATGGAGTTCTTCATGAAGAAACTATTCTCCATATCGCTCAAAGATAAAGCTTCAGATTGGTATAAGCTACTCGATAACTCTGATTCGCTTGAATGGCCAGAGCTTATGTCTCTCTTTTATGCAAAGTTTTATCCTCTTCGTGAAATTCACCAAGACAGGAATTACATCTACAACTTTTGGTCTCGCGACGGAGAGAGCATCGCTCAAGCTTGGGGGAGACTGAAGTCCCTGATGCTCAAATGCCCAAACCATGAGCTCCCCAAGGAAATTATACTTACAAATTTTTATGCCGGGCTTTCTCGTCAGGACAAGGAGATGTTGGATGCCTCCTCTAGTGGGGTATTCCAGACCTGAAGTATGGAAGAAAAATGGGATCTTATAGAAAGGATCCAGAAGAATACTGAAGACTGGGAAATTGATAAAGGTATTGAACCCGCTATAAACTATGAGCATAGCTACATTGAGAGTTATGTAAAGAATGATTACTTTAATACCTTTTGCTCTAAAATTGGTCTTGATTCCCAGCTAATGGTTGACTTTTGCAAAGACTTTGCTTCTCATATTGATTCTTCCAGGACGAAGGAGAGTCAACATCATAAACCTTTCAAGGAGTCAACCATTGAGATTAATGTTACTGATCCTGTTTTACCTGCAGTTGTGTATGAACAGCCTCCTTATCCCTCCAGGATAAAGGAGCACTCTTTTGTTACAGGTATTTTAAATAAAAATGGAAGGACCACTGAAAAACCTGAGGACACGATCAAGGTCCAGCCTCAAGTTGAAATGGTCAAGGATCTGGTAACAAGTGATATTGAAGGTTCCACTATTAGTTTTTGTGCTGTTGCCACTAACATTGTCACAGCCAGGAACAAAGGCCCAATTTCAGGTACACCTGTTGCATCTGTCAAGATAGGAGATCATAATTACTATGGGCTATGTGATTTGGGATCCAGCATCAGCGCTATCCCCTTCACACTTTATCAAGAGATCATGCACGAGATTCAGCCGTGTGAGATCGAGGACATAGATGTCACCATCCATCTTGCAAATAAACAAACAATCTCTCCAGTTGGGATTGTAAGAGATGTTGAAGTACTCTGCGGGAAGGTAAAATATCCTACAGACTTTCTTGTACATGGTTCAGTGCAAGATAGTTTTTGCCCTATTATCTTTGGTAGGCCCTTCCTCAGCACTTGTGGAGCTATAATAGATTGCAAGAAAGGTAAAGTTTCTGTTGAATTCAACGGTGAGCCGTATGAATTCAATTTCTCTAAGTTTTCTAAGCAGCCTCGTGGTACTGACTTGTCAAGTAATGACAAAATTATTGAAGAAATTGCTTCCATTGCTATTCCTCCTAACGATACTTTGCAACAATTTATGGAGGACCACGAGAATGATATACATATGCAGGAAAGGAATGAACTAGAAGACATATTTTTAAGACAACCTGCTATCCTGAAGCACAACCTACCGGTTGAACCTTTAGGAATCCTCTCGCAACCAAAAGAAGACCCGGTGTTCGACCTAAAACCACTACCCGATACGCTCAAGTATGCTTATTTAGATGAAAAGAAAGTATATCCTGTTATTATCAATTCTAACCTTTCAGGGTATGAAGAAGAGCGATTATTGGAGATACTTCGCAGACACCGAGGTGCTATTGGCTATACTCTTGATGATCTCAAAGGGTATTAGTCCATCCATTTGCCAACATACTATCAATCTCGAGCCCGATGCTAAACCGGTTGTTGGTCACCAACGACGGTTGAACCCAACGATGAAGGACGTGGTTAGGGCAGAGGTTCTCAAACTTCTAGCCGCAGGTATCATCTATCCTATAGCTGATAGTAAGTGGGTAAGTCCCGTTCATTATGTTCCAAAAAAGGGAGGTATGACTGTTGTCCCTAATGATAAAAATGAACTAATACCTCAGAGGACCATTATTGGATATAGAATGCGTATTGATTTCAGGAAGTTAAACAAGGCCACCCGGAAGGACCATTATCCTTTGCCCTTTATTGATCAGATGCTCGAGCGGTTGTCTAAAAACACCCACTTCTGCTATCTTGATGGGTATTGGCTTCTCCCAGATTCACGTTAACACCGCGGATCAAGAGAAGACCACTTTCACGTGTCCCTACGGTACTTATGCTTATAGGCGTATGCCTTTTGGTTTATGTAATGCACCTGCTACTTTTCAGAGGTGTATGTCTGCAATATTTCATGGTTTCTGTGAGGAGATTGTAGAAGTTTTCATGGACGACTTTTCCGTCTATGGAAGCTCCTTTGACCACTGTCTCCACAATCTTAATAAAGTTTTGCAGAGATGTGAAGAAACAAACTTGGTGCTCAACTGGGAGAAGTGCCATTTCATGGTTAACGAAGGGATAGTTCTTGGACACAAGATTTCCGCAAGGGAATTGAAGTGGACAAGGCAAAAATTGAAGCTATTGAAAGGATGCCCTATCCAAGGGACATCAAAGGTATTAGTAGTTTTCTAGGTCATGCTGGTTTCTATAGAAGATTTATTAAGGAATTTTCTAAGACCTCGAAACCCCTCACCAATCTTCTCCAGAAGGATGTTCCTTTTGTATTTGACGAAGATTGTAAGGAAGCTTTTCAAGTTCTTAAGAAAGCCTTGATAACCGCTCCTATAGTACAACCACCTGACTGGAATTTGCCCTTTGAAATTATGTGTGATGCTAGTGATTTTGCTGTTGGAGCTGTTTTAGGACAAAGGGTTGACAAGAAGCTGAATGTCATCCACTATGCCAGCAAAACACTTGATAGTGCTCAAAAGAATTATGCTACTACCGAGAAGGAATTCTTGGCAGTGGTGTTTGCTTGTGATAAGTTTAGGCAGTATATTGTTGATTCTAAAGTTATTATTCATACTGATCATGCTGCCATTAAGTATCTTATGCAGAAAAAGGATGCCAAACCAAGACTCATTAGGTGGGTACTCCTTCTTCAAGAATTTGATTTGCAGATTGTCGATAGAAAAGGAGAAGACAACCCGGTGGCGGATAATCTTTCAAGGATGGAAGATATCCCGCACGATCCTATTCCAGTCAACGACAGTTTTCCAGATGAACAGCTTGCTGTTGTAAAAGTACAATCTCATTCTGATCCTTGGTTTGCAGATTATGCTAATTTTATCGTTGCAAAGTTTTTGCCTCCAGGTTTTACATTTCAGCAGAGGAAGAAATTCTTCACGGATTTGAGGCACTACTTTTGGGATGATCCACATCTTTATAAAGAAGGTGCGGACGGGATCGTAAGAAGGTGTATACCGGAACACGAGCAACAAGACATTCTTCGACAATGTCACGACAGTCCCTATGGAGGACATCATGCTGGTGAAAGGACCGCACATAAAGTTTTACAATCAGGTTTTTATTGGCCTACTCTTTTTAAGGACGCCCGAAGGTACGTTCTATCTTGTGATAAGTGTCAGAGAGTTGGAAACATTAGCAGGAGAAATGAGATGCCTATGAATTACTCACTAGTGATCGAACCTTTCGATTGCTGGGGTTTTGATTTTATGGGTCCTTTTCCTCCTTCACACAAGTACACACACATCTTAGTTGCTGTTGATTATGTAACCAAGTGGGTTGAAGCAATCCCCACTGAGAGTGCTGATCACAAGACATCTTTGAAAATGCTCAAGGATGTAATTTTTCCTAGGTTTGGAGTACCAAGGTACCTCATGACAGATGGAGGGTCACACTTCACACATGGAGCTTTTAGGAAAGCTCTAGCCAAGTACGATGTCAATCATAGGATTGCATCACCGTACCACCCTCAAACTAGTGGGCAAATTGAGCTCACCAACAGGGAGATCAAGTTGATCTTACAGAAAACAGTAAACAATTCTAGAAAGGACTGGTCAAAAAAGTTAGGAGATGCTTTGTGGGCGTATAGAACTGCTTACAAAAACCCCATGGGCATGTCTCCTTATAAGATGGTTTATGGCAAGGCTTGCCATTTACCATTAGAGTTAGAGCACAAAGCTTTCTGGGCTGTCAGAGAGCTGAATGCTGACCCAAAGTTAGCTGGTGAAAAGCGGCTCATGAACTTTACTTCTCTAGATGAGTGGAGAAGTGAAGCTTACGAGAGCGCTAAAATGTTCAAGGAAAAGGTAAAGAAGTGGCACGATAAAAGAATTCTGAAACGTGAATTTAATGTTGGTGATAAAGTTTTGTTGTTTAGATCTCGTTTCAGGTTTTCTCCAGGTAAACTACTTTCCAGATGGGAAGGACCTTTTCATATTGAAGAAGTATATCGGTCCGGTGCTATCAAGATCAATAATTTCGAAGGCACCAAGCCTCAAGTGTTGAATGGACAAAGACTCAAACATTATATGGCAGGTGATCCAATCAATGTGGATGCAAGCATGATATACACAAGTACTCATGAAGAACATGTTGCAGCCCAGTTTCAGATTCCGGCAGGAGCAGAATCGGGAAAGGTATGAATTATGGTAAGAAAACACCGCGAACGTCAATAAAAGTTTATTTTTCAAAGTTTTTGCAAAATTAGGAAAATTCCAAGCCTTATTGGAGCCGGAGTGGAGCTCCAGGGAGGCCAGGAGGCCCCCTGGCGCGGCCCCCCCTTCAGGCCGCGCCGGGCACCCTCCTGACTCCCCTGGACACCGCCTCCGACTCCACCTAGACCCGGAACCTTCCTTCTGTTGCAGAAATTTTTGCTATATATTTGCCCGGATCGTCCCGGCACCGTACCTCGCGATTTCGTGTGTTTTCTCTTTCGGTTGTTTCTGCCAGGAAAACTTTTAGCAGATTTAGGTGCCATGGCTTCTCCAAGTTCCCCCAAGGACAAGTTCGTCGTCAACGTCATCAACCCTTACCTCGCAGAGGTGAGGAAGCATCCTCAGGTCCTTCATGTTGAGGACAGTGTCCTCCGCAAGGAAGATCTGAAGGGGCCAGTCAAAAAGGGGAGCACCGAAGATCGGCTGAAGGAGATGGAACAAGAGGTTTTCAAGTACAAGAAGATGGTGGAGCGTAGTGTTGAAGACAACTTCGACATGATGAACGAGTTGAAGACTTTCCACAAGGAGACAAAGGGGATGCTGTCGAGTTTGTCTACATTAGAAGACAAGCTCTACGCACTACAAGCACAGATCTATGATCTTCAGAACCAGAACTGTGAGTATGAACTCAAGTTCTCACGTATGGGTTTGGCTACTGAGTGCAGGATCCCGGAGACCGAGATGTCCTTCGAGACTGGAGAACCTTTACCGTGGAAGCGCTTCGCCAGGGAAAGCATGTTCATCCCCAACAACCAGGAGCAGGAAGAGGAGGAGTAAAACTCCTCGGGTAATGGCATCCCCTTGGCTTGTTCCAAGCTTGGGGGAGTGCCTGGTATCTTTTATCTTTTGTCTTTGTCTTTAGGAGTCAAGTAGAGTCTTATCATGTTTAGGGAGGTCACTTTATGAAATAGGTGTTGCTTTGAGGTCTATCACTCCTTTTGTGGAGAGCTTTGTATCAGTGAGTTCGAAGTCGTCTATGAAGGAATATTAATGAGAAGTTTATTGGTTTCTTCGCTACACTTGGTATTATCTTCACGCGATCGACATCATGAGATGATTCTTATGGGGAGTTTTGACCTTATATCAGGTATGGCTTCGAAAACTTTATTTAATCTTGGCAAGTATAGCTTTGGTCATAACAACAAGCATGTTTTTCTCAAAGTAGCGACATAGCCAAAACCTTTGTGTTATTATGCTTGAAGTGTTATGTTGACAAGGAAGACAACTTGATGTTTCATGTTAGTCTTAATGTTTATGCTTTGTACTGCTTGTATCTAAGTTGTCATCACTTGTCTGCTCTCTCAAAGCCTTGCTAGCCAAAACTATGTACCAAGCGGAATTCTGCTTGTACTTCCATACCCTGAAACCAACATCTTCCACTTGAGTCCACCATACCTACCTACTTGTGGTATTCCACTACCACTCCTAAAGTATATAATTTATGTGCTATCTTTAGATGTTCAAAATCTTCTGTTTTGTGCCACTGATTCAGCTCATGAGGAAGTGGTGGGTAACCCATGACCTTCTTAATTTGGACAAGTTTTATCTTGGGATTGCATGTCTAATCTGCAAACCCCTAATACGAGAAGGGACTGGCATGAGTGCCCAGCTCGTAAAAGATAAATACTAAACACACAAGTTCCTTCGCCCTTTTTCGAGTGATAAACAAAGGAATCCAAGGGGATGTGATCGTCCCCACATGGGAGCCGTTCCTCGAAACTTGTCCAAATCATGAAGTGAGTGAGTTATCTATCAGCATTCGTTGACGGATCATGCACCTCCCAAAAGCTTGTTTTTATTCTGTTTGATCTAGAGATGGCACATGAGTTTTCCCTGCTTGCCCTTTTGCACGGGGTTTATCTTTATTTTGTGCTGAGTTAGTCCTTCCTTTTTCCTTCCTTTCTAAAGAGAGAGAGCAGACACTTGGTGTTAATAAAGATGCTTGCATATAAAGTTGCATTGAGATCTAGCATGTTACATCTTCGTTGACATTATCTTTTGATAAGTGAGTTGTTTACAAAAGCTTATGTTTGGTAAACATCTTCCTTTGTGTTGACATGTGCACTTCTTGACTAATAGCATGTTCTTTCAAAAGTTTCGACTGTTTAATCAAAAGAGAAAGAGCAAAAGTAAAAGCTATTAGTTGTTCCTTGACCAAGGCTATGTTTGTCATGATTTGATGAGTTTTCCAGGTCCTACTTTGTTATAATTGTTACTACTTCTTATAAGGACCTTATGAGTTGAGGTTGCTGTTGAGGATGCTTAAGTTTGGTGAGGAATCTTGATGCTTCTTGTTCGTATTCTTTTTATCGACACTTCACTCTCTAAACTTGTGGACAGGTTTACCGAGCTCAGTAATCGCTTGAGGACAAGCGAGGTCTAAGCTTGGGGGAGTTGATACGTCCAAAAAGCATCACTATTTTATATTGTGATTTCACCTTATTCATTGATATTTTCCACTTTAAAGTGTTGTTCTTATGTTGTTTTGGCTTATTTTACACAGTTTACAACTTTCCGGTGCCGAAACAGCAGAACCAGGATTCAGCTGTGAAGAAGTGGAAACCAAGTTGCTGAAGCAGATCAAGTCCAAATACGATGAAATTTTACGGGGAGCATTTTTATGCCAAATGACTGGGAGTCACCGAAGGAGAAGGTGAGGGGACCCACCAGGCAGCCAGAAGGGTGCCTGGCGCGGCCCCCCTTCCTGGCCGCGCCAGGCACCCTTCTGGGTGCCTGGTGGCCCCTCTCGGTGCCCCCTTTCGCCTATATAACCCCCCGGGGGTAGAAACCCCTAAAAGGAGCTGCTTTCGCGAGACGTCGCCGCCACGGTGCGGAAACCTACAGAGGAGAAAACCAATCTCCGGCGGAGAGATTCCGCCGGGGAGATCACCTCCCGGAAGGGGAGATCGTCGCCATCATCATCATCATCGTCACGGGCATCATCGAGATCATCATCAACATCATCCCCAACATCAGCACCATCTCCATCTACATCCAATCTCATCTCACAATTGCAACTTGTGTTGTAATCCGTACTATCTATCCCCTCTACTCTGTTGGTGTTGATTACTACTTTGTGGTGAATGCTATTGAGTTTTGTTGGAGAAATATTATTGTGTCCAGATTGTTCATCACCTATTTATCACCTATGATCATGATCTCTTTTATGTCTTGTGAGTAGTTACTTTAGTTCTTGAGAACATGGGAGCAGTCTAGTTGTTAGTAGTCATATGATGTTGAAGTATTATGTGTTGTGTGATACTTAAGTTGTGTTGTTATTTCTCTAGTGGTGTTATGTGAGTCGAACACATAACACTTCACCTTTAATGGGCCTAGAGGGAAACATTGTGCACAAAGGATGCTTATGGTGGGTTGCCGGAGTGATAGAAACCTGAACCCCAGTTCGCAGACTTTCGCACAAGGGAGTTATGGATCCTTGATCGTAATGTTGTGGTTAGGCTTATGCCTTAATTACTACCTTGTATTTGCGGATGCTTGCAAGGTGTGTAATCATAAGAGTACACTTATCTTAGTCTAGAAGGTGTACTAGCATTGATCCACCCACCGATACTTATCACACAATACATATTACTTGGCAGAGTATGGTGAAAGTGACTAGACTATCTCTCCCGTGTTTTCTCGAGAACGCTTTAGCCTTTATAAGTTCGGTTCCTAGGCTTATCCTTGTAAAAGGATTGGGCCACTTTCTACTCCTCAGTTACCCTGTTTACTTTGCCCGTATTTTACTTTTCTGTTGCTTAAACCAAAAACCCCTAAATATTTACCTTTGAGTGTTTGCAGTCTTTCCTTATCCAGTGTCACTTATCAACACCTTCTGCTCCTCGTTGGGATCGACATCCTTATTTATCGAAAAGCTACAATTGATCCCCTAGACTTGTGGGGTTTGGCGCGGTTAACAGGGAAGGCAACCCAACTAGACCTATTAACTTCTCCGCCATCATAGCGTTCCGAAGCTTTCCACCACAATGATTGAGCTCCGTAACAACAAGCCTCTAGGGGCCAACGCACCCAAGAGGAACAAGCTCTAGAGTGCCAATGCACTCAAGAGAACAAGCTCTAGAGTGCCAATGCACTCAAGAGTAGCAATCTTCTCAACTTCACTCACTACAAAGAATCCTCAGAGAGAACTCAAACCGATGCACCAAATGCAATGGCAAGAGCACACGAAGTGCTCAAGTCCCCAACTCTCAAATCCCACCAAAGCAACAAAAGCTATGGAGGAATATGAGAGGAAGAACAAGGAGAACACCAAGAACTCCAAGATCTAGATCCACAAGGTTCCCCTCACTTAGAGGAGAGATGGCTTGGTGGAGAATGTGGATCTAGACCTCCTCTCTCTTTTCCCTTAAAAAGGAGCAAGAATCATAGGAGGGGAAGAGAGTAAGCAAGCTCAAAGAGGTCAACAATGGGGGGAAGAACTTGCACAAAACCGGTGGAGACAAAGGAGGAAGAAGACCTCCTTTTATAGTCTCCCACGAATCCAGCCGTTGGAATCCGTTGGCAGCCCACCAACCACGGTACTACCGCGCTGGGAGCGGTACTACCGCCCCATGGTACTACCGGGGGGCAGTACCGTGCCCACTACCGCAGAGTCCAGTGGACTTACGGTAGTGAGTGCGGTACTCGCCCACGGTACTACCGTGGCGCGGTACTACCGCTCCAAGAGCGGTACTACCGTGGTGCGGTACTACCGCACCGAGCGCGGTACTACCGCCCCAAGGTACTACCGAAGCCCAGTGTCGTTCCCACTACCGCAAAGTCCAGTGGACTTACGGTAGTGAGTGCGGTACTTGCCCGCGGTACTACCGTGGCACGGTACTACCGCACTGGAAGCGGTACTACCGCCCTGGCAGAACCAGGGAGCCCAGGCCACACAACAGATGAACTCCAAATGAAACAGGCAAACCCTGAACTGCCACAACTTCTGTAAATGAACTCCGATTGAGGAAAACTCAAGCTTGATGGAAAGCTAACGAACAGAGCTGCCTAATCACGACTGGAAATATTTAGAAGTGGCAAGGGAGAAATGCCAAACCAATAGAGCTGTGAAACCTCTAACCAAGAAGAACCGACAAATCTCCCACATCGAAAAACATAAGAGAGGACGCATATGAAATCCGTTTTCGATGAACAGGAGCTTGTCATGAAGAAGACCACAAGCTCCAAAACCCACAAAGGAAGTGGCAAGGGAGAAATGCCAAACCAATAGAGGCGTGAAACCTCTAACCAAGAAGAACCGGCAAATCTCCCACATCGAAAAACATAAGAGAGGACGCATATGAAATCCGTTTTCGATGAACAAGAGCTTTTCATGAAGAAGACCACAAGCTCCAAAACCCACAAAGAGTAAAGACAAACAAGAACCAATAAAGATGATGCCAAGGATGCAAAAGGTTTGAGCTCTCCACGAACGACTCGGCCTAGCCTATAACACGGTCTCCTAACTACTACTAAGAGACCGGTAAACTAGACACCTATCTAGTCAAACCTTTGTCTTGCGCATAATCCACTTGAGCTTGATGATGACGATCTTGCCCGCCTCAAGTTGGAACATCTTCCTTGATTCCGCCGGCTCGATGAAGACTTGTAGATAGCTCCCCCATACTCCATTATGGGTGAGCCTCTTTTAGGCACATCTTTAGGCACATCTTCACACGACCATTATCACCAAATGGTCGGCAAGCTCCAAGCATACGATATCTTCGTGATGCTCCTCTTGACCTTGCACACATCTACTTGACCAATCTTTAGATAGCTCCATGAAGAACACCTTGGTCAACACATAATCTTCATCTTACAACCTTGAAGCCAACATATGATCTTCAAGCGTTGCCTATGGACAAACTTTAAAGTATAACTCAAGGAAATCATTAGTCCATAAAGATTGTCATCAATTACCAAAACCAAACATAAGGGCACATGCCCTTTCAACATGCATGCATAATAGTTTGTAGTATATAAATTTCGTACATTTATTTACACATGCATGCATAATAGTTTGTAGTATATAAATTTCGTACATTTATTTACACATGCATGCATAATAGTTTGTAGTATATAAATTTCATACATTTATTTACACATGCAGCATGAATCGCCAAGGAGACAGGTCGACGACACTATGGCTACAGATCCTGCAGCCATACATAGATGGATGGGTGACTGCCATGACATCAGTATGGCCGTCGAATAAGCTATTTGAGGAATGGCGTGGAGATTTTGATGCGTATCTGCAGACGTATAGGCGGACAACTCGTCTACGTTTGGTGCAGACTTCTCACCCTGAGCAGATGCATCCCCCTTCTGTTACAGATATGTACCCACTTGAGGCTATTACGTGAACCAGACACTATGCGGTAAGTACCATGCACCTTATTTTATCCCCTTCTCTATGTACGTTTGATTGATCAAACCTAACATTATGTTTTTGCATTACAGGCAGAGTTGATAGATGAAATTCAGCGTGATGTGACTGCTTTTACACCGCATCCGGAACATGACGGGTGGTTCAAACGGCTTGAGGATAAGCTACGAAGCGTCTACACCGTTCTTACGTGTAGCCGCTCTACGGACGTTGTGCCCCGCCGTGCTGATCCTTCGCGCCACTCTTCCCACACTCGGGATTCACAGGTATCGACCCTGCATCACTCTATGCATCGTCAGGAACCACGTCCATGTCTTACACCACTACCGACTCCCCCCCCCACCACCCACTAGCCAGCCAGATATTTCCCAGCCTGGTAGTTCATCGTGGCACTTGCATCGACCTACTTACCATTTAGATCCTTTCCAGCCTGGTAGTTCATCGTGGCACATGCAACCACCCCCTAATTACCAGTATGGGATGCCACCACCTAACTACCAATACGAGATGTCACAACCTAATTACCAGTATGGGATGCCACCACCTAATTCTCAGTACGGGTGGAACCCCTCCGCTGCTCCATTGAGTCAAGCCATGGGATAGGTATGTACTTTTCACTTTCCGTACTTATTTATATCAAAGAAATATGTACCTAGAATTAACATAGCATCTACAGGTGGGGATGCCGAGTCTTCACATGATGAGCAGGGCGACCATTATTTATACGACACTCCTCCTCCGCCCGTCACACAGGAGACACAGACACATGAGGAGGAACCATTGCGCGGTCGAGGTTTGCGTGACCACCATAGTCCGAGGCGCTGGTCACCTTCAGGGCGTCGGAACCGTCCTACGAGACAGCCGCGGTATCGTGATCATAGAGACGAGTGAGACATATTTCTATGTATAAGACATATGACTGTCTACTTATGTATGAGACATATGCCTATTATATGTATGAGACATATGCCTATTCTATTTTAGTGCACATATAGTTTAGTGGTGATAATTCTGATACTACAACAAACAAATTATTCAACGTCGTTAAACAACTACAACATCAAGACAATACAACATGAAGACAACATATGTGAATAAAACAATACTTAGCAATAGTACAACATACTACAAAATAAATTAAATGAAAGTACTTAAACTCAAATTAAGATACAACATAGTGCTTCTCGCTAACACTACATAAAGTCATCATCACTATTTTTCCAAAGCTGACACTGATGCATGTAACACTCTTACCTACTTTTTTTCCACAGTAAGTTTCCGTGCTTGTCTGTCATAAAGTCATCATCACTATCTTCATCGGGTTTTGGTGATGCATCGCTTGATTTCTTATTCTTGGCTGACACTGATGCAACACTTTTACCTGTTTTTTTTCCACGGTAAGTTTCCGTGCTTGTCTGGCATAAATTCATCATCACTATCATCACCGGGCTTTGGTGATGCATCACTTGATTTCTTCTTCTTCGAGCTTGAGGTAGTCTTGTCCTTACCCTTCGACGATGAGGTAATCTTGTCCTTACCCTTCGATGATGAGGTAGTCTTGGTGCTCGGCATGAAGACATCTTCTTCGTGCTCGGTGTCGGAAGTCCATAAAAAAGTATCATCTGCTCCGTTCCTTATGTGTCTTCCTCGCTTCTCCCATCTTCCATGCAACCTCGGAAGTTCTTTACGTATCTCCTCAAAGGTCCTTGGAGGCCACCCCGACCTTGTTAATTGGTGACCTAACTCATTCAGTAGGGTGTCACTACTGATGAGTTCATCCCATGGAACTATCCTATTGTCTATCTTGAAATTGGCAGCTAACTGCAGAAGACATTTGTCCATACCACGGAACCAGCTCATTTTGTAGGGTGACACTATACTTGACTGCTTCTCACCTTAGTGTGGATGGGGTTTTATAGGGTGAGAAGAGAAGAATGGGCGGGAGAAAGATGGCGGGAAGAAAAGGGGCGGGAGAAAGATGGCGGGAAGAAAAAGGCGGGAGAAAGATGGCGGGAAGAAAAAGGCGGGAGAAAGATGGCGGGGAAGATTAAAAACGAAAAAAGTGGACCTAAATATAAAATTAAGTGCTTTCGTCACTACTAAGGCTGAAAGCCACTAATCGGCATTACATTCACGTTAAATGTTAGATTAAGAGGGTATTAGGGCATACAACACACATTTCGGCCTTAATAAAGCCGAAAGAGACCTTTCAGCCTTAGTAGTGCCGACACATGTACTTTCGGCCTTAGAAAGGCCGACACATATACTTTCGGCCCTAGTAGCGCCGATGGAGTGCTATTTTTCAAATAAATTCAAATCGTGTGCTAACAATGATTTTGTTATTAAAAATAATATTATTTAAAAAAAATTCTTCATTTTTATGGTATAGCTGCAGAGTATTTCATTAAGTACTCCCTTCGTTCGAAATTAGATGATTTCCATTTGTTCACATGTGTATGTAGACATGTATACAAATGAAATTCATCTAATTTAGAATGGAGGGTGTACAAAATAACATAATAGAATGAAAATTACTATGTATATTGAGTTTTTCTTTCTTCTATGTATAGATGCAAGTTGAGGTAAGATTTGTTTTTGGCATGATGCATGATGAGATGTCATGCTTGTACGATGAAAGAAATGGGTTAATGAGGACTAACTATAGAAAAAACATGCATTGATGAAAATTGGTTTATTATGCTCAACGTCTTTCTAAGCACTTTAAATTGTACATGATCTAAATTGATCTTGTGATTTCATTTATCTTCCTAGAAGGTAGTCAAGTTTGTACTCCCTCCGTAAACTAATATAAGATGTTTTAAATTACTAATTTAATTATTCAAAACATTTTATATTACTTTACAGAGGGATTTATTTTGTTCACCTAGTCATCATCAACATTGCATGTCTTAAAATATTATGTTTGGGAATTAAAAATGAATCCGACGAGAAGGAAACATTTTTTTTTTGAGCGGGACGAGAAGGAAACAAAGAGACGACGAGACGAGAGGTGTGGCTGGGCCAATTTGGGCCTTTGAGATGGGCCCTGTGTTAGTTGGCATTTGGAGGAAGAGATAGTTTAAGCCGCCCCATGGCCATGGATCATCGTCGTCTCCGGCTCAGATCTGCCTCTGCCCCGCTCCACCCCGACCCGTACCACGGCGGACCACCCACGACTCCACCAGCAGAGGCGCCTCTTCGCGGACAACTCTTCTCCCCCTCCCGCGATCTCTCCCCGAGATCCCCCGACCCGCGCCACCGCCGCCCGCGCGGCCGGCCGGCCGGCCGGCTCCGAGTTTCTCGAGGCCGCTCTCGCCCCGGCGCCCGCGCGGAGTCGACCAGGCACGCCCGCCAGGGACATTCCGCGACCCCCGCCCGCGCGGCTGACGGAGAGCGGCCATGAATTTCCTCTACCGAGCCGCGCAGCCCGAGCTGCCGCGGATCCCCGAGCAGGCCAAGACCCTGGGGGGCCTCATCGGCGAAGATCCGTACCGCGTCTCCACGGCCACCGACGAAGATGGACCTGCCAGCAACGGAGCCGCCGGGGAGATCGGCGGGGACGCTGCCGCCGCCGCCGCCGCTTCCCCCGCTGCCGCCTCCGCAGATTCCAAAGGCCCGGCTCCGGCCGGGAAGCACAGCGACGTTTCCGAAGACGAAGGCTGGATCGCGATTCCGAGCAGTTGGTGCCATTCTCCCTTGCTTGGCTTTCTCTTGGCCGCGCTGGAGATCTCACCAGCGCCACATTTCTCTCTGGAAATGCCGTCCCGGTAGCTTACTGACTCACAATTTGCTTTGGCAGAGGCGCTTCCTGAGGATTGGAGTGAGGTTTCTGACATGCTGCAGTTGCGGCCTTTGGATCGCCCCTTCCTTTTTCCTGGTAAAATGCACTTTCCTTCCCAAGTTACTTGAGAGCTCTGGCACTAGTACATCTGTTCTTTTTGTGGAATCTAAATTAGTTTGGTTATCAGGCGAGCAGGTTCATATACTGGCGTGCTTATCAGCCTCCAAGCAAGACGTGCAGGTCATATCTCCATTTAGAATTGCTGCAGTGATCTCTAAGAACGGGAATTCGCCGAAGCACCCCACAAAAAAATCTAGCACCGTCAGTGAAAATGGTGATGCAAATGGAACAACCGGAGAAAATAGTTCTCACGGCGCCGAGGATAGCATGGAGAGTGTTGAACTCAATGACAAAGTATCTCCTTCAGCACAAGATATTTTGGAGACTGAATCTCTCCTTCGGATGGAAGACCGCAAACAGCAAATAGAAATCATGCTGCAAAAATTCAAGAGATCTAATTTTTTCGTCCGGATTGCGGAGTCAGACGAACCTCTCTGGTCCAAGAAAAGAGTAACTGCAACTAAGATGGCAGACGAACAATCATATTCAGATAGCCAGGGAAATAACACAGTTTCAAGGAGTACTGCTTACAATACCATCTCTGATAAAGGGGTTTTTGATGGTAGCACATCTGGAGGAGTCGCTCGTGATACTGTAAGGTGCTATGCTCTGCAGAATGGAGACATTGTGGTATGTTTCGAACAAATCGTCTGTTTAGTTGCTAGGTGACATTATACACTTGATTTTTTTTTTGTAATGAATTACTTTGGAAGGATTATGGACTATGCAGAAATAGTGCAAGTCTGGTACTATAGTTTTCATTTCATAGCCATCTGCTTGATGCCAGGAGACTAGTCTGAAATCTACTACTCCCTCCGATTCATATTAATTGTCTTGAATTGGATCTATCTAAACATATTATAGTGCTAGATACATCTATTTTAGGACAATTAATATGGATCGGAGGGAATATCTTACTGCATCAGTTTTGGCAAATTGACAACTGCCTTGAATACATTGCTTCTCTTCATTTCATGCACCTTTATATTCGTCACGGTAGTAAGTAGCGTCCTGCAAATTTTGGAGTTATGTCTCGCCATCTTCAGTGAAATTAGCCAATACACATTTTAAGCAAATTCATGTAAATCCTTTACACAACTACTGCAGTTGTCTGTATACTAATCATGTTTGTTATTAGTTTATTAAACGAGCATGTTTATTCTGTTTTAATTTTATAGAAAGCATCTTCAGAAAGAAGGTAATGGTGCTAGAAAGCAGTTAGGTTGCATTCATGTACTTCTGTGCAATTCTGGGTTGCTTATGTGTGTGCTGATTAATCACCTCATGTTCTCTGTCGGAAGGATGCAGGTTGTTTTGCAAGTGAATGTTGGTGTTAGCAATATGGTAGATCCAGTGCTTGAAGTTCTTCAATTTGAGAAGTCTACATCAAACAATTATATGCGTGAGAATCTTGTCAATGGACTTCCTAACGGTAATGAGGATCCTTGTCAGGAGCTGCTTAGCTGGTTGCTCCCTTTAGATCGCACGCTACCTCCTCGTTCTTTATCACCTCCTACTCTCAATCCCAGTATATCTCACAAGCAATCTTATTCTGCTTCTGGGTCCCAAATATTTTCGTTAAGTCACTTCAGAAGCTATTCAATGCCTTCACCCTCCTCCGCTCAACTTCCCAACATAAGACCACCCGCAATATCTGAAAATCAAGAATTTGTGCCTGAAAAGCCTGCAAAAACACCTGATGTTATAAATGACGGGCAGCTTTCCTTTAGAGGAGTTCCTTTGGAGCCTGAACGGTATTCTGTACGTTGTGGTCTAGAAGGTGTATATCTACCAGGGAAAAGATGGTCAAGAAAAGTTGAAATAATTCAACCAATTGAAGTTCATTCTTTTTCTGCCAAATGTACTGCAGAAAATCTTCTTTGTGTCTTAATAAAGGTTTATATGACCATCCAAACCATTCATTTTTCTTATACTTCTTGAAGAAACTTTCAAAACTAATGCTTATATCTTCAATTCTCAGAACATTGCTCCACGGCATGTGCAAGACATAGTTGTATTCATAGATGCAATTACTGTTGTCTTTGAGGAAGCATCTAAAGGAGGTTCTCCTTTATCTCTTCCAATTGCCAGTATTGAGGTCGGGCATGGTCACAGTTTACCAAATCTGTCACTCAGGTACATGCAAATTTTCTCATGGATGCTTCCAAAGACTCACCATTGTAGCTTAAAGTTTAAGTGTGACATGGTTTCTGCAATAAATTGATTCCCCTTTGGATTTTAGACTCTAGTGCTTTGATCTCGCCTTTTTTTATTAGCAAATGGAAGAAATTCTTGCAACATGTTGTTGTGTTATCGCTATTATCCATCTTCCTCTTACTTTTCAGTTTTAGTTTGAACAAGTTGGTTTTGTATAACATACAGTACTGTCTGGTCTCCTTAATGCTGGATTGGGCCAAACCCTTTTACTTTTGGGAAAAGCTATGTAGCAACGTGTGCACCTATGTCTTCCCATGCTACCACCTTCCAATGGAGCTTTTCCCTTATAGAGAAGAGCACATATGAAGAATAGCTCCATTGAGGGGTTCTTTCCTTTAAAAGGTAGAATAGAAAACAGTATACAGCTCTAATAGCATGGTTCGATATATAAATCATTTTGAAGCACGATTATAGTTTAGAGCATAATAACATCAAATCCAAATGTGTACATCCTTGTTGCAGACCCAGCTTACCAAAAGTCAATGTAGTAGCGGGTAATATTAGGAAGAGAGATGAAAAACAAAACCTAAGAACTGGCATACCAGAATGTTGAAGTGGAGTGCACCGTATATAAAAAAAAATGACAATTCAAAAGATAGAAAAAGCAAAAGCTTATCAAAATGCTTCAATTCTTATGACAGTAATCTGATGGGAATGTTAGAATGATCAATAAGCCACATGCATGAAAGAGCTATGGAATCTGAAGAACACAATATTTTGAAGGTTAGAACAACTTATAGCTTCACTTTACACCATAACCTATACTCCCTCCGTTCCGAATTACTTGACATGGCTTTAGTTCAAGTTTAAACCAAGCATGAACTAAATTCATGTCAAGTAATTCGGAACGGAGGGAGTACTACACAAAAATATTAAATTGCTATTACCTTGACGAAAATAATATGGTTACAGAAAGTCAGTGTTTGTGAGAACATAGTTTCCTGAAAAACAGATGTGGAACCTCAAATGGGACCATGTCAGAGTTACTTCAGCAACATCTTGTTTGCACCACCTTTCAATGCTTATGGCAATTCAATGAGAAAAAACATAGTACGTATAACCTATGACTGTGTAGTCCTTTTGGGGATCAAAACACGACATCTAAGAAGCATTAGTTATTATGTTGGGTCCAAATACCAAAGAAAAATGTGAGGAAAGATTGAAGTGCTGATAATCTGAACTTCTTACCCCAATGTTGATCAAAGCTTGCATTCACTGTAGACATTGTGGATGACGCCTATACTAATCTTTAAGCGTCAATGTTAGCATTTGCTAAAAGAATTGTCATCATAGAACTCAGCTGCAATATCTAATATCTTTTACCTCACTCAAGAGAACATTATATAAATTTGATTGCTAGCTGCGCCCACCTCATTGATCTGCACACGAGTTTAATTGAGTTGAGGGAAAACAGAAAGGTATCTATCATTAGTTGGGCGGACAAAGAAGATAAAAGAAAGATAGAGAGGGTATAATTTGAAATAGATCTAAGACAATGCAACAAACCAGAAAAAACAAATCACTGTATGTTTGAGGCAAATCGGTGTTTGTGGAGAGGTCACCTGATCATGACATGACAAAGATAACAAAGAAAAGGCTACCAACCTTGAACTGATTCTTGTCATTTAGTTGCTTGTTGATCTCATAAGTGTTTTCTTTTTCTTCTCATCTTTGAGTACACGATCAAATTCTTTCATTAAAAAGAAAAAAATACGATCAAATTCTTTCATTTAGCTGCAAGAACTCTTAGAAAATCTACATAAATTTAGGACATAACATAACAATTCAGTATTACTACCCCAGATAGAGAGGATGCAATAGTTCATCACACAACATATAGAATATCTGAAACTGCATGTTCAAGTAGAAGCAGATAATGGTGCTTTATGAGAGCACATGACAATATTTAGTCATACTTACCACTTGCACTCCCTCATCTTCCCAGTGAGTCCATCTGCCAGCTTGGATGCCTGTCATAGTCCTTGATCTTGTTTATCTTCTGGAACCCATTCGTACAACAACCAACCTCCAATCAAAATCAATCGACCAAGCTAGACAACATAGGTGAAACCTGATCTCAGCACGTGGATCACATTGCAAGAATTAACATTGGCACAACTACGGAGAAAATTGGGACTGAAATTTCGTGAAGAAAAAAAAGGATTAGGGAGAAAATCGTTGCATTGTTGAATCCATTTACCTTGCTGATGGGAACATTGATGCCAATGATATTGGAGTTCAACTTGCAAACTGGAAATCCCACAATTTCCCGCTGGCGCTAGCGATGTTCCAATACGATGGAGAGAACAGAATAAACATGGTAGAGGCAAGCAGAGCCCGAGTCCCTCTTGTTCCTCTTAGAGAGCAAAAGGAGGAGGAACTAAGGGGATGCAGGACGGGCAGTGGCAAGATAGGCGTTCTGGGGTGGGTGCGGAGGCTAGCTGCAGATGGCCGAACCTGATGCAGACGATTGGAAGTGACCAGCGCGCTCCTGGCGGGCAGTAGCGAGGGCGCCCTGGCGAGGTGTGGGCGCATAACATCGAGCTCCATCTTGGCATGGTTTGGTGATGAGTTATGCACAACGGGGCTCGATTTTGGCAGCGATGGCTCAATCAAGAATAGGAGGATGAGAAAATCAAACAGCCGTGTCTACAAGACTCTACATGCATTTGGCCTCTTTGACTACCTCATCGGTTATAGAAGTCGGAAGAGCAAAAGACCCAGGGATAGATGCGTACTAAATACATGTTGTATCGGATGATTTGATTGATTTTTTTTGTTAGATGGCATGTGTGGGACATGTGTGATGATGTGGATAGGCTGCATGTCAAGAGAAATATTATAGTGGGAATGAACTATTTAGGTATTATAGATGTGTAGTTACTTGACAACCAAGTTGATATAATCTGGCAAATGTATGGATAATTATCAGGTAAGCAAGTAACAGTAATGTGGCAAGTACCGATGAAAAAAAAAGTTGTCAAAACATATTGACATGGGATCTAGTTTCGAAGATCTCATCGCGAGAAAGCTAATGGTGAAAACGGATCGTCAATTGAATTAACGGTTTGGGAGATAAACAAAATTGAAGTTTTGAAGATGGCAAAGCTAGCACATTAGCAGGATGGATGGCCAGCTGTAGGGTGTCTGTGTGGCGCTGTTTCGTAGTCACGTCCTTTACTTTTACATGATTCTTTAAGCAATAAACATGGGAAGATGCATCACATTACATACACTAGACCCTTGTTTGAAGCTTCTGCTGAAGACTGACGGTTTCCATATATCTCAAGTATTACTTCTTTCTTTCCAGGCGGGGTGAGGAGCACTCATTCATTCTGAAGCCAGCAATTATGTCCTCCAGGGATCGGAGGATCAACAGTGATGTACCTCTGACTTTGTCACTCCCAAAGATGTCTGGAGCTGCCTCAAATGCTTCCACTCCTAGGGTTAGCGAGCCCAGCGCTGGTCTTACTGATCAGTATGCTGTACTTATATCATATCGCTGCAATTATACAGGTGAACTGTTGGAAAAATAGAACATGTGCTTGAGAACAAGTGTAGGCTGATAATTCTGACTTCCAGCCCTTCTTATCCTCTGTAGAATCAAAACTTTTCTTCAAGCAAGCCACAAGCTGGCAACCCTGTGCAGCTAGTGATCTTATGATCTCTGTATCTTCTGAACTGTCATTGCGGAATCCAACCCCGAGTTCTCGAGTTCCTCAACTCCCTGTGCAGGTTATTTTGGTGCTTCTTTAGGTCCTGTTGCATTTTCCATACCTCACGCTGATAGTGCTAATTGTTATTTTTCAGGTCTTAACCCTTGAAGCTACTAATATGACTTCAGAAAACCTCACATTAACTGTTCTTGCTCCAGAAGCATCTGGTTCTTCTTCAGTTGTATCATTGAACTCAGCTCCAACCACACCAGATGGTTCTTATGATAATCTTAATGAGCCTATAAGAAGGTCTGGCTTGGGAAAACATGGAACTGGTTTTCGGAGACTGAATTCAGTTGTTGCTGGCTCTCCAAAAGAAAGCGACAATGGAGGAAACAGAATGAGCACTTCAGCAGGCTGCACTCATTTGTGGTTGCAGAGTGCAGTTCCTCTAGGGTATGCCTCGACTTTTTTGTTCCTTCTGGTGAGAGTCACAGCTCAGTATCTCAATACGCTGACGAATTGCATTCATTGTGGTTAAAAGGTGTGTTCCTGCACGTTCAAGCACCACTGTGAAGCTGGAGCTACTTCCATTAACAGATGGGATCATTACACTAGATACGTTGCAAATAACCATTAAGGAGAAAGGTAAAATCAATTTTTTTCATGAGAAAAGCAAAGTACAGATATAGTGCCTACGCGGGGAGCAATTTTTTTGTTATTGCTACTCTGTAGTACCTGTCATTCTTTTCCCTTGGCAGATTAAATTTTAAGATGATGTTTCTATATTGTGGGGGATTAGATGACCAAACCTCTCAAGTCTGTGCCACCTTTTGCTGCTGATTCACGACATGAATCTTTCTTCTTCCACAGGTCTTACGTACATACCAGAGCACTCATTGGAGATACACGCATCGTCTGCCATCTCAGCAGGAAGGTCATAGTAGGAATTAGCAGAGCATTACTCTGTCTTCTTGTCTGGTTCAACCTCTGCACGGAGTGCGAGTCCAGGCGTGCAGGTGCTCATTTGTATTGGATGCTGGACATGGGAGCTTCTAAGGCAGGATCCAGGAGCTGAGCCAGCCAGATAATGATATGTTTCTGCCGAAGACGATGTTCGCCGCATCAACTGGGGAAAACGAGACAAACGCATTGTGTATCCGGATTCATTCACATATATATGCATTTATACGTGGAGTGCCGAGCGATTGGGCAGGCTCGTCGAAAAACCTGTGATGTTGTGTTGCATAGTTTTGATATCCTTTTTGTGGGTTTTCCATTCTTTTTGTTACATGTGAAACCTGGCCACTGGCCTTGTCTTAGTTGGCGGGAAGATGTATCATGTGATGTACTGGAGAAGGAGAAGTTTTTGCGCATATCTGCTTTCATCTTTTCTGTTGGTTGGTATTTTAGGTGAGCTGATCTTGGCTGTTTTGTTGTTGTTGAGGGAAACTGATCTTGGCTGCTGATATGTCATATTATACTAGAAGTGTTCCGCGCGCTTTGTTGCGCCGAAGATAATCATGATAATCTATCAATAATATATTTCACTATTGAAACTACAATGATCCTATAATTTTGAAATATTCAATTTACAACCATAATGTGAGAAGCATTGTCCATATTATAGCCATAATTTGATTATTGAGGAAACAATATATTTACATACCCAAATTTGTTTCATGCAAAAGGGAAGATGTAAAATTTTGTATCCTTTAAATAAAGTTTGAGGTACATGACCTGAAGAAAATCAAGGGGGGTGCACTTATCATTCGTCAACAGGCAAAAGAATGTAACAAAACCTTCATGATACACATGGTACACTATCCTTAAGCCAATATCTGTACACTCTAAATAATAAGCAGATCTCCCTAAAAATGGAGATTCCTTGTATGTTTTATTGAATTGCTAAATGCTTGTAGCGAACAATATTTCTCTGTGTCCGAGCAGTCATTTATTCTTGAACTTCAATATGCCTCTGCAGTTGTATTTTCTTCATGAATCCATGATCCGGCGGGTCAATTGATGTTTTCTGTAAATATGATCTCATACTCCCTCTGTCTTTGAAAAAGTGTACTTCCAACTTTGTTGGATAGTCAAACTTTTAAAACTTTGACCGTGATTATATAAAAATGCATCAATATTTATACCACCAAATTAGTATCATTAGATTCGTTATGAAGTATATTTTTGTTATATAATTATATGGTTTCATATGTATTGCTATATTTTTGTGTAAAGTCGGTCACAGTTTGAAATAGTTTGAATCTCCAAAAAAATTGGAAGTACACTCTTTCAAGAACGGAGGGAGTACCTAAAATTAACTTTTACTGATCATATGCCACTAAGATGTCCAGAGTATCTCCAAGACTTTATTCTGATAAAAAATTCAATACAATATAACTTATTTTTCTCTAGATTTTTAGCATGGCAGAGATACTTATGGAAATTGTTTTTCAAAAATATTAAAGATCCAAATTTGTCTTTTAAACAAAATGGTAGTTGAAGTATACACTCATGACACTTTAAAGAAAATCAGCATTGGAGACTTAGTTTCCTTTCCACAGTAACCATGGTTATGCAAAGATGTTACAATTTCCGTCCAATTGCCTTTAAGAAAATTAATGCCTTTATTCCCGCAAAAAGGAGTATGTTAAACTTTTAGTTTCGAAAGTATACTTGATTGAAAGCAGAGAAGTACTACCTCTGTAAAATTTTATAAGACGTTTTAGGATACTAAAGTAGTAACCCCAAACATCTTATAAAAGTTTACGAAGGGAGTATTACTTAAACCATATTCATGTCATCTATAAAGTATTAGAAAACAGTTTGCATATGAATAAAGTATCCTATCACCTTCGGTAACTTAACTTTCAAATGCAATAGTAAAGTGACGTCAACCAACAAAGCAATTATACATCCACGCAATGATAGATCAGGATGTATCATGTAAGACCAAAGGAAAAAGGGAAGAGCCAAGATTGTATTTGTAGATAGTGTTAAATCAAGATGTATCATGAATGAAAAAAAGGAAAAAAAGGCAAGACCATTTGCCACAAACAACTATAACTTCGACTTTTTATAGAAGAAATTGGGTTAGTAGTTTAGCACCCAAATCATGATAGGCAAACATATTTTTGAGATAGCTCTAAATATCTACTGGAATCAAATATGAAAATAGTAAGAAAGAAAAACCAGCCACAAAATATATGGTAAGGCAAGAACAACATGGAGCGGGTTGAGCTGCAGGATTGTATAACATAGTTTAATTTTAATAGAAGCGACATACGATTCTGACAAAAAAAACTGAGAAACATGCATATATCATATTAATGAAAAGGAAAAAAAACTCGGTAGCACCTATCGCACTCTTGCTTATGACTACAACCCAGGCCAGTGCATGAATTATCGAAAAATATTGTGACGCGTACAAAGTAAAGAGCTAAGTTTAACTAAGGAACACGGGCCTCCTGTGGTGCGTAATTGTTGCCAAGTTTATTGGACTCAAAGGCTTCAGGACATATCATTTGCACATAGGCATGGAAGCTCTACGAAATCCTTCCAAGTCGAATTAAAAAATTAATCTAGAAGCTCTAAATTTTGACACCAAATCAAGTGTAATGCTTGACGTTAGCAATTCAGAGAACAAAGCAGTGGACCAGTGGTAGTTAAGTTTTTAATAGCATGTTAGTGCAGATTTCCTAGCCTCTTTAGGCTAGTAAAATGAAAATACACATCGGTGCATAGTTTGAATTTGTTTCAAGGTGGGTGCTTTCCTACCATTGACAGTAGAACTGATCATCAACGCAATTTGTTTGGACAATATAATACAGAATAATGCAAATAAGGTAGGCATAGTACCTCCAAAGATACTCCTCCTAATGTTCTTGTTTCTTCTCATTAAGTAGCCACTTGTTTATAACATTATAGATGGCAGAAGATAAGGCAACAAACTCAGCTTCGAAAATGGTTTTAAAATCTTACTATTGGTAATCATTGTCTAATGCCTCTGTTCCAAGACCTCAGATGCACGCAAACCCTAAGCTGAGTCGAATAGAGTTCCTTACTTCTTGCACTGAACTTGTCCGCTCTCTTCGCGGATGTCCAACAACAAACCCCAGCATGCAAAGCCTCATTTGCAGGTATAGTAGGATTGATCAAATATCCATCCCCTTGCTGCAAATATCTTTGCTGGAACGCCCCTGAATACAAAAAAAAACTAATCTTAAATTCTTAATAGCATCAAGCAAGCACCCAAAAGCAATATGGAAGACACGTGAACTAAGGGAAAGTGTGAACTAAATAAATTTTTGCAAAAAACATTCCCTACTACCGAAGCTGGTTCAAGGTCAGTTGGTTATATTAAGATAATCACATAGAAAACATGTGTTAAATTAGCATCATGATTTGCCAACAACATAAATAATTTATTAAAGAGAATATAAATTACAGTTGCCTTCTTAAAATTATGAATATCCATCGAACAGCCGTCCCCATCTGTGTAACTTAGATGTTGGAGATGAAACAACAATGTAGAAGAGACAAGGCGAGAGTGTGAAGGAGTTCGTGTACCTGCATACCCGCTGCTAGAGGCGGTCGCCAGCGTCGACATCCTACAGTTGCCAAGGTAATCAACCCCACGTGTTGCTGGAGAAGGAGAGATTGTAAAGGGGTTCATGTACCTGCGTACCCGCTGCTGGAGGCGGTCGCCGGGCGTCGACACCTTACAGTGGCCAAGCTAACAGCCCCTAGTGTTGCTGGTTTGGAGATGCACGTCTCTGCCTTGTTGTAGGGGCCTAAATTGAGGGAGGAGAAGGAAGATATTAGAGGCGACAATCCCACAAAGGGAGTGGAGAATCGGTGGAGCCCGAGACCACGGACTCGGGCTAGGCACACGCAGAAGGTGGGCCAGCGACGGAGAAGTTGGGCAGGGCGTTGGTTGTGCCATGGGGAGAAGGTCGTGGTGGTCGGGTGGGAGGAGACCTCAAGACGGTCAGTGATGGGGAGAAGAACTGAAGAAGGTAGCAGTGTGCGAGGGGAGACCTAGCGGCAGCCGGCGGGACAAGGAGGCGGCGACCGAACGGGTGGGGGAAGTGGCGTGACAACGACCACCTCCGCAGGCGGTGGCTCGCCTCCGGCCTCTCCCAGCAAGCCGCCACAGCGACCCCCTCCCCAGGCGACGGGTCTCCTCCGGCAGCGACAGACCCGCAAGCAGTGGCTCGCCTCCGGCAGCGGCCCCCCTCCGCCTTCTCCCTTTCGCAGGCGCCGCTCCTCCTCTACCACAGACGAACCAGCCTCTACCCTCTCCTCTGTGCAGGCAGCGGCGCGCCAGATCTCCCCTCTGCGACCAGAAGCCTCGAAGCACGTGTCATCACTGTCGCTTGCAAACCGCTACGCGCTCGGCCAATACTTCGTCCAGGCGGCGACGCACCCAACCCAAACGTTCTATCGCTGGAAAAGACGGCTCACACGGTAAAGAACAACTCATCCAAGCTTTGACCAAGCCAAAATCGAGCATACCAGAACTCAATTGCTTCCTAGCGATTTTCCCCCTAGGGGGATTAGTAAATTAGAAGATGCTTGTTGTAAATACATGTTATTATGCCTATTTGCAAATCACAGAAAAAATCATGTGGACTTCACAACATCCAACTAAAATGTAAGTTTCCATATGTATTTTTTTGTTTAGGCCAGAAGATCTTTTTACAAGGTTAAAATAAGCTACACTGTATAGTGTACAGGTAAAAAAGGTGCTATACAAGTCGGAAATTGCAAATGGTGGATGAGCTCCACGGTGGACCTTTTGAAAATTGAATTTTTTACTTTGCCAAAAAATACAAAAAAAATGTGGACAACCATACACACATATAATACATATCTGTACAAATTTCAAATCATTATAATTTCATATGTGGCGTACAGAAAAAAGACAAGTGTGATTTTCAAAATGGGCTGATATTTTTTATTGTTGGGCTGGAATTTTGTTTATTTTGCACAACCTTCAAATCGTAATAATTTCAAACAAAAATTTACACGCTAGTACGAAAGACATATAAGTTTTTATGTTTTTTTTAGTTTTTTTTGAAATGTTTAAATATGATTTTTGATTTATTGGAAATAAAGTCCTACATGGAACCCGAGCTCCAAAAATCCATACTCCTATACAAGTATGCAATCATTTTTGAAAAATGAAATATATTAATATCGTGGAGATACCAATAACATCCACTCTTTGCACCTATAAAATGTCGCAAGACATCCAGGATGCGCACAACCAAAGGAGAAAACGAAAAAGAAAGAAAAAAACAAAGGTTCCGCCATAGCGATCAATTCCTCACAACAGTAGCACACCAAACACCACCAAATGTAACATCCAAAAAACATAAATGGTCCCCAAAAGCAACGCCTTCAAGAAGGAAACAATGCACAAACGCCATCGTTGCTCGATCCAAGATCTTAGGTTTTCACCCTGGAGGAAGTCCGAGCTCTCGAAACAATCCCTTCAACAAGGCAATTGCTAGACACAACAAATGAAGGTCAGACCTTAGGCTTTCACCCTGAACGTCACGACTTGGCCCACAGAAAGCACCACCAAAAATGAAATACCGCAGTGTTGTCGCCCCCACTTGTTAGTGCTCCTTCTGAGAGTTATCAAACACCTGGTTGACTCCATCACCATCAAAACCTCGTCCGACTAATTGATCTTCCGATTGCAATCTACTCCATGGAAATTGAAAGGCCATCATGTCCCATGGTGTCAACCAACTCCAAGAGCTTCCCGCTGCGTCCTTAGAACCTTGTGGACTAATCTGGACGCGCACAATCAAATTATGTCCGATCCAGATCTTCTGGACAAGATCACCGTTAACAGTTTCGAAACCTGTCAATGACCATTACAAGGAGGGTCGATCATGTCAGACGTTGTCGTAATGCGAGCAGAGAACGAGGACCACTACCTTTATTCACTGCAGCAGGCCACCACGCCGCCCGATCCAGCCTGCCGTCGCCTGGCCGCCCCCCACGCCACTCAGTCCTAGATACAAGTATGCAATCTAGAATGCATTGTGTGCACCTACGAAAAAAATATGGTGTCCCGCAAAAAGAAAAACATAAGAAATTTGACAAAAATGGCCACAACACATTCTTATTTTGTCAGCTCAAGAAATAAGAAGAGACGAACAAATACAAATATTACCCGGCTGCCGTCGACAAGGTCGGACCAATTTTGATACAGAAGTGATTACAACAACACATCGGTGGCTTGTTCTGACGGTGGTAGTGGTCGTTCAATGATTCGTAAACATGGATGCATTTTTTATTATGTTTGAGGTGCTTTATATATTTTTTAACTAACCTTCATAATAGATTTGGGTGATTGGGTCCTTTTTTCTTAAAGGATCATGGCTACACACTAGTGTGACAATGACCACAATGGTTAAATAAACAATTCAAATGGAGGGAGCTGCTTGGGAGAGGAGGAGGAGAGGAGGAGAGGGAGGCACCTTGTTTGGGAAGCCACTATCCCTCCCTCGTCGTGCGAGCCTCAATCTTTTTATTTTTCTTTTTCTTTTTTTGGGTACTAAATATAATTTGCGCGCCTCAACTCAAACACCACACACAAAAGCCCCCCTCAATCTCCCCCATTCCCCTCTCCCCACCCCCGCCCCCGCCGCCGCCTCCCCGCCGTGATCGATGGCGACCGGCGCTGGCGCTGGCGCCGGCCGGGCGTCGGTGCGGCCCGTCGACAGGCCCCGCGGCGGCACGGCGCGCTCCAAGTCGGTCGCCCCGCCGCGCCGCCCGCCCTCCCCGGCCCGCGCGCGCCCCGCCGCCGCCGACCACGACGCCACCGCGGGTACCCCCTCTCTCCCTCTCTCGAATGTGTCCGAGGAAGCGCCCGCGTCTGCGTGCGCGGCCAGGGGTTTCGCTATTCCTTTAATCTCTGTTGCGACACTGGGGCAGCTGAAGAAATAGGGCGAGGATGATGTATCTGCAACCGTAACTAGAAATGCCGTAGGTGGCATCTGCAACCTAGTGCTAATAAACTACTGCTGCGTGAATGGGAGCCCAGCATCAACATTATCATTCACAAACTGTGTTTTTTGACAACTCATAAAGGGTGTGCTTCTCAGACTTGTGCAGAGTAAGGGTCGCACTAAGGATCCGGCCGAAGAACGCCGACGAGTTGGCGCAGGGCGCCGACTTCGATGCTTGTGTTGAGTTGCAGCCTGAGGTTTTGCCACCCCCCCCCCCCTCCCCATCCGATTTCACTCTCCGAGGTGTCTCGTTAATGGTATTGCATTGCATCGGGTGGAATTTCATGTTGCTTTCTTTTTGTCTTGGTTCTCTGCAGTGCAAGAAGCTGAAGCTCAAGAAAAACAACTGGGCTTCCGAATCCTACCAGTTTGATGAGATCTTTGGTGAAAATTCTTCACAGAAACGTATATACGAGGTCGTTGCGAAGCCTGTCGTCGAGGCAAGTCGCGTTTCTCGATTTCTCGATGTTTTGTTTGGTCATACATCATGTAATTGATCGTGAGCAGCGTAGCATTGCAATTATTTGTATTTGTTAATGTTATGTATTTGCAATAACTTGGAACAACTTGGTGCACTGATAGTAAGTTTCCAGACGACTTCTTGGAAAGATATACAAAAATATCTTAGGTACGATTGTTATTAGTTTCTTTTTTGTGGCCCAAAGCAGGCTATTGGGCTCCTTCAGTTTAGTTCGGCTTATTACCTTTGATGCTAAGAATTATTCTGCTTATGTTATAATGATTTGATATGTCACTTTGTACAGTTGCTTGCGAGTTCAAATGCATGTTTTGGCTGCCAAATTGGAATTTTTGTTTCTGTAGCCATGTTTTAAACTTATCATCTGTCAGCATTCCATTTTTCAGTGAATGTTGATGGAATCTATTTCGTCAACTGTACTAGTACCAATTGATTGATAAATAGTAGATAACTTCCAATTTTTTTCCTTTGTCACTTAACAATCTACTTTTACCAATCATTTTAGTCAGACGTTATTAGACATGAAGTCATCTATCTATCTTGACCTGAGAAATATAGAATCGTAAACCTTTGCAGAGTGTATTAGAAGGATATAATGGGACAGTGATGGCTTACGGTCAAACAGGTACTGGCAAGACATACACGGTTGGTCAGCTTGGAAAAGAAGACCCTTCTGAGCGTGGTATAATGGTCAGAGCATTGGAGCATATCCTTTCTAGCATGTCTTTGGAGACAGATAGTGTGGCTGTATCATATCTCCAGGTTCAATTCATGATTACCAACCTTACTTTTCTTATGCACATTTCACCATTTCATACCAGCGGATAATTTATTTTTGTATTGATGGCTAAATAGTTTCCAGTTTCCTGTAAGGACCTAGGACGTGATTCTTAAACGAATGACCATGTAAAACTTGTATGATTTTTACCACACATAAATTGAATTATTAACATAAGTGGTGATCTTTGGGTTGCATGTTTAGTTGGTCAATATGAATTGATTACTGAGAACATGAGTTTTACAAACTGACCTTTTGACTTTAAAGACATCCTACAGGTAGGTGTGGCTCTTTGATCAAGAATGACCATTTATGGGATTGTTACGACACACGCGTTGAGTCATTGACATGAATAGTGACTAATGAGTTGCATGCTTATATAGTCAATTTAATAAATTAATGGAATATCATGAGTTTTGCAAGCTGGCCCTACGAGTTTAAAGGCATATGTGTAGTAATATATTACATTAAATAGGTTATGTATAAAGCATGATTTTTACTGTTTTCACTAGTTTGGTCTCCACCTATCCATAAGGCAAGACAAACGCAAAGTATCATGCTAGAATGAATTACACAACATTATTGAGATGAACAGTTTTATAGTGTTTTTTGTAACTGATGTAGATTGTTGATAGCTGTAGATCTTTTTATTTGCTGTGTGACAGAAAATAGGCGAACATGGACCATAGTTCATCTAAGCAAGTCGTCATAACTTGTGGTTATTGCATGTATCTCTATATTTTTTTAACTGGTAGCAGATATTTTGAATCCTTGGTCCAGTGGCACTTTCATCATTTTTGCTTATGTTGTCATACTTATGCCCGTGTTCGCTTGATTTATAGCTATACTTGGAATCTGTTCAAGATTTACTGGCCCCAGAGAAGACTAATATCCCAATAGTTGAGGATCCAAAAACCGGTGAAGTTTCACTGCCAGGTGCTGCGATAGTTGAAATCAAAGATCTTGAACATGTTTTTCAACTTCTGCAAATTGGTGAGACGAATCGTCATGCTGCTAATACTAAGATGAACACCGAGTCATCTCGCAGTCACGCTATTCTAATTGTATGTTGGTGAATTTGCTATCTCCTTAGTAAGATTTTTTTTTTTATTCTATAGAAAAATGATTTTTAATGCAAATTTGATGTTTGTTATCAGATTCATCTACAGAGAAGTTCAAAAACAAAAGAAGAAGAAGAAACTGTCTCTATCCCTAGTGACGAAGAAAATATTCTTCCGGGTGATTTACCACTTGTTCTGAAAAGCAAACTCTTGATTGTGGACCTTGCTGGATCAGAACGAATTGATAAGTCTGGTAAAATTCACTTTTTCTAATGTTAAAATTTTGATTATTAAATAGTGCAAACATCTTTATACTTCCATTTCACTCACTGTTATGATTCATTTCTCAGGAAGTGAAGGGCACATGATTGAAGAGGCCAAGTTCATTAATCTATCATTATCTTCTCTGGGAAAGTGCATTAATGCACTAGCAGAAAATAGTTCTCATATACCAACAAGAGATTCAAAGCTTACAAGGATGCTCCGTGATTCATTTGGAGGTACCAATCTCTGTTATTTGCTTACTCTTTAATGACATGTTTCTTGATACCTAACAATGTTTGCTAAATCTCTGGACTGTGCATCTCCCTATGTACAACATGCCTTGTGTTCCAACTAGCCGAACAAAACAAGTACGAGTAGCAGATAATAAAATCACCTTTCTACAATTAGATACTCCCTCCTTTCCGGTTTATAGGCCTCATCTCAAAATTTTCATTTTTCCGTTTTATAAGTCTCAATTCTACTATTTATGATCACATGTTCAGATTTTGAGGTGCATTAAATTACTGCATGCAAAGTTCAAGAGAATACTCACCAATGCATGTACTAATTTTTGGTCATTTAGTAGTCATGCACGCATGCACTGTAATTAATACCGATGTTCAGGAATTCGGTAACTGGTGTCTGCTCGGTCGGGTGCCGAATAGGGATTAATCGGCGAATTGGCCGATTAACTGAATTTATCGGTATCCCATATATATAATACTATATATATAGATCACTCACAATGTTCAGCCAGCAAGGTAAGCAGTAGCAGCAATGTTCATCAACAGCCAGCAGAGGTGGTAGGAGAAGAGAAAAGAGGACTCATACCTTGCTGCTGGACTCCATCGCCTGGATCTGCTCGGGGTGCTTGCTGGCGTCGAGGAGCAGGTGGCCGGCGGCAAGGAAGGGTCTGGTGGCTGCACCAATCTCGAGCGGGAGATGGCTGGGTGGGAGGAGGCTGAAGAAAACGGGCTAGGTTTTTTGGGTTTATAAGGCAAAAGGGGTGGCCAAGTTACTCGACCAGGCCTGAAAAATCGGCCTGACAGCCGAAAAATCGGTCTGACAACCAAAAAATCGGCCTGGGCGAATTATTCATCGAATAGGGGGTATTCGATTCGTTAGGGGGCCGAGCAGCGATTACTTGGTCGATTAACTGCTGATTCGGCCGAATTTTGGAACAGTAATTAATACTCCCTCCGTAAACAAATGTAAGATGTTTTAGATCACTAAAGTAGTGACCTAAAACGTCTTATAATTATTTCCAGAGGAAGTACATTGATAAATACAACTTTTTGACAAAAAATGAGAGTACTAATTAAGTAATTTTGCAAACTACAAAATTTGTTCTACCACTCAACATCTACCTTGGTTGAAGAGATTTGCGAATTGAGCCCTATAAACCGGAAAGGAGGGAGTACCTGAATTTGGTGCCCTTTTATCTGATTGTGCTTATCTTCTTAGCCATGTTCTACCTGGCCCTATTATATCGAACAAAGAATAGCACTGAAAAGATCAAAAGAATGTGCATAAACATGTTAATTGTTGAGTAATGATTGGCAAAGAAGCACTGCATAGAGACAAAATTATACTAAGATAGATAAAGATAATATAAAATATCTGCTAATCAAATCATGTTAGATGTAGTTCAATTTCTTTATCTTTCTTCGAGGAGATGCAAAAGCTTTGATAGTAGGGAGGGTTATAGTACAAGCCTAGGTTCTAGGCCAACCCTCCCACGCACTACAACCCAACTCTTACACAGCATGTCATCGGTCTGGCCTCATACCACCATCACGAACCCCCCGTCCGCCTCCTGCGACGCTCCCGTGGGCGCCGTCGGGAGGGATCCATCGCCCCGGACAACCCTCTCCCCCTCCCCGCGCATCCTTCCCCTCGCCGCCGCCCCGGAGTGCTCGCGGGCAAAGCCCGCCCAGCAAGGGCGGCGGCGGGGCACCTTCTCCCCACGGCGGATCTGACGGGCGCGAGCCCTCGAATTCGGCGACGGCGTGGCGCTGGCTAGCGGCCCGGCAGGCGGCCCCTGCCGGCGGTTCTTCTCCAGATCCGGCGCGGCAGGTGCTTGGGCGGCCTTGGGCACGGCGGCGGCCGGGCCTTGGCTCCCCGGTGGTGGGGCTGGCCCCGGCGGCCCCTCTCGGCGGCGACTCCTTCGGGTGGTGGTGGCGGCCCTGCCGGCCTTCGGCCAGATCTGGCTTTGGCCAGCGTCTGGCTCCGGCAGGGGCCGCGGGCTGCGGTCAGCGGTGTGGGGATCCTTCTGGTGGCGGTGGTGCGTGCTAAACGGGACATCGACGGATCTTGGCTCTGTCGTCAGTTGGCGGCGGCCCTGCCGGTCTGCCTTGTGGGGTGGCACGGGCTGAGAGCGGCTCCGTCGGGAGCTGCGGCGTCTTAGGTTGGTGTTGTGCGCAGGTGGCGCTGGGCGGTGGTGGCGGCTTGCCCTCCCTTGGATCTGTCCCGACGGTGCATGGGGCTGGGCGGATGCCGCTGCACGCGCCCCGAGGCTGGGCCAGATCTAGGGTTCGTGCTCGGTCGGGCCTGTTGGTGGCCGGGGCGGATCGGAGCTTGCGCTCCGGGTAGGCGTGGCTGGGCATGGCTCGGGAGGTGCCCGCGGGCGTTGGTCGTGCTCGCCTCGCTGGTACGGTGGTCGCTGATGGTGACAGTGGTAGCGGCTCGTCGGGTCGCGGATCGGCACCAGTGGCCTCAGACTTGGCATCGCAAGAGCTGGCTTAGTCGAGTGGCTTGGGCCGGCTCTCCGGTTGCCGTTGGCAGCCCAGGAGTTGCCTCCCCCCTAGTTCACGGGAATTGGCTGGGGACGCAAGCGTGGGGGCTTCCGACGATGGAGACGCCCACCCAGACTCTGGGGCTGATGCCGGGCGGAGAGGTGATGGTTGGTCATCGCTCTTCCTACCGGGGTCCAGGGCGCTGAGACTAGACCGACAGGTGCTATTTGACGGCATGGATGCCGGGGCGGCGGCCCCGGAAAGTGGTTCATATGGTTGCTTTCCGGCAGGCACCATTGTGGTGGTGGTGGCTCTCCCCCAGGTTGTGTGGGCAATGGGTGGTGGAGCAGTGGGTAGCCCGGACACGCCTCCTCGGGGCAGTGTCCTGGTCCGGATCTGGGGCTAGCCTCCGTGTAACCCTCTGACGGCATCTGTGGCACGAGTGAGTTGCCGAGCGAAAGCTCTGGGCCTTGACGCCGACGGTGGTGACACCTGCGGGGTGCCGCGTTCTTCTTGAAGACGTCATCATGGATCTGATCTCCGTGTCAAGGTTCCAGGTGAAGACCTTTGTCTGGTTGGACTCGACAGCGGCGACGCTCTGCGCCGTCTTCCCTCTTGATGGCGTTGTCGTGGATCTTAGATGTGAGGGTGTTGCGTGGGTGTGTTTAGTGCTCGAGATGCTTCTCGTCGGCCGCGTAGGTGCCTACGTGCGCCGAGTATCTTAGGATCAGCTTTGTAAGAGGGCTACCTCACCATCATGTATCGTTCGGCTGTGTACTCTGTTCCGGTCCTTTATCTATAAAGGGGGTGGGGGGCGAAAGCCTGTTTTCGGACACAACATGTCATCAGCCGGCACTCCGGCTGTAAGTCTCTAACAACTTAACATTGGCAGCACCTGCAGTTGCCTAGGCCTTGATTGTTTCCAAGTAGTTCAACATCTTCATAGGTAGTGTCACAACTTAGAGCAGGCCAGCCCATAATTGTCAGATTAGAAAGCAAGCAGTTCAGAATAGAGAGTTTTACAAGGCATGAGAAGCTAATAGTGTTAAATAAGTGCTTGTGCATTTGGTATTATTTAAAAACAATGCCATGCGGAGACTGTGTACTACAAGGTATGAACGGCTCATTCATAGTTGAATAGAAGAATGATGAAATCATGCTGGATGCAATTGCCATGATTTAAAATATCTTCAGGGGGTCACATCATTGTTACTTTCTTTTTGCCATACTATTGAGCGTGCGATTTATCTGCCCAATCCTACAATTGTTTGCAGGAACTGCCAGGACTTCCCTTATTGTGACAATAGGTCCATCTGCAAGGCATTACTCAGAAACTTCAAGCACGGTTTTGTTTGGCCAAAGAGTAAGTTTAGTTGCTCATTTTTCACCTTCCTAATTCATAGGTGGGTGCCTGCTCTTCTAGGGAAGTTAAATTTTGACAGTTAGGTTAGGTCAGCGTTACTCTCCTCACTAGACATTGTGGTGTCCTAATATATAAATTTCAGTCAGTCACAGAACATCATGTTTAGCCACATACTCACTAGACATTGTGGTGTGCATAACACGCTTCCTTACACGATACGCTTTCTTGTACATTGAGCTTGACATGTCATCCCAACTGCTTCAATCATATAAATTGCTATGGAGAAACTAGGCGTTGTTAAATTTGCATGCAGTGCACAAATGCATTATATTGGAGCCTTAGTTCATGAGATGGACTAATCCACTTCTTATTCTTTGTTCTTTCCTCTTCAAAAACCTCCTTGGACTATGTGAGACAGGGATTTGGTGCTTCTTCAGAGAGATTGTTGTTGGATTGGTTCATCCTGTTTCGCGCTTGTAAACTGTACAAAGTACTTCATTTGTGATTTTCAGGCTATGAAAATAGTGAACACAATAAGGTTAAAGGAGGAAGTTGATTATGAAACCCTTTATAAGAAGGTTGAAAACGAGGTTGATCATCTCACATCGGAGATGGAGAGACAGCAAAAGCTCAGACACAAGGAGAAAATGCAGTTGGAGAAAAGGTTGAAAGAGTCGGAGACATTCTTGAATGACTTAAAAATGGCCTCTAGCGCGCAAATAGAGGTATACCATGTTCTTTGCATTTTTTTTTCTTTACTGGTTTGACACCACAATAAATATGTACCTGAAACCCGATATAGGTTCCTTTATTACTATACAGCCATCTTATTTGCCTTTTCCTAATTAAACTATGACCCACTTGCTTCCTACAAGAAACATGAATTCACAATATGGCTGTCTTATTGTAGTTTCTTGCAAGAAAAATCAGCTCTGCATTTATTTGTGCTTTCTGTAAAATGATTGGCTGCGAGCATTCAAGAGCAGCCCCTTTCAGTTCAAAAGCAACTTTTTTTAGAGAGCTAAATGTGACAAGTGATTTTCTTACCCAGAATCTGAAGAACGAAAAGCATCAGTTTGAATATGCAATCAAAAGATTAACGCAGGAGCTAGAAGAGGAAAAAGGCCGAAATAATGTTTTATCTGAGCAAATCGTTCATTTAGAAACAGCACTAAATGAAAAGAAGGTAGTTCTTCTGTGCCACCTTGGTTCATACTATGATCGTGCACTAACATTACGATGCAAAATTCCTTTCCACTAAGTTTGCTGATCTGATGCGAAATTTGTTGATAGTAGCAACAAGAGCTTGAGAGCTTTTCAACCACGCAAGTTCTTGCTGAAACAACAAAAGCCCATGAGAAAAAAATGGGAGAATTACTGAGGCAGCTTGAGGAAGAAAGATCTCGTTCTGCTAGTATGAAGGACCATTTTAATGTTCTACAACAACAACTGAGCGATGCTCAGAATTCTGCCCAGGTATATTTTTAGAATTTAGAAATTCAGCCATGACAGTCACTAGTATGCTAGGCCATACCTTGTACTTTTTTTGTTGATTCATGCAGTTTTTCTTGGATACAATGTACTATAATTCTCTTCCCATAAGGGGCGGACCACATCAGTTCTCATCTCTAAACTAAGAAATGTGTTTGTCGATTAACTAAAGTTTTACCAACTGACTAACAAGATTAGACTACTCTTGAAAATTTTGTTGAGAATCCAGTACAAGACTCATGTTTCCTGCCTGAATCGAAGTTTGTTAAGTAATCTGTCACCTTCTTCAGATCTAACTAAGGTCAAGTTATCTTGCAATATCAATTTAAAGCTCATGTTTTCAGTTGTTTAAAATGGCATACTAGACCACATAATTGACTCCAGAGAACTCTCTCGATGTGCATGCTTGGTATAACAACCACAAGAAACAATACACTCGCTGCAATGAGTCAAACTGGTCCTTGATGAGCTTTAAAATATATTTTTAGAATGTTTCAATGTTATATGCTTTTATTCTCTCTGATACTTTTTTCCAGTGACTTTAGTATGATATCCTTGCAGCAAGTCAAAGAATTATTTTAATATAGTAGAAATGTACAGTAAGGCAAAGACCTGTGCAACAAGTGAAAACATTCTTTTCCTAGAGAAAAATTCAAAAAAGTAATCCCATGATTCTTCCAGTTCCAGGAAAATACAGCCCGTGAGTTGAAAAGAGAGCTATCCAAAATCACTAAGACATTTACAAGTCAAGTACACTCACTTGAAGAAAAAATCAGTCAACTCATATCAGAGAAGGTATGGGAAACCCGGGATAGTTCTTCTCTATGTAACATTTTTCATTTCTTCTAAAAATGTGGTGTTCAGTTTGTTTCAAAATTGCAAAATTCTCAAATATTTATTTTCCCATAATTTCTTGTAGGAACTGATATGTGAAGAATTGAAATCTACACAAGCAAAGGTCCAAGATGAATCAAGGCATAGGCAGAGCCTTGAGGCTGAAGTTCTAAGGTTGAAGCGACCTAAGACTGATAATTGTGCTGAAGAGGTACCATTCTCTCTTCTTTTATTATAACTCAGCTGTTCTTATTCTTGTGTTATAATCACACTTATGTATGTTTCTCTTTGACAGTCTAAAACATCATGTGGTATGGTTAGATCAGTATCAGGATTAGGTAGTGAGACATTTTTGTCTAAATCAGGAAATTTGAAAGAGACCCTAGCAAGTCAGAGAGGTACCATTACAAAGATATTTGAAGAAGGTATTGTTACTTCATGGAAGAATACCAGAGCAGCTGTTTTTATTTCTTGGGATGCCATCTCTTGATTTTGCTTTTGTTCCAATTGGCATTCAGTTGGTCTTCCAAATGTCGTGGATCTGCTGAAGTCGGAAGAGCTACAGGTGCAGATCCATGCTGTCAAAGTTGTTGCTAATCTTGCTGCTGAAGGTCTGACGTTTACCCTTTTCTTTGTAAATACTCATATAAGCTGCGATATAATGTTTTATTGATATACTTGCACATTTCTAGTTTAAAATTTTGTTATTTATTGAAGTAGCATGGGCTAAGACCCCCCCCCCCCCCCCACACACACACACACACTTTCTTTTTTTTGCAAGAAAGGTCATCTTAATCTGAAACTCACTATTTATCTCAATTTTAGTGTTTTTTTTCTCCTCAAGAAATCATGAAAAGATTTTTTTTCATGTCCTTTAATTTGCGATTGCAGATATTAATCAGGAAAAAATCGTCGAGGCAGGAGGGCTGGATGCTCTTCTTTCACTTCTAGAAACATCAGAAAATACCACAATTCATCGAGCCACTGCTGGTGCCATTGCTAACTTGGCAATGAACGGTATTGAATCTATTCCCATTGCTCATCAGTTTTCTCTCAAACAGATCGCTGGCTCACTGCTCGTCTGACATTAGTACCTTGACAATGGTTGTTAATACCTTTCTTTTTAACTGTTCGTTGGAATGTCATTCCCACCACCCATACACACAAACAAATGTGCGCACGGATCTATTCCAAATGGCCCTGTGGTTACACCGGTAAAGAAAAATTCTTAGTCTTGTTTTGTAGCCAGCCAAACCACCTCGGTAGTTTCTAGCTCTTTTTTTGAACGGTCACTGGGGGGAGAGATTCCCCACCTGAATATATTGCATCAGATTGGGAGTACAGTGCCTGAGTTACATCAAGAGAGAGCTAGCAGTTTGGAGTTGAGGAAGTTTCTAGCTCTGAATTATGTAATGTTCTAAAAAAGAGGAGGTGTAATGTTATGTATTTGAATTTTATCTCCATTATGGCAGATGTTCCAATCAAAATTAATACATTGATGCTTATGGAGCCTGAAGTGATTCTATATTTCGTTACCTTTCTAATCTTTGTTTTTTGCAGTGTCAAACCAGGCACTTATAATGAACAAAGGAGGAGCTCGACTATTAGCAAATGTTGCATCCAAAACTGATGATCCTCAAACTATGCGGATGGTGGCTGGTGCAATTGCCAACTTATGTGGAAATGGTACTAATTCATATGGTTATCGATATCCAGTATGTTTTGAATAATATTCAGTTTATCTTAAGTATTCTATTGAACCTGGAATCTAATATGTGATGAACCTGAGCCATCACAATTCTTATTTGTAAGAAACATCTCCCAAATTGATAGAGCTTAAACAAATACTAAAGTAACATTCCTGGCCATGTCTAACAAATGAAATATAGGGGGGAAGGAATTTGTCTTGGAACATAAAATGTCACAGTCGAAAGCAAAAAATTAGAGTTTTCTTGCGAAATCTTCCTGGACAGCTATTCTCCACACCTAACCGCAGGACAGGACTCCGTTCTTGGCTTTAGTTGAGGACTTCAGTGGTCACCTGATGGATTTGCTTGATGAATTAAATGTAATATAAATTTAAAAGTATTAAATCGTCTTACTTGGGAGCCAAAAGGACATCAGATAGGCAGTGCTCCAAGAGGCTAAGATATGTATCATTTATACAATGATGAAAGCAGTGACCCAAGCGGCCAAGAGTTAGGAGAGCTGCCAATTACTGTTTATTAGATACAATGATGAAAAGATGTGACTTATTGTACTTGTATTTTTTCCAGAAAAGTGGCATGCAATGTTGAGACAAGATGGTGGAATAAAAGCGCTCCTGGGAATGTTTCAAACTGGACATAATGATGTCATAGCTCAGATAGCACGAGGACTAGCGAACTTTGCAAAATGTGAATCCCGAGTAATAAGCCAAGGTTTGTGGTCTGTTCATATTGAGCTCACTATGGGCGCATGAATATTACGTTTAAGTGTAGAACAATACCACAAAGCACATGGCTACAAAAGGAAATTCAAAAGCAAAGAAAATCGTTAGCAATCATATACTAGTATGTTATCATCTACTACCTCTGTTCACTAATGTAAGACGTTTTATATTAATGAACAGAGGTTATATCCATTCATAGCTCACAACCTTCAGATTGGATATTATGGAAAAGCATTTTTGTCGTCTTCTCTGAAGAATAAGCAGACTTGAATATATCGAGTACGTGTATTAGAAACAGTTGTTTGTGGTGATTTAATCATTGATATTGTGGTATGCTACTCAAAATAGGTCACAAGAAAGGGAGATCCCTTCTCATTGAAGATGGCGTCCTTAGTTGGATCATGGCCAATTCAACCATGTTTCCTCCTTCAACGCGAAGACATATCGAGCTAGCCTTCTGTCATCTAGCTCAAAATGGTATGTAGCGTCGGAGCTTGCCTTTTACCTTTGTGCTTTGTATAAGTTGTTCCATGGATCAAAGGATGACCTTGGGTCCCTAATGGAGATTGTCGATGTTGTGCCTCCTGTGATATGAAGTCTTCGTGCTCACTTTTGCAGTGGAAAACTCTCGTGATATTATTGTAACCGGAGGGATTAAGGAGCTCCTTCGCATATCAAGAGAGTCTTCAAGAGATGACGCCCGTAACCTGGCGAAGAAAGCACTAAATTCGAACCCGGCTTTCTTAAAGGAGATACAATGATTCTCCTTTTCATATTTACATTTGGCAGATGATGTATTCCATTCATCGCAATATCATACTAGCTTGAGTAGATGGATACTAATAGGGTCTACTAGTATTGAAATCTGTAGAAAACATTTGATCAAGTTATTACTGTGACTGGTAAATACATTTTTTTATTGGTTAATCAATTGTTTTCGCTTGATGAATGCACCAACTCGATGCAGGCATATATACATGAGCATTTTTGTCAGGAATGTGTGAGTGATTTTTTTTTTATTTAGCCTTTCTATACCTTAACCACACACCCACTGACAAAAAATAGTGATAAAGATGTCTGGATGCTGACATGTAGAGCATCTCTAACATTCTGGCTGGATCTCGCCGGCGTGGCTGCTCTGTCATCCACCTTGGGCCCCGCCGCCAATTTCTGCCGCTCCGGACATCCGTGACCACGCCGCCGTGGTCATTGTCAATCAATTTGATTTGATTTCGGCTGCTTCTCACCCCTTCGTCGCCCAATATGGCTTTTGTTGCACCCTGGCTTTGCCGTCAAGGTTGAATAGCCGCCACTTTTTTCCCGAAATCGGTAAAGATACCCTTTGCGGAAGTCACTTTTTACTCTGGTGTTAACAAGTGGAGTCTTAATCCCTAAGGTGAAAACCCAAGGTCTGACTTTTATTGGTTGTACCTAATAATGGTTTATTGAAGATATTGTTTTGGGTGAACTCAAACTTTTTTCAGGATGAAAACATAAGATCTTCAATCGAAAAACGACAACGCTTGTGCATTGTTTTCTTCTTGAAGGCGCTGCTCTTGAAGAACCTTTTCTGGTGTTGTCTTTGTTGCTGCTGCCAGTGTTTGTTCACCATGGCGGAGTATTTTCTTTTCTTTATTTTGTTCTTTTATTTCCTTTTTGGTTGTATGTATCCTGGATGCCTTTGGTCATCTTGTTGGTATAGAGGCCGGGTGTAATTGTTATCTCTATGATATTAATATATTCTCTTTGTAAAAAAAAGTGGAGTAATATATGCATGTCATTTGTTGTAATAGAAGAATTTTGAGATGTTTTTCCCACCTCACTGTGAGATTGAGGAGGTTAAAGTTTATGTTTTATCGTAGATCCGTTTTTTCAAAACATTTTATCTTTTCAATCGCTTATCCTAATCACGAACCTTGTTCACCATTGTATTCCTCGCTTTAAGATCTTCAAAACTAGATGCCATGTTGATAGGTTTCAATAAAATTTTTGAGCCACAACCATAGCCGCAACCACGGTCACAGATGCAACCACAGCCACTGGTGCTGCCACATCCATGGTTCGTGGGCGCCACGTGGTGGTTTAGATGCACAAAAAATGACCTCTACGGATGCTCCACGGAAGGTACCCTCTAACTAATTGCTCTCTTTTTCCCCATGTGATCGTTGTGAACATTGCCTGAGCTAACCAGTTAGCCCAAGGACCTTTTTTTGAACGAGAAGGGTCTCGAAGACCCGATATGCATTGAATCACAACAACGGTACAAAGTACAAAGAAGCTCCTCTAAACTTTCAAAATAACAAGGGCTTAAAAATTACAAAGAGGGCCCTAGAACTGAAACTTGGAGAGCAATCGTGTCCAGTTTCACCACGAGTTCGCTGGAGCAACCCATCGTGGCCAGTGCTGATGCCACCGAGGAACAAGCCACTTGGGGAAAAAGCACCGAAGGACGCCACGCTACAAGAGCTCGAAGGCCTCCATCTTGGCTGTGAGGCCTGGAGGTAAGAGAGACGTCGGCATCTAGCCGCTTGCGCCCATAAGCTAGTCGACGACGAGTCAAAGGTCACTGTCAAGCGAAGTTCCTTGTGATGAGCAACAACCGGATCTGATTGGATAAATCCGCCCGAGCCCCCTGCCACCACCCATCATGTCCATCGCATCGATGGAGCAGGAGAAGAGCAGCGAGGAAGTGCTTGGAGAAGAACCTCCACGAAGGATGGATCAAACTTATTAAGGCCTCCTTCGGTTACTCCCACCCCCGCGGGGATTGGTGGCTAAACCTCGTGAATCAGCCGGGATCGCTGCCACCAGGGATATATCCTCGTTTGCTCTGGATTGTGCATTCGGTTACACCCGGCGAGATTCTAAACCGCGTCCAATCCCCGTCCAACCTCGTAGTTTTGACAGGGAAGAAAACATCTCCTCGGTATGCGTGGATTTAACCCCCCACGGAGTCGTTGTGTGTCACCTAATCCCTACAGGGATTAGTTCCACTAGAGGAACTAATATCCTGGAACCGAACAAGGCCTAAGGGAGCGCGGAGCCGCCTAGATCTGCCCCGTCGTCCACCCACGACGCCAGCACAAGTCCACAACCGCATCATCCTGCCACCGCTTGCAGACAGCCGAATAAATCTCAGGTGGCCTATGGCGGCCGGATTTCATCTTCGTGCCCACTATGTGTTTTGACAAAAATCTTGTAGGAAAACAAAACAACCCTGTATATCTTTGTCTTTTGCTCATTTGACATTCGTTTTGATTATTATATCATGATTTACTTCAATGCGTATCCAGTTGTGAAGGCAAAAAAATCATAACTTCTACTACATCACCTGTTAAAGCAATGGCCGACACAATGATGTAAAATCTTCTCTCCAATGGTTTTTACATCACCTGTTAGTGAAATAGTAGTTTTTTCCATAATGGTTCGGGATAGGTTATTCAGGTTGTTAGAGCATCTCCAGCCGTTCGGCCCCCAGAGGCGTTTTTCCGGCGATTTTGTCGCCACTTGGGGTGCGCCAGCGGAAGTTTCGGCCTAGGGCCGATTTGTTTCCCAGTCGCGTACTCATGGGTCGGGCGAGTAAAAAAATTAGAACGGCGAAACTTAACGAAATTTACTCGATTTAGGCAAAATATAGGCGAGTTCATAGATGTTTGGGCGAAGTATAGAAGAATTCATAAATCTCGATGGTGGAGTCGTCGTCGCAGCCGCAGCCGTAGCCGTCGTTCGGCAGCTTGTCCTTCGGCGCGGCACTACTTTTGTACCTTGTGTCCTCCTCCTCCTCACCCTCAGCGGCGCCGGAAGAGCGCAAGGCCGCAACCAAGACACGGCGGGGTTGTTGTCGCCGGCGTGCGAGGAGGACGCCTAAAAAGAGGATAATTGCCCTGTGAAGAAACAAACGGAGAAAGAATGAGAGAAACAAGGATCCTTTCTTCCTCCGTTTCTCCCCTACAAGGCAGTTCCTGTCTTTTCAAGCGCCGTCCTTGCGTTCTTGGGCGAGAGAGGGAGTGCAGGCGAGTTGTGCGACGAACGACGGTGAGGGTGGCCTTTTATAGCGGCGAGATGACGGGAGGGGTGTGGACGTGCGATGCGAAAGGGCAATACCACGCGGCGGCGACGATCATTAGTGTGTCGCGTGGCCAATTGGACTGCTTGGCGGAAGAATTGATTCGCCTATGAAGGTTGACCAGCGGCAGGTCTCATTCGCGCGGCAAGGCATGGGCGAAGAGATGAGATCGACTAAACGGTAAAGTCACTGACTCGAAGGGTAAACTAGCGTCGTCACGCCATTTTCTTTCGTCGGACGCCCCGAGGCGACCAAAGGGTCAACTAGCGTCGTCGCGGCATTTTCTTTCGTCTGACGCCCCCCGACCACAGCGCGCTAGGTTCGGCGGATTCAATTTGGACCCAATCCAGCGTTTTTTTGGGCTTCTCCAAGGGACCTGTTGGTGGGGGTGGGGGAGGGGCGGCTGGAGATGCCCTACTAAAAATTTAGTGATTCATCAAAAGGACTGATCTTCCGACATGCTTCGATGTCGTTCATCTAGGGTCAATGAGAGTACACGACATACACGAAGTAACACAATCATTAATCTGGGCAAACAAGTATTACCTCCGATCCATATTAATGGACTTAACTTTGTGTAGATTCGTATGTATCTAGTTAAGTATTTAGACTAGATGCATATGTATCTAGACAAACTTAAGTCCATTAATATGGACCGGAGAGAGTACTATAATAATTCAGAAACGAACACTAGTACCAAAACCAGCTAACAGGGTAACAAGATACCACAAAACTCTTATCCTTTAATTACTTTTGGCGTTCATTCAATAGTTTCACGATTCAAAGCTTGATGGTGTAATGTTACAACTGACGAAGAGACATTTTCTCCGCTCCCCTAATATTGGCCAATACAACAATGCTTGCATGCTGAGATGAAGACCAAGTGCAGCATACCAGTTTACTCCGGGAACTTCGCTTCATACTGCTGAATGGACTGACATTACAAAGACCAACAAACACGTAATGAGCAACCAAAATGCAAAAGGAAAAATCTCAAGTTAAAGTAAACAGGATGGTAGAGTAGCATTTACCATAAATGTTGCAGTAATCATCTTCCCCGCAAACCATCTCCCTTGAAGTGCTTTTTGTGCACCCATGGCGGCCGTTATGCTATCGAACCGCAGGTACACAAAGCCCGCAGTATTTCTGCAAATCAATGACAATACCAATGGTTAGGCCACAATAATTTCTATTATTCTAGGTTACAGATAACATGACTTCTCAAGGCAAGGCAGATACAGTTTGAACTTTGGGGTCATAAGTCACACAACAAAGCAAGCGTATTTTTCTGCTAAGGATAGAGCCACAACAAAGCAGAAAGTTTGACGATTTAAAGCAATGTAACACGAGTATTAATGAGCAGTAAATGTTTCAGTCTTATCTACTACCTCCGTCACAGTTTACAGGGCGCCCTATGTAAACTGTGACGGAGGTAGTAAGATAAGACACAAGAAAACTAGAGAATGTTTCAATAACGCAGCATGCCATTAGTGAAACAATAAAGAAGGATTCTGACAGCATGGTTACTTAAATACATTAGTTACTTACTTGTCCACATAAATGTGTTTTACTTGCCCGAACTTAGAACATTCTTCTCGAACATCATCTCTAATATCCAAATCAAAATCAGGATCCGTCTGCAAAAAAAAGTGACCATTTTATCAGTTATTTTTGTTGAAAGGGAGATAGAAGCTCCTCAGACTATAACAACAAAATATTGACTGTTGGCGGCAATAAGAATAACAAGAATTCAGTAGTCAAATAACCTCCACAGCTGGATCAAACATATTCTTGAGCAATAGGCATTCACTAGGTGGAGCCGTGTCAATGGCCTGGGAAATAACCGGAAGAGATGCCCCTGGAATTAGACCAAGACCAGGCACTGTAGGCTGTAACACAGGAGCAGCTGGAGGAGCACCAAGAACTGATGCAGGCGGTAATGCCACAGCAGAAGCACGCAATCCAGAAGTCAAACTGTTGATTATTAAAAAAAGAGGATGATGTTAGATGAGAGCATTATGTAGAGATATCAAGACATCAATGGAAAATAGTGTGTTTATGTTCAATTTATGATGTGTGAAAAGCATTATGGCACAGATTTCTTGCCAAGCTAACTTGTTGGAACTTTAGCAAGTTTTTTCCTTAATGTGTCAAGCACTCATCATTCGCACTATATAACAACAAAAATGGTGTTCTACTACAGTTCAAACATTTAATATATGAACAGTGATTACTCTTCAAATTCACAATCAGTGCAATTGATAGTGGATGTCCAGTCGTGGTATTTTCCTTATTTCTCAAGTAATAATCACTGTTCACATGTTAAATGTTAGGATTGTAGAGCAGAATATTTTAACCAAACCAAGTACACCAAAGTATTGGAGGAGGTCCATGGAGAATGACCTTCACAAGCTAGAAATATATGGTAACTGTGTTGTTGTAGTGGTGGATGAATCCTGGCGATAATATAGTAGAGGTCAATAACGAATTTGGATACGAATTATGGCACTCTTATACAAGTAATATAATGGACATTCTACCCTGCCATCAACTGAAGGCTATGCAAGCCTCTATCATAAACTTTGTGGATTAAGGAGAACCAGTATCCAACCATACATATCAGTAAGCATCTACAGTTGTACGTGCCACTCCATATGTCAGAAGTTCTGTCTTGAGGTTATGACAGGATTTATGTGTGGCATGATGTGAAAAGCTCAGATTAATATGAGCAGATATCTGAGTTTGCATGTATAGAAATAGCATAACAGGTAAAGCTAAAATATACTACCTCTGTATCAAAATATAAGATGTTTTTGTAGGCTAGTTTAGCCTTAAAAACGTCTTATATTCTGATGCGGGAGTATAATTTATCTAGAATAGCAAAACAGACTAGATAACTCACAGGTACAAAGAGATATGAATGATAAATAAGATTGGAACAGTCGCGTAAAGAATATATCCTGGGAAGGACAATACAAAAACAAAAATATACCATCAACTTAACAGAAATATACCTGGTGGTAGCACCACTACGGTCTAGTTTCTGCATAAGAAGAGCTCTCGAGCTAGCATTCAGTGCCTGCATACATGTGGACAAGTCAACCAATGGAAAAATATTAAGCTATCTAGATAGCATTTGAAAACAGTCATGCATTCTCCTGCTCTCCAGATGGTGTAAACAGTAACTTTTAACTGAATGAGAGAACATATGACCATAGAAAGATGCTTTGGCATATTTAAAAAGGCGAACAGGATAGTGTGTATGGCTAATGTGCATCAACTTCTTACATCTGCAAATTAAATATGTAAATGTAAAGATAGGACATGCAGAGAGCATCTCTGTGATGCAATTCACGATTCACCCATTTTAGAAACTAGAAATCCAAGAGCCGGGGCAGTGGCATGGTTGAATAAAACAAATTTTCTGCTAAGGAGTATGCAAGTGTGGATGAGTACTGCATGGATACTAAACGCGCCCAATTGTACAGTACTTGAATAACACGATATGAAAAACTTTTTCAAGGAATACAATGCATCATTTCCCAAGTAACCCAACTTAAATAACAGACAATACATATGTTCAAAAATTCTCGGTAATAAAGAATGTCTCGCAGAGATGACACCCACCAGGCCTCCACCTTCATCATCATCCAAATCGCCTGCCGTTGTCGCACTGGCTTGCACTCCCACATGGTCCGTCACAGCTGAAACCTGGTCATGATATTTGATTGTCATATTGTCATGTGGTGTAACCCATATATCTAAGCAGTTAAAACAACCTAGTGGGAGGCAGGTAACCCATAAGAAAGTGCTCACCTTGATTATTTTTCCAGCAATATCCAGTTGACCATTTAAACTCTGAGCAGCTTTTGCATCTTCCAGACGAGCAAACTAAGTGATGACAAGGAGGGGAGTGAGAAACTGAGGACTGCGCACAAACAGAGAGATGAATTGCTTCAGAAAAAAATACATACCTGAACAAAACCAAAACCTTTACACAATCCAGTAATTGGATCAACAGGCAGCTGGACAAGCTCAACCTGTCCAAACGGTTCAAAGACCTGGAAAAGCGAACCCTTAAATAATGGCATGAACACATAACAAGGATATCTAAGCAACAGTAACATTTATGGGCCTACAAAACAAAATCAACAGCACCAATAGTTAAGGTGTTACAATTATGTAAAATTTAGAAATAATTTTGTTTTCACACGGAACAAGTTATCATAAATCTACACATATAAACTATATGCTCGATTATTTACCAGTCTCAATTGCTCCTCTGTAATATTGGAGTGAAGATTTCCAACATACAACTTCCTTGCCCCGCCTGAAGCTGCTACACTTGAAGAAGCATTAGACTGAACTAGATTCTTTTCAGCTTCTGATGGCTTAACTGCCACTGGTTGACCAAGAAGCAGCTGATTACTAAGAGTAATCGCCATTGGAACCGACATAACATCATAAAATTCAATGTACCTGACCATGCAAGAACATCACAAAATTAGAATATCAGCTGTCAACAAGGCCATCTTTATTTATAGGGCCAAATATCGGAATTGTTGTCCCTAAAACAATAGCTGTTCGCACAAATCAATTGAAAATGCACAAAAATAGCAATGTGAAACAGTCGAGTTTTATGTAACACTGCATAAAGTCAAAATATGATTGTGTTCTATTTTCTGTCCATCATCACCAAAAAAAAGGGAATAGCAAGGGTACAATGATAACAGAAGAATTGCAAGACAATGCACAGCAAACATATGATACACATTAAATACTCACCCAACTCCTTTCGAACGTCGTGAGTTTCTATCCATTATTAAGCGGACATCCCGGACCTAGAAAAAGTAACATGACAAAGATAAAAAAGATCAATAATGCACTAAAAAAACAATAAATGAATAGCAACAGCAGATATTTTATCACTAGTTAGTGTAAGGTCAAGGTGGTTTCGATATCTTTTGGGTTTCAACTCTAGCGTAGTGCTGAAAGGCTTTTTGTTGTTGTTGTTGTTGTTAACAAACTGAAAGTATGTGTAGTGCACACATAACACTTGTTTCACTATCCTAAGGAGCAAAACAAGATAAACTGACTGTTTATTAGAAAGATAGGAAAGGTGTAAAAGCAGAGACTTACCTTCCCAGCCTTGGAGAAGAACTCATACACATCTCTTTCATCCGCCTTCAAAGATAGCTGTCATTATGCTTATAAACATTAGCTTCAACACAAAAGTTCTCGACAATCCAATATATCCAAAGGCCGAATATAATAACTTGTTAAATGAACACAACCTGGTAGGCAAATACAGTTCTTTGATCTCTTTCTGGATCTGCTTCAGGCTCGGCACCATCGTCTTTCCTACGTCTGCAAACAGCAAAAACATTGATAAGCAAGTAGATACAAGGAAATAGAAACACCGAATAAGAATCAGAACCTAGATTATAACATCAGCTCGAATAATTTACAGATATACATTGATACTAATATCCCCCTCCCCCAATTTCTCAATGCAAATACAGTCAAATATGTGGCCAGACAAGTCAATATTAAGCAAGATTTGAGGTAAACAGAGGAAGAAGATTCAGGTAGATAAAAGAGCATGAACAGCTACTGTGAACACTAGCACGGACGAATTTTAGTGTGCCCACCACTGCAGTCAATGTCATGAAAGGGAAAAAACAGACACCCAGCAAATTGAAATCCTATCGGTTCGGAAGGAAAGGGTAAGCCCTGCATTGTAAGACAGGCATCGTTAAGGTAACTTGACTTTAATATCTCCTGCGAGGAGGGAGAAGAAAATAAAAAGCTTGTTTGTGCAAGGGGACAAACATTGAGTCCTCTTTAAAATAAGAGGCAATGCTTCAGTGAAAAATCCCAATACACCCCTTCATCAGAATTCTGCAACAGAAGAAATGTAGTTCAGCTTTATGTTCTGGATGCAGGAAATCTGTAATCACAGATGTCATCATTGCTCTCAGAAACACCGTGCCACGCAAAATCACATAATGCTATGGATTTCCAGATTCATTATCCTAGTATGCTATGCCAACTTCATAAAGTAACTCAAAATAGATCACCTTATATCCAAGGTCAGGCTCAATATCAAGACCAACTGGAGAGTGCACTAGCAAGTTGAATCTGCAGGTTCCCATGCTAATATTTAATCAATTGTATAGACTTTGAAGAAAATTAAACACTGGCTAAGTGAATATGCTACAATTGTGCAAATAATAAGGGAAGTCCTTTCCTATCCTAAGGTCGATATGCCCATCCCAGGCACATAGCGTTGTGGAATCAAATGTCATAACAATTGGAACGAGACGGTGCCACAGAACCGCCATTAGAGACAACTTTGAACACACACACAGACGTACCATACCGCTAGCTTCGTATAACAGCAATTTCGAAAAAAGTTGAGGGTCATGGATTTGCACCTGACATCGCGGTCACGGTAGTCGCGCTCACGGAAGCGCTCGCGCTCGCGGTCGTCGTCCTCGCGGCGACGCTCTGACCGGCTCCTGCTCCTCCGCTCCCTCTCCTTCTCCTTCTCCCGCTCACGGTCACGGTCGCGGCTCCCCCGCTCCCTCACCTTCTCCTTCTCCCTGCTCAGCATCTCCTTCTCCTTCACGTCCCGGTCCCGGTCCCGGCGCTCCCGGCTGCTGCGGTGGCGCTCCCGGCTGTCGCGGCCTCGGTCAAGGTCCCGGTCCCTGTCGCGGTCGCGGTGCTCGGAGCGAGGGCGCTTGGACCTGCGCTCGCCGTCGTCGCGGTCCTCTCCGTCGCCGGCGCTGCTCCGGCGGCGGGAGCTGCGGTCCTTTCCGTCGGATCCGTTGGTCGGAGCCACGGCGGAGGCCTCGACCGTCTTCTCGAGGTACTCGTACTCGTCGAAGTCCATGGCGACGATGAGGTGGAAACCCTAGATTTGTTGGCGAGAGAAAAAGAGGCGCCGCGGCTAAACCCCAGCCCTCGCCTTTTCTATCCGGGCGGATGAACGAATTTTCGCCTTTTGTCGGTTCGGGTGCTGAGACCTTTTTTTTCTTTAAAAACGGGTCCTGAGTGACCAAAATCACTGTATTGACCTTTGCATCAAAGTATAGCAACAATTGACCTTGGTTTGAAATTTGTTTCGGATCTAACCCTTTTTTCGCGACGCCAACCACTATGGCATTTTCGTTCCAAAGGAAGAAAACGCCAGGGTCCTCGGCGTCTCCCCCTGGCCCACCTCCTGGTCCTCCCTCGCGCGCGCTCGTTGACCGGCCGACGTGGCAAAGGGCAAACGCCATGGTCCCCGGCGTTTCCATCCGCGACTGAAACGCCACGGTCCTCGGCGTTTCCGTCTGTCCGTTATAGGGTCCGTGGGATCGCGGGTGGGGCTCAGCCCACCACGCAGCCCAAGTCCACGCGAGCGGCGACGACTTCTCTCCAGCGCGAAGAACACAGAGGTAACTCTCTTTCTCCTCTCTCAAATCCCCTCTTGGATCTCTTTCAAATCTTTGTCATTTTTATGCATCTTGGATTCATTTTACTCCTTGTGGTATGCTCTTTTGATTCATCCAATTAGTTTCTCAAAAATCTTGATATTATTGATGTATTTTTTAACCCTAGATTAAGTTGCATTTGCTTAAAATCTTAGATTTTTGTGTGTGAATTTCTTGGGTTGTATGAATTGTTAGTGCTATGTGTACATACATAGGTTAGTTTCTATATATTGTTCAATTTATTAATTTTAGGATTAAGTAATTTTAGACATAAACAAACTATATTAATTTTAGGATTATGTTAGTTTTTATATATGGTTTGCTTAAATTGTTTGCTTGTTGGATACCTTTATTAGAGGTTATTAGAGGTTATGGTTCAAATTATTTTGTAAATTGTTGGTATTAATCATATATGTGATATGTTTGGGTGAATTTGTTAGATATATAAATTCTTGACATGGTTGATATATAAATGTTTACAATTCGGGTACTTTGTCATATTTTTGCTATATTAATTGTTGCCATAATTGATATATAAATGTTTATCATTGATTTCTAGGATAGATGATGAAAAGAATGAACCACACGAACGGAGGGTTGGTTGGTACAATGGTTTTAATGATAGTTGGGATGTGAAGCATCGTGCTCGTTTTATTGAGAATGGTCATGTAAGTAACAATACATATGAAAACCCATATTAACATAATTGTTCATTTTGTTAGGTACTAACATCATTCCCATTTTTATTGTAGACGTTAGAACCTATGTGCATGAGGGGGCATAGTGCTCATACATGGCCTTACGACCAGAGGTACGAGCCATTCTTTCGGAGATTTGGTGTCCTCCCGTTTGTTCTTCAGTTCAAGCGTCATTCTTCATCGGTGAACCACTCGGCGATCACCGCTCTTGTGGATCGTTGGAGGCCCGAGACGCACTCGTTTCATCTAGCTTGTGGGGAGATGACGATGACGCTGCAAGATATGGCGATGATTAGTGGGCTTCCTATCAACGGAAGAGCTCTCACAGGCACCGTTAGTAGTGCAAATTGGCGGGAAAGGGTTGCTCAATATATTGGTGTTATGCCAAATCCTCGTCCACCGGGAAAGCCTGAGAGTTCTAAAGTCAAACACCATTGGCTACAACTGCATAGAGGAGGAGGATGCCCTCATCTTGAGGATCCGATGGAGGAGGCTATCGTTGTGGAGCAATACGCAAGGGCGTACCTATGGTATCTATTGACCAAGGTAGTGTTCCCAGATTGCACGGGTAATTCTGCCCTTTGGATGTTTTTGGACCCACTTGATGATTGGGATGTGTTGTATAGCTGGGGATCGGCTGCACTTTCTTTCTTATACCGCCAGGTAAAACAAATCTATAATACTCCCTCCATTCCTAATTATAAGGTGTATAGTTTCTTTAAAAAAGTCAAACTTATTCAACTTTGACCAAATTTGTAGATAAATATATTTATATTAATTATACAAAAAGGGTATCATAAAACTCACCTTGAAATGTATTTTTATATTATATTTCTTAAATATCATAGATGTTGATATTTTTAACTATACATTTGGTCAAAGTTATAAAAGTTTGACTTTTTTAAGAAAACTATACACCTTACATCAAGGAACGGAGGGAGTACCTAAATAGTTCATCCCCACTAACTTATTTATCTTGACATGCAAACTATCCACATCATTAAGTAGGTCCATCATGCAAAAACTCTTCCACTAACTCTTCATGCACATGCTCCCATTAACTATGCATGTGCATGCAACCTATCACACTTTATAATGACTTTTTTATGCACTCAACCTCACAATTTATAAGCAACCTTTTTTATAGAAAAAATCAAATTATGAGTTACATTGCATTTTAATTTCTATGTGACATTTTTTAATAAATACACATTCATAGTTGTTATCATTGTTTTAGGTTTAACCAAGGGTGGACACGTCTTCACTTTCTCCACTCAACGTTGTTTTCGCCTCATATCATCTCGCGGATATATTGTCAAGTATCTAAATTAACAAAAAAAAAATCAAACTCATTTTTGGACTTTTCATCAAAATTTCTTAGGTTTTTTACTTTAAGCAATATTTCTTTCAAAAAATAAATTATAATCAAATTATACTATACTCCCTCTGTCCTTGAAAGAGTGTAGTTCCATATTTTTTGGAGAGTCAAACTATTTTAAATTTTCACATGTTTTAAAACATCAAATTCTTTCTTAACAATTCCCGCAGCAACGTGCGGGGTATCATCTAGTTTAGACTATAGTTGAGTTAAATGTGTGTTCAATGCTTCTTTCTTTCTAATAAACTTGTGTTGATAAACTTGTATTTGATCCAGCTTGACGAGGCATCTTGTCGAGACAATCCCTCTTCCTCTTTGGGTGGCTTTGTGTGGGCCCTATCAATATGAATGTGGGAGCGCTTACCTGTAGGACGCCCCGAGAAAAATATATCGGCGGTAAACCCGAACCCACATGAAGGTCTTAATGATGTCAACTGCTCGATACAAGTGCTACATCAATGAGCTAGACACGCTCACTCCTAATCAGGTAAATGTAACATAGTTCGACCCAATTGGGATGTACGTATCTCTGTCCTTAAGTAACATAATTAATTTGTCTTAGGTCATCTGGGAGCCTTATAATGAGCCAAGGTATTTTACTTTGAACGCGATGTGCACGCGTGACCAAAATGTTTGGCGGTCGAGGGTTCCATTGATTTGTTTCTATGCTATTGAGTGGAACCTTCCTCACCGTGTTGCACGACAATTTGGAGTAAGGCAAAGTACTCCAGCGCAAAACCATGACACGGTGTATTTCTTGCATCGGTGAGCATCCATTTGTGAACACTTCAATTGTTGTTAGTTCTTGTTTCTATTTTTTCTAATGATTTGATATTCCTAATTTTGAAGGGTGGATCGAGTAAAATGTCTAGATGTTACGGATTGGGAGACGCATCACATTGCTTTTGTGCAATATTGGAATGAAAGAGCGGATCATGTAGAGTTGGATGATAGTCACAAAGTGGAGGAGGAGACTACAAAAGAATAACTAGGGTTAGCTGTACGCATTTAAACAATCAAAATCATTTCACTTATTATTTAACATACCGGTGGTACTTCATAGGCGTGAGTTGGGCGCTTTTTTCATACGCATAGTTCGGGCACAAAAAAAACCTCCGTCCTTCCGTCCATGACTTTTTCCGATCCGTGGACACCTTCACAATACAAGGATCATCGCACCAACATGTTGGATTTTCATATTCTTGGGATCATTTTTGTCCCATTGCTCGGACCTCCACTTGCCTGGCAAGTCCTCTTGCTTGGCGCAAGGTGGCCTAGTCAAGGAACTGGAGGAAGCCATGGCTAAAAAAGGGAGAAATTATCGATCGAAAGAATAAGTATACACATGGTAAAAGGATAAATAGTATGACATGAAAACAAAAGGTTCAAATGGTAAATATCACAAGGTTCAAAATACATGAAAGTCTAGATCGTTCACACATCACAACATTACATAATAAATCACTACTGAATATCATTCCTTTAGTGGCGGCAATGGCTCCAACTCAATATCATGTGAGTAGACACACAACTTTTTAACAACCATTGCCCGGTTTTAATTTTTCTTGCACGGACGGTCCATGGACATCTTGGTTGGTCACACTTTACTGTATAACGAATCTTTTTGTTTGAATGTCTAACAACAAATGGCATATGGTTTCTAATGGCATAATCACAAAGCCAAGTCTTCAACTCCTCCAAACTTGAGAACTTTGAGCCTATCTTCAGATAAGCACTCTCGTTCTCATTTTCATCCCTTGGTTGGGATGCCTCCGGGCATGGCCTTGGTTGAATACCCTTACTCATACCACCGTCAACTATGGCTTTGTTTGCAAGGCTAACATCAAGAAACAATGGCATTGCTCTTTCCCGGCATATCACCTCTAAATATATTTGGTTTTCTTGCTCTGTGAATCCATCCTCGTCCAAATCTTCATCTGGACCATCATCATCCTATTCATACCCATAAGCACGTGTATAGGGCATGTCATGGTCCATGTCCTTCTGTGCTACATAGGCATCCAAATTACCGATCTCATATTGATGAATCTCAGCCTCTTGCTCATAACAATCATCACCATCATCATTAACTTGTGCCTCTACTTCATTTGGTTGGCTATTTGGCGGTTGACTTGAGGCATTGAGTGCATACATATCGGCTTCATTCTCAACATGTGGCACACTTTTTGGAGGGCTCATATCATGGCATGGGGAGGACATATCACTGTTCAAATCAATTTCAAACCGACGATCTTCAAATTTTGTGGCAAACAATTCAATTGACTTGTCTTCCGAGGCCTCAACTTTATCCTTATATACCTCCCAATTTAGATCCGAGTCAATAGGCATTTTCTTCATCCTAGATGTTGATCCCACACCAACATCATACCTACCTATTAGTTCAACTCTATCATTGGGGTCTGATACGTCCCAAACGTATCTATAATTTCTGCTTGCTCCATGCATGTTTTGTGTGACTTTGCCATGATTTGCTTGAACTTTCATACACTTTTGAGCATTTTTGGACTAATCTATTAACCCAGTGCACCCAGCTGCTAGTTGCTGTTTTCTGCTGTTTTGTATTTTAGGTTTTCCGGCCATAAAAAGTGCTCCAAAAAATCCGGAAAAATAAGATAAAAAATCAGTGACCCGGAAGCTTCCGGAATCACCAAGGCAGCGGAGGGGGGCCACCACAGGGACTCCAGAAGGGTCCCTGGCGCGGCCCCACCCTAGGTCGCGCCAGGGGGCCTCCTGGCCGCCCTGTGGGTCCCCTCGATGCCCCCCTCCGCCTATATTTAGCCCTCGGGGTGGAAACCCCTAATATCGATCTCTTTTCCGCGAACTCGCCTCTGTACCGCCGCCGCCGCCGTTTAAAGATCGGGTCTGCCTGGAGAAGCTGCCCCGGCACCCTGCCGGGAGGAGGAACCCCCTCCGGGAGACCATCCATAGCCATGGACGCCTTCTGGATGTGCCGTGAGTAGTCCCCCTTGGACCATGGGTCCGTGACCAGTAGCTATGTGATGTTCCTCTCCCCTGTTTGTGCTTCCACTTTCGAGACCTCGTGAGCTGCCTCACATGATCGAGGCACTTTTGTAATTTCTGCTGTTGCTATGCCGAGTTTGCTGGGATCTGATGGATTATGAGACTATGTTCAGATTGTGATGAGTAATATATTTGGTTCTTATCTTTTATATTTTGTTCTTGAGTAAATTCTTGCATGTTCTCCGTTGCAGTATTTTGCTTTGGCCAAGTAGTTTGTTTGCAACTCCAAGAGGGAGCGTTATGCTTGATTGTGGGTTCAGCCCCCTGATGTCTAGCTTGAGTGACAGAAACATGAGATTAGGGGATGTGCTGTTGCCACCAGGGATAAAACAATGGTGCTTGTACCCGCGGGTGCAAGGATTGTTTACTTTACGCAAAGTTCTTTTAATGCAGTTGTCTGTTGCTTTGAGTTTACACTTTGGGTGGGATTCACAACTTAATACCAGCGAGATGTTCTGGATAGATATCTCAAGGTGGATGATTCGTAGTAGATGCAGTTGGATTTCGGTCTACTTACCTTGGCGTACTGCCCATTGCTTTTTAGCCCTTCCTTTCTTTGCAGCATAGTTAGCATTGCGGTGCCTTCATAATTCTGTCAATTGCCCAGGTGTGATTTGTTTACCTCGCTAGCACTTTTATCGTCTTTTGGGAGAGAGACATCACTAGTGAAAATCACGGGACCCCGGTCCATCTTCACATCATTGTTTACACCCTTAGTTTACTTTCAGTCTTTACTTTCAGTTCCACTTTTATCTCTTGCGTTGATCCTTTGTAAACAGCAAGGCCGGAGAAATTGACAACTCCTTTGTACTCGTTGGGAGCAAAGTTATTTGTATTTGTGTGCAGGTCCACGTCAAGCGTCGTGACACCTACTTGTATCTCTTGGAGTCCTACTGGTTCGATACTCAACCTTAGCATCCTTGCTAAGGGAAACTTGCTGATACACTGCATCTCACCTTCCACTTGGGGTAACCAACGAGGAGAGTTGCTACACTGTGTCAAGCAATTTCTGGCGCCGATTGCCCGGGGAAGCAAACAAACTACACCCGTCAACACTCGCGCCATCAAGCAATTTCTGGCGCCGTTGACGGGGACCCCAGTCTACAAGATATGGGAGTTGCACACTATCCTTTATCTTTGCTTTTTAGTCTTGTTAGTTTACCTTTCAGTTTTTTATCTTTGTGTCCTTTATAAAAAAAACCAAAAATATAGTATGTCTAGTTCCTTACTTGTCAATCAATGTCTAACTTCTTTGAAACTATATCTTATTGGCATGGAGGATTGATACGTCCAAAACGTATCTATAATTTCTGCTTGCTCCATGCATGTTTTGTGTGATATTGCTATGATCTAGATACACTTTCATACACTTTTGATCATATTTGGACTAACCTATTAACTCAGTGCACCCTAGTGCCAGTTCCTGTTTTCTGCTGTTTTTCTATTTCAGTTTCCCCCCATATAAAAAGTGCCAGAAAAATTCCGGGAAAAATACAGGAAAAATCAGCGTACAGGAAGCTTCGAGAAGATCCCGGGAGGGGCCAGAGGGGAGCCAGGGGGGCCCAGGCGGCCACCCGGCGCGGCCCCACCCCTGGCCGCGCCAGGGGGGCGCCTGGGGCCCCTGGTCCACCTCTGGCTGCCCCCTTCGCCTATTTATTCTCCGTCACGGGAAAACTCCAGAAGAAGAACCCTATTCTGCAAACTCGCCTCTGTTCCACCGCCGCCGCGCTTCCAAGATCGGGAGCACCAGAAGACCTCTTCCCGGCACCCTGCCGGAGGGAGGATTGACCTCCAGGAGTCTCCTCTCCACCATGGATGCTCCCCGGATGTCTCGTGAGTAGTTTTCCTTGGACCATGGGTCCGTGATCGGTAGCTATGTGATGTTCTCCTCCCCGCTTTGATCTTCATTGTTTAGACCTCGTGAGCTGCCCTACATGATCGAGGCACCTTTGTAATATTTCTGCTGTTGCTATGCTGAGTTTGGAGGGATCTGATGGATTATGAGATTATGTTCAGATTGTGATAGAGTAATATATTTGGTTTTTATCTCTTATATTTTTGTTCCTAAGTAATTCTTGCATGTTCTCCATTGTTGTTTATTGCTTTGGCCAAGTAGTAGGTAGTGACTCCAAGAAGGAACGTTATGCTCGATTGTGGGTTCATGCCCCCCGATGACACGCTTGAGTGACAGAAACATGAGTCTAGGGGATGTGCTGTTGCCACAAGGGGGAAAACAACGGTGCTTGTAACCGCGGTTGCAAGGATTGTTTACTTTACGCAAAGTTCTTTTTAATGCAGTTGTCTGTTGCTTTGGGTTTACACTTTGGGTGGGGCTCGCAACTTAATACCGGCGAGATGTTCTGGATAGATATCTCAAGGTGGATGATTAGTAGTAGATGCAGTTGGATTACGGTCTACTTATTTTGGCGTACTGCCCGTGCTTTTGAGCCTCTTCCTTTCTTTTGTAGCATAGTTAGCATTGCGGTGCGTTCATAATCCTGTCAATTGCCCTTCTGTAATTTGTTTACCTCGCATAGCAGTTTTATCGTCTTTTGGGAGAGAGACATCACTAGCGAACATCACGTATCCCGGTCCATATCCTTATCACTGTTTCCACGCTATCTTTACTTTTCTTCTTTTATTTTCAATTGCTATCATTATCCCTTGTGTTTTACCCTTTGTGAACAACAAGACCGGAGAGATTGACAACCTCTCTGAACTTCGTTGGGAACAAAGTTATCTGTGTCTGTGTGCAGGTCCACGTCAGTCGCGCTGCTGACACCTACTTATCATCTTTGGAGTCCTACTGGAGACAAACCTTGGTATCTTCACCGAGGGAAACTTGCTGTTGTGCTACATCACGCCTTCCACTTGGGGCTCACCAACGAAGGGCGAGAAGCCATCAATCACTAACCTCTGGAGGGTTCGAATATTAGAGTACACTCACGTACCATGAGTCGAGGATGCGCAAGGATAACCAAACCCCCATACACTCCTCCTCTGGGTACTCGTCTCTTTGTGAACCTCCTGATTAGATTGAGAGTTGCCGATAATAAGTGCATGAGTTCTTCGGACTAATGTGAGTATTCGAAAGTTGACACTTCCACCCACCTATACTTTTTATAGCCTCTTTGGTACCGTGCATTGCCCTTTCTCACCTTGAGAGTTGGCGCATACTTCGCCGGTGCATCCAAACCCTTGGCACGATACGCTCTGTCATCATAAGCCTCCTTATATCTTTCCTCAAAACAGTCACCATACCTACCTACAAGGAATTTCCATAGCCTTTCCGAGATACATTGCCATACAACATCCACCTTCTCATGACTTTATCCTCATGTCATACATGCTACTTGCTTGATCGATGAGCCGCATGCTAGTTGGGCCTTGCCCTAATCATTGCTACATGACGCGCTAGTATCATTGCATATCCTGCTATCCTGGCAGAGGCATATATTTGCATCATGCTAATTACGTCTTCTTTATGTGAGTACCTTTGTAAAGTGTGAAAGATCTCCTATATTGTTGTAAAATATAGAGTGTTACCCCTAAAGTGAGGAAAAGATCCCAAAGAGGACAAAATCAAAAGATCCCAAAGAGGACAAAATCAAAAGATCCCAAAGAGGACAAATGAGAGTTAAATAGAAAGAGCCATTGAGGCCACCAAAAAAAATACAAAAAATAGAAAAAAGAGAAAAATAAAAATAAAAAGAGAGGAGGGGGCACACTACTATTTCTTTTTGAGAGATCCACACTAGTACTTCATCCTCTATCCCTTGTACTCCATAGAGATCATCATCATGCATATAGCTATGTGGGGACCTTCACACTATAGAACTTGGCTTGTATATTCCAATGATGAGCCTCCTCAAACGAGCTCTAGGTCTTCTTGAGCAAGCAAGTTAGATGCACCCCACTAGTTCCCTTGGAGAGCTTTTAGCTCACATGTGCATCCGTTGCATGGCAATCCCTACTCCTCACATCATATCTATCATATGGACTTCTCTCGCCTATGATTGTCCTCATTGATGTGAGCCTTTCACACCTTTTTGTCTTCCTCTTCCACCTTCTTTCTGTTTCGCCTTTTAGGTGTCAACTTTCTTGCTCACGCTCATCCATTGCATGAGTGCTCAAAATATCGAAAGGGAGTGGATCAGTTTGACTTGTACCTGGCTAGTGGTCTGGGGACGAGTCAAGATAAGAATCCAAAGGAGACCAAGTGTGAAACTTTAGTAGATAGTTGTTCTCAACAACCTTTCTTCTCTCTTTTTTCTAGTCCCCTACTTGCACGCAAACACCATCTGGAGACATTCGAGCCACGGACAGCGAGATCTCTTGCACCTTTTGTTCTTTTGTTGCTTGTGTCAATGCTAATATAGATTCTTGCTTGTTAAGACTTGAATTGAATTGCATGCTTTAATTGCTTTACTTAAAAGTCCTTATATGGTTGTGTGGCATGTCACCACAAAAATTATGCTTGTTATCATTTACCTACTCGAGGACGAGCAGGAATTAAGCTTGGGGATGTTGATACGTCCAAATTTATCTGTAATTTCTGATTGTTCCATCCATCTATAGCACCAGAAGACTTCTTCCCGGCACCCTGCCGGAGGGAGGATTGACCTCCGGGAGTCTCCTCTCCACCATGGATGCTCCCCGGATGTCTCGTGAGTAGTTTTCCTTGGACCATGGGTCCGTGATCGGTAGCTATGTGATGTTCTCCTCCCCTCTTTGATCTTCATTGTTTAGACCTCGTGAGCTGCCTTACATGATCGAGGCACCTTTGTAATATTTCTGCTGTTGCTATGCTGAGTTTGGAGGGATCTGATGGATTATGAGATTATGTTCAGATTGTGATAGAGTAATATATTTGGTTTTTATCTCTTATATTTTTGTTCCTAAGTAATTCTTGCATGTTCTCCATTGTTGTTTATTGCTTTGGCCAAGTAGTAGGTAGTGACTCCAAGAAGGAACGTTATGCTCGATTGTGGGTTCATGCCCCCCGATGACACGCTTGAGTGACAGAAACATGAGTCTAGGGGATGTGCTGTTGCCACAAGGGGGAAAACAACGGTGCTTGTAACCGCGGTTGCAAGGATTGTTTACTTTACGCAAAGTTCTTTTTAATGCAGTTGTCTGTTGCTTTGGGTTTACACTTTGGGTGGGGCTCGCAACTTAATACCGGCGAGATGTTCTGGATAGATATCTCAAGGTGGATGATTAGTAGTAGATGCAGTTGGATTACGGTCTACTTATTTTGGCGTACTGCCCGTGCTTTTGAGCCTCTTCCTTTCTTTTGTAGCATAGTTAGCATTGCGGTGCGTTCATAATCCTGTCAATTGCCCTTCTGTAATTTGTTTACCTCGCATAGCAGTTTTATCGTCTTTTGGGAGAGAGACATCACTAGCGAACATCACGTATCCCGGTCCATATCCTTATCACTGTTTCCACGCTATCTTTACTTTTCTTCTTTTATTTTCAATTGCTATCATTATCCCTTGTGTTTTACCCTTTGTGAACAACAAGACCGGAGAGATTGACAACCTCTCTGAACTTCGTTGGGAACAAAGTTATCTGTGTCTGTGTGCAGGTCCACGTCAGTCGCGCCGCTGACACCTACTTATCATCTCTGGAGTCCTACTGGAGACAAACCTTGGTATCTTCACCGAGGGAAACTTGTTGTTGTGCTACATCACGCCTTCCACTTGGGGCTCACCAACGAAGGGCGAGAAGCCATCAATCACTAACCTCTAGAGGGTTCGAATATTAGAGTACACTCACGTACCATGAGTCGAGGATGCGCAAGGATAACCAAACCCCCATACACTCCTCCTCTGGGTACTTGTCTCTTTGTGAACCTCCTGATTAGATTGAGAGTTGCCGATAATAAGTGCATGAGTTCTTCGGACTAATGTGAGTATTCGAAAGTTGACACTTCCACCCACCTATACTTTTTATAGCCTCTTCGGTACCGTGCATTGCCCTTTCTCACCTTGAGAGTTGGCGCATACTTCGCCGGTGCATCCAAACCCTTGGCACGATACGCTCTGTCATCATAAGCCTCCTTATATCTTTCCTCAAAACAGCCACCATACCTACCTACAAGGCATTTCCATAGCCTTTCCGAGATACATTGCCATGCAACATCCACCTTCTCATGACTTTATCCTCATGTCATACATGCTACTTGCTTGATCGATGAGCCGCATGCTAGTTGGGCCTTGCCCTAATCATTGCTACATGACGCGCTAGTATCATTGCATATCCTGCTATCCTGGCAGAGGCATACATTTGCATCATGCTAATTACGTCTTCTTTATGTGAGTACCTTTGTAAAGTGTGAAAGATCTCCTATATTGTTGTAAAATATAGAGTGTTGCCCCTAAAGTGAGGAAAAGATCCCAAAGAGGACAAAATCAAAAGATCCCAAAGAGGACAAATGAGAGTTAAATAGAAAGAGCCATTGAGGCCACCAAAAAAATACAAAAAATAGAAAAAAGAGAAAAATAAAAATAAAAAGAGAGGAGGGGGCACACTACTATTTCTTTTTGAGAGATCCACACTAGTACTTCATCCTCTATCCCTTGTACTCCATAGAGATCATCATCATGCATATAGCTATGTGGGGACCTTCACACTATAGAACTTGGCTTGTATATTCCATTGATGAGCCTCCTCAAACGAGCTCTAGGTCTTCTTGAGCAAGCAAGTTAGATGCACCCCCACTAGTTCCCTTAGAGAGCTTTTAGCTCACATGTGCGTCCGTTGCATGGCAATCCCTACTCCTCACATCATATCTATCATATGGCCTTCTCTCGCCTATGATTGTCCTCATTGATGTGAGCCTTTCACACATTTTTGTCTTCCTCCTCCACCTTCTTTCTGTTTATCCTTTTAGGTGTCAACTTTCTTGCTCACGCTCATCCATTGCATGAGTGCTCAAAATATCGAAAGGTAGTGGATCAGTTTGACTTGTACCTGGCTAGTGATCTGGGGACGAGTCAAGATAAGAATCCAAAGGAGACCAAGTGTGAAACTTTAGTAGATAGTTGTTCTCAACAACCTTTTTTCTCTCTTTTTTCTAGTCCCCTACTTGCACGCAAACACCATCTGGAGACATTCGAGCCACGAACAGCGAGATCTCTTGCACCTTTTGTTCTTTTGTTGTTTGTGTCAATGCTAATATAGATTCTTGCTTGTTAAGACTTGAATTGAATTGCATGCTTTAATTGCTTTACTTAAAAGTCCTTATATGGTTGTGTGGCATGTCACCACAGAAATTATGCTTGTTATCATTTACCTACTCGAGGACGAGCATGAATTAAGCTTGGGGATGTTGATACGTCCAAATTTATCTATAATTTCTGCTTGTTCCATCCATCTATAGCACCAGAAGACCTCTTCCCGGCACCCTGCCGGAGGGAGGATTGACCTCCGGGAGTCTCCTCTCCACCATGGATGCTCCCCGGATGTCTCGTGAGTAGTTTTCCTTGGAACATGGGTCCGTGATCGGTAGCTATGTGATGTTCTCCTCCCCTCTTTGATCTTCATTGTTTAGACCTCGTGAGATGCCCTACATGATCGGGGCACCTTTGTAATATTTCTGCTGTTGCTATGCTGAGTTTGGAGGGATCTGATGGATTATGAGATTATGTTCAGATTGTGATAGAGTAATATATTTGGTTTTTATCTCTTATATTTTTGTTCCTAAGTAATTCTTGCATGTTCTCCATTGTTGTTTATTGCTTTGGCCAAGTAGTAGGTAGTGACTCCAAGAAGGAACGTTATGCTCGATTGTGGGTTCATGCCCCCCGATGACACGCTTGAGTGACAGAAACATGAGTCTAGGGGATGTGTTGTTGCCACAAGGGGGAAAACAACGGTGCTTGTAACCGCGGTTGCAAGGATTGTTTACTTTACGCAAAGTTCTTTTTAATGCAGTTGTCTGTTGCTTTGGGTTTACACTTTGGGTGGGGCTCGCAACTTAATACCGGCGAGATGTTCTGGATAGATATCTCAAGGTGGATGATTAGTAGTAGATGCAGATGGATTTCGGTCTACTTATTTTGGCGTACTGCCCGTGCTTTTGAGCCTCTTCATTTCTTTTGTAGCATAGTTAGCATTGCGGTGCGTTCATAATCCTGTCAATTGCCCTTCTGTAATTTGTTTACCTCGCATAGCAGTTTTATCGTCTTTTGGGAGAGAGACATCAGTAGTGAACATCACGTATCCCGGTCCATATCCTCATTACTGTTTCCAAGCTATATTTACTTTACTGCTTTTACTTGCTATCATTATCCCTTGAGTTTTACCATTGTGAACAACAAGACCGGAGAGATTGACAGCCTCTCTGAACTTCGTTGGGAACAAAGTTATCTGTGTCTGTGTGCAGGTCCGCGTTAGTTGCGCCGCTGACACCTACTTATCATCTCTGGAGTCCTACTAGAGACAAACCTTGGTATCTTCACCGAGGGAAAACTGCTGCTGCACTACATCTCAAACCTTCCACTTGGGGTAACCAACGAAGGGCGAGAAGCCATCAAGCAAGTTTTCTGGCGCCGTTGCCGGGGACTCCGAGTGCTAAGATAGGGGAGTTGCACACTACCCTTTACCTTTGTTTTTAGTCTTGTTAGTTTATCTTTCAGTTTTTATCTTTGTGTCTTTTATCAAAAAATTACAAAAAATCTGCCACACTTGCTGCTACTATGGGTTCCACTGAAAATACCAAGTTGTGTGACTTCACTAGTCACAACAACCAAGACTTTATCTGCACTCCCATTGCCACACCTGACACTTCAACTACCTCTTATGAAATTAAACCTGCTTTGCTAAACCTTGTTATGAGAGATCAATTCTCTGGTGCTGGAGATGATGCTCCTTTACACTTGAATAATTTTGTTGAATTATGTGATATGCAAAAGTATAAAGAAGTAGAAGGTGATGTTGTTAAGCTCAAGCTCTTTCCCTTCTCTTTAAGGGGAGATGCTAAAATCTGGTTTCAATCTTTGCCTAGAAATAGCATAGATTCTTGGGATAAGTGCAAGGATGCTTTCATAGGGAAGTACTACCCTCCTGCTAAGATTATCCAATTGAGGAGTAATATTATGAATTTTAAGCAATTGGATAATGAACACGTTGCCCAATCTTGGGAACGAATGAAATCTCTTGTTAAGAAATGCCCTACACATGGTTTGACTACCTGGATGGTTATCCAGACTTTTTATGCAGGCTTGAATTTTACCTCGCGGAACCTGTTAGATTCGCCCGCGGGAGGAACCTTTATGTCAACTACACTTGGTGCTGCCACGAAGCTTCTCGATGAAATGATGACCAATTATTCCCAATGGCACACCGAACGCGCTCCAACAGGTAGGAAGGTAAATTCTGTCGAGGAAATTACCTCCCTCAATGAAAAAGTTGACTTAATTATGTCTCTACTTACCAAGCAACCCTCTATTGATCCTCATGATGTTCCTTTAAATTCTTTGGTTGCCCAAGAACAAGTAGATGTGAACTTTATTGCTAGAAACAACTTCAAAAACAATGCTTATAGGGGAAATTTTGCTAGTAATCCTAGACCGTTTCCATCCAACTATGGGAACAACAACACTTACCCTAGCAACAAGAACCCCTCCTCTGAATTAGAAAGCATGCTTAGAGACTTTATCACTACCCAAAAAACCTTCAACAAAAATGTAGAGGAGAAATTAGCTAGAATAGATAATCTCTCTTTGAAGGTAGAAAGCTTAGCCCTTGATATTGAGATGCTTAAAATTAGAACCTCTCCCCTTGAGGAGAATAAGGCCACTCCTATTAATGCTATCCAGTTACAAATCAATGAAAATATTAGGATGATGGCTAAACTTAAAGAAAGATGGGCCAGAGAAAAAGAGGAAGAGGATAGAATTAAGAGCCTTCCTACACACCACATAGTTGCCACTATCCAAATTGTTGAGGACACCCAAACTATTAGCACCCAATGCACTCCTAGTCCCGTTGGACCTATTAATGGTGATGCTAATACCTCAACCGTAGAAAAAGAGTCTCCTATGAACATAGAGGGTTTCAAACAAGTAAGCCTAGATGACACTACTACCACCTTTGATAGTAGTGATATTGATTTTGATAGTTGCACCCTCTTAGAAGTTATCAGTTTGCTACACAAAATGTTTAGAGACCCCCACACTAGCACACTTAATCTTGCCTTCACGGAGCATATCACAAATGCTCTCATCAAAGCTAGGGAGGAGAAGCTTAGAGTAGAAGCCTCCATACCTAGGAAGCTAGATGATGGTTGGGACCCTATGATCAAAATTAAATTAAATAACTTCTCTTGCTATGCTTTATGTGATGTTGGAGCTAGTACCTCCGTTATGCCCAAAAGAATATTTGATATGTTTGAATTGAAGCCCTTTGAGCCTTGTTCTTTTGGTGTTCGTCTCGTTGATTCTTCCATAAAGAAACCTTTGGGGAAGATCGACGATGTTCTTATCATTGTCAATGACAACTATGTTCCCGTTGATTTTATTGTTATGGATATAGAGTGTGAACCTTTGTGTCCAATTATTTTGGGACGTCCTTTTCTTCGCACCGTTGGTGCGGTTATTGACATGAAAGAGGGGAATATAAAATTCCAATTCCCATTCAAAAAGGGGATGGAACACTTCCCTAGAAAGAAAATCAAGTTACCTTTTGAGTCCGTTACACGGGCTAGTTATTCTCTTTCTCTTGATAAAACTTGATTCTTCTTTTTGCATCATGCCTAGCTAATGGCTTTAAAGAAGCGCTTTCGGGAGGCAGCCCGCAACGAATTTAGGTGTTTTCTTTTTGCTTTTGTTGTGTCTTTATGATTGTTACTTCTGTAGCTACGTCATTGTATCTTTATTTTTCAGCTTTGTGCCAAGTTATAGCCTCTTACGGCAAGGGAAGTAAAAGTTGTGACATGCTGTCCAGAAAACAGATTCTGTCCTCGTGACCAGAAAAATCCCAGTTCATCTTTTTGAGATGAAATGTTTACACAATATTCTCTATACAATTACGAAACTTCCGTATGTTCTGAGTTTTTTGATTTGAGTTGCAGAAGTGCCCCTAAAAAATTCTTTACTATCCGCTGTTCTGTTTTTCACAAATTCTGCCACGTTTTGTCTCTCCTAACTTTTGCAAACCTTAAGCTTGCTTTTTCTTTGCAAAAACTTTTTGGCACTCTTGAGAAACAGTATCTCTTCAAAAATATCTTTATATCCAGTGGGAATAATCATTTTTTAAGGGTACTAACCTCTCTAATCAGCTTATGATGAGTTATGTATGAAGGGAGTTTTCAAGTGTGCGATAGAAGATGATGAAAGAAGATCCAGGAGTGTCAAGCGCTCAAGCTTGGGGATGCCCCCATGCATCCCTAATAAATATTCAAGGAGACTCAAGCGTCTAAGCTTGGGGATGCCCCCGTGCATTCCCTTCTCCATCAACAATCATCAGTTCGTCCTTCGTCTCACTATATTTTTGTCACTTCATATGTTGTGTGCTATGCTTGGAGCGTCTCGCTCTTAGTTTTTTTTTAGTTTTCTTTAGCTTTGATTGCTGTTCATAACAAGTTAGATCCCGTCTTACTTTGTGTGGGAGAGAAACACGCTCCACTTTCAAAATTTAGAACACATCATAGGATTTTTCCTGCTTATCTTTTTGTTGTTGTGTGTTCTTTATCTTTTCATAGCCACTGCCATGTTTAGTTTTAGTCTTAGTTTGTCTTTAGCAAGAGCCTTGGCTTTTGTTTAGTTTGTTGCTGGAACTCTTTTTAGTTTTCATGTTTATCTTGTTAAAGAGAGTTAGTTGTTGCACTGAGTTGTGTCTTGTCTTGAGAGTAGGTAATTGAGGTTGTTATTTAATTTTAGTTGTAACTTGCAATAGTTTTGAGGTATTGATGTGAGTAATGTTTGAACTTTTGGTGTCAAGAGCTCTTGCCTATTAGTGATAGGTGTCGTATTTTGGGAAATCCATGTGTATTTTCAAAACCTACAAAACTAGTTGAGAACTCTAGCTACTAGATGGATCACTACTCTTCTGAGGAGTCGAATATCAGAGAACACTCACGTACCATGAGTCGAGGATGCGCAAGGATAACCAAACCCCCATACACTCCTCCTCGGGGTACTTGTCTCTTTGTGAACCTCCTTATTAGATTGAGAGTTACCGATAATAAGTGCATGAGTTCTTCAGACTAATGTAAGTATTGAAAGTTGACACTTCCACCTTCCCATATTTTGCTAGCCTCTCCCGTGCCGTGCATTACCTTCTTCTCACTCCGAGAGTTGGTGTCCACCTTCGCCGGTACATCCAAACCCTTGGCATGATACGCTTTGTCATCATAAGCCTCCTTATATCTTCCCTCAAAACAGCCACCATACCTACCTATCAAGGCATTTCCATAGCCTTTCCGAGATATATTGCCATGCAACTTCCACCTCTTCATGACTTGATCTTCATGTCATACATGTTCCTGCTACACTGGCAGCGACATACTTTGCATACATCATGTTAGTTACATCTTCTTTATGTTTTGAGTACCTTGTAAAGTGTGAAAGATCTCCTTTACCTTCTTGTAAAATAGAGTGTTGCCCTTAAGTGAGGAAAAGATCCCAAAGTGGACACATTAAAAGATCCCAAAGAGGACATATGAGAGTTAAATAGAAAGAGCCATTGAGGCCACAAAAAAATACAAAAAAATAGAAAAAAGAGAAAAATAAATGAAAAGAGAGAAAGGGGAAACACTATTATCCTTTTGAGAGATCCACACTAGTACTCCCTCTATATCCTTGTACTCCATAGAGATGATCATTATGCATATAGCTTTGTGGGGACCTTCACACTATAGAACTTGGCTTGCATATTCCAAGGATGAGTCTCCTCAAACGAGCTCTAGGTCTTCATGAGCAAGCAAGTTAGATGCACCCCCACTAGTTCCTTTGGAGAGCTTTTTAGCTCGTATGTGCATCCGTTGCATGGCAATCCCTACTCCTCACATCATATCTATCATTTGGCATCTCTTGCCTATGATTGTCCTCATTGATGTGAGCCTTTCTCATCCTTTTTGTCTTCCTCCTCCGTACTTCTCTCTTTGCCATCCTAAGTGTCAACTCTCGTGCTTACGCTCATCCATTGCATGAGTGCTCAAAATATCGAAAAGGAGTGGATCAAATTGACTTGTACCTGGCTAGTGGTCTGGGGACGAGTCAAGATAAGTTCCAAAGAAGACCACGTGTGAAACTTTAGTAGATTGAGTTCTCAACACAAAAATTACTTTTTCTCGTATTCCCTATCCCCCTTCTTGCACGCAAACACCATTTGGAGACATTCGAGTCACAGACAGCGAGAGATCTTGCACCTATTGTTCTTTTGTTACTTGTTTCAATGCTAATATAGACTCTTGCATGTTATGACTTAAATTGGATCTCTAACCTTGATTGCTTTACTTTTCAAAGTTCTTTTATGGTTGCTAGCATGTCACCACGGAAATTATGTTGTTATCATTTACCTACTCGAGGACGAGCAGGAATTAAGCTTGGGGATGTTGATACGTCCAAAACGTATCTATAATTTCTGCTTGCTCCATGCATGTTTTGTGTGATATTGCTATGATCTAGATACACTTTCATACACTTTTGATCATATTTGGACTAACCTATTAACTCAGTGCACCCCAGTGCCAGTTCCTGTTTTCTGTTGTTTTTCTATTTCAGTTTTCCCCCATATAAAAAGTGCCAGAAAATTCCGGGAAAAATACATGAAAAATCAGCGTACAGGAAGCTTCGAGAAGAGCCCGGGAGGGGCCAGAGGGGAGCCAGGGGGGCCCAGGCGGCCACCCGGCGCGGCCCCACCCCTGGCCGCGCCAAGGGGGCGCCTGGGGCCCCTGGTCCACCTCTGGCTGCCCCCTTCGCCTATTTATTCTCCGTCACGGGAAAACTCCAGAAGAGGAACCCTATTCTGCAAACTCGCCTCTGTTCCGCCGCCGCCGCGCTTCCAAGATCGGGAGCACCAGAAGACCTCTTCCCGGCACCCTGCCGGATGGAGGATTGACCTCCGGGAGTCTCCTCTCCACCATGGATGCTCCCCGGATGTCTCGTGAGTAGTTTTCCTTGGACCATGGGTCCGTGATCAGTAGCTATGTGATGTTCTCCTCCCCTCTTTGATCTTCATTGTTTAGACCTCGTGAGCTGCCCTACATGATCGAGGCACCTTTGTAATATTTCTGCTGTTGCTATGCTGAGTTTGGAGGGATCTGATGGATTATGAGATTATGTTCAGATTGTGATAGAGTAATATATTTGGTTTTTATCTCTTATATTTTTGTTCCTAAGTAATTCTTGCATGTTCTCCGTTGCTGTTTATTGCTTTGGCCAAGTAGTAGGTAGTGACTCCAAGAAGGAACGTTATGCTCGATTGTGGGTTCATGCCCCCCGATTACACGCTTGAGTGACAGAAACATGAGTCTAGGGGATGTGCTGTTGCCACAAGGGGGAAAACAACGGTGCTTGTAACCGCGGTTGCAAGGATTGTTTACTTTACGCAAAGTTCTTTTTAATGCAGTTGTCTGTTGCTTTGGGTTTACACTTTGGGTGGGGCTCGCAACTTAATACCGGCGAGATGTTCTGGATAGATATCTCAAGGTGGATGATTAGTAATAGATGCAGTTGGATTACAGTCTACTTATTTTGGCGTACTGCCCGTGCTTTTGAGCCTCTTCCTTTCTTTTGTAGCATAGTTAGCATTGCGGTGCGTTCATAATCCTGTCAATTTCCCTTCTGTAATTTGTTTACCTCGCATAGCAGTTTTATCGTCTTTTGGGAGAGAGACATCACTAGAGAACATCACGTATCCCGGTCCATATCCTTATCACTGTTTCCACGCTATCTTTACTTTTCTGCTTTTACTTTCAATTGCTATCATTATCCCTTGTGTTTTACCCTTTGTGAACAACAAGACCGGAGAGATTGACAACCTCTCTGAACTTCGTTGGGAACAAAGTTATCTGTGTCTGTGTGCAGGTCCACGTTAGTCGCGCCGCTGACACCTACTTATCATCTCTGGAGTCCTACTGGAGACAAACCTTGGTATGTTCACCAAGGGAAACTTGTTGTTGTGCTACATCACGCCTTCCACTTGGGGCTCACCAACGAAGGGCGAGAAGCCATCAAGCGAATTTCTGGCGCCGTTGCCGGGGACTCTGAGTGCTAAGATAGGGGAGTTGCACACTACCCTTTACCTTTGTTTTTTAGTCTTGTTAGTTTACCTTTCAATTTTTATCTTTGTGTCTTTTATCAAAAATTACAAAAAAATCTGCCACACTTGCTGCTACTATGGGTTCCACTGAAAACACCAAGTTGTGTGACTTCACTAGTCACAACAACCAAGACTTTATCTGCACTCCCATTGCCACTCCTGCCACTTCAGCTACCTCTTATGAAATTAAACCTGCTTTGCTAAACCTTGTTATGAGAGATCAATTCTCTGGTGCTGGAGATGATGCTGCTTTACACTTGAACAATTTTGTTGAATTATGTGATATGCAAAAGTATAAAGAAGTAGAAGGTGATGTTGTTAAGCTCAAGCTCTTTCCTTTCTCTTTAAGGGGAGACGCTAAAATCTGGTTTCAATCTTTGCCTAAGAATAACATAGATTCTTGGGATAAGTGCAAAGATGCTTTTATAGGGAAGTACTACCCACCTGCTAAAATTATCCAATTGTGGAGTAACATTATGAATTTTAAGCAATTGGATAATGAACACGTTGCCCAAGCTTGGGAACGAATGAAATCTCTTGTTAAGAAATGCCCTACACATGGTTTGACTACCTGGATGGTTATCCAGACTTTTTATGCAGGCTTGAACTTTACCTCGCGGAACCTGTTAGATTCGGTCGCGGGAGGAACCTTTATGTCAACTACACTTGGTGCTGCCACGAAGCTTCTCGATGAAATGATGACCAATTATTCCCAATGGCACAACGAACGCGCTCCAACAGGTAGGAAGGTAAATTCTGTCGAGGAAATTACCTCCCTCAATGAAAAAGTTGATTTAATTATGTCTCTACTTACCAAGCAACCCTCTATTGATCCTCACGACGTTCCTTTAAATTCTTTGGTTGCTCAAGAACAAGTAAATGTGAACTTTATTGCTAGAAACAACTTCAACAACAATGCTTATAGGGGAAATTTTGCTAGCAATCCTAGACCGTTTTCATCCAACTATGGGAACAACAACACCTACCCTAGCAACAAAAACCCCTCCTCTGAATTAGAAAGCATGCTTAGAGACTTTATCACTACCCAAAAAGCCTTCAACAAAAATGTAGAGGAGAAATTAGCTAAAATAGATAATCTCTCTTTGAAGGTAGAAAGCTTAGCCCTTGATATTGAGATGCTCAAAATTAGAACCTCTCCCCTTGAGGAGAATAAGGCCACTCCTATTAATGCTATCCAATTACAAATTAATGAAAATATTAGGATAATGGATAAACTTAAAGAAAGGTGGGCTAGAGAAAAAGAGGAAAATGATAGAATTAAGAGCCTTCCTACACACCACACAGTTGCCACTATCCAAATTTTTGAGGACACCCAAACTATTAGCACCCAATGCACTCCTAGTCCCGTTGGACCTATTAATGGTGATGCTAATACCTCAACCGAAGATAAAGAAACTCCTATGAACATAGAGGGTTTCAAACAAGTGAGCTTAGATGACACTACTACCACCTTTGATAGTAGTGATATTGATTTTGATAGTTGTACCCTCTCGGAAGTTATTAGCTTGTTACACAAAATGTGTAGAGATCCCCACACTAGCACACTTAATCTTGCCTTCACGGAGCATATCACAAATGCTCTCATCAAAGCTAGGGAGGAGAAGCTTAGAGTAGAAGCCTCCATACCTAGGAAGCTAGATGATGGTTGGGACCCTATGATCAAAATTAAATTAAATAACTTCTCTTGCTATGCTTTATGTGATGTTGGAGCAAGTACCTCCGTTATGCCCAAAAGAATATTTGATATGTTTGAATTGAAGCCCTTTGAGCCTTGTTCTTTTGGTGTTCGTCTTGTTGATTCTTCCGTAAAGAAACCTTTGGGGAAGATCAACGATGTTCTTATCATTTTCAATGACAACTATGTTCCTGTTGATTTCATTGTTATGGATATAGAGTGTGAATCTTTGTGTCCAATTATTTTGGGACGTCCTTTTCTTCGCACCGTTGGTGCGGTTATTGACATGAAAGAGGGGAATATAAAATTCCAATTCCCATTCAATAAGGGGATGGAAAACTTCCCTAGAAAGAAAATCAAGTTACCTTTTGAGTCCGTTACTCGGGCTAGTTATTCTCTTTCTCTTGATAAAACTTGATTTTTCTTTTGCATCATGCCTAGCTTAAAGGCATAAAAGAAAGCGCTTTCGGGAGGCAGCCCGCAACGAATTTAGGATTTTATTTTTGCTTTTGTTGTGTCTTGATGATTTTTACTACTGTAGCAACATCATTGTATCTTTATTTTTCAGCTTTGTGCCAATTTATAGCCTCTTACGGCAAGGGAAGTAAAAGTTGTGACATGCTGTCGAGAAAACAGATTCTGTCCTTGTGACCAGAAAAATTCCAGAAAAATCCCAGTTCATCTTTCTGAGCTGAAATTTTTACACAGTATGCTCTATACAATTACGAAACTTCCGTATGTTCTGAGTTTTTTGATTTGAGTTGCAGAAGTATCCCTAAAAAATTCTTTACTACCTGCTGTTCTGTTTTTCACAGATTCTGCCACGTTTTCTCTCCTAACTTTTGCAAACCTTAAGCTTGCTTTTTGTTTGCAAAAACTTTTTGGCACTCTTGAGAAACAGTAGCTCTTCAAGAATATCTTTATATCCAGTAGGGAAAAATTATTTATTAAGGGTACTAACCTCTCTAATCAGCTTATGATGAGTTATGTATGAAGGGAGTTTTCAAGTGTGCGATGGAAGATGCTGAAAGAAGATTCAGGAGTGTCATGCGCTCAAGCTTGGGGATGCCCCCATGCATCCCTAATAAATATTCAAGGAGACTCAAGCGTCTAAGCTTGGGGATGCTCCGTGCATCCCCTTCTCCATCAACAATCATCAGTTCGTCCTTCGTCTCACTATATTTTTATCACTTCATGCGTTATGTGCTATGCTTGGAGCGTCTCGCTCTTAGGTTTTATTTTTAGTTTTCTTTAGCTTTGCTTGCTGTTCATAACAAGTTAGATCCCGTCTTACTTTGTGTGGGAGAGAAACACGCTCCACTTTCAAATTTAGAACACATCATAGGATTTTTCCTGCTTATCTTTTTGCTGTTGTGTGTTCTTTATCTTTTCATAGCTACTGCCATGTTTAGTTTTAGTCTTAGTTTGTCTTTAGCAAGAGCCTTGGCTTTTGTTTAGTTTGTTGCTGGAACTCTTTTTAGTTTTCATGTTTATCTTGTTAAAGAGAGTTGGTTGTTGCACTGAGTTGTGTCTTGTCTTGAAAGTAGGTAATTGAGGTTGCTATTTAATTTTAGTAGTAACTTGCAATAGTTTTGAGGTATTGGTGTGAGTAATGTTTGAACTTTTGGTGTCAAGAGCTCTAGCCTATTAGTGATAGGTGTCGTATTTTGGGCAATCTGTGTGTATTTTCAAAACCTACAAAAACTAGTTGAGAACTCTAGCTACTAGATGGATCACTACTCTTCTGAGGAGTCGAATATCAGAGAACACTCACGTACCATGAGTCGAGGATGCGCAAGGATAACCAAACCCCCATACACTCCTCCTCGGGGTACTTGTCTCTTTGTGAACCTCCTTATTAGATTGAGAGTTACCGATAATAAGTGCATGAGTTCTTCAGACTAATGTAAGTATTGAAAGTTGACACTTCCACCTTCCCATATTTTGCTAGCCTCTCCCGTGCCGTGCATTGCCTTCTTCTCACTCCGAGAGTTGGTGTCCACCTTCGCCGGTACATCCAAACCCTTGGCATGATACGCTCTGTCATCATAAACCTCCTTATATCTTTCCTCAAAACAGCCACCATACCTACCTATCAAGGCATTTCCATAGCCTTTCCGAGTTACATTGCCATGGAACTTCCACCTCTTCACGACTTGATCTTCATGGCATATATGTTCCTGCTACACTGGCAGCGACATACATTGCATACATCATGATAGTTACATCTTCAGTATGATTTTGAGTACCTTTTTGTAAAATAGAGTGTTGCCCTTAAGTGAGGAAAAGATCCCAAAGTGGACACAATAAAAGATCCCAAAGAGGACAAATGAGAGTTGCATAGAAAGAGTCATTGAGGCCACAAAAAAATAAAAAAAAATAAAAAAAAGAGAAAAAGAAATAAAAAGAGAGAAAGGGGCAAAACTACTATCCTTTTGAGAGATCCACACTAGTACTCCCTTTATATCCTTGTACTCCATAGAGATGATCATTATGCATATAGCTTTGTGGGACCTTCGCACTATAGAACTTGGCTTGCATATTTCAAGGATGAGCCTCCTCAAACGAGCTCTAGGTCTTCATGAGCGAGCAAGTTAGATGAACCCCCACTAGTTCCATTGGAGAGCTTCCTAGCTCGTATGTGCATCCGTTGCATGGCAATCCCTACTCCTCACATCATATATATCATTTGGCATCTCTTGCCTATGATTGTCCTCATTGATGTGAGCCTTTCTCATCCTTTTTGTCCTCCTCCACCATATTTCTCTCTTTGCCATCCTAAGTGTCAACTCTCGTGCTTACGCTCATCCATTGCATGAGTGCTCAAAGTATCGAAAAGGAGTGGATCAAATTGACTTGTACCTGGCTAGTGGTCTGGAGATGAGTCAAGATAAGATTCCAAAGAAGACCAAGTGTGAAACTTTAGTAGATTGAGTTCTCAACACAAAAAATACTTTTTTCTCGTATTCCCTATCCCCCTTGTTGCACGCAAACACCATTTGGAGACATTCGAGTCACGGACAGCGAGAGCTCTTGCACCTAATGTTCTTTTGTTACTTGTTTCAATGCTAATATAGACTCTTGCATGTTATGACTTGAATTGAATCTCTAACCTTGATTGCTTTACTTTTCAAATTCTTATATGGTTGCTAGCATGTCACCACAGAAATTATGCTGTTATCATTTACCTACTCGAGGATGAGCAGGAATTAAGCTTGGGGATGTTGATACGTCCAAAACGTATCTATAATTTCTGCTTGCTCCATGCATGTTTTGTGTGATATTGCTATGATCTAGATACACTTTCATACACTTTTGATCATATTTGGACTAACCTATTAACTCAGTGCACCCCAGTGTCAGTTCTTGTTTTCTGCTGTTTTTCTATTTCAGTTTTCCCCCATATAAAAAGTGCCAGAAAAATTCCGGGAAAAATACAGGAAAAATCAGCGTACAGGAAGCTTCGAGAAGAGCCCGGGAGGGGCCAGAGGGGAGCCAGGGGGGCCCAGGCGGCCACCCGGCGCGGCCCCACCCCTGGCCGCGCCAGGGGGGGCGCCTGGGGCCCCTGGTCCACCTCTGGCTGCCCCCCTTCGCCTATTTATTCTCCGTCACGGGGAAACTCCGAAGATAGAACCCTATTTCGCAAACTCGCCTCTTTTCCGCCGCCGCCGCGCTTCCAAGATCGGGAGCACCAAAAGACCTCTTCCCGGCACCCTGCCGGAGGGAGGATTGACCTCCGGGAGTCTCCTCTCCACCATGGATGCTCCCCGGATGTCTCGTGATTAGTTTTCCTTGGACCATGGGTTCGTGATCAGTAGCTATGTGATGTTCTCCTCCCCTATTTTTTCTTCATTGTTTAGACCTCGTGAGCTGCCCTACATGATCGAGGCACCTTTGTAATATTTCTGCTGTTGCTATGCTGAGTTTTATGGGATCTGATGGATTATGAGAATATGTTCAGATTGTGATAGAGTAATATATTTGGTTTTCATCTCTTATATTTTTGTTCCTAAGTAATTCTTGCATGTTCTCCGTTGTTGTCTATTGCTTTGGCCAAGTAGTAGGTAGTGACTCCAAGAAGGAACGTTATGCTCGATTGTGGGTTCATGCCCCCCGATGACACGCTTGAGTGACAGAAACATGAGTCTAGGGGATGTGCTGTTGCCACAAGGGGGAAAACAACGGTGCTTGTAACCGCGGTTGCAAGGATTGTTTACTTTACGCAAAGTTCTTTTTAATGCAGTTGTCTGTTGCTTTGGGTTTACACTTTGGGTGGGGCTCGCAACTTAATACCGGCGAGATGTTCTGGATAGATATCTCAAGGTGGATGATTAGTAGTAGATGCAGTTGGATTACGGTCTACTTATTTTGGCGTACTGGCCGTGCTTTTGAGCCTCTTCCTTTCTTTTGTAGCATAGTTAGCATTGCGGTGCGTTCATAATCCTGTCAATTGCCCTTCTGTAATTTGTTTACCTCACATAGCAGTTTTATCGTCTTTTGGGAGAGAGACATCACTAGCGAACATCACGTATCCCGGTCCATATCCTTATCACTGTTTCCACGCTATCTTTACTTTTCTTCTTTTATTTTCAATTGCTATCATTATCCCTTGTGTTTTACCCTTTGTGAACAACAAGACCGGAGAGATTGACAACCTCTCTGAACTTCGTTGGGAACAAAGTTATCTGTGTCTGTGTGCAGGTCCACGTCAGTCGCGCCGCTGACACCTACTTATCATCTCTAGAGTCCTACTGGAGACAAACCTTGGTATCTTCACCGAGGGAAACTTGCTGTTGTGCTACATCACGCCTTCCACTTGGGGCTCACCAACGAAGGGCGAGAAGCCATCAATCACTAACCTCTGGAGGGTTCGAATATTAGAGTACACTCACGTACCATGAGTCGAGGATGCGCAAGGATAACCAAACCCCCATACACTCCTCCTCTGGGTACTTGTCTCTTTGTGAACCTCCTGATTAGATTGAGAGTTGCCGATAATAAGTGCATGAGTTCTTCGGACTAATGTGAGTATTCGAAAGTTGACACTTCCACCCACCTATACTTTTTATAGCCTCTTCGGTACCGTGCATTGCCCTTTCTCACCTTGAGAGTTGGCGCATACTTCGCCGGTGCATCCAAACCCTTGGCACGATACGCTCTGTCATCATAAGCCTCCTTATATCTTTCCTCAAAACAGCCACCATACCTACCTACAAGGCATTTCCATAGCCTTTCCGAGATACATTGCCATGCAACATCCACCTTCTCATGACTTTATCCTCATGTCATACATGCTACTTGCTTGATCGATGAGCCGCATGCTAGTTGGGCCTTGCCCTAATCATTGCTACATGACGCGCTAGTATCATTGCATATCCTGCTATCCTGGCAGAGGCATACATTTGCATCATGCTAATTACGTCTTCTTTATGTGAGTACCTTTGTAAAGTGTGAAAGATCTCCTATATTGTTGTAAAATATAGAGTGTTGCCCCTAAAGTGAGGAAAAGATCCCAAAGAGGACAAAATCAAAAGATCCCAAAGAGGACAAATGAGAGTTAAATAGAAAGAGCCATTGAGGCCACCAAAAAAATACAAAAAATAGAAAAAAGAGAAAAATAAAAATAAAAAGAGAGGAGGGGGCACACTACTATTTCTTTTTGAGAGATCCACACTAGTACTTCATCCTCTATCCCTTGTACTCCATAGAGATCATCATCATGCATATAGCTATGTGGGGACCTTCACACTATAGAACTTGGCTTGTATATTCCAATGATGAGCCTCCTCAAACGAGCTCTAGGTCTTCTTGAGCAAGCAAGTTAGATGCACCCCCACTAGTTCCCTTGGAGAGCTTTTAGCTCACATGTGCATCCGTTGCATGGCAATCCCTACTCCTCACATCATATCTATCATATGGCCTTCTCTCGCCTATGATTGTCCTCATTGATGTGAGCCTTTCACACCTTTTTGTCTTCCTCCTCCACCTTCTTTCTGTTTCGCCTTTTAGGTGTCAACTTTCTTGCTCACGCTCATCCATTGCATGAGTGCTCAAAATATCGAAAGGTAGTGGATCAGTTTGACTTGTACCTGGCTAGTGGTCTGGGGACGAGTCAAGATAAGAATCCAAAGGAGACCAAGTGTGAAACTTTAGTAGATAGTTGTTCTCAACAACCTTTTTTCTCTCTTTTTTCTAGTCCCCTACTTGCACGCAAACACCATCTGGAGACATTCGAGCCACGAACAGCGAGATATCTTGCACCTTTTGTTCTTTTGTTGCTTGTGTCAATGCTAATATAGATTCTTGCTTGTTAAGACTTGAATTGAATTGCATGCTTTAATTGCTTTACTTAAAAGTCCTTATATGGTTGTGTGGCATGTCACCACAGAAATTATGCTTGTTATCATTTACCTACTCGAGGACGAGCAGGAATTAAGCTTGGGGATGTTGATACGTCCAAATTTATCTATAATTTCTGCTTGCTCCATGCATGTTTTGTGTGACTTTGCCATGACTTGCTTGAACTTTCATACACTTTTGAGCATATTTGGACTAATCTATTAAGCCAGTGCACCCAGCTGCCAGTTGTTGTTTTCTGCTGTTTTTGTATTTCAGGTTTTCCGGCCATTAAAAGTGCTCCAAAAAAATCCGGGAAAATCAGATAAAAAATCAGCGACCCGGAAGCTTCCGGAATCACCAAGGCAGCGGAGGGGGCCACCACAGGGACTCCAGAAGGGTCCCTGGCGCGGCCCCACCCTAGGCCGCGCCAAGGGGCCTCCTGGCTTCCCTGTGGGTCCCCTCGATGCCCCCTCCGCCTATATTTAGCCCTCGGGGTGGAAACCCCTAATATCGATCTCTTTTCCGCGAACTCGCCTCTGTACCACCGCCGCCGCCATTTCAAGATCGGGGCTGCCTGGAGAAGCTGCCCCGGCACCCTGCCGGGAGGAGGAACCCCCTCCGGGAGACCATCCATAGCCATGGACGCCTCCTGGATGTGCCGTGAGTAGTCCCCCTTGGACCATGGGTCCGTGACCAGTAGCTATGTGATGTTCCTCTCCCCTCTTTGTGTTTCCACATTCGAGACCTCGTGAGATGCCTCACATGATCGAGGCACTTTTGTAATTTCTGCTGTTGCTATGCTGAGTTTGCTGGGATCTGATGGATTATGAGACTATGTTCAGATTGTGTTGAGTAATATATTTGGTTCTTATCTTTTATATTTTGGTCTTGAGTAAATCTTGCATGTTCTCCGTTGCAGTATTTTGCTTTGGCCAAGTAGTTTGCTTGCAACTCCAAGAGGGAGTGTTATGCTTGATTGTGGGTTCAGCCCCCTGATGTCTAGCTTGAGTGACAGAAACATGAGACTAGGGGATGTGCTGTTGCCACCAGGGATAAAAATATGGTGCTTGTACCCGCGGGTGCAAGGATTGTTTACTTTACGCAAAGTTATTTTAATGCAGTTGTCTGTTGCTTTAAGTTTACACTTTGGGTGGGATTCGCAACTTAATACCAGCGAGATGTTCTGGATAGATATCTCAAGGTGGATGATTCGTAGTAGATGCAGTTGGATTTCGGTCTACTTACCTTGGCGTACTGCCCATTGCTTTTGAGCCCTTCCTTTCTTTGCAGCATAGTTAGCATTGCGGTGCCTTCATAATTCTGTCAATTGCCCAGGTGTGATTTGTTTACCTCGCTAGCACTTTTACCGTCTTTTGGGAGAGAGAGATCACTAGTGAAAATCACGGGACCCCAGTCCATCTTCACATCATTGTTTACACCCTTAGTTTACTTTCAGTCTTTACTTTCGGTTCCACTTTTATCTCTTGCGTTGATCCTTTGTAAACAGCAAGGCCGGAGGAATTGTCAACTCCTCTGTACTCGTTGGGAGCAAAGTTATTTGTATTTGTGTGCAGGTCCACGTCAAGCGCCGTGACACCTACTTGTATCTCTTGGAGTCCTACTGGTTTTATACTCAACCTTAGCATCTTTGCTAAGGGAAACTTGCTGCTACACTGCATCTCATCTTCCACTTGGGGTAACCAACAAGGAGAGTTTCTACACTGTGTCAGGCAATTTCTGGCGCCGATTGCCCGGGGAAGCAAACAAACTACACCCGTCAACTCTCGCGCCATCAGGGTCCATCCAATTCAACACACCTCTTACTCTTTCCACAAGCTCCACATAAGATGGACTTGCATTAGATACCAATACTTTTTCATCATCATCATCATCATCATCAACATTATTACTAAAGAACGCCGTCTTATCCAAATAATGAACATTAACGAGTCTAGCCATCTAAAATAATGACAAAAAATCAATACATCAATCATAAGTTTAATGCACTGCATAAACAATGGTTTTACAAATAAATGACATCCAAATTATATTTTTTCACTACTAATATAAACACTAAATCATAAACTAATTAACAATAAACTAACCATAACCCTAATTATTTGTATAACCCATAAGAACAATTTATACTAGAGATGCATATACCATCCACCCCCTTCTCAACAAATGCTTCAAAACAAACAAATTATACAAAGATTTTAAGAAAAAATGTATCAACTAGGGTTACACCTTGTGGCAAAAATGCAACCAAAAGAGCAAGATTTAATCCAAAAAAATTGGATGAATAGGAGGAGACTACCACAAGGAACAAGGGAAGGGCAAGATCCACCAAAGTGTGTCACCCTTTGGGGTGGATTTGAGAGGGGCTTCGAGGGGAGAAAAGAGGGGTGAGAGCTCCTCTTCTTTCCTCTTGCTCGAAAGGTGTGGCTGCAGGATTGGGGAGAGTGAGTGGGGTTGGTCCTGCACACTCTCCCCGTGGGGATATTTACTTACTGGACGGAAACGCCGGAGACTGTGGTGTTTGCTTCGCGGATGGAGACGCCAGGGACCATGGCGTTTGCCCTTTGCCACGTCGGCCGGTCAACGAGCGCGCGCGAGGGACGACCAGGAGGTGGGCCAGGGGCAGACGCCGAGGTCCCTGGCGTTTCCTTTGCAACGGAAACGCCATAGTGGATGGCGTCGCAGAAAAGGGTTAGATCCGAAAGAAATTTTCAATCAGGGTCAATTCTTGCTATACTTTGTTGCAAAGGTCAAAATAGTGATTTTGGCCTCCTGAGTCCTGACTCCTCCCTTTTGAGTTTTGAGAACCTCGTTTTTTTTTCTTGAGCATTAAGACAACCTTTGGGCCGAATTCCACGGGCGGATCTACCAACACACCCGTAAACTGGTTGTGCCTGGCCCGTGTCACATTGGTGTGGTCCTCCTACACCTCTCTCTCCCCCTCATCAAGGTGAAGCCCATGGGTTGATACCGCACTGCCCGTTTATTTTATTTTTCTAGTTTAAAAAAATTATGTCTCAAAAGGCTAAAAATAGCCCAATAACTATCCAAATTGTCAAAAAATACATGAACTGATCGGCGTAATCACTAATTTAAGAGTACTCGTAGCAAAGAACACCGCGAGCCCTTTCGCACGTGACACGTGGCGCATCGTATGCGCACCACTTGTCGCGCTCAGGAGCTTTTCCTGTTTTTAGAGGCACGAGTGCCTTTCGTGGAGGCATGACATTGCCTTTACCGAAGGCACAATAGTGCCTCCTTTTTTGAGGCATGACTCGTGCCTCTTTTTTTTGTTTTTTTGAATTTTTTTCACCAAAACGTGCGAAAACCGAGAAATTCGAAAAAACCAATTTTAAACACCAAAAATACGTACACAAAAATAAAAAAAATAAAAAATTCCGAGGGAACGCTATGGACGCGACATGTGGCGCGGTGTGAGCCTAGCAAAGTGTTCGTTGGGCCAGGCCGCGAACGAGTACTCTAGAACTAGTTGCTCCCATCGGCACAAATGTTGTGTCGGGACTGTCTATCCTATGTGACGTGTTTGGGCCGTGAGGTGAGACCCATTTGTCGGCACGACATGGCCTGCTTATAAACAAATCGTCATGGGTCGTGCCATGTGAGCCCGTCCCGTTGGCCACCTCTTGATAGAATATTGAGCACGAAAAATCTTCTTTGTTGGACTGTGAAACTTACAACCTAGGCTAGATCAAAATCACTAGTTTAAGAGTACTCGTTGCAACGAGCACCGCGTTTCCTCCGCGCGCGCCAAGTGGCGCGCTCTGGCGCTTTTCCATTTTTCCTGTTGTAAGGCCCGATATGCGGTATTGTTCCAGATCTAGATGTTTCCATCAAGATCCGGGGACGAAGCACATATCGGTCCCACCGCGACATATGACAAAGCCATATGCCCCGGATTTCCAACATGATATCACAACATTACAGATACAAGGATACAACATCTCATACAATCGGCATACAACTGCCTTAATACAATACAACAGCGGAAGATATATGTCTGAGTACAGACTACAAGAAAATGCCTAGTGGCAAAGAGAAAACATCGATCCCATAACCACACGGTCCAGGCCCTCCGCCGGGATCCGCCTAACTAGTCGTCGTCGAGTCTCCACGTGAAACGTCGATCACCATACCTGTTGTCGATCGAGAACCCTGAAAAGAGTTTGGGGGTAGTATCATGAGTACAGAGGTACTCAGTATCCAACTGTAGTGGTCATCTGACCCAGCAAGGACTTCATCACTCGTCATTCTAGGACAACTAGTAGTTTACGGTAAGGAAGGGGTAAGTGGTGAGGTTGCTGCCGCACTAGCATTTATGAAGTGGCTAACGATCTAGGGAGTAAGGTAAGAAGCCAAGCATTCGATGAGGAATCGCCTCCGACAAGTCTTGCTATCAACTACTGCGCAAACATAACACCTATTCTATCCTTGTCCTCCTCTTCGCATCCCGACGAAGAAGAAGCAGTCAAGGCACACACACACGTTGATCAAGTTATATTAAGATTATCTCAGTTGTTGTTGTCTATGAACAAGGAGTAGGTCTCAAGTCGTCCATAACCGTGGACACGGCTTCTCGAAAAGATTTAACCCTGCAGGGGTGTACCAACTTCCCATTACGAGGCGTCGCATGCTCGCCCATCTCTCTCAGTTGCTACCCATCACAGGCAACCATTTTATGATTCAGTTCCAAGAGATCCGAAATGACAGGTCCCTCTATCTAACAACGCACAAATCCGGGTGGCCCCCGGGGAGTCGACACCCAATCCAAAAGCCGGCCACGCTCTCGGATCGGACTCTTCCGTACGGCTAAGGTCGGGAAATCACACCTGACATCAGGGGACCCCTAGCTCACCAAGTGTGGACTAACAGAGGAACTATGTCTCCGCTGGCCCGAGTTGTTTGAAAACTACTGGCAGCTGACCAGCACACACACGGTTTCAAATGGTAAATCAGCTTGGGCCACCTCTAGAAATGTTTGAAGCTAGGTAGGTAAGAAGAGGGGACCCCATAAAATCCCACACGCGATTAGGCACGCTCAGTCTTAAAACCAATACCCGGAACTCGGATCCTAGGTGACTCGAATGGAACAAAGCGTCGGGGCGGGATAGCCTAGACCTTCCATCCTTCGTCGAATATAGTCAACATTATAATAATCATATCATCAACAACAATATAATAATGTGATAATGTGATATCCCAAACTAAGGAGTAACAGGGTAACATCGTAGCATCCTAAGCATGCATACTAAGCAGGGGCTGAGCAACGAGCAATAGTAACATAGCAGTACAAGGTTTGCTGGGAGGGGACATGGCTGTATCGGTTTAAAAGAGGCTGTAAACATGTGGTAGGATCAAACATCGAACCTATCCTAGACTAGCATGCAAACCGCTGGTTGAAATAGAATAGATCATAAGTAATGTATAGTCCTTGCCTGTTGATAAGTCGGGTTCCGAAGGTACCCGCGGAAGCACACAAGACGATAAACACTGGAAAGCAAACACCGAGCAAGCATCTATTACTACGAAGCATCACACGATCAAGAAGGCAACACATAGCACGACAACGCGATACGAATCTATCGCTGAGAACGGTTACTAACAGTTTAAGTGGGGTATCGGTCACACACGACGAATACCGCACGTTTACGGTGGTTCAAGTTGTTTAGCTACAGGTGATCAACCAACGGTTATTAACATGGCAACTCAAGAAAGCATGGCATAGCACACAAACATGACAAGAGGTGAAGCACAAAGTAAACTATCTATGCTAGTCAATTTAAGTGAGGCACAACCTAAACATGGCATAACACTAAGTGCCGCACGACGATTAAAACATTTGGTACTGTTATGTCCTAAATCATATTTTAGATTGGTTAACAACAACAAACAATAACATAAACACAAAGTACACGAAAAACTAATCAAGTTACATATAAAGAACACTCCAAACGGAGTTACGGTTAAAAAGATATAAGCAAAACAAGTTACGGGCACAATCTGCCAACATCAGGAAGCACACTTTAGAGCAATACATAAACAGGATAATCAATGCAAACATGCTCACAAATGATATGGAACTAAAGTAGACATGGCAGGTAAGGCATGGCAAAAAGAATCATGCAAATAGGCATCATAGATCAAAAGATATTAAGCAAACAACATGGCATCGGAACGTTACAGACTTAGAGAAAAACAGAGGTGGCTTTCAACAACAGCAACATAGCAACTTTGGAGCTAAAAATCTATATGACCAGGAAAGCTAACATGAAGATGCAATACATGTAATGAAAGTAGACATGATGCTTAACAATATGCAATTGGAATCACTCAATTCCGATAAACGGTCGCGACACACTCGTCGACCGAAGTTGCAACAAAATATAAACAGCAGCACACTAACAGCAGGATAGCTACTTTGGAGCAAGATACAATTATGATGCAGCAAGCAATTATGGCATGTGAATGCATAGAACTGAAGTAGAAACAATTCTTAACAGGATGCAAAAGGAATCAATCAATTCCGATGAACGGTTGCAAAGCAATCGTCACCCGAAGTTGCAATAAAATAACAGTTACAGCAACTTAGCAGCAGTTAACGACAGGTAGCCCTGTTTGAACAACAATAACACAATCAATATGACCTCAAATGCAAATGCTCACAAAAGATGAATTAAAGTACACGCAATTCTAAGCTACTTTCATTTTGGGGGCACGTTCATCGGAGCTACGGATCAACGGGAAATCGCATCGCAAAAATGAATCAGCACAATAATATTCTCAGACTTCGGATTTTTTTTTAACAAAGGCAGAGGTAAAAAATAAATAAAGGGCTCACCCAACTTGGCCGGCCCAAGAGGCTACGGTGGCGGTTGGGCTGTGGCGGCCTGGCTGGTGGTGGGCCTTGGGCCGCGCTGGGCCGCTGTGGCAGGCCAACCCACCTGGCCGGTCAACGACCGCGTCTGGATCGGGATCACGGTCCCGACCGCGGCGGCGGTGGCGCCCGCCGCCGAACTGCCTCCCCGCGAGTGGGAGAGGCACTCGTGCCTCTCGCGGAGCCACGATGGTGCCTCTCGTAGAGCCACGATGGTGCCTCTCACGGAGGCACGATAGTGCCTTTTCATGTTTTTTTTGTTTTTTTTGTTTTAGAGGCACGAGTGCCTGAAAAAAGGAGGCACAAGCGCCTCAAAAAAGAGGCATGAGTGCCTCAAAAAAGGAGGCACGAGTGCCTCGTTTTTCTGTTTTTTCTGTTTTTAGAGGCACGAGTGCCTCCAAAAAAGAGCCACGAGTGCCTCGTTTTTCTGTTTTTAGAGGCACGAGTGCCTCAAAAAAAGAGGCACGAGGCACGACTCGTGCCTCTTTTTTTTTGAATTTTTTTTTCGCCAAAACGTATAGAAAAAACGTGCGAAAACCGGGAAAATCGAAAAAATCACCGAAAAAACCAATTTTAAACATAAAAAACGCGTACACAAAAAAAATCCCAAGGAAACGCTGTGAGCGCGACACGTGGAGCTATTCGCTGGGCCGGGCCGCGAACGAGTACTCTAGAACTAGTCGCTCTCAGGCTAGATTGCCTAAATACACCAGTCTAACAAAAAAATTGGGCCTCTGAAGCAATATCCAAATAGAAAAGGCCTTTTCTTTTAGTCGGTAAGAAAAAATTGGTCTAATTTGTAACACAAAGTTGTTAGACCATCTACAATAATAATGTGCAAAATCGACCCATTAAACCGCTCGAAGGCGGCATCAAAGGGTGAAGTCGTGGAGTCGGATCACATTGTTTGTGACATGGAGCTGGAGTCTAAACGAGTTCACATGTTATGGTGACGACCTCTATTGCCTCTTATTCTGCCATCGCACCACCTGCTTAGCATGGCACTGCAATCGAAGCCCTCAAGTCGATCCGTTGATGGGAGCACTAATCTTGTGTTGTTAGAGCAAACTAGCAAGGTGGCCCTCGCAAATGCGAGGGCTAGACCTTTAGTGCATTAAAAGTGTGTTTTCCTTGCTTTTATCTCATGCAAATAATTTTATACTTTTATTTACACCCTTTCATTATATAATACATGATATTTTAGACATTGAGACATTTACAAATCTGTAGAACTTTTTATATGAATTATGTTGCTTTGAAATAACAGTCGGGCATCGAGTTGTGAGGACACCAACCAAATTAACCTGCAAAATGGGGATTCTTAGTTAAGTCATTGTATGTTATCTCGAGTAGGTCTGCAATTCTATGCCATATTGTTATTTTGTATGTATGGCTATGCAAAGCAGTACATGTTTTGTTTTCTATCCGGCCTTCTTGCATGGTTCATCCTTACATACACAAATGGGTCCATATTTTGTCTCTTGCATGGTTCATCCTTACATACACAAATGGGTCCATATTTTGTAACGTAAAAAAAACCCAGCAAACTCTAAAGCACACGGTTGCAATAATTAATGCTCATTTATGTACTCTTATATTAATGCGCATGTTGGTGGCAAATTAATTATCATATCAATTATAGGAACTTTCTATGGCGCTGCTAGTAGGAATTTTCTACATAGCATATGATTGTAAGAGGATTATTTACATTTTCGAGGGCTATCATCTTCTCATTTATCGAAAGCACGAACTATTTCTGTAGGCATGCATTTTATACACCTACTTCACCAATCCTTGTGTATTACTCAATATTTTAGGCATCGCTAAATTTCAGAAGAAGAAAATCTGATCTTCATTTTTGTATATAAACATATGATTATGTTTTTAATGATACACAAAATATAAAACCTTAATTTACCGTAAATCTTAATCTGCTATTTTTCTCAATGGTCTATGTACACAATTATCTGTAGAGATTCAACTACACCAATTAAACATCATACGCTCTAATGTATGTGAGAGGTGTTTTGCCCCTTCATCATTTTGTGTATGACTATGCGGAGTAATCCGATCCTGTTCGTATCTAGATTCCTCGTGCGGCCCTTACTTTGCGTCTGCATTTGGAACAAAATAATTAGCCCAAAAATGACCAAGAAAACCTTAAGCGTCGATTGGGATGATCATTATCATATATGTACTCCTTCATTGATGCTCATGTCATTCCTACCTCCATCATTCTTTTGTAAGTGTCTCTAAAAACTTATGTACATTCCTAGTAACATTAATTATTTACAGAGCATTATACCGTACTCCATCAACATGCGTCGCTTTACACCAATTGTGCCATTAACCTCATATATCTTCTGACAGCAAAAAGTATGCATAGTTATACATTCCTGATAGTATTAATCATCTAAAGAACATCAGATAGTACTCCATATGCATGCGTGCATTTGGCACCAATTGCCATCAGCAACATATCAGCTTCTGACACAAGATATATGGATGGTTACAGAGAGCAATCCTTGTAATAGAAAAAGGATAATGGTTATGGTCTTAGGTTGGACTGACACTCAGAAGTTTTCTTACCTCTTTTGTGTACTTTCTAACATATGTAGTTAATATTGTATTTCATTTCATGAAAAGATAAAGCTGGACCTTTAGAAAAAATATATATACAATGAAACTTGATGGACATTTTAAGGGACAGTTTTTGAAATTTTTATATGTTTTATTTTTTAGTCAAAATAATAATAATAATAATTTGTATACTCATTTTGTCATTCATGTGTATATCTATAAATAATTTATATCCTAGCATATATTTCTCGTTAAAAAAGTGCACGTATATATAATGGCTATCCATAATGGCACGTTCTTATTAGTCAAGTCTTGACAGCCCATGTTAGTCAATTCTTGACAGCCCACGTCTTCTTATCTGAAGGTCCCACATCTAGTTATCTATAGGTCTGACGTGTAGGTCGTTTTTTTATTGAACATCCTACGTGTGGGATAGTACGTGACATGTACTTGTACCGATCCATGTTTTCTGTACAATTACGTGATTCAATCTCTAGGATATATTATGACTAAATCCTGACCATGAATAATTAGATCCATTGGTTAGAGTAATTTTGGTGATGTGGATCAACGTGGTGTCTCGAATAGAATTCTTATTTTACTTTTAGTTTACTTTTAGTATATAATAGAAGATAGATGGGACCGCAATTGCAAAGGACATAATGGTCGGACATGAGACGGCGATCGGCCTAGAAAAGGCGACGATGTTGTCAGCTCGAGCGAGCAACCCGATCAATGATGTGGTGCCAGTTGAAGCGAAAGCATGCATTGTCGATGTCCATGCTAAGGAAAAGGCCTTGGAGGAATTAGCATCCCGTCTGGTGACAACCCTTGAGGCTATAGTGGAGGTTAGTGAAGTTTTAACTTTAAATGCAGAATTGTTTTTTACGTGTAGTTGGGGCATGTGCAAAACATGAATCTTATTGCAAAGGCTAACACACTATAGCAAAATAATATACTTGATGTGAGCACAATAAAGCTCATGTTGCAACACAACACGATCCTTATTACAAAGGTTGGTGCACTTATGAGTGAGATCCGATGGCTACATCACGTTGTATTCAACGATTGTAAAAATGATGAATCCTTATACTAATTTTTTTCAAACGATTGATCGTCCATCGAAAAAGCAGAAGAACGAGGAAATTATACCGATTGGAATGAATTATAATACTTTCTTTGATCCATATTATTTATTTTAAATTAATAGAAAGTATGGATCGGAGGAAGTACTACTTTTTTTGTATTAAAATATAAGACTTTTTTTGATACAAAGAGAGTATAGAAAACATCTTATATTTTATAGGGAGGGGGTAATATGGATAGGAAGGAGTACCAATTTTCACTTGAGTGGAAATATAGAGCGAAAATCGGGGTCTAGAAATCAGCCAAGCCGATCACTGTGATGAGGAGCTCTGGACTTTTGTGTCACACAAGTTTGTTTGCTACTGCGAGCTGTCCTTCTCCGGCTATCCAAATTCAAGTTCGCACCACACACACCACACCAGTGACTTCCATGAGTGAGCCGAGCATAGCGACGACATGCTCCTCCCATGTAATCAGCAATGACGTCAATCGATCGACCAGCTCCATTCATTCATCTATCTATCTATATATGTCCAATCACAAGGCGCTAGTTCGATCCGTGTTAAACAATTAATCAGGTGCTCTCTTCCGAAAGTCCACCGATCGATTAGCTCCACGCCGGCGGTAAGCATAGTCCACCGATCGTTCTTCTCTAGCTCCACGCCGGCGGTAAGCATGCAGCAGCAGGAGGAGGAGGACGTCGTGATCGTGGGCGCCGGGCTCGCCGGCCTCGCGGCCGCCCTCGGGCTGCACAGGAAAGGGGTTCGGAGCGTGGTGCTGGAGTCGTCGCCGGCGCTCCGGGCGTCGGGGTTCGCCTTCGCCACCTGGCCCAACGCCTTCCGCGCGCTCGACGCCCTCGGCGTCGGCGACCAGGTCCGGAAGCTCCACACGCACATCGACGGGCTGCGCGTCCTCTCGTCGGCCACGGGGGAGGTGGCCAAGGAGGTGGTTTTCAGGGACGACTTCCGCTGCGCCAGGCGCGACGTGCTGCTGCAGGTCCTGGAGGCCGAGCTGCCCAGGGGCGCCATCCGCTACTCCTCCAAGATCGTCTCCATCGACGACGAAGACGGCGGCGCCAAGGTCCTCCACCTCGCCGACGGCTCGACTCTCCGCGCGAAGGTGCTCATCGGCTGCGACGGGATCAACTCCGTCGTGGCGAAGTGGCTGGGGCTCGCCAAGCCGGCGCACTCCGGGCGGTATGCCACGCGGGGCCTCGCGCGCTACCCCGACGGCCACCGCTTCCCGCCCAGGTTCTTGCAGCTGTTTGGCCATGGCTTCCGCTTCGGCTTCGTGCCCTGCAACCACACCGACGTCTACTGGTTCTACACCTGGTCTCCCTCCCCAGACGGTCAGTTTACTCTAGCTCCCTAATCTCTGCATCCATGGCGATGCCCTGATGTCGACTCGAGTGTCCATTTACCGTCTCGCGGTGACCGCGTGCAGATGACGGTGCCGACGAGAGCGGCGCCAAGATGAAGCAGTACGTGCTGGCCAGGCTGAGGAGCGCCAAGGTGCCCGCGGAGGCGCTGGAGGTGGTGGAGAGGAGCGAGATGAGCGCCGACGCGCCCGCGGCGGCGCTGCGGTACCGTCCGCCGCTCTCGCTGCTGTTCGCGGACATCAGCAAGGGCAACGTGTGCGTGGCCGGCGACGCGCTGCACCCCATGACGCCGGACCTGGGCCAGGGCGGCTGCGCGGCGCTGGAGGACGGCGTCGTGCTGGCCAGATGCCTCGGCGAGGCCATCGCCGGCGGCGCGACAGGCGACACGGAGAAGGAGAGGATCGAGGCGGGCCTGCGCAGGTACGCGCGGATACGGCGGTGGAGGAGCATCGAGCTCATCGGAACCGCCTACATGCTCGGCTTCGTGCAGCAGAGTGATAATTGGATCATTAGCTTTCTGCGGGAGAAGGTGCTCGCCGGAGCGCTCGCGCGAAAGCTTGTGAAAATGTCGGATTACGACTGCGGAACGCTGTCTAGCTAGAAGATATCCGAGTCACGTCGAGAACCGTTTTTTTTTTTGAAAGTACGTTGAGAACCGTTTTACCAGGCTAGGAAATGTGCGAAAAATAGTCAACATCATAGACAAATTCTTAATTCGACAAAGAGCATCTCGAACAGACGGGCACTAGCGTCGCGCGCTAAATTTTGTTGACAGCGTCAAATTAACGTTTTAATGCACGGTGAGACGAGTGTGCTATTCCAGGCGCGATAGTAGTGTTTCAGCACGCGTTGTATCTAAACTTGCCTAACCAGTTTTTAGTGATATTCAATCTTATATCACAACCTTTAAATACTTTTATCTGCAAAAAAAACTTGAAATGCTTTGCATTCATATTTTTGCACACAAGGCTGAAATTTTAGTGAACCTGAAATGCAAGAACATCTATAGTAGTGTGAATGATAAGTCTGAGCTGGCCGCGGAGTCGGGGAAAAGCGTACCGCGGTATGAAATCATACACGATAAAACTTGCCTCTCAAAAGAAAGTGCAATTCCATAAGCTGTTGAACTAATTGTGGAGCACCACTGATTTGATTTCTTGCATTTTATAAATAATTCGACAATACAATAAATAGTTCGACAATACAACAAATGGCATGATAGGAGGCAACAAAGCGGGCCACTCTATCAGCCCTCCTCCGCACTCGCACGGGATATCCCATCAACTCATATTGAGAATAGTGTAAATCTTATTCACGCTCATCCTCGATGATCACACAAGCGCTCATTATGTATCAAAAAAACTTTTGATCCCAAAATCTAGCCGGTCCTCTCACAATAACAAATTGGGCTTGCAAAATCTCAAATATTCTCTCCGCATCTTTCCGAGACGCTCCTTGAGCATTGTGAAAATCAAGATTTTTCTTACCTTGCGGTGCCTTCAATGGCTTCACAAATGTTTGCCACCTTGGGTAGATGTCATCCGCAAGATAGTAACCATAGTTATATGTATGTCCATTTGCTACAAACCCCAACGGTGGAGTTTTACCATTTGCAATCCTACTCATGACTTCATGAGAGGTGACCGTGGAAGAACATTGATATCATTTAATGATCCGGGCATTCCAAAAAAAGCATGCCAAATCCAAGTCTCCTGGTCGGCCACCGCTTCAAGGATTATAGTGGAATCATTTTTATGGCCTTGGAATTGTCCATGTCATGCTGCAGGATAATTCTTCCAACTCCAATGCATGCAATCTGTTGAGCCAAGCATACCTGAGAACCCGTGAGCTTTGTTGATCTCCAAAGGCCTCGTCGTGTCTTCAACATTGGGAGCTCTCAAATATTCCGCACCAAACACTTGCACAATTCCAACTGCGAAGCGCTTCACACACATGATGGCTTGACTCTCACCCATCACCAAGTGTTCATCAACTAGATCCGCTGGAATACCGTATGCCAACATAAGCAAAGGGGCGATCACCTTTTGGAAGGTGCTATACCCAAGTTCTCCGGTGGCATTCCTCCTTTGCTGAAAAAAGCGGTCATGGCTCGCTAGTTTCTCCCACATTGTGTTTGAACAACTCAATGTTCATCCAAAAACGACACCAAAAGTAGCTCTCGGTGTATATTGTATTTTCCACAAAATAGTTCTTAATCAATCTGTTGTGTCCTTCGATCCTTTCCCTTCATAATTTCTGACGACCAAAAACCAAAACATCACGCTTCGGCCTTTTGTTGAGGTGCATAGCTAGGATCATTGCAAGATCCCCCTCCTCTTGAAGAACAAATTCTTCATCGGAAGAATCATATGACGGCATATACCTTGCAACCTTTTTATGAAACACCTTGCGGGCGCCGAGGTGGGGGATCAAGCCGTGGCCGGCCACCATGGCACTGGGGAGAGGCGCGTTGTTGAAGCGGCGACGCGCTGAGGAAAATGTCGGGGAAGCGGCGGCGCGCTGGGAAGAGGTGGGGGAAGTGACGGCGCTCGGGGGAAGTTTCAACGGTTGGAGGCGCGCGGTTGTTGTCCAACGCGCTGGACCGAGCGCCCTAAATACACAGCACCGAGGCCAGCTTTCTTCAGCGCGCTGGGGCGTCTTTAACACGCGTAGTTTTTTAGCGCGTCTGTTGGAGCGATCAATTTTGCCCAACGCGCGCTATATGATTGTTTTTAGCGCGGAACGCTTTTTTAGCGCATCTGTTGAAGATGCTTTAAGACATACCCCTCTGTTTCAAAATATAAGATGTATTTTTCTACGTGTAAATCAAAATTATGTATGTTTAACCAAGATTAATATATTCCATTTTTCAAAAAATATTTTACCAAGATTATAGAGTAAAATATCAATATCTATAAAAGTAAATTTCGTGCTGATTCTAATGATATAAATTTAACATTGTAGATATTTATACTTATTTTTTTATCAAATATACACATGTTTTAACTTTAAAAAGAACCAACACACCATATATTTTGGAATAATGGAGGAATATACACCAGGGTCTTACACTTGCGAGTTATCAAATTTGCACGAACATATAAAATACTGTCATATTTTTTGTATGCAGATGTATTCGCTGCTTATGTGGCATCAGATTGATCTATCTACCAGCAAACAATACAAATAATTATGATGTTCTATTTAGTATTTTGTGGATCCCACCAATTAGCGAAACAATATAAATAATGTTTGATAAAAAAGAAAACGGGATGTCAAGCCGTCAACCCATTGGCTGGGCGCTGGAGTTAGCAGCTAGTCCACCCGAGTTTGAGTCTCAGCTCGAGCTTTTATGCTCATGGAGTTTTCTCTTATAAAAAAAGTCAACATGATTAGTTTTGGGTTGGTCTCAGTTTTTCAATGTTTTCTAAAAGAAATGTACATGCAGCTTACACAACAACATCGTTAGCCAAACGGGGAGTTCTCTCTTATAAAAAAAAGTCAACATGATTAGTTCTGGGTTGGTCTCATTTTTTTTAATGTTTTCTAAAAGAAATGTACATGCAGCTTACACAACAACATCGTTAGCCAAACGGATCACTCAACGCGAATCAACATGTGGTTGAGTTGGTTAGAAGGACAGTTGTATCCCCAGCGACTTTCGACGATGCGCTTTCAGTGGAACGAGACGTTCCCGTCGAAGACAAGCTGATGACTTTGTTAATTTCAAGATAATGTGTCCGCTCAGTATTTCGAAAGTGCTCATAGAGAAGGTGTGTGTGTGCCTTCATAGGGGTAAGTTTATACTTGTGTATGTGAGCGTCCGCGTTGTGTATTGTGTTCTCTAAAAAAACGGACCACTGAACTCTGTTGTCCAAAATAGAAACATCAGCTTTATTTCTTTTCAAGCTTAATAGGGTGTTGTCAGGCTCATTTTGCACCGTTAGTTAAAAAAACATATAAATATATTATGAATTACAAAAGTATTCAAAAACCAACATGAAAATTTCATAAAATACTAGTTTGGAAAACATCCATGAATATTTTAGTAATTGACATTTTTTAAAATAAACATGTATGAAATATCAAATACAGTAGAATAATTTGCATATTTCATGAAATGTTATAGAAAAAGGGAATATCTAAAAATAAATATAACTACGCGCAATTTATCTTTGTTAACCAGAAGATGTTCAATGTATACAAAAATATAACTACGAACCAAATATAAATTAAGGATTCAATCCAAATAATACAACTATATACAATTTATCTCTTTAACAAGAAGATGTTTATTGTCTAAAATAATAATATATCTATGTACCATCTAACCCCTAAAAATATTACATACAATTTACAAATTAAGATTAAATCCCAAATATATATAACTACATGCCCTTTTCTTCGTAACCAGAAGATGTTTCATGTTTAAAAAATAATATACCAGTTACTATTTATAAATTAGGGGATCCAATCGAAATATTATAACTACGTACTCTACAATTTATCGCTGTAACGTGAAGATTTTTAAAGTCTAAAAAATATCATCACTTTTTATAATCATAGCAATATAATTAAAGTTAGAATTTTCGTATTATTAAAAATAATATACATAGAAGTAAAATTAATTTATAAAATGGCATGGTATTTTACAAAATCACGTGTTATTTGAAAACATATTAATTTTATAAATATTTTTATTAAAATGTATACACCTCTATGTTTTGTAGAAGCACACACAAACATTATTAAAACACATGAACCCTTTTTAAAACAACATCAAAATGCTTACAGCTTGAAAACTTTTACACACTACATGATTATTTTATTAAAACCATGAATGTTTTAAAATTGATATGAGCATTTATTTAAATATATAGAAACTTTCCTTTAACATTTTATGAAATATGCAAATTGTTTTGCAAATATTTTTGTAATTTAATTATATGGAATTTTTAAAACTAATACTCCCTCCGTTTTTTGTAATTTGAACTAAAACCATGACATTCTTTTTGGGACGGAGGGAGTAGTACAAATGGGGCTCAATGGCATCAATCGATTATGCTTGAAAGGACACAAGGCCTATGTATATATTTTAAATAGCAAAGTGTATAGTGATACTTTTTAAGCAGCTGGTCACGGGTTCCATTCCCTCCAGGATGCATGTTTACTATCGAACATTTTTATATGGTTTCAGTGATAGGTGGGATTCATGCGATTCTAAATAAAAATTCAAATTTATTTGTATTTGCATTTCACAAGTTTATGCATTAAATTGATCATCACACGTAAGTTCTAAGACTTATGGTGTATTTACCTCAATAATCAATCTGTCCTCAATGCTCACAAAAGGCGAACGAGCTTATTAATTACTACTAGTGATCTAAAACATTTTATATTAGTTTACGGAGGGAGTAGTATTGAACCAGTGATTGGATCAGAGAGATGTTAGAGAGATGGGATCTTCTATTGGTAGGGAGGTCCTTTGTATTAGCTCATTGATTACTTTGATTGGGCCGTCACACGTAGTTTTTGACAGTAACTCCATGCTCTCCATCCATCCAACCTTTCATGCTTTTTTAGCTTTCAAAGATCTGAATCTATTGTATTTTTAAAATTTGAATCAAAAGTCTAATTAATGTTCCGTTTGCGTATTTTTGTTACCTGCGGTGATTTTTTAAATAAAACCACTATTCAATACGTTTGAGAAGCTTTACATTTTTACCAAGTTTTTTTAGAAGAAGAGGGAGGCCTCTCCCGGGCTTCATAGTAGACGAAACCACCATTACATCAACTAGAGGATACCCCGCGCGTTGATGCGGAAATCAACTACTATATATTTTGATTGTATGAAGCATAAATAGTTGAATTAATAATATATAAACTAAAAATAAAAATATTATTATGTACTGTATTTGATTATTGTGTAGTTGAAAATATTTTTTAATATAAGTGACATGACACAATGAAAAAAAATCTCATGCATGTTGACTAAGCCTTGATGTGGTGGCTTGTGTGGTGAGATGAATTTTTGTATGGGATTAATGAAAACATTTATCTCGTGCATGTTGACTAAGCCTTGATGAGGTGTCATGTGTGCATGTTGAAGTAGTGGCTTAGTGGAGATGTTGATGTGGACACTTTGCATGTTGAGAAAATTGAGACCAACTTCTTAAGAATGTAAGATTTAAAAAGAGTAGTTCAGTAAAACAAAATAAAGGAGGCTCAATTATATATTGAACAATGTAAGCAAAACAGATATAACGTCGTACAAAATCAGAAGTAGAGCACTACCATAGGCTCGGTAGCAGTTGCATCTGATCGCAGTGACTTTAGAGGGGGCACAACTTCAACCTGTTGTGACCAGCACCCCTCCAGGGTAGAATCTTTGCTGGTGAAGACGAACTTGTCGCCCTAGCCACGTTTCTTCACTGATGAGTCAAAAATAGTAGGTTCAGTGATTCTAATCTTCTACAAGAAGTCTCCAGGGAGAGGAAGGGTAGATCCCTAATCTCCAGAGCCAGCCACTAGCCACTTATGATTGTCAAATGGTGTTGGATAAATGAAGCTATGGAGTTTGAGAAACTCTCCAGCCTTACTATATCATATTCTCAAGTGAGAACACTCCAGAACATAACAATCCTCAGGATTAAGTCTATACCTGAATTGTAGAGAGCAATTTGGTGTTATTAAAAATGATACAGTTCCGATCATTCCATAAAACACTAAAGAGCTACTCCACTAACAATGCTCAGAGTATAATTATTATTATTGGAAATCGAAAACCTAGCCAAAGATTCAAAATCAACACCCAAGTTGTTGATGTTGAAATGAACACTTGCATAAGACCACATGCATTTATCAACAACACAATGAATCTTAATATGGTGAATAGTTCCATTTTCAAAGAAGAAAATCACATTCCAAGGGTTTGATAATGTTTCTTCTCCTAAGATTTTCCCTTCTCATCAACTTGTTATTTGCAAACTACCAAAGGAAAACATGGATTTTGGAGGGAACTCTAAGGTTCCTAACAACATGAACAAAAATAGGTTGGACTCCCTTGAAATTAATTACATGATAGAGAGAGAACTAGTGAAGTAGACCCCCTTATTCTCTTACTGCCAAATTAGAGCATATGTACCAGGAGAATAACTGCATATATAACATATACTGTTGGCTATATCCACTAATTGGAACCAATGCTCCATGAGCTTGTGATCAAAATTTCTTCTAAAAGTAAGCTTAAGTTGCCGACCACCCCAGATATTTGTAGTGCAACTAGAAGTTTCATTACAAATACTATAGGTAGTCCATAATTGGGTAGCTAGGGGAGAAATACCAAACCATGTATCTTCCCAAAATTTAGTTTTCTTTCCATCTCCTATTTTGTCACCTATACCCAAATTTCACTGCTTGGATAGTGGATATCACCCCTTTCCAAAACCCAGATGTATTTACAGTAGAGATAGTAAAGATGTTGGGCTTAGAATTTTTATATTTTTTAATTTACCATCATCTTCCAAATCGCGTATCCCCCTCATCATATCTTGTAATCAGAGTTGTTCACAATACACACAACACTATCATACTACTTATCCAAACTAGTTAATTAAGTAGATATATCAAACTATTAAAACTAGAACAATCTACATCTATTCCAACCTTATTAGCTACTGCAAGGAAAGAAGTTGTTGAAAAGTGAGAATATAAGTTTTCTCTTACCTGGGTCCTTAGGAATATACAGATCCTGCGCCCTCTTGAGATATTGAGCTCTTTGCATTACAAGTTCTTCTCACTATCATGCATCCCATTTTGTTTATCCTCTTGTTCCTCCTCACATAGAGATAAACTATCTTATCCAATGAGCTCCACTTATCTCAAAATATTGTAACATTCACCTTCATCTTGAAATGCTTTTATAAGATTCTTCTAGCTATATATCCTTCTCAGCAGATTGCAGAGAATCATGCATTTTATCCTTAAGCAAGGAGGTGGGTGTAGGAACATCATCTCTTGGCTCCCCAATTGGCCGTAGTTAAGCCAGAACAACTTGCCTGTTAGAGCATCTCCAGCCACGCCCCAAACAGGCCCCCAAGCCGGCGCTATTTACTCCAGACGGCCGAAATTCGCCCAACCACGCCCCCAAGAGTCCAACTAGCGCCGGATTGGGCCGAAAGTGGATCCGGCGATCCCAAGCCGACCCCAGCGCGTTGGGGTGGCTCTTGGGAACGCCGGACGAAACGAAACGTCGCGTGGGGCCGCTTTTTCGGCGAGATAGAATGCGTCTCCCGCCGTTTTCCTCCCCCCCGCCCCCAGCTCCCGCCATTTCCCCCTAGATCTGCCCCATTTCGCCGAAGAATAAATATGTGCCCCCTCGCCGTGCCGATGAGCCAGCTCCGCCCCCCAAAGAGAGGAAGCCGAGAGCGCCTCTACCAAGGCCGAAAGGTTGGACGGACGTCGCGTGGCAGGCCGACGTCGAGCGCCGCGCTGTGATGTCTGCCGAACGGCGCACTAGGCTCGAAGCCCAGCTCCTCCGGGAGAGCATGTACGCCGCCAAGAAGAAGGCGGCGAAGGATCTGGAGGCCATCCAAGAGGCGGCGGTTGTGGCCAAGCGCGACCTGCAGGAGGCCCTTGCGGTGGCGGCGTCCGTCCGCTCTGGCGCGTAGCAGTTTCGCCCCCCAACTCAGCAGAGCGTCGCCTCCCCCACCGGTAACTTCTCACCTTCGACGTCGTCGGCATGGGGGCACACAATCGCCTGACCCCAGCGGATTCGACCCCAACCTCGCCTTCCCCCACGCTCCTCTGCGAACGGCGTCGGCGTCCTGCTCGTCGGCCTACGCGTCCGCATCCACCACGTCCATGCTGCGCAGGGAAGCCATCCCATTCATCGCCGGCTCCGAGGCTTTCGCCGTGCAGATGGAGCACATCATCACCGCCGGCTCTGAGGCTTTCGCCGCCGAGGGCGGTGATACGTCCAAAACGTATCTATAATTTCTACTTGCTCCATGCATGTTTTGTGTGATATTGCTATGATCTAGATACACTTTCATACACTTTTGATCATATTTGGACTAACCTATTAACTCAGTGCACCCCAGTGCCAGTTCCTGTTTTCTGCTGTTTTTCTATTTCAGTTTTCCCCCATATAAAAAGTGCCAGAAAATTTCGGGAAAATTCAGATAAAAAATCAGCGTGACGGAAGCTTCAAGAAGAGCCCGGGAGGGGCCAGAGGGGAGCCAGGGGGGCCCAGGCGGCCACCCGGCGCGGTCCCACCCCTGGCCGCGCCAGGGGGGCGCCTGGGGCCCCTGGTCCACCTCTGGCTGCCCCCCTTCGCCTATTTATCCCCCGTCACGGGAAAACTCCAGAAGCAGAACCCTATTCCGCGAACTTGCCTCTGTTCCGCCGCCGCCGCGCTTCCCAGATCGGGAGCACCAGAAGACCTCTTCCCGGCACCCTGCCGGAGGGAGGATTGACCTCCGAGAGTCTCCTCTCCACCATGGATGCTCCCCGGATGTCTCGTGAGTAGTTTTCCTTGGACCATGGGTCCGTGATCAGTAGCTATGTGATGTTCTCCTACCCTCTTTGATCTTCATTGTTTAGACCTCGTGAGCTGCCCTACATGATCGAGGCACCTTTGTAATATTTCTGTTGTTGCTATGTTGAGTTTGGAGGGATCTGATGGATTATGAGATTATGTTCAGATTGTGATAGAGTAATATATTTGGTTTTTATCTCTTATATTTTTTGTTCCTATGTAATTCTTGCATGTTCTCCGTTGCTGTTTATTGCTTTGGCCAAGTAGTAGGTAGTGACTCCAAGAGGGAGCATTGTGCTAGATTGTGGGTTCATGCCCCCCCGATGACACGCTTGAGTGACAAAAACATGAGTCTAGGGGATGTGCTGTTTCCACAAGGGGGAAAACAACGGTGCTTGTAACCGCGGTTACAAGGATTGTTTACTTTACGCAAAGTTCTTTTTAATGCAATTGTCTGTTGCTTTGGGTTTACACTTTGGGTGGGGCTCGCAACTTAATACCAGCGAGATGTTCTGGATAGATATCTCAAGGTGGATGATTAGTAGTAGATGCAGATGGATTTCGGTCTACTTATTTTGGCGTACTGCCCGTGCTTTTGAACCTCTTCCTTTCTTTTGTAGCATAGTTAGCATTGCGGTGCGTTCATAATCCTGTCAATTGCCCTTTTGTAATTTGTTTACCTCGCATAGCAGTTTTGTCGTCTTTTGGGAGAGAGACATCACTAGTGAACATCACGTATCCCGGTCCATATCCTCATTACTGATTCCAAGCTATATTTACTTTTCTGCATTTACTTTCAAGTTGCTATCATTATCCCTTGCGTTTTACCCTTTGTGAACAACAAGACCGGAGAGATTGACAACCTCTCTGAACTTCGTTGGGAACAAAGTTATCTGTGTCTGTGTGCAGGTCCGCGTCAGTTGCGCCACTGACACCTACTTATCATCTCCGGAGTCCTACTGGAGAAAAACCTTGGTATCTTCACCGAGGGAAAACTGCTGCTGCACTGCATCTCAAACCTTCACTTGGGGTAACCAACGAAGGGCGAGAAGCCAATAAGCAAGAGTATTTCTGGCGCCGTTGCCGGGGAATCCGAGTGCTAAGATAGGGGAGTTGCACACTACCCTTTACCTTTGTTTTTTAGTCTTGTTAGTTTATCTTTCAGTTTTTATCTTTGTGTCTTTTATCAAAAACTACAAAAAATATATTTATCTTGCTGCTAGTAGTCCTCCTTGTTTAGATGAACATGTTAGGACTAGGTTCTTTGCGGGAATCGGAAGTTCTCGATTTCCGTCAAAGGGATGGAGAAAATATGAAGAAGGCATGGGACAGAATTTCTGAAGCACATAAAAGAGTTATGCCTTGGATATCTATAAAAATTGTGCTTAGAAATTTTTACCATGGTCTTTTTAAGTGGTGTAAACACTCTCTTGACATTATAGCTGAGGGAGATTTTCTAGAGTGTGATGAAGATAGGGCTCTTGAGATTTTGCATAGTCTATCTAGTTATTTTGTTTATGATCGAAGTATTGCTACTGTCATAGATAGACTTGCCACTGTTGAAAAAAGACTGGATGCTCTAGATTTGGGGAAAGTAGAGGAACTTAAGTCCAATAAGAAAGAAATGTTGGAGATAGATGATGATTGGGAGCCCTTTGTTAGGATTAGCATCTCTAAGCAAGGCTTCCTTGCTCTTTGTGATATTGGATCCACAGTTTCTACTATGCGAAAAATAGTTTATGATTCTTTAAAGCTAGATATGGACAAATTATCATCTTATCATGAACATTCTAATGGAGATATTTCAGAGATTAAAGGAAAGGTAAAATAATTCCAAGTTTCATGCCTTCATAGGACTGCTCCAATGGATTTCTTCATCATGGAGCCAAACCAAAGTAACATTGTGCTCGGAAGAGACTTCCTCCGTGCTATGAAAGGCTTCATTGATATTGGTAATAGGCACATACGCTTACGCGATATGGCAAAAGGTAAGTATCTCTTTCCTAGTAAGAAGAAGAATGAGCTTATTGAAAATCAATTTGAAGGGTTTTATGATTCTGATCTTGGATACCCTTGATTCTTCTTTTTGCATTATGCCTAGCTAATGGCTTTAAAGAAGCGCTTTCGGGAGGCAGCCCGCAACGAATTTAGGTGTTTCTTTTTGCTTTTGTTGTGTCTTGATGATTGTTAATTCTGTAGCAACATCATTGTATCTTTATTTATCAGCTTTGTGCCAAGTTATAGCCTCTTACGACAAGGGAAGTAAAAGTTGTGGCATGCTGTCCAGAAAACAGATTCTGTCCTCGTGACCAGAAAAATTCCAGAAAAATCCCAGTTCATCTTTTTGATCTGAAAGTTTTACACAGTATCTATACAATTACGAAACTTCCGTATGTTCTGAGTTTTTTGATTTGAGTTGCAGAAGTGTCCCTAAAAAATTCTTTACTATCTGCTGTTCTGTTTTTCACAAATTCTACCACGTTTTGTCTCTCCTTACTTCTGCAAACCTTAATCTTGCTTTTTATTTGCAAAAACTTTTTGGCACTCTTGAGAAACAGTAGATCTTCAAGATTATATTTATATCCAGTGGGTAATTTATTTATTTATTAAGGGTACTAACCTCTCTAATCAGCTTATGATGAGTTATGTATGAAGGGAGTTTTCAAGTGTGCGATAGAAGATGATGAAAGAAGATCCAGGAGTGTCAAGCGCTCAAGCTTGGGGATGCCCCCACGCATCCCCAATAAATATTCAAGGAGACTCAAGCGTCTAAGCTTGGGGATGCCCCCGTGCATCCCCTTCTCCATCAACAATCATCAGTTCGTCCTTCGTCTCACTATATTTTTATTACTTCATGCGTTATGTGCTATGCTTGGAGCGTCTCGCTCTTAGGTTTTGTTTTTAGTTTGTTTTTAGCTTTGCTTGCTGTTCATAACAAGTTAGATCCTTTCTTACTTTGTGTGGGAGAGAAACACGCTCCACTTCAATCTAGAACACATCATAGGATTCTTCATGCCTATCTTTTTGCTGTTGTGTGTTCTTTATCTTTTCATAGCTACTGCCTTGTTTAGTTTTAGTCTTAGTTTGTCTTTAGCAAGAGCCTTGGCTTTTGTTTAGTTTGTTGCTTGTCGGGGGATTGGTATCCGGGTAGGCTTACCCAAGCGAAAGCAACCTTTCAAGACAAGGATGGACCGATTGGGCTGCAGCTGGACCGAGCTGGGCAGGCGTACGGCCGATTGCTCCAAGGCAATCAGCCATACCGAATGCCAGAAGTCGGCCCAGGCGCAACCGGTCCACCCTTTTCATCACCAAGACAATTATCTGATTGGCCCGCAGCTGGGCCGAGGTGGGTATCAGCACAGCCGATTGCCCAGAGCAATCGACCTTGCCCGGAACCACCAGTCGGCCCAGGCGCAATCGGTACGACCTACTACCCCTGGAGAAGTTGACCCCGAGATTGGTCGCGGGTACAAGTACGAGGTCATAAATGCGCAATCCCGAGAGATCGGGGTGGCAGAGAAGCCAAGTTACATCGAAGATCTGGCAGAGATGAGGTGTCGACCTCTCCGCCGATTCCGTAGACAGGACGACAAGACCGCACCTCCTAGCTCCACTGTTCACCATCATGCCCTACGAGTCTACAGCATGAGCTGCCGCTCGTCGGGTCCGGATCTCCCGGAGAGGAGCAGTCGGTGGCCCCCAGCCGATTAGAGGATGACGGCTGGGCCCAATCGGCAGTGAAGTTACCGATTTACCCCGGTCTCATGCTATAAGAGCCCGGGGTACCCCTCCTGCGTGGGGGACGATCCGCTCATTCGCCCCATTACTCACAAGTCACTCAGTTCATTCACTGCTTGTAGTTACTCCTCAGGGAAGCAGGAGAGAGCCCTGCCCACGGCGGCGCTCACCTTCCCCTGAGTAGATAGAGAAGCAGTTATTGTAGCTCAGTTCCATTGATATATAAGAGATAAGCAGGAGTAGGGGTGTTATCTCTCCGGAGAGCCCCGAACCTGGGTACATCGTGGTGTCCGTCACCGTGTTTGTGCCCAACCCGATTCCGGCACCATCGACATCTTCTTCCTCGCGTCTTCCCCTCACTTTAGCCATCCCCATGGCATCTGCCGTCACATATCGACGACAGTTGGCGCCCACCGTGGGGCAGACCGAGGCGTCGACTGGAGTAAAGATCCGGACGGGATTTTCCTCTGCATCAGGCGGTAGCCACGCCTCTGGCCTGATTCTTAGGCGTGGGGCAATCGATTACGTGGTGGACTACTCGGCGCGGTACGGGGCCGGTGAACCCCTGGCGCCCGACGTGTCGCTGCAGGTCGGTAGTCATCGTCTCTTCATCGGCAGCTTCCCCGAGGCATATCCCAGGGAGATTCGTGTCTTCTCATGCATCACGGATCCGCTCTCGACCAGGGGCTGCAGTGCAGCGCCTGGCGGAAGGGATGGCCGAGTGCACGCAGCCGTCATGATGGCGGGGGCGTCTTCATCAAGCAATCGAGGTGCGGCGAGTGCAGCGAGGAGAGCCAAGGAGGCAGCGGAGGCTGCAGAGAGAGTCGGAACCAGTGCGTTGCGGGATGTGTTATACACACCCGTGAATAGGAATGGTGACCCCGATCAAGTGCACACCGAGCTGGAGACGGCACGGCTTGCTCTTGCTCGCAGGGCCGAGCAGGTGTTAGCAGAAGAGCGCAGTCTGAGAGCCATCACAAGGGAATACAACGCGGCGCATGCAGGACCGCGTCGACCGATTGAGCCCGCGGTCTTAGAAGATTTGAGAAGCCGAGGGCGAGCAGTCAACCAGCAGCTATCGGGAGCTGAGCAACCGGAGCGGCCGAGGAGGCCAGTGCAGCTGGAGCAGCCGGCGCAATCGGCGCTCATCCAGAGGCCGACATACAGCACTCCGGACAAAAACCTGAGGGCAGCCGAGCAGATAGCAATCGAGCTAGAAGACCTAGAAGGAGATGAGCGGCGAGAGCAGTCGCGCCGAATGCGCGAGCTGCTGGCAGCTACAAAGGAGCAAAGGCTCGTGGCAGTGGATAATCAGAATGCGGGACCTGGGGCATCAAGGGGAACTGTGAGGCCGATTCCGGAAGCTAGCCAGCGACCGAATGCATCGCGCCAGAACAGGCATCAACCGGCCCCATCTCGGCATGAAAGCAGGGTCAGAAGCAATCGGCCACCCCCAGCGGCAAGCAGAAGAATTGAGGAGCCAGATGTTAACAGCAGGCGCAACGACATGCCTCAGCAGTCGGCACCAAGACCAGCAATCAGCGCCCGACTTGGCCCTCGCCAAATCGGTCAGAATGATGCCAGGCATCGCATTGAGCTCCTGGAGAAGGAGGCTCAAGAGGATGAAGAAGGAGAGGCTGGCCCGTCGTGTTTCGGTCATCGCATCGGGACCGAGAAGTTTCCCAAAGGATTCACGCTGCCGAGAGACACTCCCAAGTACAATGGTTCTGTGAAGCCAGAAGATTGGTTGTCCGATTACCTGACCGCAGTTCGCATTGCAGGGGGCAGTCGACGCGTGGCAGTCCGCTATGCACCCCTGATGCTGCAGGGTTTAGCTCGTACTTGGTTGAACAGTTTTCCCAAGGACAGCGTAAATTGCTGGGAAGATTTTACAAGTGCTTTCATTCACAACTTCACGAGCACATATGAGCGGCCCAACCTCCCGCGACAGTTGGCTCTTTGTGTGCAGGGCAAGGATGAACCCCTCCGAGATTACTTATCTCGGTGGATCAAGTTGAAGAACTCATGTGAAGGAGTCCATGAGATACATGCCATTCAGTACTTCACGGATGGATGCCTGGCTGATTCAATGCTGAAGCACAAGTTGCTCCGCAAGGATTTCACATCGCTCGCCGAGCTCATGAAGGTGGCCAACTCCTTTGTTGTATCCGATTCTGCGATGCGCCCTATCCAGCTCGGAGTTGGAGGTGTAATTCAATCACCCGGGGCTCCGCAGTCAGACACAGGGAACCAAGGCCTTAGTCAGAAGGAAAGAAGAGAGAACAACCGCAACAACAACAACAACAATCAGCAGAACAATGGCAAGCGCAAGGATGAGCAGCCAGACACACAGTACGGCAGTCGGCAGGTGGCCGCTGTTCAAAATGAAGAAGATCCAGGGGCTGCAGCGGGCAGTCGAAAGATGAGACCCAATGTGAGGCCCCCGGGGCAGATGAACCCCAAATACACATTTGACGATATGCTGGATGCACCGTGCAAATTGCACAGCACTCCTGGCAGGCCGTCTGCGCACACAACTCGGCAGTGTGATTTTGTGAGAAGGATTGCAAAGGGAGAAGCTTTACCACCTCCACCCCCACCACCACCCCAGAATAGAGGACCACCTCAGCAGCAGAACCAGTTCCCGCGGCAAGACGCCGCCTACATGATTTTCACCAGTGAATCCACCGACAAGGGCAGTCGGAGAGCCCGAGCTCAAGAAGTCAATGCCACCATGCCGCCGGTTCCTCAATTCATGCATTGGTCCGAGCGTCCTATATCCTGGGACAGAGCAGATCACCCCACCATTTTGCCGAATCCAGGCAATTATCCGCTGGTGGTTGATGCTCTGTTCGCAGGACCAAGATTTTCATGCAAGTTCTCCCGAGTGCTTGTCGATGGAGGAAGCACAATCAACATTCTGTACAGAGACACCTTGATAAAGCTAGGGCTCACCGATAAGGATTTGGAGCACAGTCGGACGAATTTCCATGGGATCGTCCCTGGGTTGTCTTGCACCCCCATGGGTCGCATTCGGCTGGACGTCATATTTGCACAGAGGAGAATTTCAGGAGGGAGCCGATTTGGTTCGAGGTTGCTGACCTCAATAGTCCTTATCATGCTCTGTTAGGACTGCCTGCATTTGCCAAGTTCATGTTCAATGCACAGCAGACTTACCTCAAGATGAAGATCCCAGGGCCAAACGGCGTCATCACCGTCACCGGGGACTTCAGGAAGTCCCTCGAGTGCACGTCGGCTGGCAGCAGTTTGGCTGATTCTCAGGTGGTTGAAACGGAGAAGCGTCATCTCGGCAAGGTGATTGCAATGGCGCAAGCGCAGAACAAGAATCCACTCCCAGTCGGCCCAGCCAAGAGAGCAGATGAAGAATCGGCTTTTTAGTCAGCCAAGGACAGCAAGAAGATCGCTCTAGATCCCTCCGACTCAACGAAGTTCGTTATAGTCGGAACAGGACTTAGCGACAAATAGGAAAGCGAGCTCGTCGAGTTCCTCCGTGAGAATCGGGACATCTTCGCATGGTCTCCACAAGACATGCCTGGTGTGCCGAGAGAACTCGCCGAGCACAAGCTGCACATTCGGCCAGGCTCGAAGCCGGTCAAGCAACCCCTGAGACGTTTTTCTGAAGATAAGAGAAGGGCAATCGGCGAAGAGATTGCGAAGCTGCAAGCGGCATGTTTCATCATGGAAGTGTTTTACCCCGAGTGGCTGGCGAATCCAGTCCTTGTCATAAAGAAGAACAAGACCTGGCGCATGTGTATCGATTACACGTGCTTGAACAAGGCGTGCCCGAAGGATCCGTTTGCTCTGCCCCGTATCGATCAAGTGATTGATTCTACGGCCGGCTGCGAGCTTTTGTCTTTTCTGGATGCCACAGCTGGCTATCATCAGATCAAACTTGCTGTGGAATATCAAATAAAAATTGTATTTATAACCCCTTTCGGGGCTTATTGTTATATCACCATGCCTTTTGGTTTGAAAAATGGAGGTGCCACTTATCAGCGCACAATTCAGAGGTGTACACACTCCCAACTCGGCAGAAATCTCCACGTCTATGTGGACGATCTGGTAGTGAAGTCGGCCAAGGGAGTCACACTCCTAGACGACCTTCGAGAGAGATTTTCAAATTTGAGAACTTATCAGATCAAGCTCAATCCGGAGAAATGCGTTTTTGGAGTCCAAGCCGTCAAGCTCTTGGGATTTCTCGTTTCCGAGAGAGGAATCGAATGCAATCCCGAGAAGATAGCCGCAATCGAGCGCATGGAGCAGCCGAAGAACCTGAAGCAAGTACAGAAGTTCACCAGTTGCCTTGCATCACTCAGCCGATTTCTCAGTCGGCTGGGTGAAAAAGCAATCCCGTTGTATCAGCTAATGAAGAAGACGGAGAAGTTCACCTGGACACCTAAAGCAAGCGAAGCATTCCGAGAGCTCAAGCACATGCTCTCCACCGCGCCGATTCTAGCTGCCCCGATTGAGAAGGAGCCAATGATGTTACATTGCGGCAACCAATCGGGTGATCGGTGCAGTTATGGTGGTGGAGCGGCCCGAGAAGGACAAGGCACAGCAGATTCAGCGACCTGTGTATTATATCAGTGAAGTGCTCTCGGCGTCCAAAAAACTACCCTCACTACCAGAATATGTGCTACGGAGTGTACATGGCGGCCAAGAGATTGAAGCCATATTTTCAAGCCCACCTGGTCACGGTCGTCAGCTCGGCTCCATTGGCCGACATCATAGGAAGCAGAGATGCAACCGGAAGAGTGGCAAAGTGGGCAATCGAGATCGCCAATCATGGCATCCAGTATGAGCCGAGGACAGCAATCAAGTCGCAAGCATTGGCCGATTTCCTGGTGGACTGGGCTGAAACTCAATACATGCCACAGCTCCCAGGATCGGATTTCTGGCGAATGCATTTCGACGGATCCAAGATGAAGAGCGGACTAGGGGCTGGGGTAGTGCTTACTTCACCAAGAGGATATCAACTGCAGTATGTGCTCCAGATTCACTTTGCAGCATCAAATAATATCGCCGAGTACGAAGCCCTTGTGCATGGTATCAAGCTGGCCAAGGAAATCGGCATTCGGAATATTGAGTGCTTTGGTGACTCCGATTTGGTGGTACAACAATGCATAGGCACCTGGGACGCAAAGGATGCAAATATGGCAAGCTATCGCTTCCTAGTGCAGCAGATTAGTGGGTACTTTTAAGGACGTGAGTTCCACCATGTGCCGAGAGCAAACAACGAAGCAACAGATGCATTGTCCAAGCTCGGCTCAACAAGGCAAGCTATCCCGCCAAGCGTATCACTTGAGCACATCAGGAAGCCATCCATCATGCCATCCCCAGAGTCTGAGTCCATCTTCATTTCGGAGACCGACCTTGAAGCGTTGAAGAAGGCAAAAGAAGCTCAACCGGCAAAAATTCCAACTCTGAAGAAGCAGTCAAGCGCCCAAGGTGCTTCAGCAGCGGCAGAGCCGATAGCACCAGGGGCTGCCGATTGCAATCCAGGGGCTGCCGATTGCAATCCAGGGGCTGCCGAATGCAGCAAGATGAGCAAGGCCAAGGGGAAGCAAGCAGAGGCAGCGCCAGATGGCACAGCCTCAGAAGAGCCAATGACGTCAGGCACTGCCGATTGCAGTTAAGAAGTTCCAGCTCCAGGCGAGCAATCGCCACCAGGGGCTGCCGAATGCGTGCCAGGCGCCGCAATCGGCAGTTCAGAGACAGAAGTCGAGATGACAGAAGTTCAAGAGGCTGAGATCCAAGAGGCCAATGGCCAAGAAGCCGAGATCCAAGAAGAAGTAGCACCCCAGCAGGCCGCAGTAATGGTAGTCATCAGTGCGCCATCATGGGCACAGCCGATTGGAGATTTCCTAGCAGACGGAGGCCTTCCAGAAGACGAAGCAGAGTCAAGACAAACCAGCCGTCGATCTTGGGCATACGCAATAATCAACAACGAGCTAATGCGCAAAAGTGCAACTGGTGTTTTTCAGAGATGTGTAGAAGAAGACAGAGGCTTGGAGTTGCTCAGAGACATCCATCAAGGTGAATGCGGTCATCATGCATCTGCAAAAGCCATTGCCAGCAAAGCTTTCCGACATGGTTTCTATTGGCCGACTACGCTCGCAGCGGCTGAGAATTTGGTGAAATATTGCAAGGGCTGCCAGCGGTTCAAGGAAAAAAGTCATCAGCCAGCATCAGCATTGAAGACAATCCCAATAGCATGGCCGTTTGCGGTGTGGGGTTTGGATTTGGTTGGTCCATTCAAGAGGGCTCGAAGTGGCATGACACATCTCCTGGTTGCAGTGGATAAATTTACCAAGTGGATTGAAGCCCGCCCGATCAAGAAGCTGGATGGGCCGACTGCGGTTCGCTTCGTGGCCGACATTGTGTGCAGATATGGTGTGCCCAATAGCAGCATCACCGACAACGGTACCAATTTCGCAAAGGGGGCACTGGCTCGATATGCATCTTAGCAAGGCATTCGGCTGGATCTTGCATCTGTGGCACATCCCCAGTCGAATGGTCAAGTAGAAAGAGCAAATGGTCTCATCCTCTCGGGTATCAGACCCCGATTGGTGGAGCCACTCGAGAGGGCACCAGGAGCATGGATTGAAGAGCTCCCAGCAGTACTGTTCAACCTGAGGACTACACCAAATAGGTTGACTGGATTCACTCCATTCTTCCTGGTGTATGGATCAGAAGCAATCATTCCATCCGACATTGAGTTTGATTCACCTCGGCATGCCTTGTACACCGAGGAAGAAGCCAAGTTAGCACGAGAAGACGGCGTCGATCTCAAGGAAGAAGCTTGCCTGCTGGCCTTGTCCAGGTCGGCAATCTACCAGCAGAAGTTGCGGCACTACCACAACAAGAAGATTCGTCCTCTCGCCTTCTGAGAGGGAGACATGGTGTTACGCCGAATTCAGAAGTCAAACGGGCAGCACAAGCTATCCTCACCCTGGGAAGGACCATTCGTCATCAGCCGCGCACTCAAGAACAACTCGTACTATTTGATCGACTGCACCAAGGGCACTCGGCATAAGGACACGTCAGGAGTAGAAACAGAGCGGCCGTGGAACGCCAAGCTTTTATGCCCGTTCTATAGTTGAGCGGCAGAAGTTTATGTACGCCATTCGGCAAACGATCAGTAAAGCTATCATGCCTCTGAAAAAGAGCATTCGATTACCTTTGCATAATTTCATTCGAAAAGCTAGCCCAAGTTGGCAACGCTTAATCATACCCGAGACGTGAATAACACACTCGGGGACTGACCGACCACGAGGTCAGAAAAGTAAGCCAACGAGGCACAGGGTTTGCGGGCTGGCATCCAACTTAGCACCTGGATCAAGCACAAGTCACAAGAGTGGTTGTGGCATTGACAAGGGTGGCAGTTGGGGCAGTCGGCAGTGCAAATTCCCGAGAAGCAAACCGAAACGCTCTAAAAAGGGCATAGCCGACTAAGTTAGCTACCGATTGTGCCACGGACCGGTGCACCGAGCCGCCGTCAGTGAGCAATCGGCTCCTAACATTGCAGAATCCTTCGCGTTAAACCTTATCGTGTAAATTCGAAACACTTATCGAACCTTGGCTGGAAATCAACCTTTGATCCGATTGCAGACCGCATGTCGGCAGCAACACGAACAAGGCATGACACCCCCAAGTGCAGACCGATAAAAGAAACCGACAAAGACGCAAAGTCGACCGCACAAATAAAACTTGCAACGAGAAATCGGATTGCATAGAAATAACAGGCCCAAGGCCGAATAAGTTCATTACATCGAACCACACCCAGTAGGTGTCGGCGGAATTAAAATAATGTCTTACAAACGGCTAGTCTGAAAACAAAAATAAGATAAGGCTGATCAGATGTCGGCGGCAGAGGTAGATGGCGTCGTCGGCGGCACGGCTCAAGAAGTCGGGGCAGTTGATGGCGCAGAGCTCGTAGTCGGAGCAGGCAGATCGGCTTGCGCAGAAGTGGCATCCGGCTCCGACTGCGCGTCAGAAGATGTGGCCCCAGCATGCTTGGACCTCGGAGAGGTATGGGACGAACCGTTGTCAGAAAGCTCTTCGGCCAACCCAGAAATGGAAGTTGCAGCCAGCGGGTTCCCTCCCTCGTCGAGATACGGAGTGTAGTCGTAGGGAGAAAACCAGTTCACCATGGTGCTGGCGAGCCGATTCACCTCAGCATAGGTCTTCTCGAGCACGTCGGATGCGTTTTCTCTGAGGCTGTAAAGCTGGGGAAGTTTCACTTGAGGGTACCAGCTCAGCACAGTCTGAAGAGCAGTTTCAGTCCGACCTGCGGAGTTGAGCAAGACGTCGATCCGACGTGGGATGGCCTTCAGAAGAATCCGAGTCTGCTCGGTGGTAGCATTCGGAGCCTCTCCCTTGTCAGAATCTTCTTCGTCCTGAGTTTCCGCCCTGTGGACCCCGGCAGAGGAGCTGGTAGCATGTTTCATCCTCTGGAGTCCAACTTTGAGCTCAGTCGGTGACCACAGCAACTCGGCAATCTTCAGAATGGCAAGTTTGAAGGACAGTGCAATCCCCTTGATGACAGGAATGCGAGCTGCGGTGCCAATCAGATACTCGTGCCGAGTCGAGACATCATCATCAAGCTGGCAGGTCCCTCCGGCCGCGACGGTCGCCTCTCGGGATTTGGCCACGGCTGCATAAGCAGCTGCTTCAGATTCAGGCCAGGCCTCTGCATCACGAAGAGAAGTATGAGTAATAACGCAAAAGAAGAAAGCAGTCGAAAACGCACTCGGAGGCAAGAAGTACTTACCACCAAGAAGGACATCCATCTCGCTCATTGTATCGCAGAGGCCCTTAGCCCTGCGGCGCAGTCGGGTTGTTTCTTCATAACTACGCTTCTCCAGTTCCTCATATTTGGCAATATGATCATCACAGTCCTTTCGGAGAGAATCTCGCGTAGCAACGACTTCATCCCTCTCGGCCTGCAGTGCTTCTCGGGAGGCCACAGCCGCATCTCGCTCAGCGTGGAGCTCGTCGCCAGCAGCAGTCACGGCGGCTAAATCGTCCAGATGTTTCTTTTCTAGAGTAGCCATCTCGGAGTGGAGGCTCTTGATGGTCCGAGTCAAGTCGGCTTCCACCCCCTGCAGTCGGTTCGTCTCTTGCCTGGCTGCAACAAGTGCAGGTCCTTGCTGGTTAAGCTCAGTGGTCAATTCGGCGATTCGGCCCTGAAGATCATCCACTATGGGAACAGAAACTAGAGGAAGGCATATAGATGTTAATACAAGAGAAATTATCAGTCGGAGGGAAGAGAGAAATGATACATAAATTACCTCTCAGCCTATTGATCTCGGCCGATTGTTTGTTGACCTCGAGCTGGGCCTGGGCGAGAGTTCGGAGGCTGGCGGCATAGGCATCAAGGAGCTTCTCGAAGATCTCGCGCTTCTCTTCCATAACAGCCTGAGAAGAAAAGCGAGATGAACTTTAGAGATGCAGCAACCAAAAGAAGATCCGAATCGATTGCAAGCAATCAGCCCGAATCTCGGGAACTACACCCAGTGGGTGCGGTTGCGCGCACCCACCGGAAGAAAAGTCTCCCGATTGGAGGAAGGCAGGAGAAAAAGCAAAGAGCATAAAAGATCCGAACTGATTGCTAACAATCGACCCGAATCTCAGGGACTACACCCAGTGGGTGCGCTTGTGCGCACCCACCGGAAGAAAAGTCTCTCGATTGAAGGAGAACCATAAAGGAAAGTGGAAACACTTACCACATGATTGCGGTCGAGCTGTTGGAGGTCCCGAGAAATGGCGGTGGCAAAGTCGTTCACCTGACTGTAGGCTGCCGTCAAAGGATCTTGGGAGCGCGGTGGAGCATTGGGCTCGGTGCTGACATGGCGGGTGCGAGAATACTCGGCCCGGAATTGGTCCACCGAGCGCATCAGAATTTCCGACGCAGAAGAGGTCGGCTGTCGTGGTGAAGCTTGAATTACTGCGGCAGAGGTAATGATGGTAGAAACCGGTGGTGCTGATGTCGCCAAAAGGCTGGAGGCATTCGGTTGTGGCTGCGGCACAATCGGACGAGCTGAGGTCGAGGTAGTCATCGCAATTGGCAGTGTGGTCGTCATAATCGGTGGCACGGACACCACGATTGGCGGCGTGGTCGTCATAACTGGTGGCACGTACATCACAATCGGCGAGGCAGTCGTCATGGGGGCGGAGACCGGGTCGGAGCGGCGTGGCAGAGATGGGGCAATCGGATCCACCGGTTGCGCTCCTTCTCCACCAGTAACTCCCTGGTTGGCCGTGCCTTTGGAGATTTTGGAGGCAATGGAAGAAGTGGCAGTCTTTTTGGTAGTCTCGAGGCGAGCCTTCTTGGCGGCGCGCTCAGCATCCTTGGAGGTGCGATGTGGAGCAGGTGGCCGTTTGCGGATGGCAGCAGCAGACGCAGCGGGTGATATGACCACGTTGGCGCGGGCAGGAATGCCGGTGTCAACGTCGTCGAGACCAATCGGCTCCCTGAAAGGAGAAAGAAGAGGTCAATCAGTACAAGAGAAGACAGTGAGGTTCAAAGCATGAAGATAAGGGCATACCCGATTGTTCTCGGCGCGCCCGTGGGCATCCGACACCTCAACGGGACGACATTCAGAGGCGCTTGAGAAGTCGGCACCCGAGTGGCCGTCGCTCGAGGCTGTTTACCCTTGGGAGCAGTCGGCACCGCCTTCGCGGCCTTGCTGGAGGCAGCACCAGAAGAGGAGCTGGTTGCTGAGGCGCGCTTAGTCGGCACTTTCAGCGGCTTGGAATGAGGAGCTGCATCAGGATTACCAACCTTTGAGACACTATCGTCATCGCTCCATTCGGCCAGAAATTGCTCAAGGGAAGGGTCAGGCGTACCGCCTTGAGCCGCAGTTCGGGTGTCGGCGTTCTCGGGGTCGGCAGCCTCGGCGTCGGCATCAGCAGCAGGTTCCTCGGATTCGGAGGACTCCCCAGAGGATTCACCATCGTCGGCATCGTCATCCTCGGAGTCGGAGGCAGGAGCCTCACCATTGTACTCGAAGTCCGCGGGGTCATCTTCCTCGCGGTTGGGGGCATACGTGCCGGCCACTTGGCCGTCTTCCATCAGGTTGGATTGAAGGAAGTGCTGAGCAAGAAGAAGAGAGTTGTCAAAGAAATTGAGTATGAGGCAAAAGCAACCGGAGAAAGGGACCAGTCGGGACGTACCACGGGTGGTGTTTGTCGGCGGTGTAGGTACTCAAGGCCGAAGCGGAAAGGATCGGGCAAGGCACTGGAGGTAATAGCCCTTATCCTGGTGCAAAGGTCTTCGAGCTTCACTCGCCACGTGAAGAGCCGAGTGGGGTCTCGGTGGCCCGACATGTCGCACATACGATGCACTCGGCGCTGTAGAGGAAGCACTCGGGCTTGAAGCCAAGCAGCAACAAGATCAGTCGGCAGGAGCCCCTCTTGCTCCAGCTGAGCAACCCGAGTGACTTGGGCATCCACGTCGAGGTCTCCGACACCATACTTCAACGACCACTGATGTTTCTCAGTCGGCCGGGCGAGGGAGAATTCGGGCAGGTTCAGGAGATCGGGGCCTTGATCGGGCGACTTGACGTAGAAGAAGGAGGTCTGCCAGTTCTTGCATGACTGGACGATCTCGGGACTTTTATACCTAGGTTTGCCGGCTACGACAAGGAAACTGCCGCAGTCGGTCATGTCAGTCGGATATGTGGGCTCACCACCTTCCGTGGCAGACGGCACTACCGCTCCGGTCCGAGCATTGTGAGCTCGAAGGTTGAAGAATAGCTTCAAAAGAGCGATGCTTGGGCGGCAGCCGAGATAACCCTCACACAGCGTGACGAAGCCGGAGAGGATCATAATAAAGTTCGCCGCGAGGTGATGCGGTTGCAGGCGATGGAAGTCGAGGAAGTCCCGGAAGAAGGTGCTGGCGGGGAGTCCGAATCCACGCTCGAAGTGAGCGAGGAAGACAACCCGCTCGCCAGCACGCGCAGCAGGCACGATCTCGGCACCGGGAACACGCCACTGGACCTCAACCGGCATCTTGCGGGCGCGAACCAGAGCTTGGATGGCGTCGGCGGTGACCGTGGCGCCCTTCCAGCACCCGCGGCTGGCCTGAGAGGTGTCTCGCCAGGGCGACATGGAGCTTGCGGGCGGAAGGAGAAGAAGGCCGAGGAGCGCGAGAGTAGCGGGGAAAGATTACCGCGGTGGCGGAGAAGCACGCGAGTGCGCGGCCGGAGCGAGTCCCGTGCGCGGAGGCGGAGCTGCGAGCGCGACGGAGAGCTTCGAGCGGAGCAGCAATGGCGCGCAGGAGAGAAAGGCGGAGGAGGAAGAAGGCTATGAGTGAAGGAAGAGGCAAGGGACCTCCCCCGTGGTTTATATGGGCGGCGGGGGAGGGGAGTGGGATCCGTCTGTGGCCATGTGGCTCGGTGTGGCCTAGCCCACAGGAAGACCAACCGGCAAACCGGCGCAGGAAATCCCAGCGTGGGAGCCGAGGCGTGCGACGTGGGGGTCGATGCCTGCGGTTACGTCAAATCGCGCGTGGGTCGTGGGTCCCAGCTCATTGACCGTATCCCGGAAGAATCGGAGGTAACCGTTGGAAGGCAATCGGCGAAGGATATTATTCTCAAGAAGTGAAGACAGAAGTCGGGGATAATTCAAGTCAAATCGGATGAAATCTGGGCTAGCCGAGTGTGAGCTCCGAGTTGATCGACGAACTCGGAATGAAGCACTTGAGGAAGCCGTAGCATTCAGAAGATATTGGAGAAAGATTGAAAAACTTCAAAGGCCCCGCAGTCAAATGACCACGGGACCTTTACAGCTTTAGGGGCTACTGTCGGGGGATTGGTACCCGGGTAGGCTTACCCAAGCGAAAGCAACCTTTCAAGACAAGGATGGACCGATTGGGCTGCAGCTGGACCGAGCTGGGCAGGCGTACGGCCGATTGCTCCAAGGCAATCAGCCATACCGAATGCCAGCAGTCGGCCCAGGCGCAACCGGTCCACCCTTTTCATCACCAAGACAATTATCTGATTGGCCCGCAGCTGGGCCGAGGTGGGTATCAGCACAGCCGATTGCCCAGAGCAATCGACCTTGCCCGGAACCACCAGTCGGCCCAGGCGCAATCGGTACGACCTACTACCCCTGGAGAAGTTGACCCCGAGATCGGTCGCGGGTACAAGTACGAGGTCATAAATGCGCAATCCCGAGAGATCAGGGTGGCAGAGAAGCCAAGTCACATCGAAGATCTGGCAGAGATGCGGTGTCGACCTCTCCGCCGATTCCACGGACAGGACGACAAGACCGCACCTCCTAGCTCCACTGTTCACCATCATGCCCTACGAGTCTACAGCATGGGCCGCCGCTCGTCGGGTCCGGATCACCCGGAGAGGATCAGTCGGCTGTCCCCAGCCGATTAGAGGATGACGGCTGGGCCCAATCGGCAGTGAAGTTACCGATTTACCCCGGTCTCATGCTATAAGAGCCCGGGGTACCCCTCCTGCGTGGGGGACGATCCGCTCATTCGCACCATTACTCACAACTCACTCAGTTCATTCACTGCTTGTAGTTACTCCTCAGGGAAGCAGGAGAGAGCCCTGCCCATGGTGGCGCTCACCTTCCCCTGAGTAGATAGAGAAGTAGTTATTGTAGCTCAGTTCCATTGATATATAAGAGATAAGCAGGAGTAGGGGTGTTATCTCTCCGGAGAGCCCCGAACCTGGGTACATCGTGGTGTTCGTCACCGTGTTTGTGCCCAACCCGATTCCGGCACCATCGACATCTTCTTCCTCGCGTCTTCCCCTCACTTTAGCCATCCCCATGGCATCTGCCGTAACATATCGACGACATTGCTGGAACTCTTTTTAGTTTTCATGTTTATCTTGTTAAGAGAGTTGGTTGTTGCACTGAGTTGTGTCTTGTCTTGAAAGTAGGTAATTGAGGTTGCTATTTCATTTTAGTAGTAGCTTGCAATAGTTTTGAGGTATTGATGTGAGTAATGTTTGGACTTTTGGTGTCAAGAGCTCTTGCCTATTAGTGATAGGTGTCGTATTTTGGGCAATCCGTGTTTATTTTCAAAACCTACAAAACTAGCTGAGAACTCTAGCTACTAGATGGATCACTACTCTTCTGAGGGGTCGGATATTAGACTACACTCACGTACCATGAGTCGAGGATGCGCAAGGATAACCAAACCCCCATACACTCCTCCTCGGGGTACTTGTCTCTTTGTGAACCTCCTTATTAGATTGAGAGTTACCGATAATAAGTGCATGAGTTCTTCGGACTAATGTAAGTATTGAGAGTTGACACTTCCACCTTCCCATATTTTGCTAGCCTTTCCCGTGCCGTGCATTGCCTTCTTCTCACTCCGAGAGTTGGTGTCCACCTTCGCCGGTACATCCAAACCCTTGGCATGATACGCTCTGTCATCATAAACCTCCTTATATCTTTCCTCAAAACAGCCACCATACCTACCTATCAAGGCATTTCCATAGCCTTTCCGAGATATATTGCCATGCAACTTCCACCTCTTCATGACTTGATCTTCATGTCATACATGTTCCTGCTATACTGGCAGCGACATACCTTGCATACATCATGATAGTTACATCTTCTTTAAGTTTTGAGTACCTTGTAAAGTGTGAAAGATCTCCTTTACCTTCTTGTAAAATAGAGTGTTGCCCTTAAGTGAGGAAAAGATCTCAAAGTGGACACAATAATAGATCCCAAAGATGACAAATGAGAGTTAAATAGAAAGAGCCATTGAGGCCACAAAAAATACAAAAAAAATAGAAAAAGAGAAAAAGAAATAAAAAGAGAGAAAGGGGCAACACTACTATACTTTTGAGAGATCCACACTAGTACTCCCTTTATATCCTTGTACTCCATAGAGATGATCTTTATGCATATAGCTATGTGGGGACCTTCACACTATAGAACTTGGCTTGCATATTCCAAGGATGAGCCTCCTCAAACGAGCTCTAGGTCTTCATGGGCGAGCAAGTTATATGCACCCCACTAGTTCCATTGGAGAGCTTCTTAGCTCGTTTGTGCATCCGTTGCATGGCAATCCCTACTCCTCACATTATATCTATCATTTGGCATCTCTTGCCTATGATTGTCCTCATTGATGTGAGCCTTTCTCATCCTTTTTGTCTTCCTCCTTCACCATATTTCTCTCTTTGCCATCCTAAGTGTCAACTCTCGTTCTTACGCTCATCCATTGCATGAGTGCTCAAATATCGAAAAGGAGTGGATCAAATTGACTTGTACCTGTCTAGTGGTCTGGGGACGAGTCAAGATAAGATTCCAAAGAAGACCAAGTGTGAAACTTTAGTAGATTGAGTTCTCAACACAAAAATACTTTTTCTCGTATTCCCTATCCCCCTTCTTGCACGCAAACACCATTTGGAGACATTCGAGTCACGGACAGCGAGAGCTCTTGCACCTTTTGTTCTTTTGTTACTTGTTTCAATGCTAATATAGACTCTTGCATGTTATGACTTGAATTGAATCTCTAACCTTGATTGCTTTACTTTTCAAAGTTCTTATATGGTTGCTAGCATGTCACCACAGAAATTATGCTTGTTATCATTTACCCACTCGAGGACGAGCAGGAATTAAGCTTGGGGATGTTGATACGTCCAAAACGTATCTATAATTTCTGCTTGCTCCATGCATGTTTTGTGTGATATTTCTATGATCTAGATACACTTTCATACACTTTTGATCATATTTGGACTAACCTATTAACTCAGTGCACCCCAGTGCCAGTTCCTGTTTTCTGCTGTTTTTCTATTTCAGTTTTCCCCCATATAAAAAGTGCCAGAAAAATTCAGGAAAATTCAGATAAAAAATCAGCGTGACGGAAGCTTCGAGAAGAGCCCGGGAGGGGCCAGAGGGGAGCCAGGGGGGCCCAGGCGGCCACCCGGCGCGGCCCCACCCCTGGCCGCGCCAGGGGGGGCGCCTGGGGCCCCTGGTCCACCTCTGGCTGCCCCCCTTTGCCTATTTATCCCCCGTCACGGGAAAACTCCAGAAGTAGAACCCTATTCCACGAACTCGCCTCTGTTCCGCCGCCGCCGCGCTTCCAAGATCGGGAGCACCAGAAGACCTCTTCCCGGCACCCTGCCGGAGGGAGGATTGACCTCCGGAGTCTCCTCTCCACCATGGATGCTCCCCGGATGTCTCGTGAGTAGTTTTCCTTGGACCATGGGTCCGTGATCAGTAGCTATGTGATGTTCTCCTCCCCTCTTTTATCTTCATTGTTTAGACCTGTGAGCTGCCCTACATGATCGAGGCACCTTTGTAATATTTCTGCTATTGCTATGTTGAGTTTGGAGGGATCTGATGGATTATGAGATAATGTTCAGATTGTGATAGAGTAATATATTTGGTTTTTATCTCTTATATTTTTTTGTTCCTAAGTAATTCTTGCATGTTCTCCGTTGTTGTTTATTGCTTTGGCCAAGTAGTAGGTAGTGACTCCAAGAGGGAGCGTTGTGCTAGATTGTGGGTTCATGCCCCCCCCCCCGATGACACGCTTGAGTGACAGAAACATGAGTATAGGGGATGTGCTGTTGCCACAAGGGGGAAAACAACGGTGCTTGTAACCGCGGTTACAAGGATTGTTTACTTTACGCAAAGTTCTTTTTAATGCAGTTGTCTGTTGCTTTGGATTTACACTTTGGGTGGGGCTCGCAACTTAATACCAGCGAGATGTTCTGGATAGATATCTCAAGGTGGATGATTAGTAGTAGATGCAGATGGATTTTGGTCTACTTATTTTGGCGTACTGCCCGTGCTTTTGAACCTCTTCCTTTCTTTTGTAGCATAGTTAGCATTGCGGTGCGTTCATAATCTTGTCAATTTCCCTTCTGTAATTTGTTTACCTCGCATAGCAGTTTTATCGTCTTTTGGGAGAGAGACATCACTAGGGAACATCACGTATCCCGGTCCATATCCTCATTACTGATTCCAAGCTATATTTACTTTTCTGCATTTACTTTCAAGTTGCTATCATTATCCCTTGCGTTTTATCATTTGTGAACAACAAGACCGGAGAGATTGACAACCTCTCTGAACTTCGTTGGGAACAAAGTTATCTGTGTCTGTGTGCAGGTCCGCGTCAGTTGCACCGCTGACACCTACTTATCATCTCCGGAGTCCTACTGGAGACAAACCTTGGTATCTTCACCGAGGGAAAACTGCTGCTGCACTGCATCTCAAACCTTCACTTGGGGTAACCAACGAAGGGCGAGAAGCCAATAAGCAGGCGGCGACTTCACCCATGACGCCGGCGCCGAAGAAGAGACACAAGGCGCCGAGGTCGACGCCGAAGAGACACAGGAAGCGCCGGAGGAGCAGGACGTCAAAGGAAAGAAGAAGAGGAAGAACGGCGAGGTTGTGCTGAACCGCGTCAAGTGGTCGGCCAAGGAAGACGAATGCCTCGCCGAAGCATGGAAGACGGTGAGTTTGGACACCATCACCAGCGCCAACTAGAACGGAGGCACGTACTGGAATAGGGTCAAGGCGGCGTTCGACGAACGGAAGCTGGTCGACCCCGCCTTCATCGGCATCTTCATGGACCGCGGCGCGAAAGCCATGGCGTCCCACTGGTCGGCCATCCAGGTGATACGTCCCAAACGTATCTATAATTTCTGCTTGCTCCATGCATGTTTTGTGTGACTTTGCCATGTTTTGCTTGAACTTTCATACACTTTTGAGCATATTTGGACTAATCTATTAACCCAGTGCACCCAGCTGCCAGTTGCTGTTTTCTGCTGTATTTGTATTTCAGGTTTTCCGGCCATTAAAAGTGCTCCAAAAAGTCTAGAAAAATCAGATAAAAAATCAGCGACCCGAAGCTTCCGGAATCACCAAGGTAGCGGAGGGGGGCCACCACCAGGAGACCAGGAGGGTCCCTGGCGCGACCCCACCCTAGGCCGCGCCAGGAGGCCTCCTGGCTGCCTGGTGGGTCCCCTCGACACCCCCTCCGCCTATTTTTATCCCTCGGAGTGGAAACCCCCTAATATCGATCTCTTTTCCGCGAACTCGCCTCGGTACCGCCGCCGCCGTTTCTAGATCGGGGCTGCCTGGAGAAGCTGCCCCGGCACCCTGTCGGGAGGAGGAACCCCCTCCGGGAGACCATCCATAGCCATGGACGCCTCCTGTATGTACCGTGAGTAGTTTCCCTTGGACCATGGGTGCGTGACCAGTAGCTATGTGATGTACTTCTCTCCCCTCTTTGTGCTTCCACTTTCGAGACCTCGTGAGCTGTCTCACATGATCGAGGCACTTCTGTAATTTCTGCTGTTGCTATGCTGAGTTTGCTGGGATCTGATGGATTATGAGACTATGTTCAGATTGTGATGAGTAATATATTTGGTTCTTCTCTTTTATATTTTGTTCTTGAGTAAATTCTTGCATGTTCTCCGTTGCCGTATTTTATTTTGGCCAAGTAGTTTGTTGCAACTCCAAGAGGGAGCGTTATGCTTGATTGTGGGTTCAGCCCCTTGATGTCTAGCTTGAGTGACAGAAACATGAGACTAGGGTATGTGCTGTTGCCACCAGGGATAAAACAACGGTGCTTGTATCCGCGGGTGCAAGGATTGTTTACTTTACGCAAAGTTCTTTTAATGCAATTGTCTGTTGCTTTGAGTTTACACTTTGGGTGGGATTCGCAACTTAATACCAGCGAGATGTTCTGGATAGATATCTCAAGGTGGACGATTCATAGTAGATGCAGTTGGATTTCGGTCTACTTACCTTGGCGTATTGCCCATTGCTTTTGAGCCCTTCCTTTCTTTGCAGCATAGTTAGCATTGCGGTGCCTTCATAATTCTGTCAATTGCCCAGCTGTGATTTGTTTACCTTGCTAGCACTTTTATCGTCTTTTGGGAGAGAGACATCACTAGTGAAAATCATGGGACCCCGGTCCATCTTCACATTACTGTTTACATCCTTAGTTTACTTTCAGTTGCCACTATTATTATCTCTTGCGTTGATCCTTTGTAAACAGCAAGGCCGGAGGAATTGACAACTCCTCTGTACTCGTTGAGAGCAAAGTTATTTATTGTTGTGTGCAGGTCCACGTCAAGTGCAGTGACACCTTCTTGTATCTCTTGGAGTCCTACTGGTTCGATAACCTTGGTATCTTTACCGAGGGAAATTTGCTACTACGGTACATCTCACCTTCCACTTGGGGTAACCAACGAGGAGTGAGAGAACTATCCTCACCGTATCACCAGGCGGCGTGCAACAAGTGGCACGACATCCATGAGGAGGTGCATGCCAGGCCGAAAAGTGGCGCAAGCGACGACCAAAAGGTACACTCTCGTCTTGAACTCGCCGTGAACTCGTCTGTCTTGACCTCGCCGTGCAGATCGCGCGCATGTTCGACATGTTTCGTGAGGACAATGGCGTCGAGTTCAAGTTCATCAACGTCTTCAGCCGGCTCGAGTCGTGCGAAAAATGGAAAGAGATCCGCCTCCAGCTCTCGAAGATCAAGAACGGCCTCTACGACCCAGATGCACCGCCACCGGCGGCGTCCGCAGGGCGCCCGGCCGAGGGCAACAAGAAGGCCAAGGCGGCGAAGGCCGCGACGCCGGCTGCCGAGAGGCTGCAATCGGCCATTGAGAAACTCATCGCCAATGCCGCAAGCAACGCCGCGATCAGGGAGGAGAAGGCCCAGGCGAGGTGGTCGGAGCTGCTGACAAAGCAAGACGCCAAGCTCGACCTCCTCAGGACAAACACCGCTGCAAAGAAGAGGAACACTGACCTCACCTTCCTGGCGACAATGACGACGATGAATTTGGCCGAGATGGACGCTTCGGTCAGGGAGTGGTTCGTCGCCGAGCGCGCCAAGATCTTGGCCCAATTGGCGCCACCGGTGGTCGCGTCTCCTGCGCCGTCCGTGGTCGCGCCGCCCGCCTCCTTGTCTACGCCGGCTGCTGCGCCCGCCTCGCCCAGGAGCACGCCGTCCACACCGCCCGATGGATTCCACGAGGCCATTGATTCTGCCGTCGATCTGGACGGGCCCCTTTGTTGAGTCATCGCTGGCCTACTTTTTTTGTTCCCCACAGATCACGCCGCCTGTGGCATGTTTGATCGCCGAACCATGGCATGTTGATCGCCGAACTTTGCAGTTTTTGAAGCGGAAAGACGATCATTCGAATTTATGTGCAAATCGCAGTTCTGTTGGGCCCGCCTTTGGAACCGCGACTGGAGAGCAGCCCCACCCCAAGCGTTTTCGCCGCCTAGGCGCCCCCCAAGCGGCGCTAAAATAGCGTCGAAAAACGGCTTGGGGGGCCGAACGGCTGGAGATGCTCTTAGCAGCATTGGCTCTAAACGAAGCATTGGACCCATATGGATGACCCAGATCAAAACCATATCTTGATCCTTTAGATCTAGTTTCATCACTGCTGTTATCATTCTCTCTTCCAATTTTCATAGATTCCTGTCTAACACAGATCTCACCACAACAGTGCCGCTCCCTGCGCCTGCTACACACGAGTGGCATGCCTGCGGAACCTCGCGCCACAAAGAGGAAGAAATGTGCCCAGCCACCACCTTTCTTGCGGTCGTCCCGAACTTTATCGAGGGGACCTTCCGATGAGGTGAGACTGGAAGCAGTGGCGGACCTACCATTGGGGCGAGCTGGGGCGACCGCCCCGGGTTGCCGGCGCTGGAGGATTGACCCCCACTGCTCATCTTCATCACCGGCGGCGGAAGAAAAGCAGGGGCGGCTGCAGTTTGAGCGGCGTCGCTCTGTTCCTGGGAGGAGCCGGGGAAGAAAACGTTTGGGCTCGTGCTCGTCCGCTGGACCTTGGAGGTTGCTGGACTGGGCCTACAAGCTACAAGGCTACAAGCCCAAATACACTAGCGTTATTCCCTGGATGGATGGATCGGTAGAAAACAAGTCGTTCCCCACTTCCTCCTTGTACGCTGCGACCTAGCACTTCCTGGTGCTGCTACGCCGCCGCCGCCGACGGCCATAGAAACCCAGCCGCCGAACGGCTCACGCGCCCACGCTCACGTTGGGGGTCACACCACAAGACTCTAATCCGGATCTATCAAATGTGGGATTCCGTGGTTGAAGTGCTACATGGTATTTCTCTTGATGACGCAGATGCAGATAATAGAGGTTTGGCTTCTGGCTTAATGATAAACATGGAAACTTTTGAATTTGTTCTTATCTTGCATTTGATGCTTCGAGTACTTGGTTTAACCAATGATTTGTCACAAGCATTGCAACAAAAGGATCAAAAATATAGTCTGTGCTATGAATATGATTGTGTCAGTTAAAAGTCTATTACAGAAGTTGAGAGATGATGGATGGAAGCCTCTCTTGATGTCTACTACCAACTTCTGTGCTGCAAGAAATATAATAGTGCCATCTATGGATGATAACATTCCAGCAAGGGGTTACCCAAGAAGATCACGCAAAATGGTTACTTGTCTCCATCATTACAAGGTAACTATTTTCAGTGAGGTGTTGGATAGAAACATAATTGAGATGAACAATCGATTTAGTGAAACTTCTACACGCTTGTTGAAGTGCATTGCTTGCCTTGATCCTAGAGACTCATTTAGCAACTTTGATCATGATAAGCTAGTTGAGCTTGCAAATATTTACTCCATTGATTTCTCTTCACAAGAGCTCTATCTATTGACTGATCAACTCAACATATATATTGATGTGATGAAAAGAAGTACTGAATTCTTGGCTTGTGATAGTTTGAGTTCTCTTGCTCTCAAGTTGGTTCAAAGTAGACAACATCTGGTATTTCCATTGGTTTATCGCCTCATCAGACTTGCATTGACATTACCGGTGGCAACTGCATCAGTTGAGAGGGTTTTCTCAGCCATGAATATTATAAAGACAGATCTTCGAAACAAGATGGGTGATGAATGGCTTAATGATTTGATGATTTTCTTTGTTGAGCGTGAGATATTTGCCAAAATTAGTGATAAAGAGATTATGGTTCATTTCATGCCTTGAAGAACCGTCGAGGTCAACTACCTAAACAACCCCGTGTTCTTTGTGCAAGTACATCTTAAAGGTATACTACCACCATATGATCATATCAAAATATACAACCGTTATCACACTTGTGCTGATACAATCATAATTTTGTAGGTCTCGTTTGGAAATTGGAATTATGGACTCATATTGTGGCATTCATTAGGCATGGAGTTGAACATTTTGGGCCATGGACTGAATGATTCAAGCAGCGGGAGTCCATGTTAGTAGTTCTCTGTGACATTCATTTAGATTTTGTGATTTTTGGTGGTTACATCACCTAGTTGCTGAGAATCTTGAACTGTTCTGTATGCTTAGTTATGTTGATTTTCAGTGCATCTAGCTTAATATTTGAATCGTATGAGATTTGGTTCAGAAACTTGCATTTGTCAATCAAAATTTTTATTGCTTAAGTGTTTCGCCCCGGCTAAGTTCAATTCCTGGATCCGCCACTGACTGGAAGGGAGGGAGAGGGAGGCCTGGCGGCCAGGGTTGGCCTTTTTCCACACACCCATAGCAGGGAAATCCTGTTCAAAAAAAAAAAAGTAAGGAAAACATCATTTGGTACAGATAATAATTCTAGTGTTCCTTTCTACAGTACCTGGGTGCTTGCATATGTCATGGATGGGCTCATCCCGTGGTTCAGTGCTTCCAATCAATCAATCCTTTTTCGGCTCCACCTTGCTCCCAAAATCCATGGTTAAAATACTCACAAGAGACGAGCCACATCCAAGATTGACGTTTGTCCTTCACATTCACTGGGTTCTGCTGGGGGCGGGCGTGGGATCGCAGCCGGGCGCCGGCCGCCGCATCATCAGCAATGACGTCAATTTCAATCAGGCTGCTACTGCTTCGCACCTGCAACCGCAAGCATATATATACCCATCACTCACTCTTGGTTTCTCAGTTCTCACATCGACTTGCCACTCCAAATTTTCGATCGATCGCACACTCAGTGGCTAGCATACTGATCACTCTTGAACTTGGCACCTGAGCAATGGCGGCCAAAATCCATCAGCTGGACGCTGCCGAAGACATTGTGATTGCCGGCGCCGGGCTGGCCGGCCTCGCCGTCGCTCTGGGACTCCACAGGAAGGGCGTCCGGAGCGTGGTGCTGGAGTCGTCGCCGGAGCGCCGCACGTCCGGCTTCGCCTTCTTTACATGGACCAACGCCTTCCGCGCGCTCGACGCCCTCGGCGTAGGGGACAAGATGAGGGGCCGACATCTGAAGCTGCTGGGGTATGTCTTTTTGCACATTTTCAAGTGTCCGGTGATGAGATAACGGTGTGCATCTTTCAGTCGTTTTTAAACCTTTGATGAATCCATGTCGATCAGGCTGCGGGTCATGTCTTCGTCCACCGGCGAGATAGCGCGAGAAATGGATCTCCGGGTGAAAGGAAAACTGTGAGGAGATTTGCATCCACCATTTCCATCGGTCCCGCCGAGCTCTGTTGTTTTTGGAATGCAGAGTTTTCATGGTGATTTTGGTGCTGTGCAGGGGGGAGCACGAAGTTCGGTGCGTGCAGCGTAACGTGCTGCTCCAGGCGCTGGAGGAAGAGCTTCCGGCGGGCACCATCCGCTACTCCTCCAAGATCGTCTCCATCGACGACGACGGCAGAGGGGCCAAGATCCTCCACCTCGCCGACGGCTCGACTCTCCGGGCAAAGGTGCTGATCGGCTGCGACGGGATCAACTCGGTGGTGGCGAAGTGGCTGGGGCTCGCCAAGCCGTCCGAGTCCGGGCGCACGGCGACGCGGGGGCACGCCAGGTACCCCGACGGCCACGCCTTCGAGCCCAAGATCCTGCAGTTCGTCGGCGAAGGCTTCCGCGCCGGCTTGGTGCCCTGGAGCGACACCGACGTCTACTGGTTCTTCACCTGGTCTCCTGCTCCGGACGGCAAGGAGGACGGCGCGGCGGTCGACCGGAGCGCCGCGGCGATGAAGCAGTTCGTGCTGACCAAGATGAGGGGCGCCAAGGTGAGCCCCGAGGTGCTGGACGCCGTGGAGAGGAGCGAGATGAACGACGTGCTCGCGGCGCCGCTGCGATACCGCTCCCCGCTCTCGCTCCTGTTCGCCAGCATCAGCAAGGGGAGCGTCTGCGTCGCCGGCGACGCGCTCCACCCGACGACGCCGGACCTGGCGCAGGGCGCGTGCACGGCGCTCGAGGACGGCGTCGTCCTCGCCCGGTGCCTCGGCGACGCCATCGTCGGCGCCGGCGCCGGGGAGGAGAGGGAGAGGGAGAGGGTCGAGGCGGCCCTGCGCATGTACGCCGGCGTCCGGCGGTGGAGGAGCGCGCAGGTGATCGCGGCGTCGTACGTGGTGGGGTTCGTGCAGGAGAGCGATCACGCCGTGGTGAGCTTTGTGAGGGACAAGCTGCTGTCCGGGGTGCTCGCCAGGACGTTGCTCATGATGCCGGACTACGACTGCGGCAAGCTCTGAAGCTGCATTTAAGAAAATAAGCTTTTTCATCCCGTTTTATATAGCAGATACGCTAAATCCGCTGCCCGCAAATTCAGAGTGGATCGCTACAAAATGATCATGCAGTACAAAATACGGGAAGGCAGAATAGATACGACATAAATATAAATTTGAAAACAGATTGTTTCGCGCCATAAATTATAAGCCGAAACACCGTCGAAGTACACAAAAACTGAAAAAAAACAACCTAATATGACTTCAGCGAAGGTCGCCGGAATTTGCCTGAGGTCGCCGCTCCTCAAGGTTTAGGTTTGAAGCGGCCCCATGCATCTCTGCACCGCTCGACGACAAGGTCGCACGACACCTGGGCGTCGGCACCGTGTTCCCATGCACCATCATCACCATGTATCACGGTATTGATAGCGGTTCGGAGTCGGATGTCGGCGTGGACCACCTCGGTGGTGTACGAAAGGACGAAGCGACTGAGCTAGACGAACCGCTCCCAAGCGTGGTCGGAGGCTGGGTCACGACATCGCGAAAGAAACACAATCCGGGTGGGGGCTCGCGTCCGGCACGTCCACTGCGACAGTCGCCATTTGCGCTACGCTCGAGACCTCCTCTCGCACAAGACGCCATCTAATTGCTCGTTGGAGTTGGCTACTCTACACGGCGAAGGAAAGAAATTGAGACGGCCATGACAAAATGGATGAGAGGCGAAAACCACAAATCACCTCTTGCACTGTAGATATAGCGGTCGAACGGTATTTTGCAAATCGCCCACAAATTTTTTACAAACCGAGAGAATTATGACGGTTCTGCTGTAGTTCGAAACTTCGCTCATCCGCTAAAAAAATCATATATACAGACCGGCGGCGAAGGAGTACATTATGTCTATGTAAAGTGTTTGGGACCCGTATATAAGTGAGTTTCATGTATACTTCCACACTTTAGCTATACGTTAAGTTGCATGAAAGTTGAATTTGGATAAATCGATTTTTGAGCCATCGATTTCTGCTTAAGGATTCATGCTCTTTTTCTGTGTGTGTGTTTGCTGTCATGCTTCGGCTGAATTTTTTGACTTTTTTTGAGACAAGGCTGAATTTTTTGACTGGCGACACTATTTAGAGGGTTAGTAGATTTTGAAGTGGATTGAAGCCCATTTAGTGTTTCTTAGGCTGGTCACAATGGAGAGTATTATATATTAGTATTATGCATATGATACTAGTGTATGATACTATCTTTACAATGCATAATATCATATTTTAGTATTATAAGTAGTATTATTTATTGCCATGCAAGACACATGCTAGTCTAACATTTAATATGATACAATATCATATTATGATACTCACTTTTCTCTTTTCTCATTTAGTTATTTGCCACATCAGCAAAAATGCCTAATTGGCGTATATGATACTAGCTATGATACTCGCATTGTGACCCGCCTTAGTTGTTTATTGGTTGATTGACCATGCGTCCTTTTTTCTGTTTGTATGTTTTCTGGCTTGTTTTTTTATTGATAATTTCAAGATGTGGGGTGAGTGTAAAAATGTATGAGGCAATTACACTAGCAATGCTAAAATTTGGTGTAAAATCTCAGTTTAACAAGATCTCGCACGACATAAATGTAGGAATTGATATAGTAAGAAACAATTATCCATGTAAACCTCTTAAAAAAAAGGTAAATACAAGATATAAGGATACCTGTCACATTAATTTTCACGTAATGGGATATCGCCATATCAAATCTAGAGATATATAATATACGTAGTACATACATATGGGATTTACATACATCAATCTGATATTAACATAACATGATATCGCGATACCAATGCTAATACATGCAGTGTAAATAGACATAAATACAAGATATTTGAACATTAATTAGATTTTAGTGAATATTTCAACATTATTTTAGTAGATTATATACGCAAGGAACTATACGAGCAACATTTACCCAAGATATGATTGTGGCACTATATAAAGACCAACAAACCAAAGGAGGTAGCATGCGATGACAATATTCGCCAAGGACACTATCCAATGTTTACTTTTTTCCATCACAAAAGAGTTCAATTTTAGGCACTCATAGGTCACATGATCTCAAATCCAAATATAAATATTATTTGCCTTGAGGAGACGAAGAACTTTCCGATTGAACTGTTTTTTCATTAGAATCCGTATTGAAGATCCAAATAACTGGCGATATGTATGAAACATGCGCGTCTGAGCATTTGGAATCGTGCACCATCTTATTGTTGTAGTTGGACCAAATTATGTTGACTATAACGTTTTCCAAATTGGGAACTTATTCATTTTAAGCGATCTAAAAAACATTTTTGCATGATCAAAACCAGGTGTCAACACTGAGATTTATAAAAAAAACTAACCGATTAATGGTCGATCGATTAATACCGACTAATTAGTAGATTTAAGATTAATACTAACTCCTTAGTTGACTGAGAAGTTATAGATTACCGATTTTCTAAACATTGATAATATCAATGTCATTAATTAATTTTGTTATGTATTTTTTTGTAGTTCCATTATAATATAAGCTTATTTTTATATTAAAAAAGTAATTTCCGTAAAAAATATGTTAAAATTTTATAAATATTTTTTCATTTTCCTTCTTCCTAATGGGTAATATGAATGCCACGTTCATTCTTTATTGGAAAAATTCATTATTTTATTAGTTCTTGTTTCATTTGTTTATTATTTAAGGGTAATAAAAATTTCATTAATTCAATTATTTCTATATTATTTTCAAAATTATACTATTATATACTTATTCTTGTATATTATATAAAAGTGCAATTTCTATATAAATTACGTGCAATTTTTATAATTATTTGTATATTACTTACTTAATTTATTTCTTTTGAAAATATAATACTGATGCCACCAATTTATTCTATTTTATAAAACCTCATTATATAATTTTTATTTTCTTTCTTCTTTAAGGCTAATACCAATTTTGCTAATTCATACGTTCTTTTTTTCTAAATTTCACTATTATATGAATATTTCTTGCATATTATAAAAGGCACAATTTTAGAGTAAATTGTGCGCAATTTTGTACTTCCTATGATCCAAAATAAGTGTCACTCATTTTGTAGTAAGGTAGTACAAATTTTGTATTAAACAAGCAATATTTATTATGGATCGGAGGGAGTACATTTTTTCATTGTTTTTCATTTTCTTTCTTCTTAAAGGTTAATACCAATGCCAATAATTTATTCTTCCTTATAAACCGTAATTATGTATATTATGTTTTAGTTTTTCTCTTCTTTCTTCGTTAAGGGTAATATCAATGCCACTAATTTATATTATTTAGAATGATAGACTTTCCACTATTATTTTCTTATTCTTGGATATATATATATATATATATATAGAGTTTTTTTGGAAATTGTGCGCAAAGTTTGTAATTATTTTTGTTTTTATTTGTTCTTAAAGGTTAATACCAATACAACTAATTTATTTTTCCTCGGAATGTTTCATTTTTTTCAGTTTTAATATTTATTGTATTTTTTTAAAGGATAATACCAATACTAGTAATTCATTTTTTCTTAGAAAACTAATTATTTGGTTTTATTTTCGTTTTTTATCTCATTTTCTTTCTTCTCGAACTGTAATACCAATGCTATTAATTCATTCTTCCTTAGAAAACTTCATTATCCTAATTTTGTTTTAGATTTTGCTTCATTTGATTTCTTCTGTGAGGATAATACAAATGGCTTAATTTATTCTTTCTTTAGAAAACTTTATTATTATTATTTTATTTTTTATTTCGCACTTGTACAATGCCTTGATTCATTCTTTTTGTAAGGATCAATAGTCTATATTGTGTAAAAATCCGCATAATTTTTTTTATTCATAGTGGTTGAGGTCTGGACTATGTCGTAGTGGTGGAACTTTTGACGATGGGGCGGACAAGATGCTAGACCTAGGTTTTTTTTGCCCTACCTTCTTTTTCATGCTTGGATGGTTGTATAGACGAGTTGTCGGATAAATTGTTAGCTTTATGACATATTACCTCTGTCCCATTATATAAGACGTTTTTCTAGTTCAATTTGAATTGAAAAAACGTCTTATATTATGGGACGAAGGGAGTACATTGTTTGATTTTCTTTCATCTAAGGATGCCTCGGCTTAGGAGGTGCCGTCATACACTATGCAGAATTCACTTTAAGTAAAAAAAATCTTTAACGCCGCATCTAAGTTTAGGCTGACTTCAACGAATAGAATATTAATATCTTAATATTTGAACACTTATAATCGGTGATTTTTATAAGTAAAGTATTGAGGTTAGTACGGGTGGTGGTCCAAATGTTAGTAGCCAACAATGCAAGAAAATTGATAGATTTGAGGCAAGCCCCATTCTCTAAGTCAAAACATGGGAACGGGTTTAATCCATTGACGATTATATACATGCATACAACAATGCAAGGCTTTGTATTGGCACAAAGCACATCAAAATTATACAATCATTTCAGCACTCCAAAAGCACACTGACCAGGTATTTTACCGTTGAGTACAAATATACTCCCTCCATTTAGTAATATAGTGCGCCCGTGCTTATCGATATTGAAGTTTGATCATAAATTAGACCAACGTGTCCAACTACGGCGGGAGCAAAAATTATATCATTGAAAACTTGTTTCAAATACGAATTCAATGGTATAATTTTTCTCCCGCCGCAGTTGATCACGTTGGTCTAATTTATGGTCAAATTTGAATATTGATAAGCGCGGACGCACTACATTGTGGAATGTGGGGAATATAAAGAAGCACTAGAAGTAATGTCAAAACAGTACATTTTGAATACCATATAATTAAATATGTGATCCTCATTGTGACATTTTTTTTTTCAACATGCAAACATGCTATCCCAACAGGTCATCATACATGAGAAAGATGGTTCACCTCCATATACAACCACACTCACAAATTTCTGTCAAGGCGGAAGCATGTTACCTTAGCATGCAACTATGCATGTAAAAAGATCAATCTCAACATGCAATCATACATGTAAAAATGACGCCCCTTCTTTACGATGCTTATATCCAATAAATATTTTATAACTATACAATAATTGAATACAATAAATTATATATATATATATATTATGTTCAATTCTTACATTATTATTTCAAATCCTAATTCATACCACCAATGTTTATTCAAATATATTGCAAAGAAAATACACGCAACAACATATGGAGCCGATGTCGGAGACATGGTACATTCATCATTCCATCTTTCCTTCTACATATGTTCATGAATTGTCCTTGTTTATGTTTATGTTTGATGGCTCTTATGTAGGTATGGCTAGCTTTGCAAGGTTTCAAGGCGCAAAATGATGATAAGGCCTATGATCTCATTGTCTCATATACAACCACACTCACAAATTTCTGTCAAGGCGGAAGCATGTTACCTTAGCATGCAACTATGCATGTAAAAAGATCAATCTCAACATGCAATCATACATGTAAAAATGACGCCCCTTCTTTACGATGCTTATATCCAATAAATATTTTATAACTATACAATAATTGAATACAATAAATTATATATATATATATATTATGTTCAATTCTTACATTATTATTTCAAATCCTAATTCATACCACCAATGTTTATTCAAATATATTGCAAAGAAAATACACGCAACAACATATGGAGCCGATGTCGGAGACATGGTACATTCATCATTCCATCTTTCCTTCTACATATGTTCATGAATTGTCCTTGTTTATGTTTATGTTTGATGGCTCTTATGTAGGTATGGCTAGCTTTGCAAGGTTTCAAGGCGCAAAATGATGATAAGGCCTATGATCTCATTGTCTCATTGCTGGTTGGTTCTTAAGGATAAAAAAGTGGATGAACTATGATCAATCACAAAAGAAAGAAGGGATGAAGGGGGAAGTGAACACAAGTGAGAGGCCAAGAGAAAAAAAAATTCAAAAGCGAAGCAACGATTGATGCTTCTTCCCTTTCCATACAAGAAACCTTGAAGGGTTTGATTACCCAAATGAGGCATCTACAAGCAAAAGGAAAGAGAGGGAAGAAAAAAAGAGGCAAGAGAAAGAAGAGGCCAAAGACGATTTCCTTGAGTTGGTAAGTAGAAGCTCGAGATCGATGAGCTCAATGCTCATGCTTGAGCCACGAAGATAACCACGATCGACCTTGAGTATACGAAGGTGAATCTCGAGATCATGACGATGGGCACGAGCAGGGTGACCCCAAAGAGGAAGAAATGGATCAAGATGAGGCAAAAGGTGTTGCTCGAACGCGATGATTGATGATCTACATGGCTGCATGCCTCATTTTTGCACAAACTGTGCGGTCCGTGCATGTTCCAGCCTCTTGTGTGTATGTTTTGATTGCTTTTTGGGCGTAAACTATGTGACCCAGGGGCGTACCCAGTCCTCTGTTTGGCTTGAACTAGGCTTCCCAAGGGCATGCCGTGACATCTATTTGGCGTAAACTGTGCGATTTCGTGGCATGTTTAAAATTTCAAAGCGGAGCAAATGCGTCACCTCTTTGTTGGATGCAGCGATCTGATAAGACCAAATATCGATCCATTTTGCGATCCAAGGAAACAAAGAACTGATTAAAATCGGAGTCGTTTAGATCTCGCCCTTATCGAAGCTGGATAGACCACGACTCCCTTGCGCAATGTAGTAAAAGCGGCAGGTGCTAAATACAGTGACAAGGAAATAAACGAGGGCAATAAACATGATGCCCGCCATGGTCGCGCGCAATTGAAATCAGTGACTGACGGTAGTGAAAAAGTCCAACAGTATCGATGATGCGCACGTGGCCGTATGGACGCAGGTGGACGTGGGGCGCGGGTACGACCACGACCAGACCAATGAAGATAGCTCTCTGCCAAGTAAAGATCGATCTTGATGTTGAGAATCAAAACTACCATCCCTACTAAGCCGGCATGGAACAAACCGTCATTAGCAACTGACATTAGATTAGCACGTTTTGATTATGTCCAAAGCATCGTACGGACCCCTTCTCGTCGCCCGCGGGCGTCCCTTGTAACAGACACCTCTTTGAGGTGTCCCAAATCCTTGTATATAATAGGCTAAGCCCCGATCAATGAAAGAACAAGTTTCACTCAAATCTTTACACGTTATCAGTCACTTTTGCTCTGCCGAGAGAGAATCGAAGAAGAACAAGAAATAAGGTAAGAAAAAATGGCAAGGAAGAACCTCTAGTTCATCGCCTCCACGCTTGTTCGCCTCCTTGGACGGGAAATCTGTCGATCGTCCAGACGCCGTGGTCGCCGTGGACGTCATGGCCCTGCCGCTGCAGTGGAACAGGAGGGGCTAGGGAACCCTCCAGGGGCCGCCCACCATGCCTATCAGGCACCGCCGGCTGCAGTCGCCCCGCCCATGGGCTGGATCTTCAATGGCCCTGTAGCACCACTTCTGTCCATGGAAGATGGCTTCGACGCCGAGTTGTTTCCGCCGCCGCCGCCACCACCGGGACTCGGCATGGACGTAGCCTTCTGCCCCGTGCACGGATTTGGACCATGCCCTGCCCGTCACGGAGCGGCCTACTACCCCATGCCCGAGTACGTGCCTGCACATCCGCCTCCGGCCTCTCCACCACAGGAACCAGAGGAGGAGGAGCCCGAGGAACTCGCTGCATACCCGGACCTCCCAACGCCGACGCCCGCCGACGAAGACGTGCTCTTCGCCCCTCCAGGCTTTGAACCCGTGGCCATGGAGTGGGAGGTGACGCCGACCGCAGAGGACGAGCAGTGGCTCGCCGCCGGCATGAAGCAGGAGCCCGTGGACGCCGCCGACCTCATCACCACGCCGGGCTTGCAGATCGAGGACGGGGCGTCCACATCCGCGCCTCCACGGGTCCCGGCGCCAACTCCATCGCGCCCCCCGGACCCCGCTTCGCCGCCGCCTCCGCGCCCTAGATTCCCGCCGCCACCGCCGCCGGAAGCTCGCCGCATCCTTCGCCGTTTCACGACGGCGCTGAAGAAGCACCACCCCGGACTTCGCTCGGGCGCCTGGGCCTCGGCCGGCCTCAACCTCCCCGGCTACGTCGCGGAGGAGGGAGGCTTCCCCTAAATCCCGCCGATGCTCGCCGGCGCCGGGCGCAGCAGGTGCCGCTGACGGCAGCCATGTCTGATGGGATCGAGGGGGAGAGGAGAGGCGTAGAGGCAGGGGCAGCGACCGCTCCCCTTTCCTCTCGCTCTCTCTCTTATACGCTCATAAAGCGGTGGCCGGCCTGGGCCTGGGCCGAAAGGCTGTGTGGGCTGCTCCCACATTCGAAAATAACCCTGCGGGAACTTTAGACTAATTTGCAGAATATTTAACTTTAGTCCAACTATGTACTGTTTAGTATTTGTCAAGTTCAGTCCTGTATATTTGGTTTTTAAAAATATAGATCCAACTATTAGTGCTATGATAAGCACTTGTCATGTTTTAGACTCTATATTTATGTATTTAAAGTTGTACTCGATTGTATTTTATATTGATCTTTTAAGACAATATTATATATATATATATATATGAATTATATGTTCAATGTGTTTGCACTTTGAAATCCCTATAACATATACACAGGGTACAACATTTTATTTTGCAATGGAGATCCTTATCAATTCATCATCAATTAAGTCCGAAAATGCCTAAGAGAGCACACTATTGACTTAATTCAAATTAAATTGATAGGCAAAAAGGCATTGGTCATCTCAAATTTATATATGGGATCATGATGACCCACAACCGTAAGGGATCGAGATAGTCTTCGCGGGTAAGTTAACCCAATTTATTGATTCGGCACACGGGGAGCCAAAGAGTATTTATAAGCTTTGACAGTTGAGTTGTCAATTCAACCGCACCTGAAATATACTTGCTTGCAACGAAAGATAAGTGGTAATGGTAATATGATAGTGATGGTGGCGACAGCAAAAGTAAACAGCAAAAGTAACAACTAATGACCAGCAGGATTGAAAACGCTGTAGGCTAGGGAGATGGATGGTTGGGCGCTGCATGGATGATAGTGAACATGCAATAGATTCTAACACGGGGCAAGACACACAGAAAATCAATGATCATCTAGGCAAATATCAAACATTAGTCATGTATCCCGTAGGTAGTTGTGCGTGCTTGCAATAAGAACTTGCACAACATCTTTTGTCCTACCATCCCGCTACGAACGGGGCCAAAGGGAACTTATGGAGATTAAGGTGCTCCTGTCAAAGAGCACCGGAACAAAGCAATAAACTCAATGGATACATGGAATCCTCAAATTATGGACCATCCCCTTTGGTGTCCCAAGCTGTCACCTTTGGGATCGCCGGTTCCGGACCATAATAGGTGCACACAACTCATAGATAGGATCTAGAACACAAATATATTCATGAAAACACATAGGGTTCAGATCTGAAAACATGGCACTCGGGCCCAAAGTGACAAGCATTAAGAGCAACAAGTTGAAGCAAAGAAGATAAACACCAAAGTAGATGATAGGCAACACGCCCCTAACAATCTGACAAACTATTACATGATCAAACTCATCCAATCCCTACCATCCCCTTTGCTTACAGCAGGGAATTACTCACACATGTGAAGAGAAGTCATGGAGGAGGGATGGATTGGTGATGGTGATGACGATGGCGACGATCTCCCCTCTCTGGAGGCCAAATCAGCCTCCAGATTAGCCCTCCCAAAGAAGAACAGAGGGTGGCGGCGGCTCCGCGACGGAAACTAGAAAAGCGACTTCTATTCTGGGGTTTTCCCGTCACGAGAATAAATAGGAGTCGAGGTAGGGCACGAGAGGAGGTGGAGGCCTCCCAGGCGCCCCCCCGGCGCGGCCAGGGGTGGGGCCGCGCCAGCCAGGCGCCTGGGGCCCCTCTGGCCCCCCTCTGGCCCCACTTCTGGCTGGTGGAAGCTTCTGGTGTGTGGATTTTCTGTGAATTTTCCCGGAATTTTCTGAGATACCTAAAAATCCATTTTCCTGCACACAATAAAACCATACAGGCAGCTCTGCTGAAAACAACGTTAGTCCGGGTTAGTTTCGTCCAAATCATGCAAGAATGAGGGAAAAACAATAGCAAAAGTGTTTGGAAAAGTAGATACGTTTGAGACGTATCAACTCCCCCAAGCTTAGCATATTGCTTGTCCTCAAGCAATTCAGTTCAACGAACTGGACGCGACAAAGAAAACTTTGACAAACTCTTTTGCTTCATTAGATGTATATAAGAATGTACTACGAAAAGAGTTTAGCAAGTATTGAAACAATGCTATAAGGACAATGCACGAAGCAATTCTTCTTTCATGTGATCAATCACAAACAACTAAAAGTAAATAATATGCTACTGAAAATCAATACAAGATCACAATGCACATAGCTTGAATATACTTGAGTGACATTTCGCTAGCCTCCATGAGTGAAGCAAAACATAAATGCAGAAACTCCTCCGGAGTTTTAAAGGTGACTAGAGCTCAGTATTTCAGACCAGTAATTACACAAGCATGCAGAAGACAATGTAATACTTTGGGACAATGCATATTACACTAAGAATGACAATTATGCTCTCATAGTTGGTGCTTTGAAGAAAGAAGGGGAGACTATCGAACCGTGGCTTTTGGTGGCAAGGTTGAAAACCCGTGGTTGGAAGCAAAGACTAAACATGTGCCAGAGCTCTTGGTTTTGAAAACAGAGACAAAAACATTTTTGAGAAGTGCAACTTTCCAGTCAACGGTGAACGGTAAAGGTCTCTCAATATCTCCCATGCCAACCATATTAATGCCTTTTGCTTACACATGTTTCCTTATCCATGAATCTTTGATGGTCTACGGTACCTTTTATTTTGCCTCAAGGATGGAAAGAGGGTATCGTTCCACCTATCATTAGCAGCATTTGGTCCATTTCACTCCATCATCAAGTATGGGGGAGGTGTAACTTTCCCCTTTTTTTATAAATGACTAGTTAAAACTTCCGTCAATATTTTTGGCATGATAGGTACTGATTTTCCCTCACCGCACCATGAGCTTGTACGGTTACAAAAGGGAAGCTTTTGAATAAATTTCGAGATGGCACAAGAAAGTCTAAGTTAGGAGTGGCCGGTAAATACCACATATAGGAAGGTATGGTGGACTCATATGGAATAACTGGTTTCAAGGATTTTGGATGCACAAGCAGAATTCCGCTTAGTGTGAGCGAAGGCTAGCAAAAGACTGGGAAGCGACCAACTAGAGAGCAATAACTGTCATAATCATGCAGAGCGACAAAGCAACATTGAATCGGGCATGAAAGTGATATAACTATTCTGAAACAAAAAGATCATCAAGGCATAATAGACTTTTTAGTCATAAACATGTGTGAACATGTGCCAAGTCAATCTAAAAATTCTCCGAAGGGAAATACCACTTCAGTATGCCAAACCATGAACAATGCAATGCATGTAAATCATTTCAACAACACATTATGTACTCTAGCTATTTGAGATTAGCCACAAGGAAAGCATGAACACTGGGAAAGCATTGTAAACATAGCACTATGTCGCTACAAGCTGGTCTCTAGATCATAAGTACAGGCATATGTACAAAAGTAGAAACAAGAAGAGTTCATACCGGTTTTTCTTGTTGCTTCCCTTCCGTCGATCTTCGTCATTACTGCCTTGTCACTTGCATGATCGGACGTGGGAAAGATTATCAAATGCCATCACGAACTCGAGCTGAACTCTGAAAACAAAGCAAACTAAAGAGAGAAAGGAAATCTTTTTGGGTTTTTTAAAGGTTTAAACGAAAGCAAAAGAGAAAATCTTTTTGTTGTTTTTGCAAAGAAAGAAAGAAAGAAGAACGGGCAAAAACTTTGAAAAGATCAAAGCGAACAAAAAAGTAAAACGGATAATACAATGGAAAAGTGAGAAGGGCACGTACTCCCCAAAGCTTAGGCTTTTGGCCTAAGTTGGTAGTAGCTAATGTTCCCAGGAGCCTCCTGCTCCAGGGTGGTACTGGTGAGTCCAAGGGTCGTATGAGGCTTCCGGCGCATACACCGAAGTCCTCGGATCCTCCCACGAAGAAGGATCCGCGCTCGAAGCAGAGGAAGACCCTTCACCAAACTGGGTGACGGTCTCCCCTGGAAAGGTGGTAACTCACCATGCTCCTCCTCGTCGGGCACAACCCCCTCCATGGGGTTATGAAACTGATGCTGGACCACGAACTCATCGGACTGGATAACATCAAAGGACCATCCGTTCCTGCGAGAGAAATCGAACAAAAAGGTGCAGGTAGACGGATCTTGCGTTCCGTGGTGACTCCGAAACGCAAGATATAATCAAGGTTACCAAACTCGGAAGTCATGGTAACAAACTTATGCCTTTTCATAGCAGCAAGATCAAAACTTAAATAAGTAAAAGGCTTATCATCAGGGTGTGGGGTGCCATTAAGAGACTCTAGGATAAGTGTGGCGTAAACGCCACCAAATAAATCTCCCTTGTTACCGTTCATAGCAAGGACTCAAGCAATTAAGGCACCCACATTATAATCAAACCTCCCCGAGAGGACGGTTGCCAGGATAGCAATATCCGGCGCAGAAATGCTGCTCGTGTTGTCACGAGCTAACACCCCTCTAGCAATATAATACGCAAAATACCTGAGGTGTGGGAATAAGATGCTGGAGATTTTTGACCGGTGAATATCCCTCGTATCCATGCTATAGAGAGAGTTGAAGACGGTTCTAAGCTCGGAGGGCTGAGAGCTTATCTTCGCCGTCAGTCCAACGTTCGGCACACCTATTATTTCACAAAACTTTTCCAAAGGCATGGTCAAGAGATTATTGTAAAATTTAAACTCAACAGAACCAGTATCAAGGTTATATCTAAAACTGTTAATGAAACAGGAGGTGAGTTTTTGATACTGAGCAACACGCACGTTGCGAGCCGCGTCAGACCTGCATTAGCACAAAGATTATAGAACTCCTCCTTAATTCCTGCAGCTTCAAGGAATTCATTGCACGGGAAAGTCATTGCACGTGCTGGATTTGTGTCCTCCAACAACTCCAAGGGCACATGATCTTCGTTGTAGCTCACCCTAACGGTCGAGGGTGAAGCTGCAGCTCTTGTAACTCGATCGGAGCGCTCGGGCCTTTTCTTCCCAAGCCACCCCTTTGCTCTTCCTAGCAAACTCATTTCTGAAAATTTTGACAAATTACAAAAACAAGGATTTAAACAAAGTGAGTTAAGGCAAACTACTCAACCCACTTACCTAAGGCAAAAACTTGCATCAAAACTTGGAAAATAAACTTCTACACATGCAAGCAAGCTCATCTAAACAACACCAAGAGCTACTAAATACTCACAAATGAGGCCACCAACCAAAAATCTATTTGGAGGAGTGGAGGAGTTACATACCAGGGAGTATTTGCTCAAAATCTCAGCTCAAATGATGGGTTGTGGAGAGAGATCGAAAATCACCTCCACGAACAGCAAGAACGCAAGTTCCAGGGCCAGAACTCGTGTTTTTGGAAATGAAGAGAGAGAGAGAGGAAGAAGACTCACCTGGAGACGGGGCCTGTGGGCCCCAGGCGCTCTATGGGCGCGGCCAGGGGGCAGGCCGCGCCAGCTGGCCACCTGGGCCACTGGTGGCCCCCCCTGGTCAGCCCCAGGTGCCTCTGGGTCACTCCTGGCATGGAAATTTTTATTTTTATTTTTCTGGATTTTTTCTGAAAACTTCACTGTTGAAAATTTCTCGGAGTTCAAAAAGCTGCAAAACTTTCTGAAAACTTAAAGCGGTGATTAATATTGCGAAGCTTCAAAAACACAAAAACTTGGTACAGCAAAGAGAATAAAAGTTAAAGCAAATGAAAACATAACAAGCTTAACTTTTTACCTATATAAAACAAGCTCACTAGTAAGGTTGATCAAGTCTTACCAACAACCCGACGATATATAGAACAAGAAGTCTCACCTCTTATGAAGTGACCATTGCACCTTTACTTTAATGGACATTGTCCCCACCATAATGGTTTTGTATTTGTGGTGCACATGTAGTGGACAGTCCCATTCTCCAATCTTCACGGTCTCAACATTCTCTATAGAGTTAAGGCCATGCCTCTTGTCGATCTTCTTTGGAAAATACACTGTGTGTTCTTTATCATCAATGTTGAAAGTGACCTTTCCTTTATTGCAATCAATAATAGCACCTGCGGTGTTAAGAAAAGGTCTACCAAGAATAATGGACATGCTCCCATCCTTGGGCATGTCAAGCACAACAAAATATGTAAGGATCAAACAGTTAGCAACTTCAACGGGAACATCCTCACAAATACCAATGGGGACAACTGTTGACTTGTCAGCCATCTGAAGAGAGATATCTGTAGGGATTAGTTTCTCTAAACAAAGCCTCTTGTAAAGAGAGAAAGGCATAACACTCACTCATGCACCAAGATCACATAAAGCAGTTCTGACGTAATTATTCTTTATGGAGCAAGGAATGGTGGGTATACCTGGATCACCAAGCTTCTCAGGAATCTTGCCACTGAAAGAGTAGTTAGCAAGCATGGTAGATATTGCTTCATTAGGAACTTTTCTTTTATTAGTGACAATATCTTTCATATATTTCGAATAGGGAGGTAACTTAATAGCATCAGTCAAAGGGATTTGAAGAAAAAGAGGTTTCATCCATTCACAAAACTTATTGTAATGCTCTTCTTCTTTAGATTTGAGGGACTTACCTGGAAAGGGCATGGGTTTCTGTATCCATGGTTCTCTTTCCTTCCCATGTCTTCTTGCGATGAAGTCTTCTCTAGAGTACTTCTTGCGTTTATCAGGTGTTTCTTCTTCTCGAACTTCGGGTGGATCATCCTTCTCCGTGTCCTTTTCTTCAGGCTCGACATCGTCTTCTGTTTCAGCATCGGAGGCAGATATGCTGTTAGGATCAACCACTGGCTTTTCACTTGTAATAGGATCATCGGGATTGTCAGCCTCCTTGTGTTTCTTCTTCTTTTTTTTCTTTGGAGAGCTAACAGTCTTGTCTTCTTCTTGTACTTGAGAATCTTTCTCGATCCTCTTTGGGTGCCCCTCAGGATAGAGTGGGTCCTGGGTGTGTGTTCCACCCCTAGTTTTGATGCCATAAGCTTGTATGTCCTGTTTGGCATTATTAGCAAGCAAATCTTTTTGCACATTAGAAATTTGTTCAAGCTGAGTTTGAACCATATGAAAATTCTTAACAAGACATTTAACATCATTAACTGTTCTTTCTAGAACACCACACAAAATTTTGATAACAAGAGAGTTATCATGCAACTGACTTTGTATCCTCCTATTAAAATGGTCTTGCTTAATAATAAAATTATCAAGCTCATCTAAGCATTGGTTGGGAGGCTTACCTTTAGGGATGTCACTTTCAGTAAAGTCTAATAGAGAGTGTACCTCTACCAAGGGAGGGCGAGTAGTAGGCTCACACAACTTCTCAATAGGCGGTAAATTCTTCACGTCTTCGGCTTTAATACCTTTCTCCTTTATAGACCTCTTTGCTTCTTGCATATCTTCGGGGCTCAGAACAAGCATGCCCCTCTTTTTCGGTGGTAGAAGTGGTTCAGGTACGGACCAATCTTCATAGTTCTTGGCAATTTTGCACATTAATTCTTCTGCATCGTCCGGTGTTCTTTCCCTGAAAACACAACTAGCACAACTATCCAGGTAGGATCTGGATTCATCGGTTAAACCAGCGTAAAATATATCAAGCAGTTCATTCTTGGGGACTCCATGTCCCGGCATAACCTTAAGTAAATCACAAAACCTCCCCCAAGCTTTAGGGAGGTGCTCATCCTGCAATTGTTTAAAGTTATAGATTCTTTGCAAAGCAGCATGTTGCATATGAGCTGGGAAATATTTATCGACAAAGAATTGGACTAAGTCCTGAGGACTCTTAATGGAACCATAGGGTAGTGCATCGTACCATGACTTAGCATCTTCCTTCAAAGAAAAAGGGAAAAGCTTGGCCACATAGAAGTTCCGTATCTTCTCATCAGTAGTGAATAGGTTACCCAACTCAACGAGTTTGGTCAAGTGTGCTATAGCATCGTCATTTTCTCTGCCATAAAAGGGGTCAGCCTCGACCGTAGATATAAGTGAAAGATCAACAGAGAAATCATAATCAGGATCAGTGATGCATATAGGAGATGTGGCGAATTTAGGATCAGGAATAACTTTGTTCTTCATGGAGTGCTTTTTGAGCAACTCCTTAACAGCACCAGGGTCAGAGTCGACACACTCTCTGAGTTCCCTGCAAAAATCATCATCAAGAGTAACATAATCATCATCAAGGATTCTCTCCTTGAGTTCATCTAAGCACGAGTAACCAAAGGTTTTGCAGGTAGGAATATAGGTAGCAGGGGTCTCGGTCTTGGATTCTGCTGCAGCCTTAGCAGTCTGGGTTTCAATATAGTAGCCAAGAAAAGTAGTATCATCAAGAGTAGTGGAAGCATCATCAAAAGCATCAGACATAGTGACAGACTCAGTAGAAGCATCATGTGGTGGTGGTGAAGAAAACTTACTCATAACAGAAGGTGAATCAAGTGTAGCACTAGTGTTCAGAACAGTACCTTTTCTTGTACGGGATGGTAAGATTGGAACCTTGGGGTCTCCTTTCTTACCCATAGCGGATGATGTGCAGCAGACATGATACTTCAAGTAGACTTGTAAATATTTCTATGCTCCCCGGCAACGGCGCAAGAAAACGGTACTTGATGACCCACAACCGTAAGGGATCGAGATAGTCTTCGTGGGTAAGTTAACCCAATTTATTGATTCGACACACGGGGAGCCAAAGAGTATTTATAAGCTTTGACAGTTGAGTTGTCAATTCAACCGCACCAGAAATATACTAGCTTGCAACGAAAGATAAGTAATAATGTTAATATGATAGTGATGGTGGCGACAGCAAAAGTAAATAGCAAAAGTAACAACTAATGACCAGCAGGATTGAAAACACTGTAGGCTAGGAAGATGGATGGTTGGGCGCTGCATGGATGATAGTGAACATGCAATAGATTCTAACACGGGGCAAGGCACACAGAAAATCAATGATCATCTAGGAAAATATCAAACATTAGGCATGTATCCCGTAGGTAGTTGTGCGTGCTTGCAATAAGAACTTGCACAACATCTTTTGTCCTACCATCCCGCTACGAACGGGGCCAAAGGGAACTTATGGAGATTAAGTTGCTCCTGTCAAAGAGCACCGGAACAAAGCAATAAACTCAATGGATACATGGAATCCTCAAATTATGGACCATCCCCTTTGGTGTCCCAAGCTGTCACCTTTGGGATCGCCGGTTCCGGACCATAATAGGTGCACACAACTCATAGATAGGATCTAGAACACAAATATATTCATGAAAACACATAGGGTTCAGATCTGAAAACATGGCACTCGGGCCCAAAGTGACAAGCATTAAGAGCAAAAAGTTGAAGCAAAGAAGATAAACACCAAAGTTGATGATAGGCAACACGCCCCTAACAATCTGACGAACTATTACATGATCAAACTCATCCAATCCCTACCATCCCCTTTGCCTACAGGGAATTACTCACACATGTGAAGAGAAGTCATGGAGGAGGGACGGATTGGTGATGGTGATGACGATGGCGACGATGTCACAACCCCAAGTTAGGTATGTGCTAGGTTAAGCCTAGGCCTTTGCATCATGATAAAAAATTTCAAAAGAAATCTTGGAAATCAATATCAAAAGAAAAATGGGAGAAGGAACCCCCCCAGATGAATTAATTCAAAAGGCCAGATAAAAATCTTCTCCAAAAATTCATGTTAGATTTTTGAAAAGTCTTATAAATGAGTGTGATCACACATCAAGTGATGTGGGACCCACCCCATGCTCATGGATTTTTCAAATATTCAAACAGTGTCTTGGAATAAATCAAAGAACCCCATTTGATTTAAAGTTCAAATTATTTTAATTTTAAAAATGTTCAAACTTTATGAGTGGCTAGTCTATATTCTTATGAGGCCATATAAAAAGTTTCACCATTTTATAAAATGGTTTGATATTTTTATCAGAGGCAAAACAAAATTACAGAAAAAGAAAGGAAAGATTAAACAGAGAGAAAAAGAAAATGAAACTTACCTGGCCATTCGGCCCAACTCATCCCCCGCGGCCCAGCAAGCCAGCCCAGCCCGCAGCCCCCCGTTTGTCTTCTTCCCCCGGCGCGGCAAGCAGCTCGCTGGAGCGCATGCCGACGCCGGCGGCAGCTGCCTGCCTACCTGGCCCGTCCCTGGCCTTCTACACGCGCCACGGAGACGCCCGTGTTCGTCTCATCCACTTCCCCCTCTCCAGAGCAAGCTCCTCCCTCTCTCTCGCCGGAATCGGAGACGCCCGAAGCTTGCGCCAGGACGCGCCGCCGCACCCGCGTGGCCATTGACGCCGAGGAGCCCAACCCAGATGTCCAGGACGCGCGCCGTGTTCGTCTTCGTCGTCGTGCAGAAGTAATCGGGCTCGGAGCCGCTGTAGCCGCCGCAATCATCGTCGCCATCTCGTCGGAGCCGTCGCGCGCCATCGTTGATTCCATCACCACCGGCGCCCCTCTGCCCTCCCCGACCTCGTCGTCGCACTCAGGGTGAGCAGCAGCCTTTTCCCCCTCAACTAGCTGGCTCCCCCTCGCCCTCTAGCTCGATCCGCCATGGGAGCCGAGCAAGGTTGCCGCCGCGGTTGACCATACGCTCGCTCCCGTGCGCCTTCGTCCTCGCCATCGTGTCCGTGATGTTCCTGGAGCCCCCAGTAGCCCAACGCACCACGCACGCTTCATCCCGTGGCCGATTTGCAAAAGTTGCTCGAAGCCGTAGCTCCGGTCGCCGTCGCGGTTGAAGCTGCCGTCGACTGTGACCTCCCCGGTGACGTTCAGGTGGTGCTACCGACGCGGCTCATCGCTGGCTCTCGAATGGTCGTTCTGGCGCAAAGAATGGAGGCCAGGAGGAGGAGATAGCGCAGCGCCGCCGCGTCTGTGACGCCGGCGTTTAGCCGCCGGCAGGCCCGCCGACGTGTCCACTTAATTAGGGGTTAACCCCCCTGTTAGTTGACCCCAGGTCAATGACAGGTGGGGCCCTGGAGCCCTTAACCCCCTGGTTAGTTTAAACTAACCGGGTTATTTAACCCAGCCACTCACAGGGTTGGCCCACTCGTCAGCCCCCTGCTGACGCCATGCTGGCGCAGTGCTGACACAGTAAATCAATTCCAGAAATTGAAATGAATTAAAAGAAATTCCAGAAAATCCAGAAAATAGCCCAAACTTTGGAAATTCATAGAAAATTCATATCAACTCCAAATTGGACAAATAATATATGAAAAATGATCAGGAGAAAATAACCTATCCAAATATCCAAATTTAAACTTTGTTTGAGTTGAATTTAAAATGTGATCAGTAGCATTTGCTATTTGATTTAAATGAAATTAAATCAAATTCAATTCAAAAGTTTTTTCAACTTGAACCATGGCAACATGCTACATTTCACTTACACATCAGAGGCATATCATACACATTTCCAAATGATTCAAATTGATCAATCAATGTCACATGTAACTTGGCTAAGTTTGAATTCAAATTGGAGTTTGAATTTGCAATTCAATTTGCAATATACTCCATTTAAATGGAATTGCCTCACACATCAAAGCATATACATAGAGTTTCAACCTTCCATCATGTGATTGTGCATTGTATTTACTTTGCTACCTTGTTTGTTGTTTGTCGAGTAGAGGTGGAACCGGAGCAGGAGGCTGCCCCCTTCGTTGAAGACCTCGAACCCGAACCTCGTCAGCAAGGCAAGCAAACCCCCATTGATCATGTCGATAAAATCCCACTTCCCTCTCATGTCTTGCTTATGCATTGTATAGGATGATTACCATGCTACGTTTCTACCGCATAGATGAACCCATTCCTTTGCATGACCTATCATTTGTCATAGTAGTAGGCAAAACCACAATCCTAGCAAATGTAGGAGTTGATTGATATCATGTGGCCCCTGCAATTGTTACTGCTTATTGCATGCTTAGAGTTATAACATGATGATACTGTTATGTGAGTCGGGATGGTAGTGATCATGATGATGATGGTAGAAAAGTGTTGGTGAATCTACCCTAATACAAGGTGAACGATGAGAGGCTATGTAAGAGTACACAGTGGGTTGTCTCGTTGAACACCGCCCTAAGTCCGAGTTCTTGTGTGGTGATCCAAGATGAAGAGTACAACCACACATTGGGCTCACTGACCCCTCTCAGCTTACTAACTCATCCCTTTCGATGTCCAGATGTCGCAATAGTTCGGAGTTCTGGTAGGTCTGTGGCCTGGATGCTAAGTGAGAGAACGGCTCATCCGAGACCGGCTTATGCACCACGCACACATCACTTGGGTCCACTTCGGTAAACCGGCCGGGTTCACGATAGTGGTAGCCAACCCAAGTAGGCGGCTTTCTCGGACTAGATCGGCTATGAGGTAACAGTTGTGGTGAGCATCCTCGCCGACACTTCTTGAACGGTGTCGAGTACAAAGGCGGTAAATGATGATCATGTGTGTGTAGCGGTACACCCCTGCAGGGTTAACAAAACTATTCGAATAGCCGCGTCCGCGGTTATGGACTGCTTGGAAATCTTAGCTTGATTAGTAGACAACTTGAACTGGATACTTCTAAAACACACCAAGATAAGTGTGAGTGCTATGGCGTGCTTTCTCGTGGGGAAGTCGAGGAAGGCACCATAGTGGTGTAATTGGTTGGAGAAAGTAGTGGACTCGTGTACGCTTCTTACCCCAAAGTCTGGTACTCGTAGTTCAGGACTAGCCAAGTCAAAGTTGGCACTTCTTCAAGTGAAACCCCACCTCCCTTTACCTTGATACATATGCATGAGTAGTATAGCTCCTATGTAAGTCTTGCTGAGTACGACTTTGTACTCACGTTTGCTTAATCTATGTTTTAGATGAACCCACTGACCCCGAAGGTGGCTTCTTCATAGAGCTGGTCGACTGAAGATCAAGCTAGTCTAGTCCCAGTCAGACGACTGGTTCCCTCGTGGAGGGCTTGTGTTTAAATAAGGCTTCTTAAGCCATTTGTTAAACTTGTCTGTACTCAGACATAATTTGCTTCCGCTTGTGTTGTAATGTTGGATCACATGTTTGTGATCTCTGTGTGCACTCTATAAGAGTTATCAATAAAAATGTATACTTTGTAGAGAATTGCAATGATACCTACTGTTCATACAAGGCATGTGTGCTGCGTGTATGTTTATAACATGCATGTCTTTGTATGGGTTTTTGAGACCTTAGTTGTGATCTGGCTGGCGGTCTTTCATACACCAAGTGGCCCTTAGATGTGTGCAGCTTGGGGCATCGTGATGCGATTGTTCGAGACTCCGTCTCGTGCACACTTTGTGGTATGATCGAGCCCGCCCTAGACCCCGACTAAGTGATCGGGCTGGAGTAAGTCTATGTAAGAGTTATGAGATAGTCGATAGTATGGTTGAGGCGACTTGTCTTTGAATATGGGAGCTCATCACCCATATCATTAGACTTGTGTGCGGACGATGAGGACCCATCTCAGTTGATCATCCGACCTGGATGGGATGCCCCTCACGTACGATGCTCTCCGAGAACGTTCTGTGCTTGGCCTTGTCTGCTTAGACAAGTGGGTACGGTTCTAGGGTCTCCATATGACTATGTCTTAACTGGACTTGCATACGCTAACCCCGGGTCCCGACAGACTTGGTATCAGAGCAGGACTGACTGTAGGACTAGCAGCCTTGGCCGAAGTCGAGTCTAGCCTTCTATAGTTATATAGTTACTCTGGGTATATAAGGGAACAACGTAAGGCTTCTTTTTGCTCCTTACCCCCTTCGTTCTGAGTTCTGAGTCACCCTCATCTTATTCTACGGGAAGATAGGACTAGGCTCTCCTCTGTCTGATTAGAACATCTCATTGTTTGCTTCCTTGTAGTCGTAGGAAAGTTGTGATCGGTTTGTTAGAGTGGTTATGCTCCCTGATTTATTACATCGTATTATGTAAGTGTTGTATCTACATTGAAAGAAAATTGTTTTCTTGCAATTACAGCCGTTATGATGTCCGAGTCATCCCAGGTTTCTACATAATCTGATGCATTTGCAAAATCCTTCTATCTTTTTCGGTTGTCCTTTTTGAAGAAATTCTAGGTGGCATGCCCGACAGTTCCATAGAGTTTATTGTAGGTTTTTCTCTAGAAACCTATAGTGATTCAATTGCAGCTCTTGCTCCCACTTTAGATGTCTTCTAGCCAGAAGAACCACACTACTTTGTTACTCTGACATATCTGTTGTAGCCCCTAGTAAACCTTGGTCATCCTCTAGGAAGCTATCCAGAGATCCAACCCCTTAAACCTAGCCACCCGACAGATGTGTAGAGTTTATAGTGGATCTTGCCCCAGGAACCGCACCAATTTCTAGACGCCCATACAAAATGGCCCCACGTGAGTTAGCTGAGCTTAAAAACCAACTGGAAGCTTTGTTGGAAAAAGGCTTCATCCGCCCTAGCTCATCTCCATGGGGTTGCCCCGTTCTGTTCGTAACGAAGAAAGATGGAACAGAAAGGATGTGGGTAGACTATCGCCCGCTAAATTTAGCGACGATAAAGAACAAGTACCCATTGCCCAGGATCAATGATCTTTATGATCAACTTGCAGGATCCTCTGTCTTCTCCAAGAAGGATTTGAGATTAGGGTATCATCAAATCAAAATCCGAAACGAGGACATTCCCAAAACGGCTTTTACTACTCGTTATGGTCTTTACGAGTACACCGTCATGTCCTTTGGTTTAACCAATGCCCCCGCCACTTTTTCACGCATGATGAATTCGATCTTCATGGAGTACTTAGATAAATTTGTTGTGGTTTATCTAGATGATATTCTCATCTACCCGAAGAACGAAGAAGAACATGCCGAACACCTAAGGCTGGTATTGATGAAACTTAGAGAGCATCGCCTGTATGCTAAATTCTCCAAGTGTGAATTTTGGCTACCAGAAGTGACCTACTTAGGCCACGTGATTTCTGCAAAAGGAATTGCTGTGAATCCCGAGAGAGTTCAGGCCGTCCTTGACTGGACTCCACCTGAATCGGTTAAGCAAGTTAGGAGTTTTCTTGGCCTAGCCAGCTACTGCCGTCGCTTCGTCGAGAACTTTTCTAACGTTGCAAAGCCTCTAACTGAATTCCTCAAGAAAGATAAGAAATTCCTATGGACTCCCAAGTGCGAGGAAAGCTTTCAAGAGCTAAAAAGAAGGTTGAGTTCTGCACCCGTACTTGCACCTCCAGACACTAAAAAGGATTTCGAGATCTATTGTGACGCATCACGGCAAGGGTTAGGATGCATACTTCTGCAAGATCGACATGTGGTAGCTTATGCTTCACGCCAGTTGCGGCCACATGAAGAGAACTATCCGACCCATGACCTTGAACTCGCTGCCGTAGTTCATGCCCTAACAACTTGGCGACATTACCTCCTTGGTAATCGTTGTGAGATTTATTCCGACCACCAAAGCCTCAAATACATTTTCATCCAGCCAGATCTTAATCTCAGGCAAAGACGCTGGATTGAGTTGATAAAAGATTACGACGTAGCAATTTCTTACACCCCAGGCAAAGCCAATGTCATGGCTGATGCACTAAGTCGTAAGTCGTATTGTAACAACCTCATGTTGCAACAGTATCAACCACTTCTTCATGAGGACTTTCGCAAGCTCAATCTTGAGATTGTTCCTCATGGCTATCTTTCTACCTTGGTGGCGAAACCAACCCTTGAGGATCAAATCATAGTTGCCCAAAGGCGTGCACGAGGTGTTCGCCGGATCAAGGAGAACATTGTTAGCGGAGTTGCTAAATGTTTCTCCACAGATAGCAAGGGAACGGTATTCTTTCAAAATCGTTTGGTAGTACCTAAGAATAGGGAACTAAGGCAACTCATCCTCAAGGAAGCCCATGACACACCCCTCTCGATTCATCCCGGTAGCACAAAAATGTACCGAGATCTACGCCAGAGATTTTGGTGGACTAGGATGAAGAGAGACATTGCTCAATTTGTTGCCGAATGTGATGTTTGTCGTCGCATTAAGGCAGAACATCAAAGACCTGCTGGTACACTTCAACCTTTGTCTATTCCCGAGTGGAAATGGGACAAAGTCGGTATGGACTTCATCACCGGCTTTCCAAAAACCCAGAAAGGAAACAATGCCATCTTCGTTGTCATAGATAGGCTTTCCAAAGTTGCTCACTTCCTTCCAGTTCGCGAGTCTATAACTGCTAGCCAGTTAGCGGACTTGTACGTCTCTAGAATTGTATCCCTTCACGGTGTTCCTATGGAAATCAATTCTGATCGCGGTAGCCTTTTCACCTCTAGATTTTGGGGAAGCTTTCAGAATGCAATGGGAACTCATCTCTCCTTTAGTACAACTTTACATCCTCAGTCTAGCGGTCAAGTCGAAAGGGTTAACCAAATTCTTGAAGACATGCTCAGAGCTTGTGTTATCTCATTCGGAAAGAATTGGGCGAAGTCTCTGCCATTCGCCGAATTTTCTTATAACAATAGTTTTCAATCTAGTCTGAACATGGCTCCTTTTGAACTCCTATATGGACGACGATGCCGAACACCACTAAACTGGTCAGAAACCGGTGAAAGACAATTCTTTGGACCGGACATGATCAAGGAAGCAGAAGAGCAAGTTCGCATTGTTCGTGATCAATTGAAAGCAGCCCAGTCTCGTCAGAAAAGCTACTATGATCGTCATCATAGGCAAGAGAGCTACAATCTGGATGAGAAGGCTTACCTTCGGGTTACTCCTCTGAAGGGAACCCAACGTTTCGGTATCAAAGGCAAGTTGGCCCCACATTACATCGGACCTTTCCGCATTCTTGCTAAACGTGGAGAAGTTTCCTACCAACTTGAACTACCCTCGCACTTTTCCCGAGTACATGATGTATTCCATGTGTCCCAACTCAGGCGTTGCTTCAAGGAACCCATCCGCGGAGTCGACCATGAAACGCTTGATCTCCAAGATGACCTTTCTTATCGAGAATACCCCGTTCGTATTCTTGATTCCGCAGAGCGTGTCACTCGTCGTCAGAAGATTAGGTTTCTGAAAGTGCAATGGTCACACCACTCTGAGAGAGAAGCTACGTGGGAAAGAGAAGACCGTCTCAGTGCCGAGTACCCCACCTTCCTCCCGCAGACTTCTGAATCTCGGGACGAGATTCTGTTGAGTGGGGGCGAGTTGTCACAACCCCAAGTTAGGTATGTGCTAGGTTAAGCCTAGGCCTTTGCATCATGATAAAAAATTTCAAAAGAAATCTTGGAAATCAAAATCAAAAGCAAAATGGGAGAAGGAACCCCCCCCCCCCCCCAGATGAATTAATTCAAAAGGCCAGATAAAAATCTTCTCCAAAAATTCATGTTGGATTTTTGAAAAGTCTTGTAAATGAGTGTGATCACATATCAAGTGATGTGGGACCCACCCCATGCTCATGGATTTTTCAAATATTCAAAAGTGCCTTGGAATTAATCAAAGAACCCTATTTGATTTAAAGTTCAAATTATTTGAATTTTAAAAATGTTCAAACTTTATGAGTGGCTAGTCTATATTATTATGACGCCATATAAAAAGTTTCAGCATTTTATAAAATGGTTTGATATTTTTATCAGAGCCAAAACAAAATTACAGAAAAAGAAAGGAAAGATTAAACAGAGAGAAAAAGAAAAGGAAACTTACCTGGCCATTCGGCCCAACTCATCCCCCGCGGCCCAGCAAGCCAGCCCAGCCCGCAACCCCCCGTTTGTCTTCTTCCCCCGGCGCGGCAAGCAGCTCGCTGGAGCGCATGCCGACGCCGGCGGCAGCTGCCTGCCTGCCTGGCCCGTCCCTGGCCTTCTACACGCGCCACGGAGACGCCCGTGTTCGTCTCATCCACTTCCCCCTCTCCAGAGCAAGCTCCTCCCTCTCTCTCGCCGGAATCGGAGACGCCCGAAGCTTGCGCCAGGACGCGCCGCCGCACCCGCGTGGCCATTGACGCCGAGGAGCCCAACCCAGATGTCCAGGACGCGCGCCGTGTTCGTCTTCGTCGTCGTGCATAAGTAATCGGGTTCGGAGCCGCTGTAGCCGCCGCAATCATCGTCGCCATCTCGTCGGAGTCGTCGCGCGCCATCGTCGATTCCATCACCACCGGCGCCCCTCTGCCCTCCCCGACCTCGTCGTCGCACTCAGGGTGAGCAGCAGCCTTTTTCTCCTCAACTAGCTGGCTCCCCCTCGCCCTCTAGCTCGATCCTCCATGGCAGCCGAGCAAGGTTGCCGCCGCGGTTGACCATACGCTCGCTCCCGTGCGCCTTCGTCCTCGCCAACGTGTCCGTGATGTTCCTGGAGCCCCCAGCAGCCCAACGCACCACGCACGCTTCATCCCGTGGCTGATTTGCAAAAGTTGCTCGAAGCCGTAGCTCCGGTCGCCGCCGCGGTTGAAGTTGCCGTCGTCTGTGACCTCCCCGGCGACGTTCAGGTGGTGCTACCGACGCGGCTCATCGCTGGCTCTCGAATGGTGGTCCTGGCGCAAAGAATGGAGGCCAGGAGGAGGAGATAGCGCAGCGCCGCCGCGTCTGTGACGCCGGCGTTTAGCCGCCGGCAGGCCCGCCGACGTGTCCACTTAAGTAGGGGTTAACCCACCTGTTAGTTGACCCCAGGTCAATGACAGGTGGGGCCCTGGAGCCCTTAACCCCCCAGTTAGTTTAAACTAACCGGGTTATTTAACCCAGCCACTGACAGGGTTGGCCCACTCGTCAGCCCCCTGCTGACGCCATGCTGGCGCAGTGCTGACGCAGTAAATCAATTCCAGAAATTGAAATGAATTAAAAGAAATTCTAGAAAATCCAGAAAATAGCCCAAACTTTGGAAATTCATAGAAAATTCATATCAACTCCAAATTGGACAAATAATATATGAAAAATGATCAGGAGAAAATAACCTATCCAAATATCCGACTTTGAAATTTGTTTGAGTTGAATTTAAAATGTGATCAGTAGCATTTGCTATTTGATTTAAATGAAATTAAATCAAATTCAATCCAAAAGTTTTTGCAACTTGAACCATGGCAACATGCTACATTTCACTTACACATTAGAGGCATATCATACACATTTCCAAATGATTCAAATTGATCAATCAATGTCACATGTAACTTGGCTAAGTTTGAATTCAAATTGGAGTTTGAATTTGCAATTCAATTTGCAATATACTCCATTTAAATGGAATTGCCTCACACATCAAAGCATATACATAGAGTTTCAACCTTCCATCATGTGATTGTGCATTGTATTTACTTTGCTACCTTGTTTGTTGTTTGTCGAGTAGAGGTGGAACCGGAGCAGGAGGCTGCCCCCTTCGTTGAAGACCTCGAACCCGAACCTCGTCAGCAAGGCAAGCAAACCCCCATTGATCATGTCGATAAAATCCCACTTCCCCCTCATGTCTTGCTTATGCATTGTATAGGATGATTACCATGCTACGTTTCTACCGCATAGATGAACCCATTCCTTTGCATGACCTATCATTTGTCATAGTAGTAGGTAAAACCACAATCCTAGCAAATGTAGGAGTTGATTGATATCATGTGGCCCCTGCAAGTGTTACTGCTTATTGCATGCTTAGAGTTATAACATGATGATACTGTTATGTGAGTCGGGATGGTAGTGATCATGATGATGATGGTAGAAAAGTGTTAGTGAATCTACCCTAATATAAGGTGAACGATGAGAGGCTGTGTAGGAGTACACAGTGGGTTGTCTCGTTGAACACCGCCCTAAGTCCGAGTTCTTGTGTGGTGATCCAAGATGAAGAATACAACCACACATTGGGCTCACTGACCCCTCTCAGCTTACTAACTCATCCCTTTCGATGTCCAGATGTCGCAATAGTTCGGAGTTCTGGTAGGTCTGTGGCCTGGATGCTAAGTGAGAGAACGGCTCATCCGAGACCGGCTTATGCACCACGCACACATCACTTGGGTCCACTTCGGTAAACCGGCCGGGTTCACGATAGTGGTAGCCAACCCAAGTAGGCGGCTTTCTCGGACTAGATCGGCTATGAGGTAACAGTTGTGGTGAGCATCCTCGCCGACACTTCTTGAACGGTGTCGAGTACAAAGGCGGTAAATGATGATCATGTGTGTGTAGCGGTACACCCCTGCAGGGTTAACAAAACTATTCGAATAGCCGCGTCCGCGGTTATGGACTGCTTGGAAAGCTTAGCTTGATTATTAGACAACTTGAACTGGATACTTCTAAAACACACCAAGATAAGTGTGAGTGCTATGGCGTGCTTTCTCGTGGGGAAGTCGAGGAAGGCACCATAGTGGTGTAATTGGTTGGAGAAAGTAGTGGACTCGTGTACGCTTCTTACCCCAAAGTCTGGTACTCGTAGTTCAGGACTAGCCAAGTCAAAGCTGGCACTTCTGCAAGTGAAACCTCACCTCCCTTTACCTTGATACATATGCATGAGTAGTATAGCTCCTATGTAAGTCTTGCTGAGTACGACTTTGTACTCACGTTTGCTTAATCTATGTTTTAGATGAACCCACTGACCCCGAAGGTGGCTTCTTCATAGAGCTGGTCGACTGAAGATCAAGCTAGTCTAGTCCCAGTCAGACGACTGGTTCCCTCGTGGAGGGCTTGTGTTTAAATAAGGCTTCTTAAGCCATTTGTTAAACTTGTCTGTACTCAGACATAATTTGCTTCCGCTTGTGTTGTAATGTTGGATCACATGTTTGTGATCTCTGTGTGCACTCTATAAGAGTTATCAATAAAAATGTATACTTTGTAGAGAATTGCAATGATACCTACTGTTCATACAAGGCATGTGTGCTGCGTGTATGTTTATAACATGCATGTCTTTGTATGGGTTTTCGAGACCTTAGTTGTGATCTGGCTGGCGGTCTTTCATACACCAAGTGGCCCTTAGATGTGCGCAGCTTGGGGCATCGCGATGCGATTGTTCGAGACTCCGTCTCGTGCACACTTTGTGGTATGATCGAGCCCGCCCTAGACCCCGACTAAGTGATCGGGCTGGAGTAAGTCTATGTAAGAGTTATGAGATAGTCGATAGTATGGTTGAGGCGACTTGTCTTTGAATATGGGAGGTCATCACCCATATCATTAGACTTGTGTGCGGATGATGAGGACCCATCTCAGTTGATCATCCGACCTGGATGGGATGCCCCTCACGTACGATGCTCTCCGAGAACGTTCTGTGCTTGGCCTTGTCTGCTTAGACAAGTGGGTACGGTTCTCGGGTCTCCATATGACTATGTCTTAACTGGACTTGCATACGCTAACCTCGGGTCCCGATAGACGATCTCCCCTCTCCGGAGGCCAAATCAGCCTCCAGATTAGCCCTCCCGAAGAAGAACAGAGGGTGGTGGCGGCTCCGCGACGGAAACTGTAAAAGCGACTTCTATTCTAGGGTTTTCCCGTCACGAGAATAAATAGGAGTCGAGGTAGGGCACGAGAGGAGGTGGAGGCCTCCCAGGCGCCCCCCCCGGCGCGGCCAGGGGTGGGGCCGCGCCAGCCAGGCGCCTGGGGCCCCTGTGGCCCCCCTCTGGCCCCACTTCTGGCTGGTGGAAGCTTCTGGTGCGTGGATTTTCTGTGAATTTTCCCGGAATTTTCTGAGATACCTAAAAATCCATTTTCCTGCACACAATAAAACCATACAGACAGCTCTTCTGAAAACAATGTTAGTCCGGGTTAGTTTCGTCCAAATCATGCAAGAATGAGGGCAAAACAATAGCAAAAGTGTTTGGAAAAGTAGATACGTTTGAGACGTATCAGATCACAAGGTAATGTGGCATCTACTGCGCAATACGCAGATTATCCACAACTACTATAAGGTCTAAATATTGTCAAAATTGACATCATGACTACCTTCACAGTGCTCTTCCATATATTTCAATCATATCATAACATAAGGTACTAAGACCAAGGCATCTACTTACCATAGTCAGATTATGTTTCTTAGTACTGCGAGATATACCTCATAATTGATGCAATTATCTCCAAAGTGTTATCAAAGGTGATTTGAGATCAACATTCAAGCCTTCACTTGGACTCGCAACTTTGCAAAATTTTATTACAACATGAACATGATGATTTTAATTTACATACAAGTAAATTAATCAAGTCTCTGGTTCACATTCATGTAGGACAAAATGACCGTCAAAGAATTCGAAGAACTAGCTCTTGACGGACACAACTATCCTACATGGGCTATGGATGTAAAAGTTAGTCTTTCATCCCGTGGTGTTGCAACTGCACTCATATCACCTGAGGATCTTCCACAGGGAGTTGCACAACTAAATGAGCAACAAAAGTATGGTGCCTTATACATTATAAGGAACCATATTCATCCAGATTTAAAGTCTGAGTACTTGATGGAGGAATCTCCAAGCAATATGTGGCTATATTCAGATTTGAAAATCACTGGATGAAACATGCTAACTTCATGCCTATTGTTCAATCTTCTTGGAACATTCCTGTTGGATATTCAGATGATGCAAAGAAAATCAATGCAAAACTCAAGAGTGTCAGAAGGGCTCTAAAGCTTTGGGCCAAGACACTTCCAACTCTAAAGATTAAGATTGGTAAAATGAATGAGTATATTTTTCTCTTGGACCTCTTTGAAGAATTCAGAGATCTTACTGTGGAGGAATGGAATTGCAGAGTTCTACTGAAAGAGAATCTCCTGGATCTCCTTGATAGCCAGAAAACCTATTGGCAGCAGAGAGGGAAAATTAACTGGGTCAGGTTGGGGGAGGAGAGATCAGATTTCTTTCATGCCAAAGCTACACTAAACCACAGAAACAACTCAATTGCAGTTCTGCATGACAACAACAATGTTCAAGTCTCTGACCATGATGGCAAAGAAGCCCTCCTCTGGAACAACTTCAAAAATAGAATGGGACTTTCCAATGGGATAAGTATGCACTTTGATCTCAGTGAGTTATTTCACAGTTCCTATGACCCTCAAATTCTTCAGCAACTTGAGTTACCTTTCTCTCCTGTGGAGATCAAAGAAGTCATTGATGAGCTCCCAAATGGCAAGTCCCCTGGCCCTGATGGTTTTAATAATGAATTCATAAAAAAGTGTTGGTGCATCATTGGACCTGACATGGTGGAACTGATACATGCTTTTCATGCTGGTACAATTTCTCTTGAGAGTATCAACTCATCCTTCATCACTCTCATACCCAAGATTGCAAACTCTTGTTGTGCTTCTGACTTTAGGCCAATCTCTCTGCTGAACTCTGCCCTAAAGATCCTATCCAAGTTACTTGCAAATAGACTCCAGAAAGTGATCCTACAACTTGTGCATGTCAATCAATATGGCTTCCTGAAAAATAGAGCTATCCAAGATTTCATTGGTTGGGCTTTTGAGTATTTGCACCTATGTCACAAATCCAATGTGGAAACCCTGCTCCTAAAGCTGGACTTTGAGAAAGCTTTTGACACCATTGATCACCAAGCAATTATAGAGATCCTAAAAGCAAAAGGTTTTGGTAGCAAATGGATCCACTGGATGGAGATGCTCTTCAACTCTGCTACATCTGTTGTTTTTCTTAATGGAGTTCCTCGTAAAAAGTTCTACTACAAAAGAGGGGTGAGGCAAGGAGATCCCCTGTCTCCCCTCCTATTTGTCTTGGCTGCTGATCTACTCCAATCCATCCTTAATAAAGCTCAAGACATGGGATTGCTATCTGCCCCAATACAAAGCAATGCCTGCCCTGAATTCCCAATTGCCCAATATGTTGATGATACTCTGATTGTGCTCAAGGCAGATACTAGGCAACTGATCTGTCTCAAGGCCCTCCTGAATACCTTTGCTGATGCCACTGGGTTGAAAGTGAACTACCATAAATCTCACTTGGTTCCTATCAACATTGATGACCTGAGGGTGGATCATTTTACCAATACTCTCAATTGTCAGAGAGGTCATTTTCCAATAACCTACCTGGGAATTCCCTTAGGCATTCAGAAACCAAAAGTGGAGCATCTCATGCCCATAGTCAGAAGAATTGAAAAAAAGGATTTCTGGTATAGCAAACTTCTTGACTTATGCAGGCAGACTAGTGATGGTCAAGTCAGTGCTTTCCTCACTAGCTATGTACTGCATGACATGCCTTGATCTCCCTGAAACTGTCAAACATCAAATCAACAAATACTTGAGGCACTGTCTTTGGAGAGGTTCAAACATGGAGGATAAGAAACCTGCTCTTGTGGCATGGTCCTCAGTTTGTAGGCCCAAAAACCAGGGATGACTTGGAGTCCTAAATATCAATGCCCAAAACAATGCTCTACTCCTAAAAAACTTGCACAAATTCTTCAACAGCCATGACATCCCATTGGTTAAACTGGTTTGGGAAGCTTACTACAGCACAGGGCATCTCCCAGGTAGTCAAATGGTAGGATCCTTTTGGTGGAAAGCACAGACTGCACTCCTGGACCAGTTTAAATGTATGTCTAGATGCACAATTGGAAATAGGACATCAGCATCATTTTGGTTTGACCTCTGGAGCATTCAATGCCTGCACATTCAGTTGCCTCACATTTTCTCCTTTGCCAAAAACCAGTACATCTCTGTTCAAAAGTTCATGGATACTGAATTCATGGAGGACCTGTTCCATCTCCCTCTTTCAACCCAAGCCTTCCAGGAATTCCAGATCATTGACTCACTTTGTCAAGAATTCAATATAAGCAACAACTCTACTAGGCATGACCAATGGAGCTACATTTGGGGTAGCAAGAAGTTCAGCACTGCCAGAGCTTACAGTTCCTTGATTGGAGTTAAATCTTTACCACCACACTTTAACTGGATCTGGACAACCAGTTGCCTACCAAAGCATAAAGTCTTCTTCTGGTTGCTAATACAAGATAGATTAAACACAAGGAACCTCCTCAGAAGAAAAACCTTCCACCTGCAGACTTATAACTGTGCCACCCTCAGTTGCCAAAGTGAAGAAACACTGCATCACCTGTTCTGGACATGCCCATTTGCATCTTCTTGCTGGGACTTTATATGCCCAAACAGAACCATCAATGCCTCAATTCTTGAAGCTATCACTGACATGAAGCTGAAACTGAATGTCCCATTCTCAGTAGACATCATAATCATTGCTGCTTGGTGCATATGGATGGCAAGAAATGACAAAATCTTCAGGAACAAGTCTCCCTCCATGTTACACTGGAAGGAACACTATTTCAGTGAACTGAAACTCTTGATATTAAGGATCAAAAGCAAACATTCAGAGTCATTCAAAGAATGGCTTGAATCTGCAATGTAAATTCTCTTTGTTTTAAATTATGGGCTTATCTCAAGCCATTTAAACTTTTGTTATTATTTTAATAAAGTAAAAGTTGCAATGGGGTTTTGCCCTACTGTTTCCCCCCTCAATATGTGGCTATCTCTCAAAACTCGATATGAACAGCAAAAGGCAGTTATACTACATGAAGCTAGTCATGAGTGGACCCATTTAAGACTCCAGGATTTCAAATCCGTTGGAGCCTATAATCACGCGGTTCATAAGATTTGTTCAAAGTTGCGCTTTCGCGAAAAGGAACCTTCAGAAGGAGACAAGATAGAAAAGACTCTGTCAACCATGCTCCCAGCTGATAGGATCCTACAGCAACAGTATCGTGCAAGCAAGTACACTGTTTATTCTGAACTTATACATATGCTTCTTCAGGCCGAGAAACATGATGAACTTCTTTTAAAGAATAATCATCAGCGCCCAGTAGGGGCTGCCCCTCTACCTGAGGTACATGCAAATTTTCAGAAAAACACTAAGTTCAATGGTTTTTCCAAAGGCCAAAACAAGAACTTTAAGGGCAAAAGCAACAGCAACAAGAAGAACACTCCACACAATTCAGACAGGGGAAAGGGCATTGCAAATAACAAGTTTGACAAAACTAAACTTTGCTAGAAATGTGGATGCTTCAAGCATATCACCAAAAAATGCCGCACCCCAAGCCATCTGGTTAACCTCTACCTGCAATCCATGGGACGTAACAGACCTGCCCAAGGAGCAAGATATGAAGCCCACTTCAATCTTCAACCTGATAACAACATGGAAGCTGGCTGTTCGCAAGATGTTCAAGGAACACAAAGTAACACCAAGGAATTCCATCTACCGCAGGACTCCATGGACACGGAGAATGTGATGATCGAATACGTCAACGACGTTTTTAGAGACTTTGAATAGTCAATCAAACTCCTTTAGATAATATATTTGTTTAACATCCATTAGATTGTTGTAATGAAAACATATTGGTATTTGTTGTTGTCTTCATCATACTATATTGTAATATCACAATATATATTGTATCATCACTTTGATATTAATAAAATTGTATGTATTCTATATATCCAATAAAGTATTTTCATTAACTGAAAATTCTACATTTCAATATATAGATTTCTACGGGTGTCAATCCAAATGGAGGAGGAAATGAGCCTTGTGGATAGTGGTACCACAAACTCTATACTTAGGGAAATAAAATATTTTCAGACTCTCAAAAAGTTAAATGGGGATATTTTAACAATCGCTGGACGTGATGCCGTAATTATTGGCTCAGGACGTGCCATACTTACACTTCCCATGGGTACACAAATTGTAATTGAGGATGCTTTATTGTATCCTGATTCAACTCGTACCCTCATAAGTTATAGAGATATTCGCAAAAATGGTTTCCACATCGAAACCCATGAAGACAACAAAGAGGAATATCTTCTCTTTACCAAAGATAACGGATATGGCAAACAAATATTTGAGAAAATTCCCTCTTTATCATCAGGATTGTACTACACATACATCAAACCCGTAGCACATGTTGCGTATAAGGTAATTTTTCAGAATGTTAATGCATTCCAAACTTGGCATGATCGCCTTGGTCATCCCGGTATAGGGATGATGAGAAAAATTATCTGCAATTCCAATGGTCATGACTTAAATGAAGCCAAATTCCCACAATCTTCGGATTTTATATGCACTGCATGTGCTACCGGGAAACTCATTTTAAGACCCTCTTATCTTAAAATTCAAGCAGAACCACTCCAATTCCTTGAACGAATTCAAGGCGATATTTGTGGCCCTATCCAACCATTGTCTGGACCTTTTAGGTATTTCATGGTTCTAATTGATGCATCTACACGATGGTCCCACGTGTGTTTATTATCCACACGAAATCATGCATTTGCCAAAATAATGAGACAAGTTATAAAACTACAAGCTCATTATCCTGAGAATCGAATTAAATCAATTCGAATGGACAACGCCGCTGAATTTTCCTCACATGCCTTCAATGATTATTGCATGGCTCTAGCAATTGAAGTTCAACACTCTGTCCCATATGTCCACACTCAAAATGGATTGGCTGAATCTCTAATTAAGAGAATTAAGCTCATTGCACGACCCTAGTTTTGGTATGTGCTTTTATTACTAGAAATAATTGCTTCATGTTTAAATTCCTTGGTTTAAGAATTGGGGATTTGGAAAAGCCTCAAAAAGAATTTAAATAAAAGGCCAGATAAAAAGTTTTTCCAAAATTCCTCCAAACAATTTTGAAAAGTCCTATAAATGAGTATGATCATTTTAAAAATGATTTGGAGTCAAACCCATGCTCATGGATTTTTCAAATATTCAAACAGAGGCTTGGAAAATAAATTTAAATGCTCTCGATGAGTATGGGATTTCACCACCCATAATCATTTAGACTTGTGAGCGGACGATGAGGACCCATCTCAGTTGATCATCCGGGCCTGGATATAGGATGCCCCTCACGTTCGAGCTTTCCGAGAGTGTCTTGTACTTGGCCTTGTCTGCTTAGACAAGTGGGTATGGCTCTCGGCTCTCCATATGATTGAATTGTGACTGGAATTACATACGCATATTTCGGGTCCCGACAGCTCTGATACCAAGTCTTTGTTTAGGATATTTGAAAAATCCATGAGCATGGGTTTGACTCCAAATCATTTTTTAAATGATCATACTCATTTATAAGACTTTTCAAAATTGTTTGGAGGAATTTTGGAAAAAAAAATTATCTGACCTTTTATTTAAATTCTTTTTGAGGCTTTTCCAAATCCCCAATTCTTAAACCAAGGAATTTAAACATGAAGCAATTATTTCTAGTAATAAAAGCACATACCAAAACTAGGGTTGTGACAACTCGCCCCCACTCAAAAGAATCTCGTCCCGAGATTCAGAAGTAGTCGGGAAGAGGGTGGGGTATTCAACTCGAAGATGATCTTCTCGTTCCCAGGTGGATTCCTTTTCAGAATGGTTGGACCATTGCACTTTATGGAACTTGATCTTCTGACGTCGGGTGGTACGCTCAGCTTCATCGAGGATACGGACAGGATACTCTCGACATGACAGGTTTTCTTGGAGATCAAGCGTTTCGTGGTCTACTTCGCAGATGGGGTCATTGAAGCAACGCCTGAGTTGAGATACGTGGAAGACATCGTGAACCTGAGAAAGATGCGGCGGTAGTTCAAGTTGGTAGGCAACTTCTCCACGTTTAGCTAGAATGCGAAAGGGGCCTATGTAACGTGGGGCCAATTTGCCTTTGATACCGAAGCGATGGGTTCCCTTCAGAGGTGTAACCCGGAGGTAAGCCTTCTCGTCCAGCTCGTAGCTTTCTGGCCTATGACAACGATCATAGTAGCTTTTCTGACGAGACTGGGCTGTTTTCAATTGCTCACGAACAATGCGAACCTTCTCTTCTGCTTCCTGGATCATATCCGGTCCAAAGAATTGTCTTTCACCGGTTTCTGACCAGTTCAATGGTGTTCGACATTTTCGTCCATAGAGAAAATCAAAGGGTGCCTTGCCCAAGCTAGATTGGAAGCTGTTGTTATAAGCAAACTCGGCGAATGGAAGAGATTTCTCCCAACTCTTTCCGAATGAGATAACACAGGCTCTGAGCATGTCTTCGAGAATTTGATTGACTCTTTCTACTTGACCACTTGACTGGGGATGAAAGGCGGTGCTAAAGGAGAGATGTGTTCCCATAGCATTTTGAAAACTTTCCCAAAATCGAGAGGTGAAAAGACTTCCACGGTCTGAATTGATTTCCAAAGGAACACCATGGAGAGAAACGATCCGGGAGACATATAAATCCGCTAACTGGCTAGCAGTTATACTCTCGCGAACAGGAAGGAAATGAGCAACTTTGGAAAGACGGTCAATGACCACGAAGATGGCATTGTTTCCCTTCTGAGACTTTGGAAAGCCAGTGATGAAATCCATACTGACTTTATCCCATTTCCACTCAGGAATGGCTAAAGGTTGAAGAGTACCAGCAGGTCTTTGATGCTCTGCTTTCACACGACGACAAACATCGCACTCAGCAACAAATTGAGCGATTTCTCGCTTCATCCTAGTCCACCAAAATCTCTGGCGCAGATCTTGATACATCTTAGTACTACCAGGCTGAATCGAGAGAGGGGTGTCATGAGCTTCCTTAAGGATCTGCTGCCTTAGATTCCTATTCTTCGGAACTACCATCCTATTCTCGAAGTACACAGTGCCTTCATGGTCTAGGGTAAAACATTTTGCCTTTCTGCTAGCAATGTTCTGTTTGATATACCGGATACCTAGAGCACATTGTTGAACAGCTTTGATTTGATCCTCAAGGTTTGGTTTCACAATCAAGGTGGAAAGGAATCCATGAGGAACAATCTCGAGATTGAGCTTTCAAAATTCCTCATAGAGAAGTGGTTGATACTGTTGTAACATGAGGTTGTTACAATACGACTTACGACTTAGTGCATCAGCCATGACATTGGCTTTGCCTGGGGTGTAAGAGATACTCAAGTCGTAATCTTTTATCAACTCTATCCAGCGTCTTTGCCTGAGGTTAAGATCTGGCTGGGTGAATATGTATTTGAGGCTTTGTTGATCGGTATAGATTTCACAACGATTATCAAGGAGGTAATGTCGCCAAGTCTTCAGGGCATGAACTACGGCAGCGAGTTCAAGATCATGGGTAGGATAGTTCTCTTCATGTGGACGCAACTGGCGTGAAGCATAAGCTACCACATGTCGATCTTGCATAAGTATGCATCCTAACCCTTGCCGTGAAGCATCACAATAGATTTCGAAATCCTTTTTGGTGTCTAGAGGCGCAAGTACGGGTGCAGAAGTCAATCTTCTTTTTAGCTCTTGAAAGCTTTCCTCGCACTTGGGAGTCCATAGGAATTTCTTATCTTTCTTGAGGAATTCAGTTAGAGGCTTTGCAACTTTGGAGAATTTCTCAACGAAGCGGCGACAATAGCTTGCTAGGCCAAGAAAACTCTTAACTTGCTTAACCGATTCAGGTGGAGTCCAATCAAGGACGGCCTGAACTCTCTCGGGATTCACAGCAATGCCTTTTGCAGAAATCACGTGGCCTAAGTAGATCACTTCTGGTAGCCAAAATTCACACTTGGAGAATTTAGCATAACGGCGATGCTCTCTAAGTCTCATCAATACCAGCCTAAGATGTTCTGCGTGCTCTTCCTCATTCTTCGAGTAGATGAGAATGTCATCAAGATAAACCACAACAAATTTATCTAAGTACTCCATGAAGATCGAATTCATCAAGCGCGAAAAAGTGGCTGGGGCATTGGTTAAACCGAAGGACATGACGGTGTACTCGTAAAGACCATAACGAGTAGTGAAAGACGTTTTGGGAATGTCCTCGTTTCTGATTTTGATTTGATGATAACCTAATCTCAAATCCATCTTGGAGAAGACAGAGGATCCTGCAAGTTCATCATAAAGATCATTGATCCTGGGCAGTGGGTACTTGTTCTTTATCGTCGCTAGATTTAGCGGGCGATAGTCTACGCACATCCTTTCTGTTCCATCTTTCTTCGTTACGAACAGAACGGGGAAACCCCATGGCGATGAGCTAGGGCGTATGAAGCCTTTTGCCAACGAAGCATCAAGTTGGGTTTTTAGCTCAGCTAACTCATGTGGGGCCATTCTATATGTGCGTCTGGAAATTGGGGCTGTGCCTGGTATAGGATCCACTATGAATTCCACAGACCTGTCGGGTGGCATTCCCGGCAGCTCTTCTGGAAAGACATCCAGAAAGTCACAAACTATCGGAATATCTTCAAGGTTAGGAAGGGGATGTTCATTCAACGAATACAGCTGGGTTTCTGAACCTTGAGATGCGAAATGGACTATCTTGCCGGAAGGATGAGTGAGTTGGACTGATTTAGTGGCACAATCAATCTTGGCACGGTGTTTGGACAACCAATCCATACCTAAGATGATATCGATATCTGAAGATTTGAGGGCTATGAGAGAAGCAAGGAATACAACATCCTCAACAACAATCTCATTGTCATGACTTACCCTACTGGTACGCCATGTGGATCCTGGAGTTTTAATCATGAAAGGGTTAGGCAACTCCTCAAATGAAATGTCATGCAGGAGCGCGAACTTTTCAGACAAAAAGGAATGAGAAGCTCCAGAATCAAATAGAACAGAAGCAGGTTTGGAGTTGACAGGAAGTGTACCGAATACAACCTTCGTATCCTCTTGGGCTTCTTTGATGGTGGCATGGTTCACACGTCCGTATTCAACAATAGTGAACTTGTCTTTGGAAGGCTTTGGTGGCTTAGCTTTGGCTTTATGTTTTGGACGAGGAGGAACATTCTCTTGCAATGAACACTGTCGTGCAATGTGGCCAGGATTACCACACTTGTAGCACAAACGGGTGTTAGGTTGTGGAGTTTGTATGGCAAGCTCTCTACTACCTTTCTGGGATTTCTTGCTTTGTGGAGATGGTCTTGGAATCAAGTGCGAAGGAAGGGCACTAGTTGGGATCCAAAATCGACGTTTCTGAGAACCCAAACTAGAAGAGGAAGCAAGATCACGATCACGCTTGCGAGACTCTTCAAAGACCTCATTTCCATGCTCAGCTCTGAATGATCTATTGACCAAATCCTCGAAGTTGACAAATTCAAGGAGATTGAGATCATGACGAAGGACAGGGCTAAGTCCCTTGCGGAATCTTGCTTGCTTCTTGGCATCGGTTGATATCTTCTCAGGGGCATAACGAGAAAGACGATTGAACTCAGCCCTGTACTAATGAACAGTCCTATTTCCCTGAGATAGGTTGCAGAACTCTTCCCTCTTTCTTTCCATCAGCTCATCCAGAATGTGGTATCCTTGGAAGGCATCACGGAACTCCTGCCAAGTCACTACATGACCATCAGGTTGCATTGCAACAAAAATTTCCCACCATTCACCAGCAGCACCTTCTAGAAAGTATGCCGCGAACATCACACGATCATCTGGAGAAACATGCGTTGTCTCAATCTTACGCTCGATGGAACGGAGCCAATCATCGTCATCAAGGGGCTTAGATGAACATTGGAAAACTGGCGGGTTCAAAAGGATAAAATCCTAGATGGATATTACCGCATCTCGCTGGAGAGAAGTATTCTTCTCAATGAGCTCCAAAAGGCGTGTTTGATCACGTCGATTTCGCTCAGCCTCCATCATGATTTCCGCTGCAGAAGGCGGTGAAGGAGGATCATCATCACCACTTTGATTACCGTGACCAGATTCAACACATCTAGTTCCACCTGACATTCTGTGTGATAAAAATCAACAATCAGAATAGGATTTATGATGGAATCAAAGCAAAGATGATATAATTTAAGAGCGGACAAGATTGTAATGCAAAAGCATTGGAATCACGGAAAACACGGGACAAATCGTACAGCATAACGGCTGTACCGGGGTGGAAAAATGAATCAATCTACAAGAATGATGAAAACCTTCTCAAAAGGCTTGATGGAATGGTGACTCTAGACAACCAAAACATTCCTACAGCTATGGAGAGTCAAACAACGAGATGTTCTAGTATAGACATAGAAGAGCCTAGTCCTATCTTCCCGTAGAAAAGATGAGGGTGACTCAGAACTCAGATCGATGAGGGTAAGGAGAAAAATGAAGCCTTACGTTGTTCCCTTATACCCAAAGTAACTATATAACTATAGAATGCTAGACTCGACTTCGGCCAAGGTTTACTAATCCTACAGGCAGTCCTACTCTGATACCAAGTCTGTCGGGACCCGAAATATGCGTATGTAATTCCAGTCACAATTCAATCATATGGAGAGCCGAGAGCCATACCCACTTGTCTAAGCAGACAAGGCCAAGTACAAGACACTCTCGAAAAGCTCGAACGTGAGGGGCATCCCATCCAGGCCCGGATGATCAACTGAGATGGGTCCTCATCGTCCTCTCACAAGTCTAAATGATTATGGGTGGTGAAATCCCATACTCATAGACAAGCCGCCTCAACCATATTATCAATTGAATCATAACACTTACATAAATAGACTCCAGCCCGATCTCTTAGTCGGGGTCTCGGGCGGGCTCAATCATACAACAAAGTGTGCCACGTGACAGAGTCACGAGCAATCGCATCGCGATGCCCCAAGCTGCGCACATCTAAGGGCCACTTGGTGTTTAAAAGACCGCCGGCGAGAGCACAACTAAGGTATCGAACCCCACACATGACATGCACGATATAAACATACACGCAGCATGCATGCCAAGTGTATAACAGCAGGTAACACAACATGAACTCTACAAACTCATAGCTTTATTGCATCTGCTAAACAGAGCAGATATAATAGTGTTACAAGCAGAGATCACATCACTGTGATCCAACATTACATCATACAACAACAGAAGCAAATTATGTCTTAGTAAAGACAAGGTTAACAAATGGCTTAAGAAGCCTTTAAGAAAACACAACGACCCTCCAGAGGGACCAGGCTGCTGTCTGGGACTACATTACTTCGTCGACGTCGAGCTTGAAGGGGGAGGCCACCATCAGGTTCAGTGGTCTCGTCTCTAAAACATAGAATAATCAAACGTGAGTAAAAAGTCGTACTCAGCAAGACTTACGTCAGAACTATACTACTCATGCTCAAGTATCAAGGTAAAGGCAAGTGGGGTTGTAATGCAGAAAGCTTTGACTTGGCTATCCTGTACTACGACTACATACAGTTGAGATGAGAGGCGCACACGAGTCCATCTAATCTTGATCACCACCTCAATACACAACCATGGATCCTTCCTCGACTTCCCCACGAGGAAGCAACCCAAAGCACTCACACTTATCTTGAGATTTTTAGAGTATCCATTTGAGTGGTCTAATAATCAAGTAAAGATCTCCAAGTAGTCCATAACCGCGGACACGGCTATTCGAATAGTTCATTAACCCTGCAGGGGTGTACTTCTTCACATACGTAACTACCACTTATCGCCTAGAAATCGTCACCTTCAAGCGGTGTCGGCGAGGATAGTACCACGACATTTACCTCACGGCTCCAACTCTAGTCCAGGGGATCGCCTATCTGAGTTGTACCCCAATCGGGAATCCGGCCGGGGTTTCCGTTCAGGACCCAGACGATGTATGGACGGTCCGACAAGCCCACCTCGACGGATGGTGCTGCGCTTGCCTAAAACCGTGCTACGTTATGAAAGCAAATAGAATAAAGTTAACCCATGCGAATCCTGGACCCTAGTCGAGTGAGTTAATAGGTCGAGAGGGGTCAATGAGCCCAACCTGTGGTAGTAATCTGTGTCTTGGATCACAACACAAGAACTCGGGGCCTAGGGCAGTGTAAATGAGACAACCCACTGTGTACTCCTACACAGCCTCTCATTGTTCACTTATATTAGGGTGACTTCATCAACACGTTACCACCTTGTTGCATGTGTTCACTACCATCCCGATACATCACCCAGATGGATCAACTTCATTGCAAACAACTCTAGCATGGCATAGCATAACATGGATGAAGGGCCACATGATGAACACAAACAATCTTGTATCTGCTAGGTTGAGGTTTGCTTAATACTGTGGCAGCAATGATAGGTCATGCAAAGGATGGGTTCAACTAGCGATAGAACGGTAACATGTGAATCACCTAATCATGCATAAGAGAACAAGGGGGAAACTGGGTTTTTATAGATATGATCAAAGGGGGTTTTCTTGCCTTATTGTCGAGACTCGGGGGTGCCACTCTTCGAAGAAACAGGAACTACGTCCGGGGATGGATCTATCGAGAAGAAGCAAACACCGAGACAACAACAATGTAAACATCACATTGCAATGCACATTCAAGAATGAAACATGGCATGGTAATGATGTGATCTATGTTCAATTTGGAACAAGTTAATTGAAGTTGATTTGAAAAAGAAATTCAAATTCAAACTCCAAATGTGGTTCAATTTAGCCAAAGTTGCATTTGCTAATGTTTGGATATGGTAAACCATGTTGTCATGTGTATGATATGCCTCTGATGTTCATGTGATAAGGTTGGCATTGCAAAGATTTAATTTGAAATGATTTAAACATTTATTTTGATTTATTCCAAATAAGACATATAGCTAAATGCTACTGGTTCCCCACCATAGATGTGTTTTTCATCTATGAAAGTATGATATTTGGAATCCTTGCATTTTTCTGATGATTTTTCATATATTATTTGTTTGATTTGGAGTTATGGTTTAAAAGTTATTGAATTTCAAAGATTTAATCAATTTCTGGAAATTCTGTTAATTAAGAAATCGATTTATTGCGCAAGGATGACATCAGAATGACGCAGGGGCGGCTGACCAGTCAACCTGACGCCTGGGCCCTACCTGTCATCGTCTCTGGGGTTAACCCCGTTTAATTAAAATGACAGGGGGGTTTAAGGGGGCCAGGGCCCCACCTGTCATTGGCTGTGGGACAAATAACCAGGGGGGTTAGCCCCTAATGACCGTCCCACGTCGGCACGGCCGGCGGTTAGCCGCCGGTGGCCTCTGGGGGCGGCGGCGCCCACTGGAGAAGGCGGCTCCGGCCTCCTCTTGCCAAACGGAGGGCACGGTTGGGGTCCTGGGGCTCGCCCGCGTCGCCCAGAGCACAAGGCGACCACGGGGAGGCTCTGGATGCTCGCCGGCGTCGAGGAGCGCGGCAGCCGGAGCTCGGCTAAGCGAGGAAACGGCGACGGGGCGCGAGGTGGTGAACGGGGAGGGGGAAACGAGAGAGGACCTCACCGTGAGCATGAAGGAGAGGCCGGAGAGCTCGGGGAGGCATTGGAGGCGGCGTATTTTACGGCGAGGTCCGGCAGCCGGCGACGAGAATGACGAAGGGGACGATGGATTCCTGGGCTCCTTGGTCCAATTGGTTGCGCAGGGTGACGAAGACGGCGGAGGCGGAGCTCCTGGACAGCTTGGCTCGTCTAGGGGGGCACAGTGGCCACGTGTGCGCGAGACGGCGTCCGGCGGCGAGCTTCGGGAAAGCGAGAAAAAGGCGAGGCGAGAGGGGGCTCGAGCAGAGAGGGGGGGGATGGAGGAGGGCTTCCAGCCGCTTCTCCTCGCGGGGATAGGGACAAGGGGGAGGAGGCTGCGCTGGCTAGAAGCAGGAGCTGGCGGCCATGCGAGGCGCACGGTCCAGCCGTCCCTCCTTCTGGCAGAGGAGGAAGACGACACCGAGGCCAGCTGGGCTGGGCCAAGCCTCTGGGCCAGGTGGGCCAGAAGGTGAGGAGGTAAGCTGCTTTCCTTTTTCTTTTATTTCTTTTTATTGTTTCTGTTTTTATTTGTTTTGCTCTGAAACAAATACCAAAGCATTTTTAAAAATCCCCAAATATTTATCTTGGACATATGTGACATAATACTAGCCACTCCCAAGTTTTGAGGATTTTTGGAATTCAAATTATTTGAATCCAATTCAAATAGCATTTAAATTTAATTTCCAAGCCTCTGTTTGGATATTTGAAAAATCCATGATCATGGGTTTGACTCCAAATCATTTTTAGGACTTTTCAAAATTGTTTGGAGGAATTTTGGAAAAACTTTTTATCTGGCCTTTTATTTAAATTCTTTTTGAGGCTTTTCCAAATCCCCAATTCTTAAACCAAGCAATTTAAACATGAAGCAATTATTTCTAGTAATAAAAGCACATACCAAAACTAGGGTTGTGACACTTACTAATGAATTGCAACTTACCAACTTCATGTTGGTGTCACGCAGTTTTACACGCTGCTGACTTAATTCAATTGCGACCAACTGCATATCACAGCACTTCCCCTCTGCAATTAGTACGTGGAAATCTACCAAACATTTCCCATCTGCGTAAATTCGGATGCGCCACATATGTGCCAATCTCACCACCACAACGTACATCCATGGGCCCACACAGGAAATTGGGGATCTATGTGGGGTACAAATCTCCGTCGATAATCAAGTACCTTGAACCCCTCACAGGGGATCTATTCACAGCCCGTCACGCTGATTGCATCTTTAATGAGGACCATTTCCCGGCATTAGGGGGAGACATCATGTACCAAAAAGAATGCGCGGAAATCAATTGGAATGCCGAAGGAATTTCCTCCTCTGATCCACGTACTCAAGAAACTGAACTTCAAGTTCGGAAAATAATTGATTTGCAACACATTGCAAATAACCTGCCTGATTCATTTACTGACTATAAAGGTGTTATGAAATCCTACAATCCAGCCAAAAATGCCCCTGAAAGAGTGGAGGTACCAACAAAAACCACTCAACCCCTTGTTCAAAAGAAGAGGGGGAGAAGCACGGCCATTGAACAGGATTCAGCTTCTCGCAAGCAACAAAGGAAACAGAGGAAGAAATCCTCCAAAATGGTAAATGTAAATCAACCTAGCGTTGATAATCATCAAACGGGTAATGAACACCCGGTGGAAGGACAACCTCCACAACCCAGCTCAGTTGTGCACTCAATGACTGGGACATCGGAAAACCCTGACTCAATCGTATTGGGAAATCACAAACAGTCAACAAGGGTGAATGAAATATCCACAAACTATATAGATTCTGGAGAATCTTACGACCGTAAGTCTACATTTGTCGACATATATTTCTCAACTACAGTTGCAAACAACCTTCTAAATGATCATGATCCAAAGACCATGGCAGAGTGTGAGAAACGCTCCGACTGGCCTAAATGGAAGGATGCAATCCAAGTAGAATTAGCCTCGCTCAAGAAACGAAAGGTATTCACTGAAGCAATACCTACACCTCCCAAAGTTTTCCCTGTGGGATTCAAATGGGTCTTCGTCCGTAAGAGGAACGAAAACAACGAGGTGGTGAGATACAAAGCAAGGCTTGTAGCCCAAGGTTTCACGCAGAGACCTGGCATTGATTTCAATGAAACATATTCTCCAGTAATGGGTGGTATTACATTCTGATATCTTATTTCTATGGCAGTACAAAATCTTCTATCTATGCAGTTGATGGACGTGGTGACCGCTTACCTTTACGGCTCACTTGATTCGGACATATACATGAAGGTTCCTGATGGAATCCAAATTCCGAATCCAAACGCAATGCGCAACACATATTGTGTAAAATTAAATAAGTCTTTATACGGCTTAAAACAGTCGGGTCGCATGTGTTACAACCGACTTAGTGAGTTTCTTTTGAAAAAGGGATACTCCAATAATGATGATTGCCCATGTGTTTTTATCAAAAAGTCCGCAACTGGATTTTGCATTATTTCGGTATATGTTGATGACCTTAACATCATTGGCAATACACAAGATATTGATGAAGCACGCAATCACCTAAAGACGGAATTCGAGATGAAGGATTTGGGTAAAACCAAATTTTTCTTGGGATTACAACTCGAGCACCTTCCCTCAGGTATATTGGTTCATCAAACCGCCTATATCCAGAAAATATTGAAGAAATTCAATATGGACAAGTCCTATCCTTCCAAAACCCCTATGGTAGTTCGATCTCTAGACATAGGGAAATATCAATTTAGACCAAGGGATGATGGAGAAGAGATATTAGGACCTGAAGCTCCATATCTCAGTGTTGTTGGAGCGCTCATGTATCTTGCAAATTGCACCAGGCCTGATATTGCATTTGCAGTGAACTTACTAGCTAGACATAGCGCAACTCCAACTAAATGCCATTGGGCGGGAGTCAAGAATATCTTTCGATATCTCCAAGGCACAAAGGATCTTGGCCTATTCTTTCAATTTCAGAGAAATCTGGACATTGATATGAATGGATATACTGATGCTGGCTACTTATCTCACCCCCACAATGCCAGATCCCAAACCGGTTTTGTGTTCCTACACGGTGGGACAGCCATATCATGGAAGTCTTCCAAACAGACTCTAGTGGCTACATCCACCAATCATTCTGAAATAATCGCACTATATGAGGCATCACGTGAATGTGTATGGCTTCGCAGAATGATAAACCACATACAACAGTCATGTGGTAAAGGTTCTATCGAATCACCAACCATTATCTACGAAGATAATGCAGCTTGTGTTGCACAAATGCAAACGGGATACATAAAGAGCAATATCACCAAGCATATTGCCCCTAAGCTGTTTTATCCTCATGAATTACAACAAAGTGGAGAGATAAACATTTTGCAAGTCAAATCATGTGATAATCTCGCCGATCTATTCATCAAGTCACTCCCAGCTTCAACATTTGAAAAATATGTTCATGGGATTGGTATGCGGCGACTTCGAGATTTGCAAAAATCAGGGGGAGTATCTCTCTGATTCATTATCCGTTTCAAACATTATATTATACTCTTTTTCCCTTTATGAGTTTACTCTCATGGTTCTCATCAAGGTTTTTAATGAGGGTTTTTGGAGGAGTTATTCAAGATGACATACGCTTGTGATTAAAGATCAAATACTCTGAAGATTATACAAGGAATACAAGATATAAGAGAAGCTGCTTTGTACAAGGGGGAGTGTTGAGAATCAAAACTACCATCCCTACGAAGCCGGCATGGAACAAACCGTCATTAACAACCGACATTAGATTAGCACGTTTTGATTATGTCCAAAGCATCGTACGGACGCCTTCTCGTCACCCGCGGGCGTCCCTTGTAACAGACACCTCTTTGAGGTGTCCCAAATCCTTGTATATAATGGGCTAAGCCCCGATCAATGAAAGAACAAGTTTCACTCAAATCTTTACACTTGAGATACCACATGATATAACTCCAGACCGGCTGGCCGAACTGGACCGCATGCATGCAGAGGTGAGATGTTGATTTAAGAATGCAGAGCGATTGAAGAGAAGACATGCGTGTGCTTTCTTGGAAATTCTTCTTTCAGGTCACATCAAAACACATACGGACATTGCTTTCTTTTTTAACATTGGTGTTGAATGACTGTGTAAAATGGTGTTGACTGCTAAAAAACAGATTGTTTATTGGCCTAGCTTGTGATTTGATTAACAATGGTGTGGCGATTATTCAGTATGTTGCTGATACCGTGTTATGCATTGATCATGATCCTGAAGGAGCCCTCAATTTGAAATTGTTGCTTTACGTATTTAAACTTATGTTTGGGCTCAAAATAAATTTTTAAAAGAGCGAGATTTTACGTGTTAGGAGGATGATGTTAGCCAAATAAACCTGATCGATCAGGTCGGTGTGCCGCATGTGTCGTTAGTCTGTTAGTGTATGCTGGTGAGCTGAATGCGTGCATATAGGGAGATTGAGTGAGTTAGTTGGCATCATGGCGTGCTTAGCGCAAGGAGATGGAGTTCGTGCTCCAGTATGTGTGTTTCCTGGCCTAAGAAGCCATTGTGCTCCTCAATTGTAATTTGTGTGCCGAGTGAATACGGAGAGAAAAAAAGGCCCTGGCAATCGTCACCAGGGGGAGGGGGGGTCCGTCGTCGCGTGTGTTCGTTGCCCGGCTAAATTCATCTCTCCGTGTTCTTTTGATCGTTCGTCGATCCTCGCTTCCAACAGATGATGACATCCTTAGGACCTATGTTCACATCTTTAAATGTCAAATTGGTTACCTTCCTATGCATTATTTGGGAGTGCCTGTTAGTTTCTCCCACTTGAGAGGGCTTGATTGAGATTATATGGAATCTAAGTTTGTGAAAAAAAAATGTGATTCTTGGCTTGGAAATATTTCCTCCTTTGGGGTACGTTGATTTTTCTCAATGCAAATCTGTCTAGTATTTCCTATTATTACATGTTCATGTTCATGCTTTCTAAAACCTTCATTAAAAACCTGGATACTCATAGAAGAAGGTTTTTCTGGCAGTCTACAGTAGGTAAGAAAATATACTACTCCCTCCGATCCATAAAAAGTGTCGCCCACTTAGTACAAAGTTTGTACTAACTTAGTACAAAATGTGCGACACTTTTTATGGATCGGAGGGAGTATTTAGTAAGACGGGATAGAATCCGCAGATTTAAAAATAAAAGGAGGCCTGGGGGTTAAAAACTTGCATAGATAGAATATTTGTCTTTGGACTAAGTTGTGGTGGAAATTAGAAAAACAGGAAGGCCTATGGCAATATATTATTCGTGCTAAGCACCTTAGAAAGGATTCTATTGTACGTATCAGTGAAAGAGAAATGATTCTATTGCATCTGTGAAAGAGAAATTCCATGATTCTTCTTGCTGGAAAGCCATTTTAAGAGTAAAAGACATTCACATGGCTGGTAGATGTGCTAAAGTAAATTTCGGGAACATTGCTCGCTTGTGGAAAGATCCCTTGGTTGGGGGGGGGGGGGGGGGGGGGCCTTAATGTCCAATTCCCTGAGATTTTTGGTGTGTGCAATTATCCTGACTGTACTGTGCGAGATGGTTTGGAAGCTGATTGTGCTTCCTTCTTTAGGAGGCGACCGTCGCCTGGTATGTAGAAACAATAGGAATATGTGGGTTTTGTGTTAACTGATCCGTGTAAGACCTTAGAAGATGATGTGGGTCTTTGGGTAAGAAGCCAGTTTTCACAACTAGATCAGTCTATGAATTTTTCAAGAACAATGTTGTTGGCTGTGATTCTTAGTGGATTTGGCGTTCTAGAATTCCTCGGAAAAATTTCCTTTGGAAAATGATGCAAGATGTGATTCTAACTAGAGTTGTTATGCGCTGTAAGAATTGTCTGGGTAATCCTAAATGCTCATTTTGCAATGAGATAGAGATTGTTAACTAGTTATTTTCACGTGCCCTATTTCCAGGATTACTTGGTGCACTATTGCATCTATCACTACGGGACGGCATCCATACGCCGACGGCCGGCCACCGTCGGCGTAGGCCAGAAAGCCGTCGGCTTAGGCCTACGCCGACGGCCGCCGTCGGTGTATAGCCGTCGGGCATGGGTTTTCTCGGGCTTGCCCTAAAATCCGTCGGCGTAGGGGAGGCCGTCGGCGTACGGTCTGGCCCGACGGTTTTTGTGCGGCCGTCGGCGTAGAGGCCCTCGGCGTAGCACCAGTGGGCCCCACCCTGAGCTTAACGGCCGTTAGGCCTGGTTTCCCTCTACGCTGACGGCCTGGCCGTCGGCCTAGGGTGCCACGCGGCAGGCAGTGGGGCGGCTGGGCTTCGGGCCTACGCCGATGGCCTGGCCGTCGGCTTAGGTTCCCTCCCAGCCAGGCCACGCGTCACCTCCTCCTCGCGCCTGGGCAGCAGGTCTACGGCGACGGCCAGGCCGTCGGCGTAGGCTCTGCCATTTGGCACAAAACAAGGCCTACGCCGACGGCCAGGCCGTCGGCGTAGGTCCTGACATGTTTTCCCTTTTTTTCATTTCTGGTTCATTTTCTGCATATTTAAAATTCTCATAAGCATATAGCCATTATATTATTCATACCCAGATCAGAGCCAGGCATTATAGGCATTTATATTACAAATGCACATTGACAAAGACCAAACAATGCAAAATAAGAGACATAGTATAACAACATCTTATACATATATAGCATAACAAGTTCCAAACATGCAAAATAAGAGACATAGTATGGATACAAAGTATAACAACATCCCACGTCAGCTCATCGCGTCCGGAGAGGGAGTCGAGCCGGATAAGCCGAGGTCTCCGCGCGTGAAGATAGGCGACTGACGGTGCGGAGGCGCCGTCGAACCAGCACCGGAAGCAGGTGATCTCGCACCACCATGAACCGGTGTGCTCTCGCGCGAGGCACCACTACCACCGGGGCCAGGGTGCACCGGTGTGACCGCGCGGGACGCCGACGGCGAGGCAGCAGCACGACCAAAGGGTCCAGTCCTGGAGGCTCCCGTTCCCTACACGTTTGAGCAATAGTTAGCAACCGCCAAGGCACATGAAAGTGGTAGCAACTGATTGGGCAAGTAAATTATCGGGGTTAAGCCGGTGTAGTAGTAGTTCTGGGAGAACTCTTCCTTCGATACAAACTCCGGCTTAAGCCTGGCTCGAGGAGGTCGTGGCGGTATATCGACGAGCACTCCCGTAAGCCGAGCACTCTCTAGAGCCTGCAAGATAGTTAACATGTCAGGCATTGCACAAAAGTATGAAAATTGAGACTTGTCATCTTTTGAAAAAAACAAAGGTTGGAACTTACATCTTCTTTTGCCTCTTTCCACTCCTCGTGTATTTGTGCTCTCTGTCTCCACTGCGCAAGGTCCACCAAATAGGCGTCGTTGTGGGCCTTGTAGGCCGCCTCGAAAGCAGCCTACAATTACAAAAATTGAACCATCTCATCAACTAAGCCACTGAGGAAGTAGTATTGTCACAGAAAGGATGGAAATGAGAGAAACTTACATCGTAGCCAGTCTGGGAAGGCCCTCGTCGAGGAGGCGGTGCGGGGTCGTCGGGACCGAGGGTAGCCTTGATCCGCGTGAGGCTCAAATTGGGACTGCGCGGGGTCATCTTATCCATGACCTTTAGACGGCCGTGCTGAAGGCCTCCCCCAGACACGACCAACGCTTTGGGGTCGGGTTCCACACTTCTAGGGTCGTCCAACTCCGGATTAAAAGCGATCATCGCCTCGAGGTACTTAGCACCGTCCTCCTGGGCAGTGCCGAAGTACTCGGGAAGCTGAGGCTGAGGCTGGGAGAGATCGGGCGCCATCATCCTCATCGAGTCCCATGACTCATATGAGCTGACAGGCCTCCCTAGTTTATCCTCCTGCATCGCCAAAGAGATTTTATGAGTACCAAGTAGGAACATGCATGAGGGGAAATAAATGCAGGTTGTTCCATGTATGTGTATACCAGCTTGGCCTTGTAGCGCTCACTGCCTAGGTTTCCAGCCCGATGTGTCCCCCCGCTGCCGCGGTTTGCCTTGTTCCGCTCGCTCAAGGCGTTCCACTCCTCGTCTTCCCCGCGCCACCTCGCATTCAACGCCCTCCATGCCTCCTCCTTGCCATAGGCCCAATCGGGCCTAACCTGAAAAATCAATACGCATGTGAAGAACAGATGATGCAATTGCAACTTAGCATCAACATAGAATCTCATCGAGAATTTACTTACCTCGTCGTACTGTTCCTCGCTCATCGTCGAGTGTGACTTGACATTCTCGTGCTTCGGCGACGGCTTGCCCGATTTCGCCATGTTGTATTGACTCCTGGCGGTATGACCCTGGTTATAGAACTGCTGATTAGTCAACCTCTTACAATGAGCCTGTAGTGTCTTCTTCGCCGTCTCCTGGTGCTCCGGAGCCACCCTATAGAATCTCTGAAATCATGCATCAAAAAAGTGTGGGATTCATGAGTTAGCATGGCAGGGTCATCAACTATGAACAAAAAAAGTGTGAAGAGTCATGATTTTTCCTTACCCAAAACTTATTGATCACGGCGTCAGAAGCTTTCCCGTAGGGGGGACAATCTGCGAGCTCGTAGTGTCTCCAAGTCGTGGCTAGCTTCCTCTCTCCTTTGTCTGTGGTGTAGAAGCCCGGCCAAAACTTCCTAATGATAGCTCCAAGCATGCAGCCAGGGACTCGGGTCCCCGCAGGATGAAGCCAATTGCTGCACAAGAATCAAACATTAGTACATGCCAAGTTGGTATCAACGAAATGAAACTATAGCCACTTACTCAGTTCTAGTAGGTTCAATGAGGGTCCGAGCCTCCGGGGCAGGCTCCTCCTTAGGGACTTCTGTTTCCCCACGAACCTTTGCCTTCTTCGTCGACGCACTCGATGGCCCCGACGCAGTCACGATCTCCTCGTCTCGAGACTCCGCTTCCAAGTCTCGAGAGTCAATCTCCTCGTCTGGAGACTCCGAGAACGCGGTCTGTGAAGCCACGTCGCCGGAAGCGGAGGTTATGTCACTTAGAAGGATGGTACCTCGCCCTCGTCCTCGGCCTCCTGCAATCGGAAAAGGTAAACAATTAAGAAGCATGTTGAAAAATAAATACCAAGCATAATGAAGATGCAATGTACCTCCTCGGTCTGACCTCGGGGGACGTCCCCCTCTTCCTCCTCCTCGTCCTGCAACCCCTCCTCCTCCTCCTCCTACCTCCTCGGCGTCGTACCTTGAGGTGGTTGCTCTTCCACTCTTCGTCTTCTTTATCCCCTGAAGCAAGGACTGCGGTGATGCCTTGCCACTGCTCATATTGGTCAATCACCTGCATTGAGAAAAATAAAACAATTAAGCATAAAGACGCAATGCAATTAAGAAGCATAAAGACGCAATGCAATTAAGATGAAAATAAATACTAATACTCGTCATCACTCTCAGCCTCTGGATCCTCGCACGGTGGAGACTCATCATTGTCATGGAACATAGAGTATTTTAAATAGCACGTGCACATCAACAAGATACAAAATAATATCATCATCAATTCATCGTAGCACATCCGCACACAATCATCATCATCATCCAAAATAACATACATATAGTATCGAGATACATAAATACTAATAATCATCATCATCACTCTGAGGCTCATTCTCATCTCCATCATCACTATCACTATCACGTGCGTATAAAGCGTCGGGATCCTCGGACGGTGGAGGCTCATCATCATCATCACTCTGAGGCTCATCATTGGCATGTGCCTTGTTGAGCATCTCTATGTCACTTATATCCGTGACTATCTCACCACGGGTGTGTGCATCGTTCTCGAGGTCCTCAAGACCTTCTAAGCCAAAGTCCCCAAAGTTTTCTTGCTCTTGATAGAAAATTCCCTCGTATGTTTGAGGGTTAATGTTGTTGTAATCGTCCTCGGAGGGCATGGGTAGTTTACCATGTGGCGATACCTGGTACACGACTTCCCAGACCTGGAGGTATTCTTTCTGGCATGGGTAGGGCAAGTAATAAACTTGCTTCGCTTGGTGAGCCACAACAAAGACATCGGATCCGCTATAGGTGGTTGAAGGCCTAACTTCAACTAACCCAATGGAAGGGGTATTTTTGTGTCCATGGTGTGGATCGAACCAGTGGCATCTGAACACAACGAGCTTGAGTTCTACGGGCCCATTGTTGAACGTCAGCTCGTATACGTTCTGCAACCTTCCGTAGTAATCAAAGTCATCTTGTCCCTTGGTGAAGACCCCGGTATTTATAGTTTTTGCACTCGGGCGACTATTTTGGTGGCCCTCTATATGAAAGCGATACCCATTCACATCATACTTCTCATACATGTTGACTTTATTGTTAAAACCCTGAGAGACACATCTCAACTCATCCGACATCATCACTGTGGGATCAGCTCCCTACAAGTTTAGTACGAATCGTGCATTAGTTACGTGTAATAAGAGGGCCAAGTTGCCAGGTAATTAAGAGGGATAGGTTACGGATTACCTTTTCCCTCAACCATGACGTGAAACTTCTTCCCGGGGCACCCCCTTTCAGAAGAGCATCCAACTGCGCAGCATCGGGATCTGTTGGTCCCGGCCACACCTCATCCACGAATTGGCTAGAAGGAGAAAATACGTATTAGAACGAAACCGAGTTACTAGTTGCAAAGTAATTAAGTCGCCATTTTACCTAAGGAAACTGGGCACCTCCTCCTCCTCCTCCCCGCTCTCTTTCTTCTGGTCCTCCACCACTTCCCCCATGTTCATAAGCACATAGAGCATTATGCACTCCTTATCTTGGTTGGACAAGGTATGAGGTTTTGCGCCACCGGCCTTGCCACCGGGAAACTTGAAGAGGAGGAGCTTGGGGTCACGCTTGGGCTCGTCGACATTGTACCGAGGTACCTGGTTATGCATAGTGGGAACTTCATCCGCATAGTACGCTGTCGTGGCGTTTGCTATCTCCTGGAGGATAGTTTCCTCAGCTATGCATGCTTCAATCTTATTTTTGTTTCCACATTTGAGCCGAATATACTTGAACTCTCTCTCAATACAAAACTGCCAACGAAACTGCACCGGTCCACCCAAGAGTGCCTCGTTCGCGAGATGCACAATGAGATGTAGCATTGGAGTAAAGAAGCCTGGCGGAAATATCTTCTCTAACTTGCATAGCAACTCCGGCACTAGATCATGCAGCTTCTCAATCATCACAGGAAATATCTGCTTAGCACAGACCGTGCGGAAGAAATGGCTCAACTCCGCTAGCACTCGCCAGATACGCTCAGGGAGATAACCTCGAAGCATCACCGGCATCAATCGCTCAATCCATATATGATAGTCGTGACTCTTCATCCCAGTGACTTTTCCCTTCTCAATATTGACTCCCTTGCTTATATTCGAACAATAACCATCAGGAAACATCACGACGTATTTCAGCAACGTGAATGACTCCTTCTTTTGGTCCTTATCAAGCACAAACTGTGAATGCGGCTTCAACCACCCTTTTCGTTTGCCTTCAGGAGGCTGCATGTGTTGTCTCGGCCTATCACACAGCTCCTTAACATCGACTCTAGCCTTGACATTATCCTTTGTCTTCTCAGAAATCTTCAGGATTGTGTTAAAAAGGGACTCTGCGACATTCTTTTCGGTGTGCGTCACATCGATGTTATGGGGAAGTGCTAATTCGTGATAATAGTCGAGCTTCGTTATGCCTGCCTCGTGAGTCCAGTTGTGCTCCTTACCATATCCGTCAAATACTGGGACACCGGATTCAGTACGCACGAGAGAGGCTAGCTCGGCCTTAACAGCTGCACCATTGAACGTTGGTATCTGTCTTTCTTCAAGCACAACTTTTCCCTTCTTGAAGTTCCTTCTGTCCTGTCTGAACAGATGATCTCTTTTGAGAAACGCCCGATGCGTGTCAAAGGCGGAATATTTTTTACCCGCTTTTAGCCAAAGGAACTCAAGTAGTTGCCTGCACACTGGGCATGGCCACTTACCAGCTGTACAGTGGCCGCAGAATAGGGCATACGCAGGCATGTCGTGCATGGAATATTGGTACCAAACTTTCATGAAGAAGTTTGACTTCGATGCACGGTCATATGTCAATGTTGGGTGGTGCCAAGAGTGGTTCAGATCATCCACAAGCGGCTGCATGTAGACACTCAAATTCTTCCCCGGGTAGTCAGGCCCTGGAATGATCAGCGTCAAGAATATGGTATTCCTTTGCATTAGGGCTGGGGGAGGGAGATTGAGCGGAATAACAAATACCGGCCAACAGCTGTACGAGGAACTCGACATGCCATATGGATTGAATCCATCCATAGATATGGAAATTCTGCAGTGTCGGGCCTCTGCCGCCAGATCGGGGTGGTCTTCATCGAACTACTTCCATGCCCTGCCATCAGATGGATGTCCCATTGTTTCACGTCCGTGCTCGTCAGGGTATCTCTTCCCGTCCTTGTGCCACGTCATCTGTTTGGCAGACTCCAAGGTCATGTAAAGCCGCTGGATTCCTTTTATGAATGGGAGATAACGAAGAATCGAAGCGGGGACCTTTGTCTGCACCTTGGGCTCACCATCGGCTCCCTTGGACTCAAGATACCTAGAGGCCCCACACAAGCTACAGTACTTGTCATCCGCAAACTGTTTCCAAAACAGAAGGCAACCTTTTGGACAACAATCTATCTTTATGTAGTCCATGTTGAGCGCTCGCGTGATTTTCTTGCATTCGTACAAGGTTTTAGGCAGACAATGACCATCGGGCAACGTGTTAGCATGTCTTACCAGAGTGGCTTCAAAGCATGAACGGGTCATGTTGAACTGGAGCTTTGAGGCTAGTGCTTGCGAGATGGTATCGAGCTGAGAAACATTTGCACCCGGGTACATAGGCCTCTTAGCCGATTCCATCATATCATAGAACGCCTTAGCGGATGTCTCGGGATCCTATGGTTCAGGCGGTTGCTCGGGTTCCGGCGGTCCCTCTGGTTCAGCACAAGGTGGAGACTCCGGCATGGCATCACGGAAATCCTCCAGCAAGTTTCGCATGCCATCGTACTCTATGCCATCGATCCGCTGCCGCATCACGTCAACTCTATCACGTTCATTCTGACTAAAGTCGACCGTCGTGACGAAGCCCGGCATATACCCATAAGCCCAAAGGTGTTGTTTCATAACCTCCTTTCTAGCGCGATGACGATTTCTGCAACGGACGCAAGGGCAACGGGGATCAAGTGTCTTTGGACCACGGGCTATATCCTGCACTACCATAGCGGTCTTCCATGCCCACACATCTGTTCTCTCAACAGCACTAGTACGTCCACTATACATCCACCCATTATCAGCCATCCTCTTCTGCTTTATTGAGAGCCAAACGACAAACATAGCATTTAATATCAAACGGGAGATTAAAATGCTTCATTTTTTACGCATGCATCAACCTACATGTCTAATAGGAAAGTGGGTCCTAACCAGCCGCCGGATCCGTAGATTGGGTAAGTTCTCCCTGACTCTACCCCGATCCGAGCAGAATTTCGGCAGCACCTCCCCGCTGCTCTCCCGATACACGCCTCGACTAAAAGCCGAGAGAATGTGCATCCGGAGAACAACGAGGAGGCGCCGCCGAAATCCTGTCTCGGATCGAGGAAGAGCCAGCGAGAACCATACCCAACTACGAATCCGCCGACTGCCCGATAAAAGCCATAAGCGTTACCGTTCAAAATATGCGAGACCACTAATGCATATTTATCCGCGTAACGCTTACAGTCGGGATGACGCCTAGGTGACGCGACTTGACTTGGTGATCTAGACATGAAAATAAACCTAGCTACATAAGACGGGTGAACGGATTCTCACCCTTGAAGCGTGATCGACGACGGGGGTGCGAGGCGACGAAGGGGGCTCCGAGACGGCGGCGCCTCCAAGATAGTCTGAATGAAAAAACTGGAATTAGAAGTCACATATTATTATGCTTGACATTTTGCTTGTTCTCTAAATCCTATTTTGCTTAACATTGTCCTTGTTGTCTAAATCCTATTTTTTCACAATAAACATAACTTCTCCAATTTACAACGAGACACCACAGGATACCCCACTTCTCCAATTTTTTGTTTTTCTTGTTTTTGCAGATCTAAATACTCTATTAAAAACACTATCTTATCTTAATTTTGCTTTTGCAAACTCAAAATATTACAAACATTGGATTAATTCTTTGACATAAAAGGAAAAAACAAAAATATGTGGAAACAAATATTTTGCCACCGTTTCTACCTACGAACACATGGCAATACAAGTGATACTCTAAATCATGCAATACATTTAGCATTAGCTCACATCATCATGGGATTTTTTTTGCAAAAAAAAGATTGTGCTCACAGAGGAGGGGAGGAGTCCGTGTTGTGTGGCGTCGGGCGCGAGGGAGCTCCGGGAGGCGGGTCGGAGGCGGGGCCCGGCGAAGGAGGAGCGATGGCGGAGGGGGCTCGGCAGAGGAGGAGCGACGGTGGAGGGGGCTCGGCGAGGAGGTGCTCGGCGGCGGGGCGGTTCGGTGGAGGAGGGGCTCGGCGGCGGGGCGGCTCGGTGGAGAGGCGGGCGCCGGCGGAGGGAGGGGTCGGGGTCGGGCTGCCGGCGTGGCGGCTCGGTGGAGAGGCGGGCGCCGACGGCGGGAGGCCGGGGTCGGGGGGGATTGAGTAACCGTTGACCCAAGGGGGCCTCGGTCGAAATATGGGGGCCTGGACCTACGCCGACGGCCAGGCCTTCGGTGTAGGTCTAATAAAAAATTTAACTCCGACATACGCTGACGGCCTGGCCGTCGGCTTAGCTACATTTTCATATTTTTTGTTTTTTTATTTCTTTATTATTTTATGTTTTCAAGCATGTAATAAAATATTTGTTACTTTTTTACACCATTTTTTTAATTGTTTTCAAGCTTAGATCTATACCCCTTCCCAGACATCCTCTCTCACCTAGCTACGGAGGTTTCGGTGTTTATTTATTACAGTGCAACTACCCGTTTTCGGTGGAAAGGGGTAGAATCTTGTGACAACTTGGGCACAAACATGGTTTGTAATGACCCTATGACCTAACGAAACACAACCCAAGACAAATGTCCACCGGGGTACCCCCATCCGGAGAATATCTAAGGGGGTATACGAACGGGGGGACCCGCAGATCTACCCCTATAGCTTTCTCCGTACGAGGATAGACCAATGGACTTTTTTATCTATCTATGTTTGTTTAGCACATATGTACATGGAAAACCAAGGTTGAACACATTTCACCACATTATTCACACCGGTAGACACGTACCGGGAGTTTCCACATACGGATCGACGATTTTACTAAGTGTTAGCCCATGTCCGTGAACAACGTCAGACACATGACCTACATATGCCATCTAAAAACATTAAATCACACCTATAAACATAACCTAGCTCCACATGCAGGTTTTCCAATGATTCCGGCCCTCCGACGGTCATTCACCTCCGAAACCCTAGATCGGGGGGGGGGGGCGCAGATCTACCCTTATAGCTTTCTCCGTACGAGGATGGACCAATGGACTTTTTTTATCTATCGATGTTTGTTTAGCACATATGTACATGGAAAACCAAGGTTGAACACATTTCACCACATCATTCACACCGGTAGACATGTACCGGGAGTTTTCACATACGGATCGACGATTTTACTAAGTGTTAGCCCATGTCCGTGAACAGCGTCAGACACATGACCTACATATGCCATCTACAAACATTAAATCACACTTATAAACATAAGCTAGCTCCACATGCAGGTTTTCCAATGATTCCGGCCCTCCGACGGTCATTCACCTCCGAAACCCTATATCTGGGGGGCCCTCAGATCTACCCTTATAGCTTTCTCCGTACGAGGATGGACCAATGGACTTTTTTATCTATCTATGTTTGGTTAGCACATATGTACATGGAAAATCAAGGTTGAACACATTTCACCACATTATCCACACCGGTAGACCCGTACCGGGAGTTTCCACATACGGATCGACGATTTTACTAAGTGTTAGCCCATGTCCGTGAACAACGTCACACACATGACCTACATATGCCATCTACAAACATGAAATCACACCTATAAACATAACCTAGCTCCACATGCAGGTTTTCTAATGATTCCGGCCCTCCGACGGTCATTCACCCCCGAAACCCTAGATCGGGGGGGGGGGGGCGCAGATCTACCCTTATAGCTTTCTCCGTACGAGGATGGACCAATGGACTTTTTTATCTATCTATGTTTGTTTAGCACATATGTACATGGAAAACCAAGGTTGAACACATTTCACCACATCATTCACACCGGTAGACACGTACCGGGAGATTCCACATACGGATCGACGATTTTACTAAGTGTTAGCCCATGTCCGTGAACAACGCCAGACACATGACCTACATATGCCATCTACAAACATTAAGTCACACTTATAAACATAACCTAGGTCCACATGCAGGTTTTCCAATGATTCCGGCCCTCCGACGGTCATTCACCTCCGAAACCCTAGATCCGGGAGGCCCGCAGATCTACCCTTATAGCTTTCTCCGTACGAGGATGGACCAATGGAATTTTTTATCTATATATGTTTGGTTAGCACATATGTACATGGAAAACCAAGGTTGAACACATTTCACCACATTATTCACACCGGTAGACCCGTACCGGGTGTTTCCACATACGGATCGACAATTTTACTAAGTGTTAGCCCATGTCCTTGAACAACGTCAGACACATGACCTACATATGCCATCTACAAACATAAAATCACACCTATAAACATAACCTAGCTCCACATGCAGGTTTTCCAATGATTCCGGCCCTCCGACGGTCATTCACCCCCGAAACCCTAGATCGAGGGGGGGGGCGCAGATCTACCCTTATAGCTTTCTCCGTACGAGGATGGACCAATGGAATTTTTTATCTATCTATGTTTGTTTAGCACATATGTACATGGAAAACCAAGGTTGAACACATTTCACCACATTATTCACACCGGTAGACACGTACCGAGAGTTTCCACATACGGATCGACGATTTTACTAAGTGTTAGCCCATGTCCGGAAACAACGTCAGACACATGACCTACATATGCCATCTACAAACAATAAATCACACTTATAAACATAACCTAGCTCCACATGCAGGTTTTCCAATGATTCCGGCCCTTCGACGGTCATTCACCTCCGAAACCCTAGATCTGGGTGGCCCGCAGATCTACCCTTATAGCTTTCTCCGTACGAGGATGGACCAATGGACTTTTTTATCTATATATGTTTGGTTAGCATATATGTACATGGAAAACCAAGGTTGAACACATTTCACCACATTTTTCACACCGGTAGACATGTACCGGGAGTTTCCACATACGGATCGACAATTTTAGTAAGTGTTAGCCCATGTCCGTGAACAACGTCAGACACATGACCTACATATGCCATCTACAAACATAAAATCACACCTATAAACATAACCTAGCTCCACATGCAGGTTTTCCAATGATTCCGGCCCTCCGACGGTCATTCACCCCCGAAACCCTAGATCGGGGGGGGCGCAGATCTACCCTTATAGCTTTCTCCGTACGAGGATGGACCAATGGACTTTTTTATCTATCTATGTTTGTTTAGCACATATGTACATGGAAAACCAAGGTTGAACACATTTCATCACATCATTCACACCGGTAGACACGTACCGGGAGTTTCCACATACGGATCGACGATTTTACTAAGTGTTAGCCCATGTCCGTGAACAACGTCAGACACATGACCTACATATGCCATCTACAAACATTAAATCACACTTATAAACTTAACCTAGCTCCACATGCAGGTTTTCCAATGATTCCGGCCCTCCGACGGTCATTCACCTCCGAAACCCTAGATCTAGGGGGGCCGCAGATCTACCCTTATAGATTTCTACGTACGAGGATGGACCAATGGACTTTTTTATCTATCTATGTTTGGTTAGCATATATGTACATGGAAAACCAAGGTTGAACACATTTCACCACATTATTCACACCGGTAGACATGTACCGGGAGTTTCCACATACGGATCGACATTTTTAGTAAGTGTTAGCCCATGTCCGTGAACAACGTCACACACATGACCTACATATGCCATCTACAAACATGAAATCACACCTATAAACATAACCTAGCTCCACATGCAGGTTTTCCAATGATTCCGGCCCTCCGACGGTCATTCGCCCCCGAAACCCTAGATCAGGGGGGGGGGCGCAGATCTACCCTTATAGCTTTCTCCGTACGAGGATGGACCAGTGGACTTTTTTATCTCTCTATGTTTGTTTAGCACATATGTACATGGAAAACAAGGGTTGAACACATTTCATCACATCATTCACACCGGTAGACACGTACCGGGAGTTTCCACATACGGATCGACGATTTTACTAAGTGTTAGCCCATGTCCGGGAACAACGTCACACACATGACCTACATATGCCATCTAAAAATATTAAATCACACTGATAAACATAACCTAGCTCCACATGCAGGTTTTCCAATGATTCCGGCCCTCCGACGGTCATTCACCTCCGAAACCCTAAATCTGGGGGCCCCGCAGATCTACCCTTATAGCTTTCTCCGTACGAGGATGGACCAATGGACTTTTTTATCTATCTATGTTTGGTTAGCACATATGTACATGGAAAACCAAGGTTGAAACCATTTCACCACATTATTCACACCGGTAGACACGTACCGAGAGTTTCCACATACGGATCGACGATTTTACTAAGTGTTAGCCCATGTCCGTGAACAACGTCAGACACATGACCTACATATGCCATCTACAAACAATAAATCACACTTATAAACATAACCTACCTCCACATGCAGGTTTCCAATGATTCCGGCCCTTCGACGGTCATTCACCTCCGAAACCCTAGATCTGGGTGGCCCGCAGATCTACCCTTATAGCTTTCTCCGTACGAGGATGGACCAATGGACTTTTTTATCTAGATATGTTTGGTTAGCATATATGTACATGGAAAACCAAGGTTGAACACATTTCACCACATTTTTCACACCGGTAGACATGTACCGGGAGTTTCCACATACGGATCGACAATTTTAGTAAGTGTTAGCCCATGTCCGTGAACAACGTCAGACACATGACCTACATATGCCATCTACAAACATAAAATCACTCCTATAAACATAACCTAGCTCCACATGCAGGTTTTCCAATGATTCCGGCCCTCCGACGGTCATTCACCCCCGAAACCCTAGATCGGGGGGGGGGGCGCAGATCTACCCTTATAGCTTTCTCCGTACGAGGATGGACCAGTGGACTTTTTTTATCTATCTATGTTTGTTCAGCACATATGTACATGGAAAACCAAGGTTGAACACATTTCACCACATCATTCACACCGGTAGACACGTACCGGGAGTTTCCACATACGGATCAACGATTTTACTAAGTGTTAGCCCATGTCCGTGAACAACGTCAGACACATGACCTACATATGCCATCTACAAACATTAAATCACAATTATAAACATAACCTAGCTCCACATGCAGGTTTTCCAATGATTCCGGCCCTCCGACGGTCATTCACCTCCGAAACCCTAGATCTAGGGGGGCCGCAGACCTACCCTTATAGATTTCTACGTACGAGGATGGACCAATGGACTTTTTTATCTATCTATGTTTGGTTAGCATATATGTACATGGAAAACCAAGGTTGAACACATTTCACCACATTATTCACACCGGTAGACCCGTACCGGGTGTTTCCACATACGGATCGACGATTTTACTAAGTGTTAGCCCATGTGCGTGAACAACGTCAGACACATGACCTACATATGCCATATACAAACATTAAATCACACCTATAAACATAACCTAGCTCCACATGCAGGTTTCCAATGATTCCGGCCCTCCGACGGTCATTCACCCCCGAAACCCTAGATCGGGGGGGGGGCGCAGATCTACCCTTATAGCTTTCTCCGTACGAGGATGGACCAATGGACTTTTTTATCTATCTATGTTTGTTTAGCACATATGTACATGGAAAACCAAGGTTGAACACATTTCACCACATTATTCACACCGGTAGACACGTACCGGGAGTTTCCACATACGGATCGACGATTTTACTAAGTGTTAGCCCATGTCCGTGAACAACGTCAGACACATGACCTACATATGCCATCTAAAAACAATAAATCACACTTATAAACATAACCTAGCTCCACATGCAGGTTTTTCAATGATTCCGGCCCTCCGACGGTCATTCACCTCCGAAACCCTAGATCTGGGGGGCCCGCAGATCTACCCTTATAGCTTTCTCCGTACGAGGATGGACCAATGGACTTTTTTATCTATCTATGTTTGGTTAGCACATATGTACATGGAAAACCAAGGTTGAACACATTTCACCACATTAGTCACACCGGTAGACCCGTACCGGGTGTTTCCACATACGGATCGACGATTTTACTAAGTGTTAGCCCATGTCCGTGAACAACGTCAGACACATGACCTACATATGCCATCTACAAACAATAAATCACACTTATAAACATAACCTAGCTCCACATGCAGGTTTTCCAATGATTCCGGCCCTCCGACGGTCATTCACCTCCGAAACCCTAAATCTGGGGGGGCCGCAGATCTACCCTTATAGCTTTCTCCATACGAGGATGGACCAATGGACTTTTTATCTATCTATGTTTGGTTAGCACATATGTACATGGAAAACCAAGGTTGAACACATTTCACCACATTATTCACACCGGTAGACCCGTACCGGGTGTTTCCACATACGGATCGACGATTTTACTAAGTGTTAGCCCATGTGCGTGAACAACGTGAGACACATGACCTACATATGCCATCTACAAACATTAAATCACACCTATAAACATAACCTAGCTCCACATGCAGGTTTTCCAATGATTCCGGCCCTCCGACGGTCATTCACCCCCGAAACCCTAGATCGGGGGGGGGGGGCGCAGATCTACCCTTATAGCTTTCTCCGTACGAGGATGGACCAATGGACTTTTTTATCTATCTATGTTTGTTTAGCACATATGTACATGGAAAACCAAGGTTGAACACATTTCACCACATTATTCACACCGGTAGACACGTACCGGGAGTTTCCACATACGGATCGACGATTTTACTAAGTGTTAGCCCATGTCCGTGAACAACGTCAGACACATGACCTACATATGTCATCTACAAACATTAAATCACACTTATAAACATAAACTAGCTCCACATGCAGGTTTTCCAATGATTCCGGCCCCCCGACGGTCATTCACCTCCGAAACCCTAAATCTGGGGGGGGGCGCAGATCTACCCTTATAGCTTTCTCCGTACGAGGATGGACCAATGGACTTTTTTATCTATCTATGTTTGGTTAGCACATATGTACATGGAAAACCAAGGTTGAACACATTTCACCACATTATTCACACCGGTAGACCCGTACCGGGTGTTTCCACATACGGATCGACGATTTTACTAAGTGTTAGCCCATGTCCGTGAACAACGTCAGACACATGACCTACATATTCCATCTACAAACATTAAATCACACCTATAAACATAACCTAGCTCCACATGCAGGTTTTCCAATGATTCCGGCCCACCGACGGCCGTTCACCCCCGAAACCCTAGATCGGGGGGGGGGGGGCGCAGATCTACCCTTATAGCTTTCTCCGTACGAGGATGGACCAATGGACTTTTTTATCTATCTATGTTTGTTTAGCACATATGTACATGGAAAACCAAGGTTGAACACATTTCACCACATTATTCACACCGGTAGACACGTACCGGGAGTTTCCACATACGGATCGACGATTTTACTAAGTGTTAGCCCATGTTCGTGAACAACATCAGACACATGAACTACATATGCCATCTACAAACATTAAATCACACTTATAAACATAACCTAGATCCACATGCAGGTTTTCCAATGATTCCGGCCCTCCGACGGTCATTCACCTCCGAAACCCTAGATCGGGGGGGCCCGCAGATCTACCCTTATAGCTTTCTCCGTACGAGGATGGACCAATGGACTTTTTTATCTATCTATGTTTGGTTAGCACATATGTACATGGAAAACCAAGGTTGAACACATTTCACCACATTATTCACACCGGTAGACCCGTACCGGGAGTTTCCACATACGGATCGACCATTTTACTAAGTGTTAGCCCATGTCCGTGAACAACGTCAGACACATGACCTACATATGCCATCTACAAACATTAAATCACACTTATAAACATAAGCTAGCTCCACATGCAGGTTTTCCAATGATTCCGGCCCTCCGACGGTCATTCACCTCCGAAACCCTAGATCGGGGGGGGCACAGATCTACCCTTATAGCTTTCTCCGTACGAGGATGGACCAATGGACTTTTTTATCTATCTATGTTTGGTTAGCACATATGTACATGGAAAACCAAGGTTGAACACATTTCACCACATTTTTCACACCGGTAGACATGTACCGGGAGTTTCCACATACGGATCGACGATTTTACTAAGTGTTAGCCATGTCCGTGAACAACGTCAGACACATGACCTACATATGCCATCTACAAACATTAAATCACACTATGGGCCTTCCACCACACTTTTACACATACCCTAGGTCCACATGTAAGTTTTTCTAGGATTCCAACGCTTCAGCGGTAATTCACGTGTTACATCCTGTTCCAGAGGGGTGTGTGGAGGTCTACCCCTATAGCTTTATTCGCACGATGTTCCAACAATGTATTTTTTTGTTTGTTGAGGTTTTTTAGGACATAACTACATGGAAAACAAGGTTAGGACCTTGTAACACATCGTAGCCCCCGGTATACCCGCAAACGGGTGTATTCCACACCTACATGCATGTCCATGACTTTGCATATATAGTGTTATCGCATGAATGTGGAGATGGTCACACTAAGGAGCTATACATTGCATTTATGCACGGATCTTACACCACACTTGGACACATACCCTACAATAACATTCAAGTTCATGCGGTACTACGGCGCTCCGGCAATCTTTCTTCACCGAAACCCGGCCTAGTCTGGGCGCGAGGGGCGGGGCCGGGGAGGGGGCGGCGGTTTACCCTTATAGCTTTCTCCTCAGGAGGTAAAACTGTGGAGCATACACATATTAATATAGTACTAGTAGCATAATATATTTTAATTTAGTATTATAATTTATTAATATATTATCTTATGTATTAACTAGAAGACACAAAAAGAATAAAGAGGCGTATATCGAGGGTTGAAATGAGATGATATATATTATAATCCCATTTCCAATATTATTTTATGTATTAGTAATAAAAGATTAAACTATTAAACAAAAGAAAAGAAAAGAAAAAAGAAAAATGAAAGTAGGTATCGGCGTAGCCTCTACTGGCTAACGGGATTGCCGCCCGCCGTCAACGGGGCCCACCTGGCAGGAGTTACGCCGACGGCTTGGGCTACGCCGACGGTAGCCCTCGGCGTAAATTGGGCCTACGCCGACGGCATTTATACGCCGACGACGGCCCTCGGCCTAAATAGGCCTAAGCCGACGGCTTTGGGACGCCGACGGCCCATTACGGGGGCTGACGAGTCTGCCAGTCTACGCCGACGGCCCCGACATTTGGCCGTCGGCGTAGATGTCGGCCGTAGGCGTCAACCGCCTCTCCCGTAGTGTATATTTGGTACAGATCAGTGTTCAAATAACCCTTGAAAATTTTGCACCTGGTGTTTTACTTTCTTCCCTAAAGGGGAAGGTTTTCAATACCGTGGGCTTGGCGGCTGTGTGCTGGGCTATTTGGAATATTTGTAGTAAAGCAACCTTCGAATTTAAACAACTCAAATCCCCTTTTGAAGTGGTGTTCTCGCCTTGTGCATACATCCTCTACTAGGCAAGCTTGCAGTGATGCGGAGGAGCTGAATAGGGCGCTGGAATGCTGAGAAAGAACGCTAACAAGATGATGCGTATCTATGGCTCGATGGGTGATGATGGTGATGGCGAACCGATCCAAGAGTGATGTTGCATTGTTGCTGTGACTTAGCTACTATCTCGTTTCATTTTGATATTCGTGGTTGTAATTTTTTTAGTCTTTTTCCGGATTCTTCGTTGTCTAATGACTCCATGATGATCCAACTTTTCTAGGCTAGTTTTCCGTGTCGGTGGGGGTTTTGTCCATTGGCTTGGTGTTTCGATGCAGAGAAATAGGCAGTGGGGTCCCACTCCCCTCCCCCCTCGATGCACAGAACTCGCTATTCTCCCTTTCCCTACTTCCTAAACTTCTGTATTTCCGTTAAGGAGTACATGGATAAAAACTTTTATCAAAGGTACATGTCGTGCCTTTTTTTGTTCTCTTTTTCTCCACCAGCGGATGGGGTTATTCTTAAGTATTCATTCAAGATCAAGAATGCCAATTACGAAATTAAATAAGGTGCTAGCAATTAAGATGCAACACAAAATTTCTTTTGAACCATAGTAATCTAAAACCTTCATAGTATTTCAACGCCTGTGTAATGAATACTGTAATTTCAAAAACCTCAGTTTTTCTTAGTTTGGTGAAAGAAGAAGGGACCACAACATCTTTAAAAATATTGTAAAATACTACGGTATTGTAGATACTATAATTTATAAAACTATAAGATTTATTGATGCCAAAACACAGCATTGAAAATGTGGTTTCTTTACAAAAATTACAAAAAAGATACTTAGCTGCCAAACGTAGCCTAAGTGCCCTAAAAAGAACCTGTACTATTTTTAGTGGAAATCTATTTTACATCTTGATCATTGTCAGGTTTGTTTTGTAAAGAGCTGGTTTCTCCAGTTCTTGGTTAGGGGCTATAATGATCTCGTGGTCGCTGCAGGTGCTACTCAGCTTTCATTGTTTATTCATCGTGCCACAGTAGGAGAAGACAAATATTAAGCGTACCAGCTCTGGTCCTTTCTTGCAAATTAGTGGCGCCAAAGTGACAGCGCTTAAATTTTGGTCGGATATGAGCCTCATAATTGTCAGCCCAGTATATACGTCACTACGTCAGTCTCCTGCTGTATGCCGGAAAGATTCTTACTGAGTTACAAATGAAGTGTTATGATTAGCTAAGTTACAGATACCAGGGTCATAGGATATGATGATTACATTAATTAATATATTTCTCGTGTGTAAAAGAGATAGTGTGCCCGTTTCAAAATATTAGAAACTAGATAATGCCCCGCACATTGTTGCGGAAATTTTCTTATAATATATGAAATATTTGGTTAAGTGAAACTTGAATATTTAAAATAATAATGATTGACTTAATATATGCATTTAAGATGAATATATTAATAGAATTGAATTTTTCATGCATGCATGCTGCATGTTAGGGTGGATTTTTTTTTATTATGCATGCGTAGTGTCATTTTAAGGTGTGTCTTTTATCATGCATGTTGATGATGAGGTGACATGCTTGCATGTGGAAAGAAATATGTTAATGAACGCAAGCTATTTAGATATAGAAGATTTTAGGTTTGTCTTAAATAATTTTTTAAAAATTTAATCAATTTAAAAAAATATAATATCTACAATTATTAAATATATGTGGTTCAAAAATATATTTTATAGTGAATTTATCGATGGGAGACCTCTCTGAACGATTGGTGTGAAAGCAAGAATTCTGGCAATGGACTAAGCAAGGACTGGAGGGCCATATTGATTTTGATAATGTGGGAGTTGTGAAAACACAAGAGCACGAGAATAGTAGCGAAAGGGAAAACTTGGATGCAGCCAGGGCTGATCAAGAGCGACCTGGAGTCCGATCTTCTTCCCAAGCGGTCTCACGGCGCGCGAGTGGGGAGTAATCCCTCCGGTGGATGTAAGGTTGAAGTTGTGGCATGTGTGTGATGTTTGTAAACACCATGTAGAGGGGATCTTTACCCCCATTTTCTATCTTTAATATAGTATATGATATAATGATACGCATGCTATTTGTATTCTAGAAAAAGAACTTACAACGATGGGTGGATGACAAAAAGTTCATCTCATCATGTGGTGCCATTTTACATCATTATAAAAAACACCCTTTAGCAATGTATATTATATCATGCATGCGGCTGCCCTAAAATTTGTACATCACCGAGATCACACACAATCAAAAAAATTATTGCTTTACATTATTTTGTCCTAAAATTATTGCTACCACAATTGCCTTATAGTAGAGCACACTCATATTTAGGGTACCTGTTGAAGATGGGGAAAAAATAGGCACCGTAAATTTGTACATCGTTATTTTTTGATGCCTTATTATAGAGAGATGCTCTTATGGCATGTACAGTGGTGCCATCTTAACTTTGACGCATAGGATAAATCCTGATATGGAGGAGAAAGAAATTGAAAGAAAAGCTTACCTTTTCTTAGCAACAATACTCTCACCATAAATTTAGGAGCCTCTAGTTCTTAGAGACAATGGCGGAGCCAGCTCGGCCGGAGAGCCGGGGCGAAGTACACGAGAGCCCAGTCTGTCAGTGGTTTACCCCTAAAACTTAGTGGTTAGCTCTTCATTTGTTGCTAATCTGTAAACTAGAACCCATGGCAGAGCCCGGGCAGCTGCCCAGGGACGGCCGGTGGTGGCTCCGCCACTGCTTAGAGATAAGACTAAGATATGACCTATGTACATCATTTTTATTGTCATATTCAAATTACGTGTCGGGCTAAGATAAAACTGCTTAATCAACCATTGTACATACACAAAAATAGGATTTCAAAGGTTTCTAATATATTTATAAGATTCCTCTGAAACTCGCGTATTTATTAGTTTCTACCACCTATCCCTACCACCAGGCCACACTGGGGGGCAACAACTTAATACATTAGGATCCCAAGGCACAGTTGGACGATCGAGATTCAAAGCACTGAGTAGCTAGTCCCCCATAACTTCACTTTCATGTATCGTACCCTATTAGTCATCTTCAAACTTGTTGTTTGTAGATTTGTTGGTAAAAATGTTCATTTTACCATCTAACAAGTTATCATATAATTACACCAATAAATTGTTCCTAAGCTAACTAGTGATAAGAGGTAAGCAAATAAATGTGCTTGCCCTCTATTTTCATCGGGTTGAGTCAAGATTGTTGATTATTTACATATAATTCTTTTTTTGCGAAAATTTACATATAATTCTACACTCTTTCTCTCTCTGTCTCCTCACTTATTCCATGTTTCAACTATTTTACGAGGAAAACACACCCTTACTCGATGTAGAAACGATTTCAGGTGCTAAATGCGGGGTGACAAGGAAATAAATAGGCATGGGCAATGAAGAAGGAGAGACCCACACCATGGTGGCCCGTGTACAACTAAACCCACTGACAGATACAGTACAACGTTTGCTGCAAAGAAAACAAGGATATCGATGAAGAGACCCGCGTGGCCGTACTGCATGACACTGGACCAGTGAACCTAGCCGATCTGGCCATCTGGCTCTCTGGCAAGTACCAATTGATCATGATTCATGAGTGAGAGAGATGATATCACGTACTCCAGGGCTGGTTGGCAGGCCGGGCTGGACCGCATGCAACGCATGCAGTCGGATGTATTATGTATAGATCTAAGAAAGCATGCAGATCGATTGAACAAAAGACAAAAATGAGGTTATCCGCCTTCGGTATACATGCTTGTAGATCAAGTATGCAAATTAGTATGAAATTAAGTAAGGTCCCTGAAGAATCGGTTCGATGTTTTTTTTAACTATGTACGCCCTTAGGCAAACATTACTTGTATTGATAATAGTACGGATATATAAATGAGACAAACGTAAGTAACCGAAAACTAGGAGAATACAGACGATTATACTGTTGTATATCGCCATCGCCGCAACTACCAAGCACCTACGTCCTTCGACATCGTCGCAACTACCAAGCACACCCACGTTCTTCGCCGGCCATCGCCAGAGAAGAAGAACACCAGTAGTTGGTCCACATCTTAAAACTGAAGAAACTCCTTACTGTGAGTCATTAACGAGCCGCGATCTGGATCTAACCCGATAAAGAACATCGGCTGGGGGTGCACTCCGAGCCTCTTCAACCTTTTTATTACTGAGAAATCCGTTCTAAGTCTTGATCTCCAGCAAGTTTGTTTTGTGCACTGGCTACTCCGCAATAATAATGACCTCGTGGTCGTTGCAGTGGGATCTAGTATTAGTAGTACTATACTCCAACTGCAGTGGGAGTACTGTGCTTTTGCTGTTTATCTACCATGCGACAGTACAAGAAGACAAACATAACATTAAGCACGTCATTCCTGAAAACTAATGGCGCCAAAGTAACAGCGCTTTAGGGTACGTACGTTTGGGTTCCATTCTATCCAATACTAAGTGGTTTTTCGGATGTCAGAGCGGAGGAAGCGGAGCGGGTTTCTCTGTATTCAGTTCTGCGGAGTGGCTAAATTCATGCTTCATATTTTTCTGAAGCGAAACCAAGTGAAGGAAATTCGAATACGCCCTAACTGTACCAACTTTTTTGGCTTGCTCGCGATGTTTAGCCACTGCTTGCTTCAGTTGAAACTTAAGCTAAAAACATGTCAAGTAATTTGGAACAGAGGGAGTACAATACTAAGTGGTTTGCGGCTGTCAAAAGAACTTTCTCAGTTTGCGTATAATGGAAGAGAAAGGTTTTTTTAAGGCAAAATCTTCTACCATGTCTTGAGTTAAGTATTTTGTTAGATGAGTTAAATATTCTTTGCATGATGATATATATGATCTAGTGTGTGTTTTACATGCCTATTTGCCCATTTTGTGTCTTTCACCATATTGTAGTTTGTTAAGTGTTTTCAAGCAAGTATCTTAGTCTTTTTTTTGGCTCATCATGATTAATTTTTACCAACTTGGTTGGCTGCAAACCAAATGAAGCCCCGACAGTTTTGCCAATTTTTTGGCAGATATTACGGATGCAATGACTTACCGAAAATTTGGTCATGGCGAAATTTTGGCTAGGCTAGTTGATGCTTAAATCAAACACACATTTAATTTGGGGTGTTGGTTGGGAGGTCCATAATTTCCAGGCCAATATATGTCATCCTCCTCCTATTGCATGCTAGCATCATGTTTTTGTGTTTATTTACAGGGGATGCTAGGATCCCTTATGACCATGTCAGTTACATACCAGAATCAAGTGGAGCGATGGAAATATTATTGACGAAGCCCTTGATGAAGCTAGATTAAATCTTAAGAAAAAGAGATACCCATGAGGCACCGAGAAGAGAGCCATGGGCGATTGGCTAGGGCACACCTATACAACGGAACTTTCCCTATTTTTCCATTCGATCGAAAAAAGGGATTGGGTTCTACTAGGAAAGAGATAACAGAACAAAACTAGCCAAACTTGTAACAAACCAAACAAATCAAAGAGATGATGGAAGTGAACTTTCCTTATAGTCTCATTGGATGCCACTCAGGCGACATCCCGCAATGCTAATTTTTCTGGTGACGATCTCGCGAAGGTAGTTTCTACCCTGCATTCGAACTATGCTCCTAGTCCCGACGGCTTCAACCCAATTTTCCTTGAGCACGACAGGTCCCTTGCCAGTCTCTTCATTGTATGGCTTTTCGAGAACTTCTTCTCCCACGAAGTGGATCTCTCGGGTGATAGCTAATCCTTCATCACCCTTCTCTCCAATGCCAATGCCACTACGTCACCAAAAAATTCTGAACACTACATAACCGCTTGACATAGAAATTGTCATAGGCTATGGCATACATTTGCGACCACTGATCACGTTCCTAGTCCACTCCAAACAAGCTCCCTCAAATGGAGGTGCATCTCGGAGAACTTAGACATCCACCAAGCTCATGCATTGTTGAATGTAGCGCCAAGCCACATTTGTTCTGAATTTTGACTTCCGGAAGGCTTTCTACTTTGTTAGTTTGATCGCACTTGACCACGCCCTTGTGGACAAGGGGTTCCTGCTAAGGAGGCGACGATGGATTGATTTAATACTATGATCCTTTGCACATGCGCGAGAAATGGCGTCCTTACTTGCTGAATCCCATGCAAACTTGGTCTCCGTCAAGCGTCAAGGCAACTCCCCCTCATCAAACCTCTTCAAGCACAACCTCTCCTGTGAAGTGCGGGAATACATAAAATACCCCACTGATCAACCCATTTGTTCAGAGTATGCCGGTGACCTTTTGATCCTCATACGCCTGCACGACTAGCTAGATGGAGAGCCACCTCGACACCTTCGCCTTCATACTGGCCTGCACCAAACTTCCATGAATGTACCTTCGTGCCTATTTATGTTCCTAACGATGAACACTTATTATGATTAAAATATATGGTTTAATATATACGGCCTCCTTTGGTTCATAGGATAGGGTTATCTCAGGAATAGAAAATTTGTAGGAAGTGAGATGATATGTATTTCCTATGAGTAAAGATAGGAAAAAAGATGGTATTTGGTTCACATCAAAGGAATTTTTCAATTGAGTCTAGGTTCATGCTTATTTTCCTTTGTAATGTGAAGGAATCAATACCTATGTAGAAATAGGAATCCATTCGTATGAAACAAAGGGCTCTAAAAAGAATTCCTATAAGAATCCTATCCTACAATGTTTTTTATGATATTCCTCCAAACCAAAGAAAGACCATTTTTTCTTGCGGAGAAGTTTAATACAAAGAATACCATGTTCAAATTGAAAACAATGATTTTTATTGCTTCTCCAAAAGAAAAGAATTGAATCTAACTTAACATGTGATATGCTGGTCGCACCTTCTTATCTACAACGACTGAATAATTAAAATTTATATAAGCGCAGCAGATTAATTAAGATATCGACAATACAGCTGATATATGCAACAATTCTCTGTTCACATGTGATCACCAAATCAGGCAGATCGCAGCAAGCGGCCGGGCAGCGGATGATAAATGTGAATCAAAGGTGGTGAGGTGACTAATCGATAAATCGATCGGAGATTGTAGGTGTACCAGTTAACTGATCACAGCCTGAGAGACAAATCCAGGCCGTCGCCGGCGCGTGCCCCGCCGCCGTACTCCGGGAATCTTCTGCCGCGCTCCAGCTGGGTCTCCACCCTCGCCTTTTTAGCCTCAGGAAACAGATCGGCTTCCCGCTCCTCGGCGGCGAGCCTCGCCGTCGCAACGTCCTGCGAAGGAGGTGCGGACGATGAGAGCGACGTGGCGTGCACGCGGGTGGCGGCAGCCATTTCCCGGCGACGCCTGGCCAGACGGCGATCTTCCTTGTGCGCGTTCTGGTGGCCGCCGAACGCCTGCGAGTTGTAGAAGTTGCGGCCGCAGTAGACGCAGAGGAACAGGCCGGGGGGCTCCCGCACCGACGACGGCGAAGAGTCGAGGGTGAGCTCCCGGTTCGCCTCCATTTTGCGTAGCCCAGTTTGTCTATGTGAGTAGTACTACAAATACAATGGTGAGCAACAACAACTTAATAAATACTAGAGCTACCACCTAATTGCAGATTAAAGCCTGCTACTCCGTACTATATGATCGACAGGACTAGTAGAGCTGGTGCACCGAAAAGGCGAAAACTAGTCGATTAACTTGTCAAGGTGTATTGTTGAAACAAGTCGATTAACTACTTAGTATTACCTCCGACCCATATTAATGTACTCAACTTTGTCTAGATTCGTATGTATCTAGTTAAGTATTTAGACTAGATGCATGTGTATCTAGACAAACTTAAGTACATTAATATGAATCGGAGGGAGTACTTCTATTCGGGTTTATTAGTTGGGCATCATTTTTTAGGTCAAACTATAATAAAATATGTGTTATATGCATGTCACAGAAAATATATCTTAAGATTCATCATCGAATCAGGTTTCTAAACATAGTATGGATTAGGGGGCCAGAAAACTCGATGTATGTTTCCTCATTCATCCACCTCCATTCAGGTTTGTAAGTCGGCTATGGATTTTAGGTCATCAATTTGATTAACAAAACATATGCAACATTCCAAAAAATTGAAACCTCATTGAATGTGAGAGCTCTAAAAATAAAGACCATAGTGATATAAAAGATATTTAAGAATCAAGAGCATGTAAGAGTCCATTGTAGTCTGCATATTCATATGTATGTTTCCTCATTCCTGCCGCCCAAATAAAAAAAAAATCCTAACCTGAGGCGACTGAACCTCCGTCTGAAAAGCTCTTACAGATTTAGCGCATGCAAAATGCATTCTTATTTGTTGATAAGTAGTGAATGAAGCTACTCAAAATATAAAATGTACTCCAGAAAGACCAGATTATGTACATATAACCAAGATTACATAAAATTATATTAATATATATAATATCAAATAAATGTAAGGATAGATGTTTGCTACTATCGGGTGTAGTTCCACGGTTCCACCCACTTTTGTTTTGTACATTTTAATTAGTGTATATCATACCGAGGTGTATGTATGCGTAGTATGTAGTATACGAATGTTTAGGTTGTATTTATCATATTTTTAGTATACTTCTTTTTACATACAAATATATAGGTATTTTATAAATATAATAAAAATTAGGTGTTTACTTGAAAAAAATTCATATAGCTTTTTTTGAAGTATCTTAGATATATTATATGAACATATTAAAAATTACTACCAATACCGATTTACCATTGTAGTATATATACTAGCATATGGTAGATATAGAAAGTGGGTGCAACTACACCCAGTAGTAGCATGTATTTTCCCATAAATGTAATAAACATATATTTCATGATGAACCTACCAATACCGATTTACCATTGTCGTTATTCATATTTCGCTTTCTAGACTTTTGGTCAAATATATAGAGAATTTTGAAGAAAAAAATTCAAAAATTAATACATTTGATATTTTAGAACATTGTGAATGTATATACTACACAATAAGTAAGATGCAAGGCTGTTAATTTATCCTTCTCCTGGCATTTGCTCAATCTAGAAAACATGTAGGTGCTAAATCCAGAACGATAAGGAAATAAATACCTTGGGAAAATGAAGGAGAGATGCCCACGGCGGTGGGCCGGGGGCAATTAAGTCCATTGACAGGGTACTATACAACACGTTTGCTGCAAGAAGAAAAATAACCAATCTGCAAATAAGCCACAGCAATGAGGAGGAGGCGGTCGTGGCCATACACATACAGTGGGCTGGATCGACGACCATCACCACACCAGACCCGTGAATTTAAGTCAGATCTCGCTGTCTGCCAACTGCCAAGTATGGATCGATTGTGAGATATGATATGCTTCGAGAGGCATATGCATCTCAAAGCATGGTTAATAATATACTCCCTCCGATCCTAAAAAAGTGTCTTGAAAAAACAACTAGGATAGTTATAACTTACAGTGTAACTTGCGACACTTTTTTAAGATCGAAAGGAGTAGTTAACAATCAACTATATGATGCTATCATGTTATTTATATTTAACTTAACAGTTTATTCACGTAATAGTTATACTCCCTCCGTATCGAAATACAAGACGTTTGAAGGCTAAACTAGCATAAAAAATGTATTATATTTTAATACAAAGGTAGTATATATTAGTATGTTATATCATTAATATGTGGTTCATCTTTTTCTCTCGCAAATGTGTTGGACTATAGCACCTCTTATAGTTCGTGTACGTCATCTTATTATATTTGCTTTTATCCGTGATGAAAAGGTATGCATACATCCGGTCTATCCATCCAACACTATTTTCAAAAATATTTCCATTTTAAAGTTTTCAAATATGAAGTTTTGATGAAATTTAACCAATTTTGATATATTACATGCGAACTAGATGAAATTTAACACATTCAATATTTTTTACATCTAAAATAAACTGAATTAAATCTAAACTAAATAGTGTCTAGTGACCTCTTAACCATGACCTCCAAGTCCTCTCGGACCGCCTTCGTCTTCGTCGTCAACATTGTCATCATTGTTGTTATCTCCCTCTATATTGACCACCGTGAGCTTCTCACCGGCGAGGATCCAATTTGGCACCACCTGCGTCTTTGAGAAGGACACGCCGAGCGTCACACCCGGCACCACTCTGACATGGTGATGGTTTGAGAAAAGACCTAAACCTAAAGTAGCATATTTCTCTCAACATGCAAGTATGAAACATCAATATGCATGAGAAAAGACCCACCTTAATTTCTCATTATGCATAATAAAAATCCATATGCAACAAACATACATGTGTGGAAAATTTTATTCTATTATAATATTTATATTAAATTCATATATTACTTCAAAAAATATTATTTAAATGTTCATGTTTCATTAAATCAAACATTTCACTAAGATATTTTAGAAAAATTTCCCGCAACAATGTGCGAAGCATCATCTACTAGTTACTAGTACCAAACTAACCAAAGGGTCTACTAACCCACCACAGGGGCTGTTTTAAGCCTTGATCACCGTCAGGTTTGTTTTGTGCACTGTTTACTCGTACCACTTGGCTTGCGCCAATAATGGCGTCGAGGTCGTTGCAGCTGCTAGTCTGCTTTCGCTGTTGAAGTGCTTATCCATCGTGCGACAGTACGAGAAGACACATACTCGTCCTACGGTCCTATCCTGCAAGTTGATTAATGGCGCCAAAGTGACAGCTCTTTAATTCCTTGTGGGGATCAGGGGTCTCTTCATGACTGCCAGGCCAGTATGCGTCAGCCTCCTCCTGCTGCATCCCAGAATCGCTTATTATGGTTCTTATTACTGTTATCAGGATTAGATTAACTAAACTTCAGATCTTGCTCATATATCGGAACAGTTCTTCAGCAAACGTCACTGGCAAGCGCGTTTCAGATTAGCTTTTAAGAACGGAACTAGTGAGATCGACCGATGGAAATATTGTACAGTAAGTTTTTCTTTTGAGGGGATGGAAATATTGTAAGTGAAACCCTTGCTGAAGTTTGATCCTTAACCAAAAAGAAATTTCTGTGGGCCACAGATAATCCAGCGGTGGCCGGTTGGTTAGATCACATACATGCACATGAGCTCATCCACGGCCTCATTTCAAGTTTTGTGCCTAACAACATACTCCCTCCATTTCTAAACAGAAGGTGTATTATTTTTCTTAAAAAATTTGATTTATTTAACTTGGATCAGATTTATAGATAAATATATCAATATCAGTTATATCAAAACGATATCATCAGATTCATCTTGAAACGTGTTTTTCATATTGTATTATCCACATATTATAGATGTTGATGTTTTTTGTTATAAATTCGATCAAAGTTAATAAAATGACATTTAAAAAAACATATCACCTTATCTACAGGAGTGCAATTAAAGAAGATCGTAGCCAAGCCAACTGCCCCGCGTTAGACGTCGGCGGCGAGCCACAAGGCTTCTTCTTCTCCTATTTTCCCTCATCAGTGTCGGAGGACATCGTCGTGCAAAGCCTAAGGGGTGTGCCTATAAAGGCGTCGACAAGGTCTTCTCGTTGTCTCTTTAGGCGTGCCCTTTGCGTCCTAGAGCGAGGCGCACCCCCTCATGGCAGCCATGGATCATGGCGGTGACGACTTCCTTGTTGTGTGTTGGTGGTGATTGGGATCACGACTTCTGAGCACATCGGTCCTTTACCCGACGTTTGTTGGGAGAACCTCATGGGAGAGGCGGACTTGGAATTGTTTTACTCAGATACCAAATAGTGCAACTTAATCTACGGAACAATTTGGATTTACATTTTCATGATCATTGTGTGTCATTATCATCTTCTTCGGCTAGTGGTGGCGGCAATACACAGGCCTGGAGCTCCTAGGTGCAAAACCCCATGTCTGACCATCGTTGGTTGGCGTCGTCAACAACAGGCAAGTTATTTAGCAAGTGCAACTGTGTGTTCTCTATATCATTTCGGGGGGGGGGGGAGGAGGGATGGATCTATTCATTTTCTTCTTCTTTTATTCCATTTTCAAATACATGTCGAATTCATTTAAATACAAAATGAACATTTTATGTATATATTGATTGAATATTAATCATGTACACATTGAACATTTTACAAATATGTTGAAAAATTATATAATGCACATATGAACATTTTTAAACAGGTGTATCATTTTTTTTGTAAATGTCATGAAAATTTATTGAAAATGTATGTTTATATGTTACAACTTATATTTATTGGCACGGACATTTTTTATATATTATGAACATTTTTCTAATATTGTGTGAACAAAATCTTATATTTCATGAATCTTTCAAAAATTTCATGAAACATGTTTTAAAACTCATTGACATTTTATTTATCTCATGAAGAATATTTTGTATGTTATGAACATTTTTTATTGCACGAGATCAGTTTTCTTAAATACAAGATGAACATTTCTAAGTACACTATAAATATTCGATGAACCTCCTTAACACATGTTGAACATTAATTTCATATGTAATAAACAATTTTAATACATGATGAATGTATTTTATATTTATGAATATTTATCGACATTGATAATTTTAAAACAATTCAAAGAATATAAATGACAAAGAATATAAATAATATAAATATATCCTGACAAAGAATATAAATATAAAATTTATAATTTAAATAAAACTCAAAGTATATCCTGATTAAACAAATAAAAAAGGACAAAAATATATAAATAATAAAATAAAGAAAAAAAATGTTTTCATGAAAAAATGACTATTCTAGGGACGTATGATGATTGCTTCCTTTTCCTCGTTGATGAGAACGGACGAGCTGATTTCTGCAAAATTCTATGTGACGCTCGTGGGTGTCACACATCCGACATATCGGTGAGACTCTCCAGAGGGACCAGTCCAGTTCGGATGTGTGACACATCCGACGGCACTTTGCAGCTTCGCATTTTTTTTACTATGTTTGTATTTATTTTGTTTTGTATAGTTCATTTTACGCGTTCCCTATATTTTATTTGAGAGGTTTTTCTTTTAAGTTTTTTCTTTTTGACCTTGTTTTTTTCTCCACTTTTTATTAATACATGGTGAAATCAATACATTATGAAGTTTGTTCTTATATATGGTGAATACTTTTTACATATAATGAAATTTGTAATATACATTAAACTTTACACTTCCTAATATATCATGAACTTTTAAATTATATAAAATCCATTTTCATAATAAAAACAGAACATTTTTTATATATTTGAAAAACAATATATGCACTAAACTTACTTATGAAACATATACTGAACAATTTTTAAAGATGGACAAAAAAACAGATAAATTACATAGCTACTCAAAATAAACAGTTAAATTATATAGCTACTAAAAATAACATCATTTTTAAAGACAGCGAAAAATAGCAAATTGAATAAGTAAAACTGATTGTTTCAAAAATGGCAAGGCCTAATTTGGAAAATCCTTCAGAGAAGCCTCCCATATAGTTGACATAAGAAAAATAATACAGTAAAAAATGTTTTATGTAGTTTTAGACAGAGCTTACACCTTTGCTAAATTATTTAATTATTCATGAATTTATAAAAACAATGTGGTTTAAATTTGAAAAAGTATTCACGCTTAAAAAAAAGGTTCATGCAGTTCAAGCTATTTTCATTTCTTTTCCAAAAAACTTCATGAACCTTTTTTAAATTGTTTATGAATTTTACAAAAGTGTTATAAAAGTGTTTATGAATTTTACAAAAAACCCATATAATTTTAAAGGGGCTGATGCATTGACAAAACAAATGTTCATCAACTTCAGAAAGTGAGTACACATTTTTTAGAAAAATACTCATGTAATTTAAAAAATAATTGATGCTTTTAAAAATGTTTATGGAATTTAAAATTTGGTCATGCATCTTAAGAAAATTTTCCAATTTTTTTATAAAATGTTCATGTAGTTTATTAAATGGTTAGCATGTGTTTAAATAAATGATCACCAAGAATTGATAATACAACTTCACGTATTTACGAAATTATTGATAGAGTAAATACAAAATCATGGTACGAAAAATAATTTATCATCTATCTTTACAAAAATCATATAAGAAGAATATTGTTCAAAAATCATATACTCCCTCCGCTCCATTATATGTTCACTAATTTTTTACTCACCTAGGATCGGAGGGAGTAACTGTTTATAATTTTTTCACCCATTTCAATAAAAGATACGTCAATTAAAAATTCAGTCATGCATTTTCCATAAAATGTACATTAATTATAAAAATCTGTTTTAAAATACATATATTCATGTATATTAAATAATGTCTGTGAAAAATAGGGGAAATAAAAAATGAAACTAAAAATATAGAAACTGATATTGAGAAAGAACAGAGAGAAAACAGAAAAATGTATTAAGGGAAACCGGAAGTTGAAAAGAAGAATATGCAACAAGAAAATGACATAGATTTTTTACTACATGATAAATATTTTTAAGGTAATAATGAATTTGCTCCATTTTATTGCCTTTTGTATAACCTTTTTATGTTTATATTTGTTTGCTAACTTGGTCGAATGTTTTGTTGTTCTATTTTTCGTTTTAGGTACTCATCTTGTTCACAAGAATGATATCATCTGCAATCGTCATAAGTGTAAACTAATTCGGGATTTTCTATCGGGAAGAAAGGAAGGTATAATTTGCGTAGTTATTATTTTCAAATCATATAGGAACCAATACGCAATAGCATATTAGTCATATGTTTTTTCTGCTCCTATGTTTTTAGAATTCTACAAACAATGAAGCAATTTTAAGTTCCATTTCATATATGTTGGTAGAAAATTATGGTATGTATTCAAATAACTACATCTTATGGAAGTTATAATAAAAACAAACGCATAGTGCAAAAAATATAGAAATTTTTGGTAGCAATCTCAAACAACAACGCATAGATAAGATATCACATGTACCCGCTTACACATGTACAAAATGCGCACTCTTTCCTTTTATGTTTGTTTGTGGATTTTGTGGGTGTTTGTTTTATTAATATATTGTTTTGTCTTGTTTTGTTTACAGTGCGTTCGATGGAAGCTCCTTTTTCTAAGGATTATATTTCTCTACTCAAAGGTAGGGTATTCTTTTTTCTATATTTTTATGTTTTTTGTTTTTACTTTTTAAAATACACTTAAATATTTTTTAAGATATATATTTGACAAATACATGAATATTATAATTAAACACATGTAGAAAATTTATCCATCATTAACTTTTTAACATATATGATGAGCACAAATGTAAAATATAAAATTTATCCATCAAAGGTAGGGTATTCTTTTTTCTATATTTTTATGTTTTTTGTTTTTACTTTTTAAAATACACTTAAATATTTTTTAAGATATATATTTGACAAATACATGAATATTATAATTAAACACATGTAGAAAATTTATCCATCATTAACTTTTTAACATATATGATGAGCACAAATGTAAAATATAAAAAAAAGATATTAAAATTAAAAAATCAATGTAAAGTAAACAAATACAGTAAGAATCATAAAAATAAATAAAAAAGAACTGAGAAAAAACTGAATAACAAATAACCATGATAAAAACACCCCCAAGAAAAGGAGAAATGTAAACAAAAACATATGCAAGAAACTATTCAATGATATATTCGGACGGCTGAGAATAGGAGAACATCGATTCTTCTGTTCTTGGGACAGCCCAGCGGAGATAGCTGTAGTTGATGCGTCCTCTGCTAGACTCAACTTATGTTTGTTTAAAAATATCTTCATATTCGTTTTTACATACTTGTTAAAAAATTGTTTATAGGTTTTAAAATTTTCATATAAACCTGAGAAAAATTGCAATGACAAGATGTACATTTATCTGAAATACATATTGAATATTTGTAAGATACACAGTGATTTTTTTAATACACAGTAAAAATATTGTAAACACACATTGAAAATTTACTGTTAAACACATGAACATTTCAAATAACACACAAAAATATTTTATCCAAATTGTGTAAAAAAAATCACATTTCATGAATATTTTCTAAAGTATCACAAACATTTTTTTGAATGCTGCAAATATTTTTATCTAATTGTGCATACTTTTCTTTACTTATCCGTTTAATGTTTAAAAAAAATATTGAACATATTTTAAATTTCAGAACATTTAAAAATGACACAATCATATCTTTGAATGGTATTAACTTTTAAAAAAAATTGCTTGAAGATATTTTTACATTTCATAAACATTTTTACAACTCGTGGGAATCTTTTCAAGTGCTATGTAAAGTAATTTTTTAAACATTTATACTTATCTATTTTTACATATCAGTGGGCGGATCCTTGTAAAAAAGGTTGTTTTAGGTGTTTCCTCACCATAGCACGTAGTAAGAGGTGGGAGCGGACGTATGGCGGACGGGCGCCACGAAGGACTTTATCGTGACCACGCACCACACGCTACTGGATCCGTGAAAGTCACACCTTGAGCAGTGTTTGTCAGCGCTGGTCTCCCATACCTCGCCGGGATACACGCGGGGGTACCGGTGTGTGTATACGTTCGGCACAACTGCCTCGTGCTGGACTAGCACACTGGAGGCCACCCAACAGAACCGCCCATGCGCATGTAGACCCGCACCTGCCATGGAAATGACTAAACACGTCTGGCGCAGAGAAGTCTAGTGAGCAGCTTTGACAAGACGTTTGTATAGTGTTTACACGTTACGTGATGGTAAGGAATAGTGCGTCAGTCGATGCTTACTTCCTCAATTCTAAAATGTAGTGTCCATGGGCTTTTCGAGTTTCAACTTTGATCATAAATTTAACCATCGAGACTGACTACGGCGGAATAAAAAATTATATAATCGAAAACTTCTTTTGAACACGAATTCATTGGTATAATTTTTACCATCACCGTAATTGGTCGCGTTGGTTAAATTTATGGTCAAAGTTGAAGCACGGATACCAAGGACGCACTATACTTTAGAATGGAGGTAGTACAAACTAAGTGCATCGCCCAATTTCTGTTAAACTTTTAATTATAGATTGATCACAAGCCTAAATGTTTATTTGCAGATTGTGGTTGTGACATTTAAATAAGTACTTCCTCCGTTTTTTAATAAGAATATATTAATCAAGCGAAAGTCTTGATTTACAACAAAAAAACATCATTCAAAAAATGTTAGTCCATCTTCATAAGTACTTCCTTTGTTTTTTTTAATATAAAGCGTTTTGGCGAGCTAATTTAGCTAGGTAAAACGTTGTATATTAATGAACAAAAAAAGTACTACAGTAGTTGACTACTTAACTCCGTCCGTTTGAGGGGTTAATAACATCTAAATTGTTGCTTATTTTAATTACTATTAGCATTATTAATCTTACTAGTGTGTTTCTGCCATGTGGATTGATCACTAATGAATAAATACATTTCCGCCAATACTAAGAAAATGCATTAACATGAGAGTTGCACACAAAAATCATGCATTTTTTTATGTTTTCGAAATCTCATATTTGCCTCTTTTTGGGAATTTTTATAGTACATCGTACTACCAAATTTAATGGGTAGTATTAAATTGATCCAACGGCTAATATGCATACTTTTAGTTATAGCCTGAGGATAATCTGGTAATTTTATAATCCATTCACGTGTTAAATCTAATTATTCTAATTAATGAAATCACAGATGAATACGCCTATCATTCGTCACATGGTTCCCTGACGCCTCGCATCGAAGCAATTTCTTCAAAATTCCATGCCCCATGTCCGACATCACTAGGTAATCGGCAAGGCGGCATGCCGCATCGACGAGCGTCTCGAGCATAATTAGGATGTGCTCGATTGGCTCCGTACTTTCCAGCGTATTTCTCCGCCATGAATCTTGCGCTGATACGTTCGGCTGAGAGACATACGTATGAACTATGAAGCAAGCAACGTAACCAGGCAACCAGGCAGGTTGATCCCCCGGGAGGCTATCTAGCATTTAGTTATTTACTAGTCAATGGATATCTCGCCGGTGAACGCCGGAAAAGGAGCAGCGGCGCCAGCACACTGTACACGTTGCAGCTACTACACTATATGACCAACAAAAATATACGGGAATCCTGCCCGAAATACCCTTTAAGACGAAATATACTACCCAAAAATTGGTGTAGTATTATTATATCTGAGCTGTTGAATCACAAAAAATTAACGGTCAAAATAATTTATTTATTTTTGAAACGGTGGCAAAAGCTTTGCCACATCCATTAATTAAGAGAGAATAGAGTTGCTCGGTTAATTAGGGAAAACCGAGCGAAAACCCTCACATCCGCTGAGCGGCACCCTAAAATACTCCACACACCGCACAACAAAGAGTGCCACACCGAGATCGCACGCAGGCGTCATCGTCACCACAAGTCCCCTGAGGCGTCATCGCCAACCCTAAAACCCTGACACCAAACAGCGCAGCTCCGACTCTGGTAGAGAGCTCCGAAGGACAAAAACTAGGCACGGTAGGCGCCAAGGAAGGTCACCGAAAGGTTCACCTGCATCCAGTCATCGTATACCACAGGGCCCCGCCACCGCAGCTTCGACTTCACAGATACACAACGAACCGAGGCAAACTCGCGGACACGTCGGAGAAGAGCCGACTAACGCAACCATAACCACGTCACCTTCATCACTCACACCATCATCGTTGCCACAGAAGTGTGGACGCCACCTCCGTCGTCATCCACCAGTCCCGCTTGCCGATGCCGAACTCCGAGACGAAGCCCCCAAGAGGGTAAACAACGCCGAAGCGTCGCCGTCGTCCGACCAAAAGGTCAAGGGTTTCCCCTGGAGGGCCAAGATGTCGAGTCCGTGCAGTAGAGGTGTGGCAGCAAAACAACGATGCCTCCAAGAAGGTCAACGACGGCCACAGCCGTCGCCATCGCTGGTCGCGGCACAAGGCCGAGACGAGGCTTTCACCTCCACTCCCACGCCATCATCACCGCACATCTTCCCCCACCAGCGCCGACAAGCCCACCAATCACCGCCTCCCACCACAGATCCTCTCGTCACGCCAACCAGCCAGCACGTTGCCGCACCATCGAAGCAGGGCCACCGAACGCGGCACAAAACCCTCACTCCATACCGAGCACCACGCCGGCAAGGCTTGAGGGAGCACCGCCCGAAGCCATGAACCACCGCAGTCCCTGACCGTAGCACCACGCTCCTGCCGAAGACCAGATCTGGGCCGCACCCAGCCGCCGAAGACCGGATCCGCAGGATCTGCAAGGAGAGGCAGCCACCACCCCGGCCAAATCGACGCCATGGGGCGTCAGATCCAGCCCCGTAGCGGCGCCTCCCCTCGCACGCGCGCGACCAGGAGCTCCCTGTCCACGCCGCGCCCCTTGCACGAGCTCGCCCAGCTGACCACCGGGTAGCTCCGCCGCCGCCCCGCGACGCCATCTTCACCGCGCCAGGGTCCACGCCGCCACTGTAAAAGGTCTCTTTTTGGTGTAGAACTCACCTTAATGTACATCGTACTCAAAATCTACACACATGTAGCATACATCCCATACGAATGTGTCTGATTGCTTTTATCGGAATTTTTGAAACTGTAAAACGTGGTTTGAAAAAAACTCCATGAAGCTCTAGCTCTAGTTTGCATTTTGCGACATCTTCTTGATGATTAGTTCTCTTAATCGTTTTTTTCAAGCATACTAGTCATCTGATTGTGGTTTTGCCATATAGATAAGCATTAGTGAAAAGTGTTAGGGTAAAAAATGATTGGCAGCGTTGCAAGTGTAAGTAACCTGCTGGCAAAAATGGTTTGGTTCGGTGGAGAATAGTAAATGTAAGAGAGTGACTGTGTGAGGTACAGCTTGATTTGACATGATCATGCTTCAATAATGTGGGATACACAATTGGTGCTTGGGTCACGGGGCCTCTCCAGGTAATTAGTACTCACTCCTTCCCAAAATATAAGGCGTGCTTTAACTTTTTTGGTCTTCATCGATCAACTTTGATTAAGATTATCACTTATTATATATTCGTTAAATTAGTATAAATATACATAAAATTAAACTATTTTGTAAGACAAATATGATATTATCAGTTATATATATTAAATCTATTTCTTTTTTAATGTATTTACAATCAAAATTATGCATCAAAGATCGTGCAAAGTCAATCGCACCGTATATTTTGAGAAGGAGGGAGTAGTTGTTAATTGGTGTATCCGTGATCTATGCGCCATCATGATGATTGCTAATGGGTGGTCTTAATTATTATTTTTGAGGGTTATGGGTGGTCTTAATTAATAGTGCTCGGACAACGTGCGTCTGGTTTGTGTAATGGGCTGGCACTGGTGAGGGCGTGAGCCATGGTGTGTGTTGCTCACACTCTCCAGCGCATGTGTGTGTAACGGGGTGTCACAGCTATCCGGGCCGTCGGCCCGTGATTCCATGCGGGAGTGGCGGGCGGTCTTTTTTTTTTTAGGAACACGGTACAACTCTGACGCTCACATACACGAATATACAATCACCCCTATGACGCACACACGTACATCCTACCCTATGAGCATCTTCGCAATACTGAGCCGGTACATCATCTTGAGATTAACGAAGCCACCACCTCGTCTTCGACGGGAACGTCTCCTCCCACTGAAAGCGCATCACCGAAAGTCCTGGAATAAATCCAAAAAAATGCGAGCACCATTGTCAAATCTGGGATTTGAATTCTGATGGACTGGAATACAACCATCCACCTAACCAACTCAACCACAGACTGATTCAAAGTGGCGGGCGGTCGTGCGTCCCGGAATACACAGTCCGTTGGCTGGATATAGGGGGACACGGTGCGGGAATACAGGAGAGCGTGGACGGACCATTGTGCCCGAGGTGGACGGACCTGATAAGGTCCGACCTGGTGCTCTCCACCAAAGCTTTTTTTCGGTAGTAAGAGGACCTATTAACCGATGCGATGATTTGTTTATATATATCTTCTTATTATAAGAAAATTGGTAGATTTTTTGTTTTTCTTCCCACACTCCTTTTTACTTTTGATTTATTATTATTATTTTTATAGTCTGAATCGACACCCGTATGAAATAAAAATAACAACATAAATATCCGAACGAACTGGTGCCAATTTTGTTGTATTTTGTTGAGGGGGAGGGATGGACTTTAGGCGCAGTATTGGAAGTGTCGCTTCCGACTGTAATTACATGTCTTCAACGCAATATCTCTGTGATGTTTTATATCGAGTAGGGGTGACAGTAGCATGTCTTCCACTAGACACACAACTGCAAGTGTCGCCCCGATTCATTTTCTATGTGTTTAACGCATTTGTAACTTAATGTTTTCCGTGTGGTATAATAGACAATTACCCCGCAAAAATAATAATTATAATAGACAATTATGAAATGCGCCAATGACATTTAGAATGCATGACTTCTTCAACTAAATTTTCAAATATTTAATAGATGGTTAAGATGTTATGCTAGTTTTTCTAATAAATGAACCACTCCTATATATTATATACTTCTAATTAATAATACTTGATCTGACTAATACCTCAAATTATGAATCGTCCATGCTAAACTAAACTATACACTTATAACTTTTTTTGAGAAACACAGTACACCTCAGGCGCTCACATACACGAGTATACAATCACCCATACGACACACACACGCACATCATATCCTTATGAGCATCTTCGCAATATTGGGCCGATACATCATCTTGAGGTTAACTAAGTCACCATCTCGTATTCGACTGGAACGTTTCCTTCCAATGAAAGCACATCATCGAAAGCCCTGAAATAAATCTAGAGAAATGCGAGCACCATTATCAAATTTGGGATTTGAACTCTGTTAGGCTGGGATACAACCTCCACCTAACCAACTCAACCACAGGTTGACTCACTAAACGCTTATAACTTTCAAAACCGTTGAGAAAATAAAATGGCTGAATACTCTATGCTAAGCTAATTGAAAAGGAAAACACCATCCACAAAATCCATGATCCCTTCATCATCATCATCAGCCAAACTGGCGTCCTCCTCTTCCCAATCCACTGCGGAAACGTTCAAATCCCAGCTAAGACGACTGCGTGATCTCACTTCCATCTCCCCGGCGCCACCTTCCTCACGCTTCTGCCGTCGCTTCACCACAGACCTCGAGCGACACTCACCAGAGCTCAGCACCACAATGGCATCCTCCAGACCGACCACGTCACCGTTGCATGCCCCCATCATCGTTCCTCCCACGATCGCGTTCTTGATGCGCATTTCCGAGTCGCGATCCAGCCGGTCCACGCCGTCGATCAGTATAACGCGGTGAGGGTTCTCCACGATCGCCTCGAACAGCCTCGCTCCGAGTCCGACGTCGCCACCATTGCCGTCGTCGTCCGCTGATCTCCGCCTCTTGAGGCCGAGTTTATCGCCGGCACTACGTGCGGGTTCGTCGGAGAAGTTACCCCGCAGGGCGGTGAACTCGGTGTAGGAGCCAAACACGAGCCTCGCGAGCTCCCGAGCAACAGCCGTCTTGCCGCCGCCGTCCCTTCCTCCGAAGAGCAGCCAGGTCGACGACGAGCTAGACGGCTTATTCCTCGCCGACCTCCTTGTCACGCCGGACCGGCACCGGAGAACGGTGCCCGATATGCCGGGGACGATGTGGCCATGCTGCGGAACCCGCCGCTCGAGCGCGTCGCAGAGGGTCTTGAGATTCTCGGCCGTGAGCGCCGTGAACTTCTGCCGGCGGAGAACGGCCTGCATGCACGTGTCATGGATATCGGATCGTGACTGTGTTGATCGGCCGGGGCCGGGGATTGTATCTTGGTAGCAGCGGAGCCACGGAGGAAGGATCGCCGTCGTTACGACTAACTCGGTGCCGTCAAAGAATGCCGGCGGCGCTGTTGCAAATTTCGTTCGAGCATCACTGCAAGAAAACACAGAAAATTAGAATGCACAGTGAATCCCCGCAGCTGCAGCCGGTACCGGTATACTCGTAATATTACCTCCGATCCATATTAATGTACTCAACTTTGTCTAGATTCGTATGTATCTAGTTAAGTATTTAGACTAGATGCATGTGTATCTAGACAAACTTAAGTACATTAATATCGATCGGAGGGAGTACTATAAATGTTCAACTAATTAAGTTGTGAATCAATCTGTGGTTGAATTGGTTAGGTGGATGATTATATTCTTAGCTCACCAAAATTTAAATCTCAGATTTAATATTGTTCCTCGCATTTTCCTGATTATATTTCAGCCTTTTCGATAATGTGTTTTCAGTAAGAGAAGACATTCCCGTCGAAGACAAGGTAGGGACTTAGTTAATCTCAAGATGAGACATTCCTGTCAAAAACAAAGTGGTGACTTGTTAAAGTAATTAAGTTATATCGCAAAAAAAGTAATTAAGTTGCATGCATGCATGCGCTTGCATTAATTGGTTAGCTATTGCTGGCACAGTGGCACTTGAATGGCTACTCCTAAATTCTTAACACAAACAAGATTTTATCAAGTTTTAAATTCTGTATGCTAATGATATAGCTATAGATAGTTTTAGTTTATTTTTTAGCCACTCTAATAAAATTATCAAACGATATTTACATACATTTGATAAAGATCTTTACTTCCTCGAATTAATAAGTCTTGTGTTTATTAGGTCATATGTTTTTTTTCATTTGCTAGGAGATCAGATGGTCTTTATTGGTGATTTTTTTTTCCTAATTGCAAAATCTCAGTCGATTGAGACTTAACCAATTATCAGTCGATGCTATATTTGTGAGATCCCGTGTGAAAATTTATGCATTTTTTCTTTCTAATTACATGGTCTATCACTTGACTGCAACTTTGCTAAATCTTAATCGACTGAGATCTAAGCACACCAGGTGGGTCTAGGTCTCAGTCGACTGGTCATAGAACATGTAAAAAAATAGGTTTTTTCATGAATTTTCATACACGATCTCATGAATATGAAGTTGACTGAGATTTCGTTAAGTTCTAGTCGATTGAGATTTACCAATCCCCAAAGCTAAAAGGTGTCATTTGTTCACAGAAAAACTAAAACAAATCACGAATGTTCATGCCATGCGTCGTCAGAAATTTGTACCTTCCGTGTGGGACGTCAGCTTGGATTATTGCTCGGACGGTCTGAAGAGGTGGTTGTCCTCCTCCTCCAGCTCTAATCTTCTCGGAGACTGGATCTGGGCACGTCGAGACGACGCAACTTACTCTAGATGCCTGCTCCGACGAGACGGCGGCGTTCTGGACGCAGGCCCTGACCTCCGAGCCCGAGAAGCCGGCGGCGCGCATGATGCGGTCGACGGTGGGGTCGTCGAGGACGGAGACGGCGAGCTGCTCCAGCGAGACTCTGTTGCCCGGGCGCCGGTGCGCCCGCCGCAGCGTGGCGACGAACGCGTTGGACGGCACTGGGTCGCCCATGACGAGGGCGCCACCATGCTGGCCGCCATAGTGGATCCACCTTGGGCGCACCACGGCGGCGCGCTGGAGCGCCGCCTCTAGGAAGTGCTCGAGCGCTGCATGCTGGAGCGGGTGGGACTGGGACCTGACGCACGCGTCGCGGAGGACGCCGGCCGGGGATGCGGAGGCGGTGAGCATGGCGCGAGCGATGTGGAGCGGGGTCACCTGCGCGTGCCCCTGCCACCTTGCCAGGCTCACCGCCTGCCGCACCACGCCCGCCGCCTCCTCCCCCAGAGCGTCCTCCCGGATGCACGGCATGCTCGACCGGTGGTCCGGTGCCCAAAGCTGGCTGCACCTAGCTCGCTCGTCGAGTGGCAGTGGCAGTGGGCAGTGGCAGTAGACGTACCGTACATGTAAATATGGGTTTCTTTGTGGGAGCTACTGAGCTAGACGTGATCGAGGGAGGCTGATTTATATGTGCACGCGTACGGCCGGCATGCCTACAGGAGTAATTTATACGACTGTGATAAGTATTGATACCACGTATATGCATGTTATTTACTGCTCGACAAGCGGAAATCTAGGATAAGATCTCCAAGGTACAGTTGGGAACGTCGTCATGCATGCATGCATGCATGCATGCAAAGCCGTACGATAAGCCACTGTTCAGGGTTTAACCCTCTGTTTCCCAAGATGTACAGGGCGCGCGCAGCAGGCGACTCCTGATGAACGGGCAGCACGGCAGGTACTGACGTTTTAATTGCCGGCGGCAGCCAGCTAGAGAGGAGGCTCGAGCTGCAGGCATGCATGGCTGCGGGAAGCCGGTAAGGAAGCCGCGCCTCATGCATGCATGCGAGCTAGTCATGGCAGAAGGGTGCCATGGAACCCTGTTCCTCAGTCATATAAGAGCGATCCCTTCTTCACAAGCAACAACATAAGAGGATCGACGCCATCTTTAACGGTTTGGAGGAGATGGATGTGAAGGACGATGATGTGATGGCGGATGCTCACGATGATGCGTGCGTGTGGCTCCTATGATGGCGGCGGCGGGGATCGGCGTCTCCCCTTAGTTGGAGAGCCGTGGTTCCTGGTGCGGCGGCGTGTGGTTCGGCCTGTGTGGCGGGCGGCACCAATGGGCGTTGGTGGACGGCCACCCACGACTGTGCGGGCAGTGTGGTGGCCGCGGGCTTTGGCGCTGCGGTGGCTTCCTGCAGTCAACCAACTCCCGGAAGAAGCTTCGATCCCGGCCCGGTCCGCTCTGATCCACGTCGGCGTCCGCAGCTTGCCGCTCCTTCCGGCGTCTCCTGGTGCTGGCCTGTTGGATCTGGCGTTTGGGTGCGGGTTCGGGGGAAACCCTAGCCGATGCGGCGGTCCCCAAAGTCGACACCTTTGGCGTCGATCCCTTTCCTGAAGGCTTTGGAGTGATCCCTCTCCCTCATTGATGAGTATTGATGAGTGATATAAAAGATATATCAAAAAATTAATTTTTTTTAGTGAAATTAAGGCTTCTAGTGAACTATATACACGGGCAGTGTGGTGGCCGCGGGCTTTGGCGCTGCGGTGGCTCCCTGCAGTCAACCAACTCCCGGAAGAAGCTTCGATCCCGGCCCGGTCCGCTCTGATCCACGTCGGCGTCCGCAGCTTGCCGCTCCTTCCGGCGTCTCCTGGTGCTGGCCTGTTGGATCTGGCGTTTGGGTGCGGGTTCGGGGGAAACCCTAGCCGATGCGGCGGTCCCCAAAGTCGACACCTTTGGCGTCGATCCCTTTCCTGAAGGCTTTGGAGTGATCCCTCTCCCTCATTGATGAGTATTGATGAGTGATATAAAAGATATATCAAAAAATTAATTTTTTTAGTGAAATTAAGGCTTCTAGTGAACTATATACACGGGCAGTGTGGTGGCCGCGGGCTTTGGCGCTGCGGTGGCTCCCTGCAGTCAACCAACTCCCGGAAGAAGCTTCGATCCCGGCCCGGTCCGCTCTGATCCACGTCGGCGTCCGCAGCTTGCCGCTCCTTCCGGCGTCTCCTAGTGCTGGCCTGTTGGATCAGGCGTTTGGGTGCGGGTTCGGGGGAAACCCTAGCCGATGCGGCGGTCCCCAAAGTCGACACCTTTGACGTCGATCCCTTTCCTGAAGGCTTTGGAGTGATCCCTCTCCCTCATTGATGAGTATTGATGAGTGATATAAAAGATATATCAAAAAATTAATTTTTTAGTGAAATTAAGGCTTTTAGTGAACTATATACATGCATATCGTTCAGATGCTCGCTCGCCACTGCGGTGAGTGTTTCGATCTCCTGCTAACCACATACTTCCTCTGTATAGATATATAAGAGCATTTAGATCATTATAATAATAATGTGACATTCTTATATATTTTTAACGGAAAAAGGAGTCCTTAATTTGCTATGCGAAGAAATACTACATACTACTACTATGCTAGTAGTAGCATCTATTTGCCGAGTGGAGATTTTTGGATCCCAAGCTCCAGTGAGCTCGCTTTATGAAAAAAATGAAAAATATATTTTTAAGATTCGATAAATTCAGAAAAAAAATGTATAAACATTGAGGTGTATACCATATTTCTAGAAAATTTATGATGAAATATGCTTTGATGTGAGCTACACAAGAAAGATAAATTCATGTACTTTTATAGTGAATAGCGCATGTGCTAGAAATACAGATTTTTGCATTTTTTGTGTAGCTCGCATACAAACATATTTCACCGTAAAACTTTGCAAACAAGTACTCCCACAAGCTTTGTATTAAGTGAGCGACATTTTTTATGGATCGAAGAGAGTAATATACATCCATATGTGTGTATGTGTGTTTTTCAGATTTTTTTAAAATTTAAAAATTGAATTTCTTTTAATTTTTAAAATTAAGGAAGCTATGAAGCTCGGGATCCAAAAGCTATTTCCGCTATTTGCCCGACTAATAAATGATTAGCATAGTATTTGTTGACGCTCTCCGAAAGCTGATATGTACGGCTCCGCAGCTCTGCTCACGACAACTTAGTCATCAGTCTGATACGGTGCTTTAATTTGCAGCGTACGGGGCAGAGATTTGAGGATAAGCTCAAGATGATGAGGTGATTATTGCTTCTACGGACAGTGGCCCAAGATTGCTTCCTCTGTCCAGGACACGCACCCTCACGTGGATTAATTGTGCCCACAAATCCAGAGTGTTTCATTTTCATTTTCTCCTTTAGTTTTATGGTGAATACAAATCGAGAGTGTTTCATTTTGAAGTAAATACATTGAATTTTTTAGAACTTTTTTCGTCATAATTTATGTCTTATTTATATAATAAAGATCAATTTACAAATCGTGTAACTGATAAAACTGAATCAACATCAAATCGTCAGCTTTTGCACGAAGAACCATCAGTTAAGAATAAAAAATACAATCAGGGCCAAAGAATTTCCTAAGCTTCATACCAACGCCCAATACTTTTCTTCGACACCACCTCAGCAGCCACAAAGAAAAATTAAACATATCACCTTTTCACCTGGGCTCGATGCAACTTCATCACTTACATGCAACTTTTCGAACATTCAAGATAACTTACCAAAGGAAAAAAACCATTACCATAGAACGAATCAGATCGGAGCAACACCTCATACACACCTTTGAACTCTAGATTCGGCTTCCCCGCTCAACGAAAACGTCGAAGGAGAAAACTGTATCTGCATGCCGCTAACCATGAACCCAACACAAGATCCACTGTTTTTGATATGTCGTCGATGCATTAAAAAATCTACATCCACTCCTGGAATAGTTCCTAAGCTCCGCGTCGGCGTTGGAGTGAACGTTGTCGCAACAACGGAGCCCGAGGACACAATCCACCACAAGGATGTTATCACCCCCGTACCATCGATCCCTACTTGAACAAACTAGATCCCAAATCCCTCGGAGAAGGATCTGGAGCTTCTTTATTCAGCATCGTCGTCGCAACTGTCGAATCCAAGCCGTCGAAGGACCCAAAAACTAAACTACTAGGCCTAAACGATCTGCATGTGCGGGATCACGCAACCTGCATGTAGCGGTCAGTTCGATGCGCAAATTTATAAAATATATGATTGTAGTTATTAAACTTGTGCGAGCATTCAAATACATTTCTCGTACAACATACCAGCGGGCGTGGTGCTCGTGTTACTTCGCACAAAATCCGTTGGCATGTATGTGTACAATATAAATATTTTTGTCTTGAAAAATGGTTCGGGTAGGAGTTTGAACTAAGGATCGTCCCACTTGAGTTCAATATAAAGTATAAACAAGTTTGACTTTCTCTAAAAATCTAGTCAAAGTTAAACTAGTTTGACTTTTCAAAAAATCATACACCCTATATTTAGGAACGGAGGGAGTATATCCTTTACGATAAAAGTGTGGATTAAAAAAGAGTTTTAAACAAGCAAACCGATTTGAACTTCCAAACTGATCAAGCTAACCAAAAAGGTTTTGAATTTCAAAATGGAAATTTTTTACTTATCTTTCAAATGGTCGAAATTTGATAATTTCTTTTGGAAAAATCAACGAATTGTTTTTATTTGATCAATTTAAAATGTAAAAAAACTACAAAAAATAAAATATAGTCTAGAATGACTGTGTGGAAAATCGTTGGATAAATCATCATTTTTAATTCAATTAATTTAAAATTTAAAATCTATAAAAAGGAAATATAGTGCAGAATGATTGTACGTAAACTTTTAGACAGAAAACCTAATTATTTGTTTGAATTTAAATATTTACTATTTTAAAAACTAGAAAAACATAAATTATGCAGAATAAACGTACATAAATTATTTTGCAAAAATCCACAATCTTTTTCTTTGAATTCAAATAATTTTAAATTTTAAAATCTATATAAAAATCTAAGACAGAATAAATGTACATAATGTTTTTGGACAAATCAACAATATTTTGTTTGTATTTTAGTGATTTAAATTTAATAATGTAGATAAAAGAAAATATAGTTCATATTGAATGTACGTAACTTTCTTGCAGAAAAATCAACAACAATTTTGCTTCATTTTAAATAGTTTTAAATTTAAAAATCTAGATAAAATAAATATAGGTCAGAATTAATGTAACATAATTTTTATAGCGAATTGAATGTTTTCCGCCCAACCTCGTATTAAAAGTAAATTTATCTTATTTAAGGCATCAACTATCGTTTTGTCTGTTTGTTAGCTTGATTCACACATATTATATAGTAGTTGTGCGTATACATTTTTTACTCATCCAACATGCAAAACACCGCAAAAAAAATACCAAAATCAATCATGTTTTTTTTGAGCAAAAACCAAAATCAATCATGTAGAAAATAAAATAAAACTAACTAAAAAAATAAATAGGAAAAAACACAGTGTGCAACAGGCTTCAAGCCCAATAAATGATTGTACTTACCATAAATAGAGGCAAGTGAAAATTGAAAATTTTAATCCTAAGAAAAAAAGTTGACTTATAGGGCAAGTCAGAAATCAGCATATAAAACCATTAAACAACACAATACTATTGTTGCCGACATTCATATTACCATAACAATGACCTATCATCAAGAAGATGAAATCATCATGCAACACAGGAACGAAGCGAGACTAGAGAACTACTTTACGTTTATGTTTCCGCACATGCATATGAGTTTTTTTTATTGAATCTCACGTTCAATGTCATTTAATTGTAACGAATAAATGTAAATATTAAATACGAATATGAGAATAAACAATATATTAATTATAAACTCTAGGGCATATTTTTAACAGTATTATCCTTTAAGAAAAAAGGAAATTTAAAAACTAAAAATAATAATATTTTTCCATACAATTTACACAAAATCATGCCTTTTATAATGTGCAAGTATAAGCATATAATAGTTTGTGTTTTTTTCATAAAAATAATATTTATAAGAAGAAATGAATCTGTGGAAATAGTATTACCCATAAATAGAAGGGGAAATAAAACTAAAAAAATGAAAAGAATGAAATTTTCTAAGAAATAATGAATTAGTGGCATTGAAAAGCCCGCAAATAAAATGCGAAAAGAATCGTGTAAAAAAAATAAAAACTAACTTTAAAAAAAAGCAATGTCAAAAAACGCATACAAACAAAAACCTAATGTGCAACAGGCTTTAAGACCAATAAAAATTGTACTTACAATAAATAGAGGCAAGTTAAAATTTTGTCCTATGAGAAAAAGTTGACTTACAGGGCAAGTCAGAGTTCAACCTATAAAATCAGAAAACAACACAATAAACAAAATTAACACAAATCTTGACAAAAAAAACAATGGTTAGAAAATTAAGTTAATTAAAAAAAATCTGACTACTTACATATAGCTAAAGTGTTGAAGTATAAAAACAGTGTTTTCAATTTTAAAAATGAAAAAAAAGTGTTCGGCTCTGAATCGCTTTATCGCTGTTATGGCTCTCCACCCACTCTGCAAGACCGAAAACGAAGCAATTGCCGACATATTTGCATGTGCCCATCAACCATTTTCGTCGTCTACCTTGCTTCCCAAACCCCCGGATAAAAGTATCACTCGAAAGAAAAGTTGTTACTATGATACTAAAAAGGACACATGCAAGTTGCCAAGTTGACCATTGTTCTAGCAATCCAGCCGGGATGGCGGGATCAGCAATGACGTCAAAGCCGCCTCTTTCTCCGATGCTTCAGTTTTTTTTCTTGGAGCCAAACTCATTGCGCTAATGCTCGATCCACTTCTGCAAGGATGCATAGGCTTATATACACACAGTAATGACTTGCTGAATGGTATAGATCAAGCGAAACCAACTCAAATTGACTTTGCAGATACCATACACAGTGAAAGTTCAGTCGTCGAAGCCAGTGAAAGCGAAGATGCAGCGGCAGCAGGACGCCGCCGAGGACGTGGTCATCGTCGGCGCCGGCCTCGCCGGCCTCGGCGTCGCTCTAGGACTCCACAGGTACGCCGGCACTAATTCAGACATGTGTGTGGTGTGGAGCACGTAGGCTTAACGATAGGAGGATCACTGGATGCAGGCAGGGCGTCCGGAGCGTGGTGCTGGAGTCGTCGCCGGCGCTTCGCACGTCCGGCTTCGCGTTCATGACATGGACCAACGCCTTCCGCGCGCTCGACGCCCTCGGCGTTGGCGACAAGATGAGGAGCCACCATCTGCAGGTTCAGGGGTACACCTCGATCTCGATCTTTTTCTCAAGCTTATATCACGATCAGTAGCCGTGCTCACTTATCATATATATTTTTTCTCCTCTCGACAGGGTGCGTGTCATGTCTTCGACCACCGGCGAAGTAGTCCGAGAGCTGGATCTCAGGGTACAAGGAAAACTGTGAGATATCCATTCCATCCACCATCTTCATCGATCCTGAACTTGCTCCGTTCTTCGGCGAATTTATCGGACGGTTTGCTCCTTGATGCAGGGGACCCCATGAAGCCCGGTGCGTGCAGCGCAACGTGCTGCTCCAGGCGCTGGAGGAAGAGCTTCCGGCGGGCACCATCCGCTACTCCTCCAGGATCGTCTCCATCGACGACGACGAGCACGGCGGCGACGCCAAGATCCTCCATCTCGCCGACGGCTCGACCCTCCGAGCAAAGGTGCTGATCGGCTGCGACGGGATCAACTCGGTGGTGGCGAAATGGCTGGGGCTCGCCAAGCCGGTGGACTCGGGGCGCAGGGCCACGCGGGGGCACGCCAAGTACCCCGACGGCCACGGCTTCCAGCCCAAGTTCATGCAGTTCGCCGGCAACGGATTCCGCGCCGGCCTGGTGCCCTGCGGCGACACGGACGTCTACTGGTTCCTGACGTGGTCCCCTTCCTGCCCGGACGGCAATGGCGAGGAGGACGTCGACCAGAGCCCGGCGGAGATGAAGCGGTTCGTGCTGGCCAAGCTGAGGAGCATCAGGGCCCCCGCCGACGTGCTGGAGGCCGTGGAGAGGAGCGAGATGAACGACGTGCTGGTGGCGCCGCTGCGGTACCGGCCCCCTCTGTCGCTGCTGTTCGCGAGCATCAGCAAGGGGAACGTGTGCGTCGCCGGCGACGCGCTCCACCCCACGACGCCGGACATGGCGCAGGGCGCGTGCATCGCCCTGGAGGACTCCGTCGTCCTCGCGCGGTGCCTCGGCCACGCCATATCCGGCGACGGGACGGACACGATCGAGGCGGCCCTGCGCCGGTACGCCGGGATCCGGCGGTGGAGGAGCGTGCAGGTGATCGCGGCGTCGTACATGGTGGGGATGGTGCAGCAGAGCGAGCACGCGGCGGTGAGGTTCGCGCGGGACAAGCTGCTGTCCGGGGTGCTGGCAAGGGGGCTCCTCATGATGCCGGACTATGACTGTGGCACGCTTTGACTGCCAGGGGTTTCGGCATGGGACATGAAGTATTGTGAGCTCGAGCTCACACGAGCTTGTATGAACAGTAAAAATATTAGGAGTAAAAAAAATTGTACTAGTAAAAGTTTAAAAAAATCAGTTTTTTTAATCAAGAAACGTTGATATTTTTCTACATGCATGTAAATTTTGAGGATGAAATCACATTTATGAAGGTGTGGGAAAAAAACAAAATCGATGCTTCACACCTCCACGAATGTGGTTTCATCTTGTAAACAATATATCAATGTTTCTTGACAAAAAAACTACTGAGTTAATCGATATTTTCTGATTTATTAGGTTTATGGTGTACAATTCCATGCTTACATCGCTGGTTATTTATGTTAGGATCTATCGTCGATCTTCAACCTACATAAACTGAATTGATCAACCGACCACATTAATTGAAATGGATGTTCCTTTTCACTAACTTGCCCACTCTTTCCATTCGAAAATAGTTGATATGAAGATTATACTTTAAATTTGAACTAATATCATATCAATTATTTTTAACGGAGGGAGTACTTCCCTGTCCGTACAGGCATGGACTTAGGCCCATGTATGATGCATGCCTCATACACAATCCAATTATGTCGAAATCTAATTATGTTCGCAAGCACAGTCGTGTCTTTCACAGAGGCACGATCGCACCTCTTTTTTAAAAGCACGACTCGAGCTTTTTTTTAAGAAGTGCGATCATGCCCTTTCGCGAAAGCAAATTCGTGCCTCCCGCGGAGACACGGTCGTGCTGGTTTTTAGAGACATGACTCGTGCCTATTGTTTAGAGGCACGATCGTGCCTCCGATTTGATTTTTTTTATGAAAACGTAAAAAGCGTGCGAAAACCGAGGAGTTGAAAAAAAAATCCCAAAAAAATATATTTTAAAAATAAAAATACGTACACAAAAATAAAATAAAAAAACAAAATTTCGAGGGAACGCTGTGGATGCGGCACGTGACACGCTGTTAGCTCAGGGAAGTGCTCGCTGGGCCGGGCCGCGAACGAGTGCTCTACAACTGGTTGCTGTTCTCCAATCATGTGCCTCTCAAAATCACTTATTTGAATTGTTTTTTTCTTCCATAAATGGACTCCAATCTCTCAACCTAGTCGCCTTAGGATCTTCAACGCCTGATATTATAGACCCCCCCCCCCCCCCCTCCCAATCGCGTCTACCGCTGAGGATCCCAATAGAGAAGGCGAATAAAGTGACGACCCAACCACTCATCCTAGAATTAGCAAGTCGGATCCAACGCCTCATAAACATACAAAGGAGAAAATAAATTTTGCTTCTCCCCGCCAACGAAATAACCCACACACGCGGTAGGGCTTATTTAGCGCACAATGCGTTGAAGGGTAATCTAACGTGCACACGTCAAGGCGTTCGCTTCGGTTGGCTGGTCAGTCACCATAATGGACCCATCCAAAAGATGGAATGAAAAAACAAAGAGGAAGGAAAACGATAAAAAAAGGTAGATAAAGTAAAAAATTCTCGCAAATTTCAACAAAATTTGAAAATTATGAAAATATATTCATGAATTTATTTATGTGTATGAATTTACAAAAAATATTTATGTACTTCAAAATATTCATGAATTTAGTAATGTTCAGAAAATTTTAAAATATTTGTAATTTCAAAAAATGTTACACAAATTTAAAAACTATTCATGGATTTAGAAAATTCCTTGCATTTTGAAATCAGTTCCCTAACTTTCAGTAATGTTGATGAATTATAAAAATATTCAAAAATTTAACGAATTTTCATGAATTGAAAGTTTTAAGAGCATGGAAATATTTCTACTTCTCACGTGGCAATTTTGGAGATCACGTCATTTTTTTTCTTGGCGATGGCAGATTTCTACTAGTTCCATGTCTATTTTTCATCAAAAATTGTTTTCTAAAGATCGCGACTGAGATGGGTAAACCTGTTGATGCTTCCAGACAAAAAGGAGTGGAACAAACAACTGATTCACCAACTCTTCTACCCCTTCGATGCGTCTGAAATTTGCAGCATTCCTTTGGCCTCGACTGAGGTGGAAGACAACCTGGCGTGGCACTTCGAAAGGAATGGGGTTTTCACTGTTAAGAGTGTGTACCGGCTGGCGGCCGCCCTCGCACAAAAGGACTATGCTGCTGCATCTTCTTCAAGCAGAGACACGGATGATAGACCCATATGGGACATCATCTGGAAAGCTAAAACCCCGGAGAAAGTAAAAAAAAATGGATGGAGAGCTGCAACAAACTTCCTGGCAACGACGAGAAATAAGAACAAAAGGACGATCACACATGACAGTGTATGTACTATATGCGGAAATGGCGAGGAGGATGAATTCCATGCCCTAGTGACTTTTACAAAGAGCACTGCCCTGAGACACTGCATGAGGGAAGAATGGACCCTCCCCGAGGAGGAGAAATTCAGATACACCGGACAAGACTGGCTGCAAATACTTCTTCACACGGAGGAGCAAGAAACTAGGACAAGAATCCTGCTCCTTCTCTGGAGATGCTGGCACTTGCGGGACAATTGCATTCACGGTGATGGAAAAGAAACAACCGGCGAGTCTGTCTTCTTCCTACGCTGATATGCTGAGGAACTGGGCCTGGCTAACAGAGACACGCTGGAGGGCAAGGGTAAGAGGAAGAGTGCCCCCAACGACAAGTACACTGGCGGGGAAAATACTAAGGTGTTTGTTTTGGAGATTATTGACCCGCACCTGTTTACACCGTAAATAGAAAACGATACATGTGTTTGGTAACTTCAGGTCGTAATCGGTTAGCGCTGTAAACGGATTCCGGCTAGTTATCTGTCGATACCCCCCACCCCCCACCAGTAAGGGTTGCATTACCCAACCCTGGTTCTCTCCACGACTCCTTCCTCCTCTTCCCCACGATCCTCTCCTCCTAGTCCAGCATCGTCGCCGCCGCCTCCCCCTCCCCAACCTTCCAGCGCCGCCGCCTCGCAGATCCCATCTGAGCCCCCTCGGCCTCCCCTTCGCACTCCCCTCGTCCTTCAACACCATGACATCCGCGCCACGCAAGCCGCCGGGCAAGCCGCAATCCCCAAGATCTGGATGGATTACTGAAGCAACCGTCAAGGAGCAAGAACGTCGATCTTCACTTGTCCACCCCATCTCTTCTTCCTGCATCAAGCTCCTCCTGAATCTGAAACTAGTTCAGCTTTGGAAATTACGATTTTGATTTCAGATTATAACTTCATAGCAAACTCTGTAAAGGTTAGTGATACCGTTCCTGGTATGAACCAAACAAAACAATAGATTGTCCGTTACCAATTCGATACCACCGCAACCTGTTACCATTGCCGTTTACGTTACCAACGAATGAACCAAACACCTTCTAAACAGAAAAGGTGGAATGGGCCTGACCCTGGAACCGTGAAACTAAATACGGATTCCTCATTCTTACCCGAGTCAGGAGCGAGCTGCGCCGGGGGCGTGGCTAGAAACCACAAAGGAATGGTCCTCCTATCCGTGAGCAAACGCTTGCAAAGTTGCAGCACGGTTGAAGAAGCTGAAGCCAAAGCAACCTTGCTCAGTTTAACTGAACTGGCAAAGCTGTACAACGGCCCTCTCATTCTGGAGATGGACTGTTATGCGGTTGCAAGTGAACTGCGTCAGGAAGCTACTGGTAAAACCAGCTGCTATGCCACAATCTGTGATATCAAGAACTGCATGAAAAGGTTCCAATCCGTTGAGGTCACCTCTGTGAGCAGAAACTGTAATTCAGTAGCTTACCAACTGGCTGCCCTAGCGAAGGATGGACAAGAAAGCATCCTGGAGGGGACTGCACCAACAAGAGCCTGGAGAGCACTGGAAGATGAACGTAAATCCATAACAGGGTAGTCTTTTCTATTTTGTTATTCTCAAAAAAAATTGTTTTCTAAATCATGATAACTATTTTTTTGTGTCATCTGTAATGTCACAACTCACAATTGTTGTCATGTGATAGTTACAATGTATTTAGCCGGTAATATAGCCTGGCAAATAGATAAACTTGAGGAAACATCAAATACATAGGCGGTGGCCCTTATTTAGTCAGCAGCAACTCCACCACCAAGAGTTGCATCACACACACACACACACACACCATACGCTGCATATAACAAGTGAGGTGCACGTAGTTGCAAGGTCTCCATGGCAGTATGGCACCATAGCTCACACATCCGACCAAGTGACCTTGAACTCTCCAATGGACTCCTTGAGCCCCAGCGCCTTCCACACCGCCGGCGACCCGTCGACGACGTTGTTCGGGCAGGGAGGCTCGAAGTTGTGCTCGGCGTCGCATCCGTTCACGGAGTCGCACTCGTCGACGACCTTGGCCAACACGGACCGGCCGTTCCCGTTGATGCGGACCATCTTGTTGCACCTGCGCGTGCCGTCGAGCCGCAGCCACCCCGTGGACAGCGCCACCACCATCGCGCTGTCCGGGTGGAAGCGGTTGTCGCAGAAGGCCTTGCCGCCGCCGTCTCCCCCGGCCGCGAAGCTGTTCAGCGTCAGGATCGCCGGCGTCTTGGCGGACACCGGCGGCGAGCACTTGAACTGCGGGTAGCGATGGCCGGACGCGCAGCAGTCGGAGCCGTGCGCCTTGTTGCACTTGCCGGCCTTGCCGTGGAGGAAGCCGCTGATGTGGCATTTGCCGCCGCCGCCGACGCCGGCGCCTGGCTTTGCGTGCTTGTGCCCGGAGACGCCATGGATGTGGAGGCTGAGCGACAGGACCAGCAAGAGAGCAAGCACGGCGAGCAGCTTCGCGTTAGCCATGTCTGCCGGCCGGTCGGTTCCCTGCTGCAAGTCTGCAACCTACTCGTCTTGGTGCAGGGATGCGTCGATCAGTCTCCTTTATATAGAGCTCAAGGAACAGCAATGTCGATGCATGTTGTTTTCACCGGGCATGTTAATTCAGCCCGGTTTCTTCGGTTTTGCAACCTCCAGCTGGTTGCCTAGGGTTTACTCGTGTAAATTTGGGCGATTAAAACGTTGTGCGTCCATCACACAGTTCTGTTTGCAGGCCAGCCGCCAGGTAAACTTCTTTTTGAAATGCTAAATGTTTTGTTAAACAGCTGTTTCGGTGAAAGAAATCTTGGCATGGAGCTGGCTACCAATCATAAGGGAGCATGCGCATTCCTGTTACCTACTAAGGTGCAGACAATTCTGACGATCCCAGTGGATGAGATTCCAAGGTATATGCAGTCAGCTTGTTGAGAGTGACTGTATAAGTGTGTCGTTTCCGTTGTTTCCTACAACTACTTATATGTTATATGTGAATGGAACATAGGAATCTAGGTTCATCCCAGTCATCTGTGTGGTCTCACCGGAGTTCTCTGCAATTTCTGTAATCTGTCCCAGCAAAGTGGCGACGGCTTCCTGTGAGGAAAACATAAGGCATACATATCACTTTAGAGCATCTCCAGACGCGCCCCCAAGAGGCCCCAAGCCGGCGTTATTTGCGTCGGATGCATGAATTCCGCCCAGTCGCGCCCTTAAGGGCTCAAATAGCGTCAGATTGGGTCAAAATTGAGTCCGGCGATCCCTAGCCGACCCGTCGTGCTGGGGTCTCATGGGGCGCCGGATGAAAAAAAAACGGCGCAAACGAGGGAGCCTTTCGCGCCGTTTCGCGCCCTTTCGCGCGCGCCTCATCCACGGCCCCACCTGGCGACGTCTTTCCCACGCGGCGTTCTCATCCACTCGCCTCGGCTTCCCCGCTCCTGGCGCCGTCGTAGTGGAATCAATGCGGCGTCGGAGTCGAGTCCAATCTCCGCGGCAGGCGAATCAATGCGGCGTGGAGTAGTCCAATCGACCGCCGGCCTCGCCGCCGCGTGTTCCCCAGCGGTGACGACGCGCGTCCACGGCCCCCCGCTATAAAAACCCGAGCTCGCCGCACACTCGCCGCTCTTCGTCGCCTCTCTCCTCCTCGCCTCCCCTCCTCGCCGCCATGGACAGCCTCGCGAAGAATGGCTTCACCCGTCGCAGCCTCCACCTGATGGAGGCAATCCTCCTCGCTCGGGTGGGCTATCCCTGCCCGCTGCACGACTGGGTGCTCAGCAACGGCGGCGTGCCTGTGCTGTCGGTGCCTCGTCCGGGCACGGCCTTCGACATGGAGCTCGAGGACGCCCGCACCTCCATGACGCCGGACGAGCGCGCCAATCCGGTGAACTCGCCGACCAATGTGGCGATCTGGGAGGCCGACTTCAAGCAGCGCCGCGCGCAGGCGATCGTCTCCACCAACGACCTCCATCCGGTGGCGGGCCAGCAGAACCGCGACGGCCGGCGGCGGTGGTGGAGCGCGGAGCGACGCACCCTCGCCGTCCTCGACTACATCGAGAACGGCAACCAGCCGCGGCTCTAGTACCCGCCACTGGCCGCAGCTCCGCGCCGCTCCTACTCTCGCTCGCCCACGCCGTTGTGGGCGACCATGCCACGCGGCATGGACGAGGCGACGTCCTCGTCGTCCGGTGGGTCGGCGTCTCGCTCCGCCGGCTCGCACTCCTCTGGGCCGGCGTACTCGCCGCCGGCATTCCTCCCCGTCAAGACCGAGTCGGGGACGACGCCCCTTGGTCGCTGCACGCGCTCTGACGGTGTCGTCATCGGCGGATCGGGCCGCTCCTCGTCAGCGCTCCACCTCCACCACGCCGGGGCCTCATGTCTCGGCTTAAACCGAAGAAGGAGGTCGTCGAGCCCCCACCACCCCCGCCGGCCGCCGCTGACGACGAGGAGGATGACCCCGGCCTCACCTGGGCGCGGAGCGACTACCTCCTCAGCGAGATGGAGCGCCAGAGGAGGGAGTGGGAGTTCTTCGAGGGGATGAAGTGATCCAAGGCGGCGGCGCAGGGAGAGGGCAGCAGCTGCCGCAGCAAGCCCACGCCACCGGCGCCGGCTGCTTCGGCGTTGGTGGTGCTCAGTGACGAGGAGGAGGACGAGGAACCGATGCCGTTGTGGGTGAGGAGGAAGAGGGGGTCTGCTGGCGGCGGCACATGCAGCGCACAGGCCGCCGTGAAGCGCGAGCCCATGGACGACGACGACGACGACGCAGCCGGCGGGGCCGCTGGAGGAGGCGCCGGAGGGGACGGCGGGGAGCTCAACATGGACCACCTTTACAAGTTTTTTGCTTTTCAGTAATTTTTTTAGTTTTTTAGTTTGTACTATGTATAATTAGACCAAATATTATGAATTAGGCCGAATTTCGTTCATTTTGCCTTATTTCAAACAAAATTTCGCCGAACTTGAGGGCCTCCTTTGGGGCCGCGGCTGGGTGGCCGGCTGGCTGGACACCTTTTCGCCGCCCGAGCGCCCCCCAAGCGGCGCTAAAATAGCATCGAAAAATGGCATGGGGGCCAAACGGCTGGAGATGCTCTTATCCTGCACCTCACACGGTTACAAAAAAATTAATCAAGATGGCGGAAAAAGAAAAGAAAAGAAGATATTTGATTTTATATGTTTAGATGTTGCGCTAACATCAAATGATAAGATAGCCCGCTAAATGGTCGATATCTCGGTGATATAGCTGCCAGGAATGCTTGCCGATATTTATTTTCTTCGTTGAATACCGGCAAATAGCGGGATATATATGTGATATATCAGGATTCTTTGTTGTCAAATATCGGTAAAAATCGGCAAAAATGTTCGCCGATATATCTATCCAGCTATTTTAAACCATGGCTAACATGTATTATATAAACTATGAAAATCAGCAACAAATATTATATGTGTTCCATATGCAACCTATAAATTAGCGATTGTGGCAATGCAAAATATAAAAGAAAATAAAACTAGACATGCCAAGTTTTTTTGGTTTTTTCATCAAAAGAGAGTCCACGATCTTCGATTTCATTAACAGAAACCATCTGGTATTTTGTAGCCTAATGTAATGATTTATTGGAATAAACTCTTTAAATATTGTAAAGCGAATTCATATAAAGTTATTTTAGTAAAGTTTGCTTTAAAATAAAAAATTGGCATGTTTTCTAAAAAATATAGATTATACAGAATAGAAAAATATGTACACTAAAATAAAAAATATCTGAATACCTTTTACTATAATATGTGACTTTTTAAAGCACAATTGTTTCGAAATTAACATAAGCATTTGTTAAAGTAGTTTTTTACATATTATAAAGCTAATATATAAAGTGTTTTCAATAAATTTCATGTTTATAAAAGATATATTTTATAAAAAATTAAATAGAAAATGTATATGAAAAGAAAATAGAATTTATTATATGAGTATATTTTGTAATAATGTGTAATTTTAAAAGCACATTTATTTTATTTATATAAGAATTTATTCTAAAATTGTTTTAACATGTTTTTATACAAAGTGGTTAGTTGTGCACGCTCTATGGCAAGTACTCCACGTGACAAGAAACCTACAGCAAGCAAAGACAAGCACTTCATCATGTTCACTCTGTTTCCAGGCATGGGCCTTTTGCTTTGTTCAATTAATTCATTGGACGAAGCTCCCCCTCCCTCCCCGCATCATCATCAGCAGTGACGCCATTCTCCTCTGCTTCTTTTTCTTCAAGCAAAGGAAACCCTCCTTCTGATCTGATCTGATTGATGCTGAGGCATATGTACAATCACCAGGGGAACTCTTGATTTGCTCAACGGTCAACGCCTTCCCAACTCACCACTGTTCAACACAGTGTTACGAGCTGTTCAGTCACTCAGTCCCATAAGCCACTGTAAACATGGAGCAGCAGGACGCCGCCGAGGACATCGTCATCGCCGGCGCCGGCGTGGCAGGCCTCGCCGTCGCCCTGGGGCTCCACAGGTACAGATTCGTCGTCCTCCTCCTGCCTGCACACATATATGTCCCCATCCTCTGACGTGATCAGCTCTGACGCTTATCTGAACTGAACTGCAGGAAGGGCGTCCGGAGCGTGGTGCTGGAGTCGTCGCCGGTGCTCCGGACTTCCGGGTTCGCGATCGCGGCATGGACCAACGCCTTCCGCGCGCTTGACGCCCTCGGGGTAGGCGATACCATCAGGACCAAACATCTGCAGATTCAAGGGTACACGCAGTCCAAATTAATCACTCGATTTCTCACGAATTTTCAGTCCTTGGCTTTAACCAGTAGATGTTCTTCTTCCTCATTTGTATAGGGCTTGTGTCATGTCTTCGTCTACCGGGGAAGTGGCCCGCGAGATCGATCTCCGGGTCCAAGGAAAATGGTGAGAAACACAACCATCACCTGAATCTGAATCTTGGACTTGGTAATTCCAAGCCGTGGCATTAGAACTGCTCTGTTCTTCGTGAAGTAAGAGGTCCTTGGCGATGCAGGGGACCCCATGAAGCCCGGTGCGTGCAGCGTAACGTGCTGCTCGAGACGCTGGAAGGAGAGCTTCCGGCGGGCACCATCCGCTACTCCTCCAAGATCGTCTCCATCGACGGCGACGGCGACGGCGACGGGGGCACCAAGATCCTCCATCTCGCCGACGGCTCCACTCTCAGGGCGAAGGTGCTGATCGGCTGCGACGGGATCAACTCGGTGGTGGCGAAATGGCTGGGGCTCGCGAAGCTGTCCGACTCGGGGCGCAGGGCCACGCGGGGGCACGCCAAGTACCCCGACGGCCATGGCTTCGAGCACAAGATGCTGCAGTTCAGCGGCCAGGGCTTCCGCGCCGGCCTGGTCCCCTGCACCCGCACCGACGTCTACTGGTTCTTGACGTGGTCTCCTTGCCCTGCTCCTTCGTCGCCGGACGGCAGCAAGGACGACGTGGACCAGAGTCCGGCGGCGATGAAGCAGTTCGTGCTGGCCAAGCTGAGGAGCATCAAGGCGCCCGCCGACGTGCTGGAAGCCGTCGAGAGGAGCGAGATGAACGACGTGCTCGTGGCGCCGCTGCGGTACCGACCGCCGCTGTCGCTGTTATTTGCGAGCATCAGCAAGGGGAACGTGTGCGTCGCCGGCGACGCGCTCCACCCGACGACGCCGGACCTGGCGCAGGGGGCCTGCGTCGCGCTGGAGGACGCCGTCGTCCTGGCGCGGTGCCTCGGCGACGCCGTCGTCGGGAAGGAACAGGAGACTGTGGAGGCGGCTCTGCGCCGGTACGCCGGGATCCGGCGGTGGAGGAGCGCGCAGGTGATCGCGGCGTCCTACGTGGTCGGGCTGGTGCAGCAGAGCGACCACGCCGTGGTGAGGTTCGCGCGGGACAGGCTGCTGTCCGGGATGCTCGGCAAGGGGCTCCTGATGATGCCGGACTACGACTGCGGCACGCTATGAAGGACTCGGTGTCACTCCACTATTATCTATTATTGAGTCTCCTCAGGCCGCATATGTAGATATTGGAATTGACTGTAATTATTTTAATTAACGCGTCCGTCAGGATTCGATCCTAAGACCTTCTGGGCTGATACCATATTGAGTTGCATGCACCAAACAGTTCAACCCAAAAGCTTAAGCTGATGAAGAAAGGTGAACAATTCACTTATATTCCAACACAAGTTGCTATCAGTTTCAGGAGACTCGGTGTCACTTAATGTTCTTTTATGGAGATCAAGGATATAGATGGAACCAAAATCATTTTTGTGTCGGATCAGTTATGTACTCCCTCCCATTCCTTACTCTGCGCATAAGTTCAAACCCGCATACCAAGGACAGCCTCGCTGTATTTTTTCTGGACCAGTTTACCCCTGAGCGAAGTCTTTTCCATCCACGCGGGCGCAGACCTTTCAATCTGCATGCAGCCCTCCTTCTATGCATTGAACCACGAGTAACCAATGCACGTCTAAAGAATGAGCAAATTACGGAGAGGATTAACTGCTCTCTTGCATGCAACAGCCTGGCGGCATGCGTGTGCACGTTTATTTACGGGAGAATTAGTTGCACGGCGCTGCATGCAAAGCGAGATATCAGGGGCAAGATAGGAAACAACAGGGGAAAAGAGCAAGCGCGCAGAGTATTACGGAAATTTTAGAAAAAAATTATGCGCAGACTAAATAGAATCGGAGGGAGTATGTATATATTCCAAGATGCAATATCTTTCTTCTTCATAAAGCATTTAATTAAATATTTTATCCAGATCAAGCCAGCCAGTATTGGTGCAATCGGATTCATCCGCGGCGCTCCAATCTTTAATCTCTAATGCTTTGGATGCTTCACCATATGCTCACATCGTCTTGGAGGTTCAATGGCAAATCATGGCCGTACTGATTGTAGCACTGCTTACTTGCTAAACAATGAGGACCTTTTTGTATTGCTGAACTTTTGTCAGCTACTCTTAGAATAAAAATCCCACTACTTTCGCAAAAAAAGAAAAAGAAAAAAGAAGGACATAAGAAAAGAGTATGCTAACTGTTCAAAAAAATGGCTAACACAAAGAATAGTACTAGTAGATACATCCATTTTAAGACAAGTAATATGGATCGGAGGAAGTACTACATTTTGGATGTTTGATAAATGGGTGATGATCTTGGAGATGATGCACACAACCGTTTTATTAAATTTGGATTATCTTGGAGATTGTCTCCCCCATTGCGAGGTCTCTCCCATGGCGACACGGATACTAATATAAATATAACATCAAAAGTAATTTCATTATTATCATCAATTATGTGATGCCTTGAGCATCATCATTGGTTGCCTGCCTCGCTCGATACCGGCCCCGGAAGGAGAATGTGTCTGTGAACAGAGGCCATCCGGAAAGAGTCCACCTTGTCGGGTGGCTCGGGGCAGATAATTATATGACAAAGATGGAGTGGCGCCGCAACACAGGTGTGGCGGTGCAACCTGTATGATGGTGGCCAGTGGCAAAGCTTAGTGGAGGGCAGCATGGGCCATCGCCCCCCAAGCCCATCAGATTTTGTCATACCAATCCTATGCAAATAGTCAAAAACCAATGAAATGTGGCCCTGGCCTGATTTAGGTGACCCCCAGCCCATTTGCCCCTCCTACACTTTGGCCCAAGCTTCGACATTGTTGGTGGCTTCTCCCCGCCTCATCGGGCTCCGAGAGGAGCTGCACATCGCCACGGGCGAGCGGAGTATCCACCATCGTAGGATGCAGCCACGGTAAGTAGGGGCCTACCTCGAGGAGTCGCGCACGGCTAAGGATGAAAGTAGTTAGGATAATTTCCGTCCGAAACCGTTTCCGAATACGTTTTTATAGGATACGGTAACATATTTTTTTACATCCGTTAAAAATTCGATCCGAACCCGAATCTGATTGATAGGATACAATATAGGATATGGTATCATAAATATCCGACATAATAGTATAATCCGTTTTTTCTAGCCGGATAATCCGAACTTTTAATTTCCGAATCCGATTGATGGACGAAGTTTTAAGTATTAAGAAGCGGTATGTGAATGTTACCTTTGCGTATGGAGTATGACATATGTTTGTTAGTGATTTATTTGGATTATTTCAATATTATCTAAGTGCTTTATGTGTTCTTAAAGTGTATAAGTATGTATATTTTCTCATTCTTTGTGTATGATTATAGTTTATATCATTTATATATTTCTCATATATGAATATGATAAATGTCCGTTTTTGATCCGATGTTTTTCGGTTACCGTACCGCTTCCGAACCCGCATATTCCGGTATTCGAATCCGCATCCGTTTCACTTACGAATCCGAAAATAAATATGGAATAGGATACGGTATAGAGATTATCCGATCGAACCAGATCCGTATCACGCCTAAGCACGGCAAAGGCGGAGTCGCTTGACGCCTTGAGAAAGGAAGCTCTCCACGCTTAGATCTTCGAGAAGCGTCAAAGGCAGACATCTCGCGCCCTTGCAAAGGACCAAAACCGAGCCCTCATTCGTGAGGAGAAGCAAGGATATGACGGCTCGCTCTGCTCTGACAGGTGAGCAGGTGTAGATCGATTCGTTGTTTCTCCGACCACTGCTTCCGCGAAGAAGAAGATGTCGACAACGGCAAGGGCAAGGGCAAAAGCAGAACAAGCATGGATGAAGATTAGCAAGATTTATAGTAGTATAACATGTTACAATTTTGTAGTCCGATGCCATGTATTACGTTTGCATGGATATTATGTATTTAGAATTAAGGTATTTATTTGATTATGAAAACAATAATTACAGGTGTGATCGAACAATGTTCGTGAACAAGACCGAACATCTCTGTAAACATATAGGAAAGCAAATTAGCCAAATTCAATTATAGTTGCTTCAAGAATGACCTTTGAACATGGCCTAGTATCTCTCTTAGTGTCTTATTACTACAAAATTTGGTCGTCATGGTTTGCCATCTGGATGCCTATGTATTTTTTTTCATCGGAAAGAGGTGTATCCGGTCTCTGCATAAATTGATGCACACAACCAATTAGCATAGTTTTTGGCCTTAGCATAGCTGGTTTATTTATTTTGTTTTGTTAGATTCTTTTTGCAAGGATTTTTAATTAAACTTGTCACTTTTTGTATATATAAACAATGAGGTTCCGGCTTGGCTTTTGGCCGGCAGTAGTTGAAGATAATATTGAGCACAACGGGTGGAACACCATGCCTTTTGAGCTCCAGGTGTTACAATCTGCCACTTTGCACATGTTGCTACCAACAAATAAAGCTAGTAGCATAATACTAGCATGCTTCTTAATTAAAAAGTATATCTACGTATGTAGTATACCTAACAAAAGCAAATAATGTTGGTAAGGTAACTGCAATAATTGATCGGCGCATGGATCTCTGTTTCTTCACTAGCCGCCTCTCCCATCCCACGGAATCAACTAGCCGCTCAAGGAAACCACCTATGCAGTTTCCTTCCAGGCTCGTGGCACCGCAATCTTGAAACAGCTTAATTTCCAGGCCCATACCCTGCCTCTCAAACGGACGTGAGAGCCAAGGCAGCGGCAGCGGCGCACGCCTGGACGTGGACGGACGGCCGCCGCGCTGGACCAAAGTCAGAGTTCTCTCCTTCCCCGGTCCAGCAGAATCCGGTCATCCAACCCAACCCACGGCCTCAGCTCCATCCCGTCCAATTCGTCACGTGAAGATGAGATAGATGATCACCTCGATCGGGCCACCTTCCAATTCCATGCCGTTATAAATACGTCACACACTTCAGCTCCTGGTCCCATCATCAGCTCCTGCAACTCCCCTGTTCTCCTTCTTGCTCCGGCCTTCTTCGCGCTCTGCTCCCGAATCCCGGCTGAAACCGAAATGGAGGGCGTGGAGGAGATCGTCATCGCCGGCGCCGGGCTGGCCGGCCTCGCGACGGCGCTGGGGTTGCACAGGTAATTGAGGAATCATCTTGAATTGTTTCTTGCTCGGTTCACCTGGACCTTGGTTCGAGCTCTTGGATTGTTTCTTGCTCGATTCATCTGGAATCCTGGATGCGAGGTTGAAACTCATGGAGGAACTGGTGGTGCAGGAAAGGGGTGAGGAGCTTGGTGCTGGAGTCGTCGGCGACGCTGCGGGCGTCCGGGTACGCCTTCACCACATGGACCAACGCCTTCCACGCGCTGGATGCGCTTGGCGTCGGGGACAAGATCAGGGAGCACCACCTGCTCTACGAGAGGTAATCTTTCAAGCAACCCCACACCAAAGCTTTGCTTTGCTTGCTCTAGAGGTGATGGTTTATTTAGAACAATCTGCTCATCATACTCTGGTTCAGTAACACTAGTACTCCCTCCATTTCATTCATAGTGCGCTCACGCTTATCGAGATTCAAGTTTGACCGTAAATTAAATCAACGAGACCAAATGCGGCGGAAGCAAAAATTATACCATTGAATTTGTATTCGAAAAAAGTTTTTGATGATACATTTTTTGTTTTCGCCGCAATTGGTCTCGTTGATTAAATTTGTGGTCAAAGTTGAAGCACGGAAAACGAGGACACACTATATTATGGAATGGAGGGAGTACCATTTAGAGCAAGTACAATAGTGTCTAGTCAGCTGGCTATAAGAAATTAAATAGTATATTTGTGCTTAGTTGGAGGAGAGAGAAAAGAACCGGGCTACTAATTAGTAGCCAGCTGCAACACGTGCTCCTAGGCACTTTGTTTGTGAGATAAACATATGAGCCATATGTTGCTAAAGTAATACTCCTTATAGTCTTACTATTGTACTACTTATTGACTATAAGGTTAGCTATAGATGACATGACATCTTCTTCTGGCCGTCAACATTTGATTTGCAGACTGTGCTATGAATTTGGCCCGCTATAACTAACAACATTGATTATTTATTTACTTTTGTTGTGATTGCTCAATATTTTTTTTACTTTTGTTGTTGATTTCTCAAAAGAAAAACTTTTGTTGTTTGCCTTTTTTCTTGCGTGGTAACTTTTGTTGTTTGTCAATCATCAGTGAACTGAAAATTTTACCCTTGAACTGGAGTAAGAGACAATAAGCTTTCTTTCGGCAAGAAGGCTGTTCATTGGAGGGGTTATCAATTTCTCGGGAGTCTAGCCTTCTTTTTGAGAGAAAGAAAAAAGATTTACATTTTGTAGTTCTACCCCTAATTCTGAAATTATGTGCAATACAAGGCTGTAGGTCACTGAGTTATTGTAGTTCAACTTGTTGGCAGGCTGGTGGCCTTCTCTGCATCCACGGGCGAGGTTGCCGCAAAAAGGAGCCTGAAGATGCAGGGCAAAAGGTACCGAATCTGAAACTACAGAAGCACGATCTCACGATTTGTCATTGCAATCTTAAGAACAAAGCTCTGACCATGAATCTGCAAATGTCATGGATCCATTCATCAGCGGGCCTCACGAAAACCGGTGCGTGAAGCGCAACTTCCTGCTGGAGACGCTGGAGAAGGAGCTGCCGGAGGGCACCATCCGGTACTCCTCCAAGATCGCCGCCATCGAGGAAGAAGAAGGCGGCGTCAAGCTCCTCCACATGGCCGACGGCTCCACCATCAAAGCCAACGTACGTAAGACATGCCGGCGCACTGCATTTGTGCATCTCAGTAACGAAATCTGACACCGCCGGCGGGAACGGGATTACGTACGTGCAGGTTCTGGTGGGCTGCGACGGCGTGAACTCGGTGGTGGCGAAATGGCTGGGCCTGCCGAAGCCGATCATGTCGGGGCGGTCCGCCACCAGGGGCATGGCCGAGTACCCGGACGGCCACGGCTTCGGCCCGGAGATCCTGCAGTTCATCGGCCACGGCTTTCGCTCCGGCGTGCTCCCCTGTAACGACACCTCCGTGTACTGGAACTACACCTGGTACCCGTCCCCGGCCGACGGCGACGCCGAGGAGAGCGTGGCCAAGATGCGGCAGCACGTGCTGGCCAAGCTCCGGGCCGCCAAGATCCCGGCGGAGGCGCTGGACGTGATCGAGCGCAGCGAGATGAGCGACGTGGTGTCGTCGCCGCTGCGGTTCCGGTCCCCGCTGGCGCTGGTCCGGGCCACCATCTGCAGGCGCGGCGTGTGCGTGGCCGGCGACGCGTTCCACCCCATGACCCCGGAGCTCGGCCAGGGCGGCTGCTCGGCGCTCGAGGACGGCGTCGTCCTCGCCCGGTGCCTCGGCGACGCCATCGCCGAGCACGGGAGCGCCGAGGCGGGCCTGGAGAAGTACGCCGCGGAGCGCAGGTGGCGCGCCGTCCGGCTGGTCACGGCCGCCTACGTCGTGGGCTTCGTGCAGCAGAGCAGCAACCCGGCCATCAAGTTCCTCCGGGAGAAGTTCCTGTCGGGTTTGCTCGCCAGAGTGATGGTCGACATGGCCGACTTCGACTGCGGGAAGCTGTAAGCTCCGGTCGTCGTCGACGGCACGGGCAGAACGAAAACGAAGAGAGGGAACGGATTAATTTCAAATTTGAAAACGGCATCAAATCGATTCGATTTTGATGCCTTTATTTTGAGGTGTATAAACGAAATAAAATTGACATGGCAATAAGATGCCGTAAGCGATGACAATCGAATCACTCCATCCACTTGGAGTAATCTGTTCTTAGAATCCCCATGGAACAATCTTGTGATGTCGTTAAAGTCCACCGTACAATCTAGAGTGCTACAGCGTGCCACATGATGTGAGTAATCTCCGGAGGAATCTTGATGTCAACACTTGACTTGAGAGTTCAGTTATATTCATGTTTTTTAAACTTCTTAAATTATACTCCCCCCGAAAAGAAATATTAGAGTGTTTACATTACTAAATTAGTGTCTAAACGCTTTTATATTATTTTTATAAAGGGAGTACAACTTTTACCATGGTTGAGGATTTTGAAAGCAGTCGAATCAAGTTAATCCGACGATGAAAATAATAGAAGTATTAGAAAGTACTAAAAATAATGATTAACCAATAAAAATATATTAATTTATTTAATTTAGTTGTGCTTGATCAACGGATAGAAATAATACTTGCGGAAATACTCGGAAGTACCGAGAAGTGGTGATCAAATACCCGAGAAGCACTCCTTAAATTAAGGATTTAAGATTTGAGAAGGTGTTTGAGAAGTTAAACTTTAGGAGTTGCGCATAGATGTGCCTTTAGAGAACTCACACACACAAAAAAGTACGTACTAATTTTCAGAGGAAACTTGATGTCAACAGTTGACTTGGAGACTTGGTGTGCCCTAAGATGGATCTCACACTTGGAGTGGACTTTTCACGGCGCATGCAGGAGCAACAGAAACTGCCGTAACCACATGCCGTGATTCGTTATTTTTTTGGGGATTAACAGTAAACCGCCAGCCGGTTTCACCAAGTGGCGTCAATCCGCATTCAAGGACCCCACGGAATGGATCACGTTTCCAGGTAATTTTGTCGTGACTAGTGCGAGGAATCCCTGCTCGGTTTCACCTCGGCACCCATGATTCCGTACCATATCTCGAGTTCATTGGCACTACTACTACTACTACTATGCTGTGCTACAAGGTTAATATTCCAGAAAAAGCAGGTCGATCGCACAAAAGTGTTACTCTAATCCTGAGCTTAGATGCACTTGAATGAACAATAAATTTGAAAAAAGTAAATGGATTTTAAAAATTGATTTTTGTTGTGGATGAACATCAACAAAAGTTCTAACATCCGGCAAAATTCACTACGAAAAGACGTCCCAAGAGGTTCGTGCAAAAAAAAATATAAGTGCTTCAAAATGTGTTATTTTAAGTCTTGGTTTTTATCTTCTTCTACAAGCCTCCAAATATAGTTTTTTCAAGATGAAATTTTACTGGATGGTAGAAAATTTATTGATGTTAATCTACAAAAATATTCAGACATTTAAGATTTCTGTTTACCTTTTTTTGTATAGTTTACTGTTTATGCATGTGCATTTCAGCTCTAGAGCAAATCATACATGTCTGTGTTGACACCGATTTGTGGCACGGCAATGAACATATATAAGATGATCTCAAATAAAGAAGTGTTCTACATGAAAAAGTACGGTGTTGTCGATATGAACATCTTTGAAAACTATGTTTGAAGCAATGAGAATCTGACATGTGGGGTGCTATTATGCTAATTAATCCCTCAAGATAGCATCAAATGGAAAAATATTCTACATGAATTGTCTTCGTCTCGTCGAACCGGTAGATTTTGATATTTTAATCATCCAAATTGGATATCGTATGAAAAAGTTACGGCTGAAACTATACGCTGCTGCGGAAAATGTCACAGAATCTCCAAGTGGAGTTCGGACATCCGATATAAATCGTAAGTCCGAATGGGCCTAGAAGGGAAAGGTCAATGGACCTCTGATTTTGGAACCAGAAGTCCGATGTAGAGCGGACATCCGACGGGTTAGACGTCCGATTAGCGACGGACATCCGATTTTGGGTCGGGCTTCAGGGCAAGACTTTTCAGATTCGCGTTTTTCTCCGACCTGAGTTAGAAAATAGATTTAAGCACCTTCAAGATGGCCTCGAATTATGTTTACAGTTTTTTCATTTGAGATCGTATGTGACCTCGACATCCCAAAAACCGAACTGTTGTTAGCTATTGATCATACATGTATGTCGATCATATTGTTAGCTAACCCATAAGATAAGTAGAAATAGGCCATTTGTAAAGGAACAAAAATGTAGAAAGAGGCTATTGCAAGAAATAGAACCAACGTATTCGGTAATTCAAAGATGAGCCCAGGCTCATCTAGTCCTCGGCAAAAGATCTTTAAAAAGACATTTGAAATTTTTTCAAAAAATTCTAAATTTTTTTGTGGTGAAAGATGCTTATATGCGAGATGTTTCTGCAAAATTTGGAGAAGTTTGGATTTCTGAAGAGCGCGTGGCGAAAAAGACAAATTCTGTCCGGAATAGTGCATGAATAGTGTCTTCGTGAGAAGCAGCGAATTTCTTTTTTTTGCCACGCACTCTCCAGAGGTTTGAACTTCTCCAAATTTTGCACGAACATCTCTTCCAAAAGCATCTTCCATCACAATTTTTTTTGAATTTTTTAAGCTTTTTTCGTATTTATTTATTATTTTTTAGTCTTCCCGAGTGCGGATGCACCTGGGTGCAGAAACGCCGCTCCCCAACGTATTCATATAGTTTGATGAGAGGTTTGTTAAGTAAATTAAAGTGATTGATTATCGTTCGGGAAAGGGTGGACGAAAGAGTGGTGGAAAGAGAAGTGAAAGATAACCTTACATTTTTTTGTATTTTATATATAGATATGTGCCCGGGGACTAGATAATTTGAATACAAGAAGAGGATCATATAAAATGCATTATAATTCAAAAATTAGACAAAATAATATTATGTTTTGACCATAAGGAATTTTCTGTTATTGCTTAAATTGACAAAATAGATATGCCCATGATTAATTTGATTTACTGAGTTACCAAAAAAAAAGAGATTAAGTACTATTTTTTTATAGACTGATTTATTGCTTCCATAAAAATCATGTGGAAAATCATTAAAAGAATGGGTTTTTCATGAAAGTTTGGATGAAGGTGTGGTGGGACAAAAGGATGAAAGATGGAACCTTACATTCATTTTAAGTACTAATAATATATTAGAGATTAGCTTAAACTAACAAAATGTGTATGTGCCTATGATTGATCTGATTTATTGAATTATCAAAATAAGAGATTAACTGCTATATATTTCTTTATAGACAGTGATTTATTGCTGTCATAAAAAATGTTCAATGTTCATGGAAGGTTGGACGAAGGTGTCGTGGAAAGAAAATTGAATGCATGAAAGATAGAACCTTACATTTGTTTTAAGTAGAGATAGAAATTGAGAAATAGCAACCCCTAAATTGCTTTGCAAAAGGGTGCTATGGCACCTATTGGATCCTCATTAGATCCGCCGAACGCATTCAAACCCCAGAGGTTTGACCCCGTAATCTAGCAGGCGATCACGAGTATAAAATTGAGGTCTTACCGATTAAGAAAAGCACTAGTTGGTAGTACATGTAGAAACGGTTGCCCTAATAATAGTCCAATGGAGAGAGTCCCTAGAGTAACAGTTTTTCCAAGGTCCTAGCTACTAGCTAGAGTGACAGTTTTTCAAGGCCCTAAGAGAGCTAGTGTGTGCACGGCAGTTGACTTCCCATGTCGCCAAGCAAAAAGGGTTTCTTCCCGTGGATCCCAATCCACCGAGCAAGACAAGGAGAAGGAGGAGCTCGAGCTCGAGGCCCGCGCGCGCGGCTGCTAATCTAACCCTTAAATCAAGCCAAAATCGCCTAGCTACAGGGCTAAATTCCCCTAGCCCTCAACCCTAACTGCTACTAGACTGCAAGAGTGGGAGGAATTAAAATGAATGGCGCAAGTGGAGTGGTAGCAGCTTCGTCTGTTTCTTGGCGGGTATCAGTTGAGCTTGAGCAGCAGCAGCAGCAGCAGCGCGTCAACCGGCTCAATCCATGGAGGGCGCATCGTGGTTTGGGTTTAGAGCTAGAGGGGGCTTGCTTGCCGATCCAATGACCCTCGGTAATCACGCGACCTGCTCCACTCCATCGCCAGTAATCCCATGTGGGCTCGATCGATCACGTGACGCTTCCGCCTCCTCATCCACTCGAATCGAATCCAGCTGATTTCATCAACATGGCGATTGTTTAGTCCTACGTGAGTAATGTCGATCCCAAATGATTAGTGGAACCTAATACATGAACGGATCAGTGGAAGTTACTGGGCACAGTTTGGCCGGCGAGGGCTCTGCTGCTTGTCAGCACGGAGAATCCTTCGAAAAACGAAAACCTAGCTAGTGGAAATGCAGAGCAGAGGCTCTATTTTTAATTTTGGGCGGGAAAAATGGTCAGGAATCGCAAATGGGTTGCATGCATTTAAGGCGCACGGCGCAGCGCCTGCCGTCGACCGCCTCGGCACGTGAGTCGGCCGGCGCCGGGGTTCGCGCGCAGGGCCTCCATCAGTCGCCGCATCGCTATTTAACCACCGCCAAGCCCGTCGCTTTCCACCTCCTCCTCACTTCACTCGCCTCCCTCCCACGTCGCCTCCCGTCCACTGCACCCACACCACCGTGCCCTGCACCTCAGGCCATCTCCGGGCGATCCATCCATGGCGCGCAGCAGCGGACTCGCCGCCTCGTCACACTTGGCGGCCGTCGTCGTCGTCGTCGCGGCGTACTGCCTCGCCGCGGCGGCCCCCGCGGCTGCTGCTGAGTTGATGCGGGGCTCCGCCACCTTCTACGGCGGCAGCGACGCCTCCGGCACCATGGGTGAGTGACATTCCGTATTGGCATTGCACTTGGTTGGTTGTTGATGCTGAATTGCAGATCGGAAATTAATGGCGTTTTGTGTCTTCTGACAGGCGGCGCTTGCGGGTACGGCAACCTGTACGCGACGGGGTACGGGACGAATACGGCGGCGCTGAGCAACGCGCTCTTCAACGACGGGTCGGCGTGCGGGGAGTGCTACCAGGTGCAGTGCGACCAGGCCAACTCCCCAAACTGCAAGGTGGGGGTCACCGTCACGGTCACCGCCACCAACCTCTGCCCGCCGGACTACTCCAAGCCCAGCGACAACGGCGGCTGGTGCAACCCGCCCCGGAAGCACCTGGACATGGCGCAGCCGGCGTGGGAACGCATCGGCGTCTACCGCGCCGGCATCGTGCCCATCACGTTCCAGCGGGTGCCCTGCTCCAGGAGCGGCGGCGTGCGCTTCACCATCAACGGCAACGACTACTTCGAGCTGGTGCTCGTCCACAACGTCGGCGGGCCGGGGTCGGTGAAGCTGGTGGAGATCCGGGGGTCACGCACCGGCTGGACCACCATGTCCCGGAACTGGGGCGCAAACTGGCAGTCCAACAGCTACCTCAACGGCCAGTCCGTCTCCTTCGCCGTCACCGCCTCCAACGGCCAGAGGCTCGTCTTCCAGGACGTCGCGCCCAGCAACTGGCGGTTCGGCCAGACCTTCACCAACTCCGTCCAGTTCTACTAGCGATCGGTTCCGGCGCACCGCCGTGTCACGACGGCCGGCGCCGGAGCGATCGCCTTCCTTTAATTTCCGTTTACGATTTTCATTTAGCATTTGGGAACTTATATTAGTTGTCAACAAGACCTTAAGGTTAATTAGCTTCTCTCATTCTCATGGATGGATGGGGAGTGTTAGGTAGGTGCCGGACGTAGGGTGGTTTGCATGGCCGAGGTGGGTTCATGATGGCCGGCCTGATCGATCAATTACCCGCCGTGCCTGCCGCCTTGCGATTGTTGATCGATAAACTTGATTAATACTAGTACTATTTGGATCGATGATGCTAGCTTAAATGGCGCTCCGATCCTCATTGCAAGCCACGAATCACATGCAATCATGTTTACTGTTGGGTTACTTAAAAAAAAGTTTACTGTTGAACGTTGACATCCCACCGCTAGCTGAATGTATACTGACCGTGGTTTCTAACTTTGACTAGGGTAAAGTGAATGCATGTGCGTGATATGATCCTCAAAATTATTTTGGTTATGTAGCCATATGTGTTAGCCATGTATTAAAAGGGGTGGACATCGAAGTGTGAGTCTGAAGGAAACTATCTGGAGTACTGTACATAAGTTGTGTTACATGCATAAAGTATCCATTTCTTAGAAGTGCAGATGCATAAAGTTCATTGATAAAAATAAATCGGGAATAGTTTGGTATCCAGACCAAGAATAAAAATCCCTAAAAATAAACTCCACACCTTTTATTGATTGATTTATTTATTTTACCTTATCTTAGTTGTTAAATACAAAACCATCATCATTATGTTTCATTAACAACCTACAAAATAGACTATCACTAGATAATGTTCCGTGTGTGAAAGTAGTTGCGTGAGTGATGAATAGCTTCGGGGTTGGTATTTACCTATTCATCGCTCCCTGTGGGATCGATAGACATTACTTAACACAAATTGCAACAACCTTTGTGCACTTACAGATCATCGGGAGAATGGTCTCAAGGATATCCAGGGACGGATCCAGCGGGGGACGAGCTGGGGCCATGGCTCCCTCCATGTTGTAACTTTTCCCAAACCACTTCTATATGCTAGTGTAATTACGCTCTAAATTCATACGTATGCGCCCCTCCAATGTTTAGCTACGTTCTATTGCCCCCCCCCCCCTTATAAAATTCCTAGCTCCGTCTCTGAGGATATTCTACATTGTTTGGAATGGTTTTCGAATAATAACAAGGCATCTCGGAACAGGACTCGGTCCTGAAATAGGGGCCAAGTCTGTTTTGTGGAGTCCTACCTACGACTTGGACTCCCCGAGAGGTAAGTCCGTCCCCCCCCCCCCCCCAGTCGCCCTAGAGGGGGCGGTGCAGGGGAGGGGGACTCAAAAGCCTCATTTATCCGTGCACGTAACCATCAAATCTGATGCATATGGTTAGTGGAGATAGAGAACGACAAAGAAAAAAAGAAGAAGCAATAAGGAGATAAAGTAGTCTAGGATGGGTCATGTTTGACGTGTCAGACTCACCGGGTATGCCAGAACACCCTCATTTCTTCTTTGATAATCATAATGATAAATTACGATAGTGGTGTATGTGACATGAAAGACCACATGTAGCATCTGTATATGTATCTGGCTCTACCTACATAGAAAAGCATATTAATCCGGCTTGTGAATTTAATTACCATAGGTTGCGTTAGAAACATACTTGCGGTGAGGATTATGATCCCCCTCAAATGCTCTTATTACTCAAACTCCACCCCTATTATTTATTTATTTATTTATTTTTACCTTTTTTTAGTTGTTAAATACAAACCATCATCATTATGTTTCATTAACGTACGAAATAGACTATCACAATATAATGCTCTGTGTGTGAAAGTAGTTGCGTGAGTGATAATGCATCAACGGTCTTCACCAATTATCCTCTATGTTGAATTCTATGACGAGATAGATATAATTCTTTGCTTGCTTTCTTCAAGAATGTTCTTTGGAACTACATTTATAGGATGATTTTTTTCTACTACGTTCCACAACACATATTTTCTTTTCAAAACAAAAAAAACCCAACAAAACACCAAAAAACAGAAACAAACAAACAAATAAATGTGTGAAAAAACCAAAATCTCACATATGCACCCAACACGCGACACATAGCAGCGGCTGGTGCTATTTGGCAGGCTCCTAAGGCCTAAAAGTGACCTCAACGAAAATATTTTACCTCTTAATTAGTTCTCTTCTTAAAGAAGACAATATAAATACAAACGCTCATCCCTATGAACACATATACGCACACCCTATTTATATGAACAATTTCGAGAGACTGATCTTGATGACCCGCCTCACTATCGATGAGAATGTCTCCTTCCATTAAAAAAATATTTGTCTTTAAATAAATCACCGAACACGTTAAATCTGGGTTAGATCCCTACCGAACTAGGAATACCACAACGTTCTAACGATCCCACCACATGTGAGTTTCGTCAATCACTAATTACCGGCACCCTCCCGCGCGCCCCCGCAGATGTCACTTTTGGTGTTCTCTGGATTCAACATGTATCGCGTTTTTACTGTGTCCCGCGCGAACAACAACTGTGGCTGCGCGTGGACCTGTGGTTTGGACTGTGGCAGGGCTGTGTCTCAAAAAAACTGTGCTTGTGGCTGTTGCTGAAAAAACTATGGTTTTGGCTGAAAACTGGGCTGTGGCAGGGAGCTGTGGCTGAAAAAACTATGGCTTTGACTGAAAACTGAGTTGTGGCTGAAAAAATTATGGCTTTGGCAGGCTGAAAAAACTGTGGTTGTGCGGCTGTGGCTGAAAAACTAAGCCGTGTCAGAACTGTGGCTGCGCGGAAAACTGTGACTGCGCATAAAATTATGGATGAATCTGACCTGCGCTGTGGCTGCGCGTTATTCGTCTAAAACATGCCACGTGACGACAGCGAAGCGCGCGAATAGTAATCTCCGCGAAGGCATGCGAAAGGGTACCCACTAATTAGTTGCTTCCGTGAGTTTCGTACCGTTTAATTAGTTGAGCTACTAGGTACATTCACACCCCAAATAGACACCGGAGCTATATCTCGCCTATAATGAGACAATAGTTTTTGCCGCCTGAATATTTCATGGGTGGGTCGGGCCAAGACTAAGGCGATGCATTGTGCTGTGTCTCTGTGATTTGATTTTCCGATTTTTTCCTTTGGATTATTTTTTCTATTCGGTTTTCCTATTCTATTTTATTTTTTCGGGCTGGGTTTTCTTAGTTTTATTGTTATTGTTATATTATTTCTTCAATTTTTTTTTCTACTTGCACTATACTTCAGTCATTATGTTTTTAACCTGTTTTATTTGGTCTTTTTTCTTCATTACATGTTGTTTCCGTTTGTTTATTTCTTGGTTTTCTTTGTTTTTCTATCTTTTTCTTTGTCGGATTTCATTAGTTTTATTTTTGTAACACATGTATATTTTAAAAAAAATAGACAATCTACTTTGTTCCATTAATACATGTTTTGATTTTTTTGTGAATACATGGTCATCATTTTTTTAATACCATTGAATCATTTTTAGTGGTAATAAATATTTTCTATAACTAAGTGAATTTTTATACATTTCTAAAATATATTTTTAAATGATATCAGTTTCGTTAAGACGGGAAAATTTATTGAAAAGTTCTTTTATATTTTATTTAAATGGTGTGAAAACCTTTTTACATTATATGTTGCTATTTCGAAAATATCATGTACATTTTTTGAAATGCCGAAACATTTCTCATTGTCACAAACAATTTTTTATGTTCTCAGCATTTTTTTTAAAAAATTCGCTAACCTTTTCTTTATGTGCTAACATTTTACGAATCTACATTTTCTAAAATTGTAAGTACATATTCATTTTTTAATTATATCTATTTACAATAATAAATATTAAAAAGTGAATTAAAAAATGTATGATATCACGTGACATCATCACTATGCCCGGTCTCCCTTGGACCGCCTACTACTAAAACATGCGGGCGTGCAAATAGGATCCCTTCTCAGTTTTGTTAGCCCTATTATATTGATTCGATTTTAACATATTAAGCCTTAGACTACGAAATCATTAATTATGTAGTATCCCTTTCAGCAAACGCTTTCACCTTTTTTGCTGTTAACAAATGATCCACTTCATGCACACCATTTATCATATTTTGCAATTTTCCTTATTTTTTGTAGATTTGTTTTTCAAAACGTTTTATCTCACAAACCAGACGTCCAAATAACAAACTATTTTCATCTTTGGATTACTCGCGTGGAGATCTCCGAAACCAAATTCCATGTTAATAAGTTTTATCAAACATTTTTTCACGGAACGCATGTCCCTGCATCTTGCAGAAGTAAACCTATGCCTCCACGAGAGACACGACCGTGCTTCTCGCATAAGAAAATTTGTGTTTTCACGAGAGGCATGATCGTGTCTCTTAGAAAAAGGAAACACCTTATTTTCTGTACTAGAGGCACGGCTACGCCTCTTACGAAAGAAAACATGTGTCTCCATGAGAGACACGATCATGCCTTTCGGATAAAAAAGAAAACATGTTTTTCATTTATCAAAAGGCACAACGATGCCCCTCTCGAATCTTCATGGTGGTGGTTTGGTGGATCTTCATGGTGGTGTGAACAATCACATCACCATGAAGCCTTTTAGAAGCCACACTAATTTTTGCAGGAGACACCGTGACCACCACGTCTTGAATCTTGATGGCGTGGACCTTGCAAACAATTTTTAAGGAATCATTGACGTTGCAAACTTCCAATAAAACGGTGCCCTCTTTCGGTGGTAGTGGTCACTATCACCGTTGTCGTCAGAAAAGACAAAGATAGAGTTTATACCCATGTCTATTGACTCCCGCGCCGGCGACAGTCCTCAGGGATGCCAAGAGAAATAGACTGGGAGCCCCATCACCCGAGGAATAGTACTTGGTCGTCCGACACCGCCTTTAAAAGTTCGCTCTCGTTTGATCGTTTCTCGCCACCCTCCACTTCAACGGCTTGAAGCTGGCCACGAACACCACCACAAACTTTGTCGTCGTCGTCACGCCTTTCAACGCGCTATGCTTGCGTATCATCAGCAAACTGTCGCCGGATTGCAATATGTGGCATTGCGACGACGTTACGAACAGGCACGTCGCACCGGGACGGGTGGCTATGACGGGTTCGACTCAGGAGACAACTAGCTCACCCATGACGTCGTCAATGGAGACGAAGATGCGAACAAGGCAGCGACTAGAAGGCGAAGCAGGGCAAGTTGTAGAAGCTCCAGTAGTGCAACACGAGCCAAGGGAAATACGCCTCTTGAGCAGCGACACGCCATTGACGACAGACGGTGCCGAAGTGAGCATGGTTGAGGAGGCACGGCGGGAGTAGACGACCCACAATGGCGGCAAGGTCCAGCGGGAGGTCGGACAAGGGACGGAGCCAGAAATTTTGTATTGGGGGACTAGCACCAAATTTAACCTCTTATAGACCGATGATGATTGTGTATAAAACCGATTCCAAATTAGTGTAGGTTTGAACTCGTGTTTTCATTGATTTGATTAAACACTAGAAAAAAACACTATCCTAATTTTAATCCTTGACAAGAAAATTTTCATTTCAACATTGGTTATATAACAAATATTTGATATATGTGTGTATAAAACTGATTCCAAATCTAATTTTTATGTCAATCAAATCATCCATACAATATTAGACAACAAAAATTTAGAGATTTTAACCCAAGATTAATTATGGGAGTAGCGGACGTACCATACACACCCTGGGTCCTGGGAGGGCCTCACGTTAGAGAGATAGCCTCACAACAGGGGACGGCTAACTGGGCATATAACTGATCGCTATACGAGAAGAGGAATACGTCATGGAGGGAGCGAGGGGGAGTACTTTAGTTTGAGTGTCCGCATGTAGTAATCCTACGGTGGATGCCATCGGTCTTAACAAGGGCCCACCACAAGTATAACCGGGTCAAAATTGCAGCCAAAGCAATCTATGAACTCAATTGATTCTCAACGTTTTCACCCCCAGGGGCTTTAGTAATATAGTAGATTGGGTTACAAAAGGTGTCTGATGGCTATTAGGTTTGATCATAAGAAAACAATTTATTTCAAGAACGTGCATTTATTGCTATACCATAGTTGATCTAGCTTCTATTACTTTCTTCTATAAGATACTTTTTTCCTTCTATAATGTAGTGCATATGAATTTCTTCAAAAGTCAAATTTCTATTCTTTGCGGAAAAAACATCAAGTTTGTAGAGAAAGACATCTACATCTGAAATACCAAATACATATCATCAAATATAGATCATAAGACATATTTTCAATATATATATATTTGATATTATAGAAATGAATAGTTTTCTTTTAACATTTAATCAAAATTTGCAAAGTTTGACTATTTTGAAAATATATACGCACTGCATTATAACATGAAGGAAGTAGTTTCTACTTCCCTACACATAACAGTTACCCTGCAGGAACGGGGAGCTATCCACGGGATCGAGATACGAAAGGAACCCAACGACTTTCCTATGCATCAATGCATGTATCTGTAACGAACCTAGGTAGCTAGCACAGAATCATCTCTCCATTCATCCAATCCAAGATACAAATTGAGTGTAGCAGCAAGAAGAGAGAGGAATTGGGGAAAGAGCCGGGGAGAGGAAGAGGGTTACAGCCAAACGGCGCCGCCAGATAATGATCAAACCATGCCCTAACCTACACATTCCACTCGCTTAAGTACTCACTGCGTCAAGTCCGGGCCACTCACTCGTGAGTTGGGCCGAGCATCTCTCCTGGGCCTTCTGGGCTTCGAGTCGTTACCTCCTGAGGTGGGCTTTCCCGTGACATCCCCTCTCCCTTTAGACTTGGCTTGACCCCAAGCCAAAGCTCGGGGAAAACGATCCCGAAGAGAGACTTCATCTTCCCAGCTGTCCAGCGATGAAGGGAAACCAGACCAATGAACGCGAACCTGGCGAACTTGGCGTGCGCCCCGACGAACTTGACGCCGCTGAAGAATCGCTTCCGGTACCTGGAGGGGAAGCAGATCTTCGTCCAATGTTGGCAGCTCCGGAAGCACTGTGGTAGTCGGCGGCACCCCGTCGCGTAGCTGGGACACATGAATGATGGGATGTATCTTCGCCTGCTCCGGCAGGGCCAACTTGTAAGCCACCTCGCCGACCCGCTGGAGTACCTGAAACGGCCCGAAGAAACGGAAAGCTAGCTTATGATTAGCCCGCGCCGCCACTGATGATTGGGCGTACGGCTGTAATTTGAGGTAGACCCAATCTCCCACTGTAAACACCCGATCGGACCGATGGCGGTCAGCTTTAGTCTTCATAACTTGACGGGTGCGATGCAGGTGTTGCTTCAGCAAGGCCATCATGGTTGCTCGCTCTTTGGTCCACACATCCAAGTCAGTCACGGCCAGATCAGCGGTGCTGTTGAGACCAAAGAACCATGGCTTGTGCCCATAGAGGACCTCGAACGGGGACGACTTCAGTGTGGAATGGTACGAAGTGTTGTACCAGAACTCTGCCAAAGAAAGCCAATCCTTCCACTTGCTGGGACAGTTGTGCACAAAACAGCGCAAGTATAACTCCATGCACTGGTTGACTCGCTCTGTAGTGCCATCCGTTTGAGGGTGCTGAGCCAATGAAATATTCAGAGAAATGCGAGAGCTTGCACAGTTCAGTCCATACCTTGCTGGTGAATATACGATAACGATCCGAGACCAACCGTTCAGGAGGCCCATGAATCTTGTACACATTGTCCATGTAAGATTTTTCCACTTTCATGGCTGAGAATGGGTGCTTCAACGGAATGAAATGCGCATAGCGAGTCAACTTGTCTACCACCACGAGAATAGAGTCATACCCATGAGATGAGGGCAGCCCCTCGACAAAATCCAGGGTCACCATTTCCCATGCCTGCTCAGGAACCGACAAGGGTTGTAGGAGGCCAAGGTATTTGACGTGCTCGGGCTTGGCTTGTTTGCACACCGCGCACGCCGCCGCGAACTCCTTGACTGATTGTTTCAGTTTGGCCAAGCAAACAGACGAGCAATGCGGCAATACATCGCGTGGATTCCCGAATGACCACCAGCAGCACCAGCGTGGAGTTCCTGGAGTACTTGCTGCTGAGATGCAACATTGGATCCTAACCATACCCGCCCTTTGTAGCGAATTAACCCATCAGTCACTTGAAAGGGCCCGTCCAACGGGGCACCAACTGCTGCTGCTGCCAACTTGCTCACACAACTAGGATCTTGTGGATAGCCTTGCTTGACTGTGGTCAACCAGGAGGGCACACAGACAGTTACCGCTTGAAGAGATGCCGACGGGCGTCGAGAAAGAGCATTCGCTGCCAAGTTAGTTGCACCCTTGCGATACTCAATGCGGTATTGTAGGTCCAAAAGTTTTGTGAGAGCTTTGTGTTGCCATGGCGTCATCAGACGCTGCTCATCCAGGCACGCCAGGCTTCGGTGATCTGTGCGGATGAAAAAATCATTCAGAAGCAAGTAGGGGCGCCAACGTTCGACAACCATCAAAATTGCCAAGCACTCTTTTTCATATGTGGACAGAGCTCGATGGCGAACGCCCAAGGATTGACTAAGGAACACCAATGGATGATGTTGTTGCATGAGCACAGCCCCAATGCCTGTATCAGATGCGTTTTTGGCAAAGCCAACACAGGTGCTGATGTCGGTGCAGTTTTCAGCGCCTCAAAAGCCTGCTGGTTCTCGTCCGTCCAGCGAAAGGGAACTCCCTTCTTGAGCAGATCTGACAAGGGCCAGCTAATGATCCCAAAGTGCCGAACAAGTTTGCGGTAATATCCAGCCAAATCCAAAAACTGACGCACCTCCTTGACAGACACAGGAGCCGCCCACGCTTGCACTTTCTCAATGTTGCGAGGATCCGTGCGGACGCCAGCCTGACTGATGACATGTACCAAGTACCTCAGTTGTGGTTGTCCGAAGGAGCACTTGGTGCGCTTGATCTTCATGGAAAACTTGGCCAGTAACTGAAAAACTGCCCACAACAACAACACATGGTCTGCAAAAATTTTGCTGTATACCAGAATGTCGTCGATAAACACCAATACCCCTTTGTGGAGTAAAGGTGACAACACCACATTCATCGCATTCTGGAAGGAAGCCGGACCTCCTGTCACCCCATACGACATCACTTTAAATTCAAATTGGCCGTGATGTGTCTGAAAGGCAGTCTTGGGCTCATCCTCACGATGCATACGTATCTGATGGTACCCCGTCCGCAGATCCAAACTGGTGAACACAGCCGCACCCTGAAGCTCATCCAGCAACTCATCAACAACCGGAATCGGAAAACGTTTCTTGACAGTAATCGCATTGAGGTGGCGATAGTCAATGCAAAACCGCCACTCCCCATCCTTCTTCTGAACCAATAGAACCGGCGAAGAGAAATGACTTTTGCTGAACTGAATTATCCCCTGATGCAACATCTCACGCACTTGGGCTTCAATTTCATTCTTCTGCGCTGGGTTGTAGCGGTACGGTTGGAGGTTTACCGGCTGGGTGCCCGGCAGCAAGTCAATCTTGTGATCGAACTCGCGTTGGGGTGGTAACCCTTTTGGCTCTTCAAACAGCACAGCAAACTCGTCAATGAGGTCCGCAATAACAGCAGGAACAGGTGCATCCTCCATCTAAGGTTTGCATTCAGCAATGGAAAGTACATGCGCGAGTGTCGCCCGTGCGTGCAACAAGTTCACTTCACCAGCAGTGATAGACCGTCAAGATCCAGTGGACATGGAAATGCCCTGCAACTGCACCGTCTGCCCTTGATGGAAAAACTTCATATTCTTGCCCGCCCAGTCCACCACCATCAAGCCCTGAGATTCTAACCAGTCCATTCCAAAAATCACGTCGTAACTGCCCAAGGGGAGAAGCTTGAGGGTAGACTGAAAATTCAGCCCTTGAATAGTATATGCGCAAGCCAGCAACTCATGAGAACACTCAGTACAAGCACCATCAGCTACTTTCACCTGTAACGAATTCTTCATTGTTTGCACACCAGACCATGCCGCCACAATGTCGGAATTGATGAAGCTATGAGAGCTGCCTGAGTCCACCAACATCAACAGAACCTGACTGCCCACTGTACCTGATAACCGAAAAGCCTTGGGTGCTTCAGTTCCACTGACGGCAGCAACTGAGAGTAAACATAGGTCATCTTCAGAACTCTCCTGTGGGGGTGACAAGGGCTCGGGTGAACGTGGCGAAGGCAGCATGCCAATCAGTTCTTCAACCACATGAAGTTGCACAGTCGGCCCACAAGCGTGACTTTGCCCCCACTGTTCTCCACAGGTGAAGCAAAGTCCACGAGCCTTGCGGAAGGCCCGCAGGGCCTTGATCTTGTCATATGCAGTGGAAGGTGAATTTGGCACGTCGAGCCCGTGACGTGTCTCCAAGGGAGATGCAGATGACGTCGAGTGCGCTGGGCGTCCCATGCCCAGCGATGGAGGAATCGCCACCGGAACTGGGCGGGCAACTTTGAGTAGCGCGAACTTCGGAAACTCATGGCCGAAGCACGAGCATTGGAAACGCTCTCCTGCTCCTTCCGCACCATCTCCATCACTTCTTCCTGCAATGCAACCAAGGAAACGGCAATATCCAAATCCTGAGGGCGATGTAGCATAACAGCTACTTTGATTTCACTAGTCAGACCATCGATGAAGTGAGTAGTGAAGTACAAAGGATCCCACGAACTATGATGAGCCAGGAGGCTATGCATCACTACATTAAATTTCTCAGCATATTCCAAAACTGATCCTGACTGTTTAAGGCGAGAAAATCGACGGAGTAATTGCTGAAACTCTGAACGACCAAATTTCTCAAGCACAACACCACAAAAACTATCCCAACTAGGACTAGCAAGATGAGTTTTAGACCACTCAAGCCACATCGCCGCCGCCCCAGCGAACTGCACCACTACTGTATCAATCCACACGGCAGGGTGATGGCTTCTCGCCCTTCGTTGGTTTCCCCAAGTGGAAGGTTTGAGATGTAGTGCAGCAGCAGGTTTCCCTCGGTGAAGATACCAAGGTTTGTCTCCAGTAGGACTCCAGAGATGATAAGTAGGTGTCAGCGGCGCAACTGACGTGGACCTGCACACAGACACAGATAACTTTGTTCCCAACGAAGTTCAGAGAGGTTGTCAATCTCTCCGGTCTTGTAGTTCACAAAGGATAAAACGCAAGGGATAATGATAGCAAGTAAAAGCAGTAAAGTAAATATAGCTTGGAAATAATAATGAGGATATGGACCGGGATACGTGATGTTCACTAGTGATGTCTCTCTCCCAAAAGACGATAAAACTTCTATGCGAGGTAAACAAATTACAGAAGGGCAATTGACAGGATTATGAACGCACCGCAATGCTAACTATGCTACAAAAGAAAGGAAGAGGCTCAAAAGCACAGACAGTACGCCAAAATAAGTAGACCGAAATCTATCTGCATCTACTACTAATCATCCACCTTGAGATTTCTATCCAAAACATCTCGCTGGTATTAAGTTGCGAGCTCCACCCAAAGTGTAAACCCAAAGCAACAGACAAATGCATTAAAAAGAACTTTGCGTAAAGTAAACAATCCTTGTAACCGCGGTTACAAGCACCATTGTTTTCCCCCTTGTGGCAACAACACATCTCCTAGACTCATGTTTCTGTCACTCAAGCGTGTCATCGGGGGGCATGAACCCACAATCTAGCACAACGTTCCCTCTTGGAGTCACTACCTACTACTTGGCCAAAGCAATAAACATCAACGGAGAACATGCAAGAATTACTTAGGAATAAAAATATAAGAGATAAAAACCAAATATATTACTCTATCACAATCTGAACATAATCTCATAATCCATCAGATCCCTCCAAACTCAGCATAGCAACGGCAGAAATATTACAAAGGTGCCTCGATCATGTAGGGCGGCTCACGAGGTCTAAACAATGAAGATCAAAGAGGGGAGGAGAACATCACATAGCTACTGATCACGGACCCATGGTCCAAGGAAAACTACTCACAAGACATCCGAGGAGCATCCATGGTGGAGAGGAGACTCCCGGAGGTCAATCCTCCCTCCGGCAGGGTGCCGGGAAGAGGTCTTCTGGTGCTCCCGATCTTCGGAAGCGCGGCGGCGGCGGAACAGAGGCGAATTTGCGCAATAGGGTTCCTCTTCTGGAGTTTTCCCGTGACGGAGAATAAAGAGGCGAAGGGGGGCAGCCAGAGGTGGACCAGGGGCCCCAGGCGCCCCCCTGGCGCGGCCAGGGGTGGGGCCGCGCCGGGTGGCCGCCTGGGCCCCCCTGGCTCCCCTCTGGCCCCTCCCGGGCTCTTCTAGAAGCTTCCTATACGCTTATTTTTCCTGTATTTTTCCCGGAATTTTTCTGGCACTTTTTATATGGGCAACAGAAAACAGGAACTGGCACTGGGGTGCACTGAGTTAATAGGTTAGTCCAAATATGATCAAAAGTGTATGAAAGTGTATCTAGATCATAGCAATATTACACAAAACATGCATGGAGCAAGCAGAAATTATAGATACGTTTTGGACGTATCACAGGGTCAATACCACAGACGCGGAAATATGCCTCACATCTGATGCGCCACCCAGTTGGGTTCTCCCCATCAAAACCAGGACAAACCATGTGTTGTCCGCCGCCTCCTCCACTGCTACTGAATTCCGGAGAGTACGGAGGAGGAATGGCCGCGGAGGGGAACGATGTTCGAAACGTACCGTTAGTCGGGACCAGCGTCGAGAGGAGAGGCCTCTCGTGCGCCAGCGCCTGGAAAACTGGAGTCCTGCGGTGGCCAGACGGCCCGTGGTCGGCACCACTGTGGTCGGGGTCGGTGAAGAGAGAGTCTGTCATGCCCGACGAGAACACGTCGACCGCCTTGCCCTTGGACGGCCCGGACGCGATGTGCGCCAGTTGTTGCCGGATCTCGCCCAGATCGGCGCGAAGCTGCCCCACAGCATCGTCCACGCCCGGTCTCCAAGCGGCCAAGTCTTGGACCTCCGGCTCGAGCGAGGCCAGGACGGGTTGCATCTGCTGGACCGCAGGCGCGATCTGGTCGAGGGTGCCCTGGATCGCGAGCAACGCTTGAGCGATGCTGCTCCGCTCCACGACCGCCTCCTCCATCTGGCGCTTGTGGTCGAGTTCCGCCATGATTTGCACCAGGCTCCGGGTACGGGGTTGCGCCAGATCGGCGACCGACGGGAAGAAATTTGGGAAAATTGTGGCTCTGAATACCAGATGTAACGAACCTAGGTAGCTAGCACATAATCATCTCTCCATTCATCCAATCCAAGATACAAATTGAGTGTAGCAGCAAGAAAAGAGGGGAATTGGGGAAAAGAGCCGGGGAGAGAAGAGGGTTACAGCCAAATGGCGCCGCGATGCCCTAACCTACACACTCCACTCGCTTAAGTACTCACTGCGTCCAGTCCGGACCACTCACTCGTGAGTTGGGCCAAGCATCTCTCCTGGGCCTTCTGGGCTTCGCGTAGTTACCTCCTGAGGTGGGCTTTCCCGTGACAGTATCGCCGGTGGATTTTGAAATTTTGATAAACAATTACCACGCGTGCCGGCCGGCACCGGCACCGGCACCTTCTCGCCACAACCTTGTGACACAACGACAGCAAAGCACCTGGATTCTTCCGGCCGTGAGCTGTGGCCGCCGCCCTCATGTGAGCTGCCGGTGTACTTACCAACAATCCCAGGATTCCTCTTCATCTTTATCACCAACCCAGCCGACTGCCCCTCTTACGTACTTTGTCAACTTTGTGTGTCAATGTGTCATCGCATGTCGACTTTGTCAAACAAATTAACAACTCAGGACTTCAGGAGGCGATGAAAATTCCATCCTAGAAGAAAGGTACACAATTCCAGCTAATCATTCCCTTGTCGAGCAGCATACATGCAGAGAGATCAAGGATTTTTCTTCTTACACTGTTTACTGTTATCGATCGGAGCGCATGGAATAATAAGCTGCAAGGAGAAAGAAATTAGGCCATGGATCGATCGCCGACCGGCTAGAAGCGCAATTCTAGCTGAGCGATCCGTCCCAATGCTACGTGTCGTGTGCCCCACCAATTAACTGCACCGGCCAGCTTAAAATTTCAGTCCATCGATCGATCGCTCACTCCCGCTACCTCTCTATTTAAGTACAGTGGATCACTGGGAATTAACTTTGACTGTGATCACACTGCCACACTGGCCAACACTCTCACTGACGATCTTGAAAAAAAAATTGGAGATGCGGAGTACTAAACCATGGAGCCTCATGCTGTTCATCCTCGCTGCGGCGTCGCGGTTCACGCCGCCGGCGGCTGCCTGGTCGAAGGGATCGGCCACATTCTACGGCGGCAGCGACGCCTCCGGCACCATGGGTAAGTTTGTTCCTGGCCGCGCACAACCGGCTCATTGTGTTTGTATACTTTACCAATCGTCTTCCATTGCTTACCGTATGTATGAATCCAGGCGGCGCGTGCGGGTACGGGAACCTGTACTGGACGGGCTACGGCACGGCCACGGCGGCGCTGAGCCAGGAGCTGTTCGGCGACGGCGCGTCGTGCGGGCAGTGCTACCAGGTGACATGCGATCACGAGTCCGAGTCGTCGCAGTGGTGCGTGCCGGGGAAGTCGGTGACCGTCACGGCGACCAACCTGTGCCCGCCCAACCACGCCCTCGCCGGCGACGAGGGCGGCTGGTGCAACCCGCCGCGCGCGCACTTCGACATGGCCCAGCCCGCCTGGCTCCGCATCGGCATCTACAAGGGCGGCGTCGTGCCGGTGCTCTACCAGAGGTACGTCCGTGCCACACCACCATTGGATGGACGGTTTGACTTGGATATAAATTAATCAGTGTATTTTTTGCAGGGTGGCTTGCGAGAAGCGGGGAGGGGTGCGGTTCACCATGGGAGGCTTCGAGCACTTCCAGCTGGTGCTCATCTCCAACGTGGCCGGCACCGGGTCCGTCAAAGCGGTGTGGGTGAAGGGGACGGGCACGGAGAGGATGCCGATGAGCCGGAACTGGGGCGCTAACTGGCAGTCCCTGGCGGCGCTAGCCGGCCAGGCGCTCACCTTCGGGGTCACCGATACCGCCGGCCAGACTGTCGTCTTCCCTGACGTCGTGCCGGCGTGGTGGAGGTTTGGCCAGGCCTTCACCTCCACCTTCCAGTTCTCCAACTGATTATATTTCAGCATATTTTGGTTGGCTCTGTTCAACTATAGTAGACGAAGAATAATGTGAGGAGAACCTGGCGAGCTGATGTTAATAGTACTGGTAGCGAGGCTGAGAAGTGATAATTCATTCATAGCCGCACTTTGTATTCTTGGATGGCTTTATTGTCTTGTCGGCTCGTTATATATATGAGGATCAACTAGGACAATGCCCGTGCGTTGTAACTGAAGAAAATTTTAATCATATGATAAAATTCTTATGATGTACGTAAAATTAACTTTATACTCCCTTCGTCCCATAATTCTTGAACTGAAATCATGACAAAAATTATGAAACAGAGGAGTGTATTTCAAAAAGGCGTAAACGCATTTAAAATAATACAAAATTTTAATACATGTGAACACTTTTTGACAGTATTTTTTGCGGGTACACTTTTTCTTGAGTTAGGTACATGTAGAATTTTGGAATGAATGACACAAAACATTATAATCAGATTAATATTTTTTCCTGATATTTGGAGTAATATTTTTTAATAAAAATAAAGATTTCTTAGAAGAACGGGATAAAATTTAATTTTATGATAAAATACTTATGATGTATGCAAAATTAACTTTATATGTTTTAAAAAGGCGAAAATGCATTTAAAATAATACAAAATATTAAAACGTGTGAACATTTTTCGTGAGTTCATTTTAAGAGTACACTTTTTCGTGAGTTAGATAGTCTAGAATTTTGGAATGAATGACACAAAAAAATAAAAACATGAACATTTTTTTGTGATATTTGACGCAATATTTTATTAATAAAAATAATGATTATTTAAAACAACGGGAGAAATTTTTAATCTTATCATAAAATACCTATAATGTACGTAAAATTAAATTTATATGTTTTAAAAAGGTGCAAATGCATTCAAAATAATACAAAATATTAAAATGTGTTAACATTTTTCATGAGTTTATTTTGCGGGTACACTTTTTCGTGAGTTAGATACATCTAGAGTTTTGGAAATAATGACATAAAAAATTAAAAACATGTGACCATTTTTTGTGATATTTGAAGCAATATTTTTTTAATAATTATTATTATTTTAAACGGAGGGATAATTTTTTAATCTTATGATAAAATACCTATGATATACGTAAAATTGATTTATATATTTTAGAAAGACGCATATGCATTTAAAATATTAAAAAAATTAAAACTGGTTTGAATCCTGAAGCTCTTTTATTTTTTTTGGGCTCCACGCGGCCATGTACACAGAGAGGTTATGGCTTAGTTCGTACCACATTCATATGTATATTTTTTTCTGGGCTGAGGGTGGAGAGGTGATGGCTTAGTTCGGCCCATATACACATGTTGTTGTTTTTTCGTTTTTTCTAGGCTGAGGGTGGACTGTGGGTTGATTTTCTAAAATATTAAAGGGTTTTCTATAAATTTACAAAAACGGACTAAGAAAGCCACCTCCCATTATTATTAGGTATAGATGTGAGTGAATATATCTCAGTTTTGCCGATTCTACGTTTTGTATTGACAATTTTTGGTACCAATTTTTTCCGATTCTATGTTGTTGAATACAACCAAGAAAATAAATTTTCCGAAGTAGTAACAACTAATAACCATCTATTCTAAGCATGAGATCCGTGCAAGTAAATAAATGATTGGAATGTCTAAGTTAATAGGAGGGCTAACAATGTATAGCGTTGATTGAGCTATACTCAGGGGAATGTTGCAGCGCTGAGATGCGCAGTTTTAGGAAAAGCCATTACAAATTCCACTCTCCAAGCTGCAAATGGTGTAAGGTTGGGATCATGAAACATTTTTCTTTTTGACGTAGGACGTGCTTCACGGGCCGGCCCAGATGCATGCGTGTCCGGCCGGCCTATTAAGTGGCTAAACGGGCTGTGTCAGACCGAGGGCACGCGAGTATTGTTTTTTATTTATTTTAAACAGCTCAAAAGGCTGAAAATAGGCCCAAATTAATTAACCCAAAAGGCAGAATAACATGAGGCGAAATCACTAATTGTAGAGTACGTGCGCGCGGCAAGTGGCGCTTCGTGCGCGCGCCAAGTGGCGCGATCCGAAGGTTTTCCATTTTTTCTGTTTTTAGAGGCACGATAGTGCCTCTCGCGGAGGCATTGTAATGCCTTTTCACGGAGGCACGATAGTGCCTCTCGCGGAGGCATGACCGCACGAGGCACGACTCGTGCCTCCCGCGGAGGCAAGGTCGTGCCTCTATTTTTTTAAACGTGTGAAAAGTCGAAAAAACCATAAAAAAACAAATTTTAAACATAAAAAACACATACACAAAAATAAATAAAAGAACTAAATCCAAAAGGATCATTGTGAGGGGGACACGTGGCGCTGCTCGCTGGACCGGGCTGCGAACGAGTACTCTTCAATTAGTAGTTGTCCTCAAGATGAGGGGAGCAACTAATTAGCGGGTACCCTCCCGCAAGCCTCTGCGGAGTTCACTTTTCGCGTGCTCCGGTGACGCCACGTGGCACGTTTTGGACGCACAACACGCAGCCGCAGCGCAGGTCAGATTCAGCCACAGTCCTGCCACAGCTCAGTTTTTCAGCCACAGCCGCACAGCCACAGTTTTTTCAGCCACAACTTCTACCAAAGCCAGTTTTTTCAGCCACAACCACGGTGTTTTCAGCCACAACCCAGTTTACAACGAAAGCCACAGTTTTTTAAGCCACAATCACAGTTTGTTCAGCCACAGCTCCCTGCCACAGCCCAATTTTTAGCCACAGTCATAGTTTTTTCAGCCACAGCCACAGTTTTTTCAGCCACAGCCATAACTTTTTTTCAGCCACAGCCCTGCCTCAGTCCAAGCCACAGGTTCATGCGCAGTCACAGTTGTTGTTCGCGTAGGACACAGTCAAAACGTGACACGTGTCGGATCCAGAAAAACGCTAAAAGTGACCTCTACAGAGACGTGCGAGAGGGTGCCCGCTAATTAGTGATTGACCATGAGGGCCAACAGGCACACATGCCGTGCCGGCCGGCCCGTTTAGCTAATGTGTTGTGCCTCGCCTTGATGTGCCGCGGCGGGAACAACTAATTAGCGGGTACCCTCCCTTAGAGGTCACTTTTCGCGCGCTCCGGTGTCGCCACGTGGCACGTTTTGGACGCACAGCGCGCAGCTGAAGGGTTCGTTGCATAGAAAACAAAAATTTTCCTACGAATGCAACTGCCAAGATCACATCTAGGAGATAACTTGTAACGGTTTGAGAAGGACTCACCCTCGAAGATCAAAAAGCTTTAACGAGAACGATTCTCGTGGGTGATGTAGTCGATCACTTGCCGACCTCAAGGTCGTGATGAAGATGGGCGCCACAAACGGGCAGCGCCTCCGTAATCGGTCACACGTACGGATCAGCGACGACCTCCGCCCCTTGCTCCAGTTGGGCAGCGGAAGTAGTGGATCCTCGGGAACTCCAGCAGCACTACAACATAGTGGTGGTGGTGGTAGAGAAGATCTTGAGCAGGGCTTCGCCTAAGCACCGTACTCGTGAAACTGGATCAGCTAGCAAGGGGAGGAAGATGCCAACCAAAGGGCACATAAGAGTTGAATGGAATGAGTGACTAGAGGGGTCTCCACCTCCTCCTTTTATAGGAGAGGGAGGCAGCACCCAAGGCGCCCCAAGAGGTGCCCCCACCTCTCCCCTCTTGATTGCTAGTGGAGTCTCCACTCACACATAATCAAGTGGCACTTTCTCCCATTTAACCTCCACTCAAAAACCAAAGGTCTTCCAATTAAAACTCCTTTTAATTCACTTGTTTAATGTCACTCAAATTAATGAACACTTCATTTAATGAGTACTTCATTGATGAACACTTCATTCAATGAACACATTAACAATTATCCCCTTGCACTATTTCGATATCCCGAAACTATTCCGGCAGTTTTATCGAAACAGTCCCTGTGTTATCCTGTGCTATCCAGTATTTTCTCCTGCGTTCCGTATCCACTTAAAACACGTCGACGAATCCTTAAGTGTGTCACCCTACGGTTCGTGAATAAAATGGACATGACTGAGACTCTTCTCAGATCAATAATCATCAGAGGGATCTGGAGATCCATGATGACTCCCACTTACTCAACGATGAACTAGTGATCGTGTGAACCATTACTCCGTAACCAATTCCTTTTGTCTCGCGATATTTTACTTGTCCGAGATCCGATCATTTGGTATCATCCATACCTAGTTCGATCTCGTTACCGACAAGTACTCTTTACTCGTTCCGTGATATAACATCCTCGTGAGCCAGTCACGTGCTTGCAAGCGATGTCAATGTGATATCACCGAGAGGGCCCAGAGTATATCTCTCCGTCATCTGGATGGACAAATCCCACTCTTGATCCACGAGCCTCAACTAACACTTTCCAAGTACCCAACGACACCTTTATAATCACCCTGTTACGGCGTGACGTTTGATGGAATCAAAGTACTCTTCCGGTGTCAGTGATTGACGTGATCTCATGGTCTAAGGATTAGGGTTACTTCGTGAAAGTTTGATACAGCAATAGAAACTTTGATGACATGATCGTATTGCTATAACTACTGTGGGTGTATGTTCATCACATCATTCTCCAATGACATGACCTTGTTATTAACAACATCCAATGTTCATGACCAGGAAACCTTGATCATCCGTTAATCAACAAGCTAGTATAAAGAGAGGCATTACTAGGAACCTTTTCTTTGTTTATTAAACACACATGTATTAACGTTTCCGGTTAACACAATTATAGCATGAAAATAAACATTTATCATAAACATGGAATAAGATAATAACCACTTTATTATTGCCTCTCGGGCATATTCCCTTCAGTCTCCCACTTGCACTAGAGTCAATAATCTAGTTTGGTACTTGCGCATCCAACACCTATGGCATTCAGGTGTTATCCATATGCATTGCTAGTGGTAAACCTAATATCCAGATCTGACACTTCAGGTCCGTGTGTATTTGCATTTCTTTGCGTCTCTACGCATCACTCATTCACCAATGAGATGGCATTGCATAAATTTGGTCCTCCGGTGAGACCTTAGTCCCTTGAGCTCAAAACATGTTGAATCTATTGTCATACAATAGATCTTCATAGTATTAGCCCGTTTTGAACTACACCTAGTTTGTCAAACAAACTTCTTGACACAAATGCCCTCCTTTGCTGCTGCTAGAGCAGTCATATACTTAGCCTTTCATTGTAGTATTCGTTATAATGTCTTAACTTTGGAACTCATCCAAATCCATTTGGAACTATTCCAAATCTATCATGGAACTTTCTTCCATTACATTTTGCCACCTTAACATACCGCCAAAATTGAGATAAATTTAGATTGTATCTTGCGACAAAACTAGTATCAATGTAACACTTTACAATGAACTATTGTCCAACATACATAATATATATTCTTAGTCCTTCCAAAGCACGTAAGGATATCTTTGCTATTGTCCAATGATCATCTTATGAATCATTCTGGTATATGCTCATAACATTTAGAGCATAGGACATTCTGGAATTGTACATATCATGGTGTACATGATTGATCAAATCATTCATGTGATTTTACTCACCAAGTGTCAAAACACTTGAATCTCGCTTCAACCTTTTCCATGCGGCAAGAACCTTTCTCGTCGTTTCCATATTGAACTTATTCAATATTTCATATATGTACTTCGGCCCAACCATATTAGCACCTCAATCTATCTATATAGACCATATTAGCCCAATATACTGGTTTTGCCCAAATCTTCCATTAAAATCAAATTTTCAATGAAACTTCACCCGTGTCAATAAAAGATACATCATTTCCAATCAACAATATGTCTTCTACATAATGTATTAGAAATATGTCTCAGCGCTCCCACTTAATTTCTTGCAAAAGCAAGCATCTTCACCGTCTCTGATGAAACTAAACGTTTTAACAATTTCATCATGATGAAGATTCCAACTCCGTGAATTCTTATTTCAACCATTGAAATTTGCATGCTATTTTAGCATCCTTTGAATTAACAGAACCCTTTGGACCGTGTCCTGTACACGTCTTAGGTAACCATTCTATTAGAAGAACGTTGTTCTGTTTGTTCAACTACCATATACCAAAACTAGCATATGTAGTGGTTGCTACAATAATCCGTCCAGACTAAATATCGTTATGAAAGATCAAATCTTGTCATAGCCAACTCTTTGAACATAATCGTAAACCATTTTAACGATATGTCGAATATTTCATAGATGTGAGAACATCCACGTCTGTTTCTTTATAGATCCAAACACGGTATCTAGAGGGTCTTCCAAGTTCAGAAACTTGGTTTCTCGTGTATGGAACTATCACGGATTTTATAGCTTCTAGCCATTTTGACGGAGTCAGGGCCCATCATTGCTTCTTTGCATGTAGTCGGTCCATTATTATCAAATAACAATGATTCAATCTCAAATCTTTCTATTTGATCGATTACCCGAACTACGCAGTTCAATAGGAACTTAGATCGCCGTGACCACAACCTTTGGGACACGGGAGCCAAGAGCATTGCGGCCGCTTCCGGGACACTTTCCGGCGCTGCGCCACTTAGCACATAAAGCTTAGGTTCAACAACCTAATCGAAGTTCTACTGTCCTCCCACTTAACTTTTCGCAAAAAATTCCTTCTCAAGAAACTTGATGCACTTAGCCACAAAACACTTTTGTCTTTAGTGTTATGGAGGAATAGCCAACGGTTACTTTGGGATAACTCACAAAGACGCATTTTATCCGACTTTGGTTGTAAACATTTTACATATGCCTTGCATACCAAAATTTAAGAAAAGACAAATTGGATTTTATCCCATTCCATAACTTATATGGTGTCATTTCAACGGATCTCGATGGCGCTCTTTTCAGTGAAAAGCGGTAGTCTCTAAAGCTTAATCCTTAAAATATAATGACAATTTTTATAAATAACACCTTTGATCCTTACCATGTCAAACAAGGTTTGATTACATCTCTTGAACACTCCATACTCCTATGGTGTTTCGGGAAATGCAAGTTTTGGAACGATTCCTAAACTCTCAGGCATTTGCTAAACTTTTAACTCAAAAATCTTCTTTTATGATCCAATCATAAACTCTTATTTTCTCGTTACAATGATTTTCACTTCATCTTGAAATTTATTTGAACATTTTCAAACATTTCATACTTCTTCCTTATCAAGTAAATATACACATATATTCACTCAAATCCTCGGTTAAAGTATATGAAGTTATAAGACCCACCACACACGGCTACACATAATGAACTATACACATCAACATGTATAATGTCCAATAAGTTAGTCGTCCGTCCTTCTTTGGCCTATGAACGGAGTTTCAATCATTTCTAGGAAATTCTTACAAGCGTCAGTTGATTCAAAATCAAAAGACTCCAAAATTCCACCAACATGGAGTTTCTTCATGTTATCTTTCCAATATGATTTAAACGGTGTTTCAATCATCTCTAGAAATTTCTCACAACCGTCAATTGATTCAAAATCAAAAGACTCCAAAATTCCATCACCATGGAGTTTCTTCATGTGTTTCTTTCCAATATGATTCAAACGGTGGTGTCACTCATAAGTGATCTTCTAATCATTTGTCTTGCGACATGTTTAGCATCAGTTATTATGGATGTGATTTCTCCAACAAGATTTATAGAGTTCATCCATCTTCTATGAATATGGTGATAATTTGAACAACTATTGTTCGTATAACACAAGAACAGAATAACAATTATTCAAATAAATCTTGAAGGCTAGGTTTAATTCCAACGATAAACACAATAACACTTTATTTTGTTTTTGATGAGAATCATCCCATATTCATTTGCTAGTTACTCAGGCCATTGCAACTCTTATATTGCGTTGTTCCGTATGACACTTCATACCAACCAATCAGTATCCAATACTCAAGAATCACATTGTTTAACAAGAAATGAATATACCCATAACATGTATATCATCTATATACCCGAGCTGGACATTTCCAGTCTTTTCCTTTTTCTTTTTGCCAAAATATTTTTTTCAGATCCTCTTTCAGCAATTCCTTTCCTTTTTAGAAGAATTTATCAACATCACTTGTGGCACCATTCATATGACACATAATCCAAAGTGTGTTAGTCAAATACTAACACCCTTTGATTCTCACTTTGATGTAGATCACCGTCATCAAATGTTTGGTGTTCTTCCAAATTCCATTCTTTAGTAATCTTATAGTGTAGTAAACATTTTACCTACATTTTTCATTCATCCTATCATGACAACTTTCATGACAGAACTACCATAGCTCATAGGGACAAACTGTGAGTACAATATTAGTTCCCAAAACCTTTTTGGGAGATTAGGACACATAGTGTCTCCAACCTTCACAAATTCTCATACAATATGAGAACATGTTTCTCACTAAATTTTACTCTATCACATTGCAACTAAACATTGTTTCAGATATCGCTATATCTTCCACACATGATAGTTTCTGAAACAATCATTTCAGCTCCTAGATAACCTTGATAATAACAAACAACATTTGAATATCAAGGATCATGGAGGCAAGTGTGATACTTAGACACTAACACTGGAATTGTTACTCTCGATTTAATACACATTATTAAACTTCATGGAGCAAGCAAGGTTTGCTAAAGTTTGCAATAAGACTTTAAACTTTAGATTGACACTCAAACAATACGGTACCAGTCCGTAAAGTTAAATATCCAGAATTCTATAGTTCTATTATCTCAATTATAGCTAAGCGCAAAGGTAGTAAACAAATGCCAATGACTACAACGAACTATGCAAATTCACTTTGATTTAGTTCATGATAAAATGAGTTCATCTAACTCCCACTCAAAAACAACATCCCTCGAGTCGTCTTTGGTGATTACACGAACCAAATTCACTACACCACGACCGATCATCACGTGAGGCAGTGTAGCTGCAATGGCGAGCATCTCAATATGGTTCATCATATCATCCATATGACTCGTGCTCAACCTTTCGGTCCATGTTCCGAGGCCATGTCTGTACATGCTAGGCTCGCCAAGTAGAACCTTAGTATTTGCATGTGTTTCAAGGCCATGTCTGTACATGCTAGGCTTGAAAACACCCGTTGTATGCGAACGTAGAGTCTATCACACCCGATCATCACGTGGTGTCTCGAAACGACGAACTTTCTTAACGGTGCATACTAAGGAAGAACATATAATTATCTTGATATTAAGTGAGAGGGATCATCTTATAATGCTACCGAAGCGATCATGATCGTAACTAAGCAAAATAAGATGCATAAAAGGATAAACATCACATGCATGGATAATGTGATATGATATGGTCCTTCTCACATTAGATCTCCATCTTGTGCGTCTTGGTATGATCTCCATCATGCCACCGGCGTGGCACCAAGGTCCATGGCGCCACCACCATGGTCGTCCTTCTCCATTACAATATATCTCATGGATATATCTACAGCACGCAGGCCTTAAAAAGGAAAAACACAACCATATGGCTCCTGCCGGTTGTTTACAATAAATCTCATTTCATACAACAATTTTGTAACAATGACCATATCACAACACATGCCCTGCAAAAACAAGTTAGACGCTTCTAAATTATCTTTGCAAATTTTACGTGGTTTTGGGCTTCCTAGGAAAGAACCGATCTTACCTACGGACAAGAACCACAACGTTGATTCGCTAGTTGTTTCTTTTCATCCCTTTCCAGGGCCCTCCGTTGCAAATGCCATATCACTAATGTTAGAGAAACTGACACCCCCAAAGCCACTTTATACGGTACAAGCCGTATGTCAAGCGTGACACGCAATCTGCGCTTAGGGCCGCTTCAATCCAACATTGCCGCAATATGAACAAGTGCACAAAAGAGGGTAACAACTAGAGGATCAACGCCCACATCTCTATGTGTTCTAACCGTACAAAGCATCTACGCATAGACGAGGCTCTGATACCACTGAAGGGTTCGTTGCATAGAAAACAAAAATTTTCCTACGAATGCAACTGCCAAGATCACATCTAGGAGATAACTTGTAACGGTTTGAGAAGGACTCACCCTCGAAGATCAAAAAGCTTTAACGAGAACGATTCTCGTGGTTGATGTAGTCGATCACTTGCCGACCTCAAGGTCGTGATGAAGATGGGCGCCACAAACGGGCAGCGCCTCCGTAATCGGTCACACGTACGGATCAGCGACGACCTCCGCCCCTTGCTCCAGTTGGGCAGCGGAAGTAGTGGATCCTCGGGAACTCCAGCAGCACTACAACATAGTGGTGGTGGTGGTAGAGAAGATCTTGAGCAGGGCTTCGCCTAAGCACCGTACTCGTGAAACTGGATCAGCTAGCAAGGGGAGGAAGATGCCAACCAAAGGGCACATAAGAGTTGAATGGAATGAGTGACTAGAGGGGTCTCCACCTCCTCCTTTTATAGGAGAGGGAGGCAGCACCCAAGGCGCCCCAAGAGGTGCCCCCACCTCTCCCCTCTTGATTGCTAGTGGAGTCTCCACTCACACATAATCAAGTGGCACTTTCTCCCATTTAACCTCCACTCAAAAACCAAAGGTCTTCCAATTAAAACTCCTTTTAATTCACTTGTTTAATGTCACTCAAATTAATGAACACTTCATTTAATGAGTACTTCATTGATGAACACTTCATTCAATGAACACATTAACAATTATCCCCTTGCACTATTTCGATATCCCGAAACTATTCCGGCAGTTTTATCGAAACAGTCCCTGTGTTATCCTGTGCTATCCAGTATTTTCTCCTGCGTTCCGTATCCACTTAAAACACGTCGACGAATCCTTAAGTGTGTCACCCTACGGTTCGTGAATAAAATGGACATGACTGAGACTCTTCTCAGATCAATAATCATCAGAGGGATCTGGAGATCCATGATGACTCCCACTTACTCAACGATGAACTAGTGATCGTGTGAACCATTACTCCGTAACCAATTCCTTTTGTCTCGCGATATTTTACTTGTCCGAGATCCGATCATTTGGTATCATCCATACCTAGTTCGATCTCGTTACCGACAAGTACTCTTTACTCGTTCCGTGATATAACATCCTCGTGAGCCAGTCACGTGCTTGCAAGCGATGTCAATGTGATATCACCGAGAGGGCCCAGAGTATATCTCTCCGTCATCTGGATGGACAAATCCCACTCTTGATCCACGAGCCTCAACTAACACTTTCCAAGTACCCAACGACACCTTTATAATCACCCTGTTACGGCGTGACGTTTGATGGAATCAAAGTACTCTTCCGGTGTCAGTGATTGACGTGATCTCATGGTCTAAGGATTAGGGTTACTTCGTGAAAGTTTGATACAGCAATAGAAACTTTGATGACATGATCGTATTGCTATAACTACTGTGGGTGTATGTTCATCACATCATTCTCCAATGACATGACCTTGTTATTAACAACATCCAATGTTCATGACCAGGAAACCTTGATCATCCGTTAATCAACAAGCTAGTATAAAGAGAGGCATTACTAGGAACCTTTTCTTTGTTTATTAAACACACATGTATTAACGTTTCCGGTTAACACAATTATAGCATGAAAATAAACATTTATCATAAACATGGAATAAGATAATAACCACTTTATTATTGCCTCTCGGGCATATTCCCTTCAGCAGCCACATCGTAGGTCAGATCCAGTCACAGTTTTCCACGCAACCACAGTCCTACCACAACCTCTGCCAAAAGCCACAGTTTTTTCAGCCACATCCCAGTTTTCAGCCAAAGACGCAGTTTTTTTAGCCACAGCAAGAGTTTTTCAGCCACATCCACATTTTTTTTCAGTCACAACCCTGCCACAGTCCAAGCCACAGGTCCAAGCGCTGCCATGGAAGAGTCCGCGCGCAGCCATAGTTATTGTTCGCGCGGGACACAGTAAAAATGCGACACGTGTCGGATCGAGAGAGCACCAAAAGTGACCTCTGCAGGGGCGCGCGGGAGGGTGCCCGCTAATTAGTGATTGAGTATGTCGTAATGTCACGATCCATTTGTAAACAGGTCGTCGCGGTCATATGTCAGATGACAAGATCTCCACATGGATGTTCATTCAATGGCTTACAAAATGTTAGTGAGGTAGCTAACGAAAATCAAACCAACTACAAATGGACAATCTTTTCGCGTGGTTTCTGTTGATTGCAATGGAAATTATTTTGTGTTTGTAAGTTTCTTAGAATTTATTTTATTATATACTAAATAGCAAAGGAAAAAAAAGCAAAATGCATTTTGGTGCTAGGGCTACATGGAGCCTTCTTTTTAGAAAACTAGATGATACCCCGCGCGTTGCTGCGGGAACCATTGAGAAATAATTTGATGTTTTAAAACATGTGAAAATTTATGAAACATTGTATAATTTGATTATAAATTACTTTTTGAAAGAAATATTGTTTAACATAAAAAAATCTAAGAAATTTTGATGAAAAATCCAAAAATGAGTTTGATTTTTGTTTTGTTAATTTAGATACTTGACAATATATCGGCGAGATGATATGAGGCAAAAACATACTTGAGTAGAGAAAGTAAAGACGTGTCCACCCTTGGCTAAACCTAAAATAATCATAGCAACTATGGATGTGTATATATAAAAAATGTTACATAGGAAATAAATTCGATGTAACTTATAATTTGTTTTTTATTAAAAAAACTTACTTATAAATTGTGAGGTTGAGTGCATACAAAGTTATTATTTAGTTGTGAGAGATTGCATGCACATGCAAAGTTAATGGAAGCATGTGCATGAAGAGTTAATGGAAGAGTTTTTGCATGGTGGACCTACTTGATGATGTGGATAGCTTGCATGTCAAGATAAATAGATTAGTGGGGATGAACTATTATAGTATTATAGATGTTTTAATGATTCAAAAATCCTGGAAAAAAACCCACAATATCATGCAGATGTAAACCTCATGTGTGCAAATTTATGATATAATGCATTGACACACGAGCTACAAAACAATATAAATTGGTAAATTAGTGCGTGCATTGTTTACTATACAAGATGATACCCCGCGTGTTGCTGCGGAAACTGTTAATAAAAATTAAATATTTTAAAATATGAGAAAAATTAAAATTTTATTATAATTTCATTATTAAATATTTTTGAAAGAAATATGGCTTAGAGTAAAATTCTAAGAAAAAATGATGAAAATTCGATAATGAGTATGATTTTTGATAATTAATTTATTACCTTGAGAATATAACGATGAGATTATATGAGACGAAAACAACATTGAGTGAGAGAGTAGAGACATCATTCTTAGCTAAACCTGAAACAATGATAGAAACTCATATGTGCATTCATAAAAAATGTCACATATAAAATAAACTGTGAGGTAACTCATACATTGATTTTCTATTAAAAATCATATTGTAAATTGTGAGCCTTAGTGCATATTTGTTTAATATTTATTTGTGACAGGTTGCATGCGCATGCAAATTTAATGGAAACATGTGCATGAAGAGTTAGTGGAAAAAAATGGACTTATTTGATGATGTGGATAGCTTGCATGTCAAGATAAATAAGGTAGTGGGATGAACTATTTAGGTATTGTAGATAAAGGCCACAATTTTTATTTTGTGTGTAACTTGCATTATTTTCTCATGAAATTTTACGCACATGTAGTATACATCCATATGTCTACGTGATTTTTTTTCTCATATTTATTTAAAACACTAAAATTTTTTTGAATGTTTAAAATAAATGGCTTCATGTAGCGCGAGCATCAAAACGCCGCATCGGGGAAAATGGAGTAAATAAATCCGTAGAGAAACTAAGGTCCTAAGAAATGAAGGCTATAATGCATCTTTTTTTTTGCATTTGTGCCATGTGAAAGATTAGATCTTGTGGGCTGTAGTTGAGAGTATTGGCATTGGAACGTGACACTCATCCATGGATACAATGGGCAAAACACTATAGCCTTTACCTTTTTTTCTATTTGTTTTAGGAAGTTTCTAGAGCATTCTCTGGATCAGTTTTTTCTTCTTCAATGTGTTTCATTTTATAGTTTTTTTTTATTTTAAACTTGTGTAATTTTCAAAATTCATGAACATTTTCTATAAATCTAGGCATATTTTTAATTTGTATACATTTTTTGAAATTCGGTAAGCTTCTTTTGAAATCAAGATATGTTTTTAAAAAATTCGAAGATTTTTTGAGATTTGGGGAATATTTTCATCAATTCATGAACATTATTTAATTTTTTGAGCATTTGTGTAATTCAAAAAAAAACCATGAAATGTTTTAGAATTTTTAAACATTTCCAAAATTAATGATTTTTTAAAGAAAAAACAACATTTTAAAAAATTCACTCTTTTGAAATAATTTAATATTCTCTCTCCTTTTTTAGGTTTCCTTCCTTTTTTTTGCATTTTTAGTTCCTTCAACATCGAAGAGTCCGTGAACAAATTTTGTGGTTTCTTTGCACAAGTGGTTGACATAAAAGAAAATGACATTCGAGTTCAAATATATGTAAGTTTTACTTGCTTCGCATCACCATCATTTGTATTGATTGCTTCGTTTCTTGCATTACCTTGAGTGATTCTTGTTTGCTAGACGGGGTTGGCCACTTCTTTGTACCAAAAATTTGAGAAGAAGCCATTCACTATGTGTCATTGTTGGTTTAAATTGAATGGGAATTCCACGTGCCAAGCCCACTATGATAAACTTGGGAACATCTGCAAGAATACGAAGAACAATGATGCATGGATCAAGCTCCTACTGATATATTAGACTTGATGGCGATAGTGAGCCAAGTGAAAGGGCAACACTAGTACAAAACAGGCCTTTGGATATGAGCAAAAGCCACGGCCCGAACACGAATAGGTTCTACTGGCCGAATTGCACCGGTTCGTGAGGCCGGGCTTTAGAACCGGTTCGTGTGATGGGCCCGAGGCCAACGGCAACCTGCCACCACACCTGTAGAACCGGTTTGTAGTACAAACCGATGCTAAAGGTGTGGCAGCAGATTGCCGTTGGGCTGGGGGGCCCGCTAGAACCTTTAGCACCGGTTGGTGCTACCAGCCGCTTCTAGTGTCCCACCTTTAGAACCGGCTGGTGCTACCAACCGGTGCTAAAGATATAGCTATATATACTCCGTCTTCAACATGAGTCGGCCAAGCTCATTCTCAGTTTTTGAAGCTCACTTCTTTCTTTGCTCGAGTTCATCCTCCATTTTGGCCAAGATTTGTGAAGATTTGAAGAAAACCTTCTACATCCAAGTGTTCACAAAGGTTAGCAGCTTTGTCCTCTCTCATTTGTGCTAGATTACCTTGTGCTATGCTCTATATGTGTAGATTTGTGGACTTTACTTTGGGAGCTAGCTATATAGTGATATGTGGAGTTTATTTGATTTATATGCACTTTGAGCTCAAGTTAATTAGTATGCATATTTGTAGTGATTGCTTAGTGCCTTCCCGCACATGGACGTATAGTTACCACCGTCGATCGCCCCCATCGTCCCTCTTCACCGGCACCACCTTGGTGAGCCTCTATATATATGTTTCTTATTTTTTTATATAAGAAATTTTATTTGTATGATTTAGATAGATACTTGTCTAATTTTCTTACTTGTATGATTCTTTGTTATACATAGTGCGATGGTTATGGTATCCGCGCATGTCGGTCCTCGTCCTATCTATGATTCGGATGTGGTATATATATATTATCTTTTATAACTATTAATTTGTTCCATTTTTCGTGTTTGACAATGATGACCAATTAAGTTGACATAGATATTTTCATCTAGGAGGTATGTGAACCGGAGATGGAAACTGACCCTCTGGTTGAGCGGTTAAATTTAGTTGAAAAAGAAAACGAGTATTTGAAAAAAAAATAAAAAAATTGAAGAAGAGAAGATGATATTGGAGTTGTATGTTGCCGATGTCGTCGGCGATCACAAGAACAAGATGGATGTAATGCGCATGAAGATTATGAAAATTAGAAAATATGCCCTTACTAAAGAGGCTTGGTATCGTTATGCTGTTGGAGCAATTGGTACTTTGTTGCGATATTGATCGCATTTATTATTGCATTTAAATGCTTTAGGTAGATAATTTTATGTTGTTTTTATGATAATAAGTATGTGTATGAACTTTATGTATGATCAACTTTATGTATGAACAACCTTTATGCATGTATGATCAATTTTATGTATATGAATTACTTGTATTAATTTTATCTTTTCGATGTTGTGCCATTATGAAGATGAGTCGGCAATGGATGTACGACGAACACCGACGCTCTGGCGAGTTCATTAATGGCTTGCATAGTTTTCTGCAAGTGGCTGAGGCTAACAAGCGGGATGGTTTTATGTGTTGTCGATGTGGTGTGACGCCCCAAAATTAGACCGTGTACAGTAATCATACACGCAAGGTACACACGATCGAGATCAGGGACTCACGGTGAGATATCACAACACAACTCTACAAATACAATAATACAAGCTGTTTAATACAAGCCAGGGGCCACGAGGGCTCGAATACAACAGCTCGAGAGCACAAAGTCAGCGGAAGCAAAAGTATCTGAGTATAGACACAAGGTACACATGATCTGCCTTAAGAAGGCTAGCACAAAAACAACAGATCGAAAAGGCGAGGCCTCCTGCCTGGGAACCTCCAAACTACTCCTGGTCAAGAGGGAACTCAATGTCATAGAAGGCATCGGAGATCTTCACGTTGTGGTGGTCGGCATCGGGGATCTCCTGCTCCTGGACTCCAACGTCGACTGTAGCGGCCGATCAGGCAAAACAGTAAAGGAAATAAAGCAGGGTGAGTATCTAGTATACCCGCGAGTCTTACGTCCGCTACTAAGCATTATGCATTGTATCAACGGAAAGAAGAGGCTGTATATAGTGGACTGAGAGACAGAAAACCAGAGCAAGGGTAAGAAGCTAGGCCTAACGAAGACTAGCATCTTCCGACGATGTCTTGTAGCATGAGGTAAGAATCAGCCAACAATTTATATAAAGCATAAAGTAACAATGCAACAGAAGTTGCTGCAGCATTGTATAATAATAAGTTGTAATAAATAACAATGCCTCCGAGTTCACCTCCTTGACATCCCCGCGAGGAAGAAAACCCGGAACCATACAATTTAATAGTAATAGTTTGTAGTGGTAAGATCCAGCTTCAGCATAAAGCGTCCTGTTACCGTGGACACGGCTATCCGAATAGATTAATCTTCCCTGCAGGGGTGCACTTGTGTTACACTACACGCACGGATCTCCAGGGTGGCGGGAACCTTGTTAGGGAACGCTCCACCGAGGCTATCCGACACTTCGTAGCCCATCTTTCAAACTCAACAGAGAGGCCATCCGCCGGTCTAAATCCTAAGTACGCCGGGCCTTGGACCCCAACCCGAACGTACTCCTGCACGGTGCGTGGCTGGCCGGTGAAGTTAAATCAAATCCAAATAAGACACCACCGCGCGAGCAAATAAGACAACACCACTTCCCGGCGCAGGCCGCGGTACTGCTGACGTCTGAAGAGTCCTCGGACGACACTACGAAGCAGAGGAGCCCATAACTCGTAATTCCCACGGGTAGGTAGTGCGTACATGGCATATAGCCAACTCAAGACATTCACTGAACCATTTAGCATTTTAATTAACCTGCGTGACAACCGTTATCGTTGCCTCGACTTAACTGACCCGCGGACAACGACAGCAGCCAGGACCACCAGTACATCGGTGCCTGCCCCGTCGTCCCACCAAGTCACTGCGGTTACCAACAAAGTGAACCGTCTCCTTACCTTGTCTCGCGTGTGCTCCCGGAGGAGCTCGACTTTCTTAGTTTGGTAACTCTCGCGGCCAACGATCAGGGGCCAAGCACACCGGTACACTGGTCGTACCCTCCCTGTCGTCTCGTCGCAATACCTCTCGCGGGCACCGTTGGGTCGCCCGACTTCTTACCTGAAGGACAACCGTTGCTCAGGTACCTAGAGAGGCTATACAGAGTCAGCAACGAGTGGAGTACAAGGATTACTCCTTGATAGCTCAAACTTGATGGTGGCTCGGCAGAGCCGAGCTAGGGGGCCTCAGGCGGTGTCTGCATTGTACCGTATATGTGCAGTTATAATAATTGTATCCGCGTTCACTCCCCTGAGTGATCACGACCCTCTATCTAATCCTAGCTAACAATGCGCAGGGCTCACTGCTGAATAATGCATAATAATAATAGGCAGCATAGGATAAAGGAGGTACATCAAGGGGCGACAAAACATGCTATGCAATTGAATAGGATTGCAACGTAGCAGCAGCAGTAACAATGCCTAGTGCAAGAAATGTATGGAAAGATAGGCGATATCTGGGGAAGAGAATGGCTCTGCTTGCCTGGAAGCTCGATATTAGGGGTACGGTCGTCGACGAAGTAGTCGTACTCAGCAGCGGTGTAGTCGGCGGCAGCAGCGGGGTCTACCGGAGATTAAGGGGGGGGGGAGAAACATTAAATACAAAGCAAGCATATACAAACAGATGAATAACATGACGTATGCAATGTTAACGGTGTGCTAACGCTGTGCAATGCACGTTGCTCGGAACGGAAATTCATCTGGGGATGAACTACCAGCTCCGAGTGATTACCGGACAGGGTGTCCGGAGGGGGGAGATATCATGCCGGAGGTGTCGTGGACATCCGACATATGTGTGGGTGGTGTATCCGGGTTAGTTGATCTATTCCGAACAACTTTCGTGTTCGAAATAAATTCATCCGGGGAGTTTATCGGTATCGGAAAATTATCGGACTGACGGTACCTGAGGGGGACGGTTCGATGTTCGGCATGTTAGAGGGGTGTGGTGGGGGTATGGGTATCGTATTTCAATTTGTGATATTTTTCTGATCAACTTTGATGTATAAATTATGTTGATCTGACTTACGGTTTAAAAGATATTGAATTTCTAAATTTAAATCATTTTTAAAATAAATTCTAGAATTTATTTATTATTTAATATAACATTATCCACAAGGAACTTTGACTGGGTCAACCCTGAAAGAGGGGACCCACATGTCATAGGCTGGAGCCTTTGACCTCGTCAACTGACCAGTGGACCCCAGGTGTCATAGACTCCCAGTGAATTTCTCTAAAACAACTAAGTCTGAGAATCTTTTATTGTTTAGCCCTCTTTTGAATTTAATAACTAATTAAATAATCCACAATCAAATATATGGCAATTATATTATCTGATCTAGGATATGTGTACAACATGCCCATGCCATTGTATTGTTTATAAGAATCAATAACACAAAGTTTTGGGCCTAGGAAGTGGTTAAGATAATATTTATGACTTAGCAGAAATTTGCTAAGTCTGGGAATTTCTGTTGTTAACAGAATTTATTTGTGTTCAAAAGACTATAACTATAGTTATATACATCCTATGATCTTGAGCCCAACATCAATTTGAGCACCTATATGTGATCTACAAACTGGTACAAGTTTCATCAATATTAGAATCCGTTTGTCTAATTAAATCTTTCCTTGAAAAGTGCTACTTGATGTCAGTTTCAACAACTGTTAAAAATATACCAAATTGCTTGATCATTGACATTAATATATAGCTCAAATGAAGATGTATCCTATAGATGTTTTGTACTACAACAAGAGTACAACCATGGCATGCCCTCAATTGGCACGAAAGATCATTACAACTTGTTCATCAAGGGCTCTAAAGTATCCATGCCCAAAATTTCTTTCTGGCATTTCTTATCTTTACAGAAACTTCCCTTTTGTGAATTTTATAGGATTTAATCCATGCACTATGTGACCATGGTCCAATGGAGCAAAACAAAGCTTGTTAAGTGTACTATCAGTTTGCATAAATTTTAGCCATGTTAAACTTCATTTGTTTGTTGTTTGTTGCTGCCAAAGGTAGTGTCCAGCAGCAATATTCAGCACTTACATTTTCAGAAGCTAACACCTTGAGCAGCAACTGCAGACAGGCAGCAGAACAACAGCATCAAGCAGCCGCACGCAGCTTAGGCAGAGCATCGACGTAGTTGCTGGGCTCTTGAGGGGGTGACCCGACGCATTCACGGGGCGACCAGCGCAGCCCTCGCACGGCCGCGGGGTGGTGAGCATGGCGCGCGCGCGCCCGGCCATGGCGGCCATGACGGCGGCCGGCGGTGAAGACGTCAAGTGGGGCGGCGACCATGGCATCAGAAAGAGGGGGAGACGAAGGGGAATGGACGCATCAGCTCACAGTGGAGGCGAGAGAGGGCTCGCGGAGGTCGTAGGCTTGCCGGAGCAGAGAGATGGCGGCGGTGGCCTCGACGGCCGTGGGCGATCCCGGCGGGGAAAAGGCGAAGGAGGCGACGGCTGGGGGTGTCTCGGCCTCGGCTTGAGGGTGGAGTCGACGCAGAGGAGCGCCGCGGTCCTCGTGGATGTCTCCGGGCGGCGAGGTATGGCTGGTGGCCACGCTAGCTCGCCGGCGCGGAGACGGACGTCCACGACCGCTCGGGGGTAGGAGGCTCGGGAGAGGGAGGGGGATCTCGATCTGGAGGGCTAGGGTGTCGGGGGTGACAGGGGGGCGATCTTATCTCTACCACGACGACTGTAGCGACGCAAGGGTGGCGAGGTGGTCCGGCGGCGAACGAATTCTGTCGCCATGGAGACTCGGTCGGAGGAGCAGTGCACGGGGAAGGGGATGAGTGATGTTGGGCTGGGCCGAGGAGCAGTGCACGTGGGCGATAGATAGGATTTTGCGAATTTTCTTGTCTGCCAGCAGAGTTTCTGATCTATCTTATTTATTTGAGCTAGCAAATGATTTCTATTTTAAGTGAAACTTGTTGGTACATGTGTAGTGTAACACCCTCACTGTCAGATGAACAGTAATCACCATTACTGTTCCCCAGCACTGTTCAAAACTTTTGTCTGATCAATGTGGTTCATCTCAAACTTGATATTTTGCTTTGTTGTTCTTGGATGCAATGTGATCATGGATCTGGATCATCAGGAATCAAAACAAGTCCAAGCCATTTGAATTGAAATTCAAACAAACCCTAAATGCATGTTGATGAATATTAAAAATATTGTGACAATAAAATATTTTCCAAAAAGTCTTGGAACCACTTTTATAAAATCCCAAATAATCATAGGACCATGCCCATGTGATAATTGGTATTTATTGGGCTACTGAAAATTCCAAACAAATAATAACAGTAGCAATTCCAGGCCAATTACTCATTTGGTAATAAAATAAAATATCAAACGAGTTTGAAAAACTCTCAAACTTTTTGGAGCACTTAGGTATGGTGTAACCATATTTATAGGAACAGTACCACATTTTACAAAAATGCTAAAAATAGCCAAACAAAATAAAACAGAACAGAAAAGAAAAGAAATACAAAAGTATAAAAAAAATGCAATCTGTCGCCTGGGGGCGAAGCCCACTCCAGCCAACCCCCTCCCCTCTCTCCATCGGGCCGGCCAACTCCCCACCGAAACCAGCCCACCCCAGCCCACCCGGAGCCTCTCCCTCCCCTGTTCACCTCACCCCCCCCCCCCCCCCCCCCGTGGCCTTGGCGACCGCGCCATGCTCGACGCCGTCGAGCCGGACCAGCTCGGTGGGTCGCTACAGGCCGGGGCCAGGTAGGATAAGACCCCCCCCCCGAACCCTAGATCTCACCTGCCCTTCGCCTCGTCGTTCTTCCCCCCCCCCCCCGCTCGATCCCGTGACCACCAGAGCACCACCGCGGGCGGACCTCGCCGGAACGCGCGGCCACCGGAGCCCATCCACCTCCTCGCCGTGTCCAGGGGCTTCGCCGACGACTACCTCGTCCGCCCGCGCTAGCAATCGGCACTGGGACGCGCCGCACGTCGCGAATCGCGAGCTTCTTCCACCTCGGGCCGGGCCACCATTGACGACCAGGAGCTCGGCACTGACCTCCCTCGCGCCCGCTGCCTCCACTACCCGCCTCGCAGTAAGCACACCCACGTTTTCCCCCATGTTCCCGCCCCATATTGCGGCCCGTAGCCGTCGCTCAGCTGTACGGTGCTCCGGCCGCCGTGGCCTTCGTCGTAGCCGCCGCCACGGTTGTCCCCGTCGTCCGTGGAGTACGGAAGCGGACGCGCGCGAAGCGCCGCATTCGATTCCCCCTTACGCTCGCCTTTTTGGTCGCCGGGAACGCCCGGTGGGCTCACCGCCGTGCCCCTGGCCATTGACGCCGGCGTGCTCGGCCCAGGCACGGGCGCGGGCACGGTTTAAACCGGGGGCAACCCCCCCCCCCCCTAATAGCCCCCCCCAGCGACTGACCTCTGGGTCCCACCCAGAGGATTAGCCCCTAACCCCCTATTTAAAATAAAACCAGTGAAATAAACCCCCCCCTGAGTATGACACCTGGGCCCCCCTTGTCAGAGTTTTATAAATAAAATAAATTTGATTTATTATTAGAGTATGACATGTAGGCCCCACTGGATTAATTAGATTTAATTAAACCATTTTTATAAATACTGTGTATGACAGTGGGGTCCCACTGGTCTGTTTGACCAGTCAACCTTATGGATAATGTTGGAATAAATATTAAAAGAAATTCCAAAATTCATTTAAAATGGTTTATATTTGGAAATTCAATATCTTTTAAACCGTAATTCAGATGAAAATAATTTGTATATCAAAATTGATCAGAAAAATATAACGAATACGGGTACGCTATCCGTATGTCTGCCACACCCCCTAACACACCGATCATCGACATTCCCCCCTCCGGGCTGTCTGTCGATAATTTCCGGTACCGATAAAAAGTACCCGGATGAATTAATCTCGAACACGAAAGTTGTCCAGAATGGTTCAACTAACACGGATACACCCCCCTTATGTTTGTCCGGTACCCACGACACCTCCGACATGAACCCTTCCCCCTCCGGACACCCTGTCCGGTAATCACCCGGAGCTGGTAATTCATCCCCGGATGAATTCCCGCTCCGAGCAACGTGCATTGCACTGCGTTAGAACACCGTTAACATTTCATCTATCATGTCAAGCACATGTCTGTATATTATTGCTGTGTATTTACTGTTTCCTCCCCCCCTTAATCTTCGGTAGACCCCGCTGCTACCGTCGACTACACCGCTGCCGGGTACGACTACTTCGTCGACGACCCGACCCCTACCGTCGAGCTTCCAGGCAAGCAGAGCCATTCTCTTCCCCAGATATCGCCTACCTTTCCGTACATTTCTTGCACTAGGCATTGTTACTGCTGCTGCTACGTTATACTCCTATTCAAATGCATAGCCTGATTTTGTCGCCCCTTGATGTACCTTTCCTTTATCCTATGCTGCCTATTATTACTTATGCATTATTCAGCAGTGAGCCCTGCGCATTGTTAGCTAGGATTAGATAGCGGGTCGTGATCACTATGGGAGTGAACACGGATAAAATATATACAACTGCACAGGTACGGTACAATGCAGACACCGCCAAAGGCCCCTATCTGGGTTATGCCTAGTCACCTCAAGTGTGAGCTATCCGGGAGTAATCCTTGTACTCCACTCGAGGCTGACTTTGTCTTGCCGCCATAGGGTCCTGAACAACGGTTGTCCGGCGACCCAACGATGCCCGCGAGAAGTATATCGTCGGGAACGACAGGGAGGGTACGGCCGACGTTACTGGCGTGCTTGGCCCCTGCTCGTATCTCGCGAGAGTTACCAAACCACGAAAGTCGAGCTCTACCAAGGGCACACGCGAGACAAGGTAAGGAGACGGTTCACCTTGTTGGTAGCCGCAGTGACTTAGTGGGACGACAGGGCAGGCACCGATGTACTGGTGGTCCTGACTGCTGTCGTTGACCGCGGGTCGGTTAAGTCGAGGCAACGATAACGGTTGTCACGCAGGTTAATTAAAATGCTAAATGGTTCGGCGGATGTCTTGAGTAGCCTTTTGGCTTGTACGCACTACCTACACGTGGGATAAGGAGTGTGGGCTCCCCTGCATCGTAGTCTCGTTCGAGGGTCTTCAGACGTCAGCAGTACCGCGGGCTGATTGCCGGGAAGTGGTGTTGTCTTCTCTTTGCTGCAGCAGGTGTGTTTGTATTTGCTTTGATTTTGCTTCACCGGCCAGTCACGCACCGTGCAGGAGTACGTTCGGGTTAGGGTCCAAAGCCCGGCGTACATAGGATATAGTCCGGCGGATGACCTCTCTGTTGATTGCCGAAGGATGGGCTACTTTGTGTCGGATAGCTTTGGTGGAGCGTTCCCTGACAAGGTTCCCGCCACCCTGGAGATCCGAGCGTCGTAGAGTCACGCCAATGCACCCCTGCAGGGAAGATTTATCTATTCGAATAGCCGTGTCCACGGTAACAGGACGCTTTATGCTGAAGCTGGATCTTACCACTAGAAACTATTATTATTAAACTGTATGGTTCCGGGTCTTCTTCCTCGCAGGGAGTCGAGGAGGGGAACTCGGAGGCATTATTATTATTGTTAATAATTACAACTTATATTATACAATGTTGCAACAACTTCTGCTTCGTTGTTACTTTATGCTTTATATGAATTGTTGGCTGATTCTTACCTCATGCTGCAAGACATCGTCGGAAGATGCTAGTCTTCGATAGGCCTAGCTTCTTACCCTTATTCTGATTTCTATCTTGCAGTCCACTATATACACCCTCTTCTTTCCGTTGATACAATGCATAATGCTTAGTAGCGGACGTAAGACTCGCGGGTATACTAGATACTCACCTGCTTTATTTCCTTTACTGTTTTGCCTGATCGGCCGCTGCAGTCGACGTTGGAGCCCAGGATCAGGAGTACCCTGGAGGAGGATACTACTACGTCGAGACCCCCGCTGACCAGGACCAGGAGTAGTTTCGGAGGCTCCCAGGCAGGAGGCCTTGCCTTTTCGATCTGTATCTCTGATGTTATTTGTGCTAGCCTTCTTAAGGCAAACTTGACTAACTATGTCTGTACTCAGATATTATGGCTTGTATAACTTATGTATTCGGGTCCGCGTGCCCCCCTTTTTATGGTAACATATTGGTTTATCCTTTTGTGTTTAGCGTTGTGCTGTGATATTCTCACCGTGGCACCCTAATCTCAGCCGTGTACCCTGCGTGTATGATTACTGTACACGGATTGATTTTGGGGGCGTCACAAGTTGGTATCAGAGCCGACTGCCTGTAGGAAGCCACCCAACCACTAGCTGGTCGAAGTTGAGTCTAGACTTTGAAAAACTATTTTGCTAACTTAATATTTGGCTTACGGGCCCACATCGATGTCAATACGTGTGATATCTATGGTGTTAGGATCCTTTTCTCCTTACCTATGCTCTGGAACTCTGCTCTCTTATCCTTGCTGGTAAGTTTTACAAAAGCTGACATTAGGATCACGTTCTCTTGATTCCACCCGGCGTTTTTTTGGTGCTTCCCCCCATTGATTGAGTCGTGTCGCAGGCGTCGTACGCCAGATCCCAGACCGCGGATCCCATTCTCATTCTGGGCAGGCCGCGCGTTCTCTGGCATCAACTCCTGTGGCCAACAGTTTTCTTGCGGCGTGATTGACATAATGGAATCTATGTCGCGTCGTGTAATCCTAACCGCGGTCTGCGCGCCGCCTAGTGTGTCCTTTTTCCTTAATTTTTACGACGTTACACTGCCCGATTTCCGATCGATTCTATGTGTGGATGTGTATGTCTTATATGACTACTCCTATATATCCGCGCCTCCTCTTTGTTGTCGCTTTACCTCTTACTCGTTTCCGGTATCTCGTTAAAATGTTCATCGCTGAAATACCCCTGTTAAATTCTAGCAGGATGGCTGGTCGTGGTGGTCGTGGTCGTGGACGTGGTGCCAACGATCCACCTCCGCCGCCGGACTACATGGCCGCGATGATGCAGCAGTTTCAGATGAACCAAGTGTTTATGCAAGGAGTCATAGATCAGCTCCAGAATCAGAACCAGAACCAGAACCAGCACCAGCATCAGCCGCCTGTGGTTACTCTGCGGGATTTCATGCGTCTCAACCCCCCTCTCTTCCACCAGCTTGAACAGCCGCTGGATGCTGATGATTGGCTTCGTGACATCACTCGACAGCTGGAGTTCGCTAATGTGAGCGCTGCTGATTACGTCAACTTTGCGTCCTATTTCCTGCGTGGCCCCGCTGCTCAGTGGTGGGACACTTACAAGGGCTCGCTAGCTGAAGGGACTGTCGTCACCTGGAATGACTTCAAGGCTACCTTCCGTGCTCGTTATGTCCCCCAGGTGATTATGAACCGTATGAAGGCCGAGTTCCGCAACCTCGTTCAGGGCAACAAACTGTCGAGGCATATCAGAGGGAATTCCTCCGCCTCTCCCGCTATGCTGCAAGTGACCTCCCCAATGATGCAAGCAGGCAAGAGAAGTTCCGTGATGGACTCAACCCAAATCTCCAGCTTGCACTTGCTTTGCACGTCTTCCCCGACTTCGCCACCATGGTGAACCAGACTATCACTCTTGAGACCGCTCAGCTTAAGTTCGGTGGTTCGCCGAAGCGCCCCCGTGATGCTGGCTCATCTTCGGGCATAGCACATAAACAACGCGTTTGGCTTCCACACAGTGTGTATCGTCCAAATGCCCCTGTACCAAGGCCGTAGTATGTTGCACCTCGTCTGCCTCCGCCCCCGCCGAGACAGCCGAAGACTGAGACTGCACCCCTCCGTCCTCAGGATGGCCTGTGTTTCAAGTGCCATCAGCCAGGTCACTTTTCCAGAGACTGCCCCCAGCGACAGAATCAACTGGTAGTTCACCCTGCTGGCCGTGGAAATGGCCGTGGCAACAACAGGACCCCCAACTATAACACTGGGTCTTCTTCTCACACTCGCGGACATGCTTACAACATTAATGTCGAAGAAGCTCAGGAGCAACCTGCTACCGTGATGGGTACCCTTCTTGTTAATTCAGTACCTGCTACTGTTTTATTTGATACAGGAGCATCGCATTCATTCATGTCGGAAGCATTTGCATTGTCGCATAACTTCATGGTAGAAAAGATGGATCCACCGATGGTTGTCCGCACTCCGATAGGTCATTGCCACACCTCCAAGATAGTGCCCAAAACCATCGTCGAAATTGAAGGAATTGAGTTCCTTGCTTCCCCCATCCTCCTGAAGTCTTCCACTATAGACCTCATTCTGGGCATGGATTGGTTGAAAGTCCACGATGCCGCACTTTATTGTGGCAACAGTTCTGTCCAACTTTTTCACCCCTCCGGCGAGATTGTTAACCACACCACCCGGATTACCCGTGATGCTGAAACGCATATCTATATGATGAACGCTCTGAATGTCTCACCTCTTGACGGGATTGAGAACGTTCCAGTCGTTCGTGATTTTTCCGACGTCTTCCCAGAAGAACTCCCGGGAATACCCCCGATCCGAGAGGTGGAATTTGTCATCGACCTGAAGCCTGGCACCGTCCCTATAGCCAAGCGTCCCTATAAGATGCCCCCTCACCACCTCCTTGAACTGAAGAAGGAGATCGACGAAGCACTTCAAAAGGGATTCATTCGCCCAAGTTCATCTTCTTGGGGAGCACCTTCGCTCTTTGTCAAGAAGAGCGATGGGACAAATCGTTTGGTCCAAGATTACCGACCCATCAACCAAGCCACGATCCATAACAAATATCCGCTTCCCCGGATCAACGATCTGTATGATCAACTTGCTGGATCCACGGTGTTTTCGAAACTCGACTTGAGTTTGGGTTACCATCAGATCCGAGTCCGTGAAGAGGACATTCCGAAGACCGCTTTCATTACTCGCTATGGTTCATACGAGTACACTGTCATGTCCTTTGGCTTGACGAATGCTCCAGCCACCTTCTCCCGATTGATGAACTATATATTCATGGAATACCTCGACAAGTTTGTCGTGGTTTATCTGGATGATATCTTAATATACTCCAAGAATAAAGAAGAACATGTTGAACATCTTCGCCTTATACTTGGAAAGCTTCGAGAACACAAACTCTACGCTAAGTATTCTAAGTGTGAGTTCTGGCTTCCTGAAGTGACCTACCTTGGTCACGTGATTTCCAAGGATGGCATTGCCGTCAACCCAGAACGTATCCAGGCTATTCTTGACTGGACTCCTCCCAAGACTGTCAAGCAAGTCAGAAGTTTCCTCGGACTCGCCAGCTATTGCCGCCGTTTCGTCGAGAACTTTTCCAAGATTCCCAGGCCTCTGACTAATCTGCTTCACAAAGGGGTCAAGTTTGAGTGGACAGATAAATGTCAGGAAAGTTTCCAAGCCCTCAAGGACAAGCTCACTTCTCCCCCAGTGCTAGCTCCCCTGATACTCAGAAGGACTTTGTGATATATTGCGACGCATCTCGTCAAGGATTAGGTTGTGTCCTAGTGCAAGAGCGCAAAGTGATTGCTTATGGATCTCGTCAATTGCGTGCTCACGAAGATAAGTATCCAACACATGATCTTGAATTGGCAGCAGTAATTTATGCATTGAAGCTGTGGCGGCATTACCTCGTCGGTAATCGTTGCGAGATCTACACCGACCACCAAAGTCTGAAGTACTTGTTTACTCAGCCCGACCTGAATCTCCGCCAGCAGAGATGGCTCGAGACAATAGCCGACTACAACATGGGAATTTCTTACACCCCTGGCAAAGCTAATGTGGTGGCCGATGCTTTAAGCCGTAAATCTTACTGTAGTGAACTTGAAGTTCAAGTACAACAACCACTTCTGTATGAAGACTTTCAAAAGTTAAACCTCGAGATTGTTCCTCAAGGTTATGCAAATAACCTGGTTATCGAACCGGATCTCGTCAAATCCGTCAAGGGTATACAATTTTATGATGATTTCGTACACAAGATTGAGCGCGATATCGCCAAAGGGAGACCATCACCCTTCACCGTTGATAGCAAAGGTGCGGCGTTCTACCAGAACCGTTTAGTGGTTACTCATAGCAAGGGCAGGCATGAGAACCTGGATATGACCCCGAAGGTCATGAGAGCGGCTCACGATACCCCGTTGTCCATTCATCCTGGAAACACCAAGATGTACCAAGACATTCGTCAGCAATTCTGGTGGCCTAACATGAAGCAAGACATTGCCCGATATGTTTCTGAATGTGACGTTTGCCGTCGCGTCAAGGCAGAACATCAAAGACCTGCTGGAACTCTGCAACCACTCTCTATTCCTGAATGGAAATGGGACAAGATTGAAATGGACTTCGTCACCGGATTTCCCCGATCACAGAAAGGTCATGATGCCATCTTTGTCGTCATCGACCGATTCTCCAAAGTTGCCCATTTTCTGCCTGTCAAGGAGACGATCTCTGCTAGTCAGTTGGCAGACTTATATGTTTCCAGAATTGTGTCGCTCCACGGTATTCCGTTGGAGATCAGTTCAGACCGAGGCAGTATTTTCACCTCAAGATTCTGGGATAGTTTCCAAGAAGCTATGGGCACTCACCTGAATTTCAGCACCGCTTATCACCCCCAGTCGCAAGGACAAGTCGAACGAGTTAATCAAGTGCTTGAAGACATGCTTCGAGCTTGTGTCATCTCATTCGGTAAGAAATGGGAGGAATCTCTTCCATTTGCTGAATTCTCGTACAACAATAGCTATCAAGCTAGTCTGCAGATGGCTCCCTTCGAAGTTCTCTATGGATGTAAGTGTCGAACCCCTCTGAATTGGTCAGAAACTGGAGAGCGAACTCTCATTGGTCCGGACATTATTCAGCATGCCGAAGATCAGGTCCGCGTTATCCGTGAACACTTGAAAGCTGCTCAGTCTCGTCAGAAGAGCAACTATGATCGCAAGCACAAGGAAATGGTCTATCAACCTGGCGAATATGCTTACCTTCGTGTCACTCCCATGAGGGGCACTCATCGTTTCGGAATCAAAGGCAAGTTAGCTCCTCGCTACATTGGCCCATTCCGTATCCTTTCCAGGAGTGGACCAGTGGCATACCGATTGGAATTGCCGCCAAACCTCTCTCAAGTCCACGATGTATTCCACGTGTCGCAACTCCGACGCTGCTTTAAGGACCCTATTCGCGAAGTGGAACATGATATGATCGAGCTGCAACAGGACTTGACTTATCAAGAACATCCAAGCCGCATTCTCGATCAGTCTGAACGCAAGACCCGCAACAAGACAACGAAGTTTCTCAAAGTTCAGTGGTCGAATCATTCTGAAGATGAAGCCACTTGGGAACGCGAAGATCGTCTTCGTGAGGAATACCCCGATCTTTTCCCCTCTACCTCTTAGATTCTCGGGACGAGAATTCTTGTAGTGGGGGAGATTTGTAACACCCTCACTGTCAGATGAACAGTAATCACCATTACTGTTCCCCAGCACTGTTCAAAACTTTTGTCTGATCAATGTGGTTCATCTCAAACTTGATATTTTGCTTTGTTGTTCTTGGATGCAATGTGATCATGGATCTGGATCATCAGGAATCAAAACAAGTCCAAGCCATTTGAATTGAAATTCAAACAAACCCTAAATGCATGTTGATGAATATTAAAAATATTGTGACAATAAAATATTTTCCAAAAAATCTTGGAACCACTTTTATAAAATCCCAAATAATCATGGGACCATGCCCATGTGATCATTGGTATTTATTGGGCTACTGAAAATTCCAAACAAATAATAACAGTAGCAATTCCAGGCCAATTACTCATTTGGTAATAAAATAAAATATCAAACGAGTTTGAAAAACTCTCAAACTTTTTGGAGCACTTAGGTATGGTGTAACCATATTTATAGGAACAGTACCACATTTTACAAAAATGCTAAAAATAGCCAAACAAAATAAAACAGAACAGAAAAGAAAAGAAATACAAAAGTATAAAAAAAATGCAATCTGTCGCCTGGGGGCGAAGCCCACTCCAGCCAACCCCCTCCCCTCTCTCCATCGGGCCGGCCCACTCCCCACCGAAACCAGCCCACCCCAGCCCACCCGGAGCCTCTCCCTCCCCTGTTCACCTCACCCCCCCCCCCCCCCGTGGCCATGGCGACCGCGCCATGCTCGACGCCGTCGAGCCGGACCAGCTCGGTGGGTTGCTACAGGCCGGGGCCAGGTAGGATAAGACCCCCCCCCGAACCCTAGATCTCACCTGCCCTTCGCCTCGTCGTTCTCCCCCCCCCCCCCCGCTCGATCCCGTGACCACCAGAGCACCACCGCGGGCGGACCTCGCCGGAACGCGCGTCCACCGGAGCCCATCCACCTCCTCGCCGTGTCCAGGGGCTTCGCCGACGACTACCTCGTCCGCCCGTGCTAGCAATCGGCACTGGGACGCGCCGCACGTCGCGAATCGCGAGCTTCTTCCACCTCGGGCCGGGCCGCCATTGACGACCAGGAGCTCGGCACTGACCTCCCTCGCGCCCACTGCCTCCACTACCCGCCTCGTAGTAAGCACACCCACGTTTTCCCCCATGTTCCCGCCCCATATTGCGGCCCGTAGCCGTCGCTCAGCTGTACGGTGCTCCGGCCGCCGTGGCCTTCGTCGTAGCCGCCGCCACGGTTGTCCCCGTCGTCCGTGGAGTACGGAAGCGGACGCGCGCGAAGCGCCGCATTCGATTCCCCCTTACGCTCGCCTTTTTGGTCGCCGGGAACGCCCGGTGGGCTCACCGCCGTGCCCCTGGCCATTCACGCCGGCGTGCTCGGCCCAGGCACGGGCGCGGGCACAGTTTAAACCGGGGGCAACCCCCCCCTAATAGCCCCCCCAGCCACTGACCTCTGGGTCCCACCCAGAGGATTAGCCCCTAACCCCCTATTTAAAATAAAACCAGTGAAATAAACCCCCCCCCCTGAGTATGACACCTGGGCCCCCCTTGTCAGAGTTTTATAAATAAAATAAATTTGATTTATTATTAGAGTATGACATGTAGGCCCCACTGGATTAATTAGATTTAATTAAACCATTTTTATAAATACTGTGTATGACAGTGGGGTCCCACTGGTCTGTTTGACCAGTCAACCTTATGGAGAATGTTGGAATAAATATTAAAAGAAATTCCAAAATTCATTTAAAATGGTTTATATTTGGAAATTCAATATCTTTTAAACCGTAATTCAGATGAAAATAATTTGTATATCAAAATTGATCAGAAAAATATAACAAATACGGATACGCTATCCGTATGTCTGCCACACCCCCCTAACACACCGATCATCGACATTCCCCCCTCCGGGCTGTCTGTCGATAATTTCCGGTACCGATAAAAAGTACCCGGATGAATTAATCTCGAACACGAAAGTTGTCCGGAATGGTTCAACTAACACGGATACACCCCCCTTATGTTTGTCCGGTACCCACGACACCTCCGACATGAACCCTTCCCCCTCCGGACACCCTGTCCGGTAATCACCCGGAGCTGGTAATTCATCCCCGGATGAATTCCCGCTCCGAGCAACGTGCATTGCACTGCGTTAGAACACCGTTAACATTTCATCTATCATGTCAAGCATATGTCTGTATATTATTGCTGTGTATTTACTGTTTCCTCCCCCCCTTAATCTTCGGTAGACCCCGCTGCTACCGTCGACTACACCGCTGCCGGGTACGACTACTTCGTCGACGACCCGACCCCTACCGTCGAGCTTCCAGGCAAGCAGAGCCATTCTCTTCCCCAGATATCGCCTACCTTTCCGTACATTTCTTGCACTAGGCATTGTTACTGCTGCTGCTACGTTATACTCCTATTCAATTGCATAGCCTGATTTTGTCGCCCCTTGATGTACCTTTCCTTTATCCTATGCTGCCTATTATTACTTATGCATTATTCAGCAGTGAGCCCTGCGCATTGTTAGCTAGGATTAGATAGCGGGCCGTGATCACTATGGGAGTGAACACGGATACAATATATACAACTGCACAGGTACGGTACAATGCAGACACCGCCAAAGGTCCCTATCTGGGTTATGCCTAGTCACCTCAAGTGTGAGCTATCCGGGAGTAATCCTTGTACTCCACTCGAGGCTGACTTTGTCTTGCCGCCATAGGGTCCTGAACAGCGGTTGTCCTTAAAGGTAAGAAAGTCGGGCGACCCAACGGTGCCCGCGAGAGGTATATCGTCGGGAACGACAGGGAGGGTACGACCGACGTTACTGGCATGCTTGGCCCCTGCTCGTATCTCGCGAGAGTTACCAAACCACGAAAGTAGAGCTCTACCAAGGGCACACGCGAGACAAGGTAAGGAGACGGTTCACCTTGTTGGTAACCGCAGTGACTTGGTGGGACGACAGGGCAGGCACCGATGTACTGGTGGTCCTGACTGCTGTCGTTGACCGCGGGTCGGTTAAGTCGAGGCAACGATAACGGTTGTCACGCAGGTTAATTAAAATGCTAAATGGTTCGGCGGATGTCTTGAGTAGCCTTTTGGCTTGTACGCACTACCTACACGTGGGATAAGGAGTGTGGGCTCCCCTGCATCGTAGTCTCGTTCGAGGGTCTTCAGACGTCAGCAGTACCGCGGGCTGATTGCCGGGAAGTGGTGTTATCTTCTCTTCGCTGCAGCAGGTGTGTTTGTATTTGCTTTGATTTTGCTTCACCGGCCAGTCACGCACCGTGCAGGAGTACGTTCGGGTTAGGGTCCAAAGCCCGGCGTACATAGGATATAGTCCGGTGGATGACCTCTCTGTTGATTGCCGAAGGATGGGCTACTTTGTGCCGGATAGCTTTGGTGGAGCGTTCCCTAACAAGGTTCCCGCCACCCTGGAGATCCGAGCGTCGTAGAGTCACGCCAGTACACCCCTGCAGGGAAGATTTATCTATTCGAATAGCCGTGTCCACGGTAACAGGACGCTTTATGCTGAAGCTGGATCTTACCACTAGAAACTATTATTATTAAAATGTATGGTTCCGGGTCTTCTTCCTCGCAGGGAGTCGAGGAGGGGAACTCGGAGGCATTATTATTATTGTTAATAATTACAACTTATATTATACAATGTTGCAGCAACTTCTGCTTTGTTGTTACTTTATGCTTTATATGAATTGTTGGCTGATTCTTACCTCATGCTGCAAGACATCGTCGGAAGATGCTAGTCTTCGATAGGCCTAGCTTCTTACCCTTATTCTGATTTCTATCTTGCAGTCCACTATATACACCCTCTTCTTTCCGTTGATACAATGCATAATCCTTAGTAGCAGACGTAAGACTCGCGGGTATACTAGATACTCACCTGCTTTATTTACTTTACTGTTTTGCCTGATCGGCCGCTGCAGTCGACGTTGGAGCCCAGGAGCAGGAGTACCCTGGAGGAGGATACTACTACGTCGAGACCCCCGCTGACCAGGACCAGGAGTAGTTTCGGAGGCTCCCAGGCAGGAGGCCTTGCCTTTTCGATCTGTATCTCTGATGTTATTTGTGCTAGCCTTCTTAAGGCAAACTTGACTAACTATGTCTGTACTCAGATATTATGGCTTGTATAACTTATGTATTCGGGTCCGCGTGCCCCCCTTTTTATGGTAACATATTGGTTTATTCTTTTGTGTTTAGTGTTGTGCTGTGATATTCTCACCGTGGCACCCTAATCTCAGCCGTGTACCCTGCGTGTATGATTACTGTACACGGATTGATTTTGGGGCCGTCACATGTAGCACAATTAGGAGAAAAGCCACAAAAAGTTTGGTGACTTTTAAAAATCATTTAGTATTTATTTTTGGGTTGCAACTGATTAAAGAGGGATCTTGGCTCTTGTTTATATATATTTTGATATATTTTAAGATTTAGTAAACTCCCATAACTGTATGGACATGATCCACTGATTATTTAGCATTTTATAAAATTATTTCCATAATTTTTTTGGATCAACTATTATTACCACTATTTAATTTCCAGGACAATTTGATGAATCCAACATTAATGAATTCATATTTACCATTGCATTGGGATTATCCCCAAGACATAAGAGTTGGCTTGGTTTACCCATTAGCAAGTGGATTAATATTCACCCAGAGGCACCTTGAGTTGGTTTTGATTTCAAATGGGTTTGAACTTTGGGTTGATTGCAAGTGACCAGGGTAAAATGGGTACATTGGTTTCAATACCACCCATCATGATTTGGAGATGACCAAAAGCAAAATTTTGATCAAGGCCATCTTTAGCCACAATGATTAACAACAGTGATTAGCAACAGTGATGGCTAACAGTGATAGTGATTACTGTTCACTGACAGTGAGGGTGTTACATGTGGTGTCTGCAAGAATAATAAGAGCTACTCTGACTCAAAATATATTCACCTCCATCTGTTTAAGCATGGTTTCATGTCCGGCTATAACTGATGGACCAAGCACGGAGAAAGAGGGGTTCTGATGGAAGAGAATGAAGAAGATGAGGATGATGACAGGTATCCTGGGTTCCAGCTGCCTGAATACGGTGGTACAATGGGGGAACAGAATGAAGAACAAGAGAAAGAACAAGAAGGTGAAGTAAAGGCATCACATGAGCCCGATGATGAGCTTCGCCGTGTCATTGTTGATGCACAGAGAGGATGCGAAAGCGAAAGGGAGAAGTTCAATCGCATGTTAGAGGATCACAAAAAATGATTGTATCCAAATTGCGAAAAGGGAAACACAAAGCTCGGTGCCGCACTGGAATTGTTGCAATGGAAGGACGAGTATGGTATACCTGACAAGGGATTTGGGAAGGTACTGAAAATATTTAAGAAGAGGCTTCCAAAGGATAACGAATTGCCTGACAACACTTACGAAGCAAAGAAGCTTGTCTTCCCTCTAGGACTAGAGGTGCAGAAGATACATGCATGCCCTAATGACTGCATCCTCTACCGCGGTGAGTACGAGAATTTGAATGAATGCTCGGTATGCGGTGCATTGCGCTATAAGATCAGACGAGATGAACCTGGTGATGTTGAGGGCGAGCGCCCCAGGAAGAGGGTTGTTTCCAAGGTGATGTGGTATGCTCCTATAATACCACGGTTGAAACGACTGTTCAGAAACAAAGAGCATGCCAAGTTGTTGCGATGGCACAACGAAGACCGTAAGAAAGACGGGAATTTGAGACACCCCGCTGATGGGTCACAATGGAGAAAATTTGAGAGAATGGAAGAAAAGGAAAATGGCAAGTTTACAAAGGACCCCAGGAACATATGGTTTGGTTTAAGTGCAGATGGCATTAATCCTTTTGGGGAGCAGAGCAGCAATCATAGCACATGGCTCGTGACTCTATGTATCTAAAACCTTCCTCCTTGGAAGTGCATGAAGCGGAAGTTCATTATGATGCCAGTGCTAATCCAAGGCCCTAAGCAACTTGGAAACGACATTGATGTGTACCTAAGGCCATTAGTTGAAGAACTTTTACTATTGTGGGCTAAACCAGGTGTACGTGTGTGGGATGAGAACAAACAGGAGGAATTTGATCTACGAGCATTGCTGTTTGTAACCATCAATAATTGGCCTGCTCTTAGTAACCTTTCAGGACAGACAAACAAGGGATACAAGGCATGCACACACTGTTTAGATGAGACTGAAAGTATATATTTGCCCAACTGCAATAAGAATGTGTACCTGGGACATCGTCGGTTTCTTCCGACCAATCATCCCTTAAGAAAGAAAGGCAAGCATTTCAAAGGCGGGGCAGATCACCGGAAGAAGCCTGTCCGCCGTACTGGTGATGATATACTTGATATGGTCAAGGATTTACCAGAGCAAGTAGTCTTTGGAAAGGGTCCTGGTGGAAAATCTGTTCCGCATGACGCTGACGGACACGCACCCATGTGGAAGAAGAAATCTATATTTTGGGACCTACCCTATTGGAAACACCTAGATGTCCGCTCTGCAATCGACGTGATGCACGTGACGAAGAATCTTTGCGTGAAACTGCTAGGCTTCTTGGGTGTGTATGGGAAAACAAAAGATACACCGGAGGCAAGAGAGGACAAGAAACATATGAACGAAAAAGAAGGCATGCCCCCAAAGCAGTACGAGGGTCAAGCCAGCTACGCTCTTACCAAAGCAGAGAAGGAAATCTTTTTTGAATGCCTACTCAGTATCAAGGTCCCGTCTGGCTTCTCGTCGAACATAAAGGGAATAATAAATATGACAGAGAAAAAGTTCTAGAACCTAAAGTCTCATGACTGCCACGTGATTATGACGCAACTGCTCCCGGTTGCATTGAGGAGGCTTCTACCAGAAAATGTTCGATTATCCATTGTGAAGCTATGTGCATTCCTCAATGCAATTTCTCAGAAGGTAATCAATCCAGAAAGTCTACCAAGGTGTCAAAATGATTTCTTCCAATGTCTTGTCAGTTTTGAGTTGGTGTTCCCACCATCCTTCTTCAATATTATGACGTACGTGCTGGTTCACCTAGTCGACGAGATTGCAATTCTGGGTCCTATATTTCTACACAATATGTTCCCCTTTGAGAGGTTCATGGGAGTCTTAAAGAAATATGTTCGTAACCGTGCTAGGCCAGAAGGAAGCATCTCCATGGGCCATCAAACAGAGGAGGTCATTGAGTTTTGTGTTGACTTTATTCCTGACCTTAAGCCGATTGGTCTTCCTGAATCGCGGCATGAGGGGAGAATGGGTGGAAAAGGCACGCTAGCATCGCGCCCAATAATATGTAGGGACGCAGAATCTTGGAAGAAAGCACACAATATTGTTCTACATAATTCTGCCTTGGTGGCCCCGTATATCGATCAACACGAGAATATTCTACACTTAAAAAACCCGGAGCAGTCTGAAGTCTGGATTAAGAAGGAACACAATAGGACTTTCAGCGGTTGGTTGCAAGACCATCTCACGGGTAACGACACTGTTGAAGAGGAGTTGTACTTGTTGTCCGGCACACCATCTTTGACTATAATGACTTTCAAAGGGTACGAGATAAATGGGAATACATTTCACACGATCGCCCAAGATGAAAAGAGCACCAACCAAAACAGTGGTGTCCGCTTTGATGATGCAATCAACAATAAGCAAAAGGTCACATATTATGGTTACATAGAGAAGATATGTGAACTTGACTATGGACCTGATTTTAAGGTCCCTTTGTTTCGGTGCAAATGGTTCAATCTGACAGGGGTAAAGGTAGACCCGCAGTACGGAATGACAACAGTGGATGTCAACAGTCTTGGGTACAGAGAGGAACCATTCGTCCTAGCCAATGATGTGGCTCAGGTTTTCTATGTGAAGGACACGTCTAGCAAAACGAGAAAAATGAAAGATAAGGAAGCGAATACATCATATACGGTGAGCCAAAGTGCCACATAGTTCTTTCAGGGAAAAGAAACCTTGTGGGAGTGGAGGACAAGACAGACAAGTCAGAAGATTATGAAAAGTTTCATGAAATTCCTCCCTTCATAGTAAAGACTGACCCAAGCATCGTGTTAAATGAAGAAGATTGTCCATGGTTACGGTGCAAAAAGAAAGGTAAACACGCGAAGAAATAGTTTATATGTACCACTCTAGAATGTGATCCGGCTTCAACGCCAAATGGTTTCCCCTGCATACAGCCCGACGGTGGCGGCTCATGAGTGCAATGCACCGTCGGACGTATGCAGGGAATCCGAATGATTTGTATTCGGTCGATGAACTCAGAAAAGGTTGAAACTTGGCATGGTATCATCATTTGACCCATATAACATGTGTGCAAAAGTTGAGAGGGTTACGACAAAAACTGTATGCACTTCGTGTACAAACTGGACCATCTTTTTCGAAGTGTGAGGGTTTTAGACGAAAACTCATCTGTTACAAAGGCATTTCATTTTTCTAAACTTTTTTGAACTCAAGACTTTTTTTGCATGCAATATGCACCATTCAAAGCCACCTACTAAAATTTGAACCCTTTCTGACTACATTTGCTATTTTTCATGCATTTAATGATTTATTTTGTGCCAAATGACTTCAAAAGAATTATTAAAAAACTCCAAATATGAAAAACTAACCTTTAGAACCGGTGCTATAGGTCCCTCCCCTTCCCGCTTATATTTTCGCCCGAAAACGGGATGTAATTGGAGACCTTTAGCACCGGTTGGTGGGTGAAACCGGTGCTAAAGAACCTTTAGCACCGGTTTGTGGGTGAAATCGGTGCTAAAGGTGCCCTGTTATATATATCGACACTTAGCGCAGTCCCCCCCCACCGCTTCATATCGTCTCCACGCCGCCAGGCCGTCGCCCTCGCCCGCGCCGTCGTCGTCGCCGTCCCCCTCGTCATCGTCGTCGCCCTCGCCGTCGTCCTCGCCGTCGTCGCCCTCGCCGTCTCCGTCGTTCCTCGCCTTCGTCTCCGCCGGCGCCGCCGCTGGTGAGCTCTCCTCTTCCCCCCTGTCCGACCACATGCATGTGTCTATGGCGAGCTCCGCCGTCGTAGTACCTCGGCGAGGATCCCGACGATGATGCTAGATGGACATTTTTGCTAGATGGACTTTGCTAGATGAACATTTTGCTAGATGAACATTTTGCTAGATTAACATTTTTGCTAGATGAACATTTTGCTAGATGAAATTTTTTGTTGTAAGCCTTGTAGTCAAGTATATATATGCTAGGCGCCAAAAATGTATTTAAAAATATATTATTTTAGTATGTGGCTTTGAACGGTGCATGAATGAAATTTTGTTAGTATATATATTGTTATAAATATTATTAATATATATATTGTTCTAAATATTATTAGTATATATATATATGAGATGTTCTACAATTTAAACTATAGATCAATAGCTATTAACATGCAAATATTAAGATATTTTTAGTTGTAATTTTATTAGTTTCATTAGTCAGAATGCCGGGCCCGCATCCTCGTTACCGTCGCGCTCCGGGAGTTCTTGACGGGATGCGCAATGTCTTGGACTGGGCTCCGCCGGGATGGCACTGGGAGGTGGTTTCCGGGGTGCGTCTCTTAGCGAGGAATCCGGGTCTTGTCGTCGACCCTGATCTTCTTTGGTGGCGGTCGCGTGGGCCACAGTCGGTGCGGAGGGAGCCGGCCCCCAAGGAGGTTGTACGCCGACGTATCAGGGAGGAGGACGACCACGTCCGTTGCTACATGGCGGCGTTGGACGCCGGGTACTACAGTTTATGGCAGGTGCTTCAGGGATCTCACCCTAGCTACGAGTGGGTGATGGTTCCTTCTCTTTGGGTGTCCACCGCCAGCCGGAGCCGACGTCGTTTACTGTTTTAGCTAGTGATATATATATATATATATATATATATATATATATATATATATATATATATATGTACTAGATCTAGTGATCGACATATATATTAGTGTTGCATATATGTGAACTGGATTATTCGAGATGTAAGCTGGATTATTATTCTGATATTATTGTTGCATGTGAACTTGATTATTTGAGATGTCATTTTCTATATTTGCTTATACTAAATTGTTTTATCTTTTTCTGCATCTCGTCGATATTAGTTAAGCTATGGACGACGTGTTCAATAGCGGCGGAGAGCAAGAAGATGATATGTACGAAATTATCGCCGAGGCCGATATCGGTCCTTATGATGACGCCGATATCGATGATGACGGCTCACGATATCTGAACGATTCCGATGAGGGAATGTTCGACGAAGGAGAAGAACAAGATCTTCAATTAACAACAAAGTCTGCCGAGGTATATATATAAATATATATATAAGGCCTCTCGTGATCATAAAATTTACAAATAATTGATTTTATCACTGATAGTTAACAAATATTTCTTCGTCTAGAAACCCGGATCGAGCAAATCTTCTTCAAGCAAAGCAAAACGTGGTCCGGCCAAATTGCCGCGGGATGATGTAAAGTACAACATCGATGGGATCGGTTTGAGTGGCCAGTCGAATGCTCCGGAAGCTCACGCGAAGAAATGGATAGCTATATGCGGAGTAATTGTTAGAGATAACATCCTGATTAGCACTCAAGAATGGCATCAGCCAAAGGAAGATGGAAACAAGAGTTTTGTTAGCGATAGAGCAAAAGAGTATCTTTGGGCTAAACTCTTATCATATTTCACCCTAAGACACCAGAAGATGTGTTGAAAGTCAAGCATGCTGCTCTTAAGAAGATGGGAGAACTATTCCGATCTTGGAAGGTAAAGCTATGGTCCAAATACGTCGCTAATAATAAGAAGACTCCAATTTTCAATGGAGCACTAGCGAAGGTACAAGCACATTGGGACAAATTTGTGGAGAACAACGAATCAGATGAAGCTAAACTTCGGTCGGAAATAAACAAGATTAATGCTGAGAAGCATAAGCTTTTCCATACCATGGGGACAGGTGGCTACAAGTCCGCGTCGCCTAAGTGGGAAGCATTTGAGAAGAAGTTGATTGCTGCAGGGGTCACTCCAGTCACAATATATTTTCCACCCAGGTGCAGGAGTTGGTTTTTTGGGCATGGGGGAAAGTTGAACCCAAAGACAGGGAAGGTGATTATAAAGGCAAGTCTTAAAGGAGCCGATCAAGAGATACTAAATGCAATTGATGATGCTAGGAATGGGATTTTCATCCCCGAGAGAGAGAACGACAAGCTTACACGCGCCCTCAAGAATCCTGAACATCCGGGACGAACGCGAGGCCTAGGCGTTGTTCCATGGTATGAGGGGTTTGCGGAGTATAAAGATACTTACAAAAGCCGTGCAAGAAAGAAGAAGCTGGAAGCAGACCGTCTTTCAAAGTTGGAAAATGCTATGAAGGATATGCAGGAGCGACTACATGCGTCACTTAGCCAGCAACCGCAGCCAACTCAAGATCCACCTGAAGCAACTACCGTCCCATGTATGACGAAAAGAAGTGTGGGCTCCACGGGGGTCGATGATGGTCACTACCCCGTGGATGATATCACAGAGCAGAAACGTTGCGAGCTAATCTTCAAAATGAACAATATATCCATTAAGGTGGCGGACGGCTTTGCTTTAACGAATCCACCTGGAGCACTGCACCACTGCAATCCGATTCCACCTGGCTATGCTCGTGTCGGGGTGGATGAAGTTGTGACGGAATATCAAGAACTAAACCTTGATATTCCTGGAGGTGAAGGGCAGAAGACCCTCAGAGAAGCCAAACAAAGTGGTATATATCTATGGAGAAAACAATGGATCATATTTCCATCCATTATGTCAAGTCCAACGCGTTCGACATCAAGTTCACCACCACCCCCCGAGATGGAGTGCATCCCGACTCCGCAGCACCAGCCGAGTCCTGCACCCCTCCCTGAGATGGAGCGCAGTGCGACTCCGCAACATCAGCCGAGTCCTGCACCATCCATCCCCGAGATGGAGCACAGTGGGACTGATCCGCTGCAACGCCAGCCGAGTCCTGCACCATCCATCCCCGTGGAGCGCAGCGCGACTCCGCCGCGTCAGTCGATTCCACCACAACCACCCCACATCGCGAGTCCGCAGCGCCAACCGATCCCACCAGCTCCCCCCCGTGATGGATAGAAGGCAAACACGACAATCAAAAATTAATCGACCTCCGCCGCGTCATAGCAGTCCACCGAAGAAGAAAACAAAGAAAGTTAAACCCCAGAAGAGTCCGCTGGTCTTACCCTGGGATAGGAGTGTAGCTGAAACCAAGGCCATAGTGGATGAATCCGTGGCGAAGCACCTTGCACCGAAACCTCCCCCGCCACCGAAGGAGAAAATACCCGAGGTAACAGTACAACACTTCTTGAAGATGTTTGAACCCCCTATTAAGACCTTGTTCTCGGACTACGAACACTCTATTAACAAGTCATTTCTGTAAAAGGTTTCAAGAAGCAACCACTCAGGCAGTAAAAAATGCGGGAAAACTGTTGCCCAACTCGGAGAACAGACAGTGCAATCGATAGCGCCGCTCAAGGTGAATACCAAGCAGTAGGAAGAGATAACCGACGAACAAAGAGCATTGCTAGAGAGGCGGGTCTTACTATTGAACAATTTTTAAACCTTGATGACTTGTCCGGTGAGCCATCTCCAAAAAGGAAATATGCAAAAGGGGAGCCTATGGTGACTGAAGAAAAAGAGAAGCTATTATCAACGCAAATGCGCAACTTGCATAAGTGGTACATCACAGAAGCTATATCGTTCGAGATGACCGGCTTCTGGAGTCCGACCAGGCCAGATTATTTCGACAATGGAACTGGTGACTTGTGGATTGCAAATGAAGAATTATTTCAGTTATTCCATCAATTAGCACTCGACAAATCTATCGTCATTTTGTATTGTCTGTAAGTGATTTCTTTCTAGCTCAGCTCGTACGTCATTGACTGTATTATCCTCACTATATATATTCTTTTGTGTGTGGTATTACGCAGAATGAAGATGTACGAAATGAGAAAAGCTGGAGTCTTTGGCATTGGGTTCATTGACCCAAATACCATACATGAAGTAACAGTAAAACATAATACAGAATTCGCGGAGACCCTTTTGCTTAAAAGTTTGAGGGATCTACATGCAGAAGAACATATACTATTTCCTTACAACTTCAAGCGAGTGTCATTATTTTGTACTGCAAATTATAGTTTTGCTTACTCGATATTGTTATATAAGTGATACCCGCTTACGTGTGCGCAGCTATCACTTCATCCTGCTAGACATTGAAATGGAAAAAGGAATGGTTACAGTAATGGACTCACTACGTAAAGATATTAGTGAGTATAAAGAAATTAAGAACTCATTCGCCAGGTAATTTTAATCATTATCACACATGTAGGCTTCTTTAGTGTTCACTTTAAGTTTCTGTTATATCAAGTAATTAACTCCTTTATTCATTTTCTTTGACGGCAGAGTTTGGGGAAAGTTCAAAAAACTCGAGCGCGGTGAATGGAAGGATAAGCTGACGTGGCAGTACGATAAATATGTGAGAGAACATTCGATTTAATTATATTTCTGGTTTCAATATACCATTATCATATATATGCTTGATTATTAAATCTATTTGAATTCTATTTTGTTGTGAGTGTATGAGGCAGACATCGGGGACTGAACCTTGTGCTTACATCGTAATGGAGAACATTCGCTGTATGACCCAAAAGTTTAATCAAAGAACAATGATGGTACGTAAATACTATCTAGAATTTGTTCTTACCATATGTAATATATTCATATATTGATCATCTTTTTTAAATAATAAGATTTGGGAGAAGCGGGATAAACTCGACATAAATGATCGCATGCGAGCACTTCAAGAGGAAATAGCGGGATTTCTTCTTCGTGAAGTCCTAAATAAGTCGACCGGAGAATTCCCTTACCATATGTAATAGGAAACTGGTGTGTTGTCCATATGATGTACACTAGTAGACAGACCCCCCCTTTCGTCCAGCCCAAAAGAGGCATCGCTCCCGGTTCATTACAGAACCGGGACCGATGCCGGGCAACGGTCCCGGTTCGTCTGGATATGGCATTGGTCCCGGTTCAACTGGGGCAACGGTCCCGGTTTTTGCCAACAACCGGGACCAATGCTCTGGCGAGGCATTGGTCCCGGTTTGTCGCAAAAACCGGGACCGTTGGTTTTACAAATTTTTTATTTTTTTTGAATTTTTTTTGTAGCTTTCAAAACGTGGTCAAAATGGAGGGCATGACCGGTAATAGATAGGGGTGGAATCTTACAAAAGTCTTGGTGGATCTCTGATGAAATGACTACTTGTGTATCTAGAAATGATTTTTTCAAAAAATAAAGAGCAAACTATCAAGCACATGTAGTTCAAATTTGACCCCGTTCAAGCTGAATCTGCGGAAATTTGTCTTTTTCAGAATAGGTATATAAAAACCATATTACATGGAAACTTTGGTCAATTGTAAATAACACATGGTCTAATATTTTACAAAAATAAAGTGGTTCAAGTTGACATCAAATATTTGGTAGATCCTTCACAAAAAACCCCTACTTTTGTCATCGGAAAATGGAAAATGGATTTTTCGTGCAAACAAAATAAAAACTTCCTTTGGCAAACTTGTTGGCTAGTATAATATACACACATGTGCAAAATATGAGATCATTTGGGAAAACTATCATTTCAAACTAGCTGTAACATCGGTCATTTGGCTTGAAAGTCATGAATCTTCATACTCGATAGCTCATTTTGAAAAGACTTTTATAAGATATTTGCTTTATTCCAAGTTTGTTGTTTTGTATGGTTACTAAGACATAAATTAGGATGCAACGCGAAGGTTTTACAAACTTTTTTATTTTTTTTGAATTATTTTTGTCGATTTCAAAAAGTAGTCAAACAGAGGGCATGACCGATAATAGATAGGGGTGGAATCTTACAAAAGTCTTGGTGGATCCCTGATGAAATGACTAGTTGTGTATCTAGAAATGATTTTTTCAAAAAATAAAGAGCAAACTATCAAGCACATGTAGTTCAAATTTGACCCCGTTCCAACTGAATCTGCAGAAATTTGTCTTTTTCAGAATAGGTATATAAAAACCATATTATATGGAAACTTTGGTCAATTGTAAATAACACATGGTCTAATATTTTACAAAAATAAAGTGGTTCAAGTTGACATCAAATATTTGGTAGATCCTTCACAAAAAACCCCTACTTTTGTCACTCGGAAAATGGAAAATGGATTTTTCGTGCAAAGAAAATAAAAACTTCCTTTGGCAAACTTGTTGGCTAGTATAATATACACACATGTGCAAAATATGAGATCATTTGGGAAAACTATCCTTTCAAACTAGCTGTAACATCGGTCATTTGGCTTGAAAGTCATGAATCTTCATACTCGATAGCTCATTTTCAAAAGACTTTTATAAGATATTTGCTTTATTCCAAGTTTGTTGTTTTGTATGGTTAGTAAGACATAAATTAGGATGCAACACGAAGGTTTTACAATTTTTTTATTTTTTTTGAATTATTTTTGTCGATTTCAAAAAGTAGTCAAAACGGAGGGCATGACCGGTAATAGATAGGGGTGGAATGTTACAAAAGTCTTGGTGGATCCCTGATGAAATGACTACTTGTGTATCTAGAAATGATTTTTTCAAAAAATAAAGAGCAAACTATCAAGCACATGTAGTTCAAATTTGACCCCGTTCCAGCTGAATCTGCGGAAATTTGTCTTTTTCAGAATAGGTATATAAAAACCATATTACATGGAAACTTTGGTCAATTGTAAATAACACATGGTCTAATATTTTACAAAAATAAAGTGGTTCAAGTTGACGTCAAATATTTGGTAGATCCTTCACAAAAAACCCGTACTTTTGTCACTCGGAAAATGGAAAATGGATTTTTCGTGCAAAGAAAATAAAAACTTCCTTTGGCAAACTTGTTGGCTAGTATAATATACACACATGTGCAAAATATGAGATCATTTGGGAAAACTATCCTTTCAAACTAGCTGTAACATCGGTCATTTGGCTTGAAAGTCATGAATCTTCATACTCGATAGCTCATTTTCAAAAGACTTTTATAAGATATTTGCTTTATTCCAAGTTTGTTGTTTTGTATGGTTAATAAGACATAAATTAGGATGCAAAGAGAAGGTTTTACATTTTTTTATTTTTTTTGAATTATTTTTGTCGATTTCAAAAAGTAGTCAAAACGGAGGGCATGACCGGTAATAGATAGGGGTGGAACCTTACAAAAGTCTTGGTGGATCCCTGATGAAATGACTACTTGTGTATCTAGAAATGATTTTTTCAAAAAAAAAGAGCAAACTATCAAGCGCATGTAGTTCAAATTTGACCCCGTTCCAACTGAATCTGCGGAAATTTGTCTTTTTCAGAAGAGGTATATAAAAACCATATTACATGGAAACTTTGGTCAATTGTAAATAACACATGGTCTAATATTTTAAAAAAATAAAGTGGTTCAAGTTGACGTCAAATATTTGTTAGATCCTTCACAAAAAACCCGTACTTTTGTCACTCGGAAAATGGAAAATGGATTTTTCGTGCAAAGAAAATAAAAACTTCCTTTGGCAAACTTGTTGGATAGTATAATATACACACATGTGCAAAATATGAGATCATTTGGGAAAACTATCCTTTCAAACTAGCTGTAACATCGGTCATTTGGCTTGAAAGTCATGAATCTTCATACTTGATAGCTCATTTTCAAAAGACTTTTATAAGATATTTGCTTTATTCCAAGTTTGTTGTTTTGTATGGTTACTAAGACATAAATTAGGATGCAAAGCGAAGGTTTTACATTTTTTTATTTTTTTTGAATTATTTTTGTCGATTTCAAAAAGTAGTCAAAACGGAGGGCATGACCGATAATAGATAGGGGTGGAATCTTACAAAAGTCTTGGTTGATCCCTGATGAACTGACTACTTGTGTATCTAGAAATGATTTTTTCAAAAAAAAAAGAGCAAACTATCAAGCACATGTAGTTCAAATTTGACCCCGTTCCAACTGAATCTGCGGAAATTTATCTTTTTCAGAAGAGGTATATAAAAACCATATTACATGGAAACTTTGGTCAATTGTAAATAACACATGGTCTAATATTTTACAAAAATAAAGTGGTTCAAGTTGACATCAAATATTTGGTAGATCCTTCACAAAAAACCCCTACTTTAATCACTCGGAAAATGGAAAATGGATTTTTCGTGCAAAGAAAATAAAAACTTCCTTTGGCAAACTTGTTGGCTAGTATAATATACACACATGTGCAAAATATGAGATCATTTGGGAAAACTATCCTTTCAAACTAGCTGTAACATCGGTCATTTGGCTTGAAAGTCATGAATCTTCATACTCGATAGCTCATTTTCAAAAGACTTTTATAAGATATTTGCTTTATTCCAAGTTTGTTGTTTTGCATGGTTACTAAGACATAAATTAGGATGCAACGCGAAGGTTTTACAATTTTTTTATTTTTTTTGAATTATTTTTGTCGCTTTCAAAAAGTAGTCAAAACGGAGGGCATGACCGGTAATAGATAGGGGTGGAATGTTACAAAAGGCTTGGTGGATCCCTGATGAAATGCCTACTTGTGTATCTAGAAATGATTTTTTTCAAAAAATAAAGATCAAACTATCAAACACATGTAGTTCAAATTTAACCCCGTTCAAGCTGAATTTGCGGAAATTTGTCTTTTTAAGAATAGGTATATAAAAACCATATTACATGGAAACTTTGATCAATTGTAAATAACACATGGTCTAATATTTTACAAAAATAAAGTGGTTCAAGTTGACATCAAATATTTGGTAGATCCTTCACAAAAAACCCCTACTTTTGTCACTCGGAAAATGGAAAATGGATTTTTCGTGCAAAGAAAATAAAAACTTCCTTTGGCAAACTTGTTGGCTAGTATAATATACACACATGTGCAAAATATGAGATCATTTGGGAAAACTATCCTTTCAAACTAGCTGTAACATCGGTCATTTGGCTTGAAAGTCATGAATCTTCATACTCGATAGCTCATTTTCAAAAGACTTTTATAAGATATTTGCTTTATTCCAAGTTTGTTGTTTTGTATGGTTACTAAGACATAAATTAGGATGCAAAGCGAAGGTTTTACATTTTTTTATTTTGTTTGAATTATTTTTGTCGATTTCAAAAAGTAGTCAAAACGGAGGGCATGACCGGTAATAGATAGGGGTGGAATCTTACAAAAGTCTTGGTGGATCCCTGATGAAATGACTACTTGTGTATCTAGAAATGATTTTTTCAAAAAAAAAGAGCAAACTATCAAGCACATGTAGTTCAAATTTGACCCCGTTCCAACTGAATCTGCGGAAATTTGTCTTTTTCAGAAGAGGTATATAAAAACCATATTACATGGAAACTTTGGTCAATTGTAAATAACACATGGTCTAATATTTTACAAAAATAAAGTGGTTCAAGTTGACATCAAATATTTGGTAGATCCTTCACAAAAAACCCCTACTTTAATCACTCGGAAAATGGAAAATGGATTTTTCGTGCAAAGAAAATAAAAACTTCCTTTGGCAAACTTGTTGGTTAGTATAATATACACACATGTGCAAAATATGAGATCATTTGGGAAAACTATCCTTTCAAACTAGCTGTAACATCGGTCATTTGGCTTGAAAGTCATGAATCTTCATACTCGATAGCTCATTTTCAAAAGACTTTTATAAGATATTTGCTTTATTCCAAGTTTGTTGTTTTGCATGGTTACTAAGACATAAATTAGGATGCAACGCGAAGGTTTTACAATTTTTTTTATTTTTTTTGAATTATTTTTGTCGATTTCAAAAAGTAGTCAAAACGGAGGGCATGACCGGTAATAGATAGGGGTGGAATGTTACAAAAGGCTTGGTGGATCCCTGATGAAATGACTACTTGTGTATCTAGAAATGATTTTTTCAAAAAATAAAGATCAAACTATCAAACACATGTAGTTCAAATTTAACCCCGTTCAAGCCGAATCTGCGGAAATTTGTCTTTTTAAGAATAGGTATATAAAAACCATATTACATGGAAACTTTGGTCAATTGTAAATAACACATGGTCTAATATTTTACAAAAATAAAGTGGTTCAAGTTGACATCAAATATTTGGTAGATCCTTCACAAAAAACCCCTACTTTTGTCACTCGGAAAATGGAAAATGGATTTTTTGTGCAAAGAAAATAAAAACTTCGTTTGGCAAACTTGTTGGCTAGTATAATATACACACATGTGCAAAATATGAGATCATTTGGGAAAACTATCCTTTTAAACTAGCTGTAACATCGGTCATTTGGCTTGAAAGTCATGAATCTTCATACTCGATAGCTCATTTTCAAAAGACTTTTATAAGATATTTTCTTTATTCCAAGTTTGTTGTTTTGTATGGTTACTAATACATAAATTAGGATGCAACGCGAAGGTTTTTTTGAATTATTTTTGTCGATTTCAAAAAGTAGTCAAAACGGAGGGCATGACCGGTAAAAGATAGGGGTGGAATCTTACAAAAGTCTTGGTGGATCCCTGATGAAATGACTACTTGTGTATCTAGAAATGATTTTTTCAAAAAATAAAGAGCAAACTATCAAGCACATGTAGTTCAAATTTGACCCCGTTCCAGCTGAATCTGCGGAAATTTGTCTTTTTCAGAAGAGGTATATAAAAACCATATTACATGGAAACTTTGGTCAATTGTAAATAAAATATGGTCCAGTATTTTACAAAAATAAAGTGGTTCAAGTTTACATCAAATATTTGGTAGAATCTTCACAAAAAACCACATTTTTATCACTCCAAAAATGAAAAATGTGTGTTCAAAATTAAAAAGAAATATATTTTTTCAAAAAAATAATTTAAAAACATTTAAAATATAATAGGTAACCGATCGGGAAGTTTCAATTTTTTTTTAAAATTTCATCACAACATAGACATCAACAAGGTTTAATAGGATTGATATGATACATATATCAACAAGTGTCTGTTAAGCGAGTTGGGGTAGGTGTTGAATGGAACTGAGAAGTTAAGCGTGCTGGGACTGGAGGAGTGTGAGGATGGGTGACCCTTGGGGAAGTTTGACCACGAAGGTCAATTTGATTTGAGATTAACCATAATGATCTTAGATTAAGAATAATAAGTAATAAGTAATAAATAATAAATAATCAATAATAATAAAATAAATAAATGGAAAAAAAATCAGAAAATGGAGCCTCTTCGGTCCCGGTTCTTCCTATCAACCGGGACCGATGACCCCTCCCCTCTCGCTACGCGCCTGGCCACGTGGAGCCTCTTCGGTCCCGGTTCGTGGGCCAACCGGGACCATCATTAGTCCCGAGTTATTGGTCCCGGGTGTGAAACCGGGACCAAAGGCCCTTATGAACCGGGACAATATGGGGGTCTGTCCACTAGTGGTAACTATATGTATATTCAAATGCCCTCCACTGTTGTGAGCTCGAGGCAAGCAAAGAGGGGCGGTAGTGAGGCACTAGTACTATATATGATCGATGTATATATATATATATGTTGGAGGTACGATAATTCTACTATATATGATGGTTCTAGCTAGCTACGAGATATTCTACATGTATATATATATGCATTGTACATTATGTAATAGCGTAAAATAAACAGTAATCCTAAACCCAAAAGAAAAGAATTAATAAACCCTAAACTATTAAAACCAAAAAGAAAGAAAAAAAAACTTAAACCTCGCGCCCGACCTGCCACCACGTGACTGGCTGCAGAGATTTTAGAACCGGTTCTAAAGGGGTTCACCCTCTAGCACCGAACCTTTAGCACCGGTTGCCAAAACCGGTTCTAATAGCCTCCCAGAACCGGTTCTAATGACCTGTTTTGCACTAGTGCAAACGAACAAGCAACAGTGGCAAAGAGGGACCGAAGGTGATGGGAAATAAGTGGGAGGGGCGCACATAATGTGGCAAGAAAAATGTTCTCCACATAGACGGGCATTTTTTGTACCAAAGAGGATAAGGGGGAGAGGTGCAATCTCTTTTTGGATGTGAAGATCAGGGAGATCATGTTCTTTGACTGGGTAAGCTTGCAAGAGAGGTTGATGCTTAAGATGAAGAAGATCGACATGGAGAAGCAAATGAAATGGGTAACATGAGGGCCTGAAAAGGCGAAGATATTGGAGGAAATTGAGCTCGAGGAAGAGAAGTCAAAACTTGGGAGGACACGAAGGAGTCGAGAATCATATTACAATTTACTAGCGTATTGAATGATTAAAAAAGTCGTTGCTCAACAACAACAAGAAGAAGACCATGTGTGATCTAAATAATATTCCTGATCATTTTAGCAATTGGGTGTTGTAGAAAAGGTGGCCAATCGTCTCACCCTCCCACAAAATTGATATGCTTTTGCTCCTTTGCAACTTCTACGCAAATTATCTTTCGTAAGGATGCTGTTTCGCTGGATGAACCAGATGAAGAATTTAGTTTTCAAAGGGAGCTTAATCTTGCAGGGTAATCTTCGAGGCTCCTTTAACTCATTCATTATTATTTTTCTATAGAAATAACTCACAATGAAAATACCGTTAGCAGTCAGATGCCATCTTAAAAGCGAAGTAAATCCAGAGCATGTGTCAAATTTAATTATGCTATGCCACAATTGTTGGGAACCTCCCCACAAAATTCTTCTAAAATGGACTTGGTCCTACTCTTTATTAATAACCTAAACAATAGAAATGTTTCCTACCAAAAGAACATTTTTTTGTTAAAACTGTAGGTACAGTCATTGACTTCTTCTGCATGATGCCGCTTGGTCTAGCTCGGTCATGCACACTTGGGGCCGGTCCATGCCCATCAGTCCAGTGTACCCAACAACAACAACAACAACAACAACAACAACAAGTCTACAACAACAACAATGCATGGGAAGAGGGGCCATGCTGGTACCATACAAGTACAGTAAAGTACAGTACTCCAGAAGCCGTTAACTGAACTTGATTGGGCATGAGTCATATGACCACTGTACCAGTAGGAACTAGGGTGTGCAGGAGCATGGAAGCATAACCTAACCACCAGCTGTTGGAATGGAATGGAATGGTACCAAACCCTGTCAAACAGACAAGGCTGTTTTTATCACTCTGTCTGATTGATATGTAGTGTGAACGACTTGATAACCTCTTTAGTTTCCTCTAAACAATGCCGTCAACTAGGCCAAGTCCAGGCACTAAACCGCTGACTATTTCACCCAGAGATTGAGAATAATTGGGCATCTGCTACCAACCAGCGTACGTACGTACGCGCTGATGAGATAGACGAGCACGTCCTTCGTCGATCTAGTTTATATATCCACCTCCAGCTCCATGGCCATCGTCCATGTGCTAACACCGTTGGCCCTCATGGCCTCATGTGGCTCCCAGTTCCCTTCGCTCCAAGAATCCGCTCCCAATCAATTCCGGATAGGCCATGCGAGTTCATTCCCAAATACTCTTGTTAACTATGCCATACAAAGCTGTCGATCGTCCAAGTGGATCCATGTCAAACCGGCCAGTACGGATCTACGGATTACCTAACATGCAATGCAACGCATTGTGTCTATCTATCTTCCCACTTGATCATGCTAGGTTAATCGTCGGGAGAGACGTAGAATATGCCATGGCTGCACGCGCATGCATGCACCAATTAGTCCACCAAATTAACGCGCGGAAGCTCTTTGTTGGCATCGATTTGCATGTGAGCTTCGCTAGCTAACTGCCTAGCTAGCATGGTAGCATGCACTGGGATATGTCCATGGATCGACGGCATGTTCTCTGCCATTCCCTGACAAATTCCCCTTCCCTGCTCCCCTTATATAAGCCACCCCACATTCTCTGCAAATCCACCAAGTTCACGCCATTGATCCCGCCTGTCCCTCCTTCTCTTGCAGCTCTAGGTGTTCTCAGCTGAGATGGCCAGATCGATGCTGGCACTGTTCGTGTTCCTAGCGGCGGTGGCCGGGTGCTTTCTGCCGGCGGCGCAGGCGTGGTTGAGCCAAGGAACGGCCACGTTCTACGGCGGCGCCGACGGGTCCGGGACGATGGGCGGCGCCTGCGGGTACGGGAACCTGTACAACACGGGCTACGGGATCAACACGGCGGCGCTGAGCTCGGTGCTGTTCAACGACGGCGCGTCGTGCGGGCAGTGCTACGAGATCTCGTGCGACCGCTCCAAGACCCAGTCGTGCAAGCCGGACGGCGGCGTGGTGACCATCACGGCCACCAACCTGTGCCCGGCCAACTGGGCTCTCGCCAACGACAACGGCGGCTGGTGCAACCCGCCCCGCCCCCACTTCGACATGTCCCAGCCCGTCTGGGAGAAGATCGGCGTCTACCGCGCCGGCATCATCCCCATCCTCTACCAGCAGTAAGAGCATTGCATTGCACTTGCACCCACATAACTTCTTCTTCCTCGTTCTTCATTGCATGTACTGATGAAGATGAAAATTGCAGGGTGAGGTGCTGGAAGATGGGAGGGATCAGGTTCACCATTGGAGGGTTCAACAACTTCGAGCTGGTGCTGGTGACCAACGTGGGCGGGCCGGGGTCGGTCCGGTCGGTGTCGATCAAGGGGGAGAGGACGGAGTGGATGCAGCTGAGCCGGAACTGGGGAGCGAACTGGCAGTGCAACGCGGCGCTGGTAGGCCAGGCGCTCTCCTTCTCCGTCACCTCCACCACCGGCCAGACGGTCTACATGTACAACCTCGTGCCGGCGTGGTGGGGCTTCGGCATGACCTTCATCAGCAACCAGCAGTTCTAAGTTCAAAAACCAGCACTTCACTTCGGCTATTGACCACCTGATCAAGCTAGGCATTTTCAGCTAGCTAGGCTATGGCATGGCAATGTCAACAAGCTGCATTGCATTGTTGGATGTTGAGCGTGTACGTAGCTTAATTTGCCTCCATTGATTCGTCTGCATTCTAATCTGAAGTTGGGGATTTTTTTTTCGATCTTTCTGTAACATGTGTGTACATTCTTTCATCTCATTTATATTAAGAGCTAAGATATATTCGCAAAAATAATATATTATACGAGCTATGATCGTTTCTGTGGAGTCAGAGATGTGACTCCCGCGTGGGCTTCCCCTTGGTTCAGATCGATTAACAGCAATGCACATATATAATTATTAGATCTAGAGAAGAAGGGCTACTACTACCTACCATGCATGTTATTCCAAGTCAACATGTATCTAGAAATATGATCAACAGAATATGCACTACCCTGTGAGATGAACCCACAAACCAGCATTTGCTTTGTTAGGAAATCGACACGCAAATAATAACGAAGAAGAACGAAAAGCAACACAGGGACACGCAAATTTAATGTGAAAAACTCTTTCGTGAAAAAGGGAAAAACCACGGACGCCAGCCAGCGAACTATTCCTTATTTTCGAGGTGTTACAAACGCCGAGGGATTTACAACTTGATGATTTATCCCGTGCGGCGGCTTACAAGGTATTATATAGACGGTAGGAGAGACCTAGGCCAAGCCTACCGGCGACGGGCCTCCGCTCCGCTCCGTCAGAAGTTTCCTCTTAACTTCATACATGAATTTGGATCAACTTCAACATGCTTGAGCACAAAATCAACATAAATAAACCGCCAAAAATAAGTTTAGACATTCTCGATCGACTTCAACTTTATTCCGGATATGTTTAAGGTCTATGATAGAGTGGATTGGGTTTTCTTGAAAGCAAATGATGTAAGTGTTGGGGTTTCTCTCGCATATGGATAAGGGGGATTTAATGACTTGTATCAAGTTAGGCATTTTCTTAGCTCGCACGTACTGCCGACGAGCGGATGCTTGAGAGCCATTGGACTAATCGCTTTAGGGTTCATCATTTGGACGTACTGCCTCGTCGTTGTAATGGTGCGCAACCAGTCTCTCAAGCACACAAAATGGAAGGCTCTGCTGCAGCTAGGGTTTTCGGCGCACATGTACTCCGCGGTGCATCCGCTCTGATTCCCAAGTTCATCATCTTCATTCAGGAGTAAAGAGTCAAAGACACGGGACATTATGGTCAGGGAACTACATTACAGGCAGGAAAGGTTGCAATCAGAGGGCAGGATAGACCGGCTCACCGATTGGCAGATGCCTGGCATAACATATACCACAATCAGCTTGCTGATCATCTTTGATGCTCACAGAAGGGGGTTGCGGCTTTGCAAAATCCAAGACAGATGTCAGGTTTTCATGAACTTTCTGTCAACACTCCTAGTATCAGAAAGATATACAGTACTTATAAGACCTCGTCGCGTGGCCTCTATGAATGTAACACTAGAGAAAATTCATTTATACACTCCTAGTTTAGTACGTACTAGAAGTGATAGGCCATAGGCGCGCTTTGCCGCACTGCCTACACTAGAATGATTCCACCTTTCATGTTTCATGTTAAGTGACATATGAATTGATCAAACCTTCCTTCATAAAACACCAAAGATTATGAGTAAAATACCTGAGAAATTTTAAGTGAAGGTGTACCGAGAGCAAGAGATACCTTGCTTTATCTAATAACAAACTCAGCCAATTCATATAGAAATATGTTTGTCCTATGACCTTCAAACCTGTTAGAATAATCCGAGTCGCATATCAATCTACCGAGGATCAAGCAATCACCATAAGCACAAACACAACATCGAGATTTGTTAACGAGGTTCACCAACATGGCTACATCCCCGGGGCATGACTACGGGCGCTTCTCCCCATGTACCAATACCACATGATAAAGTCGACGACAAGTCCGCTACGGCCATCAGACAGCGCTCCGACCACCTCGCCACGGCCGGTCCGGCCGCCCCTGCCACAGGCGCTGGACCGTCCCTCTCGTGATCTCTGTCTAGCCTATCAACTTGTGTTAGTCTATTTTGCTACACCGCGGTGCCTTTATATAATAGGCCCGGGTTACACGTGTCCGCTCAAACACCTAACCCACCGCTATTACAAGTCCAACTGTAGCACTATTCGTACACATATATTCGGCACACATATTTTAACACTCCACCTTGACGAATATATTCTCGCCACCTTGAAGCCTCCATGTGCGAACCTCCGTGTACCTTGGACTTGAACCATGAGCATCACTGCTACTCCAGACTCCATGTGACTCCACCTGCAACTGTAGTCCCTTCTTGTCTTCTCCACAGTCAACACCCGAGCAAAATCAAGTTACCCTTTACTCTACTTTGTGCTTCCAACTTCTCAAGTATCCGTTCAACACCATCACACATCGATCATTGTCTGCGTGAAAAAATGAACAACTCACATATTGGTCGCCACATATAAGAGTTACCCGAACTCAACATCCTAGCTCTTCCTTGACTGATATCTGAAACTTGAAGAAATTGAACCGTTGCCTTGTGTCACCCTGAGTCAAATTCACAGTTGTCTCATCCTTTTCCCGGATTGTCTCTGACATGTCCCACCGCTATAGCACTTCGCCTCCTTCTGTCTTTGTCATCCGCACTTTGCCATGTGCACTAAACACCACAGAATATACGGCCATGTACTCAATCGGTTCTTGAAAATCCCAGACTTTCCGCCACTTTCTCAGATTAACTATGGTCAACTCCTGTCCATCAACCGGCACCGATAGACCCTGTCACCAACTTGAATCTGGTACTCGTCAACACTGCTTCAGCACCCCTTTGCACACCTCGTCTGACCACATGTCTGACCTCCTGTGCCCTGGCCTATCGCTGTGTCCCGTGCTTACTGCACGCCTCGCCGCTATCCTCGCGTCGAGCCTATGCTGTCCTGGTCGAGTCTCCTGGGCTGCAGACCCACACCACCTCAACCCCCACTGCAGAGAACCACCGACCATCCACGACCGATGCCGAGTATCACGTCTCCTTCAGACCATTGGGCCCCAGTCCGAACCACGTGTCTCTCGCTTTCCTGCTGAAATAGGCTTCGACTCTCTGCTAGCTTACGCCGTAGCCCCTCCATCAGCTCAGAGTGAAGTCTTTCCTCGGACCTTAGCTCCACCTTCAACATGACTTCTCGTGGTTGTACGTGTCACCTCCCCGTGCCCTGTCGACTCCAAGCTCTCTCGTGTACACCGTCTTGAATCAACCCTGCGCTATTGTCATGTCGAACCGCACAAGCCCTCGGGCCTGCGCCACGTGTTTCCACGCCCCATAAGTCGGCCACCATCAGCATCACGCTCCTATGTCGTCATCGCTGAAAATCACCGCCGTCTTCTACTTTGACCAACATCCACGTCGATCCATCAGACTATCCAGTCCGACCCAGCCGAAAAATATCCGACTGCAACCATGCTTCACCCTGCGTCATGTCCGCCGCGCACATCTCCGTGCATTGCTTAACGTCCCGTGTTTGCATGATCTTATCACGACATACTCCAGACTTCTCTCAGCCTTATACGCACGTCGTCCGTCCTTTGTCGCCTTGTCCACGTGTTCCAAGCCCTCAGCAAACCAACTAGAATACCACCATGCAAACTGCACAATTATTCTGTTTTTCATGCTTCCATAGCTTCTCCGTACACAATAATTAATAGACCAAAACTTGGTCCCAACCAAACTATTTGTGTGCACACGCTGATCCTGGCAACCCCTTTTTTCTCAAACAAATCTCAATGCTTCCTTCGTTTCTGAACACCAATCTTGCAACCTACGTGGACACCTGCAAATCACAGCCTCCAGCCACCCAAACAAAGTACCAAAACAACAACACCCAAAGCAATACCACGTAGCCTTCTCTGCCCAAAGCAACCAGCTCGTTTGCCTGGGCCATGTGCCCTGTCGCTTCGGTCATCCTGGCTGCATGCAAGCCAACGCTCATGCAAAGAACCTCCAGGCTTCTTCACGCACGATCAGCCAACGCCTCGAGCCGCAAAGAAATCCTGCTGCTGCACGACACGCACACATCTGCTGTTCCGCTTAGTCCTCTGCGCCCGGCGACTATAGAGCGGCTATGATGAGTCGGACCTTGCCCGCGTAACCTATTGCTTCTGTCGAAACCGTCCAGAACTCTGCTGATCCGTTCCCGATTGCTTCCAGGACGTAAATAAAAGAACCACGCCGACTATAGATCTTCCTCACACCCGCCGATCCTCGCGACCGATTTCTGCACGATCAACTTCGACGAATCTTTTCACTCCTTTCTCTAGATCAATAATCCACGACCTTCTCGAACCTTGCTCATGATACCACTTGTTAGAATAATCCGAGTCGCATATCAATCTACCGAGGATCAAGCAATCACCATAAGCACAAACACAGCACCGAGATTTGTTAACGAGGTTCACCAACATGGCTACATCCCCGGGGCATGACTACGGGCGCTCCTCCCCATGTACCAATACCACATGATACAGTCGACGACAAGTCCGGTGCGGCCATCAGACAGCGCTCCGACCACCTCGCCACGGCCGGTCCGGCCGCCCCTGCCACGGGCGCCGGACCGTCCCTCTCGTGATCTCTGTCTAGCCTATCAACTTGTGTTAGTCTATTTTGCTACACCGCGGTGCCTTTATATAATAGGTCCGGGTTACACGTGTCCGCTCAAACACCTAACCCACCGCTATTACAAGTCCAACTGTAGCACTATTCGTACACATATATTCGGCACACATATTTTAACAAAACCAAGGAGATCCTGATGAAAAAATTAGCCTAGAGGTTTCAAGGCACGTCATCTCAAACAATTGTGTATAGAAAAATTATTGTATTTTAACAAAAGTCAGCATGCATTACTGTGTGCAGATACACTCACACACATACTGCGTTTCCTCACAGATGGAAACAGAACCACCCTTTGTTGTAAATATTTCTCGATTTTAGATGCATACGATTCTCATCATTTCTAAGTTTATAAGAATAACAATATATAGTTGTGGATACCTTATGATCCTTCCATTAGTCTGTAAATGTTTCCCAATACCTGACTTTTGTGATAAAAGAAAAGAAAAAACACCCACACCTCATTATAAAGCTCCCAGATGGTTCAACAAAATGCCAGCAAGCCATATTTTTATTTACTATGGACGTACTTTTCATATTGCTTAAACTAAAGGGCAATAAAAATGTACTTTTAGAATTTGCAAATCTCTTTGTTTTTGAATCGCACAGGATGAGCACACAGCTCATGGTTTAAGAGTACAATCAAAAAAGAAAGCAGCTGGCAGATCATCCATGGATGTATGGAAACCCCCCCCCCCCCCCCCCAGTTGTATAAGAAATAAAGCATGTTCAGAATCTCAGAAAGTTATTAGCTTCAGTCATTCGAGATTCATTAGTCATGTTTGAATAACCTATGTTTTCTTCCCTTTCTCTAGCCTCTGGTGTTGTCAACCATGATCCTCAGAAAAGCACCAAAAAAGAACAAAATTTACACAAACATCTATCCCCTACGCATCTTTCATCATAATAAAATTTGGAATACTTTGAGCTTTTTTCATGTCTTTTCAAAAATTTCTTGTACAGCATATGAGCCTGGGCTTAGATTTAAATATCCCATATCATGATGACCTACCAAAATAAAATTATATTTTCTTCTCTGTCTTACCCTCTCTTTAGTCTTCACAACACGATCTTTACAAAATTGCAACTATCTCTGTTAGCTAGGTAATTTCAAAAATCACGCTAATATGACAAAATATATATTTAAACTACAAATAGCTCTCAGAAGGGAATCTAAATACATACAGGGCCATGTTTATAACTTGATATATCACTCGAAATAGTGAAGATGTGTGTTGCCACCCAAAATCAATACACGTAAGTCATATCAGGATTGTGTGTAAATCTTGAATTTATCATCTGTACATTACAAGTTCTAAGGTGAATAGAACTTATACGTAGGAAATATCATACATATGAAAATAACAAACCAACACATATGGTTTTGGTGAAACATATGCTCATTCAATCTAAAACATCTAATCATGCAAGTAAACAATCAAAATAACTTTAAATCAATTGTTTACATTTAAGCATGCAAGTGTACAATCAAACTAATTTTGAATCAATTGTGTTTTGTAATCTAGTTTCCAATGGGAAGGTTTGCAGTAGTTACTCTCGTATCGTTTTCTTCTGCTAATAATCTATCATATATAACTATCAACCGTTGGCAGATTAGTTTAAGTGTGTTCCCATAGTATATAAACTAAAGGAAATAACATAACCTCCAATCATTACTTTTCCCTTGTTCAGATGTATAGTTGGCACCATCCTCGCTAGTAGAAAGAAATATATGTTTATAACAACCTCTGAAATCTAGAAGCACATCCAAACTAAAAACCTGTTGGGTTTTTGTTTGTGTAATAAATCATGCAGTAAATACATTTTAGAGTTTAGTGCACATGCAACAGTACAAACCACCTGCCATCTTTCTCGACGATCACATTGTGTTATTTCTAACATAGTCATCCCCGCAAACAAATCCATCACTACTAATAAGTAGGCTCCACATAATCGGTGCAACATCATGGAATTCAACACTGATTCATCAATATCTCCAGGTCCATCTTGCATCCCTGGTAGCACGAAAAAAATTCTTAGGTGGGAATTTTCTGAGCAGTGAAAATAAAATCAATGTAAGGACTAATTCCTTATCTAGATGTTTTCTCACCATTGGCAGCTTCCTATTGAAGTTTTCCTTTATGAACTTTCAAGACATGTTTCAACATTTTTAATTTGCAGCGCGTGCTCCTTATTCACATGACAGTCTAGATGATTGAAGTTGATACAATGACTTATGGTGCTTGAAGATGGGCACAATGACACATTCCTACCAAATTTTAGGTCAAATGGAGCAATACACATAACACCTCCTTTGTAACTGATTATTTGGACCATAAGGGAACTGGTGAAGGTGGCCTCACCCTGGTTGGTTGGATTGGGTCCAAATTTGGTGGAGGGTGGTAATTTGGGTGGCTGAACATGTGTGCAAAAGCTTTGTTCTGATCAGAAACTTTGTGATATTGGTGGGAGAGCATGGCTAAGCAAATGAGATTGACACTTGGTACACCATGATGATACCAAGTTTTGTGCGAAGGAAAAATCGAGGAGCAAAAACCAGGGTGTCATAGCAAAGTTTTTCCGCTTGCGTGTGTTCTTTTAATTTGACATAGAAGCTGAGATATGAATAGGTGTGCAAGTTTCTCATGTGGACCAAGGTGTTACCATCAAATTAGGTTGTACTCTGTAGGCAGTAAACGCATGGCTACCCCCCACCCGCCCCGCGGCAGCACGTCTCATCAACTAATTGGCTTGGGACCAAGGTGTTACCATCAAATTTGGTTGGACTCCGTAGGCTATAAATGCATGGAGTCGTCGCGGCCGTTCACATGCACTGTATGCATGCAGTCGCGGCTGTTCGCACTGCGTGCTAGATGGAGTTAGGCTAGTTCACATACACTGCCACGTCTACACTGCCACGAATAGGAGGTTTTCATGCCTCGACCACCCTGCCGCGAGGCTACATAAAGGCTCGATACCGCAGCTACCAAATGCAACAAGCACATCCAGTACACTTGCAGAGCTAGCTAGCAGCAACACTACACAAGGAGCTTGAGCGATCGATCGTAATGGCGCCTGCTGCTGCAGCAACGAAGCAAGATGGGGAGCTGAGGATCCTGTGCATCGACGGTGGTGGCATCCGCGGCCTCATTCCGGCCAAGATCCTGGAGTACCTCGAAGCCGAGCTCCAGAGGATTGAGGGGTCGTCGACGGCGAGGCTGGCCGACTACTTCGACTACATCGTCGGCACCAGCACCGGCGCCCTCGTCGCCACCATGCTGGCCGCCCCCGACAAGGACAACCGCCCACTCTACACGGCCAAGGAGATCATCGAGCTCTACCGCGACGAGGGTGCCCGAATCTTCAGAAACGAGCACAAGGCGTAAGCACATGCATCTCAGACTTAGACACAAAGTCGATCGGTGTGATAAGGTAAACCCTAGCTAGACCTTATACGTGCATGCAGGACATGGGCTCAGGTGGTGCTGGAGGCCGTGCTCCTCTACATCAAGTACTACGATGGCGACAACGAGACCCTGCGGTCCTTGCACGACAAGCTCGTACTCGGGATGGCGATCGAGTCCTTGATCCGCGCCATCCTCGACGCGCTGATCCACGCCAACTGTGGCGGCCTGCAGCAGCTAGCCGCAGCACCCCATGACCCTGACGATGCAGCGACGCCGCCGGCGAATATGGAGGAGTACATCCAGGAAAATGCTGGAGCCATCCTGCAGGTGATGTGCCGTGCGCAGGGTCTGGCGCTGGACTCGACGCCGTTCCAGGAGGGCATCAAGGAGTTCGCGGAGGGCCTGCGCAGGACGCTGCTGAACCCGGATTTCTTCAGGTACGCGCTGCTCCGCCCCAAGTACGACGGCGAGGGGCTCCACAAGGTGGTCAGAAGGAAACTCGGCTACCGCGAGCTTAAGGAAACCGTCACCAACGTCGTCGTGCCCACGTTCGACATCAAGCGCAATCAGCCCGTGGTCTTCTCCACCTCTCAGGTACCCAAGCTCAAGCTAGCTACTTACTGCGCCGCTGCTTCTGAACGAACTGATCGTCATCGGATGTACGTACTGATCGAGCTGCTGAACCATACGACAGGCGCGACAGGATCGGGTGATGAACCCCTACCTCTCGGACATTTGCATCGCCGCAACTGCCGCGCCAACATTCTTCCCTGTCCACAAGTTCAGCATTATAAACTTCTGTCCACTAAAAGTCGTGGAGTTTAACCTAATTGACGCCGGCGTCTTCGCGAACAATCCGGTACGGTATATGCGACTTGAACTGAATGTTATTCTATCTATGTAATTCGATTGATCAGTTGAACCGAATGTTGTATGTACTGGCTGAAACAATGAAAATTAACTACCCACGATGATGATGATGACGACGCAGACCACGGTGGCGATGAACGAGGTTTGGAGGATGATCGACAGGGGCGAGCACCTGCCGGTGGAGGGGTTATCGGCCATGGACTGCAGCAAGCTGCGCATCCTCTCCGTCGGCACCGGCGTGGTGAACCACTCCTACACGGCCGACGAGTGCAACTGGTGGGGTGTCCTCCCGTGGATGTACAACGTCCGCAACAAAACCCAGCCGCTGGTCGACACGCTCATGTACGCCACCGGCTCCCTCGTCGACTACAACGTCGCCCTGCTCTTCAAGTCCCAGGGCTACGAGGACCACTACTTGCGCATCCAGGAGGATCACCTGGACCCTTCTCTTGGAGCCATGGACGACACCAGCATCATGGAGAAGCTCATCGACACCGGGGAGAAACTCCTGGACAGGCAGGTCTGCCGGACGGACTGGGAGACGAGGGAGTACGGCCAGGTGAAGGGCGCGGGGACCAATAAGGAGGCGCTCACCAAGCTCGCCGAGCAGCTGGTCGCCGAGAGGCGTCGAAGGGAGGATGCTGCGCCGATGTTGCTGATGAGCGTCACCGAGATTACCACCACCGTCGTCGAGCCAAGGCCCAAAAGGCTCAAGCCTACCTACGGCGTGCAGTAAGAGCTACCCTGCACCTGCATCTTGTGTGTCTTGTCTTATCTATCTATCTATCTACACGCGTGCACACAGACAAACATTTATATTGTAACTGAATAAATGTGTAGCTGCACTCAGTATTGATGAATTAATAGGTGCATGCTACTTAATTATAGTGTGTTGGGTCATGAATAAATGTATCATATGCAGCGCTCACTGCCGTTTGTATGAATGTTTGTGTACAAGTTTCAATAATTTTTTAACTCATCTACTTGCATTTGGTTTATGCTTGCGGGCAATGATGTCATCCGCCAACACACATGGATCTGTACGTGCTCACGGATGGTTACACCACCCGCTAGCATTTATTTGAGTCTTTTTAATCCACCAAATAATTTCCTAGGACTAAAGAGATGTCCTTCTGTAAGTGAGAAAAATCTCAGAATTATTCGAGCAAGGAACAATAGGATTGTAGTTATAACCTAGGAGTGGGACATAATTGAAAAGAAGAAGTTATGCTCAAAATTTTCAAAGGGCCAAGTTGGATTTTTGCATAAAAGTGACCTATATGCATGTCATGACCCCTCATAATGTTTCTGGAATTTTTAAAGAATTATTTAATATGGTTGGGTGCCACATAAGCATTTAAAGTTTTTGAAATTGCTATTAAAAGAATCATCGTGGGCAAATTTTTATTATGATATTAATTCCTATTGTTATTTAGAGTATATTTGAAATGGTTTAAGAGAACTACCAAAGCGACAATATTATTTCCAAAATTTTCTATATGGAGAGAAGAAACAGAAAATACTCTAGAATTAATAAAAGACCTAATATGATTCAAAATTTTACTTCTGGCCAAATTTTACTCCGTGTATTTTAGTGGAGCGAACGTCCTGCAATTACTTAAATGTTCCTTATATTTGCATAAAACGAACCAGTCACACTCCTTCCTCCTACCATCATTGTTCATGCTTGATTCTTTCTAGTATGTTCCTTCATTTTTCGCTTAAGATTTGACTCGATATGTTCTTCCGAGAAAATATTGATCCTCTTCGATCATGATCGATGACCGATCAAGTTATCAATGCAACAAATAATTTATTTTGTATTTATGGAGTAACCTCATCACTTATACGAAGAAAGTTAATTTCTTTATTACTTATAGAACCAAACTTATTATCGGTTCAATCAACACCGAAATCTCATGCAGTGACAGAAAAATTCATGTTATTATCGAAGGGGTCCACCAAAACTTGACCAAATGAAAATTCCGGAGCAAAATCACAAACTGTACACCTCAATTGATTGTGAGAGCCCTATGGAGCTTAGTGAATTAAAGGATTATTCAGGTTTTCTTTAAAAAATATTACTCCCGGTCACTGTATCAAAGGATTCAAATAACCATTTTTATTGCATTATTCAACAAGGTCTTATAAGATAAATATACAGATAAATCCAAAGCCATCATTCTAAGAAAACTATCACCCTACCTACAATGGTCGCATGCCATGGTCAACCCTATGAAAACTATTGATGATGTGCCATGGTCGCATGCCACGCATACCAAGAAATCTGGTGGCCTCACCAAGCCACCTATCGGCTAGCCAAGGGCACCAACCGGTCAAGTAGACCCTCAGCGCGCACCGCCTGGGCACGCCAAAGAATCCATCACTGCCTTATTCCACAGCCCCATCTCCAGGAGTAATCAATGCATTGATCTTATCACACCCTTCTGTCATCGATGTCACCAAGACATCGGACAACACCAACCTCATGCGTTCACCCATCAAACGGTATCCATCATCGAGACCCCGCTGCACCTTGTCGCCAAGACTCATCGTTGTCGATTTTATAGATGGCACACCGCTTCACCTTGGTCACCACATGAGAAACATGTGGAGACCTGCACCAGTCACCCCTCTAGCCAGTAGTTGCTTCAAATCTATATCCCCAGGAGGTATAACAACGTTGAACGCCGCCATGGTCCGATCCGGGAGGCCCTGATCTAGGGTGAGATGCCCGTGGGAGGAGACAAAAGTTGCACCGATCATGCTTTCATCAAGGTAACGGTGTCCCAAGATGTCGTCATATTATACCGGCAAGGATGGCCTGGTTTTCACCGACAATCTCGTCTCCTCGTCCTCACCGCCAACCGAAGCCAATACACCAGCGAGTCAGGCGATGAAGCAAATTCCCAACCGATTAAAACTCCACGAGCAGGAAAGGGAGGCGCATCCCCACCCCATCATGATGCATCTAGGCCAAAAACCTAGGCGTCACCACCAAGACCATGGCCAAGGCGCTGCGAGGGAGGACTTGACAGGGCATGAACGCGAATCCGAGTGGCCTGAAGGTCAACATCGATGGACGCGGGGTTCCTCACAAGAGAATTAGCTAAATCGGGGTAGGGTGAGAACATGAGGATTGGGCAACACACCCCGCGCCACCTTCGTGCGTGAGAGTCGAGGAAGAGATGGGGCGGGGCCTATGATGGTGTTGGCAAGGGTTCTCCCGCCGTCACCAGGGAAGGCCACGTCGGTAGTCACTAAATGTTGAAGCTAATATTGTGGCGTGCGTTTGGATCACTGCAGCGAAGATCAGGTATTTTGCCTTAACTAATGTTTCCTTCAATGCCCCATTATTATTCATAGTGTAGTAACTTGTTGATGATCTACCATCAAATGTAAGTCAATGCTTCTATTTACTCACTGCAGTATGAATACAAATCAGAGGATATTTCCCCGGAAAACAATCATATCATGCGCCCTGCCACTTTATTTTATCTTAGAAGATTAAAGTGATTAATATTTTTGAATTGTTACCTGCAAATGTTAATTAATGTATAATGCTTCAGCAGGACTATGATCAATTGATTTAAAAACATTTTACCCAAGCTTATAGCTACAAGAGTATTGGATAGACGCGGTGTAAATGCCTTCGAGCTCAAATGCCTTGGTGAACAGTAAAATAAAAAATAAAACTGATTTTTTTGGGTGAAACAGTGACAAATTTCATCATTAAATGACATTTGTGAAATTCATAGCATGCTCAAAAAATGCTATTTTCAAGAACATTTTTTTCCCTGTACTTTCAAAAATGTCATTTCGTGATGAAAAATTCTGGGGCGGGGCCTATGATGGTGTTGGCAAGGGTTCTCCCGCCGCCACCATGGAAGGCCACGCCGGTAGATTGATGGGTCAGTGGGTAGATGTTACGTATTATATACCCAAGATGAATTCTACGACATCGACTCACTTAGACGACTACAACAATGAATCTTATATTTGGCGTTCACACCATTGTGAGTTGGGTGCAAATAATAGGATCTCTATTCTTTTCAGACATAAAAATTATTTGTAGCAGTGGTACATTGAAATCACAAAGTCCAAATGCGATAAAGAAAATTCATCACTATTGTTCATCAACTCATATAGACTTCATGTATACTAGTAAGCAATAACATGTCCATGATCTACCGTCGAATGCGAAAGTCAACACTTCTACTTTACTCACTATACTATGAATACAAATCGGAGGATATTTCCCCGGAAAACAACCCTGGCACTTTCTTTGATCTTAGAAGATTGAAGTGGTGAATCGTGATTAAACTGTTACTTGCAAAAAAAATGTTCAATACTCCGAGCAGGACTATGGTCATTTGAGTAACAAACACTTTACCCAAACTTATAGCTATGGGACATCTTTCTTTCACATATAGCTAGGGTAAGGTGTAAATTCTACTAAACTGGCAAAAGAAAGAAAAAAGGATAGTTATCCTCGAGAGCCTACGCGACCCCCCCCCCCCCCCCCCCCGCGGGCGGCTAGGATTACCGCCTCCTAGACCCTCCTCCCTCTCTCCCCGCCGCCGCCGGCGGCGTAGACCGCCGGGCTTATCCCGGGTGGTGCTGGCGGCGGCGGGCTCTCCCTTCCCCGCGCGCAGTGGGGGCCGCGGGGGGCCCTCGACGACGGCGGCGCACCTAGGCCGGCACGGTTCGGTCCAGCGGCGCAGGCTGGGCGGACATGGCGTGGGCGTTGCCCACGGGGTGACGCGGCGGTGCAGCGGCCGGCGGCACCCGCCTCGCCGGATCTGGACCCTTCGGGCCCGATCTGGGTTAGGGCGGGCCGGCGCGGCTGCACGGCGGCGCCGCTCCTGGTGGTGGAGGACGGCTCGGCGCGGCCATGGGAGCTGCCGGTGGTGGTGGACAGCGCGCTGCAGCGTGGCAGCGGGACTTTGCGGGCCCGATTGGGCTTGGCCGGGCCGGGGTGGCCCGGTGTGTCCCGGCTGCCGCGTCCGGCCGGCGACCGCATCAGGGGCGGTGGAGGTCGGTCCCTCCCGCGTGGCTTCCCAGCGGCTTCTCTCGTGTTCGTGGTGTTTTGTCTTCCCCCCGGCCTCGTGTTGGTGTCCGCAGTGCGGCGGCGAGGATGACAACAAGATCGTGGTGGCGCATGCTGGTGGGCGGTGCACTTCGAGCGTCCGAGGTGGTGGAGGGGGTGGTCGGGAGAAATCCATGTCGGCTTGTCCGACCTCGAAGTGGCGACGTCTGCGGGCGCCGCTACTCCTTCCTGATGGGCTTCGGGGGTCCTCCTTCTCCACTGCCTCCCACGTACCGGGGGAAACCCTAGGATTCGTCCGGGCAGCAACGGCGACATCGCCGTTCCCCTTCTTGAAGGTGTTGCTTGGTATTCGGTGTCCCGGAGTGCTTGGTGCGTGGTGGAACTCCTTCGGTGGGCGCAGCGGTGACGGGTCATCCGCGTTTCGTCAATCTGCCAGTGTCAGCATTTCTTTCTCTTTTATTCTTCTTTTCTTTGGCTTGGATTGCATCCGTCCTTGAGTGTGGGGGTGTTGTGTTGGCGTGTGTTGTTGTATCGGGTGCTTTGTTCGACATGGCTTTATCTATAAAGCGGGGCGAAAGCCTTTTTAGGTAATTCTACTAAACTTGATACTATATGAATTTGTAGCAAATGATGTTTGACAAATAAAAAACATCTGGATATTAAAAAAAGGTTGAAGTTAATGAAATTTTGACCACGGAATTGAACACAAAGGAGTCTCAACAATAACAAAATCCTACATGGATTGCAATCATGCAAATCAAAAAAAACACCTAGGAAGAAAATCATGGTAATTACATGCATTCATATCAATGAAAAAAATAGCGTGCTATGACAAAATAGTGTGGCCCTAAAATATGCTATTAGCGTGCTATTTCACGCTATAGCGTGCTATTATCGAGACATTGTACACATATTCATTTAGCGAGGCATTGCCCAAAACGCTATAGCGTGCTATTTTTTTTTCATTGATTCATATACTGTTTAATAATCTGGTAAACAAAGGGGCAGAAACAAAATTGCAAAGTTTTCAAGCTGATAGCCCTTAAACACTAGTTGGGTTTCTCCACTGAGAAGTGATCAACTTCCATATTAAATATTTTAAGTTATTTTGGCGGGAAAAATATTTTTAAGTTGGGATATGAGATTGTATGGATGAAATAAATATATAATAAGATAATAAATGAAGGTGTTCATAAACAAAACACTAAAGAGACTGTCACCTCAAAAATTATGCCGATGACATAGCGGCCGTATACCTGTACGATTAGCACTGATCACATGGCTGGTTCAGTTGACTAGGATTAAGAAACTAATGTGTACTTGCAAATTGCATACACATTCAATGCCTTGGTGTCCTTATCATGCTTCTTATGCTGTAATCCGAGTGTAATTCAAACTCAAAAGCATCTAATACATTAATCAAGTAATCACGCGCTTCAAGAATTGGAGGGAGTTGGGCTTGCAGTTAGAGACCGTTTTAACTAGTTGGTGGCTAGCGTGACATCCAGCACTAACTAAGGAACAATTATAGGATAAAGTAAAAAAGATACACTCCGGATTTCGCTTTCACCTACTCGCACGTCCGAATGTAGCTAGCCAAGAAAAGTAAACGGATGCATGCATCTTCTGTGGCGCGAAAAACATAAATTGGCCAAGCAGAAAAACAAAATATCATAAACTTGGACCCTTTTCTGATCATTTCAAAGTAGAAGCCCTAACATTTGCGGGAACTGATTTTAGATGCTGCTAGCTAGCTATAGAATCTCAGTACGTAGAGTAGTACCTGGAAGAATGTCAAATCAGTTGTTGAGTTAGCCTATCATTTCGAATGTATTTAATCACGAAAACGAGGTAGGAGAGCTTGATCAATCTGACCTGCGTTCAATAATTAGAACGCGTAAGTCAATCTGTGGAGGTTGCAGACATGTGCAACTGTACGATCGTTGGAACCGCGATCTCATATGTTAACACGACAATCATTCCCCTCCATCTGATGTGAACCCAAGCCCGGCCAACCTTATTCACGGCGAGCTACTAGATCCCTATTTAAGCACCGCCATTGTCGCCATCATTCCTCACCTCAAACCCAGTCGATCGCCACAACATCCATCTATCAAGCTAGCTAGCTGCGAGAGAAGCTCAACCATCTGATCTCTTCTGGGACTGTCAGACGGAAGATGGCAGCTGGGATGCGCTTCCTTCAGCTGTTCGCGGCGGTTCTCGCGCTATGCTTCGCGCCGGCCATGTCCGACTACTGGCTCCAGGCCCACGCCACGTTCTACGGCGGCGCCGACGGCAGCGACACAATGGGTAAGCAAGCCAATCACAAACCTGAACTCCGGCTTGCTCCGGCACATGGTATCGCATGCAACGCAAATATGCAATGCAATGTGTGTGTGGTGTCTGACTGTGTTTGCATGTGGAATGTGCAGGTGGGGCATGTGGGTACGGGAACCTGTACAACGCGGGGTACGGGATCAACAACGCGGCGCTGAGCACGGCGCTGTTCAACAACGGGCTATCGTGCGGGCAGTGCTACCAGATCACCTGCGACGCCGGCAAGTCGGTGATGTGCAAGCCCGGCAAGTCCATCACCGTCTCCGCCACCAACTTCTGCCCGCCCAACTGGGCTCTGGCCAGCGACAACGGCGGGTGGTGCAACCCTCCCCGCGTCCACTTCGACATGTCGCAGCCCGCGTGGGAGAACATCGGCATCTACCGCGCCGGCATCATCCCGGTGCTCTACAAGCAGGTGCCGTGCCAGAGGCAAGGCGGCATGCGGTTCACCATCACCGGATTCAACTTTTTCGAGCTCATTCTGGTCAGCAACATCGCCGGCAGCGGGTCCATCAAGTACATGTCGGTGAAGGGCACCAACACGGCGTGGATCCAGATGTCGCAGAACTGGGGCGCCAACTGGCAGTGCCTCGCCGGGCTGACGGGGCAGGCGCTCAGCTTCGCCATCACCTCCTCCGGCGGTCAGTACCTCTACTTGGAGAATGTGGTGCCGGCCTGGTGGCAGTTCGGACAGACCTTCACCACATGGCGCCAATTTGACTTCTAGAACATTCATTCGAATATTGCCATTATATTACTCCCAGATATATCAGTTCGCTTATTTCATAGCGAACATGCATGCATGGAGACTAATATCCAGATGCATGCTGATTATTTACTTTTGTTTCGTTTTTGATTGTTCAACTCGTTGCCCATCTATCTGGTGGCAGCCGTAGATTGAACTGTAATTGTAAAATCTGTAATCCACCTAGCTATTAAGGGATCATCATATATAATACATGTGTAACTACTATCATGTGCTGCTCAAGACAACTGGAATCTCATGATGTATTTATATGTGAGATTTCCTGGGAAAACCACGTCAGTACGTGCTGCAACAGAACAAAGCGTTTGACTAACAACAACTGATTGAACAGGGGATCACATGTGAGACACGTCTAAGTAAGCAGATGCGCAATAATGTCAACTCATCTTCGACTCGAACGTACGCGATACTGACTGACTTGGAGACGGTGCTTGCTTGAACTTGAAAGGATATCGATCGATGGAGGGCTGGAGGCCCAGCTAGCTCGATCGCCTAAGGAGGAACGCACACTGAAAGCAGTGGCGCATCTAGGATTTTGAAATAGGTATTTTTTCTCTAGCAAAAGAAAAGGTTTTTCGCTTCCGATTTCATCATCGAAATCAACAGTTCATTCTGAAATAGGGGACGCTCCCTCTTTATTTTCTTTACCTTTTTACAACAAATATACCATGTCAATAGGAATTGGGCATAACTTTACTGACAACTACATGATACCCCGCGCGTTGCTGCGGGAACTGTTAGCAAATAGTTTAATGTTTTAAAACATGAAAAAATTATGAAACATAGTATAATTTGATTATAAATTCTTTTTTAAAAGAAAATGTTGTTTAGAGTAAAAGATCTAAGAAAAATTGATGAAAAATCCAAAAATAATATGTGATATTTATTTTGTTAATTTATTACATTGGCAATAAAAGGTGTGATGATATGAGATGAAAAGAACGTTGAGTAGAGAAAGTGGAGACATCCCCACCCTTAACTAAACCTAAAACAATGATAACAACTACAAATGTGCATTCATAAAAAAATTGTCATATAGAAAAATAAAATGCGAAATAAATTACAATTTGATTTTCTATAAAAAATTATTAATTGTGAAGTTGAGTGAATGATTTGCTTAATATTTATTTGTGATAGGTTTCATGTGCATGCATAATTAATTATAGCATGTGCATGAAGAGTTGGTGAAAATTAATTTTTACATGGTGGGCCTTCTTGATGATGTGAATAGCTTGCATGTTAAGATAAATAGGTTAGTGGGGATGAACTATTAAAGTATTATGGATAAATATGTCATATAGTGGCAAGAATTAATTAATTGATAAATATGTCACACAGCAGACACTAATGTTTGCTTAGAGGAAGACTGCTGAATTGGACTTTATGTGTGGGCGCGGTGGTGCCGCCGTAGTTCTCTGTCTCTGTTGCCGAGGCGTGGTCTCGGGTGGTTCGGCGACTACAAGGCAGCTGGGCGGCTGGCGGCTTGTAAAATTGCACTGGGCAGAGAGGGGAATCGTGAATAGGAGAGGTTTCGCGTGCAGGCTGTTGAATGAGTAGGAGCTCCAGGCCTATCTTTCACGTGTATAGATTTAGGACCCGAATTTGGCGCGACCGCCTGGAGCGAACCTTTTGCTTCCCTGGACGTTCGCTCGAACGTAACCCAGCGTGACCAAAAGAAAAGCCCAGGTCTAAGCAGCCCCGCACGTACGTCCGTACATACCTCTCCCCCAGGTCATTTGCTAGTGCTAACTAAAATGTGACTTTGCGTATCGATCATTGATAGGTGGACCTAGGTAGCTACCTAGGGCTATCGCTTGTGGAACTGAAAAAACTATACAATAATTTTGTTTACGTTCCAGTGATACTAGAAACAAACACAATGTGAAAAAATAGGTACAAAAAACAATAAATGGAATATGGTACTGTGAAAAAACAACAACAAAATGTCGTGATAAATATACTACATTTAACACGATGAATACCACATTTGCTATGCCTAGAAAATACTACGAATGTCATATACCGCATTTGCGGGATCGAGTTGCCGGCTTTTTGGTCAAGCTTGCCATGCCTAGAATATACTACAAATGCTATGTTCAAAAAACTACATTTGTCATACTATATAACTAGAAAATGCAATGCTATATATACTACAAATGTTATGTCTAAAAACTAAATTTATCATGCAATGTAACTAAAAAATGCCATGCTATACATACTATAAATGACATGTCAAAAAAACTATATTTGCCATGCTACGTAACTAAAAACATGTCAAATGCCATGTTCAAAAAACTACATTTGTCATACTATATAACTAGAAAATGCAATGCTATATATACTACAAATGTTATGTCTAAAAACTAAATTTATCATGCAATGTAACTAAAAAATGCCATGCTATACATACTATAAATGACATGTCAAAAAAACTATATTTGCCATGCTACGTAACTAAAAACATGTCAAATGCCATGTTCAAAAAAGTACATTTGTCATACTATATAACTAAAAAATGCAATGTTATATATACTACAAATGTTATGTCTAAAAACTACATTTATCATGCTATGTAACTAAAAAATGCCATGCTATACATACTATATATGACATGTCAAAAAACTATATTTGCCATGCTACGTAACTAAATAAATGTCAAATGCCATGTTCAAAAAACTACATTTGTCATACTATATAACTAGAAAATGCAATGTTATATATATACTACAAATGTTATGTCTAAAAACTACATTTATCATGTTATGTAACTAAAAAATGCCATGCTATACATACTATAAATGTCATGTCCAAAAAATTATATTTGCCATGCTACGTAAGTGTAACTAAAAAAATGTCAAATGTCATGTTCAAAAAACTACATTTGTCATACTATATAACAAGAAAATGCAATGCTATATACACTACAAATGTTATGTCTAAAAACTACATTTATCATGCTATGTAACTAAAAAAATTATGCTATACATACAATAAACGCCATGTCCAAAAAACTATATTTGCCATGCTACGTAACTAAAAAAATGTCAAATGCCATGTTCAAAAAATATATTTGCCATGTCTAAAAACTACAGTTGCCATGCTTGGTAACTAAAAAATGTCATGCTATATATACTACAAATGCCATATCCAAAAACTACATTTCCCATGCTATATACTACAAATGTCATGTCAAAAAACTACATTCGACACGTTATATATACTACAAATGCCATGTTCAAAAAACTACATTTGCCATGCTGCGTAACTAAAAAATGTCATGCTATATATACTACAAAATTTATGTCCAATAACTATATTTGCCATGATTTATATACTACAAATGTCATGCCCAGAAACTACATTTGACATGCTACGAAACTAAAAAATGCCATGCTATATATATTAAAAATGTCATATCAAAAAACTACATTTGACATGCTACATAACTAAAAAATGGCATGCTATATATACTGCAATTGCTATGTTCAAAAAATACATTTAACGTACTACGTAACTAAAAAATGCCATGCTCTATATACTACAAATGTCATACCCAAAAACTACATTTGCTATGCTACGTACTTGTCATGCTATGTAGCTTCATCTGCCATGCTATATATACTACAAAAATGTCATATCAAAAAGAAACATTTGCCATGCTATGTAACTTCATCTGCCATGCTATATATATTGTAATTTTATTCATACGCGTTATACAATTTGTTCTATACACATTTAACATTTTTTTAATACAAGAATATATTTTATAATTCTGAATAAAAATTACTGAAGCACATGAACATTTTTGAGACACAAGAATTTATTTTATAATGCCAAATAAATATTTTGTATATTATATAGTTGTTTTTTGAAACTACAGGAAGAAATTATTTGCATTGTGTTAACATTTTTAAATTTTAAAATGGTTATAAAATAATTTACTTTAGGTTCTAAACATTAGCAAAAACTGATAAAAATACTAAGGAATACTAGTAAGTTACACGTGTCTTGCACGTGAGAGTGAAGTACGACCGGATATCAACATACCGCATTATAATAAGCATACATTTAGAATCACTCACAAACAAAATGGACTTTAGGAAGATGAGTATGTGTGAAATACATAAAAACAGTTGATTATTCTATTTGCAAGGAAAGTTGGATTTTGGAAAGATGTTGTATTAGCTTTGAATCAAAACATAACAAAATAGAAATAAATATCAATTTTTTTCAAAGAAAAAATATGGGAGAACTAAACTATAGAAGTGTCTAGAACAAATGAGAAGTGTTTGTGTTATGTGCAAATTATAAAACGTAAATGATAGAATGAACATGAATGATTATTATTTAACAGAGAAACACTTGAAGAACTGAAGTATGAAAGAGTCTAGAACGAAAGAGAAGTGTTATTGTTTTCATGTTTGTGCATAAGTAGAAGTGTGGAACCTTCTGGATTGGTACATATGGAAAAATCTAATGTGATGGAGAGAATATCCAACGGCCAAGATTACTCAGATTTGCCACATTTCAACCGTTAGATCGGCTTCATCCAACAACTGTTATTTAAAGTTATTTCAACACTATATAGTGGTATAGAAAATTAACATGCTAATTAGGCCCGTCCAACTTGACACTCTCTTGAGGCGACACTAAGTTCCGGATCGCGGGCACGCCTATATCCCGCTAATTGCAGCCATGCCAGACGAAACGCCCCAGTAGTCCGGCCAATAGCAGTGTCTTATATTTCATCATTTTTTGTCTCATTTTTATTTTTCCTTTTACCATTTCTGTACGGTTATTAAAAACATCTAAATAAATTTATTTCAGAAACAATTGCTTAAAAATTTCAAAATATGTTTATGTAGTATATAAAAATGTTTTCCAACTTTCAAAAAATGTTTCAATGCATATATGAAAACAAAATCATTATATTTACAAGATGTTATATGTGCATGAAAACAAATTAAGCATTGTATCAAAGAAAAAAAATGTATGTAGAAAAAAAATATGTATATGAAAAAATAGATGTCAAAAACATGTTTTAAATATATTGTTTTTGTAATATTAATTATTTTGTAAAAAATGAGGTGGACACGCGCCCACGGCGTACTCGGCCGGAGCGGCCGAGGACGCTTGCGTTATTATCGCCTGTTCGCCCGTTCCGTTTGCTCCCTCTCTCTCGCCCGCGACATGCGTTTGCGGTTCCCTTAGGCTTTTGCCCAATCGCGTGGTTTCCAGTGAGAGTTTTTACCGTACCCTGTACTGTTGATAGGGGAGGGAGCGGTATAACTAAATCGAACCATTGATTTTCTGAAGGTTGGATACGCATAAAAATTAGGAAACGATGGCGACACGTGACTTGCAGGGCCCACATAGAAGAGCACGCCTCGCTATTTCTCTCATCCGCTCCGTCTCTCTCGCATCCCTTCTCGTCAAATCATTCTCCTGCGACACGGGCAACCATAGCCTTCTCCTCTCTGACCTCACGCACGCCACCAGCAGCCGGTTCTCGAGGTTGAGTTCGCCGGCGTGCTCCGTTGCCTGCTGCGTGCCAAGATACTACGGGCGGCGTGCGAAAATGATGCAACCGTCGACGTCGGGGGCTGCGACCAGTGATACAGTGTGCTGCGGTGAGGACGCGACGTACCGAGAAGCTGCGATTGACGCGGAAATATGCTACGACCTGCGACGTTCGAAGCTCCAGCTTCCACCGCAATGTCGTGTGCTGCAATAGGGTGACCAGGATAACAAGGAAGCGGCGACCAGCGGGAATGCTGCAAACGACGTCCAGCATGGCCAGGCATCAGCCGGCAGCCGCCGTAGCGGACGAGCATCGTCCAGCGTGCGCCAGGAACCATTGAATGTCCGGAAGGCATAGATGTCAGTTTAGAGATCCTGCACCTTTTCATCCCAGCCGTCCTCGCCAGGGGAGACGCGACCAAGCCGGGGTGAGGCCGCGCGAGTTGCGCGGGGCGCCGACAGGGGCCTGGTTGGACACGAAGAATGCCCTCAGGACATGTATACTGGAGGACGGGATCACAACGGTGCAAGCAGTACCGCTACCGAGTCCATTGTTAAACTAGAGCAGTACAGGTCGGTAATCACCGTTACATATCATAATTGGACAGTCTATATTTATTCCAAGGTACCATAAAAGAGCTCTTTCCAGTAGTACTCACCATCGATGGATCGTGTGGGAGTATGTACGTGCAGCGCAGGAAACGACCGTCCGGCCGGTGGCCACGGAGGGAGCTTGAGTTCCGACGAACGGAAGGTGGGTGGGTGGGAGAGGAGAGGAAAGGAAAGGAAAGGAAAGGAAAGGCTGCTGGCGTGCAGTGCGTTGGGATTACCAGGCGGCGTGGACGGGATCGCAGGGGCAGCCTCGGGGAGGGGGAACTGGGTTCCTTCATCTGCATTGCGACGTGCTTTACTGCGCCTCCATGCCATGTGGCCATCAGACTTCCAGTTGCATGGGTGGCATTGACGCAACAGCTAGCCAACTAGCTGGGTTGATTGCATTACTCGTCGCAAACCCAAGGGATTCAAAATCAGGATAAGCGATACCGCAAAAAGACTATACATGTCCACGGTTTATCGCACAAGAGGGAAGAAAGGTACTCTCTCAGTCCCAAAAAAATGTCACGCTCTTATTTTTGCAATTTAGCCCTTATGGAATCCCTCACACAACCTGCACTCTTTCTTCTTCTTCACTGCGCTCCGACGCCGGCCGGCCTCATGCCGCACGCCGCACCCCCTCTTCTCCCATCCATACCGCACACCCCTTTGCTCCACCCCTCCCCTTCCCCACGCCACCCGCGCCGCCGCGGTGTTGCTTCCCCTCCTAGTTCCCCACGACGAGGACAAGGTTGATTTTTTTTCCAGATTTTCTCTCTGACGGTGGGGTCCATCCCCGAGGGAGGCCACCCTACCCGTCATCAAAAATCTCCTCGCCGGTTGGCCGCTGTCGACCATAAAGCCGGGTGTGTGGCATGGGGGAGAAGTCGCCATCGTGTGGGGGCGGAGACAGTAGGGGGCGAGCGGGAGCCAAACCCCCCTATCTCTCGGCCACCCCCATCAATTTTCAGAGGGATGGCTATATATTTGAGAAACAGCATCATCCTAAGAAGCAGACCACGCTGGCCCGTTATATGGTGATTACCGTAACTTCTGGACCGGATGCACCGCAGGTGACTCAGGTTTCGCTGTATATATAGATGGTGAAGAAACCCTGGCTGCCATTCTATAGTAGCGCTAGGTATCTCCAGTATCCGGCGGCGGTGCCTTTGTTCATGGGCGATCGCTCCTCGTTCGCCGGTGCTTGCAGCCTGCCCACGCGCCAATTTGTAATCTCTCTGTGAAAAACACTTCAGATTTCACAATCAAAACAACAATAGAAGACTCATGACGAATCTAAGGTACATCATATATTACAACTCATCTCTGAAAAATCAAATGATTATTATTATTACTTGATTTGTATAAACTGTAGATGCTATATACTATTGGTCCTATCAATTACATATTCATTGCGTATGTTGTCTACATAGTAGCTTCAATCTAAATTTAGTTGATACAAAAACTATCAATTGAGTATTCTGGTGCAAGTAGAAACTACATAAAAAGCTAGAATCTAAAGTACAGCATGTCTGAATTTTTTCCATGTTAGCGCTACATCCAAACTAATATAAATCTGCATGTTTTCTATGAAATAAATATCATATTGTGTCCTTTTGTATTTTCATCAACATTAAAAAAGTGTATGCTCATTGTCTTCTTCACCCTGACCCCCTATAGTCGAATCCTGGCTCCGCCCTGACATCGTGGTCAGATTTCAGATGCAGGAGCAACCCAAGGAGCTGCCTTTCTCCGCATGCATCTTCATGCATGGCTTTGTTTAGTTTAGCATGGAAGATTCATAATTTGAGGTACTAGATAATACCCCTCGCGTTGCTGCCGGATATTTTGCTCAGATTTTTAGAGTTATATGTGTAACAAAGAAAGACGCCAATGTGTGTTCTTTGTTTTATGTCATGACACCAATCAAGACATTGCTCAATAAAAATTAAACAATCACGTTCAATGATGAAGTTAAACTGTTAGCAATTAAATGTCATAATTCAAATTAGACATATAGCACGTTGTGAACTCACAAAATACAATCACCACATGTTATGATTATTTTCTACAAAAATATTAAATAAAAGTTGAAGTGATTTAATTGAAATTAATGCACACACAGGGGTAAAAGTATAATACATTCATATAAAAGAAGTAACAAAAAGTTGCATAGTTGAACAACTTTTGAATTCTGTAGGCATGGATATATTCCGATATACGCAAAGATGCCTGCTTCGTGGATATATTCCAATATACGTAAACATGCATGCTTAGTCGAAGAAGTTATAATCAAAGAAACTACATACAAGTATATATATCAGACAAGAAAACGAAATGGAAGCAACTTTGATGCAAATGAGATAAACAAAGGTTAATAATAGTGCTTCCTTTCATGAAATAAATTTAACGGTATGCAAATATATATCGCCTTATCTATCCATCATGGTGTTGTAGAGGATTTCGTTGGTATAAAAAGTGGAGTTGATAGTAATGAGAATTGATTTTTTTTTCTACCATGGCACATTTGGTGATGTGGAATGCATGATGAGATATTTAATGGTGGTGGGAAAGCTAATGTGGTATGCATGATGATGTGGAATATGTGCATGTTGAGAGAATAGGTAGTAGTGGGGATCAATTTTTTAAGAATGTAAGATGTAAGATTAGTCAGATCAAGTATTATTAATTAGTAGTATAATACTTTCTCCGTTTTGAATTAGTTGATATGATTTTAGCTCAAGTTTAGTAGTTCATTTATTAGAAAAACTAGCATAACATCTTAGGCCTGTATTTAATATTTTCGAATTTATTTGCAGAAGCCATGCATTCTAAAAGTCATTGGCGCATTTCATAATTGTCTATTATAACACACAAAAAACATTAAGTTCCAGAAACGTTAAAAACATAGGGAATGAGTCGGGGCGACACTTGTAGTTGCGTGCCCAGTGAATGACATGCAACTGTCGCCCCTACTCGATATAAAACATCACTGAGATATTGCGTTGAAGTAGACCTGGCCATGGGCAGCCCGGCCCGAACGGCCCGACGGGACCCGACCCGGAAATCTTGGGCCGGGCTCGGGCCTTACTTTCGGGCCAAATGCACTAGCCGGGTCGGACTCAGGCTTTCATAAAACGCAAATTAACGAAGGATCGGGCCGGGCCGGTCAGGCTCTGGCCCGATTTCTGCACTTGTTGGTCAGGCCAGGCCGGGCTCGGGCCTAGTTTTTCTGCGCCGGGCTTTTCTAGCCCGACCCGAGCCCGGCCCGGAAAATGCCCGGGTATACGTTGAAGACATGTAATTAAAGTCGGAAGCGACACTTACAATTGTGTGCCTAAAGTCCATCCCTCTCCCCCCCCCCCCCCCCCCCGTTCGGATATTTATGTTGTTATTTTTATTTCATACGGCATCGATTCAGACTACCAAAATAATAATAATAAATCAAAGGAAAAAAGGAGCGTGGGAAGAAAATAAATCTACCAATTTTCTTATAATAATGAAGATAGATATAAATAAATCATTGATACCGATAGGTAGTCACATCGGTTAATGGGTCCTCTTACTACGTGCTATGGTGAGGAAACACCTAAAGTGAACTTTTTTACATGGATCCACCCACTGATATGTCAACTTTTATTTTAGTACTCTTATATATATATAATAAAAATATTGTTGCTATTCAATTTAGAAAAAACATGGAAATAAATTACACATAAATAAAAAAATCATATCATAAAGCGCATGTATATGGAAACAGTAAATGTATTAAATAATATGTTCTAAAGAGCAAGTTCACTAATTCTAAACTAACGTTCATGCGTGCGGGTATATATTCACTGCAAGAAAAATTGTCGAAGTGCAAAAATGATAAGAACAAAACTAAACCATGATAAATGTGAATAATGAATAGGTTAAAAATAAAAATAGCTACTCGGAATTTAGAGGAAAATAGAAGAATAAAAAAAGGGATAACACCCACTTGTGCATGCTTAAGCGCCTTCACAACTGCATGCACAATAAACACGTGGCCTATGGCTTGCGGGTTTCGTGAAAGAGGCATTAATAATTAGTTGACCTTTTCACTCGCTTATTTACTTTGTTTATCTTTATATATATATATTATATATATAGGGTGAGACTATTCGTCATCCTGGATGAGTAATAGTTATTCCCCACTCCCTCTCTGTTTTGACATCAATGCACCATAATTTTACATTTCGTAAATTTTGTCATATTTCATACGTAAAAAAGAACGAAAAAAATATAATCGCCGTAAAATATATTTTATATTACGTAAAATTACAAAGGTAAAAATGATGGTGTAAAATATACATAAAATGTAATTTTTTTTATCTTATGATCAATATTTTTGTTTTTTTATATAAAAATTTATGAAGTGAATCCATATTAATGTAACTATTTGTATTACAAATGTAAAAAAACTATGAAGGTTCGTAAAATTACCTCGGGTGAAGAATAAATTATTCTGTACCCTGGATAATGAATAGCTTCACTATATATATATATATATATATATATATATATATATATTATATGGGGCACCTTAATTAGCATAAGATATGTTTATTTTGTTTTCTAATTGTACATTAATTCTAGGTATTAAACTATTAATACAAATCTTACTTAAAAACGTACATTAATTCTACGTATTAATACATATCTTACTTGAAAATGGCACTCAATGGATGATTGATTATGCTTTCGGTGACACTCAATGGGTGATTGATAGTGGTTGCACCAATCATATGACCGGAGGCAAGGATATGCTCGTGGATATCATTGACTCGCTCAAGACATCCTCAGACATCTCCTTTGGCGACAATAACAAGGGAAAGGTATTGGGATTGAGAAAGTTTGTCATCTCGAGTGATTCTTCACTTAAAAATGTCATGTTTGTCCAATCCCTTCACTACAATCTACTTTTCACTATCCAATTGGCACGTGCCAGTTATGACTCGTTTTTTAGTGAATTTCATGTGACCGTCTTTAAAAGGGATACTCTCAAAGTGGTCTTTGTTGGGCATGTTGAAGACAACCTTTATGTGGTTGATTTCTCGAAAGAGAGCACTCACCTAAAAACATGCCTAATGGCCAAGGCCGACGTGGGTGGCTATGGCACCGTAGGCTAGCCCACGTTGGTAAGAGAAATTTACAATCCCTTATAAAGGAGGATCACGTTGTTGGACTAAACGATGTTTCTTTTACCAAAGATTGTGTTTGTAGTGCTTGCATTGCGGGAAAGCAACCTGAGAAGCAACATAAGGTGAAGACTATCATCACATCGACGAGGCCTCTTGAGCTCCTTCATTTGGATCTTTTTGGGCCGCCATCATATGATAGTTTGGGTGGGAGGAGGTATTGCCTTGTAATTTTCGACGACTATACAAGATATACATGGGTTTTCTTTCTCAATACCAAGGATGAGACTCAAGAGACCTTTATATCATTTTCCAAAGAAGCTCAACGTAAACATCAACGTGAGATTATGGCTATTCGAAGTGACAATGGTACCGAGTTCAAGAATTACACTATGGATGAGTTCTTGAGTGATGATGGGATCAAACGTCAATATTCCGCAGCCTATACTCCTCAACAAAATGGTGTTGCGGAGAGGAAGAATAGGACTCTTATTGAGATTGCAAGGACAATGCTTGACGAGTACATGTCTCCATACAAGCTTTGGGCCGAAGCCATCAACGCCGCGTGTCATGCCTCTAATAGGCTATATCTCCGCAAGCTCAAGAACAAGACACCGTATGAACTCTTAACCGGGAAGAAGCCAAATGTCAAGTACTTCCGAGTATTTGGTTGTAAGTGTTTCATTCTCAACAAGAAAACCCGGTTAGCTAAATTTGAGGCTAAAACATATGAGGGAATATTTGTTGGATATGCATCAAACTCTCATTCGTATCGAGTTCTCAATAAATCCACGGGGTGTATTGAGGAGTCATCGAATGTGGAGTTTGACGAGGATAACGGTTCCCAAGCCAAGCAAAATGTTCCAAGTGTTGTAGGTGATGAAGCTCCTTCTCAAGTTATAAGGACCATGGGGATAGGCCACATTCTTCCACAAGAAACACCCCAAGTCTAAGTAATCGAAGAAGGATTAAGATCCCCTCTTGAGGAACCTCCTCAAGGGAATTCATCATCTCCACCACAAGGGCAAGATGCTTCGGGAGCACAAGCATCTATCCAAGAACAAGATGAGGTCCCTCAAGCCCCCGAGCAAGATCAAGGGCAAGCCCTACCAAATGGTGATGAGCCTATCATTGAGGCCCAAGATCAAGCTCAAGAAACTGGTCAAGATCAAGTACAAGAAATTTTCTCTCCACCAACTAAGCAAAAGTAAGTTCAAGTTTCTCCACGAAGAATTCAACCAAGTGAAGAAGAACTTAAAAAGAAGAGACAAAAAGCGGCATTGAGACTTCAAATGCTTCAACACTCCACCGACAACATTCTTGGAAGCATCACAAAAGGGGTAACTACTCGTAAACGTTTGGCAAACTTTTGTGAACATCACTCGTTTGTCTCTTGTATTGATCCCCTTAAGGTAGATGAAGCTCTTGATGACCCGGATTGGGTAGAAGCCTTGCATGAAGAACTCAACAATTTTACTCGCAATAAAGTTTGGTCACTTGTTGCAAGACCTAAGGGAAATCATAATGTCATTGGGACCAAATGGGTTTTCAAGAACAAGCAAGATGAGCATGGTCAAGTAACACGTAACAAGGCAAGGTTAGGGGCACAAGGGTTCACCCAAATTGAAGGTTTGGATTTTGGTGAAACCTTTGCCCCCGTTTCCCGTCTTGAGTCCATTCGCATCTTACTTGCTTATGCCTCTCATCATGATTTTAAGTTATATCAAATGGATGTTAAGAGTGCATTTCTAAATGGTACTTTGAGTGAGTTAGTGTATGTCAAACAACCTCCCGGTTTCGAAGACCCCGAACACCCCAATCACGTTTATCAACTTCATAAGGCCTTGTATGGTCTTAAACAAGCACCCCGTGCTTGGTATGACCACCTTACGACATTTCTAATCGAGAAGGGGTTTGAGATCGGGTTGATAGATTCCACTCTATTCACCAAGAGAGTAAAAGGAGATTTGTTTGTATGCCAAATATATGTTGATGATATTATCATTGGGTCTACTAACCATGCTTGCAATGTTGAGTTTCAAAATCTCATGACCAAGGAGTTTGCCATGTCTATGATGCGTGAGTTGAAGTTCTTCCTCGGGTTTCAAGTCAAGCAATTGAGAGGAGGGCCTTTTATTAACCAAGAAAAATATATTCAAGACATGCTCAAACGATTCGGGCTGGAAGATGCCAAGTCTATGAAGACTCCAATGCCAACCAATGGAAAACTTGATCTCGATCCCAATGGTAAAGATGTGGATCAAAAGGTATACCGCTCTATGATCGGTTATTTGCTTTACCTTTGTGCATCTAGGCCGGATATTATGTTAAGTGTGTGTATGTGTGAAAGATTTCAATCCGCCCCCAAAGAAAGCCATCATCTGGCAGTGAAACGGATCCTTCGATATTTGGTTTATACCCCAAACTTAGGACTTTGGTACCCCAAATGATCTTCCTTCAAGTTGGTTGGATATTCGGATTCGGATTGGGCCGGTGACAAGGTGGATCGTAAGTCCACATCCGGCTCATTTCAATTCTTGGGGAGGTCCTTAGTGAGTTGGTCCTCCAAGAAGCAAAATTTTGTTTCTCTATCTATCGTTGAAGCCGAGTATATTGCCGCGGGAAGTTGTTGTGCCCAATTATTATGGATGAGGCAAACTTTGATGGATTATGGTGTCAAATGTGACAAAGTGCCTCTATTATGCGACAATGAAAGTGCAATCAAGATTGCGGATAATCCCGTGCAACATAGCCGAACCAAGCATATTGATATTCGTCATCATTTTCTTCGGGATCATGTGGCACAAGAAGACATTGAGCTCTTTCATGTGGGCACCGAGAAGAAACTTGCGGATATTTTCACGAAGCCACTTGATGAAGCAAGGTTCCGTGAGTTAAGGCATGAGCTAAATATCGTGGATCTTAGTAACATGGGTTGATGATCTTGCATACACACACTAGCTTTACTATATCTTTCTTAGATGTAGGCACATAAGCAGGGGGAGTAGAATTCTCTCAATGATTCCGACATAACCCTACTTGTGCATAAAATGATCAAAATCTTTCACATCCGCCATTTAAAGATGGTACTTGTGCTTCAAAGATGAGTAGTGAAAAAGGGCTCAAGGTTAAAATCTTTGCGGTTCCGGACCACATACACTCAAACATGGTGACCTTCGGGTCACCGCCTTTTTCCGCTTTATTGCGTTGTTTGTTTTCGGGTCGTTTAGACCCTTGTATCCCCCCGGATAGGAATAGTTTCCCTCTTAACCTTAAATGCACTATCCCATTACACTCTTATCTCATAAGACATTCTTATTTCGATCCGTGCAAATGCTCTTCATATACACCTTCCATAGATTAGGGATTCTTGTGCGATGTTACTCAAAGGAAAGCGTGCGGTTTTCACCTAGGGGAGAGGTAAGGATTTAACATCCAGCTTCCTCCCTCCCTGAAAACTGAGGCGTTTTCTCTCTGAGTACCCCGTGCCCACGGGGTGTACCGTGCGCACGGGCCCCCCCGTGCACATGGGCCATGACCCCCCGTGCGCACGGGGTTATGTGGTTTCGTATGGGTTATCAGGCACGAGTGTGGAGAGGCAGTTCTCTTCCTCCTCACTTCCCCCCCCCCCCACGCCCGTGGTCCTCCCAGTCGTCGCCACCATCGCCTCGGATGCTCCCGACCGGCCCCCTACGTCCCAGCACCACCCCCTCATCGTTTCTGGTCACCATGGCGAGGATCCTCCGCTTGCCTCCTCATCCTTTTTGCAAATTCCTTAGGATGCTTGTTCTCTTCGGATCCATGGTGTTAGGGTTTTTCTCCAGTTATAGCAGTAGATCTGCGTTGTTGTTAGGCCTGGCGTGACCTCCTCATCCCGTCCCTCCCCTCCTCGTGAGGTTTGAGCAACAGCTGGGAGGACCCAGTGCCCATGGGACCTGTACCCACGGGACTTGTATCGTGCGCACGACCCCCCGTGCCCACGGTGAGTACCCCGTGCGCACGGGCCTTCCAGGCAGAACCAACCCAGAGCTACTGTTTTCCACCCTCCTTTTATTCCTTGTCTCTGAGCATTTGCACATATCTCGTCTTTTCGTCTGTAGATTTCGCCGACCGTGCTGCTGTGTTCGTTCGTCGCAAGCGCGCCAAGGCCGGTGATGACACCGTCACTCGTCGTCAGCAGCCGTCAGAGGGACTGGAAGAGGGTTCCCATGATGGTAGCCGTCCTCGCCGTCGTGCCTCCACCAAGGACCCCATTGTTGAGGACAACGCCAGCTATGAGGAGTCTGACTCTGAGGGTGCATATCGGCCTAAGCACATGCCCTCTCCAGTGTCAGGGTTCATGGATGAAGATGATGAAGAAGATGAGGAGAGCTTGAGTCCCGGTGAGCGTCCGATTCCAGGTGGTCGGAATGTGGCCAACATTCCGGTCAGTGAGTGGACTCAGCCCGAGTATTGGGCTTTTCGTCAGCATGATCCTTATGTGGCTGCCTCTGAGCTCGGTATGGACCCTCGTTTCCGCAACCTGTACCAGCACCACATTTTTCATGAGTTGATGGTGGCCAAGGCGAATAAGTTTGCTCCTCACAAGCAGATAAATGCGGAGCACCTACGGGACAATGCTCATATCTATCACGGGGTGTATGATGCTCTTGGTCGGCTGGGGATCATTCCTTTCTTTCAGTTCACGCACAAGTACAATGAGGACCTCGTCATGCAGTTCTATGCCACGGTCTATTTTCATAATGATGATGCTCGTACTATGCGGTGGATGTCTGTCACGGCTGTGTGTTCTGCTCCCTTTTCCAAGTTTGCCGAGATTATCCCTCAGTACCAGTTCTTCACTGAGCCTCATCCAGATTTTGACAGGATTTCTGAGACTGGGAGGGACAAAGATGAGATTGCGTTTGCTTACAAGCAAGAGAAGTAGTTTGTCATTGGTTCTATCAAGGACTTGATGCCCACCTATGATACACTGCGTCACATCCTTCGGTACACTCTTACACCGAAGGCGGGTGATTCCCATCACCTGCGTTCCTCTATGCTTGATATCTTTCTAATGGTGAAGGAACGCAGGAAGGTGGATGTTCTGTACACCATGTTCTTTGAGATCTGTGAGTGTGTTCGTCTGCGGAAGTCCTTGATCTATGCTCCACTGGTTTCGCACCCATTCCTGGATGATAGAAGATAGTCACGACCTAGACACCCCATGCTAATCAGTGGTTCATCAAAATAAAAAGACGAGGCTACTATCTTGTATAGGCACAACCATTGAAAATACATATATCCAATATTATTTATTTTGTGAATCCATTAAAGTTTGGCTCATTCGTGCAACATGGAATCCAACACCTCGCTATAATCTGCACATTACAGCAACATATATAATGTGAGAGAAGTATGAAGGCTAGGCCATTTGAGTATTGAATTATTGAGAGAAAGTAAGACCACGGACCACGGAACATGTTGAGGGTAGAGAAAAGTATTGTGCCAATCTGGAGCAGCCACATGGTTCAAATATGAATCTCTATCCCCAATAATTACAACATAAAAAGCTTGTTTACGGATTAGAATATTATCTGTGCATCTGCTTCATAAGGCGCAACAATACAATCTTCAGTGCCTGCATTGCATATGGCATGTTTTAAAATAGTAAATACACAAGTTTACAAAAGAAAATATTCTGGCTCGTGTTAGAAAATACTTTAAATATGTGGTAGACAGTTGGTATCATTACATGGAATTTGCATTTGTACCTGGACCAAGTCAGAAGTGATTTTAGTGTAAAAAACAGAATTTTGAGACCGCAAACAATGGGCGTGCAGTACTAATCATATTCTCTTGAGAGATATTTAGAAAGTACAGGGGTTACATTCAAATGGGAGTGTATAATTCTTCAAGTTGTGCAAATCTGTACCTTTATTTTCCTCTACATGAACCATCGGCTTGCCGTCAGAAGTTACTGAACAAAATACATAAATACATCAGATCCTCCTAAAAGTTGTAAAACAATTGTACATATACATATAAATATAGATGTGTAGTATGTTTATGAATTTTCTTCAATATATGTATTTATATGTAGTGCATAAAAAAAGATAAATGCATAGATCAAAATAAGCTTCTATTTTATTGTTGTGGGATAAACTATTCTCTTTTTGTGCAACCCAGAAAGTATTGTATTATATTATTTAATGAAACTTTAGAGATACATAGTGAAAACAATATGTATCCACAGAAAGAAAATTTGATCATTTTAAAACATTTTAAAATATAAGTGACCTGGTAATGGAGGGTATTGTTCTTCCATTCTTCAAAATGTTGATGTACCACTGACTCAGCCTTCTTTGGATCAGTCAGCATTTCTTTAAACTCACCGGTCAGTTTCTCCATGTCAGCCAACCTCTCCTCTATAAATTTTCCTTTTGCATGTACAGAGGGCCCGACTCAGCTGTCTATAAGCAAGCGCACATAGGATATTTGATTACATGGTGGGAAGAGAAGGATTAGAGAGAAACGATCTGTTTGTAGAATTACTGATCGTCTATTAGCACAAAAATCGATGCTTAATGACAACCTTTCTATCGTTGTACGAAGGGGCGTCTGCATCTGGCATTTTTTCATCGAAAAATTTGTCTGATGACCCCATTATTTTAGGGGCTATAGAAACAACTAAATAGACAATGCATTGTAAAAGTATCTATATTATAGATTATATGTGACATAGACGAAGGCGCTATAGACAGGAGTTGTCCAGACTGCTGCACATGCCATCATGAGAGATGGAATTTGAGCTTCTAAACTCTTAACAAACATCTCCATTTCACAGTTTCTACTCCCTTACTGTGCTGGAATCAAGTACAGTAGTAAATTTGCACGCCATTTCTGGAAAATCAATTTCATCCTACAGACAGCAGAAAAAAACAATTCCAAGCGAAACTCATATCGGGAGGAGGCGTCCCGGCACCTGGCGCTCTAGGATGGTCTTGGTGTCGGCTGATACTCGACGGTGCTTATGGTCTAGAAGTGAGAGCAAGGCCAGGTGCTTTGCCAGATACTCAACTTTGTCATCTGCTTTTGCAACCTTCAGATAGAACCTGCAGAATTAAAAAAAGTGAATGGTTAGTGTTTGTACCGGCACCAGCACCTTACGAGAATGACCATGGGTTTGGGGAGGGTTGTGATGTTGTTGGGAGGAGAGCTCGGTGTGGCTCACTTCGAATGGCGCTAGGATGTCCCGCTGGTTTATATGAACTCCGGTCAACGACGGCATCCCGGGTCCTCCGGACAAGGCGGCGGCGACGGATCTCCTCATCCTAGGGTTCCTGCCAATGGGGAGAGCGCCGCGGTGTGGAGGTGGAGAAGAGAGAGGTCGCGAGGAGCGCATAGCAGGACGCCGAGGAGCAGAGGAGCGGGAGAGGCGGTATGGAGAAATCGCCCTATTCATGGTGGAGGAAAGGACGTAGTCGGTCTGCCTCCGCTGGATTCCCCTCGGTGGCATGTTCATGGGCCATTGAAGCCGGTCATTAGACAAATGGGCTTTCATACCAGCCCAACCAAGTCCAATTAACCACAGGCCTGGAAAAAAGTCCCGAGAGCAGCGGCCCTTTAGGACAGGCGGCCCAGGTCGCGGTGAACATGCATTAAAACAGCGATCTAATGGTCAGGAATGATTGAAACGCAAAATCTAACGGTAGAAGTTGCTAATGGCCTGAGAGAGCTCGGTTTAGGTGCAGTCTTACTGTCCTAAATGTGCATCACTCATATCATTGCACTTGGCTATTTACATAGGGGAAGACCTTTTGTTGTATGTGTATTGCATTCAAACGCAAACACTATTATATGCATACATCAAGGGGGGGGCCTTCTATGCTAAATAGATTTTCATGACATTTTTTTATATCTTATTGCCATGCTTTAACCATATTGTCATCAATTCACCAAAAAGGGGGAGATTGAAAGTGCATTTACTCCTAAATGGTGTTTTGGTATTATGACAATGTGGTTAGTGGGACTAATGACGGGTTCTAAAGATTTATCTCATGTCATTTGTCTCGAGAAGGGTTACTAATTTTGGAGGATGATTGGCCCCGCTACAATAAGATAAAAGGCGTGGTTTTCCCGTGACTCGAAGGATTATTTTCGGTTTGATTTGAGTCGTAGGAACACCGCACTATTAAGAGGGGTCAATGAGGTTAGAGCATGTGTGAGAACACATTTTTCATGTCACCAAGCCTCCCACAAAACTCTCCGGAAGGTGTGAATTTTATATGTGCAAAGTAGGGCTTCTCAGTGGTGTGATCAGAAAAGTTTATGACCACCCCGTGTGCACGGGGTCTCTGACCCCCGTGCGCATGGGGTACCCCGCACCCCACTGAGTAGCCCGTGCGCAGGGGGTTTCTGACCCCCGTGCGCACGGGGTGGCCGGCTCCTCTATGAGTAGCCCGTGCGCACGGGGCTGACTTAGCGCGTGCACACGAGGCTCCAACGGCTGGATCCTGCCGCCTCACCCCTTGGACTATAAAAGGCCCCCTTCTTCCACCTCCAACCCTAACTTCTCCCCCTTGCTTGAGCTCCATTGCTGGACCTTCATTTTGCCCATTCCTCTCAAGTCCTCCACCCAAACTTGTTGATCTTTTGGGATTTGAGAGAGCAAGGCCCGATCTACACTTCCACCAAACCGATTTGTGTTTCCCGCAAGATTTCTTCACCGTTGACTTTGTTACTCTTGGAGTTTTGGCTCCTAGGCGGCTAGGTGTCCACCCGGAAGCTTCTGTGCTTGTGGTGTGCTCCAGGAAGTTTGTAAAGGTGTGGTGGTCGCCTTCAAGACCAACCCCGAGTGATTCGAGGCTCATCCGTTGGGGTGACTCAAAACAGAGAATACGGTGAGCTATGTTGTTGGTAGCGCTCTCAAGGATTGAGCGTCGCTCCAACGGAGATTAGCACTCCCTCAAAAGAGTGTGAACTTCGGTTGACCAAATCTCCACGTCTCCGTGTCACTTATGGTTTATCCTTTCCGCACTTTTACTTATACTAGCTTCATATGCTTGTTGGTTTGCTATTGTATTTGTTGCCTAGCATTTGAGTTTAGTTTGCTTGCCACATAGGGTTATTCATCTAGAGCACATCTAGAGAATCTTATTTATCTGTTTAACCCTAAAAGTTGGTAAGAAAGTTTAAATTTGTTAGTCACCAGTTCACCCCCCCCCCTCTAGTTGACCATATCGATCCTTTCACCTTTTCTTACTAACTGGGTAGGGCTCTTAAAGGATGGTAACAGGGAGATGATGCTTCGAGGAGCTAGCCTGTTGAGGGACAACACGACTAGGATGTTGCTGATCTGTGATGTTGTGACTGCTGGAGCACCGTCTGAAGATTGAGAGTCTTTGCTCCCCCTTGTATGTTAGTGTATTTTGCTTATGTTGCTTGATGTCGAACTTCCCGTTGACGCTAGACTCCTGTTCACCTCCCGTGTGAGGTGGTTGCCCCCTTTTGGCATGTAATAGGTTTGGTAGACTTATGTAGTGCTGGTAGGTTTTAGCCTCATAGTGGTTTGTCTCGGGTGCGAGCGACCGTAGTGCCTTGAACCCGCACTCTCCTTTCCGCTCCTTTCTCTCTATAAACCATGTATTTCCGTTATGAGAGTAATGGAAAGGCGCTTGGCCCGGCTCAAAAAAAAACTAAAGTACTAGAACTGATACAAAATTGTAATACATTTAGAAGAAAGAAAATGGATATCTCACATTGCTACGAGCTAATTCCATGATTGATAGCTTCCAAATTTTGTCTCGCATATTTGTTATTTACCATTCTATTAAAAAAAAGAATCCGAATGACCCAAATTTAATTTGGTAAGCATCACGGAACAGATTACAAAAGGACCAAAAGAAAAATGAAATTTGAACTAAGTCCCTAACTTTTACATGGAGAACTCCAAAAAAATGTGAAGAAGCGCAATCAGGTCCTTAACAGTCGCCGCACGGATTGAGATACATCATGTTGGTTAAACATGTTACAAAGATCCCTTTCCTGATTTGAATCCCACCCTCCTTCAAATAGGACACCTCTAGACTTCCCTATAATAACTACAATGATTTTATCCATTTTGTGAATTCCTATTTTGTTTTAAGCATATATTTATTGCTTCCTGTGTAAGAAATATAAAAACGTTTAGATCACTAAACTAACACCCCAGAGGAAGTACTTTTAAGAGATACATTTTGTAAATTGATCCACTATAAATAAGAATAAGAAAAATAAAATAAAGTGTAAATAAAAAATAGAATGTTCTGCAACCCCAGTTCCTCGATTCAATGACTCAGGTTTAATTCAATAGCAAAGACGAAACAGCAAAGCACGAGTGTTGTACAAGTACTAGATGAGAAAACACATAATTATTGCCTAGCACCGGCCGTTTTCCTTGTGTTGTCCTCGATTCCATTTATATGAAAGAAATGTGTTCAATCTCTAAAGTTTTAAGTCTGAAACATTTGATTACATGATACCAGAACATGTATCGTTCATCAGTAGATAATCTTTATCACATCAGATCAGTAGATAATCTTTATCCTACATCAAAGCGAAACTTTGCCTTGTTGACTTGGTTCTGCCTACACCCACATAATTGACTTATCTTTGATTTGAGCTTTCCCAAAGTGCTCACCACCGGTCACCAGATTCCAGGTCTTTGTATTGCAGACTTAATTAGCTTGGAGTCGTTCCATTCCATCCCTTTAATAATAGAAATAAAGTAACTCAGATATATACAACATCTGAAACTCTGCCTATGTTGTTTGCGAACAGTATGGAAAGATAAGATGAATTGCCACTTAAAAAAGGAGCGAGACCAGATTGAGGCTCTGGCTGCCCTGTTCGGCCTCTCTGTTCCCTGGCACTTGATCACGGATGGGCCGCTAGCGGCGTTCTCCTGATCCCTGCTCTATTGGTGGTCCCTGGTAGTGCCTATTTTATGTCTCAACAACGCAACAACCCCATCCTAGTGTGGAACGTGCGCGGCCTCAATTCCGGGGCCAAATGCGCTGCTGTGCGCGCGATGATTGTAGATGCGGCACCCTCTGTAGTTGTTCTAATTGAATCTAAATTGCAATCTGTTTCGGCTTACTCGCTGCCGAGTTGTGTCGGTCCTGGGTTCGATGGCTTCTGCTTCCTCCCCGCGACAGGAACGGCCGGTGGTATAATTGTGGCCTGGAAGCCACACCTAGTGTCCGTTAGCGCTAGCCGGATTGACACGTTTTCGGTCCCGGTTGAGCTGCACTTCTCCCTCGAGGAATCTTGGAGGCTAACTGCCGTTTACGGCCCAACGGCAGATGATCTCAAGCCCGCGTTCCTGGACGAAATCCGTGCGGTACGTGCAGCTTGCCCAGGGGTGTGGGCACTTGCTGGCGACTTCAACCTGATTACCGATGCTGCAAACAAAAATCAAGGGCGCCTAAACCGTAGATCCATGAGTCGGTTCCGCAATCTGCTTAACGACCTCGAGCTCATCGAATCCCCTCTGGTGGGCCGCCGCTATATGTGGAGCAACGAGAGGCAAAACCCTACGCTCGAGTGTATCGACCGCTGGTATGGTTCCCTCCTTTGGGAGGAACTCTACAAGGACTGCCTACTCTCTGCCCTTTCCTCCTCCGTCTCCGATCACTGCCCTATCATGATGTCTACAGCAGTTGGCTATCGCATCAAGGGCCGCTTCCGCTTCGAAAATTTCTGGCCCAAGCTGGACGGCTTCGAGGACGTGGTTAAGGAGGCCTGGCAGTCTGACCGTGGCATCTCGGACCCGTGCGCCCGCTTGCATGCCAAGATGCGCTCCACGGCGAAGAAGCTGCAGCAATGGAGCCATGCGAAGGTGGGCAACGTGCGCTCTCAACTCCTCTGTGCCCGGGAAGTGATTCTTCGCCTCGACCAGGCGTAAGACTCCAGGCCCCTGTCCGTGGTGGAAGCCTGGCTTCGCAAGGCCTTGAAGCTCAAGAGCCTGGGCCTGGCCTCCCTTGAACGCACTATTGCGCGCCAGAGATCCCGTGTTCGCTCTCTTCGAGATGGAGACGCAAACTCTCGCTTCTTCCACCTCCAGGCAAACCGTCGCCGCAAATCCAACTTCCTCTCGCGCCTGCGACACGGGGAGAACTGCGCCGCCTCCCAGGTCGAGATGGAGGCCATGGCCGCCTCGTACTTCGAGTCAATCTTGGGCTCTCCCTCTCTTCGGACACACTCCATCAACCTCGGCGCCCTCCTCCCCCCCCCCCCGGACCTTTCTGAGTTGGACGAGGCCTTCACTGAGAAGGAGTTCTGGGCCGCCATCAAGCTTCTCCCGGACGATCGCGCACCGGGCCCCGATGGTTTATCGGCCTTGTTCTTCAAGGCTTGCTGGCCAATTGTAAAGATGGACATTACGGCCGCCCTAGATCAATTCCACCGGCTGGACGGGAGCTCCCTCCATCTTCTCAACCAGGCGTCGCTTGTCCTCCTCCCCAAGCGGGATGGCGCGGTCGACCTGAGCGATTTCCGCCCGATTAGCCTGGTGCATAGCTTCCCCAAGCTGGCGGCGAAGATCTTGGCAACCCGTCTTGCCCCACGCCTCCCAGAGCTGGTGTCGGCCAACCAGAGCGCATTCATACGCGGACGGGCGATCCAGAACAATTTCTTCCAAGTGCAGCAATCGGTGAAATTCCTGCAACGGAAGCGCATCCCGTCTCTCTTCCTTAAGCTGGACATCTCAAAGGCTTTTGACATGGTTTCCTGGCCTTTCCTCCTTGAGATCCTCCTTCATCGCGGTTTTGGCCATAGATGGATCGGAATGATCGCGGCCCTCCTTCGCACTGCCTCCTCCAGAGTGCTCATCAATGGCAGTCCCTCGGCACCCATCATGCACGCCAGAGGCCTTCGGCAAGGCGATCCGGTCTCCCCCCTTCTCTTCATCCTCGTCATGGACGTTCTGGATGCAATCATCAAGAAATTTGACGCCGAGCAGATTTTTCGACCGCTTTCCCAGGTGGTATCAAGCACCGGGCGTCCCTCTTCGCGGACGATGTGTCCCTCTTTCTCCAGCCTGTGGCTAGCGATGTTCTAGGAGCCAGGGCTCTCCTAGACCTCTTTGGAGGCGCCTCTGGTCTCCATGTCAATCTGTCCAAGTGCTCGTTCACGCCTATTCGCTGCCTGGAGTCAGACCTGCAGTCGATCACGCATCCTCTGCCGTGCGCGATCACCTCCTTCCCGGTCCGTTACCTGGGGCTTCCTCTATCCCCCACCCGCAGTAAATCAGACCTGCGACCCCTTGTGGACAAGGTAGCCCGGCAGCTATCCAGGTGGAAGTCGAGTCTAATTCCGACAAGTGGTCGAATCGTGCTCCTCAATGCTACCCTCACGGCCATTGGCGTCTATCAGATGATGGCTCTTGATCTCCCCACTTAGGTGCTTGACGACATCGACAAAATCCGTCGTGGCTTTCTCTGGGCGGACGCAGATTGCGCCAAGGGTGGCCAATGCCAGGTGGCTTGGGATGATTTCTGCATGCCGAAGCCTTTAGGTGGACTGGGCATCCACAACCTCAAGATCCTCAATGGCGCCCTCCGTTCCAAGTGGCTCTGGGAAGCGAAGACGTCTGACAGCCTCCCTTGGTCGGCCCTCGACATGGTGGTCTCCGAGGACGCAACCAGTATCTTTCGAGCGTCCACGCGCATTGCGCTCGGTTGCGGTTCTTCGGTCCTTTTCTGGAAGGATCACTGGCTCCTTGGTCGCGGATTGGGCCAACTCGCCCCAGACCTCATCTCGTTCGTCAAGCCATCTGCCCTTCAGCGCTGCACTGTCAGCGAAGGCCTCCCCAACAACGCCAGGACGCGCGACCTCCGAGGACGCCTATCTGTGGCCGCGATTCTGCAGTTCATCGACGTCTGGCCCCTGATCTCGTCGCATGTCCTCTCCGAGGCGGATGATCACTGGGTCTGGAAGTGGTCGCCGGACGGAGCGCATACCTCGAAATCGGCCTACTCCGTGGCATTCGCTGGCAGAATCGACTACGCCTGGTTCGACCTCATCTGGAAACCTTGGGCGCCGCTGAAATACAAATTCTTCGCCTGGCTTGTGCTCCGCAACAGGTGTTGGTCCTCCGATCGCCTGGCCAAAAGGGGCCTCCCACACCAGCCCTCCTTCCCCCTGTGCGGTCAAGGCATGGAGACGATTGAGCACCTCCTCCTTCATTGTGACTACGCGCGCCATGTGTGGTCGGACACCTTGCGGTGGATTGGCCGACCGGAGCTCGCCCCGGCTGCGGATGACTGCCTCCTCGACTGGTGGACTACCTGCCACTCAAGTACGCCAACAGCGAAGAGACGAGGGCTCAACTCGATGATTCTTTGCACTCTGCGCTCCATCTGGCTCGAGCGCAACCGACGCATTTTCAAGAACAAATACCTCCCCTCTACACTTCTAATCGAGAGAATCAAGGACCACTGCCGAGAGTGGTGTAAGGTGGAATACGGTAGTCTTAGGAGAGTAGTCCCGTAATTTGTATCTGCTTTCCCCGTCCGCTGTTTCTTAGCGCTAGGGAACTCACTCTTGTACATTGTTTGCTTGCCCTCTCTTAATATATAGGCACGCAGGTCTCTTGCGTGTTCTCGAAAAAAAAGGCTGTACACAATAATAGTCCAAAAAAGAAATAGACAAACAAGAGAAATGGCATTGCAGAGGAGTATATTGATATAGAAAATAGTTTTGCACTCAATATTAATGTAGATATCGACAGGATCAAAAGGAAGACAGTCACACGAGAAGAACGCCAGCAAGGTTGATACTACAGTCTACAGGAGTTTTGGCTAACAAAAATGCTACACACACGGATGATTACGGGGCTTTACAGGGTTACCTTCCAATTATCATTAATCCCATCCCTGAATTTAACCCTGGTGGGGAGCGCTCATCTCCATTAGTCCAATCAAATCGTGGTAAAAAATAACCAGCCCGTAAAACCTAACTAGCCTGTGTGTGTAGCAAAGCTCTTTGGCTAATAACATTACCGCGTAGAGAAAATAGCTCACTGGCCAGTACACGATTTAAAAGTACACGCTATCTAAAAGAAAATAATTCTAACAGAAACAACCAAAGATGTCACTAGATTAACCGAAAGAAACAATTTCTGAAACTTTTGCAAACATCAAAGTATGTGCTAATAAAGCTTCATATATCGTCTAAAGGTACAAGACACTCCCTACAGAAACTGGAGCACAACATAGTTTTATGCTTTACAAGAGCAATCAAAATAGTGTGGTTCCTTAGAATCTCTACTATTGGCAATTCAATTAATATTAATGAACAGAAGGTTTCCTCTCGCGTTGCTTCGCGTTTCACTCAACCCCTTCATCTGCCCTATTCCCACGACCCACGTCCACTCCAACCGGTTCTCTTTCTTTCCCCACATCCTCCCCTACCGGGATTTCTAACTGAAAGCTGTCCATGCAATTAACTTGTACCAGATACGCAGTTACCCTAGATCGATTCAATCTACACCAGTCCATGGTCGCCCAGCAGCCCGGTGTACGCTTGTCACTGTGCTCCATCAGAGGCAGGTTGACCGGATGTATCCGTCACCACTGCCCGTCCACTGCAATTGCATCCACCGACGGTCCAGGAGGGCGTGCCAATTGCATCACCACGATCCTCAACCTGTACCTGCTGCTTCCGGTCGCCCACAATTTGGACTGTCAGCGCTGTCCTTTTCTCTGCCTCCAGTCACGATCAGATCGATTCCATTGTTAGCTACGTAGCAAAGGCACCAGAAACATTGATCAATCAGCTAGCTAATTGGCACTTAAGTATGTACGTAGGCAATCGTGTTGGCGGCATCTCTGTCTTCAACCACAATCATCAATTGAAAAGGAAAAATTTCAGGCCACAATCAAAGAAAGTTACAGCGGAAGAATTCAGCCCCAGGTTAGCAGAGGATAAGGTATCTTTCTAGAGTTTGCTAGCAAGAGTGAAATCCATTCATAAGAAAAATTAGTGGTGCTGATCTGATTGCTAGAACAAGTTGGTTGGACAGGAGCAGTGGTAAATTCCACATGTGTGTCCAGTGACATTCTTGAAGTGGCATCACATGTGGTAAATTCCCATACACAGGCTTCGAAATATTTTCATGTAATTACTGGTTAATCCTTTTTGAACCTTGCATCAACTAAAATTTGGTAGTCATTACATCACTGTTTTAATTTGCAGTTGACCCATTCAGAGGTATGCACTACATATGTTTCCGATGCTAATTTCATATCTACATTTTTGTTTTGTCATTAAGTTACTTTCTTCACAAAATGTATTTTTCTCGTTCTCGGAGTTCTTTTTGCATATAAAAGCTGAAACGAAGAGGAAATTTAGAGATAGTTAATCATTTAACAAAACTAAGAAAATAAAATAAAATAAAATAGACCATCCAGCTCCTTCAAAAGATGAGGGTAGTACTGCATCTTACAAGTAATATTTTGAGTTCTTAATTCGATATGGCATTAGTGGGCATGGTGCTTATATCACTTAATGGAAAGAGGGGGGGGGGGGTGCAGAATGGGAGATGCAATCTATTAAATCATGCAAGATGTATACAAGTCACTCCAGTGGGGCAATCTAAGTCGTGAAAATTGGAAGATTGGGGAAGTAAGGCAAAACTGTCCACATTTGCTACAATTATATGAAGCAATGTGTGGTTCATAGTATTGTCTGCTCAATCATAACATTGCATATTTCCAATTACTTAGTAATGCTAGCAAGAGTTTGCGTACTTTACTTGAAACTTTTTGTATGAGACGCACTTGATTAACCATCATTTTTTCATGCTCCTGAGTAGGGGGCGATGTTGCAACAGTTGATGCTGGCGGTTCAACTATACAGTAGTATGGTGTTGCAACGGATCATGCTGCCAATTGAAAGTGTGTGCATGGGTGCGGAAGGGGGACCAAGAACTTGGATTTGTATGACCGAGATAGTGTGCGGAGAAACTGAAAGTGTATGTGGACCGGTGTGGAAGGGGGACTTGCGGGCTTGGATTGTATGACAAAGATAGTGTGTGTGGAGAAAGAAGAGAAGTGATTTACAACTGTAAAAAAAATCAATTACGAGAATTCTGAAAGTATATATTAGAAGCGGCTACTATTGAAGTGTTAGAATACATATGTCACTGTTGCAACGCGCGGGCAATTGCCTAGTTCGCTTAAAAACAGCACCGTGCTAGTAGTAACAGAAGTCCTCATATAGAATGAAGAACTACACATTTACAGATAATGGACAGTCCCATATAAAGAGCAAGGGATGTATCAAGGAGAAATAGAGGAATACTTGATGGTGGAAGGATCAACGGTTATTACTGATATGTAGTGTAGTGCACCCTACACAACTGGAGCAGCTAAAACTCAAAACACTGGGAAAAGCCTGACAGAAGATTAACGGCAATGATATATTAAACGCTTCGATTAATTAATACTCCCTCTGTAAAGAAATATAAGAGTGTTTAGATTATTAAAGTAGTAATCTAAATGATCTTAATACTTCTTTACGGAGGGAGTATATTACTATAACACAGCGACACTAGGTCCGTGATGCAACGCCAGAAGGTAGCAAAATAGATATTTTGAGAGACGAGTAAAGCAACAGAGAATAACATAGGGGAAACAGCCCTGATTAGTCTGGGTCCTAAAAGTCATTGCACAGAGAGTTGCTAATGGAAGAGGGGGACACTTCGCTATTAAGCATGCACCAAAGCCAAAGTTCATTGAGAAACCTACATCAAATGCAACGGGGCAGCATATGTATTGCATCGTATGTATGATAAAAAAAAGGAAAAAAGACAAGTGTTAACACTATCATATCCAACAGAAAGATAAGCAAAGGCAACCATTTTATATAACATGTAACAACGTTGGTAAAAGACATCATTTGAATATCAAGAGAGTTTCTTCTAGCCAGTTACCTATTGGCCACCTGAAGGTATTTGGAGAAGACAGTTTGAAGTTGGGAGGTGTTACAAAAGTGGTGTTGCGCATCCAGAACAGTACATGACAGCGGACAGGCATATTTCATGTCAGCAATGATCGATCATCCACTCCTTGCCATCAAATTCCTTCTCCCTCAGCAGGCAGCACAGAACATTTGCTAAAATTATATGAAGCGATGTGTGGTTCATCGTATTGTCTGGTCAATCATAACATTGCATATTTCCAATTGCAACGGCTCATGCTGCCAATTGAAAGTGTGTTGCATGGGTGTGGAAGGGGGGCCACGAACTTGGATTTGTATGACCGAGATAGTGTGCGGAGTAACTGAAAGTGTGTTGGACGGATGTGGAAGGGGGACTTGCAGGCTTGGATTGTATGACCAAGATAGTGTGTGTGGGGGAAAGAAGAAGAGAAGTGATTTACAACTGTAAAAAAATCAATTACGAGAATTCTGAAAGTATATATTAGAAGCGGTTACTATTGAAGTATTAGAATACATATGTCACTGTTGCAACGAGCGGGCAATTGCCTAGTTCGCTTAAAAACAGCACCGTGCTAGTAGCAACAGAAGTCTTCGTAAAGAATCAAGAACTACACATTTACAGATAATGGACAGTCCCATGTAAAGAGCAAAGGATGTAACAAGGAGAAATAGAGGAAAACTTGATGGTGGAAGGATCAACGGTTATTACTGATATGTAGTGTAGTGCACCCTACACAACTGGAGCAGCTAAAACTCAAAACACTGGGAAAAGCCTGACAGAAGATTAACGGCAATGATATATTAAACGCTTCGTTTGATTAATAATCCCTCTGTAAAGAAATATAAGAGTTTAGATTATTAAAGTAGTAATCTAAACGATCTTATACTTCTTTACGGAGGGAGTATATTACTATAACACAGCGACACTAGGTCCGTGATGCAACGCCAGAAGGTAGCAAAATAGATATTTTGAGAGACGAGTAAAGCAACAGAGAATAACATAGGGAAAACAGCCCTGATTAGTCTGGGTCCGAAAAGTCATTGCGCAGAGAGTTGCTAACCGAAGAGGGGGACGCTTCGCTATTAAGCATGCACCAAAGCCAAAGTTCATTGAGAAACCTACAGCGAATGCAACGGGGCAGCATATGTATTGCATCGTATGTATGATAAAAGAAAAAAAAAAGGAAAAAAAGACAACTGTTAACACTATCACATCCAACAGAAATATAAGCAAAGGCAACCATTCTATATAACATGTAACAACGTTGGTAAAAGACATCATTTGAATACCAAGAGAGCTTCTTCTAGCCAGTTACCTGTTGGCCACCTGAAGGTATTTGGAGAAGACAGTTGGAAGTTGGGAGGTGTTACTAAAGTGGCGTCGTGCATCCAGAACAGTAGATAACACCGGACAGGCATATTTCATGTCAATCATGATCATCCACTCCTTGCCATCAAATTCCTTCTCCCTCAGCAGGCAGCACAGAACATACGGGTCATCCACGCTGATGACTGGGAACTCAGGAAGACGACGCCGAGGTAAGCCCATAGCTTGGTAGCGACGTTGCCCCCAGAGGACATCCAGGTTGATGCGACTGTGCACATCCCACTCGAAACTGGAGTTCAAAGTCCAAATGGTGATTCCGGGTGGAGGCCGCTGCTGCTGCCGTTCACATCTCTCAGGAGGAAGCCCTTGCCAGCCTCTATGGACAGTCTCATGAAAGTCATTGTCAATGTGGACATAACACATCTTGCCTTGGCTAATACACACATTTCGGAACCTTCCAGGGAAGTACCTCGGGAACCGTGCTTCATCAGGGTATTTGATTCCTCCAGGGAAAGGCACGAAGCGGAGCACCGGGGGGGAGCTTACACCTTTGGTTAAGTCCCACTGCAGGACGCCGTTGAAGTAGTCAACCCAGCACAGGAAACGGCCGTCAAAAGCGAGCACATCGTCGATATACCACAGGTTGGGGAGCTGATAAGCATCAGGAGTATGCACAGACACCTTGGTGTAGATTTTCCACTTTGCTTCGGTGTTGCCCGAGTGCAAGAAGCAGAGTTCGGCAGACATGTCCTCGGGGTCGACATTGAGGTCCGCAACGATGTAGTCGCCCTTCGCATTGATCTGCAGGATGCCGGTGCTGAACTTATCAGCCAGGAACCGCTTTGTCTTGCGCCCAGGGAGCTTCTTCACCGAGGGGGAAAAACCGGCGACTGTGTAGACGAATAGATCTGGCGGGCCGCGAGTCCAGGCCGGGGTTGAGATGTCGAAGAGAACCAGTTTCTGGTCGGTTGCCCGGACGAAGGCAAAGGGGATGGCTTGGCATTGATTATTCGGCCAGTGGAGGTTGAAGTAGGAGATCTTTGGAGGAGCTGCGAGGGTGAAGGACACGAAACAGGAGTGGCCGCTGTCTAACTTGAATTGAGCGGCGGTCTTGTTCTTGTTGGCAGCCCCACCAGCAGCTTCTAGGTCCTCGACGCACTTTGGGCGGAAGATGCGTTCCAGCCTCATCCAATCGGGGAAGACGACGGCCACCTCCTCCGACTCTGGCGAGCCATCGGTGTCCATGGGGATAGGCATCGGAAATAAAGCAGCCGCCGCCGCCGCCCTAACCCTAGTTTTTGGTGGAAGAAAGAACTGATGGACGGGGAGCAAGAAAGAACTGATGATGGACGGGGAGGAAGAAAGGGCGACTTATTATACTACCGGCCAGGGCGCTCGCATTGGGCCAGGCACGCCAAAGAAGGCCGACAAATTGGGCCTGGGAAAACTAGTCGGCTACAAAGTGTAAGTTGTTAGAGAGCATTGGGCCAGGCACGCCAAAGAAGGCCGACAACTGTCGTTCGGGTCGGCAAGCTTGTTGCTGCGCCTGTGAAGCCAAGGCTGTAAGCCAGACACTGCGTGTTTCTGGAAAGAGACAATATCAGGTGAAAACCCCATATTGAGTGAAAGCTTGGAAACCCAATCCCTGCTGAATTTTGCACTCATTTGCTGAGTGGGCCTTTGGCCCAAAGCACTTTGTAAATTCTAAAATTGTCTTGGCCCATTCATGCATAGCAAGTGGTGGGAAGTTTAGTACCACCTCGCTAGTGGAGGGAGAGCCACACCTCTTTATAAGGTGAGCTCCACTAGCACTTGTAAGAGCTTGAGAAGAGAAGTGCTACACACCTCGCCTCGTCACGACGCGCGCGCGCGCGTCGGGTTTCGGGAATGAGCCGAGCCGAGGACAAAGCTATGCGTACGCTTTTGCAGCTCGGGAAAATTAATGAGGCATTAATTGTAATTAACGGACGCGTTAATTATGCTTAATTGGTGCGCCGTTTTCGTTGGCTCTACTCCCACGTCGGCCCGTCCCGCTACGTTTATATAAACAGCGCAAACCCTACCTTGGCCGCACTACCATATGGTTCCTCCTCCTCGTTCCAGATCATTGCGCCGCCGCTCAAGTCTTCTCCATCCCTTCTTCCGGCGTGCACCGCAAGAAGGGACAGCAGGACTTCGAAACTCCGCCTCTCGAGATCCTGTACGGGAGAGGGGCGATCAGGTTTTTGGGGAGCGCACTCGCGCGACTGCTGACATCGACGACTACTTCTCCGACGACGACTTCTTCCCGGACGTCGGCAGCCTCTCCATCAACGACATGGGCGACACCAACACCAACACCAGCGGCTCCACACCCGCTGCACCGTACGTGATCTGTTCTTCTCTGTTTGAGATCATGTTGCAAGTCGTGTTCCTAGTAATTGCTTTAGATGTGATCTCGTTGTCTACTGTTTTAGTAGATCGCATGGCTAGTTTGATCTGTTTCATTATTGCCATGGATTGTTTGTCTATTTCGTGGATTAAATCATATGCTAAATTGCTAATATATTCAACAATCCAAAAACCTGATTATAGGCAATTTACTGCATCTGGCTTTCTTGCGTCTATGAAGCCGTCGCCTTTCAAGGGGGTGCACTATAAGCGGTGGCGCACGAGAGCAGTGTACTGGCTTCAGTCCATGCAATGCTATGACGCCACCAAGGGCAAGCCCGAGGGCAATCTTAATCCTGCACAGCAGGAGGCTTATGAGAAGATCGATACTCTCTTTAAGGGTGCCCTCCTTGGTATTCTTGATGATTCCATTGTGGATTCATATATGTCGTTTGATAACGGCAAGGACATGTGGGATGTGCTCGAGGCCAAGTTTGGGGCCTCGGACGCTGGCAGCGAATTGTATGTCATGGAACAATATTATGACTACAAGATGACTGATGAGCGCTCTGTTGTTCAACAAGCGCATGAGATACAGTCGCTTGCCAAAGAACTTGAGCACTTCAAGTGTGTGTTGCCGGACAAGTTTGTGGCCGGAGGCATTATTGCCAAACTTCCACATTCGTGGAACAACTTTGCTACTTCTTTAAAACACAAGAGGCAAGAGTTTTGCGTTGCGAATCTCATTGGGACTCTTGATGTTGAAGAGAAGGCGAGAGCAAAGGATACACGTGCTCGAGTTCCTGAGGGTGGTTCAAGTGCCCATATGGTACATAAAAAGAACTACCAGCCCAACAAGTTCAACTTCAAGAATAAATCTGGTGGAAAAGGCAAGTTCGATAAAAGGAAAAAGCCGTCACAGCCTACCAACTTCAAGAAGAATCCTAATAAGAAGAAGGGAGTGTGCCATGTTTGTGGCAGTGAAAAACATTGGGCATCCAGCTGCCCTAATCGCTATGAGGAGCGCGGACCTGAGAATGGCGGCAAGACCGCCAATGTTGTCATTGACACGGAGATGAAATACTCTAGGTACGTCCCTACAATTCTTTCATTATGTCAGTCTCCTGATTGGTTGATTGATACTGGTGCCAATGTTCATGTCTGTGTTGACGCCTCTATGTTTTATTCTTATCAGGTCATAGGGACTTCCCCCGTGCTGATGGGGAACGGGTCATATGCTACTGTTCGTGGGGTCGGTACGGTGGATCTGAAGTTTACTTCGGGGAAGATCGTGCGACTGAAGAACGTTCATCATGTGCCCTCCATCAATAAAAATCTCGTTAGCGGTTCGCGTTTGTGTCGAGATGGTTTTAAGTTGGTTTTCGAGTCCAATAAAGTTGTAATTTCCAAGTATGGACAATTCATTGGGAAAGGCTATGAATGCGGAGGCTTGTTCCGCCTATCTTTATCAGATATTTGCACCAAAGTTGTTAATCACATTTGTTATGATAATGAGTCCAATGTTTGGCATTCTCGAATCTGTCACATTAACTTTGGTAGCATGACGCGGTTAGCTAATATGAGTTTAATTCCGAAGTTTCCTACTGTCAAGGGTTCCAAGTGCCAAGTATGCGTTCAAGCTAAGCAACCTCGCAAGTCCCATAAGACTGCAGAGGCAAGAGACTTGGCACCACTGGAACTTATACATTCAGACCTCTGTGAGATGAATGGTGTGATGACAAAAGGTGGAAAGAAATATTTCATGACGTTGATTGATGACTCTACTAGATATTGTTATGTGTATCTTCTGAAATCTAAAGATGAGGCTTTAACTTACTTCAAAAACTATAAAGCTGAAGCAGAGAACCAACTTGATCGAAAGATTAAACGGCTTAGGTCTGATCGTGGTGGAGAATACTTTTCTAATGAATTTGATTTGTTTTGTGCGGAACATGGTATAATACATGAGAGGACGCCTCCCTATTCACCTCAGTCAAATGGGGTGGCCGAAAGAAAGAACCGAACTCTAACTGATTTGGTTAACGCCATGTTAGATACTTCGGGTCTCTCCAAGGCATGGTGGGGGGAGGCGCTAATGACTGCATGTCATGTCCTAAACCGAGTTCCCCCAAAGACAAAAACTGTTACCCCATTTGAGGAATGGGAAAGGAAAAGGCTGAAACTCTCTTACTTACGTACTTGGGGCTGTTTGGCAAAGGTCAATATACCGATCCCCAAGAAGCGCAAGCTTGGACCAAAAACCATAGATTGTGTTCTGTTGGGTTATGCTTTTCATAGCATTGGCTATAGATTTTTGATAGTAAAATCTGAGGTATCCGACATGTGTGTTGGTACAATTATGGAGTCGAATGATGCGACTTTCTTTGAGGATATATTTCCTATGAAGGATATGTCTACCTCATCAAACCAGGAGATTCCTACTTTATCTGGTCAGGATTTAACTGAGATTCCTGAGACCACCATTTTGATAGAACACGTTGAGAATCCTGAGGAGGATGACAATGAAACTCCTGTAAGGAGCAAGAGACAGAGGACTGCAAAGTCCTTTGGTGATGATTTCATTGTGTACCTCGTGGATGACACACCCAACACTATTTCAGAAGCCTATGCATCTCTTGATGCTGACTACTGGAAGGAAGCCGTTCGTTGTGAGATGGATTCCATCTTGGCTAACGGAACCTGGGAAATTACTGAACGTCCTTATGGGTGCAAACCTGTAGGATGTAAGTGGGTGTTCAAGAAAAAGCTTAGGCCTGATGGTACTATTGAGAAGTACAAAGCAAGGCTTGTGGCCAAGGGCTATACTCAAAAAGAAGGTGAAGACTTCTTCGATACTTACTCACCAGTGGCCAGATTGACCACTATACGGGTGCTACTTTCATTGGCTGCCTCGCACGGTCTTCTCGTTCATCAAATGGACGTTAAGACAGCTTTCCTCAATGGAGAGTTGGACGAGGAAATTTACATGGAGCAGCCAGATGGTTTTGTAGTACCTGGTCAAGAGGGCAAGGTGTGTAAGTTATTGAAGTCGTTGTATGGCCTTAAGCAAGCTCCTAAGCAGTGGCACGAAAAGTTTGAAAGGACTTTAACTGCTGAAGGCTTTGTTGTAAACGAGGCCGACAAGTGTGTGTACTATCGCCATGGTGGGGGCGAGGGATTCATTCTTTGTCTATATGTCGACGACATATTGATTTTTGGGACCAACCTCGATTTAATCAAGGAGGTCAAGGATTTCTTATCTCGCTGTTTTGAGATGAAAGATCTGGGGGTAGCTGATGTTATCTTGAACATCAAGCTACTAAGAGATGATGATGGTGGGATTACTCTGCTTCAGTCTCACTATGTGGAAAAGGTCTTAAGTCGTTTTGGGTATGGCGACTGTAAGCCCTCTCCAACACCATATGATCCTAGCGTGCTACTTCGTAAGAATAAACAGATTGCTAGAGATCAACTGAGATACTCTCAGATTATTGGCTCGCTTATGTACTTGGCAAGTGCCACGAGGCCTGACATCTCATTTGCTGTTAGCAAACTGAGCCGATTTGTGTCAAATCCGGGAGATGATCATTGGCATGCGCTTGAGAGAGTTATGCGATATTTGAAAGGCACTGCGAGCTATGGGATTCACTATACTAGGTATCCTAGGGTACTTGAGGGTTATAGTGATTCCAACTGGATATCTGATGCTGATGAGATTAAGGCCACAAGTGGGTATTTGTTTACACTTGGTGGTGGCACTGTTTCCTGGAAGTCTTGCAAGCAGACCATCTTAACGAGGTCGACTATGGAAGCAGAACTCACAGCATTAGACACAGCCACTGTTGAAGCAGAGTGGCTTCGTGAGCTCTTGATGGACTTACCTGTGGTGGAAAAACCAATACCCGCTATCCTGATGAACTATGATAATCAAACTGTGATCGTCAAAATAAACAGTTCTAAGGATAATATGAAGTCATCAAGACATGTGAAGAGGAGACTAAAATCTGTCAGAAAATTGAAGAACTCCGGAGTTATTACATTGGATTATATCCAAACGTCTAAAAATCTGGCGGATCCCTTCACAAAGGGTCTATCACGTAATGTGATAGATAATGCATCGAGGGAGATGGGTTTGAGACCCACCGTTTGAGTTGTCCACAGTGGTAACCTACTCTATGTGATCGGAGATCCCGTGAAGTAGAAGTAGGAGACAAGCTGTTGGTCAGCTGAGAGGAGAGTATCCTTATATTGGTTACCCCACTCCGTTATGATGCAATACTCTCCTGATCTGCATGGTAGGTTGATATTTATCTTAATGTGTTCCAAGTGGCTTATGTATATAAGCAAAGATGTCGTCCTACAGAGCATCTTTTAAGGAATACACCTATATGAGCTAGGCTGTTAAATGTCGCAGTCCGTGAGAGTTGGGTGCTCTCTAATAAACTCATGAAAGGCTTTGGAGTATGACGTATAAGCTCCACCCGCGGGGAAGCCTTGCGGCAGCCCAATATCGATCAAGGGTTTGTGTGAAACTATATTTACAGAAAGCTTGTAGTTCAAGGCATAGTCCACTATTCAAGTTGTGAACTAGTGCAGCATGAATTCTACGTGAAAGTTCAACTTAACAGTCTCCACTAAAACATCGGTATATAAACAATGATTTGGAACAAAAATGATGAGATGAGCCAATGAGACTTTGTGGGGGATTGCTGAATTTTGCACTCATTTGCTGAGTGGGCCTTTGGCCCAAAGCACTTTGTAAATTCTGAAATTCTCTTGGCCCATTCATGCATAGCAAGTGGTGGGAAGTTTAGTACCACCTCGCTAGTGGAGGGAGAGCCACACCTCTTTATAAGGTGAGCTCCACTAGCACTTGTAAGAGCTTGAGAAGAGAAGTGCTACACGCGCGCTCCTCCTCCTCGCTCGCCTCGCCACTACTCGCCTCGTCACGACGCACGCGCGCGTCGGGTTTCGGGAATGAGCCGAGCCGAGGACAAAGCTATGCGTACGCTTATATTTTTGCAGCTCGGGAAAATTAATGAGGCATTAATTGTAATTAACGGACGCGTTAATTATGCTTAATTGGTGCGCCGTTTTCGTGGGCTCTACTCCCACGTCGGCCCGTCCCGCTGCGTCTATATAAACAGCGCAAACCCTACCTTGGCCGCACTACCATATGGTTCCTCCTCCTCGTTCCAGATCATTGCGCCGCCGCTCAAGTCTTCTCCATCCCTTCTTCCGGCGTGCACCGCAAGAAGGGACAACAGGCCTCCGAAACTCCGCCTCTCGAGATCCTGTACGGGAGAGGGGCGATCAGGTTTTTGGGGAGCGCACTCGCGCGACTGCTGACATCGACGACTACTTCTCCGACGACGACTTCTTCCCGGACGTCGGCAGCCTCTCCATCAACGACATGGGCGACACCAACACCAACACCAGCGGCTCCACACCCGCTGCACCGTACGTGATCTGTTCTTCTCTGTTTGAGATCATGTTGCAAGTCGTGTTTCTAGTAATTGCTTTAGATGTGATCTCGTTGTCTACTGTTTTAGTAGATCGCATGGCTAGTTTGATCTGTTTCATTATTGCCATGGATTGTTTGTCTATTTCGTGGATTAAATCATATGCTAAATTGCTAATATATTCAACAATCCCATGCTGTTGGATCTTATGTGTGTGGACTAGATCCATCCATCACTACTCTGCACTATTTGCAAAAGAACGCCCCGCTGGTAGCAATAATTTTTTGCACACAACCCCTTAGTGATTACAACTTTTGCACACAGCTAGCCCCTTCGCCTCGTATCTTTAAGTATTTGTCAGTGTCGTTGGCTTTCACCCATCCTAATCCATACATGCCCTGCATCTATACTTTTCTTTAATACCAGAAATGAAACTAGTTGCAATCACCATGGGGTAATCTAGTACAAAAACTGATATTATATCAGCAAACACCCCATTTGGGCTAACAACACAACATGAAAAAAATAAAATTCTACCCAAAGTTAAATATAGCGAACAATTTATTTTAACAAGTACAAATACAACCTTGTCCAAAAAAATGCCCAAAAATAAAGAACTATGCCCAATCCCTTTTGGATTTAAGTAAGATAAACAATTCAGCTTTTGAATTTAAGTAAGATAAACAATTCAGTACAACTGAAATAACATGTGAATACTTGCGCTTTATAGACCACATTCCGACAATCAAAACCATCGCATGGAATAAATTTAAGTAAACCAAAATAGTAGGCGACACGGTACTAATTTCACGGCACCAATCTGATCAATTCACTTACAATAATGCATGACTTCAATACATAAGTATATTAGTTAAGATAATTGGTCCACCTGCAACATGTGAGTACATTTCAAACCAAAATAGATGCATCACTACCTTAACCAGCCATCAAAGTGATGGCAAATCGCATTTATACATCAGCCATTTAGCACATAGCTCTAATTCACTAGCATAAGAACAAATCGATACAATACTATTGGTGCTAATAGGTTGCAGAAGTCTTGCCACCAACTAACCTGAAACAAAAGAATTAATTTGTCAGGCAAAAAGAAAAATGGCAAAAAAACTTAATATTTAAAAACAAAATTAACAATAATATATTGAAATAGATAAATTAGTGTATGTTGTATTTGTAAAGAAGCAAAATTTTATAATTATTCTCTAAACTAAGTCTCACTTTCATGCCCAGTTCTTTTTCAATTTGTACAGGAGCGTACCTTAATCATGTCTTCTGCACTTCCTTAGGACAAGTGTGACTATCATTCTTGTTCATGTTTTTCTTTTTCTTGCTTTGCTTTCCACCCTTATCCCTATATCCCTTCAGTCTTTTTACTCTACCCCTTGATCTAATATCATTTGGAGGGTAGATGTCAACCTCACTTGGAATGGAACAACCCAGGAATTCCTCAAATTCTTTAGTTTGAGTTTGTTCTTTCACTGGAACATGGGTAGACAATTGCTCCCCAAGTGTGAAAATGCCATCTCTCAAGAACTTTATGCCAACATCAGATTGCTTCGCTTGTATTAAAAGTTCTTCCATCTTCTTGCATGTTTCTGAAACCAACTTTTGTATCTCTGGATCAATTGAACTACTCTCATTAGCTTCCAGTAAAATGCCATCATCATGAAACACTGGCTCAGTTTTGCAATCCTTTCTAAACCTTTTAAGTACATATTGGGTTGGCAGTTCATTTAGCTGGGCAATTCTCAGGACATGGATCAGATGACGACATGGGATACCATGTGTCTCAAACAGCTTACATGTGCAAGAACCTACCATGGTTGTTGTGTTGTAAGTTACCACCCTTAGTTTCTTATAACTATCACGTATAGTTATTGTTTTAACCTCACCATCGTGTGACATCATCTCAACAAGGCAATGATCTCTATCCGCAATCAACTCATTCTGAAAATTCTCAAATATCTCATGTGTGAATACCTCACTGGCATGCTTTTCAATCGCCCAAGATGTCTTCAGGACAGGCATTGTATGTTGGCTCACATGGTCCTCTTGTAATTCCTTATGACGTTGTTCTTCCAAAGCGGTGTCAAACCTAAGCCAAAACTCAACCAAAGCATGTTTGTAACCGATAATACGGGAGAAAAAAGAATTGGCACTCTCTGACCTTGAAGTGGTTCTCATAAGCCCTGACAAAGCTATATCTTTGAAGTAAGCGGGTATCCACGATTCTCGAAGGCTGAATCTTTTACTGAACCAATCATCATGCTCCAAACCATAGTCTAACATAATTTCCTTCCATCGCTCCTCAAATTCACTAGGAGTTTCAGAAGACCACACACAACGACCTAATCTTTCATGGAAATCCTCATCGGTCTTCAAATCAGGGCCAACCTTCTGCGGAATCTTATTCATAATATGGCACATGCATAGCCTATGTGCTGCTGTTGAAAAAACTTCCCTTATTGCACTGTCCATGCTACTACATTCATCAGTTATTATAAACCTAGGTGCAGCCCCTCCCATAGCTTTTAAGAATGTACGAAATAACCACTTGTAGGAATCTGCCTTCTCATCGCGCAACATTGCAGCACCAAAACAAACACTTGCCTTATGGTGATTGATTCCAGTAAAGGGCGTGAATATCATGTTATATTGATTTGTGCTGTATGTAGAGTCAAAGGAGACAAGCTCCCCAAATAAAGCATAATTTTTCCTACATGTGGCATCCGCCCAGAATACATGAACCAGCCTACCCTTATCATCAAGAACATAATCAAAATAAAATCCTGAATTTGCTAGATTTTTTCTCCCAAGCTGGTCAACAAACATTTGAGCATCCGATGACTTGATGAGGCACCTAAGGTTTCGGTGATAATTTTGCAAGTCCCTCTTTGTGCAACCAACATTTTCAAATCCCCCCATGCCTACACGAAGGAACCTGTATGCCAAGGACGTGCCAATGCTAGCTCTATGACAGTTCCATAATGTAGTCTTTGCTTGTTGGCTAACTTTCCGGTTTGATCTAATGAACTGTTTCTTACTAGGCGATACAAGTGTGTGTGTGTGTGCTCCTGTTCGAAAAGTGTCACAATGTACTTATCCTCAACCGTGCGTTTGACCGCAAGTTTAGCTTCACACCCACATCTAGTGATTTTCCTCTCATATCTCCTCTTACTACCAGTGCTAGCTACCAAGTTTTCCTTACCTTTCCGCTCTTCACGGAAACCTTCACGATCACAGTAGAAACGCTTGTGAGTAATCACACCATTGATAGTCTTGTGCTGCCCCACACGTACTGAAAAACCAACATGATGTGCATAAGCTTCATAGAACTCCTTGGCCGTGTTCAAATCAGCAAAAGTCATCCCTATGGCTGGCCGGATGGCGTCATCACACTCTGGGGTACAAGACGAGCCCTACAATTTGGACGAAAATCACAACGGAATCAACATGTTGGGATACAAGAAATTATAGACATGTACACACTAGTTAGTTAAGTACTTACACAGAAAGGTGCACTATACGATTTATGTGGTGTGCTAAATTCAATGTCTGGAGTTGGCCTGGTGTGGACAGCTGATTCCGCATCAGACTGGACATCGCAAATAACCAAAGGAGGAGCCTTGCTCACTTCACTGTGGCATTCCATAGTTACTGCAAAAGACAATATATGCACTATATAAGTGCAAACCACATTCGGATAGGAGACAGTCAATATGTGTCTTCAAAATAGCATAGAATAAATAAACCGTTACAAGAAACATTCAAGTATTGGCATTACCTGACCTCTGCTCACTTCACCAATAAACTACAATAGGAGTTAAACCTGAGAGCTAACATAATTTTTGTATGCTAAACCAGTTCCAACTCCTTTCTTATTTCCCATCATACTACACACAAGTCCATCGAAGTAATAATTTTCTTAATTTAACAACTATACACAAAGAAATATGCCTAGAAGGCTAGAGCCACCATCATGATGTATAATATTGTCAAATCAGCCTGACGAGCTCCGAGTTTGGTTGCGCTGCAATTTTCAAGGTTATAGCTGTTCTAACTCTAAATGACTCGATTAACAGTTGTTTTGCTGCATATTACTTGATTGAGAGCTCTACATAATTTAATTGAAATTGCAGATTTTCGATAGTTTAGACAAGGCATTCAAACAAATTTCACATATAATTTTCTAATTATAAGTTAAATAATCCTCCCATGATGTTTGTTTAATTTGAAATATCTGAGATGCAAGTTAATCATCTATGGCTACATGAATTATTTTAGCCAAAAAACTATTGTAAAGATGACAGTAGCAGTACCAGTTCTCTCTTCACTGTCAATCTGACTAGTAGTCATCACACTACTAGCAGTACCAGTAGCACACAAGCATACATAAATCTAGGATTTTCTTGTGCTCGTTATCAATCACACCGCTTGCAGTACCACACATATACGATTAAGATTAATCTATGAAATTTGCAGCAGCACGTGCAAGCCTTAGACACTCCTCGAGCTTTCTCTTTTGTTACTTCCATGTAGACACAATTTTCAATTTACACACATATCATCATCTAAATTCCATCTAGACAGTAGCAGTACCAGTTGGTAAATAGATCACATTTTTCAATAGATATTAGAGAATGCCACGGTCACACATAACAAATCACGCCAGGCAGCTGTACTTGTAGATGTATATGACACTTCACTAGGAACAAACAAATTATACCTGTACAAGTTCTCAAGACCTAAATCTAGACAGTACCCAAGTAGTTGCAGGCAAGATGCCACTGCCTCGTTCCCTCTCTTACTTCCTTCAAAAGATGTGCTGATCTTGGAGAAGACAACCCAATGAACCACAACCTTGTCCCCTCCTCTGTTTCCTTTGCAAATCTAGCCCAATGTAGAGAAGAGGAACCAATCGATGAGTTACAGGATAAAGATGCAGAGGAGGGCGGGGGGCAAAGCAGAGAAGATGAACTTTAGAAATCCTCATACCTGGGGACCTAGATCCAGTACGGCGTCGCTGGAGAACGCTCGGAGGAGGACTGCCACGGTTGGCCGGACAATCGTTTGGGAAGAATCTGCCCCGCCGCTTGCTCCCAGTCGGCGCAACGCCGAACACTGGCACGGTTGGCCGAACAAACGCCGGAGAGGAATCAGGCTTGCCGCTCGTCGGTCGCCGGCCAAGCGCGGAATCAGGGGATCCTACTGGAGTGAAGCATCGTCTCCTAACCCTAGCTTCTCAATGGAAAGGAGATCGATTTGGGATTGACATACTGCCATAGGAAAAGGCACGGGATGGCTCAGCATCAGCATGTTTTAGTACAGTACCGACGTACAGAATTATTTTCGAGGTTCAATTTGCAATTTGTACACCCTCTCATCTCACATCGTACATTTCTTATCTAACGGCACAGAATCAAGTTTCCATGTTTCCACTGAATACACGGTTTCCACTAGATATGTACTCTTCTGGAAAAGGTCATTTGACATCCTGGCTTAATAGGAATGATAGACTACTCATATCAACAAGGTGCACCTTCTTTTTCGGGAGCCTAGATCCAAAGAACTCCAAAGTTAAGCGTGCTTGGCTTGGAGCGATTTGAGGATGGGTGACCGACCGGGAAGTTGTTCCCGGGTGCGCACGAGTGAGGACAAAGTGCGCAGGAAAGACTAGTGTTGGTCTGTGGGGACAGTCTAGATCCCGCCAGGCGTACGCCGGGAACCGGTGGGTATGGCCGGGGCGTGACAAATGGTATCAGAGCCGACCCTCGCGGTTATACGGGCGTGTGCGGGTCAGTACGCGAACATGGGTGTGCCGTGTGTCGGCACTGGACGCACAGACGTATGCCAAGAGGGAACGTTCCTGTGGGCCGACGAGGACGTCGGTTCCATTGAGTGGGTATGTGTGACATTCTGGCTTAATAGGAATGATAGACTACTCATATCAACAAGGTGCACCTTCTTTTTCGGGAGCCTAGATCCAAAGAACTCCAAAGTTAAGCGTGCTTGGCTTGGAGCGATTTGAGGATGGGTGACCGACCGGGAAGTTGTTTCCGGGTGCGCACGAATGAGGACAAAGTGCGCAGGAAAGACTAGTGTTGGTCTGTGGGGACAGTCTAGATCCCGCCAGGCGTACGCCGGGAACCGGTGGGTGTGGCCGGGGCGTGACCAAGTCTGTCGGGACCCGGGGTTAGCGTATGCAAGTCCCGCTACGACATAGTCATATGGAGAGCCGAGAACCGTACCCACTTGTCTAAGCAGACAAGGCCAAGCACAGAACGTTCTCGGAAAGCATCGTACGTGAGGGACATCCCATCCAGGCCGGATGATCAACTGTGATGGGTCCTCATCGTCCGCACACAAGTCTAATGATATGGGTGATGAACTCCCATATTCAAAGACAAGTCGCCTCAACCATACTATCGACTATCTCATAACTCTTACATAGACTTACTCCAGCCCGATCACTTAGTCGGGGTCTAGGGCAGGCTCGATCATACCACAAAGTGTGCACGAGACGGAGTCTCGAGCAATCGCATCGCGATGCCCCAAGCTGCGCACATCTAAGGGCCACTTGGTGTATGAAAGACCGCCAGCCAGATCACAACTAAGGTCTCGAAAACCCATACAAAGACATGCATGTTATAAACATACACGCAGCACACATGCCTTGTATGAACAACAGGTATCATTGCAATTCTCTACAAATTATACATTTGATTGATAACTTTTACAGAGTGCACACAGAAATCACAAGTATGTGATCCAACATTACAACACAAGCGAAAGCAAAGTATGTCTGGATACAGACAAGTTTAACAAATGGCTTAAGAAGCCTTATTTAAACACATGCCCTCCACGAGGGAACCAGTCGTCTGACTGGGACTAGACTAGCTTGATCTTCAGTCGTCCAGCTCGATGAAGAAGCCACCTTCGGGGTCAGTGGTTTCATCTAAAACGCAATTGCCCCAAGTATTTAGCGGATAAGAAGGCTGGCAATGTTAAAGGTATATTCGATATATATATATATATTATTGATGTGTACCTTACTAGTTTTCCTAGTAGTGCATGGGTATTTGATACTAGTTCGGTTGCTCATATTTGCAACTCGAAACAAGCGCTACAGAATAAATGAAGACTGGCGAGGGATGAGGTGACGATGGGCGTCGGGAATGAATCGAAGGTCGATGTCATCGTCGTCAGAATGTTACCTCTTCATCTACCTTCGAAATTAGTTTTAAACCTTAACTAGTGTTGTGACCCGCGCAAATGCGCGGCTAAATTTCTTATGCATCGTTGCATATTGTGTAGATTTAAATACAAAATCAGTTTGGTGGTAGGTGTTGCTAGATAGATATTTATCATTATATAAAATCTTCCTCCAAAATACATGACATGCATATTTATTTAGCAGTTTTATTTAGTTAGTTATTTTACTTAACCAAATTTCTTTTTGATTTTATTCATTGCTAGGGCTGCGTACAATAGACCCAAAGCGGTCGAACCCTTCCCCGGACCCTGCGCAAGCGGGAGCTACATGCACCGGGCTGCCCTTTTCTACGTGATTGAACTTTAGTGTTGATAACATATTTGAAGGGCTATTACACAATATCGATGTCATTGAGTTATGTGGACCACCATGCGAATTAAAAAAATTACATACTAATATTCAACTTCCTCCTCGATCCCCCCTCCCTGACGACTACCAGTATGTATCTTTCTATCAGTAGTTTTCATCGAAACTTGAAACACCTTAGCTCGCCCCCATAGATACGGTTATCCTTTTACAACCATTAGAAAGGACTAAGTGTTTGTATCTTGATCAATTCGTACACAACCTGTTGTTGTCCTTACCATTCACGTGTGCTTTAGCTTCCCATTTTTAATACAACTATTAACCTATGAAGCAAATTGGCGTTCCTATAAATGTGCTCTTCCTTGGTGTCTAGCATATATTATAACGAATCCTTAATAGCATGCATAAAGTCGTTCGTTCTTCCTAGTTCAGCTCTTCAAAAAAAATTATTTTGAGAAACATAAGTATTCCAATTAGAATCAACATAGTATTTTTTTCGACATTTATAGTTTAGGTTTGACCAAAGGGAAATCAAAGGTCTAATATTTTTCCTTTTATATTTACTTTGATTATTATGGTTTAGGTTTAATTTATATATAATAATTGCTAATTTTTACATAGTAATTATTTTTTAAGATAGCTATAATGGGATTCATATACTTTCGAGTACTCCCATTAGAATTATTTTTATCCGTTGATCAAGCACAACCTAATCAAATTAATTAATTCTTTTACCTGGTAAATCATTGACTTGATTCAACGGCTCCTAATATCTCCAAACATGGTACAAGTTGTAATTAAATAGAGGTGTAATCTTACACTAATCGGTACAACGGTTCCATAACAATGTGTTTTCAAAAGGTTTGTCATGAACTATTTTTGCACCAGTGAAATTCTTGGATTTCACATCAATGTTCATGTACAAAAATGAAGTAAATAATCATAGAAGATAGATAGGATGGTCCACTTTTTAAAAACATAAATTTGCTTTTACTCTATATCTATATCTATATCTATATCTATACTATCTAAAAAGAACATAACGGTTTCTCACGGTCCTTCATCGTGTTTTGCAATCTCTTTCGTCAAGCAAACTAAGGCCCACCCGTCAGCCTAATTTTCTATTGTTAACAATTATACCTCACCAATCAGCCATAATAAGCACATACACACAATTAGGAAACTATGCACACACAATTAGGAAATCACGCACGCACAATTAATTGTCAACAGATTTTGTCATATGAGTAATGAAATAGAAATAAATTACAATGATTTTATACCAAAATTCGCTACTATTTAAATGTCATAAATAAATATATAAAATCTGCTCCTGCTGCAACGCACGCGCATTATCCTAGTAAGTAATAAAAAAATGGCCTATGCAGCTAGTCATACATGTGCAGTAGCTGGGCCAATGTGCTAAGCTAGTTGTCGTCAGTTAGCTTTGTGATGATCGATTGCTTGATTGATTGCTATGCATGCACGTCAAACGAAAAATACTTTTCTGGTTTTTTTTACCACCTTCTTTTTTTGTTTTTCCTATAATATATAGCTACTATTTTGGTCGTAGGCTTTCGAAGTCTTGATGGCATGTGAAACTGTGCCAATAGATGACGGCCTTTGTGTAGGGTCGCTGGTTGTAGAAGATTTTCCTGTTTAATAGAACTGGAACCGAGCTTGATTACCTGTCTCAGTACAACACAAATAGGAAACATGATGATAGCCGTGTCAACTTTAAGGTATATTTTCCATGAACGTGGTTTTTAGCTATCTTGCACGTGATTCTATGTATTTATATGTGTCCAATAAGATATCTTTAAGACCACTGGTAAGCTTGCACGTGCGTTGCACGTGTAATATTAAAGATTTTTTTATCCATTCTTATTGGTATGACAATATTAAATAAAATAAGAATAAAATTTTTGGACTTTATGCCACGTTAGTTTTCTTTGTTCATATCTACCAAAAAACCCTCATATTCTTCCTTTTGAAATGCAATTGCAGTACCACTGCCTAATTATTCAAAAAAGCTACTAATATACGAATATAATATCAGTATTAGTTAAGAGTCTATTTAGTTGCAAAGTATTGGTTATGTGTGCCGAATCGAATGGCGGCGTCCGCACATCCCCGCGCATCGTCGGACCTGATCCAAGAGAGGGTTGGCTGCCACCACCGCTTTGCGCCGCCTGCGCCTCCACCAACCAAAGTTGTCGCAACTCTCGTCGGAGCCGTCCTCAGCCCGCACTGCCGCATAGGGCAAACCGGCAGGGCCGCCACCGACAAACTGACGGCCACGCCAAGAGATCCTTCGCTGCCCGTAAGACACGCACCACCGACACCCAGAAGAACACCACGAAACCGCCAGATTGTGCGATCGCAGTCCGCGGCTCCTGCCTGAGCCAGACGCCAACCGAACCCATATCTGGCCATAGGCCGGCAGGACCGCCACAACCCAAAAGGGCCGTCGCCGAGGAGGGCTGTCGAGGCCAGCCCCCACCAGCGGCGAGCTAGAGCCCGACCGTCGTCGTGCCCATGGCTGCCTGGAACCCCGCTGCGCCGGATCTAGAAAACCATCGCCAATGCAAGTCACGAACGTCTGGCCGCCGCCACTCGCTGCGCCTCCCGTGCCTCGCCGCCGCGCCCCCAGATAGCACCACATCACCCAACCCAAGGGTCCGCACTCGTCGACACCTCGCGCGGAAGAAGGGCCCCACCGCCCCTCGCGCTTGCCAGACTTTGCTCGCTAGCACGACGGGGCGCCGGCGAAGGGGGTAGGAGAACGAGGAGGGGGGCTTGTTAGCTGGCGCTAGGCTTTTCCCCCGGCAGCTCCCGCAGGAGCGTCGTAGGAGGGGGGGTGTGGGTGGGGAGAAAAATCCGGTCCGAACGCGTATCGGTACAGGGACTCGAAGCTGAAGCTGAATCAACATGCACATCAATACTGATATTTCACATCTTAGGGGATATCATATAATCCACATTATTTCACATATTTGGGGAAAATAATCCACTTCATTTCACATATTCGATACTACTATTATCAGCACGAGCAATAGGTATTTTATTGCAGTACAACATTCCCTTAAACAACGTAGATGTGTTTGAAGATGCAAAAACCAAATGATGAGAACAGAATACACATGTTATGTAAGAAATTTCGAGATAGGATTCGTGTTCAAAGCTACCTAGCTTGGTACGTGAACACAATATCTTCGATCACTGTTCCCCATTATCTTCATTTAGTTAAGCCTAATGTCACACAATCCATGAAACTTCTGTCTGCAACAAAAATTCCAAAAAGAAAATACAGAATTAGAATTTTTAAATAGAGAATTACCATTCAAATCCTAAAACACGTACATAACATCCTGCATGACAAAGTTTACATTTTTTAGTGTTGACACCGCAAAGAAGCATATCATGATTTCCTTACATACTTTCTTGGCACATATATATATACGGAACCCTTAACCTCAACTTACGAAAAAAACTATAGGTTCTTATTTAATAAAATTCCATCATCCCAAAACAGAACAAATGAGGAATTTTTACTTACAGAACTTCGCATGAACCTTCTCGCATCTTCCAATTTTGTGAAAAAATACGGAGATCATAAACAAGCTATTATAGCATTTGCTCATTAGGCTATAAACTCTGAATTTGAGTGTTTTCTGCTCTAATTTTCAACTTATAGAGATAGACCAGGATCATAGACGGAGGAACGACGATGGCGTTTTGGGCTTTTGGCTAGACCGACGAACGATAGTGAGGATTGTGTACCTGGTACGTGAAGTGTGTGAAGGTATGACATTGAAATTTGCGTCTTCAGCGTATCCTTCAAAGCGATGGCCTCGGCGTGTGGCAGAACGTGGCGGCAACTTGTTCGTCCTTGAAAGCGGTGGTTACGTATAGCCCCGGCAGCTTTCCCACATCCAACAACGCATCGAATCGGAGGCTGCAGTAGTTACCACGTATCTAGCGGCGTCTCTCGCGCCCTTGACGCCGTCATCGGATGTGGCGTCGATCGAGCGCGTGCTTAGCAGAGGTAGTGGCGGCTAGCGCGAGGGATTCCAGAAGATTTTGTTAAACGGAGGGAAAACGGGGAGGAGCGATGGGCTGCATAGGCAGTGATGAGATGACACAGGAAGGGATTACCTTTGAATGTCAATGTCAATGAAGAGGTTTTCTTTTTTAACAGACAATCGTATTAATTACTACCTGATAGTTATTCTCTCAGCGGATTATAAGCAATAGGGATTACCTTTGAACGTCAATGTCAATGAATATGTTTCCTTTTTTAATAGACAATCATATTAATTACTTGATAGTTATTCTCTCAGCGGATTATAAGCAATAGGGATTACCTTTGAACGCCAATGTCAATAAAGATGTTTCGTTTTTTAACAGACAATCGTATTAATTACTTGATAGTTATTCTCTCGGCGGATTATAAGCAATGGCAGTGGTGGGTAATTAATAGTAAATTTCAGGGTATAAGGTGTGTTATGCTCCGTTAAACATAGAAGTAATCTGCATCGTTAGATCGACATTGTTTAACGGTGAAGATGATTTGGATCAGCACCTCTGATGCTTTTTATATTAGTAGTAGATGCCGTCCATCACGTTGGTTCTCTGCTGGAGAGATCTCACTCGAACGACTGGCCTCTCTCCGTGCAGACAGTTTGAGCTCGTACTATCGGTCCGTCCGATAAACTCCGCTTCGAGTAGCCTGTGGAGGATCCGTACCTGTGGAGAAGATTCTTAATGACATGTGAAACTGGGCCAATAGATGACGGCCTTTGCGTAGGGACGCTCGCTGTAGAAGAATTTTCTGTTTAAGGGCTCTCCCAGTGCAATGTTTCTTAGCATAATATTATAGCAGCAATTAAAACTTAGGATACAAATACCACAATGCATTGAATCTTAGACGTTGTATCTTATTTAATAATTTTACCTTCATGCATACATGTAATTGGTCTAGTCATACTTTTACATATGGCCACGTGCAAAAGTTGTATCTTAGCTAAGATACAACCTCTCTCTTTTTCTTCATTAAGTACCATGCAGCAAAATATCTATGATTACGTCCTAAAATACTAGCATTGAGAGTGCCCTAATAGAACTGGAACCAAGCTCGATTACCTGTCCCCGTACGACACAAATAGGAAACGTGATGATAGCCGTGTTTAAGGTATCTTTTCCACAAACGTGGTTTTTTTAGCTATCCTGCACGTGATTCTATGCATTTATATGTGTCCAAAGTTACATGTCCAAAACTGTGCATGACATAATATTTGTATGTAACGTATATATCTTTAAATCTTAGTTAGCCATTTATTTTTAAAATTATTGGTTAAAATAATATAATAGAAGATAATCAGTTTTCCTATTTTTCAGCCGTCTGAAATTTAATTCGTTTTAGGTTGTTTTCTGTCGTTCGATTCACACCAATCTCAGCATCTGTGTTGCGTGTCATGGCCTTTCTATCTGTTGATGGGCTTTGGGTTTACGGGACTGTGGGCTACGTTCGCTATCTGATCCTCGATTGTCAGTTTTTTTAATTCTCTATTCATTTTTTGTGGGGCGGTCGCCTTCACATTTCTATCTGACGGGATTTTGTTGGGGGCAGGCCTAGGTGCCGCAGAGACGGCGGAGGGAATAAGGGGGGCCTCACCGGCGTTTAGCAGCGGAGATGGCGCGGTCCGAGTCCTTCGCGAGGAGAGCTTCTAAGCAAGAGGTGTGCCCCATAGGGACGACAGCAGGCAGGCCAGTTGTTGGTCTGGAGAGGAGCTCAACGGAGCAGTCCCGCCGCGCTCGCCACCAGCAAGCTCCGGTCGTTGGGGGTGGTAGCAGGCGTCGGGGCCGGCGGGGTGCATGGGTATCACACTCCTTCGCTACACCCATTGTTTTGTGATTTGAGTCCCCGTCGTATGTTTGATTTCTTCAGTTATGTTGTGATTGCCGCTGACAAACCTCACAGTTGGGGGATGGTTTAGTTTGTGGTTTTTAGATGAGGAAAGGTGTGCGGTAGAACAGAAACACTCATGTATTTTTGCTTAATCCTGGCCAGTTTTTTGAGTGATTAATTCATACAACGTTCGTGGATTTTGCTGCAGGCACCTCCACTATTGGTTTCCCCCCTTATTTCGTTCAATAATTAAGCCACCCCAAAATTGTCTGTGGATGTGGCTCCCCTCTGTTTTTGGATGTAGATAGTCTGATTGTTTTTTCCAAATACTGTATGTGTCCTGTAATTTTTTTTCAAAGGATAAGGAATGTTTTGCTGGTGATGAGAGGGCAGGCAACTGAACGTGTGTAGTAGTAATGTGTAGAAATCGGGGAGTACATTTTTGTTGTGAGCCTGATTTTTGGATGGCATTTTTTAGCTAAGATTCAGTAACGGACGCGGTTTTTCTCTCTTCCCAAGAGTTGAGCGTTTACCCGGAAAGAATGGTTCGGGGTAATTACCTGAAAGTAGTGATACACATTCAGGCTAGTAGATGGTCTGGAATAGTTATCCGCAATGGAAATTGTTTCAGTTAGTCATCCGCCACTGTACAGAAGTGAGGCGTGTAAAGTCGGATACCCCCGTGCTCAAACCGTCTATTTTTTGAACCAATGTTTTCTCCCTTATACATTTTGTGTTTTCGAATGATTTTTTAAGCAAGCTACATTTGAACCTTAACGAACCTTTGAAACTCGAACGAAGATATGTTTGCAGACCCTTCTTCAGTTATATGTTACTCCGTAGCAGCACTTTTTGTATGTTTGAAGTGCCTTTCTGACGACCACATGTTCTTTTGTCCTTTTGCTATGACTGCAGAGGTTATCACAGTTGATAATACGCCTCCATCTTTTTTGGTTGTATGCGTATCATGATTGTTTAGTCATGTGTCAATGTCTATGTTGCAATGTCCCGACTTGGGATGCAGAATTAAGATGTTTGTTTGAAGGCTATTTTTCTTAGGTCTGTCATAAATCCTTTATTGAAGCAATAAACTCGATGATGTTCTTATCCGCGTTATATCTATTTTTGCGAGCTAAATATATGTGTAGATTGATTTAGTTTCTATGCAACTGGGCTCAACGGAAATTTCTTTTCGCGGTTAAGTAATTCAGCATGTTGCATCCGAACCTATTAAAAGATAATGTTTGAATTACTCCTGTTACTTGCATGTACAAAGCTTCTTGGCTTCCAATACACATATCTTGCACATTTTCATTTGGAGTGTTATCCATGTTGATACGTCCAAAACGCATCTATAATTTCTACTTGCTCCATGCATGTTTTGTGTGATATTGCTATGATCTATATACAATTTCATACACTTTTGATCATATTTGGACTAACCTATTAACTGAGTGCACCACAGTGCCAGTTCCTGTTTTCTGCTGTTTTTCTATTTCAGTTTTTCCCCATATAAAAAGTGCCAAAAAAATCCCGGGAAAAATATAGGAAAAATCAGCGTACAGGAAGCTTCGCGAAGAGCCCGAGTGGGGCCAGAGGGGAGCCAGGGGTGGCCCAGGTGGCCACCCGGCGCGGCCCCACCCCTGGCCGCGCCAGGGGGGCGCCTGGGGGCCCTGGTCCACCTCTGGCTGCCCCCCTTCGCCTATATATTCTCCGTCACGGGAAACTTCAGAAGAGAGAACCCTTTTTCGCGATCTCGCCTCTGTTCCGCCGCCGCCGCGCTTTCGAGATCGGGAGCACCAGAAGACCTCTTCCCGGCACCCTGCCGGAGGGAGGATTGACCTCCGGGAGTCTCCTCTCCACCATGGATGCTCCCGGATGTCTCTTGAGTAGTTTTCCTTGGACCATGGGTCCGTGACCAGTAGCTATGTGATGTTCTCCTCCCCTCTTTGTTCTTCATGGTTTAGACCTCGTGAGCCGCCCTACATGATCGAGGCACTTTTGTAATCTTTCTGCTATTGCTATGCTGAGTTTGATGGGATCTGATGGATTATGAGATTATGTTCAGATTGTGATTGAGTAATATATTTGGTTTTTATCTCTTATATTTTTGTTCCTAAGTAATTCTTGCATGTTCTCCGTTGCTGTTTATTGCTTTGGCCAAGTAGTAGGTAGTAACCCCAAGAGGGAACGTTATGCTCGATTGTGGGTTCATGCCCCCCGATGACACGCTTGAGTGACAGAAACATGAGTCTAGGGGATGTGATGTTGTCACAAGGGGGAAAACAACGGTGCTTGTAACCGCGGTTGCAAGGATTGTTTACTTTACGCAAAGTGCTTTTTAATGCAGTTGTTTGTTGCTTTGGGTTTACACTTTGGGTGGGGCTCGCAACTTAATACCAGCGAGATGTTCTGGATAGATATCTCAAGGTGGATGATTAGTAGTAGATGCAGTTGGATTTCGGTCTACTTATTTTGGCGTACTGCCCGTGCTTTTGAGCCTCTTCCTTTCTTTTGTAGCATAGTTAGCATTGCGGTGCGTTCATAATCCTGTCAATTGCCTTTCTGTAATTTGTTTACCTCGCATAGCAATTTTATCATCTTTTGGGAGAGATACATCACTAGTGAACATCACGTATCCCGGTCTATATCCTCATTACTGTTTCCACGCTCATTTACTTTTCCGCTTTTACTTTCAGTTGCTATCATTATCCTTTGTGTTCGATCCTTTGTGAACAACAAGACCGGAGAGATTGACAACCTCTCTGAACTTCGTTGGGAACAAAGTTATTTGTGTCTGTGTGCAGGTCCGCGTCAGTAGCGCCGCTGACACCTACTTATCATCTCTGGAGTCCTACTGGAGACAAACCTTGGTATCTTTACTGAGGGAAATTTGCTTCTGTGCTGCATCACGCCTTCCACTTGGGGCTCACCAACGAAGGGCGAGAAGACTACACCCGTCAACTCTCGCGCCATCAAGCAAATTTCTGGCACCATTGCCGGGGACTCCGAGTGCTAAGATAGGGGAGTTGCACACTACCCTTTACCTTTGTTTTTTAGTCTTGTTAGTTTACCTTTCAGTTTTTATCTTTGTGTCTTTTATCAAAAATCACAAAAAATTATTTATCTTGCTAGTAGTTGCCATTATGTCTGGCTCTGTTTCCTTTGTTGAGACAGAGGTTCTCACCTTTAAACAAAAAGGTGGTGAAAGTTTAAAAGATGCTTGGTATAGAATTAATGATTCTCAAAAAAGAGCCACCAAGAAGCAATCCACTACTATCCTGCTTAGAAATTTTTATGTCGGGATTACTCCTTGGAATAGGTTCATATTAGATACTGTTGTCAATGGGAATTTTCTAGAAGCCCCGATTTGGGAGTCTCTTAATGTTATTGAAAATCTTGTTGGAAATGTCCTATTGCTAGCATACAAGAAGATATAACTCTAGCTCACATTATGAAGAAACTTGAAAAGATAGAGTTAGAAATACCAAGTATAAATAGGATAAATGAGTTGGATCGCAAGATTCAAGGGAATTTGAATAGGCTTGATAGCTCCATGCTTAAAATTATTAAAACTTTGGAGGTCATCAAATCCCGTGATACGGATCTTTCTAGGATTGATAAGATTGAGGAAATCATTAATACTCTAGGAACTACTTTTTCCTCAATCAAACCAAAAAAGGTAGAGACTTCAGCAAGAAGGGAACCTAAGTTCAATTATGTCCCTAGGCCACCCCAACCTAAAAGCAAACCACCTATTGCCAAAGAACTTGAAACCGTGAAAACTCTGGAAGAAATACCTCTCTTTGATAATTTTATAAATGATTCTTCCATTGATTTCCCGCCTTTTGGTTTTCTCCCTAGAAGTGTAACACCCTCAGGTGCCTGTAACAGTAATCATCATTGCTGTTGATCATCACTGTTGGATTATCACTGTTTGATCTCCCTGGTACCTGATAAAACTTTGTGAGGCTCATGATCAAACACCCCATGCACCATTTACTTGAGCCCTTGGGATCAAATCCCCAAGCCAAATGCACCTTGCTCATCAAGAAAACCAAACCCTAGTTGGAACTACTTTAAATGGAAATTAAAACAAAGGGCTGGAATAAAGTTATTCCAAAAATCATGGAACCATTTTATTAAATTGCCTAAAATCATTATAACCATGTTGGAACAACTTTGGTAATTTTTGGGAGTTACAAAAATTCCAAACAATTCAAACAGTAGGTTAAAATCCCTACTTTGGGCATTTAATATTTAAAAGGAATACCTAATGAATTTATTTTGCTGCACAACTTTTTGTGGCACCTCAGTAATATATAAAACTAATTTACAAACACCAATTATATTTTTCAAAAATGCTAGGGTTAGCAAATCAATTACAGAAAAGGATTTGAATAAACAGAAAACCAGAAATGGGAAAACGCTATAACTCGCCTGGTGCGAAGCCCACCTCAGCCCAGGCCCACTCCCCCTTGTCTTCTTCCTCCTCCAACCACCCCACCTGCCCGTACGGCGGCCGTCGTGGCCACGTCGCCGCCAGCCCGGCCCCGCCCTCCAACTGCCCCCTGACGCCATGGACGCGATAAGAACGAAGCTGCCGACCCCCTGGACACACTCCCCCTCTCCTTCCCCTCCTCCTCCTCTCTCGCGCCTCGGGGAAAAGCAGCCGAGGGCCGCCGTCGCCATTACCGTGGCCAAGCGCGGCCAACGCGCTCCAGCCGCCTCACCGGGTTGTCCAGGAGCCGCGCCATCGTCGTCTTCGTCAAGGCCCGCAAGGAATCGAGCCCTAGTCCACCACGGCGAGCTCTACTTCGTCGTCTTCGTCTTCGGCTCCGGCGGGATCCGCGACAAATTCCGGCCACCTCACACCTCCCTCGAGCTAGCTGCCAGCCTCGACACGTCCCTGGTGAGCACCTCTACCACCGGCAACGCCCCGTTCCCCCTCCCGTGCCCCGTGGGTCGATCTGCCATTAGGGCAAAGGCTCCCCGCCGCCGTTTGTCGTCGTAGTCGAGCACACAGGCCGCCCCAGGCCACGCGTTTGGCACCGTTATACTCCCCGTGCTCCGTAGGGTTAGTTCCACCCACTGGACCGCCCGTTTTCGGCTCGTGGACGCGTTCGCCATTGGAGCCCGAGACCCCCCCTCCGCCATTGTTGAGCCCGTGCTCGCTCCGGCCACTTCCAGCCCCCGCCACCGCAACCAAACGCCGCCCCGTCGTCTCCCCGTTCGATTGGGACTAACCACGAGACCCCCCGTGCCCTGTGGCGTCGTCGCCGTCAACCTCGTCGCCGGTGAGCCTCCGGTGAGGTTCCGGTGAGGCTGCCAGGTGGGGCCCCCGGTGTCAGTTAGTTAATTAGGGGCTGATAGCCCACTGACCAGTGGGTCCCATCCCACTTAAGCACCGGTTAAAAATAACAAAACTATTAGTAAGAGTTTAGGTCACTGACAGGTGGGTCCCCTCTAATTAATTAACTTAATGATTTAGGTTAATCCAATTAATTAAAATTTAGTCACTGACATGTGGGTCCAGAGGCAATTTCTGAATTTTATAAAATGTTTTATAAATAACAGAGGCTGACATGTGGGTCCCACATGTCAGCACTGTTCTGGATAATGTTGTGGATAATGTTTTGGATAATGTTTAAATAAATAATAAAAGAAAATCCAGAAAAATCATTTAAATTGATTTAAAACTTTGAAATTCAATAACTTTTAAACCGTAACTCGGATTAAAAAACTTTATACATGAAAATTGATCAGAAAAATATAACGAATACGAATACGCTATCCGTATGTCTACCACACCCCTCTAACACAACAAACATCGAACATTCCCCCTCCGGACCGTCTGTCCGATAAATTGTCCGGTACTGTTAGAGTGCCCGGATGAATTTATTCCGAACACGAAAGTTGTACGGAATGGTTCAAATAGAACGGATACACCCCCCTTATATTGTTCCGGTAACCACGACACCTCCGGCTTGATCCTTCCCCCTCCGGACACCCTGTCCGGTAATCACCCGGGGCCGGTAGTTCATCCTCAGGTGAATTCCCGCTCCGAGCATATTGCATTACACTGTGTTAGAACACCGTTAACATTTCATTTATCATGTCATGCATCTGTTTGTATATGCTTGCTGTGTATTTACTGTTTCTTTCCCCCCTTAATCTCCGGTAGACCCCGCTGCTGCCGTCGACTACACCGCTGCTGAGTACGACTACGTCGTCGACGACCCTACTACTACCGTCGAGCTTGCAGGCAAGAAGAGCCATTCTCTTCCCCAGATATCGCCTATCTTTCCGTACATTTCTTGCACTAGGCATTGTTACTGCTGCTGCTACGTTTACAATCCTATTCAACTGCATAGCCTGTATTTTTTGTCGCCCCTTGATGTGCCTTCCTTTATCCTATGCTGCCTATTATTATTATGCATTATTCAGCAGTGAGCCCTGCGTATTGTTAGCTAGGATTAGATAGAGGGACGTGATCACTCAGGGGAGTAAATGCGGATACTTATATTATAACTGCACAGGTACGGTACAATGCAGACACCGTCAAAGGCCCCTACCTGGGTTATGCCTAGTCACCTCAAGTGTGAGCTATCAAGGAGTAATCTTTGTACTCCACTCGAGGCTGATTTTGTCTTGCCGCCATAGGGTCCTGTAAACGGTTGTCCTCCAGGTAAGAAGTCGGGCGACCCAACGGTGCCCGCGAGAGGTATTGCGACGGGACGACAGGGAGGGTACAACCAGTGTACCGGTGTGCTTGGCCCCTGGTCGTTGGCCGCGAGAGTTACCAACCCACGAAAGTCGAGCTCCTCCCGGAGCACACGCGAGACAAGGTAAGGAGACGGTTCACCTTGTTGGTAACCGCAGTGACTTGGTGGGACGACAGGGCAGGCACCGATGTACTGGTGGTCCTGGCTGCTGTCGTTGTCCGCGGGTCAGTTAAGTCGAGGCAACGATAACGGTTGTCACGCAGGTTAATTAAAAGGCTAAATGGTTCAGTGAATGTCTTGAGTTGGCTATATGCCATGTACGCACTACCTACCCGTGGGAATTACGAGTTATGGGCTCCTCTGCTTCGTAGTGTCGTCCGAGGACTCTTCAGACGTCAGCAGTACCGCGGCCTGCGCCGGGAAGTGGTGTTGTCTTATTTGCTCGCGCGGTGGTGTCTTATTTGTATTTGCTTTTACTTCACCGGCCAGCCTCGCACCGTGCAGGAGTACGTCGGGGTTAGGGTCCAAAGCCCCGCGTACATAGGATATAGTCCGGCGGATGACCTCTCTGTTGAGTTTGAAAGATGGGCTATGAAGTGTCGGATAGCCTTGGTGGAGCGTTCCCTAACAAGGTTCCCGCCACCCTGGAGATCCGTGCGTGTAGCGTAACACAAGTGCACCCCTGTAGGGAAGATTAATCTATTCGAATAGCCGTGTCCACGGTAACAGGACGCTTTATGCTGAAGCTGGATCTTACCACTAGAAACTATTATTATTAAACTGTATGGTTCCGGGTTTTCTTCCTCGCGGGGATGTCGAGGAGGTGAACTCGGAGGCATAGTTAATTATGATTACAACTTATTATTATACAATGCTGCAGCAACTTCTGCCGCATTGTTACTTTCATTTCTGTTATATAAACTGTTGGCTGATTCTTACCTCATGCTGCAAGACATCGTCGGAAGATGCTAGTCTTCGTTAGGCCTAGCTTCTTACCCTTGCTCTGTATTTCTGTCTTTCAGTCCACTATATACAACCTCTTCTTTCCGTTGATACAATGCATAATGCTTAGTAGCGGACGTAAGACTCGCGGGTATACTAGATACTCACCTGCTTTATTTCCTTTACTGTTTTGCCTGATCGGCCGCTGCAGCCGACGTTGGAGCTCAGGAGCAGGAGTACCCCGGAGGTGCCTACTACGACGTCGAGTTCCCCGTTGACCAGGAGTAGTACTGTGGATCCCAGGCAGGAGGCCTCGCCTTTTCGTTCTGTATCTCTGATGTGATTTGTGCTAGCCTTCTTAAGGCAAAACTTGACTAACTATGTCTGTAATCAGATATTATGGCTTGTATGACTTATATATTCGGGTCCGCGTGACCCCCTCTATTGTAATATATTTGTTTATCCTTTTGAGTTTAGTGTTGTGCTGTGATATTATCACCGTGGCACCCTAATCTCAGTCGTGTACCCTGTGTGTATGATTACTGTACACGGTCTGATTTTGGGGGCGTCACAAGTTGGTATCAGAGCCGACTGCCTGTAGGAAGCCACCCCACCACTACCTGGTCGAAGTTGAGTCTAGACTTTGAAAAACTATTTTGCTAACTTAATATTTGGCTTACGGGCCCACATCGATGTCACTACGTGTGATATCTATGGTATTAGGATCCTTTTCTCCTTACTATGCTCTGGGGATCTGCTCTCTTATCCTTGCTGGTAAGTTTTACAAAAGCTGACATTAGGATCACGTTCTCTTGATTCCACCCGGCGTTTTCTGGTGCATCCCCCATTGATTGAGTCGTGTTGCAGGCGTCGTACGCCAGATCCCAGACCGCGGATCCCATTCTCATTCTGGGTAGGCCGCGCGTTCTCTGGCATCAACTCCTGTGACCAACAGTTTTCTTGCGGCGTGATTGACATAGTGGAATCTATGTCGCGTCGTGTAATCCTTACCGCGGTCTGCGCGCCGCCTAGAGAGTCCTTTTTCCTTAATTTCTACGACGTTACGCTGCCCGATTTTCGATTGATTTGGTGCGCGCATGTGTATGTGACTGCTCCGTTATATATCTGCGCCTCCTTTACGTTGTCGTTTTACTTCAGGCTTAATTCCGGTATCTCGTTAAATTTTCATCGCTGAAATACCCCTGTTAAATTCTAGCAGGATGGCTGGTCGTGGTCGTGGTCGTGCTGCCAACGACCCACCTCCGCCGCCGGATTACATGGCCGCGATGATGCAGCAGTTCGAGATGAACCGTCAGTTCATGCAGAATATCATGGCTCAGTTCCCCCAGCCGAATCAGAATGGGCACCACCATCAGCATGCCACCGTGACTCTGCACGACTTCACCCGCCTCAACCCCACCATGTTCCGCAACACTGTTCAGCCGCTGGATGCTGATGACTGGATGCGCGACATCACTCACGAGCTGGAGTCTGCTAATGTCGATCCAGCCGACTATGTGAACTTTGCGTCTTATCATCTGAAAGGCGCCGCTGCTCAGTGGTGGAGCACCCACAAGCGTTCCCTGCCAGTCGAAGAAGTCATCACTTGGGATGAATTTCAGTCTACTTTCCGCGCCCGCTACATTCCTCAGGGGATCATGGATCGCAAGGCGGAAGAATTCCGTAACCTCACTCAGGGCGATATGACTGTTGAAGCCTATCAGCGCGAGTTCCTCAACTTCTCTCGCTATGCGGAGGGAGAGATCACCACTGATGCTCGTAGGCAGCAGAAGTTCCGTCGTGGCCTCAACCCAGAACTCAGGCTCGCTCTTGCGGTTCATGATTTCGCCAACTTCGCCACCATGGTGAACAAGGCTATCACCGTCGAGACTGCCCAGATGGAGCACAAGAACTCTCTGAAGCGTTATCGTGACGTTGGCTCATCTTCGGGCGCAACGCAGAAGCGTCGTATCTGGCTCCCTACTAGTGTGACCCATTCAGCTGTCCCTGCTCCAAGGCCGTCTTATGCAGCACCCCGTCTGCCTCCGCCACCGCAGATGCCAAGAGCTCTGCCTGCACCACCCAATGCTACACCCCTTCGTCCTCAGGATGGATTATGCTTCACGTGTCGTCAACCTGGGCATTTTTCCAGAGAGTGCCCCCAGAAACAGAAGCAACTGGTAGTTCACCCCTCTGGCCGTGGAAATGGTCGTGGCAACAACCGGACCCCCAACTATAATACTGGGTCTGCTGCTCATGCTCGTGGTCACGCGAACAACATCAGTGTTGATGAAGCTCAGCAACAACCCGCTACCGTGATGGGTACCCTTCTCGTTAATTTCGTACCTGCTGCTGTTTTATTTGATACAGGAGCATCGCATTCATTCATGTCGGAAGCATTCGCATTTGCGCATAACTTCAAGTACGAAACGATGAAACCACCGATGGTTGTTCGCACCCCGATTGGCCAATGCCGAACCACCATGGTTGTGCCAAACACCACCATTGAAATCGAAGGAGTTGAATTCTTTGCGTCGCCCATCCTCCTGAAGTCTGCCACCATAGACCTCATTCTGGGAATGGATTGGTTAAAGTTCCACGATGCCGCACTTTATTGTGGCACCAAGTCTGTCCAGCTTTTTCACCCCTCCGGTGGGATTGTTAACCACACCGCCCGAGTGACCCGTAATGCTGAAACACAGATCTTTATGATGAATGCTTTGAATGTCTCACCTTTGAAAGGCATCGAGAACGTTCCGGTCGTTCGCGATTTTCCCGACGTCTTCCCAGAAGAACTTCCGGGAATACCCCCGATCCGAGAAGTTGAATTCGTCATCGACTTGAAGCCAGGCACTGTTCCTATTGCCAAGCGTCCTTACAAGATGCCGCCACATGAACTCCTTGAACTTAAGGAGGAAATCGACAAGGCACTTCTGAAAGGATTCATTCGCCCCAGTTCCTCAGCTTGGGGAGCACCTTCGCTCTTTGTCAAGAAGAGCGATGGGACAAACCGATTGGTCCAAGATTATCGGCCCATTAACCAAGCCACCATCCAGAACAAATACCCACTTCCCCGGATCAATGATCTGTATGATCAACTTGCCGGATCCAAGGTGTTTTCTAAACTTGACTTGAGGTTGGGTTATCACCAAATCCGAGTCCGTGATGAGGACATTCCGAAGACTGCCTTCATTACTCGCTATGGTTCCTACGAGTACACCGTCATGTCCTTTGGCTTAACCAATGCTCCAGCCACCTTCTCCAGATTGATGAATTATATTTTCATGGAGTACCTCGACCAGTTCGTCGTGGTTTATCTGGATGATATCTTGATATATTCCAAGAATGAAGAAGAACATGCTGAACATCTTCGTCTTATACTGGAGAAGCTTAGAGAACACAAGCTCTACGCTAAGTTTTCTAAGTGTGAGTTCTGGCTTCCCGAAGTAACCTACCTTGGAAATGTGATTTCCAAGGACGGCATTGCCGTCACCCCAGAACGTATCCAGGCTATTCTTGACTGGACTCCTCCCAAGACCGTCAAGCAAGTCCGCAGTTTCCTCGGACTCGCTAGCTATTGCCGCCGTTTCGTCGAGAATTTTTCCAAGATTGCCAGGCCTCTGACTAATCTGCTTCACAAAGGCGTCAAGTTTGAGTGGACAGATAAATGTCAAGAAAGTTTTCAAGCACTCAAGGACAAGCTAACTTCTCCCCCGGTGCTCGCTCCCCCTGATACTCAGAAGAACTTCGTGATATATTGCGACGCGTCTCGTCAAGGATTAGGCTGTGTCCTATTGCAAGAACGCAAGGTGATTGCTTATGGCTCTCGTCAGTTGCGTGCTCACGAAGACAAATATCCAACACATGATCTCGAATTGGCAGCAGTAATTTATGCATTGAAGCTGTGGCGACATTACCTCGTCGGTAATCGTTGCGAGGTCTACACCGACCACCAAAGTCTGAAGTACCTGTTTACTCAGCCAGACCTGAATCTTCGTCAACAACGATGGCTCGAGACAATAGCCGACTTTAACATGGATATTTCGTATACCCCGGGCAAGGCTAATGTGATGGCCGATGCCTTGAGCCGCAAAGCTTACTGTTATGAACTTGAGGTTCAGGTGCAGCAACCACTCCTGTATGAAGAGTTTCGCAAGTTGAATCTCGAGATTGTTCCTCAAGGTTACGTCAATAACCTGGTTCTCGAGTCAAAACTCGACGCCCTCATCAAGAGTAGACAATCTCTGGCCCCTGACATTATGAAGATTAAGCAGGACCTCGCCGAAGGAAAGCCCTCCTCTTTTACCATTGATGCTAATGATGGTGATACTGTGTACTTCAAGGGCCGCTTAGTAGTTCCTGTGAGCCCGCCCCACATTAACCGTGGTCCGGATATCATGGAAGAAGCCCATAACTCTACCTTGTCAATCCACCCTGGCAGTACCAAGATGTATAAAGACCTTCGTCAACGGTACTGGTGGCCTTACATGAAACAAGACATCGCCCGCTATGTTTCTCAATGTGACGTTTGCAGTCGCGTCAAAGCCGGACATCAGAAACCCGCTGGTTGGTTGCGACCACTCCCTCCTCCTGATTGGAAGTGGGACAAAGTCGAAATGGACTTCGTCACCGGTTTTCCTAAGTCACAGAAAGGTAACGATGCCATCTTTGTCATCATCGACCGATTCTCCAAGATCGCACACTTCCTGCCGGTCAAGGAGACGATCACTGCTAGTCAGTTAGCACATTTGTATATCTGCCGAATTGTGTCACTCCACGGTATTCCGTTGGAGATCAGTTCAGATCGTGGCAGCATTTTCACCTCACGATACTGGAATAGTTTCATGGAAGCTTTCGGGACTCGTCTGAATCTCAGCACCGCTTATCACCCCCAGTCGCAAGGCCAAGTTGAACGAGTTAATCAAGTGCTGGAAGACATGCTTCGCGCTTGTGTCCTTTCTTTCGGCATGAAATGGGAAGATGCCCTCCCGTACGCGGAATTCTCGTACAACAATAGCTATCAGGCTAGCTTGAAGATGGCCCCCTTTGAAGTTCTATACGGACGTAAATGTCGAACCCCCCTGAATTGGTCAGGAACTGGGGAACGACCCTACTTCGGACCGGATCTTGTCCAAGAAGCTGAAGAACAAGTTCGCATTGTGCAAGAAAATCTCAAGGCCGCACAGTCTCGCCAGAAGAGCAACTATGACCGCAAACACCGTGAAATGGAGTATCAACCTGGTGAATACGCATACCTCCGTGTCACTCCCATGAGGGGCACTCATCGTTTCGGTATCAAGGGCAAGTTGGCTCCTCGATACATTGGCCCGTTCCGTATCCTTTCCAGGAGTGGACCCGTGGCATACCGGTTGGAATTGCCGCCAAACCTCTCCCAGGTCCATGATGTTTTCCATGTGTCGCAACTCCGTCGCTGCTTCAAGGATCCTATCCGCGAAGTGGAGCATGATATGATCGAGCTGCAACAAGACTTGACTTATCGAGAACATCCGAGCCGCATTCTCGATCAGTCTGAACGCCGAACCCGCAACAAGACCGTCAAGTTCCTCAAGGTCCAGTGGTCGAACCATTCTGAAGATGAAGCCACTTGGGAACGCGAAGATCGCCTTCGCGATGAATACCCCGATCTTTTCCTCGCTACCACTTAAATTCTCGGGACGAGAATTCTTGTAGTGGGGGAGATTTGTAACACCCTCAGGTGCCTGTAACAGTAATCATCATCACTGTTGATCATCACTGTTGGATTATCACTGTTTGATCTCCCTGGTACCTGATAAAACTTTGTGAGGCTCATGATCAAACACCCCATGCACCATTTACTTGAGCCCTTGGGATCAAATCCCCAAGCCAAATGCACCTTGCTCATCAAGAAAACCAAACCCTAGTTGGAACTACTTTAAATGGAAATTAAAACAAAGGGCTGGAATAAAGTTATTCCAAAAATCATGGAACCATTTTATTAAATTGCCTAAAATCATTATAACCATGTTGGAACAACTTTGGTAATTTTTGGGAGTTACAAAAATTCCAAACAATTCAAACAGTAGGTTAAAATCCCTACTTTGGGCATTTAATATTTAAAAGGAATACCTAATGAATTTATTTTGCTGCACAACTTTTTGTGGCACCTCAGTAATATATAAAACTAATTTACAAACACCAATTATATTTTTCAAAAATGCTAGGGTTAGCAAATCAATTACAGAAAAGGATTTGAATAAACAGAAAACCAGAAATGGGAAAACGCTATAACTCGCCTGGGGCGAAGCCCACCTCAGCCCAGGCCCACTCCCCCTTGTCTTCTTCCTCCTCCAACCACCCCCACCTGCCCGTACGGCGGCCGCCGTGGCCACGTCGCCGCCAGCCCGGCCCCGCCCTCCAACTGCCCCCTGACGCCATGGACGCGATAAGAACGAAGCTGCCGACCCCCTGGACACACTCCCCCTCTCCTTCCCCTCCTCCTCCTCTCTCGCGCCTCGGGGAAAAGCAGCCGAGGGCCGCCGTCGCCATTACCGTGGCCAAGCGCGGCCAACGCGCTCCAGCCGCCTCACCGGGTTGTCCAGGAGCCGCGCCATCGTCGTCTTCGTCAAGGCCCGCAAGGAATCGAGCCCTAGTCCACCACGGCGAGCTCTACTTCGTCGTCTTCGTCTTCGGCTCCGGCGGGATCCGCGACAAATTCCGGCCACCTCACACCTCCCTCGAGCTAGCTGCCAGCCTCGACACGTCCCTGGTGAGCACCTCTACCACCGGCAACGCCCCGTTCCCCCTCCCGTGCCCCGTGGGTCGATCTGCCATTAGGGCAGAGGCTCCCCGCCGCCGTTTGTCGTCGTAGTCGAGCACACAGGCCGCCCCAGGCCACGCGTTTGGCACCGTTATACTCCCCGTGCTCCGTAGGGTTAGTTCCACCCACTGGACTGCCCGTTTTCGGCTCGTGGACGCGTTCGCCATTGGAGCCCGAGACCCCCCCTCCGCCATTGTTGAGCCCGTGCTCGCTCCGGCCACTTCCAGCCCCCGCCACCGCAACCAAACGCCGCCCCGTCGTCTCCCCGTTCGATTGGGACTAACCACGAGACCCCCCGTGCCCTGTGGCGTCGTCGCCGTCAACCTCGTCGCCGGCGAGCCTCCGGTGAGGTTCCGGTGAGGCTGCCAGGTGGGGCCCCCGGTGTCAGTTAGTTAATTAGGGGCTGATAGCCCACTGACCAGTGGGTCCCATCCCACTTAAGCACCGGTTAAAAATAACAAAACTATTAGTAAGAGTTTAGGTCACTGACAGGTGGGTCCCCTCTAATTAATTAACTTAATGATTTAGGTTAATCCAATTAATTAAAATTTAGTCACTGACATGTGGGTCCAGAGGCAATTTCTGAATTTTATAAAATGTTTTATAAATAACAGAGGCTGACATGTGGGTCCCACATGTCAGCACTGTTCTGGATAATGTTGTGGATAATGTTTTGGATAATGTTTAAATAAATAATAAAAGAAAATCCAGAAAAATCATTTAAATTGATTTAAAACTTTGAAATTCAATAACTTTTAAACCGTAACTCGGATTCAAAAACTTTATACATGAAAATTGATCAGAAAAATATAACGAATACGAATACGCTATCCGTATGTCTACCACACCCCTCTAACACAACAAACATCGAACATTCCCCCTCCGGACCGTCTGTCCGATAAATTGTCCGGTACTGTTAGAGTGCCCGGATGAATTTATTCCGAACACGAAAGTTGTACGGAATGGTTCAAATAGCACGGATACACCCCCCTTATATTGTTCCGGTAACCACGACACCTCCGGCTTGATCCTTCCCCCTCCGGACACCCTGTCCGGTAATCACCCGGGGCCGGTAGTTCATCCTCAGGTGAATTCCCGCTCCGAGCATATTGCATTACACTGTGTTAGAACACCGTTAACATTTCATTTATCATGTCATGCATCTGTTTGTATATGCTTGCTGTGTATTTACTGTTTCTTCCCCCCCTTAATCTCCGGTAGACCCCGCTGCTGCCGTCGACTACACCGCTGCTGAGTACGACTACGTCGTCGACAACCCTACTACTACCGTCGAGCTTGCAGGCAAGAAGAGCCATTCTCTTCCCCAGATATCGCCTATCTTTCCGTACATTTCTTGCACTAGGCATTGTTACTGCTGCTGCTACGTTTACAATCCTATTCAACTGCATAGCCTGTATTTTTTGTCGCCCCTTGATGTGCCTTCCTTTATCCTATGCTGCCTATTATTATTATGCATTATTCAGCAGTGAGCCCTGCGTATTGTTAGCTAGGATTAGATAGAGGGACGTGATCACTCAGGGGAGTAAATGCGGATACTTATATTATAACTGCACAGGTACGGTACAATGCAGACACCGTCAAAGGCCCCTACCTGGGTTATGCCTAGTCACCTCAAGTGTGAGCTATCAAGGAGTAATCTTTGTACTCCACTCGAGGCTGATTTTGTCTTGCCGCCATAGGGTCCTGTAAACGGTTGTCCTCCAGGTAAGAAGTCGGGCGACCCAACGGTGCCCGCGAGAGGTATTGCGACGGGACGACAGGGAGGGTACGACCAGTGTACCGGTGTGCTTGGCCCCTGGTCGTTGGCCGCGAGAGTTACCAACCCACGAAAGTCGAGCTCCTCCCGGAGCACACGCGAGACAAGGTAAGGAGACGGTTCACCTTGTTGGTAACCGCAGTGACTTGGTGGGACGACAGGGCAGGCACCGATGTACTGGTGGTCCTGGCTGCTGTCGTTGTCCGCGGGTCAGTTAAGTCGAGGCAACGATAACGGTTGTCACGCAGGTTAATTAAAAGGCTAAATGGTTCAGTGAATGTCTTGAGTTGGCTATATGCCATGTACGCACTACCTACCCGTGGGAATTACGAGTTATGGGCTCCTCTGCTTCGTAGTGTCGTCCGAGGACTCTTCAGACGTCAGCAGTACCGCGGCCTGCGCCGGGAAGTGGTGTTGTCTTATTTGCTCGCGCGGTGGTGTCTTATTTGTATTTGCTTTTACTTCACCGGCCAGCCTCGCACCGTGCAGGAGTACGTCGGGGTTAGGGTCCAAAGCCCCGCGTACATAGGATATAGTCCGGCGGATGACCTCTCTGTTGAGTTTGAAAGATGGGCTATGAAGTTTCGGATAGCCTTGGTGGAGCGTTCCCTAACAAGGTTCCCGCCACCCTGGAGATCCGTGCGTGTAGCGTAACACAAGTGCACCCCTGCAAGGAAGATTAATCTATTCGAATAGCCGTGTCCACGGTAACAGGACGCTTTATGCTGAAGCTGGATCTTACCACTAGAAACTATTATTATTAAAAGTATGGTTCCGGGTTTTCTTCCTCGCGGGGATGTCGAGGAGGTGAACTCGGAGGCATAGTTAATTATGATTACAACTTATTATTATACAATGCTGCAGCAACTTCTGCCGCATTGTTACTTTCATTTCTGTTATATAAACTGTTGGCTGATTCTTACCTCATGCTGCAAGACATCGTCGGAAGATGCTAGTCTTCGTTAGGCCTAGCTTCTTACCCTTGCTCTGTATTTCTGTCTTTCAGTCCACTATATACAGCCTCTTCTTTCCGTTGATACAATGCATAATGCTTAGTAGCGGACGTAAGACTCGCGGGTATACTAGATACTCACCTGCTTTATTTCCTTTACTGTTTTGCCTGATCGGCCGCTGCAGCCGACGTTGGAGCTCAGGAGCAGGAGTACCCTGGAGGTGCCTACTACGACGTCGAGTTCCCCGTTGACCAGGAGTAGTACTGTGGATCCCAGGCAGGAGGCCTCGCCTTTTCGTTCTGTATCTCTGATGTGATTTGTGCTAGCCTTCTTAAGGCAAAACTTGACTAACTATGTCTGTAATCAGATATTATGGCTTGTATGACTTATATATTCGGGTCCGCGTGACCCCCTCTATTGTAATATATTTGTTTATCCTTTTGAGTTTAGTGTTGTGCTGTGATATTATCACCGTGGCACCCTAATCTCAGTCGTGTACCCTGTGTGTATGATTACTGTACACGGTCTGATTTTGGGGGCGTCACAAGAAGTATCTTCATTAGGCCTTTATTTGAAAGACCTCTTAAGACTAGTTGTACAATTGAGGAGCTTTTTGATGATCTTGATAATGATTTGATTGATACAACTTGATCTTTTGCATCATGCCTAGCTTAAAGGCATAAAAGAAAGCGCTTTCGGGAGGCAGCCCGCAACCAATTTAGGTTTTTCTTTTTGCTTTTGTTGTGTCTTGATGTTTTTTACTACTGTAGCAACATCATTGTATCTTTATTTTTTCAGCTTTGTGCCAAGTTATAGCCTCTTATGATAAGGGAAGCAAAAGTTGTGACATGCTGTCCAGAAAACAGATTTTGTCCCTTGACAGAAAATTCGAATCAAATCACCAGATCATATTTTTGATCTGAATTTTTTTGACAGCATGCTCTATACAATTGAGAAACTTCCGTATGTTCTGAGTTTTTTTATTTGCGTTGCAGAAGTGCCCCTAAAAAATTCTTTACTACATGTTGTTCTGTTTTTCACAGATTCTGCCACGTTTTGTCTCTCCTAACTTTTGCAAACCTTAAGCTTGCTTTTTCTTTGCAAAAACTTTTTTGCACTCTTGAGAAACAGTAGCTCTTCAAGAATATCTTTATATCCAGTGGGAAAAATTATTTTATTAAGGGTACTAACCTCTCTAATCAGCTTATGATGAGTCATGTATGAAGGGAGTTTTCAAGTGTGCGATGGAAGATGATGAAAGAAGATCCAGGAGTGTCAAGCGCTCAAGCTTGGGGATGCCCCCATGCATCCCCAATAAATATTCAATGAGACTCAAGCGTCTAAGCTTGGGGATGCCCCCGTGCATCCCCTTCTCCATCAACAATCATCAGTTCATCCTTCGTCTCACTATATTTTAATCACTTCATGCGTTATGTGCTATGCTTGGAGCGTCTCGCTCTTAGGTTTTATTTTTAGTTTTCTTTAGCTTTTTCTTGCTTTTCATAACAAGTTAGATCACGTCTTACTTTGTGTGGGAGAGAAACACGCTCCACTTTCAAAATCTAGAACACATCATAGGATTTTTCCTGCCCATCTTTCTCTGTTGTGTGTTCTTTATCTTTTCGTAGCTACTGCCATGTTTAGTTTTAGTCTTAGTTTGTCTTTAGCAAGAGCCTTGGCTTTTGTTTAGTCTGTTGCTGGAACTCTTTTTATTATTCATGTTTATCTTGTTAAAGAGAGTTGGTTGTTGCACTGAGTTGTGTCTTGTCTTGAAAGTAGGTAATTGAGATTGGTATTTAATTCTAGTAGTAACTTGCAATAGTTTTGAGGTATTGTTGTGAGTAATGTTTGAACTTTTGGTGTCAAGAGCTCTAGCCTATTAGTGATACGTGTCGTATTTTGGGAAATCCGTGTGTATTTTCAAAACCTACAAAACTAGTTGAGAACTCTAGCTACTAGATGGGTCACTAATCTTTGAAGGGATCGAATATTAGAGTACACTCACGTACCATGAGTCGAGGATGCGCAAGGATAACCAAACCCCCATACACTCCTCCTCGGGGTACTTGTCTCTTTGTGAACCTCCTTATTAGATTGAGAGTTACCGATAATAAGTGCATGAGTTCTTCGGACTAATGTAAGTATTGAAAGTTGACACTTCCACCTTCCCATGTTTTGCTAGCCTCTCCCGTGCCGTGCATTGACTTCTTCTCACTCCGAGAGTTGGTGTCCACCTTAGCCGGTACATCCAAACCCTTGGCATGATACGCTCTGTCATCATAAACCTCCTTATATCTTTTCTCAAAACAGCCACCATACCTACCTATCAAGGCATTTCCATAGCCTTTCCGAGATATATTGCCATGCAACTTCCACCTCTTCATGACTTGATCTTCATGTCATACATGTTCCTGCTACACTGCCAGCGACATACATTGCATACATCATGATAGTTACATCTTCTTTATGATTTTGAGTACCTTGTAAAGTGTGAAAGATCTCCTATACCTTCTTGTAAAATAGAGTGTTGCCCTTAAGTGAGGAAAAGATCCCAAAGACACAATAAAAGATCCCAAAGAGGACAAATGAGAGTTAAATAGAAAGAGCCATTGAGGCCACAAAAAAATACAAAAAATAGAAAAAAGAGAAAAAGAAATAAAAAGAGAGAAAGGGGCAACACTACTATCCTTTTGAGAGATCCACACTAGTACTCCCTTTATATCCTTGTACTCCATAGAGATATCATTATGCATATAGCTATGTGGGGACCTTCACACTATAGAACTTGGCTTGCATATTCCAAGGACGAGCCTCCTCAAACGAGCTCTAGGTCTTCATGAGCAAGCAAGTTAGATGCACCCCCACTAGTTCCATTGGAGAGCTTCCTAGCTCGTATGTGCATCCGTTGCATGGCAATCCCTACTCCTCACATCATATCTATCATTTGGCATATCTTGCCTACGATTGTCCTCATTGATGTGAGCCTTTCTCCTCCTTTTTGTCTTCCTCCTCTGCACTTCTTTCTTTACCATCCTAAGTGTCAACTCTCGTGCTTACGCTCATCCATTGCATGAGTTCTCAAAAATATGAAAAAGGAGTGGATCAAATTGACTTGTACCTGGCTGGTGGTCTGGGGACGAGTCAAGATAAGATTCCAGAAAAAGACTAAGTGTGAAACTTTAGTAGATTGAGTTCTCAACAAATAAATGTTTTTCTCATATTCCCTATCCCCCTTCTTGCACGCAAACACCATTTGGAGACATTCGAGTCACGGACAACGAGAGCTCTTGCACCTTTTGTTCTTTTGTTACTTGTTTCAATGCTAATATAGACTCTTGCATGTTATGACTTGAATTGAGTTTCTAACCTTGATTGCTTTACTTATCAAAGTTCTTTTATGGTTGCTAGCATGTCACCACAGAAATTATGTCGTTATCATTTACCTACTCGAGGACGAGCAGGAATTAAGCTTGGGGATGTTGATACGTCCAAAACGTATCTATAATTTCTGCTTGCTCCATGCATGTTTTGTGTGATATTGCTATGATCTAGATACACTTTCATACACTTTTGATCATATTTGGACTAACCTATTAACTCAGTGCACCACAGTGCTAGTTCTTGTTTTCTGCTGTTTTTCTATTTTAGTTTTCCCCCATATAAAAAGTGCCAGAAAAATTCCGGGAAAAATATAGGAAAAATCAGCGTACAGGAAGCTTCGCGAAGAGCCCGAGTGGGGCCAGAGGGGAGCCAGGGGTGGCCCAGCCGTCCACCCGTCGCGGCCCCACCCCTGGCCGCGCCAGGGGGGCGCCTGGGGGCCCTGGTCCACCTCTGGCTGCCCCCCTTCGCCTATATATTCTCCGTCACGGGAAACTTCAGAAGAGAGAACCCTTTTTCGCGATCTCGCCTATGTTCCGCCGCCGCCGCACTTCCGAGATCGGGAGCACCAGAAGACCTCTTCCCGGCACCCTGCCGGAGGGAGGATTGACCTCCGGGAGTCTCCTCTCCACCATGGATGCTCCCGGATGTCTCTTGAGTAGTTTTCCTTGGACCATGGGTCCATGACCAGTAGCTATGTGATGTTCACCTCCCCTCTTTGTTCTTCATGGTTTAGACCTCGTGAGCTGCCCTACATGATCGAGGCACTTTTGTAATCTTTCTGCTATTGCTATGCTGAGTTTGATGGGATCTGATGGATTATGAGATTATGTTCAGATTGTGATTGAGTAATATATTTGGTTTTTATCTCTTATATTTTTGTTCCTAAGTAATTCTTGCATGTTCTCCGTTGCTGTTTATTGCTTTGGCCAAGTAGTAGGTAGTAACCCCAAGAGGGAACGTTATGCTCGATTGTGGGTTCATGCCCCCCGATGACACGCTTGAGTGACAGAAACATGAGTCTAGGGGATGTGATGTTGTCACAAGGGGGAAAACAACGGTGCTTGTAACCGCGGTTGCAAGGATTGTTTACTTTACTCAAAGTGCTTTTTAATGCAGTTGTCTGTTGCTTTGGGTTTACACTTTGGGTGGGGCTCGCAACTTAATACCAGCGAGATGTTCTGGATAGATATCTCAAGGTGGATGATTAGTAGTAGATGCAGTTGGATTTCGGTCTACTTATTTTGGCATACTGCCCGTGCTTTTGAGCCTCTTCCTTTCTTCTGTAGCATAGTTAGCATTGCGGTGCGTTCATAATCCTGTCAATTGCCCTTCTGTAATTTGTTTACCTCGCATAGCAGTTTTATCGTCTTTTGGGAGAGATACATCACTAGTGAACATCACGTATCCCGGTCCATATCCTCATTACTGTTTCCACGCTCATTTAATTTTCCGATTTTACTTTCAGTTGCTATCATTATCCTTTGTGTTTGATCCTTTATGAACAACAAGACCGGAGAGATTGACAACCTCTCTGAACTTCGTTGGGAACAAAGTTATTTGTGTCTGTGTGCAGGTCCGCGTCAGTAGCGCCGCTGACACCTACTTATCATCTTTGGAGTCCTACTGGAGACAAACCTTGGTATCTTTACTGAGGGAAATTTGCTGCTGTGCTGCATCACGCCTTCCACTTGGGGCTCACCAACGAAGGGCGAGAAGACTACACCCGTCAACTCTCGCGCCATCACATGTGTAGAATGGTTTTCAGTGTTTCATCATTGCCCTGTTCCTGAAATAATTTTTAGATTTTCATATTTCATCATTCATTTACTTCGCATCATTGTTCAGTCTTACAAAGGTACTCCAAGCTGACTTATCATCAGTCTTTTAGCTATGAATCATCAGATTGTTTAACCTTTGTGTTTGATCAGCTAGTGAGTTATCAGTTTTCAGAATTATTTCAGAAATTCAGCAATATTATCATTTATATTAGTAATCTTTGTTACCTTAGTCATTTAAGTTTTCAGTGTTAATTTATCAGCTAGTGATTTATCAGCGTTGAGTCATCTAAAGTTAAGTTTGTCTATCCAACTCTTTTTGGTACTATCTATGAACTGATCCTCGGTTATTTAAGTTAATAGTATGTCTCTTTCTTCAGTTAATATTTACTTCTATTTATTCAGTCATATTTAGTTTATCAAATATTCAATATAGTTTCTTCAGTCTTATTGGTATTTTTTTCATGTCCCAAGTCTATGTTCTCTGCATATATATAACTTGGTAGTTTAGCAGATTCGTTATTTTTTCAGTCTTTAGTTTTTGTGTATCGGCATTGTCCTGTTCTTGAAATCATTTTCAGTTTTTAATTCAAGTTCTTCAGTGTTCTATTAGATTTCAGTGTATCATCATTTTTCAGTTTGAATTCAGTTATTAAGATGTTTGAATCATAATTATCCCGTTCCTGAAATCATCAGTACCCGATTTAGTTATTTGTCTGTATAAATTAGTGTTAAAGATTTGTTGTTTAATATTTAGTGCTTCAGTTGTCAGCCCTATTATTTCATTATTTGCATCAATATTCAGTTTTCCTCTCTGTCCCTTTGGTAATCTTTAGTGTAACCATTTAGACCATTCCAGTCCATCATTTATTATTTATGTTACCTTTATTTCAGTAAAAGTCATTGTTCCTCTCAGTCTACTTATTCTCAGGTATTAGTCTTCCTCGCATGGGGAATTGCTTCTTCAGTCTTAGTAGTTTCATTGACATTGTTAGATGTCAATTTCTACTCAATCAGTCTTGTGTAGGTGTGTGTGTGTACATCGATCACTCTTTCAGTTCACAGACGCGTTTGCAAAGGCTGGAAGATTAACATGGGGGTAAGAAAAAGATTAACAATAATAAGACCTCTTATTTTCTCTTGAGTATCATAATTTGTTAGTTTGAGTTGTTGTGCAGGTTTCATTTCCCCCATATATTTACTCCTTTTAGAATCACACCTTTGTTTGTTATAAAGCAGGAGTTAGTCCAAACTCCACCAGGCTAGTATCAGACTCAACCTTAATTTAGTCAGTCAGAATTTCTATTGACGCCGCCTAAACTTTGCGTTTTTTCTATACTATTATCGCTCAGTAGTGTGTAGTAGTACTAATTCTCCCCTAAATTTACAACTTTCATGCATATCAAATGGAGATGTACAGCGGGTGACTTTTGACATAAACCCTATTTTCGCATGACGAGCTCCATATATTGGAAGGAGCTCAACCGGTCTCACGTTCTGTATGCTTAGAAGAGTACGCACTATTGCCCTCCCTCCATTGCAAACTAGGATTCCATTCGAACGTTTGTTGAAACTAATTGAGTTCAGAACGTAATTTATGTTTTATTTACTATACTATGATGCAACTTATTTGTTATTGTTTTCTTTTTACCAATGGCATTGCTTTTTAGCATATAGTCAGTAAGATTGTAGCTTCATACTATTTCTATGTCAGTTTGGTCTCTGGAAATTTCTGCTTATCTCTTTCTATATTTCAAACTTGAAGGCATGGCTGGAACTCTTCTAGCTTGATGTCTATGTACAGTTGCGTCTTCAAAGTTAACTTTTACTACTTTTTATTTTTCAGTTTAGGATGCTATAATGTACGACACTCATCAGGCTTTGTTCAGGTGCTTTAGGTGATATATGAGTTGAATTGAAGCGGCATTTTCTTGTGTTTTTATTGTCAAACGATTTCGCCTTTGTAGTTGAAATGGATAACTAGATGCTTGAGGGAACTAAAACTCTTGTTCATGCCTGAAAATGGAATATCCTCACAAAATACATTTACTTTGTTCATTGTATAGTATGAAATGGAATATCCTCACAAAATACTTTTAGTTTATATTCACAACTGAATTTATTCAGCAAGGGGAAAGTACGCAACTAATATCAAACGGATGGTACAATTTTTTAGGTAAATTTCAAAGCAGGTGCTTTCTCTGACGGTAATTTTTGTAAATTCAGAGCAGGTGCTTTCTCTGATTTTTTTCAGTTTCTATTTGACAACTGAAGCTTAAGTTTCTAATCAAAACTGAATTTTTTGAGCAAGGGAAAGTACACAGCTAGCGTGGATGGGTTGGGCGAGCGGATGTGTACCTTAGCTGGGGCGAGGACTGCACGCGACGGCTCCAAGTCCGCGCAATCTGGATCACAAGAAGCGTCCATGTCTTCACCCCACGCAGTCGTCGCCCCCTGCACTAATTTTTTTCTTGAAGAAGAAGGTGATCAAGGTGGAAGGAAGAAGACGAAAAGGCTTTGCACTTGGGGGATGGCCCGTGTGGAGCTATTGGCCGAACCCAGCCCGCTTAAACTGACAGGCGGGTGATTTTTGCGTTAACGGGTTCGCTAGGAGGCCTGTTATTGGAGGCAGGTTTGGTGTGTAGGTTTTTGAACCTGACAAGGGAAATAAAATAGACGTTTTCTTCTGTACTGATTTGTTTTTAGACTGAGTTTGTGAGAGAGGGAGCCAATCATCTAGCGGACAAGAAATGACATGACGCAAATTCAAAATCAGACGGCTGTTGATTAGTCACTCCCTAGATAATAGATAGATAATTGTTATTTGGTGCCGAAGAAAGGTACCGAAGCTAAACAAAAAGTCACCCACCGAATCACAAGTCCTATTGATCTGAGCTGATTCACTAGGACTTAGGTGGAAGTTTGCTAGCCTTTTTATCTTGGAGGAATGCAAGCCTCCTATATGGTTAGAGAGTCATCTTTATAGAGCGAAGAGCAATTGTCGCCTCGAATTTCAAGTCTGTTAAAGGTTTCGGAGATTTTCTTAATAATCTACCACGAGTCAAAACTGACCAAGCTCAAGGAGATTGGTGCAGTGGAGAAATGGACGGAGAGATGTTAGCTCCCGTGTTCAATCACAAGTCCCTCCAACCAGACGTAGCACTTTGCAGAGTGTGAACTGGTCGAACAAACATCGCTGCGTACTGAGGCTCGTTCTACTTTCCCGCACTTACATTCAGTACTTTCAGTTTCAATGTTGTGCTTCGTTATGTTCTGCTTCACTATGTTTAGCTTTCCTGAGTACTTTTGCTTCATAATTATCTGTTATGTTGTTCTTCCTTTGCTGCCTTTTGCTTCACTTCGAAATTTTTGTCGAAAGTGATCATTCACCCCCCCTATGATCACATCCTTGGTCTTTCAATTGGTATCAGAGATAACCTCGTAGAGTGTTGCCAAGTATGTCGTTTACCGCTATTCATTCCGGCGAACCCATTCATGTGTTCAATTGAACTGACTATCCATACTAGAAGGATAAGATGATGAGAAACATCGTATCCATTGATAAAGATGTTTGGGAAGTTGTTAGACAAAGATGCCCTTACTCCTGATGAAATGAAGAAACCGGCTCTTGATTCACAAGTTTGGGTATTCATCACAAATCACTTGATTCATGAGAAATATCATGAAGTGAAGAATATCCCCTCTGCTAAAGGTGTCTGGGACTATCTTGAGAAGATTGGAGAAGGTGTCTCTATCTAGAAAGATGCTCGAATTGAAACGCTCCAAATAAAATTCCATCGGTTCAAACGTCATGAAGGTGAAAAGGTTGGTTCTATGTACAGAAGACTCACTGCTCTAGCGAATGAGTTGACCTCCCTCGGTGCAACTGATACGTCCAAAATGCATCACTATTTTATATAGTATTTCATCCCTATTCATTGATATATTTTATGCTATGATGCTATTCTTATGTTGTTTTGGCTTGTTTTACATAGTTTGCAACTTTCTGATGCCGAAGCAGCATACGCAGGATTCATCGGTAAAAAGTGGACGCTGAGTTGCTGTAAGTGCATCAAGTGCCTTCCCCTTGAGGTGTTGGAGTTTGATGTCAAACCGGTTAAGGGACTGATGTGTTTGTGAGTATACACAGGAGAACAGTCCCTGATGAGGTGTTTAACCACCAATCTTGACCCCCCAAAATGTTGAGGAACATTGAAGAAAATGGTGCGTTTCCTGAAGAATGAAGTCGCGCAAAATCCTGAGGAAACAGGATCCTGAAGCGTTCGGTTGAAGCGCTCGTTTGAAGCTGAAGCTAAAGACGATCCTGAGGACGTTCGCGCTGAAGACGAAGTTGAAGCGTATTCTTCGTTAAGACTTTTTATATTTCTTGAGTCATAGGAAACACCACACTGTTGGAGGGGTTGAAGAAAACGAGTTCCGAAGGTCCGAGGAAGTGCTCAGTTAGGAATCCTGAAGAAAAACCCTGAGGAAATCTCCTGCAGTAGAAGTTCAGTCCTCGGGTGTCTGAGACGTTGTTCTTCAGGACACTGAGGAATCTGTCTTCGGTTGAGGAGTCTGGAAACTGCGAGTGCAGTTCTCCTGAAGAGTTTTCTCCTGCAGTAGAAGTTCGGTCCTCATGTGTCTGAGACTTTGTTCTTCAGGACACTGAGGTAACTAACTTCGGTTGAGGAGTCTGGAGAGAGAATACTTTGACCGTGCCACGTGTTGCGTGGTGAGAGGCTAGAACCTGTCTAGCAACGGTCTGTTCCGAGGGCATGAGAGTAATTGCATGCATGGGCATTTATGTCCATTCACCTCGGGTTGCTCCGCGGCTATAAATAGCCACCCCCAGCCCCATTTGTGGGCTGGCTGCTCCAAGAAGAAAACTGACACTTGTCATTTGAGAGCAACCCACCTCTGAGGAAACTGAAGAACCTTTGTGAGGAAAACCACCAGCCTGAGTAGTTGAGCATTTCTGAGGAAGTCGGTTCGAGTGATCCGAAGCTTTTTACTCTTGAAGACTGTGATCTTCCAGCCGGTGTAGTAGTCTTCAGTCTGAGGAAGTCAAGATGCAATTGTGACTTCCCGGAGTGACTGAGTCTGTGAAGGTTTCGGGAGTCTACCTTGAAGACTCACCTGAGTTATTGGACGGAGTCTGAGGACTTTAGTTCAAGGAGAACAAGGTGAAGACTATGTCTTCTGAGTTGAATCTCAGCCTCTCCAACCAGACGTAGAGTTGTCACAGCAACTTGAACTGGTCTACCAAACCCATGTCTTCAATTACTGGTGACATCTCTTCAATCTCTTAAGCTTCAGTATTATGTCTTCAGTATCTATGGTGACTTCGTGTGCTTCAGCTCTCCCTCTGCTATTTGTCTTCATACTATGGATCTGAAGCACTTCTGCTTATCTGAATTGATTTATTTCTGTTGCATTATGATGTGCTGCCCTAATGATTACATTCTGCAAAGTTTTATTTCTTCATGATTTTGGTAACTTCTTCAGCTTCATGATTGCTTCAGTCCTGAAGAAAAACAAAATCCTGTAGTAAATTTTAAAATCTCCCATTCACCCCCCCTCTGGTCGATATATTGCACTTTCAATTGGTATCAGAGCAAGGTACTCCCTTGTTCTGTGTGATTCGGTTTAACCACCTGGAGTTTTAGTTATGTTGACCTCAGGTACCTTGAGCGTTGCCTCAAACTGCCCCATCTTCGATGGAACAGACTACCCATACTGAAAGAACAAGATGAGGATGCATCTTGAAGCCATTGACAAGGATCTGTGGGACATTGTTGATCAAGGCATCGCTGAAGCAAATCTAATGACTGCTCCTGATGTAGTCAAGAAAAACTGGCAGCTTGTTGCAAAAGCTCGAAGCATCATTGGTGGTCATCTCAATAAGGCTCAGTTCAACCGTATCAGTGGTCTGGATACTGCAAAGAAAATATGGACGAGACTGTCTAAAGTTAATGAAGGAGTCTCAGCTCAGCGAGACTCACGAATTGATACACTCCGCAGTCTCTTCAATCGGTTCAAGAGGCTAGATAATGAGCACGTACAACAAACCTTTGACAGACTCACTGACATATCCAATGAACTTCAGGCTCTTGGTGCTGTTGATATCACAGATCATGAAGTTGTGAAGAAACTGCTGAGGTCACTGGATGACTCATTTGAGTTCCTATCACTGATGATTCAAGAAAGGCCAGACTTCAAGACTCTGGACCCTGCGGATATTCTCGAGCGCCTCAATGCTCATGAACTGAAGCTCTCTGAAAAACGAGACTTATACAGCTCCACGCCTAAGGTCCGCGTGCTAAAAGCTAGAGCACGAAGAGTGTCCTCTGATGAAGAGTCTGAGGCTGATACTGATAATCCTGAGACTCTCAGCCGTGAACTTGCTCTCCTTACCAGGAAGTTTCAAAGGTTCACGAAGAAGAATCGCTTCGGAAACTCCTCAAGGTCGTTATCAAGAAAAAGCAAAGATGATGACTCTGCCGAAGCTAGAAAGAGAGTTTGTCACAAGTGCAAGAAACCTGGGCATTACATCGCTGATTGTCCTCAATGGGAAAAAGAAGCTAAACTGAAGAAGAAGAAGAAGAAAGGGAAAGATGAAAGTTCTGACGAAAAGACAAAGAAGAAATCCTCAAGATCTTCAAAGTCTACTGGATACCGGAACAGTAGCTCCCGTAAGGCTCGCGCTTATCTCGGGAAAGAATTGGACTCGGAAGAATCTGGTTCCAACCCTGATGCTGAGGAAGAAGAATCTGAAGAATCTGAGGGTGTGGCTGGTTTGGCTCTTGCCACGACACTTGTCTCAAAGTCAATCTTCAGCACTAAGGATTCTGGCCCATCACATGCTGTTAATGAAGCTGAAGACACAACTCCTTCCTTCTGCTTCATGGCCAAGTCCTCTAAGGTATCTTCTTACTCATCATCAGATGAACCCTCTGATGAAGAACCTGATGAAAACTATGCTAAACTTGCTAAACTTGCGTCTAAGCAACAACGTGCACTTGAAAAGACTCAGATCTCATTAAACAAAAGTGATGATATGTTGGTTGAGGAAATGACGAAGACTCAAAAGTTGACTGATGAATCAAAAATTCTTCAGTCAAAGTTTGATGACTTGTTCAATCGCTATGAGACACTCCTTACCGATCATGAAAAGCTATCTCATGAGTTCCTCATGAGGAAACAAGAAATTGAACGTGTAAGGATGTCTCATAACGATCTGAGGAAAGAAAATGAGTCACTCCTCTCGCAACAGATCATCATGCCACAAGAAGGATTCAATCCTCCCTGTTTAAAATGCATTGAACGTGATCAAATCATTTCTGTGTCTAGTTCTTCAATGTCTTCAGACTCTGTTATCTCTATTACTTCTGTGGTACCTAACCCCTCATCTGAGGATACCATAGACATTGCTGAAGAAAATGCTAGGTTGAAGAATCTACTGGAAACAGGCATGTTCAAGAGTCTGAAAGGACATCAGACTCTCTGTGACATTCTCAAGAAACAGATCCTCAACAGAAACCCGAGGAAAGAAGGTATTGCATTCACTCGGAGACTCAACCCTGATGGGTCTTACTGGAAACCTGAACAATATCCTGAGACCATTTGGGTTCAGGCAATGATGCCTCCTCCTGACCCCTATACCTTATCTGGTTATGATGCTGCTTCTTCAGATATGATGATTGAGTCATTTGACTCAAACTATAAACTGTTTAAAAATTGTAATGGTGAGGTATTTGCCAGATACATTGGAACTAACTGCAGGAACGGTCCTCCAGTCAAGCAGATCTGGGTGCCAAAGGACCTCATCACTAACCTTCCTGTGAATGCAGATGCAAATGAGCTGAGGATATCATCTGAGGACGATACCTCGAAAGGAAATGATTATAATCATGTATCTGCTAACCATTTTGTTCACAGGGAAGCTCCTCATAAGAATGCTTATTCATTTGTTTATCCTGATACTGTCATCACACACCCCATTAAGTCTCATTATCCTCATCAATCCTCATGTGCCTCAAGACCACCCATAAAGATGTGGGTGGTTAAGAACTAATCATCCGTGCAGGGACATGTCCTGAGGCAATTACAATTTATGCAGATCATATGCCCAGGACAATAACAAATGAGTCAGTTGAAGGATAATTATATTGTTTGATTTCATAGAATCAATCCTGAGGAACATCCTGAGGAATTAATTCTGATGAATCTTAAACTCCTCAAATTGAAACTGGCTCATAACTTGCTGTATGAGATACTAATTCATTTGCAGGAAAATACTGAATGGGTGATGGATAGTGGATGCACAAATCACATGACTGGTGACAGAAGTCTTCTTATGGAATCATCACTAAGTCCTTCTTCAAAGAAAACCATCACCTTCGCTGATAAAGGTAAAAGTAAGGTATTGGGTCTCGGCAGAGTGGCTATCTCTCGAGACCAACACATTGATAAAGTCATGCTTGTTGAATCTCTTGGGTACAACTTGATGTCTGTATCTATGCTGTGTGATCTTGATCTTGCTGTTCTCTTCGGAAAACATGGTTGTATTGTCTTCATGGTTAGCGATAAATCCACTATCTTCAGTGGGATTAGGAAAGGTGACCTGTATATTGTAGATTTCTCTGAAGGTCCTCAGGTTTCTACATGTCTCATGGCACGAGCCTCAGAGTGCTGGCTATGGCATCAAAGACTCGGCCACGCTGGAATGAGAAATCTTCAGAAGCTGGTACTGAAGAAACATGTCCTCGGGATTGAGGAAATCAGATTCACAAAGGACTGGCTCTGTGGAGCCTGCGAAGCTGGAAAGATGACCAAGGCCAACCACCCAGCGAAGACCATCATGACCACTACGAGACCACTGGAATTACTTCACATGGATCTATTTGGTCCTCCAAAGTATTCGAGCTTTGGAGGTAATATGTATGGTCTTGTTATTGTTGATGACTTCTCACGATACACTTGGGTGCATTTTCTTCTCTATAAGTCAGGAACTCCAGCAATTCTTAAGTGCTTCGCTCAGCGAGTCATGAACAACTACAACCTGAAGATCAAGCACATTCGAAGCGACAACGACACTGAGTTCAAGAACTTCGGTGTGGAAGAATTCCTCGATGACTTGGGAATTACTCATGAATTCTCAGCGCCGTACACTCCTCAGCAAAATGGTGTTGTTGAGAGAAAGAATCGAACCCTCATCGAGATGGCTCGCACGATGCTGGCTGAGTACAATACTCCACTCAAGTGGTGGGCTGAAGCAATCAACACCGCATGCCACATCGTCAATCGAGTGTATCTTCATAAGTTCTTCAATAAAACTTCATACAAGTTAATGATCGGTAAGAAACCCAATGTAAGTTACTTCAAAGTATTCGGTGCACCTTGCTGGATACGTGATCCTCATCACGAGTCCAAATTTGCACCCAAAGCATGTGAGGGTTTCATGCTTGGTTATGGTATGAACTCGCACACCTACAGAGTCTTCAACATTAGTCATTATAAAATTGTTGAAACTGTAGACGTGCGTTTTGATGAGTCTGATGGCTCCCAAAGAGAGCACCTGCCACATGATTTAGGTGAAGCACCACCTGAAGAACAGATCAAGAAGATGGGTGCTGGTGACATCATTCCTGTGGATCATCCTGAAGAAATCCACGTACCTCCTGCTCCTGAAGAACACCCAAATCCTGAAGCGAATAATTCTGATGATGATCCAGATCCTGAGGCACCTGACACGCCTGAAGTTCCTGAAGCACCTGAAGCTGATGCAAACGAATCTGATAGCAGTGACGAAGATGCACCTCAAGATCATCCACCTCGACTTCCTCGTGTGGCAAATGAAGTTCAAGTGGACAAAATCCTCGCTGACATCAACCTACCAGGTCCTCTTACTCGTGCAAGAGCTAATCGTATAGCTAACTTTTGTGGGCATTTCTCGTTTGTATCAATTTCAGAGCCCACCAAAGTCTCCGAGGCATTCCGTGAAGCGGAATGGATTCAGGCAATGCAAGACGAACTTCTTCAGTTCAAACTGAATGATGTTTGGGAACTAGTCAAACGTCCTGATCCTAGAGTTCACAACGTCATCGGCACGAAGTGGATCTACCGCAACAAACTTGATGAAGATGGACAAGTCATCAGGAACAAAGCTCGTCTCGTAGCTCAAGGATATACTCAAGTTGAGGGGATCGACTTCGGTGAAACCTTCGCTCCTGTAGCTAGACTTGAGTCTATTCGTATTATGCTTGCATTCGCTAATCATCATAATATCAAGTTATATCAAATGGATGTGAAAAGTGCCTTCCTCAATGGTAATATCGAGGAAGAAGTATATGTTTCTCAACCTCCAGGTTTCGAAGACGCCAAGAAGCCTGATATGGTGTACAGATTGAAGAAAGCTCTCTATGGACTGAAGCAAGCCCCTCGGGCTTGGTATGACACACTAAGGGACTTCCTCATCAGCAAGGGCTTCAAATCTGGTTCCCTCGATCCAACTCTCTTCACAAAAAGATATGATGATGCATTATTCATATGTAAAATTTATGTTGATGACATAATATTTGGATGCACTAACAAGAAATACAGTGAAGAGTTTGCATTCTTGATGAGTGAACAGTATCAGATGTCGATGATGGGCGAACTGAAGTTCTTCTTAGGACTCCAAATTCGTCAACAACGCAACGGCATCTTCATCTCTCAGGAGAAGTACCTCAAGGAGTGCCTGAGGAAATTCGGGATGCAAGGCTGCAAGGGCATCAAGACACCGATGCCTACAAACGGACAACTTGGCCCCGATGAAAATGGCAAGGAGTACGATCAAAAGGTATACCGCTCCATGATAGGTTCACTGCTATATCTATGTGCATCCAGGCCTGATATAATGTTGAGCGTTTGCATGTGTGCCCGATTCCAAGCGACACCAAAGGAATCGCATCACCAAGCGGTGAAACGAATTCTTCGATATTTGGCTCACACCCCGTCGCTTGGCTTATGGTATCCAAAAGGCACACAGCTGGATCTCGTCGGGTACTCAGACTCAGATTATGCTGGAGATCGAGTGGATCGGAAGTCTACCTCAGGAACATGTCACTTCCTCGGACGTTCTCTTGTATGCTGGTCATCGAAGAAGCAGAACTGCGTCTCCCTCTCCACCGCTGAAGCTGAATACATTGCTGCTGGTGCAAGCTGCTCACAGCTTCTTTGGATGAAGCAAACCCTGAAGGACTACGGCATCAACCTAAAGAAAGTACCACTACTATGTGACAATGAGAGCGCCATCAAGATCTCTCAGAACCCAGTACAACACTCGAGGACGAAGCATATTGAGATACGGTATCACTTTCTTCGGGATCATGTCTTGAAGGAAGATATCGTCATCAGCCACGTGAAGACTGAAGATCAACTTGCTGATATATTCACTAAGCCTTTGGATGAGAAGCGATTTAGCACTCTGAGGTGTGAGCTAAATATCTTAGATTCCTCAAACGTCCAGTGAATGGACACACATCCTAACGCTTAAACAATATTGAAGAATCCTGATGCACAACACACGATGCGTCGTACTCCTCAACTCATGAGGAACTACCTTGCTATGTGTGAAGAAATTAACGTGGAATTGACTCAAGATCCATACGACAATTGTATGGTATCAAGTGTCTCATTCCCTATAGGGTGGGTAGCGCCACCGCCCAAACACCTCAGGATTGGGTGATCCTCAACTACCTCAGGATTTGATGTTATTGATCTTCCTCAAGATTCGAAGTCTTCATTTCTGATGATTATCGTGTTTGTCCTCAACAGCGTTCACCTATAGTTATTGATCTTCAGTTTTTGCTTCTTCAACTAGGTGAACGTGATCGGACCCATCTCTCTGTGCTCACTTATCTAATCTGTCTATCTCATATGCGTTCATCAGGAAATTATATTCCTCTGGCATGAGACCTGTCATCATCATTTGCCTGAGACCATTTGTCTTTGTCTTCAGCCATTATCCTCAATGTCCTCAAATCACGGATTTTCTGTTACAACTGTCTTCAATTTGTTGCGATTTTACCGCACGTCGTAATTATCCACTATCACGATATTCACTGAGGATCCCAACAATCAGGGGCTATCTCGTCCACAAATTTCGCAACCTCTTCAGCTCCCACCCCTCTATAAATAGCTCTCTTCCCTCCCCCCCGGTCATTTACCCCCCAACGCCTCCCTCACTCTCGCATTGCCGCCCTTGAGCTCCTCACGCTCGAGCGCTAACATCGCCGGAGTTCGCCGTCGCCGGGGACGAAGACACATTGTTCCTCAGCATTCGCCTCAAGTCTGGTATGCTTATTCCTCAGCACAACATTCCTCAGTACTGTTCATCCTCCACTGTGCTGCTAGCTCACTGAAACCTGTACCTATGCCTCAATCCTTTGTATTACTCAACCTATTCCTCATGAACGCATATAACCGTACCCCACTTCCCTCGCAACTTAATTCTGTCACAGGTACATGTCTGCTGAGGAATCGCATGGTTCTCATAGTCTCACTTCATTTGCAGCTCAGCTCGAACGTACAATTCCTCAGTCTCCTCAGCTGAAGAAAATGGCTCCTCGACGTAAAATCACTGATACCGCAAAAGACCTGCCCCTAAAGCTATATGAAAAGCTGAAGACTCCCGAAAGAGAAACCGGTGAACAACGTAAGAAACGGGTTCAGAAAATCACAAGAGAATGGGCCAAGCGTTGGGTGGCCTACCAATGGCTGAATCCTCAACATGAGGAAATGTTCGCAGTCAATCCGCCCCTGAAGACCTTGGGTATCAAGGCTCGACCTCCACCAGCTCCTGGTGTTGTTCCTGATCCAACCACACTGCGCAGACCTGAAGACTTTCCTGCGGCATATGAGCTTTACCTCAAACGCTCTCGCAGCCGTGTCAAAAATCTGGTCCGTGACATGACTGCTTCAATACAAATTCCGCCTCAAGATCAGTCTCAACCTAGACAACAACCTCCGCCTCAGCACCGCAAAAAGGCTCCGGGCATGAAACCTTTCTCTAAGACCTCAACTAAGCCTCAAGTTGTTGGCTCCTCATGTCAACGAACAGATGGTGCTGCCCCCTCTTCAAGAATACGCACTGATGAATCTGGTGCTCCTGAGGCCTCAACCACAATGCCTCAGCATCACCTGAAGACCAAAACTGTTCTTCAACGGGGCCCTCATCCTTCACCAAAGAAAACTTCTATGCGTGGCGCCATCCATCATACTCCTCAATCTTCTGATGATGACGATGAATTTGAGGATCTGGCCGGCTTCGTCGCCACTGAAGCTGATAAGATTGAATACGTGCGTGCTGCGGCCAGACGCAAAGCTGAAGCAACGGGTTCAGAAATCCCGCTTCTCCTTGATCCCAAGAAGATCTTGGAGTACATTGAAATTTGGTCTGTTAAGCCTGACACTCCGCTTGATGATTTGGACATTCCGAAAGACATCAAGTTCTATGTTCAACAGTTCCTCATAAATGAGATTCATCAACGTGATCTTCAGAAACAGTTGAAGGCCAAACTGAAGAAAGTCCACAGTGACTTCAAGAAGAAACCTATCACTGAAGTTACTCCTCAGGAGTTTACTGAGCATCAATGCGAAGTTCAACGTCTCAACATTGAGTTCGCTGCCAATCGTGCTTATATTGGTCAATCCAAGGAATGGATCTCACAACAGATGACCAAGTTGATGAAGCTTCGACAGCCTGCTGATGCCTCTGCCAAAAGCCTCAAGCGCACGCCTGAAGCACAACCCTCAACCCCACCTGCTGCAAAGAAGCCTGCTGTTGAGGATCCCATTGATGCTACACCCCTTTCCTCAGCTCCTCCTACAACACAGCCCGCTGATACCACCACTCATATCACTGCTGCCTCAACTCCACCTCAAAATCCTCACCGCAGCTTAATAGTCTTCACTCCACCCCCTGCTGCAACACCCTTTGTTCCAACTCCACCGTCCCCACCGCCACCAGTTATCACTGAGGTTGAAGACATGGACGTTGATATTATGGATGATGGAACTCCTCGCATTTATGATGAGGACTATGGGCTGACAAACTCACCCACTCATACTGTCTTCTCACCTGAACCTCACTCCAACACAGTGACCGAGGTGCTTCCTGACACTTCTCTGCAGCCTGAAGCCTCTGTTGGTGCATCGTCCTCAGCGTCTGATGCTGATGACCCCGAAGCCTCTTGTGCTCCAACAAATTCTTCTGCTAATACTGATGCAGCTGACACTACAACTGCTGATCCTCAGCCAGACCCACCTGCTGCTGAAACTGAAGCTGAAGCCGACCAAAACACAACTGCCCCTCCTGAAGCAGAAACCAGTACAAATGCTGAAGCCTCGAAGGATGGCTCTGAAGACAAACATGCCACATCACCTCGTCTCCCCAAGGACATTAACACATCTGTACCTGATGCCTCTGCAGCGACTCCGCCTCATCCTCAAGCTACTCTTCAGATTGAAGTGCCTCAAGTGCCTTCCCCACCTCAAGGCCCAGTTCAAGCTCGGTCCTTGTGTCCAAAGCAGAAGCGACCATTCTTCCGTGACCTTGAAGCTGATGATACTCCAAGCTTTGATGCTACTGATTTCTTCAACACCATGAGTTTCTTTCAAGAGGGGATTCAAAATCCGTATCACTCTGCTCCACCTCGAAAGCTGCTGAGGTTCTGGACTGCCACTCAGAAGAACTACTATGCTTCAGTGCTCTACAAGCAAAACAAATTGTTTCCTCACAAGCACATTCCTCTGATGGATATGGAAGCTCTTCCCTGCTTCAACAATGTGCTTCAGGATCTGCATCATGCCAAGCTGCTTCAATTCTGCTCTGAATGCATACACTGGAATGAAGAGCTTGTGCTTCAGTTTTATGCCACTTTGTATGTTTCAGGAAATCCTCTAGATATCAACACCTGGACCCTCGAGTGGATGACTGAGCATCATCACTACATCATCACTGTTCCTGAAGCAATTGAGATACTTGAGTTGCCTCAGTGCACTTCCCCTACGGACTGCTCCTATGGGTCTCAGATTCTTCGCGATGAACTGATGAACATGCTCATGAAGCCTCAGGCCCCTGAAGCCCCAGCTCGCACAACGTTTGCAGTCTCTGAGCTTCAGTATCTGCCGAGTACATTGTATCGGATTCTGGCGAAAACCTTCTGCCCCATCAAAGGCTATGAATCCTCAGCTGAAGAAGTTGTTGGCGTCATGAAGAACATCCTTCACAACCTCTGCATGTCTGGGCCAATCAACGTCCCTGACTTCTTCTTCAGAACTCTTGCTGATGCTGCACAGAATCCACACATCCTGAAGCGATACGCGCCATGGATCATGAAGCTCATCCGCGCAGTCACAAGAATTGAGTATCAACCTGATCACCCGAATCACAGGACCTATCTGCCACCTGTTGAAGTGCTTCAGCATACAATTGCCACAAATGACAAAGGCAAAGGCCTCTTTTATGAAGAAGTTCTCCCGACCAATTCCCTCGCTGGAAATATTCGTCATCCTCAGTCTTGCACAACTGATGAAACCCGCACTCATGCTTCAACTGAGGATACAACTCAGGCTCGAGTGATGACTGATCGAGAGCTTCTGATTAGCCTTCATCAGAAAGTTGACAGAAATCATGACTGGGTAAAACGTCAGTTTTCTGAGATCCTCAGCTATATGGCTCAGACACATTCTTCAGTGAAAAAAGTACATCAGTATACTCATCATACATATCAACATCTTGATGCCTTGATGAAAGAAGTACTCACTCCTGAAGACATTGCACAGTTGGATCTTCAAAAGCCTCCGATTCCAGCAATCAAACCACCGAGGAAATTCAGACGCTGCACGACTCCTCCTCCGGCCATGGATTCTTATTCCTCAAACCAGGAGATGACTGCTGAAGAAGCTGAAGACACAACTGCCTTCCCTCATACCGCAACGGACTGCCTCAGGCGTGACTCACCTCAGCCTTGAAGCAACTACCAACGGGCGTTAGCTTCAGTTTTTCCCTTTTTGTTCATTATATGACAAAGGGGGAGAAGTCTGTTAGTCTTCAAGCGGGTCTTAGTTATGGGGTTCTTCAGTTACAACTCTCGTTCTTCAGACATTTTTGTAATGAGTTGTAAACTGTTATTTTGGTGTTTGCCTGATACTTTTTCTCAGTTATCTCATGCTATTTTCTCACATTTATCATATATGCATGTGATTGTCTCTGCAAACATCTATATCAGTGCGGTGGTTAAATCCTCAAACATTTCAGAACATGCACTGATACAAAAATACCTGGATATAGGGGGAGCTCCTCATATACCTCAAAATGCTTTTGATATTAAACATTCTTCAACTTATATTCATATCCTCAGGGGGAGCTTCTCTATATTCAGTTTAAAGTTAAAAAATGTTCTTCAAAGTTTCTTTTCTTCAAACACATAATCTTACCCCCATTGAAGCTTAACCTGATTGTCATCAAATCACCAAAAAGGGGGAGATTGTAAGTGCATCAAGTGCCTTCCCCTTGAGGTGTTGGAGTTTGATGTCAAAACGGTTAAGGGACTGATGTGTTTGTGAGTATACACAGGAGAACAGTCCCTGATGAGGTGTTTAACCACCAATCTTGACCCCCCAAAATGTTGAGGAACATTGAAGAAAATGGTGCGTTTCCTGAAGAATGAAGTCGCGCAAAATCCTGAGGAAACAGGATCCTGAAGCGTTCGTTTGAAGCTGAAGCTAAAGACGATCCTAAGGACGTTCGCGCTGAAGACGAAGTTGAAGCGTATTCTTCGTTAAGACTTTTTATATTTCTTGAGTCATAGGAAACACCACACTGTTGGAGGGGTTGAAGAAAACGAGTTCCGAAGGTCCGAGGAAGTGCTCAGTTAGGAATCCTGAAGAAAAACCCTGAGGAAATCTCCTGCAGTAGAAGTTCAGTCCTCGGGTGTCTGAGACGTTGTTCTTCAGGACACTAGGGAATCTGTCTTCGGTTGAGGAGTCTGGAAACTGCGAGTGCAGTTCTCCTGAAGAGTTTTCTCCTGCAGTAGAAGTTCGGTCCTCATGTGTCTGAGACTTTGTTCTTCAGGACACTGAGGTAACTAACTTCGGTTGAGGAGTCTGGAGAGAGAATACTTTGACCGTGCCACGTGTTGCGTGGTGAGAGGCTAGAACCTGTCTAGCAACGGTCTGTTCCGAGGGCATGAGAGTAATTGCATGCATGGGCATTTATGTCCATTCACCTCGGGTTGCTCCGCGGCTATAAATAGCCACCCCCAGCCCCATTTGTGGGCTGGCTGCTCCAAGAAGAAAACTGACACTTGTCATTTGAGAGCAACCCACCTCTGAGGAAACTGAAGAACCTTTGTGAGGAAAACCACCAGCCTGAGTAGTTGAGCATTTCTGAGGAAGTCGGTTCGAGTGATCCGAAGCTTTTTACTCTTGAAGACTGTGATCTTCCAGCCGATGTAGTAGTCTTCAGTCTGAGGAAGTCAAGATGCAATTGTGACTTCCCGGAGTGACTGAGTCTGTGAAGGTTTCGGGAGTCTACCTTGAAGACTCACCTGAGTTATTGGACGGAGTCTGAGGACTTTAGTTCAAGGAGAACAAGGTGAAGACTATGTCTTCTGAGTTGAATCTCAGCCTCTCCAACCAGACGTAGAGTTGTCACAACAACTTGAACTGGTCTACCAAACCCATGTCTTCAATTACTGGTGACATCTCTTCAATCTCTTAAGCTTCAGTATTATGTCTTCAGTATCTATGGTGACTTCGTGTGCTTCAGCTCTCCCTCTGCTATTTGTCTTCATACTATGGATCTGAAGCACTTCTGCTTATCTGAATTGATTTATTTCTGTTGCATTATGATGTGCTGCCCTAATGATTACATTCTGCAAAGTTTTATTTCTTCATGATTTTGGTAACTTCTTCAGCTTCATGATTGCTTCAGTCCTGAAGAAAAACAAAATCCTGTAGTAAATTTGAAAATCTCCCATTCACCCCCCTCTGGTCGATATATTGCACTTTCAGTTGCAGAATTAGAAGACCTCCAAATTACCTGAAAATTAACAGAGGTTGTTTTCCAAAAGAATGATGGGGACACGCAAAACGGGAACCAAAGGGGGGCCACCAGGTGCCCAGGAGCCCCCTGGCGCGGCCCCCACCAGGGGCGCGCCGGGTGGCCGCCTGGACCCCTAGGGCTACCCCAGGCTCCCCCTCTGGCCTATATATTCCTCGTCACCTAAAACCCTAAAAATGGAGGAGTTTCGCGAGTTCCGCCGCCGCTCCATGGCAGAAACCTACAGAGAAGAAAAGACACATCTCCGGCGGGGAGATTCCGCCGGGGAGAACACCTCACGGAAGGGGAGATCATCGCCATCGTCATCACCATCGTCACGGGCATCATCGAGATCATCATCAACATCATCCCCAACATCAGCACCATCTCCACCACCATCCTATCTCATCTCACAATTGCAACTTGTGTTGTAATCCGTACTATCTATCCTCTCTACTCTATCAGTGTTGATTACTACCTTGTGGTGATTGCTATTTAGTTTTGTTGGAGAAATATTATTATGTATAGATTATTTATCATCTATTTATTCCCACTGATCATGATCTCTTTTATGTCTTGTGAGTAGTTACTTTAGTTCTTGAGGACATGGGAGAAGTCTAGTTGCTAGTAGTCATATGATGTTGAAGTAATATGTGTTGTTTGATATTTAAGTTGTGTTATTATTTTCCTAGTGGTGTTGTGTGAGTCGAACACTCAACACTTCGCCTTATGAAGGACCCAGGGGAATGCATTGTGTATAAAGAATGCTTACGGTGGGTTGTCGGAGTGACAGAAACCTGAACCCCAGTTTGCATGCTTTTGTACAAGGGAATAATGGGTCCCTGATCGTACTATTGTGGTTAGGCTTTTGCCTTAATTACTATCTTGTATTTGCGGATGCTTGAAAGATGTTTAATCATAAGAGTGCACTTATCGTAGTCTAGAAGGTGTACTATGATAGATCCACCCACGCAACACTTATCAACCCATCACATAGTACCGACGCAGAGTATGGCGAAAGCATGTGACTGTCTCTCCCGTGTGTCCACAAGAACACTTTAGCCTTTATAAGTTCAATTGCCAGGCTTATCCTTTGTTCAGAAGGATTGGGCCATTTATTACTCCTCAGTACCTTTTATCTTGCTTGTTTTTACCCTCTTGTTGCTTATACCGAAAACCCCTAAAAAATCTAGCTTTCAGTGCCTACAGTTATTTCTTTACCAAAGTCACTTACCAATACCTTCTGCTCCTCGTTGGGTTCGACACTCTTATTTATTGAAAATGCTACAATTGATCCCCTACAGTTGAGGGTCATCAAGTACCGTTTTCTAGTGTCGTTGCTGTCGGGACCTGGGGTTTGCGTATGTAATTCTTGTTACAACACTATCATATGGAGAGCCGAGAGCCGTACCCACTTGTCAAAGCAGACAAGGCCAGGCACAGAACACTCTCGGAAAGTATCGTGTGAGGGGCATCCCATCCAGGCCGGATGATCAACTGAGATGGATCCTCATCGTCCGGTCACAAGTCTCAATGATTATGGGTGGTGAAATCCCATACTCATAGTCAGGTCGCCTCAACATATTATCGATTGAATTGTAACACTTACATAAACAGACTCCAGCCCGATCACCTAGTCGGGATCTCGGGCGGGCTCAATCATACAACAAAGTGTGCCACGTGACAGAGTCACAAGCAATCGCATCGCGATGCCCCAAGTTGCGCACATCTAAGGGCCACTTGGTGTATGAAAGCCTCCGGCAAGAACACAACTAAGCTATCGAACCCACACTAAGACATGCACGTTATAACCATACACGCATCATACATGTCCAGTGTAAACAACAGGTACACATTGCATGAACTCTACAAAGTTTACAACTTTATTGACTTATATATAGAGTACACACAGAGATCACAAGACTGTGATTCAACATTACATCATTCAAGCGGAAGCAACTTAGGTCTGAGTACAAACAAGTTTAACAAATGGCTTAGAGAAGCCTTATTTATAAACAAGCCCTTCCACGAGGGACCAGACCTCTGTCTGGGACTACACTAGCTTGATTAGTCGTCGAGCTCCAGGAAGAATCCACCTTCGGGGTTAGTGGGTTCATCTAAAAACATAAATAAGCAAACGTGAGTACAAAGTCGTACTCAGCAAGACTTACGTAGGAACTATACCACTCATGCTCAAGTTTCAAGGCAAAGGGAGGTGGGGTTTCAATGCAGAAGTGCCAGCTTTGACTTGGCTAGTCATGTACTACGAATACCAGAATGAGGTAAGAAGCGTACACGAGTCCATCTATCCAAGTCTCCCAAACAATACACCACTATAGATCCTTCCTCGACTTCCCACGAGAAAGTAAACCATAACACTCACACTTATCTTGGCAAGTTTTAGATTTTCCGTTGAAGTTGTCTAATAATCAAGAACAGATAACTGATGGCTTCTCGCCCCTCATTGGTTACCCAAAGTGGAAGGTTGAGATGTAGACAGCAGCAAATTTCCCTCGGTGAAGATACCAAGGTTTGTCTCCAGTAGGACTCCGACAACGACAAGAAGGTGACAACGGCGCCAGCAATTAGGTGGTTGACGTGGACCTGCACACACAACAGATAAATTTGCTCCCAACGAGTACAGAGAGGTTGTCAATCCCTCCGGCCTTGTTGTTTACAAAGGATCAAACGCACGGGATAATAATGATAATAGCAACGGAAGAGGAAATAAAGCATAAAATAAATAACGGGTGTAACCAGTGTTGGAAATATGGACCAGGGTCCCATGATGTTCACTAGTGACGTATCTCTCCCAAAAGACGATAAAATAGCCATGTGAGGTAAACAAATTACAGCTGGGCAATTGACAATATTATGTGCGCAAACAAATGCTAACTATGCTATAAAGAAAGGAAGAGGTTCAAAAGCATGGGCGGTACGACAAGACAAGTAGACCGAAATCCATTTGTATCTACCTACTAATCATCCACCTTGAGATATCTATCCAAAACATCTCGCTGGTATTAAGTTGCGAATCCCACCCAAAGTGTAAATCAAAGCAACAGACAACTGCATTAAAGAACTTTGCGTAAAGTAAACAATCCTTGCACCCGCAAGTACAAGCACCGTTGTTTTCTCCCTTGTGGCAACAAAACATCCCCTAGGCTCATGTTCCTGTCACTCAAGCTAGTCATCAGGGGGCATGAACCCACAATCATGCATAACGCTCCCTCTTGGAGTCACTACCTACTACTTGGCCAAAGCAATAAACAGCAACGGAGAACATGCAAGAATTACTCAAGAACATAAATATAAAATAGGAGAATCAAATATATTACTCAAACACAATCTGACATAGTCTCATAATCAATCAGATCCCAGCAAACTTAGCATAGCAACAGCAGAAAGAGTACATATGTGCCTCGATCATGTAGGGCATCTCACGAGGTCTAAACCATGAAGAACAAAGAGGGGAGGAGAACATCACATAGCTACTTATCATGAACCCATGGTCCAAGGGGGACTACTCACGGTTCATCTGTGAAGCATCCATGGTGGTGGAGAAGCTCCCGGAGGTGGTTCCTCCCTCCGGAAGGGTGCCGGGAAGAGGGCTCCTGGTGCTCCCGATCTTGGAAGCGCGGCGGCGGCGGAACAGAGGAGAGATTACGAAAAAGGGTTCTGTCCTCGAGGGTTTCGGGACGACAGGGATATATAGGCGAAGGGGGCAACCAGAGGTGGACCAGGGGCCTCAGACCCCCCTTGGGCCATGATACGTCCCAAACGTATCTACAATTTCTGCTTGCTCAATGCATGATTTGTGTGACTTTGCCATGTTTTGCTTACACTTTCATATCTTTTAATAACATATTTTGGAACTAACCTATTAATGGTTGAAAGAGTGCACAACTTCTTGTTTTTGTACTTTATGTGTATGAATTACTTGGATAAAGGAAAAATCACAAAAAGGAGCCTTGTAGGAGTTGGACTCTAACTCTCCCGAAATCTGTCCCCACCAGACAGGTTTTAAAGATCGTCTCGGAAACGCTAGAAGACGGCCTCAAACGGAAAAACTTAAAACTACAAAGTTGTAGGGAATTTTTTCGGTGGATTTAGACATAAAATTCGGCCCAATCGGAGTTCGGATTCTTCAAGAAACCCCGAAATACAGAAACGTAATCTGGATGACGGGAATCCGAGAGTGAGGAAACTTAGGTCAAAGGGCACCCCGAAAATTCCTCCCCCTTGGCAGTCGTCTTGAGGGGGAGATCAATCTCCACAGCAGCACCATCTTCAAGGAAGAAGAAGGGGCCAAGGGCCGCTGCCCCAAGGGCCGTGGCCGTGGCCGTGGGCGGCGCCGCCGCCGTCTCCTTCATCTCCTCCGGGCCGCTGCCCCCAAGGGCCGTGGCCGTTGCCGGGGAGGTAAGCGTTGAAGGTATATCTTTAGATCTTGCAATTAAATATTTTCGTTTCTTGTTTTTTATTTTCACTAGTTAGGTTTTATGGAAAACAAAAACAAAATTATGAGAGAGCTTTATGAGCTCTATCTTGAGTTAGGACATGAAGTGTTTGAGGAGGAGATCAAAAAGCCTATGGAGCTTTATTATTTGCACAACACTCATGATAGTGGTAATGTTATTTGCATGTCTTCTTTGAATACTTTTGATGCTAATGATATGCAAAGCTATAAGCTTGGGGATGCTACGTTTGATGAAGATGATCCTTTTAGCCCCCCAAATTTTGATGAGGAAATTTATTTTGATGATACTTTGCCTCCTATCTATGATGATTATTGTGATTACACTTATGCTATAAAGGATAAATGTTTGCAAGTGTATCATGGTAAGAATGATTCATGTGATAGCTATTTTCTTGAGTTTGCTCCCACTATTACTAATGAGAAGGATTTTGCTTATGTGGAGAGTAACAAATTTTCTATGCTTGTGGGTCATGATAAGAAAGTTTGATGTGATACTTATATTGTTGAGTTTATTCATGAACCCACTGAAAATTATTATGAGAGGGGAACATATGCTCATAGATATTTCAATAATATCAAATTCCCTCTCTTTATGTTGAAAGTTTTGAAGTTGCACTTGTTTTGCCTTCCTATGCTAATATCTTTATGCTTCAATGAGTTATTCTTCTATAAGATCCCTTTGCATAGGAAGCATGTTAGACTTAAATGTGTTTTGTATTTGCTTCTTGATGCTCTATTTTTTTCTTCAACTCTTATTCCTACGAGAGCATCACTAAAATCTTAAGCCTAGCTAATGGCTTTAAATAAGCGCTTTCGGAAGGCACCCCCGCAACGAATTTAGGATTTCTTTTTTTTGTTTTTCCTTTTGTTTTTAGTGGTCTTGATGATTGTTACTACTGTAGAAACATCATTGTATCTTTATTTTCAAGCTTTCTGCCAAGTCTAGCCTCCGATTGCAAGAAAGTTCAAAAGTTGTGACATGCTGTCCAGAAAACAGATTCTGTCCTTGGACGGAAAAATTAGCCTAAAATCACCAGATCATATTTTTGACAGCGTGCTCCATACAATTGACTTTCGAGCATCTGTTCTGAGTTTTTTGATTCGAGTTGCAGAAGTACCCCTAAAAAAATTCTTTACTACCTGATGTTCTGTTTTTCACAGATTCTGCCACGTTTTGTCTCTCCTAACTTTTGCAAACTTTAAGCTTGCTTTTTCTTTGCAAAAACTTTTTGGCAATCTTGAGAAACAGTAGCTCTTCAAGAATATCTTTATATATAGTGGAATTTTTTTATTTATTAAGGGTACTAACCTCTCTAATCATCTTATGATGAGTTATGTATGAAGGGAGTTTTCAAGTGTGCGATGGAAGATGATGAAAGAAGATTCGGGAGTGTCAAGCGCTCAAGCTTGGGGATGCCCCCATGCATCTCCAACAAATATTCAAGGAGACTCAAGCGTCTAAGCTTGGGGATGCCCCCGTGCATCCCCTTCTCCATCAACAATCATCAGTTCGTCCTTCGTCTCACTATATTTTTATCACTTCATGCGTTATGTGCTATGCTTGGAGCGTCTCGCTCTTAGGTTTTATTTTTAGTTTTCTTTAGCTTTGCTTGCTGTTCATAACAAGTTAGATCCCGTCTTACTTTGTGTGGGAGAGAAACACGCTCCGTTTGAACTAGAACACATCATAGGATTTTTCATGCCTATCTTTTTGCTGTTGTGTGTTCTTTATCTTTTCATAGCTACTGCCATGTTTAGTTTTAGCTTTAGTTTGTCTTTAGCAAGAGCCTTGTATTTTGTTTAGTTTGTTGCTGGAACTCTCTTTAGTTTTCATGTTTATCTTGTTAAGAGAGTTGGTTGTTGCACTGAGTTGTGTCTTGTCTTGAAAGTAGGTAATTGAGGTTGCTATTTAATTTTAGTAGTAACTTGCAATGGTTTTGAGGTATTGATGTGAGTAATGTATGAACTTTTGGTCTCAAGATCTCTAGCCTATTAGTGATAGGTGTCGCATTTTGGGAAATCCATGTTTATTTTCAAAACCTACAAAACTAGTTGAGAACTCTAGCTACTAGATGGGTCACTACTCTTCTGAGGGGTCGGATATTAGAGTACACTCACGTACCATGAGTCGAGGATGCGCAAGGATAACCAAACCCCATACACTCCTCCTCGGGGTACTTGTCTCTTTTTGAACCTCCTTATTAGATTAAGAGTTACCGATAATAAGTGCATGAGTTCTTCGGACTAATGTAAGTATTGAAAGTTGACACTTCCACCTCCTCATATTTGCTAGCCTCTCCTGTGCCGTGCATTGCCTTCTTCTCACTCCGAGAGTTGACGTCCACCTTCGCCGGTACATCCAAACCCTTGGCATGATACGCTCTGTCATCATAAACCTCCTTATATCTTTCCTCAAAACAGCCACCATACCTACCTATCAAGGCATTTCCATAGCCTTTCCGAGATACATTGCCATGCAACATCCACCTCTTCATGACTTGATCTTCCTGTCATACATGTTCCTGCTACACTGGCAGCGGCATACATTGCATACATCATGATAGCTACATCTTCTTTATGTTTTGAGTACTTTCTAAAGTGTGAAAGATCTTCTATACTTCATGTAATATATAGAGTGTTGCCCCTAAAGTGAGGAAAAGATCCCAAAGTGGACAAATTAAAAGATCCCAAAGAGGACAAATGAGAGAAATAGAAAGAGCCATTGAGGCCACCAAAAAAATACAAAAAATAGAAAAAAGAAAAAAAAAGAGAGAAGGGGGCACACTACTATTCCTTTTGAGAGATCAACACTAGTACTTCATCCTCTATCCCTTGTACTCCATAGAGATCATCATACATGCATATAGCTACGTGGGGACCCTTCACACTATAAAACTTGGCTTGTATATTCCAATGATGAGCCTCCTCAAATGAGCTCTAGGTCTTCTTGAGCAAGCAAGTTGGATGCACCCCCACTAGTTCCATTGGAGAGCTTTTCTTAGCTCTTATGTGCATCCGTTGCATGGCAATCCCTACTCCTCACATCATATCTATCATATGGCCTTCTCTCGCCTATGTTTGTCCTCATTGATGTGAGCCTTTCTCACCCTTTTTGTCTTCCTCCTCCACCATATTTCTCTCTTTGCAATCCAAAGTGTCAACTCTCGTGCTTACGCTCATCCATTGCATGAGTGCTCAAAATATCGAAAAGGAGTGGATCAAATTGACTTGTACCTGGCTAGTGGTCTGGGGCCGAGTCAAGATAAGATTCCAAAGAAGACCGATTGTGAAACTTTAGTAGATTGAGTTCTCAACAAAAATACTTTTTCATCTCGTATTCCCTATCCCCTTTCTTGCATGCAAACACCATTTGGAGACATTCGAGTCACGGACAGCGAGAGATCTTGCACCCTTTGTTCTTTTGTTGCTTGTGTCAATGCTAATATAGACTCTTCCTTGTTAAGACTTGAATTGAATTGCATGCTTTGATTGCTTTACTTAAAAGTCCTTATATGGTTGTGTGTCATGTCACCACAGAAATTATGCTTGTTATCATTTACCTACTCGAGGACGAGCAGGAATTAAGCTTGGGGATGTTGATACGTCCCAAACGTATCTACAATTTCTGCTTGCTCCATGCATGATTTGTGTGACTTTGCCATATTTTGCTTACACTTTCATATCTTTTTATAACATATTTTGGAACTAACCTATTAATGGTTGCAAGAGGGCACAAGTTCTTGTTTTTTTACTTTATGTGTAGGAATTACTTGGATAAAGGAAAAATCACAAAAAGGAGCCTTGTAGAAGTTGGACTCTAACTCTCCCGAAATCTGTCCCCACTAGACAGGTTTTAAAGATCGCCTCGGAAACGCTAGAATACAGCCTCAAACGGAAAAATTTAAAACTACAAAGTTGTAGGGAATTTTTTTCCGGTGTATTTAGACATAAAATTCAGCCCAATCGGAGTTCGGATGCTTCCAGAAACCCCGAAATACAGAAGACATAATCTGGATGGCGGGAATCCGAGAGTGATGAAACCTAGGTCAAAGGGCACCACGAAAATTCCTCCCCCTTGGCAGCCGTCTTGAGGGGGAGATCAATCTCCACAGAAGCATCATCTCCAAGGAAGAAGAAGGGGCCAAGGGCCGCTGCCCCCAAGGGGCGTGGCCGTGGTCGTGGGCGCCGCCGCCGCCGTGGCCGCCGCCGTCATCGTCTCCTTCATCTCCTCCGGGCTGCACCTCTCCATCAACAACTCTCCCTCTCACCATGTCCATGTGTGAGTAGTTACCCTCGGGGCTAAGGCTTATATCTTGATCTATGTGGTTTCTCTCTCTCCCATGATGTGATCTTTGTTGTGATCATAGGCTATGTTAATCTAGGGTGATCCCATGATATTTCCCCTTCCTCTATATATTGGATTGATGTACTCAATTGATCTTATCTAGTATAATCCCGAGACCAAGGTGACAACGGTCTATTGGTCATGGGTTAGAAGAATATTATCATGAGTGATTTCCTCTTTTGTGTGTGGATTGAAGATTGAGAGTCTCTTGGTGCTTGTCTTTGACTATCCTTGAGATATTTTGTGGTGATTGTGGTACTCTCTTTGGATGGCCGCGGTGACATTGGGAAATCCATAGATTGAGAACTACGAACTTTGAGGTGTGCTTTTATAGCCCTACATAATTCTCATCCTCTCTTGACCACAAAGGAATGACCTTCGAGTGCGTCTCCATTGCATGTTTTATGGGAAATATCATGTGATTAGACTATGCTAATGTTGTTGGGAGTTGTCACTAGTGAAAGTATGAAGCCTAGGCCTTCATTACACCATTGCAATACCGTTTGTGCTCATGTTTACCACTTGTTTCTTTGCTGCACTTTTTATTACAGATTTATATTACTTCATTTTACCACACCTATCACCCATATTTTATCATCTCTTCGCCGAACTAGTGCACCTATACAACTCCTAGTTGTATTAGGTGTGTTGGGGGACACAAGAGACTTCTTGTATCTTAATTGCAGGGTTGCTTCAGAGAGACCATCTTCAACCTCTACTTCCCTGAGTTCGATAAACCTTAGGTCATCCACTTGAGGGAATTGTTGTTGTCCTACAAACCTCTGCGCTTGGAGGCCCAACATAGTCTACAAGAATAGAAGCGTGCATAGACATCAGGCCACCCCTGGCTCCCCTCTGGCCCCACTTGGGCTCTTCCCGAAGCTTCCTGTACGCTGATTTTTCCTATATTTTTCCCGGAATTTTTCTGGCACTTTAAATAATGGGAAAACCTGCAATGCAAAAACAACAGAAAACAAGAACTGGCACTGGGGTGCACTGAGTTAATAGGTTAGTCCAAATATGATAAAAAGTGAATGGAAGTGCATCAATATCATAGCAATATCACACAAAAGAAGCATGGAGCAAGCATAAATTATAGATACGTTTTGGACGTATCAACATCCCCAAGCTTAATTCATGTTCGTCCTCGAGTAGGTAAATGATAACAACCATAATTTCTGTGGTGACATGCTACCAACTGATGGCGTAGAAGTGATAATGGCTTCTCGCCCTTCGTTAGTTACCCCAAGTGGAAGGTGAGATGCAGCGTAGAAGCAAATTTCCCTCGGTGAAGATACCGAGGTTGAGATCGACCAGTAGGACTCCGGCAATGATAAGTAGGTGGTGAAGTGAACAATGGCTCCGTTCACAACTCAGGGTTGCTTACTTTACCTGGACCTGCACACAATACAATTAACTTTGCTCCCAACGAAGTTCAGAGAGGTTGTCAATCTCTCCGGTCTTGTTGTTTACAAAGGGTCAAACACACACGGGATAATGATAATGATGATAGCAACTGAAAGTAAATACTGGAAAGTAAATAGGCTTGTAAAAAATGATGAAGATATGGACCGGGGTCTCGTGATGTTCAATTGTGATGTCTCTCTCCCAAAAGACGATAAAACTGCTATGCAAGGTAAACAAATTACAGATGGGCAATTGACAGGATTATGAACGCACAACAATGCTAACTATGCTACAAAAGAAAGGAAGAGGATCATAAGCATGGGCAGTACGCCAAAATAAGTAGACTGAAATCCATCTACATCTACTGCTAATCATCCACCTTGAGATATCTATCCAGAACATCTCGCTGGTATTAAGTTGCGAGTCCCACCCAAGTATAAACCCAAAGCAACAGACACCTTCATTAAAAGAACTTTGCGTAAAGTAAACAATCCTTGCAACCGCGGTTACAAGCACCGTTGTTTCCCCCTTGTGGCCACAGCACATCCCCTAGGCTCATGTTTCTGTCACTGAAGCGTGTCATCAGGGGGCATGTATCCACAATCGAGCATAACGTTCCCTCTTGGAGTTACTATCCACTACTTGGACAAAGCAATAAACAGCAACGGAGAACATGCAAGAATTACTTAGGAACAAAAATATAAGAGATCAAAACCAAATATATTACTCTATCAGGATCTAAACATAATATCATAATCCATCGGATCCCATCAAACTCAACATAGCAAAAGAAGAAGAATTACATATGTGCCTCGATCATGTAGGAAAGCTCACGAGGTCTAAACCATGAAGAACAAAGAGGGGAGGAGAACACCGCATAACTAATGATCACGGACCCATGGTCCAAGGTAGACTACTCACGGCACATCCGGGAAGCGTCCATGGTGGAGGAGAAGCTCCCGGAGGTCGATCCTCCCTCCGGCAGGGTGCCGAGAAGGGTCCTGACGGTGCTCCCGATCTTGGAAGCGCGGTGGCGGAGGAACAAAGGCGGGATTGGAAAATAGGGTTTTGTCTTCGGAGTTTCCCGTGACGGAGGGATAAATAGGCGAAGGGGGCACCAGGGGGCCCACCAGGGGTCCAGGCGCCCCCTGGCGCGGCCAGGCCCCTGGCCACGCCAGGTGGCCGCCTGGGCCCCTGGTGGTGGCCCTCTCACCCCACTTGTGTGCTTCTGGAAGACTCCGTTACGCTGATTGTTTATCCGATTTTTCCCGAATTTTTGGAGCACTTTTAATATGGGGGAAACCTGGAATAGAAAAACAACAGAAAATAGAAACTGGCACTTGGGTGCACTGAGGTAGTAGGTTAGTTCAACTATGATCAAAAGTATATGAAAGTGTATCTAGATCATAGCAATATCACACAAAACATGCATGGAGCGACCAGAAATTATCGATACGTTTGAGACGTATCACCAACCATATCAGAACTTTTAAGTAAAGCAATCAAGGCATGTAATTCAATTCAAGTCATAACAGGCAAGAGTCTATATTAGCATTGAAACAAGCAACATAAGAACATAAAGGTGCAAGAGCTCTCGCTGTCCGTGACTCGAATGTCTCCAAATGATGTTTGCGTGCAAGAAAGGGGATAGGGATATACGAGAGAGTAAAACATAGTTTTTATTGTTGAGAACTTAATCTACTAAAGTTTCACACTTGGTCTTCTTTGGAATCTTATCTTGACTCATCCCCAGACCACTAGCCACGTACAAGTCAAAATGATCCACTCCTTTTCGATATTTTGAGCACTTATGCAATGGATGAGCGTAATCAAGAAAGTTGACACTTAGGATGGCAAAGAGAGAAAAATGACGGGGGAGGAAGACAAAAAAGGTGTGAAAGGCTCACATCAATGAGGACAATCATAGGCGAGAGAAAGCCAAATGATAGATATGATGTGAGGAGTAGGGATTTCCATGCACCGGATGCACATATGAGCTAAGGTAAGCTCTCCAATGAAAGTAGTGGGGGGGTGCATCCAACTTGCTTGCTCAAGAAGACCTAGAGCTCATTTGAGGAGGATCATCATTGGAATATACAAGCCAGGTTTTGTAGTGCGAAGGTCCCCACATAACTATATGCATGAATGATAATCTCTATGCAGTACAAGATATAAGATGGAGTACAAGTGTGGATCTCTCAAAAGGAATAGTAGTGTGCCCCCTTCTCTCTTTTTATTTCTTTTTCTCTATTTTTTCTATTTTTTGTATTTTTTGGTGGCCTCAATGGCTCTTTCTAGTTATCTCTCATTTGTCCTCTTTGGGATCTTTTGATTTTGTCATCTTTGAGATCTTTTGATTTTGTCCTCTTTGGGATCTTTTCCTCACTTTAGGGGCAACACTCTATATATTACAAGAAGTATAGAAGATCTTTCACACTTTACAAAAGTACTCAACATAAAGAAAATGAAACTATCATGAAGTATGCAAATGTATGCCTCTACCAGTGTAGCAGGATATGCAATGATACTAGCACGTCATGTAGCAATGATTAAGGCAAGGCCCAACTAGCATGCGGCTCATCGATCAAGCAAAAGCATGTATGACATGAAGATCAAGTCATGAGAAGGTGAATGTTGCACAACAATGTATCTCGGAAAGGCTATGGAAATGCCCTTATAGGCAGGTATGGTGGCTGTTTTGAGGAAGGATATAATGAGGCTTATGATGACAAAGTGTATCGTGCCAAGGATTTGGATGTACTGGCGAAGGTGGACGCCAACTCTCGGAGTGAGAAGGAGGCAATGCACGGCACACGAGAGGCTAGAAAAATATGGGTAGGTGGAAGTGTCAACTTTCGAATACTCATATTAGTCCTAAGAACTCATGCACTTATTATCGGTAACTCTCAATCTAATTAGGTGGTTCACAAAGAGAAAAGTACCCCGAGGAGGAGTGTATGGGGGTTTGGTTATCCTTGCGCATCCTCGACTCATGGTACGTGAGTGTACTCTAATATTCGATCCCTCCAAAGATTAGTGATCCATCTAGTAGCTAAAGTTCTCAACTAATTTTGTACTTTTTTCGAAAATAAACACGGATTGCCCAAAATACGACATCTGTCACTAATAGGCTAAAGCTCTTGACACCAAAAGTTCAAACATTACTCAAGGCAATACCTCAAAACTATTGCAAGTTACTACTACAATTGAATAGCAACCTCAAATACCTACTCCAAGTCAAGACACAAAACTCAGTGCAACAGGCAATCTCTCTAAACAAGATAAACATGAAAACTCAAGAGAGTTCCAGCAACAAACTAAACAAAAGCTCTTAAAAAGATAAGCATGAAAACTAAGAGCTAAACATGACAACAGCTATGAAAAAGATAAAGAACACACACAACAAAGATAAGCATGAAAATCCTATGTTGTGTTCTACGGTGAAGTGGAGCGTGTTTCTCTCCCACACAAATAAAGCTGGGTTCTAACTTGTTATGAACAGCAAGCAAAGCTAAAGAAAACTAAAAAGGAAATAAAGGGCGAGACACTCCAAGCATAGCACATAACGCATGAAGTGATAAAAATATAGTGGAACGAAAGACGAACTGATAATTGTTGATGGAGAAGGGGATGCATGGGGTCATCCCCAAGCTTAGACGCTTGAGTCTCCTTGAATATTTCTTGGGGTGCACGGGGGCATCCCCAAGCTTGAGTGTTTGACCCTCCTGAATCTTCTTTTACCATCTTCCCTCCCACACTTGAAAACTCCCTTCATACATAACTCATCATAATCTGATTAGCGAGGTTAGTACCCATAATAAAATATTTTTTCTCTACTCGAAATAAGGATATTCTTGAAGAGCTACTGTTTCTCAAGATTGCCAAAAAAGTTTTTGCAAAGAAAAAGCAAGCTTAAGGTTTGCAAAACGAAGAAAAGGCAAAACAAGACAGAATCTGTGAAAACAGACTAGCAGGTAGTAAATAATTTATTAGGGATACTTCTGCAACTCAAATAAAAAAACTCAGAACATATGAACGTTCCGTGTTTGTATAGGTCACGCTGTGTAAAAATTTCAGCTCAAAACGTTGAACTGGTATTTTTCTATGATTTTTCCCGTCACGAGGACAGAATCTGTTTTCTGGACAGCATGTCACAACTTTCACTTCCCTTGTCATATGAGGCTATAAATGGCACAAAGCTTGAAAATTAAAGATACAATGATGTTGCTACAGTATCAACAATCATCAAGACCACTAAAAACATAATAAAAACAAAAAGGAAAACCTAAATTCGTTGCGGGATGCCTCCCGTAAGCGCTTCTTTAAAGCCATTAGCTAGGCTTGATGCAAAAAGATCAAGTTGTATCAATTGAACCATCATCAAGATCATCAAAAAGCTCTTCAATAGTACAACCACTCTTAAGAGGTCTTTCAAATAAAGGACTAATAAAGATACTTCTAGGGATAAAAGCCAAAGGCGGAAGATCAATTGGAGTTTCATTTATTCTATTAAAGAGAGGTATCTCTTCCAAAGTCTTCACAGTTTCAACCCCTTAGGCAATAGATGGATTATTTTGAAACGAGGAGCCTTTGGAACGTAAATGAACCTAGGTTCCTTCTTTGCCGGAGTTTCTACCTTTTTGGTTTTGATTGAGGAGAGAGTAGTTCCTAGAGTGTCAATGATTTCCTCAATCTTATCTATCCTAGAAGGATCCAAGTCATGGGATTTGATGGTCTCCAAGGTTTTGAAAATTTTATGCATGGAGCTATCGAGTCTATTCAAATTCCCTTGAATCTTACGATCCAACTCACTTATCTTATTAATGCTTGGCATCTCTAGCTCTATCTTTTCAAGTTTTTTCATAATGTGAGCTAGGGTAATGTCCTCTTGCATGCTAGCAACAGGGGGGTTTCCAACAAGATTTTCCATAATACTAAGAGCTTCCCAAACTGGGACTTCTAGGAAATTCCCATTGATAGCAGTATCTAGAATAAACCTATTCCAAGAAGTAATTCCAACATAAAAGTTTCTAAGCAGGATAGTAGTGGATTGCTTCTTGGTGGCCCTTTTTTGAGAAACATTAATTCTATACTAGGCATCTTTCAGGCTTCTACTCTAAGCTTCTCCTCCCTAGCTTTGATGAGAGCATTTGTGATATGCTCCGTGAAGGCAAGATTAAGTGTGCTAGTGTGGGGGTCTCTAGACATTTTGTGTAGCAAGCTAATAACTTCTGAGAGGGTGCAACTATCAAAACCAATATCACTACTATCAAAGGTGGTAGTAGTGTCATCTAGGCTCACTTGTTTGAAACCCTCTATGTTCATAGGAGTTTCTTCATCTTTGGTTGAGGTATTAGCATCACCATTAATAGGTCCAACGGGACTAGGAGTGCATTGGGTGCTAATAGTTTGGGTGTCCTCAACAATTTGGATTGTGGCAACTGTGTGGTGTGTAGGAAGGCTCTTAATTCTATCCTCTTCCTCTTTTTCTCTAGCCCACCTTTCTTTAAGTTTAGCCATCATCCTAATATTTTCATTAATTTGTAATTGGATAGCATTAATAGGAGTGGCCTTATTCTCCTCAAGGGGAGAGGTTCTAATTTTAAGCATCTCAATATCAAGGGCTAAGATTTCTACCTTCAAAGAGAGATTATCTAATTTAGCTAATTTCTCCTCTACATTTTTGTTGAAGGCTTTTTGGGTAGTGATAAAGTCTCTAAGCATGTTTTCCAATTCAGAAGAGGGATTCTTGTTGCTAGGGTAGGTGTTGTTGTTCCCATAGTTGGATGGAAACGGTCTAGGATCGCTAGCAAAATTACCCCTATAAGAAATTTGATTGATGGCGCGAGAGTTGACGGGTGTAGTCTTCTCGCCCTTCGTTGGTGAGCCCCAAGTGGAAGGCGTGATGTAGCACAGAAGCAAATTTCCCTCAGTAAAGATACCAAGGTTTGTCTCCAGTAGGACTCCAGAGATGATAAGTAGGTGTCAGCGGCGCTACTGACGCGGACCTGCACACAGACACAAATAACTTTGTTCCCAACGAAGTTCAGAGAGGTTGTCAATCTCTCCGGTCTTGTTGTTCACAAAGGATCAAACACAAAGGATAATGATAGCAACTAAAAGTAAAAGCGGAAAAGTAAATGAGCGTGGAAACAGTAATAAGGATATGGACCGGGATACGTGATGTTCACTAGTGATGTCTCTCTCCCAAAAGACGATAAAACTGCTATGCGAGGTAAACAAATTACAGAAGGGCAATTGACAGGATTATGAACGCACCGCAATGCTAACTATGCTACAAAATAAAGGAAGAGGCTCAAAAGCACGGGAAGTACGCCAAAATAAGTAGACCGAAATCCAATTGCATCTACTACTAATCATCCACCTTGAGATATCTATCCAGAACATCTCGCTGGTATTAAGTTGCGAGCCCCACCCAAAGTGTAAACCCAAAGCAACAGACAACGACATTAAAAAGCACTTTGCGTAAAGTAAACAATCCTTGCAACCGCGGTTACAAGCACCGTTGTTTTCCCCCTTGTGGCAACAACACATCCCCTAGACTCATGTTTCTGTCACTCAAGCGTGTCATCGGGGGGCATGAACCCACAATCGAGCATAACGTTCCCTCTTGGGGTTACTACCTACTACTTGGCCAAAGCAATAAACAGCAATAGAGAACATGCAAGAATTACTTAGGAACAAAAATATAAGAGATAAAAACCAAATATATTACTCAATCACGATCTGAACATAATCTCATAATCCATCAGATCCCATCAAACTCAGCATAGCAATAGCAGAAAGAATACAAAAGTGCCTCGATCATGTAGGGAAGCTCACGAGGTCTAAACCATGAAGAACAAAGAGGGGAGGAGAACATGACATAGCTACTGATCACGGACCCATGGTCCAAGGAAAACTACTCACGAGACATCCGGGGAGCATCCATGGTGGAGAGGAGACTCCCGGAGGTCAATCCTCCCTCCGGCAGGGTGCCGGGAAGAGGTCTTCTGGTGCTCCCGATCTCGGAAGCGCGGCGGCGGAGGAACAGAGGTGAGATCGCGAAAAAGGGTTCTCTTTTCTGAAATTCCCCGTGACGGAGAATATATAGGCGAAGGGGGGCAGCCAGAGGTGGACCAGGGGCCCCAGGCCCCCCCTGGCGCGGCCAGGGGTGGGGCCGCGTCGGGTGGCCGCCTGGTCCACCCCTGGCTCCCCTCTGGCCCCACTCGGGCTCTTCGCGAAGCTTCCTGTACGCTGATTTTTCCTATATTTTTCCTGGAATTTTTCTGGCACTTTTTATATGGGGGAAAACTGAAATAGAAAAATAGCAGAAAACAGGAACTGGCACTGTGGTGCACTGAGTTAATAGGTTAGTCCAAATATGATCAAATGTGTATGAAAGTGTATCTACATCATAGCAATATCACACAAAACATGTATGGAGCAAGCAGAAATTATAGATACGTTTTGGACGTATCAGCGGCACAGAATGGGTCGTCGAAAAGCACAGCGTGCTAGGGACCACGTCGGGGCGGCGGGAAGATTGACGCACGACTGAGGACACAACGGGGCGAAACGGAGGGGAAGGGAAGGGCGAACGGCGGTGGGGAACGACGAGGCGGGTCTGGGGGCGAACGGCGGTGGGGAACGACAAGGCGGGTCTAGGGGCGTTCAGATTTCGGCGGCGGCGCAGCGTTTCTGGGAGAGAAGGAGGGGATTCGAGAGAGAAAAGTGGATCTGGGGCGGCGCGAGGGCGGAGGACACACGCACGACTCGACCAAATATTTTTCCTTCTACGCGCCCTTCGTCGGTCGTCGTTGTGCTCTTTCTCATTGAACATTGGGCCCAGCGTACATAGGTGGCGCCAACTAGCGAAATTAATGGAGCCAACATCGAAATTGGTGGCGCGTCCTCGGCTGAAAACACAATGACGCTATCTACGTGTTCATAAGAAGGCTTTATCTGGTGTTTTTAATGTTTGTTGGTATCTGTATAGTCCCAACCCTAGGGAAAGTATATTTCCGAAAAAAAATTTGACTTTAAATCCATATTTACCTAGGGTGTACTGTTCATCGTTTTTCTTTCCCTTGTGGAGGCCAATTATCTCTAGGTAAAGAACTTGGCCCTAGGTAAAATCGTAGTTTCTAGTAGTGTACTATCAAGTAAAGTGGTAGTGGTGTCCTTTAGGCTCACTTGTTTGGTAGCTTCTATAGTCATAGGAGATTCTTCTTCTACGGTTGAGGTCATAGCATCACCATTAATAGGTCCTATGAGACTAGGGGTGCATTGGATGCTAAGAGTTTGGATATCCTCAACAACTTGGATAGTAGCAACAGTATGGTGTGTAGGAAGGCTCTTAATTCTATCTTCTTCCTCCTTTTCTTTAGCCCATCTCTCTTTAAGTTTAGCCATCATCCTAATGTTTTCATTAATTTGCACTTGAATAGCGTTCATAGGAGTGACCTTCCTCTCCTCAAGAGGAGAAGGCTCATAAAGCTCTCTCATAATTTTTTTGTTGTTTTCCATAAAGCCTAACTAGTGAAAATAAAAACAAGAAACAAAAAGATTTAATTGCAAGATCTAAAGATATACCTTCAACACTTACCTCCCTGGCAACGGCGCCAGAAATAGCTTGATGTCTATGCACGCTTCTATTCTTGTAGACTATGTTGGGCCTCCAAGCGCAGAGGTTTGTAGGACAGCAGCAATTTCCCTCAAGTGGATGACCTAAGGTTAATCGAACTCAGGGAAGTAGAGGTTGAAGATGGTCTCTCTCAAGAAACCCTGCAATTAAGATACAAGAAGTCTCTTGTGTCCCCAACACACCTAATACAACTAGGAGTTGTATAGGTGCACTAGTTCGGCGAAGAGATGGTAAAATATGGGTGATAGGTGCGGCAAAACGAAGTAATATAAATCTGTAATAAAAAGTGCAGCAAGCAAACAAGTGGTAAACGTGAGCACAAACGGTATTGCAATGGTGGAAACAAGGCCTAGACTTCATACTTTCACTAGTGGCAACTCCCAACAACATTAACATAGTCCAATCACATGATATTTCCCATAAAACATGCAATGGAGACGTACTCGGAGGTCATTCCTTTGTGGTCAAGAGAGGACGAGAATTATGTAGGGCTACAAAAGCACACCTCAAAGTTCGTAGTTATCAATCTATGGATTTCCCAATGTCACCGCGGCCATCCAAAGAGAGTACCACAATCACCACAACATACCTAAAGGATAGTCAAAGACAAGCACCAAGAGACTCTCAATCTTCAATCCACACACAAAAGAGGAAATCACTCATGAAAATATTCTTCTAACCCATGTCCAATAGACCGCTGTCACCATGGTCTCGGGGATTATACTAGATAAGATCAAGTGAGTACACCAATCCAATACATAGAAGAAGGGGAAACATCATGGGATCACCCTAGATTAACATAGCCAATGATCACAACAAAGATCACATCATGGGAGAGAGAGAGAAACCACATAGATCAAGATACAAGCCTTAGCCCCGAGGGGGAACTACTCACATGGACATGGTGAGAGGGAGAGTTGTTGATGGAGAGGTGCAGCTCGGAGGAGATGAAGGAGACGGCGACGACGACGGCCACGGCGGCGGCGGCGCCCACGGCCACGGCGGTGGCCACGACCCTTGGGGGCAGCGCCCTTGGCCCCCTTCTTCTTCCTTTGAGGTGGTGCTGCTGTGGAGATTGATCTCCCCCTCAAGACGGCTTCCAAGGGGGAGGAAATTTCGTGGTGCCCTTTGACCTAGGTTTCCTCTTTATATAGACTCTCGAATTCCCGTCATCCAGATTAAGTCTTCGGTATTTCGGTCCTCCATGGAGCATCCAAACTCCGATTGGGCCGAACTTTATGTCAAGATCCACCGGAAAAAATCACCTACAACTTTGTAGTTTAAAGCTTTTCCGTTTGAGGCCGTCTTCTGTTGTTTCCGAGGCGATCTTTAAAACCTGTCTAGTGGTGACATATTTTGGGAAAGTTAGAGTCCAACTCTTACAAGGCTTCTTTTTGTGATCTTTCCTTTATCCAAGTAATCCTACACATAAAGTAGAAAAACAAGAACTTGTGCACTCTTGCAACAATTAATAGGTTAGTTCAAAATATGTTATAAAAAAGATATGAAAGTGTATCAAAAGCATAGCAATATCACACAAAAGATGCATGGAGCAAGCAGAAATTATAGATACATTTGGGACGTATCAACATCGCCAAGCTTAATTCCTGCTCGTCCTCGAGTAGGTAAATGATAACAAGCATAATTTATGTGGTGACATGCTAGGAACCATATAAGAACTTTGAAAGTAAAGCAATCAAAGCATGCAATTCAATTCAAGTCATAACAAGCAAGAGTATATATTAGCATTGACACAAGCAACAAAAGAACAAATGGTGCAAGAGCTCTTGCTGCCCGTGACTCGAATGTCTCCAATTGGTGTTTGCGTGCAAGAAGGGGGATATGGGAATACGAGAGAAAGTATACTTGTTGAGAACTCAATCTACTAAAGTTTCACACTTGGTCTTCTTTGGAATCTTATCTTGACTCGTCCCCAGACCACTAGCCAGGTACAAGTCAATTTGATCCACTCCTTTTCGATATTTTGAGCACTCATGCAATGGATGAGCGTAAGCACGAAAGTTGGCACTTAGGATGGCAAAGAGAGAAATATAGTGGAGGAGAAGACAAAAAGGATGAGAAAGGCTCACATCAATGAGGACAATCATAGGCGAGAGAGCCAAATGATAGATATGATGTGAGGAGTAGGGATTGCCATGCAACGGATGCACATGTGAGCTAAAAGCTCTCCAATGTAACTAGTGGGGTGCATCCAACTTGCTTGCTCAAGAAGACCTAGAGCTCATTTGAGGAGGCTCATCATTGGAATATCAAGCCAAGTTCTATAGTGTGAAGGGTCCCCACGTAGCTATATGCATATATGATGATCTCTATGGAGTACAAGGGATAGAGGATGAAGTACTAGTGTGGATATCTCAAAAGGAATAGTAGTGTGCCCCCTTCTCTCTTTTTTTTTCTTTTTTTCTCTTTTTCTATTTTTTAGGTGGCCTCAATGGCTCTTTCTATTTAACTCTCATTTGTCCTCTTTGGGATATTTTATTTTGTCCACTTTGGGATCTTTTCCTCACTTAAGGGCAACACTCTATTTTACAAGAAGGTATAGAAGATCTTTCACACTTTACAAGGTACTCAAATCATAAAGAAGATGTAACTATCATGATGTATGCAATGTATGCCGCTGCCAGTGTAGCAGGAACATGTATGACATGAAGATCAAGTCATGAAGAGGTGGAAGTTGCATGGCAATATATCTCGGAAAGGCTATGGAAATTTCTTGATAGGTAGGTATGGTGTCTGTTTTGGGAAAGATATAAGGAGGTTTATGATGACAGAGCGTATCATGCCAAGGGTTTGGATGTACCGGCGAAGGTGAACGCCAACTCTCGGGGTGAGAAGAAGGCAATGCACGACACAGGAAAGGCTAGCAAATATGCGGAGGTGGAAGTGTCAACTTTCAATTCTCACATTAGTCCGAAGAACTCATGCACTTATTATCGGTAACTCTCAATCTAATAAGGAGGTTCACAAAGAGACAAGTACCCCGAGGAGGAGTGTATGTGGGTTTGATAATGCTTGCGCATCCTCGACTCATGGTATGTGAGTGTACTCTAATATCCGACCCCTTAGAAGAGTAGTGATCCATCTAGTAGCTAGAGTTCTCAACTAGTTTTGTAGGTATTGAAAATAAACACGGATTGCCCAAAAACGACACCTGTCACTAATAGGCTAGAGCTCTTGACACCAAAAGTTCAAACATTACTCAAATCAATGCCTCAAAACTATTGCAAGTTACTACTGAAATTAAATAGCAACCTACTTCACCTACTTCTCAAAAACAAGACATAACTCAGTGCAACAACCAACTCTCTTAACAAGATAATCATGAAAACTAAAAAGAGTTCCAGCGACAAACTAAACAAAAGCCAAGGCTCTTGCTAAGACAAACTAAGACGGGATCTAACTTGTTATGAACAGCAAGCAAAGCTAAAGAAAACTAAAAATAAAACCTAAGAGCGAGACGCTCCAAGCATAGCACATAACGCATGAAGTGATAAAAATATAGTGACACGAAGGACGAACTGATGATTGTTGATGGAGAAGGGGATGCACAGGGGCATCCCCAAGCTTAGACGCTTGAGTCTCCTTGAATATTTATTGGGGATGCATGGGTGCATCCCCAAGCTTGAGCGCTTGACACTCCGGATTCTTCTTTCATCATCTTCCATCGCACACTTGAAAACTCCCTTCATACATAACTAATCATAAGCTGATTAGAGAGGTTAGTACCCTTAATAAATAATTTTTCCCCACTAGATATAAATATATTCTTGAAGAGCTACTGTTTCTCAAGATTGCCAAAAGGTTTTTGCAAAGAAAAAACAAGCTTAAGGTTTGGAAAAGTTAGGAGAGACAAAACGTTGCAGAATCTATGAAAAACAGAACAACAGGTAGTAAAGAATCTTTTAGGGGTACTTCTGCAACTCAAATAAAAAAACTCAGAACATACGAAAGTTCCGTGATTGTATAGATCACGCTGTGTACAAAGTTCAGCTCAAAATGATGAACTGGTGATTTGATCTGATTTTTCCCGTCACGAGGACAGAATCTGTTTTGTGGACAACTGATGGCAAGAGAGTGTTAATACTCTTCAAGCCCTCATTGATTACCCCAAGTGCAGGGTGAGATATAGTGCAGCGGCAAGTTTTCCCTTGGCAAAGATACCAAGGTTTGTCTCCCATAGGACTCCGAAGGATACAAGAAGGTGGTAAAGTGAACAATGGCGAAGAAGTTGCTACTTCACCTGGACCTGCACACAGATACAAATAACTTTGCTCCCAACGAGTACAGAGGAGTTGTCAATTCCTCCGGCCTTGCCGTTTACAAAGGATCAACGCAAGAGATAATGATAGTGGAAACTGAAAGTAAAGACTGAAAGTAATAAGGGTGTAAATAGTGATATGAAGATGGACCAAGGTCACATGATTTTCACTAGTGATGTCTTTCTCCCAAAAGATGATAAAAGTGCTAGCGAGGTAAATAAATCACAGTTGGGCAATTGACAGGATTATGAAGGCACCGCAATGCTAATTATGCTGCAAACAAAGAAAGGGCTCAAAAGCAATGGGAAGTATGCCAAGGTAAGTAGACCGAAATCCATCTGCATCTACTACGAATCATCCACCTTGAGATATCTATCCAGAACATCTCGCTGGTATTAAGTTGCGAATCCCACCCAAAGTGTAAACTCAAAGCAACAGACAACTGCATTAAAATAACTGTGCGTAAAGTAAACAATCCTTGCACCCGCAGGTACAAGCACCGTTGTTTTATCCCTGGTGTCAACAGCACATCCCCTAGTCTCATGTTTCTGTCACTCAAGATAGACATCAAGTGGCTGAACCCACAATCGAGCATAACACTCTCTCTTGGAGTTGCAAATAAAATACTTGGCCAAAGAAAATACCGCAACGGAGAACATGCAAGAATTTACTCAAGAACAAAATATAAAAGAGAAGAAACAAATATATTACTCATCACAATCTGAACATAGTCTCATAATCCATCAGATCCCAACAAACTCAGCATAGCAACAACAGAAATTACATAGATGCCTCGATCATGTGAGGCAGCTCACGAGGACTCGAAAGTGGAAGCACAAAAGGGGGAGAGATAGATCACATAGCTACTGGTCACGGACCCATGGTCCAAGGGAAACTACTCACGGTACATACGGGAGGCGTCCATGATACGTCCAAAACGTATCTATAATTTCTGCTTGCTCCATGCATGTTTTGTGTGATATTGCTATGATCTAGATACACTTTCATACACTTTTGATCATATTTGTACTAACCTATTAACTCAATGCACCACAGTGACAGTTCCTATTTTCTGCTGTTTTTCTATTTCAGTTTTCCCCCATATAAAAATTGCTCCAAAAATTCGGGAAAAATCAGATAAAAAATCAGCGCAGAGGAACCTTCCAGAAGAACCTGAGTGGGGCCAGAAGGCCACCACCAGGGGCCCAGGCGCCCCAAGGGCTGGCCGCGCCAGGGGGCCGCCTGGACCCCTGTTGGCCCCCTGGCTGCCCCCCTTCGCCTATATATTCTTGGTGACGAGAAACCCTCAGAAGAAGAACCCTTTTTCGCGATCTCGCCTCTGTTCCGCCGCCGCCGCGGTTCCGATATCGGGAGCACCAGCAGACCTCTTCCCGGCACCCTGCCGGAGGGAGGGCCGACCTCCGGGAGTCTCCTCTCCACCATGGATGCTTCCCGGATGTGCTGTGAGTAGTTTCTTTTGGACCATGGGTCCGTGATCAGTAGCTATGTGATGTTCTCCTCCCCTCTTATTTCTTCATGGTTTAGACCTCGTGAGTTGCCCTACATGATCGAGGCACTTTTGTAATCTTTCTGTTGTTGCTATGCTAAGTTTGGTGGGATCTGATGGATTATGAGATTATGTTCAGATTGTGATAGAGTAATATATTTGGTTCTTATCTCTTATATTTTTGTTCCTAAGTAATTCTTGCATCTTCTCCGTTGCTGTTTATTGCTTTGGCCAAGTAGTAGGTAGTAACCCCAAGAGGGAACGTTACGCTCGATTGTGGGTTCATGCCCCCTGATGACACGCTTGAGTGACAGAAACATGAGTCTAGGGGATGTGCTGTTGCCACAAGGGGGAAAACAACGGTGCTTGTATCCGCGGTTGCAAGGATTGTTTACTTTACGGAAAGTGATTTTTAATGCAGTTGTCTGTTGCTTTGGGTTTACACTTTGGGTAGGGCTCGCAACTTAATACCAGCGAGATGTTCTGGATAGATATCTCAAGGTGGATGATTAGTAGTAGATGCAGTTGGATTTCAGTCTACTTATTTTGGCGTTCTGCCCATGCTTTTGAGCCTCTTCCTTTCTTTTGTAGCATAGTTAGCATTGTGGTGCGTTCATAATCCTGTCAATTTCCCTTCTGTAATTTGTTCACCTCGCATAGCAGTTTTATTGTCTTTTGGGAGAGAGACATCACTAGTGAACATCACGTATCCCGGTCCATATCCTCATCATTGTTTCCACACTCATTTACTTTTCTGCTTTTACTTTTAGTTGCTATCATTATCCCTTGTGTTTGATCCTTTGTAAACAACAAGACCGGAGAGATTGAAAACCTCTCTGAATTTCGTTGGGAACAAAGTTATTTGCGTCTGTGTGCAGGTCCGCGTCAGTTGCGCCGCTGACACCTACTTATCATCTCCGGAGTCCTACTGGAGACAAACCTTGGTATCTTTACTGAGGGAAATTTTCTGCTGTGCTACATCACACCTTCCTCTTGGGGTTTACCAACGAAGGGCGACCAATCACTATAATCACCTCGCACACCAAGTAAAGAATTTCTGGCGCCGTTGCCGAGGACTCCGAGTGCTAAGATAGGGGAGTTGCACACTACCCTTTACCTTTGTTTTTTTGTCTTGTTAGTTAACTTTCAGTTTTTATCTTCGTGTCTTATATCAAAAATCAAAAAAAATTTGTTTATCTTGCTTTTAGTAGTCCTCCTTGTTTAGATGAACATGTTAGGTCTAGGTGCTTTGTGGGAATCGGAAGTTCTCGATTTCCGTCAAAGAGATAGAGAAAATATGAAGAAGGCATGGGACAGAATCTCTGAAGCACATAAAAGAATTATGCCTTGGATACCTATAAAAATTGTGCTTAGACATTTTTACCATGGTCTTTTTAAGTGGTGTAAACACTCTCTTGATATTATAGCTGAAGGAGATTTTCTAGAGTGTGATGAAGTTAGGGCTCTTGATATTTTGCATAGTCTATCTAGTTATTTTGTTTATGATCGTAGTATTGATACTGTCATAGATAGACTTGCCACTATTGAAAAAAGATTGGATGCTCTAGACTTGAGGAAAGTAGAGGAACTTCAGTCCGACAAGAAAGAAAAGTTGGAGATAGATGATGATTGGGAGCCCTTTGTTAGGATTAGCATCTCTAACCAAGGCTTCCTTGCTCTTTGTGATATTGGATCCACAGTTTCTACTATGCCAAAAATAGTTTATGATTCTTTAAAGCTAGATATGGATAAATTATCATATTATCATGAACATTCTAATGGAGATATTTCAGAGATTAAAGGAAAGTAAAAGAAGTCCAAGTTGCATTCCTTCATAGGACTGCACCAATGGATTTCTTCATCATGGAGCCAAACCAAAGTGACATTATGCTCGGAAGAGACTTCCTCTGTGCTATGAAAGGCTTCATTGATATTGGTAACAGGCACATACGCTTACGCGGTATGGCGAAAGGTAAGTACCTCTTTCCTAGGAAGAAGAAGAATGAGCTTATTGAAAATCAATTTGAAGGTTTTTATGATTCTGATCTTGGAGACCCTTGATTCTTCTTTTGCATCATGCCTAGCTTAAAGGCATAAAAGAAAGCGCTTTTGGGAGGCAGCCCACAACGAATTAGGTTTATTTTTGCTTTTGTTGTGTCTTGATGTTTGTTACTACTGTAGAAACATCATTGTATCTTTACTTTTCAGCTTTGTGCCAAGTTATGGCCTCTTATGATAAGGGAAGCAAAAGTTGTGACATGCTGTCCAGAAAACAGATTCTGTCCCTGGACAGAAAAATTCGAATAAAATCACCAGATCATCTTTTTGATCTGAATTGTTTTGACAGAATGCTCTATACAATTGTAAAACTTTCGTATGTTCTGAGTTTTTTGATTTGAGTTGCATAAGTGCCCCGAAAAAAATTCTCTACTACCTGCTGTTTTGTTTTTCACAGATTCTGCCACGTTTTGCCTCTCTTCACTTTTGCAAACCTTAAGCTTGATTTTTCTTTGCAAAATTTTTTTGGCACTCTTGAGAAACAGTAGCTCTTCAAGAATATCTTTATATCCAGTGGGGAAAAATTATTTTATTAAGGGTACTAAGCTCTCTAATCAGCTTATGATGAGTTATGTATGAAGGGAGTTTTCAAGTGTGCGATGGAAGATGATGAAAGAAGATCCAGGAGTGTCAAGCGCTCAAGCTTGGGGATGCCCCCATGAATCCCCAATAAATATTCAAGGAGACTCAAGCGTCTAAGCTTGGGGATGCCCCCGTGCATCCCCTTCTCCATCAACAATCATCAGTTCGTCCTTCGTCTCACTATATTTTTATCACTTCATGCGTTATGTGCTATGCTTGGAGCGTCTCGCTCTTAGGTTTTATATTTAGTTTTCTTTAGGTTTTCTTGCTGGTCATAACAAGTTAGACCCCATCTTACTTTGTGTGGTAGAGAAACACGCTCCACTCCAATCTAGAACACATCATAGGATTTTTCCTCCTTATCTTTTTGCTGTTGTGTGTTCTCTATCTTTTCGTAGCTACTGCCATGTTTAGTTTTAGTCTTAGTTTGTATTTAGCAAGAGCCTTGGCTTTTGTTTAGTTTGTTGCTGGAACTCTCATTAGTTTTCATGTTTATCTTGTTAAGAGAGTTGGTTGTTGCACTGAGTTGTGTTTTATCTTGGAAGTAGGTAATTGAGGTTGCTATTTAATTCTAGTAGTAACTTGCAATAGTCTTGAGGTATTGTTGTGAGTAATGTTTGAACTTTTGGTGTCAAGAGCTCTAGCCTATTAGTGATAGGTATCGTATTTTGGGAAATCCGTGTGTATTTTCAAAACCTACAAAACTAGTTGAGAACTCTAGCTACTAGATGGATCACTAATCTTTGGAGGGATCGAATATTAGAGTACACTCACGTACCATGAGTCGAGGATGCGCAAGGATAACCAAACCCCCATACACTCCTCCTCGGAGTACTTATCTCTTTGTGAACCTCCTTATTAGATTGAGAGTTACCGATAATAAGTGCATGAGTTCTTCGAACTAATGTAAGTATTGAAAGTTGACACATCCACCTTCCCATATTTTGCTAGCCTCTCCCGTGCCGTGCATTGCCTTCTTCTCACTCCGAGAGTTGGTGTCCACCTTCGCCGGTACATCCAAACCCTTGGCATGATACGCTCTGTCATCATAAACCTCCTTATATCTTTTCTCAAAACAGCCACCATACCTACCTATCAAGGCATTTTCATAGCCTTTCCGAGATATATTGCCATGCAACTTCCACCTCTTCATGACTTGATCTTCATGTCATACATGTTCCTGCTACACTGCCAGCGACATACATTGCATACATCATGATAGTTACATCTTCTTTATGATTTTGAGTACCTTGTAAAGTGTGAAAGATCTCCTTTACCTTCTTGTAAAATAGAGTGTTGCACTTAAGTGAGGAAAAGATCCCAAAGTGGACACAATAAAAGATCCCAAAGAGGACAAATGAGAGTTAGATAGAAAGAGCCATTGAGGCCACAAAAAATATAAAAAAATAGAAAAAATAGAAAAAGAAATAGAAAGAGAGAAAGGGGCAACACTACTATCCTTTTGAGAGATCCACACTAGTACTCCCTTTATATCCTTGTACTCCATAGAGATGATCATTATGCATATAGCTATGTGGGGACCTTCACACTATAGAACTTGGCTTGCATATTCCAAGGATGAGCCTCCTCAAACGAGCTCTAGGTCTTCATGAGCGATCCAGTTAGATGCACCCCCACTAGTTCCATTGGAGAGCTTCCTAGCTCGTATGTGCATCCGTTGCATGGCAATCCCTACTCCTCACATCATATCTATCATTTGGCATCTCTTGCCTATGATTGTCCTCATTGATGTGAGCCTTTCTCCTCCTTTTTGTCTTCCTCCTCCGCACTTCTCTCTTTGCCATCCTAAGTGTCAACTCTCGTGCTTACGCTCATCCATTGCATTAGTGCTCAAAATATTGAAAAAGGAGTGGACGAAATTGACTTGTACCTGGCTAGTGGTCGGGGGACGAGTCAAGATAAGATTCCAGAAAAATACCAAGTGTGAAACTTTACTAGATTGAGTTCTCAACAAATAAATGTTTTTCTCGTATTCCCTATCCCCCTTCTTGCACGCAAACACCATTTGGAGACATTCGAGTCACGGACAGCGAGAGCTCTTGCACCTTTTGTTCTTTTGTTACTTGTTTCAATGATAATATAGACTCTTGCATGTTATGACTTGATTTGAGTTTCTAACCTTGATTGCTTTATTTTTCAAAGTTATTTTATGGTTTCTAGCATGTCACAACAGAAATTATGCCATTATCATTTACCTACTCGAGGAAGAGCAGGAATTAAGCTTGGGGATGTTGATACGTCCAAAACGTATCTATAATTTCTACTTGCTCCATGCATGTTTTGTGTGATATTGCTATGATCTAGATACACTTTCATACACTTTTGATCATATTTGGACTAACCTATAAACTCAGTGCACCACAGTGCGAGTTCCTGTTTTCTGCTGTTTTTCTATTTCAGTTTCCCCCCATATAAAAAGTGCCAGAAAAATTCCGGGAAAAATATAGGAAAAATCAGCGTATAGGAAGCTTCGCGAAGAGCCCGAGTGGGGCCAGAGGGGAGCCAGGGGTGGCCCAGGCGGCCACCCGGCGCGGCCCCACCGCTGGTCTAGGGGATGTGATGTTGTCACAAGGGGGAAAACAACGGTGCTTGTAACCGCGGTTGCAAGGATTGTTTACTTTACGCAAAGTGCTTTTTAATGCAGTTGTCTGTTGCTTTGGGTTTACACTTTGGGTGGGGCTTGCAACTTAATACCAGCGAGATGTTCTGGATAGATATCTCAAGGTGGATGATTAGTAGTAGATGCAGTTGGATTTCGGTCTACTTATTTTGGCGTACTCCCCGTGCTTTTGAGCCTCGTCCTTTCTTCTGTAGCATAGTTAGCATTGCGGTGCGTTCATAATCCTGTCAATTGCCCGTCTGTAATTTGTTTACCTCGCATAGCAGTTTTATCGTCTTTTGGGAGAGAGACATCACTAGTGAACATCATGTATCTCGGTCCATATCCTTATTACTGTTTCCACGCTCATTTACTTTTCCGCTTTTACTTTCAGTTGCTATCATTATCCTTTGTGTTTGACCCTTTGTGAACAACAAGACCGGAGAGATTGACAACCTCTCTGAACTTCGTTGGGAACAAAGTTATTTGTGTCTGTGTGCAGGTCCGCGTCAGTAGCGCCGCTGACACCTACTTATCATCTCTGGATTCCTACTGAAGACAAACCTTGGTATCTTTACTGAGGGAAATTTGCTGCTGTGCTACATCACACCTTCCACTTGGGGCTCACCAACGAAGGGCGAGAAGACTACACCCGTCAACTCTCGCGCCATCAGCCGCGTCCCGGCCGCTCCGGTGGAGAGAGGACTGCGCCGGCCTGGGTGACGGCCGTGGAAATTGGAGACCATGGCCACGCCAGCCTTGGTGACGGCGCCACCCAGCCCGTGATGACCATGGCCGTGGAGACTGGACCTACCTGTTGGTTCCCTCTCTACCTCTCTCACTCTCTGCAAAAATTTTTAGTAATGCATATTGGGTGAGATGAGAGTCAGACCACCACTTCCTATTAGGTGCAAGTTTCCCCCATTTCTTAATTTCTTTGGACCAAATGAATCTGCCGGTTACTGCAGTTTGGTCCTACTCGGATCAATTTCACACTTTTCACATGAAAACAAAGTGTTTTGTTTGATTGCTACATTAAATCTGCAGTTTTTATATCTCTGAATGCATCCGAAAGGTCCAATAGAAAGCCAAATTTGTCAAAACTTGCAATAGTTATGTACAAGAATGATAGTTGTAACCTTATGCCTAAGAATGATAGCTGTGACTGAAGCAATCCAACATTGTTCATTGTTTGTACATATTTTCAGAACTTACAAGTGTTGGGCGCTGATCCTTTGAAGAGAATTCCCCTGTTATTTGTGTCGAAGCAACAGAGAAGAAAGGGATTGATAAGCCGGAATCCGGCGGCAGATCAGCGGCGGCGTTCAGCTTGCGTCGTCGTTAGCCAACTAGACGCTGTCCAACTCGACGCTGACCGCTCTTCTTCAGTATTGTCCTCTCGCCGTCGTTGCCGCTGGCTCGGCGCCATTCGCCGGTACGTTCCTGATCTATCCATATAGTGTATTTATGTTGTCATACGTAGTATCTCTAAAAATTCATGCATGTTGGCCCGTACAAATGAGTCTGCACTAGATTCTTCTAAACCTTCATGCATCTATGCATATGTCAGCCCACACTACGTATATTCTAATCTAGGCGAATGTTTTTTTATTAGTATATGCAAGGATCATATCTACTATCTGCAAGCCAATAATTAGTCTTTAATTTCACATATGAATTAAGTGTCCAAACCAGGGAAAGCATTTGAATAAAACATAAAAAGTTATTAACCAGTGCCTCACGTCAAAGAGACATGCAAATTGCCAATGATCTAATCCATTAAGCTGAACCCCTCTAATTAGGGGCAGTATTGTTTTTTCATGTCTAATTTAATTGGAAGGGCTGAGTGTTAAAATGTTCTTTACTTTCAACTCCCTATTGGATACTTTACCAATGTACAATCAACTTTAGGTACATGGTCCAAGGTCAGTGAAGTTTTGGGTAAAAAATCAATTTTCCCGTTTATTAGTGTGTTTTTCCTTTGTATTATGTGTGGAGGTGTGATTATTCGGGTGATGAGTGGCTTTCTGTTTTAGTGTGTATGATGCGTCCATTGTCTTTTGGGATGTGACTTATGCTTTTAGCATTTCATTTTTATTTCAGACTTAAGTAGAAAACCAAACCATGTCTTCGGATGATCAACGTAGTTGGATGTATAGTGGATGGAAGGATAATGGAAGGCATTCTGATGAGTGGATACGTAATACTAATGCTTTCGTGAACCATGTTTTCGAGGGTGTTCGTAGTGCCAAGTTTGGAGTTTCATGTCCTTGCTCAAAATGTTGCAATGGTAGTAGAAGAACAAAACAATTGATGACCTCTCATCTTTGTCACTGGGGTTTCATGCCGGGTTACTTAAGATGGACTGCACATGGGGAACATCATGTTCTTGTAGATATAGTGGAGTCTATGAACACTGATTGCTTAGAGGATATGTTGTGTGACATTGGGGATTCAATGCATGTTGATAGTTCAGATGAGGAGCCAACACCAGATGCCAAAGCTTTTTATGCCATGTTGTCAGTTGTTAGAGACCCACTTCATGATTTCACCCAAACCACGCGCTTTGCTACCGTTACACGCTTGATGGGCATTAAGTCACAGTACAATCTATCAGGAGACTGCATACATAGTTTATTGAAACTTTGGCAAGATACACTTCCACAAGGCAACAAAATGCCGTCAAGTTTGTATGAGTGCAAGTGTATGTTATCTAGTTTGAAAATGCCCCTCGTGAAAATAGATGCATGTGTTAACCATTGCATGTTATACTATAAAGATAGAGCGAAAAAACTGGAGTGTGATTTTTGTGGTGAAGCGAGATATAAGGTGGTTAACAATGATTGCCCAAATAAGAAGCGTAAACCCATACCACGTAAGGTTCTACGATACCTTCCTTTTATACCAAGATTGCAAAGGATGTTCATGGAGCCTGAATTTGCTAAGCACATGAGATGGCACATGGAAGGCATCCGGGAAAATCCAGCAATGATGGTGCACCCAGCTGATAGTGACGCATGGAAATCTTTCAATGAGGATGGGTTTGCAAGTGATCCACGCAATGTCAAGCTCGTCATGTCTTCTGATGGATTCAATCCTTTCAATTTTGGGCTAACACAATACTCTTGTTGGCCTGTGTTTCTTGCTCCTTTGAACCTGCCACCTGCGCTTTTCTTGAAAACCCAAAATGTTTTTCTTAGCATGGTGATCCCTGGACCAAAGGGTCCTGGCAAGAACTTCAATGTGTACATGGAGCCTCTATATGATGAGCTATTGGAGGCGTGGCAGGGGGTACCAACTTATGATAGTTTCCTTAAGCAAAATTTCAATATGAGGGTAACCTTGCATACAACTGTCCATGACCGTCCTGCATTTGGAATGGTTCCTGGATGGTCTACCCATGGGGGGTTGGCTTGTTATGAGTGTGGGGATGATACACAAACAATTTGGCTAGACAAGGGGCACAAATGGAGTTGGTTTGATAGTCACAGGCGATTTCTACCGGCCGACCATGTATTTAGGAAACAAAGTCAATCCTTTTTAACATACACAATAGTGAAGGATGTTGCTCGACGCAGGTTAACAGGGGATGAAGTTTTTGCTTACATGAATGAAGTTAAGGACAATAATTTTGAGGGTTATGGAGCAACACACAATTGGACACACATTCCTAAGTACTGGGAGTTGCCATACTTCCCAAAGCTTTTGCTTCCTCATAATATAGATGTCATGCACACTGAAAAAAATGTTGCAGAAGCAATATTCAATACTATTCTTGACATTCCTAGCAAGACAAAAGACAATGTCAAAGCTCGCCTTGACCAAGCTGTATTGTATAGTAGACTTGATTTCAACCTTAAAGAAAAGCCTAACGATAAATGGGACAAACCTAGAGCACCATATTTCTTGACAAGAAACCAAATAAGAGAGGTCCTTTTGTGGTTTCTTGAGCTCAAATTTCCAGATGGATATGTGGCCAACATGAAGCGAGGTGTTAGCTTAGAGCAACTTAAGATATATGGCCTCAAAAGTCATGACTACCATATTTTTATGGAGCGGTTGTTGCCTGTCATGATGCGTGGATATGTGGATAATGATGTGTGGGAGGCTTTAGCTGAGCTAAGCTATTTCTTTAGACTGCTTTGTGCAAAGGAAATAGATCGTAACCAAATGGAAAAATTGGAGGAAAATATTCCTGTCCTAATTTGCAAATTGGAGAAATTTTTCCCACCTGGGTTCTTTGATTCAATGGAGCATCTAATGATACACCTCCCTTATGAAGCAAAAGTTGGAGGGCCTGTTAAGTATCGTTGGATGTATACTTATGAAAGGTATGTTCTCATGTTCATGCATCATGTCCATATGGTAGTAGCATTTCCTATTTAGACATTAAGTTGTTACATGGCAATGTAGGTTAATAAAAAAAGTTAGAGAAAAAGTTCGTAATAAGGCACGTGTGGAGGCTTCAATTGTTGAGGCGTATCTTGTTGAGGAGATTTCAAACTTCACTTCTTTGTACCTTCCTGCTGATGTGCCTACCTCAAGAAATCGCCCCCAACGATATGCACAACCTGGCACTCCTAGCACAAGTAGTCTTAGTCTGTTCGAAGTCAAGGGATGGAAAATTGGGAGAGGGGAGCCTAGGATGTTATCACATGAAGAGTACAAGACAGCCATGATTTTTATCTTAACAAACATGCCAGAAATGGATAATATTGTGAAGTAAGTTCTCTAAATTAGCATTTCTAGTACAACCATGTACAATAAATATGTTTTGGTACTAATGACTTATGTAAAGGATGTTGGTTGCAAGAAGAAGCTTGGGTTATTTTAGTTGATGAGTGGTGCAGTAAAGAGTGGATTGCAAAATCCAAGAAACATCGTGTTAATCGTGTTAGCTCAAAGTTCAAGCCTCACAAAGGTGGTTCCAACTCCATGACTACTATAAGTCAAAAAATGGTTATCAACTAAACTTCATTGTTTTCCTATTATTAATTATCATATCAAAAATCATATATATCTGATACGTATTGAATCTTGTGCAATATAGTCTGAGGAAACCGGTGAAGAAGTTAACCAAATTCAGGCTTGGGTGCATACACATAGAGGAACTGACAAAAGCAAACCTCTAACTCTCAACACACCAGAAGCTACTAAATGTCTGGTATGTCCTTGTTCCCATTCGTCGATAGAAAAATAAACATTGATAACTATTAGTATGCCTGATGTTGAATCTAGTTGTATGCATGGAAACCTACTTTGTTATCTGTATAATTCGTTTCAACTACTTTGCTACATTGTTTAGTGATGGAAATGAATATGCATGTAGCAGCAACTATCCAATTGTAGTTCCATTTATACAATTGTGCAATAGGATCTTTACTCGGTTCTCCAGAAGTTCTGAGCATTTGCGTACCTTTGTTTTTAATAGGCTCTTTACACAAAAAAGGCTAAAGCTTTAAATGGAGAGAACTATGATACTCTAAAAAGTGCCGTTAGTTCTAAGGAACTTTATGACTGCTCTAATGGGAAGCCACATGGAAAATGGCCTCTCTTTAATGGCATTGTCAATGACATCGATGTAATTGCCGAGGTCAGAGCTAATGGTACATCTTCAGCCGCTTTGAAGCGTCGTCGAGCTGAAGAAATTGAAGATGTGCTTCGAAAGGAATCTGAGAAGGCTCGGAAAGCAGAGGCTTATGCGAACAATGTCTTGTCATGGGGTGTTGGCATGTACGAGCATTGCAATGGGATACAAAAGTTTCTTCAGGTGCTGGTTCCACTTTATGTTCATCAATTAACTTGCTAGCATTCGAAAATAACCAGTATGAATCTTCTTGTTTCGCAGGCTTTTGCAACAAACCAGGGAGTGCCTCTTGGTGAAATACCACCGCCACCAGCTCCACCGCCTGCTCGTTCACTATCTCCTCCTGGATCTCCACAACAATCCACTATCCAAGTATGCAACCATCCATCTCGAGCAGACACACTCAAGCCTTAATACATTTAAAGCATGATAAGGCTTATCTTTAAAACTTTATCTCTTCTTTCGCAGATTCTAGAGAACAGCGAAATGCCCGATTTGTGTGCTGAGCAACAAGAAAATCCTAGTTCTAATCATGTATGTACTTCTAAAACAAATCTAAAATGATACAATTATTGATGGCCTCTTTGCTGTGGTGTTCATATAGTTGTGACTATGCATGCTTGTGTTATATGCAATGCTAGCCTGTGTGGCACTCACACATTTGGTAATATTGATTAATGTGGCTGTGTTATGATGGGTAGTGGTGGTGATGATAAGTTCTTCTCTTATGTTCAGACTTTGGTAACTTCATATAACTCACTAATTTGTACTACAACACAGTGTGCAAGTGCAGTACATGCTATTGTATTTGGAAATAAAGTTCATGCCTTCTTTTCTGATTTTGTGTAGATTAGAAGTAATATCTCAATATAGTGGCATTTGGGTGTGAGATGTAGTCAATTTTCAGCCTTTTTATTTCCTGGAACAAGTTCAGAAGCTCTTGTTCTTCTTACATATTCCCTGGAATAGTTTCACTTGCTTCTAGATCCTTTCCTTATGCTTTCTTGTTTTTTCTATAGCAAGTTCTTGTTGTCATCTTCCAGCCTCTAAAAATATGTGAATATTACTTTTCAGGAACATGATGTAGGCTCAAATGTTCGTGTTGCAACAGACGATGACGGGATATTTGGGGGATTTTTCAATCATTGTGGAACTGGGGCACTTAGCCTGTCACTTGTGGGCAACCAACCAATCCCTTGACGTTCTTGGATGTGTGGTGCATGAAGTAATATTTTGGTGCATGTATAGTTATAACATGCTGGTGCATGTATAGTTAACATGCTGGTGCATGTATAGTTAACATGCTGGTACATGTTTTGTGATTTAGGAAATTCTAGTTGACCTACACGTATGCGCATGATAATTGAGATGGTTGGTTAGCATTGAGATGTTAATTGGTTAGTTGTAGCAAACTCTAGCTATAGCTTATTTTTTGACTAACATGCGGTGGCTGGTGATGCCTTGCATCTTATGTATGCATGTGTTGATTGATATCTTGAGACATCAAATTAATTATGTGATGGTTCATACTTATGGCTTCAATTTGAAATATCTGAATTATTGCGGTTGTGAATTCAAATCCCAATTACACATTTGAATTAGGGCGCATATGAATTTGGTGTTTCCCTACGGTTAAAGCTCTAGGGAAAGTGTACGGTGATGTGGCAGTACAAAAGGGTCCCATGATATTTCCCTAGGGTTGGTTGTAGGTGAACACGTCAGATACACCAGCCATGTGAAAATGTTTACCTAGGGCTTGTGCCTCTAGGTAAAGAACTTTCCCTAGTGCTTGTCAGCCACACCCTAGGGAAAGGAGTCTTTCCCGTCTATACTTCACCTAGGGTTCTTTACCTAGGGCAAACCCAAAGTAAAGTCTTTACCTATGTTTTTTCCTATTTCACCTAGGGTATACTGCCCTAGGTAAAATCGTTGTTTCTAGTAGTGGTAGTGACCTTGATTTTGATAATTGCGCTCTTTCTGAAGTTATTGGTTTCCTTCACAAGATGTCTAGAGATCCCCACACTAGCATACTTAATCTTGCCTTCATGGAGCATATCACTAATGCTCTCATTAAAGCTAGGGAGGAGAATCTTAGGGTAGAAGCCTCCATACCTAGAAAGCTAGAAGATAGTTGGGATCCTATGATTAAAATTAAGTTGAATAACTTCTCTTGCTATGCTTTATGTGATGTTGGAGCTAGTACCTCCGTTATGCCCAAAAGAATGTATGATATGTTTGAATTAAAACCTTTTGATCCTTGTTCTTTTGGTGTTCGTCTTGTTGACTCTTCCGTAAAGAGACCTTTGGGGAAGATCGATGATGTTATTATCATTGTCAATGACAATTATGTTCCCGTTGATTTTACTATTATGGACATTGAATGTGAACCATCATGTCCAATTATTTTGGGACGCCCTTTTCTTCGCACCGTTGGTGCTGTCATTGATATGAAAGAAGGGAATATAAAATTACAATTCCCTCTCAAGGAAGGGATTGAACACTTCCCTAGAAAGAATATTAAGTTACCTTTTGAGTCTGTTACACGGGCTAGCTATTCTCTTACTCTTGATAAAACTTGATTTTCTCTTTTTGCGTCATGCCTAGCTTAAAGGCATAAAAGAAAGCGCTTTTGGGAGGCAGCCCACAACGAATTAGGTTTATTTTGCTTTTGTTTTGTCTTGATGTTTGTTACTACTGTAGCAACATCATTGTATCTTTACTTTTCAAGCTTTGTGCCATTTATAGCCTCATATGACACGGGAAGTGAAAGTTGTGACATGTTGTCCAGAAAACAGATTATGTCCTCGTGACGGGAAAAATCATAGAAAATTCCCAGTTCGTCTTTTTGAGCTGAATGTTTTACACAGCGTGCTCTATACAATCACGGAACTTTCGTATGTTCTGAGTTTTTTGATTTGAGTTGCAGAAGTACCCCTAAAAAATTATTTACTACCTGTTGTTCTGTTTTTCACAGATTCTGTCCTGTTTTGCCTTTTCTTCGTTTTGAAAACCTTAAGCTTTCTTTTTCTTTGCAAAAACTTTTTGTAAATCTTGAGAAACAGTAGATCTTCAAGAATATCCTTATTTCCAGTAGAGAAAAATTATTTTATTGTGGGTACTAACCTCGCTAATCAGATTATGATGAGTTATGTATGAAGGGAGTTTTCAAGTGTGCGAGGGAAGATGATAAAAGAAGATTCAGGAGGTTCAAACGCTCAAGCTTGGGGATGCCCCCGTGAACCCCCAAGAAATATTCAAGAAGACTCAAGCATCTAAGCTTGGGGATGCCCCCATGCATCCCCTTCTCCATCAACAATTATCAGTTCGTCTTTCGTTCCACTATATTTTTATCACTTCATGCGTTATGTGCTATGCTTGGAGCGTCTTGCTCTTTATTTCCTTTTTAGTTTTATTTAGCTTTGCTTGATGTTCATAACAAGTTAGAACCCATCTTTCTTTGTGTGGGAGAGAAACACGCTCCACTTCACCCTAGAACACAGCATAGGATTTTCATGCTTATCTTTGTTGTGTGTGTTCTTTATCTTTTTCGTAGATGCTGTCATGTTTAGCTCTTAGTTTTCATGATTATATTTTTAAGAGATTTTGTTTAGTTTGTTGCTGGAACTCTCTTGAGTTTTCATGTTTATCTTGTTTATAGAGTTTGCCTGTTGCACTGAGTTTTGTGTCTTGACCTGAAGTAGGTAATTGAGGTTGCTATTCAATTGTAGTAGTAACTTGCAATAGTTTTGAGGTATTGCTATGAGTAATGTTTGAACTTTTGGTGTTAAGAGCTTTAGCCTATTAGTGATATATGTCGTATTTTGGGCAATCCGTGTTTATTTTCGAAAACCTACAAAATTAGTTGAGAACTTTAGCTACTAGATGGATCACTAATCTTTGGAGGGATCAAATATTAGAGTACACCCACGTATCATGAGTCGAGGATGCGCAAGGATAACCAAACCCCCCATACACTCCTCCTCGGGGTACTTGTCTCTTTGTGAACCTCCTAATTAGATTGAGAGTTACCGTTAATAAGTGCATGAGTTCTTCGGACTAATGTGAGTATTCGAAAGTTGACACTTCCACCTACCCATATTTTTCTAGCCTCTTCGGTACCGTGCATTGCCCTTTCTCACCTCGAGAGTTGGCGCATACTTCGCCGGTGCATCCAAATCCTTGGCACGATACGCTCTGTCATCATAAGCCTCGTTATATCCTTCCTCAAAACAGCCACCATACGTACCTATCAAGGCATTTCCATAGCCTTTCCGAGATACATTGCCATGCAACATCCACCTTCTCATGACTTGATCTTCATGTCATAGATGCTTTTGCCTGATCGATGAGCCGCATGCTAGTTGGTCCTTGCCCTAATCATTACTACATGACGCGCTAGTATTATTGCATATCTTGCTACACTGGCAGAGGCATACATTTGCATACTTCATGATAGTTTCATTTTATTTATGTTGAGTACTTTTGTAAAGTGTGAAAGATCTTCTATACTTCTTGTAATATATAGAGTGTTGCCCCTAAAGTGAGGAAAAGATCCCAAAGAGGACAAAATCAAAAGATCCCAAAGAGGACAAATGAGAGTTAAATAGAAAGAGCCATTGAGGCCACCAACAAAATACAAAAAAATTAGAAAAAAGAGAAAAAGAAATAAAAAGAGAGAAGGGGGCACACTGCTATTCCTTTTCAGAGATCCACACTTGTACTCCATCTTCTATCTTGTACTCCATAGAGATTATCATTCATGCATATAGCTATGTGGGGACCTTCACACTATAGAACTTGGCTTGTATATTCCAATGAGGAGCCTCCTCAAATGAGCTCTAGGTCTTCTTGAGCAAGCAAGTTGGATGCACCCCCACTAGTTCCATCGGAGAGCTTACCTTAGCTCATATGTGCATCCGATGCATGGCAATCCCTACTCCTCACATCATATCTATCATTTGGCTTTCTCTCGCCTATGATTGTCCTCATTGATGTGAGCCTTTCACACTTTTTTGTCTTCCTCCTCCATCATTCTTCTCTCTTTGCCATCCTAAGTGTCAACTTTCTTGCTTACGCTCATCCTTTGCATGAGTGCTCAAAATATCGAAAGGGAGTGGATCATTTTGACTTGTACCTGGCTAGTGGTCTGGGGATGACTCAAGATAAGATTTCAAAGAAGACCAAGTGTGAAACTTTAGTAGATTAAGTTCTCAATAATAAAAACTATGTTTTATTCTCTCGTATATCCCTATCCCCTTTCTTGCACGCAAACACCATTTGGAGAAATTCGAGTCACGGACAGCTGCTGATCTCTTGCACCTTTATGTTCTTATGTTGCTTGTTTCAATGCTAATATAGACTCTTGCCTGTTATGACTTGAATTCAATTACATGCCTTGATTGTTTTACTTAAAAGTTCTTAAAAGGTTGGTAGCATGTCACCACAGAAATTATGCTTGTTATCATTTACCTACTCGAGGACGAGCAGGAATTAAGCTTGGGGATGTTGATACGTCCAAAACGTATCTATAATTTATGCTTGCTCCATGCCTCTTTTGTGTGAAATTGCTATGTTATTGATGAACGTCCATACACTTTCGATCATATTTGGACTAACCTATTAACTCAGTGCACCACAGTGCCAGTTCCTGTTTTCTGCTATTTTTCTATTTCAGGTTTCCCCCATATTAAAAGTGCTCCAAAAATTCGGCAAAAATCCAATAAAAAATCACCGGAGAAGAAGCTTCGGGAATCACCGAGGGGGGGGGCAGAGGGGACCCACCAGGGCCCCAGGCGCCCTCCCGGCGCGCCCTAGGGTGGGGACGCGCTAGGGGGCCGCCTGGACCCCTGGTGGCCCCCCAGGCTGCCCCCTTCGCCTATTTATTCCACGTGACGTGAAACCCCCGTGACGGGAACCCTTTTTCGTGATCTCTCCTCTGTTCCGCCGCCGCCGCGCTTCCAAGATCGGGAGCACCAGGAGACCTCTTCCCGGCACCCTGCCGGAGGGAGGAACCACCTCCGGGAGCTTCTCCACCACCATGGATGCTTCCCGGATGAACCGTGAGTAGTACCCCTTGGACCATGGGTCCATGATCAGTAGCTATGTGATGTTCTACTCCCCTCTTTGTTCTTCATGGTTTAGACCTCGTGAGCTGCCCTACATGATCGAGGCACATATGTAATCTTTCTGCTGTTGCTATGCTGAGTTTGCTGGGATCTGATGGATTATGAGACTATGTTCAGATTGTGTATGAGTAATATATTTGATTATCCTCTTTTATATTTATGTTCTTGAGTAATTCTTGCATGTTCTCCGTTGTTGTTTATTGCTTTGGCCAAGTAGTAGGTAGTGACTCCAAGAGGGAGCGTTATGCATGATTGTGGGTTCATGCCCCCTGATGACTAGCTTGAGTGACAGAAACATTAGTCTAGGGGATGTGTTGTTGCCATAAGGGAGAAAACAACGGTGCTTGTACTTGCGGGTGCAAGGATTGTTTACTTTACGCAAAGTTCTTTAATGCAGTTGTCTGTTGCTTTGAGTTTACACTTTGGGTGGGATTCACAACTTAATACCAGCGAGATGTTCTGGATAGATATCTCAAGGTGGATGATTAGTAGGTAGATACAAATGGATTTCGGTCTACTTGTCTTGTCGTACCGCACATGCTTTTGAACCTCTTCCTTTCTTTATAGCATAGTTAGCATTTGTTTGCGCACATAATATTGTCAATTTCCCAGCTGTAATTTGTTTACCTCGCATGGCTATTTTATCGTCTTTTGGGAGAGATACGTTACTAGTGAACATCATGGGACCCCGGTACATATTTCCAACACTGTTTACACCCGTTATTTATTTTCTGCTTTATTTCCTTTTCCGTTGCTATCACTATCATTATTATCCCATGCGTTTGATCCTTTGTAAACAACAAGGCCGGAGGGATTGACAACCTCTCTATACTCGTTGGGAGCAAAGTTATCTGTTGTGTGTGCAGGTCCATGATACGTCCCAAACGTATCTATAATTTCTGCTTGCTCCATGCATGTTTTGTGTGACTTTGCCATGTTTTGCTTGAACTTTCATACACTTTTGAACCTATTTGGACTAACCTATTAACTCAGTGCACCTAGTTGCCAGTTTCTGTTTTCTGCTGTTTTTGTATTTCAGGTTTTCCGGCCATTAAAAGTGCTCCAAAAATTCCGGGAAAAAAATATTAAAAAATCAGCGCAACAGAAGCTTCCGGAATCACCAAGAGAGGGAAGGGGGGCCACCACCAGGCAGCCAGGAGGGCAGGCCCTGGGCCGCGCCAGGGACCCTCCTGACTGCCTCGTGGGTCCCCTCGATGCCCCCTTCGCCTATATTTACCCCTCAGGGTGGAAACCCCTAATATCGATCTCTTTCTCGCGAACTCCCCTCTGTACCGCCGCCGCCGTTTCAAGATCGGGGCTGCCTGGAGAAGCTGCCCCGGCACCCTGCCGGAAGGAGGAACCCCCTCCGGGAGACCATCCATAGCCATGGACGCCTCCCGTATGTACCGTGAGTAGTTTCCCTTGGACCATGGGTCCGTGACCAGTAGCTATGTGATGAATCTCTCCCCCCTTTGTGCTTCAAATTTTGAGTCCTCGTGAGCTTCCTCACATGATCGAGGCATCTATGTAATTTCTGTTGTTGCTATGTTGAGTTTGTTGGGATCTGATGGATTATGAGACTATGTTCAGATTGTGATGAGTAATATATTTGGTTCTTCTCTTTTATATTTTGTTCTTGAGTAAATTCTTGCATGTTCTCCGTTGCGGTTTTTGCTTTGGCCAAGTATTTTATTTGCAACTCCAAGAGAGAGCGTTATGCTCGATTGTGGGCTCAGCCCCTTGATGTCTAGCTTGAGTTCCAGAAACATGAGACTAGGGGATGTGTTGTTGCCACCAGGGATGAAACAACGGTGCTTGTACCTGCGGGTGCAAGGATTGTTTACTTTACGCAAAGTTCTTTTAATGCAGTTGTCTGTTGCTTTGAGTTTACACTTTGGGTGGGATTCGCAACTTAATACCATCGAGATGTTCTGGATAGATATCTCAAGGTGGATGATTCGTAGTAGATGCAGATGTATTTCGGTCTACTTACCTTGGCGTACTGCCCATTGCTTTTGAGCCCTTCCTTTCTTTGCAGCATAGTTAGCATTGCGGTGCCTTCATAATCCTGTCAATTGCCCAACTGTGATTTTTTTACCTCGCTAGAACTTTTATCGTCTTTTGGGAGAGAGACATCACTAGTGAAAATCACGGGACCCCGGTCCATCTTCACATTATTGTTCACACCCTCAATTTACTTTCAGCTTTTACTTTCCTTTGCACCTTTTATCTCTTGCGTTGATCCTTTGTAAACGACAAGGCCGGAGAAATTGACAACTCCTCTGTACTCGTTGGGAGCAAAGTTATTTGTTGTTGTGTGCAGGTCCACGACAACACCCTAGTCGGGAAGTAATTTCTGGCGACGTTGCCACCTACTTGTATCTCCTGAGTCCTACTGGTTCGATAACCTTGGTATCTTCACCGAGGGAAACTTGCTGCTGCACTGAATCTCAAACCTTCCACTTGGGGTAACCAACGAGGGGCGAGAAGCCATCAGTCCACGTCAACCGCCTAATTGCTGGCACCGTTGTCACCTTCCTATCGTTGTCGGAGTCCTACTGGAGACAAACCTTGTTATCTTCACCGTGGAAAATTTGCTGCTGTCTACATCTCAACCTTCCACTTTGGGTAACCAACGAGGGGCGAGAAGCCATCAAAGCTAATTTCTGACGCCGTTGCCGGGGACTCCGCTCTTCAAGATAGAGGAGGTTCACACTATCTTTTATCTGGGCTTTTTATTCTTGTTAGTTTACCTTTCAGTTTTTGCTTTAGTGTCCCTTATCAAAAATCAAAAAAATAGTTACCTTGCTAGTAGTTGTCATTATGTCTGGTCCTTTTTCCTCTGGTGATGCAGAAGTGCTCACCTTTAAACAAAGAGGTGGTGAAAGTCTCCATACCTAGGAAGCTAGAGGATGGTTGGGACCCTATGATCAAAATTAAATTAAATAACTTCTCTTGCTATGCTTTATGTGATGTTGGAGCTAGTACCGCCGTTATGCCCAAAAGAATATTTGATATGTTTGAATTGAAGCCCTTTGAGCCCTGTTCTTTTGGTGTTCGTCTTGTTGATTCTTCCGTAAAGAAACCTTTGGGGAAGATCGACGATGTTCTTATCATTGTCAATGACAACTATGTTCCCGTTGATTTTATTGTTATGGATATAGAGTGTGAACCTTTGTGTCCAAGTATTTTTGGGACGTCCTTTTCTTCGCACCGTTGGTGCGGTTATTGACATGAAAGAGGGGAATATAAAATTCCAATTCCCATTCAAAAAGGGGATGGAACACTTCCCTAGAAAGAAAATCAAGTTACCTTTTGAGTCCGTTACACGGGCTAGTTATTCTCTTTCTCTTGATAAAACTTGATTCTTCTTTTGCATCATGCCTAGCTTAAAGGCATAAAAGAAAGCGCTTTCGGGAGGCAGCCCGCAACGAATTTAGGTTTTTCTTTTTTCTTTTGTTGTGTCTTGATGTTTGTTACTACTGTAGCAACATCATTGTATCTTTATTTTTTCAGCTTTGTGGCAAGTTATAGCCTCTTATGATAAGGGAAGCAAAAGTTGTGACATGCTGTCCAGAAAAAAAATTCTGTCCCTTGACAGAAAAATTCGAATCAAATCACCAGATCATCTTTTTGATCTGAATTGTTTTGACAGAGTGCTCTATACAATTGTGAAACTTCCGTATGTTCTGAGTTTTTTGATTTGAGTTGTAGAAGTGCCCCTAAAATATTCTTTACTACCTGCTGCTCTGTTTTTCACAGATTCTGCCACGTTTTGTCTGTCCTAACTTTTGCAAACCTTAAGCGCTTTTTCTTTGCAAAAACTTTTTGGCACTCTTGAGAAATAGTAGCTCTTCAAGAATATCTTTATATCCAGTGGGAAAAATTATTTTATTAAGGGTACTAACCTCTCTAATCAGCTTATGATGAGTTATGTATGAAGAGAGTTTTCAAGTGTGTGATGGAAGATGATGAAAGAAGATCCAGGAGTGTCAAGCGCTCAAGCTTGGGGATGCCCCCATGCATCCCCAATAAATATTCAAGGAGACTCAAGCGTCTAAGCTTGGGGATGCCCCCGTGCATCCCCTTCTCCATCAACAATCATCAGTTCGTCCTTCGTCTCACTATATTTTTATCACTTCATGCGTTATGTGCTATGCTTGGAGCGTCTCGCTCTTAGGTTTTATTTTTAGTTTTCTTTAGCTTTGCTTGCTGTTCATAACAAGTTAGCTCCCGTCTTACTTTGTGTGGGAGAGAAACACGCTCCACTCCAATCTAGAACACATCATAGGATTTTTCCTGCCTATCTTTCTCTGTTGTGTGTTCTTTATCTTTTCGTAGCTACTGCCATGTTTAGTTTTCTATTTCAGTTTTCCCCCATACAAAAATTGCTCCAAAAATTCGGGAAAAATCAGATAAAAAATCAGCGCAGAGGAACCTTCCGGAAGAACCTGAGTGGGGCCAGAAGGCCACCACCAGGGGCCCAGGCGCCCTCGTGGCGCGCCCCAAGGGCTGGCCGCGCCAGGGGGCCGCCTGGACCCCTGTTGCCCCCCCTGGCTTCCCCCCTTCGCCTATATATTCTCGGTGACGAGAAACCCTCAGAAGAAGAACCCTTTTTCGCGATCTCGCCTCTGTTCCGCCGCCGCCGCGGTTCCGAGATTGGGAGCACCAGCAGACCTCTTCCCGGCACCCTGCCGGAGGGAGGGCCGACCTCCGGGAGTCTCCTCTCCACCATGGATGCTTCCCGGATGTGCTGTGAGTAGTTTATTTTGGACCATGGGTCCGTGATCAGTAGCTATGTGATGTTATCCTCCCCTCTTATTTCTTCATGGTTTAGACCTCGTGAGCTGCCCTACATGATCGAGGCACTTTTGTAATCTTTCTGTTGTTGCTATGCTAAGTTTGGTGGGATCTGATGGATTATGATATTATGTTCAGATTTTGAGAGAGTAATATATTTGGTTCTTATCTCTTACATTTTTGTTCCTAAGTAATTCTTGCATGTTCTCCGTTGCTGTTTATTACTTTGGCCAAGTAGTAGGTAGTAACCCCAAGAGGGAACGTTATGCTCGATTGTGGGTTCATGCCCCCTGATGACACGCTTGAGTGACAGAAATATGATTCTAGGGGATGTGTTGTTGCCACAAGGGGGAAAACAACGGTGCTTGTATCCGCGGTTGCAAGGATTGTTTACTTTACGGAAAGTGATTTTTAATGCAGTTGTCTGTTGCTTTGGGTTTACACTTTGGGTGGGGCTCGCAACTTAATACCAGCGAGATGTTCTGGATAGATATCTCAAGGTGGATGATTAGTAGTAGATGCAGTTGGATTTTAGTCTACTTATTTTGGCGTTTTGCCCATGCTTTTGAGCCTCTTCCTTTCTTTTGTAGCATAGTTAGCATTGTGGTGCGTTCATAATTCTGTCAATTGCCCTTCTGTAATTTGTTCACCTCACATAGCAGTTTTATTGTCTTTTGGGAGAGAGACATCACTAGTGAACATCACGTATCCCGGTCCATATCCTCATCACTGTTTCCACACTCATTTACTTTTCTGCTTTTACTTTCAGTTGCTATCATTATCCCTTGTGTTTGATCCTTTGTAAACAACAAGACCGGAGAGATTGAAAACCTCTCTGAATTTCGTTGGGAACAAAGTTATTTGCGTCTGTGTGCAGGTCCGCGTCAGTTGCGCCGCTGACACCTACTTATCATCTCCGGAGTCCTACTGGAGACAAACCTTGGTATCTTTACTGAGGGAAATTTTCTGCTGTGCTACATCACACCTTCCTCTTGGGGTTTACCAACGAAGGGCGAGCAATCACTATAATCACCTCGCACACCAAGCAAAGAATTTCTGGCGCCGTTGCCGAGGACTCCGAGTGCTAAGATAGGGGAGTTGCACACTACCCTTTACCTTTGTTTTTTAGTCTTGTTAGTTAACTTTCAGTTTTTATCTTCGTGTCATATATCAAAAATCAAAAAAAATTGTTTATCTTGCTGTTAGTAGTCCTCCTTGTTTAGATGAACATGTTAGGTCTAGGTGCTTTGCGGGAATCGGAAGTTCTCGATTTCCGTCAAAGAGACAGAGAAAATATGAAGAAGGCATGGGACAGAATCTCTGAAGCACATAAAAGAATTATGCCTTGGATACCTATAAAAATTGTGCTTAGAAATTTTTACCATGGTCTTTTTAAGTGGTGTAAACACTCTCTTGATATTATAGCTGAAGGAGATTTTCTAGAGTGTGATGAAGTTAGGGATCTTTATATTTTGCATAGTCTATCTAGTTATTTTGTTTATGATCGTAGTATTGATACTGTCATAGATAGACTTGCCACTATTGAAAAAAGATTGGATGCTCTAGACTTGAGGAAAGTAGAGGAACTTCAGTCCGACAAGAAAGAAAAGTTGGAGATAGATGATGATTGGGAGCCCTTTGTTAGGATTAGCATCTCTAACCAAGGCTTCCTTGCTCTTTGCACTACTAGGGAATAGCCTTTTAGTGGCGTCCTTTTTTTGCGTTTAGTGGCGCATTTCAAATGCGCCACTAACAACAAGCCACTAATAAGGCCTTAATAGTGGCGCATTTCAAATGCGCCACCCCTAAGAATCTTAGGCGTGGCACATTTCAGAAATGCGCCACGCTTAAGATTCTTAGGGGTGGCGCATTTTGAAGATGCGCCACCATTAAATTTTTTTTGAATTTTTAATCTGGATCTGGATCTGGATTACGATTTTTTTGCTCGTTTTTTGTTTGAATGATTTGTCCCGTTCATCTAGCCACTCTGCTTGGTCATTTTTATTCTCAGTCTCGTTCATCTAACTTTCTTTGCTCAGGATATAGAGCTCCATGGAGGAAGAGACGAGGAGGAGGAGGAGCCAAGAAAGGGGAGGAGGAACCAAGAGGAGTAGGAGCCATGGAGGAGGGGAGGAGGAACCTTGGAGGATTAGGAGCCATGGAGGAGAGGAGGAGGAGGAAGAAGACCCGTGAATGAGGGGGAAACTTGGAGGAGGAGGATGAGCCATGGAGGAGGGGAGGATGAGGAGGAGGATGAGCCATGGAGGAGGGGAGGATGAGGAGGAGGATGAGCCATGGAGGAGGGGAGGATGAGGAGGAGCAGCAGACTTGGAGCCATGGAGGAGGGGAGAAGGAGGAGCCATGGAGGAGGGGAGGAGGAGGAGGGCGCCATGGAGAAGGTGGAGAGGAGGATAAGAATGAAGAGGTAAGGAGGAGAAGGAAGCCGGACGGGTTATATATACCCTTATTAGTGGCGCATATAGCAAAATGCGCCACCCATAAGAACCTTAGGGGTGGCGCACCTAGCAAAATGCGCCACTAATAAGTTTTGAATTTTTTTCAATTTTTTTGGCCTCCAGATCTTCAAACGCCCGTAACTTTTTTTCTGTTAGGTTTTTGAGGATTCGAAAAATGTTCAATGGGTTCCACCCGATTGAATTTGGATATAACTTTTCGAGTAGATGATTTTTCATATAAAAAACTTTTTCATCGGAGGTCGTATGCAAAAGTTATTCCCATTTTACACAATTCTCGAGAGATTTTGCAAAAAAATTCGAAATTCATATTTGTAAATTTTCCTAACAACTAGACCACATATCACATGGGAAACTTATTTTCTTTTATTTTTTTGACATTTCTATCATTTTATTTTATTTTTTTTCAAACTGAAAAGGCGGTCCACAGGGGGGGGGGTGTTTGTGTGTTGGGAATTTTCTGCTTATTAGTGGCGCATACGCAAGATGCGCCACCCCTAAGAGCTTATGGGTGGCGCATTTTCAAAATGCGCCACCCCTAAGCTCTTAGGGGTGGCGCATTTTGGAAATGCGCCACCTATAAGGTTCTTAGGGGTGGCGCATTTTACCAAATGCGCCACGTATAAGCTCATCCAGGCTGGCCCACTCTTAGGGGTGGCGCACTGGGAAATAATGCGCCACCCCTAAGGTCTTATGGGTGGCGCATTATCCAGTGCGCCACCCCTAACAGTTGGTGGCGCATGGCTTGTTATATGCGCCACTAATAAGCTTTCCATGTATAGCTATTTCCCTAGTAGTGTTGTGATATTGGATCCACAGTTTCTACTATGCCAAAAATAGTTTATGATTCTTTAAAGCTAGATATGGATAAATTATCATCTTATCATGAACATTCTAATGGAGATATTTCAGAGATTAAAGGAAAGTTAAAAGAAGTCCAAGTTGCATTCCTTCATAGGACTGCACCAATGGATTTCTTCATCATGGAGCCAAACCAAAGTGACATTATGCTCGGAAGAGACTTCCTCCGTGCTATGAAAGGCTTCATTGATATTGGTAACAGGCACATACGCTTACGCGGTATGGAGAAAGGTAAGTACCTCTTTCCTAGGAAGAAGAAGAATGAGCTTATTGAAAATCAATTTGAAGGTTTTTATGATTCTGATCTTGGAGACCCTTGATTCTTCTTTTGCATCATGCCTAGCTTAAAGGCATAAAAGAAAGCGCTTTTGGGAGGCAGCCCACAACGAATTAGGTTTATTTTTGCTTTTGTTGTGTCTTGATGTTTGTTACTACTGTAGAAACATCATTGTATCTTTATTTTTCAGCTTTGTGCCAAGTTATAGCCTCTTATGATAAGGGAAGCAAAAGTTGTGACATGCTGTCCAGAAAACAGATTCTGTCCCTGGACAGAAAAATTCGAATAAAATCACCAAACCATATTTTTGATCTGAATTTTTTTGACAGCATTCTCTATACAATTGTGAAACTTCCGTATGTTCTGAGTTTTTTGATTTGAGTTGTAGAAGTGCCCCTAAAATATTCTTTACTACCTGCTGCTCTGTTTTTCACAGATTCTGCCACGTTTTGTCTGTCCTAACTTTTGCAAACCTTAAGCGCTTTTTCTTTGCAAAAACTTTTTGGAACTCTTGAGAAATAGTAGCTCTTCAAGAATATCTTTATATCCAGTGGGGAAAAATTATTTTATTAAGGGTACTAACCTCTCTAATCTGCTTATGATGAGTTATGTATGAAGGGAGTTTTCAAGTGTGCGATGGAAGATGATGAAAGAAGATCCATGAGTGTCAAGCGCTCAAGCTTGGGGATGGCCCCATGAATCCCCAATAAATATTCAAGGAGACTCAAGCGTCTAAGCTTGGGGATGCCCCCGTGCATCCCCTTCTCCATCAACAATCATCAGTTCGTCCTTCGTCTCACTATATTTTTATCACTTCATGCGTTATGTGCTATGCTTGGAGCGTCTCGCTCTTAGGTTTTATATTTAGTTTTCTTTAGGTTTTCTTGCTGGTCATAACAAGTTAGACGCCATCTTACTTTGTGTGGTAGAGAAACACGCTCCACTCCAATCTAGAACACATCATAGGATTTTTCCTGCTTATCTTTTTGCTGTTGTGTGTTCTCTATCTTTTCGTAGCTACTACCATGTTTAGTTTTAGTCTTAGTTTGTATTTAGCAAGAGCCTTGGCTTTTGTTTAGTTTGTTGCTGGAACTCTCATTAGTTTTCATGTTTATCTTGTTAAGATAGTTGGTTGTTGCACTGATTTATGTTTTGTCTTGGAAGTAGGTAATTGAGGTTGCTATTTAATTCTAGTAGTAACTTGCAATAGTCTTGAGGTATTGTTGTGAGTAATGTTTGAACTTTTGGTGTCAAGAGCTCTAGCCTATTAGTGATAGGTGTCTTATTTTGGGAAATCCGTGTGTATTTTCAAAACCTACAAAACTAGTTGAGAACTCTAGCTACTAGATGGATCACTAATCTTTGGAGGGATCGAATATTAGAGTACACTCACGTACCATGAGTCGAGGATGCGCAAGGATAACCAAACCCCCATACACTCCTCCTCGGAGTACTTATCTCTTTGTGAACCTCCTTATTAGATTGAGAGTTACCGATAATAAGTGCATGAGTTCTTCGAACTAATGTAAGTATTGAAAGTTGACACTTCAACCTGCCCATATTTTGCTAGCCTCTCCCGTGCCGTGCATTGCCTTCTTCTCACTACGAGAGTTGGTGTCCACCTTCGCCGGTACATCCAAACCCTTGGCATGATAGTTCTCCGTCATCATAAGACTCCTTATATCTTTCTATAGGAGATATGCCCTAGAGGCAATAATAAATGTTATTATTTATCTCCATGTTCCTAATTATGTTTATATTCCATGCTATAACTGCTATGGTTCTCGAGTCTGCAATAACCACGAGGCTCGGAGGAAGACTCATATGCACGTGTGGAATAATAAACGGATAAAAAAGATATATTCGTAGTCTCGCCTCTAAGACTAGCTCAAGTGTTGCATGATGGTTCTGTTTTCCTGATCATGGGCATGACTATGCCGGCAATTTTGAGGGCACAATGTTAGAAGAACATTTGTGTTGAATCGACCCAGATTGATGTTATGCTATGAGATACATTCGTCACCAGTTAATGGATTATAACACAGAGAAAGTTGAGCGTTTGCATAATTCCTTAGACCATGAGAGTATCGAGTTCCTTCGTACTTGCTTCGTGAACTTTGGGGTTTGTTAAACGTCATCTGTAAAAGGGTGGCTATTACGGCGGCTTACAGGTTCACGGAAAAGTATGACAAGGAACTAGGTAGATCAAGATTGGGATTTGCTCCTCCGTCGATGGAGAGATATTCTTCGGGCCCTCTCGGTGTTACGGTATCCACCATCGTCTGGCCAGACACAGTGTGATTTGATCACAGGGATGCCGGAACGCGGGAACGAGAAAAGAGAACAATACCAGTAACGAGGTAACTGGCATAGTGGACAAGTGTTGATCCACGGGGATGCCGATAAGTCTCACCTCGGGTATTTGTAACATATCGCGAAGCAACAGGAATAGCACACGGCAACTGGAGGTTCACTCGAATATTTATTCGTGTGGGTATAGGGGTCAATATGGGTGTCCACGGCTCCGATGTTGATCATTGATCGGAAAGTGTTACGGGTCATGTCTATACTTCACCGAACCTATAGGGTCACACGCTTAAGGGTCATCTATCTGCTGAATACTAGACAGGGAGTCTGAGAGAAAGTCACCGGAAAGGTTTCGGAGAAAACGGAAAAGTTCCGGAAAGAGAACACCGGAATAATTTCGGTAAAACCGAAAAGTTGTTTCGGAATATATCATTAAGTCAAAATGGTTTCGGCACACGCCTGGAAATTCTTGGAGGGTGCCAGAATTGTTCTGGGAACTTCTAGGATTTTTCCAGAGAGAAAAAACCGGAAATGTTCCGGAGCTGCCGGAACCGCTTTGGTTGCTTTTCGCAGATGAAAATCACTAATCCGGAATTGTTTCGGAACGCGTCCAAAATCCTTTTAGTGGGTACTGGAATTTTTCTAAGACCTACAGAAAAGTTTTGGATTTTACGGTCGCAGATAAATGTCTTCATGAATAGTGGATACACTATTCATGATGATGCAGGCGATGATGCAGCTTGCATGATGATGCAGGCGATGATGTAGCTTGCATGATGATGCAGGCGATGATGCAGCTTGCATGATGATGCAGGCAATGATGCAGTTTGGAGGGCATTTTGGGTTTTTGCCCATAGCCTCTCACCCTATAAATAGGGGTGGAGAGGGGTCTCTCATCTCTGATCCAAGTTCTCACTTGAACTCTCAACAAGTGCCACTGCATGATCTGGATTTCTTCTCTCCCTCCCACGAAATAGTTTCGTAGAGCCGAAAGGCTGTCTGGGTTCCGGCAGGAACTAGTTCTGGACGGCGAAGCCCTGCCGGATAGATGACACCGTATGTGTGCAACCCCGTAGAGAGGTCGTAGTTTCGATCTTTTGCCCGAGGGACTGTTCGAGGGTCCTCCCGAAGGGCTGTCCGAGTTACCGTTCAAGTTTCGAGGGTCCTCCCGAAGGGCTGTCCGTGAAATCGTCCGAGGGACTGTCCGACCGCCTCTCGGAGCGCTGTCCGAGGAGCAGACGAGGGAGAACATCCTCGCGGTTGGGAGGTTGTAAATCCTAGCTGCGGGGGTCTGCACCAACGATCTACATCGAATCTACTTCCGCTGCGCTACGAGTCGGTAACGATCAGATCAAAACCTTGTATGCAGTCTCCATAGTGGTCCTGGGCTGTTCGTAGTGCGGAAATTTTTTGTTTTCTGCCGCGTTCCCCTACAGTGGCATCAGAGTCGTGCTATGCGTAGATGCATGTTGCGATCTAGAATACATAGAGATGTATGGGTATTGCATAATATAATTTTGGAGTAGATCAGATCTATTGCTGAAAATTATTTATGCGGGTGGCAGATGAAATCTGTTACCCGATGTTCTTGTTGCTTCCCTGGAATTTGTGTATTTCTGATCTCAATAACAGTATGGCGGAGTTTCAAAGTTCTGGCAATCTGCGATCCTGATTGATCAAAGAAGTGCTAACAGTTCGTTGAATTCCACCGTAGTTAGAGAAAGAAGAAATTCTGCAGACTAAAGGGCAATGCAGATATGATCTGCAACGGGATCACGCGTATGACGAAGTTCAGTATGGGGCTCGAGATTTTATTATCTCGTGTTTCATACACCCCGCAAAGTTAATCTAGCGACTTGAATAATCATGCTTGATGATAAACGTTGGTAGCTGCGGTTTAAGTCAAAACCTTAGAAGCCACGTAAAATAAAATTTTGCATAAACCGATTAGAGGCGTCTAACTTGGTTTTGCAGGATGTGCATGTGATGTGGTATAGCAAAGCTCATATTAATTTGATTATGTATGAGATGACTATATAATGTAAATTTATTAACATGACCTGCGTGTCATGATTCGGCATGATGGCTGGAGCCATATGATTGTCACTTTAATGACCTGCGAGTCAACCTTATGTAATGCACTTATTTTATTAGCTATAGAGATAGCAATATTATTTGGTGCATCGACAAGGTGGTGGCAAACTTCGCGAAGGTGAACTCCGACGCAAATGCCAAAGACGAAGAAATACTTGACTTCTCCGTCAGAAGGGGCTATACCATATCATGCAATTATGAATTACCTGAGATGTTTATCCCTTAAGTTGCACCCTTCTTGATTGCGCGGTAGTCGCTTTTTATTAGGGTGATCTCTCACTTAAAATATCAAGTAGTTAGTGTTCTCCCAAATGTAGCACCGTCACAGCATCTATCCTTTCGGGGTGCGCCATGGATGCATGGGTACGAACGATTGGAGAAATGTAAGGCGGGTGAGGTCAAACCTCGCAGCAAGATCACTTGGTTGTCTTGACGTTCATGGCAGGATCGTCCTGAGCTCGGAACACACGCATCGAAAGATGAACAAGAGTCACATAGAGATGTGATCGGCAAGTTGGCCTACCAAATCAAAATCCTCGTCATGAGATGATGATTCTATGGCGTTGTATTGATATTTGTATCTTGAATCACTCATAATCAATTTTGAGAGATATTGATTTGAGTGGGAGCGCATTTTAGAATTAACTTGTTTAATTCTGAGTGCAATTAATTATGAACACTGTCTAAGTATAATTTGCTAATAGTTGTAGAATAATGGCTCGCGTTTCCACCTTCCCTATTAAAATTGAATAAGCTGTTAAATATCTGGTTAAAACTTTACGGTTGGTAACGTAATGCGAGGATTGTCCTCAAGAGTGCCGAGAAGGATTTTGTCCTATCGCATGCTTTCGGTGTCCTCCCGCTAATGCTATGGATGATGTGACTCTCGTCCTTCGATCCAAAAGCTAGAATTCCATTGTGGTCAAGTGCAATACGTTTGCTTCCATAAGACCCAAACTTCACAAGTTTGGGATAGTTATGTAATATTCATGGAACTGAAAATTGTTTTCAGATACAGACAAAGGCTAAAAGATATGAGATATCCAAAGCAATATTTGTTTGCAAAGTATTAGTAAAGTGTTTACTGGGCATTTGACTGATAAGAGAGGGATCCAAAAGAACGGCTGTCATATGATGAAGGTGAATAAAACAAACAACTTAAAGAGAAAGGAAATGTCCAAAGGGTGTTAGTATGACTCACACGCCTAGGAAGTCCGGGGCTAACGCCACTCTTAAAGTTGGGTGCTTCTTCTAAGAGTAGGAGAAATATATTGAAAGTTAAACTGTTAAAAGTATAAGGGCAAAAAGAAAGAAGACTGGAATGTCCAGCTCATGTATAAAAGTCATGAAAGTTATTGATGTATGGAAGGCTGGTAAAAAATAAATAGTTCTTGGGAATTGTGATTAAACAGTTAGTCCATAATTCTTGGGTATTATGATTAAAAGTTGATCACAGGAATACCCGCTCGATTGCATTCTGTTGCAACTCGATGCAAGAACCACTACGGCCTAAAAGACTTTCCAGTAATGAGGTTTAGATACGCGCTGGGAACATAGTAAAAGTTACTATACCTTCCATCGGTGTATCACCATCTGTATTTATTTTCATAATTCGTTTTAGAGTTTTATACACTCTAGCCCATTGCATAAAGTATGTTGCAAGAAGGTTGTTCATAAAAGAACAATTGTTGTTCAGTATTATGAATAACATAAAGGGCCATGCTTCCATCGGGGATGGGATGTATGTTACGAATATTGATGGTAATATGATACATCCATAACAATGACGCTAAATGTCGAAAGACTAAAAGAATACCACATATGTGTGGCACTGCATTTGGTCACATTGGAGAAACCCGCATGGAGAAATTCCATAATGATGGATTTTGAAGTCATTTGATTATGAATCATCTCACACTTGCAACTTTCGTCCGAAAAGTTAAGTGACTAAAATACCGTTCACAGGCCATGAGGAACGAACAACAAACTTATTGGTGATCATACATTTGATGTGTGTAGTCCGATAAATGTTGTTAGTAGTGGATTTATCTATCTTCAAAAAAGACTCAAGTAGATATATGGATATTTACTTGATGAGACGTAAGTCTGGATCTTTTGAAATCATTTGAAAGGTTTTCAAAAATGAAGTGAAAGTTATTGTGACAAGAAAATTATGTTTCTAGAATTCGATTGCAGAAAGGAATTTTTGAGTTACAAGTTTAGCCAATGTCTGATGAGTTGTGAAAAGAGTTTTCATAACTTGCACCTCCCGAAACACCACTGCAAGTGGAATGTCCTTGAAGATGTAATCAAACCATTTATGACATGGTAAGATCAAAGATGACATAAATCAATTTGCCATTATCCCTTTTAATGTAATGCTTTAGAGACTGCAGCTTTTACACTGAAAGGAGCGCCATCAGGTCTGTTGAAATGACGCCATGGTATGGTACGCCCAACCATGTTTTATATTTTCTTAACATTTGGAATATGGGGATTGTGTAAACTGTTTACAAACCTATTCCAAATCAGACAAGTGCTACTTTGTAGGTTATCCCAAATTATTGGGAATTCCTCCACCACTATACCGAGGCAAAAGGTTTTGCCACAAAGAACGGTATGCTTTTAAAGAGAATGGTTCTTGCAAAAAGGTGAGTGGGAGGACAGTGCAACTCGACGAGATAACAGTATCTTCGTCATCAGATCAAAGGAAAGGAACCTTGGAAGTGATTCCAGAGTTTCCTACTGCAACTGATACAGAAGCCTCTACATGAGATGTATGGACTTCGGTCAAACTTGCAACTGAGCCACGTAGGCAAAACTCGTGCAAACCTCTCAGGTGCGCAAACGAGATATTGTTGTTAGACAACAACATACCTACGATAATCAAGGAAGCGATGATGGGCCCTGACTCCGGAATTGGCTAAATTCCAATACAAATCCGAGATAGTTTCCATATACGTAATTCAAGATTGTATCTTGATGGACCATTCGGAAGACTTAGAGTCTAACGAATATTAATGGAACTATAAACTAATACGGATAAAAATGTTTTATCCATAAAGCTCGACTTGTTGCTTATAACAATTTCAAGGAATTAACTACGGCAAGATTGTCTCTCCGTAGCGATGCTTAAAGTCGGTTCGGGTTAAACTAGCAATTAATACGTATTTCATTCATGAGATATGAAACATGGACGCCAAAAGGATTTCCATGAGATGGAAATACTGCCTTGGAGATACAGTCCAAGGTATTTTGTCACTCCAGAGGATGCTAGTAAGTATGCAAACTTCAGAGTTCCTGCGATGGACAAAAGAGAGCATAATGGAGTTGGAATCTTCGTTTTTGATGAAATAGTCAAAAGAGTTTGATTTCATCAATGGATAACGAAGATGCTTGTGATTGCAAGAAAGTAAGTGGGAGCATAATAATATTTCTAAAAACCTTGTGTGTGCTTGACACATTGTTAATTGGAAATAATATAAATTTCTTGACAAGAATTAGGACTTCATTGAAAATAGTTTTTTGATGAAGTGCTTGGGCTAAGTAGCCTTGATATTAGGCATAATTATCTAAGAGATAGAATTGCCTAATAGGGCTAAGCCAAAATACATACTGACAAGATGCCAAAACAATTTAGCATTAAAAACGACAAGGAGTGATTCTTGCCAAAGTCACATGGAAAGAGTTTTTGCAAGACTCAGTGTCCCAAAACACTGATGAGCAAATTACATGATGGAGATTCCACACACCTTCGTGTTGGGATTATTCATGTATTCCATGGTATGTAAAACAACCAGATATGTCCAATACTCCAAAGTTGTTGCGAGTATAGATACCAAAGTGATCAAAGAAATGATCGTGGGACAATAGTGGAAAAATGTCATTGAGTACTAAAGTAGCACTGATGACATGTTTTCTCGCAAGAAGAGATTATGAAGTACTTGTTGTAAGTAATTACATCGATACGGTCTTCATCAATGCTCCATGCGATTTTTGATTTGAGTTAAAGTTTTTTTGTGTGTAATACACAATATGGTGGCACAGTAAGTTGGAATTGTTCATAACAGGTTACTGTGGCGAAATTCTATAACAAATGGCTATGTATGTTGCTGCTTTAGAAGCAACAAAGAAAATGTTGAATCATATAGTTCATTCATGAACTTAGTATGGTTCCAATATGGCTTTGGTCAATGGAACACTATTGAAGATAGTTGCTCCATAGCTCAGTCTGAGGAATCAAGGTTCGACCAGTGATTCGCATATATACAAAGCCAAGTCCACACAAAATATGAATTTTGTGAAAGCATGAAAACGCGAGGATATGCAAAGATACACACGGAGTTCAAGTTGTCAGATCCGTTGGACATCAGGTTATACCACATGTGAAGCATATTTTACACCAGTATGCCATAGGTGTAAAGTGCATTAGCATTGACTAGATTATTGACTCTAGTGCAAGTGGGAGTCTATAGGAGATATGCCCTGGAGGCAATAATAAATGTTATTATTTATCTCCATGTTCCTAATTATGTTTATATTCCATGCTATAACTGCTATGGTTCTCGAGTCTGCAATAACCACGAGGCTCGGAGGAAGACTCATATGCACGTGTGGAATAATAAATGGATAAAAAATATATATTCGTAGTCTCGCCTCTAAGACTAGCTCAAGTGTTGCATGATGGTTCTGTTTTCCTGATCATGGGCATGACTATGCCGGCAATTTTGAGGGCACAATGTTAGAAGAACATTTGTGTTGAATCGACCCAGATTGATGTTATGCTATGAGATACATTCGTCACCAGTTAATGGATTATAACACAGAGAAAGTTGAGCGTTTGCATAATTCCTTAGACCATGAGAGTATCGAGTTCCTTCGTACTTGCTTCGTGAACTTTGGGGTTTGTTAAACGTCATCTGTAAATGGGTGGCTATTACGGCGGCTTACGGGTTCACGGAAAAGTATGACAAGGAACTAGGTAGATCAAGATTGGGATTTGCTCCTCCGTCGATGGAGAGATATTCTTCGGGCCCTCTCGGTGTTACGGTATCCACCATCGTCTGGCCAGACACAGTGTGATTTGATCACAGGGATGCCGGAACGCGGGAACGAGAAAAGAGAACAATACCAGTAACGAGGTAACTAGCATAGTGGACAAGTGTTGATCCACGGGGATGCCGATAAGTCTCACCTCGGGTATTTGTAACATATCGCGAAGCAACAGGAATAGCACACGGCAACTGGAGGTTCACTCGAATATTTATTCGTGTGGGTATAGGGGTCAATATGGGTGTCCACGGCTCCGATGTTGATCATTGATCGGAAAGTGTTCCGGGTCATGTCTATACTTCACCGAACCTATAGGGTCACACGCTTAAGGGTCATCTATCTGCTGAATACTAGACAGGGAGTCTGAGAGAAAGTCACCGGAAAGGTTTCGGAGAAAACGGAAAAGTTCCGGAAAGAGAACACCGGAATAATTTCGGTAAAACCGAAAAGTTGTTTCGGAATATATCATTAAGTCAAAATGGTTTCGGCACACGCCTGGAAATTCTTGGAGGGTGCCAGAATTATTCTGGGAACTTCTAGGATTTTTCCAGAGAGAAAAAACCGGAAATGTTCCGGAGCTGCCGGAACCGCTTTGGTTGCTTTTCGCAGATGAAAATCACTAATCCGGAATTGTTTCGGAACGCGTCCAAAATCCTTTTAGTGGGTACTGGAATTTTTCTAAGACCTACAGAAAAGTTTCGGATTTTACGGTCGCAGATAAATGTCTTCATGAATAGTGGATATACTATTCATGATGATGCAGGCGATGATGCAGCTTGCATGATGATGCAGGCGATGATGTAGCTTGCATGATGATGCAGGCGATGATGCAGCTTGCATGATGATGCAGGCAATGATGCAGTTTGGAGGGCATTTTGGGTTTTTGCCCATAGCCTCTCACCCTATAAATAGGGGTGGAGAGGGGTCTCTCATCTCTGATCCAAGTTCTCACTTGAACTCTCAACAAGTGCCATTGCATGATCTGGATTTCTTCTCTCCCTCCCACGAAATAGTTTCGTAGAGCCGAAAGGCTGTCTGGGTTCCGGCAGGAACTAGTTCTGGACGGCGAAGCCCTGCCGGATAGATGACACCGTATGTGTGCAACCCCGTAGAGAGGTCGTAGTTTCGATCTTTTGCCCGAGGGACTGTTCGAGGGTCCTCCCGAAGGGCTGTCCGAGTTACCGTTCAAGTTTCGAGGGTCCTCCCGAAGGGCTGTCCGTGAAATCGTCCGAGGGACTGTCCGACCGCCTCTCGGAGCGTTGTCCGAGGAGCAGACGAGGGAGAACATCCTCGCGGTTGGGAGGTTGTAAATCCTAGCTGCGGGGGTCTGCACCAACGATCTACATCGAATCTACTTCCGTTGCGCTACGAGTCGGTAACGATCAGATCAAAACCTTGTATGCAGTCTCCATAGTGGTCCTGGGCTGTTCGTAGTGCGGAAATTTTTTGTTTTCTGCCGCGTTCCCCTACACTTTCCTCAAAACAGCCACCATACCTTTCCTCAAGGCATTTCCATAGCCTTTCCGAGATATATTGCCATGCAACATCCACCTCTGCATGACTTGATCTTCATGTCATACATGTTCCTGCTACACTGGCAGCGACATACATTGCATACATCATGATAGCTACATCTTCTTTATGATTTTGAGTACCTTGTAAAGTGTGAAAGATTTCCTATACCTTCTTGTAAAATAGAGTGTTGCCCTTAAGTGAGGAAAGATCCCAAAGTGGACACAATAAAAGATCCCAAAGAGGACAAATGAGAGTTAAATAGAAAGAGCCATTGAGGCCACAAAAAAATACAAAAAAATAAAAAAAATAAAAAAATAAAAAGAGATAAAGGGGCAACACTACTATACTTTTGAGAGATCCACACTAGTACTCCCTCTATATCCTTGTACTCCATAGAGATGATCATTATGCATATAGCTATGCGGGGACCTTCACACTATAGAACTTGGCTTGCATATTTCAAGGATGAGCCTCCTCAAACGAGCTCTAGGTCTTCATGAGCGAGCAAGTTAGATGCACCCCCACTAGTTTCATTGGAGAGCTTCCTAGCTCATATGTGCATCCGTTGCATGGCAATCCCTACTCCTCACATCATATCTATCATTTTGCATCTCTTGCCTATGATTGTCCTCGTTGATGTGAGCCTTTCTCATCCTTTTTTGTCTTCCTCCTCCTCTGTACTTCTCTCTTTGCCATCCTAAGTGTCAATTCTCGTGCTTACGCTCATCCATTGCATGAGTGCTCAAAATATTGAAAAAGGAGTGGATCAAATTGACTTGTACCTGGCTAGTGGTCTGGGGATGAGTCAAGATAAGATTCCAGAAAAAGACCAAGTGTGAAACTTTAGTAGATTGAGTTATCAACAAATAAATATTTTTCTTGTATTCCCTATCCCCCTTCTTGCACGCAAACACCATTTGGAGACATTTGAGTCACGGACAGCGAGAGCGCTTGCACCTAATGTTCTTTTGTTACTTGTTTCAATGCTAATATAGACTCTTGCATGTTATGACTTGAATTGAATCTCTAGCCTTGATTGCTTTACTTTTTAAAGTTCTTATATGGTTGCTAGCATGTCACCACAGAAATTATGCTGTTATCATTTACCTACTCGAGGACGAGCAGGAATTAAGCATAGGGATGTTGATACGTCCAAAACGTATCTATAATTTCTGGTTGCTCCATGCATGTTTTGTGTGATATTGCTATGATCTAGATACACTTTCATACACTTTTGATCATATTTGGACTAACCTATTAACTCAGTGCACCAAAGTGCCAGTTCCTGTTATCTGCTGTTTTTCTATTTTAGTTTTTTCCCATATAAAATTTGCTCCAAAAATTCGGGGAAATCAGATAAAAAATCAGCGCAGAGGAACCTTCCGGAAGAACCTGAGTGGGGCCAGAGGGCCACCCCCAGAGGCCCAGGCGCCCTGGTGGCGCGCCCCAAGGGCTGGCCGCGCCAGGGGGCCGCCTGGACCCCTGGTGGCCCCCCAGGCTGCCCCCCTTCGCCTATATATTCTCCGTGACGAGAAACCCTCAGAATAAGAACCCTTTTTCGCGATCTCGCCTCTGTTACGCCGCCGCGCTTCCGAGATCAGGAGCACTAGCAGACCTCTTCCCGGCACCCTGCCGGAGGGAGAGCCGACCTCCGGGAGTCTCCTCTCCACCATGGATGCTTCCCGGATGTTCCATGAGTAGTTTCTTTTGGACCATGGGTCCGTGATCAGTAGCTATGTGATGTTCTTCTCCCCTCTTTGTTCTTCATGGTTTAGACCTCGTGAGCAGCCCTAAATGATCGAGGCACTTTTGTAATCTTTCTGTTGTTGCTATGCTGAGTTTGATGGGATCTGATGGATTATGAGATTATGTTCAGATTGTGATAGAGTAATATATTTGGTTCTTATCTTTTACATTTTTGTTCCTAAGTAATTCTTGCATGTTCTCCATTGCTGTTTATTGCTTTGGCCAAGTAGTAGGTAGTAACCCCAAGAGGGAACGTTATGCTCGATTGTGGGTTCATGCCCCCTGATGACACGCTTGAGTGACAGAAACATGAGTCTAGGGGATGTGCTTTTGCCACAAGGGGGAAAACAACGGTGCTTGTAACCGCGGTTGCAAGGATTGTTTACTTTACGCAAAGTGTTTTTTAATGCAGTTGTCTGTTGCTTTGGGTTTACACTTTGGGTGGGGCTCGCAACTTAATACCAGCGAGATGTTGTGGATAGATATCTCAAGGTGGATGACTAGTAGTAGATGCAGTTGGATTTCGGTCTACTTATTTTGGCGTTCTGCCCATGCTTTTGAGCCTCTTCCTTTCTTTTGTAGCATAGTTAGCATTGTGGTGCGTTCATAATCCTGTCAATTGCCCTTCTGTAATTTGTTCACCTCGCATAGCAGTTTTATTGTCTTTTGGGAGAGAGACATCACTAGTGAACATCACGTATCCCGGTCCATATCCTCATCACTGTTTCCACACTCATTTACTTTTCTGCTTTTACTTTCAGTTGCTATCATTATCTTTTGTGTTTGATCCGTTGTAAACAACAAGACCGGAGACATTGACAACCTCTCTGAACTTCGTTGGGAACAAAGTTATTTGCGTCTGTGTGCAGGTCCGCGTCAGTTGCGCCGCTGACACCTACTTATCATCTCCGGAGTCCTACTGGAGACAAACCTTGGTATCTTTATTGAGGGAAATTTTCTGATGTGCTACATCACACCTTCCTCTTGGGGTTTACCAACGAAGGGCAAGAAATCACTATCATCACCTCACACACCAAGCAGTCCATGGCTATGGATGGTCTCCCGGAGGGGGTACCTTCTCCCGGCAGGGTGCCGGAGCAGCTTCTCCAGGCAGCCCCGATCTAAAAACGGCGGCAGCGGCGGAACAGAGGCGAGATCGCGAAAGAGGAGTCCGTATTAGGGTTTTCCACCCCGAGGGGTAAATATAGGCGAAGGGGGCGTCGAGGGGACCCACGAGGCAGTCAGGAGGGTGACTGGCGCGGCCCAGGGTAGGTCCGCGCCACCTTCCCTCCTGGCTGCCTGGTGGTGGCCCCCCTTCCCTCTCTTGGTGATTCCGGAAGCTTCTGTTGCGCTGATTCTTTATATATTTTTCCTGGAATTTTTGGAGCACTTTTAATGGCCGGAAAACCTGAAATACAAAAACAGCAGAAAACAGAAACTGGCAACTGGGTGCACTGAGTTAGTAGGTTAGTCCAAATAGGTTCAAAAGTGTATGAAAGTTCAAGCAAAACATGGCAAAGTCACATAAAACATGCATGGAACAAGCAGAAATTATAGATACGTTTGGGACGTATCAACATCCCCAAGCTTAATTCTCGCTCGTTCTCGAGTAGGTAAATGATAACAAGCATAATTTCTATGGTGACATGCCACACAGCCATAAAAGGACTTTTAAGTAAAGCAATCAAAGCATGCAATTCAATTCAAGTCTTAACAAGCAAGAGTCTATATTAGCATTGACAAAAGTAACAAAAGAACAAAAGGTGCAAGAGCTCTCGCTGTCCGTGACTCGAATGTCTCCAGATGGTGTTTGCATGCAAGCAAGGGATAGGTAAATACGAGATAAAAAATAAGATTGTTGAGAAAAACTATCTACTAAAGTTTCACGCTTGGTCTCCTTTGGATTCTTATTTGGACTCGTCCCCAGACCACTAGCCAGGTACAAGTCAAACTGATCCACTCCCTTTCGATATTTTGAGCACTCATGCAATGGATGAGCATGAGCAAGAAAGTTGACACCTAAAAGGCGAAACAGAAAGAAGGTGGAGGAGGAAGACAAAAAGGTGTGAAAGTCTCACATCAATGAGGACAATCATAGGCGAGAGAAAGCCATATGATAGATATGATGTGAGGAGTAGGGATTGCCATACAACGGATGCACGTGTGAGCTAAAAGCTCTCCAAGGGAACTAGTGGGGGTGCATCTAACTTGCTTCCTCAAGAAGACCTAGAGCTCGTTTGAGGAGGCTCATCATTGGAATATACAAGCCAAGTTCTATAGTGTGAAGGGTCCCCACATAGCTATATGCATGATGATGATCTCTATGGAGTACAAGAGATAGAAGATGAAGTACTAGTGTGGATCTCTCAAAAGGAATAGTAGTATGCCCCCCTTGCTTGCGCGAGGTGATGATAGTTATTTCTCGCCCTTCGTTGGTAAACCCCAAGAGGAAGGCGTGATGTAGCACAGCAGAAAATTTCCCTTAGTAAAGATACCAAGGTTTGTCTCCAGTAGGACTCCGGAGATGATAAGTAGGTGTCAGCGGCGCAACTGACGCGGACCTGCACACAGACACAAATAACTTTGTTCCAAACGAAGTTCAGAGTGGTTGTCAATCTCTCCGGTCTTGTTGGTCACAAAGGATCAAACACAAGGGATAATGATAGCAGCTGAAAGTAAAAGCAGAAAATAAATGAGTGTGGAAACAGTAATGAGGATATGGACCGGGATACGTGATGCTCACTAGTGATGTCTCTCTCCCAAAAGATGATAAAATTGCTATGCGAGGTGAAAAAATTACAGAAGGGCAATTGACAGGATTATAAACACACCGCAATGCTAACTATGCTACAAAAGAAAGGAAGAGGCTCAAAATCATGGGCGGAACGCGAAAATAAGTAGACTGAAATCCAACTGCATCTACTACTAATCATCCACCTTGAGATATCTATCCAGAACATCTCGCTGGTATTAAGTTGCGAGCCCCACCCAAAGTGTAAACCCAAAGCAACAGACAACTGCATTAAAAAGCACTTTGCGTAAAGTAAACAATCCTTGTAACCGCGGTTACAAGCACCGTTGTTTTCCCCCTTGTGGCAACAACACATCCCCTAGACTCATGTTTCTGTCACTCAAGCGTGTCATCAGGGGGCATGAACCCACAATCGAGCATAACGTTCCCTCTTGGGGTTACTACCTACTACTTGGCCAAAGCAATAAACAGCAACGGAGAACATGCAAGAATCACTTAAGAACAAAAATATAAAAGATAAGAACCAAATATATTACTCTATCACAATCTGAACATAATCTCATAATCCATCAGATCCCATCAAACTCAGCATAGCAACAGCAGAAAGATTACAAAAGTGCCTCGATCATGTAGGGCAGCTCACGAGGTCTAAACCATGAAGAACAAAGAGGGGAGGAGAACATCACATAGCTACTGATCACGGACCCATGGTCCAAAAGAAACTACTCACGGCACATCCGGGAAGCATCCATGGTGGAGAGGAGACTCCCGGAGGTCAGCCCTCCCTCCGGCAGGGTGCCGGGAAGAGGTCTGCTGGTGCTCCCGATCTCGGAAGCGCGGCGATGGCGAAAGAGAGGTGAGATCGCAAAAAAGGGTTCTTCTTCTGAGGGTTTCTCGTCACGGAGAATATATAGGCGAAGGAGGGCAGCCAGGGGGGCACCAGGGGTCCAGGCGACCCCCTGGCGCGGCCAGACCCTAGGGCGTGCCACCAGGGCGCCTGGGCCCCTGGTGGTGGCCCTCTGGCCCCACTCAGTACTTTCAGAAGGTTCTTCTGCGCTGATTTTTTATCTGATTTTTCCCGAATTTTTGGAGCACTTTTTATATGGGGGAAACTGAAATAGAAAAACAGCAGAAAACAGGAACTCGCACTGTGGTGCACTGAGTTAATAGGTTAGGCCAAATATGATCAAAAGTGTATCTAGATCATAGCAATATCACACAAAACATGCATGGAGTAGGCAGAAATTATAGATACATTTTGGACGTATCAACCTCCCCAAGCTTAATTCCTGCTCGTCCTCGAGTAGGTAAATGATAACAGCATTATTTCTGTGGTGACATGCTAGCAACCATATAAGAACTTTAAAAAGTAAAGCAATCAAGGTTAGAGATTCAATTCAAGTCATAACATGCAAGAGTCTATATTAGCATTGAAACAAGTAACAAAAGAACATTAGGTGCAAGAGCTCTCTCTGTCCGTGACTCAAATGTCTCCAAATGGTGTTTGCGTGCAAGAAGGGGGATAGGGAATACGAGAAAAATATTTATTTGTTGAGAACTCAATCTACTAAAGTTTCACACTTGGTCTTTTTCTGGAATCTTATCTTGACTCGTCCCCAGACCACTAGCCAGGTACAAGTCAATTTGATCCACTCCTTTTTCAATATTTTGAGCACTCATGCAATGGATGAGCGTAAGCACGAGAGTTGACACTTAGGATGGCAAAGAGAGAAGTACGGAGGAGGAGGACGACAAAAAGGAAAAGAAAGGCTCACATCAATGAGGACAATCATAGGCAAGAGATGCCAAATGATAGATATGATGTGAGGAGTAGGGATTGCCATGCAACGGATGCACATACGAGCTAGGAAGCTCTCTAATGGAACTAGTGGGGGTGCATCTAACTTGCTCGCTCATGAAGACCTAGAGCTCGTTTGAGGAGGCTCATCCTTGGAATATGCAAGCCAAGTTCTATAGTGTGAAGGTCCCCACATAGCTATATGCATAATGATCATATCTATGGAGTACAAGGATATAGAGGGATTACTAGTGTGGATCTCTCAAAAGAATAGTAGTGTTGCCCCTTTCTCTCTTTTTATTTCTTTTTATTTCTTTTTGTATTTTTTTGTGGCCTCAATGGCTCTTTCTACTTAACTCTCATTTGTCCTCTTTGGGATCTTTTATTGTGTCCACTTTGGGATCTTTTCCTCACTTAAGGGCAACACTCTATTTTACAAGAAGGTATAGGAAATCTTTCACACTTTACAAGGTACTCAAAGTCATAGAGAATATGTACCTATCATGATGTATGCAATGTATGCCTCTGCCAGTGTAGAAGGAACATGTATGACATGAAGATCAATTCATGAAGAGGTGGAAGTTGCATGGCAATATATCTCAGAAAGGCTATGGAAATGCCTTGATAGGTAGGTATGGTGGCTGTTTTGAGGAAAGATATAAGGAGGCTTATGATGATGGAGCGTATCATGCCAAGGGTTTGGATGTACCAGCAAAGGTGGACACCAACTCTCGGAGTGAGAAGAAGGCAATGCACGGCACGGGAGAGGCTAGCAAAATATGGGAAGGTGGAAGTGTCAACTTTCAATACTTACATTAGTCCGAAGAACTCATGCACTTATTATCGGTAACTCTCAATCTAATAAGGAGGTTCACAAAGAGACAAGTACCCCGAGGAGGAGTGTATGGGGGTTTGGTTATCCTTGCGCATCCTCGACTCATGGTACGTGAGTGTACTCTAATATTCGACCCCTCCAAAGATTAGTGATCCATCTAGTAGTTAGAGTTCTCAACTAGTTTTTGTAGGTTTTGAGAATACACACGGATTGCACAAAATACGACACCTAACACTAATAGGCTAGATCTCTTGACACCAAAAGTTCAGACATTACTCACATCAATACCTCAAAACTATTGCAAGTTACTACTAGAATTAAATAGCAACCTCAATTACCTACTTCTAAGACAAGACACAACTCAGTGCAACAACCAACTCTCTTAACAAGATAAACATGAAAACCAAAGAGAGTTCCAGCAACAAACTAAACTAAATCCAAGGCTCTTGCTAAAGACAAACTAAGACTAAAACTAAACATGGCAGCAGCTATGAAAAGATAAAGAACACACAACAGCAAAAAGATAAGCAGGAAAAATCCTATGATGTGTTCTAGATTGTAGTGGAGCGTGTTTCTCTCCCACACAAAGTAAGATGGGGTCTAACTTGTTATGACAAGCAAGCAAAGCTAAATAAAACTAAAAATAAAACCTAAGAGCGAGACGCTCCAAGCATAGCACATAACGCATGAAGTGATAGAAATATAGTGAGACGAAGGACGAACTGATGATTGTTCATGGAGAAGGGGATGCACGGGGGCATCCCCAATCTTAGACGCTTGATTCTCCTTGAATATTTATTGGGGATGCATGGGGGCATCCCCAAGCTTGAGCGCTTGACACTCATGGATCTTCTTTCATCATCTTCCATCACACACTTGAAAACTCCCTTCATACATAACTCATCATAAACTGATTAGAGAGGTTAGTACCCTTAATAAAATAATTTTCCCCACTGGATATAAAGATATTCTTGAAGAGCTACTATTTCTCAAGAGTGCCAAAAAGTTTTTGCAAATAAAAAGCAAGCTTAAGGTTTGCAAAAGTGAAGAGAGGCAAAACGTGGCAGAATCTGTGAAAAACAGAACATCAGGTAGTAGAGAATTTTTTCGGGGCACTTATGCAACTCAAATCAAAAAAACTCATAATATACGAAAGTTTCACAATTGCATAGAGCATGCTGTCAAAAAAATTCAGATCAAAAAGATGATCTGGTGATTTTATTCGAATTTTTCTGTCCAGGGACAGAATCTGTTTTCTGGACAGCATGTCACAACTTTTGCTTCCCTTATCATAAGAGGCTATAACTTGGCACAAAGCTGAAAAATAAAGATACAATGATGTTGCTACAGTAGTAAAAAACATCAAGACACGACAAAATAAAAAATAAAAACCTAAGTTCATTGCGGGCTGCCTCCCGAAAGCGCTTTCTTTTATGCCTTTAAGCTAGGCATGATGAAAAAAGAAGAATCAAGTTTTATCAAGAGAAAGAGAATAACTAGCCCGTGTAACGGACTCAAAAGGTAACTTGATTTTCTTTCTAGGGAAGTGTCCCATCCCCTTCTTGAGGAAAATTGGAATTTTATATTCCCCTCTTTCATGTCAATAACCGCACCAACGGTGCGAAGAAAAGGACGTCCCAAAATAATTGGACACAAAGGTTCACACTCTATATCCATTGTCGGGGGATTGGTACCCGGGTAGGCTCACCCAAGCGGAATCAACCTTTCAAGACAAGGATGGACCGATTGGGCTGCAGCTGGGCCGAGATAGGAAACCGTACCGAATGCCAGCAGTCGGCCCAGGCGCAACCGATCCACCCTATTGTCATCAAGACCATCATTCGATTGGCCCGCAGCTGGGCCGAGGTGGGCGTTAGCACGGCCGATTGCCTAGAGCAATCGACCCTGCCAGGTGCCACCAGTCGGCTCAGGCGCAGTCGGTACAACCTACCACCTCTGGAGAAGTTGACCCCGAGACCAGTCGGAGGTCCAAGTACGGGGTCATAAATGCGCAATCCCGAGAGATCGGGGTGGCAGAGAAGCCAAGTCACATTGAAGATCTGGCAGAGATACGGTGTCGACCTCTCCGCCGATTCCGTGGACAGGACGACAAGACCGAACCTCCTAGCGCCACTGTTCATCATCATGACCTACAAGTCTACAGCATGGGCCGCCGCTCGTAGGGTCCGGATCATCCGGAGAAGAGCAGTCGGTGGGACCCAGCCGATTAGAGGATGACGGCTGGGCCCAATCGGCAGTGAAGTTACCGATTTACCCCGGGCTCAGGCTATAAGAACCCAGGGTACCCCTCCTTCGTGGGGGACGATCCGCTCATTCGCCCCATTACTCACAAGTTGCTCAGTTCATTCACTTCTTGTAGTTATTCCTCAGGGAAGCAGGAGAGAACCTTGCCCACGGCGGCGCTCACCTTCCCCTCAGTAGATAGAGAAGCAGTTATTGTAGCTCAGTTCCATTTGATATATAAGAGATAAGCAGGAGTAGGGGTGTTATCTCTCCGGAGAGCCCCGAACCTGGGTACATCGTGGTGTCCGTCACCGTGTCTGTGCCCAACCCGATTCCGGCACCATCGACATCTTCTTCCTCATGTTTTCCCCTCACTTTAGCCATCCCCATGGCATCTGCCGTCACATATCGACGACAGTTGGCGCCCACCGTGGGGCAGACCGAGGCGTCGACTGGAGTAAAGATCCGGACGGGATTTTCCTCTGCATCAGGTGGTAGCCACGCCTCTGGCCTGATTCTTAGGCGTGGGGCAATCGATTATGTGGTGGATTACTTGGCGCGGTATGGGGCCGGCACACCCCTGCCGCCTGGTGTGTCACTGCAGGTCGGCAGTCATCGCCTCTTCATCGGCAGCTTTCCCGAGGCCTATCCCAGGGAGATTCGTGTCTTCTCGTGCGTTACAGATCCGCTCTCGACCAGGGGCTGCAGCGCAGCACCTGGCAGAGAGGATGGCCGAGTGCACGCTGCTGTCATGATGGCGGGGGCATCTTCATCGAGCAACCGCGACGCAGCGAATGCGGCAAGAAGAGCCAAGGAGGCAGCGGAGGCTGCGGAGAGAGTCGGCACCAGTGCGTTGCGGGATGTGTTGTACACACCCGTGAACAGGAATGGTGATCCCGATCAAGTACACACGAGCTAGAAACGGCAAGGCTTGCTCTGGCTCGCAGGGCCGAGCAGGTGCTAGCAGAAGAGCGCAGGCTGGGAGCCATCACCAGAGAGTACAACGCAGCACATGCAGGACCGCGCCGGCCGATTGAGCCCGCGGTCCTGGAAGATTTGAGAAGCCGAGGCAGGGCAGTCAATCAGCAGCTGTCGGGGCCCGAGCAGCCGGAGCGACCAAGGAGGCCGGTGCAACCGGAGTAGCCAGCGCAATCAGCGTTCATCCAGAGGCCAGCATATAGCACGCCGGACAAAAACCTGAGAACAGCTCCACAGATAGCGCTCGATCTAGAAGACCTGGAGGGAGAGGAACGGCGAGAGCAGTCGAGCCGAATGCGTGAGCTGTTAGCAGCCGCAAAGGAGCAGAGGCTCGCAGCAATGGAGAATCAAGATGCAGGACCTGAAGCGTCAAGAGGAACTGTGAGGCCGAATCCAGGAGCTAGCCAGCGACCGAATGCATCGCGCCAGAACAGACAGCAGCCCGCTCCATCTCGGCATGAGAGTAGGGTCAGAAGCAATCGGCCACCTCCAGCAGCAAGCAGAAGAATCGAAGAGCCAGCTGTTAACAGCAGGCGCAACGACATGCCTCAGCAGTCGGCACCAAGACCAGCAATCAGCGCCCAGCTTGGCCCTCGCCAAATCGGTCAGAACGATGCAAGGCATCGCATTGAGCTCCTGGAGAAGGATGCTCAAGAGGATGAAGAAGGAGAGGCTGGCCCGTCGTGTTTCGGTCATCGTATTCGGACCGAGAAGTTTCCCAAAGGCTTCACGCTGCCGAGAGACACGCCCAAGTACAATGGTTCTGTGAAGCCAGAAGATTGGTTGTCCGATTACCTGACCGCGGTTCGCATCGCAGGAGGCAATCGGCGCGTAGCAGTCCGCTATGCACCTTTGATGCTGCAGGGATCGGCTCGTACGTGGTTGAATAGCCTGCCCAAGGACAGTGTAAACTGCTGGGAAGATTTCACAAGTGCATTTATCCATAACCTCACGAGCACATATGAGCGGCCCAACCTCCCGCGGCAGTTATCTCTTTGTGTGCAAGGCAAAGATGAACCCCTCCGAGATTATTTATCTCGGTGGATCAAGCTGAAGAACTCATGTGAAGGAGTCCATGAGATCCAGGCCATTCAGTACTTCACAGATGGATGCCTGGCCGATTCAATGCTGAAGCACAAGTTGCTCCGCAAGGATTTCACATCGCTCGCCAAGCTCATGAAGGTGGCCAACGCGTTTGCCATGTCCGATTCTGCGATGCGCCCTATCCAGCTTGGTGTTGGAGGTGTAATCCAGTCACCAGGGGCTCCGCAGTCGGACACAGGGACTCAAGGCCTTAGTCAGAAGGAAAGGAGAGAGAACAACCGCAACAACAACAACAACAACCAGCAAAACAATGGCAAGCGCAAGGATGAGCAACCTGATACTCAGTATGGCAGTCGGCAGGTGGCCGCTGTCCAGAACGAAGAAGGTCCAGCGACTGCAGGAGGCAGTCGGAAGATGAGACCAAATGTGAGGCCCCCGGGGCAGATGAAGCCCAAGTACACATTTGATGATATGTTGGATGCACCGTGCAAGTTGCACAACACACCTGGCAGGCCGTCTGCGCACACCACTCGGCAGTGTGATTTCGTGAGAAGGATCGCGAAGGGAGAAGCTTTACCACCTCCACCCCCACCACCACCCCAGAACAGAGGACCACCTCAGCAGCAGAACCAGTTCCCGCAGCAAGACGCCGCCTACATGATTTTCACCAGTGAGTCCACGGACAAGGGCAGTCGGAGAGCCCGAGCTCAGGAGGTCAATGCCACTATGCCGCCGATTCCTCAGTTCATGCATTGGTCCGAGTGTCCTATATCCTGGGACAGAGCAGATCATCCCACCATCTTGCCGAATCCGGGAAATTATCCGCTTGTGGTTGATGCTCTGCTCGCAGGACCAAGGTTCTCATGCAAGTTCTCCCGAGTGCTCGTCGACGGAGGAAGTACAATCAACATTCTGTACAGGGACACATTGATCAAGCTAGGGCTCACAGAGAAGGACCTGGAGCGCAGTCGGACGACTTTCCACGGGATTGTCCCTGGGTTGTCTTGCACCCCCATGGGTCGCATTCGGCTGGATGTTATATTTGGCACAGAAGAAAACTTCAGGAGGGAGCCGATTTGGTTCGAAGTTGCCGACCTCAGCAGTCCTTATCATGCTCTGTTGGGATTGCCCTCATTTGCCAAGTTCATGATCAACGCACGGCAGACTTACCTCAAGATGAAGATCCCAGGACCAAACGGCGTCATCACCGTCACCGGGGACTTCAGGAAGTCCCTCGAGTGCACGTCGGCGGCAGCAGTTTGGCTAACTCTCAGGTGGTTGAGACGGAGAAGCGTCAGCTTAGCAAGGTGATTGCAATGGCGCAAGAACAGAGCAAGAATCCGCTACCAGTCGGCTCAGCCAAGAGAGCAGATGAGGAGTCGGCTTTTTAGTCGGCCAAGGACAGCAAGAAGATCGCTCTAGATCCATCCGACTCAACCAAGTTTATTGTAGTCGGAGCTGGACTTAGCGACAAATAGGAAAGCGAGCTCGTCGAGTTTCTCCGTGAGAATCGGGACATCTTCGCATGGTCTCCACAAGACATGCCTGGTGTGCCGAGAGAACTCGCCGAGCACAAGCTGCACATTCGGCAAGGCTCGAAGTCGGTCAAGCAACCCCTGAGACGTTTCTCTGAAGACAGGAGAAGGGAAATTGCCGAAGAGATTGCGAAGCTGCAAGCCGCAGGTTTCATCATGGAAGTGTTTTACCTAGAGTGGCTGGCGAACCCAGTCCTCGTCATGAAGAATAACAAGACCTGGCGCATGTGTATTGACTACACTTGCTTGAACAAGGCGTGCCCGAAGGACCCGTTTGCTCTGCCCCGTATTGATCAAGTGATTGATTCTACGGTCGGCTGCGAGCTTTTGTTTTTCTGGATGCCACAGCTGGCTATCACCAGATCAAACTTGTTGTGGAGGATCAAATAAAAACTGCATTTATAACCCCTTTCGGGGCTTATTGTTATATCACCATGCCTTTTGGTTTGAAAAATGGAGGTGCCACTTATCAGCGCACAATTCAGAGGTGTACACACTCCCAACTCGGCAGAAATATCCATGTTTACGTGGACGATTTGGTGGTGAAGTCGGCAAAGGGAATCACACTTCTAGACGACCTCAGAGAGACATTTGCAAATTTGAGAACTTATCAGATCAAGCTCAATCCGGAGAAATGTGTTTTTGGAGTCCAGGCCGGCAAGCTCTTGGGATTTCTCGTTTCCGAGAGAGGAATCGAATGCAATCCCGAGAAGATAGTCGCGATAGAGCACATGGAACAACCCAAGAGCCTGAAGCAAGTACAGAAGTTCACCGGTTGCCTCGCATCACTCAGCCGATTCCTCAGTCGGCTAGGTGAAAAAGCAATCCCGTTGTACCAACTGATGAAGAAGACGGAGAAGTTCACCTGGACCCCCAAGCAAGCGAAGCATTCCGAGAGCTCAAGCGCATGCTCTCCACCGCGCCGATTCTGTCTTCCCCGATTGAGAAGGAGCCAATGATGTTGTACATTGTGGCAACCAATCGGGTGATCAGTGCAGTTATGGTGGTGGAGCGGCCCGAGAAGGACAAGGCACAGCAGATTCAGCGACCCGTATATTACATCAGTGAAGTGCTCTCGGCGTCCAAGCAGAACTACCCTCACTACCAGAAGATGTGCTATGGGGTGTACATGGAAGCAAAGAGACTGAAGCCATATTTCCAAGCCCACTTGGTCACGGTCGTCAGCTCGGCTCCATTGGCTGACATCATAGGAAGAAGAGATGCAACCGGAAGAGTGGCGAAGTGGGCAATCGAGATCGCCAACCATGGCATCCAGTATGAGCCGAGAACTGCAATCAAGTCGCAAGCATTGGCCGATTTCCTGGTAGACTGGGCTGAAACTCAGTATATGCCACAGCTCCCAGGATCGGATTTCTGGCGAATGCATTTTGATGGTTCCAAGATGAAGAGCGGCCTAGGGGCTGGCGTAGTGCTTACTTCACCAAGAGGAGATCAATTGCAATATGTGCTCCAGATTCACTTTGCAGCATCAAACAACATCGCCGAGTACGAAGCCCTTGTGCATGGTATCAAGCTTGCCAAGGAAACCGGCATTCGGAATATTGAGTGCTTTGGTGACTCCGACCTAGTAGTACAGCAGTGCACAAGCACCTGGGATGCAAAGGATGCGAATATGGCAAGCTATCGTTTCCTGGTGCAGCAGATCAGTGGGTACTTTGAGGGATGCGAGTTTCACCATGTGCCGAGAGCAAACAACGAAGCAGCAGATGCGATGTCCAAGCTTGGCTCAACAAGGCAAGCTATCCCACCAGGTGTGTCGCTTGAGCACATCAAGAAGCCATCCATCACGCCATCCCCAGAGTCTGAGTCCATCTTCATCTCGGAGACCGACCTTGAAGCGTTGAAGAAGGCAAAAGAAGCTCAACCGGCAAAAATTCCAACCCTGAAGAAGCAGTCCAGCGCCCAGGGTGCTTCAGCAACAGCAGAGCCGACAGCACAAGGGGCTACCGATTGCAAACCAGGGGTTGCCGATTGCAGGTCAGGGGCTGCCGAGCGCGGTAAGGAGAGCAAGGCCAAAGGAAAGCAAGCAGAGGCAATGCCAGATGGCACCGCCGCAGAAGAACCAATGATGACAGAAATCTTTGGTTGCAGTGAAAAAGTTCCAGCTCCAGACGAGCAGTCGCCACCAGGAGCTGCCGAATGCGTGCCAGGCGCCGCAATCGGCAGTTCAGAGGCAGAAGTCGAGATGACAGAAGTTCAAGAGGCCGAGATCCAAGAGGCCAGTGGCCAAGGAACCGAGATCCAAGAAGAAGTCCCACCCCAGCATGCAGCAGTAATGGTAGTTGTCAGTGCGCCATCATGGGCACAGCCGATTAGATATTTCCTAGCAGACGGAGTCCTCCCAGAAGACGAAGCAGATTCAGGACAAATCAGCCGCAGATCTTGGGCATACACGATAATCAACAACGAGCTAGTGCGCAAGAGTGCGACTGGTGTCTTTCAGAGATGTGTAGAAGAGGACAGAGGCTTGGAATTGCTCAGAGACATTCATCAGGGTGAATGCGGTCATCATGCATCTGCAAAAGCCATCGCCAGCAAAGCTTTCCGACATGGTTTGTACTGGCCGACTACGCTCGCAGCGGCTGAGAATTTGGTGAAATATTACAAGGGCTGCCAGCGGTTCAAGGCAAGAAGTCATCAGCCAGCATCGGCATTGAAGACAATCCCAATAGCATGGCCATTTGCAGTATGGGTTTGGATATGGTTGGTCCATTCAAGAGGGCCCGGAGTGGAATGACACATCTCCTGGTTGCAGTGGACAAGTTTACCAAGTGGATTGAAGCTCGCCCGATCAAGAAGCTTGATGGCCCGACTGCGGTCCGATTCGTGGCCAACATCATGTGCAGATATGGTGTGCCTAACAGCATCATCACCGACAACGACAGAAATTTTGCAAAGGGTGCACTGGCTCGATATGCATCTCAGCAGGGCATTCGGCTGGATCTCGCATCTGTGGCGCACCCGCAGTCAAATGGTCAAGTAGAAAGAGCAAATGGCCTCATCCTCTCGGGTATCAGACCCCGATTGGTGGAGCCACTTGAGAGGGCACCCGGAGCATGGATTGAAGAACTCCCCGCAGTACTGTTCAGTTTAAGGACCACACCAAACAGGTCGACTGGATTCACTCCTTTCTTCCTGGTATATGGTTCAGAAGCAATCATCCCATCCGACATCGAGTTTGATTCGCCCCGGCATGCCTTGTACACTGAAGAAGAAGCCAGGTTAGCACGAGAGGACGGGATCGACCTCAAGGAAGAAGCCTATCTGCTGGCCTTGTCCAGATCGGCAGTCTATAAGCAGAAGTTGCGGCACTACCACAGCAAGAAGATTCGTCCTCTCGCCTTCCGAGAGGGCGACATGGTACTACGCCGAATTCAGAAGTCAGATGGGCAGCACAAGCTATCCTCACCCTGGGAAGGACCATTCGTCATCAGCCGTGCACTCAAGGACAACTCCTATTATTTGATCGACTGCACCAAGGGCACTCGGCACAAGGACACATCAGGAGTAGAAACGGAGCGGCCGTGGAATGCTGAGCTGTTATGTCCGTTCTATAGTTGAGCGGCAGAAATTTATGTACGCCATTTGGCAAACGATCAGTAAAGCTATCATGCCTCTGAAAAAGAGCATTCGATTACCTTTGCATAATTTCATTCGAAAAGCTAGCCCAAGTCGGCAACGCTTAGTCATACCCGAGACATGCGTAACGCACGCGGGGACTGACCTACCACGAGGTCAGACGAATAGGCCATCGAGGCACGAGCACTGCAGGCTAGCACTCAACTTAGCACCTAACTCAAGCGCAAATCACAAAAGTGTTTGTGGCATTGAGAAGGGCAACGGTTGGGGCAGTCAGCAGTACAAGTTCCCGAGAAACAACTCGAAACGCTCTGCAAAGGGCATAGTCGATAAATCAAGTTACCGATTGCGCCGCGAACCAAGGCATCGAGCTCGGTAGCGGGCAATCGGCTCCTAACGTCGCAGAATCCTTTGCGTTAAACCTTGTCGTGTAAATATGAAAAGCTTATCGAACCTTGGCTGGAAATCTACCTTTGATCCGATTGCAGACCGCATGTCGGCAGCAATACAGACAAGGTAGACACCCCCAAGTGCAGACTGATAAAGGAAACCGACAAAGACGCAAAGTTGACCGCACAAGTAAAAACTGGAAATGAGCAATCGGATTGCATAAGAGATAGCAGGCCTAAGGCTGAATGAGTTCATTACATCGAAGTCACACCCAGTGGGTGTCGGCAGAATTAAAATCATGTCTTACAAGCAACTAGTCGGAAAGAAAAAACAAGATAAGGCCGATCCAAGGTTGGCAAGCTGCAGTAGGTGACGTCATCGGTGGCTTGGCTCAAGAAATCGGGCCAGTCGAAGGCGCAGAGCTGGCAGTCGGAGCAGTCGGATCGGCGTGTGCGGCAGCGACGTCTGGCTCCGACTGTGCATCAAAAGAGGTGGCCCCAGCATGCTTGGACCTCGAAGAGGTATGGGATGAACCGTTGTCAGAAAGCTCTTCGGCCAAGCCAGAGATAGAAGTTGTAGCCAGCGGGTTCCCTCCCTCGTCGAGATATGGAGTATACTCATAAGGAGAAAACCAGTTCACCATAGCGCTGGCGAGCCGATTCACTTCAGCATAGGTCTTCTCGAGCACGTCGGCGGCGTTCTCTCTGAGGCTGTGGAGCTTGGAGAGTTTCACTTGCGGGTACCAGCTCAACACAGTTTGAAGAGCAGTCTCAGCGCCAGTCCAACCAGCAGAGTTAAGCAAGACGTCGATCCGACGAGGAATGGCCTTCAGAAGAATCTGAGTCTGCTCGGTGGTAGCATTCGGAGCATCTCCCTTGTCAGAGTCTTCTTCGTCCAGGGGAGCCGACGTGGGGATCTCGGAAGAGGAGCTGGCAGCATGCTTCATCCTTTGAAGTCCAATCTTGAGCTCGGTTGGCGACCACAACAACTCAGCAATCTTCAGAATGCCAAATTTGAAGGAAAAGGCAATCCCCTTGATGACGGGAATGCGAGCTGCTGTTCCAATCAAATACTCATGCCGAGTCCAGACGTCGTCATCAAGCTGGCAGGACCCCCCGGCCGCGATGGTCTCCTCCCGAGATTTGGCTACGGCTGCATAAGCAGCTGCTTCAGATTCAGGCCAGGCCTCTGCATCATGAAGAAAAGAGTTAATAATAGCGCAAAAGAAGGATGCAGTCGGAAATGCACTCGGAGGCAAGATGCACTTACCACTGAGAAGGGTGTCCATCTCGCTCATTGTGTCGCAGAGGCCCTTGGCCCGGCGGCGCATTTTTGTGGTGTCTTCATAGGTGCGTTTCTCCAGCTCTTCATATTTGGCGATATGATCATCACGATCCTTTCGGATAGAGTCCCGCGCAGCAATCGCTTCGTCCCTCTCGGCTTGCAAGGCTTCTCGGGCAGCTACAGCTGCATCTCGTTCAGCAAGGAGCCTGTCACCAGCAGCGGTCACGGCAGCTATGTCAGCCAGATGTTTCTTTTCAAGGACAGCCATCTCGGAGTGGAGGCCTTTGATAGTTCGAGTCAAATCGGCTTCCACCCCCTGCAGTCGGATCGCTTCTTCCTTGGCTTCGGCAAGTGTTGGCCCTTGCTGGTTGAGTTCTGCAGTCAGTTCAGCGATTCGGCTCTGAAGATCATCTACCATGGGAACAGAAACTAGAAGAAGACATGAGGATATTAGTACAAGAGAAATTGTCAAATCGGAGGGAAGATAGAAATTATGCAGAAGTTACCTTTCAGCCTATTGATCTCGGCCGATTGGTTGTTGACCTCGAGCTAGGCTTGGGCGAGAGTTCGGAGGCTGGCGGTATAAGCGTCGAGGAGTTTTTCCAAGATCTCGCGTTTTTCTTCCATAACAGCTTGAGAAGAACAGCAAGATGAAATTTAGAGATACAGCAGCTAAAAGAAGATCCGATTCGATTGCAAGCAATCGGCCCGAATCTCGGGGACTACACCCAGTGGGTGCGCTTGTGCGCACCCACCGGAAGAAAAGCCTCCCGATTGGAGGAAGGCAGGAGAGAGAGCAAAGGGCATAAAAGATCCGAACCGATTGCAAGCAATCGACCCGAATCTCGGGGACTACACCCAGTGGGTGCGCTTGCACGCACCCACCGGAAGAAAAGTCTCCCGATTGGAGGAAGGCAGAAGAGAAAGCAAAGGGCATAAAAGATCCGAACCGATTGCAAGCAATCGGCCCGAATCTCGGGGACTACACCCAGTGGGTGCGCTTGCGCGCACCCACCGGAAGAAAAGTCTCCCGATTGAAGCAAAATCATAAAGGAAAATTCAAGAGCTTACCACATGATGGCGGTCGAGCTGTTGGAGGTCCCGAGCAAGGGTGGCGGAGAAGTCGTTTACTCGACTAAAGGCTGTCATCAGAGGGTCTTGAGTGCGATGTGGAGCATCAGGCTCGGTGCCAATATGGCGGGTGCGAGAATACTCGGCCCGGAATTGGTCCACCGAGCGCATCAGAATCTCCGACGCGGAAGAGGTCGGCTGTGGCGATGAAATTTGAATCATGGCAGTAGAGGTGATGATGGTAGAGAACGATGGCGCTGACGCCGCCAAAGAGTCGAAGGCACTTGGTCGTGGTCGTGGCGCAATCGGGCGAGATGAGGTCAAGGTGGTGGCCACAATCGGCGGAGTGGTCGTCATGATAGGCGAGGTGGTCATCATGATCAGTGAGGTGGTTTCTGCGGTTGGTGGATTTGTTGCTATGATCGGCGAAGTGGTCGTCAGGACGGGCAAGGTGGTAGAGAGGACGGGGGCAGAGACTGGGTCGAAGCGTTGTGGCGGAGATGGAGCAATCGGATTGGTCGATTGCGCTCCTTCGCCACCAGTAACTCCCTGGTCAGCTGTTTCCTTGGAGGTCTTGGAGGCAGTGGCGGAAGTAGTGGTGGTCTTGGCTGCCACGAAGCGGGCTTTCTTGGCGGCGCGCTCGGCGTCCTTGGAGGTTCGATCTGGAGCGGGAGGCTGTTTTTAAGTTATAGCAGCAGACGCAGCAGGGGAGATGACTGCGCCGACATGGGCAGGAATGTTGGCGTCGATATCATCAAGGCCAATCGGCTCCCTGAAAGAAGAAAAAGAGGCAAATCAGTACAAGGGAAAACAATGAAGTTCAAGGCGTGAAGACAAGGGCATACCCGACTGTTCTCGGCGCGCCCGTGGGCATCCGACATCTCAGGGGGGGCGACGTTCAGAGGCGCCTGGCCAATCGGCACCCGAGTGGCCGTGGCTTGGGGTTGTTTGCCCTTGGAGGCAGTCGGCGTCGCTTTTGCGGCCTTGCTGGAGGCAACACCAGAAGAGGAGCTAGTCGCCGAGGCGCGTCTAGTCGGCACCTTCGGTGGCTTGGCGCGAGGAGCTGCATCAGAATTATCGACCTTTGAGACACTATCGTCATCGCTCCATTCGGCCAGAAATTGCTCAAGGGAAGGGTCAGGCGTACCCCCTTGAGCCACAGTTCGGGTGTCGGCTTTCTTGGGGTCGGCGACCACGACGTCGGCATTATCAACAAGATCCTCGAAGTCGGAGGATTCCCCGGAGGATTCGCCGTCATCAGCATCATCATCATCGGATTTGGAAGGAGCCTCGCCGTTGTACTCGAAGTCCGCGGGGTCATCTTCCTCGCGGTCGGGAGCGTACATGCCAGCCACTTGGCCATCTTCCATCACATCGGATTGAAGGAAATGCTAAGAAAAAGAAGAAAATTGTCAGAAAAATCGGATACGGGGCAAAAGCAATCGGAGAAGGGGTAAGTCGGGATATACCACGGATGGCTTTTGTCGGCGGTGTAGGTACTCGAGGCCGAAGCGGAAGGGATCGGGCAAGGCGCTGGATGTGATAGCCTTCACCCTGGAGCAAAGGTCCTCGAGCTTCACCCGCCACGTGCAAAGCCGAGTGGGATCTCGGGGCCCCAACATGTCGCACATGCGGTGCACTCGGCGCTGCAGTGGAAGCTCTCGGGCTTGAAGCCAAGCGGCAACAAGATCAGTTGATAGGAGCCCTTCTTGCTCCAGATGAGCAACTCAGGCAACTTGAGCGTCCACGACAAGGTCTCCGACGCCGTATTTCAACGACCATTGATGCCTGTCAGTCGGCCGGGCGAGGGAGAACTCGGGCAGATTCAGGAGGTCGGGGCCTTGGTCGGGTGACTTGACATAAAAGAAGGTGGTCTGCCAGTTCTTGCAGGACTGGACGATCTCGGGACTCTTATACCTCGGTTTGCCGGCTGCGACAAGGCAACTGCTGCAATCGGTCATATCAATCGGATAGGTTGTCTCTCCACCTTCCGTAGCAGACGGCACCACTGCTCCCGTCCGAGCATTGTGAGCTCGGAGGTTGAAGAACCGCTTCCAAAGAGCAACGCTTGGGAGGCAGCCGAGATATCCCTCACACAGTGTGACGAAGCCGGAGAGGATCATGATGAAGTTCGCCGCGAGGTGATGTGGTTGCAGTCGGTGGAAGTCGAGGAAGTTGCGGAAGAAGGTGCTGGCAGGGAGTCCGAATCCACGCTCAAAGTGAGCGAGGAAGACGACCCTCTCGCCAGCACGTGCGGTGGGCACGATCTCGGCGCCAGGGATGCGCCACTGGACCTCAGCCGGCATCTTGCGGGCGCAACCAGAGCCTGGATATCGCCCGCGGTGACTTTGGCCCCCTTCCAGCACCCGCAGCTGGCCTGAGAGGTGTCCCGCCGGGGAGCCATGGAGCTCGCGGGCGGAGCGAGAAGAGGGAGGAGATGCTAGTGGCAAGAAAATACCGCGGCGGCGGAGCAGAACACGAGCGCACGACCGGAGCGGATCCCGTGCGCAGAGGCGGAGAGACGAGCGCGATGGAGAGCTTCAACTGGAGCGGCAATGGCGCGCGTGAGAAGCAGGAGATGGAGGAGGAAGACGACGTATGGGAGAAGGAAGGGGCACAGGCCCTCCCCTGTGGCTTATAAGGGCGGCGGGGGCGGGGAGTGGGATTCGGTTGCGGCCATGTGGCCCGGTGTGGCCTAGCACACAGGAAGACCAACCGGCAAGCCGGCGCAAGAGATCCTAGCGTGGGAAGCGAGGCGTGCAACGTGGGGGTCGAGGCCTGCAGTTATGTCATGTCGCACGTGGGTCGTGGGCCACGATCCATTGATTCCATCCCGGAGAAATCGGAAGTAACCGTTGGAAGGCAATCGGCGAGGGATGCTATTCTCAAAAAGTGAAGGCAGAAATCAGAGATGATTCAAAACAGAACGGACGAAATCTTGGCCAGCCGAGTGTGAGCTCCGAGTCGGCCGACGAACTCGGAATGACGCACTTTATGAGGCCACAACATTCGGAAGATATTGAAAAAAGATTGAAAACTGCAAAGGCCCCGCGTTCAAATGACCGTGGGACCTTTACAGCTTTAGGGGCTACTGTCGGGGGATTGGTACCCGGGTAGGCTCACCCAAGCGGAAGCAACCTTTCAAGACAAGGATGGACCGATTGGGCTGCAGCTGGGCCGAGCTAGGCAACCGTACCGAATGCCAGCAGTCGGCCCAGGCGCAACCGATCCACCCTATTGTCATCAAGACCATCATCCGATTGGCCCGCAGCTGGGCCGAGGTGGGCGTTAGCACGGCCGATTGCCTAGAGCAATCGACCCTGCCAAGTGCCACCAGTCGGCTCAGGCGCAGTCGGTACAACCTACCACCTCTGGAGAAGTTGACCCCGAGACCAGTCGGAGGTCCAAGTACGGGGTCATAAATGCGCAATCCCGAGAGATCGGGGTGACAGAGAAGCCAAGTCACATCGAAGATCTGGCAGAGATACGGTGTCGACCTCTCCGCCGATTCCGCGGACAGGACGATAAGACCGCACCTCCTAGCGCCACTGTTCATCATCATGACCTACAAGTCTACAGCATGGGCCGCCGCTCGTAGGGTCCGGATCATCCGGAGAAGAGCAGTCGGTGGGACCCAGCCGATTAGAGGATGACGGCTGGGCCCAATCGGCAGTGAAGTTACCGATTTACCCCGGGCTCAGGCTATAAGAACCCAGGGTACCCCTCCTTCGTGGGGGACGATCCGCTCATTCGCCCCATTACTCACAAGTTGCTCAGTTCATTCACTGCTTGTAGTTACTCCTCAGGGAAGCAGGAGAGAACCTTTCCCACGGCGGCGCTCACCTACCCCTGAGTAGATAGAGAAGCAGTTATTGTAGCTCAGTTCCATTTGATATATAACAGATAAGCAGGAGTAGGGGTGTTATCTCTCCGAAGAGCCCCGAACCTGGGTACATCGTGGTGTTCGTCACCGTGTCTGTGCCCAACCCGATTCCGGCACCATCGACATCTTCTTCCTCGCGTTTCCCCCTCACTTTAGCCATCCCCATGGCATCTGCCGTCACATATCGACGACATCCATAGCAATAAAATCAACGGGAACATAGTTGTCATTGACAATGATAAGAACAGCGTCGATCTTCCCCAAAGGTTTCTTTACGGAAGAATCAACAAGACGAACTCCAAAAGAACAAGGCTCAAAGGGCTTCAATTCAAACATATCATATATTCTTTTGGGCATAACGGAGGTACTAGCTCCAAATCACATAAAGCATAGCAAGAGAAGTTATTTAATTTAATTTTGATCATAGGGTCCCAACCATCATCTAGCTTCCTAGATATGGAGGCTTCTACTCTAAGCTTCTCCTCCCTAGCTTTGATGAGAGCATTTGTGATATGCTCCGTGAAGGCAAGATTAAGTGTGCTAGTGTGGGGGTCTCTAGACATTTTGTGTAGCAAGCTAATAACTTCTGAGAGGGTGCAACTATCAAAATCAATATCACTACTATCAAAGGTGGTAGTAGTGTCTTCTTGGCTCACTTGTTTGAAACCCTCTATGTTCATAGGAGTTTCTTCATCTTCGGTTGAGGTATTGGCATCACCATTGATAGGTCCAACGGGACTAGGAGTGCATTGGGTGCTAATAGTTTGGGTGTCCTCAACAATCTGGATAGTGGCAACTGTGTGGTGTGTAGGAAGGCTCTTAATTCTATCCTCTTCCTCTTTTTCTCTAGCCCACCTTTCTTTAAGTTTATCCATCATCCTAATATTTTCATTAATTTGCAATTGGATAGCATTAATAGGAGCGGCCTTATTCTCCTCAAGGGGAGAGGTTCTAATTTTAAGCATCTCAATATCAAGGGCTAAGCTTTCTACCTTCAAAGAGAGATTATCTAATTTAGCTAGTTTTTCCTCTACATTCTTATTGAAGGCTTTTTGGGTAGTGATAAAATCTCTAAGCATGTTTTCTAATTCAGAAGAGGGGTTCTTGTTGCTAGGGTAGGTGTTGTTGTTCCCATAGTTGGATGGAAATGGTCTAGGATTGCTAGCAAAATTACCCCTATAAGCATTGTTGTTGAAATTGTTTCTAGCAATAAAGTTCACATCTACTTGTTTTTGGGCAACCAAAGAATTTAAAGGGACATCACTAGGATCAATAGAGGGTTGCTTGGTAAGTAGAGACATAATTAAGTCAACTTTTTCATTGAGAGGTAATTTCCTCGATAGAGTTTACCTTCCTACCTGTTGGAGCGCGTTCGGTGTGCCATTGGGAATAATTGGTCATCATCTCATCGAAAAGCTTCGTGGCAGCACCAAGTGTAGTTGACATAAAGGTTCCTCCCGCGGCCAAATCTAACAGGTTCCGCGAGGTAAAGTTCAAGTCTGCATAAAAAGTCTGGATAACCATCCAGGTAGTCAAACCATGTGTAGGGCATTTCTTAACAAGAGATTTCATTCGTTCCCAAGCTTGGGCAACGTGTTCATTATCCAATTGCTTAAAATTCAAAATGTTACTCCTTAATTGGATAATTTTAGCATGTGGGTATTACTTCCCTATAAAAGCATCTTTGCACTTATCCCAAGAATCTATGCTATTCCTAGGCAAAGATTGAAACCAGATTTTAGCTTCTCCCCTTAAAGAGAAAGGAAAGAGCTTGAGCTTAACAATATCACCTTCTACTTCTTTATACTTTTGCATATCACATCATTCAACAAAATTGTTCAAGTGTAAAGCAGCATCATCTCCAGCACCAGAGAATTGATCTCTCATAACAAGGTTTAGCAAGGCAGGTTTAATTTCATAAGAGGTAGCTGAAGTGGCAGGTGTGGCAATGGGGGTGCAGATAAAGTCTTGGTTGTTGTGATTAGTGAAGTCACACAACATGGTGTTTTCAATGGAACCCATAGCAGCAGCAAGTGTGGCAGATTGTTTTGTGATTTTTGATATAAGACACAAAAATAAAAACTGAAAGGTAAACTAACAAGACTAAAAAAACAAAGGTAAAGGGTAGTGTGAAACTCCCCTATCTTAGCACTCGGAGTCCCCGGCAACGGTGCCAGAAATTCTTTGCTTGCGCGAGGTGATGATAGTTATTTCTCGCCCTTCGTTGGTAAACCCCAAGAGGAAGGCATGATGTAGCACAGCAGAAAATTTCCCTCAGTAAAGATACCAAGGTTTGTCTCCAGTAGGACTCCGGAGATGATAAGTAGGTGTCAGCGGCGCAACTGACGCGGACCTGCACACAGACACAAATAACTTTGTTCCCAACGAAGTTCAGAGAGGTTGTCAATCTCTCCGGTCTTGTTGTTCACAAAGGATCAAACACAAGGGATAATGATAGCAGCTGAAAGTAAAAGCAGAAAAGTAAATGAGCGTGGAAACAGTAATGAGGATATGGACCGGGATACGTGATGTTCACTAGTGATGTCTCTCTCCCAAAAGACGATAAAATTGCTATGCGAGGTGAACAAATTACAGAAGGGCAATGTCACAGGATTATAAACGCACCGCAATGCTAACTATGCTACAAAAGAAAGGAAGAGGCTCAAAAGCATGGGCGGAACGCCAAAATAAGTAGACCGAAATCCAACTGCATCTACTACTAATCATCCACCTTGAGATATCTATCCAGACATCTCGCTGGTATTAAGTTGCGAGCCCCACCCAAAGTGTAAACCCAAAGCAACAGACAACTGCATTAAAAAGCACTTTGCGTAAAGTAAACAATCCTTGTAACCGCGGTTACAAGCACCGTTGTTTTCCCCCTTGTGGCAACAGCACATGCCCTAGACTCATGTTTCTGTCACTCAAGCGTGTCATCAGGGGGCATGAACCCACAATCGAGCATAACGTTCCCTCTTGGGGTTACTACCTACTACTTGTCCAAAGCAATAAACAGCAACGGAGAACATGCAAAAATTACTTAAGAAAAAAAATATAAAAGATAAGAACCAAATATATTACTCTATCACAATCTGAACATAATCTCATAATCCATCAGATCCCATCAAACTCAGCATAGCAACAGTAGAAAGATTACAAAAGTGCCTTGATCATGTAGGGCAGCTCACGAGGTCTAAACCATGAAGAACAAAGAGGGGAGTAGAACATCACATAGCTACTGATCACGGACCCATGGTCCAAAAGAAACTACTCAAGGCACATCCGGGAAGCATCCATGGTGGAGAGGAGACTCTCGGAGGTCGGCCCTCCCTCCGGTAGGGTGCCGGGAAGAGGTCTGCTGGTGCTCCCGATCTCGGAAGCGCGGCGGCGGCGGAATAGAGGCGAGATCGCGAAAAAGGGTTCTTCTTCTGAGGGTTTCTCGTCACGGAGAATATATAGGCGAAGGGGGGCAGCCAGGGGGGCACCAGGGGTCCAAATGGCCCCCTGGCGCGGCCAGACCCTAGGGCGCGCCACCAGGGCGCCTGGGCCCCTGGTGGTGGCCCTCTGGCCCCACTCAGGTCCTTCCGGAAGGTTCTTCTGCGCTGATTTTTTATCTGATTTTCCTGAATTTTTGGAGCACTTTTTATATGGGGGAAAACTGAAATTGAAAAACAACAGAAAACAGGAACTGGCACTATGGTGCACTGAGTTAATAGGTTAGTCCAAATATGATCAAAAGTGTATGAAAGTGTATCTAGATCATAGAAATATCACACAAAACATGCATGGAGCAAGCAGAAATTATAGATACGTTTTGGACGTATCACCCCTTCTCTTTTTTTCTCTTTTTTTATTTTTTTGGTGGCCTCAATGGCTCTTTCTATTTAACTCTCATTTGTCCTCTTTGGGATCTTTTGATTTTGTCCTCTTTGAGATCTTTTCCTCACTTTAGGGGCAATACTCTATATTTTACAAGAATATAGGAGATCTTTCACACTTTACAAAGGTACTCACATAAAGAAAATGTAACTATCATGATGCAAATGTATGCTTCTGCCAAGATAGCAGGATAGGCAATGATACTAGCGCGTCATGTAGCAATGATTAGGGCGAGGCCCAACTAGCATGCGGCTCATCGATCAAGCAAGTAGCATGTATGACATGAAGATCAAGTCATGAGAAGGTGGATGTTGCATGGCAATGTATCTCGGAAAGGCTATGGAAATGTCTTGTAGGTAGGTACGGTGGCTGTTTTGAGGAAAGATATAAGGAGGCTTATGATGACAGAGCGTATCGTGCCAAGGGTTTGGATGAACCGGTGAAGTATGCTCCAACTCTCGAGGTGAGAAAAGGGCAATGCACGGTACCGAAGAGGCTAGAAAAAGTATAGGTGGGTGGAAGTGTCAGCTTTCGAATACTCACATTAGTCCGAAGAACTCATGCACTTATTATCGGTAGCTCTCAATATAATCAGGAGGTTCACAAAGAGACAGGTACCCCGAGGACGAGTGTATGGGGGTTTGGTTATCCTTGCGCATCCTCGACTCATGGTACGTGAGTGTACTCTAATATTCGAACCCTCCAGAGGTTAGTGATCCATCTAGTAGCTAGAGTTCTCAACAGGGGTTTTTGGTTTTCGAAAAACACACGGATTGCCCAAAATACGACATCTATCACTAATAGGCAAGAGCTCTTGACACCATAAGTTCAAACATTACTCTAGTCAATACCTCAAAACTATTGCAAGTTACTACTACAAAGAGAACAACAACTTTAACTACCTACTTTCAGTCAAGACACAGAACTCAGTGCAACAGGCAAACTCTCTAACAAGATAAAACATGCAACCTATAGAAAGTTCAACCTAAGACAAAAGAAAAGCTCTAGAAAAACTAAAGCACTACAACTAAACAGAACAGCAGCTAAGAAAAGAAAAAGAACAGCTCAAACCTAAAAGAATAAGCATGCAAATCCTATGAGGAGTTCTAGTTCAAGCGAGCGTGAATCTCTCCCACACAAAAGAGTAAGTTGGGGTCTAACTTGTTACTACAGCAAACGAAGAAAAATAAAACTAAAAGCAAAACCTAAGAGCGAGACGCTCCAAGCAAAGCACATAACGCATGAAGTGATAAAAATATAGTGCAACGAGAGACGAACTGATAATTGTTGATGAAGAAGGGGATGCATGGGGGCATCCCCAAGCTTAGACGCTTGAGTCTCCTTGAATATTTATTGGGGGTGCACATGGGCATCCCCAAGCTTGAGCGTTTGACCCTCCTGAATCTTCTTTCATCATCCTCCATCGCGCACTTGAAAACTCCCTTCATACATAACTCATTGTAGGCTGATTAGAGAGGTTAGTACCCTAATAAAATAATTTTACTCTACTGCAAATAAAGATTTACAGGAAGAGCTACTGTTTCCCAAGATTGACAAAAGTTTTTTCCAAAGAAAAAGCAAGCTTAAGGTTTGCAAAAGTGAAGAGAGACAAAACGTGGCACAATCTATGAAAAACAGAACAGCAGATAGAAACGAATTTTTTAGAGGTACTTCTGCAACTCAAATCAAAAAAACTCAGAACATACGGAAGTTTCGTAATTGTATAGAGCGCGCTGTGTAAAAATTCATCTCAAACAGATGAACTGGGATTTTTCTCTGATTTTTCTAGTCACGAGGACAGAATCTGTTTTCTGGACAGCATGTCACAACTTTTACTTCCCTTGTCGTATGAGGCTAAACTTGGCACAAAGCTTGAAAAGTAAAGATACAATGATGTTGCTACAGTAGTAACAATCATCAAGACCACTAAGAACAGAACAAAAGCAAAAAAGAAAAACCTAAATTCGTTGCGGGCTGCCTCCCGAAAGCGCTTCTTTAGAGCCATTAGCTAGGCTTAAAGCAGAAGATCAAGTCTTTTCAAGAGAATAACTAGCCCGTGTGACAGACTCAAAAGGTAACTTAATCTTTTTCCTAGGAAAATGTTCCATCCCTTTATTGAGAGGGAATTGGAATTTGATAGTTCCCTCTTTCATGTCGATGATAGCACCAACTGTGCGAAGAAAAGGAAGTACCAAAATAATTGGACAAGAGGGCTCACACTCAATGTCCATAATAGTGAAATCAACGGGAACATAATTGTCATTGACAATGATAAGAACATCGTCGATCTTCCCCAAAGGTTTCTTTACGGAAGAATATACAAGATGAACACCAAAAGAACAAGGATCAAAAGGTTTCAATTCAAGCATATCATACGTTCTTTTGGGCATAACAGAGGTACTTGCTCCAACATCACAAAGAGCATAACAAGAGAAGTTATTCAATTTAATTTTTATCATAGGATCCCAACCATCTTCTAGCTTCCTAGGTATGGAGGCTTCTAGTCTAAGCTTCTCCTCCCTAACTTTGATTAGAGCATTGGTGATATGCTCTGTGAAGGCAAGATTGAGTGTGCTAGTGTGGGGGTCTCTAGACATCTTGTGTAGGAAACCAATAACTTCAGATAAAGTGCATTTGTCAAAGTCTAGGTCACTACTATCTATCAAGGAGGTAGTGATATCATTTAGGTTCACTTGTTTGAAAGCCTCTACGTTCATAGAGGTTTCCTCTTCTAAGGTTGAGGTGGTAGCATCACCATTGATAGGTCCACTGGGACTAGGGGTGTGATGGGTGCTAATAGTTTGGACATCCTCAACTACTTGGATAGTAGCTACTGTGTGGTAGGTAGGAAGGCTCTTAATTCTCTCTTCTTCCTCCTTTTCTCTAGCCCATCTCTCTTTGAGTTTAGCCATCATCCTAATATTTTCATTGATTTGTAACTAGATAGCATTAATAGGAGTGACCTTACTCTCCTCAAGGGGAGAGGTTCTAATTTTTAACATCTCAACATCAAGGGCTAAGTTGTCTACCTTCAAAAAAAGATTAACTAATTTAGCTAATTTCTCCTCCACACTCTTGTTGAAGGCTTTCTGGGTAGTGATAAAGTCTTTGAGCAAGGTCTCTAGTTCTGAAGTGGAGTTTTTGGTGGTAGGATAAGTGTTGTTCCCATAGTTGTTGGATGGGAAAGGCCTAGGATTGTTGCTACCAAAGTTACTCCTATAAGCATTATTGTTGAAGTTGTTTCTAGAGACAAAATTGACATCTACTTGCTCCTGAGCAACCAAAGAATTTAAAGGAACATCTTGAGGATCAATAGAAGGTTGCTTGGTAAGTAGAGACACGATAAGGTCAACCTTTTCATTTAAAGAGGAGATCTCCTCGACAGAGTTTACCTTCTTACCGGTTGGAGATCTCTCGATGTGCCATTGCGAGTAGTTCAGCATCATCTCATCAAGTAGCTTTGTGGCAGCACCAAGCGTGGTTGACATAAAAGTTCCTCCCGCGGCCGAATCTAACAGGTTCCGCGAGGTGAAGTTCAAGCCTGCATAAAAAGTCTGGATAACCATCCAGGTAGTCAGTCCATGTGTGGGGCAGTTCTTGACAAGCGTCTTCATATGTTCCCAAGCCTGGGCAACGTGTTCATTATCCAATTGCCTGAAATTCATAATTTACTCCGCAATTGAATAATTTTAGCAGGGGGATAGTACTTCCCTATAAAAGCATCTTTGCATTTACTCCAAGAATCAATATTGTTCTTGGGCAAAGATTATAGCCACTCCTTGGCTCTTCCTCACAAAGAGAAAGGAAAAAGATTCAGCTTGACGATGTCTCCATCCACTTCCTTGTACTTCTGCATGCCGCAGAGCTCGATAAAGTTGTTTAGGTGCAAGGCAGCATCTTCTCCTGCTCCTGAGAATTGATCTTTCATGACAAGGTTAAGCAGAGCAGGTTTAATCTCATAAGAAGGTGCTGAAGTGGCAGGTGGAGCAATAGGAGTACAGATAAATTCACTGTTGTTGTGACTAGTGAAGTCACACAACTTAGTGTTTTCATTGGAACCCATAGTAGCAGCAGGTATTTTTGGTATTTTTGATTAAGGACACAAAAGTAAAAACTGAAAGGTAAACTAACAAGACTAAAAAGCAAAGGTAAAAGATAGTGTGCAACTCCCCTATCTTGTAGACTGGAGTCCCCAGCAACGGCGCCAGAAAACTTGCTGATGGCAAGAGAGTGTTAATACTCTTCAAGCCCTCGTTGATTACCCCAAGTGCATGGTGAGATATAGTGCAGCGGCAAGTTTTTCCTTGGCAAAGATACCAAGGTTTGTCTCCCGTAGGACTCCGAAGGATACAAGAAGGTGCTAAAGTGAACAATGGCGCCGAGGTTGCTACTTCACCTGGACCTGCACACAGATACAAATAACTTTGCTCCCAACGAGTACAGAGGAGTTGTCAATTCCTCCGGCCTTGCCGTTTACAAAGGATCAACGCAAGAGAAAATGATAGTGGCAACTGAAAGTAATAAGGGTGTAAACAGTGATATGAAGATGGACCAAGGTCACATGATTTTCACTAGTGATGTCTCTCTCCAAAAAGATGATAAAAGTGCTAGCGAGGCAAACAAATCACAGTTGGGCAATTGACATGATTATGAAGGCACCGCAATGCTAACTATGCTGCAAACAAAGGAAGGGCTCAAAAGCAATGGGCAGTACGCCAAGGTAAGTAGACCGAAATCCATCTGCATCTACTACGAATCATCCACCTTGAGATATCTATCCAGAACATCTCGCTGGTATTAAGTTGCGAATCCCACCCAAAGTGTAAATTCAAAGCAACAGACAACTGCATTAAAAGAACTATGCGTAAAGTAAACAATCCTTGCACCCGCAGGTACAAGCACCGTTGTTTTATCCCTGGTGGCAACAACACATCCCCTAGTCTCATGTTTCTGTCACTCAAGCTAGACATCAAGGGGCTGAACACACAATCGAGCATAACGCTCTCTCTTGGAGTTGCAAATAAAATACTTGGCCAAAGCAAATACCGCAACGGAGAACATGCAAGAATTTACTCAAGAACAAAATATAAAAGAGAACAATCAAATATATTACTCATCACAATCTGAACATAGTCTCATAATCCATCAGATCCCAACAAACTCAGCATAGCAACAGCAGAAATTACATAGATGCCTCGATCATGTGAGGCAGCTCACGAGGACTCGAAAGTGGAAGCACAAAAGGGGGAGAGATAGATCACATAGCTACTGGTCACGGACCCATGGTCCAAGGGAAACTACTCACGGTACATACGGGAGGCATCCATGGCTATGGATGGTCTTCCGGAGGGGGTAGCTTCTCCCGGCAAGGTGCCGGAGCAGCTTCTCCAGGCAACTCCGATCTAGAAACGGTGGCGGCGGCGGAACAGAGGCGAGATCGCGAAAGAGGAGTCCGTATTAGGGGTTTCCACCCCGAGGGGTAAATATAGGCGAAGAGGGCGTCGAGGGGACCCACGAGGCAGTCAGGAGGGTGCCTGGCGCGGCCCAGGGTGGGGCCGCGCCACATGCCCTCCTGGCTTCCTGGTGGTGGCCCCCTTCCCTCTCTTGGTGATTCCGGAAGCTTCTGTTGCGCTAATTTTTTATATATTTTTCCCGGAATTTTTGGAGCACTTTTAATGGCCGGAAAACCTGAAATACAAAAACAGCAGAAAACAGAAACTGGCAACTGGGTGCACTGAGTTAGTAGGTTAGTCCAAATAGGTTCAAAGTGTATGAAAGTTCAATCAAAACATGGCAAAGTCACACAAAACATGCATGGAACAAGCAGAAATTATAGATACGTTTGGGACGTATCAACAACATGTCACAACTTTCACTTCTCTTGTCATATGAGGCTATAACTTGGCACAAAGCTTGAAAATAAAGGTACAATGATGTTGCTACAGTAGTAACAATCATCAAGACCACTAAAAATAGAAAGTAAAAACTCAAATTAAAGATAACAAGGGTTGTCTCCCTAGAGCTCTTTTTTATAACCATAAAGATAGGCTTAAGATTGTAGTGATGCTCTCATAGGAATAAGAGTTGAAGCACAAAAGAGAGCATAAAAAAGCAAATACAAAACACATTTAAGTCTAACATGCTTCCTATGCAAAGGGATCTTGTAGAGAAATGACTCATTGAAGCATAAAGATATTAACATAGGAAGGCAAAAAATGTGCAACTTCAAAACCTTCAACATAAAGAGAGGGAACTTGATATTATTGAAATATCTATAAGCATATGTTCCCCTCTCATAATAATTTCCAGTGGGATCATGAATAAACTCAACAATATAAGTATCACATAAAAAATTCTTATCATGATCCACAAGCATAGAAAATTTGTTACTCTCCACATAAGCAAACTCCTTCTCATTAGTAATAGTGGGAGCAAACTCAACAAAATAGCTATCACATGAATCATTCTTATCATGGTGCACTTGTAAAAATTTATTCTTTATAGCATAAGTGTCATCACAATAATCATCATAGATAGGAGGCAAAGTATCATCAAAATAAATTTCATCATCAAAACTTGGGGGGCTAAAAAGATCATCTTCATAAAACGTAGCATCCCCAAGCTTATGGTTTTGCATATCATTAGTATCAAAAGTATTGAAAGAAGACATGCTAATAACATTACTACTATCATGAGTGTTGTTCAAATAATAAAGCTCCATAGGCTTTTTGATCTCCTCCTCGAACACTTCATGTCCTAACTCAAGATAGAGCTCATAAAGCTCTCTCATATATTTTTTTTGTTTTCCATAAAGCCTAACTAGTGAAAATAAAAACAAGAAACGAAAAGATTTAATTGCAAGATCTAAAGATATACCTTCAACGCTTACCTCCCCGGCAACGGCGCCAGAAATAGCTTGATGTCTATGCACGCTTCTATTCTTGTAGACTATGTTGGGCCTCCAAGCGCAGAGGTTTGTAGGACGGCAGCAATTTCCCTCAAGTGGATGACCTAAGGTTTATCGAACTCAGGGAAGTAGATGTTTAAGATGGTCTCTCTCAAGCAACCCTGAAATTAAGATACAAGAAGTCTCTTGTGTCCCCAACACACCTAATACAACTAGGAGTTGTATAGGTGCACTAGTTCGGCGAAGAGATGGTAAAATATGGGTGATAGGTGCGGCAAAATGAAGTAATATAAATCTTTAATAAAAAGTGCAGCAAGCAAACAAGTGGTAAACGTGAGCACAAACGGTATTGCAATGGTGGAAACAAGGCCTAGACTTCATACTTTCACTAGTGGCAACTCCCAACAACAGTAACATAGTCTAATCACATGATATTTCCCATAAAACATGCAATGGAGACGTACTCGGAGGTCATTCCTTTGTGGTCAAGAGAGGACGAGAATTATGTAGGGCTACAAAAGCACACCTCAAAGTTCGTAGTTATCAATCTATGGATTTCCCAATGTCACCGCGGCCATCCAAAGAGAGTACCACAATCACCACAACATACCTAAAGGATAGTCAAAGACAAGCACCAAGAGACTCTCAATCTTCAATCCACACACAAAAGAGGAAATCACTCATGAAAATATTCTTCTAACCCATGTCCAATAGACCGCTGTCACCATGGTCTCGGGGATTATACTAGATAAGATCAAGTGAGTACACCAATCCAATACATAGAAGAAGGGGAAACATCATGGGATCACCCTAGATTAACATAGCCAATGATCACAACAAAGATCACATCATGGGAGAGAGAGAAACCACATAGATCAAGATACAAGCCTTAGCCTCGAGGGGGAACTACTCACACATGGACATGGTGAGAGGTAGAGTTATTGATGGAGAGGTGCAGCCCGGAGGAGATGAAGGAGACGGCGACGGCGGCGGCCACGGCGGCAGCGGCGCCCACGACCCTTGGGGGCAGCCGCCCTTGGCCCCCTTCTTCTTCCTTGGAGGTGGTGCTGCTGTGAAGATTGATCTCCCCCTCAAGACGGCTGCCAAGGGGGAGGAAATTTCGTGGTGCCCTTTGACCTAGGTTTCCTCTTTATATAGACTCTCGGATTCCCGTCATCCAGATTACGTCTTCGGTATTTCGATCCTCCAGGGAGCATCCGAACTCCGATTGGGCAGAATTTTATGTCTAGATCCACCGGAATTTTTTTCCCTACAACTTTGTATTTTAAAGTTTTTCCGTTTGAGGTCGTCTTCAGTCGTTTCCGAGGCGATCTTTAAAACCTATCTGGTGGGGACAGATTTCAGGAAAGTTAGAGTCCAACTCTTACAAGGCTTCTTTTTGTGATCTTTCCTTTATCCAAGTAATCCTACACATAAAGTAGAAAAACAAGAACTTGTGCATTCTTGCAGCCATTAATAGGTTAGTTCAAAATATGTTATAAAAAGATATGAAAGTATATCAAAAGCATAGCAATATAACACAAAAGATGCATGGAGCAAGCAGAAATTATAAATACGTTTGGGACGTATCAGCACCAAGCGTTGTTGACATAAAGGTTCCTCCCGCGGCCGAATCTAGCAAGTTCCGCGAGGTAAAGTTCAAGCGTGCATAAAAAGTTTTGATAACCATCCAAGTAGTCAAGCCATGCGTAGGGCAATTCTTAACAAGGGATTTCATGCGTTCCCAAGCTGGGAAACGTGCTCATTATCCAATTGCTTAAAATTCATAATATTACTCCTCAATTGGATAATCTTAGTTGGGGGTAGTACTTCCCAATAAAAGCATCCTTGCACTTATCTCAAGAATCTATGCTATTCCTAGGCAAGGATTGAAACCAGATTTTAGCTCCTCCTCTCAAGGAGAAAGGCAAAAGCTTAAGGTTAACGATATCACCATCTACTTCTTTGTACTTTTGCATATCACAGATCTCAAAAAATTTATTTAAGTGCAAAGCAGCAGCATCTCCAGCACCGGAGAATCGATCTTTCATAACAAGGTTCAGCAAAGCAGGTTTAATCTCATAAGAAGGTGCTGAAGTGGCAGGTGGAGCAATAGGAGTGCAGATAAAGTCACTGTTGTTATGACTAGTGAAGTCACACAACTTGGTGTTCTCGATGGAACCCATAGCATCAACAAGCAAGGTAACTATTTTTTTGATTTTTGATAAGGGACACTAAAGCAAAAACTGAAAGGTAAACTAACAAGACTAAAAAGCAAAGATAAAAGATAGTGTGCAACTCCCCTATCTTGAAGAGTGGAGTCCCCGGCAACGGCGCCAGACATTAGCTTTGATGGCTTCTCGCCCCTCGTTGGTTACCCAAAGTGGAAGGTTGAGATGTAGACAACATCAAATTTCTGTCGGTGAAGATACCAATGTTTGTCTCCAGTAGGACTCCGACAACGACAGAAAGGTGACAACAGCGCCAACAATTAGGCGGTTGACGTGGACCTGCACACACAACAGATAACTTTGCTCCCAACGAGTATTGAGAGGTTGTCAATCCCTCCGGCCTTGTTGTTTACAAAGGACCAAACGCACAGGATAATAATGATAGCGATAACAACAGAAAAGGAAATAAAGCAGAAAAAATAGCGGGTGTAAACAGTGGTGGAAATATGGACCGGGGTCCCATGATGTTCACTAGTGATGTCTCTCTCCCAAAAGACGATAAAATAGCCATGCGAGGTAAACAAATTACAGCTGGGCAATTGACATGATTATGTGCGCAAACCAATGCTAACTATGCTACTAAGAAAGGAAGAGGCTCAAAAGCTTGGGCGGTACACCAAGACAAGTAGACCGAAATCCATCTGCATCTACCTACTAATCATCTACCTTGAGATATCTATCCAGAACATCTCGCTGGTATTAAGTTGCGAATCCCACCCAAAGTGTAAACTCAAAGCAACAGACAACTGCATTAAAGAACTTTGCGTAAAGTAAACAATCCTTGCACCCGCAAGTATAAACACCATTGTTTTCTCCCTTGTGGCAATAGCATATCCCCTAGACTCTTGTTTCTGTCACTCATCAGGGGGCATGAACTCAAAATCATGCATAACGCTCCCTCTTGGAGTTACTACCTACTACTTGGCCAAAGCAATAAACAGCAACGAAGAACATGCAATAATTACTCAAGAACATAAATATAAACGAGGAGAATCAAATATATTACTCAAACACAATCTGAACATAGTCTCAAAATCCATCAGATCCCAGCAAACTCAGCATAGCAACAACAGAAAGATTACATATGTGCCTCGATCATGTAGGGCAGCTCACGAGGTCTAAACCATGAAGACCAACGAGGGGAGGAGAACATCACATAGCTACTGATCATGGACCCATGGTCCAAGGTGGACTACTCACGGTTCATCCGGGAAGCATCCATGGTGGTGGAGAAGCTCCAGGAGGTGGTTCATCCCTCCGGCAGGGTGCCGGGAAGAGGGCTCCTGGTGCTCCCGATCTTGGAAGCGCGGAGACGGCGGAACAGAGGAGAGATCGCGAAAAAGGGTTCTGTCCTCGAGGGTTTCAGGACGAGAGAGATATATAGGCGAAGGGGGGCAGCCAGAGGTGGACCAGGGGCCCCAGGCGCCCCCCTGGCGCGGCCTAGGGTGTGGCCGCGCCAGGTGGCCGCCTGGGCCACCCCTGGCTCCCCTCTGGACCCACTTTGGCTCTTCCCGAAGCTTCCTGTACGCTGATTTTCCTATATTTTTCCCGGAATTTTTCTGACACTTTAAATAATGGGAAAACCTGAAATACAAAAACAGCAGAAAACAGGAACTGGCACTAGGGTGCACTGAGTTAATAGGTTAGTCCAAATATGATCAAAAGTGTATGGAAGTGCATCAATATTATAGAAATATCACACAAAAGATGCATGGAGCAAGTAGAAATTATAGATACATTTTGGACGTATCACCCTACCAGAACTTGCGAACTAATGCGACTTCTGGGGTTCGAAACAGGGTGAGGTACTAGGTCGAGAGGGGTCAATGCGCCCAATGTGTGGTTGCACTCTTTGTCTTGGATCATCACACAAGAACTCGGGCTTAAGGCGGTGTTCAACGAGACAACCCACTGTGTACTTCTACACAACCTCTCATCGTTCACCTTGTTTAGGTCAGATTCACCAACACTTTTCCACCATCATCATCATGATCACTACCATCCCGACTCACATAAAAGAGTAACCTCATTGTAACTCTAAGCATGCAAGAAGTTGTAACAGTTGCAGGGGCCACATGATATCAATCAACTCCTACATATGCTAGGATTGTGGTTTTACTTACTACTGTGACAAGATGATAGGTCATGCAAAGGAATGTGTTCAACTATGCGGTAGAAACGTATCATGGTAAACATCCTAAACAATGCATAAGCAAGACTGAGAGAGAAGTGACATTTTATCGACATGATCAATGGGGGTTTGCTTGCCTTGATGACGAGGGTCGTACACGGTATCTTCAACGGAGGGGGTGATCTCGGGTTCCGGCTCCACTTATATCCGAGCAAACAAAGCGATCAAAGTGATCAATATAAAGACAATGCATAATCACATGATCAATTGTATAATGTGATGTTCATGGTTGCAATGTTTTGATCATTCCATTTAAAAGAAGTGCATTGCAAAGGAATTTGCAAAACAACTCCAAATTTGAATTTGAAAAGGGTTCATATGCACATTTACTACTATACCCCCATTTTAAAATGGTCAAACATGAAAACAAAGTGCATATTCAGAATCCTTGCATTTTTTTGATAATTTTACATATATTATATGTCCAATTTGGAGTTAAAATGAATTAGTTATGAATTTCCAAAGTTTATTGTATTTTTTGGATTTTCTGAATTTCTTTTAAACAGGAAAATGCTTTACTGCATCAGCATTGTGTCATGCTGACGTTAGGGCTGCTGACTGGTCAAACTGACTAGTGGGGCCGTGTTGTCAGCCTCTCTGGGGTTAATCCCTTGTTTTAAAATTAACCCGAGGGGTTAATTAGGGATGGGCCCCACCTATCATTGACTTTGCGGGGGGATTAGGGTGTGGGGTTAGGGTTAACTAACCAGGACACGCCGGCGGTTAGCCGCCGGTGGCATCCAACGCGGCGGCGCACACACGAGACGACGACTCGGGGCGACATTTGCCGAACGGAGGGCACCGCTGTGCTCCTCGAGCTCGCGCGCTTCGCGCTAGGCACAATAGCGTCATCGGGAGGCAACGGGGAGACGCTGGCGTGTAACGCGGCGGCGGCCGGAGCATTGACCAAGGCGGGGTGGGCGTGTTGTGCACGGGGAGGGAAACGGAGAGGGGGAAAACGCGGCGGAGCTCGCCCTGAGCGCCAATTAGGCCTTGAAGATTTCTTGCTTAGCAGTTTGTCCTCACAATTCGATAAAATTGGCTAGCTGCATTACATGCTCTATTAAGTTCGGAAAAACTAAATCAAAACTAGCCCCTATTTGATTTTGGTTTCTAGCTACCACGTAAATACCATGTTATGCACGACTCTTGCATAACAGACTATTTCTCTGTATTTGTTTTGAAAAATCTTGTAAAAAAACTTTCCCTAAATATATTTTGTTGAGTTCCCAAAAATACTATTTGTGCTCTTCTATGACCCCAATCAAGGAAGTGTCTAGTTATTTAGTTCAAGGGAACTAACTAGGAACAGAAAGCCCACCAATCAAAAATCGAAACACTGTTAATAGTACTCAAATGCCAAAACGACTAAAAAAGTCCTTCACTCACAGAATTATATACAAATTAATGAACGCAAAGAATTGGCTCAGAAAACCACCAAAGAACAAGCCCATGCATATACATAACTATTATTCAGGTTGCCACTTCAACGAGATTGAAACTATCACTATAAATTTACTTTTCATATTCTTACAATTTTAGTTTTTCATCCAAAAGTAATGATCAAAAGGTTAACCTCAATTGTATAGAGACAAACTTACACTTGACATTTTTTTCTGGGTTTTCATTTGCATCTACTTGTATGAAATGTATATTTAAACATAATGGATAGTGATATGTAAGATAATTAGCTAGTAATTACGCATGAAAAGCCAACCGATCATAATATGCCGCATATAAAATAAGAAGGGGAAACTTTAACCCGCGACTGAAGAACGACACGACAAGACGCACATTATACTCTAGTGAAGATTTATCACTGATGGAGCCTGAATCAAGAAACTAACTAGGAACAAAAAGCCCACCAATCAAAAATCAAAAAACCGTTAATAGTACTCAAATGCCAAAATAACTAAAAAAAGTCCTTCGCTCACAAAGTTATACACAGACTAATGAACGCAAAGAATTGGCTCGGAAAACCACCAAAGAACAAGACCATGCATAGACATAACTATTAGTCATGTTGCCACTTCAACGATATTGAAACTATTACTATAAAATTACTTTTCATATTCTTACAATTCTAGTTTTCCATCCAAAAGTAACGATCAAAAGGTTAACCTAAATTATATAGAGACAAACTTACATTTAACATTTTTTTGTGTTTTTATTTGCACCTACTTGTGTGAAATGTATATTTAAACAAAGTGGATAGTGGTATACTGGTATGTATGATAATTAGCTAGTAATTACGCATGACAAGCCAACCGATCATAATATGCCGCATATAAAATAAGAAGGGGAAACTTTAACTCGCGACTAAAGAAGGACATGGCAAGACGCACGTCATACTCTAGTGAAGATTTATCACCGATGGAGCCCGAAGCAAGAAACTAACTAGTAACAGAAAGCACACCAATCAAAAATCGAAACACCGTTAATAGTGCTCAAATGCCAAAACAACTAAAAAAGTCCTTCGCTCACAAAGCCATACACAAATGAATGAACGCAAAGAATTGGCTCAGAAAACCACCAAAGAACAAGCCTAGGTTTTAGAATTAAAAGATCTTTTAGTACATCATAACAACCCGCATGATCAGGCACAACCCAATCATTGACAATGAGCGTGTGAAAGATTGTGATACACAAAGATCTGATGAAGGAACGATGAGCATAGCATGAGCAATAAAATGAATAATTTTTTCTTTATGTTTTATGTCATGTATGATGAACTTGGTTAAGTTGTGTGATAAATTATGGTGTACTACGTGATGAAGAATTTATGTCGAATTTGATGTCGCGAATTAACGACAAATTAATAATTTATTGTTATGGATTGATGAATTATTGTTATGTTTTTACTACTTCTTTTGCATTAAATTGAGATGAATTTCATATTATTTGTTGTAAATAGATGCAAATTATGAAAAAAATATGGCGCAACTATCCTATTTTAGGCGATTGTTGAAGCAATATTGCTCAATTTTAAGGTTCTTCTTGCAGATTGATGTGTTTGCTGCCTTAAAATAATACTTTTTGACGGCATACATTTTATTTCGAACACATTTTGTGCTTTATAATAAAGCTATCTTTAATAAACACAATAAACACTCGTAAATTCACATATTTTTTGAAACGGATCCCTTAAGATCCGATTCATTTAATAAGAAGAAAAGAGTTGCCTGATTATTTAACAGAAATCCACAGATTGGTTCGTATTATATCACGTTGGTGTCAAATCTAAAACTTAAATTCTGGCCGAGCTAAGAATATCACTGTTTTTTAACCATTCAACCACAGATTGGTTCGTATTATAAACTAGAGTATTATTGAAGACGCTCTAACAATTTCTTTTCCACTAATTCTGTCCACTTAACGAAGAGAACGCACTGATTGAAACCCAGCGGCAGCGGCGTGTGCGGTCCGCCGCCGGTGGATTTGCGAACCCGGAGGCCGCTTTCCTCGGACGTGGATCCTCCGCAACCTCGCAGCCGTCGATCCCCCATCGCACGGCCTCCCCGCTCCCCCGAGGTGTCACCACCACAGCACCTACCAGCGCCGCAGCCAGGTGGGCCAGGTGGTGCGGCGCCAGCGCGCTCGTCAGCCAAGCAGGCAGCCAGACGCCAGCTCGAGCAACTTTAGAGCGGCGCCGGGGCCCACGAGGCACCGGGGCCGTCGATCGATCCCGATCGGACGGTCCCGAGAGGCTCGAATGGACCTGGCTGGCCGCGTGCGGCCTCCCTTTTGTGCCCCACCGGCAAGGGGGGGCGATCCCCTCCGTTCCATTCCGCCCGTGGGAAGGGAAGGGTTGGGAAGAGCAGCGAGCCGCCGCGCCGCACCACCGCCGCCGCCGGCTTCCCCTCCTCCTCCCCGCCCCGCCGCCCACCCTCCCCGATCCGATCGCCCGCCGGCGCCGCAATATTTGGAACCCGACACGCCGATCGACCCATGCCGTGCCACTGACTACCGATCCCGCCGCCATCCGCCATCGCCGTCCCCGTCGACCGCCTCCGCGTCTATTCACCGGCCCGATCGGATAGGAGAGCTGTGGACGATGGCTTCCGTCGCCGACCTGCACGCGGCCGTCGCTGGCGCGGGGACGCCGCCCCAATCCGGTAGCCCCGTCGCCGCGAAGAGGGTGGCCGGGACCGCGTGGAAGCGCCCCGAGAACGGACCGGTGCCGGTTCTGGTGGCGCCCGGGAGCCCCATCATGGACGCCGACTCCTGGCCGGCGCTTCCTGGGCTGGCCTCTCCCCAGCCGCCCACGCCGCCCAAGGCGTCGCCTAAGGCCGCCCCTCCCCCTCCCACTGTGAGCTGTTTGTTTATCCCAGTGTCCCGAATTGGATTTCCTCTCAGTGTTTGATTCATTTAGGATTTGTAGTTTTGTTCATCTCACTGTCTGATTTACTTAGTATTACCGGAATTGGATTTCCTCCAGCGTTTGATTCATTTAGGATTTGTTGGGGGTAGGTTTGGTCCCGTCTGACGAGATTGCGTTTTGCTATTGTGGGAATGGTCTCAGGTGTCAGTGATCTCGGCCATGGTTTTGGACAACTCCAGCGCTCCGGATGCTACCTCTGATCAGGACGCACCGGTAGCTCCTCCCCTTTCCACTGTGAGTTGTTAGTTTATTTCAGTTTTTGATTACCTGATATTATTGGAGTTGGATTTCGCCCCAGTATACCATCCATTTAGGATTGTTGGAGTTAGATTCTGTATGGACTACTGAGGTATTGTGTTTTGCTTGCTATTGTCGGATGGTCTCAGGTGCAGGTGATTTCACCGGTGTCTTTGGACACCTCTGGGGCTCTGGATGCTACCCTTGATAAGGACGCACTGATAAGTATTCTACCAGTTCGGCGTGTGCTGATGATGCCTCCAGGTGATGATGGTACAGAGATGCATGCTCCTATTCCAGAGCTATCTCCAGGGTACTCCCCTAATACCCGTAGCAATGGCACTGGTGTTCATCATCAGAACGGCCGTCTCGGTTCCCATCCTCATGGCCGAGGTGGCACTTATGGTGGGGGGAGCAGAAGGGGTAACGGTGGAGGTGGTAGTCGTCATGGTCATGAGCACCATGGTGGGTCTGATGGGCAACGGCGCGGTGGCGGCCGTAGAGATGCGCATGGGCCAGGGCACCAGCACCGTGTTCACCAGCCATCGTACATTAGGGCTCCTACTCCTCTGGCTGTTTTAGCAGCAGCACCTCCTGCGCCACCATTTGCTGGCCCTGCTACTCCACAGACACCATCTTATGGGTCTACTGCTCCACAAACACCACCTTATGGGGCGCCTATGGGCTTCCCTGGTATGTTACACATGCTGTTTGTGATAACATGGCTTTGCACAATTGTTATGTCACCTTAATTTTCTTTATTTTAAACAGCAGAGATGGCACCTCATGTTTACTATTTTGCCGTACCCCCCTCGGATGGCCTTCAAGCCCTTCCTTTTGCGCCTAATCCACCAACCCCTCCACCTCCAGCCATGCTAATTTCTCCACTGGAACAACTTCAAAGGGAGCTACTGGTGCAGATAGAATACTACTTTAGGTATTTGTTTGTCCATATTTGTAGGAAACATTTTGCCACTACTGAGGTCATTTTGTTGAGTCACTTGTTCAATTTTTGCAGTGATGAGAATTTGTGCAAGGACATATACTTGAGGAAACATATGGATGACCATGGTTGGGTGCCATTGTCCTTGATTGCTGGCTTTAACCAGGTTAGTTTGCAGGTTTTACACTGTTTTTTTTTTGGAGAAAAATCCCCATTTCTTTCTTGCTTTATTACTATAATCCAGCAGTCTATATGAAATTTCGTCAACGTCCTAATAGGAACTTCATCAACAGTCTAGTAATGTTCTGGCCACCTTCTAAAGTTATTTGCTTGCTGATTGAGTGGGAGATGGAGAGTTGGCATTTAGCATTTTGATCCATTCAAACTGAGTTTGCAGATTTGCCATTTTGGTATCAGTTGACATTCGATGTTTAGTAATGGTGTGGTTGATTTGCTATCAGTTGGACATTGGATGTGTAGTTCTGGCGTGGTTGATATAACTTGGGTAAAGAGCTTACATCATGCCTAGAAATTTTAGTCTCTACCTCACGAAGCTACACTTGCATTGAAATTCGGTTCCTGCACATCTTAAATTAGATAAATCTGTTCCAAGTTATTTTTATGATACAGTATTCCTTTGTTACCTGATCGGTGCAAGTTCTTGGGTTGCAAGAAGAGACATACTGAAATACTCTTTAAACATAGCTGTCTGTTGTAAATTTCAATAAAATGAAACCTGAGAACTTATATCCTGTGTAACTTTGCTGTTCATGATTACATTGACCATACACAAATAGTAGGATTGATGCTTCTAAGTAGCATCAACTAAAGAGCCTCAATCTATGCAATTATTCTACTTTCGAACTCTACACTTGATAGTTAATTTGGTGCACAGTGTGCTCCAATGTTTGTTTATGGTGCTTCTGTAAGTACTGGTTCTTTTGTCCAAATGCAAACACTCAACCTTGTGATTCTTTCTTCTTCTTTGGACAAATCACTTCTTAACATTGGCACTCATGTTCTCTAATCTAAACTACTCCCTGCATTAAAAAATATAGGTCATCTTAGGATGCGTGCACTCATTGCTTGGAAATAGAGTCAAACATAGAAGTGTACACCAAGACAATTTGAATTTTTGTTTGCAACTTGAACATGAATTGACACTTGCTCCTTCAAACTAAAGGAAATTTATTATGTGTTTGTATTTGATTGCTTAAGTTACAAATGCTAATAGAAATATAATCTTCATACCCTAAACCCAGTGCATTCTGCTATGAATATATATGATCTGGTGATGTTGCACTTGAATAGTTGAATTCACCTTAGCTTCTGACATCACAGATTTATATGAACTTTATATGGACTGACGGTTTGTGTTCATTGTACCTCCACCTGTAACATCTATGCCGGCCCACCACTCCATCAGCCATTCATTGTTTTCAATATATCATTATATTATTGTTTATAGTAGAGTGCATATGTATCGATACTTCCTCCGGTCCTTTTTTCCCTGCGTCTTAGATTTTTCGGTTTTTCCCCTATTAGTCTGCGCGTTAGCACATTTTACCTCTCCAATGCTGCCCCTGAACTTGCGGTTGCGCATGCACCGCTGCATTAACTACCAGCCATCAATGCCTACGCAATTTCCTCCACCTTCCGCGAACAAGCCCGCTCCCAACATTGCTGCAGGCAGTGTAGCCATGGCCGGCATCGGCTCTAGCGCCGTTAATGGAGTTCGATGGCCCATCGTCACCACGAACGACATTGAGATTTGAGAAGCACATGCTGGTGAACTCTATCCAATTGCACCCAAGTGTGGCTATTCTGTGGCACCGTCCAGCGTCGATGTCGTGTACACGGCTCGACTTCATTCCACCATGACCAGCATGTCGAGCACCGTTACTCCCGCTTCCACCCAGGTCGCCGGGGTCCTGCACATGACCTGCAGGCCTAGCACCACCACTCCCTCATGGCTTGTGACTCCTGTACTGTTTCTGCCCGAGGCGCCAGCGTGCATGGCGAGGCCCGCTGATGCCGTCGTCGCCATGGATGTGCTCTGCAATGCCCTCGTCTATGAACCATGGATGGCGTACGACAAGATGAGCTCGTTATTTCTCTTCATTTTTGTTTAAATCTTTTGGCGCCAGTTTATGAAACTGATTCACCGCCATTTTCTACGGGATATCGTGCGGCATGGCGTGCCAGATCGAGCACATGCAGAGGGGGTGAAGGGGAGGAAACGAGGAACCCGAAGCACATGCAGAGGAGGGGTATTAATCTCCTCAAATCTCCAGAGCTTGCTAATCACCCACCATAGGGGTAAAAAAGTCCAACTTCAACTAAACGTGGAGCTCCTTGGTATGTGTGATTTGAGTTAGACGCTGAGAAAAAAGGACCGGAGGGAGTACTTTGTTGGTATGCCACCCACAATCAAGTTTTGTTTGGGGCAATTCGTCTCCAGTCTGTCATGATTTTTCTGTAGTTAAAAAGTTTTTTTCTGAATGGACATTATCCAAGACTGTCACTCGTTATGTAAGGCTTGGAACAATGTCGCTGCTATATAGTCAATTGACTCACTTTAAATGAACCGATAATTAGTTAAACTCAGTGAGTTTTAAAGCAAGTTGACATGGAAAAGCATGTTATATTTGAGAACAAAATTTTCCATTTTTCTTGTTCTTTAGCTTTGGTTTGTAAAGGGCACTCAACAGTTTGGTCTTGCTCAAATTTTTGCTAGAATTTTGCGTTCCCTAAAAGCTGCCGTTTTGTACATTGGCAATGTCAAAACTACTATTACTTCTATCTTCAATATATTTAGATTGCATACTTGGAAATTATGTGTACATTTGTCCCAAAAAGTACTTCCATGATATATAATTATGTGAGATTATATAAATAAATTACAGGAGAGATTAGTTGTCAACATAGAGATCTAAAATGACAACTATTAGCATATTGGAGGGGAGTATTATTCATTTTCTCTCTCTTTTCAGCATGACCATTGGATGTGATTAAGCTTTGTCATGTTGTACTCAACAAACTTGAAGTTACGTAATGCTATCTAAAACTGGTACAGGCATCAGTAGCTTTTTGTTTGTGTAGTTTCTTAGTTTTATTTCCAAGGTTGAGAATTGATTGTCTTTTCCTCTTGTGCATCTAGAATACCATCTACATGAATCCATCTTCTTGTCATGTTGACCTGAGAACTTCTGATTGTCTGTTATGCTTTCCTGTGGACTGGTCATTTGCTTGCTTAAATTTAGTGGATTCTTGTGGCATTCTATCCTGGATGTGCATTATTTGTAATAGTTGAGGTGAAGCAATACAGTGGTATGCCCAATAAGATTGTCAAGCGAATGCTCTTTTGTGTTCCCCCCCACTAGTTATAGTCTTGTAAGGTAGGAGATCGATTTAGCTAGGAAGGTACCAATATGATTAGTTAGGAAACTAGCGGTCCTCTTTTCCAGCACCAAGTCAAACTTTTCTATCCACGTGTATTATGCAATCAGTGATAATTATCAACTAGTAGTAAAGATATAATCCCTTTCCCTACCTTCGCTCCCTCTCATCCCTGGAGCCACTGGCGGAGGGCAAGTTAGAACAGCCACCTTGATTTGCTGCAATTTTTTTATACATGTACATATATAAGTCACTAGTTGGCTGGCTGCCGTTGGTGGATAAAATAGTAGGGGAAAAGGAAAAGAGAAAGGGGTTGCAATGCTATTTGGGCTGATCATGCCGTTTCCTAGTGGGAAACGTGGAAAGTTCTCTAGTGTCGCCATGTATCGTGCGTTGGAAACTTCTTCCACCGGGACGTGCTTATGTTTTTTTAGGGGTTTTCCCTTGTGTTTCAGATTTCCCCTGGTTTTTTCTTTTGTTCACGCCCGCGGGAGCACATGTTAGTACAACCTGGAAGCACTGGTTAGTATAGTTTTGGGAGCTTACACTTGGGAGCACAGATTAGTGCACTTGGAAGCTTAGTATAGTTTTGGGAGCTTACACTTGGGAGCACAGGTTAGTACATTTGGAAGCACATGTTATTACAATTTGGGAGCACGGATTACTACAATTGCTTCACCCCTGCGGGAGCACATGCCAGTTCAATTGGGAGCACAAGTTAGTGCAATTTGGGAGCACATGTTAGGGCAACTCCAACACAGATCACCAAATGGACGGCACCAAATGTGCGTGGAAACGTCCATACGTGTTCGAGGACAGCGCGCGCGGCAGTGGCCATCCAATCGTAGTCACCAAATAAAACAAATACAATTTTGCATTCATTTTTGGATTAATTTTTACATAGCATAAGAACACTAAAAACAACTAAAGATCCCAATCTACCCCTTCAATCGGGGGTGAGGTTGACGGCCCCACGCGGGAGGGTCCGACCTCGTCCTCGTTGGTGACCAACGCTAACGAGGCGGAGGTGATGGATGCCTTTTTAGCATCATCGTCATGCTGCTCCCGCACGTCGTTATCCTCTGCCTCCAACCCCTCGAAGAGTCGGTTGTGCTACGTCTCATTGACGCAGTGCTGCCATCGCTCGTGGTGGATGGTGCGGGCTATGTGCACGGACATGAGCACCGCTCGATTCACGTCGATAATGCATGGGTCTGCCGCACCCATGGCCGCGGTGGCGATGGTGGATGTGTACTTTGCCTCCAGTTGCTTCTTCGCTAGCCGATGCTCCCATGAGCGACAAGGCTCCTTAAGGAGCGACATATTGCAGTGTTGCTTCGCCAACAGCTGCCTGAACACGGAAACTGGCGCCTCCTCCATTGTGTAGGGGCTTGCTCCTTCTTCGCCAACACGGTTGTAGTGTTGCCTCTCTTGCAACATGCTGAACCTAGACGTCGACGTCTCCTACATCGGGGCAGGTGCCTGCTCCTCCTTCGAGCCCTCTTGAGAGCTCGGATGTTGGCCCACATCAATATGGGCTTGGCGTCGGACCTTTGTTGTGTTTTAGGCGTGGCGCCCTGATGTGAGCCTATTGTACCACATAGCAAAGGACCGGGCCATGGCGATGACAGACGAGGATGCGAAGGGGTGGCTCGGTCAATGGGAGAATGGATTGAAGGGGTAGGTATTTGAGGCTTTTTCGCCTTTCTGGCGTGCTTAAATAGCCGGGTCGAATGTGGGTATTGGCCATAGTAGGCTTCTCGGTCGACGTGCTGGTGTGAATGCCGGGTAGGTGGATGGCTGGTCAACCGGCATGAATGCATGGGTAGGCTGTCGATCACGTCCGCTCTGAGTGGCATGAATGTGGCGTGGAGGGCGAGTGGAGGCGGTGGGAGAGGGGTTTTGGGTGGGTCCATGTTGTCGGAGTTCGATGTGGCGGATGTTTGGTCTTGCCCAAGCCTCCCTCAGTTTAGTACCAGTTTGTGGGGTTTCGGATGTGACCATTGTTGGATGGCTGAAAGTGTCGAACAATCCAAAAAATTGCGATCGATTTGATGATACACGTTGGACTTGCCCTTAGTTCACTTTGGGATCACAAAATTCCATTCATAAAAAGTTTGTCAAAACTTGTCAACATGGGATCTAGTTTTGAAGATCTCAACACGAGGATCGTGAAAACGGTTTGTAATTTGGACACACGGTTCATGAGATGTTTTAATTTGAAAGCCTGAATCTACAAAAAAAGCACAAATAGCCAACCAACCACCCCGCATGCCGGTGAAAAGCCCACCAAAACACTCTGGTGGTGACAAGTGGTGCACATGCGCTGCTCCACTTGTCCCACCAAAGGAGTTTGGGGGTAACCTTTGCAAAGCTACTCCTTAACTAGTGACTTTGACGGACCAATTAAGCCAACACCCATCAATGTAGTGCAGCGACCGATTGATAAGCACACGGACGGACCCTAGCACCCGCCAGCGAGGCAGCGAGCGACGGTGGTGGCCAAGCGGAGCCGTGGTCGCCGATCGATGGTGAGTCCAATGAGTCACTGTTGGGCACTGAGCAAGACGCAGTGTGCGTTGGTAACGGCCAAGCGGACGACAAAGGCCGGGCAGGGAACAACGTCGGTGGCGGTCAACGGTCGCTAGCTTCTGCCTCATTGTTCGGCTGTCCAGGGCTTTAGAGTTTGCCCCACCTCAATTTTTTTCCCGTCCTTCGCCATTGCCTAGAGCCATGGGTCTAGCCTCACTCCTGAAGGCATACCCCAAATTCTACGCTCCTTGGTCCTCAGAGCATCTCCAGCCGCGCCCCAACAACCTCCCCAGCGCGCCTTTTATTTTGCTGACGCAAAAAAATGCGCAGTCGCCCCCCCCCCGGACGCTGAATACTGCTGGCTCGGCCCATTTTTGCGCCTGGCGATCCCAGGCCAAACCCAGCGTGTTGGGGGCACTTGGGGGCTCCCACGCAAAGAAAAACACCGCGTGTGCCATCACCTGCCCAAATCCGACCACACGCCCCCTTCCCCTGTTGCCGTGCCGATGCCGGCGCCGCCCCTCTGCACACAGCCGTTGCTCTGCCGCTAGAAGGACCACCACCCCCGCTAGAAAAGGGAATGTTTCGCCGCGACAACCTCCTTCCCGTTCCTGGCCGAGCTTCCCAGGCCTCCGACTGCGCATGCGATGATACCGACGTCTTCCTGCCCCTTACGCTCGCCGGGTGTTCGGCGATTTGCCTGGCCGGCGATGGACTCCGACGAAGAGGTGTCGCGGCGTTGATGGAGGAGGAGGCCGACACAGACGCCGCCGACGAAGAGCACCTCGTGATGCTCGCCGCTTTGGCAGGCTTGTTCGCCAAGAACGCGAAGCCGCGGCGAGGTGGCTCAAAGCTGGGTCATCGGAAGAGCAAGCAGATGCATCGAACGGAGGGCTATTGCTTGCTCTACGCCGACTACTTCGCCGATGCTCCACTGCACAGCGAGAAGGTATTTCGGCGCCGTTATCGGATGGGTCGGAAGCTCTTTCTCAGGATTGTGAATGCTATTCGGGAGTTCGACAACTATTTCGTTTGCAAGAAGGATTGCACTGGCACAGTTGGCTTCTCCTCACTCCAGAAGTGCACGACGGCTATGAGGATGCTTGCATACGGAGATCCCGGAGATATATAGAAAGACTATGGACGCATGGCTGAGTCCACCACCCTTGAGTGTTTGTACAAGTTCTGCAGGGTTCTACAGGGCAGTGATGGGAGTGTTTGGAGCACAATACTTGCGATCACCCAATGCTGAAGACACTGCTCGGATCTTAGCGCAGAATGAAGCAAGAGGATTTCCTGGAATGCTTGGAAGCATTGATTGCATGCATTGGCTTGGAAAAACTATCCATTTTCTTGGCAGGGGATGTACAAAGGCGCGAAAGGAGCTTGCAGTGTGGTACTTGAGGCAGTTGCTACACAAGACCTTTGGATTTGTCACTCCTTCTTTGGCATGCCAGGAACTCACAATGACATCAACATCCTGCAGTGCGCAAATGTCTTAGCCAAGCTTGTTGAAGTTCATGCTCCTCCGGTGAACTTCGAGGTCAATGGGCGCCACTACAACAAGGGATACTACCTAGCAGATGGCATTTATCCAAGATGGTCAACATTTGTGATGAACTATGTGATAAAAAAATATTTGTGTCGAAGCGCCGAATTTGAGCAGAATCTGCATTTTGTGTTGAATTTGTACTGAAGTGTAACTAATTTGTGCTGAATCTCGGCGGCTGAGGGGCGAGGGGTCGGCTGGGAACCGGAGCCCCCCCCCCCCCCCCCCCCCCCGGGCGAATATAGCATCGGCAATCCCCCAAGCGGCGCCATTTTACCTCCTAAAATCGCCTCTCAGTCCTTACCAACACTAGCATGTGACACTTACCCATACACTAACTATTCTGAAAGTGGCTTGCACAAAAATTTCATTGTAGAGCTAACAAAGGGCTCCTTAAAAGATTTGGAGGTTTCAAGTTTGAATGCATTTCTTTTTCTGCTGCTCTATTTTTTTTATAGCTGCCAGGTGTATTGTGCAGACTATGGTTTGCCTTTATTCTACATTCTACATCCTTAAGCAGTGATAGCTGTGAAATTTTGTACTGGTGCATCTGTTGCTATATGAAATTAGTATTGCCCAGTAAATGTGGTGCTTTTCTGAGCATAATGAAATGAGACAACTCTATCCAGAATTTTCGAAAATATATTTCTTTTCTCTTCTACAAAAAAGGACAGATGGCTCAACTAAATTGTTTTGTGCAGGTCCAGAGGCTCCTATATCGTATTGGGCAGGTCAATAACTTGACTAATAGTTTACAGTTTATCTTGGATACAGTCATGCAGTCTACTGTGGTAGAAGTACAGGTAATCAACTGCTGACATCATTTGCCGTTGATGTGACTTCAACTAAAAAATAGACTTGTTTGTTTGATGCTATAAATAACTTATAAAGAAAAACAACCTATTAAGCACAGCTTTAGAAGGGTTAAACATGATATTCTAAAATATCTTGCCATGCTGAAAATCTATGCTTTTGTAGGAGTGTTCCAAAGAAAATGGCTTCTCTTTCTAAACTTACCATCAACGATGCTGGTCTATAATATTCACAAACATGGATACCATGATTTAGGTTCATTTCAAAAGTTTGTGTCTCCTTCATATATAGCCTACTACGTCACTCTTTATGCAATACTACCGGGGCATAGCTTGTATGTCCACCTTTGGTTACAAACAACTAGGTATGAATATTAGAGTGCATGCCTGGTTTATGTCCAGATTACCCTTCTTGCTTATTTGAATAGTTCTATTAGTATCTTTGATGGTCAACCACACAATGGGATCTTGAAGAGAATTTATGATTCTAGAGGGTCTCATATTTTACTAATTGTCTTTAAAAAATAAATCATCACACATGAATAGAACACCACATCTTCACTTGCAAAGTTCCTTTGGTCAACAAGCATATAATATTTGATTACATGTCTAGGCTGCCAGTTGGCATGTCAGATTGCACTTTCAAACACTATACAATTGGCAGCTTATGGTTACAACTCTTACAAAGTAAGATGACTTGCAATGACGGTCGCCTGAACCAGCCACATTCCAGTTCACTCTAGCTGCTTTCCTCAGTCATACATGTATAATGTCACATGCTCCCTTTTGCTCTATATGCAACACTGGTGGAAAACAGAAAACCTGAATTAGTTGGCATACTATCAGTCACATCACACTTTTCAGTGAAAGGCTTAACCTTTTTCTGCTTTGTCAGGGTGACAAAATACGGAGGCGTGCAAGATGGGAGGTTTGGTTGCTTCCGAGATCAAGTTATTCTGCTGGAAATCCTTCTGGTTCACGGTTCCCTGTGACATCCAACATTGATTCATTGGCGTCTCAGTTTCAATCTGTTGGACTTGAGGGGACATACTATCCTCGTGAAGCTCTCCTTGCTAGATCAGCAACTTCGGTTAGTATAGGCTATCAAGCACCTACCTTCAGAGGACTACACAGCAACGGCAGTGGACCCAGTTTTGGGCAGCAGACCGAGAGAAGTTTGCTCAGGAGCGATACCTTTTGAGGTTATCACAACAAAGAGAGTACCATGGGATGCCGAGTTTTCACTGGTTACGGCACACTCAACTCTTCTACTTTGGATGAGGAATGAAGATCCAGTTTGTTTGGAAAAAGGAGCATAAAAAACCCAAAAAAATAGAAAATATAGTTGGACATACAAAAAAAACTAAAAAAATAAAATATAAAAAGAATTAAAAAATATAAATAGTTAGTGCTATGTGCGTGAGAACTTTCATGGGTGAGCCTTTTCTTTTTCGGAGATGTGTTATTATGTCAGGTTTATGCTTGAATGAACGGTCTGCTTGCTCTTTGTGTAAACTTAGTTATATCCCAGACATCATGGATGGTACCATTCAGACCTGTTGAGACAGTACCATATTATACATAAAAAAATGACATTATTTAAGTTGCTTGCCGTTTTGTTTTGGTTGTTTCCCTTTTTAATGTTGTGATTGTGCTGATTTGAATTGGTGGATCCTGAATGAACTCCGGTGACCCTCTCGGCTGTATTGTAGCTGCTAGCTGTGGCTGAAAGATTGAAGCCGACTTGCAGCCGTTTACTAGTTGTGTTGTAGCTGATCAGAGTGCCCCTTATTATTTTGTAGACTTAGTCTTAGTGATGCATCTATTGTTTAAACTGTGAATGAATATCTTACCTATGACAGTAGCAGTAGCACTTCACGTATAGCAACAGAGAGCACAGTAAAGTTGCAAGGGTCCACCAACTAGGAAACCTTTTGGGCGACAGGAGGGGATTGCCAGGCGATCGTGTATTCCTGCTGGGGTTTCACGGTGGAGGTCCTAGGTTTTCTGATGGTGCAAGGGCGGCGACGACGTCTCCCTAGGCGCCGACTGGAGTGGGATCTCTCCCTCTCGGTGTCAACATGACGGAGGAGATGGTAGATGATGTTTCAAGCAAGGTGCAGAAGGAGGCTATGCCGACGGTGTCCGAGAACGATCTGCGTGGAGCCGGTCGAGGAAAATGGTCTTTGGTGCGGCTCCGACTTCCAGAGGTGCACAAGCTGCAGGAGCTGGTATTTGGAGCCGAAACAAACTGATGCGCCAGAACACATAAGATTGATACATTCTTTCACAAGACGTCAGCACAACAATTTACCGCACCGATCAGAAATGCAGAGTAATTCTCGGCGTGAAGTTTTCACCAACAAAGAAACATTGTTTATCAGACGTACAATGCTGCAACAATCTAGTATGGAGCACAAAACCACATACAGTAGGGCTTTGGAATGACACCAAGCAGCTACGGGCGACAAGGTCCTGTGAACAACACTGCAGCGAAGTAGTATAGAGTACAAAACCACATAGCACGGGGCTTTGGAATGACACGATGAGCAGGTCGCTGAATGCGGCAGAGTGGAGTTGGCTGCCCCGTGAGAACGTGACTGGCGGACTTATTGTCATAGCCCAGCCTTACGTCGTATCTACACAGGCATATTTATAGAGATCATGAGACTATTAACAACACAACAGCTCAACACCGAGGGTTTGAGAATTCAATTTGTTTTATGCCCATTCAAAACTTTAACCAACAAGTTTTTCCCAGCCTTTTCCATTACTTATATTTTATTTACATATGCACATATTGTGTCAATGCAAGAAGCAAAAAGAGTGAATATCTACGGCATATATTGCTAGATACCTGAACAGAGTTGCATTATAGAAAATTGTAATGGTTAATCGAACTTAATCAAGACATTTAAAAACCAAAGAGTCCTACGTCTAAGAATAATCCAGACAGATCATCATACCTCTAGTTTTTGCTGAAACTAGTGCAAACAAAGTTGAAACCTGCAAAGATAAGGAAAACACAGAATCAATTCAGAGAGAACCTACTATATGCAGATAGGAATTTTGAATGCTTGTAACTGCAAGTACAGTAATATGGAAATATGTAATTTTTTTAATAAGAGCTCAATTGTAACATATTTCTTTATATCATAATATTATAAAGAGAGACTAACTTTACTAAAATAAGATGGTAAATATATTGGTTTCCTTTCTGGTTATTTGATACTGCCTCCGTTCCTCTTTGTAGTGTGCATTAGTTTTTGGCTGAAATTCCGCAATGTAGTGCGTGCATGCAGCATCTGGCTACTATAGACAAATAAGCCTTGGCTGCAACCAATAGAGAAATAGCAGCAGGCACACATGGGTGTGGACAGACCATGCATGCAAGGTTATTTTGGTACAAACCACGATTCCACGTCATGTATTGGTATTAGTGCTAGAAAGCATACACACTATAAAACGGAACAGAGGGAGTATGTAACATTGCACATAAGATGATTCACAGACAATTACATAAGGCAACAATATGGAGTTAATATTTGAGAAAATAATTGGTATGTTATTTGTGATTAGATGTCACAACTAAAAAGGGATAAAAGAAGAGCAAGATAGTCACATGCTAGTTTGTACAGGATCTATACGACAACAAGTTCAATAAAAATGGGTGGATAAGAGGATAGGATTCGACTATATGGATGCTATCTACCAAGAATATTGGGGACCATTCATTCGCAATATGTTGCTAAATTGCAACTCCTATGTAATGCCAATACATAATTGCAACTGCAGCTGCTTGATGTGTAACTGCTACGGTCCTACAAACTAATTTCTGCATACAACGTAGTTTAATCCAAAATCCAAATAGATAGTATATGTTTTTGGATAGTAAAGCCAGTTACAAACATGTAGTATATTTTTGCTTTTTACTTCATCAAATATGGGGGGTCTAAACGTTTACTCACATAGATAAAAATTTCTAACAATAATATTCTTCTAATTAGTTTAGTTTTCTTCACTGCCTGGTGTATAAAGCATAAAGATATTAACAAATGGAAAAGACATATGGAGCATGAAGAGCGTCAACAGTTTAACTCACATTCAGATCCATAAATTCTTCTGCTAGTTTGTTGGACCCTAATTTTCTCAAGGCGTATGCCATAGGTAGTCAGTATCTTCAAAAGTTTGTGAACCTTACTATCAACATTTTCACATCTGATTTCAACTATCTTCAGACAACTGGATGCAACTGACTGCCCCAATGGTTTGTACATTCCTCGTTCTTTAGTTACATATGATCGGCCCTAAGATAAAAATAAGAGGATCAATCAGGTATCGTGGATGGTCACTTTAATAGCACACACTTATCCATTTTAAGAATATGTACATCAGAAATTTGAAGAGTAAGCTTCTCCAAAACCGGCGAGCGTTGGAGAAAACAAATCAGTGCACCGTGGCCGACAGCCAAACACCAATCACTGAGTAACAAAGTCTTTAACTTGGTAAATGTAGGGCACCACTTCAACTCCCTGTCGAAAAAAAACTAGGGGTGGTGCAAAAGAGCGGGATCAAATTAGAACATTTTAGCCTTTGTAGTACAAAGTGCAATCTGCCTATGTGTGTGAAGTATGTCATATGTAGAAATAATGAAACAAAAACAATATAACATTAGGAATCAAGAGGGAAGTAGTTGCGAGCATACCAGATCAGAATCAGCAGACAACTCCAAGTATGTAGCTTCGGACAAACCTTTGAGAAAGATACTGTCGTTGCGGTCATAAGTAGGCCCATATCCAGGATCCCCATAATAGTACCTACAACCTTCACACATCTCATCACCACAATTATCAAATCGACGGCCCTTTGAGCATCGATCACTACAATATTCGTTAAGCACAACAACAGCTCTTGCTAACTGCGGCGAGCTTTCAAGCAATGGAACCCTTCCTTCACCGCATTCGAACTCAAGCGAAACGAGACTCGGTGCAGAAATACAGATGCGACTGTACTCTGAGGTATCGCAGCCGATAATGCACAGATGCTTCAAGGATGGAGACAGCAGCTGTTTGACAAAAGCATCGCAGTAATCTATACTCAGCTCCACCAGTGCCGGACAGCCTGACAAATCAACCACGCTGTCGTTCACAGTAACACCAAGAAGCTCTAACTTGGTGAGGTGCTGGGAAATGAGATGCAGATCAGATAGTGGCGAGCGTCCCTGCCCAGACTCGAAGACTAAAAGCTTGAGCACCCGGACTTTGGGAACGGCTTGCCAGATCCAGTCATCCGCGCGCTGCTCGTTAGCCGGCAATCGCATGAACCCGTCTTCGTCAAAGTCGAATACGCAGGAATCCAGAGGCGGCGCGTCGCCCCCGAATCTAAGCTGAAGCAGGTGGTCCACGAACTGGGCGAACCTGTCGGCGCTGCCCCACCCCTCGGCGCCGGTGAAGCGGAGGGTGGGAACGGACCTCCAGACGCCGCGCCAGCGCCGGGCAAGCACGCACGTGCGCACCACCTCTTGAGCCGGCAGGAAGCGGAGCACGTCGTGGAGGACGTCGTCGGGGAGGGCGCTGATGCGGTCCACCCCGCTCGCCATGGACGATGATTCCCCTCGGGAGCGGTGTTCCGTCGAACAGGTGGTGTGCGCCGCCGCTCGGGGAGCAGAGAGCGGAGGATATCAGACCAAACGGAACGGGAGGGGGTAAGCAGAGGTTCGTTCACTCAGTCCATAGGCTCGATCTAGCAGAGCCGGGGGGTTTGGGTTTTCTTTTAAACGAAGGATGGGGCTCAAAGCCCAACTTCTTCGTTAGAGCATGGTTAATAGTATGGGAAAAGCTTTCATTCACCCGGTTGATTATTGGACTGGCGTCCGCCGTGCGTTAAGCCGTCCGATTGGCCGAGCGCTGCGCCGTTGAATTAGTTAAGCTTAATTAGCTCGGCGCACAGGGTTGTACAGATGGTTGCTTTTGTACGCGTATAAACACAACTAGTTTGTTCATTCTTTTTCTGTTTCTTTACAGCCGTTCGATCCTTTTAAGCTTTGCAACAAATTTTGTATTTGTGCTTAGTGTTTTGTAACATTAGCTTTGTTGCAATTTTTTATACAGATTTTTTTGTGCGGTACATTTTTTTGTCGGGCCTTTTGCAACAAGCCTTGTGTTGCGTTTAACGCTTTGCTACATGAGTCTTGTTGCAGTGCTCTAAATAGTTTTTTCAATTTCTTGTGTCCAATCGACTCGTTGAGCTTTGTAACATGTTCGGTGTTGCGCTCAGTGCTTTGCAACATAAATCTCGTTGCAAATTCTTGAACATTTTGTCCGTGTTTAATTTGCAACATAGTTTATGTCTTGTTGCAAAAAAGCTCTGCAATATATGTTTTGTTGCAAAGAAGCTTCACAACATGTGTTTTGTTGCAAAGAAACTTCGCAACATGTGGCTTGTTGCTATAAAGCTAGACCGTTTAAGCTGCCAATCGAACGCCTCATGACCCGGTGGATCTTTATAAAAGATCCGTCGGCTAACATGTAGCAGGATTCAATTTTTTGTTGCTTAAGATCTTCCAATTTAACACTTATTGCGTACTTATTTTACATGATGCCGATGTAGACAACTTTGAATATAAAGTTGCATGCATCGATTTTTTTTTAAAATTGCATGTAACTTAGCCACGTGACCCTTCTTGCATGTTGTTTAGCTTCACATGCTTGAAAGCACTTCGAATGACACACCAACGCGGCCACGCCCACATGATGCGTCAGCGGCCCATATTCTTGTGTCAGGGATAATCTGAACCGTTTGTCAGGCCAGATCGTATGGCATGCGAGGCGGCGGAAAACTCTGATGTATCATCCCGTTGACGCCTAGTACGCCCCTAATAGTATAGCCAGCTGTCGGCTATAAGGAGATGCCATGTTATCTATAGCTAACTTTATAGTCAACAAATATAATAGGAAGGCTATAAGGAATACTACTTTAGCAATATATGGTCCACATATCTATCTCACAAAGTGTTTAGGAGCACGTGTTGCAGCTGGCTACTAATTAGTAGCCCGCTTCTCTTCTCTTTCCTCTTCTCTCTCTTCCAACTAAGCAACAATATACTATTTTATTCCTTATAGCCCGCCCAATCAGCTCTATTGTACTTGCTCGTTTCCATGTACGGTAATTTTGTTATGGAAAATTCCGAGTTACGGCAGTTTGAAGATAAAGGTGGATGAAGGTCATTTGACTGATGGTTTTGTTGGTGCGATTGCGGCCATCTGCAGGGACAACAATAAGAATTATCTCGGCTCTTCTGCTCTTGTCATACCAGGGGTGGATGACCCGGCAACACTAGAAGCTTTGGCTTGCAGGGAAGGTTTGGCGCTAGCGGTGGATCTGGATTTTCATAGCATCATGGCCTCTAGTGACTGCAAGACCGTGGTCCAAGACATACAAGGCAACACAGGAAATAGACATAAAGCTATTATCCAAGAGATTCGGCTTCGTTCATCTAGTTTTGTTTCTTGTAATTTCATGCATGAGAGTAGGAACTTTAATTTGAATGCTCATAATATCGTGAGGTTTGCTCTAGGGCTTCCTCGAGGGCACCATCTGTGGCTGCTTCAACCTCACGATTCGAGTTGTATCTTCGAGCATATTCAAGTAGATCAACAAAGTAGAGTAGCTTTTCTCAAAAAAAAAAAAGTACGGTAATTTTGTTAACAAAATACGTAAATAATTGTTAAAAATATGTAAATCTAATGAAAAAAAATAAACTTAAAAATCAATAAAAATATATTTTTAAAATAGATTTTTTAATTACTATGCAAATTTCATTTCGAACAAAAATGTGAAGGATGACTAACATGTATGTATGATGTGGCAGCATTACATGCGTAGACTAATGCAAAAATAATTGTAATTTATAAGTTCGCTTGGCATATTTTGCACGGCCTAGTAAGAGAGAAAATTTAAATGCATGGGTTAATGAAAATGTTGAGGTAGACACTTTGCATGTTAAAAAAAATGAATCCGATTTCTTGAGAATGTAAGTTTCAGGCGGTGGATTACATTGTGCAGAAAATTGACAACACCCAAAAGGAAGTGAAAATTACACAACAATCCATGCATTTTACAAGAAAGATCGAAAGATCCTCGAATAAAAGTAAAAACCGCAATATGGTTCCGAACGGAAATTCCACCGAGCTGCAAATCCATCGCCGCCGCGGAAAAGACCACTTGGGGCGATGGATTTGCCGCCACTCCATCGTCGGTAGCTCGCCGACAGGAGTCATAGAAGTTTCGCAGAAATCCCAACTACCCCCTTATAGCACCTTGGCTGAGATGAAAGAACAAGAACGACGTCAACATAATTTGGAGTCCCAAGGTCGACTTTCGACCAGAAAATCCAGTGGATGAGCACCGGGATCGAAGTGATGAAGCAGCACATGGGGGTTTCTTCACTCGCCATGACCATCTCCCCTTTCCCCCGCCACAAGGGCAAGCAGAGAGCAAGCCAACAATAACAGCAGTCCTAGATCTTGGGTCTTGACGTGCTTATTTAGCAGGGCGACGACGAAGATGCCTTTGCTCGCCTTTGGCTCCAACCTCTGGAGCGCCATGAAATAGAAACATCACCGCCAACAGTAGGAGTTGTTCGACTTCTCCTGCAGCCTCCACCCAAACAGTGAGGAAGACGAACTACTACCTACAGCCGAACAGCCCCCCTCCTATCCCACTCCGGCCAGCGAAGCCGACGGAGGAGACATGAGGGAGGGGGGTCGCAGACTAAAACTTCCGGTGACTTCAAGAAAAAATTGGGAGGAGAGGAAGAGCGGTGGGTTGGGGAGCGGAGACGGTGCAGACAGTTTGCAGTGCGGTTGCTTTCCGCTAGTTTGGTGGCCGAGGAGTTAGGGGGTTATGACCTAAAATGGAACTGAGTGCGACAATCTTCTGTAATCTTTTAGCGAAATGATTAGATTCAATCGGTTGATATATCTTTCTACATTGATCGCCTCAACAGCCGTTGGATTCCGACGTCATGCAACAACCTTCAACAGAGTGCATAATATGGCTTTTGTTTTTGTAGAACCGGGCTCTACCCATTTCCATTAATTTCTTAACGAAAATACATCAGTCATCAAGGAGAAAGTAAAATGAGATAAAGCGAGTCCTTCGCAACGAAGGAAAACCCACAACCCAGTGCTCGATATCGAAACACCAGATCATGGGACGAAAATCCTCCGGCACCATCAAGAACTAGCCTACATAAAAGAGTTCAACAGACCGATCATCATGCTCACGCCGGAGCAACACCCAGCTTAAGTAAAACGTTTAAGCCGAAGTCTTATACAAAATGACCCCGACCCAAGTATTGCACAATAAAAGTGTGCTCAGAGCATGCTCCCAGGAGCCTCAACCCCGGAACATCAGGCAACCCTGCTGGAACTCGCCCCAGCACCATCCAGAACCCCTCAAGTGCGCATCAGCTTGTTCGCGTTCGTCTTCAGCATCTCAGCCCCTCTCTTCAGGTCTTTCGCATCCTCGATCTTCTACAAACTTGACCAATACACAAGATATGCATAGGCCGAGAAAATTACTTCAAAGGGAGTTTTGAGCAATTTGAATTCAAATGTAGCTCTATCTGTAAGTTCCCAATGGCCCAACGTATTGCAGCCAAACCAAAAGTATAGAAAGATTCCCCTTCCGAGAGGAAAGCAAAACACCAAGAGTAAAACTGCAAAGTATTATTGGGGCATCGATCAGTCCCAAAAACCGACGCAACTGTTCTCCAAGAAACTCTAGCCATAGGACAAGAGAAAAATAAGTGAGTCACCGTCTCATGTTCCTTACAGAAGGAGCATTTTCGGTTGCCCATCCACTTCCTGCAACGCATCACATCTCTTGTTAAGACTGCATTTTGCATCATTTGCCAGAGGAAGATTTGAATCTTCAAAGGAATATGCGCACTCCACACCCACCGGAAGTCACTTCCAGAAACACTTTTTTTCCAGATATTGATATACAGATTTCGTGGTAAACATGGTCTTCTTATCAAGTGACCAGTATACCTCGTCATTCTCAATACCCACATATTCATCATTCAATCTTGCCACTCTATATTCCACTTGATTCATCATAGCAGGGAAAATCGTCGCCTAAAAAACGAGGCACGATCACACATGATAATGCTCAGTCCCTCAAGAAAAATGCACTCAGGGAAGCTGCACACCTAAAAAATCAAGGGCAACTGGATACTAAATATGGTTTTTGTTACATAATCTTTTTTTAAACGGGAGGCAAAAGCTTTGCTCCTTTTCAATTAATTAAGAAGGAGATTGCAAGAAAGCAAGTTCGTGACCGAGTTATTATTACAAAAGACTACTAACATTAAATTGCCCAAGCGTTTGGCACCCGCGAGAACCCACAAGCGAGCTTCTTTATTAATTCTATCGAAGATAACCTGAGGAGGAGTACTCTTATGCTTGAAAACCCTTGCGTTTCGTTCGGTCCACAACTTCCAAGTGACAAGGAGTGCGAGTGTGGAGATGGCCTTCCGGTTGGGTGAAGTTTCGTCCGTCAACAAGAACCACCAATGTTGAAAGGACATAGACGGCCAAGTGTGGGGCTTCAAGAAGTGAAGATCTAGCCACTCAATGATGAGGCCCCAAACCCTACGCGTAAGGAGACATTGGGTAAAGATGTGACAGACCGACTCGGTGACTTGGTTACAAAAAGGGCAAAGACTGCAATTTCTCCACCCTCTTCTCGCCAAACGATCCGCTGTCCAAATCCGATTTTGGATAGCAAGCCATGCAAAAAACTTGGTCTTTGGAGGGCCGCAGTTCTTCCAAATTGTCCTTTCCATGGTGGAGGCAATAGTTCCCATGAATTGCATCTTGTATGCCGACTTCGCGGTATATTCCCTGCTTTCCGTAAGCTTCCAACGAATGTCGTTGGGTATGTGAGGATCAAGGTGCACATCCAGAAGAAGCAGCCACAACTCAAAGTATTGGTGTAGGTGATCGTTGGTGAAGGTTTCATCTAGGCGCACATTTCGGACCCAATTGTTTGAGTTCAAGGCATCACCCACGCAGCAAATCTTCTTCTTGGAGGATTCAAAAATGAGAGGCGCAATATTCTTGGGCTTCCTCCCCTCCAACCAGGGCGCATGCCAAAAAGGGGTCTTGAGCCCATCACCCATCGTGATGGTAGTGGCGGAGTAGAAAAGGTCCATGTCCTCATGGGTGCAAGGGTTTCCCCGTCCCACCAAAATTTTCTGCGGGTCTTTCCACTCAAGCCAAGGCCACCGCAAACGCAAAGCCGCTGCGAACTTCTCCAAGTGAAACAACCCAAGACCGCCATGATTTTTTGGTCAACAAACTAGCTCCCATTTTACTTTACACTTGGCCCTAGTTGTAGTATCCTTAGCCGACCAAAGAAAGGCACATTGAATCTTGTTGAGGAACGCCATGGTGCCCAGAGGGATGACAAGAGGTGTCAAGTAATAAATGGCTTGCGAGGCAATCACCGACTTGACAAGGGCCGCCCTACCCGCCGTGGAGATGTATTTTACATTCCATGTGGGAAGCTTGGCAACACACTTATCTTCGAGGTGTTGGAAATCCACGCGCTTTAGGCGCCACACCGACAACGTGAGACCAAGGTAGCGCAGCGAAAAGGAGGCCCTAGTTGCTGGAATAACCTCAATAACATCGTCAAGATTGATGCTGTCACATTTTATTGGAACCACAGAACTCTTGTCAAAGTTAGTACACAGACCGGTGACCTCTCCAAAGACTTCAAGGATTAAGGCAAAATTTGCAATGTCATCTTTGATAGGTGAGACAAACACCGTCGCATCATCCGCATATAGGGAGGTTCTCAACATGGTGCCCCGACCTCGCAACTTGTGAAGGAGACCTTCCCTTGTGGCAATCTCCAAGATTTGCGTGAGAGGATCAACGACAAGGACAAATAGAAGGGGGGACAATGGGTCCCCCTATCGAAGCCCACGCCCATGAAAAATTGGCGAGCCGACCACGCCACTTAGGTGCACCCGAGAGGAGGCAGTGGAGAACAAAGCCCCCAACCAATTCCGAAAGCGACTAGGGAAACCACGATGTTGAAGGAGGTCCAAGATAAACTCCCAACGAACGGAATCGAAAGCCTTGCGGATGTCAAGCTTGAAAAGGAGAGGGCGGATCTTGTTCTTGTGAAAGCGCTTGGCGAGGTTCTTCACATACATGAAGTTGTCATGGATGCTTCTTTTCTTGATGAAGGCGCTTTGTGCATTGGAGACAAGGTCGTTCATGTGCGGCCCAAGCCGAAGGGCGAGCATTTTGGCAATGATTTTTGCGATTGTGTGGATAAGGCTAATTGGTCTAAAGTCCGAGACCTCTTCCGCTCCTTCTTTCTTTGGCAAAAGTGCAATGTTAGCAGAGTTGAGCCATTGGAAGTTTTTCGCATGAAAGTTCCCAAAGAGGTGCATCACCCGCATCACATCGGCCTTAATGATATCCCAAAATTTCTTAAAGAAAGCGCTCGTGAACTCATCGGGACTGGGAGCCTTGTCACATGGCATATTGTCAATGGCATTATTGACCTCTTCCTTGTAGAAGGGGCCACCAAGAGATTGCAAATTCGTCTCACCAAAGTGTAGAGCCTCCCAATTGAAATCTTGGGTCCGAATGTCCCCATGGCCCAAAATCGTGTTGAAATGATTGTGGATGATTTTCTCTTTAGCCTCGTGTTCGGTTACCCAACCATGGTTGTGTTTGAGATGGTAGATGTGATTTTTCCTTCTCCGACTATTCACCCTCATGTGGAAGAACTTCGTGTTGGTGTCTCCCTCTTTAATGTTGTTTATTCTCGCACTTTGCTTCTTTCTAGCCCTCTCCACCACGGCTAGGGCGACAACCTTTCTTTTAAGTCAAGCACGGAGGTCTCTTTCGGCGGCCGAGAGCGCCGTATTTTCTTGGGACAAGTCAAATTGGAGGATGACAAGGAGGGCGGCATGCATCAACACCTTAGTGTTGGAGAAGAGGCGTCGGCTCCATTTGGTCAACTTCGCACCCGTGTTTCACAGTTTGTGATAGAGAGCTTGGCAAGGCTCAACATGATGAGATGGCTCCTCCCAAGCTTGTTGCACGACCTCTCGGAACCCGGGAATTTGAGTCCAAAAGTTCTCGAACTTGAAAGAGCGTGGACAGCGAGGGCCGCGGTCATCAGCAAGCATGATGGGGCAGTGGTCCGACAAGGATGAGGAAAGCGCATGCAGAACATGGGTGTCGAAGGTAATGTCCCAATCGGAGTTGCAATATAACACATCAAGCTTGGAAAGAGTGGGGCGGCTCTCTCATTGCTCCAAGTGAAACGGCGGTTTTGGAGATGAATTTCCTTGAGCTCACACGATGTGAGAGTGGTACGGAAACAGTTGATGAGGCTCTGGTTTTGTTTTTGTCCCGGGCCCTCCTATTTTGGTTGAATTCGCCAAGGACCAACCAACGCTCGCCGTTGGGGGGTTTGAGGTTGGCCGACTCCAAAAAGAGCATCCTTGTGGTTGGAGGTTGTCGGTCCGTAAATCGTAGTGATCTTAAAGTCGCGCTCGTCGTCGGAGTTCACAAAATGGACATGAGCGGAGAGGGAAAACTCGGAGATATGAACTTGGATGACATTGACAATGGCATCGTCCCAAAGGAGCGGGATCCCTCCTCTCGTGCCCATGGCGGGCCTATCGGCGAAGTTCTTCAGTCGATTTCCCCCGATGTAGCATGCGTCAAAAGGGGACACACTAGAAGGCTTAGTCTCTTGTAGACAAGCAATATGACAGGAAGAGGATGCAATCGTTTCATGCACCGTATCTTGACGGCCTTGGTCAGTTATCCCATGCACATTCCAAAATCCAAGATGTTGAGAGGTTTTACAATCATTGACAACAAGGTAACCCTTTTAATCTAGAGCTGAAGGCAACAGACAAGCTTTGACAGTACATATGAGTTTAAACCCCCCACATCGTGAGACAAATTCCCGAGGAATGGCCGTGGGGCAGAATACAGAAAACAAACAACTCCCCGTGAGAAAAATCTGAACCTGGAGCATGCACCAGCGAGCAGAACCCCAAGCAGAAGCAACAAGCAACCAGCAGAGTCTAACTCTAACATGGTAAACTAACATAACCCCGCTGTAACTTGAGCATCATGGAATACAGTTAAGACATCTGCAGCAGCCACCTCTTCGTTGACAGCCTCACTTGTTGCATAATCTTATGTTCATTGTCGGTAACAATTCTCTAGCGTAGTCTCATCATGTTGCTGAAGCTAACTCTTTGCGCGCCTCCATTCTAATCAACTTAGCCACGTCGTTCTTAGCAACAAGCTAATGCACCATAGCCTATAAGATTGATGCATCCTTTCGCAAGATGGCAGTAAAATAATTTTGCCAGAACCTATAAGATTGATGCATCCATTCGCAAGATGGCAGCAAAATAATTTTACCACATCGATCAGAAATGCAGAGTAATTTTTTTCACCAACAAAGAAAAATTGCATAGCAGACGTACGATGCTGCAACGATCTACTCCGTAGTATGGAGTACAAACCAGGTACGATAGAGCTTTGGAATGACACTGAACAGCTACGAGGCCACAAGGGCCTGTGAAGTACAAAAGCATATAACCCGGGGCTTTGGAATGACACCGAGCAGCCACGGGTGAGAAGGGCATGTGAACGATGACGAGCAGCTCGCTGAATGCGGCAGAAAACCTCTTCTCCAGGGGAATTATTATCATAGGCCAGCGCGTGATGCGATGCTTAATAGTTCACTATTGGCGATGTCGTACCTAGACAAGCATATGCATAGAGATCATAAGAGGGGTCACCAGAAGACAAATAGCTAGCTCTAATTAACAACACAAAGTGATAAAAGGATTGTGCTCAAGAGCATTTGAATGAGCAGCACAACGAGTGTTTGAAAAGTCATTTTGTTCTACACCAGTTCAAAACTTTAACCAATGAGTTTTTTCATCCTTTTCCATTACTTATATTTATTTGCATATGCACATATTTTTTTCAATGTAAGAAGCAAAAGGAGTGAATATCTATGATATATATTGCTAGATACCCAAACAGAATTACATTATACTACCTCTGTATCAAAATACAATTTTTTTTTGTAAGCTACCTTAGCCTAAAAAACGTCTTATATTTTGATACGGAGGGAGTAGAAGATAGTAATAGTTAATCCAACTTAATCAAGACATTTAAAAACCAAATAGAGTTATGTCTAAGAATAGCCCAGATCACCGTACCTCTAGTTTTAGATGAAACTAGTGCAAACGAAATTGAAACCTGCAAAGATAAGGAAAACACATAATCAATTCAGAGAAAACCTACTACATACAGATGGGGATTTTGAATGCTTGTAAATGTAATAAATATGGAAGCGTATTTTCTTAATAAGAGCTCACTTGTAACATACTTCTTTATATCATAATATTGTAAAGTGGGACTAACTTTACTAAAAATAAGATGTTCAATATTTTGGCTCCGTTTTTGGTTCTTTGCTATGTAATATTGCACATAAGATGATACACAAACAATTACATAAGGCAACAGTATGGAGTTAAAATTTGAAAAAATAATTGATATGTAATTTGTCATGAGATGTCAACTTAAAGGGGACAAAAGAAGAGCAAGTATGGACTATGGAGTCACATGCTAGTTTGTACATGATCTAGATGACAGCAAACTCAATCAAAATGGGTGGATAGAGGATAGCATTCGCCTATATGGATGCTATCTACCAAGAATACTGGGATCGTTCATTCGCAATGTGATGATAAATTGCAACTCCTATGTTATGCCAATACATAATTGCAGTTGCAGCTGCTTGATGTGTAACTGCTACCAACTAATTTGTGCATGCAGCATAGTTTAATCCAGAATCCAAATTGACAGTATAGGTTTTTGGATAATGAAGCCAGTTACAAACATGTACTCCCTCCGTCCCATAATGTAGTAACGTTTTTTGAGCTAGAGCTAGTCTAGCTCAAAAAACGTTACTACATTATGGGACGGAGGGAGTAGCATATTGTTGTCTTTCACTTCATCAAATATGGGGAGTCTAAACGTTTCCCCACATACATCAAAATTTCTGACAATAATATTCTTCTAATTAGTTTGTGTTTTCTTCACTGCCTGGTGTATAAAGCATATTGATATTAACAAATGGAAGAGACACATAAAGAGCGCCAACAGTTTAACTCACATCCAGTTCCAGAAATTCTGCTAGTTTGTTGGACCCTGATTTGCTCAAGGCGTATGCCATAGGTAGTCAGTATCTTCAAAAGGTTTTGAACCTTACTATCGACATATTCATATCTGATTTCAACTATCTTCAGACAGTTGGATGCAACTGTCTGTCCCAATGGTTTGTACATTCGTTTTGTTTCAGTTACATATGAAGGTCCCTGAGATAAAATAAGAGGACCAATCAGGTATTGTGGATGATCACTTTAATAGCACACAACTATCCATTTTAAATTAAATACCTTAGAAAGTTGAAGAATAAGCTTCTCCAAAATCGGCGAGTGTTGGAGAAAACAAATCAGTGCATTGTGGTCGGCAGCCAAACACCAATCATTGAGTAACAAAGTCTTTAACTTGGTAAATGTAGGGCACCACTTCAACTCCCTGTCGAAAACAATCTAGGGGCAGTGCAAAAGAGCCGGATCAAATTAGAACCATTTAGCCTTTGTAGTACAAAGCACAATCTGCCTATGTGTAAAGTATGTCATATGTAGAAATAATGAAACAAAAACAATATACTAATTAGGAATCAAGAGAGAAGTAACAAGCATACCATATCAGTATCAGCTAACAACTCCAAGTCTGTAGCTTCGGACAAACCTTTGAGAAAAATACTGTCGTTGCGGTCATAAGTAGGCCCATATTCAGGATCCCCATAATAATACCAACAACCTTCACACATTTCAGCGCCACAATTATCGAATCGGCCCTTAGAGCATTGCTCACTGCAATCTTCGTTAATCACAATGACAGCTCTTGCTAACCTCGGCAAGCTTCCAAGCAATGGAACCCTCCCTTGGTGGCATTCGATGAACTCGAGCGAAACGAGACTCGGTGCAAAAATACAGATGCGAGTGTACTCTGAGATATAGCAGCGGGTAATGCGCAGATGCTTCAAGGATGGAGATAGCAGCTGTTTGACAAAAACATCGCAAGCATTCATACTCAGCTCCACCAGTGCCGGACAGCCTGAAAAATCAACAACGCTGTCCTTGACACTGACACCAACAAGATCTAACTTAGTGAGGTGCTGGGAAATGAGATGCAGATCAGATAATGGCGAGGGTTCCTGCCCGAACTCGATGACGCGAAGCCGGAGCACCTGGATTCGGGGAACGGCTTGCCAGATCCAGTGGCTCGCGTGCCGCTCGTTAGCCGGCAACCGCATGAACCCGTCTCCGACAAAGTCGAATTCGCAGGAATCCAGAGGCGCGCCTGCGCCGCCGTCGCCCCCGAATCTAAGGTGGAACAGGTGGTCCACGAACTGGGCGAACCTGTCGGCGCTGCCCCACCCCTCGGCGCCGGTGAAGCGGAGGGTGGGAACGGACATCCAGACCCCGCGCCAGCGCCGGCAAGCACGCACGTTCGCACCACCTCTTGAGCCGGCAGGAAGCGGAGCACGTCGTGGAGGACGTCGTCGGGGAGGGCGCTGATGCGGTCCACCCCGCTCGCCATGGACGATGCTTGCCGCTCTGGAGCGGTGTTCCGTCGAACAGGTGGTGTGCGCCGCCGCTCAGGGAGCAGAGGGGAGGATATCAGACTAAACGGGGAATTATTTTTTAAAATAATACATTATTTTTTAAAAATTCTAAAAATAATACATGATTTTAAAAATTTATAAAAATAATACACCTTCGGCCTTGGGCTGGCCGACTAGAGCCAGTTGGCCACGGGCTGGCCGACAGGAGGCTATCCTCCGCCTGGCCGGGGCAGTCGGCCTTGGGCTGGCCGACAGGCCTAATCGGCCACAAGAAGTCCGACAGGAGATTTTTTCATATATATATAATATATTTGCTTCGTGAAAAAATATATATAATATATTTTTATTAAAAATATTTTATATGTGTTTCATTTCGTGTAAAAAAATGTTCCACGCAGCTATTAAAAATATTTATATCATTACAAATCTACGAATATTTCAAAAATGCTAATTTGTTCAAAAAATATGTACTTGAAATTTCCGAAAAATGTTATAAAATGTAGAAAAATCTTATTGTGTATTTTAAAAAAATAATCTTACCATTACAAACATATATGTTACATTTATCAAATTATAATAACTGAACTTAAAATAATGTTAAAGGCGTATACAAATGTTAACCATTATATTAAAAACACATACAAATGTTAACCACTATAATAATAGAACTTAAATTATATTATATATATGAAAAACGTATACATAAAATATTTATTTGAAAACACATCAATTATGTATTTTCAAAACGTTAAACATGTATATAAAACTGTCCCTGGTGTATACAGAAAATGTACACCACACATATAAAAGTTCACATCAAAACACTTATTTAAAAATGAAACTAAGAAATGTTAAACATCAGGACATTTTTTAAAACATATTAAAAGTCCTTATATATAATACATATACATCAGGACATTTTTTAATTCATGTTTAACATTTCTCAGTTGACGTGTTTTCAACTAAATATTTTATGTGTATATTTTTAATATATATATATATATAATATTTTAAGTTAAGTTATTATAATGATTAACATTTTTAAATGTTTTTAAATATAAAAGTTAACATTTGTATATACATTTAACATTATTTTAAGTTCAGTTATTATAATTTGATAAATGTAATATATATGTTTGCAATGGTAATAAACATTTAAAAAAATACACAATAATTTGTCTACATTTTATAACATTTTTTAGAAATTTCATGGACACATTGTTTGAACAAATTAGCATTTTTAGATATTCGTAGATTTCTAATGATTTAAATATTTTTAATAGTTGCGTGGACCATTTTTTTACACGAAATGAAACACATATAAAATATTTTTAATAAAAATATTTTTTTGTCACGAAGCAAATATATTATATATATGAAAAAATCTCCTGTCGGCCTGCTTGTGGCCGACTGGGCCTGTCGGCCAACCCAAGGCCGACTGCATGGCCAGGTTGGCCGACTGCCCCGACCAGGCAGAGGATAGCCTCCTGTCGGCCAGCCCGTGGCCGACTGGGCCCAATCGGCCAGCCCAAGGCCGAAGGTGTATTATTTTTATAAATTTTTAAAACCATGCATTATTTTTAGAATTTTTAAAAAATAATGTATTATTTAAAATAATAATTCCTAAACGGGACGGGAGGGGGAGGGGAAAGCAAAGTTCAGTCCATTCAATCCTTGGCCTCGACCTTAGAGCATCTCCAGCCGTTCGCTCCCCCAAGCCGATTTTGACGCTATTTTAGCGCCGCTTTGGGGTGCTCGGGCGGCGAAAACGGCTTGGGGGGGGGGGGGGGGCTACCCAGCCAAGGCCCCAAGATACCCTCCAAGTTCGTCCAAATTTCATCAAATATAGTTGAACTTGAGCGAAATTTATAAAATTCGGTCTAAATTTATTACATAGGTAGGAAATAAAAAACTACGAGGTCGCCGCCTTCACTGCTCGCCTCCTCCCGCGGCACTGTCGACGCCGCTCGCCGCCGTCCCTTCACGGGTAGTCGAGGCGCGGCTCGTTGCCGTCCTAGACGTGGTAGAGGACATTGAGGAGCGTGCGATCCTCGGGGCTCCACCACAGCATCCGGCCGAGGCGGTTCATCGGGCTCGACACCGGTTCCAGCCCTTCGGTGGAGGCGAGCGCCTGGTTGCGGCGCTCCTCGAAGTTCGTCGTCCAGCGGGCGACGTTGTTCGCCTCGTTCGCTGGGTCAGCGAGCTCGGCATCCGTCATTGTGGCGCGGACGGCGAGGACTTCCCTATCGAACTGTGCCCCTTGAGGCAGCGGCGGCACAGGCACGCCGGCGGCACTTAGCGCCCAGCCAGGCGGTGTCCGCATGTCCGGCGGGCAGGGGTAGTTCCCCTGGGACAGGAGGATCGCCTCAGCGCGGGTGAGGACGCGGCGGTTGCCGTTCATGTTGCGGGGATTGCGGTCCATGGAGAGTGGGGAAGAAGTAGAGTGCGGCGAGAGGGGAGGAAAGGAGGAGTAGAGTGCGCGGTGTCCCTCGCCGGCGAGCCCGCTTTATATAGCGGCGGGGGGGGGGGGGTGCATGCGGCGGGACACGCGGCGGCGATTGGACTACTCTGCGGCGTTTGATTCCCACTGCAACGGCGATTGGACTGGACTCCGACGCCTCATTGATTCCCCTGTGGCGGCGTCAGGAGCGAGGAAGACGAGGCGAGAGGATAAGCACGCCGCGTGGGAAAGACGCCGACAGGTGGGGCCGTGGGGAGGACGCGCGCGGAAGATTCTCGAGTTCGCGCGCTATTCTTTCATCCGGCGACCCCAAGTGACCCCCAGCGCGCCGGGTTTGGCTTGGGATCGCCGGACTCAATTTTGGCCCAATCCGGCGCTATTTGGTCCCTTGGGGGCGCGACTGGGCGATTTTCCTCCATCCTGCGCAAATAGCGCCGTCTTGGGGGGCTCTTGGGGGCGCGGCTGGAGATGCTCTTACAGAACTTGGGTTTACCGTTTATGGGTTTATGACCTAGAAAGGGAATGGAGACGCTCTACGTCGATCGACCGGCCTAATTTTAGTCGATCACCCATGAACCGTTCGATCTGGTTCATTTCTCGAACAAATCCATCTGACCCAACCCCAGTATGTCATCATCTTCTTCCTCCCCCGCTTCCGTTCCCACCTAGCGCCGCTACACGGCAAAAATGATTTCGTACAACGCCGTCATGACCCCCTGCCCCCGCCATGCCCTGCGTGAGGCACCAGGCTCGCAGCACAGCTGCCCCTCGCCGTCGCCAGTCGTGGTTGCAGTTTGCAGCTCCCCAACCGTCGTAGTTTTAGTTCTTAGCTGTCATTGTTGCAGCTCCCTGTGCGGTCGTATGTAGTTTCTACTATGAACGGTTGCAACATCTGTGTGCTCGTGGTTGCAGCCTTGCCGGGACGGGCGTCGCCGGCCGGTTACAACTCCGACGTACATAGATGTAACATTTGCCGTGTGTGGTTGAAGCTTTTTGCGAAGCTGGTAGAAACTTCGCCGTTCATTGGTTGAAACTTTTTCGACGCCGGTAGAAGCTTGTCGTTCACTGGTTGCAGCTTTTTTACAATGTCAGATGAAACTTTTTGCCAAGCTACTAGAAGCTTCGCCGTTCATTGGTTGAAACTTTTTTCGACGACGGTAGAAGCTCGTCGTTCAGTGGTTGCAACTTTTTACAATGCCGGTTGAAGCTTTTTGCGAAACCGGTTGTAGATCTTTTCTGTGGCAGTGGCCGATCCGAGCATCTATCGTCGCTGGTTGAAGCCTTTTAGCCGCCAGTTATAGATTTTTTGGACATCGGTTGCAGCAATTGATATTTTCGTTTGCAACTTCTCACACGATGTTGTATCATACTTGTCGGCAATGGTGGCGGGTGGCGGCGTGAGATCACGGACATGGCGGCGGGCGGTGGCCTAGCGAGAGGTGCAGCTAGAGAAAAGGGAGGGGTCGTGGAGACGGTCATGGTGACGAGCGGCGGCACAAGAGCGAGGGCACAACGGTGGGTAGCGGCCATGGCAGCGAGCGGTGCTGCGAGGGCGAGGGCGTGGGGGCGGCGATGGCGCGAGGGCGAGGAGAGAGGAGGAGTCCATAGTTACCGGAGGTGGAAGACGATGTGTAGATTGTACATCACGGAAAGGTTCCAAGTTGTATTCATCGTATGTGTGTGGTTCGGTTGATCGACCGCCGGAGAACATTTACCAAAGGGAATTGCGTGTGGCAATCCCGTGTAGATTTTCAAAATGATTATATTCAATCGGCTGATAAATCTTCATGCATTGATCGCCTCCTCATCCTTTAGATTCAAGTTTGATCTGACATTTGCTTAAACTTTCAACAGAGAGCACAATACGATTCTTGTTGCAAAGCACCAAACGCATCGAAAGGCACGTTGCAAAGGTGGCACAACTTAGCAAAGAGAAAAACAATCCATATGAAGCGCAATAGAGCTCTTTCTGCAAAACGTTAAGCACGGTAGGAGTCTTGTTGCAAAACTTGTCACACCTCGGCAAGGAAAAAAGAGTACAATCTCAACCACAACAAAAAATCTTGTTGCAAAAGGACGACACACCTGTGTAGCAAAAAAAAAGAGTTCAGCGGGAGGGCAACAAAGCTTCGTTGCAAAGCGACCGAGCGCAATGAGAGCCTTGCTACAAATGCTGACGCAAGTAAAATTATGTTGCACTACAAGGTCATCACAATAAAGTGTGTGTGTTGCCTCCTCATTATGCAGAAACATAATGTTGCAGTCGTTGTCACAACACTACGTCATCACCACATCGTCTCTATTGTGTCTACTGTTATGCAACATCATTTATGTTGTTGTCATCATGACTGACATCATCATCATTACATCTACTATTGCATTAACATCACTGCCCTTGTAGCACTACGTGATCGCAATGTTGCCTCTATTGCGCTCGTTGTTATGCAACATCATCAACCAATCACACATGTAATCGCTCGCAACTGTGATAACAACTGACGGTCGTCCCGCAGCACCTCATAGTTGTTGGAAATATGCCCTAGAGGCAATAATAAAATGTTATTATATATATTTCCACGTTCGTAATTAATGTTTATATTTCTATGCTATAATTGCAATGACCCTGACTGTGAGATTCAGAAGAAAACTCATTTGCATGTGTGGAAATGTAAACACCAAGAGTTCCTGGTTTAGCCTCTAAGACCAACTCATGTGCTAACTGATGATTACGTTTTCTTAAGCATGGACATTGTTCTTGTAACAAGGATGTCAGTAGCAATGGGAACATATTGTTAGCAGAACAATGATGTTGAACCGACCCCAGTATTGAATGATATACTTAGAGATCACATCGTAACAACGTTATAAGTCATATCATGAAATGTTATCATATACGTAATTCCTTAGACCATAATAGTATCAAGTTGCTTCACACAGGAAGATGTGCTTTGGTTCTTAGATGAATCTTTCCGTTAATGGGAAGTAGTAAAATAAGTTCTGGGTACATTGGATAGTGTGTCTAGTAACTGTGATAGTTCAAGATTGGGATTTGCTCCTTCACGATGAAGAAGATATTCACTTCGGGCCCACTCGGTATGACGGTATCCATTATAGTCTGGCCAGACGCATTGTGATTCAGTCACGGGGATACCGGAATACGATAACGAGAAAAGGGACAAACGAGCAAAGAGGATAACGAGTGGCTTGTGTTCAAGAAGTTGTTACACATGGGTGCCAAACTTCTCTCCTCTAACTTTGTCATATATCGCGAAGCAAAGGGAATGGTACATGACTAAACATAATGGTTCACTCGAAGTTTCTTCGTGTATGTGTGGGAGTCAACATGGGTGTCCATGGCTCCACTGTTGATTATTGGCTATTGACAAAAGACTGTTGACCTATGTCCGGAAGATGTTCTGAGTCATGTCCGCATTATACCAAACCTATTGGGTCACACACTTAATGACCAGTAGTCTGTTAGAATACTGGAATGGTAGAAGATTTAGTGGAAGCAAAACGGAATAGTTCATACGGGTACCGGAAGTAGTTCCGGGTATTTATGGAATTGTTCATAAGGGCACCAGAAGAAGTTCTGGGTATTTAAAGATATGTCCAGATCACTCTGGAGTAGTCCAAGGTGGTTTTGGAACATATGAGAATGGTACTGGGGAAGTCCTGGATCAACCGGAATAGTTTCCGGTTAATCGGTGGACGTCTCGAAAATGACCGATGAACCGACGCAGGGCATCGGGCAGGCTAGACCGTAACCCGGATCGTCCTGGAACCTATCCAGATAGTTCCGGAACGTCAGAAAACGGTCCCGGAAGGTCTTGGGAGTGTTCCAGAAGGTTCCGGAATGTCCCGAAACCATCCCGGAAGGTCCCGGAATGGCCAAGAATGGTCTCGGCGGGTCCTGGAAGGTCATGGAAGGTTCTGGAAGCTTCCGAAAGGTTCCACAAGGTTCCGGACAGTACCATATGCGCCCCTCCACCCTTAGAATTGGGGGGCAAGGCACCCCAAGGGGGCTGGCCGAAATTTAGGTGGTGGGGGCGCCACATGTGGGAGGAGTCCTCCTTGGACTCAGACTCCCCGGTGGGAAGGTTTCCCTTTGGGAGGAGTAGTCCCAGGGGGACTCCTCCACCCCCTATTGCGCCCCAAGGGCCTCCTGGCCACCTATATAATGAGGGGAGGCGGTGGGGGCGCAGCACAACTTGTCCCCAAGGCCTATGCGCCACCCTCCCTCCCTCTAAACCCCGTTGCTCCACAATTAGACCCCGGTTCAGACGATGTTCTAGATCGGAATCCGTTAGGGTTTTCTCCCTCTAGTTTTCTCGGTGGAGTTCTTCTCTGGACGGCAGAGCGCTGCTGGATTGCTTCTACGGGATGTGTGGATACCGGTAGAGAGATCATAACTTTGATCCTTCTTCGAGGAACTTCTTCTTCTTCTTCCTCGGAGATCTGTTCGAGGGAATTGCTCGAGGGATTCGTTCGTGGGATAGATCGTGGGACGGATCGTGAGACACATCACGAGATCTACTTCCACCCGCTTCATCAACTCTTCTTCCGCTGCAACCGTTGGTGAGCAATGGCCTAAACCTTGTATGCCATCTTTCTTGGATGATCTTGGGATCTTGATTCGTAGGCACGATTTTTTTTGTTTTCAACTACGTTTCCCAACAATAGTCGTATTGTAGCACCCTAGCGTGTCTCGTCTGAAGCCTTATAGCGCCCCTGTCATGCTATTTAGCACAATTCATCCCCAACGCCGCTCTCCCAGCCCTCAGAAGCACCATACGGTCAGGATTGCAACACCTGATGCAGTCCTTGCAGCAACCATCTTTGATGTCGGCCCCTTGCAACACTAGTGTGTCTACCTCTGCTTGCAGCAACATTGACAGACGACGCTTCCAACAACAATCCTCTCCTCAACATGGCCTTCCAGCAGTTCGGAGATCCACAGGGTGCGTGATGGATACACAAAGGGATACACATGGGTGTGGGTGCTACAGATGATAGGTGTCTCCATGAGATTAGTTAGTGGGGTCCGTGTGATGATGGAAGGAGATTTTGTGGGAGAGGACAACTAGTGGGGATAGGGATGTTGGATATATGCTCTAGAGGCAAATAATATATGATTATTCCAATATATCTAAGCAAGTTCATAAGCAGTTTCATACCGTGCTAGAACTGTGTCAGTGAAACAATGATGCAGGTGTGGTATAGAAACCCCCAGAGTTCCTAGTTAGCCTCTACATCGATAACTAGTTCATGGTCAACATGATGGTCGTGGTTTCGCGATCATGGACAATTAAGTCTCTTGACTATGAGATCACCTTACTGGTTAAGTGACGTGATGAACATTACCCAAAGTAGGAATTACAACATGATAAAATCTTGTGAAGGTTCAGTGTTGTAATTACAGAACGTGGTAGACCGTTCCTTTGACCGTGAGTACGTGCATAATTGCTATCTTCCCGGATGCTTTGGCCTACATCCCACCACCTGACTGAAATATGGGGGTCATAACGGTTGTATCTTGGGTATTCCGTGGAGATATGTTGAGGAGTATTGTTACAAGAGCGGGATTTGTCAATCCATATAATGGATAGATACTCGGGGCCCACTCGGTGAGATTCCATCCATAAAGCTGCAGCGTGTGACTAGGTCACGGGGATGAATATCACGGGAACGAGTGAATGAGGATTAGTTCAGAACGAGTGAATGAGGATCCAGTATCGCTGACAAAGGGAATGCTATACGGCGTAAGGTCCAATCGGTGTTTGATATCCGGAATGCACAGGGGTCATTATGGGCATCCAAGTCCCGCTGATGATCATTGACCGTAGCCTCATCTCGGTCATGACTGGAGTGTTCTCGGACCGTAGGGTAACACACTTAAGGGCTCGATGAAATCGGAGAACTTTTCGGAATCATCGGAGTAACCAGAGAATAAAGGAAACAACATCGGAGAAGTACCGTGTTGAACCGAACAAGTTCGGAGTGAACCGGAAGGTGTTCTGGAGCACCGGGAGATGGAATATTATGTTTTAGTTATTAATTAATTGAATTAATAATTAAAACCATTTTATTTATAATTAATATGTGCAATGGCCCTTAGTGGAGAAAAGGGCCCATTAGGGGAAGAAATAAAAGGGAAAAAGAAAAAGGACAAAAAGGGAGTGGGGGAGGCGCCATGGGCCCTAGGGCCCATGAGGATGGCGCCCCCTCTCCCCCCTTGGCCGGCGCCCCCCCCCCTAGCATGTGGGATAGTCCCACATTGCTAAGGGAGGGGGTTGACTCCCTCCCTTACCCCTATATAAAGAGGGCCATGGTGCACATATTTAATTAAGACAAATACACAATAAATCGGATTAAATTAGTATTTACTCCGAATTGAGATCGGTTTTCTCCGGTCTTCTCCCCTCCCTTGTCTCTTTGACGGTGGGCTCCCTAGAGTGAGCCTATAGTGGAATTGAGGCTTCTCTTCTAGAATCGGAGGCCGTCGTGCTGCCGAAGCTCCGTCCGGAGGTCTGCTTCCGCCACCTTCGCTGGATCGGAGAACGGAGGTCGTCATCGAGTCTCGTACGTGTGCGAGTACTACGAGGTGCTACACGTGTGGCACTACACCCATCCGGGTGCTCAACACAGCCAGGGGGCTGTGAAACTTGATCGGCTACATCAACCACGTTTGCGGGAACGTTTCCCGCGCAACGGACTACACCCCGAGGTATGTTATTTCCGCACTCCTTTCCGTTACGGTAATACGGCTAGCTAGATCTTGGGTTATGGGAACGCTAGTTAGAAAAAATTGTGTTTTCTGCTGCGAACCCCGACAGTGGTATCAGAGCTAGGTCTATGCTTAGTATTACTGTACGGATAGAACAAATCGGGGATGTGGGCGTTGATTGTATGATTGTTACCCTCCCACGTGTACTTGTTCACATCTGCGGCATTGTTTGATGAAGTGGCCCCCGACCGACTGATGGCTTCTCGCCCTTCGTTGGTTACCCCAACTGGAAGGTTTGAGATGTAGTGCAGCAACAGTTTTCCCTCGGTGAAGATACCAAGGTTTGTCTCCAGTAGGACTCCGACAATGACAGGAAAGTGACAACGGCGCCATAAATTAGGTGTCAGCGGCGCAACTGACGCGGACCTGCACACAGACACAGATAACTTTGTTCCCAACGAAGTTCAGAGAGGTTGCCAATCTCTCCGGTCTTGTTGTTAACAAAGGATAAAACGCAAGGGATAATGATAGCAAGTAAAACAGTAAAGTAAATATAGCTTGGAAATAGTAATGAGGATATGGACCGGGATACGTGATGTTCACTAGTGATGTCTCTCTCCCAAAAGACGATAAAACTGCTATGCGAGGTAAAAAAATTACAGAAGGGCAATTGATAGGATTATGAACGCACCGCAATGCTAACTATGCTACAAAAGAAAGGAAGAGGCTCAAAAGCACGGGCAGTACCCCAAAATAAGTAGACCTAAATCCATCTGCATCTACTACTAATCATCCACCTTGAAATATCTATCCAGAACATCTCGCTGGTATTAAGTGTCGAGCCCCACCCAAAGTGTAAACCCAAAGCAACAGACAACTGCATTAAAAAGAACTTTGCGTAAAGTAAACAATCCTTGTAACCGCGGTTACAAGCACCGTTGTTTTCCCCCTTGTGACAACAACACATCCCCTAGACTCATGTTTTTGTCACTCAAGCGTGTCATCGGGGGGCATGAACCCACAATCTAGCACAACGTTCCCTCTTGGAGTCACTACCTACTACTTGGCCAAAGCAATAGACATCAACGGAGAACATGCAAGAATTACTTAGGAACAAAAATATAAGAGATAAAAACCAAATATATTACTCTATCACAATCTGAACAAAATCTCACAATCCATCAGATCCCTCCAAACTCAGCATAGCAACAACAGAAATATTACTAAGGTGCCTCGATCATGTAGGGCAGCTCACGAGGTCTAAACAATGAAGATCAAAGAGGGGAGGAGAACATCACATAGCTACTGATCACGGACCCATGGTCCAAGGAAAACTACTCACGAGACATCCGGGGAGCATCCATGGTGGAGAGGAGTGATGGCTTCTCGCCCTTTCGTTGGTTATCCCAAGTGGAAGGTTTGAGATGTAGTGCAGCAGCAGTTTCCCCTCGGTGAAGATACCAAGGTTTGTCTCCAGTAGGACTCCAAAGATGATAAGTAGGTGTCAGCGGCGCAACTGACGCGGACCTGCACACAGACACAGATAACTTTGTTCCCAACGAAGTTCAGAGAGGTTGTCAATCTCTCCGGTCTTGTTGTTCACAAAGGATAAAACGCAAGGGATAATGATAGCAAATAAAAGTAGTAAAGTAAATATAGCTGGGAAATAATAATGACGATATGGACCGGGATACGTGATGTTCACTAGTGATGTCTCTCTCCCAAAAGACGATAAAACTGCTATGCGAGGTAAACAAATTACAGAAGGGCAATTGACAGGATTATGAACGCACAACAATGCTAACTATGCTACAAAAGAAAGGAAGAGGCTCAAAAGCACAGGCAGTACGCCAAAGTAAGTAGACCGAAATCCATCTGCATCTACTACTAATTATCCACCTTGAGATATCTATCCAGAACATCTCGCTGGTATTAAGTTGCGAGCCCCACCCAAAGTGTAAACCCAAAGCAACAGACAACTGCATTAAAAAGAACTTTGCATAAAGTAAACAATCCTTGTAACCACGGTTACAAGCACCGTTGTTTTCCCCCTTGTGGCAACAACACATCCCCTAGACTCATGTTTTTGTCACTCAAGCGTGTCATCGGGGGGCATGAACCCACAATCTAGCACAACGTTCCCTCTTGGAGTCACTACCTACTACTTGGCCAAAGCAATAAACAGCAACGGAGAACATGCAAGAATTACTTAGGAACAAAAATATAAGAGATAAAAACCAAATATATTACTCTATCACAATCTGAACATAATCTCATAATCCATCAGATCCCTCCAAACTCAGCATAGCAACAACAGAAATATTACAAAGGTGCCTCGATCATGTAGGGAAGCTCCCGAGGTCTAAAAAATGAAGATCAAAGAGGGCAAGAGAACATCACATAGCTACTGATCACGGACCCATGGTCCAAGGAAAACTACTCACGAGACATCCGGGGAGCATCCATGGTGGAGAGGAGACTCCCGGAGGTCAATCCTCCCTCCGGCAGGGTGCCGGGGAGAGGTCTTCTGGTGCTCCCGATCTCGGAAGCGTGGCGGCGGCGGAACAGAGGCGAGTTTGCGGAATAGGGTTCCTCTTCTGGAGTTTCCCCGTGACGGAGAATAAATAGGCGAAGGGGAGCAGCCAGAGGTGGACCAGGGGCCCCAGGCGCCCCCTGGCGCGGCCAGGGGTGGGGCCGCGCCGGGTGGCCGGCTTGGCCCACCTGGCTCCCCTCTGGCCCCTCCCGGGCTCTTCTCGAAGCTTCCTGTACGCTGATTTTTCCTGTATTTTTCCCGGAATTTTTCTGGCACTTTTTATATGGGGGAAAAATGAAATAGAAAAACAGCAGAAAAAAGGAACTGGCACTGGGGTGCACTGAGTTAGTAGGTTAGTCCAAATATGATCAAAAGTGTATGAAAATGTATCTAGATCATAGCAATATCACACAAAACATGCATGGAGCAAGCAGAAGTTATAGATACGTTTTGGACGTATCAAGGAGACTCCCGGAGGTCAATCCTCCCTCCGGCAGGGTGCCGGGAAGAGGTCTTCTGGTGCTCCCGATCTCGGAAGCGCGGCGGCGGCGGAACAGAGGCGAGTTTGCGAATAGGGTTCCTCTTCTGGAGTTTCCCCGTGACGGAGAATAAATAGGCGAAGGGGGGCAGCCAGAGGTGGACCAGTGGCCCCAGGCGCCCCCCTGGCGCGGCCAGGGGTGGGGCCGCGCCGGGTGGCCGCCTGGGCCCCCCTGGCTCCCCTCTGGCCCCTCCCGGGCTCTTCTCGAAGCTTCCTGTATGCTGATTTTTCCTGTATTTTTCCCGGAATTTTTCTGGCACTTTTATATGGGGGAAAACTGAAATAGAAAAACAACAGGAAACAGGAACTGGCACTGGGGTGCACTGAGTTAGTAGGTTAGTCCAAATATGATCAAAAGTGTATGAAAGTGTATCTAGATCGTAGCAATATCACACAAAACATGCATGGAGCAAGCAGAAATTATAGATACGTTTTGGACGTATCAACATCCCCAAGCTTAATTCCTGCTCGTCCTCGAGTAGGTAAATGATAACAACATAATTTCTGTAGTGACATGCTAGCAACCATAAAAGAACTTTTGAAAAGTAAAGCAATCAAGGTTAGAGATTCAATTCAAGTCATAACATGCAAGAGTCTATATTAACATTGAAACAAGTAACAAAAGAACAATAGGTGCAAGAGCTCTCGCTGTCCGTGACTCGAATGTCTCCAAATGGTGTTTGCGTGCAAGAAGGGGGATAGGGAATACAAGAAAAAGTAATTTTTTTGTTGAGAACTCAATCTACTAAAGTTTCACACTTGGTCTTCTTTCTGGAATCTTATCTTGACTCGTCCCCAGACCAATAGCTAGGTACAAGTCAATTTGATCCACTCCTTTTCGATAGTTTAAGCACTCATGCAAGGGATGAGCGTAAGCACGAGAGTTGACACTTAGGATGGCAAAGAGAGAAATATGGTGGAGGAGGAAGACAAAAAGGATGAGTAAGGCTCACATCAATGAGGACAATCATAGGCAAGAGATGCCAAATGATAGATACGATGTGAGGAGTAGGGGTTGCCATGCAACGGATGCACATACGAGCTAAGAAGCTCTCCAAAGGAACTAGTGGGGGTGCATCTAACTTGCTCACTCATGAAGACCTAGAGCTCGTTTGAGGAGGCTCATCCTTGGAATATGCAAGCCAAGTTCTATAGTGTGAAGGTCCCCACATAGCTATATGCATAATGATCATCTCTATGGAGTACAAGGATATAGAGGGAGTACTAGTGTGGATCTCTCAAAAGGATAGTAGTGTTGCCTCTTTCTCTCTTTTTATTTCTTTTTCTCTTTTTTTCTATTTTTTTGTATTTTTTTGTGGCCTCAATGGCTCTTTCTATTTAACTCTCATTCGTCCTCTTTGGGATCTTTTATTGTGTCCACTTTGGGATCTTTTCCTCACTTAAGGGCAACACTCTATTTTACAAGAAGGTAAAGGAAATCTTTCACAGTTTACAAGTAACTCAAAACATAAAGAAGATGTAACTAACATGATGTATGCAATGTATGTCGCTGCCAGTGTAGCAGGAACATGTATGACATGAAGATAAGTCATGAAGAGGTGGAAGTTGCATGGCAATATAACTCGGAAAGGCTATGGAAATGCCTTATAGGTAGGTATGGTGGCTGTTTTGAGGGAAGATATAAGGAGGCTTATGATGACAGAGCGTATCATGCCAAGGGTTTGGATGTACCGGCGAAGGTGGACACCAACTCTCAGAGTGAGAAGAAGGCAATGCACGGCACGGGAGAGGCTAGCAAAACATGGGAAGGTGGAAGTGTCAACTTTCAATACTTACATTAGTCCGAAGAACTCATGCACTTATTATCGGTAACTCTCAATCTAATAAGGAGGTTCACAAAGAGACAAGTACCCCGAGGAGGAGTGCATGAGGGTTTGGTTATCCTTGCGCATCCTCGACTCATGGTACGTGAGTGTTCTCTGATATTCGACCCCTCAGAAGAGTAGTGATCCATCTAGTAGCTAGAGTTCTCAACTAGTTTTGTAGGTTTTGAAAATACACACGGATTGCCCAAAATACGACACCTATCACTAATAGGCAAGAGCTCTTGACACCAAAAGTTCAAACATTACTCACAACAATACCTCAAAACCATTGCAAGTTACTACTAAAATTAAATAGCAACCTCAATTACCTACTCTCAAGACAAGACACAACTAAGTGCAAAAACCAACTCTCTTTAACAAGATAAACATGAAAACTAAAAAGAGTTCCAGCAACAAACTAAACAAAAGCCAAGGCTCTTGATAAATACAAACTAAGACTAAAACTAAACATGGCAGTAGCTACGAAAAGATAAAGAACACACAACAGCAGAAAGATAGGCATGAAGAATCCTATGATGTGTTCTAAATTTTGAAAGTGGAGCGTGTTTCTCTCCCACACAAAGTAAGACGGGATCTAACTTGTTATGAACAGCAAGCAAAGCTAAAGAAAACTAAAAACAAAACCTAAGAGCGAGACGCTCCAAGCATAGCACATAACGCATGAAGTGATAAAAATATAGTGAGACGAAGGACGAACTGATGATTGTTGATGGAGAAGGGGATGCACGGGGGCATCCCCAAGCTTAGACGCTTGAGTCTCCTTGAATAATTGTTGGGGATGCATGGGGGCATCCCCAAGCTTGAGCACTTGACACTCCTGGATCTTCTTTCATCATCTTCCATCACACACTTGAAAACTCCCTTCATACAGAACTCATCATAAATTGATTAGAGAGGTTACTACCCTTAATAAAATAAAATTTTTCCACTGGATATAAAGATATTATTGAAGAGCTACTGTTTATCAAGAGTGCCAAAAAGTTTTTGCAAAGAAAAAGCAAGCTTAAGGTTTGCAAAAGTTAGGAGAGACAAAACGTGGCAGAATCTGTGAAAAACAGAACAGCAGGTAGTAAATAATTTTTTAGGGGGACTTCTGCAACTAAAATAAAAAAACTCAGAACATACGGAAGTTTCTTAATTGTATAGAGCATACTGTGTAAAAATTTCAGCTGAAAAAGATGAACTGGGATTTTTCTGAAATTTTTCTGGTCACGAGGACAGAATCTGTTTTCTGGACAGCATGTCACAACTTTTACTTCCCTTGCCGTAAGAGGCTATAACTTGGCACAAATCTGAAAAATAAAGATACAATGATGTTGCTAAAGAAGTAACAATCATCAAGACACAACAAAAGCATAAAGAAAACACCTAAATTCGTTGCGGTCTGCCTCCCGAAAGCGCTTCTTTAAAGCCATTAGCTAGGCCTAATGCAAAAGAAGAATCAAGGGTATCCAAGATCAGAATCATAAAAACCTTCAAATTGATTTTCAATAAGCTCATTCTTCTGCTTACTAGGAAAGATATACTTACCTTTTGCCATACCGCGTAAGCGTATGTGCCTATTACCAATATCAATGAAGCATTTCATAGCACGGAGGAACTCTCTTCCGAGCACAATGTTACTTTGGTTTGGCTCCATGATGAAGAAATCCATTGGTGCAGTCCTATGAAGGAATGGAACTTGGACTTCTTTTACCTTTCCTTTAATCTCTGAAATATCTCCATTAGAATCTTCATGATAAGATGATAATTTATCCATATCTAGCTTCAAAGAATCATAAACTATTTTTGGCATAGTATAAACTGTGGATCCAATATCACAAAGAGCAAGGAAGCCTTGGTTAGAGATGCTAATCCTAACAAAGGGCTCCCAATCATCATCTATCTCCAACATTTCTTTCTTGTTGGGCTTAAGTTCCTCTACTTTACTCAAGTCTAGACAATCCAATCTTTTTTCAATAGTGGCAAATCTATCTATGACAGTATCAACACTACGATCATAAACAAAATAACTAGATAGACTATGCAAAATATCAAGAGCCCTATATTCATCACACTCTAGAAAATCTCCTTCAGCTATAATGTCAAGAGAGTGTTTACACCACTTAAAAAGACCATGGTAAAAATTTCTAAGCACATTTTTATAGATATCCAAGGCATAATTCTTTTATGTGCTTCCGAAATTCTGTACCCATGCCTTCTTCATATTTTCTCCATCTCTTTAACGGAAATCGAGAACTTCCGATTCCCGTAAAGCACCTAGTCCTAACATGTTCATCTAAACAAGGAGGACTACTAAAAGAAAGATAAATAATTTTTTTGTAAATTTTGATAAAAGACACAAAGATAAAAACTGAAAGATAAACTAACAAGACTAAAAAACAAAGGTAAAGGGTAGTGTGCAACTCCCCTATCTTAGCACTCGGAGTCCCCGGCAACGGCGCCAGAAAATTTGCTTGATGGCTTCTCGCCCTTCGTTGGTTACCCCAAGTGGAAGGTTTGAGATGTAGTGCAGCAGCAGTTTTCCCTCGGTGAAGATACCAAGGTTTGTCTCCAGTAGGACTCCAGAGATGATAAGTAGGTGTCTGCGGCGCAACTGACGCGGACCTACACACAGACACAGATAACTTTGTTCCCAACGAAGTTCAGAGAGGTTGTCAATCTCTCCGGTCTTGTTGTTCACAAAGGATAAAACGCAAGGGATAATGATAGCAAGTAAAAGCAGTAAAGTAAATATAGCTTGGAAATAGTAATGAGGATATGGACCGGGATACGTGATGTTCACTAGTGATGTCTCTCTCCCAAAAGACGATAAAACTGCTATGCGAGGTAAACAAATTACAGAAGGGCAATTGACAGGATTATGAACGCACCGCAATGCTAACTATACTACAAAAGAAAGGAAGAGGCTCAAAAGCACGGGAAGTACGCCAAAATAAGTAGACCGAAATCCATCTGCATCTACTACTAATCATCCACCTTGAGATATCTATCCAGAACATCTCGCTGGTATTAAGTTGCGAGCCCCACCCAAAGTGTAAACCCAAAGCAACAGACAACTGCATTAAAAAGAAATTTGCGTAAAGTAAACAATCCTTGTAACCGCGGTTACAAGCACCGTTGTTTTCCCCCTTGTGGCAACAACACATCCCCTAGACTCATGTTTCTGTCACTCAAGCGTGTCATCGGGGGGCATGAACCCACAATCTAGCACAACGTTCCCTCTTGGAGTCACTACCTACTACTTGGCCAAAGCAATAAACAACAACGGAGAACATGCAAGAATTACTTAGGAACAAAAATATAAGAGATAAAAACCAAATATATTACTCTATCACAATCTGAACATAATCTCATAATCCATCAGATCCCTCCAAACTCAGCATGGCAACAACAGAAATATTACAAAGGTGCCTCGATCATGTAGGGAAGCTCACGAGGTCTAAACAAGGAAGATCAAAGAGGGGAGGAGAACATCACATAGCTACTCACGAGACATCCGGGGAGCATCCATGGTGGAGAGGAGACTCCCGGAGGTCAATCCTCCCTCCGGCAGGGTGCCGGGAAGAGGTCTTCTGGTGCTCCCGATCTCGGAAGCGCGGCGGCGGCGGAACAGAGGCGAGTTTGCGGAATAGGGTTCCTCTTCTGGAGTTTCCCCGTGACGGAGAATAAATAGGCGAAGGGGGGCAGCCAGAGGTGGACCAGGGGCCCCAGGCGCCCCCCTGGCGCGGCCAGGGGTGGGGCCGCGCCGGGTGGCTTCTTGGGCCCCCTGGATCCCCTCTGGCCCCTCCCGGGCTCTTCTCGAAGCTTCCTGTACGCTGATTTTTCCTGTATTTTTCCCGGAATTTTTCTGGCACTTTTTATATGGGGGAAAACTGAAATAGAAAAACAGCAGAAAACAGGAACTGGCACTGGGGTGCACTGAGTTAGTAGGTTAGTCCAAATATGATCAAAAGTGTATGAAAGTGTATCTAGATCATAGCAATATCACACAAAACATGCATGGAGAAAGCGGAAATAATAAATACGTTTTGGACGTATCACCGACCTTACGCGTACGCTTACGCGAGACTGGTTCCACGCTTGACATACGGCTTGTACCGTATAAAGTGGCTGGGGGGTGTCTGTCTCTCTACTTTAGCGTATGTGGCATTTGCAACGGAGGGCCCCGTGCGGGGTGTAATAGAGACAATCGTATGGTTGACGTTGTGGTTGACTCGTAGGTTAAAACCTGTTTAACTATGAAAGCCCTAGCAGCCACGTAAAACTTGCAATATACAACTAGACCGTCTAAACCTTGTATTGCTAAGTGGGGGCTATCATTCGTTTGTTTGTGATGTAGCGATAGCTTTGCTATGTGTTACTAGTAAGTAGTAATCGTCATCATAAAACAAACTAAAATGCAGACACTGTAGACTTAGTGTTGCCATAGCTCAGACATCTTAAAACTTGCTAGTATAGGATACACGACGGTAGCATGTGATAAGATGATCCATTAACAAAGCCAAACACAAGTATTCTACCGAAGTGTGCACCGCCTGGAAGGTTCTCCCATATGGCTTGATGCTCCGTACATACCGGAGTTGTCCTACATATTCAATGGAGTTCGCATGAGGTTGGGTTCGGCAAGCCTGACATATGCAGATATGGCCTTGCTGAGCTGCATATAACATGGAGGTTAATTTGGCGAGCCTAGCATATGCAGATATGGCCTCGGAATACTAGAGATCAAAAGATCGAGCATGAGTCACAGTACATATAAGATAATGTGATCACACAAGTTGTTGTCTACCTTTGAAACTGACCCGTCGGCCGTGTGATATTCGAGGTCGGGCAGTGAATCTGGATCATGTAATCACTAAAACTTCCTAGGGATGAATTGTTTTAGTGCGAGCTCATTTATAATATGATTATATGAACTCATTGTTGTGAACTAGTCTTAATTGTGTTCCTTGCAATTATGTTTGTAGAAAATGGATAGTACCCAGTACCTTGAAATGGTTTCCTTCTTACATGGTGAAAGACTTAAAGAAAATGGGTCAAACTTCATTAGTTGGTACTTACGCCTTAGAGCCGTGCTCAATAGAATCAACCTTTCATTCTTCACTAAAGAGCATGTGGGGAACCCTCTAGAAAACGACATGGATGCACAAGCGGCGATTGATTATCAGTATCGTCGAAGGACATATGCCATAGCTAAGGGTATCATAGAAACCAACATTCCGTAGATGACTTTGGCTATGGGACCACAGATGAGTCTGCGATATACACGGTGGTACACTCGCTTCCACGGAGCTATACAGACCATGTCCATGGCTATGTCGGCAGAGGTGAAAGCCTCGAGTTCTCTGACTTCATGGATAGACTTCAGTACCTGGAGGTTAAACCCATTGAAGGAGAAGTTGTTGATGGAGAAGGTATATACTTGATATACTTTATAAATGTTTATTCCCTTATACAACATTTGCAGTAAATGAGTATCTGATACTTATTCCGTTTTATGAAAACAGGACCTGCCGTTGCATGGACGGGAAGAGGTGAAATCGAGGATTGATGGATATCAAGTCAGTTGATGGCCAGCATGGATTCCGCCGAGACATCTATCATAGGAGATACTTAGAGTATTAGATAAATCTTATGTAATCATTATAGTATGAACACTTAGTTGTGTGTCTTGCATCTCGCGAGACAAAGTTATTCATGTAATGAGACAAGTCAGTTGTTCCATCTTTATGAATAAAAGTGTGCTTATACTTTGATTACGTCTTGATTTATGATATGATAGAAAGCATTTATAATACTGCTATTATTGTTAAGAAATATTCAATGTTTAATGATAAAGTTGTCTTGATTATAACAAGTCAAAGATTTGATTGCATGAGGTGACTTCATAACTGATGAATTCATTAAATGTATGATCTATTAACTTGTGAGTTCATTATCGAATGAAAGTCATAACTTGATTGCATGAGATGGATTAGATACACGATCTATGAACCTCTGCAATAAATATAACCATGACAAGGTTCTAGCAAGTAGAACTTGTGCCAATCATTATACATAAATGATGTACTAAATGGGCACGTGAGTTATCATTAAAGACTTCATATGATTAATTGAAATTTGTATTCAATTGAGATCATAAAACTAAGATTCAGGAATCACAGTGAGCAGTGAGAATACAAGGATACATATCACTACGCTACGATCCGAAGTGATAAGTATTGATATTGACATAATGGGAGACTTGTGGAAGTTGTAACACAAACTACGATGGAAGTTGAAAGTGCTAGACTACTTAAACCATTCGTAGTCATACTAAACCGTAGTATGGTCTAAACGTTCTTTCCCCTAGCACTATAGTTATTGTCGAATAAGGTTGTTTAATTCATTAAGTTAAAACACCCACTTCATGAATAGGAAACCATCCTGAATCTAACGAGACATGATAGCTCCATAACTGATGGTGTTATAAGGTTTCTTAAAAGAAAGAATTTCTTTGTAATAAAACTACAAGCAATTGAAATTACATATTCTCCCCAAATAGCAAAATGTGTGTTGCTTGATTGGTAATGCGAGAAGAAGTCTCTCGACACGGATCCAATGCGAGATAATGGAAACTTTGACCGGGGTATTGGACCTTGCCTTCAGAATATCAGAGTATTGCAACGGAAGCATGTTCCGCTGTAATGACACTGTATAAGGAAGGATATGCCATAGATGATTAATCTTGGTATATGAATTGAAGCCATTGTTGAATTTAGAAGGTTGTCATGAATACGTTCTGTACAGAACAATAATCATGAGTCTTCTTAATAAAACAATAAAGAATAACATTGCTTGAGACACAAAGGAATGATGGTAGCCTAGAACACGAGGATAAATGAAATAATATTGAGTTACATATAGGATGGCTCACGTCCCGTGAAATAAATCGGTTATTTCATATTCTCGACAAACTGGAGAGTTATTGAGAATAATGTAATGGGCATAAGGCGTTATTTGGTTATGACCAAAGTTCAATGGTGATTGACTACGGAAACGTAGGAATGCTTGAATCAATAAAATATTTCATTTACACTACGATGGACCATAGCCTGAAATTGCATCTCAGTCAAATTTGGGATTTGAAAGAGAATTGCAATGGGCACGACGAAGGTTATTTCGTTAAAAGGATGGACTATAGTACCTCAAGACAGGAACCCTCAACCTTGATTTGATCAAGTGATTTTGTGATGACCAAAATATTGAGTGGGCCTGCAGTTTCATGAAACTGAGTGGGAGGTTTGAAGACTTCCCGGAAACTTGGAATGCAGAGGGCATTTTCTGAGTGGGAGCTTTGGAAGCTTTCTCATTATGTGAGACATAGTGAACAATAAAATGACTTGATGAAAGCTGAACCACAAATATATGAGTATATGATGGATATATTTGAGTGGGAGCATGATCATTGTCTCAAACATATATGCATTGATATGTGTGAAGAATGATCTCATATGTATATATATGGATATGCATTGATTGTGTATATAGAGAATCGTCTTATATACATATGTGCATTATGATATATATATAGAGCATAAGGCAAATAAAATACAAGATTGCAAGAATCTTCTTTTATGTGAAATACCAACACATTACACGTTGAAATCTATATGAGTAGATTAAGATACGGATAATGAAACGAAGTGAAGGTTGGAATAATCTTCTAAGACAAGAAACAGGTTCTTGTGGCTAGAAATTATATAATGATGAAATCCAAATATCACAAGCAATGTCTTGATGGAAGAATAGAGATGCACCATGTACTGGACATGTGATCTTATATGTTCTTAACATATGATTCTACCATATAACATGCATTGTGAATCCAACAACAGAATGACTCAAAAGTTCTTGGAAGAAGAACAGATTCCGATGTGCTTTAGGAGTAAAACACAGAATCTGAATAAAGTCCATGCATTCAGTATATGAGGAATACTGAGGACTATTCTCTAAAATATAGAAAGGATAATAGACTTGAATGTAATGCAAGATTACAATTGCAAGCCATATTATGGGTCTATATGGAATTAGAGACATCACCAAAGACATGAAAGAAATGTGAGCAAAATTCACGGCACTACAAACATAATACTACTTAAGAAAGTAGACGTATGGATAAAAGTTTAGCGTTAGAAGTATTGGACTTCTGGTTGAGTGTGTTTCCCAGTATATATGACTATGGATGAATCTTCTAAAGACTGAACCAAGAGATCATTGGAGGATACTGTGAAATAATAGTCTCACTCTCCCGCGAAACTTATATCCAACCATTATATGATAATGAGTGGTATGTCAAAAGAGCTTTTGACCTGTACCAGTTGCAAAGGAAACATACGAATCTGAATTGGCGCAGTTCGTTGACGAAACCTCTTCCATGAGCATGCATGATCAATGAACACTTATGTGATAAGATGATTATGATCGGAAAAATGCGGTTAGATTATTAGCACTCTAGTGCAAGTGGGAGACTGTTGGATATATGCTCTAGAGGCAAATAATATATGATTATTCCAATATATCTAAGCAAGTTCATAACCAGTTTCATACCGTGCTAGAACTGTGTCAGTGAAACAATGATGCAGGTGTGGTATAGAAACCCCCAGGGTTCCTAGTTAGCCTCTACATCGATAACTAGTTCATGGTCAACATGATGGTCGTGGTTTCGCGATCATGGACAATTAAGTCTCTTGACTATGAGATCACCTTACTGGTTAAGTGACGTGATGAACATTACCCAAATTAAGCATTACAACATGATCACATCTTGTGAAGGTTCAGTGTTGTAATTACAGAACGTGGTAGACCGTTCCTTTGACCGTGAGTACGTGCATAATTACTATCTTCCCGGATGCTTTGACCTACATCCCACCACCTGACTGAAATAAGCGGGTCATAACGGTTGTATCTTGGGTATTCCGTGGAGATATGTTGAGGAGTATTGTTACAAGAGCGGGATTTTTCAATCCATATAATTGATAGATACTCGGGGCCCACTCGGTGAGATTCCATCCATAAAGCTGCAGCGTGTGACTAGGTCACGGGGATGAATATCACGGGAACGAGTGAATGAGGATTAGTTCAGAACGAGGTTGAACCAGACATAGGATGTCATTGATCGAATCTCGGAGCAATCCAGTATCGCCGACAAAGGGAATGCTATACGGCGTAAGGTCCAATCGGTGTTTGATATCCGGAATGCACAGGGGTCATTATGGGCATCCAGGTCCCGCTGATGATCATTGACCGTAGCCTCATCTCGGTCATGACTGGAGTGTTCTCGGACCGTAGGGTAACACACTTAAGGGCTCGATGAAATCGGAGACCTTTTCGGAACCATCGGAGTAACCAGAGAATAAAGGAAACAACATCGGAGAAGTACCGTGTTGAACCGAACAAGTTCGGAGTGAACCGAAAGGTGTTCCGGAGCACCGGGAGATGGAATATTATGTTTTAGTTATTAATTAATTGAATTAATAATTAAAATCATTTTATTTCTAATTAATATGTGCAATGGGCCTTAGTGGAGAAAAAGGCCCATTAGGGGAAGAAATAAAAGGGAAAAAGAAAAAGAAAAAAAGGGAGTGGGGGAGGCGCCATGGGCCCTAGGGCCCATGAGGGTGGCGCCCCCTCTCCCCCCTTGGCCGGCGCCCCCCCCCTAGCATGTGGGATAGTCCCACATTGCTAAGGGAGGGGGGTTGACTCCCTCCCCTACCCCTATATAAAGAGGGCCATGGTGCACATATTTAATTAAGACAAATACACAATAAATCGGATTAAATTAGTATTTACTCCGAATTGAGATCGGTTTTCTCCGGTCTTCTCCCCTCCCTTGTCTATTTCACGGTGGGCTCCCTTGTGTGATCCTATAGTGGAATTGAGGCTTCTCTGCTAGAATCGGAGGCCGTCGTGCTGCCGAAGCTCCGTCCGGAGGTCTGCTTCCGCCACCTTCGCTGGATCGGAGAACGGAAGTCGTCATCGAGTCTTGTACGTGTGCGAGTACTATGAGGTGCTACACGTGTGGCACTACACCCATCCGGGTGCTCAACACAGCCAGGGGGCTGTGAAACTTGATTGGCTACATCAACCACGTTTGCGGGAACGTTTCCCGCGCAACGGACTACACCCCGAGGTATGTTATTTCTGCACTCCTTTCCGTTACGGTAATACGGCTAGCTAGATCTTGGGTTATGGGAACGCTAGTTAGAAAATTTTGTGTTTTCTGCTGCGAACCCCAACAAGGGAATGGGTGTCACTTGGTTGTAGAGATGGGGTTGAGAAGCTTCGTCGGGAAATAAGGTTGTGAACGCGAAAGGACGACATGTGGGACCATGATGTCCTTTTGGGTCCTCACATTGTACCTTGGCCATCAATCCATCATGTAGAGAACACCGGCGCCATCGTGTATGCCCAGCGTGAGGACAACAGTCAACACCTTGTTCTAGTTTTGCCCGTTCAACACATTTTGATCAGGTAGCAAACAAGGGAAGCATGATTCTTCGCCGCCGTCGACGGTGATCTAGTAGGATTTAACCTCTAAGCTCACTCTCCACCACTCATTGGAAGAAACCACCCTCTCTCACACGGTGACTGTCCAAAAATAACTGTATGTGGCTTCTTCGCTGGTTTCGCGAGTAAATAGCAAAAAATTACCACATTACTGTTGGGGTTTGGGGCAGAAACAATAATTTTTCATAACCTACGAGACCCAATCCCAAGACCTATGCTTTGCTGATGCAAGTAACAGATGGAAATAGGTCACATACCAATATGTAGTCCGTTAAGCGGAAAACGTTCCCGCGTGAACGTGGTTGATGTAGTCGTACCGACAATCTCCGATGCCGCGCAGATCCACGATGACTCCAGAAGCCATCCGGTCCTTGTAGACCGATGACGGGATTACGTCCCCGTCGGAACGTTGTCGGTGAAGACGTCGCGATATGACCACGACGATGAAGTAGCACCACAAGTGTAGCGCCTCGCGGGATTACACACATACGGTCTACCCGACATTCCCTCCAGGATCCGAACCAGAAGAGCAGCAGAAAGAAGATGGATTCGGATCCCGATTCCAGCAGTACGACGGCGTGTGTATGGTGGAGAAATCCCCAACCTAGTGTAAACTCCAAATAAGGGGAGTCCGCTGAAAGGCCGGAAAGAGAGAGAGAAGAGCACTCAATTGTTGTGTAGAAAAGGGCACCCCTACACCCTCCTTATATAGGCCAAGGAGGGGTGCACACCTCCCTCCCTCCCCGAGGTGGGACTAAACCCCCCAAGGAGGGTGGTGCGCCGGCCAAGGGGGAGTGGGCCCCTCCCTTGGTGTAACAGCCCAGTTTTCACCAAAATTAAAAATTTTGTTTTCTGCGTGAATTGTCTGATTGTTCGATTTGTTTGCGGTGTTTGCATCCCTGATCTATCGATCAGCGATTATTTTTTCCCCTCTTATCTCGTACCGGATGGAGACCGACCCTTGCCACCCTGACACTCGACCTTTGCGACACCGGGTTTCACCCGATCACCGTCATGAAAACCGCACGAGACCAGCCGCAGCCAACGGAACGAAAAACCCCGTTTAATAAATAAACGGATTATTTTACGGGGCTCCGAAAAATGTTGTCGGAATGACACTGCAGTGAGGTACGATCGAAGAGCTCGACGCGCTGAGCGCGTGGTTCGAGATTTCATCGGAATCGGAGTCCGTATGCAGCTTCGGCGGTCACGAACGCGATCACCGGACACGCGAGAGGAGTACCGAGGGCGTTTGCGTCAAATGGCCAGCCAACCTGCCTATATAAAGATCACCAGCCTCCCACACCCAATTAGGGTTTCCCTAAGTGAAAATTGCAGCCACCCCCTGAGATCTGCCTCAAATTTCTGCCCCTAGTCCCCCAATTCGCGAAACCCTAACCTCCCTCAGATCTGAGCCGCCAGATCTGAGATCCAACGGCTCAGATCCGAGCAACCCCCTCCCCCCCAAACTGCAGCTCTCAGGCGCTCCGGGCCGCGCGGGCCCGCCTCCTGCCGCCGCCGGGCCCGATCTGGGCCTGGAGGCCCTCACCTCCGCGCCCCGGCCAGGCCGCCGCGCCGCCCGCGCCCGACGAGCCGCCGTGCTCCGGCCAGCCGGCGAGCCGCACTGCGCCGCCCGGTGAGCTCCCTCGCCGTGCGTCTCTCCTCCTCCCTCGCCTGACCTCCCTCCTTCTCCTCCCCTCACAGGAAGCAGCACGCCGCTCTCCATGGCCGGCGAGCTCGAGCTCGCCCGAGCGGGCCGCATCGCCTCTCCCCTAGCAGCTCGCCGCCCGCGCCTCCTGGAGCCGTCGACCGAGCCAGATCCGGCGGCCTCCTCCGCTGACTCGCCCCCGGTCCTCCTCCCGTCGCCTCGCCCGGGTTCCTCGCCGGCAGACGTCCTGGCGGCGCCGCCGCTCGTCGGTGGGACGCTGCTCCCGTGCGAGCTCCCCGCTCGTCCGCCTCCCCCAGCGTGGACGGCCAGCTGGGCCGGCCCAGCCAGGCCACCGCGGCCCACTCCAGCCGGCCTGCCAAGCCGAGCCGAGCCGACCTCTCCAGCCGAGCTGGACCGGCCCGTTGGGTGGGAGCCCGACCCCTTTTTTTCTGTTATTTTTTTATTTTTATTATCCCAGCACCTCAATTTTGCTAAGTCCCTGTTAATTGTGCTGCTGATTCAATTTTGCAACGACGATAGCAAGCGATCTGTAGCTCCGATGACGTTACCCCCAAAACGAAAGTTGCTCAGAATTGCGTGTACTTTAATTCAACTTTTGTGAGCATTTGCATTTGAGCTCATCTTGATTGTGTAATTGTGTGCTGAACAGGGCATCAGGCCGTTAAACTGCTACTTATTGCTATTATGTGTTGCTGTTATTATTTTGTTGCAACTTTGCATGATGATTGTAACAAATCCATGAGGCCTATTGCATTGATTCCTTTTGCGTTGCGTTAAGCAATGTTTCTACTTCAGTTTCATGCATTCACATGCCATAATTGCTTGCTGCATCATGTTTATATCTTGCTCCAAAGTAGCTATCCTGATGTTATTGTGCTGCTATTGCTGAAACTGTTATTTTGTTGCAACTTCGGATGACGATTGCTTCGCAACCGTTCATCGGAATTGACTGATTCCAATTGCATATTGTTAAGCATGATGTCTACTTTCATCCCATGTATTGCTATGTCATGTTGCTGCACTTTTGCATATAGATTTACCCCTGTTTTTACAGCATGTGTGCATAAATTGTTTTGCTTATATCTTTATAACCGTAACTCCGTTTGGGGTGTTCTTTATATGTAACTTGATTAGTTTTTCGTGTACTTTGTGTTTATGCTATTGTTTGCTGTTGTTAACCAACTTAAAATATGGTTTAGGGCAGAACAGTACCAAATCCTTTAATTGTCGTGCGGCACTTAGTGTTATGCCATGTATAGGATTGTGCCTCACTTAAATTGACTAGATCAGATAATTTACTTTGTGCTTCACCTCATGCAATGTTTGTGTGCTATGCCATGCTTGCTTGAGTTGCCATGTTAATAACCGTTGTTTGGTCACCTGTAGCTAAACAACTTGAACCACCGTAAACGTGCGGTATCGTCGTGTGTGACGAGTACTCCATTTAAATCGTTAGTAACCGCTCTCGACGGTAGGTGCGATGTCTCGTGTTGCTTCTTGTTGATGCTTGCTCTTGTATTGCTCCGTAGTAATAGTGGTGCACCGTTGATTGCTTTCCAGTGTTTATCGTCTTGTGTGCTTCCGCGGGTACCTCTCGGAGACGATGCGAGCTTGCGATCGGCTACACCTTCGGAACCCGACTTCTCAACAGGCAAGGACTATACATTACTTATGATCCATTCTATTTCAACCAGCGGTTTGCATGCTAGAATAGGTTAGGCGATGTTTGATCCTACACATGTTTACAGCCTCTTTCAAACTGATACAGCCATGTCCCTTCCCAGCAAACCTTGTACTGTTATGTTACTATTGCTCGTTGCTCAGCCCTTGCTTAGTATGCATGCTTAGGATGCTACGATGTTACCCTGCTACCCCTGGGTTTGGGATATCACCTTATTATATTGTTGTTGATGATATGATTATTATTATAATGTTGACTATATTCGACGAAGGATGGAAGGTCTAGGCTATCCCGCCCCGACGCTTTGTTCCATTCGAGTCACCTAGGATCCGAGTTCCGGGTATTGGTTTTGAGACTGAGTGTGCCTAAACGCGTGTGGGATTTTATGGGGTCCCCTCTTCTTACCTACCTAGCTTCAAACATTTCTAGTGGTGGCCCAAGCTGATTTACCATTTGAAACCCGTGTGTGTGTCTGTTGGGTCGCTCCTGGCAGATATTATTTAAAACAACTCGGACCAGTGAGGACATAGTTCCCTTGCTGGCCCATCATGACCGGCTGAGGACCCGGTTATCCCAATGTGTGATGAACCGGCAATCCAAACCTGGAGTCATACGGTAGAGACCAGATCGAGAGCGCGGCCGGCTCCTGAGCTGGGTGTCGTCTCACCGGGGGCCACCCGGATTTGTTCGTTGTTAGCTAGAGGGACCTGTCGTTTCGGATCTCTTGGAACTAAATCATAAAATGGTTGCCTGTGATGGGTAGCAACTGAGAGTGATGGACGTGCGTGCGGAGCCTCGTAATGGGCAGTTGGTACACCCCTGCAGGGTTAAATCTTTTCGAGAAGTCGTGTCCACGGTTATGGACGACTTGAGACCTACGTCCTGTTCATAGACAACAACAACTGAGATAATCTTAATGCAACTTGATCAACGTGTGCGTGTGCCTTGACTGCTTCTTCTTCGTCGGGATGCGAAGAGGAGGACAAGGATAGGATAGGTGTTATGTTTGCGTAAGTAGTTGATAGTAAGACCTGTTGGAGGCGATTCATCATCGAATGCTTGGCATCTTACCTTACTCTCTAGATCGTTAGCCACTTCATAAATGCTAGTGCGGCAGCAACCTCACCACTTACCCCTGCCTTACCGTAAACTACTAGTTGTCCTAGAATGACGAGTGATGAAGTCCTTGCTGGGTCAGATGACCACTACAGTTGGATGCTGAGTACCTCTGTACTCATGATACTACCCCCAAACTCTTTTCAGGGTTCTTGATCGACAACAGGTATGGTGATCGACGTTTCACGTGGAGACTCGACGACGACTAGTTAGGCGGATCCCGGCGGAGGGCCTGGACCCGTGTGGTTATGGGATCGATGTTTTTATCTTTGCCAATAGGCGTTTGCTTGTAGTCTGTACCCAGACATATATCTTCCGCTGTTGTATTGTATTAAGGCAGTTGTATGCCGATTGTATGAGATGTTGTATCCTGTATATGTAATGTTGTGATATCATGTTGGAAATCCGGGGCATATGGCTTTGTCATATGTCGCGGTGGGTCCGATATGTGCTTCGTCCTCGGGTTCGAGCGGAAACGTCCGAATCTGAAACAGTACCGCATATCGGGCCTTACACTTGGCGCATGGCCCAAGGGGGGAGGCTCCATCCTCCCCTAATGGGCCTCTTTAGGCCCATATGCCTTTTCTTCCTATATTAATTATATTTAATTGTATTTTAATATTTAATTCTGATAATTAAATAATAAAACATATTTAAACATTATTAAATAATATTTTGAATCTTTCAAAAATATCCAAAACTCCTTTTGGCACTTCCCGAAACAATTCTGATGTTCTCTCTTATTTCTCTGATGATCCCGAATCAATTCTTATTGCGTCGAATACCCTTAAGCGTGACACCCTACGGTTCGGGAAACAACAGACATGATCAAACACTCTTTGATCAATGACCATCATGTGGGATCTGGTTACAATCCTTGATGTGCCCCTGTGCTTCCATCGAATTAACTTCATCATTGAACCGTTAACGTTGAATCCTGATCCCTTTGTCCTACGGTACTTTGTTTGTCCGAGGTTTGATCGTCGGTATCCAATATACCTAGTTCATCCTCGTTACCGAAAAACATATTTACTCGTTCCCGTGATATTACAACCTCGTGACCTAGTCACATGATTGCAATCTTTATGATGTAATATCACCGAGTGGGCCCAGAGTACCTATCCGTCACTCGGATAGACAAATCCCATTTTGATCTATTTGCATACTCATCAACATATCTACTTCGGAATACCCAAGATACAACTTTATGGTTACCATGTTTAAGTGTAACGGTTAATACACTCAAAGCATCTTAGTAAATAGCAATTATGTATGATCATCACGGTCTAAGGATATGGTCACTACGTTATAGTTATCGCAATGTTGAACTATGTGACTGGATCACATTGCAACACTTCTGGTGGGTGTGTGTATCGTATCATTCTCCCATTGATACGACTCCATTGTCAATAGGCGATTATGTCCAATGATTCGGATATCTTGATCATCCTATTACCAATGGACTAATATACTAGAGTTAACTAGAGACCTGGTTGTTTATAAATCACAAGTGTATTAAGGTTTCCGCTTAATACAATTATAGCACAGTATAAAACTTATTATGAACTAATGGAATATGCCAATAAACATATTTTATTTGCCTCTAGGGCACATTCCCAACAATTACGGGGCTAGGGTACAAAAACATTATCTCATTTTTAATTTCTTGAAAAACTACCACAAAATTGATTCGCTGCTCCACAAAATCCAAGTCGTCGAATGGTTAAATTTTAAGCCCGATTATGATAGCTCTAGCTCACCCGTCAAGAGCCCATGGCAATAGATATAACACCGCTAGTCAAACCGTTTCATTGACTGTTAACTTACATGTGGGCCGATTTTTTCGGATAAAAAATATTTTTTGGTTAAAAATTAAAAATTAGGGGAAAATATTTTTTCCCGTGGAAAAATGTTTTGTTAGGTAAAATGATTTTTATAGGTAATTTATGATTAATTTTTTCACCCAAAAAGATTTTCGGGGGAAATGCTTTTCTAGGATTTTTTTGGTTTTCTATTTTTGTCTGAAAATTTCAATTATCTTGCATAAAACATTTGGCGGTGGTGATTTTTTCAGGTAAGTCCTAATCTCATAAAAAACTAAAAATCCCAACCGTTAAATACTAAGTAATCTTTTACATTTCTTTTACCATGATGGAAAAATAAAACAAAAAATGTCGCAATGTAAAAAAATAAACTAAAACTTGACAGTGAATTTTCTAAAATATACCATGATCCATTAAATAATTTGAACATGGTTCATAATTAAAAATAAATCCATCATCAATCACTTACAAAATATCATGGTCAATGACTAAAATTTCAATGAACCATAAATTAAAATTTTCATGGTGTATTACTTAATTTTACCATGCATGGTCTCTGCATTAAATTTGTCATGCTTCATCCAAAATTTTATTATCATGGTAAAATACTAGAATTTTCATGCTCAAAATACTAAAATTGACATGATCTATAAACTAAAATTCTTAATGATATTTAAACTAAAATTGCCATGATGAGTTACTACAAATTGCCGTGATCCGTGAAGTAAATTTGCCATCGTTAATTACTAAAATATTTCATGGTCAATTACTAAAAATTACCATAGTGAATTACTAAAGAATTTACATTATTCATGAAATAAATTTTCCATGGTTCATAAATAAAACTATAAACTTGGCGTGTCAACACATGTTTATTTGACATGGCAAAAAGACATCCTAAATTTCCATAAAAATATATATTAGATTTGTCATGTATACAAAAAAGAAAAAGTTTTCCATGGCTAAATGGATTCTTTGCCATGGTCTGTATAGTAGATTTGTTATGGAAACACACAAAAAAGAGTCGCGGCTAGCGCAACATCACACCGCCGACACGGGTCACGCTCCAGGAATCTCACTGATGGGTGAAAAGTAGTTGATATGCCATTGTAGCTTTAAATCTACAGAACAAAAAAAATGAAACATATGATGATAATTTTTTTGTCAAAATAATCTACATGGGATATAGTTTTAAAGATCTCATTGCGACGAATTTAATGGTGAAAACATAATTTTTAACAGAATTTTTATTTAAAAGATAAAACATTTCCAAAATTGGAAAATTTAAAAGATTCCCGCTAATACCATCGGTTTCCTTGTATATGCATGCACGCGATGACATGGTGCAATGAGTGACTATGGAGGCGTTCGGGCTAACCTTGTTCAACCCACACGTTCGACGCTTGTCATTTGGGTTAAAAGAACCATATGTGAACTGTGTGTGGGCTTGTCTACTCGTCTACATATCATACTTTTTATCTCTAATCCTTTGCGCGTGAGCTTATCCCTTTATCGGTTACTCTGGCATATTTTTCATTTTCAGGAGGAATTTTGTATTGTTACTTATCTATTTTTTTATTTTCTTTTTTCCATGTTTTCAATTTAGTTATTCCAATTTAGTATTATTTTAGTTTTTAGGGAAAATTTTGGATATAACTTTGTACATTAACACTATCTGAAGAGTGTGAACACTTTATAGAATTCATTTTTTTAAATGATGTAAGAACCTTTTCAAATTATTATATTTAAGAAATTCAATTTTTTTTCTTATTTTTATATTATGAATTGTTTAAAATGTTTTTTGTAAAATATCGTGAGTAGTTGCATGTCAGTCATTAGGTTTGCAACTTCTAATGTTGTAACTCAATTGCAGTTGCATGGTCTTCAACACAATTGCAACTGATCCTGGCCACAGTTGCATGTTCACCATCGACATGTAACTTATCCCCGACCTTTGACCTAGTCGTATGTTCATCCTACACACGTAACTGCCCTCGATCACAGTTGCATGTTATCCTTTCATATGCAACTGGCCCTAGAACCTTTCATTGTCTTAGTTGCAAGTCCATTGTCGATACACGACTAAGGTTCAACGTTTTTTGTCCCAGTTGCATGCTCACCTCTCCCCTCAAGAAGCAAATGGACCAAACCCTTTTATGTCCCGGTTGGCAAGTCGACAATCGACATGCAACTCATACCTATCATTTTTTATTGTTCTAGTTGCAAGTCAACACTTGATATGTAACGCCAGTCAACACTTGACATGTAACGCAAGTCAACACTTGCATGTAACTCGACTGGATCTTTTTTGTAGCAGTTGCAAGTCCATCATCAACACACAACTATCCTAGAACTTTTTATTCCATTTGCAACTTCACCCTCAATATGTAACTGGCCCTTGACTCTTTTTTCGTCTGAATTGCAAGTCCATCCTTGACACGCAATTTGCCCTTGACCTTGTCCCAGTTGTAAGTTCACCCTCGACATGTAACTCGGCTCGACCCTTTTTGTTCCATTTACAAGTCCACCATCGACACACAACTATCCTTGATCTTTTTGTCTCAGTTGAAACTACATCCTCAATACACGACTGACCCTTGACTCTATTTTTTGTGTGTCAATTGCAAGTCCACCTTGACACGCAACTTGCCCCTAACATATACCAGTTGCAAGTTCATCCTCGACATCCAACTAACCCAGATACTTTTGTCTGAGTTGAATTTACCATCGACACGTAACTAGGCCATACGCTTTTCTGTCAGTTGCACGCTTGATACAACAATCTTGAAAGCTTTTTTGTTCCATTTTATTATTTTGTTTAAGTTGTAGTTGCACCCTCGACATGCAACTGGATCAGGTTTCTTTTGTTCCACTTGTAAGTGTAATCTTCTCATGCAACTATGCCTTTTTTATTCTAGTTGTAAGTTCACCCTTAAGTGTAATCTTCTCGTTGAACCAATTTTTTTTGTGCCAGTTACAAGTGTATCCTAGACACACAACTGGTCTTAATTTTTTATATTTCAGTTGCAAGTGCTTCCTCTAACCTGACTTTTTTTGTTCTAATTGCAAGTCGCCCTACGACATGACATTTACCCCTATCTTTTTTTCTTCATGTTACAACTTCAACCCAAACATGCAACTGACCCTGACTCTTATTGTTCTATATATGCACCCGTTAAAAAGGATCCCCTTTAAAGACTTATAAACCGCGACCCCTTAAAATGGAAAAAAAATGAGAGGTCAGTTGGTGACAGTTATATTTACCCTCCAACTTTACTGCCTTGTATTGTTCCACTAGAGTTGGTTTGGTTACAACTTGTCGTATCTAATAGCATACCTCCGTTCCATATTAACTGTCGTAAAAATGGCTCTAAATACAGCCGTTTTAGCGACAATTAATATTGAACGGAGGGAGTATCTTATAAGTGTTAGTCATTGTTATATTGTTGTGTGTCTTGCAGAGTGCTTGCATAGAGTTCTTGATCTGTAACCAGTAGTGTGGCTAATAATTAGGAAAATTTCCTTGCAGTATTTTTGTAGGCAACTCCAGAGCACTCCTTTGCAATGTTTTTTTTTGAATCAGGCACATGCTCCTTTCCATCACTTTCATAAAGGAAAGAACAACAATTTCGACAGTTATCCAGCAAGAAAAGAGGGAAGAGAAAGGGGGCGATGTGTTCAATATAACTGGGAAACCCACAACCTAAAGACTCATTATCGAGTCCAAGCTATGGGGCGAAATCCCAGTTATGTTGCTCATCTATCCTATCAAAGTCTAGCACAACACAATTCACCACGACTATCTTCCAAGCCACACCAGGGCTCCAGCTTTAGCAAAACACCACCATCTACCATCAAAATACGCATCGTCTTCCTCAACATTACTTTAAAGAACATCTTCAGTTTCGTTCAGACAAAATCCGCGGGGCTATTAACCATGCTCTAAGATACGCAATGTCACAACGTATGAATCATACTAGACAAGAGGGGAAACGTAATTTTAGGCCTTATTTGCTTCATAGAATAGGAACATCATGTTGGGCACCACTTCAAATCCGTTGACCTTGGAAGTACACAAAGTGCAATGTGTTTGTGCGCGCGTGAAGTAATGTCATGGGTGACGTGACCGTGACTTGTGATGAAGGATGCGGTTGTTGCTCGATCGAGAAATGATGAACAAGAAGCAATATGATAATAGGAGGAATTAACAAAGAAGCAGTTCCCCCGCACATAAAAAGAAGAAGAAGCAGTTAGCGACCATGCCAGGTCCGAATCATCTGACAAGAGCTCCAAGTCCGCAACTTCAGACAAGCCTTCGAGATATACTCGTGCTGTTGGCGCGGTCATGTTCAGACCCATACTGAGGGTGACCACGTCTTGACAACACAGAAAGGGATAGGAACAAAAATAGACTATAGGACTATAGTCTATACAACATTTTCTTCTACGTGAAGCTCGGCCTATCCATGTTCTCCTTGTGACCTGGGGCCGCCTAATTCAAATTGTCCCTTGTCAACTACCCGGCCGGAGTAGCCAGCTAGGTCGACGGCGACAGCACCAACGTACTTCCATGACATAACATATCCTGATAGTCCATGACAGACCGCGTCGATGCGAAGAAGGTGGAGCGGTAGGGTAGGGACGCGTGAAAAGATCAGCATTCAGCAGGCCACCAACCCAAGCCCCCCCCCCCCCCCCCCCCCCCCCGGGAGTCTATGACCAGGTACCGGTCGCTTGTTCAAACGGACATGAAATATTAAACACCAAATCCCATTATCCAAATGATGTTCCACGAACCTACCGCGCGCGCACCAACCGGCCTCGCCTCTATATAAAGGGCACGTCCGGCACGACAGCACAAACACAACAGCAACCTCAACCCCCAACCCCAGCTAAGCATCAGCCTTAGCCTCCTCTGCTTTGCATTCCTCCTTCCAGTTTCAAACTTCCAACATCAATGGCTGCCGTGAAACTCACCCTCCTTGCCATGGCCGTTTTGCTAGGCACCGCGTCAGCGGTAACCTACAACGTCGGCGAGCCCGGCGGTTCGTGGACCCTCAGCACCGACTACAGCACCTGGGTGGCCGGCAAGAAGTTCCATCCTGGTGACGAGATCGTCTTCAAGTATGCATCGGGGACGCACGACGTGGTCGAGGTCAGCAAGGCCGACTACGACTCCTGCAGCGCTGCCAATGGCATCGGTACCACTCTCACGTCCGGTAACGACAAGGTTGCCCTCACCACCGTCGGCACCCGCTACTTCATCTGTGGCATCCCAGGCCACTGCAGCTCCACCACCACTACCACCATGAAGGTCACCATCGACGTCGTGGCGGGTTCCTCCTCACCGTCTTCACCCAACTCACCGCCCATGCCGGCTGATGGTCCTGGCGCAGGCAGCTCTCCCTCGACGCCGCCGCCCTCCGCCGCTACCTCTGTCCAGGCCACGGCAGGATTTGGCCTTGCTGCCCTACTGGTAGCCGGGCTCATGGCTTAGATACATGTATGGATCAGGAGCTGCGCGCATATTTGAGTTTATATATAGTTTTTATCACTGGTGAATACATGTATTTATTTTAGAGCGAGGATGTGGGACCTACTTGTATCTCTCACGTTTGTATGTAATTTGCAGGCCTTCAGCCATTTCATATTGATTTTGGAGGTTAGATTAATAAAGGTGCATCAGTTCATGCCTAGCAATAGCAATATACTTTGTCTTGCCAGATTTTTATTCAGCAATCGCGCTGAAATAATTGGTACAAATTCAAAAGCTAGCTAGAAGCCAGACTTTTAACATTAACATTTGCGATAGGGACTGAAAAGTCAACAATATCTAATTTAGTATGAAAATATAAATAATAGATAGTATAGGTTAAAGCAACTTGGGACGTGTTTGGTTCCGAGTATTTATTTTTTAGCAGACACTACGCATCGATTGGTCGAAGTACCGAAAAGTTCCACAGTTTTCTAAACCATATGATTGAAAGAGCATCAACCGTCTGATCGCACTCCACAACGCACGACCTTTGCAACCAGAAGCTTGTTGCGCTCGGATCAATGCAACAAGATCTTTGTTTGCAAAGTCTGAACCTTTTCTCTCTCAATAGATCGGCTTCTTCTTTCTTTTCCATATCATCATAACGCACTAGCTTTTGCAAGAATGTTTTGTTACGCTCGAGCCAATTGCAACAAGATCCCTATTGCAAAGTCTAAACTTTTTTTAATAGATTGACTTCTTCTCTCTTTTTCATTTCGTCATAGCGCATTGGCCTTTGCAACAAGGGGATTGTTGCGCTCGTACGAATGCTACAAGATTCTTGTTGCAAAAACTTTTGAACCATTTTTGCTCCTGCTAACGTCGTAGCCACCATTCTCCCTTCGTCTCTTTTACCTCCCTTCGTCCACAACGTGCCGCCTTTGTTCAAAGCTAGGATTGCAACCGGGTATGAGTTGCCTCAAGATCGAAGCCGTTCCAACGGTCACGAAGACGGCATACAAGTCGCGGGACATCAGTCGGATGAAGGCGAGCATTCTTCTTAATTTTTCCATTATCTTATTATCAGTCAGCTCATATAAAAAATAATATCCAACAACAGACATACATAACTTTCGATGTCTAAATTTGTACTCCCTCCGTTTCAAAATAACGGTCTCAATTTTGTACTAGCTTTAGTACAAAGTTGTACTAAAACTAAGACAATTATTTTGAAACGAAGAAAGTATATACACAATGATCTAAAAAACCCGCTACCAACTTAACCATTAATTGAACAGCTATAGTTCAACCAACATGTAGTAGCAGAAAATGAATCAGTGGCACCAATTGCAATTCGTTTTGGGCAGCAAAATAATTCATTAACACCAGGTAGCGAAACATAGCATCATTAATATTGGGCAATCAATCACAAATTTCTAAAAATAATCAGTACCACACCCCAGCTCTTTCTCTCTCTCTCTCGCCTCACAATTTTCTTGATGAAAAATCTAAAGCAAAGACTACTCTCAAAGCTTTCTAAGAGCAACTCTAGTAGATACGGCAAATTCTCTGCATGCAAAATCTAAATGTGGGTCGTCGCAAAATGATTATGCAGCACGAAACCCGACACGCAATAATAGATATGACATACTCATATGGCATAAGTATAAATTTGAAGACAGAATGTTTCGCGGTACCAATTATAGCAGAAACATCGTCGGAGCACACAAACACTGAAAAAACAGCTAATATTAGATCACCAGAGTTCGTCTAAGGCCGCCTCAGGTTGCCACTCCTCAAGGGTCTGGGTTGAAGCTGTCGCACGCATCTATGTACCACTTGACGGCGAGGTCGTACGATGCCTGGGCGGCGGCGTGGCGTTTCCGTGCGCCATCTTCACCACGCATTACAATATTGACAGCGGTTCAGAGTCGGATGTCGGCATGGACCACCTCGGTGGTGTACGAAAGGGCTTAGTGGCTGAGCTGCACGAACCGCTCACAAGCACGGTCGAAGATTGGGTCGCCAACGTTGCGGAACAAACACAATCCAGAAAGAGGCTTTGGATGGTCATTTTACAGTACGAAGCCCCGGTGCCATGGTAGTCAGCACGAGATCCTCACCCCAAGGCGTCATGGTAGTATGTGGTATCCAAGACACCATGGTATTCAGTGGCCTTGACGTGGCTGACATGACTTATTCCACGACGCATTTGATCGGAACGTTATGATGTCTAGCATGACGCTTAACGGATGAACGTCATGAAAAATGATCAGATTTTTTTCATTTTTTAGGTTTATTTTATGTTTAAAATTCATATTTAGGTTAAAATGGTAAAAAAAATTGTGGTCTACCCGTTCAAAAAAACTTCTTGTGATCCCGAGAGAACAGCAGCGTCATTCAGCTCCGGTGGTGCCTGAAGCCACCAACCCAGGCCGGCCGCGTATGACCAGGTCCAGGCACTAGTAGAACCTTGATCAAATGCACACGACTATTTCAGTCAAAATGCAATATTTAAATATCGTTCCACAGTGTCAAAAAAATAAAAAATGCGGTTCCACGAACCTACCGCGCGCACCAACCGGCCTCGCTTCTATATAAAACGGGCCCGTCCGGCACGACAACACACAAACACAACAGCAACCCCAGCCCAACCCCCAAGCTAAGCATCAGCCTTAGCCACCTCTGATTTGCATTCCTCATTCCAGTTCCAACCGCAAGCAATGGCTGCCATGAAACTCACCCTCCTTGTCATGGCCGTCTTGCTAGGCACCGCGTCAGCAGTAACCTACAACGTCGGTGAGCCCGGCGGTTCGTGGACCCTCAGCACCGACTACAGCACCTGGGTGGCCGGCAAGAAGTTCCATCCTGGTGACGAGATCGTCTTCAAGTATGCATCGGGGACGCACGACGTGGTCGAGGTCAGCAAGGCCGACTACGACTCCTGCAGCGCTGCCAATGGCATCGGCACCACTCTCACATCCGGTAACGACAAGGTTGCCCTCACCACCGTCGGCACCCGCTACTTCATCTGCGGCATCCCAGGTCACTGCAGCTCCACCACCACTACCACCATGAAGGTCACCATCGACGTCGTGGCGGGTTCCTCCTCACCGTCTTCACCCAACTCACCGCCCATGCCGGCTGATGGTCCTGGCGCAGGCAGCTCTCCCTCGACGCCGCCGCCCTCGGCCGCTACCTCTGTCCAGGCCACGGCAGGATTTGGCCTTGCTGCCCTACTGGTAGCGGGGCTCATGGCTTAGATACATGTATGGATCAGGCGCTGCCACTAGTAGAGAAACCCCCCTTTAGTACCGGTTCCAAAGGGCTTTTAGTACCGATTTTGGAACCGGTACTAAAGATCCGGTACTTAAACCCCTCCCCCTTTCGTACCGGTTCCTTACGAACCGGTACTAAAGGTGCCTCCACGTGGTCACGGAGGAGCCCGCGGGGCTGGAGACCTTTGGTACCGGTTCGTAACACGAACCGGTACTAAAGGCTATTTCGTAAAAAAAATTATTCATTTTTTTTCTAATTATTTTTCACCCCTCTTTTTTTTAGAATATCTAGTATTTCCATTAGTGTCTAACTACATTTAATCTCTAGTCAAATTACTTACCTGTGGTCAAACTTCCCAGTCGGTCACCCATCCTTTCACCCATCCTTACACTACTCCAGCACTAGCACGCTTAACTTCCGAGTTCCTTTCCCTCCCACTTCCAAGTGCTTCGCACGCATGTTGTTGATACTAGTATCATATCAATCCTATTAACATGTTGGTCGATGTCACATTTCTTTATTGTTTAAATTCCAGATAATTCTTTTAATAAAAAATTTAATGATGTAATAACAATGTTGAATAAATAGATAAAATTAACTTTTTAAATTTGTATTATTTTTAATTATTTTTTTAATTTTTAATATTTTTTTGCCAAACCTAAAACCTAAAAATTTGAAAATCTTATAATTTGCTAAAGGTAATAGTAATCTTTATGCAGATGCAATTATTAATTTTAATTTTGAAAAAAATAAAAATATATAAATTTCTAAATTTCCTTTTAACTCAAAATAAATCATTAAATGCATGAAAAATATCAAATGAAGTGAGAAAGGGTTGAAATTTTAGTATGTGGATTTGAATGCTGCATGTTGGATGCAAAAAAAGTCTTGAGTTTAAATAAGTTTGGAAAAATGAAATGCTTTTGAAACACATGTGTTTTCGTTTGAAACCCTTGTACTTTGAAAGAGATGGTCCAGTTTGTACACGAAGTGCATCCAGTTTTTGCCGTAATCCTCTCAACTTTTGCACACATGCTATGTGGGTCAAATGATGATACCATGCCAAGTTTCAACCGTTTCTGAGTTCAGTTGTAGTGCTTTCCAATTACAGGGTCATTTAGCTCAAAATAAATCATTAAATGCATAACAAATAGCAAATGAAGTCAGAAAGGGTTAAAATTTTAGTATGTGGCTTTGAATGCTGCATGTTGTATGCAAAAAAATTCTTGAGTTGAAATAAGTTTAGAATAATGAAATTCCTTTGAAACACACGTGTTTTCGTCTGAAACCCTCGTACTTTGAAAGAGATGGTCCAGTTTGTACACGAAGTGCATCCAGTTTTTGCCGTAATCCTCTCAACTTTTGCACACATGCTATGTGGGTCAAATGATGATACCATGCCAAGTTTCAACCTTTTCTGAGTTCAGTTGTAGTGCTTTCCAATTACAGGGTCATTTAGCTCAAAATAAATCATTAAATGCATGAAAAATATCAAATGAAGTGAGAAAGGGTTGAAATTTTAGTATGTGGATTTGAATGTTGCATGTTGGATACAAAAAAAATCTTGAGTTGAAATAAGTTTGGAAAAATGAAATGCCTTTGAAACACATGTGTTTTCGTCTGAAACCCTCGTACTTTGAAAGAGATGGTCCAGTTTATACACGAAGTGCATCCAGTTTTTGCCGTAATCCTCTCAACTTTTGCACACATGCTATGTGGGTCAAATGATGATACCATGCCAAGTTTCAACTGTTTCTGAGTTCAGTTGTAGTGCTTTCCAATACAGGGTCATTTAGCTCAAAATAAATCATTAAATGTATGAAAAATAGCAAATGAAGTCAGAAAGGGTTGAAATTTTTTTGAATGCTGCATGTTGGATGCAAAAAAAGTCTTGAGTTGAAATAAGTTTAGAAAAATGAAATTTCTTTGAAACACATGTGTTTTCGTTTGAAACCCTCGTACTTTGAAAGAGATGGTCCAGCTGACAAAAGGAGATCAGTAAAAAAAGTGAAAAACGTTCCCCGGCTCGGCGAATAGGCGAAACAATCGTTAGCCCTGTTGAAGTTGTTTAGCGACGATATCGTCCACGTCAAGGGGATGGCGCCCGGTACTAAAATTTATGATTACCTACCCACTGATCACACACGTACAGTGACTTAATTAAATTGCCAGCAACGGCTGACACAACCCTTTAGTACCGGTTCGTAACACGAACCGGTACGAAAGGAAAACCTTTAGTACCGGTTCGTGTCACGAACCGGTACTAAAGGTTTTCTGGACCTTTTAGTACCGGTTCGTAACACGAACCGGTACGAAAGCCCCTCACGAACCGGTACGAAAGCTCTTCGCCCGCCTGGACATCCAAACCTGTACGAAAGACCCCTTTAGTACCGGTTCGTAAGGAAACCGGTACTAAAGGTTTAGACGGTTGCCCCTTTTTCTACTAGTGTGCGCAGTTTATATATAGTTTTTATCACTGGTGAATACATGTATTTATTTTAGAGCGAGGATGTGGGACCTACTTGTATCTCTCACGTTTGTATGTAATTTGCAGGCCTTCAGCCATTTCATATTGATTTTGGAGGTTAGATTAATAAAGGTGCATCAGTTCATGCCTAGCAATAGCAATATACTTTGTCTTGCCAGATTTTTATTCAGCAATCGCGCTGAAATAATTGGTACAAATTCAAAAGCTAGCTAGAAGCCAGACTTTTAGCATTAACATTTGCGACAAGGACTGAAAAGTCAACAATATCTAATTTAGTATGAAAATATAAATAATAGATAGTACAGATTAAAGCAACTTGGGACGTGTTTTGTTTCGAGTATTTATTTTTTAGCAAACACTACACATCGATTGGTCGAAGTACCGAAAAGATCCACAGTTATCTAAACCATATGATTGAAAGCGCATCAACCGTCTGATCGCACTACACATCGCACGACCTTTGCAACCAGAAGCTTGTTGCGCTCGGATCAATGCAACAAGATCTGTGTTTGCAAAGTCTGAACCTTTTTCTCTCAATAGATCGGCTTCTTCTTTCTTTTCCATATCATCGTAACGCACTAGCCTTTGCAAGAATGATTTTGTTGATGAAAAATCTAAAGCGAAGACTACTCTCAAAGCTTTCTAAGAGCAACTCTAGCAGATACGGTAAATTCTCTGCCCGCATGCAAAATCTAGATGCGGGACGTCGCAAAATGATTATGCAGCACGAAACACGGCACGCCATAATAGATACGGCATACTCATATGGCATAAGTATAAATTTGAAGACAAAATGTTTCGTGGTACAAATTATAGCAGAAACATCGTCGGAGCACACAAACATTTAAAAAACACCTAATATGAGATCACTAGAGTTTGTCTAAGGCCGCCTCAGGTTGCCGCTCCTCAAGGGTCTGGGTTGAAGCTGCCGCACGCATCTATGTACAGCTCGACGGCGAGGTCGTAGGATGCCTGGGCGGCGGCGTGGCGTTTCCGTGCGCCATCTTCACCACGTATTACAATATTAACAGCGATTCAGAGCCGGATGTCGGTGTGGACCACCTCGGTGGTGTAGGAAAAGGGCTTAGTGGTTGAGCTGCACGAACCGTTCACAAGCACGGTCGAAGGTTGGGTCGCCGATGTTGCGGAACAAACACAATCCATAAAGAGGCTCTGGATGGTCATTTTACCAAAGCCTACTCACATAGCCTCCTAATCGGCCACCATCACACAAAAACACTATCAAACGTTGAATTGCAACCTCGTCACCTTCTCATCCACATCAAAACGTCGTTGGCTTCTTCTCACATGATCGCTGCTACCGCCGCCACCTAGTCCAGGTCAAGTCCCGACGCCACCTCTCCTCAAGGTCTCAAGTGAGCGGCGGCCAGATCAGCCATCAGGCGAGGTATGGGCCAAATCTACCATGAGGCGAGCCGCGACGGCCAATGACCCCATCTGACCGATCTCCCCCCATCTTTGTCTCTATTGAAAGACAAATATCTCGACGTAGAGGTCGCTCCTAGAGTGCGATGATGATCTCACGGTGATGTTACTACTAAAAAACTAGGCTAAGCACAAAGATCAACTCACCCTCCTCTCTACTCCCCTCCTCCCCTCTCTCTTTCCCCTCCCTCTTTGTGAGTCTTCCAGCCGTGCCAGGCTCCTCTTTCCTTCTTCTCCGGCGGCGCTGCCGCTTGGAGAGGGAGTGGGAGGGGAGGCCGTGGCGTAGTATGTAGTGACGCTATGACGGTAATATGGAGCGGCGAGTGGGATCCCTGCGACCGGATCTGGCTCGATTTGGATTTATTTTCCTTCCTTCCAAAGCTTCAATGGTTGGAGATGGAAGGAAAGAAAGGATCCGCCGTTTCTATCAATAAGGTCAGCCTTTTCCTCTTCAATAAGATCTACGGTTGGGTGATTCATCTTCGATTTTCTTCTCTTGAGTCCCTTCCTAGCCATCATGGGGATGGCGGAGGTGCTTGGGTATTTGTGAATCAAGATTGGATTGCTCAGCGGGGAAGTTCTCCTGCTGCTGCATCTTTTGGACTTTCATCCTCGACGGCTCTTTGTTTACGGCTGCATGCCGTCTCGCCGTCGACCTTTCGGGCCGAAAGGCGGCCTCCCGGTGAACTCAACTCCGCGGCAGTTTGTCCGCGTCAGCTCTTCTTCAACCTCCCGGCCGGTGTGCCAAAGAGGAGGCCCTACTGCTCCAAGATTAGTGACAGACAGACTCAGGGCCTCACCTCTCCTATTTTGATCAGATATCAATAATCAAAATGTGTAAACTTACCGTTCGTTATGCCGCGACGCATTTCATACTGCAAATATGTTTTACAGCAACCCGTATTCAGAATATGCCAGTTTAAAATATGGTGGATCTGCTAGAGTTGCTCTAACGCACATGCTTCTTGATCCTCAGCCCTTGCGTTGGACATCCTGTGGTCTACCCTTAATAAAAAGAAAAACATCCTGTGATCCATAAAGAACAGCAGCGTCCTCGTGCAAGCAAACACCCCGCTACAGTTTGCCACCAACCAGACCGGACGCGTATGAACAGGTCCAGGTACTAGTAGAACTTGTTCAAATGCACACGACTGTTTCAGTCAAAATGCAATATTCAAATGCCGTTCCACGAACCCACCGCGCGCGCCAACTGGCCTCGCTTCTATATGAAATGGGCCCGTCCGGCACGACAGCACAAACACAACAGCAACCCCAAACCAAACCCAAGCTAAACATCAGCCTTAGCCACCTCTGATTTGCATCCCTCATTCCCAGTTCCAACCGCAAGCAATGGCTGGCATGAAACTCACCCTCTTTGCAATGGCCGTTTTGCTAGGCACGGCGTCGGCGGTAACCTACAACGTTGGCGAGCCGGGCGGTTCGTGGACCCTCAACACCGACTACAGCATCTGGGTGGCCGGCAAGAAGTTTCATCCCGGTGATGACATCGTCTTTAAGTACGCATCGGGGGCGCACGACGTGGTGGAGGTCAGCAAGGCGGACTACGACTCCTGCAGCGCTGCCAACAGCCTCGGTAGCACTCTCACTTCCGGCAACGATGTCGTTCGCCTGACCACCGTGGGCACCCGCTACTTCATCTGCAGCATCCCAGGTCACTGCAGCTCCACCACCACTACCACCATGAAGGTTACCATCGACGTTGTGCCGGGTTCCTCATCGCCGTCGTCACCCGACTCACCCAAGCCGGCTGATGGTCCTGGCGCAGGCAGCTCTCCCTCGACGCCGCCGCCCTCTCACTACGCCAAAACTGCTAGTTGCCGACGGCTTTTGCCGTCAGCATAGCCCAGAAAACCGTCGGCATAGGCTATGCCGACGGTGGCCGTCGGCATACGGCCGTCGGGATCTCTTCCAACAGCAAAGCTCGAACCGCCGTCGGCATAGATATTGCCGTCGGCAACGTATCTAAGCCGACGGCTTTTATCCGGCCGTCAGCATCTAATACACGTCGGCAAACTGAATACATAACGGCTTCCCCAAACGCCGTCATTGAGCTATGCCGACGGCAATCCCGTCGGCATACATTGGACACGTGGCATCGTCTGGGTGCCCCTGGCTTGGAGGTATGCCGACGGCAGTCCCCTCGGCATATATTTTTGATAAAAATAAAAAAAAATGACGTGGCGGGCGCCGTTTCCGGCGGCAGCGGAGCTGTTTCCGGCGGGCGCCGTTTTCGGCGGCAAAGGTGCGGCCACGGCAGCTCTGCCTCTGTGGCCTGTGCGTGTCGCGACGAGTGGGTAGGAAGCCCGTGGAGAGGAGGCCGTCGCCGTCCACCGCCCGTCGACGCATGGACTACGAGGCAGGTTGGAGCTGGCCGCGGACGAGCGAGGCGCCTAGCTGATGGCCGCGCGCAGGTCGGGCGACAGGAGCTCCCACGGCTGGAGGGCGTCCTTGGCGCGGCTGGAAGGCGGCCATGCTCCGTGGCTGGATGGAGGGCGGCGGCCCGGCGGGAGGTGCCGCCGGCTGGAGGCGGGGGCGACGGGTGGTGCAGCCGGCTGGAGGCGGGGACGTCGGGTGGTGCAGTCGGCTAGAGGCGGGGGCGGCGGGCGGTGCGTCCTGTTGGAGGCCGGGGCGGCGGGCGGTGCGGCCTGCTGGAGGCGGGTGCGGCCGGCTGGAGACGGTGGCGGCGGGGGCGGCGGGCGGTGCATCCGGCTGGAGGCGGGGGCGGCGGGCACTGCGGCCGGCTGGAGGCGGGGGAGGCGGGCCGGCGAGGAGTGTTGTGTGCGTGGTGGAGAGGAGAGGCGTGGGGGAGGAGGGTGGGGGAGAGGATAGCGCGTGGTGGTGAGGTCCGTGGACAGTGCGTGGTGGGGGTGGCTACCCCTGCCACGTCACTGATCCGTGGGAGAGGGGGTAGACCAATAGGATGCTTGCATTTATTTGTGTTTGTTTGTTCCATTTATTTTATTAAAATATCTATGCTAAAGTTAAGTAAATAAATTCAATTTTTTTGTACACCTTCTACTAATCATAAACCAATACAACGTCAAATTTTGTAAAGTTTGGACTTTGTTTGCATTTTCAAAAAAAATGAGAAATCGATAAAGTCGTTGTTTCATTGTTTTTCAAAAATGTTTTCAAAAGGGAAATGTTTTTTTTGTAAAAATAATTGGAAAATCTATTTTTCAAAAGTATGCTTATTGGAATGGGTAACAAGATTGCAAAATTTCACGCCTAGATATCACCGGTCATGTCCCCCTCCCCCGTTTTGACCGCAGTTTGAAACCGGCTTAAATAATTCAAAAAAATAAAAAAATGTAAAACTTTTGCATATGTGTGTATATTTGAATGGCCAACAAGTTTGCCAAAGGAAGTTTTCATTTTCGTTTCACGAAAAAACCATTTTTCATTTTCCGAGTGCCGAAAGTAGGGTCTTTTTGTGAAGGATCTAGCAAAATTTGATGTCATTTTGAACCAATCCATTTTTGTATTATACTATACCATATGTTATTAACAATTGACCAAAGTTTCTATGTAAAAAATTTCTTATACACCTCTGCTGAAAAAGACAAATTGTCGTCGATTCAGTTGGAACGGGGTGAAATTTGAACTACAAGTGCTTGATAGTTTGCTCTTTAATTTTTTAAAAAATCATTTCTAGGTGCACAAGTATTCATTTCATCAGAGATCCACAAAGGTTTTTGCAAGATTCCACCCCTAGCTTTCGCCGGCCATGCCCCCCACCCCCGTTTTGACCGCATTTTGAAATCGGTGCTTAAACAATTCAAAAAAAATAAAAAAAATGTAAAACCTTCGCATTGCATCCTAATTTATGTCCTAGTAACCATACAAACCAACAAACTTGGAATAATGCAAATCTATTTAAAAAGTCTTCTCAAAATGGGCTATCGAGTATGAAGGTTCATGGCTTTCGAGCCAAATGACCGATGTTAGTGCTACTTTCAAAGGATAGTTTTACCAAATGATCTCATATTTTGCATATGTGTGTATATTTGAATGGCCAACAAGTTTGCCAAAGGAAGTTTTCATTTTCGTTTCACGAAAAAACCATTTTGCATTTTCCGAGTGCCGAAAGTAGGGTCTTTTTGTGAAGGATCTACCAAATATTTGATGTAATTTCGAACCAATCCATTTTTGTATTATACTATACCATATGTTATTAACAATTCACCAAAGTTTCTATGTAAAATTTTTCTTATACACCTCTGCTGAAAAAGACAAATTGCCGCCGATTCAGTTGGAACGGGGTGAAATTTGAACGACAAGTGCTTGATAGTTTGCTATTTATTTTTTCAAAAAATCATTTCTAGGTGCACAAGTACTCATTTCATCAGAGATCTGCCAAGAGTTTTGCAAGATTCCACCCCTAGCTATCACCGCCCATGCCCCCCCCTCCCCATTTTGACCAAATTTTGAAATTTGTGCTTAAACAATTCAAAAAAAAATCAAAAAAATGTAAAACCTTCACATTGCATCCTAATTTATGTCCTAGTAACCATACAAACCAACAAACTTGGAATAATGCAAATATATTTAAAAAGTCTTCTCAAAATGGGCTATCGAGTATGAAGGTTCATGGCTTTCGAGCCAAATGACCGATGTTAGTGCTACTTTCAAAGGATAGTTTTACCAAATGATCTCATATTTTGCATATGTGTGTATATTTGAATGGCCAACAAGTTTTCCAAAGGAAGTTTTCATTTTCGTTGCACGAAAAAACCATTTTTCATTTTCCGAGTGCCGAAAATAGAGTTTTTTTGTGAAGGATCTACCAAATATTTGATGTCATTTTGAACCAATCCATTTTTGCATTATACTAGACCATATGTTATTAACAATTGACCAAAGTTTCTATGTAAAATGTTTCTTATGCACCTCTCCTGAAAAAGACAAATTGCCGCCGATTAAGCTGGAACGGGGTGAAATTTGAACTACAAGTGCTTGATAATTTGCTCTTTATTTTTTCAAAAAATCATTTCTAGGTGCACAAGTACTCATTTCATCGGAGATCCACTAAGATTTTTGCAAGATTCCACCCCTAGCTATCACCGGTCATGCCTAAGATTGCCTCGCGTAAACACTACCTGTTTGTTCTATTATTATAGTCTATGTAAATTTGAAAATATAGTATGCCAACAGAATTCTTGCAAGATTCTGATCCATAAACATATGAAATTTGTCAAAATCCATGAAGGCATGAATTACTTATGATTTTTATAAACTATAAGGACTTATTTGCAAAAGTACAGTATGTCGCATTTTTAACCTATCCAAAAACAGAAACAAAGTGAATATTCATAATCTATGGAAAATTCTACCCCAAATTGATATATAATTTGCATATGTTTAAATTTAGATAACTCAAAATGAATATTTAAAAAACATTAAATTAAAATAATAATTGAAAAAATGTTGCCGACGGTATAACCGTCGGCATAGCTCTAGCGCCGTTAGTCGGCAGGCAGACCACGAGCCACGTGGCATATATACCGACGGGTATAGATATGCCGACGGCCTGGGGCATCTTTGCCGATGGCTAAAGGTATGCCGACGGCCACCGTCGGCATATCTATAGCTAAGCCGACGACTTTTTGTTGCCGAGGGTAAAATGGAAGTCGTCGGCTTAGCTTCAGATATGCCGACGGTGGCCGTCGGCATATCTTCGGCCGTCGGCAACTACAGATTTTGGCGTAGTGTCTGCCGCTACCTCTGTCCAGGCCACGACAGGATTTGGCCTTGTCGCCCTACTAGTAGCCGGTCTCATGGCTTAAATACATATACACGATTAGCAGCCGCGCGCACATATTTGAGATTATACATTGTTAACTTTATCATGGGTGAATACATGTATTTTTGTATTTTGTTTAGGACGAGAATGTGATAGTTACTTGTATCATTTGTATCTATCATGTGTGTGTATAATCTGCAGGAGGCCAGGCCTTCATGGGCTTTTTATTGATTCCAGAGGATCCCTTCATTTCAGAATATAAGGTGTATTGGTTTTCGTGCAACTCAGCCATTTAAATATTTGATTAAGGTTATAAAATAAATTAACAACATCTCCACTACCTAATAGATAAAATATGAAACTACTTTTCATAATGGAACTGATGATATAAATTTCGTATTGTGGATATTGATATATTTTTTTAAAAACATGATCAAACATGCATTCGTTTGACTTTTGAAAAATCAAATACACCTTATATAAGAAAACGGAGGAATTATTTAATAAGCGTATCATTACGAATATTATTTTAGTTTTTTAAGGAATTGCCTAGTGGCTCGTAATTGATTAACCGAAATTGTTACATCAGCTGATACAAGAGGCATAATGTGGTTCAAAGATCATGAAATTGGAGAGAATGTACTCCCTCCATCAAAATATACATCTCCTAATACATTTTGAGGTTGTATTTGACCCCTATTGAGGGCAATAATATATGATATACATGTTACGAAAAATATACCATCAAACTTGTAGTATGTGAGAACTTTCTAATTTTAATACCATACATCGCATATATTATTATATCAATGGTCAAAGGCAATATCGAATAATGTATTAGGACCTATATATTTGGATGGAGGGAGTACAAATATCTTTACAAAAGTTTCCTTCCTTAGAGCATCTAAGATTGGAGTCCTCAAACCACCCCTAAAGCGTTCGGCGGACAGTCCAGTAACCGTCAAGTCAAAAATTCCACCCAACAGACCCCTCTATAACAAACCCAGCCGTTTGGCTTGTCCGTCAACCACAAACCCAGTCCATGTGTGGGATGGATATGATGCGGATCGTACGAACCTAGACACATACACCACATCAAACTAATTCATCGTCTATGTATTCAAACTCGCACCACATCCCCACTCGGACCCAAACTCTGCTCTTGTCCTCTCCCTCCAACTTCACTCCGTCCACTCTGCTCCCCGTCTCTTCCCCTCCCCAGGCCAGCATGGTCGGATCCGGCAGTGAATCTAGTAGCTCGGCAGACCTCGTCGACTAGGATACACTGATCGGGGAGTATTCAAGTGATGACAACGATGAGCTCGCGTTCTGCATCACCCTCCCATGTCCACAGATGGACAAGGGCGAGAGGTTGAGATATGCTCTTCCCTCGTCCGCCTCACGAGGAAAATCCACGCCCAACTACCCTGATACTTTGCAATATGCGCCCTTCCCCGCCGTCCCTCCTCCTCCTAGCTGGCTATGAGTTATCATCTTGTGCCACTGAGCCTACAACGAAGGACGTTCGGATTTGAGACACGCTCTGCTCCCCCCGCTAGGCAACGGGACACACAAAGGGCAACGAAGGCCGGTCCTAGCCGCTTCGGATGTGGGTCGTGCAGATCTGTGATCATCGAGCCCGAGGATGACCTCCACGATGTCATCCACCGGTCGTTGACCTCGGCGAAGATGGGCGCGAGGCGTTAGCACCGCAAAATGCCAAGGTTCTTCGGCTTGGCATCAATGAGTCCAAGCGCCTCGCGATGAACAAGGTAGTGGCTGAGGCGAGAGCCACATGTATTGTCAAGGAGCAGGCTTATGCCGCTTTGCGTCTAACCGAGATCATCTCATCCTCACCCGCACCACCACCAACGACGAGGAAGACCCCCCCCCCCTCATTCGACCTCTGCCGCCTATGCCAAAGACTTCTACCACTGCTCCGAAGACCCTACGTACGAGAATCGAGAAAGTGGTGATTTCTACATGTATATATATTATCCACTTCTAGATAGTATTTTGCTAATGCTATGCCCGGTTTATGTTAAACTTTGCTATGCCCTATCCTATTAACTTGCTATGTTTGGCCATGTACTAATGTCCAGTGAATATTGAATACTATGCATATGTTGATCTATGGTGTGCAATTTTCTCGTTGCATGGATTGCATGTATTTGGATATTTTCTTGTGAGAAAACGGTTACGGACGCGGACATTTGAGAGATGATTGGATGCTGTCCGCGAACATTTAATTCGGAGGTCATATTTGTCATTTTCAGTTGTAGATGATTTTAATGGAGCTTTGAAATAATCTACATTTCAAACAAAATTGGTCCTAACTGCAAAACTCTTGCTGCAATCTGTATGCAGGAGACTAGCTTCATCTTGCATGCTACCAAACCCTCGCCCCAATCAAGGAGAAGATCGGCACATGATGTCTAGAAGATGGTGATCCAGGTTCTAGAGGAAGGTACCCCTCTTGGACTTTAAACACATCGTCTTCATTGGAGCCGTCGGACTCCTGTAAGGTTGATTCAAATTTGTCAGTTAGATTATAGAAATCCACAACTGAACCAAACATAGATTCCATAAAAAAGCGAGCCTTCAAATAATTTCGCTATCGAATTTTACCAAAGCACAGTCGAAAAATACACGTACGAGCGAACCAAAAAGTAAACCTTCGAACGATTTCTAAAAATCTACTGCGAAAAATCAAAATCTGTTCGAAAGGTGCTTTCAATTTTTCAAAGAAAATTTTCAGAAATCCATAACCGAACCAAAGAGAGCCTTTAAACACGGCGTCTTCACTGGAGTCGTTGGACTCCTGTAAGGTAGCTACAGCACGAGGCACAACGAAGTGTGAAAAGGTCAGCGACCCAGCCCGGCCGTGTATGACCAGGTACGTACTAGTACTAGTAGTAGCACTGGCTTTCTTCAAACCCACACGACTATTCAACACCAAGATAAACTAAACAAATGTCATTCCACCAACCGATCTCGCTATGTGCTTGCTTGTTTGTATATATATAAAGGGCACAAGGGCAGCACAAATCCAACAGGAACCCAACCCCGCTAAGCATCAGCACAATCTGCTTTGCATTCCTCCTCCTTCCAAGTTCCTTTTTCCAGTTCCAACCGCAAGAAATGGCTGCCACGAAAATTACCATCCTTGCCATGGCCGTCTTGTTAGGCACCGCGTCAGCGGTAACCTACAACGTCGGCGAGCCGGGCGGTTCGTGGACCCTCAACACCGACTACGGCACCTGGGTGACCGGCAAGAAGTTCCATCCCGGTGATGACATCGTCTTCAAATACGCGTCGGGGGCGCACGATGTGGTCGAGGTCAGCAAGTCCGACTACGACTCCTGCAGCGCTGCCAACAGCCTCGGTACCACTCTCACGTCCGGCAACGACGTTGTTCGCCTGACCACCGTAGGCACCCGCTACTTCATCTGTGGCATCCCAGGGCACTGCAGCGCCACCACCACCGTCACCATGAAGGTCGCCATCAATGTTGTGCCGGCTTCCTCCTCGCCGTCCTCACCCGCCCCGGCCGCAGGTCCCGGTGCGAGCAACTCTTCCCCGCCGCCACCGTTCTCTGCTGCTACCTCCGTCAAAGCCGGATTTGGCCTTGTCATCCTACTTGTAGCCGGTCTCATGGCTTAGATTGCATATTTCAGCTGCGCGCACATATGATGAGCTTATATATTCTTTGACTAGTTATTACTCGTGAACATATACATGAATTGTTTTTTAGGAGGATGTGAGAACTACTTGTATCTCCTATGTCTGTATGTAATCTACTTCTGTTGGCCTTTAGGCATTTCGTATTCATTTTGGACGTTAAATTAATAAAAGTGCATCAGTGCATGCCTAGCTATAGCAACATCTTTTAGTCTCTTGTACAAGTCTCTTATAAAGCGATCGTCATTGAATGATTATATTGGATTTGTTATAAAAATATTTGTTCATAGATACATTCACAAAAAAAAAATTATAGATACTATAGGTCAAAGCAACTTGGCCTTGTGGAAATAGTACTCATAACACAAATGTAGAGTTCATAGGTTGCAAGGGAGGTAAGTACTCCCTACGTAAACTAATATAATATGTTTTAGATCACTAATTTAGTTATCTAAAACATCTTATATTAGTTTACAGAGGGAGTAGAATACAAATCATTTCCCTGGAGGGTGGCTAGGGTTTTACTTCCTCGCTGCGACTATACACCACGAATTAGCTTCCATCGATGAACTCCCTATGGTTGATACTCCGATCTTCTATATCAACTTCATTGTTAGTCCGGTGCCTTCTGCCTCCCAGCACCATTCCGCCCCAAGTTCTGGTCCGAATGACGATGATGTCTCACGCACAATCTTCCATCAACTCTCCAATAGTAGAGAAAAGATTATTTCCAACTTAATTGTTGGTGCGCTAAATTTAAAAAGTCAGAACTTTTTTTTTCAAATAGTGCTGGTGTGGGTGTTTTTGGTACCCCAATTTTATACGGTTAATGTTGGCGTTCGAAAATTAAGAAACGTCATCACTATGTGATGCCAATTGTGTTGGACAAGGAAAAAAATACCGTTGTCGTAGTACAAGATTACACGCCATAGATATATGATATTGTGGTGGCGTTGTTTAAAGGTAAACGCCCTCAAAGTTTTAAAAAATCACTAATGTTTTGTTTTAATTTTTTATGCTTATTATGGTATATTATTAAAAAGGTATAATTTGTGTTTCAATATTTTTAATATCTTTCTTGTTAATACTAATGCCCTATTATCAATGTTTTAAATAGACGTCTATAGCCTTTTGAGAATGTTGGGGCTAAATGAATTCATGTAACTTTCCGACTATAGCCCCATTTAGCCCGGCTATAGCCCTATTTTGAGGGTCGGGGATATTTTCTATAGCCGGCTATTTAAAACATTGCCTATTGTATATATATATATATATATATATATATATATATATATATATATATATATATATATAGTGAAGCTATTCATCACCCAGGATACAAAATAATTTATTCTTCACCTGAGGTAATTTTACGAACCTTTCATAAAAAATTACATTTGTAATGCAACTAGTTACATTAATATGAATTCACTACATAATTTTTGACATAAAAAAATAAAAATATAGCTCATAAGATAAAAAAAATACATTTTATGTATATTTCACCCCATTATTTTTACGTTTGTAATTTTACGTAACATAAAATATATTTTATGGTGATTATATTTGTTTACGTTTTCTTTTTACGTATGAAATAAGATCAAATTTACGAAATGTAAAATTATGGTGTATTAATGTCAAATCAGAGGGGGGTGAAGAATAACTATTCCTCATCCAGGGTGACGAATAGTCTATCCCTATATATATATATATATTAAAAATCTCATTTTTTTCAAATTAATTTGGTTTTCATTTCATTTCATGTTTTATATTTGTTTGTTTTATTTCGTTTTTTTCTTAATTAAAGGGTACTTATTCTTACATGGTTATATATAAGTGTTTTCTATTCTGATGCCTCTCCTTCCTTAGTTTTGCTTGTTTTTGCCCAAGCAAACTAATTTTGCTCACTTTTGCCCCTCCCCCGCTCCCCCATTCTCATAAAAGCCCAAACGGGGCCTTGCCGTCCGGTCAAAGAAGTTGACCGTTACCTTCTCAGTTACTGACTAATAGGCCACATTTGATGGTGGGCCCCGTATGACAGGTTGGACTTGCACGCCCGCTTATGATGTGTGGACCCCATTCGTGTGAACTATCACTTTCAGTTGCCTAAAATAGCCCTGAGTAGCCGCATCACCCACACAACTAGCCCGTGCTGCCACTATATTCCAGCATCGGGGATTTTCTACCCCCACGCTGTTACTAGTCATTGTCCTATTGCCATTATCCTAGTAGTGCTCCTATGGCTAGTCCTTTAGTGTAAAAATTCTGGAGCTAATCATAGTATCCTATTTCAACTCCAATGTACTCCTAGCTTTTTGTTGATGATTTCTTCTATATATTCTTTTGTCACCTTGAATTTCTGAACTCAAGTGCTGACTTGGAATATGAATTGAATAACAAGGAGATAATTGGGCATGTTTTTCCTGTTTTTTATTGATGTTGCTTACATAGGTAGGCACTACTTATATCATTCATATATTAATGTATTTTAGTACACAATTTGTCTCAATTGTTGTTGTCATTGAAGTTGGTGACCTGCATAGTTTATTTAAATATATGTGATGAACTTTTGATTTGCATGACCTGCAAGTCATGGTTTCGTCAGACAGGTGGAGCCAAAGCTTTGTTGTTATAATGTATAATGACCCGTGTGTAGGCATGCGATGCTCTGTAAATTAATTACTAGTTTGTGTATTTGACAGAGAGAGATCATCTTCGCTGCTCTGATGGAGATCTAGCTTGACAACCAGCATGGCGAATCGGATGAATATCCAACCTGGAAATCATGTCGGAATGTGCATGCAACGGCCTTCATGAACGGGCCATACTATTTCACAAAATGTTTGTTTTTTATTATTATTGCTTTTTTTTTCTATGCATATTACGTAGATGATAGAAAGATCCCTCATTTAATATCAAGTAAAATTCAACCTTTTGGATGTTGCACCACCTTTACATGTCAAGTATATCTAGCAGTGTTACTATCGAATTAGGATGTTGCTAGGCCTTCTTGAACTGAAGGGTCGTACGTGTCGTACTCCTACAAGTACAACATGAGGTTAACTTTTTTTTTGAAAAAGGAGAAAAAACCCCGGAAAAAAAAACAGGGGTTGTATAGAGATGTGATTAGCAAAGGATTGCTACTTAGGAAAGTCGGCTAGGGGCTATACTAAAGCTTACTAGTTGGCCTATGTTAACCGGATCCTAATCACTATCTCAAGAGTTTGTGTAGAGATGCCGACTTTATAGTAAGTACTTCATTTTTTAAGAAGAAGAAGAAGTGATTTTTTTAATTTGATTTACTCAACATAAACACACTGCTTAGTGTTGCATATTTTCTGTTGTAGATCAACGGCACTGCTTGCTTAAGTTTTCAACTTTGCTTTGAAATCAAACCTGAAAAAAGGATACACTAAATGAAACAAACTTCACCATATGATATACAAATCTGAATATTATTCTCCGGCATGATATAAAAGACATGTTCTAGAGGATCCACTCTCAAAAGAAAATGGCCAAAAACTAAGCTTCTGCACGAAGCTACGAGCGACGTTCCATTACGTGGCCATTGGAGCCGGTAAGCCGGAAAGTCTAACCCCTCTTGGACCATAAACACGCAGGCTTCTTGGAGTCGTCGGACTCAGCAAGGTTTGGTGCAGCATGAGCCACGACTAAGTGGGAAAAGGTCGGCACTCAACCCAGCCCTGCCCAGCCGTGTATGACCAGGTACGTACTACAGTAGTAGTTCTGACATTGTTCAAACCCAAAGGATTATTCAACACTAAAATCCAATCCAATCCAATCCACAAATGACATCCCACCAACCGATCTCGCTAGCCGCTTGCTTTGCTTGTATATAAAGGGCACAACGGCACCACAAATACAACAGCAACCCAAGGCATCAGACCACCAATCTGCCTTCTACCTCCTCTACCTTGCATTCCTCCTTCCAGTTCCAACCGCAAGCAATGGCTGCCATGAAACTCACCCTCCTTGCCATGGCCGTCTTACTCTTACTGGGCACCGCATCAGCGGCGACCTACAACGTCGGCGAGCCGGGCGGCTCCTGGACCCTCAACACCGACTACAGCACCTGGGTGGCCGGCAAGAAGTTCCATCCCGGTGATGACATCGGCTTCAAGTACACGTCGGGGGCACACGACGTGGTCGAGGTCACCAAGGCCGACTACGACTTCTGCAGCGCTGCCAACGGCCTCAGTATCACTCTCACGTCCGGCTACGACGTCGTTCGCCTCAGCACCGTGGGCACCCGCTACTTCATCTGCGGCATCCCTGGCCACTGCAACGCCACCACCACCGCCACCATGAAGATCGCCATCGATGTTGTGCCAGCTTCCTCCTCGCCGTCATCACCCGCCCCGGCCGCAGGTCCCGGCGCGAGCAACTCTTCCCCGCCACCACCTTCCTCTGCTGCTACCTCCGTCGGAGCCACCGCAGGATTTGGCCTTGTCGCCCTACTGGTGGCCGGTCTTATGGCTTAGAATACATATTTCAGCTGCACTCTGCACGTGCACATATGATGAACTTATATATTCTTTGACTAGTTATTACTCATGAACATAGACATGAATTATTTTTTAGAAGGAGGATGTGAGAACTACTTGTATCTTTTACGTTTTGTATGTAATATACTTCTACTGGCCTTTAGGCATTTCATATTCATTTTGGAGGTTAAATTAATAAAGGTGCATCAGTGCATGCCTAGTATTTAGTAATAGCAACATCTTTCAATCTGTTATAACATCTTTTGTCTTTTTTTTTAATATATGTCACTCGGGAGGAGGAGCCTCCACCTAAATACTGATCTCTATTCAAAGAAAATGATCTGGTCTATGAGGAAAATCGTATCGAAAACCATGATTCAATTTATAAGAAAAATTGTACCGAAAACCTTAACAAATCGATCATGTTTATGAGGAAAACCGGGCCGAAAATCACACAAGAGGGAAGAACACAATTGCACTACTGGAAAAATGGTCATTAATGACGCACCTATTTTGGCTACTAATGGCGCACATTAGGTGCGTCATTATTACCACGCCATTAGTAAGCGATAGTAATGGCGCACATTTGGTGGTAGTAATGGTGCACCAAATGTGCGTCATTACTATCTCTTCAGATGCGCCACTAGTAACTTTTTTTTCAATTTTTTCATTTTTTTTTAATTTGGAAGGCGGGAAAATAGTAATGGCGCACATTCTAACCCTCAAGGTGCACCATTACTATTTTGAATTTTGAATCTGGATCTAGATCGCGATTTTTTTTTCTCTTTTTTGCACGATTTTTTTTCATATTTCGTTCTCATTTCTGGATCTTGTATGTTCTCTTTGCCGGAGAGGAGTTCACCGGAGAGGAGTTCGCCGGAGAGGAGTTTGCCGGAGAGGAGGGCCGAGGAGAGACCGTGAGGAGGAGAGGAGGGAGGAGGAGGTCACCGGAGAGGAGCTCACCTACATTGCCGGAGGGAGTGAGGAGGAGCTCACCGGAGAGGAGTGGAAGGAGGTCACCGGAGAGGAGGAGGAGGAGGTCGCCGAAGGACGGGAGGGGAGATGGAGTGGAGGAGAGGATGGAGTGGAGGAGAGGAGGAGAAAAATGAAGAGGTAAGGAGGAGAGGAGGCCGGCTAGCCAATATATACGGCATAGTAATGGCGCACCTTGGGCAGGTGCGCCATTACTAACTTTTTTTTTTGATTTTTTTGATTTTTTTTGAATTTTGAAGGCGGGAAGATAGTAATGGCGCACCTTGGGTTGGTGCGCCATTACTAATTTTTTTATTTATTTTTTGATATATTTTGAATTTTGAAGGCGGGAAGATAGTAATGGCGCACTCGCCATTAGTAAGTTTGAATTTTTTTCCATTTTTTGTCCTCTAGATCTTAAAAGCCCTGTAACTTTTTTCTGTTAGGTTTTTGAGGATTCTAAAAATGTTCAACGGGGTCCCCCCTCCCCCCTCCCCCCCCCCCCCCCCCCCCCCCGCGTTGAATTTGGATATAACTTTTCGAGTAGATGATTTTTCATGTAAAAAACTTGTTCATCCGAGTTCGTATGCAAAAGTTATGCCCATTTTACGAATTCTCGAGAGATTTTGCAAAAAAAGTCAAAATTCATGTTTGTAAATTTTCCAAACAACTAGACCACATATCACATGGGAATCTTATTTTATTTTATTTTTTTGACATTTCTATCATTTTCTTTTATTTATTTTAACTGAAAAGGCGGTCCAGGGGGGTGCAGTTGGTGATTTTTTTGCCCACCTGATGAAGGTGCGCCATTACTATGTCAACTTACTAATGGCACACCTATAAAAAGTGCGTCATTACTATGTCCAGGAATGAGTCAAACCTTGCTCAAACATAGTAATGGCGCACTTTTCACCTGGTGCGCCATTACTGTTCAGGTTACTAATGGCGCACCAACATGAATAGTGCGCCATTACATCACATGAATAGTGCGCCATTAGTGTCAATATTATCTATAGTTGTTTTTTCAGTAATGTTGTGAGAACAAATGAACGCCCAGAAGCAGGCATTACCTAGCTAGCAAGCCGAGAGGCCAACACCATGAAAGATACGAGTGAAAGTGACAGTCGGGAGAGGATCTTGAGCATGCATTGCAGTGGTGGAGCTACAACTGAAGAACTGGGCGGGCCAAACCTAGGCTGATGTTGGTAATGTGTATGTGGGTTGGCTTTAAGTATACATTTGTTTTTTGCAAAAATATTGGGCCGGCCATATCCTGGTTTGGCCCTAACGTAGCTCCGCCAGTGATGCATTGCACAGAGACAATCACCTTCGGGGAGGGGGGGTCGCACCACCACCACAACCAAACACCCACTGATCCCTCCGGCTGATACTTACTCCAAAAATTATGCCTCCAAGAGGGGTACGACGAGGTTTCCCTCGGAGCAAGGGACGAAGATGAGAAGAGCGCATGACCCCAGCAACGCCTTCAAAAAGTTAGTGACGCCCACGAGCGTCGTCGCTGCCAGCAGCGACCATAGCCGGTGACAAAGCTTTCACCTGTCATCGTATCTCGCACCTCCGACCACACCATCCGATCCACCATACCGTCACACACCCATCTCGATCAGATCCGGACCCATCTCGTACAACCCATCGCAGCCTTGAACCGTAGCCGTCGGACGCAGCAACAAAGTAGGCCCTGCCAAGGACCATGCCAGCAAGAGGACAAAGGAACTGCCCGAGACTTGAAACCACCGCGGTTTCCAGTCGCAGCCATGAAGCAAAACTGCATATCAGAGAGGAAGCCGGTGGTCGTGGTCGTGGCCACCGCAACACCAGCTCGCACCTCCACTGCTAGTCCCAGCTGCGAGGCCACCGCGCCGCCATGCACAGATCGTGCCGCCACCTGGAACCAGCGCAGCAGCTCGACGACGCCAACCACCACCCACCACATTCCTCATCGGCATCGCACCGGCCGCCGCCAACCGGATCCGAGCAGGGGAGCCCCGATCCGCGATCAGACGATGCTACTCTCGCTAGCAGCCGCCGCGAACGCCTCGGCGCCACCACGAGAGCCTTTGAGCCACCACGCTCCTCATCAGCACTGCACCAACTGCGCTCGACCGTTTCCGAGCAAGGGAGCCCAGATCCACAACGAGCTGGCGCCGCCCTTGTAAGCAGCCGCCACGAACGCCGCCAAGGAGCCGGATCCACCCCACAAAGCAGCAGCCCAGGGGTTATTCGCGGGCCCCGCCATTGCCCCCCCCCCCCCCCAACACCCCAACACACACACACGACCTTTGGCAGTGATGGCACCCACCGCCACCACAGCAACGCCCCGGGAGGGCTCAGGTTAGGGGAGCCCCGGCGGTGGCGGCTAGGGTTCCCCGAGTTGCCCCGAGCGGAGAGACGTGGGGTCGAGCAATTTTTTTTCCTAATTTTCACATATTTTTTCTTTTATAAAGCAATAGTCACGAAATAGTCTCCTATCTAAAAAGAACGCAACGTTCAATCATCCGTTCCTTCTTTCGTCCATCGTCACGCCTTCTTCTCACGATTGGTTTTTCTTAGACCCTCTCCCCCCACATCGATTTTCAACTGCAAAAGAAAATCCGCAAATTCCACAAAGCAGTTCGATCGCATCCGTCATCGTCTCCCAAAGTTCGATCGCTACCATAGACCAAGCAACTGCTACCATCTACCTGAACGCCTCCACCCCGCCATGTCTTGTACGATGCCGTGAAATCCTCAATATGAACCACTCCGTTTCCTTGGTTGTCGTCGCTTGGTCCTCCAAGATGCCGCCGCCAGTCTGGCTTCCGCTTGGTGGTGTCGTACGCTGCTGCAGCCCCTCCCAGCCACTACATCCGCCTCCCTAAATTAGGCCGCGCAACCACCATTGGCTGGCTCACGCACTCACACTCCCATCTCCTCTCGGGAGTTCCCTTTACCCATCTAATTTAATTGTTATCTCTGGTTTTCCTCACCTGCCACACGCAATGCTTCAGTCAATCGGTCTCAAAACAAAGCCCGGAACAACACAGGTTAGTGCTTCATTGGCTTGCACAAGCGAACAATACAATTCCTTTACTGAACTTGAAGTATACTGTACACACGTTAAATGAACTTAAATTCCCATACAACACCAACAGATCGTGCTAGCAGTTATCATTCAGAATAACTCTACTTTCTGCTGAACAAAATCACGAGATAAACATGGAGAGAAAACAGATAACTAGACATCAAACTATTGAGTTCTATATGTAATAATCAGAAGAATAAAAACATGTGAAGAAGCATACATGTTTTTATGACGTGGTGGTGGTGTTCCTTCGATTAATAGGATGTGCATGAATAATGTCACATCTTTTTTATATATATAACTTTGGGCAATGGTGAATCGGTGATTGTGTTGCCGGTGGGTTTTTGGGCTTCTGTATATGGGGTTGAAGCGAGCTCTTCAAGTTTGTCAGATGACCTTCACAGTTAGGGCTTGAGATTTTCGACTCCATGCATTAAAGTTTTGCTTTGCACAAATAAATGCAATGATCATTTATGATGTCTAACAAAGTAGGATAAAATTTAACGCTTGATAGCATCATCCAAATATACAACCCATGCATACATAAGTGTTCTTCCGTTGCAACGCATGGGCACTCACCTAGTAATACCAAATTTGTTATAAAAATGTCAGTGCATAGATACTGTAGGTTAAAGCAATTTAACCGTGTGGGAAATAGGTACGCAGGGTACAAAATGGAACATCCTTCCGGCAGAAAACTGCGCGAGCGTTTCCAGCTTCTTGTTCTTGTAGCCAATGGCGAGCACCCATGCTGCTGCATCATCTGCCTTGAAGAACTGCTCTAAGGTCCCGCGTGGGTCGTTGAACATGTGTGTTCATATGCGGCGAACTCAGGACCCAACCATGTGATGAGTAAGAAAACATCCAACAATAGAAGCCCATTCCCCAGGAGTTAACATAGTATGTACTACCACATGTTTTGCAGTCTAAAAATTTCAATTGTGTAGTAATCAATTACTGATCTGAACTCAACTGCCGATAAAGGATAAGGATAACAAATCTCAATCGAAACAATGTCGCCAAGTAGTAGCAACTAGCAAGAACGAGGTTCATGAATCAATATAGGGTGAACCCAAAGAACTGCCCAACTAGAAGAGCTAGCCCCATGCATATAGCTACAAGGGAAGCAGCCCAGGTCAGTTTCTCTGTTATCTTAGGTATCCTATCCTTTAGCGCCTCGCTACAAGAACCTACAAAAGCAGTGTAGCTACCCATCGAAAATACAGTCCCGACCAAGAACATACCGAGGTACGCCGCGCCGGCAAATCGGGAGGGTAGGGCTAGCGCGGGCAAGACCATCAGCAGAGCATCTGGCTGGAGACCATGGACGACTCCGGTGGCAAATGTCGTGAAGCCAACTTTCTTTTTCTTCGGCGCAGCAGGGGCCTGTTGCAAGGGCTCGCTGCCGCTCATGTTGTAGTCTACACCCTCAAGAATTAGCCCCGACTCTTGGACCTCTGAAGCTTCACGAATGCCTGTTGCGCCTATCATAAGAAGGGTCAGACCTACGACTCTCGTTCCCCATATGCGGAGAACCTCAATGTGCAAACGATCCTTGAGTAACAAGAAGAGCAGGCCGAAGATAATTTGTCCAGCATCATGTCCACAGCCCCAAAGGGCACCGACTAGTCCACTCTCAAGTCTTGATCTCCCAATCGACAGTGGCGCCAATGCAACAAGATGGTCAGGCCCTGATAAGGTATGTAAGCAGCCCGCGAAGAAACCAGCCCAGCCGCTGCTCAACAACTCTGTTGAGAGGAGTCCACCAGATTTGATTACTGGTTGCACTGATGCGTAGGCAGGATGGGGAATGCTAGAGTGCAAGGCACTAGCAGTAAGTGTCATAAGCAGGACCAGGGCAGCAGTCGAAGCCTGCGGAACAGAAAATAATGGTTAAATCTGAAAAGAAATGCCAAAGAATCACTAAGAAAAATATTACTATAATAATGGAATAAGCTGTTATGGAATAGATGCTACAGTTCTTGTGCACAAACAAAACAAAAAAGACGAGAAAACAACGTAATGGTTAAATTGATTTCAGATGAACAGTCATGTACTCCCTCCGATCCATATTAATGGACTTGAGTTTGTCTAGATACACATGCATTTAGTCTAAATACTTAACTAGATACATATGAATCTAGACAAAGTTGAGTCCATTAATATGGATCGGAGGTATTATTCTGATCTAGGTTCACAACATTATGCAGTATGGAAAAATACTACAACATAATTTACATAGAATCTCAAAACTGCACGTAAGCCCTGACTCCTCTTTATAAATGTATTCTTCGTACTTCCATTCTAAAATTACTCTCTGTTTCCCCTAGTGATATTCAAGACCGCGTGTGATTATGTAGCTTTTCTTTGCATGGGCCTAAAAGGAAATTCTTAGTACCAATGCACATGCTAGTTCCAGGAAACAGGGCAAGAAACAGTTATTAGTTGATTAGGAATAGTTGAAGGCCATAATTGCCCAAAGGTCACCTGAAGCTTTAATGAGCAGATTTAATTCAGTGAGCAGGGAAAAAGGAATCTGTCCATATTGATGATATGCCATAATGTACTAACTTCTTATTTCCTAGTTTATTCATTGTTGTTGTGGTAAGAGGCTTGATCTCGACTAAAAAAACACTTTGTTTTAGATGGATATCTTCCTTTTTCAGTTGTCTTAGGGTGATCAGGATTTTAGAGTGAGCTTTGATACCTGTGGAAACTGGTAGATTCTATGTAAACTACTTTGAATTTATTACTCTGTTTCAGAAAAACTCTGAACTCTTATCCTAAAAATATATCCACACGTGCAAAATAACTACTTAGTTCGCATGGATTCACGTCTTTAGCAAATAAATAACCGGGAGAACATTAAAAAACAGTGAATTTTAAATATGAATAATTAAAGCTAGCATTCGGTTAACAACCGCCCAAGACATGCAGTTGGACTAATCATTATAAGGAGATGTGCCGACTTAGAAGCTTAGTCTTTGCAACATCATGGTTCAGTGAAGTGCTGCAACACTGTCAATCTGCAGTTCACATGATTCTAACAGAAATTTCCTGGTGTCTCATGTCATACACTACATGTTTTACTCCGTTTCACTTTAGTTATCCTTTCATTTCCTTTAGATACATCACCTACAGAATTCACATTCGGGCAGCACAAACCATGAATCGAGAACAAAATCCAAAAGACATTTCCTACGGTTTAAGAACACAATTAAGTTTTTTTAACCCGTGCATTGGCTTTATCTTCCTAGGTGTACAACTGAAAATTAAAGCCCCTCTTGAAAAATTCCCTTTTCAATTAGAGAGGCCAAGCGACAAGGCGAAGAAGAGAATTCCAACTTGTTTCCAAGCACACTGGTTTGATTCCTCTACCATCTATAGGATCTACGTACGCCGTAACATATTTTGGAACCTAGACAGAACTAAGCTCGTTTCGAAGAAACAGGCCAAGACGGCAGGCTGTTGCATGGAACAGAGGAGATGGATTGGTATCCCCTGCACACATGCGCATTAAGTACTCCAAGCTGCCAGGATCTGAGGAGTTGAATTCCGAACAATTTCGTGGTTATCTCTGGTAGAGTAGAATTTTCGTGCATAGGCTACTAGTTGAAACAAAATTCCGCTGCAGCGGAGCTGGGGAATCAACTCTGAGATAGTACCGAATATCGCTATCCGGATAAGAGAACAGGAATTTGAATTTTCTTCTCACCTTGGGGAGCAGGCTCCCGAGCAGCTTCCAGGGAGACCCAACCGCGGCCGCCTCCTTCTCCAGGGGCGGCAGAGCCGTGGCACCGTCGTGACGCACCGCGGCGGCGAGATGCGGCGGCTGCGAGCACAGCCGGGCCCACGGCGCGGCGGTCCCGGCGCGGGGGGTGGCGAGGAAGGGGGATCTGCAAGGCGGTTGGATCCGGGGCTGGGCAGGGGAGACCGCCGTCCTGGCGGAGATGAGGCGCTCCATGGGCGTGCTGCTGGGAGAGGGGAGAGTCCAAGGGAGGGGGTGGGGAGGGAGATCGTGGTGGCTGCCAACTTTGGGGACGGGACGGGGAGGTTGGGGCCTGCGTGCGTGCGGAAGTACGGCTTGGTCTTGGTTGGTTGGTTCCTCGAAGCGCAGCACCAGCACGGGCACGGCAGGGCGGCTGAGAGAGGGTGCGGGGGGTGGTTGGGGGCTGGCGGGGAGGTGGTGGTGTGGTGGCACGACGCGCACGTTCCTTGCTCTTTAGTCGCTCGCTCGTGACAAGCTGTTACTCTAGGGTTTTTCTATAGGGAGGAAATGTCAACATACTGGTCAATATTTGCGGGCAGCGCCTGTTTATCCTTTTTACTCCCTTCAAATGAGAATACAAGGCTATGTATAATGGCAACCCTAAAGAAAAAGGCTATGTATAATGGCTGATAAAGCAGTTTTATCTTAATCTATCACGTAATTTAAAAATGGTAAAAGAAATGATGTACAATGTGGGTTATATGTTAGCCTTATGTTTAATTGATATTGGTTCTTAAATTTATGGCGAGAGTGTTGTTATTAAAAGATCATCTATTCAATAAGAAAAGATAAGCCGTTTTCTTATCTTACGTGCCGCTGTTAAGATAGCACCAATGTGCATGTCCTAATGGCATTGACGTTAAGCAGCATTCTGGTTAAGATTTGCGGGCAGCGCCGGTTCTATCCTTTTAAAGCATCTCTAGCGGATTCTTTAAAACTGTGAACTATGCCATAGATATATATTTTTAATATTTAACCCAAATTTAAACTTTAAACATAAAATAAACTTAAGATTTTAAAAACTCTCTATTTGATCCTTTTTCATGGCGCCCGCCCCTTAGACGTTAACGCCTCAGTCAAATGCATCATGGATCAAACTATGTCGGTAACATATGACCCTGTCTGAGTAGCATGGCACCTTGGGCAAAGGCATCGTGCTTACTACCGTAACGCCTTGGATCGGGGTGTCATGTTATAAATGGTCGTCGATTCTTCATACGAAATCGATTTTGCTATTCTTGGATTCGTTGAACTCATATAGACGAGGGCCTCATGTTGATATCATTGGATATTTATTTAGAGCATTTAAAAAAACCATTTTGACATTTCCCAAATGGCTAAGTCTGGCACCGTAGGTCCTTCGGTTTAACTCCAATTTATTCACTTTTTAACGTGCCAAGATTATTCACATGCCAAAAAACTAAAAATACCATAAAATAATGAAAACTAATAAAAATAAATTTATGCAACAAAATTATAAAATATAAAATATGAGAAACTATGCATTATGGACAAGGAAAAATGGTTGGATATAATACGAGGGATTGTGGCAATATGCTATGAAAATTGTGCATAAAATTCACTCTTCATGCATCTCACTCAGGGTTTGCTCCTAATCCGCTCAAATGCTAAGAACTCTGTTAGATTCGGATCCAATGAAGCCTTAAAGAACAAATCTAAGAAGAAGAAAAAAAACATAGCCATGGATCGGAGCTATTTGCAAACAAATCAAATGAGTAACGACTAAATGCGTCGACTAGCAAAGGGAGGGAGATGGGACGCGGCGTTTTAGCTCTGGGGTGCATGTGCTCTCTAATGAACAGTAAAATCAAAACAAATGGTAAAAAATTAAAAATAAAACTGAATTTTTGTGTGCATGTTTGTATTAGTGTGGCAAGTGTGTTTGGCAATTTTGACGCCATATGGCGCAGTAGTTCTTCTTTAGTGAAAGAAATAAAATCAAGTGTGACATTTTGCTATATTTTAAGGCAACGTTTGACGTTCGAATTATCTTTTTTAAACCGTTTAAGTTTTACACCTGAAAATTTGCTTGTACCACTTGGTTGTAACAATTAACACATTTTGTTCAATCTTTTGACATTTGTCAAATTCATTTTTAGCACGCAGGAGCACGTGCACCCTACAGCCGAATTGAATATTCCAGGGAGATGTATCATCTCTAATGTGTTGACGATGAAAATGATAGGAGAGAAAAATAGCGTCGTTGGTAATCATTAATGTATCTCACTCATCTTGCTATGAAAATTATGCATAAAATCCACTCTTCATGCATCTCACTCATTAACATCACAATTTCATTTTGGTGTAAATATTTTCATCAAGTAAAAATCATATGCTACATGTATGCTTTAATTCATAGGTTTGCTCTGATGCACTATACCAAGATCTATGTGACATGGAAGAGCTTCCTATAATTATTTAATTATGTATTTATTTTCTAAAAGTAAAATCTTAAACTATGCATAATTGCAGGAAACTTCTATATCTCTCATTTTCTTAAATTATTGGGAAGCTTCCATATCTCTCATGTTCTTTAATTATATGGAAGGTTCCATATCTCTTATGTTCTTCAATTATAGAAAAGATTCCATATCTCGCATGTTCTTTAATTATAGGGAAGCTTCCATATCTCATATGTTCTTCAATTATAGGGAAGCTTCCGTATCTCTCATGTTCTTTAAGGAAATGAGACATATGGAAGCTTCCCTTACACTTCTGGATAATTTAAGATTTTGTTTTTCGAACGCATGATGAATGGATTTTATACTATTTTTTATAAGATATAATAATACCAGAATCCCTCATATCATATCCAATCATTTTTCCTTGTCCATAATGCATAGTTTCTCATATTTTTACATTTTATAATTTTATTGCATAACTTTATTTTTATTAGTTTTTCTTTGTTTTATGATATGTTTAGCTTTGTCGGCACGTGCATGATCTTGGCACATTAAAAGTGATTAAATTGGAGTCAAACCGAAGGTCCTACGGTGCCACACTTAGCCATTTGGGAAGTGTCAAAATGACATTTTTTAAAAATACTCTAGATAAAGATCCAATGATATCAACCTGAGGCCCTCATCTATACGAGTTCAGCGAATCCAAGAATATCAAAATCGTAGTTCGTTTGAAGAACCATCGATCATTTATAGCACGACACCCCAATCCAAGGTGTCACAGTAGTAAGCACGGAGCCCTGGCCCAAGGCGCCATGGTACTAAGCACGACGCCTCTCCCCAAGGCGCAATGCTATTCAGGTGGGGCCATATGTTGCTGGCGTGGCTCGATCCACGACGCTATTGACCGGGGCTTCATTATGTCTAGCATGGTGCCTAAGGGGCGGGCGACTTGAAAAAAGGCCAGATAAGTTTTTTTTAAATAGGTTCATTTTGTGTTTAAAGTTTAAATTTGGGTCAATGTATAAATTTTCGCCACATATAAGGATTAGGAAAACTACGGTTTAAAAGTCAAAGTCGGCTGCGGCTGGGATCCCTCAATTAGAATTGTAAAATTTGAAAAAAGATTTGTGAGCGAAATGTAGCACAAACAATAGTACATAGCTAGTTTTATCATTGATACATAGCAAAGTCTTAGCATCTATTTTACACCGCCAAGCCGGCCAACCCTAAACTAACCAAAATGGAGCTCACGGGAGCCCTCCGTGGTGCGGCGGCAGTGCTCACTCGTCGTCGTCGTTGTCGAAGCTAAGATCGATGTAGATCTTAATTTGCTCGTCGATTTAGTTGCGCCATCCGGCTTGCTTGGCATCGAACTTGCGCGCGGCGGCGAGCCCCTGCTCGTAGAGGATGTTGTCTATCTCCTCTTGCCGTCGACGGAGTGCCTCCGCCTCCTCCCGGGCACTGTGGGCGGCGAGCCCCTGTTCATAGAAAATGTTGTCCATCTCCTCTTGCCATCGGCGGCGTGCCTCCACCTCCTCCCGGGCAATGTGGGCGGCGAGCCCCTGCTCGTCGATGATGTTGTTCATCTCCTTTTGCCCGTCGGCGGCGCGCCTCCGTCTCCTCCGGGGCGCTTTGGGCGTCGAGCCCTATTTGTAGAGGGTGCCTACTGAGATCTTTGACCTGTTGTTGGAAGCCGGCGGACGGCGGTCGTGAGGGTCTTCTATTCTGCTTAACGAAGAAGGCGATCCTCGAGTTCTTTTCGCGTTAAACGGTGTTCTACTTGATGCCTGATCTCACTAGTTATGCTTCATAAGAAACGACCATCCAAAACAGATCAACCAAAAGAAGTATGTGGTCAAAAGGACTCAAAGATAACTACAAAATCTCAAGCTCCGTTGTTTCACTACATCATTCTCAGTCGTTGATAAAAGGTACATCACATATCGATTGTGGTAATCAAGCTCCCACCAAAGCATTTCAACCATTTTGAGTTTATGTGGAGAGATGATAACTCGGTATCAAAAAATAGGCTTTCGTCCCGCTTTATATATCATCCAGTTACAACACATAGGACACACCATACAACAACTGGGGCCATAGTACAATAAATCTAAAATATAAAGGTACTAGTAAATATGCACGTGCAACGCACGTCTTAACTGAAATAATGAAAAAGTTGGGATAGATTATTGGAAATTACAAGTAAAATTTTGCGTTATGTTTATTAGGTGAAATCACTTATATATTATTAAATATTATTTATATTTTTAAATAAATATAAACATTGCCATATAATCTAAATTATATTTTCAAAACTGAGATACACATATCATTTCTATAATAAATAGTAATCAAAGTTAGTTTTAAAATAGCGATACAACATAGAATAAGAATAATGATATACAATGAAAAATACATGTGTAGGAATGTAAAAAATGTATCTTCTATTCCATAATAGTTATCGCTCAAATATATGTATATAACATTAAAATACATCTAGGTAGATTCATTTTAGCTATAGTTATTATAGAACAGAGGGATTACTTCATAAAATTTATCATTCAAAAATCCCAACATGATCTGCATACAGTACTTAAGTATATTAAACAATTCTTTACATTTTTATAATATGTACATAAAAAACTTTTAGAATCATCAAATGACCATGATTGTAACAAACCGCGATGATACAAAAATCGAACCCACACACGTGAATTGTACATGACCGATAAGAAAAACATGGTTTTTAAGAATATTTTTGTTTGATGTTTTAACAACAACGAAGCCATCACATTTCTTTATCTTTATCTTAAAAAAATATCACTTACAGTACATTTCCCACCGCCCCATGTTTCTTCTCTCTTCCCCATTATTCCAGTTCAATGTCGTCAGATCGCCTCCATAGTCGGCTCTCCTGGTCAGGCAGCCCCCGCCCTTCGTCACCACTGTCGACGGACGCACATGTCCATGCTCTACCGCGCTCTTATTCGAATCCAGTCGCTGCTCGAGTTCGGCATGCTCGTCGGCGACGCCGGACCACTGCCTCCTCCTGACGAACTCGCCGTCGCCACTATGAGCCTCTCCATCCTCTCCCGCCACCGACTTCGTCGTGCCGTCTCGGTCGCCACCTCCTCCCCATCGCGCGTCAGGGGTAGGACACTGTGCACACTCACTATCCGCACTTCCAAGCGGCATCGCCGCACGCTCTGATTATGTGGTCGTCACAGAGAGTCGCGTGGTTCAGGTGACGTGCAGATCCTAATTTCCCGGAACAGCAGGGAACCCCGCGCCTCGGCCGGCGCCGCCTTTGTCTATGTGGGGCGTCTCCATGAGCGACTGGAGCGCAGGCGTCGCGGGGATGGGGGCATGGTAGCCGAAAACAGGGAACGGTAGGCCGTCCCTCGTTCCGGATTCATGGTCCCGGAATCAGATTCAGGAACGAGGTCAGATTCAGTACGATTCGATGAAGATTCGGCGTTCCTGCAGTCTGGAACTCGATTCAGGTTCAGTGATCTGACAGCCTCGGTTCTCAAATCGATACGGGAACAATTCATGCGTCACCATTACTTTTCTCTTTCCTTATCGTGTTTTTAGGAATTCCTAGTTCTTCGGTCTAGTCTTCATTGACTCCAAAGTATGCTAATCAATGATTGTGCTGTTGAAGAGGAGACAATCCATCTTATTCTTTATGGATTTTACCCCTCTATTGACTAGGAAAGGCTAGTGTTTTTCAAACCATAGTACCGTATCGGATTCGCTCGTACCGAAATTGATTGGATCGTGTTTCCGCTCCAGAAAAATCGTACTAGAGATGTATACCCTTGTTGTACCCACGGTAGAACATGATGACTCGATATGGCCACGGTCTCTTCCTCTCCTTTTAAATCCAGTCGACATCACCCACATTTTCACCTTGGTGAAAATTCTTTCATGAGAAATACTAACCGTTTAAGAACATATATCCATCAAAATAAACACATGATCGGAACATATCAAAGAGTTTACAGGATCCAGCCTACTGCCCAGCAGAGAACACCCCTCACACAACAGCAATGAAGCCATAACCGATGTCTGTTATCAGCCGATTTATGCGCAGCCGCCTTAACTTTTCGATCCTTCTATATCTCCGGGCGTAACGACCGGGCGGCGCGGTTAGTTTCCCTATATTCCTGGGCACCTCACCTATATCTCCGGCGCGGGCCGTCCCCCGAAATCGATCCCGACGGCGATCTCCTCCATGGCCACCACACACCCAACGCACGCGCTCTCCGCCGCCGACTGGATCCTCTTCGACTCCAAGCCCCAGGCCTACGTCGGCGACGACATCTCCCACTTCAACTGCACCACCGCCCTGGCGTGGACGCCGGACAAACGACCGATCGTGGTGACCGTGCGCCCCGCCGCCCCGCCGACCCCCTCCCGGCTGCTCGTGGACTGCCCTTTTCTGCGTCAGACCCCAGACCGAGTCTTCCTCCAGGAGCCCTCCATCGTCTGCACGGCGGAGCGCTTCCTCCTCCTCCGCGTCGCCATCGGCGCCCGCCCCCCAGGCTTCACCGGCTCCTGCTTGCCCTCCCCACCCCCAGGCTTCACGACGAAAGCGTGCGACTACCTGATCTACAGGCCCGACGGCCCCAAGGGCAGCGCGTCTCTCAAGCTGCTCCCGAAGCCTCACCCCCGCTTCTTCCCGGACAACCATGTCGGCCTCCTCTCCCGCGGCGAGGACCACTTCACCGTCGCCGCTCTGTCCGTGACCACCGCAAACGCAGGTGACGAGTACAACCTCCACCTGTTTAAATCCGAGGACTGGGCCTGGAGCTCCAAGAAGGTGCGGCTGGTGTCGCCGCCGGCGCCGATCCCCGGCTACGAGTTCCGGCCTCTCATCGACACGACGATCACGCTCGGCGGCCCAGGCGGCACCGTCGGCTGGGTCAACCTCTGGCACGGCATCCTGCTGTGCGACGTGCTCCGCGAGGACCCCGAACTCCGGGTCGTGCCGATGCCGCCTCCGTCACCCGAGAGGATGGCAGACGAGGTCGGAGTCGACTGCTGCCCGAAGCCCTACCGGGGCATCGCCGTCGTCGGGAACCGCCTCAAGGTGACCGAGCTGGGGGTCGACGGCGATCGGCTCCCTGAGAACGACCCTGAAACTGGGGGGCCAAACTTCAGGGTCGATGACTGGACACTCACCACCTATACCAACAGCGAGCTAGCCAACGGGAACGACTGGGAGATCGACTGCACCGTGAAGGCGTCCGACATCTGCAACGCCGAGGCGGCGCCTCCTGCGCTGCTGGGCCGTGGACTGCTGTGTAAACCACACGGCGGCGGCGACGACGACGACGAGGATGCAGGGTGTAAGCTGCAGAACCTGGTACCATGGCAACCAGTTCCCGGGCTGGACGATACAGGTATTGTTTGCTTGACCGTCAGGAAACAATTCCTACACCCCAAGGTATGGGTTCTTGCTGTCCACACCAGGAACAAGAGATTTGAAGCTGTGGCGATTGAGACTGAAAAAAGCTCGGACCCCTTGCTTGTGTATTGCCCTAGTAGGATATCCAGTTATATGAAGACAGTACCTATGCTACAGTAAGTTGTCAGTACACCAAACCATGGACGGGCCAATTATATAGCTCAGTTAAGGTAACCGGCAATAATTAGCATTCTAGTGGTGCATTGATAAATTTTTAGATTGCCCTTCCATGTATTAGATTGTTCTTCCATACTCATTAGTTCTTGTGTCATCTGCCTACTTGTTTTATGCACTTTGAATCCTTATCTTGTTCACCCTAGTGATGTTTTAGTGCTTTGAGCACGCATAGTAGGGTGATGTTACCATTCCCTTAGCGATTTTTCACATGATTGGAGTTTTCTTGTACTACAGGAATATGATTATTCATCAAATGGCAGTCAAATTGTTTACAATCAAAGATGAAATAAAAGCAGGGGCAATATTTGTTGGGTTTCATCAACAAGATTAATCGCTTAAGAAATATGAACACATGCGATCAAAAATATTGGAACCAGATAAGTGCAGCACGTTTGGCACGAACACATGGCAAATTCGATTATTTTTTATGGAAAATTTTGTGAGACCGGGATGGTAGTTTTAAAACTTTCGCGCTTCAGTTTAGCATGACAACTTTTTTTATGATTGTTTTTTCTTGTTTGAATGGTAACATTAATTGTAAAAAACGTTATGACCGGATTGCTTCGTGTCACACATGTAGCACTTATCATTTGAGAATATTTTTGACCAAGGGTACATCTTGTATCCTCTAATTTTTCTGTATTTATTCTTAGGTTTATTAATGCAACTCAACTTCATCATGTATGAACTCACCGAAACTTCTTGACCATGAAACAAAAACGCAAGGCACAAATTCCTTTTTGCTGTCTCTCACTCCCAATACGCCTACACCAGTGACACATCTCGATTGCCACAAAAGACTCACGCCCCCACACTTTCAAGAACTCATGCGCACACCTTGATGACCCTCCCAACTTTATCATCTTCACATTGTCGACTCGCCCCAAATGATGATCTCGATGATGTTCTGAAGAATAGAGTGTCGTCTAGGGGAAGTGAATCAACGATTACCCGCAAAAAAAAAGAAAAAAGAAGAAGAAGTGAATCAACGATTCTTTTTTATTTTGGAAAAACGAAATCCATCCACACAGCACATCGAAAAATAAACCTATGAGCTACAATATTGCAGAGAAACAACTACTTCCTCTGTACCGAAATATAGGTCTTTGGAGTATACTAATTACAAAGGAATACTCAAGAAAACTGGTAGACATAATGCCAAAAATAACATGGTCAACATACAGAAGGAAATGTTAACATTTATAAAGAGTTGGTCACAGATATATAAACAAACACACTGAGAAATAACGCATACAAAACAAGTATTGAATGTAATGACAGTGGAGGGATAACCAGTGTGTTCAAAGGCGATAAGATATTTGTTCGAACTGTTCACACTTCCACAAAAGTGTTTAGTCTGGTTGGAGAGACTTGTGGTTGAATAGAGGAGAAAATCTCTCTTCATCCTATTCTCCTATAATGCATGTTCCTTGAAATTCAATCAATTTACTCGGGGTAGATTCGTCAAGGCAATCTCCAAACCTTCTCTACAAAATCGTCATTAACCACAAATCGCTCGGTTGCTTGGACTGGCGCATAACCATCTAGTGAGTGTGCAACTCACATGAGTAATAGGCACAAGTAATATAGACTAAGATCTCTTGTGATGCTCAATCACTAGAATTTTAGCTCTGGGTTTTCTCTCCGGGATTAGATCATTTCTCTCGGTGAAATCTCTCAAGGAGTTTGATGCTCAGATAGTGTACGTCACTTCAAACGAAGCAATCGTCCATTTTCGCCCTAAGAGGATGTCTATTTATAACCAGAGCAATCCCAAGGGTAAAATGACGAATATGGTCATGTGTGCAACACATGTCTAACAATTATATTTCAAGCATATGAAAACTTTACTTGAGAAACAACTAAAGCTAACTCCCTGTGATTTTCTCTTCAAGCCTAAAAGAACTTCGTATTTGGTTTTCGAGTAAAAACACAACACGGGAAAAGATTTATCTCGAAAACTCACTGAGATAGGTTTATGATGAGCGTTCACATCAACCTCTTGACTAACTTGGACCCCCTTAATAGTAAGGTTTTCCCTATGACCCATTTGAAAGAAATAAAACTAAGAAAGAGAACCACTTGCGTCCATATCATTTTTAGGGTCCATCTCCAACATACATTATTCTCGGATAACATATTCCTCGAAAGGTCAACATACTTCTCTGCAACATAGTTAATCTTTGCAGAAGTTTTAGCAAACTTCTCAATAACTTCAGGGACAATTTTGCTCTATGTGCACTAGCAAACATGTTGGTCCTTCATTCTTTTGACTAACAAACACCAAAACACTTAATGAGCACTAGATTGAACCTATAATCCTCCCCCCTTTTGGATGATTGTTGTCAAAATTAGTTAAAACATCATTGAGGAATAATTGAATGTAACACGCGGAGATAAATCTCTAAAATATAAAATAAAGTACCCTCTAAATATCTGCATATATGAAAGGTTTTCATTGAATAGTAAATGCATATGTCAGGATAAAAAAATTGAGAGATAATTATATAGCCTAGAAGAAAATGGATTGCATTGAATAAGCTAAACATGAAGAATATATGAATGCATCCACACAATGATATCTGAGAATAATTCCACCTGCAAAATAGATAGATGATAATGCATTAGGAAGGGTTATTAACACTATCACACAACTTAGAGTATCACAGGAGAGAGTTTTTACAACACATTAAAGAGGCGAATAAGAAGCAAGTGTTGCAAAACTCAAAGAACAATCCTACAAAAGACCCCCTGCTAATCTCTCGATGCCTTCTCCCTCCCTTTTTCAACAAGGTATCAAAGAACATGAGGCATCTATTTGTTTGAACCACCGCAGAAGGAGAAACAGTCTTATTGGAAGTCTTTGCAGAAGCCAACAAAGAATTGAAGCAGCTTGAATGAAGAATCGACGTATTGAACTGATGAAGATTTCTAGCGAAGAGGTTTCTTCTTCGGAGGTGATGCTAACTGCATCAGTGTCCTTCTTATACTTTCCTTTATTTGGGAATGTTGGGTTCACTCGGACCGGCATAATGATCATCATGAGCAACCTCTTCTTCGTGCTTGAATGTTGGTGAAGTACGTGACTTCTGATTCATCAAGAATGATATCTTCTCCCAAAATTAACACATCAGTCGAACTTGAATTTTTTGGAAGTGGAGGAATTTGTCTTCGCCTGCGATCATAAATTGAAGAAGGAAAATCATTGTAATCATAGTTCTCTATAATAGCAACCTTATTCAGTTGCTTCCTACTGTAAAACTTTTGGACCATATTCTAGGAGCGATGTTTATCCTCTTTGACAATCGGAAGGACAAGCCTTGAGATGTTTGCAACCTTGTTTATTACTGAGGTGAGTTGTTCTTTCTCCTTTCTGTATTACCTGAGGTGGTTCTTCAACAGTTGTTGAGTGTGAAGACTAGTCTCAAGATGCAATGGAGTAGTAGAGGTCTTCCTCGACACATTCTTTTCTTGCACACAAACTCGAGGAGCGATATTTTTGGCCAGGGCTTTACCCTTGGCCTTATAAGTCAGCACTTTCAACGTGTCTCGGACCCGCCGAAGCAATTTCTTCGTTGTAGGATGAGCCATATATTCATGCCCATTTTCAAGAGCAAGGATAAATTGGATCCAATGAGAAAAAGGCTATGGAGCCGATACTTCTTCGACCGATTGTACCAAAATCATCAAGAATAAATCTTTCACATTGAAAGTCACAGAACATGTCAATGCATATATTGTATTTAATAAAATATATTCAATCTTTCCAAAGTTGTGAGCAACAATAGTTGGGTAGAGCGTTTTGCATAGGATATAATAGTATGTTTGGGCAGAAAAATAAAGATCAATAGATTTTGGATCGCTTGAAGCAACATCGCCAACTTTGGCAGGATCCATCAACTTGTGCAACTCTTCATCGGATATAATTGGACAAACATGCATGCAACTTTCATATTCATTTGCCTTGTACCGAGAAATTTCAAGCAATCTAAGAATTCAGATGCGGGGTATTTAATCTTCCAATCCTCTTTCATCCACTCCATGACCCAAGAACCAATGTCCATTCTGTCTCATGAAACATACAATGTGGCGTAGAAGTACTAAATCGGTTCTTTATTCCATCCATGACTCAAGGCTAGAATTTCCTCTAGATGAAGATCTTCAAGAGTTGCGATCACTTCTTTGAAGCACTCAAACATCTTCATCGTCGGAAGATCGATCAAAATAATACTAAAAAAATAAGAAGCAATACTAAAAACATCTCAATGACAACTGCATTTTCTTTAGTTTCAGGTGCTAGGGCCTTATAATCATCCTTTTCAACATTTTCTTCAAGAACTTAGGCCTTAACAATTTCTATATCTTCTTGAGCCTTAAGCTCATTTTATTCTAAACTATTATTTTCAACCTCCTTGTCAACATGTACAGAGGAGGTTTCTTTCTCAATTTTTATCTTAGCATCTTAGCATGTGGCTCAATTTTTATCTCGACATTTTGTTATTTTTTAGAATGAGCACTTGGCATGATACCCTAGCTAGACTTTTTCCCGTCATATATAAGGTGAGGCCAAGGAGAGTTCAAGGGACATTGACATCTCATCGTAATCTCGGTAAACTAGAAACAATTGTATCCCATCTCACAGGGCAAATATACACCCATAATTAAATCTAGCAGGAGTAGGGCTCTACCTCAACCATGAGGGCCCGAACATTGCTAAATCCCTTGCTTGTTCTCCTCCCTGGTACATCTGGCCACTCGAACTAACCTACCGGGATATCTACCAGTTTTTTCCACCGTTAGGGAGAGTTGTAGTGGCGTACGGTTTGGTGCGGATATGTACACAGTAAAGGTGTTTGACAATATTTCAGAGAAAGTCAGGAGGGAGTTCTATTTTCCCCATAAGCATGTAGCCCATGTGGCTATTGAGAGAGACAAATGATCTTCATTTGGGACTGTCCTTCCAAATAGGCCCTTGGCTAGTTTAGAATTAAAATTGATTGAGATCGATGGTATGTGGTATCGATTCAGGGATTTAGGCATGAGGGTTCATTCACGCCATACCCTTCAACTTCAAGGTTCAAACCATGTTTCATTTTCCATAGAAGTGCAATTGATTATGACTACATTACAAGATATTAGGTATTTACCCTCACCCCCAAAAGATAATAGGCATTTCTTCCCCGATTTTTTTCTAGGGCTATGCAGGCATCACATATAAGAAATCAACGGTATGAACACTACAACATATCACAACATCACACCTAAGAGACAACAGAATTAACATTACATCACAACACATCTTAAGCAGTTCAATGATAACAGTCAATACATGCAGTTCAATGATAAGACATAACACATTAAGACATAATTGTTTAGAAACTAGTCATTACTGGTAACAAAGGCCTGCTCGTTCTTACCTCCAGATTAGCCCTCCCGGAGAAGAACAGAGGGTGGTGGCGGCTCCGCGACGAGAACTAGGAAAACGACTTCTGTTCTGGGGTTTTCGCGTCACGGGAATAAATAGGAGTCCTGGTAGGGAACCAGAGGAGGGGGAGGCCCCCAGGCGGCCAGAGGGCGCGGCCCCACCCCTAGCCGCGCCAGGGGGGCATCTGGGGCCCCCGGGGCTCCCCTCTGGCCCCACTTCTGGCATCTAGCTCCTTCGGGTGCGTGGATTTTCTGGTATTTTTCTGGAAATTTCTGGGACGTCCAAAAATCCATTTTCCTGTGCACAATAAAACCATACAGACAGCTCTGCTAAAAACAACGTTAGTCCGGGTTAGTTTCGTCCAAATCATGCAAGAATGAGGGCAAAATAATAGAAAAAGTGTTTGGAAAAGTAGATACGTTTGAGACGTATCAACCCCCCCAAGCTTAGCATATTGCTTGTCCTCAAGCAATTCAGTACAACGAACTGAACGCGACAAAGAAAACTTTGACAAACTCTTTTGCTTCAATAGATGTATATAACCATGTACTACAAAAAGAATTTAGCAAGTATCCAAACAATGCTATGAGGACAATGCACGAAGTAATCCTTCTTTCAAGTGATCAATCTCAAATAACTAAAAGCAAATAATATGCTACTGAAAATCAAGACAGGATTACAATGCACAAATTTTGAACATACTAGAGTGGTATTTCGCTAGCCCCCATGAGTGAAGCAAAACATAAATGCAGAAACTCATCTGGAGTTTTAAAGGAGACTAGAGCTAAGAACTGCAGGATAAATAATACCACAATCATGCAAAAGACAATGTAATACTTTGGGACAATGCACATTACACTCAGAATGACAATTATGCTCTCCTAGTTGGTGCTTTGAAGAAAGAAGGTGGGGACTCTCGAACCGTGGAGTTTGATGGAAAGGTTGAAAACCCGTGGATGGAAGCAAAGACTAAACTTGTACCAGAGCTCTTGATTTTGAAAATAGAGATAAAAATGTATTTTGGGATATGCATGCTTCATCAACGAATGCTAGTAGACAACTCAATCGCCTCTTACGCTAGACATGTTTCGAGGAACGGCTCCCAAGATGGAGACGATCACATCCCCTTAATCTCCTTTGTTTATCACTGCCAAAGTTTTCTGATTTCTCATAGACAAAGCGTGAAGGAGGGTTTGTTGGTTGTGATTATCTTTTGTGAGCTGGGCGCACTCATGCCAGTCCCTCCTCGTATTAGGGGTTTGCAGATTAGACATGCAATCCCGGAATAAAACATGTCTAACATAAGACAGTCATGAATTATCTACTACTTCCTCATGATCTAAAACACAAAACAGGAATGATTTTGAATAATTTCGAGATGGCACAAGAAAGTCTTCGTTAGGATGGCCGGTAAATACCGCATAGGAAGGTATGGTGACCTCATATGGAAAAACTGGTTTCAAGGATTTTGGATGCGCAAGAAGAAATCCGCTTAGTGCAAGCGAAGGCTAGCAAAAGACTGGGAAGCGACCAACTAGAGAGCAATAACAGTCATAATCATGCAGAGCGACAAAGTAACATTGAATTGGGCATAAAATGATATGACTATTCTGAAATTCAAAGATCATCAAGGCATAGTAGACTTTTCAGTCATAAACATGTGTAAGCATGTGCCAAGTCAATCCAAGAATTCTCCAAAGGGAAATACCACTTCAGTATGCCAAACTATGAACAATGCAATGCATGTAAATCATTTCAACAACACATTATGTACCCTAGCTATTTGGGATTAGCCACAAGGAAAGCATGAACACTGGGAAAGCATTGTAAACATAGCACTATGTCGCTACAAGCTGGTCTCTAAATCATAAGTACAAGCATATGTACAAAAGTAGAAACAAAAAGAGTTCATACCAGTTTTCCTTGTTGCATCCCTCTCGTCGATCTTCGTCATTACTGCCTTGTCACTTGCACGATTGAACGTAGGAAATATAATCAAGTGCAAATGCCATCACGGACTCGAGCTGAACTCTGCAACAAAGCAAACTAAAGAGAGAAAAATAAATCTTTTTGGGTTTTTCAAAGATTTAACGAAAGAAAAAAGAAAAAGAAACCTTTTTGTTGTTTTTGAAAAATAATAGAACAAAGAAGAACGGACAAAAACTTCAAAAAGATCAAAGCAAACAAAATGAAAACGGATAATACAACAGAAATATGAGAAGGACACGTACTCCCCCAAGCTTAGGCTTTTGTCCTAAGTTGGTAGCAGCTACTGCCCCCAGGAGCCTCCTGCTCCAGGGTAAGGGTAAGTCCAGGAGTCGTATGAAGCCTCCAGTGCGTACACCGAAGTCCTCGGATCCTCCCATGAGGAAGGTCCTGCGCTCCAAGCGGAAGAAGATCCCTCGCCATGCTCGGTGAAGGTCTCTCCCTGGAAAGGTGGGAAATCACCATGCTCCTCCTCATCGGGCACAACCCCCTCCATGGGGTTATGCGGCTGGTAATTAGCCAAGAACTCATCGAACTGAATCTCGTTGAAGGACCATCCGTTCCTGCGAGTATTATCAAACAAAAGTGGTGCAGGTAGACGGATCTCACGAGTAATAGTCCTTTCAAACCTCAAAATATAATCAAGGTTACCAAACTGGGAAGTCATGGTAACAAACTTATGCCTCTTCATAGCCGCAGGATCGAGACTCGCGTATGAAAAGGGAACATCATCAGGATGCGGGGTCCGCTCAAGAGACTCAAGGATAAGTGTAGCGTAAACGCCACCATATAAATCGCCCTTGTTACTGTTCGTAACAAGGCGCCGAGCAATCAAGGCACCCACATTATACTCATTCTTACCAGAGAGGGCGTTCGCATAAATGGCGAAGTCTGGTGCAGAACCGTTGCTCGTATTGTCACGAGCTAACACCCCTCTAGCAACAAAATACGCAAAATACCTGAGGTGTGGAAACAAAATGCTGGAAATCTTCGTACGCTGAATGTCGGTCTCCTCCTGGCAGCAAAGGGAGTTGAAGAGGGTCCTCAACCCGGAAGGCTGCATGGTCATCTTAGCTGTCTGACCAACGTTCTGCACACCTATTATATCACAAACTGTGCGAAAGACATGGTTATAACAAAAATTGTTGACAAAATAGGAGGTAAGCTTTTTGTATTGCACCACACGGCATAAAGCTAGTCGTGTCAAACCTGCATTGGCACAAAGGCCATAAAATTCCTCCTTAATTCCTGCAGCTATAAGAAAATCATCGCACAGATACATCATTGCGCATGCTGGATTTGTTTCTTCCAACAGCTCCAGGGGCACATGATCTTCATTGTAGCTCACCCTAACTGCTAAGGGCGAAGCTGCAGCTCTAGTGACTCGATCGGAGCGCTCAGGCTTCTTCTTCCCAAGCCACCCCTTTACTTTTCCAAAGAAACTCATTTCTGAAAAAAATTATAATTCACAAAAACAAGGATTTAAACAAAGTGAGTTGAGGCAAACTACTCTACTCACTTACCTAAGGCATAAGCTTGCATCAAAACTTGGAAAATAAATTTCTACACATGCATGCAAGCTCATAAGAACAACACCAAGAGCTACTAAATACTCACAAATGAAGCCACCAATAAAAAATCTAATTGGAGGGGTGAAAGAGTTACATACCAGGGAGTATTTGCCCAAAATCTCAGCTCAAATGATGGGTCGTAGATAGAGATCGAATTTCTAGATGGAGAGCAGCAAGAACGCAAGAAAAAAGTGCAGAACTCGTGGTTTTGGAGAGAGAGAAGGGAGGAGGAAGAAGACTTACCTGCCTGGCTGCCCTGTGGGCCCCAGGCGCCCTGTGGGCGCGGCCAGGGGCCAGGCCGTGCCAGCTGGCCGCCTGGGCCACTGGTGGCCCCCCTGGTCAGCCCCAGGTGCTCCTGGGTCACTCCCGGCATGGAAATTTCTAATATAATTTTTCTGGAATTTTTCTGACAACTTCACTGTTGAAAAAATTTCGAAGTTCAAAAAGCTGCGAAACTCTCTGAAAACTTGAAACAATGATTAGAGTTGTGAAGTTTCAAAAACATATAAACTTGGTACAGCAAGGAGAATAAAAGCTAAAGAAAATGAAAACATAACAAGCTCCACTTTTTACCTATATAAAACATGCTCACTAGCAAGGTTGATCAAGTCTTACCAACAAACCGGCGATATATAAAGCAAAAAGTCTCACCTCTTATGAAGGATCATTGCACTTTTACTTTAATGGACATTGTCCCCACCATGATGGTTTTGTATTTGTGGTGCACATGTAGAGGACAATCCCATTCTCCAATCTTCACGGTCTCGATATCTATACTTCTTATAAGACAAAACCCCCCTATAGATCATTTAAGTTGTCTATCTCAACATGCAAGCTATCTACATCATCTATTCTCTTAGCCAATCAATTATCCATGTCATCCACTGAGGTCATTTAAATTGTCTCTCTTTACATGCAAGTTATCCACATCATCAATTTCTTAGCCAATCGATTGTCCATCTCATCTCAACTAATATATTTATTAATCTCTATATGCAATCTCCATATCAACCATATTTTAATCATTTTATTGTCCACCCTAATAATTTTAATACACACATGTTTTGTTGCATTTTCACTTAGACAACTTAATATATCACGTTTTTATACTTTTTATTTATGCATATAGTTTTCATAGCAATTCTCGCAGCAACGCGCGGGGTATACTTCTAGTTCTCTATAGAGTTGAGGCCATGCCTCTTGTCAAATTTCTTCGGAAAATACACCGTGTGTTCTTTGTCATTCACGTTGAAAGTAACCTTTCCTTTATTGCAATCAATAATAGCACCTGCGGTGTTAAGAAAAGGTCTACCAAGAATAATAGACATGCTCCCATCCTCGGGCATGTCAAGCACAACAAAATCAGTAAGGATTAAACAATTAGCAACTTCAACGGGAACATCCTCACAAATACCTATGGGAACATTTGTTGACTTGTCAGCCATCTGAAGAGAGATATCTGTAGGGATTAGTCTTTCTAAACATAATCTCTTGTAAAGAGAAAAAGACATAACACTCACTCCTGCTCCAAGATCACATAAAGCGGTCTTGACATAATTATTCTTTATGGAACAAGGAATCGTGGGTATACCTGGATCACCAAGCTTATCAGGAATCTTGCCACTAAAAGAGTAGTTAGCAAGCATAGTAGATATTGCTTCATTAGGAACTTTTCTTTTATTAGTAACAATATCTTTCATATATCTCGAATAAGGAGGTAACTTAATAGCATCAGTCAAAGGGATTTGAAGAAAAAGAGGTTTCATCCACTCACAAAACTTATTGTAATGCTCTTCCTCTTTAGTTTTGAGAGACTTACCTGGAAAGGGCATGGGTTTCTGCACCCATGGTTCTCGTTCCTTCCCATGTCTTCTTGCGATAAAATCTTCTCTAGTGTATTTCTTGCGTTTGTCGGGTGCTTCTTCTTATTGAACTTCGGGTGGATCATTCTTTTCACCATCCTTTTCAGGCTCAGCACCGTCTTCAGTCTCAACATCGGAAGTAGATATACTATTTGGATCATTTGAATTGTCAGCTTCTTTGTGCTTCGGAGAGCTAACAATATCTTCTTCCTGTATTTGAGAATCTTGCTCGATCCTCTTAGGATGCCCCTCCGGATAGAGAGGATCTTGAGTGCTAGTTCCCCCTCGGTTTTTAATCCCGAAGGCCTGTATATCTTGTTTGGCATTATTAGCAAGCAAATATTTTTGCACATTAGAAATTTGATCAAGCTGAGTTTGAACCATATGAAAATGCTTCACAAGACATTTAACATCATTAACTGTTCTACCTAGAACATCAAGCAAACTTTTGATAGCAAGGGAATTATCATGCAACTGACTTTGTATCCTCTCATTAAAGTGATTCTGCTTCATAATAAAATTATCAAGCTCATCTAAACATTGATCAGGAGGCTTACCATGAGGAATGTCACTTGCATTGAAATCTAAAAGGGAGTGTACCTCCACCATTGGAGGGTGAGGGGTAGGCTCACACAACTTCTCAATAGGGGGTAGACTCTTCACGTCTTTAGTTTTAATACCTTTCTCTTTAATAGACTTCTTAGCTTATTGCATGTCTTCGGGGCTTAGGACAAGCATGCCCCTCTTCTTTGGTGGTGGAGGTGGTTCAGGGACGGACCAATCTTTATGGTTCTTGGCAATCTTGCCCATTAGTTCTTTTGCATCGTCCGGTGTTCTTTTCCTGAAAACACAACCAGCTCAACTATCCAAGTAGGATCTAGATTCATCAGTTAGACCAGCATAAAATATATCAATCAATTCATTTTTAGGGACTCCATGTCCCGGTCTAGCCTCGATCAGACTGCAATACCTCCCCTAAGCTTTAGGGAGATTCTCATCCTGCAACCGTGTAAAGTTATAAATTTTTCGTAAAGCAGCGTGTTGCATATGAGCTCAAAAATACTTATTAACAAAAGACTGAGCTAAGTCCTAAGGACTCCTAATAGAACCACATGGTAGTGCATCGTACCATGCTTTAGCGCTTTCCTTTAAAGAAAAAGGAAAAAGCTTAGTAACATAGAATTTTCGTATCTTCTCATATGTAGTAAACAAGCCACCAAACTCAGTGAGTTTGGTCAGGTGTGCAATAGCATCAAAATTTTCTCTGCCATAAAAGGGGTCAGCTTCAACCATAGATATAAGTGAAAGATCAACAGAGAAATTATAATCAGGATCATTGATGCATATAGGAGACGTACCAAAAGTAGGATCAGGAATGGTCTTGTTCTTCAAAGAATGTTTCTCGAGCAGCTTCTTAATAGCATCAGGGTCAGAGTCGACAAACTCTGTTAGCTCCCTACATAAATCATCATCAAGTATAATATAATCATCATCAAGGAGTCTCTCCTTGAGTTTACTCAAATTGGGATAAGTGTAAGTCCCATCAAAAGGATAGCAGGTATCAGGAATTTCAATTCCAGATTTCTTTGCAGCAGCAGCGATCTGTTTCTCAAGAGCGTGACTAAGTGAACCAATATCATCAAGAGTAGTAGAAGCATCATCAAAAGTATCAGACATAGTAATAGATTTAGTAGAGGCATCATGTGGTGGAGGTGAAGCAAACTTACTCATAACTGAAGGTGAATCAAGTGTAGCACTAGTGTTCAGAACAGTACCTTTTCTCGTACGGGATGGTAAGATCGGGACCTTGGGGTCTTCTTTCTTACCCATAGAGGATAAATTACAGCAGGTAAAATACTTCAAGTAGAATTGTGAATAAAGCTATGCTCCCCGGCAACGGCGCCAGAAAACAGGCTTGATAACCCACAACTGCAGGGGATCGAGAGAGTCTTCGCTGGTAAGATAACCCAATTTATTGATTCGACTCAAGGGGAGCCAAAGAATATCCACAAGCTTTAACAGTGGAGTTGTCAATTCCACCGCACCTGAGATACACTTACTTGCAACAAGATATTAATAGCAACTGCGATATGGTAGTGATGATAGCAACGGTAATAGTAAATAGCAAAAGTAAACTACTAGTAACCAGCAAAATTAAAACACTGTAGGCTAGGGAGATGGATGGTTGGGCGCTGCATGGATAAGACACATCATGCAATCAACTTGGGGCAAGGCACACAGAAAAGCAAAGATCATCTAGGTATAAATCAAACATCAGGCATGTATCCCACAGGTAGTTGTACGTGCTTGCAATAAGAACTTGCACAACATCTTTTGTCCTACCATCCCGCTACGAACGGGGCCAAAAGGAACTTATGGAGATTAAGGTGCTCCTGTAAAAGAGCACCGGAACAAAGCATTAACAATCAATGGATACATGGAATCCTCAAATTATAGTCCATCCCTTTTGGTGTCCCAAGCTGTCACCATTGGGATCGCCGGTTCCGGACTATAACAGGTGCATACAACTCATAGATAAGATCAAGAACACAAATATATTCATGAAAACACAAAGGGTTCAGATCTGAAATCATGGCACTCGGGCCCAAAGTGACAAGCATTAAGAGCAACAAGTTGAAGCAAAGATGATAAACACCAATCTAGATGATAGGCAACATGCCCCCAACAATCTGATAGACTATTACATAATACAACTCATCCAATCCCTACCATCCCCTTTGCCTACAACAGGGAATTACTCACACATTGATGGAGAAGTCATGGAGGGATGATGGTGTAACATCCCAATTTTCTAAATTCGGATGTTAATAGATCATCATATGGATCTCATGCTGCTTCCGCATTTTTTTGGAGTTTTAAAAGTATTTTAAAACATTTTTCAACACATGGCAGTTCGCTTGAGAGGATATAAAAGGACTTATACCCATTTTTAAATTGTTGGAAAATAGTTTAAAATATTTTTGGGAGACTTTTTAAATTTACTTTGGGGTTGTAAATAATTTCTAAAAATATTTTGGGAATTTATTTATGCTCCAGAAAAGTTTTAAAATCATTTTCAGAGTTTTCGGTATTTTTAAATTGCTGGAAAAGTATTTAAAAATATATTTAAAAATAAGTTGCAAAGTTTTTATTTTTATTTAATATTTTGGTAAAGCCAAAAAATCAATTTTATTATTTTAAAATGTTTGGCGAAAACAGAAATTAAAAATAATTATCCGTGCTTTTCTAAAACTATTTTGGGCCGTACTATTTTTTTTCCGACCCGGGCGCGGTTTAGTATTCGGGCCGGAGTCGGTTAGGAAAAAAAAGTTAATTCGGGCTGGTTATAAATAATCCCGAATTATTTTTCTTTTAACCTTTTAGTTAGCCCACCCCTAACCCTAATCCGCCGAGTTAGCCACTAATCCGCTGCCGCCGGAGTTTCGCCGAAAACCTCGCCGGACCACCGCGGAACCTCACCGGAATCTTCGCCGGAGTCTCCGGTTTCGCCGCCCCGCAAGCCGAGGTGAGCCCCGCCACCCTAGCCGCTCCACCCCGCCCCCTAGTGCCGCCAGCGCCGCCTCCCTTGCGCCGCCGCACCCCGCCCCGCAGCGCTCGCGCCGCCGCCCGCGCCAGCCCCGCCACCGCACGCCGCGCCGCCCGCGCGCACACCACCCCGCGCCCTCCGCCCGCACCGCGCGCGCGCCGCGCCACGGCCGAGGTATCCGTCCGCCGCCCTCCTTGGCCATGGCGTCGGGCTGTAGGAGGGAGAGGAAAGAGATTAGGGAAAAAAGAAACGCGTTGCGAAAAGAAAAAAAACGAGTCCAGATCTGGTCAACTGTCGGCCAGGGACCCGATCGCATTTTTCGCGTTATTTTATTTACGGATAGGTCCATGTTTGCATTTTAGACCCCGATTTCACCCGGTATCGTTTTCGCGAGTACTTTTTAACCGTAACTCAGAATTGAGTGATTCCAGTTGCGTTGCGACCGTGATGAAAAATTCTAGCCAGTAGACTAAGTTTTATAGAAGTTTAAATTTTCAAATTTGAATCCCAAGCAGATCCAAATTTGAACTTCCGATAGCCGTAACTTTTAAACGGTGCGCCCGTTTGCGCCGTTTCTTTTTGCGTTGGTTTTATGTTGACAAGTACTTTAAGTTTAGCTACTGTTAGGCAAGTTTTGCTACTGTTCTTTGTATGTTTATTACTGTTTGTGCATAATTGTGTTGAATATATGTTGATTGGTGCTATGTTTGCTCGTATAGATTGTCCGGAGTGCGCCGCCTCGTTTTGTGAGGATTGTGATTGTCAGGAACAGCAAGAAGGCAAGTGATGCTTTGACCATACTCATACCTATAATTTTCTGTATGCATTATGTTAAGAATATCACCCTATTGCATGATAGGTAGTTTACTTTACTGTTGCTGCAAGACCAGTTAGGATAGGCACATGTCTTGACTTGTATTTGTAGATCAACCTAGCACGTGTTGTCACTTTATTGCTATGCTTCATAGACGTGGTTTGGGTTGTGAGAATTCATGGAGTGCATGTGAGCTATTTAATAATTCATGGCGTTTGGACCTGAGCTCAGGGGGATTTGCCACTACCTGAACATCTACGCGCCAGTCTTTCAACCGGACATAGTGGAGACAAGGGGAGTTGATGACTACTGGCAAGTGGAGACTTTTATCCTAGGGAGCAGGACGAATGAGGAAAGGGTGATCACGGAGTCATTCGAGGTGCATGCCCAGGAGAAGGAACAGTGTGTGCGCATAGCCGCTCACATAGCTCTTGGACGCATCGTTGAGATGTATGCCGGCCGACTCGAGGGTACGGTGTACGCGGAGATGACCAAGATTCTTCCATCGGGGAACATATGGCCAAAGAAGTTCAAGTATGTGCCTGGGGCCATTTGGCCAGGTACAACTAGCTACTTCATCCAGAGCCTGGATAAGCACATCCATTGCCAGGAGAAGGACATCCAGTCAGACCTCTACACCATCATTGAGTTGTAGCAGAAGAACACCAGGCTCAAGAGGGACAACAACAAGCTGAAGAAGGAGAGGTTGGAGATGCAAGCAGAGATAACGAGGCTGAAGGACAAGATGAAGGCCAATGGGATTGAAGAACCAGAAGAGGAGCCAGAAGTAGAGACCTCGGCAGAAGAAGAGGAGCCGAGTCCCAAAAGGCGCAACCGCATTAGCGGGCGCGAATACCGCATGTTGTTTAGCAAAGACAGCATTCGGAATTATTTCACCGGCAATTAGTTTACTACCGTTATCGTGTTAGCGTATTTGACCATGTCGACTTATTCGGTGTGGCAATACTAGGTTGCTTGATATACTCTTATGTTATTCGTGGTTGTGTTGAGGATCTTATATTACCTGTGGTTGTGTTGAGGATCTTATATCAGTTATACAATATATTTTAAACTATATGGTGTGATATGTGATGGTTTTTTGTATGAGTGCATTGGTTGATGATTGTTATATGTTTGATGCTATGGTGATATTGTTTGGTGAAGTTGATTGGTGATATATGTATTATATATATAATGCTTGCCATGATCATCATAAGCATATGGGGTAGGATATATTTCCCTAGCTACTTTCTGTCTACAACTTACCTATTCCTGCCCAACAGATGCCGCCGAGACGTGATCCCACGGGGAATGAGAACAACAACAATGGAGTGCCAGCTTACATGCAGCAGCTACTTCAAGGACAGGCTCAGTTGATCCAGTTGCTCACTTAGAACATGGGCAACAACAACACCAACAATGCGCCACCACCACCACCTGTGGACACACTTGCAAGGTTCCTGAGGTTGAATCCTCAGAGGTTCTCTAGCACTCCTGAGCCCATAGTGGCGGATGACTGGCTTCGTTCAGTGGGCCGGAACATGGAGACAGTTGGCTGCACTGAGGCAGAGAGGGTGAGGTTTGCCTCACATTTGCTGGAGGGTCCTGCCGCAGCATGCTGGGACAACTACTTGCTGACTTACCCCATCGACACCATCACTTGGGCGCAGTTTCATTCTGCCTTTCGCGCCGCACATTGATGTGCGAGGTAATGATAGTGATTTCTCGCCCTTCGTTGGTAAACCCCAAGTGGAAGGCGTGATGTAGCACAGCAGCAAATTTCCCTCAGTAAAGATACCAAGGTTTGTCTCCAGTAGGACTCCAGAGATGATAACTAGGTGTCAGCGGCGCAACTGACGCGGACCTACACACATACACAAATAACTTTGTTCCCAACAAAGTTCAGAGAGGTTGTCAATCTCTCCGGTCTTGTTGTTCACAAAGGATCAAACGCAAGGGATAATGATAGCAACTGAAAGTAAAAGCAGAAAAGTAAATGAGCGTGTAAACAGTAATGAGGATATGGACCGGGAGACGTGATGTTCACTAGTGATGTCTCTCTCCCAAAAGACGATAAAACTGCTATGCGAGGTGAACAAATTACAGAAGGGCAATTGACAGGATTATGAACGCACCGCAATGCTAACTATGCTACAAAATAAAGGAAGAGGCTCAAAAGCATGGGCAGTACGCCAAAATAAGTAGACCGAAATCCAACTGCATCTACTACTAATCATCCACCTTGAGATATCTATCCAGAACATCTCGCTGGTATTAAGTTGCGAGCCCCACCCAAAGTTTAAACCCAAAGCAACAGACAACTGCATTAAAAAGCACTTTGCGTAAAGTAAACAATCCTTGCAACCGCGGTTACAAGTACCGTTGTTTTCCCCCTTGTGACAACAACACATCCCCTAGACTCATGTTTCTGTCACTCAAGCGTGTCATCGGGGGGCATGAACCCACAATCGAGCAAAATGTTCCCTCTTGGGGTTACTACCTACTACTTGGCCAAAGCAATAAACAGCAACGGAGAACATGCAAGAATTACTTAGGAACAAAAATATAAGAGATAAGAACCAAATATATTACTCAATCACAATCGGAACATAATCTCATAATCCATGAGATCCCATCAAACTCAGCATAGCAACAGCAGAAAGATTAAAAAAGTGCCTCGATCATGTAGGGCAGCTCACGAGGTCTAAACCATGAAGAACAAAGAGGGGAGGAGAACATCACATAGCCACTGATCACGGACCCATGGTCCAAAGAAAACTACTCACGAGACATCCGGGAAGCATCCATGGTGGAGAGGAGACTCCCAGAGGTCGGCCCTCCCTCCGGTAGGGTGCCGGGAAGAGGTCTTCTGGTGCTCCCGATCTCGTAAGTGCGGCGGCGGCGGAACAGAGGCGAGATCGTGAAAAGGGGTTCTGTCCTCGAGGGTTTCACGTCACGGGGAATATATAGGCGAAGGGGGGCAGCCAGAGGTGGACCAGGGGCCCCAGGCGCCCCCCCTGGCGCGACTGAGGGGGTGGCCGCGCCGGGTGGCCGCCTGGGCCACCCCTGGCTCCCCTCTGGCCCCACTCGGGCTCTTCGCGAAGCTTCCTGTACGCTGATTTTTCCTATATTTTTCCCGGAATTTTTCTGGCACCTTTTATATGGGGCAAAACTGAAATAGAAAAACAACAGAAAACAGGAACTGGCACTGTGGTGCACTGAGTTAATAGGTTAGTCCAAATATGATCAAAAGTGTATGAAAGTGTATCTAGATCATAGCAATATCACACAAAACATGCATGGAGCAAGCAGAAATTATAGATACGTTTTGGACGTATCAACATCCCCAAGCTTAATTCCTGCTCGTCCTCGAGTAGGCTAAATGATAACGGCATAATTTCTGTGGTGACATGCTAGCAACCATATAAGAACTTTTAAAAGTAAAGCAATCAAGGTTAGAGATTCAATTCAAGTCATAACATGCAAGAGTCTATATTAGCATTGAAACAAGTAACAAAAGAACATTAGGTGCAAGAGCTCTCGCTGTCCGTGACTTGAATGTCTCCAAATGGTGTTTGCGTGCAAGAAGGGGGATAGGGAATACGAGAAAAAACATTTATTTGTTGAGAACTCAATCTACTAAAGTTTCACACTTGGTCTTTTTCTGGAATCTTATCTTGACTCGTCCCCAGACCACTAGCCAGGTACAAGTCAATTTGATCCACTCCTTTTTTAATATTTTGATTACTCATGCAATGGATGAGCGTAAGCACGAGAGTTGACACTTTGGATGGCAAAGAGAGAAATAGTGTGGAGTAGGAAGACAAAAAGGGTGAGAAAAGCTCACATCAATGAGGACAATCATAGGCAAGAGATGCCAAATGATAGATATGATGTGAGGAGTAGGGATTGCCATGCAACGGGTGCAGATACGAGCTAGGAAGCTCTCCAATGGAACTAGTGGGGGTGCATCTAACTTGCTCGCTCATGAAGACCTAGAGCTCGTTTGAGGAGGCTCATCCTTGGAATATGCAAGCCAAGTTCTATAGTGTGAAGGTCCCCACATAGCTATATGCATAATGATCATCTCTATGGAGTACAAGGATATAAAGCGAGTACTAGTGTGGATCTCTCAAAAGGATAGTAGTGTTGCTCCTTTCTCTCTTTTTATTTTTTTTCTCTTTTTTTATTTTTTTTTATTTTTTTGTGGCCTCAATGGCTCTTTCTATTTAACTCTCATTTGTCCTCTTTGGGATCTTTTATTGTGTTGTCAGAACCCTAATTAGGTTTGTGCTTTTCTAAACTTGCATTTTTGCATCATGAAAAAAATTGCAAAAGAAAAGGAAATGGGGAAAAGAAAAGCCCTAAATGAGTTAAATAAAAAGGCCAGAAATAAATATTTTTCCAAAATTCTTTTGGATGTATTGAAAAATCCTAAAAATGAGTGTGATCATTTTAAAAGTGATTTGGGATTAATCCCATGCTCATAGATTTTTCAAAAATCCAAATAGTGGCTTGGATATTAAATGTTTTGCCTATTTGAATTGAAATTCAAATAAATTGAATTTCAAAAATTCCCATAACTTGGGATTGACTTCTATAGAGTCACCTAGGTTTTATAAAAATGATTGGGGATTTTTATAAATGCCCTAGCTATTTATTTTAATGGGCAAAACAAATAACAGAAAGAAATAAAAAGAAAACCAAAGAAAAAGGGCAGAGCCCACCTTACCTGGCCCTTCCAGCCTAGCCGGCCCAACCCACCAGGGGGCCTCCCCTGTCGTCTTCCTCCCCTGGCCCCGATGCTGCTCGGTGGCGAGCATGCGCCGGCCGCCTCGCCACCTCCTGCTCTTCCCCCCTCTTCTCCTTCGCGCTGGACGACGCCCTGGAGACTCCAGGCCCTTCTTCCCTCTCCCAGTTCGTCTCCCTCTCTCTCTCGTTGGTTTCGCGCGCAAAACCGAGACCTAGCCAGAGCGACGCCATGCTCCGACGCGGCCAACGTCGACGAGCCACCTCCACGTCGTGTCCATCAGCTCTGCTGTGGACGTCTTCATCATCCCGTGGAGTCAATCGAGCTGCGGCTCTCTGAAGACGACGGAAGCTTCAACATTCGCGCCGCCGGCCTCCATGAATCCCGGCGACCAATTCACCGCCTGCTGAACCTCCCGGCGAAGCCGACGCCGTCTTCAAGCTCCTGGTGAGCACGCGCATCTGCTGCACTTTCTCTCGCTTGCTCCCGTGGCCGGATTCGCCGTTCCCCTCTTCACCAGTGGCGGTCGCCGCCATTGCCGTCGTAGCCGTGCTCCAGCGCCTCCCCGTGACACCCCTTTAGCACCACTCTAAGCGGACGAACAAGGGCTACGCCCCAGTGCCCCTTTCCCCCCTCTCCCGTGCCCTCCAGCCAACTCCGGCGAGGTCTCCGACCAGTCGCCGGCCAGCCGAGCCTAAACCACCTCCTCTCTCTCTCTCTGACCAGTGGGTCCAAGGCCATTAGCCCTAATGACCTAACTAACTAACCCCCTGACCCACTGACTTGTGGGGCTAGCCCCCTAATCTAATTAGAGTTAGCTAGTTAACTCTCTGTTTAACCCAGAGAGGCTGACAGGTGGGGCCGCCCTGTCAGTTGACTGGTCAAACCCCTGGCGTCATTCTGACCTAGTGATGACACAGTAAATACAAAATCAATTAATTTATTCAGTAAATTCCAGAAAATAGCCTAAACTTTGAAATTGAATAACTTTTAAACTATAACTCCAAATTCAAAGTGTAATATATGAAAAATGATCAGGAGAAAATCCTCTATCCAAATTTCCAACTTTCAGCTATGTTGGAGTTGATCTTAAAAAGAGATCAGTAGCTTTTGCTATTTGATTTAATTGGAATTATTTCAAATTCAATTCAAAAACTATTCCAACTTCAACCATTGAAATGCACCACACATCACTTGTACTTCAGAAGCATTTCACACACATGACCATTTGGTTTCCAATGAACAAACATTAGCAAATGCAAGTTGACCAAATTTGAATAACATTTGGAGTTTGATTTTGAATTTACTTTTCAAATCAACTTCAATTAACATGTGGCAATTCAAACATAGGTCACATCAGCACCTTGCCATGCTTTGTTTTGCATAGTGCTTGTGCATTGTATTATCTTGATTGTGCTTTACTTACAGTGCTTCGGTGATTGCATCTTCTCGGTAGAGTTGATCTCGGAGACGAGTTCAACCTCACGTCAGAAGAGTGTTACATCGTGATCGTCAGCAAGGCAAGCACCCCCCCTTTGATCATGTCTATAAAATCCCAGTTCCCTCTCATTCTCGCAAATGCATGTTTAGGATGTCACCATGATACGTTCTACCGCTAGTTGAACCCATTCCTTTGCATGACCTATCATTTTGTCACAGTAGTAAGCAAACCACAATCCTAGAAGATGTAGGAGTTGGTTGATATCATGTGGCCCCTGCAACTGTTACAACTTATTGCATGCTTAGAGTTGTTACCTGAGGCTACTTTGATGTGAGTCGGGATGGTAGTGATCATGTGAATGATGGTGGTAACGTGTTGGTGAATCTACCCTAAAAAAAGGTGAACGATGAGAGGCTGTGTAGGAGTACACAGTGGGTTGTCTCGTTGAACACTGCCTTAGGCCCGAGTTCTTGTGTTATTATCCAAGACTAAGAGTACGACCACACATTGGGCTCACTGACCCCTCTCGGCCTAGTACCTCACCCCGGACCAGTCCAGGAGTCGCAAGTAGTTCGCCCTTTAACGATCTCAAGCAGGTGGAACCAAGGTAAGTGGTTGGCGTAGGTTGTGGGCACGTTGAATCAAGTGATTATGATCGAGTTGAGCTTGATGGCGGTCACACAACGTTTGAGTCCGCATCGGAACAATCGGCCGGATTCCGATTGTGGTCCCAACTCAAATAGGCGACTCCCTAGGACTAGAGATGGTTCCGTGAGTGAAGTGTCGTGGCAGCATCCTCGCCGGTACTCATTTGAAGGGTCCATCCCCAGGCGGTAACTGATGAGGCGTGTGTGTAGTAGTACACCCCTGCAGGGTTAATGAACTATTCGAATAGCCGTGTCCGCGATTATGGACTACTTGGAGACCTTTACTTGATCATAGATAACTTGAACCGGATACTTCTAAAACACACCAAGATAAGTGTGAGTGCTATGGCGTGCTTCCTCGTGGGGAAGTCGGGGAAGTAACCATAGTGGTGTATTGGTTGGAGACTGTTACTTGGACTCGTGTACGTTCTTACCTCTCTCTGGTACTCGTAGTTCAGGATTAGCCAAGTCAAAGCTGGCACTTCTGCAAGTGAAACCCCACCTCCCTTTGCCTTGATACATGTGCATGAGTAGTATAGTTCCTATGTAAGTCTTGCTGAGTCCGACTTTGTACTCACGTTTGCTTATTCTATGTTTTAGAGACGAGACCACTGACCCTGATGGTGGCCTCTACCTCGAGCTCGACGTGGACCAATGTCGTATAGTTCCAGGCAGCAGCCTGTGCCCTCTGGAAGGTCGTTGTACTTTTCTTTCAGGCTTCTTAAGCCATTTGTTAAACTTGTCTTTACTAAGACATAATTTGCTTCCGTTGATGTTTGATGTAATGTTGGATCACATCCATGTGATCTCTGCTTGTAATACAACTACTATGTCTGCTCTGTTTAGCAGAAGTTATAAAGATTATGAGTTTGTAGAGTTCATGTTGTGATTACCTGCTGTTTACACTGGACATGTATGCTGCGTGTATGATTATAACATGCATGTCTTAGTGTGGGGTTCGATAGCTTAGTTGTGTTCTTGCCAGCGGTCTTTTATACACCAAGTGGCCCTTAGATGTGCGCACCTTGGGGCATCGCGATGCGATTGTTCGTGACTCTGTCACATGGCACACTTTGTTGTATGATTGAGCCCGCCCGAGATCCCGACTAAGTGATCGGGCTGGAGTAAGTCTATGTAAGGGTTATGAGATAGTCGATAGTATGGTTGAGGCGACTTGTCTGTGAATATGGGATTCACCACCCATATCATTAGACTTGTGTGCGGACGATGAGGACCCATCTCAGTTGATCATCCGGCCTGAATGGGATGCCCCTCACGTACGATGCTTTTCGAGAACGTTCTGTGCTTGGCCTTGTCTGCTTAGACAAGTGGGTACGGTTCTCGGCTCTCCATATGACTATGTCGTAGCGGGACTTGCATACGCTAACCCCGGGTCCCGACATGTGTCCACTTTGGGATCTTTTCCTCACTTAAGGGCAACACTCTATTTTACAAGAAGGTAAAGGAGATCTTTCACACTTTACAAGGTACTCAAAATCATAAAGAAGATGTAACTATCATGATGTATGCAATGTATGTCGCTGTCAGTGTAGCAGGAACATGTATGACATGAAGATCAAGTCATGAAGAGGTAGATGTTGCCTGGAAATATACCTCGGAAACGCTATGGAAATGCCTTGATAGGTAGGTATGGTGGCTGTTTTGAGGAAATATATAAGGAGGTTTATGATGACAGATCGTATCATGCCAAGGGTTTGGATGTACCGGCGAAGGTGGACACCAACTCTCGGAGTGAGAAGAAGGCAATGCACGGCACGCGAGAGGCTAGCAAAATATGGGAAGGTGGAAGTGTCAACTTTCAATACTTACATTAGTCCGAAGAAGTCATGCACTTATTATCGGTAACTCTCAATCTAATAAGGAGGTTCACTAAGAGACAAGTACCCCGACGAGGAGTGTATGGGGGTTTGGTTATCCTTGCGCATGCTCGACTCATGGTACGTGAGTGTACTCTAATATTCGATCCCTCCAAAGATTAGTGATCCATCTAGTAGCTAGAGTTCTCAACTAGTTTTGTAGGTTTTGAAAATACACACGGATTACCCAAAATACGACACCTATCACTAATAGGCTAGAGCTCTTGACACCAAAAGTTCAAACATTACTCACATCAAAACTTCAAAACTATTGCAAGTTACTACTAGAATTAAATAGCAACCTCAATTACCTACTTCCAAGACAAAACACAACTCAGTGCAACAACCAACTCTCTTTAACAAGATAAACATGAAAACTAAAATGAGTTCCAGCAACAGACTAAACAAAATCCAAGGCTCTTGCTAAAGACAAACTAAGACTAAAACTAAACATGGCAGCAGCTATGAAAAGATAAAGAACACACAACAGCAAAAAGAAAAGAAGGAAAAATCCTATGATGTGTTCTAGATTTTGAAAGTGGAGCGTGTTTCTATCCCACACAAAGTAAGACGGGGTCTAACTTGTTATGAACAGCAAGCAAAACTAAAGAAAACTAAAAATAAAACCTAAAAGCGAGACGCTCCAAGCATAGCACATAACACATGAAGTGATAAAAATATAGTGAGACGAAGGACGAACTGATGATTGTTGATGGAGAAGGGGATGCACGGGGGCATCCCTAAGCTTAGACTCTTGATTCTCCTTGAATATTTATTGGGGATGCATGGGGGCATCCCCAAGCTTGAGCGCTTGACACTCCTGGATCTTCTTTCATCATCTTCCATCGCACACTTGAAAACTCCCTTCATACATAACTCATCATAAGCTGATTAGAGAGGTTAGTACCCTTAATAAAATAATTTTTCCCCACTGGATAAAAAGATATTCTTGAAGAGCTACTGTTTCTCAAGAGTGCCAAAAAGTTTTTGCAAAGAAAAAGCAAGCTTAAGGTTTGCAAAATTTGGAGAGACAAAACATGGCAGAATCTGTGAAAAACAGAACAGCAGGTAGTAAAGAATTTTTTTAGAGGCACTTCTGCAACTCAAATCAAAAAACTCAGAACATACGAAAGTTTCACAACTGTATAGAGCACGCTGTCAAAAAAATTCAGATCAGAAAGATGATCAGGTGATTTGATTCGAATTTTCTGTCAAGGGAAAAAATCTGTTTTCTGGACAGCATGTCACAACTTTTGCTTCCCTTATCATAAGAGGCTATAACTTGGCACAAAGCTGAAAAATAAAGATACAATGATGTTGCTACAGTGGTAACAATCATCAAGACACAACAAAATCACAAAGAAAAACCTAAATTCGTTGCGGGCTGCCTCCCGAAAGCGCTTTCTTTTATGCCTTTAAGCTAGGCATGATGCAAAAGAAGAATCAAGGGTCTCCAAGATCAGAATCATAAAAACCTTCAAATTGATTTTCAATAAGCTCATTCTTCTTCTTCCTAGGAAAGAGATACTTACCTTTCTCCATATGATACGTCCAAAACGTATCTATAATTTCTGCTTGCTCCATGCATGTTTTGTGTGATATTGCTATGATCTAGATACACTTTCATACACTTTTGATCATATTTGGACTAACCTATTAACTCACTGCACCACAATGGTAGTTCCTGTTTTCTACTGTTTTTCTATTTCAGTTTTCCCCCATATAAAAAGTGCAAGAAAAATTCCGGGAAAAATATAGGAAAAATCAGCGTACAGGAAGCTTCGTGAAGAGCCCGAGTGCGGCCAGAGGGGAGCCAGGGGTGGCCCAGGAGGCCACCCGGCGCGGCCCCACCCCTGGCCGCTCTAGGGGGGCTCCTGGGGCCCCTGGTCCACCTCTAGCTGCCCCCCTTCGCCTATATATTCTCCGTCACGGGAAACTTCGGAAAAGATAACCCTTTTTCACGATCTCGCCTCTGTTCCGCCGCCGCCGCGCTTCCGAGATCGGGAGCACAAGAAGACCTCTTCCCGGCACCCTGCCGGAAAGAGGATTGACCTCCGGGAGTCTCATCTCCACCATGGATGCTCCCCGGATGTCTCGTGAGTAGTTTTCCTTGGAACATGGTTCCGTGATCAGTAGCTATGTGATGTTCTCCTCCCCTCTTTGTTCTTCATGGTTTAGACCTCGTGAGCTGCCCTACATGATTGAGGCACTTTTGTAATCTTTCTGCTATTGCTATGCTGAGTTTGATGGGATCTGATGGATTATGAGATTATGTTCAGATTGTGATTGAGTAATATATTTGGTTCTTATCTCTTATATTTTTGTTCCTAAGTAATTCTTGCATGTTCTCCGTTGCTGTTTATTGCTTTGGCCAAGTAGTAGGTAGTAACCCCAAGAGGGAACATTATGCTCGATTGTGGGTTCATGCCCCCCGATGACACGCTTGAGTGACAGAAACATGAGTCTAGGGGATGTGCTGTTGCCACAAGGGGGAAAACAACGGTGCTTGTAACCGCGGTTGCAAGGATTGTTTACTTTACGCAAAGTGCTTTTTAATGCATTTTTCTGTTGCTTTGGGTTTACACTTTGGGTGGGGCTCGCAACTTAATACCAGCGAGATGTTCTGGATTGATATCTCAAGGTGGATGATTAGTAGTAGATGCAGTTGGATTTCGGTCTACTTATTTTGGCGTACTGCCCGTGCTTTTGAGCCTCTTCCTTTCTTGTGTAGCATAGTTAGCATTGCGGTGCGTTCATAATCCTGTCAACTGCCCTTCTGTAATTTATTTACCTCGCATAGCAGTTTTATCGTCTTTTGGGAGAGAGACATCACTAGTGAACATCACGTATCCCGGTCCATATCCTCATTACTGTTTCCACGCTCATTTACTTTTCTGCTTTTACTTTCAGTTGCTATCATTATCTCTTGTGTTTGATCCTTTGTGAACAACAAGACCGGAGAGATTGACAACCTCTCTGAACTTCGTTGGGAACAAATTTATTTGTGTCTGTGTGCAGGTCCGCGTCAGTAGCGCCGCTGACACCTACTTATCATCTCTGGAGTCCTACTGGAGACAAACCTTGGTATCTTTACTGAGGGAAATTTGCAGCTGTGCTGCATCACGCCTTCCACTTGGGGCTCACCAACGAAGGGCGAGAAGACTACACCCGTCAACTCTCGCGCCATCAAGCAAATTGCTGGCGCCGTTGCCGGGGACTCCGAGTGCTAAGATAGGGGAGTTGCACACTACCCTTTACCTTTGTTTTTTAGTCTTGTTAGTTTACCTTTCAGTTTTTATCTTTGTGTCTTTTATCAAAAATCACAAAAAAATCTGCCACACTTGCTGCTGCTATGGGTTCCACTGAAAACACCAAGTTGTGTGACTTCACTAGTCACAACAACCAAGACTTTATCTGCACCCCCATTGCCACACTTGCTACTTCAGCTACGTCTTATGAAATTAAACCTGCCTTGCTAAACCTTGTTATGAGAGATCAATTCTCTGGTGCTGGAGATGATGCTGCTTTACACTTGAACAATTTTGTTGAATTATGTGATATGCAAAAGTATAAAGAAGAAGAAGGTGATATTGTTAAGCTCAAGCTCTTTCCTTTCTCTTTAAGGGGAGACGCTAAAATCTGGTTTCAATCTTTGCCTAGGAATAGCATAGATTCTTGGGATAAGTGCAAAGATGCTTTTATAGGGAAGTACTACCCACCTGCTAATATTATCCAATTAAGGAGTAACATTATGAATTTTAAGCAATTGGATAATGAACACGTTGCCCAAGCTTGGGAACGAATGAAATCTCTTGTTAAGAAATGCCCTACACATGGTTTGATTACCTGGATGGTTATCCAGACTTTTTATGTAGGCTTGAACTTTACCTCGCGGAACCTATTAGATTCGGCCGCGGGAGGAACCTTTATGTCAACTACACTTGGTGCTGCCACGAAGCTTCTCGATGAGATGATGACCAATTATTCCCAATGGCACACCGAACGCGCTCCAACAGGTAGGAAGATAAACTCTGTCGAGGAAATTACCTCCCTCAATGAAAAAGTTGATTTAATTATGTCTCTACTTACCAAGCAACCCTCTATTGATCCTCATGATGTCCCTTTAAATTCTTTGGTTGCCCAAGAACAAGTAGATGTGAACTTTATTGCTAGAAACAACTTCAACAACAATGCTTATAGGGGTAATTTTGCTAGCAATCCTAGACCGTTTTCATCCAACTATGGGAACAACAAAACCTACCCTAGCAACAAGAATCCCTCTTCTGAATTGGAAAACATGCTTAGAGACTTTATCACTACCCAAAAAGCCTTCAACAAAAATGTAGAGGAGAAATTAGCTAAATTAGATAATCTCTCTTTGAAGGTAGAAAGCTTAGCCCTTGATATTGAGATGCTTAAAATTAGAACCTCTCCCCTTGAGGAGAATAAGGCCACTCCTATTAATGCTATCCAATTACAAATTAATGAATATATTAGAATGATGGCTAAACTTAAAGAAAGGTGGGCTAGAGAAAAAGAGGAAGAGGATAGAATTAAGAGCCTTCCTACACACCACACAGTTGCCACTATCCAAATTTTTGAGGACACCCAAACTATCAGCACCCAATGCACTCCTAGTCCCGTTGGACCTATTAATGGTGATGCTAATACCTCAACCAAAGATGAAGAAACTCCTATGAACATAGAGGGTTTCAAACAAGTGAGCCTAGACGACACTACTACCACCTTTGATAGTACTGATATTGATTTTGATAGTTGCACCCTCTCAGAAGTTATTAGCTTGCTACACAAAATGTCTAGAGACCCCCACACTAGCACACTTAATCTTGCCTTCACGGAGCATATCACAAATGCTCTCATCAAAGCTAGGGAGGAGAAACTTAGAGTAGAAGCCTCCATACCTAGGAAGCTAGAGGATGGTTGGGACCCTATGATCAAAATTAAATTAAATAACTTCTCTTGCTATGCTTTATGTGATGTTGGAGCTAGTACCTCCGTTATGCCCAAAAGAATATTTGATATGTTTGAATTGAAGCCCTTTGAGCCTTGTTCTTTTGGTGTTCGTCTTGTTGATTCTTCCGTAAAGAAACCTTTGGGGAAGATCGACGATGTTCTTATCATTGTCAATGACAACTATGTTCCCGTTGATTTTATTGTTATGGATATAGAGTGTGAACCTTTGTGTCCAATTATTTTGGGATGTCCTTTTCTTTGCACCATTGGTGCGGTTATTGACATGAAAGAGGGGAATATAAAATTCCAATTCCCATTCAAAAAGGGGATGGAACACTTCCCTAGAAAGAAAATCAAGTTACCTTTTGAGTCCGTTACACGGGCTAGTTATTCTCTTTCTCTTGATAAAACTTGATTCTTGTTTTGCATTATGCCTAGCTTAAAGGCATAAAAGAAAGCGCTTTCGGGAGGCAGCCCGCAACGAATTTAGGTTTTTCTTTTTGCTTTTGTTGTGTCCTGATGTTTGTTACTACTGTAGCAACATCATTGTATCTTTATTTTTCAGCTTTGTGCGAAGTTATAGCTTCTTATGATAAGGGAAGCAAAAGTTGTGACATGCTGTCCAGAAAACAGATTCTGTCCCTTGACAGAAAAATTCGAATTGAATCACCAGATCATCTTTTTGATCTGAATTTTTTGACAGAGTGCTCTATACAATGCTGAAACTTCCATATGTTCTGAGTTTTTTTATTTGAGTTGCAGAAGTGCCCCTAAAAAATTATTTACTACCTGCTGTTCTGTTTTTCACAGATTCTACCACGTTTTGTCTCTCCTAAATTTTGCAAACCTTAAGCTTGCTTTTTCCTTGCAAAAACTATTTGGCACTCTTGAGAAACAGTAGCTCTTCAAGAATATCTTTATATCCAGTGGGAAAAAATTATTTTATTAAGGGTACTAACCTCTCTAATCAGCTTATGATGAGTTATGTATGAAGGGAGTTTTCAAGTGTGCGATGGAAGATGATGAAAGAAGATCCAGGAGTGTCAAGCGCTCAAACTTGGGGATTCCCCCATGCATCCCCAATAAATATTCAAGGAGACTCAAGTGTCTAAGCTTGGGGATGCCCCCGTGCATCCCCTTCTCCATCAACAATCATCAGTTCGTCCTTCGTCTCACTATATTTTTATCACTTCATGCGCTATGTGCTATGCTTGGAGCGTCTCGCTCTTAGGTTTTATTTTTAGTTTTCTTTAGCTTTGCGTGCTGTTCATAACAAGTTATATCCCGTCTTACTTTGTGTGGGAGAGAAACACGCTCCACTTTCAAAATCTAGAACACATCATAGGATTTTTCCTGCCTATCTTTTTGCTCTTGTGTGTTCTTTATCTTTCCGTAGCTACTGCCATGTTTAGTTTTAGTCTTAGTTTCTCTTTAGCAAGAGCCTTGGCTTTTGTTTAGTATGTTGCTGGAACTCTTTTTAGTTTTCATGTTTATCTTGTTAAAGAGAGTTGGTTGTTGCACTGAGTTGTGTCTTGTCTTGAAAGTAGGTAATTGAGGTTGCTATTTAATTCTAGTAGTAACTTGCGTAGTTTTGAGGTATTGTTGTGAGTAATGTTTGAACTTTTGGTGTCAAGAGCTCTAGCCTATTAGTGATAGGTGTCGTATTTTGGGCAATCCGTGTTTATTTTCCAAACCTACAAAACTAGTTGAGAACTCTAGCTACTAGATGGATCACTAATCTTTGGAGGGATCGAATATTAGAGTACACTCACGTACCATGAGTCGAGGATGCGCAAGGATAACCAAACCCCCATACACTCCTCCTCGGGGTACTTGTATCTTTGTGAACCTCCTTATTAGATTGAGAGTTACCGATAATAAGTGCATGAGTTCTTCGGACTAATGTAAGTATTGAAAGTTGACACTTCCACCTTCCCATATTTTGCTAGCCTCTCCCGTGCCGTGCATTGCCTTCTTCTCACTCCGAGGGTTGGTGTCCACCTTCGCCGGTACATCCAAACCCTTGGCATGATACGCTCTGTCATCATAAACCTCCTTATATCTTTCCTCAAAACAGCCACCATACCTACCTATCAAGGCATTTCCATAGCCTTTCCGAGATATATTGCCATGCAACCTCCACCTCTTCATGACTTGATCTTCATGTCATACATGTTCCTGCTACACTGGCAGCGACATACATTGCATACATCATGATAGCTACATATTCTTTATGATTTTGAGTACCTTGTAAAGTGTGAAAGATCTCCTTTACCTTCTTGTAAAATAGAGTGTTGCCCTTAAGTGAGGAAAAGATCCCAAAGTGGACACAAATTGAAAGATCCCAAAGAGGACAAATGAGAGTTAAATAGAAAGAGCCATTGAGGCCACAAAAAAATACAAAAAAAGAAATAAAAAGAGAGAAAGGGGCAACACTACTATCCTTTTGAGAGATCCACACTAGTACTCCCTTTATATCCTTGTACTCCATAGAGATGATCCTTATGCATATAGCTATGTGGGGACCCTCACACTATAGAACTTGGATTGCATATTCCAAGGATGAGCCTCCTCAAACGAGCTCTAGGTCTTCATGAGCGAGCAAGTTAGATGCACCCCACTAGTTCCATTGGAGAGCTTCCTAGCTCTTATGTGCATCCGTTGCATGGCAATCCCTACTCCTCACATCATATCTATCATTTGGCATCTCTTGCCTATGATTGTCCTCATTGATGTGAGCCTTTCTCCTCCTTTTTTCTCTTCCTCCTCGTACTTCTCTCTTTTCCATCCAAAGTGTCAAATCTCGTGCTTACACTCATCCATTGCATGAGTGCTCAAAATATTGAAAAAGTAGTGGATCAAATTGACTTGTACCTGGCTAGTGGTCTGGGGACGAGTCAAGATAAGATTCCAGAAAAAGAGCAAGTGTGAAACTTTAGTAGATTGAGTTCTCAACAGATAAATTGTTTTTTCTCGTATTCCCTATCCCCCTTCTTGCATGCAAACACCATTTGGAGACATTCGACTCACGGACAACAAGAGCTCTTGCACCTTTTGTTCTTTTGTTACTTGTTTCAATGCTAATATAGACTCTTGCTTGTTATGACTTGAATTGAGTTTCTAACCTTGATTGCTTTACTTTTCAAAGTTCTTATATGGTTGCTAGCATGTCACCACATAAATTATGCCGTTATCATTTACCTACTCGAGGACGAGCAGGAATTAAGCTTGGGGATGTTGATACGTCCAAAACGTATCTATAATTTCTGCTTGCTCCATGCATGTTTTGTGTGATATTGCTATGATCTAGATACACTTTCATATACTTTTGATCATATTTGGACTAACCAATTAACTCAGTGCACCCCAGTGCCAGTTCCTGTTTTCTGCGGTTTTTCTATTTCAGTTTTCCCCCATATAAAAAGTGCCAGAAAAATTCGGGAAAATTCAGATAAAAAATCAGCGTGGAGGAAGCTTCGCGAAGTGCCCGGGAGGGGCCAGAGGGGAGCCAGGGGGGCCAGGCGGCCACCCGGCGCGGCCCCACCCCTGGCCGCACCAGGGGGGCGTATGGGGCCCCTGGTCCACCTCTGGCTTCCCCCCTTCGCCTATTATTCTCCATCACGGGAAAACTCCAAAGGAGGAACCCTATTCCGCGAACTCGCCTCTGTTCCTCCGCCGCCGCGCTTGCGAAGATCGGGAGCACCAGAAGACCTCTTCCCGGCACCCTGCCGGAGGGAGGATTGACCTCCGGGAGTCTCCTCCACCATGGATGCTCCCCGGATGTCTCGTGAGTATTTTTCCTTGGACCATGGGTCCGTGATCAGTAGCTATGTGATGTTCTCCTCCCCTCTTTGATCTTCATTGTTTAGACCTCGTGAGCTGCCCTACATGATGGAGGCACCTTTGTAATATTTCTGCTATTGCTATGTTGAGTTTGATAGGATCTGATGGATTATGAGATTGTGTTCAGATTGTGATAGAGTAATATATTTGGTTTTTATCTCTTATATTTTTGTTCCTAAGTAATTCTTGCATGTTCTCCGTTGCTGTTTATTGCTTTGGCCAAGTAGTAGGTAGTGACTTCAAGAGGGAACGTTGTGCTAGATTGTGGGTTCATGCCCCCCGATGACACGCTTGAGTGACAGAAACATGAGTCTAGGGGATGTGCTTGCCACAAGGAAGAAAACAACGGTGCTTGTGACCACGGTCACAAGGATTGTTTACTTTACGCAGAGTTCTTTTTAATGCAGTTGTCTGTTGCTTTTGGTTTACACTTTGGGTGGGGCTAGCAACTTAATACCAGCGAGATGTTCTGGATAGATATCTCAAGGTGGATGATTAGTAGTAGATGCAGATGGATTTAGGTCTACTTATCTTGGCGTACTGCCTGTGCTTTTGAACCTCGTCCTTTCTTTTGTAGCATAGTTAGCATTGCGGTGCGTTCATAATCCTCTCAATTGCCTTTCTATAATTTGTTTTCCTCGCATAGCAATTTTATCGTATTTTGGGAGAGAGACATCACTAGCGAACATCACGTATCCCGGTCCATATCCTCATTATTGTTTCCACGCTATATTTACTTTACTGCTTTTACTTGCTATCATTATCCCTTGCATTTTATCCTTGTGAACAACAAGACCGGAGAGATTGATAACCTCTCTGAACTTCGTTGGGAACAAAGTTATCTGTGTTTGTATGCAGGTCCGCGTCAGTTGCGCCGCTGACACCTACTTATCATCTCTGGAGTCCTACTGGAGACAAACCTTGGTATCTTCACCGAGGGAAAACTGCTGCTGCACTACATCTCAACCTTCCACTTGGGGTAACCAACGAAGGGGCGAGAAGCCATCAAGCAAGTTTTCTGGCGCCGTTGCCGGGGACTCCAGTGCTAAGATAGGGGAGTTGCACACTACCCTTTACCTTTGTTTTTTAGTCTTGTTAGTTTACCTTTCAGTTTTTATCTTTGTTTGTGTCCTTTATCAAAAATCAAAAAAAATTAGTATGTCTAGTTCCTTACTTGCCAATCATTGTCTGACTTCTTTGAAACCAGATCTTATTGGCATGGAGGATTCACCGAGGATCAACAAAAGTGCTACAAGGAACACCGCTTGTCTCAAAAGGGGATACACTTATGGAAACAAATACACCAGTTGTATGAGTATGCTAGAAACTTGTGCTCAATATATAATATATCTTTCTGCAGGGATGAATCTTGTTTCTTTATGAGGCACAAACACCTTTCTTTCCAATGTGAGTATAACGATGATGAAACCTTAGCTTCTTATGATAAGAGAAACTATTATTTTTATGATGCAGAGGCAATAGAAGAATTTGTTGCTTATAAGGGTGCCTATGAAATGACTTCTCTTCTTAAAAATATTGATGATGCCCCTTACAAATTTGAGAGTCTTGCTATACTTAACTATTGTTTGGAAAATTACGATGCAAATTATTACATTACTGATCATCTTGAGAGAATCTCTCCCCCAAAGGAAGAGACTAATGATTTGCAGGACTCTATGGAAGAAGAAATTTATGAACCTAAAAGCTCCTTGGATGAAAAAGAGGAGGAGAGTGACGAACAAAAGGAGGAAGAATGGAGCCATCCATGTCTACCTTCTAATGAGAGTAACTCTTTGAATCTTACCTTATATGAGTATTATGATCCTATGGATTCTTTTGAAATATCCCTTTTTGATGAAGTTGATGCCTTCTATGCTTATGGCCGTGATGCCACTATGGATGATGCTTACGGAGATGAACTTTCTATAGTTCCTCATGTTAAGCATGAAATTTTTGCTATCGCACCCACACTTGAGTGTCCTATTATCCTTTTAAAACCTCCAACTCCGGAGAATTTCCTCTTATCAAAGCTCAATGTGATGGGTTGCATTTAACTTATCATCCTATAAACCGTGTTGAAAACAATACACGTGTGCTTGTAGGTCATGAACAACATGATTTATGTGATAGTTATATTCTTGATGTTGTTCATGATGCTACTTAAAATTACTTTGAGAGAGGAAAGTTTGATTGTAGAAACTTCCATGTTACAAAAACACCTCTCATCATGTTGAAAGTTTTGAAGTTGTTCTTGTTCTACCTTCCTATGCATGTCACTTTGTGCTTCTTTGATTTATTTTCTTACAAGATGCCTATGCATAGGAAGTGGGTTAGGCTTAAATGTGTTTCACATTTGCTTCTTGATGCTCTCTTTTGCTTCAATTCTTATTCTCTTGTGAGCATCTTTCATAATCTTTAAGCCTAGCTAATGTCTCTAAAGAAGCGCTTTCGGGAGGCAGCCCGCAACGAATTTAGGTTTTTCTTTTTGATTTTTGTTGTGTCTTGATGATTGTTACTACTTTAGCAACATCATTGTATCTTTACTTTTCAAGCTTTGTGCCAAGTTTAGCCTCTTACGTCAAGGGAAGTAAAAGTTGTGACATGCTGTCCAGAAAACAGATTCTGTCCTCGTGACCAGAAAAATTCCAGAAAAATCCCAGTTCATATTTTTGAGCTGAAATTTTTACACAGTATGCTATATACAATGAAGAAACTTCCGTATGTTCTGAGTTTTTTTATTTGAGTTGCAGAAGTTCCCCTAAAAAATTCTTTACTATCTGCTTTTCTGTTTTTCACAGATTCTGCCACGTTTTGTCTCTCCTTACTTTTGCAAACCTTAAGCTTGCTGTTTCTTTGCAAAAACTTTTTGGGACTCTTGAGAAACAGTAGCTCTTCAATATTATCTTTATATCCAGTGGGAAAAATTATTTATTAAGGGTACTAACCTCTCTAATCAGCTTATAATGAGTTATGTATGAAGGGAGTTTTCAAGTGTGCGATGGAAGATGATGAAAGAAGATCCAGGAGTGTCAAGCGCTCAAGCTTGGGGATGCCCCCATGCATCCCCAATAAATATTCAAGGAGACTCAAGCGTCTAAGCTTGGGGATGCCCCCGTGCATCCCCTTCTCCATCAACAATCATCAGTTCGTCCTTCGTCTCACTATATTTTTATCACTTCATGCGTTATGTGCTATGCTTGGAGCATCTTGCTCTTAGGTTTTGTTTTCAGTTTTCTTTAGCTTTGCTTTCTGTTCAAAACAAGTTAGATCCTTTCTTACTTTGTGTGGGAGAGAAACACGCTCCCCTTTCAAAATTTAGAACACATCATAGGATTTTTCGTGCCTATCTTTTTGTTGTTGTGTGTTCTTTATCTTTTCATAGCTACTGCCTTGTGTAGTTTTAGTCTTAGTTTGTCTTTAGCACGAGCCTTGGCTTTTGTTTAGTTTGTTGCTGCAACTCTTTTTAGTTTTCATGTTTATCTTGTTAAGAGAGTTGGTTGTTGCACTGAGTTGTGTCTTGTCTTGAAAGTAGGTAATTGAGGTTGCTATTTAATTTTAGTAGTAGCTTGTACTAGTTTTGAGGTATTGATGTGACTAATGTTTGAACTTTTGGTGTCAAGAGCTCTAGCCTATTAGTGATAGGTGTCGTATTTTGGGCAATCCGTGTGTATTTTCAAAACCTACAAAACTAGTTGAGAACTCTAGCTACTAGATGGATCACTACTCTTCTGAGGGGTCGAATATCAGAGAACACTCACGTACCATGAGTCGAGGATGCGCAAGGATAACCAAACCCCCATACACTCATCCTCGGGGTACTTGTCTCTTTGTGAACCTCCTCATTAGATTGATAGTTACCGATAATAAGTGCATGAGTTCTTCGGACTAATGTAAGTATTGAAAGTTGACACTTCCACCTTCCCATATTTTGCTAGCCTCTCTTGTGCCGTGCATTGCCTTCTTCTCACTCCGAGAGTTGGTGTCCACCTTCGCCGGTACATCCAAACCCTTGGCATGTTACGCTCTGTCATCATAAGCCTCCTTATATCTTTCCTCAAAACAGCCACCATACCTACCTATCAAGGCATTTCCATAGCCTTTCCGAGTTACATTGCCATGCAACTTCCACCTCTTCATGACTTGATCTTCATGGCATACATGTTCCTGCTACACTGGCAGCGGCATTACATTGCATACATCATGTAGTTACATCTTCTTTATGATTTTGAGTACCTTGTAAAGTGTGAAAGATTTCCTTTACCTTCTTGTAAAATAGAGTGTTGCCCTTAAGTGAGGAAAAGATCCCAAAGTGGACACAATAAAAGATCCCAAAGAGGACAAATGAGAGTTCAATAGAAAGAGCCATTGAGGCCACCAAAAAATACAAGAAAATACAAAAAAGAGAAAAAGAAATAAAAAGAGATAAAGGGGCAACACTACTATACTCTTGAGAGATCCACACTAGTACTCCCTTTATATCCTTGTACTCCATAGAGATGATCGTTATGCATATAGCTATGTGGGGACCTTCACACTATAGAACTTGGCTTGCATATTCCAAGGATGAGCCTCCTCAAACGAGCTCTAGGTCTTCATGAGCGAGCAAGTTAGATGCACCTCCACTAGTTCCATTGGAGAGCTTCTTAGCTCATATGTGCATCCGTTGCATGGCAATCCCTACTCCTCACATCATATCTATCATTTCGCATCTCTTGCCTATGATTTTCCTCATTGATGTGAGCCTTTCTCTTCCTTTTTGTCTTCCTCCTCCACCATATTTCTCTCTTTGCCATCCTAAGTGTCAACTCTCGTGCTTACGCTCATCCATTGCATGAGTGCTCAAAATATCGAAAAGGAGTGGATCAAATTGACTTGTACCTGGCTAGTGGTCTGGGGACGAGTCAAGATAAGATTCCAAAGAAGACCAAGTGTGAAACTTTAGTAGATTGAGTTCTCAACACAAAAATACTTTTTTCTCGTATTCCCCATCCACCTTCTTGCACGCAAACACCATTTGGAGACATTCGAGTCACGGACAGCGAGAGCTCTTGCACCTAATGTTCTTTTGTTACTTGTTTCAATGCTAATATAGACTCTTGCATGTTATGACTTGAATTGAATCTATAACCTTGATTGCTTTACTTTTCAAAGTTCTTTTATGGTTGCTAGCATGTCACCACAGAAATTATGCTGTTATCATTTACCTCCTCGAGGACGAGCAGGAATTAAGCTTGGGGATGTTGATACGTCCAAAACGTATCTATAATTTCTGCTTGCTCCATGCATGTTTTGTGTGATATTACTATGATCTAGATACACTTTCATATACTTTTGATCATATTTGGACTAACCTATTAACTCAGTGCACCCTAGTGCCAGTTCCTGTTTTCTGCTGTTTTTCTATTTCAGTTTTCCCCCATATAAAAAGTGCCAGAAAAATTCGGGAAAATTCAGATAAAAAATCAGCGTGGAGGAAGCTTCGCGAAGAGCCCGGGAGGGGCCAGAGGGGAGCCAGGGGGGCCAGGCGTCCACCCGGCGCGGCCCCACCCCTGGCCGCGCCAGGGGGGCGCCTGGGGCCCCTGGTCCACCTCTGTCTGCCCCCCTTCGCCTATTTATTCTCCGTCACGGGAAAACTCCAAAGGAGGAACCCTATTCCGCGAACTCGCCTCTGTTCCGCCGCCGCCGCGCTTTCGAAGATCGGGAGAACCAGAAGACCTCTTCCTGGCACCCTGCCGGAGGGAGGATTGACCTCCGGGAGTCTCCTCTCCACCATGGATGCTCCCCGGATGTCTCGTGAGTAGTTTTCCTTGGACCATGGGTCCGTGATCAGTAGCTATGTGATGTTCTCCTCCCCTCTTTGATCTTCATTGTTTAGACCTCGTGAGATTCCCTACATGATCGAGGCACCTTTGTAATATTTCTGCTATTGCTATGTTGAGTTTGATAAGATCTGATGGATTATGAGATTATGTTCAGACTGTGATAGAGTAATATATTTGGTTTTTATCTCTTATATTTTTGTTCCTAAGTAATTCTTGCATGTTCTCCGTTGCTGTTTATTGCTTTGGCCAAGTAGTAGGTAGTGACTTCAAGAGGGAACGTTGTGCTAGATTGTGGGTTCATGCCCCCCGATGACACGCTTGAGTGACAGAAACATGAGTCTAGGGGATGTGTTGTTGCCACAAGGGGGAAAACAACGGTGCTTGTGACCACGGTCACAAGGATTGTTTACTTTACGCAGAGTTCTTTTTAATGCAGTTGTCTGTTGCTTTGGGTTTACACTTTGGGTGGGGCTCGCAACTTAATACCAGCGAGATGTTCTGGATAGATATCTCAAGGTGGATGATTAGTAGTAGATGCAGATGGATTTCGGTCTACTTATCTTGGCGTACTGCCTGTGCTTTTGAACCTCGTCCTTTCTTTTGTAGCATAGTTAGCATTGCGGTGCGTTCATAATAATGTCAATGGCCTTTCTGTAAAAAAAAATCCTCGCATAGCAATTTTATAGTCTTTTGGGAGAGAGACATCGCTAGCGAACATCACGTATCCCGGTCCATATCCTCATTATTGTTTCCACGCTATATTTACTTTACTGCTTTTACTTGCTGACGGGGATCAACCCCGGCAAATCCCATGGTCAGGGACCCTGGGTTAGTCATGAGAAGCACAGGTTGGACGATAGCTCGTCGGCAAACAAGGAGGCTCGCTCCTGCTCGATATTATAGATTGGGGAGATGCGATTACAGTGGAGGCCAAGGCTGGAGCGCTCAAGGCTAGGGTTACAAGTAAGATTCTCCCTCTTTGGCATCACCCCTCCTAGCCCTTATATACCAGGCTAGGTCTCGGGGAGTCCCTCTACGTGTACAAGTATGCTTTCCTAACCCTAGCTTGCTCCGTACGGCAGGTCTTCGCACCTTCCTTGTGAGTTGCAGACTCCTACGTCGGTACCAACTAGTGGGCTGAGGCCGTATCTTCATGGGCCTTCTGCCTTCATGGACACCGGGTAGGCTCATCCATAGGAGTCGTGGGGTCACCCCCTCGTCAGTACCCCCGAGTGCCTGGGGGACTCGAAGAGTCGCGCAGGGACTCGAGTACATTCATTTTGTCGTTTATTGATATACATGGTTTATCCGTGGGTCGCTGGCAGTCTGGTGGCCATGACAAAACCTGTTTCGAGGGATTCTAAGCTGAAAGGGACCAAGGAGTCGACGGGTCGAGCCTTGGTGAATTTCACTAGGGCAAATACCACAGTAGCCCAATCAAACCCACGTCCCTCGACGTGAGCTTGGAACACTGGTGTCGAGAAAAAGTCCGGCCGCTTCAGGTCTTACGGTGTTCATTTGCCGCCAGTAATGTGTGTAGCCTAAGGCGCGTCCTCCCGGCTTATCTATCATGCTCTGCGCATGGGAAAGGTTGGGAGTGAAATCGCTCTTCGGCAAGTCCCAGCCCGGCCGTACTTCGCAGCGGGGTCTTACCTACACGCTAATCTTGCGTGGCTTCTGGGCACAGTGTATCGTGCTCCAGGAATGTGTGGTTTTGAGGCGCGGAGCCTTTTAGCATTGCACCCGCTTGGAACAGAACATCAAGCGAGTTGTTCACTCATTCACCCGAGGAGTTTTATTTCGAGTGCTCGGTCGGGGATTTTTTGCGAGTAATCACTCGAATGCCTTTTTTCGGCTCCTGAGGTGAGGGAGCACCTGGAATTCGTAGCGTCGTATGGTCCTGGCGAGTGTTTTGTTTGTCTTTGCGTCGGGTTGAGGGAGCACCCGAGACTCTCATTGGTGCGAGTGTTCACTCGAGCACATGGTTGGCCTTTAGGTGAGGGAGCACCTGGGACTCTTATGATGTACGCTCCCGATGGGAGTGAGATGTTTTTCTTCCTTGGGGAAAAGATCTGAAAAGATGGAATCTCTGGGCCTTGATGGCGTACTAAGTGCGCCTTGCTATTTGGTTTTCTTCGCCATTTCTCAGGGATATTGATGCCTCTGTTTTGATGGCTGTCAGTGATGCGCTGCCAGTGAACCGTCACATCTCGTGGACCGGTCATAATTATGGTTGTTTGTGGCGTGCGGCGGGCGCCGGTTGGGTTTCCCATGCGTGCGTTGGAAACGCGCGCGAATTGACGCGCCCTGCGTACAGTGCTTCCCGTGGGAAAGCATCTTTGTCTTGGATTTCGAGACGGCTGGGTCGTTTGGTCTTTGAATTAATTGCTGCTGTCGTCTTGGCTTCTCTGTGCTTCGAGGATTTTTGTTCTATAAATAGGCCTTTCTCTTCTACGCTTCTATCCAACTCGCTGCTTCACCTCTTTCTTCGTCTCTCCTTCCGCTCATGGTTCCTAGGCGAGGCGTTGGCCGTGGTCGTGGTCGTCGTGGCCGTGGTGGTCGCACACCACGCTCATGTCGTGGAGGTCGTCATGGTGCGGTGCCAGTGCCTTCCTCATCTCCCTTGGAGGAGGGGCTCTGGCACTATGATTTTATTTTGCGCGTTCGTGGCCAAAGTGCCAATCGCATCCTTCTTCCTTCTGCTTTTTCTGCCATTGTCTCTGAACGTGGCTTGGATGGCCTGCTTATGCACCTTCAGGGGAGCTGTCGATCTCATTCTTACGTCGAGTTGGAGGTTGATAGCTCTTGATTGATTTTTCTTGGCTCTAGTTGGGGTTTGTTTGCTCGGCGTTTGAATTTGCGAGATGGTGATATGCTCAGCTGTCGCTTTGACAGTGAGAGCACTGTCATTGTACGCGCATTCAATCCGAGTGGAAATAACATGGATCCGCATGGGCAGGAGTCGAGCAGCGGCAGCTCCATGAAGTCGAGGAGTCCTTCACCTGCGACTTCAACTGCTTCTTCCTCCAGGGACTCTTCTGGTGGTGGTGGCGAGCCGTCTTCAACTGCTTCCTCTTCTGCCTCTGAAGACCTCGACGCCAAGCCACTGGTTAAACGAGCGTGGCAGGCGACCTTGTAGAACTGGAGGCGGCAGCGTCATCTTCGCCGGCAGTTTGGGTGGAGCTGGAGAAGAAGCTAGAGGAGCTGGAGAAGAAGCTGGTGGAGCAACTTCCCCAGTGGCTCCCCAAATAAGTCGAGCTTCACCTTTTGTTATGTCATTGACATCATGAACCCGCTGCTTCCATCCCTACTTTGTCTGTGATGATGCTCTTGTACTAGGGTTGGTTACCCCTCATGGGCACACATGTAGAAGTCATAGTTCCTTGGGTGATTTCCTCTTGTAACAGGAGCTGCCTTCTATCCAAATGTAGTTGAGTCCTTTTTGTATTGAAGATGATATCTATGATGTAAACCATGCTTTATCCTTTGTGTATATTTGAGCTTTTATTCCACCGAGAACTTTGTCTTCGCCATCAGGAGTTGTCCTTTTTGGGACTGAGAGTTATGTTCGAGTCTTTCGCGGCTAGGAGCTGTCTTGTACTTGGTGTTGTAGGTTTTTATCGGGTGCGCAATAGCGCTCCCGATGGGAGTAGCCCCCGAGGCTACGCTTGAGCCGAAGGGTCAGGCGTAGGCTAGAGTATTGTTTCCTTTGTTGTTTTTTAACGGGTGCGTGGCAGCGCTCCCGATGGGAGTAGCCCCCGAGTCTTTAGGTGATCATTGGCGATCGGGTGAAGACTAAAAGAACTTGTGCTTCCTCCAAAGTCTCTTCAAAAGTGTTTGGATGCCATTGGAGTGTTGATAGTTGTCTCCCGGGTGTGGTTTGTACTCGAGGCCTTGAGTGCTTCATGAAGAATATCCCGTAGGCGGTAGTGTTGCTTGGGGGGGATTTTTGCTCTTAAGCCCCCGAGTGCTTCGATTAAGATCGTGCAGGCGATGAAGTTGCTCAGGGGGGAAGTTTTCTCTTCAGCCCCCGAGTTTTTGATTAAGATCGCGAGTGCGATAGCAGTTGCTCGGGGGGAGTTTCCTCTTCAGCCCCCGAGTGCTTCGATTAAGATCGCGAGTGCGATAGCAGTTGCTCGGGGGGGAGTTTCCTCTTCAGCCCCCGAGTGCTTTGATTAAGATCGCGAGTGCGATAGCAGTTGCTCGGGGGGGGGGGAGTTTCCTCTTCAGCCCCCGAGTTTTTGATTAAGATCGTGAGTGCGATAGCAGTTGCTCGGGGGGAGTTTCCTCTTCAGCCCCCGAGTACTTCGATTAAGATCGCGAGTGCGATAGCAGTTGCTCGGGGGGAGTTTCCTCTTCAGCCCCCGAGTGCTTTGAGGTGACAGTATTTGGGCAACACTTATTTTATTGTTGTTGAGCGATTTACATGAGTTGCCATTCATGTCCGATCGATAGGGGCTATGGATAGAATAGTCGCAAGTTTGCTACGTTCCATGGGTTGCCCACGTCCTCGTCTGTCTTTGGGTTCTTCAGTCTGTAGGCGCCGCCTCCGATGACTTCTGAGATTATGAATGGTCATTCCCATTGAGGGGCAAGTTTGTGGACCTTCTCTTGTATTAGTCGTAGGACTAGGTCACCTTTGTTGAAGGTTCTGGTGCGTAGTCGAATGCTTTGGTAGGTACGCAATTTGTCTTGGTACCCTTCTGATTTTGCCAGGGCTGTGTCTCTTGCTTCGTCATCCGTATCTTTGTCGTCTTGTAATGCTTCTTCTCCTTATTCTTCCTCGTATCCGGTGACCCGGGGTGCTCCGAACTTGAGGTCATGCGGTAGGACTGCCTCTGCCCCGTACACCATGAAGAAGGGTGTGTATTGGGTCGCAGTTTTTGGCGTGGTTTGTAAGCTCCATAGCACCGCGGGGAGTTCTTCTATCCAGTTACCGGCGGCTTGCTCGAGTGGTGCGAGGAGCCGTTTCTTGGTTCCTCCACAGACAAGGCCGTTTGCTTTTTCCACCTGGTCGTTGGACTGCGGGTGCGCGACTGATGCATAATTGATTTTGATGCCCAGTTCTTCGCAGAAGTTCTGAAATTCTGCGGTTGTGAAGTTCGTGCCGTTGTCTGTGATGATGCTGTGTGGCACTCCGAATCTGAAGATGATCGATTTGATGAAGTTGACAGCCGTGAGAGCTGTAGAGCTGGTGATGGGCACTGCTTCGATCCACTTAGTGAACTTGTCGACTGCGACGAGCAGGTGTGTTCTTCCACCCTTTGATGATTTCTTTAGTGGGCCCCCCATGTCGAGTCCCCAGGTGGCGAACGGCCAGGATAGTGGTATGGTCTTGAGCTCTGATGCGGGAGTGTGTGGCCTTTTGGCGAATTTTTGACAGGCGATGCAACGTCGCACGATTTCCTCTGCGTTTTTCATGGCTGTGGGCCAGTAGAATCCTGCTCGGAATGCTTTGGAAACGAGCACTCGACTGCTCGCGTGGTGCCCGCAGGTGCCTTCGTGGATTTCTAGTAATAGGGATTTGTCGTCCTCTTCGTCAATGCATCTCTGGAGTATCTGGGTGATACTGCGCTTGTATAGTTGTCTGTTGATCACAGTGAATGCCTTGGATCGTCGGCTGATGCGTCGTGCTTCGGCCACGTCTTGTGGTAGCGTGCCTTCGATTAGGAACCGGAGGAACGGTTTAGTCCATACAGGTCCTTCGAACTCCGTCGGGGTTGTGCTGTTGGATGCACTGGTGCTTGTTTCTTCTGATGATGTTGCTGCTGCCACCTGTGTTATTTCTGGTGCGTCTTCGCCGTCCACTACCGCTTCGGGTGCTGCTGCCTGCGCCTTGATGGATCTTCGGTTGATGCTTTCGAGAAAAACGCCAAGTGGGACAGGCGCCCGGTTCGAACCGATGTTCGCGAGCTCGTCATCTTCTGTGTTGTTGTCCCTGGTGATGTAGTTGAGCTCGCAGCCGTTGAAATTTCCTTCGAGTTCGTTGTAGAGCTTTTGGTAAGCTGCCATGTTGTCGGCTATTGCGTTGCAATTTCTCATCGTCTGCTGGACGACGAGATTGGAGTCCCCGTAAATTATGAGGCGAGTGGCTCCGCATGTTTTGGCCATGCGCATGCCATGTAGGAGTGCTTCGTATTCTGCTTCATTGTTGGAGCCGTGACTGAAATTAATCTGGAGGACGTATTTCAGTTTTGTTCCTTTGGGGGAAATGAGTACAACTCCTGCTCCAGCTCCTTGTTGTCTCTTGGACCCATCGAATAACATTGACCATGAGCTTGATAGGTCTGGGGGGCCTGGTGTTTGAACCTTCGTCCACCCAACCAGAAAATCTGGGAGTACTTGGGCTTTGATGGCTGTTGGGTGCTTGTACTGCAGGTCTCGTGGGCTGAGCTCGATGTTCCACTCGGCGACTCGCCCGGTTGCTCCAGGGTTGTTTAGTATGTCAGCGAGTGGTGCGCTGCTCACGATTGTTATAGGGTGCTCGTCGAAGTATTGGGACACCTTTCTTGAAGTTATGACGATGGCTAGTAGTAGCTTCTGATAGTGCGGATACCGCTGCTGGGATTTGGTCAGGAGCATGCTGAGGTAGTAGATTGGTCTCTGAATGCTCTGTACCTTGCCTTCTTCTGCGCGTTCGACAACGAGTGCAGTGCTTACTACACTGCTGCGTGCTGCCACGTAGAGGTATAGCTTCTCTCGTTCCTTGGGTACCGCCAGGATTGATGGAGTTGAGAGTGTCTTTTTCAGGTCCGCGAATGCTTGGCGGGCTTCCTCTGTCCACTCGAATTTCTTTCCTTTCTTGAGCAGTTGATAGAAAGGCAGCATGCGTTCTCCAAGCCTGCTGATGAAGCGGTTGAGGGTTGCGAGTTTTCCAGTGAGCTGCTGCACTCCTTTGACGTTGGTTGGTTCTTGCATGCGGGTGATGGCTTGGACTTTCTCGGGATTTGCCTCTATTCCGCGGGCAGAGACCATGTAGCCCAGCAGTTTTCCCGCCGGTGCGCCGAATGCGCACTTCTTTGGGTTGAGTTTGATTCTGTATTTGTTGAGCGCTGCGAAGGTTTCGCGCAGGTCGTCGAGTAGTGTGGCTGCTTTGTATGTCTTGATGACGATGTCGTCCACGTAGACTTGTACGTTTCTTCCTATTTGCTCCTTTAGGCGGGCCTGCATCATTCGTTGGTAAGTGGCGCATGCGTTTTTGAGCCCGAAGGGCATGGTCCTGTAGCAAAATACTTCATAGGGGGTGATGAACGATGTGTGCTCTTCGTCTTCTTCCTTCATCCTGATCTGGTTGTATCCTGAGTAAGCGTCCAGAAAGGAGAGTAGGTCGCACCCTGCTGTTGAGTCGATTATCTGATCGATTCTAGGCAGGGGGAAGTGATCCTTCGGACAATGTTTGTTGACTGGTCCGTAGTCGACGCACATGCGCAGCACGGTCGTGTCTTTCTTTGGCACCAACACTGGGTTTGCTATCCAGGTGGCCTTCTTTGTTTCTCGGATGAACTGAGCGTCGAGTAACCGGTTGACTTCCTCTCCGATTGCTATGCGCTTGGGCTCCGAGAATCGTCTCAGCGCTTGCTTCTCTGGCCTCGTGTTTGGCTTGATGCGTAGGGCGTGTTCCGCAAATTCGCGTGGTATCCCGGGCATGTCGGCTGGGCACCAAGCGAATATTTCCCACTCGTCTCGGAGGAAGGCGACGAGAGCTTCTGCCTGCTCCTCTGGGAGGTGGGCGTACACGCGGACTGTTTTGTCCGGGTCCGTCGGGTGCACTTGGTAAGTGACTGTGTCGCTGTCGATGCTGAAGTCGCGTCCGTACTCCCTGGATTCGCTTCGATTCGCCAATGGGAAGGTACTCTTGTCCGTCACCATGGCTATTTCTCTGAGTTCTTATTTGGCTCCGAATGTGTCGGAGATCCTATGGAAGTCACGATCACATTGGTCTGATTTGATGAAGCTTTCGTTGATCGTGAGGACTCCCGATGATCCTGGCATCTTGAGCTTGAGGTAGGCGTAGTGTGGAACCGCCATGAATTGCGCGAATGCTGGCCGTCCCAATATGGCGTGATACTGTGATTGCCAGTCGAGTACCTCAAACTCGAGGACGTGCTTTGCGAAGTTACGATGGTTGCCAAAGACGACTTCGAGTTCGATGACTCCGAGGGATGTGGCTGCTTCTCCTGGGACTACCCCTTGCAACTCGGTGCTTGATTTTCTCCATACTGATCGTGGGATTAGCATCTTTTGCAGGGTGTTGGCGAAGATGATGTTCATGCTGCTGCCTCCGTCCATGAAGATCCGGTCCATGTCGTATCCTCCGATTTGTGCGTCTAGCACTAAGGGTGCATGCCCCGGTCTTGGGACTACGGGTGGATGGTCGTCCTATGAGAACGTCATGCTGGTCTCCGTTCCATGTAGCAGGTAGACGTCGACTGCATTTATGCTATCAGTTGCTCTGTCCTGCAGGGTTTGGGCGTCGCGTTGCGTTTCCGGTATCCTTCATTCTTGGATCATGAGCACTTGTGCTCGTGATGGGCTGTGACGTTCTCCCGGGCTTGACGTCGGCGCTTGCTCGGGTCGTTGGTTTCGTCTGTCTTCTTTCTGTTTCTCCTTCTTGAGGTCGTCGGCTAGCTCGTTGAACAGACGGCAATCTCTTAAAGTGTGACTTGACCTGACGCGTCCCCAGTCATCCTCGAAGCTGTGGATCGTGCAGGGTCCTGCTAGCTGTTCTCTGGCCGTGAATTTGCTAGATCCGGCATGCCTCTTCCTTCTTGAGATTCTAAAGATCTGCTCGTGATCCTCCGGGTGCTCGTGGAAGCGAGGATCGGTTTCGATTCCTCGACTCATGTCTTGGTTCTTGATGAGGTTGGCAAATTCATCCGGCCTTCGATCTGGGTCGTAGTATTCTCCAACAGGTGTCTCGGAGTCGCTGTCTTGGTTGGCAGCGGGTGCCCGAGCGCGCCTTTTGGGTCGTCGACTCCTTCTGCCTTGGCGGTGGTTCTGCTGATCGTTAGGTTCAATCTCGTAGTCGTCGTCTTGATGTGCGGCGGGTGCCCGGGCGGTGGAGGGTTGTCGGAAGATTTGCGAGTCCTCCGCTGCGCGTCGTAGTTCGTCGAGTGGGACTCCTTCATAAAGGCCCCTCGCCGTTCTTCTGGGTCGTCGACTCCTTCGGTGATGGAGCTGTGCTTGCCCGTTACTGTAGTATCGGTCCTGGCGTGACTGCGGCTCGAGTGGTCTTGAAGGGGTGGCGAAGATGTCCGCCGTGATCTTGAATCCCTTGAGTGGGCTAGGTCGGGTTCTTGCCCTCGAGTTGTGGCTTGCTGAAGACGGGACCGCCGAGATCGTGATCCCAACCTGCGTAGTTCCCACAGACGGCGCCAATTGACGGGGATCAACCCCGGCAAATCCCATGGTCAGGGACCCTGGGTTAGTCATGAGAAGCACAGGTTGGACGATAGCTCGTCGGCAAACAAGGAGGCTCGCTCCTGCTCGATATTATAGATTTGGGAGATGCGATTACAGAGGAGGCCAAGGCTGGAGCGCTCAAGGCTAGGGTTACAAGTAAGATTCTCCCTCTTTGGCGTCACCCCTCCTAGCCCTTATATACCAGGCTAGGTCTCGGGGAGTCCCTCTACGTGTACAAGTATGCTTTCCTAACCCTAGCTTGCTCCGTACGGCAGGTCTTCGCACCTTCCTTGCGAGTTGCAGAATCCTACTTCGGTACCAACTAGTGGGCTGAGGCCGTATCTTCATGGGCCTTCTGCCTTCATGAACACCGGGTAGGCTCATCCATAGGAGTCGTGGGGTCACCTCCTCGTCACTTGCTATCATTATCCCTTGCATTTTATCCTTGTGAACAACAAGACCGGAGAGATTGACAACCTCTCTGAACTTCGTTGGGAACAAAGTTATCTGTGTTTGTGTGCAGGTCCGCGTCAGTTGCGCCGCTGACACCTACTTATCATCTCTGGAGTCCTACTGGAGACAAACCTTGGTATCTTCACCGAGGGAAAACTGCTGCTCTACTACATCTCAACCTTCCACTTGGGGTAACCAATGAAGGGGCGAGAAGCCATCAGTTGCCAGGTATGCCACTGGATAGGGAGATTGAGTTCCTTATTGATTTAATACCAGGCACTGGGCCTATTGCTAAGAGACCATATAGGATGCCCACTAATGAACTTGCAGAGTTGAAGGAACAGATTAGAGAGTTGCAGGAAAAGGGGTTCATTCGCCCAAGCTCGTCACCTTGGGGATCTCCAGTGTTGTTTGTTGAGAAAAAGGATGGAACCCAGAGGATGTGTGTGGATTACCGTTCTCTGAATGATGTTACTATCAAGAACAAGTATCCTTTACCTGTGATTAATGATCTATTTGACCAGTTGGAGGGAGCTTGTGTATTCTCTAAGATTGATCTTCGTTCTGGTTATCATCAAGTGAAGATTCGGGAGAAGGATATTCCGAAGACTGCTTTTACTACAAGGTATGGGTTGTATGAGTATACCGTTATGTCATTTGGATTGACTAATGCTCCTGCATACTTCATGAATATGATGAACAAGGTGTTTATGGAACTCTTGGATAAATTCGTTGTGGTGTTCATTGATTATATATTGGTGTATTCCAATAATGAGCAAGAGCATGAGGCACATCTGCGTTTAGTATTGGAGAAGCTCAGGGAGCACAAATTGTATGCCAAGTTCAGCAAGTGTGAGTTTTGGTTGAAGGAGGTAGGATTCCTTGGACATGTTGTGTCAGGAGAAGGATTAGCTGTGGACCCATCCAAGGTTTCAACAGTTACGGAATGGGAGACACCCGCGACAGTTGGAGACATTCGCAGTTCCTTGGGTCTTGCAGGATATTATAGGAGGTTCATTGAGAATTTCTCCAAGCTTGCAAAACCAATAACTGAGCTGTTAAAGAAAGAGAATAAGTTTGTTTGGAGTGAGTCGTGTGAAACCAGCTTTCGGGAGTTGAAGAAACGGTTAGTAACTGCACCTGTTTTATGTTTGCCTGATATACATAAGGATTTCCAAGTATATTGTGATGCATCTCGTCGAGGACTTGGTTGTGTTTTGATGCAAGGGGGTAGAGTTGTTGCTTATGCTTCACGTCATCTTAAGAACCATGAGCAGAACTATCCTACACATGATTTGGAGTTAGCTGCGGTTGTTCATGCATTGAAAACATGGAGACAAAATCTTGTTGGTAATCATTGTGATGTTTTTACTGATCATAAGAGTTTGAAGTATATCTTTACTCAGAAGGAGTTAAATCTCAGGCAGAGTAGATGGCTGGAGCTTATTAAGGATTATGATTTGAATGTGCAGTATCATCCTGGTAAAGCAAATGTGGTTGCTGATGCATTGAGCCGTAAGAGTCATATCAATGTTGCTAATGTTGAGGATATGCCACATGAGTTATGTGAGCAGTTCAAGAATCTCAGGTTGGAGATAGTTCCTAAGGGATATGTGGCAACATTGGAAGTGAAGCCAAATCTGTTGGAAAGAATCAGAGAAGCTCAGAAAGGTGATGCAGAAATTGATGGGATAAGGGTGAATATGACCAAAGGGAAAGCAGAGGGTTTCCGTGAGGATGAGCATGGAGCCATTTGGTTTGAGAAGCGCATATGTGTACCGCAGGATGCAGAGATCAGGAAGTTGATTCTTCAGGAGGAACATGATTCACCTTATTCTATTCATCCCGAGAATACCAAGATGTATTTGGACTTGAGGGAGAGATTTTGGTGGCCTAGCCTGAAGCGAGCGATAGCCCAGTATATTGCATTGTGTGATGTTTGCCAGAGAGTCAAAGCTGAGCATCAGAAGCCAGCAAGATTGTTGCAGCCTTTGCCTATACCAGATTGGAAGTGGGATCAGATAGGTATGGACTTTATTACTGGTTTACCCAGGACTCGGTCAGGATATGATTCTATTTGGGTGATTGTGGATCGTTTGACCAAGGTTGCTCACTTCATTCCAGTAAAGATAACTTACAACAGTGTCAAGCTAGCCAAGATTTATATGTCTAGGATCGTGTGTTTGCATGGAGTTCCAAGCAAGGTTGTGTCTGATAGAGGTACTCAGTTTACTTCGAAGTTTTGGCGTCAGTTGCATGAGACCTTGGGCACTAGGCTGGAGTTCAGTACAGCGTTCCATCCTTAGACAGATGGGCAGACCGAGAGAGTCAATCAGATTTTGGAGGATATGTTGAGAGCTTGTGCGTTGGATTATGGTTCGAGTTGGGATGACAACTTACCATATGCTGAGTTCTCATACAACAACAGTTACCAGGCTAGTCTTCAGATGGCACCATTCGAGTTACTGTATGGCAGGAAGTGCAGGACTCCGTTGATGTGGGATGAGGTAGGAGAGCGTCAGTTGTTTGGACCTGACCTGATCAGGGATGCTGAGGAGAAAGTAAAGTTGATCCGTGATAGACTGAAGATAGCACAGTCCAGGCAGAAGAGTTATGCAGATGCGAAGCGCAAGGATGTAACCTATGAGGTTGGAGACCGTGCGTATCTCAAAGTTTCACCAATTCGCGGAATCAAGAGGTTTGGAATCAAGGGCAAGTTGGCACCACGTTTTGTGGGACCTTACAAGATCTTGGAGCGCAGAGGAGAGGTAGCTTATCAGTTGGAGTTGCCAGAAGCTTCGTCAGGAGTTCATGATGTGTTTCACGTATCCCAGCTGAAGAAGTGTCATGCAGAGATGGCAGATATTCCTTTGAGAGATACAGTGCCACTTGAGGCAATTCAGTTGGAGAGTGACCCGACTTATGAGGAGAAACCTGTGAAGATTCTGGAGACTGCAGAAAGAGTTACCCGCACCAAGACGATCAGGCTATGCAAGGTTCAGTGGGATCATCATACCGAAGAGGAAGCAACTTGGGAGCGTGAAGAAGATCTGAAGCACGACCACCCGCATCTCTTTTCCAGCCAGTCCGAATCTCGAGGACGAGATTCATCTTAAGGGGGTAGGTTTGTAACATCCCAATTTTCTAAATTCGGATGTTAATAGATCATTATATGCATCTCATTCTGCTTCCGCATTTTTCTGGAGTTTTAAAAATATTTTAAAACATTTTTCAACACATGCAGTTCGCTGGAGAGGATATAAAAGGACTTATCCCCATTTTTAAACTGTTGGAAAATAGTTTAAAATATTTTTGGGAGACTTTTTAAATTTACTTTGGGGTTACAAATAATTTATTTATGCTCCGGAAAAGTTTTAAAATCATTTTCGGAGTTTTCAGTATTTTTAAATTGCCTGAAAAGTATTTAAAATAATATTTAAAAATAAGTTGCAAAGTTTAATTTTTGTTTAATATTTTTGTAAAGCCAAAAATTCAATTTTATTATTTTCAAATGTTTGATGAAAACAGAAATTAAAAATAATTATCCGTAATTTTTCTAAAACTATTTTGGGTCGTACTGTTTTTTTTTCCGACCCGGGCGCGGTTTAGTATTCGGGCCGGAGTCGGTTAGGAAAAAAAGTTAATTCGGGCTGGGTATAAATAAACCCGAATTATTATTCTTTAAACCTTTTAGTTAGCCCACCCCTAACCCTAATCCGCCGAGTTAATCCGCGGGTCCCGCCGAGTTAGCCACTAATCCGCCGCCGCCGGAGTTTCGCCGGAAACCTCGCCGGAGCTCGCCGGACCACCACGGAACCTCGCCGGAATCTTCGCCGGAGTCGCCGGTTTCGCCGCCCCGCAAGCCGAGGTGAGCCCCGCCACCCTAGCCGCTCCACCCCGCCCCCTAGTGCCGCCAGCGCCGCCTCCCTTGCGCCGCCGCACCCTGCCCCGCAGCGCTCGCGCCGCCGCACCGCTCGCCGGCAGCCGCCGCCCGCGCCAGCCCCACCGCCACACGCCGCGGCGCCCGCGCGCACACCACCCCGCGCCCTCCGCCCGCACCGCGCGCGTGCCGCCCCCTGCTAGCCGCCGCGCCACGGCCGAGCTCGCCGGTCGCCGCCCTCCCTGGCCTTGGCATCGGGCTCTAGGAGGGAGAGGAAAGAGATTAGGGAAAAAAAGAAACGCGTTGCAAAAAAAAACGAGTCCATATCTGGTCAACTGTCGGCCAGGGATCCGATCGCGTTTTTTGCGTTATTTTATTTACGGATAGGTCCCTGTTTGCAGTTTAGACCCGATTTCACCCGGTAGCGTTTTCGCGAGTACTTTTTAACCGTAACTCGGAATTTAGTGATTCCAGTTGCATTGCGACCGTGATGAAAAATTATAGCCAGTAGACTAAGTTTTACATAAGTTTAAAGTTTGAAAATTTGAATCACAAGCAGATCCAAATTTGAACTTCCGGTAGCCGTAACTTTTAAACGGTGCGCCCGTTTGCGCCGTTTCTTTTTGCGTTGGTTTTATGTTGACAAGTACTTTAAGTTTAGCTACTATTAGGCATGTTTTGCTACTGTTATTTGTATGTTTGTTACTGTTTATGCATAATTGTGTTGAATATATGTTGATTGGTGTTATGTTTACTCGTATAGATTGTCCGGAGTGCGCCGCCTCGTTTTGTGAGGATTGTGATTTTCAGGAACAGCAAGAAGGCAAGTGATGCTTTGACCATACTCATACCTATAATTTTCTGTATGCATTATGTTAAGAATATCACCCTATTGCATGATAGGTAGTTTACTTTACTGTTGCTGCAAGACCAGTTAGGATAGCCACATGTCTTGACTTGTATTTGTAGATCAACCTAGCACGTGTTGTCACTTTATTGCTATGCTTCATAGACGTGGTTTGGGTTGTGAGAATTCATGGAGTGCATGTGAGCTATTTCATAATTTTTGTAGCAACTTTATTATAAATAGAAATCACTTCTGGACGGGCGGGTTGCATCCCGGTGGCTGTGCCTTGTCTAAGGACAGTGCCGGGGTTAAATGCACCCAATGGTTGTTATGGTGGTGAACCGGGTGCGACATGGTGTCTACCCTCTGAACGCAGTGGGCGTCGTCCATGCTCAAAAAGATCAGACATGCAATATTACTAGTAGCTTCCATGTACAGCCACTGGCTATATGGGCTCTGGCTTAGCACGAGTACGTTGTGGGGAACCTGGCCCTGGTAGCTAGCTGATGTAGATGTGTGTTAGGTGTACCGGCTACAAAAGGATGGAGGCAACCTCTTCAGAAAGTCTTTGTCTCAATCTTCGGTTTGAGTCCAGTGGGGAACGTGTACAACCTCTGCAGAGCGTATAAACTAATCATGATTAGCCGTGTCCACGGTTACGGACGAATTTTGAGAAACTAGTCAGTACTGTACTAATGTTGATGAATGATCTTGACAGATGAACACTTAATAACAATTTGATGGGAAAGATTAGCATGGGTTGCTGTGTGTTTCAGGTAGAATTCAACTTAAAATTTTGACTAGTTTAGTTCAGGAGAAAATTGGCTTTCAGCAAAACAAAACCATAAGCCTTCCTTTGACTCACCTTGCATGTAGATGTAGGTCCTTTATATGAAATTTTACGTGTCACTTGCCGTACAAATCAGATGTACTGACCCGTTGTCGGGATGTAACCTTCGGTGTTGCAGGTTTTTCAGACGACCAGTAAGGTGCGTTTAGGGTTGCGGGTCTGCACTCAGCATGTTCGCTTGTGGCTGTTGATGGGACTCCATGTTACTTGCTTTTGCTTCCGCTATATTTATGTTGAATAAGCTAGCCTTGAGCTATGCAACTTGTTATTTACTTTATTCTTGATCATACGTTGTAATAATGATGCACTTGTACTTTGATATACATCTATGATATTGTGTGTGCCAGCGAGTTCGATCCAGGGACTGGCACTTGATCACAGAGACTTCAATTCTATGTGAATTGAGTCATTACAGATGGAGTGGTGATGGCGATGACGATGGCGATACTCTCCCCTCTCCGGAGGCCAAAACAGCCTCCAGATTAGCCCTCCCAGAGAAGAACTGAGGGTGGCGGCGGCTCCGCGACGAGAACTGGGAAAACGACTTCTGTTCTGGGGTTTTTGCGTCACGGGAATAAATAGGAGTACTGGTAGGGCACCAGAGGAGGGGGGAGGCCCCCAGGAGGCCAGAGGGTGCGGCCCCACCCCTGGCCGCACCAGGGGCGCGCCTGGGCCCCCGGGGCTCCCCTCTGGCCCCACTTCTGGCTTCTGGCTCCTTCGGGTGCGTGGATTTTCTCTTATTTTTCTGGGAATTTTCTGGGACGTCCAAAAATCCATTTTCCTGCGCACAATAAAACCATACAGACAGCTCTGCTGAAAACATCGTTAGTCCAGCTTAGTTTCGTCCAAATCATGCAAGAATGAGGGCAAAAAATAGCAAAAGTGTTTGGAAAATTAGATACGTTTGAGACGTATCAGCCTTCCATGCCCACGTGCCTTCGCTTGCATCATTCAGATCTAACTATGAAAAAAATCATCGTTTCGACTGTTTTCAGCAAACCTGGCTAAAAAATACTTTAAATATTATGTGAATCAAAATTTATATGCAATGCAAAGAGTTATTTACATCCACAGTACAACAACTTGTTCGGTATTAACAGATTCATACCTAAACTTGAAAACTCCACAAAACTCATACAGAAACTTGTTTGCTATAACAGTTGACAACAAAACAACCTAAGAGTCTTTTTTTTGGCGTCTTAACAAATAAGCCGCCTCTCCGCAGCTTTTCTCATAAGCCGTCTTTCGTATTTGTTGGAGCTTATACACTAATTATGGTATAACTAATCTAGAAGCCTCAACAAATTTAGGAGGTGGCTTATTTTTTAAGCCATCCAAAAGAGCTGGACCTAAATTAGCATTGTGGCATGCCATGTCAGAATGGGGCACACGACAGGCTTTATGCGTTTTGCAAAAGAAAACTGGGAGGTGGATTATTAGCGTGTACTGGTTCTCGATCAAGCGTTGTGATGGAAATATTTAAAGAGAAGCTCTCCGAGGTGATCGATTGTGCGTCGGTTTGAATCCGTCGAAGGTGAGGCAGTCGCCATGTGGCTGGTCATATGGGTCGCGAGTGAGATCTCGTTGGTGTATGGTATGTGTTGACCCACCTCGCCATCCCCTTGCATCTGTGTTTCTTTCCATGTTTTGTTAGGTTTTGAGGGCGGTGACGATCATCCATTTTTTGCGTATGGATTCGATGATCGGTCATTTCATCCTTACTCGCCACAATGTATCGTTGTAAAACGCACAAAGCATGCAATGCGCTCCATTTCGACACGTCATGCAATTCGAATTGTTCTGTAGTCAACTGTTAGAATAAAATAAGTTTGTGTATGAGTTTTGTAAGGTTTTTAAGTTTGTGTATATTAATCTCATAGTCTCAAGCAAGTTGTTATATCATGGGTGTAATTAACTCCAATGCCAACTACCAAACGACACCCTCGGTGTACCATGTACAGCTTGGCACTCAGGATGCAACGCACGTGGATTACCACCTGCCTAAGTAAATTGCATAGAAGTACCACATTTGGGGCAGCAAGTGTGGATTAGTACCACTATTCGAAAAAATTGCAAGTCAGTACCAATATACAGGCAGCCTGTAACAAAAAACGCTAAACCTGTATTTCTACGTATTAACAGTGTATCTGACATTTCGGGCCCGCAGGTCAGGTGACAGCGTGGCGTGACCGGCTCGTTGTAGCTAGGTCGAACTCGTCCGAGTCGGTCGAGCCACTCCTCACTCCTCTCCTCTCTCGCTCGTGCTCTGCTCTGCTTCTCCCCGCAAGGCGATGGCGGCGGCGACTCCGGGAGACGGTGGTGCTAGCGACGGCGGAGGAGGAGAAGCAGCCGTGGGTAGTAGCGTTGGGGGCGGGGAGAATGGAGACCCTGACGGCTATGCGAGCTCGGCTGGAGGCGGCTCACCTGCTAGCACCGACGACGATTTCTATGAGCCAGCTTTGTCAATGGAGCATCGGCGGAGGGTGGCGAAGATTTGGGCCGCCAATCCAACATCAAGCCATCAGTGGACGCTCGGAATCGGCGGCGTCGAGTAAGTTTCAATGGCTTGTGTTTGTGGATTTGTGGATTAGGGTTAGTGTCACTGGTTTGAGTTAATTCGTTTGAAATTGTTTATGTGGATAGTTAGTGGTAACACAGTGGATAGTTAGCAGTAGGTGTATGTATCAATGGCATATTTTGCAGTGGTAATTGTGTGTGCTGGATAGTTAGTATATATTTAGTATATGTAGAACTGATATATTTAGAACATATAGTTAAATGGTTAGATATCATGTACTGGTTTAATATATATGTAGAACTAATATATTTAATTTTTTAATTGTGTGTGTTGGATAGTTAGTGGTAACACAGTGGTAGTTAGTGGATAGTTAGGTGTAGGAGTAGGAGTAAGTGTTAGTGGTAATTTTCTTACTGTAGAACACATATTTAAGTGTACAGTAGATAATTATATTTAATTATATGTAGTACTGATATATTTAATTACATTGGATAATTATATGTAATACTGATATATTTAATTTGTTAATTGTGTGTGCTGGATATTGATAATGGTTAGATATCATTGACAGGTATAATTTTTTCTTTATTTTCAGTTTATATCCAGAAATTTGGGATGTTAGGATCCATTTTCAAGATAGGGACAGCTTAGAGAGGAAACTTTGCAGTGATGATGTTACCTTTTACAATGTGCTTGCAATGATTGAGACACAAGGCTACCAATGTACTGATTCAGTGTATTATGATAAAGGCATACGCTTGGATGGGCTAGCTTTCATAGATTGCAATGCTACATTAGAAAAAATTAAGAGGCAGTCGAAGGATACCAGGGTCCTGAATTTATCAGTTTTTAGGGGGAATGCACCTGTAAGTGAAGAGAAGAAACAATTGCTTCCATTTGAAGAACCTGTTGTGTAGGACCTCTCTGAGCCTCCTGTTTTTGCTGTTGATGAGCAAGGAGTTGTTTTTGGAAGCCAATGCAACAACGGGAATGTACTTTGCACAGAAAAGAGTAGGAATGTGCATTGCACACAGGAGAGCAAGAATGTGGAGAAGGACAAGCTCAAAAATGTTGTGGAAGATCAAGCAATGTCTGACAGTACAAATGCATCTTCATTTGATTCTGAGGGTCCATTTGATCCTGAAAATGATCCTTATTTTATGGGGGAGTATAGGCAGAAAGAAAAATGAGGGATTGGCACTTACATTATCAGAATTATAAGCTGAAGAGGAAGAATCAGAGGATTTAGAAATAGATGATGATGATGATGATGATGTACCTCCAGAAGTGATACGTTATGAGGGTGACATAGATGTAGAGGATTTGTTTGAGGATGTAACACCCTCACTGTCATGAACAGTAATCACTTTTCTAATCAAGGATTACTGTTGCTAATCACTTTTGATAATCACTGTTATTCAAGCTGGCCTTGATCAAACTTTGCTACTTGATCTTTTTCTATCCATGGTGGTTGGCATTAAAGCAATGTGACCATGGGCCTTGCTCATCATGGATCAAAGCAAGTCCAAGCCCCTTTGAATTGAAATCAAAACTAAGCTCAAATGCCTTTTTGGTTGAGTATTAAAAACATTGTGGCAATAAATACTTTGTCCAAATATTGTAAATGCACTTTTGTAAAATCACTAATAATCACTGGACCATGCTAGTATGATTGTGGTTATTTATTGATCTAGGAAAAAAATGCAAACAAATAAAACAGTAGCTAATAAAGTCCATTTTAGCAATTTTTAATCTACTTAAATTATTCATTAAATTTATATAGTCCCCAAACTATTTGTGGCACTATGGCCATGTGCCATAACAATTATGGGATCAGCTCCATATTTTTTTTAAATTCAAATGGTGGGAAATTCAAACAGAAAAGAAAATACAAAAAAGAGAATAAAAGAAAAAGGGAGCCCATACCCCTTGTTCCCCTTGGGCCCAGCCCAACTAACCCCCCCCCCACCCCGGCCCATCTCCCTTCCCCCTCCCCTTCCTGTTCACGACAGAGGCGTGGCGTCCATCCCGTGGCGCCACGGTCACCGTCGACGCCGTGGAGGGCATCGAGTCGCTCGCCGCCGCCGTTAATAGAGCCGTCGACCCCGTGCCCCTCCTCGCAAACCCTAGCGCCGCCCCACCGTTTTACTCCGCGTCCCCTCTCCCTCTCCCCGAGCTCGCCCGTACTCGGCCAAGCGGAGTCGTGGCCGCGCGGTCGTCGCCGGCGTGGCCACTGGCCTCCCCGAGCGACACCGCAGTGTCCTTCGCGTCTGTCGTCATCGTCTCCGTCGTCTTGAAGAAGAGCTCGAGCCGGGACGCCTCTCCTCGCCGGAATCGGGTTGCCCCTCGCCACGGCGGTCGTCTTCCGCGCCGGAATTCGACGCATCCCAGCCACCCCCGCGCTCCGCGTGCACGTCGTCCGCCCTCCTGTGAGCTTCCGCATCGGTTCCCTGTCTCCCCTCCTCCGTTCCTCCGTCGTAGGGCTTCCCCTGTCGTCGCCGTACTTCCCGCCCTCCATAGTTGCGGGCACGAGCTCGTGGAGCTCGGCCAAGCCTCGTGGTCCCGCTCCTGTGGTGCCATGGTTCGCCGCGCGGACACGCCTTGCCGCGTTGGCTGCCGCGCCCCCTCTCTCTTGGGCTGCCGGCCACAGCCGTGCTCCACACGGCCGTGTGCGCTGCGCCCCCCGTGCGCGCCCGCATGGCCTTCCCGCGCGCCCCGGCGTGCACGCTCACGTGTGTGTCCGCACCGCCGCCGCGACCCCCCTCACCAGCTGCGCGTGGTCGCTACCGCCGCTCCCCTACTACTGGCCTCGCTGCCGTCGGGCTCCTCGCCGGCGTGCTGCGGCTTGTCGCCGGCTGGGCTAGCCGGTGGCTAGCCCCCCCCCTTGCTAATTACTTTCATTAGCACTAAGCTAATTTCCCCCCTTTACAATGACAGTGGACCCAAGGCCATTTTTGGTTAATTTAAATAAATGTAATGCCCCTGTGTATATGACAGGTGGGCCCTGCCCATTAAAATAAACACTGGATTAACTAGACTGGCTAATTAAAACTTGTGCCTATGACATGTGGTCCACCTACTGTTTAATTAAATAAATGAATTATTAAAAGTGTGATGCTGACATGTGGGACCCACTGGTCAGTAGGTCCCACTTGTCAGTTTTGACCAGTCAACACACCCTGTGGATAATGTTTCTGTTTAATATTAAAAGAAGTCAAAAATTGATTTAAATTGATTAAACCTTAGAAAATTAATATCTTTTAGACCGTGGGTCAGATTAAAAAACTTTATACATCAAAATTGATCAGAAAAATATAATGGTTATGAATATGCTACCCGTATGTCCACCAGACCCCTCTAACATACCGAACATCGAACCGTCCCCCTCCGGACCGTCTGTCCGATGATTTGTCCGGTACTGTTAAAGTATCCGGATGAATTTATTATGAACACGAAAGTTGTTTAGAATAGCTCAATTAACACGGATACACCATCCACACGTTTGTCGTATGTCCACGACACCTCCGGCATGATCCCTTCCCCCTCCGGACACCCTGTTCGGTAATCACCCGATACTGACGAATCATCACCGGATAAATTCCCGCTCCGAGCAAATCACCTAACACTGCGTTAGAGCCCCGTTGCTTTGTATATGCTATGTCATACATTTGTATTGCTATTATTGTTGTGTATTTACTGTTTCTCCCCCCCCCCCTATTCTCCCGTAGACCTCGTTGCTGCCGCTGATGACACCATCGAGTACGACTACTTCGTCGACGATCGTACCTCTACCATCGAGCTTCCAGGCAAGCAGAGCCATTCTCTTCCCCAGATATCGCCTATCTTTTTCGTACTTTCTTGCACTAGGCATTGTTACTGTTGCTGCTACGTTACAATCCTATTCAATTGCATAGCCTGTCATTGTCACCCCTTGATGTACCTTCCTTTATCCTATGCTGCCTGCTATAAATATATATATTATATTCAGCAGTGAGCCCTGCGCTTTGTTAGCTAGGATTAGATAGCGGGTCATGACCACTCAGGGGAGTGACGCGGATACAAAATATATACAACTGCAATAGGTACGGTCCAATGCAGACGCCCCAGGGAACCTACAACGGCGAGACTCTGCCGAGTCGCTTCGAGTTTGACTTACGAGTGTAATGGACTCGTATTTCACTCTCGTCGGCTCAGTAGCGTAGCATCACCGGGATGATACGAGGTTTACCTCTTTAGTTCATTCCGCTGGTGTCTCGGCACCACCGGGGTGATATGAGAATATTCCTCTTTAGTTCATTCCGCTGATGTCTCTGTCGGACCTCTTTAAGTGTACCACCGAGGGTGATACCTCCTGGTTTCACTTAATGGTAGGCACTCGAATCAACTCGTGTCCTTAAAGGTAAGGAGTCGGGTGACCCAACGGTGCCCGCGCAGGGTATCTTAGTGGAACGACAGGTCAGGTGTATTCCACCGGTGTGCGGCGGGCCTAGTACTATTCGTGGCCGACAGATATCCTGTTGTATGAAAGTCGAGCTCTTCGGAGCAAACGCGAGACAAGGTAAGGAGACGGTTCACCTTGTTGGTAACCGCACGAGTTGGTGGGACGTCAGGGCAGGCACCGATGTTACTGGTGGACCTGGCTGCTGTCGTTGTCCGCGACTCACTCGAATAGGGGCAACGATAACGGTTGTCCCGACAGATAATAATAAAATGCTAAATGGTTTGGTGGATGACTTGAGAGGCCCGTTGGTCTGTACGCACTACCTTCACGTGGGATAAGGAGTTATGGGTTCCCCTGCGTCGTAGTTTGTCCGAAAGCTCTTCAGACGTCAGCAGTATTGCGGTCTGATTGTCGGGAAGCGGTGTGTCTTCTTCGCTCGAGCGGAGTATTTGGATTTGCTTTTACTTCACCGGCCAGCCTCGCACCATGCAGGAGTGTGCAAGGGTGAGGGACATAGACCCCTTGGCGCATAGGATTTAGTCTGGCGGATCGCCTCTCTGTTGAGCCTAGGATGGGCTGCGGCGTGTCGGATAGCTTTGGTGGAGCGTTCCCTAACAAGGTGCCCGCCACCCTGGAGATCCGAGCGTGCAGGATGAACAGTAGTGCACCTGTAACACCCTCAGTTGCTGTAACAGTAATCATCATCACTGTTCACCATCACTGTTTGTTAATCACTGTTATCCCCTGTCCCTAATCAAACTTTGCTTCTGCTCTTTTCAAACCATGTTGGTTGGCAATCAAAACCCTAATCCCAATGCATCTCCCTCATCATGAAACTATACCCCTAGTTGAAACTACTTTGAATGAAAATTAAAAACAAATGTGCTCAAATAAAGTTGTTCCAAAAATCATGAAACTATTTTTGTAAATTGCCTAAAATCATTATAATCATGTTGGACCAACTTTGGTAATTTTTGGAGTTACAGAAAATTCCAAACAATTCAAACAGTAGGTTAAAACCCTTACTTTGGGCATTTAATATTTAAAATAAATATCTAATGAATTTCTTTTGCTGCAAAAACTTTTGTGGCACCTCAGTAATATGTAAGCCTAATTTACAAACACCAATAATATTTTACAAAAATGCTAGGGTTAATAAATCAATTACAGAAAAAAATTTGAGCAAACAGAAAACAAAACAAAATAAAACAGGGGCTTAAAGCTCGCCTGGGGCGAGGCCCACCTCAGCCAGCCCACCCCGGCCCGTCTTCCACCTCCCACCTGCCCCCATCACGTCGGCCACCTGCTCGACGCCGTGGCGCAGCCGTGGCCATGGACGCCGCTGGAGCCCTCCCCTCCCTCACCTGCTCCCTACGACCGGGGAGGCGATAAGCACGCCCCACCCACTCCCTGGACACGCCCCCACCCCATTCCCCTCCTCCTCCTCTCGCCATCGTCGGGGAAATATTACCCGAGCGCCGCCGTCGCCGTTGCCGTGGCCGCACGTGGCCAACGACCACTACCGCCTACACTACCGTGTCCAGCCTCTGCACCGTCGTCGTCTTCATCAAGCCCCGCAAGGAATCGAGCCGGGAGCCCTCCCTCGTCTCGCCCTCGTCTTCGTCCCCCGCTCCGGCCGCCGTGATCCCGTCGTCGATTCCGGCCTCGTCGCGCCTCCCCCAAGCTTGTTGCCCTCCCCTACGCCTCCGTCGTGAGCTCCTCTACCCCCTCCTAGTTTCCCGTGGCCTCCCGTTCGTCGTAGCCTCCCGCGCCATTGGAGACTAGCACGTCTCCGCCGAGGAAGGACGTGCGCTCGCTCCAGTGAGCTTCAGCTCACGCCGCCTGCACCACTGTGTTCCTGGTAGAGCATAGGTTCTGTCGTGATGAGTTGCGCGCTAGATTTCACCCTGTACCCCCGACTTCCATTTGACCCGAGCGCTGCCTCCGCCATTGTCGACGGCGAGCTTCACTCCGGCCACCCCCGACGTCGCCACCGCCTGGAATCGACGCAGCGCTGCCTTCCAGTTCGAATGCACCAAACCCCGTGGCGAACGGTGCCCCCTAGCCCATTTCCGACGCCCTCCCGTGGCCTCCGCCATGCTGGGCACGCCGGCGTCTCGCCGCCGATGCCCCCCTGACGTGGCACACCTGGGGGCACCCCTGGGTCACTGCCAATGGGCCCCTTGGTCCCAGTTGACTGGGTTGACCAGTCAACTGTGCTGACTGGGCAACCCCAGTCACTGACAGGTGGGTCCACTTTAAATAATTAACTTAATGATTTAGATTAATCTAATAATTAAAATTGAGTCACTGACATGTGGGTCCAGAGGCATTTTCTGATTTAATTAAATGTTTTATAAATAACAAAGGCTGACATGTGGGTCCCACATGTCAGCACTGTTCTGGATAATGTTGTGGATAATGTTCTGGATAATGTTTAATAAATAATAAAAGAAATTCAGAAAATCATTTAAATGATTTAAAACTTTGAAATTCAATCACTTTTAAACCGTAACTCGGATTCAAAAACTTTATACATGAAAATTGATCAGAAAAATATAACGAATACAAATACGCTACCCGTATGTCTACCACACCCCTCTAACACAACGAACATCGAACATTCCCCCTCCGGACCGACTGTCCGATAAATTGTCCGGTACTATTAGAGTGCCCGGATGAATTTATTCCGAACACGAATGTTGTTCGGAATGGATCAAATAGCACGGATACACCCCCCTTATGTTGTTCCGGTAACCACGACACCTCCGGCTTGATCCTTCCCCCTCCGGACACCCTGTCCGGTAATCATCCGGAACCGGTAGTTCATCCTCAGATGAATTCCCGCTCCGAGCAACGTGCATTGCACTGCGTTAGAACACCGTTAACATTTCATCTATCATGTCATGCATCTGTTTGTATATGCTTGCTGTGTATTTACTGTTTCTTCCCCCCTTAATCTCCGGTAGACCCCGCTGCTGCCGTCGACTACACCGCTGCTGAGTACGACTACGTCGTCGACGACCCTACTACTACCGTCGAGCTTGCAGGCAAGCAGAGCCATTCTCTTCCCCAGATATCGCCTATCTTTCCGTACATTTCTTGCACTAGGCATTGTTAATGCTGCTGCTACGATTACAATCCTATTCAATTGCATAGCCTGATTTTTGTCGCCCCTTGATGTGCCTTCCTTTATCCTATGCTGCCTATTATTATTATTATTATTATTATTATTATTATTATTATTATGCATTATTCAGCAGTGAACCCTGCGCATTATTAGCTAGGATTAGATAGAGGGCCGTGATCACTCAGGGGGAGTGAACGCGGATACAAATATAATAACTGCACAGGTACGGTACAATGCAGACACCGTCTAAGGCCCCTATCTGGGTTATGCCTAGTCACCTCAAGTGTGAGCTATCAAGGAGTAATCCTTGTACTCCACTCGAGGCTGACTTTGTCTTACCGCCATAGGGTCCTGAACGACGATTGTCCTTCAGGTGAGAAGTCGGGCGACCCAACGGTGCCCGCGAGAGGTATTGCGACGGGACGACAGGGAGGGTACGACCAGTGTACCGGTGTGCTTGGCCCCTGGTCGTTGGCCGCGAGAGTTACCAACTACGAAAGTCGAGCTCCTCCCGGAGCACACGCGAGACAAGGTAAGGAGACGGTTCACCTTGTTGGTAACCGCAGTGACTTGGTGGACGACGGGGCAGGCACCGATGTAATGGTGGTCCTGGCTGCTGTCGTTGTCCGCGGGTCGGTTAAGTCGAGGCAACGATAACGGTTGTCACGTAGGTTAATTAAAATGCTAAATGGTTCAGTGAATGTCTTGAGTTGGCTATATGCCATGTACGCACTACCTACCCGTGGGAACTACGAGTTATGGGCTCCTCCGCTTCTTAGTGTCGTCCGAGGACTCTTCAGACGTCAGCAGTACCGCGGCCTGCGCCGGGAAGTGGTGTTGTCTTATTTGCTCGAGCGGTGGTGTCTTATTTGGATTTGTTTCAACTTCACCGGCCAGCCACGCACCGTGCAGGAGTACGTTCGGGTTGGGGTCCAAGGCCCGGCGTACTTAGGATTTAGACCGGCGGATGGCCTCTCTGTTGAGTTCAAAAGATGGGCTATGAAGTGTCGGATAGCCTCGGTGGAGCGTTCCCTAACAAGGTTCCCGCCACCCTGGAGATCCGTGCGTGTAGCGTAACACAAGTGCACCCCTGCAGGGAAGATTAATCTATTCGAATAGCCGTGTCCACGGTAACAGGACGCTTTATGCTGAAGCTGGATCTTACCACTACAAACTATTATTATTAAACTGTATGGTTCCGGGTTCTCTTCCTCGCGGGGATGTCGAGGAGGTGAACTCGGAGGCATTGTTAATTATTACAACTTATTATTATTCAATGTTGCAGCAACTTCTGCTTCATTGTTACTTTATTGCTTTATATAAACTGTTGGCTGATTCTTACCTCATGCTGCAAGACATCGTCGGAAGATGCTAGTCTTCGATAGGCCTAGCTTCTTACCCTTGCTCTAAATTTCTGTCTTTCAGTCCACTAAATACAGCCTCTTCTTTCCGTTGATACAATGCATAATGCTTAGTAGCGGACGTAAGACTCGCGGGTATACTAGATACTCACCTGCTTTATTTCCTTTACTGTTTTGCCTGATCGGCCGCTGCAGCCGACGTTGGAGCTCAGGAGCAGGAGTACCCCGGAGGCGCCTACTACGACGTCGAGTTCCCCGTCGACCAGGAGTAGTTCTGTGGTCCCAGGCAGGAGGCCTCGCCTTTTCGATCTGTATCTCTGATGTGATTTGTGCTAGCCTTCTTAACGCAAAACTTGACTAACTATGTCTGTACTCAGATATTATGGCTTGTATGACTTATGTATTCGGGTCCGCGTGACCCCCTCTATTGTAAAATATTTGTTCATCCTTTTGTGTTTAGTGTTGTGTTGTGATATTATCACCGTGGCACCCTAATCTCAGTCGTGTACCCTGTGTGTATGATTACTGTACACGGTCTGATTTTGGGGGCGTCACAGCACCCCTGTAGGGAGTTAATCTATTCGAATAGCCGTGTCCACGGTAACATGACGCTTTATGCTGAAGCTGGATCTTACCACTACAAACTATTATTATTAAACTGTATGGTTCCGGGTTTTCTTCCTCGCTGGGATGTCGAGGAAGGGATCTCGGAGGCATTGCTAATTATTATAACTTATTATTATACAATGTTGCAACAACTTCTGCTTCATTGTTACTTTATGCTTTATATAAACTGTTGGTTATTCTCTCCTCATGCTGCAAGACTCGTCGGAAGATGCTAGTCTTCGATAGGCCTAGCTTCTTATCCTTGTTCTGATTTCTACCTTGTAGTCCACTATATACAGCCTCCCCTTTCCATTTGATACAAATGCATAAATGCTTAGTAGCGGACGTAAGACTCGCGGGTATGCTAGATACTCACCTTTGCTTTATTTCCCCTTTTTGTTTTTCCTGATCGGCCACTGCAGTCGACGTTGGAGCCTTGGAGTCTAGGAGCAGGAGATCCCCGATGTCGACCACCGCAACATGAAGATCCCCGGTGCCTTCTACGACGTCGAGTTCCCCTTTGACCAGGAGTAGTTTGGAGGTTCCCAAGCAGGAGGCCTTGCCTTTTCGATCCAGTGTTGATTTTGTGCTAGCCTTCTTAAGGCAACCTTGTACCCTTGTGTATGTACTCAGATACTTTTGCTTCCGCTAACTTTGTGCTCTCGAGCTGTTGTATTCAAGCCCTAATGGCCCCTGGCTTGTATTGAACAGCTTGTATTATTTTATTTGTAGAGTTGTGTTGTGATATCTTACCGTGAGTCCCTGATCTCGATCGTGTACCTTGCGTGTATGATTACTGTACACTGTCTGATTTTGGGGGCGTCACAGAGGAGGAGGATCATGTTGAAGAAGAACAAGTGATGACTCAACCAGCAACCAAGAGACAGAAGCTGCAAGTGAGGAAAGGACCCACAACTAGGTCACATTCTAGTGTGCTAGAAGAAGTGTAGCCAGATTTTGCACCCTCATCAGATGAAGAAGAGAACATTATGCAAATGGACAGTGATGATGATGATGGGTTTGAGCCAGCTGCATTTGTACTTCCTAAGGGCAGGAAGAGCAGGGCAAAGAAAAGGCCACCTAGGATTTGGTATGATGAAAATAGGCCAAACCCACATGACCAATTATGTCTGAAAATGTGTTTCAGAGATCAGAAACAATTCAGAGGCTTTGTTGAGTTTTCACATCAGCCAGAGTAGAGATTTTAAGTATCACAGAAATTCAGATAAAAGAATTATTGTGCAATGTAGAAAAAAATAAGGAGTGCATGTTCTTTATGGTGGCAGCAGTTATAAAAGGAGAAAAGACATTTGCAATTAAGAAAATGAGGTTGCAACACACTTGTCCTACTAGTACAGAGAAAAAGTAGGGTGAGTGCAAAGTGGCTTGCAAAGACATATGAGTCATTGTTCAGATCAGATTTGACCACTAGCATTAATACAATGATTGACAACTGCCAGCAAACATATGGTGTGGATGTGCCAGAGGTGATGGCTTATAGGGCAAAAAACATGGTTGTTGAGAATATTTTGGGAGATCACAAGAAGCAATATCCCAGGTTAAGAGACTATGCTTAGACTGTCATGGAAACAAACCCTGGGAGTAGGGTCAGAGTTACAACAGTGACCCCAACTGCAACTGAGAAAATACCACATCCAGGGCCAAGGTTTCATGCAATGTTCTTCTGCCTCAATGGAGATAGGGAGGGGTTTCTCAATGGATGCAGACCATTCATTGGTTAGTAAATGATTGTTTACTCTCCCCTCTTTAGAAAGCCATGTTACATATATAGGCCATGTTACAATAACTTAGTCAGATGGTGGTGGTGTCGAAGGTCATCGAGTCATCTATCAACATGGTGGTGGTGTCGAAGATCATCGATGACCTTCGACAACCTCATCTATCACAATGGTGGTGGTGTCGAAGGTCATCGATGACCTTCGACAACCTCATCTATCAACATGGTGGTGGTGTCGAAGATCATCGATGACCTTCGACAGCACCACCAAGTGCTACCAGCCACCTTCCACCACTACCTGTTTAGTTGTGACTATTTCTTGTATAATTATTGTGTGCTCTCCCTTGTTTACTACTTACTGTTGTATATGAATTTTTAGGTGTTGATGGTTGTTTTGTGAAACTATGCACTGGTGCTCAGCTCCTTGCTGCCACTGGTAGAGATGGCAATAACAACATATTTCCCCTGGCATTTGGTATTGTTGGACAAGAGGATACACAAAGCTGGTGTTGGTTTATGCACCAATTGAAGATTTGTCTTGGAGGAGAAACAGGAAAGTTTGGTGTATACACTATCATGTCTGATAGACAGAAGGTACACAATACTTATTTTGTACATTCTGTTATTTTTTGTATATTGTCAGCACTAAAACATAGTATTTATTAGAAAGATAATCATTAGAAAGATAAGTAATGTATATTGTACACCAGGGGCTACTCAATGCAGTCAACCAAGTGTTTCCTAACTGCCACCAAATATTCTGCCTTAGACACTTATACACTAACTTCTAGACTGCTGGGTTTATTGGGGAAGATCTTAAGAAGTGCATGAATGATGCTAGCTATGCTTATAATCAACACAAATTTGATATGGCAATGGATTACATGAAAAATTGTGTGAGCCAGCTTGGAAGTGGCTTAGTGAAATACCTAAGAAAACCTTGGCTAGGCATGCATTTGACACAAACTGCAAGACAGACTTGGTAGTTAACAATCTGTCTGAGGTCTTTAACAAGTACATCTTGGATGTGAGGAAAAAACCTATAAGAACAATGTGTGATGGTATTAAAGATAAGATGATGGCTAGGTGGCACAGGAATAGAGAGAGTGGAAAGGAAGCTAGATGGGAGATAACTCCTCATTACGGTGAGAAGTTGGAGAAAAAAAAGAAAGAGCAAAATTTTGCAGACCTATTCAAGCTGGTGTGAATTTATGGCAAGTGACTAGTGGGCATCAAACTCATGCTGTAAATTTAGAACTGCAAACTTGTGGCTATAGAAAGTGGGGCCTTACTGGGATACCATGCAACCATGCAATCTCAGCAATTAACAAGGCAAAAAGGTTTCCAGAGGACTATGTGTGCAAATTCTTTAGAAAGGCTTTTTACTTGGCAGCTTATGAACCAATGATATACCCTGTTCCTGGTGAACATGACTAGACAAAGACAAGTGGTCCAGACATAGACCCCCCTGCATTTAAAGTGAAGAAGGGCAGAAAGAAAGAGAAGAGGGCAAAAGGAAAATTTGAAGTTCCAAAGCCTAAGGACACCTCAAGAATGGCTACAATAACATGTGGTAATTGTGGACTCCAAGGACATAGATACACTAGCTGCTCCAAACAGTTGAAGCCAGAACTGGATTTGAGGAAAAACAAACATGTGGTAAGGGGAGCTCTTTAGTTCAGTTTGAATTTCCCCTGTTTATATGTTCTTTAGTTCATTTTGAATCTCCCTTGTTTATATGTTCTTTACTTCATATATTGCAAGGCTACTGCAAGGGGAGCTCCTCCTCCTCCAGCAGCAAGAGGTCCTCCTCCTCCTACAGCAGCAACAAGGGGAGCTCATCCTCCTACAACAGCAACAAGGGGAGCTCCTCCTCCTCCAACAGCAACAAGGGGAGATCCTCCTCCTACAGCAGCAAGAGGTGCTCCTCCTCCTCTAGCAACAAGGGGAGCTCCTCCTCCAGCTAAAAGAGGTGCTCCTCCTCCTCCAGCTACTGTATTGCAAGGCTACTGTTTATTTTGTTCTTACTTCATCTTGATCAACTACTACAACTAGATCCTCCTCCTACAAGAAGTAGTGATCCTCCTCCTCCGGCAAGAACATCACCTGCAGCAAGAACAACACCTGCATCAAGAGGAACAACAAGAGGAAGAGGAAGAGGTTTCTCTGCCCCAAGAGCAGCTGCTGCTGGTACTTCTAGAACCGGTGCTTCTACTTCTAGAACTGGTGCTTCTACTTCTGGAACTGGTGGAAGATGGGCCTCTTATTTCACTGCTAGTGGTAACATATGAATGGCCAGTGTTTTATGTAAGGGTTTGGCATTACGTGCAATGTATTTTGGGTTGATGTAAGGGTTTGGAATCAGTTACGATGTCTTTTGGGGCTGATGTTGATGTGTCAAAATCTCTGGTGATGCAAGTGATGCCACCATGTATGGAGTTTCCATTATGATGCTCAATGTTGTAAAAATCTATGGTTATGAAAGTGATGCCACTCTATGGTTATGAAAGTGATGCCACTCTATGGTCATCGATGACCTTCGACAACCTCATCTACCAACATGGTGGTGTTGAAGGTCATCGATGCCACCATTTAGATGCTATATGAATTCATCTATCAACATGGTGGTGGTGTCGAAGGTCATCGATGCCACCATTTAGATGCTATATGAATTCATCTATCAACATGGTGGTGGTGTCGAAGGTCATCGATGCCACCATTTAGATGCTATATGAATTCATCTATCAACATGGTGGTGGTGTCGAAGGTCATCGATGACCTTCGACAACCTCATCTATCACCATGGTGGTGGTGTCGAAGATCATCGATGACCTTCGACAACCTCATCTACCAACATGGTGGTGGTGTCGAAGGTCATCGATGACCTTCGACAACCTCATCTATCACCATGGTGGTGGTGTCGAAGATCATCGATGACCTTCGACAACCTCATCTACCAACATGGTGGTGGTGTCGAAGGTCATCGATGACCTTCGATGATCTCATCTATCAACATGTTTTGACCAATACTTGGGTTACAATAACTTAATAATCAGAAAGGAAAAGATAGATTCATCTACTAAAATAGTTCTTCACTGCATGCATTACTTGGGTTACAATGACTTAAGATTCAATCCAGGTCTTGACCAATTATATAGGCCAGATTACAATAACTTAAACAATTCATAATTAAACTAGTAGTTCTACCAACCACCTTCGACCACTACATGCCATGTTACATATATAGGCCATGTTACAATAACTTAGTCAGTTTCATATAGGACTGCACAAAAGAGTAGAACTACCCTTATACTGAGCATACAAGTTGCAATTTTCAAGCTTCAAGTATAGCCTTGATTTGCTCTAGCTTGTCCTTGCTGCCATGTCAAGCTTCAAGTATAGCAATTTTCTTCTCTTCTGCAAGAAGATCCTTTTCATTTGTGATCTCCTTCATGGTTTTCCTAGTGTTCTGAATAATGTCTGCCTGGGCCCTAAGGATGCAATTCTTCTCCTTTTCAAGCTTCAGTTTCTCCATCTACATCTGCATCTCTAGCTCTTCCTTCTCCTTCTGTAAGTTCTCAGCATTGTTGGATCCCTTCTGCTCTTCATTGTAGTTCACACCCTTATCCTTAACACCATCCTTCCAGTCAAACATATTACTCACCTCATCCACCATCTCCTGATACTGAGTGGCCACATGGTCCTTCTCCTTCATCAGCTGGGCAATCATCTTGTCATATGCTTCCTTCTCTGCTGAACTGTCTTGGTTGCTCTCATAGAACATGTCCCATAGCCTCAGGAGGCAGTTCTGAAGAATCTCAGGCCAGGGGGCATCAACCCACTGAACTACACCAGAACTGACACCTCCCTGTTCAAATGCACAGATTGTTCACTATTAAACAAATTAACTAAAGTAGTAAATGCAACAAATAACTAAAGTACATATTCTAAACTATTTGAAATGCACATATGCAACACACAACACCTCTCTGTAGAACTATTTCAAATGCAACAAATTAACTAATGAAATGCACAGATTGTTCACTATTAAACAAATTAACTAAAGTAGTAAATGCAACAAATAACTAAAGCACATATTCTAAACTAATTGAAATGCACATATGCAACACACAACACCTCCCTGTAGAACTATTTCAAATGCAACAAATTAACTAAAGAAATGCACAGATTGTAAACTATTAAACAAATTAACCATTTAATTATATGTTCTAAATATAATCATAGTGGTTACTCAAGTTATTGTGTTACATGGATCCATATCATATCATAATCTTTTATATTACCCATAGTTACTCATGGATCCATATCATATTAAACTCTAATTTAAGCACATCACAATTTCACAGTTTATATGCAGCACATACAAATTACACACAAGTCATTTGGTTACTCACCTGCACAGAGCATCCATAGAACCTCCTCCCAGTGCTACCACCTTCAAATGCAACACATTTTCTTGTAATCATCATGTGCAGCATACACTTGGGCACATCATCATCCATCACAGATCCACAAAACAGTGGCACGGGAATTGTGTCTGGTGTCTCCTGCAAAAATACAAAACAATGCCTCAACAACCCATCCCTAAATCAGAAGAATACCAAGAACAGAAAGAAAAACAAGGAAACCCTAAATCCTAAATTGACTGAAACCTAAACCTAACTACCAAATCAGAATGAGGAATGACATGGTGTTACCCTAAATCATGCTGCTACTACTCAAGTTACTAGCCAATCCGAATCCATGGAGGAGAGAAAAGAAACCCTACTCAAACCCTAAATAACAAATCAGTGGGAGATAGATTGAATGGAAATGGAACTTACAAAATACTCCATCTCCATTAGGCTACCGCCCATGCTGTCGTCGCTCTCCTCCCCATCATTCCACGAGGGCATCGTCGCCGGCGACGAGCTTCTGCTCCGGCTGGTCTCGGGTGGCGGCAAGCAGAGAGAGAGAGAGAGAGAGAGAGAGAAGCAGAGCGAGAGAGTGAGGAGGCGGGCAGCGTCTCGGTCGGGTTCGATCTAGGTTATAGCGAGCCGGTCAGCGCCACGCTGTCACCTGACCTGCGGGCCCGAAATGTCAGATACACTTTTAATACGTAGAAATACAGGTTTAGCGTTTTTCTGTTACAGGCTGCCTGTATATTGGTACCGACTTACATTTTTTCGAATAGTGATACTAATCCACACTTACTGCCCCAAATGTGATACTTGTATGCAATTTACTCCACCTGCCTGCCCACCTCGGGCGGCTCTGGCTCTGGCTCTGGCGCACCACCATGCAGGTGCCAGGTGCGGTGCGCGCCCGCTCGTGCACGTCCACCGCAAACGCACCCGCGGACAAAAGAGCTAGTACTACCAGTGCGCCTCGCCTCGGCTGGCTTGCAACGGGGATGCCCAAACAAGGAATGCAACGGAGTAAAGCGCACCGCCACCGCCACTGACTGAACCGAACCAAACAAAAGCGGAAGCATCAATTATAAGCACTGTACTGTACCCCAGCCACCAGCTAGCTCACGGGCGCTTTGGCCGCTCCTGCCCCATTGCCATGGCAGCCTTGACTCCGGTCGTGTTTAATTCCATCCCCAAACCTACTACTACCAGTTGAACCCACAGCCCCCCAATTGTCAGTGGCAAATTAAGAGTCCGCTGCCAGTGCGCCACCGCAGCGGCGTGGCGACCGGAGCCACCGGCACGTCTCTCTCTCTCACGGTAACCCAGGACAAGCAAGCACCCGGCGCACCGCACGCACCAGCAGCAGTAAACTCGCCCGCCCGCCACTACGCACCGCCGCGGACTCTGCTCTCACTAGCCTCACCCGCCGTCGTAGCCCCACACCGGAGCCGAGTTAACCATCAGCGAGCCAGTCCAAAACCGCCCAGCACAAACAACGGCGAGAGGCCACGCTGCCGCTCCCACCCCCTCTCCCAGTCCCGGCTCCCTCATCCTCCTCCCCTCCCACTCCGGTCCCCTCCGTCGCGCCACTCGAGGGGGATAGCGTGCGTCTCTCCCACTCCTACCAGCCCCCAATTGCTCGCCGACGCAGCCCAAGGAAGGAGGCAGGTAATGCTTCTCCTCCTCCATCAACGCCCGAGCTTTCCGGCCTTTCTTCCCCGCATTTTGCCGTTTCCGGACGCCGGAAATCCTTCCTCATCCCCATTAATTGACATTAATTTCTTCCTCTTCTTCCTTCCTCCGGCTGGCAGAAGACGGAAAAGGGGAAGAACCACCGACCACCGGCGGCCATGGTAAGCCCAGGACGGTTCCTGCCGCCGCGCCGGCGCGAGTGACTGATCTCGCGGCAGATCTGCGCCCGCCGCCGCGCGCCGTCCAAGAATCTCCAGCCGAAACCGCAGATGGGCAGTAGTACAATCCACCGCCCCTCTCCGATCCCCGCTCCGCCCTCGGCCTAACCAACACCACTCCGGCCGCATTCCGCTCCTCCGCCGCACCAAGGAAAAAAAGCAGAGCGATTTCTTTTCCTCCGTTGCCGCAGCAGCAATGGCGAGCCTGGGGGACGTGGCCAACATCGCGCAGCTCACGGGGCTGGACGCGGTGCGCCTCATCGGCCTCATCGTAAGGGCGGCCGCCACGGCGCGGATGCACAAGAGCAACTGCCGCCGCTTCGCGCAGCACCTCAAGCTCATCGGCGGCCTGCTGGAGCAGCTCCGGATGTCCGAGCTCAAGAAGTACCCGGAGACGCGCGAGCCGCTGGAGCACCTCGAGGACGCGCTCCGCCGCGGCTACCTGCTCGTCAGCTCCTGCCAGGACCGCTCCTACCTCTACCTCCTCGCCATGGGATGGAACATCGTCTACCGCTTCCGCACCGCGCAGAGCGAGATCGACAACTACCTCCGCCTCGTCCCGCTCATCACCCTCGTCGACAACGCCCGCGTCCGGGTCCGTAAATCAGTCGCCTCCCGAACCAAATTATTTCTTTACTTCTACAATAGTGTTATTAGACACCTACTAGATTGGATAGGCTTTTCAGAAAGAAATTACTATGATTTGTTATGTCTTCCATTCTGTTGGGATATCCTGGTCTAGAGAAAAAGTTTAGCTAGTATATGGAATCTCTGCCTTTTGAGATCTGGTGGAAGATGATTGAATTGGTGGCTTTCCTGAGTGCTCTCATGGGGTGTCTTGTTTTCTGCCGACTGTCTAGGAACTAGTAGGTGTGAGCCAAATGAGTCTACATTGCATAATTTTTCCTTCTCTCATTCGAGTAAAAACATACTAGTACAACTTTTTGGTGATCATCATTTTTGTTGTTTATCTACGCCCGCAAACTTGTTAGATTGCTTCCAGGAAGCCAGGCCATGAGCTCTGGTGGGTCAACCTTGGAGTAGTCCACTGTTATGTCATCATCTTTCGTCGCTTCTCCCTGCATCCTCTTGGCTTTAATGCATATGTTGATCGTCGTTTTTCTTCATCTCAGGAGCGAATTGAGTACATTGAAAGGGATCAATGTGAATACTCTCTTGACGAGGAAGACAAGGAGGTCCAAGATGCGCTGTTAAACCCTGACCCTAGCACAAATCCTTCCATAGTGCTCAAGAAGACTCTGTCATGTTCTTATCCAAACTTGCCATTTAGTGAAGCTCTTCAGAAGGAAAGTGAGAAGCTCCAGGTGGAGCTTCAAAGATCGCAAAGCAACATGGATATGAGCCAGTGTGAGGTTATTCATCACCTGCTTGGAGTAACTAGAACCGTGGCAAGTTCTATTCCAGAGGAAAGTAAAGATGCCAAGGTTACCAAGAAAACTGATTCAAAGTCCACAAAAGTTAATGAAGACGGTGCAAAAGCAAAATCATATGACGAAGACTCCCCGAAGAAGCAAAAGGATGCCTATATTGCACCACGGTTAGTAAATTTAGCTTGATTTTGTTGGTGCCTGTTTATGTATGCTGCCGTCTCAAAGAAGATAAAAGTAACAAACCATTTTGGGAGCATGAATTTGTGTGCCTCACACTGATATATTGAGCCTTCCTAGGCGCTTGCTTAAGCGCTGAGCGGAGCCCTACCGCCTAGCGCTTACTTGCGGTTTGGTCAAAAAGGGCAAGGCGGAGGCAAAACACTTGCTCAGCGCCTAACGCCTAATCCAACCACTGCCTCGTTTAAATTTTTTCAGTCTGTTAAATTATCTGATCCGATAGAATAGAACTAGTCTCTTGAATGTACTATGCTGATGTTTTGAAGGTTATCCTCGACAAAACAAACTTCCATAGTATAAGACCTTTGATAGTTTTCATTCAATGCAGGAGTTCTTCGCCTGTTTCATACAACCATCATCCGGTCTCGAGTTCAGGATCACACAGTGATGAGTGGCATGCAGATTTACTTGGTTGCTGTTCAGAGCCATCTTTGTGTATGTCTATTTGTCTTCTCAGTGCTCACTTCTGTTTGCATATATGTCTATTCGCCTTCTGAATGTACGAGGGAAATTTATTCATTATACTCACTTCTATTTACGCTGATGTTTTTTTTATCTTTGTTGCTTTATACACTATTTCAGGAAAATATGTTCACTTTTGTCTAGCATATCACTATATTAACATACTGATAACCAGAGTCTTTGCTTGGCATCATACTTCAGCAGTCTATGTTGAGGCAGTATAATCTGAACGAATGTCGAAATCCATGCAGTGAAATGCGTATTAAACTGAAAGAATAACATAAATGGCTCTAGGACTTTGCCATTCTTATTAGTACTAATTATGAAAAACAATATGTGAGGAGGTGCTCTAGGACTTTGCCATTCTTATTAGTACTAATTATGAAAAACAATATGTGAGGAGGTATAGTTAATGCTTATGCGTTATTGCAATGATTCTTACATATTTTTCTTGCTGTTTTTCTGCTGATAACACAGGTTTAAAGACCTTCTTCTTTCCATGTGGAACATTCTCAAGGATTGCTTCAATCGCCAAGAACAGGCCCATGTGTAAGAATATTCTGTAAAATAGTCTTCACGTCAGCTGGGCAGAGTTAATAATTTATTTTCCCTCTCTAGTAGTTCCTTCATATCAACCGTGTGTTTTCCCCCTCTTGTTTGATAGTTTACTGCCAGTTTCGCAGATGAAAAGCAAATTTCCTTGTGTCATGTTTTTAATCAGTTAGCCTTTTGCCAAATATTGTAATGAACTGAGCGTATTATAAGTAAAAAAAAATCACCGCAGAAAAGATCTTACACACCATGTCTACTTTTAAAAATAAAGTGATCGCACCTTATGTGAACCTAACCACCCTCTAAAACTAAAAGATCGATTTACATTGTTACCCTGTGTTGTCAGCTTCGGCCGAAGCCTGCAATGATATTATGGCGTACTCCCTCATATTGTCCTGTTGCTGTTATACTTGCTGTGTAAGGAGAAAGCTTCGTCAAAGGCTAAAAATTACGGTAAATATTCCTGGCCATTTGAATGTATTGCTACCAATCGATTTAGCCCCCCCCCCCCTCTCCCCCCTTTAGTAATGCTCATTCTTCATTCATACACTACAATCTGGAGCTGAACTATCCCAGGGACTGCCCATGTTATGCACACAGTTAACTGATTGCCAGCTACATTATCTTAGGGAAATCATCTAGCTTGCAATTATTAATGGACTTTAATACATCTCTTTTGTTCAATGCTAGTGTCAAGGTTTGATAAAAAAATCCCTAACACTACCTACCAGGGAACTCAACTCACAGCCTTGTATAGTACTTGAAGTTGTGATTTTCTTATGCTGCTGACAGGGAGGGTGCTGCGATGATTTCCTTTCACATGTGATGTGCTGTTGCTGTGCGCTTGTTCAAGAATGGCGGGAAGTAGAGATTCGTGGTGCGTATGGTGAGTTTCCTATTCCCATGCCCACCAGTGAACCAGATACTATTATGTTCTTCAGTTCTTGAGCATGTGATAAGAGTTTGATATGATACGACATTGTTCAGAACCGTGGTGGCCTTGGTAAAGAAATGAGAAACAAAATGTATTTTTATGCAACATTGTTTCGAATATCCTGCAGGAGAGAAGACGAAGATAACCCCGCCGGCACGCCAATACATGGACCACTAAGCAGCAGCGACTCTTGGAGATGCCTGGACTCCTGTAAATTAAAGATATTGACCTAAAATTGTCAGAAACCGTACTGCCATGGTAGTGATCGATACAGATCCAACATCACTTGTGTGTTGTATTTATCTCGTGTTGGTATTATGGATCTTAGAATTTAATTTTGTAAAAAGTAACTAAACTCTTGACATCAGTTAAGTTGCAGGCCTGGTGGAGCCAGGCAGAGTCAATATCATCAGTGCTGTCTATAATTATTTTCGCCTAGTCGAAAGTGCATTGGCCACTTAATAGGCAAAGCTGGCTGAAACTGGATTTTTACTTTGTCATACTCTTTTTTTCCCTGGGAAAAGGCATATATTAAGTGGCGCCCTTTCAAAAACACTGGAATTGAAAAATGATTCAAATTCTTCAGGGGTTCTGAAGTCTTCCTCTTCCGCATCAACTGAGGGTGCACTGTGAGCAAAACCTGTTGCGCCTCTGGCTCAGCCGAGCGGAGCGGAGCAAAGTTCTTGAAACCTGAAGTTTGTAGAAGTGGCGGATGAGAAGTCGTCGATCGTTGCCCCAGGGAAGAAAATGCTGGAGAGACTCTATAATGCCCCAGGTCCAGCCAGACCCAGTCTGGGAACACAATTCTTAACATGCTCCCCTATGAGGTCGAAGCTGACCAACTTCGGTCGATCGAAAATAGAGTCGGAGGACCCAAACGCTCAACCATGTCATTCGAACCGCATGATAGCACCACCAAGATAAACCCATGGAAGAAAACCCCTGACTTGAAGAACCAGATCATGGGACACACCACCCTCCACATGCCTCCCAACGATGCCAATAAGAATCATCGGAACGAGGACAAGGCGGGAAGGACTAATTCCATGCTAACATCAACGCTATTCCTTCCATCGAGGAATGGAGACTGAAACCTAAACCAAAACAGCGGGTCCCCTCCCCTTCCCATCACTGAAGGGGCAGATGAAGGAAGAGCGAAGGGGGGGGGGGCATGATCTCAAGATTCTGGGAGAAGCTGGGAAGGGGGTCAATTCTGGAAGAATCGGCCAAAAGAACTGGCCTGAGACTGCTACAACGTGAGTTCGTTTTTCTTATAAGCAACTTTTCTTTTTTATTCTCATAAATTGTTGCTTCTCAGCTTTTTATTAAATCTTGTTTAAAATATTTCTTTGCAGCTTTGAGTCTTTAATTAAAATAACCATGCAGTTTATGCTTGAACCATAGTTCAGCAATCCAAATCCAAACGGTACAATCTGAAAGTGATATTAGAACCGAGGCTACGGAATTCATCTTAAACTATGCAGAAAGTTCAACAGCTTCACAATATTCAGAGCAAACCCCTGAATTCCTGCGTTTCGCTCGGTTTCCTTCGATTCTAGCAAGAACCAGGAAAAGGCACTGCATTGAAAAATGTCTGTTTCAAAAGGGGCAGATGCAGTCTAGCTTAAAACATGTCCTGTCAACCTTCAGAAGACAGTTATTGGCTAGCACTTGCTACTTATATTTTTCTCAATGTTCACACTAATTAATCTGTTCTACGAGTTAACCAGCAGGAGGCAGTACATTTCTTGCGCTCTGAACTTAGCCGAAAGACAGAACAGTGGGAAAAAAAAGATCCATCTTTTCCTGGTGCAAATATAATACATACTTCCCTACACGCAATCAAAAACAGCCAGTAAGAACTAGGAGTGCCAATTCTTCTTGCAGCCCTGCTACCCATTCGAAGCCTTCACTCGCCTGAGGGACAGGTAAGCCAGCACACGGTACCCGACGATCATCGCAACCAGGGCTCCGACTTCTGTCACGCCGTTATCCAGAGGCACGGAAGTCATCAGGATGTCCGGCACCGGATCGTACTGCACCTTCAGCAGCAGCCTGTAGGTGTGGTAGTTGAAGGACAGGTACCGGAGCCAGGATATGAATGGTGGAACTCTCTGCAGATCAGAGGGAAACAAGGGCAACAGATCAATAACCCAGGCGATAATTCTCGTCCTTACAAGATTTTCGATATATGTTTGCGCAAGAAGTGACATAATCCAGCTTTGTAGTATCAGTTAGTAGGTGCTTCCTCTCACCTTTACAAAAAACCCTCCTGCTAGCATGAATGTCATGACTGTGACTGAAGCTAGAGTTGTTGCCTTCTTGATATCCAAGAGGGTAGCTCCAATTGCTAGTCCTAGCCCCTGCATAAACCTTACTTCTTAAGTCACAGATTTCCTTTAGGTGCTAATGTTATTTAAAGTACGATGTACGAGTAATATTTATCATGTAGATTAGGCAACATGTTCCCTTAGTAATAAATAACACATCTGATGAAAGGATGGACTAGATAACAGTGTGCCAAAATTCATCAGATACAGTTCCCTAGTTATCTATCTTTTTCAGGGAAAAAATCGCTTGTCATCTATATATTTCAAGAGAAGAAAATCCCTTGCTACCTATTTAACATGAATTAGAAGCTCATTCTGTGTTATTCATCCATAATCAAGTCCATTGTAACTAGTGTATGTATGGTTACCAGAAGGTTAAATAACAAAAGAAAACCTTTCAGAATTTTGAACATGTAGCCGTTCCATCTCATATCTAGGTTTACTTAGTTGAGAAAATGAGAAAAGGCAATATAAGAGATGACGACAATGAGCATTGATTGTGCCATCGAACCAGTTTTGAATGTCATACCTGAGCAGCAATGATGCTGAGAAAAACAGTCAACACACTAAGAAAGAAATGCATAGCACTTGCTTTGAGGCCTGCCATGAAGTAGACAATCACCATAAATATGACTGGGAGGAAAAGGTCTAGTGGCAGATCACTTGTCGTTCTGGCCAAGAAGTATGCACTGAGCTTGTACATGTCAACTGCACGCTCCTTGTTCAACATTGCCCTCTCTTGAGGGAATGTGAAGATGGCAGTAAACACAGGAAAGAAACCCCAGAAAACAGCTATGAAAAACAGTAAGCCTGCCTGCATAGACGAGATGGCAGTGTCTTATGATGGTACATGTCATTAATTAGTTGCAGGAGTATTACACTGATCAATTCAATTAGCAGTTACACGTATCAAATAATTATTTGCGTGTATATACCTGATCTTGTAGACCTTTTGGTGTGCTGGGATCAGAGTGCCACCAGAGCAAACCTAAGATGAATGATGTAGCTATGACCTGGGTGATTCTCATCCAGCTCAAATAATCATGCCGTCTTTCCTTGAGACCTCTACAGAAGAGGATGGAATATTGCTGGCACCAGTTTGTGCCCCACTCTCTCTTTGAAGATGTTATTGTTGCCTTCATATCATCACTGATTGGAAGTGGTACTAGAAGCTTCTTCTTCTCCTTATACGCCACTCGATGCTCATAGGCGTCAACGAGATACTGCATGAAAGCACATACAAATTATTCGTACAGATCTAACAAAATTTGTCTACTCACAATACCAGCACATTGCTTTCATCTCTTCACCTCATGAACATCTTGTGCTGATGGCTTTAAGTTAATCTTGGAATTAGTATCCTGAAGATTCTGATTTTCCATGTGCACCTTGTCATCTAATTCGGAAGGAACAGAAACGTCATTCGTGTTGCCATTGGCCAGATCCAGTAGAAACTCTGCTGGGTTCATTGCGATGAGAGGGCTGCACCCGATGGATTGAAAGTAGGGCATGGCTTCAGATGTCTTCCCAAAGTAGAGCAAGCTTCCTCTGCCCAGCAGGATAAGCTTGTCAAATTTATGGAACAGCCTGCTGGATGGTTGATGGATCGTGGTGATCACCGTCTTCCCAGTCTGCATCAAGTCAACACACTTAAAGCTCAACTGAACTGTGAGACAGCTAACGTGTAATTACTTTCATGCATGTTTGTTACCTCAGCTATGTCATGTAGAAGTTGAATTATTCTAAGCGCTGTGGTTGAGTCCAACCCAGATGTCGGCTCGTCAAGGAAAAGCAAAGAAGGGTTGATTATGATCTCATTTCCGATGCAAACTCTTTTCCTTTCACCCCCTGAAACCCCACGCACAAATGATCCTCCGATCATCGTGTCCTGGCACCTTCAAACACGCGCACATGATTAACTAAGCTGCCTTGTGAGAAGAGAGCAGCAATGTGCGTGTAAATCAAAGAAAGCATGTGCAGTAATACCTCTCGAGGCCCAGTTCATATATGATATCCATTGCCCGTTCTTTCTTTTGCTCCCTCGTCATTGTTCTTGGGAGACGAAGTAGTGCCGCGTAAGTTAGTGTCTCCTTCACAGTGAGATGGGTAAAGAGAACGTCATCTTGAGTCACAAATCCAATCCTGCGAGCCAAAGTGTAAATCCAGTTATGTGTCAAAATAGCAGTGGCATCGCAACTCGATCGAGGACATTGATCCAAGCCTACTTCTATCTTCATTAAGCCTACTAATCCAGCAAAGAGTGCAAGCACTGACGACAAGCAAGATGCCGTAGTTGGTTGCAGCCGACAGCCAGAAGAAAGCAGGAGGCCTATGCTATGCAGCACGCACCTGGGTCAGGAATTTGGCCGAACAGGTTACAGGCAGGTGGGTTCGGCACGCACCGCTGGACCAACAAGCATGTACTAAGCTCTAGCTCGCTTCTGTGGCTCGTTGACGTGAAGCCTGAGCCACCGGATACACCATGATGAGCGGGCATCCAACTCCAAGAGACCCTCCTCTTTGACATTCGTGGTGATGGGTGGAGGAGGGGACCAAAATTTGTGACAGGTTTCTTGGTGCCGGAGAGACGCCTACAGAGTCGCCGGCTCGCCGAGCAGACCACCATAGCGCGCACCCCATCGCACGTCGCCTGGGCCTGGCCCAGCCACCTTGCCTGGGCTGCCGCCTCTAAGCAGCTCCCCTTCCAATATTTGCCTGGGCCTGACCCTCTCTACTTCTAAAGGTGGAGCCCACGTAACTTCAGATATTTGATTTTTAACCATTTCTATACAGTTGCCTCAAAATAATAATAAACTTTTCTATACACCAAAAAAGAAGAAGGTTAACTTAAAAAAAAGAGGTTGCCACAGGGATAGTAAATAGGGACAGAGAATTATTTTAGTGGAAGAAAATCGCTTGGAGGCATCCTTTAGAGGCGACGTTAGGAAAAATTTCCTAGAGTATTTTTTTTCTTGAAGCATTTACAATGCTAGGCGCTAACATAGGCGTGGCTCTTCTCGAAGGCGTCACTCAGGGGATAGGCGAAGGTTGTGACCGTGCTTTTTGGTGGGTGGCGGGGGCGATGGTGATAGAGGAAGCGAGGTGGCTCTTCCTCAATCTTTCAAGGGCTTTGTCCGGTACCTTCATGGGCTGCTGACCTGTTTATGTTGTCCTAGTGCAGTGGAATGTCTCGGGTGAAGGGGAGATTGTGGTTTCCCCTACCACTTTGGGTCGGCGGCATAGTCCATTTTTTTCCATGCGGGCCTCTTTTGCTCGCTTTAGTTGGTGTTTCCTGGTGGCTTTTGCTCTTCTATTCTAGCCTGCCTTGGGCTCTCTGGTGGTTTGAACCTAACTTCCTTGTGTTGGTATTTTCTTTTGATGATATGTTTCCTGGTAGCTCCTTCCTCGAGTGAGATCTGCTTGTGAGCTTCTAGTTTTTATTCAACATTTCACCTTTGTAATCAACTCCTATGTATCCTAACCGGTTGATGTCCTCACTAATTTGAATTTGGGGTTTATGCCTTTTCTCTAACAAAAATGTGTACCCTCGCGGAACTGATCTTTCAGATCCATTGTGTTTTAGTCAACATGTTTTCTTGCTTTTGTTGATTTCATTTCAGGTAGCTAGTGTATTTCCTCGACACTAAGATGAATATCTTATGGTTCAAGAGCCATCACTTCTACTAGTGAATCGCCCTCAGGCCCAAATCCATTCATCATTTATGGCTTTTCATCTTTTTAACGTTGGAATCAAATGCTCCACGTTCAATGGTTGTGTTTTTGATGAAGCCTTGAGATAATTTTGTCTTTTCAAATTTATTATCAAGGAGAAGTGTCTCTGAAAAAAATGTGCATATGAATGATTTTATTGTAATTAGTTTTAGAAATTACTTGATCACTTTTTGGCTTTTGAACTGAAGCATTGCACCTGTGACGGTTCTTATGTTTGAATAAAGTCAAATGCATCTCAAGAAAAAAAAACCCTAGTCACTTATTATTTAAGGAAATATAATAAAATATAAAAGTAAGCTCAAAAGGTAAAGAAACTCATCATTTTTCTAAAATGAGTAGAACACCGTCAAATTTTAAAAGATTACCTCATTCATTAATTAGGAAAAAAGAGTTGTTCAATTAATTAGTACTTCCTCCGATATTTTTACTCTGCATATTAGGATTATCCAAAGTCAAACTTCGTAAATTTTGGTCATGTTAATAGAAAAAATATATCAACATTCATAATAAAAAGATGCATTATGATTTTAATTTTCATACCATATAACTCTAGTATTGTAAATGTTAGTATTTCCAAATATAATTATGATTAAATTTTACAAAGTTTAACTTCGGATAAATCTTTATGAGAATTAAAAAAGGATCGGAAGGAGTACAAGACCACACGTCACTCTAGTCACACAGACAGGCACACAAGACAGAGACAGTACCTAGTGACAACCCAACTACTTATCATTTTCATTTATTTTTGCACAATGATAGACTGACAGGTCAAGCTCTTCCCTGCATGCCTCTATCTCAAAAGGAAAAGAGGAACCTTCACTTAATTAGGCCAGGCAGCTGGAGGCCACCTTTTTCTCTTGCCGTCGAGCGAGGGGAAGAACAAGAGCCACGAGACCACGACCGGATTAGCAGGATAACCGTGACTCGATCTTTATTAGCCGATTGACACTTCTGACAGCCGACGCCCATGCATGGGTTACACGTACACGTAGCCTGTGGATGCAAGCAACACCTCATGCACCGATCATGCATGCTAAGCCACGCGACACCATTTGATTAATGAGAGATTATTCGTCGTCGCAGGGCAGAGGCTAATTAATGAGCCGTAAACTAATTAAGCTAGCTAGGTTTTTGCTAGGTAGGTTAGCTAGGGTAGAAGTAGCTAGGTTTTAAGTTTTAACGGTGGTTACCTGCGCTTGAGGGACTTGCCGAAGGACTGGTCGTTGTAGGAGATGCAGCCGTCGACGGCGGCGGCGGCCCTGCCGCCGAGCATGCTGAGCAGCGTGGTCTTGCCGCTGCCGGAGGGGCCCATGAGCGCCAGCACCTCGCCCGGGCTCGCCGACCCCGATATCCCGCTCAGTATCTCCCTCTGCGCCCCCTTCACCGCCACCCTGTACTTCACCTCCGTGAACTGCATGCATGCACGGCAATGGCGTTCTCGCTAGTCAGTTTTGTGTTACTGTTTACTTGCTCGGCTAGCTTTAGTACGTGTACCTTGAGGTGTATGGGCAGGGTGGGCTCTGCCATGAGGCTCTTGCGGCGCGGGGTGGCGTTGGCGTTGGCCTCGAGGTCGACGTCGTCGTCGCTGAAGGGCGCGAGGTCGGCGGAGGACATCATGTCGTGCGGCGGCGGGGTGAAGCCGGTGAAGGTGAAGGAGAAGCCGAGGCTGGCGCTGGAGGCGCGGCTGAGCGCGGCGCCGCTGCTGACGAGGTCCTCCATGTCCAGCTTCAGCTGCGCGCTCCGGGACTTGCGGATGTGGCTGCGCCCGTGGCCGGCGCCGCTGCCGCTGCCGCCCGACGTCGACCGCTTGCCGAAGCTGGACTTGCGGGACAGGCTGGCCACGTCGGCCGTGCTCAGCACCGTCTCCGCCGACGCCGTCCGGCTCAGCGACTGCGGCGCCGGCGGCGGCGGCATCTGGTCCGACTTGCTCCGCCCGATCGCGCCGTCCGTCATCGGCCGCTCCATGTCCGAGTCCATCGCCTCGATCGCCAGCACGTACGTACGTACGTCGAGGTGGAGGTAGAGGATGTGGTGTGTTGCGTGGGCGGTGGACAGGTGAGGTAGGTGCAAGCAACTGTTGCTTTTACACGAGCGAGGCGTGAGTGAGAGGTGATATATATTGGACTTGAGGAGAGACGATGGAGGTGGAGCTGGAGGTGATGAGCTAGGTGCGTGCATGGTGGCTGCTGGAGGCGATGTGGACGGCGGCGGGAACGGAGGGGCGGAGGAGCGCCAGCGCAGCGCCCGCGCATTGATGGCGCCGGACGGAAAAGTTGGGGTGTGGCTGGGCGCGGCCGGGCTGCCGCCCTCCGCACATGTCCCCTCTCACGACGCCGTATCCCCCAGGGCACCGCGGCTGGAGGTAGGCACCGCGGCGCCGCCCGTCGCCGTCGCCGCAAGCGCCGATCCGGCTGGCCGGTCGCTTGCTTGGTGCCAATCCTCGTGCGCGTGCCTGCCCTGCCTTTTCATGGATGGATTGGCTTGGCTCCTTTGTAATGTGTTAACGTGGACGCGCGTACGCATGACGTGCCGGGTGACCTCACGTACGGCTCGACCGGCTGGACACCGGTCGGAGTCCAAGTACTCACACTCACTTAGTACGTACTCCATACGTACGTACGCCCCTATCTTTGTCCTTCCAGCAATCCTCGCAGTACAGCGCAATTAATTTATTCATCATGGGGAGTGGACTACTGTGCGTGCTACGTAGAATGGTGGACGTTGTTGATCCATCGGTCGGCCCTGAGTTTTCACACTCACCTGTGCATTCACTATCTTCTTACGTAGTAGTACGAGAGTACAGTAGTGAGGAGAATGAATTGCCAAAAGAACGAGACACCGCTGCAAATAGCCTAGCAGTGGCAACTTTGGCAGAGTTACCAAAAGCACGAGGAATTTTTGCTGTTGCGAATGGCCTGGCAGTGGCAAGTTGAGCTGATGGCAGGACGACAAGACAGGCACTTGACAAGAGCGCTCACATGGCATCCTTCACCCGCACCTGTCTGTCTCTCCCTGATTACACTGTACCGGTCTTTACTCAAACTGTCGCTGATACGGATTGGACCTCCTCCGCTCCGGTCGGGCTTCACGATTGGAGCTGCCGAATGATCGATCCATCGTCGACTTGTACTCGTACGTACTGCCACTGTTGCGGCCGACGGGTCCAACTTGCGTCGACACGAGCGCGAGCGGTCCCTTCCATTCCGTGGATTAATGTATTCGGTACTCTGCTCAGAGCATGGTTAATAATATAGTCAGCTGCTTGCTATAAGACTTTGTCATGTTATCTATAGCCCATCTTATAGTCAATATATACAATAGCTAGTTATATAAATATATTATTTTTATAATATATGACTTATTTTTCATCCTCACAAAGTGCCTAGAAGCACGTGATAGAGCTGGCTCTTTACGAAGATCCCGCTTTCCTTGTCTCTCCTTTTTTTTCTCATCCAACTCAGTAAAAATATAGTATTTTAATCCTTACAGTCTGCTGACTGGACTTTATTGTACTTGCTCTCGTAAGAGCATGGTTAATAGTATAGCCGGCTGTTGGCTACAAGGAGATGTCATGTTATCTATAGCCAACCTTATAGCCAACTAGTACAATGGTTAGTTATAAATATGTACTATTCTATTGATACATGACCCACATGTCTATCTCACAAAGTGCCTAGGAGCACGTGCTGCAGCTGACTACTAATCTGTAGCCCACTTCTTTTCTCTCTCCTCTCCTCTCTCCTCCACCTCACCTCAAATATAATATTTTAATGCTTATAGTCTGCTGACTGTACCTTATTATACTTGCTCTAAAGGAAAAAAGTCCCTCGTTAATGAAGAGAAGACTAGTTTATTGGAAAATGAGTTTGTGCCATGCACACCAGGGTACACAGAATAAGTCTCTGTGGTCAATGCCCAGCGCTCATCAGTCGTGGTGTGTGGTCACTCATTTGGAAGAATATTTTCGGTTTGAAGAATACAGTGGAGAATATGTACAGCAGCCCGCAAACGTTGAAAGAGAAAACACACGGAGGTACAAATTGTTTTCAGGTTCTAGTGTGCAGTGCAGTGCAGTGCACGATAACGATTCCAGTCCTCGACCTTTCCACGTCCTATGATCATGCATGACCTGTTGTTTTTTATTTTAGAATGTGATGGCATTTGAGAGTGATCCTCGCTTTATTATTGATCAACGTCCAGTCGTTCACCACAAAGGAGGGAGATACAAATAGGATCGTGGGGCTGGCTTAGCCAGACATGTCTTCCCCGATCTAGAGAATGGCTAAACTTAGCAAGACTAGAGTACCCTTCCTACCAACAAAAGGAAAATTGCATGAATTAAAACTTTCAGCTCGAGCTATAATTTCCTGGACTATTGTGCCATAAGTTCCTCCTCCTTCCCCTCGCGATATATCCTGAATCACTTGCTTGGCATCCAAAACAACAAAATGAAGTTTCACAAGTTGAGATCTTCCGCAAGTGAGAGAGCTTCAGTGTACCTGATTGCCTCGAGAGTAGTTGGTTCAGTTGAACCATGGATAACGATCGAAGATGATGAAATTTCCTCGGTCGTTGCGATGGATTGCAGCTGCGGAGCCCCTTGGCCTGAGCGGGGCACACCTCCATCGACCATGATCACAACATGGCCAATAGAGGGTTCTTTCTAGGTTCGATGGGTTGCATGTGGTAATGGATTCGGAGCAGCTGACGTCACATGCGATAATTCTGCCGTAGCGTGCGATGTTCTCGTCCTGAGTACCTCCAGAAATCTGGTGACGAGAAGCTTGGTTGATAACGGACTCTGAAAGGTGTTTTCATGTATCACCTACCTCCTTGCGTACCACACTTCCCACATTGTAACCGAAGCTTTCAAAAATTCTTGCTGCCCACATTGCAATTAGCTAAGCTAGTCTATATGGCATAGGTCGCCAAAAGCCAACCCAAACGGTTTGTAAGTGGGTTATGTTGTGCCGATACACGGGCCTCTCATATCGCGGATCAAACACGATAAGCATACTAATCGGGCCGGATCAACATCATGTATTGGTCTATGTGCTTTACAACCTTTTTGGTTATTTTAGGTCCTTTTTGGCCTTTCGGACATTTTTAAAATTAAATCAAATAAAATAAAGTATTGTGAAATGCCTGTCCACGGGTTTCATCTCAACGGACTAGCATGGCACATGGTGCATCGCGAACCAGGCACACGTTGGGCATCTTCAACGTGATCAGTTGCTCTCTATTAGGATCTAGGATTTAAAGGAATGGATCGTGAAGGACAACACGACGAGGCGGTATAGAAGCATTGTTTTACCCTATTGTCTATGGCTTCTACCCCTTCGATTCGTAATAAATGTCAATACAAAATTTGTATTGTTTATTTAATATAAAATTTATATTAATTTAATACAAAATAAATAACATTTATTATGCATCGAAGAAAGTGGAGTAGTATATTTGTCGATTTAGCGCTTGAGTTTCGTACTCACATCCACACTTGCACAGCTTGTCTCCTGGTGTACGACGAACTGGCGAGACTGAAAGAAAGAGGCACTGCCAGTGCCACCGCTGCACTCGGTTGCGGTGGGTCTCTCAATCTCCAGTGGCAACTTGTTTCGACAAGAGCGGTCCCTTCCATGAATTGATGTGTACCTGTAATTTCGGTACCAGCTGAAAAGGAAAGTGTTGTCCCAAGACGAAGAAATGGTGGCGCATAAGTCAATAGTGTAGTACACAATAATTGGAAAATGCAATGCAGTTGGCATGCCGACAAGGGAACACACGATCGAATTCCTATAGTCAATGTGCAGCGTTTTGTTGATCGATCAGTCGTAATTTAGTTATTGGGACGACTTGGAAGAATATTCTTGTCCGTATGAGGACATCTGAGTGCCCGATCTATGCTAATGGTGTCTTCACAACGATGGATGGATGTGGCACTTTCCTAAGGATAAAGGGGCAGGGCAAACGGATGTAGTACGTGTGCATGCCATGTACATCGAAGTCATTGATTAATAAGGAGTATTCTTTCTTTTTTTGGCGAAATAATAAGGAGTATTCTTTGCAGCGAATAATTTTTTCTCATTGGGGATTGATAAGTGATATATTGTACGCGCATCATTTGTCGTAATCTATATTTTTTTTTTTATAAAGGCATGGGATGTATCTATCGTGAAAAAAATATGTGCTTCCACGAGAGGCACAATTGCGACTCTCCAATGACCCGCTATTTTCTCTAAAGGTACTTGCTTTTTGCGAAAACAAAATTGTACCTCTACAAAAGGCACGAGCGTGTTTTTATGAAAAAAAAGAACACACATTATTTTTTCTTTTTTAGAGGCATGGATGTGCCTCCCGCGGAAGAAAATTTATGCCTCCACGAGAGGCAAGAGCGTGCCTCTAAAAAATATATTCTCCCCTTTTTTAATGTATGTGCATGCCTTCGAGAAAGCAAACCTATGCCTCCACGAGAGGCACGATAGAAAAACAAATGTGTTTTTTTCCTTTTTAGTGGAAGCAAATCTTTGCCTCCACGAAAGGAACAATCGTGCCTCTTGTAAAAAAAATGCATTTTATAGCGTAAATTTATTTTTGATTTTTATTCACCAAAATTTAAGAAAACAACACGAAAAAATCGAATAAACTCATCTCTACACCGAAAACACGTACATAAAAATGTAAAATGAAATTTCGAAGAAGCGTTCAACACGCGACACGTAGCACACTCTTAGCACACCAGAAGTGATCTTTACAGATGCTCCGAAGAAGAACTCTTTAAATATATTTTTAAGCAGTAGAAGTACACTTTCATAGTTGTTCTTCCTTATAGACTGTGTTGTGACCTATGCTCAAAGCTTGGGAAAAAAATGTGAGCTGGGCCTGGCCCAAATAGGTGCTAGGGAACGCACTAGACGGGGCAATTATCTAACAGTACCCTTTCAAGGTATTCGTAAAGATCATTTTTAATGCGATTGACCATTGTCATGTATTGCGCTTTAGGCAGATCCGTGAGATTTTTTTCATACTTTTTCGTATATTTTGTTTTTATTCATTTTGGTGAAAAAATTATGCTTTTACAAAATAAGATTGTGCCTTCATGCGAACAAAATCTATGGATGCACGAGAAACAAATATGCGGCTTCAGGAGAAACAAATCCGTGCTTCTAAAAAAGGGGGGAAATAAAAAAAATAAAAAAATGTGGTTACATGAGAAGCGATTTTGTACATCCGGAAAAAAGAAAAAAATATATGGCTCCATAAAAAGCAAATAGATCGCTCCATGAAAAGTTAATCTATGCCTTCACAAGAAAGAAAAATTGTGCCTTCGTGTCCACTAATTTGTGATGTGACTCATCTACTCCTATTGACTTATGTGTATTTTGTAATTTCTAAGTCTTGATACGTGATAGTGATCATGTACTCATCTACCTGTTATTGAGTTGAGATAATCGTTTTTTTCGAATGTGCTATCATTGAGTGTAAAATTGTGAACAACGTGTTTGCTATTTGTTCTACCCATCAGGTATCCAATGGATACGTTACCTATTGGCTATGGGTAAAGTTTCATACATGTGGGTATGGACAAAATTTTGCACCTACTAACTATACGGGTATGGTATAGCTCTACCATGTCCATTGCCATCCTTACCCACAAAAGCTTTATCGATAAACTTGTTTAAGAATTCACCTCCTTATGTCACCTCTTCAAATCATAAATTGGAACAACAAACATATGGACTAATCAAGTGGAATCTGAAAAATATATTACCTCAATGTGGTCCTCATATTGCTTCTGCAGGAATCCTATTCTAGGAGTGTTTATAAGACCAAGTGCATATAATCTGCACGCTGACATATATTTGAGTTCAACAAGCCTTTTCCACCTTTCATGCACTCGCAAAAGTTCTTATCAAATTTCCTTCGAGTTCCTTCCAGGACACTCCTCTGGAAACCCACGTACATGAAACAAGGTCTTAACCAACTTCAGCAAGTGGACCTCACTACTAACTAAATCACCAAAAGGGACACCTGGATCCCCCTAACATCCAAATTCATTCTTGTTGCACCTCTCAGAATACAGAATGACATCAATGGAGTAAAAGTGTGAGAGGGGTTAACATACATGATTGGAGAAATGGCTAAGGTATAGTGCATAACACAACATGCGAGTTGTAGATTTTATAGAGTGAGCGAGGCAAGAGAAAAGGAGGGAAAAAGTCTTGGGGGAAGAAGAATGATGAAAAGGAGGTTGACGAGTGATTCGTCTCAGACGTATTTATAACTTTTGATTGTTTCATGCAATATTTATATAAACTTGACATACTTTTTGCATGACTTTTATCATATTTGTTTGGACTTACCTATTGAGCGAGTGCAAGAAGTCAGTTCTTGTTTTGTTTATGATTATTTGGTATTTATCTCAATATTTTGGAGCTAGAAAAATCTGAAAACACCAAAATTCTACCACCCCAGAAGACTTCAGAAGCCAGAAGGGGAAAGCCAGGGCTGCTGGCTACCCGCGCAGACCCCTATCTGGATGGAGAGGGGGGGGGTGTGCGTGGGATCACCTTAAGTCGATTGACCTCTCCTTTGGCCGCAAGTTTCACCCCGAACATTTCCAAAAAATTATCAAATTTCACCGACATCAAAGCTATGGATATTTAAGAAACGGTTACGGGACTCAGAAACTTGGAAAACAACAAAACTAGAGAAACAAAGAGAATGGAGATCCAATCTTGGAGGTGCTCCGGGACTCCCGGGGCCATGAATGCTAAGGTCCAGCGAGGAAAACCTCCCTCACCTAGGGGGAGGCCAATGAAGAATAAGAAGGATGGGGTGGACGTATCCCCCTTTCTACCGATGTCTTTAGAGTGGCACTAGGGGAACCATCATCACCACCATACAACTGATCCTCTACACTTATGGGTTATCATTGAGAATGATGGAGAAAAAAGGAAAGAAGAGAAATGGCGGGATAAAAAGAGCGAGACATGGAACAAGTTTTAGGAAAAACATTTTTCTTCCTAGAGAAACCCAACCTTTGCACGAAACTTTGGGCCCATCTCGACATGAGAGATCATCTTCGGCCTTCAGAAGACCGATGCCAGACTCTTGGCCCCCCCTTAGACTGAAGAGCCACTCTTTGGGCAAAGCAAAGACGAGGAGCCTCTCTTCGGGCTAAGAAGGGCCAACAAGGCCCTCTTTATTATGTCTGAGACCGCCGAGGCCCTATTTATGCAATATTTCGAAAAGGAAATTGTAATTGCCAAACTTTGTAAAACATATTTATAAGAGAATTCACGACCGTATCTTGAATGACGGTTCATATTTTGTCCCCGAAGTTCATACTCGGTGACCAACATAAATGTCACCTTTGTTCGATCAATTCATCACCTAATAATGTTTTTAGTGACATCACTAACAATTGGTGCGTCAGGTTAGATCGGTTAATAGTTTTGACATATGGGTCGAGAAGATACCTACTTACAAGAGGGATCCAGATGAGATTTATGACATGCATTTCCGTCACAATTATCCTCACAATTTTTAGATGATGACAATTTGATTGATGTTGCATTTGTAGGTAAAGAATCACTACCAACAAATGCAACATCACAATGGTGGACAAAGAGATGAAACACAAATAGTGTGTGGGCTAAGCTAGGGGGCGGCGAAGCAGGTGGAGAGAAGTGGAACTGTCAACCCGGCCGGCCTCCCTCCCCCCACCTGACTGAATCCCAGATCCCTCTCCCCGCTCCGCTCCTCTTCGTCTCTCTCACCTACCTCGTCGCCACGGACAAAAGCCCCCGCCGCTCTCCAGCCTGCTGAACCTCCTACCCGCGGCGCCGATGCAGTCGCCGGAGACCTCCTTCGCCGCCGCGCCGGTCCTCCTCAACATCGGTCGGTCCCTTATTCCACGCTCCCGTCTGACCCCTCCGCCCGTGCGGCCGCGAATTCGAGGCTTATTACTGGCTGTGGCGCAGGGGGGAGGAAGTACGCGACCACCGCCGAGACTCTCACGCAGCGGGAGCCCGACTCCATGCTCGCCGCCATGTTCAGCGGCAGGCACACGCTCCCGCACAACCCCACCACGGTACGACCCCCTCGACGGCGCTCTCCCCCTCTCCCCCACTCTCTGTCTCGTCGCTGTTTTTAGCAGTTGTAGGCTCAGAGGAGGACTGGTGGGTGCAGGGGGCGGTGTTCGTGGACAGGGACGGGAAGCATTTCAGGCACATCCTCAACTGGCTAAGGGACGGTGCCATCCCCACGCTCTCGGACTCCGACTACCACCAACTCCTGCGAGAAGCGGAGTACTACCAGCTGCTCGTAATAGATCCATAAACTCTCCATTGTACCTTCCATTCATTCATTGTGTCCTAGCTTCAGAGCCAGCCGTGGTCACAAGATGAGGGTTTGTTTTGTAGGGTTTGACTGATTACATAAGTGAGAAACTGGCTTTGAAAAAGACTGACAATTCGTGCAAGGCCGAATTGACGCGCAAAGATGTGATCAAGTGCATTCAGTCCCAGAAAATCAGATTTCGTGGCGTGAATCTATCTGGCCTTGATCTGTCTAAGCTTGTAAGATTTTGGGGAGACTAGCTACTTGTTGTTCTTTATTGACATTGCTGATTACAGCTGCATTTTCTGTACTTAGTCAGGTTATCTTTGCATACATGATAAAGTCGAACGAGCAATTTTCCTTTTTCTTCAGTTTTTTTCTTTACTGATTACACTATTATAAATGCATTTGTTGATCCTTTTCAGGACTTATCAGAGGTGGACTTCAGCTATGCGTGCATTGAGAGAACCAACTTTTCTTGTGCCAATCTTCATAAAGCAAAGTTCAAGGTAATATCACATTATCACTCACACCAGGATTCTGCATTGTCACTTATATGTTTTTGATGCTTCAAAATAATTTTAAACAGTCCAGCCCAGTTTCACTAGCTGAATGGAACTTTCCAAGACATTCTTGTATGTAATATGAAATACTTTATCAATAACACGTTGCGCTGCATCTATTTGCAGCTGGTGGAAGCTGCACGTTCTTCATTTGAAGATGCAAATTTACATGAGTAAGATACACTGTTGAGCTTCTTGTGGTTCGTAGTTTGTATCTAAGAGGATATTTTCTTTCCTTTACGTTTTTTATGGGTGCATAAGAAACTGGTTAATATCCATTTCCCTTCTTATATGCTGATTTTAGCTAGTATATGCGGTTTTAACTGCTTATTTTTGGATAATAACAGGTGTGAGCTTTCTGGAGCAAATCTTCAAGAAGCAGTCCTAGATAGAGCAAACGTTCAAAGTGCAAACCTGCAAGGTATACAATCCCGCACCCCAAATTCGCAGCTTATTTTGTATTTTCATTTTGTTTTCACTGTATATTGCTAAAGTAAATCTGAAGCTTCTCCCAATTCTATATTTTCTTTCCTTTGTGACCACTGTATCACTAGAGCAGTTCTTTGTAACTTACTTTAAGCTATCCTCTTCTCTCTATTTCCCTTTGTGTGCAAAAAGATTTAATCATATACTTGAAAATATTCATATAAGTTGCTATGGTTCGCAAAACTAAGTACCAAGTGATTGATTTTCTAGACTAATTTTGCAGATGCACGCTTAATGGGATGTAGCTTGATTGAAACAGATGTCCGTTCTGCCCATTTACAGGTTTGCAAATTGTTGTTAGTAGTGTCTTACACTATTTCTTCATAATATTCCCTGTTCTCTGCTTTGCTGCTGAAAGTCCCTGCTGACATATTTAAGTCGCTGTTCACTATACAAAATAATCATAACAAACAACACCGTACGCGAAGCATACTTGTTAGATGGTAGTTCTGCTACTAGTGGTAATTAGGTATATCTATTTTCTAGCCCTGTCAAGTGTATAGCATCCGAAATATGTAAGCTGAGTCCAGCACATGCCCAACGTACTAATTGCATACAGGGCATACATTTTATCTATTTGTATGCATGTCGTTCTTCTCTAGATAGTCGCACATATAAGCTTCCTATAAACACGTTTTTGGTAATTAGAGTACCATCAAAGTTTGGGTGTTGATTATTTAATTTCCTGTGTATCTTATTGTCAATTCCAACGATCTTTCAGAATGCTAATCTTACGGGGGCCGATTTGAATGGTGCTAACCTTGAAGGGGCCAATCTCAAGGTAAACAAACTTTATGATAGAGAATTATTAAAAGGAAAACCTCACGCTACATTCTTCTGATTATCAGGTTTATCTCTAGTGTGGTACAAGATCTTGTTGTCAAACTATTGTAACAAATCTTACGGACTATACATTGTACATGTCTGTTCATCGCAAAGTGTGAATTTTAGTTTTATGGATTTTAAGTCTTTCTTTACTCATGTTTGGAAATGAAGAGATGTAAGTTTCCAGTTAAAATAAAGCAAATGAAATTACATCAGCAACGTCAACCCTCTTTTCTGATGCCTTACCTGACAATGTATTCACATACTTGTCCTCACTATGTCATCCATATCCTGATGGTAAGCTAGTGTGGTTTGCAGGGGGCTAAGTTGTCCGGTGCAAACTTGCAAGGTGCAAATCTTCAGCGAGCCTACTTGAGAGAAGTTGATTTGCGTGAAACTGTATGTCGTTCTGTTTTATTTTTGCCTGAACAGTGGATATTTCACTTCACGCATAATTTGAACTACTACTTTGATTATTTTGCAAATACAAAGATCAATAATTTGTTATATAGGATTAGAAATCCTGAAGGATTTTGCATTATTCTGTTTACCTCCTTTATCTTAAACTATCGGCTTTGGTGACAGGATTTAACTGGTGCTAATCTTGGAGGAGCAAATCTTCTTGGAGCTATCAGATAGTACCAACATGAGAAGCTCATATCGTGTACACTTCACAAATTGAACTGGCACCTGCAATGTGCTTACGGTCCTGGTCTTAGTGGTTTCAGCGGTTAAGAGCAGTACGTTAGAAGAATCAAAAGACTTAACTGAGTGCGTAAACGTTCAGGTGCGCGGTGTAACAAAACACATGCCAGCCAGGGTAAATAGTTTCTTGCCGTGGATTGCGGATATGTTGGTTGTTGTACACATAATTGTTATGTCAAACTCCTCTGTGCAAAAATGCTACGAGCCTGTAGCTAGTTGTTAGATACCAGTGCTAAGTCATTATCGTGCAGGGAATTTGAGGTGTCGCAGTTGTTGCATATCGGGATGCTGTATCTGTATCTGAATTGTTGGAGGAGGCTGGTGTATGCTGTTTCTTTGTGGATTGCAAAGTACTTGGTGACACCTTTCTGTTAATTCATAATTCATTCATTCCTTGTCCTCGTGGATCCTTTTCCTGACAATTATCCGTACTTTATTCCTGGTTTGTTTCAGGTGTTTGCGTTGTCAGAACATTCACTTTTTTACACGTATCTTGAGGCCAATCTGATCCTTTTCTTGTTTGACAACAGGATACGAGATGCAGCATATGTACAACCACCGATTGAATGTTTAAGGTACAGTAGTGAGAGATCATATTTGCCCATATTTCAGGCGGCTCTTGTAGTCCTGTGTCTTATGCATCTCCAACATGGATACTCAAATCGCCTGCAACCTTAACACTTAACGTCGCGTTTGTTCACGGATGGGCCCACATGTTTGTTTTCTCACAAATTAAGGGGTCTGTGCACGGATGAGTCCACATGTTTGTTCACTGATGAGATTTTTTCTCTGGGCCGCAAAGAATAAATCTCGAACTCCTGAGTAAACTAACAACGTGATGAAATTTTGTTCTATCTTCTCATGGGGGAATATGTTTAGGTTGAGCACTCAGTGACAACCTAAATCTTGATTTTAACTTGAACCCCATTTGATAGATCGTTTTTTCTACGACTCAAAGGAAAAAGGAAACTAGAAAGATATACTAAGTCTTCACGCAACTTCAATCCTCTCTGCGCAGTCGACTGTTCCTCGAAACAGGGTATCAAAATTATTGCTTCTCAACAAGATTTTTAGGGATCATGTTCCACACTAAAAAGATGCTCTGCATGTCCCAAAGCTCTTCTTCTGTTTATACTCGTAAACACATTAGTACCTTAACTTTTTTATCTACCAATGTTCAAAACTATCTAATTGACACTAGATGCACCTACACATTCTAAAAGCACTATATATAAATTTCACAATACAACCTAGGCATACTACACATTCTCGATTCTAAGCCGTAAACACATTATTAAGAGAAGAAAAAAAACGTAGTCTTTAGTAAATGGAAGTTCCTCTATTTATGCCCATCCATGCAATTTTATACAGCAAAACATGTTATTTTGTACACCAGAGTGTGTAAAGGAATCTGGATCTGAATTCCCACAAGATATAGAAATGTCAACTAAGATTTTATTAGGTCCCGACCTCTTCATGACAAGTATAACTTGCACATTTCAATGAAATGAAGTTGCACTTTTCCGAATCGATCGAGATTGAATCAAATTTCATTCGACCAAACCTAGAGGAACCATTAATTGGAATCATGACAAACGTGAAGGAGAATCAGCTCTTAGCATTTCCATGGTTTCTTCTCATTTCTCATGTATCCTACTTCTCACCTCAGCCGCTGGCCATAGAATGTTCTAGTAGTCGAACTGACGCCAAGTGGTGAAGGTTTGTCCGAACTGCCACCAGGCCGGCACGACGTCCTCGAAGACCATGTACTGGCCGCCGGTGGAGGTGATCGCGAAGCTGAGAGCCTGCCCCACCAGCCCCGAGAGGCACTGCCAATTGGCGCCCCAGTTCCTAGACATCGGCATCCATGCAGTGTTGGTCCCTTTCACTGACATGCTCTTGATAGATCCGCTCCCGGCCATGTTGGTCACCAGCACCAACTGGAAGTAGTTGAAGCCGTTGATGGTGAATCGCAGGCCGCCTTGCCTCCAGCACTTGACCTGCTGGTACAAGACGGGGACTATGCCGGCGCGGTAGATGCCGATGTTCTCCCAGGCGGGCTGTGACATGTCAAAATGGACGCGAGGAGGGTTGCACCACCCGCCATTGTCGCTGGGAAGATCCCAGTTGGGAGGGCAGAAGTTGGTGGCGGACACGGCAGCAAACTTGCCCGGCTTGCACATATCCGACTTGCTGGTGTCGCAGATGATGACGTAGCACTGTCCGCACGATGCACCGTCGTTGAACAGCGCCGTGCTCAGCGCCACGTTGTTGATCCCGTACCCCTCAACGTACAGGTTCTCGTATCCACAAGCTCCACCTGCATGCACGATGCGGATACATTCAGACACAAAATATAGAAAAATTGTTCGGCAAATTGATCATGGGGGAGCAAGCCCGAGTTACTATAAGACTTCATTAGCTAGTTTACCCATTGTGCCAGAGCCGTCGTTACCGCCGTAGAACGTGGCATGGGCGGGGAGCCAGTCCGATTTCACCAGCGGGAAGCAGAATGCAAGAACGACGGCGAACAGATGCAGGAAGCGCATCCCATTCCCAGCTACCATCTTTCTGCTGCTGGAGTGTCCCAGAAACAGGAAGAGATGATGTTGAGCTTCTGAGCTAGCTAGCCTGCTAGATATTGTGGTGATCGAGTGGATTGGAGGTGAGGTGAGGAATGATTATGACAATGTTGGTGCTTAAATAGGAGTCTAGCTAGGTACGTACGTAGGCATGGGATCAGCTTCAGAAGTTCAGATAGAGAGAGGAATGATTGTTGCGTCGTGTTAACTAACATTTGAGATCGCGGTTCCAGCGATTGTATGGCTGCAACCTCCACAGACTGACTTGGGCGCTCTAATCATTAAATGCAGGTCTGATCAGTATATGTCGTTTCTTAATTAAACACATTCAGAATGATATAGGTTAACTGATACAACTATTTCGGTATTGTTCAAGAGTCTAGTCTACGAAGTCTGTAGGAAGTAGCAGCTAAAACTAGCTCGCTTTTCTTCAGTGCGCACGAATGCCTCTGCAAGAGGGCTTTTCTGCTTGAATTAGTTTCAAAAGGGTCGAGTTATGTTTATGATGTTTTGTGTTTTCCTTTTGGCAATAAGAAATTATCAGCATGCATAAATTAAGGCATCTAGAGAAAACTTTTTTTTTTGCAAACGGATTGCTAGAAGATGGAAACTCTAATGGGCTCACCCTAATGAAAGCATGCAAGGTCTCCTATCCAACGGTAGGTCACTGGTCTGATAGTAGCATAGGGATTAGTAGTCTGATCCCTAGTGGTTCCCAAAGAGAAAGCCGGAATAGTTTTACTTCATAGTTGTTTTTAGGTAATGCTGGATGTCCCACTAACAACCACTAACCATTTCTCCCTCTCTCTCTCTTTTGCTAATGTAATTAATTAGAACTGTCTCTAACTGCAACAGAACTCCCTCAATTCTTTGCAGCCCGGTAACTGACCGTCGTTGTCTAAACTAACTACTGGAGATCGAGCTAACCATTGAAGTAGTCAAACAAAATACATGCATTGCACCCTCCTGTTTCTTGCTTGTTCAAGGTCAAACAACTACACCAGCATTAATCATTACGTGGCAGAATAATTAATTTGGAGAAAACATGCATTATTACTTGACTAAGTGTAACAGCCTAGATTTCAATAAAATAAAAATTTTATTTTCGGTGTGAATTATTTGATTGTCTGATTTGTTTGCGGTGTTTGCATCCCCAATTTATCAATCAGCGATTATTTTTCCCCCTCTTATCTCGTACCGGACGGAGACCGACCCTTGCCACCCTGACACTCGACCTTCACGACACCGGGTTTCACCCGATCACCGTCGCGAAAACCCGCACCAAACCAGCCGTAGCCAACGGAACGAAAACCCCGTTTAATAATTAAACGGGATATTTAGTGTTCTCGGAACGGTTCCAGCGCGAGGTGAATGCCGTCGGCTCGACTCGCTGATCGCGCAGTTCGAAGTTTTACCCGAATCGGAAGTCTGCGGACCCCCGGCGGTCAGAAACGTAAACATCGCGCGCGCGAGAGAAAAACTGTGGTTGTTTTTGCAAACTGCCAGCTACCTGGGCTATATAAAGACCACCACTCTCCCACCCTTTTCTAGGGTTTTCCTAGCCAAAAATTGCAGCCACCCCCCTCCACTTTGCCCCAATCTTCCCAAAATAGCCCCCATTTTTTGAAACCCTAGCTTCCAAGCGATCCTGGCCATCGGATTTGGCCTCCAACGGCTCAGATCGCATCACAGATCCCACCTCCAGCCAGCATAGGAACCGGGCCGCGGCGGGCCCGGATCGCCGTCGACAGGCCGCGCCGGGCCGCAGCAGCGCCGCCCGCGCCGCCTCGCGTCCACCGCGCTGCTTCGCCGGCCGGTCGCCGCCGCCGCGCCACCCTCTTCTCTCCTCCTCGCCTCACCTCTCCTCCTCCTCTCTTCGCAGGTCACCAGGGAGCCGCCATGCCCGGGTCGCCGCGTGGCCGAGCCGAGGAGCTCGTCAGCCACCGGCCTCCCTCCGGCCTCCTCCGATGCTCCCCCTCCAGCCGTCGCGGTCTCCTCCGCCTCCCGCATCGGCTGCCCTCCGGTGAGCCGCCGGTGGCCGGCGCCGCCACGCCGCGACCGATCCGGCCGGGGGCACGATCGCCCGCGACTCCAACGGCCGCCGTGGGCTGGCCTCCACCGCGGCCCAGCAAGCCGGCCCGAGAGCCCCAAGGCCCAGTCCAGCGACCCCAACCCAGGCCGCCAGCCGCCTCCAGTGGGCCGAGCCCACTAGGGTGAGGCCCAGCGCCCTTTTTATTTATTTTTCCCTGCGAATCCTCTTCCAATTTTCACTAAGTCTGAGAATAATTGTTGCTGATTCATTTTTGCGATGTAATTTGCGAGTAAACCGTAGCCCGGATGACGTTGCGCCCAAAAGGAAAATTGTTTAGAATTGTGTGTACTTCAGTTCATCTTTTGTGAGCATTTTGATTTGAGGCCATCTTGATGGTGCAAATCACTGTTGAAGTGGGCATCAGAATGTTAACTGCTAATATTTCCTGTTAGTGTGTTGCTGCTGTTATTTTATTGCAAGTTTGCATGATGATTGTGACACATCCATGAGGCCTATTGCATTGATTCTTTTTGCATACTGTTAAGCATCATGTCTATTTCCATTATATGTATTGCATTGTAATGTTTGCATTCCTGGTCATAGATATGTTGAGCTCCAAAGTTGCTATGCCACTATTTTTGACAGTCACCTCTGTTTTTCCCTAAGTCTGTAACTTTCCGATGCCATGTTGCTTGCTTAATATCTTTTGATCTGTTATGCCTATGACCATGATTCTTGTTTGTACCTGATCACCATCATGTCTACTTCATGCCCACCTATTGTTATGTCATGTTTCTGCACTTTTGCATATAGTTATGCTCCTGTTTATACAGAATGAAAATAACAGTTTCTGCCCTGTTTTCCTGATTTTCACCAAGTCCTAGACTAGTAATGTTTTATAGCTTTTTGTGTTGCTTATAACTAGTGAACCATGATGTCTATTTGCATGATTCCTTTTGCCATGCCTTTCCTGTCATGTCTACTTTAGTTGCATATCATTTGTGAGCATGTTTGCATTCATTATCCTGTTTATGCATTACTCTAAAGTGTGCTTCCTGATGTTGGCAGATTGTGTTCCAAACTTGTTTTGCTTATATCTTTTTAACCGTAACTCCGTTTGGAGTGTTCTTTATATGTAATTTGATTAGTTTTTCGTGTACATTGTGTTTATGCTATTGTTTGTTGTTGTTAACCAACCTAAAATATGGTTTAGGGAAGAACAGTACCAAATGCTTTAATTGTTGTGGGGTACTTAGTGGTATGCCATGTTTAGGTGGTGCCTCACTTAAATTGACTAGCATAGATAGTTTATCTTATGTTTCACCTCTTGAAATGTTTGTGTGCTATGCCATGCTTCTGTGATTTTCCATGTTAACAACTTTGTTGATCACCTGTAGCTAAACAACTTGAACCACTGTAAACGTGCGGTATCGTCGTGTGTGACGAGTACTCCACTTAACCTGTTAGTAACCGCTCTCGACGGTAGGTGCGATGTCTCGTGTTGCCTTCTTGTTGATGCTTGCTCGTGTTTGCTTCGTAGTAATAGATGCTTGCTCGTCGATTGCTTTCCAGTGTTTACCGTCTTGTGTGCTTCCGCGGGTACCTCTCGGAGATGATGCGAGCTTGCGATCAACTACAACTTCGGAACCCGACTTATCAACAGGCAAGGACTACACATTACTTATGATCCATTCTATTTCAACCAGCGGTTTGCATGCTAGTCTAGGATAGGTTCGATGTTTGATCTTACCACATGTTTACAGTCTCTTTTAAACCGATACAGCCATGTCCCCTCCCAGCAAACCATGTACTGCTATGTTATTATTGCTCGTTGCTCAGCCCCTGCTTAGTATGCATGCTTAGGATGCTACGATGTTACCCTGTTACTCCTTGGTTTGGGATATCACATTATTATATTGTTGTTGATGATATGATTATTATAAATGTTGACTATATTCGACGAAGGATGGAAGGTCTAGGCTATCCCGCCCCGACACTTTGTTCCATTCGAGTCACCTAGGATCCGAGTTCCGGGTATTGGTTTTAAGAGTGAGCGTGCCTAACCGCGTGTGGGATTTTATGGGGTCCCCTTTTCTTACCTACCTAGCTTCAAACATTTCTAGTGGTGGCCCAATCTGATTTACCATTTGCAAACCATGCATATATGCCTGTCGGGTCGCTCCTGGCGGACATCTTTTAAACCAACCAGGGCTAGCGGGGACATAGTTTCCTTGTTGGTCCAACCTGTCCGGCTGAGGACCCGGTCTCATGTGAGAATTTACCGGCAATCCAAACCTGCGACAGACGGTAGAGACCAGATCGAGGACGCGGCCGGCTCCTGAGCTGGATGTCGACTCACAGGGGGCCACCCGGATTTGTTCATTGTTAGCTAGAGGGACCTGTCGTTTCGGATCTCTTGGAACTAAATCATAAAATGGTTGCCTGTGATGGGTAGCAACTGAGAGAGATGGGCGTGCGTGCGAAGCCTTGTAATGGGCAGTTGGTAAACCCCTGCAGGGTTAAATCTTTTCGAGAAGCCGTGTCCACGGTGGACGACTTGAGACATACTCCTTGTTCATAGACAACAACAACCGAGATAATCTTAATATAACTTGATCAACGTGTGTGTGCCTTGACTACTTCTTCTTCGTCGGGATGCGAAGAGGAGGACAAGGATAGGATAGGTGTTATGCTTGCGTAAGTAGGTGGATAGCAGACTTTTTGGAGGCGATTCCTCATCGAATGCTTGGCTTCTTATCTTACTCTCTAGATCGTCAGCCACTTCATAAATGCTAGCGCGGCAGCAACCTCATCACTTACCCCATCCTTACCGTGAACTACTAGTTGTCCTAGAATGACGAGTGATGAAGTCCTTGCTGGGTCAGTTGACCACTACAGTTGGATGCTGAGTACTTCTGTACTCATGATACTACCCCCAAACTCTTTTCAGAGTTCTTGATCGACAACAGGTATGGTGATCGACGTTTCATGTGGAGACTCGACGACGACTAGTTAGGCGGATCCCGGCAGAGGGCCTGGACCCGTGTGGTTATGGGGATCGATGTTTTTCTCTTTGCCACTAGGCATTTGATTGTAGTCTGTACTCAGACATGTATCTTCCGCTGTTGTATTGTATTAAGGCAGTTGTATGCCAATTGTATGAGATGTTGTATCCTTGTAGCTGTAATGTTCTGATATCATGTTGGATCCGGGGCATATGGCATTGTCATATGTCGCGGTGGGACCGATATGTGCTTCGTCCCCGGATCTGGATGGAAACATCTAGATCTGGAACAGTACCGCATATCGGGCCTTACACTAAGGTACATGTCTCCTCAATAGTTGTAGTACATATGCGGGTTATTCTTTTCAGCTATCCTCTTTGAACTATACTCGGACACACAGCATATATAAAAAAACATGATAAGCACACCAAACACCATTGTGTATGCAAGTATCCATTATTTTCTTAATCCTTGCAACTAAATCAGCTTTATGGTCAATGACAATCATGCGGCTGAAGTATAGGACGGTATGTGTTCCACATAATTTTTGCGGTGCAAGACTTTGGAATTTTATTTTGAATACCTTTGTTTTTTTATTCATTATTGTTCTTCAAGAGAGAACTTTTTTTTATAAACTGTTTGGTACTTGAAGCAACGGTTCAATTAGGGCATCGGTAGTATTTCACATCAGAGAAGCTGCAACCGGCCAATTTGCTTGGCTACCTGCTACAATAATCGGACCATACAATTTTCAATTGGAAAAGAACAAGTGGCTGGAAGAGAAAGCCGGAATAGTTTTACTTCATAATTATATTGTCCTTTAGGTAGTGCTGGATTTTCCGCTAGCCACCACTAACTAGAACTGTCTCTAACTGCAACACAACTCCCTCAAATCTTTGCAGCCCCGCAACTGACTGTCGCTATCTAAACAAAGCATTGAAGTAGTCAAATAAAATACATGCATTGCACCCTCCTGTTTCCTGCTTGTTCGAGATCAAAGGACTATACCAACATTAATCATTATAGGGCAGACTAATTAATTTAGAGAAAACACGCATGATTGCTTGACTAATGTACATCTCTCCTCAATATAGATGTATTATATATGCGGGTTATTCTTGTTAGTTAACCTCTTTAAATTACACTCGGATGCAGCGCATATATTAAAAACATGATAAGCACACCAAGGAATCAATGTGTATGCTAGTATACATTATTTCCTTAGTCCTCGTAACTGAATCAGGCAATCAGCCATATGATGATCAATGACAATCATGCGTGCAAGTATAGGACATTTATGTCTTCAACATGCTTTTAGCGGTCAAAGACTTTTGGGTTTTGTTTTGAATACCTTTGTTTTTTTCTTGCTTCATGCATCCTATGTCTATCCCAACTAAAAGTAAAAATATTCATGCTTTCACTTTCAGCTACTTGTTCTTGTCCAATTGAAAATTGTACGGTCTGATTATAGGTAGCCAAGAAAATTGAATGGTTGCATCTTCTAGCAATCAGTTTGTAAAAAAAAAGTTCTCTCTGGATGCCTTAATTTCTGCTTGACGGTCATTTCTTATTGCCAAGAAGAAAACACAAAACATCATAAACGTAACTCTACCCTTTTGAAATCAATTCAAGAAGGAAAGCCCTCTTGCAGAGGCATTCGTGCTCACTAAAGAAAAGCAAGCTAGTTTTAGCTGCTACTGCGCTCCTACAGACTTGGTAGACTAGACTGTCGAATTAGTTGTATTCAGCTAACCTATGTCATTCAGAGTGTGTTAATTAAGAAACGAAATATATTGATCGGACCTGCGGTTTAATGATTAGAGCGCGCAAGTCAGTCTGTGGAGGTTGCAGCCATACGATCGCTGGAACCGCGACCTCATATGTTAGTTAACACGACACGACAATCATTCATCTCTCCATCTGAATCCATGCCTACGTAAGTAGCTGCCTAGATTCCTATTTAAGCACCACCATTGTCATAATCATTCCTCAACTCAATCCACTCGATCGCCACAATATCTAGCAGGCTAGCTAGCTCAGAAGCTCAACATCATCTGTTGCTGTTTCTGGATCTCTCGAGCAGAAAGATGGTAGCTGGGAGGTGCTTCCTGCATCTGTTCGCGGCCGTTGTTGCACTTGCATTCTGCTTCCCGCTGGTAGAATCGGACTGGCTCCCCGCCCATGCCACGTTCTACGGCGGTAACGACGGCTCCGGCACAATGGGTAAGCTATCTAATGAAGCCTTATTATAGTAGTAACTCCGGCTTGCTCCTGCATGATCAATTTGCCGAACAATTTTTCTATCGTTTGTGTCTGACTGTATGCGCATGTGAAATGTGGGCTTGGGCATGCAGGTGGAGCTTGTGGATACGAGAACCTGTACGTTGAGGGGTACGGGATCAACAACGTGGCGCTGAGCACGGCGCTGTTCAACGACGGTGCATCGTGCGGACAGTGCTACGTCATCATCTGCGACACCAGCAAGTCGGATATGTGCAAGCCGGGCAAGTTTGCTGCCGTGTCCGCCACCAACTTCTGCCCTCCCAACTGGGATCTTCCCAGCGACAATGGCGGGTGGTGCAACCCTCCTCGCGTCCATTTTGACATGTCACAGCCCGCCTGGGAGAACATCGGCATCTACCGCGCCGGCATAGTCCCCGTCTTGTACCAGCAGGTCAAGTGCTGGAGGCAAGGCGGCCTGCGATTCACCATCAACGGCTTCAACTACTTCCAGTTGGTGCTGGTGACCAACATGGCCGGGAGCGGATCTATCAAGAGCATGTCAGTGAAAGGGACCAACACTGCATGGATGCCGATGTCTAGGAACTGGGGCGCCAATTGGCAGTGCCTCTCGGGGCTGGTGGGGCAGGCTCTCAGCTTCGCGATCACCTCCACCGGCGGCCAGTACATGGTCTTCGAGGACGTCGTGCCGGCCTGGTGGCAGTTCGGACAAACCTTCACCACTTGGCGTCAGTTCGACTACTAGAACATTCTATGGCCAGCGGCTGAGGTGAGAAGTAGGATACATGAGAAATGAGAAGAAACCATGGAAATTCTAAGAGCTGATTCTCCTTCACGTTTGTCATGATTCCAATTAATGGTTCCTCTAGGTTTGGTCGAATGAATTTTGATTCAATCTCGATCGATTCGGAAAAGTGCAACTTCACTGAAATTAAGTTACATTTTATAAAGCGATTGAGACCTAATAAAATCTTAGTTGAAATTGATTTATCGGGGTAACACTACGATATGTATATATCTTGTGATAATTCAAATTCATATTTGTTTACACATTTGTTTTGTTGTATAAAATTGCATGGATGGACACAAATAGCGCGAAGCTATTATTTCCTAAAGAATATGTACATGTTTTTTCTCGCTTGGCGTGTTTACTGCTTAGAGTCAAGAATGTGCAGTATCCATAGTTTATAATAGCCGTATATTGCATTTAGCCCTGGTATTTTTAGCAGCTAAGAAAGGCTATGCAAGCCTTATTGAAAGGTTTGTTTGTCAAGGCATTCTACAAATTATTCAATATGTGTGAGGCAACTCATGTGAGGGATGTCAAGAGGTCCTATTGTGACAAGAATGAGATGGGATGGATTAAGTAAAAGAGAGAAGCTCATGGTGAGTACATCGATCCCGATTGTAAGCACAAAGACAATGTTTAGTGTAAGATTAGGGAAACCACACCTTGGTGGTGCCTTCTATTGCTCATTATATAGACTTACAAGGCTAGAGTTCGACAATTATACATGGACTACACATATACAACCATATATCTATACAAATACAATATGGTTATATATTCTAACACCCTCCTCAGTCGCAAACGGGCGTCGACGAATGTTAAGACTGTCCCGAAAATCCAAGAATAGAGGCGATGGTAATCCCTTGGTAAAAATGTCCGCAAACTGGTGATAACTCGGAACGTGTAGAACAAGGACGTCGCATGTAGTGATGCGATCGCATACAAAGTGTAGATCGATATCCACATGCTTGGTGCGCTGATGATGAACTGAATTTTGTGTCATGTAAATCGAGCTCACATTTTCACAAAAAACCACAGTGGCACCAGTCACCGGTCGATGAAGCTCCTGAAGAAGTTGCCGTAACCAACAAGTTTCAGCCACCATATTCGCAACCGCCCGATACTCAACCTCGGCGCTGGAGCAAGAGATTGTGTGTTGCCTCTTAGCAAACCATGACACTAGGTTAGCGTCGAGGAAGACACAGTAGCCTGAGGTAGACCGGCGAGTGTCTAGGAAACCTGCCCAATCAGCGTCAGAATAGGCCGTCAACTTGTTGGAGTTGCGTGGGAATAAGGTGAGACCATAGCTGGAAGTGCCGCGGACATAGCGAAGAACACGCCTGACGAGGAGCAAATGATTAGCCCGAGGATCATGAATATGGAGGCAAATCTGCTGCACAACATAAGAGATGTCTGGCCGAGTAAATGTGAGGTACTGTAGACCTTCGGCAATGTTGCGATACTTGGTTGGGTCTGCAACAGGATCACTGGACTTGGCTGAAAGTTTGGAAGTAGTATCGACTGGAGTAGAGATAGATTTGCACTGTAACATACCAACTCTGTCAAGAAGGTCCAATGCATACTTCTCCTGACAGAGGAACAAACTATCCTTGTTACGTGTCACAGAGATGCCCAGAAAGTTATGAAGATCGCCCATATCTATCATACTGAACTCGGTACGAAGAGAGGCAATCAAACTGTGCAACAATGCTGAGGAAGACGCAGTGAGGATTATGTCATCCACATAGAGAAGGAGATAGGCCGTGTCAGCACCGCGCCGATAGACAAACAATGAACTGTCGGACTTGGAGCCAATGAAACAAACCGATGCAATGCAAGAGGCAAACCACTGAAACCAAGCTCGAGGCGCCTGCTTCAAACCATAGAGTGATTTGTTGAGACGACAAACCTTGTCGGGGAAGTTTGGATCAGTAAACCCAGAAGGTTGATGAGCATAAACAATTTCTGTGAGAGTGCCATTGAGGAACGCATTCTTGACGTCAAGCTGATGAATTGGCCAGTCACTCGATAATGCAAAGAGAGAGCACTGTGCGAATAGTGGCTGGCTTGACGACAGGTATGAAAGTTTCACCAAAATCAATTCCTTCGCGCTGAGTAAATCCACGGAGCACCCAACGAGCTTTGTATCGTTCCAAAGAACCAACAAACTTCATCTTGTGACGGTAGATCCATTTTCCTGTAACAATATTAGCATTGCGAGGAGGATCAATGAGGTCCTAAGTATTGTTGGAGTGAAGAGCACCATACTTCTCAACCATGGAGGAGTGCCAATTCGGATCCTTGAGAGCACCACGATAGGTCTTCGGTATTGGAGATAATCCCTCAACATGAAGATCAAAAATCTTGTTGGGATGAACAATCCCCCGTTTAGCACAAGTGGCCATTGTGTGAGACGGTGGCGGGGGCGAGGCCCGCGGACGGCGGGGCGGTGGCGGTGGCGCAGCTGGGGCGACGGGCGACATAGTGGCAGGGGGGCTGCCGCGGCAGAAGAAGGTTCCGAACCGCTACCACGGCAGGCAGCAGCGGCAGGGCTCATAGACGTGGCCGCGGCAGGGGCCCGTGGCGGCATAGCTCGCGAGGACGGCGACCCTGGAAGTGTCGAGGGAGACGACGATCATGGCGGCATCGAGGGAGACAGCAACCTTGGCGGTGTCGAGGGTGCCGCGGCGGAGCCCGCGGCCGGTGGTACCGTGCCTGGCACGGTGAACGGCGTCGACGACGTCGGCTGCTCAGTGTCCTGCAAGAAGTCATACGAGCGATAGCCATGATGCCGGGATGGATACCCAAGAAACACATAGGGCACGGAGCGAGGCGCAAGCTTGTGCGGAGCAAAATAGGTGGTGTTGGGGTAGCATAGACATCCGAAAACCCTAAGACCAGCATATGCAGGATCCACGCCAAGTAAGGCACGAAAGGGAATACGATCCGAGATTGCCTTGGAAGGCAGCCGATTGTGTAACATGACGGCTGTGTGAAGTGCCTCGGCCCAGAAACGAGGCGGCATGCTGGCCTGAATGAGGAGCGTGCGAGTGATGTCATTGAGAGTACGAATAATACGTTCAGCTTTACCATTCTGTTGCGAAGTATATGGACATGAAAAGCGGAGTGGAATTCCATGGTGTTGGGCCAACGTATGTAGTTGGGAATTATCAAACTCGCGACCATAATCACACTGAATAGCCTGCAAGCATGCACTAAACTGGGTGAGTGCTAATGCGTGAAGGGACGAGAGATGGGAGAAAGCTTCTGACTTAGACCGAAGAGGATAGACCCATCCATACTGAGTAAACTCCTCAAGACAAAGGAGATAGTACTTAAAGCCAGAGATACTCTCAACAGGAGATGTCCACTATTCACAGTGATTTGTTTGAAACGGAGTAGTGGTTACACGATTTGTCGAGGAGAAAGGAATACGACCATGACGATCTAACTGACAAGCATGACACAAACTACTTTTATTCTTTTACCTACGGATAATAGAAGAACGAGCTAACGACTCCATGACAGGCCGCCCAGGATGCCCTAGCCGGCGGTGCCAGGTTTAGGAATTTTTATACTGCTAGGCCCAAACAATAGATTTAGTTCAAATTAGATTAACCATATGTAATTGGTGCTAAGTCCAAACAATAGATATATTACTAGTTCAATGTATTTTTAGTTGAATTGGATGTGCATTGTAGTTAGGTCAATTTCTTTTTAGTAGAATTGGAATCGGTGCTTTTAGTTAAATATTACTAGTTCAATTTCTTTAGTTATGTAGTTTCTACGGGGATAAATTATATTGCTAGCAGGTGTTTTTTAGTTATATATTACTAGTTCGATCTGTTTAGTTATGTATTACTAGTTCTAATGTTGACATCCTATCTAATCAAGATACCAAATGTGTGATACAGTGTGAAGATGATGGCGATTGAGGTTTATCATAGTTGATCAAGGCATACACTTCACCGCCAAATTCAGAAGTTACTACTTTTAGAATGATACACACTGCCATTTAGTTTGGTCCCGATAATAGATTAAAGAGGTAAATCAAGATTGAATTGTTACTATAAATATTTTAATTATTCAGTACTTCGAGTAAAACCTATTTTCTTTCGACCTTAAAACAATTTCCTAACCTTGTCGCTAAGGGGCCTCTTCCTTTCACATCACAGGAGAAGATAAAAATTCTACAAAATTGGAAAATTTGCATGAAATAATGATTGTTAGTGCCTCATAAAAGCGTATGAATATGGGAAGTGGCGATTTGGTGCCCGGGTGCATCTGCATCCGGGGAGACCAAATTTTTTTGAATAAATATGAAAAAAGTTCCAATATTTTAGTGGTGAAAGATGCTTACGTGCGAGATATTTATGTAAATTTTGGAGAAGTTCGAATATCTGGAGAGTGCGCGGCAAAAAAGATAAATTTGCAGTTTTTTTGAACGACACTGTTCATGCACTATTTCGGGCTGAATTTGTCTTTTTTCCGTAAGCCCCCTAGATGTCTAAAAGTGCTCAAATTTTACATGAACATCTAGCCCTTAAGAATATTTCACCATAATAAAATTTAGAATTTTTAAAACTTTTTTGAATGTCTTTTCGAGGATCACTTGTGCAGGAGCATATGTGCCGGGCTCATCTTTGAATATCCCATGAATATGTCGAAAAGGTCGATGTTAATGGAAGTTTTCTCGTTAAGTTTAACAAAAAGCAATCTTAACAAAACAATTCGTACATGAATTGTGATGATGAAAATAAAGGAAAGCACATATACATGATAACTTTATGAGGATTACCGTATTCAAATATAATTTCATAATCGCATTGAACTGGAGGGGCATTCAACTAATTGGCATAGTTTTGTCAAGCCGAAAAGAACACTTGTTGGTTTTCTCTAGAAATAAGTGATCAACTTTTTCGTTACTTTTAGTTGGGATAGACATAGGATGCATGAAGCAAAAAAACAACAACAAAGGTATTCAAAACAAAACCCAAAAGTCTTTGGCCGCTAAAAGCATGTTGAAGACATAAATGTCCTATACTTGCGCGCATGATTGTCATCGATCATCATATGGCTGATTCAGTTACGAGGACTAAGGAAATAATATATACTTGCATATGCATTGATTCATTGGTGTGCTTATCATGTTTTTAATATATGCTGCACCCGAGTGTAATTTAAACAGGATAACTGACAAGAATAACCCACATATATAATATATCTATATCGAAGAGAGATGTACATTAGTCAAGCAATCATGCGTGTTTTCTCTAAATTAATTAGTCTGCCAATGATTAATGTTGGTATAGTCCTTTGATCTCGAACAAGCAGGAAACAGGAGGGTGCAATGCATGTATTTTGTTTGACTACTTCAATGCTTTGTTTAGATAGCGACAGTCAGTTGCGGGGCTGCAAAGATTTGAGGGAGTTGTGTTGCAATTAGAGACAGTTCTAATTAATTACATTACATTAGCAAAAGAGAGAGAGAGGGAGAAACGGTTAGTGGTGGTTAGTGGGACATCCAGCATTACCTAAAGGACAATTATGAGGAAAAACTATTCCGGCTTTCGCTTTCGGCTATTTGTTCTTGTCCAATTGAAAATTGTATGGTACGATTATTGTAGATAGCCAAGCAAATTTGAACGGTTGCATCTTCTCCGGTGTGATATACTCCTATTGATGCCCTAATTGAACGGTTGCATTAACTACCAAACAGTTTATTAAAAAAATCTCTCTTGATGCCTTAATTTATGCTTGCTGATCATTTCTTATTGCCAAGCGGAAAACACATAACATGATACACGTAAGTCGACTCTTTTCAAATCAGTTCAAGCGGGAAAAACATTCCTGCGGGCTGAACAAAAGCGAGCTAGATTTAGCTGCTAGCTACTACCTCTTGAAGAACGTCAAATTAGTTGTATTCAGTTGACCTATCATTCTAAATGTGTTTAATTAAGAAACGACATACATATATTGATCAGACCTGCGTTTAATTAATGATTAGAGCACGCCAAGTCAGTCTATGGAGGTTGCAGCCAAACGATCGCTCGAACCGCGATCTCATATGTTAGTTAACACGACACAAGAATCATTCCTCTCTCCATCTGAAGCTGAACCCATGCCTACGTACGTAGCTACCTAGATTCCTATTTAAGCACCAACATTGTCATAATCATTCCTCACCTCACCTCCAATCCACTCGATCACCACAATATCTAGCAGGCTAGCTAGCTCAGAAGCTCAACATCATCTCTTCCTGTTTCTGGGACACTCCAGCAGCAGAAAGATGGTAGCTGGGAATGGGATGCGCTTCCTGCATCTGTTCGCCGTCGTTCTTGCATTCTGCTTCCCGCTGGTGAAATCGGACTGGCTCCCCGCCCATGCCACGTTCTACGGCGGTAACGACGGCTCTGGCACAATGGGTAAACTAGCTAATGAAGTCTTATAGTAACTCGGGCTTGCTCCCCCATGATCAATTTGCCGAACAATTTTTCTATATTTTGTGTCTGAATGTATCCGCATCGTGCATGCAGGTGGAGCTTGTGGATACGAGAACCTGTACGTTGAGGGGTACGGGATCAACAACGTGGCGCTGAGCACGGCGCTGTTCAACGACGGTGCATCGTGCGGACAGTGCTACGTCATCATCTGCGACACCAGCAAGTCGGATATGTGCAAGCCGGGCAAGTTTGCTGCCGTGTCCGCCACCAACTTCTGCCCTCCCAACTGGGATCTTCCCAGCGACAATGGCGGGTGGTGCAACCCTCCTCGCGTCCATTTTGACATGTCACAGCCCGCCTGGGAGAACATCGGCATCTACCGCGCCGGCATAGTCCCCGTCTTGTACCAGCAGGTCAAGTGCTGGAGGCAAGGCGGCCTGCGATTCACCATCAACGGCTTCAACTACTTCCAGTTGGTGCTGGTGACCAACATGGCCGGGAGCGGATCTATCAAGAGCATGTCAGTGAAAGGGACCAACACTGCATGGATGCCGATGTCTAGGAACTGGGGCGCCAATTGGCAGTGCCTCTCGGGGCTGGTGGGGCAGGCTCTCAGCTTCGCGATCACCTCCACCGGCGGCCAGTACATGGTCTTCGAGGACGTCGTGCCGGCCTGGTGGCAGTTCGGACAAACCTTCACCACTTGGCGTCAGTTCGACTACTAGAACATTCTATGGCCAGCGGCTGAGGTGAGAAGTAGGATACATGAGAAATGAGAAGAAACCATGGAAATTCTAAGAGCTGATTCTCCTTCACGTTTGTCATGATTCCAATTAATGGTTCCTCTAGGTTTGGTCGAATGAATTTTGATTCAATCTCGATCGATTCGGAAAAGTGCAACTTCACTGAAATTAAGTTACATTTTATAAAGCGATTGAGACCTAATAAAATCTTAGTTGAAATTGATTTATCGGGGTAACACTACGATATGTATATATCTTGTGATAATTCAAATTCATATTTGTTTACACATTTGTTTTGTTGTATAAAATTTCATGGATGGACACAAATAGCGCGAAGCTATTATTTCCTAAAGAATATATACATGTTTTTTCTCGCTTGGCGTGTTTACTGCTTAGAGTCAAGAATGTGCAATGTCCATAGTTTATAATAGCCGTATATTGCATTTAGCCCTGGTATTTTTAGCAGCTAAGAAAGGCTATGCAAGCCTTATTGAAAGGTTTGTTTGTCAAGGCATTCAACAAATTATTCAATATGTGGGAGGCAACTCATGTGAGGGATGTCAAGAGGGCCTATTATGACAAGAATAAGATGGGGTGGATCAAGAAAAAGAGAGAAGCTCATGGTGAGTACATGGATCCCGATTCTAAGCACAAAGACAATGTTTAGGAGTAGTTCTCAATCTTCTTGCCCGCTGTCATATTGAAGATGAAGCTAATTGATGCACCTGCCGGCAATCTAGCTGGATATGCACCTGGGAAGGAGCGCTTCTAGGTGCTTTCATTAGTATCGCCTTTCTTTTCATTTTAAACGTCTTGATGCCAAAGGGTATGATTTTTCTATTATGCTCACTATGTCTGGAGATTATAAGCTCTTGCTTTACCGTTAGCATCTTATTGTACTTGAGAAAGTTTTATTTACTTTTCATGCTCGTGGTATCTCGTGTGGCTGTGAGCTACCATTGTTTATGGTTGTGTAAGATTAAATCCTTTGGTTATGCTACTTACCATGAATAATGATATTTTGCCTTATTTTTATATATCTTGTCTCCTGCCATGTCATATTTATGCATTTGTCTTGTACAGTGTTGCTTTCAAAATACGTAACTTTTACGTGTGGGATTATGCCTTGTTGTTTCTCTCTCTCTCTCTCTCTCTCTCTCTCTCTCTCTCACACACACACACACACACACACACACACATTACCTTTTGAAAGCTTTATTCATGATAAATTTTGCTAACTTTGCACAACATATTGTTCCTAAATATTTAGGGGGGAGCTTCTTAGTTGTGTGCATCATGTCTTCCAATATAATTATAAGATTAGTGCAGAAACTAGTGGGGATCTCTTCTTAAAATCGCTTAGGATTCATCGTGTGTCTTGTGTATCCTCTTTTCCCTACTATAATAATATTTTCATCATTTACCAAAGCCGGGAGATTAAAATAACATCGTACCTCTTAATTGTGTCTTAGTGATGATGGCGTATGATTAGATGAACTAATACCTTTATGAAGTAATTCCCATGTTTTAGGTCTCTTGGGTAGAGGAGGTAGTAGAAAAGAGGGCCCTAATTTCCAAGAGGAAAAACAATGTTGGTTGAATTGTAGAAGGTAGAGGTTTTAGGTTTCCCTTTTGAGTCAATAGTAAAGTGGCACTATAAAGAGGCTATGAGGTAATGTCTAAGTGTGGGGATCATGAAAAACTCCCTTTATTTCACCCACACATATAGTGTAATGCAATCCATTCTTCATTAGATTAACATACGCAATTCCCTCTCTTAGATATGCACATTCTCTCATGCCACTGGATCTCCAAGGTCCATTGATTGGACATTTTGGGTTCATATAGTTTCCTCTTTAGAGGCCAGGAAGTCTGACCCCCGGATATCCAGGGTTCATATTATTTCCTCTCTGGAGGGGCAAAACTCCAAGGTCTAGGACCCATGGATCTATGGGACATCTATGGCTTTCTGTGTGCACTACTGGAAAAAAAGAGCTTTAATGGCGCACTACATTTGCATCTCAATGGCGAACATAAGGTGCGCCATTGCTACCACGCCACTACTAGCACTTAGTAATGGCGCACATTTGGTGCGCCATTACTAACCCAGACGGTAATGGCGCACCAGGAGTGCGCTATTACTAAGTCCCTAGGTGCGCCATTACTATGAATAATACTCCCTTCGTTCCTTGATATAAGGTGTATAGTTTTCTTTAAAAAGTCAAACTTTTTTAACTTTGACCAAATTTATAGCAAAAAACATCAACATCTATGATATTTAATAAATATAATATAAAAATATATTTCATGATGAATCTAATGATACCGTTTTGATATAATTTATATTAATATATTTATCTACAAATCTGGTCAAAGTTCACTAAGTTTGACTTTTTGAAAGAAACTATACACCTTATAATTAGGAATGGAGGGAGTAGGTTCTTTTTTTGCTTTTCTGTATTTGCATCACAGATATAAACAGCTCATAGATACAAAATACATCACACAGATATAAACAACATCATCAATATGACAACTATAACACAATGTAACAACCACATTAGAATTCAACCAACACCATTATTAACAAGAGCAAATCACAAAGTATAGCATGAGAGAGTACACAAAGTCTTAACCAACATATTATAGATTACACTAAAGACGCTTCACTCCTCGTCGTCAGAAGACGAAATGACGATGAGCTTGTTCTCTTTTTCGGCCTGAGCTGCTTCCCATACAACCGCTTGGCGCGCCGGGTCTGGTATGCCCACCGGGTACTTGCGCTCCCAAACGGCATTGAACTCCGCCTCCTCTGATGCGTCTTCCTCTTCTATCTCCCGCCTATTTCGAGACAGCTCTGAAGCAGTGGGCTGAATGTCAGAGCTTGCCGTCGAAAAGTCGGAGACATGCGAAGACGCCGTCGATGCAGAGAGGCGCGAGCCCGTGGAGCAGCCCGACAAGGCCGGCACGGGCGCGGGCACGGGCACGGGCGCCGGCACAGGCGCGGTCTCCGGCTCGGGGGTGGGGTGGTATACGGATGCCGGTGCTGATGCGCCAGGTTTGGCGAGAGCGAACCATTTTTGTAAGATAAGATGACCAGGCAGATAACTGACATGAGCAAAATCACAGCATCAATTAAAGTAGAGTGCTTCACATTCAAAAGACTTTTAAAAACACCAACTTTAGTCACTGAAAACAACGGTGCTTTGTTTAGCACTAAATCATCCAAGCATGCACATTCAAAATCTAATTGAAGCATGCAAACACTATCACAATCTCACTCGCTGCAAAGAGATAATGATCGCAGGGGAAAATGGAGTATTACTTTTTTTCTAACACATGGAATTTATCATTTTTGTTATCATCACTTAGTAACAAATTAAAGCATACTACAGAACTGCATCAGTTGGCTACTCACACAATTTACGATCGATGTCAATCCCAAATTTATCATGAATGCTAATATGCAATGACCAGAGGGAATAGCAAAATCCTAATTGGTTTGTATAATCAATATTCCATCTTAACAAATATCAACGCCAGTAGGAAGTAACTTCTGGCTATATGCGCCATTCTTAGGTGCCCAACACACCTGGACAAAGGGAGTAGTTTGCATTGATGTGCTTAAAGGGGTAGATGTTGCAGAATAATACTGGGTCGTGCTACACTTAACTCTTTGAAGCTACAGTGCAAACTGAATTCATTTCACTCACTTGCTAATTTGTGTATCAGCAAAGTAAAGTAAAGAAAGATAGAATCTTTCCTAAAGGAAGAGAAGGGCATTAAAATATTATCAAGAAATAGATGCTTTCAGAATTTAAAGTGTTCATGCACTGGTCGGGTGATATGGCCCAGTCACTAGGCTTTGTTCTCCTGTGCAACAAAGCCTCTGATTCTTTCATGAACCATACTAATATCTGTTGAATGCCCTACCTAATTAGATGGCATGATCCATTTGGTAGAGTAGATAGGATAAGGTGTGCACAAAGACATAAAAGCTTGATGCATACTACTCCAGTGGTAACTGCCTCTCTCACTGGGTGGAGATAAATGCAGATGGTATTAAATATATTTTTCCATATCCGTTTTGTGCAAGAAAAGTCTGCAAGCCTGCAACTGCAAGCAGTGTTTTTGTCCCAACCAGTCTGACAGGTTGTACCACTACTATTCACTAAGCAACACAAGAAACTTGAATAAATTATGGTGAGAATTTGTTTTTTTCAGCTGCCTGAAAACTTGTTGCAAGCCAAGATTAAATTATGCAGCTCCTCCCTTTTGGCATAGTGTGAAAGAAGGAAACAAACAACATATCCAATTTCCAAGGGGCCAAAAAGAGCCTAAAGCATAGCACTATAGCAGCAACCAAGTAACTAGCTCATCCAAAATTCGCAGAACTGTTGAAATAATTAACTACCATTCTTGTTTCAATGCATTGCAGTCACAAGAGGAATACAAGTGAAATCCACTCTAGAATGCCTAGAATCTTATTATTAATCTGGCCTTTTATTTTAGCCAAATAGAAACTGAAATTGCCTGTTCATGTCAAAGATGAAGAAAAATGCAGAGGGGGGCCGAAGATGGTACTGTACATAACCTGCTGTCGCCGACGTCCGGCGAGAAGGGCGGGCTGTCGGAGAGTGAGCCGCCGCCGTTGAGGGGCCTGCTGCTGTGGGAGAGGCGGCCGGAGGTCATCGGCGACACCTCTTGCTGCACAGCGAAAGAAGACATTCAAACGATCAGCAGATGGGGTTTCAGCTGCACCGTCCAAAAAAAAAGGTCGTTGTTTCCCTACGGGTAGGTCTTTGACTTTTTGTAGGGGTAGATCTTTGAACAATGGCAGCTACAGCAGTTGTCTTCGTCTCATATTTGACAGCAACTAGGGACAGTAAAGCATCTGTTCTTATTTAGTAAAAGGGACAGCACAACACTTGTTCTTATCAGATTATAAGAACCAGAGCAAAAACCAGTGGGAATTGGCCATGGAGTAAACCACAGCACACGAACCACTAGCATAATCAAAGCCCAAGGCACACACATATGAACATGTGAAGACAATGCACTTAGCTGTCGTGGAATTCTAGCATTTTGGATTATGGACATAAGTCACATCATCCATAGCATCAGCGGGAGAGCATCAAAATTTTGCGATAGGACAAGCTCCTTCTCGACACTATTGAGGATAGTCCTCACAATACGGTACCAATCGTAAAGTTTTTACCAGATAATACAGTTAATCAAAATCAATTGGGAAGGTGGTAACGTGAGCCATTATTCTACAACGATAATGCAAATACTAAGACTTTGTTCATAATTAAGTTGCACTTGTGATTAATCAATTTAATTACTTAGTGCGCTCCCACTCAGATCAATATCTCTCGTAATTGATGCTGGAGTGATTCAAGATCCAACCCAATCGTCCGCCATTGATGTGACATCACTGATGACTTAGACTGGACCGGTAGGCCAACTTGCCAATCACACCAAAGGTGATTCTTGTTCATCTTTCGATGGGCGTGTTCCGGTAGCAAACTTTTATCCAAACCGTCAAGACAACCAAGTGTAATGCGCTGTGTGTTCTTTTAACACACCCGCCTTTTATGCGTCACACACGTGTGCAACCATGTGACATGACCTGCTCCGGTGTGAAACATAGTATAGACGGTGCTACAGTTGGGAGAACACTATCAACTTGATATTGTTTTGCGAGAGATCACCCTAATAAAATACGACTACCGCGCATCAAACAAGGGTGCATCAAAGGGATAAACATCACAGGCAGTTCATAAAATTATGTGATATGATATAGCCCTTTGCTTCGTGAAGTCTTCATTATCTTCACGTCGTCGTGATTGAAGTCACCGTGTCCACCAACTTTGTCCTTGGTGCCGGGACCAACACCACGGCTTCCGGCATGTGCGTCGGGGTCCACCTCCGCATCGTAGATCATCACCTTGCATCTATCTATTGCTTTGCCTCGAGCTAATAAACAGTTCTGGCACGCAGGCCATAATTAAGTGACAATCATATGACTCCAGTCATCATGCCGTACCACGACACGCAGGTCGCGAATAAATATTACATAACATATAGCATCTCATACAAACACATTGCAAATCTTGAAGGCTATACCACATCACATGCATACTCTGCAAAAACGAGTTAGATCGCCATCTACACGGGTTGTTGCAACTTTTATCGTGGTTGTTAAGCAGGTTTACAAGGCAAACGAGAAACCCTAGACAAAACAAAAACACGATACTTCTTTTGTTGCTAGTTTAACATACGGGGTGCGTGTAGCAACTAATGCCACAAGCCAAACTTCGTTAAACGCGTGACCCCCGTGTGGATTTGAGTTCATAAAATCCACAAGCCCGTTCATGTAAAATTTTCTATAGCAAGACTAGGATGAGATCCAAGGAATTTGATGTAGTCCATGATCAAGGCAACCAGCATATTAAGAGCAGCATAGAGGGATCATGGCAAAACTCAAACCTTGTAGCAAAATCACATCATGCCGTCGAGCAAAGAAAAGATCACATGATAGGGAAGCAAACAAGAAAATCAATGCCTCATATCAACATATGATCTACCTAAACATGCATCTAATCAAGGATCGCTCATGATACCACTGTTGGGAAACGTAGCAGAAAACAAAAATTTCGGCCTACGAATCAAGAACCCAAGATCATCCAAGAAGATTGCATACAAGGTTTTAGGTCATGGCTCACCAACCTATGTAGCGGAAGTAGAGTTGGTGAAGCTCGTGGACGTAGTGGAAGTAGATCTCGCAAGTTCTCCCACGAACAGTCCCTCGATCAATCCCACGAACAAGTCCCGCGATCTAGTCCCACGGACAAGTCCCATGAACAAGCTCCTCGAAGAAGGGTCGAAGGTACAACCCCTCCATTAGTATCCACACATCCCGTACCAGCAATCCAGCAGCGCTCCGCCGTCCAGAGATGAACGCCACCGAGAAAACTAGAGGGAGAAAACCCTAACGGATTCCGATCTAGAACAGCGTCTAAACCGGGGTCTAATTGTGGAGCAACGGGGTTTAGAGGAGGGAGGGTGGCGCATAGGCCTTGGGGACAAGTTGTTCTGCGCCCCCACCCCTCCCCCACATTATATAGGTGGCCAAGAGGCCCTTGGGGCGCAATAAGGGGGTGGGGAGTCCAACTTGGACTCCCAAACCTCCCAAACCTTCCCACCGGAATCCTACCATATTGGAGAGTTGGACTTTCCACCTGGAGGGGGATTCCTTCCCCTTGGTGCGCCCCCACCCCTTGGCCGGCCAGGGCAGCCTAGGTGGCTTTCCCCCCAAGGCTAGGGGCGCAGGGGAGTGGGTGGTACTGTCCGGAACCTTCTGGAACCTTCCATGACCTTCTAGAAGCTTCCAGGACCTTCCGGGACATACCGGGACCGTTTCGGGACATTCCGGACACTTCTGGAGCACTTCCAGGACCTTCCGAGACCGTTCTCGGACGTTCCGGAGCCATCCGGATAGTTTCCAAGACCATCCGAGTTACAGTTTAAGCCACCGGATGACCGCGAAGGTTGTCGGGACGCCCAGCGATTATCCGGAAACTATTCCGGTTGATCCAGGACTTCCCCAGTACCATTCTCATATGTTCCGGAACCACCTGGGACTACTCCAGAGTGATCCGAACATAACCTTAAATACCCAGAACTACTTCTGGTGCCCTTATGAACAATTCCATAAATCTCCGGAACTACTTCCGGTACCCGTATGAACTATTCTGCTTTGCTTCCACTAAACCTTCTACCATACTAGTATTCTAACAGACTACTGCTCGTTAAGTGTGTGACCCAATAGGTTCGGTATAATGCGGACATGACTCAGAACATCTTCCGGACATAGGTCAACAGCCTTTTGTCAATAGCCAATAATCAACAGCGGAGCCATGGACACCCATGTTGACTCCCGCACATACACGAAGAAACTTCGAGTGAACCATTATGTTTATTCATGTACCATTCCCTTTGCTTCGCGATATATGACAAAGTTAGAGGAGAGAAGTTTGGCACCCATGTGTAACAACTTCATGAACACAAGCCACTCGTTATCCTCTTTGCTAGTTCGTCCATTTTCTCGTTATCGTATTCCGGTATCCCCGTGACTGAATCACAATGCGTCTGGCCAGACTATAATGGATACCGTCATACCGAGTGGGCCCGAAGTGAATATCTTCTTCATCGTGAAGGAGCAAATCCCATTCTTGAACTATCACAGTCACTAGCCACACCATCTGACATACCCAGAACTTATTTTACTACTTCCCATTTACGGGAGGATTCATCTAAGAACCAAAGCATGTCTTCCTGTGTGAAGCAACTGGATACTCTCATGGTCTAAGGAATTACGTATATGATAACATTTCATGATATGACTTATAACGTAGTTACGATGTGATCTCTAAGTATATCATTCAATACTGGGGTCGGTTCAACATCATTGTTCTGCTAACAATATGTTCCCATTGCTACTGACATCCTTGTTACAAGAACAATGTCCATGATTAAGAAAACGTAATCATCAGTTAGCACATGAGCTGGTCTTAGAGGCTAAACCAGGAACTCTTGGTGTTTACATTTCCACACATGCAAATGAGTTTTCTTCTGAATCTCACAGTCAGGGTCATTGCAATTATAGCACAGAAATATAAACATTAATTACGAACGTGGAAATATATATATAATAACATTTTATTATTGCCTCTAGGGCATATTTCCAACACTTATCACCTCTACAATGGTGTCTAGCTCCACTCTAAGAGATTAAACATCGGGATATATATGCATCTCAAAGTTCTTCATTAACCCTAACTCTAGCTCGTTTACTTGTGTTATTTCCTTTCGTAAGTTCACCTTGCAATCATCATATATGTTTTTAATGCACTGTACCATCGTTTTTCCTCACACTTTACAATATGCAAAGTCCAAAAGCTAATAATAGAAAACTTTTTAGTCCAAATGTTGATTAACTACTCCCTCATTTTGATCATCAACCTTTATGCGCTCTATCATGACAGCTAACATATCTATCACTATATTAAATAACATGGACGATAATGGATCACCTTATCGCAATCATTTCTTCATTTGGAAGTAGCGGTCAACGTCATCATTGGCTTTAATGGCAACACTACCACCATCATGAATTTATTTTTCAACGATTCAAATATTTTCAAAGTTACGGAGACAATTGTTTTACACTTCATTAATATTTTTAAACAAGCAAATTTTTAAAAAATTAACATGATGTTTAAAATATAATTATTTAATAAAAAAATAAAATATACAAGCTAATCAATGAAGGAATAAAGGAATGCACGATTGGATCGGCCTACTGGCATCTCCCTTGAGGTGGGGCTACTAGCATCTTCTCAATTTCGTGTGAAGCGAGAGATAGACCCACTTCTCTTCGGCACTCCCTCCGTATTCAATGCTTTGTGTGAATAATAAAAGCCAAAATTGCAAAGGGTGTGCGACAATGGTACAACTCATTCGGTAAATAGGAACATTTTTTCATTTCTTTATGTTTTGTCGAGTCTTCATCAGGGTTAGCCAACCCGGACACGGCTATGTGCCATCCGCACTAAGCCCTACGAAAGCATCGCACACAGTTACAGTACCCGTTAGACCATATACAATCAGTGGCGGAGCCAGGAAAATCAAATGAAGGGGGCCAAATGTTGTTAAGTATTGTTAGGGAGGGCCAAATCATTAAATTACACCATCTTAGCAGTAAAAAAATCACAATATACATGCATATTAGGCTTGGACCAGTATTGTTAGGGGGGGCCAGGGCCCCTGCTGGTCCCCCCCTGTCTCCGCCACTGTATACAATGCAAGGTGCTTAGAGAAAAAACCAGATTATTCTCTAAGCACTGGTGCTTAGATGTAAAGGATAGACGCTTAATTAGGCACCTCTCCTATAGAAATAAGCACTAGTGCTACAGAAAAAGTCGGTTTATTTTACTAAGCACTCCCCTAAGCACCTTGCATTGTACAAGGCCTTAGTAGACCAGTTAGTTAAAACATGGTCTAAACATGATGACATCACATTGATTTCACACATGTTTTCCCTTTTTGATTATTAAAAGAACAAATATTATAAAAATGTGCTCATCCCACTTAAAAAAATGTTACTATCATTCCAAAAAATATAAATGTTCATGTGTTCCAAAAATGTGTACTTGAAATTTTTAGTAAATTTTATACAATGCAAAAAATGGTTGTGTGTTTAAAAAATATGTTTCATACCATTTTCAAAAATGTACACTGCATTTAGAAAAACAATAATCATTCTGTTCCAGAAAATAAACATTTACATAACATATTATTCATTCTATTTAGGAAATGATAAACACGTAAAAATATTTTATTTATACAAAAATGTAGAATATATATGAAAAATAGACATCAAAAATATTTATATGAATATTTTCTATTTGAGAAATGTTAATCATGTAAAAATTATATAACATATTAAAAAATGTACAACATAATTAAAAAATTAGACGCAAAAACATATATTAGAAGAAATACTATTTGCGTAATTTTAAAAAATTAAACATGTACTAAAACTATCTCTAATGTACAGGAAAAATTGTACATTGTGATGGAAAAAAGTAGACATTAAAATAATATTAGTTCATGTATTTAAAACTTTTGAAGATGTATACAAAATACCCCTGATGTATAATAAAAAGTGAAAAATGTTCTTGCAAAAAGTATACACCTGGTGAGGCAGCCCGGCCTAGTACTTTTGCTGTTGCTTTGCTCCTTTGGGCCCATGAAGAATAAATTTAATTCCCACCATATATTCCAGCACAGCGCATGCACGTCCTATGACATGTACGGGGAGGGGAATAAACCGCTAACGAAGCAAAGAACACCAGCTATGCATGCCGCATGCATATATTCCATCTGTATCTGATGCATGGTGCTACCTTTTTTTGTACTGTAACTTTATTTACTTATAAAAGTGAAAAAAGCAGCAGAAAGAAAATCAACTTAGGCCCCGCTTGAAAAGGGTGTATTATATACAGGTCTATATTTTTTACGGGTGTAACTTACTAATCGTAGTTCAATTTTCAGCCGGAAACGAAACAGACCTCGAAGGCCTGTATTTTTTCTACGGAGGTGTTTAAACAGAAACGACCAACCAAGCGACGCCTTAAGCATAAATAGTTGATGGAAGGAAAGAAGGAAGGATTTGCTACCACCGGCACGCATCACAGCTTTGCCCGGCCGGCGGTGCAATAGCTAAGCCCATATAGAGCCATCCAACGATCGATCGAGAGGCCGGCGAGGCGGCGACCTCAGCTGCTAGCTCCGGCGCCATGGCACTCAACTACATGGGCGCCGCGGCCATCAACGCCGTGGCGGCCCTGCTGTCCATCCCGGTGATCGCGGTCGGCATCTGGCTCTCCACGCAGGCCGACAACGCCTGCGTCCAGATCCTCCAGTGGCCGCTCGTCGGCCTCGGCGTCGCCGTCCTCGCCGTCGGCCTCGCGGGCTTCATCGGCGCATTCTGGCGCCTGCCCTGGCTCCTCCTCGCCTACATGGTCCTCATGCTCCTGCTCGCCGCCGCGCTCGCCTGCCTCGCCATCTTCGTCTTCGTCGCCACCACGGGCACCTCCGGCCGCCCAGTGCCCAGCCGCGCCTTCCTCGAGTACGACCTCGCCGACTACTCCGGCTGGCTGCGCCGCCGCGTCGCCGACGATCCGGGGAGGTGGGACGAGATCAAGACGTGCCTGGCCGCCACCGCGCCCGTGTGCTCCGAGCTCAACCAGACGTACGCCGGGGCGCAGGGCTTCTTCGCCGCCTGGCTCTCCCCGATGCAGTCCGGCTGCTGCAAGCCGCCGACGAGGTGCGGCTACACTTTCGTCAGCGCGACCTACTGGATCAGCCCCATCGACGCCGGCGCCGACCCGGACTGCGCCGCCTGGAGCAACGACCAGGACCGCCTCTGCTACTCCTGCGACTCCTGCAAGGCCGGCCTGCTCCAGAACCTCCGACGCGAGTGGCGCCGCGCCGACGTCGTCCTCGCCGTCACGGTCGTCGCGCTGCTAGCTGTCTACGCCATGGGCTGCTACGCGTTCCGCACCGCCAGGACCGACGAGCTCTTCAGCCGGTACCGCCAGGGCTACACCTAGTTCATCATGTTTATGGATCCAATGTGTCTCGCATTTCCTGCAAATTTACATACATTTGACATTTGTAAGATGCACTCAGTGTGTATGGACTTGTCGACCAGATTATTAGAAAGGGTGTGTCTAGATCTTAATCAACTGAAACTAATAAGTTTTTTTATACGAATCTTCACACGAGATCTCACGAATATAAGATTGATTGAGCCTTGGTTAAACCTCAATCTCGTCGGCCTTGGTGCTCGTAGTTATCATATCCTCTAAAACATCTAATTCTTAAAATTGTTAATTTTCACTCCTAAAACACAGTCGTCCTTGCCATTATAGTGGAGACGCGTAGTTGTGTACTAAATTTGCTCCGTGTATGCGGCCACCAACGCAGCGATGATGGCATGCTCCATCACCTTCTAGACCAATACGGAGCTCCATCGCCGCCAATGCACACAAGGTGTTAGTAAAAAATCATTTTTTGTTTCATCAATCTTAAATAGACCAATATATTTGTCCAAGTTTACATGATGCAGTTGTGGAAGATGATCTTTGATGATTCTTCATCAAATGAGGAAGAAGACGATGATTTTGAGTTTGTGACTGTCGTGGTAACGATCGGAGGCGATTACAGGAGGCCACGACATGGTTCTCATGGAAAAAATGCTACACGCACGAACTCTTTTCGGGAGTTTTATAGGAACCTTCCCCTTAATTAACTAAGTCTCCCCCTTCGAATTCCACCAGGGTGGGCCCTGCTTTGTTTCCTTAATCCAATTAACGACAACCAAGTAGTGATTAGCCTGTAAAACTCACGTAAAAACCAGTGAATGTAGCATTTCTCTTCTCACAGTTGTCTTGCTTATTCGTGATTGAGTCATGGGCCATGATAGTCTTATCAGAAATTACTTTTGCGCCGAATGCAGTTTATCCCTTATACTATATTTAGCGTTGGTTCTGAATGCCTCAGTCTCTCTTCAAAACCGCGGTGTCGATACGTTTCAAACATATCTATAATTTCTCATTGTTCCAAGCTTATTTGGTTGACATTGCTATGTGTTTTGCTACATTTTCATACATTTTTACATATATTTGGACCAACCTACTAACTCAGTGCACCTAGTGCCAATTTCTGTCTGCTGATGTCTGCGAATTACAGGTTTATACCCATATTTACAGTGCCCAAAAAATTCCAAAAAAAAATCAGTGTTCCAGAAGACTCCGAAGGCCCGAACGAGAGCCAAAGGGGGGTCACCCCCTCCTAGGCGGCCAGCGGGCGCGACCCCACCCTAGGTCGCGCCAGGAGGCCGTCTGTAGGGGTGGGACCCCCTGGTGCCCTCGTTCGGCCTATATTTACTCCTAGGTACAGAAACCTTGAAGAAAGGCCCCACATCACAAAATTCGTCACTGCTCAGCCGCTGCCGCGATAGAAGACCTTGTCCCAGCACCCTGCCGGAGGGAGAATTGATCTCCGGGGGCTTCTCCACCATTATAAGCGCTTCCCGGATGTGTCGTGAGTAGTCCCCCTTGGACCATGAGTCCATGACCAATAACTATGGGATGTCTTCTCTCCAATCTTGTACTTCAATTCTTAATCCTTGTGAGCTGCCCTACATGGTCAATGCATCTATGTAATCTTTCTGTTGTTGCTATGCTGTGTTTGCTGGGATCCGATGAATTATGAGATTATGTTTAGATCGTGATGAGTTATATATTTGTTCTTGAGTAATTTTTGCATGTTCTCTGTTGCTTTTTATTGCTCTGGCCAAGTAATAGATAGTAACTTCAAGAGGAGGCGTTATGCTTGATTCTGGGTTCATGCCCCCCGATGTCTAGCTTGAGTGACAGAAACATGAGACTAGGGGATGTGATGTTGCCACCAGGGAGAAAACAACGGTGCTTGTAACTGCGATTGCAAGAATTGTTTACCTTACGCACAGTTTGTTAATGCAGTTGTTTGTTGCTTTGGGTTTACATTTTGCGTGGGGCTCGCAACTTAATAACAGCGAGATGTTCTGGATAGATATCTCAAGGTGGATGATTAGTGAGTAGATGTTGATGAATTAAAGGTCTATTTTTCTTGGCGTATTGCCCATACGATTGAGCCTCTAACTTTCTTGTAGCATAATTAGCATTGCAGTGCATTTATAATTCTGTCAATTGCCCAGCTGTAATTTGTTCACCCAGCTTAGCTGTTTTATCGTCTTTTGGGAGAGAGACGTCACTAGTGAACATCATGGGACCCCGGTCCATATTTCCACCATTGTCTACACCTCCACTAGATCACCACCACTATTTTCACCGTGTGGTTGATCCTTTGTAAATAACAAGATCAGAGAGATTGAAAACCTCTCTGAACTCGTTGAGAGCAAAGTTACTTGTGTCGTGTGCAGGTCTAGGTTAAGCAAGTGATTTCTATTCAGATGGCGCATCACTTACTTCACCGTATCTTCTTGCTGCTCTTGTTGTCCTACGGGAAACAAACCTTGGTATCTTCACTGAGGAAAATTTGTTGTTATCTACTTCTCAACCTTCCACTTGGGCTAGCCAATAAGGAGCACTACTTCGGTGCCATCAGGTGTCAATCGCGATTCGGCGTGTAAATTGTGTGGTCAACTGACCCCCACATTCATTTTGTATTGCATGCTTAATTCTATTCATATTTGTGGAAATAATTAGGACATTTCAAAGAGATTAGTGTAGTTGAAACCATGCATTTTTTGTGTTGGCATCCTCACTGACCAGATATATTTATAATTTATTGAAACTTGAGATTTTAAAATGTTAGGATTTAAAAAAAATCTAATGAACAATTAAAACTATGAATATTAGCATTCTTCGTTAGTTGGTTGATGTGAGTTTTCTTTTTTCTATGTGCGCACTTATAAGTGGGGTCAGGTTAATACTAATCATGTCAATATAGACAAACCATGGATCAAAGTCTAGAGGTAGCCGCAACGCATTACACCAATAGTTGGTGTCTTGTGCAACAAACCTGAAAAATAGATATTCTATGAGATGGGCTACGTGTTAGTCGATGAATTTTTGGCAAATATCCGTCAGATCGCGAGCCGTTCATTATGAGGCGCACCCCTTTGCAACATTGATGGTGTTGCAAAGCCCCATTGCAGTACAAATGAGATTATAAAGCTCATTTCTTTGCAACACGAATGATATTGTGAAGCCTTTGCAACACAAATGACGTTGCGAAGCCTTTACAACATAAATGGCATTGCGAAGTCTCCTTGCAACATGAACGATATGACCTCTCTTGCAGAAGCATGTTTGGAACACGACAATCAACATCGTCATTGCCAAAAAAGTCTGGCTGCAATTGCAACATAAACCTTGTTGCGAAAGCATATTTGGCTCACGTTAGAGAGAAATGGAGAAGGGCGGTGTGCGAGGCCCATATGATACATGCGTCACACGCCGGAGAAAACGGGCGCCGTGCGATAGATCAATCGGTTGTTCTCAAGCGTTTTTCATATTCTATGTAAAATTCATCCGAGTATGTGATGGTTTGCCCAATTTCCTCTATATTTTTCATATATATGTATGTACAACCTCCAATTGAATAAGTAAGTTACAGTTGTGAGATCATATATATTCACAATTTCAGGCGGGTCTTGTAGCCTTGTACCTTCGACAACTGCAATTTTTCACCAGTGTAGGCAGTGTGAATGAATGCTTGGTATTTGTGATCAGTAGTCAGAGAAGCCAACGTTGGCATCATCTGCCGGCAGCATCTCAGCCGACGGATCCATCCACCTGTACCTAGCATACATCCCAGCAACGCCAACCAAGGCCACCGCCACGGCGAGGAGCATCGCCCGCACCATCCTGCTCCTGCTCCGGTCCCGGACGAAGCCGTAGGCCTGCCGACCGGCAGACGTTTCCTGGTGCGCGCCTTCGCCTTCGTCGCCGGCGTGGTCTTCCTCCTCAGCCGCGCGACGCTTCCTCGAGTCCTCCTCCTCTATCTCCTCGTGGCGCTTCTTCTCTTCTGCGGCGGCAGCGGCAGCGGCAGCGTCCGCCGCGGCCTTGAGGTCCTCCTCGAGGGGCGTCAGCCTGGGCATGGTGACGCGGAGGACGCCGTCCTTCTCGAATCTGGCGCGGATGCCGGCGGCGTCGCAGCCCACGGGGACGTGGAACTCCTTGCGGAACCGGCTCCACTGCAGGCTGCCCTCGACCGGCCGCTCGCCACTGATCCTGAGCCGGCCGTAGTTGTCGATCTGCACCCTCAGGTGCTCCTTCTTGAACCCTTCTTTGCACATACGAAGGCACGTAAGAATAAGAAGAAGAGGTAGCAGAAGGTCATGCCGCTGAGAACAGAATCAGAGGAATGCTTACCAGGGAGGTTGATGACGAGGGTCTCCTTGCTGGCGTCCTCGACGAGGTTGTGCGACGGCTCGAAGTCGGCGTAGGTCCGTGCGGGGGCTAAGAATGGATTTTGGTCCTCGACGAGGTCGTGCGACGGCTCGAAGGTCCGTGCGGCGGCCATGGCTAGCTGATCGACGGCGGCGCTTGCGGAAGTCAGTCGACGGTAGGCGCCGCGAGCTGCTCTCAAACAATCTCACTGCAGATCACGATGGCCGGTCGACGAAGCTGATGAATAAACTGGTGCGTCCTGGGTGCAATATACTCCGCGGGGGGGAGGGTACGTGCGTGTGTGGGTAGAGTGCAGCGAGGGGGGAGGCATTGCTTCGTGCAAAGGGGCACGCCTACACACAGGAGAAGCAAGCCATCGATCGAAAATCGAGATAAAATATGGCTAATGATGGTGGCCGGCCGACCGACCAAAGCCTACGCGCCGGTCGGTCCAGGCTCACATCTTTTCACTTTTCCGCTTTTTTTGCATCTGGCACATGGTAAATACTACAACCGTAGTATAAAATGTTACTAACTGTACTACTATTATACTAATATTTTTATATTGATCTATGTTACTTTTTGCTAAACGGATGTATTTAATAATATTTTAGTGCTAAGCGCATTCATTTGGTAGCATAATATAAAAATATTACTAATGATTTTTGCTACAACAAAAAAGATGAAGTGTGATCGGTGATGATGGGTCCCGAATTTTGTTGCAAACATTATAAAAAAAGCTACAAGCGTAGATTAAATTTGCTGCCACAAATTAATGGTAAAAATGGTACATAATTTTTTATCAGATTTTTTGTTGCAACAGTGAAAAAAATGAAAAAAAAGCATACAATTTGTTGCATCCATGTACCAAAAAAGTTGCAACCGATAGTAAAAAATGCTACCATCAGCGATTTAAAATTTGTTACCACAATTTTTTTGCTGCAAAAAATATCAAAAATAAAAATGTTACATCCGTGTACCAAAAAAGTTACGAAAGTACCGCAAATGTTGCAAAGGTACCGCAAATGTTGCAGTCATCCGAAGGGGTACGCGCAAATCTGGACCGTTAATCACGGAGATCAGACGGCCCGGGCTTGACCGACGAACTGAATCGCCGGTCAGCCGGCGTAGAGCACTGGCCATAAAATATTCCGAGGTAAAATACACCGGCAGTCAAACCTTCGACGGTTAGTTTTGATGCAAAAACTTATAAAATACTCCCTTTATTTCATATTAACTTTCGTTAAAATGACTGTATCTAGACAACACTAGATACATCCATTTCCATTTCATATTAACTATCGCTAAAATAAATGTATGTATTTATATGTATTTCTATAATAGATACATTCATTTGAACTACAGTTATTATGAAACAGGAGGAGTATTGTCTATGAGGAATTAACCCATTTTGTTGTTCTAAATGGATACTACCCAATACACTCTGTTTTACACAATTTTCTTTTCGGGTGTGTCTAGGTCTCAGTCCACTAAGACTTAACCAAGTCTCAGTCAAATGATAGTCCATGTAAAAAGAAAGAAATAAAAGGTTTAATTTTTTTTTACGAATCTTCATGCACAATCTCACGAATATAGCATCGATTAAGACTTAGTTAAATCTCAGTCGACTGAGATTTAGCAATCCCCTTTTCTGTAATTCACTGCAGCTACAGAAATCGTAATTATATGTTATAAATAATACAAATATAAGTAAATTATGTAAAAAATTATAATGTATTATATTTTAATAATAGTTATAAAAATATCAATATAATTAAATTGCAAAAACTATTACTAATATAATTGAAAAAATACAAATAAATATATTTCAAATAAAACATGATTCTTCCAAAATATCATTAATTTTTTATATGTTTTAAAGTAATTATATTAATAAAAATACATAATATAAATTAATGAATACATTTCAAATAATACATGATATTTCTATAATACTAGATCACTAGTTTAGTTATCGAAAACATCTTATATTAGTTTACAGAGGGAGTACCATGTAATTCTTATAAATTTATTTATCTGCTTGTAAATTATTTGTAACAATGATAAAATTATAATGATGATTTTATTATAGGATTATAAAAATTAATTATCATTTTTTAGACATTAATCATACTATTGCAACCGAATTATTTGTATTATTTAAATTTGGAATTTAATATTCTAACTATATAAAACAAATAGACAAAATATTATTTATTATTACAAATAATCACTGAATTACATACAATAAAAAACGACGAAAGCTCATAATTAGTGAATTGACAATGTTTATGTTAATATTTGTTGAATTCTTAATTTAGTTGTATTAATGTTTTTATAATTATACTCGGGTCGACGAAAGGTCACGATGACCGGTCGACAAAGTTGATGAATACACTGATGGGCTCAGGGTGCAATATACTCCGCGGGGGAGAGGGGGAGGGGGGGACATGGGTGGAGTGCAGTGAGGGGGAGGCATTCCTTCGTGCGAAGGGGCACGCCTGCACACACAAGAGAAGCAAGCCATCGATCAGATAAAATATTCGAAGGTAAATACACGGCTGGTTGCCATTGTTGCACAAACTTAATAAACTGGATTATACCCCATGGCGTGTTGTTGCAGTAACTGTTAACAAATATTTTAAAAAATTAAAACATAAAAAATGAAACATAGTAAAAATTGATAATATATTTTTTTGAAAAAAAATGTTTAGAGTTAAAATCTAAATTTTTTTGATGAAAAAACTAAAAATGACTGTGATTTTTGTATTTTTAATATATTACCTTGACAATATATTGGTGAGACGATATAAAATAAAATTAACGTTGAGTAGAGATAGTGCAGAACGTCCTTGGCTAAACCTAAAACAATAAGCAACTATATATGTACATTCACAAAAAAAAAGTCCTATAAAAATGAAATGTGCGGTAAATTATAATTTTAATTTCTATATAAATTGCTTAAAATCGTGAGGATGAGTGCATACAAAAGTTAAAATTTATTTTTGATAGACTGGATGCGTAAGAAGAATTACTGAAAAAGAATTTTAACACGGTGAACCTACTTGTTAATGTGGATAGCTTGCTTATTAAGATAAACTAGATGATACCCCGCGCCTTGTTACGGGAATTGGTCGCTCTATATTTCAACAAAATTTAGTTATGTAAATTTTAAATATTTAGATTAATAACAAATGAACCAAAAAATTAAAATGCATACAATTTATTATATTTTATTATGTTTAGTTATACTTTTTGAATATAAGTATAATAAGAGAATGAAAAATATTTTTCCATGCATAATCGTATGTTGAGGTGGGCCTTGTCCCATCCGTAATTGTGTGGTGATATGGCATGCTTGTATGTTGAGATAAATAAATTAGTGGGAATCACATAAATTGGTCGTCTTACATTTCAACAAAATTTAATTACGTGAAATTTAATTATTTAGATTAATAAAAAATGAACCAAAACATAACAACACATACAACTTACTATATTTGATTGTGTATATTTATAAATTATTTGTTGAATATAAGTATAGTAAAGAAATAAAAAATATTTATCCATGCATGCATGATTGCATGTGGTGGTGGGTCTTGTCTCATGCATGGTTGTATGTTGAGGTGGACCTTATCCCAATCATAATTGTGTGGTGATGTGGCATGCTTGCAAGTTGAGATAGATAAGATAATGGGGATCATCTATTATAGTATTATAGATATGTTAGTTTTGATGAACTATTTAGGTATTTTAGATACATAAGTGCAGCCATTAAATACAATCATAATATTTGTATGGGTTCCATCTATTATCAAACAATATAAATAATTAAAAATCCACCAGTGCTGCGATGGTTAGGAGAACTGTAGTTTTCCAACCCATCGGGGATCAAAACCTAGATTTAACGCTTTCATGTTTCATACGAAGGAGAATATTCGTTTAGTGAGAAGAGACTTTTCTGTCAACAGCGAGATACATGTTCGCGTATATGCGTTTATATGGATGCCTAAATAATTATATATAAGTATTTGTGAGCATCCGCTTTTGTACCGTCTTCACAAAACAAAGTATAAATAATTATAATTTTGTGTTTAGCATCATGTGAATCTCATCTATCACTGAAACAATGTGTGCGATCTATTTTGTATATTCATTAATTCACTGTTACTAGAAAAATGATAAGTCTATGTTAAAAACAATTTTTATATAAATAGAATGTATTATGTTATAAATATTTCATTATAATTATAAAACATCAACTTAATTTAATTATAATTTACAAAAAAATTACATAATTTCAGACATCTTACATAATTTAAAAGATATAAATAAATATATTCTCAAGTAATATATGATTCTGCTAAAATACCAATATTTTTTTTATCTGTTTTCAAGTAATTTTTTTAATAAAAATACATAATCTAAATATATGTTTCAAATAATACATGATTTTTCTAAAATAACATCTAATTATTATAATTTTATTTTATCTATATGTATAATATTAATAACAATAAGACTATTCTAATTGTAATGTTAATTATTATGAAAATTAATTAAAAAAATAGACATTAAACATACTATAACATCTGGATTATTTGTATTATGTAATTTTTAAATTTAATATTCTAACTGTAAAAATAGACAAAATATTGAGTATTGTTACAAATAATCATCAAATTACATCGGAAATGCATATGTACATGTATAAGCGGGTACATATGACATCATGTCCACACAATGCTAAAGATTTGCTTTGAGATCCGTAAAACAGTGTGCTAGGGACATTGCCTTTTTATACAAGAATAATGAAATATACCTAATCCTTAATGAAAATTCTTCTTTTTTCCAGTGAACTGAATCATATGTTTTCAAGTCATATAGAAATCAATACGTAATAGCATTTCACTCCAACCTTTTTTCAGCTCCTATGTTTATAGAATCCTAGGAAGATTGAAGTAATTTTTAGTTCCATTTCATATATGTTGGTAGAAAGTTATGGTATGTATTCAAATAACTATATCTTGTGGGAAACTATCATAAAAATAAACGCATACCGCAAAAATGTAGAAATTTTTGGCACAAATCTCAAACAACAACGTACGGATAGGATATCACATGTACCCGCTTGTATATGTACAAAATCCGCACTCAAATTACATACAATAAAAGCGACATAAGGTAATAATCAGCGAATTGCAAATTTCTGTGTTAAAGTATTTGTAATTTATAATTTAGTTGTATTTATATTTTTACAATTACACTTGAATATTATTTAATATTATATTATGTGCATTATTTATAACATACTATTGTAATTTATCTAACATCAGTGAATTAAAAGAAAAAAGAAAGACTGCAAGTAGGTCACATTGGGCAGCAACCCGTTGTGTCAATTTAGGACAACAACAAATTGTCCGAGGCGGACAGAAAGGACATAAGGCTTATGATCCACATAGGAAAACAAAGTACATTAGTGATATGCAATCCGCATGTCGCGGGTTTGAGTCCTCCGCGGGACACAATTTTGTAGTATTGAATATTCTTTGTACTGTTTCGCTAACAGATGAAATTCACGCGATGCCAGATACAAAATCATAATTATTTGTATTGTTTGATGATAGGCAAGATCCATTCGATGCCACATATGCAGTATATACGTCTTCTTACAAGAATTGTGACTATATTTGTACATCCGTGCAAGTTTGATGACTATAATCATGTATTTTACAAGCGTGTCTACAAACTGATCGTCACGCGCAAGTTTTATAACTCCTAATGTATTTACCTCAAATATTCACTACAATATTTATATTATTCATATGAATCATTTAAATGGTTTTGCAGAGATTGACAATTTGGTCCTAAATATTATAACTCATCTAATTCTTGTTATAAATTAACATATGGAATTTTATATAATGAATATCATATGAGAAATCGCCTTCAGATGCCAAGCTTCATGTAGCCCTTGATTTTTGAAATTCAAAAAAATCTGAAAAACCATATACACATATATGTGCATGTATATTGCTTGTTTGCAAAGTTTCAAGATGAAATAAATTTGTATAGAAGCTATAGAAAAATAGAAAAACACGTACTTCTAGCATATGTACTATTCACTGTTAAAGTACATGGTTTTTTTTGTGCATCTAAAACCAAAGTGTATATCATCATGAAATTTTCCAGAAATATAATATACATCTATACGTTCATGTGTATTCTTTTAAGACTTTTTTGAAATTTGAAATATATATTTTGAATATTTCAAAAAACAAGCTTCATGGAGATCGAGCTCCAAACATCGCCACTCGCATCAATTCTTCTAGAGTAACATGGTCATCAACTTTTACCTCGTCATTACCTCGACTTGAAGAAAGGTCATGAATTTTTTTTTGAATTTTCACCGGGGGGGGGGGAGAGAACTCCCCCACCTGAATATATATATATATATATATATATATATATATATATATATATCAATGCCGAGGGCAAAGCTGGGTAGCAAGAGAGCAGAATACACCAGTGGGCAGCGCAGACTAGACTGCCGATAGAGAAGGCGGGGGTAGGGAGAGACTAACTACCTATCTCAACACATCAATCCAAACATCAACATCTTCTGCCCGTTTGAATCTGCCGCGCCAAAGTGTGGCATCGTCCCTACAAGCCTTCAGAGTGGCGGGGAGGGAGGGCGCGGCTTCCCGGAACACCACGGCGTTGCGACGCTTCCAGAGATGCCAGCAGCAGATTCAAACCTCACACGCACTCAAAAGATGAGAACTTTTCAAGCAATGATATCTTGGGCATTGACGAAGAGATCTTTTTTCCCTTCCAGTGTGGGATGTATGGGATCCAAAGTAGGTAAATATCTTTATTGATAAATATTTATTATGTTTGAACTCATTTCTCTGAATGATTACATCACACGCCGATGCTGCTACGGCTCAGTGCTTCCTTGCCTTGCTGATAGTTGACTAAACTACACCGGCCCTAGGCCTCCTAGGTCAGTTTTCGTCCTGGGCCATCATGCCAACCCATGGGCCGTATAGAAGTCAGACTTTAGAAGCCTTAACGATCAAGACAAGAAAGCCGTACCCGTGGAGGCTCCCCTCCGCTGATGTAGACGACTAGGATATTGTAAACCCTAGGGGGGCGATCACCTATATAAGTCAGGGCATTGCTAATCGATAGACACACAGAAAACTCGTGGAGATCAATCCCTCGAGAAGATTTGAAACAGTGTTGTGTTGGATGTGTGCTCCATTGGCCACAAGTTTGTTATCGTCACTAATAAAAAAAAACTTATCCTCAACTTCAGTTGGTGGGGCGTCAATTTCAATACATGGTAGCATTATTATTTTCGAATATACGTGTGTGTACAACAATAAATTGAATGTGCATTACAGTAGTGAGATCATTTATATTTACACAATTTCGTGCCGTATCTTCGGCGACTGCGTTTTTTTAGAGGCCTTATTATGTTCACCAGTGTGGCAGTGTGAATGAATGCTTGGTGCTCGTGATCAGTAGTAGTGAGAGAGGCCAACGGTGGCATCCTCTGCCGGCGCCATCTCAGCCGACAGATCCATCCACCTGTACCTAGCGTACATCCCAGCAACGCCAACCAAGGCCACCGCCACGGCGAGCAGCACCGCCCGCACCACCCTGCTCCTGCTCCGGTCCCGGACGAAGCCGTACGACGCCGCCTGGTGCGCGCCTTCGCCTTCGTCGCCGGCGTGGTCGTCCTCATCAGCCGCACGACGCCTCCTCGCGTCCTCCTCTTGCTCCATCTCTTCGTGGCGCTTCTTCTCTTCCGCGGCGGCGGCGGCGGCGAGCCGCGCAGCTTCTTCGTCGGCGGCAGCAGCAGCGGCAGTGGCCTTGGGGTCGTCGTCGAGGGGCGTGAGCCTGGGCATGGTGACGTGGAGCACGCCGTCCTTCTCGAACTTGGCGCGGATGGCGCTGGCGTCGCAGCCGTCGGAGACCTGGATCTCCTTGCGGAAGCGGCTCCACTGGTCGCCCTCGACCGGCCGCTCGCCGCTGACCCTCAGCCTGCCGTTTCTGTCGATCTGCACCCTCAGGTGCTCCTTCTTGAACCCTGCTTCGAAACAACAATGGCGTCACAGACCTCGCGTCGGTCAGCGGAAATGCACAGAGGGGTTTAAGAAGAGAAGCGGAGCAGAGGAATGCGTGCGTGCGTGCGTACCAGGGAGGTTGACGACGAGGGTCTGCTTGCGGGCGTCCTCGACGAGGTCGCTCGACGGCTCGAAGTCGACGTAGGTCCGTGCGGCGGCCATGGCGACGGCGGCGCTTGCAGAACTCGGACGGCGAAGGCGACAAAGGTGGCGGGCGCGAGCTGCTCGTAAAGGATGGATGGATGGATGAAAGCTGATGGAGTAAATCGATGAGCTCTGCGTGCATTATATGCGTGCCGGGGATGGACCTGGGGGGTGCGCGCGTGGGTGGAGTGCGGCGAGGGGGGAGGCATTGCTTGCGCACGAGGAGCAAGCGATGGATCGATCGGCCGGGCCGGGTACGTCGCGCTCGCTGGGTCGGTCGGTCTACCGCGCGATGCCGCCGATACCTTTCCTTGCCGTGAGAGCGGTTTTCCTCTGTTCGCGGGCGTCCGTCGGCAAACCAACCGGTGGCCTCCCCCCTCTGGCGTCTCTTCTCTTCTTCCCACCTCGGCGGTCATGGTGGTGCACCGCACGTCGCAGTCGTGGGATTGGATCCCTTTCTTCCCGAAATGCACCGAGCTCTTCCGCTGTTTGGCTAACTCCTCGTTTTGCAGCGCTACACTCCTGTAAATTATACTACGTACATGCCTCCATCGGTCCTTCAGTTTTCAAATGGAAATCACATGCAATCGGATGGTATACACCTGTAGAATTTAATCGGGCGTACATCTTTTAGTATTTTACATACCTAAGCATTGCCGATTGTATAGCTAAGAATTGCTTCCAGACTAGGACAGCACCTAGTTTTTTCGATTCTACAATCGCAGTCTTTATTTCTCAATTTATTGTAAATGATATGACAATTGTTTGAAAATTAAATTCCAATTCCCTAAAAAAATACGAGTGTATATTTTACAACGATGCCAAGCAGGACATTACAATTTTTTTAACATTTATTAGGGCAAGCGTGGCCCGGCTTGTGAGTGGCACCGACTCTATGGCGTGTTTGGTTCCAATTCAATTTTTTAAGTTTCCCTAATACTTTATCTGGTAGAGACTACATGAAAATTCAAGCTCTGCAGTCGAAAAAAAGTTCAAAACAAACCTTGAACTTATAGACAAAACCTAAATCGAATCCTGAAATTTTAATCTCGGAAATCAACATACCAAACTCTTTGATCTCGTTGTATTTTAAACCCTGAGGGCGTTTCCAAAACATGAATTTTCAACGTGACGATCAACTCAAAAGATTTGTGGATGGGCGCCACATAAAAATAGCAATTTTAGGAAAATATAAGCAATTTTAATTGACCGAAAAATTTGTAAACCGTATTTTTTTTGGAATTTGAAATTCTTTTTGAAAATATATTTTTACAATATATTTTTAAAATGTTTGTTTTTTTCAAAAAGTTCTTCATAAATTCAAAAATATATTGGGATTTTTAAAAATGTTCTCCCATTTCAAAAATTGTTCAGCGGTTACAAAAATTTTGTTTCTATTTTTGGTCACAAATGCAAAAATAATTTCCTTTTTAAAAAGGTTTTCTAATTATTTGAATTATGTTTAAATTTTAAAATAGTTCACATTTAAAAAGTGCAATTTCAAAAAATGTTTGCATTAAAAAAAAATTAAAAGAAATTTTGAATTAAAAAATACATATATGAGCACTTAATATGATTTCAACACAAGTTAAAAAATGTTCTTTACCATCAGTGAATGTTGGTCATGAGGCCATGCGCGATCGACAGCTCCCTATCGAAGAACAGGCAGTAGGTTCCTAGTGGGTCGACAGCCCATATAATTTTCATTTTGGTATATATTTTCTGAATTTCTGCCCATACCCATCCAGTATAGTATCCCATGCTACAATTTATAAGGAAACATTTACTAAGATGACATAATAATATGCTTACAACTCGTTTGGCTCGCCTCATTTTGATCATAATTTAAGGATTATATTTCGAAATTCCGACCCTACTAGTTTGACTGACATGGAATTAGGCATTGGCATTGGTTGTGTTGCTGCATTGGAATTAAGCATTGACATTGGTTGCGTTGCTACTCGCCGCAGGTGCTTGCCCCGCTTGCCTCTCATACCCGTTCGACCATCTTCTTGGCGTTTCGTGTTTGCTGGCTTCCTGGCTGCTAACCCGTTGTCTTGCAGTTGAAGGATGAGCTCGCATCATCCGGGCCGCGATTTGGTTCTTCGCCGGTGGGTCGTCGTGGCACATGTTCCTTGACGTCATGTTTTCTATGTGCACCGAAAGGGGATGTTCTTGTGCTCATGCATTTCTAGGTGTCCACCCGTGGTTAGGGTTTGGTGCTTGATTGATGTCCTATTGTTGCTGGTGGGAGGGGCGGTCTGCTGGTTTTATTTGTTTCTTTTTGTGTTTTCATTGCATTTCTTTGTTTACTTTTTTTTCAGTTCTCATAGGTTAAACTGTTAGTCAACTTATGTCTATCTTTTTTTAGTATACAATGTATATTTTTAGTATACACACGAAATATTTTGTTGATACACAACTAATATATTTAAATACATGACATACATTTTTCTTAAATACATGTTTTGAACACTTTTTAAAATATGTGGTCAACATTTTTCCAAATATACGTTGACATTTTTATGGCAATAAGTATCTTTTCATACACGGTGTATATTTGGTGTATCCATAAAAAAAATTATTAGCACGACTAACAAAAAAAATTAGAATTTTTTATGTCTAATTTTATTTAATGTATGTTGTAAATTTAAAGTATATATAAGGATATTTTGCCACATTTATAGATTTAAATATTCCCTTCAATCCATAATAGGGAGCACATAATTTTTTAAATATATATTTTGACATACAGTTTCTCATGTAATTTTAACTTTTTATACTATAAAAACATTTTTAAACTCGTTAAAAAAATTCCAGATATATATTTTGATGTCGTCCATTTTATCTTCTTTTTTGATGAGAAAATATCGTCCATTTTATCTTGTACATAAGCGAGGCATAGACGGCATCCGGTTCTTTTCTGTGTAGGCGGCATCGGCGCAGTCTGTCTCGCAGACCAGAAACAGGCCCGTCGTCGACAGAGCAGGCAAAATGTCAATCTCCAGGCATGGGGTTGGGAGGCGATCGAGGGCAGAAAGATGTAGAGAGCGCGTGCGTCGGCGGCGGGAGCGGGCGACGCGTGGAAGGCCTCCTGGTCGCCGTGGCGGCCTGCATGTGCGCATGCACGCCACCCTATAGCCGCCCTCCCCCCCCCCCCCCCCCCCACCCCCTGCACCTACACATTGCGCACGCACGCGGACAAACCAAAGAAGTAATTAGCCATGGACATGGATGTGATTAGTGGTCGGAACGTCGACACGGCGGCGCCGGCGGCGGGTGACGGCACCGCGCCAGGCAAGGCGGCCGCCGGCGGCGGTGGCGGCCGAAAGCACCTCTCCTCCATCGCCAACCACGTGCTCCACCAATGCTCCATGTACGTCCCTGCGCCTCCTCCTCCTCCTCTTCCTCCTGTATTATCTCCGTTGGTTAAATTTATCGATTAACCGCTCCTCTCGATCCTTTCTGCTGATTTTGCTGTCGATTTATGGAATCAACCAACTTTATACCTCGAACAGCTCGAGTGAGCCCGCCCGTTCTCGCGGCGGTTTTGTTCACTTGATGTAGTTAGTTTACTCTGGGCAATTTACTTAGAGCTTTTATCTGCAAAAAATAATATGACAGTCGATACTGAACAAGAGTGTGTTCAGGTTAACCACTGAGAATCAGGGGCGGACCTAGAACGAAAATTTCCCGGTGTCCACATGTATGTCATGCACAGATGGATATATACCGCACCATATACTGTAGAAAAAAATATCACTCAACAAATTAAAATGTACATCAGAAATGAGGCGTTTCACTTATTGATTATGTAAAGTTGAACAATACAACATAATAAATACTTCAAATACTAATAGAAATAAATATATTCGGCCATGATAGCTTAAGACAACACGTCTCGATTGCCTACTATACTTCTTCTGTTCACAATTATAAGATGCAATTAAAAAAAATTACCTTCACCTGAAATTATTTATTGGTTAAATGGATGTATCTAGCATTTATATACATCCATTTGAACGTTAAGTAATTATGTTCGCAACAAGTACATGTTTTACTGTGTTTGTTCATTTATTAGAACAACAACGTTTTATATTTATGAATGAAGAAAGTAGAATAAAACATAAGATTGCGCTATGCTCATGTGGTATGGTTAGAAAATAAACCAAAACACATGAAACAGAAGGAAAAATTGAAATCGCAGCAACTCAACTCCCAGTTATATTACCCGTAAATTAAAATATGCAACCATACAATCTGCAAAGACAAAATTTAGATACATATGCGTATTTAGAGAGATTGATAACCTTACCAAGTGACGTGCCTTTTTACTTTCGAAATTCTACGTAAAAGATTGGCTCGAGTGCGGGACAAGGCCGCAAGGAGGCGCACACGTATAGGATCGACCGATCCAATCGATCGATGGTAGAGCTAGCTACCAAGCCTAGGTTCAAAAAAAAAAAAGAGGTAGCCACCAAGCCTAGCTGGCTCCAATCGACCGTATAAGCTGCTACGCTAGATGGGCCACGCCTGGTTGTTGGTTCACTGCTTCTCTCCTCCCTCGGCTCGCTCAAGTCCGATCCAACCGGTGTCCAGCTCAAAAATTTATCGGTGTCCTAGGCTGAATGGTAAGGGTTACGTAGGGTAAACGGGAACTCTACCCGGTGTCCAGTGACACCGGTTGGACCAACGTGGGTCCGCCCCTGCTCGCCGCCGTGTATACGCGGAGGCGCCCGTGGCTGCCGGCCCCAACGGCCTGCGCGGCCCAGACGGCAACAAGTTGTTGCTTATGTTCGTGTTCGTCGCTCTGCAGCCAAACGACAAGTTAGGTGCGGATGTCTAGGGCCCATCTCAAATAGGGATCCAATATATTTATATGTAACTACATTATACAAATATAATTTGTGAAATATAACGTAAGCAAGTGTATGGGTGAGAGGGGGGGGGGCATTAGCCCCCATCCCTCCTAAATTTTTATTATTTATATTTGTTAAATGGTTGTTTGTGATTGAAGACATGTATGTTATAATTATTATCCGTATCATATAATCATGATTTATTAAGATTTTATTTGTTAATTAAGATTACATTTTTGGTGTTTGTGCTTTTATATTAAATTTTCATGATGTGATATATAACTATAAATATTTATATTACTAGATAATCGCCCGTGCGTTGCAACGGAACATAAATATTCTAATAGTTGAACACTAATCATATTCTAATAGTTGAACACTAATCGTTCCATCATTTTATATGCAATTTTATTAGTATTAAATATTGTAGTATGCCAGGCGAGAAGCTATATTCTTTCAATTTTTGGGTTGGGCGCTACTAGAATATATGGAATGTAAAATGAGTGTAAGGAAAGATCCTGGGCTGTTTAATTAAATGGATGAAAGGAAATATCTGGGCTGTTTAATTGTATGGTCGAAAGGAAAGAAAACTGGGCGGTTTAAATTGTGCTACAAAGGAAAGGAAAGTGATGAATGTGTGGTTGTACACAATGAATGGCAATAATCTTGGGCGGTTTAATGCAATGATCCTGGACGGTTTAAAGAATGCTACTAAGGAAAGTGGTGTTGTGTGGTGGACGGTTTAATTAGTCTTAGACTGACTGGTGGCGCATACATGGTTGACGAAAACCTTGGCAAAACACGAAGGAGGGACCGTGAGTAACCGTTAGCCATTTTTTAGATATAGAGATAGAGATAGAAACTATGTTATATTAGTCGTTAGGTTTGTTGTACCTCGTTCGGACTAGGGCCTCCATAATAACAAGACCGGCCCTGCCAGCGTGGGAGTCTTCCTTGGCGGCCTCGGAGGATTCATAGCAATCATCTTCAACATCTATTTCAGCAAGAACGCGCCCGCGCATTGATGCTTAGTAATTGATGCATTGAACATGTTAATTCATGGTCACGAGTTTGTTAGGATATCTATCAGATATCTATGGGATAAGCTGCTATATTTATGGTCTAGTGTACTTCAATTTGTTCCGCATAATAAATTGGTCAACATGGTGCATAACAAATGATGGCAATCTGAACTCCTGTTTAGTCAGTGGAGCCTACGTTCTGGTATGATTAGATTAGTCCCAATGCTCTGTGCATTCATATTCATCAGATTCAGGCACAGTTCAAAGTTTAAACAGAGACTGAAGATTAGTTTCAGTTTTGCTACACTAATAATTATCTACCACTGTAGCTTAGAGATGAAATTGAGTAGCTAACATGTCCATGACATACAGGATGCTGCGCAAAAGCGTCGACGAACTAGTCGCAGACTTCGAGTCGGGCCTGAAGACCGCCGCTCTGGACAACTATTCAAGGAGACTAGTCGAGTACTGCAGCCTTCAGGCGCTGCAATCTGTAACATCTCCTGATATAGGGGACATCATTCATGAGGGATCGCTTAGCCGGTTCACGTTTGATATGATGTTGGCCTGGGAGACGCCCACGCCATCGGACCAACAGATTACCATGGTCAGTGCTCTGGACATGTATATATGTGGCAGATGATGATGCTACGACGATTCTGAACTCACTCGGCGCTCAAATATTACAGGAAAGCATATCAAAAGAAAGAGAGGATCGGAAGGAACCGCTTGGAGCTGATGAAGTTGTTATGGGCGATGACACGTCATTGTTCTATTCGGATATGATGCCCCTTCTGGTAAGTGTGCTAAAAACATGACTTGTTTTCAGAACACTGATCTAATGATGTGTTGCTTACTCTAAGCATTGGTGGATTGACAATCCCATAGGTGAATGAAGAACCAACTGTTGGAGAGGACGCATATGTGTGGTTTGGATCTGTATTCCCTTTGGCTTGTGATGTCGTCAATGCTCGATTCACTTTTGAAGCCCTCACCGCGACCACAGCTAACAGGCTCCACTATCCTGCTTACGACAAATTCCTTAAGGAAATGGATAAGTGCGTTGCAACTCACAATTGCCACAGCAATACAACCACACAAAAAATTTCTCACTTCTATCAAACATGATCAGTAGCACTTCATCAGCCAAAAGTTCACTTTTGGATGTCGCAACGCTCACAAGGGTTATCTGTGGTTTTCTTAGGTCCTTCAAGCTTTTGCAAAACTTGCCAACTCCAACAGAAGTTGAGTTTGCTGAAGATGAATTCATTTTGCACATGGAAGGGACAGCAGGAACACAGAGGGTGGTTCGACACATCGGGACCAGCAGCTGGCCTGGTAATCCATATAATCACTAATGTGTTCTTCTGTTTTCCTTATCCTACCGTCCGACATTGGAAATTTAGTATTGACCGTTTGTGGGCTTTCTGCATATGAAGTATGGCCAAGTATGGAAATGACTGGTTGCTAATTCATGATGGATTTTGTAGGCAGGCTGACTCTAACAAACAAGGCCCTGTATTTTGAGGCTTCTGGAAAAATTTCATATGGGCCTGCTTTCAAGGTCGACCTTTCAGACGCTGAAATGGATCGACAAGTTAAACCAGCTTCAACCGGTCCTTTTGGTGCGCCATTGTTCGACAAAGCCATTGAATTCGAATCACTGTGAGTTCTATCTTAACTTACGATTTTAATGACAACTTGGAGATATTATACCGTACTCCGTAGTAAACATTTTTGTTATCATTCACTCGGAATTATCGCTCACAGGAACAATAACCATTATTTGTTGGTAAGACAGTAACCGTTAGTTCATCTGTGCAGACCAGAACCTCTGCTTCTGGAGTTCCCGGAGATGACCAGCTCAACACGGCGGGATCTGTGGCTTACCATGATAAGAGAAGTAACCTTTCTCCACCGTTTCATATCGACGTATAACATAGAATCCCCCATCCACAAATGGGAGGTACACTCAAGAATCATATTGGGGGTAATAAGGCTCCATGCTGCAAGGGAGATGCTAAGGATGTCACCACCGCCGCCTTCTAGCTTCCTGATATTCTCGCTATATGATGAACTTCCAAAAGGTGATTTTGTGCTCGAGCAACTAGCAAACAAGCTGAAAGAGACGTCGACCATAACTTCGTTCAGTGCATCATATGTTTTCAAGAGTTTGAGTAAGTCGGATCCAATTGCGTTAAGCGCGGAGATGGCGAAAGAGCACGACAGGGACTCGAGTAGCCATGAACAGCCCTTGGCCTCTCTGGGGAACACTATTGATCAAGTAAGAGATGAGGCTAGGGATGTTACTGTTGCTAATGCTTCTATTGAAGGGATGAAGGAAGAAGGTCTCACTGATAGCCTCCTCGTATTAGTGGTATGATTAACTGCATCTAGTCTCCTCTGTTATCCCTTCTTTTTCTTGGTGGATATATTGTCGATCTCTTCTGAATTGCAGTTCCAGTTGCTTCTTGATACTTCGTACTACTGAACCAGCATTACACTGAATATCCCTCTTCTTTCTTTGTAGGGGTTGGTAAGCCCAATCAGCAAACTGGGTCCAGTGATCCAAGAGATAATGTCGTGGGATAGACCGCTTGTCACGGCCGGTGTCCTTGCTGTAACCTTGCTGACCATATACAAGTAAGATTATAAACATCCTCATCACTGATTCCTGACCACTTATTGGTGTTTACTTGAGTTGGAAATGGTACGGGGAATGTAATGTGCAAGTTCCATCCATACTTTTTGATGCAGCGAGTGGGTCGGTTACGCCCTGGCGGCATTCCTAATACTGGCGGTGGGCGCAATGTTCTGGGCCAGGCAGAGGAAGATCGGCGAGATATGCTCGGAGGTGATCATCGACAAGTCCTCGGACAAGACAACGATGGAGAGCATAGTGGAGGCGCAGCACAGCATGAAGAAGGTGCACGAGTACGTCAAGACCGCGAACGTCGTGATCCTCAGGTTATGGTCCATTGTTCTGGCCCGGTCACCAAAGGTATGAAATGAATATGATCACACACTAATTTGAATCACTGATCATCATAATGTGTGCATTGTTCGGCTGGTGAGTGCTGACCGTCATATGTACTCTGATGATCTGGTTTTGGACGATTCTGTTTTGTGAATGCAGCACACGGAGACGGTGATCTGGATGCTGACGGGCCTCGCGGTGGCGCTGGCGGTGGTTCCTTTCAAGTACGTGCTGATGGGGCTGGCGGCGAGCTGCTTCGCGGCGAACACGTGGGTCGCGAAGGCGGTGTCGGACCCTCGAGGCGGGCGGCGCTGGAGGGAATGGTGGGAGTCCATACCGGCCGTCCCAGTTCATACGGTCGACAAGGGCGAGCTGCGAACAGGTTGAAGAGAAGGCCGGCTGAAAATCCCTGGTGTCATTTAGCTGATCTTGCTATGTATGTACAGTTGTACACGCTGGTAGCTTCGTTTGCTATGTATGTACGTCGTCAAATGGTCTTGTGTTGTATGAATAAATGAAATACGTAATCGGGTTCTGAAACAAAGTCGAGCAAGAGAGATCACTCCACAGCGCGGGCGGTTACGGTGAGCTCTAGCAGACTAGCAGAGTCGACATATCCATCCAATAGTAGCTGTCATATAGAAAGTGACGTCGTTAGCTCGAGCTTAAATACTCTCTACGTTAACAGTAAAATTGAAAAAATCGAAAATAATTCCAAATGTTTTTTCTAATGCACATTGATAGAAGTTTTACATATGTGCGAATTTTTGTGATATATTTTTTCCTTTAATTGATCAAGGTACTTCCACCGAATTGTCCCTTCTATGATTGGAATAGTTCATGTCCCTTCTATGATTTAGGGTCAAGCTCCGCCACTGCATTGGAGGAGGCAGTATTGTACATAAGCAGCACCGAAGACACGAGCGTCCTTGTTTAAGATCAAAACCGAGCGATCTATGCATTGGTAGAACCGCCGTCCGTAGAGTAGAAAAAGGAGAGTGATGGGTCGAACAGCTTCTGTGAAGAGCAAATCAGGCTTGATCATTTTTTTTTATCGATTTTCCATCTTTGATCGCTACTTCCTCGTCAAACATAATAAAAGCGTCAACAAGCGTAAAAACAACAATGAATAATCTTTATCTATAGCTTGTATGTACTCCTTTCGGGCCATATTAATGGACTTAAATTTGTCTAGATACATATGCATCTAGTCTAAATATTTAACTAGATACATACGAATCTAGACAAAGTTGAGTCCATTAATATGAACAGGAGGTAATAGGTTTTTCTCAATAAAGAGCTTTTATGTAGATAGAACACGCTAATTTTGTATAGTTCGATGTTATATATCTATAATACCATGCATTCTCACATATTTATTTTTTTGACATGCAAATTATCCACATCATGAAATAATTTCACCATATAAAATTTACTTTTCACTAACTTTGCATATACATAATTTCATTAACTTCGCATGTGCATGCAACCTAACACAAATAGATTTTTATGCACTCACTCTCATGATTTATAAGCGATTTTTTATAGAAAATTAAATTATGAATTACCTCACATTTTATGTTGCTATGTGATATATTTTTTATGAATGCACATATGTAGTTGCTATCATTGTTTGAGGTTTAACCAATGATGTGATATCTCCATTGTCTCTACTCGATGTTGTTTTAGTCTCATATCATCTCTCTGACATATTGTTAATCTAATAAATTACCAAAAAAATCACACTTCTTTTTAGATTTTTACTCTACACAATATCTTTTTCACAAAATAATTTCTAATCATATTATACTAAGTTTCATACATTTTCATATTTTAAAATATTAAAATATTTATTAACAATTTCCACAGCAACCCGCGGGGTATGGGAGCGTCGATTTGTTGCCCGAGGGCATCTGCACCCGAAGAAACAACAAATAAATAAATATGAAAACAGCTTAGAAAAATATAATTTTTTTGTGGATGAAGATGATTGCATGTGAGATATTCATGCAATTTTTTGAAGAAGTTTGGACATCTAGAGAGCTCGCGATAAAAAAAACAAATTTGTAATTTCTATAAATGTCATTATTCATACATTATTTCAGACTGAATTTGTTTTTTTTTGCCGCGAGCTCCCTAGATGTTTAGAAAATCTTAAATTTTATACGGACATCTAGCGCCTATGCATCTTTTATGATAATAAATTTGGAATTTTTTATAGATTTTTTGTATGTCTTTTTGAGAGTTTCTTGTGTAGGAGCATATAAGTTTGCAGTCTTGCTAAAAATCAGTCGACTGAGATTTAACTAAGTCCCAATCGACTTTGCAATATTTTATACCATCGTTTGCAACATTTTTTTATCCATTGCAACATTTAATTTGTTGGTTGTAACATGCTGTTCTTGATGGGTTGTAGCACGTTTTCACACCGGTTGCAATATCTATCATTGACGCTAGTAGCATTTTTAATCACATCGGTTGCAGCATTAGTTATCATTGCTGGCAAAACTGCTGCAACATTTATTGTCACCGGTTGTAGCATCTAGCCGTGCCGCTTGCAGCAAAAAAATATTGTTGACGTTACTCGACTGAGACTTCGTTAAATCTCAGTCGACTGAGTTCTAAATAGACCTATAAATTTGGGCTCAGATTCAAACATCCCGTGGTTTATCGTCTAGTTTATGAAGTAGCCGGATACATCATAAGGATAGTTTATGATGCGTGTATTGTACAGAGTTAAGGGCTGCTAAACGAGTTATTCTATTCTAAAATCGAAGATGACCGATCAATGTCCACAAGCTAAATTTGTACCAGCGAAAATTCAGTCGGAAGCAACGCGATCTTTCGAAAATCTTTCGCAATCTTTTGCCCATTTCGTAGTGCTGGCAAATCACGGGACGATTTCCCAGCCGCTATTCGCTGGCGAATGGCGATCGCGGCCAAATCGCCCACCATTTAAAATCTGCACAGAAGGACCGCGTGGGTTAGCATGAGCACCGACCGATCCAGCAATGGCGCCGGCAGCACCACCGCAAGAAGCTCCTCCGCAGATCAGCGTGGTCGAGAGCACCGTCGTTGCCCCCTCGCCGATCCCATTCCCACCGGCGCCGGAGACCTCCCTCCCGCTCACCTTCTTCGACGTCTTCTGGCTCAACTTCCCGCCAGTGGAGCGCGTCTTTTTTTACCGCCTCAACCCCGGCAACGACGCCGCCGCCGTCCTCTACAACCTCAAGGCCTCACTCTCCCAAGCTCTCCGCGCCTTCTACCCGCTCGCCGGTCGGCTACGCGTCAGCCCCGGCACCTCCGACCGCCACGAACTCCAGTACAAGCCCGGCGACGGCGTCACGTTCACCGTCGCCAAGTGCAACCTCGACGTCGACGAGCTGGCCGTGGACGAGCCTAGGGAGGTCGCCAAGATCGCACAGCTCGTGCCGCCTCTCCCGGACGGCGGCGCGGTGCTCGCCCTGCAAGCCACGGTGTTGCGCGGCGGCCGCGGCCTCTCCGTCGGCATTGCCCTGCATCACGCCGCCTGCGACGGGGCGTGCTCCACGCGCTTCCTCCACACCTGGGCCGCGGCCAGCGCCGGCGCCGGAGCGCCTCCGCCCCCTGTCATCGACAGAACTCTTATCAAGGACCCAAGCGGTCTCTGCGACGCCTTCGTCAGAGGCATGGCGACTACGAAGAAGATAGAGGTAGAGAACGTCAAGATGGCCGGCGATAAGCTCCTCGCCACCTTCACGCTGTCCATGGAGGACATACAGCGCGTCAAGGACGTCGTGCGGCTGGCTGCGGCCGGCGAGGCGGGCCCGCCGCCGCGATGTTCCTCGCTGGTTGCCGCCTTCAGCCTGATCTGGTCATGCCACCAGCGCGCTAAACAAGACGGCGACGGCAACGACCCGACCTACATCGTCTTCCCCGTCGACCACCGCTCACGGATGGAGCCTAATCCTGTCCCGAACGAGTACCTCGGCAACTGCGTCGGCGCCGCCCTGCACGCCGCGCCCAAGGACCTGCTTGCCACGTCCGGCGCCGTCGGCCTCTTCACCGCGTGCACGGCGGTGGCTGCGGCGATCGAGCAGGCGGTGGGCGTTGGCGGCATTGGGTCACCGGACGTGTGGTTGAAGAGGATAAGGGAGGCCAGGTTATCCGCCGGCGGGGTGCTGACCGTGGCTGGTTCGCCGAAATTTCGGGTCTACGACGTCGACTTTGGGTTCGGGCAGCCGGTGAAAGTGGAGATCGTGTCCGTAGCGAGGACCGGCGCCATGGCGGTGGCGGAGAGACGCCGGAGCAGCGGCGGGGTGGAGGTGGGCATCTCTCTGCCACCGGACGCCATGCGGAGATTCCAAGACTGCTTCCACGATGCCATCCACTGGTAGAAAATGGGGCAAGCGTCTAAGCCTTTAGTACCGGTTTCCTTACAAACCGGTACTAAAGGGGTCTTTCGTACCGGTTTGGGCGTCCAGGCGGGCGAGGAGCTTTCGTATCGGTTCGAGTTAGGAACCGGTACTAAAGGTTTTCGGCCAAAATTTCAGACGGTGGGTGGGGCCAGGGCTGGTCCTTTGGTACCGGTTCATGTGGAGAACCGGTACTAACACCCGATTCATCCCTGTCCCATGCCCACCCGATTCATCCTTCAAATTTTCCTCTCTCTCTCACATTTCTAAATTTTTTGCACCTCTCACACTCCAACAAATCTTCATTTTTTGTCCACCATTTTAACAAGATTAACGACATCTATCTATCCAAGGGTTAGCAATATCATCCTTTCTTCCGGCGTTCCTAATTTAGCTCATCTCTTTGCTAGTTAACTCGTATTATTTTTCTAGTGCTAGCAAGGTGTTCGATGAAATGCCTAAGTTAGGGATTTTATTTTATTTATATGAAATTTGAGCTGAAATTATATTATGTTTTGTAGGTTTTAGTATCATCCCCGTCCTCACCGTTGTCGATCGCCAGCGTCGTCCCCTAGCCGACACCGTACCACCTCGGTGAGCCCCTTCTTTTTTATAAAAAAACTTAGTTTCCGCACAGATGAAGTCAGAAAGGGTTGAAAATTGATGGTTACGACGCAATAAGCAAAGGACACAAGCGAAGAAAAATGATGAAAATTGACAGATGAAGTCAGAAAGGGTTGAAAATTGATGATGTGGCTTTGAATGGTTCATTTTGAACACACAAAAAGTCTCAAGGATTTCTAGATATATCAACAAAACACACGGTTTCGCCTGCATACAGCCCAACTGTGGCTCGTGAGTGCCCGCACATCAAATGCACCATTGGGCGTATGCAGGCCAATCCAAATTATTTGTATTTGGTCGATGAACTGAAGGATTTCTAGATATATCAACAAAACACACGGTTTCGCCTGCATACAGCCCAACTGTGGCTCGTGAGTGCCCGCACATCAAATGCACCGTTGGGCGTATGCAGGCCAATCCGAATGATTTGTATTTGGTCGATGAACTGAAGGATTTCTAGATATATCAACAAAACACACGGTTTCGCCTGCATACAGCCCAACTGTGGCTCGTGAGTGCCCGCACATCAAATGCACCGTTGGGCGTATGCAGGCCAATCCGAATGATTTGTATTCGTACACACCGAGTGTCCGAGAGGTGGGATATATATAGGGTTCGTGTGCCTCTTTAGCCCCGGTTGCTAGCACAAACCGGTACTAGCGCGAGACCTTAACTGTGTACAGGCCGGTTCCCAGATCCAACGACTCACAAGCCGGATCCAACGACTCACAAGCGCTTAAAAGAAACACGCGATCCGTGTACTTCTTCCTGATTGGTGGGATTCAGAGCCGGGTGAGGTTAAAAGCACGCGCAAAGCCAACCTCCACTATTTCTCTTCTCGCGAAGTCTTCCCCTTCCGCGGCACCGCCACCATCCAGTTTTTGCCGTAACCCTCTCAACTTTTTAGCACATGCTATGTGGGTCAAATGATGATACCATGCCAAGTTTCAACATTTTCGGAGTTCATTTGTAGTGCTAGAAACTGGAAAATTAAATAAAGCAAAAAAGACGGTGGGTGGGGCCAGGGCTAGTCCTTTGGTACCGGTTCATGTGGAGAACCGGTACTAAGTTAGGGATTTTATTTTATTTATATGAAATTTGAGCTGAAATTATATTATGTTTTGTAGGTTTTAGTATCATCCCCGTCCTCACCGTTGTCGATCGCCAGCGTCGTCCCCTAGCCGACACCGTACCACCTCGGTGAGCCCCTTCTTTTTTATAAAAAAAACTTAGTTTTATGTGATAAACTTGAATATTAATTAAGTTGTTCACTCATATATCTATGATGTTGTGTAATTAATGATTTTTGATATACATATATAATGCAGATGAGTCAACAATGGATGTACGGTGACCGGTGCCATCCCGACTTCATTAAAGGCATGCATTATTTTCTCAGCGTGGTTGAGGCAAACAACCGGACGAATGGTTTCATCTATTGTCCATGTAGTTCCTGTAAGAATATGAAGGATTACTCTACCCCAAAGACCATTCACGTCCACCTGCTGGAGAACGGTTTCATGCCTAGCTATAATTGTTGGACCAAGCACGGAGAAAGGGGGGTTATATTGGAAGACAACGAAGAAGAAGAGGATAGTGACAACTATCCTATTTTCACTGAAGACGGTGATAGTAGAATGGGGGAAGACGAAGCTGAAGAAGAGCCGATTTTTGATGACCCCGATGACGATTTGGGTCGGGCCATTCTTGATGCGAAGATAAACTGCGGAAGTGAAAAGGAGAGGTTGAAGTTGGAGAAAATGTTAGAGGATCACAACAAACTGTTGTACCCAAATTGCGAAGATGGCCAGAAAAAGCTGGGTACCACGCTGGAATTGCTGCAATGGAAGGCAGAGAATGGTACTACTGACAAGGGATTTGAAAAGTTGTTGAAAATAATAAAGAAGATGCTTCCAGGGGAGAACGTATTGCCCTCTAGTACGTACGAAGCAAAGAAGGTTGTCTGCCCTCTAGGATTAGAGGTGCAGAAGATACATGCATGCATCAATGACTGCATCCTCTACCGCAAGGAGTACAAGAATTTGAATGCATGCCCGGTATGTGGTGCACTGAGGTATAAGATCAGGCGAGATGACCCTGGCGATGTTGAGGGCGAGTCCACCCCCAGGAAGAGGGTTCCTGCGAAGGTGATGTGGTATGCTCCTATAATACCACGGCTGAAACGTTTGTTCCAAAACAAAGAGCATGCCGAGTTGTTGCGATGGCACAAAGAGGAGCGTAAGAAAGATGTGATGCTAAGACACCCCGCTGACGGGTCGCAGTGGAGAAAAATCGACAGAAAGTTCAAGTCATTTTCAGATGACGCAAGGAACTTAAAACTTGGTCTAAGTACAGATGGCTTTAATCCTTTCAGGGAGCAGAGCTCCAGTCATAGCACCTGGCCAGTGACTCTATGTATCTATAACCTTCCTCCTTGGTTGTGCATGAAGCGGAAGTTCATTATGATGCCAGTGCTCATCCAAGGCCCGAGGCAACCAGGCAACGACATTGATGTGTACCTGAGGCCATTGGTTGAAGAACTTTTACAGTTGTGGCATGAAGAAGGTGTACGTGTGTGGGATGAGCACAAAAAGGAGGAATTTGACCTGCATGCCTTGCTTTTTGTAACCATCAATGATTGGCCTGCTCTTAGTAACATTTCAGGGCAGTCAAACAAGGGATACAATGCATGCACACACTGTTTAGGTGAGACTGACAGTATATATTTGGGAAACAAGAATGTGTACCTGGGGCATCGTCGATTTCTTCCAAAACAACATCACGTAAGAAAGAGAGGAAAGCATTTCAGAGGTGAGGCAGATAACCGAACGAAGCCTACCCGCCCTACTGGGGATGTTATATATGATATGGTCAAGGATTTAAAAGTGATCTTTGGAAAGGGTCCTGGCGGACAATCTGTTCCGCATGATGTTGACGGACACGTACCCATGTGGAAGAAGAAGTCTATATTCTGGGAGCTACCCTACTGGAAATTCCTAGAGGTTCACTCGGCAATCGACGTGATGCACGTGACGAAAAATATTTGCGTGAACCTGCTAAACTTCTTGGGCGTGTATGGGAAGACAAAAGATACACCGGATGCACGGCAAGACCAGCAAAGTATCCACGAAGGAAACAACCTGAATCCAGAGAAGTATCAAGGTCCTGCCAGCTACGCTCTTACCAAAGAAGAGAAGGAGATCTTTTTTGAAGTACTGAGTAGCATCAAGGTCCCGTCTGACTTCTCGTCGAATATAAAGGGGATAATAAACATGTCAGAGAAAAAGTTTCAAAACCTAAAGTCTCATGACTGCCACGTGATTATGACACAATTACTTCCGGTTGCATTGAGGGGGCTTCTGCCGGAAAATGTTCAAGTACCCATTGTCAAGCTATGTGCGTTCCTCAATGCAATTTCTCAGAAGGTGATCAATCCACTAACTGTACAAAATTTACAGAAGGATGTGGTGCAATGTCTAGTCAGCTTCGAGTTGGTGTTCCCACCATCCTTCTTCAATATTATGACACATCTCCTAGTTCACCTGGTCGAAGAGATTAGCATTCTCGGTCCTGTATTTCTACACAACATGTTTCCCTTTGAGAGATTCATGGGAGTCTTAAAGAAGTACGTTCATAACCGTGCTAGGCCAGAAGGAAGCATCTCCAAGGGCTATGGAACAGAGGAGGTCATTGAGTTTTGTGTTGACTTTATTCCTGACCTTAAGCCGATCGGTGTTCCTGAATCGCGCTATGAGGGGAGACTGGGTGGAAAAGGCACGCTAGGGAAGAAAGCAACAACGTGTATGGACGAACATTCTTTCACTCAAGCACACTACACGGTTCTACATAATTCTATCTTGGTGGCTCCGTACATAGTGGAACACAAGGATATCTTACGCTCCGAATACCCGGAGCAACGTGAAGATTGGATTGATGGAGAACACATGAAGACTTTCGGCGGTTGGTTGCAAAATCGTCTAATGAATGTCACTGATGAAGAACAACTATACTTGTTGGCCAAGCAACCATCTTCGACTATATCGACTTTTCAAGGGTACGAGATTAATGGGAATACATTTTACACGTTCGCCCAAGATAAAAAGAGCACCAACCAAAACAGTGGTGTCCGCTTTGATGTAGCAGAGGGCAATGGGAAGAAGGTCACATATTATGGGTACATAGAGGAGATATGGGAACTTGACTATGGACCTAATTTCAAGGTCCCTTTGTTCCGGTGCAAATGGTTCAACCTGAAAGACGGGGTACAAGTAGACCCGCAGTACGGAATGACTACAGTGGATCTCAAGAATCTAGGGTACGACACCGAACCATTCGTCCTAGCCAGTGAAGTGGCTCAGGTTTTTTATGTGAAGGACATGTCTACCAAACCGAAAAAAAGAAAAGAAAGGCAAGAGTACACATCATACGACGAGCCAAAACGCCACATAGTTCTTTCAGGAAAAAGAAACATCGTGGGAGTAGAGGACAAGACAGACATGTCAAAAGATTATAATAAGTTTGATTATATTCCACCCTTCAAGGTAAAAACTGACCCAAGCATCATCTTAAATAATGAAGATTGTCCATGGTTGCGTCGCAATCAGAAGAAAGGGAAACACACGAAGAAAAATCAAAAGACTAGCTAGATAGGGATCATAACTTGTGTATCTCAATATGGAAATCACTTTTGTGTAATGATGTTACTGTATGTAAGATATGGAAATCACCGCGACATCGGCAACTCCAACATTCGAATCTAGCCATGTGTATCTTAATTTTCAGTTGAGCTATGTACTTTAATTCGAGTTCAATCGTAATAAAATTTTATTCCCGCACATCCAGAGACAAAGAGCGAAAAAGAGAGAGAAAGGACAAGGGGCAGGGGTGAAAAAAGTGCATGTGCACAAGTGTTGGAGAAAAAGAAATACAAAAGAAATACAAAAAAAAAGAAATAGAAAAGCTGCTCCACGGGAGATTTCGATAAAGAAACTGAAATAGAAAAGAGAAAGAAATAGAAAAGAAAAAGAGAAAGAAACAGAAAATAAAAGAAAAGGAAATAGAAAAGAGAAAGAAACATAAAAAAAAGAAATAGAAAGGAAACAGAAATAGAAAAAAAAGAAATAGAAAAGAGAAATAAATAGAAAAGAAAAAGAGAAAGAAACAGAAAATAAAAGAAAAATAAATAGAAAAGAGAAAGAAACGGAAAAAAAAAAGAAATAGAGAGAGAAAAAAAAGAAATAGAAAAGAGAAAGAAACAGAAAAAAAGAAATAGAAATAGAAAAAAAATAGAAAAGAAAAAGAAAATAAAAGAAAAAGAAATAGAAAAGAGAAAGAAACAGAAAAAAAGAAATAGAAATAGAAAAAAAAGAAATAGAAAAAGAAACAGAAAAGAAAAGAAAAAGAAACAGAAAAGAAAAGAAAAAGAAAAAGAAAAAGGGGCTTTCGTACCGGTTCGTGTTAGGAACCGGTACGAAAGGTTTTCGGCCAAATTTCAGACGGTGGGGTGGGGCCAAGGCTGGACCTTTGGTACCGGTTCGTACCTACCGGTACGAAAGGTCTTTTCCTTCCCCAAATAACCCCGCGCGAGCCACTTTCTTCTCACATCTTCCCCAACTCTCACACTGCTGCCCCCCCCCCCCCCCGAGGAGAAGCTCGCCGCCGCCGCCTCGCTCCCGTGGACGCCGTGGCCTCGCTCACTCGCCATCGTCGTTCCCCGAGCCCCGCCGTGCGCACCACCGTGGTCGACGCGGCCCCGGTGCTCCCGAGCCCCAGCCAGCGTGTCCACCGCGTTCCCCGTGCTCGGCTTCGTCGCCACGCCCGAAGAATCGCCCCCGGACGCCCCGAGCACAACGCCCCACGACGCCCCATTCTCCGCATCGCCGTCGTCTCCATCGTCGATTCCGGCGACTACGGGCGTCCCCAAGCACGCTGCCCTCCCCTACACGCTCGTGGTGAGCGCAGCTACGGACTTCCCCCTCCCCCGTTCATTTCCACGCACTGGAGCCCCGTCGCCTTCGAGCACAGCAACGGCCGCCGCTGTGTGACGTCGCCGGCGTCGACCTCGATATCCCTAGCCGCTCTAACAGCCCCAGTAGACGCGTGGTAACCCCCCAGCTCGATTCCCTTGCCTCTGCCGCGCTGTAGCTCTTCGTCGCCGCCGGGAGGGCAGCGCCGCCACGTCGGGATCCCGCCGGCGTGCTCTGTTGAGCACGGGCTCGAGCCCCCTCCTCTGGCTCCCTGACCTATGGGCCCCGCCCGGGTTAATTAGGGGCCTAACCCCCTTGTTAGCCCCCCATTTGATTAAATTAGATAACTGTTAGTTAGGGTGTTTTACTGACACGTGGGCCACTGGCAGTTTTTTTAATAAAAAAAAATTGTTTAATAAACTAACAGTCACTTACAGTGGGCCCCCTATCCTTTTATTTAATAAGAAATTGTTTTATTAAAAGTGTTAGTATGACATGTGGGACCCCACTGTCATATTAGTTAATTTTATGTTTTTATTTAAATAAGCCACTGACCAATGGGACCCACTGGTCAGTATTAAAACTAATATAATTTATATTAAATAAATAGTAAAAGAAATAGAAAATGATTTATAAATGTTTTAAACTGATTAAAACTTATAAAATCAATATCTTTTAATCTGTAACTCGGATCGAAAAAGTTTATACATGAAAATTGATCAGAAAAATATAACGAATACGGATACGCTACCCGTATACCAACCACACCCCTCTAACATACCGATGAATGAATTAATTGTTTTCAATTGTTATCCATCTAGCAATCCGTTAACCGGTTGTTAGGGTTAGGGTTATTGCTTTCTTCATTTCAATTGTTATCCATCTAGCAATTTTTTATGATCATGACATGATGAATGATATAATTGTTTTCTTAATTTTGTAGTGACATTGAGCTATGGAGGACGACACCTTCGTCCGAAATGAGGATCAAGAAGAAGCCGTGCAGAGAATGATATTTGAGAGTGCCCGTGGGCCGGAACCCGATGGAGATGACTTTGAGCTCACACAATTTCTGAACGATGTCGGTGAGGGATTTGAGTCTGAAGAGATTAGAAGAGAGAACGAAGTGTCCATAACAAACTCCGGCGAGGTGTATATTTATGTATCAAGTCTATGTTCATCAATAGATGCATTCATTTATTTGTGTTGCACTTATTAACGAATCATTTTTCTTTTAGCCTTCTAGATCATCGAGCAAGTCTGTTAAAACAAAACGAGGCCCGACGCAATTGCTAAAGGGCGAGGGTAGGTTAGCCCTCATCGCATTTAATGATAACGGTGAACCGGTGCATCCGAAAGAGCACTGCCGCAAATTTATAAATCAAGCTGGAGTTCTTGTTAGGGACCATGTACCGATCAGCATTCAAGAGTGGTATAAGCCGAAGAACGCGGGGACTGAAGCTAGTTATGTCAACGACGCGTTGAAATTTTTTCTTTGTGACAATCTACTGACACGCTTCAGCCTACCGGAAGACATGACGGAAGGCCAGAAGAAGAAACTCAAGGAATGGACTCTCAAGAAGATGGCCATGCTATTCCAGACATGGAAGAAAAAATTATGGGAGAAATATAAGCATGAAGATCCAGTATTCAATGATAATCTAGTGAAGATAAAAGATCACTGGCCCGCATTTAAGAGGTATAAGCAATCGTCTACTCATGTGTCCCGATCGGTCACAAATACGAAAAATGCTTCAAAGAAGGAATTTTTCCATCATTTGGGGTCAGGTGGCTACAAGACTGTCATTCCGAAGTGGAGAGCGTTTGAAGATAAACTGATGGATGCAGGAATCACTCCACAGACATGGGACTGGCCCGACCGGTCCAGGCTCTGGTTGTTCGCGCATGGGGCAGGGTTGGACCCAATGACAGGGAAGATCGTTGCGCAGGGGAAATGGAAGGACAAAATTGAAGCAATCACGAAGAAGCTTATAGATGCAATTGAAAAGGTCAGAAAGGGAGAGTACATTCCCGATAGAGAGAATGACGAGCTGACACTCGCTTTGGGCAATCCTGAACATGTTGGACGGGTTCGAGCTCGCCCAGGTCTCAACAAGAAGGAAGCGTGGCCGGAGTGCGCTGACACTTATAGAAGCCATTCGCGAAAGAAGAAGAAGGAGTCAGACAGGTTAACGGAATTGTTAAATAGGGTGGAGGCGCTTGAGAAAAATCAGAGGGAACCTCATCAGCCGCTATTTATACATGATCCTCAAGTCGATGCCGACCCATCTCAGCGAAGAAGCAGTGTGGGTTCCTCGCATCTTGACGGATGTGGAGGAAGCTACCCCGTGGATTATGTCACGGAGAAGACAGATTGCGAGCTACATATGTTATTCAGGAACGTGTCCGTTAAGGTGGCGTTCGGCTATGTTTACCCAAATGAAGATGGAGCAACGCACCATCATATGCCCATTCCACCTGGCTGTGTTCGTGTCGGGGTGGATGAAGTTGTTTCGGGTTATGAAACATTGGAGCTTGATTTTCCTAGAGGTGACGATGAGAAGACAATGGCCGATGTCAAGCACGGTTTCACCCTATGGCCCAAGAAATACATCGTCCTTTTGCAAAGGCCACCGATTCCTCGTAGTCCACCTGAGCAGGAAAGGCCACCGACTCCTCTTCGTAGCGGTCCACATGAGCAGCAAAGGCCATCGACTCCTCCTGGTAGCAGTCCACATGAGCAGCAAAGTCCACATCTACCTGAGAGGGACCCCAACGTGAGTCCGCCATCTCGAGATCCTCCGCGTAAGACAGCGTCCTTTAAGCGGAACGGTACACCGCCTAGGAAGAGACCTAGAAAGGAGAAACCACTGCCGCCTATTGAGAAGTTACCTTGGGAAAAAACTATCGAGGAAAACATGGAAACCTGTAAGTCCGAGCTGAAAGCCTTTTTTGCTAAGAAAGTGCCAGAGATCCCTTTTAAGAAGACTCTAGATCCGGTGAAAGTTGTGCGTACCGTTGAGAATCTATATGACCTTGTACCATCGCCGCCATCTGACTATAGAAGTTCTATACAAAAGTCGTATGACGAGATGATGAGGGCTAAAAAACCCACTCAATCGGGTGTCACAGCGAAAAAAAGGAAACAACAAGTGCACCAGCTCGGACAACAACCCGTCCAATCAGTCCCCCCTCTCATGGTGTTTGACGAGAAGGCCATTGAAAGTTCTCGACAATCCATCGATCACCCCTTACATGAAGTAGCATATCAATTTGTTCAAGGGAAAGATTTGGTCGAGAATCTCAGGAAGCTACCAACAAGTATGCGTAATTTGCATGCGTGGTACAGTAATGCCACAAAGAGAGGGATCCAGTGTATCATGGTTGGAGTTAAGGAAGAGCACTACTTCCAAGAATACTCTGTGAGCGTTGACTTCAGCGAACTTTTTCAGTTATACAATCTCCGGGCCCTCGACAAATCTATCATCAGTTGCTATTGTCTGTAAGTGATTTATTTATGTAATTTGAGAAGTCTTTAGCTCAGCTCGTTCTTTGTCTGCAAATTATAATCTTTTGTGCGCTATATTATGCAGATCGAAGATGCTCGAATGCAAAAGGGATGAAATCAAGCACATTGGGTTCATTGACCCTGATACAATGCATGAAATAACCATAGAGGATCCCATCTATAACAGGGATACACCGGAGACTTTGCTAAGGTTTTTGAAGCGACAACGTGACAAAAAGATAATACTTTGGCCTTACAACTTCAAGTGAGTGTTACTGTCTTATAAGACATTTCTCTTTTTCTCACGAGATGTTCAAATTTTAACTGATGACTTATATATATGGCACTGCATATTTAAACGTGCGCAGGTTCCACTTTATTCTTATCGTTATTGATATGTACGAAGGAAAAGTTGAAGTCTTTGACTCACTTAACAAAGAGCCTATACTATACAAGACGGCTTTTCTTATGCTCAAAAAGTAATTTTAATTCATATCGGTTTTTTTCGTTAATTTCCTAATATCAACTAATTGATAACTTTTTTATGCATTTTCTTTTGTCGGGCAGCGTATGGGAAACGTTCATCAAGGAAGATCAGTCCCATGAATGGAAACCGAAGCTGACATGGCGTTTGAACAAAGTAAGTAGTACTACCTAGGTCCACAAACCTTTATCATACTTGATTATTGTTTAATTGAATTATATTCTTGTGCAGGAATCCCCGCAACAACCACAGGGGACTAATCTATGTGGATACTACGTTTGCGAGAACATCCATAAAATTGTCAGCGAGAGAACAAATAATGAAATAAATAAAGAGGTACGAAAACAATATTCACAAATTTATTTTGTTATCATATATAAGTTGTGCTTAGTTTCAGTAATAATTGTTTGATTGTGATTTGATATATACACACACACACACACATAGCTCATGTATTCATTTGTATCTCATTCTTTTACAGTTGGCAAGAAAGCGGGACAATATCTCAATCGAGGAACGCTTCAAAGCAATTGGCGATGAATTGGCGGGATTTTTCTTTCGGGACGTCATACCGCCATTCGGAGAGTTCCACTATGAATGATGTACATGTAACATATAGTTTGACTCGGAGATCGAGTACCACTATGCTACATGTAATAGATAGTATGCTTCGGAGAGTACCACTACTATATATGCATGAAGATCGATCTTCATGCATACGTACTACTTAATTTGCGATCTTATGCAATTACATGTGTTATATTAATATATGCACCAAGTTGCTATGCATCACCTTTTATCTTCATGTACTACCTAAACCCAAACGCGTAGCAGGCGCATCGACGCGATATGAAACGGTCCGATACCCCTAAACCCCTCCCTAAGCATCGACGCGATATGAAACGGTCCGATACCCCTAAACCCCTCCTAAAAACCCTAAACCCTGAATTAACCTTTGGTACCGGTTCGTATTACAAACCGGTACCAAAGGTCCTTTGGCCTGCGCACTCCTGGACGCCCACGTGGAGGCCCCTTTAATACCGGTTCGCAAGGAACCGGTACCAAAGGCGGGGGGGCTTTAGTACCGGGCCTTTTGTACCGGTTCTTAACCGGTACAAAAGGCCCTCTCAAACCGGTACTGATGAGCGATTTTCTACTAGTGATCGCGTGGCTGGAGTGCACCACCACCATTAAACAAGTGTAGAGTGATCGATTAATGCATGAGTACTTCGTGCGTATGGGTAGCCAAAAGTGTTTCTAACATGGTATTGTGAGCTAATTTTGTGGGTGAAGTATCCTAGTATCTATAATTTATAATCTATAATATCTAAATAATTCATTCCTACTAATTTGTTTCTTTTGACATGCAAGCTATTCACATCATCAAATAGATCCATCTACTTTTTACTAATCTTCATGCATATGGTTTCATTAAATTACCATGCACATGCAACCTATCAAAAATAAATATTAACTTTTTTATCCACTAAACCTCGTGATTTAGAAATGACTTTTTTATAAAAAATTAAATTATGAGTACCTCGTATTATATATTTCTATGCGCCATTTTTTTTACAAATGCACATATGTAGATGCTATCATTGTTTTAGATTTAGCTAACGGTGATATCTTCACTCTCTCCACTCAACGTTATTTTCGTCTCATATAGTCTCGTCGTTATATTCTTAAGGTAATAAATTAATAAAATAAAAATAGCACTTATTTTTAATTGTTTCATCAAATTTTCTTAAATCTTTATTCTAAACAATATTTTTTCAAAAAATATTTAATAACTAAATTATACCCAGTTTCATAAAATTTGTCATATTTTAATATATAAAATTATTTATTAACAGTTTCCGCAACAACGTGCGGGGTACCATCTAGTTTTAACAATATCCCGATCTAGAGCGACCAATCGTTGGGGGTGAGCTAATTTTGTTGCTTTGACTTGATAAAGAAAATAATTAAATTTGCCGTACGAATAATTTGTCCATGTAAAAAAGATATATCCTGGCAAATATATACTATGTGAAGAAAACAATTGCTATGTGACCAACGGTAAAAAAAACAATGGAAAAAATGCCAAGATACTATAGTTCTATGCGATAAAAAAATACAATAGAAAATTTGTCATCAAAATTTATGCTGAAGAAATTATTTTTAATTTACCATGAAAATTGTGTTGGGGAAATCTTATTTTTATGAAATATGCCGTGATGCAAAAAATAAGTTTGTCATGCTAAAAAAATATTTGTGTCATGGTCTAAATCCTTAAATTACCATGCTACATAAACTAAAGTTGTCATATCCAAAAACTAAATTTCCCATACTATATAAACTAAATTTTTCATGTTATATAAATTAAATTTGCCGTGGTAAACAAATTAGATTTGCCATGGTGCAAATACTTAAATTCCCATGCTATATAAAGAAAAAATGTCATGTCTAAAAGATAAATTTGTCGTACTACATAAAAGCTAAGCTACATAAACTAAATGGTTCTAAAATAAATATACCATGGTACATAAACTTAATTTTCCATGCTACATAAACTTAATTTACCATGGTTAAAAGTACAAGAAATTTACCGTGTATTAAAAAAAATTGCGCGTAAAACTGCCAGGCGCCTGGACAAAATATTGCATATTTTAGCCATCTAGTGGAAAAGGGAAAAAATAGTTTCTTGTACGTGTTTTTGTCGGTTAAGGTGTTTTATGTGTGTTTGTCGGTTGACCTCAAAAAATTTCTATGGCAGCGTAGACCATTAAATTATGGATGTGGAATTTTGATAATTTTCGGAGTTCATTTGCTATATTTAAACCATTTATTTCATGTCTATGTTTATTTACAGGAAACTAATTCAAATTTGAACTATTGGTGCATGAATTGGTGAAAATTGATTTGAAAAATCGTACTGATTGCCTCCTGTACAATGTACATGACTAATGCAAGGAAAATCAGCATGAACAATATGGAAGGTTTCTAAATTTTAGAAAATGAAAAATAAGACTAAAAGACTTAAAACTTAGCATGGTGTCATGATACGACCTCATAACAGAGTGGTAAAAATTTGAGATTGGTTGCAATATGTTGTCATGTAGACTCTTCACAAATCGAACCATCTCCTATGAAGTTTCATGGTTTCGAGAGGTGATCCCTTAAAGTTTTACGTTTGTTCGTCGGTTCACCTCAAAAAAATTCTATGGTCGGCGTAGACCATGAAATCATGTATGCAATTTTTTGATAATTTTCGAGGTTCATTTGCTATATTTAAACCATTTATTTTATTTTTTATGTTCATTTTAAAGGAAAGTAATTCAAATTTGAACTACATGTGCATGGTTGGAAAAATGGTTTGAAAAATCTTACTGGTAGCCTCATGTACATGTACACGACTAATGGAAGGAAAATCAGGAGGAACAATATGTTACAGAATATGTGGCAACCAAATAAAAATGGATTTATTGTTTCGTAAAATTTTGAAAATGAAAAATAAACCTAAAAGACTTGAAATTATCATGGTGCCCATGATATGGCCTCATAATGCAGTGGTAATATTTGAGATGGATTGAAATATGTTTTCATGTAGACTCTTTTCAAAACGAACTATATATGTTGAAGTTCCATGGTTTCGAGAGGTGATTCATTAAAGTTTTACATGTGCTCGTTGGTTGATCTTGATTTACTTTTCTGTGGTCAGCGTAGACATGAAATCATGGATGCAATTTTTTGGTAAATTTTAAGGTTCATTTGCTATATTTAAGCCATTCATTGCATTTCTATGTTTATTTTAAAAAAATTCATTCAAATTTGAACTACCAATGCATGAATTAATCGAAAAATGGTTTGAAAAATCTTAATGATGGCCTTTTGTACACGTACATGACTAAAACAAGGAAAATATGGAAGAACAATATGTAAAAGAACATGTGTCAACCAACTAAAAATGGATTTTTAATATTTCATTAACTCCACAAGCCACAAGTGATCCTTAAGGCGAGTAACATTCCAAGTTCATCCAAAAAATCGAAACCCAAATATATCTACAACTGTCTTTGGGGGACACAGATTGGATGGATGGGCTTCTTGATATCCAATACCCATCCCCCACTCCTCATATGAGATCTTTTCTAATGAGCTCGAGACCATATTCAGTACCCTTCCAAACCGCCGAAGACCACCTTGGGCTTGGTCCCAGGCGACGCCCAGGGAGCCCAGGGAGAAATATTTATCCTTCAACAAACCTGCACACAAGTTATCCACTACCTCTAGAAGCCTCCACACTTGCTTTGCCAAAGCGCTTGATTGAAAGCTCACATCTCTCCGAAGCCTATTCCTCCTCTAACTTTTGGGAGTATCATCTTGTTCCAACCTAGCCAAGCCATTTCTATTTCACCATTCTCTACACCCCACCGGGATTGTCGTATATCCACCATCCACTACCCTCCTGGCAGGGGGTGACTTCCGACCCTGCGTCCATGGACCTACGCTCTTGGTCGGCCGGGGTGGCCCAGGACACGGCGTGCCCTCAGAGTTGCGCTCCTTTTGGCTCCTTAGGCTCGTCGGCGTCTCGGTGCCTCCGCACCCCAACCCTGCTAGTGTCCTTGGTGGTTGTCCATCCCGATGCATCTTTGATTCCAGTGCATACCCAGAGTTGCGTCCCCATTTCCATCTCCTTGAGCTAGTCGCCGTCCTTGGTGCGCTCCGGTCCCGCTGACCCGGATCTGCGCCACTCTCTAGATCCTGGCTCACCCGGGCTTCTGGCCACCATCCCACCCTCCGCCCAGCCTCCGTGCCCCGTCTGTCCCCTGACCGCTATGTTGCTCGCGCTTTTGGCGATGCCCGATGGCTCTTTGGCGGTGGGAGTGGCTCCTCTTATTAGGGTTATGCTCATGGCCTATGCTCGACTTCCTCTCCTCCGATTCGTTCTGATGGCTTGGGATTGCTGGGACTTTGGTCAGGTCGAAATCTCTGCATCATTTGCTGGAAGCGGCGACATCTGCGGATGCCGTTCCCTTTTTGGAGGTGCAGTCATGGCCGTTGTTTGGGCCCTTATTCAAATAGCATGGAAACCCTAGGTCCGTTTGTCCGGATCAGACGGCGATGACGCCCAGGCGTCTTTCCTTCATGAATGCGCTATCTTGTTTGCTCGTGATGTCTTCGATTCGGGATTTTGAGATGCTGGTCGTCTTGTTGTTGGTTTGTTGGTTTGGGCTAGTTTTCAGGATAGCGAGTTTAGTTGTGTTTCTTCTATTTTCTGAGCTGAGCATCCCGTGTCTCTTTGCTTCGGACACCATGTTTTATGTTTACGCCTGTTGCATTTGTGTTAAGAGTTATTTCTAATGTATTTATTCTATTTTTTATTAATAAAATGATATGTAAATTGTGCGTATTCGCGAGAATAGATAGGAAGAGATACATGGATGAGACGTTAAGGATGATGGGGGGTTGAGTGGGGTAATGTTGGTTCGACCAAACCAACAGTACCACCCAGGTAGTACACAGGGGCGTCACTCACGCGTGCCATGCCACCTGAGCGGCGGCAGTCCCCGTCCCCGTCAAGCAATAAATAAAAAAGCAACGCCGAAGCCAAAGCCCGACCTGCGTGCCCCGGAGCGGAGCGGAGTAGCTGCAGTAGAAACCGCCCGCCATTCCCGTCGTTCCCCCCCTCCCCCTCCCCCCCGGCCGCGCCCATCTCCCTCTCCCTCTCCCCTGCTGCGGCGAGCCCCCAAAACCCTAGCCCCGCCGATTCCCCGCCACCGCGCTCCGCCCCGCCCCGCCCGGCCTCCGCCACCAATCCCCCCACCCACCGCGCCCGAGGCAGCCGCGGCGATCCCCTCCCCTCCCCGACAGCTCACCCGCTCCTCCTCCATGGACGCCTCCAAGGCCCCGGCCGACGGCGACGCGGCGGAGGACGCCGGGGACGGGAGCAAGGACAAGCGGCCCGCTGGCGGCGGCGGCGGTGCTATCGCTCTCGGCGCCGGGTCGGCGAGGAGCGACGACAAGCCGCCCTGGGCGGCGCCGGGGGCCAAGCCCAAGGTGCCCTACCACGATCCCAGCATCCCGCGGCCGCAGGACGTCTACCTCATCAAGGTCAACAACTGCAACTCGCCCTTCGATCACGTCTGGCTCGACCGCAGCGACGACGGCACCCGTCCCATCCACCCCTTGGTCAGTAGTGCCTCCCTTCTTTTCATCCCCTCTCCGCGTTTGCTACTACGTACCTTCGGCTCGGCTCGCAGGAACCAGGAATCTTGGATCAAAGTGCTGACATGTGAATGAATGAATGAATGGACCGAAGAAAGTTCCACCCCTGCGCAGATTTGTTTATTCCTATAAGTAGAGTAGTTCGCTACGTCACCAGGAATTAGTACATGTCATGACTACAAAATTGTTTGACATTGCCTTTTATTTGTTTCTGTGGATGCAATGCATCACATATTTACATGGATGGGTTCAAGAAGATGGATAGGGTCATGATAGCGTGCGTCTTTATTCCAGAGAAAAGTTTAAGATGCCATTTGCAGTCAGGAGAGTGGGGGTGCATACATTTTCTGATTCTTTTTAGCTGGACTCTTGATTTGCTTAGCTCGAAAAGGCTCAAAAAGTCCTTTCTAAAAAAAACATGATAAAGAAGTATCCATTTAGCATCTTGACTAAAGGACTAGTTGAGTTTGTTACAAGAGAACTGCGTAGTATGGATGTTGATATTTGAGAAGGAAAGGGCTATTCTCCTCGCTGCAGAGCGACCTGTACCACATAAAAGTAGTATGGTGTTTGGCTTTTCAATATCATTTCTGTTGTTCTAAATTGTACAGCAATCTGCTTGTGTGCATCTGCATGTACTAAAACTGATGTAAATATACTTATCTTATTGCAGGAAAAACTACCTGTGGAACAGTTTATTGACAGAAATGTTCCTGAAAGTGAACCAGTAAGGCCAGCTGATGTAGAGGATACTCCGTTTACACTAGTGGAAGACTTGAAAGGATTGACGGAGTTAGTTAACAAGTTGAAGGATGTAAATGAATTTGCTGTAAGCACTTGTAATTAAGCTTTCTTTTAATTTCAAATTAATCTGTTTCAGAATTATATGCTGCCTATATTGTACTAGTATTATATTCCAACTTTCCAAATACCTTGTGCATTTGTTTTTGGATTTTTTTAAATGCTTCAGTTAACTTTGTTCCTGCTATCGATTATAAATTATGACACATTAGTCCTGCAGTAATTTTGTCAACAAAATAATCTAAGTGAAACGTGGCTGAGTTATTGTCATATGGTAGCTGTTATGAGCTCTAATTGAGTTTGATAGGCATATATTCTTAAAATATTGGTAAAAGCCTTAAGCTGTGCTCCTTTAGAGCTTTTTGACTCCATAGGCGTTTCTGTCTTATTTGCTGGCATCAAACTCCAGCCACAAATCCAGCGGACTCTGTTTGTGTTAACCAAAAATTTGAGCTTATTTTCGATGAAATTGATGCATTATAATCTTTTATGTATGATCGGCTGTCGCTTCTATTTTTTTCCTTTCCCCTTCCTTGTCTGGCTTCCTGCCATGAATTACATGGCAGAAACATAAACAGGATGATGTTCCATGTTTTCCTTTTTTTTGTTGTCCTCTCATAGAAGAACCCATTTGTGTCTTCTTATGTTTGGGTTATCCGGCATGGAATAGCTCAGTGACTGTTAGGAATGTAATCGTTGTTTCATTGTGTGCTGTTTGCAGGTCGATTTGGAGCACAATCAATATAGGTCATTTCAGGGTTTAACCTGCTTGATGCAGATTTCAACAAGGACAGATGACTTCATTATTGACACACTTAAGCTACGCATATACATTGGTTCCTACCTGAAAGAAATTTTCAAAGATCCAACCAAGAGAAAGGTTTTTCTTAACCATCAAATTGTGTCGGTATTTGTGCACTTTAATATCTTTTTCCTCACTTGCTCTTGGGGAAATAGGTAATGCACGGGGCAGATCGTGATATAATGTGGCTCCAACGGGACTTCCGAGTATATGTGTGCAATCTTTTTGACACAGGACAGGTACTGTTGAAAATAAGCTAATACCATAATTCTTGATTGTGACTATGTTTGGGTCTTTCACTCTTTCTGCATTCTTCTTTGAAAAGCCTACCTTATTTGCCATGTTAAACTTAAGCTTGACTTTGTTGTGTAACACCAACCAGGCTTCAAGGGTTTTACAGATGGAGCGAAACACCCTAGAACACCTATTACATCATTTCTGTGGAGTCACAGCGAATAAAGTGTACAGCCCATTTACTCATAATCTATTGAAATACCCATGCTGACCTCACGAATTATTTACCATGAGACTTGTTTCTGACCAAAGCGAGCATTTTCTTGCAGATATCAAAGTGCAGATTGGAGGTCGAGGCCACTCTGTGATGAAATGATCAAGTACTGTGAATATAAACCATATATTCCATTCTCTCTAGTTTAGTCATTGTTCTCCCCCCCCCCCCCCCCCCTGCCATCATTATATTCATTTGAGATTACCCCTATGCAGGTATGCTAGAGAAGATACACACTATCTGTTGTATATATATGACTTGATGAGACTAAGACTACAAAGGGAGTCCACATGTGAAAACGATCTTCTTCTAGAGGTTAAGCTTATGTTCTGTTATTGTCCTTTCGGTTTTGATCTAGTATGATGAATTCATATGAATGAGCACCGTTTGATGTTGTCTGCTTCCCTGAATGAACCCTTCATTTATAACTACATGACAGAGCTTAAAAATTGGCCGGTTGCCATATGTGGTGTCCTTTCCTTTTCACATAAATCTGCAATCTGGATGTTACTGATGATCCTGAACCAACTTGTTGTCGTTTTATATTGACAAGTGTATCGGAACCGGCATTCTGATCTGTCTTATTTTGTAGCTGCAGGTTCAAAAGCGCAGTAATGATATTTGTTTACAGTTGTATGAAAAGGAGTTGCTGACAGATAAATCCTACCTCCACATATATGGGTTTGTGTGCTGTTCCTTTCAATTACTACACTTGGTTTATCTTTCAGGAAAATCATTTTTGTTTACACTGAAAATAATGTGTGTGCATATCCTATTTAACTCGGATGCGTTATTACAGGTTGCAGGAACATGAATTGGCCGCAGCTCAGCTGGCTGTCCTTTCTGTAAGAAATTACTTTCTTCATTATGGATTGCTCATGATTATTCTGTCTTGATAAAACCTGGCATAGTAACATATGATGTACTCCCTCCGTTCCAAATTAGATGACTTTCATTTGTATACATATGTGAAGAAATGGAAGTCATCTAATTTGGAACGGAGGGAGTAGCACTTTTCCTATATATGGTTTATAGCTTTATCATCCCAAAAGTCATGTTGTTGATTGACTTTGGCGTTATTTCATTACTTTTCATCAGTTTGACTCTGAAAAGCACTAGTATAGTATATCCATGTAGTATTTTTTGCGATATGAATATCCATGGAGTATAATAGGTTTATTTGTTCTATTGAGCAGAGCTATTCAATTTGCATGAGCATATAACATTTTTTCTTTCATACTCAGGCTCTGCATCAATGGAGAGATTATATAGCTCGTGAGCAAGATGAGAGCACTGGTTATGTGTTGCCAAACAAGGCTTTGATTGAGATAGGTATTACTGATTTCTTTGGGTTCCTATACTGCAAAACTTGATGCATTGTCTTTGCTAACTCACTCTCCTTTTGAATTCAAAAGCAAAGAAGATGCCTACAACTCCTGCAGATTTGCGAAGAATCGTGAAATCAAAATATCCATTTGTCGAGAATAATTTTGACCTAATCTTGCACATTGTATGGAATGCATCTGAAAGTTCTGGTGCCTTTGAAGCAATAGCTGAGCAACTAAAGAAAGTACGGCTTGGTGAGGTTAGTTTGGCTGAACTTTGTGGATTGTCTTTTGTCTTTTATGTGTTAAAGACTGATGATGAGGTTAGCATTGGTGCTTAACGACTTGCTTTGAAACTATGCGCAATCTTGTGCAGTTAGACCTGAAAAGTATACTGGACACTGGTGAAGTTATCGAAATGGCTCCTTCGGACGCTGATAATGTTGGGATCAATTTTCATCCAGCTGATCAATATTCTTTAGTTCCTTCATCAACTGCAAATATCAGGGTTACTTCTAACAGTAGGGATAGTTTTATGACTGATGCAACTTTGACTGGTAGCGTTTGGTCACATGACAAGAGCCAAACCATACCATCATCTGAAAATAAGACGCCTTGGACCTTATCAGGCCTGACTAGACCATTAAACAAGGAAGTGATGAGCAATAATAAGCAAGTGAGACATATTCCTAGTATCTGCAGTCATTGTATACTTTTTTTTTCCTGGCATTCATATAGGTGCATTGCGCAGGAGACACAGGCTGCTGTTGAAGAACTGAAGAGACCTGCACCTCTTGGAGCTCTGATAGGCAATTCGACATCTGGAAGGCAGACAGATTACTTTGGGGGATTTTCAAATGAGCAGGTATATGCTCAGAAGTCAGAATAGTATAATTCTTTTGAAATGTTCATCTAAAATGCTGTACATATAATACATCCTTAGTCTTGTGCCAGTCTGGTTCCTGTAGTTTTTGTTGAGTAAAAGTGCTAGGTTGACTCGCGTATTCTTCTGCAGAAAAAAAACATATGCATGGTGGATCTATTTCATGTTTGCAACCCTTTCAGTTCTGTTTAACTGATCTAAGTTCTTAATATGCTCGATTCACCATTCCTTTCATGGATTCTTATTAAGTACTTAGCGTATTTATTTTTCTCATCTGTGCTTTGCTGCAAGTATTTTATCTTCACCATTAATAATTTGATGTGAGCCCTGGGAAGGAACGCATGGTGAATCTGTTAAGTTGTGGTATTGCAGGCTAAGAGCGACCTTGAGAATATTCAGGCTTCAGCTTTTTACTACCCCCAGTATCCAGATTACAGCGGTTTAGGTGGATGGAGCCATCAGGAAGCCGAAGGCACACAGCAGGCCTCTGGGTACATGTCTGGTTGCTACTACGGGCACGGCTATCAATCGATAAACCAAAGCAGTAGAGCAGGAACAGGTCAGCCTGGTGCTAGAAATAACGGAGGGGGTTTCCAGGACCCGAAGAAGCAACAACCTTCCCCTCATTCGGGGAAGTGAAGGTGATAACTGCTCTGCCTATAACTAACTGTGGCGCGACAGCCCCTGTGATCCATCCATCCTGTTGTGCAGAAAATCAAATAGTTATAGAGAAAGAGAGTAGGAAACTGAGCGTTGGACTGACAGAGATGCATGTGAGGATAGGCCATAGCATTTGAGCCGTGATTGATTGACAGTAGATGATGCAGGACATCTGGTGATTCATTTGGTATGTGTATGTAACAGAGTGACAAAAGACATGGTGTGTTTGTTGTGCGATGGTGGATACTGGATTTGCACAGGTGGTATACATACTGGGTATACTGTAAAACTGGTATAGATAGCAAAGACTGAAGACAAAAAAACAAACATTACATTGGTTTTGTTTTGCGTTCCTTTTTATTTTTTATCGTATTAAGATAACGCCGTTGTCTTTCTGGCGCGTAGAATATGTGGAAATGTATAGTTGAATCTTACCACCAAAGACCACAAGTTGCCAGTTGCTGTTTTGTTTCTGGCTGTGGCAGTAGCTCCTGGTGCCTCCAATGCAAATGGAAAATGTGCTCCTGAGAGAGTGGGGGTCAAATCGCGCCACTGGCCCGATTCTCATCTCCGGGAAGAAGAGATCGTGTTGGCTACTAGCACCAGGGGTGGTGTGTATATTCCACAGACAGCAGCGCCCGTCCCGGCAAGGCGCTATAAACTACAGTACTAGCTGAAGACTGGCAAGGCAAATACATCAGGAAAAACAAACGACCTCGTAGAGAAGCAGCCGTGCAAAGTGTGACAGCTCAGATTCAATAGGAACGATATATTACTCTACCAATAAAGTGCACCTTATTCTCTAAAAACCCATCAGAAAAAAACTTTCTGGTTAAGCGTGATTGCTTTGGAGTAGGCTTAGGAAGTTTGATCCCAGATGCACATGCATGAGAGCAAAATGTGTGGAAAAATTAATGTTGGTACCTGAAAACAATCTGGATCCCAGGCGCATCAGGTAGAATTTGGTATAAAATTGATAGGTTTGGCCGGGGCGTTACACAGAATTGCCATCTGTTTGACCACCAGGGCACTCTTAGTTTTGCACACAAGTCTGAAGTTTTGTCAGAGTCGTGAGCATCAGTTTTCGAACCAATTCTTTTTAGGTGAGTTTCTGTACCAATGTAGTGAGTAGGAGTATCTACAATTGGAGCCCTCAAATCCGTATCAAACATTCGAACAACGGATTGAATTTTGTTACCCAATCGAATGTGATAAATCTAGCTCAAACATTCGAAATGACCGACACACTTCTTATCCAACCTATATGTAGGACAGATATGGAGACGTCTGAACGCGTTTGTCACGCTGAACCAAAGGATGGGTTCGAGCTAAAATTCATTGGTCCGACGGACACCGCCCCGGTACAGGTGAGAGCGCATTCACGATACCTCTCTAGCATGCCGCCCGAGGGAGCAAGTTTGTCTATAAAAGGTGGACGATGAGGCAACCCTAACTTGTCTCATTATCATTCGCGACACCACCACCGCCACCCCTTCCTTTCCCTTCTCTTCCCATTTGAAATCAGGTCTAAGGTCCTCCGACACCGCCATGGTCCAATGCAAGGTCACCTACTACAAAGATGCTCACGCCGGAGCGTCGGACGAAGCTCTACGTGGAGATGCGAGCCACGAAGGAGACCCGTGCCGCACGGTCGCGTTGCACACATTGTGGCAGGCTTGCCTCCGGAGGCACTGAGGCACATGAAGGTGGAGGAGCCGGTGCAAGAGGAGGGGATGGCGCTAGCGGGGGAGGAGGATGACAATGACGACAATATCGCCCAAGTGGAGGATGCCCACACGTAATACGAGCTCGCCCAAATGGAGAAGGTGGATGGGTAACACGCCGTCCTCGATTCCATCCACCTGGAGTCGGGGGGGGGGGGGGCGTGAACCATCGCTTCCTCCTTCAGACATCCACAAGGCGCGGGGGAAGCTCTTCACGGACATGTCAAAGGAGGACAAGTAAGCGTCGATGTCTCGCTCGACCGCAAATTATCGCGAGGTCAGTGGATCGGGCCGAAACTTTATCGATATATTGGATGATGAATAGTGTAGTGGTGGTTTGCTGGTGCTTTTTTACGTAGATCATCACTTTGCGTAACTTTTGTGATCGATGAAAATTATGACATGGAGACTATGATTGTGATCTATGAAAATTTGGGGCTGACCAGGAGCTATCAACGGAACTTTGAGAACTCAAATTAGATATCTATGGTTGTAGATGCTCTAAGAATAGAGAGAATAGAATATAACTGTGAACCACAGGCACAATAAGTGACCAACCCTAGATATCGCAACATTATAAATCCTAGCACCAACAAACTAGAGAGCTTCTCCAGCTTCGCAATGCCTCATCTTTACTTTCAACTGTCAATTGGCCCCCGACAACCTGCAATTTGCCCCCCTTTGGCTTCACTTTCGTTACAGTATATAGCAGACAACCTCCACCACGACATGCTACACTCGCTCAACGTCGCCACTAATCCCAAGGTTTGCGGTGAAGTGAGGTTGGCGGAGTTTGAAGAAGATTTCCAGAGGCACGTGTAACAAGTGGCGGAATAGGACAAGGGGGCGTGAAGCCCTCTGGGTGGAGCACTCCGGGGATGCAGAAGATGCACCAAGATGACGAAGCTCTCCCGGAGGCAGCCCAACAGAAGGTCGATCTTGATGCGCATGAAGCGAAGCTTCGCGAGCTCCGCGAATGCAAGGGCTCCATCAAGGTTCACACAGAAGTCGTGGCCGATGACGAGGCAGCTTCCAGGGGTGTGCCGAGGCCCTACAGGATCGTGCTTCGGAGGCAGACACCCACTAAGGGCAACTGGAGCTGTTTGATTAGGCGATGTAGGATCACCAAGCCAAACCAGTCGTTACCGAGGTTTCCCAGCAAAAGTGTGAGAGTCGCGCCAACAAACTCTTGGAGGAGGCCCATAAGAAGTGTGAAGTGGCGGCCCAATAGAGGATGAGGAATCTGATGAAGGATTCCTCAATATAAGGTTGCCAAGGAACATCACAAGAAGCCGGAGCAACAGGGGAAACACTTCGTTGAGAAGCTTTCCGAGCGAAAGAAATAAGTCACAACTTTGAAGGGTTCTCATGTCGAGGCCAAAAAAGATTCAGTGATTAGTGAGAAATTCTGAAATCATGTCGAGCGAACATTGAAGCCTAGTCCAATGTGCCATGGAAGTAAGCACGACGCCCCGGCTCAAGGAGCCATGATAGTATGCACGGCGCCCAGACCCAAAGCGCCATGGTATTTAGATGGGGTCCGACGTATCTGACATGGCTCGGTCCACGACGCCATTAATCGGCCCCAAGGGGGTGTCGTGATGACTAGCATGACCCCTAAGGAAGGAATGAGCGCCGTGAAAAAAAAGATAAGATAAGATATATTTTAATTGTAGGTTTATTGTATGTTTAAAATCCAAATTTAGATCAAAATCATAAAACGTTCCCCTTTTTTGCATCTTGATCTCGTCCCGCGGTAAAATTCCTCCAGACGTGGATCCAGGTAGGTGGGTGAGATCTCATAACACAGACACAAGAATTCACCAACCCTACCTTACATTATAAATCCCGGCACCACCAACAAACCAGAGAAACATCTCCAGATTCGCAACGCCTCCTGCTCCTCCTCCTCCTCATCGTCAACTGTCAAGTGCCAATTTGGCCTTCAATTTGTTTCACTTTCGCCGCAGTATATAGCAGACACCCACTCAACGCCGCCACCAACCACCTCCCTCCTACAGATCTCCCCTCCCCCCTCCCGTTCCGCACCAACCCACCCAAAACCCTCTCCCCCCATTCCCCTCCCCACCATGGCCTCCCCCGCCGCCGCCGCCGCCACCCCGAACTCCATGCTCCTCCACCGCGCGAGCCCCAAGGCCGCCGCCCCCGCCCCCTCCCTCCGCGTCCCGCCCCGCGCCGCCAAGATCCGCTGCGCGGCCGTCGCGGCGCCGTCCTCCTCCGCCTCCATCGCCGCGGCGGGCGCGGGCGAGCGCGGCGTCTACAACTTCGCGGCGGGCCCGGCCACGCTCCCGCTCTCCGTCCTCCGCAAGGCGCAGGCGGAGCTCGTCGACTACCGCGGCTCCGGCATGAGCATCATGGAGATGAGCCACAGGGGCAAGGAGTTCGACGCCGCCATCAAGAAGGCCGAGTCCGACCTCCGCGCCCTCCTCGCCGTGCCCGACACCCACGAGGTCCTCTTCCTCCAGGGCGGCGCCACCACCCAGTTCGCCGCCGCCCCGCTCAACCTCTGCGCCTCCCCCGCCGACCCCGCCGACTTCCTCGTCTCCGGCTCCTGGAGCGACAAGGCCTTCAAGGAGGCCAAGAAGTACTCCGCCGCCTCCCTCGCCTGGTCCGGCAAGGCCGCCAAGTACACCTCGTTGCCGGACTTCGGGGACCTCGCGCAGAACCCCGACGCCCGATTCCTCCACATCTGCTCCAACGAGACCATCCACGGCGTCGAGTTCAAGGACTACCCTGAGCCCAAGAACAAGACCGGCATCCTCGTCGCCGACATGTCCTCCAACTTCTGCTCCAAGCCCGTCGACGTCTCCAGGTTCGGCCTCATCTACGCCGGCGCGCAGAAGAACGTCGGGCCCTCCGGCGTCACCATCGCCATCGTGCGCAAGGACCTCATCGGCGCCGCGCAGCCCATCACCCCCGTCATGCTCGACTACAAGACCCACGCCGACAACGCCTCGCTCTACAACACCCCGCCCTGCTTCGCCATCTACATCTGCGGCCTCGTCTTCGAGGACCTGCTCGCGCAGGGCGGCCTCGCCGAGGTGGAGAAGAAGAACCAGCACAAGGCCGGCATCCTCTACGACACCATCGACGCCAGCGGCGGCTACTTCATCTGCCCCGTGGAGAAACCCGTGAGGTCGCTGATGAACGTGCCCTTCACTCTGGCCAAAGGGGCCGACTTTGAGAAGCAGTTCATCGCCGAGGCGGCCAAGGAGGACATGCTGCAGCTCAAGGGGCACAGGTCGGTGGGTGGCGTGCGCGCCTCCATCTACAACGCCATGCCGCTCTCCGGCGTCGAGAAGCTCGTCGCCTTCATGAAGGATTTCCAAGCAAGGAACCCTTGATTGATTGGTCCCATGATCCTCTGGTATTGCTGCTTCATTAGTAGGATGGCTTGTTGTTGGTCAGTATCATACATAAGCAGGCTCTTTGCAAGAGAGCTGCGTCGTTGTCCGATTCGTCTGTAGTTTTAGTATTATGGTAACTACTTATTTTGCAATGCTGCTGCATTACGGGAGGGATCTCCTTTCCATTTGAGATTGGAACATGTTGTATTGGGGAATAAAGGTTTGATTGATGGTCAATTGTCTTCAGATTACCTGATTCTTATGTATGAGACGGATGGGTTGGTGAATTGCTGTTATAGAGACCAAATTCAGGTTTGGTTGCTTTTGTGATCTGTAAACGAGCAGGTTTCCTAGAGGCGGATTTGTTGTTCTTTGGAATGTTCTCCATAGATTTTTCTGGAGCAAGGTTATGTGGAACGGGTTCAATTTTGCACTCTTATTACGTAGTCTTATGCGCTGTCCATTTATGTGAATTGTTAGACAGATGGGTCCATCATGTAGAGGACCAAGCACAGATCACAGTGCATCATCACATATTTTTAGATTTGAATTGAAGCTTGGTGTTTGTAGATTGGGAGGTTGGTGAGCAGTAAGCTCTCGAGAGTTTGGTGATGCACTGGTGTATTTGCTGGTTCCAGTGTCCCTGTCTGTCGATACGATGAACCACCTAAATACAGGTGTTGGATGTGACAAACGGTTTGGTGCAAAACCAAGAACCAAAATCAATTTCAGCTGTGAGGTTTCCAAATCACACGTTGCTAAACATGCCATATGCCTGGGTTCGTTGGCTCCGTGTGTCTCCGTATAGTTTTCAGAGTCGTCAAGAACATGAAGCAGTGCAGTGTTTACTTCTCTGAATTTTTTGCTGCCACCTGGTTAGCATAATGCCGTCTCTGTATGAGTAAGGAAACGATACTGGCCAAGATTTTTATGTGCTTCGTCTCAAAAGGTTATAGAAGTACTACTTCAGTTTTGCAAAAATGTGTTATATTATGGGACGGAGGGAGTATCAAATACCAACAAAATCTCTACCCCTAATAGTACCATGTTAACTACTGTACTACATGTGCTCCTATTACGCACTATTATAGATCATCGCCATATCTGCGCATATCGGCAGAGCATTTGCAAAAGGTCGACCGATGGTCCGATTTCATGATCTGATGAACAACACTCTCTGGTGGTTATCTCATTCTTCAGAATCTGAATTACACCGTTGCTTCACTCCTGCGGAGGAAGGATTCCGACGACTCGGGCAATATGTACCTTCTTTCTGATGTACTGCTCATAGGACTTCGGCTTATCAAGCTGAAAAGGGAAATGGATTTCACTTAGCAAATTATCTTTTGAAAAGCATGCATAAATACAGCAGCGACCTCCTAAATTACAGTGTACCATCTTTGTAACTGCCTCAGCAATCAGCTCCTGAGCTTTATCCTCTTTTACCTGAAGGCAAGTAGACCAGAAATCACATAAAAGAACATATTACAACGGATTAAACTTGCATACCACATACAAAAGACAGTACTTACTTCCGGGGTAATGTCTACCGTGCAGGAACGGAACTGCAGGAAGAAGATTGAAAAGAGATGAGTATACATATACACACAAATCAAGATTAAGTAACAGCAGCAAATTATCTATGAACAGAGCAGCCCACCTCCTCTTTCATCTCCTTCATAGCTTCATCAAACTCCAGGGCATATTCCATTTTACGTTGACGTAACGGAAACCTGTCTAGATGATAAACCTCCACCAGAGCATCTTTGAAACTCTGTCGAACATTGTTCAAGGGAAAAAGTCATGTGTTACTTAAGGATGTACAGTGCTTGAAAAAACGAGAGTCCACCATCAAATTGAGAAGAAGACTGGTGTACAGACCAGAGTACTAACCATTCCCTGAGTGACCCGCAGCCAAATCTCGAAATAGACGCCATCTAACTCCTTAAACCAAACAAGGTCATAGCCCATGCTCTCTATACATTCCTGAATTGAAAGGATGCAACTGTTAGATACTACTCCCTCCGATCCATAATAAGTGTCGCAGATTTTGTACTAAGCTAGTACAAATTTTATACTAGATGAGCGACACTTATTATGGATCGGAGGTAGTACATACTAGTAGTAGCCAGTGTAAGGATGCGAGATTTTAAAAGAAAACTAATGCATGAGAGGGATCCTACATAGTAGCCATTGTAAGCTAAAGCCGCAGTGATTTTCCGAAAGCCAGTAGCAGCAATCTTAATTGCCTGGAGAGCTCCTCGAGAAGAGACGTAGTCATACTGAAACAACACCAAAGTTATGAGTGTGCTACAACATATATATAGATAATGGTGTCACTGCGACATTTTTGTATCTCCATACTTACCTTGAAAGATGGACGATCCACATGTAGGTAATCTTCCATCCACTGTTGCCAGAGAAAAAGTGACTGTTGTTAGCCCAAAATTTTCCAAAGAACTGAACACAAAAGGAGATTTCCTTGACATGATCTGTGATGCATACCTTCAATTGCTTGGATAATTCCTCACAGTACTCGACATATTCCAGTTCAACCTGATAGCTATTCAAGTACTCGTGGTACTCACTCCATCTGGTGTACTCAGTACCACCCTACATTGAAAACAATAGAGAAAAGCAATTGCTTAGAAATAAATTAGAACAACAATGACGAGCTACTACATAACCTAAACAAGTACTCCCTCTATTCTATAATGTAGTGAATATTTTGTTTTAGCAAAGTCAAGCATATCTACATTTGACCAAGTTTATAGAATAAAGTATTGATATATAAAATATAAAATACATATAATATACAAGTACACTTCATGATGAATCTAATGATAGTAATTTGAGAATTTATATATTTGTATTTTTTTATAATCTTGGTCAAACATAGGCGAGTTTGACTTTCTAAAATCAAACGATGCACTACATTGTGGAATGGAGGGAGTACAGTAGTATATTTTAACTAATGCAAAAAACTAACTTTATTTTAAACAAGATATAATAAACAATTGAAGAAGTGGCTAATATTTATCAGTAAACAAAGCCAGTTGCTTACAACAGTAAAGGATCAGAGGCAGTCAAAGAGTCTACCAGTGAGCCATTTCACAAGAACAAAGGTAGTGAACACTGAGTAATAAGGCAACAGAACATTTCGACGGTTGACATTATATTTGAATTTGTCAGACTGACCAGTAACTAGTAGGTTGACAAGTGAATAAGTTACACTCTCCAATATATAAAACATTTTTTGTTTAAAGCTAAATATCACTAAAGCTCTGTAAATATATTGTGCATCAGGCATCAGCAAAAAATCACTATAACTCACATAATTTCGAGGGACTAGGCGCTGGTAGTCATCCAGCAAAGCACAGTCGACGTAATCGCGGTGGAAAGACCAATCAAGAGTGCCGTCTTTCTCAAAGCGCATGAAATATCCCTGCTCCTTGATTAACTTCTCAGAACACTCTGCATCAGGAATGTTCAGGAGGTCCTTTTCTTTCAATCTAGTGCCATATTCGCCTCCGTCAAAAGGGTTAAAAGGGCAATCCTCTTCCAGGTTATCACCATGCAGCTCTTTGTTGGAAGCCTGTTGTGAAAACTGTAGAAAGAAAATGAGATGACACATAAAATCAAATTAAATACAAACAGGATGTTAAACAGTCCAGTACATGCAGCATAGACCAAGTAAACATAGATAGGAATAGGACAGTGGATTGGACCTTGTATTTGCAATATCTGAAGCGATAAAGTGCATGGCGAAGGTATAGCTCAGTGAGTTCCTCATCTTCCAGTTCAACATCGGTATCAATCCAAGGAGGCTGGGGAGCCAGCTGTTTGTAGTAATCGAGGAAATCTTCACTGCTGATATGCTCTCCCAGGCCCAAATCATTCAGCTTTTGGATCAAAAGCTCCGCTTCTTGTACATGTATATTTTCTTCACTGACATGTGCAACCTCGTCGGAATCCGATTCTTGAAAGTCCTCGGCATCGGCAGTCTCAGCCTTCTTTGTACGATTCTTGGCGGCAGATTCTTTGCTCGAAGCCGTAGCCTTCTTCTTCTTCCGCATCTCTCCGCTCGAGCCCCGTGCCCGCCGGCCCCTCCCCGGGGTCGCAGCAGCCTTCTCCGGCGGTGCCCGCCGCGCCGCCTCCTTCCTTCCTCGGATGCGTCGGCGGCGCTCCCTCCGGTAGAGGCGGCAGCAGCCCCAGCCCAAACTCGCCGCTCCCTTTCGTCGGATCCGACCGCGGCGCTTTTGAATTTTGATCCGGAAGCTGAATGAATCGGCGGGCTCGGTTCGAAAGATTTTGAGCTCCCTTTTTCCGCGGCCAGAGTCCGAACCCGCTTGAAAAACGATTTGGCGGAAACGTTGGATTAACATCCAACGGCTTCCCTGCATTCTTCCTCCTTCGGTCGATCGAACCATTTCCCTGTTTCATCCGTTCACCTTGACGGGCCTACCCTCTCGCGCACATTCTTTCGGTTCGTGCCTCGCTTTCATCCGCGACACCATGGCGAGCTATCGCTCGACTTGCCGTTATCGTTTCCAATAAGGTGTTATTTAATCTGAGCAGCGATTACAACGAGCAAGCCACCTACTTGCATCGATCAACCTACTTCCTCGTTGGCGACGCCCTAGCGAGATCCTGGCTTGGCCTCGCCAGGGATGGTTGATGTATACCCATATGTTCCATGAAATCAACTTTTATTCACACATTTTGGTTCTAAGCAACTTATCAATAGTAAACGCGTCGCTAAAGCCTGAGTAGCGGCTTGACAACAAAAGTGATAGGGAGACTCACATGTCGGGGCCACCCAAATGTTCGATGTGGCTTTCAACCACCCATCACGTTGAACTTGGATGCAACGTTGGTCTCACACCTCTCACTTTTCTCACCACACTCTCTCATGCATCCTTGATGATGGCGGAAGGCGGCGGCTATGTAAATGTATGTCGTTGTTTTTACCGGGAAATAGAAGGTCCTATATATTAATCATTGGGTAGGGTATAATCAGTTAAATGTACTTTATTTAAGTGAAGGACCCTATCAAAAGGGCTTCAGCAAAGAGGATTACACATCTGCCGATGACCACACGCGGAGATGGGCCAACATCATCATCGATGGCGATACACAAGCACTATGCAGATTCTCTAGTTGTATTGTGCGCATGTGTGCCTTATCACGGGTTTATAATTTTAACAGTTTAGGGGATTTGCATGTTAAGGTTCCAAAAATGGGAAATTACGTGTTTAAAACCTCTATTCCAACAAAGGGAGGTAGGGTCACAAAACAAACCTACAAATAACTATCCATTTGAAACTACATATTTTTTATGAGCCTCATGCGTTGGATTTTGGTACGACCTACGGAGGATGGGATTATTGGGTCACTTGACTATGAAATTGGTTCTAATGAATAACAATAGATTAACTTTGTGAAGGACAACATTTGAATTTAGAAGAAGGATATTAGATGCAAAATTTTGAAACATGCGAGTATCTACAATATCAGAGCAGAGGAGAAAGATAATGGATAAGTTGATGATGATGCTTTCGATGAGGGCTCTGAGGAGTTTGGGGCTGAAGAAGAAACATTTGAAAGTAGTCAGATTCAAGAATTCAATTTGATAGAGATGAAAGATCTTGAAGAACCGGAGGTTAATTACTTTGAAGGTAGAGCATATAAGGAGGACCCATTGATACACTGCTGAGGAGGATACATATGGACCTATATTAACCTGAACCAGTTGATATATTTATACTTGCACTTAAACCAGAAGTTGTGAAGCCAAAGAATAAGCTTGCTAGGATGAAAGGTCAACTCAGATCACATTCAACAATGCAAATGCCAGCCCAACTTGATTTTGTTCCTTCTTCTAATGAAGAAGTCAGCCGAGTCTACTAAATGATAGTGATGATTATAGTGGTGATGTGTAAGAGCTCTCATTGGAGCCCCTAAGAGCATCTCTATATATCCCCTATAATTTAGTAGAGAATACAACCTCAAACTTAGCAGAGGATATAAATTCAAACTATTTCATCTAGCAAATTTTACTTAATTCATACTAGATTCGATACATACTTGATTCAAAATTAAAAACATAATGAAAATTGCATAAAAAAACTAAAACTACTCGGACTCCTCTTCGAGCTGCTTTCAATCGGCAACGATGAGGGGCACGTCATCGTCACCATATTCGTCGTTGTAGGAGGTCAGAGAGGTTGATAACGTCCATGCGGCCGACCACGTACTCCTCGTAGAGATGATGCCTCGATGCGCTTCGGATAGCGGCGGCGGAGGTCCGCCATGTATGACTCGCCGACCCTTTAGGGTTTGAGGCGCCTATGGGCCTCCGATCCTCTCACCTCTCCCGTGCTCCTACGGTGGGATTTTGAAGTTCATGAAGTTTCGGCGACCGAAGGCACAATGCAAATGCACCGACTTAATGTCGTATGCACGCGTCGCCTCTTTTGCCGATTAAGACCCAAACTAGTACCCACGACCAGTGTCGAGGTTTGTGATTTCAGTGACCCATACCCCCCCCCCCTCTCCATTGGCACTACCGACAGATCAGGGAGGCGAGCGGCACAAGAGGAGGAGGAGAAGGCGCCGAACGCGCCCGTTCGATGGTGGCGCGGATCTTTGATGCGAGCGCTTGGAATGGGCGGCGAGGACCGTCGACGGCTAGGTCCAGCCATGGCCTCGGTGGGGGTGGGGTGGGGCGGCAAGGTTGATTGGGTGATTTGAGGACGGTGGCTGGACCCAATTCGGCAAGGAGAGTGAGCAGTTTTTCACCCTGGCCAACTGAGGCCAAGTATATTTACGCGCCCTCCTCTATTGGCTATAAGGGGTCAGTTAGGTCATGGTTAGAGGAGGACAACTGAAATTATCCTTCCGCTGGATGGGGGGTCCATTAGAGATACTCTAAAGGAGGAAGAAAGATATACCAAGAAAATTGAAAGACATGGCATGGTATGACGAGGCAAGACTGCAGCTGACATGAGCAATTTTGTTTGAAGATGTGCCAAGATGTATATTAGTTGTTGTTATAGGGTGTATCATTAGTAACACGATCTTAAATGAAGTTGGCGAGGGTGTGTGCACAAAAGGTCGTCGTACAATGACAAAAGTGACACACCGGGTTTTTAATATGCTCGGTTGCATCGAGAGAGCTTGATATATTATTAGGAAGGCCTAGAGGGGTGAACGGTCACAGGCCTGAGCGGTTCTTGAGTTCTCAGCAGCCTCTGCCAATCCAAGTTCATAATCTCATAAGCAACACGTATTCGATGATTATCGCATTCTTCGGAATCTTAATGACATTGTTGCTTCAATCCTGCGGTGAAAGGATTCCAACAACACGGGCGATGTGAATCTTCTTTCTGATATACTGCTCATAGTACTTTGGCTTAGTAACCTGAAAAGAAAAATAGATTCCACAGGCTAAATCATTATTTTTCAAAAATCATGCATGATGCAGAGGTGATTTCACATATTACAGTACCAGCTTTCTAACTGCCTCTGCAATCAATTCCTGAGACCTGAAGGAAGGCAGACCAGACATCACATAAAAGAACATAATCGTATGGATTACTACTGCATGCCACATACAAAAGACACTACTTACTTCGGGGGTAATGGCTGCCGTGCAGGTGTGGTACTGAAGGAAGATGAAAAGAAATTAGCATTGGTAAGGATATATCAAGTTACAAATGCAAATTATCCATAGACCTAAAGAGCCTACCTCTGATTCCATTTTCTTCATGCTGTAGTCACGCTCCAGTGCACCTTGCATTCTACGTTGGCGTAATGAAAACTTGTTCAGCTTATAAACCTCCTCTAGAGCTTCTCTGAAACTCATCTGAACATTATTCAAGGCAAAAGTCATGCATTGCTAAAGATACTAGATGATACCCCGCGCGCGTTGCTGCGAAAACTATTAACAAATACTTTAATGTTTTAAAACATGAAAAAAGTTATAAAACATATTATAATTTGATTATAAATTATTTTTTGAAAAAATATATTGTTTAGAGTACAAATCTAAGATAATTTGATAAAAATCCAAAAATATGTGTGATTTTTTGCTTTGTTAATTTATTAACTTGATAATATATCGGTGAGATGATAAGAGACGGAAAGAAGTTGAGTAGAGACAGTGAAAACATTTCCACCCTTGACTAAACCTAAAACAATGATATCAACTACAGATGTGCATTCATAGAAAATTTGTCGCATAGAAAAATAGCATGCGAAGTAACTTATAATATAATTTTCTATACAGAAATCATTTATAAATCATGGAGCTAAGTGCATAATTTTTAAAAATAATTTTTTTGTGATGCATGGAGAATTAAATGGGAGCATATGCATGAAGAGTTCAACAATGATAGGAACTACATATGTGCATTCATAGAAAATTTCTCAAATAGAAAAATAACATGCGAGGTAACTTATAATTTGATTTTCTATAAGGAAATTTGAGACTTAACGAAGTATCAGTCGACTGAGACTTAGCAACGCTGTTTTAAAAATACTCCCTCCGGTCCTTTTTTCTCTGCGTCTAAGGCTCAGCCCAGATACCAAGGAGAGGAAGGCTCGATAAAAATTGGACTATTCTGCCCCTCATTTGCTACGAAAGAAACGCTGGGTAGTTATTCCCTGCATGCAATGACTGGCTAGCCTGGCGGTCCTCAATTCTTGCGCGCCCGTATTCCTCTCTCCACGCCCCTCTCTCTCTTCAGTTATGCATGCATGCGCCCATGGCATTGCCCTATGGATAGAAAGAACACCAAGCGACAGCCAATGGATAAAAAACTGATTGAATTGGAGCCAAAAGGAGGCCAGTTGCGCCAAAATTTCCACTTCAGAGACTGAATCTTGCGCCAATTTTTTTAACTCCCTCCTAAACAACAGCCCGCCATGGATTAGCTCCTCAAAATTTACTTACCGCCATGGCCTTTCAAACTGAAAAGACATGTCTATAAATCTCACACCATGAATAGAACTATCCCAAACTCTCTCCTCACTCTCTTTGATCTTCTCTCCTCTCCACGGGCATGCAATGGCTGGCCTAGACCTCAAAATACTGCCATAAACTGGGACGAGGCGGATGATCAGTACGATGGCCATGCCCATGACATGCAGTATGTGTACGTATTCGAGGACAGCGACGGCGGTATGAACTGCTTCCTTCTTTGATATCACTCTGATTCTCAAGTGTTGTGTTTGATCTGTTGTTGACGGTGTAATTTTTTTTGCAGAAGATGAAGCTACTGAGCAGAACAATGGCGGAAGCTGCGGCAACAGCCACACTCATGGCGCGGACGACCCGCGAGCAAGCTGTCCTCCACGAGCAGACTTTCGTCCCCGTCCGAGGGCTGGCTATCCTCTACAGGCTGACTGTCCTCCCATAGCCATGGCTTTATGCCTTCCAAGAAGATGAATGGGAAGTGAAGAAAGGAGAGTGAGATGTGGAGACGAACAGGCCAACAGAGACGCTAAAAGGAGATGACGAGGAGAGGAAGAGATAGGCTAGCCTTGGGAACAGATGAGAATTTAATACGACGGCGCGTGAAGTCCTGTGCCATGCATGAGAGGGGTAAAATAGGAAGAAACGGCATGCAAAAGCTTAGACGCAGAGCATTGCGGGAAAAATGAGTTTTCCTTAGACGCAGAGAAAAAAAGGACCAGAGGGAGTATTTATTTGTGATGCATGGAAAATTAATGGGAGCATGTGCATAAAAAATTGGTGAAAATCAGTTTTTGCATGGTGGACCTACTTGATGATGTGGATAGCTTGCATGTCAAGATAGATAGGTTAGTGGGGATGAACTATTTAGGTATTATAGATACAATATTTGTAAAAACGTGTGGCAACCATCAAATAGTTGCCTAATTGAGCAGAAAACTGATGTGCAATGCAGAGTTGACTTACCGTTCCCTTAGTGACCCGCTGCCAAACCTCAAAATAGACACCATCTAACTCCTTAAACCAAAAAAGGTCATAGCCCATGCTCGTTGTACACTCCTGAATCGATAGAATGCAACTGTGAGATACTAAATTGTATCCATTGTAAGCTACATTCCTCCTATAAAACCTCCTAGCCTACCCAGCCTCTCCTACGTTTTGAGTCCGTGGAATTGATCTGGCCCGTTGTTTGCGCTGGTGAACAGGATTATTATCGGTGCTGGCTCCCTAATCTACCGTGGGTTACTTAAGTATCGTGATGAATGGTTGTTAGTGCCCATGACTGGTGGGCCGTTTTGTTGTGCTTCCTATGCATGCGCGGTGAAAAACGTCTCTTGGCGCTGCGTGATGCTGCTGCGGTCCGTGAGAATCGGTCTCATTGGCTGTTGTGTTCACGTCACTGATTGGATGGGTGTCGGTTGGTAACTTTGGTCCAAGCGTTGTCTCTCTGCCGATGGACCCAGCTGCGTCCTGTAGAGCACAACGAGCCCTGAAGAGCACGTCCTCCCTTGCTCCATCCTCTCCCCTTCCCCCCAGTTGCAACCTTGCTGTCGTCGTTTCCCGCACCATCCTCATTGTCCCTCGGTTTCGCTTCCTCTTCTGGCTACCCCGAGACCCAATCCCCTCATGTCCTTGCCGCCGCCTCTTCCCTGTGCTGCCAGCCTCCTCTCCCATGTGCCCCTGATCCGGCAGGTCGTGGGGACGCCGACACCATCGACAATGTCCTGGAGCTGCCATGCTCTCGATCCAACCGGGTTGTTCCCAGTTCGTCGGCATCACGCGCCGCGTGCTGTGATTCTGGATCGGGCGCAGATCTTTGGCAGGAAAGTAGGAGCGACCAGTGCAGCGAGGGCGGCGAGCCCCCACTCCGGCGGCTTCCCGAGGAAGGCGACGCTCCAGGAAGCGGCTCTGGATAGAGAGAGATGGCGGCGGCGGCAGCATCAACTCGTCTCTCCTCTTTGTCTAATGGATGAGGGTGCCGGCTAATGGAGCGCAAGAAGCAGAAGACGTCTTCCTCCAGAATCTTGCCGAGGTGCTCCTGTCTCTTTGCCTCTTTTCATTTGTTTGTACTTTGTTTTGGAAGTATTTGCCCTATCCAATTTGTTTGGTTCATGAATCACGAGCTCATTTGTTCATATGGTGGTTCCACTTTTATTTCTATCTTGCAGGATTTGTTGCAACAAGCCAACAACACGATGCTGACTATTTGTGTTTTTGGAAATTTTCAATGAAATTCTGCTCAATCAGGTAAACCTTTTGGTCAGACCATTTGTCAATAGATTATTTAAGCAATTGACTATATGTTGTATACCAAGTAGTTCATCAATTTTCTTGCTCACATGCAGTGTACGTCATCATGTAATTGTAGGACAAAGTTGAGAAAAACTGTCTCATTTCTAAGAACGTATGACCTATATTTGCTTGATTGCCTATATGAAGTTGTTGAAGGACCTGTCAATCCAATGGATTCAGCTGCACAATGTTAGATTAGATGGTTGCCAATGTGCAGACGATCTTGAGAGCAACATTCATGTACTGGATAAAGTAGCTGACAAAGTAGTAAGCTAATCCCGTCCCTCATTCACGATGAATTTGCGTTGAGCACTGCAGTTTCAATTTGTTTGGGCTTAGGTATGAAGCTGCTGCGAAAAAGGGACATCCTGGGGGAGAGGCACATCAACGCCTTTCTTGGGTACGGTCGTACGGACCAGAGGACTCACATTTTTGTGTGGAGCTCACTTACAGTAAGCTTCAAATATCAAAACACCCATGAGATCTCTTTGTCTTCCCGAGACTGTACATTTTCGATGGAATTAACATGTGATTCATTTACTGGCAGAAGTGACAATATTGGGTCTGGTTTTCGTAATTTGGGAATTGCTGTTGAGGATGTAAGATTCTCTCTGCATTGTTTTTTTACGGTTGTTGACGCTGAGTACTATGTCAATCGATCTAATATTGTTACTTCTGCTTTCTGTAGTTAAGCAGAAATGATTGTTTATCAAGTATAAGTAGCCCATCTATAGCTTTCTTCTACATGATTGAGCTTAGTTTCAAATCCACCACAGGTTCAAGCACGCTCTGGACCTCCTGACTGTGTTGCTGACGGGTCGGGGGCTGTCGGTACATGTGGAGGGAAGGAACACCTCCCTCCCTGCCGCCCTCCTCGCTTGCCGTGTTGCAGCTATTGGCACAGAAACTTGTTGTGTCACTGTCTTTTTCATGAAAAAAAGGTATCTTATTATTTAGTTGCTTAAGATAGACCCTCTGATATGAACTAAGGCTCATTTTTTGGCTTAATCTAATTTGTCCTTTCAACTTTGTTATCTATTGAAAGAGACATTGCGTAGCGAGTTAAAATGTTAGGTTAGAGAGGTCTCAAACTGAAGGTAAATCAAACATACCCAATAATGCTTGAGTTCACATGATCAAAGACTCCGCTTCTGTTCTCTTGACTGCTCAATTGGGTTCTATCTTAAAGTAATAAAACATTCTACTGAGCTTTCACTGTCATAATTTCTCACGCTTTGTAGAATTCAAAAAAATGAGCTATATAATTGTCATTTTAATAAAATGAATAACAATGCAGGCAGGCAGGTAGAACAACAACTTTTGATAACAGAACTACTTCATGGTCTTGTGTTGGCTCTTTTGGAGCATTCTTTCTACCAATTCAATTAATGCCACATTGAGATTACTTCTATGATGTTTATCTAATCTATTTTTTCTGTTGTCTATTTTTTATTTGAATTTCCCAAATACCCGAGTAAGAAATGCATAAACTACTTATTTTCCTTTGGTAATATAGATGACCTACTGAGCACCCAAGGTTTAGCATTTGTGTGGTTGCAATATAATTGAAGATTAGGTGGTTCGGCTTTAATTGTATCTTTGATTTATTGTCACGTACATTAGTATTTTTTCTGTCACATGGACCCACTGGACAGCCTTAGCCAAAATGAGCACGTACTGGTTGTTCTTCAAGGGTTATTAAGATTTTCATGCACACTTCCTTATGTTGGTGGATTTTTTAGGTCTTTTAAATAATACTTGAGCAAGCCTATGAAGAATTTTTACCATTCTGCTTGTGTCCCACCAGAATCAGGTACGAAAGACCACACCACCCAATATGCAGCAAGGAGCATTTTACAAATTCTTTATGGCTTCTTTTGTATTACTTTGTATATGGATATCGCAGAACATGCTTTTCTGAACAAATGTAGAGTTTAGACTTTAGAAATGAAATTAACGGACGATATTGTTCATGTTGCTTCAATCAGAATTGAATGATGTGGGAAGACTTGCAAGGACACGAAGGAGCACGCACACTGTTTGTACGTGTTCAAGGCCAACCTCCATTGCGTGCGCTGACACCAGCTGCTCTACCTGTCCGCCCGCAAAAGGTCATCAACTTCTCTGGCCTTATCCTGCCTCTTTCTTCCTTCTTCGCAAACAATGCCTCACCTCCGTATGGATCAGGCCTAGGTCATCGCCGTGGTCTTCGAGGTGGGTGTCAAGGAACAGGGGGGTGGCGGTGAGGGAAGGAAGGAGCAGCGAGGTCAGTGCTCCAAGTGGTTCTGGTCGTCGTCCTCTTGCGACAGAGGACTGGTGACGAGGAGGCCCCGCAAGGCCACGCCATGTCATGTGAGCCTACCATGGTGTTCTACTTATTCATGAGGGCCTTGTCGAGAGCATATCTGAATTTTATGCTTTGCTAAAAGGTCAGTATAAGTACATGAAACAATGGTGTCGTACTGTTGTTTAATGAAAAATTCGCCAAGCTTAACTTATCTTCATAGGAAATTCATGGGCTAAATGATAAAGATGTTTCCTCAGAACATCTATTCTCATCTTTCTCTTTGGGCATCTGCACTATTTGACTTTCTGCCTCCATTTATCAGGAAACACGAATGATCTTAGTTACAAACATTAACTTCTGGTTGTTTCCTTTTTTTCTTGAAAGCAGAAAATGATCTTACGGATTACTGCTCATTCCTTTATTATTTTGATATATGAAAAAAAGGTAGAAGCCAATCCGTCAATCCTAGCTTGATGCCTACCCATGGATTCCGGCGCATATCGAAGCGGCCAAGGCGAGGACCTATAGAAGTAGGTACCTGTGACGCCCCCAAAATCAGACCGTGTACAGTAATCATACACGCAAGGTACACGAGTGAGATCAGGGACTCACGATGAGATATCACAACACAACTCTACAAATAAAATAATACAAGCTGTTTAATACAAGCCAGGGGCCACGAGGGCTCGAATACAACAGCTCGAGAGCACAAAGTCAGCGGAAGCAATAGTATCTGAGTACAGACACAAGGATACAGGGTTGCCTTAAGAAGGCTAGCACAAATAACAACAGATCGAAAAGGCGAGGCCTCCTGCCTGGGAACCTCCAAGCTACTCCTGGTCAACGGGGAACTCGACGTCGTAGAAGGCATCGGGGATCTTCATGTTGTGGTGGTCGACATCGGGGATCTCCTACTCCTGGACTCCAACGTCGACTGCAGCGGCCGATCAGGCAAAACAGTAAAGGAAATAAAGCAGGTGAGTATCTAGTATACCCGCGAGTCTTACGTCCGCTACTAAGCATTATGCATTGTATCAACGGAAAGAAGAGGCTGTATATAGTGGACTGAAAGACAGAAATCTAGAGCAAGGGTAAGAAGCTAGGCCTATCGAAGACTAGCATCTTCCGACGATGTCTTGCAGCATGAGGTAAGAATCAGCCAACAGTTTATATAAAGCATAAAGTAACAATGCAGCAGAAGTTGCTGCAACATTGAATAATAATAAGTTGTAATAATTTACAATGCCTCCGAGTTCACCTCCTCGACATCCCCGCGAGGAAGAGAACCCGGAACCATACAGTTTAATAATAATAGTTCCTAGTGGTAAGATCCAGCTTCAGCATAAAGCGTCCTGTTACCGTGGACACGGCTATTCGAATAGATTAATCTTCCCTGCAGGGGTGCACTTGTGTTACGCTACACGCACGGATCTCCAGGGTGGCGGGAACCTTGTTAGGGAACGCTCCACCGAGGCTATCCGACACTTCATAGCCCATCTTTCAAACTCAACAGAGAGGTCATCCGCCGGACTATATCCTATGTACGCGGGGCTTTGGACCCTAACCCCGACGTACTCCTGCACGGTGCGAGGCTGGCCGGTGAAGTTAAATCAAAGCAAATACAAACCACACTGCCGCGGCAAATAAGACAACACCACTTCCCGGCGCAGGCCGCGGTACTGCTGACGTCTGAAGAGTCCTCGGACGACACTACGAAGCAGAGGAGCCCATAACTCGTAATTCCCACGGGTAGGTAGTGCGTACATGGCATATAGCCAACTCAAGACATTCACTGAACCATTTAGCATTTTAATTAACCTGCGTGACAACCGTTATCGTTGCCTCGACTTAACTGACCCGCGGACAACGACAGCAGGCAGGACCACCAGTACATCGGTGCCTGCCCCGCCGTCCCACCAAGTCACTGCGGTTACCAACAAGGTGAACCGTCTCCTTACCTTGTCTCGCGTGTGCTCCTGGAGGAGCTCGACTTTCGTGGTTTGGTAACTCTCGCGGCCAACGATCAGGGGCCAAGCACACCAGTACACTGGTCGTACCCTCCCTATCGTCCCGTCGCAATACCTCTCGCGGGCACTGTTGGGTCGCCCGACTTCTTACCTGAAGGACAACCGTTTACAGGACCCTATGGCGGCAAGACAAAGTCAGCCTCGAGTGGAGTACAAGGATTACTCCTTGATAGCTCACACTTGAGGTGACTAGGCATAACCCAGATAGGGGCCTTAGACGGTGTCTGCATTGTACCGTACCTGTGCAGTTATAATATTTGTATCCGCGTTCACTCCCCTGAGTGATCACGGCCCTCTACCTAATCCTAGCTAACAATGCGCAGGGCTCACTGCTGAATAATGCATAATAATAATAATAATAGGCAGCATAGGTTAAAGGAAGGCACATCAAGGGGCGACAAAAACAGGCTATGCAATTGAATAGGATTGTAATCGTAGCAGCAGCAGTAACAATGCCTAGTGCAAGAAATGTACGGAAAGATAGGCGATATCTGGGGAAGAGAATGGCTCTGCTTGCCTGCAAGCTCGACAGTAGCGGTACGGTCGTCGACGAAGTAGTCGTACTCAGCATCGGTGTAGTCGACGGCAGCAGCGGGGTCTACCGGAGATTAAGGGGGAAAGAAACAATAAATACACAACAATAATAGCAATACAAATGCAAGACATAACAGATGAATTGTAAACGGGGTTCTAACGCAGTACGATGCACGATACTCGGAGCGGGGATTCACCCGGGGATGAAATACCGGCTCCGGGTGATTATCGGACAAGGTGTCCGGAGGGGGGGGAGATATCATGCCGGAGGTGTTGTGGACATCCGACACACGGGTGGGTGGTGCATCCGGGTCAGTTGATCTATTCCGAACAACTTTCGTGTTCGAAATAAATTCATCCGGGTACTCTAACAGTACCGGACAGTTTAACGGTTATCGGGCAATCTATCGGACAGTGCCCCCGGAGGGGGGAACAGTTCGATGATCGGTATGTTAGAGGGGTGTGGTGAGGATATGGGTATCGTATCTGTAATCGTTGATCCGTTCTGAGTAACTTTCGTATACAAAGTATTTTGATCCGGGCAATTTTTATCGATACCGGGAATTATCGACAGACAGCCCGAAGGGGGGAATGTCGATGTTCGGTACGTTAGAGGGGGGTGGTAGACATACAGATAGCGTATCCGTATTCGTTATATTTTTCTGATCAATTTTCATGTATAAAGTTTTTGAATCCGAGTTACGGTTTAAAAGTTATTGAATTTCAAAGTTTTAAATCATTTTTAAACAATTTCTGGAATTTCTTTTATTATTTAAATAGCAACATTATCCAAAACATATCCAAAACAATGCTGACAGGGTGGACCCACATGTCATACACAGAGGCATTTATCTCATTTTATTTAAATCAAAATTATCAGAGGGCCCACATGTCAGCCTAACAGAAGTAAATTCATTTGGTTAAATGATTAGCTTACAGGTGGGACCCATATGTCATAGGGTATAGTTTAATTACACAGGTTTTATTTAATTAAAAGGGCATGGGCCCATATGTCATACACTTGTTTACTAATAGGGGGGTTATTTGGAGGGGGGGGGGTTAATTTGACAGGGATTAGAGGTTAATCCCACCCGGTGGGCCCCAGTGGTCAGTGGCACATGGCCACCAACGCGCAGCCGAGGCCATGGCCGTGGCCGGCGAAGAGCGCGGCGAGGCCGGTCTGCCCAGGGGAGCGAGGGTGGGGGCCGGCAGTTGGCGCGGCGAGGGCAAGGCGAGCCGCGGGCATGCATGGGGGGGGGTCGGGCAAGAGGAGGCTAGCGTCTCAGCCATGGCGGCTCCGGCGGCCAGAGCGCGGCCACATCAGCGCAGCAGGCGAGCGGGCTGTGGTGCGGGGGCGCGACCAGGGCGCGGGAGGGATCCAGGGGCGGGCTGGTCCGCGGCAAGGCGTGGCGTGGCGGGAACGCGACCCGAGCGTGGCAAGACGAGCTCGGAAGCTCGAGCTCCCGTCAATGGAGCCCCGGGCCGGGGCACGACCCTACGGCGGCGAATCGAACGGGGAAGAAGGGGGATTCGACAGGGGTGCTCACGACGGGTTGCAGGGGGTTGGCAGCGCGCTCGGGGAGGGGCTGGCCGGCCGGAATTTGAAGGAGATCGCCGGCGGGCAGAAGGTTGAAGACGACGACGTAGCGCTCCGGGCTGTGGCTCCAAGCTCAATTCCTACCGCAGGCAGACGAGGGTGACGGTGGTGGGGCTCCAGGACACGCTGGCTGGGCCGAAGGTGGCCGTTGGCCACGAGCACGACGGCGCGGCGTCGCGGCACCCACGGGCGAGCAGCGAGAGAGGCAGAGGAAAGCGAGGGGGAAGATGGGGAAGTGGGCAAGGGGCAGTTGGGGGAGGGGGTCGGCCTGGGTCTTATCCATGGGGGGGCAGGTGGAGGAGGGGAGGGAGCAGGTGAGAGGGGGGCCGGCGGCATGGCCGTGCGGCCATGGCCGTGACGCCACGGGGGGGGGGGGGAGCAGGTGAGGGAAAGAGAAAAGAGAGGGGTGGGCTGGGCCCTGGGGTGGGCCTCGCCTGGGGCGAGGCTTAGGGTTTTTTTTTTCGATTTTTCTTGTTTTGTTTTACTTTTCTTTTGTTTAAATGTATTTGGCTATTGTTTCATTTTTGGTAAAATATGAAACATGCACCAAAATTAGTGATGCACTTATAACAATGCCACAAAAAGTTTTGTGCCCAAATAAAATCAATTGCATTTTTGTTTTATTTAAAAGGTATTAAATGCCACTGTTTTGACACTGTTTTTATTTGTTTAACATTTTTAAACCTGGTAATAAAATCCCATATCACTTTTAATAAAGCCTACTGATTTTTAGGCATTTTATAAAAATGGTTTCATAAATTTTGGATCAACTTTATTTTCCACTTGTTTATTATAATTCCATGGTAATTTTAATATTTTTCAAGCCATTGTTTTTATTTCATATTACTAAATTACTTTAATAAAATATCCATTACTACATTATCATGGCCTAAGATTGCTAGACATTTTATTTAATATGCTCTACAAATCTTTGGTTTGGCAAAGATTTTCATTTCCATATTAAAGTTTATGGCAATTTGGATAATCCAACCTTATGGGTTTCATGATTATCATGGACTTGAGATTATGCAAATGACTAAGGTGGTTTTGGTTTAACCATGATCAAATGAGGGACAGGAATCCACAAGTCTTGGAGAGAATTTATAATTTACCCAATTTGAAAATTTTATCTGGGATGGAGATTGACAGAGCTATGATCAAAGGTGATCATGGCTTGACCATCAACAGTAATGATCACAAACAGTGGAATCACTGTAGTGATTACTGTACTGGATCTGAGGGTGTTACAGTACCTCTCTCTCTCTCTCTCTAAAAATGCGTGTTTTCTGATGCATGTGTGGGAGAGGAGTGGAGGAGAGAGAGAGAGAGCAGATTCCAAATGGAATGGAAGGGAAAACTTCCAATCCAAGTTTAATTTTCATTGGGCATTCAGATTTTTATTTTGCTCTTCTCAGATTTTGAGCTGGGTTTCTAAACACACTTGCACACATTGGTTTCAGATCTGAACCTGGGACTATTATTGAAGCAATTATATGGATTGGCGCAGCTGGACTCTTAGACGGTGTTATTCATAGATGTATTTTCTTTTTTAGAAAGTAGGATGTTGCTGATAACATACTGGGTTGTTTCCCAACACTGAAAAATGGCAGCCTGTTTTTCTCTTCCTTGACAAGTTACATTGGCAATATGTAAAAGTTTGTCGAAGCTCTCATTCCTTATTATGCTATGAACTGAAGCCAAGATAGATTACTCAATGTACCGCTTGTTTGCACTTTCTTAGCACTGAAATATATATGTTTTAGATGAAGTAGCATTTGACAGTAGAAGTTGTTGTTGGATCGACATTTTTTCCACTGAACATTAGCATATTTAGACCTCTCTATATCAGTCTCTAACAATGCAAAGAAGTGAGTACAATTGTATTGATCTTGATGTGATCAAATAAGACTGTTTTGTGAACACAACTTTCGTGAACATTGAAGAACCGATAGAAAGGCTTAAGTGGAGAGCCATGAGGTTTTGTGAACATGGCTGCTATATATTTATGCCCTTTTGACTATGTAATTGCAAGACTTGTTTGCAACTATTGGACCATATTATCATTATATTACTTTTTACATTACTTATATAAGTGTGCTATTTATATGAATGGAAATGATGAAACTACAAAATGCTCTTTAGCACCCTAACCAATCTTTTGCAAAATATTTCAAAAATTCTTGTTGATTCAAACTACAAACCATGCATTCTTGGGTTTTCGCGCCAAATGGCGAGATAAATGCTTTATCTCATTGCAAATTAACAATCAACGAGAATCTGGTTCGCTTCCGCCCTTTGCGCCATTAGCGCAACGGGTCATCTAGTAGAAATAATTCATGTGAGGGAAACCTACATGGTAGCCATAGTAAGCTAAAGACCCACTGATCTTGGGGAAGGTAGTAGCAGCGATCTTCATTGCTTGGAAAGCTCCCCTGGAAGATATGTGATCCCACTAAGCAAGAATAAAGTTGTGAGGGCGGTATAAGATATATAGACAACAGTGCCATTCCAAGATTTTCGCATAGCTGTACTTACTTTATAGGATCGTCGGGGAGCATCTAGATAATCTTCCATCCACTGTTGGCAGAGAAAAAAAGGTCCTTAGTCCAACAAAAATCAAAGAAATGAAGGAAAATGAAATCTCCTCAACATGATCTGTGATACATACCTTTAGTTGCTTGAATAATTCTTCACAGTACTTGGCATACTCTTCTTCAATGACATGACTATGAAGGCAGTTGCGGCCGCAGGTGTATTCACCTGTATGCCAATGAATACCCAAGATTTTTCCTATTAAAAAATTATATGTATTAAGCACAGCTCGTCAAGCCATTAAATCACAAACATACATGAGGCAGCCAGGCAGCAGACTCGCTCATAGCCTCGTACGCGGTACGCACGCACACAGTTTCCTCCTCTCGCCTCCTTTTCCAGTTTCCTCCTCTCCCGGACCACGACCTGCCCCCCCTTTTCACCCCCACGCCGCCGGTCGATCCGCCGGTGCAGCAGCCCAGAGCAGGCGACAACCCCGACGGTCCTCCCTCCCTTTTCATCCCCGCATCCGCAGGGGCGGCCCCCCGCGCGCCGTCGGCCGATCTGCAGCCCCGATGCAGCAGCCCAGAGCAGGCGACGGGCGCGGTGCCCGCGCCCGCTGCGGAGGCGCCCCGCCCCCCGCCTGCCCGCGCTCCTCTTCTTCCCCGAGAAAGAGCAGCGCAGAAGGTACGGCTGCGCCCCCAATTTTGTGGATTGCTGATTCTTTTGCTTCTACTTGTTTTTATAATGGTGAAATAATAGGTCTAATCGACTAGAATTAAGTTTTTAATTTTCCGTTTCCTTGTTTTTTGAACTGTAGATGAAAAAGAGTGGGATTGTTAGTAGTAGCATATTTGCAATGTGGAAAAAAGCTAATATATGAATCATTTGGTTCATATATTGCATTTAGAGCAAAAAAAAAATTTGGGATGAATACCCAGCCAGCAAATCCTGGCGCCGCCACTGTATGAAGGAACCCATGGTATTCACTCCACTTGCCGTACTCAGTGCCACCCTATACATTGAAAAGGCAGAGAGAGAACACATTGCTTAGAAAGTTTTAGAACGGGGACTATACATAACCTAAATAGTTACATATTAACTAAAGACTTTCAAACTGCAAATAGTAATTTTATTTTAATGCAGATATGATTAAATACCGAGCAGCAAGATGAAAGAACATTTCACCGGTTGGCACTATCTTTGAATCAGTCAGTCTGGCAGTCAGTTTATAAGTTGACAAATTAATGAGTTAATCATTTCAGAATATGATATTGCAATTTGCAAACGCTTTGTGTCAGGCAAATATACTAATGCTAACTAGATGTAGCATGAGCTCTCACCTACAATGTAATTGGTCTATAATCTGAACCCTGATATACTTTTCTATTATTACTACCTCCGTTTCAAAATAAGTGTCTCAATTCTAGTATAATTTTGTATTAAAGCTAGTACAAAGTTGAGACACTTATTTTAGAAAGGAGGGAATATTTTTAAAGCAAAAAACCTAGAGATTAATTAGCACATCTCATGATTATCAAGAGCTCTCGCACTGAGTAGTATCATGAACATGATGCTAGTCTACAATACTACCCTTCCCAATGCATAGTATCATAGGGGTTGTATTTTAGTCTTTTAGATGATACATTTTGCTGTCTTGTAGGATCCACGGGAGATGAACACATGAGATCAATTAGATGCTATGATTTGGTATCATGATATGATACTACAAGTCACCATTTCTCCATTCAATGATGTGTCACATCAGCTAAATGCGTATTTGGAACTGCGTGATACTCTCCTCTGACAGTTTTGGAGACTTTAATGTGATTGTAACAACCAGACAGCTGTTCTAATACAATCAACCACAATTTAAAACTGAAGGACTACTCATACATCAGAATATAACTCACATAATTCCGAAGGACTAGGCGTTGATAGTCATCCAGAGAAGCATGTTTGCAGTAATTAGGGTGGAAAAACCAATCAAGCGTCCAATTTTCCTCGATTTGCATGAAAAATCCCCACTTGTGAAAAAACTGCCAATCACACTCATCCTCAGAAATGTCCTTAAGGCCCAACGTATCTTCCTTTCCCTCCTCTTTCATCTGCAGACAATGAGACGGCCCATAATAAAAGATCAAATCGAGTAAAAACAGGAGGTTAGTTAAGTAATCCAGCACATGTAGCATATAGAACAAGTAAATGCATGGAGCAGCAGGATGCATGCCGTGTGATGATAGCTAGAAGTGTGGATTGAACCTTGTGTTTGTAAGATCTGAAGCGGTACATCGCGTGGCGAAAATCTTGCTCATCGAGCTCCTCATTTGTCAGTGCTCCAACAATATTGATCCCACGAGGCCAGCGAGGTAGCTGATGAAAGTAACGACTGAACTCATCTTGGCTGACATCCTCTCCCACGCCCAAATCATTCAGCTTCTGGATCAAAAGGTCCGTTTCCTGCACCTCTTCATTTTCTTGCTTGCCATTGGCAATCACAATCTCGTTGGAATCAGAGTTCTGAAGGTCCTTGGCAGTATCAGCATCCTTTACAGCAGGGTGCTCCTGGGCCATCTCTCCACTGGAGCAGGCATCCTTTGAGGCCACCCCTCCGCTCTCCCTCTCTTCCTCCTGCCCAATCGAGACTATGCGTGCCTTCTTTGTGCGGTGCTTGGCGTCAGATTCTTCGCAATCCTGGGCGCTTGTGTTCCCGACCAGGGCGGTAGATCCCCCGCTCGAGACCACACCCTCCTTCTTCTGCGGCATCTCTCCACTCGGTCCCGTGGCCGCTGCCTCCTCTACGGGGTGCGCCGTCGGAACCCCTACGCCGCCTTCTTGTGCGCCACTCGAGCGCGCCGCCCCATCTCCGGGATGCCGCCGCTCGATGCCCCCACAGCATCCCCCCTTCCACCGCGGCGGTGCCGGCCGATACGGGCTGGTGCTATCGGCCCGGCCCACACACACTATAGAAGCTGCCGAATTCTATTGCTTTTTTTCGGTTTTCTACGGTTGTAACATGGTTATTGGGATTTTCTTTGTTTTTTTTGTAGATTTTAGATTTTATTTATTACTGTATTTTTTTAATTTTCCATTTTTTCTTATCCTTGGTTTTGTTTGTTCTTTTTCCAAAAACTTTCGTTTTTTATACGCACAATGTACATTTTTCGTATACACCAGGGATATCTTTTGTAGACTTTTTAAATACATCATCAGTATTCCTCCGTTCCATAATAACTGTCGTTGAAATTAATGTATCTAGATGTATTTTAGTGGTAGATATATCTATTTTAGAAAAAAATATTATGGAACGGAGGAAGTAATATTTTTCCAACATATGTTTTACAAGTTCACTTTTTCATACACATTGTACATTTTTTATATACATCATGAAAAAAAAGTATACATGTTTAATACCCCCTCCGATACATAATAGTTGTAGCTGAAATGGATGTATTTAGAGTTTTAGACAAATTTTAGCGCTAGATATATTTGTTTCAGCGACAACTAATATGGATCGAATGGAGCATTTTTAATACTACATTTTTTCAAATATATGTTGTGATGTCTATTTTTATGTATATTTTACATTTTTCTTATACATAAGTAAATGATTAATATATTTTAAATACATGGTTAAGATTTTTTTTCAATAATAAGGATTAATTTATTAACTACAAGTTCTGTCATATCATACTGAGAATTGAAAATGAACAGTGTTGCAAAAACAATTAGGAAGAATTATTGCCCTAGGGCTGCTTTCTTGCGACGTTGATCGAATACGCGCAGCGCCCTGTCTACATTGCATGCAGACTTTTCATGACGGTTGCGATGTCAGTCGTCCTAGGTTGTGAGTCAACGTCTGTGTGAATCCGAGTTCGGCTCTGGCGAGTTCCATGCCGTTTGTGTCGGCACGTCCCGCATGTCCATGGCATGAGGAACAGGGTTGATCGACCTAGGCTTGAGCGTGGCGTGGCCACGTGAGGAACAAGAAAGCACCTTGCACCTCCTTTTAATTGAAAAGTCAGTTCTTTCGAGCGGGAAGCCTTATAAACCTTAGTTGTCACTTATTTATTTTATGACTTAATGTATGAACTAATTGAAGCAGCCAGAATGGCGATCGACAAATCGTTTTTTGTTTTGGTTCCCGAGGACACCTAACTAGCAAAAAGAAGTTAGTAGGAACCAATCAACATGAGATCTAATTTTAAGATATATATGCGAGGAACGCAGCATTTCGTAATTTAGATGTTCAGCTGAAGAGATATTTTGATTTAAAACTTTGGACGGTCAACTTGCCATCTTTGGTTGAAAAACCCCATCAAAGTTCTCTCGTTACGACACGTGGCACACATGTATTGCACCACACGTCGTGGTCGGAGACATTATGTTACGGAGAAAGTTTGGACAATTTTCTCCTAGAGGCAGTGTTGTTCTTGGGATTTTCGTAGATTTTTCTGGAGCAATGCTCTGTGGAATGGTTGCATTTTTGCACTCTTATGTGCTATCCATTTATGCGATTTTTCAGACAAATGGGTCTGTGTTGAAGACTAAGGGGCAACATTAGTTCATAACATATTACTACCTCTGTTCACATTTATAGGACGTTTTAAACACTTAAATCAAGTGTCTAAAACGTCTTATAAAAAGAAATGGAGGGAGTACGTGTTGAGTCACTTGATCACTCCATCTGGTTTTTCACTAAGTCCATGATACAAATTTTCAGAGGCGTGAAGAACCTGATGTAGTGCGGTGTTCAGTTTCATAATCTCATAAACGATGCTTGTTTGACAATTATTTATCTCATTCTTCAGAATATTAATTATATTGTTGCCTCAGAAGGAAGGATCCCAATAATGCGTGCGATCTCTTCCGCGACAGTACAAATGTATTTTTGTGACATTACAGTAGATCGATACAAATATGTATTTGTACCGCTATACAGTTCTAGAGACAAGTAAAAAAAGGTGATGATATTGATGATGGGTTGGATTCCAAACGTTACAAATAAGGACATGTATGAGGGCGGATTTTGTACATGTGTAAGGGAAAAGATTAGATTCAACCGGCAGATCTTTCGCGCATGTCGTCCGCATGCGCGACCGTCCGATTCGGCCAGATACAACGACGTGCGTAGCAACTAAGGCAAACTGAACCTTTGCAACAGAGGCTATGTTGCAAAGGTCCGATTGCAACAATGCCTTTGTTGCAAGGATCGCATCGGTGATGAAGAGAAGATTAGGAAAAACCGGAGGTCAATTACAACAGAGACTATGTTGCAAAGGTGTGATTGCAACAGAACCTCTGTTGCAAGGCTCACAGCGGTGCACGAAGAAGAAAAAAGTAAAAAACAACATGAGGTCCTTTACAACAGAGGTTATGTTGCAAAGATTCGATTGCAACGCAGCCTCTGTTGCAAAGACTCGTTATGCAAAGACTCGTTACCGCGTGCGCGTTCGATCGGACAGATCGGACGGCTCCTGAACCGACGGATCTTTTTTAAACAACGTCCGGCGGACGCGTAGCGTCGCCCCATGTGTAAGCGGATACATGTGATATTTTATTCGTGCGTTGTTGTTTAAAATTTCTGCTAAAAAATCTATATTTTTTGCACTATGCGTTTATTTTTATTATAGCTTTCATAAGATGTAGTTATTTAAATACATATCATAACTTTCTACCAATATATATGAAATGGATCTTAAAATTACTTCATTGTTTGTGGGATTCTAAAAACATAGGAAAGGCAAAACATATGACTAAGGGCATGTATAATGGTGCTATCTTAGTCTTATCATGCTGATGTGAAGGAGAGAGAAATTGAAAAAAGATCATCTCTTAACAATAATTCTCTCACCACAAATTTAGGAACCTCTAGTTATTATAGCTAAGCTAAGATAGAACCCATTGTATATCATTTTTTTTGTCATATCTAAACTATGTGACGGCGCTAAGATAGAACAATCTTATCAACCGTTGTAAATGCCCTAATATGCTATTACGTATTGGTTCCTATATGATTTGAAAATGCATGGTTCAATTCACTGAAAAAAGGAAAAATGTTCTTTAAGGATTAGGTATATTGCATTGGTTTTTTATAAAATATGCAATATTCAGTGTTTACGGATCTCAAAGCAATCTTTTAACATTGTGCGAACATGATATCACATGTACCCGCTTGTACATGTATATATGCATTTCTGGACATGTATAATGGTTGATAAAACAGTTTTACCTTAGTTACGTTAGTAGAGCAAAAAAAAGATGATGTATAATGAAATACGAGTATATATTAGTTTCATTTTTATAACTAGCAATTCCTAAATTTATTGCTAAGAGATCATCTCTTAAATAAAAGAAGACAACCATTCTCTTAAGATTTTTCTCTCCTCTCCACCTCAGCATCTATTCTATGTGGCATTGCTAAGATAGCACCATTGTACATGTCCTAAGATAAAGTCATTGCTAGCGTTATCCTAATAACGCAAGCCAATTGTAAACCTCCTCGCGAGCCGTTAGATAAGGCGCTATGCAATCGTCGATGGACTACCCAAATTGACCCGTTGTCTCTGCGCAACACTCCATCGCTGCTCGTCGTCTTGTCTTGTGTTCTCGTGTAACAGCCCATGTGCAATAAATAGAAAACACCATGAGATTGTACCTTGTCTGCTGACTTTGTAACTTGGCATGATGCTAAAGGTTGTAATTTCATGTGGTGATTTAAATTTGCATTGAGATTGGAGCCCATCTGATTTGGTTGAGTTTGCTTCCAAAGTGGTTCAAGAAGGGTGTTTGAAGAATTTTCATTGTTGCATGCTTGCTCTCCTTGACCCCAAAGTTGGCTTAGCCATTTCTTTTGCAAGGGCAAGGGTTTTAAAAACCTCAATGCATTTTTTGACATAATCAAAATGGGGAATGCAGTTCAAAGTGATTTTTGAATTCCCAAAAGTGGCCCACATTTTGTTGTTGGAAAAAAAATGCTCAAACCATTTTTGGAAATTGAGAAATATTACAAGGATCATTTTGCATATTTTTATGCATTTTTAGTCCTTGTAATTAATCCTGGAAAACTCTTATTCCTTTCTGTTTATTTTTAAATGGAAAAGGATCTGCAGTAGACGTTTTCTTTTTTTTCCCCGGCTCCCTGTTGCAGGCCCAGCCCGCCTGGCCTTTCTTTGCGTCTTGGGCTAAAGCCCAGCCGCGAAGGGGTAAGTGAAGCGCGCCTGGGACCGTTTGATCTGCATCTGACGGCTCCGGGGTCGTCTTCTTTCCACGTTGGCCACGGTCCCCCTGCCCTCCTCCTCTCACAGCTCGAGTCCGGCCAAGGCGATGGAGCCCGCCGGCCAGGGAGAGCTGCCCCCTCCTATAAGAGCACGTCCAGGGCTCCCCCGCGGTGCCCTAGCTCCGTTCCCCCTCTCAATTCCGCCGCCGTCGCCCCCTATCGAACGCTCGGACCTCCCCTGTTCCGCGTGACAGGTGAGCCTCACGCTGGAATTCGTCGCCGTTCTTCGCGCACGGTGAGCCCGCGCTCGTCTGCGCCTTCTCCTAGCCCGTCCTCACCGTTTCCCCCTGCAGTTTCGGCCTGCAAGCCCCAAGGAGCGACGAGCCGCGACGTTGCACCTCGCACCTGTCTTCCTCGACGACGACCCCGTGGGTCTCCTTCTCCCCGGCAAGGTCAGGGTCACCGACGAGCCCCTCTAGGCGAGCCTCCGCGCCTCCGTTCCTTCCCTAGTACCCGTAGGACGTTTGGCGCCGTGAAGGCGTCTCTGTCGCCGCTCCGGCGAGCCGTGCACGCCAAGCGCGTGTCTCCGGCGAGTGTGGTGTGTGTGTGCGGTTGCGCTGTTCGCGAGCAGAGCGTGCGGTGAGCGTTGGCATCAGGAGTACTCGTCGTTCCCCTCGACGGCCTGTCGTGCGGGCTCTGTTCCGCCGTAGCCGTGCCGGCGAGGAAGCCGCTCCCTTTTGGGTTGCCAGCGGGGGGAAGCGAGCAAAATGGAACCACGGAGGGTCCAGCTTCGAGTAGCCGCTGGCCGTTGCGCCACCGGAGCACCGTAGCCGATGTGAGCCTCGCCGGATTGTCTCGGCGCCGCCACAGTCTGAAGAACTTCGTCAGTTTCGTCAGAAGCAGTTCGCCGCGGTAGGATTCAGGCGAGGCTAGCGACTTCCCTGGTGTGTTCTAGGTACAGCGCGGGCCGGGGATCTGCAGCTGGATGTACCAGCTCTTGATTCCACGCATCAGCGGCGTCGCGGGTGATCTGTGACCGAGGCGGGCTTCGTCGGAGTTCGTCGCCGTCGGCAGTGAGCTAGTCTGAACTTTTGTCTCTGTCTGAAGCGCGACTGCACCTTGTCTTGCCTGTTACGGGTTCTCGTTCAAACCCCGTTCAACAGTGCAGTGGTAGGAGAGCTGGGTGGTGTTTGCAATGGCGTGGGATCGAGTCCCGTCGGGTGCACATCCCCCTCTTTTTTCCTTTTTCGGGTGTTGTTTTCTGCAGTGGGCTGCCTGGCGCGTGTGGGCTTAGCCCAGTGCGGGCAGAGAGCAGAGGAGAGGTGGAGCTGAGGCTCCTGGGCCCGAGGCCACCCGAGTTAGGCCCAAGTTGGCCTCTCTCTGTTTTTCTTTTTTTTTCTCCCTTATGTTTTCTCTTTTCTTTTTGTTTAAATCCTTTTCCTTTTGCTTTTGAATTCTGTTTGAATTCAAACGCTTTGTGCTCATGTCATATATTTTGGGGTAGAATGCACTTTGTGCTCATGTCATATATTTTGTGCTCATGTCATATACGCTTTGTGCTCAGTCATTGCTTAGTATGAGTAGGAAAACTTGCTGCTTACCCTATGCTATGGTTGGGATATCATGTTATTAAATAAGTTGGTTGATATTTATTATTATATTGATTTTAATTTATACTTGAAGAAAGATGGGAGACCAGGCTGTTCCCGCCAGGTGTTTTGTTCCATTTGAGTCACCTAGGTCCCGAGTTCCGGGTATTGTTTTTCTTGACGAGTGTGTCTAATCGTGTGTGGGATTCTATGGGGTCCCCTTGTCTTACCTACCTAGCTCCAAACAATTCTAGTGGTGGCCCAAGCTGTAGTTACCATTTGCAAAACGTGTGTGTGTCTGGTTAGCGCTCCAGCAGATTTAAAATAACTCGGGCCAGCGAGGACAAAGTTCCCTTGTTGGTCCACTCCTGGAAGCTCGAGGGCTGCCCACAGTGATGGGTTAGTAACCCCAACCTCGTCCAGACGGTAGAGGCTGATTTGAGAGCGCGGCCGGCTTTCAAGTTGGATGTCGACTCACCGGGGGCCACCCGGAATTGTGCGCTGTTAGTTAGGGGGACTCTGATGTTCCGGAGTTTCAGGCGCCTTCTCCCGCCAAGCGGAAACCGGACGTACATGCGAAGCCTATGATGGGCAGTTGGTACACCCCTGCAGGGTTAAATCTTTTCGAAAAGCCGTGTCCGCGGTTATGGACGACTTGAGATCTACTCCTTGTTCATAGAATAACATCAATTTGAATCATAATTAAAACTTGACTACCGTGTGAGTGCCTTGGTTGCTTTTCTTCGTCCAGGGGGACCGAGAGAAGATCCAGGTTGTGTTATACTTGACGTAAGTAGGTGGATAGCAGACTTATGACACGATGTCACGTGTGTTTCTTGGATCTTACCCCTAATCTAATAGAACAATAGCCATCATATATGCTAGCGCGGCTGCAACGTTACCTTTACTTATCTTACCGTAGGAAGTCAGTTATCCCGTAATGATATAATCTCACCCCTGTTTTCCTTTTGTGCTTTTACTGTTTTGCCTGATCGGCCGCTGCAGTGGAGTACTACCTCGACCCTAGCTCTGGACGATACTTCGTGGAGGTGCCCCCGGAGGATGACGATGAGATCGACCTCGTTCAGCAGATCCTACAGTTGGGTTTCGACGATCCGTGGGTGGACTCTTTATGTGTAGCCCTCTCTAGGGCAATTTGGATTTTGACCGTACTCGGTCATGTTTGTCTTCCGCTTGTTGCATGATATTCTGTTGGGTCCAAGGACCTCTGAGATGTTGTAATAAATTCCAGTGGCGATGTATGCCCTGGACCCTATATATATTTATGTCTGAGCTTAAGTTATTTGTTCTTATACCTGTTGTCGAGAATCCGGCAGTGACACGAGTGCGAGTGTCGTGAGTCGATGGCTTTTTATGCGCTACTAACTCGAGCGGGATGCGAAAGCGACTAACTCGAGTTAGCACCGCATCGGGGGCCTTACAACTTGGTATCAGAGCAGGACTGACGGTAGGACACCTTACTGGCCGAAGTTGAGTCTAGAAACTATTTTGTAGTTACTAAGGAAAATCGGAGAGTAGGAACTCTTTCTTTTTCTTCTTACCCCACCCTCCCACCCCTATTCCGTGAGGAAGTGAAACGTTGTTTTCTCTCTGCAACGTATCCCCTTTCAAAAACAAATCTAGGTTCTCGTTTACATGAGGCTCCGATTCGTCTATAATTTTTTGCTAGCGACGAGATGTGTTGGCGTCTTTGAGACCACTGAGCCGCGACTTGGGGTTGACTGCTCTACCTCGCTTAAGGCGTACCCCAGGTGAAACGTCCATACAAGATTGGCGGGCATCCTATGGTAATATGGATGTGGTGTCTTTTCCCCTATGGACGACCGCGATGGCGGGCCGCTCAGGGCAGATGTCTCATTGTTCAGGTTTCCAACCGCTCGTATATATATTGTTCTGTGCTCGCTAGCAGATTATTATCTTGGATTCGGATGATCTCGGTTTGGGGATTCCAGTAGCACCTAGCTTTCGACTTTCCGGGTTAACCTTGTGTAACACTCCGGGTGTCACGCTACAGTAACCACTACAGTGATTCCACTATTAATGATCATTACTGTTGATAATCAAATCATGATCACCTCTTGATCATTTCTCTGTGAGATTCTCGCCCTGATAAAATTTTCAGATTATAAATTTACTCCAAGACTTGTGGATGCCAGTCAATCAACGTGATCACAGGCAAGCCAAATCCACCTTGGTCATTTGAATAGTCACAAGTCAATGGTGGTTATGAAACTAGTGATGTGGGGTTATTAAAATTGTCAAGGAATTTGAAATGGAAATGAAACTATGATTAAACCAAATGATGGAACCTATTTATAAAATGCCTAGCAATATTTAGGCCATGGCTATCATATTAATGGTTATTTTAATTTAAGTGATTTAGTAATGATAAAATAAGTAAAACAATACCTGGGTAATATTAAATTACCATGGGATAATAATAACAAGTGCAAAATTAAGTTTATTTAAAAATTGTGGGGAAAGTTTTATTAAATGGCAAATCATCACTGGGTAATATTAAAGTTTGGTTTGGGAAATTATTAATTAGTTTTAATATTATAAAGAATTAAAACAGTAGCAAATATCCACATTTAATCTATTTCCAATTTGTATAAAAATCAAATGATACTATAAATTGCCCAAACTTTTTACAGCAACCTATTAAAGTGTAAATGTATTATTAGTTCAAGTTTCACATTTTTCTAAAATCAAGTGATGGCTAAATTAAATTGAAACAAAATGGCACAGAGAGAAAAGAAAAACAAAATTGTAAAACATCTAAACTACGCCTCGGGCGAGCCCAACCCCAACCCCTTCCCCCCAGCCAAACCCGTCACTCTCCTCTCCTTCTTCCTCCCGCTACAGGAGAGGGAGGTCGATCCCGACCCAGCACCGACACCCTCGTCCAGCCGGACCTACCCCCCCCCCTCCTCGGTCGCTACAGGGCGGAGGAGATGGATAAGAACCCCCCCCCTTCCCGCAAGCCCCCGGTGCCCTAGATCGAGGCCCCCCTTTTCCCCTCTCACTCTCCTGCCTCCCTCCCCGGAACCGCCATGGACGTCGTCGCCACGCCGCCGTGCTCGCGTGCCCACCGGCCACCTCGCGCCTCTCTGGGTTGTCCTGGAGGACCACCGCACGCCCCCACGCCGATTCCCCCTTAAGTCGTGGCTGGGACACCCCCTCCCCGCCGCAATCGACGTCGACATTCCCGCCACGGCCGCCGGCAACCTCCGCCGTGATTCCCTGCCTCCGGTTGCCCCGGCCTCGTACAAGCTCGTCGTCGGCGTCTCCGGAGTGAGACGCCTCCATTCCCCCCGTTTTTCCTGCTTGAATGGTCGCGTAGCTCCTCCCCTCCCGCCGTTGCTTTCTCTGCCTACGGCCGCCTCCCATGGACGAGGCCACCGTCGCCCTTGCCACACCCCCGTGCGCACCTTTGCGCTGCTGCTCGCCGTGCGAGGCTGCGACCAGCACCCCACCGCCGCCCGCTCGCCCGCCCCCTCGCCGGACGGCCTCACCGCGGCGCCGTGAGCCATCCTGGCCACGGGCAAGGCCGGTGTGCTCCGGTTGTGGCTACGTGCCACTGTCACCTGGGCCATCCCCTGTGAAAAAAAGGGGATATGGAAATGTTTAAGTTAGTAATAAGAATGATGGTTAATTAGTTAGTTAATTCGTTTTTACCTAGCAGTCAATGACAGTGGCCCCCACATCTAATTAAGTTAAGATAAAAATGCTAATAATAGTGAGGCAATGACAAGTGGGACCTACCCCTGGTTTAATTAAGGAAATTAGATTTATTATACTAAGCCAATGACAGTGGGCCCCACTTGTCAGTGTTGACCAGTCAAATCCCTTATGGATAATGTTGAATTAATAATTAAAAAGAATTCTAGAAATTGTTTTAAAATAATTTAAACTTTGAAATTCAATATCTTTTAAACCGTAAGTCAGATGAAAATATTTTATATATCCAACTTGATCAGAAAAATATCACGAATACAGATACGCTACCCATACCCCCACCACACCCCTCTATCATACCGAACATCGAACCGCCCCCCCCCTCTGGACCGTCTGTCCGATGATTTGTCCGGTACTGTTAAAGTATCCAGATGAATTTATTCTGAACATGAAAGTTGTTCGGAATAGTTCAACTAACCCGGATACTCCACCCACACGTGTGTAGGATGTCCACGACACCTCCGGCATGGTCCCCCCCCCTTCGGACACCCTGTTCGATAATCACCCGGAGTTGGGATTTCATCCCTGGATGAATTCCCGCTCCGAGCAACGTGCATTGCACTGCGTTAGAACACCGTTAACATTGCATACGTCATGTTATTCATCTGTTTGCTATGATTGCTTTGTATTTACTGTCCCCCCCCCCTTTATTCTCCGGTAGACCCTGCTGCTACCGTCGACTACACCGCTGCTGGGTACGACTACTACGTCGACGACCGTACCCCTACCGTCGAGCTTCCAGGCAAGCAGAGCCATTTCCTTCCCTAGATATCGCCTATATTTTCCGTACATTTCTTGCACTAGGCATGGTTACTGCTGCTGCTACGTTACAATCCTATTCAATTGCATCACATGTTTTTGTCGCCCCTTGATGTACCCTCCTTTGTCCTATGCTGCCTTATAAATATATATAATATTCAGCAGTAAACCCTGCGCTTTGTTAGCTAGGTTTAGAATAGCGGGTTGTGATCACTCTGGTGAGTGGACGCGGATTAAAAAAATATTATAACTGCAACAGGTACAGATCAAGCAGACGCCCTAGGGAACCTACAACGGCGAGACTCTGCCGAGTCGCTTCAAGTTTGACTTACGAGTGGACGGACTTGTATTTCACTCTCGTCGGCTCAGTAGCGTAGCATCACTTGGATGATACGAGGGTATTCCTCTTTAGTTCATTCCGCTGGTGTCTCGGCACCACCGGGGTGATACGAGAATATTCCTCTTCAGTTCATTCCACTGATATCTCTGTTGAACCTCTTCAAGTGTACCATCGAGGGTGATTCCTCCTGGTTTCACTTGATGGTAGGCACTCGAATCAACTGGTGTCCTAACAGGTAAGGAGTCGGGTGACCCCACGGTGCCCGCGGAGGGTATCTTAGAGGAACGACAGGTCAGATGTATTCCACCGGTGTGCGGCGAGCCTGGTACTGTTCGTGGCCGACAGTTATCCTATTGTACGAAAGTCGAGCTCTTCAAAGAGCAAACGCGAGATAAGGTAAGGAGACGGTTCACCTTGTTGGTAACCGCACGAGTTGGTGGGACGTCAGGGCAGGCACCGATGTTACTGGTGGTCCTGACTGCTGTCGTTGTCCGCGACTCATTCAATAAGGGGCAACGATAACGGTTGTCTCGACAGAAAATTAATAAAATGCTTAACGGGTTCGGCGGATGACTTGAGTAGCCTTTTGGCTTGTACGCACTACCTATACGTGGGATTACGGTGTGGGCCCTCCGCGTTGTGGTCTCGTTCGAAAGCTCTGAAAGACGTCCAGTTCAGCATTGTGGCGCGGTCGGATCCGCATCCATGATAGAGTTGCGTGGTATCCACCGTCCTCACAACGACCCGGAGAGCGAGGGGTGATAGGCCCATGACCCCCTTGCCCTTAAGGCTGTAGACCGGCGGGGACCTCTCTGATGAGCCGTAGGATGGGCCTCGGCGTGTCGGATAGCCTCGGTGGGGTGTTCCCTAACAAGGTGTACGCCACCCTGGAGATCCGAGCGTGTAGTATGACACCAGTGCACACCTGCAGAGAAGATAATCTATTCGAATAGCCGTTTCCACGGTAACAGGACGCTTTATGCTGAAGCCAGACTCTACCACTACAAACTACTACTATTAAACTGTTGGTTCCAGTTTATCTTCCTCGCAGGGATGTCGAGGAGGGGAATTCGGAGGCATTGCTAATTATTACAACTTATTATTATACAATACTGCAGCAACTTCTACTGCATTGTTACTTTATGTTTTATATAAACTGTTGGCTGATTCTTACCTCATGCTGCAAGACTCGTCGGAAGATGCTAGTCTTCGATAGGCCTAGCTTCTTATCCTTATTCTGAATTTCTACCTTGCAGTCCACTATATACAGCCTCCCCTTTCCATTCGATACAAATGCATAAATGCTTAGTAGCGGACGTAAGTCTCGCGGGTATACTAGATACTCACCCTGCTTTATTTCTTTTACTGTTTTGCCTGATCGGCCGCTGCAGTCGACGTTGGAGTCCAGGAGTAGGAGATCCCCGATGTCGACCACCGCAACGTGAAGATCCCCGATGCCTTCTACGACGTCGAGTTCCCCTTTGACCATGAGTAGTTTGGAGGTTCCCAGGCAGGAGGCCTCGCCTTTTCGATCGTGTTGATTTTTGTGCTAGCCTTCTTATGGCAACCTTGTATCCTTGTGTCTGTACTCAGATACTATTGCTTCCGCTGATCTTGTGCTCTCGAGTTGTTGTATTAGAGCCCTCGTGGCCCCTGGCTTGTATTAAACAGCTTGTATTATTTTATTTGTAGAGTTGTGTTGTGATATCCCACCGTGAGTCCCTGATCTCGATCGTGTACCTTGCGTGTATGATTACTATACACGGTCTGATTTTGGGGGCGTCACAAGTTGGTATCAGAGCCGACTGCCTGTAGGAAGCCCCTAACCACTCCTTGGTCGAACTCGAGTCTAGTATTTGCAAAACTACTTTGCTAACTTAATTTTTGGCTTACGGGCCCACATCGATGTCACTACGTGTGATATCTATGCTATTAGGATCCTTTTCTCCGTACCTTTACTCTGGGATTCTACTCTCTTATCCTTTCGGGAAATTTTGCTAACTCTGACATTAGGATCTCGTGGTCGCATCTACCCGGAGAGCCCTTCACCCAAGATGATATCTTGCTTCACCTGAAGATGTCGAAGATTACTATCCAAAAAAATCCCCGAGAACCTACGTGTTGATCGCCTTTGCAATCCCCTGCCACCGGTAAGTCCGTATGGATAATTACATCCACCTCCCGATCTAGAAATCATAACTCCCTTGTACTTAAGCACTGAATTATTCGGATGCTTCTACCACCGGATTTCTTTGCATTCTTTCTCTTTCTGGTTGAGTAACGATACTCACACTAGATTCTATGTGGGCCCATAACCCACAGTTCCACAGGACCGAAACCTGACTCTTGTCATCGACCTTGTGATATTCCGTCCGATATCGGACTCAGTGCTTACGCCTGATGATCTGGGCCCTTTTTCCCATCATCCGTCAACGGCATCGAATGTGTGCCTATTCGCTTAAAACTTCTCTCATTGTACTTCCCTGAGCTTAAACTCGAAAGGACTTTGTACCCCATAACCTTGAGAAACCCCATTTGATTGACCTTGTATCGATCCGACCCCCTTAAGATTTACCTCTTAACCTGTTCGTAAGTACGATGAATACCCCGATGAAAGGATGACAACGCGTCGAGATGCACTGATGCAGAGCAATGAAGACGTGAACAAGAAGGATCAACTACTTCGAGAAGGGCAACAAGGACAAGAAGATTCGTTAGAATACAAAACCAAAACTCTACCCCTACCACTACCTTTTTAATTCTCGGGACGAGAATTCTTTGTAGTGGTGGAGATTTGTAACATCCCGGGTGTCACGCTACAGTAATCACTACAGTGATTCCACTGTTAATGATCATTACTGTTGATAATCAAATCATGATCACCTCTTGATCATTTCTCTGTGAGATTCTTACCCTGATAAAATTTTCAGATTATAAATTTACTCCAAGACTTGTGGATGCCAGTCAATCAACGTGATCACAGGCAAGCCAAATGCACCTTGGTCATTTGAATAGTCACAAGTCAATGGTGGTTATGAAACTAGTGATGTGGGGTTATTAAAAATGTCAAGGAATTTGAAATGGAAATGAAACTATGATTAAACCAAATGATGGAACCTATTTATAAAATGCCTAGCAATATTTAGGCCATGGCTATCATATTAATGGTTATTTTAATTCAAGTGATTTAGTAATGATAAAATAAGTAAAACAATACTTGGGTAATATTAAATTACCATGGGATAATAATAACAAGTGAAAAATTAAGTTTATTTAAAAATTGTGGGGACAGTTTTATTAAATGGCAAATCATTAGTGGGTAATATTAAAGTTTGGTTTGGGAAATTATTAATTAGTTTTAATATTATAAAGAATTAAAACAGTAGCAAATATCCACATTTAATCTATTTCCAATTTGTATAAAAATCAAATGATACTATAAATTGCCCAAACTTTTTACAGCAACCTATTAAAGTGTAAATGTATTATTAGTTCAAGTTTCACATTTTTCTAAAATCAAGTGATGGCTAAATTAAATTGAAACAAAATGGCACAGAGAGAAAAGAAAAACAAAATTGTAAAACATCTAAACTACGCCTGGGGCGAGCCCAACCCCGGGCCCAACCCCAACCCCCTCCCCCCAGCCCAACCCGTCACTCTCCTCTCCTTCTTCCTCCCGCTACAGGAGAGGGAGGTCGATCCCGACCCAGCACCGACACCCTCGTCCATCCGGACCTGCCCCCCCTCCTCGGTCGCTACAGGGCGGAGGAGATGGATAAGAACCCCCCCCCTTCCCGCAAGCCCCCGGTGCCCTAGATCGAGGCCCCCCTTTTCCCGTCTCACTCTCCTGCCTCCCTCCCCGGAACCGCCATGGACGTCGTCGCCGCGCCGCCGTGCTCGCGTGCCCACCGGCCACCTCGCGCCTCTCTGGGTTGTCCTGGAGGACCACCGCACGCCCCCACGCCGATTCCCCCTTAAGTCGTAGCCGGGACACCCCCTCCCCGCTGCAATCGACGCCGACGTTCCCGCAACGGCCGCCGGCAACCTCCGCCGTGATTCCCTGCCTCCGGTCGCCCCGGCCTCGTACAAGCTTGTCGTCGGCATCTCCGCAGTGAGACGCCTCCATTCCCCCCGGTTTTCCTGCTTGAATGGCCGCGTAGCTCCTCCCCTCCCGCCGTTGCTTTCTCTGCCCACGGCCGCCTCCCATGGACGAGGCCACCGTCGCCCTTGCCACACCCACGTGCGCGCCTTTGCGCTGCTGCTCGCCGTGCGAGGCTGCGACCAGCACCGCACCGCCGCCCGCTCGCCCGCCCCCTCGCCGGACGGCCTCACCGCGCCGCCGTGAGCCATCCTGGCCACGGGCAAGGCCTGTGTGCTCCGGCTGTGGCTACGTGCCACTGTCACCTGGGCCATCCCCTATGAAAAAAATGGGATATGGAAATGTTTAAGTTATTAATAAGAATGATGGTTAATTAGTTAGTTAATTCGTTTTTACCTAGCAATCAATGACAGTGGCCCCCACCTCTAATTAAGTTAAGATAAAAATGCTAATAATAGTGAGGCAATGACAAGTGGGACCTACCCCCTGGTTAAATTAAGGAAATTAGATTTATTATACTAAGCCAATGACAGTGGGGCCCCACTTGTCAGTGTTGACCAGTCAAATCCCTTATGGATAATGTTGAATTAATAATTAAAAGAATTCCAGAAATTGTTTTAAAATAATTTAAACTTTGAAATTCAATATCTTTTAAACCGTAAGTCAGATGAAAATAATTTATATATCCAACTTGATCAGAAAAATATCACGAATACAGATACGCTACCCATACCCCCACCACACCTCTCTATCATACCGAACATCGAACCGCCCCCCCCCCTCCGGAGCGTCTGTCCGATGATTTGTCCGGTACTGTTAAAGTATCTGGATGAATTTATTCTGAACATGAAAGTTGTTCGGAATAGTTTAACTAACCCGGATACACCACCCACACATGTGTCGGATGTCCACGACACCTCCGGCATGATCCCCCCTTCCGAACACCCTGTCCGATAATCACCCGGAGCTGGGATTTCATCCCTGGATGAATTCCCGCTCCGAGCAACGTGCATTGCACTGCGTTAGAACACCGTTAACATTGCATACGTCATGTTATTCATCTGTTTGCTATGATTGCTTTGTATTTACTGTCCCCCCCTTTATTCTCTGGTAGACCCTGCTGCTACCGCCGACTACACCGCTGCTGGGTACGTCTACTTCGTCGATGACCGTACCCCTACCGTCGAGCTTCCAGGCAAGCATAGCCATTTCCTTCCCTAGATATCGCCTATCTTTTCTGTACATTTCTTGCACTAGGCATGGTTACTGCTGCTGCTACGTTACAATCCTATTCAATTGCATAGCATGTTTTTGTCGCCCCTTGATGTACCCTCCTTTGTCCTATGTTGCCTTATAAATATATATAATATTCAGCAGTAAACCCTGCGTATTGTTAGCTAGGTTTAGAATAGCGGGCCGTGATCACTCTGGTGAGTGGACGCGGATTAAAAATATATTATAACTGCAACAGGTACAGATCAAAGCAGACGCCCTAGGGAACCTACAACGGCGAGACTCTGCCGAGTCGCTTCAAGTTTGACTTACGAGTGGACGGACTCGTATTTCACTCTCGTCGGCTCAGTAGCGTAGCATCACTTGGATGATACGAGGGTATTCCTCTTTAGTTCATTCCGCTGGTGTCTCGGCACCACCGGGGTGATACGAGAATATTCCTCTTCAGTTCATTCCGTTGATGTCTCTGTCGAACCTCTTCAAGTGTACCATCGAGGGTGATTCCTCCTGGTTTCACTTGATGGTAGGCACTCGAATCAACTGGTGTCCTAACAGGTAAGGAGTCGGGTGACCCCACGGTGCCCGCGCAGGGTATCTTAGCGGAACGACAGGTCAGGTGTATTCCACCGGTGTGCGGCGGGCCTGGTACTGTTCGTGGCCGACAGTTATACTGTTGTACGAAAGTCGAGCTCTACAAAGAGCAAACGCGAGACAAGGTAAGGAGACTGTTCACCTTGTTGGTAACCGCACGAGTTGGTGGGACGTCAGGGCAGGCACCGATGTTACTGGTGGTCCTGACTTCTGTCGTTATCCGCGACTCATTCAATAAGGGGCAACGATAACGGTTGTCTCGACAGAAAATTAATAAAATGCTTAACGGGTTCGGCGGATGACTTGAGTAGCCTTTTGGCTTGTACGCACTACCTATACGTGGGATTACGGTGTGGGCCCTCCGCGTTGTGGTCTCGTTCGAAAGCTCTGAAAGACGTCCAGTTCAGCATTGTGGCGCGGTCGGATCCACATCCATGATAGAGTTGCGTGGTATCCACCGTCCTCACAACGACCCGGAGAGCGAGGGGTGATAGGCCCATGACCCCCTTGCCCTTAGGGCTGTAGACCGGCGGGGACCTCTCTGATGAGTCGTAGGATGGGCCTCGGCTTGTCGGATAGCCTCGGTGGGGTGTTCCCTAACAAGGTGTAAGCCACCCTGGAGATCCGAGCGTGTAGTATGACACCAGTGCACCCCTGCAGGGAAGATAAGCTATTCGAATAGCCGTGTCCACGGTAACAGAACGCTCTATGCTGAAGCCAGACTCTACCACTACAAACTACTACTATTAAACTGTTGGTTCCGGTTTCTCTTCCTCGCAGGGATGTCGAGGAGGGGAACTCGGAGGCATTGCTAATTATTACAACTTATTATTATACAATACTGCGACAACTTATGCTGCATTGTTACTTTATGTTTTATATAAACTATTGGCTGATTCTTACCTCATGCTGCAAGACTCGTCGGAAGATGCTAGTCTTCGATAGGCCTAGATTCTTATCCTTATTCTGAATTTCTACCTTGCAGTCCACTATATACAGCCTCCCCTTTCCATTTGATACAAATTCATAAATGCTTATTAGCGGACGTAAGTCTCGCGGGTATACTAGATACTCACCCTGCTTTATTTCTTTTACTGTTTTGCCTGATCGGCCGCTGCAGTCGACGTTGGAGTCCAGGAGTAGGAGATCTCCGATGTCGACCACCGCAACGTGAAGATCCCCGATGCCTTCTACGACGTCGAGTTCCCCTTTGACCAGGAGTAGTTTGGAGGTTCCCAGGCAGGAGGCCTCGCCTTTTCGATCGTGTTGATTTTTGTGCTAGCCTTCTTAAGGCAACCTTGTATCCTTGTGTCTGTACTCAGATACTATTGCTTCCGCTGATCTTGTGCTCTCGAGCTGTTGTATTCGAGCCCTCGTGGCCCCTGGCTTGTATTAAACAGCTTGTATTATTTTATTTGTAGAGTTGTGTTGTGATATCCCACCGTGAGTCCCTGATCTCGATCGTGTACCTTGCGTGTATGATTACTGTACACGGTCTGATTTTGGGGGCGTCACACCTTGGTGGAATTTCAGCCTTCGACTTTCTCATACCTCGTGAGGAAGTTTGTTGTCAATATTGCTTTATCTTCTGGTTACTTCAAATGTTTCAATCATGTTCTCATAAGTGTTCCTGTATACAGGATGCCAAGAGCGAACATGCTGCCGCCAGAGAACCCTATCCTTGGGGAGGTTGTGGCCGCAGTTGCTCAGGGCACAGCTGCGATCTTACAAATGCTGCAGAACCAGACTGCCCAGAGGAATGATCGACCACAGTACACCACTCTGGAGTAGTTCCTTGCTATCAACCCCCCCAGGTTCTCCGAGGCTCGAGACCCGCTGGAGGCGGATGACTGGATCGCAGAGATTAAGAAGCACTTCAATGCAAACACTGTCAGACCCGTCAACTACGTCAACTTCGCCTCCTTCCAGCTTCAGGGTGCAGCAGCCAGCTGGTACGATACCTACAAGGCCAACAAGGGCGATGCTATCATCATGTGGGCAGATTTCGTCGCAGACTGCAGAACAGCGCATATTCCGAGTGGCTTGATGAACAGGAAGCGTGAGGAGTTCTTGGCTCTGAGACAGGGTGACAGGTCAGTCCAGGAGTACAACCTGGCCTTCGTTAGGCTCGCCAGGTACGCTCCAGAGGAGGTCAGCACAGAGGCTAAGAAGATCGCCAGATTCCGTGGAGGCCTCGGCAGAGAGATCAAGTACGCGCTCACCCAGTGCAGCCCCACGCTGTTCTCACAGTTCGTGGATCAGGCTATCCGCCAGGAGTCAGCCAGAGCAGAGTGGGATGCAGACAGGAAGCGCCAGAGAGAGCACAGTTCCGCAGTGATGGTCCACAAGAAGGCAAAGACTTGGGTCACAGAGGCACCACCGCAGGGGCAGCAGTTTCAGCAGAGGGGGCAGTTGTCCGCACTTTTGCCCGCCCTCCCATCCCAGTTCAGCAGGGGCCTCGCTCTACACCACCACACGTGAGGCCACCCAGGCCGCAGCCCCAGCCCAAGCCGGGTGTGATCTGCTTCAAGTGCAAACTGCCGGGGCACTATTCCACTAAGTGCACTGACCCGCGCTTTGCTTGACTCCCACCGCCCCCACCTCGCTCTACTCCGAGCACTGCGATGGTGAGGGCACATCCACGTGCAATCCATGTCAACAATGTGATGATGACAGATGCTCATCAGTCGTCAGAGATTGTGCTTGGTAGGTTACTTCTTAATTATGTTCCCGCGACCGTGTTGTTCGATTCCAGAGCTTCCCATTCCTTCGTCTCTCAGAAATTCGCTGATGAGCAAGTCCTATCTTTGGAGGATTTGCCCAGTTCCTTGCGCATTGTTTCTCCCGGTTCCAGGATGGCTTCGTCTCTCCGTGCTCCTTTTGTGAGGATTGATATCCAGGGCTGCATGTTTTCAGCTTCTTTAATCTTGCTTCCGCTTCCGACATTGATGTCATCTTGGGCATGGATTGGCTTGTCCAACACAAGGCCAATATTGATTGTCCGACTAGATCCGTGAATTTGACACATGATTCAGGTGCAGAAGTCTTGTACACTTGCGGCTCTATGACAGGACCAGCACAGTTGTACGCCTTGAACGCAGGAGTTGCACCTTTGCTCGAAGAAGTCAAAGTTGTCTGTGAGTTCCCAGACGTCTTTCCGGAGGAGTTGCCAGGAATTCCCCCAGTTCGAGCTATTGAGTTCGTTATTGAGCTAGAGCCTGGTACCCAGCCGATTTCTCAGCATCCGTACAAGATGTGTTCGAAGGAGTTGATTGAGCTCAAGAAGCAGTTGACAGAGTTGGAGGCAGGTGGTTTTATCCGCGCGAGCACTTCCCCTTGGGGTGCACCAGCTTTGTTTGTCCAGAATAAGGATGGGACTAGCTGCTTGGTCTAGGACTATCGCGGTATCAACAAGAAGACCATCAAGAACAAGTACCCTTTACCCCGCATCAATGATCTGTTCGAACAGTTGAATGGGCTAAGGTGTTTTCCAAGCTTGACTTGAGGATGGGGTATCACCAAATCCGTGTTCGTGAAGAGGACATTCCCAAGACCGCGTTCAGCACACGTTATGGGGATTTGACTTTTGGGTTCTCAAATGCCCCTCCGACATTCATGAGAGCTATGAACTATTTGTTCCAAGAATGGCTTGATGTGTTTGTGATCCTCTACCTTGACGACATTCTTGTCTATTCCAAGTCAGAGGCTGAGCATGAGGAACATTTGCGCTTGGTGCTGCAGAAGTTAAGAGAGCACCGGTATTACGCTAAGTTCTCCAAGTGTGAGTTTTGGCTGGACAAGGTCAATTTTCTGGGCCATGTCATCTCCGCTGAGGGAATTGCGGTTGATCCAGAGCGAGTCCGCACTATTCAAGAGTGGGCTCCACCGAAGAACGTGAAGCAGCTAAGGAGTTTTCTCGGCCTCGCAAGTTATTGCAGGAGGTTTGTGCAGAATTTCTCCAAAATAGCGAAGCCAATGACTGAATTGTTGTGCAAGGACAAGCGGTACACTTGGTCACCAGCTTGCCAGTCGGCCTTCGAGGAGTTGAAAGAGAAGCTGACCACAGCTCCAATTCTCACGCCGCCAGATGAGTCATAGCCTTTTCAGGTGTTTTGTGATGCTTCTTTGCAAGGTCTGGGCGGAGTTTTGATGCAAGGCAGGAATATTATGGCGTATACCTCACGACAGTTGAAGACAAGTGAGAGGAATTATCCCACGCACGACTTGGAGCTTGCAACAGTTGTGCACGCTTTGGTCACTTGGCGACACCTCTTCTTAGGGAGGAAGGTGGATGTGTTCACAGACCACAAGAGTCTGAAGTACTTGTTCACTCAGCCAAATCTGAACTTGAGGCAAAGAAGATGGCTTGAAACCATTAATGAGTACACAGTTGATATTCAGTACACGCCTGGGAAGGCGAATGTCATAGCTGATGCGCTGAGCCGCAAGGGCGATTACAATAATATCCAGGTGCAGAAGATACACCCTGACTTGTGTGAGTCCTTTCGAAGGCTCAATCTCGAGCTAGTTCCAGCAGGCTATCTTGCCAACCTAGTGGTAGAGCCCACAATCCATGAGAAGATTCGTGAAGCTCAGTCTGGCAGCTCAATGATACAGAAGATCAAACAGAGTATTGCCGCCTCAATTCCAAAATACGGTTACTTTTCAGTGCATAATGACGGCACCGTGTTGTTCGAAGAGCGAGTTGTTGTTCCCAAGGAAGGAGATATCAGAGAGGTCATCATGAAGGAAGCCCATGATTCCAAGCTATCGATTCACCCTGGCAGTACGAAGATGTATCAAGATCTCAAGCAAAGCTTTTGGTGGACTCGTCTGAAGCGGGATGTTGCCCGTTACATGTCTCAGTGTGATGTGTGCGGGAGAGTGAAGGCACAACACCAGAAGCCTGCAGGGTTGCTTCAACCACTTGAGATTCCGGAGTGGAAATGGGATCACATAGAGATGGATTTCATCACAGGCTTCCCCTTGTCGTAGAAGAAGAACAATGCCATCTTTGTTGTCGTTGACAATATTTCCAAGGTTGCCCACTTCTTTCCAGTGAAGGACTCCATTTCAGCAGCTCAGTTGGCGGATTTGTACACCGCAAGAGTTGTGTCTTTGCATGGCATTCCCAAGAAGATCAGTTTCGATAGAGGCAGCCTTTTCACCTCTAAGTTCTGGCAGGCCTTTCAAAAGGCGATTGGTACGACAGTGTTGTTCAGTACCGCTTATCACCCTTAGACAAGTGGGCAAGTCGAGCGCGTGCACCAGATCCTCGAGGACATGCTTCGGGCATGTGTCATCTCGTTTGGCATGAAGTGGGAAGAATGCTTGCCGTATGCTAAGTTCTCTTACAACAACAGCTATCAGGCAAGTCTGCAGGCAGCGCCGTTTGAAGTCTTGTATGGCCGCAAGTGCAGGACACCTTTGAACTGGTCCGAGGCGGGTGAGAGGCAGCTGTTCGGTCCAGATGTGATCCAAGAGGCAGAGGACAGAGTGAAGATTGTCCGAGAGCACCTAAAGGCAGCACAGTCTAGGCAGAAGGCCTATTATGACAAAAGGCACCGTGGTGTAGCGTTTCAGGTTGGTGATTGGGCGTACCTGAGAGTGTCTCCATTGAGGGAGCTCACCGCTTTAGCATCAAGGGAAAGCTCGCTCCAAGATTTGTCGGACCTTTCCGCATCCTTGAGACTAGAGGACCTCTTGCCTTTCGGCTCGAGCTTCCAGAGAGTCTGTCCTTGGTGCATGACGTGTTCCATGTGTCCCAGCTAAAGCAGTGCTTCAAGCAGCCAGAGCAGGCTGTTGACATGGGCGAGATCCAGCTGAGTGCGGACCTTTCCTACTCAGAGCGTCCAGTCCGTGTTCTTGAGACGTCCGAGCGCAAGACTCGCAACAAGACCGTCAAGTTCATGAAAGCTCAGTGGGCACATCATTCGGAAAAGGAAGCAACGTGGGAGCGTGAAAACCATCTCCGTTCTGAGTATCCTGAGTTGTTTCAGGCTAAGATCTTGGGACGAGATCCTATGTTGGTGGGGGAGTGCTGTAACAGCCCATGTGCAATAAATAGAAAACACCATGAGATTGTACCTTGTCTGCTGACTTTGTAACTTGGCATGATGCTAAAGGTTGTAATTTCATGTGGTGATTTAAATTTTCATTGGGATTGGAGCCCATCTGGTTTGGTTGAGTTTGCTTCCAAAGTGGTTCAAGAAGGGTGTTTGAAGAATTTTCATTGTTGCATGCTTGCTCTCCTTGACCCCAAACTTGGCTTAGCCATTTCTTTTGCAAGGGCAAGGGTTTTAAAAACCTCAATGCATTTTTTGCCATAATCAAAATGGGGAAGGCATTTCAAAGTGATTTTTTAATTCCCAAAAGTGGCCCACATTTTGTTGTTGCAAAAAAAAATGCTCAAACCATTTTTGGAAATTGAGGAATATTACAAGGATCATTTTGCATATTTTTATGCATTTTTAGTCCTTGTAATTAATCATGGAAAACTCTTATTCCTTTCTGTTTATTTTTAAATGGAAAAGGATCTGCAGTAGACGTTTTCTTTTTTTTCCCGACTCCCTGTTGCAGGCCCAGCCCGCCTGGCCTTTCTTTGCGTCTTGGGCTAAAGCCCAGCCGCGAAGGGGTAAGTGAAGCGCGCCTGGGACCGTTTGATCTGCATCTGACGGCTCCGGGGTCGTCTTCTTTCCACGTTGGCCACGGTCCCCCCGCCCTCCTCCTCTCACAGCTCGAGTCCAGCCAAGGCGATGGAGCCCGCCGGCCAGGGAGAGCTGCCCCCTCCTATAAGAGCACGTCCAGGGCTCCCCCGCAGTGCCCTAGCTCCGTTCCCCCTCTCAATTCCGCCGCCGCCGCCCCCCATCGAACGCTTGGACCTCCCCTGTTCCGCGTGACAGGTGAGCCTCACACTGGAATTCGTCGTCGTTCTTCACGCACGGTGAGCCCGCGCTCGTCTGCGCCTTCTCCTAGCCCGTCCTCACCGTTTCCCCCTGCAGTTTCGGCCTGCAAGCCCCAAGGAGCGACGAGCCGCGGCGTTGCGCCTCGGACCTGTCTTCCTCGACGACGAGCCCGTGGGTCTTCTTCTCCCCGGCAAGGTCAGGGTCACCGACGAGCCCCTCTAGGCGAGCCTCCGCGCCTTCGTTCCTTCCCTAGTACCCGTAGGACGTTTGGCGACGTGAAGGCGTCTCTGTCGCCGCTCCGGCGAGCCGTGCACGCCAAGCGCGTGTCTCCGGCGAGTGTGGTGTGTGTGTGCGGTTGTGTTGTTCGCGAGCAGAGCGTGCGGTGAGCGTTGGCATCAGGAGTACTCGTCGTTCCCCTCGACGGCCTGTCGTGCGGGCTCTGTTCCGCCGTAGCCGTGCCGGCGAGGAAGCCGCTCCCTTTTGGGTTGCCGGCGGGGGGAAGCGAGCAAAATGGCACCACGGAGGGTCCAGCTTCGAGTAGCCGCTGGCCGTTGCGCCACCGGAGAACCGTAGCCGATGTGAGCCTCGCCGGATTGTCTTGGCGCCGCCACGATCTGAAGAACTTCGTCAGTTTCGTCAGAAGCAGTTCGCCGCGGTAGGATTCAGGTGAGGCTAGCGACTTCCCTGGTGTGTTCTAGGTACTGCGCGGGCCGGGGATCTGCAGCTGGATGTACCAGCTCTTGATTCCACGCATCAGCGGCGTCGCGGGTGATCTGTGACCGAGGCGGGCTTGGCCGGAGTTCGTCGTCGTCGGCAGTGAGCTAGTCTGAACTTTTTTCTCTGTCTGAAGCGCGTCTGCACCTTGTCTTGCCTGCTACGGGTTCTCGTTCAAACCCCGTTCAGCAGTGCAGTGGTAGGAGAGCTGGGTGGTGTTTGCAATGGCGTGGGATCGAGTCCCGTCGGGTGCACAACCCCCTCTTTTTTCCTTTTTCGCGTGTTGTTTTCTGCAATGGGCCGCCTGGCGCGTGTGGGCTTAGCCCAGTGCGGGCAGAGAGCAGAGGAGAGGTGGAGCTGAGGCTCCTGGGCCCGAGGCCACCCGAGTTAGGCCCAAGTTGGCCTCTCTCTGTTTTTCTTTTTTTTTCTCCCTTATGTTTTCTCTTTTCTTTTTGTTTAAATCATTTTCCTTTTGCTTTTGAATTCTGTTTGAATTCAAACGCTTTGTGCTCATGTCATATCTTTTGGGGTAGAATGCACTGACCGTCATGGTCACTTTGGTTTTGTGTTTGAGCAACATGAAAATGCAAGCATGTGGAGGGAAGAAAATGCCCACATGTGATCATGCCATGTTGGTGATGTGGTGTCATTGTACCACCACCACCATCAAGGCTGCCCCTCTCATCTTTGCTCATACATGGGACCCACCAGTTGGCACCCCCATGTACCCCCCCCTTCTTTTTTCTATCTTGCAAATTCTTGCCATATGCACCTCCCTCAGGTTGCCATGTGTTTCTTCCTTCGATACTCTCGTGGTGTCCACTTCTGCGACACTTTCTCCGTCTCCGGAATCATTAATTCAATTTTACGATGCTTTACTTTGTTGATTGTTTTTATTTTGCTTCATGTCATGTCATGTTGCCATGTTACTTACAGCAAAAATAAGGCTAAGACCAAAGCCATTTTTACGTAAATAAATTGCATATGAAGTTACTGACGTGTCGTCACCACCTTCATTTAAATCTGACTAGATAGGGTCACATCATGTCAATGAAACTTGATCATACCATCTTTTCCTGTGCATTGCACCCGTTACTTACTTGTGTGTTTTCCTTGCCGGTATCTTACGTTAGCACCTGAGACCGCCGAGGCGACTTACGTGGAGGTTTCCGACACCGAGCCCGAGGACCCTGCTGCGTCTGCTTCGACGACCGATTACCCAGGCAAGGGGAAGATTCATACCATTACTTGATACCTTTCTGCCTACCTGCCTAGCTGTAGCCTAGAACGTTTGTATGATCCTATCCACTTGCTTATGCCACATTCAAAAAACCAAACAACCATGATCCCCACGTCCCAGCAAACCTTTGTATTGCTAAGTTACCGCTGCTCAGTCATTGCTTAGTATGAGTAGGAAAACTTGCTGCTTACCCTATGCTATGGTTGGGATATCATGTTATTAAATAAGTTGGTTGATATTTATTATTATATTGATGTTAATTTATACTTGAAGAAAGATGGGAGACCAGGCTGTTCCCGCCAGGTGTTTTGTTCCATTTGAGTCACCTAGGTCCCGAGTTCCGGGTATTGTTTTTCTTGACGAGTGTGCCTAATCGTGTGTGGGATTCTATGGGGTCCCCTTGTCTTACCTACCTAGCTCCAAACAATTCTAGTGGTGGCCCAAGCTGTATTTACCATTTGCAAAACGTGTGTGTGTCTGGTTAGCGCTCCAGCAGATTTAAAATAACTCGGGCCAGCGAGGACAAAGTTCCCTTGTTGGTCCACTCCTGGAAGCTCGAGGGCTGCCCACAGTGATGGGTTAGTAACCCCGACCTCGTCCAGACGGTAGAGGCCGATTTGAGAGCGCGGCCGGCTTTCGAGTTGGATGTCGACTCACCGGGGGCCACCCGGAATTGTGCGTTGTTAGTTAGGGGGACTCTGACGTTCCGGAGTTTCAGGCGCCTTCTCCCGCCAAGCGGAAACCGGACGTACATGCGAAGCCTATGATGGGCAGTTGGTACACCCCTGCAGGGTTAAATCTTTTTGAAAAGCCGTGTCCGCGGTTATGGTCGACTTGAGATCTACTCCTTGTTCATAGAATAACATCAATTTGAATCATAATTAAAACTTGACTACCGTGTGAGTGCCTTGGTTGCTTTTCTTCGTCCAGGGGGACCGAGAGAAGATCCAGGTTGTGTTATACTTGACGTAAGTAGGTGGATAGCAGACTTATGACACGATGTCACGTGTGTTTCTTGGATCTTACCCCTACTCTAATAGAACGATAGCCACCATATATGCTAGTGCGGCTGCAACCTTACCTTTACTTGTCTTACCGTAGGAAGTCAGTTATCCCGTAATGATATAATCTCACCCCTGTTTTCCTTTTGTGATTTTACTGTTTTGCCTGATCGGCCGCTGCAGTGGAGTACTACCTCGACCCGAGCTCTGGACGATACTTCGTGGAGGTGCCCCCGGAGGATGACGATGAGATCGACCTCGTTCAGTAGATCCTACAGTTGGGTTTCGACGATCCGTGGGTGGACTCTTTATGTGTAGCCCTCTCTAGGGCAATTTGGATTTTGACCGTACTCGGTCGTGTTTGTCTTCCGCTTGTTGCATGATATTCTGTTGGGTCCACGGACCTCTAAGATGTTGTAATAAATTCCAGTGGCGATGTATGCCCTGGACTCTATATATATTTATGTCTTAGCTTAAGTTCTTTGTTCTTATACCTGTTGTTGAGAATCCGGCAGCGACACGAATGCGAGTGTCGTGAGTCGGTGGCTCTTTATGCACTACTAACTCGAGCGGGACGCGAAAGCGACTAACTCGAGTTAGCACCGCATCGGGGGCCTTACATCTCGCCTATTGCACCATCCACTACCAACATCGCCTTGCAGCAGACGACGACCAACGAGATCATAATGTTATTTTCCCTGCAGCAATAACCTATCACATTGAGGCTTCTGTCGTCAACTACATCAGTACGTTGCGACATCATACACATTGCATTGCAGCTTTGTTGTCGCCAAGATTTTTTGGTCGCAACACCATCCATGTTGCATTGTAGCTTTGCCGTTGCCGACGAGATATACGAGTCGTAGCACCACGTGTGTTGCACTACAACTTCGTCAACCGATAAGATCCACGGGGACACGGTGCCACGCATTACACCGCAACATCCCTCGATAGCTGGCAAGATGTGTAGGGTCGCAATATCAACAGCTGGTTTGCAACACCACAAGTGCATCACATTGAGTTGTAGTTTGTGACACCATGAGCTTCATCACATGACGAGATCCATGAACAGCCGGTGCAGACTTGCAGCATGGCGACCTCTTCTACAACAATGTCACTAGCTATCCTTGTTGCAGTGTGGCAACTGGCTCGTGGTAGCCAATATCGTCTCGCAACACCCGCCCCCACAACCACCCTTGCATTTGCATCACCCATCGACATGCGGTGGTATGGCGATGCATAGCAGCAACATGGGTGTAGATAAAACAATAATGTGCCAAACAAACAAATCATGAAAGTTCTTCCTTTTAATATTAGGTAAAGATATACTAGCAAAAGAGCCCATAGCAATGAAATGATTAAATTATCTTCAAATTAAATCACCGACAATATAATATTGATAACGATTACATAAAAATTGTTCAACAAATAAAATTTAGATGAATGAAAACATTAGGTCGTGGTCGTGCACCACACGATATCTTGTATATTTTGTGAACAGGATGTCATCTACTGCTTGTTGCCTATGAGGCTCTTACATGTCACCTTTCTTTTTGTAGTCATCCTAAGTGCTATGAACTCCCTCCTCCGTAAAGCTTTTCAAGCTAGTATCGAGTGAAAACACACTAAATCGTTAATAAAGCTCTAAAACCTTGTAAATGCTTAATTCAAGTGAATGCCTTCATTAGATGAAAATGAATCAACTGATCCAGATGCAAGGATGTCAAGTAAGTTTTGAGAAGAGAGAGAACCAAATCAATACATTTTTTCTAGCCATACTCCATAAGATCCAACCAACAACCATGCAAGCGCATCCATGAACTTGATACAACAAACCAACCATATATTATTGCGGCACACCCAAGAACAACTAGTCACAACAACACATCCCTTAATTAGAGCCAGTGAGTCATGCAAGCCCACAATCACATTTATTTAAAGCCAACCAACCCCCATAGGGAGAGCCGAACAGGTCCCCGCATCCTTTCTGCATTGAATCTCTCTTTTTTTTGTGACATGCAACGTAATGCACAATTTCTAAGTTAATTTTAAAGGTGATTCGTTGAGTTGCATATAAAATATGAACGTATATAAAAATCTAGTGAAATTTTATGTAAAAAAGCAAGTTGGGATAATTCTATTGATAAACAAAGCCCCTCTTATAGCACAAGCAATAGCTTGGCTACATGCCTACGAGTGGAAGCAGATGCCCTGAGTTTGGTCATCCACCTGAGTATCTACTTTTCGCAATCTTAATGGATGCTCTTACATATTTCGATACCACCTTAATTGATTGATGTTATTTCTATGTAACACTGTCTAAAAAAATAACACATATGGATTTGTGTTCTCGTTCGACCAAAAAAACCATTTTTATGGTTGTATGCTAAGGTGCTTCGATCCAATACGAAAAGAAGTGGTGATTAAAGTCCAATCCATTTTGATACTAGTTGAGTTAAATTGATGGCATTTTTCTTCTTGCGCTTGGTTTTATGAAAGCTTTTTTCTTTTGATTTTATTCATTTCATTTGGTTTTCTATATTTTTCTTTGTTAATTATAAACACAATTTTTTACACATGAACGCTTTATTAGTGCACAGAGAAGAAAAAAAATCAAAGAATCGACAAGCAGTTTTCAAAACACATTGAACATTTCTCGAAGTCATGATGATTTTTCTGATCATTTCTCACGAAAATATAATATTTTTCAAATTCTTGAACTTCTTTTAACAATGTTTCATAACGAATTTCTTTTACAAAAACTAAAAATGAAGAATCTAATATTATTGGTCTATATTTTTGGATCATTTTTTCCTACATGATTTTTTTGTCAAATACACAAGGAACATTTTTCATCATCGATGCACCTATCTTAAATATTTTCTCTGTAAAAAAATATAAGAGCGTTTAGATCGCTACTTTAGTAATATAAACACTCTTATATTTATTTACGAAGGGAGTACATGAAGAACATTCTTCTATATATGGCGAAGACTTTTTAAAATACAAAATTCTAAAAAAACAACATTTTGTTCCAATTCTTGAACCTGTCTTAACAATATTTTGTAACAAAAAAATGTACTTCTATCTTAAATAAATTTATAAAATAAAAGATGGCCTGGCTGTGGGAGGCCCATATAGGTTGGCGCGGGCCTTTCCCCACCTATTTGAGGGCGGCTCGTGGGTGGGATTAACCGCCTGAGTCCGTCGTCCGCGTGCGCGTAAATCTTAAGCAGCGCTGCGCTTACATGCTAAGCTAATTTAATCCCCACGCAGCGCAATATTAATCCCCTCCCAAATCGGGAGGAACCCCCCGGAAAAACGCGAACCGACTGAAGCTCTAAGCAGCAGCTCCGATTGCCATCGATTCCTCTCGATCTGCTCCGATGGCCGACGCCGGCCCCGCCGCCGCCAAGCCCCAGCCGGAGAAGAAGTCCTGGGCCGACGTCGAGGAGGAGGAGGAGGCCAAGGCCAAGGCGGAGGCCGACCTCGCCGCCGCCGCCGCTTCATCCTCCTCCGCCCCCATCGAGCCGGCGGTCGACGCGCAGGCGAAGCAGATCGAGGCGCTCTCGCTCTCCGTTCCCGACGACGAAGGCGGCCCCGAGGGCCCGCCCCTGCTCGACGACTCCGACGACTCCCAAATCCAAGCCGTACGCTCGCTCGCTCCTCCCTTCTGCTCCCGCCGCTGCTTGGCGATGTCGGTCGGCTGATTCGACGCTTTGCTTCCTACAGGTGACGTCCGGAGGCACGGTGTACGAGTCGGCGACGACCTTCGAGGACGTGAAGCTCACCCCCGAGCTGCTCAAGGGGCTGCACGACGAGATGGGCTTCAGCCGCCCCAGCAAGATCCAGGCCATCACGCTCCCCATGATCCTCACGCCCCCCTACAAGGACCTCGTCGCGCAGGCGCACAACGGCTCCGGCAAGACCACCTGCTTCGTCCTCGGCATGCTCAGCCGCGTCGACCCCAACCGCAAGATCCCCCAGGCCATCTGCATCTGCCCCACCAGGGAGCTCGCCCAGCAGGTCTCCCTTGACTTCATATGACAAATGCAGCGGGGAGCTTCATTCTGCTGCTTCTATACCCCTGTAATGTAGATGTAGTACTGATTTTGATTGGTTGGTCTGTGCAGAATAAATCTGTGCTCATGAGGATGGGCAAGTTCACCGGGGTTACCTGTGCCTGCGCCATCCCGCCGGCTCAGAAAGATTATGTGCCCATGAGCAGAATGGCTCCAGTGACTGATCAGGTGGTGATTGGCACTTCTGGGACGCTCACCAAGTGGATTAGCAATAAGAAGCTTGCCACAAGGGAGATCAAGGTCATTGTGTTTGATGAGGCAGATCATATGCTTGCCGAGGTACACTTCAGCTCTGTTTTCATCTAGTATCTCACCCAATGTTATTTGAACGGCTTACTGTTAGTTGCTGTGGACTTTGGAGGATGGATCTTTATGCGTAGGTGTTTAGTTTATTGTAAGACGCGTGCTAGCAATGAAGCCACAAGGATAATAAGGTTCGTAGTCATAAGAATTACAGGAGTTATTTGAAAACTGTGACTCTTGATGTCACAGAACAGATGTTTCTTAGCAGCAAACAATTAGGTTGTTTGGAGGTTAAGTCCCTTAGACCTATCCCTTCATATGCCATCAGATGCATGCCGATAACTATCCTCAAGAAGCAAAGCAGTGGCACTGATTTGCTAGGCTTACCACTAACTTGCTTACTGTTGTGGCTCGCTTGAAATAAACATTAGTTGAGTATGAGTAAATGAATCAGAGTATGAAAGAATGTGGCCTGTGAAGTTTGTACTCCTATTATCCTAGTGGGCATTAAGCAGTGTCATCATGGTGCAGTTCTGTGATGGCCAAAAGCTCTTGTTATGTTTTGTCTGAGTGGATGAACATAACAGGAAAAAAATCATATAACTGGAACCTTATCTGCCAATGAACTTCTGTCCACGTCGTAGCATGCTCATGTAAACTAGCTTCTTTTATATGATTCAATGAGTCCAGTTTCTTATCCTGGTGAATGCCTCTTGCAGGAGGGCTTTAAGGCTGATTCTTTAAGGATCATGAAGGATATACAAAAAAGTGCCGGTGGCTGTCAGGTAACTTTTTTTAGTCAATTGACTACTTTTGACTTTATGGCAGTATAATCACAAACAACAGCTTGCACCTTGGTTACAGTTCGAAATTAGATGTGAATTCTTATATCTGTCTTGTGTTCTAGTCTTCTAGAGAATATTTTGAATGTTGGGACTTGGTAGGTTATCAAGGGACACAACCTGTTCATATGCTTTGTATTTTCTCATGTGCTGCTTGTTGAACTCCTTATCAGTTGCTAAGGATAGGTACAAACTTTATACTGGAAAGGGTCATCTTTTTATGCAGTGGGTTGTATTCAATTTGCAAAAAAAAAATACTGTGATATTCATTTTATTTATTTTTGGAAGACCGCATACTCATGCATGAGGCATCTTCGAATTTGCTATTTTGGGACATACAGAAGGAATCCTATACTATGTTATTTTCTATGTAATTGGCTAATTGCATATTTGGAAATTCCTATTATCATAATCTCATAGCCAATCTACTGGCAGTTTTTGCAAGTTAATTCATTGATGGCCTTGATTTACTTTCATTCTTCAACTGGCATTGTCCATGTGGTAAATATCTTTTGTGAACTGTTGGCGTAATTCCATGGCTGTGTCAGTCAAGTAGCCTTGGCTATGTAATTTCCAACTTCTTGGTTAGACGTGTTTGGTTCTCTTTGCATATTGTGCCTTCTTCTTTACTTATTTGAATTCTATTTATGCCAGGTGCTTCTCTTCTCTGCGACCTTCAACGAGAAAGTGAAGGATTTTGTTACAGATGTCATTAAGGACGGAAACCAAATATTTGTGAAGAAGGAAGATCTCACTTTGGAAAAAGTGAAGCAATATAAGGTCCGGGTCCCTGATGAGGCGGCCAAAATAGAGGTTATAAGGGACAAGATCTTTGAGTTTGGGCAAAAGGTTGGACAGGTTATCGTATTTGTCAGAACAAAGATCAGTACAAAGAATGTTCATAATGCTTTGACAAAAGAGGACTATGTGTGCTCCTCAATTCAAGGATCCCTTGACCAATCAGAGAGGGAAAAAGTAATTCAGGAATTCAAAGATGGGTACACCAAGGTTCTTATATCAACTGATGTTCTTGCTCGAGGTTTTGACCAAGCACAGGTACTATGTGTGACATACTGATTTTACATACAAGTCGAGTTCTCCTTCTAACGTTCTTCCTTCGAAAGGTTAACCTGGTGATCAACTACGACATGCCAATCAAGTATAATACGAGAGATGAACCTGATTATGAGGTGTACCTGCACAGAATTGGCAGAGCTGGGCGCTTTGGCCGAAAAGGTAAATTTATTTCTACCAATCTATGGCTCCAAAAGGATATATAGAGATAGATTGCTATATTCTCTTTCTGGCATTGCATCAAATAAACAGTGGTGATTATAACATGCAGTCACTGTAAGCATTTTGTTCAACACTGTGATAAGCAAACACATTACCTTTAGTCAATCCTAATGCATGTTTGTTTAGCCTAACATTAATCTTCTCGGCAGAACCAGTCGTCTGCGAACAGGATGTTTAGCTTCCTTATTAGGATAAGATAGAACTGATGTGACCATTGTTTGTTCATTTTCGTTGTTTCTCGAGAGGTTGAGGTTTCCTGTTTCTGGAGATTGTAAACTGATTTTCTTGAGTTGTTTTCATGATTTATCACATGTAAGTTTTGTACACGAGAAAACATAGAATATCTGTATTCTTGTTATGCCAATTTATCAGCTAATCTCTGTTCTGGCAAGTGTTGTTGCTAACTGAATTGTTGGTGGTGACGACAGGAGCTGTGTTTAACCTGCTGTGCGGTCACAGTGATGACGTTGTAATGACAAAGATCGAGGACTACTTCCAGCACAAAGTGCCCGAGGTCCCCAACTGGAAAAGCGAGGACAATTTTGAGACTGCTCTCAAGGACGCAGGTTTACTTGAGTAAACGTTTGCTGGCAGAAACAGGTGGCAGCAAATGTGGTTATGTTGCCACCAGCACTTGTCTTCTTTTGTAAGATCGATTGCTTGTGTCTAGTTGTGTGGATTATGTTGAGCTGATGCAATGAAACTGTGCATGTAATCCATTTTTATGCTTGCTTATTGTCCAAAAGCATAACTTCTTCCTTTCAAGTCTTCACACGCTCGCAAACATGTAATTTCGTTTGAAAAATTCATCTGTATGTCCGAAATGCGCGAGTAAATCTACCGCATGTGTATGCTATACTGATCACAGTGGGCAATTTGTTACAAGAAGATCCATCCCCATGTGTGAGAATGCACATGGATTTCCTCTTTTGCCACCAAAAAAACAAGTTACAAGTTGTCGTGCTCGATGACCTGCGCCCCCCTCCACTCCTCGCCGGGGCCGACGACGACGGGCACGAGGATGGACGCCGGCCCGGTGCAGAGGAAGTAGTCGTCGCCGAACTTCTCGTACATTCCTCCCGGGCTGCCCATGTACATGTCCTCGAACCCCATCCTCACCATTCTGAACCCCAGCCCGCTAGACTGCAAAGAGCAAAGCCATTGATGAATGACGATGATGATCCTCCATGCACGACGGAAGGAAAAGGAAGGAAGCGAACCTGGTCGATGGTGGTGAACTTGGAGGGCGCGGTGCTGTAGACGCGCTTCTTCCTCTCCTCCGGCGGCGCCGCGTACACCCTGCTCACCTTCTTCTTGAGGATGGTGTAGAGGTTCTCCTCCACGGTCCAGGCGCCCTGCCGGGGCTCCTCCCCGCCGCCGCCGCCGCCGAACCACCCGGACTCCTCCCGCTTCATGGCCTCCGCGGGCGTCAGCAGCGCGAACCCGGACGCCGGCGGCGGGTGGGTGCAGTAGGGGCACCCGCGGAGCCCCTCCACGGCCGTCCCGCGCCTCTTGACGAACTTGATGTGGCTCAGCACGGCGCCCGTCAGCTCCACCGGCTTGGCCCCGTTGTTCTTGACGATCACCGCCGTCGCCATGCTCAGCGGGTACAGCGTCACCACGTACGACACCTCCAGCCCCTTGCCCCCGCCGCCGGCGCCGCCGCAAGCGAGCTCCACCTGCACCGCGTCGTACGAGTCCGAGTCCACGTCCGCCACGGACCACTCCGACGCGCAGAGCAGCGACGCGCCGGACCCGGAGGAGGAGGCCTCGTTGAGCACGAGCCCGACGCCTCCCTTGCCGGCGAAGGTGTGGAGCAGCTCGCGGCAGCCGTCCTGGTCCTTCCAGGACACCTTGGGCCGGTAGGACGTGACGAGGCCGTCGCTGAGCCGGAGCTGCAGCGAGCTGCCGTTGCGCACGCTGAGCTCGGCCGTGGGCGCGCCCGTGGCGGCGTCCGTGCCGAACCGGAGGCCCTTGCGGCCGAACGTCTCCTCCAGCTGCGCCACGCCGGCGGGCACCGTCGAGGTGACGCCGGAGGCTGCTCTGGCGGCCACGGTGGCCGGCCTCGGGGAGGCCGGGAGGTGGAGCGGGAGGAAGGAGGCGGCGGCCATGGGAGCACCGGAGTGAGTGCGTGGGTGAGTGATGGTGGAGGAGGGAGGGGGCCTTCCCCTTGAGAAGGGGAGGGCGTCACCGCAGCCTCATATCCACCACCGGGTTCAGCAGGTTCAGGATAGGTGGTTTCTCCTTGTCCTTGTCCTCCTCCTCCTCCTCTCCTTGCTCTTAGTACGATAGGAACAGCTCAGTACCGGAATGTGCTGTGCATGCAGAGAAGAACATGATGTAATTCAGAGATACTTATGTTGAATAGATATGTCCTTCCACCGGGAGCGACGGAGGAAGATAAGAAACAGTTCTTAATCTCCAAAGGATTCCTCGTTGAATAGATATGCTGTTTCTTTTCCTTGGTTATGCTTCTGTGCTTGGGTGCTGTATTAAAAAGATAATGGTCCTGCGAGATGCGGATGGCATAGAACTCAGTGAATTGGGCTGTAAAACTGTCACTGCTTGGTTTCATCAATAAAAGAATGGAACCGGGGGGGGGGGGGGGGACCCTTTTATTCCAAAAAAAACATACTTATGTTTTTCTTTATAAAGAAAGCTCCCTCCAAATTCATTTAAAAAAATCACATTGTCTTTTTACATTAACTAGCTATTAAAGCTAAAACACTTCAACAAACCAGCAGAAGAATCACATACCGACAGATTGTTCCCATGAGAGGGGGGAAGTAGTCGAGATGAACTAGTTAGTAGACTCGACTGAAGATCTTCATTGCAATCATCTCAAACATCTGCACCCGCGCCTAAGCGTTTCTTCATCACTCGTTTTCTTCTGTAAAATTGACCAATCATGTATCCATTTAATTGTTAGACTAACAGGAACAGCATGATCAATGACCCTATTATCATAAAAAAAAACAGCATGTTTCTCAGTCTCCAAATGGCCCAAAATTTAACTGAGATCCCTGCCATCATCAGCTTTTTAGCACGACCCACAAATTGCTTCACCCAAATGTCAAACATATTATCAACATCAGTAGGAACGCTATTCAAGCTGAAAGAACGAAGTAGAATATTCAACATCAATTTGGCCATAGAACATTGAAAAAAACAAGTGGTTAACAATTCTTTTTTTGTCCAACAAAAGGGGCAAACAGGAGTACCAATCCAGCTTCTTTTTATCAGATTATCTTTAGTCAGCACATATTTCTTACCGACTAACCACATGAAGAATTTAATTGGAGAGGGGGTTTTAATTTTCCATAAGAATTTATGTGGAAATGTCACCTCATCATCTATCAGGTGAGTGTACAATGATTTAACATTGAATCTGCCATTTTCAGTGAGAGATCAAACAATGATGTCCTCCTGAATATTACCCCCTCCGTTCCTTGATATAAGGCGTATAGTTTTCTTAAAAAAGTCAAACTTTTTTTAACTTTGACCAAATTTATAGCAACAAAGATCAACATCTATAATATTGTATAAATACAATATGAAAATATGTATCAAGATGAATCTAATGATACCATTTTGATATAATTTATATTGATATATTTATCTACAAATCTGGTCAAAGTTAACCAAGTTTGACTTTTTTAAAGAAACTATACACCTTATATTTAGGAATGGAGGGAGTAAGATTTATCTCATTACACATCTTCTTGATGTGTTCCCATAGTTCCAAAGAAGCCCCCCAAAGGGTCATTCTAAAGGAAACATTCCCTGGCCTTTTTTTTTCTTAAGAAAACTAGAAACAGAAATATTAAAATCAAAACAGATGGTATAAAGCCTGGAAAACAAAGATTTAAGTGGCTTATCCCAAGTCCACCAATCCTCTCAAAATATAGTGTTATTACCATTTCTCAGGAATTTGCAAAGAGTGGAAAATTTCTCATTGTGTTTCAAACTTTCAATAGACCACTTCAAAACTAAGAGTCACCATGTATGTGCTCCACAGAAGTGATGCAACTTTTCTTTTACATATTTATTTCTTAGTATAATTTATTGAATGCCATATACCTTCAAGGTGGCTTCAGGGAGCTATCTACTAGTATTTGTCTACCTCTTTTTCAAACGAGTGCATGATTCTTTGAGTATACTCCTCCGTATCGAAATGTAGGTCGGAGTAGAAATAAACATGCACAAAGCTACGGCGAAGTAGTAAAAAAAAAAAGAGGGCAAAACTGAACAAAAAAGTATGAAAATAAAATAAAAGGAAAAAGGAATTGTCAGAAGTGGGGTTTGAACCCACGCCCTCGTTAGAGGACCAGAACTTGAGTCTGGCGCCTTAGACCACTCGGCCATCCTGACTTTGATGTACGTTATCGTTTAGAAATTTAATTATACTAATAACCACAACTCTACACAATATAAGTTCCACAGAGTGTAACTCACCTTATCACTGTGCAAGTATACTTGTTGAACTCCCATTTGAGGTTCGTTCCTACAAGTAACTGAATTCGTGTCGATGTCGTGAGTTACGCGTCTAGCATCTGCTCCAGAGTTCTGAATCATACTCTGCAGTACTTCCTCCGTTCATAAATATAAATGGTTTTAAATCACTATCTTAGTTATCTAGAACGTTTTACATTACTTTGTAAAGGCTTAGTATGTACTCCCTCCGTAAAGAAATATAAGAGCATTTAGATAACTAAAGTAGTGATCTAAACACTCTTATATTACTTTACGGAGGGAGTACATGTTTCTGCAGCAGAGTACGGCATAATTGGGTAACAACAGGCGCTGATAAATATTCACACTTGCAAATTTCATATTCATTGACCGTCCTGTCCTGGTGTGTTGGCGAGCGAGGAACTTCCTGGTAGCTTCCTTCTGTCAGAGATAATTCATCGCCGATATGTTTGTGGCATCTTCTCCCGCTGCTGAAAGCTACTACCGGTGATCAAGTCTTGTTTGGCGGTTCTAAGCAGTTGCTGGCAATATGCGTTGTGCAGAAAACAAAAGGGAAGCAAGTCTTTGGATTGTACGTACTAGGATTTTTGTACGAGTTGTAGGATTCAGGTTATCAAATTTATATGAAATCATTTCCAGTGACTTCCAATTCATAGGAGCCTCAACATAAGCTTGAATTTCATTTTATTCCTCCTTTGACAAGTCACTCTAGAATTCATACGTTTTGAGTAACAAACTTGCGATATTTTTTTTTTCCTATTTCGAGGGTTTCAACTTCTTTCAACCCAAAGGGGCCATGACCCATGAGAGTGCTCATGTGCATCGTTCAGGACAAGTGGTACAACCACCATGGCATATTATTCCTAGCAGGCAGTGACCGTTCGCTTGCTACAAATTCCTCAACACACCCTAAATTTGTACCATCACACGACTGGTACTAAGCTAAGGATTGTACCTACTATCTGGGACACAAACCAGTGGTCCACCGAAATGGTTTTCACATGATAACAAGCAACCAACCAGAACAGGCCCTCAAAGCCTCAAGCATGTCAAGCAGATGCCACATCCACTGAAGTACAGTAGCAGTCAGTGAGGCACCGTAGCACTCAACTTCCAAGCACGCACACTGCTTTTCCCGAAACGGAACCACGCACAAAGCACAAATGGATGTGACGGCAAAAGAAACCGGCCACTGTCATGGATAATGCCCATCATCGCCTCGTCGTTCCGTTTGGAGAAGGCATTCCAACAAACAGTGAATAAGTAGTCCGCAGTGAATGGGACTCGATAGAGGAGGAGGAGGACGGAGACTGTTGCGGTGATTGTTGTGTGTCGGTCGGACGGTCGGACCGAGATGTTGGGAGGCGTATTAGGACTTGTACAATGCAAGATGCTTAGTAGTGTATAAGGTCTCTAGCATTTTCTTTCTTTCCATTGTATAAGGTCTTAGTGGGGTGATTTCACCGATGGCGACCAGAGCGATGGTTGTTCAAGTGGCACTAGCCTAGCGGTGTGCTTTGTCGGATGGGGTCACCCCCCTCAATTTTTGCCTTTGCCTTCGCCTCGCCTGGCTTCTTTTTCTTCGCCTTATGGGTCCTTTGATGAAGGGTTCATCGTTTAATGGACGGCCGAACGGTATGGTGAGTGGGGGAGGGAGGTCAACGATCAGGACGGAGGTGATGGAAAAGGGTAGACTTCCGCTCAAAAACTCTGATGGGAATGTCCAAATGCACGGGCTTAGGCTTGGTTTTGAGTGGACGGAGTGTGTCAAAATTCAACGTGTTGGAGATCCGAACACACAAACCTTCTCTTTGTTTGGGGCTGGCTTGCGATATTTCAAACATCTGAACCGATCCGAACATTTGGGGACGATTTGACGATCTACATGGGAGTTACCCTTACGACTCCTTTGATTCGCAACGCGGAAAAAACATGGGAATAATTAAAACGTGAAGGTTTTTACGGTATCCTATACTGTTCACAGGGAAGGAAGCAGTATATTAAAATCACACCTTTTCGTCCTGCCGTCCTCGCCAAGTCGCCAGGGGAGACGCGACCAAGCCGGGGTGAGACGGTGCAAGCTGTCGGCGAGGGTAAACAGGGTGCATAGCTCTAGCGCGAGTCACCGGCAAAGACCTTGTTGGATATGAAGAAGAGGCGAGAGCAGTCATGGGTGAACGCCAATCGGTCCCGGAGCACGACGGGGTCACAGCAGAGCAGCGGCGTCAGAGCGGCGAGCGGGCGAGTCCCTCCTCCAGCGCCAAGTCCTCAATAATGCAGTAGTGCAAGTACAACATAGCACACACGGCAGGAGGGCATGGTCGCCAACAGCCGAACCCGACGACGCCCGTGATGGCCGAGGCCACGGACCGCAGCCTTGCGCAGCAGCTCAAAATGGTCGGGCGCCCAGTCGGGCAAGGGCTGCTGCGACAAACAGTTAGGCCGGCGATGCCATTCCGAGCAAGTGGCCAGGCTGCCATTGTTGTCCCAACATGTCATCGTTCGTTCGTGTTTGCTCACTGCTGAGCGTGGGGCTGTGCGCCGTGCCCATGATGCATGTCGTGCTCGAACCTTGTGTGCCAACATGTATATTGGAGGACCGGGGCGCTGCCGGTGCAAGCGATACTGCTAGCAATTTCATTGCCCAATTGAAGCAGTACAATTCGGTCATCATCGTTAGATATCACGAGTGGACGGTCAACATTTATCCCTGGTACTATAAAAGAGCTCAAAAACGTAGGTTTGCAGCGGCGTGTCCATCGAGATCCTACATAGTTTTGTTCGCATCAAAGTAGCTTAGCTTGCGAAGACGATCTATATTAAGGAACGGAGAAAGTATAAGAAACTAAGAAATTTTTACAAGATTGATGTAGATGTGGTTTTTTTTTTCTTTGAAGTGAAGTGCAATGGATTCCTCGAGAGAAACTCGTATCGAATTCAATCCTACAAATCAAACAACGATTAAAGGAAAAAATATATCTTAAGAATACTTATCTTAAAACTATTCCTATGAAAATACTTTGAATGAAAGAAGCTCTTGCTTGACGATAGGTTCTCCGGACAATTCAAAAAGCTTACACACGATCAACTGACGTGGCATATACTCAGACTGCTGATTCAACCACGAAACACCACCGTACCTTGACAATCCAAATTATTTGCGCGCCAAATCGCCATTGCTTTGCTCGGGCCTCCAACGCAGTTCCAAACAACAAATTCCGGAGCGGATCACCGGCGCCGGCGGGCGCAGCACGATTCGCGGCAATGGGCACGCACGGCACACGCACGTTCTCTTCTATCTCTCCGCCGCCATGGCCTTGGCGACGGAGACGTACTTGTTCTTCCTCGCCGCCAGCGCGGCCAGCAGCGCGCCCCTGTCCCGCAGGCACCCCCTCACGGCCTCGTCGGCCACGTACTCCCTCGCCCACCGGCACAGCGCCGGATGCTCGTCGTCGGCAAGCAGCCTCACGCCGGCCATCTCCTCGAACACCCCCAGCCAGTAAGCGAACCCGCTTGCGGCGATGTCCAGGAAGCCGACGCGGTCGCCGCCGAAGAAGCGCTTCCCGCCGAGCTGCGCCTCCAGGAGCGTCAGGTTGCGCTTCGTCTCCCTCGCCGCCGCCTCCCGCGCCTCGCCCTCCCCCCACAGCGCCACCCACGTGCACACCCCGCACTGCAACAAACAGCTCCACCCATCGCCGGAATTCAGTAATACAGTTCTAAAACTTCGAGCGAGAACGAACGATGATCTCTGTCTGCCATGGATGGTTGTCTGGTCACCTTGTCGTCGATGAAGCGGGCCCAGAAGCGGGCGGCGGCGCGGTCGAGCGGGGCGGCCGGCAGGAGCGCGGGGCCATGGGGGAAGGCCTCGTCGACGTACTCGAGGATGACGAGCGACTCGCAGAGGGCCGGCCGGCGGCCGCCGTGGAGGAGCACCGGGACCTTGCGGTGGACGGGGTTGTGCTCCAGCAGCAGGTCGCTCTTGCTGTTGAGGTCCTCCCGGATGAACTCGTAGGGCACGCCCTTGAGCCGGAGGGCCACCTCCACGCGGTGGACGGCCGGGCTGCCCAAGGAGCCGATGAGCTTCACCTCTTCTTCACACATCTTGATCTACTGCCTCCTTTCTAAATTCTTCGACTGGGTTGGGGCTAAATATATTTGCATATTTCATTCTTTTTTGTTTGCAAGAAACTTCCTGGTGGCTTCGTATAACAAAGTTTATTCATCACTACCGATACGATATGTAACAAAGCTTGTTGAAAGCTATCGGGAGTCTTCTTCACTAAGCTACCATTATGTGCTTAGTGATGTGCCATATTATTTGTTTTGGATCCAGTGGCTAGCCTCTCCAACCAAGATTTCAGTTTTTTTTTAAAACATGATTTAGATTTACGAAGAGGTCAAAAGGTCCGTACCCACAGCGAGACAAGGTGCTTTAATATAATTGATAAAATGAAAAAGAAACCTAAACCATGGGAGTAGTGCTGTGCATCGTTCAGTGCAAGCACAGCCACTAGTCCGTGCTCCATGACACAGCAGACAGTGATCGTTCGCTTCCTACAATACTGAACGGCTGTCCTGTTAAGCCTTCTTTTTAAACCGAGCTTTACACCTTTGTATGATACTCTACTTACAAACCAGCGGCACACGGACATCCAATGGTTGTAAGATAGGTGTTGGTTAGTTTGCCACCTAGGATCTAAAGATGATGTGGCTAGAGAGCAACTATATTACTCCCTCCGTTCCTTGAAGTAAGGTGTATAGTTTTCTCGCACGAATATTAACGCAGGGGTTTGAAGAGCATATTTGGTTGTGGTTGGACTAAAAAGCCCCTAGAAGAATTCATGGGAGTAGAGAGGAAAAAAGGAAGGTGAGAAAATCCCTCTTTCCAAATCAGTTATTGAGCCAATCAAATCCCAATTTATTTCCAATGCCGGTGCATGCATCCCTCCAAATCATGTGAATACAAAGCAATAAATATGCGTGATTAAAGCTGATTAGCGCATGATCATTTATTTCCTTTTTTTCAGCTCACATTTGGCAACTAATTAAAAGAAAAAAACATATGGTGGAGGGTACTATTGGAAACAAACTCCCTCACACCCTATATTATGAAAGTTATTTTAAAAAATTATACACCTTACATCAAGGAATGGAGGGAGTATTTTTTTACTTTTTATTGGATGCCTTACATACAACCCATTGAAGTGCTTGTATGATAGCTTGTTGGTTGATGACATGGATAATTTACCAACAACACCTTCATACAAACTATTGGAGATGCTCTAATAAGCAGCCAACCAAAACAGGCACTGAAACTCTGCAACACGTACGTCAAGTGGATACCATCCACATCCACATTGCTTTTCCCAGAACGGAATCACAGACAAAGCACAAATGCTACGGCAAAAGAAGCTAGCTCCCTTTGCCATTTGCCCGGTCAGCTTCGCACCAGCAGCCAATCCATCCATCCAATCTAGTGGAGGCTAAAGCGATAAAATTACCGTTTGAACGAAACTTCAGCACATTTTAATCATCCAGTGAAACTATTTCAAAAATTATCACGTCACCACGACGCTATTCTTTGTAAAGTAACGCTCTGGTCGGTGGCGCTATCAATCCTGCCACAATGGCGAACGAACCCTGCTGACCAGTACGGTAACGCCGTAGAAAAGGGTGATGCCCCTTGTACGATCCTATGAGCATGCCATCAGAAAGAACTCAAACGCGACCAGATATAGCGCCACTAGTCCTGGTGCTACCGTACCGGCCAGGGAACCCTGCTCGCCACCGTGGCAGGGATGATAGCACCACCGATCAAGGTGTGACCCACAAAGGATAGCGCCATGGTAGCGAAAGCTATCATTTTGGGTTAGTTTTTAAAATAGTTTCATTGGGGGGTTAAAATGTGCTAAAGTTTCGTTCAAAGATAAATTTAGTCTTTTTTGTTTGGAAAAAGATTGCCCTCACCCGATCGATCTTTGCACGCGCATCCGTCACCCTCGTGGCCGTTGGATGAGATCTTGAACCAACAACGCGAGCGGCCACACCCCTTCGCAACCGACGGGTTGTTGCAAAGGATCCTTTGCAACAACTATCTTGTTGCAAGGCAGGGTCACGTGCTTTCTGTGAACCCACGATCCCACCAACCGCTCAACATTATCTTCGTTTTTTTCATGCGAGCAGGTGAGCCACCCATTTTCTCCTCCGGCAAAACGTGATTCTCCCCTTTCTCCGTTTCGGTTTTGCAAGCCGACCGGCCGCTTCCACTACGACCCCCGCCATCTTTCGCGACGACCCCACCGTCGAGGCCCCCGCGGCGGCGCTACTGTTGTCCGCGGCCGAGGAGATCCTTGCGGTGGCGCCGATTGGGTCGTAGTGGGGCGTCCTGGGAGGTGGATGATTGGGAATTGTCCGTCTTTCGCGATGGCCCCCGCGGTAGCACCGTTGTTGTCCATGTTAGGGGAGATCCCCGTGGTGGCGTCGATCAAGCCACAGTGGGCGCCTTGGGAGGTGGATGATTGGGAGTTCGCGAACTGGAAGGACATGGATGCGTCAATGGAGTTGTGAATACTTTTTGCAACAAAAGCCCTGTTGCAATGGTCTAATCGGAACAAAGCCTCGATTGCAAAGACAGGATGCGCAGATCGAGGATCTATGCTTTTGCAATAGAGGCCATGTTGCAATGACCCTGTCACAACAGAGCCTCAATTGCGAAGGATTTTCTCTTTCAGGTGCGCAAATCGAATAAGGAATGCTTTTAGCAACAGATGCTCTGTTGCAATGATCTGACCGCAACAGAACGCAAAGGCTTCCTCTCGGAAGCGCGATAGGATCGGACGGCTACAACTTCTTTCCTAATCTTCAACCGGAGGCGTAGCACTCGCCTTTTTGTTTTGCCTCTCTAAATGGAGCACCCAAAACAGAGGCCTCTCTACATTTTTTTTCCTATTTCATGGGTTTCAACTTCCTGCAATCCAAAGAGGCCATGAGAGAGCTCAATCCGGACAGCGCTCCCACCATGGCATATTCATAGCAGCCAGTGACCGTTTGCTCGCTACAAATACCTCACGCACCCAAATTTTGTGCGATGACTTCAAGAATTAAGCTAATATTTCAGGCCTCTCTGGGATACAAACCAGTGGTCCACTGAAATGGTTTTCACATGATAACAAGCAACCAATCAGAACAGGTCCTGAAAACCTCAAGCACGTCAAGGTACCAACGAGAAAGATGACATCCACTGCACTAGCAGTGAGGCAACGGACCACACTGCTTTTTCCAAAACGAAACCACAAATACCACGGCAAAAGAAGCCAGCCATATTTGCCTTTTGCACATTCACCTTCGCACCACCAATCTATTTTAGTGGAGCACCCAAAACAGAGGCCTCCCTCTACATCAGCAGATACGAGACCAAAGCAAGATTCTGTCAATAATATAATCATAAGACGCAAAACAGCTCCAATCTAGAACCCACTTTCAGATCCACTCAACACACAATCACATAGTACTTACTCAACACACCACTTGACACCGAAAACAAAACGCGACGCAAACTCGCACCAAGGCCGCCGCCACTGGGGTGCGGCGGCTCAGCCACTACTAACCTTGTCTTGCCACAGCTTCTCTTTTCTTTTACCGGTGATTCTGATGGTACCACTATAGGAGGAGTCTTTAGAGCTAAGGAAACTGGGACAGGGATAATACGACGATGACAGAAAAGGAAGAGGAGCTAGGGAAAACCTAACTAGCCAGAAGCCCGGTCCCCAGAAGCCACGGCCTTTGATGATCGGTTCCATGGAACCCGCGCATGTCTCGCCTGGGTTTGCCAGGACCATCCATTTGTTCTGCATGGCTAGCTGGGAGCGTCAGGTGCACGATCACGCAGCCACACCGGTCTTGACGGCACCATTGGCAACGGCTGGCTTCTTCTCGGGTGCTGCTGCCGGTTGGGTCACCTTCACCGGAGCTGCTGCCGGTTGGGCCACCTTCACAGGTGCTGCTGCCGGTTGGGTCACCTTCACCGGAGCTGCTGCCGGTTGGGCCACCTTCACAGGTGCTGCTGCCGGTTGGGCCACCTTCACAGGTGCTGCTGCCGGTTGGGCCTTCACAGGTGCTGCTGTCTGGGCCACCTTCGCCGCGTAAGTAACGGCTGGAGGAGCAGCAGCCTTCTCTGCTGGAACCTTCACATCCGCATTTACACCATTCGGTACAGATGCCTTTGGCTTCCCATTCACAACATCCTGTTGCTTCTCTCCATTGACGCCATTCGGCACATATACCTGTGGCTTCCCGTTGATGATGTCCTGATGTTTCTCTCCAGCAGCAACAGCATTCGGAGCCCTGCTGTCCCAGACCTAAATGGTCCAACCACAAAACCGGAGTTACTACAACAATACCAAGACCAAAACAGCAGTCCACAATGAAAAATTGAGGATTCACTACTACAGACTCATGTGTACCTGCTTTTGGATCTGTTGTTGTTTTATTCTCTTTTCCTGCATCAACTTCTGGCGGTTCTCATAGAAGGCAAAGTCTTCCAGGATAGAGGTCTTGCTGGCATGCTCTTTGAATATCTTAAGCATCTGAATACCTTGCTCAAGGTTGATCTGAATTGGCAATAAAAAAGGATTATGCAAAGCACAGAGTCAGTGAACCAAACAAAAATAAAGATTCAACAACACTTACATCCTGTGTGTCCCGGCTGTTCGTGACTGGCTTGCCCTCGTTGTTCTCTAGGACGATGTGCTTGAGAATATTGTTGGGGACATCCTTGACGATGTGCCACTTGACGGAGAATGAACCATTCCACTTGTCTTGTTGCCAGTACTCAAGAGTTTTCTCAAAATCAACAGGACCAGTCATTTCAGCAACACCAACAAACTGTCCACTTGTATTCACCTGAAAGTTTGTAAAAAAAAGGAGATTCAATTAACCCACACGAATCATACTGAACATTCTTAAAGCTGTACCAAGTGTGGACTAAGCTGGAGCACGTGTGGAGAATGTCCTTACCGAGAAAAACAAGAATATAGGGCAGCTAGAGCCCTTTGCCTGAGCTTCTTGATAAGCAGCATCAAGCCTCTTGTTTCCATTGGTGGTACTTGCCCAAACATTGTATTTTATACTCTTGTGGATATCATCCTCGCTGTATGATTTGATGACAAAAAACTTTGCATCATCATATTGGACAGGGAAATCCTCTAGGTTGAACTGTGCCTTGTCAGGTAAATCACTAGCATCCTTGTTATCACTTGAAGGAAGGGTCTGCCCTTTCACAGCGATAGTAACAGTATGGCCAAATGCTTTCTGGTTCTTGAAACGACCTGACCGAGGACCTCTGTTGAGCTCAATTGTTCCATCCTGACTCTCATTGCCAAAACCATAATATCCGTTGCCACGGCCTCTGGGCCTGTTGTATCTGGTATCCACAGAAACACCCCACCGACCATATAACCTGGAATCATAGCCAGTGCTTCCATAGCCATTGCTTCCGTAGCCACTGCTTCCGTAGCCAGTGCTTCCATAGCCACTGCTTCCGTAGCCATTGCTTCCATAGCCACTGCTTGCATAGCCATTGCTTCCATACAGACCAGTTTTGACCGAATTTCCATACTGGTTGTAAGACTGGGTGCTCGAGTACATCCTATTTGGGTATGTAGGAGTAACTGACCCTGTTGTAGTTGTTGGTCTCCGGTTGCCCTGCATACACAACATTCAGGGAACACATTTCAGTGTGCAAACAACATACATCACAATCAAGGTAAACCTTAATAAACAGGTCAAAATAATCAAAATTTGCCTTAGGAACCCAGTACGTTCCAGCATAAGAAAGTTAAGATTGAAGTTTATTTAGACCACATACTAACAAATAGCTTATATTTTTTTACAAGAGAAATTATATATGTACATCCCCATGTTGCTGTGAGTATGAAGCAGTGTAGTGACTTAGCGTGTCAAGAAATATGCATGGGCAGAAAATAGTGAACAATAAATGCCTTTGATCCACGTCAATAAAAATATTAACACATTTTCTCTATACTCACCGTCTGCTGCGGAGTGGGGCTCTTGTTCTGATACCTTGCAGAAGAGCCATTGCTATTATACGCTGAAGACGGTGTGTAACTAGCAGTAGTTGGTCTTTGTTGTGCATTGGTATAAGCAGAACCATCATACCAAGCATAGTGTGCTCCTGTGGTGTCATACCCATAGGTCGAGTCCACATAACCAGTAGAAGGGACTCCACCTAGCACGGGTGCCCGATAAGTTCCATCAGGGGTCAGTGATGAATTTTGGTAGCTTGACCCAAGCGGCGCAGTTCCGCTGTTACTGTGGGCAGTACCATTAGGAACACCATTTGTGGTTGTTTTGGCAGCATCTCCCTTAGCTGCTGGCTTATTATCAGCATTGGCAGAAGGCTGCTGGTCACCTTGAATGGTAGAAGAAACTGGAGTAGGAGGCTGATAATAAGCGGGATACTGGTATTGCGCGGCAAACATCTGACCATCAACTGTTGGGACTGGGGAACTAGCTGGAGAGTATGCACCATAAGGAGCATACCCATATCCATAAATATCTCCATATACTGCCTGTGAAATTCAAAGACCAATTAGTATACTTATTAATTCTTGTGTCCATGGAAGTGACACAAATATGCAAGCACAGCAAAATGAGACAAGATGTTGACATTCTCAATACAAGATATTAGTGGAAAACAAACAACACAAATATTACTTTTCAATAACAATTGAGAGGAAACTCTGCTCGGAGGATAATAAGAAGCAGAAAATCCCATCAAAGGTATTAACCATACCAAAAGAATAGCTGAATAGCATTCTAGAAAATCCCATCAAAGGTACATATATCAACCTATAATTGACATGACAGCTCCAGTAGACAATAATAGCAAAATTCCTGACCCTTTATGTACTAGGAATACGACCCATGGTGCAAATCAAGATGAGCAACAAGACATGTAAGCTAAAAGATAATACCCTCTAGGATAACTTACTGGGGCAACCTCGACTCCATCTTGATTTACATATCTAGGATATTCATCCCACTCGCTCATGGTTCCGTCATAACCTGGAAGACCCAATTCTGTTAACATACAAGAAAGTAGACTGAAAAGAAGCAGCGGGCTAAATTAACAGAGAAAATATCGGCGGTCCCTCACCTCCATAGTAATATGCTGGCAGATAGAACAGGTTGGGATCCGTAAAATCTTGAACCACCGGCGTGATGGAGCGGTCCTGCGGGATCGACACGCTGAGCGGCTGGCTGGCCACAGGCCCCTGCTGAATCAACATCAACACCAGACAAATCAGGATCACATGTCACCTGGAGCAAAGCCATAACTTGCACAAATTGAAGAAGGACAATGAATCTATGCTGTTCTATCAATACCTTGGTTGCACCAGCAAGCTCGGTTGTTCCATCGGCCGCCTTGGGCTGCGACTCCAGCGACATCTTCTGCAGCAGATCCGTGGCTTCTTTGCAGATGAAAATCGTCGAATTAAGGCATCACACGGTGTTAAAAAAAAAAGATCCCAAACCTTGGGGACTAAATCTCACCAAGCAACAGGGACCAATCCTACTCTGCTAGATTAAAAATTGCTTCTTTTGGACCTCTGCAGTTCACGGCCAGCGTACGAATCCGGACTACAGTAAAAACGAATCGATCTGGATAAGTCAAGCAAGCGCGGACGGACAAGCGCACAGAGCGTATGGGGCCGGGCGGCCGGCCGGCCGCCGCAGCGGCACAGTCGCCGCGAACGGACGGCACAGCGAAGCGCGCCCGGCCCAATCGACAAACCAACCAACCACAAAACCTTGCCTGAAAGTAAAGTAAAGGTAGCAAAGGAAAGGATACGATCCGCGGCAGGGGCGGGGGCGGGAGCAGCAGGAGCGGCGGCGGTGGCGGCGGGCGCCGGCGCGGAGGCCGGAGCGGGGGTGGGCGCGACGACGGCCATGGGGCGAGATCCCAGCTGACGGGTAACTTGGAGGCGAGATCCGACTGAACCAACCGGAGCGCCCGGCCCTTCTCCCCTCTCCTCTCTACCGCGGATAGGTAGCAAAGCCCGAGCTTGAGGTATGGACTATGGGGGGCAGAGGGGGAGAGATGGGATAGGGGCGGGTGGGGATGGAGGCGAGCCGCCACCAGAGGAGACTAGCAGCAAGAGCTGCAGCAGCAGGCCGGGGGTAGTGGGGGTAGTACTGGTACAGTGGCGTGCTGCGAAGGGGAAAAGAGGGGGGTTTAGGGTTAGGGGGCGAGGATGATATAGGGGGGCGCGGGGTTGGGTGGGGTGGGGGTGGGGATGGTGGGAGGAAGCGCGGACGACCACGGCTCACCCGGGGGCCGGGGAGGCTTGGGATTCCCCTCCTCCTCTCCATCTTCTCCTTTTCCTCTTGTTTATTTGTCTTCTAGAGTACTACCAATTGTGGTGGCTTGTGACTTTTCTTTGGTGCTTTTTTTTCTTCCTTTTTCTCTGTCTACTATTTGGGTTTATGTGATAGTGTGAGAGGGTGATTATTTGATAAAAATTATTAAGTGCTCTTCCTTTTTTATCCTTTTCTTAGGTAGGTGGGTTTAGAGGGGGTTGCCATTTATAGGTTTTACTCACCATATGTTACCATTTTATTTACTGACGTGATAAAAAATGGATTTCAATAATACTTTACGCCTTAGGAGAAAATTAGTTACCTTATACTATTTTTTATCTATATTTAGTTAACGAGTTATTATATCTATGTTATTGCTGCAACTCTTAAAACGGGCATCATATCACGCGAGCACGTGTTTTTTGTGATGATGCTAGCTCATGGTACAGCTGTTGATGAGTAACGTCAATGTTATGTTGATAAAGCGATATACGCCACTAAATTAAAGAGTATTTTACGGGTGTTGCCAGCTCATTGCATCTGTTAATGAGCAACCACACCACCTTAACTCGAAAGCCTTTGATGGGGCATGAATTTTGGGCAACATTGCTAGTGGAGTGATTTATGGGTTGTGCCGGTTCATGGTACAATGGTTAACAAGTAAGGACAATGTTTTGCTAATAGTGATATACGTAAAAAAGCATCACAAGGTAAATGTTTGCTATTTAGGTGCTACCAGCTCACGATGCACTGGTGATGAGCAATAACGTCGCTCGACAACTCAAGGCAATATGTCATAGCGTGAGTTAAATGAGTGGTTCACAAGCGGCATTGTTCATTATATAGTTGCTAGCAAGTAACAATAATGCTTCCAATAATGTTATATGTAAAATCATGGCAAGTGAGATAAAGGGAGTATATATTGTATGGATGTTACCAACTCATAATACAAGTGTTGATGAGTAGACTCTTCAAACAAAGCTTTGATGTGGTGCGAGTTGAATGAATGGCTCACGACGTCACTCATGCAATGTTTCGCTAACAAGGTAATGTGCAAAATCACGATAAAATGAGGTAGAGGGTATTGTATTTGTGTTAGACCTTCCGCAATGGAAGTATCATAAGGCTAGCATCATGCACATGATACTAGTGTTTTATACAACCTTCGCAATTATTGCCATGCAAGACACATACTAGCTTAGCGTTTATTATGATACAGTATCATAATATGATACTCAACCCTCTCTTTCTTCATTTAATTTTATGCCACATCACAAATTTGCTTAGTTAGCATCCATGATACTAGCTATCATACTCCCATTGGGGGAGGTATTACCAGATTACGATTAATAAAGTTAATAAGCAACAAAGTAGCTTGGTTAATATGAGTAGTACTAACATGGTGCAAGTTAAATGAGTGATTTACAACGACACCAACTTTCAATACAACTGTTAATGAGATGAGTAAAGACGACATTCAACTATTTGATATGTCTCAAATGTATCTATAATTTTTTGCTTGTATGATGCTTATTTGTGTGACTTTGTTGTATGTTTTGATGCACTTTCATATACTTTTTGAACATATTTGCGATTAACCTATTAACCTAGTACTCAGTACCAACTTCTGTCTGTTATTGTCTGTGCATAGCAGAAAAGAGTGAAAATTCAATATTGCCAGAAAAATCTAGAAATTTTTCATAAACTCCAATTTGTCGGAAGGGTTCGGAAGCCTGAAAGGGAGCCGGAGGGGGACACCCCTAGCTAGGCACCTCCCTGGCGCGCCTAGGAGGGGGGCACGTCCCTGGCCGCCTGGCCAGGTGGGGCCGCCCTCGGTGCCCTCCTTTGCGTCTATTTATTCCTCGTGTTCCATAACCCTAAGAGAGGAGTCCTTTTTCCTAAAACCCTCTCTGTTTCGCCGCCATCACGATTCCAAGATCGGGATCAGTAGAAGTTTTGTCCCGGCACCCTGCCGGAGGGAGGATTCATCTCCGGAGGCCACTTCATCAACTATGCTCGCCCCTGTGATGTGTTGTGAGTAGTTCCACCTTGGACCTAGTATTCATGGCAGTAACTAGATGATGATATCTCTCCAATTTTGTGTTTCAATGTTTAGTCCTTGTGAGCTGCCTATCATGATCAAGGCACATATGTTATAGTTACTGTGTTGTTATGATGCGTTTGTTGAGATCTGAAGGATTATGAGATTATGTTCAGATTATGGAAATTATATATTTAGTTCTATTTTATATCTTATTCTTGATTGTTCTTGCATGTTATCTGTTGTAGTTTATTGCTTTGGCCAAGTAATAGATTGTGACTCCAAGAGGGAGCATTATGTTGGATAGTAGGTTCATGCCTCTCGATGTCCAGCTTGAGTGACCGAAACATGGGACTAGAGGATGTGTTGTTGCTACTAGAGAGAAAATTGTGGTGCTTGCGACTGCGTGTTGAAGTGTCGCTTACATTACACATAGAGTGTTAAAGCAGTTGTTCGTTGCTTTGAGTTTCCAACACATAGTTATGGCTCATAACTTAATACCAGTGAGATGCTCTGGATTAGATATCTCAAAGTGGATGATTAGTAAGTAGATGCTGATGGGTAAATGGTCTACTTGTTTTGGTGTAATGCCTGCATGATTGAGCCTTGCACTTTCCTGTAGCATAATCAGCATTGCGGTACGTTCATAATTCTATGAATTGCTCAGCTGCAATTTGTTCACACAACATAAGTTTTACGATTTGTTCTTTTGGTGGATTTTTTAGACTTCTAGATTAAGCCGCCCCTACACAGCTTATTCTAGAAGCCCAACCAATTTTGTTGTAAAATCTTATTTTTGTATAATGTAAGCTTCTACAAAAAACTTTGGTTGGACTTCTACAATAAGCTGAGTAGGGAGAGCTTTTTCTAAAATCCAACAAAAGAACTTGCCCTTATTGTCCTTTGGGAGAGACGTCACTAGTGAATTGATACGTCCCAAACGTATCTATAATTTCTGCTTGCTCCATGCATGTTTTGTGTGATATTGCTATGATCTAGATACACTTTCATACACTTTTGATCATATTTGGAATAACTTATTAACTCAGTGCACCACAGTGTCAGTTCCTGTTTTCTGCTGTTTTTCTATTTCAGGTTTCCCCCATATTAAAAATGCTCCAAAAATTCGGGAAAATCAGATAAAAAATCAGCGTACCGGAAGATTCCAGAAACACCCGGGAGGGGCCAGAGGGGACCCACCAGGGCCCCAGACGCCCTCCCGGCGCGCCCTAGGGTGGGGCCGTGCCAGGAGGGCGCCTGGACCCCTGGCTCCCCCCTTTCGCCTATATATTCTCCGTGACGCGAAACCTTTGGAAAAAAACTTTTCGCAATCTCGCCTTTGTTCCGCCGCTGCTGCGCTTCTAAGATCGGGAGCGCCAGCAGACCTCTTCCTGGCACCCGGCCGGAGGGAGGACTGACCTCCGGGAGCTTCCCCTCCACCATGGACGCTTCCCGGATGATCCTGTAGGAGATATGCCCTAGAGGCAGTAATAATAGTTATTTTGTATCTCCAAGTTTGTAATTAAAGTTTATGTTCCATGCTATAACTGCAATGATTCTCGAGTCTTCCATAACCACGAAGCTTAGAGGGAAACTCATTTGCACGTGTGGTATATTAAGCAGTAAAATGTGTTCCTAGTCATGCCTCTATGACTGGCTTAAGTGTTGCATGATGGTCCTGTTTTCCTGATCATGGGCATGAGTATGTCGGCAACTTTATGGGCACAATGTTAGAAGAACACTTGTGTTGAATCGACCCGAATTGATGTTATGCTATGAGATACATTCGTCACAAGTAAATGGTTAATAACACAAAGAAAGATAATGTGTGCATAATTCCTTAGACCATGAGAGCATCGAGTTCCTTCATTCTTGCTTCGTGAACTTTGGGGTTTGTTAAACGTCATCCGTAACTGGGTGGCTATTACGGCGGCTTACGGGTTCACGGAAAAGTATGACAAGGAACGAGATAGCTCAAGATTGGGATTTGCTCATCCGACGATGGATAGATATTCTTTGGGCCCTCTCGATGTTACGGTATCCATCATCGTCTGGCCAGACACAATGTGATTTGATCACAGGGATGCCGTAACACGGAAACGAGAAAAGAGAACAAAACTGGTAACGAGGTAACTGGCATAGTGGACAAGATTGTTGATTCACGGGGATGCTGATAAGTCTCACCTCGGGTATTTGTAACATATCGCGAAGCAACAAGAATAGCACACGGCAACTACAGGTTCACTCGAATATTCATTCGTATGGGTATAGGGATCAATATGGATGTCCACGGTTCCGCTATTGATCATTGATCGGAAAGTGTTCTGGGTCATGTCTATACTTCATCGAACCTACAGGGTCACACGCTTAAGGGTCATCTATCTGTTGAATACTAGATAGGGAGTCTGAGATAAAGTCACAGAAAAAGTTTCGAAGACGGCGGAAAAGTTCCGAGAGAGAGAAAGCCGAAAAGTTGTTTCGGAGCTGCCGGAAATGCGTTGGTTACTTTTCGCTGATGAAAATCCTTGATCCGGAAATGTTTCGGAACACGTCCAAAATTATTCTGGGGGGTGCTGGAAATGTTCTGGGCCTAAAGAAATTTTTTCGGGTTTTTCGGACGCGAAAATAATTGGTTTCATGAATAGTGGAAACACTATTTGGTTGCTTTTTGGAAAGCCACCTTTTGGGGCTTTTCCCAAAAGATCTAGGAGATGACATGGAAGGGTGGGAACCCCTTTTTTGGGGGTCCCACAAGGGGTGGCCGGCCAAGGAGAGCTCCTCCATGGAGCTCCACTTACCTCCCCATTTTGCCCTTTATGTGAGACATAAAGCTTGGACATTTTGGGTTTTTCAAGTGGCACCCTACCCCTTGCCTTTTCCTATAAATAGAGGTGGAGAGGGGCTCTCCACACTAGATCTAACTCTCATAAAAATGCCATGCATGATCTGGCTTTCTTATCTCCCTCCCACGAAATAGTTTCGTAGAGCCGAAAGGCTGTCTGGGTTCCGGCAGGAACTAGTTCTGGACGGCGAAGCCCTGCCGGATAGCTGACACCGTATGTGTGCAACCTGGTAGAGAGGTCGTAGTTTCGATCTTAGTTCAGGTGTGCCTCCCGAAGGGCTGTCCGAGTGATTGTCCAAGATTCTGAGTGTGCCTCCCGAAGGGCTGTCCGTGACACCGTCCGAGGGACTGTCCGACCGCCTCCCGGAGGGCTGTCCGGGGAGCATACGGAGGGGAACATCCTCGCGGTTGGGAGGTTGTAAATCCTAGCTGCGGGGGTCTGCACCGCCGATCTTCATCGACTCTACTTCCGCTGCGCTACGAGTCGGTAATGATCAGATCAAAAACCTTGTATGCATCTCCATAGTGATCCTGGGCGTGTTCGTAGTGCGGAAAATTTTCGTTTTCTGTCTCGTTACCCAACAGTGGCATCAAGAGCCGTGCTATGCGTAGATGCAGGTCACGATCTAGAATACATAAGAGATGTATGGGTATTGCCTAATATAATTTTGTAGTAGATGAGATCTATTGCTAATAATTATTTATGCGAGTAGCAGATGAAATCTGTTACCCGATGTTCTTGTTGCTTCCCTGGAATTTGCGTATTTCTGATCTTGATTAACGGCATGGTGTAGTTTCAAAGTTCTGGCAATCCGCGATCCTGATTGATCAACGAAGTGCTATCAGTTCATTGAATTCCACCATAGTTAAAGAAAGATGAAATTTCACAGACTAAAGGGCAATGCAGATATGATCTGCACGGGGGTCACGCGTATGACGAAGTTCAGTATGAGGTTCGAGATTTTATTATCTCGTTCTTCATACACCCCGCAAAGTTAATCTAGCGACTTGAATAATCATACTTGAAAATAAACGTTGGTATCTGCAGTTTAAGACAAACCTTAGAAGCCACGTAAAATAAAATCTTGCATAAACCGATTAGAGGCGTCTAACTTGGTTTTGCAGGATGGCATGTGATGTGGTATAGCAGTTCTCATATTAATTTGATTATGTATGAGATGACTATATAATGTAAATTAATTAACATGACCTGCGTGTCATGATTCAGCATGATGGCTGGAGCCATATGATTGCCATTTTAATGACCTGCGTGTCAACCTTATATAATGCACTAATTTTATTAGCTATAGAGATAGCAATATTATCTGGTACATCGACAAGGTGGTGGAAATCTTCGGAAGGTGAACACCGACACAAATGCTGAAGACGAAGAAATAAAAGAATTCTCCGTCAGAAAGGGCTATACCATATCATGCTATTATGAATTGCCTGAGTTGTTTATCCCTTATGATGCACCCTTTTTGATTGCGCGGTAGTCGCTATTTATCAGGGTGATCTCTCACTTAAAAATATCAAGTAGTTTGTGTTCTCCCAAGTGTAGCACCGTCTACAACACGTATCTTTTCGGGGTGCGCCATGTACACATGAGCACGAACGATTTGAGAGGTGTAAGGCGGGTGAAGGTCAGACCTCACTGCAAGATCACTTGGTTGACTTGACGTTCAGGCAGGACAGTCCTGAGCTCGGAACACATGCATCGAAAGATGGACAAAAGTCACATAGAGATGTGATTGGCAAGTTGGCCTACCGATTGAAAATGACGTCATCAGTGATGAACCCGTCAATGACGTCAAATTGAAATACGGATCTTGAATCACTCACAATCAATTATGAGAGATATTGATTTGAGTGGGAGCGCACCTTAGAATAAAATTGTTTATTCTCTAGTGCAAATTAATTATGAACAAAATCTAAATGAAACTTGTGTTTACCGTTGTAGATCTCATGGCTCGCAACACACCGTTCAGCTTAGGCCCAATGTTAGAGAAAGAGAAGTTAGCTGCAAATGGAAACAACTATGCGGACTGGGTCCGTACCCTGAGGATTGTCCTCAGGAGCGCTAAGAAAGTGTATGTGCTTGACACGACTCTTCCAGCTAAACCGGTGGAGACTGCCCCGGAAGATGAACAAAATGTCTGGGCCACTAAGGAAGATGACTACAACTTAGTGCAGTGCCTCATGCTAGCTTGCATGAGTCCAGGGCTTCAAAAACGTTTTGAATTCCATGACGCCCGTAATATGATCCGGGAATTGGATGCTCTGTACAAGCAAAATGCACGGTCTGAACGTTATGATATAACAAAGACCATGATGGATTGCAAGATGGCTGAGGGCAGTTCAGTTGGCGAACACGTGGTCAATATGATTGGCTACGCTGAAAGGCTTAAAACCCTGGAATTTCCAATTCCACCAGCCCATATGATGGACATGTTGCTTGCTTCACTCCCCCCGTCTTACGACGGTTTTATCATGAACTACAACATGAATGGGATGGAGAAGACACCGAATGAGGTGCTCGCCATGCTGAAAACTGCGGAAGGAGGACTGCGGAAAAATCGCAAGCAAGTGTTGCTTGTGAATAAAACCGCCAGTTTCAAAAAGAAAGGCAAGTCCAAGAAGGGCAAGGGCGCCGGTAAGACCGTCTCCCAAAGCAACTCTAAGGGCGGAGCCAAGACTGAAACTGAGTGCTTCTACTGCAAGGGCACAGGACACTGGAAGAGAAACTGCAAGAAGTACCTGGCAGATAAGAAGTCCGGAAACACCGGAAAAGGTATAACTGTAATACATGTTAATGTCATTGACGTTTTGCTTGCTAGCGAAAATTCTAAGTCTTGGGTATTTGATACCGGATCGGTTGCTCACATTTGCAACTCGATACAGGGGCTTCAGAAGGTCCGCAAGCTAGCAAAGAATGAAGTCATCATGCGCGTCGGCAACGGCGCTGGGATCGCAGCTCAAGCCGTCGGCATGATGCCTCTACGTCTCCCTTCAGGATTTATCTTAGAACTAAGTAACTGTTATTTTGTTCCGGCATTGTGTAGAAACATTATCTCTGGATCATGTTTGGTACACGATGGGTATTCCTACAAGTCTGAGAACAATGGTTGTTCACTTTATTGTATGGATATGTTTTATGGATTTGCACCCATTGTTGGGGGCCTTTTCATACTAAATCTTGAATGTGGAAAAGATGTCTTTAACGTAAATGCTAAACACCTTAAGAAGGCTGAAACCACCACCACTTATTTGTGGCACTGTCGTCTTGGCCACATCGGAAAGAAACGCATGCAAAGACTCCACAAAGATGGAGTTTTACCATCATTTGATTTTGAATCATTTGACACATGTGAGGCTTGCTTAATGGGGAAAATGACCAAGACGCCGTTCATGGGTCATCCTGAACGGGCGAATGAATTGTTGGAAATAATACATAGTGATGTATGTGGTCCAATGAGCACAACCGCACGGGGTGGGTATTTCTACTTCGTGACTTTTACTGACGATTTAAGTAGGTATGGATATATCTACTTGATGAAGCATAAGTCAGAAACCTTTGAAAAGTTCAAAGAATTTCAGAATGAGGTAGAAAATCATCGTAACAAAAGGATTAAGTTTCTGCGATCAGATCGTGGGGGCGAATACCTTAGTCATGAGTTTAGCCAACATCTGAGTGACCGTGGAATCGTTTCACAGCTTACGCCTCCCGGAACTCCACAGCGAAATGGAGTGTCGGAACGACGTAACCGAACCCTGTTAGACATGGTAAGGTCGATGATGTCTCTTACAGATCTGCCGATATCCTTTTGGGGTCACGCACTAGAAACTGCCGCTTACACATTAAATAGAGCACCGTCTAAGTCTGTTGAGACGACACCATACGAGTTATGGCACGGGAAGAAACCCGGTTTGTCGCATCTCAGGATTTGGGGTTGTGAGGTATACGTGAAACGTTTACAACCTACCAAACTCGATCCCAGATCAGACAAATGTTACTTTGTAAGTTATCCAATAAAAACAATTGGGTATTCCTTCTACCACCCGTCCGATAACAAAGTGTTTGTTGCCAGAAATGGACAATTTCTTGAAAAAGAGTTTCTCACTAAAGAGGTGAGTGGAAGGACAGTACTACTTGATGAGATTATTGAATCTTCGGCAACCGTTAATATGGCCAAGGAACCGGAAGAAATTCCGCAAATTATCCATACAACCGAGCCGGCAGTTGTTGCATGTGATGCGGAAACTTCAGACAAGTATGTGACTGAACCGCGCAGATCAGGTAGGACCATCGTGCCACCTGAGTGGTTTCATAACGAAATCTTCATCCTTGAAGACGATGAACCTGTGCACTACAAGGAAGCAATGGCGGGGCCCAACTCGAGGGAATGGCATAAAGCCATGAAATCCGAAATGGAATCCATGTACGAAAATCAAGTTTGGAACTTGGTAGAACTTCCAGAAGGCGTGAAGCCCATTGGTTGTAAATGGATTTTCAAAAGAAAGTCAGACGCGGATGGTAACATTACTATCCATAAAGCTAGACTTGTCGCGAAAGGATTCACGCAAGTTCCAGGAGTGGACTATGACGAGACTTTCTCGCCCGTAGCTATGCTTAAGTCTGTACGGATATTACTAGCAATTGCTGCTTATTTCGATTATGAAATATGGCAGATGGATGTCAAAACGGCTTTCCTAAATGGAAATCTCAAAGAAGATGTATACATGATACAGCCTGAAGGTTTTGTCATTTCTAAGGATGCTGGAAAGGTATGCAAACTTCAGAGGGCCATTTATGGTCTGAAGCAAGCATCAAGGAGTTGGAACATTCGTTTTGATGAAGTGGTCAAAGAGTTTGGCTTCATCAGGAATGATGAAGAATCTTGTGTTTACAAGAAGTTTAGTGGGAGCGCAAAAGCATTTCTAATCTTATATGTGGATGACATATTGTTGATTGGAAATAACGTGAATTTCCTTAGCGAAATAAAAGACTCATTGAAGAAGAGTTTTTCAATGAAAGACTTAGGCGAAGCGGCATACGTATTGGGCATCAGAATCTATAGAGATAGATCAAAACGCCTAATAGCGCTTAGCCAAAGCACATACATTGACAAGGTGTTGAAAAGGTTCAACATGGAGAACTCCAAGAAAGGCCTACTCCCCATGTCACCTGGCACAGTACTGAGCAAGAATCAGTGTCCTCGGACTCTCGATGAGCGAGTACAAATGAATGATGTTCCATATGCTTCGGCAGTTGGTTCAATTATGTATGCCATGCTATGTACAAGACCAGATGTTTCCTATGCGCTAAGTGTTAGCAGCAGGTACCAAAGTGATCCAGGATTGGAACACTGGGCCGCAGTCAAAAATATTCTTAAGTACCTCAGAAGGACCAAGGACTTGCTCCTTGTGTACGGAGGTGATGAAGAGCTCATTGTAAGTGGTTACACTGATGCTGGCTTCATGACTGACCCAGATGACTTCAAATCTCAATCAGGCTATGTTTTCATATTGAACGGTGGCGCAGTTGACTGGAAAAGTTCCAAACAAAAGACTGTGGCGGATTCTACGACAGAGGCGGAATATGTTGCAGCTTCAGAAGCCTCCAAGGAGGCGGTATGGATCAAGCAGTTTCTTGAAGACCTTGGTGTGGTTCCAAGTGCTCTGGACCCGGTGGAAATCTATTGTGATAATAGTGGCGCCGTGGCTCAGGCAAGGGAGCCATGTTCTCACCATAAGACAAGACATATTGAACGCAAATATAAACTCATTCGATATCATGTCGAAGAGGGTTTAGTGAAAGTACGCAAAGTTCACACGGATCTGAATGTGTCAGACCCGATGACAAAGCCTCTACCACGAGCAAAGCATGAGCAACACCGAATAGCCATTGGTGTTAGGGAAGCCATGTAACTAGATTATGACTCTAGTGCAAGTGGGAGTCTGTAGGAGATATGCCCTAGAGGCAGTAATAATAGTTATTTTGTATCTCCAAGTTTGTAATTAAAGTTTATGTTCCATGCTATAACTGCAATGATTCTCGAGTCTTCCATAACCACGAAGCTTAGAGGGAAACTCATTTGCACGTGTGGTATATTAAGCAGTAAAATGTGTTCCTAGTCATGCCTCTATGACTGGCTTAAGTGTTGCATGATGGTCCTGTTTTCCTGATCATGGGCATGAGTATGTCGGCAACTTTATGGGCACAATGTTAGAAGAACACTTGTGTTGAATCGACCCGAATTGATGTTATGCTATGAGATACATTCGTCACAAGTAAATGGTTAATAACACAAAGAAAGATAATGTGTGCATAATTCCTTAGACCATGAGAGCATCGAGTTCCTTCATTCTTGCTTCGTGAACTTTGGGGTTTGTTAAACGTCATCCGTAACTGGGTGGCTATTACGGCGGCTTACGGGTTCACGGAAAAGTATGACAAGGAACGAGATAGCTCAAGATTGGGATTTGCTCATCCGACGATGGATAGATATTCTTTGGGCCCTCTCGATGTTACGGTATCCATCATCGTCTGGCCAGACACAATGTGATTTGATCACAGGGATGCCGTAACACGGAAACGAGAAAAGAGAACAAAACTGGTAACGAGGTAACTGGCATAGTGGACAAGATTGTTGATTCACGGGGATGCTGATAAGTCTCACCTCGGGTATTTGTAACATATCGCGAAGCAACAAGAATAGCACACGGCAACTACAGGTTCACTCGAATATTCATTCGTATGGGTATAGGGATCAATATGGATGTCCACGGTTCCGCTATTGATCATTGATCGGAAAGTGTTCTGGGTCATGTCTATACTTCATCGAACCTACAGGGTCACACGCTTAAGGGTCATCTATCTGTTGAATACTAGATAGGGAGTCTGAGATAAAGTCACAGAAAAAGTTTCGAAGACGGCGGAAAAGTTCCGAGAGAGAGAAAGCCGAAAAGTTGTTTCGGAGCTGCCGGAAATGCGTTGGTTACTTTTCGCTGATGAAAATCCTTGATCCGGAAATGTTTCGGAACACGTCCAAAATTATTCTGGGGGGTGCTGGAAATGTTCTGGGCCTAAAGAAATTTTTTCGGGTTTTTCGGACGCGAAAATAATTGGTTTCATGAATAGTGGAAACACTATTTGGTTGCTTTTTGGAAAGCCACCTTTTGGGGCTTTTCCCAAAAGATCTAGGAGATGACATGGAAGGGTGGGAACCCCTTTTTTGGGGGTCCCACAAGGGGTGGCCGGCCAAGGAGAGCTCCTCCATGGAGCTCCACTTACCTCCCCATTTTGCCCTTTATGTGAGACATAAAGCTTGGACATTTTGGGTTTTTCAAGTGGCACCCTACCCCTTGCCTTTTCCTATAAATAGAGGTGGAGAGGGGCTCTCCACACTAGATCTAACTCTCATAAAAATGCCATGCATGATCTGGCTTTCTTATCTCCCTCCCACGAAATAGTTTCGTAGAGCCGAAAGGCTGTCTGGGTTCCGGCAGGAACTAGTTCTGGACGGCGAAGCCCTGCCGGATAGCTGACACCGTATGTGTGCAACCTGGTAGAGAGGTCGTAGTTTCGATCTTAGTTCAGGTGTGCCTCCCGAAGGGCTGTCCGAGTGATTGTCCAAGATTCTGAGTGTGCCTCCCGAAGGGCTGTCCGTGACACCGTCCGAGGGACTGTCCGACCGCCTCCCGGAGGGCTGTCCGGGGAGCATACGGAGGGGAACATCCTCGCGGTTGGGAGGTTGTAAATCCTAGCTGCGGGGGTCTGCACCGCCGATCTTCATCGACTCTACTTCCGCTGCGCTACGAGTCGGTAATGATCAGATCAAAAACCTTGTATGCATCTCCATAGTGATCCTGGGCGTGTTCGTAGTGCGGAAAATTTTCGTTTTCTGTCTCGTTACCCAACAGATCCGTGAGTAGTCTCCCTTGGAACATGGGTCCGTGATCAGTAGCTATGTGATGTTCTCCTCCCTTCTTTGTTCTTCATGGTTTAGACCTCGTGAGCTGCCCTACATGATCGAGGCACATATGTAATTTTCTGCTGTTGCTATGCTGAGTTTGCTCGGATCTGATGGATTATGAGACTATGTTCAGTTTGTGATTGAGTAATATATTTGATTCTTATCTTTTATATTTTTGTTCCTAAGTAATTTTTGCATGTTCGTTGTTGTTTATTGCTTTGGCCAAGTAGTAGGTAGTGGCTCCAAGAGAGAACGTTATGCTCGATTGTGGGTTCATGCCCCCTGATGACACGCTTGAGTGACAGAAACATGAGTCTAGGGGATGTGTTGTTGCCACAAGGGGGAAAACAATGGTGCTTGTAACCGCGGTTGCAAGGATTGTTTACTTTACGCAAAGTGCTTTTTAATGCAGTTGTATGCTGCTTTGGGTTTACACTTTGGGTGGGGCTCGCAACTTAATACCAACGAGATGTTCTGGATAGATATCTCAAGGTGGATGATTAGTAGTAGATGCAGTTGGATTTTGGTCTACTTATTTTGGCATACCGACCATGCTTTTGAGCCACGGCCTTTCTTTGTAGCATAGTTAGCATTGCGGTGTGTTTTTAATGATGTCAATTGCCCAGCTGTGATTTGTTTACCTCGCATAGCAGTTTTATCGTCTTTTTGGAGAGAGACATCACTAGTGAACATCACGGGACCCCGGTCCATATTCTCATCACTGTTTACACTCTATTTTATTTTCTGCTTTTACTTTATAGCTGCTATCTCCATTATCATTATCCCTTGCGTTTGATCCTTTGTAAACAACAAGACCGGAGAGATTGACAACCTCTCTGAACTTCGTTGGGAGCAAAGTTATTTGTGTCATGTGCAGGTCCAGGCGAAGCAAGTGATTATTTTCATACGACGCATCACTTGCCGAACCACCTACTTATCATTATCGGAGTCCTATGGGAGACAAACCCTATCCTCTACATAGGGGAAATTTGCTTCCATCCTACATCTCACCTTCCACTTGGGGTAACCAACGAAGGGCGAGAAGCCATTATCATCATCTCGCGCATCAAGCAAATTTCTGGCGTCGTTGCCAGGGACTCCAAGTGCTAAGATAGGGGAGTTGCGCACTATTTTTTACCTTTGCTTTTTAGTCTTGTTAGTTTACCTTTCAGTTTTTATCTTTGTGTCCTATATCAAAAATCACAAAAAAAATACCTTGCTTTTAGTAGTCCTTCTTGTTTAGATGAACATGTTAGGACTTGGTGCTTTGAGGGAATCGGAAGTTCTAGATTTCCGTCAAAGGGATGGAGAAAATATGAAGAAGGCATGGGACATAATTTCTGAGGCACATAAGAGAATTATGCCTTGGATACCTATAAAAATTGTGCTTAAATTTTTTTACCATGGTCTTTTTAAGTGGTGTAAACACTCTCTTTATATTATAGCTGAAGGAGACTTCTTAGAGTGTGATGAAACTAGAGCTCTTGATATTTTGCATGGTCTATCTAGTTATTTTGTTTATGATCGTAGTTTTGATACTGTTATAGATAGACTTGCCGCTATTGAAAAGAGGATGGATGCTCTAGACTTGAGAAAAGTAGAGGAAATTAAGTCCAACAAGAAAGAAATGTTGGAGATAGATGATGATTGGGAGCCTTTTGTTAGGATTAGCATCTCTAACCAAGACTCCCTTGCCTTTTGTGATATTGGATCCATGGTTTCTACTATGCCAAAAATAGTTTATGATTCTTTGAAACTAGACATGGATAAATTGTCATCTTATCATGAACATGTTGATACGTCCCAAACGTATCTATAATATCTGCTTGCTCCATGCATGTTTTGTGTGATACTGCTATGCTTTTGATACACTTTCATATCTTTTTATAACATATTTTGGAACTAACCTATTAATGGTTGCAAGAGCGCACAAGTTCTTGTTTTTGTGCTTTATGTGTAGGAATTACTCGGATAAAGGAAAAATCACAAAAGGGAGCCTTGTAGGAGTTGGACTCTAACTCTCCCGAAATCTGTCCCCACCAGACAGGTTTTAAAGATCGCCTCTGAAACGCTAGAAGACGGCCTCAAACGGAAAAACTTAAAACTACAGAGTTGTATGGAATTTTTTTCCGGTGGATTTAGACATAAAATTCGGCCCAATCGGAGTCCGGACGCTTCCAGAAACCCCGAAATACAGAAGACGTAATCTGGATGACGGGAATCCGAGAGTCTATATGAAGAGAGGAAACCTAGGTCAAAGGGCACCACGAAAATTCCTCCCCCTTGGAAGCCGTCTTGAGGGGGAGATCAATCTCCACAGCAGCACCATCTCCAAGGAAGAAGAAGGGCCAAGGGCCGCTGCCCCCAAGGGTCGTGGCCACCGCCGTGGCCGTGGGCTCCCCTGCCGCCGTGGCCGCCGCCGTCGCCGTCTCCTTCATCTTCTCCGGGCTGCACCTCTATATCAACAACTCTCTCTCACTCACCATGTCCATGTGTGAGTAGTTCCCCCTCGGGGCTAAGGCTTGTATCTTGATCTATGTGGTTTCTCTCTCTCTCCCATGATGTGATCTTTGTTGTGATCATAGGCTATGTTAATCTAGGGTGATCCCATGATATTTCCCTTTCTCTATGTATTGGATTGATGTACTCAATTGATCTTATCTAGTATAATCCCCGAGACCAAGGTGACAGCGGTCTATTGGACATGGGTTAGAAGAATATTATCATGAGTGATTTCCTCTTTTGTGTGTTGATTGAAGATTGAGAGTCTCTTGGTGCTTGTCTTTGACTATCCTTTAGATATGTTGTGGTGATTGTGGTACTCTCTTTGGATGGCCGCGGTGACATTGGGAAATCCATAGATTGAGAACTACGAACTTTGAGGTGTGCTTTTGTAGCCCTACATAATTCTCATCCTCTCTTGACCACAAAGGAATGACCTCCGAGTGCGTCTCCATTGCATGTTTTATGGGAAATATCATGTGATTAGACTATGTTAATGTTGTTGAGAGTTGCCACTAGTGAAAGTATGAAGCCTAGGCCTTGTTTCCACCATTGCAATACCGTTTGTGCTCACTTTTATCACTTGTTTCCTTGTTGTACTTTTTATTACAGATTTATATTACTTTGCTTTGCCACACCTATCACCCATATTTTACCATCTCTTTGCCGAACTAGTGCACCTATACAACTCCTAGTTGTATTAGGTGTGTTGGGGACACAAGAGACTTCTTGTATCTTAATTGCAGGGTTGCTTGAGAGAGACCATCTTCAACCTCTACTTCCCTGAGTTCGATAAACCTTAGGTCATCCACTTGAGGGAAATTGCTGCTGTCCTACAAACCTCTGCGCTTGGAGGCCCAACATAGTCTACAAGAATAGAAGCATGCATAGACATCACATGTTAATGGAGATATTTCAGAGGTTAAAGGAAAGGTAAAAGAAGTCCAAGTTGCATTCCTCCATAGGGTTGCACCGATGGATTTCTTCATCATGGAGCCAAACCAAAGCAACATCGTGCTTAGGAAGGACTTCCTCCGAGCTATGAAAGGCTTCATTGATATTGGTAACAGGCACATACGCTTACGTGGTAAGGCAAAAGGTAAGTACCTATTTCCTAGGAATAAGAAGAATTAGCTTGTTGAAAATCCATTTGAAGGTTTTTATGACTTCGATGATCTCGGAGACCTTTGATTCTTCTTTTTGCTTTATGCCTAGCTTAAAGGTGTAAAAGAAAGAGCTTGTTGGGAGGCAACCCAAGATGTTTTTACTTCTGTTTTTAGTGGTCTTGATGATTGTTACTACTGTAGCAACATCATTGTATCTTTATTTTCAAGCTTTGTGCCAAGTTTAGCCTCTTATGATAAGGGAAGCAAAAGTTGTGACATGCTGTCCAGAAAACAGATTTTGTCTGCTTGACGGAAAAATCAAAACAAATCACCAGTTCATCTTTTCGATCTAAATTTTTTACACATCATGCTCTATACAATTGTGAAACTTTCGTATGTTCTGAGTGTTTTGATTTGAGTTGCATAAGTACCCCGAAAAAATTCTTTACTACCTGTTGTTCTGATTTTCACAGATTCTGCCACGTTTTGCCTTTCCTCACTTTTGCAAACCTTAAGCTTGCTTTTTCTTTGCAAAAACTTTTTGGCAATCTTGAGAAACAGTAGATCTTCAAGATTATCTTTATTTCCAGTGGGGAAAAATTATTTTATTAAGGGTGCTAACCTCTCTAATCAGCTCATGATGAGTTATGTATGAAGGGAGTTTTCAAGTGTGCGAGGGAAGATGATGAAAGAAGATCCGGGAGTGTCAAATGCTCAAGCTTGAGGATGCTCCCATGCATCCCCAATAAATATTCAAGGAGACTCAAGCGTCTAAGCTTGGGGATGCCCCCGTGCATCCCCTTCTCCATCAACAATCATCAGTTCGTCCTCCGTCTCACTATATTTTTATCACTTCATGCATTATGTGCTATGCTTGGAGCGTCTCGCTCTTAGGTTTACTTTTTAGTTTTCTTTAGATTTGCTTGATGTTCATAACAAGTTAGACCCCAGCTTACTTTGTGTGGGAGAGAAACACGCTCCACTTCAATCTATAACACATCATAGGATTTTTCATGCTTATCTTTCTGATGTTGTGTGTTCTTTATCTTTTCGTAGCTGCTGCCATGTTTAGTTTTTGTTTGTCTTTTGCAAGAGCTTTAGCTTTTGTTTATTTTGTTGCTGGAACTCTCTTTAGTTTTCATGTTTATCTTGATAAGAGAGTTGGTTGTTGCACTGAGTTTGTCTTGTCTTGCAAGTAGGTAATTGAGGTTGCTATTCAATTGTATTGTTGTGAGTAATGTTTGAACTTTTGGTGTCAATTGCTCTAGACTATTAGTGATAGGTATCGTATTTTGGGCAATCCGTGTTTATTTTCAAAACCTACAAAAACTAGTTGAGAACTCTAGCTACTAGATGGATCACTAATCTTTGGAGGGATCGGATATTAGAGTACACTCACGTACCATGAGTCGAGGATGCGCAAGGATAACCAAACCCCCATACACTCCTCCTCGGGGTACTTGTCTCTTTGTGAACCTCCTCATTAGATTTAGAGTTACCTATAATAAGTGCATGAGTTCTTCGGACTGATGTAAGTATTGAAAGTTGACACTTCCACCTCCTCATATTTGCTAGCCTCTTCGGTACCATGCATTGCCATCTTCTCACTCCGAGAGTTGGCGTCCACCTCGCCGGTGCATCCAAAACCTTGGCATGATACACTCTGTCATCATAAACCTCCTTATATCTTTCCTCAAAACTGCCACCATACCTACCTATCAAGGCATTTCCGAGATATATTGCCATGCAACATGCACCTTCTAATGACTTGATCTTCATGTCATACATGTTCCTGCTACACTGGCAGAGACATACCTTTGCATACATCATGCACCTTCTTTATGTTGAGTACCTTGTAAAGTGTGAAAGATCTTCTATACCTTCTTGTAAAATAGAGTGTTGCCCTGAAGTGAGGAAAAGATCCCAAAGTGGACAAATTTAAAAGATCCCAAAGAGGACAAATGAGAGTTAAATAGAAAGAGCCATTGAGGCCACCAAAAAATACAAAAAATATAAAAAAGAGAAAAAAATATAAAAAGAGAGAAAGGGGCAACACTACTAATCCTTTTGAAAGATCCACACTCGTACTCCCTCTTATCTTTGTGCTCCATAGATATGATCATTTATGCATATAGCTATGTGGGGACCTTCACACTATAGAACTTGGCTTGCATATTCCAATGATGAGCCTCCTCAAACAAGCTCTAGGTCTTCATGAGCAAGCAAGTTGGATGGATCCCACTAGTTCCATTGGAGAGCTTACCTTAGCTCATATGTGCATCCGTTGCATGGCAATTCCTACTCCTCACATCATATCTATCATTTGGCCTTCTCGCCTATGATTGTCCTCATTGATGTGAGCCTTTCTGACCTTTGTTGTCTTCCTCCTCCACCATATTTCTCTCTTTGCCATCCTAAGTGTCAACTCTCGTGCGTACGTTCATCCATTGCATGAGTGCTCAAAATATTGAAAAGGAGTGGATAAAATTGACTTGTACCTGGCTAGTGGTTTGGGGACGAGTCAAGATAAGATTCCAAAGAAGACCAAGTGTGAAACTTTACTAGATTGAGTTCTCAACAAATATATTTTTCTCTCTCGTATTCCCATATCCCCCTTCTTGCACGCAAACACCATTTGGAGACATTCGAGTCACGGACAGCGAGAGCTCTTGCACCTAATGTTCTTATGTTGCTTGTTCCAATGCTAATATAGACTCTTGCATGTTATGACTTGAATTGAATCACATACCTTGATTGCTTTACTTTTCAAAGTTATTATATGGTTGCTAGCATGTCACCACAGAAATTATGCTTGTTATCATTTACCTACTCGAGGACGAGCAGGAATTAAGCTTGGGGATGTTGATACGTCCCAAACGTATCTATAATTTTTGCTTGCTCCATGCATGTTTTGTGTGATATTGCTATGATCTAGATACACTTTCATACGCTTTTGATCATATTTGGACTAACTTATTAACTCAGTGCACCACAGTGGCAGTTCCTGTTTTCTGCTGTTTTTCTATTTCAGGTTTCCCCCATATTAAAAATGCTCCAAAAATTTGGGAAAAATCAGATAAAAAATCAGCGTACGGGAAGCTTCCAAAAACACCCGGGAGGGGCCAGAGGGGACCCACCAGGGCCCAAGGCGCCCTACCGATGCGCCCTAGGGTGGGGCCGCGTGATCTCGCCTCTGTTCCGCCGCCGCCGCGCTTCCAAGATCGGGAGCGCCAGCAGACCTCTTCCCGGCACCCTGCCGGAGGGAGGATTGACCTCCGGGAGCTTCCCCTCCACCATGGACGCTTCCCGGATGATTCGTGAGTAGTCTCCCTTGGACCATGGGTCCGTGATCAGTAGCTATGTGAGATTCTCCTCCCCTATTTGTTCTTCATGGTTTAGACCTCGTGAGCTGCCCTACATGATCGAGGCACATATGTAATTTTCTGTTGTTGCTATGCTGAGTTTGCTGGGATCTGATGGATTATGAGACTATGTTCAGTTTGTGATTGAGTAATATATTTGGTTCTTATCTTTTATATTTTTGTTCCTAAGTAATTCTTACATGTTCTCCGTTGCTGTTTATTGCTTTGGCCAAGTAGTAGGTAGTGACTCCAAGAGGGAACGTTATGCTCGATTGTGGGTTGCCCCCTGATGACACACTTGAGTGACAGAAACATGAGTCTAGGGGATGTATTGTTGCCACAAGGAGGAAAACAACGGTGCTTGTAATAACGGTTGCAAGGATTGTTTAATTTACGCAAAGTGCGTTTTAATGAAGTTGTCTGTTGCTTTGGGTTTACACTTTGGGTGGGGCTCGCAACTTAATACCAGCGAGATGTTCTGGATAGATATCACAAGGTGGATGATTATTAGTAGATGCAGTTGGATTTCGGTCTACTTATTTTGGCGTATCGCCCATGCTTTTGAGACTCGTTCTTTCTTTGTACCATAGTTAGCATTGCGGTGCGTTTTTTATCCTGTCAATTGTCCAACTGTGATTTGTTTACCTCGCATAGCAGTTTTATCGTCTTTTGGGAGAGAGACATCACTAGTGAACATCACGGGACCCTGGTCCATATTGTCATCACTGTTTACACGCTATTTTATTTTCTGCTTTTACTTTCTAGCTGCTATCACCATTATCATTATGCCTTGCGTTTGATCCTTTGTAAACAACAAGACCAAAGAGATTGACAACCTCTCTGAACTTCGTCGGGAGCAAAGTTATTTGTGTCGTGTGCAGGTCCAGGCGAAGCAAGTGATTCTTTTCAGACGGCGCATCACTTGCCGAACCACCTACTTATCATTACCGGAGTCCTACGGGAGACAAACCCAATCCTCTACCGAGGGGAAATTTGTTGCTATCCTACATCTCACCTTCCACTTGGGGTAACCAACGAAGGGCGAGAAACCATTTTCATCATCTCGCGCATCATGAATGTCATGATACCGCTGGAATTTACTCATTTTATTTTCTTTCATTCTTTACTTTTATTGTTCCAAATTCCTTTGCGTTTAACCTTTCATAAGTAGCGGGATAGAAGGATTGCCAACCCTTTGACTCGTTGGGTGCGAAGTTACTTGTCTTTGTGTGCAATTTTGCGTCATCTGTTAGCACCAGAGCAACAGACACCTACTTGTAGCATCAGGAGTCCTACTAGAGACATAAACCATGGTATCTTCACCGAGAGAAAGCTACTACTATCTACATCACTAACCTTCCACTTGGGGTATTCAACGAGGAGGTGTGATCCACACCATGAAGCAAATTTTTGGCGTCGTTGCGGGGGACTCCAATCTACAAGATAGGGGAGCTGCACACTGATACGTCCCAAACGTATCTATAATTTCTGCTTGCTCCATGCATGTTTTGTGTGATATTGCTATGATCTAGATACACTTTCATACACTTTTGATCATATTTGGACTAACTTATTAACTCAGTGCACCTCAGTGCCAGTTCCTGTTTTCTGTTGTTTTTCTATTTCAGGTTTCCCCCATATTAAAAGTGCTCCAAAAATTCGGGAAAATTAGATAAAAAATCAGCGTACTGATACGTCCAAAACGTATCTATAATTTCTGCTTGCTCCATGCCTCTTTTGTGTGATATTGCTATGATAGTGATGAACTTCCATACACTTTTGATCATATTTGGACTAACCTATTAACTCAGTGCACCCCAGTGCCAGTTCCCGTTTTCTGCTGTTTTTCTATTTCATGTTTCCCCCATATTAAAAGAGCTCCAAAAATTCGGGAAAATCCAATAAAAAATCAGCGTAGAAGAAGCTTCGGGAATCACCCAAGGGGGGGGGGGCAGAGGGGACCCACCAGGGCCCCAGGCGCCCTCCCGGCGCGCCCTAGGGTGGGGCCGCGCCAGGGGTCCGTCTGGACCCCTGGTGGGCCCCTTGGCTGCCCCCCTTCGCCCATATAATCCTCGTGACGTGAAACCCCCGTGACGGGAACCCTTTTTCGCGATCTCTCCTCAGTTCCGCCGCCGTCGCGGTTCCAAGACCGGGAGCACCAGAAGACCTCTTCCCGGCACCCTGCCGGAGGGAGGAACCACCTCCGGGAGCTTCTCCACCACCATGGATGCTTCCCGGATGAACCGTGAGTAGTCCACCTTGGACCATGGGTCTATGATCAGTAGCTATGTGATGTTCTCCTCCCCTCTTTGTTCTTCATGGATTAGACCTCGTGAGCTGCCCTACATGATCGAGGCACATATGTAATATTTCTGCTGTTGCTATGCTGAGTTTGCTGGGATCCGATGGATTATGAGATTATGTTCAGATTGTGTTTGAGTAATATATTTGATTCTCCTATTTTATATTTATGTTCTAGAGTAATACTTGCATGTTCTCCGTTGCTATTTTATTGCTTTGGCCAAGTAGTAGGTAGTGACTCCAAGAGGCAGCGTTATGCATGATTGTGGGTTCATGCCCCCCGATGACTAGCTTGAGTGACAGAAACATGAGTCTAGGGGATGTGATGTTGCCACAAGGGGGGGAACAACGGTGCTTGTACCTGCGGGTGCAAGGATTGTTTACTTTACGCAAAGTTCTTTAATGAAGTTGTCCGTTGCTTTGAGTTTACACTTTGGGTGGGATTCGCGACTTAATACCAGCGAGATGTTCTGGATAGATATCTCAAGGTGGATGATTAGTAGGTAGATGCAGATGGATTTCGGTCTACTTGTCTTGGCGTACCACCCATGCTTTTGAGCCTCTTCCTTTCTTCATAGCATAATTAGCATTGGTTTGCGCACATAATCCTGTCAATTGCCCAACTGTAATTTGTTTACTTGGCATGGCTATTTTATCGTCTTTTGGGAGAGAGACATCACTAGTGAACATCAGAGGACCCCGGTCCATATTTCCAATATTGTTTACACCCACTATCAATTTACTTCTTTATTTAATTTTCCGTTGCTATCACTATCATTATTATCCCGTGCGTTTTATCCTTTGTAAACAACAAGGCCGGAGGAATTGACAACTCCTCTATAGTCGTTGGGAAGCAAAGCTATTTGTTGTGTGTGCAGGTCCAAGAGAGGAAAGTGATTATCAACGGCGCATCACTTGCCGAACCACCTACTTGTCGATCTTGGAGTCCTACTGGTTCGATACTCAAACCTTAGCATCTTCGCTAAGGGAAATTGCCGCTGTCTACATCTCAACCTTCCACTTTGGGAACCAATGAGGGGGCGTTAATCCATACCATCAAAAGCAATTTCTAGCGCCGTTGCCGGGGACTCCACTCTTCAAGATAGGGGAGTTGCACACTATCTTTTACCTTTGATTTTTAGTCTTGTTAGTTTACCTTTCAATTTTTGCTTTAGTGTCCTTTATCAAAAATCAAAAAAATAGTTATCTTGCTTGTTGCTACTATGGGTTCCTCTGAGAACACCAAGTTGTGTGACTTCACTAGTCAGAACAACAGTGACTTTATCTGCACTCCTATTGCTACACCTGCTACTTCAACACCTTCTTATGAGATTAAACCTGCTTTGCTGAACCTTGTAATGAAAGAACAATTCTCTGGTGCTAGAGATGATGTTGCTTTGCACTTAAATAATTTTATTGAGCTTTGTGACATGCAAAAGTACAAAGAAGTAGATGGTGATATTGTTAAGCTTAAGCTTTTTTCCTTTCTCCTTGAGAGATGAAGCTAAAATCTGGTTTCAATCCTTGCCTAGGAATAGCATAGATTCTTGGGATAAGTGCAAGGATGCTTTTATTGGGAAGTACTACCCCCCTGCTAAGATTATCCAATTGAGGAGTTATATTATGAATTTTAAACAATTGGATAATGAACACGTTGGCCAAGCTTGGGAACGCATGAAATCTCTTGTTAAGAATTGCCCTACGCATGGTTTGACTACTTGGATGGTTATCCAAACTCTTTATGTAGGCTTGAACTTTACCTCGCGGAACTTGCTAGATTCGGCCGCAGGAGGAACCTTTATGTCAACTACACTTGGTGCTACCATAAAACTTCTCGATGAGATGATGACCAACTATTCCCAATGGCACATCGAAAGAGCTCTAACAGGTAGGAAGGTAAACTCTGTCGAGGAGATCTCCTCCCTAAATGAAAAAGTTGACTTGATTATGTCTCTACTTACCAAGCAATCTCCTATTGATCCTCATGATGTTCCTTTAAATTCTTTGATTACTCAAGATCAAGTAGATGTTAACTGTATCTCTAGAAACAACTTCAATAACAATGCTTATAGGAGTAATTTTGGTAGCAATCCTAGACCGTTCCCCTCCAACAACTATGGGAACAACAACACTTATCCTAGCACCAAAAACTCCACTTATGAATTAGAGAGCATGCTTAAAGACTTTATCACTACCCAAAAATCCTTCAACAAGAGTGTAGAGGAAAAACTAGACAAATTAGATAACCTCTCGTCGAAGGTAGACAATTTAGCCCATGAAGTAGAATTGCTTAAAATTAGAACTTCTCCCCTTGAGGAGAGGAAGGTCACTCCTATGAATGCTATCCAAGTGCAAATTAATGAAAACATTAGGATGATGGCTAAACTCAAAGAGAGATGGTCTAGAGAAAAGGAGGAAGAAGATAGAGTTAAGAGCCTTCCTACACACCATACCATTGCTACTATCCAAGTGGTTGAGGATATCCAAACTCTTAGCACCCAATGCACCCCTAGTCCCATAGGACCTATTAATGGTGATGCTATGACCTCAACCGTAGATGAAGAAATTCCTATGACTATAGAAGCTACCAAACAAGTGAGCCTAAAGGACACCACTACTAATTTACTTGATAGTAGTGACCCTGATTTTGATAATTGCACCATTTCTGAAGTTATTCGTTTCCTTCACAAGATGTCTAGAGACCCCCACACTAGCACACTTAATCTTGCCTTCATGGAGCATATCACTAATGCTCTCATTAAAGCTAGGGAGGAGAAGCTTAGGGTAGAAGCCTCCATACCTAGAAAGCTAGAAGATGGTTGGGGTCCTATGATTAAAATTAAGTTGAATAACTTCTCTTGCTTTGCTTTATGTGATGTTGGAGCTAGTACCTCTGTTATGCCCAAAAGAATTTATGATATATTTGAATTGAAACCTTTTGATCCTTGTTCTTTTGGTGTTCGTCTTGTCGAATCTTCCGTAAAGAAACCTTTGGGGAAGATCGATGATGTTCTTATCATTGTCAATGACAATTATGTTCCCGTTGATTTTACTATTATGGACATTGAATGTGAACCTTCTTGTCCAATTATTTTGGGATGTCCTTTTCTTCGCACCGTGGGTGCTATTATTGGTATGAAAGAAGGGATTATAAAATTCCAATTCCCTCTCAAGAAAGGGATGGAACACTTCCCTAGGAAAAAGATTAAGTTGCCTTTTGAGTCCGTCACACGGGCTAGTTATTTTCTTGAAAAGACTTGATCTATTTGCATTAAGCCTAGCTAATGGCTTTAAAGAAGAGCTTTCGGGAGGCAGCCCACAACGAATTTAGGATTTCCTTTTTGTTTTTCTTCTGTTTTTAGTGGTCTTTATGATTGTTACTACTGTAGCAACATCATTGTATCTTTATTTTACAAGATTTGTGCCATTTATAGCCTCATATGACAAGGAAAGTGAAAGTTGTGACATGCTGTCCAGAAAACAGATTCTGTCCTCGTGACTAGAAAAATCACAGAAAGATCCCAGTTCATCTTTTTGAGCTGAAATTTTTACACAGTGTGCTCTATACAATTACAAAACTTTCGTATGTTATGAGTTTTTTGATTTGAGTTGCAGAAGTATCCCTAAAAAATTCTTTACTACCTGCTGGTCTCTTTTTCACAGATTCTGTCCTGTTTTGCCCTTTCTTCACTTTGCAAACCTTAAGCTTGCTTTTTCTTTGCAAAAACTTTTTGGCAATCTTGAGAAACAGTAGCTCTTCAATAATATCTTTATTTACAGTAGAGAATATATATATTTTATTATGGGTACTAACCTCGCTAATCAGAATATGATGATTTATGTATGAAGGGAGTTTTCAAGTGTGCGAGGGAAGATGATGAAAGAAGATTCAGGAGTGTCAAGCGCTCAAGCTTGGGGATTCCCCCATGCATCCCCAAGAAATATTCAAGGAGACTCAAGCGTCTAAGCTTGGGGATGCCCCCGTGCATCCCCTTCTCCATTAACAATTATCAGTTCGTCTCTCGTTTCACTATATTTTTATCACCTCATGCGTTATGTGCTATGCTTGGAGCGTCTCGCTCTTAGGTTTTATTTTTAGTTTTCTTTAGCTTTGCTTGCTGTTCATAACAAGTTAGAACCCAGCTTTCTTTGTGTGGGAGAGAAACACACTCCACTTCCAAAATCTAGAACACAACATAGGACTTTTCATGCTTATCTTTTTACTGTTGTCTGTTCTTTATCTTTTCGTAGCTACTGCCATGTTTAGTTTTAGTTTTATTTTGTCTTTAGCAAGAGCCTTGGATTTTTTTTAGTTTGTTGCTGGAACTCTCTTTAGTTTTCATGTTTATCTTGTTAAGAGAGTTGGTTGTTGCACTGAGTTGTGTCTTGTCTTGAAAGTAGCTAATTGAGGTTGCTATTTAATTTTAGTAGTAACTTGCAATAATTTTGAGGTATTGTTGTGAGTAATGTTTGAACTTTTGGTGTCAAGAGCTCTAGCCTATTAGTGATAGGTGTCGTATTTTGGGCAATCCGTGTTTATTTTCAAAACCTACAAAACTAGTTGAGAACTCTAGCAACTAGATGGATCGCTAATCTTTCGAGGGACCGGATATTAGAGCACACTCACGTACCATGAGTCGAGGATGCGCAAGGATAACCAAACCCCATACACTCCTCCTCGGGGTACTTGTCTCTTTGTGAAACCTCCTCATTAGATTGAGAGTTACCGATAATAATTGCATGAGTTCTTCGGACTAATTTAAGTATTGAAAGTTGACACTTCCACCTCCTCATATTTGCTAGCCTCTTCCGTACCGTGCATTGCCTCTTCTCACTCCGAGAGTTGGCGTCCACCTTCGCCGGTGCATCCAAACCCTTGGCATGATACCCTCTTTCATCATAAACCTCCTTATATCTTTCCTCAAAACAGCCACCATACCTACCTATCAAGGCATTTCCATAGCCTTTCCGAGATATATTGCCATGCAACATCCACCTCTTCATGACTTGATCTTCATGTCATACATGTTCCTGCAACACTGGCAGCGGCATACATTGCATACATCTTGATAGCTACATCTTCTTTATGATTTGAGTACCTTGTAAAGTGTGAAAAATCTTCTATACCCTCTTGTAAATTAGAGTGTTGCCCTTAAGAGAGGAAAAGATCCCAAAATGGACAAAATAAAAGATCCCAAAGAGGACAAATGAGAGTTAAATAGAAAGAGCCATTGAGGCCACCAAAAAAATACAAAAAATAGAAAAAAGAGAAAAATAAAAATAAAAAGAGAGAAAGGGCCAACACTACTATCCTTTTGAAAGATCCACACTAGTACTCCCTCTTATCCTTGTACTCCATAGAGATGATCATTTATGCATATAGCTATGTGGGGACCTTCACACTATAGAACTTGGCTTGCATATTCCAAGGATGAGCCTCCTCAAACGAGCTATAGGTCTTCATGAGCAAGCACGTTGGATGCACCCCCACTAGTTCCATTGGAGAGCTTTTCTTAGCTCATATGTGCATCCGTTGCATGTCAATCCCTACTCCTCACATCATATCAATCATTTGGCCTTCTCGCCTATGATTGTCCTCATTGATGTGAGCCTTTCTCACCCATTTTTGTCTTCCTCCTCCACCATATTTCTCTCTCTTTGCCATCCTAAGTGTCAACTTTCGTGCTTACGCTCATCCATTGCATGATTGCTCAAAATATCGAAAAGGAGTGGATCAAATTGACTTGTACCTGACTAGTGGTCTGGGGATGAGTCAAGATAAGATTCCAAAGAAGACCAAGTGTGAAACTTTAGTAGATTGAGTTCTCAACAAAACTACTTTTTTTCTCGTATTCCCTATCCCCCTTCTTTCACGCAAACTCCATTTGGAGACATTCGAGTCACGGACAGCGAGAGCTCTTGCACCTAATGTTCTTTTGTTGCTTACTTCAATCCTTATATAGACGCTTGCATGTTATGACTTGAATTGAATCACATACCTTGATTGCTTTACTTTTCAAAGTTCTTATATGGTTGCTAGCATGTCACCACAGAAATTATGCTTGTTACCATTTACCTACTCGAGGACGAGCAGGAATTAAGCTTGGGGATGTTGATACGTCCCAAACGTATCTATAATTTCTGCTTGCTCCATGCATGTTTTGTGTGATATTGCTATGATCTAGATACACTTTCATACACTTTTGATCATATTTGGACTAACTTATTAACTCAGTGCAGCACAGTGTCAGTTCCTGTTTTCTGCTGTTTTTCTATTTCAGGTTTCCCCCATATTAAAAATGCTCCAAAAATTCCCGAAAAATCAGATAAAAAATCAGCGCGAAGGAACCTTCCGGAATCACCTGGGTGGGGCCAGATGGCCACCACCAGGGACCCAGGCGGCCACCTGGCGTGACTTAGGTTCTGGCCGCGCCGAGGGGGCGCCTGGACCCCTAGTGCCCCTGGCTTCCCCCCTTCGCCTAGATATTCTCCGTGACAGGATTCTTTCGAAGACAGAACCCTTTTTCGCGATCTCGCCTCTGTTCTGACACCGCCGCGCTTCCAAGATTAGGAGCGCCATCAGACCTCTTCCGTGCACCCTGCCAGATGGAGGATTGACCTTCGGGAGCTTCCCCTCCACCATGGATGCTTCCCGGATGTGCCGTGAGTAGTTTCCCTTGGACCATGGGTCCGTGATCAGTAGCTATGTGATGTTCTCCTCCCCTCTTTGTTCTTCATGGTTTAGTCCTCGTGAGCTGCCCTACATGATCGAGGCACATATGTAATTTTCTGCTGTTGCTATGCTGAGTTTGCTGGGATCTGATGGATTATGAGATTATGTTCAGATTGTGATTGAGTAATATATTTGGTTCTTATCTTTTATATTTTTGTTCCTAAGTAATTCTTGCATGTTCTCTGTTGCTGTTTATTGCTTTTGCCAAGTAGTAGGTAGTGACTCCAAGAGGGAATGTTATGCTCGATTGTGGGTTCATGCCCCCCGATGACACACTTGAGTGACAGAAACATGAGTCTAGGGGATGTGCTGTTGCCACAAGGGGGAAAACAACGGTGCTTGTAACCGCTGTTGCAAGGATTGTTTACTTTACGCAAAGTGATTTTTAGTGCAGTTGTGTGTTGCTTTGGGTTTACACTTTGGGTGGGGCTCGCAACTTAATACCAGCGAGATGGTCTGGATAGATATCTCAAGGTGGATGATTAGTAGTAGATGCAGTTGGATTTCGGTCTACTTATTTTGGTGTACCGCCCATGCTTTTGAGCCTCATCCTTTCTTTGTAGCATAGTTAGCATTGTGGTGCATTTTTAATCCTGTCAATTGTCCAGATGTAATTTGTTTACCTTGCATAGCATTTTTATCGTCTTTTGGGAGAGAGACATCACTAGTGAAGATGACGGGACCCAAGTCCATATTCTCATCACTGTTTACACGCTCTTTTATTTTCCTGCTTTTACTTTCTAGCTGCTATCATTATTACCTTTTATCTGTTGCGTTGATCCTTTGTGAACAGCAAGGCCGGAGATATTGACAACCTCTCTGTACTCATTGGGAAGCAAAGTTATTTGTGTTGTGTGCAAGGCCAGGTCAAGGAAGAAACTTTTGTCTAAAACGGTGCCATTGTTTCCTTGCCACCTACTTATCATTGCCGGAGTCCTACGGGAGACGATCTTAAAACCTCAGTATCTTCACCGAGGGAAATTTGCCGCTACACTACATCTAACCTTCCACTTGGGGTAACCAACGAGGTGAGATATCAGATGTGTTGTTGTCACCAAGGCGAAAACAACGGTGCTTGTAATCGCGGTTGCAAGGATTGTTGAACTTACGCAAAGTTTGTTAATGCAGTTGTATGTTGCTTGTGGTTTACACTTTTGGTGGGGCTTGATGACCCACAAGTGTAGGGTATCACGATAGTCTTCACGGGTAAGTTAACCCAATTTATTGATTCGACACAAGGGGAGCCAAAGAATATTTATAAGCTTTGACAGTTGAGTTTTCAGTTCAACCGCACTGAAAGAAACTTGCTTGGCAACGAGATATTAGTAGTAACGGTAATATGGAAAAGATAGTGGTAATGGATATAATGGTGGTAAGGCAGTGAAAGTAAAAACGATAAAAGTAAAGTAACTTGTAACCAACAGAATTAAAACACTGTAGGCTAGGGGGATGGATGGTTGTGCGCTGCATGGATGAGAGACATCATGTATTTTACTTGGGGCAAGGTACACAGAAAAGTAATGATCATCTAGGCATACATAAAACATTAGGCAAGTATCCCGAAGGTAGTTGTACATGCTTGCAATAAGAACTTGCACAACATCTTTTGTCCTACCATCCCGCTACAAACGGGGCTAAAAGGAACTTATGGAGATTAAGGTGCTCCTGTCAAAGGGCACCAGAACAAAGCATTAACAATCAATGGATACATGGAATCGTCAAATTATAGTCCACCCCTTTGGTGTCCCAAGCTGTCACCATTGGGATCGCCGGTTCCGGACTATAATAAGTGCATACAACTCATAGATATGATCAAGAACACAAATATATTCATGCAAACACATAGGGTTCAGATCTGAAATCATGGCACTCGGGACCAAAGTGACAAGCAATAAGAACAACAAGTTGTAGCAAAGATGATGAATACCATAGTAGATGATAGGCAACATGCCCCCAACAATCTAACGAACAATTACATGATCTAACTCATCCAATCCCTACCATCCCCTTTGCCTACAGCAGGGAATTACTCACACATGAAAGGAGAAGTCATGGAAGGGTGATGGAGTGATGATGATGATGACGATGGCGATGATTCCCCCTCACCGGAGGCAAAAACAGCCTCCAGATTAGCTCTCCCGGAGAAGAACATAGGGTGGCGGTGGCTCCGCGACGAGAATTTGAAAAGCGACTTATATTCTGGGATTTTCTCGCCGAGGGTAAACATAGGAGTCCAAGTAGGGCACCAGAGGGGGTGGGACCCACCCAGGCGCCCTGGTGGCGCGGCCAAGGGCCAGACCACGCCACCTGGCTGCCTGGGCAAGGGGCAGGCCCCTCTTCTGATAGGTGGCTCCTCCCGTGCGTGGATTTTCTCTATTTTTTACTGGAATTTTCTGTGACACCTAAAAATCCATTTTCCCGCACACAAGAAAACCATACAGGCAACTCTGCTGAAAACAACGTCAATCTGGATTAGTTTCATTCAAATCATGCAAGAATGAGGCCAAAACAATAGCAAAAGTGTTTGGAAAAGTCGATACGTTTGAGATGTATCAACTCCCCCAAGCTTAGCATATTGCTTGTCCTCAAGAAATTCAGTTCAACGAATTGTACGCGACAAAGAAAACTTTGTTAAACTTCCTTTTCTTCATTAGATGTATATAAGAATGTACTACGAACAAGACTAGCAAGTGTTGAAACAATGCTACAAAGACAGTGCACGAAGCAATCCTTCTTTCATGTGAAAAGTCTCATACAACCACGAATGAATAATATGCTGCTAAAAATCAAAACAAGATCACAATGCACATGACTTGAACATACTAGAGTGGTATCTCGCTAGCCTCCATGAGTGAAGCAAAACGTAAATGCAGAAGCTCCTTCGGAGTTCTAGAGGAGACTAGAACTAAATATTTCAAAATGAGTGATAACACAAGCATGCAGAAGACAATGTGGTGCTTTGGGACAATGCACATTACACTCAAAATGACAATTATGCTCTCAATAGTTGGTGCTTTGAAGAAAGAAGGAGAGACTCGAACCGTGGCTTCTGATGGCAAGGTTGAAAACCCGTGGCTAGAAGCAAAGACTAAACAACTACCAGAGCTCTTTGTTTCGAAAACAGAGATAAAATGTTTTTGGGAGTGTAACTTTCCATTCAATGGTAACAATAAAGGTTCTCAATATCTTCCATACCAACCATATTACTGGCGGTTCCCATGCTTTTCTATTATGCCTACACTTGTGTTCCCTTTCCATCTATCATAAATGGTCCATGGTCAGCAAATGCGTGGTGCCTTTTATCTTGCCTCAAGTATGGAAGGGAAGATTATGAGCCTCTGATACGTCCCAAACGTATCTATAATTTCTGCTTGCTCGATGCATGTTTTGTGTGATATTGCTATGTTTTAGATACACTTTCATACACTGTTGATCATATTTGGACTAACCTATTAACTCAGTGCACCTCAGTGTCAGTTCCTGTTTTCTGCTATTTTTCTATTTCTGGTTTCCCCCGTATTAAAAATGCTCCAAAAATTCTAGGAAAATACAATAAAAAACCAGCGCTTTGGAAGCTTCCGGAATCACCGAAGAGGGGCCAGAGGGGACCCACCAGGGCCCCAGGCGCCCTCCCGGCGCGGACAGGAGTGGGGCCGCGCTAGGGGGTTGCCTGGACCCCTGGTGCCCCCTGGCTTCCCCCTTTCGCCTATATTTATCTCCCGTCGCGGAAATTGTCGGGGGGGATTACTCACAGGTGAGACCCGGCCAGAAGGCATCACTCAAAAGGAAGACTCAGCTAGAAGAGATGTCCTGAAGAGAAGACCCAGATTGCTACAGTGCACACATGAAGTCCTCTACCGAAGTCGGCTTCTACAGTACCGACATGGACTCTCTATAGGATCAATGAGTCGACTGCTACAATACCGACATGGATCTCTACAGGACCCATGAGTCGGCTGCTACAGTACCGACATGGCTCTCTACAGGACCCATGAGTCGCCTGCTACAGCACCGACATGACTCTCTACAGGACCCATGAGTCGGCTGCTACAGTACCGACATGACTCTCTACAGTACCCCAAGAGTCGGCCTGCTACAATATCCGCAGGGGGGTCCTCTACAGTACCCAAGAGTCGGCCTGCTACAGTGTCCGCAGGGGGGTCTGCTACAGTAAAAACAGGATCCGCTATAGGAAAGAAGCCCCAATCTCGGAAGGAGTCCGCCTAACTTGGAAGGCACGAAAGACTATAAGCCTTAGAGTAGGACTCGGATTGATATCCGACTTACAATACAAGATGAGACTAGTTTGTATCAGAATAGGACTCTACATGTAAGCCTCCCCCTTCCACCTATATAAGGAGGGGTAGGGCGCCCATAGAGGCCAAGTTGACCAGAGTAGGCTTTTGCCAGAGTAGGCTTCGCCAAAGTAGGCTTCCGCCAAAGTAGGATTTCACCAGAGTAGGCTTCCGCCAAAGTAGGCTTTCGCCAGAATACAACTGTAAGAGAGTCGCCGACACGCCGGCGACTCCCCGTGAGCAAAAGAATAAGACCTAGCCACAAACATCATGTAGGGTATTTACCGGACGATGTTTCCCGAGGCCCGAAGCAGTATAAAAATGTGTTTTCTCTCTCTGTGATGTTCTTCTTCCTCGTACACTCGTAGCAAAGACCCCATAATCAAGTTCTCTCATGAGGACTTCTGCCGTGACTTTCCCACGACAGTTGGCACCCACTATGGGGCCTACGCTCAAGGGTGTTGTATTCTTGGAGGAAGTCCTCACATCGATCGAGAAACTCGTGATCAGCCGGACGAAGAAGAACTGGCACGAACGAATCTACATCAACAAATCGACGATCCGCCGACTCTGGCAGGACTCGTTCCAACTCGGGTGCATTGCAACCTCGGTTTCTTCAACATCTACATCAATCTCATGGAGAAAACCAGAAAAATTTCGAGCGCGCGCCTCGAAACTTGACTTCAACATTGAGCCTCATGCGCAGCCTGCAGGATAGGAAGAACGTCTATGATTGAAGAGTCCACGAGAAAATTCTGACTCACCAAGTTAGATGAGTCCATGGCAAAGAAAAAAAAGGACTGACCACATACGGAAAATTCCAGCTCTTTCATTGAGTTCCGGATCATCGGTAAAATCCCGGCTCAGATTCCGGTTTATTAGAAAAATTCCGGCTCTTTCAATGAGTTCCGGTTTATCGTAAAAATCCCGGCTCCCTTCTCGAGTTTCGGTTTATTGGGAAATCCCGGCTCCCTTCTCGAGTTCTGGTTTATTGGAAAATTTTGGCTCCACAATGAGATTCCGGTTCATCCAAAATTCCGGCTCCTTGACGAGTTCTGACTCACTGAAAATTCTGGATCCTCAGCGATTCCCGGCTCATCAAAAATTCTGGATCCTCGATGAGTTCCGGTTCATCGAGAATTCTGGCTCCTTTATGGATCCAGGATCATTACAAATTACCGGCTTCTCAAGAAATCTCGTGCATCTTCATCGCACCAGGCTTTCTTTATAAGTCGATTTTCATCGTACTAGGCTATCACCGAACAAAGTCGATTTTCATTGCATTAGGCTATCGCCATATTTAACATATAAGTCGACTTTCATCGCAAATAGGCTACCGTCATATCTAACACAAAGTCGTTTTTCATCGTAACAGGCTTTCGCCATTAAGTCAATTTTCATCGCAACAGGCTTTCGCCATTAAGTCGATTTTCGTCGCAACAGGCTTTCGCCATAAAAGTCGATTTTCGTTGCACTAGGCTTTCGCCACTTTTAAAGTCGACTCTCGTCGCATCGGCTCTCACCACACTTATGCATAAAATCAACTTTCATATTGCATATTATTTCATACATATTGCATCATAAATGACATATTTTTACACCTTTTCTCAGAGACCTGGGGGCTTGATCAACGCTCTATCGACTCTGAGCATGTATATTTCTTAGTCAGGCGAATCGGGGAGCTTGATGGTACTCATCAACTCTTGACAGATAAGCCGGCATATATATGTAAAACCCCACATGTGTATGACTTAGTCAGGGGAAGTAGGGGAGTTCGATGGCACCCATTGACTCTTAACCGAAGAAATCCCGACATATACATGAATTGGCCACCCACTTGATGACCCTCAACTTTAGGGGATCGTTTGTAGAGTTTTCGATAAATAAGAGTGTCGAACCCAACGAGGAGCAGAAGGTATTGGTATGTGACTTTGGCAAAGAAATAACTGCAGGCACTAAAATATAAATTTTTAGGGATTTTCGGTATAAGCAACAAGAAGATAAAAGAAAGCAAAGTAAAAGGCGCTGAGGAATAACAAGTGGCCGAATCCTTTTGAGCAAAGGATAGGCCTAGCAACTGATCTTATAAAGGCTAAAGCGTTCTTAAGGACACACAGGAGAAATAGTCACGTGCTTTCGCCATATTCCGTATCGGTACTATGTGCTGTGTTGATAAGTGCTGTGTGGGTGAATATATGCTAGTGCACCTTCTAGACTAAGATAAGTGCACTCTTATGATTAAACATCTTGCAAGCATCCGCAAATACAAGATAGTAATTAAGGCAAAAGCCTAACCATATCAATACGATCGATGATCCATTGTTCCCTTGTGCAAAAGCGTGCAAACTGGGGTTCAGGTTTCTGTCACTCCGACAACCCACCGTAAGCGTTCTTTGTACACAATGCATTCCCCTATGTCCTTAATAAGGCGAAGTTTTGAGTGTTCGACTCACACAATACCACTAGGAAAATAGCAACACAACTTAAATATCAAACAACACATATTACTTCAACATCATATGACTACTAGCAACTAGACTTCTCACATGTCCTCAAGAACTAAAGTAACTACTCACAGGACATAAAAGAGATCATGATCAGAGGGGATAAATAGATGATAAAAAATCTAGACACAATGATATTTCTCCAACAAAACTCAATAGCATTCACCACAAAGTAGTAATCAACACCAATAGAGTAGAAAGGATAAATAGTACGGATTACAACACAAGTTGCAATTGTGAGATGAGATAGGATGGTGGTGGAGATGGTGCTGATGTTGGGGATGATGTTGATGATGATCTCGATGATGGTCGTGACGACGATGATGATGATGGCGATGATCTCCTCTTCCGGGAGGTGTTCTCCCCGGTGGAATCTGCCCGCCGGAGATGTCTTTTCTTCTCTGTAGGTTTCCGCCACGGAGCGGCGGAGGAACTCGCGAAACTCCTCCTCTTTAGGGTTTTCGGGTGACGAGTGATATTTAGGCCAGAGGGGGGAGCCGGGAGTGGCACCAGGTGTCCAGGCGCCCTCCCGGCGCGGCCCAGGTGGGGGCCACACCAGGTGGCCGCCTGGGCACCCTGTGGCCCTCCTCTGGCTCCTGTTTTGCATGTCCTCGTCATCCTTCTGGAATATGGCCTCCGTCGATTTTCAGGAAATTTGGAGGTCTTCTATTTCAGCAACTCAGCGTCCACTTTTCACTGCTGAATCATGCGTCTGCTGCTTCAGCATCAGAAAGTTGCAAACTATGTAAAACAAGCCAAAACAACATAATAATAGCATCATAACATGAAATATATCAATGAATATGGATGAATTACTATATAAAATAGTGATGCATTTTGGACGTATCACCACACCGTTTGGCCTGTATAGCTCAAGCTCATATGACTAACGCGATCCCGGTCGGTCTAAACTTTGGGGGCTTACATAAAACGCCTAACGAGTTTAGTCCTAAAGGCCAGGCACGCTAGTCATATGTGCCGGCTTACAGAGAAGTTTCGACTCATGAACCAATAATATCTCTCAACGCGGGAAGATGAGGTCTGAGTCGACTTCTACTAGCCTTTGCATTTCCCTTTTTGCATTAAAAACATCATTGCATCTTCTGCATTCTTAAGTCGACTTCCATCGCACTGGCTCTCGCCATATATAAAGTCGACACTCGTCGCACTAGCTCTCGCCATATAAAATATATAAGTCGACTTTCATCGCACAGGCTCTCGCCACATTCATATGCTCATACCGACTTGGAGTTGGCACACATTATTACGGGTTGCTGAAGGAAACATATTCCAGCACTCGAAGGGCTATTCTATTTGGAAGCTGGAAACAGAACCCATCATATCATATCTACCAGATTCAACAAATTTGCATTCATCGGTTTTTATCAGCAAGCAAACATTTGCCGGCTTCAACAAAAATTGCCGGATTTTGGCATATAATGCTTGTTGACTTCAGAAAAACAAGCAAGAAATTGTAAGTCCTAGGTTGCTGCAGGCAAGACAATCCGGCACTTGGGGGCTACACTACTTCGAAGCAAATTTCACACGTACAAATCCCAGGCTGCTGCAGGCAGGACAACCCGACACTTGGGGGCTACACCAGCATGGTTGTTTTATATACAAAACTCCAAGTCATCACGAGATGATAAACTCGGAGCTTGGGGGCTACAAGTGTTATGGACATAAAATTCCCCGTAAAAATTTTCCTGAGTTATTTTGACAAGACACGGAAGAGAAAAAAGCAACATTGAACTCAAACATAGAAGAGCTCAAAATTGAATCATATCGGGTTCATTGACATGAACCAGTGGAGCAAGTCGGCCTAATGGTTTGGCCTCCAGACCCGGTCTTTATCCTAGCTATTCATTATATTGGAAGTTTACCATGGACGCGCGCCTAGCGTTCTCTTCCACGACAATCTCATTGCTAAGGACAAGCAGAGAAAAAATGAAGCCCACGCCAAGATTGCGTCCAAGCTAAACTTGACGGCTACTGCCGGGGGGATTACTCACAGCTAAGACCCGGCCAGAAGGCAGCTGACGGGGATCAACCCCGGCAAATCCCATGGTCAGGGACCCTGGGTTAGTCATAGAGATGGCACAGGTTGGACGATACTCGTCGGCTAACAGGAGAAGCACTTCCTGCTCGATATTATTGCGTGAGGGGGCGATTACAGTGGACGCCAAGGCGAGTTCTCGCAAGGCTAGATGAGTAGATGCATATTGAATTGATCCGAACGTCTCCCCTCCTAGCCTTTATATACTAGGCTAGGTCTCAGGGAGTCCGTACTAGGTTACAAGGATGGTTTCCTAGTTCTAGTCTTGCCTTGTACGCTGATGTTCGAGGTGATGATAGTGATTTCTCGCCCTTCGTTGGTAAACCCCAAGTGGAAGGTGTGAGGTAGCACAACAGGAAATTTTCCTCAGTAAAAATACCAAGGTTTGTCTCCAGTAGGACTCCGGAGATGATAAGTAGGTGTCAGCGGCGCAACTGACGCGGACCTGCACACAGACACAAATAACTTTGTTCCCAACGAAGTTCAGAGAGGTTGTCAATCTCTCCGGTCTTGTTGTTCACAAAGGATCAAACACAAGGGATAATGATAGCAACTGAAAGTAAAAGATGAAAAGTAAATGAGCGTGGAAACAGTGATGAGGATATGGACCGGGATACGTGATGTTCACTAGTGATGTCTCTCTCCCAAAAGACGATAAAACTGCTATGCGAGGTGAACAAATTACAGAAGGGCAATTGACAGGATTATGAATGCACCGCAATGCTAACTATGCTACAAAAGAAAGGAAGAGGCTCAAAAGCATGGGCAGAACGCCAAAATAAGTAGACCGAAATCCAACTGCATCTACTACTAATCATCCACCTTGAGATATCTATGCAGAACATCTCGCTGGTATTAAGTTGCGAGCCCCACCCAAAGTGTAAACCCAAAGCAACAGACAACTGCATTAAAAAAGTACTTTGCGTAAAGTAAACAATCCTTGCAACCGCGGTTACAAGCACCGTTGTTTCCCCCTTGTAGCAACAACACATCCCCTAGACTCATGTTTTCTGTCACTCAAGCATGTCATCAGGGGGCATGAACCCACAATCGAGCATAACGTTCCCTCTTGGGGTTACTACCTACTACTTGGCCAAAGCAATAAACAACAACGGAGAACATGCAAGAATTACTTAAGAACAAAAATATAAGAGATAAGAACCAAATATATTACTCAATCACAATCTGAATATAATCTTATAATCCATCAGATCCCATCAAACTCAGCATAGCAACAGCAGAAAGATTACAAACGTGCCTCAATCATGTAGGGCAGCTCACGAGGTCTAAACCATGAAGAACAAAGAGGGGAGGAGTGTTGGGAAACGTAGTAGAATTCAAAAAATTTGTGCCTACGTAACGAGAACCCAAGATCATCCAAGATATATAGCATACAAGGTTTAGGCCTTTGCTCACCAACGGTTGCAGCGGAAGTAGAGTTGGTGAAGCGGTGTGGACGTAGTGGAAGTAATCGAAGCAGATCTCCCACGAACAGTCCCTCGAACAGATCTCCGAGAAGAAGATGATCCTTGAAGCAAGATCAAAGCTATGATCTCTCCACCGGTATCCACACGTCCGGCACAGCAATCCGGCAGCGCTCCGCCGTCCAGAGAAGAACGCCTCCGAGAAAAATAGAGAGAGAAAACCCTAGCGAGTTCCGATCTAGATTAGAATCTAAACCGGGGTCTAAAAGTGGAGCAACTAGCAACTAGGGCAAGGGGGGGGGGCAGGGGCTTGTGTGTCTCCTCCCCCCTTGGCTCACCTTATATAGGTGTTCAAGGGGCCTAGGGCGCCGGCCAAGAGGGTTTGGGAGTCCAACTTGGACTCCCAAGCCTTCCAAACCTTCCCACACCTTCCCACCGGAAACCTTCCATAATGGGAACTGGTAATCCCACCTGGAGGAGGATTCCCCCCCCCTTTGGTGCGCCCCCACCACCTGGCCGGCCAGGGCAGCCTAGGTGGCTTGCCCCCCAAGGCCAAGGGCGCAGGGCAGTGGGTGGTACTGCCCAGAACCTTCCAGAACCTTCCATGACCTTCTAGAAGCTTCCAGGACCTTCCGGGACCTACCGGGACCGTTTCGGGACATTCCGGACACTTATGGAGCACTTCCAAGACCTTCCGGGACCTCTAACGAATGTTCCGGAGCCATATAAATAGGTTTCGGAACAATCCGGGCTAAGGTTAATATGTCCGGTGAACACAACATATTGTTTAAACTGTCCACCGATCACCAAAACTATTCCGGTTGATCGTAAACTTTCCCATTACCATTTTCATATGAACATCTGAAACAATTCCAAAGTATCTTAGTCATATTCTTTGCTCTTTACTTGCTTCCACTAAACCTTCAATCATCCTAGTATTCTAACAGATTACTGCACTTTAAGTGTGTGACCCAATAGGTTCGGTATTATGTGGACATGACTTAGAACGCTTTCAAGACTCATAGTCATTTGTCAATAATCAACAGCGGAGCCATGGACACCCATGTTGACTCCCACACATACACGAAAAGACTTCGAGTGAACCTTTATGTTTATCGTATACTATTCCCTTTGCTTCGCGATATATGACAAAGTTAGAGGAGAGAAGTTTGGCACCCATGTGAAACAACCTTTTGATCACAAGCCATTAGTTATCCTCATTGATCGTTTGTCTTCATTCCTCGTCATGTATACCGGTATCCCCGTGATCGAATCACAAAGTGTCTGGCCAGACGAGAATGGATACCTTTATACCGAGTGGGCCTTGAGTCTATATCTCTTCATCGTGAAGGAGCAAATCCCAGTCTCGAACTATCACTGTTACTAGACACACTGTCCAATGTACCCATAACTTATTTTACTACTTCCCGGGAAGATTCATCTAAGAACCAAAGCACATCTTCTTGTGTGAAGCAACTTGACATTCTCATGGTCTAAGGAACTATGTATATAATAACATTTTATGATATGACTTATAACGTTTGTTTTACGATGAGTTCTCTAAGTATATCATTTAACACTAGGGTCGGTTCAACATCATTGTTCTGCTAACAATATGCTCTCATTGCTATTGACATCCTTGTTACAAGAACAATGTCCATGATTAAGAAAACATAATCATCAATAAGCACATGGGCTGGTCTTAGAGGCAAAACCAGGAACTCTTGTTGTTTACATTTCCACACATGCATATGAGTTTTCTTCTGAATCTCACAGTCAGGATCATTGCAATTATAGCACAGAAATATAAACATTAATTATGAACATGAATATATAAATAATAACACACTTTATTTGTCGGGGGATTGGTACTCGGGTAGGCTTACCCAAGCGAAAGCAACCTTTCAAGACAAGGATGGACCGATTGAGCTGCAGCTGGGCCGAGCTGGGCAGGCGTATGGCCGATTGCTCCAAGGCAATCAGCCGTACCGAATGCCAGCAGTCGGCCCAGGCGCAACCGAGCCACCCTTTTCATCACCAAGACGATCAACCGATTGTCCTGCAGCTGGGTCGAGATGAGCGTCGACGCGGCCGATTGCCTAGAGCAATCGACCCTGCCGAGAGCCACCAGTCGGCCCAGGCACAATCGGTACAACTTACCACCCCTGGAGAAGTTGACCCCGAGACCAGTCGAAGGTCCAAGTACAAGGTCATAAATGCGCAATCCCGAGAGATCGGGGTGGGAGAGAAGCCAAGTCACATCGAAGATCTGGCAGAGATGCGTTGTCGACCTCTCCGCCGATTCCGCGGACAGGACGACAAGACCGCACCTCCTAGCTCCACTATTCACCATCATGCCCTACGAGTCTACAACATGGGCCGCCGCTCGTCGGGTCCGGATCACCCGGAGAGGAGCAGTCGGTGGGGCCCAGCCGATTAGAGGATGACAGCTGGGCCCAATCGGCAGTGAAGTTACCGATTTACCCCGGGCTCACACTATAAGAGCCCGGGGTACCCCTCTTGCGTGAGGGACGATCCACAACATTCGCACCATTACTCACGTCTCGCTCAGTTCATTTACTGCTTGTAGTTCCTCCCCAGGGAAGCAGAAGATATCCTTGCCCACGACGGCTCTCACCTTCCCCTGAGTAGATAGAGAAGCAGTTATTGTAGTTTAGTTCCATTGATATAGAAGAGACAAGCATGAGTAGGGGTGTTATCTCTCCGGAGAGCCCCGAACCTGGGTACATCGTGGTGTCCGTCACCGTGTTTGTGCCCAACCCGATCCCGGCACCATCGACATCTTCTTCCTCGCGTCTTCCCCTCACTTTAGCCATCCCCATGGCATCTGCCGTCACATATCGACGACAGTTGGCGCCCACCGTGGGGCAGACCGAGGCGTCGACTGGAGTAAAGATCCGGACGGGATTTTCCTCTGCATCAGGCGGTAGCCACGCCTTTGGCTTGATTCTTAGGCGTGGGGCAATTGACTACGTGGTGGACTACTCGGCGCGGTACGGGGTCGGCGCACCCCTGCCGCCCGGTGTGTCGCTGCAGGTTGGCAGCCATCGCCTCTTCATCGGCAGCTTCCCCGAGGCATATCCCAGGGAGATACGCATCTTCTCGTGCATCACGGATCTGCTCTCGACCAGGGGCTGCACTGCAGCACCCGGCAGAGAGGATGGCCGTGTGCACACAGCCGTCATGATGGCGGGGGCATCTTCATCAAGCAACCGCGGCGCAGCAAGTGCGGCTAGGAGGGCTAAGGAGGCGGCAGACGCCGCGGAAAGAGTCGGCACCAGTGCGTTGCGGGATGTGTTGTACACACCCGTTAACAGGAATGGTGATCCTGATCAAGTGCACACTGACCTGGAGACAGCACGGCTCGCCCTCGCTCGCAGGGCCGAGCACGTGCTGGCAGAAGAGCGTAGGCTGGGAGCTATCACAAGAGAGTACAACGCGGCGCATGCCGGACCGCGTCGGCCGATTGAGCCCGCGGTCTTAGAAGATTTGAGAAGCCGGGGTCGGGCAGTCCATCAGCAGCTGTCGGGAGCTGAGCAAACGGCGAGGCCGGCGCAGCCGGCGCAGCCGGAGCGGTCGGTATTCCTCCAAAGGCCGACGTATAGCAGGCCTGACAAGAACCTGACAGCAGCCGAGCAGATAGCAATCGAGTTAGAAGAGCTAGAGGGAGATGAACGGCGTCAGCAGACGCGCCGAATGTGTGAGCTTCTGGCAGCCGCAAAGGAGCAGCAGCTGGTGGCAATGGAGAATCCGAATGCAGGACCTGGGGCGTCAAGAGGAACTGTGAGGCCGATTCCGGAAGCTAGCCAGTGACCGAACGTATCGCGCCAGAACAGGCAGCAACCGGCCCCATCTCGGCATGAGAGTAGGGTCAGGAGCAATCGGCCACCCCCAGCGGAAAGCTGAAGAATAGAAGAGCCAGTTGTTAACAGCAGGCGCAATGACATGCCTCAGCAGTCGGCAGCAAGACCAGCAATCAGCGCCCGACTTGTCCCTCGCCAAATCGGTCAGAATGACGCCAGGCATCGCATTGAGCTCCTGGAGAAGGAAGCTCAAGAAGATGAAGAAGGAGAGGCTGGCCCGTCGTGTTTCGGTCATCGCATTCGGTCCGTGAAGTTTCCCAAAGGCTTCACGCTGCCGAGAGACACACCCAAGTACAATGGTTCTGTGAAGCCAGAAGATTGGTTGTCCAACTACCTGACCGCAGTTTGCATTGCGGGGGGCAATCGGCGCGTGGCAGTCCACTACGCACCTCTAATGCTGCAGGGTTCAGCTCGGACGTGGTTGAATAGTCTGCCCAAGGACAGTGTAAATTGTTGGAAGATTTCACAAGTGCATTCATTCACAACTTCACGAGCACATATGAGCGGCCTAACCTCCCGCGACAGTTGGATCTGTGTGTGCAAGGCAAGGATGAACCCCTCCGGGACTACCTATCTCGGTGGATCAAGCTGAAGAATTCATGCGAAGGAGTCCATGAGATCCAGGCCATTCAGTACTTCACGGATGGATGCCTGGCCGATTCAATGTTGAAGCACAAGTTGCTCCGCAAGGATTTCACGTCGCTCGCCGAGCTCATGAAGGTGGCCAACTCATTTGCTGTGTCCGATTCTGCGATCCGCCCTATCCAGCTCGGACTTGGAGGTGTCATCCAGTCACCAGGGGCTCCGCAGTCGGACACAGGGAACCAAGGCCTCAGTCGGAAGGAAAGAAGAGAGAACAACTGCAACAACAACAACAACCAGCAAAACAATGGCAAGCGCAAGGATGAGCAGCCAGATACTCAGTATGGCAGTCGGCATGTGGCCGCTGTCCAGAATGAAGAAGATCCAGGAGCTGCAGGAGGCAGTCGGAAGATGAGACCAAATGTGAGGCCACAGGGACAGATGAAGCCCAAGTACACGTTTGATGATATGCTGGATGCACCGTGCAAGTTGCACAACACTCCTGGTAGGCCGTCTGCGCATACCACTCGGCAGTGCGATTTTGTGAGAAGGATTGCAAAGGGAGAAGCTTTACCACCTCCACCCCCACCACCACCCCAGAATAGAGGACCACCTCAGCAGCAGAACCAGTTCCCGCGACAAGACGCCGCTTACATGATTTTCACCAGCGAGTCCACCGACAAGGGCAGTCGGAGAGCCCGAGCTCAAGAAGTCAATGCCACCATGCCACTGATTCCTCAGTACACGCATTGGTCCGAGTGTGCCATATCCTGGGACAGAGCAGATCACCCGACCATCTTGCCCAATCCAGGCAACTATCCGCTTGTGGTTGATGCTCTCTTCGCAGGACCAAGATTTTCATGCAAGTTCTCCCGAGTGCTCGTCGATGGAGGAAGCACAATCAACATTTTGTACAGAGACACCTTGATCAAGCTAGGGCTCACCGAGAAGGACCTGGAGCGCAGTCGGACGACATTCCATGGGATTGTCCCTGGGTTGTCTTGCACCCCCATGGGTCGCATTCGGCTGGATGTCATATTTGGCACAGACGAGAATTTCAGGAGGGAGCCAATCTGGTTCGAGGTCGCCAACCTCAGCAGTCCTTATCATGCCCTGTTGGGACTTCCCGCATTCGCCAAGTTCATGTTCAACGCACATCAGACTTACCTCAAGATGAAGATCTCAGGGCCAAACGGCGTCATCACCGTCACCGGGGACTTCAGGAAGTCCCTCGAGTGCACGTCGACTGGCGGCAGTTTGGCTGACTCCCAAGTGGTTGAAACAGAGAAGCGTCAGCTCGGCAAAGTGATAGCAATGGCGCAAGCGCAGAACAAGGCTCCACTCCCAGTCGGCCCAGCCAAAAGAGCAGATGAGGAATCGGCTTTTCAGTCGGCCAAGGATAGCAAGAAGGTCGCTCTAGATCCCTCCGACTCAACCAAGTTCGTTGTGGTAGGAGCTGGACTTAGAGACAAATAGGAAAGCGAGCTCGTCGAGTTTCTCCGTGAGAATCGGGACATCTTCGCATGGTCTCCACAAGACATGCCTGGTGTGCCGAGAGAACTCGCCGAGCACAAGCTGCACATTCGGCCAGGCTCGAAGCCGGTCAAGCAACCCCTGAGACGTTTTTCTGAAGATAAGAGAAGGGCAATCGGCGAAGAGATTGCGAAGCTACAAGCTGCAGGTTTCATCATGGAAGTGTTTTACCCCGAGTGGCTGGCGAATCCAGTCCTCGTGATGAAGAAGAACAAGACCTGGCGCATGTGTATCGATTACACTTGCCTTAACAAGGCGTGCCCGAAAGATCCATTTGCTCTGCCCCGTATCGATCAAGTGCTTGATTCTACGGCCGGCTGCGAGCTTTTGTCTTTTCTGGATGCCACAGCTGGCTATCACCAGATCAAACTAGTCGTGGAAGATCAAATAAAAACTGCATTCATAACCCCTTTCGGGGCTTATTGTTATATCACCATGCCTTTTGGTTTGAAGAACGGAGGTGCTACTTATCAGCGCACAATTCAGAGATGTACACACACCCAACTCGGCAGAAATCTCCACGTTTATGTGGATGATTTGGTAGTGAAGTCGGCCAAGGGATTCACACTCCTAGCTGACCTCCGAGAGACATTTGCAAATCTAAGAACTTACCAGATCAAGCTCAATCCTGAGAAATGTGTTTTTGGGGTCCAAGCCGGCAAGCTCTTGGGATTTCTCATTTCCGAGAGAGGAATCGAATGCAATCCCGAGAAGATAGCCGCAATCGAGCGAATGGAGCAACCCAAAAACCCGAAGCAAGTACAGAAATTCACCGGTTGCCTCGCCTCACTCAGCCGATTTCTCAGTCGGCTGGGTGAAAAAGCAATCCCGTTATATGAGCTGATGAAGAAGACGGAGAAATTCACCTGGACACCTCAGGCAAGCGAAGCATTCCGAGAACTCAAGCGCATGCTCTCCACGGCGCCGATTCTGGCTGCCCCGATTGAGAAGGAGCCAATGATGTTATACATTGCGGCAACCAATCGGGTGATCAGTGCAATCATGGTGGTGGAGCGGCCCGAGAAGGACAAGGCACAGCAGATTCAACGACCTGTGTATTATATCAGTGAAGTGCTCTCGGCGTCCAAGCAGAACTACCCTCACTACCAGAAGATGTGCTATGGAGTATATATGGCGGCCAAGAGATTGAAGCCATATTTTCAAGCCCATCTGATCACGGTCGTCAGCTCGGCTCCATTAGCCGACATCATCGGCAGTAGAGATGCAACAGGCAGAGTGGCCAAATGGGCAATTGAGATCGCCAACCATGGCATCCAGTATGAGCCGAGAACAGCAATCAAGTCGCAAGCGTTGGCCGATTTCTTGGTCGATTGGGCTGAAACTCAGTATGCTCCACCCGCTCTAGGGATGGATTGCTGGAGAATGCATTTTGATGGGTCCAAGATGAAGAGCGGCCTAGGGGCTGGCGTAGTGCTCCCCTCGCCAAGAGGAGATCAACTACATTATGTACTCCAGATTCACTTTGCAGCATCGAACAACGTTGCCGAGTACGAAGCCCTTGTGCACGGTATCAAGCTGACCAAGGAAATCGGCATTCGGAATGTCGAGTGCTTTGGTGACTCCGATTTGGTGGTGCAGCAGTGCACAGGCACCTGGGATGCAAAGGATGCGAATATGGCAAGCTACCGTTTCCTAGTGCAGCAGATTAGTGGGTACTTTGAAGGATGTGAGTTTCACCATGTGCCGAGAGCAAGCAACGAAGCAGCAGATGCGTTGTCCAAGCTCGGCTCAACAAGACAAGCTATTCCGCCAGGCGTATCACTTGAGCACATTAGGAAGCCATCCATCATGCCATCTCCAGAATCCGAGTCCATCTTCATCTCGGAGACTGACCTTGAAGTGTTGAAGAAGGCGAAAGAAGCTCAACCGGCAAAAATCCCAACTCTGAAGAAGCAGTCAAGCGCCCAAGGTGTTTCAACCTCAGCAGAGCCGACAGCACCAGGGGCTGCCGATTGCAAACCAGGGGCTGCCGAATGCAGCAAAAAGAGCAAGGCTAAAGGGAAGCGAGCAGAGGCATCACCAGACGGCACAGCCTCAGAAGAGCCAATGACATCAGGCACTGCCGATTGCATCGAGGAAGTTCCAGCTCGAGACGAGCAGCCGTTACCAGGGGCTGCCGAATGCGTGCCAGGCGCCGCAATCGGCAGTTCGGAGACAGAAGTCGAGATGGCAGATGTTCAAGAGGCCGAAATCCAAGAGGCCAATGGCCACCAAGCCGAGATCCAAGAAGAAGTCGCACCCCAGCAAGCAGCAGTGATGGTAGTCGTCAGTGCGCCATCATGGGCACAGTCGATTAGAGATTTCCTAGTGGACGGAGTCCTTCCAAAAGACGAAGCCGAGTCAAGACAAATCAGTCGCCGGTCTTGGGCATACACAATAATCAACAACGAGCTAGTGCGCAAGAGTGCAACCGGTGTCTTTCAGAGATGTGTAGAAGAAGGCAGAGGCCTGGAGTTGCTCAGAGACATCCACCAAGGTGAATGCGGTCATCACGCATCAGCAAGAGCCATTGCCAACAAAGCTTTCCGACATGGTTTCTATTGGCCGACTGCGCATGCAGCGGCTGAGAACTTGGTGAAATATTGCAAGGGCTGCCAGCGGTTCAAGGCAAAAAGTCATCAGCCAACATCAGCATTGAAGACAATCCAAATAGCATGGCCATTTGCGGTGTGGGGTTTGGACATGGTTGGTCCGTTCAAGAAATCCCGAAGTGGCATGACACATCTCCTGGTCGCAGTGGACAAGTTTACCAACTGGATTGAAGCCGGCCCGATTAAGAAGCTGGATGGTCCGACTGCGGTCCGTTTTGTGGCCGACATCGTGTGCAGATATGGTGTGCCCAATAGCATCATCACCGACAACGGCACCAATTTTGCAAAGGGGGCACTAGCTCGATATGCATCTCAGCAGGGTATTCGGCTCGATCTTGCATCTGTTGCACATCCTCAGTCAAATGGTCAAGTAGAAAGAGCAAACGGCCTCATCCTGTCAGGTATCAGACCCCGATTGGTGGAGCCACTTGAGAGGGCACCCGGAGCTTGGATTGAAGAACTCCCAGCAGTATTGTTCAGCTTGAGGACCACGCCAAACAGGTCGACTGGATTCACTCCTTTCTTCCTGGTATATGGATCAGAAGCAATCATCCCATCCGACATCGAGTTTGATTCACCTCGGCATGCCTTGTACACCGAGGAAGAAGCCAAGTTAGCACGAGAAGACGACGTCGATCTCAAGGAAGAAGCCTGCCTGCTGGCCTTGTCCAGATCGACAGTCTACCAGCAGAAGTTGCGGCACTACCACAACAAGAAGATTCGTCCTCTCGCCTTCCGAGAGGGTGACATGGTGCTACGCCGAATTCAGAAGTCAGATGGGCAGCACAAGCTGGCCTCACCCTGGGAAGGACTATTCGTCATCAGCCGCGCACTCAAGAACAACTCATATTATTTGATCGACTGCACCAAGGGCACTCGGCATAAGGACACGTCGGGAGTAGAAACAGAGCGGCCGTGGAACGCTGAGCTCTTATGCCCGTTATATAGTTGAGCGGCAAAAATGTATGTATGCTATTCAACAAATGATCAGTAAAGTTATCATGCCTCTGAAGAAGAGCATTCGACTACCTTTGCATGATTTCATTCGAAAAGCTAGCCCAAGTCGGCAACGCTTAGTCATACCCGAGACGTGGATAACGCACTCGGGGACTGACCGACCGCGAGGTCAGAAAAATGAGCCAACGAGGCACGGGGGCTGTGGGCTGGCACTCAGCCTAGCCCCCGACTCAAGCACAAGTCATGAGAGTGGTTGTGGCATTGAGGAAGGTAGCGGTTGGGGCATTCGGCAGTCCAAAGTCTCGAGAAACAAATCGAAATGCTCTAAAAAGGGCATAACCGACTAAGTCAGCTACCGATTGTGCCGCAGACCGGTGCACCGAGCAGCCGGCAGGGAGCAATCGGATCCTAACATTGCAGAATCCTTTGCACTAAGTCTTGTCGTGTAAACTCAAAAAACTTATCGAACCTTGGCCGGAAATCAACCTTCGATCCGACTGCAGACCGCATGTCGGGTGCAGAATGGACAAGGTATGACGCCCCCAAGTGCAGACTGATAAAGGAAACCGACAAAAACGCAAAGTAGATCGCACAAATAAAACTTGCAACGGGCAATCGGATTGCATAAAGAATGCAGGCCTAAGGCTGAATAAGTTCATTACAACGAACCACACCCAGTGGGTGTCAGCGGAATTAAAGTCGTGTTCTACAAGCAACTGTTCTGAAAATAAAACTAAGATAAGGCTGATCAGGTGTCGGCGGCAGAGGTAGATGACGTCATCGGCGGCACGGCTCAAGAAGTCGGGGCAGCTGGTGGCGTAGAGCTCGCAGTCGGGGCGGCCGAGGTTGCGGGTGCAGTCGGATCGGCTTGCGCAGTAGCGGCATCCGGCTCCGTCTGTGCGTAAGTCGATGTGGCCCCAGCTTGTTTGGACCTCGGAGAGGTATGGGACGAGCCGCTGTCAGAAAGCTCATCGGAAAAGCCAGAGATGGAAGTGGCTGCCAGTGGGTTCCCTCCCTCGTCGAGATACGGAGTGTAGTCATAGGGAGAAAACCAGTTCACCAGGTGCTGGCTAGCCGATTCACGTCAGCATAGGTCTTCTCAAGCAAGTCGGCTGCGTTCTCTCTGATGCTGTAGAGCTTGGGAAGCTTCACTTGTGGGTACCAGCTCAACACAGTTTGGAGGGCAGTCTCCGCACCAGTCCGACCGGCAGAATTAAGCAAGACCTCAATCCGACGTGGGATGGCCTTCAGAAGAATCTGAGTCTGCTCGGTGGTAGCATTCGGAGCCTCTCCCTTGTCAGAATCTTCTTCGACCAAAGTCTCCGGCTCGCAGGTCTCAGCGGAGGAGCCGGCAACGTGCTTCATCCTCTGGAGCCCAACCTTGAGCTCAGTCGGCGGCCACAGCAATTCGGCAATCTTCAGAATGCCAAGCTTGAAGGACAGTGCAATTCCCTTGATAACAGGAATGCGAACCTCCGTACCAATCAGATATTCATGCCGAGTCCAGACATCAGCCTTAATTCGGGCGGTCCCTCCGGCCGCGATGGTCTCCTCTCGGGATTTGGCCACCGCTGTATAAGCAACCGCCTCAGATTCAGGCCAGGCCTCTGCATCACGAAGAAAAGTATGAGTAAGAACACAGAAGAAGGAAGCAGTCGGAAAATGCACTCGGATGCAAGAAACACTCACCGCTAAGAAGGGTGTCCATCTCAGTCATTGTATCGCAAAAACCTTTGGCCCGGCGACGCAGTCGGGTTGTTTCTTCATAGTTGCGCTTCTCCAAGTCTTCATACTTGGCAATGTGCCCGTCACGGTCTTTCCGGATGGAGTCTCGGGCAGAAAGGGCGTCATCACTCTCGGCCTGCATCGCTTGTCGGGCGGCTACAACTGCGTCTCATTCAGCGCGAAGTGCATCGCCAACAGCAGTCACAGCGGCCAGGTCGTCCGAATGCTTCTTCTTTAGAGCATGCAACTCAGAGTGGAGGGTTTGGATGGTCCGAGACATATCGGTTTCCACCCCCCTGCAGTCGGGTCGTCTCTTGCTTAGCTGCAGCTAGTGCGGGCCCTTGCTGGCTGAGTTCAGTGGTTAATTCGGCAATGCAGCCCTGAAGTTCATCTACCATGGGAACAGAGACTAGAGGAAGGTATAAAGACATTAATACAAGAGAAATTATCAATCGGAGGGAAGATAGAAGTAGTGGAGAGGTTACCTCTCAGCCTGTTGATCTCGGCCGACTGATTGTTGACCTCGAGCTGGGCCTGAGCGAGGGTTCGGAGGCTGGCGGCGTAGGCTTCGAGGATTTTCTTGAATACCTTGAGTCGTTCTTCAATAACGACCTGAGAAGAAGAACAAAATGAACTTTAGAGACACAACAGCCAAAAGAAGACCCGAATCGATTGCTAACAATCGGCCCGAATCTCGGCGACTACACCTAGTGGGTGCGCTTGCGCGCCCCCACCGGAAGAAAAGTCCCCCGATCGGAAGAAAGGCAAGAAAAAGAAGCAAAAAGCATAAAAGATCCGAACCGATTGCAAACAATCGGCCCGAATCTCGGGGACTACACCAAGTGGGTGCGCTTGCGCGCACCCACTGTAAGAAAAGTCTCCCGATTTGAGGAAGCCATAAAGGAAGTTTGAAGAGCTTACCGCGTGATTGCGGTCGAGCAGTTGGAGGTCTTGAGCCATGGCGGTGGCGAAGTCGTTCACCCGGTTGTAGGCCATCATCATGGGACCGGAAGAGGAAACCGGCAAGCAGTGCGAGGCATCGGGCTCGGCGCCGACACGTCCGGTGCGAGAGTACTCGGCCCGGAACTGATCCACTGAGCGCATCAAAATTATTGACGCGGAAGAGGCCGGCTGCGGCGGTGGAGCTTGAGTCACAGCGGCAGAGGAAGCAATGGTCGAGTCTGGTGGAGCCGACGTCGCCGGAAGGCCGGAGGCATCCGGCTGTGGCTGCGGCGAAATCGGACGAGACGAGGTCGAAGGACCGGTTGACACAATCGGCGAGGTGGTCGTCATAATCAGCGAGGTGGTCGTCAGGATGGGCGAGGAGATAGTCGTAACGGGGGCGGAGACTGGGTCGGAGCGTCGCGGCGGAGATGGGGCAATCGGGTCGACCGGTTGTGCTCCTTCGCCACCAGTAACTCCCTGGTCGGTCGTCCTCTTGGAGGTCTTGGAGGCAGTGGTGGAAGCAGTAGTTTTCTTGGCAGTCTCGAGGCGGGCTTTTTTGGCGGCGCGCTCGGCATCCTTGGAGGTACGATGTGGAGCCGGTGGCCGTTTGCGGACCGCGGCAGCAGACACGGCGGGGGCAATGACTGCTCCGACATGGGCAGGAATGTCGGCGTCGACTTCATCAAGACCAATCGGCTCCCTGAAAGAAGAAAGAAGAGGTGAATCAGTATAAGAGAAGACAGTGAGGTTCAAAGCATGAAGACAAGGGCATACCCGACTGTTCTCGGCGCCCCCGTGGGCATCCGACATCTCAGCGGGGCGACATTCAGAGGGGCGTCTCTCAGGACAGGCCCACCCCTGGACCTGCCGAGAGGAGCTTGGCTAGTCGGCACTCGAGTGGCCGCGACCTGAGGCTGTTTGCCTTTGAGAGTAGTCGGCGCCGTCTTAGCGACCTTGCTGGGAGCGGCACCAGAGGAGGCGCCGGTCGCCGAGGCACGCTTAGTCGGCACCTTCGGAGGCTTGGCGTGAGGAGCTGCATCAGAATCACCAACCTTTGAGACACCGTCGTCATCGCTCCATTCGGCCAGAAATTGCTCAAGGGAAGGGTCAGGCGTACCCCCTTGAGCTGCAGTTCGGATGTCGGCATTCCTGGTGTCGGCGGCCTCGGCGTCGGCGTCATCAGCGGGATCTTCGGATTCGGAGGACACCCCAGAGGATTCACCGTCATCGGTGGATTCGGATGGGGGAACCTCACCGTTGTACTCGAAGTCCGCGGGGTCATCTTCCTCACGGCCGGGGGCGTACGTGCCGGCCTCCTGGCCGTCTTCCATCAAGTCAGATCGAATGAAGTGCTGAGCAAGAAAAAGAAGGTTATCAGAGAAGTTAAGTATGAGGTAGAAGCAATCGGAGAAAGGAGACAGTCGGAGCATACCAGAGGCGGTTTCTGCCGGCGGTTGAGGTACTCAAGGCCGAAGCGGAAAGGGTCGGGCGAAGGACTGGCTGTGATAGTCTTCAGCCTGGTGCAAACGTCTTCGAGTTTCACTCGCCATGTACAGAGCCGAGTTGGATCTCGGGGGCCCGACATGTCACAGATGCGGTGCACTCGGCGCTGTAGAGGAAGCACTCATGTCGGGACCCGGGGTTAGCGTATGCAAGCCTTGCTACAACACAATCATATGGAGAGCCGAGAACCGTACCCACTTGTCTAAGAAGACAAGGCCAAGCACAGACCATTCTCGAAAAGCATCGAACGTGAGGGGCATCCCATCCAGGCCGGATGATCAACTGAAATGGGTCCTCATCGTCCGCACACAAGTCTAAATGATATGGGTAGTGAACTCCCACACTCATAGACAAGTCGCCTCAACCATACTATCGATTGTATTATAACCCTTACATAGACTTACTCCAGACCGATCACTTAGTCGGGGTCTACGGAGGGCTCGATCATACATCAGAGTGTGCACGAGACGGAGTCTCGAACAATCGCATCGCGATGCCCCAAGCTGCGCACATCTAAGGGCCACTTGGTGTATAAAAGACCGCCAGCCAGATCACAACTAAGGTCTCGAAAACCCATACTAAGACATGCATGTTATAAACATACACGCAACACACATGTCTAGTATGAACAACAGGTATCATTGTAATTCTCTACAAAGTATATATCTTTATTAATAACTCTTACAGAGTGCACACAGAGATCACAAGCATGTGATCCAACATTACAACAAACAAGCGGAAGCAAAGTAGGTCTGAGTACAGACAAGTTTAACAAATGGCTTAGAGAAGCCTTATCTAAAAACAAACCCTCCACGAGGGAACCAGTCGTCTGACTAGGACTACACTAGCTTGTTCTTGGTCTGAGTCTTCATTCTTCGAGCTTCAGGTAGAAGTCACCATCGGGGTCGGTGGGTTCATCTAAAACATAGATTAAGCAAACGTGAGTACAAAATCGTACTCAACAAGACTTACATAGGAGCTATACTACTCATGCATATGTATCAAGGTAAAAGGAGGTGGGGTTTCACTTGCAGAAGTGCCAGCTTTGACTTGGCTAGTCCTGAACTACGAGTACCAGACTTGAGGTAAGAAGCGTACACGAGTCCACTACATCTCTTCGACCAATACACCACTATGGTTACTTCCTTGACTTCCCCACGAGAAGCACACCATAGCACTCACGCTTATCTTGGTGTGTTTTAGAAGTATCCAGTTCAAATTGTCTAATAATCAAGCTAAGCTTTCCAAGCAGTCCTTAACCGCGGACGCGGCTATTCGAATAGTTTTGTTAACCCTGCAGGGGTGTACCGCTACACACACGTGTCATCAGTTACCGCCTTTTGCATGTCACCGTTCAAGAGATGACAGCGAGGATGCCACCACAACACTTCGCCCACAGCTCCGTTCTAGTCCAGAGAGTCGCCTATCTGAGGGGGATCCGTATGGAAGTCCGTCCAAGGTTCCAGTACAGCCTCAAATGATGTGTGCAGGGTCCCAAGCCGGTCTTGAAAAGCTGTTCATCCACTTCGCAGACCGTGCCACAGCCCTACCAGAACTCCGAACTACTTCGACTCTTGGGGTTCGAACAGGGTGAGGTACTAGGATGAGAGGGGTCAGTGAGCCCAATGTGTGGTTGTACTCTTCTTCTTGGATCACCACACAAGAACTCGGACTTAAGGCGGTGTTCAACGAGACAACCCACTGTGTACTCCTACACAGCCTCTCATCGTTCACCTTGTATTAGGGTAGATTCACCAACACGTTTCACTTTCATCAACACCATGTTTATCATCATCCCGACTCACATCATAAGCAACCTCATTGTATCACTAAGCATGCAATAAGCAGTAACAGTTGCAGGGGCCACATGATATCAACCAACTCCTACATCTGCTAGGATTGTGGTTTGCTTACTACCGTGACAAGATGATAGGTCATGCAAAGGATATGGGTTCAACTATGCGATAGAAACGTTATCATGGTGATCATCCTAAACAATGCATAAGCGAGACATGAGAGGGAAGTGGGATTTTATCGACATGATCAATGGGGGTTTGCTTGCCTTGCTGACGAGGTTCAGTCACGGGGTCTTCAACGAAGGGGGTGATCTCGAGTTCCGGCTCCACTTCTATCAGCAACATGACAATCATAGGATCAACATAATGTACAATGCACAATCACATGAATAATATTGTAATGGTGATGTTCATGGTACTGATGTGTTGAGCATTCCATTTAAAAGGAGTATATTGCATTTGAATTGCAAATTCAAACTCCATTTGATTTATCAATGAATTTCAAATGCATTTGAATGCATGAAAGTTCATTTGAAAATGTTGATCATGAAGTGATGTGGTATAGTTGAAGTAAAGCTTCTGATGTGTGGATGAATCCATTGGAATTAAGGTTATTGCAAAATCATTTGCAAAATCACTCCAAATTTGAATTTGAAAAGGATCCATATGCATGTTTGCTACTGTTCACCCATTTTAAAATGGTCAAACATGAAAACAAATTGCATATTCAGAATCCTTGTATTTTTCTGATAATTTTAGACATATTATTTGTCCAATTTGGAGTTGAAATGAATTAATTATGAATTTCCAAAGTTTGGGGTAATTTCTGCCTTTTCTGGAAATTCTGGATTTATTCTAAAATATTTTTATTCCATTTACTGCATCACTGTGACGCAGGGGTGACGTCAGGGGGGGGGGGCTGACCTGTGGGCCACCCATGTCAGTGGGAGAGGGGTTTAATCCCTGTTAGTTTAAAACTAACAGTGGTTAGTTAGTGGCCTGGGCCCACTGTCAGTGGCCCAGGGGTTAGGATTAGTGGGGGTTTAGCTCGGGGGGTTAGGGTTACCGTCGCCGGTGAGGTTACTGGTTGCCGGAGTTCGACGGGATGTCGATTTGGGGCACGGGGGGAGGGGCTACGGGCACTGGGAGACTCAGCAAGACGTCGCGCGTCTGCTGGCATAGGAGGGGGTCACGGGGGGGGGGGGCTCCGTGGCATCGTCGGGCTCAACGAAGGCGGCGGACCGATCTCTGTCTCCGGCGAGTTGACGCTGCGGTGAGCGGGAGGAGGTGGGAAAGGGGGCAATCGCTCGAGCTTTTCACCCTGAAACGATTGGAGAGGACGGCGGAGTCGATGAGGGTACCACGGCGACGAATTTGGAGAAGTCCTTTGCGGCGGCCGGTGGTGATCTCGCGAAGCAGGCGTCGTACGCGGTGGCGATGAGCTCCAATTGACGGCGCAACTCGAAGAGTCCGTCCACGGGGCGTGCTCTGGACAAGGTGGCGAGGCTCGTGGACTGCGGTCACCACGTCGGGGCGTCGCCGGCGCTCTGCTAGGTTACGGGGGCGCTCGGTTTTCGTCGCCGGAGGGGAAAGAGAGGGGCTGGGGTGAGCTGGAGGTGCGGGGGGGGGCTTCTGCGGCGATGCGTGGCGCAAGAGAGAGGGAGGGGGAGGCCTAGAAGGGCCTGGAGCCTCGGGGCATCGCGGTGTCGTCGCCGTGGCCTCCCTGCCTCCAGCGACCTGCTTGGAGACGCGGGGAGGTAGAAGACAAAGCTTCTGGTGGGCTGGGCCGAGGCAACAGGGGAGTGGGCCGTGCCCTAGGCGCTAGGTAAGTCTCTGCTTTCCTTTTCTTTTTATTTCTGTTTTTCTTTTCTGTAATATGTTGGCCATGCTAAAAAAAATAGCCAGGCATTTTTAAAAATGCTGAAACTTTTTATATGGCCTCATATTATAATAGAGTATCCACTTATAAAGTTTGGCAATTTTTAAAAAATCAAATCATTTGAACTTTAATTCAAATGGGGGTTTAAATTTAATTCCATGCTCCTGTTTGAATATTTAAAAAATCTATGAGCATGGGGTGGTTCCCACATCACTTGATATGTGATCACACTCATTTATAAGACTTTTCAACATATTCAAAAGAATTTTGGAAAAAGATTTATTTCTGGCCATTTTTATTTAATTCAAATAGGGCTTTTCTTTTCCCCATTTTGATTTGCAATTTGAATTTTGACATGAATGCAAGGTACCTCTGATCCTAGCACATACCTAACTTGGGGTTGTGACAACTCGCCCCCACTCAAAAGAATCTCGTCCCGAGATTCAGAAGTCTGCGGGAGGAAGGAGGGGTACTCGGCACTGAGACGGTCTTCTCTTTCCCACGTGGATTCTTTCTCAGAGTGGTGTGACCATTGAACTTTTAGAAACTTGATCTCCTTTCGGCGAGTGACACGCTCTGCTGCATCAAGAATACTAACAGGGTACTCTCGATAAGAAAGGTCATCTTGTAGATCAAGCGTTTCATGGTCGACTTCGCGGATGGGGTCCTTGAAGCAACGCCTGAGTTGTGACACATGGAATACATCATGTACTCGGGAAAGGTGCGGGGGTAGTTCAAGTTGGTAGGCAACTTCTCCACGTTTAGCAAGAATGCGGAAAGGTCCGATGTAACGTGGGGCCAACTTGCCTTTGATACCGAATCTTTGGGTTCCCTTCAGAGGAGTAACCCGAAGGTAAGCCTTCTCATCCAGATTGTAGCTTTCTTGCCTATGATGACGATCATAGTAGCTTTTCTGACGAGACTGGGTTGCTTTCAATTGATCACGAACAATGCGAACTTGCTCTTCTGCTTCCTTGATCATATCCGGTCCAAAGAATTGTCTTTCACCGGTTTCTGACCAGTTTAAAGGTGTTCGACATCGTCCTCCATAAAGGAGTTCAAAAGGAGCCATGTTCAGACTAGATTGAAAACTATTGTTATAAGCAAATTCGGCGAATGGAAGAGATTTCTCCCAACTCTTTCCGAATGAGATAACAAAAGCTCTGAGCATGTCTTCCAAGATTTGATTAACCCTTTCGACTTGACCGCTAGATTGAGGATGGAAAGCTGTACTAAAGGAGAGATGAGTTCCCATAGCATGTTGGAAGCTTCCCCAAAATCTAGAGGTGAAAAGGCTACCACGATCAGAATTGATTTCCAAAGGAACACCGTGAAGGGACACAATTCTAGAGACGTACAAGTCCGCTAACTGGCTAGCAGTTATAGACTCGCGAACTGGAAGGAAGTGAGCAACTTTGGAAAGCCTATCTATGACAACGAAGATGACATCGTTTCCTTTCTGGGTTTTTGGAAAGCCGGTGATGAAGTCCATACCGACTTTGTCCCATTTCCACTCTGGAATAGACAAAGGTTGAAGTTTACCAGCAGGTCTTTGATGTTCTGCCTTAATGCGACGACAAACATCACATTCGGCAACAAATTGAGCAATGTCTCTCTTCATCCTAGTCCACCAAAATCTCTGGCGTAGATCTCGGTACATTTTTGTGCTACCGGGATGAATCAAGAGGGGTGTGTCATGGGCTTCTTTGAGGATGGGTTGCCTTAGTTCCCTATTCTTAGGTACTACCAAATGATTTTCAAAGAATACAGTTCCTTTACTATCTGTGGAGAAACATTTAGCAACTCCGCTAGCAATGTTCTCCTTGATCCGGCGAACACCTCATGCACGCCTTTGGGCAACTAGTATTTGATCCTCAAGGGTTGGTTTCGCCACCAAGTTGAAAAGAGATCCACGAGGAACAATCTCGAGATTAAGCTTTCGAAATTCCTCATGAAGAAGTGGTTGATACTGCTGTAACATGAGGTTGTTACAGTACGACTTACGACTTAGTGCATCAGCCATGACATTGGCTTTGCCTGGGGTGTAAGAAATTACTACGTCGTAATCTTTTATCAACTCAATCCAGCGTCTTTGCCTGAGATTAAGATCTGGCTGGGTGAAAATGTATTTGAGGCTTTGGTGGTCAGAAAAGATCTCACAACGATTACCAAGGAGGTAATGTCGCCAAGTTGTTAGGGAATGAACTACGGCAGCGAGTTCAAGATCGTGGGTAGGATAGTTCTCTTCATGTGGCCGCAACTGGCGTGAAGCATAAGCTACCACATGTCTATCTTGCATAAGTATGCATCCTAACCCTTGCCGTGATGCGTCACAATAGATCTCGAAATCCTTTTTGGTGTCTGGAGGTGCAAGTACGGGTGCAGAAGTCAATCTTCTTTTTAGCTCTTGAAAGCTTTCCTCACACTTGGAAGTCCATAGGAATTTCTTATCTTTCTTGAGGAGTTCAGTTAGAGGCTTTGCAACTTTAGAAAAGTTCTCGACGACAATAGCTGGCTAGGCCAAGAAAACTCCTAACTTGCTTAACCGATTCAGGTGGAGTCCAGTCAAGGACGGCCTGAACTCTCTCGGGATTCACAACAATGCCTTTTGCAGAAATCACGTGGCCTAAGTAGGTCACTTCTGGTAGCCAAAATTCACACTTGGATAATTTAGCATACAGGCGATGCTCTCTAAGTTTCATCAATACCAGCCTTAGGTGTTCGGCATGTTCTTCTTCGTTCTTCGAGTATATAAGGATGTCATCGAGGTAAACCACGACGAACTGGTCAAAATACTCCATGAGATTGAATTCATCATGCGTGAGAGGCGGGGGCATTGGTTAAACCAAAGGACATGACGGTGTACTCGTAAAGACCATAACGAGTAGTAAAAGCCGTTTTGGGAATGTCCTCGTTTCGGATCTTGATTTGATGATAACCTAATCTCAAATCCATCTTGGAGAAGACAGAGGATCCTGCAAGTTGATCATAAAGATCATTGATCCTGGGCAATGGGTACTTGTTCTTTATCGTCGCTAGATTTAGCGGGCGATAGTCTACGCACATCCTTTCTGTTCCATCTTTCTTCATTACGAACAGAACGGGGCAACCCCATGGCGATGAGCTAGGGCGGATGAAGCCTTTTTCCAACAAAGCTTCCAGTTGGGTTTTAAGCTCAGCTAACTCACGTGGGGCCATTTTGTATGGGCGTCTAGAAATTGGTGCGGTTCCTGGGGCAAGATCTACAATGAACTCTATACATCTGTCGGGTGGCATTCCCGGCAGCTCTTCAGAAAAGACATCCGGGAAGTCACGAACCACCGGAACATCTTCAAGGTTGGGAAGGGGAAGAACATTCAAAGAATGCACCTGGGTTCTTGTTCTGGGTGAGGAGTAAGCTATTGTCTGGCCTGAAGGATGTGTAAGTCTAACTGACTTGGCTTTACAATCAAGAAAAAGCATGTTGTCTTGATAACCAATCCATACCAAGGATGACATCAATGTCGAAAGACTTGAGGGCTATGAGTGAAGCAAGGAATACTAAACCCTCAATTGCAATTTGATTGCCATGGCTTACTCTATTAGTTTGCCACTTGGAACCGGGAGTTTGAATGATCATAGGGGTGAACATTTCTTCAAAGGATACATCATGCCGAAGTGCATAACTCTCCGACATGAATGAGTGAGATTCTCCTGGGTCAAAAAGAACAGAAGTGGGAACAAAATTGTCTGGGAGCGTACCAAGAATGACGTCAGAAATACTATCAGTTTCCTCAGCTGAGATTTGGTTCACACGTCCAAGATTTTCTGAGGTGGATGGCTTAGCGGTGGGAACCTTCGGAGGTGGTTTGGCACGAACAGTGGGTTTTCCTTTGGCATGGGGTGGAGCATTTTGGTTGACGGGGCACTCACTAGAATAGTGACCAGGCTGGCCACATCTGAAGCAGGCTCCAAAGATAGTGCGGGGAGCTGGATTGTTTGGTGGAGCTGGTGGACGAGGCGACACAAGGGATGGCCTCAGTGGGTTGTTTTGGTGGATCAAACTGTTAGGAATCCAGATCATGCGTTTCTGAGGACGTGAACTGGAAGAAGGGGCAAACTCAAGAGCATGCTTGCGAGATTTCTCGAAAACTTCATTGCCATGCTCAGCTCTGAAGGATCTGTTGACTAAATCCTCAAAGGTGGCAAATTCGATGAGGTTGAGATCATGACGGAGGATGGGGCTAAGTCCCTTACGTTACCTTGCCTGCTTTCTGGCATCGGTGGTGATCTCATCTTGGGCATACCGAGCAAGACGGTTGAATTCCCTCACATACTCATGAATGGACATCTCTCCTTGATTCAGATTGCAAAACTCTTCCTTCTTGTGCTCCATCAACTCATCCAGAATGTGGTACCCTCGAAAGGCAACACATAACTCCTGCCAAGTCACTACGTGACCATCTGGCTGCATTGCAACATAGTTCTCCCACCACTGAAGAGCAGCACCTTCCAAGAAGTATACCGCGAAAACAACTCGGTCATCGGGAGCAACATGTGCAGTATCAAGCTTACGCTCGATGGAACGGAGCCAATCATCAGCTTCAAGGGGCTCAGAGGAACATCGGAATACCGGTGGCTTGAGGAGGATGAAGTCCTGAATGCTCACAACCACATTGCAATGACGTGAGGTATTCTGCTCGATGAGCTCCAGAAGGCGTGTTTGATCACGTCTATTTCGCTCAGCTTCCATCATGATTTCCGCCGCAGAAGGCAGGGGTGGAAGTTCATCATCATTTCGATTCCGATCACGGTCTCGATTCCGAAGAACAGCACTATGAGTTGCACCTGACATCCTGTGTGATAAAAATCAACAATCAGAACAGGTTGTACGATGGAGGCAAGGATAAAAGGATATGATTTGGCGGAACAGATAATAATGCGAAGGCAATGACTCAAAGAAACACGGAACAAATCCGGCAGCATAACGGCTACACTGGGATGGAAAATGAAACAACCCCGAAGAAATTGGACAGAACTTCTTCAAGGAACTCAAAACACGGAGACTCTGGACAACCACAACAATCCTACGGCTATAAGGAGGCAATCAACGAGATGTTCTAATCAGACAGAAGTGAGCCTAGTCCTATCTTCCCGTAGAAAAGGTTAGGGTGACTCAGAACTCAGATCGATGAGGGTAAGGAGAAAAAGAAGCCTTACGTTGTTCCCTTATATACCCATAGTAACTATATAACTATAGAAGGCTAGACTCGACTTCGGCCAAGGCTGATAATCCTACAGTCAGTCCTGCTCTGATACCAAGTCTGTCGGGACCCGGGGTTAGCGTATGCAAGCCTCGCTACAACACAATCATATGGAGAGCCGAGAACCGTACCCACTTGTCTAAGCAGACAAGGCCAAGCACAGAACGTTCTCGGAAAGCATCGAACGTGAGGGGCATCCCATCCAGGCCGGATGATCAACTGAAATGGGTCCTCATCGTCCGCACACAAGTCTAAATGATATGGGTAGTGAACTCCCATACTCATAGACAAGTCGCCTCAACCATACTATCGATTGTATTATAACCCTTACATAGACTTACTCCAGCCCGATCACTTAGTCGGGGTCTAGGGCGGGCTCGATCATACATCAGAGTGTGCACGAGACGGAGTCTCGAACAAGCGCATCGCGATGCCCCAAGCTGCGCACATCTAAGGGCCACTTGGTGTATAAAAGACCGCCAGCAAGATCACAACTAAGGTCTCTAAAACCCATACTAAGACATGCATGTTATAAACATACACGCAACACACATGTCTAGTATGAACAGCAGGTATCATTGCAATTCTCTACAAAGTATATATCTTTATTAATAACTCTTACAGAGTGCACACAGAGATCACAAGCATGTGATCCAACATTACAACAAACAAGCGGAAGCAAAGTAGGTCTGAGTACAGACAAGTTTAACAAATTGCTTAGAGAAGCCTTATCTAAAAACAAACCCTCCACGAGGGAACCAATCGTCTGACTGGGACTACACTAGCTTGGTCTTGGTCTGAGTCTTCATTCTTCGAGCTTCAGGTAGAAGTCACCATCGGGGTCGGTGGGTTCATCTAAAACATAGATTAAGCAAACGTGAGTACAAAATCGTACTCAGCAAGACTTACATAGGAGCTATACTACTCATGCATATGTATCAAGGTAAAAGGAGGTGGGGTTTCACTTGCAGAAGTGCCAGCTTTGACTTGGCTAGTCCTGAACTACGAGTACCAGACTTGAGGTAAGAAGCGTACACGAGTCCACTACATCTCTTCAACCAATACACCACTATGGTTACTTCCTCGACTTCCCCACGAGAAGCACACCATAGCACTCACGCTTATCTTGGTGTGTTTTAGAAGTATCCAGTTCAAATTGTCTAATAATCAAGCTAAGCTTTCCAAGCAGTCCTTAACCGCGGACGCGGCTATTCAAATAGTTTTGTTAACCCTGCAGGGGTGTACCGCTACACACACGTGTCATCAGTTACCGCCTTTTGCATGTCACCGTTCAAGAGATGACAGCGAGGATGCCACCACAACACTTCGCCCACAACTCCGTTCTAGTCCAGAGAGTCGCCTATCTGAGGGGGATCCATATGGAAGTCCGGCCGAGGTTCCAGTACAGCCTCAAACGATGTGTGCAGCGTCCCAAGCCGGTCTTGAAAAGCCGTTCATCCACTTCGCAGACCGTGCCACAGCCCTACCAGAACTCCGAACTACTGCGACTCTTGGGGTTCGAACGGGTTGAGGTACTAGGATGAGAGGGGTCAGTGAGCCCAATGTGTGGTTGTACTCTTCTTCTTGGATCACCACACAAGAACTCGGACTTAATGCGGTGTTCAACGAGACAACCCACTGTGTACTCCTACACAGCCTCTCATCGTTCACCTTGTATTAGGGTAGATTCACCAACACGTTTCACTTTCATCAACACCATGTTTATCATCATCCCGACTCACATCATAAGCAACCTCATTGTATCACTAAGCATGCAATAAGCAGTAACAGTTGCAGGGGCCACATGATATCAACCAACTCCTACATCTGCTAGGATTGTGGTTTGCTTACTACCGTGACAAGATGATAGGTCATGCAAAGGATATGGGTTCAACTATGCGATAGAAACGTTATCATGGTGATCATACTAAACAATGCATAAGCGAGACATGAGAGGGAAGTGGGATTTTATCGACATGATCAATGGGGGTTTGCTTGCCTTGCTGACGAGGTTCAGTCACGGGGTCTTCAACGAAGGGGGTGATCTCGAGTTCCGGCTCCACTTCTATCAGCAACATGACAATCATAGGATAAACATAATGTACAATGCACAATCACATGAATAATATTGTAATGGTGATGTTCATGGTACTGATGTGTTGAGCATTCCATTTAAAAGGAGTATATTGCATTTGAATTACAAATTCAAACTCCATTTGATTTATCGATGAATTTCAAATGCATTTGAATGCATGAAAGTTCATTTGAAAATGTTGATCATGAAGTGATGTGGTATAGTTGAAGTAAAGCTTCTGATGTGTGGATGAATCCATTGGAATTAAGGTTATTGAAAAATCATTTGCAAAATCACTCCAAATTTGAATTTCAAAAGGATCCATATGCATGTTTGCTACTGTTCACCCATTTTAAAATGGTCAAACATGAAAACAAATTGCATATTCAGAATCCTTGTATTTTTATGATAATTTTAGACATATTATTTGTCCAATTTGGAGTTGAAATGAATTAATTATGAATTTCCAAAGTTTGGGGTAATTTCTGCCTTTTCTGGAAATTCTGGATTTATTCTAAAATATTTTTATTCCATTTACTGCATCACTGTGACGGTGGGAGAGGGGTTTAATCCCTGTTAGTTTAAAACTAACAGTGGTTAGTTAGTGGCCTGGGCCCACTGTCAGTGGCCCAGGGGTTAGGATTAGTGGGGGATTAGCTCGGGGGGTTAGGGTTATCGTCTCCGGCGAGGTTACTGTTGGCCGGAGTTCGACGGGATGTCGATTTGGGGCACGGGGGGAGGGGCTACGGGCACTGGGAGACTCAGCAAGACGTCGCGCGCCTGCTGGCATAGGAGGGGGTCATGGGGGGGGCTCCGTGGCTTCGTCGGGCTCAACGAAGGCTGCGGACCGAGCTCTTTCTCCGGCGAGTTGACGCTGCGGTGAGCGGGAGGAGGTGGGAAAGGGGGCAATCGCTCGAGCTTCTCACCCTGAAACGACTGGAGAGGACGGCGGAGTCGATGAGGGTTCCACGGCGACGAATTTGGAGAAGTCCTTTGCGGCGGCCGGCGGTGATCTCGCGAAGCAGGCGTTGTACCCGGTGGCGATGAGCTCCAATTGACGGCGCAACTCGACGAGTCCGTCCACGGGGCGTGCTCTGGACAAGGTGGCGAGGCTCGTGGACTGCGGTCGCCACGTCGGGGCGTCGCCGGCGCTCTGCTAGGTTACGGGGGTGCTCGGTTTTCGTCGCCGGAGGGGAAAGAGAGGGGCTGGGGTGATCTGGAGGTGCGGGGGGGGGGGGGCTTCTGCGGCGATGCGTGGCGCAAGAGAGAGGGAGGGGGAGGCCTAGAAGGGCCTGGAGCCTCGGGGCATCGCGGTGTCGTCGCCGTGGCCTCCCTGCCTCCAGCGACCTGCTTGGAGACGCGGGGAGGTAGAAGACAAAGCTTCTGGTGGGCTGGGCCGAGGCAATAGGGGAGGGGGCCGTGCCCTAGGCGCTAGGTAAGTCTCTGCTTTCCTTTTCTTTTTATTTCTGTTTTTCTTTTCTGTAATATGTTGGCCATGCTAAAAAAAATAGCCAGGCATTTTTAAAAATGCTGAAACTTTTTATATGGCCTCATATTATAATAGAGTAGCCACTTATAAAGTTTGGCACTTTTTTAAAAATGAAATCATTTGAACTTTGATTCAAATGGGGGTTTAAATTTAATTCCATGCTCCTGTTTGAATATTTGAAAAATCTATGAGCATGGGGTGGTTCCCACATCACTTGATATGTGATCACACTCATTTATAAGACTTTACAACATATTCAAAAGAATTTTGGAAAAAGATTTATTTCTGGCCATTTTTATTTAATTCAAATAGGGCTTTTCTTTTCCCCATTTTGATTTGCAATTTGAATTTTGACATGAATGCAAGGTACCTCTGATCCTAGCACATACCTAACTTGGGGTTGTGACAACTCGGGCTTGAAGCCAAGCAGCAGCAAGGTCAGTCGGCAGGAGCCCCTCCTGCTCCAGCTGAGCAATCCTAGCGACTTGAGCGTCAACATCGCAATCGCCGACATCGTACTTCAGCGACCACTGGTATTTCTCAGTCGGCCGTGCGCGGGTGAACTCGGGCAAGTTCAGGAGATCGGGGCCTTGGTCGGGTGACTTGACATAGAAGAATGTGGTTTGCCAGTTTTTGCACGATTGGACGATCTCGGGACCTTTGTACTTGTGCTTGCCGGCTGCGACAAGGCAACTGCCGCAGTCGGTCATGTCGGTCACAAATGTCGGATCGCCGCCTTCCGTAGCAGAAGGCACCACAGCTCCCGTCCGAGCATTGTTAGCTCGGAGGTTGAAGAACCGCTTCCAGAGAGCGATGCTTGGGCGACAGCCGAGATACCCCTCGCATAGCGTGACGAAGCCGGAGAGGATCATTATGAAGTTCTCCGTGAGATGATGCGGCTGTAGATGATGGAAGTTGAGGAAATCCCAAAAGAAGGTGCTGGCGGGGAGTCCGAATCCACGCTCGAAGTGAGTGAGGAAAACGACTCTTTCGCCAGCACGCGCATCGGGCACAAGCTCGGCGCCGGGAGCACGCCATTGGACCTCGGCCGGCATCTTGCGGGCGCGAACCAAGGCCTGGATGGCACCGGCGGTGACGGTGGAACCCTTCCAGCACCCACGGCTGGCCTGAGAGGTGTCTCCTCCGGGGCGCCATGGAGCTTGCGGGCGGGAAGAGAATGAAGACGAGGAGCGCAGGAACACCGCGTGAGGTAGCGGTGAGAGGTTACCGCGGTGGCGGAGGAGCATGCGAGTGCGCGGCCGGAGCGGATTCCGTGCGCAGAGGCGGAGTCGCGAGAACGCTGAAGAGCTTGGGGCGGAGCAGCAATGGCGTGCGTGAGGAGTGAGAAGCGGAGGAGGAAGAAGGTGTATGCGAGAAGGAGGAGCCCGAGGTCCTCCCCTGTGGCTTATATGGACGGCGGGGGAGGGGAGTGGGATCTAGCTGCGGCCGTGTGGCCCGGTGTGTCCTAGCCCACAGGAAGTTCAACCGGCAAACCGGCGCAAGAGATCCCAGCGTGGGAAGCGAGGCGTGCGACGTGGGGGTTGAGGCATGCTGTTATGTCAAATCGTGCGTGGGTCGTGGGCCCCAGTCCATTGACTGCTCCCCGGAAGAATCGGAGGTAACCGTTGGAAGGCAGCCGAGTGACCGTGTGATCAAATCGGTCAAAAAAGTGAAGAAAGAAATCGGAGACAATTCAAATCAAATCGGACGAAATCTTGGTCAGCCTAGTGTAATCTCCGAGTCGTTCGACGAACTCGGAATGACGCACTTGATGAGGCCAAAGCATTCGGAAGATGTTGGAGAAAGATTGAAAACTGCAAAGGCCCCGCGATCAAGTGACCGTGGGATCTTTACAACTTTAGGGGCTACTGTCGGGGGATTGGTACCCGGGTAGGCTTACCCAAGCGAAAGTAACCTTTCAAGACAAGGATGGAACGATTGAGCTGCAGCTGGGCCGAGCTGGGCAGGCGTATGGCCGATTGCTCCAAGGCAATCAGCCGTACCGAATGCCAGCAGTCGGCCCAGGCGCAACCGGGCCACCCTTTTCATCACTAAGACGATCAACCGATGGGCCTGCAGCTGGGCCGAGATGAGCGTCGACGCGGCGGATTGCCTAGAGCAATCGACCCTGCCGAGAGCCACCAGTCGGCCCAGGCGCAATCGGTACAACTTACCACCCCTGGAGAAGTTGACCCCGAGACCAGTCGAAGGTCCAAGTACAAGGTCATAAATGCGCAATCCCGAGAGATCGGGGTGGCAGAGAAGCCAAGTCACATCGAATATCTGGCAGAGATGCGTTGTCGACCTCTCCGCCGATTCCGTGGACAGGACAACAAGACCGCACCTCCTAGCTCCATTGTTCACCATCATGCCCTACGAGTCTACAGCATGGGCCGCCACTCATCGGGTCCGAATCACCCGGAGAGGAGCAGTCGGTGGGGCCCAGCCGATTAGAGGATGACAGCTGGGCCCAATCGGCAGTGAAGCTACCGATTTACCCCGGGCTCTCACTATAAGAGCCCGGGGTACCCCTCCTGCGTGAGGGACGATCCACAACATTCGCACCATTACTCACGTCTCGCTCAGTTCATTTACTGCTTGTAGTTCCTCCCTAGGGAAGCAGGAGAGAGCCTTGCCCACGGCGGCTCTCACCTTCCCTTGAGTAGATAGAGAAGCAGTTATTGTAGTTCAGTTCCATTGATATAGAAGAGACAAGCAGGAGTAGGGGTGTTATATCTCCGGAGAGCCCCGAACCTGGGTACATCGTGGTGTCCGTCACCGTGTTTGTGCCCAACTTGATTCCGGCACCATCGACATCTTCTTCCTCGCTTCTTCCCCTCACTTTAGCCATCCCCATGGCATCTGCCGTTACATATCGACGGCATTATTATTTCCTCTAGGGCATATATCCAACAGTCTCCCACTTGCACTAGATACAATAATACTAGTTACATAAGTTCTCTCACACCAATGGCTGTTCGGTGTTGCTCATGTTTTGCTCGTGGAAGAGGCTTCGTCATCGGATCTGACACGTTCAGGTCCGTGTGAATCTTGCATACTTTCACATATCCTTTGTCAACGAACTATCGGATTTTGTGATAACGGCGTTCAATGTATTTGGATTTCTGGTGGGACCTTGGTTCTATAGCTTGCGCCACGGCTCCACTATCGTCACAGTAGATATCCATGGGGTCTTCAGCACTAGGAACCACACCGAGTTCAGTGATGAATTTCTTAATCCAATATCCCTCCTTCGTGGCTTCTGAAGCTGCGATGTACTCCGCCTCTGTTGTATAATCTGCGACCGTATTCTACTTAGAACTTTTCCAGCTTACGGTACCCCCGTTGAGTGTGAAAACATATCCTGATTGAGATTTGAAGTCATTCGGATCTGTCATGAAGCTTGAATCAGTGTAACCCTTTACAACAAGTTCTTCATCACCTCCGAATACCAAGAACATATTCTTAGTTCTGTTTAGATACTTCAAAATATTTTTGACTGCTACCTAGTGTGCATTACCTGGGTTGCTCTGGTATTTGCTACATATACTCAGAGCATAGGAAACATCTGGTCTTGTACATATCATGGCATACATAACAGATCCAATTGCCGAAGCATATGGAACTGTGCTCATCTCTACCTGCTCCTCGGTGTTCTTAGGACACTGACTCTTGCAGAGTACTACACCATGTGACATTTGGAGGAATCCCTTCTTAGATTTCTCCATTCTGAACCTATTCAGAACCTTTTCTATATACGTGCTCTGGCTTAGCCCTATCAGGCGCCGAGATCTATCTCTATAGATCTTAATGCCCAATATGTAAGCGGCTTCACCTAAGTCTTTCATCGAAAAACTGCTTTTCAATGACTCTTTTATAGTGTTAAGAAATTCTTTATCATTTCCAATCAACAATATGTCGTCTACATACAGTATTAGAAAAGATATTGCGCTCCCACTTACTTTCTTGTAAACACAAGCTTCTTCGCCATTCTGGATGAAGCCAAAACCTTTGACCACTTCATCAAAACGAAGATTCCAACTCCGTGATGCTTGCTTTAGTACATAGATGGATCTTTTAATCTTGCACACCTTTCCAGCATCCTCTGGTGCGACAAAACCCTCAGGTTGTATCATGTATACATTCTCCTCGAGGTTCCCATTCAGGAAGGCTGTTTTGACGTCCATCTGCCATATCTCATAGTCGAAATATGCAGCAATTGCTAGCAAAATTCGCACAGACTTAAGCATTGCTACTGGCGAGAAAGTCTCGTCGTAGTCAACTCCTTGCACTTGTCGGAACCCTTTCGCAACAAGTCTAGCTTTATGAATAGTGATATTACCATCCGCGTCTGTCTTTCTTTTGAAAATCCATTTACATTCAATTGGTTTCACACCCTCTGGAGGGATCACCAAGTCCCATACTTGGTTTTCGTACATGGATTCCATTTCGGATTTCATGGCTTGTAGCCATTCAGTGGAGTTGGGGCTCATCATCGCTTCTTTGTAGTTCACAGGCTCATCATCTTCCAATATGAATACTTCGTTAGCATACCACTCGGGTAGCTGACGAACTTTGCCTGATCTCCTTGGTTCAGTTACTAGCTTCTCAGATGTTCCTGCATCACTTGCAGGAGCTTCCGGTTCCTTCATCGGAATGACTGCTGGAACAACTTCCATCGTTTCATTCCTTGGTTCCGAAGGTTCACTAACATCATCAAGCTGTACTGTCCTCCCACTCACCTCTTTGCTAAGAAACTCTTTCTCAAGAAAAGTTCCTCCTTTAGCAATAAAGGCTTTGCCATCGGAGGGGTGGTAAAAGGAATAGCCTACGATGTCTTTGGCATAACCTACAAAGTAGCACTTGTCTGCTTTAGGGTCGAGTTTTTTCGGTTGTAAACGTTTTACATAAATATCACAACCCCAAATTTTCAGGAACGAAATGTTGGGTTTGTTCCCATTCCATAACTCGTATGGTGTCGTTTCCACAGACTTTGACGGCGCCCTATTTAAAGTAAAAGCGGCAGTCTCTAACGCATAACCCTAAAAAGGAAGTGGCAGATCAGTTAATGACATCATGGACCTCACCATGTCTAACAAAGTTCGGTTACGCCTCTCAGACACTCCATTTCTATGTGGAGTTCCAGGTGGCGTCAGCTGTGAAACGATTCCACGCTCCATGAGGTGTTCTCCAAACTCATGACTAAGATATTCACCAACACGATCAGATCGTAGAAATTTGATTTTCTTATCACGATGATTCTCAACTTCATTCTGAAATTTTTGAACTTTTCGAAAGTTTCGGATTTTTGCTTCATTAAGTAAATATAACCATATCTACTCAAATCGTCAGTAAAAGTTACGAAGTAAAGATATCCACCGCGCGCCGGTACACTCATCGGTCCACACACATCACTATGTATTATTTCCAATAAGTCTGTCGCCCGTTCAACATGACCTGTGAACGGCGTCCGGGTCAGTTTTCCCATCAGACAAGCCTCACACTTATCGAATGATTCGAAATCAAAAGATTGCAAAATCCCATCTTTATGAAGTTTCTGCATGCGTTTCTTTCCGATGTGACCTAGACGGCAGTTCCACATGTAAGTGGTATTTTCATCCTTCTTAAGTCGTTTAGAGCTTATGTTTAAGATGTCGTTACTACATTCAAGATCTAAATAAAACAACCCATTCTTAATAGGTGCAAAACCATAGAACATATTCTTCAAGTAAATAGAGCAACCATTGTTCTCAGACTTAAAATTATAACCGTCGCGGATTAAACTTGATCCGGACATAATGTTCTTACATATAGCAGGAATGAAATAACAATTATCTAATTCGATGGTAAATCCTGAAGGTAGTTGTAGAGTGTATACGCCCACGGCTTTAGCAGAGATCGTAGCTCCATTTCCGACACGCATCGTCACTTCATTCCTTTCCAGCTTCCTTATTCTCCTTAGTCCCTGTAATGAATTACAGATATGAGCAGCAGCTCCAGTATCAAATACCCACGACTTAGAGTGAGGGCCGGAAAGAAAAACATCTATGACATATATAACTTTTATACCTTCGCTGGTAAAACCAGGCTTCTTTCTATCTGCCAGATACTTCTTGCAGTTCCTCTTCCAGTGACCTTTAACTTTGCAGTAGAAGCACTCAGTATCTTTGTTAGGGCCAGTACCAGAGGGTTTCTTGGTCTTGGCGCCAGGCTTGCCGGCGCCCTTGCCCTTGGACTTGCCCTTCTTCTTGAAACTGGTGGTCTTGCTAACCGCCAACGTATAGTTAGGGTCAGCCTGCATGGTAGTCTCCGCATTTTTCAGCATTGCAAGCAGTTCATTAACTGACTTATCCATCCCGTTCATGCGATAGTTCTGAACAAAGCCTTTGAAACTTGGCGGGAGTGACATGAGGACAATATCTGTACCCAGTGATTCCGGGACCGAAAATCCCAGCTCAGTCAACCTTTTCCCAAGGCGCATGATCTTTATCACGTGCTCACTGACAGGTGTTCCTTCCTTCATCTTGCAATTCCACATGGCATGAGTTACCTCATACCATTCAGTTCTAGCGTGTTTGGAATACAGAGCGTCTAACTCCTTAACAATTAAGTGGGGATCGGTGTTTTCAAACCTCCCTTGTAACTCTGATTCCATACACGCAGTCATAAGACACTGAACTGCGGTACTATCATCAAGCTTGGTCTGATGCACATTCTTCTCAGCAACCGTGGCTTCAGGCCCCGGTGCTGCTGGGAGAGGTGTCGTCAGGACATAGTCCTTCTTAGCACTCCTGAGTGCAATTCTCAGGGCACGAACCCAGTCCGCATAGTTGCTTCCATCAGCTTTCAATTTTTCTTTCTCAATCAATGGACCTAAGTTAAACTGGGGATTGACACGGGCCATTTCAATCTACAACATAAACACCAGTTTCACTTTAGACAATGTTCATAATTAAGTTGCACTAATTAATCATATTATTAATTTAATAAGTGCTCCCACTCAGACCAACATCTCTCGTAGTTGATACTAAGTGATTCAAGATCCAAGTTTAGTCGTCCGCCATTGATGTGACATCACTGATGACTTAGACTGAATTGGTAGGCCAACTTTCCAATCACTCAAGAGTGACTCTTGTTCATCTTTCGATGGGCGTGTTCCGGTAGCAAACTTTTATCCAAACCGTCAAGACAACCAAGTGCAAATGCAGTATGTTCTTAACACACCCGCCTTTTATGCGTCACACCTCGTGCACCCATGTGACATGACCTGCTCCGGTGTGAAACATAGTATAGACGGTGCTACAATTGGGAGAACACTATCTACTTGATATTATTTTGCGAGAGATAACCCTAATAAAACACGACTACAACGCATCAAACAAGGGTGCATCAAAGGGATTAACATCACAGGCAATTCATAAAATATGTGACATGGTATAGCCCTTTGTGTCTTGAAGTTTTCGTTGCCTTCATGACTCCGTGGTTGTAGTCTCCACCCACCACCTTTTGTCCTTGGCACCGGGACCTCCTCACGTCTTCGGCATGTGTGTTGGGGTCCACCTTCACATCATTGATCATCACCACGTCTCCATCTATAGCCTTGCCTCAAGCTACTAAACATTTCTGGCACGCAGGCCATAATTAAGTGACAATCATATGACTCTAGTCATCATGCTGTACTACGGCTCGCAGGCCGCAAAAATATTACATCATATAGCATCTCATACAAAACACATTGCAAATCTTGAAGGCTATACCACATCACATGCATTCTCTACAAAAACGAGTTAGATCGCTATCTATACGGGTTGTTGCAAATTTTATCGTGGTTGTTAAGCAGGTTTACATGGAAAACGAGAAACCCTAGACAAAACAAAACACGATACTTCTTTTGTTGCTAGTTTAACATACGGGGTGCGTGTAGCAACTAATGCCACAAGCCAAACTTCGTTAAATGCGTGACCCCCGTGTGGATTTGAGTTCATAAAATCCACAAGCCCGTTCATGTAAAATTTTCTATAGCAAGACTAGGATGAGATCCAAGGAATTTGATGTAGTCCATGATCAAGGCAACCAGCATACTACGAGCAGCATAGAGGGATCATGGCAAAACTCAAACCTTGTAGCAAAATCACATCATGCCGTCGAGCAAAGAAAAGATAACATGATAGGGAAGCAAACAAGAAAATCAATGCCTCATATCAACATATGATCTACCTAAACATGCATCTAATCAAGGATCGCTCATGATACCGTTGTTGGGAAACGTAGTAGAATTCAAAAATTTCGTGCCTACGTAACGAGAACCCAAGATCATCCAAGATAGATAGAATACAAGGTTTAGGCCTTTGCTCACCAACGATTGCAGCGGAAGTAGAGTTGGTGAAGCGGTGTGGACGTAGTGGAAGTAGTCGAAGCAGATCTCCCACGAACAGTCCCTCGAACAGATCTCCGAGAAGAAGATGATCCTCGAAGCAAGATCAAAGCTATGATCTCTCCACCGGTATCCACACGTCCGGCACAGCAATCCGACAGTGCTCCGCCGTCCAGAGAAGAACGCCTCCGAGAAAACTAGAGAGAGAAAACCCTAGCGAGTTCCGGTCTAGATTAGAATCTAAACCGGGGTCTAAAAGTGGAGCAACTAGCAACTAGGGCAAGGGGGGGGGGGCGCAGGGGCTTGTGTGTCTCCTCCCCTCCCTTGGCTCACCTTATATAGGTGGCCAAGGGGCCTAGGGCGCCGGCCAAGAGGGTTTGGGAGTCCAACTTGGACTCCCAAGCCTTCCAAACCTTCCAACACCTTCCCACCGGAAACCTTCCATAATGGGAATTGGTAATCCCACCTGGAGGAGGATTCCCCCCTTTGGTGCGCCCCCACCACCTGGCCGGCCAGGGCAGCCTAGGTGTCTTTCCCCCCAAGGCCAGGAGCGCAGGGCAGTGGGTGGTACTGCCCGGAACCTTCCAGAACCTTCCATGACCTTCTAGAAGCTTCCAGGACCTTCCGGGACCTATCGGGACCGTCTCGGGACATTCCGGACACTTCTGGAGCACTTCCAAGACCTTCCGGGACCTCTAACGAATGTTCCGGAGCCATATAAATAGGTTTCGGAACAATCCGGGCTAAGGTTAATATGTCCGGTGAACACAACATATTGTTTAAGCTGTCCACCGATCACCGAAACTATTCCGGTTGATCGTAAACTTTCCCATTACCATTTTCATATGAACATCTGAAACAATTCCAAAGTATCTTAGTCATATTCTTTGCTCTTTACTTGCTTCCACTAAACCTTCAATCATCCTAGTATTCTAACAGATTACTGCACTTTAAGTGTGTGACCCAATAGGTTCGGTATTATGTGGACATGACTTAGAACGCTTTCAAGACTCATAGTCATTTGTCAATAATCAACAGCGGAGCCATGGACACCCATGTTGACTCCCACACATACACGAAAAGACTTCGAGTGAACCTTTATGTTTATCGTATACTATTCCCTTTGCTTCGCGATATATGACAAAGTTAGAGGAGAGAAGTTTGGCACCCATGTGAAACAACCTTTTGATCACAAGCCATTAGTTATCCTCATTGATCGTTTGTCTTCATTCCTCGTTATGTATACCGGTATCCCCGTGATCGAATCACAAAGTGTCTGGCCAGACGAGAATGGATACCTTTATACCGAGTGGGCCCTGAGTCTATATCTCTTCATCGTGAAGGAGCAAATCCCAGTCTCGAACTATCACTGTTACTAGACACACTGTCCAATGTACCCATAACTTATTTTACTACTTCCCATTTACGGGAAGATTCATCTAAGAACCAAAGCACATCTTCTTGTGTGAAGCAACTTGACATTCTCATGGTCTAAGGAACTATGTATATAATAACATTTTATGATATGACTTATAACGTTTGTTTTACGATGATTTCTCTAAGTATATCATTTAACATTGGGGTCGGTTCAACATCATTGTTCTGCTAACAATATGATCTCATTGCTATTCACATCCTTGTTACAAGAACAATGTCCATGATTAAGAAAACATAATCATCAATAAGCACATGGGCTGGTCTTAGAGGAAAAACCAGGAACTCTTGTTGTTTACATTTCCACACATGCATATGAGTTTTCTTCTGAATCTCACAGTCAGGATCATTGCAATTATAGCACAGAAATATAAACATTAATTATGAACATGAATATATAAATAATAACACACTTTATTATTGCCTCTAGGACATATATCCAACAAGGAGAACATCACATAGCTACTGATCACGGACCCATGGCCCAAAGGAAAATACTCACGATACATCCGGGAAGCATCCATGGTGGAGAGGAGACTCCTGGAGGTCGGCCCTCCTTCCGGCAGGGTGCCGGGAAGAGGTCTGCTGGTGCTCCCGATCTCGGAAGCGCGGCGGCGGTGGAACAGAGGCGAGATCGCGAAAAAGGGTTCTTCTTTCGAGGGTTTCTCGTCACGGAGAATATATAGGCGAAGTAGGGCAGCCAGGGGGGCCACCAGGGGTCCAGGCGCCCCCCTGGCGCGGCCAGACCCTGGGGCGCGCCACCAGGGCGCCTGGGTCCCTGGTGGTGGCCCTCTGGTCCCACTCAGGTCCTTCCGGAAGGTTCTTCTGCATTGATTTTTTATCTGATTTTCCCGAATTTTTGGAGCACTTTTTATATGGGGGAAAACTGAAAGTGAAAAACAGCAGAAAACAGGAACTGGCACTGTGGTGCACTGAGTTAATAGGTTAGTCCAAATATGATTAAAAGTGTATGAAAGTGTATCTAGATCATAGCAATATCACACAAAACATGCATGGAGCAAGCAGAAATTATAGATACGTTTTGGACGTATCATACGCCAAGTCGCACCTTCCATGTTAGTCGCGGGCTCCTATGTCGGTGCCTGGTTGGGCCAATCGTGGGCTTGTTGTAGCTTCCCAGCGGGCCTTCTGTCTTCATACGCACCAGGTAGTCTCACATGTAGGAGTCGTGGGGTCACCCCCTCGTCAGTAGCCCCCGAGTGCCTGGGGGACTCGAAGAGTCATGCAGGGACTCGAATTCATCATTGCTTTATTATCTGTAGGCGCGGCATCGCCACGGGTCGCTGGCAGTTTTGAGCCATGACAATATTTGTTTCGAGGGATTGCTAAGCTGAAAGGGCCCAAGGAGTAGACTGGTCGAGCCTTGGTGAATTATTCTAGTGACAAATACCACAGTAGCCCAATCAAGCTCACGTCCCTCGACATGAACTTGGAACACTGGTGTCAAGCAAAGTCATGCCGCTGCAGGTCTTATAGGATCAATTGCTGCCAGTCTAAGCACATAGCCTGAGCGCGTCCGCTCGGCTCTTTCTATCATGCGAGCGCATGGAAAAGGTCGGGAGTGAAATCGCTCTGCGGCAAGTCCCGGCCCGGCCGTTCTGCGCAACGGAGTCTTACCTATACGCTAAGCTTGTGTGGCATCTGGGTACAGTGTGTCGTAGCCCAGGCATAGTTATTTTTTGTAGAGGCACGGAGCCTAATTAGCGATGCACCCACTTGGAATAAACGATCAAGTGAGATGTTTAGTCTTCACTCGCGGAGTTTGTAGTGTACTCAGGCGAGGAAACTAAGATAGCACCCACTCGGAATGTCGTCGAGTGCGTGAGTAAGTTATGTTTTGCTGAAGTGCTAAGTCTTTTTAACGAGTGGTCACTCGAATGCTTTTCTTCTTTCAGGGTGAGGGAGCACTCGAACTCTGAGAGTATGTTGTTTTTGCTGGTGCGAGTGATCACTCGAGCACATCTTTGCCTTCTGGGTGAGGGAGCACCCGAACTCGAATAAAGGTACTCCCGATGGGAGTAAGAATTTTTTAGAGTCAGAAAATTTGGACATGTAGCTGGCTCTTGGAATCGTTTTTTTCCAACCTTGATCCGTTCCCTTTGAGATGCTGTACTGATATGCATTTTCATGCTTTTTGATGACCTATGATGATGCTTGATTTTTTGATCCGTCGCGTCTTCTGGACTGTCATAATGATGATTTAGACGTCGCGCTGCATGTTGCCTGTTGGGTTCCCGAGGCTTGTATGGTAACCCGACGAGATTTGATGCGTCCTGTAAATAATGCTGACCGTGTGAAGGCATCTTTGTCTCAGAATTCGTAACGCCCGACCCGTTTGGTCTTTGATGCAATGATGGCGCCGCCTGAGCTTCCGCGTTTTTTTCCTGGTTTGTCCTTGGTTTGTGCTATAAATACCTCCTGTGGTTGCCCGTCCTTGGCATCCATTCTTCACGTCTTTCCCTTCTGCTTCTTCTTCTTCATATGGCGCCCAAGCGTGGTAGTGGTGTAGCTGGGCGAGGCCGTGGACGACGTGGTCGTGGTGGCCGCACACCTCGTTCTTCGCGCGGTGGACGTCATGGTACCGCGTTGGTGCCTTCTTCTTATTCCTCCATGGAAGAGGGATTTTGGCACTATGATTTTCTTTTGCGTGTTCTTAGCCGGGTTGCTGCCCGGATTCCTCTTCCTGCCTCATTTGTCTCCATTGCTTCTGAGCGTGACTTGAAGGGTTTCTGGCTCCGTCTTCACGGGAGCTCTCGTTCTTCTTCTTGGGTGGAGCTGGAAACTGATAGTTCGTCCTTGATCTTTCTTGGTTCTGGCTGGAGGACGTTTTCTCGTCGGCTGAATCTGCGCGGCGGAGACACTCTTTGCTGTCGTTTTGACGGCGAAGATACTGTTATTATCCATGCATTTGATGCTGGTGGTAACCGTCTGGATCCATACTGTGAGGAAACAAGCAACAACGGTTCTGATGGCTCGAGTGGTGGTTCGCCTGCTTCTCCCGTGTCTTCATCTTCGGCTGATCCCTCGGGCGATGGTGTTTGCTCTTCTAGTTCTAAGGAGGAACTGGACGTCATGCCAGTCGTCAAGCGACAACGTCAGTAGGCGAGGCACTTTGTAGAACTGGAGGACAGCGAGCTTCTTCTTCACCAGCTGGGCTTCTAATTTGTCTGTGATGATGTCCGTCGGGTTGTGGTACGAAAGTGCCAATTATCTCAGCATGAGCACACATGTAGAATTTGAATGTAACCCGTCTTGTAGTTCCACATGTCCTTTAGCAGCGGCAAACTGTCGTTTTGACTTCTTTGTAATCAAGTGATCGTCTTCGACTCTTTTGTGATGAAAATGTCTTCGATTCCCTTGTAATGAAAGTGTCTTCGACTCCTTTGTAATGGAAAATGTATTCGACTCCTTTGTAATGAAATTGTCTTCTCGGGTGCGCATCAGCGCTCCTGATGGGAGTAGCCCTCGAGGCTGCGCTTGATTTGCAAAATCAAGCGTAGGCTTTGTGAACTTTTGTCTCACTGGTTTGTAGCTGTTTTTGAATTTTTCAAAGTTTGGATCGGGTGCGCGTCAGCGCTACTAAAGAACCATGCATCTTTTGATGCGAATTTCTTTGTCGGAGCTTTTGTTTTTGACGAGAGTCTTGCGTTATGTGCTCCCGATGGTTGTAGATAAGGTCGCATTTTTAGCAAGGATATTGTCTTTCGGGGGGGGGGGGGTTAGACTCGAGCCCCCGAGTGCTTATAAGTAAAAGTCGCGTTTGCGAGCATAGCGTCTCTCGAGGGGAGTTCTAGGATCGAGCCCCCTAGTGCTTGTAGGTAAAAGTCGCGTTTGCGAAGATAGCGTCTCTCGAGGGGAGTTCTAGGCTCGAGCCCCCGAGTGCTTTTAGGTAAAAGTCGCATTTGCGAAGGTAGCGTCTCTCTGGGGGAGTTCTAGGCTCGAGCCCCCGAGTGCTTTTAGGTAAAAGTCGCGTTTGCGAAGGTAGCGTCTCTCGGGGGGAGTTCTAGGCTCGAGCCCCCGAGTGCTTTTCGATAAAAGTCGCATTTGCAAAGATAGCGTCTCTCGGGGGGAGTTCTAGGCTCGAGCCCCCGAGGGCTTTTAGGTAAAAGTTGCGTTTGCGAAGGTAGCGTCTCTCGGGGGGAGTTCTAGGCTCGAGCCCCCGAGTGATTTTAGGTAAAAGTCTCGTTTGCGAAGACAACATCTCTCGGGGGGAGTTCTAGGCTCGAGTCCCCGAGTGCTTTTGAGTAAGATGCTTTGGGCAACATTATTTTATTCCTTCGAATTTTACATGAGTTGCCGATCGGTGCTGCTGCCGATGTCTCTGATGATTCCTGGGGGACTATTGGTAGAATAGGCGTAGGTTCGCTACGTTCCATGGATTTCCCACGTCCTCATTGGTCTTCGGGTTCTTCTATCTGTATGCTCTTCCTCCTATGACTTCCGAGATGATGAACGGTCCTTCCCATTGTGGGGCAAGTTTCTGTACTTTTTCCTGTATTAGCCGTAGCACAAGGTCTCCTTTGTTGAACGATCTGGTCCTCAGGCGACTGCTTTGATATGTGCGCAGCTTGTCCTGGTATCCTTCAGATCTGGTGATGGCTGTGTCTCGTGCTTCGTCTGCTATATCTTTGTCGTTCTGCAGTGCTTCTTCTGCCTCTTCTTCTTCGTACCCTGAGATTCTGGGTGCTCCGAATTTTAAGTCGTGAGGCAGCACTGCTTCTGCCCCGTATACCAAGAAGAAAGGTGTATACAGGGTCGAGCTGTTTGGGGTGGTGCGCAGGCTCCATAGGACTGCGGGGAGCTCTTCTATCCAGTTGCCCGCTGCTTGTTCGAGTGGTGCTAGGAGTCGCTTATTTATTCCTCCGCATACTAAGTCGTTTGCTTTCTCCACTTGGCCATTGGACTGCGGGTGTGCGACTGATGCGTAGTTTATTTTGGTGCCCAGTTCCTGGCAGAAGTTCTGGAACTCTGCTGCTGTGAAGTTTGTACCATTGTCTGTGATGGTGTTGTGTGGTACTCCGAATCTGAAGATGATTGATTTGATGAAATTTACTGTCGTGAGGGCTGTTGAGCTGGTGATTGGTACTTCCTCGATCCATTTTCTGAACTTGTCGACTGCGACCAGTAGGTGTGTTCTTCCTCCTTTTTATGATTTCTTGAGTGGGCCTTCCATGTCGAGTCCCCATGTGGCGAATGGCCATGATAGCGGGATGGTTTTGAGTTCCGATGCTAGGGCGTGCGGCCTGCTGGCGAACTTTTGGCAGGCAATGCAACACCGTACGATATCCTCTGCATTTCTCATGGCGGTCGGCCAGTAGAATCCTGCCCGAAAGGCTTTTGCCAAGAGTGCTCGACTGCTGGCATGATGCCTGCAGGTGCCTTCGTGAATCTCCAGTAGTAGGGCCATGCCGTCTTCTTCGTCTATACACTTTTGGAGGACCTAGAAGATGCTGCGCTTGTAGAGCTTCCTGTTGATTACCGTGAATGCTTTAGATCGTCGACTGATGCGTCGGGCTTCTGCAACGTCTTGTGGTAGAGTGCCCTGTATTAGGATCTAAGGAACGGTTCTTTCCAAGATGGGTCTTCGGGTGCAGCTGGCGCTGCCTCCTCGACTGCGTTGTTGGTTTCTTTATTAATGATTGGGTTCGCGGCTGCCACTTGCGCTGGTTCACTTGTGTTGTCATCCTCTAAGGTTGCTTCTGGCGCGAGTTCTTTGGCTGTGATGGCGATCTCGTCTATGTAGACCTGGATGTTTCCGCCAATCTGGTTTCTCATGTATGCTTGCATCATTCGCTGGTATGTTGCTCCGACATTGTTTAAACCAAAGGGCATTTTTTATGGCGGGATGTGCCGTAGGGGGTGATGAACGGGGTGTGCTCTTCGACTTCTTCCTTCATCCTGATTTGATTGTGCCCTGAGTATGCGTTAAGCAAGGAGAGGAGGTCGCATCCTGCTGTGGAGTCGATTATCTGATCGATTCTTGGTAGGGGGAAGTGGTCTTTTAGGCAGTGCTTGTTGATAGGCCCATAGTCTACGCGCATCCTCAGTACCTCTGTGTCCTTTTTAGGCACTAGGACTGGATTTGCTATCCATGTTTCTTTCTTCATCTCTCGGATGAACTGTGTGTCGAGTAGTCGATTGACTTCTTCTCCGATTGCTCTGCGTTTGGGCTCTGAGAACCGTCACATCGCCTGCTTTACTGGCTTCGTGTTTGGCTTGATGTGGAGCGCGTGTTCCGCGAATTCTCGTGGTATCCCGGGCATGTCGGCTGGGCACCAGGAAAAAAATTTCCACTCTTCGCAAAGGAATGTTATGAGGGCGGTTGCTTGCTCTTCTGGAAGGTGGGAATATACGCGGACTATCTTCTCTGGGTCTGTTGGGTGTACTTGGTGTGTGATCGTGTCGCTGTCGACGCTGAAGTCACGGCCAAATTCTTTTGTCTCGCTTCTGTTTGCCAGCGGAAATATGCTTTTGTCCGTCACCATGGCTATGTCTTTGAGCTGTTGTTGGGCTCCAAACGTGTCGGAGATTTTGTGGAAGTCGCGGTCGCACTGGTCTGATTTGGTGAAGCCTCCTTTGACCGTGATGATTCCTGCGGGTCCTGGCATCTTGAGCTTGAGATATGCGTAGTGTAGAACCGCCATGAACTGTGCGAATGCTGGTCGCCCGAGTATGGCGTGTGACGAGGGGGTGACCCCACGACTCCTACGGATAAGCCTACTTGGTGTCCCTGAAGACAGAAGGCCCATGAAGATACAGTCTCGGCCCGCTAATTGGCACCGACGTAGGAGTCTGCGACTCACAAGGAAGGTGCGAAGACCTGCCGTACGGAGCAAGCTAGGGTTAGGAAAGCTTACCTATAAACGTAGATGAACTCCCTGAGACCTAGCCCGGTATATAAGTGCTAGGAGAGGCGACGCCAAAGGCAACCAATATCATCTGTAACCTTAGCCTTGAGCGTTCCAGCCTTGGCATCCGCTGTAATCGCATATCCCTCATCAATAATATCGAGCAGGAACATGTCCTACTGTTTGCCGACGAGCTATCGTCCAACCTGTGTCTCTCATGACTAACCCAGGGTCCCTGACCATGGGATTTGCCGGGGTTGATCCCCGTCAATTGGCGCCGTCTGTGGGAACTACACAGGTTGGGATCACGATCTCAGCGGTCCTGTCTTCAGCAAGCCACAACTCAAGGGAAAGGACCAGATCTAGCCCACTCGAAGGATTCAAGATCACGGCGAACATCTCTGCCACCCCATCAAGATCGCTCGGGCTACAGCTGTGCCAGGACCAATGCTATGGTAACGGCCAAGTGCAGCGTCAGCAGCGAAGGAATCGACGACCCAGAAGAACGGCGAGAGGCCTCTACGAAGGAATTCCACTCGACGAACCGCGACGCGTAGCGGAGGACTCGCAAATCTTTCGACAACCCACCGCCGCCTGGGCACCCCCCGCACATCAAGACGATGACTACGAGATCGAAACCAGTGATCAGCAGAACCATCACCAAGGAGGAAGGAATCGACGACCCAAAAGGCGCGCACAGGAGATCTACGGCGAGGCTCCAATGAATGAGCCACGTCACGCAGCCGCGCAACTGATGGCTTCTCGCCCCTTCGTTGGTTTCCCCAAGTGGAAGGTTGAGATGTAGTGCAGCAACAGTTTTCCCTCGGTGAAGATACCAAGGTTTGTCTCCAGCAGGACTCCAGAGATGATAAGTAGGTGCCAGCGGCGCAACTGACGCGAACCTGCACACATACACAGATAACTTTTTTCCCAACGAAGTTCAGAGAGGTTGTCAATCTCTCCGGTCTTGTTGTTTACAAAGGATAAACGCAAGGGATAATGATCGCAAATAAAAGCAGTAAAGTAAATGTAGCGTGGAAACAGTGATAAGGATATGGACCGGGATACGTGATTTTTGCTAGTGATGTCTCTCTCCCAAAAAACGATAAAATTGCTATGCGAGGTAAACAAATTACAGAAAGGAAATTGACAGGATTATGAACGCACCGCAATGCTAACTATGCTACAAAAGAACGGACGAGGTTCAAAAGCGCGGGCAGTACGCCAAAATAAGTAGACCGAAATCCATCTGCATCTACTACTAATCATCCACCTTGAGATATCTATCCAGAACATCTCGCTGGTATTAAGTTGCGAGCCCCACCCAAAGTGTAAACCCAAAGCAACAGACAACTGCATTAAAAAGAACTCTGCGTAAAGTAAACAATCCTTGTAACCGTGGTTACAAGCACCGTTGTTTTCCCCCTTGTGGCAACAACACATCCCCTAGAATCATGTTTCTGTCACTCAAGCATGTCATCGGGGAGGCATGAACCCACAATCTAGCACAACGTTCCCTCTTGGGGTCACTACCTACTACTTGGCCAAAGAAATAAACATCAACGGAGAACGTGCAAGAATTACTTAGGAACAAAAATATAAGAGATAAAATCCGAATATATTACTCTATCACAATCTGAACATAATCTCATAATCCATCAGATCCGATCAAACTCAACATAGCAATAGCAGAAATATTACAAAGGTGCCTCGATCATGTAGGGCAGCTCACGAGGTCTAAACAATGAAGATCAAAGAGGGGAGGAGAACATCACATAGCTACTGATCACGGACCCATGGTCCAAGGAAAACTACTCACGAGACATCCGGGGAGCATCCATGGTGGAGAGGGGACTCTCGGAGGTCAATCCTCCCTCCGGCAGGGTGCCGGGAAGAGGTCGTCTGGTGCTCCCGATCTTGGAACCGCGGCGGCGACGGAACAGAGGCAAGTTCGCGGAATAGGGTTCTTCTTCTGGAGTTTTCCCGTGACGGGGGATAAATAGGCGAAGGGAGGCAGCCAGAAGTGGGCCAGGGGCCCCAGGCGCCCCCTGGCGCGGCCAGAGGTGGGGCCGCGCCGGGTAGCCGCCTGGGCCCCCTGGCTCCCCTCTGGCCCCTCCCGGGCTCTTCTGGAAGCTTCCTGCACGCTGATTTTTCCTGTATTTTCCCGGAATTTTTCTGGCACTTTTTATATGGGGGAAAACTGTAATAGAAAAACAGCAGAAAACAGGAACTGGCATTGGGGTGCACTGAGTTAATAGGTTAGTCCAAATATGACTAAAAGTGTATGAAAGTGTATCTAGATCATAGCAATATCACACAAAACATGCATGGAGCAAGAAGAAATTATAGATACGTTTTGGACGTATCAACGTCCCCAAGCTTAATTCCTGCTCGTCCTCGAGTAGGTAAATGATAACAACATAATTTCTGTGGTGACATGCTAGCAACCATAAAAGAACTTTCAAAAGTAAAGTAATCAAGGTTAGAGATTCAAATCAAGTCATAACATGCAAGAGTCTATATTAACATTGAAACAAGTAACAAAAGAACATTAGGTGGAAGAGCTTTCGCTGTCCGTGACTCGAATGTCTCCAAATGGTGTTTGCGTGCAAGAAAGGGGATAGGGAATACGAGATGAAAAAGTATTTTTGTTGAGAACTCAATCTACTAAAGTTTCACACTTGGTCTTCTTTGGAATCTTATCTTGACTCGTCCGCATACCACTAGCCTGGTACAATTCAATTTGATCCACTCCTTTTCGATGTTTTGAGCACTCATGCAATGGATGAGCGTAAGCACGAGATTTGACAATCAGGATGGTAAAGATAGAATATAGAGGAGGAAGACAAAAAGGATGAGAAAGGCTCACATCAATGAGGGCAATCATAGGCAAGAGATACCAAATGATAGATATGATGTGAGGAGTAGGGATTGCCATGCAACGGATGCACATACGAGCTAGGAAGCTCTCCAATGGAACTATATGCATAAAGATTATCTCTATGGAGTACAAAGATATAAAGGGAGTACTAGTGTGGATCTCTCAAAAGGATAGTAGTGTTGCCCCTTTCTCTTTTTATTTCTTTTTCTCTTTTTCTATTTTTTTGTATTTTGTTGGTGGCCTCAATGGCTCTTTCTATTTAACTCTCATTTGTCCTCTTCGGGATCTTATAATGTGTCCACTTTGCGATCTTTTCCTCACTTAAGGGCAACACTCTATTTTACAAGAAGGTAAAGGAGATCTTTCACACTTTACAAGGTACTCAAAATCATAAAGAAGATGTAACTAACATGATGTATGCAATGTATGTCACTGCCAGTGTAGCAGGAACATGTATGACAAGAAGATCAAGTCATGAAGAGGTGGAAGTTGCATGGCAATGTAACTCGGAAAGGCTATGGAAAGGCCTTGATAGGTAGGTATGGTGGCTGTTTTGAGGAAGGATATAAGGAGGCTTATGATGACAGAGCGTATCATGCCAAGGGTTTGGATGTACCGGCGAAGGTGGACAACAACTCTCGGAGTGAGAAGAAGGTAATGCACGGCACGGGAAAGGCTAGCAAAATATGGGAAGGTGGAAGTGTCAACTCTCAATACTTACATTAGTCCGAAGAACTCATGCACTTATTATCGGTAACTCTCAATCTAATAAGGAGGTTCACAAAGAGACAAGTACCCCGAGGAGGAGTGTATGGGGGTTTGGTTATCCTTGCGCATCCTCGACTCATGGTACGTGAGTGTTCTCTAATATTCGACTCCTCAGAAGAGTAGTGAACCATCTAGTAGCTAGAGTTCTCAACTAGTTTTGTAGGTTTTCAAAATAAACACGGATTGCCCAAAATATGACACCTATCACTAATAGGCTAGAGCTCTTGACACCAAAAGTTCAAACATTACTCACATCAATACCTCAAAACCATTGCAAGCTACTACTAGAATTAAATAGCAACCTCAATCACCTACTTCTCAAAACAAGACACAACTCAGTGCAACAACCAACTCTCTTTAACAAGATAAACATGAAAACTAAAAAGAGTTGCAGCAACAAACTACACAAAAGCCAAGGCTCTTGCTAAAGACAAACTAAAACTAAAACTAAACATGGCAGTAGCTATGAAAAGATAAAGAACACACAACAGCAAAAAGATAGGCATGAAGAATCCTATGATGTGTTCTAAATTTTTAAAGTGGAGCGTGTTTCTCTCCCACACAAAGTAAGACGGGATCTAACTTGTTATGAACAGCAAGCAAAGCTAAAGAAACTAAAAATAAAACCTAAGAGCGAGACGCTCCAAGCATAGCACATAACGCATGAAGTGATAAAAATATAGTGAGACGAAGGACGAACTGATGATTGTTGATGGAGAAGGGGATGCACGGGGGCATCCCCAAGCTTAGATGCTTGAGTATACTTGAATATTTATTGGGGATGCATGGGGGCATCCCCAAGCTTGAGCGCTTGACACTTCTGGATCTCCTTTCATCATCTTCCATCGCGCACTTGAAAACTCCCTTCATACATAACTCATCATAAGCTGATTAGAGAGGTTAGTACCCTTAATAAATTATTTTCCCCACTGGATATAAAGATATTCTTGAAGAGGTACTGTTTCTCAAGAGTACCAAAAGGTTTTTTCAAAGAAAAAGCAAGCTTAAGGTTTGCAAAAGTTAGGAGAGACAAAACGTGGCAAAATCTGTGAAAAACAGAACAGAAGATAGTAAAGAATTTTTTAAGGGCACTTCTGCAACTCAAATAAAAAAACTCAGAACATACGGAAGTTTCGTAATTGTATAGAGCATACTGTGTTAAAATTTCAGCTTAAAAAGATGAACTGGGATTTTTCCGGAATTTTTCTGGTCACGAGGACAGAATCTGTTTTCTGGACAACATGTCACAACTTTTACTTCCCTTGCCGTAAGAGGCTATAACTTGGCACAAAGTTGAAAAGTAAAGATACAATGATGTTTCTACAGAAGTAACAATCATCAAGACACAACAAAATAAAGAATAAACACCTAAATTCGTTGCGGGCTGCCTCCCGAAAGCGCTTCTTTAGAGCCATTAACTAGGCTGAAAGATTATAGAAGATGCTCTGACAAGAATAAGAATTTTGAAGCAAAAGAGAGCATCAAGAAGAAAATATGAAACACATTTAAGCCTAACCCACTTCCTATGCATAGGAATCTCATAAGAAAATAAATCAAAGAAGCACAAAGTGACATGCATAGGAGGGTGGAACAAGAACAACTTAAAAACTTTCAACAAAAAGAGAGGTGTTTTTGTAACATGGAGGTTTCTACAATCATACTTTCATCTCTCAAAGTAATTTTCAGTAGTATCATGAACAACATCAAGAGTGTAACTATCACATAAATCATAATGTTCATGACCTACAAGCACACGTGTATTGTTTTCAACACGGTTTTTAGGATCATAAGATAAATGCAACCCATCACATTGAGCTTTGATAACAGGAAAATTCTCCGGAGTTGGAGATTTCAAAAGGATAATAGGACAATCAAGTGTGGGTGCAATAGCAACAATTTCATGCTTAACATAAGGAACTATAGAGAGTTCATTTTTGTTAGCATCACCTATAGTGGCATCATGGCCATCAACAAAGCAAGTATCAAAATCATCAGAAAGGGAAGTATCAAGTGAGTCATCGGAATCATAAGATTCCTCTTCATAGCAATCATTAGCCTCTTCTTGGACAGCAAGCATTTTATTTTTTAAATCCTCAATATAAGCATTGGAAGTATAATTCTCAAAGCAATAAGCAAGAACAACAAAGTTTTTGGACTTGTGAATAGTATCGTAATACTTTTCAATCGAAGAAGCAATCTCATAAGCACCTTTAAAAGCAACAAACTATTCAATATTTTCAACATCAAGGTAATCAAAAACACCTTTGGCATAAGAAGATAGGATCTCATTTTCATTAAACTCACACTGGAAAGGAAGGTGTTTACGCTCTATATTAGAGCAACAAGTAAAATCATAAATGTGGCATAAACACTTAGCATAGCAATAAGAAGTTTGTATTTGGTCCCATAAGTGTTTCCCTTTCTGAGATAGGCGGTGCCGCATGTAATGAGCATGCTCATCCAATGATTTTCCCTCAACCAAATCAGTTGGGTTTTTAGCGCGAGCACAAATTGATCGAAGACGAGCCAAGTGAAACATGTCCATCCTTCCATATTTGGGTGGTTCAACACCCATGGTAAAGATAGCATCAGCAAGCAAGGTAACATGTATTTTTGGTATTTTTGATAAGGGACACAAAAGTAAAAACTGAAAGGTAAACTAATAATACTAAAAAACAAAGGTAAAGGGTAGTGTGCAACTCCCCTATCTTAGCACTCGGAGTCCCCGGCAACGGCGCCAGAAAACTAGCTTGATGGCTTCTCGCCCCTTCGTTGGTTTCCCCAAGTGGAAGGTTGAGATGTAGTGCAGCAACAATTTTCCCTCGATGAAGATACCAAGGTTTGTCTCCCGCAGGACTCCAGAGATGATAAGTAGGTGCCAGCGGCGCAACTGGCGCGGACCTGCACACAGACACATATAACTTTGTTCCCAATGAAGTTCAGAGAGGTTGTCAATCTCTCCGGTCTTGTTGTTTACAAAGGATAAACGCAAGGGATAATGATAGCAAATAAAAGCAGTAAAGTAAATGTAGCGTGGAAACAGTGATAAGGATATGGACCGGGATACGTGATGTTTTCTAGTGATGTCTCTCTCCCAAAAGACGATAAAATTTCTATGCGAGGTAAACAAATTACAGAAAGGCAATTGACAGGATTATGAACGCACCGCAATGCTAACTATGCTACAAAAGAAAGGACGAGGTTCAAAAGCGCGGGCAGTACGCCAAAATAAGTAGACCGAAATGCATCTGCATTTACTACTAATCATCCACCTTGAGATATCTATCCAGAACATCTTGCTGGTATTAAGTTGCGAGCCCCACCCAAAGTGTAAACCCAAAGCAACAGACAACTGCATTAAAAAGAACTCTGCGTAAAGTAAACAATCCTTGTAACCGTCGTTACAAGCACCGTTGTTTTCCCCCTTGTGGCAACAGCACATCCCCTAGACTCATGTTTCTGTCACTCAAGCATGTCATCGGGGAGGCATGAACCCACAATCTAGCACAACGTTCCCTCTTGGGGTCACTACCTACTACTTGGCCAAAGCAATAAACAACAACGGAGAACATGCAAGAATTACTTAGGAACAAAAATATAAGAGATAAAAACCAAATATATTACTCTATCACAATCTGAACATAATCTCATAATCCATCAGATCCGATCAAACTCAACATAGGATAGCAGAAATATTACAAAGGTGCCTCGATCATGTAGGGAAGCTCACGAGGTCTAAACAATGAAGATCAAAGAGGGGAGGAGAAACTCACATAGCTACTGATCACAGACCCATGGTCCAAGGAAAACTACTCACGAGACATCCGGGGAGCATCCATGGTGGAGAGGAGACTCCCGGAGGTCAATCCTCCCTCCGGCAGGGTGCCGGGAAGAGGTCTTCTGGTGCTCCCGATCTTGGAAGCGCGGCGGCGGCGGAACAGAGGCGAGTTCGCGGAATAAGGTTCTTCTTCTAGAGTTTTCCCGTGACGGGGGATAAATAGGCGAACGGAGGCAGCCAGAGGTGGGCCAGGGGCCCCAGGCGCCCCCCTGGCGCGGCCAGTGGTGGGGCCGCGCCGGGTGGCCGCCTGGGCCCCCCTAGCTCCCCTCTGGCCCCTCCCGGGCTCTTCTAGAAGCTTCCTGCATGCTGATATTTCCTGTATTTTTCCCGGAATTTTTCTGGCACTTTTTATATGGGGGAAAACTGAAATAGAAAAACAACAGAAAACAGGAACTGGCACTGGGGTGCACTGAGTTAATAGGTTAGTCAAAATATGATCAAAAGTGTATGAAAGTGTATCTAGATCATAGCAATATCACACAAAACATGCATGGAGCAAGCAGAAATTATAGATACGTTTTGGACGTATCAACAACCGACGACCACTCGACGACACGCCGTCGCACGAGCACCTACCGCCAGCCAGGACAACGACTCCGAGACACCGGTGGGCGAATACTATGACCCAGATCGAAGGCTAGACGAATTCGCCAATCTCATAAAGAACCAAAATCTAAGCAAGGGGATCGAAATCGACCCGCGAGCTCACGAGCACCCAGCAGACCATGCGCTGTTCTTCCGAATCTCAAGGAGGAAACGACATGCCGGATCCAACAAGCTCACGGTCATGGAACGGCTAGAAGGACCCTGCATGATCCACTGCTTCGAAGACAACTGGGGAAACATTAGATCGAGCCACACTTTGGGAGACTGCCGCCTGTTCAACGAACTCGCCGACAGCCTCAAGGAGGAAAAACAGCGAGAAGCCAAGCACGCCCGAGGAACCGAGCAGTTGCCGACTCAAGGACAGGTGTACACAATCCAAGAAGGCAGGGTTTCGCAAGCCCAACAGGACGCCTACACCCTGCAGGCTAGAGCAACCGAGAACCTAAACGCAGTCGAAGTATATCAGCCACACAATGCAGAAATTAGCATCACGTTCTCTCAGAGCGATCACCCGCCTGCAGTCCCAAGGCCGTGGCACGCACCCCTGGTACTCGAAGCCCAAATTGGAGTGTACAACTTGGACAGAATCTTCATGGACGGAGGCAGCAACATGAATATCATCTTCGCCTGCACCCTGCAAAAGACGCTGATCCAACGATCAGTATGGAAGAAATCGAGCACCGTGTTACACGGGGTAGTCCCAGGAGAAGCAACCACATCCCTCGGAGTCGTCGAGCTTGAAGTTGTCTTCGGCAACCGATGGAACTTCGCAAAGCACGTCCTCGAGTTCGAAGTACTCGACTGGCAATCGCAGTATCACGCCATATTGGTACGGCCAGCATTCGCGCAGTTCATGGCGGTTCCACATTACGCCTACCTCAAGCTCAAGATGCCAGGATCAACGGGAGTCCTCACGATCAACGGAAGCTTCATCAAATCAGATCAATGCGACCGTGATTTCCACAAAGTCTCCGACACTTTCGGAGCCGAGCAAGAACTCACAGAAATAGCCATGGCGACAGACAAAAGCATCTTCCCGCTAGCAAGCCAAAGCGAGTAAAAAGAATATGGATGGGATTCCAGGATCGACAGAGACACGGTCAATCACCAGGCGCACTCGACGGACTCAGAAAAAGCAGGCCACCCCAAAATGCACTTCGGCCTGAACAACGCAGGAATAATACACCAGGGAATGACGCAATCATACATGAGAAACCAGATCGGTGGAAACATCCAGGCCTACACAGACGAGATCATCACAACAATCAAAGAACTCGGACTAGAAGCAGACACAGAGGATGACAACACGGGTGAACCAGCGCAAGTGGCAGCCGCAAATCCAATAGTTAATGAGTAAGCCAACAACGCAGTCGAGGAGCCAGAGCCAGCAGCACCCGAGGACCCATCTTGGAGAGAGCCACTCCTCAGGTTCCTAATCGACGGCACCCTACCGCAGGATGTCCCAGAAGCAAAACGCATCAGTCGGCGTTCCAAAACATTCACAGTAATCAATGGACAACTCTACAAACACAGCCTTTCCCAGGTCCTAAAAAAATGCATAGACGAGGAAGACGACAAAACTCTACTACTGGAGATCCCCGAAGGCACCTGCGGGCACCATACCTGCAGTCTAGCACTCGTGGCCAAAGCCCTTCGAGCAAGACTCTATTGGCCAACAGCCATGAGAAACGCAGAGGACATCTTACAGCGTTGCATTTCCTGCCAAAAACTTGCCAGCAGACCGCACACTCTAGCCTCGGAACTCAAAACGATACCACTATCATGGCCGTTCGCCACCTGGGGACTCGACATGGTGGGCCCACTCAAGAAATCATCAAAGGGCGGAAGGACACACCTGCTCGTCGCAGTCGACAAGTTCACTAAATGGATCGAAGCAGTGCCCATCACCAGCTCCACAACCCTCACGGCTGTCAACTTCATCAAATCGATCATCTTCAGGTTCGGAGTGCCACACAACATCATCACGGACAATGGCACGAACTTCACAGCTGCAGAATTCCAGAACTTTTGCGAAGAACTGGGCATCAAAATCAATTATGCATCAGTCGCGCACCCGCAGTCCAACGGCCAAGTGGAAAAAGCAAACGACATTGTATGCGGGGGAATCAAGAAGTGGCTCCTCGCACCACTCGAGAAAGCCGCCGGCAACTGGGTAGAAGAACTCCCCGCGGTACTATGGAGCCTACGAACTACACCAACACCGCGACCCAGTACACACCCTTCTTCATGGTGTACGGGGCAGAGGCAGTACTACCACATGACCTCAAGTTCGGAGCACCTCGGGTCACCGGGTACGAAGAAGAAGAAGAAGAAGAAGAAGAAGCATTACAAGATGATAAAGACACAGGTGACGAAGAAAGAGATACAACCTTGGCAAAATCACAGGGGTACCAGGACAAGCTACGCACCTACCAAAGCAGTCGCTTGCGCACTCGAACCTTCAACAAAGGTGACCTAGTCCTACGGCAGATACAAGAGAAGGTCCACAAACTTGCCCCCCAATGGGAAGGACCATTTATAGTCTCAGAAGTCATCGGAGGTGGCGCCTACAGGATGAAGAACCCGAAGACAGACGAGGACATGGGTAACCCATGGAACGTAGAAAACTTGCGACTGTTCTATCCATAGTCCCCATCGGTCAGACATGACTGGCAACTCATGTAGCCGCTCGACCGCAAATAAATAAACGATGCCATCTTCGTTGTCATAGATAGGCTTTCCAAAGTTGCTCACTTCCTTCCAGTTCGCGAGTCTATAACTGCTAGCCATTTAGCGGACTTGTACGTCTCTAGAGTTGTATCCCTTCACGGTGTTCCTTTGGAAATCAATTCTGATCGCGGTAGCCTTTTCACCTCTAGATTTTGGGGAAGCTTTCAGAATGCTATGGGAACTCATCTCTCCTTTAGTATAGCTTTCCATCCTCAGTCTAGCGGTCAAGTCGAAAGGGTTAACCAAATTCTTGAAGACATGCTCAGATCTTGTGTTATATCATTCGGAAAGAATCGGGAGAAGTCTCTGCCATTCGCCGAATTTTCTTATAACAATAGTTTTCAATCTAGTCTGAACATGGCTCCTTTTGAACTCCTATATGGAAGATGATGTCGAACACCTTTAAACTGGTCAGAAACCGGTGAAAGACAATTCTTTGGACCGGATATGATCAAGGAAGCAGAAGAGCAAGTTCACATTGTTCGTGATCAATTGAAAGCAGCCCAGTCTCGTCAGAAAAGCTACTATGATCGTCATCATAGGCAAGAGCGCTACAATCTGAATGAGAAGGCTTAACTTCGGGTTACTCCTCTGAAGGGAACCCAACGTTTCGGTATCAAAGGCAAGTTGGCCCCACGTTACATCGGACCTTCCCACATTCTTGCTAAACATGGAGAAGTTGCCTACCAACTTGAACTACCCCCACACCTTTCCCGAGTACATGATGTATTCCATGTGTCCCAACTCAGGCGTTGCTTCAAGGACCCCATCCGCGAAGTCGACCATGAAACGCTTGATCTCCAAGATGACCTTTCTTATCGAGAATACCCCGTTCGTATTCTTGATTCCGTAGAGCGTGTCACTCGTCGTCAGAAGATTAAGTTTCTGAAAGTGCAATGGTCACACCACTCTGAGAGAGAAGCTACGTGGGAAAGAGGAGACCGTCTCAGTGCCGAGTACCCCACCTTCCTCCCGCAAACTTCTGAATCTCGGGACGAGATTCTGTTGAGTGGGGGCGAGTTGTCAGAACCCTCTGTTAGGTAATGTGCTAGGATCAAAGTCATCTTGCATCATGTTAAAAATTTCAAAAGAAGTCATTGAAATCAAATTCAAAAGCAAAATGGGAGAAGGAACACCCCCCAGATGAATTAATTCAAAAGGCCAGAAATAAATCTTCTCCAAAAATTCATGTTTGATTTTTGAAAAGTCTTATAAATGAGAGTGATCACATATCAAGTGATGTGGGACCCACCCCATGCTCATGGATTTTTCAAATATTCAAACAGTGCCTTGGAATTAATCAAAAACCCCTATTTGATTTAAAGTTCAAATTATTTGAATTTTAAAAATGTTCAAAATTTATAAGTGGCTAGTATATTATTTTGTGAGGCCATATAAAAATTATGAGCATTTAATAAAATGGTTTGCTATTTATTTTAGCTAGCCAAAACAAATGTCACAAGAAAACAGAAAAGGAAAATAAGAAAAAGAAGCAGAGAAACTTACCTAGCGCCCAGGCGAGAGCAGCCCAGCTAGCCCAGCCGGCCCACCAGGGGCAGCAGGGTCTTCTTCCTCGTCCCGTGCACCCAAGCTGCTCGGTGGAAAGACACCGAGCCAGCCGTGGACGCCACGTCGACGCCGAGGACCTTCCAGGCCTCCCCGTGCCTCCTTCCTTCGCCTGGAGACGCCCTGGAGCACGCCTCCTCCATTCCCCCCTCTCCTGTTCGTCTCTCCCTCTCCCCGCGTGAGTTCTTCGACACCCGAGAAGATCAGCAGCGCACCCGCCATGGAAACTCGTGGCCGGAGCCCGAGCTAAGCCACCAGAGCTTGTCCTTACTCCTCACCGTCTTTGTCTTCGTCTCTGCACAAGGAATCGCTAGCTGAATCGACCCCGAGCCAACGGAATCATCGCCAAGTCGCCACCGGACCCGCGAGATCCCGACAACGAATTCATCACCGTCGCGCCACCAATCGCCCTGTCGTCTGCACCGTTGAGCTCAGGGTGAGCTTCACCGTTTCCCCCAACCTAGCACCATCCCGTTCGTCCTCTATGTTGTTCCACCATGGGAGCCGAACTCCGTCGCCGCCATGGCTGACCCCGAGCTCGCCCCCGTGCCTTTACGCCTTGGTTCGAGCGCGCTTCGTGTTCCCCAACGCCACAGCTTCACAACGCGCTAGACCACGCTCGTTTTCGTGCACTGCAACGTCGTCTGCTTCAAAGGCGAGCCACGGCAGCCTCAAGAGCTCGTCGCCGGCATCACTCCGGTGCCCCCCGGTGGCGCTGCTGTGCTCTGGGTGATGCGCGCATGCTCGAGCTTCCGTTTGGTGGCCTCAGCGCACCAAATGGTGGCCGGAGACGCCCTCCCCTGTGTCGCCGCCGCCTCGGTTGGTCGCCGGCGTTGAGCCGCCGGCGAGGCTGACATGTCCAGTGTGGTTAGCCACTAATCCCCTCACTAATCCAACCCCAGTGAGGCTGACAGTGGGCCCCAGGCCCCTAATCCTCTCTGTTTAATTAAACAGAGAGGGGATTAGCCTCTGAGTCATTGACAGGTCGGGCCCCCATGTCAGTTTGACTGGGTCAAAAACCCCTGATGTCATGCTGACGCAACACTGACGCAGTAATTCGAATAAGTGATTTATATAAATTTAGAAATTCTAGAAAAGGGCTGAAACTTTGGAAATTCATAGAAAATTCATATTAACTCCAAATTTAACAAATAATATATGAAAAATGATCAGGAGAAAATAAGCTATCCAAATTTCCAACTTTCAACTATGTTTGAGTTGAATTTAAAATGTGACCAGTAGCATTTGCTATTTGGTTTAAATGGAATTAAATCAAATTCATTTCAAATGCTTTTGCAATTTGAACCATAGCAACATACCACATTATACTTGAACTTTAGAGGCATATCATACACATTTCAAAATGGTTTGACTTGATCAAACAATGTCATATGCAACTTGGATAAATTGGAAATCATATGTGGAGTTTAAATTTGCAAATTCAATTGCAAATACCCCATTTAAGTGGAATTGCTTCACACATCAAAGCATATACATCAAGTTTCAACCTTCAACCATGTGATTGTGCATTGTATTTACTTTGCTACCTTGTTTGTTGTTTGTCGAGTAGAGGTGGAACCGGAACAGGAGGCTGCCCCCTTCGTTGAAGACCCTGAACCCGAACCTCGTCAGCAAGGCAAGCAAACCCCCATTGATCATCTCGATAAAATTCCACTTCCCTCTCATGTCTCGCTTATGCATTATATAGGATGATTATCATGCTACGTTTCTACCGCATAGATGAACCCATTCCTTTGCATGACCTATCATTTGTTACAGTAGTAAGAAAACCACAATCCTAGCAAATGTAGGAGTTGATTGATATCATGTGGCCCCTGCAATTGTTACTGCTTATTGCATGCTTAGAGTGATACAATGTTGATACTGTTATGTGAGTCGGGATGGTAGTGATCATGATGATGTTGGTGGAAAGGTGTTGGTGAATCTACCCTAATACAAGGTGAACGATGAGAGGCTGTGTAGGAGTACACGGTGGGTTGTCTCGTTGAACACCGCCCTAAGTCCGAGTTCTTGTGTGGTGATACAAGATGAAGAGTACAACCACACATTGGGCTCACTGACCCCTCTGAACCTATTAACTCATCCCTTTCGATGTCCAAATGTCGCAATAGTTCGGAGTTCTGGTAGGTTTGTGGCCTGGCTGCTAAGTGAGAGAACGACTCATCCGAGACCGGCTTACGCACCACGCACACATCATCTGGGTCCACTTCGGTAAACCGGCCGGGTTCACGATAGTGGTAGCCAACCTAGGTAGGCGTCTTTCTTGGACTAGATAGGCTATGAGGTAACGTTTGTGGTGAGCATCCTCGCTGAAACCCCTTGAATGGTGTCGAGATCAAAGGCGGTAAATGATGATCATGTGTGTGTAGCGGTACACCCCTGCAGGGTTAACAAAACTATTTGAATAGCCGCGTCCGCGGTCAAGGACTGCTTGGAAAGCTTAGCTTGATTATTAGACAACTTGAACTGGATACTTCTAAAACACACCAAGATAAGTGTGAGTGCTATGGCGTGCTTTCTCGTGGGGAAGTCGAGGAAGGCACCATAGTGGTGTAATTGGTTGGAGATGTAGTGGACTTGTGTACGGTTCTTACCTCAAGTCTGGTACTCATCGCTCAGGACTAGCCAAGTCAAAGCTGGCACTTCTGCAATTGAACCCCACCTCCCTTTACCTTGATACATGTGCATGAGTAGTATAGCTCCTATGTAAGTCTTGCTGAGTACGACTTTGTACTCACGTTTGCTTATTCTATGTTTTAGATGAACCCACCTACCTGATGGTGGCTTCTACCCGAAGCTCGAAGAATGAAGACTCAGACCAAGACCAAGCTAGTGTATTCCCAGTCAGCAGACTGGTTCCCTCGTGGAAGGGCTTGTTTATAGATAAGGCTTCTCTAAACCATTTGTTAAACTTGTCTGTACTCAGACCTACTTTGCTTCCGCATGCTTGTTGTAATGTTGGATCACAGACTTGTGATCCCTGTGTGCACTCTGTAAGAGTTATCAATAAAGTATATACTTTGTAGAGAATTGCAATGATACCTGCTGTTCATACTAGACATGTGTGCTGCGTGTATGTTTATAGCATGCATGTCCTAGTAAGGGTTTTCGAGACCTTAGTTGTGATCTGGCTGGCGGTCTTTCATACACCAAGTGGCCCTTAGATGTGCGCAGCTTGGGGCATCGCGATGCGATTGCTCGAGACTCCGTCTCGTGCACACTTTGTGGTATGATCGAGCCCGCCCTAGACCCCGACTAAGTGATCGGGCTGGAGTAAGTCTATGTAAGGGTTATAATACAATCGATAGTATGGTTGAGGCGACTTGTCTACGAGTATGGGAGTTCACCACCCATATCTTTTAGATTTGTGTGCGGACGATGAGGACCCATCTCAGTTGATCATCCGGCCTGAATGGGATGCCCCTCTCGTTCGATGCTTTCGGAGAACGTTTTGTGCTTGGCCTTGTCTGCTTAGACAAGTGGGTACGGTTCTCGGCTCTCCATATGATTGTGTTGTAGCGAGGCTTGCTTACGCTAACCCCGGGTCCCGACAGACTCAGTGCAACAACCAACTCTCTTTAACAAGATAAATATGAAAACTAAAAAGAGTTCCAGCAACAAACTAAACAAAAGCCAAGGCTCTTGCTAAAGACAAACTAAGACTGAAACTAAACATGGCAGTAGCTATGAAAAGATAAAGAACACACGACAGCAAAATGATAAGCAGGAAAAATCCTATGATGTGTTCTAAATTTTGAAAGTGGAGCGTGTTTCTCTCCTACACAAAGTAAGAAGGGATCTAACTTGTTATGAACAGCAAGCAAATCTAAAGAAACTAAAAAGTAAAACCTAAGAGCGAGACGCTCCAAGCATAGCACATAACACATGAAGTGATAAAAAATATAGTGAGACGAAGGACGAACCGATGATTGTTGATGGAGAAGGGGATGCACGGGGGCATCCCCAAGCTTAGACGCTTGAGTCTCCTTGAATATTTTTTGGGGATGCATGGGGGCATCCCCAAGCTTGAGCGCTTGACACTCCTGGATCTTCTTTCATCATCTTCCATCGCACACTTGAAAACTCCCTTCATACATAACTCATCATAAGCTGATTAGAGAGGTTAGTACCCTTAATAAATAAAAAATTTCTCCACTGGATATAAAGATATTCTTTAAGACTACTGTTTCTCAAGAGTGCCAAAAAGTTTTTGCAAAGAAAAAGCAAGCTTAAGGTTTGCAAAAGTTAGGAGAGACAAAACGTGGCAGAACCTGTGAAAAACAGAACAACAGATAGTAAAGAATTTTTTAGGGGCACTTATGCAACTCAAATCAAAAAACTCAGAACATACGGACGTAATTGTATAGATCATACTGTGTAAACATTTCAGCTCAAAAAGATGAACTGGGATTTTTCTGGAATTTTTCTGGTCACGAGGACAGAATCTGTTTTCTGGACAGCATGTCACAACTTTTACTTCCCTTGCCGTAAGAGGCTATAACTTGGCACAAAGTTGAAAAATAAAGATACAATGATGTTGATACAGTAGTAACAAACATCAAGACACAAGAAAAGCAAAAAGAAACACCTAAATTCGTTGCGGGCTGCCTCCCGAAAGCGCTTCTTTAAAGCCATTAGCTAGGCATAATGCAAAAAGAAGAATCAAGGGTATCCAAGATCAGAATCATAAAAACCCTCAAATTGATTTTCAATAAGCTCATTCTTCTTCTTACTAGGAAAGATAAACTTACCTTTCGCCATACCGCGTAATCGTATGTGCCTATTACCAATATCAATGAAGCCTTTCATAGCACGGAGGAAGTCTCTTCCAAGCACAATGTTACTTTGGTTTGGCTCCAAGATGAAGAAATCCATTGGTGCAGTCCTATGAAGGAATGCAACTTGGACTTCTTTTACCTTTCCTTTAATCTCTGAAATATCTCCATTAGAATGTTCATGATAAGATGATAATATATCCATATCCAGTTTCAAAGAATCATAAACTATTTTTGGCATAGTAGAAACTGGGGATCCAATATCACAAAGTGCAAGGAAGCCTTGGTTAGAGATGCTAATCCTAACAAAGGGCTCCCAATCATCATCTATCTCCAACATTTCTTTCTTGTTGGATTTGAGTTCCTCTATTTCCCCCAAATCTAGAGCATCCAGTCTTTTTTCAATAGTGGCAAGTCTATCTATGACAGTATCAATACTACGATCATAAACAAAATAACTAGATAGAATATGCAAAATCTCAAGAGCCCTATCTTCATCACACTCTAAAAAATCTCCTTCAGCTATAATGTCAAGAGAGTGTTTACACCACTTAAAAAGACCATGGTAAAAACTTCTAAGCACAACCTTTATAGATATCCAAGGCATAATTCTTTTATGTGCTTCAGAAATTCTGTCCCATGCCTTCTTCATATTTTCTCCATCCCTTTGATGGAAATCGAGAACTTCCGATTCCCGCAAAGAACCTAGCCCTAACATGTTCATTTAAACAAGGAGGACTACTAACAGCAAGATCATTTTTTTTTTGTAGTTTTTGGTAAAAGACACAAAGATAAAAACTGAAAGATAAACTAACAAGACTAAAAAACAAAGGTAAAGGGTAGTGTGCAACTCCCCTATCTTAGCACTTGGAGTCCCCGGCAACGGCGCCAGAAAACTTGCTTATGGCTTCTCGCCCCTTCGTTGGTTTCCCCAAGTGTAAGGTTGAGATGTAGTACAGCAGCAGTTTTCCCTCGGTGAAGATACCAAGGTTTGTCTCCAGCAGGACTCCAAAGATGATAAGTAGGTGCAAGCGGCGCAACTGGCGCGGACCTGCACACAGACACAGATAACTTTGTTCCCAACGAAGTTCAGAGAGGTTGTCAATCTCTCCGGTCTTGTTGTTTACAAAGGATAAAACGCAAGGGATAATAATAGAAAATAAAAGCAGTAAAATAAATATAGTGTGGAAACAGTGATAAGGATATGGACCGGGATACGTGATGCTCGCTAGTGACGTCTCTCCCAAAAGATGATAAAATTGCTATGCGAGGTAAACAAATTACAGAAAGGCAATTGACATGATTATGAACGCACCGCAATGCTAACTATGCTACAAAAGAAAGGAAGAGGCTCAAAAGCACGGGCAGCACGCCAAAATAAGTAGACCAAAATCCATCTGCATCTACTACTAATCATCCACCTTGAGATATCTATCCAGAACATCTCGCAGGTATTAAGTTGCAAGCCCCACCCAAAGTGTAAACCCAAAGCAACAGACAACTGCATTAAAAAGTAATCTCCGTAAAGTAAACAATCCTTGTAACCGCGGTTACAAGCACCGTTGTTTTCCCCCTTGTGGCAACAACACATCCCCTAGACTCATGTTTCTGTCACTCAAGGATGTTATCGGGGAGGCATGAACCCACAATCTAGCACAACGCTCCCTCTTGGAGTCACTACCTACTACTTGGCCAAAGCAATAAACAGCAATGGAGAACATGCAACAATTACTTAGGAACAAAAATATAAGAGTTAAAAACCAAATATATTACTCTATCACAATCTGAACATAATCTCATAATCCATCAGATCCAATCAAACTCAACACAGCAATAGCAGAAATATTACAAAGGTGCCTCGATCATGTAGGGCAGCTCACGAGGTCTAAACAATGAAGATCAAAGAGGGGAGGAGAACATCACATAGCTACTGACCATGGACCCATGGTCCAAGGAAAACTACTCACGAGACATCCGGGGAGCATCCATGGTGGAGAGGAGACTCCCGGAGGTCAATCCTCCCTCCGTCAAGGTGACGGGAAGAGGTCTTCTGGTGCTCCCGATCTTGGAAGCGCGGCGGCGGCGGAACAGAGGCGAGTTCGCGGAATAGGGTTCTTGTTCTGGAGTTTTCCCGTGACGAGGGATAAATAGGCGAAGGGAGGCAGCTAGAGGTGGGCCAGGGGCCCCAGGCGCCCCCCTGGCGTGGCCAGGGGTGGGGCCGCGCCGGGTGGCCGCCTGGGCCCCCCTGGCTCCCCTCTGGCTCCTCCCGGGCTCTTCTGGAAGCTTCCTGTATGCTGATTTTCCTGTATTTTTCCCGGAATTTTTCTGGCACTTTTTATATGGGGGAAAACTGAAATAGAAATACAGCAGAAAACAGGAACTGGCACTGGGGTGCACTGAGTTAATAGGTTCGTCCAAATATGATCAAAAGTGTACGAAAGTGTATCTAGATCATAGCAATATCACACAAAACATGCATGGAGCAAGCAGAAATTATAGATACGTTTTGGACGTATCAGGCTCGAGTACGAAACTCCCCCCGAGAGACGCTATCGTCTAAGCGATCTCTACATCAAAGCACTCGGGGGCTCGAGTACCACCTCCCCCCGAGAAACGCTCGCGCAGTATGAAGCTTAAAAGGCCCAAGCAAAAAAAAACCCGGCCAGCCTCACCTGCTGAGTACAAGGCTCGAAAGACATGGCCACAATCAGATGGAGCACAAAGTACTTTGAAGAAATTTTTGAGGGAGTACAGGACACAGACTCCTTTAGTCTTCATCCGATCGCCAACGATCACCTAAAGACTCGGGGGCTACTCCCATCGGGAGCGCTGACGCGCACCCGATAAAAGACAGAAATTAAGGGAAGAAAGATAAGGGAAACAAATCTAAGCCTACGTTTGACTCTACAACTCAAACGTAGCCTCGGGGGCTACTCCCATCGGGAGCGCTGCCGCGCACCCGATAGAACACACTAGAAAGTTAAAGTCAGTGCATCGCGGGAGGAGTTGAAGACATTTCACGCTATCACATGAAGTCGAAGACATCTCACGCTACCAGATGGAGTCGAAGACATTTCACGTTATCAGATGGAATCGAAGACATTCTGCGCTATCAGAAGGAGTCGAAGACATGACATCACAGGAGTCAAAAACACAGTTTATAGCAAGATCCCAACCACAGCTTGAATTCAACCATAAAGGTATAAAAGGACTCAACTACATTTGGATAGAAGGCAGCTCCTGTTACAAGAGGGGATTACCCAAGGAATTAAGACTTCTACATGTGTGCCCATGAGGGGTAATCGACTCTAGTACAAGGGCATCACCCAAGACAAAGGAAAAAGGAAGCTAGCAGAGGATGTCAATGACATAACAAAAGGGTGAAGCTCGACTTATTTGTCGATGCTCCACCATCTTCTTCTCCTGCTCCACCAGCTTCTTCTCCGAGTTGCCAGCGAAGATGAGGCCGCCTCCAGTTCTACAAGGTCGCTTGGCGCGCCCGCTTGTCCACGGCTTGACGTCGATGTCCTCTTTGGAGCTGATGGAGACGACATCACCACCTGAGGAGTCGCCAGAAGACGGAGTTGTAGAAGATGTAGGCGTAGGACTCCTCGACCTTGTAGAGCTGTCGCTGCTCGACTCCTGCCAATGCGGATCCGTGCTGTTGCCGCTCGGGTCGAACGCGCGGACAGTGACAGTGCTTTCGCCGTCAAAACGATAGCTGAGCATATCGCCATCCTCGCAAATTCAACTGCTGAGCAAACAAACTCCAACCAGAGACAAGAAAAATCAAGCGGGAGCTATCAACCTCCAAGTCAACATAAGAAGGAGATCGACATCTCCCTTGAAGATGAAGAAGCAAGCCATCTAAGCCACGTTCAGAGACAATGGCGGAAAAAGAAGAGGGAAGAAGAACGCGATTGGCGCTCTGGCCACGAATGCGTAAAAGAAAATCATAACGCCAGAATCCCTCCTCCAAGGGAGAGGAGGAAGGCATTGGCGCTGTACCATGGCGACCACCACGGCATGAGCATGGTGTACGACCACCACGGCCACGACGAATATGGCCACGACCAACACCTCGCCTAGAAGCCATGAGAGGAAGAAGAGAAGAAGGAAGAGGAAAAGCAGCAAGCTGGATAGAGGCGAAACGATGTGGAAGAGAAAGGCCTATTTATAAAACAAAAATCTCCCAGCACAGAGAAGCCAAGACAACAGCAGCAATTAATTCAAAGACCAAAACGTCGCAGACGTCTCAGATTCCAAGACCAAGATGCTTTCCCACGGGACGCACTGTGCGTAAGACGCGTCAATTCACGCGCGTTTCCAACGCGCGTCTCGGAAACTCAACCAGCGCCTGCCGCACGCCTCACAGTCATCATTATGACCGGTCATGAAGACGTGACGGTTCACTAGCCGAGGATCCCTGATAGCCATCAAACAGAGGCATCGTTATCCTGACAAGCGGCGAAGAATACCAACAGACGTCAAGAATGATTTCTTAAACACATTTTTCAAATATATTTAAAAACTCCCATCGGGAGAGCACATCATGAGAGTCCCAGGTGCTCCCTCACCCAAAGGTCAATGTGCTCAAGTGATCACTCGCACTCACGAGAGTCTCGGGTGCTCCCTCAACCCGACGCAAGACAAACATTCACTCGCCAAGATCATACGGCGCTAGAGTCCCAGGTGCTCCCTCACCTCAAGAGCCGAAACGACATTCGAGTGACTACTCGTGAAGAACCCCCCGTCTGAGCGCTCGAAAAAAGCTCCGCGAGTGAATGAGTGAACAACTCGCTTGATGTTTTGTTCCAAGCGGGTGCAATACTATTAGGCTTCGCGCCTCAAAAACGCACATTCCTGGAACACGATACACTGTGCCCAGATGCCACGCAAGATTAGCGTGTAGGTAAGACCCCGCTGCGAAGTTCGGCCGGGCTGGGACTTGCCGAAGAGCGATTTCACTCCCAACCTTTCCCATGCGCTGCGCATGATAGAAAAAGCCGGGCGGACGCGCCTTAGGCTATGCACATTACTGGCGGCAAATGAACACCGTAAGACCTGAAGCGGTAGGACTTTTGCTCGACACCAGTGTTCCAAGCTCACGTCGAGGGACGTGGGTTTGATTGGGCTACTGCTGTATTTGCCACTAGCACAATTCACCAAGGCTCGACCAGTCGACTCCTTGGGCCCTTTCAGCTTAGCATCCCTCGAAACAGGTTTTGTCATGGCCACCAGACTGCCAGCGACCCGCGGTTGTACCGCGCATACAAACGATCGACAAATGGATGTACTCGAGTCCCCGCGCGACTCTTCGAGTCGCCCAGGCACTCGGGGGCTACTGACGAGGGGGTGACCCCAAGAATCCTACGGATAGGCGGCAATCTCCCAGGGTGTGGCTTGCTCTGAGATGTCCTCGACTGTCTTCAAAATAGTGGATCGCGCAGTGTCCTTCGAGTTGCTCTTTAGCTGTGAGTTTGCTGGAGCCGGCGTGCCTTCTTCTCCTTGAAACTTGGAAGATCTGCGAGTGGTCTTCTGCTCGGCTGTGGACTCTTGGGTCAAGTTCTATCCCGTCACTAAGTGATTGACTTCGGATGAAGTTGGCGAATTCGTCTGGCCTTCGATCGGGGTCGTAGTACTCTCTGGTCTGGGTTTCGGAGTCGCTGTCTTGGCATATGGTGGCGGTCCGGGCGGCGGCGGGTCGTCGTTTGGTGGGCGAGTCTTCGGCCACGCGCCGCGACTCCTCGAGTGGGGTACTCGGGTAGTCTCCTCGTGCTTGTCTTCTGGGTCGTCGAGTTCTTTTCCGTCTGTGATGGATCTGACAGTCGTCGAGGTGCTGGACTTGGTTTGGCTATAGGCTGGGTGATCCTGATGGGGCGATGGAGATGCTTGCGGTGAACTTGAATCTCTCGAGCGGGCTAGATCTGGCTCTAGTCCTCGAGCCTTGATCTGTTGAGGTCGGGACCGCCGAGATCGTGATTCCAACCTGTGTAGTTCCCACAGACGGTGCCGATTGACGGGGATCAACCCCGACAAATCCCATGGTCAGTGACCCTGGGTTAGTCATAGAGATGGCACAGGTTGGACGATACTCGTCGGCAAACAGGAGAAGCACTTCTTGCTCGATATTATTGCGTGAGGGGGCGATTACAGTGGAGGCCAAGGCGAGTTCTCGCAAGGCTAGATGAGTAGATGCGTATTGAATTGGTCTGGACGTCTCTCCTCCTAGCCTTTATATACTAGGCTAGGTCCCAGGGAGTCCGTACTAGGTTACAAGGATGGTTTCCTAGTTCTAGTCTTTCCTTGTACGCCAAGTCGCACCTTCCATGTTAGTCGCGGACTCCTACGTCGGTGCCTGGGTGGGCCCATCGTGGCCTTATCGTAGCTTCCCAGTGGGCCTTCTGTCTTCATACGCACCAGGTAGTCTCACATGCAGGAGTCGTGGGTTCACCCCCTCGTCATCATCACAGTCATGAACTCATCATGATCAGGCCGATTGTGACGGCGATTATGCACGTCACGTCGCCGTGTTAGTACTTGTTATGCGGAGGCTCGATCGGATTTTCCTTTCTTTTTCTTTGAGGAATTGTAGTGACTTGGACATTCTACTGTTGGGAAACAGCAAGAATCCTGCCGTTGTGGCTGCTTAGCTTAACTACTAGCTGAATCTGAGGTGTGACTGGATTAACATGGTCTAGCTAATGGTCTGTCTGTACTTAGCATATGACGAACTGAAAATGAGTAATCTGAAGAAGGGAAGTCTCTGCAAGCAAGGAATGATTCAGGTGTTGATAATAGAGAGATAGACCACTCAAAAGGAAGACTCAGCTAGAAGACATGTCCTGAAGAGAAGACCCAAATTGCTACAGTGCACACATGAAGTCCTCTACTGAGGCGGCTGCTACAGTACTGACATGGACTCTCCACAGGATCCATGAGTCGTCTGCTACAGTACCGACATGGCTCTCTACAGGACCCATAAGTCGCCTGCTACAGTACCGACATGGCTCTCTACAGGACGCATGAGTCGGCTACTACAGTACCGACATGACTCTCTATAGGACCCATGAGTCGGTTGCTATAGTACCGACATGACTCCCTACAATACCCAAGAGTCGGCCTGCTACAGTATCCGCAGGGGGTCCTCTATAGTATCCAAGAGTCGGCCTACTACAGTGTCCGCAGGGGGGTATGCTACAATAAAAACAGGATCCACTATAGGAAAGAAGCCCCAATCTCGGAAGGAGTCTACCTAACTTGGAAGGCACGAAAGACTATAAGCCTTAGAGTAGGAATCAGATTGATATCCGACTTACAATACAAGATGATACTAGTTTGTATCAGAATAGGACTCTACATGTAAGCCTCCCCCTTCCACCTATATAAGGAGGGGTAGGGCGCCCATAGAGGCCAAGTTGACCAGAGTAGGCTTTGCCAAAGTAGGCTTCTGCCAAAGTAGGCTTTCGCCAGAGTAGGCTTCCGCCAAAGTAGGGTTTTGCCAGAATACAATTGTATGAGAGTCGGCGACACACCGACGACTCCCCGTGAGCAAAGGAAAAAGACCTAGCCTCAAACAGCATGTAGGGTCTTTACCGGACGATGTTTCCCGGGGCCTGAAGCTGTATAAAATTGCGTTTTCTCTCTGTGTGATGTTCTTCTTCCTCGTATACTCGTAGCAAAGGCCCCATAATCAAGTTCTCTCATGAGGACATCTGCCGTTACTTTCCCACAACAGAAACCCTGAAGACAGAACCCTTTTTCGCGATCTCGCCTCTATTCCGCCGCCGCGGCGCTTCCAAGATCGGGAGCGCCAATAGACCTCTTCCCAGCACCCTGCCGGAGGGAGAATTGACCTCCGGGAGCTTCTCCACCACCATGGATGCTTCCCGGATGATCCGTGAGTAGTCCACCTTGGACCATGGGTCCATGATCAGTAGCTATGTGATGTTCTCCTGCCCTCTTTGTTCTTCAGGGATTAGAGCTTGTGAGCCGCCCTACATGATCAAGGCACATATGTAATTCTTTCTCCTGTTGCTATGCTGAGTTTGCTGGGATCTGATGGATTATGAGATTATATTCAGATAGTGATTGAGTAATATATTTGGTTCTTATCTTTTATATTTTTGTTCTTGATTAATTCTTTCATGTTCTCCGTTGTTGTTTATTTCTTTAGCCAAGTAGTAGGTAGTGACTCCAAGAGGGAGCGTTATGCTTGATTGTGGGTTCATGCCCCCTGATGACTAGCTTGAGTGACAGAAACATGAGTCTAGGGGATGTGCTGTTGCTACAAGGGGGAAAACAACAGTGCTTGTAACCGCGGTTGCAAGGATTGTTTACTTTACGCAAAGTTCTTTTAATGCAGTTGTCTGTTGCTTTGGGTTTACACTTTAGGTGGGTCTCACAACTTAATACCAGCGAGATGTTCTGGATAGATATCTCAAGGTGGATTATTAGTAGTAGATGCAGATGGATTTCGGTCTACTTATTTTGGCGTACCACCCATGCTTTTGAGTCTCTTCCTTTCTTTGTAGCATAGTTAGCATAGGTTTGCGCCCGTAATCCTGTCAATTGCCCAAATGTGATTTGTTTACCTCGCATAGAAGTTTTATCGTCTTTTGGAAGAGAGAAAAAATCACTAGTGAATATCATGGGACCCCGGTCCATATTTCCACACATATTACACACTCAATTTACTTCCTGCTTTTACTTTATAGTTATAGCTATCACTACCTATTATCTGTTGCGTTGATCCTTTGTAAACAACAAGGCCGGAGAGATTGACAACCTCTTTGTACTCCTTGGGAGCAAAGTTATTTGTTGTGTTTGCAGGTCCAAGTAAAGCAAGTGATTATCATAAATGTCGCATCATTTTCCGAACCACCTACTTGTAGTTATTAGAGTCCTACGGGATACAATCTTAAACCTTGGTATCTTTTCCAAGGGAAATCTTGATGCTACACTACATCCAACCTTCCACTTGGGGTAACCAACGAGGAGTTAGCATCAGCCTCCCTCCACCTACCATTAGCAGTTAGTGGCCAACATTTAGTTCCATTTCATTCCATCATCAAGTATGGAGGGCAAGTGCAAGCTTTCGTAAAAAATGTGAAATAAGTGAGAAATGGGCATTCTCCAGACCGGCCTCTGCCTCATTAATTTTACTAGAATAAACTTTGTCAAGGAGTAAAACATTTTTACCATGAAAGATAATTATTCCCTCTAACGCCCCATGAGCTTGTACGGATACATAAGAGAAGTACGTTTGAATAATTTTGAGATGGTACAAGAAAGTCTTCGTTAGGATGGCCGATAAATACCATATATAGGAAGGTATGGTGGACTCATATGGCACAACTGGTTTCAAGGATTTTGGATGCACAAGAAGAATTCCGCTTAGTACGGCGAAGGCTAGCAAAAGACGGGGAAGCGACCAACTAGAGAGCAATAACGGTCATAATCATGCAGAGCGACAAAGCAACATTGAATCGGGCATGAAAGTGATATAAGTGTTCTGAAAAAAAAAATCAAGGCTTTGGTAGACTTTCAGTCATAAACATGTGTAAGCATGTGCCAAGTCAATCCAAAAATTATCCGAAGGGAAAATACCACATCAATATGCCAAATCATGAAACAATGCAATGCATGTAAATCATTTCAATAACACATTATGCACTCTAGCTATTTGAGACTAGTCACAAGAAAGCATGAACTACTAAGAAAGCATTGTAAACATAGCACTATGTCGCTACAAGCTGGTCTCTAGATCATAAGTACAGGCATATGTACAAAAGTGGAAACAAAAAGAGTTCATACCGGATTTCCTTGTTGCATCCCTTCCGTCGATCTTCGTCATTATTGCCTCATCGCTGATGCTAGAGAGGAAGTGATAGCTTCTCGCCCCTCGTTGGTTACCCCAAGTGGAAGGTTGAGATGTAGCGTAGCAGCAAGATTTCCCCTAATGTAGAGGATAGGGTTTATGTCTCCAGTAGGACTCCAAAGACGACAAGTAGGTGGAAAGGAAGCAATGGCACCATTTTAAGACAAAAGTTGCTTCCTTGACCTGGAACTGCACACACAACAAATAACTTTTCTCCCAACGAGTACAGAGAGGTTGTCGATCTCTCCGGCCTTGTTGTTTACAAAGGATTGATACGTCCCAAACGTATCTATAATTTCTGCTTGGTCCATGCATGTTTAGTGTGATATTGCTATGATCTAAATACACTTTCATACACTTTTGATCATATTTGGACTAACTTATTAACTCAGTGCACCACAGTGCTAGTTCCTGTTTTCTGTTGTTTTTCTATTTCAGTTTTCCCTCATATTAAAAGTGCTCCAAAAATTCGGGAAAAATAAGATAAAAAATCAGCGCAACGGAAGCTTCCGGAACCCCGAAGGAGGGCTAGAGGGGCCCCACTTGATGCCCAGGCGTCCAAGTGGCGCGACCTAGGCCTTGGCCGCGCCACCAGGGCGCCTGGACCCCTGGTGTCCCCCTGGCTGCCCCCTTCGCCTATTTAATATCCGTGACGCGAAACCCCCGAAGACAGAACCCCTTTTCACGATCTCGCCTCTGTTCCGCCGCCGTCGCGCTTCCAAGATCAGGAGCGCCAGCAAACTTCTTCCCGGCACCCTGCCGGAGGGAGGATTGACCTCCGGGAGCTTCCCCTCCACCATGGACGCTTCCCGGATGTGTCGTGAGAAGTTTTCTTTGGACCATGGATCCGTGATCAGTAGCTATCTGATGTTCTCCTCCCCTCTTTGCTCTCCATGGTTTAGGCCTCGCGAGCTTCCCTACATGATCGAGGCACATATGTAATCTTTCTGTTGTTGCTATGCTGAGTTTGCTGGGATCTGAGTGATTATGAGATTATGTTCAGATTGTGATTGAGTAATATATTTGGTTCTTATCTTTTATATTGTTGTTCTTAAGTAATTCTTGCATGTTCTTCGTTGCTGTTTATTTCTTTGGCCAAGTAGTAGGTAGTGACTCCAAGAGGGAATGTTATGCTCGATTGTGGGCTCATGCCCCCTGATGACACGCTTGAGTGACAGAAACATGAGTCTAGGGGATGTGTTGTTTCAACAAGGGGATAACAACGGTGCTTGTAACCGCGGTTGCAAGGATTGTTTACTTTACGCAAAGTGCTTTTAATGCAGTTGTCTGTTGCTTTGGGTTTACACTTTGGGTGGGGCTCGCAACTTAATACCAGGCAGATGTTCTGGATAGATATCTCAAGGTGGATGATTAGTAGTAGATGCAGTTGGATTTCAGTCTACTTGTTTTTGCGTACCACCCATGCTTTTGAGCCTCGTCCTTTCTTTGTAGCATAGTTAGCATTGCGGTGTGTTTTTAATCCAGTCAATTGCCCAGCTGTAATTTGGTTACCTTTCATAGCAGTTTTATCATCTTTTGGGATAGAGACATCACTAGTGAACATCACGGGACCCCGATCCATATTCTCATCACTCTTTTACACGCTTATTTACTTTCTTGCTTTTACTTCCTAGTTGCTATCATTATCACTATTATCTGTTGCGTTGATCCTTTGTGAATAACAAGGCCGGAGAGATTGAAAACCTCTCTGTACTCGTTGGGAAGCAAAGTTATTTGTTTTATGTGCAGGTCCACGTCAGTTGCGCCGCTGACACCTACTTATCATCTCCGGAGTCCTACTGGAGACAAACCTTGGTATCTTCGCCGAGGGAAATTTATTGCTATCCTATATCTCACCTTCCACTTGGGGTAACCAACGAGGGGTGAGAAGCCATCAAGCATCAACGCAACAAATAATAGGTAGTGATAGCTATAACTAGAAAGTAAAAGAAGGAAGTAAGTTGAGTGTGTAACAGTGGTGGAAATATGGACCGAGGTCCCATGATGTTCACTAGTGATGTCTCTCTCCCAAAAGACGATGAAACTTCTATGCGAGGTAAAGAAATAACAGCTGGGCAATTGATAGGATTACGGGCGCAAACCAATGCTAACGATGCTACAAAAGACAGGAAGAGGCTCAAAAGCATGGGCAGTACGCCAAGATAAGTAGACTGAAATCCATCAGAATCAAATATATTACTCATGCAAGAATTACTCAAGAAAAAAAATATAAAATAGAAGAACCAAATATATTACTCATCTCAATCTGAACATAGTCTCATAATCCATCACATCCCAGCAAACTCAACATAGCAACAACAGAAAGAATTATATATGTGCCTTGATCATGTAGGGCAGCTCACAAGGTCTAATCCATGAAGAACAAAGAGGGAAAGAGAACATCACATAGCTACTGATCATGGACCCATGGTCCAAGGTGGACTACTCACGGATCATCCGGGAAGCGTCCAAGGTTGTGGAGAATCTCCCGGAGGTCAAGCCTCCCTCCGACAGGGTGCAAGGAAGAGGTCTCCTAGCGCTCCCAATCTTGGAAGCGCGGGGCGCCTGAACATAGGCGAGATCGCGAAAAAGGGTTCTGTCTTCGGACGTTTCAGGACGAGACAAATATATAGGCGAAGGGGGGGCAACCGGGGGCCACCAGGGAGTGCACGCGCCCCCCTGACGCGGCCTAGGGTGGCCCCTCGCCTGATACGTTCCAAACGTATCGATAATTTATACTTGCTCCATGCATGTTTTGTGTGATATTGCTATCATGTAGATACACTTTCATACACTATTGATCATATTTGGACTAACCAATTAACTCAGTGCACCCCAGTGCCATTTTCTGTTTTCTACTGTTTTTCTATTTCAGTTTTCCCCCATATTAAAAGTGCTCCAAAAATTCAGGAAAAATCAGATAAAAAATCAGCGTGAAGGAACCTTCCGGAGTCCCGAAGGGGGACCAGGTGGGACCCACCAGGGCCCCAGGTGACCACTTGGCGCGGCCTAGGGCTTGGTCACGCCACGGGGGCGCCTGGAACCCTGGTGGCGCCCTTGGCTGCCCCCTTCGCCTATATATCTCCCGTGATGTGAAACTTCCGAAGATAGAACCCTTTTTCGCGATCTCGCCTCTGTTCCGCCGCCGCCGCGCTTCCAAGATCGGGAGCACTAGCAGACCTCTCTCCGGCACCCTGCCGGAGGGAGGATCGACCTCCGGGATCTTCCCCTCCACCATGGACGCTTCCAGGATGTGCCGTGAGTAGTTTTGGACCATATGTCCGTGATCAGTAGCTATGTGATGTTCTCCTCCCCTCTTTGTTCTTCATGGTAGACCTCGTGAGATGCCCTACATGATCGAGGCACATATGTAATCTTTCTGCTGTTGCTATGCTGAGTTTGATGGGATCTGATGGATTATGAGATTATGTTCATATTGTGATAGAGTAATATATTTGGTTCTTATCTTTTATATTTTTGTTCCTAAGTAATTATTGCATGTTCTCCTTTGCTGTTTATTGCTTTGCCAAGTAGTAGGTAGTAACTTCAAGAGGGAACGTTATTCTCGATTGTGGGTTCATGCCCCCTGATTACACGCTTGAGTGACAGAAACATGAGTCTAGGTGATGTGCTGTTGCCACAAGAGGGGAAAACAACGATGCTTGTAACCGCTGTTGCAAGGATTGTTTACTTTACGCAAAGTTCTTTTTAATGCAGTTGTCTGTTGCTTTGGGTTTACACTTTGGGGGGGGCTCGCAATTTAATACCAGTGAGATGTTCTGGATAGATATCTCAAGTTGGATGATTAGTACTAGATGCAGATGGATTTCGGTCTACTTATTTTGGCGTATTGCCCATGCTTTGGAGCCTCTTCCTTTCTGTTGTAGCATAGTTAGCATTGCGGTGCGTTTATAATCCTGTCAATTGCCCATCTGTAATTTGTTTACCTCGCATAGCAGTTTTATCATCTTTTGGGAGAGAGACATCACTAGTGAACATCACGTGACCCCGGTCCATATTCTCATCATTGTTTACACGCTCATTTACTTTCAAGCTTTTACTTTCAGTTTCTATCATTATCATTATCCCTTGTGTTTTGATCCTTTGTAAACAACAAGACCGGAGAGATTGACAACCTCTCTGAACTTCGTTGGGAGCAAAGTTATTTGTGTCTCTGTGCAGGTCCAGGTCAAGGAAGCAACTTTTGTCTAAAACGGTGCCATTGTTTCCTTGCCACCTACTTATCATTTCCAGAGTCCTACTGGTCGATACTCAACCTTGGTGTCCTCACCAAGGGAAACATGCCACTACGCTGCATCTCACCTTCCACTTGGGGTAACCAACGAAGGGCGAGAAGCAATTATCCTCTCTCGAGTATCAAGCAAATTTCAGGCGCCTTTGTCGGGGACTTCGAGTGATAAGATAGGGGAGTTGCCCACTACCTTTTACCTTTAATTTTTAGTCTTGTTAGTTTACCTTTCAGTTTTTATCTTTGTGTCCCATATCAAAAATCATAAAAAATATTATTTATCTTGCTTTTTGTAGTCCTCCTTGTTTAGATGAACATGTTAGGACTTGGTGCTTTGCGGGAATCGGAAGTTCTAGATTTCCGTCAAAGGGATGGAGAAAATATGAAGAAGGCATGGGACAGAATTTCTGAAGCACACAAAAGAATTATGCCTTGGATAACCATAAAAATTGCGCTTAGGATTTTTTACCATTGTCGTTTTAAGTGGTGTAAACACTCTCTTGATATTATAGCTGAAGGAGACTTTTTAGAGTGTGATGAAGCTAGAGCTATTGATATTTTGCATGGTCTATCTAGTTATTTTGTTTATGATCGTAGTATTGATGCTATTATAGATAGACTTGCCACTATAGAAAAAAGGATGGATGCTCTAGACTTAAGAAAAGTAGAGGAACTTAAGACCAACAAGAAAGAGATGTTGGAGATAGATGATGATTGGGAGCCCTTTGTTAGGATTAGCATCTCTAATCAAGACTTCCTTGCTTTTTGTGATATTGGATCCATGGTTTCTACTATGCAAAAATTAGTTTATGATTATTTGAAACTAGATATGGATAAATTTTAAACTTATCAAGAACATGCTAATGGAGATATTTCAGAGGTCAAAGGAAAGGTAAAAGAAGTCCAAGTTGCATTCCTTCATAGGATTGCACCGATGGATTTCTTCATCATGGAGCCAAACCAAAGTAACATCGTGCTTGGAAGGGACTTCCTCCGAGCTATGAAAGGCTTCATGGATATTGGTAATGGGCACATACGCTTACGCGGTAAGGCGAAAGGTAAGTACCTCTTTCCTAGGAAGAAGAAGAATGAGCTTATTGAAAATCAATTCGAAGGTTTTTATGATTCTGACGATCTTGGAGACCTTTGATTCTTCTTTTGCCTTATGCCTAGCTTAAAGGCGTAAAAGAAAGCACTTGTTGGGGGGCAACCCAAGATTTTTTTACTTATGTTTTTAGTGGTCTTGATGATTGTTACTACTGTAGCAACATCATTGTATCTTTATTTTAAAGCTTTGTGCCAAGTTATAGCCTCTGATGACAAGGGAAGCAAAAGTTGTGACATGTTGTCCAGAAAACAGATTCTGTCTTCTTGACAGAAAAATTCAAAATAAATCACCAGTTCATCTTTTTGAGCTGAATTTTTACACATCGTGATCTATAGAATTGCGGAACTTTCGTATGTTCTGAGTTTTTTGATTTGAGTTGCAGAAGTACCCCGAAAAAATTCTCTACTACCCGTTGTTCTGTTTTTTCACAGATTCTGCCACGTGTTATCTCTCCTTACTTTAGCAAACCTTAAGCTTGCTTTTTATTTGCAAAAACCTTTTGGAAATCTTGAGAAACAGTAGCTCTTCAAGTATATCTTTATGTCCAGTGGGGAAAAATTATTTTATTAAGGGTACTAACCTCTCTAATCAGCTTATGATGAGTTATGTATGAAGGGAGTTTTCAAGTGTGTGATGGAAGATGATGAAAGAAAATCCGGGAGTGTCAAGCGCTCAAGCATGGGGATGCCCCCATGCATCCCCAATAAATATTCAAGAAGACTCAAGTGTCTAAGCTTGGGGATGCCCCCGTGCATCTGCTTAGCGGCTTCTCGCCCTTCGTTGGTGAGCCCCAAGTGGAAGGCGTGATGCAGTGCAGCAGCGAGTTTCCCTCGGTGAAGATACCAAGGTTTTTCTCCCGTAGGACTCCGGATATGATAAGTAGGTGTCAGCGGCGCGACTGACGTGGAACTGCACACAGACACAGATAACTTTGTTCCCAACGAAGTTCAGAGAGGTTGTCAATCTCTCCGGTCTTGTTGTTCACAAAGGGTAAAACACAAGGGATAATGATAGCAAGTAAAAGCAGAAAAGTAAAGATAGCTTGGAAACAGTAATGAGGATATGGACCGGGATACGTGATGTTCGCTAGTGATGTCTCTCTCCCAAAAGACGATAAAACTGCTATGCGAGGTAAACAAATTACAGAAGGGCAATTGACAGGATTATGAACGCACCGCAATGCTAACTATGCTACAAAAGAAAGGAAGAGGTTCAAAAGCACGGGCAGTACGCAAAAATAAGTAGACCGAAATCCATCTACATCTACTACTAATCATCCACCTTGAGATATCTATCTAGAACATCTCGCTGGTATTAAGTTGCGAGCCCCACCCAAAGTGTAAACCCAAAGCAACAGACAACTGCATTAAAAAGAACTCTGCGTAAAGTAAACAATCCTTGTGACCGCAGTCACAAGCACCATTGTTTTCCCCCTTGTGGCAACAGCACACCCACTAGACTCATGTTTCTGTCACTCAAGCATGTCATCGGGGGGGGGGGGGGCATGAACCCACAATCTAGCACAACGCTCCCTCTTGGAGTCACTACCTACTACTTGGCCAAAGCAATAAACAGCAACGGAGAACATGCAAGAATTACTTAGGAAAAACAATACAAGAGATAAAACCAAATATATTACTCTATCACAATCTGACCATAATCTCATAATCCATCAGATCCCATCAAACTCGGCATAGAAACAACAGAAATATTACAAAGGTGCCTCGATCATGTAGGGCAGCTCACGAGGTCTAAACAATGAAGATCAAAGAGGGGAGGAGAACATCACATAGCTACTGATCACGGACCCATGGTACAAGGAAAACTACTCACAAGACATCCGGTGAGAATCCATGGTGGAGAGGAGACTCCCGGAGGTCAATCCTCCCTCCGGCAGGGTGCCGGGAAGAGGTCTTCTGGTGCTCCCGATCTTGGAAGCTCGGCGGCGGTGGAACAGAGGCGAGTTCGCGGAATAAGGTTCTGCTTCTGGAGTTTTCCCGTGACAGGGGATAAATAGGCGAAGGGGGGCAGCCAGAGGTGGGCCAGGGGCCCCAGGCGCCCCCCTGGCGCGGCCAGAGGTGGGGCCGCGCCAGGTGTCCGCCTGGGCCCCCTGGCTCCCCTCTGGCCCCTCCCGGGCTCTTCTCGAAGCTTCCGTCACGCTGATTTTTTATCTGAATTTTCCCGAATTTTTCTGGCACCTTTTATATGGGGGAAAACTGAAATAGAAAAACAGCAGAAAACAGGAACTGGCACTGGGGTGCACTGAGTTAATAGGTTAGTCCAAATATGATCAAAAGTGTATGAAAGTGTATCTAGATCATAGCAATATCACACAAAACATGCATGGAGCAAGCAGAAATTATAGATACGTTTTGGACGTATCAACATCCCCAAGCTTAATTCCTGCTCGTCCTCGAGTAGGTAAATGATAACAAGCATAATTTCTGTGGTGACATGCTAGCAACCATAAAAGAACTTTGAAAAGTAAAGCAATTAAGGTTAGAGATTCAATTCAAGTCATAACATGCAAGAGTCTATATTAGCATTGAAACAAGTAACAAAAAGAACAAAAGGTGCAAGAGCTCTCGCTGTCCGTGACTCAAATGTCTCCAAATGGTGTTTGCGTGCAAGAAAGGGGATAGGGAGTACGAGAGAAAAAGTATTTTTGTTGAGAACTCAATCTACTAAAGTTTCACACTTGGTCTTCTTTGGAATCTTTTCTTGACTCGTCCCCAGACCACTAGCCAGGTACAAGTCAATTTGATCCACTCCTTTTCGATATTTTGAGCACTCATGCAATGGATGAGCGTAAGCATGAAAGTTGACACTTAGGATGACAAAAAGAGAAATATGGTGGAGGAGGAAGACAAAAAGGATGAGAAATGCTCACATCAATGAGGACAATCATAGGCAAGAGATGCCAAATGATAGATATGATGTGAGGAGTAGGGATTGCCATGCAACGGGTGCACATACGAGCTAGGAAGCTCTCCAAATTATATGCAAAAAGATCATCTCTATGGAGTACAAGGATATAAAGGGAGTACTAGTGTGGATCTCTCAAAAGGATAGTAGTGTTGCCCCTTTCTCTCTTTTTATTTCTTTTTCTCTTTTTTCTATTTTTTTCTATTTTTTTGGTGGCCTCAATGGCTCTTTCTATTTAACTCTCATTTGTCCTCTTTGGGATCTTTTAATGTGTCCACTTCGGGATCTTTTCCTCACTTAAGGGCAACACTGTATTTTACAAGAAGGTAAAGGAGATCTTTCACACTTTACAAGGTACTCAAAATCATAAAGAAGATGTAACTATCATGATGTATGCAATGTATGCTTCTGCCAGTGTAGCAGGAACATGTATGACATGATGATCAAGTCATGAAGAGGTGGAAGTTGCATGGCAATGTAACTCAGAAAGGCTATGGAAATGCCTTGATAGGTAGGTATGGTGGCTGTTTTGAGGAAAGATAAAGGGAGGCTTATGATGACAGAGCGTATCATGCCAAGGGTTTGGATGTACCGGCGAAGGTGGACACCAACTCTCGAAGTGAGAAGAAGGTAATGCACGACACGGGAAAGGCTAGAAAAATATGGGAAGGTGGAAGTGTCAACTCTCAATACTTACATTAGTCCGAAGAACTCATGCACTTATTATCGGTAACTCTCAATCTAATGAGGAGGTTCACAAAGATACAAGCACCCCGAGGAGGAGTGTATGGGGGTTTGGTTATCCTTGCGCATCCTCGACTCATGGTACGTAAGTGTACTCTAATATTCGACCCCTCAGAAGCGTAGTGATACATCTAGTAGCTAGAGTTCTCAACTAGTTTTGTAGGTTTTGAAAATAAACACGGATTGCCCAAAATACGACACCTATCACTAATAGTCAAGAGCTCTTGACACCAAAAGTTCAAACATTACTCACAACAATACCACAAAACTATTGCAAGCTACTACTAAAATTAAATAGCAACCTTAATCACCTACTTTCAAGACAAAACACAACTCAGTGCAACAACCAACTATCTTTAACAAGATAAACATGAAAACTAAAAAGAGTTCCAGCAACAAACTAAACAAAAGCCAAGGCTCTTGCTAAAGACAAACTAAGACTAAAACTAAACATGGCAGTAGCTATGAAAAGATAAAGAACACACAACAGCAAAAAAGATAGGCATGAAGAATCCTATGATGTGTTCTAGATTTTGAAAGTGGAGCGTGTTTCTCTCCCACACAAAGTAAGAAGGGATCTAACTTGTTATGAATAGCAAGCAAAGCTAAAGAAAACTAAAAACAAAACCTAAGAGCGAGACGCTCCAAGCATAGCACATAACACATGAAGTGATAAAAATATAGTGAGACGAAGGACGAACTGATGATTTGTTGATGGAGAAGGGGATGCACGGGGGCATCCCCAAGCTTAGACGCTTGAGTATTCTTGAATATTTATTGGGGATGCATGGGGGCATCCCCAAGCTTGAGCGCTTGACACTCCTGGATATTCTTCCATCATCTTCCATCGCACACTTGAAAACTCCCTTCATACATAACTCATCATAAGATGATTAGAGAGGTTAGTACCCTTAATAAATAATTTTTCTCCACTGGATATAAAAATATTCTTGAAGATATACTGTTTCTCAAGAGTGCAAAAAAGTTTTTGCAAAGAAAAAGCAAGCTTAAGGTTTGCAAAAGTTAGGAGAGACAAAACGTGGCAAAATCTGTGAAAAACGGAACAGCAGATAGTAAAGAATTTTTTAGGGGCACTTCTGCAACTCAAATCCAAAAACTCAGAACATACGGAAGTTTCATAATTATATATAGCATACTGTGTAAAAATTTCAGCTGAAAAAGATGAACTGGGATTTTTCTGGATTTTTTCTGGTCACGAGGACAGAATCTGTTTTCTGGACAGCATGTCACAACTTTTACTTCCCTTGCCGTAAGAGGCTATAACTTGGCACAAAGTTCAAAAATAAAGATACAATGATGTTGCTACAGTAGTGAAAATCATCAAGACACAACAAAAGCAAAAATAAAAACCTAAATTCATTGCGGGCTGCCTCCCGAAAGCGCTTCTTTAAAGCCATTAGCTAGGCATGATACAAAAAAAGAAGAATCAAGTTTTATCAAGAGAATTACTAGCCCGAGTAACGGACTCTAAAGGTAACTTGATTTTCTTTCTAGGGAAGTGTTCCATCCCCTTTTTGAATGGGAATTGGAATTTTATATTCCCCTCTTTCATGTCAATAACCGCACCAACGGTGCGAAGAAAAGGACGTCCCAAAATAATTGGACATAAAGGTTCACACTCTATATCCATAACAATAAAATCAACGGGAACATAGTTGTCATTGACAATGATAAGAACATCGTCGATCTTCCCCAAAGGTTTCTTTATGGAAGAATCAACAAGACGAACACCAAAAGAACAAGGCTCAAGAGGCTTCAATTCAAACATATCAAATATTCTTTTGGGCATAACAGAGGTACTAGCTCCAACATCACATAAAGCATAACAAGAGAAGTTATTTAATTTAACTCTGATCATAGGATCCCAACCATCATCTAGCTTCCTAGGTATGGAGGCTTCTACTCTAAGCTTCTCCTCCCTAGCTTTGATAAGAGCATTTGTGATATGCTCCGTGAAGGCAAGATTAAGTGTGCTAGTGTGGGGGTCTCTAGACATTTTGTGTAACAAGCTGATAACTTCTGAGAGGGTGCAACTATCAAAATCAATATCACTACTATCAAAGGTGGTAGTAGTGTCATCTAGGCTCACTTGTTTGAAACCCTCTATGTTCATAGGAGTTTCTTTTTCTACGGTTGAGGTATTAGCATCACCATTAATAGGTCCAACGGGACTAGGGGTGCATTGGGTGCTAATAGTTTGAGTGTCCTCAACAATTTGGATAGTGGCAACTGTGTGGTTTGTAGGAAGGCTCTTAATTCTATCCTCTTCCTCTTTTTCTGTAGCCCATCTTTCTTTGAGTTTAGCCATCATCCTAATGTTTTCATTGATTTGTAATTGGATAGCATTAATAGGAGTGGCCTTATTCTCCTCAAGGGGGGAGGTTCTAATTTTAAGCATCTCAATATCAAGGGCTAAGCTTTCTACCTTCAAAGAGAGATTATCTATTTTAGCTAATTTCTCCTCTACATTTTTGTTGAAGGCTTTTTGGGTAGTGATAAAGTCTCTAAGCATGCTTTCTAATTCAGAAGATGGGTTCTTGTTGCTAGGGTAAGTGTTGTTGTTCCCATAATTGGATGGAAACGGTCTAGGATTACTAGCAAAATTTCCCCTATAAGCATTGTTGTTGAAATTGTTTCTAGCAATAAAGTTCACATCTACTTGTTCTTGAGCAACCAAAGAATTTAAAGGAACATCATGAGGATCAATAGAGGGTTTCTTGGTAAGTAGAGACATAATTATATCAACTTTTTCATTGAGGGAGGTAATTTCCTCGACAGAATTTACCTTCCTACCTGTTGGAGCGCGTTTGGTGTGCCATTGAGAATAATTGGTCATCATCTCATCGAGAAGCTTTGTGGCAGCACCAAGTGTAGTTGACATAAAGGTTCCTCCCGCGGCCGAATCTAACAGGTTCCGCGAGGTAAAGTTCAAGCCTGCATAAAAAGTCTGGATAACCATCCAAGTAGTCAAACCATGTGTAGGGCATTTCTTAACAAGAGATTTCATTTGTTCACAAGCTTGGGCAACATGTTCATTATCCAATTGCTTAAAATTCATAATATTAATCCTCAATTGGATAATCTTAGCAGGAGGGTAGTACTTCCCTATAAAAGCATCTTTGCACTTATCCCAAGAATCTATGCTATTTCTAGGCAAAGATTGAAACCAGATTTTAGCATCTCCACTTAAAGAGAAAGGAAAGAGCTTGAGCTTAACAACATCACCTTCTACTTCTTTATACTTTTGCATATCACATAATTCAACAAAATTATTCAAGTGTAAAGCAACATCATCTCCAGCACCAGAGAATTGATCTCTCATAACAAGGTTTAGCAAAGCAGGTTTAATTTCATAAGAGGTAGCTGAAGTGGCAGGTGTGGCAATGGGAGTGCAGATAAAGACTTGGTTGTTGTGACTAGTGAAGTCACACAACTTGGTGTTTTCAGTGGAACCCATAGTAGCAGATAGTGTGGCAGATTTTTTTTTGTAGTTTTTGATAAAAGACACGAAGAAAAAAACTGAAAGATAAACTAACAAGACTAAAAAACAAAGGTAAAGGGTAGTGTGCAACTCCCCTATCTTAGCACTCGGAGTCCCCGGCAACGGCGCCAGAAATTCTCTTGCTTAGCGGCTTCTCGCCCTTCGTTGGTGAGCCCCAAGTGGAAGGCGTGATGCAGTGCAGCAGCGAGTTTCCCTCGGTGAAGATACCAAGGTTTGTCTCCCGTAGGACTCCGGATATGATAAGTAGGTGTCAGCGGCGCGACTGACGTGTACTTGCACACAGACACAGATAACTTTGTTCCCAACGAAGTTCAGAGAGGTTGTAAATCACTCCGGTCTTGTTGTTCACAAAGGGTAAAACACAAGGGATAATGATAGCAAGTAAAAGCAGAAAAGTAAAGATAGCTTGGAAATAGTAATGAGGATATGGACCGGGATACGTGATGTTCGCTAGTGATGTCTCTCTCCCAAAAGACGATAAAACTGCTATGCGAGGTAAACAAATTATAGAAGGTCAATTGACAGGATTATGAACGCACCGCAATGCTAACTATGCTACAAAAGAAAGGAAGAGGTTCAAAAGCACGGGCAGTACGCCAAAATAAGTAGACAGAAATCCATCTGCATCTACTACTAATCATCCACCTTGAGATATCTATCCAGAACATCTCGCTGGTATTAAGTTGCGAGCCCCACCCAAAGTGTAAACCCAAAGCAACAGACAACTGCAATAAAAGAACTTCGCGTAAAGTAAACAATCCTTGTGACCGCGGTCACAAGCACCGTTGTTTTCCCCCTTGTGGCAACAGCACAGCCCCTAGACTCATGTTTCTGTCACTCAAGCATATCATCGGGGGGGGGGGGGCATGAACCCACAATCTAGCACAACGCTCCCTCTTGGAGTCACTACCTACTACTTGGCCAAAGCAATAAGCAGCAACGGAGAACATGCAAGAATTACTTAGGAACAACAATATAAGAGATAAAAACCGAATATATTACTCTATCACAATCTGAACATAATCTCATAATCCATCAGATCCCATCAAACTCAGCATAGCAACAGCAGAAATATTACAAAGGTGCCTCGATCATGTAGGGCAGCTCACGAGGTCTAAACAATGAAGATCAAAGAGGGGAGGAGAACATCACATAGCTACTGATCACGGACCCATGGTCCAAGGAAAACTACTTACAAGACATCCGGGGAGCATCCATGGTGGAGAGGAGATTCCCGGAGGTCAATCCTCCCTCCGGCAGAGTGCCGGGAAGAGGTCTTCTGGTGCTCCCGATCTTGGAAGCACGGCGGCGGCGGAACAGAGGCGAGTTCACAGAATAGGGTTCTGCTTCTGAAGTTTTCCCGTGACGGGGGATAAATAGGCAAAGGGGGCAGCCAGAGGTGGGCCAGGGGCCCCAGGAGCCCCCCTGGCGCGGCCAGGGGTGGCGCCGCGCCGGGTGGCTGTCTGGCCCCTCCCTGGCTCCCCTCTGGACCCTCCCGGGCTCTTCTCGAAGCTTCCGTCACGCTGATTTTTTATCTGAATTTTCCTGAATTTTTCTGGCACCTTTTATATGGGGGAAAACTGAAATAGAAAAACAGCAGAAAACAGGAACTGGCACTGGGGTGCACTGAGTTAATAGGTTAGTCCAAATATGATCAAAAGTGTATGAAAGTGTATCTAGATCATAGCCATATCACACAAAACATGCATGGAGCAAGAAGAAATTATAGATACGTTTTGGATGTATCAGCATCCCCTTCTCCATAAACAATCATCAGTTCGTCCTTCGTCTCACTATATTTTTATCACTTCATGCGTTATGTGCTATGCTTGGAGCGTCTCGCTCTTAGGTTTTATTTTTAGTTTTCTTTAGCTTTTTTGCTGTTCATAACATGTTCGACCCCATCTTACTTTGTGTGGGAGAGAAACACGCTCCACTCCAATCTAGAACACATCATCGGATTTTACATACTTATATTTTTGCTGTTGTGTGTTCTTTATCTTTTCGTAGCTACTGCCATGTTTAGTTTTAGTTTTAGTTTGTCTTTAGCAAGAGCCTTGGATTTTGTTTAGTTTGTTGCTGGAAATCTCTTTAGTTTTCATGTTTATCTTGTTCATAGAGTTGGTTTTTGCACTGAGTTGTGTCTTGTCTTGAAAGTAGGTAATTGAGGTTGCTATTTAATTTTAGTAGTAACTTGCAATAGTTTTGAGGTATTGATGTGAGTAATGTTTGAACTTTTGGTGTCAAGATCTCTAGCCTATTAGTGATAGGTGTCGTATTTTGGGCAATCCGTGTTTATTTTCAAAAACCTACAAAACTAGTTGAGAACTCTAGCTACTAGATGGATCGCTAATCTTTGGAGGGATCGAATATTATAGTACACTGACGTACCATGAGTCGAGGATGCACAAGGATAACCAAACCTCCATACTCTCCTCCTCGGGGTACTTGTCTCTTTGTGAACCTCCTTATTAGATTGAGAGTTACCGATAATAAGTGCATGAGTTCTTCGGACTAATGAGAGTATTGAAAGTTGACACTTCCACCTCCTCATATTTGCTAGCCTCTCCTGTGCCATGTATTGCCTTCTTCTCACTCCGAGAGTTGGCGTCCACCTTCGCCGGTACATCCATACCCTTGGCATGATACGCTTTGTCATCATAAACATCCTTATATCTTTCCTCAAAACAGCCACCATACATATCTATCAATGAATTTCCATAGCCTTTCCGAGATATATTGCCATGCAACATCCACCTCTTCATGACTTGATCTTCATGTCATACATGTTCCTTCTACACTGGCAGCGACATACATTGCATACATCATGATAGCTACATCTTCTTTATGATTTGAGTATCTAGTAAAGTGTGAAAGATCTTCTATACCCTCTTGTAAATTAGAGTGTTGCCCTTAAGTGAGGAAAATAACCCAAAGTGGACAAAATAAAAGATCCCAAATAGGACAAATGAGAGTTAAATAGAAAGAGCCACTGAGGCCACCAAAAAAATACAAAAAATAGAAAAAAGAGAAAAATCAAAATAAAAAGAGAGAAAGGGGCAACACTACTATCATTTTGAAAGATCCACACTAGTACTCCCTCTTAATCTTGTACTCCATAGAGATTATCATTTATGCATATAGCTATGTGGGGACCTTCACACTATAGAACTTGGCTTGCATATTCCAAGGATGAGCCTCCTCAAACGAGCTCTAGGTCTTCATAAGCAAGCAAGTTGGACGCACCCTGATACGTCAAAAACGTATCTATAATTTCTTCTTGCTCCTTGCATGTTTTGTGTGATATTGCTATGATCTAGATACACTTTCATACACTTTTGATCATATTTGAACTAACCTATTAACTCAGTGCACCTCAGTGCCAGTTCCTGTTTTCTGCTGTTTTTCTATTTCAGTTTTCCCCCATATAAAAAGTGCTCCAAAAATTCGGGAAAATTCAGATAAAAAATCAGCGCAGAAGAACCTTCCGGAAGAACCTGGGTGGGGCCAGAGGGCCACCATCAGGGGCCCAGGCGACCTGGTGGCGCTCCCTAGGGCCTGGTCGCGCCAGGGGGGCGCCTGGACCCCTGTTGGCCCCCCTGGCTGCCCCCTTCGCCTATATATTCTCCGTGACGAGAAACCCTCGAGGACAGAACAATTTTTCGTGATCTCGCCTCTGTTCCTCCGCCGCCGCGCTTCCGAGATCGGGAGAACCAGAAGACCTCTTCCCGGCACCCTGCCGGAGAGAGGGCCGACCTTCGGGAGTCTCCTCTCCACCATGGATGCTTCCCGGATGTGTCGTGAGTAGTTTCCTCTGGACCATGGGTCCGTGATCAGTAGCTATGTGATGTTCTCCTCCCCTCTTTGTTCTTCATGGTTTAGACCTCGTGAGCTGCCCTACATGATCGAGGCACTTTTGTAATCTTTCTGCTGTTGCTATGCTGAGTTTGATGGGATCTGATGGATTATGAGATTATGTTCAGATTGTGATTGAGTAATATATTTGGTTCTTATCTCTTATATTTTTGTTCTTAAGTAATTCTTGCATGTTCTCTGTTGCTGTTTATTGCTTTGGCCAAGTAGTAGGTAGTAACCCCAAGAGGGAACGTTTTGCTCGATTGTAGGTTCATGCCCCCTGATGACTAGCTTGAGTGACAAAAACATGAGTCTAGGGGATGTGCTGTTGGCACAAGGGGGAAAACAACGGTGCTTGTGACCGTGGTCACAAGGATTGTTTACTTTACGCAAAGTTCTTTTATTGCAGTTGTCTGTTGCTTTGGGTTTACACTTTGGGTGGGGCTCGCAACTTAATACCAGCGAGATGTTCTGGATAGATATCTCAAGGTGGATGATTAGTAGTAGATGCAGTTGGATTTCGGTCTACTTATTTTGGCGTTCTGCCCATGCTTTTGAGCCTCTTCCTTTCTTTTGTAGCATAGTTAGCATTGCGGTGCGTTCATAATCCTGTCAATTGCCCTTCTATAATTTGTTCACCTCGCATAGCAGTTTTATCGTCTTTTGGGAGAGAGACATCACTAGTGAACATCACGTATCCCGGTCCATATCCTCATCACTGTTTACACGCTTATTTACTTTTCTGCTTTTACTTTCAGTTGCTATCATTATCCCTTGCGTTTGATCCTTTGTGAACAACAGGACCGGAGAGATTGATAACCTCTATGAACTTCTTTGGGAACAAAGTTATTTGTGTCTGTGTGCAGGTCCGCGTCAGTTGCGCCGCTGACACCTACTTATCATCTCTGGAGTCCTACTGGAGACAAACCTTGGTATCTTTACTGAGGGAAATTTTCTGTTGTGCTACATCACACCTTCCACTTGGGGTTTACCAACGAAGGGCGAGAAATCACTATCATCACCTCGCACATCAAGCAAAATTTCTGGCGCCGTTGCCAGGGACTCCGAGTGCTAAGATAGGGGAGTTGCACACTACCCTTTACCTTTGTTTTTTACTCTTGTTAGTTTACCTTGCGGTTTTTATCTTTGTGTCTTATATCAAAAATCACAAAAAAAATTTGTTTATCTTCCTGTTAGTAGTCCTCCTTGTTTAGATGAACATGTTAGGACTAGGTGCTTTGCGGGAATCGGAAGTTCTCGTTTTCTGTCAAAGAGATGAATAAAATATGAAGAAGGCATGGGACAGAATCTCTGAAGAACATAAAAGAATTATGCCTTGGATAGCTATAAAAATTGTGCTTAGAAATTTTTACCATGGTCTTTTTAAGTGGTGTAAACACTCTCTTGACATTATAGCTGAAGGAGATTTTCTAGAGTGTGATGAAGTTAGGGCTCTTGATATTTTGCATAGTCTATCTAGTTATTTTGTTTATGATCGTAGTATTGATGCTGTTATAGATAGACTTGCCACTATAGAAAAAAGGATGGATGCTCTAGACTTAAGAAAAGTAGAGGAACTTAAGACCAACAAGAAAGAGATGTTGGAGATAGATGATGATTGGGAGCCCTTTGTTAGGATTAGCATCTCTAACCAAGACTTCCTTGCTTTTTGTGATATTGGATCCATGGTTTCTACTATGCCAAAAATAGTTTATGATTCTTTGAAGCTAGATATGGATAAATTATCATCTTATCATGAACATTCTAATGGAGATATTTCAGAGATTAAAGGAAAGGTAAAAGAAGTCCAAGTTGCATTCCTTCATAGGATTGCACCAATGGATTTCTTCATCATGGAGCCAAACAAAGTAACATTGTGCTCGGAAGAGACTTCCTCCGTGCTATGAAAGGCTTCATTGATATTGGTAGCAGGCACATACGCTTACGCGGTATGGCGAAAGGTAAATATCTCTTTCCTAGGAAGAAGAAGAATGAGCTTATTGAAAATCAATTTGAAGGTTTTTATGATTCTGATCTTGGAGACCCTTGATTCTTCTTTTGCATCATGCCTAGTTTAAAGGCATAAAAGAAAGCGCTTTCGGGAGGCAGCCCGCAACGAATTAAGGATTTCCTTTTTGTTTCTCTTCTATTTTTAGGGGTCTTGATGTTTGTTACTACTGTAGAAACATCGTTGTATCTTTATTTTTCAGCTTTGTGCCAAGTTATATCCTCTTATGATAAGGGAAGCAAAAGTTGTGACGTGCTGTCCAGAAAACAGATTCTGTCCCTTGACAGAAAAATTCGAATAAAATCACTAGATCATCTTTTTGATCTGTTTTTTTACAGCATGCTCTATACAATTGTGAAACTTTCGTATGTTCTGAGTTTTTTGATTTGAGTTGCAGAAGTGCCCCGAAAAAAAATCTCTACTACCTGCTGTTCTGTTTTTCACAGATTCTGCCACGTTTTGCCTCTCTTCACTTTTGCAAACCTTAAGCTTGCTTTTTCTTTGCAAAAACTTTTTGGCACTCTTGAGAAACAGTAGCTCTTCAAGAATATCTTTATATCCAGTGGGGAAAAATTATTTTATTAAGGGTACTAACCTCTCTAATCATCTTATGATGAGTTATGTATGAAGGGAGTTTTCAAGTGTGCGATGGAAGATGATCAAAGAAGATCCAGGAGTGTCAAGCGCTCAAGCTTGGGGATGCCCCCATGCATCCCCAATAAATATTCAAGGAGACTCAAGCGTCTAAGCTTGGGTATGCCCCCGTGCATCCCCTTCTCCATCAACAATCATCAGTTCTTCCTTCGTCTCACTATATTTTTATCACTTCATGCGTTATGTGCTATCCTTGGAGCGTTTCTCTCTTAGGTTTTATTTTTAGTTTTCTTTAGTTTTGATTGCTGGTCATAACAAGTTAGACCCCATCTTACTTTGTGTGGGAGAGAAACACGCTCCACTCCAATCTAGAACACATCATAGGATTTTTCCTGCTTATCTTTTTGCTGTTGTGTGTTCTTTATCTTTTCGTAGTTGCTGCCATGTTTAGTTTTAGTCTTAGTTTGTCTTTAGCAAGAGCCTTGGATTTTGTTTAGTTTGTTGCTGGAACTCTTTTTAGTTTTCATGTTTATCTTGTTAAAGAGAGTTGGTTGTTGCACTGAGTAATGTCTTGTCTTGAAAGTAGGTAATTGAGGTTGCTTTTTAATTCTAGTAGTAACTTGAAATAGTTTTGAGGTATTGATGTGAGTAATGTCTGAACTTTTTGGTGTCAAGAGATCTAGCCTATTAATGATAGGTGTCGTATTTTGGGCAATCCGTGTGTATTTTCAAAACCTACAAAACTTGTTGAGAACTCTAGCTACTAGATGGATCACTAATCTTTGGAGGGATCAAATATTAGAGTACACTCACGTACCATGAGTCGAGGATGTGCAAGGATAACCAAACCCCCATACACTCCTCCTCGGGGTACTTGTCTCTTTGTGAACCTCCTTATTAGATTGAAAGTTACCGATAATAAGTGCATGAGTTCTTCGGACTAATGTAAGTATTGAAAGTTGACACTTCCACCTTCCCATATTTTGCTAGCCTCTCCCGTGCCGTGCATTGCCTTCTTCTCACTCCGAGAGTTGGTGTCCACCTTCGCCGGTACATCCAAACCCTTGGCATGATACGCTCTGTCATCATAAACCTCCTTATATCTTTCCTCAAAACAGCCACCATACCTACCTATCAAGGCATTTCCATAGCCTTTCCGAGATATATTGCCATGCAACATCCACCTCTTCATGACTTGATCTTCATGTCATACATGTTCCTGCTACACTGGCAGCGACATACATTGCATACATCATGATAGTTACATCTTCTTTATGATTTTGAGTACCTTGTAAAGTGTGAAAGATCTCCTTTACCTTTTTGTAAAATAGAGTGTTGCCCTTAAGTGAGGAAAAGATCCCAAAGTGGACACAATAAAAGATCCCAAAGAGGACAAATGAGAGTTAAATTGAAAGAGCCATTGAGGCCACCAAAAAAATACAAAAAATAGAAAAAAGAGAAAAAAGAAATAAAAAGAGAGAATGGGGCAACACTACTATCCTTTTGAGAGATCCACACTAGTCCTCCCTTTATATCTTTGTACTCCATAGAGATGATCACTATGCATATAGCTATGTGGGGACCTTCACACTATAGAACTTGGCTTGCATATTCGAAGGATGAGCCTCCTCAAAAGAGCTCTAGGTCTTCATGAGCGAGAAAGTTAGATGCACGCCCACTAGTTCCATTGGAGAGTTTCCTAGCTTGTATGTGCATCCGTTGCATGGCAATCCCTACTCCTCATATCATATCTATCATTTGGCATCTCTTGCCTATGATTGTCCTCATTGATGTGAGCCTTTCTCATCCTTTTTGTCTTCCTCCTCCGTACTCCTCTCTTTTCCATCCTAAGTGTCAACTCTCGTGCTTACGCTCATCCATTGCATGAGTGCTCAAAATTTTGAAAAAGGAGTGGATCAAATTGACTTGTACCTAGCTAGTGGTCTGGGGATGAGTCAAGATAAGATTCCAGAAAAAGACCAAGTGTGAAACTTTAGTATATTGAATTCTCAACAAATAAATGTTTTTCTCGTATTCCCTATCCCCCTTCTTGCACACAAACACCATTTGGAGACATTCGAGTCACGGACAGCAAGAGCTCTTGCACCTAATGTTCTTTTGTTACTTGTTTCAATACTAATATAGACTCTTGCATGTTATGACTTGAATTGAATCTCTAACCTTGATTGCTTTACTTTTCAAAGTTCTTATATGGTTGCTAGCATGTCACCACAGAAATTATGCCGTTATCATTTACCTACTCGAGGACGAGCAGGAATTAAGCTTGGGGATGTTGATACGTCCAAAACGTATCTATAATTTCTGCTTGCTCCATGCATGTTTTGTGCGATATTGCTATGATCTAGATACACTTTCATACACTTTTGATCATATTTGGACTAACCTATTAACTCAGTGCACCACAGTGCCAGTTTCTGTTTTCTGCTGTTTTTCTATTTCAGTTTTCCCCCATATAAAAAGTGCTCCAAAAATTCGGGAAAATTCAGATAAAAAATCAGCGCAGAAGAACCTTCTGGAAGAACCTGGGTGGGGCCAGAGGGCCACCACCAGGGGCCCAGGCGCCCTGGTGGCGCACCCTAGGGCCTGGCCACGCCAGGGGGCGCCTGTACCCCTGGTGGCCCCCCTGGCTGCCCCCTTCGCCTATATATTCTCCGTGACGAGAAACCCTCGAGGACAGAACCCTTTTTCGCGATCTCGCCTCTGTTCCGCCGCCGCGCTTCCGAGATCGGGAGCACCAGAAGACCTCTTCCCGGCACCCTGCCGTTGAGAGGGCCGACCTCTGGGAGTCTCCTCTCCACCATGGATGCTTCCCGGATGTCTCGTGAGTAGTTTCCTTTGGACCATGGTTCCGTGATCAGTAGCTATGTGATGTTCTCCTCCCCTCTTTGTTCTTCACGGTTTATACCTCGTGAGCTGCCCTACATGATCGATGCACTTTTGTAATCTTTCTGTTGTTGCTATGCTGAGTTTGATGGGATCTGATGGATTATGAGATTATGTTCAGATTGTGATTGAGTAATATATTTGGTTCTTATCTCTTATATTTTTGTTCTTAAGTAATTCTTGCATGTTCTCCGTTGCTGTTTATTTCTTTGGCCAAGTAGTAGGTAGTAACCCCAAGAGGGAACGTTTTGCTCAATTGTGGGTTCATGCCCCCTAATGACTAGCTTGAGTGACAGAAACATGAGTCTAGGGGACGTGTTGTTGCCACAAGGGGGGAAAACAACGGTGCTTGTAACCGCGGTTACAAGGATTGTTTACTTTACGCAAAGTGCTTTTTAATGCAGTTGTCTGTTGCTTTGGGTTTACACTTTGGGTGGGGCTCGCAACTTAATACCAGCGAGATGTTCTGGATAGATATCTCAAGGTGGATGATTAGTAGTAGATGCAGTTGGATTTCGGTCTACTTATTTTGGCGTTCTGCCCATGCTTTTGAGCCTCTTCCTTTCTTTTGTAGCATAGTTAGCATTGCGGTGCGTTCATAATACTGTCAATTGCCCTTCTGTAATTTGTTCATAATCCATATCCTCATCACTGTTTACACGCTTATTTACTTTTCTTCTTTTACTTTTAGTTGCTATCATTATCCCTTCCGTTTTATCCTTTGTGAACAACAAGACCGGATAGATTGACAACCTCTCTGAACTTCGTTGGGAACAAAGTTATTTGTGTCTGTGTGCAGGTCCGCGTCAGTTGCGCCGCTGACACCTACTTATCATCTCTGGAGTCCTACTGGAGACAAACCTTGGTATCTTAGTGAGGGAAATTTTCTGCTGTGCTACATCACACCTTCCACTTGGAGTTTACCAACGAAGGGCGAGAAATCACTATCATCACCTCGCACATGACACCCCCACTAGTTCCATTGGAGAGCTTTTTAGCTCATATGTGCATCCGTTGCATGGCAATCCCTCCTACTCACATCATATCTATCATTTGGCCTTCTCGCCTATGATTGTCCTCATTGATGTGAGCCATTCCCATCCTTTTTGTCTTCCTCCTACACCATATTTCTCTCTTTGTCATCCTAAGTGTCAACTCTCGTGCTTACGCTCATCGATTGCATGAGTTCTCAAAATATCGAAAATGAGTGGATCAAATTGACTTGTACCTGGCTAGTGGTCTGGGGACGAGTCAAGATAAGATTCCAAAGAAGACCAAGTGTGAAACTTTAGTAGATTGAGTTCTCAACATAAAAAATACCATTTTTCTCGTATTACCTATCCCTCTTCTTGCACGCAAACACCATTTGGAGACATTCGAGTCACGGACAACGAGAGCTCTTGCACCTAATTTTCTTTTGTTACTTGTTTCAATGCTAATATAGACTCTTTCATATTATGCCTTGAATTAAATCACATAACTTGATTGCTTTACTTTTCAAACTTCTTATATGGTTGCTAGCATGTCACCATAGAAATTATGCTTGTTATCATTTACCTACTCGAGGACAAGCAGGAATTAAGCTTGGGGATGTTGATACGTCCCAAACGTATCAAAAATTTCTACTTGCTCCATGCATGTTTTGTGTGATATTGCTATGATCTAGATACACTTTCATAAACTTTTGATCATATTTGGACTAGCCTATTAACTCAGTGCACCCCAGTGCCAGTTTCTGTTTTCTGATGTTTCTATTTCAGTTTTCCCCCATATTAAAAGTGCTCCAAAAATTCGTGAAAAATCAGATAAAAATTCAGCGTGAAGGAACCTTCCGGAGTCTCGAAGGGGGACCAGGTGGGATCCACTTGGGCCCCAGGCGGCCACCTAACGCGGCCTAGGGCTTGGCCGCGCCAGGGGGCGCGCCTGGACCCCTAATGCCCCCCTGACTGCCCCTTCGCCTATATATCTCCCGGGATGTGAAACTTTCGAAGACAGAACCCTTTTTTGCGATCTCGCCTCTGTTCCGCCGCCGCCGCGCTTCCAAGATCGGGAGCACCAACAGGCCTCTTCCCGGCACCCTGCCGGAGGGAGGATCGACCTCCAGGAGCTTCCCCTCCACCATGGACGTTTCCCGGATGTGCCGTGAGTAGTTTCCTTTGGACCATGGGTCCGTGATCTGTAGATATGTGATGTTCTCCTCCCCTCTTTGTTCTTCATGGTTTAGACCTCGTGAGCTGCCCTACAAGATCGAGGCACATATGTAATCTTTCTGTTGTTGCTATGCTGAGTTTGATGGGATCTGATGGATTATGAGATTATGTTCAGATTGTGATAGAGTAATATATTTGGTTCTTATATTTTATATTTTTGTTCCTAAGTAATTCTTGCATGTTCTCCGTTGTTGTTTATTGCTTTGGCCAAGTAGTAGGTAGTCACTTCAAGAGGGAACGTTATGCTCGATTGTGGGTTCATGCCCCCTGATGACATGCTTGAGTGACAGAAACATGAGTATAGGGGATGTGCTGTTGCCATAAGGGGGAAAACAATGATGCTTGTAACCGCGGTTGCAAGGATTGTTTACTTTACGCAAAGTTCTTTTTAATGCAGTTGTCTGTTGCTTTGGGTTTACACTTTAGGTGGGGCTCGCAACTTAACACCAGCGAGATGTTCTGGATAGATATCTCAAGGTGGATGATTAGTAGTAGATGCAGATGGATTTCTCTCTACTTATTTTGGCGTACTGACCATGCTTTTGAGCCTCTTCCTTTCTTTTGTAGCATAGTTAGCGTTGTGGTGCGTTTATAATCCTGTCAATTGCCCATCTATAATTTGTTTACCTCGCATAGCAGTTTTATCCTCTTTTGGAAGAGAGACATCACTAATGAACATCATGGGACCCCGGTCCATATTCTCATCATTGTTTACACGCTCATTTACTTTTCAGCTTTTACTTTCAGTTGCTATCATTATAATTATGCCTTGTGTTTTGATCCTTTGTAAACAACAAGACCGGAGAGATTGACAGCCACTCTGAACTTCGTTGGGAGCAAAGTTATTTGTGTCTGTGTGCAGGTCCAGGTCAAGGAAGCAACTTTTGTCTAAAACGGTGTCATTGTTTCCTTGCCACCTACTTATCATTGTCGGCGTCCTACTGGTCGATACTCAACCTTGGTGTTCTCACCAAGGGAAACTTGCCGCTACGCTGCATCTCACCTTCCACTTGGGGTAACTAACAAAGGGCGAGAAGCAATTATCCTCTCTCGCGTATCAGCGCCCCCTGTCCGCCTAGGCACCAGGGTGGCCCTCTGGCTCTCCTTCGGGGCTCTGGAAGGTTCCCGTACGATGATTATTTATTGGATTTTTCCAGAATTTTGGAGCACTTTCAATAAGGGGGAAACCTAAAATAAAAAGACAACAGAAAATAGGATCTGGCACTGGGGTGCACTGAGTTAATAGGTTAGTCCAAATATGATCAAAAGTGTACGAAAGTCTATCAAAATCATAGAAATATCACCCAAAACATGCATGGAGCAAGAGGAAATTATAGATACGTTTGGGACATATCAGTCGCTTGCACAATCGAACGTGGAAAGATATAATCAAGTGCAAAGGCAACCATGGACGTGAGCTGAACTCTGCAAACAAAGCAATCTAAAGAGAGAAAGGAAATGTTTTTGTATTTTTCAAAGGTTAATTGAAAGCAAAAGAAAAGAGAAATATTTTTGTTGTTTTTGCAAATTAAGAAAGAACAAAGAAGAAAGGCAAAAACTTCGAAAAGATTAAAGCGAACAAATGGATGATACAATGAAAAGGGAGAAGGGAACATACTCCCCAAGCTTAGGCTTTTGGCCTAAGTCGGGCTCGGCTACTGTGGGCCCCAGGAGCTTCCTCCGGCTTCGGGGTAGTACTGGGACGTCCATCCCTCGTATGCGGTCTCGGGTGCGTAGACGGACGTCCTGCTGTCCTCCCAAGAAGAAGCCTCCCCACCCGAAGAAGAAGGTCCCTCTCCCCACTGGGTACCAGGCTCCTCCTGGGGGTGTGTAATCTCCTCTGGATCCTCCTACTCAAGGCAACCCCCTCCATGGTGTTGTGTAACTGCTGCTGAACGATGAACTCGTCCAGTTCGACCGCGGTGAAAGACCATCCGTTCCTGCTAGTATAATTAGACAAAAGTGGTGCAGGTATACGGATCTCGCGAGTGGTAGTCTCGCCAAATCTCATAACATAAACAAGGTTACCAAACTCGGAAGTCCTAGTACAAAACACATGCCTCTTCATAGCAGTAAGATCAAAGCATAAGAATGGAAAAGGCGCATCATCAGCCCGTGAAGTGAGCTTGAGCCACTCAAGAATAAGCGTGGCATAAACGCCACCAAAGTGAGGCCCTTTTCCGCTATTAGCGACAAGGCGGCGAGCAATCAAAGCACCAATATTATACTAGCTGCTCCTAAGAGGGCGGCTGCCAAGATAGCAATATCTGGAACCAAAATGTTGCTCGTGTTGTCACGAGCTAACACCCCTCGAGAAATATAGTATGCGAAATACCTGATGTGGGGAAACAAAATACTGGAAATCTTCCCCCGATGAACGTCCTTCGGGTCCTTGCTGCAAAGAGAAGCGAAGAGGGCCTTCAACTCGGTCGGGTGAGTAGGTATCTTGGTCTTCCCAGCATTCTGCACACCTAAAATATCACAAAATTCTGCCCACCGCATGATGATAACTTTCTCATATATTATAAATTCTACCATGGAAGCTTTATCATTATATTTAAACTAGTTGACAAAATACTACGTGAGTTTTGGATACTGTGGCACCTGATGTGTCACAAGGCGTGTCAAACCTGCAGCTGCACAAAGGTTATCAAACTCATCCTTAATACCTGCCACCGTAAAAATCTGAACACGGGTACGTCATGGCACGCGCCTTGTCCGTCTCGTAGAGTAATTCCGGTGGCACGATATCATCACTGTAACTCATCCTCTCTGAAGAGGATGAAGCTTTAGCTCTAGTTACTCTATCCGTAGGCTCGAGCCTCTTCTTCCCAAGCCATTCCTTAGCCTTTCCAAATAAACTCATTTCTGTTTTTTTGACAAGTTACAAAAACGAATATTTAAGCAAAGTGAGTTGAGGCAAACTATTCTACTCACTTCCTCAAAGCATACGCTTGCATCACAACTTGAAAAATAAATTTCTAAGCATGCGTGCAAGCTCATATGGACAACACAAAAAACTTCTAAATATTCATAAATGTGACCACCATTCAAAATTCTAATTGGAGGGGTGGAGGAGTTACATATCAGGGAGCAAATGCTCAAAATCTCAACTCAAATGATGGGCTGAATAGAGAGATCGAAATTCGCCTCCAAGAATAACAAGAACACGGGTTCCAACAACAAAACTCGTGTTTTTGGAGTAAGAGAGAGAGAGAAAGAAGACATACCAGAAAAGGGGATCTGGTGGGCCCAGGCGCCCTGGTGGCATGGTCAGGGGACAGGCCGCGCCACCTGGACGCCTGGACCAGGGGTGCCCCCCTGGTCATCCCAGGTTCCACTTTACTTCATTTTTTTTGAAAAAAAAATTAATATCATTTTTCTGGAATTTTTCTGACAACTTCATTTTTGAAAACTTTTCGAGGTAGCGAAAGCTGCAAAAACTTTCGGAGGTCTCGAAACAGTGGTTAAACATATGAAGTTTCAAAAGCATAAACTTTGGTACAACAAGATAGATGAAAGCTAAAAGAAATGAAAATATAATAAGCTCCCCTTTTTTACTCATATAAAACTTTTTTATTAGCAAGGTTGATAAATTCTTACTACTAAACAAGTGATATAATAAGCAAAAAGTTTCATTTCTTATAAGGCATTCATGGTACCTTTATTTGGAGGGAGATTGTCCCTACCATGATTGTTTTATATTTGTAATGAACATGTAGAGGACAATCCCAATCACCAATCTTCACGGTATCAATATTCTCAATGGAGTTAAGCCCATGCCTTTTTATCGATCTTCTTCGGAAAATATACCGTGTGTTCTTTATCATTAACATTAAAAGTGACCTTTCATTTATTGCAATCAATAATAGCACCTACGGTGTTAAGAAAAGGTCTACCAAGAATAATAGACATGCTCCCTTCTTCGGGCAACAACAAAATCAGTAAGAATCAACCAATTAGCAACATCAACAGGAACATCCTCACAAAAATGAATGGGCACGGCTGTTGACTTATTAGCCATTTGAAGAGAGATATCTGTGGGGATTATTTTATCTAAGCAAAGTCTTTTGTAAAGAGAGAAAGGCATAACACTCACTCTTGCACCAAGATCACATAAAGCAGTTCTAACATAACTATTTGTTATGGAGCACGGAATGGTGATACATCCCTAACGTATCTATAATTTATGCTTGCTCCATGCTATGATCTAAATACACTTTCATACACTATTGATCATATTTGGACTAACTTATTAACTCAGTACACCATAGTGCCAGTTCCTGTTTTCTGTTGTTTTTCTATTTCAGGTTTCCCCCATATTAAAAATGCTCCAAAAATTTGGGAAAAATCAGATAAAAAATCAGCGCGAAGGAACCTTTTGGAATCACCTGGGTGGGGCCAGTGGGCCACCACCAGGGACCCAGGCGGCCACCTAGCGCGGCCTAGGGTCTGGACGCGCCGGGAGGGGGGGCGGGTTCCTGGACCCCTGGTGCCCCCCTGGCTGCCCCCCTTCACCTATATATTCTCCGTGACGGGATTCTTCCGAAGACAAAACCCTTTTCGCGATCTCGCCTCTATTCCTTCGGCGCCACGCTTCCAAGATCGGGAGCGCCAGCAGACTTCTTCCCGGCACCCTGCCGGAGGGAGGATCGACCTCCGGGATCTTCCCCTCCATCATGGGCGCTTCCCGGATGTGTCGTGAGTAGTTTCCCTTGGACCATGGGTCCGTGATCAGTAGCTATGTGATGTTCTCCTCGCCTCTTTGTTCTTCATGGTTTAGTCCTCATGAGCTTCCCTACATGATCGAGGCACATATGTAATTTTCTGCTGTTGCTATGCTGAGTTTGCTGGGATCTGATGGGTTATGAGATTATGTTCGGATTGTGATTGAGTAATATATTTGGTTCTTATCTTTTATATTTTTGTTCCTAAGTAATTCTTGCGTGTTCTCCGTTGCTGTTTATTGCTTTGTCCAATTAGTAGGTAGTGACTGCAAGAGGGAACGTTATGCTCGATTGTGGGTTCATGCCCCCGATGACACGCTTGAGTGACAAAAACATGAGTCTAGGGGATGTGTTGTTGCCACAAGGGGGGAAACAACAGTGCTTGTAACCGCGGTTGCAAGGATTGTTTACTTTACGCAAAGTGGTTTTTAATGCAGTTGGTTGTTGCTTTGGGTTTACACTTTGGGTGGGGCTCGCAACTTAATACCAGCGAGATGTTCTGGATAGATATCTCAAGGTGGATGATTAGTAGTAGATGCAATTGTATGTAGGTCTACTTATTTTGGCGTACCGCCCATGCTTTTGAACCTCGTCCTTTCTTTGTAGCATAGTTAGCATTGCAGTGCGTTTTTAATCCTGTCAATTGCCCAGCTGTAATTTTTTACCTCGCATAGCTGTTTTATCGTATTTTGGGAGAGAGACATCACTAGTGAACATCACGGGACCCCGGTCCATATACTCATTACTGTTTACACGCTCATTTATTTTCCTTCTTTTACTTTCGAGATGCTACCATTATCATTATTATCTGTTGCGTTGATCCTTTGTGAACAACAAGGTCAGAGAGATTGACAACCTCTCTGTACTCATTGGGATGCAAAGTTACTTGTGTTGTGTGCAGGTCCACGTCAGTTGCGCCGCTGACACCTACTTATAATCTCCGAATTCCTACTGGAGACAAACCTTGGTATCTTCACCGAGGGAAATTTGCCGCTACACTACATCTCACCTTCCACTTAGGGTAACCAACGAGGAGAGATATCAAGCAAATTTCTACCACCGTTGCCGGGGAAGCAAGAAAAACTACACCCGTCAACTCTCACGCCTTCAAGCAAATTTCTGGCGCCGTTGTCGGGGACTCCGAGTGCTAAGATAGGGGAGTTGCCCACTACCTTTTACCTTTGATTTTTAGTCTTGTTAGTTTACCTTTCAGTTTTTATCTTTGTCTTATATCAAAAATTACAAAAAAATTGTCACACTTGCTGCTACTATGGGTTCCACTGAAAACACCAAGTTGTGTGACTTCACTAGTCACGACAACAAAGACTTTATCTGCACTCCTATTGCCACACCAGCCACTTCAGCTACCTCTTATGAAATTAAACCTGCTTTGCTAAACCTTGTTATGAGAGATCAATTCTCTGGTGCTGGAGATGATGATGCTTTTTACTTAAATAATTTTGTTGAGTTATGTGATATGCAAAAGTATAAAGAAGTAGAAGGTGATGTCGCTAAGCTCAAGATTTTTCCTTTCTCCTTGAGGGAAGGAGCTAAAATTTGGTTTCAATCTTTGCCTAGGAATAACATAGATTCTTGGGATAAGTGCAAATATGCTTTTATTGGGAAGTATTACCCACCTGCTAAAATTATCCAATTGAGGACTAACATTATGAATTTTAGGCAATTGGATAATGAACACGTTGCCCAAGCTTGGGAACGTATGAAATCTCTTGTTAAGAAATGCCCTACACATGGTTTGACTACTTGGATGGTTATCCAGACTTTTTATGCAGGCTTGAACTTTATCTCGCGGAACCTGTTAGATTCGGACGCGAGAGGAACCTTTATGTCAACTACACTTGGTGCTGCCAAAAAACTTCTCGATGAGATGATGACCAACTATTCCCAATGGCACACCGAATGCATCCAACAGGTAGGAAGGTAAACTCTGTCGAGGAGATTATCTCCCTTAATGAAAAAGTTGACTTGATTATGTCTCTACTTACCAAGAAACCCTCTACTGATCCTCATGATGTTCCTTTAAATTCTTTGGTTGCTCAGGAACAAGTAGATGTGAATTTTATTGCTAGAAACAACTTCAACAACAATGCTTATAGGGGAAACTTTTCTAGTAATCCTAGACCGTTTCCATCCAACTATGGGAACAACAACACTTATCCTAGCAACAAGAACCCCACTTCTGAACTAGAAAACATGCTTAGATACTTTATCACTACCCAAAAAGCCTTCAACAAGAATGTAGAAGAGAAATCAGCTACGTTAGATAATCTCTCTTTGAAGGTAGATAGCTTAGCCCTTGATGTTGAGATGCTAAAAATTAGAACCTCTCCCCTTGAGGAGAGGAAGGCCACTCCTATTAATGCTATCCAATTACAAATCAATGAAAATATTAGGATGATGGCTAAACTTAAAGAAATATGGGCTAGAGAAAAAGAGGAAGATGATAGAATTAAAAGCCTTCCTACACACCACACATTTGCCACTATCCAAATTGTTGAGGACACTCAAACTATTAGCACCCAATGCACTCCTAGTCCAATTGGACCTATTAATGGTGATGCTAATACCTCAACCGTAGAAGAAGAAACTCCAATGAACATAGAGGGTTTCAAACAAGTGAGCCTAGTTGACACTACTACCACCTTTTATAGTAGTGATATTGATTGTGATAGTTGCACCCTCTCAGAAGTTATTAGCTTACTACACAAAATGTCTAGAGACCACCAGACTAGCACACTTAATCTTGCCTTCACGGAGCATATCACACATGCTCTCATCAAATCTAGGGAGGAGAAGCTTGGAATAGAAGCCTCCATACCTAGGAAGCTAGATGATGGTTGCGACCCTATGATAAAAATTAAATGGAATATCTTCTCTTGCTATGCATTATGTGACATTGGAGTTAGTACCTCCGTCATGCCCAAAAGAATGCATGACATGTTTGAATTGAAACCTTTTGATTCTTGTTCTTTTGGTGTTCGTCTTGTTGATTCTTCCGTAAAGAAACCATTGGGGAAGATCGACGATGTTCTTATCATTGTCAATGACAATTATGTTCCCGTTGATTTTATTATTATGGATATAGAGTGTGAACCTCTATGTCCAATTATTTTGGGACGTCCTTTTCTTCGCACCGTTGGTGCTGTTATTGGCATTAAAGAGGGGAATACAAACTTTCAATTCCCTCTCAAAAAGGGGATGGAACACTTCCCTAGAAATAAAATCAAGTTACCATTTGAGACCGTTACACAGGCTAGCTATTCTCTCTCTCTTGATAAAACTTGATTCTTCTTTTGCTTTATGCCTAGCTTAAAGCGTAAAAGAAAGTGCTTGTTGGGAGGCAACCCAAGATGTTTTTATTTCTGTTTTTAGTGGTCTTGATGATTTTTGCTAGTGTAGCAACATTATTGAATCTTTATTTTCAAGCTTTGTGCCAATTTATAGCCTCTTATGATAAGGGAAGCAAAAGTTCTGACATGCTGTCCAGAAAACAGATTCTGTCTGTTTGTTGATTTTTTTTTGAGTCAAATAACCATTTCATCTTTTTGAGATGATTTTTTTACACAACATGCTATATATAGTTTTGAAACTTTCGTATGTTCTGAGTTTTTTTATTTGAGTTGCAGAAGTGCCCCGAAAAAATTCTCTACTACTTGTTGTTCTGTTTTTCACAGATCCTGCCACGTTTTTGCCTTTCCTTACTTTTGCAAACCTTACGCTTCCTTTTTCTTTGCAAAAGCTTTTGGCAATATTGAGAAACAATATCTCTTCAATAATATCTTTATATCCAGTGGGGAAAAATTATTTTATTAAGGTTACTAAGCTCTCTAATCAACTTATGATGAGTTATGTATGAAGGGAGTTTTCAAGTGTTCGAGGGAAGATGATGAAAGAAGATCCTGGAGTGTCAAACGCTCAAGCTTGGGGATGCCCCCATGCATCACCAATAAATATTCAAGGAGACTCAAGCGTCGAAGCTTGGGGATGCCCCCGTGCATTCCCTTCTCCATCAACAATCATCAGTTCGTCCTTCGTCTCAGTATATTTTTATCACTTCATGCGTTATGTGCTATGCTTTGAGTGTCTCGCTCTTAGGTTTACTTTTTAGTTTTCTTTAGATTTGCTTGCTGTTAATAACAAGTTAGACCCCATCTTACTTTGTGTGGGACAGAAACACGCTCCACTTCAATAGAGAACACATCACATTATTTTTCATGCTTATCTTTCTCTGTTGTGTGTTCTATCTTTTCGTAGCTATTGCCATGTTTAGTTTTGGTTTTAGTTTGTCTTTAGCAAGAGCCTTGGATTTTGTTTAGTTTGTTGCTGGAACTCTCTTTAGTTTTCATGTTTATCTTGCTAAGAGAGTTGGTTGTTGCACTGAGTTGTGTCTTGTCTTGAAAGTAGGTAATTGATGTTGCTATTTAATTTTAGTAGTAACTTGCAATAGTTTTGAGGTATTGTTGTGAGTAATGCTTGAACTTTTGGTGTCAAGAGCTCTAGCCTATTAGTGATAGGTTTCGTATTTTGGGCAATCCGTGTTTATTTTCAAAAACTACAAAAACCAGTTGAGAACTCTAGCTACTAGATGGATCACTAATCTTTGGAGGGATCGGATATTAGAGTACACTCTTGTACCATGAGTCGAGGATGCGCAAGGATAACCAAACCCCCATACACTCCTCCTCGGGGTAGTTGTCTCTTTGTGAACCTCCTTATTAGATTGAGAGTTACCGATAATAAGTGCATGAGTTCTTCAGACTAATGTAAGTATTGAAAGTTGACACTTCCACCTCCTCATATTTGCTAGCCTCTTCAGTACCGTGCATTGCCTTCTTCTCATTCCGAGAGTTGGCGTCCACCTCGCCGGTGCATCCAAACCCTTGGCATGATAAGCTCTGTCATCATAAACCTCCTTATATCTTTCCTCAAAACAACCACCATACCTACCTATCAAGATATTTCCATAGCCTTTCCGAGATATATTGCCATGCAACATCCACCTCTTCATGACTTGATCTTCATGTCATACATGTTCCTGCTACACTAGCAGAGGCATACATTGCATACATCATGATAGCTACATCTTCTTTATGTTTGAGTACCTTGTAAAGTGTGAAGATCTTCTATACCCTCTTGTAAAATAGAGTGTTGCCCTTAAGTGAGGGAAAGATCCCAAAGTGGAAAAAATAAAAGATCCCAAAGAGGACAAATGAGAGTTAAATAGAAAGAGCCATTGAGGCCACCAAAAAATACAAAAAAATAGAAAAAAGAGAAAAACAAATAAAAAGAGAGAAAGGGGCAACACTACTATTCTTTTGAACGATCCACACTAGTACTCCCTCTTATCCTTGTACTCCATAGAGATGATCATTTATGCATATAGCTATGTGGGGACCTTCACACTATAGAACTTGGCTTGCATATTCCAAGGATGAGCCTCCTCAAACGAGCTCTAGGTCTTCATGAGCGAGCAAGTTGGATGCACCCCACTAGTTCCATTGGAGAGATTTTCTTAGCTCATATGTTCATCCGTTGCATAGCATCCCTACTCCTCACATCATATCTATCATTTGACTTTCTCGCCTATGGTTGTCCTCATTGATGTGAGCCTTTCTCACCTTTTTGTTTTCCTCCTCCACCATATTTCTCTCTATGCCATCCTAAGTGTCAACTCTCGTGCTTACGCTCATCCATTGCATGAGTGCTCAAAATATCGAAAAGGAGTGGATCAAATTGACTTGTACCTGGCTAGTGGTTTGGGGACGAGTCAAGATAAGATTCCAAAGAAGACCAAGTGTGATACTTTAGTAGATTGGGTTCTCAACAAAAATATTTTTTTCTCGTATTCCCTATCCCCCTTCTTGCACGCAAACACCATTTGGAGACATTCGAGTCATGGACAGCGAGAGCTCTTGCACCTTATGTTCTTTTGTTGCTTGCTTCAATGCTAATATAGAATATTGCATGTTATGACTTGAATTGAATCACATACCTTGATTGCTTTACTTTTCAAAGTTCTTATATGGTTGCTAGCATGTCACCACATAAATTATGCTTGTTATCATTTACCTACTCGAGGACGAGCAGGAATTAAGCTTGGGGATGTTGATACGTCCCAAACGTATATATAATTTCTGCTTGCTCCATGCATGTTTTGTGTGATATTGCTATGATCTAGATACACTTTCATACACTTTTCATAATATTTGGACTAACTTATTAACTCAGTGCACCAAAGTGCCAGTTCCTATATTCTGCTGCTTTTCTATTTCAGGTTTCCCCCATATTAAAAATGCTCCAAAAATTCGGGAAAAATCAGATAAAAATCAACGCGAAGGAACCTTCCGGAATCACCTGGGTGGGGACAGAGGGCCACCACCAGGGACCTAGGCGGCAACCTGGCGCGGCCTAGGGTCTGGCCGCCTGGACCCCTGGTGGCCCTCTGGCTGCCCCCCTTCGCCTATATATTCTCCGTGACGGAATTCTTCCGAAGACAGAACCCTTTTTCGTGATCTCGCCTTTGTTCCACCGCCGCCGCGCTTCCAAGATCGGGAGCGCCAACAGACTTCTTCCTGGCTCCTCGCCGGAGGGAGGATCGACCTTCGGGAGCTTCCCCTCCACCATGGACGCTTCCCGGATGTGCCGTGAGTAGTTTCCCTTGGACCATGGGTCCGTGATCAGTAGCTATGTGATGTTTTTCTCCCCTCTTTGTTCTTCATGGTTTAGTCCTCGTGAGCTGCCCTACATGATCGAGGCACATATGTAATTTTCTGTTGCTGCTATGCTGAGTTTGCTGGGATCTGATGGATGATGAGATTATGTTCAGATTGAGTAATATATTTGGTTCTTATCTTTTATATTTTTGTTCCTAAGTAATTCTTGCATGTTCTCCGTTGATGTTTATTGCTTTGGCCAAGTAGTAGGTAGTGACTCCAAGAGGGAACATTATGCTCGATTGTGGGTTCAATCCACCCGATGACACGCTTGAGTGACAGAAACATGAGTCTAGGGGATGCGTTGTTTCCACAAGGGGGAAAACAACGGTGCTTGTAACCGCGGTTGCAAGGATTGTTTACTTTATGCAAAGTGCTTTTTAATGCAGTTGTCTGTTGATTTGGGTTTACACTTCGGCTGGGGCTCGCAACTTAATACCAGCGAGATTTTATGGATATATATCTCAAGGTGGATGATTAGTAGTAGGTGAAGTTGGATTTTGGTCTACTTATTTTGGCGTACCGCCCATGCTTTTGATCCTCGTCCTTTCTTTGTAGCATAGTTAGCATTGCGGTGCGTTTTTAATCCTGTCAATTGCCCATCTGTAATTTGTTTACCTCGCATAGCAGTTTTATCATATTTTGGGAGAGATACATCACTAGTGAACATTACGGGACCCCGGTCCATATTCTCATTATTGTTTACACGCTCATTTATTTTCCTGCTTTTACTTTATAGATGCTACCATTCTCATTATTATCTGTTGCGTTGATCCTTTATGAACAACACGGCCGGAGAGATTGACAACCTCTCTGTACTCGTTGGGAAGCAAAGTTACTTGTGTTGTGTGCAGGTCCACGTCAGTTGCGTCGCTGACACCTACTTATCATCTCCGGAGTCCTACTGGAGACAAACCTTGGTACCTTCACTGAGGGAAATTTGCCGCTACACTACATCTCACCTTCCACTTGGGGTAACCAACGAGGAGAGATATCAAATGGTGGGTATACCTGGATGACCGAGCTTCTCAGGAGTCTTGCCACTGAAAGAATAGTTAGCAAGCATAGTAGATATTGCCTCATTAGGAACTTTTCTTTTATTAGTCACAATATCTTTCATATACCTTGAATACGGAAGCAGTTTAATAGCATCAGTCAAACGGATTTGAAGAAAAAGAGGCTTCATCCGTTCACAAAATTTATTCTAGTGCTCTTCTTCTATAGTTTTGAGAGACTTGCCTAGAAAGGGCATTGGTTTTTGTACCCATGGTTCTCGTTCCATCCCGTGCTTTCTTGCAATGAAGTCTTCTCTAGTATATCTCTTGCGTTTATCGGGTGCTTCTTCTTCTCGCGCTTCAGGAGGACCATTCTTCTATTTATATTTATCAGGATCAACTCCATCTTCAGTTTCAGCATCGGAAGTAGATATACTATTAGGATCAACTATAGGGTCATTTGAAATGTCAGCTTCCTTGTGTTTCTTCTTCTTCTTCTTAGGGGAGCTGACAATGTCTTCATCCTACATTTATGAGTCTTGCTCGATTCTCTTATGGTGTCCCTCTGGATAAAGAGGATTTTGAGTGTGGGTGCCACCTTGAGTTTTAATCCCGTAGGCCTGCATATCTTGTTTTGCATTGTTAGCAAGCAAATAGTTTTTCATATTAGCAATTTGTTCAAGCTGAGTTTGAACCATATGAAAATGCTTAACAAGGCCTTTAACATCATTAACTGTTCTACCTAAAATATCAATCAAAGTTTTGATAGCAAGGGTATTATCATGCAACTGACTTTGTATCCTCTCATTAAAGTGATTTTGCTTCATAATAAAATTATCAAGCTCATCTAAACATTTATCAGGGGCTTACCATGAGGGATGTCACCTGCATTGAAATCTAAAAGAGAGTGTACCTCTACTGTAGGAGGGTGAGTGGTAGGCTCACAAAGTTTTTCAATTGGAGGTAGATTCTTCACATCTTCAGCTTGAATACCTCTCTCTTTAATATACTTCTTAGCTTCTTGCATATCTTCGGGGTTCAAGACGAGCATTCGCCTATTCTTTGGTGGTGGATGTGGTTCAGGGACGGAACAATCTTCGTTATTTTTGGCTATCTTGCCCATTAATTCTTCGGCATCGTCCGGTGTTCTTTCCCTGAAAACACAACCAGCACAACTATCTATATAGGTTCTCGATTCATCGGTTAGACCAGCATAAAATATATCAACTAATTCATTCTTAGGAACTCCATGTCCCGGCCTAGCCTTGAGCAAAGTGCAATACCTCCCCCAAGCTTTAGGGAGGTGCTCATGCTGCAACTGTTTAAAATTGTAAATTATTTGTAAAGCAGCACGTTGCATATGAGCAGGAAAATATTTAGCAACAAAAGATTGAGCTAATTCTTAAGGACTCTTAATAGAACCATATGGTAGTGCGTCATACCATGATTTAGCATCTTCCTTCAAAGAAAAAAGGAAGAAGCTTAGTAACATAATAATTTCTCTTGTCCCCCGTAGCGAATAAGCCACACAGACTAGTGAGTTTCATACGGTGTGCCATAGTGTCGTCATTTTCTCTGCCACAAAAGGGCTCAGCTTCAACTGTATATATAAGTGAAAGATCAACAGAGAAATCGAAATCAGCATCTTCAATGCAAATAGGAGATGAAGCAAATTTAGGATCTCGAGTAAACTTGTTCTTCATGGAGTGCTTTTCAAGCAGCTTCCTCACATCACTTGGGTCAGGGTCAACACACTTTGTAAGTTCCCTGCATAAGTCATCATCAAGTTCAACATAATCATCATCAAGGATTCTTTTCTTGAGTTCACTCAAGTCCGGGTAACCAAAGGATCTGCAAGTAGGATAACATGCAGTAGGAATTTCAATTCCGGGCTGTTTTGCAGCCTTAGCAATGTGAGATTCAACATAGCGACCAAGAAAACCAATATCATCAAAAGTAGTAGAAGCATCATCAAAAGTACCAGACATAGTAACAGACTCAGTAGTAGCAGCATGTGGTGGCGGTGAAACAAACTTACTCATAATGGAAGGTGAATCAAGCGTAGCACTAGTGCTAAGACCGGTACCTTTTCTTGTAGTGGATGGTAAAATTGGAACCTTGGGGTCCCCTTTCTAAACCATAGTGGATAGATTGCAGCAAGAAAAATAACTTCAAGTAGACTTGTAAATAAAGCTATGCTCCCTGGCAACGGTGCCAGAAAACAGTCTTGATGACCCACAAGTGTAGGGGATCGCGATAGTCTTCGCGGGTAAGTTAATCCAATTTATTGATTCAACACAATGGGAGCCAAAGAATATTAATAAGCTTTGACAGTTGAGTTGCCAGTTCAACTGCACCTGAAAGATACTTGATTGGCAAAGAGATATTAGTAGTAACGGTAATATGGAAGTGATAGTGGTAATGGATATAATGATGGTAATGCAATGAAAGTAAAAATGGTAAAAGTAAAGTAACTTGTAACCAGTAGAATTAAAACACTGTAGGCTAGGGGACGGATGGTGAGGTGCTGCATGGATGAGAGACATCATGTATTTTAATTGGGTCAAGGCACAACGAAAAGTAATGATCATGTAGGCATATAACAAACATTAGGCAAGTATCCCGAAGGTAGTTGTATGTGCTTGCAATAAGAACTTGCACAACATCTTTTGTCCTACCATCCCACTACAAACGGGGCCAAAAGGAACTTATGGAGATTAAGGTGCTCCTGTCAAAGAGCACCGGAACAAAGCATTAACAATCAATGGATACATCGAATCCTAAAATTATAGTCCATCCCCTTGGTGTCCCAAGCTATCACCATTGGGATCGCCTGTTCCGGACTATAATAGGTGCATACAACTCATAGATAGGATCAAGAACACAAATATATTCATGCAAATACATAGGGTTCAGATCTGAAATCATGGCACTCAGGCCCAAAGTGACAAGCAATAAGAACAACAAGTTGTAGAAAATATGATAAACATCATAGTAGATGATAGGCAACATGCCCCCAACAATCTGACGAACAATTACATGATCTAACTCATCCAATCCTTACCACTCCCTTTGCCTACAACAGGGAATTACTCACACATGAAAGGAGAAGTCATGGAAGGGTGAAGGAGTGGCGATGACGATGATGATGGCGATGATTCCCCCTCACCGGAGGCCAAAACAACCTCCAGAGTAGCTCTCCCGGAGAATAACATCGGGTGGCGACGGCTTCGCGACGAGAATTGGAAAAGCGACTTATGTTCTGGGATTTCCTCGTCGAGGGTAAAAATCGGAGTCCAGGTAGGGAACCAGAGGGATGGGACCCACCCAGGCGCCCTGGTGGAGCAGCCAGGGGCCAGGCCGCGCCACCTGGCCGCCTAGGCAAGGGGCAGCCCCCCTCTGGCCCCTCTTCTGACAGGTGGTTCCTCCCGGTGCGTCGATTTTCTCTATTTTTTACTGGAATTTTCTGGGAGACCTAAAAATCCATTTTTTTCGCACACAAGAAAACCATACATGTAACTTTGCTGAAAACAGCGTTAGTCCGGGTTAGTTTCATTCAAATCATGCAAGAATGAGGTCAAAACAATAACAAAAGTGTTTGGAAAACTCGATACGTTTGAGACATATCAGGGCTCACAACTTAATACCAGTGAGATGTTCTGTATAGATATGTCAAGGTGGATGATTAGTGAGTAGATGTAGTTGGATATCGGTCTACTTGTTTTGGCGTATTGCCCATACTTTCGAGCCTCTAACTTTATTTGCAACATAATTAGCATTGCGATGCGTTTATAATTCTCTCAATTGCCCAGCTGTAATTTGTTAACCCAGCTTAGCTATTTTATCGTCTTTTGGGAGAGAGAAATCACTAGTGAACATCATGGGACCCCGATCCATATTACCACCATTGTTTACACCTCAACTCTTTACTGCTTCTATTTCCTTTTCGTTGCTATCACCACTATTATTTCCCGCTTGTGTTTGATCCTTTGTAAACAACAAGACCGGAGAGATTGACAACTTCTTTGAACTCGTTGGGAGCAAAGTTATTTGTTGTTGTGTGTAGGTCCACATCAACTCCTAGCTAGACAAATTCTACTATTGTTGCCACCTGATACATCCCAAACGTATCTATAATTTCTGCTTGCTCCATGCATGTTTTGTGTGATATTGCTATGTTTTAGATACACTTTCATACACTTTTGATCATATTTGGACTAACCTCTTAAATCAGTGCAGCTCAGTGCCAGTTCTTGTTTTCTGCTATTTTTCTATTTCAGGTTTCCCCTGTATACAAAATGCTCCAAAAATTCTGGGAAAATACAATAAAAAATCAGCGCTTCGAAAGCTTCCGGAATCACCGAAGAGGGGTCATAGGGGACCCACCAGGGGCCCAGGTGCCCTCCCGGCGCGACCAGGAGTGGGGTCGCGCCAGGGGGGCGCCTGGACCCCTGGTGGCCCCCTGGATGCCCCCCTTCGCCTATATTTATCTCCCGTCGCGGAAACCCTGAAGACAGAACCCTTTTTCGCGATCTCGACTCTGTTCCGCCGCCGCGCTTCCAAGATCGGGAGCGCCATCAGACCTCTTTCCGGCACCCTGCCGGAGGGGGGATGACCTCTGGTAGCTTCTCCACCACCATGGACGCTTCTCGGATGATCCGTGAGTAGTCCACCTTGGACCATGGGTCCATGATCAGTAGCTATGTGATGTTCTCTTCCCCTCTTTGTTCTTCATGGATTAGACCTTGTGAGCTTCCCTGCATAATCAAGGCGTAACATTATGAATTTTAATAAATCGGATAATGAACACGTTTCCCAAGCTTGGGAACGAATGAAATCTCTTGTTAATAAATGCCCTACACATGGTTTGACTACTTGGATGATTATCCAGACTTTCTATGCAGGCTTGAACTTTACCTCGCGGAACCTGTTAGATTCGGCCTGAGAGGAACCTTTATGTCAACAACACTTGGTGTTGCCACAAAACTCCTAGATGAAATGATGACCAATTATTCCCGATGGCACACCGAACGAGCTCCAACAGGTAGGAAAGTAAACTCTGTCGAGGAGATTTCCTCCCTAAATGAAAAGGTTGATTTAATTATGTCTATACTTACCAAGCAATCTCCTATTGATCCTCATGATGTCCCTTTAAATTCTTTGGTTGCTCAAGAACAAGTAGATGTGACCTTTATCTCTAGAAAAAAAACTTCAATAATAATGCTTATAGGGGTAATTTTGCTGGCAATCCTAGACCGTTACCATCCAACAACTATGGGAACAACAACACTTATCCTAGAAACAAGAACTCCACTTCTGAATTAGAAAGCATGCTTAAAGAATTTATCACTACCCAAAAAGCCTTCAACAAGAGTGCAGAGGAAAAATTAGAAAAATTAGATAATCTCTCTTTGAAGGTAGACAACTTAGCCCTCGAATTTGAAATTCTTAAAATTATAACTTCTCCCCTCGAGGAGAGGAAGGCCACTCCTATCAATGCTATCCAATTGAAAATTAATGAAACCATTAGGATGATGGCTCAACTGAAATAAAGATGGGCTAGAGAAAAAGAGGAGGAAGATAGAATTAAGAGCCTTCCTACACACCACACCGTTGCTACTATCCAAGTTGTTGAGGATACCCAAACTTTTAGCACCCAACACACTCCTAGTCCCATTGGACCTATTAATGGTGATGCGATTACCTCAACCATAGAAGAAGAAACTCCTATGAACATAGAGGCTTTCAAACAAGTGAGCCTAGATGACACCACTACCACCTTTGATAGTACTGACATTGATTTTGATAGTTGCACCCTCTCAGAATTTATTATCTTACTACACAAAATGTCTAGAGACCCCCACACTATCACACTAAATGTTGCCTTCATGGAGCGTATCACGAATGTTCTCATTAAAGCTAGGGAGGAGAAGATTAGAGTAGAAGCCTCCATACCTAGGAAGCTAGAAGATGGTTGGGATCCTATGATCAAAATTAAATTGAATAACTTCTCGTGTTATGCTTTATGTGATGTTGGAGCTAGTACCTCCGTTATGCCCAAAAGAATGTATGATATGTTTGAATTGAAACCTTTTGATCCTTATTCTTTTTTGTTTGTCTCATTTATTCTTCCATAAAGAAACCTTTGGGGAAGATCGACGATGTTCTTATCATTGTCAATGAAAACTATGTTCCCATTGATTTTACTATTATGGACATAGAGTGTGAACCTTTATGTCCAATTATTTCGGGACGTCCTTTTCTTCGCACCATTGGTGTTGTTATTGACATGAAAGAGGGGAATATAAAATTTTAATTCCCTCTCAAAAATGGGATGGAACAGTTCCCAAGGAAGAAGATTAAGTTACCTTTTGAGTCCGTTACACGGGCTAGCTATTCTCTTTCACTTGATAAAACTTGATCTTTTTGCTTCTTTCCTAGCTTAAAGGCGTAAAAGAAAGCGCTTGTTGGGAAGCAACCCAAGCTGTTTTTTACTTCTGTTTTAGTGGTCTTGATGATTGTTACTATAGTAGCAACATCATAGTATCTTTATTTTCAAGCTGTGTGCCAAGTTTAGCCTCCGATTGCAAGAAAGTTCAAAAGTTGGGACTTGCTGTCCAGAAAACAGATTCTGTCCTTTGATGAAAAAAATCGCCTAAAATCTCCAGGTAATATTTTTGATCGAATTTTTTTGACAGCGTGCTCCATACAATTGGCTTTCGAGCGTCTATTCTGAGTTTTTTTATTTGAGTTGCAGAAGTACCCCGAAAAAATTATTTACTACCTTCTATTCTCTTTTTCACAGATTCTTCCACTATTTGCCTTTCCTTACTTGCACTTGCTTTTTCTTTGCAAAAACTATTTGGAAATCTTGAGAAACAGTAGCCCTTCAAGAAAATCTTTATTTCTAGTAGAGGAAAATTATTTTATTAAGGGTACTATCCTCCCTAATCAGTTTATGATGATTTATGTATGTAGGGAGTTTTCAAGTGTGCGAGGGAAGATGATGAAAGAAGATCCGGGAGTGTCAAACGCTCAAGCTTGGGGATGCCCCCATGCATCCCCAATAAATATTCAAGGAGACTCAAGCGTGTGAGCTTGGGGACGCCCCTGTGCATCCCCTTCTCCATCAACAATCATCAGTTCGTCCTCCGTCTCACTATATTTTTATCACTTCATGAGTTATGTGCTATGCTTGGAGCGTTCCGCTCTTTAGTTTTTTTTAGTTTTCTTTAGCTTTGTTTGCTGTTCATAACAAGTTATAACCCAGCTTACTTTGCATGGGAGAGAAACACGCTCCACTTCAAACTAGAACACATCATAGGATTTTCATGCTTATCTTTCTTTTGTTGTGTGTTCTTTGTCTTTTCTTAGCTGTTGTCATGTTTAGCTCTTAGTTTTCATGTTTATGTTTTTCAAGAGCATTAGTTTAGTTTGTTTCTGGAACTCTGTTTATTTTTCATGTTTATCTTGTTAAGAGAGTTGGTTGTTGCACTGAGTTGTGTCTTGATTTTAAGTAGGTAATTGAGGTTGCTATTCAATTGTAGTAGTAACCTGCAATAGTTTTTAGGTATTGTTGTGAGTAATGCTTGAAATTTTGGTGTCAAGAGCTCTAGCCTATTAGTGATAGGTGTCGTATTTTTGGCAATCTGTGTTTATTTTCTAAAACTACAAAAACTAGTTGATAACTCTAGCTACTAGATGGATCACTAATCTTTTGAGGGATCGGATATTAGAGTATACTCACGTACCATGTGTCGAGGATGCACAAGGATAACCAAACCCCCATACACTCCTCCTCGGGGTACTTGTCTCTTTGTCAACCTCCTTATTAGATTGAGAGTTACCGATAATAAGTGCATGAGTTCTTCAGACTAATATAAGTATTGAAAGTTTACACTTCCACCTCCTCATATTTTCTAGCCTCTTCGGTACCGCACATTGCCCTCTTCTCACTCCGAGAGTTGGCGTCCAACTCGCCGGTGCATCCAAACCCTGGCATGATACGCTTTTTCATCATAAACCTCCTTATATCTTTCCTCAAAACATCCACCATACCTACCTATCAAGGCATTTTCATAGCCTTTCCGAGATACATTGCCATGCAACTTCCACCTTCTCATGACTTGATCTTCATGTCATACATGTTCCTGCTACACTGGCAGATGCATACATTTGCATACATCATGATAACTACATCTTATTTATGTTGAGTACCTTGTAAAGTGTGAAGATCTTCTATACTTATTGTAAAATAGAGTGATCCTTAAGTGAGGAAAAGATCCCAAAGAGGAAAAATTAAAAGATCCCAAAGAGGACAAATGAGAGTTAAATAGAAGGAGCCATTGAGGCCACTAAAAAATACAAAAAATAGAAAAAAGAGAAAAATAAATAAAAAGAGAGAAGGGGGCAACTGATAACCCACAAGTGTAGGGGATCGCAACAGTCTTCGTGGGTAGGTATAAACCTAATTTATTAATTCGACACAAGGGGAGCGAAAGAATACTTATAAGCCTTAGCAGTTGAGTTGTCAATTCAACCACACCTGAAAAAACACTAGACAATATATTTAGTAGCAACGGTGTGTTGACGGGTGTATCCTTTAAGACTTCGCCAATCACCAACACCATAGAGTAGTAACAAAGTAGTAGCAATAGTAATGAGAGCAATAGTAACAACGGAGGCAATGAAGATGAAAGATGGACTGGGGGTTCAAGGTTTCACTAGTGGTAACTCTCCAAGAAAAAAGAACAAGGTGATGGGTGAACAAATTACAGTTGGGCAATTGACAAAATTTCACAAAATCTAGCCAAAGAACAAACTAGAGCAATCCTAGTCTAAGAACCAAACGTAGGCATGTGTTCCATTTGTAGTTGTACGTGCTTGCAATAAGAACTTGCACAACATCTTTTGTCCTACCATCCTGCTACGAACGGAGCCAAAAGGTACTTATGGAGATTAAGGTGCTTGATGACCCTCAACTGTAGGGGATTCTTTGTATCGTTTTCGATAAATAAGAGTGTCGAACCCAACGAGGAGCAGAAGGTATTGGTAAGTAACTTTGGTAAAGAAATAGTTACAAGAACTGAAAGATGACTTTTTAGGGTTTTTTGATATAAGAAAGAAAAAGGTAAAAGCGAGTAAAGTGAAAGGCACTAAGGAGTAACAAGTTGCCCAATCCTTTTGAGCAAAGGAGAGGCCTAGCAACTGAACTGATAAAGGCTAAAGCGTTCTTGAGGATGCACGGGAGAAATAGTCATGTGCTTTCGCCATATTCCGTATCGGTACTATGTGCTGCGCTGATAAGTGTTGAGTGGGTGGATCTATACTAGTGCACCCTCTATACTAAAATAAGTGCACTCTTATGATTAAACACCTTGCAAGAATCCGCAGATACAAGATAGTAATTAAGGCAAAAGCCTAACCATAGCAATACGATCGTTGACCCATTGTTCCCTTGTGCAAAAGCATGCGAACTGGGGTTCAGGTTTCTGTCACTCCGGCAACCCACCGTAAGCATTCTTTATACACAATGTATCCCCCTAGGTCCTTAATAAGGCGAAGTGTTGAGTGTTTGACTCACACAACACCACTAGGAAAATAACAACACAACTTAAATATCAAACAACACATATTACTTCAACATCATATGACTACTAACAACTAGACTTCTCCCATGTCCTCAAGAACTAAAGTAACTACTCACAAGACATAAAAGAGACCATGATTAGTGGGGATAAATAGATGATAAACAATATGGATACAATGATAATTCTCCAACAAAACTCAATAGCATTCATCACATGGTAGTAATCAACATCGGTAGAGTAGAGAGGATAGATAGTACGGATTACAACACAAGTTGGACTTGTGAGGGGAGATTGGATGGTGGTGAAGATGGTGCTGATGTTGGGGATGATGTTGATGATGATCTCGATGATGCCCGTGAAGATGGTGATGACGATGGTGACGATCTCCCCTTCCGGGAGGTGTTCTCCCCGGCGGAATCTGCCCGCCGGAGATGTCTTTTCTCCTATGTAGGTTTCCGCCATGGAACGGCGACGGAACACCGGAAACTCTCTCCCTTTTAGGGTTTTTGGAATATGTATGATATATAGGCCAAAGCGGGGAGCTGGGAGTGGCCCCAGGGGTCCAGGCGCCCTCCCGGCGCGGCCAGGGTGGGGGCCGCGCCAGGTGGCCGCCTGGGCACCCTGTGGCCCCCCTCTGGCCCCTCTTCGGCGTATCTTCGTCATTCTTCTGAAAAATACCCTCCGTCGATTTTTAGGTAATTTGGAGGTATTCTTCTTCAGCAACTCAACGTCCACTTTTTACCGCTGAATCATGTGTCTGCTGCTTCGGCATCGGAAAGTTGCAAATTGTGTAAATTAAGCCAAAACAACATAAGAACAACATCATAACATGAAATATATCAATGAATAAGAAAGAATTACTATATGAAATAGTGATGCATTTTGGACGTATCAACTCCCCCAAGCTTAGACCTCGCTTGTCCCAAAGCGAATACTGAGCTCGGTAAACCTGTCCACAAGTTTAGAGAGCGAAGTGTCGATAAATAGAATACATACAAGAAGCATCAAAGTTTCTTCACCAGACTCAAGCATCCTCAATAGCAACCTCAACTCATAAGGTCCTTATGAGAAAGTAATAATAATTATAATCAAAAGTAGGGCTGAGAAAACTCATCAAATTATGGAAAACATATCCTTGGTCAAAGGACAACTAATAACTTTTACTTTTGCTCTTTCTAAATAAGATGAAACAAATTGAAGATTTGAAAGAACATGTTATTAGTCATGAAGTACAAATGCTAACACAAAGGAAGATGTTTGCCCGGAAAAAGCTTTCGCAAACAACTTACATATCAAAAGATAATGTCAACGATGATATGACATGGCAAATCTTAATGCAACATTATAAGGATGAATCCTCATCAGCATCAAGTGTCTGTTCTCTTTGGGAAAAGAAAGAAGTAGGAAAACTGACTCAACATAAAAGTAAAGGAAAGTCTTTGTTAAAGGCAAGCAGGTAAAACTTATGTGCTATCCTTAAATCAAACATAGTGAAAAATAAAATTTGGGCGGTGCATAGCTTGTCAACTAATGCTAATAGATAGCTCAATTACTTCTCAAGATGGACAAGTTTCAAGGAACGGCTCCCAAGTGGGGACGATCACATCCCCTTAATCTCCTTTGTTTATCACTGCCAAAGTTTCTGATTTCTCATAGACCAAGCGTGAAGGAGGGTTTGTTTGTTATATTATCTTTCGAGCTGGGCGCACTCATGCCCGTTCCTCCCCGTATTATGGGTTTGCAGATTAGACATGCAATCCCGGGGTAAAACATGTCCAATTTAAGAAGATCATGAATTACCTACTATTTCCTCATGAGCTAAACAAGAGGCGCAAAACAGAAGATTTTGAACATTTAAGGATAAAACATAAATTCTATACTTATAGGAGTGGTAGGGAAATACCACGAATAGGAAGGTAGGGTGGACTCATATGGAAGGTAACTGTTTCAGGGTATAGATGAAATGCACAAGCAAAAATCTGCTAGGCAAAGAGTTTGTCTAGCAAAGGCTTTGAGAGAACAGACAACTGATGCTAACTTAGATGCAAACATATAAAGCATAAACATTAAGGTAAGCATAACACATCAAGTTGTCTTCCTTGTCAACATAACACTACAAGCATAATAACATAAAGGTTTTGGCTATGTCGCTACTTGAGAAAAAAAACACATGCTGTCAAGACCAAAGCTATGTTTTCCAAAATTAAATAAAGTTTTCAAAGCCATACCTGATATAAGGTCAATACTCCCCATAGGAATCATCATATAAGGTCGATTGCGTGAAGAGAATACCGAGTGCAGCGAAGAAACCAATAGACTTCTCATTAATATTCCATCATAGACGACTCCACACTCACGGATACAAATTCTCCACAGAAGGAGTGATAGACCTCAATGCAAACACCTATTTCATATAATAACTTCCCTAAGCATGATACAAATCTACTTGACTCTAAAATACTAAGATAAAGATAAAGATACCGGGCACTCCCCCAAGCTTGGAACAAGCTGAGGGGTGCCATTACCCAAGGAGATTTACTCCTCATTCTTGTTGTGGTTGTTGTTGATGTAGTCATGGACGAAGCGCTTCCATGGTAGAGGTTCCCCGGTCCCATGAGAGGCTTCAGTCTCGAAGATCCTGCTTCCAACACCTAAACCCACGCGCATAAACTTTAGCTCATACTCACAGTTCTGGTTGTGCAAATCATAGATCTGCCCTTGGAGATCATCAATTCTTTCTTCTACAGCGGCGATGCTTGACCAAATCCCCCTCATCTCCTTCTTTTAGAATGTCTTCAGCTCGTTGATGATGTCGAAGTTGGCCTCAACACCCCGCTCAACCATCTTCTTGTACTTGAAGACTTATTGCTCCATCTCTACTAGCCTGGCCTCGATGCTCCCCTCCTTGAAAGGTTCCTTTAGATCCTCTTGGTGAAGGGCACCATCCTCCAACACTAGTAGAAAACAGGGCTTTGGTTCAGGCCTCTCCAGCCGATTTGTCCCGGTTGTGCCACGAACCGGAACCCATGGGGGTCATATGTCCCGGTTCGTGCGCCCGGGGGCCGGCCGGGCCTCGTGGAGCATTGGTCCCGGTTCGTCTGGGGGCATATGTCCCGGTTCTAGACAAGAACCGGGACCAATGGGCCTCGCTCCTGGCCCACAACCACTAGTCCCGATTTCTGGCTCAACCCGGGACGAAAGGCTGGCGATTAGTACTGGTTCCAGCCACAAACCGGGACTAATGATTTGGCTATATATACCCCTCGCCGGCGAGCAGAGCACTCCACTAGTGCTCTGTTTTTTCGAGGAGGGCAAGGGGAGGGCTTTGTGGTGCTCTAGCTCACCTCTTATGCACATGAGGTGTTCGATGAAATTCCCGAGCCACACTACTTAAGCTTTCTCCTCTCCAAACTCGACTTCCAAGCTCCATTTTTCTTAAGATTTTTCCAGATTTAGCGGTCCGTCACGTCCCATCCCCGTCTTCACCACCGTCGATCGCCCGCGCCGATCTCGTCGCCGGCACCACCGTGGTGAGCCTCTTGTTCTTATCTTCTTTATAAAAGAAAAAAAATTCTTACTTGTATGATTAGATAGATAATTGTCTAATTTTCTTACTTGTATTATTGCTTGTTATTATATAGTGCGATGGTTTTGGTATCCGCCCCCGTCGGCCCTCGTTCTCTCTATGATTCGGATGTGGTATATATTATCTTTTATAACTATTTGTTTCATTTAGTGTTTATGGTAATTATGCCGACACCAACTTGACATAGATGTATTTATCTAGGAGGTATGTGAACCGGAAATTACATACGACCCTCTTGTCGAGAGGTTAAATTTAGTTGAAGAAGAAAACGAGTATTTAAAAGAAAAATTAAAAAGAGTTGAAGAAGAGAAGAAAAGAGTTGAAGAAGAGAAGATGATATTGGAGTTGCATGTTGCGGATGTCGTAGAAGGTCACAAGATCAAGACGGATGCAATGCGCTTGAAGATTAGAAAGTTTAGAAAATATGCCATTCATAGCGAGGCTTGGTATCATTATGCCGTTGGATCAATTGTTACCTTGGTTGCGATTATGATCGCATTTGTTGTTGCATTGAAATGTTTTACATAGTTTCAATGTATGGTTTTAATTAGATGCTCTGGAGAGCTATATGTTGTTCAATGAGAACTATGTATGTACTTTGGTTGTAATGTGATGATTAACTTCTATTAATTTGGTCACTTTTATATTCATGATGTTCTGTAATAATGGTTTTTGACACACTTAATGCACGCAGATGAACCGGCAATGGATGTATGGTGACAGACACACCTCCGAGTACATTGAGGGCGTGCATGATTTTCTCGAGGTGGCTGAGGCAAACAAGCAGAATGGTTTTATGTGTTGTCCATGCTCTATATGTGGGAATACGAAGTATTACTCTGACCGGAAAACCATTCACGCCCACCTGCTTTATAAGGGATTCATGCCACACTATAATGTTTGGACCAAGCACGGAGAAATAGGGGTTACGATGGAAGACGGCAAAGAAGAAGAGTACGATGAAAACTATGTGCCCCCTGAATACGGTGATGCTACAACGGGGGAAGCTGAAGATCAAGAGGAACCGGACGATATGCCTGATGATGATCTCCGCCGGGTCATTGTTGATGCAAGGAGACAGTGTGAAAGTGAAAAGGAGAAGCTGAAGTTCGATCGGATGTTAGAGGATCACAAAAAAGGCTTGTACCCCAATTGCGAAGATGGCAACACAAAGCTCGATACCGTACTGGAATTGCTGCAGTGGAAGGCAAAGTATGGTATACCTGACAAGGGATTTGAGGATGTACTGAAAATATTTAAGAAGAGGCTTCCAAAGGATAACGAATTGCCCGACAGTACGTACACAGCAAAGAAGGTCGTATGCCCTCTAGGATTGGAGGTGCAGAAGATACATGCATGCCCTAATGATTGCATCCTCTACCGCGGTGCGTACGAGGATTTGAACGCATGCCCGGTATGCGGTGCATTGCGGTATAAGATCAGACGAGATGACCCTGGTGATGTTGAGGGCGAGCCCCCCAGGAAGAGGGTTCCTGCCAAAGTGATGTGGTATGCTCCTATAATACCACGGTTGAAACGTCTGTTCACGAACAAAGAGCATGCCAAGTCGATGTGATGGCACAATGAAGACCGTAAGAAAGACGGGAATTTGAGACACCCCGCTGATGGGTCGCAGTGGAGAAAAATCGAGAGAAAGTACCGGGCTGAGTTTGGAGATGACCCAAGGAACGTATGGTTTGGTTTAAGTGCGGATGGCATTAATCCTTTCGGGGAGCAGAGGAGCAATCACAGCACCTGGCCCGTGACTCTATGTATGTATAACTTTCCTCCTTGGGTGTGCATGAAGCGGAAGTTCATTATGATGCCAGTTCTCATCCAAGGCCCTAAGCAACCCGGCGACGACATTGATGTGTATCTAAGGCCATTAGTTGACGAACTTTTACAGCTGTGGAATGAAAACGGTGTACGTGTGTGGGATGAGCACAAACAGGAGGAATTTGACCTGCATGCGTTGCTGTTTGTAACCATCAATGATTGGCCTGCTCTCAGTAACCTTTCAGGACAGACAAACAAGGGATACCACGCATGCACGCACTGTTTAGCTGACACCAAAAGTATATACCTGGACAAATGCAGGAAGAATGTGTACCTGGGGCATCGTCGATTTCTTCCGACCAACCATCAATGTCGTAAGAAAGGCAAGCATTTCAAAGGCGAGGCAGATCACCGGAAGAAGCCCGTCATGCGTACCGGTGATCACGTACTTGCTATGGTCAATGATTTACACGTAATATTTGGAAAGGGTACCGGCGGACTATCTGTTCCGAATGATGACGAGGGACACGCACCAATGTGGAAGAAGAAATCTATATTTTGGGACCTACCCTACTGGAAACACCTAGATATCCGCTCTTCAATCGACGTGATGCACGTGATGAAGAACCTTTGCGTGAACCTGCTAGGCTTCTTGGGCGTGTATGGGAAGACAAAAGATACACCGGAGGCACGGTAGGACCTGCAATGTTTGCACGAAAAAGACGGCATGCCTCCAAAGCAGTATGAAGGTCCTGCCAGCTACGCTCTTACCAAAGAAGAGAAGGAAATCTTCTTTGAATGCCTGCTCAGTATGAAGGTCCCATCTGGCTTCTCGTCGAATATAAAGGGAATAATAAATATGGCCGAGAAAAAGTTTCAAAACCTAAAGTCATCATGTGGAAGAAGAAATCTATATTTTGGGACCTACCCTACTGGAAACACCTAGATATCCGCTCTTCAATCGACGTGATGCACGTGATGAAGAACCTTTGCGTGAACCTGCTAGGCAGACGGCATGCCTCCAAAGCAGTATGAAGGTCCTGCCAGCTACGCTCTTACCAAAGAAGAGAAGGAAATCTTCTTTGAATGCCTGCTCAGTATGAAGGTCCCGTCTGGCTTCTCGTCGAATATAAAGGGAATAATAAATATGGCTGAGAAAAAGTTTCAGAACCTAAAGTCTCATGACTGCCACGTGATTATGACACAACTGCTTCCGGTTGCATTGAGGGGGCTTCTACTGGAAAACGTTCGATTAGCCATTGTTAAGCTATGTGCATTGCTCAATGCAATCTCTCAGAAGGTGATCGATCCAGAAATCCTACCAAGGCTAAGGAGTGATGTGGCGCAATGTCTTGTCAGTTTCGAGCTGGTGTTCCCACCATCCTTCTTCAATATCATGACGCACGTCCTAGTTCATGTAGTCGACGAGATTTTCATTCTGGGCCCCGTATTTCTACACAATATGTTCCCCTTTGAGAGGTTCATGGGAGTTCTAAAGAAATATGTCTGTAACCGCGCTAGGCCAGAAGGAAGCATCTCCATGGGCCATCAAACAGAGGATGCCATTGGGTTTTGTGTCGACTTCATTCATGGGCTTAAGAAGATTGGTCTACCTTAATCGCGGTATGAGGGGAGACTGACTGGAAAAGGCACGATTGGAAGGGACTCAATAATATGCAGGGACGGACATTCTTGGTCTCAAGCACACTACACAGTTCTACAGAACTCTATATTGGTGGCCCCGTATGTCGATGAACACAAGAACAGTCTGCGCTCCAAACACCCAGAGGAGTGTGACGACTGGATTACACATGAACACATCAGGACTTTCGGCGATTGGTTGGAAACACGTGTCAAAGGTGACAACACTGTTTCTGATGAGCTGTTCTCGTTGTCCAGGGGACCATCTTCAACTGTATTGACTTACAAAGGATACGAGATAAATGGGAATACATTTTACACGATCGCCCAAGATCAAAAGAGCACCAACCAAAACAGTGGTGTCCGCTTTGATGCAGCAACCGAGAGTGGAAAGGACACATATTATGGTTACATAGTGGACATATGGGAACTTGACTACGGACATGATTTTAAGGTCCCTTTGTTTAAGTACATATGCGTATGCAGGCCAATCCGAATGATTTGTATTTGGTCGATGAACTGAAGGATTTCTAGATATATCAACAAAACACACGGTTTCGCCTGCATACAACCCAACTGTGGCTCGTGAGTGCCCGCAAATCAAATGCACCGTTGGGCCTATGCAGGCCAATCCGAATGATTTGTATTTGGTCGATGAACTGAAGGATTTCTAGATATATCAACCTCCACCCCGACGCCGCCCGCCGCCCCCAACGACGCCGGAGACGACACCGACGAGGTCAGGCTGCCCCGACGCCGCCCGCCGCCCCCTCGGTCGCCGTCGCCATCGCCCGCGCCCGTCGTCGCCGTCGCCGCGGGGAAGCACCACGCCTGGTCCTGCCGCCGTCCGCATTGCCTTGCCCCGTCGGCCTCGCCACGGCCTCGCCGTCGTTCTTCACCGCCGGCGCCTCCCTGACCTCCCGAGATCGTCCTCGGGGGCAACACTGTGAGTCCCTCACCCGATTTCCCCTCTCCCCTTCGCTGTTCCGCCGCCATTGCCCCCTTCCCCGTCGACGCCGTGGAAACCATTGATAGATGATGCCAATGTTAAATTTTGTTTCTAGATGATGCTAGATGATGCCAATGTTAAATTTTGCAAAATACTTATGTACTTTACAAATGTTGAAAAATTAAAAAAATGATTTATGTATTCATTGTTGCAATAATGGTGTATACAAACTTGAGCAATTTGAATAACTTTAGAAGTACCGGACTCTCAAGAGCCAAAACACCATTTGTTAAGCGTCGCCGAGGCCACCCAAATTTACCAAGTCGATGGTCAGAAACTAGGGTAAAGTGTCGATGGTCGGGAACTAGGGTAGAGGGTCGAGGGTCACCGAGGGGAAATCCATGGCTTCATCATGCCCCCATGTTTGGCTCAGGGCGCCATCTTATATAGATTTATTGTCGTGCCAAAAATTGGTGTCAACACATGCCCCCATGTTTTTCGGCAAAACTTGTATGTTTGGCACACTAATATATCCATGCTATATATATCATGTTTGTATATTAAGTGTCATGTTGTAATTAATATTTTGCAGAAACTATGGACGGTCGTCAAAGAAACTTAGAACAAGAAGAGATGTTGGGGGAAATCATACGCGAAGGACCGTTGTTGGTGGGCGACATCGTCCGGGTAGGAGGTGATGTCTTCCAATTTCTGAACGACACCGATGGTCTGGAAGAAGAGGGTGAAGCAGGCTCCGATGATCGGACAATGGAGGTGGAAGGACATGCTTATGATGGCTCCTGTGAGCGAACGGAAGAAGGAGTTGTTGGAAAGTCCGGCGAGGTATATATAATAATTAAGCCTGTGCTGACTAGCTAATTGATGCATTAATTGTTTTGGACTGTGTACACATATTAACTCTCTTCTTTCTTCTTTTCTAGCCCTCCGTATCCGGATCGAGCCAAACTTCGATAACGAGACGAGGCCCAAAGAAAAAGTTGCGCCCGGATGAAAGGTTCACGATCACCGGTATCAATAGAGATGGCCAACCGATTGAACCCAGCCGGACCAAAGATGCATTTTCTGCTCACTGCGGGGTTCTTGTTAGGGACATGATCCCGATCAGCATCCAGCAATGGAATAAGCCGAAGGCCGGAGACCCTGAAGTGTCTTTTGTCACCGATAGACAGCAAGATGATCTTTGGACCGCGCTGAAGGCAAATTTCACCCTACCGGAAGAGGAGCATCCGGAAAAACCAGTTACAGAGCAAAAGATCAAGACTCATGCTCTTAAGAAGATGGCAGACCTATTCAGGAGGTGGAAGAATGAGTTAAAAACAACGTTTGTCGACAAAGAGAAGACTCCAACATTCACTGGCTGATTTGAGAAGATAAGAGAACAGTGGCCCGCATTTGTGGCCCATAAGACATCGGAGAAGAGTAAGAAGATGTCAGCGATAAACAAACTAAATGCTGCAAAGAAGAAGCATCACCATTGCACGGGGTCAGGTGGCTACCACAAAGCCCGACTATTGTGGGAGAAGGCTGAAAAGGACCTTCTTGACAAAGGGATCGTACCAAGGACATTGAACTGGCCAGAGCGTGCAAGGAATTGGTTCTTCGGGGTTGGGGGAACCTTGCACCCTGAAACAGGGAAGTGCTTTTGGACGAACGAACAACTGAGAGTACCGATCACCAAGCTTGAGGAGTTAATCGCCCAAACGGAGGCAGGGACGTTCGTTCCCGACAGAGAGAACGACGAGCTCACAATGGCCCTCGGGAATCCTGAGCACCCAGGACGAACACGAGGCACGTCAGGCTCCCTTCCGTGGAAACATGGGTTTCCCGACGCAGGCGATTACAAAAGCAGGGAGAGGAAGAGGAAACAGGAGCAAAGAGAAATACAGAACCTGCATGCAAGAGTACAAGCGCTAGAGGAGAGGCATCGAGCTGACGAAGCTACCCTAGAAGCTACCCCGCCATCTCAGCGGAGAAGCAGCGTGGCTTCCACCGAGGTCATTGCGCAACCTGATTTGACGGCTTCCAGGTACCCCGTGGATGAAATCACGGAGTCTCAAGAATGCCACCTTAAGAAGCAATTGATGCAATTCAAACCCACGGTGGTTATCGGCCATGTTGTACCTCCTCGACCCAACGGAACTTTTCACTGTCTTCCGATTCCACAAGGCTATGCTGTTGTGATGGTTGATGAAATAATGGAGGGATATGAGGAGATCGAGCTTGACTACCCTACCGGCGAAGGGGAAAATCTCCTGCAGAATGCTCTGAGGACTTCATGTCTATGGCCGAAGGAATTCATCAAGCTTCCGAACTGGACGGCACCTACGCCTCCTCCTCCTCCTCCGGCGAGTAAGGGCCCGCCTCCTCCTCCGACGAGTAAGGGCCCGCCTCCTCCTCCGGCCGCGAGAGATCAGGGCACGTCTCCTTCTCCGCATCCTCCTCCGGCGACTGATCAGTGCACGCCTCCTCCTCCGCCTCCTTCTCCGCCTGCGTCGGTGCGTCCGAGCAGCCCGTTTCCTCCTCCGCCTCCTTCTCCGCCTGCGTCGGAGCGTCCGAGCAGCCCGTCTCCTCCTCCGCCTTGTCAGCAAAAGCAGAAGAGAGCCACCACCGGCGCTCCGGCTGCTCCGGCGCCTCTTAAGCAACAAAGGAAAATAGCAGCCGTCGCTCCGGCGTCTAGCAGTACAACCAGTGGTGGGAGGCGATTCCAATACGGTACATCATCTCTCAAGCCTCTTGAGCCGTTACCATACGAGAGGAGCGATGAGGAAAGCGCGAAGATCTCTAAAGGCGAAGTGGATGCCTTTTTTTAAAAGAAAAATCCACCTCCGAAGGAGAAGATAGATGAGGTGAAATTGAAGCGCACTTTGGATGCTCTGAAGCGACCAGCACCGGCTCCGCTGGATGACAACCATGTCCGCGCTCTTAAAAAGAAAGTGCAAGAAACGCGCTGGTCCGGAAGCACTGCAACTGACCAAAGGAGAGAACAACAAATTGCAAGAGGGAAAAAAATTACCCATCTCGGCGAACAGGCAAAACAATTGTGCCCCCCGCTGCAGGTGTCTAGTGATATCGTCGTTGCAAATCTGCCGGCCGGGATGGTGCCCGGTACCAATCCTGGTGATTATATGCCGGCCGGGATGGTGCCCGGTACCAATCCTGGTGATTACCTGCCAGACGATATACAATTTGATCGACTCGAGGTGGACGGACACCTTTTCCGGCACGGGTATCCTCTCGTTAGACCTGATCAACAGCTACCAACGATGATGCGAAGATTCCACGAGTGGTACATGGACACCTGCAAGAACTCTCGGTTGGATAATGTGTTGCTTATGGTTAAAGACAAGCACGACCTCCTTGGAATTGATATGTTGTGTGTTCCATTTGAGGAGTTATTCCATCTTTACAATGCAATGGCCATCGATAAAGTAATCGTCACTTGCTACTGTCTATAAGTACTACTTCTTTAATTAACTGTCTATATATAGCTCAGCTCTTTCATTGCATGTACATATAATTCACTATATCATGCAGATTGAAGATCGTCGAATGCAAGCAAAGAGAAATCTATAATATTGGGTTCATTAACCTAAATCTCTTTGATGAATGGGCGATGGAAAAGAATCCCAAACAAGCCGGGGCCAACTTGCCACAATCGTTTCTTCAACATCAAAACAAACAAAAAATAATCTTTCCTTACAACTTCGAGTGAGTGTTATACTATGCATATTCGGTTTTCCTTTATTTACTCGAGGTTATAGTAATGTAATTGATGAGTTATGCATGCGTGTGCAGCTTCCACTTTATTCTCCTAGAGATTAAGCTTGAGGAGGGACTAGTAACCGTGTTAGACTCAAGACGAAAAGATCCCAAGACGTATGCGATCATCACTGAAATGCTTAAGAAGTTAGTGCAATCGATCATTATCGCAGCATTTCGGCAACTTTTTTCATTTCCTGATATTAGCTAATAATTATTTTCTATGTCTGGCAGGGTTTGGACAACGTTCACCACAAAATCTCCGGGACTGCCGAAGAAGCTGGAATTTACACGCCCGAAAGTAAGTATTACTAGCTAGTTCCGCGCATCTCCCATTATTTTGATTCTAGCTAGTTTCATCAATACCATTTATATAATGCTTGATTATCAGTTTGATTGACCTCTATTTCTCATAAAGTGGTTGTGGCAGCAAGAAGGGACTAATCTTTGAGGATACTACGTATGCGAGTACATCTACAACGCTACGATCTCTAAGGAGGGCGGCTACTCTAAAAAAGATTTTGATGTGCGTAAGCAATAATATTCACAATTTTATTTTATTACCATCATTTGTGTTGAGTTTCATTCATATATATGTATTGACCCCCTTCTTCGAATTAGCTTTGGGAGCTGCAGGAAGAACTCCTACCACAAGATCGCATAATAGCAATTCAAGAGGAATTGGCGGGATTCTTTCTTGAACACGTCATCAGGAAAGAGGGAGAATACCATATGGAACTTGATTTCATATGTTAGGGTATTGTCAGAGATCTTATATTGTATATATGTAGCCAGTAGCATCGGATAGAGATACGAAAACTTGTTGTTCGAACAATCTCACTTCTCTGTGTATATGTTCATGACGAACTTCTGTACTTAATGGTTTAATTCCTTCATTTGCTTACTAGCTAGCATGTTGAGTCCTCTCTATACGTATAGTACGTAGCGTTGACCAAGCACGGAGATAAGAGAGGACACCTCTCTCTATTAGCTACAATATATGAAACCCCTAAATTAACCCTACAAAACCCCCATCCCCCCCCTCTCAAAAAAAACCCCAGACACAGAACTGCTGACGCGTGGAGGCATTTTGGTCCCGGTTGGTGACAAAAGGTCCTCCTGCCCGGGAAAGCTGCAGAGGCCACGTGGAGGCCCATCTGTACCGGTTCGTAAGCGAACCGGGGGTAAAAGTTTTGGGCATTAGTAACGACCCTTTAGTCCCGGTTCCAGAACCGGAACAGAAGGCCCTCTGGAACCGGGACAAATGGGCCTTTTTCTACTAGTGCAACTGGAAGGTTTGAGGATGGTTCTTCAGCTGAGCGAGGTAAGGGTTGATGAAATTGACGACGAAATTGTCCTTGGGGGAACTTGGGGAAGACATGGCACCTAGGTCTAGCTAAAATATCTCCTCGCAGAAACAACTCGAAAAGAAAACACGCGAAATCGAGAGATACAGTGTCGGGACTATCCGGGGAAATATATAGCAAAACTTTCTGCAACAATAGGAAGGTATAGAGACAAAGTGGAGTCGGAGACGGGCTCCGGGGTGCCTAGGCGGCCTCCCGGCGCGGCCAGGAGGTAGGTCGCGCCAGGGGGGGCGCCTGGGCCCCCTGGAACTCCTCTCCGGCTCCAATTAGGGTCTGAATTTTCTATATTTTGCAAAAACGCGTAATCTGGAACTTCTATGGCGGTTCGCGATGTTTCCTTACCGTAATTCATACCTTTTCTTATTATGCTTCTGTGGGAGTCTAAAACGGGGCTGCAACATAATCTTCATGAGTGGTTGTGTGTATTATATTTCCATCAACATTGACGGGATCCTCCGCCATGTAATTCTTGAGTCTTTGCCCATTCACAACTTGAGGTTTGGTGCCATCAAAATTGTTAATCTTAATTTCACCTGACCGGTAAAGTTCTTCGATATGAAATGGCCCTTCCCATCTGGAAAGTAAACTGTGGAATTTTTTCCCAACTCACGCCACCTCGAACACCACAACGTAATGGTGTGTCTGAGCGTCGTAATCGTACTTTATTAGATATGGTGCGCTCTATGATGTCTCTATCCGATCTACCAATGTCATTTTGGGGCTATGCATTCACTTTAAATAGGGAACCATCTAAATCCGTTGAGACGACACCATATGAGTTGTGGTTTGGCAAGAAGCCTAAATTATCGTTTCTTAAAATTTGGGGGTGTGAGGCTTATGTCAAACGGTTACAACCTGATAAGCTCGAACCCAAAGCGGAAAAAATGTGTCTTCATAGGATACCCTAAGGAAACTATAGGGTATACCTTCTATAACAGATCCGAAGGCAAAGTCTTTGTTGCTAAGAACGGATCCTTTCTTGAGAAGGAGTTTCTTTCGAAACGAGTGAGTGGGAGGAAAATAGAACTAGACGAGGTTATTGAACCTTCTCCCGAATTGGAGAGTAGCGCAGCGCAAGAAGATTTGGATCTTTTGGTGCCGCCTTCACCAGCTAGAGAGGAAGAAGCTGATGATAATGATCATGAAGCTTCGGTCGAAGTTCTCGTTCGTAGGTCGACTAGGTTACGTACTACTCCTGAGTGGTACGGTAATCCTGTCATGAATGTTTTATTGTTAGACAATGATGAACCTACGAACTATGAGGAAGCGATGATGAGCCCAGACTCTGGAAAATGGCAAGACGCCATGAACTCTGAAATGGAATCCATGAAAGAAAACCAAGTGTGGACTTTGGTTGACCTTCCTGATAGACGCAAGGCTGTTGAATGTAAATGGATTTTCAAGAAGAAAACAGACGCTGACGGTAATGTTACTGTACATAAAGCTCGACTTGTCGCAAAAGGTTTTCGACAAATTCAAGGAGTTGACTACGATGAGACCTTCTAACCCGTAGCTATGCTTAAGTCTGTTAGGGTTCTGCTAGCAATTGCTGCTTATTTCGAATATGAAATTTGGCAGATGGATGTCAAAACTGCATCCCTCAATGGAAACATTGAAGAAGAGTGGTACATGGTACAACCCCAAGGTTTTGTCAATCCTAAGGATGCTCGTAAAGTGTGCAAGCTTCAGCGTTCCATCTATGGACTAAAGCAAGCACCCCGGAGTTGGAATCTTCGATTTGATGAGGTTATCAAAGGTTTTGGATTTGTCCAAAATTATAAAGAAGCTTGTGTTTACAAGAAAGTGAGTGGGAGCTCGGTTGCATTTCTGATTTTATATGTAGATGACATCTTACTAATTGGGAATGACGTGGAGCTGCTTAACAGTGTGAAAGATTATTTGAATAATAGTTTTTCAATGAAAGATCTTGGTGAAGTTGCATACATATTAGGCATTAAGATCTATAGAGATAGATCGAGACGCTTAATAGCACTTAGTCAAAGTACATACCTTGAGAAGATAGTGAAGAAATTCAATATGCAGGATGGAAAAAAAAGGTTCTTTGCCCATGTTACAAGGTAAGCCATTGAGTAAGACTCAGTGTCCAACTACGGCAACAGAAAGGGAAAGGATGAATAAAATCCCATATGCCTCGGCCATAGGTTCTGTTATGTATGCCATGTTGTGTACTAGACCAGATGTGTCCCATGCTCTTAGTTTGACGAGCAGGTACCAGAGTGATCCTGGAGAGGCTCACTGGACATCAGTTAAAAATATCCTTAAGTACCTAAAGAGGACTAAGGACATGTTTCTTGTCTATGGTGGTGATGAAGAGCTCTTCATAAAGGGTTACGTTGATGCTAGCTTCAATACTGATCCAGATGACTCAAAATCTCAAACAGGGTATGTCTTTATTTTGAACGGAGCTGCGGTTAGCTGGAGGAGTTGCAAGCAGAGCATCATTGCAAGATCTACATTAGAGGCGGAGTATATGGCCGCTTCTGAAGCAGTGACAGAAGGGATATGGCTGAAGGAATTTGTCACTGAACTCGGCGTTGTTCCGAGTACACTCGGTCCCATGGAGATCTTTTGTGACAACACTGGTGCCATTGCTCTAGCCAAGGAACCAAGATGTCACAAGAGCTCCAAGCATATCAAACGCCGGTTTCATCAAATTCGTGAGCATGTCATTGAAGGAGATATTACCATTAGCAAAGTACATACGGATCAGAATATCGCGGATCCATTGACTAAAGTTCTTCCACAAACAAAACATGATCAACACCAGAATGCCATGGGTGTTAGATTTCTGCCAATGTAAACTAGATTATTGACTCTAGTGCAAGTGGGAGACTGTTGGAAATATGCCCTAGAGGCAATAATAAAATTGTTATTATCATATTTCCGTGTTCATGATATATGTTTATTTTCCATGCTATAATTGTATTAACCGGAAACATAATGCATGTGTGGTTGCATAAAAAACACCGCATCCCTAGTAAGCCTCTACTATACTATCTCATTAATTAATGATGGTTATGGTTTCCTAATCATGAAACTGAGTTGTTTATTAATTAATGGGATCATGTCATTAGAAGAATGACGTGATGGACAGACCCAACTAAGCATAACAATATTGATCGTTTCATTAAGTTTATATTGTCATTCCTTTTATTGTCAAGTATCATGTTTCTTAGACCATGAGATTATGTTATTCCCGGGTACCGGACGAATACTTTGGGGACATCAACCATCACATCGTGACAGGGTGATCATAAAGATGTCTTAAGGGTATCTCTAAAAGCACTTGTTGAATTACCTGAATCAAGACTGGGATTTGTCCCTCCGTGTGATGGTGAGATATACTCTGGGCCCACTCGGTAATAGACATTCAGTAACGCTTGCAAGCACGTGACTAATGAGTTAGTCACAGAGAATGTTGTATTACAGAACGAGTAAAGAGTACTTACCGGTAACGAGATTGAACTAGGTATAGCGATACCGACGATCGAATCACGGGTAAGTAAAATATCGTGTGACAAAGGAAATTGTGTACGGATTATAGTAGTCCACGACATAGTGGTTCAATCGATAAAGATCTTCGTTGAATGTGTGGGATTCATTACGGATATCCTGGTCCCTCTAATGGTTATTGATCAGAGAGATGTCTCGATCATGTCTGCACGTTCTCGAACCCGTAGGGTCACACACTTAACGCTCGGTAACGCTAGAATAGCTCTGGGATAATTTTATTAATGGTGTTCGAATATTGTTCGGAGTCTCGGATGAGATCCTAGACATCACGAGCAGCTCAGGAAGAGTCCAGAGGTAAAGATTTATATAAGGCAAGTTGATTTCAGGGTTCCGGAAAAGTTCGGGATTTTTTCGGCAGTGTCAGAATGTTCTAGAAGGTTCCGGAGGGTCCCACTATGGGCCCCACCTGTTTTGGACGACCAAGGGTGGTCCAATAGTCCATGTGACCAGCCCTCCTTGGTTTATTATGCAAATAAATGGGAAGCCCTTCAATGGGAGGGTTACCACTCTTAAAAGAAAGGTGTTACCATCTTTTTAATGAGAGAAGGGGGTTTCACTTGGGAATTGAAGTGGCTAAAACCTCCTTGCCTATATAAGAGAGGGGAGAGGCTCACCAAGCATACCCCAAGTCCTTCCACACCTCCTCCTCCCTCACGTGCATCGCTTGGCGAAGCCCTGCCCGCGGGAAACTCTTCACCATATCCACCACCACGCCGTTGTGCTGCTGGAATTGATCCCATCTATTTCTCCCTCTTGCTTGCTGGATCAATAAGAAGGAGACGTCATCGAGCTGTACGTGTGCAAGCCTCCGGAGGTACTGCTCGTTTGCAGTGCTGATCGGATCGAACTTCACCAACAACTTCACCAAGCTGCGTTGAAATAAACGTTCAACGCGCGTGTTCTTCGAGGGTATGATGACCTACTCTCCCCGTTACTAGCATCTTCTAGATTGGATCTTGGATGTTGCTTCCGCATGTGAGAGAAATTTTTTGTTTTCTATCGCGCAATCTCAAACACATATTATACGGGGACATGCCCATGGGGTTTTTGTAAGAAGTTCTATACGCCCACAAAGCATCTCCTAACTTCTTCGACCAGTCCTTTCTAGAACTATTAACTGTCTTTTGCAAGATCAGCTTGATCTCTCTATTGGTGAGCTCAACTTGCCCACTGGTTTGAGGATGGTACGATGAAGCAATTCTATGATTGACATCGTACTTTGCTAGAGCTTTTCTAAAAGCTCCATGCGTGAAGTGTGATCCTCCATCAGTCATAAGATACCTAGGTACACCAAACCTAGAGAAAATAACATCTTTGAGAATTTTCAAAGATGTCTTGTGATCAGCACTCTCAGTGGGGATTGCTTCAACCCACTTAGTTACATAATCAATAGCTACTAAAATGTGAGTGTACTTGTTTGAAGGAGGAAAATGACCCATAAAATCAATACCCCAGCAATCAAAAGGCTCAATCACTAGTGATTAATTCATAGGAATCTCATTCCTCCTACTAATATTACCAACTCTCTGACACTTATCACAAGATAACACATAATTTCTAGCATCTTTAAAGAGAGTAGGACAATAAAACCATGATTAGAGAACCTTATGTGCGGTCCTCTGACCGGCGTGATGTCCTCCATAGGGACTGTCGTGACATTGCTTGAGAATGTCTTTCTGCTCATGTTCCGGTATGCATCTTCTCATGATCCCATCAGGACCTTCTTTGAAAAGATGAGGGTCATCCCAAAAGTAGTGCCTCAAATCATGGAAGAACTTATTCCTTTGCTGAAATGCTAAACCTGGAGGCAAATACTTTGCAACAATAAAATTAGCATAATCTGCAAACCAAGGATCAGAGAGAGATTGTACTTTTACAACGGCAACTTGTTCGTCTGGAAAGTTGTCGTTGACTGGGATGGGGTCATTGATACGTTCCAAACGTATATATAATTTCTGCTTGCTTCATGCATGTTTTGTGTGATATTGCTATGCTTTTAATACACTTTCATATCTTTTTATAACATATTTTGGAACTAACCTATTAATGGTTGCAAGAGTGCACAAGTTCTTGTTTTTGTACTTTATGTGTAGGAATTACTTGGATAAAGGAAAAACCACAAAAAGAAGCCTTGTAGGAGTTGGACTCTAACTCTCCCGAAATTTGTCCGCACCAGACAGATTTTAAAGATCGCCTCGGAAACTCTAGAAGACGGCCTCAAACGGAAAAACTTAAAACTAAAAAATTGTAAGGATTTTTTCAGTGGATCTGGACATAAAATTCGGCCCAATCAGAGTTCGCATGCGCCCTGGAGCCCCGAAATACCGAAGACGTAATCTGGATGACGGGAATACGAGAGTCTATATAAAAAGAGGAAACATAGGTCAAAGGGCACCACGAAATTTCCTCCCCCTTGAAAGCCATCTTGAGGGGGAGATCAATCTCCACAGCAGCACCATCTCCAAGGAAGAAGAAGTGGTCAAGGGCCGCAGCCCCCAAGGGCCGTGGCCACCGCCATGGCTGTGACATCGCCGTCGCCGCCGTCTCCTTCATCTCCTCCAGGCTGCACCTCTCCATCAACAACTCTCTCTCTCACCATGTCCATGTGTGAATATTCCTCCTCGAGGCTGAGGTTTCTACCAGTAGATATGTGGTCAATTCTCTCTCCCATGATGTGATCTTCGTTGTGATCATAGGTTATGTTAATCTAGGGTGATCCCATGATGTTTCCCCTTCTTCTATGTATTGGATTGATGTACTCAATTGATCTTATCTAGTATAATCCCCGAGACCAAGGTGACAGCGGTCTATTGGACATGGATTAGAAGAATATTTTCATCAGTGATTTCCTCTGTTGTGTGTTGATTAAAGATTGAGAGTCTCTTGGTGCTTGTCTTTGACTATCCTTGAGATATGTGTTGGTGATTGTAGTACTCTCTTTGGATGGCCGCGGTGACATTGGGAAATCCATAGATTGAGAACTACGAACTCTGGGGTGTGCTTTTGTAGCCCTACATAATTCTCGTCCCCTCTTGACCACAAAGGAACGACCTCTGAGTGCCTCTCCATTGCATGTTTTATGGGAAATATCATGTGATTAGACTATGTTAATGTTGTTGAGAGTTGCCACTAGTGAAAGTATGAAGCCTAGACGTTGTTTCCATTATTGTTACACCATTTGTGCTCACTTTTGTCACATGTTTGCTTGCTGCACTTTTTATTAAAGATTTATATTACCTTGCTTTGCTACACCTATCACTCGTATTTTACCATCTCTTCGCCGAACTAGTGCACCTATACAACTCCTAGTTGTATTAGGTGTGTTGGGGACACAAGAGACTTCTTGTATCTTAATTGCAGGGTTGCTTGAGAGAGACCATCTTCAACTTCTACTTCCCTGAGTTCGATAAACCTTAGGTCATCCACTTGAGGGAAATTGTTGCTGTCCTACAAACCTCTGCGCTTGGAGGCCCAACATAGTCTACAAGAATAGAAGTGTGTGTAGACATCAAGCTATTTCTTGCGCCATTGCCGGGGAGGTAAGGTTTGAAGGTATATCTTTAGATCTTTCAATTAAATCTTTTCGTTTCTTGTTTTTAGTTTCACTAGTTAGGCTTATGGAAAAAAACAAAAATATTATGAGAGAGCTTTATGAGCTCTACCTTGAATTGGGACATGAAGTGTTTGAAGAGAAAATCAAAAATCCCATGGAGCTTTACTATTTGCACAACACTCATGATAGTAGCAATATTATTAGTATGTCTTCTTTGAATACCTTTGATCCTAATGATATGCAAAGCTATAATCTTGGGGATGCTACGTTTTATGAAGATGATCTTTTTACCCCCCCCCCCCAAGTTTTGATGAGGAAATTTATTTTGATGATACTTTGCCTCCTATCTATGATGATTATTGTGATGACACTTATGCTATAAAGAATGAATGTTTGCAAGTGTATCATGATAAGAATGATTCATGTGATAGCTATTTTCTTGAGTTTGCTGCCACTATTACTAATGAGAAGGATTTTTCTTATGTGGAGAGTAACAAATTTTCTATGCTTGTGGATCATGATAAGAATTTTTTATGTTATACTTATATTGTTGAGTTTATTCATGATCCCACTGAAAATTATTATGAGAGGGGAGCATATCCTTATAGATATTTCAATAATACCAAGTTCCCTCTCTTTATGTTGAAGGTTTTGAAGTTGCACTTATTTTGGATTCCTATGCTAATATATTTATGCTTCAATGAGTTATTTCTCTACATGATCCCTTTGCATAGGAAGCATGTTAGACTTCAATATGTTTGCTTTTTGCTTCTTTATGCTCTCTTTTGTGCTTCAACTCTTATTCCTACGAGAGCATCACTAAAATCTTAAGCCTATCTTTATGGCTATAAAGAAAGAGCTCTAGGGAGACAACCCTTGTTATCTTTACTTTGAGTTTTTTAATTTCTGTTTTTAGTAGTCTTGATGATTGTTACTACTGTTGCAACATCGTTGTATCTTTATTTTCAAGCTTTGTGTCAAGTCTAGCCTCCGATTGCAAGAAAGTTCAAAAGTTGTGACATGATGTCCAGAAAATAGATTCTCTCCTTGGACGGAAAAAATAGCCTAAAATCACCAGATCATCTTTTTGATCTAATTTTTTTGACAGCGTGCTCCATACAATTGACTTTCAAGCGTCTGTTCTGAGTTTTTTGATTTGAGTTGCAGAAGTACCCTTTAAAAAATTCTTTACTACCTGATGTTCTGTTTTTCACAGATTCTTCCACGTTTTGTCTCCCCTTACTTTTGCAAACCTTAAACTTGCTTTTTCTTTGAAAAAACCTTTTGGAAATCTTGAGAAAGAGTAGCTCTTCAAGAATATCTTTCTATCCAGTGGGAAAAATTATTTTATTAAAGGTACTAACCTCTCTAATCAGCTTATGATGAGTTATGTATGAAGGCAGTTTTCAAGTGTGCGATGGAAGATGATGAAAGAAGATTCAGGAGTGTCAAGCGCTCAAACTTGGGGATGCCCCCATGCATCCCCAACAAATATTCAAGTAGACTCAAGCATCTAAGTGTTGGAAATATGCCCTAGAGGCAATAATAAAATGTTATTATATATATTTCCACGTTCGTAATTAATGTTTATATTTCTGTGCTATAATTGCAATGACCCTGACTATGAGATTCAGAAGAAAACTCACTTGCATGTGTGGAAATGTAAACACCAAGAGTTCCTGGTTTAGCCTCTAAGACCAGCTCATGTGCTAACTGATGATTACGTTTTCTTAATCATGGACATTGTTCTTGTAAGAAGGATCTCAGTAGCAATGGGAACATATTGTTAGCAGAACAATGATGTTGAACCGACCCCAGTATTGAATGATATACTTAGAGATCACATCGTAACAACGTATAAGTCATATCATGAAATGTTATCATATACGTAATTCCTTAGACCATGAGAGTATCAAGTTGCTTCACACAGGAAGATGTGCTTTGGTTCTTAGATGAATCTTCCCGTTACTGGGAAGTAGTAAAATAAGTTCTGGGTACATTGGATAGTGTGTCTAGTAACTGTGATAGTTCAAGATTGGGATTTGCTCCTTCATGATGAAGAAGATATTCACTTCGGGCCCACTCGGTATGACGGTATCCATTATAGTCTAGCCAGACGCATTGTGATTCAGTCACGGGGATACCGGAATACGATAATGAGAAAAGGGACAAACGAGCAAAGAGGATAACGAGTGGCTTGTGTTCAAGAAGTTGTTACACATGGGTGCCAAACTTCTCTCCTCTTACTTTGTCATATATCGCGAAGCAAAGGGAATGGTACATGACTACACATAATGGTTCACTCGAAGTTTCTTCGTGTATGTGCGGGATTCAACATGGGTGTACATGGCTCCGCTGTTGATTATTGGCTATTGACAAAAGGTTGTTGACCTATGTCTAGAAGATGTTCTGATTCATGTCCGCATTATACCGAACCTATAGGGTCACACACTTAACGAGTAGTAGTCTGTTAGAATACTGGAATGGTAGAAGGTTTAGTGGAAGCAAAACGGAATAGTTCATACGGGCACCAGAAGTAGTTCTAGGTATTTATGGAATTGTTCATAAGGGCACCAGAAGAAGTTCTAGGTATTTAAATATATGTCCGGATCACTCTAGAATATTCCCAGGTGGTTCTAGAACATATGAGAATGGTACTGGGGAAGTCCTGGATCAACCGGAATAGTTTTCGGTTAATCGGTGGACGTCCCGAAAACGACCGACGAACCGACGCAGGGCATCGGGCAGGCTAGACCGTAACCCGGATCGTCCCGGAACCTATCCAGATAGTTCCGGAACGTCCGAAAACGGTCCCAAAAGGTCTTGGAAGTGTTCCAAAAGGTTCCGAAATGTCCCGAAACCATCCCGGAATGTCCCGAAACCATCCCGGAAGGTCCCGGAATGGCCGAGAATGGTCCCGACGGGTCCTGGAAGGTCATGGAAGGTTCTGGAAGCTTCCGGAAGGTTCCACAAGGTTCCGGACAGTACCATATGCGCCCCACCACCCTTGGGTCAAGGCTCCCCATGGGGGCTGGCCGAAATTTGGCCCTAGTCCTATTAGGACTAGGCTTTCCAAAGTGGGAAGGACTCCTCACAAGGAAGGAGTCCTAGGGGAAAGTTTTCCCACCAAGGGAGGAGTCCTGGAAGGACTCCACCCCCCTTATTTCGGCCAAGGGCCCTCCTGGCCACCTATATAATGAGGGGAGGGGGTGGGGCGCAACACACTTGATCCCCAAGGCGTATGCGCCACCCCTCTCCCTCTAAACCCCGTTGCTCCACAATTAGACCCCGGTTTAGACGTTGTTCTAGATCGGAATCCGTTAGGGTTTTCTCCCTCTAGTTTTCTCGGTGGCTTTCTTCTCTGGACGGCGGAGCGCTGCTGGATTTATCCTACGGGATGTGTGGATACCGGTAGAGGGATCATAACTTGGATCCTTCTTCGAGGAGCATCTTCTTCTTCTTCTTCCTCGGAGATCTGTTCGAGGGAATTGCTCGAGGGATTCGTTCGTGGGATAGATCGTGGGACGGATCATGAGACGCATCACGAGATCTACTTCCACCCGCTTCATCAACTCTTCTTCCGCTGCAACCGTTGGTGAGCAATGGCCTAAACCTTGTATGCCATCTTTTTTGGATGATCTTGGGATCTTGATTCGTAGGCACAGAAATTTTTGTTTTCTACTACGTTTCCCAATAGCGGTATCATGAGCGATCCTTGATTAGATGAATGTTTAGGTCTAGATCATATGTGTGATATGAGGCATTGATTTTCTTGTTGCTTCCCTGTCATGTGATTTTTTCTATGCTTGATGGCAAGTTAAGGTTTTGCTACAAGGATTGTGTTTTCCATCGATCCCTCTATGCTGCTTTCAGTATGCTGGTTGCCTTGATCATGGTCTACATCAAACTCCTTGGATCTCATCTTAATCTCGCAATAGAATATTTAACATGGAGGGGCTTGTGGATTTTATGAACTCAAATCCACACGGGGGTCATGCGTTGAACGAAGTTTGGCTTGTGGCATTAGTTGCTACACGCACCCCGAACGTTAAACTAGCAACATTGAAGTATCGTGTTTGGTTTATTTAGGGAACAACGTTTGCATGTAACCTGCTAATCAACCACGATAAAATTTGCAACAACCCGTGTAGATAGCGATCTAACTTGTTTTTGCAGAGTATGCATGTGATGTGGTATAGCCTTCAAGATTTGCAATGTGTTTGTATGAGATGTTATATGATGTAATATTTATTCGCGACCTGCGTGTCGTGGTATCACATGATGACTGGAGTCATATGATTGTCTCTTAATTATGGCATGCGTGCCAGAACTGTTTATTAGCTCGAGGCAAAGCAATAGATAGATGCAAGGTGATGATCAAAGATGCGGAGGTGGACCCCGACGCACATGCCGGAAGCCGTGGTGATGGTCCCGACGCCAAGGACTAGTTGGTGGAAACGGTGACTTCTACCACGACGACGTGAAGACAACAAAGACTTCACGAAGCAAAGGGCTGTACTATATCACATAATTTTATGAACTTCCTGTGATGTTTATCCCTTTGATGCACCCTTATTTGATGTGCGGTAGTCGTATTTTATTAGGGTGATCTCTCGCAAAACAGTATCAAGTTGATAGTGATCTTCCAACTGTAGCACCGTCTATACTATGTTTCACACCGGAGCAGGTCATGTCACATGGGTGCACACGGTGTGACGCATAAAAGGCGGGTGTGTTAAGAACACACTGCAATTACACTTGGTTGTCTTGACGGTTTGGATAAAAGTTTGCTACCGGAACACGCCCATCGAAAGATGAACAAGAATCACATGCGTTGTGATTGGCAAGTTGACCTACCGGTCTAGTCTAAGTCATCAGTGATGTCACATCAATGGCGGACGATTGGGTCGGATCTTGAATCACTCCAGCATCAATTACGAGAGATATTGATCTGAGTGGGAGCACACTTAGTAATTAAATTGATTAATCACAAGTGCAACTTAATTATGAACAAAGTCTTAGTATTTGCATTATCGTTGTAGAATAATGGCTCGCTTTACCACCTTTCCAAATTATTTTGATTAACTGTATTATCTGGTAAAAACTTTACGATTGGTACCGTATTGTGAGGACTATCCTCAATAGTGTCGAGAAGGAGCTTGTCCTATCGAAAAAAAATTATGCTCTCCCGCTGATGCTATGGATGATGTGACTTACGTCCATAATCCAAAATGCTAGAATTCCACCACATCTAAGAAGGATACCGGTAGAGGGATCATAACTTTGATCCTTCTTCTAGGAGCATCTTCTTCTTCTTCTTCCTCGGAGATCTGTTCGAGGGAATTGCTCGAGGGATTCGTTCGTGGGATAGATCGTGGGACGGATCATGAGACGCATCACGAGATCTACTTCCACCCTCTTCATCAACTCTTCTTCTGCTGCAACCGTTGGTGAGCAATGGCCTAAACCTTGTATGCCATCTTTCTTGGATGATCTTGGGATCTTGATTCGTAGGCATGGAAATTTTTGTTTTCTACTACGTTTCCCAACACTAAGCTTGGGGATGCCCCCGTGCATCCCCTTCTCCATCAACAATCATCAGTTTGTCCTTCGTCTCACTATATTTTTATCACTTCATGCGTTATGTGCTATGCTTGGAGCGTCTCTCTCTTAGGTTTTATTTTTAGTTTTCTTTAGCTTTGCTTGCTGTTCATAACAAGTTAGATCCCATCTTACTTTGTGTGGGAAAGAAACACGCTCTACTTTCAAAATCTAGAACACATCATAGGATTTTTCATGCCTATATTTTTACTGTTGTGTGTTCTTTATCTTTTCGTAGCTACTTCCATGTTTAGTCTTAGTTTTAGTTTGTCTTTTAGCAAGAGTCTTGGCTTTTGTTTAGTTTGTTGCTGGAAATCTCTTTAGTTTTCATGTTTATCTTGTTACGAGAGTTGGTTGTTGCACTGAGTTGTGTCTTGTCTTGAAAGTAGGTAATTGAGGTTGCTATTTAATTTTAGTAGAACTTGCAATAGTTTTGAGGTATTGATGTGAGTAATGTTTGAACTTTTGGTGTCAACAGCTCTAGCCTATTAGTGATAGGTGTCATATTTTGGGCAATCTGTGTGTATTTTCAAAACCTACAAAACTAGTTGAGAACTCTAGCTACTAGATGGATCGCTAATCTTTGGAGAGATTGAATATTAGAGTACATTCACGTACCATGAGTTGAGGATGCGCAAGGATAACCAAACCCCCATACACTCCTCCTCGGGGTACTTGTCTCTTTGTGAACCTCCTTATTAGATTGAGAGTTACCGATAATAAGTGCATGAGTTCTTTGGACTAATGTAAGTATTGAAAGTTGACACTTCCACCTCCTCATATTTGCTAGCCTCTCATGTGCCGTGCATTGCCTTCTTCTCACTCCGAGAGTTGGCGTCCACCTTCGCCGGTACATCCAAACTCTTGGCATGATACGCTCTGTCATCATAAACCTCCTTATATCTTTCCTCAAAACAGCCACCATACCTACCTATCAAGGCATTTCCATAGCCTTTCCGAGATATATTGCCATGCAACATCCACCTCTTCATGACTTGATATTAATGTCATACATGTTCCTGCTACACTGGCAGCGGCATACATTGCATACATCATGATAGCTACATCTTCTTTATGATTTGAGTACCTTGTAAATTGTGAAAGATCTACTATACCCTCTTGTAAATTAGAGTGTTGCCCTTAAGTGAGAAAAGATCCCAAAGTGGACAAAATAAAAGATCCCAAAGAGGACAAATGAGAGTTAAATAGAAAGAGCCATTGAGGCCACCAAAAAATACAAAAAAATAGAAAAAAGATAAAAAGAAATAAAAAGAGAGAAAGGGGCAACACTACTATCCTTTTAAAAGATCTCACATCATATCTATCATTTGGCCTTCTGATACGTCCAAAATGCATCACTATTTTATATCGTAATTCATCCTTATTCATTGATATATTCCATATTACGATGATTTTGTTATGTTGTTTTGGCTTATTTTACACAGTTTTCAACTTTCCGGTGCCGAAGCAACAGACGCAGGATTCAACGGTAAAAAGTGGACGCTGAGTTGATGAAGAAGAATACCTCCAAATTACCTGAAAATCGACGGGGGGTATTTTCCAGAAGATTAACGAAGACTCGCCGAAGAGGGTCCAGAGGGGGGCCACAGGAGCCCCAGGCGGCCACCTGGCGCGGCCCCACCCTGGCCGCGCCAGGAGGGCGCCTAGAGCCCTGGGGCCACTCCCGGCTCCCCCCTCTAGCCTATATACTCCTCGTTACGCGAAAACCCTAAAAAGAGAAGCTTTCACGAAGTTCTGCCGTCACTCCGTGACGGAAACCTACAGAGAAGAAAAGGTATATCCGGCGGGAAGATTGCGTTGAGGAGATCATCGCCATCGTCATCACCATCGTCACGGGCATCATCGAGATCATCATCAACATCATCCCCAACATCAGCACCATCTCCACCACCATCCAATCTCACCTCACAAGTTCATTTTGTGTTGTAATCCGTACTATCTATCCTCTCTACTCTACCGGTGTTGATTACTACCTTGTGGTGAATGCTATTGAGTTTTGTTGGAGAAATATCATTATGTCCAGATTGTTTATCATATATTTATCACCTCTGATCATGATCTCTTTTATGTCTTGTGAGTAGTTACTTTAGTTCTTGAGGACATGGGTGAAGTCTAGTTGTTAGTAGTCATATGATGTTGAAGTAATTTGTGTTGTTTGATATTTAAGTTGTGTTGTTATTTTCCTAGTGGTGTTGTGTGAGTCGAACACTCAACACTTCGCCTTCTTAAGGACCTAGGGGAATACATTGTGTATTAATAATGCTTATGGTGGGTTGCCGGAGTGACAGAAACCTGAACCCCAGTTTGCACACTTTTGCACAAGGGAATAATGGATCCTTGATCTTATTGACGTGGTTAGGCTTTGCCTTAATTCCTATCTTGTATTTGTGGATGCTTGCAAGATGTTTAATCATAAGAGTGCACTTATCTTAGTCTAGAAGGTGTGCTAGCATAGATCCACCCACTCAACACTTATCAGCTCAATACTTGTTATTGATACGGAGTTTGGCGAAAGCACGTGACTACCTCTCCATGTGTCCTCAAGAACGCTCTAGTCTTTATAAGTTCAGTTGTCAGGATTATCCTTTGCTCAAAAGGATTGGGCCTCTTGCTGCTCCTCTGTACTATTTACTTTGCTTGCTTTTATCTTATTTTTGCTTATATCGAAAACCCCTAAAAAGTTATCTTTCAGTGCTTGCAGTTATTCCTTGTCCAAAATCACCTATCAATACCTTCCGCTCCTCGTTGGGTTCGACACTCTTACTTATCGAAAACGCTGCAATAGATCCCTTTACGTTGAGGTATTGAACCCACTATAAATTATGAGCATGATTATATAGAGAGCTATGTCAAAACTGATTCCTTCAATGCCTTTTGCTCTAAGATTGGTCTCGATTCCCATCTAATGATTGATTTTTGTAAGGACTTTGCCTCTCATATTGACTCTTCTAAGAAGAAGAGGAATCAGCATCATAAACCTTTCAAAGAATTACCTATTGATGTTCATGTTGCTTACCCTATTGTGTCTGCAGTTATATGTGAAAATCCCCCTTTCCCCGTAAGAATAAGGGAGCACTCTTTTGTGACAGGCATAATGGATAAGAGTGAGAGAAGAATTGATGAGCTTGAGGGCAAGATTAAGGTCGATCCTCGAGTTGCATTGGTTAAGGAACTTATTACTAATGATGCTTCAGATTCCAATATAAATTTTTGTGCTGTTTCCACTAACCTTGTCACAACCAAGAATAAGGGCTCAATTTCAGGTACTCCAGTAGTATCTGTCAAAATAGGAGATCACAATTATTATGGGCTATGCGATTTGGGATCGAGTGCTAGTGCTATCCCGTATTCACTTCATCAAGAGATCATGGGTGAAATTTCACCTTGTGAACTTGAAAAAGTTGATGTTACTATTCATCTTGCAAACAAAGCAACTATCTATCCTATCGGAATTGTGAGAGATGTGGAAGTTTTATGCGTAAAGGTAAAATATCCTACCGAATTTCTAGTACTTGGTTCAGTAAGGGATAATTTTTGTCCTATTATTTTCGGTAGACCTTTTCTCAGAACTTGTGGAGCTATAATAGATTGCAAGAAAGGTAAAGTTTCTGTTGAATTCAATGGTGAGCCATATGAATTTAATTTTTCTAAGTTCTCTAAGCAGCCTCGTGGTATTGATTTTCCTAGTAATGATAAGATTATTGAAGATATTTCTTCCATTGCTATTCCTCCTAATGATCCTTTGCAGCAATATTTGGAGGACCACGAGAATGAATTGCATATGCAGGATAGGAATGAGCTGGACGAAATATTCTTAAGACAACCTGCTATCCTAAAGCACAACCTTCCAGTTGAACCTTTGGGAATTTTATCGCAACCAAACGAAGATCTAGTGTTTGATCTTAAACCTCTTCCCGATTCCCTCAAATATGCTTATTTAGATGAAAAGAAAGTATATCCTGTTATTGTCAATTCTAACCTTTCAGGGTATGAAGAAGAGCGTCTATTGGAAGTACTTCGCAAACATCAAGGTGCAATTGGCTATACCCTTGATGACCTTAAGGGGATTAGTCCGTCTATTTGTCAACATACCATCAACCTTGAACCTGATGCTAAGCCAGTTGTTGATCATCAACGCCGGTTGAATCCGAAAATGATGGATGTTGTAAGGACTGGTATTCTCAAGCTTCTAGCCGCAGGTATTATCTACCCTATAGCTGATAGTAAGTGGGTAAGCCCGGTTCATTGTGTTCCAAAGAAAGGAGGAACAACTGTGGTTCCTAATGATAAAATGAACTAATACCTCAAAGAATTATTATTGGATATAGAATGTGTATTGATTACAGGAAGCTGAACAAAGCAACTAGTAAGGAACACTACCCGTTGCCGTTCATCGACCAAATGCTTGAAAGGTTATCTAAAAATACTCATTTTTGTTATTTAGATGGTTGTTATGGCTTCTCTCAAATTCATGTTAACACTGCTGATCAATAGAATACCACTTTTACTTGTCCCTATGGTACTTTTGCTTACAGACGTATGCCTTTTGGTTTATGTAATGCCCCTGCTACTTTTCAAAGGTGTATGTCTGCTATCTTTCATGGTTTTTGTGAAGAAATTGTGGAGGTATTCATGGACGATTTCTCCGTCTATGGAACCTCTTTTGACCATTGTCTCCACAACCTTAATAAAGTTTTGCAGAGATGTGAGGAGACAAATCTGGTGCTTAACTGAGAGAAGTCCACTTTATGGTCAACGAGGGAATTGTTCTTGGCCACAAGATTTCCGAGAGGGGAATTGAGGTGGACAGGGACAAGATCGAAGCAATTGAAAGGATGCCCTATCCAAGGGAGATCAAAGGTATTCGTAGTTTTCTCGGTCATGCTGGTTTCTATAGAAGATTTATTAAAAACTTTTATAAGACTTCGAGACCCCTCACTAATCTTCTCCAGAAGGACGTTCCTTTTGTTTTTGATGAAGATTGTAAGGAAGCCTTCGAAGTTCTTAAGAAAGCTTTAATAACTGCTCCTATAGTACAACCACCTGATTGGAATTTTCCTTTTGAAATTATGTGTGATGCTAGTGATTTTGCTGTTGGAGCTGTATTAGGGAAGAGGGTTGATAAAAAGTTGAATGTTATATATTATGCTAGCAAAACCCTTGATAGTGCTCAAAAGAATTACGCTACTACTGAGAAGGAATTCTTAGCAGTAGTGTTTGCTTGTGATAAGTTTAGGCAGTATATTGTTGATTCTAAGATTATTGTTCATACTGACCATGCCGCCATTAAGTATCTTATGGAGAAGAAGGATGCCAAACCAAGACTCATCCGATGGGTAATCCTTCTTCAAGAATTTGATTTACAGATTGTCGATAGGAAAGGAGCAGACAATCCGATGGCGGATAATCTTTCAAGGATGGAAGATGTACCGCGTTATCCCATTCCAGTCAACGACAGTTTTCCAGACGAACAGCTAGCTGTTGTAAAAGTACAATCTCTCTCCGATCCTTGGTTTGCGGATTATGCTAACTTTATCGTTGCAAAGTTTTTGCCTCCAGGTTTAAAATTTCTGCAAAGGAAGAAGTTCTTTCATGATTTGAGGCATTACTTTTGGGATGATCCACATCTTTTCAAAGAAGGTCCAGATGGGATCGTGAGAAGATGCATACCGGAACACGAGAAGGACATTCCCAAACAATGTTACGATAGTCCATATGGAGGACATCATGCTGGTGAGAGGACCGCACATAAGGTTCTTCAATCGGGTTTTTATTGGCCTACTCTCTTTAGGGATGCTAGAAATTATGTTTTATCTTGTGATAAGTGTCAGAGAGTTGGTAATATTAGTAGAAGGAATGAGATGCCTATGAATTACTCTCTAGTGATTGAGCCTTTTGATTGCTGGGGTTTTGATTTTATGGGTCCTTTTCCTTCCTCACACAAGTACACTCACATTTTAGTTGTTGTTGATTATGTAACCAAGTGGGTAGAAGCAATCCCCACTGAAAGTGCTGATCACAAGACATCTTTGAAAATGCTCAAGGATGTAATTTTTCCTAGGTTTGGAGTACCTAGGTACCTCATGACTGATGGGGGTTCGCACTTTACACATGGAGCTTTTAGAAAAGCTTTAGCCAAGTACGATGTCAATCATAGAATTGCTTCACCGTACAACCCTCAAACTAGTGGGAAAGTTGAGCTCACCAATAGAGAGATCAAGTTGATCTTACAGAAGACAGTCAATAGAAATAGAAAAGATTGGTCAAATAAGTTAGGAGATGCTTTGTGGGCGTATAGAACTTCTTACAAAAACCCCATGGGCATGTCTCCTTATAAGATGGTCTATGGCAAGGCTTGCCATCTGCCATTAGAATTAGAACACAAAGTTTTCTGGGCTATTAGAGAGCTTAATGCTGACCTGAAATTAGCTGGTGAAAAGTGTTTCATGAACTTGACTTCTCTAGATGAGTGGAGAAGTGAAGCTTACGAGAGCGCTAAAATGTTCAAGGAAAAGGTAAAGAAATGGCACGATAGGAGGATTCTGAAACGTGAATTTAATGTTGGTGATAAAGTTTTGTTGTTTAGATCCCGTTTCTGGTTTTCTCCAGGTAAACTAATTTCCAGGTAGGAAGGGCCATATTGAAGAAGTCTACCGCTCGGGTGCAATCAAGATTAACAATTTCGAAGGCACCAAACCTCAAGTGGTGAATGGGCAAAGACTTAAGCATTACATAGCAGGAGATCATGTCAATGTTGATGTGGATTTGGTATACACAAGAACTCATGAAGAACATGTTGCAGCCCTATTTTAGACACCAGTAGAAGCAAAATAAGGAAAGGTATGTATTACGGTAAGGAAACATCGCGAAACCTCCATAAAAGTTCCAGATTACGAGTTTTTGCGAAATATAGAAAATTTGAGGCCTAAGTGGAGCCGGAGACCAGCTCTAGGGGGCCCAGGCGCCCCCCTGGCGCGGCCCCACCCCTGGCCGCGCCGGCAGGCCGCCTGGGCACCCTGGAGTCCGTCTCCGACCCCGCTTTGGCTCGTTACCTTCCTTTCTGTGCAGAAATTTTTGCTATATATTTTCCCGGATCATTCCGGCAACGTATCTCGTGATTTCGTGTGTTTTCTTTTCGAGTTGTTTCTGCCAGGACTAAAAGTTGAGTAGTAGAGATGTCTTCTTGTGGCTCGAGCGGAGAGGACTTCTTGGGATGGCGTCTACGTCAAGTACAGAAGGATCTTAATCAAGGGAAGCACGTAGATTGGGCTACCGAAGAAGCAACTGCCGCAAGACAAGCAGATATGGAGCGCTCCGTGAGAGAGGAAGTCAAGACTATCACTGCCCAACAGCAAGGAGGTCCAAGCAATCCCATCATGGTGGGGTCTGTCCAGCCTCAATATGATCTTTATCATAACCTTTCAGGTCCCTCCAGTTCGCTTGAAGATCAGCGCACACTTTCCACCATCTCCGAAGCCTACCGCATCACCAACCAACTTTGTGAAGATTTCCGTTTACTGAAAGTGCAAGTGGAAATCCTAGAAGCTAAAAACCAAACCCTTCGACGTATAATCAGGGACCTGAAGAACCACAAGAATGAGGAGTAAATCTCCTTGGGTAATGGCATCCCCTTAGCTTGTTCCAAGCTTGGGGGAGTGCCCGGTATTTTTATCTTTATCTTTGTCTTTTAGAGTCAACTAGAGTCGTATCATGTCTAGGGAAGTTATCTTATAAAATAGGTGTTTGCTTTGAGGTCTATCACTCCTTTTTGGAGAGTTATGTATCCGTGAGTGTGGAGTCATCTATGATGGAATATTAATGAGAAGTCTATTGATCCCTTCGCTGCACTCGGCATTCTCTTCATGCAATCGACCTTATGATGATTCTTATGGGGAGTATTGACCTTATATCAGGTATGGCTTTGAAAACTTTATTTAATCTTGGCAAACATAGCTTTGGTCATGACAACAAGCATGTTATTTTTCTCAAAGTAGCGACATAGCCAAACCCTCTTTATTATTATGCTTGTAGTGTTATGTTGACAAGGAAGACAACTTGATGTGCTATGCTTATTTTAATGTTTATGCTTTATATTTTTTTGCATCCAAGTCATCATCAATTGTCTGTTCTCTCAAACCCTTTGCTAGCCAAACCTCTGTACTAAGTGGAACTCTGCTTGTACATCCATACCCTGAAACCAGTATCTTCCATATGAGTCCACCATACCTTCCTATTCGTGGTATTCCACTACCACTACTACAGCATAGAATTTTTGTGTTATCCTTAGATGTTCAAAATGTTCTATTTTGTGCCCCTGTTTTAGCTCATAAGGAAGTAGTAGTTAATTCATGATCTTCTTAAGTTGGACAAGTTTTACCCCGGGATTGCATGTCTAATCTGCAAACCCCTAATACCAGGAGGAACTGGAATGAGTGCGCCTAGATCACAAAAGATAATACAACAAACAAACCCTCCTTCACGCTTTGTTCATGAGAAATCAGAAAACTTTGGCAGTGATAAACAAAGGAGATTGCGGGGATGTGATCGTCCTCGTTTGGGAGTCGTTCCTCAAAACTTGTCCAATCTGAGAAGAAATTGAGTTATCTATTAGCATTCGTTGACAAATCATGCACCTCTCAAAACTTGTTTTCATTCTGTTTGGTTTAAGGATATCACTTGAGTTTTCCCTGCTTTCCTTTAACAAGGCTTTTTCCTTTACTTTTATGTTGAGTCAGTTTTCCGTACTTCCTCCTTCCCTAAAGAGAACAGACACTTGATGTTGAAGAAGATTCATCAATATAATGTTGCACTAAGTCTTGCCATGCCATATCATTGTTGACATTACCTTTTGATAAGTAAGTTGTTTGCAAAAACATGCCAAGCAAACATCTTCCTTTGTGTTAGCATTTGCACTTCATGACTAATAGCTTGTTCTTTCAAAAAGTTCCAAATTATATCTTCAAAATATAAAGATAAAGGGCAAAGGTAAAAGATTTTAGTTGTCCCTTGACCAAAGGACTTGTTTGCCATGATTTGATGAGTTTACTTAGCCCTACTTTTGATTATAATTGTTATTACTCTTTCATAAGGGCCTTATAAGTTGGAGATTGCTGTTTAGGATGTTTGAGTTTGGTGAAAAGATCATGATGCTTCTTCTCCGTATTTTATTTATCGACACTTCACTCTCTAAACTTGTGGACAGGTTTACCGAGCTCAGTTTTCGCTTGGGGACAAGCGAGGTCTAAGCTTGGGGGAGTTGATACGTCCAAAATGCATCACTATTTTATATCGTAATTACCCCTTATTCTTTGATATATTCCATATTACGATGATGTTCTTATGTTGTTTTGGCTTATTTTACACAATTTGCAACTTTCCGGTGCCGAAGCAGCAGACGCAGGATTCAGCGGTAAAAAGTGGACGCTGAGTTGCTGAAGAAGAATACCTCCAAATTACCTGAAAATCGACGGGGGGTATTTTCCAGAAGATTAACGAAGACTCGCCGAAGTGGGGCCAGAGGGGGGCCACAGGAGCCCCAGGCGGCCACCTGGCGCGGCCCCACCCCTGGTCGCGCCAGGAGGGCGCCTGGAGCCCTGGGGCCACTCCCGGCTCCCCCCCTCTGGCCTATATACTCCTCGTTACGCGAAAACCCTAAAAAGAGAAGCTTTCACGGAGTTCCGCCGTCGCTCCGTGACGGAAACCTACAGAGAAGAAAAGGGCTCTCCGGCGGGCAGATTCCGCCGAGGAGATCACCTCCCGGAAGGGGAGATCATCGCCATCGTCATCACCATCGTCACGGGCATCATCGAGATCATCATCAACATCATCCCCAACATCAGCACCATCTCCACCACCATCCAATCTCACCTCACAAGTTCATCTTGTGTTGTAATCCGTACTATCTATCCTCTCTACTCTACCGGTGTTGATTACTACCTTGTGGTGAATGCTATTGAGTTTTGTTGGATAAATATCATTATGTCCAGATTGTTTATCATATATTTATCACCTCTGATCATGATCTCTTTTATGTCTTGTGAGTAGTTACTTTAGTTCTTGAGGACATGGGAGAAGTCTAGTTGTTAGTAGTCATATGATGTTGAAGTAATTTGTGTTGTTTGATATTTAAGTTGTGTTGTTATTTTCCTAGTGTTGTTGTGTGAGTCGAACACTCAACACTTCGCCTTCTTAAGGACCTAGGGGAATACATTGTGTATTAAGAATGCTTATGGTGGGTTGCCGGAGTGACAGAAACCTGAACCCCAGTTTGCACACTTTTGCACAAGGGAATAATGGATCCTTGATCTTATTGCTGCGGTTAGGCTTTGCCTTAATTCCTATCTTGTATTTGCCGATGCTTGCAAGATGTTTAATCATAAGAGTGCACTTATCTTAGTCTAGAAGGTGTGCTAGCATAGATCCACCCACTCAACACTTATCAGCTCAATACTTGTTATCGATACGGAGTATGGCGAAAGCACGTGACTACCTCTCCATGTGTCCTCAAGAACGCTTTAGTCTTTATAAGTTCAATTGTCAGGCTTATCCTTTGCTCAAAAGGATTGTGCCTCTTTCTGCTCCTCGGTATTATTTACTTTGCTTGATTTTATCTTATTGTTGCTTATATCGAAAACCCTTAAAAAGTTATCTTTCAGTGCTTGCAGTTATTCCTTGCCCAAAATCACCTATCAATACCTTTCTCTACTCGTTGGGTTCGACACTCTTACTTATCGAAAGCGCTTCAATAGATCCCTTTACGTTGAGGGTCATCACCTTCTCTCGCCTATGATTGTCCTCATTGATGTGAGCTTTTCAGACCCTTTTTTTTGTCTTCCTCCTCCACCATATTTTTCTCTTTTCCATCCTAAGTGTCAACTCTCGTGCTTACGCTCATCCATTGCATGAGTGCTCAAAATATCGAAAAGGAGCGGATCAAATTGACTTGTACCTGGCTAGTAGTCTGGGGACGAGTCAAGATAAGATTCCAAAGGAGACCAAGTGTGAAACTTTAGTAGATTGAGTTCTCAACAAAAATATTTTTTCTCGTACTCCCTATCCCCTTCTTGCACGCAAACACCATCTGGAGACATTTGAGTCACGGACAGCGAGAGCTCTTGCACATAATATTCTTTCGTTGCTTGTTTCAATGCTAATGTAGACTCTTGCATGTTATGACTTGAATTGAATCACATATATTGATTGCTTTACTTTCAAAGTTCTTATATGGTTGCTAGCATGTCACCACAGAAATTATGCTTGTTATCATTTACCTACTCGAGGACGAGCAGGAATTAAGCTTGGGATGTTGATACGTCCCAAACGTATCTACAATTTATATTTGCTCTGATATTGCTATGCTTTTAATACACTTTCATAACTTTTTATAAAATATTTTGGAACTAACCTATTAATGCTTGCAAGAGTGCACAAGTTCTTGTTTTTGTACTTTATGTGTAGGAATTACTTGGATAAAGGAAAAATCACAAAAAAAAGAAGCCTTGTAGGAGTTGGACTCTAAGTCTCCCGAAATCTGTCCCCACCAAACAGATTTTAAAAATCTCCACGGAAACGTTAGAAGATGGTCTCAAACGGAAAAACGTAAAACTACAAAGTTGTAGAGAATTTTTTTTCCGGTGGATCTGGACATATAATTCGTCCGAATAGGAGTTCGCATGTACCCTGGAGCCCCGAAATACCGAAGACGTAATCTAGATGACGGGAATCCGAGAGTCTATATAAAGAGAGGAAACCAAGGTCAAAGGGCACCACGAAATTTCCTCCCCCTTGGCAGCCGTCTTGAGGGGAGATCAATCTCCACAGCAGCGCCATCTCCAAGGAAGAAGAAGGGCCAAGTGCCGCTGCCCCCAAGGGTTGTGGCCACCGCCGTGGCCGTGACGTCGCCGTCGCCGTCGCCGCCGTCTCCTTCATCTCCTACGGGCTGCACCTCTCCATCAACAACTCTCTCTCTCACCATGTACATGTGTAAGTAGGCCTCCTCGAGCCTGAGGTTTCTACCAATAGCTATGTGTTCAATTCTCTCTCCCATAATGTGATCTTCGTTGTGATCATATGCTATGTTAATCTAGGTTGATCCCATGATGTGTCCCCTTTTTCTATGTATTGGATTGATGTACTCAATTGATCTTATCTAGTATAATCCCCGAGACCAAGGTGACAGCGGTCTATTGGACATGGATTAGAAAAATATTTTCATGAGTGATTTCCTCTTTTGTGTGTTGATTGAAGATTGAGAGTCTCTTGGTGCTTGTCTTTGACTATCCTTGAGATATGTTGTGGTGATTGTAGTGCTCTCTTTGGATGGCCGCGGGGACATTGGGAAATCCATAGATTGAGAACTACGAACTCTGAGGTGTGCTTTTGTAGCCCTACATAATTCTCGTCCTCTCTTGACCACAAAGGAATGACCTCTGAGTGCGTCTCCATTGCATGTTTTATGGGAAATATCATGTGATTAGACTATGTTAATGTTGTTGATAGTTGCCACTAGTGAAAGTATGAAGCCTAGGCGTTGTTTCCACCATTGTTACACCATTTGTGCTCACTTTTGTCACATGTTTGCTTGCTGCACTTTTTATTACAGATTTATTTTACCTTGCTTTGCCACACCTATCACTCGTATTTTACCATCTCTTCGCCGAACTAGTGCACCTATACAACTCCTAGTTGTATTAGGTGTGTTGGGGACACAAGAGACTTCTTGTATCTTAATTGCAGGGTTGCTTGAGAGAGACCATCTTCAACCTCTACTTCCTTGAGTTCGATAAACCTTAGGTCATCCACTTGGGGGAAATTGTTGTTGTCCTACAAACCTCTGCGCTTGGAGGCCCAACATAGTCTACAAGAATAGAAGTGTGTGTAGACATCAGTCATGCGGTATATCTTCCATCCTCGAAAGATTGTCCGCCACCGGATTGTCTGCTCCTTTTCTATCAACAATCTGTAAATCAAATTCGTGAAGAAGGAGTACCCACCTGATGAGTCTTGGTTTGGCATCCTTCTTCGCCATAAGGTACTTAAGACCATCATGGTCAGTATGAATAATAACTTTAGAATCAACAATATAAGGTCTAAACTTATCAAAAGCAAACACTACTGCTAAGAATTCCTTCTCAGTAGTAGCATAATTGTTTTGAGCACTATCAGGGGTTTTCCTAGCATAATGTATAACACTCAATTTCTTATCAACCCTTTGTCCTATAACAACTCCAACAGCAAAATCACTAGCATCACACATAATTTCAAAGGGCAATTTCCAGTCAGGTGGTTGTACTATAGGAGCGGTTATCAAAGCTTTCTTAAGAACTTCGAAAGCCTCCTTACAATCTTCATCAAATACAAAAGGAACATCCTTCTAGAGAAGATTAGTGAGGGGTCTCGAGGTCTTAGAAAAGTCTTTGATAAATCTTCTATAGAAACCAGCATGACCGAGAAAATTACGAATACCTTTAATGTCCCTTGGATAGGGCATCCTTTCAATAGCTTCAATCTTCGCCTTGTCCACTTCAATTCCCCTCTCGGAAATCTTGTGACCAAGCACGATCCCTTCATTAACCATGAAGTGACATTTTTCCAAATTTAGAACTAAGTTTGTATCCTCGCATCTCTGCAAAACTTTATTAAGATTGTGGAGACAGTGGTAAAAGGAAGTTCCATAGACGGAGAAATCGTCCATGAAGAATTCCACAATCTCCTCACAGAAACCATGAAAAATTGCAGACATACAGCTCTGAAAAGTAGCAGGTGCATTGCATAAACCAAAAGGCATACGCCTGTAAGCATAAGTACCGTAAGGACACGTGAAAGTGGTCTTCTCTTGATCGGCAGTGTTAACGTGAAAGAGAAGCCGGAATACCCATCAACATAAAAAAAGTGGGTGTTTTTAGACAACCTCTCTAGCATCTGATCAATAAAGGGCAGCGGGTAATGGTCCTTCCTGGTCGCTTTGTTCAACTTCCTGTAATCAATACATATTCTATATCCAATAAGAACTCTTTGAGGTATTAGTTCATTTTTATCATTAGGAACAACAGTCATACCTCCTTTCTTAGGAACACAATGAATTGGACTTACCCACCTACTATCAGCCATAGGATAGATGATACATGCGGCTAGAAGCTTGAGAATCTCCGTCCTAACCACGTCCTTCATCCTTGGGTTCAGCCGTCGTTGATGATCAACAACTGGCTTAGCATCGGGCTCGAGATTGATAGTGTGTTGGCAAATCGATGGACTGATCCCCTTAAGGTCATCAAGGGTATAGCACAAGGCACCACGGTGTCTGCGAAGTGTCTCCAATAATCGCTCTTCTTCAAATCCTGAAAGTTTAGCATTGATAATGATAGGATATATTTTATTTTCATCTAAATAGGCATACTTGAGCATATCGGGCAGTGGTTTGAGGTCAAACACCGGGTCTTCTTTTGGTTGTGCTAGGATTCCTAAAGGTTCAACTGGAAGGTTGTGCTTCAGGATGGCAGTTTGTCTTGTGAATATTTCGTCTAACTCGTTTCTTTCCTGCATATGCATATCATTCTCGTGGTCTTCCATATATTGCTGCAAGGGATCATTAGGAGGAATAGCAATAGAAGCAATATTTTCAATAATTTTATCATCATTAAGTAAATCGGTACCACGAGGTTGCTTGGAAAATTTAGAAAAGTTAAATTCATATGGCTCACCATTGAATTCAACAGAAACCTTACCTTTCTTACAGTCTATAATAGCACCACAAGTGTTGCGGAAAGGTCTACCAAAGATAATAGGGCAAAAACTATCTTGCACTGAACCAAGTACGAGAAAGTCTGTAGGATACTTTACCTTTCCACATAGGACTTCAACATCTCTCACAATTCCAATGGGAGAGATAGTTTCTTTGTTTGCTAGATAAATAGTGACATCAACTTCTTCCAGTTCACAGGGTGAAATCTCACCCATGATCTCTTGATAGAGTGAATAAGGAATAGCGCTAGCACTGGATCTCAGATCGCAAAGCCCGTAATAGTTGTGATTACTATCTTGACAGATACAACTGGTGTACTTGAAATTGGACTCTTATTCTTGGTTGTGACAATGTTAGTTGAAACAACGCAAAAATTTATCTTGGAATCTGAAACATCATTAGTAACTACATCTTTAACCATCAAATTTGAGGATCGACCTTGATCAGGTCCTCAGGTTCTTCAGTTCTTCTCCCACTTTTATTTATTATGCCTGACACAAAAGAGTGCTCCCTCATCCTTGTAGGAAAAGGGGGCTTTGCATAAAAAACTGCAGGCAGCATAGGGTCAGCAACATGAATATCAACAGGTAATTCTTTAAAGGGCTTATGGTACTGAGCCTTCTCTTCTTTCGAAGAGTCAATGTGAGAGGCAAAGTTCTTACAAAATCAATCATAAGCTGGGAATCAAGACCAATCTTAGAATAAAAGGTATCAAAATAATCAGTTTTCACATAGCTCTCAATATAATCATGCCCATAATCTATAGCAGGTTCAATACCTTTGTCGATTTCCCAGCCTTCAGTATTCTTCTGGATCATGTCGATGAGATCCCACTTTTCTTCGACACTTCTTGTTTGGAATACCTCGCTAGAGGAGGCATCAAACATCTCCTTATCCCGACGAGGCATAAAAATTTGTAAGTATAATATTTTTGGGGAGTTCATGGATAGGACAATTGAACATTAGGGATTTAAGTCTCCCCCAAGCTTGAGCGATGCTCTCTCCGTCGCGAGACCAAAAGTTGTAGATGTAATTCTTGTCTCGATGAATTTCATGAAGAGGGTAAAACTTTGTATAAAAGAGAGACATAAGCTCTTCCCAATTAAGTAGATGTGAGTTATCGAGGAGCTTATACCAATCTGAAGCTTTACCTATAAGTGATATGGAGAATAATTTCTTCATGACGAACTCCAGTGACACACCTGCAAGCTTAAATAATGAACATAGTTGTGATAAATATAGCAAGTGTTCACCTGGATGTCTATCTCCTACATAACGATTAGATAAGACATAATTGATAATACCAGACGGTATTTTGTAAGGCACAATTTCAGTAGGGGTAGGAGTGACCACCACAGTTGTGGGGAGTTTCCCCATAAACATTGATCCAAGAGTAGAGGTGTACATAAGGACAAAAGCAGCAACGACAAAATAAAAACAGAAATATAAAAACTTCCTTACCAGCTTCACTTACTAATAGCGCTACGCTCCCCGGCAACGGCGCCAGAAAACAGTACTTGATGACCCTCAACTGTAGGGGATCGTTTGTAGCGTTTTCGATAAATAAGAGTGTCGTACCCAACGAGGAGCAGAAGGTATTGGTAAGTAACTTTGGTAAAGAAATAGCTGCAGGAACTGAAAGATGACTTTTTAGGGGTTTTCAATATAAGCAACAAAAAGGTAAAAGCGAGTAAATGAAAGGCACTGAGGAGTAACAAGTGGCCCAATCCTTTTGAGCAAAGGAGATGCCTAGCAACTAAACTTATAAAGGCTAAAGCGTTCTTGAGGACGCACGGGGGAAATAGTCATGTGCTTTCGCCATATTCCGTATCGGTACTATGTGCTGCGCTGATAAGTGTTGAGTGGGTGGATCTATGCTACTGCACCCTCTAGACTAAGATAAGTGCACTCTTATGATTAAATACCTTGCAAGCATCCGCAAATACAATATAGTAAGTAAGGCAAAAGCCTAACCATAGCAATATGATCGTTGATCCATTGTTCCCTTGTGCAAAAGCGTGCGAACTGGGATTCAGGTTTCTGTCACTCCGGCAACCCACCGTAAGCATTATTTATACACAATGTATTCCCTAGGTCCTTAATAAGGCTAAGTGTTGAGTGTTCGACTCACACAACATCACTAGGAAAATAACAACACAACTTAAATATCAAACAACACATATTACTTCAACATCATATGACTACTAACAACTAGATTTCTCCCATGTCCTCAAGAACTAAAGTAACTACTCACAAGACATAAAAGAGATCATGATCAGTGGGGACAAATAGATGATAAACAATCTGGACATAATGATAATTCTCCAACAAAACTCAATAGCATTCATTACACGGTAGTAATAAACACCGGTAGAGTAGAGAGGATAGATAGTACGGATTACAACACAAGTTGGACCTGTGAGGTGAGATTGGATGGTGGTGAAGATGGTGCTGATGTTGGGGATGATGTTGAGGATGATCTCGATGATGCCCATGGCGATGGTGATGACGATGGCGACGATCTCCCCTCCCGGGAGGTGTTCTCCCTGGCGGAATCTGTCTGCCGGAGATGTCTTTTCTACTCTGTAGGTTTCCACCACGGAGCGGCGGTGGAACTCCAGAAACTCTCTCCCTTTTAGGGTTTTTGGAATATGTGCGATATATAGGCCAAAGGGGGGAGCCGAGAGTGGCCCCAGGGGTCCAGACGCCCTCCCGTCGCGGCCAGGGTGGGGGCCGCGCCAGGTGGCCGCCTGGGCACCCTGTGGCCCCCCTCTGGCCCCTCTGCAGCGTGTCTTCGTCATTCTTCTGAAAAATAACCTCCGTCGATTTTCAGGTAATTTGGAGGTATTCTTCTTCAGCAACTCGGTGTCCACTTTTTATCGTTGAATCCTGTGTTTGCTGCTTCGGCATCGGAAAGTTGCAAACTGTGTAAATTAAGCCAAAACAACATAAGAACAACATCATAACATGAAATATATCAATGAATAAGAAAGAATTACTATATAAAATAGTGATGCATTTTGGACGTATCAGTGCTCCTGACAAAGAGCACCGGAACAAAGCATTAACACTCTATGAACACATGTGATCCTCAAATTATAGCCCATCCCCTTTGGTGTCCTAAGCTATCACCTTTGGGATCGCCGGTTCCGGACTATAACAAGTGCATACAACTATAGATAAGATCCAGAACGACAATTATAATCATGCAACCATAACGTGCTCAGATCTGAAATCATGCTACTCGTGCACTAGTAACAAGCATTAAGAACAACAAAATTGTAGAAACAGTAATTCATAAACCTCTTAGGATTGAACAAGGTAGCAATTCATGGGATCCCAACAAACACAACACCAATTACATCATATGGATCTCAATCATGTAGGGAAGCTCATGAGAACTTTGTATTGAGGAACTAGGGGGAGAAGATACCAACAATCTACTGCCAAGAACCCGTAGTCCAAGGAGGAACTACTCACGATCCATCATGGGGTGAAGAAGAGTTGATGAAGATGGCCCTAGGGGCCAAGGCCCTCTCCGGCAGGGTGCCGGAGCATGATCCTGTTGACCCCCGAAGCTAGGTTTCGATGGCGGCGAAGATCGGGAGCGCTTCTGGAAAAGGGAGTTCGATATCTCGGGTTTTTGCATCACGGGTAAATATATAGGCCAAGAGTGAGTCCGAGGCGGTGCCCAGGTCACCCAGGCATCCACCCGGCGCGGGTCCACCCCTGGACGCGCCTGGGGGCCTGGGGCCACCTCCTAACTCCATCCTCCGGCTGAAGGACCCTTCCGATGTAAATATTTTTGGTAAATTTTTGGGAATTTTTTGAGCAACTTCATTTATGGACTTTATCTGCAATGCAAAGACAAAACAAACAGGAACTGGAACTGGGCTCTATATTAGTAGGTTAGTCCAATAAATGATTCAAAAGCATGGCGAAAAGATGTAGCAGTGACACAAAAAGAGCATGGAACAAGCAAAAATTATAGATACGTTTGAGACGTATCAGCAACACTACTATTCCTTTTGAAAGATCCACACTCGTACTCCCTCTTGTACCTTGTACTCCATAGAGATGATCATATATGCATATAGATATTTGAGGACCTTCACACTATAGAACTTAGCTTGTATATTACAATGGTGAGCCTCCTCAAACAAGCTCTAGGTCTTCTTGAGCGAGGAAGTTGGATGCACCCCCACTAGTTCCATTGGAGAGCTTTTCTTAGCTCGTATGTGCATCTGCTGCATGGCAATCCCTACTTCTCACATCATATCTATCATTTGGCTTTCTCTCACTTATGATTGTCCTCATTGATGTGAGCCTTTCACACCCTTTTTTTTGTCTTCCTCCTTCACCATATCTCTATCTTTGCCATCCTAAGTGCCAACTCTCGTGCTTACGCTCATCCATTGCATGAGTGCTCAAAATATCGAAAGGGAGTGGATCAAATTGACTTGTACCTAGCTAGTGGTCTGGGGACGAGTTAAGATAAGATTCCAAAGAAGACTAAGTGTGAAACTTTAGTAGATTGAGTTCTCAACAAATACATTTTTTCTCTTGTATTCCCATCCCCCACTTTTTGCACGTAAAGAACCATCTGGAGACATTCGTGCCATGGAAAACGAGAGATCTTGCACCTATATGTTCTTATGTTGCTTGTTTCAATGCTAATATAGACTCTCGCCTGTTATGACTTGAATTGAATTACATACCTTAATTGCTTTACTTAAAAGTTCTTATATGGTTGTTAGCATGTCACCACAGAAATTATGCTTGTTATCATTTACCTACTCGAGGACGAGCAGAATTTAAGCTTGGGGATGTTGATACGTCCCAAACGTATCTATAATTAATTTCTGCTTGCTTATTTGCATATTTTGTGTGATATTGGTATGTTTTAGATACACTTTCATACACTTTTGATCATATTTGTACTAACCTATTAACTCAGTGCACCTCAGTGCCAGTTCCTGTTTTCTGCAGTTTTTCTATTTCAGGTTTCCCCGTATTAAAAATGCTCCAGAAATTCTGAGAAAATACAATAAAAAATCAGCGCTTCAGAAGCTTCAGGAATCACCGAAGAGGGGCCAGAAGGGACCTACCAGGGCCCCACGAGCCCTCCCGGCGCGGCCAGGAGTGGGGCCGCGCCAGGGGGCTGCCTGGACCTCTGGTGCCCCCCTGGCTGCCCCCTTCACCTATATTTATCTCCCGGCGCGGAAACCCTGAAGACATAACCCTTTTTCGCGATCTCGCCTCTGTTCCACCGCCGCCGCGCTTCCAAGATCGGGAGCGCCAGCAGACCTCTTCCCGACACCCTGCCGGACGGAGGATTGACCTTCGGGAGCTTCTCCACCACCATGGACGCTTCTCGGATGATCCGTGAGTAGTCCAGCTTGGACCATAGGTCCATGATCAGTAGCTATGTGATGTTCTCGTCCCCTCTTTGTTCTTCATGGATTAGACCTTGTGAGATGCCCTACATGATCAAGGCACATATGTAATTCTTTCTGCTGTTGCTATGATGAGTTTGCTGGGATCTGATGGATTATGAAATTATGTTCAGATTGTGATTGAGTAATATATTTGGTTCTTATCTTTTATATTTATGTTCTTGAGTAATTCTTGCATTTTCTCCGTTGCTATTTATTGCTTTCGCCAAGTAGTAGGTAGTGACTCCAAGAGGGAGCGTTATTCTTGATTGTGGGTTCATTCCCCCTGATGACTAGCTTGAGTGACAGAAACATGAGTCTAGGGGATGTGTTGTTGCCACAAGGGGGAAAACAACGGTGCTTGTAACCGCGGTTGCAAGGATTGTTTACTTTACACAAAGTTCTTTTAGTGAAGTTGTCTGTTGCTTTGGGTTTACACTTTGGGTGGAGCTCGCAACTTATTACCAGTGAGATGTTCTGGATAGATATCTCAAGATGGATGATTAGTAGTAGATGCAGATGGATTTCGTTCTACTTATTTTGGCGTACCGCCCATGCATTTGAGCCTCTTCTTTCTTTGTAGCATAGTTAGCATTGGTTTCTGCCCGTAATCTTGTCAATTGCCCAGCTGCGATTTGTTTACCTCACATAGCATTTTTATCGTCTTTGGGAGAGAGACATCACTAGTGAACATCATGAGACCCCGGTCCATATTTCCACCACTGTTACACACTCAATTTATTTCCTGCTTTTACTTTCTAGTTATAGCTATCACTACCTATTATCTGTTGCGTTGATCCTTTGTAAACAACAAGTACGAAGAGATTGAAAACCTCTCTGTACTCGTTGGGATCAAAGTTATTTGTTGTGTGTGTAGGTCCAGGTAAATGAAGTGATCATTATAAATGGCGCATCACTTGCCGAACCACCTACTTGAAGTTAACGGAGTCCTACGGGAGACAATCTTAAACCTTGGTATCTTTGCCAAGGGAAATCTTGCTACTACACTACATCCATCCTTCCACTTGGGGTAACCAACGAGGAGTTAGCATCACCACCTACTTGCAGAACTTGGAGTCCTACTGGAGACATAAACCTTAGTATCTTCACCGAGGGAAATTTACGGCTAGCTACATCTGAACCTTATACTCGGGGTAACCAACGAGGGGCGAGAAGCCATCAAGCAATTTCTAGCGCCGTTGCCGACTCCGATCTCCAAGATAGGGGAGTTGCACACTATCTTTTACCTTTGATTTTTAGTATTGTTAGTTTACTTTCTAGTTTTTTCTTTAGAGTCTTTTACCAAAAATCACAAAAAAATAGTTGTTTTGTTCTTGCTTGCTGCTGTTATTATGGGTTCCATTGAAAACACCAAGTTGTGTGACTTCACTAGTCACAACAACGATGACTTTATCAGCACTCATATTGCTCCACCTGCCACTTCAGCACCTTCATATGAAATTAAACCTGCTTTGCTGAAATGATAGAACAATTCTCCGGTGCTGGAGATGCTGCTTCTTTGCACTTAAATAATTTTGTTGATCTTTGTGATTTGCAAAAGTACGAAGAATTAGATGATGATATTGTTAAACTTAAGCTTTTTTTTTCTTTCTCCTTGAGAGGAGGAGCCAAAGTGTGGCTTCAATCCTTGCCTAGGAATAGCATAGATTCTTGGGACAAGTGCAAGGATGCTTTTATTGGGAAGTACTACCCACCTACTAATATTATCCAATTGAGAAGTAACATTATGAGTTTTAAACAACTGGATAATGAACACGTTGCCCAAGCTTGGGAATGCATGAAATCTCTTGTTAAGAATTTCCCTACACTTGGTTTGACTACTTGGATGGTTATCCAGACTTTCTATACAGGATTCAACTTTACCTCGCAGAATATGTTGGACTCGGCCGTGGGAGTAACCTTTATGTCAACTACACTTGGTGCTGCCACGAAGCTATTAGACGAGATGATGACAAATTACTCTCAATGACACATGATACGTCCCAAACGTATCTATAATTTCTGCTTGCTCCATGCATGTTTTGTGTGATATTGCTATGATCTAGATACACTTTCATAAACTTTTGATCATATTTGGACTAACTTATTAACTCAGTGCAACCCAGTGTCAGTTCCTGTTTTCTGCTGTTTTTCTATTTCAGGTTTCCCCCATATTAACAGTGCTCCAAAACTTCGGGAAAAAACAGATAAAAAAATCTGCGCAGAAGAACCTTCCGGAAACACCTGGGTGGGGCCAGAGGGCCACCACCAGGGGCCAAGGCGCCCTAGGGCTTGGCCGCATCAGGGGGCGCCTAGACCCCTGCTGCCCCCTTGGCTGCCCCCTTCGCCTATTTATTATCCATGACGGGATTCTTCCGAAGACAGAACCCTTTTTCGTGATCTCGCCTCTGTTCCGCCGCCGCAACGCTTCCAAGATCGGGAACGCCAGCAAACCTCTTCCGGGCACCCCGCCGGAGGGAGGATTGACCTCCGGGAGCTTCCCCTCCACCATGGATGCTTCCCGGATGATCCGTGAGTAGTCTACCTTGGACCATGGGTCCGTGATCATTAGCTATGTGATGTTCTCCTCCCATCTTTGTTCTTCATGGATTAGACCTCGTGAGCTACCCTACATGATCGAGGCACATATTTAATTCTTTCTGCTGTTGCTATGCTGAGTTTGCTGGGATCTGATGGATTATGAGACTATGTTTCGTTTGTGATAGAGTAATATATTTGGTTCTTATATTTTATATTTTTGTTCCAAATTAATTCTTGCATGTTCTCCGTTGCTGTTTATTGCTTTGGCCAAGTAGTAGGTAGTGACCCCAAGAGGGAACATTATGCTCGATTGTGGGTTCATGCCCCCTGATGGCACGCTTGAGTGACAGAAACATGAGTCTATGGGATGTGTTGTTTCCACAAGGGGGAACACAACGGTGCTTGTAACCGCGGTTGCAAGGATTGTTTACTTTACGCAAAGTTCTTTTAATGCAGTTGTCTGTTGCTTTGGGGTTACACTTTGGGTGGGGCTCGCAACTTAATACCAGCGAGATGTTTTGGATATATATCTCAAGGTGGATGATTAGTAGTAGATGTAGTTGGATTTCAGTCTACTTATTTTGGGGTACCGCCCATGCTTTTGAGCCTCTTCCTTTCTTTGTAGCATAGTTAGCATTGCGGTGCATTTTTAATCCTGTCAATTGCCTAGTTGTGATTTGTTTACCTCGCATAGCAATTTTATTGTCTTTTGGGAGAGAGAAATCACTAGTGAACATCACGGGACCCCGGTCCATATTCTCATCACTGTTTACACGCTCAATTTATTTTGTGCTTTACTTTCTAGTTGCTATTATTATCCTTTATCCCTTGCGTTTGATCCTTTGTAAACAACAAGGCCAGAGAGATTGACAACCTCTCTGAACTTCATTGGGAGCAAAGTTATTTGTATTATGTGCAGGTCCATGTCAATTGCACCGTTGACACCTACTTATCATTTCTGGAATCCTGCGGGAGACAAACCCTATCCTCTACATAGGGGAAATTTGCAGCTACCTACATCTCACCTTGCACTTGGCGTAACCAACGAAGGGCGAGAAGTCATTATCCACTTCCATGCCATCAAGCAAATTTCTGGCGCCGTTGTCGGGGATTCCGAGTGCGAATATAGGGGAGTTGCACACCATACCTTTGCTTTTTAGTCTTGTTAGTTTACCTTTTAATTTTTATCTTAGTTTCCTATATCAAAAATCACAAAAAAATGTCTGTCACACTTGCTGCTGCTTTGGGTTCCACTGAAAACACCAAGTTGTGTGACTTCACTAGTCACAACAACAATGATTTTATCTGCACTCCTATTGCCACACCTGCCACTTCAGCTACCTCTTATGAAATTAAACCTGCTTTGCTAAACCTTGTTATGAGAGATCAATTCTCTGGTGCTGGAGATGATGCTGCTTTACACTTAAATAATTTTGTTGAGCTCTGTGTTATGCAAAAGTATAAAGAAGTAGAAGGTGATGTTGTTAAGCTGAAGCTTTTTCCTTTCTCTTTGAGGGGAGAATCTAAAATTTGGTTTCAATCTTTGCCGATGAATAGCATAGATTCTTAGGACAAGTGCGAAGATGCTTTTATTGGGAGGTACTACCCACCTGCTAAAATTATCCAATTGAGGAGCAACATTATGAATTTTAAGCAATTGGATAATGAACACGTTGCCCAAGCTCGGGAACGAATGAAATCTCTTGTTAAGAAATGCCCTACACATGGTTTGACTACTTTGATGGTTATCCAGACTTTTTATGCAGGCTTGAACTTTACCTCGCGGAACCTGTTAGATTCGGCCGCGGGAGGAAACTTTATGTCAACAACACTTGGTGCTGCCACAAAACTCCTAGATGAGACGATGACCAATTATTCCCAATGGCACACAGAACACGCTCCAACAGGTAGGAAGGTAAACTCTGTCGAGGAGATTACCTCCCTAAATGAAAAAGTTGACTTAATTATGCCTCTACTTACCAAGCAACGCTCTATTGATCCTCATGATGTCCCTTTAAATTCTTTGGTTGCTCAAGAACAAGTAGATGTGAACTTATTGCTAGAAACAAATTCAACAATAATGCTTATAGGGGTAATTTTGCTAGCAATCCTAGACCGTTTCCATCCAACTATGGGAACAACAACACTTATCCTAGCAACAAGAACCCCACTTCTGAATTAAAAAGCATGCTTAGAGACTTTATCACTACCCATAAAGCCTTCAACAAGAGTGTATAAGATAAATTAGCAAAAATATATAATTTCACTTTGAAGGTAGACAACTTAGCCCTTGATGTTGAGATTCTTAAAATTAGAACCTCTCCCCTCGAAAAGAGGAAGGCCACTCCTATTAATGCTATCCAATTGCAAATTAATGAAAATATTAGGATGATGGCTAAACTTAAATAAAGATGAGCTAGAGAAAAACAGGAAGAGGATAGAATTAAGAGCCTTCCTACACACCACACTATTGCTACTATCCAAATTGTTGAGGACACCCAAAATATTAGCACCCAACACACTCCTAGTCACATTGGACCTATTAATGGTGATGCTACTACCTCAACCATAAAGAAGAAACTCCTATGAACATAGAGGGTTTCAAACAAGTGAGCCTAGATGACACCACTACCGCCTTTGATAGTAGTGATATTTATTTTGATAGGTGTACCATCTCAGAAGTTATTTACTTGCTACACAAAATGTCTAGAGAACCCCACACTAGCACACTAAATCTTGCCTTCACGGAGCATATCACTAATGCTCTCATCAAAGTTAGGGAGTAGAAGCACAGAATAGAAGCCTCCATACCTAGGAAGCTAGATGATGGTTGGGATCCTATGATAAAAATTAAATTGAATAACTTCTCTTGATATGCTTTATGTGATGTTGGAGCTAGTACCTCCGTTATGCCCAAAAGAATGTATGATATGTTTGAATTGAAGCCCTTTGAGCCTTGTTCTTTTGGTGTTCGTCTCGTTGATTCTTCCGTAAAGAAATCTTTGGGGAAGATTGACGATGTTCTTATCATTTTCAATGACAATTATGTTCCCGTTGATTTTACTATTATGGATATAGAGTGTGAACCTTTATGTCCAATTATTTTGGGACGTCCTTTTCTTCGCACTGTTGGTGCTTCTATTGACATGAAAGAGGGGAATATAAAATTTCAATTCCCTCTCACAAAGGGGATGTAACATTTCCCTAGAAAGAAGATTAAGTTACATTTTGAGTCCGTCACACGGGCTAGCTATTCTCTCTCTCTTGATAAAACTTGATCTTTTTGTTTTATGCCTAGCTTAAAGGCGCAAAAGAAAGCGCTTGTTGGGAGGCAACCCAAGATGTTTTTACTTCTGTTTTTAGTGGTCATGATGATTTTTACTACTTTAGCAACATCATTGTATCTTTATTTTCAAGTTTTGTGCCAAGTTTAGCCTCCGATTGCAAGAAAGTTCAAAAGTTGTGACATGTTGTCTAGAAAACAGATTCTGTCCTTGGACGAAAAAATTAGCCTAAAATCACCAGATAATCTTTTTTATCTGATTTTTTTTACAGCATGCTCCATACAATTTACTTTCGAGCGCCTTTTCTGAGTTTTTTGATTTGAGTTGCAGAAGTACCCCGAAAAAATTATCTACTACCTGCTATTCTGTTTTCCACATATTCTGCCACATTTTGCCTTTTCTTACTTTTGCGAACCTTAATCCTGCTTTTTCTTTGCAAAAACTTTTTGGAAATCTTGAGAAACAGTAGATCTTCAAGAATATCTTTATTTCCAGTGGGGGGAAATTATTTTATTAAGTGTACTAACCTCTCTAATCAGCTTATGATGAGTTATGTATGAAGGGAGTTTTCAAGTGTGTGAGGAAAGATGATGAAAGAAGATCCGTGAGTGTCAAACGCTCAAGCTTGGGGATGCCCCCATGCATACCCAATAAATATTCAAGGAGACTCAAGTGTCTAAGCGTGGGGATGCCCCCGTGCAACCCCTTCTCCATCAAAAATCATCAGTTCGTCCCCCGTCTCACTATATTTTTATCACTTCATGTGTTATGTGCTATGCTTGGAGCGTCTTGCTCTTAGGTTTCCTTTTTAGTTTTATTTAGATTTTCTTTCTATTCATAACAAGTTAGAACCCAGCTTACTTTGTGTGGGAGAGAAACACGCTCCACTTCAATCTAGAACACATCATAGGATTTCATTTCTGTTGTGTGTTCTTTATCTTTTCTTAGTTGTTGCCATGTTTAGTTTTTAGTGTTTGTCTTTAGCAAGAGCTTTACCTTTTGTTTAGTTTGTTGCTGGAACTCTCTTTAGTTTTCATGTTTATCTTGTTAAGAGAGTTGGTTGTTGCACTGAGTTGTGTCTTGTCTTGAAGTAGGTAATTGAGGTTGCTATTCAATTGTAGTAGTAACTTGCAATAGTTTTGAGGTATTGTTGTGAGTAATGTTTGAACTTTTGGTGTCAAGAGCTCTAGCCTATTAGTGATAGGTTTCATATTGTGGGAAATCCGTGCTTATTTTCAAAACCTACAAAAACTAGTTGAGAACTCTAGCTACTAGATGGATCACTAATCTTTGGAGGGATCGGATATTAGAGTACACTCACGTACCATGAGTCGAGGATGCGCAAGGATACCCAAACCCCCATATACTCCTCCTCGGGGTACTTATCTCTCTGTGAACCTCCTTATTAGATTGAGAGTTACCGATAATAAGTGCATGTGTTATTCGGACTAATGTAAGTATTGAAAGTTGACACTTCCACCTCCTCATATTTGCTAGCCTCTTAGGTACCGCGCATTGCCCTCTTCTCACTCCGAGAGTTGGCGTCCACCTCGCCGGTGCATCCAAACCCTTGACATGATACGCTCTGTCATCATACACCTCCTTATATATTTCCTCGAAATAGCCACCATACCTACCTATTAAGGCATTTCCATAGCCTTTCCGAGATATATTGCCATGCAACATCCACCTTCTCATAACTTGATTCTCATGTCATACATGTTCCTGCTACACTGGCAGATGCCTACATTTGCATACATCATGATAGCTACATCTTCTTTATGTTGAGTACCTTGTAAAGTGTGAAGATCTTCTATATCTTCTTGTAAAATAGAGTGTTGCCCTTAAGTGAGGAAAAGATCCCAAAGAGGACAAATTTAAAAGATCCCAAAGAGGACAAATGAGAGTTAAATAGAAAGAGCCATTGAGGCCACCAAAAAAATGCAAAAAATAGAAAAAAGCGTAAAAGAAAATAAAAAGAGAGAAAGGGGCAACACTACTATTCATTTGAAAGATCCACACTCGTACTCCCTCTTATCCTTGTACTCCATAGAGATGATCATATATGATATAGCTATGTGGGGACCTTCACACTATAGAACTTGGCTTGCATATTCCAAGGATGAGCCTCCTCAAACGAGATCTAGGTCTTCATGAGCAAGCAAGTTGGATGCACCCCCACTAGTTCCATTGGAGAGCTTTTCTTATCTCATATGTGCATCCATTGCATGGCAATCCCTACTCCTCACATCGTATCTATCATTTGGCCTTCTCGCCCATGATTGTCCTCATTGACGTGAGCCTTTCACACCCTTTTTTTCTTCCTCCTCTACCATATCTCTCTCTTTGCCATTCCAAGTGTCAACTCTCGTCCTTACACTCATCCATTGCATGAGTGCTCAAAATATCGAAAAGGAGTGTATCAAATTGACTTGTGCCTGGCTAGTGGTCTGGGGACGAGTCAAGATAAGATTCCAAAGAAGACCAAGTGTGAAACTTTAGTAGATTGAGTTCTCAACAAATATATTTCTCTCTCGTATTCCCATCTCCCCCTTCTTGCACGCAAACACCATCTGGAGACATTCGAGTCACGGACAGCAAGATATCTTGCACCTTTATGTTCTTATGTTGCTTGTTTCAATGCTAATATACACTCTTGCCTGTTATAACTTGAATTGAATTACATGCCTTGATTATTTTACTTCAAAGTTCTTATATGGTTGGTAGCATGCCATCACAGAAATTATGCTTGTTATCATTTACCTACTCGAGGACGAGCATGAATTAAGCTTGAGGATGTTGATACGACGCAAACGTATCTATAATTTCTGCTTGCTCCATGCATGTTTTGGGTGATATTGCTATGATCTAGATACAATTCCATACACTTTTGATCATATGGACTAACTTATTAACTCAGTGCACCCCAGTGTCAGTTCCTGTTTTCTGCTATTTTTCTATTTCAGGTTTTCCCCATATTAAAAGTGCTCCAAAAATTCGGGAAAAAAGATAAAAAATCAGCGCAGAAGAACTTCCGGAAACACCTGGGTGGGGCCATAGGGCCACCACCAGGGGCCCAGGCGCTCTGGTGGCGCGCCCTAGGGCTTGGACGCATCAGGGGGGCGCCTAGACCCCTGGTGGCCCCCTGGCTTCCCCCCTTCGCCTATTTATTCACCGTGACGGGATTCTTCCGAAGATAGAACCCTTTTTCATGATCTCGCCTCTGTTCCGCCGCCGTCGCGCTTCCAAGATCGGGACCGCCAGCAGACCTCTTCCCGGCACCCTGCCGGAGGGAGGATTGACCTCCGGGAGCTTCCCCTCCACCATGGATGCTTCCCGGATGATCCGTGAGTAGTCTACCTTAGGACCATGGGTCCGTGATCAGTAGCTATGTGATGTTCTCCGCCCCTCTTTCTTCTTCATGGATTAGACCTCGTGAGCTGCCCTACATGATCGAGGCACATATGTAATTCTTTCTGTTGTTGTTATGCTGAGTTTGTTGGGATTTGATGGTTATGAGACTATGTTCAGTTTGTGATAGAGTAATATATTTGGTTCTTATCTTTTCTATTTTTGTACCAAAGTAATTCTTGCATGTTCTTCGTTGTTGTTTATTGCTTTGGCCAAGTAGTAGGTACTGACCCCAAGAGGGAACGTTATGCTCGATTGTGGGTTCATGCCCCCTGATGACACGCTTGAGTGACAGAAACATGAGTCTAGGGGATGTGTTGTTGCTACAATGGGGAAAACAATGGTGCTTGTAACCGCGGTTGCAAGGATTGTTTACTTTACGCAAAGTTCTTTTAATGCAGTTGTATGTTGCTTTGGGTTTACACTTTGGGTGGGGCTCGCAACTTAATACCAGTGAGATGTTCTGGATAGATATCTCAAGCTGGATGATTAGTAGTAGATGCAGTTGGATTTCGGTCTACTTATTTTGGCGTACCGCCCATGCTTTTGAGCCTCTTCCTTTCTTTGTAGCATAGTTAGCATTGCGGTGCGTTTTTAATCCTGTCAATTGCCCAGCTGTGATTTGTTTACCTCGCATAGAAGTTTTATCGTCTTTTGGGAGAGAGACATCACATAGCTACTGATCACATAGCTACTGATCACGGGACCCCGATCCATATTCTCGTCACTGTTTACACACTCAATTTATTTGCTTCTTTACTTTCTAGTTGCTATTATTATCCTTTATCACTTGCGTTTGATCCTTTGTAAACAATAAGGCCGGAGAGATTGACAACCTCTCTGAACTTCGTTGGGAGCAAAGTTATTTGTATTATGTGCACGTCCACACCAATTGCGCCGTTGACACCTACTTCTCATTTCCGGAATTCTATGGGAGACAAACCCTATCCTCTACATAGGGGAAATTTCTTGTTATCCTACATCTCACCTTCCACTTGGGGTAACCAACGAAGGGCGAGAAGCCATTATCCACTTCCACGCCATCAGCACACCGAAAGAGCTCCAACGGGTAGGAAGGTAAACTCTGTTGAGGAGATCTCCTCTTTAAATGAAAAGGTTGAAATGATCATGTCTTTGCTTACCAAGCAAACTCCTATTGATCCTCATGATGTTCCTTTAAATTCTTTGGTTGCTCAAAAAAGAGGGCAAGTTGATGTTAATTTTATTTCTAGGAACAACTTTAATAATAATGCTTATAGGAGTAATTTTGGTAGAAATAATCCTAGACCGTTCCCATCCAACAACTATGGGAACAACAACACTTATCCTAGCACCAAAAATTCCACTTCTGAATTAGAGAGCATGCTTAAGGACTTTATCACTTCTCAAAAAGCCTTCAACAAGAGTGTAGAAGAGAAATTAGAAAATTTGGATAGTCCCTCTTTGAAGGTAGACAATATAGCTCATGATGTAGAGATGCTTAAAATTAGAACCTCCCTTCTTGAGGAAAGGAAAACTACACCCATGAATGCTATTCAAATGCAAATTAATGAGAACATTAGAATGCTAGCCAAACTTAAGGATAGATGGGCTAGATAAAAGGAAGAGGAAAATAGGATTCAGAGCCTTCCTACAGACACTACTATTTCCACTATACAAGTTGAGGATCTCAAAAAATTTAGCACCCAACTGATACGTCCCAAACGTATCTATAATTTCTGCTTGTTCCATGCACTTTTATGTGTCATTGCTACATGTTTTGATACACTTTTATATTATTTTACATGTATTTGGACTAACCTACTAACTCAGTGCATCCAGTGCCAGTTTTTGTCTGCTGATGTCTTTTAGTTGCAGTGATTTTCCCCAATTAAAAGTGCTCCAAAAATTCCAGAAAAATCAGAATAAAAATCAGCGAGACGGAAGCTTCCGGAACCCCGAAGGAGGGCCAGGGCGGCCCCACTTAGCGCCCAGGCGGCCAGGTGGCGTGGCCGCACCCCTAGCCGCGCCACCAGGGCGCCTAGGAGCCTTGGGTGGTCCCTGGCTCCCCCTTTGGCCTATATTACCTCTTCGTCCCAGAAACCCTCGAGGAGAACCCCGCATCATGAAATACCTCTTTGTTCTGCCGCCGCCGCCGCGCTTCCAAGATCGGGATCACCAGAAGACTCCTTCCCGGCACCCTGTCGGAGGGAAGAAGGACCACCGGGAGGTTCTCCACCACCATGGACGCTTACCGGATGTGCCGTGAATAGTCCCCCTTGGATCATGAGTCCATGACTAGTAGCTATGTGATGTCTTCTCTCCAACCTTGTTCTTCAATGTTTAGACCTTGTGAGCTGCCCTACATGATCAAGGCACCTATGTAATTTTCCTGTTGTTGCTATGCTGTGTTTGCTGGGATCCGATGGATTATGAGATTATGTTCAGATCGTGATGAGTTATATATTTGGTTTACCTTTTATATTTTGTTATTGAGTAATTCTTGCATGTTCTCCGTTACTTTTTATTGCTTTGGCCAAGTAGTAGATAGTAACTCCAAGAGGGAGCGTTACGCGTGATTGTGGGTTCATGCCCCCCCCCCGGTGTCTAGCTTGAGTGACAGAAACATGAGACTAGGGGATGTGATGTTTCCACCAGGGAGAAAACAATTGTGCTTGTAACCGCAGTTGCAAGGATTGTTTACCTTACACATAGATTGTTAATGCAATTGTCTGTTGCTTTGAGTTTACACTTTGGGTGGGGCTCGCAACTTAATACCATCGAGATGTTCTGGATAGATATCTCAAGGTGGATGATTAGTGAGTAGATGCAGATGGATTTAGGTCTACTTTTCTTGGCGTACTTCCCATACTTTTGAGCCTCTTAATTTCAAGTAGCATAATTAGCATTGCGGTGTGTTTATAATTCTGTCAATTGCCCAGCTGTAATTTGTTCACCCAGCTTAGCTGTTTTATCGTCTTTTGGGAGAGAGACATCACTTGTGAACATCATGGGACCCCGGTCCATATTTTGACCACTGTTTACACCTCCATTTTATTTATTGTTTTTACTTTCAGTTGCTATCATTATCACTATCTATCTCTTGCGTTTGATCCTTTGTAAACGACAAGGCAGGAGGGATTGACAACCCCTCTGTACTTCGTTGGGAGCAAAGTTATTTGTATCTGTGTGCAGGTCCACGTCAATTTTTCTGGCGCCGTTGACACGTACTTGTTGACCTTGGAGTCTTATTGGTTCGATAACCTTGGTATCTTCACCGAGGGAAATTTGCTGCTATCTACATCTCAAACTTCCACTTCGGGTGACCAACGAAGGGCGAGAAGCCATTATTATCTCTCGTACCATCAAGCAAATTTCTAGCACCGTTGCTAGCCTCTTCGGTAACGTGCATTGCCCTTTCTCACCTTGAGAGTTGGCGCATACTTCGCCGGTTCATCCAAACCCTTGGCAAGATACGCTTTGTCATCATAAACCTCCCTATATCTTCCTCAAAACAGCCACCATACCTACCTATCAAGGCATTTACATAGCTTTTCCGATATACATTGCCATGCAACATCCACCATCTCATGACTTGATCTTCATGTCATACATGCTTTTGCTTGATCGATTAGCCGCATGCTAGTGAGATTTTCCCTTATTATTGCTACATGACGCGCTATAATCATTGCATATCCTGCTACACTGGCAGAGACATACATTTGCATACATCATGATAGTTTTCATCTTTCTTTATGTTGAGTACTTCTTGTAAAGTGTGAAGATCTTCTATACTCTTGTAAAATATAGAGTGTTGCCCTTAATTGAGGAAAAGATCCAAAGAGAACAAATTAAAAGATTCCAAAGAGGACAAATGAGAGATGGATAGAAAGAGCCAAAGAGGCCACAAAAATAGAAAAAAGAGAAAAAAAAGAGAGAGATAAGGGGGCAACACTACTATTCCTTTTGAAAGATCCACACTCGTACTCCATAGAGATTATCATTCATGCATAACTATCTGGGGACCCTTACACTATAGAACTTGGCTTGCATATTCGAAGGATGAGCCTCCTCAAATGAGATACAGGTCTTCATGAGCAAGCAAGTTGGATGCACCATCACTAGTTCCATTGGAGAGCTTACCTTAGCTCATATGTGCACCCGTTGCATGGCAATCCCTTACTCCTCACATCATATTTATCATTTGGCTTTCTGTCGCCTATGATTGTCCTCATTGATGTGAGCCTTTCACACCTTTTTTGTCTTCCTTCCCCATAATTTTTCTCTTTGTCGTCCTAAGTGCTAACGTATCTTGCCTGCGCTCATCCATTGCATGAGTGCTCAAAGTCGAAAGGGAGAGGATCAGTTTCACTTGTACCTGACTAGTGGTCTGGGGATGAGTCAAATAAGATCCCGAAGGAAACTTTAGTAGATTGAGTTCTCAATTAAACTCTCTCTCTCTCTCTCTCTCTCTATATATATATATATATATATATATATATATATATATATATATTCTCTAATCCCATCTCCCATTGCTTGCACATAAACACCATTTGGAGACATTCGAGTTACGGACAGCGAGAGTTCTTGCACCTTTATGTTCATGCTTTGCTAGTATCAATATTAAGACTCTTGCTTGTTATTATCTTCACTCTAATTGCATATCTCATTTGCTTTACTTTGACGTTCTTATATGTGTGTTATCATATCACCACATAAATTATATGTGTTATCATTTATCTACTCGAGGACGAGAAGGAATTAAGCTTGAAATGTTGATACGTCCAAAACATATCTATAATTTCTGCTTGTTTCATGCACTTTTATGTGACATTACTACATGTTTTACTACATTTTTATATCATTTTACACATATTTGGACTAACCTATTAACTCAGTGCACCCAGTGCCAGTTTTTATCTACTGATGTCTTTTAGTTGCAGTGATTTTCCCCAATTAAATTAAACTTTATGTTCAAACTTTCCATTTTACGTGTGATATTAAACTTCTATGATGACGTGCATGAGTTTGCATGTACTTGAGGATTTACATTTGAGGTGTGTGGTTGCGACATACATCATATAAGGGATCGTCCATTGTTGTTCACGGTCGTATAAGAGGTTGAATTAGCCAAGTCCGAGTATAGATGTTCTTAGTTGTATAAGTTAATAAGTTTCACCCATAACAAAGAGGAGACCAACTCAAAAAGACAAAAAAAAGAGGAGGCATATAAGAAGTATACCGTAAATATGTATTCTTTGGGTTGAATATATAAGGGTAAGACTTCCAAATAGTACTATAGCTAATTGCTAAAACACATAAGAGTATCTTTATGCGCTGTTTATTTGGTTTTTTTCTTTTTCTTTTGCCGTTTTTTTCCATTTTGGCCAAGAATCCATGAAAGCTCCTAAATAGGTGCTTTTGGAGGTTTATGGTTTTTGGAGCTAAATACTGTTATATTGATTCATCAAAATCCATAAAAGCTCTTAAATATGAGCTTTTGGAGTTTTTATGGTCTTTTGACCAAAGTGTAAAAGCTGCAAAAGCAAAAGCAAAATCCCAAACAAACAGGGTCTTAGTAGAGTCGTTATAGTTCCGGTCCGCATATTCAGTTTGCGGATCATCACAAAAGGAAAATGCAATACAAAAAGTGGTGAGGCAGAACATATCATCCATAGTAGAATGACATATTCATAAATTTAAAAACATACATAGATCACCGGAACTTCAGCGGACTTAAAAACACAGAAAAAACACTTAATATAAGGCCAGGAGGGTCACTGTGAGCAATACCGACTATTTCCTGATGTGCAGGTAGTAGCAGTACACCGACTGCAATAGAATGGAGGTGAGCTCGTACTCCAGCCGGGCCACCTCCACACGCTCGGTGGCGCCGTCGTCGGCCGCCTCCATCGCATTCTTGGCGGCGACGAGATCACGCTCCACCAAGTAGACACGCTCTATCGAACCTTCTCCAGGCACTTTGGACGACACCACAGGAGAGCGCACCATGATTGCGGGCATGCTCTGACCGTCGCCGGTCGATTGTAGGCGCGAGGCTGCAGAAGCTACTTTCCTCTGCATCGTGACGGGGCCCGCGGCTACCTCCACGATGACTTGGCTCCGCATCCGACCATCTTTATTTTTCGCCGGAAAATGATTGGAAACAACGAACGAGAAGAATGTGCGTCGACGTAGGGATTTTGTGGGCCGTCCATGAAATATTTACGGGCCGAGCCAGGGATGTCGGATTTGCTCTGATTTGAAAATCCGCTCGTCCATCAGAAACCTATATACATTTACATACGGATCAACAACGGGATACCGAATCTACTCGATTTGCTCTAAACGTACGCAAAAACAAACGTTGTTTCGGTGGAACCTTGCGCACACGGTCCAAAATGCTAACGTTGCGTCTGTGAAGCCATGCATGTACGTACGTACGTGGAGTCGGAAAGGAGTGGCATGTAACCGGGGTGCTTTCATTCATGGCTAGCAAACACACACACACACACACACACGTGAGATTCCGAAAGCGGAGGGTGAGCCGATGAGCCAAGCCTCTTGTTTTTCCGTTTTGCAAACTGCGAGCCACGGAAGAACCTAGAAGCGGATGGATGGATGATGCAAGTGGGAAAACAAAACAAAGCAAAGCAAAGCAAGGAGCGAGAGCGTACTGGACGGATCCATCGCCAGTGAACTGAGGAACGCGCACCGCACGCGGCACTCACTCGCACCCACGGCGTTTAATGCAATTCTTTTATTTTCTCTCCCAGCGAGCGGCCGGGCAGCGGCAGCCAGCCAGCATAAAAAAAAAGGGCCTTTTCTTCTGTCTTGGAGATTTTTTTCCCTTGGAGTTTCCGTGCATAAGAAAAGCGGTGAAGATAAGGCGTCGCACGTGCCGTGCCTGCTCCTCCGTTGCCGCTGCCACTTGCGGAGGGCGGTCGAGATCGGGCCGGACGGACGGACGGGCAAAAGATTATTAAAGAAACGGGAGGGGAATTGTGTTCCCGGGATGGATCTGTGTGGCCTCTTCGCCATTGTTGCCGTGATGGTCGCATCTTGGGTGAGAGAGATTCCACCATGGGCGTCGTCGTGTCGTGCGCCCTTGCTCCTGTTCGATCCCACGTCGCCGTCGCCTACTATAAATAGCGGTGCAACACGTAGCCACCGGACTTAAGTACTTTTTGACAGTCGTTGACACGACACGACACGACACCACACCGTGCTGTTTGATCATCCTTCCTGGTCTTTAGGCCACACAACAGTACGAAAACCCCGTTGTGTTGTGTGAGATCAGTCGATCTATCTCTGCATCTTTTTCTTTGATATCGACGTGTGATTCAACGACCACCTAGGATATCACCTACATCAATCGATCGATCCTTAGTGACCAAGGAAGGATATGACATCCTCTAAATAGTACTCCCGAACGCTCTTATATTTCTTTACGGAGGGAGTACTCCTCTAATTAAATAGTACTAGTAGTAGCACGTACAGTACAGGGACCTAACCTCAACGATGGATTCAGTCCGACTGATTCAAGATCTTCATCCACATCATCACCTCACCGGTGTTGTCCGGTGCCGCCACCTCGCCATGCGTCCGCGTTACAGGTCATCCGGGACAAGGACCGCTATTCCGGATTTTATATGCTACGGAGTACATGATTGGACCAACTGTTTCCTCTCGTCCTGCACTCCAAGCCGCCCGCATGAATCTGAAGAAGAACCTGATCGATCGTTCCCTTGCCGTGCCTTGCCCGAATTCCCTTGCTCTCGCTGACTAGCTCGCTCGCATCCCCAGGAGAGCTACATGATCCCATCTCAGTGAGTGTTAACTCCAAAAGAGGTCGGGGAGGATAAACCATCTCATCGAGATTTAACTAATGGAGTAGTAGTAGTAGTAGTAAATAACAATTTCTGCATGATAGTAGCCCTACCTGGACCCTGGAGACGCTATCAACTGAGGTGAGGATAGCATCCCAATCAAGCAAGGAATTTGTCCTAGTACACATATAATACTTTCACTTTTAGCTTGACCGATGACAGATGCAATGACGCACAAGTCAAGCGGTCCAACAAAATTGAAGCCAGCGATTGCTGGATTTTTTAAAAAAAAGGAGGTCGAGGAATCCACAATAAAATGAAAGCAGAATGTGACGACGGCCCCATTTTTGTGGGGAAAGCTGAATTTGATTGATACGAGCCGGATCATCATCAGGCCCTGAACACTTCGGGTGGGCCTCCAGCCAGCGGGACCTTCGGGGGGAGGTGGTGCGTGCCCCCCTACAACACCCATTCAGACCGCAAATAATGTTTTTAAATGCATAAACATTTTATTTTTAAATTATACGATTTTTAGAAAAATCAAACATTTTTTACATTTTGTAATGCATGAAAATTTTCTGTAATACCTCTTTGAAATGCGTGGGTATTCTTTCTAAATGTCATGAACATTTCTGTGAATGATACTTAAAACTAATAAAACTAGAGGATACCCCGCGCATTACTGCGGGAATCAGCTGTAATATATTTTGATTGTATGAAGCATTAATAGTTGAGTTAATAATATTGTATTCGATTATTGTGTAGATGAAAGTATTTATTTAATATAAGTGACATGATTCAATGAAAAAAAATATCTCATGCATGTTGATTGAGCCTTGATGTGGTTGCATGCATGGGCGAAGCCAGATCAGCCTTGGCCCCCGGGCCTCCTTCGTTGCTACAGTAGTGCAGAACAATGTAAACTTGCTACAGTCAATGAATGGAAAGTTGCCCACGCCCCACGCCCCCCGGCCTGGGTCCTATCTCCGCCACTGGTTGCATGTGTGGTGAGATGGATTTGTATATGAGATTGACTATTAATGAAAACCTTTATCTCATGAATATAATGGTGGACCTTTGATGATGTGTCATGTATGCATGTTCAGGTAATAGAGGTAGTGGCTTAGTGGGAATGTTGATGTGAACATTTTACATATTGAGAAAATTGAGACAAACTTTTTAAAAATATAAGATGTAACATATTTTTTATATTGTTAAATATTTCTTTTAACATTTCTTAACTATCATGAATATATTTACTTAATGATACAAACAATTTTTAAAAATCACATGAACTATTTTTTTGTACTTTGCGATTTTCATAATGTGCGATGAATTATTTATTTTAAAATATGTAAAATAATTTTTGACATATTTTAAAATATAAAAATGAAACAATGAACCAACGAACGAATAAACATAGGCGCAAAAATGCACGAAAAAGCTCACTACAACGACGCTGAGGTGAGACGTCCTTTCGTCTTGATACACGCGAGAGAAAAAAATCCAAAATCATTAATTAAAAATTTACTTTTTATAACCATCACTTCTATTTTTTTCAGCGGTTGACAAGAGATGCATTGTATGCGTGCCATTTATTGTAATCTAGATTTTTTATTTCTTTATAGATTCATTTTTTAGAATGTTTTATCTTTTAAATCGTGCGTCCAAATCTTGAATCATTTTTACCATTGGATTTCTCACGTTGATATTTGTTTTTCGGAGGCACATGCCTCGCACAAGCAAATGTGTGCATCCAAAGAATTTAAATCTATTCCTGTTAGGAAAAAATGTGTTCTTTTCCTTTTCAAAAGACACATCCGTGCCTTTTACGGAAACAAACATGTGACTTCAAAAGAAAGAACATCTGTACCTCACGTGAAACAAGATTTTTTTTACATATTTTTATATCTAAAATCTGAGGAAAGTCGCACGTAAACCGAATGGTAAAAAAAAAATCTAAAACCCGAAAACGCGTACAAAAAATGAAAAAATAATATCCTGAGAAAACTACCAGCACACGACATATAACGTCCTTTAAGTTTATAAAAAAATTAGATGATACTTTGCACGTTGTTGCAGAAAATTGTTTGCCATATATTTTAATGAGATTTAATTTTGTGTAATTTAAATAGTTAGATTAATAAGATATGAATCAAAATTTTAAAATACACAGAACTTATTATATTTAATTATATATAGTTATAAATTATTTATTAAACATAAGTAGAGTAATAAAATGATTTTTTTTCCATGCATGCAAGTCGTGGTGGGTCTTATCTCATGCATGATTGCATATTGAGATGGACCTTATTTCATCCATAATTATATGATGATGTGACATGTTTGCATGCCAAAAAAATAATATAAGTGAACGAACTATTTAGATATTATATTTACCCTTACAGTACTCCCACAAAAAATACTCGCTAACTAGTTGCTTTTACAAAAACCTCTTTTTCTAAAGACAATCTTACAAAAATCTTCTAGAAGACTTTGTATTCATTGTGTCGCAGCCCTACCCAAATCATGATGTTACATGTGCCCAGACACACCATCGGGCTGCTCCCACACAACACGCCAGCAGGTCGAAATCAGAATACTCGTGATTATGAACACCGCGTTCTCTCCGCGCGCGCCAAGTGGAGCGCTCTCAAATTTTTTTCTTTTTCTTTTTTAGAGGTCGCGAAGGCACAATAGTGTCTTTTTCTGAGGCACGATAATGCCTATCCTTAAGGCACGATAATGCCTTTTTAGAGGCACGATAGTGCCTTTTCCTAAGGCATGATAGTGTCTTTCCCTAAGGCACGATAGTGCCTCTCGCGGAGGCACGAGGCACGACTCATGCCTCTTTTTTTAAGGCACGGCTCGTGCCTTTTTTTTTCTGAAAAAATAAAATTTTGGTTTTTTCCTACCTAAACGTATAGAAAAAACGTGCGAAAACCGAGAAAGTCAGAAAACCACCGAAAAAATTAATTTTAAACATAAAAAACAGGTAAGAAAAACGAAATCCCGAAGGACCGCTGTGAACATGACACGTGGCACCGTTCGTTGGACTGAGCTGCCAGGTATTTCATCGTCTCAGCCTCTGGCGCGACTTAGTGGACCGGCCCAAAACCAAGGCTTTCTGGAGTGACTTAGTGGATCGGCCCAAAACCAAGGCTTTCTGGAGCGACTTAGTGGACCGGCCCAAAACCAAGGCTTTCTGGAGCGAATTGGAAAACTTCTATGGACCGGTTGTAGAATCTTCCCCGCCATTTTTTGTTTTTGTTTTATATGTTTTCTTTTTTGTTTCTTTTTATTATAAATAGTTTTCTGTTTGATACACTGTGAATTCCTGAGGTACAAGTTTGATTTTTTTTGAATATTTGTTACTCCCTCCAATCCAAAATAAGTGTCGCTCATTTTGTACTAAGTTAGTATAAACTTTGTACTAGATGGGCGACACTTATTATGGATCGGAGGGAGTAAGTATTTTCAAATACATGTAAAACAATTAATGGTACAAACCATTTTTAACAATCGCGCAACATTTTTTACACTATATGCACATTTTTATCAAACTTCAAAGATATATATTTTTTATGGTAAGATTTGTTTTTGGAATACTCAATTTTTTGCACTATATAAACGTTTAAAAGAAAATATTACAAACAATTTGTTTGATATGTTGGAAATTATTTAACTGTCGCGAACAACATTTCATAAACTTGCATGACCAAACTGTTTTTTATTCTCTCATACTTCTCTTTCCCCCACTCACTGAAATGTATATGTGCCGATCCTTAAAGATAGTTATTTTACGCCCTTAAAGCATGTGACGATCATCCCAACCATGTATGTTCCGATTGCCCCATTTTGCTTTTTTTTATTCAAAATGCATAGATGTGCCAGTTCCATGTTTTTTATGTATTCACACGTCTAGTTTTATGTATGTGATCGATATTGCTAGCATAAATGGTATGCTTTTAACCTAAATTAAAGTAGTTTAAATTACTACTATTCCAACATCTTAAGTAAGGCCAAACTTCCTTCACCTTCAAACATGCATGTCTAATTAAATAGCATTACAACCTAGTCTCCACAAATAAGATAATTTTTTGGATTAGAATACAAATACCTTTAAAGGCCATCAAACCCTTGAAAGATCAGACTTTTTAAGTTAGAATAAATAGGGGTTGTTTTGATTGACCCTGGTTGGCCCTATCAAATGTGAGCACGCTAAAATACTGGCACACCATCCAATCTCCCTCGCCTCTCTTGTAAATTGGCGAATAATGACCTATAGGAGTCTATGAGTGCGAGCGGGTCAAATAGTTTGTCCTTGATCAAATGGGCACATGAACTTTAGTCAACATCAAAATTTTGGTTGAACATCTAGAGGCTTCAATCCAAATAGCCCCATAGTTTTTTAAAGGCCATAAAACCCTCAAAGGATTATAGTTTACAGTTAAAATATAATTGCTTCTAAAACAAACAAACCCTTGATTGTTTACAGTTAGAATACAAAAAACTGATAAAGGTTGTCAAATCATTTGAATCATGTCTGACAACCAATGGATGTCTTTGGATCTCTGCAAAGAGTACATCAAGGTATCCCACTACAACACCCCACCACCCCGATTTATTTTCACCGACCGCATGCACATGTGTAAAGCCTGTTTGATCGTGATCAATGCTTTAGCAGCCATGGTAAATATGTCATCAATTGAAAATGATATACCGTCCAATCAAATGCTAACCTCTTTGAAATCTACATATTAACGAATCAAATGGCATTAGAACACAAGTTGGCGAGAAAAGGCTTATGGCCATTTTTTTACCATATATAGCATGACCGCCTTATATTTGTTGCTCATGTAAAGTTCATAGATGTGCATTTGCATGCTTTGATTCATGCCTGTGCGTGATCATAGTTGCTAGCACCCTTATCACTATTTTATCTAAATTAAGTTAGTTTAATGTACAAATTATCCCACATCAAGTAAGGTCTTCATTTCTTTCCAACTTGCACGTCTAATCAATATAGCATGACAACCTAGTCTCTCAAAACAAGATATTTTAGATACCAATGAGGTTTGTGTATGTAAGCATTACAAAGATTAGTCATGTTGGTTACATATCGCCTTCGCTAGGACCTGCGCTTTAAAGTGTGTAGGCTAGGCTCTAGCTAGAAAAAAACCAATATATGAGTTGGTTATAGCTTAGTTGGATTCAATTTGCATCACAATTGTACAATATAGGAAAACCATATTTTATAAGTTTTATGTCAAAATCATACAGAACGACTGTAGATTATCTACTTCCGGGAGCATTTGCTCTTTCATAAACAGTAAATTCGAGAAAATAGTGTTAAAAAATTATGATAAACATTGATAAATGTTTTGATTTTTGAAAATTTTCATCTTGAAACAACATTTGTGGAAGCCATGTCAAAAGAAATGATGCTCCAAAAGTACCATTTTTGAAATTATTTTGTAGTGATGATTCTATTTTTTTCCACAGCTTCCACAAATGTCGTTTCATGATGAAATTTTGCAAGCCTTGAAAGCATTTGTTAATCTTTGTCACATATTTTTTGGAAATTTTTCTGATGAAAAAGCAAATGCTCCTAGGAGCAGAACATCACTTTTGATACAAAATGACTTACCAACTCTCTCTCTCTCTACACCACTAAAACTTATTATTTGGCACACTTATTGTACATCGTTGTATACACTTATGCCGTGTACCTCCATCTAGACAGATAGATCAAATGATTATATTGTACCTTGAAGGCTCTTTTCAGTATAATGGATGTCTGAACTATTCGGCTTATTCGCGAATAATCCTAATTTTCAGGAAGATTATGGGGTTAGTTGGGATTCCAGATCTTCTAAACTCTTTGGCAATGTTTTTCGGCTTGTGCTTGTCTTTAGATTCCTCCAAAGGCGAGTGGAGCTACAACACTTTTACCTATTGGGCTTAATTATCACGAGGGTGTATCCTGTGCAACGGCCAAATTAGTGCACCCAGTGCACCAGTAGATTCTGCACCCTTAGATGAAAAGGGAATGGGCTAGATGGTGGCGGTCACCAGTTGGACTGTACCTTTTTGTTTTGCTTTGAAAACCTTGCACTTTGTACAAATTAACCTGCAGTCCACAGTACACTCCCATAAAAAATCTGTACGTCTATTTTTTTGGCACAAACACAAAAAGGTTCATATATTTTGAGCAAAGTATTTGATTTAACATCCGTTTTAACTGGTATTTTTTCAAGACAAAGTGTAAATTTTTATAAAACATTATAGATCACTAAACTAGTGATCTAAAACATCTTATCAAAATTTACGGAGCGACTATGTTCCATGTAACATCATTTATGTTATTTATTTTTCTACTTTGGTGTCCCCAATAAACAAACAACATGGTGTATGTAACATATCTATCTAATGTACGGATCTAGTTATGTATTTTTATTTTGAAAAAATAGGTTATCTATTTTTGTTGATAAAAATGCAAGTGTGTCCAATTGCATATCGTGATTTTTTTGATAATTTCTTTAGATATGAATGTATTTAGATCTAACATTAAGTCTAGATACATTAATATCTAAACAATAACTTTTTTAGAATGAAGGAAGTACTAATAATCATCTTACTCATTTGACATAGTGTTAGAGCATTTCGTTGCACAAAAATACTTGTATTTAATGGAAAGTGAATATAACTGCACTGGATAAAGCTACATGAAATAAACAATTTTTGATAGCATCTCATGCGCCGAAGAGATGATTGATTCGTTTTGCGCACACAAAGACCATTATATAAAAGTTTGAGGGGCTTCTGCAAATGTGCTTGTGGCAAGCATGTTGGTGGATCCTGTCCCTTTCTTGTTGATCAAGCGGTCCATACATGCCTGGTGCACCCGTTGCACAAGTTTAGCCGTTGCACCAGATACATCCTCTAATTATCACGGCATGCACATGCGGTAAAGACATTTTCACTGGGATGAATGTTGTGGTAGGCAGGGCAAAAATGACGCCAATATCAATTGATATGCTGACCAATCGAACACAATCCTTTTTGAAATGGCATTAAATTACAAGTTGGAGAGAAAAAGCAAAAGCTTGTAGCTATATTTTTCCCAAATATAGCCTGACCACCCTGTAGTTGATCCATGCAGTGCTTGTTCTTCATGCAAAATTCATAGATGTGTTATTTTCAGTGTCTTGTGTGTCCTTGCTTGTCTTGTTACCCATGTGTTTGTGACCAAAATTGCTAGCACACCTGTCATGTTTCTAATCTAAATTAAATTAGTTTAGAGTGTGAATTATTCCAACATCAAAATAAGGTCAAACTTTCATTCCTTTACAACATATAAATGTCTAATTAATATAGTATGACAACCTAGTGTCTCTCCAGATATAAGATATACTAGATCATGGATGGTGCGCGTTGCCGCACCCGTCCTTTTTGGCAGTACAATGATAAGAAGTTTAGTAATATAAACTTGATCACTAAATTGGAAGATAATGCTAGAAGAACAAGACAGTAATTTTTTCACTCTCTTTTTTTGTTGCAGATGAGATATCTACTTCTTTCTTCTGTGCTTGGCTTATAATGCATGATAACTATGGTTGCATTTTCCCTCTTGTTTCAGTTGACATGCTATCTAATAATCTATTTAGGATAGAAAAAGTGTCAGGTTAATAATAAACAAAATAATCAAACAAATCAAATAATAATGTTTCAATATAAATGATTGGGTGTATTATTTTATAAATTTGAACATTCTTGAAAGGGACAAGATAAAAAAACTTAATAGTACAGTTACAACATAATAAATAATTACAATAAAGGATATTAATAATGCCAACCGCATATGGAATCAAAAGTCAAATTCACCTTTGAAGAACAACATCTCGTGTAAGAATTCTTCACATTATCAACTTTTGATCCTTCTGAATGGTGCATTTAGCAGCGGGCGCGGATCCTTTTGCAACAGTGCGTCACATTTAAGTGTCTATGCAGAAGAACATTTTCCCCAAAGATGAAAGAAAATATGTAAAGAAATTCCGAGGACAATACACAGACCCTCGGTTTCTTGAGGGAGGCCCGTGAGATAATTTACTAAATGAACCACATGATAAATAACATTTCGGAAGCACTAAAACCAGTAGAATTAATGTACATATTCCCATAAAAAACATAAACAACTCCACAAATACACATACATGATAAATGAGCATTTTAATTGTCAATGTTAGTTAACTGGTTTATAGCTCATATCTCAAGCAAAGGAACCTAATCCACAATAACACAAGGAAAATCATTAACTAAACAACTCACCCCACTACCTGTACATCCACCTTTTATTAATAAAAAATACATTTATGAGTTATCTTTTCTGTACACAAATGTCCATCGAGCACCTTCTCTTGTTATATTAGTTGGTGGACTTGGCCTCTAGATCATGAATGGCGCCCGTTGCTGCGCCCGTCAATATTGATGATATAATGGTAGAAGTTTACATAAATATTTGATAGAATTTGCTAAAAGTTAAATTTGCTATCGACTGGCCTTTTAAGTTAGGCTTTTTTAGGGAGACCCACAAGTTAGTTAATAAAAGATCCATCTTGTCGTGCGCATCATATTGAGTAAAAACATCAAATAAAATAATACTCTTACATACAAGAGTTCAATATAGGTGGTGGGTCATATATATTTAAATTTAAAACTGATCCACTCGCATACATATTATTTATATCACCTGCATAACACACAGTGAAAATGTTTCTATGACCTTCCCATATAAATTTCAGTGAACTTCATTAATAAACCCATACACATGAACACATATGAGTATTTCACCATCGATGCATAATTTTTCTCCACAAGAGTATGAGACAATTATAATGGCAAAACAGTGTTTATTTCCTTATCTTTTGAGCTGAATCGCCATTGCGACAAAGGGTACATTATTATGGTCCACTTTAAGAACCTGCTTTAACTCACATACCCTATTCTAGAAAGCTCTCTTATTCTACCTTCAACTAAGAGCATAACATAAAATTGAGGATTTAAATTATTTGAACCCAAACACAAACCAAATGCATGATAACAATATAACCATACCACAAAGATTATCATAGGAGCGAAATCCTTATCTCTTTCCTGTCAACTAATTGTACTGAACTTTTATCCCAGTCTAACATTCACTGTTATTATACATATTTTCTGTCTGCAATGAGGGATCCATAATTTATCATTGGATCCTTACCTATAAGACATATTATCAACCTGCAAACGAAATGGCGATAAACAAGTTTCATCTTCCATGCAATGTTATATCATGTTTTCTATCCCAAATGTGGACCTGTAACACAAGAATTCCAAATATAAATTACCTAGAAACACCTAGTTACTGGACGTAGTATGCAAAATAGGATTTTCTTATGCAATTCGTACACAATGTGAAATGGAATATGTAGTAAATAAGAAAGGAATGGAGTAGAGTAAGATGTCCGTTGATACCATGCAACAACATGTCAATACATCTTCCTTACAGCGATAATGCATTTTAGTTTATTTATATTGAGCATAAGCCAGTTGAGCTATTTAGGCATTTTCTAGAGTTAGTCATATGATTTGCATCGGCAATCATTTCCATTCATTGTTATACCAATTATTTATCACACATATCATAATCCTTCATAGTTTCTTCATTTCAGCACCTCTTATGTACCTCCTCAGAATAAAATAAAATATGCAAACTGATGGTTACTACATAAACTACCAATAAGGTAAGTGTGCAGAGATGTGACAAAGGAGTAAAGTGTTAAAGATCAGCAGTCTTATTTCTAATTCTGTAATTGTGGTATAAAATGTTGTCAGATCAACCCTACTACCCTGTTGTTAAAAAGTGACAAGGTATTTGAGAATTTCCCTCTTAAGCCCACTATGTCTTGCTCTGACAAGCTCTCTGCAATAATCTGAATATAGCATAAGGAATGAGAATATTTATCATGAAATGTAGATCCAAATATCAAGCAAGGAGAATAAAAACAGCCATAAGTTTCGGTGGGATTGCCCTTAAATTAGACACGACATCATTAGCATAAGAATTAAGAAATAAGAATATTTATCATGAAATGCATATCCGACAGTTAAGCAAGAAAAAAAAGGACAGTAGATTTGAGTGTGATTGCCCTTAAATCATTTCGAAGAAACTTGGGAAGTCCCAAGTTCCATTGTATATGTAAATTGTTGTGACATGACAAAGGTTTTAGTACTAATCCTAATGGCCGGGAAGATTTCAAAAGGTAGCTACATTTGAAATATGATAATATTATGCTAATTTGGTAGATCATGCACATGCTTCACTAATTTTTGAGGGAAATACTCTAATTTCAACATTGAATATATATGATAAAATACTACTATATTTATCAGTAAACTATTTCCGCGTGGAATATTTTTTACAACCATTCTGGACATGGTGTCATCAGACGAACACGCAAGCGCAAGTCAATAGCATCACATAGTACTATGCTTATATATTAAGCTAGGAGAAGATTCACATATATATCATCCCAAGTTCCCAACAGTATTTCTAGTGAGCTTAAAAATAGGAAGAACCAACCAGAGAAGGAGCGAGTCAGGGACAACAGTCAGCAGCAGAGTCACCTAGGGTTCAGTACATACAAGAAACGTCATATATCAATGTGATTTATTTTTCTTTCACACAAACAAAAGTTCACTATGGGCGAGGTTATATAAAATGAGTCATAAATTAGAATGCTTGCCTGGGCTAGAAATTTATCACGCTCTAGCTCATGCCTTGATAGCTTCCTCTGACAGTCAGACTCGTGATCTTTTTTTCCACCAGGACCTGATATGAAGGTTAACATTTTTGTTGGATGAAACACTTTCTGGAGTAAAATAGTAACAATGGATCAGTTGTTGTGGTGGGGCGCAGGAATCATTAGGGGAAGCTGGAGACATGTGTGGTGACAAGGGGATTCAGGCAGCGGAGAACAGCGTGCCCTGATGGTAAACCGAGGAGGCGTGGACGATTGGCCGTCAATAGGGGTGGCCGCGGAGGTGTACCTAGTTTGGCGGCTACATCGTGCCTGCCGCCGCCGATGACTCGCTCTCCGATGTGACCAGAGATATCACCCGTGCCCAATTTCGCACCACCTCCTCCCTCCTCTCTCTCTCTCTCTCTGCGATGAGGACTATAGCGGCGGTGCACCAGGTTTCGCCCTAGGTCGAGGCCCGATGGAGTCTGGGGTGCGGGAAGGGGAAGGGGGGGGGGATTGGGGGGGGGATTGGGGGGGGGGGCTTAGCCGGGAGGTGGACACAGATTAGAATCACAATCGTTCATAGGGCATCTGATGGTAATCCATATCAAATCATCGAGAGGCTTTGGATTCGGCCTCCAGAGTAGCTGCCCCAAGGACAGTCGGCCCACGCAGCAGATCGAACGACGAAAAATGCTCCATCACTAAGTTGGACGGTCAGAAACAAAGAGAGCCTGAGAGGGCTCGGAAATAGCCCGGTTATACTGTCCTTAATTTGGATACAAGTGAGATTTGTGTATGTAAGAGCATGTCCAACAACTGCTCAAAAACAGTTGCATATTGAGCGTGCTCTATTTTTTAGGGTACAAAAAGTAGTGTTTTTTGGGCACGAAAAGTTTCATCTCTAGCAACTTCCTAAAAAGCATCTCCGGCGGGGACCAAAAACATTGACGAAACGAAGCCGTTTCCACTAACGAAACTGAAGAAAACATCGGCCAGCAGAGGAGGGAGGAGGCGAGGTGCGCGGATGTCGGCGGTGCAAGCAGAGGAAGAAGGACGGGGCAGCCGGGATGGAGGGATGCGGGGGCGGCTCTCCCGCTCACCCGGTCAAGGTCGCCGCACGAGGCCTTCTCCCACCACGACGTTCGAGCTCGACAACGAGCGGACCAGGGGGGCGGATCGTATAGACGAGAGAGGGCTCGAGGTGGGCGAAGGGAGGAAGCTGAATTGTTTTTGGGCATACCAAATTGTGCTGCAAATATACAACAGCAGGACCAATTTTTGGGCAGCTACCGAATTTTTCATTTTTTTTGGAAAAAGTCTAATACGAACCTTGAACTTTGAATCCCAACCATTCACACACTAAACTATTGAATCCCGGTTTAAATTGAACCATGTACCCTTTTAGCGCACCGGAAAATGTAGAACCCTGATCGGGATGGTTTGCTGCATATTAAAATGAATTAGGCCGACCCATTAGCGTAGTCACTCACGCTCGCTCTTCTTTTGTTTTATTTTTATTTTTTTTATTTTTTCCATTTTGGTTTATTGTCTTCTTCCTTTTATCGCATGAAAAAAATGCATTTAGTGTTTCAAATTTCAAAAAAAATATTTGCACTCTTATTTTTTTTATTTTCATTTTTTTCTCATTCAATTTTTTTAAAATTGTAAAAAATGTTTGAACTTATAAATGTTTGCTTTGCTCAGAATTGAGTGTGATTTTATAAGTCATTAAAACAATATTGAAAAATTCATTATCATCGGGAAAAAAGGAATAAATAAAAGAAAAAAAACGAAAAGGAAAAACAAAGCGCACGAGCCACTGCACTAATGGGCCGGTTTAATTCATCCTCAGTGAACCAATGAACGATGTGCTGATTTCCGAGATTCTAAGTTCATGGTTCGATTTAGCTTTGATCTACAAATTTAAGGTTCATTTTAGACTTAGCCCATGGTATGGTAATTTTTACCCCAAAAAAGCTTATCGGGACTCGGAACATACCAACACGGGATCAAGTTTTAAAGATCTCATCACGGTTATTTTTAATGTGAAAATGTTTTTTCTATTGAACCGATGATTTGACATGCAAACCATTTTGAATTAAGAAAATCTAGCATGACATGAGCTTTTTGTCTTCTTGTGCACGCATGCATGTCCATGTGTAGAAAGGGTTGGTAAATTTCTTTTTATGCCATGATAATTTTGATGTAAACAACATGATAAGTTACAGATTGTAAGCGTGATAATTTACATAGCTTATGGGTGACAACTTTTTATTAAAAAAAAGTCGTCGAAACATATCAACTGAGATTTAGTTTTGAAGGTCTCATCGCAATGGATTTTTTATGTGAAAACGGGTTTTTAATCGGATCAACGGTTTTGAGCTACAAAACATTTTGAATTTTTAAAATAATTAGAATATTTGCTGATATCATCAACTTTGTCTTGTCAGCATGTGCTTCATTTTTTTAGAACCGCACTCTGGCATTTTATTAATTCAAGCGGATCATGTCAACCAAAAACTCAGGGATAAAATCAAAAGTAAAAGTATATAAGATAAAAATTAAAGACGGTCTCGCACACACGTGTGCCGCACCATTGGCGCATGCAGTGAGCCAATGCATGCATGCATGCATTCATGCTAATTGCATGTCTATACATGTGTTCGGTACTATAACTAAAACATAACGGTTTTTAGTTATTGGGGTCCCACACAAATTAGTGGTCTTTGTTTGAGTGGCACACAGATAAGTCATGTTGGTTACATATCGCCTTCGCTAGGACATGTGCTTTAAAGTGTGTAGGCTAGGCTCTAGCTAAAAAAACAATATATGAGTTGGTTATAGCTGAGTTGGATCCATTTTGCATCACAATTGTACAATACAACAAAATCATCTTTTATAAGTTGTATGATTAAATCATACAGAACGAGTGCGGATTATTTGCTCCCACGAGCATTTGCTCTCTCATGATCATCAAAATAAAATAAAATAGTATTTTTTATGATAAACAATATTTGTGGAAGCCATGGTGAAAAAACAATGCTCCAAAAATACCAATATTGAAAGTATTTTGGAGTGATAAATTTTTTTTGCCATGGCTTCCACAAATATTGTTTCAAGATGAAATTTTGCAAGCATTTGGCCAACGTTTGTCATTTTATTGCTCAAGAAAAAGCAAATGCTCTTAGGAGCCGAACAATACTTTTGATACAGAACGACTTACCAACTCTCTCTCTCTCTCTCTCTCTCTCTCTCTCTACATCACTAAAACGTATTATGTGGCACACTTATTATACATTCTCGTATGCCCTTAGGCCGTGTACTTCCGGCTAGGCATTGTACCTCGAAGGCTCCTTTCAATATAAATGGAAGATTATGCGGTTAGTTGGGATTCTAGATCTTCTAAACCCTTTGACCATATTTGCCAGCCGGTGCATGTCTTTGGATTCCTGCAAAGGCGAGTGGAGCTACAACACTCTTACCTCTTGGGTTTAATTTTCAAGGCATGCACATGCGGTAAAGCAATTTTCGCCGGGATGAATGTTGTGGCAGACAGGGCAAAATGACGTCAATATCAATTGATATGCCAGCCAATCAAACACTATCCTTTTCGAAATGGCATTATACCACAAGTTGGCGAGAAAAAGCAAAAGCCTGTAGCCATATTTTTACCACATAGCCTGACCGTCCTGTTGTAGAACCATACATTTGCTCGTCGTTCATGCAAAATTCATAGATGTGCTATTTTTAGTGTCTCGGATGTCCTTGCTTGCTTTGTTACCCGTGCGTGTGGCCACAATTGCTAGCACACCTGTTAAGTTTCTAATCTAAATTAAATTAGTTTAGAGTACAAATTATTTCAACGTCAAAATAAGGTCAAACTTTATTTTCCTTCCAACATATGCATGTCTAATTAAATATAGTATGACAACCTAGTTTCTCAATAAGATACTTTTGGATACAACAAGTGAGACTTGTGTGTGTAGGCCTTTCACAGCCTTAGTCATGTTGGTTAGATATCGCCTTCGTAGGACCTGTGTTTTAAAGGAATTGGGGAGGCTAGGCCCTGGCCAAAAAAAAAAAATCAGTAATATGAGTTGGATCCATTTTGTATCGACAACCTTTGTATCCAATTGATAGGTCTGAAATTAAAAAAGAAGCTGCCTGGCTCCCTGGAATACCACGTATGGACTGTCCTAAATGCGCGGCAGATTGATGATGATGATGATGATGATATGACCTGCGCCTACTACTGTGCCACTGGGTTAGGCCTCCTGGCTTGGCACTATAATTGGTACCAACGGACGCACCAAAAATATCCATGCTTACACTGCACAACGACCGAGCAGCTAGCTAGCATGAGCCCGTCCGTGGTCACCGTCTCGCTCGCCGCCGCCGCCGCCCTCGTCGCCATGGCGCGGGTCGGGCCGGAGGAGCTGGCCAGCCGGTTCTCCGAGCTCCGGCCCGTGCACATGTTCCTGGCCTGCTTCCTCCCGGCCGCGGCGGCCGTCGTGTACCTCATGCTGCGTCCCCGCGCGGTGTACCTGGTCGACTACGCCGGCTTCCGCACCTCTTCCAACTGCCGCGTCCCGTTCGCCACATTCCTCGAGCACGCCGTGCAGATGCCCCAGCTCAGCGAGCGCAGCATCCGGTTCATGACGCGGCTGCTGGCCACCTCCGGGCTCGGCGAGGAGACCTGCCTGCCGCCGGCGCACCACTACGTCGGCACCCACAAGTACTGCACCCTCGACGCCGCCCGCGCCGAGTTCGAGCTCGTCGCCTTCTCCGCCATCGACGACCTGCTCGCCAAGACCGGGGTCTCCGCCGGCGCCATCGACATACTCATCGTCAACTGCAGCCTCTTCTGCCCCACGCCGTCCCTGGTGGACATGATCGTTAACAGGTACAAGCTGCGGGGCGACGTCCGCAGCATGCACCTCGCCGGCATGGGGTGCAGCGCGGGGCTCACCGCCGTGGGGCTCGCGAGGAACCTGCTGCAGGTGTCCCCCTACGGCGCCCACGCGCTGGTCGTCTCCACGGAGACCATCACGCCAAACTACTACGTCGGGACGGAGCGCGCGATGCTCCTGCCCAACTGCCTCTTCCGCATCGGCGGCGCGGCGGCGCTGCTGTCCACGTCCCCGGCCAAGGCCCGGTTCCGGCTCAAGCACCTGGTGCGCACGCTCACCGGCGCGCAGGACAGCGCGTACCGGTGCGTGTTCCAGGAGGAGGACGGGGAGGGCCGGCGAGGGATCAACCTGAGCAAGGACCTGATGAACGTCGCCGGCGACGCGCTCAAGGCCAACATCACGGCGATGGGGCCGCTGGTGCTGCCGGCGAGGGAGCAGCTGATGTTCGTGCTCTCCTTCGTGGCGCGCAAGGTGATCAACAGGAGGGTGAAGCCGTACATCCCCGACTTCCGCACGGCGTTCGAGCACTTCTGCATCCACGCCGGCGGCCGCGCCATCATCGACGAGCTGCAGAGGAGCCTGGGTCTGTCGGACGAGCAGGTGGAGGCGTCGCGGATGACGCTGCACCGGTTCGGGAACACGTCGAGCAGCTCGCTGTGGTACGAGCTGGCATACATCGAGGCCAAGGGCCGCATGCGCAAGGGCGATCGCGTGTGGATGATCGGCTTCGGCTCCGGCTTCAAGTGCAACGGCGCCGCCTGGGAGTGCATCCGGCCGGCGCCCAACGCCGACGGGCCGTGGGCGACGTCCATCCACAGATACCCCGTGGACATCCCCGACGTTCTCAGCAATTAACCAACAACCCCGTGAGCCACCGAGAGGATTACATACAGTTCGTCATGTTCGTGTTCCATCAAATAATCCTTAAGAAAAGTACATAATTTGTTTAAGCCATTAACCGTAATTGCCATCGAAAGAATTACACTTCATCGTGTTCACTCACGTTCGGTCAAATGATTATACTACTGTATATGTTATTTGTTCTTTCAGACTTTCAGTGACCTATTAATGTATTTATCTTGTATTGCTACAAAGTGTTTTTTAATATTTATTGTCAAGTAAGTAACTTGTTTGTAAAATTTCAAATTTGTCTTTTTTTTTTCAAAATGGGGAGTACCCTTAAATTTATTTTTGTATTGTTTAATTATTTTAAAACTAATCTCACTCGATAAATATTGCATGACACATATATGCATAGATATTGTGTTGATGGGCGGATGACATCAAATCTAATGGTGATTGCTAAATCGTAGTCGACTAAGGCCCTGTTTGTTTCATAAGTCATAGGACTTTTTTAAGTCCCAACTTATAAGTCATAAGTCCCTACCTGTTTGTTACATGGACTTATAAGTCTCGAGTCCTTTCCTGTTTGTTTACAGGGACTTATAAGTTGATGTTAGCACTAAAAAATTGTAATAATAAAAAAACACTTGTTCACATAACACTTGTTCATACAAACGAATTACAGAATAGTGTCAACCGAAATAACACTTGTTCATACAAACGATTAATAGTTGTTGATAACAACCAAAATAAGAGAGAGTACATAACAACCGAGAGTACATATCATTGTTGTTTCAAGGACCACAACCCATCAGCGACCCAAGCTCTGAATTGATTCATAGCAGCACTGTCCATCTCATTTGTTGAATCATTTGTTGTGGTCATTGGCATAGACAATGGTACATAATTTTCATCTTCATCACACTTGTCGAACTCTATATCGGGGAGCTGACTTTGTCTAATAAAATTTTGCAGTGCAATGCAAGCCACAATGATTTTGCTTTGTTTCTGATGTGGATAACTAGGCAAGTGAAACAAAATCCTCCACTTGTTCTTCAAGACTCCAAAACACCTCTCGATGACATTTCTAAGTGAAGAATGGGTGAAATTGAAGTGTTCCTTTTTCCCTCTAGGCATTGTGCCATCACGGTACTCCTGGAAATGATAGGTTAAACCCTTGAATGGTGCAAGATAACCTGGTCTATTTGGGTACCCTGAGTCCACAAGATAGAACTTATTAGGTGGAGGTTTTGGAAACTTGTCACCAAATCTAGATCGGGCATCATTGAAGACCCTCATGTCATGCACTGATCCTGGCCAACCAGCTAGGACAAATGTGAATCTCATATCAAAGTCACACACACACATCACATTCTGACTCTTCTCCTTATGTCTATTCCTATGCTGGGCAGCAGTGACAACTGGTACCACAACTTGTATGTGTGTCCCATCTATTGCACCAATGCAATTATCCATAAACGGTGCATACTTTTTAGATCTTAATTTGGAATGCACAGTTCTGAATTGACGATCTACTGGCCTGATGATGTCTTTTGCAAGCTTGATCAGACATGCCAAAACCTTATCAAACTTCCTTACAATTGTCTCCAATGACCTAACAAATCTGTTTTATGCTTGTCTTACAGATTGAGGGGAACCTACTATCCACAGAAACAGGCCTAGAGACTCAACTGATGACATTTTTTTAGTGGACTTCAAACCATAGGAATCAACTAGCACACTATGCAATTTCTCAAACACTGGTCTGTGCATTCTAAACATGTTGTAACAGGCAGTTTCGTTGCCTAGTGTTGTCATAACCCAATCATGCCTAGTCTCTATTGGTACTCTTCTAGGTCCTTTGTTACAGTAAGAGTCCAAGTAGTACATACCAATCATGCAGACCATCTGCATCATTCTTCTCTTTCTTTTTTGGTGCATGAACAACATCAGTGCTTCATCATCACTGCTGCTCCCATCAACACTGCTGTCATCATCCTGAAACATGCAAACATTAGTACAACTTCTTCATCATGCACCACCTCTTCAGCTTGAAAACATTAGTACATGCAAATGAAACACATTAAGATGCAATGATCATTTAACAAGGTCACACAACTCAGGTCCATTACATAGTTATTTTATAAAAAGGACAAGCAAGATAACTAGTTCACTAGTACAACTTCTTCATCATGCACCACCTCTTCAACCAAGCCAGTCTAGTCTCATTACTAGAAATGTTCTCAAATATGACTCTGTTTGCCTCATCTGCAAACAGTTGGGTTGCCATGAAGTACTCAATACTTGTTTCGTCTGCACCACATTGAACTGCCAACAGTTGACAATGAGTAATGGATTCCTTAATGTTTAAAGATTTCTTCTCTCTTGCCTTGTCCTTTGGTTCCTGCCTTTTGTTTGCATATTCAGTGATCATGTCAAAAGTGTTCTCACTATTCATAGTATTGATGAGCCCTGTCATTAGTTTCACCATTGGGCTCTTGTGTTTCTTTCCTGGGCTTGAAGCTGATTGTTCACCGCCGCTGCTTCCCCTCTTCCTGCTGGTGGTGCTCATTGGACTCTGTTCATTTCCATCATCGACAGCATCGTATTCTTCTTCATCATCTTCATCTAAGGGCACATAAGCTGATGATCCATCAACTGCCACACCTTGAAATAGCTCAATTAGCATATCCAAATACTCAGGATTGCCACCCTTGAATTTTCTGACATCTGGTCTCTCCTGCAACATTAGTTCGGTAATTAGGACAAGCCTGAATAATGTAACCAAGTGTGATCAATTCAGATGTAATTTGTAGAATAATGTATGTACCTTAATTATTATTTTTCACCACTCATTTGATGCGGTTATAGCTCCATCTCCAGTTCGGCCACAACCAGTTTGCTGCCCCAACCACACCCAAGCAGTATAGTAGCCCTTGAGTCTAGTTATGCAATTTTTGAATTGCTTCGTACTATGCAGGAGGCCAGCACACTGATATTTTTTTTTCTTCATGTTACTGTAGGCTCTACTTGTCCAAACACCATTCACACAGTGCCCATCCATAGCTTCCTCATAGGAGATGTTACAAAAAACAGTAATATGCGCGTCTGTCCAATCAGCCTTGGCAATGTTTTTCTAAACAAAAAATAACAAGTACACAATTCAAACAAAAATAACATGTACACAATTCAAACAAAACATAACAAGTACACACCATTAGCTAGCACAAAAATAAGATGAATTTGCGCCCTGAGACAAAAAATAGAACTATGTACACATTCAAAAATTTACCTCTCCAAAAGCATTGTTGTCATCTTCATCTTCAAAGCCTTCATTCTCATCGACATCTTCTGAAGACGCAGCAGTTGACGACAGACGTTGCTTCCCCGCAGTTTTTCCTCTACTTCCGGTCGATGAAGACCCATTGGCTCGACCTACACCGCGTCCGGTGACCTGGGACACGGTCCTCCCACGCCCTATGACGCCTCCCTCAACGGCAGTTGCCCCCGGTGCGACGAACGGACGCACGTGAGAGCTGGCTCGGCCTCCGATGTTCAGAGACCGGCTGCGGCCTCCTCCGCCCTGGGGCACGAGCCTCCCACGTCCAGGTCCAACCGGAGGAAGGCCATGACCGGCCGACTGGTCGGCAAGGAGTTGCTGGTACGAGCCCAAGTTCGGGAAGATTTCCACGTTGCTGTTTAGGTCCAAGAATCCCATTCCCCTCCCGAGATTCCCGCCGGCGGATGAGCCCTCACTTCCCTGTTGATGAGATGGAAACTGGGAGAAGAAACCCTGCTCCTCCTCCTCATCCTCCATGCCGGCGACAGTTGAGGGGGCCGGCGGCGGCGGCGGTTGAGGGGCCGGGCGGCGGAGGCACTTTGGGTCAGGGGCGGCGGCGGCAGTATGGACAGGAGGAGGCGAACGAGGGGAGGAGGAGGCGAACGAGGCGAACGAGGCGAGAAGGAGCGACGGAACGATGCGGTACGTATACGTACATAAGTCCCAATAAGTTCCTCTCATAGAGTCTTTTTTAATAAGTTCCAAATCACCAATATAAGTCCCAATAAGTCTCCCCTGTTTGGTTTAGATGGGACTTATAAGGACTTTTTAAGTCCCTAAACCAATAAGTCCCTGCAACAAACACCCTCTAAGACTTAACGAAGTCTCAGTCAATGCTATATTCATAAGATTGTGTGTGGAGATTCGTGCAAAGAAAACTGTTTTTCTTTTCTTTACATGTTTTACCACTTGACTAAGACTTCGTTAGGTCTTAGTCGACTAAGATCTAGACACAATATACTGTACATACCTAATTAGATGTTGCGAAAATGGTACTCTTGAACCAGATAATGTGAAGGTTATTTTTGGCTTTGTTGTGTGAAGCATCATGAGAGTCATGGTGGATCAATGCAGAGACTTGTCCCCTCCATTAGTGGTAGAGCGTGAGACAATTCCAAGAGGGGGGCAACTTCATATCAAAACACACAACATAGAAGCATGAAAACAACCATCAAGTCATAGAACGGATACAATGGTAAAACATCTACCTAAGTTATGGAAAAATTAGATACTTAGATAATCATGTATACTATGTCCATATATATATATGTATATATATATATAACATGAGTTGATGAATGTTTAACAATTTCTTCACCGCCATTTGTTTTTAAAAGGGATTGCATAGTTATTTGTTTCCCCATTGCAACCTAAATCAGAAATTCATAATGCATCAGAATTCAAATCGGTTAATCGATAAGCACTAGGAGAAAACAGAGCTTTGGTTCAGGCCTCTCCATCCCATTAGTCTCGGTTGTGCACACGAACCGGGACCCATGGTGGTCATACGCCCGGTTCGTGCGCCTGGGGGCCGGCCGGGCCTCGTGGGACATTGGTCCCGGTTCGCCTGGGGGCATATGTCCCGGTTCCAGACAAGAACCGGGACCAATGGTCCTCGCTCCTGGCCCACAACCACTAGTCCCGGTTTGTGGCTCAACCCGGGACGAAAGGCTATCCATTAGTACCGGTTCCTGCCACAAACCGGGACTAAAGATTTGGCTATATATACCCCTCGCCATCAGCAGAGCACTCCACTGGTGCTCTGTTTTTTCGAGCAGGGCAAGGGAGGGCGTTCTGGTGCTCTAGCTCACCTCCAATGCACATGATGTGTTCGATGAAATGCCCGAGCCACACTACTTAAGATTTCTCCTCTCCAAACTCGACCTCCAAGCTCCGTTTTCCTCAAGATTTGTCTAGGTTTAGCGATTTATCACGTCTCGTACCCGTCTTCACCACCGTCGATCGGCCTTGCCAATCTCGTCGCCGGCACCACCGTGGTGAGCCTCTTGTTCTTATTTTCTTTCTAAAGGAAAGTAATTCTTACTTTTATGATTAGATATATACTTTTCTAATTTTCTTATTGCTTTTTATTATTGCTTTTTATTATATAGTGCGATGGTTATGGTACCTGCACATGTCGGCCCTCGTCTTGTGTATGATTCGGATGTGGTATATATTATCTTTTATAACTATTTGGTTCATTTTTTGTTTATGACAATTATGCCGACCAACGTGACATATTTATTTATCTAGGAGGTAGTTGAACCGGAAATTCCTACCGACCCTATTGTCGAGAGGTTAAATTTAGTTTAAGAAGAAAACAATAAATTGAAGGAAAAAATAAAAATAATTGAGGAGGAGAAGATGCTATTGGAGTTGCATGTTGCGGATATCATCAATGATAACAAGATCAAGATGGATGCAATGCGCTTGAAGATTAGAAAGATTAGAAAATATGCAATTGATACCGAGGCTTGGTATCATTATGCCGTTGGTTCAATTGTTACCTTCGTTGCGATTATGATCGCATTTGTTGTTGCATTGAAATGTTTTACATAGTTTCGATGTATGCCTTAGTTAGATGCTCTGGAGAGCTGTATGTTGTTCAATGAGAACTATGTATGTACTTTGGTTTTACTGTGATGACGAACTTCTATTAATTTGGTCACTTATCTATTCATGATGTTCTATATATAATGGTTTTTGACACACTTAATTATATATAATGCATGCAGATGAACCGGCAATGGATGTACGGTGACAGACACACCTCCCAGTACATTAACGGCGTGCATGAGTTTCTCGAACTGGCTGAGGCAAACAAGCAGAATGGTTTTATGTGTTGTCCATGCCCTACATGTGGGAATACGAAGTTTTACTCTGACCGACAAACCATTCACACCCACCTGCTTTATAAGGGATTCATGCCACACTATAATGTTTGGACCAAGCACGGAGAAATAGAGGTTATGATGGAAGACGACGAAGAAGAAGAGTACGATGACAACTATGTGCCCCCTGAATACGGTGATGCTGCAACGGGGGAAGCGGACGATGTGCCCGATGAAGATCAAGAGGAACCGGACGATGTGCCTGATGATGATCTCCGCCGGGTCATTGTTGATGCAAGGAGACAATGTGAAAGTGAAAAGGAGAAGCTGAAGTTCGACCGGATGTTAGAGGATCACAAAAAAGGGTTGTACCCCAATTGCGAAGATGGCAACACAAAGCTCGATACCCTACTGGAATTGCTGCAGTGGAAGGAAAAGTATGGTATACCTGACAAGGGATTTGAGGATGTACTGAAAATATTTAAGAAGAGGCTTCCAAAGGATAACGAATTGCCCGACAGTACGTACGCAGCAAAGAAGGTCGTATGCCCTCTAGGATTGGAGGTGCAGAAGATACATGCATGCCCTAATGACTGCATCCTCTACCGCGGTGCGTACGAGGATTTGAACGCATGCCCGGTATGCGGTGCATTGCGGTATAAGATCAGACGAGATGACCCTGGTGATGTTGACGGCGAGCCCCCCAGGAAGAGGGTTCCTGCCAAAGTGATGTGGTATGCTCCTATAATACCACGGTTGAAACGTCTGTTCATGAACAAAGAGCATGCCAAGTTGATGCGATGGCACAATGAAGACCGTAAGAAAGACGGGAATTTGAGACACCCCGCTGATGGGTCGCAGTGGAGAAAAATCGAGAGAAAGTACCGGGCTGAGTTTGGAGATGACCCAAGGAACGTATGGTTTGGTTTAAGCGCGGATGGCATTAATCCTTTCGGGGAGCAGAGGAGCAATCACAGCACCTGGCCCGTGACTCTATGTATGTATAACCTTCCTCCTTGGGTGTGCATGAAGCGGAAGTTCATTATGATGCCAGTTCTCATCCAAGGCCCTAAGCAACCCGGCAACGACATTGATGTGTACCTAAGGCCATTAGTTGAAGAACTTTTACAACTGTGGAATGGAAACAGTGTATGTGTGTGGGATGAGCACAAACAGGAGGAATTTGAACTGCATGCGTTGCTGTTTGTAACCATCAATGATTGGTCTGCTCTCAGTAACCTTTCAGGACAGACAAACAAGGGATACCACGCATGCACGCACTGTTTAGCTGACACCGAAAGTATATACCTGGACAAATGCAGGAAAAATGTGTACCTGGGGCATCGTCGATTTCTTCCGACCAACCATCAATGTCGTAAGAAAGGCAAGCATTTGAAAGGCGAGGCAGATCACCGGAAGAAGCCCGCCATGCGTACCGGTGATCACGTACTTGCTATGGTCAATGATTTACACGTAATATTTGGAAAGGGTCCCGACGGACTATCTGTTCCGAATGATGACGAGGGACGCGCACCCATGTGGAAGAAGAAATCTATATTTTGGGACCTACCCTACTGGAAACACCTAGATGTCCGCTCTTCAATCGACGTGATGCACGTGACGAAGAACCTTTGCGTGAACCTGCTAGGCTTCTTGGGCGTGTATGGGAAGACAAAAGAGACACCGGAGGCACGGGAGGACCTGCAACGTTTGCACGAAAAAGACGGCATGCCTCCAAAGCAGTATGAAGGTCCTGCTAGCTACGCTCTTACCAAAGAAGAGAAGGAAATCTTCTTTGAATGCCTGCTCAGTATGAAGGTCCCGTCTGGCTTCTTGTCGAATATAAAGGGAATAATAAATATGGCCGAGAAAAAGTTTCAGAACCTAAAGTCTCATGACTGCCACGTGATTATGACACAAATGCTTCCGGTTGCATTGAGGGGGCTTCTACCGGAAAACGTTCGATTAGCCATTGTTAAGATATGTGCATTCCTCAATGCAATCTCTCAGAAGGTGATCGATCCAGAAATCCTACCAAGGCTAAGGAGTGATGTGGCGCAATGTCTTGTCAGTTTCGAGCTGGTGTTCCCACCATCCTTCTTCAATATCATGACGCACGTCCTAGTTCATCTAGTCGACGAGATTTTCATTCTGGGCCCCGTATTCCTACACAATATGTTCCCATTTGAGAGGTTCATGGGAGTTCTAAAGAAATATGTCCTTAACCGCGCTAGGCCAGAAGGAAGCATCTCCATGGGCCATCAAACAGAGGATGTCATTGGGTTTTGTGTCGACTTCATTCCTGGCCTTAATAAGATTGGTCTACCTGAATCGCGGTATGAGGGGAGACTGACTGGAAAAGGCACGATTGGAAGGGACTCAATAATATGCAGGGACGGACATTCTTGGTCTCAAGCACACTACACAGTTCTACATAACTCTATCTTGGTGGCCTCGTATGTCGATGAACACAAGAACAGTCTGCGCTCCAAACACCCGGAGGAGTGTGACGACTGGATTACACATGAACACATCAGGACTTTCGGCGATTGGTTGGAAACACGTGTCAGAGGTGACAACACTGTTTCTGGTGAGCTGTTCTCGTTGTCCAGGGGACCATCTTCAACTGTATTGACTTACAAAGGATACGAGATAAATGGGAATACATTTTACATGATCGCCCAAGATCAAAAGAGCACCAACCAAAACAGCGGTGTCCGCTTTGATGAAGCAACCAAGAGGGGAAAGGACACATATTATGGTTACATAGTGGACATATGGGAACTTGACTACGGACATGATTTTAAGGTCCCTTTGTTTAAGTGCAAATGGGTCAATCTGTCAGGAGGCGGGGTACAGGTAGACCCACAGTACGGAATGACAACAGTGGATCTGAACAATCTTGGGTACACAGACGAACCATTCGTCCTAGCCAATGATGTGGCGCAGGTTTTCTATGTGAAGGACATGTGTACAGAACCGAGAAAAAGAAAAGATATGGAAGCGAATACATCATACGATGAGCCAAAGCGCCACATAGTTCTTTCAGGAAAAAGAGACATCGTGGGATTGGAGGGCAAGACGGACATGTCTGAAGATTATGAAAAGTTTCATGAAATTCCTCCCTTCAAAGTCAAGGCTGATCCAAGCACCCTGTTAAGAGATGAAGAATATCCATGGTTACAGCGCAATAAGCAAAGGACACAAGCGAAGAAAAAGTGAAGACAGATGAAGTCAGAAAGGGTTGAAAATTGAAATCCCTTTGTAGATAGATCAACAAAACACACGGTTCTCCTGCATACAGCCCGACTGTGGCTCGTGAGTGCCCGCATATTAAATGCACCTTCGTGTTGTATGCAGGGAATCCGAATGATTTGTATTTGGTCGATGAACTGAAGGATTTCTAGATATATCAACAAAACACACGATTGCGCCTGCATACAGCCCAACTGTGGATCGTGAGTGCCCGCACATCAAATGCACCGTTGGGCGTATGCAGGCCAATCCGAATGATTTGAATTCGTACACACCGAGTGTCCGGGAGGTGGGATATATATAGGGGTCGTGTGCCTCTTTAGCCCCGGTTGCTAGCACAAACCGGTACTAGCGCGAGACCTTAACTGTGTACAGGCCGGTTCCCAGATCCAACGACTCACAAGCCGGATCCAACGACTCACAAGCGCTTAAAAGAAACACGCGATCCGTGTACTTCTTCCTGATTGGTGGGATTCAGACACGGGTGAGGTTAAAAGCACGCGCAAAGCCAACCTCCACTATTTCTCTTCTCGCGAAGTCTTCCCTTTCCGCGGCACCGCCACCATCCAGTTTTTGCCTTAACCCTCTCAACTTTTTAGCACATGCTATGTGGGTCAAATGATGATACCATGCCAAGTTTCAACATTTTCTGAGTTCATTTGTAGTGCTAGAAACTGGAAAATTAAATAGAGCAAAAAAGAAAACAAAAAAACTAGAAAAAAGAAAAAAATGCCACCTATTGGACCACCACGCCCTGGATACGACTAGAAACCCAACCATGGGCCAGGATTCAGGCCCGCAATAGGCCCAATAGTCCCACAGGCAAGTAGTACCAGATTAGGCCCGGAAGCCTGCAGTTGAGAGGAGCTCGAGACGGTACGCGCAACAGCGCTTATAAACCGCTCGAGCGCTCCCTCGACTAGCGAGGTGGGACTAAACATCCCACCGCTCCGCGGAGCAAGGCGTTTGGTCCCGGTTGGTGGCACCAACCCGAACTAAAGGGGAGCATTGGTACCGGTTCGTGCCACCAACCGGGACCAATGCCACCCTTTAGTCCCGGTTGGTGGCACCAACCGGAACCAAAGGTCTCTGTTTGCCGCCTTTTTGGCTGTTGAAAAAAATCTTTGGTCCCGGTTGCTGTTATCAACCGGGACTAAAGGGGGGCATTGGTCCCGGTTGTTGGCACGAACCGGTACCAATACTCTGGGTATATAAATGGCACTTATAAATTTTCAGTTCTAATCTCGCCATTTCCCCCGATGACGCCGGAGACGAAACCGACGCCGTCAGGCTGCCCAACCGCCGCCCGCCGCCCCCTTCGTCGCGCACCGTGCTCCCCCACGTCGTTCCCGCCCGCCGCCCCCGTCGCACCTGCCGTTGCTGTGAGCCCCTCCCCCCTTTTCCCTCTCCGTTAGCTAGCCGTACGTGCTCTCCACGGCCACGGCCATGGACAGGAGCTAGCCGTGCTCGCCGGCCCGTGCGCGCCTCCGCTGGTCACCGCCTGCCCACCGCGCCCGCGCCCGCCCCCGCCCCCATGCTGCTTGCCGCTGGTCGCCGCACTCCATGGCCACGGCCGTGCCTTGCTGTGTGGCCTGCGGGGAGAAGAAAAGAGGAAGAAGCTAGGAAGAAGGAAGAAGAAAGAAAAGGAGAGGGAAAAAGGAAAATAAGAAGAAAAAAAAACAGAGAAAAGAAAATTTTGCTCTATGTACTGTTAAATGCAATTTTGTTGTTAGATGATGCTAGAATCGATGATGCCAAAGTTAAATTTTGTTGCTAGATGATGCCACTGTCAAATGAAAATTTGCAAAATATTTATGTATTTTACACATGTTGAAAAAATAAAAAAAGATTTATGTATTCATTGTTGCAATAATGGTGTATGCAAATTTGCAATTGAACAGTACAAAAATTTGAGCGGTTTGACATGTGCATGATAATGGCGTCACGTTTTAGTTTTGAGAGGACACATATGTTCCTAGGATGGAAAAACACAAAACATCAAAGTTGTAGTCCTTGGGGAGATAAAGAACTTTCATGTTGAACTTTTTTTGATTCAGGGTCTTTTTAAAAACCGAATTCGTCACACTTTCCATCAGACATTGGTTGCATGAGTCGTCGATGGTCGAGGGTCATCGATGGTCGATGGTCGTCGACGATCGTCGAGGGGTCGAGGGTCGTCGAGGGGTGGATCGCCGATGTGTCGAGAGGTTGCCTTGTGTCAAAGTATTGAAGAAATCCATGGCTTCATCATTAGCCGGAAGTGACGTGAGGGTGTCGAGGGGTCGAGGGTCATCTTCTATAGGTTTATTGTCGAGGCTATATCATGTTTGTATATTAAGTGTCATGTTGTAATTAATATTTTGCAGAAACTATGGAAGATCGTCATAGAAACTTAGAACAAGAAGAGATGTTGGGGGAAATCATCCGCGAAGGACCGTTGTTGGTGGGCGACATCGTCCGGGAAGGAGTTGATGTCTTCCAATTTCTGAACGACACCGATGGTCTAGAAGAAGAGGGTGAAGCAGGCTCCGGTGATCGGACAATGGAGGTGGAAGGACATGCTTATGATGGCTCCTGTGAGCGAACGGAGGAAGGAGTTGTTGGAAAGTCCGGCAAGGTATATATAATAATTAAGCCCGTGCTGACTAGCTAATTGATGCATTAATTTTTTTTTACTGTGTACACATATTAACTCTCTTCTTTCTTCTTTTCTAGCCCTCCGTATCCGGATCGAGCCAAACTTCGGTAATGAGACGAGGCCCAAAGAAAAAGTTGCGCCCGGATGAAAGGTTCACGATCACCAGCATCAATAGAGATGACCAACCGATTGAACCCAGCCGGACCAAAGATGCATTTTCTGCTCAGTGCGGGGTTCTTGTTAGGGACATGATCCCGATCAGCATCCAGCAATGGAATAAGCCGAAGGCCGGAGACCCTGAAGTGTCTTTTGTCACCGATAGACAGAAAGATGATCTTTGGACCGCGTTGAAGGCAAATTTCACCCTACCGGAAGAGGAGCGTCCGAAAAAGCCAGTTATAGAGCAAAAGGTCAAGACTCATGGTCTTAAGAAGATGGCAGAGCTATTCAGGAGGTGGAAGAATGAGTTAAAAACAACGTTTGTCGACAAAGAGAAGACTCCAGCATTCACCGGCCGATTTGAGAAGATAAGAGAACATTGGCCCGCATTTGTGGCCCACAAGACATCGGAGAAGAGTAAGAAGATGTCAGCGATAAACAAACTAAATGCTGCAAAGAAGAAGCATCACCATTGCACGGGATCAGGTGGCTACCACAAAGGCCGACTGTTGTGGGAGAAGGATGAAAAGGACCTTCTTGACAAAGGGATCGTACCAGTGACATTGAACTGGCCAGGGCGTGCAAGGAATTGGTTCTTCGGGGTTGGGGGAACCTTGCACCCTGAAACAGGGAAGTGCTTTTGGACGAACGAACAACTGAGAGTACCGATCACCAAGCTTCAGGAGTTAATCGCCGAAACGGAGGTAGGGACGTTCGTTCCCGATAGAGAGAACGACGAGCTCACAATGGCCCTTGGGAATCCTGAGCACCCAGGACGAACACGAGGCACGACAGGCTCCCTTCCGTGGAAGCATGGGTTTCCCGACGCAGGCGGTTACAAAAGCAGGGAGAGGAAGAGGAAACAGGAGCAAAGCGAAATACAGAACCTTCATGCAAGAGTACAAGCGCTAGAGGAGAGGCATCGAGCTGACGAAGCTACCCTAGAAGCTACCCCGCCATCTAGCGGAGAAGCAGCCTGGCTTCCACCGAGGTCATTGCGCAACCTAATTTCACGGCTTCCAGGTACCCCGTGGATGAAATCACGGAGTCTCAAGAATGCCACTAAGAAGCAATCGATGCAATTCACACCCACGGTGGCTATCGACCATGTTGCACCTCCTCGACCCAACGGAACTTTTCACTGTCATCCGATTCCACAAGGCTATGCTGTTGTGATGGTCGATGAAATAATGGAGGGATATGAGGAGATCGAGCTTGACTACCCTACTGGCGAAGGGGAAAATCTCCTGCAGAATGCTCTGAGGACTTCATGTCTATGGCCGAAGGAATTCATCAAGCTTCCGAACTGGACGACACCTACGCCTCCTCCTCCTCCTCCGGCAAGTAAGGGCCCGCCTCCTCCTCCGGCGAGTAAGGGCCTGCCTCCTCCTCCGCCGGCGAGAGATCAGGGCATGCCTCTTTCTCCGCCTCCTCCTCCGGCGACTGATCAGTGCACGCCTCCTCCTCCGCCTCCTCCTCCGCCTCCTTCTCCGCCTGCGTCGGCGCGTCCGAGCAGCCCGTCTCCTCCTCCGCCTCGTCAGCAAGAGCAGAAGAGAGCCTCCACCGCCGCTCCGGCTAATCCGGTGCCTCTTAAGCAACAAAGGAAAATAGCAGCCGTCGCTCCGACGTCTAGCAGTACAACCAGTGGTGGGAGGCGATACCAATACGGTCCATCATCTCTCAAGCCTCTTGAGCCGTTACCATACGAGAGGAGCGATGAGGAAAGAGCGAAGATCTCTAAAGACGAAGTGGATGCCTTTTTAAAAAAGAAAAATCCACCTCCGAAGGAGAAGATAGATGAGGTGAAATTGAAGCGCACTTTGGATGCCCTGAAGCGACCAGCACCGGCTCCGCTGGATGACAACCATGTCCGCGCTCTTAAAAAGAAAGCGCAAGAAATGCGCTGGTCCGGAAGCACTGCAGCTGACCAAAGGAGAGAACAACAAATTGCAAGAGGGAAAAAAAATTCCCCAGCTCGGCGAACAGGCGAAACAATTGTGCCCCCCGCTGCAGGTGTCTAGTGATATCGTCGTCGCAAATCTTCCGGCCGGGATGGTGCCCGGTACCAATCCTGGTGATTACCTGCCAGACGATATACATTTTGATCCACTCCAGGTGGACGAACTCAAATTCCGTCACGGGTATCCTCTCGTTAGACCTGATCAACAACTACCAACGATGATGCGAAGATTCCATGAGTGGTACATGGACACCTGCAAGAACTCTAGGTTGGATAATGTGTTGCTTATGGTTAAAGACAAGCACGACCTCGTTGGAATTGACACGTTGTGTGTTCCATTTGAGGAGTTATTCCAGCTTTACAATGCAATGGCCATCGATAAAGTAATCGTCACTTGCTACTTTCTGTAAGTACTACTTCTTTAATTAAGTCTCTATATATAGCTCAGCTCTTTCATTGCATGTACATATAATTCACTATATCATGCAGATTGAAGATCGTCGAATGCAAGCAAAGAGAAATCTATAATATTGGGTTCATTAACCTAAATCTCTTTGATGAATGGGCGATGGAAAAGAATCCCAAACAAGCCGAGGCCAACTTGCTACAATCGTTGCTTCAACATCAAAACAAAAAAAATCTTTCCTTACAACTTCGAGTGAGTGTTATACTATGCATATTCGGTTTTCCTTTATTTACTCGAGGTTATAGTAATGTAATTGATGAGTTATGCATGCGTGCGCAGCTTCCACTTTATTCTCCTAGAGATTAAGCTTGAGGAGGGACTAGTAACCGTGTTAGACTCAAGACGAAAAGATCCCAAGACATATGCGATCATCACTGAAATGCTTAAGAAGTAAGTGCAATCGATCATTATCGCAGCATTTCGGCAACTTTGTTCATTTCCTGATATTAGGTAATAATTATTTTCTATGTATGGCAGGGTTTGGATAACGTTCACCACAAAATCTCCAGGACTGCCAAAGGAGCTGGAATTTACACGCCCGAAAGTAAGTACTACTAGCTAGTTCCGCGCATCTCCCATTAATTTGATTCTAGCTAGTTTCATCAATACCATTTATATAATGCTTGATTATCAGTTTGATTGACCTCTATTTCTCGTAAAGTGGTTGTGGCAGCAAGAAGGGACTAATCTTTGTGGATACTACGTATGCGAGTACATCTAGAACGCTACGATCTCTAAGCAGGGCGGCTACTCTAAAAAAGATTTTGATGTGCGTAAGCAATAATATTCACAATTTTATTTTATTACCATCATTTGTGTTGAGTTTCATTCATATATATGTATTGACCCCCTTCTTCGAATTAGCTTTGGGAGCTGCAGGAAGAACTCCTACCACAAGATCGCATAATAGCAATTCAAGAGGAATTTGTGGGATTCTTTCTTGAACACGTCATCAGGAAAAAGGGAGAATACCATATGGAACTTTATTTCATATGTTAGGGTATTGTAAGAGATCTTATATTGTATATATGTAGCCAGTAGCGTCGGATAGATATACGAAAACTTGTTGTTCGAACAATCTCACTTCTCTCTGTATATGTTCATGACGATCTTCTGTACTTAATGGTTTAATTCCTTCATTTTCTTACTAGCTAGCATGTCGAGTCCTCTCTATACGTATAGTACGTAGCGTCGACCAAGCACGGAGATAAGAGAGGACACCTCTCTCTATTAGCTAAAATATATGAAACCCCTAAATTAACCCTACAAAACCCCCATCCCCCCTCTCAAAAAAAAACCCCAAACACGGAACTGCTGACGCGTGGAGGCATTTTGGTCCCGGTTGGTGCTACCAATCGGGACAAAAGGCCCTCCTGCCCGGGCAAGCCGCAGAGGCCACGTGGAGCCCCATCTGTCCCGGTTCGTGGGCAAACCGGGACTAAAGGTTTTGGGCATTAGTAACGACCCTTTAGTCCAGGTTCCGGAACCGGGACAAATGGCCCTCTAGAACCGGGACAAATGAGCCTTTTTCTACTAGTGAAGTACTGGAGTGGTCACCTAAATTACTAGGACATCACAATTCTCGATTCTCTATCAAAATAAATAAATAAGACACACATATTGGATATATCTAACAAAACACTATTGTAAGCCCGATCAAATAACATAAAAAACCAAAACCAGGGTGTGAGGGCGAGAACACAAGACGCATCACCTTATCAGCGTGGGTGTGCGGGTGCGGCTATCCACAAGATGACGATGAGCTCCGAAGATGGGGATTGAGGTTCGGGCCTCCATGGCGTCGAGCACGACATGTTGATGTCCATGGTGTGGACGTGCGATGTGCGGTAGGGATGGAGTTTGTACTCCTCCGAGGCGACGACAAGCCGAGTAGATGGAGATTGAGGGAGGAGTCCATCGTCAATCAAATAAAATCGCCATGAACACCGAAGGCATGGAGGACGATGACGGATGCAGATGGGTCACGGACGAGCAGGAGGTGATCGGAAGAGAGTCGACAATGACACATTGCTTCAATCATGCTCCATCGGTGACCTTTGTCTGTTGATGGACTGGGCTAGATGGTTGAATGTAGTTGCTACTCCCTCCGTAAAGTAATATAAGAGCATTTAGATTACTATTTTAATAATCTAAACACTCTTATATTTTTTTACGGAGGGATTAATTTAACTTTTGCACTTTTGAAAGGGAGGGGTTGTGGCCCACTTTGGCCTTCACGACGCTTCAACAGTGCGCTCCATGATCGTGGAAGAGAATTTGACCTCACGGGTAGTCGAATTTTGAAAATAAATGGACATGTTACTTAAAATGGATCCTATGTCATGTGGTGGAAAAGTGGTGGTCAAGCGAAATAGACAAGAATGTCATGCACTCGCACTTTGCAATTGTTGTGAATATTCATCCAATTTGATCTATATACACATATTTAGGAGCTACACACCTTGCAAGTTGTAGTCTGTCCATTTCAAAGCGCATGTGAGCCTATAGAGATATAAAATCACATGTATGCACACAAGCCAATCGAACACTCATAATGATCTAAATTCTAATGGACATGCAATTGAAGATATAATTAACCTTTAACAAAGGCTCACATCGTTCAATTCAACGAGCTGGATGGTGGAATTATGGTCGTGGCTTTGAAAGCTATAGCTAACCACCGCGCAAACCATAGCTCAATGTTCTTTCACGTTTTGTGTTGTATCTCTAATCCGATGGTTCTTGCATGAGGAACATCTTTACTCTGTTTTTATCATGTTTTCACCACCGCTAATTTGATCGATGATGGTAGTCTATATATAAGCAATTTCCGTAGTACTTACTCCTACCTGAATTATTTTAACTTAACCACTCTTATTTTGCTCAGCATATGCAATTATATGTGTGTGTCGGCGTGTTTGTTGTTGTAAAAGGCTTGAATGATTGACATCCGGTTGAGCGTGACCTATGGGTGTCTCATTCGTGGTCGACATGGACATTGCCGGAAATAATAACTACCTTCGCTCTCATTCCAAACTTTAATGAAATTCAGTACACCTAGGCCAATTTGGAACCCTTGTCACTCACACACACGCAAAGAGAAATTAGGTTGCAGTTTACGGTTGGGACACGGACACTTTAAAGGCCGTGAAGCCCTTAATCAATTAGCGTCTAGCCGCCGGGCGCCGGTGATTGTCCCGCACAGGGGTGCCAGCCAGGAGGACAGTGCCACTGGGCTTATCTTCACACTGACAACATGTACATGTGGCAAGCCACTATTGCTATGATCAAAGCTTTGATGGGCGTGGCTAACAAAACGTTGTCGGCGTCGGATGATTTGCTAGCTAGGTAACCAAGCGCTATTCCGCATCGATCACGTACCGACTCAAATGGCATTAAAGCACAAGTTGGCGAGTGAAGGCAACACCACCTTTAGCCATCTTTACTTTATAAGTACATATGTATCTATGTGAGTACATATGTATCTATGTGAGTACATATTAATCTTGTTTATTATATCGAATAATAATAGGCTTTCAATTTCCTCTAGCCGCCACATATTATTTCTTTGTTGGATGGGGCATATATTCGTTGACCAAGCTCAATTTTGTTCTTCAACATTTCTGATTAATATTGCATTACAATCTAGTCTTCTCACAGATAAGATATTTATAGATTTGGTACTAGTACATATGCAAACTCTAGAAATATTAGTCAAGTTGACTGCTTTTGCCTTCGTGAGGGCATGTCTTGTATTTCTTGGTTTCATATTAACTATCGATGAAACAGATATATCCAAAGAAGGGGGGGGGGGGAGTATGTTATACTCCTCTCAATTCAGAAACAAGTATATAGACCGCAATACAACACCTTGCATGGTAGAAGCATTTTCATATGGAAACTCAAAAAACGGAATGAAATATAGTTTATAAGTTTTGTTGTGGTTGGGACAAAATTAGTCTAATTTTATCTGAATTGGATACGTGACATGCCACGCTCGCGAGGATAACTTGACGTTTTGCAAAGAAACTACGGAATTTTGTCAGATGTACACGCTTGGATCTGCAGGTTACGTTTACGGGTTAATATCAATATTATTACAAAGACCCCTTGTTTGTGGCTATTCTCTCTTCCTTTCCCTGCTGTTTTTCTTTTCCCGAGGAGAACTTGTAGTAGTGTGATGCATCTAGCGTGACGACAACCACCTCGAGCAGGTTGCGAGCGATATCTTTTTTTGGGTCAACCATTTTAGGGAGATTCGTACAAATAAGGCCGTGAAGACTTACTCAAGACATAATCGGGGGATCATTGTTTAGAGGCACCCCTTCGCACGCTTCAGAGGTCACTTTGGTCCGCTTCGAAGTCGCCAAGTGTCACGCTCTATTGCGTCCCGCACGAAGCAACAACCGTGGCTGCGCGTGAACTGAGGCTGCACCTGTGCCTACTCATGTGGCCGAGCAGCAACTGTGGTTGCATCTGTGGCTGAGCGGGAACTATGATTGTACTTGTGGCTGCCCCTGTGGCTGCGAGGAAATCGTGGTTGCACCCTGTGGTTGTGGCTGTGACTACACCTATGGTTGTGACCGTGCCTGTGGCTGTGCGCTGTAGCTGTGATTGCACGTTTAAAAAGTGTCACGTGTCGATCACGGAGGAGTTAAAGAAAAACAACAAAACGTATCAGAACGTGATACTTAGCGCGTTCGAAACACGCACGCATAACCTTCACAAAGAATACCCTCTTACTAATGATTAGGCCAGAATCGTGTAATTAATTTTCCACATCTAGATCTATCCCAAGATGGAAGTCAACAACTCTTAAAGCCTTCAAGTCAACCGTTAACATGCAGGGATGGAGTAGATCTCGACTCTTGGTGCAAGTTGCATAGATGTAACACCTCACCCATCTTGATCTCGTTTATGTACTAGCTTAGTGATGGCTATGTAGTGTTCTTGCTGCCTATAAATATCATCGTATGCAAGTCGTCACTTTGCATCCCGTGTCTACTGTACGAGTAGTATACATCTTCCTCAGTCTCGCCAGTTGCTTGCTTGCTGTATCGACACAGCAATGGGTTCACGTTCAGCCAGCCTCGCCCTCAAGGCGGCCGTCGTCGCTGCCCTCGTCGCCATGCTCGTCGTGCCTTCCTTGGGGCGCTGCCGATCGGCACCACCACTCCCAGCGCCCACACCACCACCACTGCCAGCTCCGGCGCCGGCGCCGGGTCCGATGATGACGCCGCTGAGTTGCAACCAGTGCACTTCGCAGTGCTACAAGCCATGCTTCGACGACATTACCAGGAAATGCATCGTTCCGTGCGAAAGTGAATGCAAGAAATGCTTCGCAAATGCGATCATCTATTGCGCGTCCGGCTGCAACGGCACCTGTACCTGCAACGGTGGCACCTGCACAGAGGAGTACTGCAGGACGGTCGACTTCAGGGCCCGTTGCAGGGGTGAGTGCAGCAGCCGAAACTGCATCTCATGCAGGAACAATGCTGAGGGCCGGTGCAGGGATTCGTGCATCGAGTACTGCGACGCGACCAACTGCATCAAACCCTAGAATTAAGCGAGCTAGTTAGTTACTCCCTCCGTCCCATAATGTAGTAACGTTTTTTGAGCTAGCCTCCGTACCATAATGTAGTAGCTCAAAAAACGTTACTACATTACGGGACGGAGGGAGTAGCTACTACTACTTCTATATATGCATGTTGGTCGATCGTTTCAGCTCGTCCGACTGCTTTTGCCTTCGTGGGGGCATGTCTTGTATTTCCTTGGTTTCATACTATTAACTATCGATGAAAGGATATATCCAAAGAAGGGTGGGAGTATGACTCCTCTCAATTCAGAAACAAGTATATACACCCGCAATAGAGTCCTTTTCGTGATTTTTTTTCTAGAAAAGGAAAAGGTTGGCCCCTGCGTTGCAAAGTAGCACGTGCATCCATTTGCAGATCTAAAAATTATTATGCCAAGTCAGTTCGCTGTATTTATTTGCATTTCATTTTTTTTTAAACTATAACTTTTGATTCGTTCACCGGAATTCATATCCGTTTTCGCCGTTGAGTTTCTCGTGATAAGTTTTCAAAACTAGATCTCATATGGATATGTTTTGACAAACTTTATTTTTTGAGCAACTATGTGTGATATTGAGGCAACCTTAGTGCTATAAGAATGCAACTCTTCCTTTTTACCTTTTATGACTGTTTATTAGCTTGGTTTGTGTAAACCGAGAAAATGATGCAATACATAAGGCATTTTTAGTGTCACATATAAGAAACTTTATTACACTATGTGTATTTACTAACATTATCTCAATTTGCATATCATGGTTATTTTTGATTGCCCACTGTTGATTGTCGGTTACGTACATATATTATTCTATCAAGATCCAAAGTAAATATTCCTCGCAGAAACAAATACACAACTCTCCTAAAAAAATCAAGCAACTATATAACCAAAAAGATGCAAAGGTATTCTACAAAAAACAAAGCAACTTTTCTAGGTAAATCAAGCAACTATATTATCAAAAACACATTGCAAAATATTCCTAGCAAACCAAGCAACTGTCCTAATAAACCAAACAACTATCATAACAAATCCAAGCAATTATCCTAGCAAAAACCAAGCAACCTAACAAAATCAAAAAATTGTCCGAGTAAATTCAAGCAACTACATTATAAAAACACACAATGCAAAATAGTTCTGGCAAATCAAATAACTATCCTAATAAACCAAGCAACTGTCCTATCAAACCAAAAAAAAATCCAAACAAAACCAGACAACTATCCTAGGAAAAGTCAAGCAACTGTCCCAACAAAACCAAACAATTATCCTAGAAAAAGTTAATAATCAACTATCTTATCAAAACCAAGGAACTAACCTAGCAAATTCAAGCACCTACATTACAAAAAATACAATGAAAAATGGATGCCATCAAAATACGTTGTCATCACCAAAGTTGCCTACCCAATGCTGCTTAGTTGCCTATATATGGTGAGACATTGTTTACCATGATTTCTAAGTGATCTATGACATACTTTCTTAATAAATTCATTAGTACATATAATGTACAAAAGTTGCTTCAGTTTAACACTGAAATTGCCTCGTTCAGCATCAAAGTTGCTTGTTTTTAAAAAATATTCAAAACATGTTTATAGAGATCTAGTTTTAAATATCTCATCGCGAAAAACCTAACAATGAAAACAAATCTTTATTAACACTTGATTCAAAAGTTATAGCTTAAAAAAATGAAACGAAATCAGCACATGCATGGACGTAGATGCTCTTCACGTGTGTGTGTGTAGAGGCGCGGTCCCACCACTGCTATTGTTTGCTGTGAACGGTGACATTTTTTGATTGGGTAACATGTGTGCTCGATTGAACACCAGGGCGCAGATGCACTTTTAAGAAAATTGGGAACAAAATTAGTCCAATTTTATCTGAATTGGGTACGTGACATGCCACGCGCATGAGCGGCTTGACGTTTTGCAAAGAAACTCCGGAATTTTGTTAGATGTACACACTTGGATCCCGGGTGATGCATCTAGCGTGACGTCAACCACCTCGAGCAGGCTGCAAGTGATTTTTTGGGTCAACCATTTTAAGGAGACGTGCAAAGATGGTATCATAAGATTAGTATCATGCACATGATATTAATGTATGATACCATCTCTACAATGTATAGTATCATATTTTTATTTATTTATTGCCATGCAAGACACATATTAGTTTAGCATTTATTATGATATGGTATCATAATATGATACTCAATCCTTTCTTTCTTCATTTAATTTTATGTCACATCATCAAATTTGCTTAGTTGACATGCATGATACTAACTATGATACCACCATTGCGGGAGGTATTAGGGCATCTTCAGCTGCCCCCAGAGCGGCGTTATTATCGTCGGATGCAAATTTTTCGCCCAGTTGCGCCCCCATAAGCCTATTTTTTGCCGGATTGGGCCGAAATTGGATCCGACGAACCCAAGCCGAACCCAGCGCGCTGGGGGTCGCTTGGGGGCGTCGAGAGAAAGAAAATAGCGCGAAGGCACTAGTGGACTCGCCAAGTCAGCGACTTCACCGCTTCGTCGATCTCACCTCTTTGCCTCGGCCTTGCCACGCGTATCAGACCTGCCGCCGGTCAGCCTTCCCAGGCCAACCAATACTGTCGTCGAGCAGTCCATTCGGCGCACTACTGTTCATCGCCGCCGCGTGTTCCTGCCCTTTTGCGTCGCGCGTCCACACCCCTCCCGCCATCTCGCCGCTATAAAAGGCCATCCTCACCGCCGTTTGCCTCACAACTCTCTCTCGCTCTCGCCTGCGCTCCCTCTCTCGCCCAAGAACGTGAGGATGACGCCCAAAAAGAGGGAAACTGCCTGGTAGGGGAGAAACAGAGGTAGAAAGGATCCTTTTTCCCATTCTATCTTTGTTTCTTACCCACGGAGCAATTCCCCTCTCTTTTTTAGGCGTCTTCCTCGCACGCCGATGGCAGTAACTCGTCCTGATTGCCGCGTCGAAAGGAGACGGAGACCTCCTCGGCCTCCCGCTCTTCCAGTACCACTGAGGGTGAGGAGGAGGAGGACGACACAGGATATAGCAGCAACGCCGCGCCGGAGGACGAGTCGCCGAGCGACGACGGCGGCGGCGGCGACACCACCACCGAAATTTATGAATTCGTCTATATTTCGGCCTAATCGAATGAATTTCTTTAAGTTTCGCCATTCGATTTTTTTTCTGTTCTCGCCCATGGGTTCGCGACCGGGAAACCAATCGGTCTCAAGCCGAAACTTCCGCCGACGGACCCCCATGTGGCGATAAAATCGTTGGAAAAACACCCCTAGGGGCCGAACGGCTGGAGATGCTCTAAGGCCGTGAAGACTCAGTCAAGACAGAATTGTGTAATTAATTTCCCACATCGAGATCTAACCCAAGATGGAAGTCAACAGCTCTTGAACCCTTCAAAGTCAAAAGTTAACATGCAAGGATGGAGTAGATCTCGACTCTTACTTGGTGCAACTTGCATATATGTAACACCTCACCCATCTTGATCTCGTTTAGTGATAACTATGTAGTGTTCTTGCTGCCTATAAATATCATCGTATGTAAGTCGTCACTTTGCATCCCGTGTCTACTCATAGGAGTGTGTACTTGTAACATCTTCCTCATTTTCGCCAGTTGCTTTGCTTGCTGTATCAACACAGCAATGGCTTCACGTTCAGCCGACCTCGCCCTCAAGGCGGCCGTCGTCGCTGCCCTTGTCGCCATGCTCGTCGTGCCTTCCCTGGGCCGCTGCCGATCAGCACCACCACCCCCAGCGCCCACACCGCCGCCGCCACTACCGCCAGCTCCGGCGCCGGCGCCGGGGCCAATGACATGCAACCGCTGTGTTAATATGCAGTGTTACTGGACGTGCGTCGACGACATTCCCAAGAAATGCGTCGTGCCGTGCGAGAGCGTGTGCAACAGGTGCAAGACAAGTGCGATGGAGTCTTGCATGTCCGGGTGCGGCGGCACCTGCAGCTGCAACGGCACCTGCACAGAGGAATGGTGCAGGAGTAACATCGACTTCTCGCAGAGGTGCTACAGTGAGTGCAGCAGCCGAAACTGCTACGCATGCAGGAATAACGCTGAAGGCAAGTGCAGAGAGTCGTGCACCGAGTACTGCGACGACGCGACCAACTGCATCAAACCATAGAACTAAGGCGAGCTAGTAGCAGTTAGTTACTCCCTTCGATTTAGAATAAATAACGCTATTAAGTTAGTAGTTAGCTACTCCTTCCTATTCATATTACGTATCGCTTATTTTATGTTAAGCTAATATAAACTTTGTACTAGATGAACGATGCTTATCATGGATCGAAAGAAGTAGCTAGCAAGTGTTACATGCTTGATCGATCGTTTTAGCCCGTTCGTGCATCTATATATGCATGTTGGCAGGCACGGATTCGCCATTTCTTTAAGTTGTTCTTCTATGTTGATCAAGTTGTACACAATTTCGTCAGTGTAGAGCTACCCAATTTTCGTTTGATGGGCAGACAATCGACGTTTTGAAGTCGTCCTTTGGAGTTCACCGGATACAGCTACCGCTTCTCCTCCATCCAGCTCTGAAATATGCTCGAATTATCCCGAAAACCTCAAGAGAGATATCATCCACCTAAAACCCATCATACTATAAAAAGGCGGCCAATAAGGATTGAACTGAAGAAATATATGAGTCCAAAATACACTCATCAATTTCTTAATTTTTCTCGACAGAAAGGGTACATCATATATGCATGTTCCTATCTCTAGCTAGTTTTTTTTTGGAAAAGGATGCGTATCCCCGGCCTCTGCATCAATCGATGCACACAGTCATTTTATTCAGCAACATATCAAGTTCAAAATAAGTTTTACATAGGCCACAAGTCTCCATTCTTACGCAGAAGAATAAAAAACTACCACAACCAACCATAAATAAGAAAAGATGACTAAACACATATCCCATTGACATATTCTATTAACAGACCGCCATCCAAATTGACTATAGGTATTTCGTGCAACCGTCTTCCATCGGCTGCATTCAATGTCCAAATGCTCCCTGGCCTCCATACTGTTCAGTAAGGACCACGTACGGATCCAGGTAGACGCCCTGGAAACAACCTGCAAAAAAAATGGTAATGTTCTAACGGTTAAATACAACATCATCCCGACAGTTCCAAATTGCCCAAAGTAATGCATGTACTCTGACTCAAATACGTGCAATTGTCTTTGGCTCAATCACATTCAAGCAAGAGCTAAACATACTAGAATCGTGGGGGTATCCCCTCGTCACTGCCAGTGGGGCCAGAAGGGCAATTGGGCGGCCATCACGTTGAATGGCCCGATTAGGCACAGACAGTTGCCTAGTATTGTCCTTAGACGAATCTGAAATGTTAATGGCGTGCTAATTCTTGCAATCAGTTTGAATGTGGCCCAGTAGATTGCACTTGTGGCAACGGATACGAGAGGTGCAAGCGGGCCTCTAGTGGGCCGTGAAAATGCATCTAGAGAAGAAAGGTTCCTTGGAATTTCTCCTGGTAAATTTTGGGTCGTGGGCCCAATATGCCATAATATTGAACCCGTGAATTACCCGACCTACCCAAAGGCACATTATTGGTGATGTTAAATCCGATGAATGTAGGTAATTGGCATTTGATGGGGCAAATCAGGGGGAGCATTGACCAAGTTCGAATTTGAATTCGATAGAGAGTTCACCATACTTTGAACTATCAATGGAGCATCAAGCCTAGGATATTGAACAACTTGAGCATACGATCTATGATTTTTAGATCGATTAGTCGTAGTCCATTCTTTCTCAAATTCTTGCTGATATAGTCTGAATTTAGCTTTGTCATTAGGGCCTTCATGATTCCAGAAGAGGAATCCAATATTGAAAAGCGAATTGGCAATACTTTTCCCTTTGATGATAGCATATCCAACATTTCGAGATGAAACACATAATTTGAAGGACATGTTTTGCAGACATACCACAATGTATTTTGATGCCAGGCCACCAAAGCAAGACTGAAGAATCAGACTCATAGAATCAGAGTTGATCCTGAGCCTGGACCGGATTACTTCAACCACAAGAATGAATTCCTTGTTTCTGTTGTTTGCTTGATGATTGACAGATACACCATGTTACGTTTGGATGCGCTTCTCGAATGTGATCCCGGGATCAAAATTCATATCAGAGAGAGCCATGAGTGTCCCTGGTGAGATGAGAAAACGCGACGCAGGTGTTGATCGGTGAGTGGCTGGCGCCTTCGGGGTGGAGATAGTCAGTATGTGATAGCCACCGCAACTGGAGTGGTCGTCGGTGGTGTCAAGCGGTGGCCATCGCGTCCGGAATGGCTGACATCTCCGGGATGGAGATAGTCAGTATGTGATAGCCGCCTCAACCGGAGTGGTCGTCGGTGGTGTCAAGCGGTGGTCGCCGCGGTCGGAATGGCTAATGGCGGGGTCTAGTGGAGGAGCCTCATCCGAATAAGAAAAAACGATAGGGTCGTCCTCCATGTGTGTAGTTCCAACATATGCGTGGATGGATAGAACGTGATTTATGTTTTGAGTGATTTCTTCTTTGTTATCCCTGGAGGTACCTATTCTAGCTACCAATCCTTTATATCACTATGCTTCCTAAATTTACAACATCCTCGTTCAGTTGAGGTTTCTGATTTTGACTGGGTCGCTCGATATTGACTGAGTTGTCTGGGCTATGCGAAAAGAACTGGCGGCTGGGCCACTCACTTCCCCGTACCACCACATGGCGCTGTCGGTTGCCTCCACACTTCCTCACCACCCCCATTACCGAGCTCAACCCGCAAATTTGCTCTCTCATTTCCATCTCCTTGATCGCCACTCTGTCCTCCTCGGGAGAAGCCACCTCCAGCGATGCCCAGCAAGAAGACGCTGGGGAAGAAGAAAGGGAAATTTCCTACATGTGTGAGTCATCATGAGGAAGAAGAAAGGGAAAAGGGAGAGGAAATACTTGGGCAGGGCTCGTGTGTTGTGGGCTGATTTGTGTTCTAGCCAGTGGTGGTGCTGGTTGTTGAATCCTCTGCAGTACCGACCTACTGAGCGAATAATCTCAGAATAACAACTCGGAGCAACAACAACTCAGCCAACAACGGGATCTGCAGCTGAAGCGCGACGACGACCCCCAGCATGGGCGTGCGGCACTGGTCCAAGCCTCCAACTTCCATGGCTTCAGGCCGGAGACTTGCAACCCGTTTATGAACTTCCTCTTTTTTGTAGCTATCCATTAGATGCAATGGATTGTGATTCCTTTTTTTTCAGTTTCCCCTCGTGCTCTGCTTCATGTAATCTAGGTTTTTTTATGAAGGCACCGGTTGTCGACCATCAACTATCTTGATTATCGTCAGCACACATTGTCACCTCATCCCTTCCAAGACACTCTATAAGCAACATGTTCAAGCATCAAATACTTAATCAACCGCGATTAGTGTTTTGTGGGGAAAGAAATTTATAACTTGTATATCAAATATATGTTCTCCGTCAATGACTATTCCTGCATTGGTTCTACCTTTAAAGTTCTCAACTTTGACCATGACCTCATGACAGGTGAACGATTCTCCTTCATGACATAGTCTAGACACGGTCTTTGTAGTTGGGAGGAAGCGAACGCAAGTCCCCGGTTATCGCAAAGTAACCATTCATTCCGTAGTCCAAGTTATAGACAAGGTGTTCATGTATCTTATACATTTTCCATGTGACTTTCTCAACAGGTTGTTCCTTCCACAATAGTTGAAAGAAACCCCGTCCATATACTCATATTCCATTACTCTGATTTGTGACCCAGTGCTTTCAAGTTCACCTAGCACGTCATACATGTTGGTTCCCTTCACATGCATTCACAATTCAGATTCCATAGAATGAAGTATGGTGTATTGGACAGTCATTCATAAGTGACGGTGAGTACGGTACTCATCATCATCTTTCTTAATTATGGAGTTATCTAGTGTATCTCCTAGCAGTTCTCGTATTATGTTTAGTAAGTCATTACTAATGAGTATGTCTCTAACGGTGTTGGTAACAATCAATGAAGTAAGACCCATTTTCCTTAAGTTCTACATCACACTAAAATGGCCATAGTTATAAACATTTGGGGTATGACATTATCTACATTGATATTTGCTAAGACATGAAGATTAAGTTCATAATATGGAGTTCATGTTTTAAAACAATTCTGGAACTCCCACTCAGACAAAAATCCCTCATAGTTTGTTCTAAGTGATTACACGATCCTCGAAGAACATACTTCCCCCGATCATCACGACCATCAGTATGTTGTCCAAGGCAGGCCATCTTGCCAATCACATCATCTATGTGACTCATGCTCGACCTTTCGGTCTCTTGTGTCCCGAGGCCATATCATATACACATGCCAGACTCTCCACAATAACCTTAGTGATTATATGCTATGTCATGCAAGTCCATATCATATACATATGCCAGGCTTGCTACACCCATCTCTTGTGAACGTAAAAATGTTTGACACCCTGTGTGACACGTGATGCCTCCATAATGAAGAACTTTCCAGATGGTACTTCACTAAGGAAGGACACTTTGTTGGATTAGTGAGGGATCATCCTATAATGCTACCACAGTATATCTAACATATTAGCAAAACAGGATGCAACAATATAAATCATACTAACTATGATTCCCCCGACATGCAAATTAAAGTTGAAAATGCCTTTGTACTTTATCTTTTGCAAGTTTTACGTGGCTGCTAGGGGTTTCGAGAAAGGAAACGTTTCTATCCTACAAAAACAAGCCACAACACCAATCCCGCAATTGTCTCTATTACACCCTTGTCGGGGCCCTCCGTTGCAAACATCTTCGCAAAGCTAATGTTAGAGAGACAGACACCCCATCCACTTATATGGTACAAGTCATATGTCAAGCGTGGAACAAGTCTCGCATAAACGCGTAAGGTCGGTTGGGGCCGCTTCATGAGGACATTGCCGCAATGCTAAACGAGTATACGTGGGAGGGTAACAATTGGAGAATTGATGCCACATAATAGATGTGTTCTATCCGTACAATACATCTACGCATAGCATTGCTCTGATACCACTGTTGGGGTTCGGGGTAGAAAACACAAATTTTTCATAACCTACGATACCCAATCCCAAGACCTATGCTATGCTGATGCATGTAACGGATGGAATAGGTTTGATCGTCGGTATCCAACATACCTACTTCATCCTCATTACCGACAAACATGTTTACTCGTTCCAGTGATATTACAACCCTCGTGACCTACTCACATGATTGCAATCTTTATGGTGTAATATCACCGAGTGGGCCCAGAGTACCTATCCGTCACTCGGATGGACAAATCCCGAATTGATCTATTTGTATACTCATTAACGTATCTATTCGAAATACCCAAAGTGCACCTTTATAGCCAGCATATTTCAGTCAGGCGGTGGGTTAGAAATTAAAGCATCCTCATAGATAGTAATTATGTATGATCATTATGGTCAAAGGATCAGGTCACTACATTGTAGTTATTGCAATGTTAAACTTATGTGACTCGATCACATTGCAACACTTCTGGTGGGTGTGTGTCCATCATATCATTCTCCCAACGATACGACTCCATTGTCAACAGCTTAATTGCTCATGATCAGGAAACCTTGATCATGAATTGCCCAATGGACTAGTATACTAGAGTTAACTAGGGACCTGGTTGTTTTATACCACACATGTATTAATGTTTCCTCTTAATACAGTTATAGCACAGTATAAAACTTATTATAAACTAATGGAATATGCCAATAAAACATTTTTTGATTTGCCTCTAGGGCACATTCCCAACAAAAGTGTCAACTTTCAATACTTACATTAGTCTGAAGAACTCATGCACTTATTATTGGTAACTCTCAATCTAATAAGGAGGTTCACAAAGAGACAAGTACCCCGAGGAGGAGTGTATGGGGGTTTCGTTATCCTTTCGCATCCTCGACTCATGGTAGATACGTCCCAAACGTATCTATAATTTCTGCTTGCTCCATGCATGTTTTGTGTGATATTGCTATGATCTAGATACACTTTCATACACTTTTGATCATATTTGGACTAACACACCAGGGCCCCAGGCGCCTAGCTGGCGCGTCCAAGGGCCTGGCCGAGCCAGGGGGGCGCCTGGACCCCTGGTGGCCCCCCTGGCTGCCCCCCTTCGCCTATTTATTCTCCGCCACAGGAAACTTCCGAATACAAAACCCTTTTTCGCGATATCGCCTCTGTTCCACCGCCGCCACGCTTCCAAGATCGGGAGCACCACCAGGACCCTTCCCGGCACCCTGCCGGAGGGAGGATCGACCTCCGGGAGCTTCCCCTCCACCATTGACGCTTCTCGGATGTGCCGTGAGTAGTTTCCTTTCGACCATGGGTCCGTGATCAGTAGCTATGTGATGTTCTCCTCCCCTCTTTGTTCTTCATGGTTTAGACCTCGTGAGCTGCCCTACATGATCGAGGCACATATGTAATCTTTCTGCTTTTGCTATGCTGAGCTTGATGGGATCTGATGGATTATAAGATTATGTTCAGATTCGATAGAGTAATATATTTGGTTTTTATCTCTTATATTTTTGTTCCTAAGTAATTCTTGCATGTTCTCCGTTGTTGTTTATTGCTTTGGCCAAGTAGTAGGTAGTGACTCCAAGAGGGAACGTTATGCTCGATTGTGGGTACATGCCCCCTGATGACACGCTTGAATGACAGAAACATGAGTCTAGGGGATGTGATGTCGCCACAAGGGGGAAAACAACGGTGCTTGTAACTGCGGTTGCAAGGATTGTTTACTTTACACAAAGTTCTTTTTAATGCAGTTGTCTGTTGCTTTGGGTTTACACTTTGGGTGGGGCTCGCAACTTAATACCAGCGAGATGTTCTGGATAGATATCTCAAGTTGGATGATTAGTAGTATATGAATATGGATTTCGGTCTACTTATTTTTGCGTACTTCCCATGCTTATGAGGATCTTCCTTTCTTTTGTAGCATAGTTAGCATTGTGGTGCGTTTATAATCCTGTCAATTTCCCATCTAATTTGGTTACCTCGCATAGCAGTTTTATCATCTTTTGGGAGAGGGACATCACTAGTGAACGTCATGGGACCCCGGTCCATATTCTCATCATTGTTTCCACGCTCATTTACTTTTCAGTATTTTCTTTCAGTTTCTATCATTATCATTATCCCTTTTGTTTTTTATCCTTTGTAAACAACAAGACCGGAGAGATTGAAAACCTCTCTGAACTTCGTTGGGAGCAAAGTTATTAATGTTTGTGTGCATGTCCAGGAGAATCAAGTGGTTATTTTCATACGGCGCATCACTTGCTGACCCACCTACTTATCATTGCTGGAGTCCTACGAGAGATAAACCCTATCCTCTACATAGGGGAAATTTGCTGCTATCCTACATCTCACATTCCACTTGGGGTAACCAACGAAGGGCGAGAAACCATTATCATCATCTCACGTATCACCCCCATAAGCTGGCATGGTTTGTTTAAATAAACCATGGTGGGTTGTGTTTCTTGGGGAGTTGATACGTCCAAAACGTATCTATAATTTCTGCTTGCTCCATGCATGTTTTGTGTGATATTGCTATGATCTAGATACACTTTCATATACTTTTGATCATATTTGGACTAACCTATTAACTCAGTGCACCCCAGTGCCAGTTCCTGTTTTCTGTTGTTTTTCTATTTCAGTTTTCCCCCATATAAAAAGTGCCAGAAAATTTTGGGAAAATTCAGATAAAAAAATCAGCGTGAAGGAAGCTTCGCGAAGAGCCCTGGTGGGGCCAGAGGGAAGCCAAGGGGCCCAGGCGGCCACCCGGCGCGGCCCCACCCCTGGCCGCGCCAGGGGGGCGCCTGGGGCGCCTGGTCCACCTCTGTCTGCCCCCCTTCGCCTATTTATTCTCCGTCACGGGTAAACTCCGAAGACAGAACCCTATTTCGCAAACTCGCCTCTGTTCCGCCGCCGCCGCGCTTCCGAGATCGGGAGCACCAGAAGACCTCTTCCCGGCACCCTGCCGGAGGGAGGATTGACCTCCGGGAGTCTCCTCTCCACCATGGATGCTCCCCGAATGTCTCGTGAGTAGTTTTCCTTGGACCATGGGTCCGTGATCAGTAGCTATGTGATGTTCTCCTCCCCTCTCTGATCTTCATTGTCTAGACCTCGTGAGCTTCCCTACATGATCGAGGCACCTTTGTAATATTTCTGCTGTTGCTATGCTGAGTTTGATGGGATCTGATGGATTATGAGATTATGTTCAGATTGTGATAGAGTAGTATATTTGGTTTTTATCTCTTATATTTTTGTTCCTAAGTAATTCTTGCATGTTCTCCGTTGCTGTTTATTGCTTTGGCCAAGTAGTAGGTAGTGACTCCAAGAGCGAACGTTGTGCTCGATTGTGTGTTCATGCCCCCCGATGACACGCTTGAGTGACAGAAACATGAGTCTAGGGGATGTGTTGTTGCCACAAGGGGGAAAACAACGGTGCTTGTAACCGCGGTAACAAGGATTGTTTACTTTACGCAAAGTGATCTTTAATGCAGTTGTCTGTTGCTTTGGGTTTACACTTTGGGTGGGGCTCGCAACTTAATACCAGCAAGATGTTCTGGATATATATCTCAAGGTGGATGATTAGTAGTAGATGCAGATGGATTTCAGTCTACTTATTTTGGCGTACTTCCTGTGCTTTTGAACCTCTTCCTTTCTTTTGTAGCATAGTTAGCATTGCGGTGCGTTCATAATCCTGTCAATTTCCATTCTATAATTTGTTTACCTCGCATAGCAGTTTTATCGTCTTTTGGGAGAGAGACATCACTAGTGAACATCACGTATCCCGGTACATATCCTTATTACTGTTTCAACGCTATCTTTACTTTACTGCTTTTACTTGCTATCATTATCCATTGTGTTTTACCCTTTGTGAACAACAAGACCGGAGAGATTGACAACCTCTCTGAACTTCGTTGGGAACAAAGTTATCTGTGTCTGCGTGCAGGTCCACGTCAGTCGCGCCGCTGACACCTACTTATCATCTCTGGAGTCCTACTGGAGACAAACCTTGGTATCTTCACCGAGGGAAAGTTGCTGCTGCGGTACATCTCCACCTTCCACTTGGGGTAACCAACGAAGGGCGAGAAGCCATCAGGAGTCATCACAACTCGATAGAATCTTTTGAGCTGTAGCCCCCATGAGTCGATGAAATATGATTTTATTTCACCGGGTTTAGAATTTTGAAGGTGTAGACCCCAAGTAGCTGGTTAGGCAGGGTGTCTGAGCAGATACTTAGTGATGTGTATTTATTTTTGACAGGCTCTTTATTTTAAGCTCGGAAGTGATGCTTGTCAGGTGGAGGGGAGATTTAGAGCTGAGGTTGCCAAGCATGAGCAGGCTGAGAAGCAAGTTGACCAGCTGCTTGATGAGCCGAAGAAGGAGGAGGATGCGCTAAATAGGCGAAAGCCGACTTGGCTGAGATTCAGAATGCTTTGAAAAAGGCATCTGATGACATGCAGGCTCAGCGTGATGCGGCCAAGAAGAAGCTAGAGTAGGTTAAGAAGATGCTTGAGACGCTAAAGGGGAGCATCAACCTACTTGTATTAGCAATATTTGGTGAGTCGGACGAGCTTTTGGTATCTTTTGTTTTTCCGACTTTCTATGTTATTTGTTTGATCGGCTTATCTTTTTGCAGGCAAGGAGCATGACATTGTGAAAGAGTCACCAACAATGAAATTGACTTGCACCTTTGCCATTGTGAAGCAACTGTTTGAAGGTGCCTGCAAGGCTATAGGAGAAACCCAGCCAAAGCCCCCAAGCATGAAGAGGATTACTGATATGATGGGGCCTCTTTCGATTGTGCCTGACTGGGTGAAGCTTGGTAAGCGATCGGCTTGCCGGATGGGTGTGATGCGAGCCCTGGAGCTTGCCAAAACCTATCATCCTAACTTGAAGCCGGAATTGTTGGCTGCCGGCTTTCCTGAGTTCAAAGCCGATAACTCAAAGTTCTCCAAGGATGACCACACCAGGATTCGTAGAGAAACTCGTTCTGCTGCAACCAAGATAGCTGATGAGATGGAGTTGTCTTACTTAGAAGCTGGTTATGATGATACCAATAAGCGGCGCCGAGTCGATCTGCCGGTCTCAACCGAGTTTTCTCTTCTTCCATCTCCAAAGAAGGTCCCAGAGCCGGCTGGTTCTGTCGAGCCGGCTTCAGGTGCGGAAGAGGATGAGCTGAAGATGGATGACATCTCTGATGCGAACTTGGTTGATATGTGTAATGTCCTTATATTATCTGCAGGTGCTGCCGGGTCGTCTTCACAAAGAAAAGCCGGTGACCAAGCGTAGGCCTTTTATTTGTCGGCTCTAGAAAAACTTCATGACACTTTTAATACGGTCGTAGTGTCGGGTTTGTAATATTGGGAGACTTGTCCCAGGGTTTGTGACCAGTGTGTTGGTCAAGTACTTTGATGCTACCTTGCTTTGAATTTTTCCTTGTGGCTTCTGGTTGTGGAACTTTATTGCACAAGTCAATCTTTATCCTTTTTCTTTGTGCTCTGTCGACTTATGATAGTCTTTTTCTTTGAGAGAGTTTGATCTCAGCTGAGTCGGTTTCTATTCCTGTCTTTGCTATGATTGCAGTCAATTGTCTTTGTTGGTAGGAAAGTCGGCGTATGTGCCATAATACCCAGACCTTGTGATAAGAAATTTTTGCATTGTTTCCCCCCAAGAGTCGGTGCTTGCATCAGTGTGCGGTGCCGAGTCTTTGCTTGAGAAGAAACTTGAAGTGTAGTCCCCATGAGATGGTATGTGCACCTGAGTGCGTGTGCCGAGTCGGATAGGTCTGACTTTTATTTGTAAGAGAAAATTTTGTAATTATGCATGATGCTATGAATGCAAGACTGTAATGTAAAGGCTAGTAGAAGTCGACTTTAACCTCATCTTCTCGCGTTGAGACATATTATTGGTTAGAAAAGTCGAAACATCTCTGTAGAGCCGTCTTTCCAGTAACTAGCGTGCCCGGCTCATAGGACTAAATTCGATAGATGGTTTATGTAAAGCTCAAAGTTTAGACCAACCGGCTGCGTGTTAGTCAAGGAAGCTCGAAACTGTACAGGCCGAGTGGCGTGGCCAAGTCATGTGTATGCCAGGATATTGTCGGGGCGTAAGGGTTGATGGGAGCCATCGAACACCCCCCCTTTTATCCTTAGTGAAACAATCACAAGTTTTTACATGTATATGTCGGCTTTTCCCGGTAGGAGTCGATGAGTACCACACATGTACCATTGTTTCACTGATGCAGTTCTAGCACGGTATGAAACTGGTTACGAACTTGCTTAGATATATTTGAATAATCATATATTATTTGCCACTAGAGCATATGTCCAACACGTTGTTGGCCTATTTCCTGGATTTGATAACCCGGATCGACTCTTTACTGTGGACGAGTCCATGTTCTTGACCTCTTGTGACTGTATGATCCAGTTGAGCCATCTTCGTACTGACTTGCCCCTAGAATGTTTGTCTTGACTTGGCGTATGTACTCTTGTATGAAGTAGCATTGGTCCCAGGTATGATTAGCGAGGCGACCCGGCCTGGAGTGCTTTGGGCAAGCTTCTTGCGTAGCTTTCTCTCAGTCTCGGTGCATTATATCCTTCTTTGTTGGCTGTTCGTGACTCTGGGAGTGGTTGCTACTGTGTTCTCGCGGGGTCTGGTTGTGCCTGCGTTTTCTGCTGCGATGGGCTCGGCAAACAGGCCCTCTAGTTTCGGCTTTGATTTTGGACTCCTTCATATCTGGCCTCATTGGATTCGGCATACCTGACAACAACATCCACAAGTTCCCTTAGGTCCTCAGCTACATCCTTTATGTGTTTTAGCGCATTGGTTATAGGTGTCAGCCGGAGACCTATCGACTCTTGGATTCTGTTGTGTTGTGTCTCCTGCGAAAGCTGGTCTTGCGCCTCTGTGAGGTTTCTGTGCTCCCAGACTATCTCTTTTTTTAGCATCGTGGCTCTTTCCTGGTGTTCTTCTAATTCCTCGTCAGAGTCAGCCCTATTTCGGCTCAGTCGTTGCCACACATTGGTGGCTCGTGGTTCTTAGCCTTTTTTAATTTTCGATGGATTTTGGATGGTGTCAGCGTTGCCGTGGGTCTCATAAGCCGGACTTTTGTTTTTAGTGAATTTCGCCGTCCTTGGGCATCTATCGCATAAACGTCCGTATCTCGGGGTGATTGGTGGTAAGGAGAATCTGGATTGTATTCTTCTGGATCGGATCCGAGTCTTCCTTTCTGAATGGGTCGAATCAATCTGGAGTCTTCTTCTTCTCGATATGAGTCGGCATCAGAGAAGTTTTCCCTGTCATCGTGGTTTGGGGGTTCAACAGAGTGTTCTGGCTCCGAAGACTCGCCTATGAACCCGACGAAGGCATGATGGAAACTGGTATCTGGTCGACTTGTTGCTTCAAGGGGAACTTCCTGTGCAAACTCCTGCTCGGGTCCGGTGGGCCTGCCAATGAAGAGGCTGATGGAGCCGATTGAGACTTGATGGTCTGGCCCGACAGAGCTGGCGTCGGATCCCCATGCCGAGTCGTCGATGTGAAGTTTTTCGCGCCGGTTTTTGGTGATCCGTCCAGCAATGAATCCTTCCATGCCTTGCAGAGCTTCTCCTAGAATCTCAACACCTACATGCGCTGGAACCACGGTGGGCACCAACTGTCGTGGGAGAGTCACGACAGATGTCTGAAGAGTCAAAATTGACATGGGACCTTTGCTGGAAGGTGGATACGAGGAGAGAGTCGACATGGACAAGAGATTCGGTGATTTACCCAGGTTGCGTCCCCTCTTTGTCTCGAGGTAAAGACCTACTCCTGCTTCTTATTATTGCGTGTATCAACTCCTCGATTAGAAGAGTCGACGTATCGATTACAACGGAGTCGAATCACAACCTTCGTCTCGAGGAGATCTAGGTTATGTCATAAGTGTCTAGTCCTGACTTGAGTTGCCTCTGGATCCCATGGACCTCGACTTATAAAGGCGTTGGGTCCCGGGATTCCGCGAGTCCGACTCCTACACGAAGTGGAGTCCTATTATACTTTAGAAATATTCTACGTGTTATACAAGGTAAATTGAATTCCTTCTATGGCTTCAATCTCTACGCTTGGCACGTCCGGCTCGTGTCCGGGCCTTCTCCTGTGGGCTTTCCTTATAGAGTCAGCCCATAAGTCTAAATGTCGGGTTATGGGCTTGATCCATCCCCCCGACAGTACCTTACCATGGGATTTGCCGAGGCCGATCCTCATCGCTGCTCAAAACCGGAAAAGAAGAAGGGACGGAAAATAAAGAAGGTCACTTCAAGCAGCCAACCTCTGATGTCGATCCAGGCTCAGGACGGGCCACCAAGACCCAAGGATCTCTTGTTTGAAATCCATGTGGTAGGTAGGCCGATGCTACCTAAGGATATGCTCGAGCTTGCAACTTCGGATATGCAGCACATGCATAATAGTATTATGACATTAGACATGATGCTTCTTCGAGAAAAGAATCCCTCATACCCGGTTTTCATGGCCAAGGTGCCACGTAACATGGGCTTCATCACCAGTGTCCCCGCGGATATGATAATCCAGCGGTTTTCAGAAATCTTCAATTTGTTTCATCTGAAGCGGCTGGACCGTAGCCTTATCCATCTGTTCTTGATCAACATGTCTATGAGTATAAAGAGAGATCAGACCCCGAGCGTCGCGATATTGGACCCCTTCTATATGCATGAAACCGTGTTGATGGACGACGGGGACACGATTCTCGCGGCGGGGTACATTAAAGACTTCATGCTAGAGAACGAGAGAAAGGATTTATTTCTCACGAACTACTCTCCCAAGTAAGTCATTCGCTCGCCGCCATAGCATATGCTTTCTTACATTTACATTGTTCTCCTCCAACATTCCTTTTGAATTGTTTTAATTATGTAGTGAGGATCAAGACTACGTACTTATCTTCTTTTCACCGAAACACTCGCATGCCGTGTTTTTAGACTCGGGGAGTGCGAAGAAGAAATATTACAAGTATATCCTGAGAGTTTTGGATGATGCTCTCGCCGGCTACAAAGAAGCGGGTGGAAAGATCATGAAGCACAAGTTCAACAAGCATCAGTCTGGCGTGAGCGTGTTCAACCACGTAATGCAGTTTCCGTGCGTCAAGCAGCCGACTAGCAGTGTGAGGGATGCCTACTACGCCCTTCCTCACATGCTGGCGATTGTACAGGACCAGCGCAACCTTATTGAAAGGGCACGTGCCCTTATGTTTGGTTTTGGTAATTGATGACAATTTCAGAACCCTTTGTTAGGTATGTGCTAGGGTAAGCTAGTGCCTTTGCATCATGTCAAAATTTCAAAAAGAAATCTTGGAAATCAAATTCAAAATCCAAATGGGAGAAGGAACACCCCCCAGATGAATTAATTCAAAAGGCCAGATAAAAATCTTTTCCAAAAATTCATGTTAGAGTTTTGAAAAGTCTTATAAATGAGTGTGATCACATATCAAGTGATGTGGGAACCACCCCATGCTCATAGATTTTTCAAATATTCAAACAGTACCTTGGAATTAAAGAAATACCCCTTTTTGATTTAAAATTCAAATCATTTGAATTTTAAAAATGTTGAAAGTTTATGAGTGGCTAGTCTATATTATTATGAGGCCATATAAAAGTTTTCAGCATTTAATAAAATGGTTTGGTATTTTTATGAGAGCCAAAACAAATTACAGAAAAAGAAAGGAAAGATTAAACAGACAGAAAAAGGAAAAGAGGGCTTACCTCAAAGAGGCCCAACTAGTCCCACAGCCGGCCCAGCCCACCTCCCCTCCCTGTCGTCTTCCTCGAGCAGGCACCGGCACAGCTGAGTGCCGGCCATGCCGAGCCCCGCCGCCGTGCCTGGCCACCTCCTGCTTCCCCCTTGCCACATCCGCACGCCTGGAGACGCCCTGAAGCTTCCCCAGTCCATTCCCCCCCTCCACGAGCTCCCTCCCCTCCTCTCTCGCCCGTCTCGTCGTCGCCCGAGAAGAACGCCGGAGCGCCGTCGAGCCCCCGCGTGGCCACCGTGCTCCCCGCGACGCCTCGAGCTGTCCAGAAGAACCGCAGCCATCGTCTTCATCGACCTGCAGAAGGAATCGGAGCCGAGCGCCTCCACGAGCTCGCTAGCTTCATCGTCTTCACCGCCGGCCGCCGTGGATCGACTTCAAATTCCGGCAGCTCCAGCGCCTCCCCGAGCAAGCCACCACTCCAGATAGATTCAGGGTGAGCTCACGCCCGGAACCCCTCACTTCTCCCCCTCGTTTGCTTCCTCTAGCCGGATCCGCCATGGACGCAGGAGCTCGTCGCCGCCATGGTCGTCGTCCTCCTCGCTCCAGTGCTCGTCGTGAACCCCCAGTGTACGCGTTTGACTCCTGCACGTGCTAGCGTTTGAACGAGCCCCGAATCAACTCCAACCGTGCACCACAACGTTATCTACAACCTCGCCGGTTCTCTGTTTCCGCCGGAGTCGTCGCCGTCGCCGATTCCGAGCACCCCGTGACCCCCTGTTGCCTTCAGAAGACGCGGACGACCTCCAGGAGCAAGCCGATGCCCTCCGTTTCCCCTCCCGTGGCCGGATTCGCATTCCCGTGCAGCGCCGTCGTGACTCCATTCGCCGGCGTTTAGCCGCCGGCGAGTTAGCCAAACCCCCCCTGTTAATTACTCGGCTAATGACCCCTGGGTCACTGACCAGTGGGCCCAGTGGCTTAATTAAGCCATTGGATTAATTTAACCCACGGGTTAAGTTAACCAGCCACTGACAGGGTGGCCCCACATGTCAGCCCCCCCCCTGACGCCAGCTTGACGTCAGCCTGACGCAGTAAATCAATTAAATGAATTTCCAGAGATTATTTGAATTAAAAGAATTCCAGAAATTCCAGAAAATACCCCAAACTTTGGAAATTCATAGAAAATTCATATTAACTCCAAATTGGACAAATAATATATGAAAAATGATCAGGAGAAAATTATATTTCCAAATATGCAACTTTCAACTCTGTTTGAGTTGAATTTAAAATGTGATTAGTAGCATTTGCTATTTGATTTAAATGGAATTAAATCAAATTCAAATCAAATATTTTGCAACTTGAACCATGGCAACATGCTACATTTCAATCACACATCAGAGGCATATCATACATATTTGAAGATAATTCAAAATGATCAAACTATATCACATATAACTTGGTTAATGTTGAATTCAAATGTGGAGTTTGAATTTGCAATTCAAATTGCAATATACTCCATTTAAATGGAATGCTCAACACAGCAGTACCATGAACATCACCCTTTCAATATTATTCATGTGATTGTGCATTGTACTTTCTCTTGATCCTATGATTGTCATGTTGCTGATAGACTTGGAACCGGAGCAAGAGGTCACCCCCTTCGTTGAAGACCCCGAACCCGAATCTCATCAGCAAGGCAAGCAAACCCCCATTGATCATGTCGATAAAATCCCACTTCCCTCTCATGTCTCGCTTATGCATTGTTTAGGATGATCACCATGTTACGATTCTACCGCATAGATGAACCCATTCCTTTGCATGACCTATCATTTTGTCACAGTAGTAAGCAAACCACAATCCTAGCAACTGTAGGAGTTGTTTGATATCATGTGGCCCCTGCAATGTTATCGCTTATTGCATGCTTAGTATGATACCATGTTGTTACTGTGATGTGAGTTGGGATGGGAATGATCATGTTGATGATGGTAGAAAAGTGTTGGTGAATCGACCCTAATACAAGGTGAACGAGGAGAGGCTGTGTAGGAGTACACGGTGGGTTGTCTCGTTGAACACCGCCCTAGTACGAGTTCTTGTGTGGTGATCCAAGATGAAGAGTACAACCACACATTGGGCTCACTGACCCCTCTCAACCTATTAACTCATACCTTTCGATGTCCAGATGTCGCAGTAGTTCAGAGTTCTGGTAGGCTTGTGGCCTGGATGCTAAGTGAGAGAACGGCTCAACCGAGACCGGCTTATGCACCACGCACACATCGCTTGGGTCCACTTCGGTAAACCGGCCGGGTTCACGATTGTGGTAACCTACCCAAGTAGGCGGCTTTCTCGGACTAGATAGGCTATGAGGTAACAGTTGTGGTGAGCATCCTCGCCGGCACCCCTTGAATGGTGTCGAGATCAAAGGCGGTAAATGATGATCATGTGTGTGTAGCGGTACACCCTTGCAAGGTTAACAAAACTATTCGAATAGCCGCGTCCGCGGTTATGGACTACTTGGAAAGCTTAGCTTGATTATTAGATAACTTGAACCGGATACTTCTAAAACACACCAAGATAAGTGTGAGTGCTATGGCGTGCTTTCTCGTGGGGAAGTCGAGGAAGGCACCATAGTGGTGTATTGGTTGGTGAAAGTAGTGGACTCGTGTACGCTTCTTACCTCAAAGTATGGTACTCGTAGGTCAGGATTAGCCAAGTCAAAGCTGGCATTTCTGCAAGTGAACCCCACCTCCCTTTACCTTGATACATGTGCATGAGTAGCATAGCTCCTATGTAAGTCTTGCTGAGTACGCCTTTGTACTCACGTTTGCTTAATCTATGTTTTAGATGATGCCACTGACCCCGAAGGTGGTTTCTTCATCGAGCTGGACGACTGAAGTTAAGCTAGTCTAGTCCCAGTCAGCAGACTGGTTCCCTCGTGGAGGGCTTTGTGTTTGAATAAGGCTTCTTAAGCCATTTGTTAAACTTGTCTGTACTCAGACATAATTTGCTTCCGCTTTGTGTTGTAATGTTGGATCACATGTATGTGATCTCTGTGTGTACTCTATAAGAGTTATAAATAAAATGTACACTTTGTAGAGAATTGCAATGGTACCTACTGTTCATACAAGGCATGTGTGCTGCGTGTATGTTTATAACATGCATGTCTTTGTATGGGTTTTCGAGACCTTAGTTGTGTTCTGGCTGGCGGTCTTTCATACACCAAGTGGCCCTTAGATGTGCGCAGCTTGGGGCATCGCGATGCGATTGCTCGAGACTCCGTCTCGTGCACACTTTGTGGTATGATCGAGCCCGCCCTAGACCCCGACTAAGTGATCGGGCTGGAGTAAGTCTATGTAAGAGTTTCGAGATAGTCGATAGTATGGTTGAGGCGACTTGTCTTTGAATATGGGAGTTCACCACCCATATCATTAGACTTGTGTGCGTACGATGAGGACCCATTTCAGTTGATCATCCGGCCTGGATGGGATGCCCCTCACGTGCGATGCTTTCCGAGAATGTTCAGTGCTTGGCCTTGTCTTCTTAGACAAGTGGGTGCGGTTCTCGGCTCTCCATATGACTATGTCTTAACTGTACTTGCATACGCTAACCTCGGGTCCCAACAGACTTGGTATCAGAGCAGGACTGACTGTAGGACTAGTAGCCTTGGCCGAAGTTGAGTCTACTTTGCTATAGTTATATAGTTACTCTGGGTATATAAGGGAATAACGTAAGGCTTCTTTTTTCTCCTTACCCCCTTCGTTCTGAGTTCTGAGTCACCCTCATCTTATTCTACGGGAAGATAGGACTAGGCTCTCCTCTGTCTGATTAGCACATCTCGTTGTTTGCTTCTCTGTAGCCGTAGGAAAGTTGTGTCAGGTTTTCCTAGCATTGTTATAATGTTGATTTCTTACATCGTATTATGTAAGTGCTATTTTTCATGATTGAAAGAAATTGTCATTTCTTACAATTACAGCCGTTATGCTGTCTGAGTCATTCCAGGTTTATCTCATAATCTGATGCATTTGCAAACTCCTTTCTGTTTCAGATGGCAGATCTTCCCCCTCGGCAGATCGTTCGTTTGACCAGGTGCCTCGGTGTGCGTGGCCATCCCGCCACGTTGATCGAGATGATGTCCTATGTGGGATATCGATGGTACCCTGAGTACACCATCGAGGAGCAGTTTCACGACTTCAACCAGACGCAGTTCCACTGCATTGTCCGGATCTACCCGCACCACGTTGGAGTCACCCAGCCTATCCACTTTGGACATGGCATTGGCGTTACCGAGAACATGGCTGTGCAGGATGCTGCATATTCATGTATTACCCTGCTGAGAGAGGAGCACACCATGCTGAGAGAGACTTCATTCCGCTATATCCCTGCTGCACTTCCAGGAGAAGAGGGATATTACACCGGACTCTACTCAGATCACTCTGCAGAGGATCCAACACTCCAGGTGACTGCTAGGTTTGCTAGTGACAGAGATCGTGATGCACGCGCTCTCCGTTTCGAGCTCCACGCCACCCGTGTTCGTCTGTACCGAGCATTGACGCTCTTGGCACCCTTCGTGAGCGTGGGATCAGTTGAGTATGATGCGATCTACCCAGTGAGGACCCAGATGCCTTCTCGAGTTGCTTGGCCCGAGATTGGAGGAATTTTTCCACCCCGTGGTCCTTTGCTTCCACCCTACACTAGACCTAGGCCCCATCCTTGCCCAAATGGATATCAGGGTCCACAAGCCTCCGTGTTTTCCGATGGTCACCTCCAGCTACCGGGATATGCGAGTAAATTTTATGAGGACTACTATGGAGATGGAGATGAGTGAGACCGCCTGTGGTCTTACTTAGTGATGGTGTAGTAGTATCTTAGTGTATTGTATGCAAGGTGTCTAAGTTCTAGAGGCTTAGATAAATAATGTATAGGAAGTCCGAGTGCCTCTGAAGGATGTATCATCTTCATCACGTTTGTATTAGCTTGGTGCTTGTACTAAAACGATGTATGGTTTGTATGACAGCTTGTGAATATATGGCTTGTATGCTTTATCACTATGTTGTCAAGATGATTACTTCCTTTGCTCTGTAATCCTTCCAGTACTTCAATACCTTGATTAGACTCTTCAAATCAACTCTGTTTGACTTTGGTTTTTCACCTTCAGGATGTCTCAAGGAACCCGTGGCCAGATTGGTCGTAACCAAGGTCGTGGGAACAACCAGGAGGAAGACAACCTTCCACCCCCACCCACGATGGCCCAAGTTCTGATGGAGGTCGAGAGGAACCGCCGTGACTCTCACCACCTGCTGGAAGTCATCGCACGCAACACCACTCAGCAGCGCAATGAGCTGGTGTCTCTGAACGACTTCATCCGGCTTCATCCCCCAGTTTTTAGTTACTCCACTGAGCCCCTTTACGCCGATGACTGGCTCCGTAGCATCGAGAGGAAGCTCCAAGCCGGTCATGTTGCAGATGGCGTCAAGGTCAGCTATGCCTCCTATCACCTCGAAGGTGCAGCAAGCTCTTGGTGGGAGAACTTTCTGAATATGCGTCCCGTTGGACCACCTGCATCTTGGGAGGAATTCTGCACTTCTTTCCGCGAGCACCACATTCCCAAGGGTCTTATGGACCGCAAGCGTGAGGAGTTCTGCAACCTCACACAAGGCAGAAGAACCGTGGACGAGTTTAGTCGTGAGTTCAACCGACTTGCTCGTTATGCAACTGAAGAAGTCTCCACCGACTCCAAGAAACAAGAGAGGTTCTGTCGTGGCCTCAACAGTGGACTCCGTCGTGAGCTCAACCTTCATGACTTTGCCACATTCCAGGTCCTTGTCAACAAGGCCATCAAAGCAGAGGACATGAACACCCCCAACGACTTTCGCAAACACCCTAGAGATGACAGCTCATCCAGTTCTGGCTCCCAGAAGCGCAAGATCTGGATCCCAAATAGCATGTTCCGCCAGAACAACCCACCGAGGCCATCCTATGTGGCGCCTCGTCCACCCACCCAGTTCCACCCAACTCCACCAAACAACCCAGCTCCACGAACTGTTTTCGGAGTCTGTTACAAGTGTGGTCAGGCAGGCCACTACTCTCGTGAGTGTCCCCAGAACCAGCTCCAGCATCAGAATGCTCCACCACGTGCCGGAGGCAACAACAACAACAATGGTCGTGGCAAGCCACCCCAGAAGGTCTACACCGCCAAACCCGCTCCTTCCGCCACTCGTGGACGTGTGAACCAGATTGCTGCTGAAGAGACTGACGACACCACTGACGTCATTCTTGGTACGCTCCCAGTCAATTTTGTTCCTACTTCCGTTCTTTTCGACCCAGGAGCATCTCATTCATTCATGTCGGAAAGTTATGCACTTCGTCATGAGTTACCTTTTGTTGAATTGTCCACTCCAATGATTATTCAAACTCCAGGGTCAAGATGGCAAACTAATAGAGTGAGCCATGGTAATCAAATTGCAATTGAGGGTTTAGTATTCCTTGCTTCACTCATAGCCCTCAAATCTTCAGACATTGATGTCATCCTTGGCATGGATTGGCTATCAAGACAGAATGCCTATCTGGATTGCAAAGGCAAATCCGTGAAACTCACCCACCCTTCAGGCACAACCGTTAACTATACCTCACCCAGAACAAGAACCCAAGTGCATTCCTTGAATGTACTTCCCCTTCCCGAACTTGAAGATATTCCGGTGGTTCGTGACTTCCCGGATGTCTTTCCTGAAGACCTGCCGGGCCTGCCACCCGACAGGTGTGTAGAGTTTATAGTGGATCTTGTTCCAGGAACCGCACCAATTTCCAAACGCCCATATAAAATGGCCCCACATGAGTTAGCTGAGCTAAAAACCCAACTTGATGCTTCGTTGGAAAAAGGCTTCATCCGCCCTAGCTCATCGCCATGGGGTTGCCCCGTTCTGTTCGTAAAGAAGAAAGATGGAACAGAAAGGATGTGCGTAGATTACCGCCCGCTAAACTTAGCGACGATAAAGAACAAATACCCATTGCCCAGGATCAATGATCTTTATGATCAACTTGCAGGATCCTCCGTCTTCTCCAAGATGGATTTGAGATTAGGTTATCATCAGATCAAAATCCGAAACGAGGACATTCCCAAAACGGCTTTTACTACTCGTTATGGTCTTTACGAGTACACCGTCATGTCCTTTGGTTTAACCAATGCCCCGCCACATTCTCACGCTTGATGAATTCGATCTTCATGGAGTACCTAGATAAATTTGTTGTAGTTTATCTTGATGATATTCTCATCTACTCGAAGAACGAAGGAGATCATGCCGAACACCTAAGGCTGGTATTGATGAAGCTTAGAGAGCATCGCCTGTACGCTAAATTCTCCAAGTGTGAATTCTGGCTACCAGAAGTGACCTACTTAGGCCACGTGATTTCTGCAAAAGGCATTGCTGTGAATCCCGAGAGAGTTCAGGCCGTCCTTGACTGGACTCCACCTGAATCGGTTAAGCAAGTTAGGAGTTTTCTTGGCCTAGCCAGCTATTGCCGTCGCTTCGTCGAGAACTTTTCTAAAGTTGCAAAGCCTCTAACTGAACTCCTCAAGAAAGATAAGAAATTCTTATGGACTCCCAAGTGCGAGGAAAGCTTTCAAGAGCTAAAAAGAAGATTAACTTCTGCACCCGTGCTTGCACCTCCAGACACCAAAAGAGATTTCGAGATCTATTGTGACGCATCACGGCAAGGGTTAGGATGCATACTTCTGCAAGATCGACATGTGGTAGCTTATGCTTCACGCCAGTTGCGGACACATGAAGAAAACTATCCTACCCATGACCTTGAACTCGCTGCCGTAGTTCATGCTCTAACAACTTGGCGACATTACCTCCTTGGTAATCGTTGTGAGATTTATTCCGACCACCAAAGCTTCAAATATATTTTCACCCAGCCAGATCTTAATCTCAGGCAAAGACGCTGGATTGAGTTGATAAAAGATTACGACGTAGGAATTTCTTACACCCTGGGGAAGGCCAATGTCACGGCTGATGCACTAAGTTGTAAGTCGTACTGTAACAACCTCATGTTACAGCAGTATCAACCACTTCTTCATGAGGACTTTCGCAAACTCAACCTTGAGATTGTTCCTCATGGCTATCTTTCTACCTTGGTGGTGAAACCAACTCTTGAGGATCAAATCATGGTTGCCCAAAGGCGTGCACGAGGTGTTTGCCGGATCAAGGAGAACATTGCTAGCGGAGTTGCTAAATGTTTCTCCACAGATAGCAAAGGAACGGTATTCTTTGAAAATCGTTTGGTAGTACCTAAGAATAAGGAACTAAGGCAACTCATCCTCAAAGAAGCCCATGACACACCCCTCTCAATTCATCCCGGTAGCAGAAAAATGTACCGAGATCTACGCCAGAGATTTTGGTGGACTAGGATGAAGAGAGACATTGCTCAATTTGTTGCCGAATGTGATGTTTGTCGTCGCATTAAGGCAGAACATCAAAAACCTGCTGGTACACTTCAACCTTTGCCTATTCCCGAGTGGAAATGGGACAAAGTCGGTATGGACTTCATCACCGACTTTCCAAGAACCCAGAAAGGAAACAATGCCATCTTCGTTGTCATAGATAGGCTTTCCAAAGTTGCTCACTTTCTTCCGGTTCGCGAGTCTATAACTGCTAGTCAGTTGGCGGACTTGTACATCTCCAGAATTGTGTCCCTTCACGACGTTCCTTTGGAAATCAATTCTGATCGCGGTAGCCTTTTTACCTCTAGATTTTGGGGAAGCTTTCAGAATGCTATGGGAACTCATCTCTCCTTTAGTACAGCTTTTCATCCTCAGTCTAGCGGTCAAGTCGAAAGGGTTAACCAAATTCTTGAAGACATGCTCAGAGCTTGTGTTATCTCATTCTGAAAGAATTGGGAGAATTCTCTTCCATTTGCCGAATTTGCTTATAACAATAGTTTTCAATCTAGTCTGAACATGGCTCCTTTTGAATTCCTTTATGGACGACGATGTCGAACACCACTAAACTGGTCTGAAACCGGTGAAAGACAATTCTTTGGACCGGACATGATCAAGGAAGAAGAAGAGCAAGTTCGTATCGTTCGTGAACAATTGAAAGCAGCCCAGACTCGTCAGAAAAGCTACTATGATCGTCATCATAGGCAAGAGAGCTACAATCTGGATGAGAAGGCTTACCTTCGGGTTACTCCTCTGAAGGGAACCCAACGTTTCGGTATCAAAGGCAAGTTGGCCCCACGTTACATCGGACCTTTCCGCATTATTGCTAAACGTGGAGAAGTTGCCTACCAACTTGAACTACCCCCGCACCTCTCCCGAGTACACGATGTATTCCATGTGTCCCAACTCAGGCGTTGCTTCAAGGACCCCATCCACGAAGTCGACCATGAAACGCTTGATCTCCAAGATGACCTTTCTTATCGGGAATACCCCGTTCGTATTCTTGATTCCGTAGAGCGTGTCACTCATCGTCAGAAGATTAGGTTTCTGAAAGTGCAATGGTCACACCACTCTGAAAGAGAAGCTACATGGGAAAGAGAAGACCGTCTCCTTACCGAGTACCCCTCCTTCCTCCCGCAGACTTCTGAATCTCGGGACGAGATTCTTTTGAGTGGGGGCGAGTTGTCAGAACCCTCTGTTAGGTATGTTCTAGGGTAAGCTAGTGCCTTTGCATCATGTCAAAATTTCAAAAAGAAATTTTGGAAATCAAATTCAAAATCCAAATGGGAGAAGGAACACCCCCCAGATGAATTAATTCAAAAGGCCAGATAAAAATCTTTTCCAAAAATTCATGTTAGAGTTTTGAAAAGTCTTATAAATGAGTGTGATCACATATCAAGTGATGTGGGAACCACCCCATGCTCATAGATTTTTCAAATATTCAAACAATACCTTGGAATTAAAGAAATACCCCTTTTTGATTTAAAATTCAAATCATTTGAATTTTAAAAATGTTGAAAGTTTATGAGTGGCTAGTCTATATTATTATGAGGCCATATAAAAGTTTTCAGCATTTAATAAAATGGTTTGGTATTTTTATCAGAGCCAAAACAAATTACAGAAAAAGAAAGGAAAGATTAAACAGACAGAAAAAGGAAAAGAGGGCTTACCTCAAAGAGGCCCAACTAGTCCCCCAGCCGGCCCAGCCCAGCTCCCCTCCCTGTCGTCTTCCTCGAGCAGGCACGGGCACAGCTGCGTCCCGGCCATGCCGAGCCCCGCCGCCATGCCTGGCCACCTCCTGCTTCCCCCTTGCCACATCCGCATGCCTGGAGACGCCCTGAAGCTTCCCCAGTCCATTCCCCCCCTCCACGAGCTCCCTCCCCTCCTCTCTCGCCCGTCTCGTCGTTGCCCGAGAAGAACGCCGGAGCGCCGTCGAGCCCCCGCGTGGCCACCGTGCTCCCCGCGACGCCTCGAGCTGTCCAGAAGAACCGCAACCATCGTCTTCATCGACCTGCAGAAGGAATCGGAGCCGAGCGCCTCCACGAGCTCGCTAGCTTCATCGTCTTCACCGCCGGCCTCCGTGGATCGACTTCAAATTCCGGCAGCTCCAGCGCCTCCCCGAGCAAGCCACCACTCCAGATAGATTCAGGGTGAGCTCACGGCCGGAACCCCTCACTTCTCCCCCTCGTTTGCTTCCTCTAGCCGGATCCGCCATGGACGCAGGAGCTCGTCGCCGCCATGGTCGTCGTCCTCCTCGCTCCAGTGCTCATCGTGAACCCCCAGTGCACGCGTTTGACTCCTGCACATGCTAGCGTTCGAACGAGCCCCGAATCAACTCCAACCGTGCACCACAACGTCATCTACGACCTCGCCGGTTCTCTGTTTCCGCCGGAGTCGTCGCCGTCGCCGATTCCGAGAACCCCATGACCCCCTGTTGCCTCCAGAAGACGCGGACGACCTCCAGGAGCAAGCCGGTGCCCTCCGTTTCCCCTCCCGTGGCCGGATTCGCATTCCCGTGCAGCGCCGCCGTGACTCCAGTCGCCGGCATTTAGCCGCCGGCGAGTTAGCCAAACCCCCCCCTGTTAATTACTCGGCTAATGACCCCTGGGTCACTGACCAGTGGGCCCAATGGCTTAATTAAGCCACTGGATTAATTTAACCCACGGGTTAAGTTAACCAGCCACTGACAGGGTGGCCCCACATGTCAGCCCCCCCCCCTGACGCCAGCTTGACGTCAGCCTGACGCAGTAAATCAATTAAATGAATTTCCAGAGATTATTTGAATTAAAAGAATTCCAGAAATTCCAGAAAATACCCCAAACTTTGGAAATTCATAGAAAATTCATATTAACTCCAAATTGGACAAATAATATATGAAAAATGATCAGGAGAAAATTATCTTTCCAAATATGCAACTTTCAACTCTGTTTGAGTTGAATTTAAAATGTGATTAGTAGCATTTGCTATTTGATTTAAATGGAATTAAATCAAATTCAAATCAAATATTTTGCAACTTGAACCATGGAAACATGCTACATTTCAATAACACATCAGAGGCATATCATACACATTTGAAGATAATTCAAAATGATCAAACTATATCACATATAACTTGGTTAATGTTGAATTCAAATGTGGAGTTTGAATTTGCAATTCAAATTGCAATATACTCCATTTAAATGGAATGCTCAACACATCTGTACCATGAACATCACCCTTTCAATATTATTCATGTGATTGTGCATTGTACTTTCTGTTGATTCTATGATTGTCATGTTGCTGATAGACGTGGAACCGGAGCAAGAGGTCACCCCCTTCGTTGAAGACCCCGAACCCGAACCTCATCAGCAAGGCAAGCAAACCCCCATTGATCATGTCGATAAAATCCCACTTCCCTCTCATGTCTCGCTTATGCATTGTTTAGGATGATCACCATGTTACGATTCTACCGCATAGATGAACCCATTCCTTTGCATGACCTATCATTTTGTCACAGTAGTAAGAAAACCACAATCCTAGCAACTGTAGGAGTTGTTTGATATCATGTGGCCCCTGCAATGTTATCGCTTATTGCATGCTTAGTATGATACCATGTTGTTACTGTGATGTGAGTCGGGATGGGAATGATCATGTTGATGATGGTAGAAAAGTGTTGGTGAATCGACCCTAATACAAGGTGAACGATGAGAGGCTGTGTAGGAGTACACGGTGGGTTGTCTCGTTGAACACCGCCCTAGTACGAGTTCTTGTGTGGTGATCCAAGATGAAGAGTACAACCACACATTGGGCTCACTGACCCCTCTCAACCTATTAACTCATCCCTTTCGATGTCCAGATGTCGCAGTAGTTCGGAGTTCTGGTAGGCTTGTGGCCTGGATGCTAAGTGAGAGAACGGCTCAACCGAGACCGGCTTATGCACCACGCACACATCGCTTGGGTCCACTTCGGTAAACCGGCCGGGTTCACGATTGTGGTAACCAACCCAAGTAGGCGGCTTTCTCGGACTAGATAGGCTATGAGGTAACAGTTGTGGTGAGCATCCTCGCCGGCACCCCTTGAATGGTGTCGAGATCAAAGGCGGTAAATGATGATCATGTGTGTGTAGCGGTACACCCTTGCAAGGTTAACAAAACTATTCGAATAGCCGCGTCCGCGGTTATGGACTACTTGGAAAGCTTAGCTTGATTATTAGATAACTTGAACCGGATACTTCTAAAACACACCAAGATAAGTGTGAGTGCTATGGCGTGCTTTCTCGTGGGGAAGTCGAGGAAGGCACCATAGTGGTGTATTGGTTGGTGAAAGTAGTGGACTCGTGTACGCTTCTTACCTCAAATTCTGGTACTCGTAGTTCAGGATTAGCCAAGTCAAAGCTGGCATTTCTGCAAGTGAACCCCACCTCCCTTTACCTTGATACATGTGCATGAGTAGCATAGCTCCTATGTAAGTCTTGCTGAGTACGCCTTTGTACTCACGTTTGCTTAATCTATGTTTTAGATGATGCCACTGACCCCGAAGGTGGTTTCTTCATCGAGCTGGACGACTGAAGTTAAGCTAGTCTAGTCCCAGTCAGCAGACTGGTTCCCTCGTGGAGGGCTTTGTGTTTGAATAAGGCTTCTTAAGACATTTGTTAAACTTTTCTGTACTCAGACATAATTTGCTTCCGCTCTGTGTTGTAATGTTGGATCACATGTATGTGATCTCTGTGTGTACTCTATAAGAGTTATAAATAAAATGTACACTTTGTAGAGAATTTCAATGGTACCTACTGTTCATACAAGGCATGTGTGCTGCGTGTATGTTTATAACATGCATGTCTTTGTATGGGTTTTCGAGACCTTAGTTGTGTTCTGGCTGGCGGTCTTTCATACACCAAGTGGCCCTTAGATGTGCGCAGCTTGGGGCATCGCGATGCGATTGCTCGAGACTCCGTCTCGTGCACACTTTGTGGTATGATCGAGCCCGCCCTAGACCCGGACTAAGTGATCGGGCTGGAGTAAGTCTATGTAAGAGTTTTGAGATAGTCGATAGTATGGTTGAGGCGACTTGTCTTTGAATATGGGAGTTCACCACCCATATCATTAGACTTGTGTGCGTACGATGAGGACCCATTTCAGTTGATCATCCGGCCTGGATGGGATGCCCCTCACGTGCGATGCTTTCCGAGAATGTTCAGTGCTTGGCCTTGTCTTCTTAGACAAGTGGGTGCGGTTCTCGGCTCTCCATATGACTATGTCTTAACTGTACTTGCATACGCTAACCCCGGGTCCCGACAGACAATCTTTATGGACTGATGGTTTCCTTGAGTTATACTTTAAGGTTTGTCCATGGGCAACGCTTGAAGATCATATGGTGGCTTCAAGGTTGTAAGATGAAGATTACGTGTTGACCAAGGTGTTCTTCATGGAGCTATCCAAAGATTGGTCAAGTAGATGTGTGCAAGGTCAAGAGGAGCATCACGAAGATATCGTATGCTTGGAGCTTGCCGACCATTTGGTGATAATGGTCATGTGAAGATGTGCCTAAAAGAGGCTCACCCATAATGGTGTATGGGGGAGCTATCTACGAGTCTTCATCGAGCCGGAAGAATCAAGGAAGATGTTCCAACTTGAGGCGGGCATGATCGTCATCATCAAGCTCAAGTGGATTATGCGCAAGACAAAGGTTTGACTAGATAGGTGTCTAGTTTACCGGTCTCTTGGTGGTAGTTAGGAGACCGTGTTATAGGCTAGGCCGAGTCGTTCGTGGAGAGCTCAAACCTTTTGCATCCTTGGCATCATCTTTATTGGTTCTTGTTTGGCTTTTCTCTTTGTGAGTTTTGGAGCTTGTGGTCTTCTTCATGACAAGATCATGTTCATCGAAAACGGATTTCATATGCATCTTCTCTTATGATTTTCGATGCGGGAGATTTTCCGGTTATTCTTGGTTAGAGGTCTCACACCTCTATGTGATTAGGCAGCTCTGTTCGTTAGCTTTCCATCAAGCTTGAGTTTGCCTTAATCGGAGCTCATTTGCAGAAGTTATGGCAGTTCAGGGTTTGCCTGTTTCATTTGGAGATCATCTGTTGTGTGGCCTGGGCTCCCTGGTTCTTCCAGGGCGGTAGTACCGCTTCCAGTGCGGTAGTACCGTGCAACGGTAGTACCGCGGGCAAGTACCGCACTCACTACCGTAAGTCCACTGGACTTTGCGGTAGTGGGCACGGCACTAGGCTTCGGTAGTACCTTGGGGCGATAGTACCGCGCTCGGTGCGGTAGTACCGCACCACGGTAGTACACAGAGGAAAAAAGAGGAGAAAAGATGAAAGCTCAGGAACACGAAGGAAAACAGAGAAAGAGGAGTAAGGCAATGGCTGGGTAAAACGTACAATTCACCCGGCCGTATGGTATCTAAGTCAAGAGCCTGGCAAGAAGGGCCACCGGCCAACCTTTTCGCCCAGAAAAACGTGCCACGATCCCGTACAGAGGCGAAAAGCATGGAAAATACAACCGGCACAGTAACAACACCGCCCACTACGCGCGCAAAAAGAGGACCATGATCGCACGACGCGAAAATTTCGGCGGGACAGCGCCAAGTCATTTCACACGACAGGCCGCAGCGGTCAACAAATTGCAGAAGACCACGCCAACGTCATATCACAGCAAGGCGTACTCCGTACGCCATCAAGGCCCAGAGATTCCATCTTTTAGATCTTTTCCCCAAGGAAGAAAAACATCTTACTCCCATTGGGAGCGTACATCATAAGAGTCCCGGGTGCTCCCTCACCCAAAGGTCAGCCACGTGCTCGAGTGAACACTCGCACTTATGAGAGTCTCGGGTGCTCCCTCAACCCGACGTAAGACAAACAAATATTCGCCAAGACCACACGGAACTAAGAGTCTCGGGTGCTCCCTCACCTGAAGAGCCGAAACGGCGTTCGAGTGATTACTCGCGAAAAACCCCCCAACTGAGCACTCGAAAACAAAGCTCCTCGGGTGAATGAGTGAACAGCTCGCTTGATGTTTTGTTCCAAGCGGGTGCAATGCTATAAGGCTCCGCGCCTCAAAAACACACATTCCTGGAACACGATACACTGTGCCCAGATGCCACGCCATATTAGCGTGTAGGTAAGACCCCGCTGCGAAGTACGGCCGGGCTGGGACTTGCCGAAGAGCGATTTCACTCCCAACCTTTCCCATGCGCAGAGCATGATAGAAAAGCCGGGCGGACGCGCCTTAGGCTACACACATTACTTTCCCATGCTACACACATTACTGGCGGCAAATGAACACCGTAAGACCTGAAGCGGCCGGACTTTTGTTCGACACCAGTGTTCCAAGCTCACGTCGAGGGACGTGGGTTTGATTGGGCTACTGTGATATTTTCCCTAGTGCAATTCACCAAGGCTCGACCCGTCGACTCCTTGGGCCCTTTCAGCTTAGCATCCCTCGAAACAGGTTTTGTCATGGCCACCAGACTGCCAGCGACCCACGGATGAACCGTGCATATCAACGAACGACAAATGAATGTACTCGAGTCCCTGCGTGACTCTTCGAGTCCCCCAGGCACTCGGGGGCTACTGACGAGGGGGTGACCCCACGCCTCCTACGTATGAGCCTACCTGGTGTCCATGAAGGCAGAAGTCCCATGAATATAGTCCTCGGCCCACTAGTTGGCACCGACGTAGGAGTCCTCGACTCACAAGGAAGGTGCGAAGACCTGTCGTACGGAGCAAGCTAGGGTTAGGAAAGTTTACCTGTACACGTAGATGAACTCCCCGAGACCTAGCCCGGTATATAAGGGCTAGGAGGGGCGACGCCAAATACATTGAATCTCACCTGTAACCCTAGCCTTGAGCGCTCCAGCTCTGTTCGTTAGCTTTCCATCAAGCTTGAGTTTGCCTTAATCGGAGCTCATTTGCAGAAGTTATGGCAGTTCAGGGTTTGCCTGTTTCATTTGGAGATCATCTGTTGTGTGTCCTGGGCTCCCTGGTTCTTCCAGGGCGGTAGTACCGCTTCCAGTGCGGTAGTACCGTGCCATGGTAGTACCGCGGGCAAGTACCGCACTCACTACCGTAAGTCCACTGGACTTTGCGGTAGTGGGCACGGCACTAGGCTTCGATAGTACCTTGGGGCGATAGTACCGCGCTCGGTGCGGTAGTACCGCACCACGGTAGTACACAGAGGAAAAAAGAGGAGAAAAGATGAAAGCTCAGGAACACGAAGGAAAACAGAGAAAGAGGAGTAAGGCAATGGCTGGGTAAAACCTACAATTCACCCGGCCGTATGGTATTTAACTCAAGAGCCTGGCAAGAAGGGCCACCGGCCAACCTTTTCGCCCAGAAAAACGTGCCACGATCCCGTACAGAGGCGAAAAGCATGGAAAATACAACCGGCACAGTAACAACACCGCCCACTACGCGCGCAAAAAGAGGACCATGATCGCACGACGCGAAAATTTCGGCGGGACAGCGCCAAGTCATTTCACACGACAGGCCGCAGCGGTCAACAAATTGCAGAAGACCACGCCAACGTCATATCACAGCAAGGCGTACTCAGTACGCCATCAAGGCCCAGAGATTCCATCTTTTAGATCTTTTCCCCAAGGAAGAAAAACATCTTACTCCCATCGGGAGCGTACATCATAAGAGTCCCGGGTGCTCCCTCACCCAAAGGTCAGCCACGTGCTCGAGTGAACACTCGCACTTATGAGAGTCTCGGGTGCTCCCTCAACCCAATGTAAGACAAACAAACATTCGCCAAGACCACACGGCACTAAGAGTCTCGGGTGCTCCCTCACCTGAAGAGCCGAAACGGCGTTCGAGTGATTACTCGCGAAAAACCCCCCGACTGAGCACTCGAAAACAAAGCTCCTCAGGTGAATGAGTGAACAGCTCGCTTGGTGTTTTGTTCCAAGCGGGTGCAATGCTATAAGGCTACGCGCCTCAAAAACACACATTCCTGGAACACGATACACTGTGCCCAGATGCCACGCAAGATTAGCGTGTAGGTAAGACCCCGCTGCGAAGTACGGCCGGGCTGGGACTTGCCGAAGAGCGATTTCACTCCCAACCTTTCCCATGCGCAGAGCATGATAGAAAAGTCGGGCGGACGCGCCTTAGGCTACACACATTACTGGCGGCAAATGAACACCGTAAGACCTGAAGCGGCCGGACTTTTGTTCGACACCAGTGTTCCAAGCTCACGTCGAGGGACGTGGGTTTGATTGGGCTACTGTGATATTTTCCCTAGTGCAATTCACCAAGGCTCGACCCGTCGACTCCTTGGGCCCTTTCAGCTTAGCATCCCTCGAAACAGGTTTTTTCATGGCCACCAGACTGCCAGCGACCCACGGATGAACCGTGCATATCAACGAACGACAAATGAATGTACTCGAGTCCCTGCGTGACTCTTCGAGTCCCCCAGGCACTCGGGGGCTACTGACGAGGGGGTGACCCCACGCCTCCTACGTATGAGCCTACCTGGTGTCCATGAAGGCAGAAGTCCCATGAAGATACGTCCTCGGCCGACTAGTTGGCACCGACGTAGGAGTCCTCGATTCACAAGGAAGGTGCGAAGACCTGTCGTACGGAGCAAGCTAGGGTTAGGAAAGTTTACCTGTACACGTAGATGAACTCCCCGAGACCTAGCCAGGTATATAAGGGCTAGAAGGGGCGACGCCAAAGACATCGAATCTCACCTGTAACCCTAGCCTTGAGCGCTCCAGCTCTGTTCGTTAGCTTTCCATCAAGCTTGAGTTTGCCTTAATCGGAGCTCATTTGCAGAAGTTATGGCAGTTCAGGGTTTGCCTGTTTCATTTGGAGTTCATCTGTTGTGTGGCCTGGGCTCCCTGGTTCTTCCAGGGCGGTAGTACCGCTTCCAGTGCGGTAGTACCGTGCCATGGTAGTACCGCGGGCAAGTACCGCACTCACTACCGTAAGTCCACTGGACTTTGCGGTAGTGGGCACGACACTAGGCTTCGGTAGTACCTTGGGGCGATAGTACCGCGCTCGGTGCGGTAGTACCGCACCATGGTAGTACACAGAGGAGAAAAGAGGAGAAAAGATGAAATCTCAGGAACACGAAGGAAAACAGAGAAAGAGGAGTAAGGCAATGGCTGGGTAAAACCTACAATTCACCCGGCCGTATGGTATTTAACTCAAGAGCCTGGCAAGAAGGGCCACCGGCCAACCTTTTCGCCCAGAAAAACGTGCCACGATCCCGTACAGAGGCGAAAAGCATGGAAACTACAACCGGCACAGTAACAACACCGCCCACTACGCGCGCAAAAAGAGGACCATGATCGCACGACGCGAAAATTTTGGCGGGAAAGCGCCAAGTCATTTCACACGACAGGCCGCAGCGGTCAACAAATTGCAGAAGACCACGCTAACGTCATATCACAGCAAGGCGTACTCAGTACGCCATCAAGGCCCAGAGATTCCATCTTTTAGATCTTTTCCCCAAGGAAGAAAAACATCTTACTCCCATCGGGAGCGTACATCATAAGAGTCCCGGGTGCTCCCTCACCCAAAGGTCAGCCACGTGCTCGAGTGAACACTCGCACTTATGAGAGTCTCGGGTGCTCCCTCAACCCGACGTAAGACAAACAAACATTCGCCAAGACCACGCGGCACTAAGAGTCTCGGGTGCTCCCTCACCTGAAGAGCCGAAACGGCGTTCGAGTGATTACTCGCGAAAAACCCCCCGACTGAGCACTCGAAAACAAAGCTCCTCGGGTGAATGAGTGAACAGCTCGCTTGATGTTTTGTTCCAAGCGGGTGCAATGCTATAAGGCTACGCGCCTCAAAAACACATATTCCTGGAACACGATACACTGTGCCCAGATGCCACGCAAGATTAGCGTGTAGGTAAGACCCCGCTGCGAAGTACGGCCGGGCTGGGACTTGCCGAAGAGCGATTTCACTCCCAACCTTTCCCATGCGCAGAGCATGATAGAAAAGTTGGGCGGACGCGCCTTAGGCTACACACATTACTGGCGGAAAATGAAAACCGTAAGACCTAAAGCGGCCGGACTTTTGTTCGACACCAGTGTTCCAAGCTCACGTCGAGGGACGTGGGTTTGATTGGGCTACTGTGATATTTGCCCTAGTGCAATTCACCAAGGCTCGACCCGTCGACTCCTTGGGCCCTTTCAGCTTAGCATCCCTCGAAACAGGTTTTGTCATGGCCACCAGACTGCCAGCGACCCACGGATGAACCGTGCATATCAACGAACGACAAATGAATGTACCCGAGTCCCTGCGCGACTCTTCGAGTCCCCCAGGCACTCGGGGGCTACTGACGAGGGGGTGACCCCACGCCTCCTACGTATGAGCCTACCTGGTGTCCATGAAGGCAGAAGTCCCATGAAGATACGTCCTCGGCCCACTAGTTGGCACCGACGTAGGAGTCCTCGACTCACAAGGAAGGTGCGAAGACTTGTCGTACGGAGCAAGCTAGGGTTAGGAAAGTTTACCTGTACACGTAGATGAACTCCCCGAGACCTAGCCAGGTATATAAGGGCTAGGAGGGGCGACGCCAAAGACATCGAATCTCACCTGTAACCCTAGCCTTGAGCGCTCCAGCTCTGTTCGTTAGCTTTCCATCAAGCTTGAGTTTGCCTTAATCGGAGCTCATTTGCAGAAGTTATGGCAGTTCAGGGTTTGCCTGTTTCATTTGGAGTTCATCTGTTGTGTGGCCTGGGCTCCCTGGTTCTTCCAGGGCGGTAGTACCGCTTCCAGTGCGGTAGTACCGCGGGCAAGTACCGCACTCACTACCGTAAGTCCACTGGACTTTGCGGTAGTGGGCACGGCACTAGGCTTCGGTAGTACCTTGGGGCGATAGTACCGCGCTCGGTGCGGTAGTACCGCACCATGGTAGTACACAGAGGAGAAAAGATGAAAGCTCAGGAACACGAAGGAAAACAGAGAAAGAGGAGTAAGGCAATGGCTGGGTAAAACCTACAATTCACCCGGCCGTACGGTATTTAACTCAAGAGCCTGGCAAGAAGGGCCACCGGCCAACCTTTTCTCCCAGAAAAACGTGCCACGATCCCGTACAGAGGCGAAAAGCATGGAAAATACAACCGGCACAGTAACAACACCGCCCACTACGCGCGCAAAAAGAGGACCATGATCGCACGACGCGAAAATTTCGGCGGGACAGCGCCAAGTCATTTCACACGACAGGCCGCAGCGGTCAACAAATTGCAGAAGACCACGCCAACGTCATATCACAGCAAGGCGTACTCAGTACGCCATCAAGGCCCAGAGATTCCATCTTTTAGATCTTTTCCCCAAGGAAGAAAAACATCTTACTCCCATCGGGAGCGTACATCATAAGAGTCCCGGGTGCTCCCTCACCCAAAGGTCAGCCACGTGCTCGAGTGAACACTCGCACTTATGAGAGTCTCGGGTGCTCCCTCAACCCGACGTAAGACAAACAAACATTCGCCAAGACCACACGACACTAAGAGTCTCGGGTGCTCCCTCACCTGAAGAGCCCAGCCGCGCGATTGTCGTCTTCCTCCCCCGCGGCTCCAAGCAGCTCGCTGGAGCTGGGAGCGCGGCGGAGACGCCACCGCGACGCCTGGCGGCTTCCAGACCTCCCTCTGGCCTGTAAGCACGCCATGGAGCTGCCCGCAAACCCCCACACCCTTTTCCCCTCCTCTGGCTTCCTCCCTGCCTCTCTTCCCCGTGAATCCAGCGCCACCAGTAACCCTAGCGGAGCACGCCGCCATAGAGTGCGTGGCCACCTTGCTACCCTCGCCGCACCGCCGTGTCCGTTGAACTCCCCGTCCACGTCTCCATCAAGCTGCCGTGTTAATTCGAGCCAAGCGCCACTGGAGGAGACGTCCGCTTCAAGAAGTCATCGCCGGCCGCCGAGCTCGTCTCCACGAATTCCACCGCCACCTCGCCTCCTCCGGCTACCCCGAGCTCACCGTCGCGTTCAGCGTAAGGAGCTCTCCTTTTCCCCCCACTCCGCTGGCCTTTTAGCACCCCGTGGCTGGATTCCGGCGAGGCAGTGTCTCAGCCGCCGCCATGGTCGATGCTCCCGAGCTCTGGAACACGCCAGTGACCCCCCAATGGGTCCACTGGACGCGCGAGAGCAAGGGCTCTCTCCTGGTGCTTCATGCGAGTCAAATGGAGGTCAGGAGCCTCTCCCCTGTCGCAGCAGTACCACGGCCGCCGCGCCACGTTGACGCCGGCGAGGCTCCGGCCACCCCCGAACCTCCCCGTGGGCACTGGGTGACGCGGGTGACCTCGGTCGTCACTCTGGTGGTCTCGGCGAGCTCTCCAGTGGCCGGATTCGCCACTCCGGCGAGGCGCCGCCGCGTCCAGTGACGCCGGCGTCGAGCCGCCAGCAGCCCAGGCCATTAGGGCCTTAATAACCCTGCTAATCCCCCCTTTAGCCAATGACATGTGGACCCCAGACCCCCTAACACTCACTGTTAACTCTAATTAAACGGAAGTTAACCCAGGCTCACTGACCTGCGGGTCCCACGCATCAGGTTGACCAGTCAACAGCCCTGGCGTCAGCATGACACAATGCTGATGCAGAAAAGCCTTTTCCAGAGATTTAAAATATTCCAGAAAATCATTTAAACTTTGGAAATTCATAACTAATTCATTATAACTCCAAATATAACAAATAATATGTCTAAAATTATCAGAAAAATCCAAGGATTATGAATATGGGCTCTGTTTTCATGTTTGACCATTTTAAAATGGGTGAACAGTGCAAAACATCCATATGGCTTTAATTCAAATTCAAATTTGAAGCACATTTGCAAATGACTTTGCATGTGACTTCTTTTAAATGGAATTGTACACACTTTGTGACCAAGAACATCACTATTTCAATTTTGATCATGTGTTTGATGCATTGCAAATAAGTTTATACCCTTGTTTGATTGTTTGCTCGATAGACGTGCATACGGAACCGGAGGCCACCCCCTTCGTTGAAGACCCCGATATCGAACCTCGTCAGCAAGGCAAGCAAACCCCCTTTGATCATGTCTATAAAATCCTACTTCCCTCTCAGTCTCCCTTATGCATGTTTAGGAGATCATCGAGACACGTTCTTTCGCATAGTTGAACCCATTCCGATGCATGACCTATCATTTTGCCACCGTATTAAGCAACCACAATCCTAGCAGATTTAGGAGTTGGTTGATGAGCATGTGGCCCCCTACAACTGTTACTGCTTTTGCTGCTTAGGGGTACAATGAGGATGTTTTGATTGTGAGTCGGGATGGAATAAACACAGTGATGCTGATGATAAACGTGTTGGTGAATCCACCCTAAACAAAGGTGAACGATGAGAGGCTGTGTAGGAGTACACAGTGGGTTGTCTCGTTGAACACTGCCCTAGGCCCCGAGTTCCTGTTTTGTGATCCAAGACAAAGAGTATGACCACATGTAGGGTTTTATGGGAGCCCCGTTTGGCCTCTTTACGTACCCAATCCAGTCCAGGGGTCACACTAGATTCGGGCTTTCCATTTGATTTATGTATAGATATGTGGGTGGACCTGTGAGGCAGTGAAACCATCTGTCAAAGGTGGCGTCTCGGTCACTTACATTATCTGAGTCCGTTTCGTGGAACCGGCCGGACTCTCGAGCGGTGACAAACTCAGGTAGTCGACTCCTGGATTAGAAAAGGTGATGTGAGGGTAGTGCCTTGGTTTCATCCACGTCCGACATCCGCTGAAGGATGACAAGAACGAGACGATAAGTGATGACACGCGTGTGAAGATGTACACCCCTGCAGGGTTAATGAACTATTCGAATAGCCGTGTCCGCGGTTATGGACTACATGGAAACCTCTACTTGATCATAGATAACTCGAATGGATACTTATAAAACTCGCAAGATAAGCGTGAGTGCTATGGTGTGCTTCTTCGTGGGGAAGTCGAGGAAGTAACCATAGTGGTGTATTGTTTGGAGATGTAGTGGACTCGTGTACGCTTCTTACCTCAAGTCTGGTACTCGTAGTACAGGATTAGCCAAGTCAAAGCTGGCACTTCTGCATGATGAAACCCCACCTCCCTTTACCTTGATACTTGAGCATGAGTAGTATAGATCTGATGTAAGTCTTGCTGAGTATGACTTTGTACTCACGTTTGCTTATTTTATGTTTTAGATGAGAACCGGACCCCGATGGAGTCACTTTCGTGAAGCTCGATGTTGACCTTGGTAGTATAATCCCAGACAGCAGTCTGGTCCCTCGTGGAAGGGCATGTTTGTTTACAAGGCTTCTCTAAGCCATTTGTTAAACTTGTCTGTACTCAGACCTAATTTGCTTCCGTTGTATGATGTAATGTTGATCACAGACATGTGATCTTTGTATGCTCTATATGTATAAGTCAATAAAGAATACTTTGTAGAGTTATGTGATGATACCTGCTGTTCATACTAGGCATGTGTGCTGCGTGTATGTTTATAACATGCATGTCTTAGTATGGGTTTTCGAGACCTTAGTTGTGATCTGGCTGGCGGTCTTTTATACACCAAGTGGCCCTTAGATGTGCGCAGCTTGGGGCATCGCGATGCGATTTTTCGTGACTCTGTCACGTGCACACTTTGTTGTATGATCGAGCCCGCCCTAGACCCCGACTAAGTGATCGGGCTGGAGTAAGTTTATGTAAGAGTTAGGATTCAATCGATAACATGGTTGACGCAACTTGTCTATGAGTATGGGATTCACCACCCATAAGCATTTAGACTTGTGAGCGGACGTTGAGGACCCATCTCAGTTGATCATCCGGCCTGAATGGGATGCCCCTCACGTTCGATGCTTACCGAGAACGTTCTGTGCTTGGCCTTGTCTGCTTAGACAAGTGGGTACGGTTCTCGGCTCTCCATGTGATTGTATCGTGACTGGAATTACATACGCTAACCCCGGGTCCCGACAGACTTGGTATCAGAGCAGGACTGTCTGTAGGCTTATCAAACCCTTGGTCGAAGTCGAGTCTAGCATTCTATAGTTATATAGTTACTTGGGTATATAAGGGAACAACGTAAGGCTTATTTTTCTCCTTATCCTCATCGATCTGAGTTCTGAGTCACCCTTATCTTTTCTACGGGATGATAGGACTAGGCTCATCTATGTCTGACTAGAACATCTCGTTGAGTGCTTCCTTTTAGCCGTAGGATTGTTGTGGTCGTCCAGACCCATCGTTCTGTTGAGTTCCTTGAAGAATTTCTGCCTAATTTCTTCGAGGTTGTTTCATTTTCCATCCCGGTGTAGCCGTTATGCTGCCGGAATTATTCCAAGTTTCTGTGGATCATTGCCTTCGCATTACAATCTTTTCCTCCTTCATCATGTCTTGTTATCCTTGAACCCATCATTCAACCTGTTCTGATTGTTGATTTTATCACACAGGATGTCAGATGGAACTCGTAGTGATGTTCGTCGGAATCGAGACCGTGTTCGGAATCGAAATGATGATGCACCTCCACCACCGCCTTCTGCGGCGGAAATCATGATGGAAGCTGAGAAGAATCAACGTGATCAAACACGCCTTCTGGAGCTAATCGAGCAGAATACCTCACGTCATCGTAATGTGGTTGTGAGCATTCAGGACTTCATCCTCCTCAAGCCACCGGTATTCCGATGTTCTTCTGAGCCCCTTGAAGCTGATGATTGGCTCCGTTCCATCGAGCGTAAGCTTGATACTGCACATGTTGCTCCCGATGATCGAGTTATATTCGCGGCATACTTTCTGGAAGGTGCTGCTGCTGAATGGTGGGAGAACTATGTTGCGATGCAGCCTGATGGTCACTTAGTGACTTGGCAGGAGTTCCGTGATGCCTTTCGAGGGTTCCACCTTTTGGATGAGTTGATGGAGCGCAAGAAGGAAGAGTTCTGCAATCTCACTCAAGGAGAGATGTCCATCCATGAGTATGTGAGAGAGTTCAACCGTCTTGCTCGGTATGCCCAAGATGAGATCACCACCGATGCCAGAAAGCAGGCAAGGTTCCGTAAGGGACTTAGCCCCATCCTTCGTCATGATCTCAACCTCATCGAATTTGCCACCTTTGAGGATTTAGTCAACAGATCCTTCAGAGCTGAGCATGGCAATGAAATTTTCGAAGAGTCCCGTAAGCATGCTCTTGAGCTTGCTCCTTCTTCAAGTTCAGCCCCTCAGAAACGCCGAATTTGGATTCCAACCAGAGCCATACCTCAAAACTTTCTGCAGAGACCAACCTCCAATATATGCCATCCACCCCAACACATTATTCCACCCCGGAGTGATGGTGTGCAACCAAGCCATCCCACTCCCAACATTTCAGACAGGGTATGCTTTAAGTGTGGTCTTCCAGGCCATTACTATCGTCAATGCCCTCAGGTCTTGATGGCACCACGTCATTCTTGACCTAAGCCTCCAAAGAAAGCAACCACCAAAACCATCCCAACAAAGCCTTCATCCACAAGTAGTGGATGTGTGAACCAAATCTCAGTTGAGAAAACCACTGCTGCTTCTGACGTCATTCTTGGCACACTCCCAGTCAATCATGTCCCCGCCTCCGTTCTTTTCGATCCAGGAGCTTCTCATTCATTCATGTCGGAGAGTTATGCACTTCGTCATGAATTCCCTTTTGAAGAAATGTTTTCTCCAATGATCATTCAAACTCCTGGTTCAAAGTGGCAAACTAATAGAGTAAGCCATGGCAATCAAATTGCAATTGAGGGTTTAGTATTCCTTGCTTCTCTTATAGCCCTCAAATCTTCGGACATTGATGTCATCCTAGGAATGGATTGGTTATCGAGGCAAAATGCTTTCCTTGATTGTAAAGCCAAATCAGTCAAACTCACCCACCCTTCAGGCCAGACCATTGACTATACATCACCCAGCTCTAGAACCCAAATGTATACCTTGAATGTGCTTCCACTTCCAGACCTTGAAGATGTTCCGGTGGTTCATGACTTCCCGGATGTCTTTCCTGAACAGCTGCCGGGAATGCCACCCGACAGGTGTGTAGAATTCATAGTGGATCTTATACCAGGCACAACCCCAATCTCCAGACGCCCATATAGAATGGCCCCACATGAGTTAGCTGAGCTAAAAACCCAACTTGATGCTTCGTTGGCAAAAGGCTTCATCCACCCTAGCTCATCGCCATGGGGATGCCCCGTTCTGTTCGTAACGAAGAAAGATGGAACAGAAAGGATGTGCGTAGACTATCGCCCGCTAAATCTAGCGACGATAAAGAACAAGTACCCATTGCCCAGGATCAATGATCTTTATGATCAACTTGCAGGATCCTCTGTCTTCTCCAAGATGGATTTGAGATTAGGCTATCATCAAATCAAAATCCGAAATGAGGACATTCCAAAAACGGCTTTCACTACTCGTTATGGTCTTTACGAGTATACCGTCATGTCCTTCGGTTTAACCAATGCCCCCGCCACATTCTCACGCTTGATGAATTCGATCTTCATGGAGTACCTAGATAAATTTGTTGTGGTTTATCTCGATGATATTCTCATCTACTCGAAGAACGAAGAAGATCATGCCCAACACCTAAGGCTGGTATTGATGAAACTTAGAGAGCGCCGCCTTTATGACAAGTTCTCCAAGTGTGAATTTTGGCTACCAGAAGTGACCTACTTAGGACACGTGATTTCTGCGAAAGGTGTTGCAGTCAATCCCGAGAGAGTTCTGGCCGTCCTTGACTGGACTCCACCTGAATCGGTTAAGCAAGTTAGGAGTTTTCTTGGCCTAGCCAGCTATTGCCGCCACTTTGTCGAGAACTTTTCTAAAGTTGCAAAGCCTCTTATTGAACTCCTCAAGAAAGATAAGAAATTACAATGGACCCCCAAGTGCGAGGAAAGCTTTCAAGAGTTAAAAAGAAGATTGACTTCTGCACCCGTACTTGCACCTCCAGACACCAAAAGGGATTTCGAGATCTATTGTGATGCTTCACGGCAAGGGTTAGGATGCATACTTATGCAAGATCGACATGTGGTAGCTTATGCTTCGCGCCAGTTGCGGCCACATGAAGAGAACTATCCTACCCATGATCTTGAACTCGCTGCCGTAGTTCATGCCCTGAAGACTTGGCGACATTACCTCCTTGGTAATCGTTGTGAGATCTATTTTGATCACCAAAGCCTCAAATACATATTCACCCAGCCAGATCTTAATCTCAGGCAAAGACGCTGGATAGAGTTGATAAAAGATTATGACTTAGGAATTTCTTACACCCCAGGCAAGGCCAATGTCATGGCTGATGCGCTAAGTCATAAGTCGTATTGTAACAACCTCGTGTTACAACAGTATCAACCACTTCTTCATGAGGAATTTTGCAAGCTCAATCTCGAGATTGTTCCTCGTGGACCTCTTTTCAACTTGGTGGCAAAACCAACCCTTGAGGATCAAATTATAGCCACCCAGAAACAAGATAGTAGTATTCAAGAGATCAAGCAGAACATTGTTAGCGGAGTTGCTAAATATTTTTCTGCAAATGATCAAGGAACGATATTCTTCGAAAATCGTTTAGTAGTTCCTGAAAATGAAAACCTAAAGCAGCTGATCCTTAAGGAAGCTCATGACACACCCCTCTCGATTCATCCCGGTAGCACAAAAATGTACCGAGATCTACGCCAGAGATTTTGGTGGACCCGGATGAAGAGAGACATTGCACAATTTGTTGCTGAATGTGATGTTTGTCGACGCATTAAGGCAGAACACCAAAGACCTGCTGGTACTCTTCAACCATTGTCTATTCCCGAGTGGAAATGGGACAAGGTCGGTATGGACTTCATCACCGGCTTTCCAAAAACCCAGAAAGGAAACAATGCCATCTTCGTTGTCATAGACAGACTTTCCAAAGTTGCTCACTTCCTTCCGGTTCGCGAGTCTATAACTGCTAGCCAGTTAGCGGACTTGTATGTCTCTAGAATCGTGTCTCTTCACGGTGTTCCTTTGGTGATCAATTCTGATCGTGGTAGCCTTTTCACCTCTAGATTTTGGGAAAGTTTTCAGAATGCTATGGGAACTCATCTATCCTTTAGTACAGCTTTCCATCCTCAGTCTAGCGGTCAAGTTGAAAGGGTTAATCAAATTTTGGAAGACATGCTCAGAGCTTGTGTTATCTCTTTCGGAAAGAATTGGGAGAAATCTCTTCCATTTGCAGAATTTGCTTATAACAATAGCTATCAATCTAGTCTGAACATGGCTCCCTTTGAATTCCTCTACGGACGACGATGTCGAACACCCCTTAACTGGTCAGAAACCGGTGAAAAACAACTCTTTGGACCGGATATGATCGAGGAAGCAGAAGAGCAAGTTCGCATTGTTCGTGATCGTTTGAAAGCCGCTCAGTCTCGTCAAAAGAGCTTCTATGATCGTCATCATAGAGAGGAGAGCAACAATATTGATGAGAAGGCTTACCTCCGGGTTACTCCTCTGAAGGGAACCCAAAGATTCGGTATCAAAGGCAAGTTGGCCCCACGTTTCATCGGACCTTTCCGCATTCTTGCTAAACGTGGAGAAGTTGCCTACCAACTTGAACTACCCCCTCACCTTTCCCGAGTACATGATGTATTCCATGTGTCACAACTCAGGCGTTGCTTCAAGGACCCCATCCGCGAAGTCGACCATGAAACGCTTGATCTCCAAGATGACCTTTCTTATCGAGAGTACCCCGTTCGTATTCTTGATTCCGCAGAGCGTGTCACCCGCCGTCAGAAGATCAGGTTCCTTAAAGTTCAATGGTCACATCACTCCGAGAAAGAAGCAACATGGGAAAGAGAAGACCGCCTCCGTGCCGAGTACCCGACCTTCCTCCCGACGACTTCTGAATCTCGGGACGAGATTCTTTTGAGTGGGGGCGAGTTGTTAGAACCCCAACTAGGGTAAGTGCTAGGGTTGTTTGATCCCTTTGCATCATGAAAAATTCAAAAAGAAATTCAAAAATGGGGAAGCAGAAAGCCCTGAGGAATTATTTGAAATGGCCAGATAAAAATCTTTTTCCAAAAAATCATTTGAATGTTTGGAAAATTCCTATAAATGATACTGATCATTTTAAAAGTGGTTTGGGTATTTTCCCATACTCATGGAATTTTCTAATATTCAAATAGTGCCCTGGAAATTAAATTTGACCCCTATTTGATTTGAAATTCAAATGTATTGAATTTCAAAATTGCTCAAATTCTATAAGTGACTTGCTACTGGTCACCTAGGATTTATAAATATGTTTGGGCATTTTACAAAATTGCTCTGCTATTTTATTTTGGGGCAAAACCAATTACAGAAAAGGAAAACAGAAACAAAACACACAAAAAAGGAATTTTCAAAAGCCAGCCCATCCCCTGGCCACCTGGCCCAGTAACCGGCCCAGCCCAGCCGCGCGATTGTCGTCTTCCTCCCCCGCGGCTCCAAGCAGCTCGCTGGAGCTGGGAGCGCGGCGGAGACACCACCGCGACGCCTGGCGGCTTCCAGACCTCCCTCTGGCCTGTAAGCACGCCATGGAGCTGCCCGCGAACCCCCAAACCCTTATCCCCTCCTCTGGCTTCCTCGCTGCCTCTCTTCCCCGTGAATCCAGCGCCACCAGTAGCCCTAGCGGAGCACGCCGCCGTAGAGCGCGTGGACACCTTGCTCCCCTCGCCGCACCGCCGTGTCCGTTGAACTCCCCGTCCACGTCTCCATCAAGCTGCCGTGTTAATTCGAGCCAAGCGCCACTGGAGGAGACGTCCGCTTCAAGAAGTCATCGCCGGCCGCCGAGGTCATCTCCACGAATTTCACCGCCACCTAGCCTCCTCCGGCTACCCCGAGCTCACCGTCGCGTTCAGCATAAGGAGCTCTCCTTTTCCCCCCACTCCGCTGGCCTTTTAGCACCCCGTGGCTGGATTCCGGCGAGGCAGTGTTTCGGCCGCCGCCATGGTCGATGCTCCCGAGCTCTGGAGCACGCCAGTGACCCCCCAATGGGTCCACTGGACGCGCGAGAGCAAGGTCTCTCTCCTGGTGCTTCGTGCGAGTCAAATGGAGGTCAGGAGCCTCTCCCCCGTCACAGCAGTACCACGGCCGCCGCGCCACGTTGACGCCGGCGAGGCTCCGTCCACCCCCGAACCTCCCCGTGGGCACTGGGTGACGCGGGTGGTCTCGGCGAGCTCTCCAGTGGCCGGATTTGCCACTCCGGCGAGGCGCCGCCACGTCCAGTGACGCCGGCGTCGAGCCGCCGGCAGCCCAGGCCATTAGGGCCTTAAGACCCCTGCTAATCCCCCCTTTAGCCAATGACATGTTGACCCCAGACCCCCTAACACTCACTGTTAACTCTAATTAAACGGAAGTTAACCCAGGCTCACTGACCTGCGGGTCCCACGCATCAGGTTGACCAGTCAACAACCCTGGCGTCAGCATGACACAATGCTGATGCAGAAAAGCCTTTTCCAGAGATTTAAAATATTCCAGAAAATCATTTAAACTTTGGAAATTCATAACTAATTCATTTTAACTCCAAATATAACAAATAATATGTCTAAAATTATCAGAAAAATCCAAGGATTATGAATATGGGCTCTGTTTTCATGTTTGACCATTTTAAAATGGGTGAACAGTGCAAAACATCCATATGGCTTTAATTCAAATTCAAATTTGAAGCACATTTGCAAATGACTTTGCATGTGACTTCTTTTAAATGGAATTGTACACACTTTGTGACCAAGAACATCACCATTTCAATTTTGATCATGTGTTTGATGCATTGCAAATAAGTTTATACCCTTGTTTGATTGTTTGCTCGATAGACGTGCATACGGAACCGGAGGCCACCCCCTTCGTTGAAGACCCCGATATCGAACCTCGTCAGCAAGGCAAGCAAACCCCCTTTGATCATGTCTATAAATCCTACTTCCCTCTCAGTCTCGCTTATGCATGTTTAGGAGATCATCGAGACACGTTCTTTCGCATAGTTGAACCCATTCCGATGCATGACCTATCATTTTGCCACCGTACTAAGCAAACCACAATCCTAGCAGATTTAGGAGTTGGTTGATGAGCATGTGGCCCCCTACAACTGTTACTGCTTTTGCTGCTTAGTGGTACAATGAGGATGTTTTGATTGTGAGTCGGGATGGAATAAACACAGTGATGCTGATGATAAACGTGTTGGTGAATCCACCCTAAACAAAGGTGAACGATGAGAGGCTGTGTAGGAGTACACAGTGGGTTGTCTCGTTGAACACTGCCCTAGGCCCCGAGTTCCTGTTTTGTGATCCAAGACAAAGAGTATGACCACATGTAGGGTTTTATGGGAGCCGCGTTTGGCCTCTTTACGTACCCGATCCAGTCCAGGGGTCACACTAGATTCGGGCTTTCCATTTGATTTATGTATAGATATGTGGGTGGACCTGTGAGGCAGTGAAACCATCTGTCAAAGGTGGCATCTCGGTCACTTACATTATCTGAGTCCGTTTCGTGGAACCGGCCGGACTCTCGAGCGGTGACAAACTCAGGTAGTCGACTCCTGGATTAGAAAAGGTGATGTGAGGGTAGTGCCTTGGTTTCATCCACGTCCGACATCCGCTGAAGGATGACAAGAACGAGACGATAAGTGATGACACGCGTGTGAAGATGTACACCCCTGCAGGGTTAATGAACTATTCGAATAGCCGTGTCCGCGGTTATGGACTACTTGGAAACCTCTACTTGATCATAGATAACTCGAATGGATACTTATAAAACTCGCAAGATAAGCGTGAGTGCTATGGTGTGCTTCTTCGTGGGGAAGTCGAGGAAGTAACCATAGTGGTGTATTGTTTGGAGATGTAGTGGACTCGTGTACGCTTCTTACCTCAAGTCTGGTACTCGTAGTACAGGATTAGCCAAGTCAAAGCTGGCACTTCTGCATGATGAAACCCCACCTCCCTTTACCTTGATACTTGAGCATGAGTAGTATAGATCTGATGTAAGTCTTGCTGAGTATGACTTTGTACTCACGTTTGCTTATTTTATGTTTTAGATGAGAACCGGACCCCGATGGAGTCACTTTCGTGAAGCTCGATGTTGACCTTGGTAGTATAATCCCAGACAGCAGTCTGGTCCCTCGTGGAAGGGCATGTTTGTTTACAAGGCTTCTCTAAGCCATTTGTTAAACTTGTCTGTACTCAGACCTAATTTGCTTCCGTTGTATGATGTAATGTTGATCACAGACATGTGATCTTTGTATGCTCTATATGTATAAGTCAATAAAGAATACTTTGTAGAGTTATGTGATGATACCTGCTGTTCATACTAGGCATGTGTGCTGCGTGTATGTTTATAACATGCATGTCTTAGTATGGGTTTTCGAGACCTTAGTTGTGATCTGGCTGGCGGTCTTTTATACACCAAGTGGCCCTTAGATGTGCGCAGCTTGGGGCATCGCGATGCGATTGTTCGTGACTCTGTCACGTGCACACTTTGTTGTATGATCGAGCCCGCCCTAGACCCCGACTAAGTGATCGGGCTGGAGTAAGTTTATGTAAGAGTTAGGATTCAATCGATAACATGGTTGAGGCGACTTGTCTATGAGTATGGGATTCACCACCCATAAGCATTTAGACTTGTGAGCGGACGTTGAGGACCCATCTCAGTTGATCATCCGGCCTGAATGGGATGCCCCTCACGTTCGATGCTTACCGAGAACGTTCTGTGCTTGGCCTTGTCTGCTTAGACAAGTGGGTACGGTTCTCGGCTCTCCATATGATTGTATCGTGACTGGAATTACATACGCTAAACCCGGGTCCCGACACTCCCATCGGGAGCGTACATCATAAAAGTCCCGGGTGCTCCCTCACCCAAAGGTCAACCACGTGCTCGAGTGAACACTCGCACTTATGAGAGTCTCGGATGCTCCGTCAACCCGACGTAAGACAAACAAACATTCGCCAAGACCACACGACACTAAGAGTCTCGGGTGCTCCCTCACCTGAAGAGCCGAAACGGCGTTGGAGTGATTACTCGCGAAAAACCCCCCGACTGAGCACTCGAAAACAAAGCTCCTCGGGTGAATGAGTGAACAGCTCGCTTGATGTTTTGTTCCAAGCGGGTGCAATGCTATAAGGCTCCGCGCCTCAAAAACACACATTACTGGAACACGATACACTGTGCCCAGATGCCACGCAAGATTAGCGTGTAGGTAAGACCCCGCTGCGAAGTACGGCCGGGCTGGGACTTGCCGAAGAGCGATTTCACTCCCAACCTTTCCCATGCGCAGAGCATGATAGAAAAGCCGGGCGGACGCGCCTTAGGCTACACACATTACTGGCGGCAAATGAACACCGTAAGACCTGAAGCGGCCGGACTTTTGTTCGACACCAGTGTTCCAAGCTCACGTCGAGGGACGTGGGTTTGATTGGGCTACTGTGATATTTGCCCTAGCGCAATTCACCAAGGCTCGACCCGTCGACTCCTTGGGCCCTTTCAGCTTAGCATCCCTCGAAACAGGTTTTGTCATGGCCACCAGACTGCCAGCGACCCACGGATGAACCGTGCATATCAACGAACGACAAATGAATGTACTCGAGGTCCTGCGCGACTCTTCGAGTCCCCCAGGCACTCGGGGGCTACTGACGAGGGGGTGACCCCATGCCTCCTACGTATGAGCCTACCTGGTGTCCATGAAGGCAAAAGTCCCATGAAGATACGTCCTCGGCCCACTAGTTGGCACCGACGTAGGAGTCCTCGACTCAGAAGGAAGGTGCGAAGACCTGTCGTACGGAGCAAGCTAGGGTTAGGAAAGTTTACCTGTACACGTAGATGAACTCCCCGAGACCTAGCCCGGTATATAAGGGCTAGGAGGGGCGACGCCAAAGACATCGAATCTCACCTGTAACCCTAGCCTTGAGCGCTCCAGCTCTGTTCGTTAGCTTTCCATCAAGCTTGAGTTTGCCTTAATCGGAGCTCATTTGCAGAAGTTATGGCAGTTCAGGGTTTGCCTGTTTCATTTGGAGTTCATTTGTTGTGTGGCCTGGGCTCCCTGGTTCTTCCAGGGCGGTAGTACCGCTTCCAGTGCGGTAGTACCGTGCCACGGTAGTACCGCGGGCAAGTACCGCACTCACTACCATAAGTCCACTGGACTTTGCGGTAGTGGGCACGGCACTAGGCTTCGGTAGTACCTTGGGGCGATAGTACCGCGCTCGGTGCGGTAGTACCGCTCTTGGAGCGGTAGTACCGCGCCACGGTAGTACCGTGGGCGAGTACCGCACTCACTACCGTAAGTCCACTGGACTCTGCGGTAGTGGGCACGGTACTGGCCCCTATAGTACCATGGGGCGGTAGTACCGCTCCCATCGCGGTAGTACCGTGCCACGGTAGTACCGTGGACCAGTACCGCATCCACTACCGGATTCCCACTGGACTTTGCGGTATTGGGGGCGGCACTGGGGTTCGGTAGTACCGTGGGGCGGTAGTACCGCTCCCGGTGCGGTAGTACCGCTCCACGGTAGTACCGTGGTTGGTGGGCTGCCAACGGATTCCAACGGCTGGATTCGCGAGAGACTATAAAAGGGGGTCTTCTTCCTCCTTTGTCTCCACTGGTTTTGTGCAAGTTCTTCCCCCCATTGTTGACCTCTTTGAGCTTGCTTACTCTCTTCCCCTCCTATGATTCTTGCTCCTTTTTGAGGGAAAAGAGCGAGGAGGTCTAGATCCACATTCTCCACCAAGCCATCTCTCCTCTAAGTGAGGGGAACCTTGTGGATCTAGATCTTGGAGTTCTTGGTGTTCTCCTTGTTCTTCCTCTCATATTCCTCCATAGCTCTTGTTGCTTTGGTGGGATTTGAGAGTTGGGGACTTGAGCACTTCGTGTGCTCTTGCCATTGCATTTGGTGCATCGGTTTGAGTTCTCTCCGAGGATTCGGTGTAGAAGTGAAGTTGAGAAGATAGCTACTCTTGAGTGCGTTGGCACTCTTGAGCTTGTACCTCGTGGGTGCGTTGGCACCTAGAGGCTTGTTGTTGCAGATCTCAATCATTGTGGTGGAAAGCTTCGGGACGCTACGGGAGCTTCCAATTCGGTTGTGGAGATTGCCCCGAGCATTTGTACGGGTTCGGTGACCGCCCCCAAGGGTTGCCATTTGTACGGGTTCGGTGACCGCCCCCAAGGGCTGCAACGGTTGAACTCGCCTCCCCCCAAAAACAGAGATAAGTTGACCACCAGTCAAGTTATCCTTCAACACAGAAATCCTCTCCATAAATGGAGTCAGTCCAGACGACTCCACCTCGGTCAAAGAATGAGATCACGAAGGCTGTCTGACCACCCATGTGCCCGGATTGAAAGAAGCAATACCAAATTGCTGACCAATAATGAAGCGGTCCTTCAGATAAAACCAGCCTCTCCGCCAGCCACTAAAGGAATCGATCTTCTCCAAGTCAAAGTATGAATGTTTATCCCCAATGGAGATACCCACTCGACCCACGGCGTACTCACAGTTCGTCCTTTTCACATTAAAAAGGCGTCTCCAAAGTCCCCAATGGGGATAAATCCCTAGGAAGGCCTCACAAAGAGTGATGAAACACGCAATGTGCAAAATCCCATTGGGAGTAAGGTCATGCAACTGGAGCCGATAGGAATATAGCAAGCCTCGAACGAAAGGATGCAGCGGAAGAGCAAACCCACGGTGGAAGAAATCCTGGAAGCATACCCGCTCATCCGCCGCCAGCGCTGGAGTCGACTCATCGCCAGGAAGACGCGCATCACCCGCCACCACCATGCCATCAGCAATCAGCGCATCCAGATCTTCAGCCCCGAACGTGGACCGCTCCCACTTGCCGGACATCTTGGCCGACTCGATAACAGCACGGGAGCGCTTGGACATAGATCTCACAGCAGCACACAGAGGAGAAAAGATGAAAGCTCAGGAACACGAAGGAAAACAGAGAAAGAGGAGTAAGGCAATGGCTGGGTAAAACCTACAATTCACCCGGCCGTATGGTATTTAACTCAAGAGCCTGGCAAGAAGGGCCACCGGCCAACCTTTTCGCCCAGAAAAACGTGCCACAATCCCGTAAAGAGGCGAAAATCATGGAAAATACAACCGACACAGTAACAACACCGCCCACTACGCGCGCAAAAAGAGGACCATGATCGCACGACGCGAAAATTTCGGCGGGACAGCGCCAAGTCATTTCACACGACAGGCCGCAGCGGTCAACAAATTGCAGAAGACCACTCCAACGTCATATCACAGCAAGGCGTACTCAGTACGCCATCAAGGCCCAGAGATTCCATCTTTTATATCTTTTCCCCAAGGAAGAAAAACATCTTACTCCCATCGGGAGCGTACATCATAAGAGTCCCGGGTGCTCCCTCACCCAAAGGTCAGCCACGTGCTCGAGTGAACACTCGCACTTATGAGAGTCTCGGGTGCTCCCTCAACCCGACGTAAGACAAACAAACATTCGCCAAGACCACACGGCACTAAGAGTCTCGGGTGCTCCCTCACCTGAAGAGCCGAAACGGCGTTCGAGTGATTACTCACGAAAAAACCCCCGACTAAGCACGCAAAAACAAAGCTCCTCGGGTGAATGAGTGAACAGCTCGCTTGATGTTTTGTTCCTAGCGGGTGCAATGCTATAAGGCTCCGCACCTAAATAACACACATTCCTGGAACACGATACACTGTGCCCAGATGCCACGCAAGATTAGCGTGTAGGTAAGACCCCGCTGCGAAGTACGGCCGGGATGGGACTTGCCGAAGAGCGATTTCACTCTCAACCTTTCCCATGCGTAGAGCATGATAGAAAAGCCGGGCGGACGCGCCTTAGGATACACACATTACTGGCGGCAAATGAACACCGTAAGACCTGAAGCGGCCGGACTTTTGCTCGACACCAGTGTTCCAAGCTCACGTCGAGGGACGTGGGTTTGATTGGGCTACTGTGATATTTGCCCTAGTGCAATTCACCAAGGCTCGACCCGTCGACTCCTTGGGCCCTTTCAGCTTAGCATCCCTCAAAACAGGTTTTGTCATGTCCACCAGACTGCCAGCGACCCACGGATGAACCGTGCATATCAACGAATGACAAATGAATGTACTCGAGTCCCTGCGCGACTCTTCGAGTCCCCCAGGCACTCGGGGGCTACTGACGAGGGGGTGACCCCACGACTCCTACGTATGAGCCTACCTGGTGTCCATGAAGGCAGAAGTCCCATGAAGATACGGCCTCGGCCCACTAGTTGGCACCGACGTAGGAGTCCTCGACTCACAAGGAAGGTGCGAAGACCTGTCGTACGGAGCAAGCTAGGGTTAGGAAAGTTTACCTGTACACATAGATGAACTCCCCGAGACCTAGCCCGGTATATAAGGGCTAGGAGGGGCGACGCCAAAGACATCGAATCTCACCTGTAACCCTAGCCTTGAGCGCTCCAGCTCTGTTCGTTAGCTTTCCATCAAGCTTGAGTTTGCCTTAATCGGAGCTCATTTGCAGAAGTTATGGCAGTTCAGGGTTTGCCTGTTTCATTTGGAGTTCATCTGTTGTGTGTCCTGGGCTCCCTGGTTCTTCCAGGGCGGTAGTACCGCTTCCAGTGCGGTAGTACCGTGCCACGGTAGTACCGCGGGCAAGTACCGCACTCACTACCGTAAGTCCACTGGACTTTGCGGTAGTGGGCACGACACTAGGCTTCGGTAGTACCTTGGGGCGATAGTACCGCGCTCGGTGCGGTAGTACCGCACCACGGTAGTACCGCTCTTGGAGCGGTAGTACCGCGCCACAGTATTACCGTGGGCGAGTACCGCACTCACTACCGTAAGTCCACTGGACTCTGCGGTAGTGGGCACGGTACTGGCCCCCGGTAGTACCATGGGGTGGTAGTACCGCTCCCATCGCGGTAGTACCGTGCCACGGTTGTACCGTGGACCAGTACCGCATCCACTACCGGATTCCCACTGGACATTGCGGTATTGGGGGCTGCACTGGGGTTCGGTAGTACCGTGGGGCGGTAGTACCGCTCCCGGTGCGGTAGTACCGCTCCACGGTAGTACCGCTCTCCGAGCGGTAGTACCGTGGTTGGTGGGCTGCCAACGGATTCCAACGGCTGGATTCGCGGGAGACTATAAAAGGGGGTCTTCTTCCTCCTTTGTCTCCACTAGTTTTGTGCAAGTTCTTCCCCCCATTGTTGACCTCTTTGAGCTTGCTTACTCTCTTCCCCTCCTATGATTCTTGCTCCTTTTTGAGGGAAAAGAGAGAGGAGGTCTAGATCCACATTCTCCACCAAGCCATCTCTCCTCTAAGTGAGGGGAACCTTGTGGATCTAGATCTTGGAGTTCTTGGCGTTCTCCTTGTTCTTCCTCTCATATTCCTCCATAGCTCTTGTTGCTTTGGTGGGATTTGAGAGTTGGGGACTTGAGCACTTCGTGTGCTCTTGCCATTGCATTTGGTGCATCGGTTTGAGTTCTCTCCGAGGATTCGGTGTAGAAGTGAAGTTGAGAAGATAGCTACTCTTGAGTGCGTTGGCACTCTTGAGCTTGTACCTCGTGGGTGCGTTGGCACCTAGAGGCTTGTTGTTGCAGAGCTCAATCATTGTGGTGGAAAGCTTCGGGACGCTACGGGAGCCTCCAATTCGGTTGTGGAGATTGCCCCGAGCATTTGTACGGGTTCGGTGACCGCCCCCAAGGGTTGCCATTTGTACGGGTTCGGTGACCGCCCTCAAGTGTCCTAATAGTGGAATCACGGCATCTTGCATTGGTAAGAGCGTGAGGAGAAATAGGGTGGCCCTCGTTGGCTTCGTGTGAGCATTGTGCTCCTCATCCTCTCCAAACGGAGATGTACTTCTCGCAAGAGAAGGAACTTCGGTAACAAATCCTTGTCTCCATCGGCTCCACTTGCGGTTATCTCTACCCTTACCTTGAGCAAGCGTATTACATTGTTTATCTTGTGCTTGCTCATATTATTGTACTTTGCTTGTCACATAGGTTGTTCATCTAGTCAACCTATTTACTTGTGCACCTACTTTGTGATAGCCTTAGTGCTCTTGTTATATATATATCTTGCTATCACATAGTTGTTTATCTTGATTAGTATAAGTTGTTGGTGCACATAGTTGAGCCTAGCTTATTTAGGTTTCTTGCTTGGCAAATTAAACGTTAAGTTTTATTCCGCATTTGTTCAAGCCGAAACCGTAATTATTTTAAGCGCCTATTAACCCCCCCCCCCTCTAGGCGACATCCACGTCCTTTCACTTATGCTGCCAAGTCATCTCAAATCGTGGGCCGAACAGAGGGCGGCAATCGCCGATGCAAATCTTAGGAAGGAGTTCTTTCACATCCAGGGGAGACGACGACTATCGTCTTTCATGAAGTCCAAGTGAAGGGGGCGATCTTCCAATCCAACATTGTCTCGTCCAATGGGGATATAGAAGCCCGTCGAAAGGCCTTGCGTGACACAAGGCCTTTCATGATGAAAGAAGGCTTTAGCCCTGACGAGGGGGTGACCCCACGACTCCTACGTATGAACCTACCTGGTGTCCATGAAGGCAGAAGACCCATGAAGATACGGCCTCGGCCCACTAGTTGGCACCGACGTAGGAGTCCTCGACTCACAAGGAAGGTGTGAAGACCTGCCGTACGGAGCAAGCTAGGGTTAGGAAAGTTTACCTGTACACGTAGATGAACTCCCCGAGACCTAGCCCGGTATATAAGGGCTAGGAGGGGCGACGCCAAAGACATCGAATCTCACCTGTAACCCTAGCCTTGAGCGCTCCAGCCTTGGCCTCCACTGTAATCGCATCTCCCCTATCAATAATATCGAGCAGGAGCAAGCCTTCCTGTTTGCCGACGAGCTATCGTCCAACCTGTGTCTCTCATGACTAACCCAGGGTCCCTGACCATGGGATTTTCCGGGGTTGATCCCCGTCAATTGGCGCCGTCCGTGGGGACCGCGCAGGTTGGGAATGCGATCTCGGCGGCCTCATCATCATCAGCACTCATCGACTCAATGGCTCCGGCAAGATCCAACCTGTTCGAGTCCCTCGGATTCACGGCCCACCTCCCGGCCCTCAAGCCAGCCTTCGCCAATCTACACTCCGGTGTCAATCTAATCTTCGGAGCGTATCAGATCTACATCAACCATTGAGGTACCCTTCGCCTCACCGACGACACCCGTGCGCCCACGGGAACACCTGCAGCAACGACCGTAGCGGACGCCGCCAGCACGGCCAACCTATCTGGCGGGTGTAGCTACTCACCTGACTCACGGCTCCACGCTACTCACGACCACTCGAGTGAAGTCCCAGCATGGAGAAGCACGATCGCACGTATCAGCAAGGAGACGGCAAGGACACCATCACAGGTGTTCATGGTAGAAGTTGGCGCATCAACGGCAGGTAACAACGGACGAATCGACGACCCGGGCACTCGTCAAGACACCCCAACCAACAACAGGGCGGCAGGTCCCGGCAACAACAGTCGGATGGTCGTACAGCTAGGAGAACCGGGGACCATACCAAAGAAAGTCCCGGTGGAGCAAGGGCCCAGCGGTCAGAAAAGCAGTCAGCCGCTAAGCAACAAACAGAAAGCACCTGGGCAAGGCAGCCAGCCATCACGCAGCAGGCAGCAAACCCCGGTTGCAGCGGCGGGAGAACCACCCAAAGAAAAAATATACTTGTCTAAAGAATCGATGGCAATGGTAAAGGAAGCAGTCGCCCGCGGCGGGTTGCTACCATCAGATGCCTCAAGAGACGAGCTAAGGGCATACAACAAGCTAGCGGGAGAGCTAACCAAGCAGACGAGACAGTGGCGCCTAGCCATGGAGAAACAAGCAAAAGCGGAACCCGAAAGGAAAAGCAGTCGCAGACAATCTCCCAGAAGTGACTCGCCAGGCCACGACTCCCCCATCCGCAATAGATCGAAACTCAACAACCTGCGGAAAACAGAAAGGGCAAGAGTAGTGCGGAAACTGGAAAACGACTTCAGGTCAGAGGAGGACGACGACGAAGAGGAGCCTCTCACTCCGGCAGAAGCACTCATAAGTGCCCAAGACTACTTGTCCCGTGCCCAGAAAAGCAGAAAGGGCAAAACGGATCGCTACACTTCCATAGCTCTGCAGATAATGAAGGACGCTATCGACGCTTCGGTACCTAAGAAATCCAGCGCAAAGCGGCAGACTCGCGAGCGGACACCGGACAGGGACCCCATTTCACCAGACGACGACGACGACAGTAACGACGACAAACGCAGGCGCTCCGACAAGCACAAGAAACGCGACAGCGACGACAACGGCAGGCGCCGCAGCACTCGGCGAGACGCGTGAGACGACATCACGCAGAACAGAGTCAACCGCAGCAGGCGAAGACGCGCAGCACACGAGGAGTACTCGGAGGAAGAGGCTTCCGACGAGGAAATCGAGCCATGTGGAGCACTCTGCTTCACACGTGCCATACGTGAGACGCGTATGCCCAACGGGTTCAAAATGAACTCCACGACACTAAAATACAACAGACTCGAGGATCCGGAGGCATGGCTCGACGACTACCTAACAGCGGTCAAATTCCAAAGAGGAACCAACTTCACGGCAATGCAGTACGTGCAGCTCATGCTCGAGAGCTCCGCTCGACATTGGCTGAAAAATCTTCGGCGCGGATCCATCAGCTCCTGGAGCCAGTTCCGAGGAGCCTTCATAGAAAACTTCAAATCCACATACAAGCGACCAGCCTCACTCGAGGAGCTGCGTGCATGCAAACAAGGAACGAGGGAGGCCCTGCGAGCATACATCCAGCGATGGACGATACTCAATAACTCAGCGGAAGATATCTCGGACGAAAGTGCGATCGACGCATTCAGGCGAGGTCTTCAACGCGTCGAATTTAAGGAGCAGATTGGACAGATGAAAGTCCGAACACTCGCACGACTGTTAGAACTAGCCAACAACTGGGCGGACGGAGAAGACTCCGTTCGTAATGAAAAACAAACCCACACTGCACGATCGCAGTACGACTACGACTACAATGGAGATAGAGGAGACGACGGAAGAAGGAAGCAACCCAGACGGAACTTCTACAACGACAGAGGACCTGACATGGTCGCCGCCGGTTTCTCAGACGACCGGAACGGCAGGCACCGTGATGATAACAGACCACAACGTCGAGACAACCCAGAAGACGAGCCCCAGGCTCAGAGACGAGAATGGAGGACAAGGCAGCCACGCGACGGCACTCGCACATTCTACTCTGCCAAAGAAAACTCGATGGACCGTGCTCTATACACGGATTCAGAAACGAGCGAGGAGAGCTCAAATCATCCCACACCCTCAGGAATTGTCGAAGCTTCAACGAGTTGGCCGAGGAGAAAAGCCGCTCCGCGGTCGCAGCAGCACAACCACTCGCAAGCATAGCAGTTGGGCCAGTCGCCCACGGTGCGCCACCAGCCCCCCCCCCCTCTGCCAACAAGACAGGTGGCCGCCATCCAGGAACGGCAAAGGATACCAGAAGAAGAAAACCAATACCCAGAATCCCACGGGAGGATCTACATGATACAAGAAGGCAGACCTTCCAACAGGCAGCAGAAACAAGTCACCAGACAAGTCTTCGTAGCAACCTCCGCACACCCGGCCGTCCCAGAGTACCTGCGCGGGTTGGAGACAGAAATCTCCTTCTCCCGGGACGACCACCCGCCAGTCGTCCCCCAACCAGGGCACGCCGCGGTGGTACTCGAGGCCAGAATCGGAAATTACGACATGTCGCGAGTATTCATGGATGGCGGCAGCGGAATCAACATCATCTTCATCCGAACACTCGACGAGATGCTCATCCAAAACAACGCACTCAAGTCTTCAGGCACAACCTTCCACGGGATCGTACCAGGAAAAGCAGTCTACCCCCTCGGAAGGATAAGCCTGGAGGTAGTCTTCGGGAACGCGACGAACTTCCGCAAGGAAACACTTGACTTTGAAGTGGTTGATTGGAAGTCGTAATACCACGCAATTCTCGGGTGGCCAGCTTTCGCTCGCTTCATGGCCGTACCCCACTACACCTACCTCAAGCTGAAGATGCCAGGCCCAAACGGGGTCATCACAATCAGCGGCAGTTTCTTCAGATCCGACCGCTGCGACAAAGAATTCCACAAGATAGCAGAAGCATTCGTAACCCACCAAGACAGCAGGACCACGGGACTCGCAGAAGAAGCGCTCTCGTAGAAGGAAAGGAACATCGCCCGAAGAAACCCAGCACTGGGAGACAAAGCTACCAGGCCCTTAAAGCCACTACATCATCGCTCTAAAAGGAACCTACCCTCAACAGAGCACTCCTACTCTCTGTAAGGAACAGCAGGAAAGATATTACATAAATGTTTTTCCACAAAATTACCTGGCACTCGGGGGCTCGCCGAAGCAGCCACCCCCCGAGGCGCCCTCCGCAATCGCGGCAAATTAACCTGGCACTCGGGGGCTCGCCGAAGCAGCCACCCCCCGAGGCGTCCTCCGCAATCGCGGCAAATTAACCTGGCACTCGGAGGCTCGCCGAAATAGCCACCCCCCCCCCCGAGGCGTCCTCCGCAATCGCGGAAAATTAACCTGGCACTCGGGGGCTCGCCGAAGCAGCCACCCCCCGAGGCGTCCTCCGCAATCGCGGCAAATTAACCTGGCACTCGGGGGCTCGCCAAAGCAGCCACCCCCCGAGGCGTCCTCCGCAATCGCGGCAAATTAACCTGGCACTCGAGGGCTCGCCGAAACATCCACCCCCCGAGGCATCCTCCGCAATCGCGGCAAAGTAACCTGGCACTCGGGGGCTCGCCGAAGCAGCCACCCCCCGAGGCGTCCTCCGCAATCGCGGAAAATTAACCTGGCACTCGGGGGCTCGCCAAAGCAGCCAGCCCCCGAGGCGTCCTCCGCAATCGCGGCAAATTAACCTGGCGCTCGGGGGCTCGCCGAAGCAGCCACCCCCCGAGGCGTCCTCCGCAATCGCGGCAAATTAACCTGGCACTCGGGGACTCGCCAAAGCAGCCACCCCCCGAGGCGTCCTCCGCAATCGCGGCAAATTAACCTGGCACTCGGGGGCTCGCCAAAGCAGCCACCCCCCGATGTGTCCTACGCAATCGCGGCAAATTAACTTGGCACTCGGGGCCTCGCCGAAGCAGCCACCCCCCGAGGCGTCCTCCGCAATCGCGGCACATTAACTTAGCCCTCGGGGGCTCGCCGAAGCAGCCACCCCCGAGGTGCCCCACGCAACTGCAAATGCAGACGATATATAAAACCAAGAAGAAGCATACACAACGAAGGGAAGCACCTAATCTTTAGGCTCCAACTTTGCCTTAATAGGTGCACCCAGATGGCGGTCGTTCTCTTCGAAAACTCGCCTCACAACCCGGTGCGCATGCCTATCTACAGCCACGTAGTGCTCATTCATCGGATGACCCCTACCACCTGGAGGACCCGCCACCACCTGAGCAAAATCCACCCCTGGCCAATGACTATGGACCAAGCCCAAAGCAGCTCGGGCTCCAGCACGAATCTGATGATCCATCACCCGACGTAACTCAGCAGGCTAAGAGAAAATGCGACAAAGCCTCTCAAGGGATGAAGGAACCACCTCCAACAGATAGAACTCAGCATGGATACCACCCAATACCCGCTGGCAGTAACTAAGAGCTTCCGGTACCCGTTCAACTCGATGATGAAGCAAAGCAAACGCTCGAGCACGAGCCCCATCTGCCCAAAAGGGATTGCTCGCCTGCACACTAGGATCATCAAGCCGTGACATCTCCGACTGAAGAGCCCTCTCTTCATCCCGAGTTCGCCCTGCCAGCACTTCGAAAGTCAAAAAACTACGATCAAGACAAAAACGGCAAAAACCCACCAAGCGGAATCAAGCAACCGAGCAGAGGCAAGACTCGCCCCGCAGGAGGTCGGACAACTTCACCACCCACAAAGCAAGTCCCTCAACCACGGACTCGGCACGCTCACGCCGAGTACGCTGAACGGCCACGGACCCCTTCAGTCGGACAATATCCCGCTCAGCGTCCTTCAGCCGCAAGCAAACGGACTCGTACGCACCCTCGCGAGCGTCATCCTTCAGCGAACTCCACGGACGAAGGAAGCCCGGAGTGGCCTACCGCAGGATGAACAAAACAAATCAAAAACAGCAAGAGGAACAGCCAAGCAGACATTCAGATAAAAGTTGCAAAATATCAACCATCACAACAGAGTCACGAATTACAGACAAAGTTTCCAAACGGCGCAACACTACTGTGCCTCCCCCTCACCTACGGCAGGGGGACCCTGAGCATCTACAACTTGTTGCAGGCAACGAGCCAGCCTGTCGGCTCGGTCGTCCTGCTCAGCAGAATAATGCGGGATGTTTTCAACCAAGGAATCATCAAAGGAAACCCCATGCCCTATGAGGACGACAAGGGCCGTGGAGGAACCACTCACCACGCTCTCCGCCACTAGTTCCACCATATCTTTCCCATCAGGGCCGAACGCAGCAACCCGAGCACCCAGGCCATCAGGCACCTTCGTACCCTCCGGCATAAGGTGCTCGTGCGCAAGACCCACAAGATTGGAAGCCCGGGCGCAGACGTCCTCGACCACTGCAAAAGCATCCGCAACAGCATCAACAACACCTTGGAGAATCCCAGACCCCGACAAAGCAGCCTCCATCGGCCTCGCACCTACAGCAGCTGCACCAAACAAAGAAACGTCATCAAGGGAAAACAGTGGAAACAGCAATAGTCAAACACCATACTTACACACGAGCGAGTCCGCCAAGGCGCGAAGACGTTTGCCCTCGACTGCCTCCACCTGCGCATGCGCATCCTCAGCCTGGCGAAGGCGAACCAGCTCCTCATGTTGACCATGCAACTCCGCCTCCTTGGAAGCCAAGGCAGCCTCGAGAACGGAAACAGTCTTTTCCGCCTTTTCGGCTTGTTTCTCGGCAGCCTGGCGACGACCTGCGAGGAAAAGACAGTACTCAGAACAAAAGACGAAGCTGTCAGAACCCTCTGTTAGGTATGTGCTAGGGTTAGCTAGTGCCTTTGCATCATGTCAAAATTTCAAAAAGAAATCTTGGAAATCAAATTCAAAATCAAAATGGGAGAAGGAACACCCCCAGATGAATTAATTCAAAAGGCCAGATAAAAATATTTTCCAAAAATTCATGTTAGAGTTTTGAAAAGTCTTATAAATGAGTGTGATCACATATCAAGTGATGTGGGACCCACCCCATGCTCATAGATTTTTCAAATATTCAAACAGTACCTTGGAATTAAAGAAATACCCCTTTTTGATTTAAAATTCAAAGCATTTGAATTTTAAAAATGTGGAAAGTTTATGAGTGGCTAGTCTATATTAGTATGAGGCCACATAAAAGTTTTCAGCATTTAATAAAATGTTTAGCTATTTATTTTAGCTAAACAGAACAAATTACAGAAAAACAGAAAGGAAAGATTAAACAGAGGAAAAAGTAAAAACTTACCTCCCGCCAGGGGCGAGGCCCACCTCTCCAGCCGGCCCAGCCCACCTGGACCCTCCCCTGTCGTCTTCCTCCCCGCGCCCCCAAGGTGCTCGGTGGAAAGCCACCGACGCCACCGACGCCACCGCGACGCCCCGCAGCCCTCCACCTGCCTCCCCGGCCGCCTTCTAGCGTCGTGGAGAACCCCCGTGCTCATCCACTTCTTCCCCCCCCCCCCTGGAACCCTCTTCCTCCTCTCTCCCGTGAGAAACCAGCGAAGACCCGAGCGCCCCGTAGCTCGCCGCCATGCGCCACCGCGGCCGCTGGCCTCCACTCGTCGCCCCAGCTTGTCCAGGACGTCCGCCATCGCCGTCTTCATCACCGTGGCCGATCAATTGGACCGAGGAGCCCCCGTGGACGACGCCAGCTTCGCCGAGAGCTCGCCGGACCCGTGAGTCGCCGTCGTCAAATTCTCCGGCTACACAGCGTCCCCGGCCTCACCGTCTTCTCCATTAGCTTCAGGGTGAGCTTCCTCACCTTTCCCCTAAGTTTGTAGCGCCTCGTTTGCCCCACAACCGATTCCGCCATGGATCCCGAGCAAGGTCGCCGCCATGGTCGTCGACCTCCTCGCTCCAGTGCTTGTCATGGACTCCCAGTGCACGCGTTTGAATTCCGCGTGTGCCAGCTTGCGAACGCAACCAAGAACACCTCAAACCGTGCTCCCTAGCCTCGGCTACGACCTCGCCGCCGTTCTGCTGCCGCCGGAGTCGTCGCCGTCGTCGCTCCCGACCACCCCGAGGACCCCCGTTGCCTCCAGACGATGCGCGAGACGTTGCTGAGTCGAATGGACTTCTCCCCGTGCTCTCCCGTGGCCTCTAGCTCACTCCGGCGACCACGCCGCCGTGCCCGTGCCACCGGCGGCTAACCGCCGGCGAGTTAACCCTAACCCACCCCTAATCACACCCCTAAACCCACTGACTACTGGGCCCCAGCCCCTAATCCCTCTGTTAATTAAATTTTAACCACGGGTTTAACCCTACAGAGGCTGACCAGTGGGACCCCTTGTCAGTTTGACTCGGGTCAAACCCCCCTGACGCCAGCATGACATCATAGTGACGCAGTAAATGAATTTCCAGAAAAGAAAAATAGTTTAATAAATCCAGAAATTCCAGAAAATACCCCAAACTTTGGAAATTCATAGAAAATTCATATTAACTCCAAATTGGACAAATAATATATGAAAAATGATCAGGAGAAAATTATCTTTCCAAATATGCAACTTTCAACTCTGTTTGAGTTGAATTTAAAATGTGATCAGTAGCATTTGCTATTTGATTTAAATGGAATTAAATCAAATTTAATTCAAATATTTTGGCAACTTGAACCATGGCAACATGCTACATTTTACCTACACATCAGAGGCATATCATACACATTTGAAGATAATTCAAAATGATCAAACTATATCACATATAACTTGGTTAAGGTTGAATTCAAATGTGGAATTTGAATTTGCATTTAAAAATGCAATATATTCCACTTAAATGGAATTGCCTCACACATCAAAACTTATACTCCAAGCTTTAACACTATATCATGTGCTTGAGCATTGCATTCATATTGATTGCTACTTGTGCTTTGTTTGTCGAGTAGAGGTGGAACCGGAGCAAGAGGTCACCCCCTTCGCTGAAGATCCAGAACCCGAACCTCGTCAGCAAGGCAAGCAAAACCCATTGATCATGTCGATAAAATCCCACTTCCCTCTCATGTCTCGCTTATGCATTGTATAGGATGATCACCATGTTACGATTCTACCGCATAGATGAACCCATTCCTTTGCATGACCTATCTTTTGTCACAGTAGTAAGCAAACCACAATCCTAGCAAATATAGGAGTTGAATGATATCATGTGGCCCCTGCAATGTTACTGCTTATTGCATGCTTAGTATGATACCATGTTGTTACTGTGATGTGAGTCGGGATGGGAATAATCATGTTGATGATGGTAGAAAAGTGTTGGTGAATCGACCCTAATACAAGGTGAACGATGAGAGGCTGTGTAGGAGTACACGGTGGGTTGTCTCGTTGAACACCGCCCTAAGTCCGAGTTCTCGTGTGGTGATCCAAGATGAAGAGTACAACCACACATTGGGCTCACTGACCCCTCTCAACTTACTAACTCATCCCTTTCGATGTCCAGATGTCGCAGTAGTTCGGAGTTCTGGTAGGCTTGTGGCCTGGATGCTAAGTGAGAGAACGGCTCACCCGAGACCGGCTTATGCACCACGCACACATCGCTTGGGTCCACTTCGGTAAACCGGCCGGGTTCACGATTGTGGTAGCCAACCCAAGTAGGCGGCTTTCTTGGACTAGATAGGCTATGAGGTAACAGTTGTGGTGAGCATCCTCGCTGGCACCCCTTGAATGGTGTCGAGATCAAAGGCGGTAAATGATGATCATGTGTGTGTAGCGGTACACCCTTGCAAGGTTAACAAAACTATTCGAATAGCCGTGTCCGCGGTTATGGACTACTTGGAAAGCTTAGCTTGATTATTAGACAATTTGAACCGGATACTTCTAAAACACACCAAGATAAGTGTGAGTGCTATGGTGTGCTTTCTCGTGGGGAAGTCGAGGAAGGCACCATAGTGGTGTATTGGTTGGAGAAAGTAGTGGACTCGTGTACGCTTCTTACCTCAAAGTCTGGTATTCGTAGTTCAGGACTAGCCAAGTCAAAGCTGGCATTTCTGCAAGTGAACCCCACCTCCCTTTACCTTGATACATGTGCATGAGTAGTTTAGCTCCTATGTAAGTCTTGCTGAGTACGACTTTGTACTCACGTTTGCTTAATCTATGTTTTAGATGATGCCACTGACCCCGATGGTGGCTTCTTCATCGAGCTGGACGACTGAAGTTAAGCTAGTCTAGTCCCAGTCAGCAGACTGGTTCCCTCGTGGAGGGCTTTGTGTTTGAATAAGGCTTCTTAAGCCATTTGTTAAACTTGTCTGTACTCAGACATAATTTGCTTCCGTTCTGTGTTGTAATGTTGGATCACATGTACGTGATCTCTGTTTGTACTCTATAAGAGTTATAAATAAAATGTACACTTTGTAGAGAATTGCAATGGTACCTGCTGTTCATACAAGGCTTGTGTGCTGCGTGTATGTTTATAACATGCATGTCTTTGTATGGGTTTTTGAGACCTTAGTTGTGTTCTGGCTGGCGGTCTTTCATACACCAAGTGGCCCTTAGATGTGCGCAGCTTGGGGCATCGCGATGCGATTGTCCGAGACTCTGTCTCGTGCACACTTTGTGGTATGATCGAGCCCGCCCTAGACCCCAACTAAGTGATCGGGCTGGAGTAAGTCTATGTAAGAGTTTCGAGATAGTCGATAGTATGGTTGAGGCGACTTGTCTTTGAATATGGGAGTTCACCATCCATATCAGTAGACTTGTGTGCGTACGATGAGGACCCATTACAGTTGATCATCCGGCCTGGATGGGATGCCCCTCACGTACGATGCTTTCCGAGAATATTCAGTGCTTGGCCTTGTCTGCTTAGACAAGTGGGTGCGGTTCTCGGCTCTCCATATGACTATGTCTTAACTGTACTTGCATACGCTAACCCCGGGTCTCGATAGACTTGGTATCAGAGCAGGACTGACTGTAGGACTAGTAGCCTTGGCCGAAGTTGAGTCTAGCTTGCTATAGTTATATAGTTACTTTGGGTATACAAGGGATTAACGTAAGGCTTCTTTTTTCTCCTTACCCCCTTCGTTCTGAGTTCTGAGTCACCCTCATCTTACTCTACGGGAAGATAGGACTAGGCTCTCCTCTGTCTGTTTAGCACATCTCGTTGATTGCTTCCTTATAGCCGTAGGAAAGTTGTGTCAAGTTTTCCTAGCATGGTTGTAATGCTGATTTCTTACATCGTATTATGTAAGTGTTGTTTTCATGATTGAAAGAAATTGTCATTTCTTACAATTACAGCCGTTATGCTGTCCGAGTCATTCCAGGTTTATCTCATAATCTGATGCATTTGCAAACTCCTTTCTGTTTTAGATGGCAGATCTTCCCCCTCGGCAGATTGTTCGTTTGACCAGGTGCCTCGGTGTGCGTGGCCATCCCGCCACGTTGATCGAGATGATGTCCTATGTGGGATATCGATGGTACCCTGAGTACACCATCGAGGAGCAGTTCCACGACTTCAACCAGACGCAGTTCCACTGCATTGTCCGGATCTACCCGCACCACGTTGGAGTCACCCAGCCTATCCACTTTGGACATGGCATTGGTGTTACCGAGAACATGGCTGTGCAGGATGCTGCATACTCATGTATTACACTGCTGAGAGAGGAGCACACTTTTCTGAGAGAGACTTCTTTCCGCTATATCCCTGCTGCACTTCCAGGAGAAGAGGGATATTACACCGGACTCTACTCAGATCACTCTGCAGAGGATCCAGCACTTCAGGTGACTGCTAGGTTTGCTAGTGACAGAGACCGTGATGCACGTGCTCTCCGTTTTGAGCTCCACGCTACTCGTGTTCGTCTGTACCGAGCACTGACGCTCTTGGCACCCTTTGTGAGCGTGGGATCAGTGGAGTACGATGCGATCTATCCAGTAAGGACCCAGATGCCTTCTCGAGTTGCTTGGCCCGAGATTGGAGGAATTTTTCCACCCCGTGGTCCTTTGCTTCCACCCTACACTGGACCTAGGCCCCATCCTTGCCCAAATGGATATCAGGGTCCACAAGCCTCCGTGTTTTCCGATGGTCACCTCCAGCTACCGGGATACGCGGGTAACTTCTATGAGGATTACTATGGAGATGGAGATGAGTGAGACCTCTTGTGGTCTTACTTAGTGAGGATGTAGTAGTATCCTAGTATATTGTAAGCAATGTGTCTAAGTTCCAGAGGCTTAGATAAATAATGTATAGGAAGTCAGAGTGCCTCTGAAGGATGTATCATCTTCATCACGTTTGTATTAGCTTAGTGCTTGTACTAAAACGATGTATGGTTTGTATGACAGCTTGTGAATATATGGCTTGTATGCTTTATCACCATGTTGTCAAGATGATTACTTTGCTCTGTAATCCTTCCAGTACTTCAATACCTTGATTAGTCTCTTGAAATCAACTCTGTTTGACTTTGGATTTTTCACCTTCAGGATGTCTCAAGGAACCCGTGGCCAGGTTGGTCGTAACCAAGGTCGTGGGAACAACCAGGACGAAGACAACCTTCCACCCCCACCCACGATGGCCCAAGTTCTGATGGAAGTCGAGAGGAACCGCCGTGACTCTCACCACCTGCTGGAAGTCATCGCACGCAACACCACTCAACAGCGCAATGAGATGGTGTCTCTGAACGACTTCATCCGGCTTCATCCTCCGGTTTTCAGTTACTCCACCGAGCCCCTTGACGCCGATGACTGGCTTCGCAGCATCGAGAGGAAGCTCCAAGCCGGCCATGTTGCAAATGGCGACAAGGTCAATTATGCCACCTATCACCTTGAAGGTGCAGCAAGCTCTTGGTGGGAGAATTTTCTGAATATGCGCCCTGTTGGACCACCTGCATCTTGGGAGGAGTTCTGCACGTCCTTCCGCGAGCACCACATCCCCAAGGGTCTCATGGACCGCAAACGTGAGGAATTCTGCAACCTCACTCAAGGCAGAAGAACCGTGGACGAGTTTAGTCGTGAGTTCAACCGACTTGCTCGTTACGCAACTGAGGAAGTTTCCACCGACTCCAAGAAACAAGAGAGGTTCCGTCGTGGCCTCAACAGTGGACTCCGTCGCGAACTTAACCTTCATGACTTTGCCACCTTCCAGGTCCTTGTCAACAAGGCCATCAAGGCAGAGGACATGAACACCCCCAATGACTTTCGCAAACACCCTAGAGAGGAAGGTTCATCCAGCTCTGGTTCCCAGAAACGCAAGATCTGGATCCCAAACAGCATGTTTCGCCAGAACAACCCACCGAGGCCATCCTATGCGGCGCCTCGTCCACCCACCCAGTTTCAACCAGCTCCACCAAACAACCCAGCTCCACGCACTGTTTTCGGAGCTTGCTACAAGTGTGGTCAGGCAGGCCACTACTCTCGCGAGTGCCCCCAGAACCAGATCCAACACCAGAATGCTCCACCCCGTGCCGGAGGCAACAACAACAACAATAATAGTCGTGGCAAGCCACCCCAGAAGGTCTTCACCGCCAAACCCGCTCCTTCCGCCACTCGTGGACGTCTGAACCAGGTTGCCGCTGAAGAGACTGACGACACCACTGACGTCATTCTTGGTACGCTCCCAGTCAATTTTGTTCCTACTTCCGTTCTTTTCGACCCAGGAGCATCTCATTCATTCATGTCGGAAAGTTATGCACTTCGTCATGAGTTACCCTTTGTTGAATTGTCCACCCCGATGGTTATTCAAACTCCAGGGTCAAGATGGCAAACTAATAGAGTGAGCCATGGTAATCAAATAGCAATTGAGGGTTTAGTATTCCTTGCTTCACTCATAGCCCTCAAGTCTTCAGACATTGATGTCATCCTTGGTATGGATTGGCTATCAAGACAGAATGCCTACCTGGATTGCAAAGGCAAATCCGTGAAACTCACCCACCCTTCAGGCAAAACCATCAGTTATACCTCACCCAGAACAAGAACCCAAGTGCATTCCTTGAATGTACTTCCCCTTCCCGAACTTGAAAATATTCCGGTAGTTCGTGACTTCCCGGATGTCTTTCCTGAAGAGCTGCCGGGCATGCCACCCGACAGGTGTGTAGAATTTATAGTGGATCTTGTTCCAGGAACCGCACCAATTTCCAAACGCCCTTATAAAATGGCCCCACATGAGTTAGCTGAGCTAAAAACCCAACTTGATGCTTCGTTGGCAAAAGGCTTCATCCGCCCTAGCTCATCGCCATGGGGTTGCCCCGTTCTGTTCGTAAAGAAGAAAGATGGAACAGAAAGGATGTGCGTAGACTATCGCCCGCTAAATTTAGCGACGATAAAGAACAAATACCCACTGCCCAGGATCAATGATCTTTATGATCAACTTGCAGGATCCGCTGTCTTTTCCAAGATGGATTTGAGATTAGGTTATCATCAGATCCGAATCCGAAACGAGGACATTCCCAAAACGGCTTTTACTACTCGTTATGGTCTTTACGAGTACATCGTCATGTCCTTTGGTTTAACCAATGCCCCCGCCACATTCTCACGCTTGATGAATTCGATCTTCATGGAGTACTTAGATAAATTTGTTGTGGTTTATCTCGATGACATTCTCATCTACTCGAAGAATGAAGGAGATCATGCCGAACACTTAAGGCTGGTATTGATGAAACTTAGAGAGCATCGCCTGTTCGCTAAATTCTCCAAGTGTGAATTCTGGCTACCAGAAGTGACCTACTTAGGCCACGTGATTTCTGCAAAAGGCATTGCTGTGAATCCTGAGAGAGTTCAGGCCGTCCTTGACTGGACTCCACCTGAATCGGTTAAGCAAGTTAGAAGTTTTCTTGGCCTAGCCAGCTATTGCCGTCGCTTCGTCGAGAACTTTTCTAAAGTTGCAAAGCCTCTAACTGAACTCCTCAAGAAAGATAAGAAATTCTTATGGACTCCCAAGTGCGAGGAAAGCTTTCAAGAGCTAAAAAGAAGATTAACTTCTGCACCCGTACTTGCACCTCCAGACACCAAAAGAGATTTCGAGATCTATTGTGACGCATCACGGCAAGGGTTAGGATGCATACTTCTGCAAGATCGACATGTGGTAGCTTATGCTTCACGCCAGTTGCGGCCACATGAAGAGAATTATCCTACCCATGACCTTGAACTCGCTGCCGTAGTTCATGCTCTAACAACTTGGCGACATTACCTCCTTGGTAATCGTTGTGAGATTTATTCCGACCACCAAAGCCTCAAATATATTTTCACCCAGCCAGATCTTAATCTCAGGCAAAGACGCTGGATTGAGTTGATAAAAGATTACGACGTAGCAATTTCTTACACCCCAGGCAAAGCCAATGTCATGGCTGATGCACTAAGTCATAAGTCGTACTGTAACAACCTCATGCTACAGCAGTATCAACCACTTCTTCATGAGGACTTTCGCAAGCTCAACCTTGAAATTGTTCCTCATGGCTATCTTTCTACCTTGGTGGCGAAACCAACTCTTGAGGATCAAATTATAGTTACCCAAAGGCGTGCACGAGGTATTCGCCGAATCAAGGAGAACATTGCTAGCGGAGTTGCTAAATGTTTCTCCACAGATAGCAAAGGAACGGTATTCTTTGAAAATCGTTTAGTAGTACCTAAGAATAAGGAACTAAGGCAACTCATCCTCAAAGAAGCCCATGACACACCCCTCTCAATTCATCCCGGTAGCACGAAAATGTACCGAGATCTACGCCAGAGATTTTGGTGGACTAGGATGAAGAGAGACATTGCTCAATTTGTTGCCGAATGTGATGTTTGTCGTCGCATTAAGGAAGAACATCAAAGACCTGCTGGTACACTTCAACCTTTGTCTATTCCCGAGTGGAAATGGGACAAAGTCGGTATGGATTTCATCACCGGCTTTCCAAGAACCCAAAAAGGAAACAATGCCATCTTCGTTGTCATAGATAGGCTTTCCAAAGTTGCTCACTTCCTTCCGGTTCGCGAGTCTATAACTGCTAGTCAGTTAGCGGACTTGTACATCTCCAGAATTGTATCCCTTCACGGTATTCCTTTGGAAATCAATTCTGATCGTGGTAGCCTTTTCACCTCTAGATTTTGGGGAAGCTTCCAACGTGCTTTGGGAACTCATCTCTCCTTTAGTACGGCTTTCCATCCGCAGTCTAGCGGTCAAGTCGAAAGGGTTAACCAAATTCTTGAATACATGCTCAGAGCTTGTGTTATCTCATTCGGAAAGAATTGGGAGAATTCTCTTCCATTTGCCGAATTTGCTTATAACAATAGTTTTCAATCTAGTCTGAACATGGCTCCTTTTGAACTCCTTTATGGACGACGATGTCGAACACCACTAAACTGGTCTGAAACCGGTGAAAGACAATTCTTTGGACCGGATATGATCAAGGAAGCAGAAGAGCAAGTTCGCATTGTTCGTGATCAATTGAAAGCAGCCCAGTCTCGTCAGAAAAGCTACTATGATCGTCATCATAGGCAAGAGAGCTACAATCTGGATGAGAAGGCTTACCTCCGGGTTACTCCTCTGAAGGGAACCCAACGTTTCGGTATCAAAGGCAAGTTGGCCCCACGTTACATCGGACCTTTCCGCATTCTAGCTAAACGTGGAGAAGTTGCCTACCAACTTGAACTACCCCCGCACCTTTTCCGAGTACACGATGTATTCCATGTGTCCCAACTCAGGCGTTGCTTCAAGGACCCCATCCGCGAAGTCGACCATGAAACGCTTGATCTCCAAGATGACCTTTCTTATCGAGAATACCCCGTTCGTATTCTTGATTCCGCAGAGCGTGTCACTCGTCGTCAGAAGATTAGGTTTCTGAAAGTGCAATGGTCACACCACTCTGAAAGAGAAGCTACATGAGAAAGAGAAGACCGTCTCAGTACCGAGTACCCCTCCTTCCTTCCGCAGACTTCTGAATCTCGGGACGAGATTCTTTTGAGTGGGGGCGAGTTGTCAGAACCCTCTGTTAGGTATGTGCTAGGGTTAGCTAGTGCCTTTGCATCATGTCAAAATTTCAAAAAGAAATCTTGGAAATCAAATTCAAAATCAAAATGGGAGAAGGAACACCCCCCAGATGAATTAATTCAAAAGGCCAGATAAAAATATTTTCCAAAAATTCATGTTAGAGTTTTGAAAAGTCTTATAAATGAGTGTGATCACATATCAAGTGATGTGGGACCCACCCCATGCTCATAGATTTTTCAAATATTCAAACAGTACCTTGGAATTAAAGAAATACCCCTTTTTGATTTAAAATTCAAATCATTTGAATTTTAAAAATGTTGAAAGTTTATGAGTGGCTAGTCTATATTAGTATGAGGCCACATAAAAGTTTTCAGCATTTAATAAAATGTTTAGCTATTTATTTTAGCTAAACAGAACAAATTACAGAAAAACAGAAAGGAAAGATTAAACAGAGGAAAAAGGAAAAACTTACCTCCCGCCAGGGGCGAGGCCCACCTCTCCAGCCGGCCCAGCCCACCTGGACCCTCCCCTGTCGTCTTCCTCCCCGCGCCCCCAAGGTGCTCGGTGGAAAGCCACCGACGCCACCAACGCCACCGCGACGCCCCGCAGCCCTCCACCTGCCTCCCCGGCCGCCTTCTAGCGTCGTGGAGAACCCCCGTGCTCATCCACTTCTTTCCCCCCCCCCCCTGGAACCCTCTTCCTCCTCTCTCCCGTGAGAAACCAGCGAAGACCCGAGCGCCCCGTAGCTCGCCGCCATGCGCCACCGCGGCCACTGGCCTCCACTCGTCGCCCCAGCTTGTCCAGGACGTCCGCCATCGCCGTCTTCATCACCGTGGCCGATCAATTGGACCGAGGAGCCCCCGTGGACGACGCCAGCTTCGCCGAGAGCTCGCCGGACCCGTGAGTCGCCGTCGTCAAATTCTCCGGCTACACAGCGTCCCCGGCCTCACCGTCTTCTCCATTAGCTTCAGGGTGAGCTTCCTCACCTTTCCCCTAAGTTTGTAGCGCCTCGTTTGCCCCACAACCGATTCCGCCATGGATCCCGAGCAAGGTCGCCGCCATGGTCGTCGACCTCCTCGCTCCAGTGCTTGTCATGGACTCCCAGTGCACGCGTTTGAATTCCGCGTGTGCCAGCTTGCGAACGCAACCAAGAACACCTCAAACCGTGCTCCCTAGCCTCGGCTACGACCTCGCCGCCGTTCTGCTGCCGCCGGAGTCGTCGCCGTCGTCGCTCCCGACCACCCCGAGGACCCCCGTTGCCTCCAGACGATGCGCGAGACGTTGCTGAGTCGAATGGACTTCTCCCCGTGCTCTCCCGTGGCCTCTAGCTCAGTCCGGCGACCACGCCGCCGTGCCCGTGCCACCGGCGGCTAACCGCCGGCGAGTTAACCATAACCCACCCCTAATCACACCCCTAAACCCACTGACTACTGGGCCCCAGCCCCTAATCCCTCTGTTAATTAAATTTTAACCACGGGTTTAACCCTACAGAGGCTGACCAGTGGGACCCCTTGTCAGTTTGACTCGGGTCAAACCCCCCTGACGCCAGCATGACATCACAGTGACGCAGTAAATGAATTTCCAGAAAATAAAAATAGTTTAATAAATCCAGAAATTCCAGAAAATACCCCAAACTTTGGAAATTCATAGAAAATTCATATTAACTCCAAATTGGACAAATAATATATGAAAAATGATCAGGAGAAAATTATCTTTCCAAATATGCAACTTTCAACTCTGTTTGAGTTGAATTTAAAATGTGATCAGTAGCATTTGCTATTTGATTTAAATGGAATTAAATCAAATTTAATTCAAATATTTTGGCAACTTGAACCATGGCAACATGCTACATTTTACCTACACATCAGAGGCATATCATACACATTTGAAGATAATTCAAAATGATCAAACTATATCACATATAACTTGGTTAAGGTTGAATTCAAATGTGGAATTTGAATTTGCATTTAAAAATGCAATATATTCCACTTAAATGGAATTGCCTCACACATCAAAACTTATACTCCAAGCTTTAACACTATATCATGTGCTTGAGCATTGCATTCATATTGATTGCTACTTGTGCTTTGTTTGTCGAGTAGAGGTGGAACCGGAGCAAGAGGTCACCCCCTTCGCTGAAGATCCAGAACCCGAACCTCGTCAGCAAGGCAAGCAAAACCCATTGATCATGTCGATAAAATCCCACTTCCCTCTCATGTCTCGCTTATGCATTGTATAGGATGATCACCATGTTACGATTCTACCGCATAGATGAACCCATTCCTTTGCATGACCTATCTTTTGTCACAGTAGTAAGCAAACCACAATCCTAGCAAATGTAGGAGTTGAATGATATCATGTGGCCCCTGCAATGTTACTGCTTATTGCATGCTTAGTATGATACCATGTTGTTACTGTGATGTGAGTCGGGATGGGAATAATCATGTTGATGATGGTAGAAAAGTGTTGGTGAATCGACCCTAATACAAGGTGAACGATGAGAGGCTGTGTAGGAGTACACGGTGGGTTGTCTCGTTGAACACCGCCCTAAGTCCGAGTTCTCGTGTGGTGATCCAAGATGAAGAGTACAACCACACATTGGGCTCACTGACCCCTCTCAACTTACTAACTCATCCCTTTCGATGTCCAGATGTCGCAGTAGTTCGGAGTTCTGGTAGGCTTGTGGCCTGGATGCTAAGTGAGAGAACGGCTCACCCGAGACCGGCTTATGCACCACGCACACATCGCTTGGGTCCACTTCGGTAAACCGGCCGGGTTCACGATTGTGGTAGCCAACCCAAGTAGGCGGCTTTCTTGGACTAGATAGGCTATGAGGTAACAGTTGTGGTGAGCATCCTCGCTGGCACCCCTTGAATGGTGTCGAGATCAAAGGCGGTAAATGATGATCATGTGTGTGTAGCGGTACACCCTTGCAAGGTTAACAAAACTATTCGAATAGCCGCGTCCGCGGTTATGGACTACTTGGAAAGCTTAGCTTGATTATTAGACAATTTGAACCGGATACTTCTAAAACACACCAAGATAAGTGTGAGTGCTATGGTGTGCTTTCTCGTGGGGAAGTCGAGGAAGGCACCATAGTGGTGTATTGGTTGGAGAAAGTAGTGGACTCGTGTACGCTTCTTACCTCAAAGTCTGGTATTCGTAGTTCAGGACTAGCCAAGTCAAAGATGGCATTTCTGCAAGTGAACCCCACCTCCCTTTACCTTGATACATGTGCATGAGTAGTTTAGCTCCTATGTAAGTCTTGCTGAGTACGACTTTATACTCACATTTGCTTAATCTATGTTTTAGATGATGCCACTGACCCCGATGGTGGCTTCTTCATCGAGCTGGACGACTGAAGTTAAGCTAGTCTAGTCCCAGTCAGCAGACTGGTTCCCTCGTGGAGGGCTTTGTGTTTGAATAAGGCTTCTTAAGCCATTTGTTAAACTTGTCTGTACTCAGACATAATTTGCTTCCGTTCTGTGTTGTAATGTTGGATCACATGTACGTGATCTCTGTTTGTACTCTATAAGAGTTATAAATAAAATGTACACTTTGTAGAGAATTGCAATGGTACCTGCTGTTCATACAAGGCATGTGTGTTGCGTGTATGTTTATAACATGCATGTCTTTGTATGGGTTTTCGAGACCTTAGTTGTGTTCTGGCTGGCGGTCTTTCATACACCAAGTGGCCCTTAGATGTGCGCAGCTTGGGGCATCGCGATGCGATTGTCTGAGACTCTGTCTCGTGCACACTTTGTGGTATGATCGAGCCCGCCCTAGACCCCAACTAAGTGATCGGGCTGGAGTAAGTCTATGTAAGAGTTTCGAGATAGTCGATAGTATGGTTGAGGCGACTTGTCTTTGAATATGGGAGTTCACCATCCATATCAGTAGACTTGTGTGCGTACGATGAGGACCCATTACAGTTGATCATCCGGCCTGGATGGGATGCCCCTCACGTACGATGCTTTCCGAGAATGTTCAGTGCTTGGCCTTGTCTGCTTAGACAAGTGGGTGCGGTTCTCGGCTCTCCATATGACTATGTCTTAACTGTACTTGCATACGCTAACCCCGGGTCTCGACAGAAGCACCCAAAAACTCAACATCACAAGAATAAAAGTCACCATTCATAGCAGATAAGGCATCCTGGGCAGACTCATGGGCCCGTCGCCAACGCTCGGCATCAAGAACCAAACGCTCACAGTGCTAGAACACAGGCTGCAAGAACCAGGAAATCAGGTGTTAATTAAAGACAAAGACTACAAGCAACTGCAAACAGTTACTTCTAGCCTCGGGGGCTACTCCCATCGGGAGCACTGCCGTGCCCCCGATGATAAAACAACACAGACACGAATCATCTTACCAGCTTGGAGACATGGTCGAAAGCACGGGCTTTATCTTCAATCGCCAGACCAAGACGGCCAAAGTACGGAGGACCAAGTTCGTTCGGCCTAGGCTCAGAAGCAGCAGCACCAGGTGCCCCAGAAGAAGGTACACCGGGAACTACACCCGCAGTCGAAACGGCAGGAGTCGCAGCCGGCCCAGATTGGTCAGCGGCAGCCGAGTGGTCCTCAAGATGCTTGACTGCCGCCCCAGAACTCGTTGACTTCAGATCAGTAGCAGCTGCGCTGGTACACGAAGCAGCCGGCGCAGGCGCAGCGCTAAAAAATAAAAGAATTATCAGTCGCAAGAACAAGGAAAAAGAAACGTGCACTAATTCAGCAGATTCTTACCCGACACGCGCACCACGAGGACGCCCCAACCTCCCAGGCCTGACCCTCTTGGGAGGAGGGGCCGGAGCAACGGCCGAAGGGGAAGGCCCAGCAAAAGGAGCAGCAGAAGGGACAACATCACCTAACGCGGCATGATCTTCAGCATCCAAGGGGCGCGATCGCTTCACACGGAAGGGACTCGAGTCCTCACTATCTCCGGTCTCCACTAGCACAATCTCAGCATTAACAGCCGGCACAGCATTATCAGCGGCGGAAGCATCAGGCTCTTCACGAATATCGGCGTCTTCCGGCTGCGGAGGATTACACGGCACTGGAGCATGGCCCTGCAAGACAAGCAATGTCAACAACAAAAAAAACTAGGTACTCGTCCAAACAGATGAAGGAACATGGGAACCAACCGGCGGCGGAGGATGATCAGAAGCATATGGAAGGACAAGGCGCATCTCGGAAATACTAGAGCACTTGGTCACATGCTAGATACGAGCCAGCTAGGCATCAGGTTCTAGCTCTTCAGGCGAGCATCTCGTCGAGTCATCGAGTCCCTTGTACTGCCACATAGGGCGATCTCGATGCTGCAACGGTTGAACTCGCCTCCCCACAAAAACAGAGATAAGTTGACCACCAGTCAAGTTATCCTTCAACACAGAAATCCTCTCCATAAATGGAGTCATTCCAGACGACTCCACCTCGGTCAAAGAATGAGAGCACGAAGGTTGTCTGACCACCCGTGTGCCCGGATTGAAAGAAGCAAGACCAAATTGCTGACCAACAATGAAGCGGTCCTTCAGATAAAACCAGCCTCTCCGCCAGCCACTAAAGGAATCGATCTTCTCCAAGTCAAAGTATGAATGTTTATCCCCAATGGAGATACCCACTCGACCCACGGCGTACTCACAGTTCGTCCTTTTCACTTTAAAAAGGCGTCTCCAAAGTCCCCAATGGGGATAAATCCCTAGGAAGGCCTCACAAAGAGTGATGAAACACGCAATGTGCAAAATCTCATTGGGAGTAAGGTCATGCAACTGGAGCCGATAGGAATATAGCAAGCCCCGAACGAAAGGATGCGGCGGAAGAGCAAACCTACGGTAGAAGAAATCCTGGAAGCATACCCGCTCGTCCGCCGCCGGCGCTGGAGTCGACTCATCGCCAGGAAGACGCGCATCACCCACCACCACCATGCCATCAGCAATCAGCGCATCCAGATCTTCAGCCCCGAACGTGGACCGCTCCCACTTGCCGGACATCTTGGCCGACTCGATAACAGCACGGGAGCGCTTGGACATAGATCTCACAGCAGCACACAAAGGAGAAAAGATGAAAGCTCAGGAACACGAAGGAAAACAGAGAAAGAGGAGTAAGGCAATGGCTGGGTAAAACCTACAATTCACCCGGCCGTATGGTATTTAACTCAAGAGCCTGGCAAGAAGGGCCACCGGCCAACCTTTTCGCCCAGAAAAACGTGCCACGATCCCGTACAGAGGCGAAAAGCATGGAAAATACAACCGGCACAGTAACAACACCGCCCACTACGCGCGCAAAAAGAGGACCATGATCGCACGACGCGAAAATTTCGGCGGGACAGCGCCAAGTCATTTCACACGACAGGTCGCAGCGGTCAACAAATTGCAGAAGACCACGCCAACGTCATATCACAGCAAGGCGTACTCAGTACGCCATCAAGGCCCAGAGATTCCATCTTTTAGATCTTTTCCCCAAGGAAGAAAAACATCTTACTCCCATCGGGAGCGTACATCATAAGAGTCCCGGGTGCTCCCTCACCCAAAGGTCAGCCACGTGCTCGAGTGAACACTCGCACTTATGAGAGTCTCGGGTGCTCCCTCAACCCGACGTAAGACAAACAAACATTCGCCAAGACCACACGGCACTAAGAGTCTCGGGTGCTCCCTCACCTGAAGAGCCCAAACGGCGTTCGAGTGATTACTCGCGAAAAAACCCCCGACTGAGCACTCGAAAACAAAGCTCCTCGGGTGAATGAGTGAACAGCTCGCTTGATGTTTTGTTCCAAGTGGGTGCAATGCTATAAGGCTCCGCGCCTCAAAAACACACATTCCTGGAACACGATACACTGTGCCCAGATGCCACGCAAGATTAGCGTGTAGGTAAGACCCCGCTGCGAAGTACGGTCGGGCTGGGACTTGCCGAAGAGCGATTTCACTCCCAACCTTTCCCATGCGCAGAGCATGATAGAAAAGCCGGGCGGACGCGCCTTAGGCTACACACATTACTGGCGGCAAATGAACACCGTAAGACCTGAAGCGGCCGGACTTTTGCTCGACACCAGTGTTCCAAGCTCACGTCGAGGGACGTGGGTTTGATTGGGCTACTGTGATATTTTCCCTAGTGCAATTCACCAAGGCTCGACCCGTCGACTCCTTGGGCCCTTTCAGCTTAGCATCCCTCGAAACAGGTTTTGTCATGGCCACCAGACTGCCAGCGACCCACGAATGAACCGTGCATATCAACGAACGACAAATGAATGTACTCGAGTCCCTGCGCGACTCTTCAAATCCCCCAGGCACTCGGGGGCTACTGACGAGGGGGTGACCCCACGACTCCTACGTATGAGCCTACCTGGTGTCCATGAAGGCAGAAGTCCCATGAAGATACGGCCTCGGCCCACTAGATGGCACCGACGTAGGAGTCCTCGACTCACAAGGAAGGTGCGAAGACCTGTCGTACGGAGCAAGCTAGGGTTAGGAAAGTTTACCTGTACACGTAGATGAACTCCCCGAGACCTAGCCCGGTATATAAGGGCTAGGAGGGGCGACGCCAAAGACATCGAATATCACCTGTAACCCTAGCCTTGAGCGCTCCAGCCTTGGCCTCCACTCTAATCGCATCTCCCCTATCAATAATATCGAGCAGGAGCAAGCCTTCCTGTTTGCCGACGAGCTATCGTCCAACCTGTGCCTCTCATGACTAACCCAGGGTCCCTGACCATGGGATTTGCCGGGGTTGATCCCCGTCAAGCCCATTCCCTGAGCCGAGTCAGAACAAGTGAACAATTTGTGTTATATGGCCGCCGTTTGATGAATGTGTGCCTTACATGTAATTTGATGTACTCTTTGTGTACTAGATGGTAGTGTCAAATACTCCTAGTGCTCTTTGTGTATAAAGGTCACTTCATAAGCATTTTTATGCATATGTGCATGCTCCTGGCCATTGCTTTGCTTTGGCTAGTATATATTGTTGGGCACCATGTTGTTGATAAGAATAGATGCTATGTATTGTCCTTTGCTATGAGTTGATATGGATGTGGCCTCTAAATTTTTATTTTGTGCAGGTTGAAGATCAAAGAAGAGATGATGAAGAATGTAGCTAGGATTATTTTAGGATTCAATTAATGTAATCTTTTGAATCTTTGTAATAAGAATTGTAATATAATTCTTTTGTATCAATAATTGTTGAGCACATTGTAATATTTTGTTTTTAATTTCTGTAATATGATTAAAAAATTGTAATGTGTGTAATTCCGTAGTGCTTTTCTGTTTTCTGTAATATTGTTAGTGGCGCATTCTGAATTAACTTAGTGACACACCTAGAATGCGCCACTATTAAGTACCCTTAGGGGTAGCGCATTCTAAAATGCACCACCAATAAGACCTTAATAGTGGTGCATTTCAGAATGCGCCACGTCTAAGAGTCTTACGGGTGACATATTTGGAATACGCCACTATTAAGCCCTTATGGTGCACCCATAATGCGCCACTAAATGGGAAAAAAAGGGCGCCACCATAAGGGATTTTTCTAATAGTAAACTAATGGTGAGTTTATTAGTGATGGACATTTTATGGCGGTTAAATCACATCCGGCCCACATGGAAGAAGCCACATCAGCAAAAAAGGACCCACTTATCAGAAAGTTGACCAGTCAAACCAGCAGAAACAATTTATACGGGATTATCATCAACAAAGACGAATATAGGTGACAGTGGGATTTATTCGGCGACCTTTTAACCCCGTCATCGAAGATGGACATTGTTGACAAATTGGATACTGTCACCTAAGAAGCGGTCTTCAGCGACGGAAAAAGTGGTATCGTCGTTATTTTAATTTTTTTGACGGTGTTCCAGCGACAGGTCGATTGACGAACGTAAACCGTCATTAGGGTATTATTGTTGCGAAAAAGCTTTTCCATGACAACAATGGCTCGTCAACTGATATCGCAAATTTTTTTAGTGCAGGACTATGTTTAAGACAAGATTCCAATCGCGCACACACGGTTTTATGTACCAAGACCTCAACCCATGTCTATTTTTTTATTAATGTTAACACCAAGAAGCATTATGCTATGTGTTTAAGGTCCGGGGTTGAAACTAAAGATAACTGTCATTTCTTCTTAGAACCCTTTGACAACACCCTTCATCTCACAATATCTTGCAAGCTCAGGATCGACTATTATTTCTCGATGACATGACTTAGAACCATTTAATAGTTTAACTCTTTAACATTAAATAGCACGTCCTTACATTTCTAGATTCGATCACTCAAGGGACTCGAGATGTCTCCCTCACTACAAGGAGGGGGAAATCTCATCTTAGATGATCATGCCTTATATCATGTTTCATGAAAAACAAGAAAATAACATTTATAACTACTCAGTTACAATGTACTACTCAGTAACCCCTAAGTAATTCACCACACATCTCAATTACATCTGAGTGTGACAATTGTTTTTAAAGGACATGTGACAGTCTTAGGTCTAAGCACATATCATGCACTTAGTAAGGGACAACTAGGAAGCATTCTGTTGTGTCTCAAGTTGGGTTGTCCACCCCCACGTTCCCATACAAATGTTCACATATTTGTTTGGACACTACTTTAGAATAATCATTCAAGCATAGAGCTTAAGAAACAATTCACATACTTGCCCGTCAATACACATGCTTTTATTCAACGGAGATTTAATAAATCATTGATACGATGAATATATTCATATTTATGATACCCCGCGCGTTGCTATGGGAATAGGTTACCGTATATTTCAATAGAATTTGATTATGTGACTTTTAAATATTTAGATTAGTAACGCATGAATCAAAATTTTGAAACATATACGATTTATTATATTTGATTGTATATAGTTGTAAAATATTTATTGAATATAAGTATAATAATAGAATTAAAACTATTGTTCCATACATGGTCGCATGTGGTGGTGCGTTTTGTCTCATGCATGGTTGCATTTTAAGGTGGACCTTATCCCATCCATAATTATGTGATGATATGACATGTTTGCATGTCAAGAGAAATAGTAAGGTAGTAAGAGGAACTATTTAGGTATTGTAAATGTACCGACGTCACAAGTTATGTGGAAATGTGTCAGTATCCTTTTGCTTTCAGAGATGGGTGCACTCTCGTGCTCCCTTAGAGTAAAGATACACCATCATGTTTGTGAATTGTGAGCATATATTTTCACAAGTAGGTCACATATTTTTCAATCAATACAAATATATTATTCAAGGAACATTTTTCATAACTCATGGATACGATGATATATAATCATCTCTATGATTACCTCTACGGCATATTTCTAACTGGTAAGATATTGTACAAATATGTACCAATCTCACATGCTATATGGGAGTGTTTCATTACCCCTTCGCTTTTAGAGATGGGTGAACCCCTGCTCCCTTGATTCATGGATACACCATCAAGCATGTGTATCGCGTTCATGCGCAAAACAAAATCAGGATATGTGCAACATGTACGTGCTCCCTTGAGCGTGATTCATTGAGCAGCGCAATGCTTTATTAGTACATGTAATGTAGTATCTTTGACAAAAAAATATCTATAATGTATTAAAAATGATAATGAGTGAATATTGCTTAAACATATCATGAATAATCTTGCAGTGGTTCTCTAAAGTTCCTTGTTTGTTGAATCTTAGTTGAAATCCATGTCACCTTTAGTTGATTGACTAGCTTGAGTTTCTTCCTTCTTTTATGAACCATAGCTAGAATTGGCATCACCTTTATTTGACTTCTTTTATTCAGCTTCCTTCTTTTCTCCACCATGTTTGGCATGGGCATTAGTGCCACCAACACCATTAGCACAAAAATCTGCACACTACCGCTACCTCATGCTGCCGTTTCAGCACCACCCCCATTTGCACCGGCACCAAGACCAGCATTTGCACCGACACCAAGACCAGCATTTGCTCCAATGCCAGCACCAATTTGAGCACCTTCATGTGCACCTACACCAAGACCAGCATTTCCATTTGCACCGACACCAAGACCAGCATTTGCACCAAGACCGGCATTTGCACCAAGACCAGCATTTGCACCAAGACCGGCATTTGCACCTAGACCGGCATTTGCACCAAGACCAGCATTTGCACCGACACCAAGACCAGCATTTGCTCCAATGCCAGCACCAATTTGAGCACCTTTATGTGCACCTACACCAGCACCAAGACCAGCATTTGCACCAACACCAAGACCAGCATTTGCACCAAGACCAGCATTTGCACCAAGACCAGCATTTGCACCGATACCAAGACCAGCCTTTGCTCCAAGGCCAGCACCAATTTGAGCACCTTTATGTGCACCTAAACCAGCACCAAGGCCAGCATTTGCACCGACACCAAGACCGGCATTTGCACCAACACCAAGACCAGCATTTGCACCAAGACCGGCATTTGCACCAAGACCAGCATTTGCACCAAGACCGGCATTTGCACCAAGACCAGCATTTGCACCAAGACCGGCATTTGCACCAAGACCAGCATTTGCACCGACACCAAGACCAGCATTTGCACCAAGACCGGCATTTGCACCAAGACCAGCATTTGCACCAAGTCCGGCATTTGCACCAAGACCAGCATTTGCACCAAGACCAGCATTTGCACCGATACCAAGACCAGCCTTTGCTCCAAGGCCAGCACCAATTTGAGCACCTTTATGTGCACCTAAACCAGCACCAAGACCAGCATTTGCACCGACACCAAGACCAGCATTTGCACTGACACCAAGACCCGCATTTGCTCCAATACCGGCACCAATTTTAGCACCTCCAGCCGCACCCACACCAGCACGAGCTCTTGCACCGGCACCGGCACCGGCACCGGCACCAGCACCAACACCAGCCCTAATAGGAAAAAAGATCGACAAACGTCAGCAACAACATATACAATAACTATTAAATACACACATATGAGTGTCAAATGGTGAAGGCTAAACGATATAAAAAGACCCATGAAGACACCATGCTATGTGGGAATAAGTTGGTCACGGGCTTACATTGCAGTGGCATAGCTACAATTTGACATTGAGGAGTACATATATCATCTTACGGGTGTCTATTTTGAAGCTCTTCCTGAGACAACACCAGCAACGTCCCCGGCGATGATACGAGAAACACCAGGAGAAGAACGACACCGCTCGAAATCTTGGCCATCGTGGATGAGTGAACTCTCCTTTTACGTAGTAGCACAGGATTTACTCTAGGACACTGGACACTGGACACTGGACACTGGACACTGGACACATTTATATAGAAGGATCTCCCCTCCTATATTTGGCTCTTCACTGTCAAGATGCGCGGTTCCTCCAACGAATTGTGTGGACAAGAGTGTTATCAGTATGAACTACATCGCCCCGAGGGCAACGGGGGTGTGGTCGCCGTGCATGAGTTTGTGAGGAGAGTAGAAAGTTCCGGCATGTAACTGGAACCGGATCTTCAGTGAGATGTGGTGTGTCTTAGCGGTGGAGGTCTAACCAGATGTCATGTATCCACTTCACATGAGCTATTTTAGTGGTCGTATAAGAGCTGACCGCCAAAGTGCCAATGGAACTGGTTATTAGCCCACCGGTAGGAGAAGGCATCTCAAATGTTTCCCAGAGTTGAAGGTGAAACGAATCATGCAGACGATGACCCTCCTTCATGTGTCACTAGTATATCACTGTTAAATTTGGAGGTCGCACCCACAATGTATGCTTTTAAGATGACCAATATATGGCACCTCCTGTGATGTGTCCCAACGACTGAAATCAAAATCGTTACACAAATCCAACACTAACTGAAGCCGTGCAACGCCATCAACATCTGTATAACCGTAACTAGGCAGCGTGTGTGGGTCAGAACTCAGAAGTATCCGTGGACTGAGCCTCGACGCCGGCGTCCGGAAGGTTGGTGACCCTGACGACCAGCGGCGTGCGGACGCGGTGGTGGCCGTCGGACCACACGATCTCGCCGAAGTCGTACCGCCCGCGCGACAGCTTCGCCGGCGTGACGGTGACGTAGTACTCGGCCCTGGCGCAGCGCGGGGAGAAGACCAGCGCCGGCGGCCAAACCTCGACGCGCGCGCCCTGGGGGCTCACGACGGTGGCGCGGTACACGGCGTCCCTCTGCAGGCCCACGTTCGTCACCGTGCGCTTCACTGTCGCCGTGGCTCTGAGCTCGGGGAGCACGATGGCCGGGTAGTTCAGGTCGGCATCGCCAACGGCCCCGCCACCGCCGCAGCTGGTGTCGAGCGCCGGCGAGGGGAGCACCATCCGCCGCACCTGCTCCTCCGTGTATCCGAGGCCGCAGAGGAAGCGCACGTGGTCGCGCGCGTCGGCGTCGTAGACCAGCCCCGGGTCCAGCGCCCGCAGCGGGTCCACGTGCCCCGCGCCGGCGTCGAAGGCGTCCGCGGCCTTCTGCGTGCCGCCGGCCAGCATGCCGTCGGTCGTGTCGTCGCGCACGTACGCCGTGGTCATGAGGGAGGACTTGACGGCGGCCGGCGACCAGGTTGGGTGGACGGACCTGAGGACGGCGACGATGCCGGTGACGTGGGGGCACGACATGGACGTGCCCGAGTCGAAGTTCCACTCCGTGGACCGCTTGTCCAGAGGGACCATCGTCGGCGACGACCTGGGCGGCCACGCCGCCAGGATGTTCACTCCCGGCGCGGTGATGTCAGGCTGCAACAAATAGCTTGTGATCATCAGTCCTCACCATGTAAAGCTCAGGTGATCGTGTCGTCGTCTACCTTGAGAATGTTCGGAGAAATGGAGCTAGGCCCCCTGGAGGAGAAGTAGGCGATGGCCGGCGCCGGCGTCTCGCCGACGACGGTCCTGCTCGCCGAGACGTGCACGGTCGGCCGTTGACTGCACGCCACAGAACGGTCAAATGGAAGTATTGCCTCTCTGATCCGACGGTGGAGAGATTGGTAGTTACCTTGAAGGGCTCTGGATGTAGTTGAGGATGTGGGTGCCCTGGCGCAGGTTGACGTGGACGGTGGGCAGGAAGGTGTCCTGGTTGGACTTCCGGGAGCTGGTGTCGGCGAAGATCACGCCGGAGCCGCCGCCGGCGTACACCGCCAGGGCCGCGCCCTCGCTGGACACCATCCCCAGGGTGGCGAAGCACAGGACCATCTTCCCGGCCGCCGCCGTCCGGTTCACCAGCTGGTCGAACGTGCACGTCCCGTCCGCAAAGACGCTACTGCTCTCTAGCAAAGGCATTTTCATGTCCTTCACAATGAAGCCCTCTCCCTGTGCAAACAACAATAACAGGAGTAAGTGAGAAGTTCATGGCGTGTCTGTCGAGCACTAGGAAGGACCAAGAGCTCACCACGAAGGAGGCATTGTTGCCGAGCGCGATCACGGTGGGGAACCTCCGGTCGATGGTGCTGGCGGCGACCGTGAGCCCCCAGGGCGACACGTTCTGCACCATGGCGGCGTCGGGGCCGTCGTTGCCGGCGGAGAACACCGTGGGCACCCCGAGCTGCATCGCGTGGAACGACCCGACCTCGGTGCTCGTCGCGAACAGAGGCGCCAGCGGCGGCGGCGACCCGAGGGATGCCGATATTACGTGCACGCCGTCGCGCAGCGCGTCGTCGAACGCCGCCAGGATGTCGGCGTCGCTGCACCGGCCCGTCAGGTCCTTGAACCAGCACACCTTGTACGCCGCCAGCCGCGCCCGGGGCGCGCCCCCGCGCGCCGCGCCGCGGCCCAGCCCGCCGAAGTAGCTCGCGTTAGGGGACACCGCGCCCACGGCCGTGGACGCCGTGTGCGTGCCGTGGCCCACGCGGTCCCTGGCCGACCGGTACTCCGCGCCGCCGCTGGTGTTCAGCGGGCCGGCCTCGGCCTCGAAGCCGGCCAGGTAGTAGCGCGCCCCGATGAGCTTGCGGTTGCACGCGGTGGCCGGGTCGAACTTCTGCCCTGCCACGCACGCGCCGCGCCATGACGACGGCACGGGGCCTAGGCTGGGGTCATCTCTGAAGCTCTCCGATTCAGGCCACACCCCTGTTGAGGACAGACACACACCAAAATGCTACGAAATGAGTGCAGTCCTACTGCAATAGTGCCTGCTACTAAATGAGTTCAGATCTTGGCATGGCATTGCCTGCATTCAGGAAATGATTATACAGTAGTAACTTTCACTTTCACTTCCATGGTTGTTCATATCAAGGAGTTGTTTGGTTACCAGCCTAAGCTTGCCACGTCTAACCTTAGTCATGCGACAACATATTTGGCTTGTGTTTGGTTCATTACCATACTTGTGTCTTGCCACACTTTACTAGTACGGTCCACATGTCATAGACTTATTTTTTTGCCACACTTTGTGGTGACCATTTTGTTCACCACACTTTTGTGACAGCCACACTTTGCCTAAGGTTAATTGTGACAAAGTTAGTAACAATCCAAACAGCCCCAAGTCTCTTGCAGTGCCATAAGATCATGTCATGTGTGAAGCCAAAGAAGCTACAAGCAAGTACTACATGGCAGTGCAGGGGAGTTTGCAGGGATATATGAAATCGTTTGTTTGGACGAGAAGTACCAGTGTCGAGGATACCGACAATTACGTCGTCTCCGTACTTGAAATGCATCTGGGAGGATGGTTGCTCCATCTGCAGATGCAGGCTGAGGCCCATGAAGTCCCAGCTCCTTGTTGTGTGGAGCTGCAGCATCCTGCTCCTGAATACCGATATGACCTCTTCTGATTCTGATTACGATGAGATCATGGAGTTCCTTGTCAGTTTATGGCAATAATCATCAAATGCACAAAAACTAGGTATGTACAGATATAGGTATTATGTTTTCTGACAACAAAGTACACAGTATATACATATATAGGTATAATTGTTACCCCACAATGTGGTAGCTTGCGTTGAATTGAGCACTGCCGCAAAACCAGAGAATCCATAGCTGTAGCTATATAGAATGGCTTGTCTTGCTTCCTCTGGCCTGCAATGTTGTGATCATGCAAGTGTCTTTTTAGCCACATTTTTTCTTGCCAAAAAAGAGCAAGCATGTCCATATTGAGGGGTTCTTTTTCCTAAACAAATCATTAAATTGCTTCAAGTTAAGCATGCAATACATTTTTTTAACCAATATCCCTTTCCATTAATTGCTTAACTGAAATACAAATTAAGGTCTGAATTACAGCACGGGGGCAAAAAGAAAACCTGACTGCACTACGAAAACTAAAACCTAACTTTCAACTATGGTATAAATTTACAAACACACCAATTGCCTAAGTATTAACTTCACTGATTGAACTTAGATGACATCATGGCAATAACTTAGATGAATTTATATTATGATACGCAGAAGATGTTGCTTCTGCACTGCATCATTTTTTCATCAACTTCAATGAACTCAGTGGCGTTTTGTTCTTCCCCATAAATTTAGTTCAAAGAGTAAGATAGTATATTACTCTGCGAAGACTCTTGACAGAAGTTGGAGATGAAACCGTGAGGTCAGCGACGGACTTAGACCGTTGTTGTGGCCCAAGTACACAATGTGAACCTGCGATGCAACAGAAAAGAGGGCAGACATGAAGTGAACACCTGATCTGACAAACAGGTAAAAAGACCAGTGAAAATCTACACAAAAAACATTACATGTGAATGAGAAGCTAGAGTGCACTGAACAGGATAAATGGCAGCAAATGAGAGCAAGGAAACAACGAGCAGAAGCAGGAAAGGAGCCATTGCCCTTTACACAATGTCAATGGTGGAGGTGCCAGAGACATATATAGACATCAGTGACAGACAAAAGGACACAACATATGATTCTGCGGGGGAAAGTGCACGCGCCATGCCATAGGGTGCTTGCAAGACAAGCTTTCCGAAGCTGCAATGGCCCGGACAGCCCTCCATGGCTGCATCATTCCCCCCTTGCCTCGTTCATCTAGTGATCTCTAGTCCATAGATGTCCGGTACGATGATTAAGCCTATCGAGTTAAGTACAGGGTCTAGCAGCTGAAGAGAGCACAGAATAACAGACCTAAAGTTTGTTAACTCCAGCCTAACCCTCTTGCCCTCGTGTGTTTAATCATCTCTGCTAGTGTTTTGTTAGTTCCTATACAGATGGGGCAAAGACACAGCTATCAACTACAGACATATTTAACATGCTGTAGCGCTTGGGATCCTCCAAAGGCTAACCTCAAGGGATCAGCTTAAATAAGTGCCAAAAGGCTAAAGATCTAAGTTCTAGAGTTCAACGGAATAGGCAAGTGTCTGCAGTTATGAAGATAACATGTGTGCTCAAATCATTAGGCTTTCAAGATCTAGTTTAATGACAAGACAAACCTTCTGCCCCACCATTAGCTAGTAGCAAAGTACCAGTCTCTGAGAACTTGTAAAGTGTTTGAAAAAAGTCTACAATAACTAGCAGTATTTCCCCTGAGCTAAAGCCGGTGACCTTTTCTAGCTCCTGCAACCTTCTATGGAAAATTCTTAAAGATAATAAAATGTTTTGCCTAGATATAAAATATAAACATAGTCCAGCTATGCATTAGAGTTTATTGCACATGTTTCTACATTAAAGGCTGTGTGCAAGCATAATGCTTTCTCTGAACAATGATAATACTGAGCACTCACTCTTTGCAGAGAAAAACTAATTAACTCTCAATCTGCATGGACCATGCCTAATTAAATATGTTTCCACCCTCACGCTCCACTTAACACGCATTCAACCACTTGTTCTTAATAAACTAATGTATCTCATATCCTTTAATTAAACTGGTAAAAAGCTTGCTCCATCATATTTAGCTTTTGCATAAAATCAATGAGCACGCGTGTCGACTGTCGAGCCAACCATGTTCCATCATATGTAGCTTTTTTACTGTTTATGGGGTAGATGGAGATATCCTTGATTAAACTGTTATTGGTCATGCACGAACAAGGATGCTGGTATTACAAAAGGAGAGAAAGCAAGAACCTGTCCGATAGCGTAGTACAGTTTAGACGAACATGAAGTATGATGGATATCTCGAACCGCAACTCTGCAGACACAAGTGTACTCTTCAGTGAAGCAAAGATAAGAGCATGCTCAGAAGGGAAATAGTGAGCATCATTGCCGGCCAGGAAACCAGTCATGTCTAGCATTATGAAGCTTGCAAACGCACCCTCTGACGTGAGAACTCATCGTATTTCTCCACTTCAGGAAAAAAAATACCAGCATGCTTCACCGACCGTCAATCTTCCATCTTTTAGGAGCACTGACATATGTAAATGTTCATCATTGGTTACAGAAGTCCAAGGAATGGTCTACACATGGAATGGAATTGAGTTCATGCCGGTGGTTGCCTGACATCTGTGCAAGTCAAATTATTGTCAACACAAGTACACAACTGAGAGCACTAGCTGGTGTTGGCTCTCTTCCAGAGTTACCAACCTGTTATAGTACATCCTACAGACTAAACCTTCATCAGGCAAGGAAACTAAGGAGCCTTCATCAGACTGATTCCTCATACCTCCGTCAGACTGTCACACATCAGCTACCTCGATCACCTGGAATATCTGGAAGAGCCCGAGCAACTGGGTTTTCCTAGGAGAGGCTGAGAAGTCCATACATCCTTGGCTGTTCGATTGACCTCAGCCTTTGGACCTGTCCATGTGCCACAGTGCCAGCACAGATAGATAACTACCAAAAACGTTCAGCTTTTGAAGTCAGGCTTATCAACTAGCCGCAAAAACGACGTTGCAAGATGCATTTTCTGTATCACAAAGAGTGGATATGGACCTTCCCAAAAAAAGGAAAAAAATAATGGATATGCATGCAGCTTCTCATTTTACCTGTAAACTTGAGGATATCATTTCTTCATAACATTTGGTTTCCTATAAATGCTACTTCCTCCGATCCATAATAAGTGTCGCTCATCTAGTACAAAGTTTATACTAGCTTAGTACAAAATGTACGACACTTATTATGGGTCGTTGGGAGTAGATTTTAAACTCCAAAAGCCTTGTGCAAGATTTATGAAAACATAATACAGGCAATCTGAGAGGGAAAATTGAAATAAGAAATTGAGAATAAGACTTCTTCTACACACTGGAAGCAAATCACTTTGCATAAGAAAGAAAAGAAGGCGCACATATTGGGAAAAAATATACTCCCTCCTTCCTTAATATAAGGTGCCTAAGGTTTTTGCACGGATATTAACGCATACATATAATGGTACAATTGGACCGATCTTTTTTAGAAAAAATCGGGAGAAAACAGTTTGAATCAGTCAATAATAGGAAAGTGACTCTCCGTTCTATCTCTTTCCGTAGGTATATTTGCCTAGATGTGTGATATAATACCAATATACCATGTGTTTTGGAATTTTTCTTAAAACCTTAGGCACTTTATATCAAGGAACGGAGGGAGTATTTGGTTACTATGAAGTGACAACCTGTAAGATCAAGTTATATACAATATAAAAATGGTAAAATCCTATATAATTTTACGGAAAAAAATAGGTGCCACACATGTGGGCGGAAGGTTCCGCCCACACGTTTTTAGATGGCAATTTTCGTTATGTACAGATAACAATTATGAGCCAAGTTACCATGTTGAAGCAAAAATTGTCATGTACTAACAAAAGTTGCCATGTATTAGCTGAAGTTGCCATCTCACATGAACTAAATTTGCCATCTAAAAACGTGTGGGCGGAAGTGCTCCGCCCACACGTGTGGCAGCTATCGGGGTCCTAATTTTATGGAGGTGCAGAGAAACATGAGAACTAGATGCGATTTATTTTTATTTGCACAAGTTTCTATTTCATCAAAGTGTTTTTTCTTGAAATGGATGATTTGGAAGATAGCCGTCATTAGCTTGTCAGAAGATGTCAAACACAGACTTCACTATTTTGCAATCAACCACTTTTGAGTCTTGTAACATGAACTAAATTTAACCAAACCAAATTCAGAGGGTACTTTATTATATGGGTGCTCCTTAACAAGGTAGTAAACTCATTCATACAATGAAACACTGCAACTGCACTGTTAGCTTTTGCCATGATACAATGAGAGTTATAATTAAGAAGGAGAAAAGGAAGAACAATGATCAAACCATGAATCGGGCTGCTGTGGCATGTAGGTTGCAATCAGGATGACAGAAAAACAGAGTGCCCTCAGAATTAACACTAGACAACTAGGAAACTGAATAGGTTGTTGAATTCCCAGGTAACTGGTTAACAAGCACTACTTTGCAAGCTACGTCGTAGGAGAATCTAGACAATGATCTTTGTTGGTGTCACCAAGAAATTAGGTTACCGCTTTCTAGGATCAGAGAATTAAGGAAGACCAGGTGGAGCCGATAACCTTTCTGCGTTACTATGAAGATGCAATTATAAAGGGAATGCAACTTGTAAAGTCTTACAACACTTAAGCTCATTTAAATAAATAAGTTCCCTGTTAATCTAAAAGTTAAGTTGGTGAGTCCACCGACAACCATGCCCTTGGGTTTTAGTTTCTTCTTTCCTTGAGGATCTGTATTAAATTCTTGAGAATATTCTGTTGGTGACAGGATAAAGACTACTTGAAAATCTGGGAATTCCAGAACCCACTCAAGAATCGAGAACGGGGTAAAGGTTATTGTCGGACATACTCTCGTCAATAGGCGTCACCACGGTGCCAGATAGCGCCACCGCCCTACTCTCGTCCATCAACACGCATCTGTCGCCGAGACTCTGCTACACCATGCCGCCAAGAAACACCGTCGTCGATGCGGTAGATATGATTCCACTCCTCCTCTGGACCCCTCCAGCCAGCACTTCCTCCAAGAGCGATGCCCCAAGGGGTGTTGTCACGCTAGACGCCACCATTATCGGATCTAGGAGATACAGATTCAGGGTTTCCCGCAGAGCAAAGGACCCTTCCTGGCTAGTCTGCACGGTGATCCAACGCCGCTACACCTCTGAGATCTCTCCAGCGGATATGAGCTCCAAAACAGTGCCTCCAAAAGGTAAATGCCGCCACATGCCGCCACTATCCGGTCCGGCAAGCCGAACCTGAGGTTTCCCTCGGAGCTCGATGGAACCAAGTTAGATACATATAAAAATGGAAAAATCCTACAGAATTTTACAGAGGTGCAGAGCAACACGATAAATGCATACATTTTATTTTTATCTGCACAAGTTTCTAAAGTTCATTTATATTTCAGCAAAGTAATTTTTTTTCTTTTCTTGAAATGGATGATTCCGAAAATGGTTGAGTGCTATAAACCATTATCTTAATAGCTTGTCAGGAGATGTCAAGCACGGACTTCAACTATTTTCCAATCGACCACCGAGTCTTGACAATGTAACATGAAGTAAAATTTAACCAAATTCGGAAGGTACTTTATTATATGGGTCCTCTTTAACAAGGTAGTAAACTCGTTGACATGATGAAACACTGCAACTGCATAGTTAGATTTTGCCATGATACAGTGAGAATGATCACGCGCAAACACAAATTAAAAATCAGAACAAGGAAGAAGAATGATCAAAGCGCATCGGGCTGCTGTAGCATGTAGGGTGCAATCAGGATGACAGAAAAACAGAGTACCCTCAGAACTAACTAATACTGGACAACTAGGAAACTGAATAGGTTGTTGAATTCCAAGATAACAGGTTAACAAGCACTACTTTGCAAGGTGCATCGTGGGAGAATCTAGACAATGATCTTTGCTGGTGTCACCAACAAATTAGGTTACCTTTAGCACTTTCTAGATTAGACAATTAAGGAAGACCAACTGGAGCTTAGGTAAATAAATAAGTTCCCTGTTTATATTAATCTAAAAGTTAAGTTGGTGAGGCCTCCAACAACCAAGTCCTCGGTTTTTAGTGTGTTTCTTTCCTTGAGGATCTGTGTTATATATATTCTTGAGAATATTCTGTTGGTGACAGGATAAAGCCTACTGGGATATCTGGGATTTGAAGAACCCACTCAAGAATCGAGAATGGGGTAAAGTTCATTCTCGGACATAGTTGGGACAGACCCAGAATGGGCAGGGCAATACAAGTGTAGCACCAGCTGCACCCTCGCGGAAAAGAGAAGTCTTGTAGGCATTCAGTCGAACACCTGGTGGGCGCATGGAGGTTCTTGTCAAATGGTGAAGCAGATAGCCCATGCCGATCCAGCGAGTTGTGCTTATCCCATCACGCCGGCACAATTGTCCCCTCGACCAGTGGAAGCTGCTTTCATCCATGGAAAACAAGAAACGCACGTCGTGATGCTGAACCACAAGGGGACACATCGTGCGCGCGCACGTAGCAGCCAGGACTGCTTGTGGTGCGGTGTGGAGACGAAGCCAAGCAGCTCCGCGGTCGCTAGTGGTTTTAAAGGCAGCCACCTTTGGTGATCTCAAATTAATTAGTATCAAAAATAGGAGATCGGCCTGACGGACCTGAGCACGGCGATTGATTGGCTGGATCTTCAGAGGGTGGAGTGGAGGGAGACAGTGACACACCCTAGGATCCCACTTGGACAAAGGGGGGGAGTTTGTGTTTGACCCAATAAGATGAGGATTGAGGATTGAGCGGAGGAATATATGTTGTAGTTGGATGTTGGACATGGAACACTGCCATTGGTCCTGGTATCTATAAGTCCCACCACCCACAAGGCCACGAAGGCCAAAGACGCTTCTTCCGAGTCCAGGCAAAGTCCCACCGCCGGGAGGAGAGGTGAGAGGTCGTCGTCGTCGTGGTCGTCGTCGGGGGTAGCTAAGACTGCGGACAAGCACTTGCCCTGGTCCGGAGGCCAATGATCACATCACCATCACCATGGAAAAGATGGCAAACCCGACAATGGGGGGAAAAATGGGGTGGGTCTCCAGCAATCATTCCGTCGCCATCGATACCCGGCTGAGAGATGAGTGGGATCCTTCCTTGCGAGTCCACAAAGGAAGCGATCGATCTGGTGAGGCAGAGGAGTGAGCGCAACGCAATCGAGGTCAAAGAAAGATAGAAAGAAAGAAAGGCAGGCGGGAGACGGCGGATGGAATCCAGCCACCGATTGATGATAGCTAGGCTCCACTCCCCGTTGTCTGTCTCGCTCGCTCACTCCAACTCGAGTGCGCATGCACGCACCACCGCTCTCCGCCCGCCGGCCGATCGCTGCAGCATTTCCATTTGATTTCCCCACCAAGCTTTTCCTTCTGGCCTCCCTCCCCTACACTACACATATCGCAAATCCCCCGGAAATCATGCGTAAAGGATCACGAGATATTCTTTCCATGCGCTCCTTCTTAAATGAGACGTTGGTGTGGTGCTGCTATTAAATAAGAGGATATATGCAAGGAAAACGACGTTGATCGAAACGCATGATAAATAGAGAGATGGGGATGTGCTCCACTTGAGGCCTGTCCTTTGCGGTTGTTCATTCTGCGTAGCTTTCGAGGGGGATTGGAATCCGCACCTTCTCTCCTCTTGGTGCCCTTCTCGTCGTCCTCTTCTTCTTCTTCCCTGATTTGGTTTCGGAGAGAGACGGTTTCTGTTCTTGGTGAGGCAGAGAAAGAGAGAGAGAGAGAGAGAGAGGCTGGGTTTGTTCCTTGGGAGAGGTTTTGTGCTGTCATGGGTAACTGCTGGTTCAAAGGGAGTCCATACTTCAACAGGGTTTCTTCCAATGCTACAAAGTCAGGTACTGATCCATGTTCTTTCCTTTCTTGGTATGGTTGGTTTATTTGGCTAACCTTGTTTTATTTCCTTCATTGATCCCCCAATTTGGAAATATTAGCATGCATGTTGATTTCCAGTATTTGTTGATGAGTAGAAACTACTGTTAGCTTTCTAGAGTAAACTGATTCTTTACCTTTACAAAATTTGATGGCAGCTTCGAAGCAGTGAATTCTCAATCCCAAAAGAGCACACCTTCATGCTCAATCTGATTTCATTCTTGAAAAAAAAATGCTCAATCTGACTGTGGCTATTCCAGTACTATGGTTTCAGTCTGATCCATTCTACTCAATTCACCATTCATATTTTTCTCCAACCAAATCAGTGATATGAAGTTCAGTCATCTGCGCAGCAGCGTATTCTGAATCATTTGCAAGTGTTTCTTTTTTGGAAACTTCTGAACCATTTGCAACCTATAGGTTCTCTTGATCAAGCATCTGACATAAATGGGTTTTCCTTTTATCTGTTGCAGAGTCTCCAAAATTGCAGAGCCCATCGGAGAGAACCGAGAAGGACAATAGCCAGTTACCGTCCAACCCGACTGAGGTGGAGGCGCTGCGAAACGACTCGGTTCGGAAGAACCCTCTAATAGCGTTCACATTCGAGGAGCTCAAGAGGATCACCAGGAACTTCAGGCAGGACTCTGTGCTAGGGGGAGGTGGCTTTGGCAGGGTCTACAAAGGGTCTGTCACCAGTGATCTTCGCGAAGGGTTGGCGATCAAGGAGCCGTTGCGAGTTGCCGTCAAGGTTCATGATGGAGACAACAGCTTCCAAGGCCACAGGGAGTGGCTGGTGATTACCATTTTCTCAACAATGTTTCTTGTGTGGTATGCTCTGATTTACTGTTTGTTCTTGCATATGAAGTTGATTTTTGTGTGTGCATGTTTTCAGGCTGAGGTGATATTTCTGGGTCAGCTCTCACACCCAAATCTTGTGAAGTTGGTTGGTTATTGTTGCGAAGATGATCACCGGGTTCTCGTTTACGAGCTCATGCCCCTAGGGAGCGTGGAATCACATCTGTTTTCGAGTAAGGCCTACTAAGCATGTTCTTGGCATCGTTGGTTGTTTTGCTGAAGAGTATCTTTGGCTTATAATGCTGTTGGTTATGAGTCTATGACGCCAACAAGTTTCATTCACACAGATTATTTCATCATTCAATCGCATGACATTTGCAGCTATTGTGAATCTCAAACCAAATTTCTATAACTGTTTAAAATGTGTAACAACAACGTTTTAAATTTTGATGTGTTCCTTCAGTGATTCTTTTTAAATGTTCAGTCAAACTTTATGCCAGATTTCTTCATTGCTATTTGTCCCCATGGTATCACACACCACATTATGTACATTTGTTCATGTACTGGGGATGTTGCTAATGCAGGGGTGATGCAGCCACTGCCATGGGGCACCAGAATGAAGATTGCACTCGGCGCCGCGAGGGGGCTCGCCTTCCTGCACGAGGCTGAGAAGCCAGTCATCTACAGGGATTTCAAGACATCCAACATACTGCTAGACGAGGTATAAAAGAAAACCACGGTCCATTGCTCCGATGTTTGCTTGCATTTTTCTCATATGATTGATGATTTGTCGGCAAATTGTCATCGTCAGGAGTACCATGCGAAGCTCTCGGACTTCGGGCTGGCGAAAGACGGGCCGGTCGGCGACAAGTCGCACGTCTCCACCCGCATCATGGGCACCTACGGCTACGCCGCGCCGGAGTACATCATGACAGGCAACCATCATCTTATCACTGGACTTCAGAGCAAGAAAGGGATGGGAAATGGTGTCTGAATTCTGAAAGTGTTGTGGTGTTGCAATGCCAGGGCACCTGACGGCGATGAGCGACGTGTACAGCTACGGGGTGGTGCTGCTGGAGCTGCTGACGGGGCGCAAGTCGCTGGACAGGTCGAGGCCGGTGAGGGAGCAGACGCTGGCGGACTGGGCCTTCCCGCTGCTGTCGAACAGGAAGAAGGTGTTGGGCATCGTCGACCCCAGGCTCGCCGCCGACGACTACCCCGTCAAGGCCGTGCATAAGACGGCCATGCTGGCATACCACTGCCTCAGCCGCAACCCCAAGGCCAGGCCGCTCATGCGCGACATCGTCGCCACCCTCGAGCCCCTGCAGCAGCAGCCGCCGCAGCCGGAGCCGGCGGTGGAGGTGAACCCGGCCGACGACTCCGGCGGAAGTCGTGACGGCGTGGGTGTTCGGTGATCCAACAAATATTATTGCGTTGCCGTGTACGTACTTTGCATATAGTGATGCTTGTGTGAATTGTATTTGTAGCCGCTACAAAGCTACTGTTTTTTTGATCAAAAGGGGTAGATGACTTCTGCTTGGTACAACCACCTAAACATAGGTCGAAATAGGTTTTCGCCCGTTTTATAGATAAAGCATCAACAACATCTAAGCGCACTGATACAAACGCACACCACATCCTCACTCAACACACCCAAGGCTAGATACAAAGGTGCTGGACTCGAAAAAGAATGGACTCCAAGACGATGCCTTCAGTAAGGGTACGACACCGAAGCGCCGCCACCGCTTGATCCAAAGGATCGAGTTTTCACCCGGAGTACGCGAAGCCGAGGGAGCCATCGCAACGGAGCCTTCAAAATGGTTACGATGTCCACGAACTCCGCCGCCTTCGGCCTGGAAGAAACCTGGCAAGTTATGAACCCCGACGCTCACACCCCTTCACCACCACACTGGGCCCATCACCGAAAATCATACCACCCACGTGGCCAAGATTTCCAGCCCGCACCCGAGACGTCCGCTCTGTCCACGAACAACACGCCTCCCATCGCCAAGGCCGCTGCCCTGCATCCGGACCACCCGCAGGCCAACCAAAGTTACAGGCTTTGGTCCAAGGAGACACTCACACCATGTCTTGATCATCACCGGAGCTGCTGCCACACACAAACGGACGAGAAAATGGGGAGGAGGGGGGCGGACGCATCCATGATCGTCTGCTGTCTACACACGCTTTTATTCTTGTAGACTATGTTGGGCCTCCAAGCGCAGAGCTATGTACGACAACAACAATTTTCCTCAAGTGGATGACCTAAGGTTTATCGAATTCAGGGAAGTAGAGGTTGAAGATGGTCTCTCTCAAGCAACCCTGCAATTAAGAAACAAGAAGTCTCTTGTGTCCCCAACACACCCAATACAATGGTAAACTGTATAGGTGCACTAGTTCGGCGAAGAGATGGTAAAATATGGGTGATATGGGTGGCAAAGCAAAGTAATAAAAATTACAGCAAGGTAGCAAGTAGTAAACGTGATCACAAACGGTATTACAAAGGTGGAAACAAGGCCTAGGCTTCATACTTTCACTAGTGGCAACTCCCAACAACATTAACATAGTCTAATCACATGATATTTCCACTAAAACATGCAATGGAGACGTACTCGGAGGTCATTCCTTTGTGATCAAGAGAGGACGAGAATTACATAGGGCTATAAAAGCACACCTCAGAGTTCGTAGTTCTCATCTATGGATTTCCAAATGTCACCGCGGTCATCCAAAGAGAGTATCACAATCATCACAATATATCTCAAGGATAGTCAAAGACAAGCACCAAGAGATTCCCAATCTTCAATCAATTCACAAAAGAGGAAATCACTCATGAAAATATTGTTCTAATCTATGTCCAATAGGCCGTTGTCACCATGGTCTTGGAGATTACACTAGATATAGACAAGTGAGTACATCAACTCCCATACATAGAAAAAGGGGAAACATCATGGGAGAGAGAATTAACCACATAGCTATTGTAGAAACCTCAACCCCGAGGAGGAACTACTCCCGCATCATCATGAGGAGGAAGCAACGTTGATGGAGGTGTATCCGGGGGCACTTCCCCGTCCTGTCTGGGTGCCAGCACATGAATTATGGTCCCTGAAGCTTGTCGGCAATGCCGACGGAGATCGGAATCTCTTTTGGAAAAAGGAGTTGCGGAATCAGGGTTTCCTCCACGGGGGTAAAAATAGGGCCAAAGGGGGGCCTCAGGGGTTGTGGCACCCCGGTTCAGAGGACCGAAATGCCCCGTGCACCAGCCCAGAGATCAAGTCTTCTGGAACACGACACTGATTGATATAGAACTGAACAACTTTCTATTACCGAGGATAGGGGTACACGAGGTATATTACAACGCTAGCGGAGACACAACTTGCTCCTCAGGCTAGCCTCAGCTCTACACCAAGCAGTAGCATAACTCTAGCAGCGGAATATCGACGGCAGCGGAACAATAACAGCGATGATGAACTCCAATCCACAGGGACACTGGCTGGGACACCTCCTAGCTCGCAAACATCGGGAACGTCGTCCTACGCATCCAAAGCACGGCCTGCAAATCTGGCATAACACGCCAGGTCAGTACATTGAATGTACTTGCAAGCTCACAACAACCATGCAACAAGGCAAAACAATAACATGGCAACAGGTTAAAGTATATTAGTGAATTAAACAGGTGAGCAACAATATCATGCAAACAGATATTTATCAAGCATATTATCAGCATTAAGACTAATGCGCACACAATGGACCCCACATGATCGTTGCATGATCATGTGGCTTACCTCGGAGTCCTTACAGACTCAAGCACCGGGTCACTTCGTGACCAATCACTTCCACGGGTCGTCGCATGACCAAACGGGTCATCGCACGACCATTCAACGGGTTAGGTGTCCCTCGTTACCACCCAACCAGTCCACTTATCGCATAACCATCCACTTACCACAAACTTACCACCGAACTCATGTTGATCATATGGTGTGACCTTGTACGAACTGTATCCATTACCGTGGACACAGCTATTCGAATAGATTTGTGTGACTCTGCAGAGTTTGTGCACGTTACCCACACTATGGAGTTCTTCCTCCATCCAGCACCCCGGTACTTGTCCCACGGGATCCTTGGAACTCGTACCGCATGAGTGAACTAGGACTTCTCTAACGAGACCGATGCTACCGTGTGTCCCTCGTACCGTATCACCGACATCCCGTCTTGGGTAGCCCTGTGGTTAGGTGTCCTCCGTTACCACCCAACCGATCCGGACAAACTCTTGGCAAACGGCCACCGTGTGGCAAATACTGACCCAACGGGGACTGAGCTCATAACAACACTGGCTGTCAAGGTTATCACCACCTACCGGGCCAGGGTAGCGTGCGTGCATAACCTCCCCTCTTTGGTGATACAAATAAGAGATGCCCACAGGTAGACCAGATCAAGGCCTGCCCATACAAGCAAATGTGGCTGCACGGATAAGTCTGGTTCGGTGGCACCTGATCAACTTGTCACGAAGCATATCTCCAACAGCGAACACAAGTATTAGGTGCAACATGAGTATCAGATCATAACAATGCATAGCATATGACAGTTTCAGATATGATCAAACACATTTTAGGTGGTGAACTTATCCGTGTTATAAAGATTAAGTTATTAGCATGGCAACATTATGAATGCAGCTAAGCATAACTTAGGCATAGCATGAACTAGCATAGGGATAACATGAGCAACTTAACATGGTGTTGGTATGTCATGGTTACGATGATTCAGAACATAACATGTCAATGATATGATCAAAGCATAGCATGAATGTAACATGGAAAACATAGCATAGTAGTAGCATAATCAATGATAGCATGGCAATGGTAACATCAATCATAAAATGGCAACATGATCACGGTCGCCGATATAAGCATATCATCGAACAACAAATTTTAAAGGACGTCAAAGCTTTGCAAAGGTGCAAAGGGTATTGTGGATTGCCTTTCACCAGAGGAGTGTGAAATACTCCCGGATCTTCAACACAAGCAAAACCCTGCAAATCATTTTATAAAAAGACACGGCGAAAAAGTCAAACATCATCTTTTGTTTGACCAGCAAGTAACAACATAAAAACATGGCACAAAACTTATGCTAAACTTAAGAGGAGATCGATACGAAAACAACGCAAAAATAATCACCGCGTTTGGACTTACGATTGCGGAGATATTCGCGAAACGGTGTCGGGTGGATTTTAGGCAGAAATACGCTTTCTAACAGAGAAAGCGCATTTTGGGCTGCTGCGGGAGAAAATACGCCTTCGGCTAATGAAAGCGCATTTTTGGTTGAAGGAAGCCGAAGTACGCTTCTCTTAAGCGAAAGCGTACTTTCGAAAATGCGCCACCATAAAAAGAAAACGGCCTCAGGCCTGTGTGGATGACGAGCGGGGCCCCGTTGTCATTTTCTCCTCTCTCTCCTCCCCTGCTTCTCTTCTTCGCCCGCGACGGAAACAGAGGAGGCCATGGGGGCCATGGCCGGAGCGGCGCCGGCAAGGGGGCACGGCGGCCAGCCCGCTGCTACCAGTCGCGCTCCAGGAAGGCGGAGGCTCTGCCCGCGCCCATTACCGCAGGCCGGGGGGGCGAGGCGAGAGGTGCACGGCGCTGCAGCAGCGGTGGGATGCCGGCGGGGCTTGGAGGCAGGTCCTGGTGGAGAGGGGGGCCTCGGGCTCGTTGGGAAGAGAGGAGGGGCTCCAGCGGCTCGAATGGCAGAGGAGACCGGCGGCGGCCATGGTGGATAATGCGGGGCTCCGGGTGAAATATGGAGAGGGGACTCGGGCTAGGAGAGCTAGGGAGGCTTCTGGTGATCTCCAAAGGCTCGGGGCAAGCCCTATTTATACGGGAGGAGAAGGATTCGAGCTCGGGTCACGACATCGGAGAGCAGCCATGGCGACCGTGAGCTGGCGGGCGTCTGGAGGCGTCGAGAGGATCCGAGAGGGGGTGGCGTGGCGCACGCGAGATGAGCAAAGCTGTGCGGCGCGGCTTGACAAGAAGAAGAAGACAGGGGCACACTGTGGCTGAATGGGGACGCGTCGGGCACGCGCGAAGCGCGGCTAGAGCACGCCGTGTGCGTCCAAGAGCGTGGCCACCAAATTAGGGATAAGATCCTTCGTGGCCAAAGATGTCTACAGTGGATTCCTTTGCATGCTTAGCACAGTGGTACAGCTGGATGGTCAAAAGGTGCTCTGTATTGATCTCTATCTCAAGCAATAGTTTGATGCAGCAAACTTGGAGCAGAAGCTGGGATCACATGGTGGGGATTTGGATGGGACCAAGCTGTCTTTTGGCTTTAGGATAGGAAGTACTACATTTATGAAAAGTTTGAGATCAAAATGATCAAGGTACATGGTACATCCTTTGCAAATGTAGCAATGCTATAGAAGGTGTTTGTGATGTGGCATGGCTTGTACATAGCTCCCCTAGGCATGATCTTTTGCATAGCTCAATAATACACTAGGATGAGTATGTACACCAAGTTTCATCTCATTTTGAGTAAGTTAGCTAGCACTTCCTTTACAAATGTCCAAATAGGTCAGAATGCAAAGCTGAAGCTAGCATCTCATAGGATTGGTGGATTTGGCTGAAAATTGATGTACTGGGGTTATTTGGCATGGTGCACATGTGTATAAAATTTCATAGCCATTGTACACACATAGCTAGCACGTGCTTCACAATATGGCCCACTGACCAGAAACTTAAACATGACAATGCACTCACATGGGTAATGGGATCTGGCTCAAATCTGGTTTGGTGGAGTTATTTGGTGGTAGGAGCATGCTCAAAAAAATTCAAGGAAAATGGGATCCCCTATCATGCACTTGCTTCACAACACCCCCTTGCTGCACCCAAACTTTGGGAATTTATATTGGGAGTTTGGCTAAGAAAATGGTGGTGGAATTTGGTGGAGATCAATGATATGATCATATGAGATTTCACAAAAAGTTTCACCAGCAATGGATCAAGAGAAATGGCACTCCCTTCACAAAGCTCTATTCTGCCCCCACACAGAAATGAATTTTTCTAGAGGAAAAATCCACTTGGACTATGAAATGTTTTTGGAGAATTTGGCAAGATATGATGTCAATGACATATGGGAATTATTTGGGGATTTATGGATCAATATAAATAGGGGTTGCTTCACAAACCTCAAATAATTGGAATATCCCTTTTAGTGGAAAAAGGAATATATGGCTTGAATATAATGGTGGCTTGGATGAGGTGGATCAATGGAATGGCATGGAGAGGCTTGAAATCAAGGGCCACTTGAGCATGGAGAGAAAATATGCTCAAGTTTCCAGTCCAACGAGGTGATCAAAATCAAATCCAATAGCAAATCCAGAAATAAATCAGGAAAGTTTTCGAAAAAAGAAAGTTCCAAAATCCAGGGTGTCACAGGGGTGGCCCCACAAGACCAGGCGGTCAGATGGCGCGACCTGGCCCCCCTCCAGCTGTCCTTGGTGCTTTTGGAGTCTTCCATCACGCTGATTTTTTTATATAATTTTTCTCAATTTTTCCGAGCACTTTTATATTTTGACATAAAACTACAATGCACGGACAACACCAGACAGAAACTGGCACTAGGCACTGAATTAGTAGGTTAGTCCAAAATATGTTGAAAAAGGCATGAAAGTGTAGCAAAGCCTATAGAAAAGTCACCAATATAAGCATGGAACAAGCGGAAATTGTACATACATTTGGGACGTATCACCGGCACACCCCGTGCCAGTGATGGACAACCAAGGCGACGTTGCCCATTCCTCCCACAAAGCTTCCCAGCACCTGATACGTCCCAAACGTATCGATAATTTCTGCTCATTCCATGCATGTTTAATGTGATATTGCTATGATCTAGATACACTTTCAAACACGTTTGATCATATTTGGACTAACCTACTAACTCAGTGCACCATAGTGTCAGTTCCTGTTTTCTGCTGTTTTACTATTCCAGGTTTCCCCCATATTAAAAATGCTCCCAAAATTCGGGAAAAATCGGATACAAAATTAGTGCAACGGAGCCTTCCAGAATCACCAAAGTGTGGCCAGAGGGCCACCACCAGGTGTCCAGGCAGCCACCTGGCGTGGCCAGGGGCCTGGCCGCGCCAGGGGGGCGCCTGGACCCCTTGTGGGCCCCCTGGCTACCCCCCTTTTCCTATTTAATCTCCGTCACGGGGAAACTCTGAGGACAGAACCCTATTTCGCAAACTCTCCTCTATTCCGCCGCCGCCGCGCTTCCAAGATCGGGAGCACCGTCAGGACCCTTCCCGGCACCCTTCCAGAGGGAGGATCGACCTTCGGGAGCTTCTCCTCCACCATGGACGCTTCCCGGATGTTCTGTGAGTAGTCTACCTTGGACCATGGGTCCGTGATCAGTAGCTATGTGATGTTCTCCTCCCCTCTTTGTTATTCATGGTTTAGACCTCGTGAGCTGCCCTACATGATCGAGGCACATGTGTAATTCTTCTGCTGTTGCTATGCTGAGTTTGATGGGATCTGATGGATTATGAGATTATGTTCAGATTGTGACAGAGTAATATATTTGGTTTTTATCTCTTATATTTTTGTTCCTAAGAAATTCTTGCATGTTCTCCGTTGCTGTTTATTGCTTTGGCCGAGTAGTGGGTAGTGACTCCAAGAGGGAACGTTATGCTCGATTGTGGGTACATGCCCCTGATGACACGCTTGAGTGACAGAAACATGAGTCTAGGGGATGTGCTGTGGCCACAAGGGGGAAAACAAAGGTGCTTGTAACCGCAGTTGCAAGGATTGTTTACTTTACGCAAAGTTCGTTTTAATGCAGTTGTTTGTTGCTTTGGGTTTACACTTTGGGTGGGGCTCGCAACTTAATACCAGCGAGATGTTCTGGATAGATATCTCAAGGTGGATGATTAGTAGTAGATGCAGATGGATTTCGGTCTACTTATTTTGGTGTACTGCCCATGCTTATGAACCTCTTCAATTCTTTTGTAGCATAGTTAGCATTGCGGTGCGTTTATAATCCTATCAATTGCCCTTCTGTAATTTGTTTACCTCGCATAGAAGTTTTATCGTATTTTGGGAGAGAGACATCACTAGTGAACATCACGGGACCCCGGTTCATATTCTCATCATTGTTTACAAGCTATTTCCTTTTTCAGTATTTACTTTCAGTTGCTATCATTATCATTATCCTGTGTTTTTTATCCTTTGTAAACAACAAGACCGGAGAAATTGACAACCTGTCTGAACTTTGTTGGGAGAAAAGTTAATTGTGTTGTGTGCAGGTCCGCGTTAGGTGCGCCGCTAACACCTACTTATCATCGTCGGAGTCCTACGGGAGACAAACCCTATCCTCTACATAGGGGAAATTTGCTACTATCCTACATCTCACCTTCCACTTGGGGTAACCAACGAAGGGCGAGAAGCCATTATCCTCTCTCGCGTATCAAGAAAATTTCTGGCGCCGTTGCCGGGGACTCCGACTGATAAGATAGGGGAGTTGCCCACTACCTTTTACCTTTACTTTTTAGTCTTGTTAGTTTACCTTTCAGTTTTTGCCTTTGTATCTTATACCAAAAAACCCCAAAAATAGTATGTTTGGTTCCTTACTTGCCAATCAATGTCTGAATTCTTTGAAACCAGATCTTATTGGCATGGAGGATTCACTGAGGATCAGCAAAAGTGGTACAAGGAACACCGCTTGTCTCAAAATGGGATACACTTATGGAAACAAATACATCAGTTGTATGAGTATGCTAGAAACTTGTGCTCAATATATAATATATCTTTCTGGAGGGGTGAATCTTGTTTCTTTATGAGGCATAAACACCTTGCTTTCCAATGTGAGTACAATGATGATGAAACCTTAGCTTCTTATGCTAAGAAAAACTATGATTTTTCTGATGCAGAGGAAATAGAAGAATTTTTTGCTTATAAGGGTTCCTATGAAATTACTTCTCTTCTTAAAAATATTGATGATGCCCCTTACAAATTTGAGAGTCTTGCTATACTTAAAAATTACGATGCAAATTATTATATTACTGATCATCTTGAGAGAATCTCTCCCCCAAAGGAAGATACTAATGTTTTGAGGACTCTATGGAAGAAGAAATTCTTGAACCTGAAAGCTCCTTGGATGAAAAGGAGGAGGAGAGTGACGAACAAGAGGAGGAAGAATGGAGCTATATTTAGCCGCGCTAGGAGGCCTCCTGGCTTCCTAGTGGGTCCCCTCGACACCCCCCTCCGCCTATATTTAGCCCTCGGGGTGGAAACCCCTAATATAGATCTCTTTTCCGTGAACTCGCCTCTGTACCGCCGCCGCCGCCGTTTCAAGATCGGGGCTGCCTGGAGCAGCTGCCCCGGCACCCTGCCGGGAGGAGGAACCCCCTCCGGGAGACCATCCATAGCCATGGACGCCTCCCGGATGTGCCGTGAGTAGCCCCCCTTGGACCATGGGTCCGTGACTAGTAGCTATGTGATGACTTCTCTCCTCTTTGTGCTTCCACTTTCGAGACCTCGTGAGCTGCCTCACATGATCGAGGCACTTTTGTAATTTCTGCTGTTGCTATGCTGAGTTTGCTAGGATCTGATGGATTATGAGACTATGTTCAGATTGTGATGAGTAATATATTTGGTTCTTCTCTTTTATATTTTGTTCTTTAGTAAATTCTTGCATGTTCTCCGTTGCAGTATTTTGCATTGGCCAAGTAATTTGCTTGCAACTCCAAGAGGGAGCGTTATGCTTGATTGTGGGTTCAGCCCCCTGATGTCTAGCTTGAGTGACAAAAACATGAGACTAAGGGATGTGTTGTTGCCACCAGGGATAAAACAACGGTGCTTGTACCCGCGGGTGCAAGGATTGTTTACTTTACGCAAAGTTCTTTTGATGCAGTTGTCTGTTGCTTTGAGTTTACACTTTGGGTGGGATTCGCAACTTAATACCAGCGAGATGTTCTAGATAGATATCTCAAGTTGGATGATTCGTAGTAGATGCAGTTGGATTTCGGTCTACTTACCTTGGCGTACTGCCCATTGCTTTTGAGCCCTTCCTTTCTTTGCAGCATAGTTAGCATTGCGGTGCCTTCATAATTCTGTCAATTGCCCAGCTGTGATTTGTTTACCTCGCTAGCACTTTTATCGTCTTTTGGGGGAGAGACATCACTAGTGAAAATCACGGGACCCCGGTCCATCTGCACATCATTGTTTACACCCTTAGTTTACTTTCAGTCTTTACTTCCAGTTCCACTTTTATCTCTTGCGTTGATCCTTTGTAAACAACAAGGCCGAAGGAATTGACAACTCCTCTGTACTCGTTGGGAGCAAAGTTATTTGTAACTGTGTCCAGGTCCACGTCAAGCGTCGTGACACCTACTTGTATCTCTTGGAGTCCTACTGGTTCGATACTCAACCTTAGCATCTTTGCTAAGGGAAACTTGCTGCTACACTGCATCTCACCTTCCACTTGGGGTAACAACCGAGGAGAGTTGCCACTCTGTATCAAGCGAATTTCTGGCGCCCTTGCCGGGGACTCCAGTCTACAAGATAGGGGAGTTGCACACTATCTTTTATCTTTGCTTTTTAGTCTTGTTAGTTTACCTTTCAGTTTTTTACTTTTGTGTCCCTTATCAAAAATACCAAAAATACCTTCTGCTACTATGGGTTCCAATGAAAACACCAAGTTGTGTGACTTCACTAGTCACAACAACAATGACTTTATCTGCACTCCTATTGCTCCACCTGCCACTTCAGCACCTTCTTATGAAATTAAACCTGCTCTGCTTAATCTTGTTATGAAAGATCAATTCTCAGGTGCTGGAGAGGACGCTGCCTTGCACTTAAACAATTTTATCGAGCTCTATGATATGCAAAAGTACAAGGAAGTGGATGGAGACATCGTCAAGCTGAAGCTTTTTCCTTTCTCTTTGAGAGGAAGCGCCAAGGAGTGGCTGCAATCCTTACCCAAGAACAGTATCGATTCTTGGAGTAAATGCAAAGATGCTTTTATAGGGAAGTACTACCCCCCTGCTAAAATTATTCAATTAAGGAGTAACATTATGAATTTCAGGCAATTGGATAATGAACACATTGCCCAGGCATGGGAACGTATTAAGACGCTTGTCAAGAACTTCCCCACACATGTACTGACTACCTGGATGGTTATCCAGACTTTTTATGCAGGCTTGAACTTTACCTCGTGGAACCTGTTAGATTCGGCCGCGGGAGGAACTTTTATGTCAACCACACTTGGTGCTGCCACAAAGCTACTTGATGAGATGATGCCGAACTACTCTCAGTGGCACACCGAAAGATCTCCAACTGGTAAGAAGGTAAATGTTTTCGAGGAGATCTCCTCTCTAAATGAAAAGGTTGACCTTATCATGTCTCTACTTACCAAGCAAGCTCCTATTGATCCTCAGGATGTTCCTTTAAATTCTTTGGTTGCTCAAGAGCAAGTAGATGTGAACTTTGTCTCTAGAAACAACTTCAACAATAATGCTTATAGGAGTAATTTTGGTAGCAACAATCCTAGGCCTTTCCCATCCAACAACTATGGGAACGGTAATAGCAACTCCTACAGCCAGAATTATAGGGAAAGAGACCTACCCAGCTATGAGAAACTTATAGAAATAGAAAAAGGCACCAAAAGCTATATGCACACACAGTTTGAACAAAACAAGGCCTTTTCCAGACAGTTAGATGAGCACTCCTCTATCCTGCAAAACATTAGCAAACAACTTGAGAGCCTGAATAGTGACATTTCCAGCCTCCAAACTAGACTCACTGCCATTGAGACCTATGTTTCAAACATGTCTCACACCCAATCTACCTTGATAAACCAGATGGCAGCCAAACCAGAAGTCATTCCCAAGGAAGAACAAAGAATTAAGAGCCTTCCTACCTACCATACAGTAGCCACTATCCAAGTAGTTGAGGATGTCCAAACTGTTAGCACCCATCACACCCCTAGTCCCACTGGACCTACCAATGGTGATGCTACCACCTCAACCATAGATGAAGAAACCTCTATGAACATAGAGGCTTTCAAACAAGTGAGCCTAAATGATAGCACTACCTCCTTGATAGATAGTAGTGACCTAGACTTTGACAACTGCACTTTACCTGAAGTTATTGGTTTCCTACACAAGATGTCTATAGACCCCCACACTAGCACACTTAATCTTGTCTTCATAGAGCATATCACCAATGCTCTAATCAAAGTTAGGGAGGAGAATCTTAGACTAGAAGCCTCCATACCTAGGAAGCTAGAATATGGCTGGGATCCTATGATAAAAATCAAATTGAATAACTTCTCTTGTTATGCTCTTTGTGATGTTGGAGCAAGTACCTCTGTTATGCCCAAAAGAATGTATGATATGCTTGAATTGAAAACCTTTTGATCCCTGTTCTTTTGGTGTTCGTCTTGTTGATCCTTCCGTAAAGAAGCCTTTGGGGAAGATCGACGATGTTCTTATCATTGTCAATGACACTTATGTTCCCGTTGATTTCACTATTATGGACATTGAGTGTGAGCCCTCTTGTCCAATTATTTTGGGACGTCCTTTTCTTCGCACAGTTGGTGTTGTTATTGACATGAAAGAGGGGAATATCAAATTCCAATTCCCTCTCAAGAAAGGGATGGAACATTTCCCTAGGAAAAAGATTAAGTTGCCTTTTGAGTTCGTCACACGTGCAAGTTATTTTCTTGAAAATACTTGATCTATTTTGCATTAAGCCTAGCTAATGGCTTTAAAGAAGCGCTTTCGGGAGGCAGCCCACAACGAATTTAGGATTTACTTTTTGTTTTTCTTATATTTTTAGTGGTCTTGATGATTTTTACTACTGTAGCAACATCATTGTATCTTTACTTTTCAAGCTTTGTGCCAAGTATAGCCTCATACGGCAAGGGAAGTAAAAGTTGTGACATGCTGTCCAGAAACAGATTCTGTCTGCTTGACGGAAAAATTCAGGATAAATCACCAGATCATCTTTTTGATATGAATTTTTTTGACAGCATGCTCCATACAATTACCTTTCAGGCGTCTGTTCAGAGTTTTTTTATTTCAGTTGCAGAAGTATCCCTAAAAAATTCTTTACTACCTGCTGGTCTTTTTTTCACAGATTCTGTCCTGTTTTGCCTTTTTTCATTTTGCAAACCTTAAGCTTTCTTTTTCTTTGCAAAAACTTTTTGGCAATCTTGAGAAACAGTAGATCTTCCTGGAAATCTTTATTTGCAGTAGAGGAAAATTATTTTAGTAGGGCACTAACCTCTCTAATCAGTCTACAATGAGTTATGTATGAAGGGAGTTTTCAAGTGCGCGATGGAAGATGATGAAAGAAGATCTTGGAGTGTCAAACGCTCAAGCTTGGGGATTCCCATGTGCACCCCCAATAAATATTCAAGCAGACTCAAGCGTCTAAGCTTGGGGATGCCCCCGTGCATCCCCTTCTTCATCAACAATTATCAGTTCGTCCCTCGTTGCACTATATTTTTATCACTTCATGCGTTGTGTGCTATGCTTGGAGCGTCTCGCTCTTTACTTTTCTAGGTTTGTTTTTGCTTTGTTTGCTGTAGTAACAAGTTAGACCCCAGCTTACTCTTTTGTGTGGGAGAGATACACGCTCCGCTTGAACTATAACTCCTCATAGGATTTGCATGCTTATTCTTTTAGCTGTGAGTTGTTCTTTTTCTTTTCTTAGCTGCTGCTCTATTTAGTTGTAGTCCTTTAGTCTTTCTAGAGATTTTCTTTTGTTTTAGGTTGAACTTTCTATAGGTTGCATGTTTTATCTTGTTAGAGAGTTTGTCTGTTGCACTGAGTTTTGTGTCTTGACTAGAAAGTAGGTAGTTGAAGTTGCTATTCTCTTTGTAGTAGTAACTTGCAATAGTTTTGAGGTATTGACTAGAGTAATGTTTGAACTTTTGGTGTCAAGAGCTCGAGCCTATTAGTGATAGATGTCGTATTTTGGGCAATCTGTGTGTTTTTCGAAAACCAAAAACCCCTATTGAGAACTCTAGCTACTAGATGGATCACTAACCTCTGGAGGGTTCGAATATTAGAGTACACTCACGTACCATGAGTCGAGGATGCGCAAGGATAACCAAACCACCATACACTCCTCCTCGGGGTACTTGTCTCTTTGTGAACCTCCTGATTAGATTGAGAGTTACCAATAATAAGTGCATGAGTTCTTCGGACTAAAGTGAGTATTCGAAAGTTTACACTTCCACCCACCTATACCTTTTCTAGCCTCTTCGGTACCGTGCATTGCCCTTTCTCACCTCGAGAGTTGGCGCATACTTCGCCGGTGCATCCAAACCCTTGGCACGATACGCTCTGTCATCATAAGCCTCCTTATATCTTTCCTCAAAACAGCCACCATACCTACCTACAAGGCATTTCCATAGCCTTTCAGAGAAACATTGCCATGCAACATCCACCTTCTCATGACTTGATCTTCATGTCATACATGCTACTTGCTTGATCGATGAGCCGCATCCTGGTTGGGCCTTGCCCTAATCATTGCTACATGACGCGCTAGTATCATTGCATATCCTGCTATCCTGGCAGAGGCATACATTTGCATCATGATAGTTATATCTTCTTTATGTGAGTACCTTTGTAAAGTGTGAAAGATCTCCTATATTCTTGTAAAATATAAAGTGTTGCCCCTAAAGTGAGGAAAAGATCCCAAAGAGGACAAAATCAAAATATACCAAAGAGGACAAATGAGAGTTAAATAGAAAGAGCCATTGAGGCCACACAAAAAAAACAAAAAATAGAAAAAGGAGAAAAAGAAAAAAAAAAGAGAAGGGGGTACACTACTATTCCTTTTGAGAGATCTACACTAGTACTTCATCCTCTATCCCTTGTACTCCATAGAGATCATCATCATGCATATAGCTATGTGGGGACCTTCACACTATAGAACTTGGCTTGTATATTCCAATGATGAGCCTCCTCAAACGAGCTCTAGGTATTTTTGAGCAAGCAAGTTGGATGCACCCCACTAGTTCCCTTGGAGAGCTTTTAGCTCACATGTGCATCCGTTGCATTGCAATCCCTACTCCTCACATCATATCTATCATATGGCCTACTCTCGCCTATGATTGTCCTCATTGATGTGAGCCTTTCACACCTTTTTGTCTTCCTCCTCCACCTTCTTTCTATTTCGCCTTTTAGGTGTCAACTTTATTGCTCACGCTCATCCATTGCATGACTGCTCAAAATATCGAAAGGGAGTGGATCAGTTTGACTTGTACCTGGCTAGTGGTCTGGAGACGAGTCAAGATAATAATCCAAACGAGACCAAGTGTGAAACTTTAGTAGATAGTTGTTCTCAACAACCTTTTTTCTCTCTTTTTCCCAGTCCCCTGCTTGCACGCAAACACCATCTGGAGACATTCGAGTCACGGACAGGGAGAGCTCTTGCACCTTTTGTTCTTTTGTTGCTTGTGTCAATGCTAATATAGACTCTTGCTTGTTAATAATTGAATTGAATTGCATGCATTAATTGCTTTACTTAAAAGTCCTTATATGGTTGTGTGGCATGTCACCACAGAAATTATGCTTGTTATCATTTACCTACTCGAGGAAGAGCAGGAATTAAGCTTGGGGATGTTGATACGTCCCAAACGTATCTATAATTTCTGCTTGCTCCATGCATGTTTTGTGTGAGTTTGCCATGATTTGCTTGAACTTTCATACACTTTTGAGCATATTTGGACTAATCTATTAACCCAGTGGACCCAGTTGTCAGTTGCTGTTTTCTGCTGTTTTTGTATTTCAGGTTTTCCGGCCATTAAAAGTGCTCCAAAAAAATCCAGAAAAATCAGATAAAAAATCAGCGACCCGGAAGCTTCCGGAATCACCATGCTAGCGGAGGGGGCCACCACAAGGAGACCAGGAGGGTCCCTGGCGCGGCCCCACCCTAGGCCGCGCCAGGAGGCCTCCTGACTGCCTGGTGGGTCCCCTCGACACCCCCCCCTCCGCCTATATTTATCCCTCGGGGTGGAAACCCCTAATATCGATCTCTTTTCTGCGAACTCGCCTCTGTACCGCCGCCGCCGCCGTTTCAAGATCGGGGATTCCTAGAGAAGCTGCCCCGGCACCCTGCCGGGAGGAGGAACCCCCTCCGGGAGACCATCCATAGCCATGGACGCCTCCCGTATGTGCCGTGAGTAGTCCCCCTTGGACCATGGGTCCGTGACCAGTAGCTATGTGATGTATTTCTCTCGTCTTTGGGCTTCCACTTTCGAGACCTCGTAAGCTGCCTCACATGATCGAGGCACTTTTGTAATTTCTGCTGTTGCTATGCTGAGTTTGCTAGGATCTGATGGATTATGAGACTATGTTCAGATTGTGATGAGTAATATATTTGGTTCTTCTCTTTTATATTTTGTTCTTTAGTAAATTCTTGCATGTTCTCCGTTGCAGTATTTTTCTTTGGCCAAGTAGTTTGCTTGCAACTCCAAGAGGGAGCATTATGCTTGATTGTGGGTTCAGCCCCCTGATGTCTAGATTGAGTGACAGAAACATGAGACTAGGGGATGTGCTAATGCCACCAGGGATAAAACAATGGTGCTTGTACCCGCGGGTGCAAGGATTGTTTACTTTACGCAAAGTTCTTTTAATGCAGTTGTCTGTTGCTTTGAGTTTACACTTTGGGTGGGATTCACAACTTAATACCAGCGAGATGTTCTGGATAGATATCTCAAGGTGGATGATTCGTAGTAGATGCAGTTGGATTTCAGTCTACTTACCTTGGCGTACTGCCCATTTCTTTTGAGTCCTTCCTTTCTTTGCAGCATAGTTAGCATTGCGATGCCTTCATAATTTTGTCAATTGCCCATCTGTGATTTGTTTACCTCGCTAGCACTTTTATCGTCTTTTGGGGGAGAGACATCACTAGTGAAAATCACGGGACCCCGGTCCATCTTCACATCATTGTTTACACCCTTAGTTTACTTTCAGTCTTTACTTTCAGTTCCACTTTTATCTCTTGCGTTTATCCTTTGTAAACAGCAAGGCCGGAGGAATTGACAACTCCTCTGTACTCGTTGGGAGCAAAGTTATTTTTATCTGTGTGCAGGTCCACGTCAAGCGCCGTGACACCTACTTGTATCTCTTGGAGTCCTACTGGTTCGATACTCAACCTTAGCATCTTTGCTAAGGGAAACTTGCTGCTACACTGCATCTCACCTTCCACTTGGGGTAACCAACGAGGAGAGTTGCCACTCTGTATCACACCCACACTTGATTTCCCTATTAAACTTTTTAAATCTGCAACTCATATTCCGGAGAATTTTTCTCTTATCAAGGCTCAATGTGGTGGGTTGCATCTATCTTTTGTTCCTAAAAACCGTGTGGAAAACAATACACGTGTGCTTGTAGGTCATGAACAACATGATTTATGTGATATTTATTCTTGATGTTGTTCATGATACTACTGAAAATTACTTTGAGAGAGGAAAGTTTGGTTGTAGAAACTTCCATGTTGCAAAAAAACCTCTCTTCATGTTGAAAGTTTTGAAGTTGTTCTTGTTCCACCTTTCTATGCATATCACTTTGTGCTTCTTTGACTTATTTTCTTAAAAGATGCCTATGCATAGGAAGTGGGTTAGGCTTAAATGTGTTTCATATTTGCTTCTTGACGCTCTCTTTTGCTTCAAATTCTTATTCTTATGAGAGTACCTTTTATAAACTTTATGCCCAGCTTAAAGGCGTAAAAGAAAGCGCTTGTTGGGAGGCAACCCAAGATGTTTTTACTTCTGTTTTTAGTGATCTTGATGATTGTCACTACTGTAGCAACATCATTGTATCTTTATTTTCAAGCTTTGTGCCAAGTTATAGCCTCATATGACAAGGGAAGCGAAAGTTGTGACATGCTGTCCAGAAAACAGATTATGTCTTCGTGACGGAAAAAATTGGATCAAATCACCAGTTCATCTTTTCGAGCTGAATTTTTTACACAGCGTGATCTATACAATCACGGAACTTTCTTATGTTCTGAGTTTTTTATTTGAGTTGCAGAAGTACCCCTAAAAAATTCTTTACTACCTGTTGTTTTGTTTTTCACATATTCTGCCACGTTTTATCTCTCCTAACTTTTGCAAACCTTAAGCTTGCTTTTTCTTTGAAAAAACATTTTGGCAATCTTGAGAAACAGTATCTCTTCAAGAATATCTTTATATCCAGTGGGGAAAAATTATTTTATTAAGGATACTAACCTCTCTAATCAGCTTATGATGAGTTATGTATGAAGGGAGTTTTCAAGTGTGCGATGGAAGATGATGAAAGAAGATCCAGCAGTTTCAAGCGCTCAAGCTTGGGGATGCCCCCATGCATCCCCAATCAATATTCAAGGAGACTCAAGCGTCTAATTTTGGGGATGCCCCCGTGCATCCCTTCTCCATCAACAATCATCAGTTCGTCCTTCGTCTCACTATATTTTTATCACTTCATGCGTTATGCGCTATGCTTGGAGCGTCTCGCTCTTAGGTTTTATTTTTAGTTTTCTTTAGCTTTGCTTGATGTTCATAACAAGTTAGACCCCGTGTTACTCTGTGTGGGAGAGAAACACGCTCCACATTCAAAATCTAGAACACATCATAGGGTTTTTCATGCCTATCTTTTTACTGTTGTGTGTTCTTTATCTTTTCGTAGCTACTGCCATGTTTAGTTTTAGTTTTAGTTTGTCGTTAGCAAGAGCCTTGTCTTTTGTTTAGTTTGTTGTTGGAACTCTCTTTAGTTTTCATGTTTATCTTGTTAAGAGAGTTGGTTGTTGCACTGAGTTGTGTCTTATCTTTAAAGTAGGTAATTGAGGTTGTTATTTAATTTTAGTAGTAACTTGCAATAGTTTTGAGGTATTGATGTGAGTAATGTTTGAACTTTTGGTGTCAAGAGATCTAGCCTATTAGTGATAGGTGTCGTATTTTGGGAAATCCGTGTTTATTTTCATAACCTACAAAACTAGTTGAGAACTCTAGCTACTAGATGGATCGCTAATCTTTGAAGGGATCGAATATTAGAGTACACTCACGTACCATGAGTCGAGGATGCGCAAGGATAAGAAAAAAAACCATACACTCCTCCTCGGGGTATTTGTCTCTTTGTGAACCTCCTTATTAGATTGAGAGTTACCGATAATAAGTGCATGAGTTCTTCGGACTAATGTAAGTATTGAAAGTTGACACTTCCACATCCTCATATTTGCTAGCCTTTCCCGTGTCGTGCATTGCTTTCTTCTCACTCCGAGAGTTGGCGTCCACCTTCACCGGTACATCCAAACCCTTAGCATGATACGCTCTGTCATCATAAACCTCCTTATATCTTTCCTAAAAACAGCCACCATACCTACCTATCAAGGCATTTCCATAGCCTTTCTGAGATATATTGCCATGTAACATCCACCTCTTCATAACTTGATCTTCATGTCATACATGTTCCTGCTACACTTGCAGCGGCATACATTGCATACATCATGATAGCTATATATTCTTTATGATTTGAGTACCTTGTAAAGTGTGAAAGATCTTCTATACCCTCTTGTAAATTAGAGTGTTGCCCTTAAGTGAGGAAAAGATCTCAAAGTGGACAAAATAAAAGATCCCAAAGAGGACAAATGAGAGTTAAATAGAAAGAGCCATTGAGGCCACCAAAAAATACAAAAAAATAGAAAAAATAAAGAAATAAATAAAATAAAAAGGGAGAAAGGGGAAACACTACTATCCTTTTGAAAGATCCACACTAGTACTCCCTCTTATCCTTGTACTCCATAGAGATGATCATGCATATAGATATGTGGGGACCTTCACACTATAGAACTTGGCTTGCATGTTCCAAGGATGAGCCTCCTCAAAAGAGCTCTAGGTCTTCACGAGCGAGCAAGTTAGATGCACCCCCACTAGTTCCATTTGAGAGCTTTTCAGCTCATATGTGCATCCGTTGCATGGAAATTTCTACTCCTCACATCATATCTATCATTTGTCCTTCTCGCCTATGATTGTCCTCATTGATGTGAGACTTTCTCATCCTTTTGTCTTCCTCCTCCACCATGTTCTATCTTTGCCATCCTAAGTGTCAACTCTCGTGCTTACGCTCATCCATTGCATGAGTGCTCAAAGTATCAAAAAGGAGTGGATCGAATTGACTTGTACCTGGCTAGTGGTCTGGGGACGAGTCAAGATAAGATTCCAAAGAAGACCAAGTGTGAAACTTTAGTAGATTGAGTTCTCAACAAAAATACTTTTTTCTCGTATTCCCCATCCCCTTCTTGCACGCAAACACCATTTGGAGACATTCGGGTCACGGACAGCGAGAGATCTTGCACCTAATGTTCTTTTGTTACTTGTTTCAATGCTAATATAGACTATTGCATGATATGACTTGAATTGAATTACATACCTTGATTGTTTTACTTTTCAAAGTTCTTTTATGGTTGCTGATACGTCCAAAACGTATCTATAATTTCTGCTTGCTCCATGCATCTTTTGTGTGATATTGCTATGATATTGATGCACTTCCATACACTTTTGATCATATTTGGACTAACCTATTAACTCAGTGCACCCCAGTGCCAGTTCCTTTTTTTCTGCTGTTTTTGTATTTCAGGTTTTCCCATTACTTAAAGTGCCAGAAAAATTCAGGGAAAAATACAGGAAAAATCAGCGTACAGGAAGCTTCGGGAAGAGCCCAAGTGGGGCCAGGGGTGGCCCAGGCGGCCACCTGGCGCGGCCACCCCCTAGGCCGCGCCAGGGGGCGCCTGGGGCCCCTGGTCCACCTCCCGCTGCCCCCCTTCGCCTATATATCCCTCTCGTCCCAAAACCCTCGAGGACAAAACCCTTTTTCGCGATCTCTCCTCTGTTCTGTCGCCGCCGCGCTTCCAAGATCGGGAGCACCAGGAGCCCTCTTCCCGGCACCCTGCCGGAGGGAGGAACCACCTCCGGGAGCTTCTCCACTACCATGGATGCTTCCCGGATGAACTGTGAGTAGTCCACCTTGGACCGTGGGTCCATGATCAGTAGCTATGTGATGTTCTCCTCCCCTCTTTGTTCTTCATAGTTTAGACCTCGTGAGCTGCCCTACATGATCGAGGCACATATGTAATCTTTCTGTTGTTGTTATGCTGAGTTTGCTGGGATCTGATGGATTATGAGACTATGCTCAGATTGTGTTTGAGTAATATATTTGATTCTCCTCTTTTATATTTATGTTCTTGAGTAACTCTTGCATGTTCTCCGTTGTTGTTTATTGCTTTGGCCAAGTAGTAGGTAGTAACTCCAAGAGGGAGCGTTATGCTTGATTGTGGGTTCATGCCCCTTGATGACTAGCTTGAGTGATAGAAACATGAGTCTAGGGGATGTGCTGTTGCCAAAAGGGAGAAAACAATGGTGCTTGTACTTGCGGGTGCAAGGATTGTTTACTTTACGCAAAGTTCTTTAAAATATTTGGTTCTTCTCTTTTATATTTTGTTCTTTAGTAAATTCTTGCATGTTCTCCGTTGCAGTATTTTGCATTGGCCAAGTAATTTGCTTGCAACTCCAAGAGGGAGCGTTATGCTTGATTGTGGGTTCAGCCCCCTGATGTCTAGCTTGAGTGACAGAAACTTGAGACTAGGGGATGTGCTAATGCCACCAGGGATAAAACAATGGTGCTTGTACCCGCGGGTGCAAGGATTGTTTACTTTACGCAAAGTTCTTTTAATGCAGTTGTCTGTTGCTTTGAGTTTACACTTTGGGTGGGATTCGCAACTTAATACCAGCGAGATGTTCTGGATAGATATCTCAAGGTGGATGATTAGTAGGTAGATGCAGTTGGATTTCGGTCTACTTGTCTTGGCGTACCGCCCAAGCTTTTGAGACTCTTCCTTTCTTTATAGCATAGTTAGCATTGGTTTGCGCACATAATCCTGTCAATTGCCCAGCTGTAATTTCTTTACCTCGCATGGCTATTTTATCGTATTTTGGGAGAGAGACATCACTAGTAATCATCATGAGACCCCGGTCATATTTCCACCACTGTTTACACCCGCTATTTATTTCTCTGCTTTATTTCCTTTTTTGTTCCTATTGCTATCACTATTATCCCGTGCGTTTGATCATTTGTAAACAACAAGGCCGGAGGGATTGACAACCTCTCTGTACTCGTTGGGAGCAAAGTTATCTGTTGTGTGTGCAGGTCCACGTCAACCGCCTAATTGCTGGCGCCGTTGTCACCTTCCTGTCGTTGTCGGAGTCCTACTGGAGACAAACCTTGGTATCTTCACCGAGGGAAATTTGTTGCTGTCTACATCTCAACCTTCCACTTTGGGTAACCAACGAGGGGCGAGAAGCCATCAAAGCAAATTTCTGGCGCCATTGCCGGGGATTCCGAAGCGCAGCAAAAGAGTGGTCCCGCCAACCGCCTAATTTCGGGCGCCGTTTCCGGGGACTCCACTCTTAAAGATAGGAGAGTTGCACACTATCTTTTATCTTTTCTTTTTAGTCTTGTTAGTTTACCTTTCAGTTTTTGCTTTCGTGTCCCTTATCAAAAATCAAAAAAATAGTTACCTTGCTGATACGTCCCAAACGTATCTATAATTTCTGCTTGCTCCATGCATGTTTTGTGTGACTTTGCCATGTTTTGCTTGAACTTTCATACACTTTTGAACCTATTTGGACTAACCTATTAACTCAGTGCACCTAGTTGCCAGTTACTGTTTTCTGCTATTTTTGTATTTCAGCTTTTCCGGCCATTAAAAGTGCTCCAAAAATTCCGGGAAAATATATAAAAAATCAGCGCAACAGAAGCTTCTGGAATCACCAAGAGAGGGAAGGGGGCCACCACCAGGCAGCCAGGAGGGCAGGTGGCGCGGCCCCACCCTGGGCCGCGCCAGGAACCCTCCTGACTGCCTCGTGGGTCCCCTCGACGCCCCCCTTCGCCTATATTTGCCCCTCGGGGTGGAAACCCCTAATACGGACTCCTTTTTCGCGATCTCGCCTCTGTTCCACCGCCGCCGTTTCAAGATCGGGGCTGCCTGGAGAAGCTGCTCCGGCACCCTGCCGGGAGAAGCTACCCCCTCCGGGAGACCCTCCATAGCCATGGACGTCTCTCGTATGTACCGTGAGTAGTTTCCCTTGGACCATGGGTCCGTGACCAGTAGCTATGTGATCTATCTCTCCCCCTTTTGTGCTTCCACTTTCGAGTCCTCGTGAGCTCCCTCACATGATCGAGGCATCTATGTAATTTCTGCTGTTGCTATGCTGAGTTTGTTGGGATCTGATGGATTATGAGACTATGTTCAGATTGTGATGCGTAATATATTTGGTTCTTCTCTTTTATATTTTGTTCTTCAGTAAATTTTTGCATGTTCTCCGTTGCGGTATTTGCTTTGGCCAAGTATTTTATTTGCAACTCCAAGAGAGAGCGTTATGCTCGATTGTGGGTTCAGCCCCTTGATGTCTAGCTTGACTGACAGAAACATGAGACTAGGGGATGTGATGTTGCCACCAGAGATAAAACGACGGTGCGTGTACCTGCGGGTGCAAGGATTGTTTACTTTACGCAAAGTTCTTTTAATGCAGTTGTCTGTTGCTTTGAGTTTACACTTTGGGTGGGATTCGCAACTTAATACCAGCGAGATGTTCTGGATAGATATCTCAAGGTGGATGATTCGTAGTAGATGCAGATGGATTTCGGTCTACTTACCTTGGCGTACTACCCATTGCTTTTGAGCCCTTCCTTTCTTTGCAGCATAGTTAGCATTGCGGTGCCTTCATAATCCTGTCAATTGCCTAACTGTGATTTGTTTACCTCGCTAGCACTTTTATCGTCTTTTGGGAGAGAGACATCACTAGTGAAAATCACGGGACCCTGGTCCATCTTCACATTATTGTTCACACCCTCAATTTACTTTCAGCTTTTACTTTCCTTTGCACCTTTTATCTCTTGCGTTGATCCTTTGTAAACGATAAGGACGGAGGAATTGGCAACTCCTCTGTACTCGTTGGGAGCAAAGTTATTTGTTGCTGTGTGCTGGTCCACGACAACACCCTAGTCAGGAAGCAATTTCTGGCGACGTTGCCACCTACTTGTATCTCCTGAGTCCTACTGGTTCGATAACCTTGGTATCTTCACCGAGGGAAACTTGCTGCTGCACTGCATCTCAAACCTTCCACTTGGGGTAACCAATGAGGGGCGAGAAGCCATCAAGCAAATTTCTGGCGCCGTTGCCGGGGACTCAAGTCTACAAGATAGGGGAGTTGCACACTATCTTTTACCTTTGCTTTTTAGTCTTGTCAGTTTACCTTTCAGTTTTTACTTTTGTGTCCCTAATCAAAAATACCAAAAATACCTGCTGCTACTATGGGTTCCAATGAAAACACTAAGTTGTGTGACTTCACTAGTCACAGCAACAATTACTTTATGTGCACTCCTATTGCTCCACCTGCCACTTCAGCACCTTCTTATGAGATTAAACCTGCTCTGCTTAACCTTGTCATGAAAGATCAATTCTCAGGAGCAGGAGAAGATGTTGCCTTGCACCTAAACAATTTTATCGAGCTCTGCGACATGCAGAAGTACAAGGAAGTGGATGGAGACATCATCAAGCTGAAGCTTTTTTCCTTTCTCTTTGAGAGGAAGAGCCAAGGAGTGGCTACAATCTTTGCCCAAGAACAATATCGATTCTTGGAGTAAATGCAAAGATGCTTTTATAGGGAAGTACTATCCCCTGCTAAAATTATTCAATTGCGGAGTAACATTATGAATTTCAGGCAATTGGATAATGAACACGTTGCCCAGGCTTGGGAACGTATGAAACGCTTGTCAAGAACTTCCCCACACATGGACTGACTACCTGGATGGTTATCCAGACTTTTTATGCAGGCTTGAACTTCACCTCGCGGAACCTGTTAGATTCGGCCGCGGGAGGAACTTTTATGTCAACCACGCTTGGTGCTGCCACAAATCTACTTGATGAGATGATGCTAAACTACTCGCAATGGCACACCGAGAGATCTCCAACCGGTAAGAAGGTAAACTCTGTCGAGGAGATCTCCTCTTTAAATGAAAAGGTTAACCTTATCATGTCTCTACTTACCAAGCAACCTTCTATTGATCCTCAAGATGTTCCCTTAAGTTCTTTGGTTGCTCAGGAGCAAGTAGATGTCAATTATGTCTCTAGAAACAACTTCAACAATAATTCTTATAGGAGTAACTTTGGTAGCAACAATCCTAGGCCTTTCCCATCCAACAACTATGGGAACAACACTTATCCTACCACCAGAAACTCCACTTCAGAACTAGAGACCATGCTCAAAGACGTTATCACTACCCAGAAAGCCTTCAACAAGAGTGTGGAGGAGAAATTAGATAAATTAGATAATCTTTGTTTGAAGGTAGACAACTTAGCCCTTGATGTTGAGATGTTAAAAATTAGAACCTCTCCCCTTGAGGATAGTAAGGTCACTCCTATTAATGCTATCCAGTTACAAATCAATGAAAATATTAGGATGATGGCTAAACTCAAAGAGAGATGGGCTAGAGAAAAGGAGGAAGAAGAGAGAATTAAGAGCCTTCCTACCTACCACACAGTAGCTACTATCCAAGTAGTTGAGGATGTCCAAACTGTTAGCACCCATCACACCCCTAGTCCCACTGGACCTATCAATGGTGATGCTACCACCTCAACCATAGATGAAGAAACCTCTATGAACATAGAGGCTTTCAAACAAGTGAACCTAAATGATATCACTACCTCCTTGATAGATAGTAGTGACCTAGACTTTGACAACTGCACTTTACCTGAAGTTATTGGTTTCCTACACAAGATGTCTAGAGACCCCCACACTAGCACACTCAATCTTGCCTTCACAGAGCATATCACCAATGCTCTAATCAAAGTTAGGGAGGAGAAGCTTAGACTAGAAGCCTCCATACCTAGGAATCTAGAAGATGGTTGGGATCCTATGATAAAAATTAAATTGAATAACTTCTCTTGTTATGCTCTTTGTGATGTTGGAGCAAGTACCTCTGTTAAGCCCAAAAGAATGTATGATATGCTTGAATTGAAACCTTTTGATCCTTGTTCTTTTGGTGTTCGTCTTGTTGATTCTTCCATAAAGAAACCTTTGGGGAAGATCGACGATGTTCTTATCATTGTCAATGACACTTATGTTCCCGTTGATTTCACTATTATGGATATTGAGTGTGAGCCCTCTTGTCCAATTATTTTGGGACGTCCTTTTCTTCGCACAGTTGGTGCTATCATTGACATGAAAGAGGGAACTATCAAATTCCAATTCCCTCTCAATAAAGGGATGGAACGTTTCCCTAGGAAAAAGATTAAGTTACCTTTTGAGTCCGTCACACGGGCTAGTTATTCTCTTGAAAAGACTTGATCTTTTGGTTTAAGCCTAGCTAATGGCTCTAAAGAAGCGCTTTCGGGAGGCAGCCCACAACGAATTTAGGTTTTTCTTTTTTCTTTTGTTCTGTTCTTAGTGGTCTTGATGATTGTTACTACCGTAGCAACATCATTGTATCTTTACTTTTCAAGCTTTGTGCCAAGTATAGCCTCATACGGCAAGGGAAGTAAAAGTTGTGACATGCTGTCCAGAAAACAGATTCTGTCCTCGTGACTAGAAAAGCAGAGAAAAATCCCAGTTCATCTTTTTGAGCTGATTTTTTTACACAGCGTTCTCTATACAATTACGAAACTTCCGTATGTTCTGAGGTTTTTTTATTTGAGTTGCAGAAGTTACCCTAAAAAATTCGTTTCTATCTGCTCTTCTGTTTCTCACAGATTCTGCCATGTTTTGTCTCTCCTTACTTTTGCAAACCTTAAGCTTGCTTTTTCTTTGCAAAAACTTTTTGGCAATCTTGGGAAACAGTAGCTCTTCCTGGAAATCTTTATTTGTAGTAGAGGAAAATTATTTTATTAGGGTACTAACCTCTCTAATCAGCCTACAATGAGTTATGTATGAAGGGAGTTTTCAAGTGCGCGATGGAGGATGATGAAAGAAGATTCAGGAGTTTCAAACGCTCAAGCTTGGGGATGCCCATGTGCACCCCCAATAAATATTCAAGGAGACTAAAGCGTCTAAGCTTGGGGATGCCCCCGATGCATCCCCTTCTTCATCAACAATTATCAGTTCGTCTCTCGTTGCACTATATTTTTATCACTTCATGCATTATGTGCTATTCTTGGAGCGTCTCGCTCTTAGGTTTTGTTTTTAGTTTTCTTTTGCTTTGTTTGCTGTAGTAACAAGTTAGACCCCAACTTACTATTTTGTGTGGGAGAGATTCACGCTCCGCTTGAACTAGAACTCCTCATAGGATTTGCATTTTTATTCTTTTAGCTGTGAGCTGTTCTTTTTCTTTTCTTAGCCGTTGTTCTGTTTAGTTGTAGTGCTTTAGTTTTTTCTAGAGATTTTATTTTTGTCTTAGGTTGAACTTTCTATAGGTTGCATGATTTATCTTGTTAGAGAGTTTGCCTGTTGCACTGAGTTCTGTGTCTTGACTGAAAGTAGGTAGTTAAAGTTGTTGTTCTCTTTGTAGTAGTAACTTGCAATAGTTTTGAGGTATTGACTAGAGTAATGTTTGAACTTATGGTGTCAAGAGCTCTTGCCTATTAGTGATAGATGTCGTATTTTGGGCAATCCGTGTGTTTTTCGAAAACCAAAAACCCCTGTTGTGAATTCTAGCTACTAGATGGATCACTAACCTCTGGAGGGTTCGAATATTAGAGTACACTCACGTACCATGAGTCGAGAATGCGCAAGGATAACCAAACCCCCATACACTCCTCCTCGGGGTACCTGTCTCTTTGTGAACCTCCTGATTAGATTGAGAGTTACCGATAATAAGTGCATGAGTTCTTCGGACTAATGTGAGTATTCGAAAGTTGACAATTCCACCCACCTATACCTTTTCTAGCCTCTTCGGTACCGTGCATTTCCCTTTCTCACCTCGAGAGTTGGCGCATACTTCGCCGGTGCATCCAAACCCTTGGCACGATACTCTCTGTCATCATAAGCCTCCTTATATCTTTCCTCAAAACAGCCACCATACCTACCTACAAGGCATTTCCATAGCCTTTCCGAGATACATTGCCATGCAACATCCACCTTCTCATGACTTGATCTTCATGTCATACATGCTACTTGCTTGATCGATGATCCGCATGCTAGTTGGGCCTTGCCCTAATCATTGCTACATGACGCGCTAGTATCATTGCATATCCTGCTATCCTGGCAGAAGCATACATTTGCATCATGATAGTTACATTTTCTTTATGTGAGTACCTTTGTAAAGTGTGAAACATCTCCTATATTCTTGTAAAATATAGAGTATTGCCCCTAAAGTGAGGAAAAGATCCCAAAGAGGACAAAATCAAAAGATCCCAAAGAGCACAAATGAGAGTTAAATAGAAAGATCCATTGAGGCCACCAAAAAAATAAAAAAAGAGAAAAAGAGAAAAAAAATAAAAAGAGAGAAGGGGGCATACTACTATTCCTTTTGAGAGATCCACACTAGTACTTCATCTCCTATCCCTTGTACTCCATAGAGATCATCATTCATGCATATAGCTATGTGGGGACCCTTCACACTATAGAACTTGGCTTGTATATTCCAATGATGAGCCTCCTCAAACGAGCTCTAGGTCTTATTGAGCAAGCAAGTTAGCTGCACCCCCACTAGTTCACTTGGAGAGCTTTTAGCTGACATGTGCATCCGTTGTATGGCAATCCCTACTCCTCACATCATATCTATCATATGGCCTTCTCTCGCCTATGATTGTCCTCATTGATGTGATCCTTTCACACCTTTTTGTCTTCCTCCTCCACCTTCTTTCAGTTTCGCCTTTTAGGTGTCAACTTTCTTGCTCACGCTCATCCATTGCATGAGTGCTCAAAATATCGAAAGGGAGTGGATCAGTTTGACTTGTACCTGGCTAGTGGTCTGGGGACGAGTCCAGATAAGAATCCAAAGGAGACCAAGTGTGAAACTTTACTAGATAATTGTTCTCAACAACCTTATTTTTTCTCTCGTATTTCCTTATCCATTGCTTGCACGCAAACACCATCTGGAGACATTCGAGTCACGGACAACGAGAGCTCTTGCACCTTTTGTTCTTTTGCTGCTTGTGTCAATGCTAATATAGACTCTTGCTTGTTAAGACTTGAATTGAATTGCATGCTTTGATTGCTTTACTTAAAAGTCCTTTTATGGTTGTGTGGCATGTCACGACAGAAATTATGCTTGTTATCATTTACCTACCCGAGGACGAGAAGGAATTAAGCTTGGGGATGTTGATACGTCCCAAACGTATCTATAATTTCTGCTTGCTCCATGCATGTTTTGTGTGACTTTGCCATGTTTTGCTTGAACTTTCATACACTTTTGAACCTATTTGGACTAACCTATTAACTCAGTGCACCCAGTTGCCAGTTTCTGTTTTCTGCTGTTTTTGTATTTCAGGTTTTCCGGCCATTAAAAGTGCTCCAAAAATTCCGGGAAAAATATATAAAAAATCAGCGCAACAGAAGCGTCAGGAATCACCAAGAGAGGGAAGGGGGGCCACCACCAGGCAGCCAGGAGGGCAGGTGGCGCGGCCCGACCCTGGGCCGCTCCAGGGACCCTCCTGACTGCCTCGTGGGTCCCCTCGACGCCCCCCTTCGCCTATATTTACCCCTTGAGGTGGAAACCCCTAATACGGACTCCTTTTTCGCGATCTCGCCTCTGTTCCGCCGCCGCCGCCGTTTCAAGATCGGGGCTGCCTGGAGAAGCTGCTCCGGCACCCTGCCGGGAGAAGCTACCCCCTCCGGGAGACCCTCCATAGCCATGGACGCCTCCCGTATGTACCGTGAGTAGTTTCCCTTGGACCATGGGTCCGTGACCAGTAGCTATGTGATCTATCTCTCCCCCTTTTGTGCTTCCACTTTCGAGTCCTCGTGAGATGACTCACATGATCGAGGCATCTATGTAATTTATGATGTTGCTGATGGCTTCTCGCCCCTCGTTGGTTACTCCAAGTGGAAGGTTGAGATGTAGCGCAACAGCAAGTTTCCCTCAGTGAAGATACCAAGGTTTGTCTCCAGTAGGACTCCAGAGATGATAAGTAGGTGTCAGCGGCGCAACTGACGTGGGCCTGCACACAGACACAGATAACTTTGTTCCCAACGAAGTTCAGAGAGGTTGTCAAGCTCTCCGGTCTTGTTGTTCAAAAAGGGTAAAACACAAGGGATAATGATAGAAATTGAAAGTAAAAGCAGAAAAGTAAAGATAGCATGGAAACAGTAATACGGATATGGACCGGGATACATGATGTTCGCTAGTGATGTCTCTCTCCCAAAAGACGATAAAACTGCTATGCGAGGTAAACAAATTACATAAGGGAAATTGACAGGATTATGAACGCACCGCAATGCTAACTATGCTACAAAAGAAAGAAAGAGGCTCAAAAGCACGGGCAGTACGCCAAAATAAGTAGACCGAAATCCAACTGCATCTACTACTAATCATCCACCTTGAGATATCTATCCAGAACATCTCGCTGGTATTAAGTTGCGAGCCCCACCCAAAGTGTAAACCCAAAGCAACAGACAACTGCATTAAAAAGCACTTTGCGTAAAGTAAACAATCCTTGCAACCGCGGTTACAAGCACCGTTGTTTTCCCCCCTTGTGGCAACAACACATCCCCAAGACTCATGTTTCTGTCACTCAAGTGTGTCATCGGGGGGCATGAACCCACTATCGAGCATAACGTTCCCTCTTGGAGTCACTACCTACTACTTGGCCAAAGCAATAAACAACAACGGAGAACATGCAAGAATTACTTAGGAACAAAAACATAAGAGATAAAAACCAAATATATTACTCTATCACAATATGAACATAATCTCATAGTCCATCAGATCCCATCAAACTCAACATAGCAATATGATACGTCCAAAATGCATCACTATTTTATATAGTAATTCTTTCTTATTCATTGATATATTTCATGATATGATGCTATTCTTATGTTGTTTTGTCTAATTTTACACAGTTTGCAACTTTCCGGTGCCAAAGCAGCAGACGCAGGATTCAGCGGTAAAAAGTGGATGCTGAGTTGCTGAAGAAGAATACCTCCAAATTACCTGAAAATCGACGGAGGCTATTTTCCAGAAGGATCACGAAGACACGCAAAAGAGCGACCAGAGGGGGGCCATAGTGTGCCCAGGCGGCCACCTGGCGCGGCCCCACCCCTGGCCGCGCCGGGAGGGCGCCTGGACCCCCCGGGCCACTCCCGGATCCCCCCTCTGGCATATATACTCTTCGTCATCCAAAAACCCTAAGGAAGGAGAGAGTTCCGGAGTTCCGCCACCGCTCCGTGGCGGAAACCTACAAAGAAGAAAAGCCATCTCTGGCGGGCAGATTCCGCCGGGGAGATCACCTCCCGGAAGGGGAGATCGTCACCATCGTCACCACCATCGTCACGGGCATCATCGAGATCATCATCAACATCATCCCCCATCATCAGCACCATCTCCACCTCCATCCAATCTCATATCACAATTGCAACTCATGTTGTAATCCGTACTATCTATCATCTCTACTCTATCGGTGTTGAATACTACTTTGTGGTGAATGCTATTGAGTTTTGTTGGAGAAATATTATTGTGTCCAGATTGTTTATCATCTATTTATCCCCACTGATCATGATCTCTTTTATGTCTTGTGAGTAGTTACTTTAGTTCTTGAGGACATGGGAGAAGTCTAGTTGTTAGTAGTCATATGATGTTGAAGTAATATGTGTTGGTTGATATTTAAGTTGTGTTGTTATTTTCCTAGTGGTGTTGTGTGAGTCGAACACTCAACACTTCGCCTTATCAAGGACCTAGGGGAATACATTGTGTATAAAGAATGCTTACGGTGGGTTGCCGGAGTGACAGAAACCTAAACCCCAGTTTGCACGCTTTTGCACAAGGGAACAATGGATCACCGATCGTATTGCTATGGTTAGGCTTTTGCCTTAATTACTATCTTGTATTTGCGGATGCTTGCAAGGTGTTTAATCATAAGAGTGCACTTATGTTAGTCTAGAGGGTGCACTAGCATAGATCCACCCACTCAACACTCATCAACACAGCACATAGTACCGATACGGAATATGGCGAAAGCACATGACTACCTCTCCCGTGTGTCCTCAAGAACACTTTAGCCTTCATAAGTTCAGTTGCTAGGCCTCTCCTTTGCTCAGAAAGGATTGGGCCACTCGTTACTCTCCAGTACCTTTTACTTTGCTCGTTTTTACTTTCCTGTCGCTTATACCAAGAAAAACCCCTAAAAAGTTATCTTTCAGTGCTTGTAGTTATCTCCTTGCCAAAGTCACTTGCTATTACCTTCTGCTCCTCGTTGGGTTCGACACTCTTACTTATCGAAAACGCTGCAATCGATCCCTTATGTTGTGGGTCATCAAGTAACGTTTTCTGGCGCCGTTGCCGGGGAGCGTAGCGCTACTAGTAAGTGAAGTTGGTAAGGAAGTTTTTATATTTCTGTTTTAGTTTTGTTGTTGCTGCTTTTGTCCTTATGGACACCCCTACTCTTGGATCGTTGTTCTTGGGGAGCCGCCCCACAACTAAGGTAGTCAGTCCTGCCCCTGCTGAAATTGTGCCTTATAAGATACCATCTGGTATTATCGATTATGTCTTAACTAATCGCTATGCAGGAGACAGACATCCAGGTGAACACTTGCTATATTTATCACAACTATGTTCATTATTCAAGCTTGCAGGTGTGTCACTGGAGTTCGTTATGAAGAAATGATTCTCCATATCGCTTATGGACAAAGCTTCAGATTGGTATAAGCTCCTCGATAACTCACATTATCTTAAATGGGAAGAGCTTATGTCTCTCTTTTATACAAATTTTTACCCTCTTCATGAAGTTCATCGAGACAGGAATTACATCTATAACTTTAGGTCTCGCGACGGAGAGAGCATCGCTCAAGCTTGGGGGAGGCTTAAATCCCTAATGTTCAAATGTCCTATCCATAAGCTCCCCGAAGATATTATACTTACAAATTTTTATGCCAGACTTTCTTGTCAGGATAAGGAAATGCTGGATGCCTCCTCTAGCGGGGTATTTCAGACAAAGAGCGTTGAAGAAAGATGGGATCTCATCGAAAGGATCCAGAAGAATACTGAAGACTGGGAAATCGATAAAGGTATTGAACCTGCTATAAATTATGAGCATGATTATATTGAGAACTATGTGAAAACTGATTATTTTAATACCTTTTGCTCTAAGATTGGTCTGGATTCCCATCTAATGATTGATTTTTGTAAGAACTTTGCCTCTCATGTTGATTCTTCTAAGACGAAGAAGGATCAGTACCATAAGCCTTTCAAAGAAGTACCTATTGATATTCACGTTGCTGATCCTATTTTGCCTGCAGTTATATATGAACAGCCCCCTTTCCCTTCAAGGATAAGGGAGCACTCTTTTGTGACAGGCATAATAAATAAAAGTGAGAGAAGAACAGGCGAACCTGAGGACCAGATCAGAGTCGATCCTCAAGTTGCTATGGTTAAAGATTTAGTTACTAATGATGTTTCAGATTCTATTATAAATTTTTCTGCTGTTTCAACTAACATTGTCACAGCCAAGAATAAAAGCCCAATTTCAGGTACACCAGTTGTATCAGTTAAAATAGGAGATCACAATTATTACGGGCTATGCGATCTGGGATCAAGTGCTAGCGCGATTCCTTATTCGCTTTATCAAGAGATCATGGGTGAGATTTCACCCTGTGAACTTGAAGAGATTGATGTTACTATTCATCTTGCAAACAAAGCTACTATCTCTCCTATTGGGATTGTGAGAGATGTTGAAGTCCTATGCAGAAAGGTAAAGTATCCTACCGACTTTCTCGTACTTGGTTCAGTGCAAGATAGTTTTTGTCCTATTATTTTTGGTAGACCTTTTCTCATAACTTGTGGAGCTATTATAGATTGCAAGAAATGTAAAGTTTCTGTTGAATTCAATGGTGAGCCATATGAATTTAACTTTTCTAAGATCTCTAAGCAGCCTCGTGGTACTGAATTACCTAATGATGATAAAATTATTGAAAATATTGTTTCTATTGCTATTCCCTCTAATGATCCTTTGCAGCAATACATGGAGAACCACAAGAATGATACCCATATGCAGGAAAGAAATGAAATTGATGAAATCTTCTTGAGACAACCTGCTATCCTAAAGCACAACCTTCCGGTTGAACCTTTAGGAATTCTATCCAAACCAAAAGAGGACCCGGTGTTTGATCTCAAACCTCTTCCCGATACGCTCAAGTATGCTTATTTAGATGAAAAGAAAGTTTATCCTATTATTATCAACTCTAACCTTTCAGGATATGAAGAAGAGCGATTATTGGAGATACTTCGTAAACATCGTGGTGCAATTGGCTATACCCTTGATGACCTTAAGGGAATTAGTCCATCTATCTGTCAACATACTATCAACCTCGATCCCGATGCTAAACCTGTTGTTGACCATCAACGACGGTTGAACCCAAAGATGATGGATGTTGTGAGGACCGAAATCCTCAAGCTTCTTGCCGCAGGTATTATCTACCCTATAGCCGATAGTAAGTGGGTAAGTCCAGTTCATTGTGTTCCTAAGAAAGGAGGGACAACTGTAGTCCCTAATGATAAGAATGAACTAATACCTCAGAGAATTATTATTGGATATAGAATGTGTATTGATTACAGGAAGTTGAACAAGGCAACCAGGAAGGACCACTACCCGCTGCCCTTTATTGATCAGATGCTTGAGAGGCTATCCAAAAACACCCACTTTTGCTATCTTGACGGGTATTCAGGCTTCTCTCAAATTCATTTTAACACTGCCGATCAAGAGAAGACCACTTTCACTTGTCTTTATGGTACTTATGCTTATAGGCGTATGCATTTTGGTTTATGCAATGCCCCTGCTACTTTTCAGAGATGTATGTGTGCAATATTTCATGGTTTCTGTGAGGAGATTGTGGAAGTCTTCATGGACGATTTCTCCGTCTATGGAACTTCCTTTGACCACTGTCTCCACAATATTAATAAAGTTTTGCACAGATGCGAGAATACAAATTTAGTTCTAAACTGGGAAAAGTGCCACTTCATGGTTAACGAAGGGATCATGCTTGGCCTCAAGATTTACGAGAGGGGAATTGAAGTGGACAAAGCGAAAATTGAAGCTATCAAAAGGATGCCCTATCCAAGGGACATTAAAGGTATTCGTAGTTTTCTCGGTCGTGCTGGTTTCTATAGAAGATTTATTAAAGAATTTTCTAAGACCTCGAGACCCCTCACTAATCTTCTCCAGAAGGATGTTCCTTTTGTATTTGATGAAGATTGTAAGGAGGCTTTCGAAGTTCTTAAGAAAGCTTTAATAACCGCTCCTATAGTACAACTGCCTGACTGGAGTTTGCCCTTTGAAATTATGTGTGATGCTAGTGATTTTGTTGTTGGAGCTGTTTTAGGACAAAGGGTTGATAAAAAAATTAAATGTTATCTATTATGCTAGTAAAACCCATGATAGTGCTCAAAAGAATTATGCTACTACCGAGAAGGAATTCTTAGCAGTAGTGTTTGCTTGTGATAAGTTTAGGCAGTATATTGTTGATTCTAAAGTTATTAATCATACTGACCATGCTGCCATTAAGTATCTTATGACGAAGAAGGATGCCAAGCCAAGACTCATCAGATGGGTACTCCTCCTTCAAGAATTTGATTTGCATATTGTTGATAGAAAAGGAGCAGACAACCCTGTAGCGGACAATCTTTCAAGGATGGAAGATATACCGCATGATCCCATCCCAGTCAACGACACTTTCCTAGACGAACAACTTGCCGTTGTTAAAGTACAATCTCTTTCCGATCCTTGGTTCGCAGATTATGCTAATTTTATCGTTGCAAAGTATTTGCCTCCAGGTTTAACATTTCAGCAAAGGAAGAAGTTCTTCCATGATTTGAGGCAGTACTTTTGGGATGACCCACATCTTTTCAAAGAAGGTCCAGACGGGATCGTGAGAAGATGCATACCGGAACACGAGCAGAAGGACATTCTCAAGCAATGTCACGATAGTCCCTATGGAGGACATCACGCCGGTGAGAGAACCGCACATAAGGTTCTCCAATCAGGTTTTTATTGGCCTACTCTCTTTAAAGATGCTAGAAATTATGTTTTAGCCTGTGATAAATGTCAGAGAGTTGGTAATATTAGTAGAAGGAATGAGATGCCTATGAATTACTCACTAGTGATTGAGCCTTTTGATTGCTGGGGTGTTGATTTTATGGGTCCTTTTCCTTCTTCGCACAAGTACACTCACATATTAGTTGCTGTTGATTATGTAACCAAGTGGGTTGAAGCAATCCCCACTGAGAGTGCTGATCACAAAACATCTTTGAAAATGCTCAAAGATGTAATTTTTCCTAGGTTTGGTGTACCTAGATATCTCATGACTGATGGAGGATCACACTTCACGCATGGAGCTTTTAGAAAAGCTTTAGCCAAGTACGATGTCAATCATAGAATTGCTTCACCGTACCATCCTCAAACTAGTGGGCAAGTCGAGCTCACCAATAGAGAGATCAAGTTGATCTTGCAAAAGACAGTTAACAGAAATACGAAGGACTGGTCAAATAAGTTAGGAGATGCTTTGTGGGCGTATAGAACTGCTTACAAAAACCCCATGGGCATGTCTCCCTATAAAATGGTCTATGGCAAGGCTTGCCATCTGCCATTAGAGTTAGAGCACAAAGCTTTCTGGGCTGTTAGAGAGCTTAATGCTGACCCAAAGTTAGCTGGTGAAAAGCGTCTCATGAACTTGACTTCTCTAGATGAGTGGAGAAGTGAAGCTTACGAGAGCGCTAAAATGTTCAACGAAAAGGTAAAGAAGTGGCATGACAGGAGGATTCTGAAACGTGAATTTAATGTTGGTGATAAAGTTTTATTGTTTAGATCCCGTTTCAGGTTTTCTCCAGGTAAACTACTTTCCAGGTGGGAAGGGCCATTTCATATCGAAGAAGTCTACCGGTCTGGTGCAATCAAGATTAACAATTTTGAAGGCACCAAACCTCAAGTTGTGAATGGGCAAAGACTCAAGCATTACATGGCGGGAGATCCCGTCAATGCTGATGTAAATATAATACGCACAACAACTCATGAAGAACATGTTGCAGCCCTGTTTCAGACACCGACAGAAGCAGAATAAGAAAAGGTATGTATTATGGTATGGAAACATCGCGAACCGCCATAAAAGTTCCATATTATGAGTTTTTGCAAAATTAGGAAAATTCGAGGCCTAAGTGGAGCCGGAGAGGAGCTCCAGGGGGCCCAGGCGCCCCCCTGGCGCAGCCTACCTCTTGGCCGCGCCGGGAGGCCGCCTGGGCACCCAGGAGTCCGTCTCCGACCCCACTTTGGCTCGTTACCTTCCTTTTGTTGCAGAAATTTTTGCTATATATTTGCCTGGATCGTTCCGGCAACGTATCTCGCGATTTTGTGTGTTTTCTTTTCAATATGTTTCTACCAGGAAATCTTTTAGCTAGCCCTAGGTGCCATGGCTTCCCCAAGTTCCCCCAAGGACGAGTTCGTCGTCAACGTCATCAACCCTTACCTCGCTGTGGTGAACAAGCACCCCCAGGTCCTTCGTGTGGAGGACGGTGTTCTCCACAAGGAAGATCTGAAGGGACCAGTCATGGAGGGGAGCACCGAGGAGCGCCTGAAGGATATGGAACATGAGGTCTTCAAGTTCAAGAAGATGGTGGAGCGTGGTGTTGAATCCAACTTCGACATCAGGAACGAGATCGAGGCTTCCCATAAGAAAGAGATGAAGGAGATTTGGTCAAGTTTGTCCGCACTAGAAGAAAAAGTTTACGGGCTCCAAGCACAAATCTATGATCTGCACAACCAGAACTATGAGTATGAACTAAAGTTTTTGCGCATGGGTTTAGGTGCTGAGTGCAGGATCCTGGAGACGGGAATGTCCTTCGAGACTGGAGAGGAGCTACCATGGAAGCGATTCGCCAAGGAGTACCTGACTGAGAAGAACAAGAATAAGGAGTAAATCTCCTCGGGTAATGGCATCCCCTCAGCTTGTTCCAAGCTTGGGGGAGTGATACGTCCAAAACGTATCTATAATTTCTGCTTTCTCCATGCATGTTTTGTGTGATATTGCTATGATCTAGATACACTTTCATACACTTTTGATCATATTTGGACTAACCTATTAACTCAGTGCACCCCAGTGCCAGTTCCTGTTTTCTGCTGTATTTCTATTTCAGTTTTTCCCCATATAAAAAGTGCCAGAAAAATTCCAGGAAAAATACAGGAAAAATCAGCGTACAGGAAGCTTCGCGAAGAGCCTGAGTGGGGCCAGAGGGGAGCCAGGGGGCCCAGGCGGCACCCGGCGCGGCCCCACCGCTGGCCGCACCAGAGGGCGCCTGGGGCCCCTAGTCCACCTCTGGCTGCCCCCCTTCGCCTATTTATTCTCCATCACGGGGAAACTCCGAAGAAAGAACCTTTTTTCGCGATCTCTCCTCTGTTCCGCCGCCGCCGCGCTTCCGAGATCGGGAGCACCAGAAGACCTCTTCCCGGCACCCTGCCGGAGGGAGGGCCGACCTCCGGGAGTCTCCTCTCCACCATGGATGCTCCCCGGATGTCTCGTGAGTAGTTTTCCTTGGACCATGGGTCCGTGATCAATAGCTATGTGATGTTCTCCTCCCCTCTTTGTTCTTCATGGTTTAGACCTCGTGAGCTGACCTACATGATCGAGGCACTTTTGTAATCTTTCTGCTATTGCTATGCTGAGTTTGATGGGATCTAATGGATTATGAGATTATGTTCAGATTGTGATAGAGTAATATATTTGGTTTTTATCTCTTATATTTTTGTTCCTAAGTAATTCTTGCATGTTCTCCGTTGTTGTTTATTGCTTTGGCCAAGTAGTAGGTAGTGACTCCAAGAGAGAACATTATGCTCGATTGTGGGTTCATGCCCCCGATGACACGCTTGAGTGACAGAAACATGAGTCTAGGGGATGTGATGTTGCCACAAGGGGGAAAACAACGGTGCTTGTAACCGCGGTTGCAAGGATTGTTTACTTTACGCAAAGTGCTTTTTAATGCAGTTGTCTGTAGCTTTGGGTTTACACTTTGGGTGGGGCTCGCAACTTAATACCAGCGAGATGTTCTGGATAGATATCTCAAGGTGGATGATTAGTAGTAGATGCAGTTGGATTTCGGTCTACTTATTTTGGCGTAATGCCCGTGCTTTTGAGCATCTTTCTTTCTTTTGTAGCATAGTTAGCATTGCGGTGCGTTCATAATCCTGTCAATTGCCCTTCTGTAATTTTTTTACATCGCATAGCAGTTTTATCGTCTTTTGGGAGAGAGACATCACTAGCGAACATCACGTATCCCGGTCCATATCCTTATTACTGTTTCCACGCTATCTTTACTTTTCTGCTTTTACTTTCAATTGCTATCATTATCCCTTGTGTTTTTCCCTTTGTGAACAACAAGACCGGAGAGCTTGACAACCTCTCTGAACTTCGTTGGGAACAAAGTTATCTGTGTCTGTGTGCAGGTCCACGTCAGTTGCGCCGCTGACACCTACTTATCATATCCGGAGTCCTACAGGAGACAAACCTTGGTATCTTCACCGAGGGAAACTTGCTGATGCGCTACATCTCAAACCTTCCACTTGGGGTAACCAACGAGGGGCGAGAAGCCATCAAGCGAATTTCTGGCGCCGTTGCTGGGGATTCCGAGTGCTAAGATAGGGGAGTTGCACACTACCCTTTACCTTTGCTTTTTAGTCTTGTTAGTTTACCCTTCAGTTTTTATCTCAGTGTCCTTTTTGAAAAACCACAAAAATAGTTGCTACCTTTTTCCTTTGTCTTGATTTTCCTATTTATGCTATCCTCACCATGGGTGATGAACCACCCAAATATGGTAGGATGGACATGTTTAACTTGGATCGTCTTCGATCAATTTGTTCTCGCGCTAAAAACCCAACCGACTTGGTTGAGGGAAAATCATTGGATGAGCATGCTCATTATACGAGGCACCGCCTATCTCAGAAAGGGAAACACTTATGGGATCAAATACATGTTTCTTATTGCCATGCTAAACTTTTGTGCCACATTTATGATTTTACTTGTTGTTCTAATATAGATCATAAACACCTCCCTTTCCAATGTGAGTTTAATGAAAATGAGATCTTATCTTCTTATGCTAAAGGTGTTTATGATTACTTTGATGTTGAAAAGATTGAATAGTTTGTTGCTTTTAAAGGTGCCTATGAGATTGCTTCCTTGATTGAAAAGTATCACGATGCTATTTTCGAGTCTGAAAACTTTGCAGTTCTTGCTTATTGATTCGAGAATTATACTTCCAATTCTTATATTGAGGATTTTAAAAATAAAATGTTTGCTGCCCAAGAAGAGGCCAATGATTGCTTTGAGGAGGAATCCCATGATTCCGAGGACTCACTTGAAATATCCCTTTCTGAAAATTTTGATACTTGCTTTGTTGATGGCCAAGATGCCATTATGGATGATGTTAACAAAAATGAACTCTCTATAGTTCCTTATGTTAAGCATGAAATTGTTGCTATTGCAACCACACTTGATTGTCCTATTATCCTTTTGAAATCTCCAACTCCAGAGAATTTTCCTCTTATCAAATCTCAATATGTTGGGTTGCATTTATCTTATGATCCTAAAAACCGTGTTGAAAATAATACACGTGTTCTCGTAGGTCATGAACAATATGATTTATGTGATAGTTATATTCTTGATTTTGTTCATGATACTACTGAAAATTATTTTGAGTGAGGAAAGTTTGGTTGTAGAAACTTCCATATTACTAAAACTACTCTCTTTATGTTGAAAGTTTTGAAGTTGTTCTTGTCCCACCTTCCTATGCTTGTCTCTTTGTGCTTCTTTGATTTATTTTCTTACAAGATGCCAATGCATAGGAAGTGGGTTAGGATTAAATGTGTTTCATATTTGCTTCTTGATGCTCTCTTTTGCTTCAAATCCTTATTCTTATGAGAGCATCTTTTAAAATCTTTAAAGCCTAGCTAATGGCTCTAAAGAAGCGCTTTCGGGAGGCAGCCCGCAACGAATTTAGGTTTTTATTTTTGCTTTTGTTGTGTCTTGATGATTGTTACTACTGTAGCAACATCATTGTATCTTTATTTTTCAGCTTTGTGCCAAGTTATAGCCTCTTACGGCAAGGGAAGTAAAAGTTGTGACATGTTGTCCAGAAAACAGATTATGTCCTCGTGACCAGAAAAATTTCAGAAACATCCCAGTTCATCTTTTTGAGCTGAAATTTTTACACATCATGCTCTATACAATTACGAAACTTCTGTATGTTCTGAGTTTTTTGATTTGAGTTGCAGAAGTGCCCCTAAAAATTCTTTACTACCTGCTGTTCTGTTTTTCACAGATTCTGCCACGTTTTGTCTCTCCTAACTTTTGCAAACCTTAAGCTTGCTTTTTATTTGCAAAAACTTTTTGGCACTCTTGAGAAACAGTAGCTCTTCAAGAATATCTTTATATCCAGTGGGGAAAAAATATTTTATTAAGGGTACTAACCTTTCTAATCAGCTTATGATGAGTTATGTATGAAGGGAGTTTTCAAGTGTGCGATCGAAGATGATGAAAGAAGATCTAGGAGTGTCAAGCGCTCAAGCTTGGGGATGCCCCCATGCATCCCCAACAAATATTCAAGGAGACTCAAGCGTCTAAGCTTGGGGATGCCCCCGTGCATCCCCTTCTCCATCAACAATCATCAGTTCGTCCTTCGTCCCACTATAATTTTATCACTTCGTGTGTTATGTGCTATGCTTGGAGCGTCTCGCTCTTAGGTTTTATTTTTAGTTTTCTTTAGCTTTGCTTGCTATTCATAACAAGTTAGGTCCGTCTTACTTTGTGTGGGAGAGAAACACGCTCCAATTTCAAAATTTAGAACACATCATAGTATTTTTCCTGATTATCTTTTTGTTGTTGTGTGTTCTTTACCTTTTCATAGCTACTGCCATTTTTAGTCTTAGTCTTAGTTTGTCTTTAGCAAGAGCCTTGGCTTTTGTTTAGTTTGTTGCTGGAACTCTTTTTAGTTTTCATGTTTATCTTGTTAAAGAGAGTTGGTTGTTGCACTGAGTTGTGTCTTGTCTTGAGAGTAGGTAATTGAGGTTGCTATTTTCTTTTAGTAGTAACTTGCAATAGTTTTGAGGTATTGATGTGAGTAATGTTTGAACTTTTGGTGTCAAGAGCTCTAGCCTATTAGTGATAGGTGTCGTATTTTGGGAAATCCGTGTGTATTTTCAAAACCTACAAAACTAGTTGAGAACTCTAGCTACTAGATGGATCACTAATCTTTGGAGGGATCGAATATTAGAGCACACTCACGTACCATGAGTCGAGGATGCGCAAGGATAACCAAACCCCCATACACTCCTCCTCGGGGTACTTGTCTCTTTGTGAACCTCCTTACTAGATTGAGAGTTACCGAAAATAAGTGCATGAGTTCTTCGGACTAATGTAAGTATTGAAAGTTCACACTTCTACCTTCCCATATTTTGCTAGACTCTCCCGTACCGTGCATTGCCTTCTTCTCATTCCGAGAGTTGGTGTCCACCTTCGCCGGTACATCCAAACCCTTGGCATGATACGCTCTGTCATCATAAGCCTCCTTATATCTTTCCTCAAAACAGCCACCATACCTACCTATCAAGGCATTTCCATAGCCTTTCCGAGATATATTGCCATGCAACATCCACCTCTTCATGACTTGATCTTCATGTCATACATGTTCCTGCTACACTGGCAGCGACATACATCGCATACATCATGTTAGTTACATCTTCTTTATGATTTTGAGTACCTTGTAAAGTGTGAAAGATCTCCTTTACCTTCTTGTAAAATAGAGTGTTGCCCTTAAGTGAGTAAAAGATCCCAAAGTGGACACAATAAAAGATCCCAAAGAGGACAAATGAGAGTTCAATAGAAAGAGCCATTGAGGCCACAAAAAAATAAAAATAAATAGAAAAAGAGAAAAAAGAAATAAAAAGAGAGAAAGGGGCAACAATACTATCCTTTTGAGAGATCCACACTAGTACTCCCTTTATATCCTTGTACTCCATAGAGATGATCATTATGCATATAGCTATGTGGGGACCTTCACACTATAGAACTTGGCTTTCATATTCCAAGGATGAGCCTCCTCAAACGAGCTCTAGGTCTTCATGAGCGAGCAAGTTAGATGCACCCCCACTAGTTCCTTTGGAGAGCTTCTTAGCTCGTATGTGCATCCGTTGCATGGCAATCCCTACTCCTCACATCATATCTATCATTTGGCATCTCTTGCCTATGATTGTCCTCATTGATGTGAGCCTTTCTCATCCTTTTTTGTCTTCCTCCTCCGTACTTCTCTCTTTGCCATCCTAAGTGTCAACTCTCGTGCTTACGCTCATCCATTGCATGAGTGCTCGAAATATCGAAAAGGAGTGGATCAAATTGACTTGTACCTGGCTAGTGGTCTAGGGACGAGTCAAGATAAGATTACAGAAAAAGACCAAGTGTGAAACTTTAGTAGATTGAGTTCTCAACACAAAAATACTTTTTCTCGTATTCCCTATCCCCCTTCTTGCACGCAAACACCATTTGGAGACATTCGAGTCACGGACAGCGAGAGCTCTTGCACCTAATGTTCTTTTGTTACTTGTTTCAATGCTAATATAGACTCTTGCATGTTATGACTTGAATTGAATATCTAACCTTGATTGCTTTACTTTTCAAAGATCTTATATGGCTGCTAGCATTTCACCACAGAAATTATGCTGTTATCATTTACCTACTCGAGGACGAGCAGGAATTAAGCTTGGGGATGTTGATACGTCCAAACCGTGTCTATAATTTCTGCTTGCTCCATGCATGTTTTGTGTGAAATTGCTATGATCTAGATACACTTTCATACACTTTTGATCATATTTGGACTAACCTATTAACTCAATGCACCCCAGTGCCAGTTCCTGTTTTCTGCTGTTTTTCTATTTCAGTTTTCCCCATATAAAAAGTGCCAGAAAAATTCCGGGAAAAATACAGGAAAAATCAGCGTACAGGAAGCTTCGCGAAGAGCCCGAGTGGGGCCAGAGGGGAGCCAGGGGGGCCCAGGCGGCCACCCGGAGCGGCCTCACCCCTGGCCGCGCCAGGGGGCGCCTGGGGCCCTTGGTCCACCTCTAGCTGCCCCCTTCGCCTATTTATTCTCCGTCACGGGGAAACTCCGAAGACAGAACCCTTTTTCGCGATCTCTCCTCTGTTCCGCCGCCGCCGCGCTTCCAAGATTGGGAGCACCAGAAGACCTCTTCCCGGCACCCTACCGGAGGGAGGGCCGACCTCCGGGAGTCTCCTCTCCACCATGGATGCTCCCCGGATGTCTCGTGAGTAGTTTTCCTTGGACCATGGGTCCGTGATCAGTAGCTATGTGATGTTCTCCTCCCCTCTTTGTTCTTCATGGTTTAGACCTCGTGAGCTACCCTACATGGTCGAGGCACTTTTGTAATCTTTCTGCTATTGCTAGGTTGAGTTTGATGGGATCTGATGGATTATGAGATTATGTTCAGATTGTGATAGAGTAATATATTTGGTTTTTATCTCTTATATTTTTGTTCCTAAGTAATTCTTGCATGTTCTCCGTTGTTGTTTATTGCTTTGGCCAAGTAGTAGGTAGTGACTCCAAGAGGGAACGTTATGCTCGATTGTGGGTTCATGCCCCCCGATGACACGCTTGAGTGACAGAAACATGAGTCTAGGGGATGTGATGTTGCCACAAGGGGGAAAACAACGGTGCTTGTAACCGCGGTTGCAAGGATTGTTTACTTTACGCAAAGTGCTTTTTAATGCAGTTGTCTGTTGCTTTGGGTTTACACTTTGGGTGGGGCTCGCAACTTAATACCAGCGAGATGTTCTGGATAGATATCTCAAGGTGGATGATTAGTAGTAGATGCAGTTGGATTTCGGTCTACTTATTTTGGCGTACTGCCCGTGCTTTTGAGCCTCTTTCTTTCTTTTGTAGCATAGTTAGCATTGCGGTGCGTTCATAATCCTGTCAATTTCCCTTCTGTAATTTGTTTACCTCGCATAGCAGTTTTATCTTCTTTTTGGAGAGAGACATCACTAGCGAACATCATGTATCCCGGTCCATATCCTTATTACTGTTTCCATGCTATGTTTACTTTTCTGTTTTGACTTTCAATTGCTATCATTATCCCTTGTGTTTTACCCTTTGTGAACAACAAGACCGGAGAGCTTGACAACCTCTCTGAACTTCGTTGGGAACAAAGTTATCTGCGTCTATGTGCAGGTCCACGTCAGTTGCGCCACTGACACCTACTTATCATATTCGGAGTCCTACGGGAGACAAACCTTGGTATCTTCACCGAGGGAAACTTGTTGTTGCGCTACATCTCAAACCTTCCACTTGGGGTAACCAACGAGGGGCGAGAAGCCATCAGGGAGTGCCCGGTATCTTTATCTTTATCTTTGTTATTTAGAGTCAAGTAGAGTCGTATCATGTCTAGGGAGTTTATTATATGAAATAGGTGTTTTCTTCGAGGTCTATCACTTCGTCTGTGGAGAGATTGTATCCGTGAGTGTGGAGTCGTCTATAATGGAATATTAATGAGAAGTCTATTGGTTCCTTCGCTGCACTCGGTATTCTCTTCGCGCAATCGAACTCATATGATGATTCTTATGGGGAGTATTGACCTTATATCAGGTATGGCTTTGAAAACTTTATTTAATTTTGGCAAACATAGCTTTGGTCTTGACAACATGCATGTTTTCTCAAGTAGCGACATAGCCAAAACCTTTATGTTATTATGCTTGAAGTGTTATGTTGACAAGGAAGACAACTTGATGTGTTATGCTTACCTTAATGTTTATGCATTATATGTTTTGCATCTAAATTAGCATCAATTGTCTGTTATCTCAAAGCCTTTGCTAGCCAAAATCTTTGCCAAGTAGATTTCTGCTTGTGCATCCATACCCTGAAACCATTACCTTCCATATGAGTCCACCATACCTTCCTATTCGTGGTATTCCCCTACCACTCCTATAAGTATAGAATTTATGTGTTATCCTTAAATGTTCAAAATCTTCTGTTTTGTGCCTCTTGTTTAGCTCATGAGGAAGTAGTAGGTAATTCATGATCTTCTTAAATTAGACAAGTTTTACCCCGGGATTGCATGTCTAATATGCAAACCCATAATACGAGGAGGAACTGGCATGGGTGCGCCCAGCTCAAAAGATAATATAACAAACAAACCCTCCTTCACGCTTGGTCTATGAGAAATCAGAAACTTTGGCAGTGATAAACAAAGGAGATTAAGGGGATGTGATCGTCCCCACTTGGGAGCCGTTCCTCGAAACTTGTCTATCTTAAGAAGTAATTGAGCTATCTATTAGCACTCGTTGACAAACTATGCACCGCCCCAAAATCTATTTTTATTCTGTTTGATTTAAGGATAGCACATGAGTTTTCCCTGCTTGCCCTTAAACAAGGCTTTCCATCCACCTTCATGTTGAGTCAGTTGTCCCACTTCCTTCTTTTCCCTAAGAGAACAGACATTTGATGTTGATGAGGATTCATCCATATAGAGCTGCATTAAGTTTTGCCATGCCACATCCTTGTTGACATTATCTTTTGATAAGTAAGTTGTTTGCGAAATCTTTTGCCAAGCAAGCATCTTCCTTTGTGTTAGCATTTGCACTTCATGACTATTAACATGTTCTTTCAAAAGCTTCAAAAAATTTCATTAAAGAGGAAGAGCAAGAGTAAAAGTTATTAGTTTTCCTTTGACCAAGGATATGTTTGCCATAATTTGATGAGTTTCCTCAACCCTACTTTTGATTATAATTGTTATTACTTTCTCATAAGGGCCTTATGAGTTGAGGTTGATGTTGAGGATGCTTGGGTTTGATGAAGGAACCTTGATGCTTCTTGTCCGTATTCTATTTATCGAAACTTCACTCTCTAAACTTGTGGACAGGTTTACCGAACTCAGTAATCGCTTGGGGACAAGCGAGGTCTAAGCTTGGGGGAGTTGATACGTCCAAAATGCATCACTATTTTATATAGTAATTCTTTCTTATTCATTGATATATTTCATGATATGATGCTATTCTTATGTTGTTTTTGCTTATTTTACACAGTTTGCAACTTTCCGGTGCCAAAGCAGCATGCTCATGATTCAGAGGTAAAAAGTGGACGCTGAGTTGCTGAAGAAGAATACCTCCAAATTACCTGAAATTCGACGGAGGCTATTTTCCAGAAGGATCACGAAGACACGCAAAAGAGCGACCGGAGGGGGGCCACAGGGTGCCCAGGCGGCCACCTGGCACGGCCCCACCCCTGGCCGCGCTGGGAGGGCGCCTGGACCCCCGGGCCACTCCCGGCTCCCCCCTCTGGCATATATACTCTTCATCATCCAAAAACCCTAAGGAAGGAGAGAGTTCCGGAGTTCCGCCGCCGCTCCATGGCGGAAACCTACAGAGAAGAAAATCCATCTCTGGCGGGCAGATTCCGCCGGGGAGATCACCTACCGGAAGGGGAGATCGTCACCATCGTCACCACCATCGTCACGGGCATCATCGAGATCAACATCATCCCCATCATCAACACCATCTCCACCTCCATCCAATCTCATCTCACAATTGCAACTCATGTTGTAATCCGTACTATCTATTCTCTCTACTCTATCGGTGTTGATTACTACTTTGTGGTGAATGCTATTGAGTTTTGTTGGAGAAATATTATTGTGTCCAGATTGTTTATCATCTATTTATCCCCACTGATCATGATCTCTTTTATGTCTTGTGAGTAGTTACTTTAGTTCTTGAGGACATGGGAGAAGTCTAGTTGTTAGTAGTCATATGATGTTGAAGTAATATGTGTTGGTTGATATTTAAGTTGTGTTGTTATTTTCCTAGTGGTGTTGTGTGAGTCGAACACTCAACACTTCGCCTTATCAAGGACATAGGGGAATACATTGTGTATAAAGAATGCTTACGGTGGGTTGCCGGAGTGACAGAAACCTAAACCCCAGTTTGCACGCTTTTGCACAAGGGAACAATGGATCACCGATCGTATTGCTATGGTTAGGCTTTTGCCTTAATTACTATCTTGTATTTACGGATGCTTGCAAGGTGTTTAATCATAAGAGTGCACTTATCTTAGTCTAGAGGGTGCACTAGCATAGATCCACCCACTCAACACTCATCAACACAGCACATAGTACCGATACGGAATATGGCGAAAGCACATGACTACCTCTCCCGTGTGTCCTCAAAAACACTTTAGCCTTCATAAGTTCAGTTTCCAGGCCTCTCCTTTGCTCATAAAGGATTGGGCCACTCGTTACTCTCCAGTACCTTTTACTTTGCTCGTTTTTACTTTCCTGTCGCTTATACCAAGAAAAACCCCTAAAAAGTTATCTTTCAGTGCTTGCAGTTATCTCCTTGCCAAAGTCACTTGCTATTACCTTCTGCTCCTCGTTGGGTTCGACACTCTTACTTAACGAAAACGCTGCAATCAATCCCTTACGTTGTGGGTCATCACAATAGCAGAAAGATTACAAAAGTGCCTCGATCATGTAGGGCAGCTCACGAGGTCTAAACCATGAAGAACAAAGAGGGGAGGATAACATCACATAGCTACTGATCACGGACTCATGGTCCAAGGAAAACTACTCACGAGACATCCGGGGAGCATCCATGGTGGAGAGGAGACTCTCGGAGGTTGGCCCTCCCTCCGGCAGGGTGCCGGGAAGAGGTCTTCTGGTGCTCCCGATCTCGGAAGCGCGGCGGCGGCCGAAAAGAGGAGAGATCGCGAAAAAGGGTTCTGTCTTCGGAGTTTCCCCGTGACGGAGAATAAATAGGCGAAGGGGGGCAGCCAGAGGTGGACCAGGGGCCCCAGGCGCCCCCCCCTGGCGCGGCCAAGGGTGGGGCCGCGCCGGGTGGCCGCCTGGGCCCCTCCTGGCTCCCCTCTGGCCCCACTCGGGCTCTTCGCGAAGCTTCCTATACGCTGATTTTTCCTGTATTTTTCCCGGAATTTTTCTGGCACTTTTTATATGGGGAAAAACTGAAATAGAAAAACAGCAGAAAATAGGAACTGGCACTGGGGTGCACTGAGTTAATAGGTTAGTCCAAATATGATCAAAAGTGTATGAAAGTGTATCTAGATCATAGCAATATCACACAAAACATGCATGGAGCAAGCAGAAATTATAGATACGTTTTGGACGTATCAGTTGCTATGCTGAGTTTGTTGGGATCTAATGGATTATGAGACTATGTTCAGATTGTGATGAGTAATATATTTGGTTCTTCTCTTTTATATTTTGTTCTTGAGTAAATTCTTGCATGTTCTCCATTGCGGTATTTGCTTTGGCCAAGTATTTTATTTGCAACTCCAAAAGAGAGCGTTATGCTCGATTGTGGGTTCAGCCCCTTGATGTCTAGCTTGAGTGACAGAAACATGAGACTAGGGGATGTGTTGTTGCCACCAGGGATAAAACAATGGTGCTTGTACCTGCGGGTGCAAGGATTGTTTACTTTCCTTTGCGCCTTTTATCTCTTGCGTTGATCCTTTGTAAACGAAAAGGCCGGAGGAATTGACAACTCCTCTGTACTCGTTGGGAGCAAAGTTATTTGTTGCTGTGTGCAGGTCCACGACAACACCCTAGTTAGGAAGCAATTTCTGGCGACGTTGCCACCTACTTGTATCTCCTGAGTCCTACTGGTTCGATAACCTTGGTATCTTCACCGAGGGAAACTTGCTGCTGCACTGCATCTCAAACATTCCACTTGGGGTAACCAACGAGGGGCGAGAAGCCATCACTTGGTAGTAGTTGTCATTATGTCTTGTCCTTTTGCCTTTGGTGAAGCAGAAGTGCTCACCTTTAAACAAAGAAGTGGTGAAAGTCTGAAAGATGCCTGGTATAGAATTAATGATTCTAAAAAAAAAAGCCACCAAGAAGCAATCCACTACTATCCTGCTTAGAAAGTTTTATGTTGGAATTACTTCTTGGAATAATTTTATTCTAGATACTGCTATCAATGGGAATTTCCTAGAAGTCCCAGTTTGGGAAGCTCTTAGTATTATGGAAAATCTTATTGGAAACCCCCCTGTTGCTAGCATTCGAGAGGACATTACCCTAGCTCACATTATGAAAAAACTTTAAAAGATAGAGATAGAGATGCCAAGCATTAATAAGATAAGTGAGTTGGATCGTAATATTCAGGGGAATTTGAATAGACTCGATAGCTCCATGCATAAAAATTTCAAAACCATGGAAACCATCAAATCCCATGACTTGGATCCTTCTAGGATAGATAAGATTGAGGAAATCATTGACACTTTAGGAACTACTTTCTCCTCAATCAAAACCAAAAAGGTAGAAACTCCGGCAAAGAAGGAACATAAGTTCGTTTACATTCCAAAGGCTCCTCGTTTCAAAAATAATTCATCTATTGCCAAAGGGGTTGAAACTATGAAGACTTTGGAAGAGATACCTCTCTTTAGAATAAATGAAACTCCAATTGATCTTCCGCCTTTTGCTTTTATCCCTAGAAGTCTCTTTATTAGGCCTTTATTTGAAAGTTCTCTTAAGAATGGTTGTACTATTGAAGAGCTTTTTGATGATCTTGAGGATGGTTCAATTGATACAACTTGATCTTTTTGCATCATGCCTAGCTTAAAGGCATAAAAGAAAGCGCTTTCGGGAGGCAGCCCGCAACGAATTTAGGTTTTACTTTTTGTTTTTAGTGGTCTTGATGATTGTTACTACTGTAGCAACATCATTGTATCTTTACTTTTTAGGCTTTGTGCCAATTATAGCCTCATATGACAAGGGAAGTGAAAGTTGTGACATACTGTCCAGAAAACAGATTCTGTCCTCGTGACGGGAAAAATCGTAGAAAAATCCCAGTACATATTTTTGAGCTGAAATTTTTACAGAGTGTGATCTATACAATCACGAAACTTTCGTCTGTTCTGAGTTTTTTATTTGAGTTGCAGAAGTGCCCCAAAAAATTATTTACTACCTGCTGGTCTGGTTTTCACAGATTCTGTCCCGTTTTGCCTTTTCTTCGTTTTGCAAACCTTAAGCTTGCTTTTTCTTTGCAAAAACTTTTTGGCGATCTTGAGAAATAGTATATCTTTAAGAATATCCTTATTTTCAGTAGAGAAAAATTATTTTATTGTGGGTACTAACCTCGCTAATCAGATTATGATGAGTTATGTATGAAGGGAGTTTTCAAGTGTGCGAGGTGTCGTCGATATGTGAACGACAGATGCCATAGGATGGCTAAGGGTGGGGGAACAACGTGCTGACGACCGGCGCTCCGGCACGGGTCTAGGCATAGGCACACGGCGAGGTACCCAGGTTCGGGGCTCTCCGTGGAGATAAAACCCCTACTCCTGCCTGTCTGGACTATAGACATATATCTGTACAAATGTGCTCCTAGAGCTGTATCTGTGCTGCGGCCGAGCTGAACTATGCTCGTGCCGAGCTGAACTGCTAGTGGGGATGGATGAAATGGAATCCTTAACCTCCTTCACCGTGGGCATGCCTTGCCCCTTATATAGTGGTGGCAAGGATGCTCCATGGGTGAAGACACTAGGAAGAAGACAAAAGTGAGTACACTTGATGTGATGGGGTGATGTGATGTAATGTGACATCTCCCCTTTATACTATTCACGATGTCATGATATGACTAAAGGTGGCATGGCTTGTCTTGTCGATGGGATTCCTCTGTTGACCTCCGGGCAACCGGGCTGCGGGCAACCGGCAGCCAGCAGATGAGCAGTCGGCCGGGTGCGCAGGCAGTCGGCGCGGAGCCATCGGGAGTCGGCCGAGCTGGGCTGCAATCGGCGCGGATACGCCAGCAGTCGGCCGAACTGACCGAGGGCACAGTCGGCGAAGGCGCGCAGTCGGCGTTGCGTCGAATCGGCGACTTTGGTATACCCGGGGGTAATTCCCCCGACAGTAGCCTCCGAGCCTCCGGGTGACTCGGTGAGTCATCCGAAGGGTTTCTTCTTTTTCGGTGTAGACGGACGTCGACTGCACTTGGTGCAGCTTCTTTCCAGTGGGGGCGCGCAAGCGCACCCACTGGGTGTAGCCTCCGAGCCTCCGAGTGACTCGGAGAGTCATCCAGAGGGTTTCTTCTATATCGGTGTAGCCGAACGCCGATTGCACTTGGTGCAGCTTCTTTCCAGTGGGGGCGCGCAAGCGCACCCACTGGGTGTAGCCTCCGAGCCTCCGGGTAACTCGCAGAGTCATCCGAAGGGTTCCTTGATTTTGATGCACATGCTTGAAGCAGTTGACCGAGGGCAGCCAACTCGACACACTCAACTTGATGAGCTCGCTTAGAACAATCAATCGGGAGCTGCCGTCACGACACACTCAACCGAGATGATCTCTCTTGGATAAATCAATCGGGAGCTGCCGACACGGCGCACTCAACCGAGATGAGCTGTCTTGGAGCAATCAATCGGGAGCTGCCGTCACGGCGCACTCAACCGAGATGAGCTCTCTTGGAGCAATAAATCGGGAGCTGCCGTCGCGGCGCACTCAACCGAGATGAGCTGTCTTGGAGCAATCAATCGGGAGCTGCCGTCACGGCGCACTCAACCGAGATGAGCTATTTTGGAGCAATCAATCGGGAGATGCCGTCACGGCGCACTCAACCGAGATGAGCTATTTTGGAGCAATCAATCGGGAGTTGCCGTCACGGCGCAGTCAACCGAGATGAGCTATCTTGGAGCAATCAATCGGGAGCTGCCGTCACGGCGCACTCAACCGAGATGAGCTGTCTTGGAGCAATCAATCGGGAGCTGCCGTCACGGCGCACTCAACCGAGTCTTGGAGCAATCAATCGGGAGCTGCCGTCACGGCGCACTCAACCGAGATGAGCTCTCTTGGAGCAATAAATCGGGAGCTGCCGTCGCGGCGCACTCAACCGAGATGAGCTGTCTTGGAGCAATCAATCGGGAGCTGCCGTCACGGCGCACTCAACCGAGATGAGCTATTTTGGAGCAATCAATCGGGAGATGCCGTCACGGCGCACTCAACCGAGATGAGCTATTTTGGAGCAATCAATCGGGAGCTGCCGTCACGGCGCAGTCAACCGAGATGAGCTATCTTGGAGCAATCAATCGGGAGCTGCCGACACGGCGCACTCAACCGAGATGAGCTCTCTTGGAGCAATCAATCGGGAGCTGCCGTCACGGCGCACTCAACCGAGATGAGCTATTTGGAGCAATCAATCGGGAGCTGGCGTCACGGCGCACTCAACCGAGATGAGCTATTTGGAGCAATCAATCGGGAGATGCCGTCACAACGCACTCAACCGAGATGAGCTATTTGGAGCAATCAATCGGGAGCTGCCGTCACGGCGCACTCAACCGAGATGAGCTATCTTGGAGCAATCAATCGGGAGCTGTCGTCACGGCGCACTCAACCGAGATGAGCTATCTTGGAGCAATCAATCGGGAGCTGCCAACACGGCGCACTCAACCGAGATGAGATCTTTGGAGCAATCAATCGGGAGCTGCCGACACGGCGCACTCAACCGAGATGAGCTGTCTTGGAGCAATCAATCGGGAGCTGACGTCACGACGCACTCAACCGAGATGAGCTATCTTGGAGCAATCAATCGGGAGCTGCCGACACGGCGCACTCAACCGAGATGAGCTCTCTTGGAGCAATCAATCGGGAGCTTCCGACACGGCGCACTCAACCGAGATGAGCTGTCTTGGAGCAATCAATCGGGAGCTGCCGTCACGGCGCACTCAACCGAGATGAGCTATTTGGAGCAATCAATCGGGAGTTGCCGTCACGGCGCACTCAACCGAGATGAGCTATTTGGAGCAATCAATCGGGAGTTGCCGTTACGGCGCACTCAACCGAGATGAGCTCTCTTGGAGCGATTAATCGGGAGCTGCTGTCACGACGCACTCAACCGAGATGAGCACTCTTGGAGCAATCAACCGGGAGCTGCCGTCGCGGCGCACTCAACCGAGATGAGCTCGTAGGCTTGAATTCTTGGCGTAGCTGAAACACACACTGGGTGAAAAGTGTAGCCTCCGGGTGACTCGGTGAGTCATCCGGAGGGTCTTCTGTTGATGTAGCAGACGGGGCACTCGGCAGACTCATCCTCCGAGCCTCCGAGTGACTCGTCGAGTCATCCGGGCAAGTGATCCCTTGTGGTTGCTCCGGCGGATGGCCTGCCATCCGGGTCACAACCACGCTCCTTTTTTGCAATCAGCTGAACGGTCAGCGCAATCGGATTGACACCGTCCGACTTTTTTTTTGCAGTCGGCTGGCCGATCTGCGCAGCCGGCATGCCGATCTAACACAGCCGATCCAAAACGCAGCACACTGAACTATTTGCAGCCGAGCAGAGATCATAGCGCAATCGGCCCAACCTTTAGCCGACTTGGGCACCAACTTTCTCACTTTTTCTGCAGTCGTCTGGCTGAGCAAAGGCAATTGGTCCAGCGATTTTTTTTTTGGCAAACTAACGTAGTCAGCAGCCGACCTGACGCAGCCGGTCCAGCGGCTCAATTTTTTGCTATCGCATCCGAATAGGGGTCTCAATCGGTTATCAACGCCATTTTCTCTGCACTTTTCTTCAACTGACCGAGTCGTGACGTTAACTGGATGCACCAGGAAAAGCGGTCGGCAAGCCCGAGGCCGACCTGGTGGCCAGTGGGCACGACGTCGGAGAGGAGCCGACCTGGCCGCAAGCGCAGCCGAAGACGGCCTGGCCGGTAAGCGCAGTCGGAGCCAGCCCAGCGCCGTGCTCAAGCGGGAGCAGCGGCTGACCGGCTCAGACTTGGCGAGGCGGGGCGCGACCGGAGGCTAGCCAGAGCAGAGGGGGCACTTGGCGCGGTCCGAGCGCAATCGATGCGGGCGAAGGGAGCTCGGGGGAGAAGGTCGGGGGCGCCGAGCTTGCGCAGGCGGAGACCGGCGGACGGACTAGCCGGATGCTGGCAACGGCCGAGCTACGGAAGCTGGGGCGCACGCAACCGGCGGGTGCCGGGCTGGAGAAACAGAAGAGCTTGGACGGGCTCACTCGGAGAGGATCCCGGGGAGGCCAGCTCGGCGGGGAGCACTCGGAGAGGGTTCCGGGGAGGCCTGCTCGGACAGGAGCACTCGGAGCCGGACGGCCGTGAGGAGTTGGACGCAGTCGGAGGGCGCAGGGGTCCATGGCTGGACTGCGGACGCAGCTCGGGGCGCTGCCGGATGCCGCAGCAGCTGAGCTCGGGCGGAGACGCGGTCGGACAACCGGAAACCGAGGAGGGGACGGCCGACCTGGAGGCCGCAGGAAGACGGGAGAGCCGAGCTGGCGGCTGAATCCGGCGGCACCGAAGCGAACCACGGGCGTACACAACGGGTATCTGGCCAAGTCACGGGGAGCATCTAGGTAGTGTATGGTTGATGGATGGATTGCATCGTATCCGAGCAATGTATTGGCTTTGTACGAGAATTATATGGCTTGTACTTGATGAACACTTGGGAAGTGGATAACCATTGCTTGGTAGCTCAAGTGGGAGTCATGGGCCGACAGCCATGAAAACACATCCGACAGGGGGCGCATGCGGAGGCGGCTGAGGAAACGCTGGCGGGAGGAGCGGCATCCGGGTCGGAGATAGGCGCAGCGAACCGGCGCTCCGGCACGGGTCTAGGCACAGCGAACCGGGACCACGCGCGGCGGAGGCGCAGCTGAGGCGGCGCTGTCGCCGGGGAGGATGCTCGGGGTGGAGACGGAGGTGAACGGCGCAGGCGCGGTTGCGGCTTGCCACGCAGAGGAGGAGGCGCAGCCAGCAACCACGGGAGGAGCTGCGCTCGCTGGGGCCGCCGGTGCCATGGTGAGCGGAGCTCGCTGGAGGAGACGCAGTCGCCACCGCGCGGTCTTGAGGGAGGTGGAACCAGCAGGGGATTCATGCGCGGAGGCCTGGAGGAGGCCTACGCTCGAGCGCAACGAAGCTCGAGGAGGCGGACCAACGCGGGGGAGGCCGCAGGCCGAGCCAAGAGCTGAACCGTCGCCGGAGGATCAGCGCGCTCGGCGGCGACGGGACTTGGATGGGGAGATGAACACTGCTGGAGGCCGGCGAGCCGCAGCAGCGCGGCGCTGACGCTGGACTCGCAGATGCGGAACTCCAGGAAGATGCAGCCACAGCACGCGTAGCCTCCGGCCACGCAGCTTTGTGGACCGTGATCCAGATCCAAAAGTTGGCGCTGTTGAAGAAGCTTGATGAAGAAAATATCTCGGTCGAAACGGAGATCCGGTCGCCGCAATTTGCCCCACGTTGGCGCCAACTATCGTCGACATGTGAACGGCAGATGCCATAGGATGGCTAAAGGTGGGGGAACAACGCGCAGACGACCGGCGCTCCGACACGGGTCTAGGCACATGCACACGGCGAGGTACCCAGGTTCGGGGCTCTCCGTGGAGATAAAACCCCTACTCCTGTCTGTCTGGACTATAGACATATATCTGTACAAATGTGCTCCTGGAGTTGTATCTGTGCTGCGGCCGATCTGAACTATGCTCGTGCCGAGCTGAACTGCTAGTGGGGATGGATGAAATGGAATCCTCAACCTCCTTCACCGTGGGCATGCCTTGCTCCTTATATAGTGGTGGCAAGGATGCTCCATGGGTGAAGACACTAGGAAGAAGACAAAAGTGAGTACACTTGATGTGATGGGGTGATGTGATGTAATGTGACATTTCCCCTTTACACTATTCACGATGTCATGATATGACTAAAGGTGGCATGGCTTGTCTTGTCGATGGGATTCCTCTGTTGACCTCCAGGCAACCGGGCTGCGGGCAACCGGCAGCCAGTAGATGAGCAGTCGGCCGGGTGCGCAGGCAGTCGGCGCGGAGCCATCGGGAGTCGGCCGAGCTGGGCTGCAATCGGCGCGGATACGCCAGCAGTCGGCCGAACTGACCGAGGGCATAGTCGGCGAAGGCGCGCAGTCGGCGTTGCATCGAATCGGCGACTTTGGTATACCCGGGGGTATTTCCCCCGACACGAGGGAAGATGATAAAAGAAGATTCAGGAGGGTCAAACGCTTAAGCTTGGGGATGCCCCCGTGCACCCCCAAGAAATATTCAAGAAGACTCAAGCATCTAAGCTTGGGGATGCCCCATGCATCCCTGGCGAGGGGGTGACCCCACGACTCCTACGGATAAGCCTACCTGGTGTCCATGAAGACAGAAGGCCCGTGAAGATACAGCCTCGGCCCACTAATTGACACCGACGTAGGAGTCTACGACTCACAACGAAGGTGCAAAGACCTGCCGTACGGAGCAAGCTAGGGTTAGGAAATATTACCTGTAAACGTAGATGAATTCCCCGAGACCTAGCCCAGTATATAAGGGCTAGGAGGAGCGACACCAAAGACATCTAGTACCACTTGTAACCCTAGCCTTGAGCGCTCCAGCCTTGGCATCCACTGTAATTGCACCTCCCCCATCAATAATATCGAGCAGGAGCGAGCCTTCCTGTTTGCCGACGAGCTATCGTCCAACCTGTGCCTCTCATGACTAACCCAGGGTCCCTGACCATGGGATTTGCCAGGGTTGATCCCCGTCAATTGGCGCCGTCTATGGGAACCGCGCAGGTTGGGAATGCGATCTCGGCGGCCTCATCATCATCAGCACTCATCGACTCGACGGATCCGGCAAGATCCAATCTGTTCGAGTCCCTCGGATTCACGGCCCACCTCCCGACCCTTCAGCTAGTCTTCACCGATCTACACTCCGGCGTCAATCTGATCTTCGGAGCGTATCAGATCTACATCAACCATTGGGGGACTCTTCGCCTCACCGACGGCACCCGCGCACCCACGGCAACGCCTGCAACACTGACCGGAGCGAACCCCTCCCGCACGGCCAGCCTACCTGGCAGCCGCAGCTACCCACCCAACTCAAGGCGCCACGTCACTCGCGACCGCCCGAGTGGAGCCCCAACATGGAGAAGCAACATCACACGTATCAGAAAGGAGGAAGCAAGGACACCATCGCAGGTGTTCATGGCAGAAGTTGGCGCACCAGCGTAAGGCAACAACGGACGAGTCGAAGACCCGGGCACTCGTCAAGACACCCCAACCACCAACAGTGCGGCAGGTCCCGGCAACACCAGTCAGATGGTTGAACAGCTAGGAGAACCGGGGACCATACCAAGGAAAGTCCAGGTGGAACAAGGACCCAGCAATCAAAAAAGCAGTCAGCTGCCAAGCAGCAAGCAGCAAGCACCCGGCCAAGGCAGCCAGCCATCACGCAGCAGGCAGCAAACCCCGGTTGCAGCGGCAGACGGACCACCCAAAGAAAAAATATACTTGTCCAAGGAATCAATGGAAATGGTAAAGGAAGCAGTCGCCCGCGGCAGATTACTACCATTAGATGCCTCAAGGGACGAGCTAAGAGCATACAACAAGCTAGCGGGCGAGCTAACCCAGCAGACGAGACAATGGCGCCTAGCCATGGAGAAGCAAGAAAAGGCGGAACTCGAAGAGAAAAGAAGTCGCAGACAACCTCCCAGAAGTGACTCACCAGGCCACGACTTCCCCACCCGCAACAGATCGAAACTCAACAACCTGCGGAAGACAGAAAGGGCGAGAGTGGTGCGGAAACTGGAGGACGACTTCAGATTAGAGGAAGATGACGATGAAGAAGAGCCCCTCACTCCGGCAGAAGCACTCATAAGCGCCCAGGACTACCTATCCCGTGCCCAGAAAAGCAGAAAGGGCAAGACGGATCGCTACACTTCCATTGCGTTGCAGATAATGAAGGACGCCATCGATGCCTCGGTACCTAAGAAATCCAGCGCAAAACGGCAGACTCGCGAGCGGACACCGGACAGGGACCCCAGTTCACCAGACGACGACGACGACAGTAATGATGACAGGCGCAGGCGCCCCGACAGGTACAAGAAACATGACAGCGACGACAACAACAGGCGCCGCAGCACTCGACGAGATGCGCGAGACGATATCACACAGAACAGAGTCAACCGCAACAGGCGAAGACGCGCAGCACGCGAGGAATACTCGGACGAAGAGGCTTCCGACGAGGAAATCGAGCCATGTGGAGCACTATGCTTCACACGTGCCATACGAGAGACGCGTATGCCAAACGGTTTCAAACTGAACTCCACGACACTAAAGTACAACGGACTCGAGGAGCCGGAGGCATGGCTCGACGACTACCTAACAGCAGTCAAGTTTCAAAGAGGAACCAACGTCACGGCAATGCAGTACGTGCAGCTCATGCTTGAGAGCTCCGCTCGGCACTGGCTGAAGAATCTTCGGCGCGGATCCATCAGCTCCTGGAGCCAGTTCCGAGGAGCCTTCATAGAAAACTTCAAATCCACATACAAGCGACCAGCCTCACTCGAGGAACTGCAGGCATGCAAACAAGGAACGAGGGAGGCCCTGCGAGCATACATCCAGCGATGGACGATACTCAAGAATTCAGCGGAAGACATCTCGGACGAAAGTGCGATCGACACATTCAGGCGAGGCCTTCAGCGCGTTGAATTCAAGGAGCAGCTCGGACAGATGAAAGTCCGAACACTCGCACGGCTGTTAGAACTAGCCAACAGCTGGGCGGACGGAGAAGACTCCGTTCGTAATGAAACAGAAACCCACACCGCACGATCAGAGTATGACTACGACTACAACGGAGATAGGGGAGCCGACAGAAGAAGGAAGCGACCCAGACGGAACTTCTACGACGACAGAGTACCTGACATGGTCGCCGCCGGTTTCTCGGACGATCGGAACGGCGGGCACCGCGATGACAACGGACCACAGCGACGAGACAACCCAGAAGACGAGCCCCAGGCTCAGCGATGAGAATGGAGGACAAGGCAGCCACACGACGGCACTCACGCATTCCGCTCCGCCAAAGAACAATTCGACGGACCGTGCTCTATACACGGATTCCGAAATGAGCGAGGAGAGCTCAGATCGTCCCACACCCTCAGGAATTGCAGAATCTTCAACGAGCTGGCCGAGGAGAAAAGCCGCTCTGCGGCCGCAACAGCACGACCACTCGCAAGCATAGCAGTTGGGCCAGTCGCCCACGATGCGCCACCAGCCCCCCCTCTGCCAGCAAGACAGGTGGCCGCCATCCAGGAAAGACAAAGGACACCAGAAGAAGAAAACCAGTACCCAGAAGCCCACGGGAGGATCTACATGATACAAGAAGGCAGACCTTCCAACAGGCAGCAGAAACAAGTCACCAGACAAGTCTTCCTGGCAACCTCCGCACACCCGGCCGTCCCAGAGTACCCGCGCGGGTCGGAGACAGAAATATCCTTCTCCCGGGACGACCACCCGCCAGTTGTTCCCCAACCAGGGCACGCCGCGCTAGTACTCGAGGCCAGAATCAGAAATTACGACATGTCGCGCGTATTCATGGACGGCGGCAGTGGGATCAACATCATCTTCACCCGAACACTCGACGACATGCTCATCCAAAACAGCGCAGTCAAGTCCTCAGGCACAACCTTCCACGGGGTCGTGCCAGGAAAAGCAGTATACCCCCTCGGAAGGATAAGCCTGGAGGTAGTCTTCGGGAACGCGACAAACTTCCGCAAGGAAACGCTTGAATTTGAAGTAGTCGACTGGAAGTCGCAATACTAAGCAATTCTCGGGCGACCAGCTTTCGCTCGCTTCATGGCCGTACCCCATTACGCCTACCTCAAGCTGAAGATGCCAGGCCCACGCGGGGTCATCACAATCAGCGGCAGTTTCGTCAGATCCGACCGCTGCGACAAGGAATTCCACAAGATAGCAAATGCCTTCGTATCCCACCAAGGTAGCAGGACCACGGGACTCACAGAAGAAGCGCTCCCGCAGAAGGAAAGGAACATCTCCCACTCGGACACAAAGCTACCAGGCCCCTAAGGCCACTACATCATCACTCTAAGAAAAAGGGACATGTCTTGAACAGATATCTCCTACTATTTGTAAGAGACAGCAGGAAAAGTATTACATAAATATTTTCCCCCAAAATTTGTTGGCACTCGGGGGCTCGCCGAAGCAGCCACCCCCCGAGGCGTCCTCCGCAATCGCGGCACATTAACTTGGCACTCGGGGGCTCACCGAAGCAGCCACCCCCCGAGGCGTTCTCCGCAATTGCGGCACACTAACTTGGTACTCGGGGGCTCGCCGAAGCAGCCACCCCCCCGAGGCGTCCTCCGCAATCGCGGCACATTAACTTGGCACTCGGGGGCTCGCCGAAGCAGCCACCCCCGAGGCGTCTGATACGTCCCAAATGTATCTATAATTTATGCTTGATCCATGCATGTTTTGTGTGATATTGCTATGCTTTTGATACACTTTCATATCTTTTTATAACATATTTTAGAACTAACCTATTAATGGTTGCAAGAGTGCACAAGTTCTTGTTTTTGTACTTTATGTGTAGGAATTACTTGGATAAAGGAAAAATCACAAAAAGGAGCCTTGTAGGAGTTGGACTCTAACTCTCCCGAAATTTGTCCCCACCAGACAGGTTTTAAAGATCGCCTCGGAAACGCTAGAAGACGGCCTCAAACGGAAAAACTTAAAACTACAAAGTTTTAGGGAATGTTTTTCCGGTGGATTAAGACATTAATTTCGGCCAATCGGAGTTCGGACGCTTCCAGAAACCCCGAAATACAGAAGACGTAATCTGGATGACGGGAATCCGAGAGTCTATATAAAGAGAGGAAACCTAGGTCAAAGGGCACCACGACATTTCCTCCCCCTTGGCAGCCGTCTTGAGGGGGAGATCAATCTCCACAGCAGCACCATCTCCAAGGAAGAAGAAGGGGCCAAGGGTCGCTGCCCCCAAGGGTCGTGGTCGTGGCCGTGGCCGCCGCCGCCGCCGCCGCCGTGGCCGCCGCCGCCGTCGCCGTCTCCTTCATCTCCTCCGGGCTGCACCTCTCCATCAACAACTCTCCCTCTCACCATGTCCATGTGTGAGTAGTTCCCCCTCGGGGATAAGTCTTGTATCTTGATCTATGTGGTTTCTCTCTCTCCCATGATGTGATCTTTGTTGTGATCATTGGCTATGTTAATCTAGGGTGATCCCATGATATTTCCCCTTCCTCTATGTATTGTATTGATTTACTCAATTGATCTTATCTAGTATAATCCCCGAGACCAAGGTGACAGCGGTCTATTGGACATGGGTTAGAAGAATATTATCATGAGTGATTTCCTCTTTTGTGTGTGGATTGAAGATTGAGAGTCTTTTGGTGCTTGTCTTTGACTACCCTTTAGATATGTTGTGGTGATTGTGGTACTCTCTTTGGATGGCCGCGGTGACATTGGGAAATCCATAGATTGAGAACTACGAACTCTGAGATGTGCTTTTGTAGCCCTACACAATTCTCGTCCTCTCTTGACCACAAAGGAATGACCTCCGAGTACGTCTCCATTGCATGTTTTATGGGAAATATCATGTGATTAGACTATGTTAATGTTGTTGGGAGTTGCCACTAGTGAAAGTATGAAGCCTAGGCCTTGTTTCCACCATTGCAATACCGTTTGTGCTCACGTTTACCACTTGTTTGCTTGCTGCACTTTTTATTACAGATTTATATTAGTTTTTTTTGCCGCATCTATCACCCATATTTTACCATCTCTTCGCCGAACTAGTGCACCTATACAACTCCTAGTTGTATTAGGTGTGTTGGGGACACAAGAGACTTCTTGTATCTTAATTGCAGGGTTGCTTGAGAGAGACCATCTTCAACCTCTGCTTCCCTGAGTTCGATAAACCTTAGGTCATCCACTTGAGGGAAATTGATGCTGTCCTACAAACCTCTGCGCTTGGAGGCCCAACATAGTCTACAAGAATAGAAGCGTGCGTAGACATCAAGCTATTTCTGGCGCCGTTGCCGGGGAGGTGAGTGCTTGAAGGTATATCTTTAGATTCTGCAATTAAATCTTTTCGTTTCTTGTTTTTATTTTCATTAGTTAGGTTTATGGAAAACTGCAATCTTAGTTCGCTGCTTCGGGGAGACCGCTTTGCCACACCTGTGGTAGAGAAGTCTCCGCCACCTACTGAATGTATCCCGTTCCAAATACCACTTGGGATAGTTGAAATAATTATTAATGATTGTTATGATGGGACAGTCAATCCTAGTATTCATTTGTTGAAACTTACAGAACTTTGTGAGTTATTTAAGATTTCAGGTTTGACAAGAGGTGAAGTCATGAAGAAATTATTTTCCTTGTCACTGAAAGGAAAAGCATTGGAATGGTATAGGCTACTAGATGATTCTCACCTACGGGATTGGGAAGAGATCCAGTCTCTCTTTTACTCCAAATTTTATCCTCTTCATGAAGTCCATGAGAATAAGAATTATATTTATAATTTCTATCCTCATGACGGAGAGAGCATAGCTCAAGCTTGGGGGAGACTGAAAACTTTGATGCTAAAATGTCCTAACCATGGGCTCCCCAAAGATATGATTATTACTAATTTCTATGCAAGGCTATCTCGACAGGATAAAGACTTGCTCGATGCTTCCTCGATGGGTTCTTTCACAAACGAAAAGATTGATGCTAAATGGGAACTCCTTGAAAGAATCCAACACAACACTGAAGATTGGGAGATCGACAAAGGTAAAGAGCTAGGTATAATTTATGAGTATGATTGCATTAAGTCCTTTTTTGAAACTGCAAGTTTTAGTAAATTTAGTGCTAAGTTTGGGCTTGATTCTCAACTCCTTGTTGATTTCCTCAAATATTTTGCTTCACATCTTAATATGCATAAGGAGAATTGGATCAAGCATCATGAACCTTTTAAAGAGATTTGCAAAGAAAATGAAATTGTTAATGATGATTGCAACATGCATGATCCAATTCCTGAAAATGAAGTTTTATATAATTTTTGTGGAGTGGATAGACCTTGTGAAAGGCCTATGATTGAAGAAGAGAAGTATTGTAAGCAACATAAGCATGAAAGAACAATCACTTGGGTTAGAGATTTAAATGAAATTGCTAGAGAATTGTGTGACCTTTATCCTTTTACTTGTGAACTTTGCTGCATAAAGGGTCACTTCAATTTTCAGTGCATGTACTTTCAGAACATAACTGTTAGCCAGTTGTGTGATGACATGATCACCCCTGATCTTTATGATGAGCTTATGTTATTTTTGATGTGTGAAGAGTTATCAGAAAAGACTTCTTGGCTAGATGGTCATGCTTTGGGAATAAATAACACTTTGCAGAAATGCCAGCTCTATTGTGTTGTTAATTGCCATGAGAATGATTACATAAGTAAGATTAGAAAGGAGGGAACTCTACCAAAGTATAAAAATGTCTCTTATATTTCTACTAATAAAAAGGAGAGTTTCTCCCAAGTTTCCCCTATTGTTTCTAATGATAAACCAGGATATGTGGAGAAACTTCCCCTCCAACCATTCCTTACTAAGGTGAAGAAGAAGAAAAAGAAGAGGAGGAGGAAGAGGAGCAGGAAGGAAGAAGAATGGGTAACAACCTAGCCTCAGCATATTCCTCGCATCGATTTTTATCCTAACGGACAGAAATTTATGGAGGATTGTGAGCTTGATTGCATTCATTATTATCTTGAAGATAAGTCTGTAGGTACTATTGAAGATGATTTTGATTATGATATGCATGCTACTTTTTGTGATTGGGAAAATGATGATAAGGCTACTTATGACCTTGAAAATCTCTTTGGTACCAACTCTGAGAGTGATGATATGGAAAGCTCCAAGCTTGGGGATGATAGGATTGCAAGTCCTTTACCCATTAGTGATGTGGTAATTGATAATTCTTTTGCTAGTAAGAATAAAGACAACATGTTTACAAATATAGTTTCTAGCAATGATAATGCTCTTATCTACTATGATGATGTTATAACTCCTATTTTTAGTGATTATAAAGGTACCTATGACATAAGGAGAAATTATCCGTATGAAACTTGTCATGATCATGGAGGGAATTACTCCCTTGTTGAACACCATCTTCCTAATACACAATTAATCTATAGTGTTCAAGTTGTTTATGATAGTCCTACTCCCACTATTACCAATGAGAAAGATTATGCTTATGTGAAGAGTAAGAGTACCCTTTTGCATGTGGATCATGGTAACAATTTTTTATGTGATACTTATATTGTTAAGTTTATTCATGATCCCACTGAAAATTATTATGAGAGGGGAACATATGCTCATAGATATTTCAATAATATCAAATTCACTCTCTTTATGTTGAAAGCTTTGAAGTTGCACTTGTTTTGCCTTCCTATGCTAATATCTTTATGCTTCAATGAGTCAATATTCTATAAGATCCCTTTGCATAGGAAGCATGTTAGACTTAAATGTGTTTTGTATTTGCTTCCTGATGCTCTATTTTGTTCTTCAATTCTTATTCCTATGAGAGCATCACTAAAATCTTAAGCCTATCTTTATGGCTATAAAGAAAGAGCTCTAGGGAGACAACCCTTGTTATCTTTAAATTGAGTTTTTACCTTCTGTTTTTAGTGGTCTTGATGATTGTTAATACTGTAGCAACATCATTGTATCTTTATTTTCAAGCTTTGTGCCAAGTCTAGCCTCCGATTGCAAGAAAGTTCAAAAGTTGTGACATGGTGTCCAGAAAACAGATTCTGTCCTTGGACGGAAAAATTAGCCTAAAATCACCAGATCATCTTTTTTTATCTGAATTTTTTTGACAGCGTGCTCCATACAATTGAATTTCGAGCGTCTGTTCTGAGTTTTTTGATTCGAGTTGCAGAAGTACCCCTAAAAAAATTCTTTACTACCTGTTGTTCTGTTTTTCACAGATTCTGCCACGTTTTGTCTCTCCTTACTTTTGCAAACCTTAAGCTTGCTTTTTCTTTGCAAAAACCTTTTGGCAATCTTGAGAAACAGTAGCTCTTCAAGAATATCTTTATATCCAGTAGGGAAAAATTATTTATTAAGGGTACTAACCTCTCTAATCAGCTTATGATGAGTTGTGTATGAAGGGAGTTTTCAAGTGTGCGATGGAAGATGATGAAAGAAGATTCAAGAGTGTCAAGCGCTCAAGCTTGGGGATGCCCCCATGCATCCCTAATAAATATTCAAGGAGACTCAAGCGTCTAAGCTTGGGGATGCCCCCGTGCATCCCCTTCTCCATCAACAATCATCAGTTCGTCCTTCGTCTCACTATATTTTTATCACTTCATGCGTTATGTGCTATGCTTGGAGCGTCTCGCTCTTAGGTTTTATTTTTTAGTTTTCTTTAGCTTTTCTTGCTGTTCATAACAAGTTAGATCCCGTCTTACTTTGTGTGGGAGAGAAACACGCTCCACTTTCAAAATCTAGAACACATAATAGGATTCTTCATGCCTATCTTTTGTTGTTGTGTGTTCTTTATCTTTTCGTAGCTACTGCCATGTCTAGTTTTAGTCATAGTTTGTCTTTAGCAAGAGCCTTGGCTTTTGTTTAGTTTGTTGCTGGAACTCTCTTTAGTTTTCATGTTTATCTTGTTAAGAGAGTTGGTTGTTGCACTGAGTTATGTCTTGTCTTGAAAGTAGGTAATTGAGGTTGCTATTTAATTTTAGTAGTAACTTGCAATGGTTTTGAGGTATTGATGTGAGTAATGTTTGAACTTTTGGTGTCAAGAGCTCTAGCCTATTAGTGATAGGTGTCGTATTTTGGGAAATCCGTGTTTATTTTCAAAACCTACAAAATTAGTTGAGAACTTTAGCTACTAGATGGATCACTACTCTTTGGAGGGATCGAATATTAGAGTACACTCACGTACCATGAGTCGAGGATGCGCAAGGATAACCAAACCCGCATACACTCATCCTCGGGGTACTTGTCTCTTTGTGAACCTCCTTACTAGATTGAGAGTTACCGATAAAAAGTGCATGAGTTCTTCGGACTAATGTAAGTATTGAAAGTTGACACTTCCACCTCCCTATTTTTGCTAGCCTCTCCCATGCCGTGCATTGCCTTCTTCTCACTCCGAGAGTTGCCGTCCACCTTCGCCGGTACATCCAAACCCTTGGCATGATACGCTCTGTCATCATAAACTCCTTATATCTTTCCTCAAAACAGCCACCATACCTACCTATCAAGGCATTTCCATAGTCTTTCCGAGATATATTGCCATGCAACATCCACCTCTTCATGACTTGATCTTCATGTCATACATGTTCCTGCTATACTGGCAGAGGCATACATTGCATACATCATGATAGTTACATCTTCTTTATGATTTGAGTACTTTGTAAAGTGTGAAAGATCTTCTATACTTCTTGTAATATATAGAGTGTTGCCCCTAAAGTGAGGAAAATATCCCAAAGTGGACAAATTAAAAGATCCCAAAGAGGACAAATGAGAGAAATAGAAAGAGCCATTGAGGCCACCAAAAAAATACAAGAAAGAGAAAAAAAAGAAAAAAAAGAGAGAAGGGGGCACACTACTATTCCTTTTGAGAGATCAACACTAGTACTTCGTCATCTATCCCTTGTACTCCATAGAGATCATCATACATGCATATAGCTACGTGGGGACCCTTCACACTATAAAACTTGGCTTGTATATTCCAATGATGAGCCTCCTCAAATGAGCTCTAGGTCTTCTTGAGCAAGCAAGTTGGATGCACCCCCACTAGTTCCATTGGAGAGCTTTTCTTAGCTCTTATGTGCATCCGTTGCATGGCAATCCCTACTCCTCACATCATATCTATCATATGGGCCTTCTCTCGCCTATGGTTGTCCTCATTGATGTGAGCCTTTCTCACCCTTTTTGTCTTCCTCCTCCACCATATTTATCTCTTTGCAATCCAAAGTGTCAACTCTCGTGCTTACGCTCATCCATTGCATGAGTGCTCAAAATATCGAAAAGGAGTGGATCAAATTGACTTGTACCTGGCTAGTGGTCTGGGGACGAGTCAAGATAAGATTCCAAAGAAGACCGAGTGTGAAACTTTAGTAGATTGAGTTCTCAACAAAAATACTTTTTCATCTCGTATTCCCTATCCCCTTTCTTGCACGCAAACAGCATTTGGAGACATTCGAGTCACGGACAGCGAGAGCTCTTGCACCCTTTGTTCTTTTGTTGCTTGTGCCAATGCTAATATAGACTCTTGCTTGTTAAGACTTGAATTGAATTGCATGCTTTGATTGCTTTACTTAAAAGTCCTTATATGTTTGTGTGGCATGTCACCACAGAAATTATGCTTGTTATCATTTACCTACTCGAGGACGAGCAGGAATTAAGCTTGGGGATGTTGATACGTCCCAAACGTATCTATAATTTCTGCTTGCTCCATGCATGTTTTGTGTGATATTGCTATGTTTTTGATATACTTTCATATCTTTTTATAACATATTTTGGAACTAACCTATTAATGGTTGCAAGAGTGCACAAGTTCTTGTTTTTTTACTTTATGTGTAGGAATTACTTGGATAAAGGAAAAATCACAAAAAGGATCCTTGTAGGAGTTGGACTCTAACTCTCCCGAAATCTGTCCCCACCAGAATGGTTTTAAAGATCGCCTCGGAAACGCTAGAAGACGGCCTCAAACGGAAAAACTTAAAACTACAAAGCTTTAGGGAAAAAATTTCGATGGATTTAGACATAAAATTCGGTCCAATCGGAGTTCGGACGCTTCCAGAAACCCCGAAATATAGAAGACGTAATCTGGATGACGGGAATACGAGAGTCTATATAAAGAGAGGAAACCTAGGTCAAAGGGCACCACGAAATTTCCTCCCCCTTGGCAGCCGTCTTGAGGGTGAGATCAATCTCCACAGCAGCACCATCTCCAAGGAAGAAGAAGGGGCCAAGGGCCGTGGCCGTGGCCGTGGCCGCCGCCGTCGCCATCTCCTTCATCTCCTCTGAGCTGCACCTCTCCATCAACAACTCTCCCTCTCACCATGTCCATGTGTGAGTAGTTCCCCCTCGGGGCTAAGGCTTGTATCTTGATCTATGTGGTTTCTCTCTCTCCCATGATGTGATCTTTGTTGTGATCATTGGCTATGTTAATCTAGGGTGATCCCATGATATTTCCCCTTCCTCTATGTATTGGATTGATGTACTCAATTGATCTTATCTAGTATAATCCCCGAGACCAAGGTGACAGCGGTCTATTGGACATGGGTTTGAAGAATATTATCATGAGTGATTTCCTCTTTTGTGTATGGATTGAAGATTGAGAGTCTTTTGGTGCTTGTCTTTGACTATCCTTTAGACATGTTGTGGTGATTGTGGTACTCTCTTTGGATGGCCGCGGTGACATTGGGAAATCCATAGATTGAGAACTACGAACTCTGAGGTGTGCTTTTGTAGCCCTACACAATTCTCGTACTCTCTTGACCACAAAGGAATGACCTCCGAGGCGTGCTCCGCAATCGCGGCACATTAACTTGGCACTCGGGGGCTCACCGAAGCAACCACCCCCCGAGGCGTCCTCCGCAATCGCGGCACATTAACTTAGCACCCGGGGGCTCGCCGAAGCAGCCACCCCCCGAGGCGTCCTCCGCAATCGCGGCACATTAACTTAGCACCCCGGGGCTCGCCGAAGCATCCACCCCCCGAGGCGTCCTCCGCAATCGCAGCACATTAACTTTGTTGGATATATGCTCTAGAGGCAAATAATATATGATTATTCCAATATATCTAAGCAAGTTCATAACCAGTTTCATACCGTGCTAGAACTGCATCAGTGAAACAATGATGCAGGTGTGGTATAGAAACCCCGGAGTTCCTAGTTAGCCTCTACATCGATAACTAGTTCATGGTCAACATGATGGTCGTGGTTTCGCGATCATGGACAATTAAGTCTCTTGACTATGATGTCACCTCACGGGTTAAGTGACGTGATGAACATTACTCAAAGTAAGCATTACAGCATGATCAAATCTTATGAAGGTTTAGTGTTGTAATTACAGAACGTGGTAGACCGTTCCTTTGACCGTGAGTACGTGCATAATCACTATCTTCCCGGATGCTTTGACTTACATCCCACCACCTGACTGAAATATGCGGGTCATAACGGTTGTATCTTAGGTATTCCGTGGAGATACGTTGAGGAGTATTGTTTACAAGAGCGGAATTTGTCAATCCATATAATGGATAGATACTCGGGGCCCACTCAGTGAGATTCCATCCATGAAGCTGCGCAGCGTGTGACTAGGTCACGGGGATGAATATCACGGGAACGAGTGAATGAGGATTTAGTTCGGAACGAGGTTGAACCAGACATAGGATGTCATTGATCGAATCTCGGAACAATCCAGTATCGCTGACAAAGGGAATGTTATACGGCGTAAGGTCCAATCGGTATTGATATCCGGAATGCACAGGGGTCATTATGGGCATCCAGGTCCCGCTGATGATCATTGACTGTTGCCTCTGCTCGGTCATGACTGGAGTGTTCTCGGACCGTACGGTAACACACTTAAGGGCTCGATGAAATCGGAGATCTTTTCGGAACCATCGGAGCAACCAGAGAATAAGGGAGACAATATCGGAGGAGTACCGTATTGAACCGAAACAAGTTCGGAGTGAGCCGAAAGAGTTTCCGGAGCACCGGGAGATGGAATAATATGTTTTAGTTATTAATTAATTGAATTAATAATTAAAATCATTTTATTTCTAATTAATATGTGCTATGGGCCTTAGTGGAGAAAAAGGCCCATTAAGGAATTAAAGGGAAAAGAAAAAGAAAAGAAAAGGGGGGGGAGGCGCCATGGGCCCTAGGGCCCATGAGGGGTGCGCCCCCTCTCCCCCCTTGGACGGCCACCCCCTAGCAAGGGACTTTAGTCCCACATTGCTAGGGGAGGTGGGTTGACTCCCTTCCCCAGCCTATATAAAGACAGGCAGGGTGCACATAATTAAGACACAGAAATTCGTGAGAAAATAAATATAACTCCGAATTGAGATCGGTTTTCTCCGGTCTCCTCCCCTCTCTGGTCTCTTCCACGGTGGGCTCCCTAGTATGAGCCTGTAGTGGAATTGAGACCTCTCTGCTAGAATCGGAGGCCGTCGTGCTGCCGAAGCTCCGTCCGGAGTCTGCTTCCGCCCCCTCCGCTGGATCGGAGAACGGAGGTCGTCATCGATTCTCGTACGTGTGCGAGTACTACGAGGTGCTGCACGTGTGGCACTACACCCATCCGGGTGCTCAACACAGCTAGGGGGCTGTGAAACTTGATCAGGCTACATCAACCACGTTTGCGGGAACGTTTCCCGCGCAACGGACTACACACCGAGGTATGTTATTTCCGCACTACTATCTGTTACGGTAATACGGCTAGCTAGATCTTGGGTTAAGGGAACGCCAGTTAGGAAAAATTTGTGTTTTCTGCTGCGAACCCCAACAGTGGTATCATGAGCTAGGTCTATGCTTAGTATTACTGTACGGATAGAACACATCGGGGATGTGGGCGTTGATTGTATGATTGTTACCCTCTCACGTGCACTTGTTCATATCTGCGGCATTGTTTGATGAAGCGGCCCCCGACCGACTTTACGCGTACTCTTACGCGAGACTGGTTCCACGCTTGACATGCGGCTTGTACCGTATAAAGTGGCTAGGGGGGTGTCTGTCTCTCTACTTTAGCGGATGTGGCATTTGCAACGGAGGGCCCCGTGCGGGGTGTAATAGAGACAATCGTATGGTTGACGTTGTGGTTGACTCGTAGGTTAAAACCTGTTTAACTATGAAAGCCCTAGCAGCCACGTAAAACTTGCAATATACAACTAGATCGTCTAAACCTTGTATTGCAAAGTGGGGGCTATCGTTTGTTTGTTTGTGATGTAGTGATAGCTTTGCTATGTGTTACTAGTAAGTAGTAATCGTCATCATAAAACAAACTAAAATGGAGACACTGTAGACTTAGTGTTGCCATAGCCCAGACATCTTAAAACTTGCTAGTATAAGATACACGACGGTAGCATGTGATAAGATGATCCCTTAACAAAGCCAAACACAAGTATTCTACCGAAGTGTGCACCACCTGGAAGGTTCTCCCATATGGCCTGATGCTCCGTACATACCGGAGTTGTCCTACATATTCAATGGAGTTCGCATGAGGTTGGGTTCGGCAAGCCTGGCATATGCAAATATGGCCTTGCTGAGCAGCATATAACATGGAGGTTAATTTGGCGAGCCTAGCATATGCAGATATGGCCTCGGAATACTAGAGATCGAAAGATCGAGCATGAGTCACAGTATATATAAGATAATGTGATCGCACAAGGTGTTGTCTACCTTTGAAACTGACCCGTCGGCCGTGTGATATTCGAGGTCGGGCAGTGAATCTGGATCATGTAATCACTAAAACTTCTTAGGGATGAAATGTTTTAGTGCGAGCTCATATGATTATATGAACTCTCTTGTTGTGAACTAGTCTTAATTGTGTTCCTTGCAATTATGTTTGTAGAAAATGAATGCACTAGAGCAACGTGAACTATCTTTCTTCATGGAAGGTGAAAGACTTAGAGAAAATGGGTCAAACTTTTCTGATTGGTATTCACGCCTTAGGACGTCGCTCAAGAGAGCAAACATCTTGTTTACAATAGAAATGCATGTGGAAGAACATCCGGACGATGATGTTGGCGATCAAGAGATACTTGATCATTATGCTCGCCGACAGAAATGCTCCGTAGTCAGGAATGTCATGTTCTTCAGCATGTCAGAGGAGTTGGGCATACAGTTACAGGACACTGGCCCATATGACATGATGGAAACGCTAAAGACAATGTTCGTACGTGAGTTCAGAATTGCCAGATTTGAGTTAGAAAGCAAGTTTCTATCTACAAAGATGGAAGAACGCACAAGCCTTGATGATCACTTAGACAGGATGCATGAGATGTACCTGACCCTAGTGGAGGACTATGAATATTGGACAATGAACAAAAGCACCACGGAAGAGTTTGCAATAAATACGTTATTGCACTCACTCCCTCCGAGTTATGGTGATTATGTTCATAGCTATGTCGGAAGAGGAGCTAATATGAGTCTCCAGAACTTCATGACTGATCTCTTGACCACGGACATTGCTCCTATCGAGGATGCAGAAGTCGTGGATGGAGAAGGTATATACTTGATATACTTTATAAATGTTTACTCCCTTATACAATAGATGCAGTAAATGAGTATTTGATACTTATTCTGTTTTATGAAAACAGGACCTGCTGTTGCATGGACGGGAAGAGGTGAAATCGAGGATTGATGGATATCAAGTCAGTTGATGGCCAGCATGGATTCCACCGAGACATCTATCATAGGAGATACTTAGAGTATTAGATAAATCTTATGTAATCATTATAGTATGAACACTTAGTTGTGTGTCTTGCATCTCGCGAGACAAAGTTATTCATGTAATGAGACAAGTCAGTTGTTCCATCTCTATGAATAAAAGTGTGCTTATACTTTGATTACGTCTTGATTTATGATATGATAGAAAGCATTTATAATACTACTATTATTGTCAAGAAATATTCAATGTTTAATGATAAAGTTGTCTTGATTATAACAAGTCAAAGATCTGATTGCATGAGGTGACTTCATAACTGATGAATTCATTAAATGTATGATCTATTAACTTGTGAGTTCATTATCGAATGAAGAATCATAACTTGATTGCATGAGATGGATTAGATACACGATCTATGAACCTCTGCAATAAATTGATCATGACAAGGTTCTAGCAAGTAGAACTTGTGCCAATCATTATACATAAATGATGTAGAATGGGCATGTGAATTATCATTAAAGACTTCATATGATTAATTGAAAGTTGTATTCAATTGAGATCATAAAACTGAGATTCGGGAATCACAGTAAGAAGTGAGAATACAAGGATACATATCACTATGCTACGATCCGGAGTGAAAAGTATTGATATTGACATAATGGGAGACTTGTGGAAGTTGTACCACAAACTACGATGGAAGTTGAAAGTGCTAGACTACTTAAACCATTCGTAGTCATACTAAACCGTAGTATGGTCTAAACGTTCTTTCCCCTAGCACTATAGTTATTGTTGAATAAGTTGTTTATTCATTAAGTTAAAACACCCACTTCATGAATAGGAAACCATCCTGGTTTTAACGAGACATGATAGCTCCATAACTGATGGTGTTGTAAGGTTTCTTAAAAAGGAAAGAATTTCTTTGTAATAAAACTACGAGCAATTGAAATTACATATTCTCCCCGAATAGCAAAATTTGTGTTGCTTAATTGGTAATACGAGAAAAGTATCTCGACACAGATCCAATTGGGAGATAATGAAAACTTTGACCGGGGTATTGGACCTTGCCTTCAGAATATCAGAGTATTGCAACGGAAGCACGTTCCGCTGTAATGACACTGCATAGGGAAGGATATGCCAAAGATGATTGATCTTGGTATATGAGTTGAAGCCATTGTTGAATTTAGAAGGTTATCATGAATACGTTCTGTACAGAACAATAATCATGAGTCTTCTTAATAAAACAATAGGGAATAATATTGCTTGAAGACACAAAGGAATGATGGTAGCCTAGAACACGAGGAGAAATGAAATAATATTGAGTTACATTAAGGATGGCTCACGTCCCGTGAAATAAATCGGTTATTTCATATTCTCGACAAACTGGAGAGTTATTGAAAATAATGTAATGGACATAAGGCATTATTTGGTTATGACCAAAGTTCAATGGTGATTGACTACGGAAACGTAGGAATGCTTTAATCAATAAAATATTTCATTTACACTACGATGGACCATAACCTGAAATTGCATCTCAGTCAAATTTGGATTTGAAAGGGAATTGTAATGGGCAAGACGAAGGTTACTTCGTTAAAAAAGGATGGACTATAGTACCTCAAGACAGGAACCCTCAACCTTGATTTGATCAAGTGATTTTGTGATGACCAAATATTGAGTGGGCCTGCAGTTTCATGAAACTGAGTGGGAGCTTTGAAGACTTCCCTGAAACTTGGAATGCAGAGGGCATTTTCTGAGTGGGAGCTTTGGAAGCATTGTCATTATGTGAGACATAGTGAACAATAAAATGACTTGATGAAAGCTGAACCACAAATATATGAGTATAAGATGGATATATTTGAGTGGGAGCAGGATCATTGTCTCAAACATATATGCATTGATATGTGTGAAGAATGATCTCATATGTATATATATATGGATATGCATTGATTGTGTACATGGAGAACCGTCTCATATACAAATGTGCATTAGGATATATATAGAGCATAAGGCAAATAAAATACAAGATTGCAAGAATCTTCTTTTATATGAAATACCAACACATTACACGTTGAAATCTATATGAGTAGATTAAGATACGGATAGTGAAACGAAGTGAAGGTTGGAATAATCTTCTAGACAAGAAACAGGTTCTTGTGGCTAGAAATTATATAATGGATGAAATCCAAAATATCACAAGCAATGTCTTGATGGAAGAATAGAGATGCACCATGTACTGGACATGTGATCTTATATGTTCTTGACATATGATTCTACCATATAACATGCATTGTGAATCCAACAAACAGAATGACTCAAAAGTTCTTGGTAGAAGAACAGATTCCGATGTGCTTTAGGAGTAAAACACAGAATCTGAATAAAGTCCATGCATTCAGTATATGAGAGGCATACTGAGGACTGTTCTCTAAAATATAGAAAGGGTAATAGACTTGAATGTAATGCAAGATTACAATTGCAAGCCATATTATGGGTCTATATGGAATTAGAGACATCACCAAAGACATGAAAGGAATGTGAGCAAAATTCACGGTACTACAAACATAATACTACTTAAGAAAGTAGACGTATGGATAAAAGTTTAGCGTTAGAAGTATTGGACTTCTGGCTGAGTGTATTTCCCAGTATATATGACTATGGATGAGTCTTCTAAAGACTGAACCAAGAGATCATTGGAGGATACTGTGAAATAATAGTCTCACTCTCCCGCGAAACTTATATCCAACCATTATATGATAATGAGTGGTATGTCAAAAGAGCTTTTGACCTGTACCAGTTGCAAAGGAAACATACAAATCTGAATTGGTGCAGTTCATTGACGAACCCTCTTCCATGAGCGTGCATGATCAAAGAAACACTTATGTGATAAGATGATTATGATCGGGAAAAATGCGGCTAGATTATTAGCACTCTAGTGCAAGTGGGAGACTGTTGGATATATGCTCTAGAGGCAAATAATATATGATTATTCCAATATATCTAAGCAAGTTCATAACCAGTTTCATACCGTGCTAGAACTGCATCAGTGAAACAATGATGCAGGTGTGGTATAGAAACCCCAGAGTTCCTAGTTAGCCTCTACATCGATAACTAGTTCATGGTCAACATGATGGTCGTGGTTTCGCGATCATGGACAATTAAGTCTCTTGACTATGAGGTCACCTCACGGGTTAAGTGACGTGATGAACATTACCCAAAGTAAGCAGTACAGCATGATCAAATCTTATGAAGGTTCAGTGTTGTAATTACAGAACGTGGTAGACCGTTCCTTTGACCGTGAGTACGTGCATAATCACTATCTTCCCGGATGCTTTGACTTACATCCCACCACCTGACTGAAATATGCGGGTCATAACGGTTGTATCTTAGGTATTCCGTGGAGATACGTTGAGGAGTATTGTTTACAAGAGCGGAATTTGTCAATCCATATAATGGATAGATACTCGGGGCCCACTAGGTGAGATTCCATCCATGAAGCTGCGCAGCGTGTGACTAGGTCACGGGGATGAATATCACGGGAATGAGTGAATGAGGATTTAGTTCGGAACGAGGTTGAACCAGACATAGGATGTCATTGATCGAATCTCGGAACAATCCAGTATCGCTGACAAAGGGAATGTTATACGGCGTAAGGTCCAATCGGTATTGATATCCGGAATGCACAGGGGTCATTATGGGCATCCAGGTCCCGCTGATGATCATTGACTGTTGCCTCTGCTCGGTCATGACTGGAGTGTTCTCGGACCGTAGGGTAACACACTTAAGGGCTCGATGAAATCCGAGATCTTTTCGGAACCATCGGAGCAACCAGAGAATAAGGGAGACAATATCGGAGGAGTACCGTATTGAACCGAAACAAGTTCGGAGTGAGCCGGAAGATTTTCCGGAGCACCGGGAGATGGAATAATATGTTTTAGTTATTAATTAATTGAATTAATAATTAAAATCATTTTATTTCTAATTAATATGTGCTATGGGCCTTAGTGGAGAAAAAGGCCCATTAAGGAATTAAAGGGAAAAGAAAAAGAAAAGAAAAGGGGGGGAGGCGCCATGGGCCCTAGGGCCCATGAGGGGTGCGCCCCCTCTCCCCCCTTGGCCGGCCACCCCCTAGCAAGGGACTTTAGTCCCACATTGCTAGGGGAGGTGGGTTGACTCCCTTCCCCAGCCTATATAAAGACAGGCAGGGTGCACATAATTAAGACACAGAAATTCGTGAGAAAATAAATATAACTCCGAATTGAGATCGGTTTTCTCCGGTCTCCTCCCCTCTCTGGTCTCTTCCACGGTGGGCTCCCTAGTGTGAGCCTGTAGTGGAATTGAGACCTCTCTGCTAGAATCGGAGGCCTTCGTGCTGCCGAAGCTCCGTCCGGAGGTCTGCTTCCGCCCCCTCCGCTGGATCGGAGAACGGAGATCGTCATCGAGTCTCGTACGTGTGCGAGTACTACGAGGTGCTGCACGTGTGGCACTACACCCATCCGGGTGCTCAACACAGCCAGGGGGCTGTGAAACTTGATCAGGCTACATCAACCACGTTTGCGGGAACGTTTCCCGCGCAACGGACTACACCCCGAGGTATGTTATTTCCGCACTACTATCTGTTACGGTAATACGGCTAGCTAGATCTTGGGTTAAGGGAACGCCAGTTAGGAAAAATTTGTGTTTTCTCCTGCGAACCCCAACAAACTTGGCACTCGGGGGTTCGCCGAAGCAGCCACCCCCCCCCCCCCCCCGAGGCGTCCTCCGCAATCGCGGCACATTAACTTAGCACCCGGGGGCTCGCCGAAGCAGCCACCCCCCGAGGCGTTCTCCGCAATCGCGACAACCCTCCAGGAACGTCCCCCGCAACTACAAACGCAGAAGACCCCCCAAGACAGCATAGAATATATACAACCAAGAAGAAGCATATAGAACGAGGGGAAGCACCTAATCTTTAGGCTCCAACTTCGCCTTAATAAGTGCACCCAGATGGCGGTCGTTCTCTTCGCAAACTCGCCTCACAACCTGGTGCGCAGGCCTATCTACAGCCATGTAGTGCTCATTCATCGGATGATCCCTACCGCCCGGAGGACCCGCCACCACCTGAGCAAAATCCACCTCCGGCCAATGACTATGGACCAAACCCAAAGCAGCCCGGGCTCCAGCACGAATCTGATGATCCATCACTCGACGTAATTCGGCAGGCTGAGAAAATATGCGACAGAGCCTCTCAAGGGGCGAAGGAACCACCTCCAACGGATAGAACTCAGCATGGATACCACCCAATACCCGCTGGCAGTATCTGAGAGCATCTGGTACCCGCTCAACCCGGAGACGAAGCAAAGCAAACGCCCGAGCACGAGCCACATCCGCCCAAAAGGGATTGCTCGCCTGCACTCGGGGATCATCAAGCCGCGACATCTCTGACTGAACGGCCCTCTCTTCATCCTGAGTTCGCCCTGCCAGCACTTCGAAAGTCAAAAACTACGATCAAGACAGAGACGGCCAACCTACTAAGCGGAATCAAGCAACCAAGCAGATGCCGCAGGAGGTCGGACAACTTCACCACCCACGAAGCAAGGCTCTCAACCAAGGCCTCGGCACGCTCGCGCCGAGTACGCTGAACGTCTACGGATCCCTTCAGACGAACAATCCCCCGCTCAGCGTCCTTCAGTCGCAAGCAAACAGACTCGTACGCACCCTCGCGAGCGTCATCCCTCAGCGAACTCCACGGACGAAGAACAGCCGGAGTGGCCTACCGCAGGATGAACAAAACAAAGAAATCAAAAAACAGCAAGAGGAACAGCCAAGCAGTCACTCAGATAAAGGGAGCAAAAGATCAACCATCACAACGGAGTCACAAATTACAGATAAAAGTTTCAAAGCGACGCAAACACTACTGTGCCTCCCCCTCACCTACGACAGGGGGATCCTGAGCATCTACAACCTGTTGCAGGCGATGAGCCAGCTTATTAGCTCGGTCGTCCTGCTCATCAGAATAGTCTGGGATGGTCTCAACCAAGGAATCATCAAAGGAAATCCCATGCCCCATAAGGACGACAAGGGCTGTAAAAGAACCACTCACCACGCTCTCTGCAACTAGCTCCACCATGCGCTTCCCATCTGGGCCGAATGCAGCCACCCGAGCGCCCAGGCCATCAGGAACCTTTGAACCCTCCGGCATAAGGTGCTCGTGCGCAAGCCCCACAAGATCGGAAGCCCGGGCACAGAAGTCCCCGACCACCGAAACAGCCTCCGCAACAACATCCACAACACCTTGGAGAATTCCAGACCCTGACGCAGCAGTCTCCATCGGCTTCACACCTACAGCAGATGCACCAAGCAAAGAAACGTCATCACGGGAAGAAAGTAGGAATAGCAAGACCAACAGTTGAACACCAAACTTACACACAAGCGAGTCCGCCAAGGCGCGAAGACGTTTGCCCTTGACTGCTTCCACCCGCGCACGCGCGTCCTCAGCCTGGCGAAGGCAAACCAGCTCCTCGTGTTGACCGTGCAACTCCGCCTCCTTGGAAGCCAAGGTAGCCTTGAGAATAGAAACCATCATCTCCGCCTTCTCGGCGTGCTTCTAGGCAGCCTGGCGACGGTCTGCAAAGCCAGACAGTACTCAGACACAGCGGCCAAAACTCAGCAGCACAAGAACGAAAACTCACCATCAATAGCAGACAAAGCATCCTGGGCAGAATCACGGGCCCGATGCCAACGCTCAGCATCAATCATTAAACGCTCGCAGTGTTGGAAAACAGGCTGCAACAACCAGGCAATCAGGTGTTAAGGAAAGACAAGACTACAAGCAACTGCAAACAGTTACTTCTAGCCTCGGGGGCTACTCCCATCGGGAGCACTGCCGTGCCCCCGATGATAAAATCGCACAAACATGAATCAACTTACCAGCTTGGAGACACGGTCGAACGCACAAGCCTTGTCCTCAATCGCCAGATCAAGCCGGCCAAAATACGGAGGACCAAGTTCAGTCAGCTTGGGCTCAGGAGCAACAACACCAGGTGCCTCAAAAGAAGGCGCACCAGGAACTACAACCGCAGTCGAAACAGTAGGAGTCGCCTTTGGCCCAGATTGACCAGCGGCAGCCGAGAGGTCCTCAAGATGCTTGGCCGCCGCTCCAGAACTCGTCGACTTCAGATCAGTAGTAGCTGCGCTGGTGCACGAAGCAGTCGGAGCAGGCGCAGCACTACAAAATAAGCATTATCAGACGCAAGAACAGGGAAAAGGGAACGGGCACAAACCCAGCAGACTCTTACCCGACACGCGTAGAACGAGGGCGCCCCAGCCTCCCAAGACTGACCCTCTTGGGAGGAGCGGCCGGAGCAGCAGGCGGGACATCATCATCCAACGCAGCATGATCTTCAGCACTCAAGGGGCGCGACCGCTTCACACGGAAGGGACTCGAATCCTCACTATCTCCACTCTCCACCAGCACAATTTCAGCATCAATAGCCGGCGCAGCATCATCAGCCGCGGAAGCACCAGGTTCTTCAAGAATATCGGCATCCTCCGGCTGCGGAGGATTACACGGCACCGGAGCATGGCCCTGCAAGGCAAGCAATATCAACAACAAAGCAAAACTAAGTACTCGTCCAAACAAATGAATGAACACGGGCACCAACCGGTGGCGGAGAATGATCAGAAGCATATGGAAGGACAAGGTGCATTTCGGAAATACTCGAGCACTTGGTCACATGTTGGATAGGAGCCAGCAAGGCATCAGGTTCTAGCTCTTCAGGCGAGCATCTCGTCGAGTCACCGAGTCCCTTGTACTGCCACATAGGGCGAGTTCGATGCTGCAAGGGTTGAACTCGCCTACCCACAAAAACAGAGATGAGCTGACCACCAGTCAAGTTATCCTTCAACACAGCAATCCTCTCCAAAAATTGAGTTAGCTCGGATGACTCCACCTCGGTCAAAGAATGAGACCACGAAGGTTGTCTGACCACCCGCGTTCCCGGATTGAAAGAAGCAAGACCAAATTGCTGACCAACAACGAAGCGATCCTTCAGATAAAACCAGCCTCTTCGCCAGCCACTAACAGAATCGATCTTCTCCAAGTCAAAATATGAATGTTTATCCCCAATGGAGATGCCCACTCGACCCACGGCGTACTCAGACTTCGTCCTTTTTTTACTAAAAAGGCGCCTCCAAAGTCCCCAATGGGGGTAAATCCCTAGGAAGGTCTCACAAAGAGTGATGAAACACGCAATGTGCAAAATCCCGTTGGGAGTTAGATCATGCAACTGGAGCCGATAGGAATACAGCAAGCCTCGAACGAAAGGATGCAGCGGAAGAGCAAACCCGCGGTGGAAGAAAGCCTGAAAGCATACCCGCTTGTCCGCTGCCGGCGCCGGAATCGACTCATCACCAGGAAGACTCACATCGCCCTCCACCACCACGCCATCAGCAACCAGCGCATCCAGATCTCCAGCCCCGAACATGGACCGCTCCCACTTGCCGGACATCTTGGCCGACTCTACAGCAGCATCGGGGCGCTTGGTCATAGATCTCGCAACAGCCCGCAGAGGAGAAAAGATGAAGTCTCAGGAACAAGAAGGAAACAGAGAAAGAGGAGGAAGGCAACGGCTGGGTAAAACCTACAATTCACCCAGCCGCATAGTATTTAACTCAAGAGCCTAGCAGGAAGGGCCACCGTCCAACCTTTTCGCCCAGTAAAACGTGGCACGACCCCATACAGAGGCGAAAAGTATGGAAAATCCAACCGGCACAATAACAACACCGCCCACTACGCGCGCTAAAAGAGGACCATGATCGCGCGACGCAAAAATTTCGATGGGACAGCGCCAAGTCATTTCCCCCGGCAGGCCACAATAGTCAAAAATTCCAGAAGACCACACCAACGTCACATCACAGTAAGGCGTACTGCGTACGCCATCAAGGCTCTGAGATTCTATCCCTCAGATCTTTTTTTCCAATGAAGAAAAACATCTTACTCCCATCGGGAGAGTACATCACAAGAGTCTCGGGTGCTCCCTCACCTAAAGGTCAGCCATGTGCTCGAGTGATCACTCACACTCATGAGAGTCTCGGGTGCTCCCTCACCTAAAGGTCATCCATGTGCTCGAGTGACCACTCGCACTCATGAGAGTCTCGGGTGCTCCCTCACCTAATGGTCAGCCATGTGCTCGAGTGATCACTCGCACTCATGAGAGTCTCGGGTGCTCCCTCACCTAAAAGTCAGCCATGTGCTCGAGTGATCACTCGCACTCATGAGAGTCTCGGGTGCTCCCTCACCTAAAAGTCAGCCATGTGCTCGAGTGATCACTCGCACTCATAAGAGTCTCGGGTGCTCCCTCAACCCGACGTAAGACAAACATGCATACGCCAAGATCATACGGCGCTAAGAGTCTCAGGTGCTCCCTCACCTCAAGAACCGAAATGACATTCGAGTGACTACTCGCAAAAAAAAACCCGTCTGAGCACTCGAAACAAGCTCCACGGGTGCATGAGTGAACAGCTCGCTTGACGTTTTGTTCCAAGCGGGTGCAATGCTATAAGGCTCCGCGCCTCAAAAAACACACATTCCTAGAACACGATACACTATGCCCAGATGCCACGCAAGATTAGCGTGTAGGTAAGACCCCGCTGCGAAGTACGGCCGGGCTGGGACTTGCCGAAGAGCGATTTCACTCCCAACCTTTTCCATGCGCTGCGCATGATAGAAAAAGCTGGGCGGACGCGCCTTAGGCTATGCACATTACTGGCGGCAAATGAACACCGTAAGACCTGACGCGGCCGGACTTTTGCTTGACACCAGTGTTCCAAGCTCACGTCGAGGGACGTGGGTTTGATCGGGATACTATGGTATTTGCCCTAGCGCAATTCACCAAGGCTCGACCAGTCGACTCCTTGGGCCCTTTCAGCTTAGCATCCCTCGAAACAGGTTTTGTCATGGCCACCAGACTACCAGCGACCCGCGGATGTACCGTGCATACCAATAACCGATGAATGAATGTACTCGAGTCCCTGCGCGACTCTTCGAGTCCCCCAGGCACTCGGGGGCTACTAACGAGGGTGTGACCCCACGACTCTTACGGATAAGCCTACCTCGTGTCCATGAAGACAGAAGGCCCGTGAAGATACAGCCTCGGCCCACTAATTGACACCGACGTAGGAGTCTACGAATCAAAAGGAAGGTGCAAAGACCTGCCGTACGGAGCAAGCTAGGGTAGGAAAGATTGCCTGTAAACGTAGATGAACTCCCCGAGACCTAGCCCAGTATATAAGGGCTAGGAGGGGCGACACCAAAGACATCTAGTACCACCTGTAACCCTAGTCTTGAGCGCTCCAGCCTTGGCATCCACTGTAATCGCACCTCCCCCATCAATAATATCGAGCAGGAGCGAGCCTTCCTGTTTGCCGACGAGCTATCGTCCAACCTGTGCCTCTCATGACTAACCCAGGGTCCCTGAGCATGGGATTTGCCGGGGTTGATCCCCGTCAATCCCTTTCTCCATCAACAATTATCAGTTCGTCTTTCGTTCCACTATATTTTATCACTTCATGCGTTATGTGCTATGCTTGGAGCGTCTTGCTCTTTATTTCCTTTTTAGTTTTCTTTAGATTTGCTTGCTGTTCATAACAAGTTAGAACCCAACTTTCTTTGTGTGGGAGATAAACACGCTCCACTTCACCCTAGAACACAACATAGGATTTTTCATGCTTATCTTTGTTGTGTGTGTTCTTTATATATTTCGTAGCTGACGTCATGTTTAGCTCTTAGTTTTCATACTTATAATTTTAAGAGATTTTGTTTAGTTTGTTGCTGGAACTCTCTTGAGTTTTCATGTTTATCTTGTTTAGATAGTTTGCCTGTTGCACTGAGTTTTGTGTCTTGACTTGAAGTAGGTAATTGAGGTTGCTATTCAATTGTAGTAGTAACTTGCAATAGTTTTGAGGTATTGCCTTGATTAATGTTTGAACTTTTGGTGTCAAGAGCTTTAGGCTATTAGTGATAGATGTCGTATTTTGGGCAATCCGTGTTTATTTTCAAAAAACCTACAAAATTAGTTGAGAACTGTAGCTACTAGATGGATCACTAATCTTTGGAGGGATCGAATATTAGAGTACACTCACGTACCATGAGTCGAGGATGCGCAAGGATAACCAAACCCCCATACACTCCTCCTCGGGGTACTTGTCTCTTTGAGAACCTCCTAATTAGATTGAGAGTTATCGATAATAAGTGCATGAGTTCTTCAGACTAATGTGAGTATTCGAAAGTTGACACTTCCACGTAGCCATATTTTTCTAGCCTCTTCGGTACCGTGCATTGCCCTTTCTCACCTCGAGAGTTGGCGCATATTTCGCCGGTGCATCCAAATCCTTGGCACGATACGCTCTCTCATCATAAGCCTCATTATATCCTTCCTCAAAACAGCCACCATACCTACCTATCAAGGCATTTCCATAGCCTTTCCGAGATACATTGCCATGCAACATCCACCTTCTCATGACTTGATCTTCATGTCATACATGCTTCTGCTTGATCGATGAGCCGCATGCTAGTTGGGCCTTGCCCTATTCATTGCTACATGACGCGCTAGTATCATTGCATATCCTGCTACACTGGTAGAGGCATACATTTGCATACATCATGATAGTTTCATTTTCTTTATGTTGAGTACTTTTGTAAAGTGTGAAAGATCTTCTATACTTCTTGTAATATATAGAGTGTTGCCCCTAAAGTGGGGAAAAGATCCCAAAGAGGACAAAATCAAAAGATCCCAAAGAGGACAAATGAGAGTTAAATAGAAAGAGCCATTGAGGCCACCAAAAAATACAAAAAATAGAAAAAAGAGAAAAAGAAATAAAAAGAGAGAAGGGGGCACACTACTATTCCTTTTGAGAGATCCACAATCGTACTCCATCTTATATCTTGTACTCCATAGAGATTATCATTCATGCATATAGCTATGTGGGTACCTTCACACTATAGAACTTGGCTTGTAGATTCCAATGATGAGCCTCCTCAAATGAGCTCTAGGCCTTATTGATCAAGCAAGTTGGATGCACCCCCACTAGTTCCATTAGAGAGCTTACCTTAGCTCATATGTGCATCCGTTGCATGGCAAGCCCTACTCCTCACATCATATCTATCATTTGGCTTTCTCTCTCCTATGATTGTCCTCATTGATGTGAGCCTTTCACACCCTTTTTGTCTTCCTCCTCCATCATTTTTCTCTCTTTGCCATCCTAAGTGTCAACTTTCTTGCTTACGCTCGTCCATTGCATGAGTGCTCAAAATATCAAAAGGGAGTGGATCATTTTGACTTGTACCTGGCTAGTGGTCTGGGGATGAGTCAAGATAAGATTCCAAAGAAGACCAAGTGTGAAACTTTAGTAGATTAAGTTCTCAACAATAAAAACTATGTTTTACTCTCTAGTATATCCCTATCCCCTTTCTTGCACGCAAACACCATTTGGAGACATTCGAGTCACGGACAGCGAGAGCTCTTGCACCTTTATGTTCTTATGTTGCTTGTTTCAATACTAATATAGACTCTTGCCTGTTATGACTTGAATTGAATTACATGCCTTGATTTATTTACTTAAAAGTTCTTATATGGTTGGTAGCATGTCACCATAGAAATTATGCTTGTTATCATTTACCTACTCAAGGACGAGCAGGAATTAAGCTTGGGGATGTTTATACGTCCAAAACGTATCTATAATTTTTGCTTGCTCCATGCATCTTTTGTGTGATATTGCTATGATATTGATGCACTTCCATACACTTTTAATCATATTTGGACTAACCTATTAACTCAGTGCACCCCAGTGCCAGTTCCTGTTTTCTGCTGTTTTTGTATTTCAGGTTTTCCCATTACTTATAGTGCCAAAAAAATTATGGAAAAAATATAGGAAAAATCAGCGTACAGGAAGCTTCGGGAAGAGCCCAAGTGGGGCCAGAGGGGAGCCAGGGGTGGCCCAGGCGGCTACCTGGCGCGGTCACCCCTACATGATCGAGGTCCATGATCAGTAGCTATGTGATGTTCTCCTCCCCTCTTTGTTCTTCATGGATTAGACCTCGTGAGCTGCCCTACATGATCGAGGCACATATGTAATCTTTCTGCTGTTGCTATGCTGAGTTTGCTGGGATCTGATGGATTATGAGACTATGTTCAGATTGTGTTTGAGTAATATATTTGATTCTCCTCTTTTGTATTTATGTTCTTGAGTAATTCTTGCATGTTCTCCGTTGCTGTTTATTGCTTTGGCCAAGTAGTAGGTAGTAACTCCAAGAGGGAGCGTTATGCTTGATTGTGGGTTCATTCCCCCTGATGACTAGCTTGAGTGACAGAAACATGAGTCTAGGGGATGTGATGTTGCCACAAGGGAGAAAACAACGGTGCTTGTACTTGCGGGTGCAAGAATTGTTTACTTTACGCAAAGTTCTTTAATGCAGTTGTCTGTTGCTTTGAATTTACACTTTTGGTGGGATTCGCAACTTAATACCAGCGAGATGTTCTGGATAGATATCTCAAGGTGGCTGATTAGTAGGTAGATGCAGTAGGATTTCGGTCTACTTGTCTTGGCGTACCGCCCAAGCTTTTGAACCTCTTCCTTTCTTTATAGCATAGTTAGCATTGGTTTGCGCACATAATCCTGTCAATTGCCCAGTTGTAATTTGTTTACCTCGCATGGCTATTTTATCGTCTTTTGGGAGAGAGACATCACTAGTAAACATCATGAGACCCCGGTCCATATTTCCACCACTATTTACACCTGCTATTTATTTCTCTGTTGCTATTGCTATCACTATTATCCCGTGCGTTTGATCCTTTGTAAACAACAAGGCCGGAGGGATTGACAACCTCTTTGTACTCGTTGGGAGCAAACTTATCTGTTGTGTGTGCAGGTCCACGTCAACCGCCTAATTGCTGGCGCCGTTGTCACCTTCCTGTCGTTGTCGGAGTCCTACTGGAGACAAACCTTGGTATCTTCACCGAGGGAAATTTGCTGCTGTCTACATCTCAACCTTCCACTTTGGGTAACCAACGAGGGGCGAGAAGCCATCAGTTGCTAGCATGTTAGCACATAAATTATGTTTATTATCATTTACCTACTCGAGGACGAGCAGGAATTAAGCTTGGGGATGTTGATACGTCCCAAACGTATCGATAATTTCTGCCCGTTCCATGCATGTTTTGTGTGATATTGCTATGATCTAGATACACTTTCATACACTTTTGATCATATTTGGACTAACCTACTAACTCAGTGCACCACAGTGCCAGTTCCTGTTTTCTGTTGTTTTTCTATTCCAGGTTTCCCCCATATTAAAAATGATCCAAAAATTCGGGAAAATTGGATAAAAAATCAGCGCCATGGAGCCTTCCAGAATCACCAAAGTGGGGCCAGAGGGCCACCACCAGGTGTCCAGGCGGCCACCTGGCGCGGCCAGGGGGCGTCAGGGAAGCGCCTGGACCCCTGGTGGCCCCCTGGCTGCCCCCCTTCGCCTATTTAATCTCCGTCGCGGGAAAACTCTGAGGACAGAACCCTATTTCGCAAACTCGCCTCTGTTCCGCTGCCGCCGCGTTTCCAAGATCAGGAGCACCGTTAGGACCCTTCCCGGCACCCTGCCGGAGGGAGGATCGACCTCCGGGAGCTTCTCCTCCACCATGGACGCTTCCCGGATGTGCCGTGAGTAGTCTACCTTGGACCATGGGTCCGTGATCAGTAGCTATGTGATGTTCTCCTCCCCTCTTTGTTCTTCATTGTTTAGGCCTCGTGAGCTGCCCTGCATGATCGAGGCACATATGTAATTATTCTGTTGTTGCTATGTTGAGTTTGATGGGATCTGATGGATTATGAGATTATGTTCAGATTGTGATAGAGTAATATATTTGGTTTTTATCTCTTATATTTTTGTTCCTAAGTAATTCTTGCATGTTCTCCGTTGTTGTTTATTGCTTTGGCCAAGTAGTGGGTAGTGACTTCAAGAGGGAACGTTATGCTCGAATGTGGGTACATGCCCCCTGATGACACGCTTGAGTGACAGAAACATGAGTCTAGGGGATGTGTTGTGGCCACAAGGGGGAAAACAACGGTGCTTGTAACCGCGGTTGCAAGGATTGTTTACTTTACGCAAAGTTCTTTTTAATGCAGTTGTCTGTTGCTTTGGGTTTACACTTTGGGTGGGGCTCGCAACTTAATACCAGCGAGATGTTCTGGATAGATATCTCAAGGTGGATGATTAGTAGTAGATGCAGATGGATTTCGGTCTACTTATTTTGGCGTACTGCCCATGCTTATGAGCCTCTTCCTTTATTTTATAGATGATGCTAGCAAGGAAGATACTTCTCTCGCTCCTCGTTGGTTACCCCAAGTGGAAGGTGAGATGTAGCGTAGCAGCATAATTCCCCTTAGCGAAGATGCTAAGGTTGAGTACCGAACCAGTAGGACTCGAAGAGATACAAGGAGGTGGTTCGACAAGTGATGCGTCGTTTGAGAATCACTTGCTTCTCCTGGACCTGCACACAAAGCAAATAACTTTGCTCCCAACGAGTACAGAGGAGTTGTCAATTCCTTCGGCCTTGCTGTTTACAAAGGATCAACACAAGAGATAATAATAGTGCAACTGAAAGTAAGAACTGAAAGTAAATTGCAAGTGTAAACAATGATGTGAATATGGATCGGGGTCCCATGATGTTCACTAGTGATATCTCTCTCCCAAAATACGATAAAAGTGCTAGCGAGGTAAACAAATCACAGCTGGGCAATTGACATGATTATAAACGCGCCGCAATGCTAACTATGCTACAAAAGAAAGGAAGAGACTCGAAAGCAATGGGCAGTATGCCAAGGTAAGTAGACCGAAATCCATCTGCATCTACTATGAATCATCCACCTTGAGATATCTATCTAGAACATCTCGCTGGTATTAAGTTGCGAATCCGACCCAAAGTGTAAACTCAAAGCAACAGACAACTGCATTAAAAGAACCATGCGTAAAGTAAACAATCCTTGCACCCGCAAGTACAAGCACCGTTGTTTTGTCCCTGGTGGCAACAACACATCCCCTAGTCTCATGTTTCTGTCACTCAAGCTAGACATCAAGGGGCTGAACCCACAATCAAGCATAACGTTCCCTCTTGGAGTTGCAACAAATCACTTGGCCAAAGTAAAATACGGCAACGGAGAACATGCAAGAATTTACTAAAGAACACAAATATAAAAAAGAACCAAATATATTACTCATCACAATCTGAACATAATCTCATAATCCATCAAATCCCAGCAAACTTAGCATAGCAACATAGAAAACTGCAAAAGCGCCTCGATCATGTGAGGCAGCTCACGAGGTCTTGAAAGTGGAAGCACAAAGAGGGGAGGAGTACATCACATAGATACTGGTCACAGACCCATGGTCCAAGGGGGACTACTCACGACACATCCGGGAGGCGTCCATGGCGATGGATGGTCTCCCGGAGGGGATTCCTCTTTCCGGTAGGGTGTTGGGGCAGCTTCTCCTGGCAACCCCGATCTTGAAACGGCGGCGGCGGCGAAACAGAGAGGAGAACGGGAATAGCATATCGATATTAGGGCTTTCCGTCACGAGGGGGTAAATATAGGCGAAGGGGGGCCACCAGGAAGCCAGGAGGCCTCCTGGCGCGGCTAGGGTGGGGCCGCGCCAGGGACCCTCCTGGGCCCCTGGTGGTGGCTCTCCTGCCATATCTTGGTTATTCCGGAAACTTCCGTGATGCTGATTTTTTATATAATTTTTCCAGGATTTATTGGTCACCTTAATTGGCCGGAAAACCTGAAATACAAAAACAACAGAAAAACAGGAATTGGCAACTGGGTGCACTGAGTTATTTAGTACAAATATGATAAAAAGTGTATGAAAGTTCAAGCAAAACATGGCAAAGTCACACAAAACATGCATGGAGCAAGCAGAAATTATAGATACATTTGGGACGTATCAGTAGCATAGTTAGCATTGCGGTGCGTTTATAATCGTGTCAATTGCCCTTCCGTAATTTGTTTACCTCGCATAGCAGTTTTATCGTCTTTTGGGAGAGAGACATCACTAGTGAACATCACGGGACCCTGGTCCATATTCTCATCACTGTTTACAAGCTATTTCCTTTTTTGGTATTTACTTTCAGTTGCTATCATTATCATTATCCTGTGTTTTTTATCCTTTGTAAACAACAAGACCGGAGAGATTGACAACCTCTCTGAACTTCATTGGGAGCAAAGTTAATTGTGTTGTGTGCAGATCCGCGTCAGGTGCGCCGCGGACACCTACTTATCATCGCCGAAGTCCTACGGGAGACAAACCCTATCCTCTACATAGGGGAAATTTGCTGCTATCCTAAATCTCACCTTCCACTTGGGGTAACCAACGAAGGGCGAGAAGCCATTATCCTCTCTCGCGTATCACCGCCCCAATGCGTCAATCGAAGCAGATCCGCGCAAGACCACCGATGTCGACTAATGGGTGTAGATAACACCTCCTCGTTGGTTACCCCAAGTGAAAGGTTATGATGTAGATAGCAATAAACTTCCCTCAGTGAAGATACCAAGGTTATCAATCCGGTAGGATTTCAAAGACGACAAGTAGGTGGCAACGGCGCCAGAAGTTTTCTTGATGGCTAAGTTGACGTGGACCTGCACACAATAACACAAATAACTTTGCTCCCAACGAGTTTAGAGAGGTTATCAATCTCTCCAGCCTTGATATTTACAAAGGTTCAAACACAAAAGGGGAAATAATAATTGGTGCAACTGAAAGGAAACAAAAGCAGTAAATAAGAACAATGTAAAGTATGATGGAAATATGAACCGGGGTGTCATGACTTTCACTAGTGATGTCTCTCTCCTTAAAGCCAGTAAACAACTATGTTGGGTGAACAAATTACAGCTCGACAATTGACAGAATTATAAACGCACTGCAATGCTAATTATGCTATTGAAAAGTAAAGAGGCTCAATCATATGGGCATTACAAAAAGATAAGTAGACCGTTTATTCATCATCATCTAGTCACTAATCATCAACCTTGAGATATCTATGCAGAACATTTCGCTCGTATTAAGTTGTGAACCCCAACCAAATTGTAGGCTCAAAGCAACGGACAACTGCCTTAACACTCTATGCGTAATGTAAGCAATCGTTGCAACACGCGGTCACAAGCTCCACTGTATTACCCCTGGTCGCAACAACGTGTCCTCTAGTCTCATGTTTCTGTCACTCAAACTAGACATTAGGGGGCATGAACCCACAATCGAGAATAACGCTCCCTCTTGAAGTTGCAATCTACTACTTGACCAAATCAACAAACGCAACAGGGAACATGCAAGAATCAAGAACTAAAATATAAAGGTAAACCAAATATATTACTCAACACAAACTAGACATAATTGTTGGGAATGTGCCCTAGAGGCAAATAAAATATGTTTATTAGCATATTCCATAAGTTCATAATATGTTTTATACTATGCTATAACTGTATTAAGCGGAAACATTAATACACGTGTGGTATAAAACAACCAGGTCCCTAGTTAACTCTAGTATACTAGTCCATTGGGCAATTGATGATCAAGGTTTCCTGATCATGAGCAATTAAGTTGTTGACAACGGAGTCGTATCATTGGGAGAATGATATGATGGACACACACCCACCAGAAGTGTTGCAATGTGATCGAGTCACATAAGTTCAACATTGCGATAACTACAACGTAGTGACCAGATCCTTTGACCGTAATGATCATACATAATTACTATCTATGAAGATGCTTTGATTTGTAACTGATACGTCTCAAACGTATCTACTTTTCCAAACACTTTTGCTATTGTTTTGCCCTCATTCTTGCATGATTTGAACGAAACTAACCCGGACTAACGCTGTTTTCAGCAGAGCTGTCTGTATGGTTTTATTGTGCGCAGGAAAATGGATTTTTGGACCTCTCAGAAAATTCCCAGAAAAATACCAGAAAATCCACGCACCCGAAGGAGCCAGATGCCATAAGTGGGACCAGAGGGGAGCCCAGGGAGCCCCAGGTGCCCCCCTGGCGCGGCCAGGGGTGGGGCCACGCCCTCTGGCCGCCTGGGGGACTCCCCCCTCCTCTGGTGCCCTACCAGGACTCCTATTTATTCCCGTAACGAAGAAACCCCTAAACAGAAGTCGTTTTCCCAATTCTCGCCGCGGAGCCGCCGCCACCCTCTGTTCTTCTCCGGGAGGGCTAATCTGGAGGCTGTTTTGGCCTCCGGAGAGGGGAGAGCGTCGCCATCGTCATCATCATCACCACTCCATCCTCCCTCCATGACTTCTCCATCCATGTGTGAGTAATTCCCTGTTGTAGGCAAAGGGGATGGTAGGGATTGGATGAGTTAGATCATGTAATAGTTTATCAGATTGTTGGGGGCATGTTGCCTATCATCTAGATTGTTGTTTATCATCTTTGCTTCAACTTGTTGATCTTAATGCTTGTCACTTTGGGCCCGAGTGCCCTGATTTCAGATCTGAACCCTTTGTGTTTTCATGAATATATTTGTGTTCTTGATCTTATCTATGAGTTGTATGCACCTGTTATAGTCCGGAACCGGCGATCCCAATGGTGACAGCTTGGGACACCAAAGGGGATGGACTATAATTTGAGGATTCCATGTATCCATTGATTGTTAATGCTTTGTTCCGGTGCTCTTTGAAAGGAGAACCTTAATCTCCATAAGTTCCTTTTGGCCCCGTTCGTAGCGGGATGGTAGGACAAAAGATGTTGTGCAAGTTCTTATTTCAAGCACGTAAAACTACCTTTGGGATACATGCCTGATGTTTGATTTATGCCTAGATGATCATTGCTTTTCTGTGTGCCTTGCCCCAAGTTAAATACATGATGTGTCTCATCCATGCAGCGCCCAACCATCCATCTCCCTAGCCTACTGTGTTTTAATTCTGTTGGTTACTAGTTGTTTACTTTCGCTGTTTCACTGTTGGAAATATGCCCTAGAGGCAATAATAAAATGTTATTATATATATATTTCCACGTTCGTAATTAATTTTTATATTTCTGTGCTATAATTGCAATGACCCTGACTATGAGATTCAGAAGAAAACTCACTTGCATGTGTGGAAATGTAAAAATCAAGAGTTCCTGGTTTAGCCTCTAAGACCAGCTCATGTGCTTACTGATGATTACGTTTTCTTAATCATGGACATTGTTCTTGTAACAAGGATGTCAGTAGCAATGGGAACATATTGTTAGCAGAACAATGATGTTGAACCGACCCCAGTATTGAATGATATACTTAGAGATCACATCGTAACTACGTTATAAGTCATATCATGAAATGTTATCATATACGTAATTCCTTAGACCATGAGAGTATCGAGTTGCTTCACACAGGAAGACATGCTTTGGTCTCTTAGATGAATCCTCCCGTAAATGGGAAGTAGTAAAATAAGTTCTGGGTATGTCAGATGGTGTGGCTAGTGACTGTGATAGTTCAAGAATGGGATTTGCTCCTTCACGACGAAGAGATATTGACTTTGGGCCCACTCGGTATGACGGTATCCATTATAGTCTGGCCAGACGCATTGTGATTCAGTCACGGGGATACCGGAATACGATAACGAGAAAATGGACAAACGAGCAAAGAGGATAACGAGTGGCTTGTGTTCAAGAAGTTGTTACACATGGGTGCCAAACTTCTCTCCTCTAACTTTGTCATATATCACGAAGCAAAGGGAATGGTACATGACTAAACATAATGGTTCACTCGAAGTTTCTTCGTGTATGTGCGGGAGTCAACATGGGTGTCCATGGCTCCGCTGTTGATTATTGGCTATTGACAAAAGGTTGTTGACCTATGTCCGGAAGATGTTCTTAGTCATCTCCGCATTATACCGAACCTATTGGGTCACACACTTAACGAGTAGTAATCTGTTAGAGAACTAGGAGATGAAAAGAGAAAGGGTACCGAAATTGTTTCGGGTGGAACCGGAAGTGTTCTGGGTAGCACTAGAAGTGTTCTAGGTTGTGCCGAATGGTTTCAGAATATTCGTGAACGGTCTCGGATGATTTCAGAACTTCAAGAAGAGTCTTGAAGTGGTAACAAGACATTCGTGATAGTCTCGGAAGGTTTTGCAACATTCGGTAATAGTTGTGGAAAGGTTACGAAACATCGGGAAATTGTTCCGGGACTTCTAGAAATGTTTCGGGAGGTTTCGGGAGGTTCTCGGGAGCTTATGGAAGTATCTGGAGGGTTATGGAACTCTCCAAAACGCGGAAATCGAAGCTAGGCCAAGTAGGAAGGTCCACAAGGCCGTAGGTCGGTGGGAAATAGACTTTCCTTGGGGGCCAGGGCAAAACGCCAGGGTCCCTGGCGTTTCCCCCCTAGACGCCGTAGTCCGCGGCGTTTCGTACAGAAATCCGTGTTGGACTCCTCCTGGTGGCCAAAACCGACTTTGGGGAGAACCCTCGCCCAAGTTGCGACCCCAGGCTTCCACCTATATATTCGGGGGCAGGGGTAGCCCCAAAGACACACCAGAAAAGCCCCAAGGCTGCCCCAGCTAAATCCCACGCGCCTCTAATTCTCTTCGGGCTAGATCGTTCTAGTCCGGACGCCGCTAGGCTCTTCTCCCATTAGTTTCTCTCGGTGGCGTTCTTCTCTGGACGGCGGAGCACTGCTGGATTGCTACATCCGGATGTGTGGATACCGGTAGAGGGATCATACCTTTGATCCTTCTTCGAGGTCCTTCTTCTTCCTCGGAGATCTAGTTCGAGGGACTTGTTCGTGGGACTTGATCGGGACGGATCGCGGGACGGTTCGCGGGACAGATCGCGCAACGGATCGTGGAACGGTACGCGGGATCGATATCCTCGCGGTTGGGAGGTCATTGAAATTCCTAGCTGCGGGGATCTGCACCAACGTTCTTCACCAACTCTACTTCCGCTACATCGGTTGGTGAGCCATGACCTAAAACCTTGTATGCAATCTTCTTGGATGATCTTGGGTTCTTGATTCGTAGGCCGAAATTTTTTGTTTTCTACTGCGTTTCCCAACAGTGGTATCAGAGCGATCCTTGATTAGATGCATGTTTAGGTCTAGATCATATGTGTGATATGAGGCATTGATTTTATTGTTGCTTCCCGGTCATGTGATTTTTTCTATGCTTGATGGCAAGTTGAGATTTTGCTACAAGGATTGAGTTTTCCATCGATCCCTCTATGCTGCTTTCAGTATGCTGGTTGCCTTGATCATGGTCTACATCAAACTCCTTGGATCTCATCTTAATCTCGCAATAGAAGATTTAACATGGAGGGGCTTGTGGATTTTATGAACTCAAATCCACACGGGGGTCACGCGTTGAACGAAGTTTGGCTTGTGGCATTAGTTGCTACACGCACCCCGAACGTTAAACTAGCAACATTGAAGTATCGTGTTTGGTTTGTTTAGGGGACAACGTTTGCCTGTAACCTGCTAATCAACCACGATAAAATTTGCAACAACCCGTGTAGATAGCGATCTAACTTGTTTTTGCAGAGTATGCATGTGATGTGGTATAGCCTTCAAGATTTGCAATGTGTTTGTATGAGATGCTATATGTTATGTAATATTTATTCGCGACCTGCGTGTCGTGGTACGGCATGATGACTGGAGTCATATGATTGTCACTTAATTATGGCCTGCGTGCCAGAGCTGTTTATTAGCTCGAGGCAAAGCAATAGATAGATGCAAGGTGATGATCTACGATGCGGAGGTGGACCCCGACGCACATGCCGGAAGCCGTGGTGATGTTCCCGGCACCAAGGACAAAGTTGGTGGACACGGTGACTTCAACCACGACGACGTGAAGACAATGAAGACTTCACGAAGCAAAGGGCTATACTATATCACATATTTTTATGAACTGCCTGTGATGTTTATCCCTTTATGCACCCTTGTTTGATGCGCGATAGTCGTATTTTATTAGGGTGATCTCTCGCAAAACAATATCAAGTTGATAGTGTTCTTCCAACTGTAGCATCGTCTATACTATGTTTCACATCGGAGCAGGTCATGTCACATGGGTGCACACGTGTGTGACGCATAAAAGGCGGGTGTGTTAAAAGAACACACAGCGCATTACACTTGGTTGTCTTGACGGTTTGGATAAAAGTTTGCTACCGGAACACGCCCATCGAAAGATGAACAAGAATCACCTTTGGCGTGATTGGCAAGTTGGCCTACCGGTCCAGTCTAAGTCATCAGTGATGTCACATCAATGGCGGACGATTGGGTCGGATCTTGAATCACTCCAGCATCAATTACGAGAGATATTGATCTGAGTGGGAGCGCACTTAGTAATTAAATTGATTAATCACAAGTGCAACTTAATTATGAACAAAATCTTAGTATTTGCATTATCGTTGTAGAATAATGGCTCGCGTTACCACCTTCCCAATTGATTTTGATTAACTGTATTATCTGGTAAAAACTTTACGATTGGTACCGTATTGTGAAGACTATCCTCAATAGTGTCGAGAAGGAGCTTGTCCTATCGCAAATTTTTGATGCTCTCCCGATGATGCTATGGATGATGTGACTTACGTCCATAATCCAAAATGCTAGAATTCCACCACAGCTAAGTGCATTGTCTTCACCACCATGAAACCCGAACTTCGAAACATTTGGGATAGTTACTTGACATTCATGGAACTGAAAAACTGTTTTCAGTAGTAAAACAATTGATATAGGATATAAGATATCTAGTACAATGTATGATTGTAAGCATTAGTGAAAAATGTTCATTGTGCTCAAACAAAACTGATAAGTGTGGGATCCAGAAGAACACTGATCATATGATGATGGGAATTAAGGGAAAGGAAGTTCCAAACGGTGTTAGTAAGACTTACACGTCGGAAAGTCCATGGCCCGTGCCATCCTTAATCATGTGTGAGCTTTTGTGAGTAGGAGTGACATTGGAAATAGAACTATGATACGTATAAAGGCAAAACGAAAGAAGACTGGAATAACCAGCTCAGAAATGAAAGTCGTACGGAGTTATAGATGAATTCATTGCTGATCAAGAGATGTAATTCTTGGAAATCATGATTAAGCAGTTAATTGTGGATTCTAGGTATTGTTATTAAACAAGTTGATCACTGGAATATCACGTCGATTGCATTTTGTTGCAACACGATGCAAGAAATACTATGGCCTTTATGACTAGCTAATGATGAGTTTTGACACGCTCGGGAACATGGTAAAAGGTTTACTATATCGTGTGTTGACTCTATGACTATCTTCATAATTCATTTTAGAGTTGAGTAAATTGTTACTACACTTTAGCCTTGTTGTAAAACATCATTTTGAATCATGTTTGTTGCAAGAGAGTTGTTCAAAGCTATGAATAACGTAAAGTCCATACTTCCATTGTGAATAGGTTGTATGTTATGAATCTTGATAATAATACTAAACATCCATAACACTGACGCTAAACGTCGCAAGACTGGCAGAAATACCACATAGATGTGGCACTGCCGTTTATCACAAGTGACATAACATGCATGAAGAATTTCCATAAGTGATGGACTTTCGAGTCATATGATTAGGAATCACTTGACGCTTGCGATCTTTGTCTCGAAGTAATGTGACTAAAACACCGTTGATAGGCCATACATGAACGGGCAACTAAACCATTGGTAATCGTACATGATGATGTGTGTAGTCCAATAAGTGTAGTTGTGTGCAGTGGATTCCCTATCTTCACTCATGAGTTGAAGTAGATATGTGGATATCTGTTCAATAGAGACATACGTCTGAAATCTTTGAAATGTTCAAGGAATTTTAGAGTGAAATAGAAATTCATTGTAATGAGGAAATAAAGCTTCTGCAAATTAGATTGTAGAAAGTAATATTTGAGTTACAAGTTTAGCGAACGTCTGATGAGTTGTGAAGAAGTGTCATAACTTGCGTCTCCCGGAACACCACTATGAGTAAAGTGTTCGAGAGATGTAATCAAGCCATGTATGACACGGTAAGATCAAATATGATGTTTATCAATTTGCCATTATACTTATTAAAGTTATGCGTTGGAGACTACGGCTTTTACACTGAAAAGAGCACCATCAAATCTGTTGAAAAGACACCATATTAGATATGATATGGAAATGATAAAACCATATTGTCTTTTCGTAAAATTTGGGTGTATGAGATATATGTTTAACATACTCAAAACACCAAATCAGATAAGTGCTACTTTGTGAAGGTTATTCCAAAAGGTTTGGTATTCCTCTATCACTACACAAAAGCAAAACTGTTTGCTGTTAAGAACAATGTGTTTTGAAGAAAATGGTTTCTTGCAAAATAGTGAGTGGGAGGACAGTGCAACTTATTAAAGATTGTTGAATCTTCAAATAAGTGTGCAGCTGAACCACACAGGTTAGACAAAACTCGTACAAACATTCATGATATGTAAGACGAGATATTATTGTTCGACAATGATAAACCTGTGATATACAAAGAAGCGTTGATGGGCCCTGACTCCGGGATTTGGCTAAATGCCAAATAATCCGAGATAGTGTAACGACCCATCCCAAAAGGGAACCAAGTCTACTGTGCTTCTGTGCTATCCCTGGATCAGTATGCTAGCACACACAGTACTCGATGAAATACCATAAATCACATGTCAAAAAGTAATGTAAGTACATGGTATTTATTACCTTATAGCCTTTGGGCTAGAATACACCGCGGAAACAAACAATACATAAGTGGAGTCCCATCAACACCAACGGCAAAGTTGAGTGTAGACATCGTAACCCTACATCGCATCACTTACTCGTCATATACAATCCTGCAACACCGAAGGTTACAGCCCAAAATGGGTCAGTACTTTGAATGTACGGCAAGTTACTCCCAAAAATATATAACAGACCTATCTTCTACATGCAATTTTGGCTGGTGGAAAAGCTCTAAGAGTTTCAGTTTGCATAAAGCTGATTTTGTCCTACTCAAAGATTATCATAACAGTACTACAAAGCTCATAATATGATTGAATTGGTTTCTCCAAGTCAATATATTCCCAAAGTTTATTAAACCCGATTGATTAATTAAATATGATGAGATCCGTCCACATTCCCACTTCTAGATGCTCAAAGTTGTCCGTAACCGGGGACACGGCTAATCATGATCAGTTTGTACACTCTGCAGAGGTTTGTGCACTTTTCCCCACAAGACTCGACCACCTCCTTTTTAGTTCGTCACACTACATGTTGTATGAGAACCGGAAGGTCGAGACATGGTCTTTTAGAAGAGTTTCCCTCACTCTGGCGGTGCCCATCCCACCTACTCATAACTACGTTCGTAGCACCACCTAGTAAGAGTCACTACAACTAATCAACCAAGCCAGAGCCCATAATAGCTTCTGGCTGCACACGTAAGCTTCTAGTTATGAAAAATATGATTGATCCCTTTAAGCCTGGGTGGCATTCCGCAGTGATTACTGGCCATCTCCAGGTCACTCAGGCAAATCCACTGGTTCCTCCAGGGTGCCCCCAACCATTCCACCCAGGTGGTTCATTAAGATTATCTTGGTCCTGTTTTCTACTTAGTCACTCATACCTCATAATGGATCACTTCCCAATCCACGTATACTTAGCAAAGCAGTATAATTCTACACGGTGGCGACAATGATATAAGGTTCAGACCTACCTCAATGAACTACTGGGTGTAATAGCATAGCATAATATATAATCCTATCAATGCATAATATTTAAGTTGGACTACAATTCATATAAAAAAATATAGGTAATAGTGGAGCATGATCAAAAGAGTAACTTGCCTGGATCCTGACGATGAAATATTCTACTCGTAGTCATCTCTCCATCTCGTTACAATATATCTAACGGTAAAAGAGAAACACTTCAACACACAACTCAATCCAAAGTGAAGATCCAAATAAGATACAATTACAACATAAATATTTAGTTATTACTATTAATAAACTAATTACTATGGCATGGATAGGTTGAGATAGGATCAAGTTGGATTGGATGGCAATATGATGGCAATCATATATCCGAGGATTGTAAAATCAATTGGATATGTTGGAGATTGATTATAAAATCAATTGGATGGAGAGTATGTCAAACTCAGTTGGTTTTTCCATATGCATATTTGAATAGGAAATCGATTCTTGGATTGGATTCAAAAAGATCCGATAGAAATCGTGATGATCTTGTTGAGAAGATTGAATTTTTGTAGCCAAATTTATATAAAAAAGAGATATAACTAAATGAAAGTTGAAACAAAGGCTTGAGGTCAAATAAGGTTCTTATATAATGGAAAGAATGCGAGAAATGTCAACAATAGGGTATCAACATGATGAAAAGAATGTGACAAGTGTCCTAACATAAAGGTATGACACTTAGGATCAAATTTGGTCAAGGAAAGATTTCTAAATAAATTATAGAATGAGAGGAATAATAAATATACTCAAATTCAAATAATAAATTTGAGTTAAATTTCGAATTACCAAAAGTGAAATATTACTGGACCAAAATAAACTACATGTTCCAGGGAATCTGGGGATATGAAATTTGTCTAAATCCGACATACGGGATAGAAGATATGAATTTCTGAAGTTTGGATATTTTTGCTAAAATGAATTACGGGATTAATAAAAAGGATGCAAAATGGCGAGTTCTGATAGGTCTGTACCCATTCGATTTTTACAAAAAAAATGATGAACAAAGAGGGGAGAAAGGCTCACCGGAGATCTCGCCGGAATTTTGGAAAAAGGTCGTGGGCGTCAATAAACAGCCGAACGGGATAGAGGATGATTTGGGCGACTCGATGGGCAAGGTTATAGCTCTAGGTTCGCCCTCGGATAGCGAAGAAGTTCCACCGGAGTAGAGAAGAACGCATGAAGAGCACAATGACACGGACGGCGTGCTCCGGCCTTGCAATCGAGAGGAAAAATATGTCACAACGGTGTGCATCGGCAAGGGGAAGAAACTAGAGGAAGAAATATGGACTAGGTACCTTTCATGTCGACAAAAATCTTCACCGGAAGTGTGAATGCATCTTTACTCCGACGAGAAATTGTGCACGAAGGAGAGGGCTTTGGAGAGGGACTTTATGCGTGGGGATGTGTGGTTCAAAGGGGTCCTAGGGGCGGTATTTATAGGGTCATGGGAGGTCCATAGAAGGAGAGTGGGTGAGGTTTTGGAATGGATTTAATGGCATTCATGGAGAAATAATGAACATTAAAAGCGAGGTTTTGGAAATAGATTTAATGGCATTTATGGAGAAATAATGGGCATTAAAAGCGAGGTTTTGGAAATGAATTTAATGGCATTCATGGAGAAAATTATGGACAATTAAAAGCATTAAAACGCGTGTTTGTTTCCATGAATGGATTCCTCATGAACTTGTCCACAATTTTTGTGTAGGTTCTGAAGTGAATGGTCAAAAGAGTAGATGGGAGGAAAGGAGGAAGAGCTTCAGTTGCCATGGCCATTTTCTTCTGTGTTCACGTACACATGAACGAACGAGAGGAAGAAGACAGCTCGCTCGGGCTATGGGCCTTAGTGCAAAATTTGTCCCAAGATAAAGAAAAAGGAAAGAGAGATAGAGGGGAAAAATTAGATAGATGACCTCAGTCCAATTGACTTAGGAATCCTATTTTTATTATTTGGGTTAAACACTCTCAAATAAAATTGTATAGACCAAATAAAACATAGAGAGTCTAGGAAAACTATATTTCCCCCTCAGAATAAATTTTATAAATAGATTTTTAATAACAAAAACTCATTGAAGACATTATTAAATATTTCCAATACATTTTGTTTTTTTTGGAGAAGTCATATTATCTCCTCTCATTATATTAATTGAGTTATTGGAAATATTTAAATATCTATTGAATGTTGATATCAAATAAACTCCATTAAGAATTCAAGAATGATTATGGGACCACAATAAATTTGAGAAAGTCATTTTATTCTCACTCTAAATATTTAATTGTGGTTCCTACCAAATTTCAAAAAGATAAAAGAGAGAAAATCATTCTTTTAATTTTCAATAAACCTCACAACCAAGATTTTTATTATTGGATAAATGATTATCCAAAATTTATTAAATGGTTTGTAAAGGTTTAAACAAAAACTCAAATGAAAAGTTTTCATTAACTCTAAAATTCAAACAAGTCAATCAATATTATATTATTTATTAACATTCCAAAATTTGGAAAATTTTGGGATGTTACAGATAGTATCCATGGAAGTAAGTCAAGTTTTGAACTTGGTAGACCCTCTGAAAGACTAAAAGTCTGAAGAATATATATATGGATCTATAATTGATTCGGATGAAATTGTTTCATCCATAAAGCTCAACTCGTTGGAAAATTGTTTTCTAGCAAGTTCAAACGTTGACTACGGCGAAATAGTGTCGATCGTAGAGATGATTTAGTCAATTCGGGTTATATTAGCAATTACTACATATCTCATTTATAGGATATGGTAGAATGAACGTCAAAACAAAGTTCCTACCCGGAAATATAACAAAGGACGTATACGTGATACGACCGGAATGTTTTGCCGATTCAAAGGATGCTAAAATAGATGCAAGTCTTGGATGTCCAGTGATGGACTGAAGCTGGCATAATGGAGTTGGAATTTTCGTTTTGATGAAATTGCCAAAAGAGTTTGTTTTCATCAAGAATAACGAAGATGCTTGAATGTTCAAGAAAGTAAGTGGGAGCTGAATGATATTTCTAAAACCTTATGTAGATGACATATTGTTGATTAGAAATGATATAAATTTCTTGACACGAATAAGGACTTTATTGGAAATAGTTTTCAGCTGAAGTACTTGGGCTAATATAGCATTAGTATTGAGCACAATGATCTATGTAGATAGTAAGTGTCTGATCATGCTAAAGCCAACATTACATGTTGACATGATACTAAAGTAGTTTAGTATGAATACGCCAAGAAGGATGTTCTTGCCGAGGTCACGGTGAAAAGTTGTTTGCGGAAATCGGTGTTCATGAACATAGATAAGAAAAAACACGTGAATTGAATTCCACTCACCTGTGTGTTTGGATTAATCATGTACACCATAATATGTAAAACAACCAGATATGTCCAGTGCTCCAAGAGGTTGTGAGCAAGATACCAAAGTGATCAAAATGTTGATCATTGGAAAAACAGTGAAAAGTTAAACTTATGAAAGATAAGATATGTTTCTCGGAAAAATGGAGAGAATGAAGAGCTCGTTGTAATGAGTTACACCAGCTGAATTTTTGATGTAAACAGTTACATCAATTCAGTCTTCATACTTACTCCGACCGATTTTCGATTTTAATTGGGATTATGTGTTTCACACATAAGGGTGGCACAGTATGGAGGAACTGTGTTAAGTTAGATACTGTGGCGAATTCTATAACAGAGGCTAAGTATATTGTTGCTTAAAGAAGTAACAAGGGAGGGTATTTTGAATCATCAGTTCATGAACATGGTATGGTTTCCAAGATGCTTGAAGCTCATGGAACATTGATGAATGATTTCAGGACTTATTCTAAAGGAACCAAGGTCCTGCCAAATGATTCGAACATATACAAAGCTAAACTGATAAAATTAGTGAATTTTATGATAGCGTGAAAACGCGAAGATATGCAAGATACAAACGGGTCTGAAACGTCAGATCCGATGATGAAGTCTATACCACAAATGAAGCATGTATTACACCGGTATGCCATAGGTGTAAAGTGCTCAAGCACTGATAATATTATTGACTCTAGTGCAAGTGTGTAACACCCTCACTGTCAGTGAACAGTAATCACTGTTACTGTTCATCTCTACTGTTCAAAACTTTTGTTTGATCAAATGGTTCAGTTCAAATTCAAATTCCCCTTTGATATGGTGGCAAGCAAAGTGAACCATGGACCTTGATCATCATGGATGAAAACTAAGTCCAAGCCATTTGAGTTGAAATTCAAACAAACCCTAAAATGCCTTTTTTATGAATATTAAAAATTATGGTGACAATAAACCTTTTCCAAAAAAATCTTGGAACCACTTTTATAAATTCCCTAATATTCACTGGACCAAAACCATATGGGTTTGGGTATTTATAGTGCTATGGAAAATTCTTAACAATTCAAAATAGTGGCCAAAATCCCTATTTAAATCATTTAATATTTAAATCAAATATTAAATGACTTTTATTATTGCCCAATCTTTTTGTGGCAGTAATATATAGTGTGACAATAAATGTGGGATACATCCCATATTTTACAAAATTGCCTAGATGAATAAAATTATTACAAAAAGAAATAAACAGAAAAGAATAAAAAAACAAAACAGAAAAATGGAAAAACCCTAAACCTACGCCTGGGGGCGAAGCCCACCAGGCCACCCCCTCCTTAACCCACCGAAACCAGCCCATCCCACCTCCCCACCGTCTTCTTCCCGTACGGGGAAGGCGTGGCGGCTATCCGCCGAGGCCACGGCGGCGAGCTCCCCCGTGGAGGCCATCCGGCAACCCCCGGCGACCTACAAGGCCGAGCCGCCCCCCCTGCGAACCCTAGTTCCCCTGCCGCGCCGTTTCTTTCCCCTCCCCTGCCCCCTGTTCTTCCTCCTCCCGTCCCGAACTGCCATGGGCGCCACCTCGAGCCCGCGCGGCCACTGAGCCCCATCCTCGCGGCCGTTGTGTCTAGAAGATAGCCCTTCGACGACCTCGTCTCCCCCAAGCGTCACCTCGGACGGATACGCCTCGAGCTCGCCGAATCGGGCGAGTTCCCCCGCCACTGCCGCAGCACCCCGGCGTCAAATACGTCGTGCTCCGGCCGCCTCGCGCCACCGGACAACGGCCACAGGCTTGGGGTGAGCTCTCCCCTCCGTTCCCCTGCTTTTCCGCCGCCGAATCGGCGCTGTAGAGCCGCGCCCTCGTTGGTCCGCCATTAATGGCGAGGTGGAGCTCCACTGCTCGCCGCGCCGCACTGCAACCCCACTCCATGCGCGCGCGCCCACGTCCAGGCCACGGACCGGCCGCGCTCCCCGCGCCCGGCTAGCCCCTTAGCCCCCCCTGTGCGTGCCCTCGCCGTGCTCTGCCCCGGCACGGGCACGGGCGCAGGCACGGGCTCAGTTTAGACCGGGGGCAACCCCCCTAATAGCCCCCCAGCCACTGACCTCTGGGTCCCACCCAGAGGATTAGAGCTAATCCCCTAATTAAATTTTGATTAAACTGCTAGGACACTGACAGGTGGACCCATGTGATGTTTAGTTAAATTAAAAATTGTATTAAGCATATGAGTCTATGACAGGTAGACCCCACTGCCTTTTATTAATAAAAACAATTTTAGATTTATTCCAGTGTATGACATGTGGGGTCCTCGGTTTTGTTAATTAAATAAAATGAATTAAATGTCCCTCACTATGACATGTAGGTCCCACTGGTCAGTTTGACCAGTCAACTGTGCTGTGGATAATGTTCTGTTAATAAATAAAAATAATTTAAAATGATTTAGAAAATGATTTAAATTGCTTAAAACTTTAGAAAATCATAGAAAATAAACCGTAGCTCAGATTCAAAAACTTTGTACATGAAAGTTGATCAGAAAAATATAACGAATATGGATACGCTATCCGTATGTCTACCACACCCCCCTAACACACCGATCATCGACATCCCCCCCCCTTCGGGCTGTCTGTCGATAATTCCCGGTACCGATAAAAAGTACCCGGATGAATTTATTCCGAACACGAAAGTTGTCCGGAATGGTTCAACTAACACGGATACACCCCCCTAATGTTTGTCGGATGTCCACGACACCTCCGGCTTGATCCTTCCCCCTCCGGACCCCTGTCCGGTAATCACCCGGAGCCGGTATTTCATCCCCGGATGAATTCCCGCTCCGCGCAACGTGCATGGCACTGCGTTAGAACACCGTTAACTTTTCATCTGTCATGTCATGCATATGTTTGTATATTTTTGCTGTGTATTTACTGTTTTCCTCCCCCCCCCCCCTTAATCTCCGGTAGACCCCGCTGCTACCGCCGACTACACCGCTGCCGGGTACGACTACTTCGTCGACGACCCTGCTACTACCGTCGAGCTTGCAGGCAAGCAGAGCCATTCTCTTCCCCAGATATCGCCTACCTTTCCGTACTTTCTTGCACTAGGCATTGTTACTGCTGCTGCTACGTTATACTCCTATTCAATTGCATAGCCTGATTTTTGTCGCCCCTTGATGTACCTTTCTTATCCTATGCTGCCTATTATAGTTATGCATATATTCAGCAGTGAACCCTGCGCATTGTTAGCTAGGACTAGATAGCGGGCGTGATCACTCAGGGGAGTGAACATGAATACAATATATACAACTGCACAGGTACGGTACCAAGCAGACACCGCCAAAGGCCCCTATCTGGGTTATGCCTAGTCACCTCAAGTGTGAGCTATCAAGGAGTAATCCTTGTACTCCACTCGAGGCTGGCTTTGTCTTGCCGCCATAGGGTCCTGAACAGCGGTTGTCCTTAAGGTAAGAAGTCGGGCGACCCAACGGTGCCCGCGAGAGGTATATCGTCGGGAACGACAGGGAGGGTACGACCGACGTTACTGGCGTGCTTGGCCCCTGCTCGTATCTCGCGAGAGCTACCAAACCACGAAAGGCGAGCTCTACCAAGAGCACACGCGAGACAAGGTAAGGAGACGGTTCACCTTGTTGGTAACCGCAGTGACTTGGTGGGACGACAGGGCAGGCACCGATGTACTGATGGTCCGGACTGCTGTCGTTGACCGCGGGTCGGTTAAGTCGAGGCAACGATAACGGTTGTCACGCAGGTTAATTAAAATGCTAAATGGTTCGGCGGATGACTTGAGAGGCCCGTTGGTCTGTACGCACTACCTACACGTGGGATTACGGTGTGGGCCCTCCGCGTCGTAGTTTGTCCGAAAGCTCTTCAGACGTCAGCAGTACTGCGGCCTGATCGCCGGGAAGTGGTCTTGTCTTTTGCTGCAGCAGGTGTGTTTGGATTTGTTTTTGCTTCACCGGCCAGACTCGCACCGTGCAGGAGCGTGCAAGGGTGAGGGACCTAGACCCCTTGGCGCATAGGATATAGTCCGGCGGATGGCCTCTCTGTTGAGCCTAGGATGGGCTGCGTCGTGTCGGATAGCCTCGGTGGGGCGTTCCCTGACAAGGTTCACGCCACCCTGGAGATCCGAGCGTGCAGGCTGAACAGTAGTGCACCCCTGCAGGGAGTTTAATCTATTCGAATAGCCGTGTCCACGGTAACAGGACGCTTTATGCTGAAGCTGGATCTTACCACTAGAAACTATTATTATTAAACTGTATGGTTCCGGGTTTTCTTCCTCGCGGGGATGTCGAGGAGGTGAACTCGGAGGCATTGTTATTATTAATCATTACAACTTATATTATACATTGTTGCAGCAACTTCTGCTTCATTGTTACTTTATTGCTTTATATGAACTGTTGGCTGTTTCTCTTCTCATGCTGCAAGACATCGTCGGAAGTTGCTAGTCTTCGATAGGCCTAGCTTCTTACCCTTATTCTGATTTCTATCTTGCAGTCCACTATATACAGCCTCTTCCTTCCGTTGATACAATGCATAATGCTTAGTAGCGGGCGTAAGACTCGCGGGTATACTAGATACTCACCTGCTTTATTTCCTTTACTGTTTTGCCTGATCGGCCGCTGCAGTCGACGTTGGAGCCCAGGAGCAGGAGTACCCCGGAGGCGGATACTACTACGTCGAGACCCCCGCTGACCAGGACCAGGAGTAGTTTCGGAGGCTCCCAGGCAGGAGGCCTGGCCTTTTCGACCTGTATCTCTGATGTTATTCGTGCTAGCCTTCTTAAGGCAAAACTTGACTAACTATGTCTGTACTCAGATATTATGGCTTGTATAACTTATGTATTCGGGTCCGCGTGACCCCCCCCCTTTATTGTAACATATTGGTTTATCCTTTTGTGTTTAGTGTTGTGTTGTGATATTCTCACCGTGGCTCCCTAATCTCAGCCGTGTACCCTGCGTGTATGATTACTGTACATGGATTGATTTTGGGGGCGTAACAAGTTGGTATCAGAGCCGACTGCCTGTAGGAAGCCACCCAACCACTACCTGGTCGAAGTTGAGTCTAGACTTTGAAAAACTATTTTTCTAACTTAATATTTGGCTTACGGGCCCACATCGATGTCACTACGTGTGATATCTATGGTATTAGGATCCTTTTCTCCTTACCTATGCTCTGGGAATCTGCTCTCTTATCCTTGCTGATAAGTTTTACAAAATCTGACATTAGGATCACGTTCTCTTGATTCCACCCGGTGTTTTTGGTGCTACCCCCATTGATTGAGTCGTGTCGCAGAAGTCGTACCTCAGATCCCAGACCGCGGATCCCATTCTCATTCTGGGCAGGCCGCGCGTTCTCTGGCATCAACTCCTGTGGCCAACAGTTTTCTTGCGGCGTGATTGACATAGTGGAATCTATGTCGCGTCGTGTAATCCTTACCGCGGTCTGCGCGCCGCCTAGTGTGTCCTTTTTCCTTAATTTCTACGACGTTACGCTGCCCGAATTTCGATTGATTCTATGTGTGGATGTGTATGTCTTATATGACTACCCCTATATATCCGCGCCTCCTCTTTGTTGTCGCTTTGCCTCTTACTCGTTTCCGGTATTTCGTTAAGTTGTTCATCGCTGAAATACCCCTGTTAAATTCTAGCAGGATGGCTGGTCGTGGTGGTCGTGGTCGTGGTCGTGGTGCCAACGATCCACCTCCGCCGCCGGACTACATGGCCGCGATGATGCAGCAGTTTCAGATGAACCAGGTGTTCATGCAAGGAGTCATAGATCAGCTCCAGAATCAGAATCAGAACCAGAACCAGCACCAGAACCAACCGCCTGTGGTGACTCTGCGGGATTTCATGCGTCTCAATCCCCCTCTCTTCCACCAGCCGGAGCAGCCGCTGGATGCCGATGATTGGCTTCGTGACATCACTCGTCAGCTGGAGTTCGCTAATGTGAGCATTGCTGATTATGTCACCTTCGCGTCCTATTTCCTGCGTGGTCCCGCTGCTCAGTGGTGGGACACTTACAAGGGCTCGCTAGCTGAAGGGACTGTCGTCACCTGGAACGACTTCAAGACTGCCTTCCGTGCTCGTTATGTCCCCCAGGCGATTATGAACCGTATGAAGGCCGAGTTCCGCAACCTCGTTCAGGGCAACAAAACTGTCGAGGCTTACCAGAGGGAATTCCTCCGCCTCTCCCGCTATGCTGCAAGTGACCTACCCAATGATGCAAGTAGGCAAGAGAAGTTCCGTGATGGACTCAACCCAGATCTCCAGCTTGCACTGGCTTTGCACGTCTTCCCCGACTTCGCCACCATGGTGAATCAGACTATCACTCTGGAGACCGCTCAGCTTAAGTTCGGTGGTTTGCCCAAGCGCCCCCGTGATGCTGGCTCATCTTCGGGCACAGCACAGAAGCAGCGCGTTTGGCTTCCACACAGTGTGTTTCGTCCAACTGCCCCGGCAGCAAGGCCGTCGTATGTTGCACCCCGTCTGCCTCCGCCCCCGCCGAGACAGCCGAAGACTGAGACTGCAACTCTCCGTCCGCAAGATGGCCTGTGTTTCAAGTGCCGTCAGCCAGGCCATATTTCCAGAGACTGCCCTCAGCGACAAAATCAACTGGTAGTTCACCCTGCTGGCCGCGGAAATGGCCGTGGCAACAATGGGACCCTCAACTATAATACTGGGTCAAATCCTCATGCTCGTGGTCATGCTTACAACATTGATGTTGAGGCAGCTCAGGAACAGCCCGCTACTGTGATGGGTACACTCCTCGTTAACTCATTACCTGCTACTGTTTTATTTGATACAGGAGCATCGCATTCATTTATGTCTGGAGCGTTTGCTTCTAAGCATGGCATTTACCACGAAAAGATGCATACCCCCTTAATAGTCCGGACTCCCGGTACCCAGTGTCGTGTCGACATGGTTGCACCAAACCTCACTGTCGAGATCGAAAGATTTGAGTTCATGGTTTCTCCACACATTCTGAAAACCTCCACCATCGACCTTATCCTTGGCATGGATTGGCTGAAAACCCACAATGCCGCACTTTACTGTGGCACTAAGGTCATCCAACTTTTTCATCCTTCTGGCGCGATTTTGAGTCACACTGCCATTGTGTCGATGAATGCCGAAGCTCGTATATATGCTCTGAATGCCTTGAATGTCGCACCTCTCGAAGGGATTGAGAAAGTCCCAATCGTTTGTGAATTTACCGACGTATTCCCAGAAGAACTTCCGGGGATACCCCCGATTAGGGAAGTTGAATTCGTCATCGACTTGAAGCCTGGCACCGTCCCTATTGCCAAGCGCCCGTATAAGATGCCACCTCACCACCTCCTTGAATTGAAGAAGGAGATTGACACGGCCCTTGAGAAAGGCTTCATCCGTCCAAGTTCCTCTGCTTGGGGAGCACCTTCGCTCTTTGTCAAGAAGAGTGATGGCACGAACCGTTTGGTCCAAGATTACCGACCTATCAACCAGGCCACGATACAGAACAAGTACCCCCTCCCTCGGATCAATGATCTTTATGATCAACTTGTTGGATCCACGGTGTTTTCAAAACTCGACTTAAGGTTGGGTTACCATCAGATCCGGGTCCGTGATGAGGACATCCCGAAGACTGCATTCATTACTCGCTATGGGTCATACGAGTACACTGTCATGTCCTTTGGCTTGACGAATGCACCAGCCACCTTCTCCAGATTGATGAACTATATATTCATGGAATACCTCGACAAGTTTGTCGTGGTTTATCTGGATGATATATTGATTTACTCCAAGACCGATGCAGAACATGCTGAACATCTTCGCCTTATACTTGAAAAGCTTCGAGAACACAAACTGTATGCTAAGTACTCCAAGTGTGAGTTCTGGCTTCCTGAAGTAACCTACCTTGGTCATGTGATTTCCAAGGATGGCGTTGCCGTCAACCCCGAACGTATCCAGGCTATTCTTGACTGGACTCCGCCCAGGACTGTCAAGCAAGTCAGAAGTTTCCTCGGCCTTGCCAGCTATTGCCGCCGTTTTGTTGAGAATTTCTCCAAGATTGCCAAGCCTCTGACTAATCTGCTTCACAAAGGCGTCAAGTTTGGGTGGACTGATAAATGTCAAGAAAGTTTTCAAGCTCTCAAGGACAAGTTCACTTCACCCCCAGTGCTTGCTCCGCCTGATACTCAGAAGGACTTCGTGATATATTGCGACGCGTCTCGTCAAGGCTTAGGCTGTGTCCTAATGCAAGAGCGCAAAGTGATTGCTTATGGCTCTCGTCAGTTGCGTGCTCACGAAGAAAACTATCCAACACATGATCTCGAATTGGCAGCAGTAATTTATGCATTGAAGCTGTGGCGACATTACCTCGTCGGTAATCGTTGCGAGATCTTCACCGACCACCAAAGCCTGAAGTACCTGTTTACGCAACCAGACCTGAATCTCCGCCAACAGAGATGGCTCGAGACAATAGCCGACTACGACATGGGAATTTCTTACACCCCCGGCAAAGCTAATGTGGTGGCCGATGCCTTAAGCCGCAAAGCCTATTGTAGTGAACTTGAAGTTCAGGTGCAACAGCCACGTCTGTATGCAGAACTCCGCAAGCTGAACATCGAAATTGTTCCGCAGGGATATGTGAACTCCCTGGTGGTCCAACCAGACCTCGACACCCGCATCAAGACGGTACAACATTATGACTCTGACATTTGGAAGATTAAGCGTCGTGTCGCCAGCGGAGAGCCCTCATTCTTCACTATTGATGCAAATGATGATAATGCGGTGTACTTCAAGGGTCGTTTAGTGGTTCCGGTAGCCAAGGCCAACCTGAATTACGCCTCTGATGTCATGAAAGAAGCTCATGATACACCTTTGTCGATTCACCCTGGTAGTACCAAGATGTACCAAGACATTCGTCAGCGGTACTGGTGGTCCAACATGAAACAAGACATTGCTCGTTATGTTGATGAGTGTGACGTTTGTCGTCGCGTGAAAGCCGAACATCAAAGACCTGCTGGTACTCTGCAACCACTCTCTATTCCTGAATGGAAATGGGACAAGATTGAAATGGACTTCGTCACCGGATTTCCCCGATCACAGAAAGGTCATGATGCCATCTTTGTCGTCATCGACCGATTCTCCAAGGTTGCCCACTTTCTGCCTGTCAAGGAGACGATCTCTGCTAGTCAGTTGGCAGACTTGTATGTTTCCAGAATTGTTTCCCTCCACGGTATTCCGTTGGAGATCAGTTCAGACCGTGGCAACATTTTCACCTCGAAGTTCTGGGATAGTTTCCAAGAAGCTATGGGCACTCACCTAAATTTCAGCACCGCTTACCACCCCCAGTCGCAAGGCCAAGTCGAACGAGTCAACCAAGTACTTGAAGATATGCTTCGAGCGTGTGTCATTTCATTCGGTAAGAAGTGGGAGGAATCTCTTCCATTTGCCGAATTCTCGTACAACAATAGCTATCAAGCTAGTCTGAAGATGGCACCCTTTGAAGTTCTCTATGGACGTAAGTGTCGAACCCCTCTGAATTGGTCCGAAACTGGAGAACGAACTCTCATTGGTTCGGACATCATACAGCATGCCGAAGATCAGGTTCGCGTTATCCGTGAACACTTGAAAGCTGCTCAGTCTCGTCAGAAGAGCAACTATGATCGCAAGCACAAGGAAATGGTCTATCAACCTGGCGAATACGCGTACCTCCGTGTCACCCCGATGCGAGGCACTCACCGCTTCGGGATCAAAGGCAAGTTAGCTCCTCGCTACATTGGCCCGTTCCGTATCCTATCCAGAAGTGGACCAGTGGCATACCGATTGGAATTGCCGTCGAACCTCTCTCAAGTACACGATGTATTCCACGTGTCGCAACTCCGACGTTGCTTCAAAGACCCTATTCGTGAAGTGGAACATGATATGATTGAATTGCAACAGGACTTGACTTATCAAGAACATCCAAGCCGCATTCTCGATCAGTCTGAACGCAAGACCCGCAACAAGACAACCAAGTTCCTCAAAGTTCAGTGGTCGAATCATTCTGAAGATGAAGCCACTTGGGAACGCGAAGATCGCCTTCGTAAGGAATACCCCGATCTTTTCCCCTCTACCGCTTAGATTCTCGGGACGAGAATTCTTGTAGTGGGGGAGATTTGTAACACCCTCACTGTCAGTGAACAGTAATCACTGTTACTGTTCATCTCTACTGTTCAAAACTTTTGTTTGATCAAATGGTTCAGTTCAAATTCAAATTCCCCTTTGATATGGTGGCAAGCAAAGTGAACCATGGACCTTGATCATCATGGATGAAAACTAAGTCCAAGCCATTTGAGTTGAAATTCAAACAAACCCTAAAATGCCTTTTTATGAATATTAAAAATTATGGTGACAATAAACCTTTTCCAAAAAAATCTTGGAACCACTTTTATAAATTCTCTAATATTCACTGGACCAAAACCATATGGGTTTGGGTATTTATAGTGCTATGGAAAATTCTTAACAATTCAAAATAGTGGCCAAAATCCCTATTTAAATCATTTAATATTTAAATCAAATATTAAATGACTTTTATTATTGCCCAATCTTTTTGTGGCAGTAATATATAGTGTGACAATAAATGTGGGATACATCCCATATTTTACAAAATTGCCTAGATGAATAAAATTATTACAAAAAGAAATAAACAGAAAAGAATAAAAAAACAAAACAGAAAAATGGAAAAACCCTAAACCTACGCCTGGGGGCGAAGCCCACCAGGCCACCCCCTCCTTAACCCACCGAAACCAGCCCATCCCACCTCCCCACCGTCTTCTTCCCGTACGGGGAAGGCGTGGCGGCTATCCGCCGAGGCCCCGGCGGCGAGCTCCCCCGTGGAGGCCATCCGGCAACCCCCGGCGACCTACAAGGCCGAGCCGCCCCCCCTGCGAACCCTAGTTCCCCTGCCGCGCCGTTTCTTTCCCCTCCCCTACCCCCTGTTCTTCCTCCTCCCGTCCCGAACTGCCATGGGCGCCACCTCGAGCCCGCGCGGCCACTGAGCCCCATCCTCGCGGCCGTTGTGTCTAGAAGATAGCCCTTCGACGACCTCGTCTCCCCCAAGCGTCACCTCGGACGGATACGCCTCGAGCTCGCCGAATCGGGCGAGTTCCCCCGCCACTGCCGCGGCACCCCGGCGTCAAATACGTCGTGCTCCGGCCGCCTCGCGCCACCGGACAACGGCCACAGGCTTGGGGTGAGCTCTCCCCTCCGTTCCCCTGCTTTTCCGCCGCCGAATCGGCGCTGTAGAGCCGCGCCCTCGTTGGTCCGCCATTAATGGCGAGGTGGAGCTCCACTGCTCGCCGCGCCGCACTGCAACCCCACTCCATGCGCTCGCGCCCACGTCCAGGCCACGGACCGGCCGCGCTCCCCGCGCCCGGCTAGCCCCTTAGCCCCCCCTGTGCGTGCCCTCGCCGTGCTCTGCCCCGGCACGGGCACGGGCGCAGGCACGGGCTCAGTTTAGACCGGGGGCAACCCCCCTAATAGCCCCCCAGCCACTGACCTCTGGGTCCCACCCAGAGGATTAGAGCTAATCCCCTAATTAAATTTTGATTAAACTGCTAGGACACTGACAGGTGGACCCCTGTGATGTTTAGTTAAATTAAAAATTGTATTAAGCATATGAGTCTATGACAGGTAGACCCCACTGCCTTTTATTAATAAAAACAATTTTAGATTTATTCCAGTGTATGACATGTGGGGTCCTCGGTTTTGTTAATTAAATAAAATGAATTAAATGTCCCTCACTATGACATGTAGGTCCCACTGGTCAGTTTGACCAGTCAACTGTGCTGTGGATAATGTTCTGTTAATAAATAAAAATAATTTAAAATGATTTAGAAAATGATTTAAATTGCTTAAAACTTTAGAAAATCATAGAAAATAAACCGTAGCTCAGATTCAAAAACTTTGTACATGAAAGTTGATCAGAAAAATATAACGAATATGGATACGCTATCCGTATGTCTACCACACCCCCCTAACACACCGATCATCGACATCCCCCCCCTTCGGGCTGTCTGTCGATAATTCCCGGTACCGATAAAAAGTACCCGGATGAATTTATTCCGAACACGAAAGTTGTCCGGAATGGTTCAACTAACACGGATACACCCCCCTAATGTTTGTCGGATGTCCACGACACCTCCGGCTTGATCCTTCCCCCTCCGGACCCCTGTCCGGTAATCACCCGGAGCCGATATTTCATCCCCGGATGAATTCCCGCTCCGCGCAACGTGCATGGCACTGCGTTAGAACACCGTTAACTTTTCATCTGTCATGTCATGCATATGTTTGTATATTTTTGCTGTGTATTTACTGTTTTCCTCCCCCCCCTTAATCTCCGGTAGACCCCGCTGCTACCGCCGACTACACCGCTGCCGGGTACGACTACTTCGTCGACGACCCTGCTACTACCGTCGAGCTTGCAGGCAAGCAGAGCCATTCTCTTCCCCAGATATCGCCTACCTTTCCGTACTTTCTTGCACTAGGCATTGTTACTGCTGCTGCTACGTTATACTCCTATTCAATTGCATAGCCTGATTTTTGTCGCCCCTTGATGTACCTTTCTTATCCTATGCTGCCTATTATAGTTATGCATATATTCAGCAGTGAACCCTGCGCATTGTTAGCTAGGACTAGATAGCGGGCGTGATCACTCAGGGGAGTGAACATGAATACAATATATACAACTGCACAGGTACGGTACCAAGCAGACACCGCCAAACGCCCCTATCTGGGTTATGCCTAGTCACCTCAAGTGTGAGCTATCAAGGAGTAATCCTTGTACTCCACTCGAGGCTGGCTTTGTCTTGCCGCCATAGGGTCCTGAACAGCGGTTGTCCTTAAGGTAAGAAGTCGGGCGACCCAACGGTGCCCGCGAGAGGTATATCGTCGGGAACGACAGGGAGGGTACGACCGACGTTACTGGCGTGCTTGGCCCCTGCTCGTATCTCGCGAGAGCTACCAAACCACGAAAGGCGAGCTCTACCAAGAGCACACGCGAGACAAGGTAAGGAGACGGTTCACCTTGTTGGTAACCGCAGTGACTTGGTGGGACGACAGGGCAGGCACCGATGTACTGATGGTCCGGACTGCTGTCGTTGACCGCGGGTCGGTTAAGTCGAGGCAACGATAACGGTTGTCACGCAGGTTAATTAAAATGCTAAATGGTTCGGCGGATGACTTGAGAGGCCCGTTGGTCTGTACGCACTACCTACACGTGGGATTACGGTGTGGGCCCTCCGCGTCGTAGTTTGTCTGAAAGCTCTTCAGACGTCAGCAGTACTGCGGCCTGATCGCCGGGAAGTGGTCTTGTCTTTTGCTGCAGCAGGTGTGTTTGGATTTGTTTTTGCTTCACCGGCCAGACTCGCACCGTGCAGGAGCGTGCAAGGGTGAGGGACCTAGACCCCTTGGCGCATAGGATATAGTCCGGCGGATGGCCTCTCTGTTGAGCCTAGGATGGGCTGCGTCGTGTCGGATAGCCTCGGTGGGGCGTTCCCTGACAAGGTTCACGCCACCCTGGAGATCCGAGCGTGCAGGCTGAACAGTAGTGCACCCCTGCAGGGAGTTTAATCTATTCGAATAGCCGTGTCCACGGTAACAGGACGCTTTATGCTGAAGCTGGATCTTACCACTAGAAACTATTATTATTAAACTGTATGGTTCCGGGTTTTCTTCCTCGCGGGGATGTCGAGGAGGTGAACTCGGAGGCATTGTTATTATTAATCATTACAACTTATATTATACATTGTTGCAGCAACTTCTGCTTCATTGTTACTTTATTGCTTTATATGAACTGTTGGCTGTTTCTCTTCTCATGCTGCAAGACATCGTCGGAAGTTGCTAGTCTTCGATAGGCCTAGCTTCTTACCCTTATTCTGATTTCTATCTTGCAGTCCACTATATACAGCCTCTTCCTTCCGTTGATACAATGCATAATGCTTAGTAGCGGGCGTAAGACTCGCGGGTATACTAGATACTCACCTGCTTTATTTCCTTTACTGTTTTGCCTGATCGGCCGCTGCAGTCGACGTTGGAGCCCAGGAGCAGGAGTACCCCGGAGGCGGATACTACTACGTCGAGACCCCCGCTGACCAGGACCAGGAGTAGTTTCGGAGGCTCCCAGGCAGGAGGCCTGGCCTTTTCGACCTGTATCTCTGATGTTATTCGTGCTAGCCTTCTTAAGGCAAAACTTGACTAACTATGTCTGTACTCAGATATTATGGCTTGTATAACTTATGTATTCGGGTCCGTGTGACCCCCCCCCCCCCCCTTTATTGTAACATATTGGTTTATCCTTTTGTGTTTAGTGTTGTGCTGTGATATTCTCACCGTGGCTCCCTAATCTCAGCCGTGTACCCTGCGTGTATGATTACTGTATATGGATTGATTTTGGGGGCGTCACAAAGTGGGAGACTGTTGGAAATATGCCCTAGAGGCAATAATAAAATGTTATTATATATATATTTCCACGTTCGTAATTAATGTTTATATTTCTGTGCTATAATTGCAATGACCCTGACTATGAGATTCAGAAGAAAACTCACTTGCATGTGTGGAAATGTAAACACCAAGAGTTCCTGGTTTAGCCTCTAAGACCAGCTCATGTGCTTACTAATGATTACGTTTTCTTAATCATGGACATTGTTCTTGTAACAAGGATGTCAGTAGCAATGGGAACATATTGTTATCAGAACAATGATGTTGAACCGACCCCAGTATTGAATGATATACTTAGAGATCACATCGTAACTACGTTATAAGTCATATCATGAAATGTTATCATATACGTAATTCCTTAGACCATGAGAGTATCGAGTTGCTTCACACAGGAAGACATGCTTTGGTTCTTAGATGAATCCTCCCGTAAATGGGAAGTAGAAAAATAAGTTCTGGGTAGGTCAGATGGTGTGGCTAGTGACTGTGATAGTTCAAGAATGGGATTTGCTCCTTCACGATGAAGAGATATTGACTTTGGGCCCACTCGGTATGACGGTATCCATTATAGTCTGGCCAGACGCATTGTGATTCAGTCACGGGGATACCGGAATACGATAACGAGAAAATGGACAAACGAGCAAAGAGGATAACGAGTGGCTTGTGTTCAAGAAGTTGTTACACATGGGTGCCAAACTTCTCTCTTCTAACTTTGTCATATATCACGAAGCAAAGGGAATGGTACATGACTAAACATAATGGTTCACTCGAAGTTTCTTCGTGTATGTGCGGGAGTCAACATGGGTGTCCATGGCTCCGCTGTTGATTATTGGCTATTGACAAAAGGTTGTTGACCTATGTCCGGAAGATGTTCTTAGTCATGTCCGCATTATACCGAACCTATTGGGTCACACACTTAACGAGTAGTAATCTGTTAGAGAACTGGGAGATGAAAAGAGAAAGGGTACCGAAATTGTTTCGGGTGGAACCGGAAGTGTTCTGGGTAGCACTAGAAGTGTTCTAGGTTGTGCCGAATGGTTTCAGAATATTCGTGAACGGTCTCGGATGATTTCAGAACATTCAAGACGAGTCTTGAAGTGGTAACAAGACATTCGTGATAGTCTCGGAAGGTTTTGCAACATTCGGTAATAGTTGTGGAAAGGTTACGAAACATCGGGAAATTGTTCCGGGACTTCTAGAAATGTTTCGGGAGGTTTCGGGAGGTTCTCGGGAGCTTATGGAAGTATCTGGAGGGTTATGGAACTCTCCAAAACGCGGAAATCGAAGCTAGGCCAAGTAGGAAGGTCCACAAGGCCGTAGGTCGGTGGGAAATAGACTTTCCTTGGGGGCCAGGGCAAAACGCCAGGGTCCCTGGCGTTTCCCCCCTAGACGCCGTAGTCCGCGGCGTTTCGTACAGGAATCCGTGTTGGACTCCTCCTGGTGGCCAAAACCGACTTTGGGGAGAACCCTCGCCCAAGTTGCGACCCCAGGCTTCCACCTATATATTCGGGGGCAGGGGTAGCCCCAAAGACACACCAGAAAAGCCCCAAGGCTGCCCCAGCTAAATCCCACGCGCCTCTAATTCTCTTCGGGCTAGATCGTTCTAGTCCGGACGCCGCTAGGCTCTTCTCCCATTAGTTTCTCTCGGTGGCGTTCTTCTCTGGACGGCGGAGCACTGCTGGATTGCTACATCCGGATGTGTGGATACCGGTAGAGGGATCATACCTTTGATCCTTCTTCGAGGTCCTTCTTCTTCCTCGGAGATCTAGTTCGAGGGACTTGTTCGTGGGACTTGATCGGGACGGATCGCGGGACGGTTCGCGGGACAGATTGCGCAACAGATCGTGGAACGGTACGCGGGATCGATATCCTCGCGGTTGGGAGGTCATTGAAATTCCTAGCTGCGGGGATCTGCACCAACGTTCTTCACCAACTCTACTTCCGCTACATCGGTTGGTGAGCCATGACCTAAAAACTTGTATGCAATCTTCTTGGATGATCTTGGGTTCTTGATTCGTAGGCCGAATTTTTTTTTTCTACTGCGTTTCCCAACATTCACCACCACTATTACCGTTGCTATCATCACTTCCATATCGCAGTTACTATTAATATCTTGTCACAAGTAAGTGTATCTCAGGTGCGGTGGAATTGACAACTCCACTGTTAAAGCTTGTGGATATTCTTTGGCTCCCCTTGAGTCGAATCTATAAATTGGGTTATTCTTACCCGCGAAGACTATCTCGATCCCCTGCAGTTGTGGGTTATCAAGCTTGTTTTCTGGCGCCGTTGCCGGGGAGCATAGCTTTATTCACCATATTCTCTCTTTTCCATCCTAAGTGTCAACTTTCTTTCTTACGCTCATCCATTGCATGAGTGCTCAAAATGTCGAAAAGGAGTGGATCATTTTGAATTGTACCTGGCTAGTGGTCTGCGGATGAGTCAAGATAAGATTCCAAAGAAGACCAAGTGTGAAACTTTAGTATATTGAGTTCTCAACACAAAAAAACCTTTTTCTCGTATATCCCTATCCCCTTTCTTCCACGCAAACACCATTTGGAGACATTCGAGTCATGGACAGCGAGAGCTCTTGCACCTTTATGTTCTTATGTTGCTTGTTTTAATGCTAAATATAGACTCTTGCCTGTTATGACTTGAATTGAATTACATGCCTTGATTTCTTTACTTAAAAGTTCTTATATGGTTGTTAGCATGTCACCACAGAAATTATGCTTTTATCATTTACCTACTCGAGGACGAGAAGGAATTAAACTTGGGGATATTGATACGTCCAAAACGTATCTATAATTTCTTCTTGCTTCATGCCTATTTTGTGTGATATTGCTATGTTATTGATGAACTTCCATACACTTTTGATCATATTTGGACTAACTTATTAACTCAGTGCACCCAAGTGCCAGTTCCTGTTTTCTGCTGTTTTTCTATTTCAGGTTTCCCCCATATTAAAAGTGCTCCAAAAATTCAGGAAAATCCAATAAAAAATCAGCGCTTCGGAAGCTTCGGGAATCACCGAGGGGGGGCAGAGGGGACCCACTAGGGCCCCAGGCGCCCTCCCGGCGCGTAGGGTGGGGCCGCGTCAGGGGGCCGCCTGGACCCCTGGTGGCCCCCCTGGCTGGCCCACTTCGCCCATATATTCCCCGTGACGTGAAACCCCCGTGACGGGAACCCTTTTTCGTGATCTCTCCTCTGTTCCGCCGCCGCCGCGCTTCCAAGATCGGGAGCACCGGGAGACCTCTTCTGGGCACCCTGCCGGAGGGAGGAACCACCTCCGGGAGCTTCTCCACCACCATGGATGCTTCCCGGATGAACCGTGAGTAGTCCACCTTGGACCGTGGGTCTATGATCAGTAGCTATGTGATGTTCTCCTCCCCTCTTTGTTCTTCATGGATTAGACCTCGTGAGCTGCCCTACATGATCGAGGCACATATGTAATCTTTCTGCTGTTGCTATGCTGAGTTTGCTGGGATCCGATGGATTATGAGATTATGTTCAGATTGTGTTTGAGTAATATATTTGATTCTCCTCTTTTATATTTATGTCCTAGAGTAATTCTTGCATTTTCTTTGTTGTTGTTTATTGCTTTGGCCAAGTAGTAGGTAGTGACTCCAAGAGGGAGCGTTATGCATGATTGTGGGTTCATGCCCACCGATGACTAGCTTAAGTGACAGAAACATGAGTCTAGGGGATGTGTTGTTGCCACAAGGGAGAAAACAACGGTGCTTGTACTTGCGGGTGCAAGGATTTTTTACTTTACGCAAAGTTCTTTAATGCAGTTGTCTATTGCTTTGAGTTTACACTTTGGGTGAGATTCGCAACTTAATACCAGCGAGATGTTCTGGATAGATATCTCAAGGTGGATGATTAGTAGGTAGATGCAGATGGATTTCGGTCTACTTGATTTGGCGTAGCGCCCAAGCTTTTGAGCCTCTTCCTTTCTTTATAGCATAATTAGCATTGGTTTGCGCACATAATCATGTTAATTGCCCATCTGTAATTTGTTTACCTCGCATGGCTATTTTATCGTTTTTTGGGAGAGAGACATCACTAGTGAACATCATGGGACCCCGGTCCATACTTCCAACACTGTTTACACCTGCTATCAATTTACCGCTTTATTTACTTTTCCGTTGCTATCACTATAATTATTATCCCGTGCGTTTTATCCTTTGTAAACAACAAGGCCGGAGGAATTGACAACTCCTCTGTTGGGAAGCAAAGTTATTTGTTGTGTGTGCAGGTCCAGGTAAAGTTAGCAACCTCGGTTGTGAACGGCGCCATTGTTCACTTTACCACCTACTTGTCGACCTTGGAGTCCTACTGGTTCGATACTCAACCTTAGCATCTTCGCTAAGGGAAATTTGCTGCTACGCTACATCTCACCTTCCACTTTGGGTAACCAACAAGGGGCGAGAAGTAAACTCTCGTGACATCACTAACCACTATTGCAAGTCTTCAGAAAGTTTTGCAGCTTTCTGAACCTCGAAAAAAATTCAACAATGAAGTTGTCAGAAAAATTCCAGAAAAATAAAAATAAAAATTTCCATGCCGGGAGTGACCCAGAGGCACCTGGGGCTGACCAAGGGGGCCCACCAGTGGCCCAGGTGGCCAGCTGGCGCGGCCTACCCCCTGGCCGCGCCCACAAGGCGCCTGGGGCCCATAGGCCCCACCTACAGGTATTTCTTCTTCCTCTCTCTCTCTTTCTCTCCAAAAACACGAGTTCTGCACTTGTTCTTGCGTTCTTGCTGTTCTTGGAGGCGATTTTCGATCTCTCTCTTCAGCCCATCATTCGAGCTGAGATTTTGAGCAAATACTCCCTGGTATGTGACTCCTCCACCCCTCCAATTAGATATTTGCTTGGTGGCTTCATTAGTGAGTATTTAGTAGCTCTTGGTGTTGTTCATATGAGCTTGCAAGCATGTGTAGAAATTTATTTTCCAAGTTTTGATGCAAGTTTATGACTTAGGGAAGTGAGTAGAGTAGTTTGCTCCAACTCATTTTTCTTAAATCCTTGTTTTTGTGAATTATCAAAAATTTCAGAAATGAGTTTCTTTGGAAAAGCAAAAGGATGGCTTGGGAAGAAGAAGCCCGAGCACACTGATAGAGTAACTAGAGCTGCAGCTTCATCCTCAGCTCCTAGGGTGAGCTACAATGGAGATGTTGTGCCCTTGGAGTTGCTGGAAGATACAAGTCCAGCACGGGCAATGACGTTTCCGTGCAACGATTTTCTTGAAGCGGCAGGTATTAAGGAGGAGTTCGATAACCTTTGTGCTAATGCAGGTTTGACACGGCTTGCAACATGCCGTGTTACTCAATACCGTAAACTCACCTCTTGTTTTATTAACAGTTTTGGATATAACCATGATGCTGGTCCTATTGAGTTTAAAATTTACAATGACCCTTTGACCATGTCTTTGGAAAGATTTTGTGAAATAATAGGTGTGCCAAACGTTGGACGGACGACAAAGATGAACACTCAGCCCACCGAGCTGAGAACGCTCTTCAACTCTCTTTGCAGTCAAGATACAAGGGATATCCGACGTTCAAAATTTTCCAGCATCTTGTTTCCCCCGCTCAGGTATTTTTCATATTATATCGCTAGAGGGGTATTAGCTCGTGACAACACGAGCAACATTTCTGCGCCGGATATTGCTATCCTGGCAAATGCCCTCTCTGGGGAAACTACGTATAATGTGGGTGCCTTGATTGCTCGCGGACTTGCCCTTAATGGCAACAAGGGAGATCTCTTTGGTGGCGTTTATGCCACACTTATTCTTGAATCTCTTGAGCGCACCCCGCATCCTGATGATGAGCCTTTTCCTTTTATAAGCTTTGACCTTGTTGCTATGAAGAGGCATGAGTTTGTTACCAGGACTTTCGAGTTTAGTAACCTTACTTACATTCTGAGGTTTGGACTAATCGATATTCGGGAGATCCGCCTACCTGCTCCTTTTTGGTTTGATTCTACTCGCAGGAACGGATGGTCCTTCAACGTCACCCAGTTCGATGAGTTCGTGGCCCAGCAAAAGTTCCATAACCCCATGGAGGGGGTTGTGCATGATGAGGAGGAGGAGCCCGTTACCCAGTGGGGTGAAGGGTCTTCTTCCGCTTGGAGCATGGAGCATTCTTCGTGGGAGGATCCCAGGACTTCGGTCTATGCACCTGAAGCCCCGTACGACCCATGGACACACCAGTACTACCCTGGAGCTGGAGGCTCCTGGGGACCACAGTAGCAGATACCAACTTAGGCCAAAAGCCTAAGTTTGGGGGAGTACGTGTCCTTCTCACTTTTTCCATTGTATTATCCATTTTATGATTTTTTGTTTTGATCTTTTCAAAGTTTTTGCCTGTTCTTCTATGATTCTTTCTTTGCAAAAACAACAAAAGATTTTTTTCTTTCTTTTTCTTTCGTTTAACCTTTGAAAATTCCAAAAATATTTCTTTTCTCTCTTTAGTTTGCTTTGTTGCAGAGTTCATCTCGAGTCCGTGATGGCATTTGCACTTGATTATATTTCCCTACGTTCAATCGTGCAAGCGACAAGGCAGTGATGTTGAAGATCGACGAAAGGGATGCAACAAGGAAAACTGGTATGAACTCTTTTTGTTTCTACTTTTGTACATATGCTTGTACTTATGATTTAGAGACCAGCTTGTAGCGACATAGTGCTATGTTTACAATGCTTTCCCAGTGGTTCATGCTTTCTTTGTGGCTAATCTCAAATAGCTAGGGTACATAATGTGTTGTTGAGATGATTTACATGCATTGCATTGTTCATGGTTTGGCATACTGAAGTGGTATTTCCCTTTGGAGAATTCTTGGATTGACTTGGCACATGCTTACACATGTTTAGGACTAAAAAGTCTGTTATGCCTTGATGATCTTTGAATTTCAGAATAGTTATATGACTTTCATGCCCAATTCAATGTTACTTTGTCGCTCTGCATGATTATGACTGCTATTGCTCTCTAGTTGGTCGCTTCCCAGTCTTTTGCTAGCCTTCGTTCGCACTAAGCAGAATTCTGCTTGTGCATAAAAAATCCTTGAAACCAGTTATTCCATATGAGTCCACCATACCTTCCTATGTGGTATTTACCGGCCATCTTAACAAAGACTTTCTTGTACCATCTCGAGATTATTCAAAAACATTCTTGTGTTGTGCCTCTGCTTTAGCTCATGAGGAAGTAGTAGGTAATTCTTGATCTTCTTATGTTAGACATGTTTTATTCCGGGATTGCATGTCCAATCTGCAAACCCCTAATACGAGGAGGGACTGGCATGAGTGCGCCCTGCTCAAAAAAGATAATCACAACCAACAAACCCTCCTTTACACTTTGTTTATGAGAAATCAGAAAACTTTGGTACTGATAAACAAAGGAAATTAAGGGGATGTGATCGTCCCCATCTTGGGAGACGTTCCTCGAAACATGTCTAGCATAAGGGGTGATTGGGTTGTCTACTAGCATTCGTTGACGAATCATGCACCTCCCAAAAAATTTTTACCTCTGTTTTCAAAACAAAGAGCTCTGGTACATGTTTAGTCTTTGCTTCCAGCCATGGGTTTTCAACCTTGCCATCAAAATCCACGGTTCGAGAGTCTCCACCTTCTTTCTTCAAAGCACCAACTATGAGAGCATAATTGTCATTCTGAGTGTAATGTGCATTGTCCCAAAGTACTACATTGTCTTCTGCATGATTGTGGTATTACTTATTCTAAAGTTTTTAGTTCTAGTCTCCTTTAAAACTCCAGAGGAGTTTCTGCATTTATGTTTTGCTTCAGTCATGGAAGCTAGCGAGATACCACTCTAATATGTTCAAGCTATGTGCATTGTAGTCTTGTCTTGATTTTCAGTAGCATATTATTTACTTTTTAGTTGTCTGTGATTGTTCACATGAAAGAAGGATTGCTTCGTGCATTGTCCTTATAGCACTGTTTCAATACCTTCTAGACTCTTTTCATGGTACATGCTTATATACATCTAATGAAGCAAAAGAGTTTGTCAAAGTTTTCTTTGTCGCGTCCAGTTCGTTGAACTGAATTGCTTGAGGACAAGCAATATGCTAAGCTTGGGGGAGTTGATACGTCTCAAACGTATCTACTTTTCCAAACACTTTTGCTATTGTTTTGCCCTCATTCTTGCATGATTTGGACGAAACTAACCCGGACTAACGATGTTTTCAGTAGAGCTGTTTGTATGGTTTTATTGTGTGCAGGAAAATGGATTTTTAGGTGTCTCAGAAAATTCCAGGAAAAATCACAGAAAATCCACGCACCCGAAGGACCATTGTGCCAGAAGTGGGCCAGAGGGCAGACAGGGGGGGCCCAGGCGCCCTGCTGGCGCGGCCCCACCCCTGGCCACGCTAGGAGGCCGCCTGGGAGGGTCCACCCCCCTTTGGTGCCCTACTTCGACTCCTATTTATTCTCGTGGCGAGAAAACCCCAAAACAGAAGTCGTTTTCCCAATTCTCGTCGCGGAGCCACCACCACCCTCTGTTCTTCTCCGGGAGGGCTAATCTGCATGCTGTTTTGGCCTCCGGTGAGGGGAGATCATCGCCATCGTCATCATCATCACCACTCCATCCTCCCTCCATGACTTCCCCTTTCATGTGTGAGTAATTCCCTGCTGTAGGCAAAGGGGATGGTAGGGATTGGATGAGTTAGATCATGTAATAGTTTATCAGATTGTTGGGGGCATGTTGCCTATCATCTAGATTGGTGTTTATCATGTTTGCTTCAACTTGTTGCTCTTAATGCTTGTCACTTTGGGCCCGAGTGCCATGTTTTCAGATCTGTACCCTATGTGTTTGCATGAATATATTTGTGTTCTTGATCCTATCTACAAGTTGTCTGCACCTGCTATGGTCCGGAACCGGCAATCCCGAAGGTGACAGCTTGGGACACCAAAGGGGATGGACTATGGTTTGAGGATTCCGTGTATCCATTGATTGTTAATGCTTTGTTCCGGTGCTCTTTAACAGGAGCACCTTAATCTCCAGAAGTTCCTTTTGGCCCCGTTCATAGCGGGATGGTGATGGCTTCTCGCCCCCTTCGTTGGTTACCCCAAGTGGAGGGTTGAGATGTAGTGCAGCAGCAGTTTGCCCTCGGTGAAGATACCAAGGTTTGTCTCCAGCAGGACTCCAGAGATGATAAGTAGGTGTCAGCGGCGCAACTGACGCGGACCTGCACACAGACACAGATAACTTTGTTCCCAACAAAGTTCAGAGAGGTTGTCAATCTCTCCGGTCTTGTTGTTTACAAAGGATAAAACACAAGGGATAATAATAGCAGCTTCAAAGTAAATGCAGAAAAGTAAATATAGCGTGGAAACAGTGATAAGGATATGGACCGGGATACGTGATGTTCTCTAGTGATGTCTCTCTCCCAAAAGACGATAAAATTGCTATGCGAGGTAAACAAATTACAGAAAGGCAATTGACAGGATTATGAACGCAACGCAATGCTAACTATGCTACAAAAGAAAGGAAGAGGTTCAAAAGCACAAGCAGTACTCCAAGGTAAGTAGAACGAAATCCATCTGCATCTACTACTAATCATCCACCTTTAGATATCTATCCAGAACATCTCGCTGGTATTAAGTTGCGAGCCCCACCCAAAGTGTAAACCCAAAGCAACAGACAACTGCATTAAAAAGAACTTTGCGTAAAGTAAACAATCCTTGTAACCGCGGTTACAAACACTGTTGTTTTCCCCCTTGTGGCAACAACACATCCCCTAGACTCATGTTTCTGTCACTCAAGCGTGTCATCGGGGGGCATGAACCCACAATCGAGCACAACATTCCCTCTTGGAGTCACTACCTACTACTTGGCCAAAGCAATAAACAGCAACGGAGAACATGCAAGAATTAATTAGGAACAAAAATATAAGAGATAAAAACCAAATATATTACTCTATCACAATCTGAACATAATCTCATAATCCATCAGATCCTATCAAACTCAACATAGAAAAAGCAGAAATATTACAAAGGTGCCTCGATCATGTAGGGAAGCTCACGAGGTCTAAACAATGAAGATCAAAGAGGGGAGGAGAACATCACATAGCTACTGATCACGGACCCATGGTCCAAGGAAAACTACTCACGAGACATCCGGGGAACATCCATGGTGGAGAGGAGACTCCCGGAGGTCAATCCTCCCTTCGGCAGGGTGCCGGGAAGAGGTCTTCTGGTGCTCCCGATCTTCGGAAGCGCGGCGGCGGCGGAACAGAGGCGAGTTCGCGGAATAGGGTTCTGCTTCTGGAGTTTTCCGTGACGGGGGATAAATAGGCGAAAGGGGGCAGCCAGAGGTGGGCCAGGGGCCCTAGGCGCCCCCTGGCGCGGTCAGGGGTGGGGCCGCGCCGGGTGGCCGCCTGGGCCCCCTGGCTCCCCTTTGGCCCCTCCCGGGCTTTTCTCGAAGCTTCCGTCACGCTGATTTTTTATCTGAATTTTCCTGAATTTTTCTGGCACTTTTTATATGGGGGAAAACTGAAATAGAAAAACAGCAGAAAACAGGAACTGGCACTGGGGTGCACTGGGTTAATAAGTTAGTCCAAATATGATAAAAAATGTATGAAAGTGTATCTAGATCATAGCAATATCACACAAAACATGCATGGAGCAAGCAGAAATTATAGATACGTTTTGGACGTATCAGATGGTAGGACAAAAGATGTTGTGCAAGTTCTTATTGCAAGCACGTACAACTACCTGAGGGGTACATGCCTAATGTTTGATTTATGCCTAGATGATCATTGTTTTTCTGTGTGCCTTGCCCCAAGTTAAATACATGATGTATCTTATCCATGTAGCGCCCAACCATCCATCTCCCTAGCCTACAGTGTTTTTAATTCTGCTGGTTACTAGTTGTTTGCTTTCGCCGTTTTACTGTCGCTGTTTCACCACCACTATTTCCGTTGCTACCATCACTTCCATATCGCAGTTACTATTAACATCTTGTTGCAAGTAAGTGTATCTCAGGTGCGGTGGAATTGACAACTCCATTGTCAAAGCTTGTGGGTATTCTTTGGCTCCCCTTGAGTCGAATCTATAAATTGGGTTATTCTTACCCGCGAAGACTATCTCGATCCCCTGCAGTTGTGGGTTATCACATGTTAAGCACATGATAAGTCTTAACCATGTTATTACCGTATCATGCTTCACTCGTCTTAGTGTTGTTATGTTGCATGATTAGATCTCGATCATCTTCATATAATTAAGTTAATCAACTAAAATATGACTTGAATCATGATGTGACTACAACCGTATCTTGGTTTGTCCCACTTATGTTGACATGCCATTAATTGAAATACTCATGTTGCACATGATGCTTGTGTTTGCTGCTGGAGATATGTTCCGTTCCAAGTTGATCAGGTGTCACCGAACCGGACTTATCAAGTGCATCCACACTCGCCTGGATGGGGAGGCCTTGGCTTGGTCTATTGGTGTTCTCTCTTATTCGTATCACCAACGAGGGGAGGCTATGCGCGCGCGGTACCCTGGCCTGGTACACGGCGATAGTCTTCAGAGCCAGTTGTTGATGATTTGGGACCGTCCCCGATTGGGACAAAATTTATGGACCATGCGATGGCTGGTATATCTGGAGGACACGCGGCTACCGAGGGCATGACTTGCTAAGCGTGCCAGGTGATACGATAAGGGAGGCATGTGGTAGAGAGGTCTCGTTGGAGAAGTCCTAGTCCACTCCTATGGTACGAGTTCCGACGTTCCTGTGGGACAAGTTCCAAGGTACTGGATGGAGGAAGAGCTCCATAGTGTGGCTAAAGTGCACAAACTCTGTAGAGTCACAGAAATCTATTCGAATAGCCGAGTCCACGGTATCGCGAGTCTATAACTGCTAGTCAGTTAGCGGATTTGTATGTCTCTAGAATTGTGTCTCTTCATGGTGTTCCTTTGGAAATCAATTCTGGTCATGGTAGCCTTTTCACCTCTAGATTTTGGGGAAGTTTTCAGAATGCTATGGGAACTCATCTCTCCTTTAGTACAGCTTTCCATCCTCAGTCTAGCGGTCAAGTTGAAAGGGTTAACCAAATTATCGAAGACATGCTCAGAGCTTGTGTTATCTCATTCGAAAAGAATTGGGAGAAATCTCTTCCATTTGCCGAATTTGCTTATAACAACAGTTTCCAATCTAGTCTGAACATGGCTCCTTTTGAACTCCTCTATGGACGACGATGTCGAACACCCCTTAACTGGTCAGAAACCGGTGAAAGACAATTCTTTGGACCGGATGTGATTAAGGAAGCAGAAGAGCAAGTTTGCATTGTTCGTGATCGATTGAAAGCCGCCCAGTATCGTCAGAAAAGCTACTATGATTGTCATCATAGGCAAGAAATCTACAATCTGGATGAGAAGGCTTACCTACGGGTTACTCCTCTGAAGGGTACCCAACGATTCGGTATCAAAGGCAAGTTGGCCCAATGTTACATCGGACCTTTCCGCATTCTCGCTAAACGTGGAGAAGTTGCCTACCAACTTGAACTACCCCCGCACCTTTACCGAGTACATGATGTATTCCATGTGTCACAACTCAGGCGTTGCTTCAAGGACCCCATCCGCGAAGTCGACCATGAAACGCTTGATCTCCAAGATGACCTTTCTTATCGAGAGTACCCTGTTCGTATTCTTGATTCCGCAGAGCGTGTCACTCGTCGTCAGAAGATCAGGTTTCTGAAAGTGCAATGGTCACATCACTCCGAGAAAGAAGCAACATGGGAAAGAGAAGACCGCCTCCATGCCGAGTACCCCACCTTCCTCCCGACGACTTCTGAATCTCGGGAGGAGATTCTTTTGAGTGGGGGCGAGTTGTCACAACCCCAAGTTATGTATGTGCTAGGGATAGTTTGCTCCTTTGCATCATGCAAAAATTTCAAAAGAAATTCAAAAATGGGAGAAGAAACCCCCCAGATGAATTTAATTCAAATGGCCAGAATAAAAGTTGCTCCAAAAATTCCTTTTGCATTTTCGAAAACTCACATAAATGAGTGTGATCACATATAAAGTGCTTTGGTAGCAAACCCATGCTCATGGATTTTTAAAATATTCCAAACAGGGCTTGGAAATTAAATTAAACTCCAATTTGAATTGAAATTCAAATTTTTTGAATTTTAAAAGTCTCCAAAACTTGTGAGTGGCTAGCTATATGTCTCCTAAGACCGCATAAAAGTTTTGAGGAATTTAGAATTTATTTACTAGAGCAAAACAAATTAACAGAAAAGAAAAATAAAATAAATAAACAAAAGGGGCTTACCTGGCCTTCTGGCCCAACTTATCCCCCCTGGCCCAGCACCACGGCCCAGCCCACCTCCCCGTTTGTCCTCTTCCTAAACCAGCTCGGTGGCGAGCTGGGAGAGCACGACGACGCCGCCGTGGCCGCCGAGAGGCTTCTAGGCCCTCCCCTGCCCTCTCCTGGCGCCACGCTACTCTCCAGAAACACCCGCGTCTTCCCCCTCCTCGTGCTCGCCCTAGTTCTTCTTCTCCGGCGGGGTCCCTTACACACCCGAGCGCCCGACCTCGCCGCCGTCTTCGGTTTGCGCGTCCACTGGCCACCGTTCGCTCTCCCGCCTTGTCCATCCGCCGCGCAGGCTTCGTCCTCGTCTTCGTGAGCCGTCAATTGGAGCGTGGGAGCAACAGCAGCGACGACCTCTTCGATTCCTTCCGCCACGGCACTCGGACTCCGGCGAGCGATTGCCGCTGACACGCTACGTCTCCGGCCTCCCCGGCCACCTAAGCGCGTCTAGGGTGAGCTCCTCTCCCTCCTTCCCTATCTCCCGCTCTCCCCCGCGCCCTCTACGTCGCTCCCCGCAAGACCAGAGCTCCGGCCGCCGCAAAGCTCGGCGCCGGCCTCGTATCCAGCCACCTCCTAGTCGCCCACATGTCCCAGCCGACGCGCACGAGTAAGGGCTCGCGTTTGGTGCCTCTGGCGCACCAAACGGTGGCCCGAGCCGCCGCCCGTGCGGGCTCCGCCGTGGCTTCTGGCCACCGGCGTTGAGCCGCCGGCGAGCGCGCTGACGTGGCCGACATTAGGGCCCTAACCCCTCGGGTTAGTTGACCCTAGGTCAATGACATGTGGGGCCATCCCACTAACTAACCCCCTCTGTTATATCTAAACGAGGATTAACCCCTGAGCCTATGACAGCCTTGGCCCACTGGTCAGTTTGACTGGGGTCAAAGCCCCCCTGACGTCATGCTGATGCAGTGTTGGTGCAATAACATCTTTTCTAATTAAAAGAATTCCAGAAAAGTCAGAAAATGAATTAAACTTCTAAAATTCATATGAACTCCAAATTGGACAAATAATATATGAAAAATGATCAGCAGAAACTGCTCTATCCAAATATTCAAATTTCAACCATGTTTGAGTTGATCTTAAATTGGCACCAGTAGCTTTTGCTATTTGGTTTAATTGGAATTAATTCAAATTTAATTCAAATGATATTCCAACTTGAACCTTTGCAATACACCACACTTCACTTGAACATCAGAGGCATATCTTACACATGACAAGATGGTTTACAATGATCAAACAAAAGCAATTGCAACGTGGCTAATTTGATCAACATATGGAGTTTGAATTTGCATTCCAAATGCAATACACTTCATTTAAATTGAATTTGCCACAAAACAGAAGCAATCACATCATGGACAACTATATCATGTGTATGTGCATTCTATTTCAATGTTGCCCCCCCCCCTTGTTGATGATTGTGCCGGTAACAGTGCCTCTGAGACGGTGATCACCCCCGAAGAAGAAGACCACCATTAAGACACGTGTATCGTCAGCAAGGCAAGCAAACCCCATTGATCATGTCTATAAAATCCCACTTCCCTCTCAGTCTCGCTTATGCATGATTAGGAGATCACCTTGTGTCGATTCTACCGCATATTTGAACCCATATCCGATGCATGACCTATCATCTTGTCACAGTAGTAAGCAAACCACAATCCTAGATGACATAGGAGTTGATTGATATCATGTGGCCCCTGCAATTGTTACTGCTTATTGCATGCTCAGAGTTTACAATGAGGATGCTTTTGATGTGAGTCGGGATGATAGTGAACATGGTGTTGATGAAGGTGAAACTGTGTTGGTGAATCTACCCTAATACAAAGTGAACGATGAGAGGTTGTGTAGGAGTACACAGTGGGTTGTCTCGTTGAACACCGCCTTAAGCCTGAGTTCTTGTATGGTAATCCGAGACAAAGAGCACAACCACACATTGGGCTCACTGACCCCTCTTGTCGGGGGATTGGTACCCGGGTAGGCTCACCCAAGCGAAAGCAACCTTTCAAGACAAGGATGGACCGATTGGGCTGCAGCTGGGCCGAGCTGGGCAGGCGTACGGCCGATTGCTTCAAGGAAATCATCCGTACCGAATGCCAGCAGTCGGCCCAGGCGCAACCGGTCCACCCTTTCATCACCAAGACAATCATCCGATTGGCCCGCAGCTGGGCCGAGATGGGCATCGGCGCGGTCGATTGCCTAGAGCAATCGACCCTGCCGAGGGCCACCAGTCGGCCCAGGCGCAATCGGTACAACTTACTACCCCTGGAGAAGTTGACCCGAGACCAGTCGGAAGTACAAGTACGAGGTCATAAATACGCAATCCCGAGAGATCGTGGTGACAGAGAAGCCAAGTCACGTCGAAGATCTGGCAGATGCGTTGTCGACCTCTCCGCCGATTCCGCGGACACGACGACAAGACCGCACCTCCTAGCTCCACTGTTCACCATCATGCCCTACGAGTCTACAGCATGGGCCGCCGCTCGTCGGGTCCGGATCACCCGGAGAGGAGCAGTCGGTGGGACCCAGCCGATTAGAGGATGACAGCTGGGCCCAATCGGCACTGAAGTTACCGATTTACCCCGGGCTCACACTATAAGAGCCCGGGGTACCCCTCCTGCCTGAGGGACGATCCACAACATTCGCACCATTACTCACATCTTACTCAGTTCATTCACTGCTAGTAGTTCCTCCTCAGGGAAGCAGGAGAGAGCCTTGCCCACGGCGGCGCTCACCTTCCCCTGAGTAGACAGAGAAGCAGTTATTGTAGTTCAGTTCCATTGATATAGAAGAGACAAGCAGGAGTAGGGGTGTTATCTCTCCGGAGAGCCCCGAACCTGGGTACATCGTGGTGTCCGTCACCGTGTTTGTGCTCAACCCGATTCCGGCACCATCGACATCTTCTTCCTCGCGTGTTCCCCTCACTTTAGCCATCCCCATGGCATCTGCCATCACATATCGACGACAGTTGGCGCCCACCGTGGGGCAGACCGAGGCGTCGACTGGAGTAAAGATCCGGACGGGATTTTCCTCTGCATCGGGCGGTAGCCACGCCTCTGGCCTGATTCTTAGGTGTGGAGCAATCGACTACGTGGTGGACTACTCGGCGCGGTACGGGGTCGGCGCACCCCTGCCGCCCGGTGTGTCGCTGCAGGCTGGCAGTCATCGCCTCTTCATCGGCAGCTTCCCCGAGGCATATCCTAGGGAGATTCACATCTTTTCGTGCGTCACGGATCCGCTCTCGACCAGGGGCTGCACTGCAGCACCCGGCGGAGAGGATGGCCGTGTGCACGCAGCCGTCATGATGGCGGGGGCATCTTCATCAAGCAACCGCGGCGCAGCGAGTGCAGCTAGGAGGGCCAAGGAGGCAGCTGACGCCGCGGAAAGAGTCGGCACCAGCGCGTTGCGGGGTGTGTTGTACACACCCGTGAACAGGAATGGTGATCCCGACCAAGTTCACACTGAGCTGGAGACAGCACGGCTCGCCCTCGCTCGCAGGGCCGAGCAAGTGCTGGCAGAAGAGCGTAGGCTGAGAGCTATCACAAGGGAGTACAACGCAGCGCATGCAGGACCGCGTCGGCCGATTGAGCCCGCAGTCTTAGAAGATTTGAGAAGCTGAGGTAGGGCAGTCCATCAGCAGCTGTCGGGAGCCGAGCAACCGGGGAGGCCGGCGAGGCCGACGCAGCAGGCGCAGCCGGCGCAGTCGGCATTCGTCCAGAGGCCGACGTACATCACACCTGACAAGAATCTGAGAGCCGCCGAGCAGATAGCAATCGAGTTAGAAGAGCTAGAAGGAGATGAACGGCGTGAGCAGACGCGCCGAATGCGCGAGCTGCTAGCAGTCGCAAAGGAGAAGCGATTTGTGGCAATGGAGAATCCAACTGCAGGACCTGAGGCGTCAAGAGGAACTGTGAGGCCGATTCCGGAAGCTAGCCAGCGACCGAATGCATCGCGCCAGAACAGGCACCAACCGGCCCCATCTCGGCATGAGAGCAGGGTCAGAAGCAATCGGCCTCCCCCAGCGGCAAGCAGAAGAATAGAAGAGCCAGATGTTAACAGCAGGCGCAATGACATGCCTCAGCAATCGACAGCAAGACTAGCAATCAGCGCCCGACTCGGCCCTCGCCAAATCGGTCAGAATGACGCTAGGCATCGCATTGAGCTCCTGGAGAAGGAGGCTCAAGAAGATGAAGAGGGAGAGGTTGGCCCGTCGTGTTTCGGTCATCGCATTCGGACCGAGAAATTTCCCAAAGGCATCACGCTGCCGAGAGACACACCCAAGTACAATGGTTCTGTGAAGCCAGAAGATTGGTTGTCTGATTACTTGACCGCAGTTCGCATTGCAGGGGGCAGTCGACGCGTGGCAGTCCGCTACGCACCTTTGATGCTGCAGGGTTCAGCTCGGACGTGGTTGAATAGTCTGCCCAAGGACAGTGTAAATTGTTGGGAAGATTTCACAAGTGCATTCATTCACAACTTCACGAGCACATATGAGCGGCCCAACCTCCCGCGGCAGTTGGCTCTTTGTGTGCAAGGCAAGGATGAACCCCTCCGAGATTACCTACCTCGGTGGATCAAGCTGAAGAACTCATGTGAAGGAGTCCATGAGATCCAGGCCATTCAGTACTTCACGGATGGATGCCTGGCCGATTCAATGTTGAAGCACAAGTTGCTCCGCAAGGATTTCACATCGCTTGCCGAGCTCATGAAGGTGGCCAACTCGTTCGCTGTATCCGATTCTGCGATGTGCCCTATCCAGCTCAGAGTTGGAGGTGTCATTCAGTCACCAGGGGCTCCGCAGTCGGACGCAGGGAACCAAGGCCTCAGTCGGAAGGAAAGAAGAGAGAACAACCGCAACAACAGCAACAACCAGCAGAACAATGGCAAGCGCAAGGATGAGCAACCAGATACTCAGTATGGCAGTCGGCAGGTGGCCGCTGTCCAGAATGAAGAAGATCCAGGGGCTGCAGGAGGCAGTCGGAAGATGAGACCCAATGTGAGGCCACAGGGACAGATGAAGCCCAAGTACACGTTTGATGATGTGCTGGATGCACCGTGCAAGTTGCACAGCACTCCTGGCAGGCCGTCTGCGCATACCACTCGGCAGTGTGATTTTGTGAGAAGGATTGCAAAGGGAGAAGCTTTACCACCTCCACCCCCACCACCACCACAGAACATAGGACCACCTTAGCAACAGAACCAGTTCCCGCGGCAAGACGTCGCTTATATGATTTTCACCAGCGAATCCACCGACAAGGGCAGTCGGAGAGCCCGAGCTCAAGAAGTCAATGCCACCATGCCACTGATTCCTCAGTACATGCATTGGTCCGAGTGTGCCATATCCTAGGACAGAGCAGATCACCCGACCATCTTGCCGAATCCAGGCAATTATCCGCTTGTGGTTGATGCTCTGTTCGCAGGACCAAGATTTTCATGCAAGTTCTCCCGAGTGCTCGTCGATGGAGGAAGTACAATCAACATTCTGTACAGAGACACCTTGATCAAGCTAGGACCTAGTAACTCACCCCGATCCAAGTCCAGGAGTCACACCTAGTTCGGGTTTTCCATTCGGCATATGCATAGAAAGATAAAGGAAATGAAATGTGGCATTCATGGTAGGGCTTGTAGCACATGGCTTGTCAAGCGGAGAACCATCCGTCGAGGTGGGCTTGTCAGTTGTGCCTACATGGTTTGAGTCTTGACTGGAAGCTCGACCGGAACTCCAGTTGGGTTTGGAACTCAGACAGTTGACTCCTTGGACTAAAACGGAGCTGTGGGCGAAGTGTTGTGGTGAACATCCTCGCCGACACCCCTTGAATGGTGTCGAGACTTGGCGGTAACTGATGGTCATGTGTGTGTAGCGGTACATCCCTGCAGGGTTAACAAAACTATTCGAATAGCCGCGTCCGCGGTAATGGACTACATGGAAAGTTGTGCTTGATTATTAGACAACTTGAATGGATACTCTAAAACTCGAAAGATAAGCATGAGTGCTATGGCGTGCTTCCTCGTGGGGAAGTCGAGGAAGTATCCATAGTGGTGTATTGGTTGGAGACTTGGTAGTGGACTCGTGTACGCTTCTTACCTCAAGTCTGGTACTCGTAGTACAGGACTAGCCAAGTCAAAGCTGACACTTCTGCATGTTGAAACCCCACCTCCCTTTACCTTGATACTTGAGCATGAGTAGTATAGCTCTGATGTAAGTCTTGTTGAGTACGACTTTGTACTCACGTTTGCTTATTCTATGTTTTAGATGGAAACCCAGACCCCGATGGAGACACCTTCCTGAAGCTCGACGTTGACCTTGGTAGTATAGTTCCAGATAGCAGTTTGGTCCCTCGTGGAAGGGCATGTATGTTTACAAGGCTTCTCTAAGCCCTTTGTTAAACTTGTCTGTACTCAGACCTAATTTTCTTCCGTTGTATGATGTAATGTTGATCACAGACATGTGATCTCTGTATGCTCCATGTGTAAGTCAATAAAGAAGTACTTTGTAGAGTTATGTGATGATACCTGCTGTTTGATGGCATCTCGCCCCTTGTTGGTTACCCCAAGTGGAAGGTTTGAGATGCAGTGCAGCAGTAAGTTTCCCTCGGTGAAGATACCAAGGTTATCGAACCAGTAGGACTCAGGAGATACAAGTAGGTGGCAACGTCGCCAGAAATTGCTTCCTGACTAGGGTGTTGTCGTGGACCTGCACACAGCAACAAATAACTTTTCTCCCAACGAGTACAGAGGAGTTGTCAATTCCTCCGGCCTTGTCGTTTACAAAGGATCAACGCAAGAGATAAAAGGTGCAAAGGAAAGTAAAAGCTGAAAGTAAATTGAGGGTGTGAACAATAATGTGAAGATGGACCGTGGTCCCGTGATTTTCACTAGTGATGTCTCTCTCCCAAAAGACGATAAAAGTGCTAGCGAGGTAAACAAATCACAGTTGGGAAATTGACAGGATTATGAAGGCACCACAATGCGAACTATGCTGCAAAGAAAGGAAGGGCTCAAAAGCAATGGGCAGTACGCCAAGGTAAGTAGACCGAAATCCATCTGCATCTACTACGAATCATCCACCTTGAGATATCTATCCAGAACATCTCGCTGGTATTAAGTTGCGAATCCCACCCAAAGTGTAAACTCAAAGCAATAGACAACTGCATTAAAAGAACTTTGCATAAAGTAAACAATCCTTGCACCCGCAGGTACAAGCACCGTTGTTTTATCCCTGGTGGCAACAACACATCCCCTAGTCTCATGTTTATGTCACTCAAACTAGACATCAAGGGGCTGAACCCACAATCGAGCATAACGCTCTCTCTTGGAGTTGCAAATAAAATACTTGGCCAAAGCAAATACCGCAACGGAGAACATGCAATAATTTACTCCAGAACAAAATATAAAAGAGAAGAACCAAATATATTACTCATCACAATCTGAACATAGTCTCATAATCCATCAGATCCCAACAAACTCAGCATAGCAACAACAGAAATTACATAGATGCCTCGATCATGTGAAGCATCTCACGAGGACTCGAAAGTGGAAGCACAAAGGGGGGAGATTAATCACATAGCTACTGGTCACGGACCCATGGTCCAAGGGAAACTACTCACGGTACATACGGGAGGCGTCCACGGCCATGGATGGTCTCCCGGAGGGGGTTCCTCCTCCCGGCAGGGTGCCGGGGCAGCTTCTCCAGGCAGCCCCGATCTAGAAACGGCGGCGGCGGCGGTACAGAGGCGAGTTCGCGGAAAAGAGATCGATATTAGGGGTTTCCACCCCGAGGGGTACATATAGGCGAAGGGGGGCATCGAGGGGACCCACGAGGCAGTCAGGAGGGTCCCTGGCGCGGCCCAGGGTGGGGCTGCGCCACCTGCCCTCCTGGCTGCCTGGTGGTGGCCCCCCTTCCCTCTCTTGGTGATTCCGGAAGCTTCTGTTGCGCTGATTTTTTATATATTTTTCCCGGATTTTTTGGAGCACTTTTAATGTCCGGAAAACCTGAAATACAAAAACAGCAGAAAACAGAAACTGGCAACTGGGTGCACTGAGTTAATAGGTTAGTCCAAATAGGTTCAAAAGTGTATGAAAGTTCAAGAAAAACATGGCAAAGTCACACAAAACATGCATGGAGCAAGCAGAAATTATAGATACGTTTGGGACGTATCACTGTTCATACTAGACATGTGTGCTGCGTGTATGATTATAACATGCATGTCTTAGTATGGGTTTTCGAGACCTTAGTTGTGATCTGGCTGGCGGTCTTTTATACACCAAGTGGCCCTTAGATGTGCGCAGCTTGGGGCATAGTGATGCGATTGCTCGTGACTCTGTCACGTGCACACTTTGTTGTATGATCGAGCCCGCCCTAGACCCCGACTAAGTGATCGGGCTGGAGTCTGGTTATGTAAGGGTTATGATTCAATCGATAACATGGTTGAGGCGACTTGTCTATGAGTATGGGATTTCACCACCCATAATCATTTGGACTTGTGAGCGGGCGATGAGGACCCATCTCAGTTGATCATCCGGCCTGGATGGGATGCCCCTCACGTACGATGCTTTCCGAGAGTGTTCTGTGCTTGGCCTTGTCTGCTTAGACAAGTGGGTACGGCTCGGCTCTCCATGTGATTGAGTTGTGACTGGAATTACATACGCATACCCCGGGTCCCGACAAGTTCACAGTAGGTCACACCAGGAGATCAACATGAGTTCGGTGGTATGATTGCGCTAAGATGGTGGTCATGCGATGATCGGATGGGTTGGGTGGTAACAAAGGACACCTAACTCCTTGAATGGTCGTGCGGCGACCCGTGCAAGTTGTTTGGTCATGAGGTGACCTGGTGCTTGAGTCTGTAAGGACTCCAAGGTAAGCCAAATGATCACGCGACGATCATGTGGGGTCCATGTGACCTTAAACGATGGTTGTGTGTGCATTAGTCTTAATGCTAATAATAATGCTTGATGATTATTTGATTGCATGATGTTGACGATCACATGTTTAACTCATTAATATACTTTAACCTGCATGCCATGTTATTGTTTTGCCTTGGTGCATGGTTGTTCTGAGCTTGCAATTACATTCGATGTACTGACCTGGCGTGTCATACCAGATTTGCAGGCCATGCTTTGGATGTGTAGGACGACGTTCCCGGTGTTTGCGAGCTAGGAGGTGTCCCATCCAGTGTCCCTATGGAGTGGAGTTCATCACCGTCGTCGTCGTTCCGCTGCCGAGTTATATTCCGCTACTAGAGAGTTAGTCTCCTGCTTGATGTCGGCATGGGGGGCGCATGATACAGTGAGGATAGTTCTCTCACTCCTCGTTGGTTACCCCAAGTGGAAGGTGAGATGTAGCGTAGCAGCAAATTTCCCTCGGTAAAGATACCAAGGTTATCGAACCAGTAGGACTCCAAGAGATACAAGAAGGTGTCACAACACTTGACGTGGACCTGCACACAGCAACAAATAACTTTGCTCCCAACGAGTACAGAGGAGTTGTCAATTCCTCCGGCCTTGCTGTGTACAAAGGATCAACGCAAGAGATAATAATAGTGGCAACTGAAAATAAAGATTGAAAGTAAACTAAGGATATAAGAAGTAATGTGAAGATGGACCGGGGTCCCGTGATTTTCACTAGTGATGTCTCTCTCCCAAAAGACGATAAAAGTGCTAGCGAGGTAAACAAATCACAGCTGGGCAATTGACAGAATTATGAAGGCAACGCAATGCTAACTATGCTGCAAAGAAAGGAAGGGCTCAAAAGCAATGGGCAGTACGCCAAGGTAAGTAGACCGAAATCCAACTGCGTCTACTACGAATCATCCACCTTGAGATATCTATCCAGAACATCTCGCTGGTATTAAGTTGCGAATCCCACCCAAAGTGTAAACTCAAAGCAACAGACAACTGCATTAAAAGAACTTTGCGTAAAGTAAACAATCTTTGCACCCGCGGATACAAGCACCGTTGTTTTATCCCTGGTGGCAACAGCACATCCCCTAGTCTCATGTTTCTGTCACTCAATCTAGACATCAAGGGGCTAAACCCACAATCAAGCATAACGCTCCCTCTTGGAGTTGCAACAAATCACTTGGCCAAAGTAAAATACGGCAACGGAGAACATGCAAGAATTTACTCAAGAACAAAATATAAAAGAGAAGAACCAAATATATTACTCATCACAATCTGAACATAGTCTCATAATCCATCAGATCCCAGAAAACTCAGGATAGCAACAGCAGAAATTACAGAAGTGCCTCGATCATGTGAGGCAGCTCACGAGGTCTCGAAAGTGGAAGCACAAAGAGGGGAGAGAAGTGCATCACATAGCTACTGGTCACAGACCCATGGTCCAATGGAAACTACTCACGGTACATACGGGAGGCGTCCATGGCTATGGATGGTCTCCCGGAGGGGGTTCCTCCTCCCGGCAGGGTGCCGGGGAAGCTTCTCCAGGCAGCCCCGATCTAGAAACGGCGGCGGTACAGAGGCGAGTTCGCGGAAAAGAGATCGATATTAGGGGTTTCCACCCCGAGGGCTCAATCTAGGCGGAGGGGGTGTCGAGGGGACCCACAGGGCAGCCAGGAGGCTCCCTGGCGCGGCCTAGGGTGGGGCCACGCCAGGGACCCTTCTGGAGTCCCCGTGGTGGCCCCACTCCACTGCCTTGGTTATTCCGGAAGCTTCCGGGTCGCTGATTTTTATCTGATTTTTCCGGATTTTTTGGAGCACTTTTAATGGCCGGAAAACCTGAAATACAAAAACAGCAGAAAACATCAACTGGCAGCTGGGTGCACTGGGTTAATAAATTAGTCCAAATATGCTCAAAAGTGTATGAAAGTTCAAGCAAAACATGGCAAAGTCACACAAAACATGCATGGAGCAAGCAGAAATTATAGATACGTTTCGGACGTATCAGCGCACAGTCGCCTGATTCCAGCGGCTTCGACCCCAACCTCGCCTTCCCCCACGCCCCCTGCGCACGGCGTCGACATCCGGCTCGCCGGCCTACTCGTCGCCTATGCGTCCACCCCGTCCTTGCTGCGTAGGGAGTCTATCCCCTTCACCGCCGGCTCCGAGTCTTTCGCTGCGGAGATGGAGCACATCATCACCGCCGGCCGATGGATTCCGCGAGGACATTGGTTCTGCCGTCGACCTGGACGGGCCCCTTTGTTGAGCCATCGCCGGCCTTCTTTTTTTGTTCCCCGCGTAGATCACGCCGCCTGTGGCATGTGGTCGCCGAACCATGGCATGTTGATCACCGAACTTTGCTGTTTTTGAAGCGGGAAGACGACTATTTGAAATTATGTGCAAGCCGCCGTTTTCTTGGGGCCGCCCTTGTGGCCGCGGCTGGGGGGAAACTCGCCCCAAGCGTTACCGCCGCCTAGGGCGCCCCCCAAGCGGCGCTAAAATAGCGCCGAAAACCGGCTTGGGGGGTCGAACGACTGGAGATGCTCTTATTAGATTGAGAATTACCGATAATAAGTGCCTGAGTTCTTCGGACTAATGTAAGTATTGAAAGTTGACACTTACACCTTCCCATATTTTCTAGCCTCTTTAGTACCGTGCATTGCCCTCTTATCACTCCGAGAGTTGGCGTCCACCTTCGCCGGTACATCCAAACCCTTGGCATGATACGCTATGTCATCATAAACCTCCTCATATCTTTCCTCAAAACAGCCACCATACCTACCTATCAAGGCATTTCCATAGCCTTTCCGAGATATATTGCCATGCAACATCCACCTCTTCATGACTTAATCTTCATGTCATACATGTTCCTGCTACACTTGCAGCGACATACATTTACATACATCATGATAGCTACATCTTATTTATGTTTGAGTACCTTGTAAAGTGTGAAGATCTTCTATACCTTCTTGTAAAATAGAGTGTTGCCCTTAAGTGAGGAAAAGATCCCAAAGTGGACAAATTTAAAAGATCCCAAAGAGGAAAATGAGAGTTAAGTAGAAAGAGACATTGAGGCCACAAAAAATACAAAAAAAAGAAAAAAGAGAAAAAAGAAATAAAAAGAGAGAAAGGGGCAACACTACTATTCCTTTTGAAATATCCACACTAGTACTTCCTCTTATACTTGTACTCGATAGAGATGATCATACATGCATATAGCTAAGTGGGGACCCTTCACACTATAAAAATTGGCTTGCATATTCCAAGGATGAGCCTCCTCAAACGAGCTCTAGGTCTTCATGAGCGAGCAAGTTGGATGCACCCCCACTAGTTCCATTGGAGAGCTTTTCTTAGCCCATATGTGCATCCGTTGCATGGCAATCCCTACTCCTCACATCATATCTATCATTTGGCCTTCTTGCCTATGATTGTCCTCATTGATGTGAGCCTTTCTCACCCTTTTTGTCTTCCTCCTCCACCATATTTCTCTCTTCTCCATCCTAAGTGTGAATTCTCGTGCTTACGCTCATCCATTGCATGAGTGCTCAAAATATCAAAAAAGAGCAGATCAAATTGACTTGTACCTGGCTAGTGGTCTGGGGACGAGTCAAGATAAAATTCCAAAGAAGACCAAGTGTGAAACTTTAGTAGATTGAGTTCTCAACAAATATATTTTTCTCTTGTATTCCTGTATCCCCTTTCTTGCACACAAACACCATTTGGAGACATTCGAGTCACGGACAGCTAAGAGCTCTTGCACCTAATGTTCTTTCATTGCTTGTTTCAATGCTAATATAGACTCTTGCCTGTTATGACTTGAATTGAATCACACACCTTGATTGCTTTACTTTCAAAGTTCTTATATGGTTGCTAGCATGTCACCACAGAAGTTATGCTTGTTATCATTTACCTACTCGAGGACGAGCATGAATTAAGCTTGGGGATGTTGATACGTCCCAAATGTATCTATAATTTCTGCTTGCTCCATGCATGTTTTGTGTGATATTGCTATGACCTAGATACACTTTTGATCATATTTGGACTAACTTATTAACTCAGTGCACCACAGTGCCGGTTCCTGCTTTCTGCTGTTTTTCTATTCCAGGTTTCCCCCATATTAAAAATGCTTCAAAAATTTGGGAAAAATCGGATAAAAAATCAGCGCAACGGAAGCTTCCGGAATCACCAAAGTGGGGCCAGAGGGCCACCACCAGGGACCCAAGCGGCCACCTGGCGCGACCTAGGGTCTGGCCGCGTCGGGGGGGGCTAGACCCCCGGTGCCCCTGGCTTCCCCCCTTCACCTATATATTATACGTGACGCGAAACCCCCGAGGAGAGAACCCTTTTTCGCGATCTCGCCTCTGTTCCGCCGCCACCGCTCTTCCAATATCGGGAGCGCCAACAGCCCTCTTCCCGGCACCCTGCCGGAGGGAGGATTGACCTCCGGGAGCTTTCCCTCCACCATGGACGCTTCCCGGATGTGCCGTGAGTAGTCTCCCGTGATCAGTAGCTATGTGATGTTCTCCTCCCCTCTTTGTTCTTCATGGTTTAGACCTCGTGAGTTGCCCTACATGATTGAGGCACATATTTAATTTTCTGTTGTTGATATGCTGAGTTTGCTGGGATCTAATGGATTATGAGACTATGTCCAGATTGTGATTGAGTAATATATTTGGTTCTTATCTTATATATTTTTGTTCCTAAGTAATTCTTGCATGTTCTCCGTTGTTGTTTATTGCTTTGGCCAAGTAGTAGGTAGTGACTCCAAGAGAGAACGTTATGATCGATTGTGCGTTCATGCCCCCCGATGACATGCTTGAGTGACAGAAACATGAGTCTGGGGGATGTGATGTTGCCACAAGGGGGAAATAACGGTGCTTGTAACCGCGGTTGCAAGGATTGTTTATTTTACGTAAGGTGTTTTTTAATGCAGTTGTCTGTTGCTTTGGGTTTACACTTTGGGTGTGGCTCGCAACTTAATACTAATGAGATGTTCTGGATAGATATCTCAAGGTGGATGATTAGTAGTAGATGCAGTTGGATTTCGGTCTACTTATTTTGGCGTATCGCCCATGCTTTTGAGCCTCGTCCTTTCTTTGTAGCATAGTTAGCATTGCAGTGCGTTTTTAATCCTGTCAATTGCCCAGCTGTAATTTGTTACCTCGCAGAGCAGTTTTATCGTCTTTTGGGAGAGAGACATCACTAGTGAACATCACGAGACCCCGGTCTATATCCTCATCATTGTTTACACGCTCTTTTATTTTCCTGCTTTTACTTTCTAGTTGCTATCACCATTATCATTATTAACCGTTGCGTTGATCCTTTGTAAACAACAAGGCCGGAGAGATTGAAAACCTCTCTGTACTCGTTGGGAGCAAATTTATTTGTGTTGTGTGCAGGTCCAGGTCAAGGAAGCAACTTTTGTCTAAAACGGTGCCATTGTTTCCTTGCCACCTACTTGTCATCTCCAGAGTCCTACTGAAGACAAACCTTGGTATCTTTACCGAGGGAAATTTGTCGTTATCCTACATCTCACCTTCCACTTGGGGTAACCAACGAGGAGAGAGTATCAGCCGCCCGATGGGAAACATCACCACCACCCCGGACGCCCAATTCTATCGTGCACATTGCGTGCTTTATTACGTTGTGCTAAGCCTTCTTATGTTGTGTAACGCACTTCAGTTTGTGGCGGGAAAATATTCGGTTCTTTAGATTTTTTTCTTCACACGTCGATTAGGGAGAACTTTTAACGTGGGTTCGTGTTGGGAGGTGTTCGGGCGCGAAAAGAAACATTCGGTCATTACTACCTGCATGAAGGAACAAACATTTGCTTAGATTACGTCCATGAGGAACGTCAGTCAGTTACTAGGGTTGAACATTTTTTCTTTTGATAGTTGAATGCACAAGTGTTGTGCAAGGTTTAGAAATGATGGTACATAGTTCCGGAGATCTTCATGTTTTATTATTTGTTATTATTGTGCTTTTTGTTATTTTCTTTCTTTATGTGTGTGTTAGTGAGTGCATACATATGGATAAAAACATTGTATTATGTTGTGATTTGACTACAAGCATACATTTTTTTAATAAATAAGTAAGTGTAGTTCATAGTTTCAAAAAAAGAAGCAAGTGTTGTCCACTTTGACTTAGAGCATCTCCAGCCGCGGCCCCAAGAGGCCCCCAAGACGGCGCTATTTGCGCCGGATGGAGGAAAATCGCCCAGCCGCGCCCCCAAGAGCCCAAATAGCGCCGGATTGAGCCGAAATTGAGTCCGGCGATCCCAAGCCAAACCCGTCGCGTTGGGGGTCGCTTGGGGTCGCCGGATGAAAGGAAAGCGCGCGAACGGAAGGAAAGCGCGCGCGCCACGCGCCGCGACCCACCTGTCGGCGTGTGAACACGCGTCGTCGTCATCCTCTCGCCTCGGCTTCCCCGCACCTGCCGCCGCCGCAGCGAATCAATGCGGCGCCGGTGACGAGTCCAATCGGCACAGAGAGCATCAATGCAGCGCGTCGAGACACCCAACGGCCCGTCGGCCGCGCCGCCGCGTGTCCCGCTGTCTGTTCGCGTTCTTCCCCGCTATAAAAAGGGGCTCGCCGGGGCGCTCTAGCCGCGCATTCTCTTCTCGAGCTCTCCTCTCTTTCTCGCCTTCTCTTCTCGAGCTCTCCTCTCGATCGCCATGGCCGACGACAACCTCGCCTGCAACGGCTTGAGGAGCCGCAACCTATCGCAGATGGAGGCGCTTCTCCTCGCGCAGGCCGGCTACCCATGCCCGCCGGACTCCGGCGCGTTTTGCCGGGAGGTGGACGCCGTCCGCGCTACGATGACGGCGACAGAGCACGCCGACCCGGACAACGCGCCCAACAACACGCCGGCCTGGGAGGCATACTTCGCCGCCCGACGAGCCCAGGCCGTCGCCTCCAGCAATGGCCTGACGCCGGTGGTTGGTCGCAACAACCGCGACGGGCGACTCCGGTGGTGGAGCGCGCATGGCCGCACGCTGGAGTACGTGATGCGGTACATCGAGAACGGCAACACGCCGCGTCTCGATTACCCACTGCTGGGCTACGGGGCCGCGATGACGACCCGCCGCTCCTACAGCCGCGCCACACCGCTGTGGGCGACGCTGCCGCGCGACGACGGCGGCTCTTCTTCCTCCTCTGGCGGGCGACCTTCGCGCTCCACCGGCTCCCATTCATCGGGGCCGGCATTCTCGTCGCCGCAGTTCTTCACCCCGGTGAAGCTGGAGGTGAAGAAGGAGCCCACCCCGGCGCCTTCCGGTCACCTCAGCCGCGGCGTCACCATCGGCACCCCATCGGCGCAGCCAAAGCGCTGTGGCTTCCTGGGCTCCATGCTCGGGAAGAAGAAGGGCAAGGAAGTCGCCCCGCCTCCGCCTCCACCGACGGCCGACAACGACGACGAGGATCTCGACGCCCAGATGGCGTGGGCGAGGAATGATTACCTCGTCGAGCAGATGCGCCTCCAGCAGGAGGCGTGGGACCTTGCCAAGGCGAAGAAGCGCGCCGAGGCGGCGAGGGCCGAGGCGGCGAAGAAGAAGGCGTCACGCGGCGCGGGCAGCAGCAGCCGCAGCAAGTGGGCGCCTCCACTGCCGCCATTCATTGTGCTGGACGCCACAGACGAGGGGGAGGAGGAGGTGCCGCTGCGGGTGCGCAGGAGACCGCTCGGCGGCGGGATTTGTGGCGCGCAGGCCGGCATCAAGCCGGAGCCAAAGGATGGCGGCGACGACGACGACGACGATGGCGCCGCCGGCGGCATTGCTGGAGGAGGCGCCCAGGAGACGTCCATGGACGCCCTCTACGCCTTCTTGTTCCAGCACTAGACTAGTTTTTCTTTTTTTCCGTCGTTTATGTAAAATTTGCCCGAACTTTAATGAAATCGGTCGAAGTTAGTCTAATTTACTTGATTTGGCCCAAATTTACTTAAAATTGGTCAAAATTTGACCGAATTTGGGGATATCTTGGGGCCGCGGCTGGTTAGCCGGTCCTCCAAGCCGCTATCGCCGCCCGAATGACCCCCAAACGGCGCTAAAATAACGTCGAAAATCACCTTGGGAGGACGAACGGATGGAGATGCTCTTACTGCACAGTCAGTCGCACGTTCAAGCAGGCCAAAATTTCGTCGCTTGGCCCGGACTTGAAACCGGGTATGAAAAAAAAAGGGAGATAAAAAAGGAGCACTGCACTTCTCTCTTCTGTCTTCTCTCCTCCGACGCCCCTCGAATCCAATCCCATCCCCAAAATTTCCGAATTCCGCCGCGATCCCTAGCGAGCGATGAAGAAACCTAACCCTACTCCCTCCAAGCCCCCCACCTCCGCCAAGGCCCCCGGCGGCGGCGGTGGCATGGCGCCGCGCAAGTCCCGCTGGGGTCCTCCGCCCGCCGCCGGCGCAGCCGGAGACAAGGCCGCGTCCACCTCCCGCCGCACCCCGACCCCCACCCGTCCCTCCAACGCCAGGCGGCACCCCGCTCCTCCCGCCCCCGCCCCCGCCCCTGCCCCGCAACCCCGCAACCTCGCGTCGCCGCCGGCGGCCGCCATCCGCCAGCAGCCGCCGCTGATGGAGACGCCTCCCCCGCCGCCCTACGGCTTCCACAACCTCGACCGCCGCACCATGCAGCTGGCCGACGGCACCGTGCGCACCTACTTCGCCCTGCCCCCCGACTACCCGTTCGACGCCGCCCCCTTGCCACCGATCCCGCACTTCCCGCGCGCCGGCCCCGAGGCCTGGCCGCTGCAGCCGCAGCAGCAGCAGTTCCCGCAGCACGATGGCAAGCGCAGGCACCCCGACGAGGGCTTCTCCAGGCACCCCGATGAGGCCTTCTCCAGGCACCCCGACGAGGGCTTCTCCAGGCAGCCGAAGCAGGCCCGGTTCGAGCCGCCGCCGTCGCAGATGCAGCAGCCCCGGGTCGACCGGCAGGCGCTCAGGAAGGCCTTCCTCAAGTACTCCAAGATGCTCAATGAGAACCCGGCCCAGAAGCGGGGCTACCTTGAAGGCGGACGCGTCCAGTGTCTCCCCTGCGGCAGGTTTGGTGATCCTGCCTTGCTTGTCACTTCCTTACTAGGAAGCATTCTTGTACATATTCTACTCAGTTTTTTGCGCTGGATTCTTTCAATTGTTGAGCTCGCTCTTACTACGCTTTGACTTCATATTGCTTTGCTATGTGTCTCTTATCTTCATAAACCAATACTCCTAATATTATATGCATGTTTAGCTGGAGAGACCCACATTACAAATGCTGGCCTATAGTTTTGTGCGCTAGGTTTTTATGATGGTTCAGTCAGCATAGATTCTATATGTGGCCTACTTGGTGATGGGCGACAACCAGTCAAACTGTTCATTCCTCTAGATGTCTCTTGGAATAAGTAGGAGTAATTTCAGGTGAATTGTAGCTTTGGTATTGCTTCATTTCATCTGATACAGGCATGTAACTGAACTGCATTCGACGGAGTGCCTTGACAGACTTTCTGCTCTCTGCTACTGCAATGCCGCTCTGGTTCCTGAAATTAGTTTCTGGTATTGATTTTTTTATTTCCTTGGGTGAGAGCAACGTTATCATCATATTCTACAAGGCTCTTTATTTTGTTTCTGTGAGCTTGCCTCTGTGCCTAACACATATCATATGTGATTCATGCCGTCTCTTTTCTTACTCTTGTAATCACCGAGAGAACTGCAAGGCTTTCGTTTCTACTTTGGCATCGTATTTTAGATTTGATAGTGTTGTCATTTGAACTCTGTTATTAGATTATCGAAAAAGATAACTGCCACATGTGTGGGCGGAGGCACCCTTGCCCACACGTTTTTTGATGACGACTTAAGAACGCGGAGGATGGAAAATCCCAGCGAAAAACGGCAACTTTTCTGTCAAAACGAGCTTAAGCGCGAAAGTTGCCATCCTTGCACACTAAAGTTGCCACCAAAAATGTGTGGGCTTGCCATACACTCCGCCCACACGTGTGGTGGATATCGCGGTCCTAGATTATTAGTGTGAAACTTCAAGTTATTTCTTGCATATTTTTTTCAGAGCTACTTGTTGTGTGATTTTTTTATTCAGTGTGCTAGTACACTGCTCTGGAACAATATATGTACTGCATATTTGGTTCCACTTCTTGCAGATGAGTAGTTATACATATTGGCTGATACTGCTCAGTCAGATATGATACTAATATATTTGTTTGTTGGCTATGAATAATATGCGTTGAAGTACATTTGCGTGGTTTGTAACCAATTGTACAAATTTGAATCCTGTACCAGCCGGAATGCACCATTCCACCATCCAAAACATCTTAGCGTAGGCTGCATTAATTACTAGCCTTGGTTTTGTCTGACTCTGGCCATGTTGGTCAACTATGGTTTGAGCGATTCGCAAGTAGGAGTGGACCTCATCACACCAGTCTGCATCATGCCCTGATCTGGCTCTTGCCTCACATCTGTGCATGAATTGTGTGCCAAACTTGTACTGGGCTACTGGCTCACTGCCGCATGCACAGTTTCATGTTACTCCGTCATGCCGCTCAGAGAACAGCGCGCACTGTCCTGGAGCTGGATTGTGCCATGTCAGGAGCATAGTTGTAAAATTGAGCTAGATTGGCAGTCCAGCTAGAAAACCATGTAACAGGTGCCTGTCCTGTCTGGTTCAGTTAGAATACCATTTAAGCATACGAGCCGGATAAATCCCAGTCCGACTGCCTGATTCTGCGCTGAATCTGGAGAAAACCAGGAGCAGTCAAACAACCCAAGTGCGCCAAGGGAGTCCTCTTTTGGCATTCTGCCTAAAACCACCTAAGTGTGTGAAGGGACTCCTATTTTGATATTCTATTGATAATTAGTGCATGGGTTGCGTTTGAAACCACGACCTCATCTAGCGAGGTCTAAATTCCATCGCTACTAACCAGCCAGACCTAATTACTTTGTTGTATAACACATTAACACCCAAATTGGACATATCTGGTCTTCCGCGAACACGGTCAAATCTGCAAACCACATGTTTGACCATGAACCGATGAACTTTTTTTTTTTGCGGGGATGAACCAATGAATTTGAGAGCCTGACCAGTCACTGGTCCAGCTTTTAAAAGTATGACCAGGAGCTTGGTACAATGTAGCAGTGTACCAAGAGCATAGTTTTGAGAATTGTGAGGGGGGATGCGAGTGAGGGAGAAATAGAGGCATGAACAGTTGAGGGGGGATGCGAGTGAGCTTGATTCCAATGATATTTTTTGATCTTTTCTGGGCCAGTATGTCTCATTTGCATGGGCTTCCAGTGATATTGCTTTTGAATGCTTGTCGGAGGGGTCTGTCCATCTGTGAGGGTGAGCTCACGCTTGTGTAATAGAGATGTTAACTAATGATTATATTATTGCTATTGTATATCTAGAAATGAAGGGGAGCCTTGGCGCAGTGGTGAAGCTGATAGGGAAATAGTTGATATTATTTTAATCGAAGTATCATTTTTTCCTGAACAATCTACAATTGTTCCCAAAAAATTTCTCATCCTAATGGGAACATAAGAGACACACCCTCATAGAGGCATCATTATTACTTACCAGACCCAGACCCAGACCCGACCAACGTGACTGGAGAAAAAGTAGACCTGGTTGCTTGTTGGATCTAGGTCTATGGGCCATGAGATATTGAGATCATCCCTCTGAAATTTGAACCTACAACCCCCTGTTTTAGTTGGTTTATAATCAACTTGCAAGTAAGAACATAGTATAATATTCGAAAAAATTAGCACATTTTAGTTGCCTTATTGCTTCTTAAATTTAGTTTTAGCTATATGTTCCATCTATATATTTAGTGTTCTAGTGGCTGTAATATATTTCTACTATGGGGTAGAATATTGACAGGAAGTACAGAAGGTAGATGCCACCGAAATGGTAGATTAATTGGATTGACATTTGTCCCTCCTCCACCCTATCCCCTTAAGGCTTGATGCTTTTCATTGTTGATGCAAACTTTATTTTGCATATCCACGTTGGTTTCCATGTGCGATACTTCCATAGTTTATTCAGACTTGCCATATCTTTAGTCTCCATTTGGTATTTCTTCTTTCCTTTCGTGAGTTGCAGATTCATACCGTGTTGAAAACACATTTTTGTGTTCCACAAGCCGATTGTCGGCACGATTACCTTTCCTTACATTTCACAAAGATTGGCATGCATACAGTGCCATCAAAACCCTTTGATAGAACGTCTTTCCTTTGACGCCCTTCATTTCTGATCAACGGTCAGAACTTAACGCACCTGCGTGTGTATACAAGTTAAGAGTGGGTGAGTGATACAAATGGCAAACTTCAGGATTGGTGAGTGGGGGTAAATGGATGAGTTAATGGCATGTTGGGACTAAATTTCAATATTAGACAGGTTATGGGCTACTATGTGATATTAGTTACCACTCCTTATCTATGCATGGTAGGGAACCTCTGGTGTGGCCTAGACAACTTCCCACATTACCAGCTGGAGTATGTTATGTTACTGGTGAACAAATATACCTACACATTTTTCTTGCCATGGCCCATGGGCTCTTCTTTGGGGGGATTTGATGATTTGCCCCACCTTACTTTTTCATTTGATGATTTGCCACGGGTTGTCTCAATGACGGGTGGACCCGTCCCCACTTGTCATTCTCAGGGGGGTGGCAAATCATCAAATGGCAAAGTAAGGTGGGGCAAAAGATCAAATTTGCCTCTTCTTTGGCATTGGAATTCTGTTTTCATGCTTTCTTGTGTGTGACCTATATGCTTTGGGGCTTGCACAATGTATTTGGCATTCTTTTTCATTTGCAGACCATGTCATATAACAGTTTTGATGGTTATTTATTTTTGGTAGATACCAGCTCATGTTAACCACGTCTTAATTTGTTTGTGATTATGTGTGGTCAATGTGCACAATTCCAGGTCTTCTAAGGACTTTGCTGATGTGCACGGGCTTGTCATACATGCTTACAACCCACCAAATGCAGATTCATTTGTTGATCACCTTGGTTTACACAAGGCATTGTGCGTCCTTATGGGATGGGATTATACAAAAGTCCCTGATAACTCTAAGGCATACCAGTCGTTACCTCCCGACCTTGTTCGGGCAAATAGGGAGGACCTTATTATATGGCCTCCAACTGTTATCATTCGTAACACTGCCACTGGGAGGAAGAAAGATGGACGCTCTGAGGGTTTGGGAAACAAAGAAATGGATAAGAAAATTGCAGGTATGTCTATACTGTAGTCTCCAGCTTATAAAGTGAAACAGTTTTTGCATAATTGGTTGGATAAGCGCACATAAGTTTCTTATTGACACTCACTATGTGCCTCGTATCAATTTTTCACATCTATCCAAGGGACCTAAAAACTTGTATGATGATGCTTTAATGACCTTCCACCCCGGTCTTTCATTTCCCACTGAAACATTATTTATTGTATTGATCTAGGAACATTGTGGGCCCATAGGAATTGAATATCCAGGACCACCATATAGCTCGTCAAACTGATCTGAGAACACTGAACCTTTTTCCATTTTTGTATGAAGTCAATCCGCGTACTACTCAACCACATTACTCCATGTGGCAAGGTTGACTCAGCTGTCTGATTGTGTAGAGTAGCTGGCTTGATACGAGCTTGCATGTTTTAAACTTCAGTGAGGGATGGGGAGGATTGTGTGGTTATCCTATTTTGTTGGGTTAGAGAGCAGAACTGTCTTGGCTGATTGGAGGGTGGTGATTGTGGCCATCCTATTTTGTTGAGTTACAGAGCAGAACTGTCTTGGCTGACCCAGTAGCACTGGACTGCTAGAATATTTTCTTCTACCAGATGAGTATGGGAGTTTTGATATTGCGTTCTTGCAAGGTTAATCTCTGCACTAGTAGTGGGGGTATATCTCAGGTGCATTGTTTGCCTTCCATGATTAGTGGCGTCTAACGCCATTATACGGTGTTGAATATGCATTCCTCGATATGCATAGAGTACTGTACAGACTGTAAGGCTCATTCGTTTTGCAGGATTCCCTTAGGATTTTGACCATCAGGATTTTTTCCTATGCATGTCATTCATTTCATAGGAATGGCAGTACTAGATTCCTTAGGATTGTGTCCATATTGGCCTAATTCCTATTGATTCTTAGCATTAGGTGAGTCCTCATGGAAAATTCGTAAGGATTGGAGTGGAGAAGGCATTCCATTCCTTTACTTTCCCCATTCCTTTGATTTCAATCCTGTAACCGAATCTGCCAAAGTTATTGCACTGTCCCAGCAAAATAGTTTGCTGTGGCTTTGTTTTAATATCTGAAGTGCATATCCTGGTTTCAAATTCAAGGAGCTCAATTAAGCTCTGATATGTGAGTCTGGAAAGCACACACCTACTTCCAGTGCGCTATGTTTCATAGTCAGACCTGGGTGTATTTTCTCATCTCTATCCAATGTTTTGCCTGGCCATATTTCTCTGTGAGGGGAGGACTATAACATCACATTGGGCTTCAGATTCCTTGGTAAATGGAATATCTAATCAAGCAATGATGTTGAGTGTCAATTTAGACTTGAATATTGAGCCACATTAGACTTCAAGATATAAATCGACATAAGAAGTGCCTTTCCCAGTTATGCAACTACTGCTCTGTTGAGCACATGTTTATGAAGTAATGCCATATATAGCACAGTAATATTTGCTGTGTTGTCATCTATCTTTGTTTTCAGAACTAGGGTTTGCTGGTGGCAAGTCGAAGTCCTTGTATGGAAAGGAAGGTCATCTGGGTCTGACACTTGTCAAGTTTGCAAACAACCCATCTGGCTTGAAGGAGGCTGACCGCCTTGCTGAGTTTCTCGAGAGGCAAGATCATGGACGTGTAGGTTGGTCACGTGCACAGGCGACTCGCAACTTAGACCCTGATACAAACCCTTTGCTGGTTGAGACTGATAACAAGGGTGAGAAAAAGAGAATACTTTATGGGTCCCTAGCAATTTCCTCTGATCTGGATGAACTAGACTCAGATTCGAGAAAAAGAGCTACCGTCAAGAGCAGAAAGGAATTTGACCCATCTGACTAGTCTCTTTTCACAAAAGCCCACCACCCCATCAGTTTGTTTAATTTGCACCATGGAGACTTAATCATGCGACTGCTGTGTTGTTATCTGTATCTTCTGTCAGTTTCTAGAGACATGTGACTGCTGTGCTCCGGATACCTTAGTATGGATATAATACCTGCTCTTAGGAGGCTTCTACATATAATTATGCCTGGGATTTATTTTGTATCAAGTCTTATCCATTGCTCACTGATTGAATGATTATCTGGAAGAATATTCTTCCAAATTGGTAGTTATTTATTGCATCATCAACTGCATGCAGTATGGACTTGGTAGATAGGTTTTGACACTGTTCATGATTATCTTGTCTGGAAGACTAATATTCTTCCAAATCAATAGTTCTTTATGGCACTTTATTCAAAGTGAGGATGCAGTACATTTTTTGTAGGGATCAACGGTTAGATGATTCTATATATTGTTGCATTAGGTGAGTGCTATTATTTTGCCTATTTCTAGGGAACTGCCATAATCTTTGGTTGGCCCCTAATGTTTGTATTGGGGTACTGATTCCAGCAATCTGTTGCATGGAAAAAGATGATGGTAAAACCACTTAAATGTCATGCGGTGCTCTTAAGTACCTTTTGTTCAACACGTATTGGCATTAGGGGCAGCTGTGATTTTGGTTCCACCACTTTGACAATTAGGTTCTGAAGGAGATAGGGTTCAGAGATGATAATGGAATAACTGTACACATGCTTATAGCATTTTCTTGAATCTACTCTGAAATATTATTTAGTTGAAACACCACACGCTCTAGTTACGATGCAATATCATATTAATTAATAGGTAATGGTTGGAACAAGTGAAATTTGGCGCTATGTATTTTTTCTGCCATTGAATCACTCGTTATTGGTATGGATAATTGTTGATTTATGTATACTCAGCAGTCTGGTGCTGGCGCAGCATCACTTGCTTGCAGTGTTTGTTTCCTGAAAAGTTGTACCTCTAGTGTGGAGTCCAGTGCATCTCGAGGGCCAGATATTTTGGTTGGTTTGCCCTCCCCAACTTTCCCCGGAATCTCTAACACCCATTCCGGTTGACAATTCTAGCTAGATAGGGTCTAATTAGCTAGGATTTTCAAGCGTATGGGGGTTGAAGATTCCAGAAGAAGCTGGGGAGGGGCTCCTCAGTCTTCTCTCCATCATGGTGTCAAATATGATTTTAGCTGTTTCTTGTTGCTGGGAGTTCAGTGGTGTTGGTTTGTGGCCTCCTTAAAAAAAGACCCATTCTGCTGAGTGTTTCCTGTTGCTGGGAGTATGTACCTTGAGCATATGTACCTTGAGCTATATGTCATGTAACATGTATATTGCTTTCCCACAGCCGCGCGTGTGGCCGCTCATCAAATGTGATTTTGTCGGCTTAGCTGCTGGTCAGAATGAAAGGACATAATAATCAGATGACAATACCTGGAATGGCACCTTAAATCTACTTGGTTCCATGCTGCTGCAGTAGTGCAGTTGCTGCTCCATCTGTGGCTGTTCTGGTGTTGCAGTGATCACAACATTGTGTCTGTCGTGTCGTCTACGTCTCGAGGTTGCTTGATTTGGTATCTGGTTAGCGACGCGCCAGTCGGTGTATATGTAGGAGAAGATTGAAAATAGCACTGTCCTCCAAGTTAGCGGAAGCCTAGCTTGCAACGAATGCTATACGAATAAAAACCACGTTAAGACTTGTTGCCTGCCTAGCCTAGTCAACACAGTTTTATAGCACGACTTGATGCATTTCCAAGGTACAACTGGACACGTGACACGCGCTAGATGCGGCGGCATTGGAGCCCTAATTACAGTGATTGATCCCATCTGTATGCGAGCTGCTCGTAGTCAAATAAAACTAACCATTAACAAAGTAGAGTCTGAAGCTACCAAGGAGGAAGGAGCTCATTCTGCACGCATTTGCCATCGCCTTGTTCATCCAGCTTTGGCCCTCGCTCACAGAGTGAAAAGATGGATGCCCATGGCGCGATCGACTCGCTCCTGGGCCGCCTCACCACCGTCCTCGTCAGCAAGGCGCAGCTGCTGGGCGGCCTCCGCGGCGACGTCGAGTTCATCAACGACGAGATGGAGAGCATGAACGGCCTGCTGCTGCACCTCGCCGAGTCCCACAGCCGGGACGACCAGGTCCGGGCGTGGATGAAGCAGGTCGTCAACCTCAGCCGTGATTGCGAGGGCAACGTCGAGCTTTATGTCAGGTATGGTGGAGGCCCTGGCGCTGGAAAGGACATCGTCGGATCCTTGCTCTGGCCACTCCGGTTTGTGCGCACCGTGTCTGCCCGCCACCGCATCGCGACGCGGATCCGGGAGCTCAAGGTACGGGCCCGTGACATCGGCGATAGGCAGAAGAGGTACGGCGTCACTGTGCCACCGGCACCTGCTCGCGCCATCGCCGATACTCCGGCTCCGCAACCAGGCGGACCGGAGGAGGAGGAGGATCTACGAAGACGTGAGTTGCTCTGCGGTGAACCGCCGGACACTATAGTGGAGGACAGCAACAGGGTCCTCGACTGCTTTCTTCACAAGGAATTTGTTAACAATGGTGATAGCAAACGCAACAGGGAGTTCAAAATGATCTGCATCCAAGGAGTGGGCAGCGTGGGGAAGACGACCGTCGCACGGAAGGTGTTCGAGCACCCTTCCGTGGCGAGCTCGTTCGACCACACGGTCTGGATCAACAATGGAGGGCTGAACAGAGAATATCACGAGGTCCGTAGGGAGATGTTCCAGCAACTATACCTGGAACACAGGATAGTCAGTTTAAGCAAGGACGACGAGGAGTCGCAGAATTGTGAGCTTCTGTCAGGTAAAAGCATTCTGGTCGTTCTTGATGCCGTCGTCGATGACCGTGGACACGGACCGATGGAGTACGGTCCGAGTTTTCATCTTGCCCGCGCGATGCACAGTGACTTTGAACATTACGGTGTCCGTGCTAACAGTGCTCTAATCATGACTGGAGGTTACTTCAGTCACTTTCTCAACAAAGATTTGTCATTTCACATTGGAGCATTCCATTGTGAAGCTCGCCCAAATTTCTTCAGAAGCAGAGCACTGGGTCTTGCCAGGTGTGAAGGTTCTGCGGTACTGGCCGTTTTAGTGAAGTGCTACCACGATACCTTTGCACTGCAGCTGTTCCTTCGTCTACTGTATGTCAATCCTCACAGGGCTACGGTGGAACTCGAAACCTTGTGCCGCGCCTTAGAGGAGAACAGAAACAATACTGCGAAGGCGATGCTTATGTTCTGCTACAATGAGCTCCCAAGCCATTACAAGAGCTGCTTGATGTACCTAGCAATCTTTCCCCAAGGACACATGGTCATGACAGCTGATTTGCTTAGGAGGTGGGCTTGTGAAGGACTGATAACCAAACGAAGCGCTGGGTCGAGCACGGTCGATGATCAGGCTGAGCGCATCTTCGACTCGCTGGTCACTCGAGGGTTCATATGTGCAGGAGAAACCAGCAATGCAGGCAAGATCAAGAGCTTTACGGTAAATCGTATAGTTCATGAGTTCATTGTTACAGATGTAGGCTTCGTTGATGTATCACCCCGGCCTGAACTGGCTCATCGCTTCTCCATCAACAGTGGGGTAGCAATACAGGAAGAATCTCTGTCTGAATCTTATTCTGATCCATCTGGGTGTGGCATCTTGACTACAATTGAGTCTCTTTCTAAATCTGACCAATGGCAGTTTCTGAAGGTGCTGGATCTTCGAGGCTGCAAAGGGTTGAAGAAGAAGCATCTAAACAGTATTTGCAAGATAGTACTGCTCAAGTACTTGAGCCTCAGGGACACAGATGTAACTGAACTGCCAAAGAACATTGACAAGTTGCAGTGCCTGCAAACATTGGATATCCGACAAACAACGGTGCGTGCGTTCGCCACAAAATCCGTTTCGCTTCCAATGCTAAAGCATCTGCTTGCTGGGAAGAGGGATTCTGCATCTCCAAGCAATGACTCTGATGCTGATAGGTTTGAAGAGCCGTTTGAGGCGGTGCGCCTTCCCAGGAGCATCCGAAGAATGGAAAAACTGGAGGTGCTCTCTCACGTTGAAGTTGCCCACAGTGATGATCTGACTGACGTTGGCGAGCTGCTACACCTCAGAAAGCTTGGGGTGATTCTTTGAGGCTGGGGCGGCTCCTAAGCTCGAGCTGATTGTCTGGTCTTTTGTCTCCGTGGAAATTCTTTCAGGACTCATCCATCTTCCCAAGTTGAAGAAGCTTGAACTCAAAGGTGACACCTGTGACATAGACTCCGTGAAAGAAGCAATTGAAGGACATCCCAACCATCCTGAATTGAAGTACAATGGACAGCTGCAATGCAAAGAAGCTGGAATTGGAGGTGCTTCCTCTGCTCTGTGAGCAACCGATCAGTTACTCTCCATCAACAGGAAGCTCGGGTCGAAACATGTGGTCACTTATCCTCGAATAAAGATGCAGATGAAGAAGATTTGGTCATCTTCTTCTAGCAGCCGTGTGTATGTTTGCCTTTCTTCTGCGTGTATATGTGTCTGCTTTAATTTTCTATTATTGCTGGACTTGGATTTTATTATGTTCTTGCCTTAGCAGTATCTTATGGTTTATTTATGGTGCGGTATATGATTTGTGTGTAAACTGTGCTATTTTCTTCTATCATGCGTGAGCGAACAATTATGTGAATCTGTATTTTATGGGTACCCTGTGATGGAGAATTTGTGTGCTGTTTATAAACTGGCAGAGTATGAAAGTTGGTTATCTGAAAATATTGCAGGTTCACGATGAATATTACTGTTTCTTGTCATTATTTTACCATATGCAGACTTCGCTATGGCAGATATTGAAGGCTTAATCAGCTGTTTTGTGAGTTAGAATTGTAGTCATACTCTGCACCATTTTTCTTTGTGCGTTTCTTTCTCAGCACATCCACCACTGCATCATAGTCCCGCCTATTAGACAGCCAAAAATCTTAAATTGGGTAAAGCCAGTTTCAAAGTTTCTTAAATGGGTAAAACTGAGTTCAAATTTACTTAAATGGGTCAACCGGTGTCTCGAATGTGCAACTAGGAGGGTAAAATGTGCAATTCACTTTTATATTAACTTATGATAATTTATGAAAGGTCAATGGTTAAAACAAGTGAACTGAAATGTGGCACATCTATAATTTTTTTGCCGCTGAATTCTGCTTTCGAAAATACGGATCCTTGTTGTTGTCGTCGTCGTCGTCGTCACAGGTGCTCCCATTCCCAGCGGACCCTCTAATTGTGGTTCCATAGCAAAAAATGTGTGTGGGAAAAGTGGAACTGGCACATCACCGCTACCTATATCTACACGGTATTTCGTGGAGTCTACTGCATCCCCATTCTCCAGCAAATCTGCCCTTTTTTAGCAGCACTTGGTGCTAGTGCCGGTGCAGCAGCAGTGTGTGTGTCCTAATGCTGCCTGTCTGTCATTTGTGCTGCTCTGCTCTGCCCACCACGCGTGGCCGGCCGGCCGGCTGGCAGCCATGAGAGGCGATCTGGTCGGCGTCGCTGCCGGCCAGCACGGAAGGATCAGAATGATCAGACACAGAGACCCGGGGGCGGCAGCACAGCGCTGGCCGGTGGTGGACTTGGATCTTAATTTGATGCTGCTGTAGCTAGTCAGTGCTCTGCCTCTGCCTCTGGTGTTGTTGCAGGGATCGCAACATGTCTCCCATGACATGCCGCTGCTCTGTCGAGGTCGAGGTCGAGGTCGAGGTCGCCTGCTTCAGCTTTGCTTTCCGGTTAGTTACGTATCAGAGGAGTAATCACGTAGTAGGCCCCGGAAGATGTATGTTTTTCTTATTGGTTGCATTGCATGTGATGAGAGGTCAAAGCAAAGCAAAGCGAAGCAGCCAGGATGTGTGCGGATCGTGGCTCGCGGTTGCAGTGTCAGTGTCTTGCCCTAACAGTCAGTCACAGGCTTCGTTGCTTTGCCTTTCTCTTTTCGGATAGATAGATTCGTCACCAAGCTATGCACGGAGGTGATTTGATCGGTCCATGATAGATTGTGATTAACGGACGTTTTTATTGCGTCTTTATTTTTGATAAATAGTGTTTTTATCAGTTTAAAATACAGCATCAAGCGGATACAAAACATAATGAGGAATACCTGATTTTATATATGTTCAAAAAAGATGCACACAGCTGAACACCAAAGAACTAATAAAATGTAAATAAGAACCGACATATCGATAACATAACAGTAGATTCATATAAAATCGATACTATGCCTATATCGAAAGAAAGAGATCGGTGGATGTATTCAAAGATTATGCTGTCATCCATGTTTTTAGTGCAATTTACTATACATAGACGGTCCCTCCATTCAGCAGTACAGCAGCCATGTGTGAGCAGAGCCCGTGCTTGCTTGCTGCACTAGTGTATGCACGGCGGCGGTTGGTTTTGCACGGCGTCTGTCTGTTTATTATTGCGTCCTGCTGCTGGATCCGAAGACCCCTCTCTCTTGCTCTTTCTCACCCGTCTCAAGACAGGAGAACAATTGCAAATGACAATCCCAAAATTACCCACTTCAAGAGAGAATTCTTATCACATTTACTACATGGTAATGGTCACGGCGTAACCATACTTGGCATGGCCCTGTGCCTGTGCGCACACTCTAGCTAGCCTTCAGATGCTCCAACAGAAAGCTAAAGGGTAAAAGGGGCAGGGAGGTGAGAGTGTCCGAAAAGACAAATGCAATTACACAAAGAAACAAAAGCAGCAGCACAATTTTGGAAGCTAAGATATTCCCAGTCTTCACTTCACTAGCACGCTCACACCTTTCATTCATTCATTCACTCATAAAAGAGCAAAAGCAACCAACAAAGTTACAAACCACAAAGCCACTTTTGCCACCAGGAAGTTTCAGTTTCACCACACGACCACATCATATTTACAGTCAGATCGATGCATCGCATGCATGGTCCGTTACTCTAGGCAACCCAACCCAGCAGCATTTTGCACCAAAAAATTATGAGAAAATGGAAGGAGACGTTGAGCCGCTACATGGCGGCGTGCTGCTGCTCGCCGTCGGCGTCGAGGTCGCCGTCGGTGGCGGTGAGGCGGAGGAGGAGGTCGGTGAAGGCGCTCACGACGTAGCGGTGCGCGCGCTTGTCGTTGAGCGCCAGGTAGCAGAGCAGCAGCTCGTGGAGGCGCGCCCGGTCGCCGCGCCGCCGCGCGTCCAGCCGCAGCGCCGCCGACATCTCCTCCATGGACCGCAGGAAGTCGGCGTGCGGGTCCGGGGAGTAGGTCGGCACCGCCACCCCGGCCGCGCCCACGCCGCCCAGGCCCCCCAGCACGGCGGCCGCCGCCGCGTGCGCCGTGGTGGAGTCCACGATGGAGTTGGACCGCCCAGGGGAGGCGAGGAAGAAGCGCCGCGACGCGATGGCCGACGACAGCCCGGAGTCCACGCCCAGCGCGGACGCCGGCGGCGGGCACTCCTTCGTCGCGACGTTCTTGAAGCGGGCGGAGGAGGAGGACGAGCGCGGGGAGGTGGCAGGGGTGGAGGTGGACGTCGTCGCCGAGGTGGACGCCTCGTCGGACGGCTGCACGGGCGCCGGCGCCGCGGAGGACGGCCGCCGGAGCCGGGAGAAGCAGCCCAGCATGGCGCCTTGAATTCTTTGCCTCGAAGCGGGCTCACCTAGCTGCGCTCTGGCTACGGTGGCCGAGAGCGCGGTGAATGGAGGGAGGGAGAGCGTGGTGGAAATGGAATGGAATGGATGCTGCGGGGAGTTTATAGGGGGAGTGAAGCAAAGTGAGAGGCGCTTCAAGTTGGCAAGGGGAGGAGGGGCTCACCATGCTCGGCTCAACTATTATTGGACGTATTGAGTTGAGTGCAGAGCTGACAAGGTGGCACTAGTTTGTCCGAGAAGGCTTGTAATTACTCCCCGACCTAATTATCAGGCGGAGTAGATGGAGCTTTCTGCAGGGATTATTCATCCACAGCTTTTTAGATTAGATTAGGCTTTGTCTTTTCTTGTCTAAAAAGTGTAGTAAAAGATAATCATGCATCATCGTTGTTGGATAATGAAAAATGCAGATAAGACACATTACAAGAAAAAACAAATTGGAGTACCTGGATTAAGGTTTATAAGATAGAAATAATTACGCCGATTCGCAAAGAAAATAATAATTACGCCACATGTGCTAAAACTTGATACGACTTTTCACCTTAGTACTAAAAATATATGATATACTCCCTTCTTTTTTTGCGGTTTCTTTTCCCTTCGTTCTTAAATATAAGATCTTGTAAAGAATTAATACTGACTCATACGGATGTATATAGACATATTTTATAATCTAGATTTACTCACTTCACACCGTATGTAGTTCATATTAAAATCTTTAAAAAACTTATTTTTTAACTGGAGGGAGTAGATAAAAAATCAAACCTAAGACCCAGAGTAAATTGGTTCGCGATACGAACCATCCCATTAAACAATCAAAATCACTAATTAACGAGTACTCCTTCAACGAACGCATTCGCCCCCTCCGTGCTTGATAAGTGACGCTTTGTACTCGCGCTACTTGACGCGATGTGGAGGTTTCCTTTTTCTCCTTTTAAAGGCACACGACGTGCCTTTCGCGAAAGCATATTCGTACCTCAATGCGAAGCATGTTCGTGTCTTTTTTAGAGGCACATATCGTGCTTCTTATTTAAGAAGTACGCATGGTGCCTTTTCTTAAAACACGCAGCGTGCCTCCCGCAGAATTAAACTCGTGTCGTTTTTAGAGGCACGGGTCGTACCTTTTGCGAAAGAAGATAAGTGTTTTTATGAGATATACAATCGTGCCTCTTATTTTATTTTATTTTTTGAAATTTTGTTTTTCACCAAAATGTAAGGAAAAACCATGCGAAAACTGAAAAAAAACAAAAAATAATAATCTAAACACCGAAAATGCATACACAAAAATACAAAATAGAAAAATATGCGAAAACGCTCAGGCCGCAACACGTGGCGTGCTATCAGCCACCAAAATGACCCTTGCGTGAATCTCTGAAGGAATGCACGCTTACTAGTTGCCCTCTCGAACAACATTTGATGTCCTCCTATAGTGAAATACAACGGCCTTATATATATACTTTTACGGCTAAATAAGCTGTAGTCAGTGCAGTCCATTTTGCATTGTCAATTTTTCTTAAAAATATATACGAGATGCGTAAATTATAATCATGTTTTATAAATAATATACATATCAACAAAATAAATTGGCTTATAAATATATTAATTTAATTTAGTTATTAATTTCAAATATATTCACGTAATAATTTGCATATTTAATTTTTGAATTATATATATTTAAATAAATGCTCATATAAGTCTATAATAAAATTCGTGATTTTTTTGATTTTATTAAAAATTCTTATGGTATATAAAAGTGTTCAAGCTTTAAGAAAAATAAATAGAAAAATATGTATGGGAAAAATGAGCCTAGTGTGGCCCTAGATTGCATATCATCAATGAAACATTATTTAAATGAGGTTATTACATTTTTATAATTTATACATAATTTATGTTTTCAAATAATACATGATTTTTAAAATGATACCAAATATTTTTATAAATTTCGTAAAATAAATATTTTTAAATTAAAAAAGTGGTAACTTCGAAGTTTTAAATATCCATGATTATTTAGAACAATGTTAATTTTTATGTTCTCTTAAATTCAGTATTTTTGGTAAATATTTAATTTTTATATGAATATTTAAATAATTTATAATTTAACTATATAGATTTTTAAATCAATATATAAATATTTTTATAGTGTTTATTTATGAGGATGGTTACAAAAGCGCGAGCATCATCAATTTGATGTGGGTTGGGGGTATCAGAGTCGTACATGCTTGCGGTCGGTACTTCCGCGTAACCTGTCGGCCGTGACCGTCCCATTTCTTCTCCTTCAGCCATCGTTGAGTACACCCGTTGAGTCCCAATCCAATTGGATCTGGGAGCGCCGCTCGACCTCCTCCTTCCCAGATCTCGCCATGCTCCGTGGTCGTGCTCTTGCTGTCGTCGAGCACCATTGAGCCATTTCCCTGGGCACATGACTGCCGATAATGGCTACCTTTCACTTTGTTATCCAAGAGAAAGATGCCACGGGCCGGCCGGGTGGCTCTCCAATGATTGCCATGCGTTGCCGTACTGCATGGTGATGTCGCTTGGTGCACTGTTGCTGCTGCTACATGCAACGTCGTATTCTAGAGAGCACCGGTGGTACGCAAACACACCTACGCAAGCAAGCACGCCTTGAAGGAAAAATGGAGAAAATTAAGAAACGTGTAGCAAGCAAATCAGAGAGCCTGCAGGGTGGTGGTGCGTATGCATGCGCGGTGGATCATGGTTCACATGATCCATCGTGCAACCAGGATGCATGCAACACACATTGAAGGTCTAAAGTGCCCGTAATGCATAGTACATTGCATGTGGCGTACATAAATGTCAACCAAAATGTGTCCCACACACCGTGATCATACATTTGTGGCTATGCATTTCGTTTAGCTCTTCGAAATTGACCTAGAAATTCTTACTCCTAAGTCGATGGCCAATTTTCTTACTCCTAGAAATTCTAAGGCCATATGCATAGGTAAATATAACATTTTATTTACCCGAAAAATAAGTAAAAATATAGCGTTGTGTTATCTTGTTAATGTTAAGGGAAATGGGAGTTGAGCGCTACCGATCGACCTTTGTGGTGGAGCCAATCCATCGGAGTTTAGATCCTAGATTTGGCATCGGTGCGCGTATACCATCTTTGTAGATATACTTTAGGTTTTTCAGCGATGTTATTTCGATGGATGGATACATTTTTATCGACTTCGAGACGCCTATATGATGATTATATTTCATAAATTTTGAAATGATGTACCAATTCTATATCTCCAAAGTGCTTATAGGGGTAAGATGGGTGTATGTGTGTGCGTGTGAAGATGAATGTATGTAAGCGTATGTAGCATGTACGATGTACTGTGTAAAAAACATTATCAACCAAAAATACCAACCAGAGTAAAAACATACTGTATGGTAGGGATCATTCATTTAGAAGCGTCGTGTTATGGCTTTGTACACAAGTACATTTCATTGTCGCCAGGCCACGACGCTACAGCAACTGACTGATGGAAAGCAACATGCAACGATATTTTGCTCTCAAAGCGGATTAGGTCCATCTGCCTGGCCAAAGCACCCGGGCGCGGGAGACGGATCGACGTCGTCTCACGGCCGGCCGGGGACCATCTGGTTCCGTCGCCATCATCAATAGCCGAAACAGATAGCTGAGATCGATCGAGATCGAGAGGCGCGTACAGTAGCTGTATCGGTTGTGTACGCGCGCACGGATGCGTAACATGGAAACCGATGCCCCGTCCCCGTCCCCGTCCCCGTCCACGCACACGTGATGCCGTCTTCCTCCTCTTGCTTGCTTCCGCTCGCACATCTCCGTCGACCATGAGTCATGCATGGTAGCTCAGGAAATTACTGCCACTGTACCTCTACCTAAGCGCTCCATCGATCACTTGATTAGGAGGCCGATGCAGCGTGCTACTGCTAGCTAGAGTGCTAGGTATAGTGGCCAGCGTGTTGCCTGCATTCGTACCGCATCCGCAAGGTGTAGATCTGATCCGTGGAAGCTTGCTACTGTAGCAGCATGGTTGCATGGGCAGCTGTGGAAGGGCTGTGGGCATGGTACGCAAGCAACTGAATCGTGCATGCATGCGTTCGTGCGTACGTGCTTGCTTCCATCAGCAAGAGGTAGCTGCCCGGGGCCGGGGGGCCAAGGAAGGTGTGATTTCATGTGATCGATGATATTCAGCAGTACGCCATATAGACGTTCAAGTGGCAGACTGATTGGAGGGTGGATCGATGGATCCTGCCGCCTTGCACGCACAAGAGTGTTGGCCTGCCGGCTGAGATCGAGTTGAATGAGTCGGAGTATTTATAAATTTCGATCGTTGTGGCTGGCTGCAGGGCAGCTGGACGGCGGATCCATGGAAATCGGGATGGAGCGGCCGCCCGTACGTGACACAAGACAGAGAGAGACAGGATCCGCGTCCCGTGCAATCGTGCTCTGTCTCTCTGACCTGCCCGCCGCCATTAATGTTTTGGCGTTTCGTCCGCCCCGGTGGTGGATGGATGATGGGGCGGGGCAGCGGCACGGTCCATCTTGCAACCGATCGAACGGATTACGGCCGCGCTAACAATGAAGGAGCGATTATGGTGTCAAACTTATTGGATATGTACTGTGAAGCCTCAGGTTAGAAGATTAATCCTTCGAAGTTTACGGTTTTCTCTTCAGCAAAGGGTGCACACAATGAGAGAGAGAGAGAGGAACTCAAGTCCTTGTTAAATGTCCCGAATGAAACCCAAAATGATAAATATCGAGGCATGCCAACAGATGTAGGTTCATCGAAGAATGGGCACTCAAATATTTAAAAGAAAGGCTATATATGGGGGAGAGTTAAAGGATGGCTGGAGAGGCTTTTCTCATCTGCATACAAAGAAGTGTCGATCAAAACAGTGACACAGTCGGTACTGGCCGGTTTATTCTATATCATGTTTCAAACTACCCCGATGCCTTCTTAAACAACTAAACAAGACTATATCAGACAATTTTGGTGGGGGAGCAAAGCGTAAATCGGCGTGCGTGGCATGAAAAGATATGAAAAAACCCAAGCATATGGGTGGATTGAAGTTTAGAGACTTCGAGCTTTTTAATCTCTCTTTGCTAGCAAGACATTCATGACGTTTGCTTACTGCTCTAGAAACATTGTACTCCCGGCTTCTGAAAGCAACATATTACCTTACCAGGGATATCTTATCAATTGAGATTGGGTCTCGCCCCTCCCTCATGTGGCGCTCTATCTTGGAAGGGAGAGATATCATGCAACAAGGTCTTATTCGGCGCATTCGGAATGAAAAAACCACAAGCATTTGGTGGCACAATTGGATCCCAAGAGAGATAAACAAGAAACCAATAGCAAGACTACCTGATGCTACTATAGTTCCATGTGGAGGAAGGAGATACTTGATAAGAATTTTCTGCGAGGAGATGTGATAGAAATCATAAAAATTCCCCTAGCATCAAGGAATTGCAAGGATGAATGGGCCTGGGCGTTTGATCGTAAGGGAATCTTCTCGGTTAGAACTTGTTATCGCATGCTTGTCGCAATTGTGCAAAGGAGGACGGACTGGTTAGAAGGAAATCTGAGACACTCGAGGTCGGAAGCAAATGAACAGGGGTGGAGGTATCTTTGGAGGTTGCATGTCCCTAGGAAGACTCTATATTTCCTGTGGCGGCCGGGTAAGCACTCCATTCCAAGAGAAGATGTGCGGAAACAAAGGAAGATGTCAAACTAAGATGTGTGTCGGTTTTGTGGAATGGCTGATTCGTGGAAGCACTCCCTGATTGAGTGCTCATCCTCTCGATGCATTTGGGCCCTAGAAGATGGCAATATAGTAGACCACACGATAGCGACAAGGGAACCCAACACAAAGCAGTGGATCTTTGCACTCATCTCTACAGTAAAGCACGATGAGCTAATCTCTGTGGTTGTCACTTTATGGGATAGAAGGCATCCGTGGCGTAAGACAATTCATGAAGACATCCATCAGAGTCCCCTAACAACCCACCTCTTTGTCAGAAGGTTCATCGATGAGCTCTGGAGCTTCCCACGCGAAGCACACAGGTGCCAACAGTCGGCGGGCAGAAGCTCCTCACATGAAAAACCAGTGCAGCTTCCCCGGGTGCAATCAAGATCAAAGTGTTGGGTGGTGTATAACGATCGGGCGATTGTGGAGCGGTCGCAACCGTGGCTCACGAAACAGGAGGGCGCTCTCTGGGCTCCTCCGCCCTAGTATTGGAAGGGGTACACGACGAAGAGTTCCTGGGAGCCCTAGCCGTTCGGGAAGCACAAGGCTTTGCCAAAGACTTGAGCCTGTCGAACATTGTTATTGCATGTGAAGACAACAACACCGTGGGAGACATCAAGCGAGGAACTTGAGTACTTCATTGCATGATCGTCGACGAGATCAACAAAAATTCTTAATATTTTCATTCTTGTAGTTTTGGTTTTGAGAAACGGACCATGAATAAACTAGTTAAGTTTTCTTCTTCCTTAGATCAAGGGAGGCAAGTCTAGCTGATTGCACCGCATGATTCGATTTGTATCTCGACGATGTTAATTTACTGAGGAATAAAGCTGTCCTCACCGCTAAAAAAACTAAGTGAGGGTTGGGCAACTATATTTTTTTAATGGGTATCCTTTTTGGATTTTTATAGAGATCATTTTTAAGTCTTAAGTGCGTTCAATCATTGTCACGTGTCACATGTTAAGTGCATCCGTACGATTTTTAATGTGTTTTCAGGTTTTCTTTTGATTTTAGTTTTTTCTTGATTTTTTTTGGATTTGGCAAAACAAATGTGTATGCTTCCAATCAAATCTATGTCTTCACAATTAAAAAAATGCTTTCCAAGAAGAAGAAAAAAAACACAGTTTAGCAAAAGATATATGCCTCCAAAAGAAAATAAAGCGTGCCTCTGCAGAAAGAAAATTTATGCATCTACGAAAGACAAATATAAAGTTTTGAAGAAGGGAAAACATAGTTAATCAATAACTTTGCTTTAAAAGTAAATATATGTCTTCACGAGAAAAAAAAGCTAGCCTTCCTATCTATTTTTTTAGTTTTCATGTATTTTATTTTAAAGATTTCGATGCAAAAAATTCGACGATAAAAATGATTTATGATTTAAACGCACAGTTTAAAAAATAAAACATTTTTTAAACTATAGGAATTTGGTTATGGGCTGATAACCTTTAGGATTTTATGTGTGGGCTTCGAGCCGGGTGCCTTCTTTTTCTAGATCAGTTCTAGCCCGTAAATGAGTAGATCCCGCAAAATTATGGGGATTTTAATTTGCTAAAGGTGCTCAAAGTATTACTCCTTCTGTTTTCTTATATAAGGTATATATTTTTTAAGTTAAATGAATATAACTTTGGCTAAGTTTTTAGAAAAATATATCAGTATTCATAAAACTAAATTTTATATCATTTAAGTCATCATAAAAAGTAGTGCATGTTTTATCTACTAGATATTTCAAATATTGATATTTTATTTTATGATTTTTGTCAAAAATTTAAATGATTAAATTGCATGAAAAAAATATACCTTATATCTTGGACCGAAGGGAGTAGTATTTTCATTATTAAGTTTTTTACTGAATAATTTGTGCATTCATATTTGGATTATTAAGTTTGTGTTTGCTGGACAATTTGTGTGTATGTATGTGTTGTGATAATTGTACTGTGTTAAAAGAACAATTTGTGCATGCATGGACCACTAATTAAACAGCTTATGCCATTTATATTTTTTTGCGTAATATAAATATGCAATTACACTTCCTTTAATAACACTTACTAAATAAACAGCGTATCACTTTTTTTAATTGTAAAAAGTTTGTAATATAAATATGCAATTGCACTTCCTTTAATAACGCTTATTTATTTTTATGCCAAAGCATAGGATCTGGCGAGTTAAACATCGAGGAAAGGAAGGGAAGGTAAGATACTGTGATATATTAGTGAAAATGACGGAGCGTGTAGATAGCGCAATATTTACATTTTTCACAAGAAGCGTTCGACTTATTCTGCAAGAGAAAAGGAAGTTCGGCTTCAACTAAGCTGGAAGAGCGACAATTAGAGGAAAACTAAAGACCGCTAGTAGTACAATAGGACACTCTAGAGTCGAGACACGCTTCATGCAAAATGACACGTTAAACTCAAAACTCCCGATCGCCGGCACCGGCGAAGCACAGGCCTGGCCGCCTATGCGTCCTGCTTGTTGAGCCGCGCGGCCGCAGCCACGGAGGCGGCTATCCCACCGGGCTTCACCGTCGCGTCCCCCTTGTTCCGCGTCTCGGCGGAGGCCACCCTCGCCGCATCGCCGGTCTCCACCTCCTTGTCCGCAACCAGCTTCGCCGTCGCATTCTGCGTGCACGCGGGAGTAAACATCACGGATAGCGTCAATCAATGTGCAGGGGCAGGAAATGCTAGACATACCGCGAGGACCTCGCCGAGCGTGGCCTTCTCCTCGTCGCGCGCGGCCCAGGCGTTGGCGTCGGCGGCCGACTGCGCCTGCGCGGCCAGCCCGCCGGGGATGTTCATGTCCAGCCCGGTGGCCCTCACTTCGGCCGCCTGGATGGCCGCCGCGTCGCTGCGCTCCACCGGCCTGTTTCCTGCCGCGTAACCCGCCGCCTCAAGCGCCTCGCCGATCGTTATCTTCGTATCATCACCCGTACCTGCAACATCGCCGCCGCCGCCAGTGTCATCTTCCGGCGCGAGGTACTGGCCGACGGCCTGGCCGGCGACGAACTCGGTGACGATGCGCCCGCCGGGGACGCGGGTCTCGGACACGGTGACGCCCTGCTCGGCGGTGGCGTCCGTGGCCTGGTCGTGGCCGACGACGCCCATGCGCTCGTTCCGCATGGCCGCGGACTGCATGGTGGCGGCCGGCCCGCCCTTGAGCGTCTCCCCGAACACGAGGTTCTCCGCCGACTGCATCGTGGCCGCGTCCTGCGGCGCCACGGGCTTCTTGGCGAGGTCGCCGGCCACGGCAGGGAACACGTCGCCGTAGCGGATGGCGCCTCCTTCCTGTCCCTGGTCCTGCCCGCGGCCGCCGGACTGGGCCTGGCCGGACGACGGCCTCCGGGGCTGCCCCTGGCTCATGTTAGCGAGAAGGCGTCTGGTTATCTGCCGCGTTGCTCCTAGCGCGTGTAAGGTTGCTAGGCGAGTGCAGCTGAATCTTGCGATCGACATGGATGGACCATGCGCGGTGCATGGTGGTAATATAGGGCGTGCTCGATTGCTCGTAGGGGGACAAGTGTGGGAGAGGGTGGAGACGTGGAGGCGAACGAGGGGAGGCGCGTCATGGTTGTGCGGCCAGGTGCCGCGCGCGGAAGCGGTGGGGGGCTAGACGGCGGGAGGCAGCGTGGGGTGGTCAGGCGATGCGGTGGCGCTTGTTCGTTTCCTCCGCGTGCAGCGGTGAGTACGGCTATACGCAGCGAGGTGTATGTACCCACGGGAAGGCGGCCGGATCGATGGACTCTACAACAGTACACATACGGCACGAATTTGCTGCAGTATGCTAATGACATCATTTATTTGCTACAAGATGATGTTGAGGATGCTAAAAAGTTAAAAACCTTTGAACAAAAGTAAAAAAAAATGTTTGGATTGACCATTATAACTTTCACAAAAATGAGTTGTTTCCCATGGGGATGCAGCTCTACGGTGTATATATCAAGAGATGTTTGAAAAGATTGGTGGTAAAGAGGATACACCCCTAAAATCTTCCTACTTAGGTTGTTTGAGATCCGCTTTAACACAAATACTTCCATTGCCGATGCATTTAATATGGGTTTTGAAAATATTAATTTTAGAAGAACTTTGCATGGTAAATAACTTGAACTGTGGGAAAGCTATAAAGCTAGATGTGAGGAAATAGCATTAGTTGATAAAAAACACACTGTCTAATGGATGCTGACTTCTAATGGTATTTTTTCACTCAATTCATTATATAAGAAAGTGGTGTGTAATTTATTTGACTTTCCTCACAATTTTTTGGAAGATCAAAGTTTCTGCTAAAACTAAATCCTTCAACTGATTGGTTAGTAAAAAGAGTATTTTTACAAAACACAATCTTCTGAGAAGAGGCTGAAATTGTTTTGAATAGGTTCTTCAAATCTAATATGGGCATGGTGGTGGTTGGCATTTCTTCTCTATTATGAGTTATTTGGAAAACTAGAAATGGTGCGATGCTCAATGAAAAGACCAATGTTCTACCTATGCCATTCATTAAACTGATGACTACTTGTTTTGGAACTTGGCAGCATAGCTTCTTCAAATTTGATAGGGACATGGTGATGGTTGAAATTTCTTCTCTGTTATGGGCTATTTGGAAAACTAGAAATGATGTGATGCTCAATGGAAAGATCAATGTTCTACCTATGAAATTCATTAAACTGATGACTACTTGGATTTATGAGTGGAATTCTTTGTAGATACAGGCAAGGCAAGACTAATAAACCAAGTGACGAGTGAAGTATACCAAGCAACTCAAGATGAATGCGTCACATTAGTACAAAAAACTCATCTATGGAGTTTCACAAATTGTCTTGCTGGCGTGGGTGGACACCTGCCGCCAGCAATATTGCGCCAGTGATAAAAATACTTACTGGTGTTGGTATCCTACGCTAGTTGTATAACGTACTATCTGTGACGCTGTAAGTAATGGCACACCATAAAAAATTTGAAGGTAAAAAAAACTGATTTTAAATGCCAGCAGAACATTTATTTACCAAAAGTAGCTTCATTAAACACAAGGAGCTCCATTAAGCAGAGTAGTTCATCATCTCAACATCAAAGTAGCTAGTTTAACACTTAAACACAAGTTCAACGATCAATCACAAATGAAACAAACTAATTAACTACGGATGATATCTTCGATCTTGCGAAGCTTCTCATCCTTCTGACCAAAAACCTCCCTAGTATCTGTCTCGAGAAGCTTCACATCTCTCTCGAGTTTGACCTTGGCATTCTTGACTTCAAGAAGGTCATGGATGAAGTTGGCCTTGTCCTGGACTGGCTCGTCGCGCTCCTCCATTAGCCTTTTGCCATCTTGCTCCAGGATCTTGATGGTCTCATTGTGAGATCCGATGATCCTCTTCAGAACCTCGATCTCCGCTGACTTGTTGCGCATAAAGAACCGGGTTGCCTACAAAAAAGATGTCACTCAACACATAGCAAAATGCATAGAAAATACACTTGTAGATAGTTAGTCCTTACGTCGTTGGTGCTGTTGACTTGGTCCTCCACCACTTGAGCTAAGCAAGGATCTATTTGCTACTGCCTGTACCAAAAATAGAAAAAATGTAACTACAAAGCACATAGCAAGAACTTTACAAGCACTGAATTTAAAACACTCAGTTGTATATTAACTAGGCTAACTAATTTACAACTAGCAACTAACTAAAAACAGATACTAGGCTATCAAGTAAGTAAACTAGCAAGAATGCCAGTGTATATCAATTTTACAACTAGAAACTAACTAAAAACAGAGATTATACTAGCAACTAGCAACTAACTAAAAACAGAGATTATAACTAGCAACTATCTAAATTAATTTACAATTGGCAACTAGCTAAACTAATTTACAACTACAAACTAACAAATATCTAAACTAATTTTACAACTAGCAATCATCGAAACTAATTTACAACTAGGGGGAAGATTATTACCTCGATGGTGGCGCTCGGGGATCTGCACGAAGCAATGCGGTGGCGCTTGTTCATTTCTTCCGCGTGCAGCGGTGTTTGTACCTACGGGCTATGGGATGGCGGACGGATTTTAACATGGCACATAAGAGGAACTCTAGCGAAGCTGCTATCTCGTTTCGATTCGTCGTCGCTGAATCAACAAAAATTTTTTTGTTAAAAAATGATAATTATTCATTTAAAGTAAAGCGTCAAGGGATACGATTCAACAAAATCTATAACATTTGAACACGTTCACACATTAAATATGTTCAAGATAATTTTATAAAATGACCAAAAAATGTAAAAAAATATTGACATAAATTGTATGAATCCTAAACATTAAAAGCATTGCATTTGAAAATGTTTACATGTTTAGAAACATAGAAAAATGATAAATACCACACATATGGATGGAGAAGAGTTCGCCCAGACACTTTATCTACTGTTGGTTTAACAGTGTGAATCTTAAAGTGTCACGTCATATTTTGAAAACGTGTGGGCAATATGTTTTTCGTCCTGACGTTTTCTATACAGATTTATCGCACTGAGTAACGTTCTGTTATCCTTTGCTCAAACTGTTTGTGTGATATATAGCTATTCCGCATTTATTGTTTAGACTCGGTTGGTACGGATTTAGCCCAGTGCATGTTCAGATACGATTTTTACGATGCTTGTATCTTTTAAACGGTAACTCGAATTGAAACATGTTCTACATATAACTTACTCAAAATTTTATCTAGTTTCATTTTTTTCTTCATATTTTCAATTGTTAAAAATGTTATTTACCTGTTAATTACAAATCAAACCCTTTCCTATTAATTAAAAATATCCTAAATATATGTATTTTTTAAATTTACTTAATTTAAAATGTTGATGTGCATTAAAACATGTTCATGAAAGTAAGATTTAGTTCATGCAATTTTCTAAAACCATTCATTCCATTAAAAATAATCATTGGCAAATAAAAAATGGTCATAATTTGAAAATATATTCAAGGAATTTAAAAAAATCATGAAAATGTATTAATTTTTCGCGTGCTATATAAAAAGTGTTGGAACCACAAAAATAATCATGACATATAAAAATGTTTGCATATTTTAACAATATCTTTCATGTTCATTCTACACAACTATCTGGACAATATTATAAAATGTTCATAATGTAATACAAAATGTATCTATAATTACAAAAAGTGTTCATGTTTGTATAATTTTAAATAATTTTAAACACTATTTATATCACATATTCCTCAAAGGATGCAAAAATTAAGAGCGGGGGGGGGGGGGGGGGGGACCCTTCGCTGCTAATGTCGCACATCATAAAAACAGTCAATCACTAATTAGCGGGCACCCTCCCGCGCGCTTCCGCAGATGTCACTTTTATCGCTCTCTTAATCCGACATGTGTCGCGATTTTACTGTGTCCCGCGCGAACAACAACTACGGCTGTGCGTGGACTCTCCAATGGCAGCGCGCGGACCTGTGGCTTGGACTGTGGCTGAAAAAAATTGCGAGTGTGGCTGAAAAAACTCTTGATGTGGCTGAAAAAACTGTAGCTTTGGCTGAAAACTGGGCTGTGGCAGGGAGCTGGAGCTGAAAAATTGTGGTTGTGGCTGAATAAACTGTGCCTTTGGCTGAAAACTGGGCTATGGCTGAAAAAGTTGTGCTATGGCTGAAAAAATTATGGCTGTAAAGCCGTGGCTGAAAAACTGAGCTGTGGAAGGACTGTGACTGCGTGAAAAACCGTGCTGGATCTGACCTGTGTTGTGGCTGCGCGCTGTGCGTCCAAAACGTGCCACGTGACGACATCGAAGCGCGTGAAAAATGACATCTGCAGAAGCGTGGGGAGAGTACCCGCTAATTAGTTCTTTTTGAGCGGGAAAGTAAACTTTATTCCACTAACAAGGCGGATACAGGAATTACAGACGCATCATGTGGGTGAAGAAGCCATATGTGCCTACCAGAATTTATAGAAGTTGAGGCAAATTTAATTAAACTATGAGCCTCCCTATTGGAGCTCCTACTCTCAAAGATAAACTTACAAAAATGAAAATTATGCATCTAGTCCGAATTTCCTTGATGATCATGCCATGTTTTCCATCTGATCCATTGAGTATATCATCAACCACCCGCTAATTAGTTGCTCCTGTAAAAACATCATACTGCACGTGTAAGGCGGATGGGCTGAGAAAATGCACGCTCCGCATTAATTGGGCCGACTCAGTTTATCTTTTTAGGCAACCCAGTTTAGGTTCTTAGTACTGTTTGTTTCCATCGGGTTTTTAGAAGACCATTTTTTTTCTGTGTTTTCAATCAATTTCTAAAATTTTTATTTTCCAAAAAACCGTGTTAAATTTTTTAAAAATTATATAAGTTTTTGAATTCATGATTTTAAAAATTAGGAAATATTTTAAAATTCATGAAGATTTCCCGATAATATTTCTGGTAATCCGAGATTTTTTTCTAAACTCATGAACATTTTTTTAAAATTCGGAGCTATTTTTTGAAATTTGAGAACACTTATCTAATTTCGTAACACTTTTAAATTCATGATTTCCCAATAATTGTTTATTTCATGAATTTATATCTTAAATTTTATTTTATAATTAGAAACTTAAGAAATTATTTAATAGAAACCGACAAAAATGAAGAATCTGGTTGAAAAAACCGAAAAAATAATAGTATACATAGAGTAGTCTCATCATCCTTATCAGGTCGACCCAGTTAATGCCTGCAGATCATCCCGCATGTTTCGAACGCGCCAAGCGTCGTGTTCTGATGCGTTTCAGGGTCTTTCTTTACTCCCTCCACATTCGATATGTGTCGAGTGGTCACACGTGCAACCACAGTTCAAGCCACGACCACATGAACAATCACATCCACATGGGCAGGCACAACCATAGCCACAACCAGCGCGCAACCACAATGCCGCCACAATTGTTGCTTTACATGGCGTGCAGTGAGCGATGCGATTCCTCGCCCTAGGGCCTGCCTTACGCGGCGATATAATATCGGACCTCTCTTGCTCGCATGGATCAGTTTTTACCTCTGGCGCTTGCTAGTAAAAGCACAATAGATGTTCGTTCTTGAAAAAAATAACTCTGGTTTTCTTTGATAGATGCGAAAAGCTTAAATAATTATCACAAAATAAATGAATGAACAAGAATTTGAATGAAGCAGAGAAGAGGTGAAACGGGAGGGGCCAGGGGGAATGGAAAAGGTGAGGAAGAGAGAGAGGGCAAGGTTGTGATCCCTCGACGAGGGGCGACCGAGGGGGGGGGGATTTACTGAAGGAAATCGACGACGACGCGAGAGTACATATAACCTAATTGTTGGCGTGGCCCAAATGAATCTGCGGGCCACGTGAGCTAAAACATTCACATCCAAATTTTGACACAAACAAATGTTTATTTATTTATGTTATATAAAAATACAATATAAAATAACTAAATCTTTTAATTACAAAATAAAATGAAATAAAACAAAAAAAATAAATGTTTTATGCAAGAAAATAAGCATATATATAATAATGCATTAGTAAATAAATGTTTTTAAGCATATACAAGAATAATCATACAAAATTTGATACAATAAAATATATTTTTTACTTTTGACGGCATTTAAATTTATTTAACACCACCACAATATGATATATATATGGCGTGTAATAATTTACGACGCCAACAAATTTTGTTCTGTTCCACCACAACGTAGTGAGCTTGGTGATGGCATCTATAATAATTAAATAGTTCATCCTCACTAACCTATTTATTTTGACATGCAAGCTATTCACATCATCAAGTAGGTCCACCATATTTAAACTTTCTTCCACTAACTATTAATGCACATGCTTCCATTAAATCCGCATGTGCATGCGATATTTCACAAATAAATATTAAATATATTTTTGCACTCAACCACACGATTTAGAACTAATTTCTTTTATAGAAAATCAAATCATGAGTTATCTCACTCTTTTTTCCTATCATACAATATTTTTTTGAATGCATATATGTAATTGCTATCTTTGTAATAGGTTTAGCCAAGGGTGATGTCTTCACTGTCTCTACTCAATGTTATTTTCATTTCATATCGTCTTGTTTCTTAATCGTTCAATGCCAGCATTAACCGTATTCAAATCGCGTACAAAAAAATACCAACGCCAACACTATTTGAAAAAATTAATGGTATACTCTTTGGCTTAAGTAAGACCTATCTAATTTGAACCGTTGGACCATTCATACGATACATCTACATGAGACGTAAAATCCCTCGTTGCGAAACATGTTGAAGCTTGGTAGCTCTAGTGCTGATGGTTGTAATATCCCTAAATGGATTTTCTTCTTCTTTGATCCTTGCAGCTGGAACTTAACGATTTTAATGTTTTCTTTATATGAATCAAATGGGGTGACCCCCCTTCGTTTGCGTAAAAAACAATAGTTAATAATTACTACAATATTATCTTTTTTTATATTTTAAAAATGAGAAATCATAGGGAGCGAACATTCACTCCAGGACATGGCAAGCCATGCGTTTGTACTGCGAATTGCCATAAAAAAGTTCGCGCTTGCCATGTGCTGAAGCGAACGTTCGCTCTTAATTGCCATCCTTAAAAATAAGGTTTTAATTTTTTTTACAAAATTCCTTAAATATTTTTTGCTTTCATTTTTTAAATGTGTGCAAAGAGCTGAACTTTGGTCTCGCCTGAGCCGAAGCAAATGACATAAGTAACAGCCCAAGAAAATATGAGAGAAAGTTTTTACCAAGTATGTCCTGTGTAAAAAATGTAAGAACGTTTAGATCGCTATTATAATGATTTGAAAGCTCTTACATTTCTTTATGGAAAGTACTACTCATGTTGGTAACGTTTATACTTTGCTTGATATATAACCCTTTTATTGTTATTGCAGCATTTGGACAAAAAAATTATATGTGCTAAATCCAAAATATATCATTCTCAGATTATTTTCAATCATGTTTGTGGTATAATTTCTATTATGTTATTCTTAACGCTTTGTTTGGATGTCTGTATTGCAGAGCTCTGTATTGAATTGGTTGGAATACCAATTCCACAATGAAATGAAAATGGATGAATACAAATTCATTTGTTTGGTTGTTCACTAAATTGGCTGTTGGAATTTCAGTGATGCTTCATTACCAATTCATGTTTGGATGAGAGTGGAGAGTGGCTTTTTTGATAGCGCGGGCATATGCACCTATTATTATTGAAAACTGTTTTCCAAAAAGTAAAAAAAATCAAAAAATTCGGATTTTTTGTATGATGCAAGACGGTCATGTGTGTGAAGTCCATGGAAAGTTTCGTGAAGTTTGAACATTCGAGTAATCCAATTCAAAAATGACAAATTTTAGGACTGTGAGGGTTTTTGGAAAACGACACTATTCATCAAGAATTTCGTGTTACGTTGGTTTTCACAAATCGAATGTCGAAATACCCTGAAATTTTGCACGAATGTCACTTGCATGATTATGTTGCGTTCCACAAAATTTTGGATTTTTTGAAATTGCTTTGCATTTTATTTTGAATTTTTGAATTAGTGGGTGCATATGTCCGCGTGCTCCGTTTGGAGTTTCCCCGGGATGACAAAGTTAGAAATTGCATGGTTACATAAGTATGAAGATTGTGAATATGGAATGTCATAAAATCTATGCTATCTTTTGCTCGTTCATTTTTTTTAACATAACTGCTCATTCATAGAATCATCCTAGCAGACGAAACAAGGATTTCGAGTTAGAATCATCCTCAGGTTGTCTCTTTATGCAGACTAAAATTCTAGGATCTCTTAATTACATCAGCACTCTAATAACCTCATGTATGACTGAAGATTGATGAGGAACTGGGAGGGCAAACTTCAGTTTATCACATTGATTTGAGAAAAATGGAGTCGCGAGCCAAAACGAGCAGCCATCAGCCACGCTTGCTCGCGCTGCACGCCAATCCTTTTTGCTGCTTCCTTTCGCTGCTTGCCAGTTCTTGTTCACCAATCCTTTCCGCCACTGCTTGCTGCCGCTGCTCCACTCCTTGCCGACGCTGCTTCCAGCCGCGCGGGGAAGATCTACCGCCGTGGTGGGCGCGCATGCAGAGGAGGTTGGTACACGGAGCGACGGAAGAGCTGCCTGCCAGCTTTAGTTCGGAGGCCGGCGGAGATCCCTGCTCCTTTCCTCCACGGGCGGCTGGCCGGCGGGGTTCATCGAGGCCCGCGTGCGTGAGGGGCGAGGGCGGCGGCAGAGCTGCCTGCCAGCTTTAGTTCGGAGTCCGACGGAGCTCCCTGCTCCTTTCCTCCACGGGCGACGGGCCGGCGGGGTTCATCGAGGCCCGCATGCTTGAGGACCGAGGGCGGCGACAGAGCTCCCTGCTTCTCTCTCCATCACGGCGTCTGTTTTACAATTGAGACGAACCGGCATGTTTTGCGGGAGCGAGCGTTTCTGAGCAAATCAAAGGTCACGGACTCGGCATTCGTCGTAGGTGCGCAAAGGCTAGATGATTCAGGCTCTGTATCGAAGTTCTTTTCCATCGTCAAATACATAGGACATCCAAACACAATTCCAAATTCACAGGCCCAAACGCAGTGTAAAGGAAATTCTGTGCTCAACTTCCCGCTACTAGTTTGTAAAAAGCAGCGTTGAGACTTGAGACAGCCTAATAATTACATTTTTCACAAGAAGCGTTGGACTTATTCTGTAAAAAAAAAGGAAGTTTGGCTACAACTAAGCTCGAAGTTTGACAACTTTTTATTTGGGGGGTTCAAAGTTCGACAACTATTAAAAAGGATGGAAACTAAGGCCTTACTAGTTTGGGATTTTTCTTATGCTCTTACGATTTTTCTATTTTGATGAAAAATTCATAATAACTTTAAATAGATGCTTTTGCGGTTTTTATGGTTTTTAGAGTTAAATATTATTGTATTAATTTATCAAAAGCCATAAAATTCATAAATAGATAATTTTAAAGCTTTTATGAACGCCCGCGTATAAGAAAGATCTGTCGATTATTTAGCCGTACAATAGAACGCAGTAACCGATTGAGTACGCAAAAGGCAATGGGTCTTGCAACTATAGGCAACAAAGACTGTTGCAATCGCAACATAGGTACAACGGAGCTTTTGTTGCAAAGAGCATCACATATTTTTTTTCTTTTTCATCACCGAAACTTGCAACAAAACGGTTGTTAGAAAATTTAAGGACGGCAGGCGCTATGGGCTGGTTCATGTAAACGACGGACACACGAAAAAGATCTGCGGTTGAAGGTTATTTTTTTTCCTTTTTTCCTTTTATGACTTTTTGGCTAAAATAGAAAAAACTACAAAAAAAAAGTAAAAAACCCAAACAAACGGAAACCTAAACACGCTAGTAAAGTTCGGACTAGTCGAGACACGCTTCATGCAAAGGACACGCTAAACTCGAGTTCCCGTCCGCCGGCACGGGCGGCTTGGCTCCGGCTGCCTATGCGTCCTGCTTGTTGAGCCGCGCGGCCGCAGCCACGGACGTGGCTATCCCACCGGGCCTCACCGTCGTGCCCCCCTTGTTCCGCGTCTCCGCGGCGGCCACCCTCGCCGCGTCGTCGGTCTCCACCTCCTTGTCCGCAACCAGCTTCGCCGTCGCATTCTGGGTTAGATCATCGTTGTCAGTAACATCACGGATATGTAGGTGCGAGCTGACAGCGTGAACGCGCAGGACATGTTATGATCATAATTCATACCGAGAGGACGTCGCCGAGCTTGGCCTTCTCCTCGTCCCTGGCGGCCCAGGCGTTGACGTCGGCGGCCGACTGCGCCTGCGCGGCCAGCCCGGTGGCCCTCACTTCGGCCGCCTGGATGGCCGCCGCGTCGCTGCGCTCCACCGGCCTGCTTCCTGCCGCATAACCTGCCGCCTCCAGCGCCTCGCCGATGGTTATCTTCGTGTCACCCATGGCGTCCGCGTGACCTGACGCCTCCAGCGCTTCGCCGATCGTCATCTTCTCCGCGGCGTCCGTGGCCTGGTCGTGGCCGACGATGCCCATGCGCTCGTTCCGCGTGCCCGCGGACTGCATGGTGGCGGCCGGCCCGCCCTTGAGCGTCTTCCCTAACACGAGGTTCTCCGCCGACTGCATCGTGTTCGCGTCCTGCGGCGCCACGGGCTTCTTCGCGAGGTCTCCGGTCACGGCCGGGAACACGTCGCCGTAGCGGATGGCGCCTCCTTCCTGTCTCTGGTCCTGCCCGCGGCCGCCGGCCTGGGCCTGGCCGGACGACGGCCTCCTCGGCTGCTCCTGGCTCATCTTAGCGAGAAGGAGGCGTCTAGTCTAGCTGAGTGCAGCTGAATCTTGCGATCGACATGGATGGATCATGTGCGGTATGGTGCTTTTATAGGGTGCTCGTAGGGGGAAGTGTGGGAGCGGGTGGAGACGTGGAGGCGAAAGAGGGGAGCCGCGTCGTGGATGTACGGCCAGGTGCCGCGAGCGGACGGAATCGGTGGAGGGTTAGACGGCGGGAGCGGCGCGCGCATGGTCAGGCAATGCGGTGGCGCGCGTTCGTTTCCTCCGCGTGCAGCGGTGAGGACACACAGCCATACGCAGAGAGGTGTATGTACCCTACGGGATGGCGGATGTACTCTACAACGGTACACATACGGAACGACTCTGCTTCTCTCTTTGCAAGGAAAAGGAAACCAACTATTCCCTTCATTTTATCACATCGCTCCCCTCCCCCTCCCACACACACTCCACGGGTGAACCGGGCGAACCCGCCGCCACACCAACTCCCCACCCAGATATTCCCCTCCCTTCATCGCTGGGGGCCTTCTTTCCCTCTCGCCAGGTTTGGAAGACAATGGCCTAGATCCGGTAAACTGGATCGGACAATGTAGCTCCCTTCCCGATATGCTTCGTGAGAAACCCTAGATCTGGTAAACTGGATCGGACAATGGCGACGCTTTGTGCCGAATTTCCTCGTGAGTGCATCGTTTCGAAGACTGATCCGGTCAGAGGGACTCGTATCTTGTGGAGTTGATCGATGACGGCTCGGATGGTTCGTCGTTTGGTGAACGTGAGGCTGACGTAGTTTCTTCTCGTCGGTGATAGGTAGCTGGAGCATCATTCACATGCGAGGAGCGTCGGGCATGCTATATCTACCAATCTTGTGGGATCTGAGCGACATAGGTTTGCCTCCCTTCGGATATATCGTTCATCTCTGTCGTGTCGAGGTTGGCGGATATAGGTGTCACAACCTAGATTGGCTTTCTGGTGTCTTATATGTATTGTGGTACTTTATACCTAGGTGGGAGGTGTGGCTTGCCGTCGTTCAAGGTTTCGCGCAGTTTTCCTTTAATAAGCCGAGCAATTCGGGTCCTTATACCATTTTCTCTTTATGAATATTACAACTCTATTCTTAGAGTTCAGAAAATTATATTCTATGTTTCATATTAGCTTTCGCTGAAATGGTTTATCAAAAGTTTTCAATTTGTTTGTTTGCAAGAAATACAATAAGTAGTACCGTCCTATATTTCGATTTTGTTTGTTTGTTTATGGGATTCTCCCTTTCCTTTTCAACTTTGACAATATTTTTCTTTATTTAATCAGAAAACTCCACAGATAATCCCTCCGTTCCATAGTGTATGACATTTTTGGAAGCTAAACTAAGTTGCAAAAACATCTGGGACATAGGGAGTATCTATTTGTCTTTTTGTTGTCCTCATGTGTCCCACACTCTTGCTAATGATTTATTGCCACTAAGTCCTATTGTCATTCTAGATAAAATACTTAGCTTTTTGTATTTAAAATCGTGTCTCCTTCCAATATTCAGGCTCTGCTAGAAACAATATGCTCATCTTCTTCCTCCTTTCTCGATGACAAGAAGATGTCTACTCATCGCATAACCGCCACTATTTCTACTCTTTAAATCCAACTCAGCCGTGACAACATAGCATTATCATTGTTTTTTGAATCCATACTCATATATGACAATATATCTGTTATTAATTGAAAATTGAAAAGTTCTTTTCATCTTTGTTCCCTTTTTTTACGTTGGCTTTTCCCTCTTCACACACCCTTTTACTTGGTTTGAAATAATTTAAATCAAGTCATTGTTTTCCTTTCTTTGTCTTAGTGAAAATAACCAGATCTTACTAAAACCTTAATTAAATGGAAACTTTTCTTGTCTTTCCCTACACATATTCAAATAAAAATTAAATCTTATCAAATCTAGAATATAATGGGTTTTAAATATATGTGAAAATGATTAATATTGAACCATTAGAATATGTATGCCCCATTATTATTATTTTGAGGGGTATGTAATGCCCCATTAGAACGCATGGATAATTAGCTAACATCATCATAATATACATAATGGCGCTTGATTCTACAAGGTCAAGCGCTACAATGGATGGTGTTTTCAACCGTTAGGATTGTAGGCCCAGCTCAATCATGTGAAATTTAACCAAATGGAAGCGCTTAAGCCCTTCCTGTTGCGAGATGGGAGTGCACGCTGATCTGCGATGCTGGTTTTACTTTATCAACATGTAGCACACAAGCGAGAACCCATTTTCCTCTATCAACTGTAGTATTTTTTATTTTTTTTCTTATATTTCTCAATATTCTAAATACATGTTTTTTTCGAAATGTACTCCCTCCGATCCATAATAAGTGTCGCTCGTCTAGTACAAAGTAATGGATCGGAGGGAGTACTACTTTTAAATAATTGAATCTTCACCCACATTTTAAAATGTTCATGAAACGTATTTTTTGGAGAATTAAAAGAAAGTTCATTTTGTTCACAAACATCTATGGCGTTTAAAAACGTCCGCACTTTAAAACATGTTCAAGACTTTTTTACAAGATGATAAAAAAATGTAAAAAAATCAAATAATTTGTATTAATCCTAACCATTAAAAGTATGACATTTGAAAATATTTTGATGTTTAAAAATATATGTTTTGTGTTCATGAATGTAAAAAATATTTGCACAATTTTATAAAAAATCTACATACAATTAAGAAAAGTCTCATGTTTGTATAAAATTTAAAAATTCTTTGCAATATTAAAAAAATGAAATTGTAAAATTTGTACCCACAAGTCTACTATTCTTAAGAAGTTGCTCCCCACTACCTCTATTCTCTTAGCATGCACACATGCCACATCATCAATGGCCCACCACAATATGCATGAGAACAAGCTATTTATTATTAGTTCTTCTCATGCACACATCCATTTCATGACACATGCCACCTCACTCAACATGCATGATTTTTTTTCATTATATTAAATGGCTCACCACAATATGCACAAGAACAAACTATTTATTATTAGTTCTTTTCACGCACACATCTATTTCAAGACACATGCCACCTCACTCAACATGCATGAAAAAGTTTTCCATTATATTAAATAAATATTTCCAACTTCACAATAATAAAATAAAACACATGTAGTATAACATGTATTTTTTACTCTTAGTTTATATATTATTAATTTAATTATTCATGTTGCATACAATCAAATCATACAAAATATATTTCAATCGATTCCCGTGGCAACGCGCGGGGTATCCTCTAGTTTATACAATGATCATGACATGTAAGAAAAGTGTTCATACACTAAACAAAGCAGATTAGAAAAGTTCAAGAATTCAAAAAATAATAAAATAGGAATAAAAAGAAAACCAAAAACAAAAATAGACTAACCAGCGAAGAACCAGGAAAAGGAAAATAACCGACCAAAAGCTTTCCCAAAAGACCTTCTATCTCAACAATACCAAGCTAACATTACAACACCCAATTTGAAGAAAAAAACCGACTAACAGGCCTAGATAGAACGGCCCCCGATAAGGGAGAATCCATCCGAAATCACTAGTTTAAGAGTACTCGTTGCAACGAGTACCGCGTTTCCTCCGCGCGCGACACTTGGCGCTTCGCACGCGCGCCAAGTGGCGCGCTCTGCTGCTTTTCCGTTTTTCCTGTTTTTTAGAGGCACGAGCGCCTCAAAAAAGGAGGCACGAGCGCCTCAAAAATGAGGCACGAGTGCCTTTTCACGTTTTTCTGTTTTTCCTTTTTTTAGAGGCATGAGTGCATCAAAAAAGGAGGCACGAGTGCCTCAAAAAAGGCACGATAGTGCCTTTTCACGTTTTTTTGTTTTTCCTGTTTTTTGAGGCACGAGTGCCTTTTTCGGAGGCACGAGGCACGACTCGTGCCTCCCGCGGAGGTAAGGTCGTGCCTCTTTTTTTTCGAATTTTTTTTTGATTTTTTTTCACCAAAACGTATAGAAAAAACGTGCGAAAACCGGAAAAGTCAAAAAAACCACCGAAAAATCAATTTTAAACATCAAAAACGCGTACACAAAAATAAAAAAACTGAAATCCTAAGGGATCGCTGTGAGCGTGACACGTGGCGCTGTTCGCTGGAGCGGGCTGCGAACGAGTACTCCTTAATTAGTTGCTCCCGAATCCATCGGTCTCACAATAAATGAGATATAGCTCTTACGTTGCAAGCTTTTAAAACTATTTTGTAGTTACTTGGAACTAAATCTGGGCCTGGCAACCTGACATGATTTTTTGAGATAGATCGGGTCAGGCTTATCCATTGAGCGGGACACATTCCTGTTTTGAAGATCAAAAGATAATTCGGGTAGTTCTCGGACTTACGATTTTTATTTAAACACTTGGTTGGGATGTTATAATTAGTTGTTGAATTCTATTGAAATGTGGACGTTCGAGTTGCCTAGATGTTTGAGACGAGAGTGATTTTGGGGCTTTGGGTCGGGCTCGTGCTTGTCTTTGAAGGTTGATAGAACTACTATTTTCTTTTTACCGTTGAGTAAATTGTTAACTGGTAGCTGCTCGATTGGCTAGCGAATCACTAGTGGACAGACCCCCATATTATCCCGGTTCAAATGGGCCTTCGGTCCCGGTTCAACACCCGGGACCAATGCTGGTCCCGGTTGGCCCACGAACCGGGACCGAAGAGGGGGAGGGGTCATTGGTCCCGGTTGATAAGAAGAACCGGGATCGGGCCTCCATATTTTTTATTGTTTATTTATTATTATTTATTATTTATTATTTTCTTAATCTAAGATCATTATGGTTAATCTCAGATCAAATTGACCTTCGTGGTCAAACTTTCTCAAGGGTCACCCATCCTCACACTACTCCAGCCCCAGCACGCTTAACTTCTCATATAAATTCAACACCTACCCCAACTCGCTTAATAGACACTTGTTGATATATGTATCATATCATTCCTATTAAACCTTGTTGATGTCTAGGACCTTGTTGATGTCTATGTTGTGATGATTTTTTTTTGAAAACAAGGTCCTATTTTTTGAAATCGACAAAAATAATTCAAAAAAAATAAAAAAATTGTAAAACCTTCGCGTTGCATCCTAATTTATGTCTTAGTAACCATACAAAACAACAAACTTGGAATAAGGCAAATATCTTATAAAAGTCTTTTTAAAATGAGCTGAGTATGAAGATTCATGACTTTCAAGCCAAATGATCGATGTTACAGTTAGTTTGAAAGGATAGTTTTCCCAAATGATCTCATATTTTGCACATGTGTGTATATTATACTAGCCAACAAGTTTGCCAAAGAAACTTTTTATTTTCTTTGCACGAAAAATCCATTTTCCATTTTCTGAGTGACAAAAGTAGGGGTTTTTGTGAAGGATCTACCAAATATTTGATGTCCACTTGAACCACTTTATTTTTGTAAAATATTAGACCATGTGTTATTTACAATTGACCAAAGTTTCCATGTAATATGGTTTTTATATACCTCTTCTGAAAAAGACAAATTTCCGCAGATTCAGCTGGAACGAGGTCAAATTTGAACTACATTTGCTTGATAGTTTGCTCTTTATTTTTTGAAAAAATCATTTCTAGATACACAAGTAGTGATTTCATCAGGGATCCACCAAGACTTTTGTAAGATTCCACCCTATCTATTACCGGTCATGCCCTCCGTTTTGACCACTTTTTGAAATCGACAAGAATAATTCAAAAAAAATAAAAAAAATTGTAAAAACTTCGCGTTGCATCCTAATTTATGTCTTACTAACCATACAAAACAACAAACTTGGAATAAGGCAAATATCTTATAAAAGTCTTTTTAAAATGAGCTATCCAGTATGAAGATTCATGACTTTCAAGCCAAATGACCGATGTTACAGCTAGTTTGAAAGGATAGTTTTCCCAAATGGTCTCAAATTTTGCAAATGTGTGTATATTATACTAGCCAACAAGTTTTCCAAAGGAAATTTTTATTTTCTTTGCACGAAAAATTCCATTTTCCATTTTTCGAGTGACAAAAGTAGGGGTTTTCTGTGAAGGATCTACCAAATATTTGATGTCAACTTGAACCACTTTATTTTTGTAAAATATTCGACCATGTGTTATTTACAATTCACCAAAGTTTCCATGTAATATGGTTTTTATATACCTCTTCTGAAAAAGACAAATTTCCGCAGATTCAGCTAGAACGGGGTCAAATTTGAACTACATGTGCTTGATAGTTTGCTCTTTATTTTTTGAAAAAATCATTTCTAGATACACAAGTAGTCATTTCATCAGGGATCCACCAAGACTTTTGTAAGATTCCACCCCTATCTATTACCGGTCATGCCCTCCGTTTTGACCACTTTTTGAAATCGACAAAAATAATTCAAAAAAAATAAAAAAATTGTAAAACCTTCGCGTTGCATCCTAATTTATGTCTTACTAACCATACAAAACAACAAACTTGGAATAAGGAAAGTATCTTATAAAAGTATTTTTAAAATGAGCCATCGAGTATGAAGATTCATGACTTTCAAGCCAAATGACCGATGTTACAGCTAGTTTGAAAGGATAGTTTTCCCAAATGATCTCATATTTTTCACATGTGTGTATATTATACTAGCCAACAAGTTTGCCAAAGGAAGTTTTTATTTTCTTTGCACGAAAAATCCATTTTCCATTTTCCGAGTGACAAAAGTAGGGGTTTTTTGTGAAGGATCTACCAAATATTTGATGTCAACTTGAACCACTTTATTTTTGTAAAATATTAGACCATGTGTTATTTACAATTGACCAAAGTTTCCATGTAATATGGTTTTTATATACCTCTTCTGAAAAAGACAAATTTCCGCAGATTCAGTTGAAACGGGGTCAAATTTGAACTACATGTGCTTGATAGTTTGCTCTTTATTTTTTGAAAAAATCATTTCTAGATACACAAGTAGTGATTTCATCAGGGATCCACCAAGACTTTTGTAAGATTCCACCCCTATCTATTACCGATCATGCCCTCCGTTTTGACCACTTTTTGAAATCGACAAAAATAATTCAAAAAAAATAAAAGAAATTGTAAACCATTCGCGTTGCATCCTAATTTATGTCTTAGTAACCATACAAAACAACAAACTTGGAATAAGGCAAATATCTTATAAAAGTCTTTTTAAAATGAGCTATCGAGTATGAAGATTCATGACTTTCAAACCAAATGACCGATGTTACAGCTAGTTTGAAAGGATAGTTTTCCCAAATGATCTCATATTTTGCACATGTGTGTATATTATACTAGCCAACAAGTTTGCCAAAGGAACTTTTTATTTTCTTTGCACGAAAAATCCATTTTCCATTTTCCAAGTGACAAAAGTAGGGTTTTTTTGTGAAGGATCTACTAAATATTTGATGTCAACTTGAACCACTTTATTTTTGTAAAATATTAGATCATGTGTTATTTACAATTGACCAAAGTTTCCATGTAATATGGTTTTTATATACCTCTTCTGAAAAAGACAAATTTCCGCAGATTCAGCTGGAACGGGGTCAAATTTGAACTACATGTGCTTGATAGTTTGCTCTTTATTTTTTGAAAAAATCATTTCTAGATACACAAGTAGTGATTTCATCAGGGATCCACCAAGACTTTTGTAAGATTCCACCCCTATCTATTACCGGTCATGCCCTCTGTTTTGACCACTTTTTGAAATCGACAAAAATAATTCAAAAAAAATAAAAAAATTGTAAAACATTCGCGTTGCATCCTAATTTATGTCTGGGGGCTTATATGAGGGGCAACGGTCCCGGTTTTTGCCAAAAACCGGGACCAATGCCTCGCAGTGCGCCACATGTTGGTCGCCAGAGCATTGGTCCCGGTTGTTGGCAAAAACCGGGACCGTTGCCCCAGTTGAACCGGGACCGTTGCCATATCCAGACGAACCGGGACCGTTGTCCGGCATCGGTCCCGGTTCTGAAATGAACCGGGACCGAAGCCTTTTTTGGGCTGGACGAAAGGGGGGTCTCTCCACTAGTGAATAGGGGATAAATAGGTTAATTGGTCAATTAATAATTAAGCGATCAATCTATCATTTTATCGGCTACTCGATAACCCTACGAGAAGCAATTAACTGGAAAATTGGCCTTGAACAGAAGTATTTTTCGTAGAAGGAAAAAGAAAAGGCGAGTATTAATTAAGTATCCTTGATCCGTAGAGCTAATACCTTACGTTAAAATTGGACTAGGATCTCCTAATGAATAATTGCCTTACATCACTTGTTCAATCAGAAGATTTCAGTTTGCTTGTTTGCAAGGAAAATTCGTAAGCAACGGGAGCTCCATCATACCATCCTATCTCCAGGAAATTTCTTGTTTGTGGTATTCTCTCTTTCTCTTTTAAATTTAAAATACTTTGCTTCAATTAATCAGAGGTTTTTGTAGATATTGCTTCTCCTTTTTACTGTTTTATGTTCTCCCACTAACAATTTAGATTGCCACTAAGTCCTATTGTCATTCTAGATAAAACACTTAAATCTTGCATTTAATAATGCCTCTCATTCAAATAATTTGGCTCCGCTAGAAACAATCTGCTAACCTTCTTCCTCTTTCTCGACGACAAGAAGGTTTCCACTCACTGCATAGGCGTCACTGTTTTCTACCCTCTAACTTTAGCACAATAGTAACAAATAACATTATCATTGTTATTTGAGTCCATACACATATGGAACTACATAGCATCATAAGATGAGAGTACATAGTGATGACTGCTTCTACACGATCAAGAGCTACAATGGATGGTGTTTTCAGCCATTAGGATTTCAGGCCCAGTTCAATGACGTGAAATTCAACCCATGTGTTCGAATGGAAGAGCCTATGTCTCACTTGTTGCGAGATGGAGTGCAGCTCTCCTGGAATGCTGATTTTCCTTTATCAACACTTAATACACAAATGCAGAACTCATTTTCCCCTATCAACTGTAGAAGTTTATTTTACTTTATAATATTTAAAAATATCCTAAATATATATGTATTTTCTAAATTTACTTAATTTAAAATGTTGATGTGCATTAAAGTATTGTCATGAAAGTAAAACTTTGTTCATGCAATTTTCTAATCATTCCATTATAAAAAATATCCTTGACATCTAAAAAATGGTCATACTTTGAAATATGTGCAAGGCATTTAAAAAAATCATGTAAATCTATTAGTGTGTTCGCATAATAGATAAAAAATGTTGGAACCACAAAAAAATCATGACATGCAAAAATGTTTGCATGTTTTAACAATATGTTTCATGTCCATCAAATGTAAACAATTATCTACACAATTTTATAAATTTTTCGTAACGTTTTACAAAATGTACGTATGATTACAGAAAGTGTTCATGTTTGTATAACTCTAAACAATTGTTTACAGTACTGAAAAAATGATCATTTTTTAATAAAATCACACAATTTTTATACAACGTCCATGACATGTAATAAAAACGACCGTACACTAAACCAGGAGAATTTAAATGGACTTGAAAAAAAAGGAAAACTAAAAAAAATCAAAAACAAAAAAAGGAAAATAGACTAACCGTGCGAAGAATGGTAAAATGACAAAGACCTACCAAGAGCTATCCCAAATGACCTCCTTCTGTCTCAACAATAAGGGACCAAGGGTATATTTAACGCTCACCCCTAATACAAAAACCGCATTCCTCCGTGGATCGAGGCGGAACCAATGTATGGATACCGATGCGGGAGTGGATCATCAAAGCCTAGCCGCAAAAGTCCACTAACAGTTCAACCAAAATTAAACTAATTCATACAAACACGGGTGGAAGTCAATCAAATTCGAATATAATTTACATAAATCAAACACATTTCATACAAACCGAACGATTTTCATAAAAATGAATGATCTTCGATCCAAGCGGAAGGGGATAGGATTACCCTTCTCGGGGAAAGCGACACTGTAGAAGCCAAATGAACCCGCTCTTTCCATTGTGGTCAGTTGTCTTGACCGCTTGTTTTGTGCATTCACCTTGGTGCTATGTTGCCTCTTCAGTGGCGATTGCTCCTAGAACCTTTCACGCTCGAATTGGTCGTTACAGGACATTGTCGGTCCTATCAGCAAGGTGTGCCCGAGTCTAGCTACATGGTTGCTAAGAGGATGCTTCAAGCTTTGTGGTTGGCGTCCTTCTCACTCTTGGATGAGCATCTCTGCATTCTTAGTTATTGTCAATTTTGTGATCCATTCCTTTGCTAAAGATACATATACTTCTCGCTGACACTAGGTATGTTTTTTAAAAATTGCTTATTTTCAACTACATCCACCTTATTAGATCATCTCCAATAGCTCTCGTATCCATAAAATAACCATCGTTTAAGCGAAGCATATACTGCTTCGAGTTATCAAAGATGTCTGACCGGTACTAGATCTTATCGGTCGCAAAAATAATAATTTATGTATGAACCATGAATTTATTACTATACCATAGATTAACCTAGTTTATTTGGTCACCAAAGGTTGGTACAATGCAAATCACAAGGGGATAGAAAATCGGTTGTAGTCGATGAAAACCGAAAGGATAGAGAGAAAAGTTAATCGTAACATATAACCCTGCTTTCTTTCTATTTTTTTTTATTAAGTACCAGTTGAGAAATCTACTTTCATCTTCTGCCTGATTTTCTCAAGGAGAGGCTTTGCTCACAGTTATCCTGCTAAAAGGTTGGTGCCATATACTCCTTTCATTTCTTTTTTTACTTCTCGTATTAGATTTATATGAAGTCAAATTCATAAATTTTTTCACTATATATATACAAAAAATTATTAACATTCACAATACAAACTCAATATCGTTCGATTCATCATAAAATATATTTTTATAATATACTTATTCAATTTTGAGATATTGATATTTTTTAATATAAATTTGATCAAACTTAAAAGAGTTTGACTTCGAACAAATCTACTAATACGCAGAGTAAAAAAAACGAAAGAAGTACTTACATCAACTACATGCATGTTGATGCACCGTTGCCGATGCCATCGGATGGACTGATCTTTATGTTGTAAGCAGCGTGTCGACACGTGGTGTTGAGACCCACGTGACGGTGATCGTATTACAGCAGAGGATCTCAGCCTGTTGTAAGCATGTGTTATATTTGAGTTTTCTTGATGAGAACAGATCAGAAGACGAGCAAAAAGATTTTCCATGAGTTGTTTGCAAGCGAACAAGGGTGCTTGAAGAATGAAGATGTTCAGGGATCTTACAGCGATCAAGATACAGTTGTTCACATTTCCTTTGAGATGGTGTAGTTAATTAACATACTAGGCAGCTACTGGCCTACCACTATACTTAACAATGGTTCTAGAAGCAGATTGTCCCTCCTTTGACGTGCTAGGCAGCTGCCAGTGTACTAGCTGTATATTAATATGTTTCCATTACGGGGATTTCGCAGTTAAATACGTAGAAGGCCTGATGATGGCACCCAGACCCAGCACACAATTATTGACCGGTAGTCCGGTATATAAATTGTTCAATAGGTGATTGCTGTGCCGATTTGAATACAAGATATTGCTGTTTGTTGAATGATTTTCGTACCAATTTGGATAGTCTTTCTCTCTAATTCTTTCTATTTTATTCTCATAGTGCTTTGTGGGAAGTTAATACACATGACACAAAACTAGCGTAGACTGAATATGAAATAGAGAGCAGCGATGAGGACCTGATCAGGACCGGACAGGAGGCAGCAGATGAAGATCGTATATTAGTCTGGTTACAATGAAAGTATCCTAGCTAGTATTTTATCCGTTTTAAATTAGATGATTTTTATTTGTGTACATATTTAGATATATATGTGAACAAATAAAAGTCATCTAATTTGTAACGGAGTAAGTATTATGCATATCAATTAAGTAATTTTGGTGATATGACATAGAATAAATGAAGAAAAACAAAGTGGAGTATCATATTATGATACTGTATCATAATAAATACTATACTAGTATATGTCTTGCATACAATAAATAAGATCATATATACTAACCAATAACACTATGCATTGTAAAGGTGGTATTATATAATAGTATTATGTATGATACTAGCATATGATACTTCTCATTGTGACCAGTCTTATACTAGTATAAAGTATACAATTTGCTACTTGTGGAATTGTAGAGTAACGATCTGGTATCGTGTGCCAGTCATTTTTTTTTCATTTGTTCTCTAGCACTCTGTTATTTTCTCCGTATTGATCGTGTATATGATCGGGTGTGTACGTGCGCTTCGTCTTCTTTTCCTCAGCACTAATCATCTCTCACAATCTAGTTTTTAAAAAAAAAAATCTCTCACAATCTAGTTCTTTAGTGTTTCACATAGTAAAAAAGAAATCAACTTTGTTTTAGATGAGGTTGAAATCGTTAGGTATCTCCAACGCTATCTTTTAAAATGAACACCACATCAATTCGCGATCGGTTTAGATCAGTTCGTAGACATTGATGCGAGAGCTGACCATCCAACCATATCCCCTGCATATCCGTCCAGTTTTGATCCCAACAAAATATACAAATTTAAAATAGATAACAAATGAGTAATTTTTTTCAATGCTCGATCACAACCAAAAGAAGGCAGATGTTCATTGTTTTTACATGCTAGATCACAAAAGTGTTAGCCCAACCAATCTGAAAAAAATGCCCTATCAGTGGTCTGCATAGGCCGCCATCGCCACTAGTTTGGTGTCTTCCGCCTCTTCTAACGCTAAAATGGCCAACATGCGCTTCAACATCCGCACGTGGCAAGCTTGCACGATCATGGTCGCTTCAGAATTTATACGTATTCAACGTATCTATAATTTTTGATTGTTTCATACTATTATGCCATCACATTTATACACTTTTAATATTATTTTATACTATTTTTACAAGATTTTATTTAGACTAACATATTAACCCAGTGCCCGTGTCAGCTTCTGTTTTATGTTGTTTCTGATCTTTATAGGAAAATCAGTTTATCCGCACACAAAAGAACTAGATTTTTTTTTATTTTTTTTGGAACCTTCCAGGGACCCCACACGGCCAAGCCACGTGTCCAGGGGGTCGCTCCACCTGCCAGTGTGCCCCCCTTAGCTTCGTTTACCCCGAGGCTTCTTCATCAACCTTGCTTCCGCCATGGTGATGTGTGATTGGTTCCTCTCAGACATTTTTGTCTATGACTGAAACGAGATGGAATCTATCTCTCATTTGGATCTTCAATACCATGTTTCTTCTCCCCCCTATAGGGAGTTGGATCAATCTGATGTAATTGTGGATGTGTTTGTTGAGACAAGATGAATTGTGAGTTTGTGATATGTATGCATGTTCATGATATATTAATGGATATTTTTTGGTTCTATCTTGTGTAATTTCATAGCTATGTATGCTTTCCTGTCTAACTTCTATGCCTCGACCACATGTGTGAGATTGATCTTTGGAGAAAGTGGTGCATAGTATTAGGTTCAATCTTTACGGTGTTCTATATCCTAGTGACCTTGTTTAGGACAAGACACGTATTAGTATTGTTTGTACTAAGGGTAAAATAACGGGGTTTGGTAGTATTGCACTATTGTCTTTGCTTGCTTTATGTCATCTTGCTTATAGCATTACTCCATTTATTATGACCTTAAAAATTCTAGGTGCATGCTGGATAACGATCGTAGTAGTGGAGAAAAAGTGGTGGGAGTAGCTGGAGTAACATCAACCACTTATCTTGGACATATTGCCTATATATAATTGCACCGTGAATGATCATAATATCAATTATCATAATTTTGTTAATTGCTCAATTATAATTTGTTCACCATATCATTGCTATCAAGAGATATGTCACTAGTGGATTCCATGGCCCTCGGGGTCTATTCTCACCATTATTATTGTTTTTTTCACTTTCCGTTTTACTGCTGCTCCTAATTATCAAACTATCTATCACATATTTTTAATATAGTTGCTAGCATGATACGGGGATTGACAACTCCTCTGCCAAATTGTATCCACTGACCCCTTTCTAACCTTCTTGCATGGCACATCTACTGGGTCCATTGGATTACCTACATCGTCGTCTTTGGCGGAGGTCTTGAAGGTATTGCCAAGGTTTTCAATCCATTTGCGTTTCCTTCTTAGCTTCAACCAACAATGCATGAATACAAAGCTCTTCTTCTCCACCTTCTAATACAAGTTGCAAACAAGACCGGGCTAGCAAAAAAGAATTTTTTTTTAGAAATCTTTTGTGTATACAAACACTACTAGGATAATGGCCTCCAGTAGCGCGGGGTAAAGGGCCATCAGCAGTGCAGGGTACCCGTGCTGTAGATAACGCGCTGCAGCTAACTTTCATCAGCAGCATGGGGTCCCCGCACTGTAGATAATCTGTAATTAGCAGCGCACGCTCCTGGCCCCGCGCTGTGTGTGTGCAAGGCCATTTGAAGCGCGTTTGTCGTGCTCGCGCTGTAAGAGATGATTTTCAACTCAGGGTGGCCGCGCTGCTACTGGTCTCAGGACCCGCGCTGATGATATTTCATATTTTATTATTATTATGTCCTAATTATTTTCTTTGTATTTATACAATTGTTATATATTTCCAGCATATAAAGTAACATCACACAAGTAGCTGCACACACATTGCTTGTGATTCAACATATTACAATGCTCATCGAGGCTTCTGTCACTCCATTTATTTTTTGCCTTCATCTTTAGAACACCGAGCGTGAAACTCAAGCGGGTGTCCTCTGGTCGGAAACCTTCATATAGTGCAGTCTTCGAGCTTGGCCTCCTCTCTAGACGCAGCTCTTTCGCTAGTTGTATTCTTGCGAAGCAGTTCTCGAACATGAGTGTCTTGCATGACTGAACTTAGTACAAACGAATCAGATTGTTGCGTGCCAGCATCTTCTCCATGTCCACCATCTTGTTCCTCATTTATGGCATATTCTCCGCCATTTCCTACATCTTCTCCTTCATGTCCGACATCTTCTCCGCCATGTCCGGCATCTTCTTCATGTCCGTAATCTTCATGCCCGACATCCTCATTATCATCTTCACTTATCCATCGAGTGTAGCCATTCATGAAACCATGCATGACCAGGTGCGCCTTCAAATGGCCATCTTTAAAGGGGCTTCATCCAGACTTGTTCTTTGCATTTTTGACACGGACATTTTATCTCCTTGCGATTATTTTCATGCATGTCGGCCACCGCGGCTTCCAAAAATCTTGTCACGTTCACTAAATTATTTTTCATGTTGCCTGCACGGTGTAAATTAATACAAAATCAAAACATTTATAATCATGCATATATATGCATTAAACTCTCTTACAAAAATTCGGCATGATCTTCCCTAAAAATAGGACATATAGAGTTTGCCTAAAATTCGTCGAAACAGAAATAAATCGACATTTCGGAAAAACATAGACAACTTTCATCATTTCATGAGCGCACATCATCTGATGATTCGACAAATACATAACCAACTTGATCATCATGTCACACATAATCCAATTAACATCTCTCTCCAAGTGTCATACACACAAAAATTCATCATTTTCAAAAAGCACAATTTTTTACTGACCTAAATATTAAAGATGATCTCCTTGCTAGTTGGGAGCAAAGATGATCAAGAGAGGGAAAGAAAGTGTGGGGAGTACATCTATTTGGTAGGAGAGATGATCAAGAGAGGAAAATAGAGTGCGGGATCTAGTTGGTGGGAGAGAATGCAATGCAAGAGAGTAAAAGAGAGCTACCTACATCACATATGTAGGAGTGAGAAAGATGAGCAAAGGAGAGAGTGAGGGGAGCCATATTTAATGGAGATGGTGGAGGGCAAAGAAAAGTGTGAGGAGGAAGGGGAGAAAGAAGAGTGTGAGGAGGAAGGTGAGAAAGAAAAGAGGGAAAGAGAGCATTTAATGCACTTTCAGTGCAACATGAGCAGCGCGGGTCACGATACCGCACCTCAGCTAACTGAAATATCTACAGCGCGGGGGTGAAGGCCAGCGCTGCTGGTAGGTGGGACCACATAACTGGGCCAGAGATAGAAACATTGGAAGTGCGGGCCTAAAGACCCGCGCTGTAAATGTCATAAACATCTATAGCGCGGGACATTAAGCCCACGCTTCTAAAGTGTCAAGGCAAGGGAGCCGCAGTTGGGATAACTCATTAGCAGGGCGGGGCCTCTGTACCCGCGCTGCTACTGGTTACCCACCTGAAGCGCAGCTGAGAGCACCGCGCTGCTAATATTTTTCTGTAGCGCATTCTCTACTGCCCGCGCTGCTAATGGCTATTCTTGTATGACCCAAATCCTAGTAGTGAAATGAAAAACAACAAGAGAATCCACCCAACAATTTGCATTTCCCGCAATTGGACCAACAACAAGAGCGTCCTCCCAACAATTTGCATATCCAATTGACCAACAATAAGAACTACTTAATTGTTGCACTATTACTGCTCCACTTAGCCATTGATTCAAGAGTTGTTTGTGGTGGCCACAAAACCTTGTCACAGACTCTTGAATGATATACAACCTATTATTGAGTGATTTTGGACCATAGTCTCGGATGATACCGTTAGCATGGGGGTCATAATTATTGGGCTCATGGAACCAAATATGAATTTTGGTCCAAAATGTTTAGCGCCTTTGATCCTCCCCATGGACCGGATCAATACTAGTGGCCAACCACAAATCACACAGGAGTTCATGCTCCCGCATGTTAAAACTTTCTCTTATCTCCTTCTTTCCACCAATCGACCAATCGTCCCCCTCCAAGCCCTCGTCCCCCTTTAGGTACGGTTGCTCGTCGATCGTGTCATGCTCCTGGGTGTACGTGCCCGACAACTGTGTGTATGTGCCCATCTACTATGTGTATGTGCTCGTTTGCTGGGTGTATGTGCCCGTTGGCTGGATATGTGTATATGACTCAATGGCGTTAGCATCCGCATGCGAGTCCTGCACCGCCCCGCCCTCGAAGCCATCACCGCCGCTACCCCCACATCCATCGTTGATCACCTCAAACATCCCTTTCTCTCTATGCGAATAGAGAACGAGCACCATGAAGATTTCCGCACGAACGCGATTTAGCAAGCTACGACGACTACAACTCCGTGAATTGGATTTTTGTTGTCGCGACGTCGACCATATAGGGCACGCCGGACGGTGATAGTGGGTTATTGGCGAAGTAGTAGGGAGGTCATCCGAGCAGGGCCTAGATGTCACCCTCCCCGGACCTTCTTGTGCTTGCCCCACCCCACCCCTGGCGGTGTAGATCATCCCTTCCCATGCCCGGTGGACAATGTAGCTTGTTAGCCAGCCTTTTGTTTGACATGCAGGGATTTCCGTGAAGCCGAATTTATCTTGCGAGCATCCGCCTTGGTCGTATCATCAACCTCCTCCATCTCTGACAGCTCCGACAGATCTTCTTGAGTCTCCATGCGGCATTGGAAGCGAAAACAACGGGATTGGGGTGGAGAAGGGTGGCATAGAGAGTGAGGAAAAGGGGTTTCTGACGTGGAATCAGTGAGGATGGCTAAAAAAGTGCGGACATCATCAATTTGGTGTGGGTCGGTGGTGTCTAAAGCGGGCATTTCTGAGGTCTAGGCTACCGCAAAGCCCCCTTGGGTTGGGTCAAATTTGCAGGAAAATGGGTCAGGCGGACCAGTCTGCAGACGGATACATGGCCACATAGGATGGCAAAACTGGTATGAACAGTACAGTTCGGACCTTTTGCGGGAGGTTTGAGGATCCCTGTTGGATATTCCCTTAGTTTCTGCATCAATGCACACATTTTTTCATTAAATTGTTTAACAAAGGTCCAACAAGAACATACATCAAATAATATAAAGCCACCACTTAACATATATAACCTTAATAATGGGGATTTTCATCATGCCACATCATCTAGCGTCGGGGTCATCACCGAGCCGCCCGCATGACATACTAGTAGTACACATACGGTGCATCAAATACAAAGCGTGCACCACATGCACATGCTTTAGATGCTGCCATCATTATCAAACCGTTGACCCATCCCCGAGATAGATATCCACATAATCCTTGGTAGGCACAACGACACCATCACAATGCCAAACAATGACATTGCTCTACGCTCGTCCACCATGACACATCCATCGCCGATACTCCGCTGTGTCGTGCTACCGGGACCCGTCATCGTCGACACAATAAATACAACGTTGCTCCACCTCCTAACCCCTTTATCAGCGGCTCCAAAATGATGCCCTATAGAGGGAGGACGATGCGAAGTGTCCCCATTGTTTGATCCAAAAGACCTAGATCTTAGGGTTTCCCGCAGAGTAGCTTGAGCGAGTAGATAAGGACTACAATGATGATGCCTTCAACATGCTCATTGCACATAGACGCAACATCATTTGCTAAGACTACAGTAGTCTAACTTTTCACTATCAGTCGCGCCTCCCCTTCGTCGTCGTCATTGTGGGTAAAACCAATGGGCTAGAGAGGGTCAGAGCCGGCCGAAGAAAAAGCAATGACGTGACACCTCCATAGGCCACTCATAGTAGTCGAAGCCCCAACCGTCACCACCAAGGCGCTGCTAGGAAGGACGACGACCAGGGCCGGAGGATCACTGAGACATGTCGCATGGCCGAGCCACACCTAACATATCTTCTCGCCATCGTGGTGAGGACCGGATGCACGAGGACATACCGAGGCATCCGCGCGAGGCTACCCCGCGCCTAGGAGATGCGATGGAGGAGGGCCTCACTGTCGCTATCATCATCCGCTCGGGCTTTTCCCAGCGGCGCTGCAACGGAGGTTAGGAGAGGTGAGGATGGGAAACGCTGGGAAACCCTTGATGGGAGGGCCGGTGGGCGGTCGTCGGTGGCGGATGGAGGGATGGAGACGGCAGAGATGATGATTAGAAGGGTAGTTCTCGATCGCATGCGTTGTCGGTTCTGGTCTGCTGACATGAGCTAACCCAATGCCTAACAAATCAACTTTGTACTTATAACATATAACCAAATGACAAGGAACTTAAACACAAATAGTCAATTTCATCCAATATTTGTACCTGAGTGTCTACCTTTCTTCTATGTCAGTGGAACCCTAGCCAGATAGATTACCTATGTTGATGCGAGCAGAACATCCATATGAAATGTTTTCCATTTTCACCCTTGGGTCATCTTTCACCGATAATCCAAAACAAATTCATCTACACCCGTGATAGTAGATTCAAAAACTAATAGTATTAATATTTTTATAAATTGAATGCCTAGGCGGATAGTGATGCCCGCGTACGCCACCTTCTCTTCTTGCTACGTGTCCAACTGGCCATCCTTTTGTATTAATAGCATCTTAACGATAGATTTGCGCAAAGGGATAAACGTAACTTAGAACGTGGTACATCATTTTTATGTAAAAAATAATAGAACCACATCATCCATGTTGCAAAATCCTTCTACATCTAAGTTACAAAAAGATGAAGACGGATTTTTTTGACAACACAACCTCAATTTTTGTTAGTACATGACAATTTTTGCTTCAATATGATAACTTTGGTTTATAATTATCATCTATACACAATAAAAATTGTCATATAAAAACGTGTGGGCGAAAGTGCCTCTATCCACACATGTGACGCCTATCTTTTCCGTTTTATTAATCTAAAACATATGTAGCTATCCTCAATGATGTACCATGTAATATATGCCGCTCAGTCCTCATGACCCCCCTCAATGTTTCCAACAACATCAATGTTGCAGAAATTTCGTACGGAACATCATCTATGCTACAAAAAAGTGAAGATAATTCTTTTCTTCAACAAAACTCTGTTTTAAAAGAAATTCTACAATAAAATATGAGTTGCAAAAAAAAAAACTGCAACACAAACTGTATTTCATAAAGAGAAATAATGGTTCGGTGAATTTTCAACAAGCATCCTATATTGCAAAGAGTATTTCATGACACCACTCTTGTTGCAAAGGATGATTGCTCCCGTGAATAGATCAAACAGCCAATAGCGTGTCATCCGAAGATCAACAAGGCTACAATTTTTTTTCTATTATCTGCCGGCTGACGCATAGCGTTGTCTTTTTTATTAGGACTCCATAGTTGCCATACGTGTAGGTGGAGCGTTTCCGCCTACACATTTTTGCCTATACGATTTTTTGATGACAAATTTAGTTCACATGAGATGACAATTTTAGCTAATACATGTTAACTTTTGTTAGTACATGGCAATTGTTACTTCAATATGATAACTTTGGCTTATAATTATCATCTATACATAATGAAATTTGTCATCTAAAAACGTGTAGACCGAAGTGCCTCCACCCACACATGTGACATATCTTTTCCTTTTTATTAATCTAAGACATATGTAGCTATCCTCCTGATGCGAGCAGATCACCCATATGAAACGTTCGTGTGTTGTGGAAAGATGAAGCCACGACCGACGAGTTTGCTCTCTCGTCGGAAACGCCTCCTTCCCCTCGCTCTCTCTCTATAAAGGCGAGGTCTTTTCCTAGAATACTCTTCGCCGCAACTCGTCGAACACATCAAGAAGTATCCCCGCGCTTCCGATTCGCTCCTGCAACCGGCCAGATCACACACCTTGCATACCATACCACAGCACCTTCTCCACACGGCGGCGCTGTTGCAGCCTTGCAGGTAACCCCCCTCCCCGCCCGACCCCCTGATCCTGCCCTTGGCCTCGCAGAATGCTAGCTCGATCGTACCACAGCGACCTGCTGCACTGCAGCCCAACGTGTAGAGCATCATCCTGGACGACTCCATGTGCCATGCGGTGAGCTTGAGGCTCTCTGCTCCAGCTCGTCCAGCACCCCGCGGCCGCCGGCGTGGATGCACAAGTTGACTGTGTTGTACGATGCTCATCGTCGATGGTCACCACCTTGGGCACATGCTTTGGCAACACATCGGCGTCCTGCGCCCATGGGCTGCGCGGTCCCCGACGGCCACGCGGTCGAACGCCCTGCAGCCTTCCTTGACCCGCAGCCGAAGCCGATGTGCCACACCCTGTCTCCCTTCTTGATCCTGGCCTTGCCCTTGCGGTAGGCGATCTTGCAGCACAGCGAGCTGCTGGACTTGCTGCCGAGCATGCAGAGCATCATCTCCAAATGCTAGAAGAATGATTTTTTTACACCCAGGCACACTACATTCCCTTTTTTTTTACCTTTCAAGTCAACAAACTTCTACATTTTCCTTTTTTATTTCTCTTAAATGAATCGATCAACATATGGACTTCAAATTTTACAGGCCAACATAACATTAGAACTAAAATGTGTGATAAAAATTCAGTTTTTTTGTCTAGCATAAAAATAAAAATAAAAATTTCTTCAGTGATTTTTTTATTTTAAATACTTATAGTGCATGAAAAATTATGAAAGTTTTTTTTTGTTTTGTAGTTATAATGTTTTGTTGTTCTGTAAAGTTTGAAATTCATATGTACTTTATATGGGAGAAAAAAAATTAAAATTTTCTCTATTGACCATGATGAAAACGAATAGCAAAAATAAAGGGGTGTAGTGCATCTGAACTCAACCATGACTTTTCCAAATGCTATCTGAATCACCTGTATAATTGTGGCGGATGATTTTGGTGTGTGTTATGTGACTCTACAGTGTCAATTATATGACTTATTAAAAATTCATCTTCTATTTTCCCATGATTTGCTTATATATATGATTGACACAAGTTAGCCACATTTGTCAAAATATGATTAACCAAAAGTTACCATTCAAGACACATAAAAATGAAAGATGGAAATGTTATCTGCTCTCTCTCTCTTTTCTCTCTCTCTTTGTGGTACGATTTCTGGTGTTGGTTAATTATTTAACATTATTCTATTTTGATTTACAAAAGGTAGACATTCTTGTCTTGTTTTTCTCGTTTTATGATAATATCCCAAGCTTCGGGAATTTTATTTTTACATTTTAAATCTAAAATATCATCAAAATAAGTATGTCATCATTATTGTAATTAAATATGCCTTTCCCCAAATACCTATAGTAAGATCCTAGTATTTAGAGTTGTAACTGTATGTACATGTAAAGAGTGACTAAAATATTATATACCTTTTCTCTCTCACCCAGGGTGAATAATAGTTGCCCCTCACCTCCTTCATATTTACTTCATTACATCGTATTTTTTCGTCCCGTAATTTTTTCTTGCGCCTACTGTTAAACAAGAATGCAAAAATATATGTATCGACTGTAAACAATATTTTACATTGAATACAATAATGAATGTTAAAACATAGTATAAAATATAAATAACAATTAATTTTCATGGTCTTATAACTTACATTTTTGATTTTTTATACCAAAAGTTTTTTAGTGAACAATATGAATGTAAATATTTGTAAATTAATTTTTTTTAATAAAAAAATAAAAAATAATTTTAGATACAAAAAAACTTATTTTATCCCTTGTGTGATGAACTAATGTTGATACTGTATATGCTGGTCCCATGAAACAGAAACTTTTTTTATTTTTTTCACGGACTTTTAAAAGGATAATGATGTACTGTTGAGGCACCCAAGGTACACCCATTACACATTAAAATGAGAGATCAAAATTAAAATATCCCACTTTTCATATGAAGATTATTCATATTATACTTGAGGTGTATTAGTTTTACCGAATTTGCTAATTCTCATCTAGATGAGAATTACAATATTATTTAACTTTTATATGATTTGATTAGTTAAATAAAAAATAAAAATGCACGTATCAAATGGTTTAAGAGTTAGATGTGATTTAGTTAATTCTCATCTAGATGAGAGTTTTATTTATGAAGGATTAGCTCATATAGAAGTGGTCATGTATTATGAGTTATGTTTTAACATAAAGGCAATGTCTCATAGGCGAGTCAAATGCATATCCCATGATTTACTTAATTTTATTTGATTAACTGGGAATGCAGTGTGCTTGTGTTTTACAATGTATTTTAGGTTACAGGAGTGTGATGGAGGCATCTACGAGCTTGCAGTATTGGTTGCGCTGGAAGGTGGCAATGTGCAGCCTATCATTATTGGCGGGCTTGGGATTCTCGGCCTACCTCCTGCGGCGTTACGAAGGTCCGGGTCTCCCTCATCAGACTGAGGCAGCTCTCGAGGGCGGCAAGAGGCGTGTGCGGAAACCTGGGGTAGTTGGCGATGGTGAGGCCTGGCTACCTTACCTACAGAAGATACACCCCCGATGGCTCCTTGCTTATAGACTGGTCAGCTTCCTCTTCTTCACTATGTTCACGGTGATCATCATCAAATCGCGCGGCTACACTATATTGTATTTCCACACTGAGTAAGTGTTCCCTTTAACTTTTTCCTACAAAAAATGGTTTAGTTAATTAAATGGTGTTGCGGATTCATATTGAATAATCCTCCAAAGAAACTCTTAAGATAAGGAAAACACTTCAATTTGACCAATTAATTCTATCGCCGTATCAACCTCTTATGTGTGTGACACGGGTTCTATGGGACCCACGCACCGCTCCTCCCTCTCCCAATTTTTATTCTCTAATCCGTCATTTCCGCGTCCCCATTGCTCCTTGGTGTGCCCTCTTCTCTACAACCACACCACTATTCACCTTTTCTCACCCACAAAGAAGGCCCTACAAAATACATCCCTTCGCATGCACTAGGTTACCTCTACTGCAAGCTATGAGGTCTTCCATAGTTGCTGCGCGGGCGCACACCGGCAATCCAAGGCGGAGGTGCCAAGCGCACTACATTGCTTCAATCTGACACTTTTGGGTTGCCGATTGTAGGCAAGACAAGGCGCTTAGATGAGACAAGCCAAGCTCCAGAACTGTATTCCCCGTCTCCCCACACCACTGCTACAGATATCATGGTGATGTTACTTCCATAGTCGCTGAAGTATTGTAGCGTGCGGATCCACTCGTGAGCCAAGTAGACCTCAAAACTTCCTCGTCGACGGCTCCATCGTGGTCGTCATCGCGATTCCTGAGATGAGAAAATTGAGGATTGCAAGGCCGAGGAGTGACTCATGGCTGAGTGCCCCGATGACGAATTGGTGGCCAAGCTCCTCACCGAGATATACATGTTCTTCCAGCCTATGGAGGAAGCACGCATGATCGAGTGGGATCGTCTCAAGGCTTACTGTGAAGAGATGTTCGATGAGATCGACAAATTGGAGGGCGAGACGTCGTGTAGGGGGAGGGGGGGGGTTCAGACTTCTCTAACTACCGCAAGGATGACAAGGTCGACGACGAGTAGATCTCTTCTTTTATATGTCTAGTATCTAGTTTTAGTTAGTTTATCTCGATGCTAGAACTAGTTAAATGTTGATGTGGTGGTATTGTAGTAGGTAATAGACTGTTTAAATAGAAAAAAAGTCTAAAACAAACCTTAAACTTATAAACGAAAGGTAAATCGAACCTCAAACTTGTAATCACAGAAATCAAGGATTTTTTTTAAATAATATTTTTTTGGAAAATTAAAGAAATAATGCACCATTTTAAAAATTTACAAAATTAATACAGCGTCGGCCTCGGCCTGGCCGACATGAGCCAATCGGGCCAGCGAGACTGGCTGTCGGCCCAGCAGCCATGAAGTCGGCCTTGGGCTGGCCGACAACGCTAAGTCGGCCGCAGCTGGGCAGACAACGCCGAGTTTATTTATTTATTTAATTTTCTTTCTTTGATTGTATTTTTTGTCTCATCAATTTATTTTTATTTTTTTTCGTTTTGTTTCATTAATTCATCTTTAACATTTCTCAGTTTCGTTTTTTTAATATGTGGTTTGATGTCAACTTTTTTATGTCTGGTGTACATTTTTTGTAAACACTAGGAACACTTTTGTATATATGTTTAACATTTTTAAAATACATAATCGACATGTTTTCAAATAAATATTTTACGTTTATGTTTTTCATATATATAATATATTTTAAGTTCAGTTATTATAATGGTTACCATTTGTACATGTTTTTAAATATAATGGTTAACATTTTTATATGCCTTTAACATTATTTTAAGTTCGGTTATTATAATTTGATTAATTTAATATATATAATGTTATAAAATGTATATAATGTATATAAAATGTTATAAAATGTATATAATTTTATAAAACGTATAATTTTTTAAGGTATATAAAGTTCAAAATAATGTATAAGACATTTTTTTAGAGGCATATATTGCTCAGAATTTTTTTAAAGGTATATAAAAAGCCTCTTACCATTATAAAATGCTATAAAAATATATAATCTTATAGACATTTTTTTAAAGGGATATAAAGTTCAGACATTTTTTTAAGTGTCATAAAATGTAGAAAAAATATTGAGTATTTCAAAAACAATGTCTCTTACCATTACAAACATATATATTACATTTATCAAATTATTATAATTGAACTCAAAATAATGTTAAAGGTTTATACAAATGTTAACCATTATATGTAAAAACACGTACAAATGTTAACCATTATAATAACTGAACCTAAAATATATTATATATATGAAAATCGTACACATGAAATATTTATTTGAAAAGCGTTAACTATGTATTTTCAAAACGTTAAACATGTATACAAAAGTGCCCCTGGTGTATACAAAAAATGTACACCATACATAAAAATGTTGACATCAAAACACATATTGAAAAGGACGAAACTGAGAAATGTTAAACATGAATTAATGAAATAAAATGGAAAATATATTGATGAGACCCAAGTGCGAGCAAAGAAAGAGAATGAAAATAAAACTGGGCGCTGTCGGCCCAGCTGCGGCCGACTGGGCGCTGTCGGCCAGCCCAAGGCCGACTGCATGGCTGCTTGGCGGAGGCCAGTCTCGTTGGCGCGATTGGCTCCTGTAGGCCAGGACGAGGCCGACTAGGCCCAATCGCCCAAGGCCGACGTTGTATTATTTTTGCATATTATTAAAATAATGCATTATTTCTGTGATTTTCTAAAAAAATTCGCAATCTATTTTATAAACCTTAAGGGCATTTAACCGGTATTCACTGACGGAGTCCTTCTATCGACACACTGAAGCGAACAACCGGGTTGAGGATTCACACAAGGTGCCATGTGACTGGGCCACCATTTTGAAGCGTTGCGAACGGGACATTGTACCTGCTGAGTATGTAGCAGTATGGTTTTTCTGGTCAGCTTTTGTTTTGAATTTTCTAAACATAATTTGCACTGAATATTGTTTTAATATACAGTGGAATTTCTGAAATATACGCCGAATAAAATTGAAATTAGATTGAACATTTTTTAGTATACATTGAACAAATTTTAAATACACATTGACAATTTTTAAATATACGTTGAACAATTTTTAAAAACACACTCGATATTTTTGTAATGTAGAATGAATTTTCTAAATACACATTAAACATATTCTTATTATATGTTGAATATTTTTAATATACAATGAACACTTAAGTAGTACACGATGAACTGTTTTATAATATATGGTGAACAATTTCTTAATATAAAATAAACAGTTTGAAATTAAGAAATAATATTTAAAAAATTCTATAATGACAATAAATATTTTTTAAATCTACACAAGGCCACTTATATTTTATAACAAAAATATTAGAATAGATAAGAGCGTTCATATATGTTAACTTTTTTAATATTTTTGAAACATTTGTTGAAAGACATGTGATCAATTTGGAAATGGAGAATATATTTTGTGAAATGCAAATAGTTTATGAAATTATAATTTTGAAAAACAAGATTGGTTTTGAATTTGTGACAAAAAATAGAAAACTGGAACATTTTACATTTTTTAAATTTTGAACAATGTCTAAAAGGCGCGAACTTTCTTAAAAGTTGGTGAACATATATTACAATTACCGAACATATATTATAAAGAAAACATTTTCCTAAATTAAAATCATTTTTTTACGTCACACATAAGGAAAATAATAATTCATTTTGAGCATAATGTATCTGCCCCGCCAAAAATGCCAGTATTTGATCTGCCATATCAGTGATTTCTGGTTGAGAGTGCCCTTAAGGTTTAAAATAGATCGGGATTAAAGAGTTTGGTGTGCTGATCTTCGGGATTGTAAATTTAGAGTTTGATTTAGCTTTCTTCTACACGTTGAAGGTGCCTTTTGGAATTTTTCCGTTTAAATATGCTAGGCTTGATGTTAATAAATTTGATGCGGTAATTCTTATGGTTGCTTATGCTAGGCTTGATGTTCATCATATTTTTGGAGTAGTTAGGTTTAAGTTCAGTTTATCTTCTCTCTCTTACAATTCACCATAAATTTGATGCGGTAATTCTTATGGTTGCTTATGTCATTTTATTATACTTGTTCTAATGTGCATCTTAATCTATGTGTTAACGCAGGTGGACCTTTCTGTTAGTAACGATCTACTTTGGGGTAAAAAACATTTTTGTCCTTGTACTAGTACCCATAGAAAACTGACACTTAACATAACCTTAACTGCATGTGACAATTTTGCCAGCTTGCCACATTGCTCTCCATTAATGGTTGCAGCAAAATTATTGATTCGAATAAAAGCAACGGAGAAGACACGGGAGCGGTTGCTGGATTTGGTGGTTACCTGCTACAGATTACTTATCAGGTAAAAGAGACAAGTCTTACAAAAAATACATTCTCTTTACTACAATGCACCACACCTATTATGAGATAGATGACCTGCCTCTGTCGACAGACATGTGTAGGTGCTGCTATGCTCACAGATTCTGTGTTTTGGTGCGTCATTTTCCCGGTCATCATCACCCGACATTACGGTTTAGATTATGTAAGTACGCAGCAGATCTCATGGCTCTCATCCAAACCATCTAAACCTAACCAATTCACTTCCACCATTATCTTAAAAAACAGTTAGTCGTTGTGATGCACTCCGTGAATGTTGTTTTCCTACTTGGTGAGGCGGTCCTAAACAGTTTGGTAAGCAAATACTACTCCTAGCAAAGTGCTTTTTATCATTATACTTAGAAAATAGGCTTTCATTCCGCTTTATAGATAAAACCACGACGACAAGTCAATTTCAAGTTACTTTTATCATCGTACTCACCACGGTTAATTCAATTCACGTACTTCTGCAGCAATTCCCCATGTTTCGGATTGCGTATGTCTGCCTTTGGACTTGTCTGTACATCATTTTCCAATGGATCCTTCATGCTTCAACTCCAGTGTGGTAAAATTTTAGCTTCCATTTATTTCCATGCGTAACACTGGTACTTGCATTTTCTAATCAGTGAATACTGGTCTTGCGGATTTTCACAGGTGGCCCTACCAATTCTTGAACCTATCCTCTAAATTTGCACCACTCTGGTAATAATCTTATCCCAAATCAGATAAAATTTGTCCCTGCATTTTTAGTGAAATTCCGTCCTTGTAGGTACGTTGTTATTGGTTTCTTGCAAGTTCCCTGCTATCTCGGCTTCGGGCTGGTAATCAAGCTGAAGCATCACCTATTCTCAAAGTTTCCGAAAAATAGCAGCAGCTGGAGTAGTTGTAACGGTGAGGAGGAGCGAGCCGAGGAGAAGCGAATTGAATACATTTAGTCACAAAATGTTGACATGATAGTTTTTCATGCTCCAGAACATAGTAGGAGTCGAGTTGATTCCAGTCTTGAACAATTAACACACTTGTCGTGGATGTGGAACCAAAATGATTTGAAATCTCCATCTCCATTCTTTATTATTTGAGAGAATTCCTTATTTGACATCCGCTTAAAGTCACATTCCTTATTTGACACTAGACAAATTTTTTTACCTATATGACCTCTAATTTTAATTTGTTTCCTTATATGACACTTAGTGTATTTTGTACATGTAAAAAGACATTTTTACTCCTATGCATAATATGACCAGAAATCACAGGCGTACCAGGCTAGTTTAAGGGTATGTGTTGCATACCCAAAATCTTTTGCATGTTAGGTCTGGTAAATACTCTACAGTCCTACTTCTGTATGTATGTATGTATGTATACATATTAATGTTCGTATGTTTTAGCTGATTTCCGATTGTGATGATTTTCTAAGATTGAACGTGTTCCTCCGGGCTAAATAGGTTTTTCTTTTGGACCGTTGACTTGCACTAGCTACGTGGTTTAGTTGTATGGATGGATACGAAGCTGGTACTAATTAGGCTAGCACATGTATGTGGTTTAGTTGCACACAAAACTAGCTACGCCTACGTATACGGGTATATACACATGAAGCCGGCTGACACATGCATGCATAGCATTATGGTCCTACTTACATTTGCATGGCATTTTCCTTTTTTCTATGTCTTGTGTGTGCCATAGACATACACCGCGCGCCCCTATTCTTTTTATTTATTAAGGGAGGGTACTCATAACGTTGAATCACTGATCTTCTTGCTTCATACGGGTATGCATGATAAAATGAAAAGAAATTTGTTGAACTGAAACAAAATTGGGTCAAACAATTACCCATTGTATTAAAAGCGCAGCTGCGCTTCGTTGTCGTCTCGAGCGCACCCGCAAACTGACAAAATCAGCACAAATCATTAGCAGTAATGACCGAGGGAGCTACAATTTTTATGCTAGCCAATTATAGTGACAGTGATGGGACCACGCTTGTGCATGCTAATACTAGTACGTACGTGTATGTGTTACCGTCACCCATTTATTTCGTTTCAAGTTTTTTTTAAAAACTATAACTTTTGAATCGAACGTCGAAACACATATCCGTTTTCACCGTTAGTTTTCTCGCGACGACCTCTTTAAAACTAGATCTTATATGCACATGTTTTGATGATTTTTTTAAACAAGGCAACTTTAGTGTTAAACAAAAGCAACTTTTGTACACCATATCTACTATTAAATTTATCAAGCAAGTATATCGTAATCCGCTTAGAAATCACGGCCAACAATTTTTCACCATAGATTGGCTACTAAACATCATCGGTAGACAACTTTGATGTTGACAACGTATTTTGATGGATTTGCCAGGACAGTTGCTTGGTTTTGTTATGATAGTTGCTTAGTTTTGTGTATCTTGATAATATAGTTGCATGGATGTGCCAGGACAGTTGCTTGGTTTTGTTAGGATAGTTGCTTAATTTTGTTAAGACAGTTGCTTGATTTATTAGGTCAATCGATTGGTTTTGTTATGACAGTTGCTTGGTTTACTAGGACAGTTGCTTGGCTTGTTAGGTCAGTTGCTTGGTTTGTTAGTAGTTACTACAGTTGCTCTGTTTTGTTGGAACAGTTGATTGGTTTTGTTATTGAAGTTGTTTGTTTGTTGTTAAGATACTTGTTTGGTTTGTTAAGATAGTTGCATTGTTTGTTTTGATAATATAGTTGCATGGATTTGCCAGGACAGTTGCTTGGTTTTGTTATGATAGTTGCTTAGTTTTGTGTGTCTTGATAATATAGTTGCATGGATGTGCCAGGACAGTTGTTTGGTTTTCTTAGGATAGTTGCTTAATTTTGTTAGGATAGTTGCTTGATTTATTAGGTCAATCGGTTGGTTTTGTTATGACAGCTGCTTGGTTTACTAGGACAGTTGCTTGGTTTTTGAAGTTGTTTGTTTTTTGTTAAGATAGTTGTTTGGTTTGTTAAGATAGTTGCATTGTGCGTTTCGATAATATAGTTGCATGGATTTGCCAGGACAGTTGCTTGATTTTTGTATGATAGTTGCTTGGTTTTGTAAGGACAGTTGCTTGATTTGTTAGGACAATCGATTGGTTTTGTTATGACAGTTGCTTGGTTTACTAGGACATTTACTTGATTTTGTTAGGACATTTTCTTGATTACACAAACCAAAATGATAGGAAGCTATATTAGACAAACAAGAAGAGTTGCTTACTGATAGCACTAAAGTTGCATATATACCACACAGAGTTGCTTAAAAAACAAACTTCATCGAAACCTACCCATATGGGATCTAGTTTTGAAGAACTCGTCGCAAGAAACCCAACGGTGAAAACAGATCTGAATTTCGATACTTGAATCAAAAGTTATTGCTTTTAGAAAAATTTGAAACTCAAATTAATGCACGTGAACTGACGTGACAGAGCATTTTCATAATCACGTGGGGAGACAACAGAGTGGGTGGGGACCGGTCCTTTCTTTTTCTAGCGAAAGGGACAATACGAGAGAGTTTAATTTCTTTATTGGGAAAGTCTGCCCGATCGGACTGCTGAGCGCCTGTGCGCTCCCTATCCATGCCCAAACAATTATGCATAGGGGTAAAAATGTTTTTTACGTGTACAAAATGCACTATAGTGTCATATAAGCAAAAAAAATTAAGATTGAATGTCATATAAGGATTTTTTTTTATCTAGTGTCAAATAAGGAACATGATTTTAAGCCAGTGTCAAATAAGGAATTCTCTCTTATTATTTTCAGCTAGAACATACATTCCATTACTTAACCATGCACAACAGAATCGCTGGCATCCACATCGTACACAAAGTTATGGAGCAAGGTCCTTCCACTAGGTGCACAACAAACAACCCTCTTATACCCGTTAGAAAGAACCAAGGGTATGAGCAACATTAAGGACCAAGCTAGATTTTTTCCCCTATGGTGTCAACTCTATACATAATTTTTTAGGGAAATAACGGGACTCTGCTGTGGATTTTTATCGATTTTCAAATGAATAATACAGAGTACAAAGAAAAGGAAAAAAACTATACAATAAAACAAATAAAACCTAGAGGGAAACAAAATACACCACAAAAGTAACAAGAGCATTGGAATCATATCTGAAGGCACATACCCAATCATGTAGCTCCAGGTGCTCTTTTCTCAACTCTATACATAATGGACTCACCATGACAAATAAATAGTGCTTAAATAAAAAAAAGGTCTTTTAGAAAAAAACATTGATGTCAGCTGATACCAATGCCATAGAGGCAACTCCATCCCTGGGCAACATTATTACGTTACGGTGTGATATACCGTGGGTACTCCATACACGGTTTAGCCGAAGTGCCAGCCGATCCAAGGAGCTCCATGGTGTGCACCTTAGTAGGTTTCTGTGAGGAGCACAAAGCCCTACTTCAAGAAGCATAATTAGCTTGGCGCACAAGATATGATTCCTTGTTATCCCATAGTTTTAGGTCCATACGACCATGTTATCATAGGCCTCGTCCCCCCATATGTGGTGAGGCTGGGGATAGCTCGAGACACATTGACATCTCGTCATAGATCTCGGCGACATAGACACAACTGTAACCCCCCTCTTGCGAGGAGCTTATACACACATAATCAAATCAAGCAGGACTAGGGCTTTACCTCTGCCATGAGGGTCGAAACCTGGGTAAACCCCCCCGCAAGTTCTCCTCTTTGATACTTCCGGCCACTCGAACCACCCCTACGGGATATCTTCGATTTTCTGAACCATCGGTTGGCTTGCTAGGATCATGTGTGTCGAGCGATGGAGACCTAATGCAGATTGGATCTTCACCGACCTCCAGCATCCTCATGACAAGCTAGGAGTTCACGTTCGGCGACCTCTCATCGGCGCTCGATCCCATCCTAGGATCCCTCACATTTACAATGGGCAGGCTCTACATCAATCCACCACCCACCATGACAAGCGAGAACCCGAAAAAACGCGATGCTAGGAAAAAGAAGCAACCACGCCATGCACCCCCTAGAAAAATCGCCTCACCGGGCTCAGGGGTGCCCCACCGTCGATATCAAGGAACGATGGGCCAACAAGCCACTATCCTTCCCCAGATCAAGAGTTCGACATGATCTTACGATCTGCAAAAACAAGACGCATCTAGAATCTCACATGACGGGCAGTCTACACGACCGCCCCAGTAGAAACAGAGTTCCTTAATTGGTCGGATTTAACGACCTAAATAGACCAACAAGAAAAAATTATCTAGATAGACTATCGCCTCCATTAATTTATTTTACAATGATAAGGAAAATTCGCATAAAAAAGGCGCACACTTTCCTTTCTAGTTGTATCTATTGTTAAGGTGGTCTAATGAGCTTTTCTAGTTTCAGTTTCTCTTCAAAGAGGATCAAATTATTGCCAAAGAGGAGGCTTTAGTGTTCCTGTCATTTCCCACTCGACCAAATTTCCATCTCTTGGCCTGTGTGACATGTCTTCTTGTCATCTTTAGTTTCAATGTCTCTATGTTTGTTCATTGTTTTGCAATATGTCTATTTTTCCAGTGGCGGAGCTTGAGCATAATCTAAGAGAGGGCCGTTATTTAAAGGGGAGCAAATTATTAGGGAAGGAGGGGCTCATCTCTAGTTTAAACACTATTTATACCACATATTGCTCAAAGGATGCAAAAATTAAGAGGGGGGGGGGGCATGGCCCCTACATGAAGCTCCGCCAAACATAACCTTAGTTTGTGTGTTTGTATTTTACCATGTATTTATACATTTTAGGAGCATCATGAAGGCATGTAGGGATCCGCAATACTAGTTGCATTGGGAGGTGGGAATATGTTGCCTCTCAGTGTTGGCTTGCGTAGGACTTTCGGTTTACCTCCTACGGCGATACGAGGGTCTGAGAGCTCACCACACGACTGTGGCATGCGTTGTGGATGGCGAGAGGCGTCCGCAGAGCCATGGGGTGTTCTACGCTGGTGAGGCGTGGCGGCCTTACCTACAGAACGTAGACACTCGCTGGTTCCATGCGTACAAACTGATTAGCTTCCCATTCTTCATGGTTTTCGCAGTGATCATCGTCAAATCTCGCGGCCACATTATCTTCTACTACTACACTGAGCAAGTGTCTTTTTATCCTCTTTCTAAGATACATGGTCTACTTAAATAAATGCGGATTTCATAGTTGGACAATACTCCTAAAACCATGAAAGATATGAATAATATATGAAACCCATTTGCCGATGGTAGCTTTTTCTACTATACTTGCCTATTGTCAGTTTAGTCTTTTTTTGTAAAACTCGGGCCTCTAAGGAGAGATCCATTTAGGCAGTGGTACGTCCCAAACGTATCTATAATTTCTGCTTGCTCCATGCATGTTTTGTGTGACTTTGCCATGTTTTGCTTGAACTTTCATACACTTTTGAGCATATTTGGACTAACCTATTAACTCAGTGCACCCAATTGCCAGTTCCTGTTTTCTGCCGTTTTTGTATTTCAGGTTTTCCGGCCATTAAAAGTGCCAAATAAATCCCGGAAAAATTATATAAAAATCAGCGACCCGGAAGCTTCCCGAATCACCAAGGAAGGAAGGGGGTGGACCCACCAGGGCCCCAGGAGGGTCCCTGACGCGGCCCCACCCTAGGCAGCGCCAGAAGGCCTCGGGGCTGCCCTGTGGCCCCTCTCGGTGCCCCCTTTGGCCTATATTTACCCCCTGTGACGGAAACCCCTAATATCGATCTTCTATTCCCGTTCTGCTCTCTGTACCGCCGCCGCCGTTTCAAGATCGGGGCTGCCAGGAGAAGCTGCCCCGGCACCCTGCCGGAAGGAGGAATCCCCTCCGGGAGACCATCCATCGCCATGGACGCCTCCCGGATGTACCGTGAGTAGTCCCTCTTGGACCATGAGTCCGTGACCAGTAGCTATGTGATGTACTCCTCCCCTCTTTGTGCTTTCACTTTCGAGACCTCGTGACCTGCCTCACATGATCGACACACTTTAGTAATTTTCTGTGTTGCTATGCTGAGCTTGTTGGGATCTGATGGATTATGAGATTATGTTCAGATTGTGATGAGTAATATATTTGGTTCTCTTTTATGAGATTATGAGATTATGAGATTATGTTCACATGATCGAGGCACTTTAGTAATTTTCTGTGTTTCTGTGCTGAGTTTGTTGGGATCTGATGGATTATGAGATTATGTTCAGATTGTGATGAGTAATATATTTGGTTCTCTTTTATATTTGTGTTCTTTAGTAAATTCGTGCATGTTCTCCGTTGCCGTATTTTACTTTGGCCAAGTGATTTTTTGCAACTCCAAGAGGGAGCATTATGCTTGATTATGGCTTCAGTCCCTTGATGTCTAGCTTGAGTGAGAGAAACATGAGACTAGGGGATGTGATGTTGCCACCAGGGATAAAACAACGGTGCTTGTACCTGCGGGGTGCAAGGATTGTTTACTTTACGCAAAGTTCTTTTAATGCAGTTGTCTGTTGCTTTGATTTTACACTTTGGGTGGGATTCGCAACTTAATACCAGCGAGATGTTTTGGATAGATATCTCAAGGTGGATGATTCGTAGTAGATGCAGATGGATTTCGGTCTACTTACCTTGGCGTACTGCCCATTGCTTTTGAGCCTCTTCCTTTCTTTTGTTGCATAGTTAGCATTCGGTGCGTTTATAATCCTGTCAATTGCCCAACTTTGATTTGTTTACCTCGCTAGCACTTTTATCGTCTTTTTGGAGAGAGACATCACTAGTGAATATCACGGGACCCCGGTCCATATTCACACCATTGTTTGCGCCTTCAATTTACTTTTAGTTCTTACTTTCAGTTGCACTATTATCTCTTGCGTTGATCCTTTGTAAACAGCAAGGCCGGAGGAATTAACAACTCCTCTGTACTCGTTGGGAGCAAAGTTATTTGTTTTTGTGTGCAGGTCACAACAACCGCCCAATTTCTGACGCCGTTAGGCCAAAGTAATTTCTGGCGCCGTTGTCACATTCTTGTATTTCTGCGAGTCCTACTGGAGACAAACCTTGGTATCTTCACCGAGGGAAATTTGCTGCTACGCTACATCTCACCTTCCACTTGGGGTAACCAACGAGGAGTGAGAGATCCTCACCGTATCAAGCCAATTTCTGGCGCCGTTGCCGGGGACTCCAGTCTACAAGATAGGGAGTTGCACACTATCTTTTATCTTTGCTTTTTAGTCTTGTTAGTTTACCTTTTAGTCTTTACTTTTGTGTCCCTTATCAAAAATATCAAAAATACCTGCTGCTACCATGGGTTCCAATGAAAACACCAAGTTGTGTGACTTCATTAGTCACAACAACAGTGACTTTATCTGCATTCCTATTGCTCCACCTGCCACTTCAACACCTTTTTATGAAATTAAACCTGCTTTGCTTAATCTTGTTATGAAAGATCAATTCTCAGGTGCTGGAGAGGATGCTGACTTGCACTTAAATGCTTTTGTTGAGCTTTGTGATATGCAAAAGTACAAGGAAGTAGATGGAGACATCGTCAAGCTGAATCTTTTTCCTTTCTCCTTGAGAGGAAGAGCCAAGGAGTGGCTGCAATCCTTACCTAAGAATAGTATCGATTCTTGGGACAAGTGTAAGGATGCTTTTATTGGGAAGTACTATCCCCCTGCTAAAATTATCCAGTTGAGAAGTAACATTATGAATTTTAGGCAATTGGATAATGAACACGTTGCCCAAGCTTGGGAACGAATGAAATCTCTTGTTAAGAACTTCCCTACACATGGTTTGACTACCTGGATGGTTATCCAGACTTTCTATGCAGGCTTAAACTTTAACTCGCGGAATTTGTTAGACTCGGCCGCGAGAGGAACTTTCATGTCAACCACACTTGGTGCTGCCACGAAGCTACTTGATGAGATGATGCTGAACTACTCTCAATGGCACACCGAACGATTTCCAACTGGTAAGAAGGTAAATTCTGTCGAGGAGATCTCCTCTCTTAATGAAAAGGTTGACTTGATCATGTCTCTACTTACCAAGCAAGCTCCTATTGATCCTCGGGATGTTCCTTTAAATTCCTTGGTTGCTCAAGAACAAGTAGATGTGAACTTTATCTCTAGAAACAACTTCAACAATAATGCTTATAGGAGTAATTTTGGTAGCAACAATCCTAGACCTTTCCCATCCAACAACTATGGGAACAACAACATTTATCCTAGCACCAAAAACTCTACCTCTGAACTAGAGACCTTGCTCAAAGACTTTATCACTACCCAAAAGGCCTTCAACAAGAGTGTAGAAGAGAAAATAGACAAATTAGATATTCTCTCTTCGAAGGTAGACAACATAGCCCATGATGTTGAGATGCTTAAGATTAGAACTTCTCCCCCCGAGGAGAGGAAGACCACTCCTATGAATGCTATCCAAGTGCAAATTAATGAAAATATTAGGATGTTGGGCAAACTTAAAGAGAGATGGGCTAGAGAAAAGGAAGAAGAAGAGAGAGTTAAGAGCCTTCCTACCTACCACACAGTAGCTACTATCCAAGTTGTTGAGGATGTCCAAACTGTTAGCACCCATCACACCCCTAGTCCCACTGGACCTATCAATGGTGATGCTACCACCTCAACCATAGATGAAGAAACCTCTAAGACTAAATGATATCACTACCTCCTTGATAGATAGTAGTGATCTAGACTTTGACAACTGCACCTTACCTGAAGTTATTGGTTTCCTACACAAAATGTCTAGAGACCCCCACACTAGCACATTTAATCTTGCCTTCAGAGCATATCACCAATGCTCTAATCAAAGTTAGGGAGGAGAAGCTTAGACTAGAAGCCTCCATACCTAAGAAGCTAGAAGATGGTTGGGATCCTATGATAAAAATCAAATTGAATAACTTCTCTTGCTTTGCTCTTTGTGATGTTGGAGCTAGTACCTCCGTTATGCCCAAAAGAATGTATGATATGCTTGAATTGAAACCTTTTGATCCTTGTTCTTTTGGTGTTCGTCTTGTCGATTCTTCCGTAAAGAAACCTTTGGGGAAGATTGATGATGTTCTTATCATTGTTAATGAAAATTATGTTCCCATTGATTTTACTATTATGGACATTGAGTGTGAGCCCTCTTGTCCAATTATTTTGGGACGTCCTTTTCTTCGCACCGTGGGTGCTGTTATTGACATGAAAGAGGGGAATATCAAATTCCAATTCCCTCTCAAGAAAGGGATGGAACATTTCCCTAGGAAAAAGATTAAGTTGCCTTTTGAGTCCGTCACACGGGCTAGTTATTTTCTTGATAAGACTTGATCTTTTGCTTTAATCCTAGATAATGGCTTTAAAGAAGCGCTTTCGGGAGCCATCCCGCAACGAATTTAGGTTTTTGTTTTTGTTTTTCTTCTGTTCTTAGTGTTCTTGATGATTGTTACTACAGTAGCAACATCATTGTATCTTTACTTTCCAAGCTTTGTGCCAATTATAGCCTCTTATGACAAGGGAAGTGAAAGTTGTGACATGCAGTCCAGAAAATAGATTCTATCCTCGTGATGGGAAAAATCGTAGAAAATTACCAGTTCATATTTTTGAGCTGAATTTTTTACAAAGCATGCTCTATACAAACACGGAACTTTCATATGTTCTGAGTTTTTTGATTTGAGTTGCAGAAGTACCCTTAAAAAAATTCTTTACTACCTGTTGTTCTGTTTTTCACAGATTCTGCCACGTTTTGTCTCTCCTAAGTTTTTCAAACCTTAAGCTTTCTTTTTCTTTGCAAAAACTTTTTTGCAATCTTGAGAAACAGTAGCTATTCAAGAATATCTTTATTTGCAGTAGGGAAAAAATTATTTTAATATGGTACTAACCTCTCTAATCAGTTTACAATGAGTTATGTATGAAGGGAGTTTTCAAGTGTGCGATGGAAGATGATGAAAGAAGATCCCGGAGTGTCAAAAGATCAAGCGTGGGGATGCCCATGTGCACCCCTAATAAATATTCAAGGAGACTCACGCGTCTAAGCTTGGGGATGCCCCCGTGCATCCCCTACTTCATCAACAATTATCAATTCGTCTCTCGTTTCACTATATTTTTATCACTTCATGCGTTATGTGCTATGCTTGGAGCGTCTCGCTCTTTACTTTTCTTAGGTTTGTTTTTGCTTTGTTTGCTGTAGTAACAAGTTAGATCCCAGCTTTCTTTTGTGTGGGAGAGAAACACGCTCCGCTTGAACTAGAACTCCTCATAGGATTTTCATGCTTATTTTCTTAGCTGTGAGTTGTTCTTTTTCTTCTCTTAGCTGCTTCCCTGTTTAGTTGTTGTTCTTTAGTTTTCTTCTAGAGCTTTTGTTTTTTCTTAGGTTGAACTTTCTATAGGTTGCATGTTTTATCTTATTTAGAGAGTTTTCCTGTTGCACTGAGTTTTGTGTCTTGACTAGAAAGTAGGTAGTTTAAGTTGCTATTCTCTTTGTAGTAGTAACTTGCAATAGTTTTGAGGTATTGAATTAAGTAATGTTTGAACTTTTGGTTTCAAGAGCTCGAGCCTATTAGTGATAGATGTCGTATTTTGGGAAATCCGTGTGATTTTCGAAAACCAAAACCCCTGTGGAGAACTCTAGCTACTAGATGGATCACTAACCTCTGGAGGGTTCGAATATTAGCGTACACTCACGTACCATGAGTCGAGGATGCGCAAGGATAACCAAACCCCCATGCACTCCTCCTCGGGGTACTTGTATCTTTGTGAAACCTCCTGATTAGATTGAGGGTTACCGATAATAAGTGCATGAGTTCTTCGGACTAATGTGAGTATTCGAAAGTTGACACTTCCACCCACCTATACTTTTTCTAGCCTCTTCGGTACCGTGCATTGCCCTTTCTCATCTCGAGAGTTGGCGCATACTTCGCCGGTGCATCCAAACCCTTGGCATGATACGCTCTGTCATCATAAACCTCCTTATATCTTTCCTCAAAACAACCACCATACCTACCTATCAAGACATTTCCATAGCCTTTCCGAGATACATTGCCATGCAACATCCACCTTCTCATGACTTGATCTTCATGTCATACATGTTACTTGCTTGATCGATGAGCTGCATGCTAGTTGTGCCTTGCCCTAATCATTGCTACATGACGCGCTAGTATCATTGCATATCCTGCTACCCTGGCAGAGGCGTACATTTGCATCATGATAGTTACATCTTCTTTATGTGATTACCTTTGTAAAGCGTGAAAGATCTCCTATATTCTTGTAAAATATAGAGTGTTTCCCCTAAAGTGAGGAAAAGATCCCAAAGAGGAAAAAAAATCAAAAGATCCCAAAGAGTACAAATGAGAGTTAAATAGAAAGAGCCATTGAGGCCACCAAAAAAATACAAAAAAACTAGAAAAAAGAGAAAAATAAAAATAAAAAGAGAGAAGGGGGCACACTACTATTCCTTTTGAGAGATCCACACTAGTACTTCATCCTCTATCCCTTGTACTCCATAGAGATCATCATACATGCATATAGCTATGTGGGGACCCTTCACACTATAGAACTTGGCTTGTATATTCCAATGATGAGCCTCCTCAAAAGAGCTCTAGGTATTCATGAGCAAGCAAGTTAGATGCACCCCCACTAGTAGTTCCCTTGGAGAGCTTTTAGCTCACATGTGCATCCGTTGCATGGCAATCCCTACTCCTCACATCATATCTATCATATGGCCTTCTCTAGCCTATGATTGTCCTCTTTGATGTGAGCCTTTCACACCTTGTTGTCTTCCTCCTCCACCTTCTTTCTGTTTCGCCTTTTAGGTGTCAACTTTATTGATCACGCCCATCCATTGCATGGGTGCTCAAATTATCGAAAGGGAGTGGATCAGTTTGACTTGTACCTGACTAGTGGTCTGGGGCCGAGTCCAGATAAGAATCTAAAGGAGACCAAGTGTGAAACTTTAGTAGATAGTAGTTCTCAACAATATTTTTTTTATCTCGTATTCCCATATCCCTCTTCTTGCACGCAAACACCATCTAGAGACATTCGAGTCACGGACAACGAGAGCTCTTGCACCTTTTGTTATTTTGTTGCTTGTGTCAATTCTAATATAGACTCTTGCTTGTTAAGACTTGAATTGAATTGCATGCTTTGATTGCTTTACTTAAAAGTCCTTATATGGTTGTGTGGCATATCACCACAAAAATTATGCTTGTTATCATTTCCCTACTCGAGGAAGAGCAGGAATTAAGCTTGGGGATGTTGATACGTGCCAAACGTATCTATAATTCTGCTTGCTCCATGCATGTTGCTTTGCCATGTTTTGCTTGAACTTTCATACACTTTTGAGCATACTTGGACTAACCTATTAACTCAGTGCACCCAGTTGCCAGTTCTTATTTTCTGCTATTTTTGTATTTCAGGTTTTCCGGCCATTAAAAGTGCCAAATAAATACCGGAAAAATCATATAAAAAATCAGCGACCCGGAAGCTTCCCGAATCACCAAGGAAGGAAGGGGTGGACCCAAAAAGGCCCTAGGAGGGTCCCTGGCGCGGCCCCACCCTAGGCCGCGCCAGGAGGCCTCCTGGTTGCCCCGTGGCCCCTCTCGGTGCCCCCTTTGGCCTATGTTTACCCCCCGTGACGGAAACCCCTAATATCGATATGCTATTCCCGTTCTACTCTCTGTACCGCCGTCGTCGCCGTTTCAAGATCGGGGCTGTCAGGAGAAGCTGCCCCGGCACCCTGCCGGAAGGAGGAATCCCCTCCGGGAGACCATCCTTCGCCATGGACGCCTCCCGGATGTACGGTGCGTAGTCCCCCTTGGATCATGGGTCCGTGACCAGTAGCTATGTGATGTACTCCTCCCCTCTTTGTGCTTTCACTTTCGAGACCTCGTGAGCTGCCTCACATGATCGAGGCACTTTAGTAATTTTCTGTGTTTCTGTGCTGAGTTTGTTGGGATCTGATGGATTATGAGATTATGTTCAGATTGTGATGAGTAATATATTTGGTTCTCTTTTATATTTGTGTTCTTTAGTAAATTCTTGCATGTTCTCCGTTGCCGTATTTTACTTTGGCCAAGTGATTTGTTGCAACTCCAAGAGGGAGCGTTATGCTTGATTGTGGGTTCAGCCCCTTGATGTCTAGCTTGAGTGACAGAAACATGAGACTAGGGGATGTGTTGTTGCCACCAGGGATAAAACAACGGTGCTTGTACTTGCGGGTGCAAGGATTGTTTACTTTACGCAAAGTTCTTTTAATGCAGTTGTCTGTTGCTTTGAGTTTACACTTTGGGTGGGATTCACAACTTAATACCAGCGAGATGTTCTGGATAGATATCTCAAGGTGGATGATTCGTAGTAGATGCAGATGGATTTCGGTCTACTTACCTTGGCGTACTGCCCATTTCTTTTGAGTCTCTTCCTTTCTTTTGTAGCATAGTTAGCATTGCGGTGCGTTTATAATCTTGTCAATTGCCCAGCTGTGAGTTGTTTACCTCTGTAAGAGCAAAGTTTTGCCCCCGTGTGTTTTGGATATTGTTGGACATAACAGTAGAGGAACTAACAATGTTTTCTAGTATAAACAGTTGCATAGGTTCCTGAAGGACAAGCCTTGTGATAAAGCTTCAGGGAAGGTCTTCATGTTATCGAAGCATTACCCTCGGAGCGAAGCTTAATCACGAAGGATGAACCCCAAAAATGAAGGTGTCCTGAAGCTCTACTCATTGAAGGAAATGAAGAAGACGGCGCAAGACTTAGATGTTTTTGTGTATTTCTTTTTCTGTTCCTTGAGTCATAGGACAAACCGTACTATCAAGAGGGGTATTTAGTTTGTGGACATCGAAGTCATTGAGAAATGCTCAGATCAAATCCAGACCAAGTGAGAAGCCTGAGTGAAGAAATCTCATGTGTACTAAGTTAAGCTTCGGTAGCAAACACTTCGTTCTTTGGCTTCTGAAGCAGAACCCAGTCCGTGAGTCAGCTTTACTTGTTCCTCAAGTAAAGTTAAGCATTGATGACAAATCCGACCGTTGTGGACACGTGTCAAGCTGTCACCTCGGGTCAGTTTGGTCATTCCGCACCTCGGGATCGCCAACTGTAAATACGCCGCCCCCGCCTCCATTTGCGGGGGGCTGCTCTAAGATCATTCCAAGAGAGACTGTAGAGAGCAACCCAAAAACGCCACCGAAGCAAAACCCAAAATCCAGATACTGAAGCCTAAGTCCCATTGATTTGAGTAGATTTGAGATGACTTAGGTGTAAGCTTGCTAGCCTTTTTATCTTGGAGAACTACAAGTCTCCTAGACGGTTAGAGAGTTGTTCTTCAGAGAGCGAAGAGTAATTGTCGCCTCGAAGTCCAGTTTGTCAAAGGTTTCGGTGATTTCCTCAATAATCAACCACGAGTGAAGAACCGACCAAGCTCAAGGAGTTTGGTGCGGTGGAGCAACGGACGGAGAGAGATTTGCTCTAGGTGTTCAATCACCAGTCCCTCCAACCAGACGTAGCGCTTTGCAGAGCGTGAACTGGTCGAACAAACATCGTCGAGTCCCAGTTCGTTTTACTTCAAGCATTTACCTTCAGTATTGCACTTGCTTCACTATTATGCTTCAATGTGTTTTGATTCACTGCATTTAGTTTCGCTTCCAGTTATTCTTCGCTCCGCACTGCTTATGCTTCACTTCAATAGTTTCAGTAGAAAATTTTGAAGTGATCATTCACCCCCTCCCCCTCTGATCACATACTTGGACTTTCAACCTCGCTAGCACATACTTGATCACATACTCAGAATTGACACACTCCGAAGCAAATTCTATCGCTTCAAGAGAAACGAGGGTGAAAAAGTCAGCTCCGTTTACAGCAGACTCACAACTCTTGCTAATGAATTCATTTCCCTCGGTGCTGATGACATTACTCCTCACTCTGTTGTGAGAACTTTGCTTCGCTCATTGGATGACTCGTTTGATCACATTGTGCTGATGATCAAGGAAAGGACTGATTTCAGACGTCTTGTTGCTGCTGATGTTCTTGAGAGACTCACTACCTTTGAAATGGAAGAAGATGAGAAACGTGACATAAATGGTTCACGAAGAAAAACTCACGCTTTGAAAGCAAAAGCTTCACGTCATTCTTCACCCGAAGTCAGTTCTGCTTCAGGTGTCGAATCAGATGATCCTGCAAGCATTGGAAAGGATTTGGCACTGATCATGAGACGCTTCAATCGCTTCCAAAGAAAAGGTTTTTCTTCACCAAGAAAGAGCTATTCTTCAAGAAGCTCCACTCACTCATCTCACCGTTCATCCTCAAGAAGCTCTCCATCAAAAGACAACTGTTGCTACAAATGCAAGAAACCAGGTCACTACATTGCTGATTGCCCTCTGTGGGAAGCTGAGAACAAAGCAAAGCATTCGCTCAGAGACTCCTCATCCAAGTCCCAAAGATCTTCCAGAAGCTATGAATCCAAGAGACATGATTCGAGTTCGAGAAGAGATAAGAAGAAAGATTCTGATGATGACAAGAAGAAGTATCACAAGAAGCGTGAGGGTTCTTCATCGAAGACTCACTCGTCTCGTCGAAGCAGCTCTCACCGAGCCAAGGCCTATCTGGGAAAGGAGATGAACTCCGAAGACGAAGCCTCTGGGTCCGAAGCTCATTCAGGCTCAAGGTCTGGGTCTGGGTCCGAATCAGATGGTGTTGCTGGTTTGGCATTCGCTTCAGCAGATGCTTCGGCAAAATCTTCGAGCTCATTCTTCATCAACAACAGTAGTGAAGATGAATCTCCTGCATATTGCTTCATGGCCAAGGCGAAGGTATCTTCATCAAAATCTAACTATGATACTTCTGACTGTTCCTCATATGACAGTGATTCTAAGATAAGTTATGCTAAACTTGCTAAAATTGCTTCAATCCAACAAGATGAACTTGATTCACTAAGCAAAACCATTAAGAAATCAGAAACTCTGTTGATCGATGAGATAGAGAAAGGTCAAAATTTAACTAATGAGCATGAAGCTCTGAAAGAAAAGTTTGAAGAATTATCCTCTCGGCATGATCTTCTTTCAGTTGATTATGAGAAGCTCACCTATGAATTTCTTCAGAGGAAAATGACTCTCGAAAAACTGAAAGAGGCTCATGAAGAGTTGGAAAATGTCAATCTCTCTCTCATGGCTCAACAAGGTTCTGAAGCAAATCATAAAACTGAATCACCTTGTTTGGATTGTTTGGAACGAAGCAAAATTGATTCCAAAGGCAAATCTCCTATTGTTATTGATGATACTAATGCCTCCGATGAGGAAAACCCTGCTGTTACCGAGGAACTCCTCAGGTTGAAAAACTTATTTGATACAGGCATGTTCAAAAGTGTGCAAGGTCACCAGTATCTCTGTGATATCCTGAGGAAGGCTCTACTTCACAGGAATCCCAGGAATGAAGGTGTTGGTTTCGAGAGAAAGATAAACCCTGATGGCACCTATTGGGAACCTGAGCAGTATCCTAAGACTGTTTGGGTCCTTGCGAAAGGGAACCCCATTGATATAGCTAACCTTTCAGGTTTTGATTGCAAGATGAACAAAGCTATTGTAGACGAATCACTTGATTCTGACTACAAGCTCATCAAAGATGAACAGGGAAAGGTTACAGCTGAGTATGTTGGTACTCCTCCTAAGAATGGCTTCTATAAGAGGCAGATATGGGTGCAGAAAGCACTTGTGGAAAAACTTCCTGCTAACCATACCATGCAAGGAAAGTCTTCGGTACCACCGAATCATTTCTATTCTCTTGAAACGAGAAATGATCCTCTGGTGACCGAATCAAATGTTCCGCAGAAGCAATACTATCGCACTGGTCGTCATACTTATCGTCCTCATAATAATCATACTAAGATTGCATATGCTCATTCTTATGCTAACCATTCGCAGAGGACTTACATTTATGGTGTGCTTGATGGTACACCGAAGCAATACACTCCTGTTAGATTTAATATTGCTTCAACCAGTGCTTCAACATCTTCTCATTCACCTTCTCGTTTGTGGGTGGTTAAGAAGAACTGATTCTTCTGCAGGGCTATGTCTCCGGTGGATCCGAATGGGTCATGGATAGTGGTTGCACAAATCATATGACCGGATACAAGGAGTTATTCACCGAAGAAAAATTATCTCACTCTTCTCAGAAGTACATTATCTTCGGTGATAACAACAAGGGTAAAGTTTTAGGTTTGGGTAAGGTTGCCATATCGAAAGATAAGCACATTGACAAGGTTATGCTAGTCCAATCCCTTGGATATAATCTAATGTCTATTTCGAAGTTATGCGATATGGGTATGCTTGTTCTATTTTCTGCTTCGCGTTGTGTTGTCTTTTCACAGGATGACTATGCGTTTGTCTTCGAGGGTTACCGAAAAGGAGACTTATACATTGTTGATTTTTCTTCGGGCCCTCCTGTATCCACATGCTTAATGGCAAAAGCTTCATCTGGTTGGTTATGGCATCGAAGACTTGGTCATGCAGGGATGATAAATCTTCATAACTTAGTGAAGAAGAATCATGTTATTGGCCTTAGCGAAGTTAAATTCGACAAGGATCGTCTCTGCAGTGCTTGTGAAGCTGGTAAAATTACGAAGAAACATCATTCAGCGAAGACTATCATGACTACCACTCGTCCTCTTGAATTGCTTCATATGGATCTCTTTGGTCCTCAAAATTATGCAAGCCTGGGAGGAAATAAATATGGTCTAGTTATTGTTGATGATTTCTCTCGTTATACTTGGGTTTTCTTTTTGGATGACAAGAGCAAAGTTGTTGAAATCTTCAAGTCATTCGCCAAGAGAGCTCAAACAAAATATGAATTATCTCTGAAGCATATCCGAAGTGATAATGGAACTGAATTCAAAAATACTCGTATTGAAGATTTTCTTGATGATCATGGTTTTACTCATGAGTTCTCTGCTGCTTATACACCTCAACAGAATGGTGTTGTTGAAAGGAAGAATAGAACTCTCATTGAGATGGCCAGAACTATGCTTGCTGAATACAAGACTCCTATTAGGTTCTGGGCCGAAGCAATTAACACTTCTTGTCATATCATCAACAAGGTTTACCTTCACAAAATTCTGAAAAAGACTTCACATGAGCTTACCACTGGTAACAAACCTAATGTTTCGTACCTTAGGGTGTTTGGTGCTCCATGCTTCATTAGAGATATGAATCATAGCTCCAAATTTGCCCCTAAGGCTCATGAAGGTTTTCTTTTAGGTTATGGCTCAAACTCTCATACTTACAGAGTCTATAACTCTCACTTTGGGAAAGTTATGGAAACTATGAATGTGAGGTTTGATGAAACTAATGGCTCTCAAAAAGAGCATTTGCCTCATGATCTAGATGAACCTCCTCTTGATGAAGTGATCAGGTCCATGGCTATTGGAGAGATTTGCCCTGTTGAAGCCAATGCTAGTCAAGCAAATAGGGATGATGATGGTCCAATGTTCCCACACATAGCCCGGGGCGCTGGAGATCAACATCCTGAAGCAAATGATGAACAGGACGAAGAAGAACAAAGGAACGAAGGAAATGCTGAAGCTGAAGCAGATCCTGAAGCAGAAGCTGAGCCTGAAGCTAATGATTCGACCTTATCACGAGTTTGAAGAAGAGTTGATGTTGACTCAATTCTTGAAGAAATTCATCAACCAGGTCGTCCTACAACTCGCTCTCGTACTCGTTTGGCTAACTTCTGTGGAATTTTTTCGTTTGTCTCCATGTTAGAACCGTCAAAGTTTGATGAAGCCATGAAGGATCCAGATTGGTTAACTGCCATGCTCGAAGAACTTAACCAGTTTGAGCGAAACAAAGTCTGGTCCTTAGTTGATAGACCTGATCCCACGAAGCACAACATCATTGGTACAAAGTGGATTTTTCGCAACAAGCAAGATGAAGATGGTATAGTGGTAAGAAATAAAGCACGACTGGTAGCACAAGGTTACACCCAAATTGAAGGTATCGATTTCGGTGAAACTTATGCTCCTGTTGCTCGTCTCGAATCCATTCGTGTTATGCTTGCTTTTGCAAATTTCAATGGTATTCTGCTTTATCAAATGGATGTGAAAAGTGCTTTTCTTAACGGAGATATCGAGGAAGAAGTGTATGTTATGCAGCCTCCAGGTTTTGAAGACCCGAAGAAACCCGACATGGTGTACAGGTTACACAAGGCCCTTTATGGGTTGAAGCAAGCACCTCGTGCTTGGTACGACACATTGAAGGATTTCCTTCTAAAGAAAGGCTTCAAACCAGGAACCACTGACCCAACACTTTTCACTCGATCTTATAATGGTGATTTGTTTGTATGTCAAATATATGTAGATGATATCATTTTTGGATGCACTAACACTGAAATCAGCGAAGAATTTGCCAAAATGATGTCGAAGAAATATGAGATGTCTATGATGGGTGAATTGAAGTTCTTTCTTGGACTTCAAATCCGTCAACAAAAGAATGGCACCTTTATTTCTCAAGAAAAATATCTCAAGGATTGCTTGAAGAAGTTTGGTCTTACTGAATGCAAAACTATCAAGACGCCTATGCCTACCAATGACTTCTTAGATGCAGATGAGAAGGGGAAAGCCTTCGACCAGAAGAAATATCGGTCTATGATTGGATCCCTTTTATATCTTTGTGCATCTAGACCTGACATTATGCTTTCAGTATGTATTTGTGCTCGTTTTCAGGCAAATCCAAAGGAATCTCATCACACTGCTGTAAAGCGAATTCTTCGTTATCTTGCTCACACACCTACCTTGGGGCTGTGGTATCCCAAGGGAGCTCAGTTTGATCTCATTGGGTATTCTGACTCTGACTGGGCTGGTGATCGTGTGGATAGGAAGTCAACTTCAGGGACTTGTCATTTCCTTGGAAGATCACTTGTGTGTTGGGCTTCAAAGAAGCAAAACTGTGTTTCAATATCTACTGCTGAAGCCGAATACATTGCTGCTGGGTCATGCTGTACTCAGATTCTATGGCTGAAGCAAACGCTGAAGGACTATGGTATTCATGTGAAGAAAATTCCGCTCCTATGTGATAATGAGAGTGCAATCAAAATTGCCCACAATCCTGTACAACACTCTCGCACGAAGCATATTGACATTCACCATCATTTTCTTCGTGACCATGTTCAGCGTGAAGATATTGTTATCAGTCATGTCAGGACTGAAGATCAACTGGCAGACATTTTCACGAAACCATTGGATGAGAAAAGGTTCTGTACGTTAAGGTGTGAGCTCAATATATTGGACTCACGACATGTACTGTAAGACCGAACCTTTTACTTATGTACTTCGTCACTTACCTATTCTGTTTCGCTGTCTGTTTTTGCTTCGCTTTCTTTATCTTATTTCTTTTGGTTTTAGTCCTCTATGCTTATCACCTTTTTCTTCGTTTGGTTTTTCTTCGAGGTGATAAGTTTCGGACCCTACCCCTTCTGTTTCTTTTTCTTTCTAACTCTATCTGTCCATATTGGGTGAGCACAATTGAAACGGAAAGTATTTTGCTTCGAACATCATTGAGTTCCGAATCAAATGCTTCCAATTCTTATCGAAGTTTTTACTCAAGTCGAGGACATATTCTTCGGTCGTTGAGATCCCGTCAAATCCGGGTCGTTGAGATTCTCTCGCGATTCGCCACGAAATCCTCGCCGTAGAATCCGGAGAGACAATCGCTGGGGGGCGTTCGATCTGATCTGACAGCTCCTGTCTGACCAGCCTATATAAGGCATCCCACCCCAGCGAAGCCATCTCACCTCCTCATTCGCATCTCCCCGGAATCCTCTCTCTCTCTCGAGCGCCGCCGAGCTCTTCGTCTCCGTCGCCGCTCTCGCCGCTTCACTGCCGGAAGAGCGTCGCCGTGGACTTCACGCCGTCGACGAGCACACCCTCTCCGCTCTTCGCTGCCGTAGTTGCTTGACGCCACCGAGATAGGGTACGCCAAGCCTCGGTCCAATCTCCTTCTCTGTTCTTTCTTTTCCAGATTGGATCCGTGTTCTTAGTCTTTTTGGTTGATTTCTTTAGGTTTCTTTGATCCGTTGGATCGTTGCACCGTTGCGAAACCTGTTTCTGCTAGTCAAGGTTTCCTCCTCGATTCAGGTTAGAAGTTAGGGTTAGTATCTATCTGTTCTGTGTTAGGGTTTCTGATCATCATTGTGTGAAGTTAAGTCTAGCTCAGAACAGACCAGAATCCCTACCCAAATTCTTCACTGAATCTCTTGTCAAATTGTTTTTGGATCGAAACTTTTGCTGGTGCTCATTCCATACTTGCCTTTTTCCCTCGCAACCCTTATGCTTTTTCACAGGATGTCTGGAGAGTTAGGCTTCGGAAATGAGTCACCCAATCTCGATCACATCAACGAAGCAGAACGGTCTGCTCCGAAGAAGAAAGGAGGCAGAACGAAGGAAACCAACAACGCCAGAGGCATTCCCGAATCAATTCGCATTGCTCTGGGTTATGACACACCTCCTGAAGAGACCAAGGATCAGCGCAAGAACCAATTGCAAAACATTCGCCGGTACTGGGCTGTACGATGGTACAAATACAAGAGCATTCCCACATGGAAATGGACTATGCAATTTTCCTTCAGTCCACCTTATCAGTATACTTCAGCCATGTGCAGTCAGTACATTGAAGAGAATCGTCACTTGTACTACCCAGTTCCACCGAAGCTTCCTCACCCCAACACTCTCAAAACTCCTGATGATTTTCCAGAAGAACAAGAACGATTGAGACTCGCTGCTGAAGCCAAGAGGCTGAAAGAAGAGAAGAAGGTAGCCAAGTTGGCTGAAGCAGAAGCCCAAGGTGCTGGGCCAAGTTTGAAGAAGAAGAAGAAGCTGAAGAAGAAGTCTGCTTCTCCACCCCATGCTACAACTGAAGATGAAGAACATGCCAGACTAGAGCAAGCTGCTCTGGAAGATTCCATCATGGATGAATCCAATGCAGCTGATGACGAAACTGAATTCGAAGCAGATGACGAATCGGATGATCCTGCTCCCCCCAAGAAGCAAAGACTTCAGATTCCACTGAAGAAAAAGCCAGGAGAGAAACCTGAGGATAAGGTCAAGCCTTCTGCTCGTCCCACCATTGATCTCTCCAACTTGGTTGTCACGAAGCCCTTGGCCTCCAAGCCACCGGCTGATGCCCCCGACTCTGAGAGGCGATCAAAGCAGAAGCACGACCCCGCCAAGATACAACCTGCAAAGGCTTCAGCACCAACGAAGCCCAAGCAGTCTGCTGCAAAAATCCCTTCAGCGAAGCACAAGCTCACTGAAGAAGAATTGAGACAAAAAGACCTCGCGGAGGCACTTGAGCGCAACATCCATGCCAGAAGCGCAACTGAGAAGAAGAAGGCAGATGAGGATGCTGCCAGACAGAAAAAGGAGTTGGACTCAGCCAAGATGGCTGCAGAGAAGGCTGAGACGAAGCGCAAGCTCGCCGAAGCCGCAAAGAACGAAGAAAAAGCTGCTGCTGAAGCTAAACAGCTTGCTGAACATGAAGCTAAACGCAAGGCCTCTTTAGAAGGTCTCAGGACGAAGAAAGCTGAAAAAGCTGCTAGGGCAAGTCAGAAGAAGCCCGTAGTTGATATGACTCCCTCAGCTATTCCAACGAAGTAGAAAGGCATATCTTTGCCTGAAGCTCAAGCTGAAGTTGATCGTCAGAGTGACCATTCATTCCCTGACTCACGTGAAGGCAAACTCTGGGATCAGTTGGGCATCACGGAAGCCCTTTGGGAGAAGTGTGCTGCTGAAGATCCTGATGCTGTTGACTTTGGAGAAGTGTACATCTCCAGGTCCATCGAAGCTATGATCTCCACCATGATCAGTCAGCTAAAGGATCTGCATTCAAGAGACAGGGCTGAAATGAAAAAGATTCACAACTATCAGAAGCGAGCTGAATCAGAACCTGATGAAGAATTCAAACAGCACGCCCTGCAATTGCTTCAACGAGTGACATAAGTCAATTCTACCACCAAGGACAATATCAAAATCTACAAAGGCAAAGTTAAGGCCGCTGTAGATGACATGGTGAAGACCCATAATGCTTCCATTATGGAAAGTGAATCGAGGAAACGCAAGGCTTCGCCCGAAGCTGAACGAGATGTTGCACCACCGTCTCATAAGCCTGCTCCATCAAAGGCAACAGGACCCTCACCGAAGAAGAAAACCACCAAGAGGCGCAAGGTTACTTTGGCCTCTGCCGCAGACATGGATACAAGTGATGAACAGCCCCCGAAATCTCCTGAAGCCGTTCCCACTCCTGCACCGAAGCCAAAGCCCTCCAAGCCCGCATCAAAGCCTTCAGCTCCACCCACCAAGACTCCCACACCTCCTCCTACCAGAACCACCCCCAAGAAAACTCCACCACAAAGAGCTCCTAACCCCACTCCAACGCCTGCACGAAACCCCACACCCATACCACCTCGAGTTCCCACACCCATTCGTGCTCCATCCCCCGAACCACAAAGGATTCCCACTCCACCAGTTGCTCCTGCACCACCTCCATCACCTCCCCGTGAAGCTAATGCTCCATCACCAACCCACTCCAGAACCCATGTAACCCGAGACTTTTCCCCCGCCAGGACCGTTCAAGATTCTGAAGATCATGTGCCCGACACCGAAGCACATGATGACGAAGACGAACAAGTACAAATTCTGAATCCATCGCAAGAGCAAGCGCTTGCTGTCGCTCAATCTGCTGGCCCTTCAAGAGCCAACCCATTTTCTCCTCTGCAAAGGATTCGTGAGCGCTCGCGCCCCTGCCAAGATACCCAGCTTGACTCCAATTACCCTCGTGAAACGTTTCCTATTTTCAAGGGTGCTGGTTATCCTTCAAGGCATGGCCCGGAATTTGACCTGGAACTGCATAGGAAGCGTCATCGATTCTTTGGCGTTAGTCCTTATTCTTCTGACCGAACAGCGGATGATCTTCTCTTTTGGACTGCTGAACAACAAGTCTTATACACCAAAGTCTTCTGCCAGCAAGGAGTTCTGTTTAGACACAAGTTTCTGGACTTGCGAAGTCTTTCCACTGCATCCTGCTTTCAGAACGTCCTCGAAACTATTGAGAATCAGAACTTGTCTAGGTTGTTTGCGTTGAGCACTCCTTTCAACTCAGAGCTCATCAAGCAATTCTATGCAACCCTTTATGTGTCTGGTGATGCCAATGAACCCAGCTCATGGACGCTAGAATGGATGATTCAAGGCAAAGTCTTCAGGATGTCCTCTGCCGAATTCATGGAAATTGTCAATATTCCACGGCACTCTGGAGTCCACGAAAAGATTCATATTGCGCCTGATCTGTCTGAAGAAGAATTTGCAACCCTGTTGGATCCTGAAGCCACTGATAACTGCATACCTCAAAACATTCGCCTGAAGCATTTGAATTTCATTTCAAGAACTTGGTTCTTCATTCTATCAAACTCATTGATTCCTTTGAGTACTGCTTCGGAAGAATCGAATCTTTATCCTGAGACAAGGCATGCTATTATGAAGCTCACACATGGTCTTTTATTTGACTTTGAGGATTGCTTCATTAGGAATTTGGTTCATGCAGCAGAGCTACCTTTCACACTGAAACCCTATGCTCCCTGGCTGCAAGTTGTATGTAACTATGGATGGAACGAAGACTTTGTGGCACGCCATCATCCGAAGCTTTTCCTCCCACCAGTGCGTGACTCTTTGGAACTGCTGAGGAAACCCAATGATCCATTTGCCACATATGTTGGTGTGCGCCATGAAGTCAATGAGCGAAACTTATCCAAGACGTTCCAGAAAGACTGCCATCATTTTGAAGTTAATCTTCGCACGCAGCAAATGCTTGACAACTTCATTGAAGCAAATCAGCGCCAGATGCAGTTTCTTGCTGATGAGATTAACCGAGTTGGCAATATAACTCTCAACAACAACCAGTACTTACGTGTGCTCAAGTGTCATTCCTGGAAAGGTCTCCGGAAATTCAACTCTGTGAAAGGTCTTCGTAAAGATCGCATCTACAAAGAGTATCCGTACCTCGAGCGACACTTTTCACGCGATGACTCAGTGGACCGCCCGAATCAGAAGACCCCTCCCCTGCACAAGATTGATGAAGTATTCTTCGTCAACGAGCCTGAACCCATCCGGCCAGACACCGTCTCCGAGAATGACTCCATCACTTCGAAGGACGACGAAGGCCTTGATGACAGCGACCTCGACATCAACCTCATCACTCAGACACGCCACGAAGCTATTCCTACATCATCTTCCGAAGAAGAATCCTCAGGCGATCAGTCTTCGTCGGATGAGTCTTCGTCGAGCACTGCTTCGTCGGGTTCTTAGGGTGCTGATGCTGCGTAATAGATCTCTCGAACCTCTTCTCAACCTTTTGTCCAATCATTGACAAAAAGGGGGAGACTACGGGCATCGATGAGTTAGTTTTGCATCGGGGAAAGGGTTCTTGCTATCTGTTTTTGCTTCGTTTGGTTAAGTTACGACAAACATTCCATTCTCTTCGATTGGGTTGTAACTTAAGTTTTACTTCAGTTATGCTACTCATGTGCTACACTCAAACTTTAATAACCCCTTTGCTTGCAAGTATTTCTGCGTATCTTCTATCTTGCAGGTGGTTATTATTTTCTAAGTCACAGGTCATTGGAAGCAATTGCATACATTCCTGGATATATATCTTCAATGCAATTGTATTCGCTAAGATATTTTGTTTTGCTCTCCACCGAAGAAAATTATCTCAAGCATTAACTTCGATTATATAAATCTTCGATGCTTGTATTCAGGGGGAGCCAAAAACTTCATATCTTAGAGTTTGTCCCATCCTTCACAAAAACTTCAATATCTTTTATGGATGCCTGTTTTGTCAACAATAGTCCAAAAAGGGGGAGATTGTAAGAGCAAAGTTTTGCCCCCGTGTGTTTTGGATATTGTTGGACATAACAGTAGAGGAACTAACAATGTTTTCTAGTATAAACAGTTGCATAGGTTCCTGAAGGACAAGCCTTGTGATAAAGCTTCAGGGAAGGTCTTCATGTTATCGAAGCATTACCCTCGGAGCGAAGCTTAATCACGAAGGATGAACCCCAAAAATGAAGGTGTCCTGAAGCTCTACTCATTGAAGGAAATGAAGAAGACGGCATAAGACTTAGATGTTTTTGTGTAGTTCTTTTTCTGTTCCTTGAGTCATAGGACAAACCGTACTGTCAAGAGGGGTATTTAGTTTGTGGACATCGAAGTCATTGAGAAATGCTCAGATCAAATCCAGACCAAGTGAGAAGCCTGAGTGAAGAAATCTCATGTGTACTAAGTTAAGCTTCGGTAGCAAAGACTTCGTTCTTTGGCTTCTGAAGCAGAACCCAGTCCGTGAGTCAGCTTTACTTGTTCCTCAAGTAAAGTTGCGCATTGATGACAAATCTGACCGTTGTGGACACGTGTCAAGCTGTCACCTCGGGTCAGTTTGGTCATTCCGCACCTCGGGATCACCAACTATAAATACGCCGCCCCCGCCTCCATTTGCGGGGGGCTGCTCTAAGATCATTCCAAGAGAGACTGTAGAGAGCAACCCAAAAACGCCACCGAAGCAAAACCCAAAATCCAGATACTGAAGCCTAAGTCCCATTGATCTGAGTAGATTTGAGATGACTTAGGTGTAAGCTTGCTAGCCTTTTTATCTTGGAGAACTGCAAGTCTCCTAGACGGTTAGAGAGTTGTTCTTCAGAGAGCGAAGAGTAATTGTCGCCTCGAAGTCCAGTTTTTCAAAGGTTTCGGTGATTTCCTCAATAATCAACCACGAGTGAAGAACCGACCAAGCTCAAGGAGTTTGGTGTGGTGGAGCAACGGACGGAGAGAGATTTGCTCCAGGTGTTCAATCACCAGTCCCTCCAACCAGACGTAGCGCTTTGCAGAGCGTGAACTGGTCGAACAAACATCGTCGAGTCCCAGTTCGTTTTACTTCAAGCATTTACCTTCAGTATTGCACTTGCTTCACTATTATGCTTCAATGTGTTTTGATTCACTGCATTCAGTAGAAAATTTTGAAGTGATCATTCACCCCCTCCCCCTCTGATCACATACTTGGACTTTTAACCTCGCTAGCACTTTTATCGTCTTTTGGGAGAGAGACATCACTAGTGAACATCACAGGACCCCGGTCCATATTCACACCATTGTTTACACCTTCAATTTACTTTCAGTTGCACTATTATCTCTTGCTTTGATCCTTTGTAAACAGCAAGGCCGGAGGAATTAACAACTCCTCTGTACTCGTTGGGAGCAAAATATTTGTTTCTGTGTCCAGGTCACGACAACCGCCCAATTTCTGACGCCGTTAGGCCGAAGTAATTTCTGGCGCCGTTGTCACCTTCTTGTATTTCTGCGAGTCCTACTGGAGACAAACCTTGGTATCTTCACCGAGGGAAATTTGCTGCTACGCTACATCTCACCTTCCACTTGGGGTAACCAAATAGGAGTGGCAGATCCTCACCGTGTTAGGCCGAAGTAATTTCTGGCGCCGTTGTCACCTTCTTGTATTTCTGCGAGTCCTACTGGAGACAAACCTTGGTATCTTCACCGAGAGAAATTTGCTACTACGCTACATCTCACCTTTCACTTGGGGTAACCAACGAGGAGTGAGAGATGCTCACCGTATCAGGCAGCAACGTGCGTCGTCGTACGTATGTGCAGCGTTACACAATACACTGCGACCAGGCCAGTTAGCGAACAAATGTGTAACGATAGGGCTCGACCCAATAATGGAGCTGGCCACTTTCCTCCGCTGCTAATGTCGCACATCGTAAAATCATCATAGTGCACGCGTAAGGCTGGCGGGCCGAGCAAACGCACGCCCCACATTTATTTGGGCCGACCCACTTTTGGTTGTTAGTACTGTTTGTTTCCATTGGGTTTTTGGAAGAACGGTCTTTTTTCTATGTTTTCAATCAATTGCTAAATCTCTTATTTTGAAATTTTCTGTGTTAAATTTTAAAAAATTATACACTTTTTGGATTCATGATTTAAAAAATTAGGGAATATATTCAATTATTAAGATTTCCCGAGAACATTTCTTGAAATCCGAGAACCTTTTCTAAACTCATGAACACTTTTTAAAAATTGCAGCTATTTTCTGAAATTCGAGAACACTTATTTAATTTCGTAACACTTTTAAATTCATGATTTCCCAATAATTTTTTATTTCATGAATTTATATCTTAAAATTTATTGAATAATTCAAAAAATTCGAAATTATTTAATAGAAACCGACAAAAAAGGAAGAATCTAGTTGAAAAACTGAAAATAGCATAGTATACATAGAGTAGTTTCATCATCCTTACCGGGTCGGTCCAATTAACGCCTGCAGGTCACCTTGCGCGTTTCAAACACGCTAAGTGTCGCGTTCTGGTGTGTTTCAGAGTTTCACTTTAGTCCCTACTCATCCGATACGTGGCGAGTGGAGAAGAGTTTTGCGCAGTCACATGTGTAGTCACAGTTCAAGCCATGACCACAGGAACAACCACAACCACATTTACAGGCGCGGGCAGAGCCACAGTTCGCGCGCATCCACTGTAGTTGCTTCACGTGGGGTGCAGTCAGAACACGATATGTGGCGACTACGGAGCGCATCGACAGTGACCTATGTGGGGTGCGAGAGAGGGTACCTCTAACTAGTTGCTGACGAGGGCGAGCGGTGCGATTCCACGCCCTAGGGCCTGCCTTACGCGCGCGCTATAGGAACGGACCTCTCTTTCTCGCATGGATCAATTTTTCCCCGTGGCGCTTGCTAGTAAAAACACAATAGATGTTCGTTCTTGAAAAGAAATAACTTAGGCTTTATTTGATAGATATGAAAAGCTTACAAAATTATCACAAAAATAAAAGAATGCACAAGAATTAAAAAAATCCTCATGAATTCAAAATTTGTTCATGTATATGATTTTTTTCCAAACCTTAAAATGGACATAAACTTTTAGAAAAAAATATCAAAGTTTCTATTTTTTAAAATTTCAAAATTACAAGAATTTGGAGAAAATATTATGTTTTTTGAATAAAGATCCATAATTTCAAAATATTCCCAAATTATAATTATTTTTAAATAAAGTTTCCAAATTTTAATAAAATTATCAGGAATTTAAAAAGAAATACTTTATAAAACATGTTTGCTAATTAAAAAGGTTTCTCCATTTCAAATATTCTTCATGAAAAAAATGGAAAGAGATAGATAACCAAAAAAAAAACGAAAAACCTCTGATATAACCAGTGAGAAAACACAGAAAGAAGAAAATGTAAAACTGTCAAAAAAGGTTCTACAATACTTCTAAAACCGGTGGGAAAAGAAAAGAGAAAAATCTACATTGAGAAGGCCCAGATACCGCCTATTTGCGCGCACTGTCGATAAATAGAGTTGTTCAACAGCGTTGCTATCTACTACTACCTAATCACTAGCTAAAAGGTACCTCTCGTAGAGGTTATACGGGTGCGCGTGAAGCGTGTCAAGTTTCACGTTCTGGTGCATTTTGGGATTTCATTCTAGTTTTTTCGCGGTCAATATATAGCAGTTTCTGGATGCTAAACCACAACCACAACGTGCAGCCACATGCACAGATGCAACCACAGGTGCTGCCCCAGGTGTAGCCATAGGTACAACCATAATCACAGCTAAAGTTGTAGCCACAGACACTACTACAGGTGCAACCACAATTCCCGCTTAGCCAAAGATGCAGTCATAGTTTTCGCTCAGCCACATGGCGCAACCACAATCAGTAACACGATCAGCACATGACATGTAACGACTCTGAAATGCATCGAAGTGAGCTCTATGGGGACGTGCAAAAAGGTACCCGCAAAATAATGATTCCCTTACTACTACTACTGCCTACTAATTAAAGATAAATCTGGGCCAGCCCAATAATGCTAACATAGGGACACTACTATTAGCAGCACCTGGGCATTCTAATCTAATTCTAAAGAAGAAGAAAAAACTTACGGATTGAGAAGTTGAAATAATCAATCAACTAAATTGTATGTAGCTCTTTAAGAATGTTCGTGTATTTAAAGAAAATATTCAACTATTTTTTAAACATGTAATTGAAGTCTTCATGCCATAAAAAATGTTCATGTACTTTTGGAAAATTGTTAAGCGTGCTGGCGCTGGCGTAGTGTGAGGATGGGTGACCGACCGGAAAGTTTGACCACGGAGGACAATTTGACCTGAGATTGGCCATACTGACCTGAGATTAAGCAAAAAATTGAAAACAAATTTGTTAGTAGTGGCGCACCTGAAGTGTTAGTAATGGTGCCACTATTAGCTGAGATACTAATGGCGTACCATTGTGCGCCATTAGTATTTGTTACTAATTGCTTGTTAGTAATTGCGCATCTATAGTGTCATTGTAAAAAAAAAAGGTGCGCCACCAACAAACCTTTTTCTAGTAGTGACTTAGATCTTAAGAAGGCTGCTAGAGCCTGGTTGAGTTTCCTCTCTCTCAAGTTGATGTCTATCTCCTGATGTAATTGAGGCTGAGCCCTCCTCAAACTCTTTTGAAAGGTCAATATATTCAGGTGGGGAATCCCGCCCCCCCCCCCCCCCCGGTGGCCGTTAAAAAAAACTCATTTTATACAAAATGTTCATATAATTCTAAAGTGTCCATGCCTTTGAAAAAAATCCATGTAGCTTTTTAAAACGTGTGAACTTTTTAAAAAATGTCCATGTTATTTAAAAAAAATCACACGCTTTACAAATAATGTTCATGTATTGTCTAGAAATATTCATGTATTTTACTTTGAAGAAACCATGCTTCTCTGGTTTCCATGCAATAAAATCCTATGTAGGATATGTTGGTTTTCAATAAATCCAACAACTTATTTGGATTTATTGTTCATATAAAATGTCGGAGTATGCCGGTGAATTGGAAAATGTATTGTTCTTACCGAAGTACTCATATGTGATTATGTGTTTGTGCAGGTGGAATTTTCTTTCGGTGACAATCTATTTTCGGGTAAGCAGATGGTTTGTATTTGAAATGAAGTCCCCACACAAAAGTACTACTCAACACAATCCTTAACAGTGTCAATTCTGCCAGGTTGCCACTTCGCTCTCCTTCTATAATGGGAGCACCAAAATCGTGGATTCGAGTGCAAACAACGTTAAGGCTCAAGACAGGTTGCTGTGTTTGACGATTACCTGTTGTAGATTATATATCAGGTAACAGCGGACAAAGTCTTACAAACAACACTTACTTTTTACCATTACCGTACTAAACAAGCATATGTGATGTACATCTATTGATAGACGTCTGCAAGCGCAATGATGCTCACAGACGGCATATTCTGCTGTGTCATTTTCCCGGACCTCATCTTCGTCCAACAGCGAAGTATATATTTTGTAAGTAGTATCTGCATACCTCATGGTGGTATAAGGAGGGGACCAATTGAACACTAAACTAATTGAAGGTGCCATAAAGTCAATTTCTTAAAAAATTTATGGATCAAACCACATATTACATAGGGGGGGGGGGGGGGGGGGGTTCCTAAAAAAATCCACCATAGGGGGGGGGCATGGCCCCTTCCCTCACCCCTTGGCTCTGTACCTGCTCCTGCAAGCAACAGGTAAGCATCGTGATGCACTCCATGAACACCTGTTGGAGTTCAGGCTCCAGTCGTAGGGTGGAGCTGTAGTGTATTGTATTCCTTAGATATGATGGTAGCTAAGGCTGGATCTTCAGTGAATTTATCAGAATGTATGCTTATATGGATTTGTATGCAACATTACTGAAAAAATTATATGGTTGTATGCAAATTGTGTGACTGTATCGGGTTTACCAAAATATTGAGTATAACAATGATATTGTCCTACCCAAAAAGAGGTAGTCTGTACCCCCCCTTTCAAAAGAACGTATGCTTAGGAGAAACTTTTTGCTCAAGATTTCACCATTCCATCGATAATCTAATCAAAGGAATCATAATACAAGACGAGTTTGAAATTTTGACACTTATCTTGTACATCGAAGGCGAAATAAATGAAGTTAGAGGAGCGGAATCAAGGATTAGATTTATAAAACATAAATAGAAGGCGACACTTGATTGTTGAGCAGCTTCATAGAGGGGAAGCGGTTGCACTGTGCGGTTGCCCTAGGTCATGAGACTTCTCCTTGCCGAAGAGGTTGGTGCCAAGCATCTTCTTTTATGACAAAAGTGGGAACATCGACGTGACATCTGTGAGCGAACACGTTGCAAGGTATAAAATAAAAGTTATTTTAGATAACACTAAATGATTAAATTAGTTAGTGCTTCCTCCATCTCAAGGAAACAACAATTGGTGTGAACTCTACGTAACACATTTGATGAGGTGGAAGGCTCATATAAAACCCACTTACGATGCCCTAAATCATGCGGCATGGTAGATGATTCTCGTGCGTAGATCAAGCGAAAGCTAGAGAATAAGGCTAGTAAATCTAAATAGTCCAGCAATTTTTCTGATGCACATAGAAACAGACCAATGTTGAGACAATTAGAAGTAGTGGGGATGACTCTGTTAAATATATAGGATGAGTAATAGAGAAATATGTAGAAAACTCGAGTATCGAAACAAAAGGATCTCTACCACAATATATTTCTAGGCCCCTAAATACATGTGAAGATTAGTTGCACATCATCATCTGACAGGTACTAGGGCTTATCAATCGCAAAAAAAGTATGAACTGCAAATTTATTAATATACCATAAATTAATCGTGGTGTTGTAAGCGTGTCGACATGTGGTGTTGAGATCCACGTGACGGTGATTGTATTACAGCAATGGATCTCAGCCTGTTGTAAGCATGTGTTATACTTGAGTTTTCTTGATGAGTTTTCTTGATGAGACCAGATCAGAAGACGAGCACAAAGATTTTCCATGAGTTGTTTGCAAGCGAACAAGGGTGCTTGAAAAATGAAGATGTTCAGGGACCTTACAGAGATTAAGATACAGTTGTTCACCTACGGATACAAATACTAACACACAGCTGCTGTAATTCCCTCAGATAAAACCACGAATATTGCTATGATGATAGACCACTTTGATGTAAGTACGTCGACGAGTGATCCGGATGGCACCCCACACAAGAGTGAAAACAAGAAGAAGCAAAAGCAATTAACAGACGAGTTTAAAGAATCACAAAATGAGATATCGGCGGCCTCCCAAGAGGAGGACCGCCGGATGCAATGATCGTGTTAGCAGGGAACTGTCGGGGAATGCTTTCAACGTCGGCAGTTCGAGAGCTCGTGGATCTCCACGGGCGGGCGAAAGCCGATGTGGTCTTCTTGTCTGAGTCGCATCTGAACACAGTTAAGGCAAATGAATTGAGGATCAAGTTGGGCTTCGATTGCTTACACATAGTGGAAAGCGATGTGAGATCAGGGGGGCTGGTTTTGTTCTGTAACCAGAGTGATGAGGTTGTGCTGAACTTTTCGGCACCCAACTACTTGGACTGCTTTGTTCTGGATGGAGGAGAGATTTCTTGGAGGTTGACAGGATTTTATGGAGAACCCAAATGGGAGGATAAATTCCGCTCTTGGAACCTATTGAGGGATCTACATACTAATTCGGTCGGACCGCGGATGGTGATAGGGGATTTTAACGAGATACTTATAGCAAGTGAGAAAGAAGGTGGCAATGTGCGACCACACCATTACATGCAGGCTTTCAGAGACTGCTTGGATGAGTGTGGACTACATGAAATAACACATGTGGGAGACGATTTTACCTGGCGCCCTGGGGCGATCAAAGAGAGATTGGACAGGGCCGTCTACAATGATGGTTGGGCTGACAAGTTCCCACGTGCAGCTGTGATCCACGAACATCACGTTCATTCGGATCATAGACCGATTGTCCTAGACACCAGATACTACGAGAAGGCGTTCAGGCTGAAACCTACATTCGAGCGCAGGTTTGAGGCAAGATGGCTGAGTGAAGAAACTGTGGAAGCAGTGGTGAACTCAGCCTGGTAGCGTTCGCTGCTGACAGGAGTTGGGCCAAACTTAGCGAGCCGTACTAGAGCAGTAAAGAATGATCTTCTTGTCTGGGATAAGGAGACCCTAAAGAGCCCGGTTAAGAGAATCAATAAACTTCGCAAGAAATTAGAGAAGCTGAGAAGGGGTCCCTTAGATGGCGAGAAGAGGCACGAAATGAAAGAGACTCAACTTCAAATTGAGAACCTACTGGACCAAGAAGAGATAATTTGGCTCCAAAGAGGTAGAGCAAACTGGTTATTGCATGGAGATCGAAATACAACCTTTTTCCACAGAGCCGCTTCTGCTCGGAAAAAAAGAAATTGCATCCGTAGGCTACTTGATGACACTGGAGTTTGGAAAGAAGAACCCGAACAACTTAGCACTATAATTCATTCCTATTTTACTGAGTTGTTCTCTTTCCAAGTTGACATCCCGAACCAATACGTGTTGAGCAAAGTACCACGGAAAGTTACTGAGGAAATGAATAATCAGCTACTAGCACCTTATTCCGTGGAGGAAGTGAGGAAGGCTTTGTTCTCTATTGGGGACTTTAAAGCACCAGGTCCAGACGGGCTGCATGCGATATTTTATAAGAGATTTTTCTCTATGCTGGGAGATGACCTGGTGGAGGAAGTTTTGCAGGCTATCAATACTCATGTTATGCCTGAGGGCTGGAATGATACAACTATTGTAATGATACCTAAAGTGAAAACACCAGAAACTTTGAAGCAATATAGACCAATTAGTCTATGTAATGTGGTCTATAAGGTTATCTCCAAAGTTATGGCAGCTAGACTGAAGATATTGTTACCGGATATTATCATCCCTACACAAAGTGCTTTTGTGCCGGGCCGCTTGATCACGGATAATGTACTTATAGCTTACGAAATTCTACACGCTATCAAGCGGAAGACAACAGGCAAAGAAGGATGGTGTGCAGTGAAACTGGACATGCACAAAGCCTACGACAGAGTTGAATGGATATTCTTGGAGGCTATCCTCCTTAAACTTGGTTCCACGCTGAATGGGTCAAATTGATTATGATCTATGTTTCTTCGGTTGAATACAAAGTAAGATTCAATAACATGGAAACGGATGTGATAAAACCGTCGAGAGGTCTTAGGCAGGGGGACCCCCTGTCTCCGTATCTCTTTCTTTTATGCACCGAAGGACTTACGGCTCTATTATCACATGCCGAACAAACTGGACAAATTGAAGGAGTGAAGGTATGTAGGGACGCCCCACCTATATCCAATCTACTATTTGCTGATGACTCTCTTATTCTGATGAGAGAAAATTCTTCAAATGCCAATGGCCTCAAATTGGCACTTGATCAGTACTGCGCGGCTTCGGGCCAACTGGTAAGCCTGGATAAATCGAGCATCTTTTTTAGCCCAAGCACAGATGTTGAAACAAGGGCCGATGCGTGCGATACTCTGAACATTGTGACAGAAGCTCTTAATGACAAGTATCTAGGTTTGCCTGCCACGCTGGGTCTGGAGAAAAGTGATAGTTTCCAGTACCTTATTGACCTGCTGTTAATGAAGCTAATGGGATGGAAGGAAAAGTGCCTCTCCTCGGGAGGCAAAGAAGTTCTAATCAAGTCAGTTGCACAAGCTATACCAACGTATGCAATATCCGTCTTCAAAATTCCTAAAAAAATTTGCAAAGGAATCTCTGACGCGATTGCGCAATACTGGTGGGGAGATGATGCAACAGGCAAAAAACTTCACTGGTTTGTGTGGTGGAAGATGTGTATCCCGAAGGAAAAAGGAGGAATGGGTTTTAGGGATATACATGTTGGGATACGGGGCAGAAAACACAAATTTTTCATACCTACGACACCCAAACCCAAGATCTATGCTATGGCGATGTAAAGTAACGGAGGGAATCGGTGTTCATACCTTTGAAGACTGAAAGAGGGAAACGTTCTTGCGAACGTGGTTGGCGTAGACTCAGAACTACGACCTCCCTGTCGTGTAGAAGACCACCACCGGCGAGGATGACTCCCGGTAAACCTCCAGCGATGAAGTAGCACCACAAGTGTAGTGCCTCGAAGAGATTATACACGTACGGTACAATCGATGTTCCTCTCGGGCCCCGAACCAGGCGAGCAGCGGAAGAAAGACGGCTACGGATCCCGACTCCAACAGAACGACGGCCTACCTTATGGTGGAGAACTCCAATCCAGGTGCAGACTCCAAACAAGGGGAGTCCACTTCCGGAAAGGAGAAGGAGGAAGAAGGAGATATTGGTGTGTTGGAAAAAGGGGGGCTACCCCTCCTTATATAGGCCAAGGGGGGGGTGTGATCCTCCTCCCCTCCCCCATGTGGGACTAAACTCCCAAGGGGGAGGGAGTGCGCCGGCCATAGGGGGGGATGGGCCCCACCCTTGGCGCCAAGCCCAAGGGGGGAGACCCCCTCCTCCCTTAATGGGCCCCATGGGCCCATTTAGCCTTTTCCCATTTTTTTTAATTTATTTAATATGTTTTAAATATTTAATTCAGATAATTAAATAATAAAACATTATTAAAACAATTAAACTTTATTTTGAACTATTCAAAATGTCCGGAAACCATTCCGTCCTCCTCCGGAACTATTCTGGTGATTTCTCCTATTTCACCGATTGATCCCGTAACTGTCCTATGCATCGATTGCCCTTAAGTGTAACACCCTAACGGTCCGGGAAACAACAGACATGGTCGAGACTCTTCTCATTGACCAATGACTAGTCAGTTGGACCTGGTTACAATCCTTGACAGCCCCTGCGCTTCCATCGAATGAACTTCGATCGCTTTTGAAAACCGTTAACGATACGACGTAATCCCTTTGTGCTGCGGTACTTTGTTTGTCCGAGGTTTGATCGTCGGTATCCTACATACCGTGTTCACATCTCGTTCACAAAAAACAACTTCTCTCGTCCATGATCATTGCATCTCTTGTGCCCTAGTCACGTCCTTGCAAAGTGTTGATGCAATATCATCGAGTGGGCCCAGAGTACCTTTCCTGTCACAAGGACTGACAAATCCCGCTCTGATCTATTAACATACTCATCAACCATCTATTTCGGAATACCCAAAGTGCACCGTTATAGCCAGCATATTTCAGTCAGGCGGTGGGATACAAATCAAAGTCTCCTCATAGATGACAATTACGTATGATCATTACGGTCTAAGGACTAAGCCATACGTTACAAAGTCATAGCAACGCTGAACTATGTGACTCGATCACATTGCAATACTTTAGGTGGGTGTACGTCCATCACATCATTCCCCTTAACGATATGACCTCATTGTCAATGGACTTAAGTGTCGCCATGATCAGGAAAGCTTGATCAATCAATTGCCCAATGAGATAGTTTACCCGAGTTAAACTACGGACCATGTTTTATACTACACCTGTATTAGTATTTCCAAGTAATACAGTTATAGCACAGTATAAAACGTATTATGAACAAAACGGATATGTGAAAAATATCTTTATTAATTTGTCTCTAGGGCACATATCCAACAATACACTGTTTTAATATTGCACTTCTGGCTAAGCAAGCATGGAGGATCATTGATAATCCTGATTCGTTGTGTGCTACAATTCTGAAAGCGAGATGGGGATTTGTTGAACGCTACTCTGAAAAAAGGCTCTTCATACACCTGGCAGAGTATTATGGCAGGAGTTCAATGTCTGAAAAGAGGATACATATGGAGAATTGGAGACGGACAACAAGTGAATATTTGGTCTGACCCATGGATCCCCCAATCGGAGTCAAGGATGACCATCACTAGGCGTGGACACAACTTGCTTTCTAAGGTGTCTGACTTAATCAATCCAGCGGGAGACTGGGATTAGGATCTCGTCAATGAAACTTTTGTTCCGGTGGATGCTAGGAGGATACTCTCTATCCCGCTACCCCTACATGAAATGACAGACTTTATCGCATGGAATCACACGAAATCGGGCTCTTTCTCGGTAAAATCTGCATATATCCTGGAGTGGGAACACTAGTTTTGCCAGAAACTCCAAGGGCTAGCTGAATCATCTTACAGTTCAAGTGTTTGGAAGATGGTTTGGGGCCTTAAAAGCCCCCCGAAGGTGAAAATCTTCGTCTGGCGAGCCCTTCGTACAATGGTACCGTGTCGGGCTGTCCTGGCAGCTAAACACATAAAGATCGCAGGCCACTGCCCGGCGTGTAACCAAGACGCTGACACCATCAAGCATATGCTCTTTGAATGCAAGTTAGCGGAAGATGTGTGGGACTTGCTGGGGCTGAAGGAGGAAATCCAGCGAGCCTGTGCGACCGACCGAGCAGGCGAAGCTGTGTTGGAGTTCCTTTTATGCCTGAATGGAATTTCCTCTCCTGTTTTGGGTCAAGCAAACTTTAAAGAAATCATCGCAACAACTGTGTGGTATCTCTGGTTCGAAAGGAGGAAGTTAACTCATGACGAAAAGGCGCAAACCGCAGCCAAAATCTGCCTGGCCATCTGGAGTATCGCGGCAAACGCTGAAGCGGCTCACAAAAAGAAGTCTAAACCAAGGAAGGATGTTTGGATCAAACCAAAAAGAGGATACATGAAACTTAACGTGGATGCGGGATTTGATCATGATATGCTCCGAGGTACGGTAGGAGCAATCCTTCGTGATCACCATGGAAAATTTGTTGCCTGTGCAAATGAGAAGATTGACATTTGCTATGATAGCTTTACGGCTGAAGCTATGGCAGTGAGATTTGGGCTCAACCTTGCCAGGACTGTGGGATGTTCCAAGATAGAAGTGGAATCAGATAACACAGAAGTAATTGAAGCGCTTACTGAAGGATCCTCGTCGTCGGTGGCAAGTTCGATTTTTGATGACTGTTTTTTTATGTCTCTAGATTTCAATCATGTATCGTATGCTCACTGTAAGAGGGATAATAACGCTGTAGCCGATGGACTAGCTAGACTAGCTAGGGTCCATCCTCCCCAAGTTTGGCTAGATTCACCACCTGATGGTGTTATCCAGCTGATTGTATCTGATGCTACAGTTATTGAGTAAGGGAAGTTTTAAAGTTTAAAAAAAAAGATACAGTTGTTCACATTTCCTTTGGGATGGTGTTCTTAACATACTAGGCAGCTACCACTATACTTAACAATGGGTGTAGATGCAGATTTTCACTCCTTGACGTGCTAGGCAGCTGCCACTGTACTAACTGGATTTTTTTTTGAAGCTGTATATTGATATGTTTCCATTACGGGGATTTCGCGGTTAAATAAGTACAAGGCTTGATGATGGCACCCAGACCCAGCACACAATTATTGACCAGTATATAAATTGTGCACTAGGCCTGATTGGTGTGCCAATTTGAATACTACAAGATATTGCTGTTTGCTAAATGATTTTCGTCCCAATTTAGATACACTCTCTCTCTTTCTCTCTCTCTCTCTCTCTCTCTCTTAAATGCTTTCTATTTTATTCTCACAGTGTTTTGTGGGAAGTTAATACACATGGCACAAAACCAGCGTAGACTGAATATGAAATGCAGAGTAGAGAGCAGCGATCAGGACCGGGCAGCAGGCAGCAGATGAAGATCGTATATTGTATATAAAGCTTTTGCCTCGTTTCAAAAAAATAAATAAAGTACACAATTTGCTACTTGGGTAGTTATAGTAACGATCTGGTACGTGTGCCAGACACAATATGCTTATTTTTTTTATTCGTTCTCTAGCGATCGGTTATTTTATCCGTATTGATCGGGTATACGATTGGGGAGATGCTCCATGGCGTTTATCATGTATCTCCGTGTAAAGCTCAGGTCAATGAGATACAAAAGACCTGGGATGCCCTTCGTGCTCTTGCTGTGCAATCGGGGCCCCCTTGGATGGCCGTCGGGGATTTCAACGAGGTTTTGTATCATTCGATAGCTCAAGCCCCCCCCCCTCCCTTCTTGTACCCCTTGCAATCTGCGTGTTCAGTCCAGGAGTTAAAGCAGAAATTCTATGTCTTGTCCAAGAACCTTGCGGCTTGTAGACATACATTCGGTAGGGTCCGAGGAGAAATAAAAAGGCTAAAAACTGAACTGGAAATTATGCGAGGTGTCCCGGGCCGCTCGGGTCCATCACACCGACAACTCAAGATTGTTGATGATCTCGTTGAATTGTACCATCAAGAGGAAATTCTATGGCGACAAAGATTTCGGGTTGAGTGGTTAGTAGGAGGGGACAAGAACACCAAGTACTTTCACCTTCGGGGGACGATGAGAAGAAGGGAAAATCTGGTAACCTCCCTTCAAGAAGATTATGGCGACCTCATTATAAACATTGCAGATCTGGAGACAATGACTACAGATTTCTATTCAAAATTCTACGAATCGGAAGGTGTGGATAATATGAATTTAGTGCTGGGTGCTATTCCCACAAAAGTGACTGATGAGATGAATGTGATGTTGAATGCAAAGTACACGAAAGAGGAGTGAAAATGACTCTTTTTCAAATGGCTCCATCAAAATCCCCGGGGCTAGATGGTTTTCCTGCACAGTTTTTTCAGAAGCATTGGGTTATCTGTGGGGACGAGGTCACCAAGATTGTCCTCAATATTGTGGAAGGAGTGGAGTGTTGGGAAACGTAGTAGAAAACAAAATTTTCGGCCTACGAATCAAGAACCCAAGATCATCCAAGAAGATTGCATACAAGGTTTTAGGTCATGGCTCACCAACCGATGTACCGGAAGTAGAGTTGGTGAAGCTCGTGGACGTAGTGGAAGTAGATCTCGCAAGTTCTCCCACGAACAGTCCCTCGATCAATCCCACGAACAAGTCCCGCGATCTAGTCCCACGGACAAGTCCCATGAACAAGCTCCTCGAAGAAGGGTCGAAGGTACAACCCCTCCATTAGTATCCACACATCCCGTAGCAGCAATCCAGCAGCGCTCCGCCGTCCAGAGATGAACGCCACCGAGAAAACTAGAGGGAGAAAACCCTAACGGATTCCGATCTAGAACAGCGTCTAAACCGGGGTCTAATTGTGGAGCAACGGGGTTTAGAGGAGGGAGGGTGGCGCATAGGCCTTGGGGACAAGTTGTGCTGCGCCCCCCACCCCCTCCCCTCATTATATAGGTGGCCAGGAGACCCTTGGGGCGCAATAAGGGGGGTGGGGAGTCCAACTTGGACTCCCAAACCTCCCAAATCTTCCCTTACCTTCCCACCGGAAACCTGCCATATTTGGGTTTTGGTATTCCCACTTGGAGGGGGATTCCTTCCCCTTGGTGCGCCCCCCACCCCTTGGCCGGCCAGGGCAGCCTAGGTGGCTTTCCCCCCAAGGCTAGGGGCGTGGGGTAGTGGGTGGTACTGCCCGGAACCTTCTGGAACCTTCCATGATCTTCTAGAAGCTTCCAGGACCTTCCGGGACATACCGGGACCGTTTCGGGACATACCGGGACCGTTTCGGGACACTTCTGGAGCACTTCCAGGACCTTTCGAGACCGTTCTCGGACGTTCCGGAGCCATCCGTATAGTTTCCAAGACCATCCGAGCTACAGTTTAAGCCACCCGATGACCGCGAAGGTTGTCGGGACGCCCAGCGATTATCCGGAAACTATTCCGGTTGATCCAGGACTTCCCCAGTACCATTCTCATATGTTCCGGAACCACCTAGGACTACTCCAGAGTGATCCGGACATAACCTTAAATACCCAGAACTACTTCTGGTGCCCTTATGAACAATTCCATAAATCTCCGGAACTACTTCCGGTACCCGTATGAACTATTCTGCTTTGCTTCCACTAAAACTTCTACCATTCCATCATTCTAACAGACTACTGCTCGTTAAGTGTGTGACCCAATAGGTTCGGTATAATGCGTACATGACTCAGAACATCTTCCGGACATAGGTCAACAGCCTTTTGTCAATAGCCAATAATCAACAGCGGAGCCATGGACACCCATGTTGACTCCCGCACATACACGAAGAAACTTCGAGTGAACCATTATGTTTATTCATGTACCATTCCCTTTGCTTCGCGATATATGACAAAGTTAGAGGAGAGAAGTTTGGCACCCATGTGTAACAACTTTTGAACACAAGCCACTCGTTATCCTCTTTGCTCGTTTGTCCCTTTTTCTCGTTATCGTATTCCGGTATCCCCGTGACTGAATCACAATGCGTCTGGCCAGACTATAATGGATACCGTCATACCGAGTGGGCCCGAAGTGAATATCTTCTTCATCGTGAAGGAGCAAATCCCATTCTTGAACTATCACAGTCACTAGCCACACCATCTGACATACCCAGAACTTATTTTACTACTTCCCATTTACGGGAGGATTCATCTAAGAACCAAAGCATGTCTTCCTGTGTGAAGCAACTCGATACTCTCATGGTCTAAGGAATTACGTATATGATAACATTTCATGATATGACTTATAACGTAGTTACGATGTGATCTCTAAGTATATCATTCAATACTGGGGTCGGTTCAACATCATTGTTTTGCTAACAATATGTTCCCATTGCTACTGACATCCTTGTTACAAGAACAATGTCCATGATTAAGAAAACGTAATCATCAGTTAGCACATGAGCTGGTCTTAGAGGCTAAACCAGGAACTCTTGGTGTTTACATTTCCACACATGCAAATAAGTTTTCTTCTGAATCTCACAGTCAGGGTCATTGCAATTATAGCACAGAAATATAAACATTAATTACGAACATGGAAATATATATAATAACATTTTATTATTGCCTCTCGGGCATATTTCCAACAGTCTCCCACTTGCACTAGAGTCAATATTATTGTCAGTGCTTGAGCACTTTACACCTATGGCATACCGGTGTAATAAATGCCTCATTTGTGGTATGGACCTCATCTTCGGATCTGACGTTTCAGGCCCGTTTGTATCTTGCATATCTTCGCGTTTTCACGCTATCATAAAATTCACTAATTTTATTATTTTAGCTTTGTATATGTTTGAATCATTTGGTAGGACCTTGGTTCCTTAGAATAAGTCATGAAATCATTCATCAATGTTCCATGAGCTTCAAGCATCTAGGAAACCATACCCTGTTCATAAATGAACTGATGATTCAAAATACCCTCTCTTGTTACTTCTTTAAGCAATAATATACTTAGCCTCTGTTATAGAATTCGCCACTGTATCTAACTTTAACACAGTTCCTTCATACTATGCCACCCTTATGTGTGAAACACATAATCCCAATTAAAATCGAAAATCGATCGGAGTAAGTATGAAGACTGAATTGGTGTAACTGTTTATATCAAAATTCAGCTGGTGTAACTTGTTGCAACGAGCTCTTCATTATCTCCATTTTCCGAGAAACATATCTTATCTATCATAAGTTTAACTTTTCACTGTTTGTCCAATGATCAACATATTGATCACTTTGGTATCTTGCTCATAACCTTTTGAAGCACTGGACATATCTGGTCGTTTTACATATTATGGTGTACATGATTAATCCAAACACACGGGTGAGTGGAATTCAATTCACGTGTTTTTGCTTATCTGTGTTCATCAACACCGATTTCTGCAAACAACTTTTCACCACGACTTCGGCAAGAACATGTTTCTTGGCATTTCATACTAAACTACTTTAGTATCATGTCAATATGTAGTGTTGGCTTTAGCATGATCAGGCACTTACTATCTTCATAGATCACTATGCTCAATACTAATGCTATATCAGCCCAAGTTCTTCAACTGAAAACTATTTCCAATGAAGTCCTTATTCGTGTCAAGAAATTTATATCATTTCTAATCAACAATATGTCATCTACATAAGGTTTTAGAAATATTATTCATCTCCCACTTACTTTCTTGAATATTCAAGCATCTTCGTTATTCCTGATGAAAACAAACTCTTTTGGCAATTTCATCACAACGAAAATTCCAACTCCATTATGCTAGCTCCAGTCCATCACTGGATATCCAAGGCTTGCATCTATTTTAGCATCCTTTGAATCGACAAAACATTCCGGTCGTATCACGTATACGTCCTTTGTTATATTTCCATGTAGGAACTTTGTTTTGACGTTCTTTCTACCATATCCTATAAATGAGATATGTAGTAATTGCTAGTATAACCCGAACTGACTAAAGCATTTCTACGGTCGACACTATTTCGCCGTAGTCAACCTTTGAACTTGCTAGAAAACAATTTTCCAACGAGTTGAGCTTTATGGATAAAACAATTTCATCCGAATCAATTATAGATCCATATATATATTCTTCAGACTTTTAGTCTTTCCGAGGGTCTACCAAGTTCAAAACTTGACTTACTTCCATGGATACTATCTCGGATTATTTGGCATTTAGCCAAATCCCGGAGTCAGGGCCCATCAACGCTTCTTTGTATATCACAGGTTTATCATTGTCGAACAACAATATCTCGTTTTACATATCATGAATGTTTGTACGATTTTTGTCTAACCTGTGTGGTTCAGCTGCGCACTCCTCTGAAGATTCAACAATCTTTGACAAGTTGCACTGTCCTCCCACTCACTCTTTTGTAAGAAACTATTTTTCTTCAAAACACATTGTTCTTAACAGCAAACAGTTTTGCTTTTGTGTAGTGATAGAGGAATACCAAAACTTTTGGCATAACCTTAACAAAGTAGCACTTATCTGATTTGGGGTTTTGAGTATGTCAAACATATGCCTCATATACCCAAATTTTAAGAAAAGACAACATGGTTTTAACAGTCCATACCACATCTAATATGGTGTCATTTCAACAGATTTGATGATGCTCTTTTCAGTGTAAAAGCCGTAGTTACTAACGCATAACTTTAATAAGTATAATGGCAAATTGATAAACGTCATATTTGATCTTTACCGTGTCATACATGGCTTGATTACATCTCTCGAACACTTTACTCATAGTGATGTTCCGGGAGACGCAAGTTATGACAGTTCTTCACAACTCATTAGACGTTCACTAAACTTGTAACTAAAATATTACTTTCTACAATCTAATTTGCAGAAGCTTTATTTTCTTGTTACAATGAATTTCTATTTCACTCTAAAATTCCTTGAACATTTCAAAGATTTCAGACGTATGTCTCTATTGAACAGATATCCACATATCTACTTCAACTCATGAGTGAAGATAAGGAATCCACTACACACAACTACACTTATTGGACTACACACATCATCATGTATGATTACCAATGGTTTAGTTGCCCGTTCATGTATGGCCTATTAACGGTGTTTTAGTCACATTACTTCGAGACAAAGATCGCAAGCGTCAAGTGATTCATAATCATATGACTCGAAAGTCCATCACTTATGGAAATTCTTCATGCATGTTATGTCACTTGTGATAAACGGCAGTGCCACATCTATGTGGTATTTCTGTCAGTCTTGCGACGTTTAGCGTCAGTGTTATGGATGTTTAGTATTATTATCAAGATTCATAACATACACCCTATTCATAATGGAAGTATGGCCTTTACGTTATTCATAGCTTTGAACAACTCTCTTGCAACAAACATGATTCAAAATGATGTTTTGCAACAAGGCTAAAGTGTAGTAACAATTTACTCAACTCTAAAATGAATTATGAAGATAATCATAGAGTCAACACACGATATAGTAAACCTTTTACCGTGTTCCCGAGCGTGTCAAAACTCATCATTAGCTAGTCATAAAGGCCATAGTATTTCTTGCATCGAGTTGCAACAATATGCAATCGATGTGATATTCCGGTGATCAACAGTTTAATCACAATATACAGAATCCACAATTAACTGCTTAATCATGATTCCCAAGAATTACATCTCTTGATCAGCAATGAATTCATCTATAACTCCGCATGACTTTCATTTCTGAGCTGGTTATTCCAGTCTTCTTTCGTTTTGCCTTTATACGTATCATAGTTCTATTTCCAATGTCACTCCTACTCACAGAAGATCACACATGATCAAGGGTGGCGCAGGCCATGGACTTTCCGGCGTGTAAGTCTTACTAACACCCTATGGAACTTCCTTTCCCTTAATCCTCATCATCATATGATCATTGTTCTTCTGGATCCCACACTTATCAGTTTTGTTTAGAGCACAATGAACATTTTCACTAATGCTTACAATCATACATTGTACTAGATATCTTATATCCAACATTAATTGTCTTACTACTGAAAACTTATTTTTCAGTTCCATGAATATAACATAACTATCCCAAACTTTTCGAAGTTCGGGTTTCATGGTGGTGAAGACAATGCACTTAGCTGTCGTGGAATTCTAGCATTTTGGATTATGGACATAAGTCACATCATCCATAGCATCAGCGGGAGAGCATCAAAAATTTGCGATAGGACAAGCTCCTTCTCGACACTATTGAGGATAGTCCTCACAATACGGTACCAATCGTAAAGTTTTTACCAGATAAAACAGTTAATCAAAATCAATTGGGAAGGTGGTAACGCGAGCCATTATTCTACAACGATAATGCAAATACTAAGACTTTGTTCATAATTAAGTTGCACTTGTGATTAATCAATTTAATTACTTAGTGCGCTCCCACTCAGATCAATATCTCTCGTAATTGATGCTGGAGTGATTCAAGATCCAACCCAATCGTCCGCCATTGATGTGACATCACTGATGACTTAGACTGGACCGGTAGGCCAACTTGCCAATCACGCCAAAGGTGATTCTTGTTCATCTTTCGATGGGCGTGTTCCGGTAGCAAACTTTTATCCAAACCGTCAAGATAACCAAGTGTAATGTGCTGTGTGTTCTTTTAACACACCCGTCTTTTATGCGTCACACCGTGTGCACCCATGTGACATGACCTGCTCCGATGTGAAACATAGTATAGATGGTGCTACAGTTGGAAGAACACTATCAACTTGATATTGTTTTGCGAGAGATCACCCTAATAAAATACGACTATCGCGCATCAAACAAGGGTGCATCAAAGGGATAAACATCACAGGCAGTTCATAAAATTTTGTGATATAGTATAGCCCTTTGCTTCGTGAAGTCTTCATTGTCTTCACGTCGTCGTGGTTGAAGTCACCGTGTCCAACAACTTTGTCCTTGGCGCCGGGAACATCACCACGGCTTCCGGCATGTGCGTCGGGGTCCACCTCCGCATCGTAGATCATCACCTTTGCATCTATCTATTGCTTTGCCTCGAGCTAATAAAAAGTTCTGGCATGCAGGCCATAATTAAGTGACAATCATATGACTCCAGTCATCATGCCGTACCACGACACGCAGGTCGCGAATAAATATTACATAACATATAGCATCTCATACAAACACATTGCAAATCTTGAAGGCTATACCACATCACATGCATACTCTGCAAAAACGAGTTAGATCGCCATCTACACGGGTTGTTGCAACTTTTATCGTGGTTGTTAAGCAGGTTTACAAGGCAAACGAGAAACCCTAGATAAAACAAAACACGATACTTCTTTTGTTGCTAGTTTAACATACGGGGTGCGTGCAGCAACTAATGCCACAAGCCAAACTTCGTTAAACGCGTGACCCCCGTGTGGATTTGAGTTCATAAAATCCACAAGCCCCTCCATGTTAAATCTTCTATTGCGAGATTAAGATGAGATCCAAGGAGTTTGATGTAGACCATGATCAAGGCAACCAGCATACTGAAAGCAGCATAGAGGGATCGATGGAAAACTCAATCCTTGTAGCAAAACCTCAACTTGCCATCAAGCATAGAAAAAATCACATGACAGGGAAGCAACAAGAAAATCAATGCCTCATATCACACATATGATCTAGACCTAAACATGCATCTAATCAAGGATCGCTCATGATACCGCTGTTGGGAAACGTAGTAGAAAACAAAATTTTCGGCCTACGAATCAAGAACCCAAGATCATCCAAGAAGATTGCATACAAGGTTTTAGGTCATGCCTCACCAACCGATGTAGCGGAAGTAGAGTTGGTGAAGCTCGTGGACGTAGTGGAAGTAGATCTCGCAAGTTCTCCCACGAATAGTCCCTCGATCAATCCCACGAACAAGTCCCGCGATCTAGTCCCACGGACAAGTCCCATGAACAAGCTCCTCGAAGAAGGGTCGAAGGTACAACCCCTCCATTAGTATCCACACATCCCGTAGCAGCAATCCAGCAGCGCTCCGCCGTCCAGAGATGAACGCCACCGAGAAAACTAGAGGGAGAAAACCCTAACGGATTCCGATCTAGAACAGCGTCTAAACCGGGGTCTAATTGTGGAGCAACGGGGTTTAGAGGAGGAAGGGTGGCGCATAGGCCTTGGGGACAAGTTGTGCTGCGCCCCCCACCCCCTCCCCTCATTATATAGGTGGCCAGGAGACCCTTGGGGCGCAATAAGGGGGGTGGGGAGTCCAACTTGGACTCCCAAACCTCCCAAATCTTCCCTTACCTTCCCACCGGAAACCTGCCATATTTGGGTTTTGGTATTCCCACTTGGAGGGGGATTCCTTCCCCTTGGTGCGCCCCCCACCCCTTGGACGTCCAGGGAAGCCTAGGTGGCTTTCCCCCCAAGGCTAGGGGCGTGGGGTAGTGGGTGGTACTGCCCGGAACCTTCTGGAACCTTCCATGATCTTCTAGAAGCTTCCAGGACCTTCCGGGACATACCGGGACCGTTTCGGGACATTTCGGACACTTCTGGAGCACTTCCAGGACCTTTAGAGACCGTTCTCGGACGTTACGGAGCCATCCAGATAGTTTCCAAGACCATCCGAGCTACAGTTTAAGCCACCCGATAACCGCGAAGGTTGTCGGGACGCCCAACGATTATCCGGAAACTATTCCGGTTGATCCAGGACTTCCCCAGTACCATTCTCATATGTTCCGGAACCACCTAGGACTACTCCAGAGTGATCCGAACATAACCTTAAATACCCAGAACTACTTCTGGTGCCCTTATGAACAATTCCATAAATCTCCGGAACTACTTCCGGTACCCGTATGAACTATTCTGCTTTGCTTCCACTAAACCTTCTACCATTCCAGCATTCTAACAGACTACTGCTCGTTAAGTGTGTGACCCAATAGGTTCGGTATAATGCGGACATGACTCAGAACATCTTCCGGACATAGGTCAACAGCCTTTTGTCAATAGCCAATAATCAACAGCGGAGCCATGGACACCCATGTTGACTCCCGCACATACACGAAGAAACTTCGAGTGAACCATTATGTTTATTCATGTACCATTCCCTTTGCTTCGCGATATATGACAAAGTTAGAGGAGAGAAGTTTGGCACCCATGTGTAACAACTTTTGAACACAAGCCACTCGTTATCCTCTTTGCTCGTTTGTCCCTTTTTCTCGTTATCGTATTCCGGTATCCCCGTGACTGAATCACAATGCGTCTGGCCAGACTATAATGGATACCGTCATACCGAGTGGGCCCGAAGTGAATATCTTCTTCATCGTGAAGGAGCAAATCCCATTCTTGAACTATCACAGTCACTAGCCACACCATCTGACATACCCAGAACTTATTTTACTACTTCCCATTTACGGGAGGATTCATCTAAGAACCAAAGCATGTCTTCCTGTGTGAAGCAACTCGATACTCTCATGGTCTAAGGAATTACGTATATGATAACATTTCATGATATGACTTATAACGTAGTTACGATGTGATCTCTAAGTATATCATTCAATACTGGGGTCGGTTCAACATCACTGTTTTGCTAACAATATGTTCCCATTGCTACTGACATCCTTGTTACAAGAACAATGTCCATGATTAAGAAAACGTAATCATCAGTTAGCACATGAGCTGGTCTTAGAGGCTAAACCAGGAACTCTTGGTGTTTACATTTCCACACATGCAAATGAGTTTTCTTCTGAATCTCACAGTCAGGGTCATTGCAATTATAGCACAGAAATATAAACATTAATTACGAACATGGATAGCGCGGAAAGTATTAACAACACCTTCCTAGTGCTGATCCCGAAGGTCAAAAGCCCATTGTTTCTTTCTCAGTTTATGCTGATTAGTTTATGCAATGTTCTGTACAAAATCGCCTCGAATATTGTTGCTAACCGGCTTAAACTAGTTCTTCCAAATATCATCTCTCAGGAGTAGCCTGCTTTTGTCCCAGGACGTTTGATCACTGACAATATTATTGTCACCTATGAGTGTCTGCATTTTATGAAGAGTAATAAGATGGTTAAACATCGCCACTGTGCACTAAAAAGCTAGATATGATGAAGGCATATGACAGGATTGAATGGAGATATTTGGAGGCAGTCATGCTCAAATTGGGCTTTTCTGATGTGTGGGTATCAAGGGTGATGGCTACGGTGAAATCTCTGCCTTTTTCGGTGTTGTTCAACAAAAAGAAGCTTGAGGATTGTAAACCCACACGTGGAATCAGACAGGAAGACCCTATCTCTCCATACCTTTTCTTGTTAGCAGCGTAGGGTCTTTCAGGACTCCTCAAATCCAGAGATCAATCATCACAGATCGGAGGTATTATGGTGACGCCTAGGGTAGCACCGGTAAACCATCTTCTGTTTGCTGATGATAACCTGCTGTTTTTTAAGGCAAATGATGAGGGGGCATTAGAGGTGTTAAACCTACTAAAGTCCTACAGTGATGCGTCGGGCCAACACATCAATACTTCAAAATCTTCAATATATTTCAGTAAAGGGTGTCCTGAGGCAACAAAGGAGATTAAAGGGATTCTTTCTGTTCATAATGACACTCTCAATGAGGTCAGTTTTTCGGAGCATAATGAGCAGTTGTTCACATTTCCTTTGAGATGGTGTACTTGGCAATAATTCTTGATGCATAATTTTCTCTCCTTGACGTGCTTGGGAGTTACCACTATACTAGTTGTATACTGATATGTTCCCATTGAGAGGAATTTGCAGTTCAACCAAGAAGGCTTGGGACACCCAACATATAATTATTGACCAGTATATAAAATTGTTCACTAGATGATTGGTGTGCCAATTTGAATGAAAGATATTGCTGTTTGTCAAATGATTTTCGTGCCAATTTGGATAGGGGCTCCACTCTCTTCCGGTATTTTTTGTTTCAAATGCTTGCTCTTTTCTTCTCATAGGGTAGACTGAATATGAAATAGAGAGCTGCGATCAGGACCTGACCGGCCAGGAGGCGAATCTCAGGAGACAGCACGATGAGGGTCCTATATTATAGCCTTATAGGCTACTCCGTACTTATGTAGTAGTTGTAGTAGCGATCTGGTATATTCATGCTGGGACGGGTGATTGAGGAGATCAAGGAAAAAGCTTCGTGGAAGGCGACGGCCGGCAAACAGGGCTGCACACATGTTGTCTAAACTCGCTGCCGGTAATGAAAGAAGTGAGATGTGGAGGCATAGGCCTCCTCACTGCATTTTAATTGTTTTTGCTGATGAGATTATATACTTTGTTTAATAAAGCTTAAGATATTTACCTGAAACAATGCACCGTAATAAAAAAGGTAGCGTTGAAGTAGTGCCTCGTTAATGGTAGTATCATAAAATTAGTATAATGCAATGGATGGTTATATAAACTGACAAGGGACTTCCTATGCACCGGCATGGCCTGCTCTGCCATGCATGCGTCAAGCCTCCTTCTCCTCTGTCAGGAGCTCCGCTCGGGACACTAACGTGAGCATTTTATAGATGGTGACCAGAGATCATACCATGGCTACGGACTTGTTTGTGTCAAAAGATGGGATCGGAGTTGGGGGCACGTGAACTGGAACGGGACTTGGGTGTCGATAGTGGACGTGGTAGTGGACCAGATGCCCACAAAGCACCCCCCTCCCCCCACGGTTTGAGTCATATTTGCGAGAAAATGGATAGGTGAACCGGCCGAGGGACGAACATATGTCCGCGTTGGATGGTAAAACACATCCCGATTGCCCAGTCTAAATGCTTTTAAAGAGGTTTGAGGATCGGTGTTGAAGATTCCTTTAAGCACAAATACCCAATTTCCTCCTATATCTGCACATGAGAGCATCTCTAACCGATCTCTTATAATTTAGAGGAGGATACGCCCGAGTATCCTTTAGCTGAACATTTTCACTGTTTTAAAATAAATAGTTTCTGACTTAATTGTCCTTTAAATTTAGAGGAGTATAAAAACTGAACACAAATTCAATGCAAGTTGTACTAAATTCATACTTGATTCGGCACAAACTTCACTCAAAATAATAAAAAACATAACCAGAATTGCGTCAAAATAACCTAAAAACTACTTAATCGGATTCCTTGTCGAAGTTTGGAGTCGGATTCAGTGAGGGGCTCGCCGCTGTCACCGCCATCGCCGTTGTCAGAGTCGGAGAGGTCGATCACCTCCATCCACCCAGCCGGGTATTCCTCGTATAGACGACGCTCTGTCTCAATGCATTCCGAGTAACAGTGGCAGAAGTTCAGCATGTATGCCTCGCCGACGAGGCCGGCTTCAAGGCGCTCGCGGACCTCCCGATCCTCCCGCCTCTACCACGTGGTGGCCACCAGCGGGTTGACTGGCTCAGCTCCACCGCTACTAGTTAAAAGAGTTCGGATATGTACTACTCCCTTCGTCCCATAATATAGTAACGTTCCGTTTGAGATTTCCGGTAAGTTTGCAAAAAAGAAAACTGAAGTATGCAGCTAGACCGCCGTCACACTTTGCCCACGTTCGTGGATAGAGGAAGACGCGACCGTCACAATTTCTCTCTCTCATCGGATCGCCTCCTTCCTCTGTCTCTATATATACACGGCTGTGGCGGCCGAGGTCTCTTCCGGCATACTGTTCCCAGCAACTCCTACAACCAGAACACACAGCTTGCATGTACCTACCCTGCTGTACTGCTTGTCGCCCTTCCTGATCCTGCCGTGGGCGAGCTCATACCATACCACAGCACTTTCTCCACACGGCGGCGCTGTTCCATTTCAACCCGGAGCCCTAGGCGGTCGGCCACACGTACCCGGACAACAGGTACCCCTTGGCTCCTGATCCTGCCATTGGCCTCGCACTAGGCGAGCTCCTGGACGTGCTGCCAAACCTGTAGAGCGTCATCCTGGGTCCCTACATCGAAATGCTAGCAGAATCATCTATACATAAATTGTCGCGGATGATTTTGTTGTTTTATTATGTAACCTTCCCATCATTATATGGCTTATTAAGAACCCATCTTCTATTTCCATGTGATTTGCTTTGCTTTTATATGGTTAATCTAAAGTTAGCCGCCTCTGTCAAAATATGATTAACCTAAAGCTACCATTCTAGTAGACACATAAAAATGAACGCTGGAAATGTTACCTTCTTTTTTATTTCTTTTCGTGGTAGAATTTCTAGTGTTGATTAATTGCTTAACATTAATTTGAACTAAAAAAAAGCGGTGCACATCCTTGTCTATTTTCGCTCGTTTTATTGTAATATTCAATTATACGTATATACTTTATAAATATACAACCGGTCTATTCCGCTAAAATTAGCAGAATAATATTATGTTAACACTTCTAAACCTCTTGCGGACACTAAGCGAACTGCATGACTAGAAAACAAAAGTTGCAATGGTGATAGAAAGAACCGCACACAATTGTTTATACAGGTTTTTGATCCAATTTTTAACCGTTTATCAAAATTAAGCGTGCGATATACTGTTAGGTAGCTATCGATTAGACACTACTTTTTCATGTTGGGCACTTTTCAAGATTCATCGCGGTTTAAGAGAAGTATTGAAAACGGGTGACGCCCAATGATGTAAGTGATCGCGTTTCCGTGATTTTTTTTCAAACCACTGATCAAAATTATGCAAGTGATACGTCGTTAGAAATATATCGATGAGTCACACCTTTTTTCATTTATACAATACTCTCTAGTTCCTTAAGGTTTTAGAGCAGTTTCAAATTTACGCGACCACTCTGTTTTTGGTGGACGCACAATTGATGAAGTGAAAAAATTTAACCGTTTCTCGGATCGAGGACTATGATACACCGCTAGAAAGCTATGCAGTAGGCGTAACTTTTTCATGTCGAACACTTTTCGAGATTGCTCACGATTTAAAAAAAAATATGAATACGGTGTGTTGCCCTCATATTGGTTGTGAGTGTTTTTTCATGATTTCTTGACTCGCTCGTTGGATTGGTGCAAACGATACGCCGTTGCAAAGATATCGATGAAGCTCAACTTTTTAATGTATAAAACTCTGCCTAATTCTTTACGGTTTAAGAGAAGTTTTAAGTTTAGCAAAATACGAATATTCTATTGTTTTGCGGACCCCAAATCAACAAAGTGAACTGCAGCTAACGCGCAACCGCTTTGCAATATGGAGACAGGGAACGACATGCTGCTTTTTTGGTATTATTTTGGCTACAATTTTTGAACCGTTTACTCAAATGAGAAGTGCGATATACCGTTGAAAAAGTTGTGGAATAGGTGAAACGTTTTCGTATATAACACTTTTTGAGATTCCTTGTAGTTTTAAATGAATTTGGAATATGAGTCGGTGTCCATCGAGTGGCAGTGAGAGTTTTTCACGGATTTTTTGAACCGCTCATCGAAATAAGGAAAATGATACACCATTAGAAAGATGTGAACGAGACACATATTTTTTTGTGTAGAACACTTTTCCTAAAAAAATTGGTTTAAGAGTAATTTAAAGAAATGACAATATCAAGTTGCATTTTGTATTATTTTTCGAGCACACGCAAATTGCATTTGGCAACCAACCACACTGCAAGCACCGATGCAGTGCATATAGTACCACATGAGTTGAATAAATGAACCGCATTGATCTAGTGCAGTTCACACAAGGTCGAATGAACTAGGAAATTATCATATATGAACCAAAGGACTTTTTTGTCATATTTTCCTAACTTTTTTCTAATTCATTTGTAATCCAATCTCCGTGAACCAAATACAGTGAACTGCATTCGACAAGCAAGTGTACTTCAATATCAACAAAGAGAACTACACACATTTTTTGGTTGACTTATTAAAATATCGTAGTTCACTGAACCGCGGTAGAAATTGAAGTGAACTTCTCGACTTTCTTTGTATTTTTCTATTTTTTTTGCAAGCTCATCTAGATGAAAGGGTCGAGTCTTGTGATCTACATTATTTTTTTGTCTTTTTGAATCAGTTTTCGAATACAAAAACCTAGACTACATGAGCGCATCCAAGTGAACTATAACATACTTTGTCTTCTCTTGACAAAGTGACCCACCCACCATATCATATATTTTAGGAATCCACTCTACATAAAAATTATTTTTTGAATTTAAGTGAGGTGAGTGCAATTCATATTGAAGAGAAAAGTGAACCATGGCACGCGCTTAAGTGAACCACATGACTTTTCTATTTTGTTTCTAACTTTTTTTGGAAGGGAATCTTGACTACATATTCTAGATAAGTGAGCTATATTTTTTTATCTAAAAATAATTCACTACCATGAAGTGCGTAAACATAGCCAAATAAAACACATATGTTGCTAGTTCGAACCGTGGTATAGCCGCAAGTGAACATCATAATCACTGAAACATAGAACCCTAAACTTCAAGATAAAACGTCCAACCCCAAAACTTCAGTTGAAGCCTGCTTCAGTGTCTAAAAAAAGATATTCGTTTTATCTTGAGTTTAGGGTTTATCCCGGTAGTCTTGAAGTGTCTAAAAAAAGTCTGCTTCAACCAACCCTAAAGTTGAATTCTCTGAGGATGGCCCGCGACGGCATCGGATAGGTTGGGCATGCGTCTAAAAAAAGTCTAAGGAGTGGTGGAAGAGAGGGTGGGGGCTACTGGAAGAAGGAACGCTGGGGAGGAAGAGGGGTCAGAGGCGCGCGTTGTTCACACCCGGAGAATATGACCGGAGTTGGGGTCAGTGGAGCCAGTAGGCTTGGCACTATTGTGAGCAAATTTGCTAAATCTCATCTTGAAGAATATTAAGAAAATCACATATAACTTCTAAATCATTTCATTAATGAAATACAAAATCTGCACGAATCTTCACGTAAAATCAAATGGTATAGAGGTTAGATGTGATTTAGTTAATTTTCATCTAATTGATAGTTTTATTTACCAAAGGCTAGCTCATATACAGGTGCTCATGTATAGACGGGCACGATAATGAACTAGCTTTACCAATGAGGCAATGTAACATAAGTGACTCATGTGTAGATCCTAGGATTTTCTCAATTTTATTTAATTAACATGGGAATGCAATGCCTTTAATTTCACCGGCCATTTTTTATAATATATGTGTTTTGCACTCTTTGTTGTGTCGCCCTCACTGATGGACGGCAGTATATTCATGCGTACACTCTAAGACAATCTATCACACTAAACACATTAACATCCATAGACATGGACCGTCTTAAGATAAATCCCTGATATATAAAAATGGTTTAGCAGCCCCTACAGTGATATTGGCTAATTTTTCTAAAATAATAGTATATTTTATTTGTTAAATTACAGAAATAATATTTAATTTTGTTTTTTTCAAATATATTGTATAGTCGGCCTGGGCGAAACTGATAGGGCCCAGTCAGCCCGGCAAGAGCTGACAGAGCCCAGTGGGCCTTGCTGTGGCCGTCAACCCAGTCAGCTCAGTCGAGGCTGACATCCTAATCGGCCCAGTCGTGGCCTACAGCCCAAATGGGTGCACACTTGGCTATTAATTATTTTTTGACACACCATTTCCAACTTATTTTTATTAAAAACATATATTTTAACAAACATATAAATTTTATTAAGATATGATGAATAATTTCTAGAATAGGAATACATTTCCTAAAATCATTTAAAGTTACATAATAATCAAAAAAATATTAACACATGAAAATTTTGAATAATATAATATTATTATTGATAAAAATATTTAAACATTTTACAAAATATTAATTTTCTTACATATATATGAACATTTTTAAAAATAATACAAATATAACTAAATTCGTAAGAATTAATAGAATTACATGAATATTTATTGTAATTATAATTATATGTATAATTTACATATTTTATTTTTTAAACAAAAATGAAAATAAAAACTAACACTTGAATGCATAAATTATCACTGTCTACCACCTCTCTTTATTGTATATCACTTGAATGAAAAGAAAACTTGAATGAAAAGAAAACTAAAAAAACTAACACTGTGCCGACAAGTTCAACCACTTTTCTTTATTATTTACTTTGAATGCATAAATTATCAAGTTATTTAATCTGGGCTTCTATAATAAAAATTTAGTTTAGAAACCTATTAGTTAAGCTTTAATTAATAGGCTTCTATAATAAACAAAATTATATTTATTACTTATACATCCGCCCATAAGCTGACTTTTAGAATAAGCTGAGGAGGTGGGCAACCTAATTCCACAGCCGCCCATAAGCCCTAAAAAACCAGCCCTTAAATAGGCTTATGATATCACAAATCATTTTAAAACTTATACATTTTATTTTATTTTTATTATTTTGAAAAGTGTTCATATATATGTAATACAAATAATAATTTGTAAAATGTTTATGTACTTTTTATTAATAATATTAGTATAACTTTTTAAAATCTTCATGGGTTAATATATGTTTGTGTAGTATGTAAGTTTTAAATGCTTTTAGGAAATGTATTTCTAATCGTAAAAAAATTCATCATGTTTTAACAAATTTTATGTGTTTTCCAAATTACCTTTTTAAAATAAAAATAAATTGGAAAAGGTGTGTGAAAGAATAATTAATAGCCAAGCATTCAACCAGTTGGGCTGTCGGCCACAGCCAGGCCGACTGCATGGTGGGTGAGCCACCAGTCGGCTCCGCCTAGGCTGACTCGGTTATGTCTGCTCTGGCCAGGACGATTGGGCTCAGTCAGTTTCTCCTAGGCGGACTATACAATATATTTAAAAAAAAATTAATATAGCAAACAAAATATGTTCTTTAATTTTTTTACGATGATAGTGATGGTATATATGACAATAATACTTGAACATATTATTGTGAAGAAACTATAGATGAACATTATCACACATCAACAACTAGGTGGAGGTGTGCAAGACATGGTCAACACCACCTGGCTAGTAGGGATTGGAGTAAAACATATTTTAGATTGTTGTGGGTCAAAATTGCCTCCTTGAATCGATTCACATTGGTCCACCAGCCAGTCATTTACCAACGGATCCACCCATTGGCAGCTTAACCCACAAAGGATCGTATTGACCATGTAAAAATCATGATCATGGACCAAATTTCACAGTGCAGGCACCAATTTATTGTGAAGCGTATAAAATTAGGGATCAACGGCAACGCGGTTGACCATGTTAAAATCATTGATAAAAATTTAAAAGAAATGCCTCAATTGATTATGAAGTCTTTAAAATTAGGGATTTTAGTGATATATATATTGTTCATCGAAACTTAAATAATCGTGTTCATGTTTAATATCTGAGTAGAATATCAAATTGTTGCACAAATCATGGTTAAAAGTTGTTCAACGATATCTACTCCTAGATCTGAATCGTCCAATCACGAAGTCAATAATCATGTATTTTAACAACATCACAATTGCAATGTCGCGAAAAAATCCAGTATAATTTCTGTGCACGAAAGCATATCAAAATTAAGAAACAATTTTGTTTGCAAAAAAGATAGATGTTGATTATGTTCATGTGCTACACACTCCAACTTAAAGAAAGAAGATATGACAAAAATTTAATGAAAATGATTTTTTTGGTGATTTACACACATAAACAATGGATATGACCAAATCAAAATAATCAATTCAAGTCAATATTGGAACATCAATTGAATGTAAAAATATATTAATGACTACACATAGCAGTATAACCAAGTCAAAATTGATAATCCAATTCTAAATATGAATGTAAGGGTTCTAAAATTAGGGAGCATAGTCATATAGAAGATACAATGGGGACACAAACTTAGTATGTCCAAAGGAAAAAAGAGGCGGGAAATTGGTTTGAAGTAACTAATGCCATGTGTATATATGACTTTTTGAACTTTATTTGTGAGTTAATGTTCTACGATGTATTTTAGGTTTCAGAAGGGCGATGGAGCAATCTACGAGCTTGCACTACTGGCTGCACTGGAAGGTGGCAATGTGTAGCATCTCAGTGCTAGGCTGTCTAGGAGTCTCTGCCTACCTCCTACGGCGGTATGAGGGCCCGGGTGTCCATCATCTTACTGAGGCAGGTGTCGAGGACGGCAAGAGGCGTGTGCGGAGCCCAGGGGTAGTCGACGATGGTGAGGCCTGGCGGCCTTACCTACAGAACATACATCCCCGATGGCTCCTCACATACAGATTGATCGGCTTCCTCTTCTTCACTATATTCACGGTCATCATCATCAAATCGCGCGGCTACACTAGCTTGTATTACTACACTGAGTAAGTGTCCCATTTTCCCTTTTTTGAGTAAAAATGGTCCAGCTAATTAAATGATGTTGCAATGTTATAATTGAATAATCCTCCAAATAAGATTTTGAAAAGGAAAAACTATTCAATTTTTTCGGAAAAGGATGTTTGCCCCGACCTTTGCATCAAATCGATGCACACCGCTATTTTATTAAGCAAGGCAACAAGTTTGTGCCAAGTTGTACAAAGATCACAACAACTAATCTCGCGAGGAAGAAGAAAAAACAGTCACAACCTATGAAAAATAGGAAAAGATGTCTAAAAACATATCCTATTAATAGACTGCCATCCAAATCGGTTGTACGTATTTCGGCAACCCTCTTCTATCGATTGCCCCCAATATTAAAATGCTCCCTGGCATACGTGCTGATGAGTAACAACCACGTATGGATCCAGCCAGACACTCGAAAAATGACCTGGAAAAAGTTGGCAATATTTTCTACAGTTAAATACGACATCATTCTGACATTTTCAAATGGGACAAACTAATGGATATGCTTCGACTCGAATATGTGTCACTGTCTTAGGCTCAATTCCATTTAACTAGGAACTAAACATGCTAGTTAGGTTAATGGGAGGACACATATTAAAGGACACTTGTATTGTACCCCACAATAATTAACCTGGCTAGTGGATATTTGAAAAAAAAATGTTCAATCGATTAATCGTAATCACAAAATCAACATAGTTTACTACCAACCAGCTACGCTTTGCCAAGTTGTCCTTGGTCAGAATGACTCCCTTGTGAACAAACCACATGAAAACCATAATATTCCAAATATGAGGTGACTTCTAGTAGTATTACCTTTCCCAACGATAAAATTACCCATGTTAAAGAATTATACCTTCAATCGCATTAGGACATTTCAAAAAGGATAATCATACGATTTTGCCACAAGTTGAGCAAGAGTTTTAGAGTGCACATACTTGTTTCTAAACAAACGTAACCACACCCCCTCCTCTTCGATGGAACCCCTATAGAGCCACTTACTAAGCATGCATTTGCTTTTTTACTTCAAGATTCTTAATCCCCAATCCTCCTGATCCTTCGGTCTACAAAGAATGTCCCACTTAGCTAGTCTATACTTAGATTTATTCTCATCAATCTTCCAAAAGAAACGCGATCGATAGAAATCCAACATTTTTCGTACCCCCACTGGTGCTTCAAAGAAGGACAACAGGAACATTGACATGCTTGTAAGCACGTAGTTAAGAAGAATTCGACGACCCCCGTAAGACATAAGGTTTCCTTTCCAACTACTTAACTTCTTTTCTATCGATCTTCAATGCATTTCCATTCCTTGTTTGTTAACTAACAATGATGGATGGGGATACCAAGGTAGCTAAAAGGGAGTGATCCAAGTTCACAACCAAACAACTATTTATAATTATCTTGAACATCTTTGGCGCGTCCAAAGAAAAAGAGGTTCCCTTTTATGAAAGTTGATTTTGAAACTGGTAGTTGTTCAAAAAGACATTACACCAGCTTCATATTTTTAGATTTTATCCATATCATGTTCCATGAAAATGATGGTATCGTCATCGTATTGTAATTTGGAAGCACCTCCATCCATAAGGTGAGAATAAGGCCACCTACTTGCCCGTCCTCTTTCGCTCTACTAATGAGCACTGCCAACATATTCAGCACAACATTGAACAAGATGGGTGAAATGGGGTCACCCTGTCTCAGTCCCTTTTGTGTTTGAAAATAATGTCCAATATCATCATTAACCTTGATCTCTACGCTACCTGCTTGCATTAAGGATTCTACCTTCTTCCTCTAGGCTACATCAAAACCTTTCATGTGAAGTGCTTGTTGTAGGAAATCACACTTAACTTTATCATAAGGCTTCTCGAAATCCAATTTGAGAATAACTTCATCGAGTTTATTAGAATGAATTTCATGCAAGGTTCCATGTAGCATGACTACTCCCTCTAGAATATGTCGTCCACGCATGAAATTTGTTTGAGTTGGCTGAACCACAGAATACCCAATCTGTGTGAGGGGATTAGTACCCACTTTAGTAAAAATGTCTTAAATCTAACATTTAGCAGACATACTGGTCTAAACTACTCAATGCGAACCGCTTCCTCCTTTTTGGTAACAACATAATTGTCCCAAAGTTCGGCTTGAATAATTTAAGATGGACATCATAGAAATCCTGAAACACAGGAAGAAAGAACCCTTTAATGATATCCCAACATTTTTTATAGAATTCCGCGGGAAAACCATTTGGACCATGCGCCCAATTGTTCTTCATTTGTGCAATAGCCTCGAAAACCCCCTTCTCAGAGAAAGGCGTCGTAAGCACCTCATTCTCATCAGCACTCAATTGAGGAATATCACCCACCATATTCTCTATGTGAGAAACGAAGTTATCCACCAACCTCTAAATAGACTGTTATACAAATTTGAGTATACAATTGAAGGTTCTCATGCCTTGTAATTTTACCCTCATCTTGTTCAAGTTGGATAATTTTCTTTTCCCTATGTTTTAAATTTGGAATCGTATTAAAAAACATGGTATTGTTATCACGATGATCCACTTGTCAAACTTTTTCTCTTAGAGCCCATTTCATCTCCTCTTCACTGAGAAGCTTCTCTAGCTTCACTTTCGCTTCCCTCTTGGCATGTCGGGCACATCAAGTATGTTGGTCTCAGCTTTTGTATCTAGCTTAGTAATAAGATTGAGAAGCTTCTATTATTCTACTTTATAAATGCCACCCTCATTGTAAGACCAACCCCTAAGAAATTTCGTCAGATGTCTAATCTTATATTTCCAACGCTCCAAATTTTATTCACCTTGGCTGTCCGCAGACCACTCCCTAGCTATCAAGTCTAGGAATCCCTCCCTCTCGAACCAGAAGGTTTGAATGAGAAAATATTCTTGTTGTCGATGTGAGTCGCATCACCGAAATAAGGAAGGAGAGGGGTACAATCAGAAAGTTCTCTTTGTAATGCTCACACTGTTATAAAAGTGAACTTCATCTCCCAATCAACACTAGTATAAGAACTCGATCAAGTTTCTCATTAGTTGGATTCTCCAAATTATTCTCCCACGTTAATTGTCTGCCCGAGAGATCAATATGATTGATTCTATCACTACATCAGTCGCCTCGTGCGGTGACACCCATCCTATGGGACACACACACCACTCCTCCCCTCTCCCGAATTTTACAATCTAATTCATCATTTCTCCTATTCCCATTGCTCCATGGTTTGCTCTCTTCTTTCCACTATATATCCCCCTTCATTCAACTTTTCCACCCATGCGCCAAGCCCTGCGAAACACCACTCCAACCACCGCATGCACTATCCTTGCTGTCGCAACCTATTCCTCCTTGGTGTACTCTATTATCTCTGAATGCAGAGTTGCGCGTGCGTGAGAGAGGTGTGAAGAGTGTGATCGCGTGAGGTAAGTTAAGGAAGAGGTGTCAGATGGCCGATGAAGCGCCACGTCTAGACTAATTATCATTCGTATACCAATTGGATATGGAATCATTGCACGTTTTAACTTCCACCCGAAATTGGACCGGAACCAAGATTCTAAAAGATCAACTCAATTCCAACACTTCAAACTGACTTTGAGATCACAAGTGAATGCAAAATTTCAACACAATATTTCTTATTTATACTATATTGACTTGTGCTCTTCTAATTTACTGCTTCATGCAACATTGTTACTAAGGCTGATCACAATGAAAGTATCATATATAGTATCATGCATGCCAAATAGTCATTTTTATTGAGGTGGTACACTATTAAGCTGGTCACGATGAAGAGTAACTTAAACTAGTAACATACACATGTTACGAGTCTATGTTACTACCTCTATAGTGGATAGTAACATATATGTGGTGTCATACAAAGCCTTATTTATTGGGTTATAGACTCATTTTGCTTTGATATGTGTGATGTTAAATAACTAGCTAAGGCTGCCCGTAATGGGTAGTATCATAAATTTAAATTAAGAAAAAGAGAATTAGGTATCATGATATGATACCATATCATATTAAGTGTTACGTATACTAATATGTGTCATGCATGACATGAAAATGATACTAGTATATGGTACTTACAATATCATACACTGTAACCAGCCTTATGCACGTTTTAATCTATGTTTTCGTGCAGGTGGACCTTTCTCCTGGTGACGATATACTTTGGGGTATGAAAGTTTTTTATCATTTTACCTAAGTCCTCATAGGAAACTGCCACACTTAACACATCCTTGCGCCTAACCGTGACAATTTTACCAGCTTGCCACTTCGCTCTCCATTTATGGTTGTAGCAAAATTGTTGATTCACATGGAAGCAACGGCCAAGACACAAAACAGGTTGCTGGATTCTACAGTTACGTGCTGCAGATTATTTATCAGGTAGCATAAGATGTAATATATACATATATACCAGAAGTTTAACTGTTAACATGTACATAAGATATAATCTATGCCTCTATTGACAGACAGCTGTAGGTGCCGTCATGTTCACGGACTGTGTTTTCTGGGGCATCATTTTTCCGGCCGTTCTCCTCCATCATTATGATGATGGTCCTATAGACTTTGTAAGTACTCACTCACTCGTGGCTTTCCAATCCAATCATCTGCTAAACCTTTTCACTAACTTGATCCTCGTAAAACAGCTAAGCGTGGTGATGCATTCTATGAACGCCGTTTTCCTACTAGGTGAGGCGACCCTAAACAGTTTGGTAAGCAGATACTCCTTCGAGCTAGGTTAAGTGCCTTTTACTATCGTACTTGTTTCTGCCAAGTTAATTCAGTTTACATCTTTAACAGCCCTTTCCCTGTTTTCGGATTGCATATTTCTGCCTTTGGACTTGCGCTTACGTGATTTTCCAGTGGATTGTCCACGCTTTGACTCCAATGTGGTAAATTTCTAGCTATATTAGTTTTCTACATAACACCGGTAGTGCATATTGTATTAATAACCAAATTTAATTTTTGCAGGTGGCCCTACCCATTCATGGACCTGTCGTCGAAGCTCGCACCTCTGTGGTAATAATCTTTATCTAATAGTGCTCCTGGATCATAAAAAAACATTTATCTAATAGTCAAACATAATTTTCACATTATGTATATACATACTGCTAGGTATGTTGTAGTCGCGGTGGTACAAATTCCGTGCTACCTCGTTTTTGGGCTGGTGATCAACAGATTGAAGAGCACCGAGACCAGCCACCGCCCGCTCCCGTTCCAGCAACTGCCTAGCGTGACCGTCCCCAGCAGCCATGACCTCTGCATTCCCGTGTTTGAGTAGCTGCAAGCTTCATCCTCCAGTCACCGAGTGGAGCTGTAGCTCTGTTCCGTACAGCTGCAATGTGGTGTTTTCCGTATATTTGTTCAGATATGATTGTAGGTAAGGCTAGAGCTTAAGATAGTTTATCATAATTGTATCCTTCTTTGGATATCTATGCAATGTTACTGTAAATATTGTGTGGTTTTATGCAACTTGTATGCTTGCATCAGGTTTAACAAAAGGTTGAGTATAACAATGACATTGTCCTGTCCAAACTAAGCAGTTTGTAACAAAAATTTAAAAGGTACTTCGACCAATGAATGGCAACTCAAGGATTTAGTTAAACACGGAGTACCTCCACCAAAACTCAAACAACCTCCTTTCTTTTCTTTGCACAATCTTTTTACTGATCTCTTAACAAAATGTGCAAACTTGTGTGAATTGCGGAAATACACATCATGTTACCATGAGTATGCCCACCTACCGATAAAATTCGATATCATTCCATGCATGACCGAAAATACATCATGTGTTCAAGGGTTCACTCACTCGCATTAGTATAGCAAGCATCCATGCAAAATTTCACTGCTTCTTGATATAATATGAATTTTCTAAGATTTTTCCGATGAAAAAACCCTCAAATACTGGTTGAAGTTGACGCACCAAGCGTACGGTGTCAAAATTCGTTCTACTTTTCCACGGAGGGTTACCATGTGGATTCCCACCTGCTGATAAAATTTGGTATCATTTCATGCATGGTAAAAAAAAAGTACATCATATTCAAAGGTAGTGGCTCGACTAGGGCTTTTCTGGTGAAAAATTCTAAACTACATGCCGAACATGACGCAACGTATGTAGTTGTCAAAATTTCTTTAAATTTTGCATGGACGGGAAACATGGGCATTCCGGCCATCTGGTAAAATTTAATATCATGTCATGTATTGCAAAAAATACACCATGTTCAAAGGTGATGGTTTGAGTAGGTCGAAATGACCAGTCTCAAAACACTTTTTTTCTCACATCTATCAAATGGACCTAAATTGCTTCCACACACTCGTATCAGCATGGCAAGCATCCATGCGGAGTTTAATTGCTTTTTGACATAATATCAATTTTCTAGGATTTTTCTGGTGAAAAAACCTAAAATACTAGCCAGACGTGACGCAACGTGCATGCGGTATCCGGATTCGTTCAAATTTTACATGAAGGGCTACGATGAGTATGCCCACCTACCGATAAAATTGTGTATCATTCCATACATGACAGAAAATACATCATGTTCAAAAGTGATGGTTCGACTAGACCGGAAGGGCTAATCTCAAAGCATTTTTTGTCACATCCATCAAATGGAACCAAATATTTTTGACACACTCGCATCACCATGAAAAGCATCCATGCAAATTTTCATTGTTTTTTTGACATATTCTGAATTTTTAGGGTTTTTGTGAAAAAATCCTAATGTACTAGCCGAACGTGACCAAATATGCTTACGATGTCTGACGTACTTTCTTTAAAATTTATACATAAATTTGAACACATTTTCCAAAAAATTAAGAAAATTCCCAAAAATTAATGCTGTACACAAATTGCTAACCGTTTATTTTTAAAATGTATCAACATTTTTGGAAATGCATACCTTTCTTAATTTTTTGAACAAAAAATAGAAAATGGAAACATTTTTTTGAAATTCTAGAAGTTTTTAAAAAATTGTAACCAATAATTTAGAACATGAATATTTTTTAGTATTAAAAATATTTCAAATTTTAAAACAGGTTGGAAAATGAATAGTGAAGTTTAAAATGGAGAAAAATGAATTAACAAAAAAAGGATAAATAGAAAAGGAAAACATGCTCATTCATTAATTGGCTCAATTAGGCCACAGCACCGCTTCCAGGTCGGCTTCCTCTTGGGCCGGCCCAAATATGCTAGGAAAAGAGAGTACTTTCCTGTGCTCTTGTATAATTCGCGTTGCGATTAATCACAACTAATAAAGCTTCCTCGGGTGCCAGCTTGGGTAGCGCCTGTCGAAGGAAAGATCAAGCTCAATGTCGATGCAACTGTGTCTTGGAGAGGCGGTTTCGGTTCTATGGGCGTCCTAGCCAGAGATGCGAGCAACACTTTCCAAGGAGCGTCAGGAATTTTAATCCAAAACATTCAAGACCCCCCCCCCCTACTCTTGAAGCAATGGCAATTAGAGAGGCATTAGCTTTGGCAAAGGATCTCTACATTGACAATCTTCATATTTCATCTGATTGCAAGGTCGTCATGGATGAAATCAAGAACGGAAGCTCAGGGCCATACGGTGCAATTATCCAATAAATTATAGCTAGAAGTAGAAACTTTAATTCCTGTTGCATTACTTTTGAGTGTAGAACCTCTAATGTAGAAGCTCATAATCTCGCAAAACATATTCTCTCTCTGGGTACAGGCCGACATGTGTGGTTCGGTAACCAGGGTGAGCTCGGTTTCAATCCCGATGTTCTGGTAACGGAGTAATAAATTTTTTGAGATTCTCAAAAAAAAAAGATGTGAATTTGTTAGCTACGATTACCACAAGCGGGAGGTCTCCAGTTCGAGGATTCCCGTTGATATTATTTTCCCTCTATTTTTATGTGCATAGCATTGCTTCTATTGGGTGATTTTTTGTAATGCCCATCATGCATTTTTTTACGAAGGGGTATCTCTTAATCTTAACCGTTAAATCCTTTAGGAGGGTGTACCGAAGAAGAAGTGTTTCACTTTTATATACAAAGTTGGGAGTTGTATTGATAATGAGGGCAAATCAGTGGTTTGCTAAAAATGATAATGTTTTGATGTCTCACTGCAGAGTTGCATATAATTTTGTTGCATGGTCTCTTTGGCGAATATTATATTATTCTGGTTTATAGGTAGATAAAAGCCTCACAGTCTTATGTGTACTGATATTTTTGCCCAAACACATAATTGTTTTACTGACTAATTCTTTGTTTTCTCTGTATTCCCTTTGGACCTTCAGCATTGCATGTAATTTTCTATGTTACGTTCCTCCCTTTGTGCCAACACTGGTAGTATTTTTTATTTTACTTTTCATGTAAGCTTGCTTCACTAATGTTCTTCATGTACATTTTTCCTTTGCAGATTTCCCTGGTTCTATTATTTTGACGGTTTCCAGCTATAAACAAAGTGTTTCCACTGTAGTGCATAGAAATATATACGCACATCTGTGTAAATGTAACTTGGTATCTTGGATCTGCCAATGGAAACTTGGGTGTTTGCATTTGAGGATTGTGCAGGTTCTCCGAGACAAAAATAGCCTGATGCAACAGAACTTGCATTGTTTATTTGTCTAATGAAACTATACTATGATGTCTTATTTGGTTCTAAATTAGATAATGAAACAGCACGCTGCTTACCTTTTTACAGTCCTACATATTTGTTGAAGCTGGAAAAATAAATACGGGATTGCTATTTCACATGCACATGAGAATTAACTAAGTCACATGCATGTTGAGGGTCGTTGGATGCGAACAAACTTTATTTTTCGCGCTGCGGCGATTAACTATCCCGAATCGTTTTCTTTTGGCCCAGTTTGCTTTTTGTCCGGCTGGGTGAGTTTACTTGGGCCGAATCAGTTTTAGCGGGCTGTCTTCTGTTGCTTTGTCAGCGAGGGGGAGAAGTTTTTTATCGCTACCCCTACCTCTCGATTTCCTCTCGAGGCGAGCACAGAGGAGAAAGAATAAATGTTTGTTTTTATTTTGAATTTACACATATATAATTTTGTTTCTGGTTGCTGATACACAAGGAAACATCTTATGTAGTATTTGTTAGTAAATGCAGTAATAAAGTATACTCCCTCCATTCCTAAATGTAAGGTGTATAGTTTTTGGCACGGAAATTAAAGAACACACATTGAGGAAAAATTACATCAGGTTTGGATGAGATTACATCCACCTAATTGACGTAAGAAAATAGAGGGGTTTTCAAGAGATAAGAAAACATGATCAAATCTTTAAAAAAATTATCAAGATGAGTGCTGCAATGCAATACACCCTATATTTTGGATTTTTTTCTCAGAAACTTATACACCTTATATCTAGGAACGGAGGGAGTATATTTTTGTGAGCTTTTTAAATTCCCTGTACTTGGTTTTTATCACGGGTTTTTATTTTTTGTATGGTGTACTTAAAAATTTTGGATGAGCATTTTTTTTATAGGGTGTACTTTGAATTTTTTTTGCCAAGTTTTTTGTTTGTATGAAAACCAGCGTAAATCTACATCTTTCTAAAATAATCCATTTTTAATAAGAACTCAATAATATTTTATTTATTTATTTATATTTATATTTTAAATCCCATGCTCATCTTTTTCCACATTTGCCTTTATTAAATTAAAGTTCCCCTCTTAGATGTGTGGATTTTTTTAAATCTTTATAATTTTCTTCAACCACCAAATAGGCAATTGGAGAGTAACTTTTTGTAGTGTTTTCCAAGGTGATGAACAATTTTTTTTAAGTAAGTCGACTACAGACTTGCAACTTCGGGTTAACTTTTTTAATTTTTTTCATACCCAATTGCAACTCAACCATCGACACGCAACTAGGTTTTTCTATTTTTTTTTATTTTTTGGTTGATTTCTCATTTTTTCCAAACCCAGTAGCAAGTCGACCATCGACTCGCAACTAGGATTTTTGATTTTTTTTTATTGGTTGATTTTTCAATTTTTCCGCACCCAGTTGCAAGTCGACCACCGACGCGCAATTAGGGGCTGAATTTTCTCAATTTGCCCACATCCAGTTACAAGTCGACCACCGACGCGCAACTAGGGGCTGAATTTTCTCAATTTGCCCACATCCAGTTACAAGTCGACCACCGACTCACAATTGGGGTTGACTTTTCTCATTTTCCCCACACCTAGTTGCAAGTCGACCATTGACTCGCAACTGGGAGTTAACTTTTCTTGTTTATCCCCACACCCAGTTGCAAGTCGACCAACAAGTCGCAACTGGGGGGTGACTTTTTATTTTCTACCCTAGTTGCAAGTCGACCACCGACTCGCAACTTGGGGTTGATTTTTCTTTTCTTTTTCACCCTAGTTGCAAGTCGACAACTGACTCGCAAGTGGGGATTGATTTTTCATTTCACTTCAGTTGCAAGTCCATCAACGAGTCGCAATTGGATCTGATTTTTTTTTCAGTCGCAAGTCCACCAACGAGTCGCAACTAGGCCTGACTTATTATTCTCAGTTGCAAGTCCACCAACGAGTCGCAACTAGGCCCCTTTTTTCTCAGTTGCAAGCCCATTAATGAGTCGCAACTGGGTCTGACTTTTTTTCTCATTTGCAAGTCCCACAACGACTCGCAATTGGGTTCATCTTTTTCAGTTGCAAGTCCACCAACGAGTCGCAACTGGGTCCGACTTTTTTTCCTAGTTGCAAGTCCACTAACGAGTCGCAACTGGGTCAGACTTTTTTCTCAGTTGCAAGTCCATCAACGAGTCGCAACTGGGTTCGAATTTTTTTCTCAGTTGCAAGTCCATCAACGAGTCGCAACTGGTTCTTATTTTTTTCTTAGTTCAAGGCCCCTCCAACGAGTCGCAACTAAGTCCGACTTATTTTTCTCAATTACAAGTCCACACACGAGTCGCAACTGGGTTTTCAGTTTTTATTTCCGCCCCAGTTGCAAGTCGGCCAACGACTCGCAACTAAGAGTCGGCTTTTTCATTTTTCCGCTCCACTTGCAAGTCGATCACCGACTCGCAACTGAGGGTTGATTTTTCATTTTTTCACTCTAGTTGCGAGTCAATCACCGACTCGGAACTGAGGATTGACTTGTTCATTTTTCCCACACCAGTTGCAAGTTGATCACCGACTCGCAACTGTGGGTTGACTTTTTCATTTCCACCCCTAGTTGCATGTCAACCACTAAGTCGCAACTGTGGGACGACTTGATTTTTTTTCTATGTATAATTTTTCTTAAATACATATATTCCAAATATAATAACTTTAGTTTTGTTCTAAAATGTTTGTGCACCTTTTAAATGAGGGTGATAACATTTTGGAAAAAAAATCAACTTGTATTTAAAAAATGTTTAACACGTATTGTAAAAGTTTATAATATATATATATATGCTTGAAAAAATGTGAATACGTATTTAATTTTTGTAAAGAATATAAAATAAATAATTTAGATGTATACCCAAAATGTAAAATATGTATCATAAAAAATAGATACGAAAAAGTTTATTAAAAATAATCAGGATGTATAAGAAAAATTAAATATGTACAAAAATGTCCATGATGTATTTGGAAAATTTACATTATGCGTAAATTAAATAATAAAAGAACCAAAGAAAACTAACAAAGAAAAACAAATAAAGGAAGATAAAAACCATAGAAAACCGAACAAGAATAAAGGGAAAATAGAAAAAAACTGGCTACAAAAGTGAAAAAACTAAGAAAAAACAAGCAACAAACCAATAAAAAAATAAAAAAGAGTGATGTCAGCGCATGTGACTTAACTAATTCACATGTGCATGCGCCCTAGTCACTCCCATAAAAATATTCTTACGTTCTTCAGTTTTTCTTGGGCACCTATGTAGCTTACCTTCCATACTTCCTTTTGATCAGTTTTATTGCTAAAAAGTCAGTTGATTTACATATCTACAATGTAAACCATGCTGCCTTGCTTTTATCACCTAATAAACCACTACAATGTAAACCATGCTGGTATGATGTTTAAGCATTTGCAGTTAATGTCATTTACTTACTTGGAAAGGTTATCAAGTGGTTCTCTTTGGTATGTCATGATCATGACATGTTTTCTTTTTTGTAAAAGGGTTGCCTCTGATTTCCACTAAGAGAAACCAGGTTTTTACATCCAACCACCGCACGGAGCAAAAGACGACCAAAAGAAGAAAAAGGATAGACATGTTACAGGGAGGGAGGGGGTGAGAAAAGGAAATATTCCATGCAACATTACAGCACAGAAAAACCATGACAACAACAGAAGGAACAGAAAGCTACAGGTTTTAGCACAATCTTGGAATCCTGGGTGCCCATCCTCTACCAGCATTGAAGATTTCAGCGGTGACGTGTTCCTGCATTTTTGCGCAGAGGAGGAGGGCTAGTCCTGCATACTCCCTCCCCTTCAAAACAATCCAATATTCAATCCAGTGGCAAATCTGAAAAATAACGGAACCCAGGTCGCTAGGCCATTGGTACTGGAAGCAAGCTAAGTTTCTTACTCTCCATATTATTCCCCAAAGAACACTAGCTATCCTAGCAGCATCAATTTAGTTCCCAGTTTTTTTGAAGGCATGCTCGCTAGCCAGCAGTGATCAGCACTTTCAGACCTTCAGCTTGGGTGAAGTGCACAATTGACCACATTCCTAACATACCATATGGCCAAAGGGCAAGAGAAAAAAAGATGATCGATGCTTTCATCGCATCCACAGAAAAAGACAGGTGGGTTCACATCTCCCTTCCAAATGAATCAAAACGTCTCAAGTCAATATACATTTTTAATGATCAAACGGAGAAAGTTATGATTCTAAGTGGCATCTTAACACGCCACATAAATCTATAAGGCACTTTATTCACATTTTGCATCGCCAAGGAAAAAAAATTGAACATTGAACTCCCCTGAAGGAGAGAGTGTCCAGATCAGTTTATCCTCTGGCCACATGCAAAATTCATGAGAACACAATAGATTCAGGTCGATCCCACTGTTTCAAACGTTCACCTAGGAGAGCTCTTCTGAATTGGAGCTTGCGTAGACAAGTTTCAAACACCTAAATATAAAAGTGAGAATACTATTAACATAGTAGGACAAGTCTATGCAGTATAATCAGAAGTAATACTATAACAATAAGGAACTTGGAGGTTGCGTAGACCACTTTCAAACACCTCATGCACCGTGACATCACGAGTAGTGCAAGTGTCAAGGTCTGTGGGAAATCTAACGTATTGTTGTCTAGATCAAGAGTCAGTCGAGAAGCTAGTTTTCTTCCCATTCCCCACTTTAATTCTATGGTAACTCCGGAAAAAGGTTTTGACCTTCATTATGCCTTGCCAAAAGTGTGAGTCGTCATTTTTGGACTTTACTTCACCAAGAGTTTTGGCGTGCAGGTATTATTTACTACTCCAGTTAGGAAGGCCTGTACCGCCCTCCTGGAATAAAAAGGTTCCAAAGCCATTTTGATAACAAGGAAATGATCATGACGTGTTATCTACTATGTGCTTGCACTAATATATTAGTAAGGGCATGTGTGAAATACATGTATTTTTGCCTAGGCTTACAATTAAGTTATTAATTTCATTATTTCAAATGTGCCACTGAAGTATTTATTGTTTCAAATATTCAAATGTCTATATTTGATTCCACTGTGACTGAAGATGTGCCTTTCTTCCATATGCTAAAAGAGTGTGGTTTTTGTACACCCGGGTGCATTGCATCAAATTTTACTAGCGTCTGGAACATTTCGTCATAATCGAAGCCGCATAGTTTCAAAAAGAATTATTTGTTTTTCTGTTTTTTTACTGTTCATCATGGGTGGAATGCACCGGGGTGTAGCCACGGCCTTCACATAGATTATGTTGTTGAGTCATGTAATATCTTTTACCCAACGGATATATTTCAAATATCGGGGCCAAACACCCAGCAGCCTTTTTCTTACAAAGGTGAGAGGACTTGCTGGTTAATTAGTGCCAAGAAGGAGTGAGGGAGGGGTGTATACATTAGAGACTACGCGCCGCCATGGTCAACACATGCATCAGTTGATGCAGAGGCTGGGATACATTCCCTTTTTGAAAAGAGAAAACTTCTTAATATTTACACAATGATTCGGTAAAAAAAACGTAAATGAACTCAGGGAAATTTATTCTTGAGATTATGGGATGCTGTAACAAGCAAGGTTTTGCCATGATCTTGTGCCCATCTTCTACTTCATAGGGGAGGCACAAACTCAGTTGTTATTTTCAAAATAATATTTCTAAGTATATGTCTCCAGAATTTTTATATGATGCTCAGCTTTGAAGTATACATGAATGTTGACTGTTGAGTGCTTGTTGTCTCATTCTCATAGTGGTCATGAAAAGTCATATGATGTGTTCAATATTGGTTTGTTTAATGAATTGAAGAATTGCTATTTTCTGGTGCAAGAGATGAAGAGAAGATATAACATGGTCAGAAACGCTGCAGAGAGGAAAACCATGGGTGCTGAGAAAATGCGCGAGTAAAAAGGACATGCACACAAGGCCGGCCGCTAACCCCTTCATCCTTTATAAGAGTAATCGCAAGAACATCATATACACGCTATACAGAAAACAAAAACTATTTATGCATTATTCATGACTTATGAGCACATTGATGACAGTGCATATGGTACCTAGTAACTCTCCCCGCGGCAACTTAATTGGGCTAACTGACAGTGTAGTGCCTCCATCCAGATCAATTTTTAAGGTACCTTAGGGCACTTATTATATCGACCCAAAAAGGCCTGCCATTCCATTATATGATATTTTTTCCTCCCTACTGTTATTCTCTTAAATGAGATCGATTGAAAGGCGTTGACCTGTGCTTGCCGGGGAGCTCGGGTTGGCGGCGTCTAAGGTGCCGAGTCGCTGATGAAGATGAACGGAGACCCGACGGCGATGCCCAACTGGACCAGGGTTGATTATGTTACGGTTCATTAGAGTCAACCAAACAAATCCTGATTTTCTCCGCTCCCTTTACAGTAACGGTGTAACTCGATCGCGTTAGCGTTTGCATTACCTTTCTGTGAACCAAACACTTCCACATTTGGAAGCTAGTTTTAAGTTTAGTCCTTCCGATTCTCTCGATCTCTCTATATAAGGCTGCAGTGTGCGAGATCTTCTCTGCCCTTGGTTTTCCTTCCCCTCTCCCTCTCTAGCTACATGCAATTTACTACCTCCACTAAGGATCGGTTTGTATCATATTAATTATTTCTCTGTGAGGTGCTGCGTTCTTCCTAACTCCAAGGTGACTGAGTCATGTGTAGCTAAATCCCACGGTTTACTCAATTTGTTTTTTGATTATACATACAAAAGCATGCAATTCATTCGTCAATGCGGTAACTAGTTCCGGTTTAGTTTGTATGATTTTGTATATTCTACCTCAATGACAATCATATTCCATGCTTTTATGACTAGGTCCCGTTTGATAGCTCAGCTTTTTCTAAGTATTATGAATGAGAATACTATAGTTTTTTGAAATTATCATGGTTTTAGTTACTGTGATCTGTTTAGCTACCGACAAAACTATGGTATTTATACTGCATTGACATTTCCTCCGTATAAAAAAAGAAGGGCTACGTCTGGCGACATAGTTTTCATATCACAGAAACCATAGTTTATGAAACTTTAAGGTGTTTGGCGTTAATAAATACTACTACAGTTCTATAAACAATACTATTATCAATACCATGTTTTTCTTCAAGTATATAAGAAAGAGGTCTTAACCAAAATTTTTTCTAAATTGAAGAATAATAAAAAATGATTTTTAAAAACCGAATTATTCATTGCTAGGGAATTGAATACTAAGATTTTCGATTACTATGGTTTTGAGAATACTAGTAGAGTACGACGTTGCTAAACTAGACCAACCTTTTTCAACGAGCCCGCAAGGAAAACAAGTCTCCTTCATTATCATCTTCCCTGCGCGGCCGCTCCCCAAGGCGCCGCCGCCGCCCTATTGTGGAGATCATCAGGCCATGGACAAGCCCAGAGAAGGCAATGAAGAAAAATAGCGTCCTTCATACTTCCGCTTGGCTCCTCCGTATCTCCTACGTGTCGTGCATCTGGTGATCAGTCGTGAAAATGGCTGCAAGGCGAGCCCGCAAAGCACTGCTGATGGCTGAACCTGCGCATGCCTAGTTACGGGGTCGTCATTGACGTACCGTAGGATGTGTCGAGCTGCCCTGTCGCCGCCTTGCTAGCTGCGCTGTGCGGCTCCCGACCGCCGCCCCGTGCCTCCGCTCGCCCTAGCCGCACTCGCCGCTGTTCGATCTGGGTGGAGTGGCGGACAGGAGAAACGTTGCCGTCGCTAACCCAGGCTCAAGTCTTTCATCTCCTATATAGGGGAAAGTCTTCCCTCTGTCCTCATTTTTGCACCTAGCTAACTTCCGTCGGTGTAAACACGCATCAGCCTAACTTTCTACCTATTTAAGGAAAAAATTCGATTTCTATTTTAAAAAAAGTACTACTTGATTTTTGAAAACTGTGATATATGAATAGATTGGAATACTGTAGTTTTCACAGTACTTTGCTGCCAAACACAACCTTAGTTGGAGTATGTTTGTGTTTTACTTTTGGGGATTGCTAAATCTCAGTCGACTGAGATTTAACTAAGTCTTAGTCGATGCTATATCCATGAGATTGTGCGTGGAGATCCGTACAAAAAATAAATTTAAATTTTTTATTTATTTGTTTTTACATGTACTATCACTTGACTGAGACTTAGTTAAGTCTTATTCGACTGAGACCTAGACACACCCCTTTACTTTTACCATGTGTTTATACATTTCAGGATCGAGCACGATGGAGCCGTATAGGAATCCAGAATACTGGTTGCGCTGGGAGGTGGGCATGTGTTTCCTATCGGTGCTGGCTTCCATAGGACTATCGATCTACGTCCTACGGAGGTATGAGGGTCCGGGAGCTCACCTCGCGGCTGAGGCGGGTGCTTTGGATGGCGAGAGGGGTCCTCGAAGCCCTGGGGTGGTCTACGCCGACGAGGCGTGGCGGCCTTACGTACAGAACCTGGACCCGCGCTGGCTCCTCGCCTACAGATTGGCCTGCTTCCTCTTCTTCACGGTGTTTACGGTGATCATCGTCGAATCCCGCGGCCCCATTATCTTGTACTACTACACTCATAAACATGGTCAACTTAGTTAAATGCGGATTTCATAGTTTTTTTTTAGGGTTCATGCGGATTTCATAGTTGGACAATCAATACTCCAAAATCATCTAAGGAGAGACTCGGCCCAATAGTGGAGCTGACCCCCCCCCCCCCCACTTTTGGCCGCTGCTGCTAGAGGGTCGCAGCACATCGTAAAATCATTATGTTGAGCGCGTAAGGTGGACGGGCCCAGCAAACGCACGCCCCGAATTTATTTGGGCTGATCCACTTAAACCCCGCTTGGATAGTCGTTTTAGGAACGATTACGACTGTAAAACCTCCAGGTGGAGAAATCTCCCACCTCCGTTTATTTTCCACCCGGTTCATACGTACGCCCAATTTAATACGGTTGGAAAAAAGTTACAGGTGGAAAAGAATTCCGTGTCGAAACGACGATCCAAGCGGGCTCTAAGATTGTTAGTATCCTTATATCGGGTTTCCGGAAGGCCGATCTTTTTTCTGTGTTTTAAATCTGTTTTTAAATTAATAATTTTCAAAACAAATCGTGTTAAATTTTTAAAAAAGTCAAACAAGTTTTCGAATTCATGATTTATAAACAATAGGGGATATTTTTAAATTCATGAGGATTTTCCAAATTTGATAAAATTTATTGAAATCCGAGAATATTTTTTAATTCATGAACATTTCAATAATTTGGGGCTATTTTTCTAAATTTGAGAATATTTTTAATTTCCTGATGAGTACTTTTTAGTTTAGTAACACTTTTGAATTCATAAGTTCCAAAAAAAAACTTTACTTCATGAATTTATATTTTTAAAATTTATTAAAATAATATAAATTTTATAAATTAATTGAATTGGAAACCAACAAAAATAAAAAATATCTAGTTGAAAAACCGAAAAAAGGAGAGTATACATAGAGTAGTCTCGTCATCCTTACTGGGTCGGCCTTACGAGAGCTATTAGGACCGGACCGACCTCTCTTGCTAGCCTGGACCAGTTTTTTCCCGTGGCTCTTGCTAGACTTTCGTTCTAGAAAAGAAATAACTTTGACTTTCTTTGATAGATATGAAAAGATTAAAAAATTATCACAAAAATAATGAATGTAAAAGAATTTGAAAAATTCTCATGAATTTAAACTTTGTTTATGTATATGATTTTTTTCAAAACTTATAAAATGGTAATCAACTTAAAAAATCACAATTTAAATTTTTTGAACATTTTAAAATGTCCAAGAATTTGAAAAATATATTAGTGTTTTTGAACAAAAATCCAGATTTTTTAAATATTCTAAAATTATACTGTAATTATTTTTGATAAAAACTTCAACCTTTCATAATATGATCATGAAACTAAAAATATCAATGTTTTTAGAACAGATTAGTGAACTAAAAAGGTTTCTGGATTTCAAATAGTCTTCATGAAAAAATGGAAAGAGACAGATAACAAGAAAAATAAAAAAACCTCTGATATAACTAGTGACAAAACACAGAAATAAGAAATTGTAAAACGGTGAAAGAAGGTTATACAATTTTCCTAAAACTGGTGGGAAAAGAAAAGAAAAATTCTTCATTGAGATGGCCCGTATAGGCGCTTGTGTGAGAGTTGGTGGTTGTTTCAGCGTTGCTGCTACTAACTATCTCTCTACTAAAGATACATCTGGGCCAGTCCAATAAGGCTAGGCATTATAATCTATTTCTAAAGAAGAATAAAACACTTGAATTGAAAAGCTGGAGCAATATGTCAGATCCATTTTCGAGCTAACATAGTTTAAAAAATGATCTTACATTATGAGACGGAGGGAGTATGTAGCTATGTAAGAATGTCCGTGTATTTAAATAAAGTATTCAACTATTTTTTTAAACATGTAATTTATGTCTTCATGTCTTAAAAAAATGTTCGGTAGTTTTGAAAAAGTGTTCACATATGGTTTTAAACGTTCATGTATTATAGAAAGTTCTCGCACATTTTATAATAAATGTTCATATAATTATAAAGTAGTCACGCCTTCGAAAAAAATCCATGAAGCTTTTCAAAAGGTTTTCACACTTCAAAAAAAATGTCCGTATCATTTAATGAAATCATGCCTTTTACAAATAATGTTCATGCGCTTTCAAAAATATTCATGTATTGTTTTTGCGGGAAAAAGTATGTAGTTTGCCGTGAAGAAACCATGCTTCTCGGGTTTCTATGCAATGAAATTCTATGTAGGATTTGTTGGTTTTCAATAAAGCTAACAACTTATTTGGATTTGTTGTTCATGCAAAATGTAGGAGTGTGAGAGTGAACGCAAAATGTATTGTTCTTACCGCAATCCTCATATGTGTTTATGTGTTTGTGCAGGTGGACCTTTCTTCTGGTGACGATTTACTTCGGGGTAAGCAGATGGTTTGTCTTTGAAACGAAGTTCCCACACAAAAGTACTGCTCAACACAATCCTCAACTGTGTCAATTATGCCAGGTTGCCACTTCGCTCTCCTTCTACCATTGGAGCAGCAAAATTGCGGGTGGAAACAACGGAGAAGGCTCAAGACGGGTTGCCGGGTTTGACGGTTACCTGCTGCAGATTATATATCAGGTATCACAAACAACATTTACTTTCTACCATTACTGCACTCAACAAGTACTAATGTGATGTGCATCTATCGCCAGACGTGTGCAGGCGCAGTCATGCTCACTGACTGTGTATTCTGGTGTATAATTTTCCCGAACCTCTTGATCGAGCATCACCGCATAGATTTCGTAAGTATTACTCACATATCTCCTGGCTCTCGTATACTTTCTCTGGAGGCAAGAGCATTAGAGACCCACAAACTTGCAACCTGGGTGATGGTTTAGTCCACTAAGTTGCTATTTGTGATCCCGCCACCCCCTAACTTGGGTCGTTTGGTGCAAATTAGTGTAGAGCCAATCACAGATCGACACCTGGTGCCATGCTGGCAGAAAAGGTGTTGGGTTAGGTCAAGAAAAAACAATCACATTTCAAAAAAAAAACTAATACCCACGGAATCTTTGTTTGGTACTTGCAAAAACAACTGACGAGTGCGCCCAGCCCCAGCCAAATACCAGTGCAATCCAATTCTAAAGGGGGTTTTAAAAAAAATTGCCAGCCACATAGCCTCACTTGTAGAAGCTCTGCTCAACTTACCCTGAGTCAGGGACGGAGGTGCATGCAGCCGGTCTGATGCACAATCAAGGGTCCAAACTAGCTCGTGCATCAGGTTGTATTAGTAGTGGTTCATCAGATCCAGAAATTGCAGAGAAACAATCAGCAGAACCAGCTTCACATCGCACCAACTACACATGCATGACCTCATCCCTTGTGGTTTTTGGGCATACTTCTTATCAGGCAATAGATCTTTTGGGCTGGACATGACACAACTAAATCTCTGATAGAATCAATCTGAATACTGGAGATCCATCATCGATCAAGATTCACGGAGTTGCCAATGTCCAGACTAACATAATACAGCCTGTTTTGAAAGATTTTTTTTCGTTTGCATTGATTTTTTTTCATTTGCCAATGACCCTGAACCTCTTTCGAATGATCCAAGATTCTGAATGAAATTGATTGTTTCATTTGCATTGATAGAATATCCTGATTGATAGCTAATCTTATCATCGTCTCCCTATGTGCATTTTTTATCCGGGCTGGCACTTTTCTGTACCTATCATGAGGTATTTGATGAACGATGACATGCTTTAGAAATTTTGATAGATGTTTTTATCAGCATCCAGAGGCTGATGGAGCCAGATTTTTTCATTCAGGGATTCAGTCATCCTTAGCTTTATCTTCAATTTATACTGCTTCTTTCATGTCCATTCGCTGCACATGAGAGCGAAATTGTGATATTGTTTGCTTAGGATGCTCTCTATGCTCAAAATATTCCAATTTTCCAAGTACATCAACGCAATGACGACACACTTACCCTTCTCTACTTGCTAACAATGACAACAAAAGCAATGGCAAACATGCCAAGATACTAACATCTTCTCCCTACAAAGCACCCTCCTTGTGAATCCTATCCATTGCCCTCATTTCTTTCAAATTCCTTCGCATTTCTGAACAAAGTCCTCACATTGTTGAATCTTACTCTCCAACTTATTCTTCATGGCCTGAAACAAATCATGAACAAAGAAGTAAAATTACAACTGAACTTTTTGCATTCACAAAACAAAGAGCGCAACCTAGTGTAAAATCAAATTCAAGGAGGGCATCATCCTAGCAAAATCAAAATTTAGCAACCTCATGCATCACAAAATGCAGTGCATCAAGCCTTGGTTTTCAACATGGCACTGCCGGCGCCACCTCCTACAGCACTGGCTGCGCCATCCCGGCTCCAATCGCCGCCTCCCTACACCACTGGTTGCTCAGCCCCTGCTTCCTAGGCGCATGGTTGCGACGGCCTCCCGCCCAGGAACTAGCCGCCTCGACCCAGGTACCAGCCGCCGCCGCCCTGGAACCAGACGGCGCCTCCTACGCCATTGGTTGCCCCGTGCTTCCTCCGCCCAGGGAGATGGCGCTGTCTCCGCCGCTCCTTTCGCCCACGCCCACGCCGGCCCTTTCGCCTCGCTGTCGTCCTGCCGCCGCGTCAACTATTTGGGGAACAAGAGAGGACGGGGCTAGGGATTTCGAGTTTTCGACAATCCAGCGGTAACGAGAATGAGAGACAGGGGAGGAGGATTCAGGGCTAATTGGGTAACAAGGGGATTCTGACCCGGGTAGCAAATCCCAGTCTAGTGGTTTTTCTTTTGCGTAAAGGGAGATTCCTTTCCTCGCTGAGGTAAGTTTTGTGTTGATCGCTGGAGGATAAAGCGTGGATTTTCTTTCCGGTCGTCCCAGACGTGGATCGATCTCCCTGTCCCATGGGCTTCGAGGCCTCCAGCGACGTACAAGTGAGCTGTCCTGTGGGCTTTGAGGTCAGGGATTTGACGGGGATACCTCCGGGAAAAAACCAAATTTCTGTGGACTTTTAAAGGCTAATTTGGTAGAAGGGGATTAAATCCGGGGAAGGAAATCCCGGCGCAGTGATTTTTGAAGGTCTGAGGGCTTATTTGGCTGCTCAGGTTAAAAAACCCAGGAAAATAATTTCGATCGAAAATCTGAGGAATCACGTGTAAAACAAAGGGATTTTATTCCCGAACTCCGGACTAGGGAAAAATCCTCCCTGGGAAAAGGTCTGGATCTTTTCGGGATTGAAGTTACCAAACAAGCCTTGAAGAAAGCGAGGCGGGGATTTTCTCTCCGATCTACTGGGACGTGGATGGATCTCCCAGGTAAGCACTAGGGATCGGGCCAGAGGACCTGCATGGACCTGTTTCGTGGGCTTAAGGTCGGGAATATTGATGGGGATCTCTCCAAGAAATGTCCAAATGACGCCTAAGCGGCGGCGGCATCCCGAACCAACCCTTAGGCATCATTTGCTAATTTTCCGGAGGAATCCCCGTCAATAATCCAGGACTTAAGCCCACGAAACAAATCGGCCGACGTTCTTTGGTTCGATCCCTAGCGCTTTTCGGAGAGATCGATCCACATCCCAAAGGATCGGGGGAAAAATCTCGCCCCTTCCTCACAGTCAACAGAAAACCAGAGAACAACTAATTCTAGAGTACTCGTTCGCCCAGGGAACATTTTGTTAGGCTCACAGCACACCACATGTCGCGTTCACAGCGTTCTCTCAGGATTTTATTTTTTATTTATTTTTGTGTACATATTTTTTATGTTCAAAATTGGTTTTTTCAGTGGTTTTTTCGACTTTTTTAGTTTTCACACATTTTGGTAAAAAAATCAAAAAAAGAGGCACGACCATGCCTTCGCGGGAGGCATGAGTCGGACCTCCAAAAAGAGGCACGATCGTGCCTTCGCGAGAGGCGCGAATTTGCTTCCGCAGGAGGCACGTCGCGTGCCTCTAAAAAAGAGGTACGATCGTGCTTCTTAAAAAAAAAGCACGAGTCGTGCTTCTAAAAAAAATCATGACCATGTATCTACGGGAGGCACTACCGTGCTTGCGCGAAAGGCACGGCGCGTGCCCCAAAACAAGGGGAAAAAGGAATCACCAGATCGCGCCACTTGGCGCGCGCGCGGAGCGCCCCTTGTCGAGCACGGAAGGAGTGGACGTGTTCATTGCTACGAGTACTCTATAATTAGTGATTTCGGAAAAACCAACTCTTCGAAGGAAGGGATCCCCTCTACCTAAGAAAATCACTTCGCTGGGATTTACTTCCTCGATTTTAATCCTCGTTTACCAAATTAGCCCTTAGTCTTGTTTGGTAGGCCAGGAAATATTCTCCAAGATAGCATACCCATTCGATGTAGGTGGAGTAATGGGGAAAATTCTTCTGGTGTCTTAATGCTGGGATTTAAAATCAAGGGGATCCCGAGTGGATCCCAGTCTATCAAACGAGCCCTGAGGTTTAGAGTTTTTTATTAAAAGTGTCAGCCCACGGACCAGCCTCACTTCGGCCAGCAAGGCGCCAGGTCTCGATCTATTATTGGCTCTAGACTAATTTGCACCAAATGATCCAAGTTAGGCCTTGTTTGGTTCTCACTTGACCCACGTGGATAGACGTGGAATGTGGCTCAACCCATGTGGTCCGTCTCGGCGGGGAATTATTTTGCGTGGATCATTTTCTCTCTGTTTGGTTTGGGTTTCGACGAGAAAATTCCCGTTCCAAACCACGTCTACCCACTTCCTTCCACGGGGGCAGAAAGAATCGCCTCCTCTCCGTGGAACGGATCCACGAGAAGCGGTAATAAGGCGATTGGTGACAAGGGGAACAACATAATCCACTAGTGTATTGGTTCCACCAGTGGATTAGTTACATTACAACCAAACAAAGCCTTAGCGGGTGGCTGGATCACAATTAGTAATTTAGTGGACTAAATCATCATCCAGGTTGGAAGTTCGTGGGTCTTTAGTGCTCTGGCCTCCTTTCTCTGTTCAAAATTAACCGACATAGAAATGAATGTATGATTACTAACCGTTCACTAACCCAACTCTTCTAAAACAGCTAAACGTCGTGATGCACTCTATGAACGCTCTTCTCCTTCTTATCTGCCGGGTTAATCAATTAACCTGGGAGTGCAATATATACTTTTTACAGCACTTTCCGTGGTTCCGGATTGCGTATTTCAGTCTATGGACGTGTGCCTACGTCATTTTTCAGTGGATCATCCATGCTTCAACCCGAGTGATGTAATATTTCTTGCTTGTATTCATTTCTTGCATAACACCAGTAATTGCATTAATTTAATAATCACATTTAATTTTTGCAGTTGGCCCTACCCATTCCTGGATTTGTCGTCCAAGCTCGCACCACTGTGGTCGTAATCTTTACATAAGATTTTCTCAAAAAGAAATCTTTATATAATATGGTTAAATGTACTCTGTCTGATAGTAGTAATTTTCTCACAAGGTTAAAAATACCTGCAGGTACCTTGTTGTCGGGGTCTTGCAAGTTCCTTGCTATCTCCTTTTCGGGCTGATGATCAAGCTGAAGAAGCGCCTACACCAGTCGCTGCCCGCCCCTGTTCACGCGACCGCCTAGTCCGCCGATCCCCAGCAGCCACGACCTCCGCCGCCACCTGTTCGAGTCACCGCAAAAGTTCGTGCTCCAATCGCAGAGGTAGAGCTGCAATGTGGTGTATTCCGTATATCTTTTCAGACATGTATGATGCACTGTATGCTTAAGAGAATTTATCAGGATTTGTATGCAATGTTACTGGAAAGATTCTGTGGTTGTATGCAAATTGTATGGCTGTACACAAGTTTGTCAGAAAATCTGAGCATGACAAAACATCAAGACAGTAAAGCATCAGGTTGACAATAAAAGATACAAGTTCAAGCTGACAATAAAAGATCCATGAATATTTCACACACAAGTGCTAAAAAAAATATATGTTTTCAACATATGTGAAAATCTCATTTCTCTAGCCCCTAAGTCGCCAGTGATCGCTATGTTGTTGCACCATCAATAGTGGATGTTGACAGTCTTGCTCTTTGCAGTATTTTTTTTCCTTCTCTTGTGTGGCCTTCTCCGCAGCTTTTTTCTGGTCCTCTCTGCAGCCTTCTTTACAGCTTTCTTCAATGGTGTTTTCTTGGCCTTCTCTTTTGGTTTTTGGTGCCTTGTCTGCAGCCTTTTTCAGTCTGGAAACTTCTTTTTAAGTGTTTCCTTAAAAGGGGGTATCTTGACAGGAGTTCTCTTCCTAGAGTTTGATAAATAATAGGTAAGTACATCTGTTAGCATATGTAAATATATGTACGGATCAGATTGGTTACTCTTGTTTTTTATTGGTTACTCTTGTCATTATCTATAAGTTCTTCATCATCTACAGGTTGCTCATCAACCCCTTGAGCACTTCCTTTCCTGACATGATTAATGAGCCAAAAGCATTAAAGTGAGTGTAAAAATGTAACAAAACAGCATGAACAATACCTCTACCTTTCTTGTGCACATTTCTTTCTGCAATGCTTTACTCCCTCCGTTAACAATTATAAGATATTCTAACATTCTTCTGAAACAGATGTATACAGACGCGTTTGTGTTCATTCACTCATTTCAGTATGTATGTAGTCCATATTAAAATATCCAAAACATCTTATATTTTGAACAGAGGGAGTATAAGATAAACCAGTTAGTAAGCAATGGTGGTATGTACAAACAAATTAACATCAGAGAATACATTGCTTTGGAAGTTGAGTCTTCTCCAACATCAGATGCAAATTCAGGTTCCGTTTTTGGCATTCGCATCAGATGCCACACTCTGCTGAGCCTACTGGACGCAATTACTTATTGTGTAATGTTGGCCTAAGCTTGGACTGGAGTTAAAGCTGGGCTTAGGCAGTCGATGACAATAAAGTCTTGCAGAACCTGATATAAGCTGGCAAGTGGAATGAAATACTCCCTCCGTCCGCCAAAGAGTGGACGTTTGGGTTCAGATTTTTTCCGCAAATAAGTGGACGTCTACGGTGCGCTCGCGTACTTTTGCAGTCACCCCCTTGGTCTACGCCTCGAGCGTCACTCCAGCGCAATCGACCCAATCCTCTTCCTCTCCCCCAACGTCCCTCTCCTCCGATCCAATCCCAAATCACCGTCGATCCAATCTCCAATCCACGACCCGCTCGTCTCATCCCAGATTAATGGCGGACCGTACATATAAACTGCTGGTGAGGTGGCATCCATCGCACTGGAGCCATGGCAGGCGGAGCGGCGGAAGCCGGCGATGGCCAGCGAGTCAAGGCCGTCGCGGCGGCCGGCGGCGCGACACGCGACCGTGGCGGATCTGGTTCTGGAGGCCCCGTCCGTGCGCAGGTCGGCAGGTTCCGGCCGCGGTCTCCCTCATACATCAGCCGGCTGCGGAGGAGCGGGGTCGGAGCCAAGCTTTTTGACCTGGATGTGGATGCGGTGGGTGATGGTGAAGCCGGTGTCGTGGCTAACCACAACGGTGTGGCGGTGGGTGCTCGGCAAGACGGCGTGGCGGTAGGTGCTCGGCAAGACGGCGCGACGGCAGGTGCTGGGAAAGAAGGTGCGACCGAAGGTCCTGACCAGAAAGCCGTGGCCGCAGGTGCTGAGCAGGAAGCCATGGACGCAGATGCTGGGGATGTCGCTGAAAAGACCAGCAAGTACTAGTAGCCCGTAAGTTTGCCTGGATACAATCTTGTCAATTGTTTCTTTTAGTTACAGGCGTATGGCTGCGTATCCTTGATTGTTTGATTATGAATGAGTCCTGGATGAATGAGTATGAACAATAGATTCTCACCATGGTATTCTTGATGAATGAGTCCTGGATTGTCCAGAAGTCCCACAAGTACTATTACAATTTCTAGACTGCTAAGATCTGCATGACGCTATCATAGAGTTCGCGATCAAACTCTAAAACATCAGGAAGATTTCCTGATCGCACTAGGCCATCTTTGGGCTTATTTTGCAAACTTTGCTGATCAACCATAGAGAGACAAAACTCCAGCCTAGCCTTAATGTTTGCTTGCTTCAAATATGGCTTGAGTGAGCTAGAATGCCTATCGAGCAAGCCTTCCGTAAACATCCTATGCAGTGTGCTTTTCTTCACACCCAAAGCTCTCCCAAGACTGCGTATAGTTCTCCTTCGACTCCGAGGAATCTCTGGAACCGTACTGAGGTCAACTACAATCCTTTTGCGACCACAGTTTTTTGGCTTTCTTGATCTTACATCAATGGGTATGCCCTGTCTTTCACTCTCCTCCAAACACGTCTAACCTTGTACACTGAAACATGGAACATTTGTGCAACTTCTCTGGTTGTGTTCTTTAATTTCCGATTGACACTTCTTGCTAGCAATTCTTCGTAAATACCAGCCCTTTGCAAATCTGTTAAATTCTTGTATTTGTCTTCGTCATGCACTTGCTCATTATCTTCTTGCTGTTGCTCCACATCCGGATCTGAAGCGTACATGGATTCATCTGGTTCTGATTCTTCAAGCTCTTCTTCCTCAAACTGAATCTCTATATCGCTTGCATACACACCATAGTCCTCCTGGTCAACATGAAGGTTATCTAGAGCTTCATCCATTGCTTGCACTTCCTCTTCCATGTTCTGGAAAACCCCACCTTGGTCATCAAGTTCATCATCTACATGGTGAGGTTATGTAAGTACTTGAATATGCGAACTAATTTATGCAAACTAATTTATTGTACTAACTCGATTCATCTGATTCATGCATGTCCTCTTGTCCATGGACAACATCTCTTGGGTTCATATTCAGATCGAAGTGATGGCCAGCCCGGTGTGCTTCTTCATGCAGGGGAGCCTCATGTTCATCCTCTATTGTGAATAAGAATAATCAACATGTGCAGATGATCAAGGAGAACAAAGGAGAACAAAGGAGTACTAGATGTACCTGGGTTCATGTTCAGATCAAAGTGCCGGCCAACCTGGAGTACTTCATGCAAGGGAGGCTCATGCAAAGGAGGCTCATGTGCATCTTCTTCCTCTCCTGGTGGTCTGTTCAAGTCAATTGCTATGGCCTTTCTGTGTGTTGTTGTGTGTTGTTTTACTTGTTGCAAGTGTGCTGGCTTTATAGCTGGACATAGACCTTTGGCCTTCTAATATCAAAATTTGTAAGCTGGCGCCATATTTTTAAGCTGGCGCCATATTAGAAATTGTATTAGTACTCCTGTTGTCGCGGGAACAACATTTTGTTGTAAAATCTGTTGTATTAGTACACTTCGGTAATTGATGTCATTTACTCTTTCCGGTAATCGAAGCAGTGGACAGCTGATGGCATCTTAATTGAGTGATGGGAGGGCTTTTTTGAAAAATCCTTATTTTGTCTTGGAATAGCCCAAACGTCCACTCTTTGGCGGACGGAGGGAGTATGTTTCTACCATTTTGCTTTCACCACCACCAACAATTTTTTCTGGTTCTAGGCAATCAATGATCTGGCGTATAATTAATTAAGCCAACATTACCTTCTTGTTTACTGGTTATTTACAGTACTGCATGAAAAGGTTGAATGTACCATGCTCTGATTGCTTGAATAGTAATCCATTAGCAATGACATGTATGCCAAGATTTGATCTGTACTAATCAAAGACAACCACAACTCTTAGAAAAGCAGAAGATGGACAGACCCGAAGCTTCTTATCAAGTCATTTATTTCAAAGACTTTCCACTTTCTAGTTACAACTTTTGCATTCAACAATTTTCTAATTAATACCGCTTCGTTTGGATGTATGAATTGAGAGCCTCTGAATTGCATTGGGTTCAATACCAAATCAGCTTGGTTTTGGAAACATGCTACAATACCAAATCGTGTGTTTGGTTGCCAGTGAAAGTGCTAGTTGGAATTCAACAAAAATACAATACCAAATTCTTGTTTGGCTGGTCTATCAATGAATTGGGGAGAGATGGTGTTCTAGCGGAGTAGGCCATGATCCATTGGAGGAGAGCAGTGCCATGACGGAATCCATTGCCGCCGGATCCTTCTTGTCGTTGCCGGCTGCTGTCGCCTCAACCTCTCCAGCCAACACAACCTCCTGGACCATCCTCCGCCTCCAACACGACCTCCAAGTCCTTCAATGCAGGCCGCTGGTGCTGTATGATTCGCGCCTCGCAGCGACCGACAGCCGTCTTCCGCCTCGCGTTGCGGCGCGTCCGGGCCGAGGTATCCGTGCGCGGGGAAGGGGATGGTGGCGGGGATGCGCGCTGCACACATGGCAAGAGAGGGGGTCCGTCGGAGGAGTACCAACCAGAGGGTCGAGATGGGGAAGGGAAGTGCACCCTGGAGGAGTTAGACTGGCCGCTCGTAGAAGAGGGCAGACCTGTTACGCCGCCAAGCTTCTAGTCGCCGGCCAGATCCGTGGTGGCCGCCAACTCCATAATCGCCTCTCCTCTCCTTTTCTATTCTCGAGGGGGAAGAAACCAACGAAACGGTATGTTTTGTGGGGAGGCTCGTTTCGGCCTGATTCGGAGCGGGATGGCTCTGTATTGTGGAAGGACACTTCAAGTGGGAAATAATTCAGCCAGCCTATTCGTTTCATTTCAGTCCGTCAATACGATGTCCAACCAAACATATGAATTGAAAGTTTGTAATATCAGTTCAGATTCCAGGACTCCAATGCAGACATCCAAACGCAGTGTAAGGTATTATAATGGACATGCACTACTACGACGTGCCAAGATGTAGGTCCTGCATTGTAGCAGATTGAATTTACAAAACTTCAAGAAACTTGCTGCTCGAGATTTCACCATTCCACCAACAATCTAATAAAAGGAATCATAGCACAAGACAAGTTCGAAATTTTGACAATTAAAATTTATACATTGAGGGCGAAATAAATGCAGTCAGAGAAACGGAATCAAGGATTATATGCATCAAACATAAAGAGAAAGCGGCACCTGATTGTTGAGCAGCTTCACAGAGGCGAAGCGGCTGCACCGCGGAGTTGCCCTGGGTCATCAGACTTCTCCTTGCTGAAGAGGTTGATGTCAAGCATCTATTTTATGACAAAAGTGGAAATATCGGCGCGGCAGCTGTGAGGGAACCACTACAAGGGATAAATTAAAAGTTATTTCAGATAACATTAAATGATTAAATGAGTCAGTGCTTCTTCCATCTTAAGGAAACAACAACTACTCTATGGACTGGAATGGTTTTTTACCTTTCTGTCAGTAACATTCAGGCAAGAGTTTCTGCTCGCCGCTACCTGACAGCCTGACACATGTGTGGACTGTGGAGTACGAAAGCCTCGCAGCATCTTCTTTTCATTGAATGTCTGTATCGTATTCAGAAAGTTGATACAAATTTAATTCAACAGTTGGGGAGAAAGAAAAAATCCCTAATAATCTAGTCATGCCAAATGAAGTTTAATCCGTATTTCCCACATTAAGACAACATCCAATTCCCGTTTTCAGAACCGAACATCAAATATAGGAATGAAAAACCGTTAATCGACCAGGTATGTATGAATCCTGTCTTATAGTACCAGTAGTTTGATCGTCAGCTTGTGCAGTACTCGGTGGGGTAATATAGGAATGACAAACCGTTAATCAACAGGTGTATTTCAGTAGTCAATGAAACACATCAGTGTCATCGATATTCTCAAACTACAAATGAACAAAAAGTGAATAGAATGCTCAGCAACATACTCCTCCCTCCATTCACAAATATAAGATATTTTGGATATTTCAATATGGACTACAAATGGAGTGAAATGAGTGAACAAACAACTAAAACGTGTCTATATACATCCGATTTAGAAGAAAAAAAATAGAACATCCGATCGCTGAATGCAGGTGTTGACCCCGTTGGCACGTACGCCTTGAAGTTACCCCCCCCCCCCCCCCCCCTCTCTCTCATTCTCTCTTGGGCCTGGTAGCTGGTACCTGTGCACTAGCCCCACTCCCCCTGTAACAAGATGGTTATTTAGTGTTATCAAGCGAGCAGCAAAAGAGTGCCATTTATTTAGCTTGTGGAGGTGAGCAACAGTATAAGAGGGTCAATCTATCGGCGGCATCAGTCATGCAATTAATGTCATCTGCTAACTCCCAGAGATGCAAGCTTATGTTTCTGCCCGCAAGTATCAAAAGACTAAGAAATGAACTTAAAATTTAACGTCAAATTATCAATAAAGAACATGGAAGTGGGGGATTAGAACACCACAGAATAATTTCTAATCGAACTGCAACACTGGATGCATGGCATGGGAAAATTTGTTACTATGAGACATGAGCCCCGTAAATTTCAACTTTCAAGCCACATATATTATTTAATATTTCAACTATTAAGAAATGATTTTCACCGATGCACGGTAAGAACACATGGCAAGAAGGATCCCGAGTGATATTCTGACCTCATCTATTCCAGAAAGGCACATCTGTCAGTTAATTAACATTATTTTGCCCAATCCCATCAATGAACGATGCCTCCATAAGAATTTCATCAAGCAGTTGGTGCACACAAATAGCCAAACAAAAAGGAAATAAGAGGGATAGGAATAGCATTAGATTAACACAAATAGGGCAGGAGCAAGGCATATTAATATGTCATGGCGTAGTTAATGGTATGCAACTCAAAGGGTAAATAGGCTAAATCCTTTTTATCCTTTGTATAGCTTCATGAGGTGCATATCAGTAAAATAAACACATGATCTGTGTTTGCAAGCAATCAGCAACACTAATCAGGTTGTGCACTGGTGCATACAGCTAGTTCATTCTAACCACCCCTAGATACGCTTAATCATCTTATATAAGCTCATACAAATGGAAAACTACTGTTTGATCTCTCAGAGTATGTGGACCAACCGACCAACCAATGATATGGTGGTGACCAATAAAGTGTAACAGGCTCTTGAACAATTGCACTGAAGTAGTGAAAATTCCAACTACAACATTTTACATGCCTTGTGCATGCATAGGATGGCATTCACAGTGTCAAAGCACTACAATAAATCAGTTACCACGAAACTAAACAAAGCCCACAATGAGCTTACAAAAGCACATGAATATCTGATTGTAGAAGTACAAAATGAATACGAAAAACATCTTCCCAACAAAGCTCTATTACTGAAACCTTTTTCGGGTCATAATAAACTGTCGTTTGTTCTTTCCTGCTTCTACATCAGGTAAAGGCAAATATTTAATAAAACAAAACGATATGGTTGAGATGATTATGAACTGATATTCTTCATTAATGAAATTCATTTAAATATTTAAGCAAGAGAGAACATAGTAAATGCAATAACCAAATACCTATGAAGATCGCATTGCAATACAACAGGAAGGAGATTACGCTTAAGCAAGAGGGGGGAAATGAAATTTGATTTTAATATTTAAGCAAGCTAAAAATGGTAAGTAATGTAAATGCAATAACCAATACCTATGAACATCACATTGCAATACACAATGAATCGACTCTCAGTGACGACTTGACTGTCTATCCCATCAAACAAGATAAAATAACAGGAAAAACTAATGCCTGCGACTATGTTATCGACGCGTCTGTACAGTAGTCATTACCTGAACAAGTGTGAATTGTTGCTAACTACGGCTTTCTCTTGGAGCTTGATCTCTACACTACACACCGCTGGCTGCACTCATCAGTCCCGTGGGGCTCCTGCTGGTCAACATTGACCTCGTGATCCTCTTCCAAATCCCGTCTCCCGAACAACTCGGATTGAACCAATTTAGTCGCGCCCGAATCTGACAAGCTCTGCCGAACAGGACGGTGCAGCGGCGTCAAACCGCGCTCGCCACCACGTTGGTCACTCACCCGGCGGCGCGCTCGGCCGGTCGTGGTCGATCGACAGGCATTGTCGTCGAGGCTGACTTGGGCGCCACGCAGAGTAGGAGATTGGACAGGGGCGAGCAGTGGGGACTGGGGAAGGAGGGCCGAGGGTGGGGCGCCGTCGTAGCCGACGGCAGCGGAGCAGTTCACCGTAGCAGATCGTGCCAGATCTTAGTGGTACTTCTACTCCACCAGATCAGAAAAAAAAAAGGTGAGCAAATAGATCGGGATGGGTCTGTATAAACCTAACCTGGCCAAATGGGCCGCGACCATGACTTCTTGGACTGATGCTTCGTATTATAAACGGCCACCGATTTTTCATACGAACTTCGATTTCGATGTTCATGTACTCGTTGAACTCGTATCGACGAGGGGTTCATGTTGATATCATTTGATCTTTGTTTAGAGTATTATTTTTAAAATGTTATTTTGAAACTTCTTAAATGGCTAAATCTGCATCGTAGGTCCTTCGGTTTGACTCTAATTTAATCCTTTTAACGTGCCAAGACCATGCACATGTCAACAAAGCTAAAAATACCATAAAACAAAGAAAACATAAAAATAAAGTTATGCAATAAAATTTTAAAACGTAAAAATATGAAAAATTGTGCATTATAGACAAGGAAAAATGGTTGGATATGATATGAGGGATTTTGGCATTATTATCTCTTATTAAAATTACGTATAAAACCATTCATCATGCATTTAAAAAAAAACTTAACCTATCCAAAATTGTAAGTAAAGCTTCCATATGTTTCATTTTCTTCAAGATCATAAGGGATATGGTCATATGGAAGCTTTCCTATAATTGAAGAACATGAGAGATATGCAAACTTCCCTATAATTGAAGAACATGAGATATATGAAAGCTTCCCTTTAATTGAAAAACATGAGAGATATGGAAGCTCCCCTGCAATTATGCATAGTTTAAGATTTTAATTCCAAAAATAAATACATAATTAAATAGATATAGGAAACTCTTCCATGTCACATGGATCTTGGTATAGTGCATCGGAGCAAATATATGAATTAAAACATACAAATAGCATATGATTCTTACTTGAGACAAATATTTACAACAAAATGGAATCATGATGTTAATGAGTGAGATGCTTGATGAGTGATGAGTGCGGACATGATGAGTGCGGACATGATGTTAATTTTTTGCGCAATTTTCATAACATGATGAGTGCGGACATTAATGAAGACCAACAACACTATTTTACTCTCCAGGCGTTTTCATCTTCAACACATCAGATATGATACATCTCCCTTCCTTCGATAGTCGATCCATTCAGCCGTTCCTCATTTGATTTGCTTGTAAATAGCACCGATCCCTGGCTCTGTTCTTTCCTTATTAGATTTTTTCTTTAACGCTCAATTGGATCCAAATCTAACAGAGTTCTCAGCGCCTCAGAGGATTAGGAGCAGACCCTGAGTGAGATGCATGATGAGTGAATTTTATGCGCATTTTCATAGCATATTTTGGTGCCAAAATCTCTCATGTCATATCCAACTTGTTTTCCTTATCAATAATGCATAGTTTCTCATATTTTAAGTTTTATAATTTTATTTCATAAATTTATTTTTTATTAGTTTTCTTTGTTTTATGGTATTTTGAGATTTGTTTGCAAGTACATGACCTTGTCACGTTAAAAATATTAAATTAGAGTCAAACCAAAGGACCTACGATGCCACACTTAGCCATTTGAGAAGTTTCAAAATGATATTTTTTAAATACCCTAAATAAAGATTTAATGATATCAACATGAGGCCCTCGTCAATACGAGTTCAATGAGTTCAAAAGCATCAAAATCAGAGTTCGTATGAAAAATCAGCGGTCGTTTATAGTACGAACTACAAAGCCTCAGCCCAAGGAGCCATGGTAGTAAGCACAACGCTTCGACCCAAGGCGCCATGATGGTAAGCATGGCGCCTTAGCCCAAGGCGTCATATGCTATTCAGTTGGAGCCCAACGTGACTAACATGGCTTGATCCACGATGTCTTTGATTGGGGCGTTATGATGTCTAGCATGACGCCTAGGGGCGGGCGCCATGAAAAAGGGTCAGATAAGGATTTTTTTTGAATTTTAGGTTCATTTTATGATTTAAATTCAAATTTGTAAAAATTACCCATGCCAGCACATTGTTCGGCCCATCGTGGGCCTAACCTGGTACGTTGCTAAACGAGTTGTGTGTCCGCGAAATCACTAATTGACGACAGCGAACACCTCCAATCCTTCCGCGTTTAACAAGCATGATCTGGAGGTACCTTTCTTTCTTTTTGAAAAGTGCACGGTGTACCTCTCACAAAAATAAATTCATGCCTTTGTTAGAGTCACAAGACGTAGCATACAGTGTGCCTGTTTTTTAGAGGCGTGTGGCGTACCTCTCGCGGAATCAAAATCGTACTTCTTTTTTCTATACATTTTTTACTCCGTAATTTTTATAAATAACTTTTGATTTTTTTTACAAATATAAAAAAATGCGTGGAACTAAAAAACCCGAAAAACCCTGAAAAAATCTATCTAAACACAAACAATGCATACACATAAAAAAAACTTTAGGGGAGCGCTCAAGACGAATCACGTGGTGCACTCTCGTGTGAGCTTCAAAAAAATGCTACCTAACTAGTTGCCCTCGTGTGTCCGGTACGCCGTACGCGTCGTACCGACACCATAAGGCCCATTTGTAATTCTTTGTTTATTTCTAAGTAAAGATAAAAAAGTAAAAAGTAAAAAATATCTCAAATTGGCTCATACAAACACACGGTTCATAAGAACTAAACATGTCATGTACCGCTCTGTTTATTAAGCGTGTTGTGCCTGGGTCTGGCTGGGCCACTTGACCCTGTTTGATATGAACTGGAGATTATTCATACACTATGCCATTGCCAGGGAACGATAAAAACTCATATTCAATTCTTCTAAATTTCTATCTAAATAGCTAGTCATTACACACATAAAATATGTCATCCTCGTCATTTAATACGTATGAAAAAAGACCCATCACACACATAATCATGCATAACTAAAATATCATCTCAATATGCAAACTTCATAAGAATTTTATTTTATTATCACATTTATATTGTAGAACAGTAATCAAACACCATAAATGATACATATTTTTTAGTTTTAGCTTTATTATTAATATTTTTAAAACTCATATTTCATATAACTAATTTTTATTGGAATATACTAGCAAAATGGTCCGTGCGTTGCAATGGGATGAATAACCATCTAATGATAAATTTTTTATAAAAAATCACTCTACTAAAAATACAACCACTATAATGATTAAAAAATACTTCTTCGTTCAGAACTAGTTAATGTTGAAATTGATGTATCGAACATTAAAATACATCTAGATACATTTATCTATAATACCTAAATAGTTCATCCCCACTAACCTTTCTATCTTAACATGCAAGCTATCCACATCATCAAGTAGGTCCACCATGCAAAACTAATTTCCACCAACTCTTCATGCACATACTCCATTATTTCTCCATGCATCACAAATAAATGTTTAAAAAAATTATGCACTTAGCTCCACGATTTATAAACGATTTTTTATAAAAAATCAAATTATAAGTTACCTTGCATGTTATTTTTCTATTCGATAAAATTTCTATGAATGCACATCCGTAGTTATCAATGTCCAACTCTTCATGCACATGCTCCCATTCAATTCTCCATGCATCACAAAAATATATTTAAAAATATTATGCACTTAGCTTCACGATTTATTTTAAGAAAATTAAATTATAAGTTATCTCGCATGTTATTTTTTTATGCGACAAATTTTCTATGAATGCACATATGTGGTTGCTATCATGGTTTTATGTTTAGTCGAGGGTGGAGATGCTTCCACTGTCTCTACTCAACTTCTTTTCGTCTCTTATCATCTCACCTATATATTGTCAAGGTAATAAATTAACAAAGAAAAAAATCAAACATATTTTTAGATTTCATCAAATTATCTTAGATTTGTACTCTAAACAATATCTTTTTGAAAAAAAACTATAATCAAATTATAATATGTTTTATAATTTTTCTCATGTTTTAAAATATTAAAGTATTTGTTAATAGTTTCCGCAGCAACGCGCGGGGTATCATCTAGTTTTAACAACATCTAATCCCAAACGGAGAGAGTATTTATTTTTTTAACAAAAAAAAATTTAGATGTGAGCGCTGCCCTCCACCAGCTACACCCTTCACCTGGTCCACACACCGTTCTCATACCCTCACACATTTTTTCATGCTTTGCTACAAAGCAAACACCAAGTACCGTGAACCAAGGAACAATATAGTTAAATGAATAAAATGTATAAATGTCCGTACTTTTAATATTAGGTAAACAAAATAGCGTTAGAAAAAAATCTACATTGCAATGGAACGCACTGCGACAGTGAATTGATCTGGGTGAGAACTATAACTCCACTCACGAATGAGCTTAGGCCCGTGTGTCATAGGAACATGGAAAATAGGTGCATTGAGGTGCCATATACCTCATAATAGGACACTGGAAGAAAAGAAATCAGAGAAAGATGGCGGAGAAAAATAAAAATAAAGAGATTGGACCTAAATGTAAAAAATGATAGCTTTCGTCACTACTAAGGCTGAAAGCACTGTTTTGGCACTACGTTTGTGTGAAATGGGATTAAAAGGAGATTAGGGCGTACAACACGTGTTTCGGCCCGAGTAGAGTCGAAACAGTGCTTTCGGCCCTAGTAAGGCTGAAACATGTGATTTTGGCTCTACTAGTGCCAACAGTGTACTATTTATAGAATATTTCCGTTTCGTGTTCTATTAATGAAATTGTTATTAAAAATAATATTATTTAAAAAATCGAGATTTGCATGTGCCATTTTGCTTTGGAAGAGCTAGCCGCCCCTCGACTGTGAAAAAAGTTATCTAGTTGGCCCTTCGGTATCGAATTTTGACCTTTGGTCGTCGTGTCGGAAGGTGATTACAAGAGCTACACTCCCCTTTTTATCTGTTGTTAGAATAATCCGAGTCGCATACCGATCTACGGAGTATCAAGAAATCACCACATGCTCGAGCACGACACCGAGATTTGTTAACGAGTTTCATCATCATGGCTACTCTCTGGAGCATGACTATGGGCGCTCCTCTTCATGTACCAAACACATGATACAGTCGATGACAAGCCCGTCGAGGCAATCCGACATCGCTTCGACCACCCGTCACGGTCGCCCCCTCTATTGGAGCCGGACCGTCCATCTCGTGATCTCTGTCTAGCTTATCAATTTGTGTCTAGTTTATTTTGCTACCCCACAGTGCATTTATATATTAGGCTCGGGTTACACGTGTACGACTCAAACACCTAACCCATCGCTAATTACAAGTCCAACTGTAGCATAACTCGTACACATACACACAGATATATATATACTCCATCTTGACGAATATATCCTCGCCATCCTGAAGACTCCATGTGCGAACCTCCGTGTACCTTGGACTTGAACCATAAGAACCACTGCTACTCTCATACTCCATGTGACTCCACCTGCAACTATAGTCCCTTCTTGTCTTCTCCACGGTCAACAAACGAGAAAAAAGTTACTCTTTATTCTCCTTTGTGCTTCCAACTTCTGAAATATCCGTTCATCATCATCACAAACCGATCACTGTCTTCGTGAAAGTGAACAACTCACATATTGGACGCCACATATAAGAGTTACCCGAACTCTACATACTAGGTCCTTCTTGACTAATATCTCTGACTTGAAGAAATTTCATAGTTTCCTTTAATGCTTGCACCAGTGTCACCAATCCAAGAGTCCTCTATTAATCTTGAAAATTGATTTTGAAAAGGCTTTTGACTCCAATGAACATGAGGCCATCTTATAGATCCTCAAATCCAAGGGATTTGATGATAAGTGGAGGAATTGGGTGTCTGAGCTTCTTTCTTCTGGCTCTTCCTCTGTTTTACTGAATGGGGTCCCTGGTAAGAAGTTCAAGTGTAGAAGAGGAGTCAGACAAGAAGATCCTCTCTCACCATTGTTGTTTGTTTTGGCTGCTGATTTGTTATAATCAATTGTGAATGATCTGTTAAGGCAAGGCCTCATTCATCTCCCTTTCCCATCACATGATGCGGACTTCCCCATAGTCCAATATGCTGATGATATACTCTTAATAATGCAAGTTGACACTGGTCAAGTGGTTGTTCTCAAGGATGCTTGTTATCATGGATAGAATCAACGCTAAGGATATGTTGTTCAAAATACACTGGCACATTGAAGATGGGCATGAATGTGTTTTTTGCCCCACTCAACATTTGGAAACCAGAGATCATCTATTTTTTCAATGCAACTTTATTTCAAGGATGTGGAGCTATCTGCAGATTGATTCGAGTAATGGGAGGAATATGTTGGAGATTGCACACTCAACAAGGAGATATTTCAACAAACCTTTCTTCTCTGAGGCGGTTTTTGTAGCCTGGTGGAACATCTGGACTATGAGGAATGCCAAGGTGTTTTAACATGAAAGGGCAAGTTTTGCCAAATGGAAATCAAGATTTGTACATGACTTGACTTTGCTTGGGTATAGAATCAAGCACAATTTAAGGATGATTTGATTAGATGGATAGACTTTCTGCCACCATAATTATCTTTTTTGTTTATGTATATAACGATGTAAAATTGTAAAATATGGTTTCCAGTTTTCAATAAAGTGTTGTGGGGTGCTTTATCCCAAAGTTTTACATTAAAAAAAATACTCAAGAACATAAATATAAAGGAGAGCCAAATATATTACTTTCACAATCTGAACATAATCTCATAATCCATCGGATCCCGGCAAACACAACATAACAAAGTAGGAATTATAACAAAGATGCCTTGATCATGTTAGACAACTCACAAGGTCTAAACAATGAAGCACAAGATGGGATAGAAGACATCTACTAGCTTACTGCCATGACCCATCTTCCAAGGTGGGACTACTCATAGAGCACCCCGAAGGAAATCATGGTGATGGAGGGGCCTCCGCATATCAATCCTCCCTTTGGCAGGATGCCGGGACAGGAACTTCTGCTGATCCCGATCTCAGAATCATGGCGGCGGCGGAACAGTGGCTTGTATCGCGAAAAGGAGTCCTCCCCGTGGTTTTCGGGACAAAGGGTAAATACAGGGCAAATGGGGGCATCAGGGTGGGTCCCACCTGGCCAGGTTTCTTGAGCCTTCATTCTAAAACAGTGAAGGGGATGGGGTCTCAAGAGTAGATACATATTCATTCCGGTGGGGTTAAATCTTGTGTTGTGGAGGCGTGGTCACTTGTGTTTGAGGTTGTTTCCTTCACATGAGGTCAGTTCGGGCCCATACATCCCTTCAAGTCATTGCGATAGAGCTAAATCTGGCTATAATATATCACATTAATTATTCTATCATATATCATAAATACAATTAATGAACCTCAAAAACTATGGAAAGACTTCTCTAAAGAAAGTATATATTGTCAAGGGATGCATTAATTAAATGCTTCAAAAAGATTACATGGCCTTTATTTACTTTTGTCCAAACCATTAATATCCGCTTCCAATCTTCGACAAATAATATAATTACTTAATGCGAAGCAATAAATGAAATTGATCATGGAGGTACTTGCTAAACCTCAGACAAGCACACTATAGAATCACATTTCTTGTCCTATAAATATATGTCAAGATGAAGCGGCTCCCAATCAAAGTGTTCGCCATGACAAGCAAGATCAATATTGTTGTCACATCCATGTTGATTGTTACACTCTTCATATCTGGAGGTAATGAAACACACACATGTTAATAACTTTTTGTATAGTTTCATACACTATAGTTTTTACATCTATACATCATATAATGGAATATTTATTTTATTTGCAAAGACGTGGCTGAAGGCTCGTGCGAGGAATACCCCATCAAGTTGAAGTGTAGTGACTCTGATATATGCAATCAGTGGTGCTATCTTGGGGGCGATAACCATGGTGGATATTGTGATATCGCACATAGGGGAGGTATGTGTGTGTGCGCGTGAATTGCGGATGGTGATTAGTTCCGTTGTAGACCCTGAGTTGATGGTTTGGGGAATAAATTGCATGTTTACAATCGCTACCTTTGTACCCGATGAGTAGCAGCTTGATAAGGAGATAAAATAAGTATGAATAAACGATGATTCCAATTTCTATTCATTGTCAGTAATGGCACAAGGATTTTCTTGGATAGTTATCTAAATAGTGAAATTACAAAGAACAAGTAATTCCATCATAAAATAAATAAATAATTAGACAATGCAAAACTACCTCTATCAAAGCAAGCCTCTCAAGGAGTTGGCTCGCCGATGGGGCGCCCTTCCTCCTCGCGCCTAACGTCTTCCTCCTTTCAAGGAGAAAGAACAGATGTGTCTACGACGCCTTGGCTGGAAGCAAGTGGGTAGCGGACCTGCGTGGTCGGATTACTACGCCCTTGCTGCCGGAATTCGTCAGGCTTTGGGGTCTGATCCGTGCGTCCTCGGGGGTCACGTCTGGACCGGACTCCTTCTGCTGGAAGCTCACTGCGAATGGTTCCTACTCCGCCGCGTCGGCCTACCGGCTGCAGTTCCTGGGTTCCACGACCTCCCCTATCATGGGGGCTGTCTGGAAGGCCTGGGCGCCCCACAAGTGTAAGTTCTTCGCCTGGCTACTCTCCATTAACCGTCTGCTTACGGCAGACCGTCTCATGGCGCGCCAATGGCCGAACATCTACTTCTGCCCCCTCTGTCGCCGCAACCTGGAGACTGGGCGGCACCTCTTTATTGAGTGTGCCTGGTCGCTTCTCTTCTGGAGAACTGCGGCGTCCATGTTCGGCTGCTCCTCCCTTCACCCGGACTCCTGGGCTTGCTCGTTCCCGCTGGCCGAATGGCTCGTATGCATTGCCGGAACCTCCAAGAGGGAACGCTCCATGGCCTTGCTCCTCCTTTGGTTCATTTGGAAAGAGCGGAACGCCAGGATCTTCGACGACGTCGACCGCACCGTCCTCGAGGTGCTTCAGGCGGCCAAGGATGAGGCCCTCACCTGGGCTATGGCTGGAGGGAGACATATGATGCTGCGAGAGTAGTGCCTTCAGGCCGCCCTTTTCTTTCTTTCTTTCTCTTTTCTCCCTCCCCCTTGTTTTGGTTCTGCTGACCTTGTCAGCTTTTGTACAGTTGGCGTTCTTTCGCCGTTCTCCTATAAATGAAATCGTAGTTCTCCTGCGTTTCGTCAACAAAAAAAAAGCAAGCCTCTCAAGGTGAAACACATGTGCGTCGGAAACTTCTGATTGGGAGCATCAAAAGTATATACCAGCATCAAGCTTGCTATTTGACTATCTACAATGCAAATTGTTCATGCTATTGGTGGTTTTCGTTGATTCCCAGTTTTTTTTGTTCTTGGCTATCTTTCCAGTTTGGAGATGCTATCCTTAACATGCTCAGGCGAAAAGGAATTGTACCGAGGCACCCATATGGTGTGTTGCATGCATCTTAGCACATAGATTTTTTGTGTTGAAAAATATTTTCTCCGATGCAATTGGATGTTTGCGAAACAAGGTGAAATTTAGGACATGGGTGTAATACTAATCAAACTAGTAGAATGCGCGTGCGTTGCGACGGGCTTTTAAAATATAATTTTAAATTATATATAAATATAATATAATATAACTTTCATATTTATACAAAACATAGTCAGTAACAATCAATAATTGAAATCCATGAGAAATCCTTATTTAAGTGTTCATCATTAATCAAACCCTTGCCATGTACTGAGATGTTTGTAATCATTTTGAAGACTACGGAAATGATTATCCGTAGTTGTTATCTACGCAAGCTTATCATGTATATTTTTTTATCTACCCATCATGTCTTTCATAAGTTAAGTACACTTGTAAATATTCTATCCCAAAATAAAAATGTGTAAACTTAGAAAAGTACTCCCAAAAATTCCGATCAATGATTAAAAAAAGTAATATATTTCCCTTTTTACTTTTCACACATCTCCCATCAACATGTTCTATTTGCACTGAACCATCTGCACCCTTTTGATACCTTCTTATAATTAGTGTGATATTTCAATCCAACCCTTGACGATACTTTCTATAATTAATTGATCCTCCAATCCGAATAGGGATGCTCTTCGTAAGTAACATGCGCTGGAGGAAGCACGACTCAGAGGGTGTGCACCGACGAGGGTGAGGTCACCGAGGACATGAGCATGGTCACGAAGTACAGCACCTCCTGCTTCCGCACGGTCCTAGTAAATGTCATAGAATCCATGGCTCGATGTCGTCGATCTCCGAGTTGAGAACAAAGCTTAGGTATCAGGTCGTCCCTTGAATGATTTTTCAATAACCAGAATAAGAACCAAGCATCGCTTGGCTGTCTAGAGCACACGCTCATGAGCTCGCCCAACAACGTTCGAGGTGCAGCCTCGTGCCTTACTTCTACCTACCGACTTGTTAAGGGAGAGAACTCCCCCCTTTAACCGTGTTTTAAAACTAAACTTGAATAAATTGCAGTTAAATACTACGCCGTATATGCCACAGAACCGACTATCCATGGGGGAAAGCAAAAAATAGAAAGTCGATAAATTAAGTTGGGGCATCATTTGTTAAGTGACTTGTATCATCTTGATAGAAGATGGTGAAATGAAATCGCATGAACATCACATTCAACATGAGCTAAATTTATAGTGATTTTACGGGTAATCTGGAAGTTACTATTTTCAAGAAAACAACAGGATGATAGCAAAATTTAATTTTACAACTTCCAATTTCACACATTCCAAGGGTCCGCTTCAAACCAACATAGAAAATAACTGATAGTTCACATAATCAGATATCCATCGACTCGGAGCTCGACAAAGCGTTCTTCTTTCACGAAAGAAGGCGGTTGTGTTGATACCAGATGCTGATGAATTGCAGCGAGTGGGTCTAGCCGGAACTAAGGATTGTTCGGTACATCATTCAGTTGAGCAAACTCTTGTTGCGTGAAAAACAAAGCAAGTATTGAAACTACGATGGGATACAAAAAACGAAAAAAAAACAAGATTGGAAAAGGCAGATGTCAAGTGAGGATCATAATAAAGCCTGCCTTGATTTTCTGTCAAGCTTTACTTTTGTCTGTTGTTGCGAGCGAGCTGTTTGTGGAAGGAACTAAGCAAGTGCTGACAAATTATATGCTTTCAGTTTCTTTTTCTACATACAAGAAACTCAAAATGAACCATTGAGTATAACTGCTGTGATCAAGATATAGGTAGAGCCTTTTGTAGTATGCTTAGGGCTGCAAGAGTTTTTTGTCTTAGTTTAATCAACTTCTAGGTTTAATTTAATTTGTGAGCCTGGCCTGATATGAGCCTGCCCCCTACAGACTGATGACTCAGTACTCTTAATCAACTTGGGTTTCCATTTGATGTTGTTATGAACCAGAGACAGGCAAACGGAAAGTTGTACTAATGGAGGGAAGAATTAGAAGCACCTTAGTACCTTACTTGGGCGTTTAGGGAGGTGACCGTATCTTTCACTTCTGGAATGGCAAGCAAAGAGTCCAATGAGTCACACTATAGGTCGAGGCACACAAAATAAGACATATTATGCTACAAAATATGGTAAAGGTGGATACATAGAGGAAGCAAATTAAATATACATAAATGAAATAAAATTGATCATCAATCACAAATTCATAATGAATGTGGAGCACAAGTCAACGATAAACTACCAGGTGACAGATTAGTTCGCTTCATCGGAAGAGGAAAGAAACACAAGGTATTTGATTCCTTACGCACTGCCTGTCATTTCCAATTAATATATAATAATCTATTTTTCTCAGCAGAGGCTTCTGTATATAACACTTAATTTAAGTATGGAAGAGTCATTATCTTAATCAAGAAAGGATTTCATGAGACAAAGTTCTCCCACTCTGCTATATCTATTTTTCCGTCCTGATTCACATCAGCATCTAAAAATGTCTGCCAACAGCAACCAGATCGGTCAATATTTTAACTCTTATGAAGGTTCCGAATTTAATTTAAAGAAACTTGAGTAACTGCTCAGATTTGGGCTCAATGTCCACACCTTGTCAATGATTGACTCAATTGTTTCCTTTTATAACCTCATTCCTGATTCACCCAGAAGAGCAATAAGCATCTGCTTGACCTGTACAACACGACATTAAAATTACGTCATCAATGATAGAAGGAGGAAGCACGGCAAAATAAAACATTAAATAACAAGAGTCCAGAAATACGAGCAGATTAATAATCGCTTCATGATTGAAGATATTGCAATATTCATTATTTTGTTAATTGGGAGCAGATTGTATATTTTGGAATTTTCTTCTTGGGCAGGTGGTTGTAATTTTGCCAAAAGAATACCTATTAAGATGGCCATACACTAAACGGGCAAAATACTGGATGGTCTGGCCAACTAACCACATCCCGACCGAAAGTTTTATGTTCATACATTTACATGTTTGCATTACTTGCAAATATTTTGTTCAAATTATTGGCCATCACAGGTAAATTGGATATGGAGTATATGTGATAGAAGATACTACCATCAACATAATAAAAAATATCATGCTTCTCATCTCCAGACATCTGTAGTTTTAAAAAATGCCAAGTAAAATTATTACCTTTTTAAAAACCTTACAGACTTCCACATCATGCTGGCCACTTATATTATCCCTTCCATCACATTGAGCGACAGTTGAAGGTGCTATTCGTCCTCGAAACTCTTCTCGAATATGGGTTACATCATCATCTGAAGCACCCATAAGAAAGACCTGAGCTTAGCCAAAACCAGTAACGATCACCATCACTATGTCACAAACATTGCTTAAAAACTAAGAAAATATAGACACGTATCAAGTCAAGATTGTGATACACATAGATTATGCTTCTCAGCTCAAAAGAGATTCTCAGTATCAAGTCGAAATAGATCATGTCATAATTTTTTACAACACCCATGTAGTAACCACGAATTAAGTTTTGGCTATCTATTATAGACTGCACTTTATTTGTAACAAGTAGGTACTTATCAAACTGAGATTAAATTCCTCAAATGTGTACATGATACATGAGTAGTTACTCCTAGTAATAACAATTCGCGATTTGGCATTGGACAAAATGATATTCTTGGAGTAGTCTATGATTCGGATCATACATATTTGCTAATTTCTATAGATGTAGATATGATTAAAGTGTATTAAAAATCTACAGAAAATTAAGACTACAAACTAAACTGAACCAAGAAGTTAGTGCACTGCATATTGAAACTACTTCCTGCATTACAGAATGACACATAGTAAATTATAATTGAAGAAAAATATCAGCAAGCGATGGCAACACAGATGGATACTCCATTGTTGTCCACAAGGATGACATGGCCATCACGTGGATATGCAGGAAACGAGTAAAGGTTTTGTCCAAAACACAATTATTGCATCGTTGTTCTCGGTGACATAATGGATACAGGCTTTCAGGACAACTGATGACTCGACCTTCATTCGTTACAGTATATATACTCCCTAGTATGAATACATCATTTAGACAACCTAACAACAATGCACGTGACAATTGGAAATCGAAATGCGGTTTTAATTAAAATTAGCTTTGGAGCATACCTTATCTTCAGGAACATCAAATGCGATTATGCCTCATTTCATACTTGGCTAAAAATGCACCATTAGTCTCAAATGGAATCGGTGTTTTTTTTGCGGTAAAAATGGAATCGGTGTTATCCTCACTCAACAAATCCATGTAGTGATTCACGTTGTATTTCTCAAAATCGTAGGGGGAAAATTATCAAATAAATATAACATGGGCAAACACTACAGAGTAGAAGCTCTGTCTCTTTCTCCCCTCTCTCATCTGCACAACAACAGCATACAGTACAAAATTTCATCTTGTATCTCTCTTCTAGCTCGGTTCTGTCTCTTCCTCCCTCCCTCCCTCTTAGCTTTAGAAGCAGCAATAACAGTACACCACCGTAGAGTAAAAAATCCCATCTCATCTCTCTCGTACAAGCATCTCTCTTACTCCCTGGTCTATGTATCAACAGCAGCGGCACTGACATCAACAGTAGTGTGGCAGCAGCAAAAATATTTACCTCTCTCTCATATCCCTCTGTCTCACTACCCATATTCAGCATTGCTTCGTCACGCTACAGTACCACTCCGTCCCTGCACGCGAGCCCGTCCCCCTGCCCTTCCCCGCTCGAGCGATGTCCTCCACCTTCCTCGACGCCTTTGCTCAGCACCTTACGTGTGGTCGCCCTAATGGCTGCATCCAGTGCGAAGATCAGACCTCCCTTTGTCCCGGCTAGCGACCTGCCTCCTGCGTCCTCTTCTCTCCCATGTATGACACCCACTGTCTCCGTCAGACCAGAGGTAGGTGGGGCCTGGGGGATAGGACGAGCGTTGGAGCTAGAAGACGCCGCGCTCGAGCTCGAGGAGTGGTTCAGGCGGAAGGAACCGAGGGAAGTCGGCAACGGCGGGAGGCAGGGTCCGCGGCGGCGGCGGCGACTGGGAACCCTAGAAGAGAGGGCGGTGGGAGAGACAGAGAGGACGAGAGGATGAGGCGGGTGAATGACCGAGGCTGAGCGAGGAGGGATTCGTCCGTGCAGGAAAAACCGGTAAGAAAATCGGCGGGGGAGGTGCGGTTCGAGTGTTCGACGGGGAAAAATCGATGGGATGCGTGGGTGACGTAGACGAGACGACGTACGGACTGTGCATTTAGGAGCAGAGATACCCCCAAAGGCATCCGCTTATATACTTCCTTTGATTCATATAATTATCAATGAAATTTTTATCTAGATATATTTTAATGCTAGATATCTTTATTTTAGCAATAATTAATATAAATCGAAGAAAGTATATCTTTAGTGGATCTCACTGAAAGCAGGCACCAACTCTACCTTCACTTTACTTGGGTGGCGACCATAATAGCTTATGCAAAAGGCCATGCATAACAATTATGAAGGTTAAAAAACAATCTTCTATGTATGAGTTTGTCAGTTTTGTGAAGGGTGACCAAGCAAACCAGCAGGTGTGGGGTGCAACCGTGCATGTGAGGCCTCGCTTGGAAGAAATGATTTTTTTAAGCTGTAATTGCTTCTGGTATTATACTGGAATACTCCGTATTAAATAACAGGTGGAAAGAAAACCGAAAGTGAAAGCAGTGTAATAGTATCATATTTTCACACGAAAAAGAGATTAGGTGGGTCCCAATTACCTTGGCGCTCATTTAAATCAAGGAAGAGGGATTAATAATATCGGCCCTACAGTTGAAACCAGAAGTGCGCGCTGTTTTGGGGCTTGGTCGTTGAAGCCGTAATCATTAGTTAAGGGGTACCTTGGGTTACCCCACGCGATCCGATCGCATCATCAAGTATCGCGTTTTGATGTGTTTCGGGTTTTACTTTAGTCCCTCCACGGTCCATACGTGGTGGTTTTTGAACACACAACCATAGTCACAACATGCAGTCACAGGCACAACCACAACCACGGACGCATGCACAAGTGCAACCACATGCATAACAATAGCCACACCCACAGTCACAAATGCAGCCACAGTTTTCCACGCAACCATAGGTACAATCATAATCCCCGCACAGTCACAGATGCAGCCACAGTTTTCATACAACCACAAGTACATGCAGCGTTGTTGCTTCACATAGGACGCGACAGAACGTGAAACATGGCGGCTCCAGAGCGCACCGAAGTGATCTCTACGGCGGTGAACGAGAGGGTGCTCTCTAACTAATGATTCTCCCTTGAAACGCTAGGAGCCTGGTCTGGCGCGTTACTGCGATGGATCGTGAAAGAGCAGTTTTGTGTACTGGGCTATTAAAAAACAGGAGGAAAGAAAACCAAAGGTGAAAGCAGTGTAATATCTAGCTGGTTGCAAGTCAAAAAACTTCTGTAATTTATGTATCAAAGGTATTTACATTGGTATTGAGCTTGGAAACATCAATCCAAGCTGACCTTGTCATTATTTTCCTATTCCTCATATCACCATTAGGAGATAGTTATTTTTCCTCTTCCTCAGATCTTATGAAATTGTCTAGACCTACCATATGGGAATAGATAGTTTTCTCTCCTTCATGCCATATTTTTCAATCTTCAACAACTAATGATGGGGTCGTATTGCTTGATATAAATGAAACTCAATGGTGAAGTAATATATGTACTGTCCCACTCTATCCCCTTGGCAGGTTCCGGCAGGACCCGCTATCCGCCAACTCTGACCTTTTTTAAACTAGTAAATATGGATGTGCAACGCACGCATCAAACATTAACCAAGTGATAATAGAGTATATAGTAAAAAATGAATTAAATGAATACACAATGTTGTGATGTCAATCAAGTAATATTCTAAAAAAAAGAGAAACCATTGTTGTCGTGTTGCTGCGCGACAATGGAGTGAGGATGGCGGAGTGGTGCTGGATCACACCTCGATAGGGATGGTGGCTTCGTCTGATTTGTGATGTCCTCAACGCATGCGCGTGTAGTCATCGGTGTCTGCAGCAGCCACATTGGCAATAACTGTTCGTGATACTTCACAAACGGTGAGGACGATAGGATTTGTACGTACGATGATGGGCGTGTGATGGCCGGGATTACATGAGCCGGTTAGGGAGTGAATGGAAGAGCATTACAGACGATATGAGGGGGACTCTAGCACAGGATCATGCGAGGGGATTATTTCATCCTTTTCCCTTAATGGATAATTGTCTCTACGGGGCAAAACAATTTTCAATGCAACAAAAGTATCATGAAAAATCATGGTGTTTTACCGAACCTTAGAAACACGACTTATATTAAAATACGAAAACATCAATTTTACATAGCAGCATCGAATAAAGCATTTTACAAAAGAAAGTAAACACCATGATATCCAATTTAGAATTAACACCTAATAAAATACACAGTGTAGTTAGTTGATGAGCAACAAATGATACATCTACACATTATATCATCGTTGTTACTTGTGTTGATGAAGTTCGACAAGTCTTTTAAAGAGATTATTCTACTTCAATACCCAAGTTGAAGTTGTAACTTCAAGACTGGAGTTCAGGTTGCAATAAGAATCTACTACCATCATTCAATAAATCCACATGACAATTATAAATTTCCAATTGTTTGATTCAACAAGCAGTGGTGAAGATCACAGGTGATTAAAGGTGACACCATCCCAATATTTTCTCAACATGATAAAATAATAAATGGCATTATTTTATTAGACAAACTGAACTTGCAATTTTTGAAGTACTGCCGGAAAGAGGACGATTGTCACATGAGATTCGGCTCCCGCAATGAAGCCCGACTACTCTGTGTCCAAAAGGTAAAAAAAATTCTTCTGAAGCCTGCTCGTGAGGCTTATGCAAAGTATCTTGACGTCACTATTCTGTAGGTACATCAACCAGAAGGTATCGAGAGTGGATACGCCGTCACCTTTTGTGAGGACTCCTCACTGAGGAGGGTGACATACGCCTGATTTATCCCATCAAGGACAGCATAGCCATGGTGTACCACATTCAACCGGAGAGGTCCTATAGGGCGCTCACGAGTGGTAAATAGACGCACCTTCACTGAAGGCACGCTTTGATTGGGCTGACCCACTTGCAAAATCGTGTTTGTTTCATTTTTATTTACTTATTTTTCCTTGTTATATAAATATATTTTTTAATAGTTAGATATTAAAAAATACTTAAAAAAACTATTTTCAAAATTTTTAATATGTTTTTTATTAAAAAATCAGTGTTGATTAAAAGAAGTCCATTCTATATTGAAAATTTGGTTGGCGTGTATTAATAAATGTTCATCGAACAATATTAAAAAGTTCATTCTATATGTAAACAATGTTTTGTGTGTATGAAATAAAATATTCATTCAAGGTATAATATAAAAAATTTTAGTATATATTAAAAACGTTCATTGTATGTGAAATATGTTCAAATTATATAACAAAAAAGTTCAATGTGTATTAAAAAAATCTTTCATGATCTAAAAAAGTTCGATAAGTATTTAAAAATGTGCACCATATAGTAAAAAAATATTCCCCATATATTATAAAAAGATATAAAAAATTAATGGAAATCCAAAATTGAAAAAGAAAAGAAAAGAAAAACTAAAACAGGAAAAAACGAAACAAAAAATACAAAGAAGTGGGAACATGGTCCGGCCCACCTCGCGCTTCCCGCTCGCGTGCTTTAGTGAAGCCGCAACTCGAACACTCACAAGCATCACATAGGGTTTATGGTTGAACAGGCGCTACAAATTATTGCCGACGACACCTCAAGAAGCGTGGTAGAAGGTCAGGCCCAACCCACCAAGGCCAAGGGCACTTGTTCGGTCTTGCAGATCGACCAAGGCTATGATCTCAACCCGTTTGAACGGGCCCACCAGAGCCGACCCATCCACACGAGCCGCCTAAGCTTACAGTGGCCGAACGTTGAAGCGTCATTTAATTAGTCGCCTTAGGCCGTCCCAAGGGGGTCGGAGTAGAATCTCAGGAGCGCCCTTGCGTTGGCGCCGTGAGCGACGACCAACTACCCGCCAAAGTTTAGGGTGCGGATGGTATTTTCGCGACGATAATTGAGTCCTAAGCATCAAGGAACTATGTGTTTTTGTCGCCCTCCCTGGGAACTCTCGACTTCCCTCTTATCGTATGCTTTCTAAAGGGGCACGAGATTTTCATGTGCTAGTGCGCTTTGGAAGAGTTGGGCGCCTCTCGATTGCGAAAAAGTTATCTTGTTGGCCCTTCAGTATCGGATTTCGACCTTCGGTCGCCGTGTCGGGAGGTGATTACAAGAGCTACCCTCCCCTTGTTACATTTGTTACCAAGAAGAAGACACTAATGATCAAATCTTCCTTCATTGCGTGTTTGCGCATCAAGTGCGGCATAGCTGCTTCGGTATGGCTCATCTTGATGCTCCTTCCCCTATTCATTGTATGGCTCATCTTGATGCTCCGTCCCCTATTCATAATATCACTGATAGGATAGCAGATTTGTGGTGCCCATCCCACAAGTCGTTCATCTGTTGACCTGTTTGAGCCTAAGGAAGCAACAGAATGCATGGATTTTTGGAAATCTTCATCAGCAGGTCCGAGAGGAGGAGCTTTCCTTGTTGATCTTGAATGATCTGAAGCTTTGGGCTATATCCGGAGGAAGAGAAGTTGAACCTTGTAAGCTAGGAGGTGCGAATGTGGTGTTTCCTTCACACCTGTGGTGGAGGATCTTCTAATGCAACCATTTTGCATACTCTCACAATATATGCTATTTGTACACAATAACACTAAAATCCATGATAATTTAAGGAACCTACTGATGATTAAACCTACAGCCAGGCCTTGAACTGGAACCTAGAGTAGTTATTTAAGGAAGTGGTTCAGTATAAAAACTGAGAGCCTTTTTTCCAGTCTAAAACTATGAACCTTACTTGACGGTCATCTGTTTCTGTGGGGAGACAAGGAATGCCCTCGCAATCAGGGAATTTTACTGAACAATTGCTATAGAAGGCATCCCCCGGCATGGGAGATCAGCAATTTACAAATTACAAAAAAAATTGCTATAGAAGGCATGGAGGATTGCAAACCAGACTGCTACATATGATGCATTCGTACCTGCATTTTCGCGAGTCAGATGATATTGACGACTCAGAAGTGGCGATTCTACGACGAGCTGGCATTTCCATTGCTCTTATGAACAGGCTAGATAACATTGGCTGCTGGATTCCGAAGGATTCATTTGCATCAAGGACTTTTCTGAGCTAGATCTTGTTGCGAAATATCCTATTCAGAATCTTTTGCATGCTCTATATATTTTAAGACAGATTTCTCACACAGATAAGTTATCATGTCAGATTATTGATGGTGCATTTGTGCGTATAAGCAGATTAGAAGAATAAACGTATCCGAGCGTCAGGCTTGATATGCACACGCATCAGCCAACATACTACAAAGAAAATGCTTGATATGAGAACAAGACAGAAGTGACTAGAAAAGGGGCTGATGCCGAGCACAAAATTCCACATATATCATTAGTGGCCGCATGCCGCTAAAATACACCAGAAGAATGCTAAATCTTTGAAGAAAGAATTAGCCATCCGCAGTAGCACTGAACGCATGCCACAAAATTGTGACCAAGAAAAATGGAAACATATATCATTAGTGGCCGCATGCCGCTAAAATACACCAGAAGAATGCTAAATCTTTGAAGAAAGAATTAGCCATCCGCAGTAGCACTGAACGCATGCCACAAAATTGTGACCAAGAAAAATGGAAACACTATAGAGGCCTGCCTGCACAAGAAGACCAAATTCTTGAAAGCAATCGAGGGAGTGGCCTCTCAAATTAGTTGTGCCGTTCTCAGCCCTTCGTTCTTAGTATTGTGATACTGCCTTTCCCCCCTACTGTACTGATTCTTGTCTTGCCAATGACTGGCTTGCCAGAAAAAGCTGACATTCCCAGGATTTCTGGAGGCTGCTTCGGAGGGGCATGGATTATCTGATTTATATCCTTCAGAGTGACATTTCCTTCTTCTTTATATGGTTTGATAAGGGTAAAAGGGCATGCCATAAATGTAGTTAAATTTTGCTTCATCTTGACTATGGAGCTTCCTCCTAATAGTGAATCAAAGCCAAAAGATCAATAGAGGTTCCGGTTATGAATAATGGTATATTGTGTAAATCTGAAATACCTTTAGATACTTTTAGCATAGAAAGTTTCCTAGTCTCCTGCATTATGAGACTTTCTGTTACCGGTGCAATCTCACTTGTTCCTGTCGTAGATAGACAGAACAAGTAAACAGCTGGACAAAGCTACAAGAACTCTGTTTTAGCAAGGCACTATGGTTGCCAAACAACAGCAAGTTGCGCCAACCGCAGGTACACCACAATGCAATTGTACAGAAGATACAACATAGGATATTTTTCACAAACATTTCGAGGACAAATACTGACAATATTGTGAAACATGCATAAACCGGAAACTCAAGACAGAAACATTGAATGCTTTTTTTTTAGATCTTCAAGATGATATAGAAAATGTGCTTTGCACGGACCTGGCGTATCAGTTTGACAATTCATATATGTGACGCTCTCCTGGCTAGAAGTCCTACAAACCAAAGATGAACTTGTCATGATTGAAAAAAAAAAGTGAACTAAAGCAAATTGGTTTTAATGGAACCAGGTAGGAACCAACATTTGGTCAGGCGTGTAGTAGGTAGCAGCTCCATCAGAGTAAAATTCCAACTGGTTATCTGATGGCTCGTACGGCGCCCCATTTGACAAGGAACTTATCATATCTGATACAAAAATATCCAATCAAAAAACAGAAAAGGCATGACATGACAGTAGGCAGTTGTCAGTCAATAAGACATGTATGGTAAAAGGAAAAACCTAAAATATCTGGATCTTGCTGCATATCCCAGTTGAAGCTCTGTGGTTCATCGGTGCAAAGCAGTGAAGTCTCTGTTACCTGAGATATTGATTAACAGAGGAAGAAATAGTGTAAGGAATAGCCAACATCAAGAAGATTACGAACTTATAGCATGCCCAACTACTAGTAGTGAACTACCTCAGATGTGGCAAAATTAGAGTCTCCAACTTGTGGAGGATTAACCTCAGAAGGGTACTCCAAACGTCGCCGCTTTGGTTCCCGAGAGTCCTCCAGGTCCAGTGTCTCCTTGCAGGTGATATCTAACACAAGTAATCTATTCCTTTAAGAAAAACATTCAAGAGCAGTATAGCGCACCGACTGATAATTCTCAGAAAAAGAAGCTTCTTACCCTCAATGCCAAGGAAGGCATGGCAGTCTCGCAGAGGAGTTTGATTTCCCAGTAATCCCAGTAGCTCCTCTTCATCATCATCCCGGTTGAGGCAATCCCACGCGAACATAGCAACATCCTGAAGAAAAATATGTTGAGATGTAGCAAGTGTACTGATTCTGCTGGTCTGCTACCCATGACTGTAAAGGGAAAAAGTTCATGGAGGTATCTGACTGTGTTACATCTAGTAAAGTGAGTTCGTATGTCAGGCAACAAGATCCAATCGGTGGTATACGGAAATAGCACTACAAATCACGATGACTCACAAATCAGACGATAGTAACGCGTGCATAGTACATTATTAAAGATCCCACCCTAACTGATCTGACTCCATAGCATGTCAAATCAGCAATCACCTCAATATATCAGATCAGCAATCTAGATTCAGTAAATCAGACGAACTACTTCGGTACGAACGCAAAAGCGGGGGTTGAGAGCAATCACGAGTACCTCCATCTGCACGGCGCTGAGCGGCGACGGCGCCTCCTCGTTGACCGTATACATGGCCTGCAGGAAGGACCTCTTTCCCGCCGCCACCGGTACTGCTGCACATCAGCCATTCCCGACCAACCCGATGTCATCCAGAGATAAAAGTGCGCAATAAGATGGACATGGCGGGAAGACGATACGAGGGTGTGGGCGTCACTTACGGTTCGCCGTGGCTGCTGCGGCGGTCGGCGGCGCGGCAGCGCGAAGAGGGATCGGAGGGGACAGGGGAGAGGAGAAGCGGCGACGACTAGCCGTTGCGATGGGGGGGGGGGGGGGGGGGGGGTCACTCCCCTTTGACCGTAGTGGACCGTAGTGGGCTCTGTCTGCTCTGGTTCCGCGCGCCGCCTATTTGTAGAAGAGTCCGAGAAACCCAAGGGCCCGTTGGCTCGCGGTGCTTTGCCAGCGGCTAGCAAAACAGTAATTTGCTGGCCCTAAAAAAAAGCAAAACAGTAATTTGCCTCCAAAAAATAAAAGCAAAACAGTAATGACATTGCCAAAATATCAAAACGCGTTTATCATTTCTCTACTAAGATAAGATTGTCACCAGCTCATTTAAGAAAAAAAAGATTGTCTCCTCAATTTGGAAACTCTATTTAAAGCATTACTTAAAAGGTTTAATTTTTTTTATCATGCCTTCCACCCCTACCCCTCCACCCCTGAAATTTGCGCGGGGGAGGGATTGTTAGTACTGGACTAATTAGATGGGACTATAGCCATGCATGCGCGCACGAGCTCATTCACGTGGTGGACCTCAGTTAGAAAAGGTTGCAGCTCAGCGATCGATGGCTGAACCGCGCGGACGTGAAGAAGTTCTTTCGTTCTCACATTTCTCGCTTGCACTGTTTCTTTGCTAAAAGGGAAATTTTCTGGTTGGTTGATATGCTAGCGCATCTCACATCTTTTGTGGAGTGTAAATAGCAAGTTATCATACATCATCTGCTAATACGAGAACCCATGGTCCATGGACAACCAATCACTGGACCATTGGGTTCCACTTCCACCTAGTTCTTATATGGCATTCATATGGCAAACAACTATTCCGGCAAAATGAAAGAAAATGGCAAACAGCTGATGCCAAGTCAACTCGACAAAATCTGAAATCAAAGATGAGAGAAGAAGATAAAAGAAAAAGTCAATAGAGGAAGGCCTAGAAAGAGGCCCATTGGCCCAATATGAGCAACAGATGAGTGGGCTAGTGCACCATTGACCATGCACCTATTCATATGATTAAAAAAGGAAACATGTCACCAACTTCTCAGTACCTAGCTCATCGATGTTGCTACTGCTAAAAGTCTTAAACATGCAGGGCTTAAGACGTACGTGTAAGCTTGCTAGTGAATCAAAAAAGGAATCATCATTGTTCAAGCGCCATACAAAGGATTGTGCATACATGCACTTTATTTCTGATCCTGAAACTCCAGCTTGAGATCTACTCCTGAAAAACTATCCAACATAATAATAAAAACTAATCACTACCCACAATTCACGCGCGCACACACACACCTCCACGATCCAAGATATCGCAGTAGTCCGAGAAACCCAAGGGCCCATTGGCTCGCGGTCTCCCTCGCATTGCCAGCGGCTAGCAAAACAGTAATTTGCCTCCAAAAAATAAAAGCAAAACAGTAATGACATTGCCAAAATATCAAAACGCGTTTATCATTTCTCTACTAAGATAAGATTGTCGCCAGCTCATTTTTGTAAAAAAAAGATTGTCGCTAGCTCCTTGCACTGCACAATTCTCACATGAACGTTGCTAATTCGCGCGCTCTGACGCTCGGTTTTCGACAGTTAATGTTCTCCTCAATTTGAAAACTCCCTATTTAAAGCATTAATTGAAAGGTTTTATTTTTTACCGTGCCTTCCACCCTTCCCACTCCACCCTTGAAATTCGCGCGGGGGTGGGGGGGGGGGGGGGTGGCGGGGGTGGGGTAAGGATTATTAGTAGTGGACTAATTAGATGGGATTACATTCATGCATGCGCGCACGAGCGCATTCACGTGGTGGAGCTTAGTTAGAAAAGGCTGCGGCTCAGCGGTCGATGGCTGAAACGCGCGGGTGTGAAGAAGTCCTTTCGTTCTAACATTTTTCACTTGCACCGTTTCTTTGCTAAAAGGGAAACTTGCCGGTTGGTTGATGCAATTGTATCTCACATCTTTTGTGGAGTGTAAAAGGCAAGTTATCATACATCATCTACTAATACGGGAACCCATGGTCCATGGACAATGAATCACGGGACCGTTGGGTTACGTGGCTCCATCACGTAAGTTCCACACTTCCACTTCCACCTAGTTTTTATATGGCATTCATATGGGCCATATGGCAAACAGCTATTCCGGCAAAAAGAGAAAAATGGCAAACAGCTACTGCCAAGTCAATTCAACAAAATCTGAAATCAAGGTTGAGAAGAAGCTAAAAGAAAACTTCCATGAGGAAGGCCAAGAGAGAGGCCCAATATGTGCAACAGATAAGTGGGCTACTGCACCATGGACCTTGCAACTACTCATATGATTAAAAAAGGAGACATGTCACCAGCATCTCAGTACCTAGCTCATCGATGTTGCTACGGCTAAAAGTCTTACACTGGACAGGGCTTAAGTTGTTGGTGAATAAAAAACATAATCATCATCGTTCAAGCGCCATACAAAGGATTAAGCAGACACACACTTTATTTCTGATCCTGAAACCATCAGCTTGAGATCTACTCCTGAAAAACTAATCAAAATGATAATAATAACTAATCACTACCCACAATTCACGCACACACACACCTCCACGATCCGAGATATCACAGTACCCGCCCTTATTGCTGCCGGCAAGATGACACCATACTATGCATTTATAAGAGTCCTCACACTCGTCCTTGGTGCGATACTCTTCGCATCGTCCTTTCACCATGTCTTTGTAAAGAAAACAAATACTTTGTTATATGAGTATAGATGCAAAAATAATATAGTACAAAACTGTACAGAAGTTAGTAAGATGTGGTGTTTTCTCCTTACCACTTGATATGAGGAGTGCAAATTAAGATTAAGATAAATGTGACAACGACAGTGATCTTGATTGCCATGGCGAACACTTGGATTGGGTGTTGGTTTATCTGCACATGTATTTATAGGTCTAGAAATGTGATTCTTTAGTCTGCTTGTCTCCACGAGTGGCTTAACACGTATATTTCTTTTTAAATTCGTTAATATATTCATAGTAATATCCATAAACGAATATTAATGATTGGAGCCAGATCAAATTAATGCAATGTAATAATTTTAAAATGTACAATACCTTAGGGCACGACTAATTCTTGTATCTTAGCACAATTTCATATATAAAAGTTGATATGACACCTTAATTCTCTATATTTGAATGATATGCCATTAACATATGGCCTATCTTTTTCTCTCATAAAAGATATTGGAGTTGGTGCTACAGCCAGATGTAAATCTATTGCTCGATTTTCTTTTCTTTCCTCTAAATAGGAAAAATAATAATGTGGCATTTAATATAGCCCACATACATTATCTTATTATACTTGATCTAAATAAGCATACGGAGAACTTAATACAGGAATGGCGTGCGACTATACAGTAAAGAGGTTGCATGCGATATTTGCATGTTGTCCAAAACATGTTGCCAATCTATTTTAACTTTTGTGTTACTGCCTTGTGTTGGTACTGTGGATAACGGATATTCATGTACCTTTCTGTGTGCGGTGCTTAGTAGCCCTCTTACCCAAAAAGCCTCAAGACAAATCCCAAGAAGCGCCTCTACAACGGTTGAGCACTGGTAGGAAGGGTTCTGGGAAGAACATACGAGATGGAACTCGTGTTGATTACGTTTCAAACCAAATTACCATCCATGAGATGGGCGTTGTGAACAAGAAGAACACCAAGACTACAAGAAACATCCGGAGATCCCCCGGAACTACCCAGAATGAGGTTCCCCGGGAAGGACTACACTGCTTCACTATAATATTTGATATGACACCTTAATTCATTATATTTGAATGATATGCCATTAATATATGATCTTTCTTTTTCTCTCGTAAAGGATGTTGGAGTCGGTGCTACAGCCAGCTGTAAAACTGTTGCTCGCTTTTCTTTTCTTTCCTCTAACCAGGCAAAAAAATAATGTGGCATTATTATAGCCCGCATATGTTATCTTATTATACCTTATCTAAATAAGAATATGGAGAACTTAATAGATAATAAGGCGTGCAACTATACATTATATAGAGGTTGCATGCGATATTTGCATGTTGTCCAAAATAGGTTGCCAACTATTTCAACTTTTGTGTTAGTGCCTTTGTGTCAGTATTGTGGATAACGGATATCCATGTACCCTTCTGTGGGCGGTGCTTAGTAGACCTCTTACCGAAAAAGCCTCAAGAAAAATCTCGAGAAGCGCCTCTACAAAGGCTGAACACTGGCAGGAAGGGTTCTGGGTAGAACATAAGAGATGGAACTCATGTTTATTACGTTGCAAACCAGTTTTTCATCCATGAGGTGGGTGTTGTGCACAAGAACACAAGGACTACAAGAAGCATCAGGAGGTCTCTGGGAACTACCCAGAATGAGGTTCCCGGGAAGGCATCATTTTCGGGGAAGGATTGCACAGCTCCACTACGGAGGAAGGTAAGGATATTGCATAGTTGGCAACTTATATAATGATTTGCATTGATTTTTTTCTTGGTGTGGATAGAGCCTAAACTTATATGTTGAAACTTCATGACTAGTATGTACTTATCATTGCAACTTTAGAAAGCATCTACAACCACTAAGAATACAACAACAACAAAGCCTTTTAGTCCTAAACAAGTTGGGATAGGCTGGAATTGAAACCCATATGATATCAAAACCAAATCATGTTTCTTGCACATGGATAGTAAACTTCCACACACTCATGTACATAGCTATATCTCTGGTAATATCCTAGTCCTTCATATTTTCTTCACGAACTCCTTCCATGTCAAGATGTTCTGCTTCGACCTCTATTGATATTATCAACACGCGTTAATCATTCGCTATACACCGGTGTTTCCGGAGGCCTGCGTGGTATATGCCCAAACCATGTCAAGCAATGTTGGAAAATCTTATATTCAATTGATGTCACCCGAACTCCAAATTATATAATCATTACGAACCAGACCCTTCCTTGTGTGACCATATGTCCATCTCAACATGTGCATATCTATTACATCTAGCTGTTGGACATGTGGTGTTTTTGCTGGCCAACATTCAACGCCATACAACACAGTAGATCACACTAGTACCAGACACACTTATGCACACAGTTTTTATCCCCTATCGCATACGGTTCCCGAAACCGTGTGCCTGGGTAGGTGGTTGATGAGGGGTGCATCGTTGATGGACAGTAGAATCGTGTGCGATCATGAAGTCATCACCCACAAACTCATGTTTGACCAAAACTGGTGTGCTGAAATTGCAAATGATATATCGTTAAAAAGATGCTAAAATTACGCAACTTTTTGTGTTTTAAGTTTTTAAAATTCTACATATTTTTTGAACAGTTTTGAAAATACCAAGATTCAGATTTATGATGGACAATAATTTGAGCACAATTTTTTAACAGTTTGTCGAAATGATGCAAATGATATGTCGTTGAATATTTATGGAGTACACACACAACTTTTTTGTTCAAAATTGTTTTCATAAATTATTTATGATTTAAGAACATATTTGAAATTATTGTCCGCCATTTTGAGTGATGGGCTTCGTACGATTTTTAACGCTATTCCTAAATGTATTACCCCAAGGATGCACGTGATATATTATTGAAAAGGGGTCAACAAGGGGAAACTTCTTCGTATAGATATTTTTCACTAATTTCTTAAGGTTTGAGAACAATTTGTGAAGTATTGAGTTCATATGTTTCTTTGCAAGATGACGTCATGAATAATAAAAATAGATTTACTTTCTACCATAGAAATCATTTTTGCCAATGGTTGAGGGAATTAGAGATTAAAATATGAGTATTGCACAATAGATTTCTGTCCCGAGAAAACAGAGTATTCGTACTTCCCTCGACCTGTATCTCGTACTTCTTCGAATATGAGTTTGCACTGCACTATGTCACAATTTTGTACTTCCTGTAATCACAATTATTTTTCCATTCAATTATGGGAAGCTGTGTATTTTCGATATTTGTTGATATCTACTTCAGATCTTGCTATTTTATACTTCACTAAAATGAATATTTATACATCCCGATCTTACTATTTTGTACTTCATGTTCTATTGGGGTACCACACACAAAATGAATCAACGGTACTGCCCAGAAATAATATATGTACTGCCCAAAATGAATCAAAGGTATTGCCCAAAATGAATGAAAGGTACTGCTCACGATGAAACAATGGTACTGCTCGAAAAAAAAATACGGTGTACTACTGAAACCGAATATATGTTACTGCCAAATCCACAATTTTAAGGCTATTTTTGCAAAAAAAATTGTACTGCTAGGTAATAAAAAGGTTTTGTACTTCCTGAAAAATTATACTGCCCAGAATGAATCAATGGTACTACTAATATGTCCAAAACGTGTTTATAATTTTGAATGTTCCATGCTTGTTTTATGACATTGCTACATGCTTTTACCATACTTTTATATCATTTTATAGCATTTGCTGGACTAACCTATTAACCCAGTGCCAGTGCTAGTTTCCGTCTGTTTTGTCGGTGTATTGTAGAAAAGTTCAAAAATGAAAATGCTCAGGAAGTTGCTAAAACTCTTATTTACCAAAAGACCCCTAGAGCTAGGTGGGCAAGTCAAGGGGGCGGGGCACAACCCCTAGGAGGCCACTATGAAATTTAAGGTGTGCTTATGTAGCCCTACGCAATTCTCATCCTATTTTCATCCACAAAAGAATGATATCCCGAGTAAAGTCTACCTTGCATGCTTTTGAGGAAGTATGTGTGTTTAATTATGTCAACGATGTTGAGAGTTGCCACTAGTGAAATTATGAAGCCTAGGCCTTGTTTCCAAGCATTGATATACCATTTTTAGGCACTATGCTTGATGCAATTTTCATTATTGGTTTACTAAACCTGACTTTACCATCCTAATTACCCGTGTTTTATCATCTCTTCGTCAAACTAGTGCACCTATGCAACTGACAATTGTATTAGATGTGTTGGGAACACAAGGGACTTAATTGACAATTGTAGGTGCACCAGTTTGGCAAAGAAATGATAAAACAAACCGATGTCTATCTTAATTGCATTATTGTTTGAGAGGGTGATACGTCTCAAACGTATCTATAATTTTGCTTGTTCCATGCTTGTTTCATGACACTGCCACATGCTTTTATATCACTTCCACGTAATTTTGAGCATTTTATGGAACTAATCTATTAACCAAGTGTTAGTTCCTATTTTCTGCTGTATTTTTGCTTCAGAAATCCTACACAAAAAATATTCCAAATTCACCAAAAATTTATGGAGATTGGTTTTTTTTACCCGAGATGAAGGCTGATGTGCAAAGAAGTGTCGGAGGGGATCCACCAGGGGTCCAGGCGGCCAAAGGTCGCAACCTAGTCCCTAGACGCACCCCCATGTCGCGTGGAGCCCCGGGCCACCCCCGAATAGTGTGGACCATGCACACCCATTGAGGAGCCCCAAGTGGAAGGTGGTGATGCAGTAAGTGGTAAATTTCTCTCGATAAAGATAGCAAGGTTTATGACTCTAGTGGGACTCAGAGTCTTAATGGAGGTGTTTAGCAACAACGGCGCCAGAAATAAGCTCGCCCAAATTGGACCTACACATAAGAACACAAATACTCTCGCCCCCAACGAGCTAGGATGTTGTCAATCTTCCGTCTTGATGTTTACGAAAGGTTAAACGTATAGGGTGGTTGGAAAAACAAAAGGTAAAAAGAAAAGGAAACGTAAAGGCAGAGGTTGTGAACTATGATGGAAGATGGACTAGGGACCATGGTTACACTAGTGATGTCTCTGCCTAGAAGACGATAAAATATGTTGGGTGAACAAATTATAGCTGGGCAATTGATAGAATTATGAACGCACCGCAATTCTAATAGAGAGTAGAAGGTTCAATCATGTAGGATTTACACCAAAGCAAGTAGACCTCAATCCAAAGCATCTAGTACTAAATGTCCACCTTGAGATATCTAATCCAAAATATCTCGCGGATATTAAGTTACAAGCAACAACCAAAAGCTGAAAATTCAAAGCAACAGACAAATGCTATAAACTCAATGCAGAATGTAAGCAACACTGTTTTACCCTTAGTAGCAACATCACATCCCTCATCTTGCATGTTTCCGTCACTCAAGCACAGACGCAAGGAGGCATGAACCTACTATCTAGCACAAAGCTCCCTCTTGGAGTTATAAAATAGTAATTGGACAAAGCAACAAAGTATAATGGAGAGCATACAAGAAAACTCAAGAACACAATATAAAAGAGATCAAATATATATCATGCACAATATTAACTTAATCTCAGAATCCATCTGATCCCAGAAAACAAAGCATAGCAACAGAACAATTACAACATAGATGTGTAGATAAAAAAAGATGAATCACAAGTAATAATTACTCAAGCACAAGATTGGAGAGAGAATCATCTAGCTACTGCCATGGACCCTAGGTCCAAGGTGGAACTACTCAGCCATCATCCGAGAGGCAGATATGGTAGATGAAGAGACATCCGAGGATGATTTCCCCCCTCCGGCAGGGTGCCGGGATAGAACAACAGGGGCTCCTGATCTGGGAATTGCGATGGCTGGCGGAACGACAAAAGTTACTGGAACAAAAACTTTGCCCTGAGGGTTTTCAGAAGACAGGGGATATATAGGTGAAAGGAGGCAACCAAGGGGTGTCCCCACCCCTCAAGCGGCCAGGGGGCACGACTTGGCACTGGCCGCGGCCCAGGGCGTCTGGCCAGGGTGTGGCCCCCCCTATGGTCCTCTTCGGTGATTCTAGTGTCTTCGAGAATAAAATGATTCCTAGAATGTTCTGAGCATATTCATTTTTTACCTTTTTATGCGACGCACAGACAAAAATTGGCACTGGGCACTAGGTCAGTATGTTAGTTCCCAAAAATGTTGTAAAAGTTATGAAAGTGAAGCAAGAACATATAGCAATGTCATGAAACAAGCATGAAACGAGCAAAAATTATAGATACTTTTGGGACGTATAACCTCCCGGGGCCCTCCTTCGCCTGTATAACCCTCCTAACCTAAAAAAATTATGAGGGAGGAAGAATTTTACCAAAATTCATCGTCGTTCCACCACCACACACAAATATTGATCTAGTGTTGCTAGAGCTCTGTCCCGACACTCTGTTGGGGGGGGGGAGATCATTCTCGGAGGCCTCTTCCTCACCATGCACGACTCCTAGATGATGCGTGAGTATTCCACCCCTAGACCTTGGGTCCTTGGTAGTAGCTAGATGGTAGTCTCTTCTCCTTTGTGCTTCACTGAATAGTCCTTGTGAGCTGCATATCATGATCAAGGAACTTTTGTTGTAATTGATATGTTGTGTTTGTTGGGATTCGATGGATTATGAGATTATGATCAGATTGCTCATGATTTATATATGATATCTTTTGATATGTTCTTGCAAGTGTTCAAAATATCGTCCAATAAGACGATAAATCGATCGATTTATTGCTTATTGATACGTCTCAAACGTATCTATAATTTCTGCTTGTTCCATGCACTTTTATGTGACATTGCTACATGTTTTGCTACACTTTCATTTCATTTTACACATATTTGGACTAACCTACTAACTCAGTGCACCCAGTGCCAGTTTCTGTCTGTTTTGTCCGTGCATTGCAGAAAAAGGTGAAAAATCAAAGTGCCCGGAAAATTTCACGAAAAATATATAAAAATCAGCGTTCTAGAAGAGTCCTCCAGCCGGAGGATGAGGTCCTGGGATGGCCCACAGCCCCCAGGCGCCCTCCTGGCGCGGCCAGGGGGGACTCGCGTCACAAGGCCACCTGGGAGATGTGGGGCCCCCCTGGTGCCCCTCTTTGGCTCTTATTTATTCTCCCGTCGAGGAAACCCTGATTCCAGAACCCTTTTCTCCGGAAGCAATTCCGATCTCCGCCGCCATCACCAACAAGCTTCGGGGGACTAGAATTCCTATGCTGGCACCCTGCCGGGACGGGGAAGTGCCCCGGATTCCTCTCCATCGACGTTGCTTCCTCCCTCCATGAAGCGGGAGAAGTACCTCCTCGGGGCTGAGGCCTTCTACAGTAGCTATGTGGTTAATTCTCTCTCCCATGATGTGATCTTCATTGTGATAATAGGTTATGTTAATCTAGGGTGATCCCATGATGTTTCCCCTTCGTCTATGTATTGGATCGATGTACTCCTTTGGTGATATTTTCGGAGTCCACGGTGACGTGTAGGACTCCATTATTATGGTGATATTGATCATGCGATTTGTTCTTCTTGTTTGATTGAATCATGGCTTGAGAGTCTCTTGATGCTTGTCTTGAGTACAGTTTGCATAGTGCTTTGGTGATAGGATGGGTGCTTTCTCAATTTAGAAAGAGACTACTCTTGAGATATGTTGTGGTGATTGTGGTACTCTCTTTGGATGGCCGCGGTGACATTGGGAAATCCATAGATGAGAACTACGAACTCTGAGGTGTGCTTTCGTAGCCCTACACAATTCTCATCCTCTTTTGATCCACGGAAAGATTGATCTTCGAGATATGTCTTCCTTGCATGTTTTAGTGGAAATATCATGTGATTAGACTATGTTAATGTTGTTGGGAGTTGCCACTAGTGAAAGTTTTAAGCCTAGGCCTTGTTTCCACCATTGCAATATTGTTTGTGCTCACGTTTAGTACTTGTTTTCTTGCTGTAATTTTTATTACAAATTTATATTACTTCATTTTGCCACACCTATCACCCATATTTTACCATCTCTTCACTGAACTAGTGCACATATACAACTCCTACTTGTATTAAGTGTGTTGGGGACACAAGAGACTTCTTGTATCTTAATTGCAGGGTTGATTGAAAGAGACTATCTTCAACCTCTACTTCCCTGAGTTCGATAAATCTTAGGTCATCCACTTGAGGGAAATTGTTGTTGTACTACAAACATCTGCGCTTGGAGGCCCAACATAGTCTACAAGAATAGAAGCGTGCGTAGACATCACTTATCGCTCTCCAACCGATAAGGTATATGCATTTTGTTGCACTGATTGTTGTATCTTATTTTGAACAGGTAATCTAGATTGCTAAGTTTAGCTTAGTATATTTTGCAATAGTTTTCAGGTATTGATTGAGTAATTTTGAACTCTTGTGCAATTGATCTTGCGCCAATTAGTGATAGGTTTCGTATGTTGGCTCAATATGCCCTATTTTCAAAAATAAAATTAGTTGATAACTCCGTCGCCTGACTTGATCCATGTCTGAGCGGTGAATGTAAGTAAACCCTCATGTAGGATGCATCAAGATGCACAAGGATAACCGATCCCCCAAACACACTTCTTGGGATGCAGGGTTATTTGTAACTCTCTCTAGTAGGCTGAGAAATATCAATAACTAGATCATGGATGGTGCGCGTTGCCGCACCCGTCCCTTTTAGCAATATAATTATTGTTAGTTTTTTAATATAAGGATACTCGATAACTAAATTGGAAGATAATACAAGTGAGTAATTTACTTGACACACTTTCTTGTTGCATAAGATGAGATCTCTACTTGTTTCTCCCGTTCTTGGCTTACAATACATGCTATTATAGTTGCATTTTCCCTCTTGCTCCGGTTGACATGCTATCTAATAACCTATTTATGATAGGAAAAATAGTAGGTTAAGAATAAAAAATCGAACAACTCAAATAATAATGTCTCAATATAAATGACGGGGTGTATTTATTTTAGAAATTTCAACATTCTTGATACGACGGAGATAAAAAAAACTTATCAATACAATTACAACATAATAAGTAATTACAATAAATAATATTAATAATACCAGCCACATATGGAATCAAAGGTCAAATACACCTTTGAAGAACATGTCGTGAAAGGATTCTTCACATTGTCAACTTTGATCCTTTTGAATAGTTCATTTTGCAGGCGCAAATCCTTCTGCAACAGTGCATCATAAAAAAAATGCAAAGAACATCTCAAACCTTTGATTTTCCTAAAAAAAGGTTTCCAAAAGCTATGCTAGTGAACTTGAGTTCTTTTAATAGATGGTTAATCTCTATCTTATTATTTTTGAAAACTACTTAAAATGTATATTGTGTCTCTTCCTTGCAATTTATGAATATGGATATTTTGCACTGTGTAAGAATGGTTTTGATGTTATAAAAATTGTGATCAATGCAAGGTTTTGGGTTTCATAGAAGATCATATAGAAGGTCATGATTCTAGTTTTTTTTGCCATTCATGTAACATAATTGGCATGTAGAGATAAGTTTCAAAGTAGAAGAAATGAAAATAAAAATCAGCAATATTGGCATGGAATATTATAACTCATCAAAATGCCAAAGGAGAAATACTTTATTGCTACCATTGCTACTCAAGCTGAGTGTCCATGCAGGAGAACATTTTCGCCAAACCGGAAAGAAAATATATAAACAAATTCTAAGGATAACTGTATGAGTAGAGGACACTCCGTTTCTTGAGGGAGGACCATGAGATAATTTCCTAAATGAACCATAGGATAAAGAACATATCGAAAGCACTAAAACTAGTAGGATTAATGTATATATTCTCATAAAGAATATAAACAACTACACAAATACACATACATGATAAATGGGCATTTTAATTATCAATGTTAGTTAACTGGTTTATAGCTCATATATGAAGCAAAGGAACCTGAGCCACAACAACACAAGAAAAATCATTAACTAAACAACTCAACCCACTACGTGTACATGCACCTTATATTAGAAAAGAATACATTTACCTTTTTGTACACAAATATCCATCCGTCGCAAATGTATAGAAGGCTTACCTATGCTGGATGTGAGTTTCCTATATAGGCAATGCACAAGACTTCTATTCTTCTCACATAGACTTACCTATGATGGATGTGCACTACTGAATTTATTTTGAAAGGGAAAAAATTATATCCAGCATGCCACGACAATCATTATCGAATTCTAAGATCACATATGCATTATCAATTATATCTGGCACCTGCATCCAGAGACATTATTTTAGGAGTCAAGCGCCACTGTTTTAACTGAAACATGTCTACTAATACTATAATCAGAAGAGCTCAAAATGGTTTCATAGCTTCAAAATTAATACTATATCATAGTCACTTGATGAGTTTCAGAAATCACATAATATAAAATATTAATAAGGAATCCTTATCATTGCACTACTACTTCAACATTCATATTTTTGAACTCATCCGTGTGGTTAACATCAGTGCATATATGTTAACATGCAAGACCATAATGAGTAGTACATTGAGAGGATAGTGCATATAGTCAATGAACCTCACCTTTACATCATAAACCTCATCTGTGTGTGTGGTTAACATCAGTAGCTCCAGAGGCAATCACACGAACATGGTTTGCATCTGCAAACAACCTTATCAAATCAGAAAAGTGGCAGCACTTCTCAACAAGAGTCCCACCATTAACACAAGGAAATTATTAATTGTTACAAGTATCACAGATTGGGTTCACATACCTTAACAACGAAAGGAAACCGGTGTTCATGGATAGCCATAATTCCGACCTGTCCTAGTGTGCCACCATTAACAATATTTATCAGCTTAGCCACCGGAGGTATATACCGGTATTCTAATCCGACATGCACGACTATGTTCAGAATCTGTTTGGCAGCTTCTGTGACCAATATGGGGACACCGAAAATATAAAAATGAACAAGCTTGCAGAAATTTGGTGGAATGACAAAAATCATAATCATTGTTTTTAATGGTTCCCTTATATGGTTAATTATACAGTAGTTTCCCATGGTATATAAGAAATGTATATTTTAATTTACAACAGTTAACAAGCACATTGTCACACAGCCTGCTGTCCAGCAATTCCCGGTGACCTGAAAATGGCTGAAACCTTCTAGTTTTTAGGATTTGATAACCAGCCAGAAACACACACAATTGCATGATACATGAAGTCTATCATCTGCAATCTAGGTATTTGTGGATCAGCTAGTATTTTGAACATTGTTTCCATGCACGTAATATTTCCAACCAAATATAGTTCAGATAGAATCAAATCATTAACCAACGGTAGACAACAGAACCTAGCAGATTATGTATGATTGGCTCTACAATCTACAACCAGCAAGGAGTGGTTATGTACTATCATATCCATGTGACTGGAGGCTGTGGCATGTACCTGGGGAGGTGGGAAGCCAAGCTCTGCGATGAGGCAGAGGCCAAGGAAGAGGGACACTGGGTCGGGGTAAGCAAGGCAGGTGACGCAGACGGACTGCTTATGGTTTTTACCGTCATTCTTTCCTCAAGAGGAGCCTCCACAGTATCAAAATCAGAAATTTAATGAAAGGAGGAATCAATATATTATTCTGATAAGATGCATGCATCACATAGTAATCAGTAACTATTCATATGAGATCTCCGTGTCATGGTACAAGAAATCTGGAAAGACCACTAACGTAGCTTTCATGCCCATAGCGACAAGCTCAAGAGCACCCACACCACCTTTCTCAAGAGCACCTGCACATGTTTGCATAACGTATAAAAAGCTACAAACATTTGGTAAATTCTATAGAAATTTACATCAGTTCCTTCTAATACATCATAAGGCATGCAATGCTTCGCCAAAGAAAAGAACACAAAGTAACTGCCTAACAAAATCCATCGTGAAACCCAAATACAGTCTTAAAAAAATTGAAAATCCGGCACAGAGTGCTCCCGTTCGACTGCTCCGGCGATGTGGGCGAGGTTGTGGAGGTGCTACCTCCCATCATCCCCACCCCAACTATCCCGTACATCACTTCCGCCGCTGCAGGAGCCATGGCTGCCCCTCCTCCCTCTCGCGTTTCTCTCTCTCGCCACTCACGCAATGATAGTCCTTCCCACATCCCATCTCTCTCACAACGGCGTACGGATCCCCTTCAGCCTTCGCCCCGCTCGTCGATCGATCTCGCAGCGAACGAAGGACCCCGTCTCTATCACATCGACCAATGCTGCAGCGGCCGCTCCTCTCTGCGCCACGAATCCGAACTGGATGGATTCGATGTTGTCCCACCGCGCCTTTATCGGGATTGGATTTCCTTTTTCTCTTCTTTTCTGAGGCAACAAAGAATCGGGGAGTGGATTTTTTTTTGAGGTAAAGAATCGGGGAGTGTGGATGGTTGGTTTCACGTGGTCGTTGCGCCTCGCAAGCCCAACAATGGACCTTTCCTTTTAGCGCTGGAATGGGCTGCCAGCTCGCGAACGGCCCAATGAACCAGAGGCCTTCGTTTCGCCCTCTGGAGCAGCTGCCCAAAGTACAGTTCGGCCTGTTTGCACACAACGCGGAACATATTTTTTTTCCAGACGAAATCTCACGGCCAATAACAATCGGATCGCGAAAATGAATGGTCGATAATGCAAATCGATGAGTGAGCTCGGTTTGGGTCCGGTTATACTGTCCGAAATATGTGGATGAGTTCTTTTGACTAATGTGAATATTTAATTTTTAACACTTCCACCTATACATTGTACGTGTTTTATTCAGTTCATACATCATGTTTTATTCAGTTTGAGTTATGAGTACCAAAAAGTGTGTTGATGTTGTTTATATAGAGTGTTGCCCCTACGGTTAGGAATGAAAAGATCTCAAAGAGCACAAATAAAAAAAGAAATAAAAGATCCCAAAGAAGACAAGAAGAAAGAAAAAAGCGCCATGGAGGCAACAAAAACAGAAAATAAAAAAATAGCAAGGGGCAACACTACTATATTTTATTCCACACTTATGTTTTAAAGTACCACTTGTACTTTAGTTTGTAGAGAGTTTTTATATCATGCTTGCATAACTATTGCGGAACCTTTCATTATAGAACTTGGCTTGTATATTCAAATGATGAGCCTCCTCAAAAGATCTTTAGGTTTTCAGGAGCAATAAAGTTGAATGCACCTCCTACTAGTTCCATTGGAGACACTACTAGGATAATGGCCTCTAGCAGCGCGGGGTAAAGTCCCATTAGCAGCGCGAGGTACCCGCGCTGTAGATAACGCGCTGCTGCTAACTTCCATCTATAGCGCGGAGAGCCCGCGCTATAACTAACAGTATAGTTAGCAGCGCGTGGGAAGCAACCCACGCTGCAGAACCGCACTCCCACTAGCAGCGCGTGTAGCCAGCCTGCGCTGCAGGTACATTTTTAGCATTTTTATTTATTCCGCAATATTATTTGTTTATACAATTTTTTATAAATTTTCAGCATACACACATAACATTTATATACAAAGTAGAATTACACACATATAAACCACATCATATCATAGACATGCAATAGGCTCATCGATCATCATATACATTTATATATCATCTCATAAATTTATATATCATCTCATAAGTTTAATATCGAACACAAAGATCAACTTTTCCTAGTTTAACTTCGCTAATATCCAACAACATTATGTTTAACAACAACTAAGAACCAACCTACTCATCACCACCACATGGTCAAATGAAAAAAAAAACAAAAGACACCCCACATTCCATTATGTAATATGGAGAACAACTTGTCTCCATGTTTTATGTTCATCCGATTCAGTATACTTTTCCATCCTCTTATTCTTACGCAGCCATCATCTTCAGCTTTAGTGGAGTAGTCAGTGCTGAAGAGGACATCCCATGCCCGTGCAGAAACAACTATAAGCTCGCCTTGAGGAGGCATCCACTTAGGCGTACACGCTGCCGGGATTCTCTGTTGAAAACATACGAGTAAAAATACTTAGTAATACATTATACTTAATGTTAGGTTAAAAGATTTCTAAAAATGGACTAGTGTGATAGAATAGTAAAAAATCTTACCATGGTATAATATTTTACATGTCCTGGACACAACTTGACAACAAATGAAACATATGGTGTATAAGGTTCGCCAATATTATTCAAGTTCACAAACGAAGGAACACCTTTAAGAACATTGATGAAATCATCTTGTTCATCAATTGTCAGGTCAAAGCCACCATTATGAAAAGTATTATCAAACATCTTCCAAACTTTTTTTGGATCATGGAGATAAACTAACAATTATAAATAATTTTTCAACTTGGTAAGCAAGAAAATAAGGAAGTAAACAAGTCAAAGTTGTTTAAGAAACTCACGTGGAGATAGAACTAACTTAATGTCGTCCACTAACATCCAAATGTCCTTATTTCGAAATGTTTGACCATCTCGAATATTGACAAAGTCCAAGATCAAATGTTATTTGCATATCTCCTCTAATGCATATGCCTTTCATAGTGCATACCAATTTGGACAATGAAAATATGTGCTATTTGGTTCATTAAAGACCTCGACCTTTACATTTATATCATCTTTCGTCTTAATATTGACACCTTTTTTGGCATTCTCACGCCACTAATCGATTTTGACAAAGTCGCAGATGTGAGGTCTTGCGTAGCAAGGGATGTGCTAGTTGATTATAAAAAAAGTACACGTCAAAACAAAAAGTAAGTGAAGCATGCTTAAATAAAAATATGTCGCAGAAGTTGCATACCGTTTGAAATTCGAAGCCCTCCCTAAGCGTGATGGAAACCCTAATTGCCTCCTGTCATTGCTAAAAGTAGGAAAATGATTCAAATGTCACTATATTTATATCATTGACATTCTTAAAAAATAGCAAAAGTAATGATTAAAAGTAATTTGATGCTAAAACACCGTTTAATTCCTGTTTTAACAAATCTCAAGCACTCGATATGTCCTATTTTTCTAGCACAAGTCATGCCGAAATCCATGGAAATTTTCGACATGAAATTTGCTAAAAATTTGACATATCAAGCGCCTGAAATTCGCCGGAACGGAAATGATTCGACATTCCGGCAAAACATAGGCAACTCATATCCTGCAAACTATGATCCTCAATATGCTAACAAAAGGACAATTTAAACTACAAAAGCACCACACACACATATTTTTCCCTAGCAATGATATGAACCCTAACAATGCATCCATAGCAATAGCAATCTAACAAAAATCCACATTATGTTTCAATCTAACAAAAATCCTACATCATGTTTCAATCTAACAGAAATTATACGAATTGAGAGAGGGGATTGAGCAGGAGACTCACCAGTGGGCGGCGGCGGCGTGGAGGAGCGGGGCGGGTTGGGGAGGCGGCCGGCGGTGGAGGAACGGGGCGGCGGCGACGGTGGAGGACGGGGCGGCGGCGGTGGAGGAATGGGGCGCGGCGTGGATGTTTGGTGCGCGGGGAAGAGAGTGAGGAGGGAAGGATGTCGTAAGCCTGGTTTAAGTGATACCGTCTGCAGCGCGGGTGGCCGACACTGCGTTGTAGATGGCCGGGCCACCTACAGCGCGACATAGCAGTGGCGCGCTGCTGACATGTGGGCCCAAAAAACCCGGTCTGCGGTAGCCGAATTAGCAGCGCGGGCCTACGTACACGCGCTGCAGATGTATATGACATCTGCAGCGTGGGGTTGGACAAACACGCCACTAAAGTGGTTAGCCACGGGAACACAAATTGTGAACCCATATTAGCAGCGCGGGCCTTAGAAGCCCGCGCTGCCAATGATCAGTCTCCTGCAGCGCGCTCCTTCTGCCCGCGCGCGCTGCTAAATTTCACCTGCAGCGCGGCCCCTGTAGGGTGCGCTGCTAATAACGTCCATTCTTATATGGCCAAAATCCTAGTAGTGAGATATTCCTACTCCTCACATCACATCTATCATAAGGCTTTCTCTTGCATAATGATTGTCCTCATTTGTGTGAGGCTTTCTCATTTTTTGAGTTCCTACCGTCATTGTTCTCTTTCCATTTAAGTTCCATTTATCTTGCTCGCGCTCATTCAATGCATGAGTTGCTCGAATGTCAAAAAGGATCATATTATAATGTAGTCGTGTATCTGACTGAAACTCTGGGGTAGTATTATGACATGATTCCAATAGACTGAGAAAAGCGAAGGTTGACTATGAGTTCTCAATGTAACATATTTTTCTTCTAAACCTTCCCCACTCATGTCATGGAAAATCCAATTGGAGACATTTGATTCACGGAAAGCAAGAGCTTATATTGCCTTTATGTTCTTTCATTTCTTATTTCAATACTAGATATAGTCTCTTGATTTATATTATTTTTTCTCAGCTTATACATCTTGATTACATACTTGATTGTTCTTGATTATGTGGGTAGCATGTCACCTAAAAAATTATCTTTGTTATCATTTACCTACTCGTGGACGAGCATGAATTAAGCTTGTGGACGTTGATACGTCTCAAACGCATGTATAATTTTTGCTTGTTCCATGCTTGCTTTATGACATTATTACATGCTTTTATATAACTCCACACCAATTTTGAGCATTTTCTGGAACTAACCTATTAATCCAGTGCCCAGTGTTATTTCCTGTTTTCCACTGTCTTTTTGTTTCAGAAACCATACACGGAAAATATTCTTCGAATTCCCTTAAAAATTTACGGAGATGGTTTTTTACCCGAGACGAAGACAAATGTGCAAAGAAGTGTGGGAGGGGACCCACCAGGGGTCCTGGCGGCCAGAGGGCGCGTCCTGGACACTGTCCGCGCCCCAGGTTGCCCGGGAGCCCTGGGTCTCCCCTCCCCCCGAGATCCTCCCTTGCCTATATAACCTTCCTATCCTAAAAGTTATGGAGGAGGAATAATTTTACCAGAAGCCGCCATCATTCGCCGCCACACCGAAAGATTGATCTAGGGTTGCTGGAGCCATGTCCCGCCACTCCGTCAAAGGGGTAGATAATCCCCAGGGGCCTCTTCCATGCCATGCTTGCCTCCCGGATTATGCGTGAGTAGTCCACCCTTGGACCTTGGGTCCATGTCAGTAGCTAGATGTTTGTCTCTTGTCCTTTGTGCTTCACTAATTAGTTCTTCTGAACTTCCTATCATGATCAAGTCACTTCATAAATGGTTACTTACCCCTGATCTTTTTATTGTGGAAAGAGCTTATTCATTTTTTGTGGGCTACTATTAGAGGTCCGGTCTTTAGAAATCACTGTAGTAAATAAACTTTGAAGTATCATGTAAACTCCTTACTTATTTTCGGCCATTCTTTTTTAATCTTTGGTGACAAATACAATTCCACTTCATAAAATGAGTGAATGTCAGAGAAGGCGAAGTCCCAAGTATCTTTTAAACTCTCACTATCTTGCCTTGTGAAGTAATAGTTGTTGTCGATACTATGCTTTATACATATTCTTATGGTGCCATTGTCTTTATGAATGTAATCATAACTTCTTTACATTTTGTAGGAAAGACATGCAAGTGGATGAGGAATCATGAACCGATGGTTTATCATCAACGGGATATTTTGTGTATTTTTGACTGGATTGTCCGAGATGCATTTACCTATCATTTTGTAAATCCACATTGTTCCTCAGACAATGAACCATAATGTTTCCTCTATTTAGTTACTTAGTTAAATTAGTTTATGGGAAAGTTGGATGGTTATTATGCTCACAATAGTTGAACTACTTATATGTGAAAATTGATAAATGTGTGTTATTATTGTTTGGTTCTCGTTCAATAATGTTTGAGGGCATGCACGTTATTGTCATGAAATATGTAACTCAATTGATAGTATGTTGGTAACGCAAATGCTAGCTGCAAAACAAACACCATCTGAATTTTGGTTGGGAAAGGCTAATGTGAGGGCCAACAAAAAGATGGTCGGCAAAAAATACATTGTACGATAGTCGATCGGGAAAGGTTCATAGCAAGCCCAATGGACTGCATGTTGGTCGGAAGGCCCATGGCAGGCATAACAGATTGTTGGTCGGGAAAGTTACCCCATAGCCGACAATGTCTAGGCTTTTTCTAACAATATGTGCGGTTGGAAATACTTTTTCCCAATCAACCGTTTATGACGGAAGCCGTATTCTTGATCTAGCTACTTGTCTATTGGATGTAGTGTTTTGAAATAGTGGTTACTCCATCCGTTCAATATTAATTGCCGTTGAAGAGGATATATCTAGCCTTGAAGTACATCTATATACACCCGTTTCAGCGATAGTTAATATGGAATAGAGAGAGTAGTGTGACACGAAGTATCTAGTCATGAGGTCAAATGTGCGTGATATCCTAATCGTCAGTTGATGTGTGTGGATCTCTGCCATATCCTTTTGTTGGTGAATACATGAACATGGTAATTGGTGGTGGGATAGTAATACGTACTGTATGCGTTAGTGTTCATGTGTGGGACATGTCAACTGTCGATTGCCGTCAACCTAGAGGGGATTCTGGATGGGCGTCGCAACCTCGAAGCCTAGCCGTGGATCAGGAGTCGAGAAATACATTTGGTTCGTGGCTCATAAAAATTGGTTTCCATCATGTGTGGTTGGAGGGGCAAATTGATAGCTAGAAGCTACTCAGTGCATCTTCTCCACCAAAACATGTGGGTCACTTTGCATCGGCGTTGACGCGTTGTTTAAGGATGGCAATCAGGAGGTGAGTTGATACATACTCAAATTTTCTCTCTTGCTCGCGGTATGGCCTTGATTTTGGGTTGAAATCCTTTCGTTACCGATGGTAGATCCATGTGGCGGGGTCATTCGGCGTCTGGGCTGAAAGACATTTGACAACTACTGACGCAATAACTGATTGCCGAATGTGGGCCATGTACTTACAAAAGTGGTAAAATACTAATCGCTATACAACCTGTATACCTGAAGGAGTGTGATTCTAGAAAAGAAGTGACGATAGGGAAAAGCAGTGCATTTGAGCTCGTGCTCAGATTAGCATTTTTAGAGCAGTATTTACTATATTAAAAAAACTATATTGTGGATATTATGTTGTTACATTGTGTCTGGCTTTTAGAATGCGGATTTTGTACATGTGTAAGCGGGTACATGTGATATCTTATCCGTGCGTTGTTGTTTGAGATTTCTGCCAAAAAATATATATTTATTGCACTATGCGTTTATTTTTATTATAGCTTCCATAAGATGTAGTTATTTGAATACATACCATAACTTTCTACCAACATATATGAAATGGAACTTAAAATTGTTTCATTGTTTGTAGGATTCTAAAAATATAGGAGCAAAGAAAAGATATGACTAATATGCTATTACGTATTGGTTTCTATATAATTTGAAAATGCATGGTTCAATTCACTGGAAAAGGGAAGAATTTTTCTTAAGGATTAGGTACATTGCATTGGCTTTTGTATAAAATATGCAATGTTCCTAGCACAGTTTTTACGAATCTCAAATCAATCTTTTAGCATTGTGCGGATATGATATCACATGTATCCGTTTGTACATGTACATATGCATTTTTATGGCTTTTACTACAAGTGTAGAATAAGTTATTTTACGCTCACGCTTTCCCTTAGTTTTTCTATATATACAATGCATCTACACCTAGTAAATAATCTGTACAACGTACGTCCAGAATTCAATCACCGCTCTCAAGATGTGTTGTCGCACGAAGTTCGATGATGCACCCATAGAGATATAACACCGTAGCAAGCTGAAAATTCACTTAGCAACACAAACAGGGTTATATTTGAGTGATTTTTGTGAAAAGACAAATGCTTTCGGTTAGCCCAAAATAAATTGTGACTAGAGTGAACGTCCACCTTTTTGAAAATAGTAATTAACATGCATGTTAGTCATACTATTTATCGAAAGTTCGAAACACATGTTGAATAATGCTAGTACCAGCTAGTTGCACGTGCTCTGTACGTGAAAAATTAATCACACATAAAAAGTAATATGGTTTGGGAGTGCCACCGGGGGGGGGGGGGGGCTCCTCTCCCCCGATAGTATATTATCAACTAGTTAGCTTCCTGCATGTGCTACTACAGATTAATTGATCATTACAGCTATTAATTGTGGAGCTCACAGTTAAGATTCCCCAATTCCCATCCTCGTTCCTAAAAGGAAGCTAAACCGGAAATGCACCCTATTTTAGTGCTTTAATGCAACTCTCTTTGCAGTCGGGACACTCCTGTCCTCCCCTTATTATCGCACTACATATCAAAAAAACTGATAATGAATCTATGGTGCGATGAAATGAATGCAATGCACACTGGATGCCACATAAGCTACTACGTAAACTCATATTGTTTTAGTTATCAAATAGACCGGTGCACATACTGTAAAATAAAGAAGAACTTATTCGGTGTAGTGTAGTAGTAGAGGATCGTGTGGTCAGCGGAGACTATGACCACGTTGTGCACACGGAAGAAAATGAAGGAGTTCAAACTTTAAGCAAGGAGCCATTTGGTGTGTAGACCATGTGGCCTGGCCAGGCCACACCGTCGTAGACCACACTAGGGCTCCGCACACGCCCCTCGTCCTCCGACGCCCGCCTCCTCAGGCTGGTCGTGCACACCGAGACCCCCGTACCGCCTGAGCAGGTACACTGAAAGCCCGACGCACCCCAAAACTAGGAGGAAACACAAGGCCACCTCGCAACGTAGCTAGTATGGGTCCATCGTGCTCCTGCAATATAAAATACATGCTAAAAATGAACTCACAAACAACTCTAAAAAAATATACACGCGAGATATGTTTGGTATCGTGGTACTAGACTCTCAGTCCAAATTTTTCTTCTTCCATTGCCTCTGCTGAATCGGAGCCTAGGGGACATGGTATATACCATATGTGTGCGAGTACTACGAGATATTACACGTGTTACACTCGTGACCGCTGGAGCATCTCACTACTAGAAAAAAGGGCTCTAATGACACACCTAGTTTGGTTACTAATGGCGCACTACGGTGCGCCATTACTAGCACGTCATTAGTAAGTGATAGTAATGGCGCACATCTGGTTGCGCCATTACTATCTTGTATACTAATGGCGCATCCGAAGTGCGCCATTACTAAGGTCACAAATGCGCCACTAACGTTACTGATCCCACCACATTTGTATGTTGTGCTCTGGGTTACTAATGGCGCACTTTTAGGAAGTGCGTCATTGCTGTGTTTCTCCACATGCGCCACTAAGGCACACTATGTGCGCCATTACTATGAATATTAGTTTTTTTTTCTTTTGCTTTTCTGTATTTGCACAGGTTACAAACAGATATAAACAGCAGATTTATAAACAGCACAGATATAAACAACAAATTTATCGAATACAATAGAAGATTAGTCTCCGATTATAAATCATCATATTAATTAGTCTCCAAATTCAAAATACCGAACAAAGTTAGAACATTACAAGTCTCGAGTAGCGAGTTTGATCACATTACAAGTCGATATATCTAAACTACCATGACATTGAAGAAGAGGGTGGCGATCACGATAAGTATCATCGTGACCAAAGTGATCTTCATCCGGTTCCTCCTCCGCTCCCTCCTCTCCCCCGCTAGATAGCGCGCGTATCTAGCTTCCGCCTCCGCCCTTGTGGGGTACCCTTTGTAACTGTTACCGCTAAAACGGTGAACCTGTCTCCGACAATCCTCCCAATCGTCGTAGACTCCGGGAATCCTACCAATGTACACGACATACGACGGCATCTGCTTTATGCACTGGACAAACAAAACATTAAGAGAAACTTACATATAATATTTAAGCGGTGCATACGTATACAACAAAATTAAGGACCAAAGGAAGAGAAAAGCAACACACATTAATAGCACACGGTTCATGGTCCTAGTAATAAATAGCATCGATTACATATAAGTTGAATGATGACTGTTTAAACTAAGGAGACATATGTACAGACAAGTTCATAAAAGTTTATACAACACACACGAGATCTCGTCGATAGTCCAGAACTACATAGCTAGGCGCATGGGCATCAAGAATTTTGACTCCGCTCACGGGCCGGAGCGTGGGTGAAGCCGCCGTCTTTCGTGATGGTCATGAATGAGCGATCGCCGTCAGCCTGCAATCTTAGCATTGTATCTATTTCACGGTTGGACAGTTGATTGTTGAGGTAGAACTCCTCCGTGTTACGAAGGACATCTTCAGAGACGATTCCTGCCAACTCCGACTGGATGCGAAAGAATTCTTGTCTGAGGTCGGCGTCTTGGATTACTGACAAGCGTTCGGCCCAGTGCTTGAGATGAGCTGGGAGAGTAAGCTGCTGCTGGGCCCGTACGAACGCCCGCATGTGATGGATGGCGTAGTAGGCATCCTTCTGACCGCCAGGCGGCTGCTTGACGCAGGCGAACTTTGTTACGTGAGTGAACACATGCGCGCCGTACCTAACAGCTTCCTTCTTGAAGGTGACTCCAGATTTGGAGTAGCGCGAGAGAGCCTCATCGAGAACTTTCTTGATATTTGTGTAGTCTTTGTTCGACTCACGGTCCGGGTCCAAATACGTGGCCATGGACCATTTCGGGTTTAGAGCGATGAGTGTGCACTTTGTTTCATCACTGCACACAACACAGATGTTAGGAGGAAAAGAACGACCGAAATCTAAGCAAAACCTAGCGAGGGGATGACTTACTCGGGAAAGTAAAGCAGGAGGAAGTTGTCCTTATCCTTGTTCGCCATAATGACGTCTTCGAGGTAATCACTAGCGAGTCGCCGGTCCCCGGGGCTGGTCAAGAGCTTGGCACGCATGTAGAAGGGGTCGACTATAACGATGTCCGGGATCTTGTCTCTAATGATCCGCATCTCCATACTAAGCGCAAATAGCCGAACGAATGTGTAGTGCAGCGGAAAAAGGTGAAACATGGCGAAGATGTCATCAAACCGCAGGAAGATCACACGTCCGATGTCGCAAGCAACAAAGCCCTTTCCCTCTGGCACCTTGGCGGTGAAAACCGGGTATGCCACATCATTCTCTCTGAGACGCCGCGTCTCTGTATTCAGAACAACGTCATGCAGACTCTTCATAGCGCCGGTTGCAGCATCGAGCATTGCAGCAGATAGCATCGGCCTACCCGCCACATGCACCCTCGACATGATTCCGTCGGGTCTTGGTGGCCCGTCTTGAGCACGGATCGTCGGTGCCGGCTGGCTCGCAGTAGTGGGACCCTTCCTCCTTCTTGTTCGTCCCTTCTTCTTCGGCTTCTCATGTAATGGGACCTTTACCTGCTCGGAGACCGCCTTCCTGAGTGTGTTGGGGCTGATAACATTTCGCGCCTCGGCCATCTCAGCCTCGGTGAAGGCGGTAGCTGGAGGCGTCTCCTGAGAACTGAACAGTCGACGCTTATTGTTGAAATTCATCTCCGCGCTACGAGCTGGGTGGGAGGAGTCTTTTGCACCAAGGTTTGGTTCTTGAGAAGCAGGCGGGAAAAGGTCGTCCATGTCGCACCCACCGAGTTCCTCGTAGAATTCATCGACACGGGCAAGTAGTGTGTTGGTGTTGGTGTTGCTCCGATCTTGTGCCACATCGATGTCCGTGGGGTGGTGGCCCGGATCAGCCGACGGCGTTGCAGCGGTCTTGGCATGGCTTGGCGCCGGCACGACTGGCGGTGGGGTGGAGTAGTTCCCCACCCCCAAACGAATCTGGCTCTTCGGCAAAAACATGCTCCAGTTCAAGCAGTCGTGGAGGTCCATCACATCTTCGTCCTCGGCTCCAGGGGGTCGATAGGGAGGTAACATTTCGCCGTAGCCATCCAGCACCCGAATCAATTGAACCTTATACACGTTGGCTGGCATCGGATTACCATGGAACACGCGGATGCCCGGTTGAACGATTCTGCCCACGGCAACATCGACCAACTCCTCGTCCACGAAGTGCAGGAGAGTGCATGGAACATTGACGGTGCCCTGCGAAAACATGTAGGGCGTCAAGGATGCCCAGTCAAAGGAAAAAGGAGATGAAGTCATCGGCCAAGGCTTAGTTACCGTGATGGCGTCGAGCTCGGCTAATGTCGATGGACCGCCAACGGCGGGCGGGAATGTGACGGAGGGGGATCTTGCTCCTGAGGTGCCGGGCGTTGGTGTTTTACGCTCCAATACTTGCGCCGCCGCCGGGGTCACAAACGCATCCGTCATCGGGGTCACCGTCGCGGCCGCAGCCGGGGGCACCGTCCTGGCCGCCGCCGGGGTCACAAACGCATCCACCACCGGGGACACCAACGGGGCCGCCGCCGCTGCTGTCGCGTTGTGAGAGTTGCTGCCCATGAAGCTGGGAATCGGGGGCAAGCCCTCTTGACCGCTCGCAAGCCAGTCTCGCATGAACACAAACAAGGAAGGCATCATGTTGTTGAGCGCATGTCCGACTTGTTCTTCCACAATGCGTGGAATCTGCTCCATTTTTTCCTGGAGTTGTGCCTCCGAGCCGCTAGTGATTCCTCCTTTCGCCTAGTGCTATATTAGTTCGATCATTTTGTGGAACAGCCTTTGCCGGACACACGACCAGCTGACGATGGCTTACTAAGCTTATCCTTTTTCTTGAGTGTGTTGATCGCCCTATTTAAAGAGTTGTCCCAAGGGGCGATAGGCGGGGACCCCGCACTGCTGCCTTCAGTTTCCTGCACAAGGAACGCCGGGACCATTCAGAAATTTGGCTTCGCTAATTTTAAAATGCAACCATATGGAGCTAATTTAACATGGGGAAGTATTCTTTACCAGAAGACGCTCAAGCTCCTCCACCTTCGGATCCGTCGTAAGCTCCCCTGTTACCGGGTTCCTCTTGTATCGGGCCCTGACATAGTTATCTGTAGGCTTATCTCCGTATTTTTTGAAGAGGGGCGATAGGCCTTGCGCGGCACGCTCCGCGTCCTCCTTGTCCCATTTTGGTTCCGCCACTCTATAACCGCCGGGACCGAGTCTGTGAACCCCTAAGTTCAATTCCCGCATACTTTTCCCCCACTGACTCGATTGACTGGTTGAGGTGTCCTCGCACTTGAGCTTGAACTCCTCGTAGTCAGTTTCGCTGATCGAAGGATTTGACTCCTTGATCTTCTCGTAACTAACACCTTTACTAATCATTTTCTTCACCGTGCTTCTCCAAGTAGCCAGGGATGTGCTCATCTTCGTGAGGGCGGCACTGTTCACTTTATTCCCGTGGAGTCGTGTGTTTGCGAATTGAGCGGGGAACTTGTATCGGTTGTGCAGCTTCGTGAAGAGGAGGTTGCGCAAATTCGCTCGGTCAGGATGCCTTAGGTTCTCGGTGTTGATCGAGACGGTGCCCCGGAGAATGCACCCGAGTTGTCCGGCGTACCCACCGACTAATTCTTTGGGCGCCGTTGGAAGCCCATTTTTGTCCACTTCGGTAAATTCCTCCTTGACGGTGCCTAGCTTGCTCGGGCGCCTCTCCTTTTTTTGTCTCTTCGGTTGGCTTCCATCTGTGGGTTGGCTGCCATCATCAGTGGCGGGATCGGCCTCCGCGGCACCACAATCATCCCCGCTAGCGGTTGTGTACTCGGGATCGGTAGAGTCATCCCCGATGCCCTCGTAGCGGGGTTGAGGATGTGGATCATCGTCTATGCTCATCTCCCAATATTGCTTCTGGTGGTGCGAACCTCCGGCCTCATCGTTGTCGGCCATCTACACCCACTACATAGGATAAGAAAAAATGCTACTAGAGTGATTGGATGATATCAGGGTAGCTAGTATAGCTAGGATAAGAAAAAAGTTCTTGATGTTTCTATTATGATGTGTGTAGGCTTTCATCCTGCCAGTGATCAAATCTGCAAGTGCCTAACACTATATGCTACTGTGGAGATTGTTGAGCTATGTAGTTGGACAATTACATGCAAAGCACCTTCTAGGTCAAGAAAATTAACAAAGGTCATGGACGAATTCACGAAAAAATTCGGCATGACCTTTGCTAATTTTCTTGAGCTAGGACCCCATTCTCAACCGAAACGGAAATTAATCGACATTTCGGGAGAATGGGGTCATTATTTGTACCTGCACAAAAATGGCAGAACAAGCATATAGGCAGGACTGCATATATTAAAAATGCAAAATGTGCAGAGTGAAGAGCGCAATAAAAGTTTCCCCAATAGGTGTCAACCAAATCCAGCAGCACTCTTGTGCCCATCCAACCTGAAGCTTATAATGGTGTACTACATCTAGTATCTCAGTAATAATTACAAACTGTTTCATCTGTAAATGCAATGCATCTTCAAACAAGACTTCCCCAGCAAAGACTCTGTATCCAATGGCAGCTACTCAAACTAACTTCAGTCTACGAAAGTGTTGACAGGGCAGTGCAATTACACGGTTGATCAGAGCAAGATGGTCCCATGGCACAATAGTTATTGCGAAAAGCACTACAGTAACTCAGAACAATCAGCCATGGCAACGTCATGTTTCAGCACCAAGTGACTTACATAACTCTTTCAATATAAATGCAGATAAGTAAATGTTCAGAAGTACTACCTACTACTAGTGGATCATATTGCCTTCAGAAGAGAACCAAATGTACGATAAAAATAAGCACTTTTCAGAACCATAGAACATTTTTCAAGCAAGCATATAGGCAGGGCTGCATGTATACAAGCATACAATAAAGGTGATCAAGATTGCTAAGTTCAGCACATAGTGACTCATTTAAATTTAGTGCTAGAGACTCATTTAAATTTCCTCAGTTCAGCACATAGTGACTCATTTAAATTTAGTGCTAGAGACTCATTTAAATTTTCTAAGTTCAGCACATAGTTCAGTGAGCAGGGAAAAAGGAATCTGTCCATATGAATCACTAAAGCTAGCATTCCGTTAACAGCCATCGAAAACATTCAGTTGGAGTGTTTGCAACATCATGGTTCAGTGAAGTGCTGCAACACTGTCAATCTGCAGTTCACATGATTCTAATAGAAATTTCGTGGTGTATCATACCATACACTACATGTTTTACTCCGTATAACTTTAGTTATTATTTCATTTCCTTTAGATACATCACCTAAAGAATTCACATTTGGAAAGCACAAACCATGAATCGAGAACAAAATCCACCAGAAAATTCCTACGGTTTAAGAACACAATTAAGTTTTTTAACCCGTGCATTGGCTTTGTCTTCCTAGGTGTAAAACTGAAAATTAAAGCCCCTAATATAGCTATCAGACTACCACAACCGACAACAAGTGAGGAATCCATACAAATGCAAGTAGAGCATGAATTGGTGACAAATACCCTAATATACTTGAGGTTGGGGTTGACCTGCGGCGGCGGAGGTCGATGGGCGAGACGGCGGCAGGACAGAGACCTGCACCTGCTCTTGAGGTCGGCGGTGGCGCGGCTGGGAGATGGTGTGGGCGGTGGTGTGGACGGAGACGACAGGCGGCGGCGAGTCCTCCAGAGAGAGGCGGAGGGGGAGGTGTGTGTGTGTGTGTGAGAGAGAGAGAGGACGTGGGAGGAGGCGCGCGGGGTCGCCGAAGGTGTGGCGGTCGGTGGAGGGGGGGTCGCCGGAGTGGGGGTCGCCAGAGGGGGGCACCGGGGCGCGGGGGCGCGGGGTCGCCGGAGGGGGGCGGCGGCGAGATGGGGTTCGAGAGAGAGAGAGAGTACTGTGTGAATGAATCAGGGATCGAGCCCAATCGAAAGATAACCCTAACTTGGCATAGCAATGACGCACTTTCTGGAAGTGCGCCATTAGCATAGGCATAGCAATGGCGCATTTTTCGTAGGTGCGCCATTAACGCTTTTAATATTTTGTTATTTATAATTATAATTATAATTATGTGTTAGTTTTATATTGTGTAGTAATTATAAACACATGGCAATTTTAATACTCCCTCATTCCTAAATATAACAAAAACTATCAACATCTACAATACTCCCTCCGTTCCTTTATATAAGGTGTATTTGTTTTTTAAGAAAAACATTGACCAAGTTTTAAGAAAAATATATCAATATCCATAAAAGCAAATTTATATCATTTAGTTCATCATGGCAAGTAGTTTCATATTTTATGTACTAAAATAATATAATGCTCATAATATAAAATAATATAATATTTAAAAGATCTCTAAAAATAATCATTCACATGCTCATAAATGAGGTTGAAATCAAGTGACATGAAATAACAATCGTCGTGATTGGATCTTAGCTATCATCTTTTCACAATATTTTTGCCCTTCTTTTTCGCGTTTGCATAATTTAGCCCCGGAAACCCTTGATTTCTTCTCTTGAACGGGCGACCGCATTTAGGTAGGGTGGTCCTGTTTCTTCTTGTTTTGTATGCTACTGCATCATCGTCGTCGTCATCTTCAATCTTTGGGTCGTCGTACTTGTCGAAGTCTTGCTCGTTGGCGGCTCCATCCATTCCGATGATGTTCCTTTTGCCTCTCCTCACGACAACACGGCTGGGTTTTGACGGGTCGGTAATGAAGAAGCATTGGTCCACTTGGCTAGCCAGTACCCATGGCTCATTTTGCGCAGTGACGTTTGCGCCCGCGGTCTTGGATTTGGCTTCGGGTATAACCATGGTGGTGAAATACCGGCTTTCTTTTACGATGCTCTTGGCCCACCTGACGCGGAACATCGGCACCTTCTCTCCAGCGTAGCTGAGCTCCCAGATCTCCTCGATCCTTCCGTAGTATCTTTTCTTGACGTTACCGGTGTAGGCTTCCATCGTTACCCCAGAGTTCTGATAATCGCTCTTCATGTCCTTTTCCTCGGTGTAGAATGTGTAGCCGTTGATATCGTACGCTTGATATGTCATCAGGTTGTGCTCGGAGCTCTGTGACAAGGCGAATACGAGCTTTTCTTCCTCAGAAGAGTCCTCATGTAAAGGGTACGATAGAAGCTTGTCCTTGAACCAACGCGTGAAGCATGAGTTGTGTTCTTTGAGTACATCTCCGTCCGTCCACTGTTGGCCTCGGTCATTGTACGTCTTCTCAATTGATGTTTTGTGCTCTACCACCCAAAGATCGACCAAGTCAATGTGTTGGAGCGCGACTAGGTTTGCTCTTTCAAAGTCGGCGAGTCGATCGTGGAAGTCGACATGCATTTCGCGGCGACCCTCGCGGTGACCACATCCAGCGAGCCTGCCGAGGTGCCTGTTGACGGGCAGACCAACGGGGTTATCGATGCCTAGATAATTCGTGCAAAAGGAGATGCACTCTTCGGTCAGAAAGCCTTGGGCTATGCTTCCATCTGGACGTGCCCTGTTGCGAACGTATCCTTTGATCACACCATTCATCCTCTCGAAATGCATCATGCTGTGTAGGAACGTCGGCCCGAGTTGGATGATACCATCCACGATATGGACAAGGAGATGCACCATGACATCAAAGAGTGCAGGCGGGAAGTATATCTCGAGCTCGTATAATATCACCACGGTCTCTTCTTGTAGCCTTCTGAGTTGCCTCACGCCAACCGACTTCCGAGAGATGACATCGAAAAAGTTGCATAGGCCAAATAGCGTTTCACGGACGTGGTCATCCATGATCCCGCGCATTGCAACCGGAAGTAGCTGCGTCATCATCATGTGACAGTCGTGATACTTCATCCCGCTGAACCTCTGCTTCGCTGAGTCTAGGTATCTGCTGATCTTCCCAGCGAAACTGTAAGGAAGTTTTATTCCTAGGAGGCAGTTGATAAACTGCTGGATCTCCTTCTGACTTAGAGTGAAGCACACGGGGGGGGGGGGGGGCAGTAATAAGGTTCGCTCTGCTTCTTGGCCTTTTTGCCTTTGCGATGACTTTCCGTGTCCTCCGGTGGCTCATCATCATCGTCGTCGTCGTCGTCATCATCACATCATCATTAGGGCGGTTTGCGTGAAGCTCCTCCCTGATGCCCATTGATAGCAAGTCTGCCCTTGCTTTCGGCCCATCTTTGGTCTTTTCTGGCATGTTGAGCAGGGTAGAAAGCAGACTCTCGCACACATTCTTCGTGATATGCATGACATCAAGGCTGTTTGGCACACCGAGGATGTTCCAGTACGGCAAGTCCCAAAAAACAAACCTCGTTTTCCAGACCTTCAACAACGGCTCTGGCGCCTTTCGCTTAGAATTGATCTTTCCTGGCGGTGGGCACTCTTTCCAATTTGTCAACAACATGTCTATTTCGGTGCCGCTCCTCCTACGTGGGGCCTTTCGGGGTTAGGCTATTCCATCGAACAGATCCTTGCGTTTTCTCCATGGGTCATTGTGAGGAAGCCATCTTCGATGTCCCATGAACACGGTTTTTGAAGACCCGGGATCCTTAGGTAGCTGGTGATACGTTGTGTCGCCCATGCACCTAGCGCATCCACAGTGTCTGTGGACCACCTGCCCCGCGACATACCCTAAACCGAGATAGTCGTGCACCGTCGTGAGCAGTGCGGCTTTCATAGCGAAATATGTTTCTTCTAGAGCATCCCACGTATTGACTGGCGTTCTCCATAGCGTATCTAGCTCTTCTTTTAGGAGCCCCAGATACAGATTGAGGTTGTTTCCTGGTTGTTTCGTCCCTTCAATTAGCACACTCATGTGCATGTACTTTCTCTTCATGCACTCCCAGGGGGGGATGTTGTACATGCACACAAACATTGGCCAGGTGCTATGTGTGCTGCTCTGGTTGCCGAAAGGATTGAATCCATCGGTTCTCGCGACCAACACTACGTTCCTTGGATCCTTCCCAAAGTCCTCCTCGAAGTTCAATGCCTCCCCACTGGGTCCCATCAGAAGGGTGACTCAACATCCTATCTTTTTCTGGATCATTTTTTTCAGCTTCTTCTTTTTGCTGCTTCCTTTCTGCATGCCAGCGCATGAGCTTAGCTTGCTTAGGGTCCGTGAAATAACGCTGCAGACGAGGAATGATCGGAAAGTACCACACCATTTTTTGAGGAGCTTTCTTCTTCTTCTTGTATCGACTGGCGCCGCACTTCGGACATACGGTAGACTCCGCGTACTCATGCCGATAAATGATGCAATCGTTAACGCAGACATGGTATCTAACATGCGGTAAATCCAGAGGACACACGATTTTCTTCGCCTCATTGAAACTGGTCGGGCACGTGTTCCCCTTGGGAAGGTCTTGCCAGAATGACATGTTTTCGTCGAAACATGTGTCGGTCATTTTATGTTTTACTTTCATCTCCAGAGCCATGAGCGCTACTTTCAGGCGGGTATCCTCAGGATTGCATCATTCATACAATGGAGTAACTACGTCCATCTCAAGTTGATTCAGCTTGGCTTTCTCTCGGGCGGCAGCTCTTGCGTTATTACTCGCCTGGTTCAGAAGCAACTCTTGAAGATGAGGGTCCTGCACCCAGTCCATCGACGATGGTCCATCATCGCCGTCTTCTCCGGCATCTTCATCTTCATGATGATCATGCCCTTCGTCTTGATCTTCCTCATGATCATGTCCGGCATCTTCTACATGATGATTGTGTCCTGCATCGTGATCATGTCCGGGAGATTCTTCGTCTTCTCACCCGACCTCGGCGCTATTTCTGTTTACTGTTGCCCGGCCACCCTGGACGAATTCATAATCTTCTTCATCACCTTGCCACCGATAGCCATCCATGAAACCACGCGTGAGCAGGTGCCCCTTTATTGTTTGTGAATCCGGGTCCAAAAGGCACTTCAGCTTGCATCTTCGACACGGAAATCTTATCTCCGTCTCGTTCTTTTGAATCATCTCAGCCTTCGCGGATCTCAAAAACCTATCCACGATGCCTCCGGTCATCTTGCGAACCATGGTCGCCTGCGGGGTATAGAGCAAAACGATATTTTAGAACCAAATTTTTTTTTGGCATGACCTTGCCTAATTATTAGGACAAAAAAGAATGCAAAGTGTGCCAAATTTTTGCCGAAACGGAAATGAATCAACATTCCGGCAAAATATTGGCAACTATCGCATATGTGAGGTACCTGCAAACACACATGTACATACATATCCCATGATCATCACACATCCACTATCACAACACGCATACATATATACCCCATGATCATCACATCACACACCACACATATACACCAACAAAAAGTGTGTTCGAGAGAGAACAAACTAGATCTACACAACAATAAAGAGAGATACCTTACTTACCAATGAAAAAAGGAGATACAACTACTTATTTTGGGTAGATCTATGGTGCAAATAAGGTGAGGAGAAGGAAAGAACCGAGAGAAGCTTGTTGGAGGTGGGGAAAGTGAGTGTGGTGTGCTGCAAAAATATCTAGCTGCTCCCAGAGTTAGCAATGGCGCACCTCAGCAAATATGCGCCATTACTAACTCTGGGACAGGTGGTCCCAGCTGGCCAGAGGGGGACCAGGATAGCAATGGTGCACATCCAGGAAGTGCGTCATTAGCGTTATACACTTAGTAATGGCGCACTTCTGTGAAGTGCGTTATTGCTACGTCATCAGGCCTGGGCCCACGCCTCCCCTGACTTAGCGATGGCGCACTTCACAGAAGTGCGCCATTAGCCTCCCTCATTCCTTATGGCGCACTTCCAAATAGTGCGCCATTGCTAAGTCTGGGGAGGGGGCTTGTCCAGGAGTGACTGGGCGGTGGCGCACCTTCTGGTCCGTGCACCATTAGTAACAGGAGAACTAATGGCGCACCAGGGCATGGTGCGCCATTGCTATTTAGTAATGGCGCACTTCACACATGGTGCACCATTAGTGTCCATATTATCTATAGCTATTTTTCCAGTAGTGTCTGCATGGCCATGAGATTGTCATGAGCGTACGTCTTCCTCGACAACGTTCCGATGGGGAGGTAATCCCGTCATCGGTCTTCGTATGACTATATCAACCACGTTCACATGGGAACGTTTCCCACTTAACGGTCTACATCCAGGTATGTTACCGTTGCCTCCCGTTACAGCATTACACCTAGATAGATTTGGGTTTGGGCGTACGCTAGTTAGGAAAAATTGTTGTTTTCTGGTATGTAACCGTTCAACAAAGAGGGTCATGAGGGTTCAAAAGCCACAGATGGCGACCCATAGAGAGATTCGTTTACTGCATCAACCCCTATTGAGATCTTTCACCTACCATTATATGTTCAAGATAGAAATGAGGTCATGCAGATTCAGATCACTGTTACTGATATCACTCTTGATACTAAGATTATAGATGCTTGGAGATGTGTTTGGGGAAATAATTCCAATTTTAAAAAATACTACAACCTATGTTTTAGGGATGTCCTTTCTGACCCTGCATTCAACTGGATTTGGAAAGCAAAGGAAACAATAAAATTTAAAGTTGTCTATTGGTTTCTCTTGTTTGACAGTTTGAACACCAGAAACTTGCTCAAAAGAAAACACCTCAAAAACCAGGATGATTGCTAGGACTGCTTGCAATGTCAGAACCCACCTAAAGAGAGTGTGGAACACCTCTTCTTCCTTTTCCCCTTTAGTGTTACATGTTGGACTATGCTGGGAATAACTTGGCCTATGCAGGGGAATAGACTCAACTTTATTCACAAAGCCAAGGTTGATTGGTGGCATAAAATGTTTATTGACATTTTTATCTTTGCAGCCTAGTCCATTTGGAAGGAGGGGAATAACAAACATTTTACGGTAGAGGCTCCCTCCATCTTGTCTTGGAAAGTTAGATTCAAGGCTGATCTTTCCCTCCTTCTTGTATTGTTGAGAGCTTGTAATCTAGAACTCTTTTTAAACCTTCAGCAAATTTCCTTTGTACTTCTGTTGGCTCTTGGAAGTTGCTGCTGGCAAGGAGACTACTCATCTTCAAACCAGTAGTAGACTAACTCACATGTCACCCCCACCCATTCAATATAAAAGGAAGTGGGAGTTCTCTCTCACTGTTAGTCCCTTAGTGAAAAAAACAATTATAAAAACCCTTTAGTTAAGAAAGAATATAAAATAAACAAAATTTAAAAACTTGAAAGAAGATGAGGTTTCTAATTAATATACAAGAATATAATAAAAATAAAAAACAAAATTGAAACAAAAAATTATACCTTATACACAATATACAAGAATATTCATATAATATAGGGCAATATTGTATGGAACAGAAAGTCTATTAGTGGCGTTGGAAAAAATAACTCTCTATAGAGAGTGACAATAGTGCTGGCATAGGGTTATATGCAACGCCACCTATGTCTTAGGTTTTTTTGGATGATGGACCCCATATTTAAGTGGCGTCCAAACAAAATTCCATGCCAGCACTACAAATATAGAGCCGTCGTATGAAAAGATAAAACGTCCGCACTATTTGTGAAAAATAGTTGGCGTGTTTAAATTTTGGCGCACCAGAAATTAAAGTTAAGGATAGGCTTTTTTATACTAGTGTCATCTAAAGATAGGGGAATTTAATGAGCCATTTGCAATCTTTTTTTGAAGAAAAGGTAAAAAAACATTGAGGCGATTGAACAGACACCTTGTGGGAGGACATGGTGGGAGGAACATGACTGGTGAAAGAGCACCGACCAGGAACCCAATGGATGGAGGACAACACCGAGCCTACCTAGGTTGTCGCACAGTTGTTTCGTGAGTGTGGAGGTGACAAAAAAATCGATTCATAGATGTGGCGATGGAGATGACAACGATGGTCTATTTCTCTGCTTCAGGCAACATCGAACGGCTTCGGCTTGCGCTACCACCTTGTTCGCCATATCCAAGGTCCGGTGGTCCGATTCTTGGCAGCATACGACCTCGACGGCGACCGGAAGGAGCACCAAGATGATGGCCTCATCGGCAGTGAAAAATCCAATTCTAGCATCGCCAAGCGGCGGTAATGTGCATGAAATAGCATGGGGCTGCGGTTAGGCATTGTTCGATTGTGCTGCTCAGGGGGGTCGACGACGATGAGGGACGATGGACAAAGCGAGGTCGGTCAAGTGTACGCCTAAATATCTTGAGAAGCCACGCGGCCATAGTAAAAATGGGAAGATCGTATGTGGTTTAGGGAAATAAATTGTATATTTTGTAGGATTATACGATTTCTGGATTACTAGAAAGGCCTTAATCCCTCAAAATCAAAAAAATTCCTCAAATATAACATCTTAGGGATATGCTAAAATACGCCCTAACAATACGAGCAATCGTTATTTTGGTAAACTTGGAGGTGCACATATAATACTTGTACTTCATTTTCCACTTAAATCTGCAGTGCATGCTATCTTTCTGTCCACAAAATTCTGCATGTTACTACTACTTTATGCATGCCAAATGGTGATAAATTCTAACATGTGGAAATTCGCAATAAGTTCCATGGAAAAGGGGGAAAATCCATAATATGATCGATGCTATGTGGAAATTCAAGTAGCTGACTTCAATCAATTCGTAAGGAAAATCACAATCGTTATATTGCCTAATGGAGGATAGAAGAACCAACTACACTCATGAAAAAACCAAACAATTTTTAATCACCCTCCTGAAACCACTTTCTCTTTTTATGAGGGATGACCCTACATCATGTCAAAAGTTGCGGTGGACTATGGCTCATATCGTGCTTGGAACTGTAGGCCATGATGTAAGTGGGACATGATTTTTTGTATCTTCTAAAATATACCATTGTAGGTTGATAATTTATTCCTTATTACGATGAATAATTGATGTATGTTATTTTCACACAACCATGCCATGGAAGAGGCCAGAATGGCTAGGACATGAAGGATCGTCTGTGTGAACTTGAATCGTGCAAAATATAATATTGTTGCTTTATAAACCCAAATGGTCATATGAGGATTGCATAATTTTGAAAATATTTTGAAACTTAAATATCTCATTTTGGATTACTAATTTAAGTTAGGCTCCGTTGAGCTAGGGAGCAACAAGTAAAATGGATGTGCATCATTGAATGAAACCCTAACATTCCATATTCAAATAAGCTGGAGGTGGCAATGGGGCTCATAGATGATCTAGTTATTCATTCGATGTATATGCTTTCCAAGGCGAGACTGGATCAATGGAAATGAATTTTCTTCAACTCGATTTGACAGATCTAACATTAACATGAAATCCAAATATCATGTGATGCAAATGCCCCAAGAATGATGGTTGAATCATGGAAATGCCCTCTATATTGATCTTGACATGCCACTTGATAACCCTTCCATGTCCAATGCATACAATTAATGCATCCAAGCATCCTTGGGAAACCCCTATCTTCATCTTCGCCATTAAACTCTTAGTATATTCTTCAGTGGGATCCCTCAAGTACTAAGGTCTATAGATATCGATCACAACAACTCAAAATCTTCTAACACACTGGAGGATGAGATCTCCCCGAGTGCGATCATAGTCATCGATGGCATACATCAAGCATCCATTGTTAGGGATCGGCGCCGAAAACAAAAAAATTTCCTACCTACGAGTCCCGAACCCAAGATCTATGCTATGATGATGTATGTAACGGAAGGAATTGGTGTTCATACCTTTAAAGACCGAAAGAGGGAAACGTTCCTCGAACGTGGTTGGCGTAGACTCTGATCCTACGACCTCCCTGTCATGTTGAAGAACCTCCGACGATGAAGTAGCACCACACGTGTAGTGGCTCGCGGGATTACACATGTACGGTGCAACCGACGTCCCTCCGGGCTCCGAACCAGAAGAGCAGCGGAAAGAAGACTGATCTGGATCCTGATTCCGGCAGCGCGACGGCGTCCGGATGATGGTGAAACCCCCAACCAGGTGCAAACTCCAAACAAGGGGAGTCCGCTCTAGGTCGGAGAAAGAGAGAGAAAGAACTCAAAGTTGTGTGTTGAGAAAAGGCACCCCCACCCCTCCTTTTATAGGCCAAGGAGGGGGGGGGGAACTCTCCTCCCCTCCCCATGTGGGACTAAACCCCACAAGGGGGGGGGGGAGTGCGCCGGCCATGGGGGGGATGGGCCCCTCCCTTGGCGCCTAGCCCAAGGGAGGAGGCTCCCCCTTCCCCTCATGGGCCTTTTAAGGCCCATATGCCTTTTTCTCCTTTTTAATTAATATTTTAATCATTTTTAATATTTAATTCTGTCAATTAAATAATAAAACATATTTAAACATCAATATATATTATTTTGAACCTTTCAAAATATCCGGAACAGCTTCCGGCACCTCCCGGTACATTTCCGATGTTTTCTCTCTTTTCATCGACGATCCCGAATCAATCCTTAATGCATCGATTGCCCTTAAGTGTGACACCCTACGGTCCGGGAAACAGTAGACATGATCGAGACACTCTCTGACCAATGACCATCATGTGGGATCTGGTTACAATCCTTGATGTGCCCCTACGCTTCCATCGAATAAACTTCATCGCTGTTGAACCGTTAACAATATGACTTGATCCCTTTGTTCTTCGGTACTATGTTTGTCCGAGGTATGATCGTCGGTATCCAATACCTAGTTCTTCCTCGTCTCCGACATAACATGTTTACTCTTCTGTGAATATTACATCTCTTGTGACCTAGTCACTTGCTTGCAAGCTATTGATGCAACATCACCGAGTGGGCCCAGAGTACCTATCCGTCACTCGGATTGACAAATGCCGCTCTGATCTATTTCATACTCCTCAACATATCTACTTCGGAATACCCAAGATACACCTTTTCAGCTACCATGTTTCAGTGTAACGGTTAATGCACTCAAAGTATCCTAATAGATAGCAATTATGTATGATCATCACGGTCTAAGGATTCAGTCACTATGTTATTAAGTCATCGCAATGCTGAACTTATGTGACTTGATCACACTGCAATGCTTAAGGTGGGTGTGTGTCCATCACATCATTCTCCTAATGATATGACCTCATTGTCAATAGACTATTATGTTCTCATGATCAGGAAACCTTGATCATCAATTGCCCAATGAGCTAGTATGCCTGAGTTTAACTAGGTACCAGGTTGTTATATATCACACGTGTATTAATGTTTCCGCTTAATAAAGTTCTAGCACAATATATAACGTATTATGAACAAACATATATGTGACAAATATCTTTATTAATTTGCCTCTAGGGCACATATCCAACAGTCTCCCACTTGCACTAGAGTACAAAGTACACTAGTTTACATCAGGTATGTATCTGACACCAATAGTCTCTCGGTGTTGTTCAAACTTGGCTTGTGGAAGAGGTTTAGTCATTGGGTCTGACGGATTCAGATCCGTATGTATTTTGCAAATCCTAGTATGACCATCCTTGACGTAATCCCGCGTCACATGGAAACGCCGGAGAATATGCTTGGTTGTAGAGTGAGTACTCGGCTCCCTTGCGTTAGCAATGGCACCTGTATTGTCGCAATAAATGCTAACAGGGTCAGTGCAACTAGAGAATACGCCAAGCTCGATGACGAACTTCTTCAGCCAATGCGCTTCATTTGACGCTTCACAAGCGGAAATATACTCCGACTCCATTGTAGATTGGGCGACGACTGACTGCTTGCCGCTCCTCCAGCTAATCACACCACCATTCAACATAAACACGTATACCGTCTGGGATTTTGAGTCATCGGGATCAGTACCAAGACTGGCATCGACGTAACCTGTTACGGCGAGCTCTTCTTCGCATCCTCCATAGACAAGAACCAGATCCTTAGTTCTTCGTAAGTACTTAAGGACGTTCTTCACTGCAATCCAATGATCCATTCTAGGATTAATTTGGAAACGATTAGTCAGACTAACCGCCAGGGCCACATCTGGTCGAGTACAAAGCATAGCATACATGATAGAACCTATGGCTGAGGCATAGGGCTTTGAGGACATTTCCTCCCTTTCTTTTGTTGTTGCTGGGCATTGAGTCACACTCAATTTACTTCCTTTCACAACGGGAAAGAGGCCTCTCTTGGCGTTATCCATATTGAACCTCTTCAATATCTTCTCAAGGCAAGTTCTCTGACTCAGTGCTAATAGGCGTCTTGATCTATCTCTATAGATTTTAATGCCTAATATGTATGCAGATTCACCTAGGTCCTTCATGGAAAATTGTCCATTCAAATATTCCTTTACCCCCTCTAGAAATTTCACATCATTCCCTATCAATAATATGTCATTCACATATAGTACTAGGAATGCCACAGAGCTCCCACTCGCTTTCTTATAAACACATAATTCTTCTTCATTTTGGACAAATCCAAAAGCTTTGATCACCTCATCAAAACGAAGATTCCAGCTCCGAGATGCTTGCTTCAACCCATAAATGGACCATTGAAGTTTGCATACCTTACCAGCGTCCTTAGGATCAATAAAACCTTTCGGTTGTACCATATACAAATCTTCCTCAATGTTGCCATTTAGGAACGCGGTTTTCACATCCATCTGCCATATTTCATAATCGTAATAGGAAGCAATTGCTAGCAATATCCGGATAGACTTTAGCATCGCTATGGGAGAGAAAGTCTCTTCGTAGTCAACTCCTTGAATTTTTCGAAAACCTTTTGCGACAAGTCGATCTTTATAGACAAATATGTTTCCGTCTGCGTCAGTCTTTTTCTTGAATATCCACTTATTCTCGACGGCCTTTCGGTCCTCGGAAATATCCACCAAAGTCCATACTTTGTTGGCATACATGGAGTCTATCTCGGATTTCATGGGTTCCAGCCATTTCTCGGACTCGGGTCCCTCCATTGCTTCTTTGTAGTTCGCAGGTTCGTCAGGTTCATTTAACATGACTGCATTGACAAGTTGCCCATAAAACTGAGTTTTTACTCGGGCTCTTGATGACCTGTGGGGTACAATAGGATCCTCTTCATCTTGATCATGATCATCATGTATGTCACGATCGTTATGAATATCATGATGACCGTTCTCTTCATCTCCCACTACGGAAGATGGTTCCGGAACAACTTCCATTGCCATTTCTTCCACTTGGAGTGATTGGTCAATCATCTCGTTGAGGTCTATTTTCCTCCCACTCAATTCTTTCGAAAGGAACTCTTTCTCAAGAACGCGTCCAGTCTTGGCGACAAACGTTTTGCCCTCAGACTGGTTGTAGAAGGTGTATCCAACGGTTTCCCTTGGATATCCCACAAAGATGCACTTATCCGCTTTTGATTCGAGTTTGTCAGGATGAAGTTTCCTAACATATCCCTCACAACCCCAAATCTTCAAGTGAGACAACTTTGGTTTCTTGCCATGCCATTCCTCAAATGGTGTTGTCTTTACGGATTTGGACGGCGCCCTATTAAGTATGTAAGCGGCAGTTTCTAATGCATACCCCCAGAATGACACAGGGAAGTCGGTATGAGACATCATCGATCGTACGCTATCCAATAGAGTTCAATTACGTCGCTCAGAAACACCGTTGCGCTGAGGTGTTCCTGCCGGCGTAAGTTGTGGTACGATGCCACAAGTCTTAAGATGATCGCCAAACTCGTGACTTAAATACTCGCCTCCTCGATCGGATCGAAGGTGCTTGATTTTCTTCCCGAGTTGATTCTCGACCTCACTCTGAAATTCCTTGAACCTTTCAAAGGTTTCAGACTTATGTTTCATTAAGTAGATATACCCATATCTACTTAAGTCATCTGTGAAGGTCACGAAGTAACGAAGACCATTGCGTGTGGGGACGTTCATAGGTCCACATACATCTGAATGTATGATCCCTAACAAGTCTTCCGCACGCTCCATTATTCCATTGAATGGAGTCCTTGTCATCTTGCCCATAAGGCATGGTTCACATGTGTCAAGGGATCCAAAATCCAATGACTCCAGAAGTCCATCATCATGAAGCTTCTTCATGCGCTTTTCACCAATATGACCAAGTCGACAATGCCACATCGTCATGTGTTCTTCGCCACTAGGTTTTAATCTTTTGGCCTCTACGTTATCAATATGAAGTATATCACAATCGAGATTAAGAATGAATAAGCCATTTTTCTCCGGTGCGTGAACATAAAAAACATCATCCTTATAAATCGCACAACCAATTGTATCTGACTTAAAAGAATAGTGGTCTCGCTTCAAGCACCACTAACAATGTTCACACTCAATGCGGGTACATAGTAGCACCTATTCAAAATCAAAACTAATCCCGAAGGGAGACTAAGATGCTTCGTGCCGACCGCCACCACTTCAATCCGGCAGCCGTTTCCCACGCGCATCGTCACTTCATCTTTCATCAAGCGTCGCCTATTCCGTAGCCCCCGAGAGGAGTTAGAAATATGAGCAACAGATCCTGTATCAAATATCCAGGATTTGTTCCCAGCGCTTTTTAAGAAAAGATCAGTAACGTGTATATCAAATATACCTTTGTCTCTTCTGAAAATCCTGCCAGCCTTCTTATCCTCTAGGTACTTGGGGAAATTGCGTTTCCAGTGACCATCACCCTTGCAGTAGAAGCACTCTACGCCGGACTTGGGTCCAGGTTTGGGTGCCTTAAGAGGAGTGACAACTGGCTTGTCACCCTTCTTCGGGCTTCCCTTCTTTCCCTTCTCCTTCTTGCCAGACTTCTTGAATTCACCGGTCCTGTTGACCATGAATACATCATGCTCCTTCTTGATCTCAAGCTCAGCAGTTTTCAGCATGGCGAACAACTCAGAAGGGGTCTTAGTCATCCCCTGCATGTTGTAGTTCAACACAAAGCCTTTGAAGCTAGGGGGCAGCGACTGCAGCACCCTATCAACAGCAAGTTCATCTGGAATCTGACATTCCAGAGCATTCAAGCGTTGAACGTAGCCAGACATCTTGACCACGTGCTCACTAACACTGCTATGCTCATCCATATTTGCTGAGAAGAAAGCTTCAGAAGCCTCATAACGTTCAGCCCTGGCTTGGGGTGCAAAGACGGCCTTGAGGTCGGTGATTATCTCATATGCACCCATCCTCTCAAAGCGTTTCTGCAGCTCAGCCTCCATGGAGTAAAGCATTCCACTCTGGACAAGGTTGTAATCATCTGTCTTGGAGAGGTAGACATTCTTCTCATCCTGACTAGCGTCTGCTGGTGGTTCGTCACCTAACGCGGCCTCTAGTACGTATGCCATCTTGAGGGGAACGAGGGGAATCCTCAGAGTGCGGAACCAGTTGGTGAAGTTTGACCCATCGGTTTTCAGTTTGTCTTTTTCTACGAATGACCCTAAGTTGAATGAGGGGCGAGGTGCAGCCATCTACAATGGTTATTTGCAAAACACATATTTAGACTTTGTTCATAATTGGAGTTCAATTTTAATTAATTCTAAAACTCCCACTTAGTTAAACATCTCTCCAAATTTACTAAGTGACTAACATAATCTTAGTTTGAATGATCATCCTCAAATATCACACGGCCGACGACACATCTCCCTAGGTAGGCCATCATGCCAATCATATCCGTTATATGACTCATGCTTAACCTTTCGGTCATCCGTATCCCAAGCTCATATCTACATATGTCAAGCTTGTCATTCAAACCTTAGTGTATGGCTGTTCAGCAAGGCCATATCTGCATATGCCAGGCTTGCCAAACCCAACCTCATGCGATCGCCAATGTATGTATGACACCCGATCGTCACGGCCTGCCTATCATAAAGAGATCCTTCCAGGCGGTGCCCACTAAGGGAGAATACAATCAAGGTATTGAGAGAGATTATCCTATCATGCTACTGTCGCATATCTAGCATATTAGCAAGAAAGGAAGTAAAACTGTAAATCATACAAGCTATGGTCCCCCCTTACATGCAAATTAAAGTTAAAACGCCTTCTACTTTATCTTTTGCAAGTTTTACGTGGCTGCTAAGCGGTTTCGAGAGAGAACCGCTTTCTATCCTGCGAAAAACAAGCCACAACACCAATCCTGCAATCGTCTCTATTACACCCCTGTCGGGGCCCTCCGTTGCAAATGTCTTCGTGTCGCTAATGTTAGAGAGACAGACACCCCCAGCCACTTATATGGTACAAGTCATATGTCAAGCGTGGAACCAGTCTCGCGTAAACGCGTAAGGTCGGTCGGGGCCGCTTCATCAGGACATTGCCGCAACGCTAAACGAGTACACGTGGGAGGGTAACACTTGGAGAATTGATGCCCACATCCTAGATGTATTCTACCCGTACAATACATCTACGCATAGCCTTGCTCTGATACCACTGTTGGGGATCGGCGCAGAAAACAATAATTTTCCTACCTACGAGTCCCGAACCCAAGATCTATGCTATGCTGATGTATGTAACAAAAGGAATCGGTGTTCATACCTTTGAAGACCGAAAGAGGGAAACGTTCCTCGAACGTGGTTGGCGTACACTCTGATCCTACGATCTCCCTATCGTGTTAAAGAACCTCCGACGATGAAGTAGCACCACACGTGTAGTGCCTCGCCGGATTACACACGTACGATGCAACCGACGTCCCTCCGGGTTCCGAACCAGAAGAGTAGCGGAAAGAAGACTGATCCGGATCCTGATTCCGGCAGAGCGACGGCGTCCGGATGATGGTGAAACCCCCAACCAGGTGCAAACTCCAAACAAGGGGAGTCCGCTCTAGGTCGGAGAAAGAGAGAGAAAGAACTCAAAGTTGTGTGTTGAGAAAAGGCACCCCCACCCCTCCTTTTATAGGTCAAGGAGGGGGGGGGAACTCTCCTCCCCTCCCATGTGGGACTAAACCCCACAAGGGGGGGGGGGGAGTGCGCCGGCCATGGGGGGGATGGGCCCCTCCCTTGGCGCCTAGCCCAAGGGAGGAAGCTCCCCCTTCCCCTCATGGGCCTTTTAAGGCCCATATGCCTTTTTCTCCTTTTTAATTAATATTTAAATCATTTTTAATATTTAATTCTGTCAATTAAATAATAAAACATATTTAAACATCAATATATATTATTTTGAACCTTTCAAAATATCCGGAACAGCTTCCGGCACCTCCCGGTACATTTCCGATGTTTTCTCTCTTTTCACCGACGATCCCGAATCAATCCTTAATGCATCGATTGCCCTTAAGCGTGACACCCTACGGTCCGGGAAACAGTAGACATGATCGAGACACTCTCTGACCAATGACCATCATGTGGGATCTGGTTACAATCCTTGATGTGCCCCTACGCTTCCATCGAATAAACTTCATCGATGTTGAACTTTAACAATATGACTTGATCCCTTTGTTCTTCGGTACTATGTTTGTCCGAGGTATGATCGTCGGTATCCAATACCTAGTTCTTCCTCGTCTTCGACATAACATGTTTACTCGTCTATGAATATTACATCTCTTGTGACCTAGTCACTTGCTTGCAAGCTATTGATGCAACATCACCGAATGGCCCAAAGTACCTATCCGTCACTCGGATTGACAAATCCCGCTCTGATCTATTTCATACTCCTCAACATATCTACTTCGGAATACCCAAGATACACCTTTTCAGTTACCATGTTTCAGTGTAACGGTTAATGCACTCAAAGTATCCTAATAGATAGCAATTATGTATGATCATCACGGTCTAAGGATTCAGTCACTATGTTATGAAGTCATCGCAATGCTGAACTTATGTGACTTGATCACACTGCAATGCTTAAGGTGGGTGTGTGTCCATCACATCATTCTCCTAATGATATGACCTCATTGTCAATAGACTATTATGTTCTCATGATCAGGAAACCTTGATCATCAATTGCCCAATGAGCTAGTATGCCTGAGTTTAACTAGGTACCAGGTTGTTATATATCACGTGTATTAATGTTTCCGCTTAATAAAGTTCTAGCACAATATATAACGTATTATGAACAAACAGATATGTGACAAATATCTTTATTAATTTGCCTCTAGGGCACATATCCAACATCCATAAGCAAGGACTCACACATCTACTATAATTTCACCAATTGAATTGTACTACCTACTCATGTTGCATTCCTTCTCACCTAAAACCAAGGATTATGTTTCGTTACAGCTTTTGCAATGGTTTCGAACATATCTATGTGCATGCTGAATAGTTGTTGAAAACACATTGTGAGGGTGGTATACTGCATTTAGCCCAAAGTGATCCCTCATTAGACCATCGTGAGCCATGACCCTATCTCGAAGAAACAACCTTTGACTAAATGTCAAACCATGTCTGGGCTTATTCCTAAAATCATCCATAGAGACAATGAAAACCACAAATTTTGAATTCACAATCTTCATGTTCCTGCTCTCATTATGAATCATAAAAGATCACCTCCCACATCCTCTCGTCTAAAGTTGATTCTTAGGGGCGGCGAGGCCAGTCTACATTTTTGTTCCTGTACCATTGGTTGGCCTCGACTGAATCTTGCTACGCCATCTCCAAGGTTCTTCGATCATATTCCTAATATAAATTGACCTGATCAATTGGGGGAGGTAATTTGTCCCTCTCTCACGCGATTTTGGATGAAACCCTGACCCATGGGACCCACACTGTCTAGGCCTTTAACTGGCTCCCAAAGGGGATGGACCATTGGGCATTCATCTTTTTTTGTGTTAGTATGGTCCTTAATTATGGACATCAAACCAATATTGAGCCCAACTCTTGAAAAGATTCATTTCTGTCACCTCAAAGTGGGGGACTCACACTAAAATTCATCAGATCCCCTCGACAGCTATATCATATGTCTCTGATCCAATTCTTCTAATTAATTGTCCTCTTTTATTTTCCTTAAGGTCATGTGACCAATTATAACACACACACAAAGAAGATAGTCAAGATTTAATCACCACTTTTCAAGAGAAGTTAAATGATTGACGATTCTGGGCTTTCCGAACAGGGGGACCCTCATCAAATCGTGTGAATTAAGTTCGAAAAAACTTATCCTTTTGCATGTGATACTAATATGGGTACACTAGGGGGTGTGAAGAGGCTAAGGTAATACCAAAACTTTAAATTGTGGCAAAGTGACGGTAATTAGAGAGACATTAGGAAATAAATCAAGGGCATCAAAAGGACGATAAAGAATAGCTGGGAGAAAATGGGTGAGAAAGAGAGGGAGAAAATAAAATGCAATATCTAATCATAAATTCAATGGAAAACATTAAAAATAATTTTTACATGTCCAATAAAAATTTGAATAAAACATGTAAAATGAAAGTCGAGTTCATTAATTATACCGGGTAATCGGCTTATATTGAGTCCCAACCTTCAGTATATACACCTAGACAGACACGTTGTGTTGTCTCTGGGGAGCATGTGCTCTCTAATGAACAGCAAAATCAAAATAAATGGTAAAAAAAATTCTGATTTTTTTGTGGATGTTCATATTAGTGTGGCAAGTGTGATTGACAATTTTTATGCCATATGATGCAGTAGTGCTTCGTCGGTGAAAAAACAAAATTAAGTGTGACTTGTTTCTTTTCATAGGTCAAAACGCTTAAGTTTTTCACCTGCAAATTTGTATATACCATTTGGATGTGACAATCAACATGTAAAAATTATTGAATAAATTTTTTACGTTTATAAAATCCATTTTTGGCACGCAGGAGCATGTGCTCCTCAGAGCCAAACAGAATATCCCCCAGACTCGGCTTATAGTGCATGACATCATGGAGCCGTCAACCACCTTTGTGATGACCATGTGGCGGAAAACTGAGGTGAGCCCTTCTATCATCTGAGATCCTTCTGGCCTATAAACCGAGAGTTGGTCGATGAGAGTTTCTTACGACACCACTCAGCTTACTGTTGTACTAAGCCGAGATCAATTTTTTTCCGTGCATTTTTTTTTTGAATTCGACCTACTGCCCCCTAAGATGAGTGCTGTCGCCTTACTTGGCAACACATTGCGACGTGTGGTTTTTTTATTGTGCAAGAAAAAAACAATTAATCTTACTCTTTATGCCTCACTTAGTTATTTTCACTAAACATAATTTTCTACCCCCTCTTATCCATAATAAGTGTCGCTCATTTTGTACTAACTAGCTTAGTACAAAATGAGCGAGTACTAACTAGCTTAGTACAAAATGAGCGACACTTATTATGGATCGCTTAGTACAAAATGAGAGACATTTATTATGGATCGAAGGAATTATGAAAGTGAAAAAACCTGAAATACATTCTAACTAGACATGCCTTTGCTATCGTTGTCGGATTATATCACTACAGGGTTTTGAATTTCACCAAAAAAATGAATTTCGACATAAATGTGCCCATTTTTGTTGATCCCGGTTTTAATATAAGCCGGCCAAAAAAATTGAGTCTTTTTGAATTTCCAGATTGGCCCATCATATGGAAGTGTAATATTGATGTTTACAAACATATTTTGTTAAAGATTGTCATATACATTTTTTGTTTGGTTAATTCCAGAAAAAATGAATTTTTGGTCATCTTTAATTAAATTTCATTTCAAAATTCAAATTTCAATTTGTGCATTTCATCCAAAATGTTCTGAATTTTTTTGGAAATTCCAAAATTCACCCATTTCGCTCAGGTCCGGTGAAAAACAAAAAACAAAATTCAAAACCTTGAATCACTAACATTATTCAGTAAATGGTTATGTTGTTCAAAGGGGGCTCAAACAAATGGGATGAATTTAATTCAAAATCGTTTGATAGATCCGACTTGATCTTTTTGAAATAAAAACATATTAGTGCAATATAGGAACCGACCAAACTCGGAATGATCGAATCTACATCACCATTTTGTTGGAAGCCAAAGAACCAATCATGCATGCATGCATGATCAGGCAAACACCAGTCGCCCTTGCAGCTTAAAGAATCTAAGTTTTCTAATCTCCCTATCAGCCTTCTCCTCGTCGGTCCACGCGCTCTCCAACGGCACCACCACCTCCAGCCACCGTAGATCCCCCTGCCATCGACGCAGCCGCCCTTCACCAGCACAACGCGTTGCAGCGCAGATACATTGGAATCCCATTTTAGGCGATTAAAAGCCTTAGCAAGATCTATTTTAAGAATGAAAGAAAGGTGTTACCAAGATCTAAGTGCAAAGTTTGAGTGGTCTCTAGAGCAATAATAATATTGTTACTGATTCTTCTACCATCTATAAAGACTTGCTTAGCATGATCAATACAATCCGGTAATGAGGTTTGAGTCTATTAGCCAAATATTTAGCAATGATTTTGTTAAAAATATACAAAGGTTGATGGGTCTATAGTTCATTACTGGAAAAACAGCTATAGATAATATTGACACTAATGGCGCACTGTTCATGTGGTGCGCCATTACTAAATAGTAATGGCGCACCATGTGCTGGTGTGCCATTAGTAACCCGAACAGTAATGGCGCACCAGGTGAAAAGTGCGCTATTACTATGTTTGACCAAGGTTTGACCCAATCCTGGACATAGTAATGGCACACTTTATATAGGTGCGTTATTAGTAAGTTGACATAGTAATGACGCACATTTTTAAAATCCTCAAAAACCTAACAGAAAAAAAAGTTACGGGGCTTTTAAGATCTAGAGGGCAAAAAAATAGAAAAAAAATCAAACTTACTAATGGCGCACCTTCCCAAGGTGCGCCATTACTATCTTCCCGCCTTCAAAATTCAAAATATGTCAAAAAAAACACTTAGTAATGGTGCACCAGCCCAAGGTGCGCCATTACTATCTTCCCGCTTTCAAAATTCAAAATATGTCAAAAAACAAAACTTAGTAATGACGCACCAGCCCAAGGTGCGCCATTACTATCTTCCCGCCTTCAAAATTCAAAATAAATAAAAATAAATAAAAAATGTTAGTAATGACGCACCTGCCCAAGGTGCGCCATTACTATGCCGTATATATTGGTTGGCCGGCCTCCTCTCTTCCTTACCTCTTCATTTTTCTCCTCATCTCCTCTACTCCATCTCCTCCTCTCCTCCACTCCATCTCCCCTCCTCTCCTCCACTCCATCTCCTCCTCTCCTCCGGCGACCTCCTCCTCCTCCTCTCCGGTGATCTCCTTCCACTCCTCTCCGGTGAGCTCCTCCTCACCCCTCTCCGACGAACTCCCTCCGACGAACTCCTCCTCCCCTCCGGCGATGTAGGTGAGCTCCTCTCCGGTGACCTCCTCCTCCTCCCTCCTCTCCTGCTCACGGTCTCTCCTCGGCCCTCCTCTCCGGCAAACTCCTCACCAGTGAACTCCTCTCCGGCGAACTCCTCTCCAGCAAAGAGAACATACAAGATCCAAAAATGAGAACGAAATTTGAAAAAAAAAACGTGCAAAAAACGAGCAGAAAAAATCGAAAAAAAATCGCGATCCAGATGTAGATCCAGATCCAGATTCAAAATTCAAAATAGTAATGGCGCACCTTGAGGGTTAGAATGTGCGCCATTACTATTTTCCCGCCTTCCAAATTTTAAAAAAAATTGAAAAAAAAATAAAAAAAGTTACTAATGGCGCACATTTGGTGCGCCATTACTACCTGAGATAGTAATGGCGCACCACTCGCTTACTAATGGCATGATAGTAATGGCGCACCTAATGTGCGCCATTAGTAGCCAAAATAGGTGCGCCATTAATGACCATTTTTCCAGTAGTGGTTATTAGACACTTGAGGGACCAATTTTTGTTGGGAATGAGATCTATGTTGGTTTCACTCATGTGGGGTAGTAAACTACATGTTGTAGACCTTGACCACCAATTAAGTGACTCCATCTCCAATCCCATCCCATGCATCAAGGTATAACTCCATATTAAAACTATTAGGAAATAGGACCAATCGACGCATTCAACTTCATTTCCTTGAGAATTTGCAAATCTCATGCTTGTCTAGAATGGAGTAAATGGAGGCCCGCAATATTAGTTAATGGATGAGTGCAAAGGAAAGGCCTGCCAACATTCATATTGCTAGAAGAGAAACTGAATATGAAATAATTCAAAAAACTACTGGAAATGAGACTAGGTTTGAAATGAACCACGTCATGTTCATCCTTAATGGAGCTTATAGTATTTCTTATTTCTTCTCTTAAGAACAACTTAACTAAAGAACCTAGTATTTATATCCCCCTCCTTAGCGGGGCCTTTTTCTTCTTCTTTTCTTATAGAATTGATTAAGCTTAGCATGGCTTTGCTCATAACTAAGAATCAAGGAATTTTCTAATGAGCAATCTTGCTAGTGAAGAGGGGGCATTTGAATATAATGAATTTTCTTCTCCATGTCCTGTAATTCATGCTGAATAGGCTTATTCTTCTGGCATCACATTTTCAAAGATCCATCAAGGGAAGATGTTTTTGCCGAAAATGAAGAAGTTCTAGCACTACAAAAGGCAGACTTATAAAACACAGTGAAATCTTTCTCAAGTAAGAACGGGAGTGTGGTCACTAAGGATGGTAGGCAAGTTAAAGCACTTCGGTATTTGGATAGTATAAGCGCACCAATCAGTGTTCACTAGGCAACGGTCTAAAAGTCAATAAATAGGATATGGTGTGTTTTTTCTATTGCACCAAGTATAAGCAGAACCAATGTAACCAATGTCAAAACTCCAACAATTTTATATCAAGGAACGGACATCAGACATACGTTCAACAATTTACATTATCATTATATATAGGATCATCCTACAAGATGTCATTAAGGTCGCCCATACATATCATAGGTCTACCCAAGTTATCATACACAAAAGTGGACACCTAGTTCCATATAGCACTGGGGATTGCCAGATATCCATATCAAACAGAACTTACACTAAAAGCCACATGAACTATGTTCACTAAGATAGAGTGAAACAAGACACTACAGAAATAAACTTTGAGCTCGTCGTTCCACATCAGCCAAAGCCCATCGATAATATAACCCGCTAGAAGGAACAACAATAATGTTAGCAACATGAGTATATAGCATGAAACTACCACTTTCAGGGCTAGGTCACAAAAAAACTACCGCTTTTACTGATGTTCCAAAAAACTACCACTTTTTTGGTGGGCTGTTCCAAAAAACACTAGTCGCCCGACGGTAAGTTTTAAGCGTAATTATGACAAGGTTGGCCCACCCGTCAGAAGTAGAGTCAACACATAATTTACATTTAAGTCCCTGCATAAAAATTTAAATAGCGATTAGGTCCCTCCCTTTAAAAAAATATTTTTTGACCAATTTTTTTCCCGCCAAAAAAGTACTTTTTTGGTGCAAAATAAAAATTTTGGAGGAAAAAACGGCCGATTTTTCCCATAGGAAAAATATTTTTTTGGCCCAAAATTTTTATTTTTTCAACAAATTTTCTTCAGTCCAAATATTATTTTCCCAACAACAATTCGGCCCAAAAATATTTTTTTGCCCAAAATCAGGAAAAAAATATATATTTCGGATAAGTTGGATATTTTTTGGACGGTAATTAATTTTTTCGGGCAAAAGATTTTTTGGATAAAAAAAATGATTTTTCGGGAAACTATTTTCGTCCCACAAAATCCTAAAATTTTCCCAAAAACTAATATTTTTGTCCAAATAAATTTTTTGGAGGAAAAAGAGGATGTGGTATCATATTATGATACCGTATCATATTAAATGTTGTACTAATATGTGTCTTGCATGTCAATAAATACTACTACTTATGATACTACTATATGATACTATGCATTACGGAGGTAGTATCATACACTAATATCATATACATGATACTAACTTATGATACTACCCATTACGACAACCCTTTCGGGGATAAGGCAAGTCGCCGAAAAACGCGGGCGTGAATAGTGAAGACGCGTGACTGACCGGCGCGTGGCTTCGAACCGGTCGACCGCTGTATAACGTTTCCCTTATCTTTGGGGTAGCCTCACTTATTAGATGTTTTCACTAAACAGAATTCCCTAGGAAAACAAAAATTAAACAGAATTCCAACTAGGCATGTCTTTGCTCTCGTGGAGTGGGATTGTGTCACTAACATTATTCAGTAAATGGGTATACTGTGCAAGGACAGTGAATCAATGGGAAATGAAATCAATTTGCTTCGACTCGTTTTACAGATACGACATGTGAACTTTTTGAAATAAAAACACATTAGAGTACAATGTAAATAAGAACCGACCGAACTCAGGACGATTGAATCTAAAAAAAACACGGTTTTGTTGGAAGCTAGACAAAGAAGCAATCATGCATGCATGATCAGGCAAACACCAGCCGCCCATGCAGCTTAAAGTTTCTCAGCCCCCTGACGTCGACGCGTCCGCCCTTCACCAGCACGGCGCGCTGCAGCGCCGTGCAAACCCTCATGGCAAAACAGACCAGGCACTGCTGCTTCGGCGTCAGCTCAAACTCGACTATCACCAGCTCCTGCAGGTGAACGTGCCGGAAATTGGTCGGAACCCAGAGGAATTTGGCGGTGCGTGCCTGCCGCCCCGGCGAGTCCTCGTGGCAGCCTGCGATGTTGATGTGGAGGGCTTCGAGCGACGGTGCGGCGGAGAGGAGGCCGAGGAGTAACGGCCACGATACGTCCCAGTCAAAAGGTACGTCCTTCACCAGCAGCCTCCGCAGGCCGGGGAACGGCGACACGCCGGCGAGCCATGGGTTGGCCCACATGTAGGAGCCGGTGAACCGGAGGACGAGCTCCGTCGCGGCCTCCGGGATAACCGGCGCCCGGTACTGGTTCAGCGTGTAGTCGTACTGGTACCTGTCCCATGGCTCGCCCTCGACGATGTAGAAGCCATAGTCCAGGTCGACGTGCGCGAGGCGCGGGACGTTGCCGAATGCCAGAATGATGAGGCAGTTTCGGCTGCACTTGATGCGCTCCAGCGCCGGGAGAGCGAGCAGACGGATCACAGAGAAGGAGCATTGGTCGACGAGGAGCTCCCTGAGCCCCGATGCCGGCGCGTCCACCTCCATGTTGTTCTGGGTTCTTGCCCTGCAACGCCTGAGGTGCACGGACCTCAGCTGCGGGCACATGGAGAACACGCCGGTGTAGACGGCCATCGGCTGGCTGATTTTCTCAAGGACGAGAGCGGTGAGCCCTCCATACTCGTGCAGCGCAGAAATGTGGGATTTGTTCCTTTTTATTCTTCTTCTTCAAACCGAGATGCCGGATATGTTTTTGCCACAGCAAATATATAGGGTTCATATATCTACATGAACCCCTCTTCAAATCCGATACGAGTACAAATGTAAAGAAACGCGATCCCAATTTGTTTCATATGTAGTTAGGGAACCTACTACGATATATTTGTGCACGTGGGTAAAAATGGTAGGAAACACAACTTGGATTGATTTCATATGAGATAATTGTGAATGTGGGTAAAAAATGGCAAGAATCGCATTTTGTATTAACGAGAGAAATAAAAAATGTGTTCCACATTTGTTATATGCAGGTAAAAATGTTAAGAATCGCAATTAGTGTGAGCGGGCTAGAAATGTATAGAATGTATAGGACATTCTCAAGCTCTCGGATTAAAAATGGCAGGAATTGCAATTTGTGTCAACTAGAGAGGTTAAAAATGCATAAGACATCTGTTATATGCAGGTAAAAATGTTAAGGATTACAATTAGTGTGAACGAGTAAGAAACTAGTAAACACGTGAGAACATAGAAAACATATTCAAAAAAGTTCACACATGTTGAATTTAGGTAAAAAGATAGGAATTGCAATTAGTGTAAAAATGGTTTAGTAAAATATTCTGGTGTGAGAATATAGGCAAAATATATATGAGTCAATTCTTACCTATTGTTAAAAAATGTTAGAAATCACAATTTGAGACAACTCAAACTACATGAGTTCAAGATTGTGTTGATTTCATATGTAGAACACATATGATATACATGTTAAATGTTTGGAATCGCTATTTGAGACAAATCAAATCACAAGAATTCACGCATGGGTTGATTTTCATATGTGGGCAACATTCCAAACGAATTGTAACATGTGGGTAAATTTCTACAAAAATTAAAATAATTGTGATGTGAGAATATAGGCAAGATGTTTGAAAATTGTTGCATGGGGTTAAAATTTCTACTAAAATTAAAATCTTCATTTGGCTCCTTGTGAAGAGAAGCATTCTCACATTGGGCTAACAAAGGTGACATGAAAGTCGGCTTCTCAAAAATGAGCTTGATTGAAGGTATGTGAATTTCGCTCCTCTTATTATGAACATCCAAAAGTTTTGCTTATCAAATGTCCATGACAGAAGGGAATATAGACTTTGTGGCGCCATAAAGCGACCGATTGCCACACATTGTAGACGGAGGGTAAGCGGAGGTGTATCGTGACGGGGAGGCGGCCGAGGAGAGATCCTAGCAAGTTGCCCGCGTGGGAGGTTCGACATGCCTGAATTGCAACTAAGGAGGGAGTGATCTTCGATCATCCTCTCTATATCTGTTAGTAAATGTGATCACGATCTTTTTTCATGAACTCTTAAGTGATAAGATGAGATTGGAAGAGAGAGAAATATTTTGTTGAAAACCCTCCACGGTCCTTCTCTCCCTCTCCTAACATTTTTTTCTTTTGTATCACATGAGCGTGTATATAGTACTAAGTGTTCAATTTTTTTTCTTGAACTAAAGTTTGCATCCCCTCCGAACTTATGGAACAATTAATGGTGCATTTTAATATGTTAAATTTCTAATTTATCGATATTTTCCCGCTTCTGCACCTCAAATTTTTTGAAACCCAGGAACTATCATTCTACTTTTGAAAAAGTAATATATATATATTCTCCAGCAGCGGAGCTACACTATAGCCTGGGAGGGAGGGCAGCTGACCCTCCCACCGCTCCAGCTTTGAACAACACTATGATTTGAAATAACTACCACGGCCAAGGGGTTTGCCGGCCACATCATGGGACAAGTTGCCCATGGCGCGCCACTCCTCCCCTCCCCTTTTTTCTTGTAAAACAAAAGGGGGAGAGGCTCCTCCCCTAATGGGCCCAATCTAGCCCATTAGGGGTAATCCACTTATTTAAATAATTTTTTAAATATTTAATTCATTAATTAAATATTTAAATAACATTCTGAACATTTTTAGAACATTAGAACTTTTTTCGACACCCCTCCGAAATAATTCTGGAGTTTTCTCTTATTTCTCTGATGATCACGATGACCTCTTAATCTATCCCTGAGCATGTATACCCTTAAGCGTGTTACCCTACGATGGTAAACACTCTAGACATGCCCGAGAAACCTCTCCGGTCAATGATCACTAACGGAGCCTGTATGACCATAATGACCCGTGTGCATTCTATGATTTAACTTAATCGCTTGAACCATAAACGTCGAGTCCTACTCCCTTTGTCACTGTGATACTTCACTTGTCCGAGATCTGATTGTCGGTATCATCATACCTAGGTCAATCTCCTTACCGACAAGTGCAATTTACTCGTTCCCGTGATAGTCCATCCTCGTGGCCTAGTCACATTCTGCAGCTTCGGATGTAATCTCATCGAGTGGGCCCAGAGTATCTTTCCGTCACGCGGAAGGACAAATCCTGATCTTGATCCATAAGCCTCAACATATCACTTTGGAATACCTGAAAACACCTTTATGATCAACCTGTTACAGTGTGACAGTTGGTGCAATCAAGGCAGCCTCCAAAGATAGTGATTAGATACGATCGTCGTTCCACATCAGCCAGAGCCCTCCGATAACCCTGTAGAAGGAACAAAAATAATGTTAGCAACATCGGACCTATTGAAAAGATCACCAAATGAACCTTTCCGGATTTAACTTCAAAAACGAAGTTACCCGAGCTTTAGTGGAACGGGTGAGATTAGCCAGGAACATCAAGTAGGTGAATTCAGGAAAATCGTAAGAAAAAATAAAACCATCAATAATGCCTAATGGAGGCGAGAAAATTCATGCAAAACCCAAATGAATAGTGCTCTTGATCACCCTCCGGGCGACCACTTTATCTTTGGGGCAGTGATAGGCGCCGGTCGACCGGCGCAGTTTGGGCCGGTCAGACCGCAGCCGTCTGATATCCCGTGATCCAACGGACCAGATTCACGCGTACCCCTTTGGGTTATACGACTGCAACATTTGGGTACATTTGGAACTTTTTTGATACATGGATGCAACATTTTTTAATCGTTGGTGGTAGCATTTTTTACTATCGGTTGCAACAAAAAAAATCTTAATCCGCCGTCCCTAATCACTTTATAAATTGTTTCTTTTTAGCAAAAACACTTAACAGTTGTAGCAAAACACACAACAGTTGAAGCAAAAATTTAAACGGTTGCAACATTGTGTGTAACAAAAACATACAACGGTAGTAGCAAAAACATGCAATGGTTGTAGCAGAAAAATAACGATTGTAACAAAGTTCATCGTCGCAGCCGTCGAGGTCGTAGCTCCGCAGTGCTGATGTAGCAAAAATCTTGGCCGGTAGTAGCAAAAATATAAAACGGTAGAAACAAAATGGTTCGCTGATTGCAGCATTACATACTTAGATATTTCCTGTACATTGTCCGTTGTAGCAAGAACACCAATTTATTTCGTTTGTAGCAAAAAATGAAATGGTTGTACAAAAAATGTGATATAGTTGTAGTAAAAAAATGGTTGTGCAAGGGCATGCTCATGGCCATGGCTGGCGACGTGGGGGCACGGGGAGGTGCGGGCTCGCCGGAGGAGGACCGAGGCGAGCACGACTGGTCGGAAAGGCGCCGGATCTGGACAGAGGGAGGACGCCGGCGAGGTCCCAGGAGCGCGGCGACGAGCTCCTCGAGCCATGGCCATGGCGACGAGCGGCGAGCAGCGGCCAGGAGGGGCGGATGGCGTCGGCTTGCGACAGCGGCGCTGTCGTCGATATGTGACGGCAGATGCCATGGGGATGGCTAAAGTGAGGGGAAGACACGAGGGAGAGAATGTCGATGGTGCCGGAATCGGGTTGGGCACAAGCACGGTTGAGACACCACGATGTACCCAGGTTCGGGGCTCTCCGGAGAGATAACACCCCTACTCCTGCCTGTCTCTTGTATATCAATGGAGTGGCTACAATAACTTCTCTTCTACCTACTCGGGGGAAGGAGTGCACCGCCGCCGTGGGCAAGGTCCTCTCCCGCTTCCCTGAGGAGTAACTACGCGCAGTGAATGAACTGAAAGGAGAAAGAGTTAATGAGATCTCAGGTGTGGCGTCCCTCGCGCAGGAGGGGTACCCTGGCTCTTATAGTGTGAGTCCAGGGTACTTCGGTAACTTCAGCGCCGACTGGGCCCAGCTGTCAACCTCTAATCGGCCTGGGCCCACCGACTGCTCCTATCCGGGTGATCCGGAGCCTACGAGCGGCGGCCCATGCTGCTACCTTGTAGGGTCTAGTGATGAACAGTGGAGCTATGAGGTACGGTCTTGTCAGCCTGTCCGCGGAATCGGCGGAGAGGTCGACATCGTATCTCCCGGAAATCCTCGATGTGACTTGGCCTTCCTGCCACCCAGATATCTCGGGATATGGCATTTATGACCTCGTAATCATACCCCCGACTGGGTGTCAGGTAGCTCCGATTGCGCCTGGACCGGCTGGTGGTTCCTGGGTAAGGCCGATTGCTCTGGGCAATCGGTCTTCTAGGAAACGACCTCGGTCCAGCAGCAGGCCAATCGGACGATCGTCTTCAATGAACACAAGGGGTGGACCGATTGCGCCTGGGCCGACTGCCGGCACTTGGTATGGTCGATTGCCTTAGAGCAATCGGCCGTACCTCTGCCTAGCTCGGCCCAGCTGCTGCCCAATCGGCCCATCCTTGTCTTGAAAGCTTGCTTCCGCTTGGGTTAGCCTACCCGGGTACCAATCCCCCGACAGTAGCCCCTAAAGCAGTAAAGATCCCACAGTCACTTGACTGCGGGGCCTTTGCAGTTTTTCAATTTGTCTTGAGGTTTTCCGACTGCTATGGCCTCTTCGAGTGCGTCATTCCGAGTTCGTCGGCCGACTCGGAGATCACACTCGGCTGACCTCGTTCCCATCCGATTGGATTTGGTTCCTTCTCGCTTCGTATCTTCATTTTCTGGAACAGTACCTTCTGCCGATTGCGCTCCAACGGTTACCTCCGACTTGCCCACGACGTGATCAATGAGCTGGGACCTACGACCCACGCGCGACGTGACATAACTGCAGGAGCTGACCCCCACGTCGCACGTCTCGCCTTCTGTGCCAGGATCCTCTGTGCTGATCTGACGGTTGGCTTCCTTGTGCCCTAGGTCACACCGGGCCACATGGCCACGGGGTGATCCCACTCCCCTTCCCCGCCGCCCATATAAGCCACCGAGGGGGGAGCCTCGCCTCTTCCTTCTCCAACACATCTCCTTCAACCTCCAGCTTTCTCTCTCTCTCTGCGCCATTGCCGCTCCTCGCGCAGATTTCTCTCCCGCGGACCTCTGCTCTCCCGCCTGCTCCGGCAACTGATTCGCGCTCCTCGCCGCCTCCGCCGCCGCCGCAGCAGTTCGCCGGCGTCGTTCTCGCGCTCCACCTCGGTTTGCTTCCTCTCCTTCCTCTTCTGCGGAATCGATGGCGCCACGACGGGACGTCTCGCAGGCGAGCCGCGGGTGCTGGAAGGGATCCCAAGCCACCGCCGTCGCCGTCGAAGCACTGATTCGCGCCCGAAAGATGCCCGCAGAGATCGAATGGCGGATCCCGGGCCAGGCCGACGTCGTGCCCAGCGCGCGCACGGGCGAGAGGGTCGTCTTCCTCGCTCACTTTGAGCGTGGATTCGGCCTTCCCGCCAGCGCCTTCTTCCGCGAGTTCCTTGAGTTCCACCGACTTCAGCCTCATCATCTCGCCGCCAACTTCATCATGAACCTTTCCGGGTTCGTGACACTCTGCGAGGGCTATCTCGGCTGCCGACCTAGCATCGCGCTCTTCAAGCGCTTCTTCAACCTCCGAGCCCACAATGCTCGAACAGGAGAGATCGTTGCCCCCACCATTGAAGGCGGCAAACCCTCCTATCCGACTGACATGACCGACTGCGGCAGTTGTCTTGCCGCAGCCGGCAAGATAAAATATCCCGGCCCCGACATCGTCCAGTCCTGCAAAAACTGGCAGACGTCGTTCTTCTACGTCAAGTCTCCCGATCAAGGCCCCGACCTCCTCAACCTGCCCGAGTTCTCCCTCGCTAGGCCGGTTGAGAAACATCAATGGGCTCTGAAGCACGGTGCTGGGGATTGCGACGTCGACGCTCAAGCTGCCAGGGTCACCCAGCTGGAGCGAGAGGGGCTCCTTCCCACCGACTTGATAGCGGCATGGCTTCACGCGAGAATTCTTCCCCTGCAGCGCCGAGCGCACCGTCTCTGCGACGTGTCGGGGCCTCGGGACCCCACTCGGCTCTGCACGTGGGAAATGAAGACCGAGATCCTCTGCGCCCGAGTGAAAGCCATCACCGCCAGTGTGCTGCCTGATCCTTTCCGGTTCGGGCTTGCCTACCTTACCCGACAGCGGAAACCGCCTGTGGTATGCTCCGATTACTTGTGCCTTCTTTTCAGCACTTCATTCAGTCCGACTGCCTGCTCTTCCGATTGCTTTTTCTTCCAACTACATGCTCTCCCGATTGCTCTGATCACTTGTGCCCTTTTTTTAGCACTTCATTCAGTCTGACCTCATGGAGGACGGCCAGGAAGCTGGTGTGTTTGCCCCTGATCGCACGGAAGAGGACCCCATTGACCTTGAGTACGATGGCGAGGTCCCTTCCGCCGAGCCCAGTGAAGATGATGAGGATGAAGATGAGTCCTCTGGGGAATCCTCCGACCCCATGGACGCCGAGGATGATGATGCTGCGCGCGCCACCCCTCCAAGGACCACCACTCGGCTGCCAGCTCAAGGGGGTACGCCCGACTCTTCCCTTGAGCGACTTTTGGATGATTGGAGTGATGATGATAGTATCTCAACGGGTGCTACTCCTGATGCAGCTCCTCGGGATAAGCCTCCCAGGGTGCCAGCCAAACGCATCTCGGCAGCTGGCTCTTCCTCTGGTACCTCTCCCTCCAAGGTCATCCGAAGCGCGCCGACTGCCCACAAAGGCAAGCAGGCCCAGAAGACGACAGCTCGAAGGCCGACCACTCAGGCGCCGCTGAATGTCGCCCCACTCCGCTGTCGAATGCCTACCGGCGCACCTCGGACGATCGGGTATGCTTCTGACTTTCTGCGCAGTACTTTGCTACCTCTGCTTCTACTGACTCTTCTCCCTTTCTCCATTCAGCGAGCCGATTGGGCTTGATGACATCGACACCGAGATTCCGGCTCGTGTCGGCGCCATCATCTCGCCCGCTGCTTCTGCTGCGGCTGTTCGCAAGCGGCCGACCGCCACCCATCACTCCTCCAAAGACGCCGAACGTGCTGCCAAGAGAGCTCGGCTCGCAGCAGCCCAGAAGACGTCTCCTTCCGACCTCGCCCCAAGGATCATCAAGCGTGCGGCCGACCCGGTATCTCCTGGTGTCGGGGGAACGCAATCGGTCGATCCGATTGCCCCGTCCCCGCCACGCCGCTCCAGCCCGGCCGCCGCTGCTACAACTTCTCCCGCTCCGTCGACCACCGTGCCCGACGCACCAATGGTGACGATCTCGCCGCCGACTGTGATGTCGGCACCACCAACCATTGCTACCACGCCACCAACTGTTCTATCAGCGCCGCCGACGACCACAACTCTTCCCCCAGTCATCGTTACTACCGCTGCTCCGACTCGCCCGATTGTGCCACCGCCGCAATCGGGTGCTTCTGATTTTCAAGTGACGACGGTGCCACCAGCTCTTAGAACTGCCACTTCCATCGCGATTCCAACCTCAGCGCCGACGCCGACCCCTGCTGCCTCAGAAATTTTAATGCGCACGGTGGATCAATTCCGGGCCGAGTACTCTCGCGCCCGTCATGCTGGTGTCGAGGCTGACGCTGCGCTTCCTCCTCAAGAGCCCATGGCGTCCGCGCTGAGCCGAGTAAACCGCTTCGCCAATGCCATTGCTCGGGATCTGCAACAGCTCGCCTCGCATCATACGGTAACCTCTTGCTTTCCTTCTTTTCCTTCTTTTACTTTAGACATTTTTCTTCCGGTGGGTGTAGTCCCCGAGATTCGGGCCGATTGATTACAATCGGTTCGGATCTTCTTAGTACTTTCTCTTTTCTCGTTTGCCTTCCTCAATCGGTGGACTTCCCTTCCGGTGGGTGCGCGCAAGCGCACCCACTGGGTGTAGTCCCCGAGATTGGGGCCGATTGGTTACAATCGGTTCGGATCTTTTAGCATTTCTGCTTTTCTCATTTGCCTTCCTCAATCGGTGGACTTTCCTTCCGGTGGGTGCGCGCAAGCGCACCCACTGGGTGTAGTCCCCGAGATTCGGGCCGATTGGTTACAATCGGTTCGGATCTTTTAGCATTTTTGCTCTATCACTGACTTTGTCGTACTGTTCTTCTCAGGCTGTTATGGAGGAGAAACGAAATGTCTTCGAGAAACTTCTTGAAGCTTATACTGCCAGCCTCCGGACCTTCGCCCAGGCCCAGCTGCAGGTCAACAACCTGTCAGCCGAGACCTCCAAACTGAAAGGTATCTTCTAGCCCATCTGCCTTTTCTCCACTAGCCGATTGCTCTAGCGCTCATATCTCTATGCTCTCTTCTAGCTACTCTTCCTCTGGTAGGTGACCTCCAGGGCCGGATTTCTGAATTAACTGCAGAACTTAATCAGCAGAGCCCAGCTCTTGCCAAAGCTTCTGAAGAAGTGACTCGGCTGCAAGGGGTAGAGACTGAATTGAACCGGACTATTCACAATCTTCGCGCCGAGATGGCAGCTCTTGAAAAGAAACATCTTGCGGAAGTTGCTGCTGTGACGGCTACCAGCGCTAGGCTTCTTGCCGAGCGGGATGCCGCAGTCTCCGCCCGAGATGCTTTACAGGCCGAAATGGATGAAGCAGTCGCCACGCGGGATTCCATTCGCAAGGATCGCGACGAGCATATCGCCAAATATGAAGAAATGGAGAAACAACATCTTGAAGAGAATGCCCGAATGCGCCGCCGAGCCAAGGGTTTCTGCGACTCGCTAACTGACATGGATCTTCTCCTTAGCGGTGAGTCTTCCTTTATGCCGATTGCATTTTCCGATTGCTTTCTTCTTGTATCTGATTTCTCACATTTTTCCTTCTTGACACAGAGGCCTGGCCCGAATCTGAGGCGGCTGCCTACGCCACTGTCGCCCAGTCTCGGGAGGATCATATCGCTGCCGGAGGGACTTGTGACCGCGCGGACAGCGTCTGGACCCGACATGAATATCTGATCGGCACTCAAGCTCGCATTCCGGTCATCCAGGGAGTGGCCCTGTCCTTCAAACTCGGAATTCTGAAGATTGCCGAAGCCCTGTGGCCGGTGGCTGAGCTCAAGGCCGGACTAAAGAGAATGGAACATGCTGCCGACTCCTCCGCCGAGGTCCGCAAGGACGACCCACAAGAGGAGGAAGATTCTGATCAAGGGGAAACTCCGAATGCGACCACTGAGCAGACTCGGATTCTCCTCAAGGCTATCCCACGTCGGATCGACGTTCTACTGAATTCCGCGGGTCGTACTGGTGCGGAGACCGCCCTTCAGACAATATTGACTTGGTACCCTCAGGTGAAACTCTCCAAGTTATACAGCCTCCGAGATGGTGCCGGGGACCTTCTTGAGAAAACCTACGCTGAAGTCAATCGGCTGGCCAGCACTATAGCGAACTGGTTCTCTCCGTATGACTACACTCCATATCTTGACGACGGAGGGAATCCACTCCCTGCTTCAACTATCTCTGCGCTAGCCGAGGAGCCTTCCAACATCGATTCATCTCAGACCTCTTCGAAGACAAAGCGAGCTGATGCTGCCGGTTCTGAAGCTCAATCGGATCCATCTGCTCCATCCTCCAGCTCGGTGCCTCCGGCTGCTTGAGATGTGCCATCTTGATTTGTATTCGGACTGTCCACCTGCCGATATTAGATCGGTTTTACTTTTCCTTGTAAGACAATTTTAATTCTGCCGACACGCACTGGGGACCTGGATGTAATGAACTTATTCGGCCTTGGGCCTGTTACTTTTGATGCAAATCGATTGCTTGTTTTAACTGTTTGCATGTGCGATCAACTTTGCGTCTTTGCCGGTTTCCTTCATCGGCTGCACTTGGGAATGTGTACTGTGTCGGTCTTGCTGCCGTTATGCGGCCCGCAATCGGATCAACAGCAGACATCCGGCCAAGGTTCGATGAGTTTTTTTTTCTTTGTTTTTTTTACACGACAAGATTTTTAACGCAAAGGATTCTGCAACAGCAGGCGCCGATTGCTCCGCTTCTGGATCTAGTGTCCTGATTTGCGGCGCAGTCGGCGACTTTACTTCGCCAGTACTCTTGCTCATGGCGGCCTGTTTCAAATTGTTTCTCGGGATTTATACCACCGACTGCCTCAATCGTCACCCTTTTCAATGCCGCAACCCTTTAGTGATTTGCGCTTGAGCTAGCTGTCCGATTGAGAGCCAGCCTGCAGTCCCCGTGCCACGATGGCTTAATTTCTTGACCTCGTGGTCGGCCAGTCCCCGGGTATGCTATGCGCATCTCGGGTCTGACGGAGCGTTGCCGATTACAGCTAGCTCTTCGAGTGGAATTATACGAAAGTACTCGAATGCTCATTTTCAGAGACATGATAACTTTAACTGATTGCTTGCCGAATGGCTTACATAAACTTATGTCGTTCAACTATAGAACGGACATAACAACTCGGCATTCCACGGCCGCTCTGTCTCTACTCCCGATGTGTCCTTGTGCCGAGTTCCCTTGGTGCAATCGATCAGGTAGTAGGAGTTGTTCTTGAGCGCTCTGCTGACAATAAATGGCCCTTCCCAAGGTGAGGATAGCTTGTGCTGCCCATCTGACTTCTGGATTCGGCGTAGCACCATGTCCCCCTCTCGGAAAGAGAGAGGTCGAATCTTCTTGCTGTGGTAGTGCCGCAACTTCTGCTGATAGATTGCTGACCTAGACAAGGCCAACAAACAAGCTTCTTCTTTGAGGTCGACGCCGGCTTCTCTTGCTGACTTAGCTTCTTCTTCAGTGTATAAAGCGTGCCGAGGTGAATCGAACTCGATGTCGGAGGGGATGACTGCTTCTGAACCATATACCAGGAAGAAAGGAGTGAATCCAGTCGACCTATTCGGCGTGGTCCTCAAACTGAAAAGTACTGCGGGGAGCTCATCAATCCATGCCCCAGGTGCCCTCTCAAGTGGCTCTACCAATCTGGGCCTGATACCCGATAGGATTAGTCCATTTGCCCTTTCGACCTGACCATTGGACTGTGGGTGTGCCACAGATGCCAGATCAAGCCGAATGCCTTGCTGAGATGCATATCGAGCCAATGCCCCCTTTGCAAAGTTTGTGCCGTTGTCGGTGATGATGCTATTAGGAACACCATATCTGCATACGATGTCGGCCACAAACTTGACTGCAGTCGGTCCATCCAACTTCTTGATTGGTCTTGCCTCGATCCACTTGGTAAACTTGTCGATTGCCACCAGGAGATGTGTCATGCCGCTTCTAGCTCTCTTGAATGGTCCGACCATGTCCAAACCCCAAACAGCAAACGGCCATGCTATCGGGATGGTCTTCAGTGCTGATGCCGGCTGATGACTCTTTGCCTTGAATCGCTGACAACCCTTGCAGTGCTTCACCAGATTTTCAGCTGCTGCGAGTGCAGTTGGCCAGTAGAAACCATGTCGGAAAGCCTTGTTGGCGATGGCCTTTGCCGACGCGTGATGTCCACATTCACCTTGATGGATATCCCTGAGCAACTCCAAACCTCTATCCTCCTCAACACACCTCTGAAGAACACCAGTCGGACTCTTGCGCATCAGCTCATTGTTGATGATTGTGTATGCCCACGACCGGCGAGCGATCTGCCTGGACAATGCCAAATCTGGTGTAAGGATCCCATCTGCCAAAAAATCTCGAATCGGCTGTGCCCATGATGACGCACTGACCACTACCATTACTGCTGCCTGCTGGGGTAAGACTTCTTCTTGGATCTCGGTCTCTTGAGCATTGGCCTGCTCGATCTCGGCCTCTTGAACCTCTGCTATCTCTTCTTCTGCTTGCGAACTGCCGACTGCGGCGCCTGGCACGCATTCGGCAGCCTCTGGTGCTGACTTCTCCTCTGGGGTTGAAACTTCATTACTGCAATTGGCAATCTCTGATATCACTTGCTCTCCAGAGGTTGTGCCATCTGGCGCAGCCTCTGCTTGCTTCTCTGTGGTATCGCTCTTCTTCTTCTCTTCTGCAGCCCCTGGTTCGCAATCGGCAGCCCCTGGTGCTATTGCCGAGACACCCTGAGCGCTGGATGGCTTCTTCATGGTTGCAGGCTTGGCCGGTTGAACTTCTTTTGCCTTTCTCAGAGCTTCAAGATCGGTCTCCGAGATGAATATGGACTCGGAGTCTGGTGACGGAGTGATGGATGGCTTCTTGATGTGCTCGAGAGATACGCCTGGTGGAATTGCTTGCCTTGTGGAACCAAGCTTGGACAATGCATCTGCTGCTTCATTATTTGCTCTTGGAACATGATGGAACTCACAACCTTCAAAGTATCCGCTGATTTGCTGCACCAGGAATCGGTAGCTTGCCATATTAGCATCTTTAGCATCCCACGTGCCCGAGCACTGCTGTACCACCAGATCGGAGTCACCATAGCACTCAATATTCCGAATACCGATTTCCTTGGCCAACTTGACACCATGCACAAGGGCTTCGTACTCGGCTACGTTGTTTGATGCTGCAAAGTGAATCTGGAGCACATATTGCAATTGATCTCCTCTTGGGGACGTGAGCACCACCCCAGCCCCTAGGCCATTCTTCATCTTGGAGCCATCGAAGTGCATTCGCCAGACATCCGACATGGGGAGCTGTGGCATATACTGAGTTTCAGCCCAGTCCACCAGGAAATCGGCTAGTGCCTGCGACTTGATTGCGGTCCTTGGCTCATATTGGATGCCATGACTGGCCACTTCGATTGCCCATTTCGCCACTCTTCCGGTTGCATCTTTGCTTCCCATGATGTCGGCTAATGGAGCCGAACTGACAACAGTGATCAAGTGGGCTTGAAAATATGGCTTCAATCTCTTGGCCGCCATGTATACTCCATAGCACATCTTCTGGTAGTGAGGATAGTTCTGCTTGGACGTCGAAAGCACTTCGCTGATGTAGTACACTGGACGCTGGACTTGCTGTGCCTTGTCCTTCTCGGGCCGCTCCACCACCATAACTGCGCTGATCACCCGATTGGTTGCTGCAATGTATAACATCATGGGCTCCTTTTCAATCGGGGCAGCCAGAATCGGTGCCGTGGATAGCATGCACTTGAGCTCTCGGAATGCTTCATTTGCCTGGGGGGTCCAAGTAAACTTCTTTGTCTTCTTCATCAACTGGTACAAGGGAATTGCCTTCTCGCCCAGCCGACTGAGGAGTCGGCTGAGGGATGCGAGGCAACCGGTGAATTTCTGCACTTGCTTCAAGGTCTTGGGCTGCTCCATGCGCTCTATTGCGGCTATCTTCTCGGGGTTGCATTCGATTACTCTCTCGGAAACGAGAAACCCCAAGAGCTTGCCGGCTTGGACTCCAAACACACACTTCTCCGGGTTGAGCTTGATCTGATAGGTTCTCAGATTCGCAAAGGTCTCTCTAAGGTCGTCCAACAATGTGACTCCTCTTGCCGACTTCACCACCAAGTCGTCCACGTAAACGTGGATATTTCTGCCGAGCTGAGAGTGTGTGCATCTTTGCATCATGCGCTGATAAGTGGCACCTCCATTTTTCAGACCAAAAGGCATGGTGATATAGCAGTAGGCCCCGAAAGGGGTTATGAATGTTGTCTTGATCTGATCTTCCACGGCTAACTTTATCTGGTGATACCCAGCAGTAGCATCCAAAAAGGATAACAACTCGCAGCCGGCCGTAGAATCAACCACTTGGTCAATTCGGGGCAAAGCAAACGGATCTTTGGGGCATGCCTTGTTCAAACAAGTGTAATCTATACACATACGCCAAGTCTTGTTCTTCTTCATGACGAGGACTGGATTGGCCAGCCACTCGGGGTAAAACACTTCCATGATGAAACCTGCAGCTTGTAACTTTGCAATCTCTTCGCCGATTGCTCTTCTCTTGTCCTCAGAAAAACGTCTCAGGGGTTGTTTGACCGGCTTCGAGCCTGGCCGAATGTGCAGCTTGTGCTCGGCGAGTTCTCTCGGAACACCAGGCATGTCCTGTGGAGACCATGCAAAGATGTCCCGATTCTCACGGAGAAACTCGACGAGCTCGCTTTCCTATTTGTCGCTAAGTCCAGCTCCGACCACAACAAACTTGGTCGAGTCGGAGGGATCTAGAGCGATTTTCTTGCTGTCCTTGGCCGATTGAAAATCCGATTCCTCATCTGCTCTCTTTGCTGGGCCAACCGGCAGTGGATTCTTGCTCTGCGCCTGCGCCATTGCAATCACCTTGCCGAGCTGACGCTTCTCAGTCTCCACCACTAAGGACTCAGCCAAACTGCTGCCAGCGGATGTGCACTCGAGGGACTTCCTGAAGTCTCCGGTGACTGTGATGACGCCGCTTGGCCCCGGGATCTTCATCTTCAGGTATGTCTGCTGTGTATTGATCATGAACTTGGCAAATGCTGGTAATCCCAACAAAGCATGGTATGGACTGCTAAGGTCGGCCACCTCGAACCAAATCGGCTCTCTCCTGAAATTCTCCTCTGTGCCAAAAATGACATCCAGCCGAATGCGACCCAAGGGGGTGCAAGACAACCCAGGGAAAATCCCGTGGAATGTCGTCCGACTGTGCTCCAAATCCCTCTCTGTAAGTCCTAGCTTGAGCATCGTATCTCGGTACAGGATGTTGATTGTGCTTCCTCCATCAACTAGCACTCTTGAAAACTTGCATGAAAATTTGGCCCTGCGACCAGAGCATCCACCACCAGCGGATAGTTTCCCGGATTCGTAAAAATGGTGGGGTGATCTGCTCTGTCCCAGGATATCGGACATTCTGACAAGTGCATGAATTGGGGGATCGGTGGCATAGTTGCATTGACTTCCTGAGCTCGGGCTCTCCGACTGCCGTTGTCCGTGGACTCACTGGTGAAAATCATGTATGCTGCATCCTGCTGCGGGTACTGGTTTTGCTGCTGAGGTGGTCCTCTGTTCTGCGGTGGTGGTGGTGGTGGTGGTGGGGGTAAAGCTTCTCCTTTTGCTATCCTTCTCACAAAATCACATTGCCGAGTGGTGTGCGCAGACGGCCTCCCAGGCGTGCTGTGCAACTTACATGGTGCATCCAACATGTCCTCAAACGTGTACTTGGGCCTCATCTGCCCCGGGGGTCTCACATTGGGTCTCATCTTCCGACTGCCTCCTGCAGCCGCTGGGTCTTCCTCATTCTGAACAGCGGCCACCTGCCGACTGCCATACTGAGTGTCCGGTTGCTCGTCCTTTCGCTTGCCGTTGTTCTGCTGGTTGTTGTTGTTGTTGTTGTTGTTGTTGCGGTTGTTCTCTCTTCTCTCTTTCCGACTGAGGCCTTGGTTTCCTGCGTCCGACTGCGGAGCCCCTGGTGACTGGATCACACCTCCAACTCCGAGTTGGATAGGGCGCATCGCAGAATCGGACATAGCGAAAGCATTTTCCACCTTCATGAGCTCGGCGAGCGATGTGAAGTCTTTGCGGAGCAGCTTGTGCTTCAGCATTGAATCGTCCAGGCATCCATCAGTGAAGTACTGAATGGCCTGAATCTCATGGACTCCTTCGCACGAATTCTTCAACTTGATCCACCGAGACAGGTAATCTCGGAGGGGCTCGTCCTTGCCTTGCACGCACAAAGCTAACTGCCGAGGGAGGTTGGGCCTTTCATATGTGCTTGTGAAGTTGTGGATGAACGCAGTCGTGAAGTCCTCCCAACAGTTCACACTGTCCTTGGGCAAACTATTCAGCCATGTCCGAGCTGAACCCTGCAGCATGAGCGGTGCATAGCGAACTGCCACACGCCGATTGCCTCCCGCAATGCGAACTGCTGTCAGGTAATCGGAGAGCCAGTCCTCAGGCTTTACCGAGCCATTGTACTTGGGGGTATCTCTTGGCAGTGTAAAGCCTTTGGGGAACTTCTCCGTCCGAATGCGATGACCAAAACATGCTGGGCCAGCTTCTCCTTCTTCATCTTCCTGGGCCTCCTTCTCCAATAGCTCAATGCGATGCCTTGCATCATTCTGACCGATTTGGCGAGGGCCAAGTCGGGTGCTGATTGCTGGTCTCGGTGCTGACTGCTGCGGCATGTCATGGCGCCTGCTGTTAACGGTCGGCTCTTCCCTTCTTCTGCTTGCTGCTGGGCGATTGCTTCTGACCTTGCTGTGATGCCGAGATGGCGCGGGCTGGTGGTGGTGGTGGCGCGACGCATTCGGTCGCTGGCTAGCTCCCGCATTTGGCCTCACAGTTCCCCTTGATGCCTCTGGCTCAGCATTCTGATTGCCCATTTCCACAAGACTCTGCTCTTTTGCGGCCGCTATCAGCTCACGCATTCGGCGCGATTGTTCGCGCCGCTCATCTCCTTCCAATTCTTCCAGCTCGAGCGCTATCTGCTCAGCTGCTCTCAGATTCTTGTCGGGTGTGCTATATGTGGGCCTTTGGACAAATGCCGATTGCACTGGTTGCTCCGGTTTTGCTGGCCTTCTCGGACGCTCCGGTTGCTCCGCCCCAGATAACTGCTGGTTGACTGCCCGGCCTCGACTTCTCAGGTCTTCCAGGACTGCAGGCTCAATCGGCCGGCGCGGTCCTGCATGCGCTGCGTTATACTCCCGAGTGATGGCTCCCAGCCGTCGCTCCTCAGCCAGCACTTGCTCGGCCCTGCGAGCCAGTGCGAGCCGTGCCGTTTCCATCTCGGTATGCACTTGCTCCGGATCACCATTCCTGTTCACGGGTGTGTACAACACATCCCGCAACGCGCTGGTGCCGATTCGCTCTGCTGCATCAGCCACTTCCTTTGCCTTCCTTGCTACTCTTGCCGGGTCCCGATTGGTCGAGGACGACGCTCCCGCCATCATGACTGCAGCGTGCAGTCGGCCCTCCCCTTGGCCAGGTGCTACGGTGCAGCCCCTGGTCAAGAGAGGGTCTGTAGCACATGAGAAAACTCGGATGTCTCTTGGATATGCCTCAGGGAAGGCACCGATGAAGAGACGGTGACTTCCCACCTGCAGCGACACCCCGGGAGGCAAGGGAACTCCTTCCTTGTACCGCGCCGAGTAGTCCACCACATAGTCGATTGCCCCACGCCTTAGAATCAGGCCAGAGGCGTGGCTACCGCCCGATGCAGAGGTTGATCCCGTCCGGATCTTGACTCCAGTCGACGCCTCGGTCTGCCCCACGGTGGGCGCCAACTGTCGTCGATATGTGACGGCAGATGCCATGGGGATGGCTAAAGTGAGGGGAAGACACGAGGGAGAGAATGTCGATGGTGCCGGAATCGGGTTGGGCACAAGCACGGTGAAGACACCACGATGTACCCAGGTTCGGGGCTCTCCGGAGAGATAACACCCCTACTCCTGCCTGTCTCTTGTATATCAATGGAGTGGCTACAATAACTGCTCTTCTACCTACTCGGGGGAAGGAGTGCACCGCCGCCGTGGGCAAGGTCCTCTCCCGCTTCCCTGAGGAGTAACTACGCGCAGTGAATGAACTGAAAGGAGAAAGAGTTAATGAGATCTCAGGTGTGGCGTCCCTCGCGCAGGAGGGGTACCCTGGCTCTTATAGTGTGAGTCCAGGGTACTTCGGTAACTTCAGCGCCGACTAGGCCCAGCTGTCAACCTCTAATCGGCCTGGGCCCACCGACTGCTCCTATCCGGGTGATCCGGAGCCTACGAGCGGCGGCCCATGCTGCTACCTTGTAGGGTCTAGTGATGAACAGTGGAGCTATGAGGTACGGTCTTGTCGGCCTGTCCGCGGAATCGGCGGAGAGGTCGACATCGTATCTCCCGGAAATCCTCGATGTGACTTGGCCTTCCTGCCACCCAGATATCTCGGGATATGGCATTTATGACCTCGTAATCATACCCCCGACTGGGTGTCAGGTAGCTCCGATTGCGCCTGGACCGGCTGGTGGTTCCTGGGTAAGGCCGATTGCTCTGGGAAATCGGTCTTCTAGGAAACGACCTCGGTCCAGCAGCAGGCCAATCGGACGATCGTCTTCAATGAACACAAGGGGTGGACCGATTGCGCCTGGGCCGACTGCCGGCACTTGGTATGGTCGATTGCCTTAGAGCAATCGGCCGTACCTCTGCCTAGCTCGGCCCAGCTGCAGCCCAATCGGCCCATCCTTGTCTTGAAAGCTTGCTTCCGCTTGGGTTAGCCTACCCGGGTACCAATCCCCCGACAGGCGCCGAATGAAACTAAAAACACCGTCGATTGCGCTCCCCTCGCCGCGGCTGCAATTCCCCGTGGCGCCATTAGGCTGCCCGTAATGGTGGTATCATAGGTAGTATCATGCATGCCAAGTAAGCAAATTTGATGAAGTGGCATGCAATTTAATGAAGAAAAAGAGGATGTGGTATCATATTATGACACCGTATCATATTAAATGTTGTACTAATATGTGTCTTGCATGTCAATAAATACTACTACTTATGATACTACTATATGATACTATGCATTACAGAGGTAGTATCATACACTAATATCATATACATGATACTAACTTATGATACTACCCATTACGACAACCCTTACGGGGATAAGGCAAGTCGCCGAAAAACGCGGGCGTGAATAGTGAAGACGCGTGACTGACCGGCGCGTGGCTTCGAACCGGTCGACCGCTGTATAACGTTTCCCTTATCTTTGGGGTAGCCTCACTTATTAGATGTTTTCACTAAACAGAATTCCCTAGAAAAACAAAAATTAAACAGAATTCCAACTAGGCATGCCTTTGCTCTCGTGGAGTGGGATTGTGTCACTAACATTATTCAGTAAATGGGTATACTGTGCAAGGACAGTGAATCAATGGGAAATGAAATCAATTTGCTTCCACTCGTTTTACAGATACGACATGTGAACTTTTTGAAATAAAAACACATTAGAGTACAATGTAAATAAGAACCGACCGAACTCAGGACGATTGAATCTAAAAAAAACACGGTTTTGTTGGAAGCTAGACAAAGAAGCAATCATGCATGCATGATCAGGCAAACACCAGCCGCCCATGCAGCTTAAAGTTTCTCAGCCCCCTGACGTCGACGCGTCCGCCCTTCACCAGCACGGCGCGCTGCAGCGCCGTGCAAACCCTCATGGCAAAACAGACCAGGCACTGCTGCTTCGGCGTCAGCTCAAACTCGACTATCACCAGCTCCTGCAGGTGAACGTGCCGGAAATTGGTCGGAACCCAGAGGAATTTGGCGGTGCGTGCCTGCCGCCCCGGCGAGTCCTCGTGGCAGCCTGCGATGTTGATGTGGAGGGCTTCGAGCGACGGCGCGGCGGAGAGGAGGCCGAGGAGTAACGGCCACGATACGTCCCAGTCAAAAGGTACGTCCTTCACCAGCAGCCTCCGCAGGCCGGGGAACGGCGACACGCCGGCGAGCCATGGGTTGGCCCACATGTAGGAGCCGGTGAACCGGAGGACGAGCTCCGTCGCGGCCTCCGGGATAACCGGCGCCCGGTACTGGTTCAGCGTGTAGTCGTACTGGTACCTGTCCCATGGCTCGCCCTCGACGATGTAGAAGCCATAGTCCAGGTCGACGTGCGCGAGGCGCGGGACGTTGCCGAATGCCAGAATGATGAGGCAGTTTCGGCTGCACTTGATGCGCTCCAGCGCCGGGAGAGCGAGCAGACGGATCACAGAGAAGGAGCATTGGTCGACGAGGAGCTCCCTGAGCCCCGATGCCGGCGCGTCCACCTCCATGTTGTTCTGGGTTCTTGCCCTGCAACGCCTGAGGTGCACGGACCTCAGCTGCGGGCACATGGAGAACACGCCGGTGTAGACGGCCATCGGCTGGCTGATTTTCTCAAGGACGAGAGCGGTGAGCCCTCCATACTCGTGCAGCGCAGAAATGTGGGATTTGTTCCTTTTTATTCTTCTTCTTCAAACCGAGATGCCGGATATGTTTTTGCCACAGCAAATATATAGGGTTCATATATCTACATGAACCCCTCTTCAAATCCGATACGAGTACAAATGTAAAGAAACGCGATCCCAATTTGTTTCATATGTAGTTAGGGAACCTACTACGATATATTTGTGCACGTGGGTAAAAATGGTAGGAAACACAACTTGGATTGATTTCATATGAGATAATTGTGAATGTGGGTAAAAAATGGCAAGAATCGCATTTTGTATTAACGAGAGAAATAAAAAATGTGTTCCACATTTGTTATATGCAGGTAAAAATGTTAAGAATCGCAATTAGTGTGAGCGGGCTAGAAATGTATAGAATGTATAGGACATTCTCAAGCTCTCGGATTAAAAATGGCAGGAATTGCAATTTGTGTCAACTAGAGAGGTTAAAAATGCATAAGACATCTGTTATATGCAGGTAAAAATGTTAAGGATTACAATTAGTGTGAACGAGTAAGAAACTAGTAAACACGTGAGAACATAGAAAACATATTCAAAAAAGTTCACACATGTTGAATTTAGGTAAAAAGATAGGAATTGCAATTAGTGTAAAAATGGTTTAGTAAAATATTCTGGTGTGAGAATATAGGCAAAATATATATGAGTCAATTCTTACCTATTGTTAAAAAATGTTAGAAATCACAATTTGAGACAACTCAAACTACATGAGTTCAAGATTGTGTTGATTTCATATGTAGAACACATATGATATACATGTTAAATGTTTGGAATCGCTATTTGAGACAAATCAAATCACAAGAATTCACGCATGGGTTGGTTTCATATGAGATAATTGTGAATGCGGGTAAAAATGGCAGGAATCGCAATTAGTGTCGCATTTAGTTTCACAATTAGTGAGAGGGATTAAAATATGTATAAGACATTTTTTATATGGATCGGCTATTTTTTTTAGGGGTAAGACACTTCTCTATTCATTCAGAACCAACACTCTCGGAATACATGTTGGATCAGTGGATCTAACATCCATATGTGCCTAGCCGGACCTAAACTAAAAGCAAACTTAACCAAGTAATGTGCATCGGGATTATAGTTCCTCCCCTCAAAAACAAAATTACATTGCTGAAACAAACTTTTATTCGCTACTATCTCCGAGGTGATCATACTGTAGTGGCCGCCAACTTCATCCCTGATGTCACTTATTACATTCATCGAGTCACTTGATATAACTATGTTTGTGAGGGAAAGATCCTGAGCTAGTGCATGCGCCTCCCTGCACGCCATCATCTCCGAGCACGTGGGATTCGTGATCCCTGGGTAGACCACTGCTGAAGAACCTCTGAAGACGCCCATATGATCTCTGCACACCGCCGCCACAGCGCCCACCTCCCCATTCCTGGAGATGCCACCATCCACCCTGATGTGAACCACTCCTTGAGCCGGCGCCATCTAGCCTCGCCGGTGCACCTTCCTCTGCGCAGACCAACCTCCCACAACCGGTGTAGCAGTAATTTCCAAATCCTTTATGAAGTTACAGATGAACACATGAGTCGACAGAGGACTCTGGTTGATATCTTCATGAATTAATTTTCTCCTTGCGTGCCAGATAGCCCACATGGTAATGAAAACCAGGGCGGCCTCACTCTGGCTCATCCCGCCAATAACCTCTACGATCCAAACCTTGGGGTCGGGGCTCTGATTTCCATCAGGTGCTCATAGACTTCACTTTGAAGAGCCCAGACCGCCCTAGCCAGATTGCACTCCAGGAGGGAGTGCCTCCAAGAGTCATGTCTTCCACAGAACTGACAGCAATCGGTTGACGCCATCTTCCTTCTATGCCGGCAAGATTAGTGCTCTAGTTTTTCCCCTCTAGTTAGGGTTTTGTCTCGCCGGCTCTGTACGGCGATTTTTGATCTACTGGAAATTTCGATCGACGCCCCCGTCTCTCCCGCGAAACCTTGGCAATTCCGGCTAGGGTTCTGAGCGAGGGAAAGCGAGGGGTTGGGAGGAGGATGGCCGCGGAACCCTCCGCGGTGAGGACTGTTGCTTCGGGAGCAGGAGTTGACGATGGGAAGAAGGAAGACCTAGAGCAGATGCTAAAAAAATTTGGGATTCAGGAGGGCGACCTCGACGACGTTGTCTTTGAGGAACATGCAGAGGAGGCAGAGGAGATCGCGAGGTGGCTAGCCGTGGTTAGGGTTTACACGGAAAAGAGCTACAGTCAGGCAGCTTTCTTCAAGAGCATGGGGGCTGCATAGGACCTATCGAGGGAGACGAGGTTCAGACCCCTGGAAACGAACCTGTACTCCATCAGATTTCGGTGTTTGGCTGAGTGGGAGAAGGCCATGGAAGGAGGACCATGGAATTTCAGGGGCTATCCTGTTCTGGTAGCGTCGTACGATGGTTTTACCAAGCCGGCGATGATCAACCTCAATACCTTCGATTGTTGGATGCAGATTCATAATCTTTCGGACGGTTACTACCCTTTGTTGAAGGCTTTGGCCTCTAAGGCCGAGGAATTTGTTCCTGCTGAACTAGCCTCTAATGATTTTGCTGGGAACTTTGTCAGGGTAAAGATCCGGATTGATGTTCGGAAGGACGTGAGAAATCATGTCTCCATAATCAGAAGGGGCAAGAGGGAAATTGTCATAGTTAAATACGAGAGACTTCCTGATTGGTGTGCGGTATGTGGGTGTTTCGGCCATGTGTTCAAGGAGCACGGGAACGGGCTGCACCCCCCCAAGTGCTCTGATCTACAAGAACTTGAGGGCGGAGTGGTTCTTTAGACCACGTTATGGGGCTGGAGATGGCACTAGTGGACGCAGATTCGGGATTTCAGAGGGCAACACAGCAAACACCAATCCCAAGGAGCAATTCGGCGATGAGATCCGCGACAGGTTGACAGATGAGGTGATGGAAGATGCTGATAATACTAAAAAGAGGATCCCAGAGGCAAAGGAGGATTTGGGTGATTCCTCTGATAATATCCCAAAAGCTTCGCCAGTATCGGGTGATGTTCCCATGAGTGAAGTTCCCCCAAGCCCTCCCCCGAAATAAGACCCGAAGCGACCCAAGACTGGTGTTGACCCTAAGTCTAAAAGTTCAAGTGATAAGATTCCAAATGCTAAATCGGAGGGCCTCCTAGAGGGGCACCGCCGGGGACAATGAATCTCCTGAGCTGGAACTGTCGCGGTTTGGGTAACCCCGCGACAGTGCGTTAAGCGCCTGAATTCACCGCTAAATTTACCCCGGCTCTCTTCGGTTTGAGTGAGACAAAAATCTCGAAGGAGAGAGCTGAAGCCAGTGTGGGGCAGTTGGGGTTCAGGAATTCTTTTGCAGTCGCAAGTTCTGGTAGAAGTGGAGGCATTGTGGTTTGCTGGAATGATGAATTGGAAGTGGAGGTACTTAGCTCAAATAGGTATCATATTGATACCGTTGTCAAGGGGATGGGTGAGGGTCTGGTGAGAGTAACCTGGGTGTATGGTGAGGCACAAGTCGCGGAGAGGCACAGAACCTGGGATGATCTGAAAAGCATGCAACAGCTTCAGGTCTACCTTGGTTAGCAATTGGAGCCTTCAACGAGGTGCTGCACCAACATGAGTTCATGGGGACAGGACCGCGGTCGCAAACACAGATGGATGGGTTCCGAGACGCGCTAGACATATGTGGTCTGGTGGACATTGGATTTAAAGGTAGTCTATCGACTTATGAGAAGCGGGTGACGGGAGGATCTTATACCCGGGTTCGCCTTGACAGAGGGGTAGCTGATGCACAGTGGTGTATCAAATTTTCCGTCGGAGTAACTAACCACCGAGGCCACGGCGTGTTCAGACCATCATCTGCTGCATCTTTGTTTTGACCCGGGAGAAGGTCAATCAAGAAGGAAACCCTGGAGGTATGAGTGCATGTGGGAACGTCATGAGGATTTTGATCAGTTTCTGAGTTCTCAGTGGGCAGGAACGGGAGCGACCTCAGCTAGTGAACTGGGAAGTAAATTGGGATCTCTGTCATCACATCTCCACACTTGGGACAGGGAGACATTTGGTAATGTTAGAGCGCAAATAAGAGCACTTAAGCAGGAGGCGGACGTTCTTTTAAACAGGGCGGGGCGCCTGGGACCGTCCCACAGGGAGATCAAAATTCGGGAATTGTTGGTCGAACTGTATCATAGAGAAGAAATATTGTTTCAACAGAGATCTAGAGTTGAATGGCTCACTACAGGAGATCGGAACACCAAGTTCTTTCAGCTTCATGCGGCTATGAGGAGGAGGAAGAATAAAATCAAGAGACTACAGAACGAGTTGGGAGTGATGATCACAGATGAAGCTCAGCTGGAACAAATGGCAACCGAGTTCTATGGAAATTTGTACACAACGGAGGGCACAGCGGGCATGTCTGACGTTATTGATAAAGTCCCTACAAAGGTTTCCTATGACATGCAAGTCCTTCTGGACGCACCGTACACTTCTGATGAGGTGCGCAAAGCCTTGTTCCAAATGCAAGCGACGAAAGCGCCGGGTCCCGACGGGTTCCCGGCCCACTTTTTCAACGCCACTAGGAAGTATGTATGTGCAGGTGACAAGTGCAGTCCTCAAAATTGTGGAAGGTGAAGAGAATGCTGCCTCTATCAATAAAACGTTCTTGGTGCTGATCCCAAAGGTGAAGGACCCTGTTTTACTCTCTCAATTTCGACCGATTAGTCTTTGTGACGTCCTCTACAAATTTGCATCGAAAGTGATTGCAAAGGCCATGCCGCGGCGTATGTATCCCTCGACGAAGGCGCCGTCGAAAAACTCGTGGTACGCTGCCGGGAACATGTCGGTGACCCTCAAGTCCATGGCGCGGAGCTGGCGGGGGAGGGGTGCCCAGCGTCTGGCTAGGATGGCGGTGGCGAGGGCGGAGCGGGTGTCGAGGCCATCCAGGATGGTGACGAGGAGTTTGTCGGGCAGCGCGCTGATGAGGTCCATGGCGACCGAGATTCGAGAGTTTGGCGAGCTACTTGGATTTGGATGCTGGCGTGCAGCGCAGAAATGTGGGATTTGTTCCTTTTTCTTCTTCTTCAAACCGAGATGCCGGATATGTTTTTGCCACAGGAAATATATAGGGTTCATATATCTACATGAACCCCTCTTCAAATCCGATACGAGTACAAATGTAAAGAAACGCGCGCCCAATTTGTTTCATATGTAGCTAGGGAGGGAACCTACGAGATACTTGTGCACGTGGGTAAAAATGGTAGGAAACACAATTTGGATTAATTTCATATGAGATAATTGTGAATGCCGGTAAAAATGGCAGGAATCACAATTTGTGTCAACGAGAGAGGTTAAAAAAATGTATAGGACATTTGTTATATGCAGGTAAAAATGTTAAGAATCACAATTAGTGGAAACGGGTCATTAGAAAACTAGTACACACGTGAGAATATAGAAAACATATTCAAAAGAGTTCACACATGTTGAATTTAGGTAAAAATATAGGAATTGCAATTAGTGTAAACATGGCATAGAAAAATATTGTGGTGTGAGAATTATATAGGCAAGATATATATGAGACAATTCTTACACGTGGTTAAAAATGTTAGAAATCGCAATTTGAGAAAAATCAAACTAGAAGAAGTTCACGATTGGGTTGATTTCATATGTAGGCAACATAAGAGATACATGTATGTTCAAAAAATATATGAGATACATGTTAAATGTTACGAATCATTATTTGAGACAAATCAAATCACACGAGTTCACCCATGGGTTATTTTTCATATTTAGGCAACATACAAGGTGATTGTTATCACATGCGGGTAAAAAAATTTAGGAATCACAATTGGGTTACGGAAACACAACGGATTATAACTACCATACTAGCATACACATACCCTAAGAAAGATATTGTTATATGTATGAACAAACAGGAAATAAAAGAAATGTTTAGATTTTACCAAGCAAGGCGTATATGAACAAGATTTCCATACTTAAAACGAATGGATGAGCCGATATGTTGCACAAACTCAATTAGAGATGCACTTGCATCTTTGAGGAAGATTGTGTCTAGTCTATTTTAATAAGCAATAAAAAATTAGATGGACTACCACCTCCGTTAACTTTTATTCAGTTTTGCTAAAGTACATCTATAGATATGGTTTAAGTATTGCACATCTAAGTTTTATATTATTGATTTTATGGGAAGATTCATGAGGGTATTATTTTTTCATTTTAGTTTTGAATGAGTCACATTGATGTGCAATAACTAAGTCCCTAGGCAGATCGAACTTATTGTACAAGGAAAATTTGCACAGAGAAAGCGCGGGCTTCCCTTTCTAGTTGTATCTATTGTTAAAGTGGTCTAATGGGTCTTTTAGTTTTTCTCTCTCTCTCATTTTCCACTCCAGCAAATTGCTATCTTTACCCTGTGTGGCATGTTTTCTTGTCAGCCTTAGTTTCAATTTTCTTATGTTTGTGCATTGCAATATTTCTTTCTTGCTTATTCAAAATGCACGTGTGACGTGTGCTTAATAGAGTAGCAAGTCCCCACCTATTCTCACGTTAGAAAGTAGGTGTTCCATGTTCTTTTTTATTTTTGGGTTATGAAAACTTTATTTTCATACCGGCCTATCAACTAGGCTGGTGTTTGATCATTCTTCTTCAAGAGGAGAAATATTTAGAGAGGGGTTCAGATGTGCATGTCCTACACGAAGGATTTACAACTTGATCGACTATCCAGTGTGACGGTTTACGAGTATACATAAGGGACGTGATCTAGGCTGATACTGATCCATACCGCGCGGGGAGGGGGATAGCCCCCCTCCCCTAGGCGTCATGTCAAGCGAAGCGACATGGGCTAAATTCAGATTCCGCTACGTGGAGGCTGTAACACCCTCACTGTCAGTGAACAGTAATCACTGTTACTGTTCATCTGTACCGTTCAAATTTTTTGCTTTAATCAAATGGTTCAGTTCAAATTCAAATTCCCCTTTGATATGGTGGCAAGCAAAGTGAACCATGGACCTTGATCATCATGGATGAAAACAAAGTCCAAGCCATTTGAGTTGAAATTCAAAAAAACCCTAAAATGCCTTTTTATGAATATTAAAAATTATGGTGACAATAAATCTTTTCCAAAAATCTTGGAACCACTTTTATAAATTCACAAATAATCATTGGACCATGCCCATGTAATCATTGGTATTTATTGTGCTATGGAAAATTCTAAACAAATTAAAACAGTGGCCAAAAACCCTATTTAAATCATTTAATATTTAAATCAAATATTAAATGACTTTTATTATTGCCCAATCTTTTTGTGGCAGTAGTATATGGTGTTACACTAATTTTAGAACCTACAACATATTTTACAAAAAGGCTAAAACAACTAAAATAAATATAAACAGAAAAGAACAGAAGGCTGAAAGGAATAAAAAGAGATAAAAGAAAGAGGCCCACCCCCGCAGCCCAACTAACCCAACCCCCACCAAATTCAGCCCGGAGCCCACCCTGGGGGGGTTATCTCCCTCCTCCCGTACAGGAGCCATGGCGTGGTGGCCATCTACCGAGGCCACGGCGACGACCTCCCTCCGTGGAGGCCATCGGGCACTCCTCCGGCGCCTACAACCTAGGGCACCGCGGCGCCAAGCCCTGGAGACCCTAGCACCCCCCCCTCCTTTCCCCTCGCGCCGCCTCCCTCGTATTCTAGCTCCCGCCCGAGCCACCCGTGTTCTGGCCGTGGGCGCGCCACCGCCGTCGGCGCGGCCAACGGGCTCCCCACACGCCGCCGTCTTGTCCAGGAGGCGCGCCGGGGACTGCTACGCCAAGCTGTACCACGGATTGGAGCCGGGACGGACCGTGGGCTGCGAATCGACTTCGTCTTCAAGCTCGGCCACCCGCGCCATTTTCGCTCGTGCGCTCCACTCCGAGCTCCCTCGACATCACCGACCCCTTCTCGTCCCTCGCGGTGAGCTTACGCTCCGAACCCCCCTGTCCTCGTCGAGTTTAGCCGCCCCCTCGCCGTTCCCGTCGAGCCACGGACCAGCCGCCGCGGGAGGTCTTCGGCGTCGTCGATGGAGGTCGTCCCAGCCCGCGCCAACTGCAAGGCACGACGCACGGCGGACTCCTCTTTCGAACGAGCCAGGGCGCGCCCCATTTGGTGCCCTGTGGCGACCAGGAGCTCCCTCGCCGGCGTTGGTCTCGCCGGTGTGCTCGCCGGTGAGGCTGACCTGCGGGTCCCGCCTGTCAGTGGTGTCATTAGTGATAATGACCCACTGACCAGTGGCCCCCACCCCTCTGTTAATTAGTTAGTGATTAAACCAAATAAAACTGTTAGGAATAACCCTTCAAGTCTATGACATGTGGGCCCGAGGCCATTTGTTTAAACTAATAAAACTGTTAGTTGTCTCTCACTGACCACTGGGTCCCACCTGTAAGGAATTAAGTTAAAATAAATAAAAATGTTAACAGTCAGTGACATGTGGGTCCAGTGGGTAATTAAATTTAAATAAAACCATTTTTATTAGCTGTGAGGCTGACCAGTGGGTCCCACTGGTCAAGTTTGACCAGTCAACCCTCTGTGGATAATGTTGTAATTTATTAATAAAATAAATCCAGAAAATTGATTTAAATTGATTAAAACTTATAAAATCAATATCTTTTAATCCGTATATCGGATCGAAAAACTTTATACATGAAAATTGATCAGAAAAATATAACGAATACGGATACGCTACCTGTATGTCTACCACACCCCCCTAACACACCGATCATCGACATTCCCCCCCTCCGGGCTGTCTGTCAATAATTTCCGGTACCGATAAAAAGTACCCGGATGAATTTATTCCGAACACGAAAGTTGTCCGGAATGGTTCCACTAACAAGGATACACCCCCCTTATGTTTGTCCGGTACCCACGACACCTCCGGCATGAAACCTTCCCCCTCCGGACACCCTGTCCGGTAATCACCCGGAGCCGGAAGTTCATCCCCGGATGAATTCCCGCTCCGAGCTTTATACATTGCACTGCGTTAGAACACCGTTAACTTTTCATCTGTCATGTCATGCATATGTTTGTATATTATTGCTGTGTATTTACTGTTTCCTCCCCCCCCTTAATCTCCGGTAGACCCCGCTGCTACCGCCGACTACACTGCCTTCGGGTACGACTACTTCGTCGACGACCCTACCCCTACCGTCGAGCTTGCAGGCAAGCAGAGCCATTCTCTTCCCCAGATAACGCCTATCTTTCCGTACATTTCTTGCACTAGGCATTGTTACTGCTGCTGCTACGATTACAACCCTATTCAATTGCATAGCCTGATTTTGTCGCCCCTTGATGTACCTTTCCTTTATCCTATGCTGCCTATTATTACTTATGCATTATTCAGCAGTGAGCCCTGCGCATTGTTAGCTAGGATTAGATAGCGGGCCGTGATCACTCAGGGGAGTGAACAAGGATACAATATATACAACTGCACAGGTACGGTACAATACAGACACCGCCAAAGGCCCCTATCTGGGTTATGCCTAGTCACCTCAAGTGTGAGCTATCAAGGAGTAATCCTTGTACTCCACTCGAGGCTGACTTTGTCTTGCCGCCATAGGGTCCTGAACAGCGGTTGTCCTTAAGGTAAGAAGTCGGGCGACCCAACGGTGCCCGCGAGAGGTATATCGTCGGGAACGACAGGGAGGGTACGACCGACGTTACTGGCGTGCTTGGCCCCTGCTCTTATCTCGCGAGAGTTACCAAACCACGAAAGTCGAGCTCTACCAAGAGCACACGCGAGACAAGGTAAGGAGACGGTTCACCTTGTTGGTAACCGCAGTGACTTGGTGGGACGACAGGGCAGGCACCGACGTTACTGGTGGTCCTGACTGCTGTCGTTGACCGCGGGTCGGTTAAGTCGAGGCAACGATAACGGTTGTCACGCAGGTTAATTAAAATGCTAAATGGTTCGGCGGATGACTTGAGAGACCCGTTGGTCTGTACGCACTACCTTCACGTGGGATAAGGAGTATGGGCTCCCCTGCGTCGTAGTCTGTCCGAAAGCTCTTCAGACGTCAGCAGTACCACGGGCTGATAGCCGAGAAGCGGTCTTGTCTTATTTGCTGCAGCACGTGTGTTTTGGATTTGCTTTTGCTTCACCGGCCAGTCTCGTACCGTGCAGGAGCGTGCAAGGGTGAGGGACCTAGACCCCTTGGCGCATAGGATATAGTCCGGCGGATGGCCTCTCTGCTGAGCCTAGGATGAACTGCGTCGTGTCGGATAGCTTTGGTGGAGCGTTCCCTAACCAGGTTACCGCCACCCTGGAGATCCGAGCGTGCAGGCTGAACAGTAGTGCACCCCTGCAGGGAGTTTAATCTATTCGAATAGCCGTGTCCACGGTAACAGGACGCTTTATGCTGAAGCTGGATCTTACCACTAGAAACTATTATTATTAAACTGTATGGTTCCGGGTTCTCTTCCTCGCGGGGATGTCGAGGAGGTGAACTCGGAGGCATTGTTATTATTAATCATTACAACTTATATTATACATTGTTGCATCAACTTCTGCTTCATTGTTACTTTATTGCTTTATATAAACTGTTGGTTGTTTCTCTTCTCATGCTGCAAGACCTCGTCGGAAGATGCTAGTCTTCGATAGGCCTAGCTTCTTACCCTTATTCTGATTTCTATCTTGCAGTCCACTATATATAGCCTCTTCTTTCCGTTGATACAATGCATAATGCTTAGTAGCGGACGTAAGACTCGCGGGTATACTAGATACTCACCTGCTTTATTTCCTTTACTGTTTTGCCTGATCGGCCGCTGCAGTCGACGTTGGAGCCCAGGAGCAGGAGTACCCCGGAGGCGGATACTACTACGTCGAGACCCCCACTGACCAGGACCAGGAGTAGTTCGGTGGATCCCAGGCAGGAGGCCTTGCCTTTTCGATCTGTATCTCTGATGTTATTTTTGCTAGCCTTCTTAAGGCAAAACTTGACTAACTATGTCTGTACTCAGATATTGGTTTGTATGACTTATGTATTCGGGTCCGAGTGACCCCCCTTTATTGTAACATATTGGTTTATCCTTTTGTGTATAGTGTTGTGCTGTGATATTCTCACCGTGGCACCCTAATCTCAGCCGTGTACCCTGCGTGTATGATTACTGTACACGGATTGATTTTGGGGGCGTCACAAGTTGGTATCAGAGCCGACTGCCTGTAGGAAGCCACCCCACCACTACCTGGTCGAAGTTGAGTCTAGACTTTGAGAAACTATTTTGCTAACTTAATATTTGGCTTACGGGCCCACATCGATGTCACTACGTGTGATATCTATTGTATTAGGATCCTTTTCTCCTTACCTATGCTCTGGGAATCTGCTCTCTTATCCTTGCTGGTAAGTTTTACAAAATTTGACATTAGGATCACGTTCTCTTGATTCCACCCGGCGTTTTTGGTGATTCCCCCATTGATTGAGTCGTGTCGCAGGCATCGTACGCCAGATCCCAGACCGCGGATCCCATTCTCATTCTGGGCAGGCCGCGCGTTCTCTGGCATCAACTCCTGTGGCCAACAGTTTTCTTGCGGCGTGATTGACATAGTGGAATCTATGTCGCGTCGTGTAATCCTTACCGCGGTCTGCGCGCCGCCTAGTGTGTCCTTTTTCCTTAATTTCTACGACGTTACGCTGCCCAATTTTCGATTGATTCTTTGTGTGGATGTGTATGTCTTATATGACTACTCCTATATATCCGCGCCTCCTCTTTGTTGTCGCTTTACCTCTTACTCGTTTCCGGTATCTCGTTAAAATGTTCATCGCTGAAATACCCCTGTTAAATTCTAGCAGGATGGCTGGTCGTGGTGGTGGTGGTGGTGGTCGTGGTGCCAACGATCCACCTCCGCCGCCGGACTACATGGCCGCGATGATGCAGCAGTTTCAGATGAACCAGGTGTTCATGCAAGGAGTCATAGATCAGCTCCAGAATCAGAATCAGAACCAGAACCAGCACCAGAACCAACCGCCTGTGGTTACTCTGCGGGATTTCATGCGTCTCAATCCCCCTCTCTTCCACCAGCCTGAACAGCCGCTGGATGCTGATGATTGGCTTCGTGACATCACTCGTCAGCTGGAGTTCGCTAATGTGAGCGCTGCTGATTATGTCACCTTCGCATCCTATTTCCTGCGTGGTCCCGCTGCTCAGTGGTGGGACACTTACAAGGGGTCGCTAGCTGAAGGGACTGTCGTCACCTGGAATGACTTCAAGACTGCCTTCCGTGCTCGTTATGTCCCCCAGGCGATTATGAACCGTATGAAGGCCGAGTTCCGCAACCTCGTTCAGGGCAACAAAACTGTCGAGGCATACCAGAGGGAATTCCTCCGCCTCTCCCGCTACGCTGCAAGTGACCTCCCCAATGATGCAAGTAGGCAAGAGAAGTTCCGTGATGGACTCAATGCAGATCTCCAGCTTGCACTAGCTTTGCACGTCTTCCCCGACTTCGCCGCCATGGTGAATCAGACTATCACTCTTGAGACAGCTCAGCTTAAGTTCGGTGGTTCGGCGAAGCGCCCCCGGGATGCTGGCTCATCTTCGGGCACAGCACAGAAGCAACGCGTTTGGCTTCCACACAATGTGTTTCGTCCAAATGCCCCTGTACCAAGGCCGTCGTATGTTGCACCCCGTCTGCCTCCGCCCCCGCCGAGACAGCCGAAGACTGAGACTGCACCCCTCCGTCCTCAAGATGGCCTGTGTTTCAAGTGCCGTCAGCCAGGCCATATTTCCAGAGACTGCCCTCAGCGACAGAATCAACTTGTAGTTCACCCTGCTGGCCGCGGAAATGGCCGTGGCAACAATGGGACCCTCAACTATAATACTGGGTCAAATCCTCATGCTCGTGGTCATGCTTACAACATTGATGTTGAAGCAGCTCAGGAACAGCCCGCTACTGTGATGGGTACACTCCTCGTTAACTCAATACCTGCTACTGTTTTATTTGATACAGGAGCATCGCATTCATTTATGTCTGGAGCATTTGCATCTAAACATGGCATATACCACGAAAAGATGCGCACCCCCTTGGCCGTTAAGACACCCGGCGGCATGTGTCACGTTGACATGCTGGCACCTAACATCACCGTCGAGATCGAAAGGATTGAGTTCCTTGTCTCCCCACATATTCTGAAAACCTCCACGATTGACCTTATCTTGGGTATGGATTGGCTGAAAGCCCACGATGCCGCACTTTATTATGGCACCAAGGTCATCCAACTTTTTCATCCTTCTGGCGCGATTGTGAGTCACACTGCCATCGTGTCGATGAATGCCGAAGCTCGTATATATGCTCTGAATGCCTTGAATGTCGCACCTCTCGAAGGGATTGAGAAAGTCCCAATCGTCTGTGATTTTACCAATGTATTCCCGGAAGAACTGCCGGGGATACCCCCGATTAGGGAAGTTGAATTCGTCATCGACTTGAAGCCTGGCACCATCCCTATTGCCAAGCGCACATATAAGATGCCACCTCACCACCTCCTTGAATTGAAGAAGGAGATCGACACGGCCCTCGAGAAAGGCTTCATCCGTCCAAGTTCCTCTGCTTGGGGAGCACCTTCGCTCTTTGTCAAGAAGAGTGATAGCACGAACCGTTTGGTCCAAGATTACCGACCTATCAACCAAGCCACGATACAGAACAAGTACCCCCTCCCTCGGATCAATGATCTTTATGATCAACTTGCTGGATCCACGGTGTTTTCAAAACTCGACTTAAGGTTGGGTTACCATCAGATCCGGGTCCGTGATGAGGACATTCCGAAGACTGCATTCATTACTCGCTATGGATCATACGAGTACACTGTCATGTCATTTGGCTTGACGAATGCACCAGCCATCTTCTCCAGATTGATGAACTATATATTCATGGAATACCTCGACAAGTTCGTCGTGGTTTATCTGGATGATATATTGATTTACTCCAAGACCGATGCAGAACATGCTGAACATCTTCGCCTTATACTGGAAAAGCTTCGAGAACACAAACTGTATGCTAAATACTCAAAGTGTGAGTTCTGGCTTCCTGAAGTAACTTACCTTGGTCATGTGATTTCCAAGGATGGCGTTGCCGTCAACCCCGAACGTATCCAGGCTATTCTTGACTGGACTCCGCCCAGGACTGTCAAGCAAGTCCGAAGTTTCCTCGGCCTTGCCAGCTATTGCCGCCGTTTTGTCGAGAATTTCTCCAAGATTGCCAGGCCCCTGACTAACCTGCTGCACAAAGGCGTCAAGTTTGAGTGGACAGATAAATGTCAGGAAAGTTTTCAATCTCTCAAGGACAAGCTCACTTCTCCCCAGTGCTTGCTCCCCCTGATACTCAGAAGGACTTCGTGATATATTGTGACGCGTCTCGTCAAGGTTTAGGCTGTGTCCTAATGCAAGAGCGCAAAGTGATTGCTTATGGCTCTCGTCAGTTGCGTGCTCACGAAGAAAACTATCCAACTCATGATCTCGAATTGGCAGCGGTAATTTATGCATTGAAGCTGTGGCGACATTACCTCGTCGGTAATCATTGCGAGATCTTCACCGACCACCAAAGCCTGAAGTACCTATTTACTCAGCCCGACCTGAATCTCCGCCAGCAGAGATGGCTCGAAACAATAGCCGACTACAACATGGGAATTTCTTACACCCCTGGCAAAGCTAATGTGGTGGCTGATGCCCTGAGCCGCAAAGCCTACTGTAGTGAACTTGAAGTTCAAGTACAACAACCGCTTCTGTATGAAGAGCTACGCAAGCTAAACCTCGAGATTGTTCCTCAAGGTTATGCAAATAACCTGGTTATCGAACCGGATCTCGTCAAATCCGTCAAGTGTATACAGTTTTATGATGATTTCGTACACAAGATTAAGCGCGATATCGCCAATGGGAGGCCCTCACCCTTCACCATTGATAGCAAAGGTGCGGCGTTCTACCAGAACCGTTTAGTGGTTACTCACAGCAAGGGCAGGCATGAGAACCTGGATATGACCCCGAAGGTCATGAAAGCGGCTCACGATACCCCGTTGTCCATTCATCCTGGAAGCACCAAGATGTACCAAGACATTCGTCAGCAATTCTGGTGGCCTAACATGAAGCAAGACATTGCCCGATATGTTTCTGAATGTGACGTTTGCCGTCGCGTCAAGGCAGAACATCAGAGACCTGCTGGAACTCTGCAACCACTCTCTATTCCTGAATGGAAATGGGACAAGATTGAAATGGACTTTGTCACCGGTTTTCCGCGATCACAGAAAGGTCATGATGCCATCTTTGTCGTCATCGACCGATTCTCCAAGGTTGCTCACTTTCTGCCAGTCAAGGAGACGATCTCTGCTAGTCAGTTAGCAGACTTATATGTTTCCAGAATTGTTTCCCTCCACGGTATTCCGTTGGAGATCATTTCCGACCGAGGCAGCATTTTCACCTCTAAGTTCTGGGATAGTTTCCAAGAAGCTATGGGCACTCACCTAAAATTCAGCACCGCTTATCACCCCCAGTCGCAAGGCCAAGTCGAACGAGTTAACCAAGTGCTTGAAGACATGCTTCGAGCTTGTGTCATTTCATTCGGTAAGAAATGGGAGGAATCTCTTCCATTTGCTGAATTCTCGTACAACAATAGCTATCAAGCTAGTCAGAAGATGGCACCCTTTGAAGTTCTCTATGGACGTAAGTGTCGAACCCCTCTGAATTGGTCAGAAACTGGAGAACGACTCTCATTGGTCCGGACATCATACAACATGCTGAAGATCAGGTTCGCGTTATTCGTGAACACTTGAAAGCTGCTCAGTCCCGTCAGAAGAGCAACTATGATCGCAAACACAAGGAAATGGTCTATCAACCGGGCGAATATGCTTACCTCCGTGTCACCCCGATGCGAGGCACTCATCGTTTCGGAATCAAAGGCAAGTTAGCTCCTCGCTACATTGGCCCGTTCCGTATTCTTTCCAGAAGTGGACCAGTGGCATACCGTTTGGAATTGCCGCCGAACCTCTCTCAAGTCCACGATGTATTCCACGTGTCGCAACTCCGACACTGCTTCAAGGACCCTATTCCCGAAGTGGAACATGATATGATTGAGCTGCAGCAGGACTTGACTTATCAAGAACATCCGAGCCGCATTCTCGATCAGTCTGAACGTCGAACCCGCAACAAGACCGTCAAGTTCCTCAAAGTTCAGTGGTCGAATCATTCTGAAGATGAAGCCACTTGGGAACGCGAAGATCGTCTTCATGAAAAATACCCCGATCTTTTCACCTCTACCACTTAAATTCTCGGGACGAGAATTCTTTTAGTGGGGGAGATTTGTAACACCCTCACTGTCAGTGAACAGTAATCACTGTTACTGTTCATCTGTACTGTTCAAAATTTTTGCTTTAATCAAATGGTTCAGTTCAAATTCAAATTCCCCTTTGATATGGTGGCAAGCAAAGTGAACCATGGACCTTGATCATCATGGATGAAAACAAAGTCCAAGCCATTTGAGTTGAAATTCAAACAAACCCTAAAATGCCTTTTTATGAATATTAAAAATTATGGTGACAATAAATCTTTTCCAAAAATCTTGGAACCACTTTTATAAATTCACAAATAATCATTGGACCATGCCCATGTAATCATTGGTATTTATTGTGCTATGGAAAATTCTAAACAAATCAAAACAGTGGCCAAAAACCCTATTTAAATCATTTAATATTTAAATCAAATATTAAATGACTTTTATTATTGCCCAATCTTTTTGTGGCAGTAGTATATGGTGTTACACTAATTTTAGAACCTACAACATATTTTACAAAAAGGCTAAAACAACTAAAATAAATATAAACAGAAAAGAACAGAAGGCTGAAAGGAATAAAAAGAGATAAAAGAAAGAGGCCCACCCCCGCAGCCCAACTAACCCAACCCCCACCAAATTCAGCCCGGAGCCCACCCTGGGGGGGTTATCTCCCTCCTCCCGTACAGGAGCCATGGCGTGGCGGCCATCGACCGAGGCCACGGCGACGACCTCCCTCCGTGGAGGCCATCGGGCACTCCTCCGGCGCCTACAACCTAGGGCACCGCGGCGCCAAGCCCTGGAGACCCTAGCACCCCCCCTCCTTTCCCCTCGCGCCGCCTCCCTCGTCTTCTAGCTCCCGCCCGAGCCACCCGTGTTCTGGCAGTGGGCGCGCCACCGCCGTCGGCGCGGCCAACGGGCTCCCCACACGCCGCCGTCTTGTCCAGGAGGCGCGCCGGGGACTGCTACGCCAAGCTGTACCGCGGATTGGAGCCGGGACGGACCGTGGGCTGCGAATCGACTTCGTCTTCAAGCTCGGCCACCCGCGCCATTTTCGCTCGTGCGCTCCACTCCGAGCTCCCTCGACATCACCGACCCCTTCTCGTCCCTCGCGGTGAGCTTACGCTCCGAACCCCCCTGTCCTCGTCGAGTTTAGTCGCCCCCTCGCCGTTCCCGTCGAGCCACGGACCAGCCGTCGCGGGAGGTCTTCGGCGTCGTCGATGGAGGTCGTCCCAGCCCGCGCCAACTGCAAGGCACGACGCACGGCGGACTCCTCTTTCGAACGAGCCAGGGCGCGCCCCATTTGGTGCCCTGTGGCGACCAGGAGCTCCCTCGCCGGCGTTGGTCTCGCCGGTGTGCTCGCCGGTGAGGCTGACCTGCGGGTCCCGCCTGTCAGTGGTGTCATTAGTGATAATGACCCACTGACCAGTGGCCCCCACCCCTTTGTTAATTAGTTAGTGATTAAACCAAATAAAACTGTTAGGAATAACCCTTCAAGTCTATGACATGTGGGCCCGAGGCCATTTGTTTAAACTAATAAAACTGTTAGTTGTCTCTCACTGACCACTGGGTCCCACCTGTAAGGAATTAAGTTAAAATAAATAAAAATGCTAACAGTCAGTGACATGTGGGTCCAGTGGGTAATTAAATTTAAATAAAACCATTTTTATTAGCTGTGAGGCTGACAAGTGGGTCCCACTGGTCAAGTTTGACCAGTCAACCCTCTGTGGATAATGTTGTAATTTATTAATAAAATAAATCCAGAAAATTGATTTAAATTGATTAAAACTTATAAAATCAATATCTTTTAATCCGTATATCGGATCGAAAAACTTTATACATGAAAATTGATCAGAAAAATATAACGAATACGGATACGCTACCTGTATGTCTACCACACCCCCCTAACACACCGATCATCGACATTCCCCCCCTCCGGGCTGTCTGTCAATAATTTCCGGTACCGATAAAAAGTACCCGGATGAATTTATTCCGAACACGAAAGTTGTCCGGAATGGTTCCACTAACAAGGATACACCCCCCTTATGTTTGTCCGGTACCCACGACACCTCCGGCATGAAACCTTCCCCCTCCGGACACCCTGTCCGGTAATCACCCGGAGCCGGAAGTTCATCCCCGGATGAATTCCCGCTCCGAGCTTTATACATTGCACTGCGTTAGAACACCGTTAACTTTTCATCTGTCATGTCATGCATATGTTTGTATATTATTGTTGTGTATTTACTGTTTCCTCCCCCCCCCTTAATCTCCGGTAGACCCCGCTGCTACCGCCGACTACACCGTCGCCGGGTACGACTACTTCGTCGACGACCCTACCCCTACCGTCGAGCTTGCAGGCAAGCAGAGCCATTCTCTTCCCCAGATAACGCCTATCTTTCCGTACATTTCTTGCACTAGGCATTGTTACTGCTGCTGCTACGATTACAACCCTATTCAATTGCATAGCCTGATTTTGTCGCCCCTTGATGTACCTTTCCTTTATCCTATGCTGCCTATTATTACTTATGCATTATTCAGCAGTGAGCCCTGCGCATTGTTAGCTAGGATTAGATAGCGGGCCGTGATCACTCAGGGGAGTGAACAAGGATACAATATATACAACTGCACAGGTACGGTACAATACAGACACCGCCAAAGGCCCCTATCTGGGTTATGCCTAGTCACCTCAAGTGTGAGCTATCAAGGAGTAATCCTTGTACTCCACTCGAGGCTGACTTTGTCTTGCCGCCATAGGGTCCTGAACAGCGGTTGTCCTTAAGGTAAGAATTCGGGCGACCCAACGGTGCCCGCGAGAGGTATATCGTCGGGAACGATAGGGAGGGTACGACCGACGTTACTGGCGTGCTTGGCCCCTGCTCGTATCTCGCGAGAGTTACCAAACCACGAAAGTCGAGCTCTACCAAGAGCACACGCGAGATAAGGTAAGGAGACGGTTCACCTTGTTGGTAACCGCAGTGACTTGGTGGGACGACAGGGCAGGCACCGACGTTACTGGTGGTCCTGACTGCTGTCGTTGACCGCGGGTCGGTTAAGTCGAGGCAACGATAACGGTTGTCACGCAGGTTAATTAAAATGCTAAATGGTTCGGCGGATGACTTGAGAGACCCGTTGGTCTGTACGCACTACCTTCACGTGGGATAAGGAGTATGGGCTCCCCTGCGTCGTAGTCTGTCCGAAAGCTCTTCAGACGTCAGCAGTACCACGGGCTGATAGCCGGGAAGCGGTCTTGTCTTATTTGCTGCAGCACGTGTGTTTTGGATTTGCTTTTGCTTCACCGGCCAGTCTCGTACCGTGCAGGAGCGTGCAAGGGTGAGGGACCTAGACCCCTTGGCGCATAGGATATAGTCCGACGGATGGCCTCTCTGCTGAGCCTAGGATGAACTGCGTCGTGTCGGATAGCTTTGGTGGAGCGTTCCCTAACCAGGTTCCCGCCACCCTGGAGATCCGAGCGTGCAGGCTGAACAGTAGTGCACCCCTGCAGGGAGTTTAATCTATTCGAATAGCCGTGTCCACGGTAACAGGACGCTTTATGCTGAAGCTGGATCTTACCACTAGAAACTATTATTATTAAACTGTATGGTTCCGGGTTCTCTTCCTCGCGGGGATGTCGAGGAGGTGAACTCGGAGGCATTGTTATTATTAATCATTACAACTTATATTATACATTGTTGCATCAACTTCTGCTTCATTGTTACTTTATTGCTTTATATAAACTGTTGGTTGTTTCTCTTCTCATGCTGCAAGACCTCGTCGGAAGATGCTAGTCTTCGATAGGCCTAGCTTCTTACCCTTATTCTGATTTCTATCTTGCAGTCCACTATATATAGCCTCTTCTTTCCGTTGATACAATGCATAATGCTTAGTAGCGGACGTAAGACTCGCGGGTATACTAGATACTCACCTGCTTTATTTCCTTTACTGTTTTGCCTGATCGGCCGCTGCAGTCGACGTTGGAGCCCAGGAGCAGGAGTACCCCGGAGGCGGATACTACTACGTCGAGACCCCCACTGACCAGGACCAGGAGTAGTTCGGTGGATCCCAGGCAGGAGGCCTTGCCTTTTCGATCTGTATCTCTGATGTTATTTGTGCTAGCCTTCTTAAGGCAAAACTTGACTAACTATGTTTGTACTCAGATATTGGTTTGTATGACTTATGTATTCGGGTCCGAGTGACCTCCCTTTATTGTAACATATTGGTTTATCCTTTTGTGTATAGTGTTGTGCTGTGATATTCTCACCGTGGCACCCTAATCTCAGCCGTGTACCCTGCGTGTATGATTACTGTACACGGATTGATTTTGGGGGCATCACAGAGGCCAAAGCCTTTCGGCGACGGGCCTCACTACAAGAAATATGCTAATACACGACGCTATATTTTCGTCGCTACATCGTCACTGTTTTTAATTTACGACGATCTTACGATGAAAAACCGAGGGTAAAAAATGAGGCGTCAAAAACTGAAAACAGCGACATTTTGGTCGAAATCGTCATAACTTTCATGACGATTTCCGGATCGTCGTAACCTTTACGACGATACTAAATCGTCACTGGCAATCTAGCTCAATCCTACTTGGCAGTCCTACGTGGAAAAATTGCGACGAAATCAAAACGTCCTAATATGGAATGAGCCCGATCCAGTTTAACCGTTTATATGGGCCTAGCCCAGCAATTCAGCCCATTCAACATATATGTTTCTGTTATTTTTGGACAGACACATGGGCCTAGTCCAACAATTTGACCATTTATTTTTTGGGCCGCAGCCTTTTACTTCCCATTTTTTGTCGGGCCTCAGAATTTTTAAAGCCTGATTTTTTTGACCTCAAGCATTTTACAATCCAATTATGTTTGTGCCTTTTTGGCCATGGCCTTTTTATTTTTAACTCACTCAACAATTCAAAATACACATAATTTTAAGTGAATATCATAAAATTCTATTGAAGCAATGGCAATAAATGCAGAATATTTCACAATACAATCAAACTTGGTACATTATAATATTACATAGTATCCAGTTTTCTAATACACTCAAATAAAAAAAATAAGGAGCTTCAATGAGCTACTCTTGCTTGGTGTAGCTTATTCATCCTGAATCTTTGTTCCAGCAGTCAGCACTTTGATGAACATGGGACATCTACAGATTATAATACTATAGTTAGGAACAAAATGAGATGCAAATAAAACATATCAATTTCTAAGCAGATGTTGTACATAAATATCAGTAGAACCAAAAAGAAGCACAACTATTAATGAAAAACAACCATATGACAGAAATCAATAAATAATCTATTAGTGCAAACAAAAAGTTAGAGATGATAATTTATGTGTATTAGAAAACTGGATACTATCCAGCAAATAAACTCCATCACCCTTGAGCTCGTTAGAAGCCTGGATGGTCACACCATCAAGCATGTCCACTTTTAAAATTAACCTGGTGGTGTTCTACTTATTAGACCATTCAATCTCATGGCTGGAGTATGAAAGATATAATGCATGTGCGAGAATAGTATTTTACATCATTATCATTCAGAGAAAAAAATCAAGTCCAGATATTAACTATGAAAGATATAATGCTTGTGCACTGCTGACCCAAACTAAAAATTTAGAGCATGTTTGGACAAGAATAATTATTAGGAGCTAGCCAGAAAAAAAAAGTCAGAAGGAAAAAACTAGTCAAATAGACCACCGCGGAGTAGGAGCGACAAACTTTTTTTCAGTATAATTCAGTAAACTGTTTTACTGTAACAAGTTCAGTAAACTATATTTCAAAACAAGCAGACTAACATCCCAGCCATGGCGTTTAAAATACACAAATAGTTGACGTGGCATGAGCATTACATAGCCATAGTTACCAACCCAGCAAGGTTGGGGAGAAAGAATGAGATTACATTGCTGCTGCCCTACTTGATTTCGATGCAGCAAGTTGCCAGCGCTTTCCAGCAAGAGCAGAAGCAAAGGAGGGAGGTCCATGGCGTCCCTCCCAAGCAGCAGCACAACTCAGCACGCCTTCCTCTACCATGGCGTCATCCTGGTCAAAAAGAGAGATGGAAAGCGGGTCAAACAGAGAGCAGAAGACGCATACACAATCAGTAACATGATTACTGAAGGCCATGGGAGCGGAACCAATGATTACGAAAGGCCATGGGGGAGCACTATCAGTAAGCATTTATGCAGCACAAAGAAATAACAATGATGTGTGTTGACACTGACTTGTTGACAATATTTAAAGAAAACGTTAAAAAATGAAACTTCAAAATAAGTAAAAGGATGGTCTTCAGTAACTATGTTTAACAGATATGGGCACTAATGTGACATGGTATATTGTAATTCATGTGAGCACACACAAAATATCAGGAAACAATAATCACAAGCGAGTTCACCACCTTGTCCTGCAACAGCAAACCACTATTCACATTTGCCTAACATGAATGGCACCATTACTGAACATTTCTGTTTTTTCACAGCACATGCCAGACAAGCTAACTAGATACAGAAAGAAAGCTTTTAGGCACAGTGTACAAAGGTGGATACAGGAAACTGTGTACAGAGGTGGTATTAGTTTGATCTCCATTGACATCCTGATATCACGTTGTGTACAAACAGTTATTGCTTTGCTAAAAAATGTAATCAGCCAATACCACCCTATTAGAAATTAAATAATAAACACGTAGTGCATAAAAACAGCATGTGGAGCAGCCCAACACGACCTTAAAACAACAAATAACATGACACAAATGAGCATGGACTAACCAGCGTGCAGTGTGAAACTTCTATGGTTGAAGAACTCAATCAATGACAAAATGCCACCTAGGCTTGATGGTTTTGCGCACACATAGCACAAGAAATAAATAGGGCAGAGGAAACAAAGTGGCTTACCATGCCGGAGTAGAATAAGAAGCAGCCACCGAAGGCGCCTTCCCGGCATAGCTGCTTCGCAGACCAAATTACTGCCAGACAATGTCGTCTCCAGCTTTAAACAAAGCACGGTATGGTAGTTATGATTCAAACTTATATTAGTACAGAACTATTGAGATAATAAGTACAGTAGTGGTTCATTTCATTTTGCATGCATAGACATTGAACTTTTACACATGAGAAAATCACTAATGGGATAGATAGAAGGAAGTATTAATTTTGTCATCACAAAGTTTCAAGGAGCATATAATGAATGATTACATGCATAGAAAGATCCAACTGGTAGAAAAACAAATAACTTCACCAAATTTCCATTTTATGCTTTCAAAAATAATTGAGGCAGAGTCCCCGCCTAAACTGCAGTGAGTAATCGAAGAGCACACGACAAGATCAAGAGATCTACATGAATGCCTAAACTGCAGTGAGTAATCCAAGGTGAAGCTAACATTGGGACGGGAGCGTGGACCTGGGGAGCATGAGGGAGGGGTCGCCGCCTGCGCAACCAAACCGCGCTCAGCCGCAGCCCTGCAACCGAGACGCGAACAGCAAAATCGTGAGGGAGAGGAAATAAAACCTTCTCTAGGGTGAGGACGACGGCGACGTGTATGCTCCAGATCCACCGCTTTCCTGCCCCTGCACCGCACCACATCACGCCTCTGCCTCTTCACATACACTCCTCCATCGTCCAGATCCAACATAGCCGGCCCAGACAGTACCTTCAGATGATGGCTTATCGCCCCTCGTTGGTTACCCCAAGTGGAAGGTTTGAGATGCAGTGCAGCAGCAAGTTTCCCTCGGTGAAGATACCAAGGTTATCGAACCTGTAGGACTCAGGAGATACAAGTAGGTGGCAACGTCGCAAGAAATTGCTTCCTGACTAGGGTGTTGTCATGGACCTGCACACAGCAACAAATAACTTTTCTCCCAACGAGTACAGAGGAGTTGTCAATTCCTTCGGCCTTGTCGTTTACAAAGGATCAACGCAAGAGAAAAAAAGGTGCAAAGGAAAGTAAAAGCTGACAGTAAATTGAGGGTGTGAACAATAATGTGAAGATGGACCGGGGTCCCATGATTTTCACTAGTGATGTCTCTCTCCCAAAAGACGATAAAAGTGCTAGCGAGGTAAACAAATCACAGTTGGGCAATTGACAGGATTATGAAGGCACCGCAATGCTAACTATGCTGCAAAGAAAGGAAGGGCTCAAAAGCAATGGGCAGTACTCCAAGGTAAGTAGACCGAAATCCATCTGCATCTACTACGAATCATCCACCTTGAGATATCTATCCAGAACATCTCGCTGGTATTAAGTTGCGAATCCCACCCAAAGTGTAAACTCAAAGCAACAGACAACTGCATTAAAAGAACTTTGCGTAAAGTAAACAATCCTTGCCCCCGCAGGTACAAGCACCGTTGTTTTATCCCTGGTGGCAACAACACATCCCCTAGTCTCATGTTTCTGTCACTCAAGCTAGACATCAAGGGGCTAAACCCACAATCGAGCATAACGCTCTCTCTTGGAGTTGCAAATAAAATACTTGGCCAAAGCAAATACCGCAACGGAGAACATGCAAGAATTTACTCAAGAACAAAATATAAAAGAAAAGAACCAAATATACTACTCATCACAATCTGAACATAGTCTCATAATCCATCAGATCCCAACAAACTCAACATAGGAACAGCAGAAATTACATAGATGCCTCGATCATGTGAAGCAGCTCACGAGGACTCGAAAGTGGAAGCAAAAAAAGGGGAGAGATTCATCACATAGCTACTGGTCACGGACCCATGGTCCAAGGGGGACTACTCACGGTACATACGGGAGGCGTCCATGGTTATGGATGGTCTCCCGGAGGGGGTAGCTTCTCCCGGCAGGGTGCTGGAGCAGCTTCTCCAGGAAGCCCCGATCTTGAAACGGCGGCGGCGACGGTACAGAGGCGAGATCGCGAAAGAGGGATCGATATTAGGGGTTTCCACCCCGAGGGGTAAATATAGGCGAAGGGGGGCATCGAGGGGACCCACGAGGCAGTCAGGAGGGTCCCTGGCGCGACCCAGGGTGGGGACGCGCCACCTACCCTCCTGGCTGCCTGGTGGTGGCCCCCCTTCCCTCTCTTGGTGATTCCGGAAGCTTCTGTTGCGCTGATTTTTTATATATTTTTCCCGGAATTTTTTGAGCACTTTTAATGGCCGGAAAACCTGAAATACAAAAACAGCAGAAAATAGAAACTGGCAACTGGGTGCACTGAGTTAATAGGTTAGTCCAAATAGGTTCAAAAGTGTATGAAAGTTCAAGCAAAACATTGCAAAGTGACACAAAACATGCATGGAGCAAGCAGAAATTATAGATACGTTTGGGACGTATCAACATCCCCAAGCTTTAATTCCTGCTCGTCCTCGAGTAGGTAAATGATAACAAGCATAATTTATGTGGTGACATGCCACGCAACCAAATAAGGACTTTCAAGTAAAGCAATCAAAGCATGCAATTCAATTCAAGTCTTAACAAGTAAGAGTCTATATTAGCATTGACACAAGCAACAAAATAACAAAAGGTGCAATAGCTCTTACTGTCCGTGACTCGAATGTCTCCAAATGGTGTTTGCGTGCAAGCAAGGGAATGGGAAGAAAGAGAAAAAAGGTTGTTGAGAACAACTATCTACTCAAGTTTCACACTTGGTCTCCTTTGGATTCTTATCTGGAATCGTCCCCAGAACACTAGCCAGGTACAAGTCAAACTGATCCACTCCCTTTCAATATTTTGAGCACTCATGCAATGGATGAGCGTGAGCAAGAAAGTTGACAACTCACTACTGGAAAAATAGCTATAGATAATATGGACACTAATGGCGCACCACATGTCCAGTGCGCCATTACTAAATAGCAATGGCGCACCAAGCACAGATGCGCCATTAGTGCCCTTACTACTAATGGCGCACTAGAACAGGAGTGCGCCACCGCCAATTCGCTTCTGGACCAGCCCCCTCCCCTGACTTAGAAATGGCGCAGATGCTAATGGCGCACTTCAGTCCTGATGACACATCAATAGCGCATATCCTAGACGTGCGCCATTGCTAAGTGTGGAACAGCAATGGCGCATTTATGCACGGTGCGCCATTACTATTCTGGTCCCCCCTCTCTGGCCCCTGGTCCCCTCTTCCAGAGATAGTAATGGCGCACCTCTAGTGGGTGCGCCATTAGCTCCCATACTTAGTAATGGCGCATATTGGTGAAGGTGCGCCATTACTAAGTCTGGGAGCAGCTAGATATTTTGGAGCCACCCTACCACACTCACTTTCTCCACCTCCACCTCCAACTAGCTTCTCTCGATTCCTTTCTTCTCCTCACCTTATTTACACCATAGATCTACCCAAAATAAGTTGTTGTATCTCCTTTTTTCATTGGTAAGTAAGGTATATCTCTTTATTGTTGTGTAGATCTAGTTTGTCTCTCTCGAACACACTTTTTGTCGGTGTATATGTGTGGTGTGATGTGATGATCATGGGGTATATATGTGTGGTGTGATGTGATGATCATGGGGTATATATGTATATGTGTGTGTGATGATTGTTTGCAGGTACCTCACATATGCGATAGTTGCCAATATTTTTCCGGAATGTTGATTCATTTCCGTTTCGGCGAAAATTTGGCACACTTTGCATTCTTTTTTGTCCTAATAATTAGGCAAGGTCATGCCAAAAAAAATTTGGTTCTAAAATATCGTTTTGCTCTATGCCCCGCAGGCGACCATGGTTCGCAAGATGACCGGAGGCATCGTGGATAGGATTTTGAGCTCCGCGAAGGCCGAGATTATTCAAAAGAACGAGACGGAGATAAGATGTCCGCGCCATTACTATCACTTACTAATGGCGTGCTAGTAATGGCGCACCGTAAGTGCGCCATTAGTACCCAAATTAGGTGCGCCATTAGAGCCCTTTTTTCTAGTAGTGACTAAACGACGAAACAGAAAGAAGGTGGAGGAGGAAGACAAAAAGGTGTGAAAGGCTCACATCAATGAGGACAATCATACACTAGTAGAAAACAGGGCTTTCGTTCAGGACTGGCCAGCCGATTAGTCCCGGTTCAGTCACGAACCGGGACCCATGGGGGCATACGTCCCGGTTCGTGCGCCCAGGGGCCGACCGAGCCTCGTGGGGCATTGGTCCCGGTTCGTCTGGACCCTTTTGTCCCGGTTTCAAACACGAACCTTTAATTTATTTCAACTTTTTGTCGCAACCTTTAGTCCCGGTTGATGTCTTGAACCTTTAATTTATTTGTACACACTTTTTGTCGCAACCTTTAGTCCCGGTTGGTGTCTTGAACCGGTACTAAAGGTAGGACCTTTAGTCCCGGTTGGAGACACCAACCGGTACTAAAGGTCTATTTATTTTTCTTTTTTTATTTTTCTAAAAAAAAGAGTTTCTGTTTTTAGATTTTGAATAACTGTTAGAATATTTCGAGTTTTTGAATGATTTTTTTTCTTTAGGTCAAAAAAATTATAAACTTTCTGTTAGTGCCAGTAGTTTTCAAACTTAACTAGTTTAAACTTGAATTATTTTGAAATTTGTGTCAATCACTAGTTTGTGAATAACTTTAGTTTAAAAATAGATTTTTGAGTGATTATTTTTCCTGTTGTTTAATATTAGTATGTTTTATCAGTATGTTCAATATGGTAATTTTTAGGATATTTTAAATAGGTGTTTTAATCAAAACCAGACTCTGTTTAACTCTTTATGAGGGTTTCGAATGAAAACTGATATGTTACAAGGCATTTCTTTTTTTACTTATTTCAATTCCAGTATTTTTGTGCATTAACTATGCACCATACAAAGCCACATCCTCAAGTTTCAAACCTTTCTAACTTCATTTGATATTTTTCATGCATTTAATTATTGTTTTTGCGCTAAATGACCTCGAAATTGAAAAGGAAGTAGAAATGAACTCTAAAAAGGTGGAAACTTGGCATGGTATCATCATTTCACCCACATAGCATGTGCTAAAAAATTGAGAGGGTTAAAACAAAAACTGGATGCACTTCGTGTACAAATTGGACCATCTTTTTCGAAGTATGAGGGTTTCAGACGAAAACCCATTTGTTACAAAGGAATTTCTTTTTTTTAACTTATTCAACTCCAGACTTTTTGTGCATTCAATATGCATCATTCAAAGCCACATCCTCAAATTTCAACCCTTTCTAACTTCATTTGCTATTTTTCATGCATTTTATGTTTTTTGCGCTAAACAACCATGAAATTTAAAAGCAGTACAAATGAACCCTGAAAAGGTGGAAACTTAGCATTGTGTCATCATTTCACCAACATAGCATGTGCTAAAAAGTTGAGAGAATTATGACAAAAACTAGATGTACTTCGTGTACAAACTGGACCATCTCCTTTGAAGTATGATGGTTTTGAAAGAAAACTCATCTGTTACAAAGGCATTTCTTTTTTTAACTTATTTCAACTTCAGAATTTTTGTGCATTCAACTCTTTCTAACTTCATTTGTTATTTTCATGCATTTAATGATTTCTTTGCGCTAAATGACCCTAAAATTGAAAAGCCAGTACAAATGAACTCTAAACATGTTGAAACTTGGCATGGTATCATCATTTCACCACATAGCACATGCTAAAAAGTTGAGACGATTACGGCAAAAACTGGATGCACTTTGTGTACAAACTGGACCATCTCCTTCGAAGTATGAGGGTTTTGGAAGATAACTCATATGTTACAAAGACATTTATTTATTTAACTTATTTCATCTCCAAACTTTTTGTGCATTTGATATGCACCATTCAAAGCCACATCCTCAAATTTTAACACATTCTAACTTCATTTGTTATTTTCATGCATTTAATGATTTTTTGCGCTAAATGACCCTAAAATTGAAAAGGCAGTACAAATGAACTCTAAAAAGGTTGAAACTTGGCAGGGTATCATCATTTCACCCAAATAGCATGTGATAAAAAGTTGAAAGGGTTATGACAAAAACTGGATGCACTTCGTATAAAAATTGGACCATCTCCTTCGAAGTGTGAGGGTTTCAAACGAAAACTCATCTGTTACAAAGACATTTCTTTTTTTAACTTATTCAACTCCAGATTTTTTTTGCATTTAATATGCACCATTCAAAGCCACATCCTCAAATTTCAACCCTTTCTAACTTTATTTGCTATTTTCATGCATTTAATGATTTTTTGCGCTAAATGACCATGAAATTAAAAAGTAGTACAAATGAACTCTGAAAAGGTTGAAAATTGGCATTGTCTCATCATTTCATCCACATAGCATGTGCTAAAAATTTGAGAGGATTACGAAATTTTTTGATGCACTTCGTGTACAAACTGGACCATCTCCTTCGAAGTATGAGAGTTTCGGAAGAAAACTCATCTGTTACAAAGTCATTTCTTTTTTTAACATATTTCAACTCCACACTTTTTGTGCATTCAATATGCACCATTCAAAGCCACATCCTTCAATTTCAATACTTTCTAACTTCATTTGTTATTTTTCATGCATTTAATGATTTTTTTGCAAAATTAAGAAGCATGAATTTTGACATTTTTTACAAAATCTATCTAGAATTTGTAAAATTGTCATAACTTTTGCATACGACCGCCGATGAAAAAGTTTTTTTGTATGAAACAGAAAAAAAGTTATGATGCTTTTAAGATTTGGAGGAAAAATAATTCAAAAAAAGTTGGCATAGAAATTTAAAAGGGCACCCATCCACTTACCCATTCATTATTCTACTCAATAAAATAATTCAACAAAAGTTGGGATAGAAATATGAAATAAGGGTTTTCCGACTACTATTGAGGGAAATATGAAAAATTTCAAATTTTAGGTTTTGCAAAAAAAATTATTTTTATTGAAGATTATTATTATTTCATTACTTTTGTTTATTAAAATAATTATTTGGAATTAAAACAATATAGAAGTGTGACATTGTAATCAAGAGGTTAATAGGATTGATATGATAGTAATAGCAACAACGTGTGCGAGTTGTAGTTGGAAGTGGAGACGGGAGAAACTCAGAAGTTAAGTGTGCTATTGCTGGAGTAGTGTAAGGATGCGTGACCGATCGGGAAGTTTGACTACGACTAAGTAATTTGACTAGACATTAAGGGTAGTTAGAGACTAAACTAGTCAAATAAATCAAATAATAGAAATTGTGAAAATATATAAAAAAGGGAATGAAAAAAACTGGTCAAATAATGGAAATAATATAATTTTTGAAAAAAAAGAAAAAAGAAAGAGGTAAATATTTGATTTTTTTTCCAGTGGAGGCCTTTAGTACCGGTTCGTGTTACCAACCGGGACTAAAGGTCCTCCGCTCCAGTGCACCACAACAGCCCACGTGGATGACCTTTAGTACCGGTTCATGGGCAAAACGGGACTAAAAGTTTTGGGCATTAGTAACGACCCTTTAGTCCCGATTCAGAAACCGGGACAAATGGGCCTCTAGAACCGGGACAAATGGGCCTTTTTCTACTAGTGATAGGCGAGAGAAGGCCATATGATAGATATGATGTGAGGAACTAGTGGGGGTGTATCTAACTTGCTTGTTCAAGAAGACCTAGAGCTCATTTGAGGAGGCTCATCATTGGAATATACAAGCCAAGTTCTATAGTGTGAAGGGTCCCCACATAGCTATATGCATGATGATGATCTCTATGGAGTACAAGGGATAGAAGATGAAGTACTAGTGTGGGTCTCTCAAAAGGAATAGTAGTATGCCCCCTTCTCTCTTTTTAATTTTTTTCTTTTTCTCTTTTTCTCTTTTTTATTTTATTTTTTCGTGGCCTCAATGGATCTTTCTATTTAAATCTCATCTGTCCTCTTTGGGATCTTTTGATTTTGTACTCTTTGGGATCTTTTCCTCACTTTAGGGGCAATACTCTATATTTTACAAGAATATAGGAGATCTTTCACACTTTACAAAGGTACTCACATAAAGAAAATGTAACTATCATGATGCAAATGTATGCTTCTGCCAGGGTAGCAGTGATGTGCGAGGTGATGATAGTGATTTCTCGCCCTTCGTTGGTAAACCCCAAGTGGAAGGCGTGATGTAGCACAGCAGCAAATTTCCCTCAGTAAAGATACCAAGGTTTGTCTCCAGTAGGACTCCGGAGATGATGAGTAGGTGTCAGCGGCACAACTGACGTGGAACTGCACACAGACACAAATAACTTTGTTCCCAACGAAGTTCAGAGAGGTTTTCAATCTCTCCGGTCTTGTTGTTCACAAAGGATCAAACACAAGGGATAATGATAGCAACTGAAAGTAAAAGCAGAAAAGTAAATGCGCGTGGAAATAGTGATGAAGATATGGACCGGGATACGTGATGTTCACTAGTGATGTCTCTCTCCCAAAAGACAATAAAACTGCTATGCGAGGTGAACAAATTACAGAAGGGCAATTGACAGGATTATGAACGCACTGCAATGCTAACTATGCTACAAAAGAAAGGAAGAGGCTCAAAAGCATGGGCAGAACGCCAAAATAAGTAGACCGAAATCCAACTGCATCTACTACTAATCATCCACCTTGAGATATCTATCCAGAACATCTCGCTGGTATTAAGTTGCGAGCCCCACCCAAAGTGTAAACCCAAAGCAACAGACAACTGCATTAAAAAGCACTTTGCGTAAAGTAAACAATCCTTGCAACTTCAGTTACAAGCACCGTTGTTTTCCCCCTTGTGGCAACAGCACATCCTCTAGACTCATGTTTCTGTCACTCAAGCGTGTCATCAAGGGCATGAACCCACAATCGAGCATAACGTTCCCTCTTGGGGTTACTACCTACTACTTGGCCAAAGCAATAAACAGCAATGGAGAACATGCAAGAATTACTTAAGAACAAAAATATAGGAGATAAGAACCAAATATATTACTCAATCACAATCTGAACATAATCTCATAATCCATCAGATCCCATCAAACTCAGCATAGCAACAGCAGAAAGATTACAAAAGTGCCTCGATCATGTAGGGCAGCTCACGAGGTCTAAACCATGAAGAACAAAGAGGGGAGGAGAACATCACATAGGTACTGATCCCGGACCCATGGTCCAAAGGAAACTACTCACGGCACATCCGGGACGCACCCATGGTGGAGAGGAGACTCCCGGAGGTCGGCCCTCCCTCCGGAAGGGTGCCGGGAAGAGGTCTTCTGGTGCTCCCGATCTCAGAAGAGCGGCGGCGGCGGAACAGAGGCGAGATCGCGAAAAAAGGGTTCCTCTCCTGAGGGTTTCTCGTCACGGAGAATATATAGGCGAAGGGGCGCAGCTAGGGGGGCCACCAGTGGTCCAGGCGCCCCCCTCGCGCGGCCAGCCCTTGGGGCGCGCCACCAGGGCGCCTGGGCCCCTAGTGGTGGCCCTCTGGCCCCACCTAGGTTCATCTGGAAGGTTCTTCTGCGCTGATTTTTTATCTGATTTTTCCCGAAATTTTGGAGCACTTTTTATATGGGGGAAAGCTGAAATAGAAAAACAGCAGAAAACAGGAACTGGCACTGTGGTGAACTGAGTTAATAGGTTACTCCAAATATGATCAAAAGTGTATGAAAGTGTATCTAGATCATAGCAATATCACACAAAACATGCATGGAGCAAGCAGAAATTATAGATATGTTTTGGACGTATCAACATCCCCAAGCTTAATTCCTGCTCGTCCTCGAGTAGGTAAATGATAACATCATAATTTCTGTGGTGACATGCTAGCAACCATATAAGAACTTTGAAAAGTAAACCAATCAAGGTTAGAGATTCAATTCAATTCATAACATGCAAGAGTCTATATTAGCATTGAAACAAGTAACAAAAGAACATTAGGTGCAAGAGCTCTCGATGTCCGTGACTCGAATGTCTCCAAATGGTGTTTGCGTGCAAGAAGGGGGATAGGTAATACGAGAAAAATATTTATTTGTTGAGAACTCAATCTACTAAAGTTTCACACTTGGTCTTTTTCTGGAATCTTATCTTGACTCGTCCCCAGACCACTAGCCAGGTACAAGTCAATTTGATCCACTCCTTTTTCAATATTTTGAGCACTCATGCTATGGATGAGCGTAAGCACGAGAGTTGAAACTTAGGTTGGCAAAGAGAGAAGTACGGAGGAGGAGGAGGAAGGCAAAAAAGAATGAGAAAGGCTCACATCAATGAGGACAATCATAAGCAAGAGATGCCAAATGATAGATATGATGTGAGGAGTAGGGATTGCCATGCAACGGATGCACATATGAGCTAAGAAGCTCTCCAATGGAACTAGTGGGGGTGCATCTAACTTGCTCGCTCATGAAGACCTAGAGCTCGTTTGAGGAGGCTCATCCTTGGAATATGCAAGCCAAGTTCTATAGTGTGAAGGTCCCCACATAGCTATATGCATAATGATCATCTCTATGGAGTACAAGGATATAAAGGGAGTACTAGTGTGGATCTCTCAAAAGGATAGTAGTGTTGCCCTTTCTCTCTTTTTATTTCTTTTTCTCTTTTTTTCTATTTTTTTGTATTTTTTTGTGGCCTCAATGGCTCTTTCTATTTAACTCTCATTTGTCCTCTTTGGGATCTTTTATTGTGTCCACTTTGGGATCTTTTCCTCACTTAAGGGCAACACTCTATTTTACAAGAAGGTAAAGGAGATCTTTCACACTTTACAAGGTACTCGAAATCATAAAGAAGATGTAGCTATCATGATGTATGCAATGTATGTCGCTGCCAGTGTAGCAGGAACATGTATGACATGAAGATCAAGTCATGAAGAGGTGGATGTTGCATGGCAATATATCTCGGAAAGGCTATGGAAATGCCTTGATAGGTAGGTATGGTGGCTGTTTTGAGGAAAGATATAAGGAGGCTTATGATGGCAGAGCATATCATGCCAAGGGTTTGGATGTACCGGCGAAGGTGGACACCAGCTCTCGGAATGAGAAGAAGGCAATGCACGGCACGGGAGAGGCTAGCAAAATATGGGAAGGTGGAAGTGTCAACTTTCAATACTTACATTAGTCCGAAGAACTCATGCACTTATTATCGGTAACTCTCAATCTAATAAGGAGGTTCACAAAGAGACAAGTGCCCCGAGGAGGAGTGTATTGGGGTTTGGTTATCCTTGCGCATCCTCGACTCATGGTACGTGAGTGTACTCTAATATTCGATCCCTCCAAAGATTAGTGATCCATCTAGTAGTTAGAGTTCTCAACTAGTTTTTGTAGGTTTTGAAAATACACACGGATTTCCCAAAATACGACACCTATCAATAATAGGCTAGAGCTCTTGATACCAAAAGTTCAGACATTACTCACATCAATACCTCAAAACTATTGCAAGTTACTACTAGAATTAAATAGCAACCTCAATTACCTACTTTCAAGACAAGACACAACTCAGTGCAACAACCAACTCTCTTAACAAGATAAACATTAAAACTAAAGAGAGTTCCAGCAACAAACTAAACAAAAGCCAAGGCTCTTGCTAAAGACAAACTAAGACTAAAACTAAAAATGGCAGCAGCTACAAAAAGATAAAGAACACACAACAGCAAAAAGATAAGCAGGAAAAATCCTATGATGTGTTCTAGATTAGAGTGGAGCGTGTTTCTCTCCCACACAAAGAAAGATGGGGTCTAACTTGTTATGACCAGCAAGAAAAACTAAAGAAAACTAAAAATAAAACCTAAGAGCGAGACGCTCCAAGCATAGCACATAACGCATGAAGTGATAAAAATATAGTGAGACGAAGGACGAACTGATGATTGTTGATGGAGAAGGGGATGCACGGGGGCATCCCCAAGCTTAGACGCTTGAGTCTCCTTGAATATTTATTGGGGATGCATGGGGGCATCCCCAAGCTTGAGCGCTTGACACTCCTGAATCTTCTTTCATCATCTTCCATCGCACACTTGAAAACTCCCTTCATACATAACTCATCATAAGCTGATTAGAGAGGTTAGTACCCTTAATAAAGTAAATTTTCCCCACTGGATATAAAGATATTCTTGAAGAGCTACTGTTTCTCAAGAGTGCCAAAAAGTTTTTGCAAAGAAAAAGCAAGCTTAAGGTTTGCAAAAGTGAAGAGAGGCAAAACGTGGCAGAATCTGTGAAAAACAGAACAGCAGGTAGTAGAGAATTTTTTCGGGGCACTTCTGCAACTCAAATAAAAAAATTCAGAACATACGAAAGTTTCACAATTGTATAGATCATGCTGTCAAAAAAATTCAGATCAAAAAGATGATCTGGTGATTTTATTCGAATTTTTCTGTCAAGGGACAGAATCTGTTTTCTGGACAGCATGTCACAACTTTTGCTTCCCTTATCATAAGAGGCTATAACTTGGCACAAAGCTAAAAAATAAAGATACAATGATGTTGCTATAGTAGTAACAATCATCAAGACCACTAAAAACAGAAGAAAATCTAAATTCGTTGCGGGTTGCCTCCCGAAAGCGCTTCTTTAGAGCCATTAGCTAGGCTTAAAGATTATGAAAGATGCTCACAAGAGAATAAGAATTGAAGCAAAAGAGAGCATCAAGAAGCAAATGTGAAACACATTTAAGCCTAACCCACTTCCTATGCATAGGCATCTTGTAAGAAAATAAATCAAAGAAGCACAAAGTGACATGCATAGGAAGATAGAACAAGAACAACTTCAAAACTTTCAACATGAAGAGAGGTGTTTTTGTAACATGGAAGTTTCTACAACCAAACTTTCCTCTCTCAAAGTAATTTTCAGTAGCATCATGAACAACATCAAGAATATAACTATCACATAAATTATGTTGTTCATGACCTACAAGCACATGTGTATTGTTTTCAACACGGTTTTTAGGATGATAAGATAGATGCAACCCATCACATTGAGCCTTGATAAGAGCAAAATTCTCCGGAATAGTTGGAGATTTCAAAAGGATAATAGGGCAATCAAGTGTGGGTGCTACAACAAAAATTCATGCTTAACATAAGGAACTATAGAAAGTTCATCTTCGTAGGCATCATCCATAGTGGCATCATGGCCATCAACAAAGCAAGTATCAAAATCATCGGAAAGGGAAGTATCAAGTGAGTCCTCGGAATCATAAGATTCCTCTTCATAGAAATCATTAGCCTCTTCTTGGGCAGCAAGCATTCTATTTTTAAAATACTCAATATAAGCATTGGAAGTATAATTCTCAAAGAAATAAGTAAGAACAACAAAGTTTTCAGACTTGTGAATAGATACTTTTCAATCAAAGAAGCAATCTCATAAGCACCTTTAAAAGCAACAAACTCTTCAATCTTTTCAACATCAAAGTAATCATAAACACCTTTGGCATAAGAAGATAGGATCTCATTTTCATTAAACTCACATTGGAAAGGAAGGTGTTTACGCTCTATATTAGAGCAGCAAGTAAAATCATAAATGTGGCGTAAACACTCAGCATAGCAATAAGAAACTTGTATTTGATCCCATAAGTGTTTCCCTTTCTGAGATAGGCGGTGCCGCGTATAATGAGCATGCTCATCCAATGATTTTCCCTCAACCAAGTCGGTTGGGTTTTTAGCGAGCACAAATTGATCGAAGAAGATCCAAGTGAAACATGTCCATCCTACCATATTTGGATGGTTCCACAACCATGGTGAAGATAGCAATAGTAGGTATTTTTGGTATTTTTGATAAGGGACACAAAAGTAAAAACTGAAAGGTAAACTAACAAGACTAAAAAACAAAGGTAAAGGGTAGTGTGCAACTCCCCTATCTTAGCACTCGGAGTCCCCGGCAACGACGCCAGAAATCTTTCTTGATGTGCGATGTGATGATAGTGATTTCTCGCCCTTCGTTGGTAAACCCCAAGTGGAAGGCGTGATGTAGCACAGCAGCAAATTTCCCTCAGTAAAGATACCAAGGTTTGTCTCCAGTAGGACTCCGGAGATGATAAGTAGGTGTCAGCGGCGCAACTGACGCGGACCTGCACACAGACACAAATAACTTTGTTCCCAACGAAGTTCAGAGAGGTTGTCAATCTCTCCAGTCTTGTTGTTCACAAAGGATCAAACACAAGGGATAATGATAGCAACTGAAAGTAAAAGCAGAAAAGTAAATGAGCATGGAAACAGTGATGAAGATATGGACCGGGATACGTGATGTTCACTAGTGATGTCTCTCTCCCAAAAGACGATAAAACTGCTATGCGAGGTGAACAAATTACAGTAGGGCAATTGACAGGATTATGAACGCACCGCAATGCTAACTATGCTACAAAAGAAAGGAAGAGGCTCAAAAGCATGGGCAGAACGCCAAAATAAGTAGACCGAAATCAAACTGCATCTACTACTAATCATCCACCTTGAGATATCTATCCAGAACATCTCGCTGGTATTAAGTTGCGAGCCCCACCCAAAGTGTAAACCCAAAGCAACAAACAACTGCATTAAAAAGCACTTTGCGTAAAGTAAACAGTCCTTGCAACCGCGGTTACAAGAACCGTTGTTTTCCCCCTTGTGGCAACAGCACATCCCCTAGACTCATGTTTCTGTCACTCAAGCGTGTCATCAGGGGGCATGAACCCACAATCGAGCATAACGTTCCCTCTTGGGGTTACTACCTACTACTTGGCCAAAGCAATAAACAGCAATGGAGAACATGCAAGAATTACTTAAGAACAAAAATATAAGAGATAAGAACCAAATATATTACTCAATCACAATCTAAACATAATCTCATAATCCATCAGATCCCATCAAACTCAGCATAGCAACAGCAGAAAGATTACAAAAGTGCCTCGATCATGTAGGGCAGCTCACGAGGTCTAAACCATGAAGAACAAAGAGGGGAGGAGAACATCACATAGCTACTGATCATGGACCCATGGTCCAAAGGAAAATACCCACGGCACATCCGGGAAGCATCCATGGTGGAGAGGAGACTCCCGGAGGTCGGCCCTCCCTCCGGCAGGGTGCCGGGAAGAGGTCTGCTGGTGCTCCCGATCTCGGAATGCGGCGGCGGCGGAACAGAGGCGAGATCGCGAAAAAAGGGTTCCTCTCCTGAGGGTTTCTCGTCACGGAAAATATATAGGCGAAGGGGGGCAGCCAAGGGGGCCACCAGGGGTCCAGGCGCCCCCCCTGGCGCGGCCAGCCCCTGGGGCGCGCCACCAGGGCAACTGGGCCCCTGGTGGTGGCCCTCTGGCCCCACCTAGGTTCATCTGGAAGGTTCTTCTGCGCTGATTTTTTTATCTGATTTTCCAAAAAATTTGGAGCACTTTTTATATGGGGGAAAACTGAAATAGAAAAACAGCAGAAAACAGGAACTGGCACTGTAGTGCACTGAGTTAATAGGTTAGTCCAAATATGATCAAAAGTGTATGAAAGTGTATCTAGATCATAGCAATATCACACAAAACATGCATGGAGCAAGCGGAAATTATAGATACGTTTTGGACGTATCAAGCAGGATATGCAGTGATACTAGCGCGTCATGTAGCAATGATTAGGGCAAGGCCCAACTAGCATGCGGATCATCGATCAAGCAAGTAGCATGTATGACATGAAGATTAAGTCATGAGAAGGTGGATGTTGCATGGCAATGTATCTCGGAAAGGCTATGGAAATGCCTTGTAGGTAGGTATGGTGGTTGTTTTGAGGAAAGATATAAGGAGGTTTATGATGATAGAGCGTATCATGCCAAGGGTTTGGATGCACCGGCGAAGTATGCGCCAACTCTCGAGGCGAGAAAGGGCAATGCACGGTACCGAAGAGGCTAGAAAAAGTATAGGTGGGTGGAAGTGTCAACTTTCGAATACTCACATTAGTCCGAAGAACTCATGCACTTATTATCGGTAACTCTCAATCTAATCAGGAGGTTCACAAAGAGACAGGTACCCCGAGGAGGAGTGTATCAACTTCTATTTTATTAATAACTACTTATGAGACCTTTTTTGGCACATACCCGTTATCTCAAGTTTTTGATCAAACGAATCCATTGACACAAACTGTTCATGGTCGAAAAGTGAGTTGTTTAGGTCCTGGAGGGTTGACGGGGAGAACTGCAAGTTTTCGGAGCCGGGATATTCATCCGAGTCACTATGGGCGTATTTGTCCAATCGACACCTCTGAATTTGGTTATCCTTGCGCATCCTCGACTCATGGTACGTGAGTGTACTCTAATATTCGAACCCTCTAGAGGTTAGTGATCCATCTAGTAGCTAGAGTTCTCAACATGGGTTTTTTGGTTTTCGAAAAACACACGGATTTCCCAAAATACGACATCTATCACTAATAGGCAAGAGCTCTTGACACCATAAGTTCAAACATTACTCTAGTCAATACCTCAAAACTATTGCAAGTTACTACTACAAAGAGAATAGCAACTTTAACTACCTACTTTTAGTCAAGACACAGAACTCAGTGCAACAGGCAAACTCTCTAACAAGATAAAACATGCTACCTATAGAAATTTCAACCTAAGACAAAATAAAAGCTCTAGAAAAACTAAAGCACTACAACTAAACAGAACAACAGCTAAGAAAAGAAAAAGAACAGCTCACAGCTAAAAGAATAAGCATGCAAATCCTATGAGGAGTTCTAGTTCAAGCGGAGCGTGAATCTCTCCCACAAAAAAGAGTAAGTTGGGGTCTAACTTGTTACTACAGCAAAGAAAGCAAAACAAACCTAGAAAAGTAAAGAGCGAGACGCTCCAAGCAAAGCACATAACGCATGAAGTGATAAAAATATAGTGCAACGAGGGACAAACTGATGACTGTTGATGAAGAAGGGGATGCATCGGGGGCATCCCCAAGCTTAGACGCTTGAGTCTCCTTGAATATTTATTAAGGGTGCACATGGGCATCCCCAAGCTTGAGCGTTTGACACTCCTGAATCTTCTTTCATCATCCTCCATCGCACACTTGAAAACTCCCTTCATACATAACTCATTGTAGGCTGATTAGAGAGGTTAGTACCCTAATAAAATAATTTTCCTCTACTGCAAATAAAGATTTCCAAGAAGAGCTACTGTTTCTCTTGCCTGCCCAAAAATTTTGGCAAAGAAAAAGCAAGCTTAAGGATTGCAAAACTGCGAAAAGAAAAACCGGGGCAGAAGCTGAGAAAAACAGGACAACAGAGAAAGGAGAACTTTTTCGAGGTACTTTTGCAACTTAAATCAAAAAACTCAGAACATACAGAAGTTTCGTAATTGTATAGAGCACGCTGTGTAAAAATTTCAGCTCAAAATATGAACTGGGATTTTTCTCTAATTTTTCTAGTCACGAGGACAGAATCTGTTTTCTGGACAGCATGTCACAACTTTCACTTCCCTTGCCGTATGAGGCTAAACTTGGCACAAAGCTTGAAAAGTAAAGATACAATGATGTTGCTACAGTAGTAACAATCATCAAGACCACTAAGAACAGAACAAAAGCAAGAAGAAAAACCTAAATTCGTTGCGGGCTGCCTCCCGAAAGCGCTTCTTTAGAGCCATTAGCTAGGCTTAAAGCAGAAGATCAAGTCTTTTCAAGAGAATAACTAGCCCGTGTGACGGACTCAAAAGGTAACTTAATCTTTTTCCTAGGGAAATGTTCCATCCCCTTCTTGAGAGGGAATTGGAATTTGATAGTTCCCTCTTTCATGTCAATGATAGCACCAACCGTGCGAAGAAAAGGACGTCCCAAAAATAATTGGAAAAGAGGGCTCACACTCAATGTCCATAATAGTGAAATCAACGGGAACATAATTGTCATTCACAATGATAAGAATATCGTCGATCTTCCCCAAAGGTTTCCTTACGGAAGAATCAACAAGACGAACACCAAAAGAACAAGGATCAAAAGGTTTCAATTCAAGCATATCATACATTCTTTTGGGCATAACAGAGGTACTTGCTCCAACATCACAATGAGCATAACAAGAGAAGTTTTTCAATTTAATTTTTATCATAGGATCCCAACCATCTTCTAGCTTCCTAGGTATGGAGGCTTCTAGTCTAAGCTTCTCCTCCCTAACTTTGATTAGAGCATTGGTGATATGCTCTATGAAGGCAAGATTGAGTGTGCTAGTGTGGGGGTCTCTAGACATCTTGTGTAGGAAACCAATAACTTCTGGTAAAGTGCAGTTGTCAAAGTCTAAGTCACTACTATCTACCAAGGAAGTAGTGATATCATTTAAGCTCACTTGTTCTAAAGCCTCTATGTTCATAGAGGTTTCCTCTTCTAAGGTTGAGGTGGTAGCATCACCATTGATAGGTCCAGTGGGACTAGGGGTGTGATGGGTGCTAACAGTTTGGACATCCTCAACTACTTGGATAGTGGCTACTGTGTGGTAGGTAGGAAGGCTCTTAATTCTCTATTCTTCCTCCTTTTCTCTAGCCCATCTCTCTTTAAGTTTTCCCAACATCCTAATGTTTTCATTAATTTGGACTTGGATGGCATTCACAGGAGTGGTCTTCCTCTCCTCAGGGGGAGAGGTTCTAATCTTCAGCATCTCTACATCATGGGCTATGTTGTCTACCTTCGAAGAGAGGATATCTAATTTATCTTCCACACTCTTGTTGAAGGCTTTCTGGGTAGTGATAAAGTCTTTGAGCAAAGTCTCTAGTTCTGAAGTGGAGTTTCTGGTGGTAGGATAAGTGTTGTTCCCATAATTGTTGGATGGTAAAGGCCTAGGATTTTTGCTACCAAAGTTACTCCTATAAGCATTATTGTTGAAGTTGTTTCTAGAGACAAAATTAACATCTACTTGCTCCTGAGAAACCAAAGAATTTAAAGGAACATTTTGAGGATCAATAGAAGGTTGCTTGGTAAGTAGAGACATGATAAGTTCAACCTTTTCATTTAAAGAGGAGATCTCCTCGACAGAGTTTACCTTCTTACCGGTTGGAGATCTCTCGGGGTGCCATTGCGAGTAATTCAGCATCATCTCATCTAGTAGCTTTGTGGCAGCACCAAGCGTGGTTGACATAAAAGTTCCTCCCGCGGCCGAATCTAACAGGTTCCGCGAGGTGAAGTTCAAGCCTGCATAAAAAGTCTGGATAACCATCCAGGTAGTCAGTCCATGTGTGGGGCAGTTCTTGACAAGCGTCTTCATACGTTCCCAAGCCTGGGCAACGTGTTCATTATCCAATTGCCTGAAATTCATAATGTTACTCCGCAATTGAATAATTTTAGCAGGGGGATAGTACTTCCCTATAAAAGCATCTTTGCATTTACTCCAAGAATCGATACTGTTCTTGGGCAAAGATTGTAGCCACTCCTTGGCTCTTCCTCTCAAAGAGAAAGGAAAAAGCTTCAGCTTGACGATGTCTCCATCCACTTCCTTGTACTTTTGCATGTCGCAGAGCTCGATAAAGTTGTTTAGGTGCAAGGCAGCATCTTCTCCTGCTTCTGAGAATTGATCTTTCATGACAAGGGTAAGCAGAGCAGGTTTAATCTCATAAGAAGGTGCTGAAGTGGCAGGTGGAGCAATAGGAGTGCAGATAAAGTCACTGTTGTTGTGACTAGTGAAGTCACACAACTTAGTGTTTTCATTGGAACCCATAGTAGCAGCAGGTATTTTTGGTATTTTTTATTAGGGACACAAAAGTAAAAACTGAAAGGTAAACTAACAAGACTAAAAAGCAAAGGTAAAAGATAGTGTGCAACTCCCCTATCTTGTAGACTTGAGTCGCCGGCAACGGCGCCAGAAATTTGCTTGATGGCTTCTCGCCCCTCGTTGATTACCCCAAGTGGAAGGTTTGAGATGCAGTGCAGCAGCAAGTTTCCCTCGGTGAAGATACCAAGGTTATCGAACCAGTAGGACTCAGGAGATACAAGTAGGTGGCAACATCGCCAAAAATTGCTTCCTGACTAGGGTGTTGTCATGGACCTGCACACAGCAACAGATAACTCTGCTCCCAACGAGTACAGAGGAGTTGTCAATTCCTCCGGCCTTGTCGTTTACAAAGGATCAACGCAAGAGATAAAAGGTGCAAAGGAAAGTAAAAGCTGAAAGTAAATTGAGGGTGTGAACAATAATGTGAAGATGGAACGGGGTCCCGTGATTTTCACTAGTGATGTCTCTCTCCCAAAAGACGATAAAAGTGCTAGCGAGGTAAACAAATCACAGTTGGGCAATTGACAGGATTATGAAGGCAACGCAATGCTAACTATGCTGCAAAGAAAGGAAGGGCTACAAATCAATGGGCAGTACGCCAAGGTAAGTAGACCGAAATCCATCTGCATCTACTACGAATCATCCACCTTGAGATATCTATCCAGAACATCTCGCTGGTATTAAGTTGCGAATCCCACCCAAAGTGTAAACTCAAAGCAACAGACAACTGCATTAAAAGAACTTTGCGTAAAGTAAACAATCCTTGCACCCGCAGGTACAAGCACCGTTGTTTTATCCCTGGTGGCAACAGCACATCCCTTAGTCTCATTTTTCTGTCACTCAAGCTAGACATCAAGGGGCTGAACCCACAATCGAGCATAACGCTCTCTCTTGGAGTTGCAAATAAAATAATTGGCCAAAGCAAATACCGCAATGGAGAACATGAAAGAATTTACTCAAGAACAAAATATAAAAGAAAAGAACCAAATATATTACTCATCAAAATCTGAACAGTCTCATAATCCATCAGATCCCAACAAACTCAGCATAGCAACAGCAGAAATTACATAGATGCCTCGATCTCACGAGGACTCGAAAGTGGAAGCACAAAGAGGGGAGAGATTCATCACATAGCTACTGGTCACGGACCCATGATCCAAGGGGGACTACTCACGGTACATACGGGAGGCTTCCATGGATATGGATGGTCTCCCGGAGGGGGTAGCTTCTCCCGGAAGTGTGCCGGAGCAGCTTCTCCAGGCAGCCCCGATCTTGAAACGGCGGCGGCGGCGGTACAGAGGCGAGATCGCGAAAGAGAGATCGATATTAGGGGTTTCCACCCCGAGGGGTAAATATAGGCGAACGGGGGCATCGAGGGAACCCACGAGGCAGTCAGGAGTGTCCCTGGCGCGGCCCAGGGTGGGGCTGCGCCACCTGCCCTCCTGGTTGCCTGGTGGTGGCCCCCTTCCCTCTCTTGGTGATTCCGGAAGCTTCTGTTGCGCTGATTTTTTATATATTTTTTCCCAGAATTTTTGGAGCACTTTTAATGGCCGGAAAACCTGAAATACAAAAACAGCAGAAAACAGAAACTGACAACTGGGTGTACTGAGTTAATAGGTTAGTCCAAATAGGTTCAAAAGTGTATGAAAGTTGAAGCAAAACATGGAAAAGTCACACAAAACATGCATGGAGCAAACAGAAATTATAGATACGTTTGGGACGTATCAACATGGCACATGCTCATTGACCTGACATTAATCGAGATATTTCATAAGTCGAAGGAAAGCACTAGCTACTCAAGGCTTAATAAACCATTTAGGATAATCAAGCCGCTGCAGGTTTGACAAAATTGAAAGTGTCTTTTCACTAAACTCTTTTCCAAAATTGCCAAGAAAATCTTAGGCTTTATCAACAGGCAGTCAAACTGATATCAACATCCACACAATATCTTAAGGGGGATGTAAATGGAACATTCCAAATAAAAGTTTAAATTTCAATTTAATTAACTTTCCAAATGCTGAGAACTCACAAGAGCAGACATGAAATGTACGCTTTGAACTAGATTGCATGCTGGGTGTGTGATTTCAGGGGTTTCGTTGCAAAAAATCAGGAGCAACATCAACTGTAAACTACTACTAGGACATTTGATCCATCATATACTAGCTTCTGTAAAAGTACTACCGAGAAGATACCAATTCTCTTGGGTGCTAATCAAAGATGTACAGGTTATCTGACAGAAAGGAAAGGGGAACGAGGCGTAATAAAATCTAAATAATGCTACTGCAATTAATCCTAGAGGATATGTAGGACAACTTGGGAACGTACAGTGGTCAGATCCAATCGTAAACCAGTGAAATCATGTGTATTTTTGTACGCTACAGGCAGCGTGGTGCATGTAAGATGGGTTCGTCCTGTAACACAAGACTCGGAAGACGAGGTCTAGCAAAGCTTATCAAACAACATTGCGTAACCTTCTTTGGAACAAAAAAAGGTTCAGATCTGAATAAAGGGGGAGGAGGCGTGCATACTTGATTTTGTGGCCATGCAGTGAAGAGGATCTAGCCAGAGAGGATATGGTCATCGTAGTTGGTGGCAGCTGCACGAGCAGGAGGTCGTTGGGCTCCTACCGTAACTTTGGAATGAGAACAACATCGTTGTTCCTGCACAAGAGCGGCGCATTACATGGGGTTGAGGAAGAGGGAAGATGGGTAGAATCGGGTTCCTACGTTGGTGGTTGAAGATGTGGGAGGAACACACCATCGCCGTGGGGGCTCGGAACACAGGTGGAGGGCGAGGTCGACGGCGGACTCGAACGCAAAGCCGGGGCAGGGGCGATGGAAGGCGCCATCGGATGGTCCAATAGGTGGAAGGTGTCGGGGACGGAGGAGACGTGTCGTCCGTCGTGCCGCGCGAGGTCGACCGCCTGGCCGCGTGGAGACGACAACGATGCCTCATCCCACGGATCCGGCCAGCGTGGCCAGACTTTCCTCGTCCGATGCGTGCGCCGCTGCCATTCCATGGATCGGAGGTGGGCGGGAGAGCAAGGGGGGAGGGGGGTGTCGAGCGGCATCCACAGCGAGGGGATCTGGAGAGCTGCGGCGGTCGGAGGGAAGAGGAAATATATTTAGGGTTTGGGGAAGCCGAGCGCGCGGTGGGGGTGTTAAGGAAAATAAATTTTCGTTCCCAGCGCACGCTCGCCATACCCCTCTAAAAATATCCCGCGCGTTAGGTTTGTGGTAGTTCCTTCCACCGATTTTGTTTCTTCTAGGTGGTTTTTGTGTGGTTGCATTGAAGAAATAGACATTGAATACTCCTTTGAACAGTTAATTCAGCTAAAAATTAAGTTATCCTATTGCCATGGATTGCCAGCTAACGATGACATTTTCTATTTTTTTGAGTATAAAAAAATACTACTCCTCTCAAATATATGTTAAAATATAATACCAAATTATTCAAAATATATATTAAATTATACTTTATGTACAATTAATCAAATAATTGCATGTAAAATATTTTTCATACACCTCTCATAAACAAGACAAATCTCTGCCGATTTAGTAGGTAATCAGGTCAAATTTTAACTACACATGCTTCATCACTTCGTCGACAATTTTTTTTTGAAAAATCATTCAGGTACCTGAGTACCCATTTCATCCGAGATTCATCAAGAGTTTCCCAATATTTTATCCGAAGCTAAGAAAAAAATAAAAATAAATAAATAAATGAGAAACCTGCGTGTTATTCATTTTATGTGACCTAGCATCTAGGGGGAAAAATAAACCTGAAACACATAACATTTCCTTAAAAATGTTCGCAAAAAATGAGCTATCATGAACAAAGATGTGTGGCTTTCAAGCCAAATGACCAATGTTATGGCCACACTCGAGACAAAGTTTGTTGAAATCTACCCATATATATTGTGCACAAGTGTGGATCTTGGGATGGTGAACTATGTTGTTGAAGGAAGGTTTCCTTTTCTTTGCACAAAAAAACAATTTTCATTTTCTGCGTATTTTACAAAAATATTAGATCATATTTTATGTACAATTAACTAAATAGTTACATGTAAAATGTTTCCATGCATCTCTCATAAAAATACAAATCTTTGTCGATTCAGTAGGAACCGGGTCAAATTTGAACTATAAATGTTTCATCGTTTTCTCAAGATTTTTTCCAAAAATCATTTTTAGGTACCCGAGTACCCATTTCATCAGAGATTCTCCAAGAGCTTTCCAAGATTCCAACCGTAGCTAAGAACAGTCGTGCCCATCGTTTTGACCGTATTTTGAATCATGCATAAAAAAACTCAAAAACATCAAAAAAAATGAAAACCTTTGCGTTGCGTCATTTTGTGTGATGTTGAATCTAGGGAAAAGAATTAACCTGGAATACATAACATCTATACTCTTATAAAACAAAACCCCACTACAGAGCATTAGGTTGTCTATCTCAACATGCAATCTATTCACATCATTTATTCTCTTAGCCAATCAATTATCCATGTCACCCACTTAAGTCATTTAAATTGTCTCTCTTTACATGCAAGCTATCAACATCATCCATTTCTTAGCCAATCAATTGTTCATCTTATCTCAACCAATATATTTATTAATCTCTATATGCAATCTCCATATCAACCATATTTTCATTATTTTATTGTCCGCCCCTAATAATTTTTAATACACACATGTTTCTATTGCATCTTCACTTAAACAACTTAATGTATCATACTTTTACACTTTTTATTCATGCATATAGTTTTCATAGCAATTCTCGCAGCAACGCGCGGAGTATACTTCTAGTTTCTTAAAAAAGTGTTCACAAAATGGGCTATCATGAACAAATATGTGTGGCTTTCAAGTCAAATGACCAATGTTATGCCCACACTCGAGGCAAAGTTTGTTGAAATCTGCCGATATTGTGCACAAGTGTGGATCTTGGGATGGTGATCAATGTTGTTGAAGGAAGTTCTCCTTTTCTTTGCACAAAAAAAGTTTTTTCCATTTTCTGAATATCAAAAATAGGGTTTTTTGTGAAGAAACTATCAAATATATGTTAACAAATTGTACCGAACTATTTTACAAAACTATTACACCATATTTTATGTACAATTAACTAAATAGTTAGATGTAAAATGTATTCCATGTGTAAAAAAATGTTTGTTCAAAGCAAATTGTTTTTCATTGTCTAAAAATAGCATAATTGGATAACGCATATTTTTCTAATATTTTTTCATATATAAATCGTTTCCATATTAATTGTAGTTTAAAATATATTCAATTTCAAAATTTATTGCATTTTTTAGAATTATTAATAAATAAAAAAGTATTGAATTACTTTTGTTACTCAAGGGTTAGCCTGGAAGTGTCACTGACTATGGGGCCTACACGTGGGCCTTTGTGGAAGAGAGAGGGCAAGATTTTGGAGAGAGAATAGTGCGCTTCGGCCCAGTAGAGGTTGGGCTAGGTATTTTCTTTTTCTTCTCTTTTTAGTTATTTCTTTATATTCTCTTCCGTTTTTATTTTAGATTTGAATTTAAAGTTTAAAATTAAAACTCAGAAATTATTAAAATAATAATAATAATCCTATATTTTCATGGTTTTTACTAAACCTTTATTTTGGTTAATACTATTATTACTATTATCTTAATAGCAATTAATTATCTCTGTACTTTATTATTATTTTAATTGACTATTGTTTTGTTATAGAGGTATTTTTATTTAGTTAATAAAAAATAATTTCACAATAAATAATTCGTTTAGTTATTTTTAATTAATGCTAAGTTTTAGTGGTGATTATTATTGGATATTTGGTGGGAAGAACCTAACAAATCTTTTTTGAAAAACTATAACAAACCATTTAAAAAGGTTAGACCATATTTTATGTACAATTGATAAAATAGTTGCATGTAAAATGATTTTCATACACCTCTCAGCGAAAACAAAAATTTTCGCTGATTTAGTTGGAATTGGGTCAAATTTAAACTACACGTGCTAGATAGTTTCCTCTTTAATTTTTCAAAAATCATTTATAATAAAACAAGTATCTATTTCATCACAGATCCAACAAAAGTTTATCACGAATAAACACCTAACTACCAACGCCCAATTGATTTTTGAAGTATGATCGAATGGACCCCACAATTGACATGTAAGCATAGTTAGAACATGTTACCACGTTATTATAATTGTCGTAAATGTTAAGACAATCTAAAATTGTTGTGATCGACTAAAAATAATGTTGTAACCTGTGTGGATTAGTTTACGACGATTTTATCTTATGCGATTATGACGTTCTTAACTCACATTGTCGTAATTTTATAGGGATTTGAGCCCCCTCAAATGGTTTACGACCATCTCGCATAAAATCGTCATAGATTTATGACGAATTCATCCACGACAACTTAGAGAACGTCATGTATGAGCATATTTCTTGTAGTGTCTTCGCTCCGCTTCGTCAGAAGTTACCTTTTTCCTCTGGACTGTTGTTTACGTGATTTTCTAATGGATTGTTCATGCTAAGCATATCACCATGTAAGATTTCTAAAGCCTAATATTTTTGGGATACAAAATTTTTGTTTGGGATATACAGTTTTTCTTATGTGGTGGCCCTACGAATTCCTTCACCTATCCTCGAAGTTCACTCCATTGTGTTAAGTTACTCTATTTATCTCCTAAGGTGGGATAAGCCCCGTGAGGATTCTGGAACAATTAAATATATCGGTTGAAAATTGCAGGTACATTGTGGTCAGATTATTGCAAGTTCCGTGCTACATGTTGTTCTTTTGGTTGGTCGCCCGACTGAGCCCCCGACTATCCAAGGAGCTTCGTTATACGCAGGGGCAGAATATGGAGGATTATGAGCTTAATGGTAATTGGCTTGGTTTGATTGACCTAATAAAAGGGGATCCATACCGAGCGGGGAGGGGGGGCTAGCCCCCCCTCTCCTAGGCGTCCTGTCAATCGAAGCGACATGGGCTAACTTTAGATTCCGCTACGTGGAGGCCAAAGCCTTTCGGCGACAGACCTCCGCTCCGCTTTGTCAGAAGTTACCTTTTTCCTCTAGACTGTTGTTTACGTGATTTTCTAGTGGATTGTTCATGCTAAGCATAACACCATGTAACATTTCTAAAGCCTAATCTTTTTGGGGATACGAAAATTTTGTTTGGGATATACTGCTTCCAGAGTTGCAGTTTTTCTTCTGTGGTGGCCCTACGAATTCCTTGACCTATCCTCAAAGTTCGCTCCATTGTGGTAAGTTACTCTATTTATGTCCTAAGGTGCGATAAGCCCCGTGTGGATTCTGGAACAATTAAATATATCGGTTGAAAAATTGCAGGTACGTTGTGGTCAGATTATTGCAGGTTCCATGCTACATGTTGTTATTTTGGTTGGTCGCCCGACTAAGCCCCCGACTATCCAAGGAGCTTCGCTATACGCACTGGCAGAATATGGAGGATTATGAGTTTAATGGTAATTGGCTTGGTTTGATTGGCCTAATGAAAGGGGATGGACCTCATCCGGTTTAAATTCAGGGGGTTTGAGATAATTGAAGGAATATTCCCATAAACCTAGTCACTTCTCCGTGTGGTCTAGCATTTTTGTTATCCAGGTGGTTTTCGGATAGATAAATGGGGGACAAGGCTCCTCTGTCGTATGAGATAGGATGTCGTTCGTTCACACGTCACCTGATCTCCTTCCATACCGGGAGGCTGAGATGGTAGTTGAAATAGCTATTTAGCGATGTGTCATGGACATTGGGATTCACGTCTTCAGATGTATCGTAGATCATACGCACTTTGTATTGTTTGTGCAGTCATATTATGAAATGTAGGCATGATATTTAATCTCCCCTAAATTGCCGCGATAGTTGCGCTATAACTGCTTAGAAGACTCACCGCTATGTTATTTGCCACCGCAAAATCTTCCACAAATCCCTCTAAAAAGCTTCAAAATCAGCAAAAACCTCTAGAAATCATCCCTCTCGCAAGAAAATGTACCGCTATTTTTCGTGATTGCCAGCTAGAACGGACGCTATAGCTGCTGGGAGAGGTTGCCGCAAAATTGTTTTTCCCATTTTATTCTTTGAGTGTAGGTGGCCCAATGACGTAGTCGAACCAGGTGTGTGGGGTCACATTCGTCTAAATTTTCTGAGCTAGCTTGGGAAGGCGAGTCGAAACTAATTCCCACCTTCGGTTCGATGACTCTTTGGCATATTTCCTGATTGATTGATCTAGCGTGCTCATCCAGGACACAGACGAAGCTTTGTCCAGAGGCGCACTAGCCTAAAACCCTTTCGTTGATGACCCGAACATGAATCACGACTATGTAGACCGAGCGATACGAATCCACAGCAAGGTAATTTACTAGTTGTTTGGCAAGCATTTTTTAGACTCTATAATTCTATGCAGCAAACAATCCACATAATTTGTACTTTAGACTGATGCCCCAGACTGGATCACCCCCTCTTCATTGACTAGACCGGCTGTGTTGGTGATGCATTCTTCCTCCGACGTGCTTCTTCTCAACTCTGCATCTGGTGACCCGCCCCGACCACTTCTGCACATCCGGAGGTGCCACTAGATTCAGCTGTATCCACTACTAGGGAAATAGCTATACATGAAAAGCTTATTAGTGGCGCATATAAAAAGCCATGCGCCACCATCTGTTAGGGGTGGCGCACTGGAAAATAATGCGCCACCCATAAGACCTTATGGGTGGCGCATTATTTTCCAGTGCGTCACCCCTAAGACTGGGCCAGCCTAGATGATCTTATACGTGGGCGCATTTACCTAATGCGCCACCCATAAGAGCTTAGGGGTGGCGCATTTCACCAATGCGCCACCACTGACTTTATATATGCGTCACTAAATGCCTAGAGTTGCCCTTATCTACTCCACCCCACCTACCACCTCTCATTCACTCCACACAATTCTCAAACTAGATCCACTCTTCTCACACTAGATCTATTCGGTTTTCTCCTCCTCCCCACCTCATTTCTTCCATTTATCCATCGATACTTGGCATTACATCTATTTTGTTTCATATTGAAGTAAGTGGACCTCCTCCCAAACTCTTTTGTTCCATTTATGACCCATATACTTGCCTTTATTAGCTTGGGGTTTGTTGTATATGTGAAGCTTGGGTTTGATGTATATGTGAAGCTTGTGGTGATTTGATGTATATGTGAAGCTTATGGTGGTTTGATGTATATGTGTATCTTGAGTGGCAAATGTTTTGCCGAAATGTCGATTCATTTCCGTTTCGGAAAATTTCTAGCGCACTCTCCGCATGCTCCCATGCATTATTAGGGAAGGTCATGCCGAATTTTTCCGGCAACGACTGTGATATATAATTGTGTTGCTCTCTCCGTGCACGCAGGTGATCGACCATGGTCCGCGAGATGCTGAGCGATATCACCGTGGCTAGGTGGATGCAATGTGCGACAAACGACATGCTAAGGAATAATAGGTCGGATATAAGATGTCCGTGTCGGAGATGCAAACTGCAGTGCGTGACTGAGCCTGATTCCGGAATATTGCAAAGACACCTGAAGCGTAATGGTTTGATGGATGGCTACACACGATGGATAAGTGATGAAGCTGGTGAGGAGGAGGACGTCAATGGTGGGGCGCCAGTAAATGAGGAAGGGCAACCAGAAAACAACGGCGAGCGAGATGACGAAGAGCATCCCGTACATGATCATGAAGAAGATGCCGAAGCGGATCATGTAGATCAAGATGCCGGACATGAAGATCAAGATGTCGGACATGATGATTCAAGCTGGGTGCGGGACCCTCATGTTCAAGAGCTGCTTGTCAAAGAGGCGTTGAACGCAAGAGGTGCAGCTAGAGAGAAAGCCAAGATGGTGCAACTCGAGAAAGACGCGATTACGAAGTTGTACGAAGGATGCAACGACGGGGATACCCGCTTGAATGTAACACTTGGGGCTATGGAGATGAAGGCAAAACACAAATGGACCGACGAAAGCTTCGATGATAACATGGCATTCTGGCACGATCGTCTTCCGAAGGGCAACACGTGCCCAACTAGTATCGCTGAGGCCAAGAAAGTCCTTTGCCCTCTCGATCTTCCGCACGTTAAATACCACGTCTGCATAAATGATTGCATGATCTATCGGGGTGAGGACGAAGATAAAACCACATGTTCGGTGTGCGGTGTTAGTCGATACAAGAGAGGGAAGAAAGTTCCTAGAAAAGTGGTATGGTACTTTCCGATCACTCCTCGTCTGCAGAGGTATTTCGTAGATCCCGAGGAAGCAAAGCTCATGAGCTGGCACGCGGATAGAAAGAAGATAAAAGAGGATGACCCGAACCCGGATCCGGAAAAGGAGGACATGCTGAGGCACCCTTCAAATGGTAGCCAATGGACTGCGTTGGACCTCGAATACCCAGTTTTGGGAAAGAAGCAAGGAACCTCAGGATTGGTGTGAGCGCCGATGGAGTCAATCCGTTTGGCGGCCAGAGCAGCACACACAGTACCTGGCCCGTTTTTGTATGCATATACAACCTTCCCCCTTGGAAGTGCATGAAGAAAAAGTAAATAACAATGTGTATGCTAGTTCAAGGGCCGAAACAACCAGGTACGGACCTCAATCTATATCTGCAGCTGTTGAAAGAGGAGCTAGAAACGTTATGGAAAGACGGAGTCAATACGTGGGACGCCGCGGCAAAAGAATATTTCCCAATGAAAGTCGCGGTGATCACGACGGTGCACGACTATCTCGGATACGGATATTTCTCAGGGCAGGTGGTCCAAGGATTCTGTGCATGCGTTAGGTGCATGGATAATACAACGTACCGCCAGCTACCAAAAGATCTCGGATCTTCAAAAACCGTGTTCCAGGGGTCTCGGAGGTGGCTTCCCAAGAAACACGCGTGGAGAAAACAGGTACATCTGTTCGATGGAAGCGAGGAGCTCCGAGCACCCCCAGCTCGAAGGAGCGGCAAAGAAATCGACAACTTGCTGAAAACTTGGAAAGAGTGCCCCGCGCCGGGAAAGAAAAAAAGAAGACTCAGCCGTTGGTGAGGGTATGGAAAGCGAGGTCTGTTTTCTGGGATTTGCAATACTGGAGTCTACTCCGCAGTCCTCATAGCCTTGATCTAATGCATATCACAAAGAACGTGTGCGAGAGCTTGTTTGGCACGCTGCTCAACATGCCGGAGAAGACCAAGGACGGGCCAAAAGCAAGGAATGACTTGAAATTTATGGGCATCAGGAGGGAACTTCACCCCCCTAGTGATGACGATGATGAGACGGAGGAGGAAGAGGATACGGAAACGCAAAACTCTCGCAAACGAAAAAGGACGACCAAGAAGAAGACCGGTATTGATCACTGCCCCCCCGGCATGCTTCACTCTGTGTGAGGAGGAGATCAAGCGGTTTATCCACTGCCTCATAGGAGAAAAATTTCCGAACGGCTACGCGGGGAAGATAAGCAGATACCTAGACGAGGCGAAGCAGCATTTCAGCGGGATGAAATCTCACGACTATTTCGTGCTGATGACGCAGATTCTCCCGGTTGCGATGCGAGGGATAATGGACGAGCACGTCCGTAAAACGTTGTTTGGCCTTTGCAACTTTTTTGACGGCATCTGCCGGAAGTCGATTTGCGCTACGCAACTCAAAAGGCTACAGGAGGAGATCGTGATCATACTATGCGAGCTTGAGATCTATTTCCCGCCCGCGTTCTTCGACATTATGGTGCATCTGCTGATCCACGTCGTGGAGGATATCGTCCAACTCGGGCCTGCGTTTCTGCGCAGCATGATGCCGTTCGAAATGATGAATGGGCACATCAAAAAATACGTTCGTAATAGGTCCCGTCCAGATGCAAGTATAGCGAAGGGCTTTCTAACCAAAGAGTGCATCTCTTTTTGCACGAATTATCTCAACACCGAGAACCCTGTTGGTCTGGCCGTCAACAAGCACTTTGGCAGGACCGATGGGTGTGGTCACCACGAGGGAAGCCACGCAATGCATGTCAACTTTGACGGTCGAGACATCGACTTTGAAAGAGCAAGCCTAGTTGCGCTACAACACATCCAGTTGGTCGATCCTTGGATAGTAAAGCACAAGGATTTAATCAGGAAGAAGTACAGTGACCAGGGCCTGCAGATAACGGACCGAGATCCACGGCTAATCAAAGTGCACAACTCCGGTTTCATGACTTGGTTCAGGGACGAGCTTCGTGCTAATCCCCCGCGAAGGAACGCTTCCGAGGACGAAAAGATGATATTCACCTTGTCACAGGGTGCCGCACGCAACCTGATGACCTATCAAGCGTATGATATCAACGGCTACACATTTTACACGGAGGAAAAGGACAATAACTGCGATTACCAGAAATCAGGGGTAACGGGGATATTCTACACCGATGACGTCAAGGAAAGATTCTATGGAAGGATCGAGGACATATGGGAGCTCGACTACTGTGGAGAGAAGGTGACGATGTTCCGTGTGAGATGGGCCAAGAGCGTCGTAAAAGAAGACCGGTACTTCACCACCATGGTTATACCCGAAGCCAAATCCAAGTCTGCGGGCGCAAACGTCACCGCGAAAAATGAGCCATGGGTACTGGCTAGCCAAGTGGACCAATGCTTCTTCATTACCGACCCATCAAAGTCGAGCCGCGTTGTAGTGAGGTGAGGCAAAAGAAACATCATCGGAATGGATGGAGTCGCCAACGAGCAAGACTTTGACAAGTACGGCGACCCGAAGATGGAGGATGACTACGCCGCTCAGGATACATACACCACAACCCTACCGAAGAAAGGTCTCCTCCCGTTCAAGAGGAAACGTGAAGGCGTCCCGGGCCTAAATTATTCAACCACGACAAAGAAGGGCAAGAAGAAGATCGTGAGGAAATGATAGCTAGATAGCTAGCTCCAAATTTAAGAAAAATATTTTGTAATTCATGATCACTTTGTGTATGCATGGATTTAATATGCACTTTGTAATTGATGATCACAATCTTATGTTTCCAAATGCCGCTACACCTTGTGTTTGTGGATCTTGGTTCGGCGACGACACGGTTAAGGCATGGTACGTGGATCGATATGATCACATTATTATGTTTGTATCATAGTTGGAAGTGTATGAACATCGACGATACACAATCGAAGCACCATTCTCAAAAGGTCGGTTAGAGCAAGTACTCCCTCCGTTTCTTTTTACTCCGCATATAAGATTTGGTCAAAGTCAATCTTAATAAAGTTTGACCACTTTTATAGAAAAATATACTCCATAATTATTATTTTTAAATGGGACCATAATTATAGAAAAAATAAAAAAAGCTTAGGGGTGGCGCATATCGTTGAAATGCGCCACTAAGTGCTCTTAGGGGTGGCGCATTTTGCCAGAATGCGCCACCAACAGGTTTCTTATGCGTGGCGCATTTTGCCGAGATGGGCCACGCATAAGAAACCTGTTTGTGGCGCATTTTGGCAAAATGCGTCACCCCTAAGCCTTAACCTCCACGGGCCCCTCCCCTTGCTCGCGCACAGTACCCATTCGAGCCCTCGCCGCACCGGAGCCTTAACCTCCATCACCCCCTCCCCTTGCCCGTGCCCACACCCATTCGATCCCCACCGCACTCGACGCCCGTGCCCGTCTCCGCAAAATACTAGTAGAATTGCATATGGAAAAATGGAAATTGAATAAAAAATGGCAGAATTGAAATTCCAATAATAAGTAGGCAAAATAGAATTAAATCAGTTCAACAGAAAAATAGGCAAGTCTTAGGGGTGGCGCATTTTGCGGAAATGCGCCACCAAGTAGATCCTTATGCGTGGCGCATTCCGCAGATATGCGCCACGCATAAGGATCCATTTGGTGGCGCATTTCTGCGAAATGCGCCACCCCTAAGACTTGTCCTATCGAAAACTGCCCCCTCCATGCCCGAACAGTACCCATTCCCCCCACTCTCTCACCTCGCTCTCCGGCCGCCGCCCTCACCGGAGTCCTAGCCGTGCCCCTTCCCCTTGACGCCGGAGCCTCCCTCGACGCCACCGGAGCCGCCATCCCGGCGCCCGCAGTCGCCGCCGCACCTCTGCCTCGCCTCTGCCTCGCCTCCGGCCGCTGCCGCCTTCAAGCACACGCCTTCCCGAGCCCGCAGTCGTCGCCGCGCCTCTGCCTCAACTCCGGCCGCCGCCGCCTTCAACGCCTCCTCCCCGCGGTGAGCAGCCTCATATCCATCCTCCCCTCTCCATCCTCCAACCATCCATGATTTTTATGAATTTTCTCAAGCATTCAGACCTAGCTTTGCTCAAGCATGCCGCAAATTTGTATGAATTTTCAACTAGCAAAGGTGCCATGGTGCTTTGTCTGAATTTTTTGAGTTCTTGACAATGCCCTAGGTCCAAATTTTCTGTTTTTAGGTGTTGCAACAATGTGAACTTAAATTTGAACTTTTTTAAAACACCAACAATGTGAACTGTGCTAGTATATAGAATCAATAAGGATTGTCTTGGCAAGTAGGCATAGTTGATGTTCCATAAAAAAAAGTAGGCATGGCTGATGCGTTATTTTCTGAATTTTCTGAATTTAGTTTAACATCTGCACCTAAATCCTCTATATAAGGAGAGGCACACCCATATGTAGCAGTATCAGAAGCTAGAAAGACAAGATGTAGAAGCAGCTTGTAAGACAGGATGTAGCCTCAAGCTTGTATTATTGCTATAAACCTACAGAGCTTCATAGTAGTCCCTTGTGTGCATGTGTGTGAGAGAAAAGTGAGTAAATCCTGGTTTGAGAACCTAGCAGTTCTAACAAAGGTCAAGACCCATTTTGCTACTGCAATCTGATTGTGCTAGGATGCAAGTATAGGATTATGACAGTAGTGAATAAACAGCCAATTTGGTAAAGGAGGGAAATTTTACCTGTTCCTGGTTAGCTTGTGCTTCTTCACGTCTTTCATAAACTTCATATGCTTCAGCATCATCAACAAACACACTCGCATCGGCCATGAACAACTCACGACCACTCGATACAAGAACTGAATTTTATGAATTTTGATGCATATAGAACAAGCCATTTCTGGATGCATATAGAATAAGACATTTAAAAAAATATAAAACCTCCTCTGATCACAATTTTGCATTTGCAGAAGTGATAGTAGTAGTTTTTTAATTTCTTCAAAAAAATTGATGGGTGCCTCTGCCTTATTTTTATTTTTATTTGAGAAACCGAGTTTTGAGCCATAAAGATGCTGATGATTCATTTATAGGAGGAAGCATATATAATTCTTCTATGTAGTACCAGTGATACTAGTTTCTTGCTTTTTTTCTAAAATGTTTGCTATGTGCTCTAAAAAAATAGTCAGACAAATGTGTGTGGTGCTTGTGTTCTGCATATCACTACTAGTGTAGAATCTGTTCTTAACAATTTTCAATGCATTAAGATTCCCTCATCTCATCATTTTTATTCACAGTTTTTATCTACTGTTTGAATATCTACTATAGATCTACTATGTATATATATATGTTGTGCAGGTACAAATCATTATCCCCTTTCTCCCGAAATGTTGATTAACTTCCGTTTCGGTTGAGAATGGGGCACTCTCATGTTAAGAAAAAGAGCAAAGGTCATATATGCCGAATTTTTCCGTGAATTCGTGCATGACCTTTGCTATTTTTCTTAACATGAGAGTATTTGCATTTATTTATTGTGCTAATTAATTAAGTAATTGCATTTCTTAATATTGTACTAGTGCAAACATGTCGACCGGAGCCGACGCCGGTCCTTCTTCTCAGCCGGGAGAAAAAAGGAAGCAATTTTGGGAATACTCCCAGGAGGTGGTCGAGGAGCAGAGAGAAGAGGAAGTACCTCCGGGCGAGGAGGAGTATGAGGAGGAGATAGAGTTGGAGTCCGACTCATCGGATGATGACTTGGAGGAGGAGGCCGGTACGACAGACGGCGAGAGGAACATCGGCGAGGATGATGGGACCGGTGGCTCCAACACAGATGGTACCCAGTCGAAGAAGAGGAATCGGAAACCGACCAAGGTTGGCGTCATCAGGCATGAGTTTACTGTTGTGACCGCCGTCGGGATTCCTAAAGAGCCCGAACGTTTTTCGGAAGGGTACGGCCGTCAAGTCGCGGCGATCCTCCGCAACACCGTGCCGATCACCACGATTAACCTCAGGAGTCGTGAGAATATTCATTATTGTCAGCTTCTTATCAACAAGCTGCACGGACGATACAAGTTTCCGGAGCCGTACGATAACACCAAACTCAGAGGGAACAAAGTAAACACATGGGCCCTCAGGAAGATGAGCAAGGCCTTGTCCAGTTGGAATACCCGGGTGAAGAGGGAAATTTTTGAAAAGAACAAAACCTGGGAGGAGCTCAAGGAGAAAGAGCCGTTGATCGACGAAGCTACCTACAACCTTTTCAAGGCTAGGTGTGAGTCCGAGCAAGCCAAGGCCGCGAGTGCAAAGGGCAAGGCCATGCGGTCGCAGGTCATAGGTAACCACCGTCTCGGAGCCGGTGGTTACAAAAGTTCCAAGCCTAAATGGGACAAGGAGGATGCCGAGTGCGCCGCTGCGGGCATACCTAACCCCTTCCAGCAATACAAAGATGATCCGCAGACCGAATTCTTTGTGAGGGCCCGGAGCTATAAGGACAAAGCAACCTCGAAAATAATTATCGATCCTAAGATTTAGGAGTTTACGACTGCCGTGGTAAGTAGTTTACCACGCGACCTTGTCGATTGAATTCTCGAGTGAAGTTCACAATTTCTTAACGTTTCACATTCTTTTTGCAGCAAGCGGAAATGAAAATCGCCTCATCGCAGGAGTCGTCGGTTAAGCCGGCCGGCCCGTGGGACAACGCCTTTAACAGGGCGTTGAACAAGGTCAAGAAGGTTGACGACGTGACGGCGAAGCCATCGTCAGCCGGCCGTGTGCTCCGCTTTGGTGCGGACCTAAATTGGTCCGAATATTATGGTAAATCGGCGGAGCAGTCCGGTTCGAGGGGGCGCAAGGCGAGAAGGACCGAAGAAGATGCCGCTTATGTTCGTGGACTGGAGGAGAAGGTGAACATGCTTCCGCAGCTTGTCCAGGAAGAAGTGGCGAAGATGATGAACGCTCTCCTTCCAGATATGATGCAGTCGCTCGCGAATTGGCAAGCGCGTGGTGGACAAGGGCCCATACCAGTCCCCAGCATGGTCGGCAGCAACTCGGGCCCCGCGGCGCCTGCAGTCCCGACTCCGGCCGTAGTGGTGGCTCCCGCATCGACTCCCGGCGTATTGGTGACTCCGGCGGCCAACACCGCGGCGGCGACGCCGGACGTGATGGTATCTCCTCCGGCCACGATCGAGCAACCGGGGCATAACAATAATGCACCCGGCGGCAGCTCAAATAGGGCGACCGACGCCACGGGAGGCAGCGCGCCCTCCGTCTCTTGCATGCCCGCCGTCATCGGCGGGGTCTCTTCACTAGCCGACCTCGACGCCCTCAAGGTAACTATAAGCGTCTGGAACTCAAAAGAGGACTTCATCTCCTTGCCTTTTTTAGTGGAATCTCTCTGATGCCGTACATGCATATATATATATATATCTCTTTCGCAGGAGGACACTCCATGCATTCTATTACAAGTCGTGGACGGCGAGTTGAAGGATGTTGCCAAAGGTAAAATCATTCAACCACAAAATCGAATCATGCACAATATGACGATGGCACCGGAGATGCATAGGGTTCAAATCTCTCTCATGATTTCGGGCTACGAGAGAGTTGAACCTCCCATTCAACCCCCCGGATACGATGAGGACGAGCCGACAGTCCTCAGTGACTGTTTCAACCAAATATGCCTATGGCCGAAGAGCCAAATGCGTTTCATGACGGGGGAAAGGGGCACCACACCTAGGACAACACCGCTAGTCATCGAGTCGGCGCCACATGATCCCATCGGCGCACAACAAGAAGACGATGATCTTGATGATGATATCAGCGCCGACCAGTTCATCAATACTTTGTATGATGCTGATGACTTATTCATGCCTCCTGCTGAAGGAGCCTATCAGCATGACGAGGAAGCTCGCGGTCCAGCTGATCCTGCGGCGAAGCCTGCTTGCTCCACGCGTCTCTTCGCTTCTTCTCAGGACATGTCTCCAGCAGCTTGCGCCTTCACCGAGCCTCAAGCAGATGCCACAAGATCTATTCTCAGCCCGTCCACACTCCATAAGGCGGCCACTGAGGAGATAAAGGCCGGTGACTGCTCAAAATCAGAAAAGAAGAAGGGACAGAAAAGAAAGAAGAGCATCACTTCTAGTAGCCAACCTTCGATGCCGATCCGGGCTCAGGACGGGCCACCAAGACCCAAGGATCTCTCGTTTGAAATCCATGTGGCTGGTAGGGCGATGCTACCTAAGGACATGCTGGACCTTGCAACTTCGGATATGCAGAGTGTGCATCATAGTATTATGGCATTAGAGAAGATTCTTCTTCGAGAAGAGAATCCCTCATACCCGGTTTTCATGGCCAAGGTGCCACTCAACATGGGCTTCATCAACACTATCCCCGCGGATATGATAATCCTGCGATTTTCGGAGATCTTCAATTTGTACCATCTCAAGCGGCTGGACCATAGCCTTATCCGTCTGTTCTCGCTCAGCCTTTCTATGAGTATCAGGAGAGATAAGACCCCGAGCGTCGCGATATTGGACCCCTTCTACATGCGTGAAAGCATCTTGATGGACGACGGGGACGCGGCTCTCGCGGCGGGGTACATCACAGAGTTCATGCTACAGAACGCCGACAAGGATTCATTTCTTATGACATACTCTCCCAAGTAAGTCATTCGCTCGCCTCCGTAGCATATATTCTTTCTTAGCTTTCCATTGTCCTCTTCCAACATTCTTTTGGATTATTTTAATTATGCAGTGAGGATCAAGGCTACGTGCTCATCTGCTTTTCACCGCAACACTCGCATGCCGTGTATTTAGACTCGGGGAGTGTGAAGAAGAAAGATTACAAGTATATCATGAGAGTTTTGGATGATGCTCTCGTCGGCTACATAAAAGCCGGAGGCAAGATCATGAAGCACAAGTTCAGCAAAAATCAGCCTGGCGTGAACGTGTTCAACCACGTAACGCAGTTCCCGTGCGTCAAGCAGCCGGCTGGCAGTGTGAGGGATGCGTACTACGCCCTTCATCACATGAGGGCGATTGTACAGGAACAACGCAACCTTACGCTGCCAAGTCATCTCAGAGCGTGGGCCGAAAGGAAGGCGGAAATCGCCGATGCAAATTTGAAGGAGGAGTTCTTTCACATCCAAGCGCAGATGGCGACTATCATCCGTCATGAAGTACAAATGAGGGGGTCGATCTTCCACTCGAACATTGCACCATCCAATGGGGAGATAGAAGTCCGCCTAAAGGCCCTGCGTGACACAAGGCCTTTCATGACGAAAGAAGGATGCCGCCCATTCCCCGAGCCGAGTCAGAACAATTGAATGTACTCTTTGTGTAATTTGGATGTACTCTTTGTGTAGTAGATGGTAGTGTCAAATACTCTTGGTGCTCTTTGTGTATAAAGGTCACTGCATATGCATTTTTATGCATATGTGCATGCTTTTCACCATTCATCGACTTGCTTTAAGTTGTTGATAAGAATAGATGCTAGATTGCTTTGTTCTCCTTTGGTATGATTCATATGGATGTGACCTCTAGAGCTTTGTTTTGTGCAGGTTGAAGAGCAAACAAGATATGATGACGAAAGTAGCTTTCGGTTTTCAATAATTGTTGGACTCATTGTAATTTTGTGATGGATGTAATCTTGTGAATCTTGTTGGCCTCTAAACCTTTGTAATAAAAATTATATTGCAATTCTTTTGTATCAATAATTGTTGGCCTCATTTTTATATTGTATTTTGCATTTCTGTAATATAATAAAAATATCTGTAATGTTTTTATTCTTTTATGTAATTATTTTTTTTGTTTTCTGTAATTATTTAGTGGCGCATATTTTCAGGATTTAGTGGCGCACTGTCAATGCGCCACCCCTAAGGCCCTTAGGCGTGGCGCATACCAGAATGCACCACCCCTAAGAGCTTAGAGGTGGCGCATTCTGAGATGCGCCACGCCTAAGGGCCTTAGGGGTGGCGCATCCAGAATGCGCCGATGCGCCACTAAACTCAAAAACAGTGCGCCACCATAAGGCTATTCCCTAATAGTGATCCTCTCAGAGGAAACCTTCCCACACTAGGTGAATCATCGCAGACAGAACAAAAAACCAAACTACAACCAACCTAATGGACAAAAAATGGAGGAAGGGCTCACCTATTTGTTCGACTCCGTCTACGATCACCAGAGGAATCACGGTCATCGCACCCCAGTCATGAATAAGACTTTCTCTAAGGGGTTACCAATCTCACCTCTTGCGAACCATCACGATCCTCAATGGATCTTCCTTACACACACGCACATGTCATCTTAAATCTTGTGTGACGACCCAGGCTAGTGGTTACAACCATGTACTACTAACATAATGGACATACAAGAATGACGATTCGCGGCGCGGGGCCGATGGTCCGCACTGCAGGTAAACAATAACAGCGCGAGCCAATTGAGCGCGCTGCAGCTGCCTAGCAATTAGCAGCGCGGCTGGCCTCAACCCGCGCTGCAAGTATGTAGGGACACCTGTGATGTCCTTGGCTAGCAAGTGTAAAAGCGCGTTACAGCGAGGTCGCGCTGCAGATGTGTAGGGCATCTGCAGCGCATGTATCCAACCCCGCGCTGCTAATGTGGGTAGCAATCAGCCAGTTATTTTGGGCCCACATATCAGCAGCGCGGGCCAGTGCCCCGCGTTGTAGAAGATCTGCCCATCTAGAGCGCGCCTGCCGCGTCCCGCGCTGCAGATAATGTGTTATAGCACTGCATCTGGATCTAACTGATCTCACTTCACTCGCACCCGCTCGCGCCCTCTTCTCCTCGCCTGCCCGCGCCCTCTCCTCGCCGTCGCCGTCGCCCGCCCGCGCCCTCTCCTTCCCGTCGCTTGCCCGTGCCCGAGCCCTCCTCGCCGTCGTCGTTTTCGTCGCCCTTGCCCGCCCTCACCCGCCCGCGCCGTCGCCCGCCACCCCTTGTGCGGTGAGTTGCCCCTCCCCCTTCCTCAATTATAATTGCAAAAATAGGATTTTTGTTGAGGCAATTTGGTGAATGCAATGACATATGCTAGAATCATCATTTTTCTACTTTTAGCAATGACATGAGCCAATTAGGATTTTTGGTTAGCATATTGAGATAATTAGGATTTTTGTTAGCATATTGAGACAATTAAGATTTTTTGTTGAGAAAATTTATATTAGCACATGTCATATCAAAATTTTCAAGGTTATGAGTGACCAATGTTTTGCCGGAATGTCGATTAATTTATGTTCCGGCAAATTTCTGGCGCTCGATATGTCCATTTTTTTAGAAAATGTCATGCCGAAAATTTCCGTGGATTTCGGCATGACTTGTGCTAGAAAAGTAGGACATATCAAGTGCCCGAGATTTGTTGAAACAAGAGTTAAATGGTGTTTCGGCATCAAATTACTTTCTATCATCACTTTTGCTATTTTTTTAGAATGTCGATGATTTAAATATATTGTGACACTATGTGACATCGGGGAGAGTGTGAAGCGAAGCCTTGTGATATGTACAAGTACAGAACTTATGCATCCTATTTGGATTCGTTGCCACACTCTCCCTGGAATCGCTTATGTGTCCAATCTAAATATGAGGCACTATTTCTCCTTTTTTAGAATGCCGATGATTTAAATATATTGTGACACTATATGACATCGGGGAGAGTGTGAAGCGAACCCTTGTGATATGTACAAGTACGGAAATTGTGCATCCTATTTGGGTTCGCTGCCACACTCTTCCTAGAATCGCTTATGTGCCCAATCTAAATATGAAGCACTATGCGAATGGTCATGTATCCTAGTGGTTGCAGCAAACCTAGTAGCACGCCAGGTCCTGAGTTCGAATCCTTGTGGGAGCGAATTTAAACAAGTCTGGAATTTCTGGAAATAAAAGACCGTGAGGTTGTTGTCTCACAGTAAACATTCAAAAAAAATATGAGGCACTATTTTTCCTTTTTTTAGAATGCCGATGATTCAAATACATTGTGACGTTATGTGACATCGGGGAAAGTGTGACATAAACCTTGTGATATGTACAAGTACGGAACTTGTGCATCTTTCTTGGGTTTGTGGACACACTTTCCCAGGAATCACTTATGTGTCCAATCTAAGTATGAGACATTATTTAAAAGTATTTTTGTCTTAATTTATTAATTTTTTAGTCAATATAAATTTTTCACTCGTTCATTTTAATAAAACTTTGTATATTAAATAAGTTCTCGGCAACGATGTCTGGCCCGCATCCCCGTCGCGGTGGCGGAGAGCACCTCCTTGATGGGATACGCAATGTCCGGGACAGGGCTCCCCTGGGCTGGCAATGGGAGGTGGTTTCCAGGGCGCGCCGCTTGGTGAGGATTCCGGGTCCTGCCGTCGACCCGGAGCTTCTTTGGTGACGGTCATGTGGGCCACAGTCGGTGCAGAGGGAGACGACCCCCCGAGGAGGTGGTACGTCGCCAGGTCAGGGAGGAGGACAAACACGTCCGTCGCTACTTGGTTGCGTTGGACGTCGGGTTCTCCACGGCCAATACCTGGTGGATTCTTCACTGCTCTCACCTGAGCTATGTTCCTGTGGCGGTTCCTTATCTTTGGGTGTTTACCGCCCGCGGCTTGGCTCCGGGTCGTCGTCGAGTTTGATTTTTCGAGATGTAGTAATGAATTTCCTAGATGTTGTAGTCGAGATGTACTGGTGATATTATTGTTGCATTGACTGAATTATTCGAGATATATTAGTGATATTATATGATAAAATATTATTGTTGCCGATGATTAAAACCGTTGTCGCACAATATTGTGACAGCAGGGATGAGTTAGCGAGCCTTGTGATATACAGAAATACGAATCTTGTGCATCATACTTGGCTCGCTAACGCCATCCCTGTAGTTGCTTGTGTGTGTTCAACCTAATTAAGTATGAGGCATAAACCGATATGTGTGTTCCTTTTTAAGAATAATTAAAACCGTTGTGACACCATGTGACTGCAGGGTTGGTCGAGTGAGCCTTGTGATATGCACAAGTAAGGAACTTGTGCATCTTACTTGGCTGGCTTGCTCCATCCCTGTAATTGCTTGTGTATATGGCCTAATTTTTGAATTATGAACACAGAAAAAGGCTGACGATGATAGAATCCCCGAGTGCGACTATTTTGGCGATGACTCGGGTCGGTGCGACAAGTTTCCAGAGTTGGATGGGGAGGAAGAAATATACTTCTCCATCACGCTTAGGGAGGGCATCGAATTTCAAACAGTATGCAACTTTTGCGACATCTTCTTATTTAAGCATGCTTCACTTACTTTTTGTTTTGACGTGTAATTTTTTTTATAATCAACTAGCACATCCCTTGCTACGCAAGACCTCACGTCTGCGACTTTGTCAAAATCGATGATTGCCGTGAGAATGCTAAAAAATATGTCAATATTAAGACGAAAGATGGTATAACTGTAAAGGTCGAGGTCTTTAATGAACCAAATAGCACATATTTTGATTGTCCAAATTGGTATCCACTATGCAAGGCATATGCATTAGAGGATGATATGCAAATAACATTTGATCTTGGACTTCGTCGTCGAGATGGTCAAGCATTTCGAAATAAGGACATTTGAATGCTAGCGGACGACATTAAGCTGGTTCTATCTCCACGTGAGTTTCTTAAAGAACTTTGACTTGTTTACTTCCTTATTTTCTTGCTTCCCAAGTTGACAACTTATTTATAATTGTTAGTTTATCTCCATGCTCCAAAAGAAGTTCGGAAGATGTTTGATAATAATTTTCATAATGGTGGCTTTGACCTACAATTGATGAACAAGATGATTTCATCAATGTTCTTAAAGGTGTTCCTTCTTTTGTGAACTTGAATAATATTAGCGAACCTTATACACCATCTGTTCCATTAGTTCTCAAGTTGTTTCCAGGACATGTAAAAGATTATACTATGGTAAGATTTTTTACTATTCTATCACACTAGTCCATTTTAAGAAATATTTTGACCTAACATTAAGTATAATGTATTACTAAGTATTTTACTCGTATGATTTCAACAGAGAATCCCGGCAGCATGTACGCCTAAGTGGATGCCTCCTCAAGGCGAGCTTACAGTTGTTTCTACACGGGCATGGGATGTCCTCTTCAGCACTGACTACTCCACTGAAGCTGAAGATGATGGATGCGTAAGAATAAGAGGATCGAAAAGGATAGTGAATCGTATGAACATAAAACATGGAGACAAGTTGTTCTCCATATTACATAATGGAATGTGGGGTGTCTTTTGGGTTTTTTTCATTTCACCTTGTGGTGGTGATGAGTAGGTTAGTTCGTAGTTGTTGTTAAACATTATGTTGTTGGATATTAGCGAAGTTAAACTAGGAAAAGTTGACATTTGTGTTCGATATTAAACTTATGAGATGATATATAAATGTATATGATGATCGATTAGCCTATTGCATGTCTATGATATGATGTGGTTTATATGTGCGTAATTCTACTTTGTATATAAATGTTATGTGTGTATGCTAGAAAATTATAAAAAACAGTATAAAGAAATAATATTGCACAATAAATAAAAATTCTAAAAATGTACCTGCAGAGCGGGCTCGCTAGAGGCCCACTATTTCGGGTGCATATGAGCCTAAGCCTGACACTACAAAAGTGTCCCATCGTATTTCATTATCACTATTACCATTTGCATTTGACCCTTTGTAAACAGAAAAGCCAGAGAGATTAACAACCTCTCTGTACTTGTTGGGAGTAAAGTTATTTGTGTCTTGTGTGTAGGTCCAGGCAAGAAATTAGCGTCAATGCTTTTCCACCTACTTGTTGTCTTAGGAATCCTACTGAAGACAAACCTTACGCTCTCACGTGTGAGGGAAATTACCTCTGTCTGCATCATAAGCTTCCACTTAGGGTAACCAATGAGGAGGTGTTATCTGCACCCATCAAGCTAATTTCTGACGTCACTGTCGGGGATTCCAAGCTTCAAGATAGGGCAGTTGCACACTACCCTTTACCTTTGCCTTTTAGTGTTGTTAGTTTACTTTTCAGACTTTATCTTTTCTTGTGTATCTTATATAAAAAAACAAAATATATATTTACCTTGTTCTAGCTTGTTTCTGTTATTATGGGTTCCAGTGAAAATACCAAGCTTTGTGACTTTACAAGTCACAACAATAATGACTTTATTTGCACTCGTATTGCTCCACCTGCCACCTCCGTAGTTTCGTATGAAGTTAAACCTGCTTTGCCCAATCTTGTCATGAAAGAGAAATTTTCTAGAATTGGAGAAGATGTTGCTTTACGCTTGAACAACTTTGTTGAATTATGTGATATGAAAAAGTATAAAGAAGTGGATGGTGATATTGTTAAGATCAAGCTTTTTCCTTTCTCCTTGATAGGAATAATCAAAGAGTGGCTTCATTCCTTACCTAGGAATAGCATAGATTCTTTATGGATGATTTTATTGAGAAGTACTATGCACCTGCTAAAACTATTTAATTAAGGAGTAACATAATGAATTTTAGACAACTTGATAATGAACATGTTGCTCAACTTTGGGATCGTATGAAATCTCTTGTTAAGAACCGTCCTACTAATGGATTGACTACTTGGATGGTTATCCAAACTTTTTATGCAGGATTAGACTTTGCCTCGTGGAATCTGTTAGACTCGGCCACGGGAGGAACCTTTATGTTTACTGCACTTAGTGATGCTACAAAACTATTAGATGATATGATGACAAACTACTCTCAATGGCACACCGAATGGTCTCAAACAGGTAGAAAGGTAAATTCTATTGAGGAGATCTCCTCTTTAAATGAAAAGGTTGATTTAAGTATGTCTATGCTCACTAAGCAAGTGCCCATTGATCCTCGTGATGTCCCTTTAAATTCTTTGGTTGCTCAAGAGAAAGAGCAAATTGATGTTAATTTTATTTCTAGGAACAACTTTTATAACAATACTTATAGGAGCAATTTGGTAAGAACAATCCTAGGTCGTTCCCTTCCAACAACTCTTATGGGAATTCTTATAACAACACCTATCCTATTATCAAAAGCTCCACTTCTGAACTTGAGAGCATGCTTAAAGAATTTATTACTTCTCAAAATACTTTTAATAAAAATATAGAAGAAAATTTGGAGAACTTAAATAGTCTTTCTCTCAAGGTTGATAATATTGCTCATGATGTTGAGATGCTTAAGATTAGAACCTCGCCCTTAGAGGATGAGAAGATCAAACATTTGAATGTTATTCAAGTTCAAATAGATGAGAACATTAGAATGTTAGCCGGACTTAAGGGTAGAAGGGCTAGAGAGAAAGAAGAGGAAGAGAGAGTTAAGAGCCTTCCTACATACACTACACTTGCTAACATACATGTTATTGAGGATTTGAAAACTTTTAACACCCATCATACCCCTAGTCCTAACAATGGACCTCTCAATGGGAATGTTGAAGCCTCAACTTTAGGACAAGAGAGTGCCACCAACTTGGAGAATGTGAAAGATAAAATGAATTTAGAGAAAAGCACTACCACTTTAATTAATTGTAGTGAACTTGACTTTGACCATTGCAATATCTCTGAAGTTATTGAATTCTTACAAAAGATGGCCCAAGATCCCCACACTGTTCACTAAATATTGCCTTTACCGAGCATATCACTAATGCTCTTATCAAATCTAGGGAAGAAAATTTAAGACTAGAAGTTTCTATTCCTAGAAAATTAGAAGATGGTTGCGATCATATGGTTAAAATTAAGATTAACAATTTTATGTGACATGCTTTATGTGATCTTGTAGCTAGTGCCTCTGTTATGCCAAAGAGACTTTATAATATGCTTGATTTGAAATCTATTGATCCTTACTCTTTGGGTGTTAGACTTGTTGATTCTTCCATTAAGAAACTTATAGAGATAGTTGATGATGTTTTTATTTTAGTCAATGGTAATTATGTACCCATTGATTTTCTTGTCATGGACAATATTGTATCTTTATTTTCAAGTTTTGTGTCAAGTTTTAGCCTCTGATGATAAGGGAACCAAAAGTTGTGACATGCTGTCCAGAAAACAGATTATGGTTGCTTCATTGCAAAAATCTTCAAAAATCACCACATCATTTTTTATCTAAATTTTTCACACGACATGCTTTACATAATTGGAAAACTTTCGTCAGTTTTTCCATTTGAGCTAAAAAAGTGGCTCTGAAAAATTAAGTTTCACAGGTTGTCCTATTTTCCCAGATTTCGGTCCTATTTTGCATTTTTCATCTTTTTGACACTTTGTTCTTGGTTTTTCTTTGTAAGAACCTTCAAACAAAGTTGGGTAACAATAGCTATTGTTTAATTTAAGTGTTTCAACAGTACCCAAATGAAATTTATTTATTTATTGGTACTGAGGGGTCGGCGACACTACTAGAGAAAAGGCTATAGGAGGATTCATTATTAGTGGCGCATTTGATATGTAATGTGCCATTACTTGTAAGGGGTGACGCACCGGTTAAAAATGTGCCACTCATAAGCTCTTATTAGTGACGCATTTTTTGCCAGTGCGCCACCCCTAAGACTGGGCCAGCCTAGATTATCTGCAAAATATGCAAAATATGCCACTAATAAGGGCTTACGGGTGGCGCATTTCGTCATCCCTAAGGATTTATTAGTGGCGCATTTTGAAATGCGCCACCCCTATGGAATTATTAATGACGCATCTTGAAATATGCCACCCCTAAGAAATTATTAGTGCCGCATCTTGCATATGCGCCACTACTAACCTAAAAAAATATGAGGTGACAAATTCCCAACACACAAGGACAACCCCCCTGTGGGTCGCCTTTTCAGTTTGAAAAAATTAAAAGAAAATGATAGAAATGTCAAAAATATATAATCTTTTGAGATGCACATGTGCTATGTGGTCTAGTTGTTAGGAAATTTACAAACTTGAATTTTGAATTTTTTTGCAAAATCTCTAAAGAATTTGTAAAATGAGCATAACTTTTGCATACGAACTCCGATGAAAAAGTTTTTTATATAAAAAATCATCTACTCGCATTTAGAATCCTAAAATACCTAGCAGAAAAAAAGTTATGATGCTTTTAAGATTTGGAGGCCAAAAAATTGAAAAAAGTAAAAAAATTGAAAAAATAATTTAAAAAATGTTCAAAATATGATAGGTGACCGACCGGGAAGTTTCAAAAAAAATGTTAAAAAATTTATCACACCCATGGACATCAACAAGGTCCTAGATATCAATAAGGCTTAATAGCATTGATATGATACATATATCAACAAGTGCCTTTTAAGCGAGTTGGGGTTGGAGTTGAATGGAACCGAGAAGTTAAGCATGCTAGGGCTGGAATAGTGGTAGGATGAGTGACCCTTGGGGAAGTTTGACTATGAAGGTCAGTTTGACCTGAGATTAAGTATAGTGACCTCGCATTAAACATACTAAACTCAGATTAAGAAAAAAATTGAAAAAAATGAGTGTGTATTTTGTACATGTACAAGCGGGTACATGTGATATCCTATTCGTAAGTTGTTGTTTGAGATTTGTGCCAGAAATTTTACATCTTTTGCACTATGCGCTTATTTTTATTATAACTTTTCATAAGATGCAGTTATTCGAATACAGACCATAACTTTCTACCAACATATATGAAATGGAACTAAAAATTGCTTCAATGTTCGTAGGATTCTATAAACATAGGAGCAGGAAAAAGGTGGACTGAGATCCTATTACGTATAGGTTTCTACATGACTTGAAAACGTATGATTTAATTCACTGGAAAAAGGAAGAGTTTTCCTTAAGGATTAGGTACATTGCATTGTTCTTGTCTAAAAAAGGCAATGTTCCTAGCACATTTTTTTACGGATCTCAAAGTAAATCTTTAGCATTGTGCGGATATGATATCACATGTACGCGCTTGTACATGTACATAAGCATTTTTGAAAGAAAAAAAATAAAAAATTATGATCCAGATTCAAAATTAAAAAAAAACTAATGGTCATTAATAAGAATCCGGTAGTGACACATTTCATAATGCGCCACACCTAAGAGTCTTAGGGGTGGCCCATTTGGATGCGCCGCTATTAAGCCCTTTTTTTAGTCAGTGACCGTAGAACAATTGTTCTACGATAGATTTTTCCCTTTTCTCATCAAAAAGTAGATACAATAGTATAATACAATGGTAAGGGATAGGGGGTGTATGGAAGCTACTGACTATCGAATTCATTTTTTGAACTATTAAGCCTTTATTAGTGGTTTGTCCTTAGTGACGCATTAAGAAAAAAAAGACGTCACTATAAGGTATTTTCCTAGTAGTGCGAGGGGGTCGGGACATAGGGATCAAGGGATGTCATGGGGGTGGGAAGGGGGAGGGGGTGAGGGGGAGGGAAAGTGGGGAAATTTCGCTAAGTCGCACAACTATTTGAGAGGAATTTCATATGTTAGCATCGTGTGTATAAAGTATAAACACAAACGCCACTGGTTGTCATTCTATCAGTTGCATTTGAGGTTTTTGAACGCCGCCTGTACTTTTTAGCTGGATAGACTTCCTAGGGCACCATCCAGACAGCTTCCAGTAAATCAAATGCAACTGGTATGTGACCACCAACAATATCCGCATTTTACCTGGACGTTGCTAATTTTATCAGCATCGTCCAATTTTTCCAGAACGCTATAATGGGTTTTTCTAGTAGTCTATCGGCCTGACTAGGGATATATATAGTGTTTATTGTTTCACACATGCGAATATGTTTTCCTCTCAGTCACACATTGAAAACTCCTCTGGGTTCCGACCAATCTCCAGCACGTTCACCTGGAGGAGCTGGTGCCTGGTGATAGTCGGGTTCCAGTTGATGCCGAAGCAGGAGTGCATGGTAAGTTTTGCCGTGAGGGTCTGCACGGTGCTGCAGCGGGTCGTGTGGGTGAAGGGCGGCCGCGTAGACGTCAGGGGCTTCTGCGGCGGCTGGGAGGTGGTGGCGCCATCGGAGAGCGCGTGGGCCGACGAGAAGAAGGCGCACACGGAGAGGGAGATTAGGAAACGGAGATTCTTTAAGCTGCAAGGGCGGCTGGTTAGATTCAATCATTCTGAGTTCGGTCGGTTCCTATATTGTATGTTTTTATTTCAAAAAAATTCATGTCGGATCTGTCAAACGAGTTGAAGCAAATTGATACCCTTTGTTTCAGTCCCCCTTGCACAACATATCCATTTACAGAATAATGTTAGTGATATAATCCCACTCCGCGATAGCAACGGCATGCCTAGTCTGAATTCTGTTCAGGTTTTTTCTCTTTCCTAAGAAACTAGTAGAGTGGACCGCGCAGTTGCGCAGGCTAGATATTATATATCTTTCTTATGTTACATTCAATTCAAAAAATCTTTGCTTTATAGTTGTTTATAAATGCTACCCAAACAATATATATCTTAATACAAACAATAGAATGGCTCATCATATAAGTTGTTTTTACTCGGCTAATATCACATATGCAGGTTTATTCTTGATGATCTAGCAACGGACACATTATCTCAACTTTTATAGCGCATACACTGATCTAAAAACATCTAGAATCGATCCAACAACTATTTCCAATCCAAAATTCAAGTGTACACGTGAAATACTAATGACCAAGTTTATTAACAGGAAAAAAATACCGAAGTTTCATCTTTTGCCATCTGAAGTGCACATCCAAGAAAAAAGTACTCTAATAAAGATTAGAAGAAATTCATAGAGTTTTAAGTTTTATAAATATTATATAGAGATATTTTTTCATCAATAGGAGTGGAAGTCTTCGATTTCTATTATAAATAACTCTATATTTCGAAAGGATATTTCTTTGAGTATCACTTAAGGCTCACAAAGATGTTTGAGGGTAGCCATACATATGGAGTACAATATGCAGAGGTGAACGTAGAGCAATGAAATGAAAGATGACATGTCAATAAAGCAAGAACTTCATTTATGTTGAGATGTAGAATCTTCATGTGACCTCCAGTGTTTATCATTGATTTAATTAAAACACGTGTTAAACATTCAATAATAACTTGGGGTGGAGTGCATTGATCATTATGGATTGTATCTGGTATCTCCACATTCACATGATGTATTTCATATGATTGCAAATAAATTTCCATAAACGTAAAGCTCCTTGCAAGATCCTTAGGACGAACAATAAGCATGACTGTAGCCCGATACTCGATCAAAGAACTTTTCATTGTTGAATGATTAACTGGCTGGAGTTGAAACATCTTTTGAATTTGAATATGTAAAATATGTGGTCTTAGAATTATTTGTTATATATGAAAAAAAAATTGAGTCTAAACTGGCAAGTGACACTCATTAATCTAGCAGACTCATATCTAAGCAGGTCTAAGATGTAAAATGTCTACGATTTTTGGAATAGCCTATTAGTACGTCATGTGAAAATTATTGTTCCAATCTATGAAGAATACCTAGACGTGTATCCACTTTATATTTCCAACTTAGGAGCACTTAGCTCAAAAACAGCAAGAGGGATTTGTCAATGTAATGCATATCAATTACATTGTATATTAAGAAGCAAACACATAGTTAATGAACACTTGCCTATGAAGAAAGACATCTTTAGATTATATTTAATTTGTTTTGAAGAAACATTATATTTAATTTAGGCACAACCATTAAACACGATTTAGAAGGAATAGAAACAGCTATGGGCCGCTCACCCAATCAAACCTCCCAAGAAAGCATTTAAATCACTTTAATCAACTTGCATAATCCAGAAACATGTGAGATAAGGATTAACTAATTGAATATCCACTTGACTCAATTCTTGAATGTGTGGAAGGTAACATAATATTCTAGGGACACCTTGAGTGTAATCGTCTCGAGATTAAAGAATCGACAACATATAAGGTTATGGTGGAGTGGATTACCAAAATTATCATGAACTATTATCACATGAATTCAATTAAACTCTCAAGATGCTAGTTAATAATACCAATGAAGAAGGTATATATCATGGTCTACAATGGATGATCAATCCAAAGATGGGTAGAACTGAGGTTAGTCTAAATGTTCTCAACATCGTGTTTATGGCAGTCTTTAAGATGTCGAGCCTCCCCCATGGGCTTAATCGATTGAGTAGAACAATCTATAATCTTTCTGGTCGAGACAAAGGTTGGACGGTGGAGTGTGTCTTAGATATAGAAAGACCCGAAGAATGGTGTTGGTTGCAGAATCATCACGTAAATCCTTGAATATCTTAATACATATCCTTCGATAATGCCGAAGGTAAGGGTGCAACTTAGCTTTTTGATGAAGGATGCAATAGAAAGATCTTTATTGGCGTTTTTCAAAGTAGTGGTGTTTGTTGCAGAATCATCACATAAATCCTTGAATATGTTAATACAATATCCTCTGGCAATGATCGAAGGTAAAAGTGTAACTTAGCTTTTTGATGAAGGATGCAATAAAAGATCTTCATTAGCCTTTTTTTTGTTAATCAGATCTTTATTGGCCTTGTTCAAAGTACTTTCTCTGCATATAAAATTTGTCTAGTGTCAAACTTCATTAAGTTTGACCAATGTTTTATTAAAAAATATAAACACCAACAATATAAAATTTATATATTATGAAAATTAATTTTATGATGCACCAAATAATATTGATTTTGTATTATTAATGTTGATAGGTTTTTCTTTAAAGTCGGTTAAACTTTATGAAGTTTGTCTTTAAATAAATTTTATATGCGGAGTAGAAAGAACGAAAAAAGTACATATCTGAAGTGCTCTATGTGGATCCCAGGACGTGGATTAACTGTTTCCGCCACGTATATAGGTACACTGCACACATCGATCTGCCTTCACATTTGCATGCTGCTGCCATATATACCACGCTAGCTTGCTGATTACTTTCTTGCCAGCCGGAAACAAATACCGTACGCAGGTTAACCCATGTGCGCATGAACAGATCGTTGTTTGGCAATACGTCCGAATCGATTGTATTTTTCTTTCGTGGAAACCGATATTTTTGAGTTAAATATATGTACCTGACATGTTTGGCCCCTTGTACATAACACCATTAGTACGTAATCTCAATATCTTTAAATCTCGACCATTCAGATTTGAACTCAATGGCTGAGATAATTAAATCTATGTGGATCAACGTGGCAGCTCTATTTGTCCTTCGTATTTTGCTTTTAGTATATAATAATAGAAGATTTTGTTTAGTGAAAATATCTAAGTGAGGCTACCATAAAAAGTGAGTTTAATTATTTTTCCCTGCACTATAAAAGAAATCACACGTCGTCGTGTGTTGCCAAGTAAGCCGAGAACACTCGTCTTAGGGGACAGTACGCCGAACTCAACCTAAAAAATGCACGGCAAAAAATTGATCTTACCTTAGGTTACGCGCCGTCTTTCTGCCTGTAGAGGTCTTCATACTTTGAAATCTTTGGGGTGGTACTCTTGGAGAGTTAGTGGCCTCAGGAGACCCTGGCCACACTTCCTCCTGAAGCCGGGTCCTCATGAGGTCGAAGCCCTCAGAGGGATCTTGAGGTGCAATGCTTAGGGACGATGATCCTCTCTCAAGAGGGGGTCGCTATGCGAGGGGGGATCTCGGGCAAAGTGCCCCCGTTACTCTGTTGGGGAACTCTGAGACAAAGTATTCTGTTCAACTCAAGGTTTTTTTTGGGAAAAAACAATTCAGTCTCCTTGTACAGCATAATATAGTGGTGATTAATTCAATTGATTTACTTAATAATGTAAATCAATCGATGGAGAAAGTATGGGTTCTCAAGCATACATATTATGTAAAGTTCTGATACATTTGAAGTTCAGAGCCAAACAGTTGGGTCCTGGACATTGCATTTGGTTGGGACCACTGTTTGGTTTTTTTTTAAGAGAGAGGAGGAGCACTGTTTGGTTGTCTTTTAGTCAAATGCATCAAAAGCTTTGCCGTCTGCTGATGAATGGAGACAAACCATGGCCGTTCGCTGCACAGTGCACATAACACGTCGAACTGCATCATCATAATTTTGGTGCTCTTTAGGAGGGTAAAAGAGCGTGAAAAGACTTATTTTCCCTCTATAAAGAGATGGGAGAACAGTTGGAAGAGAGAAGAAAAATGGGAAGGACAAGAAAAAATAAGTCTCTTTATAAAGAGATGGGACATCAGTTAATCGAATGTCTCAACAATTATCAACCAAGTGCAGTGTGAAGACCAAGTTTACCATGTTTGAGCTCTGTACTGTCCGAGATGTGACATTATCTGTATAAGTCTGGAGAATGCATAATTATCGAAGAGCAAAGATTGCGGTGTACAGTAACTGACAAAATCCGGCAATCATTGCTCTGTTCCAGTCCAAGTTGCATCAGGGAACTGAGTATTTCATCTGCATTCGCAATTTCCCCCAATTTCATCTGCATTCGCGATTTCATTACAAGGAAACCAAACAGTTTGTACAGACTTTGCAATTGCTGTCCTTGAGCAGGAAGGTTGCCTATGAAACAGCTCTCTTCCTCAAATCAGGAAGGAGCAGATCATAAAGCACCCATCTTTATGAAAAAAAAGGAAAAAACTAATGGCACGAAGTAACCGGAATTCGATCAAGATAGACAGACTAGACTAGACTAGACTAGATGAGCAATCATAGAGCTCACACTCACTGGTACCCCACTGGTCGGTTCTATTGCACGGCCACAAGTTCTCCACCAACATCCCCTGCTCCATTGCAGCACCTCCAGGCCTCGTCATCGCCGTCCCCGTCGCCGTCGCCTCCGGGGCCCTTCTTGGGCACCGTCACGACGAGCTGCCCGTCGACGCACCCAGCCAGGGCCAGCCCCGGGCAGGTATCCTCAGGAAGACGGCACCTCCACTTGTCAAGCTCCATGTCATCGCCCTCCTCGCCGCCACCGGCCGCGGCCGGCACCACCACCACCTTGACGACCCCGGGGAGGATGGTCACGAAGCGCGCCATCACCTCGCCCATGTCGCCGCAGGCTGCGAAGAAGTGGAGCGCGGTGGAGTCCTCGTACGCCCTGACGTCGGCGTCCGCGGGGAGCGGCAGCTCCAGCACCTTGCTGTAGACGTGCGGCAGCCGGCGGAGCACCTTCTTGCCGTTGCCTGGCGTCTCCGTCGATGGGTGCATCACCATGTGATATCCAGGAGAGATTAGAGAACCGAAGCCTTCGATCTCACTCTTGTCCCTCTCGATCGATAGGGTCCTCTGTTGTTTTCGCTTATGCTTTCCTTGGTGCCGGAGGATGCGATTTATAGTGGGGCTAAGGATAGAGGGGTCAGTGACAGGGTTCTTGAGTGACGTGTGGGGAAGATGGATAGGTCCAGGGGATGATGAAGGTGGAGATCGTGGACGGCGATAGGATGAAGAAGAGCAGTGTTGGTGCGCGTGTCCGCCCCTGCAGTTTGTTCTTCCCTCCTGCTGTGCTGCGACGGCCGGCGGGACACGTGGCGCGGTAGGCTGTGGTGTGGGCTCCGGTGGCCTCTCGAAGATCGTATTGCCGCTTCTGCGGTTCTGCCCCCATCCCTCCCTCCCTCCAAGCCCCCAAACATGGGGCCGCTCCAACGGTTTGGGTTCTGGGAATTTTATTTCAGGTGCCTTCAAAGGACTGAAATTGAATATGCGTTTTTTTCTTTCTATGGAGCTCTTTGGAACACAGAAATGGGAGGTACTTGTGAATAGCTCAATCCACAGGTACCATGGAGGGATTCGAACATGAAAGAACTCACAGCATCATGGATAATCCCCCTTCGTTTCTCTCTCTTACATGGATCCTCTTTCTTTAAATTGGTGCTTATTTCATATGCAAAATCGAAATAGCCTTTATTTTTACAAAGTATTATGTTCGTTTTCATTTCTGTAAATCTAGAAAAGCTATATGATACAACTTTCCATATATATTACTATGATGCTAAGAACAAAATCACACGCGGCTCGCGAGGGCCCGAACAAACTACGGCCTTCATACAAAACATGGAAATATAATTCACTTAAATCAACATGATAAATTGGTTGAATGAAGATACCATTAAGTGATGGTGTTACTTACATATTTGTTGTTCTTGCTTCTTCTTCGTACCTCCTGAAAGCCAGTGCCGCCATGGCATCTTCTTTCACTGGTCTACCGCCTTCCTCACTCTGCCCTACCCCTCTTCTTGTGTCGCACCATATTTTCATCGCTCCTTGGTTGACCGCACAAAATCACCACCTTTCTATCTTCCATCACCATCGACACCCTGATAAGGCCTACATGTATGATCACAAAAGGGGAAGAGGGCGCTATTGCCCATGCGGACATGCACGTCTATCGGATCGATGGCACATCCTCATTTCCATCGGTCTTCGCTCGGCCCCTCCCCTTTCCTATTTCCTCTTAGTTCGCTCATCTCCCCCCCTGCCATCGGTCTTCGGTCGGCCCCTCCCCTTTCCTATTTCCTCTTAGTTCGCTCATCTTCCCCCTCATCCCCCTTGCACCGTTTCTTCTTTGCGCATGGCTCGCTCTATATAGACCTAGCGCACTAAAGTTTGCGTTCACGCTAAGATTTTGTTACATTGTACACGTGCATCAGATAAGGAAGGTCACGTCGGTATCCCCTCATCCTTATCATCTTTCGGTCCACGTGTGTTCCTTCATGATCAGGATCCTAGAAGCTACCCGACAAATGTACAGGCAAGGTGGGCTACAGCACATGACCTTTAAATATTTTGTGGTCTCAAAACTTACTTAAGTACCACTCCTGTTAGTGATTAGCAATATCAAGTATTGCTGATAAAATTAGAGAAGACTGTGAGAACAGAGAAAACAAATGAAAAGGACCAACAAAGCATATCGTATGAGGCCCTACGAAACGGGGGGAGTAGCATAATCTTCTTGATCGCTTGGCATCTTCATCTTCTGATCGGTCGATCGAGGATCAACCTATCTGACACCCCCCCCCCAGCCCGGTTGGTTTCTTGGGAAGTTTCGATGCTCTTCCTCTCCAGGTCACCTCCATTCCAAAGTTGATACCATAAGTCTTTGCCAACCAGCAATTTACAGACACAACTGGTCGCAGGTTCTTCATCTTCTGATCGATCGATCGAGGATCACCCTATCTGAAACCCCCCTAGCCCGGTTGGTTTCTTGGGAAGTTTTGGCGCTCTTCCTCTCCAGGGTCACCTCCAGTCCAAAGTTGATACCATAAGTCTTTGCCAACCAGCAATTTACAGACACAACTGGTTGTAGGTTTGTAATTTCACATAATGTTCCTTCATATCTAGGTTCCGTCATCGATCATATTCATTTTCCATGTTTTTTTTGTGTGGGAGGGGGAGGGGCGATCATATTTATCACAACTACATATTTTCCCTTTTTTTCTTGCTAAGCCTAAAATTAGTGTGTATCATCGACCGCAAGTTCGTACTTTATCGCCAGGTTTCTACATATCTAGGTTCGGTCATCGATCATATTCATTTTCCATGTTTTGTGTGTGGGTGAGAGGGAGGGGTCGATCATATTCATATCATCACAACTACATTTTTCGTTTTTTGTCTTGCTAAGCCTAAAATTCATGTATCACCAACCGCAAGTTCATATTTTCTCAGCAGATTTCTACATATCTATGTTCGGTCATCGTTCATCTTATTCATATCGTCACAAATTAATTTGTTCTACTGCTTAGCTAATCCTAAAAATTCAAGTACCACTATTTAATTTGAATCACTAGTTTTGCCCAGTTTATAGAAAAGGAAGACATTTATTATACCACACTCCTCATCATGTGTTCAACAATTAGGATTTCAATTTTTTTTCAAAAGAAGGGCATAGAATTAGGAAGTCATAAAATTAAGTGAAAACATACATTGGTTGTCCATATTTCCAATTGTAGGGCTCCATTGTACGTTTCACACCGAGACCCCTGGGTTCTCTTTTAAGGTTTTCATTTTTGCATTTTGTTCCTGAACATTGATTTTCTAGATATACATTTGTTTGTCATCTTATTTGCGGGTCATGTTAACCACAAAAGTGAGCCTCAAAGGGTCGTGCAAGATACTCAGTGGCGGTGGGAAGCTGCAAGGAAGCTTCCTGTGCTCAAACAAACCTCGGTGGCCAACAAATTTTGGCACTGTTAATTAAAGTCCTTTACTTACTTTTGTCTTTTTTGCGAGGGAGTTAAGGTCCTCCTGCATGCATGAGCATGGTAGCGCAGTAGCGGTGAAGATAATTTCACTGTTAATAGAACGAGAATTTGAATTTCTTCAGTCCTCAACTCCTCATCATTAGGATTATTTTTTAGATGGACATCATTTCCCCTAGGCTTAGGAAGTCATAAACCGAGTAAGAATAATTTTATGGTCCTTTTTGCAGTTCACACTAGGACTACCATGGATTTCTAGATTGACACGGTGGTACGCGTCTGCTTGTGATTTTATGTGCGGCTCGTGTTTAACCACAAGTCAGGCAAAGGTAAGTTAAACCACACGACACTCGATCGGGTGGCGGCGGGAAGCTGCATGGAAGCTTCGCGCGCCGGAACAAAACCTACGTGGCATAGCAGCCCCTGGCGCAGGTAGTTGAGGTTCGTCTTTTTTTGCTGTGCTTTGTCAGTTTAGCCAGTGAGTTTATCGTCGTACGTAGTACGTGCTGCGTGTGCATGAGAATGGAAGCGGTTGGTGCTTGGACATGAACGGCACGGCAGACACAGCTACAACATCTTTTGTCCGAACTGAACCGCGGCGCTTGTCCGGGCATCACCAACTCGCGCTTTTGGGCTGGTTTGGCTACCTGATCTTGATCTGGATATGCGTGCCTACGGGGCATCACTGTCCGTATGTGGTCGATGGGGCGATAACTGATGAGGTAGAGTGAGGTTTTGCTCTTCAGTTACGATTATCCTGCGATGATCAGGTCGCCAGGTCACTGTGTGCGCGCCGCTCGTGCAGGCGCCTTGCCGTGCACTCGTTGGCTGAAACCTCTTTTGGGTCGGAGTGGCGAGTGTTGGCCACGGGACAAAACTCGTTGTAATCAGGCACGCGGATGGCTGGTGCTCCAGTGGCCATTTTACTGGTTCCGCTCTGCATGGTAAGTAACCCGACAGTTGTGTTCCCTTTCCCTGGAGGAAACCGGACAGGCCGTCGACACGTACGCGGACCGACACAGCCGATCGGGCTCGTCATGTCACCATGTCACGTCACACACCAAGCTAAAAAACTTCTCGTACGCGTGAATCTGATCCAGTGTGATAGCTGCCTAATCATAGATTCGTGGTGCCAGTTCGCATCTTCCATCAACCGGACTCGTGGTTCCGACCGGTACTACCGGTGCCATTCCTCTCGTCCATCTTTTCGTCCCAAGCTTCCGACCAACCGATTCTGTTGTATACTGGAGTACTACGTTTTACTGTTGTTGTAGTTAAACTCCACCCTACCCCCTGTAATGTGTATATAAACACAACATTTGAGTGAGGCTAGGCATCCATCAGATTGTACTCGCAATCTTTCTTGGTACCACAATCATCTTTTCCCCTCTTCACCATGAACAACACCCCTCCTAATTAATTCTAGCCCCGCCACTCTTCCAGCCATGGCCTCCTCCTCTAGTGATCCTCTTCCTCTCGGCGCCACCAAGAACGCCATGGGTGGCGTTTCCTTCGCTCGAACTCCTATGCACCGCGTCGATATTACCGACTTCATCAATTTCAAGCTAGATCCTGCTGCAAACAATTACACCATGTGGAAGTGGATCTTCTACCTTGTCCTCGCCGAATATGATTGCATCCATCATATCAACCATGAGTCTGATCCCCGTCTTGAAGATGCCAATTGGCGCAACAACGACCTGACCATTGTGTTGTGGTTCTACACCACCATCTGTGACGAGCTCTATGGCGTGGTGATGGACCCGGAGAACACCGCGTACACTGTCTGGGACAAGTTGAACACCTTCTTCCAGGAAAACCAACCTGGGGAGGCTATCTGCATTCGTGCAAAGCTCTACGCCACCGTGCAAGGAGACATGACAGTGGATACATACTGCCTACGCCTGAAGGCCCTCGCCGACGCCCTTGCTGACATGGATGAACCAATCGACGAAGAGATGTTGATGTTGCAGATGATCCGAGGACTTAACGACCGCTTCGGGGTGATGGCAAATGTTATTTGCATGCAAATGCCTTTACCTACATTCGCCGAGGCCTGGCTTCGTCTACTGTTTGAAGAAACTGCTCTCAATAAGCGAGAGAGGGCTAAGGATTCCTCCTTCCTTACTACCGCCACCAACACCGGCTCCAGCAACGATGGGAGACAACCAGTCCCATAGGTGATCGCACAATGGCCCACAACAGATCCAACCATGGCCACTCCGCCTCTTCGGACGGTAATTTCCCTAACATCGGGCTTCATTAGCGGCCATGGCAAAAAAAATCCTTGTAATAAGCCAATGTGGCAATGACCTATTTGGGAGTGTTGTTGAAAGGTCATATTTGTCCTGAAGTGATTTTGTGTTGTAAATATGCCTTAGAGACAATAATAAAATTGTTGTTATTATGTTTCATGTTCATGATTAAGTTTATTTTCTATGCTAGAATTGCATTAGTTTATGATTACGATATTCAAATGAAAATCTAATTGCATGTGTGGATTAGTAAACACTGAGCAGATCCCTAGTCAGGTTATCATAATGTGTTAACATTTACTTGTGTTTTTTTACCATGAGAATGCCGTAGACTCGGACACGAAATGGTTACTTTGGGGCTGCTAAACATTACTCTGTAACTAGGTAATTATAAAGTGATTGTTGGATACATTAGAAAGGTTGCCAAGGTACTAAATATGTCAACAATGAGATTTGTCTCTCCGTAAGGGAGAGTTACACTGTAGGCCCACCCGGTATTAAGGTGTTCATCATCTCCTATCAAGGTATTGTGACTAAGGATAGTCACTGGAATACCAAAATACAAAAACGAGGAAATAGTACGAATTGATAACTAGGTACAGCGACCAGGTAGTTGATCAAAGCGGATACCATCAAAGTCTTGATTCGTGTTGTGTAACGAATTGTGATCCATCTCTACATGCAAGAGCCATCTCCAAAGTATCATTAGTCTTAACAAAGTTAATATTAAGAGATGTGATGGATTTGTCAAGTCATGTTGATACGTGATGACCATCAATTATAGAGGATCGAGATAGTCTTCGCGGGTAAGTTAATCCAATTTATTGATTCGACACAAGGGGAGCCGAAGAATATTTATAAGCTTTGACAGTTGAGTTGTCAATTCAATCGCACCTGAAATATACTTGCTTGCAACAAAATATTAATAGCAACGGTGATATGATAGTGATAGTGGCGACAACAAAAAGTAAAACGGCAAAAGCAAACTACTAGTAACCAGCAGGATTAAAACATTGTAGGCTAGGGAGATGGATGGTCGGGCGCTGCTTGAATAAGAGTGAACATGTAATAGATTCTAACACGGGGCAAGGCACACAAAAAAACAATGATCATCTAGGCAAATATCAAACATTAGGCATGCCTTTTGTCCTACCATCCGGCTACGAACGGGGCCAAAGGCAACTTATGGAGATTAAGGTGCTCATGTCAAAGAGCACCGGAACAAAGCAATAAACTCAATGGATACATGGAATCCTCAAATTATAGTCCATCCCCTTTGGTGTCCCAAGCTGTCACCTTTGGGATCGCCGGTTGCGGACCATAATAGGTGCATACAACTCATAGATAGGATCAAGAACATAAATATACTCATAAAAATACAAGTTGTTCAGATCTGAAAACATGGCACTCGGGCCCAAAGTGACAAGCATTAAGAGCAACAAGTCATAGCAAAGATGATCAACACCAAAGTAGATGATAGGCAACATGCCCACAACAATCTGACGGACTATTACATGATCAAACTCATCCAATCCCTACCATCCCCTTTGCCTACAGTAGGAAATTACTCACACGTGTGAAGAGAAGTCATGGAGGGAGGATGGATTGGTGATGGTGATGACGATGGCGACGATCTCCCCTCTCCGGAGGCCAAATCAGCCTCTAGATTAGCCCTCCCGAGGAAGAACAGAGGGTGGCGACGTCTCCGCGATGGAAACTGGAAAAGCGACTCATGTTCTGGGGTTTTCCCGTCACGAGAATAAATAGGGGCATCGTCAGGGCACCAGAGGAGGGGGGAGGCCCCCAGGCGGTCAGCCGGCGCGTCCAGGGGTGGGGCCGCGCCAGCAGGGCGCCTGGAGCCCATGTGGCCCCCCTCTGGCCCCACTTCTGGCTCGTGGAAGCTTCGTGTGCGTGTGTTTTTCCTGAATTTTTTGAGAATTTTCCGAGATACCTAAAAATCCATTTTCCTACACACAATAAAACCATACATGCAGCTCTGCTGAAAACAGCGTCAGTCCGGGTTAGTTTAGTTCAAATCATGCAATAATGAGGGCAAAACAATAGCAAAAGTGTTTGGAAAAGTAGATACGTTTGAGACGTATCAACTCCCCCAAGCTTAGCCTATTGCTTGTCCTCAAGAAATTCAGTTCAACGAACTTGACGCAACAAAGAAAACTTTGGCAAACTATTTTGCTTCGTAAGATGTATATAAGCATGTACTACGAAAAGAGTTTAGCAAGTATCAAAACAATGCTATGAGGACAATGCACGAAGCAATCCTTCTTTCAAGTGATTAATAACAAACAACCAAAAGTAAATAATATGCTGCCGAAAATCAAGACAAGATCACAATGCACATAGCTTGAACATACTAGAGTGGTATCTCGCTAGCCTCCATGAGTGAAGCAAAACATAAAGCAAGGTTGAAAACCCGTGGTTGGAAGCAAAGACTAAACATGTGCCAGAGCTCTTGATTTTGAAAACTGAGATAAAGTTCTTGTTGAGAAGTGCAACTTTCCAGTCAACGATGAACGATAAAGGTCTCTCAATATCTCACATGCCAACAATATTAATGCTTTTTGCTTACACTTTTGTTCCCTTTTTTTATACATCATTTGACGGTCTATGGTGCCTTTTATTTTGCCTCAAGTATGGAAGGAAGTCTCGTTCCATCTATCATTAGCAGCATTTGGTTCATTTCATTTCATCATCAAGTATGGGGGAGGTGTAACTCTCTTTCTTTTTTATAAATTTTAGTAGTTAAAACTTCCATCAAAATATTTTTGGCATGGTAGATACTGATTTTCCCTCACCGCACCATGAGCTTGTTACAAAAGAGAAGCTTTTGAATAAATTTCGAGATGGCACAAGAAAGTCCAAGTTAGGGGTGGCCGGTAAATACCACATATAGGAAGGTATGGTGGAATCAAGTGGAATAACTGGTTTGAAAAGGAGTTTGGATACACAAGAAGAATTCCGCTTAGTGCGAGCGAAGGCTAGCAAAAGACTGGGAAACAACCAACTAGAGAGCAATAATTGTCATAATCATGCAGAGCGACAAAGCAACATTGAATCGGGCATGAAAGTGATATAACTATTCTGAAAAAAAAGATCATCAAGGCATAATAGACATTTTAGTCATAAACATGTGTGAACATGTGCCAAGTCAATCCAAGAATTCTCCGAAGGGAAATACCACTTCAATATGCCAAACCATGAACAATGCAATGCATGTAAATCATTTCAACAACATATTATGCACTCTAACTATTTGAGATCAGCCACAAAGAAAGCATGAACACTGGGAAAGCATTGTAAACATAGCACTATATCGCTACAAGCTGGTCTCTAGATCATAAGTACAGGCATATGTACAAAAGTAGAAACAAGAAGAGTTCATACCGTTTTTCCTTGTTGCTTCCCTTCCGTCGATCTTCGTCATTACTGCCTTGTCACTTGCACGACCGAACGTAGGAAATATAATCAAATGCCATCACGACTCGAGCTGAACTCTGAAAACAAAGCAAACTAAAGAGAGAAAGGAAATCTTTTTGGGTTTTTCAAAGGTTTAGCAAAAGCAAAAGAAAAGAGAAATCTTTTTGTTGTTTTTGCAACTTAAAATAACAAAGAAGAACGGGCAAAAACTTCAAAAAAGATCAAAGCGAACAAAATAAAAATGAATAATACAATGGAAAAACTAAGAAGGGCACGTACTCCCCCAAGCTTAGGCTTTTGGCCTAAGTTAGTAGAAGCTACTGCCCCCAGGAGCCTCCTGCTCCGGGGTGATACGGGTAAGTCCAAGAGTAGTATGAGCCCTCCGTTGCGTACACCGAAGTCCTCGGGTCCTCCCATGAGGAAGGCCCTGCGCTCCAAGCAGAGGAAGATCCTTCGCCCCACTGGGTGACGGTCTCCCCCTGGAAAGGTGGGAACTCACCATGATCCTCCTCGTCGGGCACAACCCCCTCTGTGGGGTTATACAATTGATACTGGGCCATAAACTCATCAAACTGGATATCATTGAAGGACCATCCTTTCCTGTGGGTATAATCAAACAAAAGTGGTGCAGGTAGACGGATCTTTCGAATAATAGTCTTTTCAAACCTCAAAATGTAAACAAGCTTACCAAACTCGGAAGTCGTGGTAACAAACTTATGCCTCTTCATAGCAGCAAGATCAAGGCTTGAGTAAGAAAAAGGAACATCATCAGGATGCGGGGTGCCATTAAAATGCTCAAGGATAAGCGTGGCGTAAACGCCACCAAATAAATCGCTGATGACAAGAGAGTTGACGAGTGCAACACCTCTCCTCGTTGGTTACCCCAAGTGGAAGGTGAGATGTAGAATAACGACAAATTTCCCCTATGTAGAGGATAGGGTTTGTCTCCCTTAGGACTCCGGAGATGATAAGTAGGTGTCAACGGCGCAATTGACGTGGACATGCACACAACACAAATAAATTTGCTTCCCAACGAGTACAGAGAGGTTGTCAGTCTCTCCGTCCTTGCTGTTCACAAAGGATCAACGCAACAGATAATAATGATAGCAACTGGAAAGTAAAAACAGAAAAGTAAATGAGCGTGACACAGTAATGAGATTACGAACCGGGGTCCCGTGATGTTCACTAGTGATGTCTCTCTCCAAAAGACGATAAAATTGCTATGCGAGGTAAACAAATTACAGCTGGGCAATTGACAGGATTAAAAACGCACCGCAATGCTAACTATGCTACAAAGAAAGGAAGAGGCTCAAAAGCATGGGCGGTACGCCAAAATAAGTAGACCGAAATCCAACTGTATCTACTACTAATCACCCACCTTGAGATATCTATCCAGAACATCTCGCTGGTATTAAGTTGCGAGCCCCACCCAAAGTGTAAACCCAAAGCAACAGACAACTGCATTAAAAAGCACTTTGCGTAAAGTAAACAATCCTTGCAACCGCGGTTACAAGCACCGTTGTTTTCCCCCTTGTGGCAACAACACATCCCCTAGACTCATGTTTCTGTCACTCAAGCGTGTCATCGGGGGGCATGAACCCACAATCGAGCATAACGTTCCCTCTTGGAGTTACTACCTACTACTTGGCCAAAGCAATAAACAGCAACGGAGAACATGCAAGAATTACTTAGGAACAAAAATATAAAAGATAAGAACCAAATATATTACTCTATCACAATCTGAACATAATCTCATAATCCATCAGATCCCAGCAAACTCAGCATAGCAATAGAAGAAAGATTACATATGTGCCTCGATCATGTAGGGAAGCTCACGAGGACTAAACCATGAAGAACAAAGAGGGGAGGAGAACATCACATAGCTACTGATCACGGACCCATGGTCCAAGGAAAACTACTCACGACACATCTGGGAAGCGTCCATGGTGGAGGGGAAGCTCCCGGAGGTCAATCCTCCCTCCGGCAGGGTGCCGGGAAGAAGTTTGCTCGCGCTCCCGATCTTTGAATCGCGGCAGCAGGGGAACAGAGCGAGATCGCGAAAAAGGGTTCTGTCCTCGGAGGTTTCACGTCACGGAGATTAAATAGGCGAAGGGGGCAGCCAGGGGGGCCACCAAGGGTCCAGGCGCCCTGGTGGCGTGTCCAAGCCCTAGGCCGCGCCACCTGGACGCCTGGGCACCAGGTGGGGCCCCTCTGGCCCTCCTTCGGGGTTCCAGAAGCTTCCGTTGCGCTGATCTTTTATCTAATTTTTCCCGGATTTTTGGAGCACTTTTAATATGGGGGAAAACTGAAATAAAAAACAGCAGAAAATTGGAACTGACACTGTGGTGCAGTGAGTTAATAAGTTAGTCCAAATATGATCAAAAGTGTATGAAAGTGTATCTAGATCATAGAAATATCACACAAAACATGCATGGAGCAAGCAGAAATTATAGATACGTCTGGGACGTATCAATCGCCTTGTTACCATTCATAGCAAGGCGACGAGCAATTAAGGCACCCACATTATAATCACTCCTACCAAAGAGGGCGTTCACATAGATAGAAAAATCTGGTGTAGAAGCGTTGCTCGTGTTGTCACGAGCCAACACCCCTCTAGATATAAAATACGCAAAATACCTGAGGTGGGGGAATAAGATGCTAGAAATCTTTGTACGCCGGATATCCCGCGTCTCCTGGCTACAAAGAGAGTCCTCAAGTCGAAGGGCTGAGTGTTCATCCTCGCTGTATGACCAGCGTTCGGCACACCTATTATATCACTTGCCAAAGACATGGTCATAAGATTATTGTAAATTTGAAACTCAATAGTTCCAGCATCATGATTATAGCCGAAACTATTAATGAAACAGGAGGTGAGTTTCTTATACTGTACCACACGGCATACTGCTAGCCGTGTCAAACCTGCATTGGCGCAAAGGCCATAAAATTCCTCCTTGATTCCTGCAGCTTCAAGAAAATCATCGCACAGATACATCATTGCGCGTGCGGGACTTGTGTTTTCCAACAACTATAGGGGCACATGATCTTCGTTGTAGCTCACCCTAGCAGCTGAGAGTGAAGCTGCAGCTCTAGTAACTCGATCGGAGCGCTCGGGCTTCTTCTTCCCAAGCCACCCCTTTGCTTTTCCTAGCAAACTGAATTCTGAAATTTTTGACAATTCACAAAAACAAGGATTTAAACAAAGTGAGTTGAGGCAAACTACTCTACTCACTTACCTAAGGCATAAACTTGCATCAAAACTTGGAAAATAAATTTCTACACATGCATGCAAGCTCATATGAACAACACCAATATCTACTAAATACTCACAAATGAAGCCACCAATCAAAAAGCTAATTGGAGGGGTGGAGGATTTGCATACCAGGGAGTATTTGCTCAAAATCTCAGCTCAAACTGTGGGCTGTAGAGATAGATCGAAAATCGCCTCCGAGAACAGGAAGAACGCAAGAATAAGTGCATAACTCGTGTTTTTTGAGAGAGAGGAAGAAGGAGGAAGAAGACATACCTGGAGATGGGGCCTGTGGGCCCCAGGCGCCCTGTGGGCGCGGCCAGGGGGCTGGCCGCGCCAACTGGCCGCTTGGGCCACTGGTGGCCCCCCTGGTCAGCCCTAGGTGCCCCTGGGTCACTTTCGACGTGGAAACTTTTTTTTATTTTTCTAGAATTTTTCTGAAAACTTCACTCTTGAAAAAATTTCAGAGATCAAAAAGCTGCGAAACTTTTTGAAAACTTGAAGCAGTGATTAGAATTGTGAAGCTTCAAAAACATAAAAACTTGGTACAGAAAATAGAATAAAAGTTAAGGCAAATGAAAACATAACAAACTCCACTTTTTACCTATATAAAACATGCAAGCTAACACGGTTGATCAAGTCTTATCAACGAACCGGCGATATATAGAGTAGAAAGTCTCACCTCTCATTAAGTGATCATTGCACCTTTACTTTAATGGACATTGTCCCCACCATAATGGTTTTGTATTTGTGGTGCACATGTATAGTACAATCCCCTTCTCCAATCTTCACGGTCTCGATATTCTCTATAGAGTTAAGGCCATGTCTTTTGTCGAACTTCTTTGGAAAATACACCGTGTGTTCTTTATCATCAACGTTGAAGGTGACCTTTCCTTTATTGCAATCAATAATAGCACCTACGGTGTTAAGAAAAGGTCTACCAAGAAAAATGTACATGCTCCCATCCTCGGGCATGTCAAGCACAACAAAATCTGCAAGAATCAAGCAATTAGCAACTTCAACAGGAACGTCCTCACAAATACCAATCGGGACGGCTGTTGACTTGTCAGCCATCTGAAGAGAGATATCTATAGGGATTAGCTTTTCTAAACAAAGCCTCTTATAAAGAGAAAAAGGCATGACACTCACTCCTGCTCCGAGATCACATAAGGCTGTTTTGACATAATTATTTTGTATGGAGCAAGGAATGGTGGGTATACCCGGATCACGAATCTTCTCAGGAATCTTGCCACTGAAAGAGTAGTTAGCAAGCATAGTAGATATTGCCTCATTAGGAACTTTTCTTTTATTAGTAACAATATCTTTCATATATTTGGAATAAGGAGGTAACTTAATAGCATCAGTCAAGGGAATTTGAAGAAAAAGAGGCTTCATCCATTCACAAAATTTATTATAATGCTATTCTTCTTTAGATTTGAGAGACTTACCTGGAAAGGACATGGGTTTCTGTACCCATGGTTCTCTTTCCTTCCCATGTCTTCTGGTAATGAAGTCTTCTCTTGTGTATTTCTTGCGTTTATTGGGTGCTTCTTCTTCTTGCACCTCGGGAGGATCATCCTTCTCCTTATCCTTTTCGGGCTCAACACCGTCTCAAGTTTCAGCATCGGAGGTAGATATGCTGTTAGGATCAACAGCAGTTTCTTCACTTGTAAAAGGATCATTGGAGTTGTTAGCTTCCTTGTGTTTCTTCTTTTTATTTTGCTTCTTTGGAGAGCTAACAATCTCATCTTCTTCCTGCACTTGAGAATCTTGCTCGATCCTCTTTGGATGCTGATACACGAGATAATACTCGCCCCTCGTTGGTTACCCCAAGTGGAAGGTGAGATGTAGCGTAGCGGCAAATTTCCCTTGGTGAAGATACCAAGGTCGAAAAGATCGTCTCCCGTAGGACTCCAAGATCAACAAGTAGGTGGTGAAGTGAAAAATGGCGCCGTTTACAACCTAGGTTGCTAACTTCACCTGTACCTGCACACACAACAGATAGCTTTGCTCCCAACGAGTACAGAGGAGTTGTCAATTCCTCCGGCCTTGTTGTTTACAAAGGATAAAACACACGTGATAATAATGATAGTGATAGCTACGGAAAAGTAAATACTGAAAGTAAATTGAAGGTGTAAACAGTGTTGGAAATATGGACTGGGGTACTATGATGTTCACTAGTGATGTCTCTCTCCCATAAGACGATAAAATAGCCATGCGAGGTAAACAAATTACAGCTGCGCAATTGATAGGATTATGTGCGCAAACCAATGCTAATTATGCTAAACAGAAAGGAAGAGGCCCAAAAGCACGGGCAGTACGCCAAGACAAGTAGACCGAAATCCATCTGCATCTACCTACTAATCATCTACCTTGAGATATCTATCCAGAACTTCTCTCTAGTATTAAGTTGCGAATCCCACCCAAAGTATAAACTCAAAGCAACAGAAAACTGCATTAAACAACTTTGCGTAAAGTAAACAATCCTTGCACCCGCAAGTACAAGCACCGTTGTTTTCCCCCTTGTGGCAACAACACATCCCCTAGACTCATGTTTCTGTCACTCAAGCTAGTCATCGGGGGGCATGAACCCACAATCATGCATAACGCTCCCTCTTGGAGTCACTACCTTGTTTTCCCCCTTGTGGCAACAGCACATCCCCTAGACTCATGTTTCTGTCACTCAAGCTAGTCATCGGGGGGATTGAACCCACAATCATGCATAACGCTCCCTCTTGGAGTCACTACCTACTACTTGGCCAAAACAATAAACAGCAACGAAGAAATGCAAGAATTACTCAAGAACATAAATATAAAATAAGAGAATCAAATATATAACTCAATCACAATCTGAACATAATCTCATAATCCATCGGATCCCAGCAAACTCAACATAACAACAGCAGAAAGATTACATAAGTGCCTCGATCATGTAGGGCAGCTCATGAGGTCTAATCCATGAAGAACAAAGAGGGGAGGAGAACATCACATAGCTACTGATCATAGACCCATGGTCCAAGGTGGACTACTCACGGTTCATCCGGGAAGCATCCATGGTGGTGGAGAATCTCCCGGAGGTGATTCCTCCCTCCGGCAGGGTGCCGGGAAGAGGTCTTCTGGTGCTCCCTATCTTGGAAGCGCGACGGCGGTGGAACAGAGGAGAGATCGTGCAAAAGGGTTCCGTCCCCGAGGGTTTCTCGTCACGTGGAATAAATAGGTGAAAGCGGGAAGCCAGAGGTGGGCCAGGGGCTCCAGGCGCCCCCCTGGCGCGGCCAGGGGTGGGGCCGCGCCCTCTGGCCGCCTGGGGGCCCCTGGCTCCCCTCTGGCCCCTCTCGGTCTCTTCGCGAAGCTTCCGGTACACTGATTTTTCCTATATTTTTCCCGGAATTTTTCTGGTACTTTTAATAAGGGGGAAACGTGAAATAGAAAAACAGCAGAAAACAGGAACTGGGACAGGGGTGCACTGAGTTAATAGGTTAGTCCAAATATGATCAAAAGTGTATGGAAGTTCATCAATATCATAGCAATATCACACAAAAGAGGCATGGAGCAAGCAGAAATTATAGATACGTTTTGGACGTATCAACATCCCCAAGCTTAATTCATGCTCGTCCTCAAGTAGGTAAATGATAACAAGCATAATATCTATGGTGACATGCTAACAACCATATAAGAACTTTGTAAGTAAAGCAATCAAGGCATGTAATTCAATTCAAGTCATAACAGGCAAGAGTCTATATTTGGCATTGAAACAAGCAACATAAGAACATAAAGGTGCAAGAGCTCTGGCTGTCTGTGACTCGAATGTCTCCAAATGGCATTTGCGTGCAAGAAAGGGGATAGGGATATACGAGAAAATTATTTTTATGGTGAGAACTCAATCTACTAAAGTTTCACACTTGGTCTTCTTTGGAATCTTATCTTGACTCATCCCCAGACCACTAGCCAGGTACAAGTCAAAATGATCCACTCCTTTTCGACATTTTGAGCACTCATGCAATGGATGAGCGTAAGCAAGAAAGTTGACACTTAGGATGCCAAAGAGAGAATACGGTGGAGGAGGAAGAAAAAAAGGGTGTGAATGGCTCACATCAATGAGGACAATCATAGGCGAGAGAAAGCCAAATGATAGATATGATGTGAGGAGTAGGGATTGCCATGCAACGGATGCACATATGAGCTAAAAGCTCTCCAATGGAACTAGTGGGGTGCATCCAACTTGCTTGCTCAAGAAGACCTAGAGCTCATTTGAGGAGGCTCATCATTGAATATACAAGCCAAGTTCTAAAGTGTGAAGGTCCCCACAGAGCTATATGCATGAATGATAATCTCTATGGAGTACAAGATATAAGAGGGAGTACGAGTGTGGATCTCTCAAAAGGAATAGTAGTGTGCCCCCTTCTCTTTTTTTATTTCTTTTTTCTCTTTTTTCTATTTTTTGGTGGCCTCAATGGCTCTTTCTATTTCTCTCATTTGTCCTCTTTGGGATCTTTTAATTTGTCCACTTTGGGATCTTTTAATTTGTCCACTTTGGGATCTTTTACTCACTTTAGGGGCAACACTCTATGTATTACAAAAAGTATAGAAGATCTTTCACACTTTACAAAGTACTCAAATCATAAAGAAGATGTAACTATCATGATGTATACAAATGTATGCCTCTGCCAGTGTAGCAGGATATGCAATGATACTAGCACGTCATGTAGCAATGATTAGGGCAAGGCCCAACTAGCATACGGCTCATCGATCAAGCAAGTAGCATGTATGACATGAAGATCAAGTCATGAGAAGATGGATGTTGCATCGCAATATATCTCGGAAAGGCTATGGAAATGCCTTGATAGGTAGGTATGGTGGCTGTTTTGAGGAAGGATATAAGGAGGTTTATGATGACAGAGCGTATCATGACAAGGGTTTGGATATACCGGCGAAGGTGGACGCCAACTCTCGAAGTGAGAAGAAAGCAATGCACGACAAAGGAAAGGCTAGAAAAATATGGGAAGGTGGAAGTGTCAACTTTCGAATACTCACATTAGTCCGAAGAACACATGCACTTATTATCGGTAACTCTCAATCTAATAAGGAGGTTCCTCAAAGAGACAAGTACCCCGAGGAGGAGTGTATGGGGGTTTGGTTATCCTTGCGCATCCTCGACTCATGGTACGTGAGTGTACTCTAATATTCGACCCCTCAGAAAAGTAGTGATCCATCTAGTAGCTAAATTCTCAACTAATTTGTAGGTTTTGAAAATAAACACGGATTGCCCAAAATACGACATCTATCACTAATAGGCTAAAGCTCTTGACACCAAAAGTCCAAACATTACTCAAAACAACACCTCAAAACTATTGCAAGTTACTACTTCAAAAAAGAATAGCAACCTCAATTACCTACTTCAAGTCAAGACACAAAACTCAGTGCAACAGTCAAACTCTCTAAACAAGATAAACACGAAAACTCAAGAGAGTTCCAGCAACAAACTAAACAAAAGCTCCTTAAAAAGTTAAGCATGAAAGCTAAGAGAAAAACATGACAGCAGCTATATGAAAAGATAAAGAACACACACGACAAAGATAAGCATGCAAAAGTCCTATGTTGTGTTCTAAATTTTGGAACTGGAGCGTGTTTCTCTACCACACAAAGAAATCTGGGTTCGAACTTGTTATGAACAGAAATCAAAGCGAAAGAAAACTAAAAATAAAACCTAAGAGCGAGACGCTCCAAGAATAGCACATAACGCATGAAGTGATAAAAATATAGTGAGACGAGAGACGAACTGATAATTGTTGATGGGGAAGGGGATGCACGGGGGCATCCCCAAGCTTAGACGCTTGAGTCTCCTTGAATATTTCTTGGGGATGCATGGGGGCATCCCCAAGCTTGAACGCTTGACACTTCATAATCTTCTTTCATCATCTTCCCTCGCACACTTGAAAACTCCCTTCATACATAACTCATCATAATCTGATTAGCGAGGTTAGTACCCATAATAAAATATTTTTTCTCTACAGAAAATAAGGATAATCTTGAAGAGCTACTATTTCTCAAGATTGCCAAAAAGTTTTTTCAAATAAAAAGCAAGCTTAAGGTTTGCAAAACGAAGAAAAGGCAAGACAGGACATAATCTGTGAAAAACAGACCAGCAGTTAGTAAATAATTTTTTAGGGATACTTCTGCAACTCAAATCAAAAAACTCAGAACATATGAAAGTTTCGTAATTGTATAGAGCACGCTGTGTAAAACATTCAGCTCAAAAAGATGAACTGGGATTTTTCTAGTCACGAGGAAAGAATATGTTTTCTGGACAACATGTCACAACTTTCACTTCCCTTGTCATATGAGGCTATAAAAGGCACAAAGCTTGAAAAGTGAAGATACAATGATGTTGCTACAGTAGTAACAATCATCAAGACCACTAAAAACATAAGAAAAACAAAAAGGAAAACCTAAATTCGTTGCGGGATGCCTCCCGAAAGCGCTTCTTTAAAGCCATTAGCTAGGCTTAAAGGTTATAGAAGATGCTCACATGAGAATAAGAATTTGGAGCAAAAGGGAGCATCAAAGAAGCAAATATGAGACACATTTAAGCCTAACCCACTTACTATGCATAGGCATCTTATAAGAAAATAAATCAAAGAATCAAAAAGAAACCAGCATAGGAAGGTGGAACAAGAACATCTACAAAACTTTCAACATAAAGAGAGGAGTTTTAGTAATATGGAAGTTTCTACAACCAAACTTCCCTCTCTCAAAATAATTTTCAGTAGTATCATGAACAATATCAAGAATATAACTATCACATAAATCATGTTGTTCATGACCTACAAGCACACGTGTATAGTTTTCAACACGGTCTTTAGGATTATAAGATAAATACAACCCACCACATTGAGCCTTGATAAGAGCACAATTCTCCGGAATATGAGTTGGAGATTTCAAAAGGATAATAGGACAATCAAGTGTGGGTGCAATAGCAAAAATTTCATGCTTAACGTAAGGAACTATAGCAAGTTCATCTTCGTAAGCATCATCCATAGTGGAATCTTGACCAAAAGTATAGAAGGCATCAACTTCATCAAAAAGGGATATTTCAAAAGAATCCATAGGATCATAACATTCATATAAGGTAAGAGTCAAAGAGTTACTCTCATTAGAAGGTAGACATGGATGGCACCATTCTTCCTCCTTTTTTTCGTCACTCTCCTCCTCTTTTTCATCCAAGGGGCTTTCAGGTTCGACAATTTCTTCTTCCATAGAGTCGTGTAAAACATTAATCTCTTCCTTTGGGGGAGAGATTCTCTCAAGATGATCAGTAATATAATAATTTGCATCGTAATTTTCCAAACAATAGTTAATTATAGCAAGACTCTCAGATTTGTAAGGGGCATCATCGATATTTTTAATAAGAGAAGTAATTTCATAGGCACCCTTATAAGCAACAAATTCTTCTATTTGCTCTGCATCATCAAAATCATAATTTCTCTTAGCATAAGAAGCTAAGGTTTCATCATCATTGTACTCACATTTGAAAGAAAGGTCTTTGTGCCTCATAAAGCAACAAGATTCATCCCTGCAGAAAGATATATTATATATTGAGCACAAGTTTCTAGCATACTCATACAACTGGTGTATTTGTTTCCATAAGTGTATCCCCTTTTGAGACAAGCGGTGTTCCTTGTACCACTTTTGTTGATCCTCGGTGAATCCTCCATGCCAATAAGATCTGGTTTCAAAGAAGTCAGACATTGATTGGCAAGTAAGGAATTAGACATACTATTTTTTTTGATAAAGGACACGAAGATAAAAACAGAAAGGTAAACTAACAAGACTAAAAAGCAAAGATAAAAGATAATGTGCAACTCCCCTATCTTGAAGAGTGGAGTCCCCGGCAACAGCGCCAGAAATTTTCTTGATACATGAAATAATACTCGACCCTCGTTGGTTACCCCAAGTGGAAGGTCAGATGTAGCGTAGCGGCAAATTTCCCTTCGTGAAGATACCAAGGTTGAAAAGATCGTCTCCCGTAGGACTCCAAGATCGACAAGTAGGTGGTGAAGTAAACAATGGCGCCGTTTACAACCTAGGTTGCTAACTTCACCTGGACCCGCACACACAACAGATAGCTTTGCTCCCAACGAGTACAGAGGAGTTGTCAATTCCTCCGGCCTTGTTGTTTACAAAGGATAAAACGCACGGGATAATAATGATAGTGATATCTACGAAAAAGTAAATTGAAGGTGTAAACAGTGTTGGAAATATGGACCGGGGTACTATGATGTTCACTAGTGATGTCTCTCTCCCAAAAGACGATAAATAGCCATGCGAGGTAAACAAATTACAGCTGGAAAATTGACAGGATTATGTGCGCAAACCAATGCTAATTATGCTAAACAGAAAGGAAGAGGCTCAAAATCACGGGCAGTACGCCAAGACAAGTAGACCGAAATCCATCTGCATCTACCTACTAATCATCCACCTTAAGATATCTATCCAGAACATCTCGCTGGTATTAAGTTGCGAATCCCACCCAAAGTGTAAACTAAAAGCAACAGACAACTGCATTAAAGAACTTTGCGTAAAGTAAACAATCCTTGCACCCGCAAGTACAAGCATCGTTGTTTTCCCCCTTGTGGCAATGGCACATCCCCTAGACTCATGTTTCTGTCACTCAAGCTAGTCATTGAGGGGCAGGAACCCACAATCATGCATAACGCTCCCTCTTGGAGTCACTACCTACTACTTGGCCAAAGAAATAAACAGCAACGGAGAACATGCAAGAATTACTCAAGAACATAAATATAAAAGAAGAGAATCAAATATATAACTCAACCACAATCTGAACATAATCTCATAATCCATCGGATCCCAGCAAACTCAACATAGCAACAGCAGAAAGATTACATAAGTGCCTCGATCATGTAGGGCAGCTCACGAGGTCTAATCCATGAAGAACAAATAGGGGAGGAGAACATCACATAGCTACTGATCATAGACCCATGGTCCAAGGTGGACTACTCACGGTTCATGCGGGAAGCATCCATGGTGGTGGAGAAGCTCCCGGAGGTGATTCCTCCCTCCGGTAGGGTGCCGGGAAGAGGTCTTCTGGTGCTCCCGATCTTGGAAGCGCGACGGCGGCGGAATAGAGGAGAGATCGCGAAAAATTGTTCCGTCCCCGAGGGTTTCTCGGCACGGGGAATAAATAGGCGAAAGGGGGCAGACAGAGGTGGTCTAGGGGCTCCATGCGCCCCCCTGGCGCGGCCAGGGGTGGGGCCGCGCCCTCTGGCCGCCTGGGGCCCCCCTGGCTCCCCTCTGGCCCCTCTCAGGCTCTTCGCGAAGCTTCCGGTATGCTGATTTTTTCTATATTTTCCCCGGAATTTTTCTGGTACTTTTAATAAGGGGGAAACCTGAAATAGAAAAACAGCAAAAAACAGGAACTGGCACTGGGGTGCACTGAGTTAATAGGTTAGTCCAAATATGATCAAAAGTGTATGGAAGTTCATCAATATCATAGCAATATCGCACAAAAGAGGCATGGAGCAAGCAGAAATTATAGATACGTTTTGGACGTATCAGATGCCCCTCAGGATAGAGTGGGTCCTAGTTGTGTGTTCCACCCCTGGTCTTTATACCATAGGCCTGTATATCCTGTTTGGCATTATTAGCAAGTGATACGTCCAAAACGTATCTATAATTTCTGCTTGCTCCATGCATGTTTTGTGTGATATTGCTATGATCTAGATACACTTTCATACACTTTTGATCATATTTGGACTAACCTATTAACTCAGTGCACCACAGTGCCAGTTCCTGTTTTCTGCTGTTTTTCTATTTCAGTTTTCCCCCATATAAAAAGTGCCAAAAAATTTCCGGGAAAAATATAGGAAAAATCAGCGTACAGGAAGCTTCGCGAAGAGCCCGAGTGGGGCCAGAGGGGAGACAGGGGTGGCCCAGGCGGCCACCCGGCGCGGCCCCACCCCTGGCCGCGCCTGGGGGCCCTGGTCCACCTCTGGCTGCCCCCCTTCGCCTATATATTATCCGTCACGGGAAACTTCCGAGGGGAGAACCCTTTTTCGCGATCTCTCCTCTGTTCCGCCGCCGCCGCGCTTCCGAGATCGGGAGCACCAGAAGACCTCTTCCCGGCACCCTGCCGGAGGAAGGACCGACCTCCGGGAGTCTCCTCTCCACCATGGATGCTCCCCGAATGTCTCGTGAGTAGTTTTCCTTGGACCATGGGTCCGTGATCAGTAGCTATGTGATGTTCTCCTCCCCTCTTTGTTCTTCATGGTTTAGACGTCGTGAGCTGCCCTACATGATCGAGGCACTTTTGTAATCTTTCTGCTGTTGCTATGCTGAGTTTGATGGGATCTGATGGATTATGAGATTATGTTCAGATTGTGATTGAGTAATATATTTGGTTCTTATCTCTTATATTTTTGTTCCTAAGTAATTCTTGCATGTTCTCCGTTGCTGTTTATTGCTTTGGCCAAGTAGTAGGTAGTAACCCCAAGAGGGAACATTTTGCTCGATTGTGGGTTCATGCCCCCCCGATGACACGCTTGAGTGACAGAAACATGAGTCTAGGGGATGTGTTGTTGCCACAAGGGGGAAAACAACGGTGCATGTAACCTCGGTTGCAAGGATTGTTTACTTTACGCAAAGTGCTTTTTAATGCAGTTGTCTGTTGCTTTGGGTTTACACTTTGGGTGGGGCTCGCAACTTAATACCAGGGAGATGTTCTGGATAGATATCTCAAGGTGGATGATTAGTAGTAGATGCAGTTGGATTTTGGTCTACTTATTTTGGCGTACTGCCCATGCTTTTGAGCCTCTTCCTTTCTTTTGTAACATAGTTAGCATTGCGGTGCGTTCATAATCCTGTCAATTGCCCTTCTGTAATTTGTTCACCTCGCAGAGCAGTTTTATCATCTTTTGGGAGAGAGACATCACTAGTGAACATCACGTATCCCGGTCCATATCCTCATTACTGTTTACACGCTCATTTACTTTTCTGCTTTTACTTTCAGTTGCTATCATTATCCCTTGCGTTTGATCCTTTGTGAACAACAAGACCGGAGAGATTGACAACTTCTCTGAACTTCGTTGGGAACAAAGTTATTTGTGTCTGCGTGCAGGTCCATGTCAGTTGCGCCGCTGACACCTACTTATCATCTCTGGAGTCCTACTGGAGACAAACCTTGGTATCTTTACTGAGGGAAATTTGCTGCTGTGCTACATCACGCCTTCCACTTGGGGTTTACCAACGAAGGGCGAGAAATCACTATCATTACCTCGCACATCAAGGATCCATAACTCCCTTGTGCAAAAGTGTGCTAACTGGGGTTCAGGTTTCTGTCACTCCGGCAACCCACCATAAGAATCCTTTGTGCACAATGTATTCCTCTAGGCCCATGAAAGGTGAAGTGTTAAGTGTTCGACTCACATAGCACCACTAGAGAAATAACAACACAACTTAAGTATCAAACAACACATAACACTTCAACATCATATGACTACTAACAACTAGACTTTTCCCATGTTCTCGAGAACTAAAGTAACTACTCACAAGACATAAAAGAGATCATGATCAGAGGTGATAGATGGGTGGCAAACAATCTGGACACAATGATATTTCTCCAACAAAAGTCAATAACATTCACCACAAAGTAGTAATCAACACCAACAGAGTAGAGAGGATAGATAGTACGGATTACAACACAAGTTGCAATTGCGAGATGAGATGGGATGGAGATGGAGATGGTGCTGATGTTGGGGATGATGTTGATGATGATCTCGATGATGCCCGTGACGATGATGATGATGATGATGTCGACGATCTCCCCTTCCGGGAGGTGATCTCCCCGGCGGAATCTGCCCGCCGGAGATGGCTTTTCTCCTCTGTAGGTTTTCGCCCCGTGGCGGTGGAGAAACACGGAAACTCTTCTCTCCTTAGGGTTTCTACCCCCAGGGGGGTCTTATAGGCGAGAGGGGGCACCAAGGGGGGCCACCAGGCATCCAGGAGGGTGCCTGGCGCGGCCAAGAGGGGGGCGCGCCAGGCACCCTTCTGGCTTCCTGGTGGGTCCCCTCACCTCCATCCTCGGTGATCCCTAGTCAATCTTCATAAAAACACTCCCCGTAAATTTTCATCGCGTTTGAACTTGATCTGATTCAGCAACTTGGTGTCCACTTTTCACCACTGAATTTTGGTTCTGCTGCTTCAGCACCGGAGAGTTGTAAACTGTGTAAAACAAGCCAAAACAACATAAGAACAATACTTTAAAGTGGAATATATCAATGAATAGGATGAAATTACAATATAAAATAGTGATGCATTTTGGACGTATCAACTCCCCCAAGCTTAGACCTCGCTTGTCCCCAAGCGATTGCTGAGCTCGGTAAACCTGTCCACAAGTTTAGAGAGTGAAGCATCGATAAAAGAATACGGACAAGAAGCATCAAGATTTCTCACCAAACTGAAGCATCCTCAACAGCAACCTCAACTCATAAGGTCCTTATGAGAAAGTAGTAACAGTTATAACAAAGTAGGACCTGGAAAACTCATCAAATCATGGCAAACATAGCCTTGGTCAAGGAACAACTAATAACTTTTACTTTTGCTCTTTCACTTATAATGGAACCAGTTGAAGCTTTGGAAAGAACATATTATCAGTCAAGAAGTGCACATGTTAACACAAAGGAAGATGTTTACTAAGCATAAGCTTTTGCAAACAACTCACTTATCAAAAGATAATGTCAACAAAGATGTAACATGCTAACTTTCAATGCAGCTTTGTATGCAAGAATCTTTATTAACATCAAGTGTCTGTTCTCTCTCAAGAAGGATGGAAGTAGGAAGGACTGACTCAACACAAAATAAAGGATAAACCCCATGCAAAAGGGTAAGCAGGGAAAACTCATGTGCCATCTCTAGATCAAACAGAATAAAAAACAGACTTTTTGGGAGGTACATGATCCTTCAACGACTGCTGATGGATAACTCACTCATTTCATGATTTGGACAAGTTTCAAGGAACGGCTCCCATGAGGACGATCACATCCCCTTAAATTCCTTTGTTTATCACTCATAAATGGGCGAAGGAACTTGTGCGTTAGTATTTATCTTTTACGAGTTGGGCACTCATGCCAGTCCCTTCTCGTATTAGGGGTTTGCAGATAAGGCATGCAATCCCAAGATAAAACTTGTCAAAATTAAGAAGATCATGGGTTACCCACCACTTCCTCATGAGTTGAATCAGTGGCACAAAATAGAAGATTTTGAACATCTAGAGATAGCACATAAATTATATACTTTAGGAGTGGTAGTGGAATACCACAAATAGGAAGGTATGGTGGACTCAAGTGGAAGATGTTGGTTTCAGGGTATGGAACTACAAGCAGAATTCCGCGTAGTACAGAGTTTTGGCTAGCAAGGCTTTGAGAGACCAGACAGTTGATGACAACTTAGATGCAAGCAATACAAAGCATAAACATTAAAACTAGCATGAAACATCAAGTTGTCTTCCTTGTCAACATAACACTTCAAGCATAATAACACAAAGGTTTTGGCTATGTCGCTACTTTGAGAAAAACATGCTTGTTGTTATGACCAAAGCTATACTTGCCAAGATTTAAATAAAGTTTTCAAAGCCATACCTGATATAAGGTCAATACTCCCCATAAGAATCATCTCATAATGTCGATTGCGTGAAGAGAATACCGAGTGCAGCGAAGAAACCAATAGACTTCTCATTAATATTCCTTCATAGACGACCCCACACTCACGGATACAAAGCTCTCCACAACAGGAGTGATAGACCTCAAAGCAATACCTATTTCATAAAGTAACTTCCCTAGACATGATACGACTCTACTTGACTCCTAAAGACAAAGATAAAGATAAAGATACCGGGCACTCCCCCAAGCTTGGAACAAGCTAAGGGGATGCCATTACCCGAGGAGTTTTACTCCTCATCCTTGTTCTTGTCGGTCACGTACTCCTTGGCGAAGCGCTTACATGGCAGCTGTTCTCCAGTCTCGAAGGACATTCCCTTCTCCAAGATCCTGCACTCAGCACCTAAACCCATGCGCAGAAATTTAGTTCATACTCACAGTTCTGGTTCTGTAGATCATAGATCTGTGCTTGGAGCCCATAAACTTTTTCTTCTAGTGCGGCCAAACTTGACAACATATCCTTCATCTCTTTCTTGTGGGAAGCCTCGATCTCGTTCATGATGTCGAAGTTAGCTTCAACACCAGGCTCCACCATCTTCTTGAACTTGAAGACCTCATGTTCCATCTCCTTCAGCCGCTCCTCGGTGCTCCCTCCCTTGACTTGTCCCTTCAGATCTTCCTTGTGGAGAACACCGTCCTCCACATGAAGGACCTGGGGGTGCTTCCTCACCTCTGCGAGGTAAGGGTTGATGACGTTGACGATGAACTTGTCCTTGGGAGATCTTGGGGAAGCCATGGAACCAAGATCTACTGAAAGTTTTCCTGGCAGAAACAGACCGAGAAAGAAAACACACGAAATCGCGAGATACGGTGCCGGGACTATCCGGGCAAATATATAGCAAAAATTTCTGCAACAGAGGGAAGGTTTCAAGCCTAGGTGGAGTCGGAGTTGGAGTCCAGGGCACCCAGGAGTGTGCCTGGCGCGGCCAGGAGGCCTCCTGGGCCCCCTGGAGCTCCTCTCCGGCTCCACTCGGGCTTGGAATTTTCCTAATTTTGCAAAAACTTTGAAAAGTAAACTTTTATTGATGTTCTCGGTGTTTTCTTACCATAATTCATAACTTTTCTTATTCTGCTCCTGCCGGAGTCTGAAACTGGCTGCAACATGTTCTTCGTGAGTCTTTGTATATATCATGTTTGCATCCACATTGATTGGATCACCTGCCAAATAATGTTTGAGTCTTTGTCCATTCACAACTTGAGGTTTGGTGCCTTCGAAATTATTGATCTTGATTGCACCAGACCGATATATTTCTTCGATATGAAAAGGTCCTTCCCATCTGGAAAGTTTTACCTGGAGAAAACCTGAAACGAGATCTAAACAACAAAACTTTATCACCAACATTAAATTCACGTTTCAGAATTCTTTTATCGCGCCACTTCTTTACCTTTTCCTTGAACATTTTAGCGCTCTCGTAAGCTTCACTTCTCCACTCATCTAGAGAAGTCAAGTTCATGAGACGCTTTTCACCAGCTAACTTTGGGTCAGCATTTAGCTCTCTGACAGCCCAGAAAGCCTTGTGCTCTATCTCTAATGGTAAATGGCAAGCCTTTCCATAGACCATTTTATACGGAGCCATGCCCATGGGGTTTTTGTAAGCAGTTCTATACGCCCACAAAGCATCTCCTAACTTCTTTGACTAGTCCTTTCTAGAACTGTTTACTGTCTTCTGTAAGATCAACTTGATCTCCCTATTGGTGAGCTCAACTTGCCCACTAGTTTGAGGGTGGTACGATTATGCAATCCTATGATTGACATCGTACTTGGCTAGAGCTTTCCTAAAAGCTCCATGCGTGAAGTGTGACCCTCCATCTGTCATGAGGTACCTTGGTCCTCCAAACCTAGGAAAAATTACATCCTTGAGCATTTTCAAAGATGTCTTGTGATCAGCACTCTCAGTGGGGATTGCTTCAACGCACTTGGTTACATAATCAACAGGAACTAAGATGTGTGTGTACTTGTGTGAAGGAGGAAAAGGACCCATAAAATCAAAACCCCAGCAATCGAAAGGTTCGATCACTAGTGAGTAATTCATAGGCATCTCATTTCTCCTGCTAATGTTACCAACTCTCTGACACTTATCACAAGATAGAACGTACCTTCGGGCGTCCTTAAAAAGAGTAGGCCAATAAAAACCTGATTGTAAAACTTTATGTGTGCGGTCCTTTCACCGGCATGATGTCCTCCATAGGGACTATCGTGACATTGTCGAAGAATGTCCTGCTGCTTGTGCTCCGGTATACACCTTCTTACGATCCCGTCTGCACCTTCTTTGTAAAGATGTGGATCATCCCAAAAGTAGTGCCTCAAATCCGTGAAGAATTTCTTCCTCTGCTGAAATGTAAAACCTGGAGGCAAAAACTTTGCAATGATAAAATTAGCATAATCTGCAAATCAAGGGTCGGAATGAGATTGTACTTTTACAACAGCAAGTTGTTCATCTGGGAGACTGTCATTGACTGGAATAGGATTGTGCGGGATATCTTCCATCCTTGAAAGATTATTCGCCACCGGATTGTCTTCTCCTTTTCTATCGACAATCTGCAAATCAAATTCTTGAAGAAGGAGTACCCATCTAATGATTCTTGGTTTGGCGTCCTTTTTCTGCATAAGATACTTAATGGCAGCATGATCAATATGAATAATAACTTTAGAATCAACAATATATTGCCTAAACTTATCACAAGAAAACAACACTGCCAAGAATTCCTTCTCGGTAGTAGCATAATTCTTTTGAGCACTATCAAGTGTCTTGCTGGCATAGTAGATGACATTCAACTTCTTGTCAACCCTTTGTCCTAAAACAGCTCCAACAGCAAAATCACTAGCATCACACATAATTTAAAAGGGAAAATTCCAGTCAGGTGGTTGTACTATAGGAGCGGTTATCAAGGCTTTCTTAAGAACTTCAAAAGCTTCCTTACAATCTTCATCAAATACAAAAGGAGAATCCTTTTGGAGAAGATTGGTAAGGGGTCTCGAGGTCTTAGAAAAGTCCTTGATAAATCTTCTATAGAAACCAGCATAACCTAGAAAACTACGAATACCTTTGATGTCCCTTGGATAGGGCATCCTTTCAATAGCTTCAATTTTTGCCTTGTCCACTTCAATTCCCCTTTCGGAAATCTTGTGTCCAAGAACTATCCCTTCGTTAACCATGAAATGGAACTTTTCCCAATTGATCACCAAATTCGTTTCTTCACATCTCTGCAAAACTTTATTAAGATTGTGGAGACAGTGGTCAAAGGAGTTTCCATAGACGGAAAAGTCGTCCATGAAAACTTCTACAATCTCCTCACAGAAACCATGAAATATTGCAGACATACACCTCTGAAAAGTAGCAGGTGCATTACACAAACCAAAAGGCATACGCTTATAAGCATAAGTACCGTAAGGACACGTAAAGGTGGTCTTCTCTTGATTCGCGGTGTTAACGTGAATCTGGGAGAAGCCAGAATACCCATCAAAATAGCAGAAGTGGGTGTTTTTAGACAGCCGCTCGAGCATCTGATCAATAAAGGGCAGAGGATAGTGGTCCTTCCTGGTGGCCTTGTTCAACTTCCTGAAATCAATACACATTCTATATCCAACAATAGTCCTTTGAGGTATTAGTTCATTTTTATCATTAGGAATAACAGTCATACCTCCTTTCTTAGGAACACAATGAACGGGACTTACCCACTTACTATCAGCTATAGGATAGATGATACCTGTGGCTAGAAGTTTGAGAACCTCCGTCCTAACCACGTCCTTCATCTTTGGGTTCAACCGTCGTTGATGATCAACAACTGGTTTAGCATCGGGCTTGAGATTGATAGTATGTTGGCAAATGGATGGACTAATACCCTTGAGATCATCAAGAGTATAGCCAATATCACCTCGGTGTCTGCGGAGTGTCTCCAATAATCGCTCTTCTTCATACCTTGAAGGTTAGAATTGATAATAACATGATATACTTTCTTTTAATCTAAATAAGCATACTTGAGCGTATCGGGTAGTGGTTTTAGATCAAACACCGGGTCTTCTTTTGGTTGCGAGAGGATTCCTAAAAGTTCAACCGAGAGGTTGTGCTTCAGGATAGGAGTTTGTCTTAAAAATATGTCTTCCAGTTCATCGCTCTCCTGCATATGTATATCATTCTCGTGGTCTTCCATAAATTGTTGCAAAGTATCATCAGGAGGAATAGCAATAGAAGCAATTTCTTCAATAGTTTTGTCATTACTTGACAATTTAGTACCACGAGGCTTCTTAGAAAACTTAGAAAAATTAAATTCATACGGCTCACCGTTGAATTCAACAGAAACTTTACCTTTCTTGCAATCTATTATAGCTCCACAAGTGCTGAGGAAGCGCCTACCAAAGATAATAGGTCAAAAGCTATCTTGCACTAAACCAAGTACAAGAAAGTCAGTAGGATATTTTACCTTCCCGCAGAGTACTTCAACATCTCTCACAATCCCAACTGGAGAGATTGTTTGTTTATTTGCAAGCTGAATCGTGACATCAATGTCCTCGATCTCACACGGCTGAATCTCGTGCATGATCTCTTGATAAAGTGTGAAGGGAATAGCGCTGACGCTAGATCCCAAATCACATAGCCCATAGTAATTATGATCTCCTATTTTGACAGATACAACTGGTGTACCTGAAATTGGGCCTTTGTTCTTGGCTGTGACAATGTTAGTGGAAACAGCACAAAAACTAATAGTGGATTCTTCAATATCACTGGTTACCAGATCCTTGACCATTGCAACTTGAGGCTTGACCTTGATCATATCCTCAGGTTCATCAGTGGTCCTTCCATTTTTGTTTAGAATACCTATAAAAAAAGAGTGCTCCTTTATCCTTGAGGGATAAGGAGGTTGTTCATACACAACTGCAGGTAAAAAAGGATCAGTAACATTAATCTCAATAGGTGACTCCTTGAAAGGTTTATGATGTTGACTCTCTTTCTTCTTAGAGGAATCAATATGAGAAGCAAAGTCCTTGCAAAAGTCAATCATTAGCTGGGAATCAAGACCAATTTTAGAGCAAAAAGTATTAAAGTAATCAGTCTTCACATAACTCTCAATGTAGTAATGCTCATAGTTTATAGCGGGTTCAATACCTTTATCAATTTCCCAGTCTTCAGTGTTCTTCTGGATCCTTTCTATAAGATCCCATTTTTCTTCCATACTTCTAGTCTGGAATACCCCGCTAGAGGAGGCATCCAACATCTCCCTGTTCTGACAAGAAAGCCTGGCATAAAAATTTGTAAGTATAATTTCCTTGGGGAGCTCATGGTTTGGGCATTTGAGCATCAGGGACTTCAGTCTCCCCCAAGCTTGAGCGATGCTCTCTCCGTCGCGAGACCAAAAGTTGTAGATATAGTTCCTGTCTTGGTGAATTTCACGAAGAGGATAAAACTTTGCATAAAAGAGAGACATAAGCTCTGGCCATTCAAGCAGATCAGAGTTATCGAGTAGCTTATACCAATCTGAAGCTTTATCTTTGAGTGATACGGAGAATAGTTTCTTCATGACGAACTCCAGTGTTACACCTGCAAGCTTAAATAAAGAACATAATTGTGATAAATATAGAAGGTGTTCTCCCGGATGTCCTTCTCCTGTATAACGATTAGCCAAGACATAATAAATAATACTACATGGTATTTTATAGGGCACAATTTCAGTAGGGGTAGGAGTGACCACCACATTCGTGGGGCGACTCCTATCCAGCAACGAACCAACAGTACAAGAGTCCATAAGGACTGAAGGTAAAAAAAGAAAATAAAGGTTTCCTTACCGACTTCACTTACCAATAGCGCTACACTCCCCGGAAACGGCGCCACAAAATCTCGTTGATGGCGGTGAAGTTAATAGGTTTAGTGGGTTTGCCTCCCCTATTAACCGCGCCAATAAACGATTCTTGATAACCCACAAGTCTAGGGGATCAATTGTAGCTTTTCGATAAATAAGAGTGTCGAACCCAACGAGGAGCAGAAGGTGCTGATAAGTGACACTGGATAAGGAAAGGCTGCACACACTCAAAGGTAAATATTTAGGGGGTTTTGGTTTAAGCAACAGAAAAGTAAAAGACAAGCAAAGTAAACAGGGTAACTGAGGAGTAGCAAGTGGCCCAATCCTTTCACAATGATAAGCCTAGGAACTAAACTTATAAAAGCTAAAGCGTTCTCGAGAACACAAGGGAGAGATAGCCAAGTTACTTTCACCATACTCCGCCAAGTAATATGTATTGTGTTGATAAGTGTTGGTGGGTGGATCAATGCTAGTACACCTTCTAGACTAACATAAGTGTACTCTTATGATTACACACCTTGCAAGCATCCGCAAATACAAGGTAGTAATTAAGGCATAAGCCTAACCACAACATTACGATCAAGGATCCATAACTCCCTTGTGCAAAAGTGTGCTAACTGGGGTTCAGGTTTCTGTCACTCCGGCAACCCACCATAAGCATCCTTTGTGCACAATGTATTCCTCTAGGCCCATGAAAGGTGAAGTGTTAAGTGTTCGACTCACATAACACCACTAGAGAAATAACAACACAAATTAAGTATCAAACAACACATAACACTTCAACATCATATGACTACTCATGAAAGTGCAATATATCGACCAGAGGGGGGTGAATGGGAGATTTTCAATTTTACTACCAAATTTTGGTTTTCTTCAGGGCTGAAGCAATCATGAAGCTGAAGAAAATCATGAAGATGAAGAAGTAAACAAAATCATGAAGAAATAAAACTTCATAGAATGTAATCATTAGGGCAGCTCATCATAATGCAACAGAAATAAATCAATTCAGATAAGCAGAAGTGCTTCAGATGCATAGTATGAAGACAAAGAGCAGAGGGAGAGCTGAAGCATATCATATCAAATACTGAAGCTTAAGAGGTTGAAGAGATAGCACCAGAGATTGAAGACATTGGTTTGGTAGACCAGTTCAAGTTGCTGTGACAACTCTACGTCTGGTTGGAGAGGCTGAGATTCAACTCAGAAGACATAGTTTTCACCTTGTTCTCCTTGAACTAAAGTCCTCAGACTCCGTCCAATAACTCAGGTGAGTATTCAAGGTAGACTCCCGAAACCTTCACAGACTCAGTCACTCCGGGAATTCACAATTGCATCTTGACTTCCTCAGACTGAAGACTTCTACACCAGCTGGAAGATCACAGTCTTCAAGAGTAAAAAGCTTCGGATCACTCGAACCGACTTCCTCAGAAATGCTCAACTACTCAGGCTGGTGGTTTTCCTCACATAGGTTCTTCAGTTTCCTCAGAGGTGGGTTGCTCTCAAATGACAAGTGTCAGTTTTTCTCTCGGAGCAGCCAACCCACAAATGGGGCTGGGGGTGGCTATTTATAGCCACGGAGCAACCCGAGTTGAAAGTACATAAATGCCCATGCATGCAATTACTCTCATGCCCTCGAAAATGACCGTTGCTAGACAAGTTCTAGCCTCTCACCACGCAACACGTGGCACGGTCAAAGTATTCTCTCTCCAGACTCCTCAACCGAAGTTAGTTACCTCAGTGTCCTGAAGAACAACGTCTCAGACACACGAGGACTGAACTTCTACTGCAGGAGATTTCTCTCTCTTCAGGAGAACTGCACTCGCAGTCTCCAGACTCCTCAACCGAAGACAGATTCCTCAGTGTCCTGAAGAACAACGTCTCAGACACCCGAGGAACTGAACTTCTACTGCAGGAGATTTCCTCAGGGTTTTTCTTCAGGATTCCTAATTGAGCACTTCCTCAGAACTTCGGAACTTGTTTTCTTCAACCCCTCCAACAGTGTGGTGTTTTCCTACGACTCAAGAAGTATAAAAAGTCTTAGCGAAGACTACGCTTCAACTTCTTCTTCAGCGCGAACGTCCTCAGGATCGTCCTCAGCTTCAGCTTCAACCGAACGCTTCAGGATCCTGATTCCTCAGGATTTCGCGCAACTTCATTCTTCAGGAAACGCACCGATTTCTCCAATGTTCCTCAACATTTTGGGGGGTCGACATTGGTGGTTAAACACCTCATCAGGGACTATTCTCCTGTGTATACTCACAAACACATCAGTCCCTTAACCGTTTTGTCATCAAACTCCAAAACCTCAAGGGGAGGGCACTTGATGCACTTACAATCTCCCCCTTTTGGTGATTTGATGACAATCAAGTTAAGCTTCAACGGGGATAAAATTATGAGTTTGATGAAGAAAAAACTTTGAAGAACATTTTTAACATTAAGCTGAATATAGTGAAGCTCCCCCTGAGGATATGCATATAAGTTGAAGAATGTTTAATATCTAAAGCATTTTGAGGTATATGAGGAGCCCCCCCTATATCCAGGCATTTTTGTAGCAGTGCATGTTATGAAGTGTTTGAGGAATTAAACAACGCACTGATAGAGATGTTTGCAGAGATAATCACATGCATATATGATAAACGTGAGGAAATAGCATGAGGTAACTAAGGAACAGTATCAGGCAAACACCAAAATAACAGTTTACAACTCGTTACAAAAAAATGTCTGAAGAACGAGAGTTGTAACTAAAGAACCCCATAACTAAGACCCGCTTGAAGACTAACATATTTCTCCCCCTTTGTCATAAAATGAACAAAAAGGGAAAAACTGAAGCTAACGCCCCTTTGAATATGCTTCAAGGCTGAGATGAGTCACGCCTGAGGCAGTCCGTTGAAGTGTGAGGGCAGGCGGCAGTGTCTTTAGCTTCTTCGGCAGTCATCTCCTGGTTTGAAGAATAAGAATCCATTGCCGGAGGAGGAGTTGTGCAACGTCTGAATTGCCTCGGGGGTCGGATTGCAGGAATCGGAGGCTGTTGAAGATTCAAATTTGCAAGGTCTTCAGGGGTGAGTACTTCTTTCATCAAGGCATCAAGATGTTGATATGTATGATGATTATACTGATGCACTTTCTTCACTGAAGAATGCGTCTGAGCCATGTAGCTGAGAATTTCAGAAAACTGACGCTTCACCCAATCATGATTACGATCAACTTTCTGATGAAGACTAATCAGAAACTCTTGGTCAGTCATCACTCGAGCCTGAGTTGTATCCTCAGTTGAGGCATGAGTTCTGGTTTCATCAGTTGTGCGAGACTGAGGATGACGAATGTTTCCACCGAGGGAATTGGTCGGGAGAACTTCTTCGTAGAAGATGCCTTTGCCTTTGTCATTTGAAGCAATAGTATGTTGAAGCACTTCGTCAGGCGGCAGATAGGTCCTGTGATTCGGGTGATCAGGGTGGAAATCAATTCCAGTCACGGCTCGGATGAGCTTCATGATCCAAGGCGCATATGGCTTCAGGATATGAGGATTCTGTGCAGCATCAACCATAGTTCTGAAGAAGAAGTCAGGGACGTTGATTGGACCAGACATGCAAAGGTTGTGGAGTATGTTCTTCATGATGCCAATGACTTCTTCAGCAGTGGATTCATAGCCTTTAATGGGGCAGAAGTTCTTCGCCAGAATCCGATACAACGTACTTGGCAGATACAGAAGCTCAGAGACTGGAAACTTTGTGCGAGCTGGGGCTTCAGAGGCCTGAGGTTTCATGATCATGTTCATCAGGTCATCTCGAAGAATTTGAGCCCCATAGGAGCAAGCAGCTGGGGAAGTGCACTGAGGCAACTCAAGAATATCAATTGCTTCAGGAACAGTGATGGTGTAGTGATGATGCTCAGTCATCCACTCGAGGACCCAGGTGTTGATATCCAGAGGATTTCCTGAAACATACAACGTGGCATAAAACTGAAGCACAAGCTCTTCATTCCAGTGTATGCATTCAGAGCAGAACTGAAGCATCTTGGCATGATGCAGATCCTGAAGCACATTGTTGAAGCAGGGAAGGTCTTCCATATCCATCAGAGGAATGTGCTTGTGAGGAAACAGTTTGTTTTGCTTGTAGAGAACTGAAGCATAGTAGTTCTTCTGAGTGGCAGTCCAGAACCTCAGTAGCTTTCGAGGTGGAGCAGAATGATATGGATTTTGAATCCCCTCTTGAAAGAAACTCATGGCGTTGAAGAAATCAGTAGCATAAAAGCTTGGAGTATCATTAGCTTCAAGGTCACGGAAGAATGGTTGCTTCTGCTTCGGACACAAGGACCGAGCTTGAACTGGGCCTTGAGGTGGGGAAGGCGCTTGAGGCACTTCAATCTGAAGAGTGGCTTGAGGCTGAGGAGGAGTCGCTGCAGATGCGTCACGCACAGATGTGTTGATGTCCTTGGGGAGACGAGGTGATGTGGCCTGTTTGTCTTCAGAGCCATCCTTTGAGGCTTCAGCATTTGTATTGTTTTCTGCTTCAGGAGGGGCATTTTTGCTTTGTTCGGCTTCAGCTTCAGGTTCAGCAGCAGGTGGGTCTGGCTGAGGATCAGCAGTTGTAGTGTCAGCTGCACTAGTATCAGTGGTAGTGTTTGCTGCAGCATCAGTATTAGCAGCAGAATTTGTTGGAGCACTGGAGGCGTCGGGGTCATCAGCATCAGACGCTGAGGACGATGCACCAACAGAGTCTTCAGACTGCAGAGAAGTATCAGGAAGCACCTAGGTCACAGTGTTGGAGTAAGGCTCAGGTGAGAAGACCGTATGAGTGGGCGAGTTGGTCAGCCCGTAATCCTCATCATGGACACGAGGAGTTCCATCATCCATAATGTCGACGTCCATGTCTTCAATCTCAGTGATAACTGGTGGCGGTGGGGACGGTGGAGTTGGGACAATTGGTGTTGCACCAGGGGGTGGAGTGAAGACGATTAAACTGCGCAGAGGATTTTGAGGTGGAGTTGAGGCAGCAGTAATAAGAGCGGTGGTATAAGCGACCTGTTTTGTCGGAGGAGCTGAGGAAAGTGGCGTAGCATCAATGGGGTCCTCAACAGTAGGCTTCTTTGCAGCAGGTGGAGTTGAGGGTTGGGCTGCAAGCATGCGCTTGAGGCTTTTGGTAGAGGTATCAGTGGGTACTGAGGAAGCAGGTTGTCGATGAAGGGTTCGTTGCATAGAAAACAAAAAATTTCCTACGGTTGTAACAGCCAAGATCACATCTAGAAGATCACTTGTGACGGTTTGAGAAGGACTCACCCTCGAAGACCAAAAGCTTTAACGAGAACTATTCTCGTGGGTGATGTAGTCGAACACTCGCCGACCTCAAGGTCGTGATGAAGACTTGACGCCACGAACGGGCAGCTTCTCCGTAGTCGGTCACACGTACAGATCAGTGACGACCTCCGCCCCTTGCTCCAGTTGGGCAGCGGAAGTAGTGGATTTCTCGGGAACTCCAGCAGCACTACGACATAGTGGTGGTGGTGGTAGAGAAGATCTTGAGTAGGGCTTCGCCTAAGCACCGTACTCGTGAAACTGGATCAGCTAGCAAGGGGAGGAAGATGCCAACCAAAGGGCATATGAGAGATGGAGGCATGAGTGTGTAGAGGGGTCTCCACCCATCTATATATAGGAGGGGGAGGTAGCCCCCAAGGGGTAGCACGCCCCAAGAGGTGCCCCCACCTCTCCCCTCATCATGTGGGTGGACTCTCCACTCACAAAAACAAAGGGTCACACATTATTCCCATAACTTCCATAATTCTCCACTCAAAATTCCAAGAGTTTATCACATTAAAACACTTTTAATTATCTTGTTTAATGTCACTCAAATTAATGAACACTTCATTCAATGAGTACTTCATTGATGAACACTTCATTCAATGAACACATTAACAATTATCCCCTTGCACTATTTTGATATACCGAAACTATTCCAGCAGTTTTATCAAAACAGTCCATGTGCTGTCCAGTATATTCTCTGGCGTTCCGTATCCACTCAAACGCGTCAACGAATCCTTAAGTGTGTCACCCTACGGTTCGTGAATAAAATGGACATGACAGAGACTCTTCTCTGATCAATAATCATCAGCGGGATCTGGAGATCCATGATGACTCTCACTTACTCAACGATGAACTAGTGATCGTGTGAACCAAAACTCCGTAACCAATTCCTTTTGTCTCGCGATATTTTACTTGTCCGAGATCCGATCATTTGGTATCATCCATACCTAGTTCGATCTCGTTACCGACAAGTACTCTTTACTCGTTCCGTGATATAACATCCTCGTGAGCCAGTCACGTGCTTGCAAGCGATGTCAATGTGATATCACCGAGAGGGCCCAGAGTATATCTCTCCGTCATCTGGATGGACAAATCCCACTCTTGATCCACGAGCCTCAACTAACACTTTCCAAGTACCCAACGACACCTTTATAATCACCCCGTTACGGTGTGACGTTTGATGGAATCAAAGTACTCTTCCGGTGTCAGTGATTGACGTGATCTCATGGTCTAAGGATTAGGGTTACTTCGTGAAAGTTTGATACAGCAATAGAAACTTTGATGACATGATCGTATTGCTATAACTACTGTGGGTGTATGTTCATCACATCATTCTCCAATGATATGACCTTGTTATTAACGACATCCAATGTCAATGATCAGGAAACCTTGATCATCCGTTAATCAACAAGCTAGTATAAAGAGAGACATTACTAGAAACCTTTTCTTTGTTTATTAAACACACATGTATTAACGTTTCCAGTTAACACAATTATAGCATGAAAATAAACATTTATCATAAACATGGAATAAGATAATAACCACTTTATTATTGCCTCTCGGGCATATTCCCTTCAGTCTCCTACTTGCACTAGAGTCAATAATCTAGTTTGGTACTTGCGCATCGAACACCTATGGCATTCAGCTGTTATCCATACGCATTGCTAGTGGTAAACCTAATCTCCAGATCTGACACTTCAGGTCCGTGTGTATTTGCATTTCTTTGCGTCTCTACGCATCACTCATTCACTAATGATATGGCATTGCATAAATTTGGTCCTCCGGTGAGACCTTAGTCCCTTGAGCTCAAAACATGTTGAATCTATTGTCATACAATAGATCTTCATAGTATTAGCCCGTTTGGAACTACACCTAGTTTGTCAAACAAACTTCTTGACACAAATGCCCTCCTTTGCTGCTGCTAGAGCAGTCATATACTTAGCCTTTCGTTGTAGTATTCGTTATAATGTCTTAACTTTGGAACTCATCCAAATCCATTTGAAACTATTCCAAATCTATCATGGAACTTTCTTCCATTACATTTTTCCACCTTAACATACCGCCAAAATTGAGATAAATTTAGATTGTATCTTGCGGCAAAACTAGTATCAATGTAACACTTTACAATGAACTATTGTCCAACATACATAATATATATTCTTAGTCCTTCCAAAGCACGTAAGGATATCTTTACTATTGTCCAATGATCATCTTATGAATCATTCTGGTATATGCTCATAACATTTAGAGCATAGGACATTCTGGAATTGTACATATCATGGTGTACATGATTGATCAAATCATTCATGTCATTTTACTCACCAAGTGTCAAAACACTTGAATCTCGCTTCAACCTTTTCCATGCGGCAAGAACCTTTCTCGTCGTTTCCATATTGAACTTATTCAATATTTCATATATGTACTTCGGCCCAACCATATTAGCACCTCAATCTATCTATATAGACCATATTAGCCCAATATACTGGTTTTGCCCAAATCTTCCATTAAAATCAAATTTTCAATGAAACTTCACCCGTGTCAATAAAATATACATCATTTCCAATCAACAATATGTCTTCTACATAATGTATTAGAAATATGTCTTAGCGCTCCCACTTAATTTCTTGCAAAAGCAAGCATCTTCACCGTCTATGATGAAACTAAACGTTTTAACAATTTCATCATGATGAAGATTCCAACTCCGCGAATGCTTATTTCAACCATTGAAATTTGCATGCTATTTTAGCATCCTTTGAATTAACAGAACCCTTTGGACCGTGTCCTGTACATGTCCTAGGTAACCATTCTATTAGAAGAACGTTGTTCCGTTTGTTCAACTACCATATACCAAAACTAGCATATGTAGTGGTTGCTACAATAATCCGTCCAGACTAAATATCGTTATGAAAGATCAAATCTTGTCATAGCCAACTCTTTGAACATAATCGTAAACCATTTTAACGATATGTCGAATATTTCATAGATGTGAGAACATCCACGTCTGTTTCTTTATAGATCCAAACACGGTATCTAGAGGGTCTTCCAAGTTCAGAAACTTGGTTTCTCGTGTATGGAACTATCACGGATTTTATAGCTTCTAGCCATTTTGACGGAGTCAGGGCCCATCATTGCTTCTTTGCATGTAGTCGGTCCATTATTATCAAATAACAATGATTCAATCTCAAATCTTACTATTTGATCGATTATCCGAACTACGCAGTTCAATAGGAACTTAGATCGCCGTGACCACAACCTTTGGGACACGGGAGCCAAGAGCATTGCGGCCGCTTCCGGGACACTTTCCGGCGCTGCGCCACTTAGCACACAAAGCTTAGGTTCAACAACCTAATCTAAGTTCTACTGTCCTCCCACTTAACTTTTCGCAAAAATTCCTTCTCAAGAAACTTGATGCTCTTAGCCACAAAAAAACTTTTGTCTTTAGTGTTATGGAGGAATACCCAACGGTTACTTTGGGATAACCTACAAAGACGTACTTTATCCGACTTTGGTTGTAAACATTTTACATATGCCTTGCATACCAAAATTTAAGAAAAGACAAATTGGGTTTTATCCCATTCCATAACTTATATGGTGTCATTTCAACGGATCTCGATGGCGCTCTTTTCAGTGAAAAGCGGTAGTCTCTAAAGCTTAATCCTTAAAATATAATGGCAATTTTATAAATAACACCTTTGATCCTTACCATGTCAAACAAGGTTTGATTACATCTCTCGAACACTCCATACTTCTATGGTGTTTCGGGAAATGCAAGTTTTGGAACGATTCCTAAACTCTCAGGCATTTGCTAAACTTTCAACTCAAAAAATCTTCTTTTATGATCCAATCATAAACTCTTATTTTCTCGTTACAATGATTTTCACTTCATCTTGAAATTTATTTGAACATTTTCAAACATTTCATACTTCTTCCTTATCAAGTAAATATACACATATATCCACTCAAATCCTTGGTTAAAGTATATGAAGTTATAAGACCCACCACACACGGCTACACATAATGAACTATACACATCAACATGCATAATGTCCAATAAGTTAGTCGTCCGTTCTTCTTTGCCTATGAACGGAGTTTCAATTATTTCTAGGAAATTCTTACAAGCGTCAGTTGATTCAAAATCAAAAGACTCCAAAAATCCACCATCATGGAGTTTCTTCATGTGTTTCTTTCCAATATGATTCAAACGGTGGTGTCACTCATAAGTGATCTTCTAATCATTTGTCTTGCGACATGTTTAGCATCAGTTATTATGGATGTGATTTCTCCAACAAGATTAATAGAGTTCATCCATCTTCTATGAATATGGTGATAATTTGAACAACTATTGTTCGTATAACACCAGAACAGAATAACAATTATTCAAATAAATCTTGAAGGCTAGGTTTAATTCCAACGATAAACACAATAACACTTTATTTTGTTCTTGATGAGAATCATCCCATATTCATTTGCTAGTTACTCAGGCCATTGCAACTCTTGTATTGCGTTGTTCTGTATGACACTTCATACCAACCAATCAGTATCCAATACTCAAGAATCACACTGTTTAACAAGCAATGAATATACCCATAACATGTATATCATCTATATACCCGAGCTGGACATTTCCAGTCTTTTCCTTTTTCTTTTCGCCAAAATATTTTTCAGATCCTCTTTCAGCAATTCCTTTCCTTTTTAGAAGAATTTATCAACATCACTTGTGGCACCATTCATATGACACATAATCCAAAGTGTGTTAGTCAAATACTAACACCCTTTGAGTCTCACTTTGATGTAGATCACCGTCATCAAATTTTTGGTGTTCTTCCAAATTCCATTCTTTAGTAATCTTATAGTGTAGTAAACATTTTACCTACATCTTCCATTCATCCTATCATGACAACTTTCATGACAAAACTACCATAGCTCATAGGGACAAACTGTGAGTACAATATTAGTTCCCAAAACCTTTTTGAGAGATTAGGACACATAGTGTCTCCAACCTTCACAAATTCTCATACAATATGATAACATGTTTCTCACTAAATTTTACTCTATCACATTGCAACTAAACATTGTTTCAGATATCGCTATATCTTCCACACATGATAGTTTCTGAAACAATCCTTTTAGCTCCTAGATAACCTTGATAATAACAAACAACATTTGAATATCAAGGATCATGGAGGCAAGTGTGATACTTAGACACTAACACTGGAATTGTTACTCTCGATTTAATACACATTATTAAACTTCATGGAGCAAGCAAGGTTTGCTAAAGTTTGCAATAAGACTTTAAACTTTAGATTGACACTCAAACAATACGGTACCAGTCCGTAAAGTTAAATATCCAGAATTCTATAGTTCTATTATCTCAATTATAGCTAAGCGCAAAGGTAGTAAACAAATGCCAATGACTACAACGAACTATGAAAATTCACTTTGATTTAGTTCATGATAAAATGAGTTCATCTAACTCCCACTCAAAAACAACATCCCTCGAGTCGTCTTTGGTGATTACACGAACCAAATTCACTACACCACGACCGATCATCACGTGAGGCAGTGTAGCTGCAATGGCGAGCATCTCAATATGCTTCATAATATCATCCATATGACTCGTGCTTAACCTTTCGGTCCATGTTCCGAGGCCATGTCTGTACATGCTAGGCTCGCCAAGTAGAACCTTAGTATTTGCATGTGTTTCAAGGCCATGTCTGTACATGCTAGGCTTGAAAACACCCGTTGTATGCGAACGTAGAGTCTATCACACCCGATCATCACGTGGTGTCTCGAAACGACGAACTTTCTTAACGGTGCATACTAAGGAAGAACATATAATGATCCTTGATATTAAGTGAGAGGGATCATCTTATAATGCTACCGCAGCGATCATGATCGTAACTAAGCAAAATAAGATGTATAAAAGGATAAACATCACATGCATGGATAATGTGATATGATATGGTCCTTCTCGCAATAGATCTCCATCTTTGTGCGTCTTGGTATGATCTCCATCATGCCACCGGCGCGGCACCAAGGTCCATGGCGCCACCACCATGGTCGTCCTTCTCCATTACAATATATCTCATGGATATATATACAGCACGCAGGCCTTAAAAAGGAAAAACCACAACCATATGGCTCCTGCCGGTTGTTTACAATAAATCTCATTTCATACAACAATTTTGTAACAATGAACATATCACATCACATGCCCTGCAAAAACAAGTTAGACGCTTCTAAATTATCTTTGCAAATTTTACGTGGTTTTGGGCTTCCTAGGAAAGAACCGATCTTACCTACGGACAAGAACCACAACGTTGATTCGCTAGTTGTTTCTTTTCATCCCTTTCCAGGGCCCTCCGTTGCAAATGCCATATCACTAATGTTAGAGAAACTGACACCCCCAAAGCCACTTTATATGGTACAAGCCGTATGTCAAGCTTGACACGCAATCTGCGCTTAGGGTCGCTTCAATCCAACATTGCCGCAATATGAACAAGTGCACAAAAGAGGGTAACAACTAGAGGATTAACGCCCACATCTCTATGTGTTCTAACCGTACAAAGCATCTACGCATAGACGAGGCTCTGATACCACTGAAGGGTTCGTTGCATAGAAAACAAAAAAATTCCTCCGGTTGTAACAGCCAAGATCACATCTAGAAGATCACTTGTAACGGTTTGAGAAGGACTCACCCTCGAAGACCAAAAGCTTTAACGAGAACTATTCTCGTGGGTGATGTAGTCGAACACTCGCCGACCTCAAGGTCGTGATGAAGACTTGACGCCACGAACGGGCAGCGTCTCCGTAGTCGGTCACACGTACAGATCAGTGACGACCTCCGCCCCTTGCTCCAGTTGGGCAGCGGAAGTAGTGGATTTCTCGGGAACTCCAGCATCACTACGACATAGTGGTGGTGGTGGTAGAGAAGATCTTGAGCAGGGCTTCGCCTAAGCACCGTACTCGTGAAACTGGATCAGCTAGCAAGGGGAGGAAGATGCCAACCAAAGGGCATATGAGAGATGGAGGAATGAGTGTGTAGAGGGGTCTCCACCCATCTATATATAGGAGGGGGACGCAGCCCCCAAGGGGTAGCACGCCCCAAGAGGTGCCCCCACCTCTCCCCTCATCATGTGGGTGGACTCTCCACTCACAAAAACAAAGGGTCACACATTATTCCCATAACTTCCATAATTCTCCACTCAAAATTCCAAGAGTTTATCACATTAAAACACTTTTAATTATCTTGTTTAATGTCACTCAAATTAATGAACACTTCATTCAATGAGTACTTCATTGATGAACACTTCATTCAATGAACACATTAACAATTATCCCCTTGCACTATTTTGATATACCGAAACTATTCCAGCAGTTTTATCAAAACAGTCCATGTGCTGTCCAGTATATTCTCTGGCGTTCCGTATCCACTCAAACGCGTCAACGAATCCTTAAGTGTGTCACCCTACGGTTCGTGAATAAAATGGACATGACAGAGACTCTTCTCTGATCAATAATCATCAGCGGGATCTGGAGATCCATGATGACTCCCACTTACTCAACGATGAACTAGTGATCGTGTGAACCAAAACTCCGTAACCAATTCCTTTTGTCTCGCGATATTTTACTTGTCCGAGATCCGATCATTTGGTATCATCCATACCTAGTTCGATCTCGTTACCGACAAGTACTCTTTACTCGTTCCGTGATATAACATCCTCGTGAGCCAGTCACGTGCTTGCAAGCGATGTCAATGTGATATCACTGAGAGGGCCCAGAGTATATCTCTCCGTCATCTGGATGGACAAATCCCACTCTTGATCCACGAGCCTCAACTAACACTTTCCAAGTACCCAACGACACCTTTATAATCACCCTGTTACGGTGTGACGTTTGATGGAATCAAAGTACTCTTCCGGTGTCAGTGATTGACGTGATCTCATGGTCTAAGGATTAGGGTTACTTCGTGAAAGTTTGATACAGCAATAGATACTTTGATGACATGATCGTATTGCTATAACTACTGTGGGTGTATGTTCATCACATCATTCTCCAATGATATGACCTTGTTATTAACGACATCCAATGTCAATGATCAGGAAACCTTGATCATCCGTTAATCAACAAGCTAGTATAAAGAGAGACATTACTAGGAACCTTTTCTTTGTTTATTAAACACACATGTATTAACGTTTCCGGTTAACACAATTATAGCATGAAAATAAACATTTATCATAAACATGGAATAAGATAATAACCACTTTATTATTGCCTCTCGGGCATATTCCCTTCAGTCGAAGCTTCATCAACTTTGCCATCTGTTGTGAGATATGTTCCTTGGATTTACCAATATAAGCACGATTGGCAGCGAACTCAATGTTTAGACGTTGAACTTCGCATTGATGCTCTGTAAACTCCTGAGGAGTAACGTCAGTGATAGATTTCTTCTTGAAGTCACTGTGGACTTTCTTCAGTTTGGCCTTCAACTGTTTCTGAAGATCACGTTGATGAATCTCATTTATGAGGAACTGTTGAACATAGAACTTGATGTCTTTAGGGATGTCAAAATCATCAAGCGGAGTGTCAGGCTTGACAGACCAAATTTCAATATACTCCAAGATCTTCTTGGGATCAAGGAGAAGCGGGATTTCTGAACCCGTTGCTTCAGCTTTGCGTCTGGCCGCAGCACGCACATATTCAATCTTATCAGCTTCAGTGGCAACGAAGCCGGCCAAATCCTCAAATTCATCTTCATCATCAGAGGATGGAGGAGTATGATGAATGGCGCCCCGCATAGCAGTTTTCTTCGGTGAGGGGCGAGGGTCGCGTTGAAGAAAAAATTTGGTCTTCAGCTGAGACTGAGGCATTGTGGTTGAGGCCTCAGGAGCACCAGATTCATCAGTGCGTATCCTTGAGGAGGGGGCAGCCCCATCCGTGCGTTGACATGAGGAGCCAACAACTTGAGGCTTAGCTGAGGTCTTCTGGGAGGGTTTCATGCCGGGAGCCTTTTTGCGGTGCTGAGGCGGAGGTTGTTGTCTGGGTTGAGGCTGATCCTGAGGCGGAATCTGTGTTGATGCAGTCATGTCGCGAACCAGATCCCTGATACGGCTCCGACTGCGCTTGAGATATTGAGCATATGCATCAGGAAAGTCTTCAGGAGTGTGCATTGTTGTGGGATCAGGAATGACGCCTGGTGCAGGTGGAGTTCGAGCCTTGATACCAAAGGTCTTTAGTGGCGGATTAACGACAAACATTTCCTCATGTTGAGGATTAAGCCATTGATAAGCCACCCAACGCTTGGCCCATTCTCTTGTGATCTTCTGGACCCTTTTCTTACGATCATCAGCAGTTTCACGTTCTGGAGTCTTCAGTTTCTCATAGAGCTCAGGAGGTAGGTCTCTAGCAGTATCAGTGTGCTTGCGCCGAGGAGCCATTTTCTTCAGCTGAGGAGACTGAGGAATTGTACGTTCGAGCTGAGCTGCAAATGAAGTGAGACTATGAGAACCATACGATTCCTCAGCCAACATGTACCTGTGACAGAGTTAAGTTGCGAGGGAAGTGGGGTACGGTTATATGCGTTCATGAGGAATAGGCTGAGGAAAACAAAGGAATGAGGCATAGGTATAGGTCTCAGAAAGCTAGCAGTACAGTTGAGGATTAACTGGCTTGAGGACACAACAGTACTAAGGAATGAGTCGCTGAGGAATAAGCCACTGAGGAATAAGCATACCAGACTTGAGGAGAATGCTGAGGAACAAACGAGTCTTCGTCCCCGGCGATGTTGAACTCCGGCGATGTGAGCGCACGAGCTTGAGGAGCTCAAGGGCGGCGGCGCGTAAGTGAGAGGAGCGGTGGGGGGAAATGAACGGGGGGGGGGGGGTAGGGGGCTATTTATAGAGGGGTGAAAGCTGAGGGGTTGCGAAATTTGTGGACCAGATAGCCCCTGATTGTTGGGATCCTCAGTGGATATCTTAATTGTGGATAAGCACGACGTGCGGTAAAATCGCCACAATTTGAAGACAGTTGTAGCTGTAAACCCTTGATTTTAGGAACTTGAGGACAAGGGCTGAGGATGAAGACCAACGGTCTCAGGCTGATGATGAACACTAATGGTCTCAGCCTGAGGAATACATGATTTCCGGATGAACGCATATGAGATAGACAGATTGGATAAGTAAGCACAGAGGGACGGGTCCGATCACGTTCACCTAGATGAAGAAGCAAAAGCTGAAGAACAATAACTATAGGTGAACGTTGTTGAGGACAAACACGGTAATCATCAGAAATGAAGACTTCGAATCCTGAGGAAGCTGAGTAACAACACATCCTGAGGAAGTTGAGGAACACCAAATCCTGAGGTGTTTGGGCGGTGGCGCTACCCACCTTATAGGGAATGTGACACTTGATTCCATACAATTGTCGTATGGATCTTGAGTCAATTCCACGTTAATTTCTTCACACTTAGCAAGGTAGTTCCTCATGAGTTGAGGAGTACGACGCATCGTGTGTTGTGCTTCAGGAGTCAGGTCTTGAGGCACATAAGTATAGCAGAGAACCAATCATGGAGCGGTATACCTTCTGATCGTAGTCCTTGCCATATTCATCAGGACTGAGGCATCCGTTTGTAGGCATCGGGGTCTTGATACCTTTGCAGTCTTGCATCCCGAGTTTCCTGAGGCATTCCTTGAGGTACTTCTCTTGAGAGATGAAGGTGCCATTGCGTTGCTGACGAATTTGAAGCCCTTGCTGATGAGGAAGTCACGCAATGTGTCATACCAAGCCCATGGGGCTTGCTTCAGTCCATACAGAGCTTTCTTTAATCTGTACACCATATCAGGCTTTTTGCGTCTTCAAAACCTGGAGGTTGAGCAACATATACCTCTTCCTCGACATTACCATTGAGGAATGCACTTTTTACATCCATTTGATATAGCTTGTGATTATGATGGTTAGCGAATGCAATTGTTTTCTTGGATGAAGGACTCAGAGAAGATTCCATGAGAAGATTTATGTCACCAGTCATATGATTCGTGCATCCACTATCCATAATCCATTCAGTTCTCCCCGAAGAATTTTCCTACAGAAGAGTTAGTATCTCACACAACAAGTTATGAGCCAGCATCAGTTTGAAGAATTCGTGTATTCTTCAGGACTGTATTCCTTAGGATTTTAAGCCTCAGGATTTCAGTATAACGATATTCTTCAGATGACACATAATTTTCGTCCTGGGCATAGGATCTGCAATATGGTTAGTTTGCCTCAGGACGCGTTCCTATAGAAGAGATTAGTTCTTCTTAACCACCCACATTCGCACGGGTGGTTTTGAAGCATTTGAGGAACGACGAGGAGAGTATTGCCTCACGGATGAGGTATCAGGATAAACATAGGAGTAAGCATTCTTGTTCTGAGCTTCCCTGTGAACAAAGTGATTAGATGAAACATGCTCATATTCATGACTTTTTGAAGAATTGTCCACTGAGGACATCCTCAACTCATTTGCATCTGCATTCACAAGAAGGTTAGTGATGAGGTCCTTCTGAACCCAGATCTGCTTGACTGGAGGACCGTTCCTGCAGTTAGTTCCGATGTATCTGGCGAATACCTCACCATTACCATTCTTAAACAGTTTATAGTTTGAGTCAAAAGACTCATTCATCACAACTGAAGAAACAGTATCATAACCAGATAAAGTATAGGGATCAGGAGGAGGCGTCTTTGCCCGAACCCAAGTGGTCTCTGGATATTGTTCAGGTTTCCAGTAAGACCCATCAGGGTTGAGTTTCCGAGTGAATGCGACACCTTCTTTCCTCGGGTTCCTGTTGAGGATCTGTTTCTTGAGGATGTCACAAAGGGTCTGATGTCCTTTCAGACTCTTGAACATGCCGGTTTCCAGTAGACTCTTCAACCTAGCATTTTCTTCAGCAATGTCTATGGTATCCTCAAATGAGGGGTTAGATACCACAAAAGCAATAGAAATAACAGAGTCTGAAGACATTGAGGAACTAGGCACAGAGATGATACGATCATGTTCAATGCATTTTAAACAGGGAGGATTAAATCCTTCTTGTGGCATGATGATCTGTTGGGAGAGGAGTGAATCATTTTCTTTCCTCAGATCGTCATGAGACATCCTTACGCGTTCAAGTTCTTGTTTCCTCATGAGGAACTCATGAGCCAGCTTTTCATGATCGGTAAGGAGTGCCTCATGACGATTGAACAAGTCATCAAACTTTGACTGAAGAATTTTTGATTCATCAGTCAACTTTTGAGTCATAGTCATTTCCTCAACCAACATATCATCACTCTTGTTTAGTGAGATCTGAATCTTTTCAAGTGCACGTTGTTGCTTAGATGCAAGTTTAGCATAGTTTTCATCAGGTTCTTCATCAGAGGGATCATCAGATGATGAGTAAGAAGATACCTTGGAGGACTTGGCCATGAAGCAGAAGGAAGGGGTTGTGTCTTCAGCTTCATCATCAACATGTGATATACCAGATTCCTCAGTGCTGAAGATTGACTTTGAGACAAGCGTCATGGCAAGAGCCAGACCGGCCACACCCTCAGATTCTTCAGATTCTTCTTCCTCAGCATCAGGGTTGGAACCAGATTCTTCCGATTCCAATTCTTTTCCGAGATATGCGCGAGCCTTATGGGAACTGCTATTCCTGTATCCAGCAGGCTTTGAGGATCTTGAGGATTTCTTCTTAGTCGTTTCATCAGAACTGTCATCTTTCCCTTTCTTCTTCTTCTTCTTCAGTCTAGCTTCCTTTTCCCACAGAGGACACTCAGCGATGTAATGCCCAATTTTCTTGCACTTGTGGAAGACTCTCTTTCTTGCTTCGACAGAGTCATCATCTTTGCTTTTTCTTGAGGACGATCTTGAGGAATTTCCGAAGCGATTCTTCTTCGTGAATCTTTGAAACTTTCTGGTGAGGAGAGCAAGTTCACGGCTGAGGGTTTCAGGATCATCAGTATTAGCCTCAGACTCTTCATCAGAGGACACTCTTCGTGCTCTAGCTTTTAGCGCGCGGACCTTAGGCGTGGAGATGTATAAATCTCGTTTTTCAGAGAGCTTCAGTTCATGAGCATTGAGGCGCTCGAGAATGTCCGCTGGATCCAGAGTCTTGAAGTCAGGCCTTTCTTGAATCATCAGTGATAGGAACTCAAATGAGTCGTCGAGTGACCTCAGTAGTTTCTTCACAACTTCATGATCTGTGATATCAGCGGCACCCAGTGCTTGAAGTTCATTGGATATGTCAGTGAGTCTGTCAAAGGTTTGTTGCACGTGCTCATTGTCCAGCCTCTTGAACCTGTTGAAGAGACTGCGAAGTGTATCAACCCGAGAGTCTCGTTGAGCAGAGACTCCTTCATTGACTTTAGACAGTCTTGTCCATATCTTCTTTGCAGTATCCAGACCACTGATACGGTTGAACTGAGCCTTGTTGAGATGACCACCAATGATGCTTCGAGATTTTGCATCAAGCTGCCAGTTCCTCTTGACAACTTCAGGAGCAGTCATCAGATTTGCTTCAGGAATGCCTTGATCAACAATATCCCACAGATCCTTGTCAATGGCTTCAAGATGCATCCTCATCTTGTTCTTCCAATATGGATAGGCTGTCCCGTCGAAGATGGGGCATTTTGAGGCAACGCTCATTGTACCTGAGGTCAACATAACTAAAACTCCAGGTGGTTAAACCGAATCACACAGAACAAGGGAGTACCTTGCTCTGATACCAATTGAAAGTGCAATATATCGACCAGAGGGGGTGAATGGGAGATTTTCAATTTTACTACCAGATTTTGGTTTTCTTCAGGACTGAAGCAATCATGAAGCTGAAGAAAATCATGAAGCTGGAGAAGTAACCAAAATCATGAAGAAATAAAACTTCACAGAATGTAATCATTAGTGCAGCTCATCATAATGCAACAGAAATAAATCAATTCAGATAAGCAGAAGTGCTTCAGATGCATAGTATGAAGACAAAGAGCAGAGGGAGAGCTGAAGCATATCATATCAAATACTGAAGCTTAAGAGGCTGAAGAGATAGCACCAGAGATTGAAGACATTGGTTTGGTAGACCAGTTCAAGTTGCTGTGACAACTCTACGTCTGGTTGGAGAGGCTGAGATTCAACTCAGAAGACATAGTCTTCACCTTGTTCTCCTTGAACTAAAGTCCTCAGACTCCGTCCAATAACTCAGGTGAGTCTTCAAGGTAGACTCCCGAAACCTTCACAGACTCAGTCACTCCGGGAAGTCACAATTGCATCTTGACTTCCTCAGACTGAAGACTTCTACACCGGCTGGAAGATCATAGTCTTCAAGAGTAAAAAGCTTCGGATCACTCGAACCGACTTCCTCAGAAATGCTCAACTACTCAGGCTGGTGGTTTTCCTCACATAGGTTCTTCAGTTTCCTCAGAGGTGGGTTGCTCTCAAATGACAAGTGTCAGTTTTTCTCTCGGAGCAGCCAACCCACAAATGGGGCTGGGGGTGGCTATTTATAGCCGCGGAGCAACCCCGAGGTGAAAGGACATAAATGCCCATGCATGCAACTACTCTCATGCCCTCGAAAATGACCGTTGCTAGACAAGTTCTAGCCTCTCACCACGCAACACGTGGCACGGTCAAAGTATTCTCTCTCCAGACTCCTCAACCGAAGTTAGTTACCTCAGTGTCCTGAAGAACAACGTCTCGGACACACGAGGACTGAACTTCTACTGCAGGAGATTTCTCTCTCTTCAGGAGAACTGCACTCGCAGTCTCCAGACTCCTCAACCGAAGACAGATTCCTCAGTGTCCTGAAGAACAACGTCTCAGACACCCGAGGAACTGAACTTCTACTGCAGGAGATTTCCTCAGGGTTTTTCTTCAGGATTCCTAATTGAGCACTTCCTCAGAACTTCGGAACTTGTTTTCTTCAACCCCTCCAACAGTGCGGTGTTTTCCTACGACTCAAGAAGTATAAAAAGTCTTAGCGAAGACTACGCTTCAAATTCTTCTTCAGCGCGAACGTCCTCAGGATCGTCCTCAGCTTCAGCTTCAACCGAACGCTTCAGGATCCTGATTCCTCAGGATTTCGCGCAACTTCATTCTTTAGGAAACGCACCGATTTCTCCAATGTTCCTCAACATTTTGGGGGGTCGACATTGGTGGTTAAACACCTCATCAGGGACTATTCTCCTGTGTATACTCACAAACACATCAGTCCCTTAACCGTTTTGTCATCAAACTCCAAAACCTCAAGGGGAGGGCACTTGATGCACTTACAACTAACAACTAGACTTCTCCCATGTTCTCGAGAACTAAAGTAACTACTCACACGACATAAAAGATATCATGATCAGAGGTGATAGATGGGTGGCAAACAATCTGGACACAATGATATTTCTCCAACAAAACTCAATAGCATTCACCACAAAGTAGTAATCAACACTAACAAAGTAGAGAGGATAGATAGTACGGATTACAACACAACACTACTGGGGAAAAGGTCATTAGTGGCGCACCTGTTTTGGGTACTAATGGCGCACATACGGTGCGCCATTACTAGCATGCCATTGGTAAGTGATAGTAATGGCGCACATTCGGTGCGCCATTACTACCTCTGACACTAATGGCGCACCTGGAGTGCGCCATTACTGACGGCAAAGGTGCGCTATTACTACTATGAATATTTGTAAAAAATTGCTTCTTCCGTATTTTCAGAGGGGTTATAAAATATATCACCCATATAATTAAACAACAGCATCAACATGACAGTTATAACATGACATCATCATCATCTGAACAGCCACATCGGAATTCTTAACCAACACCATTTATTAACAAGAGGGCAAATCAACAAGTATAGCATGAGAGAATTCACACATTCTTAACCAACATATTATAGATTACACTAAAGACACTTCACTCCTCGTCGTCAGAAGACGAAATGACGATGAGCTTGTTCTCTTTTTCGGCCTGAGCTGCTTCCCATACAACCTCTTGGCGCGCCAGGTCTGGTATGCCCACCGGGTACTTGCGCTCCCAAACGGCTTTGAACTCCACTTCCTCTGTTGCGTCCTCCTCTTCTATCTCCCGCCTATTTCGAGACAGCTCTGAAGCAGTGGGCTGAATGTCAGAGCTTGTCGTCGAAAAGCCAGAGACATCCGAGGACGCTGTCGATGCAGAGAGGCGCGAGCCCGTGGAGCAGCCCGACAAGGCGGGCACGGGCGGCGCTGGCACGGGCGCGGTCTCCGGCTCGGGGGTGGCGACTCGGGGGTGGGGTGGTATACGGATGCCGGTGGTGATGCGGCAGGTTTGGCGAGAGCGAACCATTTCTGCAAGATAAGATGATTAGGCAGATAACTGACATGAGCAAAATCACAGCATCAATTAAAGTAGAGTGCCAAAATTCAAGCATCACTTCTAGATGTGCCAGTTTTTCTAGTGTAGCAAAAAAATATTTAGAAAATCTAGATGTGTCAGTTCCAGAAGATGTGCAGTTTTTTACATGTGTCAGTTCCAGAAGATGTGCAATTTTGTAGTATAAATGTGCATTATAGATGTGCAAAAGCAAAAATTAACCAAAACATCTATTGTGTAGTATAGATGTGCAGTTTTTAATAGAACGAGTCCTAGCTACATTGTTCAGACTATGCCATGATTAGTGATTGGGGATCAAATGAGAAGCAAAGTGTTTGCTCGATTTTTTTTTAAATCACAGAACTTGATACGTGATTAAAATACTTCTACAGGTCAACTGTATGTACAAAAACATATATATCTTGATAATGCTAGTATCCAACATGCTAGTATAATAGTTACTTCCCAGGCCAAAACCAAATAGATAATGGAACATAAATGAATATGCAGACTTACGAACAAGCACTCATTACTGGTTTCAAAAACTTGGCACATGAGTATGTATTTTGCACGCAGAGCACAACCCAAGGAGGAGGAAGAAGAGAATTTACTTAATCAGACTACTTCAAACTACTTCAACCTAGGAACACTTAATCAGAAAACAAAATTTACTTAATCACAATTTTCACTTAATCAGACTACTTCAAATGAACACTTTACTTATATGATCATTCAGGCAGCTTTATTTCACAACAGAATTAAGTAGGACAAGTGTAGCAGTGATCTATGCGTGCTTAGATTTAGTTCTTGAGACATTTAGCAGTGAAATGATTTGGCTAATGCACATCTCCGGTGGGCGTATGGCATTCATTCATAGCGCAAAGGTACCATTATGCAAACGCAAATTATATGTGGTGACCAGGAGAGCCCGTCATCCACGAACAACATGTCTTTCTCGTTCCTTTTTGTCAGTAAGCAACAACAGTGAGCAGTGAGCACGCGCACGAACGGAAAGGAAAAAGCCACAGCAGCAGGTGGACTACTCACCTAGGGTGGCTTGGAGACGAGCTCGAACACGCCGTAGGGGAAGAAGACGACGTAGCCGAGGAAGAAGACTCCCGCGACGAGCGTCGATAGCTCGGGGACGCGTCGATGGACGCGTCGATGGCGAGCGTCGATAGCTCGGGGATGCGTCGATTCGGGCGTAGGTGGTAGCAGACGGGCGGCGGCACTATCGGGCGAGTCCGCGACGGGGGAGGGGGAGGGGCGGGAGGGAGAGCGAGGCCACCGGAGCGGTCGCCGGAGAGGTGGGAAGGGGGTCGCCGGAGACTGGGAGGGGGGCGAGGGCGGTAGGCTAGGGTTGCGGGAGAGGTGGGATTGGATCGGGAGGGGGAGGGGGAGGGGGCGGGGTCGATAGGCTAGCTAGGGTTGCGGCGCGGGGGGGGGGATGATGTGCTAGCTAGGGTTATGGCGTTTGGTCCGGTATGTTGCCCAGGCCAGCCCAGAGACATACCAATAGCGCATCCACAAGAAGTGCGCCATTAGCATCCCTGGTTGCTAATGGCGCATTCCAGAGAGGTGCGCCATAGCTATGTAAGGGAAGGGGGCTGGTCCAGGAGAAATTTAGTAGTAGCGCACTAGATGAGGAGTGCGCCATTAGCAAAGTGGATACTAATGGCGCACTTGATGACTGTGCGCCATTGCTATATAGAAGTGGCGCACCTCATGGGCAGTGCGCCATTAGCTGTCATATTATCTATAGCCTAATTTCCAGTAGTGCAAGTTGCAATTGCGAGATGAGATGGGATGGAGATGGAGATGGTGCTGATGTTGGGGATGATGTTGATGATGATCTCGATGATGCCCGTGACGATGATGATGATGGCGACGATCTCCCCTTCCGGGAGGTGATCTCCCCGGCGGAATCTGCCCGCCGGAGATGGCTTTTCTCCTCTGTAGGTTTCCGCCCCGTGGCGGCGGAGAAACACGGAAACTCTTCTCTCCTTAGGGTTTCTACCCCAGGGGGGTCTTATAGGCGAGAGGGGGCACCAAGGGGGGCCACCAGGCATCCAGGAGGGTGCCTGGCGCGGCCAGGAGGGGGGCCGCGCCAGGCACCCTTCTGGCTGCCTGGTGGGTCCCCTCACCTCCATCCTCGGTGATCCCTAGTCAATCTTCATAAAAACACTCCCCGTAAATTTTCATCGCGTTTGGACATGATCTGATTCAGCAACTTGGTGTCCACTTTTCACCGTTGAATTCTGGTTATGCTGCTTCGACACCGGAAAGTTGTAAACTGTGTAAAACAAGCCAAAACAACATAAGAACAATACTTTAAAGTGGAATATATCAATGAATAGGATGAAATTACAATATAAAATAGTGATGCATTTTGGACGTATCAGGCGTCCACCTTCGCCAGTACATCCAAACCCTTGGCATGATACGCTCTGTCATCATAAACCTCCTTATATCTTTCCTCAAAACAGCAACCATACCTACCTCTCAAGGCATTTCCATAGCCTTTCTGAGATATATTGCCATACAACATACACCTCTTCATGACTTGATCTTCATGTCATACATGTTCCTGCTACACTGGCAGCGTCATACATTGCATACATCATGATAGCTACATCTTCTTTATGATTTGAGTACCTTGTAATGTGTGAAAGATCTTCTATACCCTCTTGTAAATTAGAGTGTTGCCCTTAAGTGAGGAAAAGACCCCAAAGTAGACAAAATAAAAGATCCCAAAGAGGACAAATGAGAGTTAAATAGAAAGAGCCATTGAGGCCACCAAAAAATACAAAAAAATAGAAAAAAGAGAAAAAGAAATAAAAAGAGAGAAAGGGGCAACACTACTATCCTTTTGAAAGATCCACACTAGTACTCCCTCTTATCCTTGTAGTCCATAGAGATGATCATGCATATAGATATGTGGGGACCTTCACACTATAGAACTTGGCTTGCATATTCCAAGGATGAGCCTCCTCAAAAGAGTTGTAGGTCTTCATGAGCGAGCAAGTGAGATGCACCCCACTAGTTCCATTGGAGAGCTTTTCAGCTCATATGTTCATCCGTTGCATGGCAATCCCTACTCCTCATATCATATCTATCATTTGGCCTTCTCGCCTATGATTGTCCTCATTGATGTGAGCCTTTCTCATCCTTTTTGTCTTCCTCCTCCACCATATTCTCTCTTTGCCATCCTAAGTGTCAACTCTCGTGCTTACGCTCATCCATTGCATGAGTGCTCAAAATATCGAAAAGGAGTGGATCAAATTGACTTGTACCTAGCTAGTGGTCAGGGGACGAGTCAAGATAAGATTCCAAAGAAGACCAAGTGTGAAACTTTAGTAGATTGAGTTTTCAACACAAAAATACTTTTTCTCTCGTATTACATATCCCCTTCTTGCACGCAAACACCATTTGGAGACATTCGAGTCACGGACAGCGAGAGCTCTTGCACCTAATGTTCTTCCGTTGCTTGTTTCAATGCTAATATACACTCTTGCATGTTATGACTTGAATTGAATTACATACCATTATTTCTTTACTTTTCAAAGTTCTTATATGGTTGCTAGCATGTCACCACATAAATTATGCATGTTATCATTTACCTACTCGAGGACGAGCAGGAATTAAGCTTGGGGATGTTGATACGTCTCAAACGTATCGATAATTTCTGCTCGCTCCATGCATGCTTTGTGTGATATTGCTATGATCTAGATACACTTTCATACACTTTTGATCATATTTGGACTAACCTACTAACTCATTGCACCCCAGTGCCAGTTCATGTTTTCTGCTATTTTTTTATTTCAGTTTTCCCCCATATAAAAAGTGCTCCAAAAATCCGGGAAAATCAGATAAAAAATCAGCGTGTCGAAAGACTCCCAAAGCCCGAAGGAGGGCCAGGGGGCCACCACCAGGCACCCAGGCGGCCACCTAGCGCGGCCAGGGGCCTGGCCGCGCCAGGGGGGCGCATGGGCCCCTGGTGAGCCCACTGTCTGCCCCCTTCGCCTATTTATTCTCTGTCAAGGGGAAATTCCGAAGACAGAACTCTATTTCGCAAATTCTCCTCTGTTTCGCTGATACGTCCAAAACGTATCTATAATTTCTTCTTGCACCATGCCTCTTTTGTGTGATAATACTATGATATTGATGAACTTCCATACACTTTTGATCATATTTGGACTAACCTATTAACTCAGTGCACCCCAGTGCCAGTTCCTGTTTTCTGCTGTTTTTCTATTTCAGGTTTCCCCCATATTAAAAGTGCTCCAAAAATTCGGGTAAATCCATTAAAAAATCAGCGATACGAAAGCTTCGGGAATCACCGAGGGGGGCCAGAGGGCACCCACCAGGGCCCCAGGCGCCCTCCCGGCGCGCCCTAGGGTGGGGCCGCACCAGGGGGCCGCCTGGACCCCTGGTGGGCCCCCTGGCTGCCCCCCCCCCTTCGCCTATATATTCCTCGTGACGTAGAACCCCCGGGACGGGAACCTATTTCGCGATCTCTCCTCTGTTCTTCCGCCGCCGCGCTTCCAAGATCGGGAGCACCAGAAGACCTCTTCCCGACACCCTGCCGGAGGGAGGAACCACCTCTGGGAGCTTCTCCACCACCATCGATGCTTCCCAGATGAACCGTGAGTAGTCCACCTTGGACCATGGGTCTATGATCAGTAGCTATGTGATGTTCTCCTCCCCTCTTTGTTCTTCATGGATTAGACCTCGTGAGCTTCCCCACATGATCGAGGCACATATGTAATCTTTCTATTGTTGCTATGCTGAGTTTGCTGGGATCCGATGGATTATGAGACTATGTTCAGATTGTGTTTGATTAATATATTTGATTCTCCTCTTTTATATTTCTGTTCTAGAGTAATTCTTGCATGTTCTCCGTTGCTGTTTATTGCTTTGTCCAAGTAGTAGGTAGTGACTCCAAGAGGGAGCGTTATGCATGATTGTGGGTTCATGCCCCCTCATGACTAGCTTGAGTGACAGAAACATGAGTCTAGGGGATGTGTTGTTGCCACAAGGGAGAAAACAACAGTGCTTGTACTTGAGGGTGCAAGGATTGTTTACTTTACGCAAAGTTCTTTAGTGCAGTTGTCTGTTGCTTTGAGTTTACACTCTGGGTGGGATTCGCAACTTAATTCCAGCGAGATGTTCTCGATAGATATCTCAAGGTGGATGATTAGTAGGTAGATGCAGATGGATTTCGGTCTACTTGTCTTGTCGTACCGCCCATGCTTTTGAGCCTCTTCCTTTCTTTATAGGATAGTTAGCATTGGATTGCGCACATAATCCTGTCAATTGCCCAGCTGTAATTTGTTTACCTCGCATGGCTATTTTATCGTATTTTGGGAGAGAGACATCACTAGTGAACATCATAGGACCCCGGTCCATATTTCAAATACTGTTTACACCCACTATCAATTTACTGCTTTATTTACTTTTTCGTTGCTATCACTATCATTATTATCCCGTGCGTTTGATCCTTTGTAAACAACAAGGTCGGAGGAATTGACAACTCCTTTGTACTCGTTGGAAGCAAATTTATTTGCTGTGTGTGCAGGTCCAGGTCAAGGAAGCAACTTTTGTCTTCAAAACGGTGCCATTGTTTCCTTGCCACCTACTTGTCGATCTTGGAGTCCTATTTGTTCGACACTTAAACCTTAGCATCTTCGCTAAGGGGAATTGCCGCTACGCTACATCTCAACCTTCCACTTTGGGTAAACCAACAAGGTACGAGAAGTAAACTCTCGTGACATCAATAGCAATTTCTGGCGCCGTTGACGGGGACTCCACTCTTCAAGATAGGGGAGTTGCACACTATCTTTTATCTTTGCTTTTTAGTCTTGTTAGTTTACCTTTTAGTTTTTGCTTTAGTTCTCTTTATCAAAAAACAAAAAAATAGTTCTCTTGCTTGCTGCTACTATGGGTTCCTCTGAGAACACCAAGTTGTGTGACTTCACTAGTCACAACAACAGTGACTTTATCTGCACTCCTATTGCTACACCTGCTACTTCAGCACCTTTTTATGAGATTAAACCTACTTTGCTGAACCTTGTTATGAAAGATCAATTCTCCGGTGCTGGAGATGATGTTGCTTTGCACTTAAATACATTTATTGAGCTCTGTGATATGCAAAAGTACAAACAAGTAGATGGTGATATTGTTAAGCTTAAGCTTTTTCCTTTCTCCTTGAGAGAAGGAGCTAAAATCTGGTTTCAATCCTTGCCTAAGAATAGCATAGATTCTTGGGACAAGTGCAAGGATGCTTTTATTGGGAAGTACTACCCCCTGCTAAGATTATTCAATTGAGGAGTTATATTATGAATTTTAAGCAATTGGATAAAGAACATGTTTCCCAAGCTTGGGAACGCATGAAATCTCTTGTTAATAATTGCCCTACGCATGGTTTGACTACTTGGATGGTTATCCAAACTTTTTATGCAGACTTGAACTTTACCTCACGGAACTTGCTAGATTCGGCCGCGGGAGGAACCTTTATGTCAACTACACTTGGTGCTGCCACAAAACTTCTCGATGAGATGATGACCAACTATTCCCAATGGCACATCGAAAGAGCTCCAACAGGTAGGAAGGTAAACTCTGTCGAGGAGACCTCCTCCCTAAATTAAAAGGTTGACTTGATTATGTCTCTACTTACGAAGCAATATCCTATTAATCCTCATGATGTTCCTTTAAATTCTTTGATTTCTCAAGATCAAGTAGATGTGAACTTTATCTCTAGAAACAACTTCAATAACAATGCTTATTGGAGTAATTTTTGTAGCAATCCTAGACCGTTCCCCTCCAACAACTATGGGAACAACAACACTTATCCTAGCACCAAAAACTCCACTTCTGAATTAGAGAGTATGCTTAAGGACTTTATCACTACCGAAAAAAAACCTTCAACAAGAGTGTAGAGGGAAACTAGACAAATTAGATAACCTCTCGTCGAAGGTAGACAATTTAGCCCATGAAGTAGAATTGCTTAAAATTAGAACTTATCCTCTTGAGGAGAGGAAGTTCACTCCTATGAATGCTATTCAAATGCAAATTAATGAAAAAATTAGGATGATGGCTAAACTCAAAGAGAGATGGGCTAGAGAAAAGGAGGAAGAAGATAGAATTAAGAGCCTTCCTACACACCATACCATTTCTACTATCCAAGTGGTTGAGGATATCCAAACTCTTAGCACCCAATGCACCCCTAGTCCCATAGGACCTACTAATGGTGATGCTATGACCTCAACCGTAGAAGAAGAAATTCCTATTACTATAGAAGATACCAAACAAGTGAGCCTAAAGGACACCACTACCACTTTACTTGATAGTAGTGACCTTGATTTTGATAATTGCACCCTTTCTAAAGTTATTTGTTTCCTTCACAAGATGTCTAGAGACCCCCACACTAGCACACTTAATCTTGCCTTCACGGAGCATATCACTAATGCTCTCATTAAAGCTAGGGAGGAGAAGCTTAGGGTAGAAGCCTCCATACCTAGAAAGCTAGAAGATGGTTGGGATCCTATGATTAAAATTAAGTTGAATAACTTTTCTTGCTATGCTTTATGTGATGTTGGAGCTAGTACCTCTGTTATGCCCAAAAGAATGTATGATATATTTGAATTGAAACCTTTTGATTCTTGTTCTTTTGGTGTTCGTCTTGTCGACTCTTCCATAAAGAAACCTTTGGGGAAGATCGATGATGTTCTTATCATTGTCAATGACAATTATGTTCCCGTTGATTTTACTATTATGGACATTGAATGTGAACCTTCTTGTCCAATTATTTTGGGACGTCCTTTTCTTCGCACTGTGGGTGCTATTATTGATATGAAAGAAGGGATTATAAAATTCCAATTCCCTCTCAAGAAAGGGATGGAACACTTCCCTAGGAAAAAGATTAAGTTGACTTTTGAGTCCGTCACACGGGCTAGTTATTTTCTTGAAAAGACTTGATCTATTTGCATTAAGCCTAGCTAATGGCTTTAAAGAAGCGCTTTCGGGAGGCAGCCCGCAACGAATTTAGGATTTACTTTTTGTTTTTCTTCTGTTTTTAGTGGTCTTGATGATTGTTACTACTGTAGAAACATCATTGTATCTTCATTTTTTAAGCTTTGTGCCATTTATAGCCTCATATGACAAGGGAAGTGAAAGTTGTGACATGGTGTCCAGAAAACAGATTCTGTCCTCGTGACTAGAAAAATCACAGAAAAATCCAATTTCATCTTTTTGAGCTGAAATTTTTACACAGTGTGATCTATACAATTACAGAAGTTTTGTATGTTCTGAGTTTTTTTATTTGAGTTGCAGAAGTATCCCTAAAAAATTCTTTACTAACTGCTGGTCTGTTTTTCACAGATTCTGCCCTGTTTTGCCTTTCCTTCATTTTGCGAACCTTAAGCTTGCTTTTTCTTTGTAAAAACTTTTTGGAAATCTTGAGAAACAGTAGCTCTTCAAGAATATCCTTATTTACAGTAGATAAAAATTATTTTATTATGGGTACTAACCTCGCTAATCAGATTATGATGAGTTATGTATGAAGGGAGTTTTCAAGTGTGCGAGGGAAGATGATGAAAGAAGATTCAGGAGTGTCAAGCACTCAAGCTTGGGGATGCCCCCATGCATCCCCAAGATATATTCAAGGAGACTCAAGCGTTTAAGCTTGGGGATTCCCCCGTGCATCTCCTTCTTCATCAACAATTATCAGTTCGTCTCTCGTCTCACTATATATTTATCACTTCATGTGTTATGTGCTATGCTTGGAGCATCTCGCTCTTAGATCGGGAGCATCAAGAGACCTCTTCTCGGCACCCTGCCGGAGGGAGGATTGACCTTCGGGAGCTTCTCCATCACCTTGGACGCTTCCCAGATGATCCGTGAGTAGTCCACCTTGGACCGTGGGTCCATGATCAGTAGCTATCTGATGTTCTCCTTCCCTCTTTGTTCTTCATGGATTAGACCTTGTGAGCTGCCCTACATGATCAAGGAACATATGTAATTATTTTTGCTGTTGTTATGCTGATTTTGCTGGGATCTGATGGATTATGAGACTATGTTCAGATTGTGATTGAGTAACATATTTGGTTCTTCTCTTTTTTATTTTTGTTCATGAGTAATTCTTGCATGTTCTTCGTTGCTCTTTATTGCTTTGTCCAAGTAGTAGGTAGTGAATCCAAGAGGGAGTGTTATGCATGATTGTGGGTTCCTGCCCCCTGATGACTAGCTTGAGTGACAGAAACATAAGTCTAGGGGATGTGCTGTTGCCACAAGGGGTAAAACAACGATGCTTGTAACTGCGGTTGTAAGGATTGTTTACTTTATGAAAAGTTCTTTTAATGCAGTTGTCTGTTGCTTTGGGTTTACACTTTGGGTGGGGCTCGCAACTTAATACCAACGAGATGTTCTAGATAGACATCTCAAGTTGTATGATTAGTAGTAGATGCAGTTGGATTTCGGTCTACTTATTTTGGCATATCGCTCATGCTTTGAGCCTCTTCCTTTCTTTGTAGCATAGTTAGAATTGGTTTGCGCCCGTAATCCTGTTAATTGCCCAGTTGTTATTTGTTTACCTCGCATAGGAGTTTTATCATCTTTTGGGAGAGAGACATCACTAGTGAACATCATGGGACCCCGGTCAATATTTCCATCACTGTTTATACCCTCAATTTACTTCTTGCTTTTACTTTCGAGTTTCTCGACCAGTAGGACTCAGGAGATACAAGTAGGTGGCAACATCGCCAGAAATTGCATCCTGACTAGGGTGTTGTCGTGGACCTGCACACAACAACAAATAACTTTGCTCCCAACGAGTACAGAGGAGTTGTCAATTCCTCCGGCCTTGTCGTTTACAAAGGATCAACGCAAGAGATAAAAGGTGCAAAGAAAAGTAAAAGATAAAAGTAAATTGAGGGTGTGAACAATAATGTGAAGATGGACCGGGGTCCCTTGATTTTCACTAGTGATGTCTCTCTCCCAAAAGACGATAAAAGTGCTAGCGAGGTAAACAAATCACTGTTGGGCAATTGACAGGATTATGAAGGCACCGCAATGCTAACTATGCTGCAAAGAAGGGAAGGGCTCAAAAGCAATGAGCAGTACGCCAAGGTAAGTAGACCGAAATCCATCTGCATCTACTACGAATCATCAACCTTGAGACATCTATCCAGAACATCTCGCTGGTATTAAGTTGCGAATCCCACCCAAAGTGTAAACTCAAAGCAACAGACAACTGCATTAAAAGAACTTTGCGTAAAGTAAAAAATCCTTGCACCCGCAGGTACAAGCACCGTTGTAATATCCCTGGTGGCAACAGCACATCCCCTAGTCTCATGTTTCTGTCACTCAAGCTAGACATCAAGGGGCTGAACCCACAATCGAGCATAACGCTCTCTCTTGGAGTTGCAAATAAAATACTTGGCCAAAGCAAATACCGCAACGGAGAACATGCAAGAATTTACTCAAGAACAAAATATAAAAGAGAAGAACCAAATATATTACTCATCACAATCTGAACATAGTCTCATAATCCATCAGATCCCAACAAACTCAGCATAGCAACAGCAGAAATTACATAGATACCTCGATCATGTGAGGCAGCTCACGAGGACTCGAAAGTGGAAGCACAAAAGGGGGAGAGATTCATCACATAGCTACTGGTCACGGACCCATGGTCCAAGGGGGACTACTCACGGCACATCCGGGAGGCGTCCATGGCTATGGATGGTCTCCCGGAGGGGGTTCCTCCTCCCGGAAGGGTGCCGGGGCAGCTTCTCCAGGCAGCCCCGATCTTGAAACGGCGGCGGCGGCGGTACAGAGGGGAGTTCGCGAGAAAGAGATCGATATTAGGGGTTTCCACCCCGAGGGGTAAATATAGGCGAAGGGGGGCATCGAGGGGACCCACGAGGCTGTCAGGAGGGTCCCTGGCGCGGCCCAGGGTGGGGCCGCGCCACCTGCCCTCCTGGCTGCCTGGTGGTGGCCCCCCTTCCCTCTCTTGGTGATTCCGGAAGCTTCTGTTGCGCTGATTTTTTATATATTTTTCCCGGAATTTTTGGAGCACTTTTAATGGCCGGAAAACCTGAAATACAAAAACAGCAGAAAACAGAAACTGGCAACTGGATGCATTGAGTTAATAGGTTAATCCAAATAGGTTCAAAAGTGTATGAAAGTTCAAGCAAAACATGGCAAAGTCACACAAAACATGCATGGAGCAAGCAGAAATTATAGATACGTTTGGGACGTATCAGCATCTCAACCACACAAAAGAGTAAGCTAGGGTCTAACTTGTTACTACAGCAAACAATGCAAAAGAAAACTAAAAATAAAACCTAAGAGCGAGACGCTCCAAGCATAGCACATAACGCATGAAGTGATAAAAATATAGTGCAACGGGGGACGACCTGATAATTGTTGATGAAGAAGGGGATGCACGGGGGCATCCCCAAGCTTAGGCGCTTGAGTCTCCTTGAATATTTATTGGGGGTGCACATGGGCATCCCCAAGCTTGAGTGTTTGACACTCCAAGATCTTCTTTCATCATCTTTGTCACAACCCCAAGTTAAGTATGTGCTAGAATAGCAAGTCACTTTGCCTCATGATAAAAATTTCAAAAGAAATTGAAATGAGACAGAACAACCCCCCAGATGAATTTATTTCAAATGGCCAGATAAAAAGTTGCTCCAAAAATTCTTTTTGCATTTTTGAAAAGTCCCGTAAATGAGTGTGATCACATGAAAAGTGATGTGGTAGAATTACCATTCTCATGGATTTTTCAAATATTCAAACAAGGCCTTGGAATTAATTAAAACCCCCTATTTGATTTAAAGTTCAATTAAGTTGAATTTTAAAAAGTGCCAAACTTTATAAATGGCTAGCCTGATATATTATGAGGCCATGTAAAAAGTTTCAGCATTTTATAAAATGGTTTGCTATTTTATTTAGCAGTACCAAAACAAATTTCAGAAGAAAACAGAGAAGAAAAGAAAAGGAAGAAAGAAGCCCACCTACCTGGGCCTCTCGGCCCAACTTACCTTCCAGCAGCCAAAGCCCACCCGGTGCTCTTGTCGTCTTCTCCCACGGCATCAAGCGGCTCGGTGGCGAGCTCGCCGCCGCGCACGCCACCGAGGCGCTTCTAGGCCTCCCGGGGCCTCATCTACACGCCACGGAGACGCCCAGAGAGCCCCTGCCACTTCCCTCCTCTCGCAGCTCACCTCTCCCTCGCTCCCTCGCCGTTTTTCGCAGCCAACCGAGAGCGCCGCCGCTCACCGTTGTGTATCCGCGTGGCCAACGACGACAAACCGCCGCACCGTCGTGTCCCTCAAGCTCGTTGTCGTCGTCTTCGTCTCCTACTCGAAGGAATCGAGCCAAGAAGCTCCCTAGACGTCGCCCCCTTCCTCAGGTTCGCCGCCGGCCGCCGTGCGCCATTGCCCGATTCGCCGCCGTGGTAGCTCCTCTGTCTCCCTAGACCTCTCCGTTGCGCCCAGGGTGAGTATCCGCGTCGTCTCCCCCCCTCTCGTTCTCCTCCTCGTGCCCCGTCGCCGTTCCTCACCATGTCCGAGCCCCGGCCGTCGCGCAAGTTCATGCCGGCGTGGCCGTGGAGCTCCCCCGTGACCCCCTCATGCTCTACGGGATGCGGGTGTGCACGGGGCACCTCCCAGTGGCCTCCCCGTGCCAAGAAGTGGCCGGAAACGAACTCCGGCGAGCCCCTCCACCGTACCCAGTGGCACCGGCGGCTAACCGCCGACCGCCATGGTCATTAGGACCTAAACACCGCGCTAATGACCCCCCTAGTGAGGCTGACAGTGGGCCCCAGGCTAGTTGATTAAACTCTGTTTAATTAACAGAGAGGGATTAAACCCCCTCTCACTGACCAGTGGGTCCCGATTGTCAGGGATGCCCCCACGTCATGCTGACGCATCCATGACGCAGTAATTGGTTAAATCAATTTATTTTAATCCAGAAAATGGCAGAAAATACCCCAAACTTTGAAAATTCATAGAAAATTCATCCTAACTCCAAATATAGCAAATAATATGTCTAAAATTATCAGAAAAATTCAAGGATTCTGAATGTGGACTTTGTTTTCATGTTTGACCATTTTAAAATGGGTGAACAGTGGCATATGTGCATATGGATCATTTTAAAATTCAAATTTGGAGTGATTTTGCAAATGACTTTGCAACGCACTTCTTTTAAATAGTTTCATCCACACATAAGAGACCTTACCTCACCTTTACAACATCACTTCATGATCAACCTTTTCAAATGAACTTTCATGCATTCAAATGCATTTGAAATTCATCAATAAATCAAATGGAGTTTGAATTTGCATTACAAATGCAATACACTCCATTTAAATGGAATTGGCAACACATCAGCACACTTACACCATGTTATAGCATTTGATCATGTGCTTGAGCATTGCATTCATATTGATTGCTACTTCATGCTTTGTTTGTCGAGTAGAAGTGGAACCGGAACAGGAGGCTACCCCCTTCGTTGAAGATCCCGAGACTGAACCTCGTCAGAAAGGCAAGCAAACCCCCATTGATCATGTCTATAAAATCCCAATTTCCCTCTCAGTCTCGCTTATGCATGTTTAGGAGATCACCTTGTATCGATTCTACCGCATAGTTGAACCCATATCCGATGCATGACCTATCATCTTGTCACAGTAGTAAGCAAACCACAATCCTAGCTGACATAGGAGTTGTCTGATATCATGTGGCCCTTGCAACTGTTACTGCTCATTGCATGCTTAGAGTTTACAATGAGGATGCTTTTGCTGTGAGTCGGGATGATAGTGAACATGGTGTTGATGAAAGTGAAACTGTGTTGGTGAATCTACCCTAATACAAGGTGAACGATGAGAGGCTGTGTAGGAGTACACAGTGGGTTGTCTCGTTGAACACCGCCTTAAGCCCAATTTCTTGTGTGGTGATCCAAGACGAAGAGTACTACCACATGTTGGGCATATGGACCCCCGCTCAACCTACTAACTCACCCCTTCTCAGTTCAATGAGTCGCATTAGTTCGGAGTTCTGGTAGGTCTGTGGCACGGTCTGCGAAGTGGAAGAACGGCTATTCAGACCGGCTTGGGACCCTGCACACATCTTCTGGGACCACATCGGTAAACCGGTCGGGTTCATGATGTGAACTCCAGCCCAGATAGGCGTCTCCATTGGATTTGAGTTGGCTGTGAGGTAAAAGTTGTGGGAATTATCCTCGCCGGCACCTCTTGAACGGTGTCGAGTACAAAGGCGGTAACTGATAGTTTCATGTGTGTAGAAGTACACCCCTGCAGGGTTAATAAACTATTCGAATAGCCGCGTCCGCGGTAATGGACTACTTGGAAAGCTGTGCTCGATTATTAGACAACTTGAACTGGATACTTATAAAACTTGCCAAGATAAGCGTGAGTGCTATGGCGTGCTTTCTCGTGGGGAAGTCGAGGAAGGCAACATAGTGGTGTAATTGGTTGGAGATTGTAGTGGACTCGTGTACGCTTCTTATCTCAAGTCTGGTACTCGTAGTTCAGGACTAGCCAAGTCAAAGCTGGCACTTCTGCATTTGAACCCCACCTCTCTTTTACCTTGATACATGTGCATGAGTAGTATAGTTCCTACGTAAGTCTTGCTGAGTACGACTTTGTACTCGCGTTTGCTTATTCTATGTTTTAGATGAACCCACCTACCTGATGGTGGTTTCTACCCGAAGCTCGAAGAATGAAGACTCAGACCAAGACCAAGCTAGTGTAGTCCCAGTCGGCAGACTGGTTCCCTCGTGGAAGGGCTTGTTTATAGATGAGGCTTCTCTAAGCCATTTGTTAAACTTGTCTGTACTCAGACCTACTTTGCTTCCGCATGTTTGATGTAATGTTGGATCACAGACTTGTGATCTCTGTGTGCACTCTGTAAGAGTTATCAATAAAGTTGTATACTTTGTAGAGAATTGCAATGATACCTGTTGTTCATACTGGACATGTGTGTTGCGTGTATGATTATAACATGCATGTCTTAGTATGGGTTTTCGAGACCTTAGTTGTGATCTGGCTGGCGGTCTTTTATACACCAAGTGGCCCTTAGATGTGCGCAGCTTGGGGCATCGCGATGCGATTGCTCGTGACTCCGTCACGTGCACACTTTGATGTATGATCGAGCCCGCCCTAGACCCCGACTAAGTGATCGGGCTGGAGTAAGTCTATGTAAGGGTTATAATACAATCGATAGTATGGTTGAGGCGAGTTGTCTATGAGTATGGGAGTTCACCACCCATATCATTTAGACTTGTGTGCGGACGATGAGGACCCATTTCAGTTGATCATCCGGCCTGGATGGGATGCCCCTCACGTTCGATGCATTCCGAGAACGTTCTGTGCTTGGCCTTGTCTGCTTAGACAAGTGGGTACGGTTCTCGGCTCTCCATATGATTGTGTTGTAGCGAGTCTTGCATACGCTAACCCCGGGTCCCGACAGACTTGGTATCAGAGCAGGACTGACTGTAGGATTATCAGCCTTGGCCGAAGTCGAGTCTAGCCTTCTATAGTTATATAGTTACTCTGGGTATATAAGGGAACAACGTAAGACTTCTTTTTTCTCCTTACCCTCATCGATCTGAGTTCTGAGTCACCCTTATCTTTTCTACGGGATGATAGGACTAGGCTCATCTATGTTTGACTAGAACATCTCGTTGATTGCTTCCTTATAGCCGTAGGATGGTTGTGGTTTTCCAGAGTCTCCGTGTTTTGAGTTCCTTGAAGAAGTTCAGTTCAATTTCTTCGAGGTTGTTTCATTTTCCATCCCAGTGTAGTCGTTATGCCGCCGGATTTGTTCCTTGTTTCTTTGAGTCATTGCCTTTGCATTATAATCTTTTCCGTCTTCATCATATCCTTTTATCCTTGCCTCCATCGTACAACCTGTTCTGATTGTTGGTTTTTATCACACAGGATGTCAGGTGGAACTCGTAGTGCTGTTCTTCGGAATCGAGACCGTGATCGGAATCGAAATGATGATGAACCTCCACCACCGCCTTCTGCGACGGAAATCATGATGGAAGCTGAGCGGAATAGACGTGATCAAACACGCCTTCTGGAGCTCATCGAGCAGAATACCGCCCACCATCGTAATGTGGTGGTCAGCATTCACGACTTCATCTTCCTCAAGCCACCGGTATTCCGATGTTCTTCTGAGCCCCTCGAAGCTGATGATTGGCTCCGTTCCATCGAGCGTAAGCTTGATACAGCACATGTTGCTCCCGATGACCGAGTTATTTTCGCGGTATACTTCCTGGAAGGTGTTGCTCTTCAATGGTGGGAGAACTATGTTGCTATGCAGCCAGATGGTCACGTAGTGACTTGGTAGGAGTTCTGTGTTGCCTTTCGAGGGTACCACATTCTGGATGAGTTGATGGAGCGCAAGAAGGAAGAGTTCTACAATCTGAATCAAGGAGAGATGTCCATTCATGAGTATGTGAGGGAGTTCAACCGTCTTGCTCGTTATGCCCAAGATGAGATCACCACCGATGCCAGAAAGCAGGCAAGGTTCCGCAAGGGACTTAGCCCCATCCTTCGTCATGATGTCAACCTCCTTGAGTTTGCCACCTTTGAGGATTTAGTCAACAGATCCTTCAGAGCTGAGCATGGCAATGAAGTTTTCGAGAAGTCTCGCAAGCATGCTCTTGAGCTTGCCCCTTCTTCCAGTTCACGCCCTCAGAAGCGCATGATCTGTATTCCTAGCAGTTTGTTCCACCAAAACAACCCACCGAGGCCATCCCTTGTGTCCCCTCGTCCACCAGCTCCACCAAACAACCCAGCTCCCCGCACTATCTTTGGAGCCTGCTTCAGATGTGGCCAGCCTGGTCACTATTCTCGTGAGTGCCCCGTCAATCAAAATGCTCCACCCCATGCCAAAGGAAACCCCAATGTTCGTGCCAAGCCACCCCCGAAGGTTTCCACCACCAAGCCTTCCACTTCCGCAAATCTTGGACGTGTGAACCAAATCTCAGCTGAGGAAACTGATAGTACTTCTAACGTCATTCTTGGTACGCTCCTAGTCAATTTTGTTCCCACTTCTGTCCTTTTCGATCAGGGAGCATCTCACTCATTCATGTCGGAGAGTTATGCACTTCGGCACGAGATATCCTTTGATGAAATGTTCACCCCAATGATTATTCAAACTCCTGGTTCCAAATGGCAAACTAATAGAGTAAGCCATGGCAATCAAATTGCAATTGAGGGTTTAGTATTCCTTGCTTCACTCACAGCCCTCAAGTCTTCAGACATTGATGTCATCCTTGGTATGGATTGGTTATCAAGACAACATGCTTTTCTTGATTGTAAAGCCAAGTCAGTTAGACTTACACATCCTTCAGGCCAGACAATAGATTACTCCTCACCAAGAACAAGAACCCAGGTGCATTCTTTGAATGTGCTTCCCCTTCCCGACCTTGAAGATGTTCCGGTGGTTCGTGACTTCCCGGATGTCTTTCCTGAAGAGCTGTCGGGAATGCCACCCGACAGATGTGTAGAGTTCATAGTGGATCTTATGCCAGGAACCGCACCAATTTCCAGACGCCCATACAAAATGGCCCCACGTGAGTTAGCTGAGCTTAAAATCCAACTTGAAGCTTTGTTGGCAAAAGGCTTCATCCGCCCTAGCTCACCGCCATGGGGTTGCCCCGTTCTGTTCGTAACGAAGAAAGATGGAATAGAAAGGATGTGCGTAGACTATCGCCCGCTAAATCTAGCGATGATAAAGAACAAGTACCCACTGCCCAGGATCAATGATCTTTATGATCAACTTGTTGGATCCTCTGTCTTCTCCAAGATGGATTTGATATTAGGCTATCATCAAATCAAAATCCGAAATGAGGACATTCCCAAAACGGCTTTTACTACTCGTTATGGTCTTTACGAGTACACCGTCATGTCCTTTGGTTTAACCAATGCCCCCGCCACTTTCTCGCGCATGATGAATTCGATCTTCATGGAGTACCTAGATAAATTTGTTGTAGTTTATCTCGATGACATTCTCATCTACTCGGGGAACAAAGAAGAACATGCCGAACATCTAAGGCTGGTATTGATGAAACTTAGAGAGCATCGCATGTATGCTAAATTCACCAAGTGTGAATTTTGGCTACCAGAAGTGACCTATTTAGGCCACGTGATTTCTGCAAAAGGCATTGCTGTGAATCCCGAGAGAGTTCAGGCCGTCCTTGACTGGACTCCACCTGAATTGGTTAAGCAAGTTAGGAGTTTTCTTGGCCTAGCCAGCTATTGCCGCCGCTTCGTCGAGAACTTTTCTAAAGTTGCAAAGCCTCTAACTGAACTCCTCAAGAAAGATAAGAAATTCCAATGGGCTCCCAAGTGCGAGGAAAGCTTTCAAGAGCTAAAAAGAAGATTGACTTCTGCACCCGTACTTGCGCCTCCAGACACCAAAAAGGATTTCGAGATCTTTTGTGACGCCTCACGGCAAGGGTTAGGATGCATACTTATGCAAGATAGACATGTGGTAGCTTATGCTTCACGCCAGTTGCGTCCACATGAAGAGAACTATCCTACCCATGATCTTGAACTCGCTGTCGTAGTTCATGCCCTGACAACTTGGCGACATTACCTCCTTGGTAATCGTTGTGAGATCTATTCCGACCACCAAAGCCTCAAATATATATTCACCCAGCCAGATCTTAATCTCAGGCAAAGACGCTGGATTGAGTTGATAAAATATTATGACTTAGGAATTTCTTACACCCCAGGCAAAGCCAATGTCATGGTTGATGCACTAATTCGTAAGTCGTATTGTAACAACCTCATGTTACAACAGTATCAACCACTTCTTCATGAGGAATTTCGCAAGCTCAATCTCGAGATTGTTCCTCATGGTTATCTTTCTACCTTGGTGGCGAAACCAACCCTTGAGGATAAAATTATAGCCGCCCAGAAACGTGATAGTGGTATTCGAGAGATCAAGAAGAACATTGCTAGCGGAGTTGCTAAATGTTTCTCCATAAATGATCAAGGTGTTGTTTTCTTTGGCACTCGATTGGTTGTACCACGAAAACATAATCTTAGGAGGCTAATCCTCAAAGAAGCTCATGACACTCCCCTTTCGATTCATCCTGGTAGCACAAAGATGTACCGAGACCTACGCCAGAGATTTTGGTGGACTAGGATGAAGAGAGAAATTGCTAAGTTCATTGCCGAATGTGATGTTTGTCGTCGCATTAAGGCCGAACACCAAAGACCTGCTGGCACTCTTCAACCATTGCCTATCCCTGAGTGGAAATGGGATAAAGTCGGTATGGATTTCATCACTGGCTTTCCAAAAACCCCGAAAGGAAATGATGCCATCTTCGTTGTCATAGATAGGCTTTCCAAAGTTGCTCACTTCCTTCCAGTACGCGAGTCTATAACTGCTAGTGAGTTGGCGGACTTGTATGTCTCTAGAATTGTGTCTCTTCATGGTGTTCCTTTGGAAATCAATTCTGATCGTAGTAGCCTTTTCACCTCTAGATTTTGGGGAAGCTTCCAACATGCTATGGGAACTCATCTCTCCTTTAGTACAGCTTTCCATCCTCAGTCTAGCGGTCAAGTCGAAAGGGTTAACCAAATTCTTGAAGACATGCTCAGAGCTTGTGTTATCTCATTCGGAAAGAATTGGGAGAAGTCTCTTCCATTCGCCGAATTTTCTTATAACAATAGTTTTCAATCTAGTCTGAACATGGCTCCTTTTGAACTCATCTATGGACGACGATGTCGAACACCCCTAAACTGGTCAGAAACCGGTGAAAGACAATTCTTTGGACCGGATATGATCATGGAAGCAGAAGAGCAAGTTCGCATTGTTCGTGATCAATTGAAAGCAGCCCAGTCTCGTCAGAAAAGCTACTATGATCGTCATCATAGGAAAGAAAGCTACAATCTGGATGAGAAGGCTTACCTTTGGGTTACTCCTCTGAAGGGTACCCAACGATTCGGTATCAAAGGCAAGTTGGCCCCACGTTACATCGGACCTTTCCGCATTCTTTCTAAACGTGGAGAAGTTGCCTACCAACTTGAATCCCGCACCTTTCCCGAGTACATGATGTATTCCATGTGTCACAACTCAGGCGTTGCTTCAAGGACCCCATCCGCGAAGTCGACCATGAAACGCTTGATCTACAAGATGACCTTTCTTATCGAGAATACCTTGTTCGTGTTCTTGATTCAGCAGAGCGTGTCACTCACCGAAAGAAGATCAAGTTTCTGAAAGTTCAGTGGTCACACCACTCCGAGAAAGAAGCCACGTGGGAAAGAGAAGACTGTCTCAGTGCCGAGTACCCCTCCTTCCTCCCGTAGACTTCGGAATCTCGGGACGAGATTCTTCTGAGTGGGGGCGAGTTGTCACAACCCCAAGTTAGGTATGTGCTAGAATAGCAAGTCACTTTGCATCATCATAAAAATTTCAAAAGAAATTGAAATGGGAGAGAACAACCCCCCAGATGAATTTATTTCAAATGGCCAGATAAAAAGTTGCTCCAAAAATTCTTTTTGCATTTTTGAAAAGTCCCATAAATGAGTGTGATCACATGAAAAGTGATGTGGTAGAATTCCCATGCTCATGGATTTTTCAAATATTCAAACAAGGCCTTGGAATTGATTAAAAATCCCTATTTGATTTAAAGTTCAATTAATTTGAATTTTAAAAAGTGCCAAACTTTATAAATGGCTAGCCTGATATATTATGAGGCCATGTAAAACGTTTCAGCATTTTATAAAATGGTTTGCTATTTTATTTAGCAGTACCAAAACAAATATCAGAAGAAAACAGAGAAGAAAAGAAAAGGAAGAAAGAAGCCCACCTACCTGGGCCTCTCGGCCCAACTTACCTTCCCGCAGCCCAAGCCCACCCGGCGCTCTTGTCGTCCTCTCCCACGGCGGCAAGCAGCTCGGTGGCGAGCTCGCCGCCGCGCACGCCACCGAGGCGCTTCTAGGCCTCCCGGGGCCTTATCTACACGCCACAGAGACGCCCAGAGAGGCCCATGCCACTTCCCTCCTCTCGCAGCTCACCTCTCCCTCGCTCCCTCGCCGTTTTTCGCAGCCAACCGAGAGCGACGCCGCTCACCGTCGTGTATCCGGGCGGCCAACGACGACAAACCGCCGCACCGTCGTGTCCCTCAAGCTCACCGTCGTCGTCTTCGTCTCCTACTCGAAGGAATCGAGCTAAGAAGCTCCCTGGACGTCGCCCCCTTCCTCAGGTTCGCCGCCAGCCGCCGTGCGCCATTGCCCGATTCACCGCCGTGGTAGCTCCTCTGTCTCCCTAGACCTCTCCGTTGCGCCCAGGGTGAGCATCCGCGTCGTCTCCCCCTCCCCCCCTCGTTCTCCTCCTCGTGCCCCGTCGTCAATCCTCACCATGTCCGAGCCTTGGCCGTCGCGCAAGTTGACGCCGGCGTGGCCGTGGAGTTCCCCCGTGACCCCCTCGTGCTCTACGGGATGCGGGTGTGCACGTGGCACCTCCCAGTGGCCTCCCCGTGCCAAGAAGTGGCCGGAAACGAACTCCGGCGAGCCCCTCCGCCGTGCCCAGTGGCACCGGCGGCTAACCGCCGGCCGCCATGGTCATTAGGACCTAAACACCGCGCTAATGACCCCCTAGTGAGGCTGATAGTGGGCCCCAGGCCAGTTGATTAAACTATGTTTAATTAACAGAGAGGGATTAAACCCCCTCTCACTGACCAGTGGGTCCCGGTTGTCAGGGATGCCCCCACGTCATGCTGACGCATGCATGACGCAGTAATTGGTTAAATCAATTTATTTTAATCCAGAAAATGGCAGAAAATACCCCAAACTTTGAAAATTCATAGAAAATTCATCCTAACTCCAAATATAGCAAATAATATGTCTAAAATTATCAGAAAAAATCAAGGATTCTGAATATGGACTTTTTTCATGTTTTACCATTTTAAAATGGGTGAAAAGTGGCATATGTACATATGGATCATTTTCAAATTCAAATTTGGAGTGATTTTGCAAATGACTTTGCAACACACTTCTTTTAAATAGTTGCATCCACACATAAGAGACTTTACCTCACCTTTACAACATCACTTCATGATCAACCTTTTCAAATGAACTCATGCATTCAAATGCCTTTGAAATTCATCGATAAATCAAATGGAGTTTGAATTTGCATTTCAAATGCAATACACTCCATTTAAATGGAATTGGCAACACATCAGCACCCTTACACCATGTTATAGCATTTGATCATGTGCTTGAGCATTGCATTCATATTGATTGCTACTTCATGCTTTGTTTGTCGAGTAGAAGTGGAACCGGAACAGGAGGCTACCCCCTTCATTGAAGATCCCGAGACTGAACCTCGTCAGCAAGGCAAGCAAACCCCCATTGATCATGTCTATAAAATCCCAATTCCCTCTCAGTCTCGCTTATGCATGTTTAGGAGATCACCTTGTATCGATTCTACCACATAGTTGAACCCATATCCGATGCATGACCTATCATCTTGTCACAGTAGTAAGCAAACCACAATCCTAGCTGACATAGGAGTTGTTTGATATCATGTGGCCCCTGCAACTGTTACTGCTCATTGCATGCTTAGAGTTTACAATGAGGATGCTTTTGATGTGAGTCAGGATGATAGTGAACATGGTGTTGATGAAAGTGAAACTGTGTTGGTGAATCTACCCTAATACAAGGTGAACGATGAGAGGTTGTGTAGGAGTACACAGTGGGTTGTCTCGTTGAACACTGCCTTAAGCCCGAGTTCTTGTGTGGTGATCCAAGACGAAGAGTACTACCACATGTTGGGCACATGGACCCCCGCTCAACCTACTAACTCACCCCTTCTCAGTTCAATGAGTCACATTAGTTCGGAGTTCTGGTAGGTCTGTGGCACGGTCTGCGAAGTGGAAGAACGGCTATTCAGACCGACTTGGGACCCTGCACACATCTTCTGGGACCACATCGGTAAACCGGTCGGGTTCACGATGTGGCTTCCAGCCCAGATAGGCGTCTCCATTGGATTTGAGTTGGCTGTGAGGTAAAAGTTGTGGGAATTATCCTCGCCGGCACCTCTTGAACGGTGTCGAGTACAAAGGCGGTAACTGATAGTTTCATGTGTGTAGCAGTACACCCCTGCAGGGTTAATAAACTATTCGAATAGTCGCGTCCGCGGTAATGGACTACTTGGAAAGCTGTGCTCGATTATTAGACAACTTGAACCAGATACTTATAAAACTTGCCAAGATAAGCGTGAGTGCTATGGCGTGCTTTCTCGTGGGGAAGTCGAGGAAGGCAACATAGTGGTGTAATTGGTTGGAGATTGTAGTGGACTCGTGTACGCTTCTTACCTCAAGTCTGGTACTCGTAGTTCAGGACTAGCCAAGTCAAAGCTGGCACTTCTGCATTTGAACCCCACCTCCCTTTTACCTTGATACATGTGCATGAGTAGTATAGTCCTACGTAAGTCTTGCTGAGTACGACTTTGTACTCACGTTTGCTTATTCTATGTTTTAGATGAACCCACCTACCTGATGGTGGTTTCTACCCGAAGCTCGAAGAATGAAGACTCAGACCAAGACCAAGCTAGTGTAGTCCCAGTCGGCAGACTGGTTCCCTCGTGGAAGGGCTTGTTTATAGATGAGGCTTCTCTAAGCCATTTGTTAAACTTGTCTGTACTCAGACCTACTTTGCTTCCGCATGTTTGATGTAATGTTGAATCACAGACTTGTGATCTCTGTGTGCACTCTGTAAGAGTTATCAATAAAGTTGTATACTTTGTAGAGAATTGCAATGATATCTGCTGTTCATACTGGACATGTGTGCTGCGTGTATGATTATAACATGCATGTCTTAGTATGGGTTTTCGAGACCTTAGTTGTGATCTGGCTGGCGGTCTTTTATACACCAAGTGGCCCTTAGATGTGCGCAGCTTGGGGCATCGTGATGCGATTGCTCGTGACTCCATCACGTGCACACTTTGATGTATGATCGAGCCCGCCCTAGACCCCGACTAAGTGATCGGGCTGGAGTAAGTCTATGTAAGGGTTATAATACAATCGATAGTATGGTTGAGGCGACTTGTCTATGAGTATGGGAGTTCACCACCCATATCATTTAGACTTGTGTGCGGACGATGATGACCCATTTCAGTTGATTTTCCGGCCTGGATGGGATGCCCCTCACGTTCGATGCATTCCGAGAACGTTCTGTGCTTGGCCTTGTCTTCTTAGACAAGTGGGTACGGTTCTCGGATCTCCATATGATTGTGTTGTAGCGAGTCTTGCATACGCTAACCCCGGGTCCCGACAATCTTCCATCGCGCACTTGAAAACTCCCTTCATACATAACTCATTGTAGACTGATTAGACAGGTTAGTGCCCTACTAAAATAATAAAATTCTCTATTGGAAATAAAGATAATCTTGAAGAGCTACTGTTTCTCAAGATTGCCAAAAAGTGTTTGCAAAGAAAAAGCAAGCTTAAGGTTTGGAAAGTGAAGAAAAGGCAAAACAGGACATAATCTATGAAAAACAGACCAGCAGGTAGAAACGAATTTTTTAGGGGTACTTCTGCAACTCAAATCAAAAAAATCGGAACATATAAAAACATACGGAACATAGAGCAAGCTGTGTAAAAATTTCAGATCAAAAAGATGAACTGGGATTTTTCTCTGATTTTTCTAGTCACGGGGACAAAATCTGTTTTCTGGACAGCATGTCACAACTTTCACTTCCCTTGTCATATGAGGCTATAAAAGGCACAAAGCTTGAAAAATAAAGATACAATGATGTTCTACAGTAGTAAAAATAACCAAGACCACTAAAAACAGAAGAAAAACAAAAAGAAAATCCTAAATTCGTTGCGGGCTGCCTCCCGAAAGCGCTTCTTTAGAGCCATTAGCTAGGCTTAAAGCAGAAGATCAAGTCTTTTCAAGAGAATAACTAGCCCGTGTGACGGACTCAAAAGGTAACTTAATCTTTTTCCTAGGGAAATGTTCCATCCCTTTCTTGAGAGGGAATTGGAATTTGATATTCCCCTATTTCATGTCAACAACAACACCAATTGTGCGAAGAAAAGGACGTCCCAAAATAATTGGACAAGAGGGCTCACACTCACCATAATAGTGAAATCAATGGGAACATAATTGTCATTGACAATGATAAGAACATCGTCGATCTTCCCCAAAGGCTTCTTTACGGAAGAATCAACAAGACGAACACCAAAAGAACAGAGATCAAAAGGTTTCAATTCAAGCATATCATACATTCTTTTGGGCATAACAGAGGCACTTGCTCCAACATCACAAAGATCATAACAAGAGAAGTTATTCAATTTGATTTTTATCATAGTATCCCAACCATCTTCTAGCTTCCTAGGTAAGGAGGCTTATAGTCTAAGCTTCTCCTCCCTAACTTTGATTAGAGCATTGGTGATATGCTCTGTGAAGGCAAGATTAAGTGTGCTAGTGTGGGGGTCTCTAGACATCTTGTGTAGGAAACCAATAACTTCAGGTAAAGTGCAGTTGTCAAAGTCTAGGTCACTACTATCTATCAAGGAGGTAGTGATATCATTTAGGCTCACTTGTTTAAAAGCCGCTATGTTCATAGAGGTTTCTTCATCTATGGTTGAGGTGGTAGCATCACCATTGATAGGTCCAGTGGGACTAGGGGTGTGATGGGTGCTAAATGTTTGGACATCCTCAACTACTTGGATAGTGGCTACTGTGTAGTAGGTAGGAAGGCTCTTAACTCTCTCTTCTTCCTCCTTTTCTCTGGCCCATCTCTCTTTTAGTTTTCCCAACATCCTAATGTTTTCATTAATTTAGACTTGAATGGCATTCATAGCAGTGGTATTCCTCTCCTCGGGGGGAGAAGTTTTAATCTTCAGCATCTCTACATCATGGGCTATGTTGTCTACCTTCGAAGAGAGGATATCTAATTTATCTAGTTTCTCTTCCACACTCTTATTGAAGGCTTTTTGCATAGTGATAAAGTCTTTGAGCAAGGTCTCTAGTTCAAAGGTGGAGTTTTTGGTGCTAGGATAAGTGTTGTTGTTCCCATAGTTGTTGGATAAGAAAGGCCTAGGATTGTTTCTACCAAAATTACTCCTATAAGCATTATTGTTGAAGTTGTTTCTAGAGACAAAGTTCACATCTACTTGCTCTTGAGCAACCAAAGAATTTAAAGGAACATCCTGAGGATCAATAGGAGCTTGCTTGGTAAGTAGAGACATGATAAGGTCAACCTTTTCATTTAGAGAGGAGATCTCCTCGACAGAATTTACCTTCTTACCAGTTGGAGATCTTTTGGTGTGCCACTGAGAGTAGTTCAGCATCATTTCATCAATTAGCTTTGTGGCAGCACCAAGTGTGGTTGACATAAAAGTTCCTCCCGCGGCCGAATCTAACAGGTTCCGCTAGGTAAAGTTCAAGCCTGCACAAAAAGTATGGATAACCATCCAGGTAGTCAGTCCATGTGTGGGGCAGTTCTTGACAAGCGTCTTCATACGTTCCCATGCCTGGGCAACGTGTTCATTATCCAATTTCCTGAAATTCATAATGTTACTCCTCAATTGAATAAATTTAGCAGGGGGATAGTACTTCCCTATAAAAGCATCTTTGCATTTACTCCAAGAATCGATACTATTCTTGGGTAAGGATTGCGGCCACTCCTTGGCTCTTCCTCTCAAAGAGAAAGGAAAAAGCTTTAGCTTGACGATGTCTCCATCCACTTCCTTGTAATTTTGCATATCACAGAGCTCGATAAAATTGTTTAAGTGCAAGGCAGCGTCCTCTCCAGCACCTGAGAATTGATCTTTCATAACAAGATTAAGCAGAGCAGGTTTAATTTCATAAGAAGGTGCTGAAGTGGCAAGTGGAGCAATAGGAGTGCAGATAAAGTCACTGTTGTTGTGACTAGTGAAGTCACACAACTTGGTGTTTTCATTGGAACCCATAGTAGCAGCAGGTATTTTTGATAAGGGACACAAAAGTAAAAACTGAAAGGTAAACTAACAAGACTAAAAAGCAAAGATAAAAGATAGTGTGCAACTCCCCTATCTTGTAGACTGGAGTCCCCGGCAATGGCGCCAGAAATTAGCTTGATACGGTGAGGATAGTTCTCTCACTCCTCGTTGGTTACCCCAAGTGGAAGGTGAGATGTAGCGTAGCAGCAAATTTCCCTCGGTGAAGATACCAAGGTTTATCTCCAGTAGGACTCGCAGAAATACAAGGTGCCAACAGCGCCAGAAATTGGCTTCTGGGTAGGGAGTTGACAGGACCTGCACACAGATACAAATAACTTTGCTCCCAACGAGTAAAGAGGAGTTGTCAATTCCTCCGGCCTTGCTGTTTACAAAGGATCAACGCAAGAGATAATAATAGTGGCAACTGAAAGTAAAGACTGAAAGTAAACTAAGGATGTAAACAATAATGTGAAGATGGACCAGGGTCACGTGATTTTCACTAGTGATGTCTCTCTCCCAAAAGACGATAAAATTGCTAGCGAGGTAAACAAAACACAGCTGGGGAATTGACAGAATTATGAAGGCACCGCAATGCTAACTATGCTGCAAAGAAAGGAAGGGCTCAAAAGCAATGGGCAGTACGCCAAGGTAAGTAGACCGAAATCCAACTTCATCTACTATGAATCATCCACCTTGAGATATCTATCCAGAACATTTTGCTGGTATTAAGTTGTGAATCCCACCCAAAGTGTAAACTCAAAGCAACAGACAACTGCATTAAAAGAACTTTGCGTAAAGTAAGCAATCCTTGCACCCGTGGGTACAAGCACCGTTGTTTTATCCCTGGTGGCAACAGCACATCCCCTAGTCTCATGTTTCTGTCACTCAAGCTAGACATCAACGGGCTGAACCCACAATCAAGCATAACGCTCCCTCTTGGAGTTGCAAAAAATTACTTGGCCAAAGCAAAATACTACAACGGAGAACATGCAAGAATTTACTCAAGACAAAATATAAAAGAGAAGAACCAAATATATTACTCATCACAATCTGAACATAGTCTCATAATCCATCAGATCCCAGCAAACTCAGCATAGCAACAGCAGAAATAACAATAGTGCCTCGATCATGTGAGGCAGCTCACGAGGTCTCGAAAGTGGAAGCACAAAGAGGGGAGAGGAACATCACATAGCTACTGGTCATGGACCTATGGTCCAAGGGGAACTACTCACGGTACATACGGGAGGCGTCCATGGCTATGGATGGTCTCCCGGAGGGGGTTCCTCCTCCCGGTAGGGTGCCGGGGCAGCTTCTCCAGGCAGCCCCAATCTTGAAACGGCGGCGGCGGTACAGAGGCGAGTTCGTGGAAAAGAGATCGATATTAGGGGTTTCCACCCTGAGGGCTAAATATAGGCGGAGGGGGGTGTCGAGGGGACCCACCAGGCAGCCAGGGGGCCGCGCCAGGGACCCTCCTGGTCTCCTGGTGATGGCCCCCCTCCGCTACCTTGGTGATTCCGGAAGCTTCCGGGGCGCTGATTTTTTATCTGATTTTTCTGGATTTTTTGGAGCACTTTTAATGGCCGGAAAACCTGAAAAATAAAACAGCAGAAAACAGTAACTGGCAGCTCGGTGCACTGGGTTAATAGATTAGTCCAAATATGCTCAAAAGTGTATGAAAGTTCAAGCAAAACATGGCAAAGTCACACAAAACATGCATGGAGCAAGCAGAAATTATAGATACGTTTGGGACGTATCAAACAGCAAGGCTGGAGAGATTAACAACCTCTGTGAACTTCATTGGGAGCAAATTTATTTGTATTTGTGTGCAGGTCCAGGCAAAGCAAGTGATTTTCAACGGTGCATCATTTGCCGAACCACCTACTTGTCGACCTTGGAGTCCTACTGGTCGATCTCAACCTTGGTATCTTTGCTAAGGGAAATTTGCTGCTATCCTGTATCTCACCTTCCACTTGGGGTAACCAACGAAGGGCGAGTATCCATTATCATCTCCTCGCGCATCAACGCTCCGACGCAAACGGACATAAAATGGATAAAATCAGTGTGCGTTTGCGGTCGGCTCGTCAGGGTTGCCCTTGTTCCCCTTCTCCCCAAGTAACCATTGGCATCCTAATGGCCCCTTGTGCACGGGGCATCTAGAGAGAAAACCATCGAATCCCCTTATGCACGGGGTCAGACCCCCATTGGGTACGGTACAAGCCCGCGCGCATGGGGTATCCCACTACAAGAATTATGTTAATCCATGACGGATTTCTGATGACAGTTTAAGAAAATGTCATGGGTGGTCTGGTACAATCCCTCAGGCCCGCCAAAGCCCGCTAAGCCCGCCTAATTTTTCCGGTATAAAAAAGCGCAACCCTAAGAGCCCCTCCTCGGCCACCTCCTCTCTCCATCCTCCGCATCCCCCTCCAAATAGATTCTCTCACACTAATCGCCGGCACCCACCCCTCCTCTCTCCATCCCCACACAGCCTGTCGTCGGCCCTCCCCTGCTCTCACATCGCAGCTCCAATCTGGATTGAAACAAAGTAAAATTAAATTATGCCTAAATCCATGACAGTTTGCGTGATGAAAAGTAGTGTACACATCGGCAGCCATGTCATTCCAAATGGTTCACCCAAAATCTTACGTGGAGTTAGTTCATGACGGTTTGCTTCTGTCAAGAAAGTTCGGGCCTAGGGTGGGCTGGGCGGGCTTGGGGATAGATCAATGACGGTCAAGAACCGTCATGCATGGTACGGAGTCAAATTATGACGTGATATACATGACGGATTTTGAGTCTGTCATCGACAGTCATCCACGACATTTTTTGACTAGTCCATGACGAACTGGAACCATCATGTATTAACATATTTCTTGTAGTGTCCATTGGTTTTCACCTCTAACCTCATGCGCGCAAGGTGTATAGAGAGTTTTCATGGACCTTGTGTGCACATCCCCTATATCCCATGTGCACGGGGCTAAGTTGTCACAAACCACCTAGAGAGAGGGAGTTATGCAATATTGTGGTATATGGATTTGTGGTAGTTGATATATAGGTTTGGCATGTTTCCACACCTTCAATTGAGCATCTCGACTCTCTCAATAGTGTGGTGATCCTAATGACTCAAATAAACCGAAAAAACTCTAGGTCGAGAAAGACCACATCTTTTTTCCTTTTTGTACCATGTGTGTGGGGGGTTGCCAAACATCTTCTTTACAATAATCTCTAAAATACCGATGACCTGAGATACACTAATTAATCATGAACCAATCAAATTTCAACACAAACATCATTTAGAGACGAATGCACTTTCAATGATCAAATGAGGTTTTACTTGCCTATCATCAGTGCCTCATTGCTCAGATCTTGCTCATTGCTCACATCATCTCTCGATCTTATCTCGAAGAAGCTAAAAATAGGAAAAACATGCATTTTACTCCCATGACAACAATACCAACATGATCATGACATGAAATGCATGACATGGCATATGGTGGTGCTAAATTGATATAATGCATCAGCAACAGATTAAGTGAAGTTGGAATGTCATTTAAATATCATTTCTTTAAACTCCACATAATAAACATAAGTGCTTAAATTTATTTTGTCTTAAACGTAATTTTAAACGTTGTTAGCATGAATGAACGTGATTTAAATATATTATTTACTCCCTCTGGTCCATAATAAGTACCGCTCATTTTGTATTAAGCTAGGACAAACTTTGTACTAAACGAGCAACACTTATTATGGATCAGAGGGAGTACAGTTTTTGAACATGATATATATGCATATATATTTTGGAGCTACATAGTTGATTTTAAACTATTTTCTAGAATTGTAAACAACTCCAAAAAAAACATTTGCTACTTGAGAAGGGGCTAGCCACAATCAATTCCTAATTGAGATTGCGAATTTGGGGTTGTTACACCTCTTCAATCCTTAAACTTGCCAATTAGGATGACATCGTGAATTTCATTTTTATTTTTTCCTTCCTTTACTACAAGCTATTTTTGAATAATACATTGTAATTTATGGATTTTTCCAATTTGTAGTTTCAATGGTTACCAATACAAACCTTGTTTTTGTGGCTATTATCATTATTCGTAACATTTTTTCTTACAAAAAAAACTAATATAACTTACAATGTGTATCATATTTACACCTTCATCGTATACTATTTTCATGTTTCTCTCAAGTGTATGGAGTGTGATAGTGGGGCATGCGAGAGAGATTTCTCAACCATACAATATGTGTTCTTTTATCATCACATAATTGTGTTTCATCTTTCACATCCATATACTTCGCCACTAATTGGCAAGGAAGATCACCTCCTCTGCTCCATAAACGATATTATACGCGCTATTCTTCTCCACGATCATGTACCACTCAAATTATGGATTCAGGCTCTCCATACCGCCACCCACCTCATAAATATTCACCTTATATCACCATCGTAACCCAACCCAGAACTTCGGCTCTATGGTCACAACCATCCTATTCCCACCTTCACAATTTTGGTTATTAATGTTTTCCTATTCTCTGCACCTCTACACCCCCACAAAATTAATGTGACCCTATGTTCCATGTGTTAAGTTCTCGCCATGTAACCACTAAAGCACAAGGGGCATATGTTGTTGGGTCTCGCAGCAGAAAACAATAATTTTTCTAACTAGCGTCGCCCTTAACCCAAGATCCGTCTATCTGTATTACTGTAATGGAGAGACTTGCGAAAACATACCTCGGGGTGTAGTCCGTTGTGCGGGAAACATTCCCGTAAACGTGGTTGATGAAGCCGAATAACCTTTATAGCCTCCTGTCCATAGTAGCACCCTGTCGGGTGAAAGTTCTGCATATGAAGCACCCCAAAGTACTCACACACATACGGAACTCGATGACAACCTCCGTTCTCCGATCTAGCGAAGGTTGCGGAAGTAGACCTCTCGAAACCGGAGTTTCGGCAGCACGTCGGCGTCCGTATGATGGAGAATTCCTCAATCCTAGTACAAGCTCCAAACAAGGGGAACCCGACGAGGGAGAGACAAGCGAGAGGAGAAGACCGAAGAAAACCGATCTCAATTTGGGAGTCTAATGAATTCCCTATGATTTTTGTATGTATTAAATAAGTGCACCCTCCTCATATATATATATATATATATATATATGATGGGGTAAGGGAGTCAAACCCTCTCCCTTAGCAATGTGGGACTAATCCCTTTCTAGGGGGAGGGCGCCGACCATGGGGGGAGTGGCGCACCCCTGATGGGCCTAGGGCCCATGGCGCCACCCCTCTCCCTTTTTTCCTTTTCTTTTTTCCTTTATTTTCCTAATGAGCTTCTTTCACAAAGTAGGCCAATTGCACTTTTTAATTATAAATAAAATGTTATTAATTATTAATTCATTTAATTAATAAAGAATACATATTATTTCATCTCTCGGTGCTCCGGAACTCCTTCCAGCTCACTCTGAATATCCTTCGGACCAACACGGAACTTTTCCGGTTTATTCTTCTCTCTTCTCCGGTAACTCCGATAGTTCCAAAACGGTCTCCGATATTCATCGAGCCCTTAAGTGTGTTTCCCTACGGTTCGAGAACACTCCAGTTATGACCGAGACTAGGCTACGGTCAATGATCATCAGCGGGACATGGATGCCCATAATGACCCCTGTGCATTCCGGAAGTTAACCGATTGAACCGTACATGTTGTATTCCATTCCATTTGTCTTGTGATACTAGATTAGTCTAAGATTCGATCACCAGCATCCAATGCTTAGTTCAATCTCGTTACTTACAAATCTGCTTTACTCGTTCCGTGATATTCCATCCCCATGACCTAGTCACACGCTCGCAGTTTTATGGATGTAATCACACCGAGTGGGCCCTGAGTATCTATCCATCATGTGGATTGAAAAATCCTGCTCTTGATCCAACACTCCTCAACATATCCCATTGGATTACCCAAGATAAACCTTTATGGCCACCTTTTTACGGTGTGACGGTTAATGCACTCAAAGGCCAAAGCACCCTCTGGAGATAGCAATTATATGTGATCTCACAGTCTAAGGAACAGGCTGCCACGTTCTTTAATTACAACACTGAACTTTTATGATTGGATAATGTTGGAATGCTTACGTTGGGTAATGTTCATCACGTCATTCATCTAATTAGGTGACCTCATCGTCAATTGACTTCATTGTCCATGATCGTGAAACCACAATCATTAGTTGACCATGAACTAGTTATCGTGATTCGTGAGAGGCTAACTAGGAACTCTGGTTGTTTCTATACCACACATGTATCATTGTTTTACAAATACAGTTCTAGCACTATGAAACTGGTTATGAACTTAGTTTAGATATATGGAAATAATCGTTTATTATTTGCCTCTAGAGCATATATCCAACATATGTGTCTCGACTTTTACTAGTGCATGATTATCATTTCTTGCTATGTTACAATTGATTAATCCAAATTTTCTTTCCAGAACTCAGCAACACACAATTATCCCTCACCCAGCCTCGTCACACGATTCTCCCACCCCGGCGATCCACGCGCCCCGCTCACCTTGGATGGCAAATGTATTCAACTCTCCTCGATATCACACCAGATCATATCTTAATATCTAATTCACTTTATTTGACTAGAACACACAATCCCATCTTGCCCGCCGTGCAATCCTCTCCGCTTCTTGTTCGCCTCATTGCACCATGTCCCTATTTTTTCAATCGAACACACCTACGAAGCATCGTTCTGTCCCCTATGCAACCTTGATCGCGCGGTCTGGCACCGCTCCATCTCTCTCATGATGTCATGTAGCAAATCATCTAGACAGTTGTTGTCCATATATATCCACTACATGATTTACACCGGATGCACCTATGAGATAAATTTAGATTTTTGTGCATACTAAGCAACTTTTCAAGGACCCTAACTGGTACAACATTATGCTTGAGGAATATAATTCGTTATTGTAGAATGACCCTTGGTTTTTTTGTTCATCGTCCAACAAGTGTGAATGTCGTGCCATGCAAATTCATATTTCACCACAAATTCAATTACTTCGGGACTTTGGAACATTACATGGCTTAGCGAGTGTTTTGCACTCACCTATCAGGCTAGGGATAGAAATGCGCATATGCCATATCAACAAACCACTTTTATGGCCTAAAACACCTTGAGCATGGTTCACTCCTTCCGTCCCTTGGGTTCAACACCTCAACATTTGATTCCTCCCTCTTTATCTTACATCGAGGTACATCCATCACCTGCCTTCTTCTCTACATACATGATATCATCCTTACGCAAGCCACATAACTCTTCTCCGCCACATCACTACCTCTCTCCAACAGGAGTTTTCCTTGTCCAATTCAAGGGAGCTCCATCATTTCCTAGGCAACAATGTCCACCAACACAATAAATCCTTATTTATTTTACAGAAGCAATGTGCTAGAAATTGACTGACCTCCACTATCGGATTTCTCTTAACAAGGTGCACTGTCACAGGATGTGCCTCTCACTAGTCAGATATCTTCACTAAAGGCTCGCCGACTACAATCTTCGATGATTTCCGAACCACGACAAACGTCTGGGTGCTTAACCATGAGGCCGCACGAGGGGGGAGGAGGAGGGTTGAACAAGGATGGTCCCGAATACCCGAGACTGCATTAATCCAAAGATGCGGTTCAATTTGCAGAAAGCCCCCCTAATCCCGAGAAATAACAACAAAGGGATGGAAAATAACAAAGAGGACCCTATATGTAAGATCTAAAAAGCGATATGGTCCTCCTTCACCGCACACATGTCGGAGCATCCCGTCGTGGCCAGTGCCTTCGCCTCGGGGGAGCATGCCACTTGGGACGAGAGCACCGAAGAACGCCACGCTGCAGGAGCTTGAGGGCCTCCAATATGGCTCATCGCCTGGAGGTTTGATTGATGCTGGCTCAAATCCGCAAGCGCCGAGGAAAAATGCCGGCATTCGACATATGAGTCGACGATGAGGCGAAGAAGGTTCACGACATGGTCTCCGTCGAATAAGCACAGGGGGTCCACAACTTCAGGGTTCGACAAACAAATCCGCAACACACCGACCGCCACCATCTTTTCTGTCCATCACCACGGCGCCACAGGAGAAACGCGTAGGAGATGACTTGACGCAGATCCATCTTGTCTGATAAGATGATCTTACTAAGGGAGCTTGGAGTCGTCCTGATCCTACCCATTGTACATCCCGGACATCAGAGAGAGAGAGAGAGAGAGCACATGCCACTCCACCCCTGCCTTCACTCACCACCAGCAGGACGAAGCTCTGCAGAAAAAGAAAAAGCCTATCTACAGGTAGACACGTCCACCCCTCCTACTTCACTCCGATCGGCGACGTCAGCGAAGAGAGCAGGAGGGAAGGGGCCGCAGGCGAGGCCGACCCTCGGAGCAAACAAGAAGAGCAGAGGGGAAGAAGGGTGGGAGCGGTAGAATGGGTGTGTCTTGGAACTGTCATGTGGACCATTCTAACGGCATTATCACGGGCTAACGGGGTTACCACAATCCTCCATTTCTCGAGGTAAAAAATCCCGATCTTGGGACATTAGACAAAATTTCCCTCTTTCTATCCGTATTCCCGACGGGATTTGCTACCATGGGAAAAAAATCCCGTTCTACCAAGGCCGTACAGGACAGGAGCTACTGCCGTGGATCTCATCGGAGGGAGTCCCGCCGGTCCGGTACACACCTGTCCTCGGTCCTCGACTCGATGCCCCACGTTGCATCTGTACATCATCCTCCACATGTCCCTCTCTCCGTCAGCGCCCCCACCCACGACACACCACCACGCCGGGAGGGAGACGGTCCCAGCCCACGATCCGCGGCCGGACGGGACGGGGCTCCCCGCCGTCCGCTTCACTCGCGTCGCGGTCTCGGCCCCCGCCCGCCGCCCGCGTGAACTTTACTCGAGCGGCTAAACCCGGCCGGCGGTTTCCTCGGGTAAATGACGCGGAACCCCAACCCAAAGCCCCCAGCCAGCAGAGGTCAGAGGTCACGGCTCACGGCACCGCGTTTCTCCAGTCTCCCCCCTCGGAAACATCCCGCCCGCTCCCTTTCACCGCAAGCTTTCCCCACCATCCCCTCCCCCCGTCCCCTTCCTCCTCCTGGCGGTGGCGACGCGATCACGACACCGAGACTTCCGCCCCCTCCCCGCCGATCGCCTCACCGCGCGCCCTGATAAGAACCCGGCCGGGGGGCGGGGGAACTCGGAGCCCCTAGCCGAGCAGGGGGGCCGCGAGCCGAGATGAAGAACCTGTTCAAGGGCAAGATCAAGTGGCAGCACCGCTCCAACGACCACGCCGCCTCGCAGCAGGGGCAGTCGTCGTCGACCTCGCCGGCCAGCTCCCCGTCGGGGACGGCGCCGGCGCCCGCGCTGTCCTCCGCCGCGCCGGCCTCCTCCCCCTCCCCCTCCCCTTCCGCCCCGGCGGCGACGGTTGGTGGCGGGAGAACCGGGGGAGGCGGGGACGACTACATGTACTCGGAGGAGGAGTTCCAGATGCAGCTGGCCATGGCGCTCTCGGCGTCCAACAGCGACTCCAGGGGGGACCGGGACAGGGACCAGATCAGGGACGCCACGCTCATGAGCCTCGGCGGGGCCGACCGCTTCGCCGCCCGCCGGGACGACGCCCACACCGCCGAGTCGCTCTCCCGCCGATACTGGGTGAGCCTCCGCTCCTCGCACCGCCGGATTCCATTCGCGCTGAGCTGGAATGCTGATTCCGCGCCCTTCAGAGTCTCTAATGAGATATAGTACTAGTACTATTATTTAGGTTTCGGGTGCTTAATTACGCTAGTTTTCAGAATTGATGCACTTAATGTGGACCAAGATTTATACTTAGTATTTCAGAAGAAATGTAGATCCAGAATCCGGTGGTGCTACTTGCTTCTAGTTCACCTCCACCATTTACCATTTCAATCCATGATACTACTAAGTTTGTCTATCGTTGCCTGAATTGGTAAAGTTTTTTAGTTGGAATATAAGTCAAGTTTCTCTGTTCATATCACTATATTCACATTTAAAATCGGTCAATGGGGTTTGTTGGATAGTAGTGGGCTAGTAGCTGTATCTGGATTGCGGGCAAGCTTCACCTCAGTCCACAGTGCAAAATCACAACAGAGCAGCTACCCTTCTATGCCAGTTAGCTGCTGCATGTTGTGCTGGTGGACTGCAGAAGTAAAAACACAAAAGGCAATGGGGATCATCCAGGCTTGTGGTTGCAACTACAGGCTTGGTGGACCACATCCAGCTTAGACATGCTATCTGTTGCTGCTTCCTATTTATAGAAAGAAGTTAGATATTGGTGTTCTTTCCTTACCACACAATTTAGCTTAAATACTCACCATTCAACAATATCTATTGTCTGTTATATATATATATATATATTTGTAAAAAAAAGTCGCTGCTGGATGACACTACCAATTGTTTTACTAGTTTTTAATATGTCATTCATATACTTAGTGTGCCAGATACTATCCACTGCTGCTTTGTAGTTGTAGCTATTCTCCTTGGCCAGGCAAATGCCAGGCTCTAATGAGATATATTACTAGTATTACCTCCGACCCATATTAATGTACTCAACTTTGTCTAGATTCATATGTATCTAGTTAAGTATTTAGACTAGATGCATGTGTATCTAGACAAACTTAAGTACATTAATATGGATCGGAGGGAGTACTATTATTTAGGTTTCGGGTGCTTAATTACGCTAGTTTTCAGAATTGATGCACTTAATGTGGACCAAGATTTATACTTAGTATTTCAGAAGAAATGTAGAGCCAGAATCCGGTGGTGCTACTTGCTTCTAGTTCACCTCCACCATTTACCATTTCAATCCATGATACTACTAAGTTTGTCTATCGTTGCCTGAATTGGTAAAGTTTTTTAGTTGGAATATAAGTCAAGTTTCTCTGTTCATATCACTATATTCACATTTAAAATCGGTCAATGGGGTTTGTTGGATAGTAGTGGGCTAGTAGCTGTATCTGGATTGCGGGCAAGCTTCACCTCAGTCCACAGTGCAAAATCACAACAGAGCAGCTACCCTTCTATGCCAGTTAGCTGCTGCATGTTGTGCTGGTGGACTGCAGAAGTAAAAACACAAAAGGCAATGGGGATCATCCAGGCTTGTGGTTGCAACTACAGGCTTGGTGGACCACATCCAGCTTAGACATGCTATCTGTTGCTGCTTCCTATTTATAGAAAGAAGTTAGATATTGGTGTTCTTTCCTTACCACACAATTTAGCTTAAATACTCACCATTCAACAATATCTATTGTCTGTTATATATATATATATATATATATATATATATATTTGTAAAAAAAAAGTCGCTGCTGGATGACACTACCAATTGTTTTACTAGTTTTTAATATGTCATTCATATACTTAGTGTGCCAGATACTATCCACTGCTTCTTTGTAGTTGTAGCTATTCTCCTTGGCCAGGCAAATGTCTGCTCCCCCCCCCCCCCCCCCTCTTTGATTTGTCCATTAATCTCAAATTCTCGGTCAGTATATTTACGATTGCATTCCATTCTGATTTCCAGGACTACAACTTTCTCGATTACCATGAGAAAGTTGTTGATGGTTTCTACGACATATTTGATCCCTCTATGGAATCCTCTAGGCAGGGGAAGATGCCATCACTAGAAGATCTTCAAACAGGCATAGGGGACCTGGGCTTTGAAGTCATTGTAATCAACCGTGCCGTTGATACTGCCTTGCAGGAGATGGAGCAAGTGGCGCAGTGCATCTTGTTGGACTTTCCTGTTGCAAATATTACGCTCCTAGTGCAAAGAATAGCTGATCTTGTTACAGATAATCTAGGTGGACCTGTGAAAGATGCAAACGCCATGCTTGGAAGGTGGTTGGAGACAAGTACTCAGCTGAGAACCTCGCTGCATACTAGCTTGTTGCCGATTGGCTGCATTAAATTAGGGTTGTCTCGTCATCGTGCTCTACTTTTCAAGGTCAGCTCCCTCCCTCTCTATGTGTGTATGTCGGGAAGTGCATGTGTAGTGCCCCTGTTATTCCCTCAGAATTGTAGAATATCTACGAGGATGAAAATGGAGCGGAAGCGACGGAACTGAGTGCTGCCATTAGCGGAAGTGGAAACGAATACAGAAATACTAGAGATGATTACGAAAGCAAATACTGCCGGTAATGAATACAGAGCAAATACGATGTAGACGCGATACGGAAGTGAAAGTTTGCCCGAACTCAAAAACCCCTTGGTCCATAAAGAAAAACACAACCAAACCAACAAAGTTGTTCAATTACGCGCCAATGAAGAGGCAACGAGGTGTGCCGGCGATCAGGCATGGATGATGGGAGTAGGAGGTGTGTAGTTCAGAGGGATGAGGATCACAGTAGTGGATGATTAGTTGTTTGTGGATATGATTTGGTTGGGCCAAAAATTTATATGGGTTGGGCTGGAGTGGGCTATACAGACTAAAGATAAACGGAAATTCTATGCGGATACGGAAATTCCGTTGCTGCGGGAGTTATGCCAGAACATGCTGTTCCGTTTCCGTTTCGCTTCCACTTTGTAAATGTCTGTTTCCGTTTCTGTATTTCTGTTCCATTTCCAAAAAAATTCTGGAACGGGCGGAAGTTTACGCTCCTTTTTCATCCCTCCGCCAGTCGTATTTATACCAGGCAGACCTTTGAAAAGTGCAGTTTTATCAATCATTAACCAGTTCCTAGAATCCTAGTCCAGGGCTTGGATAAATATATTAATCCCATACCGATTGCCACCCTGATGACCTAATGCCAGTGGAGTCAGTCACTCACCAACAAAGTTAACCTTGAATCTATGTGTACATTTATTTCACTATTTGCTGACCAAAATTAAGTTTGAACACTACCGTCGCTCCATTTCCATCTGTTTACCATTGTGAACTTGGAACTGGGTACCCAATAAATTATATAGACCAATGTGGCATCTGCAGACAGCATTATACAGCTTCACATGGATAGAGGTGCCTGGGCCCAACATGTGGCTGTGGCGGAATAAAGGGTAGGAAGAAAACTTCCATACTCTAATCTAGGAGATGATATGATTGTTCTGCTAGGCTTTGGTTTGGACAACTTCCATACTTGAACTCGTTTGGTTATTAAGATGTATGTAGTCTAGATAACATCAGTACATTTGTTCGCTGTCTATGTCTTTCTTTGAAACTTAAAATCAGTCAGCATTTTTGCCTGATATAGAAGGAAGGATCAATCTTTACCTAAAATACCTCCTTCATTGTTTGGCATGTTTAATTGTTTACTAATCACTGCATGCCCCGTTCGCACCCACTTTATATCATCTTGTGAAAAAAAAATCTTTGTACCTTGTTACAAGACTGACTGATGTCACCATGTTCTATGGAAGCATATCAAATTATTGATGTACTTGGCCATTTGAATGGGTTATTATGTGTTTACATGTATGTTAACATGTTCTGTGGAAGAATATCAAATTATTGATGTACTTGGCCATTTGAGTGGGTTATTATGTCCTTACATCTATTTCTTCGCGAGCCTGTCAGACAGCAGAGAGCAACACGTTGATATTGTATTCATTACTAAGTGATGAATTTCTTATTTCTGTCTAAAAATGAAGTGGCAGAGGTCAAACAATGCTCAAGAGTCAAGAGCAAATGCAGAAAAACCAAAATATATTGAACATAACACTAGATCTGTTCATTTGCCTAACATATGTAGCATTCTTATAACTTGTGGCTCTTTGTGCAGATTCTTGCTGATAGTGTTGGCATTCCATGCAAACTTGTCAAAGGGAGTAATTACACTGGTGATGAGGATGATGCTGTTAACATAATTAAGGTGGACAAAGAAAGGTATTGAAAAAATTGGGCATTGCGATTTGTTCACGGCATAGTAATTTCTCAGGGAAACACAATTCAAGTGCATTGTTCATCTGCTACCATTATTGCCGATGCATTTTAATTAATTTGTTTTGTCAAGTTTGCTAAATAAAATTTGTGCTGCAACCTGCAGGGAGTTTTTGGTAGATCTGATGGCTGCTCCTGGTGCTCTTATTCCAGCAGATGTTTTAAGTTGGAAGGGCAGTTCGTCAAATTCTAACCATAAACTTGGCCAGAAACCTATCCAGAATCAAATGGCTGGGTCATCAAGTACCATTTATCCTAGTCTGGGTGCCAATGCATTGCCACTTGAACGTAAAGGTGATCAATTACCTTTATTTGACGGTGGTGATTGGATGTCGGCCAGTCAATCTGGATACGAGAAAGAGGCAGCCACAACACATTCACAAACCTCTTCCAGTGGTACACCATCTGTTACTGCTGCAGGTATTTTTGATGGTTCCTGGACATTAGTTTCTCCTGAGCAACCGAACGAGCCGTCAACTTCTGCTGGGACATCGTCACAGCAGAAAGTTATATCCCCAGGTGGAGAACATCCTGGGGCCGGGAATATAAAACTAAGCCCAGGTCAGCAGGAAAGTACAGAGCCCAATAACCTATTTGCTGAGCTTAATCCTTTTGGGCGTATTGAGTCAAAGAAAGCTTCAGCACCATTCAACGGGCCAGATAATAGAAACAACGAGTTACAAAGGCGTAGAGAGAATATAGTCCCTAGCACTGGAAGACCACAGCAAAGATTGGTTATGAAAAACTGGTCCCCTTACAATGATGTTTCCAACAACAAGCAGTACAACTATGTTCAGGACTCATTTGCACGTAGAAATGTTGGTGATAACGTTGTATCATCATCGCAGGTGCCACGGTCAGCTGCAAATAATACTAGTCTTAATATTGGAGCACGTAATGACAGATCAAATGCAGTATCAGCTCATAGTAATGACAGTTTTATGGCTGGTTCCTCTGCCATGAAGAGGCCTTATGTAGCTGAGATTGGGAAGGCTGCTGAAAATGTTATGCATGGTGATTTGAGCAAAGGTCCTACAGGTTCTAGACTGGAGGATCAACCACCATTTGAAAGACATAAACGGGGTGATTCTGCTGAACGAAGGGTTCCGATCAATTCAGTTCAGAACCAAGCAAAAGAACATGAAGCTAAGTTCGACGGAAAGCAAGACCATAGGAAGTTCCCTCCTGATCCAAAGAAGTCTCCACTGGACAGATTCATGGATGTGTCAATGCCATCAAGAAATCCAGAATCTATTTCACCATCCTCTGCCAGGTCACACAGGCTTGATTGTGTGTTCGATGATGTTTCTGAATGTGAAATTCCCTGGGAAGATCTTGTAATTGGTGAAAGGATCGGCTTAGGTATTTCTTTGCAACCAAGTTTTGATGTATTCCTTACTGCCCTTTGCACTAACAAGTTGAACTGACACTATTTAGGTTTAGGGAAAAATATTTATATTATACTTATCATACACTATCAAATTGTTAGTGTGGCTCAGTTATGCACTTCTAATCTTTGCTCTGTTAAGAGCCAATTTGCTGCAAACTTGCATCTTTGTCTTTCCACACGAGAAAATAATTGAATGAATTACTTTCTCCTTCCAATAGGTTCATATGGAGAGGTGTACCGTGCTGATTGGAATGGAACAGTAAGCGGTTGTTTCCCTTTGTTTGTATATCTTGAGATTAGCCCTTTTTACATGCATGAAATGGTCGACATGATTAGAGACCAAATCTAGGACCATCGTCACCTTTTCCTTCTTAAGTTGGTTCTGTCAATGCATTGAACTTTTTGTTTATTTGCAGGAAGTAGCTGTGAAGAAATTCTTGGATCAAGATTTCTATGGTGATGCCTTGGATGAATTTCGAAGTGAAGTAGGTGAAATTACACGTTTTTTTTAAGAGTACTTAGTGTATACTATATATTCTGGTTTAGTTCATTCTCGATGTACTTCTTTTTATAATTGCATATATTCTCTTTGCAAGGTGCGGATTATGCGTCGACTGCGTCATCCAAATATTGTTCTCTTTATGGGAGCTGTTACACGCCCTCCAAACTTATCTATTGTATCTGAGTACCTTCCAAGGTATTCCAGTTTTGTGTCTATCTTATTTTGTGCACAGCTTGGTATAATCTCCTGCTTTTCCTATACCAAGTTACAACTTAGAAATATCTGCGTCCAGATATCATTGAAGAAATTACCTACATGAGAAGTTCCTTTTAGTATTTAGCTTTGAATTGGCACCTAATACTGAAGGTGCTACATGCTGCTTCATTGGAAAAAAGTACTTCTGCTAATTGGATTCATAGAATCTGATGAACAGAAGTATTTTGGTTTACTGGAGGTGGCATATGGCTCTAGCATAATGTCATGTAAATTGTGTTCCGGTCTTAAGCAAGTCTATAATGGATTTATGGTTTAGTTTGATGGCCTACCCTTGATTTCATTGTTATTTCCTTGCGCAGGGGAAGTTTATATAAGATCCTTCACCGTCCTGGCGGCCAAATTGACGAGAAGCGGAGGATTAAGATGGCCATTGATGTGGTATGGACAAATTTTCAATATTTTCTTTGGTATTTTGTTTATTTGCCCCTGCTTATGTAGATGATTGTTTTCTCATAAGGCCAAAGGCATGAATTGCCTGCACACTAGTCTACCAACAATTGTTCACCGGGATCTTAAATCACCTAACTTGCTGGTTGACAATAATTGGAATGTCAAGGTGTGTTCTCTTTTTGCATTTAACAATTACTCCGTAGAACTTTTTGATGGCTCATAGTCGTATTGATGTTGGTTGTGGTCTATTTGTTCCCCAATGATATGAGGCAGGTTTGTGATTTTGGACTTTCACGCTTGAAGCACAGCACATTTTTATCATCCAAATCAACTGCTGGAACTGTAAGTAACTATCACCTCTAATCTGTACCATTACAGGAAGATTTTCAGTTTTTTGTCACACTAAATACTTACTAGTTCTGTTTTTCAAAAATTTATTCCACCAGCCTGAGTGGATGGCACCTGAGGTCTTGCGGAATGAGCAATCAAATGAAAAGTGAGTGATTCTTGACGCATCTCCTTCTAACTGTTTGCTTAATGTCCTTGCAAGTCTCATTTACTTATTCATTCTGAATAGTTTTGTTTGAAGCAGCGATCTACCCATTTGAATTGTTGTGTTTCCAGCTCAAAAAAATAATTTAAGCAAGGGTAAACTCTGTTTTATATTGAGAGCATAAACAAAGTAATGTTTTAACTGAAAAATAAAGATGACTGTGTATTGGCTCCAGTGCCGCTTAGAATTTACATCTATATCTATATCTATATCTATATCTATACCACTATATAGTGTAGGAATAACTTTGAATATCGGCTGTTGGATGAAGCCGATCCAACGGTTGAGATGTGGCAAATCCGAGTAGTCTTGGCCGTTGGATATTCTCTTGATCACATTGGATTTTGCCATGTGTACCAATCTAGAAGGTTCCACACTTCAGCTTATGCACAAACCTGGAAACAAAGACACTTCTCCTTCGTTCTAGACTCTTCCATACTTTAGTTATTCAAGTTTTACAATATGTACATAAGACATACATTCTCATTTGTTCTAGACACTTCCATAGTTCAGTTCTCCCATGTGTTTTTTTTTACAAGAATTGATATCTATTTTTATTTTATTTTATTCTATTTTGATTCAAAGTTAACAACATCTTCCCAAAGTCTAACTTTCTTTGCAAATGGAATACTCAACTGTTTTTGTGTATTTCACATAAGTTTTCATCAAACATTATGTTGTTATAGTTTGGTTTTGAATGAGATGGATGATGATCTTAATTTTTTTATGTGTGATTCTAAATGTATATGTTTACCTATTATAATGTGGTATGTTGATATCTGGTCACACTTCTCTCTTACGTGCAAGGCACGTGTAACTTACTAGTAACAGTAGTGTAGAATCTTTTCACATTGATGTAATAATAATACTGGGTAACATATCTAACACTGTATCTTGGTGTGACGACTATGTGCGTACCTGACTATCCTTCAGAGGCATGTTTTCAGTTTTCATACTTGAACTTTTGATTCCTAGAGTTGGGATGGGAGAAAATACTTCTTTTGAAGGACCATTGTAACCCTTTATAGGAATGGAAATGTGATCTCCCTCTTAAATCCTTCAAGCTTGTCTTTCTAATTTTTTCCTTGAGTGGTGTGGGACATCTTAATCGATCTTACTCAACCATTATCGGAATGCAGGTGCGATATCTACAGCTTTGGGGTTATCTTGTGGGAGCTAGCAACACTAAGAATGCCGTGGGGCGGGATGAACCCGATGCAAGTCGTGGGAGCTGTTGGCTTCCAGGACCGAAGGCTTGATATCCCCAAGGACATCGATCCTCTAGTCGCGAGGATTATATGGGAGTGCTGGCAGAAGTAAGTCTCAAGCACTCTTGTGTCATCTCATGTCTTCCTGTTTAGGTCTTAACAACTCAGAATTATGTCGCTGATGCAATTATTATCTGGTTTTATGAATCTCCAGGGATCCGAATCTGCGCCCTTCATTTGCACAGTTGACAACTGCTCTGAAGACGGTCGAAAGGCTAATAAGCCCGTCCCACCCGGAGGCGCAGAGCCCCCCTGTGCCCCAAGAGATCTGGGTGAACTCCTCTACCCCATGACAGACGATAGGCAGGCATTCCACCCTCAGTTAGGAATTGTTGCTTGCTGAGGTGTGCAGTGTGCAAATGTGGGCGCGTTGTATAAAGATTGAGCGCCCCAGATGTGATAGACATCCTGCTGCCGTGGCAAAAGCTCCAGCGGCAGCCAGTGAGTATTTACTTGCAGAGTCGCCCATGAAGGGCAGAAGCAACGGTCGGCAGAAGAGAGGGAGGGGCGTCTTGTCTGATCTGAACTACTCGTATATTTGTCCGTGCTTGCAAGTGGATTAATTAAATTAGTTGCACTGTGCTTGTAAAAATATAGTACTACTACTACACCTGCTCGCTTTGCTGTCTCGAGCTACTCACCCACCGGCACTGACTGATGTACACTCATTAACGTCTGCAGCTGGATGCTGCGTATCGTACTCTTATCAGTCTTATGTGAGTGCCAGTATGCAACTGTTCAAGAGGTTTGTGTCGTAGCAGCATTTTTCTTCCAGTGAAAATGATCTACTCCCTTCATTCATATATATAAATATAAGATGTTTTGGCTCTTTCAGTATGGACTGCGGGCCTGCTTGGATTGAGCTAGGTTCCGTCCTGCCAACCACGGGTGCGCGGGGAAGATGCATCTTCAGACATATGCTTATATTTCGTGTTTCCTTTACACTGCCTTTGGATGTCTTTATTGAAGGGCAGGAAACTGAATTGGTATTCAGCTGGCAACAATACAGGCGTTTGGCTGGACACATAAACTGTATTGGAAATGAAAAACCAATTCAGCCCGTTTTGGCTCCCACGTAAAACTTCCTCCCACAATTCAGAGGCTCGCCGCTCCGATTTGGACTGAAATCGATGTCTCCCGTAAAAGAAAACGTTTCATCCTCGTGACCACAAATAGAAGAAGAAAAAGAATGGGAGATGAGAGGGAGCTCGGCTGCGACCTAGCAGGAAGCTCAGCGGCAACCACCACGGTGCACCCCTCTCCCCATTCCTCGTCGGTCTCTCCCCCCTCTTAACCATCCACGGTACCGGCTTTTGCATCCCTCCCGCATCCCCTTGTCCGCGCTACTATAGCTCCACCCCTGCCCCTTCCCCATCTCCGACGACGCCGCCATGGATCTTGGTCCTGGTCCCCAGCCCCGACGATGGGGAGACGAGAGGAAGTACGGCGGCGAGTGCCATCCCGTCTGTCGCGCCCCATCCTCCGAGTTATATCCCCCTACCTTGGCTCCGATCTGTCCCATGGATGTGCTCCCTCAAGTTCCTCTAGATTGTTGTTACTTAATCAGCAATTGATGAGTTCCTCTAGATCGTTGTTGCTTAATCAACAATTGATGGTACATATATATAACCTTCTAACAGACTGGAGTATTGGACGTCTGATCTGAATCAAGATGTAGGGACCAATTCCAGTGTTTATTGTCCAAACAGGATTTGGTATTGAAACCTCAAAGGCATTTCAAAGGTCAATTCAGTGAACAAACAACCAATTCCAGTGTTTATTGTCCAAACGAAGCTTTAGTGTTCAATATGTCCCTGAAGAGTAGCCAGCAAAAAAATAACCTTGAGAGTGGCCCTCGAAGCCCAAATGTATGCATGGTTGTCATCAACTTCCAGACCAAATGCGATTGTTTTGTAGGCATTTCTTGCGGAAAAGGGAAGGCCATGCAACAGTAAACGTTGATTTGTAAGGTTAGAAGACTGAAAGTCATGCAAAATGGAATGCACAAGCTCCAATTCCCTCGCTGCCGCATTAGTTGACAATAGTCATTAAAACCTTGTCATCTTTGGTGTGGAAAAAAATATGTGGAAAGATTGATTGCAAGGGTTTATCAAGTAACCATGTGTCTAGCCAGAAAAAATAGGTCTACCATCATTAGTTATAACAAAAGAGAAAGAAATAAGTTGTGGAAGCTGTTGGTTTACTATTTTCCAAACAAATGAAGGAGAGGAGGGTTTGTGGGCTATGTTTGGGAGTAGTTTTGGTGGTACCAATGAGCCCAAGGTAGATCGGGTCTTTGGAGAAGCTTAAAGGCGAATTTCATTAATAGGCAGTCATTTTAAGTACCTATATCTCTAATGACTAGAGAACCATTCTCTTTAGGAGTACACACACTTTCCCACGCAATAAGACATTTTGAGCCAATGCAAGTTCATTAGTCCAGAAGAAAGATCTACGGAGCGCATCGAGGGTTTTAATAAAAAAAATGGCAGACAAAAAACAGACATAAATAAATTACCAAAGCATCTAGAATGGAAGAAATCAACGTTAGCGTCGTCCCTTTGGAGAGTAGTTTGACTTTCCAACCAAACATTTTTTTTTCTGAAATTGTCTATAATGGGGTGAAAGGTGTGTAGCTTTGTGGGTGAGAGGGGTAGGCCTAGGTAAGAAATAGGGAAAGATTGTTTATCACATTGCATAGCATTATCTCTGGCTAGATTCAATGTCTCATTTATCATGATAGGTAGGAAGAAAGTCTTACTGAAGTTGATGGAGAGGCCAGCGGCCATAGCAAAATTATCCAAATTTTCTTTTAGTTTTAGAGCTACTCCAGAGTAAGCCTTTGCAATGATTAAGGTGTCATCTGCATATTGCAACATGATAGGGGAATCTTGTTTATGTAGAGGGTGGAAAAACCCATCGTGAGAGAATGCATTGTGTATCATTCTTTGGAGAACGGATGCCACAATTACAAACAAATAGGGCGAGAGGGTATCACCTTGTCTAAGACCACTCCTACATTTCATACAGCTTCCAAGTATTCCATTAAGAATAACTGATGTTTGGCCAGTGTGAAGTATTGAGGAGATCCAACGTCTGAAGAAGGAGAGAAGTCTTTAATTTTTAAAATGTAGAGCAGGGAATCCCATGACACTGAATCAAAGGCTTTGTTAAAAATCTAACTTAAACACCATAGCTGGTGTCTTTCTTTGCTGGCAAGTGGTTATAAGGTCTCCTGCATATATAAAAAAGATTGCAATATTCCTTCCTTGCAAGAATCCACTTTGATCATTATGGATCAGTTTTGGGATAATTGGTTTAAGCTTGTTAAGTGAGAACCTTAGCTAAGGCTTTAGGGGTCCCATTTTGGAGGTAGACTAGTCTAAAGGCGTCGGGGGAGGTTGCAACACTTGTTTTTGGCAGCAGGACCATGTAGGCTAGATTAAACCTATGTAGATCAACCTTGTGGTCAAAGAAGTAAAAGCAGAATGGCAACAACGTTGATTTAAGACAGTGACAATATTTCCTAAAAAACAATGGCCCAAAAAAGGGAGTACAATTAGAAGGTTTTTCTATTCATTAGTCACCTGAAATACTAATTTGGGTCAATCGATTTTTCGTAAAGCTCTGACGCCAAACAAGTTGGCCCATTGTAAGTCGCACCAATGTAGTCGTGGACAGCTCAAGTCGCTGGTCCCATTGCAGGAGACATCTAACTAACGTTTTTTATGTTTCCTATGTAATCTTCCTTCCTCACTAATCAACCCTCCTCCTCTCCCCCACCCTACGATATTTAAGGTTATCCTTACGAAAGCCCCAAAATACACTAGTAGAAAACAAGGCTTTCGTTCAGGCCTGGCCAGCCCATTAGTCCCGATTCAGTCACGAACCGGGACCTATGGGGGCATTCGTCCCAATTCGTGCGCCCAGGGGGCCGACCGGGCCTCCTGGGGCATTGGTCCCGGTTCGTCTGGACCCTTTTGTCCCGGTTCCAGACACGAACCGGGACTAAAGGGTGTCGCAATCTTTAGTCCCGGTTGGTGGCTTGAACCTGTACTAAAGGTAGGACCCTTAGTCCCGGTTGGAGACACGAACCAGTACTAAAGGTCTATTTTTTTCTTTTTTTCTTTTTCTAAATAGAACAGTTTGTGTTTTTAGATTTTGAATAACTGTTAGAATATTTAGAGTTTTTAATGAAACTTTTTTCTTTAGGTAATTTTTTTAATAAACTTTCTGTTAGTGCCAGTAGTTTTCAAATTTAAATAGTTTAAACTTGAATTCTTTTGAAATTGTAGGGGAACGCAACAGAAAACAAAAATTTCCGCACTACGAACACGCCCAGGACCACTATGGAGACTGCATACAAGGTTTTGATCTGATCGTTACCGACTCGTAGCGCAGCGGAAGTAGAGTCGATGTAGATCGTCGGTGCAGATCCCCGCAGCTAGGATTTACAACCTCCCAACCGCGAGGATGTTCTCCCTCGTCTGCTCCTCGAACAGCGCTCCAGGAGGCGGTCGGACAGTCCCTCGGACGGTGTCACGGACAGCCCTTCGGGAGGCCCCTCGAAACTCGATCGGTAACTCGGACAGCCCTTCGGGAGGACCCTTGAAACTCGAACGATAATTTGGACAGCCCTTCGGGCAAAAGATCGAAACTACGACCTCTCTACGGGGTTGCACACATACGGTGTCAGCTATCCGGCAGGGCTTCGCCGTCCAGAACTAGTTCCTGCCGGAACCCAGACAGCCTTTCGGCTCTACGAAACTATTTCGCTGGGAGGGAGAGAGAAAGCCAGATCATGCATGGCATTTGTATAGAACTCAAGGGAGAGCTTGGATCAAAGATATGGGGCTGCCCTCACACCTCTATTTATAGGAAACCCAAGGGGGCTTTCTTGGCTCCCAAGTCCTTCTAGAAGGCTTTCCAAAAATATCTCAAGTAGTACTTTTTACTATTCATGACACCACTTTTTCGCGTCCGAAAAATCCGAAAATATTTCTGTGGGTCTTAGAATAATTCCAACACCCACTAAAAAGATTTTGGGCGCGTTCCGAAACAATTCCGGATTAGTGATTTTCATCTGCGAAAAGCAACCTAAGAATTTCCGGCAGCTCCGGAACATTTCCGGCAGCTCCGAAATATTTCCGAAAAAAATATTTTATTCTTTTCTCCAGAAAAATTCCAGAAGTTACCAGAACAATTCTGGCACCCTCCAAAAGTACCAGGTGCTTACCGAAACCTTTTCGGCTTAGTGGTTCACTCCGAAACAACTTTTCGGTTTTACCGAAACTATTCCGGTGTTCTCTCTCCAGAACTTTTCCGTTTTCTCCGAAACCTTTTCGGTGACTTTCTCTTAGACTCCCTGTCTAGTATTCAGCAGATAGATGACCCTTAAGCGTGTGACCCTATAGGTTCGGTGAAGTATAGACATGACCCGGAACACTTTCCGATCAATGATCAACATCGGAGCCGTGGACACCCATATTGACCCCTATACCCACACGAATAAATATTCGAGTGAACCTCCAGTTGCCGTGTGCTATTCCTGTTGCTTCGCGATATGTTACAAACACCCGAGGTGAGACTTATCGGCATCCCCGTGAATCAACAACTTGTCCACTATGCCAGTTACCTCGTTTCCGGTATTGTTCTCTTTTCTCGTTCCCGTGTTCCGGCATCCCTGTGATCAAATCACACTGTGTCTGGCCAGACGATGGTGGATACTGTAACACCGAGAGGGCCCGAAGAATATCTCTCCATCGACGGAGGAGCAAATCCCAATCTTGAGCTACCTAGTTCCTGGTCATACTTTTCCGTGAACCCGTAAGCCGCCGTAATAGCCACCCTTTTACAGATGACGTTTAACAAACCCCAAAGTTCACGAAGCAAGTACGAAGGAACTCGATACTCTCATGGTCTAAGGAATTATGCAAACGCTCAACTTTCTCTGTGTTATAATCCATTAACTGGTGACGAATGTATCTCATAGCATAACATCAATCTGGGTCGATTCAACATAAATGTTCTTCTAACATTGTGCCCTCAAAATTGCCGGCATAGTCATGCCCATGATCAGGAAAACAGAACCATCATGCAACACTTGAGCTAGTCTTAGAGGCGAGACTAGGAATATATATTTTTTTTATCCGTTTATTATTCCACACGTGCATATGAGTCTTCCTCCGAGCCTCGTGGTTATTGCAGACTCGAGAACCATAGCAGTTATAGCATGGAATATAAACATAATTAGGAACATGGGGATAAATAATAACATTTATTATTGCCTCTAGGGCATATCTCCTACAGACTCCCACTTGCACTAGAGTCAATAATCTAGTCAATGCTAATGCACTTTACACCTACGGCATACTGGTGTAAAATATGCTTCACATGTGGTATAGCCTGATGTCCAACGGATCTGACAACTTCAACTCCGTGTGTATCTTTGCATATCCTCGCGTTTTCACGCTTTCACAAAATTCATATTTTGTGTGGACTTGGCTTTGTATATATGCGAATCACTGGTCGAACCTTGATTACTCAGACTGAGCTATGGAGCAACTATCTTCAATAGTGTTCCATTGACCAAAGCCATATTGGAACCATACTAAGTTCATGAATGAACTATATGATTCAACATTTTCTTTGTCGCTTCTAAAGCGTCATCATACTCAGCCTTTGTTATAGAATTTGCCACAGTAACCTGTTTGGAACAATTCCAACTTAATGTGCCACCATATCGTGTATCACACAAAAACCCTTAACTTAGATCGAAAATCGCATGGAGCATTGATGAAGACTATATTGATGTAATTACTTACAACAAGCACTTCATAATCTCTTCTTGCGAGAAAACATGTCATCAGTGCTACTTTAGTACTCAATGACATTTTTCACTTTTGTCCCATGATCAGTACTTTGATCACTTTGGTATCTATACTCGCAACAACTTGGGAGTACTGGACATATCTGGTTGTTTTATATACCATGGAATACATGATTAATCCAAACACAAAGGTGTATGGAATATCCATCATGTATTTTGCTCATCAGTGTTATAGGACACCGAGTCTTGCAAAAACTCTTTCCATGTGACTTCGGCAAGAATCACTCCTTGGCGTTTTTAACGCTAAACTGTTTTAGCATCTTGTCAATATGTATTTTGGCTTAGCCCTATTAGGCAATTATATCTCGTAGATAATTATGCCTAATATCAAGACTACTTAGCCCAAGCACTTCGTCGAAAAACTATTTTCAATGAAGTCTTAATTTGTGTCAAGAAATTTATATTATTTCCAATTAACAATGTGTTAGGCACACAAGGTTTTTAGAAATATTATTATGCTCCCACTTACTTTCTTGTAGCCACAAGCATCTTCGTTATCCATCGATGAAATCAAACTCTTTTGATTATTTCATCAAAAACGAAGATTCCAACTCCATTATGCTCTCTTTTGTCCATCGCAGGAACTCTGAAGTTTGCATACTTACTAGCATCCTCTGGACTGACAAAATACCTTGGACTGTATCTCCAAGGCAGTATTTCCATCTCATGGAAATCCTTTTGGCATCCATGTTTCATATCTCATGAATGAAATACGTATTAATTGCTAGTTTAACCCGAACCGACTTTAAGCATCGCTACGGAGAGACAATCTCGCCGTAGTTAATTCCTTGAAATTGTTATAAGCAACAAGTCGAGCTTTATGGATAAAACATTTTTATCCGTATCAGTTTATAGTTCCATTAATATTCGTTAGACTCTAAGTCTTCCGAATGGTCCATCAAGATACAATCTTGAATTACGTATATGGAAACTATCTCGGATTTGTATTGGCATTTAGCCAATTCCGGAGTCAGGGCCCATCATCGCTTCCTTGATTATCGTAGGTATGCTGTTGTCTAACAACAATATCTCGTTTGCGCACCTGAGAGGTTTGCACGAGTTTTGCCTACGTGGCTCAGTTGCAAGTTTGACCGAAGTCCATACATCTCATGTAGAGGCTTCCGTATCAGTTGCAGTAGGAAACTCTGGAATCACTTCCAAGGTTCCTTTCCTTTGATCTGATGACGAAGATACTGTTATCTCGTCGAGTTGCACTGTCCTCCGACTCACCTTTTTGCAAGAACCATTCTCTTTAAAAGCATACCGTTCTTTGTGGCAAAACCTTTTGCCTCGGTATAGTGGTGGAGGAATTCCCAATAATTTGGGATAACCTACAAAGTAGCACTTGTCTGATTTGGAATAGGTTTGTAAACAGTTTACACAATCCCCATATTCCAAATGTTAAGAAAAGATAAAACATGGTTGGGCGTACCATACCATGGCGTCATTTCAACAGACCTGATGGCGCTCCTTTCAGTGTAAAAGCCGTAGTCTCTAAAGCATTACATTAAAAGGGATAATGGCAAATTGATTTATGTCATCTTTGATCTTACCATGTCATAAATGGTTTGATTACATCTTCACGGACATTCCACTCACAGTGGTGTTCCGGGAGGTGTATGTTATGAAACTCTTTTCACAACTCATCAGACATTCGCTAAACTTGTAACTCAAAATATTCCTTTCTGCAATCGAATTGTAGAAACATAATTTTCTTGTTACAATAACTTCCACTTCATTTTTGAAAACCTTTTGAATGATTTCAAAAGATCCAGACTTACGTCTCATCAATTAAATATCCATATATCTACTTGAGTCATTTCTGAAGATAGATAAATCCACTACTAGTAACAACATTTATCGGACTACACACATCAAATGTATGATCACCAATACGTTTGTTGTTCGTTCCTCATGGCCTGTGAACGGTATTTCAGTCACTTCACCTTTCGGACGAAGGTTGCAAGTGTCAGATGATTCATAATCAAATGTCTTCAAAATCCATCATTATGAATTTCTCCATGCAGGTTTCTCCAATGTGACCAAATGCAGTGCCACACATATGTGGTATTCTTTTAGTCTTTCGACATTTAGCGTCAGTGTTATGGATGTATCATATTACCATCAATATTCGTAACATACATCCCATCCCCGATGGAAGCATGGCCCTTTATGTTATTCATAATACTGAACAACAATTGTTCTTTTATGAACAACCTTCTTGCAACATACTTTATGCAATGGGCTAGAGTGTATAAAACTCTAAAACGAATTATGAAAATAAATACAGATGGTGATACACCGATGGAAGGTATAGTAACTTTTACTATGTTCCCAGCGCGTATCTAAACCTCATTACTGGCAAGTCTTTTAGGCCGTTGTAGTTCTTACATCGAGTTTCAACAGAATGCAATCGAGCGGGTATCTTTGTGATTTAACTCACAATACCCAAGAATTAGTGATTAACATGTTTAACCATAATTCCCAAGAACTATATTTTTGACCAGCCTTCTATACATCAAAAACTTGTATGACATTCATACATGAGCTGGATATTCCAGTCTTCTTTCCTTTTTGCCTTTATACTTCTAACAGTTTAACTTTCAATATTTCTCCTACTCTCAGAAGAAGCACCCAACTTTAAGAGCGGCGTTAGCCCCGGACTTCCTAGGCGTGTGAGTCACACTAACACCCTTTGGACATTTCCTTTCTCTTTAAGTTGTTTGTTTTATTCACCTTCATCATATGACAGGCGTTCTTCTGGATCCCTCTCCTATCAGTCAAATGCCCAGTAAACACTTTACTAATACTTTGCAAACAAATATTGCTTTGGATATCTCATATCTTTTAGCCTTTGTCTGTATTTGAAAACAATTTTCAGTTCCATGAATATTACATAACTATCCCAAACTTGTGAAGTTCGGGTCTTATGGAAGCAAACGTATTGCACTTGACCACAATGGAATTCTAGCTTTTGGATCGAAGGACGAGAGTCACATCATCCATAGCATTAGCGGGAGGACACCGAAAGCATGCGATAGGACAAAATCCTTCTCGACACTCTTGAGGAAAATCCTCGCATTACGTTACCAACCGTAAAGTTTTGACCAGATATTTAACAGCTTATTCAATTTTAATAGGGAAGGTGGAAACGCGAGCCATTATTCTACAACTATTAGCAAATTATACTTAGACAATGTTCATAATTAATTGCACTCAGAATTAAACAAGTTAATTCTAAAATGCGCTCCCACTCAAATCAATATCTCTCAAAATTGATTATGAGTGATTCAAGATCCAAATATCAATACAACGCCATAGAATCATCATCTCATGACGAGGATTTTGATTTGGTAGGCCAACTTGCCGATCACATCTCTATGTGACTCTTGTTCATCTTTCGATGCGTGTGTTCCGAGCTCAGGACGATCCTGCCATGAACGTCAAGACAACCAAGTGATCTTGCTGCGAGGTCTGACCTCACCCGCCTTACATTTCTCCAATCGTTCGTACCCATGCATCCATGGCGCACCCCGAAAGGATAGATGCTGTGACGGTGCTACATTTGGGAGAACACTAACTACTTGATATTTTAAGTGAGAGATCACCCTAATAAAAAGCGACTACCGCGCAATCAAGAAGGGTGCAACTTAAGGGATAAACATCTCAGGTAATTCATAATTGCATGATATGGTATAGCCCCTTCTGACGGAGAAGTCAAGTATTTCTTCGTCTTTGGCATTTGCGTCGGAGTTCACCTTCGCGAAGTTTGCCACCACCTTGTCGATGCACCAAATAATATTGCTATCTCTATAGCTAATAAAATAAGTGCATTACATAAGGTTGACTCGCAGGTCATTAAAGTGACAATCATATGGCTCCAGCCATCATGCCGAATCATGACACGCAGGTCATGTTAATAAATTTACATTATATAGTCATCTCATACATAATCAAATTAATATGAGCTTTGCTATACCACATCACATGCACATCCTGCAAAACCAAGTTAGACGCCTCTAATCGGTTTATGCAAAATTTTATTTTACGTGGCTTCTAAGGTTTTGACTTAAACCGCAGCTACCAACGTTTATCATCAAGCATGATTATTCAAGTCGCTAGATTAACTTTGCGGGGTGTATGAAACACGAGATAATAAAATCTCGAGCCCCATACTGAACTTCGTCATACGCGTGATCCCCGTGCAGATCATATCTGCATTGCCCTTTAGTCTGCAGAATTTCTTCTTTCTCTAACTACGGTGGAATTCAACGAACTGTTAGCACTTCTTTGATCAATCAGGATCGCAGATTGCCAGAACTTTGAAACTCCACCATACTGTTATTGAGATCAGAAATACACAAATTCCAGGGAAGCAACAAGAACATCGGGTAACAGATTTCATCTGTCACCCGCATAAATAATTTTCAGCAATAGATCTGATCTACTCCAAAATTATATTATGCAATACCCATACATCTCTATGTATTCTAGATCGCAACATGCATCTACGCATAGCACGGCTCTGATGCCACTGTAGGGGAACGCAACAGAAAACAAAAATTTCCGCACTACGAACACGCCCAGGACCACTATGGAGACTGCATACAAGGTTTTGATCTGATCGTTACCGACTCGTAGCGCAGCGGAAGTAGAGTCGATGTAGATCGTCGGTGCAGATCCCCGCAGCTAGGATTTACAACCTCCCAACCGCGAGGATGTTCTCCCTCGTCTGCTCCTCGAACAGCGCTCCAGGAGGCGGTCGGACAGTCCCTCGGACGGTGTCACGGACAGCCCTTCGGGAGGCCCCTCGAAACTCGATCGGTAACTCGGACAGCCCTTCGGGAGGACCCTTGAAACTCGAACGATAATTTGGACAGCCCTTCGGGCAAAAGATCGAAACTACGACCTCTCTACGGGGTTGCACACATACGGTGTCAGCTATCCGGCAGGGCTTCGCCGTCCAGAACTAGTTCCTGCCGGAACCCAGACAGCCTTTCGGCTCTACGAAACTATTTCGCTGGGAGGGAGAGAGAAAGCCAGATCATGCATGGCATTTGTATAGAACTCAAGGGAGAGCTTGGATCAAAGATATGGGGCTGCCCTCACACCTCTATTTATAGGAAACCCAAGGGGGCTTTCTTGGCTCCCAAGTCCTTCTAGAAGGCTTTCCAAAAATATCTCAAGTAGTACTTTTTACTATTCATGACACCACTTTTTCGCGTCCGAAAAATCCGAAAATATTTCTGTGGGTCTTAGAATAATTCCAACACCCACTAAAAAGATTTTGGGCGCGTTCCGAAACAATTCCGGATTAGTGATTTTCATCTGCGAAAAGCAACCTAAGAATTTCCGGCAGCTCCGGAACATTTCCGGCAGCTCCGAAATATTTCCGAAAAAAATATTTTATTCTTTTCTCCAGAAAAATTCCAGAAGTTACCAGAACAATTCTGGCACCCTCCAAAAGTACCAGGTGCTTACCGAAACCTTTTCGGCTTAGTGGTTCACTCCGAAACAACTTTTCGGTTTTACCGAAACTATTCCGGTGTTCTCTCTCCAGAACTTTTCCGTTTTCTCCGAAACCTTTTCGGTGACTTTCTCTTAGACTCCCTGTCTAGTATTCAGCAGATAGATGACCCTTAAGCGTGTGACCCTATAGGTTCGGTGAAGTATAGACATGACCCGGAACACTTTCCGATCAATGATCAACATCGGAGCCGTGGACACCCATATTGACCCCTATACCCACACGAATAAATATTCGAGTGAACCTCCAGTTGCCGTGTGCTATTCCTGTTGCTTCGCGATATGTTACAAACACCCGAGGTGAGACTTATCGGCATCCCCGTGAATCAACAACTTGTCCACTATGCCAGTTACCTCGTTTCCGGTATTGTTCTCTTTTCTCGTTCCCGTGTTCCGGCATCCCTGTGATCAAATCACACTGTGTCTGGCCAGACGATGGTGGATACTGTAACACCGAGAGGGCCCGAAGAATATCTCTCCATCGACGGAGGAGCAAATCCCAATCTTGAGCTACCTAGTTCCTGGTCATACTTTTCCGTGAACCCGTAAGCCGCCGTAATAGCCACCCTTTTACAGATGACGTTTAACAAACCCCAAAGTTCACGAAGCAAGTACGAAGGAACTCGATACTCTCATGGTCTAAGGAATTATGCAAACGCTCAACTTTCTCTGTGTTATAATCCATTAACTGGTGACGAATGTATCTCATAGCATAACATCAATCTGGGTCGATTCAACATAAATGTTCTTCTAACATTGTGCCCTCAAAATTGCCGGCATAGTCATGCCCATGATCAGGAAAACAGAACCATCATGCAACACTTGAGCTAGTCTTAGAGGCGAGACTAGGAATATATATTTTTTTATCCGTTTATTATTCCACACGTGCATATGAGTCTTCCTCCGAGCCTCGTGGTTATTGCAGACTCGAGAACCATAGCAGTTATAGCATGGAATATAAACATAATTAGGAACATGGGGATAAATAATAACATTTATTATTGCCTCTAGGGCATATCTCCTACAGAAATTTGTGTGAATCACTAGTTTGTTAATAACTTTAGTTTAAAAATAGATTTTTGAGTGATTATTTTTTATGTTGTTTAATATTAGTATGTTTTATCAGTATGTTCAATATGGGAATTTTTAGGATATTTTAAATAGGTGTTTTAATGAAAACCAGATTCTGTTTAACTCTTTATGAGGGTTTCGAACGAAAACTCATCTGTTACAAGGAATTTCTTTTTTTTTGAACTTATTTCAACTCCGGACTTTTTGTGCATTAACTATGCACCATTCAAAGCCACATCCTCAAGTTTCAAACCTTTCTAACTTCATTTGCTATTTTTCATGCATTTAATGATTGTTTTTGCGCTAAATGACCTTGAAATTGAAAAGGTTGTAGAAATGTACTCTAAAAAGGTGGAAACTTGGCATGGTATAATCATTTCACCCACATAGCATGCGCTAAAATGTTGAGAGGGTTACGGCAAAAATTGGATGCACTTCGTGTACAAATTGGACAATCTCTTTCGAAGTATGAGGGTTTCGGACGAAAACTCATCTGTTACAAAGGCATTTCTTTTTTTAACTTATTCAACTCCAGACTTTTTGTGCATTCAATATGCATCATTCAAAGCCACATCCTCAAATTTCAACCCTTTCTAACTTCATTTGCTATTTTTCATGCATTTTATGATATATTTTTTGCGCTAAATGAACATGAAATTGAAAAGAAGTTCAAATGAACTCTGAAAAGGTTGAAACTTGGCATTGTGTCATCATTTCACCCACATAGCATGTTCTAAAAAGTTGAGAGGGTTAGGGCAAAAACTGAATACACTTCGTGCACAAACTGGACCATCTCCTTCGAAGTATAAGGGTTTTGTAAGAAAATTCATATGTTACAAAGACATTTCTTTTTTTAACTTATTTCAACTCCAAACTTTTTGTGCATTCTATATGCACCATTAAAAGCCACATTCTCAAATTTCAACCATTTCTAACTTCATTTGTTATTTTTTATGCATTTAATGATTTTTTTGCGCTAAATGACCCTGAATAGAAAAGGCAGTACAAATGAACTCTAAAAAGGTTGAAAGTTGGCATGATATCATCATTTCACCCACATAGCATGTGCTAAAAAGTTGAGAGGGTTACGACAAAAACTGGATGCACTTCGTGTACAAATTGGACCATGTCCTTCGAAGTGTGAGGGTTTTGGACGAAAATTCATCTGTTACAAAGGCATTTCTTTTTTTAACTTATTCAACTCCAGAATTTTTGTGCATTCAATATGCACCATTCAAAGCCACATCCTCAAATTTCAACCCTTTCTAACTTTATTTGCTATTTTTCATGCATTTAATGATTTTTTTGCGTTAAGTGACCATGAAATTTAAAGCAGTACAAATAAACTCTGAAAAGGTTGAAACTTGGCATTGTGTCATCATTTCACCCACATAGCATGTGCTAAAAATTTGAGAGGATTACGACAAAAGTTGGATGCACTTCGTGTACAAACTGGACCATCTCCTTCGAAGTATGAGGGTTTTGGAAGAAAACTTATCTGTTACAAAGTCATTTCTTTTTTTAACTTATTTCAACTTCACACTTTTTGTGCATTCAATATGCACAATTCAAAGCCACATCCTCAAATTTCAATCCTTTCTAACTTTATTTTTTATTTTTCATGCATTTAATGTTTTTTTTGCAAAATTAACAAGCATGAATTTTGAATTTTTTTACAAAATCTCTCTAGAATTTGTAGAATGGTCATAACTTTTGCATACGACCTTCGATGAAAAAGTTCTTTTATATGAAACAGAAAAAAGTTATGATGCTTTTAAGATTTGGAGGAAAAATAATTCAAACAAAGTTGGGATTGAAATTTAAAAGGGCGCCCATCCACTTACCCATTCATTATTCTCCTCAATAAAATAATTCAACAAAAGTTGGGATAGAAATTTAAAGTTGAGAAATATGAAATAAGGGTTTTTTGACTACTACTGAGGGAAATATGAAAATTTTAAAATTTTAGGTTTTGCAAAAAAAAACATTTTTTATTTTTATTGAAGATTATTATTATTTCATTACTTTTGTTTATTAAAATAATTATTTGGAAGTAAAACAATATAGAAGTGTGACATTGTAATCAAGAGGTTAATATGATTGATATGATAGTAATATCAAGAACTTGTGCGAGGTGTAGTTGGAAGTGGAGATGGAAGGAACTCAGAAGTTAAGCGTGCTATTGCTGGAGTAGTCTAATGATGGGATGGGTGACCGATCGGGAAGTTTGACTATGAATAAGTAATTTGACTGGACATTAAGGGTAATTAGAGACTAAACTAGTTAAATAACTCAAATAATAGAAATTGTGAAAATATATAAAAAAAAGGGAGTGTAAAAAAACTAGTCAAATAATGGAAATAATACAAATTTTGAAAAAATAGAAAAAAGAAAGAGGAAATTTTTTGAATGATTTTTCCCCGTGGAGGCCTTTAGTACCGGTTCGCGTTACCAACCGGGACTAAAGGTCCTCCGCCCCAGTGCACAACAACAGTCCACGTGGAGGACCTTTAGTACTGGTTCGTGGGCAAACCGGGACTAAAGGTATTGGGCTTTAGTTACGACCCTTTAGTCCCGGTTCCAGAACCAGAACAAATGGGCCTCTGGAACCGAGACAAATGGGCCGTTTTCTACTAGTGAATATTGTAACCACCTATAGGTGTAGCAAAGCTCTTGCAAAGGATCAACCTTGGTTGGAGATTGTGTGGCACCCCGGCTCAGAGCAACCGGTTTACCTCACATTGCCAGCCCAATGATCATGTCTTCTGGCAATGCACAACATATTGGTACAGAAACAACCGCTTTATTGATAGTTATACAGGTACATAGGTTCGGGATACATGATACTATGATGCAAGGCGGCACACCTCGTGCGGCGACAATATCGAAATTATTTCTGTCACATCTCAGGGCCTCGATACGAGTCAATGAGATACTGCAGGGCAGCGGAAGAACGGGGTGATGGAGCTCCACTCCATAGGGACACTGCTAGGACACGGTCTAGTTCGCTTAGTACGGAACAACAGAACATCCAGGTTCACCTTCTCCTGCACTGGCATGACACGCCAGGTCAGTACGTTGAATGTACTTGCAAGCTCACAACAACCAAGTCATTGGAGCACACAAGAGCATGTCAACAACAATGCAAGCAATCATGACAAGTCTAGCATATTACAACTTAATGCAAATCAACTAATGTTCATGATCATCGCATGATCACGAAGCTTACCTCGGAGTCCTTACAGACTTAACAACCGAGTTACGGGTCAACGCATGACTCCACAACTTACGAGGGTTGTCGCACGACCACTCAACGGGTTAGGGGTCATCGCCTGACCACCTAACTCAACGGTTCATTGCATGACCAACAACTTAGCTCAGTTACTAACCGTGTTCAGGTTGACCCATAGTGTGACCTAGTATGAACTGTGTCCAATACCGTGGACTCGGCTATTCGAGGTTTTGCACTTTACCCACACCATGGAGCTCCTTGTCCAACGGACTAGAACTACTCCAACGAAACCCATCTACCGCGTAACCTTTCTACGGTACCACCGACATCGCATGTCTTGGGTATCCCTGTGTCCTCCAGACACATGCCATCGCATGGCCAACAATGTGATCCCAAACGGGGATTCACACTACTGGAAAACAAGCTATTAATGGCGCACCTATTTTTCCTACTAATGACGCACATTAGGTGCGCTATTACTGACACGCCATTAGTAACTTTTAGTAATGGCGCACATTTAGTGCGCCATTACTAACCCTTCAGTGTGCCACTAGCAACCTTAGAGGTGCCCCTAGCTATAAAGCTATGTGTGCCACCAATACAGGTTGTAATGCGCCACTAGTATATTTGGAAAACAAAAAAATACAATTTTACTAGAAACAAATATAAGGAAAAATAATTTAAAAACAAAAAATGAAATAGAACCATAATTTTTATTATAGCAATAATATTATCTTGTCTTTACAAGTATCCAATAAAAAATTTGCAAGGAAATAAAACAAAATCCTATAACTAATCTTCTACTACCTCTGTCCAAGAATAGCTCTCGCAAGGAGAGGAAATTTTGAACTGAAGTGCATTTTACATTACAACCCATCATATTTCAAACCAAAATCAATTGAGTCCACGTCCGATCGGCAGCAACGCCTCATCCTGGCATCGAGGAGAGCCAGATCTCATCTCTTTGGTAGCTCGTCACCACTCTTCTGGCAGCCTCCGACATCACGTACCCACCCTCCCGGCGTCAATCAACTTCTTTGAGGTAGCAAATTCCTCTTCTTTGTCTCATCAGTTAAAATTCAGTACTCCATTTCCCAAAATAACTCAGTTAAAATTTTGTTAAAATATCACTGAATTAACTAAGTACTCCAGGTCAGGTCCAGTTACTCAATGCATAATTTCTAACCCTATCATCAATTGAAGGCCACCAATTTTAATTGAGCAGTAGCTAATTGAGCAAACACACTGAGCTTATGCATAACACATTAGCTGCAGAAAGTACTCACCTTGCGGTGATTATTTCACATGGATAAACCTCCAAATATAACCACTATACCACACTATATAAATTGTGAATCAAGGAACTGCTACAATTGACATGAGAAGATCAACAATATATGCTCACCTCCAGGAACAAAGTCAGCTCCATATATATGCTAGCTCCAGGGTAAATATGCCACAATATCACACCTTGTGAAAAGAGCATCTTATTAAACAGTCAGTCACGAACATTTTAATTTCTTGACATAATTTCAGTAAGTTACTTACTTGCGGTATACATAGGGGATAATTATCATATTAATTACCTTGTTTGAGGTAAATTAATTGCTGAAGTTAACATAAAAATGTAAATTAGATGAACTGCAACTGTTCAAGGTAACAGAAAGTGTAAACTGCATAACAAACAAAAATAGCAAGATTAGCCTCTTGTTTACCATTAAGTTTGGACTTTGGACAAAATGTGTTTTGATTGATCATACAGTAGATTTACGGGGCATCTCGCTGAAGGATGGGTCCTTGGCGATCTGATCCGCCATCTCCTTGATGCTCGGGTCCTGCGCCCACGCCACAACAAAATCCACGATTCAAGTTAATTGTCACACAAATTCCCATGAAATCAAAACAAATTCACAGGAAATTCGAGCTTGTATAAATAAATCTTCCCAAGAACTAAACTTTGACAATGGAGAGAACAGAGCAGAGTATTTCTAGTTTTGCAGAAACTGTAAAATGCTTCAGTATAGCTTGGTTACATTGAGCAAGTTCGAATATGTTAAAATGGACGCGAATATATTTAGTGAAACCCAACCAAATTAACAACCGATTCAAACATGTAGTATATGTAAAATCCTCCAAAAACTAGCGTTTGAAAATGAACAGAACAAAACAGAGTATGAAACTGTAAACACTTCATTCAGAGAATTCAGTATAAGCGCTTGGTTACATTCAGCAAGTTACTGGCCAGAGCAGCCGCCTTGCGCGCGGGCTGCCGCCTCTGCTCCTGCGCCGCAACCGACGCCGCTGCCGCCGGGGAAGCGGGCTCCTCGTCCTCCTCGACGACGACGCTCGTCTTCTCCTCCTCTGCCAAAGCATATCACAAGCAATATTTCTTCCTCAGCTCTTCCATTCTTGCCACAAGAAACCGAACTGGCCATGAACTGATTAATACTGACCTTGAGTGGCCATGTCGAACGGCGGTGGAGACGACGCCAGCGAGCACCAGGAGGAGAGCACGACATAGCTGAGGAAGGCCTCTGTCTTGAAGATGAGGTTGCCCTCCTCCAGGTCCTCCGTCATCTCCAGGTACTCGGAGGCGCAGCGCAGGCCGGAGATGTTGGACGCCATGAGGTCCACCGCCATGCCGTAGAAGAACCGGGCGGCCAGCTCGAAGGCGCCGGCGTCGCCCCGTGGCCGACTCGTAGATGACGCGGCCCATCTTGCAGCTCCGGGAGATCATCGGGTACTGCTCGCAAGTTCCAAGGACGGATGAAATTAACATTCAATGGATCATCGATCATCGTCACAAATTTTTTTGTCTCGCTGCAACTGTGCGCAGGTAGATTGCCTAATGATTGAGCCGCTGGGTACAGTGGGCTAGAAAGTAGTGGTTGTAGAGTAGGAGTACGTACCTTGTGAAGATGGAAGCTCACATCGCCGACTTTGACGAGGAAATCGCTGGGTATATCGCTGTTGACATACCTTCTCGAATCAAACCACAGGGGAACCAAACAAACCATCAGGTTGAAGAAGGTGCACACAGGCAGGAAGGAAACCTCCAACATATCTGGTTGGACACACATACCAGGACTGATCTCTGCGAACGAAGCCGTCGGTCTTGAACGAGTCGTGTCGGTCGGAGCAGCCGAGAACGGGGACGAGCCCGCGCTCGCCGGCGTCGCTCTTCCCACATGTCGTGAAGCTTGTGGGGCGAATCTGGCCGGTTGCCGGCGAGTGGAGACAAGACATCCCGAGACCGAGACGGCGGCGGCTCCACCACTCCCAGATCCAGCGCCGCCGCTGCCTTCCGATCCGTCACCGCCGAGCTCGGGCTCCATGGCTGCGACTGTCGCGAGGAGGCGCGAAGGGGACCGAAGAGAGAGGAGGGCAAGGGCCCCCGCGCAGGAAGAGGAGGGAGCGCGCACTGGGAGGCGGCGGGGGGCGGGGCGAGGCCGAGAGACGCGTCTGTGTGTGCGCGTGGGGTGGGCGGTGGGAGAAGAGGATAGGGTTTCGTGGGAGAGAGAGAGAGAGGAGAGAGATGGTGGGCGGTGGGGCTGCGCACTTACATACAAAACTGCAATGGCGCACCTTCTAAACAATGCGCCACTAGTACTAATGGCGCATATTTTATCGGATGCGTCATAGTTATTTTTTCTTGTGTGGGACCACTTCTCTTCAAACTTAGCAATGGCACACGACATAAAATGTGCGCTATTAGTATAAAAAATAGTAGTGGCGCATCAGGGAAAAGTGCGCCATTACTATGTCCAGGAGTGGGTCAAACTTGGGTCAAACATAGTAATGACGCACTTTTTACTAGGTGCGCCATTACTATATAGTAGTGGCGCACCGCATGTATAGTGCGCCATTAGTGTCTATATTATCTATAGCCTGTTTTCCAGTAGTGTCACTACCCCAAACGGGGACTCCCGGGTAAGATAACAACTCTGGATTTCGATATTATCGCCGCCTACCTAATCAGGGCAGCGCGCGCACATAACCTCCCCTCTTTGGTGATACCCTTAAAAGGCACTACGATAGACCAAGCTAAGGCCTGCCCATACAGGCAAATGTGGCTGCACGTTTGAAGCTCGGTTCGGTGGCACTTGGTCAACGATTATCTCATGTTCAGTATTAACTTAGTACACATGATAGCAACATAAATCTATCATAGCAACATGAATATGATACGACCACTACTACCAAGCATGTGCAACAACTATCATGATATTAAATGGACATGATATAACATGAACTATGCATAGGGTCAACACATAAGCATGAACACGATCAACATGAATAAACTACTAGTATGATTAGGATCTAAATGGCATGAACATGATAATTACTAATGAACATGGCATGAACTACTTCTGGCACATCAAGCAAGCGTAGCATAAAGATCATCAATATTTCAAACAATATCAAAATATTATCAAGTTAAATGAGTAAGGTTTTGGAAAACCATGGGACTTGAAATGCCTTCATGAAAATGGATGGTGTGGCTTGCTGACGAGGGGGTGACCCCACGACTCCTACGAATGAGCATACCTGGTGTCCATGAAGGCAGAAGGCCCGTGAAGATACAGCCTCGGCCCACTAGTTGGCACCGACGTAGGAGTCCGCGACTCACAAGGAAGGTGCGAAGACCTGCCGTACGGAGCAAGCTAGGGTTAGGAAAGCTTACCTGTAAACGTAGATGAACTCCCCGAGACCTAGCCCGGTATATAAGGGCTAGGAGGGGCGACGCCAAAGACATCTAATATCACCTGTAACCCTAGCCTTGAGCGCTCCAGCCTTGGCCTCCACTGTAATCGCATCTCCCCCATTAATAATATCGAGCAGGAGCGAGCCTTCCTGTTTGCCGATGAGCTATCGTCCAACCTGTGCATCTCATGACTAACCCAGGGTCCCTGACCAAGGGATTTGCCGGGGTTGATCCCCGTCAATTGGCGCCGTCTGTGGGAACAGCGCAGGTTGGGAACGCGATCTCGGCGGCCTCATCATCATCAGCACTCATCGACTCGACGGCTCCGGCAAGATCCAACCTGTTCGAGTCCCTCGGATTCACGGCCCACCTCCCGACCCTCAAGCCAGTCTTCACCAATCTACACTCCGGCGTCAATCTGATCTTCGGAGCGTATCAGATCTACATCAACCATTGGGGTACCCTTCGCCTCATCGACGGCACCCGTGCATCCACGGCAACACCTGCAACAACGACCGTAGCAGACGCCGCCCGCACGGCCAACCTATCTGGCGGTCGTAGCTACCCACCCAACTCACGACTCCACGCCACTCACGACCGCTCGAGTGAAGTCCCAGCATGGAGAAGCACGATCGCACGCATCAGCAAGGAGACGGCAAGGACACCATCGCAGGTGTTCATGGCAGAAGTTGGCGCATCAGCGTCAGGCAACAACGGGCAAGTCGACGACCCGAGCACTCGTCAAGACACCCCAACCACCAACAGGGCGGCAGGTCCCGGCAACACCAGTCAGATGGTCGTACAGCTAGGAGAACCGGGGACCATACCAAAGAAAGTCCCGGTGGAACAAGGGCCCAGCGATCAAAAAAGCAGTCAGCCGCTAAGCAGCAAACAGCAAGCACCCCCCCAAGGCAGCCAGCCATCACGCAGCAGGCAGCAAACCCCGGTTGCAGCGGCGGGCGGACCACCCAAAGAAAAAAATATACTTGTCCAAGGAATCAATGGCAATGGTAAAGGAAGCAGTCGCCCACGGCAGGTTACTACCATCAGATGCCTCAAGAGACGAGCTAAGGGCATACAACAAGTTAGCGGGTGATTTAACCCAGCAGACGAGACAGTGGCGCCTAGCCATGGAGAAGCAAGCAAAAGCGGAACCCAAAAGCAGTCGCAGGCAATCTCCCAGAAGTGACTCGCCAGGCCACGACTCCCCCATCCGCAACAGATCGAAACTCAACAACCTGCGGAAGACAGAAAGGGAGAGAGTAGTGCGGAAACTGGAAGATGACTTCAGATCAGAGGAGGTCGACGACGAAGAGGAGCCCCTCACTCTGGCAGAAGCACTCATAAGCGCCCAGGACTACCTGTCTCGTGCCCAGAAAAGCAGAAAGAGCAAAACGGATCGCTACACTTCCATAGCTTTGCAGATAATGAAGGACGCTATCGACGCCTCGGTACCCAAGAAATCCAGCGCAAAGCGGCAGACTCGCGAGCGGACACCAGACAGGGACCCCAGTTCACCGGACGACGACGACGACAGCAATCACGACAGGCGCAGGCGCCCCGACAAGTACAAGAAACACGACAGCGACGACAACAACAGGCGCCGCAGCAGTCGGCGAGATGCGCGAGACGACATCACGCAGAACAGAGTCAACCGCAGCAGGCGAAGACGTGCATCACGCGAATGAAGAGGCTTCCGACGAGGAAATCGAGCCATGTGGAGCACTCTGCTTCACACGTTCCATACGTGAGACGCGTATGCCAAACGGATTCAAACTGAACTCCACGACACTAAAGTACAACGGACTCGAGGAGCCGGAGGAATGGCTCGACGACTACCTAACGACAGTCAAGTTTCAAAGAGGAACCAACGTTACGGCACTGCAGTACGTGCAACTCATGCTCGAGAGCTCCGCTCGACATTGGCTGAAAAATCTTTGGCGCGGATCCATCAGCTCTTGGAGCCAGTTCCGAGGAGCCTTCATAGAAAACTTCAAATCCACATACAAGAGACCAGCCTCACTCGAGGAGCTGCGGGCATGCAAACAAGGAACAAGGGAGGCCCTGCGAGCATACATCCAGCGATGGACGATACTCAAGAATTCAGCGGAAGACATCTCGGACGAAAGTGTGATCGACGCATTCAGGCGAGGTCTTCAGCGCGTTGAATTCAAGGAGCAGCTCGGACCGATGAAAGTCCGAACACTCGCACGGCTGTTAGAACTAGCCAACAGCTGGGCAGACGGAGAAGACTCCGTTCGTAATGAAACAGAAACCCACACTGCACGATCAGAGTATGACTACGACTACAACGGAGATAGAGGAGACGACAGAAGAAGAATGCGACCCAGACGGAACTTCTAAAACGACAGAGGACCTGCCATGGTCGCCGCCGGTTTCTCGGACGATCGGAACGGCAGGCACCGCGATGACAACAGACCACAGCGACGAGACAACCCAGAAGACGAGCCCCAGGCTCAGAGACGAGAATGGAGGACAAGGCAGCCACGCGACGGCACTCGCGCATTCCGCTCCGCCAAAGAACAACTCGACGGACCGTGCTCTATACACAGATTCAGAAACGAGCGAGGAGAGCTCAGATCATCCCACACCCTCAGGAATTGAAGAAGCTTCAACGAGGTTGCCGAGGAGAAAAGCCGCTCCGCGGCCGCAACAGCACGACCACTCGCAAGCATAGCAGTTGGGCCAGTCACCCACGATGCACCACCATCCCCCCCTCTGCCAACAAGACAGGTGGCCGTCATCCAGGAACCGCAAAGGACACCAGAAGAATAAAACCAGTACCCAGAAGCCCACGGGAGGATCTACATGATACAAGAAGGCAGACCTTCCAACAGGCAGCAGAAACAAGTCACCAGACAGGTCTTCCTAGCAACCTCCGCACACCCGGCCGTCCCAGAGTACCTGCGCGGGTCGGAGACAGAAATCTCCTTCTCCCGGGACGACCACCCGCCAGTCGTTCCCCAGCCAGGGCACGCCGCGCTAGTACTCGAAGCCAGAATCGGAAATTACGACATGTCGCGAGTATTCATGGACGGCGGCAGCGGGATCAACATCATCTTCACCCGAACACTCGACGACATGCTCATCCAGAACAACGCACTCAAGTCCTCAGGCACAACCTTCCACAGGATCGTACCAGGAAAAGCAGTCTACCCCCTCGGAAGGATAAGCCTGGAGGTAGTCTTTGGGAACGCGACAAACTTCCGCAAGGAAACACTTGACTTTGAAGTGGTCGACTGGAAGTCGCAATACCACGCAATCCTCGGGCGACCAGCTTTCGCTCGCTTCATGGCCGTACCCCACTACGCCTACCTCCAGCTGAAGATGCCAGGCCCAAACGGGGTCATCACAATCAGCGGCAGTTTCGTCAGATCCGACCGCCGCGACAAAGAATTCCACAAGATAGCAGAAGCATTCGTAGCCCTCCAAGGCAGCAGGACCACGGGACTCACAGAAGAAGCGCTCCCGTAGAAGGAAAGGAACATCGCTCGAAGAAACCCGGCACTGGGAGACAAAGCTACCAGGCCCTTAAAGGCCACTACACCATCGCTCTAAGTAAAAGGGACATGTCCTCAACAGAGCCCTCCTACTCTTTGTAATGGACAGCAGGAAAGATATTACATAAATATTTTTCCCCAAAATTTCTTGGCACTCGGGGGCTTGCCGAAGCAGCCACCCTCCAAGGCATCCTTCGCAATCGCGGCACACTAAACCTGGCACTCGGGGGCTCGCCGAAGCAGCCACCCCCCGAGGCGTCCTCCGCAATCGCGGCACATTAACTGGCACTCGGGGGCTCGCCGAAGCAGCCACCCCCCGAGGCGTCCTCCGCAATCGCGACACATTAACTGGCACTCGGGGGCTTGCCGAAGCAGCCACCCCCCGAGGCGTCTTCCGCAATCGCGGCACATTAACTTGGCACTCGGGGGCTTGCCGAAGCAGCCACCCTCCGAGGCGTCCGCCGCAATCGCGGCACACTAAACCTGGCACTCGGAGGCTCGCCGAAGCAGCCACCCCCCGAGGCGTCTTCCGCAATCGCGGCACATTAACTTGGCACTCGGGGGCTCGCCAAAGCAGCCACCCCCCGAGGCGTCCTACGCAATCGCGGCACATTAACTTGGCACTCGGGGGCTTGCCGAAGCAGCCACCCTCCGAGGCGTCCTCCGCAATCGCGGCACATTAACTTGGCACTCGGGGGCTTGCCGAAGCAGCCACCCTCCGAGGCGTCCTCCGCAATCGCGACACATTAACTTGGCACTCGGGGGCTTGCCGAAGCAGCCACCCTCCGAGACATCCTCCGCAACCGCGGCACATTAACTTGGCACTCGGGGGCTCGCCGAAGCAGCCACCCCCCGAGGCGCCCCCCGCAACTACAAATGCAGACGACCCTCCAAGACAGCATATATACAACCAAGAAGAAGCATATACAACGAAGGGAAGCACCTAATCTCTAGGCTCCAACTTCTCCTTAATAAGTACACCCAGATGGCGGTCGTTCTCTTCACAAACTCGCCTCACAACCTGGTGCGCATGCCTATCTACAGCCACGTAGTGCTCATTCATCGGATGATCCCTACCACCTGGAGGACCCACCACCACCTGAGCAAAATCCACCCCTGGCCAATGACTATGGACCAAGCCCAAAAGAAGCTCGGGCTCCAGCACGAATCTGATGATCCACCACTCGACGTAACTCGGCAGGCTGAGAAAATATGCGACAAAGCCTCTCAAGGGACGAAGGAACCACCTCCAATGGATAGAACTCAACATGGATACCACCCAATACCCGCTGGCAGTAGCTGAGAGCTTCCGGTACCCGCTCAACTCGGCGACGAAGCAAAGCAAATGCTCGAGCACGAGCCCCATCTTCCCAAAAGGGATTGCTCGCCTGCACACTAGGATCATCAAGCCGCGACATCTCCGACAGAACGACCCTCTCTTCATCCTGAGTTCGCCCTGCCAACACTTCGAAAGTAAAAAACTACGATCAAGACAGAGACGGAAAAAACCCACCAAGCGGAATCAAGCAACCAAGCATAGTCAAGACTCACCCCGCAGGAGGTCGGACAACTTCACCACCCACGAAGCAAGGCCCTCAACCACGGACTCGGCACGCTCGTGACGAGTACGTTGAACGGCCACGGATCCCTTCAGTCGGACAACATCCCGCCCAGCGTCCTTCAGCCGCAAGCAAACGTACTCGTACGCACCCTCGCGAGCGTCATCCTTCAGCGAACTCCACGGACGAAGAACGCCCGGAGTGGCCTACCGTAGGATGAACAAAACAAATCAAAAACAGCAAGAGGAACAACCAAGCAGTCACTCAGATAAAAGTAGCAAAAGATCAACCATCACAACAGAGTCACGAATTACAGACAAAGTTTCAAAGCGGCGCAACACTACTGTGCCTCCCCCTCACCTACGACAGGGGGACCCTGAGCATCTACAACTTGTTGCAGGCGACGAGCCAGCCTATTGGCTCGGTCGTCCTGCTCACCAGAATAGTGCGGGATGGTCTCAACCAAAGAATCATCAAAGGAAACCCCATGCCCTATAAGGACGACCAGGGCCGTGGAAGAACCACTCACCACGCTCTCCGCCACCAGTTCCACCATATATTTCCCATCCGGGCCGAACACAGCAACCCGAGCACCCAGGCCATCAGGCACCTTCGTACCCTCTGGCATAAGGTGCTCTTGCGCAAGACCCACAAGATTGGAAACCCGGGCGCAGACGTCCTCGACCACTGCAACAGCATCTGCAACAGCATCAACAACACCTTGGAGAATCCCAGACCTCGACGCAGCAGCCTCCATCGGCTTCGCACCTACAGCAGCTGCACCAAGCAAAGAAACGTCATCACGGGAAGACAGTAGAAACATCAATGGTTGAATACCAAACTTACACACGAGCGAGCCCGCCAAGGCGCGAAGACGTTTTCCCTCGACTGCCTCCACCCGTGCACGCGCGTCCTCAGCTTGGCGAAGGCGAACCAGCTCCTCATGTTGACCATGCAACTCCGCCTCCTTGGAAGCCAAGGAAACCTTGAGAACGGAAATCGTCTTTTCCGCCTTTTCGGCTTGTTTCTCGGCAGCCTGGCGACGACCTGCAAGAAAAGACAGTACTCAGAACAAAACACGAAGCGCCCAAAAGCTCAGCAGAGCAAAAATAAAAACTCACCATCCATAGTAGATAAGGCATCCCGGGCAGAATCATGGGCCCGTTGCCAACGCTCAGCATCAAGAATCAAACGCTCACAGTGCTGGAAAACAGGCTGCAAGAACCAGGCAATCAGGTGTTAATTAAAGACAAGACTACAAGCAACTGCAAACAGTTACTTCTAGCCTCGGGGCTACTCCCATCGGGAGCACTGACGTGCCCCCGATGATAAAACAACACAGACACGAATCATCTTACCAGGTTGGAGACATGGTCGAAAGCACGGGCCTTGTCTTCAATCACAAAATCAAGACGGCCAAAGTACGGAGGACCAAGTTCAGTCGGCCTGGGCTCAGGAGCAGATGCACCAGGCGCCGCAGAAGAAGGTACACCGGGAACTACACCCGCAGTCGAAACGACAGGAGTCGCCGCCGGCCCAGATTGGCCAGCGGCAGCCGAGAGGTCCTCAAGATGCTTGGCTGCCGCCCCAGAACTCATCGACTTCAGATCAGTACCAGCTGCGCTGGTGCACGAAGCAGCCGGAGCAGGCGCATCACTACAAAATAAAGCATTATCAGACGCAAGAACAAGGAAAAAGGAACGGGCACAAATCCAGCAGACTCTTCCCCGACACGCACAACACGAGGACGCCCCAGCCTCCCAAGCCTGGCCCTCTTGGGAGGAGGGGCCGGAGCATAAGCCGAAGGGGAAGGCCCAGCAACAGGAGCAACAGGAGGGACTTCATCACCTAACGCAGCATGATCTTCAGCATACAAAGGGCGCGAGCGCTTCACACGAAAAGGACTCGAGTCTATCTCCAGTCTCCACTAGCACAATCTCAGCATTAACAGCCGGCGCAACATTATCAGCTGCGGAAGCATCAGGCTCTTCAAGAATATCGGCGTCCTCCGGCTGCGGAGGATTACACGGCACCGGAGCATGACCCTGCAAGGCAAGCAATGTCAACAACAAAACAAAACTAGGTACTCGTCCAGGAAAATGAATGAACACGGGCACCAACCGGCGGCGGAGAATGATCAGAAGCATATGGACGGACAAGATGCATCTCGGAAATACTCGAGCACTTGGTCACTTGCTGGATACGAGCCAGCAAGGCATCAGGTTCTAGCTCTTCAGGCGAGCATCTCGTCGAGTCACCGAGTCCCTTGTACTGCCACATAGGGCGAGCTCGATGCTGCAACGGTTGAACCCGCCTCCCCACAAAAACAGAGATAAGCTGACCACCAGTCAAGTTATCCTTTAACGCAGAAATCCTCTCCAAAAACGGAGTCAGCTCGGACGACTCCACCTCGGTCAAAGAATGAGACCACGAAGGCTGTTTGACCACCCGCGTACCTGGATTGAAAGAAGCAAGACCAAATTGCTGACCAACAACGAAGCGATCCTTCAGATAAAACCAGCCTCTTCGCCAGCCACTAACGGAATCGATCTTCTCCAAGTCAAAATATGAATGTTTATCCCCAATAGAGATACCTACTCGACCCACGGCGTACTCACAGTTCGTCGTTTTTACATTAAAAAGGCGCCTCCAAAGTCCCCAATGGGGGTAAATCCCCAGGAAGGCCTCGCAAAGAGTGATGAAACACGCAATGTGCAAAATCCCATTGGGAGTCAGATCATGCAACTGGAGTCGATAGGAATACAGCAAGCCCCGAACGAAAGGATGCAGCGGAAGAGCAAACCCACGGTGGAAGAAAGCCTAGAAGCATACCCGCTCGTCCGCCGCCGGCGCTGGAATCGACTCATCACCAGAAAGACGGACATCGCCCGCCACCACCATGCCATCAGCAACCAGCGCATCCAGATCTCCAGCCCCGAACGTGGACCGCTCCCACTTGCCGGACATCTTGGCCGACTCGACAGCAGCACGGGGGCACTTGGACATAGATCTCACAGTAGCACGCAGAAGAGAAAAGACGAAGGCTCAGGAACACGAAGGAAGCAGAGAAAGAGGAGGAAGGCAATGGCTGGGTAAAACATACAATTTACCCAGCCACATGGTATTTAACTCCAAGAGCCTAGCAAGACGGGCCACCATGCAACCTTTTTTGCCCAGTAAAATATGGCACGACCCCATACAGAGGCAAAAAGTATGGAAAATCAAACCGGCACAGTAACAACACCGCCCACTACGCGCGCAAAAAGAGGACCATGATCGCGCGACGCGAAAATTTCGGCGGGACATTGCCAAGTCATTTCCCACGACAGACCGCAGCGGTCAAAAAATTGCAGAAGACCACGTCAACGTCATATCACAGCAAGGCGTACTGAGTACGCCATCAAGGCCCTCAGATTCCATCTCTCAGATCTTTTTCCCGATGAAGAAAAAATATCTTACTCCCATCGGGAGAGTACATCATAAGAGTCCCAGGTGCTCCCTCACCTAAAGGTCAACCATGTACTCGAGTGACCACTCGCACTTATGAGAGTCTCGGGTGCTCCCTCAACCCGACGTAAGACAAATATGCATTCGCCAAGACCATGCGGCGCTAAGAGTCTCAGGTGCTCCCTCACCTCAAGAGCCGAAACGACATTCGAGTGATCATTCGCGAAAAACCCCCCGACTGAGCACTCGAAACAAAGCTCCTCGGGTGAATGAGTGAACAACTCGCTTGATGTTTTGTTCCAAGTGGGTGCAATGCTATAAGGCTCCGCGCCTCAAAAACACACATTCCTGGAACACGATACATTGTGCCCAGATGCCACGCAAGATTAGCGTGTAGGTAAGACCCTACTGCGAAGTACGGCCGGGCTGGGACTTGCCGAAGAGCGATTTCACTCCCAACCTTTCCCATGCGCTGCGCATGATAGAAAAGCCGGGCGGACGCGCCTTAGGCTGTACACATTACTGGCGGCAAATGAACACCGTAAGACCTGAAGCGGCCGGACTTTTGCTCGACACCATTGTTCCAAGCTCACGTCGAGGGACGTGGGTTTGATTGGGCTACTGTGGTATTTGCCCTAGTGAAATTCACCAAGGCTCGACCCGTCGACTCCTTGGGCCCTTTCAGCTTATCATCCCTCGAAACAGGTTTTGTCATGGCCACCAGACTGCCAGCGACCTGCGGATGAACCGCGCATACCAATAACCGACGAATGAATGTACTCGAGTCCCTTCGCGACTCTCCGAGTCCCCCAGGCACTCGGGGGCTACTGACGAGGGGGTGACCCCACGACTCCTACGAATGAGCCTACCTGGTGTCCATGAAGGCAGAAGGCCCATGAAGATACAGCCTCGTCCCACTAGTTGGCACCGACGTAGGAGTCCGCGACTCACAAGGAATTTCTTCACTATCTTCTCAAGGTATGTACTTTGACTAAGTGCTATTAAGCGTCTCGATCTACCTCTATAGATCTTAATGCCTAATATGTATGCAGCTTCACCAAGATCTTTCATTGAAAAACTATTATTCAAATAATCTTTCACACTGTTAAGCAGCTCCATGTCATTCCCAATTAGTAATATGTCATCTACATATAAAATAAGAAATGCAACCGAGCTCCCACTCACTTTCTTGTAAACACAAGCTTCTTTATAATTTTGGACAAATCCAAAACCTTTGATAACCTCATCAAATCGAAGATTCCAACTCCGGGATGCTTGCTTTAGTCCATAGATGGAACGCTGAAGCTTGCACACTTTACCAGCATCCTTAGGATTGACAAAACCTTGGGGTTGTACCATGTACAACTCTTCTTCAATGTTTCCATTGAGGAATGAAGTTTTGACATCCATCTGCCAAATTTCATAATCGAAATAAGAAGCAATTGCTAGTAGAACCCTAACAGACTTAAGCATCGCTACGGGTGAGAAGGTCTCATCGTAGTCAACTCCTTGAATTTGTCGAAAACCTTTTGCGACAAGTCGAGCTTTATGTACAGTAACATTACCGTTAGCGTCTGTTTTCTTCTTGAAAATCCATTTAAATTCAACAGCCTTGCGGCTATCAGGAAGGTCAACCAAATTCCACACTTGGTTTTCTTTCATGGATTCCATTTTAGAGTTCATGGCGTCTTGCCATTTTCCATAGTCTGGGCTCATCATCGCTTCCTCATAGTTCGTAGGTTCATCATTGTCTAACAATAAAACATTCATGACAGGATTACCATACCACTCAGGAGTAGTACATAACCTAGTCGACCTACGAATGGGAACTTCAACCGAAGCTTCATGATCATTATCATCAGCTTCTTCCTCTCTAGCTGGTGAATGCGGCACCAAAAAATCCAAATCTTCTTGCGCTGCGCTACTCTCCAATTCGGGAGAAGGTTCAATAACCTCGTCTAGTTCTATTTTCCTCCCACTCACTCGTTTCGAAAGAAACTCCTTCTCAAGAAAAGATCCATTCTTAGCAACAAAGACTTTTCCTTCGGATCTGTGATAGAAGGTATACCCTATAGTTTCCTTAGGGTATCCTATGAAGACGCATTTTTCCGCTTTGGGTTCGAGCTTATCAGGTTGTAACCATTTGACATAAGCCCCACACCCCCCAAATTTTAAGAAACGATAATTTAGGCTTCTTGCCAAACCACAACTCATATGGTGTCGTCTCAACGGATTTAGATGGTGCCCTATTTAAAGTGAATGCAGCTGTCTCTAATGCATAGCCCCAAAATGACGTTGGTAGATCGGATAGAGACATCATAGAGCGCACCATATCTAATAACGTATGATTACGACGCTCAGACACACCATTACGTTGTGGTGTTCCAGGTGGCACGAGTTGGGAAACAATTCCACAGTTTTTCAAGTGAATGCCAAACTCGTAACTCAGATATTCCCCTCCGCGATCAGATCGTAGAAATTTGATCTTCTTGTTACGATGATTTTCTACTTCACTCTGAAATTCTTTGAACTTTTCAAATGTTTCAGACTTGTGTTTCATTAAGTAAATATACCAATATCTACTTAAATAATCAGTGAAAGTTAGGAAGTAACGATATCCACCACGTGTCGAAATGCTCATTGGTCCACACACATCAGTATGTATGATTTCCAAAAAGTCACTCGCCTATTCCATCGTACCAGAAAACGGGGTCTTAGTCATCTTACCCATGAGGCATGGTTCACATGTGTCAAATGATTCAAAGTCAAGTGACTGGAAAAGTCCATCAGAATGGAGTTTCTTCATGCGTTTTACACCAATATGTCCTAAACGACAGTGCCACAAGTATGTGGAATTATCGTTATTCATTTTGCATCTTTTAGCATCAATATTATGGATGTGGGAAGTACTATCGAGATCCAACAAGAATAAACCATTTACGTCGGGTGCATGACCATAAAAGATATTACTCATAAAAATAGAAGAACCTTTATTTTGTGATTTAAACGAGTAACCGTCTCGCAATAAACAAGATCCATATATAATGTTCATGCTTAACGCAGGCACCAAATAACAATTATTAAGGTTTAAAACTAATACCGAAGGTAGATGAAGAGGTAACATCCCGACGGCGATGACATCGACCTTCGATCCATTCTCGACGCGCATCGTCACCTCATCCCTCGCCAGTCTCCGTTTATTCTGAAGCTCCTGTTTCGAATTGCAAATATGAGCAACCGAACCAGTATCAAATACCCAGGCACTACTACGAGAACCAGTAAGGTACACATCAATAACATGTATATCAAATATACCTTTGACATTGCCATCCTTCTTATCCGCCAAGTACTTGGGGCAGTCGCGCTTCCAATGACCTTCTCCCTTGCAGTAGAAACACACAGTGTCCGGCTTAGGACCAGCCTTGGGCTTCACAGGAGCGACAACAGGCTTGCCGCCCCGAGCGGCAGCTGACTTGCCACTCTTCTTGAAGTGTCCCTTTTTGGCTTTAGCCTTCTTGAAACTTGTGGTCTTATTGACCATCAACACTTGATGTTCTTTCTTGATGTCCACTTCCGCAGATTTCAGCATCGCGAAAAACTCATTGAGAGTCTTATTCATGCCTTGCATGTTATAGTTCAGCACAAAGCCTTTGTAGCTCGGAGGGAGCGACTGCAGCACCCTGTCAGTGATTAAATCATCTGGGATCACACATCCCAGCTGAATTAGGCGCTGGATATAGCCTCCCATTGTTACAACATGTTCACTAACAGAGCTGTGCTCCTCCATCTTACATTTATAGAACATATCAGAGATCTCATATCTCTCAGCGCGGGTCTGAGTCTGAAACATGGTTTTCAACTCTTCAACCATCTCATAGGCGCCGTGATGTTCAAAACGTTTCTGGAGATCAGTATCCAGAGATGTAAGGATGGCACAAGAAACTATAATGTGGTCATCTTTGCGTGTCTCAAAGACGTTATGTTCTGCTTCTGGAGCATCGTCTGCAGGTGGGTCACCTAGCGCAGCATCGAGCACATATTTCTTCTTACACCCAGTGAGGATAATCCTCAGGTTGCGGTGCCAGTCAGTGAAGTTTGAACCAGATGATTTTAGTTTTTCTTTCTCAAGGAATGCGCGGAAGTTGAACTGAGCTATGCGGGCCATGATCTACAACATTTTAGAAAAATAAAATTTTAGACTATGTTCATGATAATGAGTTCAGTTTAATCAAATTACTAACGAACTCCCACTTAAATCAACATCCCTCATAGTTGTCTACTGGTACACAATCCAAATCCACTACACCAAGTCCGATCTTCACGAGATAAGATGTAGTTTCAATGGTGAACATCAAAATGTTGATCATATCATTCATATGACTCGTGTTTAACCTTTCGGTTCGTTGCGTTCCGAGGCCATGTCTGTACATGCTAGGCTCGTCAAGTTAACCAAAGTATTTTTGCATGCGTAAAACTGGCTTACACCCGTCGTATGTGAACGTAGAGTTTACCACATCCGATCATCACGAGATGCTTCAAAACAACGAACTTTTGCGACGGTGCATACTTAGGGAGAACACGTTTATCTTGATATTTAGTGTGAGAGATCATCTTATAATGCTACCATTGTGCACATGCAAAATAAGATGCATAAAAGGATAAACATCACATGCATAAAATATGTGACATGGTATAGCCCTTTTATTGCGCCTTGATCTCCATCTTGAACGCACCGACAAGATCTCCATTATGGCACCATGTTGGTCTCCACCTTATGACATCTTTGTTTTCTACACCACGTTGCATCTACAACTATTGATAACTCATAGCGATAAAGTAATGCAATTACATGGCGTTTGAAGTTGACACGCAGGCCATGCAATAAATAATTAAGACAACCATATGGCTCCTGCCAGTTGCCTTACTCATCGACATGCAAGTCGTGAAACATTACAAAACATTATCATCTCATACATTACAAATATATCATATGAACAGTTTGGGCTATACCACATCACAAGCACCCCTGCAAAAACAAGTTAGAAGCGTCTCCCTTATTATTTTCAGTTTTACGTGGCTTCTAGGGTTTTGCATAAGAACCGTTCTTACCTACAAAAAAACCACAACGTTGATATAACAAATTGCTTCTTAATCTCATAAGAGCCCTGATACGTCCCAAACGTATCTATAATTTCTGCTTGTGCCATACATGTTTTGTGTGACTTTGCCATGATTTGCTTGAACTTTCATACACTTTTGAGCATATTTGGACTAATCTATTAACCCAGTGCACCCAACTGCCAGTTGCTGTTTTCTGCTGTTTTTGTATTTCAGGTTTTCCGTCCATTAAAAGTGCTCCAAAAAATACGGAAAAATCAGATAAAAAATCAGTGACCCAAAAGCTTCCGGAATCACCAAGGAAGCGGAGGGGGGCCACCACAGGGACTCCAGAAGGGTCCCTGACACGGCCACACCCTAGGCCGCGCCAGGGGGCCTCCTGGCTTCCCTGTGGGTCCCCTCGATGCCCCCTCCGCCTATATTTATCCCTCGGAGTGGAAACCCCTAAGATCGATCTCTTTTCCGCGAACTCGCCTCTGTACCGCCGCTGCCGTTTCAAGATCGGGGCTGCCTGGAGAAGCTGCCCCGGCACCCTGCCGTGAGGAGGAACCCCTTCCGGGAGACCATCCATAGCCATGGACGCCTCCCGGATGTGCCGTGAGTAGTCCCCCTTGGACCATGAGTCCGTGACCAGTAGCTATGTGATGTACCTCTCCCCTCTTTGTGCTTCCACTTTCGAGACCTCGTGAGCTGCCTCACATGATCGAGGCACTTTTGTAATTTCTGTTGTTGCTATGCTGAGTTTGATGGGATCTGATGGATTATGAGACTATGTTCAGATTGTGATGAGTATTATATTTGGTTCTTCTCTTTTATATTTTGTTCTTGAGTAAATTCTTGCATGTTCTCCGTTGGAATATTTTGCTTTGGCCAAGTAGTTTGTTGCAACTCCAAGAGGGAGCGTTATGCTTGATTGTGGGTTCAACCCCTTGATGTCTAGCTTGAGTGACAGAAACATGAGACTAGGGGATGTGTTGTTGCCACCAGGGATAAAACAACGGTGCTTGTACCCGCGGGTGCAAGGTTTGTTTACTTTACGCAAAGTTCTTTTAATGCAGTTGTCTGTTGCTTTGAGTTTACACTTTGTGTGGGATTCGCAACTTAATACCAGCGAGATGTTCTGGATAGATATCTCAAGGTGGATGATTCGTAGTAGATGCAGTTGGATTTCGGTCTACTTACCTTGGCGTACTGCCTATTGCTTTTGAGCCCTTCCTTTCTTTGCAGCATAGTTAGCATTGCGGTGCCTTCATAATTCTGTCAATTGCCCAGCTGTGATTTGTTTACCTCGCTAGCACTTTTATCGTCTTTTGGGAGAGACATCACTAGTGAAAATCACGGAACCCCGGTCTATCTTCACATCACTGTTTACACCCTTAGTTTACTTTCAGTCTTTACTTTCAGTTGGCACTATTATTATCTCTTGCGTTGATCCTTTGTAAACATCAAGGCCGGAGGAATTGACAACTCCTCTGTACTCGTTGGGAGCAAAGTTATTTGTTTCTGTGTGCAGGTCCTGTCAACTCCCTAGCTAGAAGCTAATTTCTGGCGCCGTTGGCACCTTCTTGTATTTCTGCGAGTCCTACTGGAGACAAACCTTGGTATCTTCACCGAGGGAAATTTTCTGCTACGCTACATCTCACCTTCCACTTGGGGTAACCAACGAGGAGTGAGAGAACTATCCTCACCGTATTAAGCTAATGTCTAGCACCGTTGCCGGGGACTCCAGTCTACAAGATAGGGGTGTTGCACACTATCTTTTATCTTTGCTTTTTAGTCTTGTTAGTTTACCTTTCAGTTTTTACTTTTGTGTCCCTTATCAAAAATACCAAAAATACATGTTACCTTGTCAGTAGTTACCACTATGGCTGGTCCTTTTGCCTTTGATGAGGCAGAAGTACTTACCTTTACTCAAAGAGGTGGTGAAAGTTTGAAAGATGCTTGGTATAGAATTAATGATTCTCAAAAAAGAGTCACCAACAAGCAATCCACTACTATCTTGCTTAGAAATTTTTATGTTGGGACCACTTCTTGGAATAGGTTTCTTTTAGACACTGCTATCAATGGAAACTTCATATAGGCCCCAGTTTGGGAAGCCCTTAATGTTATTGAAAATCTTGTTGGAAGTCTCCCAGTTTTTAGTATTAAGGAGGACATTACCTTAGCTCACATTATGAGAAAACTTGAAAAAATAGAGCTAGAGATGCCAAGTATCGATAGGGTGAATGAGTTGGATCGCAAGATTCAAGGGAATTTGAATATGCTAGATAACTCCATGCAGAAAATTGTCAAAACTTTGGAGACTATTAAATCCCTTAATGAGAAGTCTTCTAGGATAGAAAAGATTGAGGAAGTTATTGAAACTCTAGGAACTACCTTTTCCTCAATGAAAACCAAAAAGGATGAAACTCAGGCAAGGAAGGAACCTAAGTTCGTTTACGTCCCCAAGGTTCCTCGAGCTAAAGTAAACACACCCATTGCCAAGAGAGTTGAAACGGTGAAAACTTTGGAGGAGACACCTATCTTTAACTTTAATGAAACTCCAATTGATTTCCCTCCTTTTGATTTTATTCCAAGAAGAATTTTCATTCGTCCTTTATTTGAGAAAACTATTAATACTAGTTGTACTATTGAAGAGCTTTTTGATGATCGTGATGATGGTTCAATGGATACAACTTGATCTTTTGCATTAAGCCTAGCTAATGGCTTTAAAGAAGCGCTTTCGGGAGGCAGCCCGCAACGAATTTAGGTTTTCCTTTTTGTTTTTCTTCTGTTTTTAGTGGTCTTGATAATTGTTACTACTGTACCAACATCATTGTATCTTTACTTTTCAAGCTTTGTGCCTTTTATAGCCTCATACGACAAGGGAAGTGAAAGTTGTGACATGCTGTCCAAAAAACAGATTCTGTCCTAGTGACTAGAAAAATCAGAGAAAAATCCCAGTTCATCTTTTTGAGCTGAAATTTTTACACAGCGTGCTCTATACAATTACGAAACTTTCTTATGTTCTGAGTTTTTTGATTTAAGTTGCAGAAGTACCCCTAAAAAATTCGTTTTCACATGCTGGTCTATTTTTCACGGATTCTGTCCTGTTTTGCCATTTCTTCGTTTTGCAAACCTTAAGCTTGCTTTTTCTTTGCAAAAACTTGTTGGAAATCTTGAGAAACAGTACCTCTTCAAGGTTATCTTTATTTCCAGTATTGAAAAAATTATTTTAGTTGGGTACTAACCTCTCTAATCAGTCTACAATGAGTTATGTATGAAGGGACTTTTCAAGTGCGCGATGGAGGATGATGAAAGAAGATCTTGGAGTGTCAAACGCTCAAGCTTGGGGATTCCCATGTGCACCCCCAATAAATATTCAAGGAGACTCAAGCGTCTAAGCTTGGGGATACCCCCGTGCATCCCCTTCTTCATCAACAATTATCAGTTCGTCCCTCGTTGCACTATATTTTTATCACTTCATGCGTTATGTGCTATGCTTGGAGCATCTCGCTCTTTACTTTTCTAGGTTTTGTTTTAGCTTTGCTTGTTGTTCATAACAAGTTAGAACCCAACTTACTCTTTTGTGTGGGAGAATTACACGCTCCGCTTGAACTAGAACTCCTCATAGGATTTGCATGCTTATTCTTTTAGCTGTGAGTTGTTCTTTTTCTTTTCTTAGCTGCTGCTCTGTTTAGTTGTAGTGCTTTAGTTTTCTAGAGCTTTTCTTTTGTTTTAGGTTGAACTTTCTATAGGTTGCATGTTTCATCTTGTTAGAGAGTTTTCCTGTTGCACTGAGTTTTGTGTCTTGACTAGAAGTAGGTAGTTGAAGTTGCTATTCTCTTTGTAGTAGTAACTTGCAATAGTTTTGAGGTATTGACTAGAGTAATGTTTGAACTTTTGGTGTCAAGAGCTCGAGCCTATTAGTGATAGATGTCGTATTTTGGGAAATCCGTGTGATTTTCGAAAACCAAAAACCCCTGTTGAGAACTCTAGCTACTAGATGGATCACTAACCTCTGGAGGGTTCGAATATTAGAGTACACTCACGTACCATGAGTCGAGGATGCGCAAGGATAACCAAACCCCCATACACTCCTCCTCGGGGTACTTGTCTCTTTGTGAACCTCCTGATTAGATTGAGAGTTACCGATAATAAGTGCATGAGTTCTTCGGACTAATGTGAGTATTCGAAAGTTGACACTTCCACCCACCTATACTTTTTCTAGCCTCTTCGGTACCGTGCATTTCCCTTTCTCACCTTGAGAGTTGGCGCATACTTCGCCGGTGCATCCAAACCCTTGCACGATATGCTCTGTCATCATAAGCCTCCTTATATCTTTCCTCAAAACAGCCACCATACCTACCTACAAGGCATTTCCATAGCCTTTCCGAGGTATATTGCCAAGCAACATCCACCTTCTCATGACTTGATCCTCATGTCATACATGCTACTTGCTTGATCGATGAGCCGCATGCTAGTTGGGCCTTGCCCTAATCATTGCTACATGACGCGCTAGTATCATTGCATATCCTGCTATCCTGGCAGAGGCATACATTTTTATCATGATAGTTATATCTTCTTTATGTGAGTACCTTTGTAAAGTGTGAAAGATCTCCTACATTCTTGTAAAATATAGAGTGTTGCCCCTAAAGTGAGGAAAAGATCCCAAAGAGGATAAAATCAAAAGATCCCAAAGAGGACAAATGAGAGTTAAATAGAAAGAGCCATTGAGGCCACCAAAAAAATAGAAAAAATAGAAAAAAAAGAGAAAAATAAAAAGAGAGAAGGGGGCACACTAATATTCCTTTTGAGAGATCCACACTAGTACTTCATCCTCTATCCCTTGTACTCCATAGAGATCATCATCATGCATATAGCTATGTGGGGACCTTCACACTATAGAACTTGGCTTGTATATTCCAATGATGAGCCTCCTCAAACGAGCTCTAGGTCTTCTTGAGCAAGCAAGTTAGATGCACCCCCACTAGTTCCCTTGGAGAGCTTTTAGCTCACATGTGCATCCGTTGCATGGCAATCCCTACTCCTCACATCATATCTATCATATGGCCTTCTCTCGCCTATGATTGTCCTCATTGATGTGAGCCTTTCACACCTTTTTGTCTTCCTCCTCCACCTTCTTTCTGTTTCGCCTTTTAGGTGTCAAATTTCTTGCTCATGCTCATCCATTGCATGAGTGCTCAAAATATCGAAAGGGAGTGGATCAGTTTGACTTGTACCTGGCTAGTGGTCTGGGGACGAGTCAAGATAAGAATCCAAAGGAGACCAAGTGTGAAACTTTAGTAGATAGTTGTTCTCAACAACCTTTTTTCTCTCTTTTTCCCAGTCCCTTGCTTGCACGCAAACACCATCTGGAGACATTTGAGTCACGGACAGCGAGAGCTCTTGCACCTTTTGTTCTTTTATTGCTTGTGTCAATGCTAATATAGACTCTTGCTTGTTAAGACTTGAATTGAATTGCATGCTTTAATTGCTTTAGTTAAAATTCCTTATATGGTTGTGTGGCATGTCACCACAGAAATTATGCTTGTTATCATTTACCTACTCGAGGACGAGCAGGAATTAAGCTTGGGGATGTTGATACGTCCCAAACGTATCTATAATTTTTGCTTGCTCCATGCATGTTTTGTGTGACTTTGCCATGATTTTCTTTAACTTTCATACACTTTTGAGCATATTTGGACTAATCTATTAACCCAATGCACCCAGCTGCCAGTTGTTGCTTTCTGCTGTTTTTGTATTTCAGGTTTTCCGGCCATTAAAAGTGCTCCAAAAAATCCGGAAAATCAGATAAAAAATCAGCGACCCGGAAGCTTCCGGAATCACCAAGGCAGCGGAGGGGGGCACCACAGGGACTCCAGAAGGGTCCCTGGCGCGGCCCCACCCTAGGTCGCGCCAAGGGGCCTCTTGGCTGCCCTGTGTGTCCCCTCGATGCCCCCTTCCGCCTATATTTAGCCCTCGGGGTGGAAACCCCTAAGATCGATCTCTTTTCCGCGAACTCGCCTCTGTACCGCCGCCGCCGTTTCAATATCGGGGCTGCCTGGAGAAGCTGCCCCGGCACCCTGCGGGGAGGAGGAACCCCCTCTGGGAGACCATCCATAGCGATGGACACCTCCCGGATGTGCCGTGAGTAGCCCCCCTTGGACCATGGGTCCGTGACCAGTAGCTATGTGATGTACCTCTCCCCTCATTGTGCTTCCACTTTCGAGACCTCGTGAGTTGCCTCACATGATCGAGGCACTTTTGTAATTTCTGTTGTTGCTATGCTGAGTTTGCTGGGATCTGATGGATTATGAGACTATGTTCAGATTGTGATGAGTAATATATTTGGTTCTTCTCTTTTATATTTTGTTCTTGAGTAAATTCTTGCATGTTCTCCGTTGCAGTATCTTGCTTTGGCCAAGTAGTTTGTTGCAACTCCAAGAGGGAGCGTTATGCTTGATTGTGGGTTCAGCCCCTTGATGTCTAGCTTGAGTGACAGAAACATGAGACTAGGGGATGTGTTGTTGCCACCAGGGATAAAACAACGGTGCTTGTACCCGCGGGTGCAAGGATTGTTTGCTTTACGCAAAGTTCTTTTAATGAAGTTATCTGTTGCTTTGAGTTTACACTTTGGGGGGGATTCGCAACTTAATACCAGCGAGATGTTGTGGATAGATATCTCAAGGTGGAGGATTCGTAGTAGATGCAGTTGGATTTCGGTCTACTTACCTTGGCGTATTTACCATTGCTTTTGAGCCCTTCCTTTCTTTGCAGCATAGTTAGCATTGCGGTGCCTTCATAATTCTGTCAATTGCCCAGCTGTGATTTGTTTACCTCGCTAGCACTTTTATCGTCTTTTGGGAGAGAGACATCACTAGTGAAAATCACGGGACCCCGGTCTATCTTCACATCACTGTTTACACCCTTAGTTTACTTTTAGTTGCCACTATTATTATATCTTGTGTTGATCCTTTGTAAACAGCAAGGCCGGAGGAATTGACAACTCCTCTGTACTCGTTGGGAGCAAAGTTATTTGTTACTGTGTGCAGGTCCTGTCAACCCCCTAGCTAGAAGCTAATTTCTGGCGCCGTTGGCACCTTCTTGTATTTCTGCGAGTCCTACTGGAGACAAACCTTGGTATCTTCACCGAGGGAAATTTGCTGCTACGCTACATCTCACCTTCCACTTGGGGTAACCAACGAGGATTGAGAGAACTATCCTCACCGTATCAAGCCCTCCTTTGTAAATGTGGTTAATACTATGGTAAGAGCGACTGACACCCGCAGGCCGCATGTGCAATACAAGTTGCACGTCAAGTGGGAACCGGTCTCAATCCGAAGATTGTAAAGTTGGTCCGGGCCGCTACATCAAACCATACCGCAAAACCAAAATACACATGGAAGGGTAGCAACAAGAAGATCAACGCCCACAACTCATTGTGTTCTAACCGTACAAAGCATCTACGCATAGAACTAGCTCAGATACCACTATAGGAGATTGCGCGATAGAAAACAAAAAAATTCTCTCACGTGCGGAAGCAACATCCAAGATCCAATCTAGAAGATTCTAGTAACGGGGAGAGTAGGTCATCATACCCTCGAAGAACACGCGCGTTGAACGTTTATTTGAACGCAGCTTGGTGAAGTTGTTGGTGAAGTTCGATCCGATCAACACTGAAAACGAGCAGTACCTCCGAAGGCTTGCACACGTACAGCTCGATGACTTCTCCTTCTTATTGATCCAACAAGCAAGAGGGAGAAATAGATGGGATCGATTCCAGCAGCACAACAGCGTGGTGGTGGATATGGCGAAGAGTTTCCCGCGGGCAGGGCTTCGCCAAGCGATGCACGTGAGGGAGGAGGCGGTGTGGAAGGACTTGGGTATTCTTGGTGAGCCTCTCCCCTCTCTTATATAGGCGAGGAGGTTGTATCCACTTCAATTCCCAAGTGAAAACCCCTCTCTCATTTAAAAGATGGTAACACCTTTCTTTTAAGAGTGGTAACCCTCCCATTGAAGGGCTTCCCATTTATTGGCATAATTAACCAAGGAGGGCTGGTCACATGGACTAGTGGACCACCCTTGGTCGTCCAAAACAGGTGGGGCCCATAGTGGGACCCTCCGGAACCTTCTAGAACATTCCGACACTGTCGAAAAAATCCTGAACTTTTCCGGAACCCTGAAATCAACTTGCCTTATATAAATCTTTACCTCCAGACTCTTCTGCAGCTCCTAGTGATGTCTAGGATCTCATCTGAGACTCCGAACAGTATTCAAACACCATTAATAAAATTATCCCAGAGCTATTCTAGCGTTATCGAACGTTAAGTGTGTGACCCTACGGGTTCGAGAATGTGCAGACATGATCGAGACATCTCTCTGATCAATAACCATTAGAGGGACCAGGATATCCATAATGACTCCCACACATTCAACGAAGATCTTTATCGATTGAACCACTATGTCGTGGACTATTATAATCCGTACACAATTTCCTTTGTCACACGATATTTTACTTACCCGAGATTCGATCATCGGTATCGTTATACCTAGTTCAATCTCGTTACCAGTAAGTACTCTTTACTCGTTTTGTAATACAACATTCACTGTGACTAGCTCATTAGTCACGTGCTTGCAAGCGTTACCGAATGTGCATTACCGAGTGGGCCCAGAGTATATCTCACCGTCACACGGAGGGACAAATCCCAGTCTTGATTCATGTAATTCAACAACTACTTTCAGAGATACCCGTAAGACATCTTTATGATCACCCTGTCACGATGTGATGGTTGATGTCCCCAAAGTATTCTTCCGGTACCCGGGAATAATATAATCTCATGGTCTAAGAAACATGATACTTGACAATAAAAGGCATGACAGCATAAACTTAATGAAACGATCAATATTGTTATGCTTAGTTGGGTCTGTCTTCCTTCTTAATCTTCAGCTGGTGATACCCAGTGCAGAGGTCTATCTTGGAAAATACCCGGGCACCATTCAACTGGTCGAACAAATTGTCAATGCGAGGTAATGGGTACCTGTTCTTGATGGTCACTTCATTGAGTGGGCGGTAGTCAACACACATTCGGAGGCTGCCATCTTTCTTCTTTACAAACAACACAGGTGACCCCCATGGTGAAGTGCTGGGACGAATGTACCCTTTCTGCAATAACTCGTCCAATTGCTTCTTCAGTTCTACCAACTCTGTGGATGGCATTCGATAGTACTTCTTGTATATTGGGGATGTCCCAGGAACAATCTCGATGGAAAACTCCAGCTCCCTGTTAGGTGGAATTCCTGGCAATTCTTCAGGAAATACATCCAGAAATTCTCTGACTATGGGAATCTTGCCCATGTCAATGGTGGTGACCTTGTACACTACTCCTTTCCTTTGGGGCATTCCAACGGCGGTAAACTGGGTTGTCCTCCCGGCGGGATTAGTCAGTTCCACTATCCGGGTCTTGAACTGGATATGTACTTGATGGTCTGTCAGCCAATTCACTCCAAGAATTGCATCTAGACTCGTAGACTCAAGCAGGATGAGGGTGGTTGGGAACTTCACTCCATATATCTCAATTGACAGATCCTTGCATTCGTGGGTTGCTCTGAGCACGCCTCCAGGGGATTGTACCACCATGATTTTATCCAAAAGAGAGATGGAAAAATGGTGGAGGGTGGAGAAACTCCACGAAATAAACGAGTGGGTAGCCCCGGAATCGAATAATATAACTGCAGGTATGCCATTAATAGGGAACATACCAATGAATACGTCGGGGGATTCGCGGGATTCTTCGGCCGAGATGTGGTGGACTCGACCTTGCTGATAGCCTGGGTTGGGATGACGCCCAAGGGTGTTGACTTGCAGCGCTGGCTTTCCCATCTTGGTGGGGCATTGCCGAGAATAGTGCCCTGGATTCCCGCAGGTGAAGCAGGTGTTGTTGCGCATGCATTCTTCCTTCAGTGGGTTTGAGGCGTAAGTCTTCTCTTGGTTCACTGTCTTGTTGGCTGCGATATTTCCATTGTTCCAGGCGGGCTTGTAACCGGTCTGAGCGGGCTGCCAAGTGCGTTTCTTCTGAGAGAACTTCTCATTGTCGACCTTCTTGGCTTCATACTTGTGCTTGTGGTCGTCATACCCAGACTTGTGTGTATTGGCGGACTTGTGCTCACGTTCTGCTATGAGGGCCTTGTTGACAAGGGTCTGGAAGTCCGGGAAATCCAGCATACTGAGTTGGCATCAAAGAGTGGCGTTGAGTCCACCAAGAAAGTGATCTATCTTCCTTTCTTCGGTGGGCACATCATGGGCGGAATACCTTGAGAGATTATTGAACTTGTTCAGGTACTCGGTCACGGAAGAGATGCCTTGGGTAAGGGCAAGGAATTCCCTATGTTTGACTTTGAACACCCCACTGGGGATGTGGTATGCCCGAAACTTCTCTTTGAATTTTTCCCAAGTGATGTCTTCTTCTGGGGGCCATACTTCCTTGGTATTGTCCCACCAAATAGCTGCATATCCTTCGAGATAGTGGGTGGAAAACGGTACCATGTCAGCTTCCTCACAACGGGCAAACTCCAATTTCTTATCTATTTCCCTCAGCCAGTCATCTGCTTCTAAGGGATCATCTGCCTGGTTAAAACTGGGTGGGCGGGTTCGCTGAAAATCTGTCAGCTTAGAATGGGGTACTTGCTTCTGTTTCTGTCCCACCATAGTCTGCATACTTTTTAGAAATTTCATGAGATCCTGGTTCCTCTTTTCCTCAAACATCCTCATGATCTGATATTTGTGTTGGTGGCTGTTGTGGATGAGGTGGTAGCGGTTCGGGTGACCATCCGGCTCGCCTGGCGGATCGACGAACGGGGGTGTCGTCGCCACCATGGCTGCTGCCTTCACCTCTTCTCATCCTATATCCGTTCCCAATGTGAAACACCAATATAATGAGCAACCACCATAAGGGGGAAAACGAGGTGACACATTTTCAATAAAATTTTGCAAATCTCAATGGTGGTCGATGACCTTCTGAATCCTTGCTCAAAACCGGCAAATAAACCAGTAGCCACCAGAGCAGTTTTTACAACTCTGATCTGGGACATTTACTGGAATAACTCGACTATTGCTCAAGACGGCCGACCATGAATCAGCTCGAAACATGAGGCAACGTCAATAAAAATAATGCAGCGGTCCCCTAAGACGGCCGAGAAAACAACTGAGAACATAGGGTCGCCACTGCGAAAGCAACTCAACAACTTCCCGAGACGGCCGAGAAAACAGCTCAGAACACGGGTCGGTTGTTGAAAAGAGAACTATAAAGTAGGCATCCACCCTGGGCGGCCGAAAACGAATCAGCTCAGAACCAGGCGTGGTGCCATTATCCAAAAGAAAGTGAGCAATGGTCCGTCCGAGTCACCTACACCATGTCAAAAATCATCAGGGGAAAAACAAGTCGAAGACGACATCAAAGATAGCCAAATAAAAGCGAGATAAACACACATAATTATACATAGTGGTTCAACATCATACATAGCACTCTAGTAGGGGGTAGCATGACTAGTACTGCTCATACGATAATTGACAACATGCATAACACTACGATAGATGCTAAGCATACTCATGCTGCTACTCGAACCTCGCTCTAGCCGCGGGGGTGAAACGGACAACGACAGTCAAAGGAATCGTCGGATTCGGCGAAGCCATACTAAGAGCTAACGACGTGGATCGTGCTGCGAGAGTCAAAGGAAACACGGCGAAGCTGACTAGAAGGCTCTCTCTCAGGAGGAGGGGGAGTACGACGCGTAAGCATCGGAGCATCAGGGGTGGAAGTCAACGCGGCCCACTCAGTTGGGGTCTCACGGCGAGTGATAGGTGCAACATCAGGATGTCCCGCTGAAGCCTCCGGAATGAATGAAGGTGAAATGGGTGGAGTCGACATCGGTGCAAAGGTGGCAGGTGGAGAGTGAGGTGGAGACTGGACGACACTGAGAAAAGCGAGCGCCTCTCTAGAGCGAGCTGATACGTCCCAAACGTATCTATAATTTATCCTTGCTCCATGCATGTTTTCTGTGATATTGCTATGATCTAGATACACTTGCATACACTTTTGATCGTATTTGGACTAACTTATTAACTCAATGCACCACAGTGCCAGTTCCTGTTTTCTGCTGTTTTTCTATTTCAGGTTTCCCCCATATTAAAAGTTCTCCAACAATTCGGGAAAAATCAGATAAAAAATCAGCGCAGAAGAACCTTTCCGGAAACACCTGGGCGGGGCCAAAGGGCCAGTGATACGTCCCAAACGTATCTATAATTTCTGCTTGCTCCATGCATGTTTTGTGTGACTTTGCCATGTTTTGCTTGAACTTTTATACACTTTTGAACCTATTTGGACTAACCTATTAACTCAGTGCACCCAGTTGCCAGTTTCTGTTTTCTGCTGTTTTTGTATTTCAGTTTTTCCGGCCATTAAAAGTGCTCCAAAAATTCCGGGAAAAATATATACAAAATCAGCGCAACAGAAGCTTCCGGAATCACCCAGAGATTGAAGGGCGGCCACCACCAGGCAGCCAGGAGGGCAGGTGGCGCGGCCCACCCTGGGCCGCGCCAGGGACACTCCTGACTGCCTCATGGGTCCCCTCGATGCCCCCCTTCGCCTATATTTACCCCTCGGGGTGGAAACCCCTAATATCGATCTCTTTTTCGCGAACTCCCCTCTGTACCGCCGCCGCCGCCGTTTCAAGATCGGGGCTGCCTGGAGAAGCTGCCCCGGCACCCTGTCGGAAGAAGGAATGTAACACCCTCAGATCCAGTACAATAATCACTACAGTGATTCCACTGTTAGTGATCATTACTGTTGATGATCAAGCCATGATCACCTTTGATCATAGCTCTGTCAATTTCCAACCCGGATAAAATTTTCAAATTGGGTAAATTATAAACTTTTCTCCAAGAATTGTGGATGCCAGTCAATCAACATGATCATGGTTAAACCAAGTCACCCTTAGTCATTAGAATAATCACAACTCTATGATGATTGTGAAACCAATGTTGTGGGGTCATCAAAATTGTTTTGAAGGTTAATATAAAAATGAAATCATAGTTAAACCAACACTGTGGAATCTATTTATAAAATGCCTAGCAATCATTAGGCCGTGTTAATATAGTAATGGATATTTTATTAAAGTGTTTTAGGAATAATATGAAATAAAAATAAATGCTTGGGAATTATTGAATTGCCATGGTAATTATAATAAACAAGTGAAATTTTATATGCACAAAAAATTGTGAAACCATTTTTATTAAATACCTAATAATTAGTAGGTCATATAAAAAGATAAATGATATTTTATTAACTATCTTAAATAATGCAGAAAAATATAAACAATAGAAAAATTAGCTCCATTTAATATTTTGTGCATTGAATAAAATCTAGATGAATTTTATTGTGGGCTAAACTTTTTGTGGCATCATGTTAAAGTGTAACACTAATATAGGTGCAATTATAACATTTTACAAAAATCAAAACCTAGCTAAACTAAATACAAACAGATAAGAAAAATTAAAAGAAACAAAAAAAAAGAAACAAAAACCCTGAACCCCGCCACTGGGCGAGGCCCACTCCCCTCCCCCCAGCCTGGCCCACCCCGGGCCCAACCCTCCCCCTCCCCTGTTCCTTCCCTGTTCCCCTCTCCCCACCACGTCGACGGCACAGTGCCGCCATGGGCAGCTCGCCGAGCTGCCCCCACCCTCACCTGCCCCCGCCCTACCTGCCCCCTGGGGATAAGCTCGCCCCCTCTCTGTCCCATGGCCACCCCATGCCCACTCTCCCCCCTCGCCTCCCTCTCCTCACCCCGCCCGAGCTCACCCGAGCTCCGCCGTGGGCGCCGTCGCGCATGCACATGGCCAACGGCCCCCTCTGTCCGCCACAACGTGTCTGGTGTGCCCACCGTCGACGTCTACGCCAAGTCGTGTTGCCAATCGAGGCCAGGACGAGCCGCAGGCCGCAAATCGTGCGCGTCTTCAACCTCCAGCCGCCGCGCCTCACCGTGGAATTCGTCGTCGCCGCCGCACCTCCGGCCACCACGAGCCCTCCCCGAGCTTCTCTGTGAGCTGCGCCACCGATTCCCTCTCTCCCCTCCTCTAATACGTCGTCGTAGCCCCCCAACCGCTGCCGTGGCCGCCATGGCTGCGGTTGCGCGCTCGTCGTGCCATTAGCCATGCCCAGCGCGCTCTGGCCACGCCTCTGGCATGCACGGTGTGCGTGGCCACCCCTCGTGAGCCCTGGACACGCCCACCCACCACAACCTGCTCACATCTGCGCTCCTGTGGCCGCGCGCTGGCCACCGGAGCCGGAATGGCCGCGTCGCCAGCTACCTCCTGCCTGAACCCCCCCTGCGAGCTCACGCCACCTTGCCCTCGTCGTGATGGCCTCCGCCGCCGCGGCCCCTCCCCGGCTGGCCGGCCATGCCCGCCGCCGTGGCCCTCGCCGCCGGCGAGCACGCTCAGTTCGGTCGGGGGCAAACCCCCCCTTTAAACTCCCACTGACTAGTGGACCCCCTGCAAAATAAAGACATTAGGGAAAAACCCACCGTGTTAATTAAAATGTGTGTATTACATGTGGGCCCTGCCCCTGTCTAATGGCCCCTGTTAAGTTAACCAGAGAAAACAACCCCTTTTGTATGACATGTGGGTCCCCCTCCCCTTTGATTTAATTAAAATGTTTAATTAGCACATCTATGAATGACAGATGGGTCCCACTAGATTATTAGTTTAATTTAAATGGATTATTAAAATGAGTCACTGACATGTGGGACCCCACTGTTATTTGAATTAATAAAATGGTTTTATTAACTATGAGGCTGACCAGTGGGACCCACCGGTCAGGTTTGACCAGACAACTCCACTGTTGTGGATAATGTTGGTTTATTTTTAAAAGAAATTCATAAAATCATTTAAACTGATTAAAACTTGGAAATTCAATATCTTTTAAACCGTAACTCGGATTCAAAAAATTTATACATGAAAATAGATCAGAAAAATATAACGAATACGAATACGCTATCCGTATGTCTATCACACCCCTCTAACACAACAAACATGGAACCGTCCCCCTCCGGACCGTATGTCCGATAAATTGTCCGGTACTGCTAAAGTACCCGGATGAATTTATTTCGAACACGAAAGTTGTTCGGAATAGATCAAATAACCCGGATACACCACCCACACATGTGTCAGATGTCCACGACACCTCCGGCATGATAACTCCCCCTCCGGACACCCTGACCGGTAATCACCCGGAGCCGGTAGTTCAACCCCAGATGAATTTCCGCTCTGAGCAACATGCATTGCACTACGTTAGAACACCGTTAGCATTTCCTCCGTCATGTCATGCATCTGTTTGTATATGCTTGCTGTGTATTTACTGTTTCTTCCCCCCCTTATTATCCGGTAGACCCGTCGCTGCCGCCTACTACACCGTTGCTGAGTACGACTACTTCGTCGACGACCCTACCCCTACCGTCGAGCTTCCAGGCAAGCAGAGCCATTCTCTTCCCCAGATATCGCCTACCTTTCCGTACATTTCCTTGCACTAGGCATTGTTACTGCTGCTGCTACGATTACAATCCTATTCAATTGCATAGCCTGATTTTGTCGCCCCTTGATGTACCTTCCTTTAATCCTATGCAGCCTATTATTACTTATGCATTATTCAGCAGTAAACCCTGCGCATTGTTAGTTAGGTTTAGAATAGCGGGTTGTGATCACTTTGGGAGTGATCGCGAGAACGATATATTACAACTGCAACAGGTACGGAACAATGCAGACGCCCTAGGGAACCTACAACGGCGAGACTCTGCCGAGGCGCTTCGAGTTTGGCTTACGAGTGGAATGGACTCGTATTTCACTCTCGTCGGCTCAGTAGCGTAGCATCACCGGGATGATATGAGGTTTACCTCATTAGTTCATTCCGCTGAAGTCTCTGTCAAACCTCTTTAAGTGTGCCATCGAGGGTGATACCTCCTGGTTTCACTTAATGGTAGGAGCTCGAACCAACTGGTGTCCTTAAAGGTAAGAAGTCGGGCGACCCAACGGTGCCCGCGAGTGGTATTGCGACGGGACGACAGGGAGGGTACCGGTGTGCTTGGCCCCTGGTCGTTGGCCGTGAGAGTTACCAAACCACGAAAGTCGAGCTCCCCCAGGAGCACACGCGAGACAAGGTAAGGAGACGGTTCACCTTGTTGGTAACCGCAGTGACTTGGTAGGACGACGGGGCAGGCACCGATGTACTGGTGGTCCTGGCTGCTGTCGTTGTCCGCGGGTTAGTTAAGTCGAGGCAACGATAACGGTTGTCACGCAGGTTAATTAAAATGCTAAATGGTTCAGTGAATGTCTTGAGTTGGCTATATGCCATGTACACACTACCTACCCGTGGGAATTACGAGTTATGGGCTCCTCTGCTTCGTAGTGTCGTCCGAGGACTCTTCAGACGTCAGCAGTACTGCGGGCTGATTGCCGGGAAGTGGTGTTGTCTTATTTGCTCGCGCGGTGGTGTCTTATTTGGATTTGCTTTAACTTCACCGGCCAGCCACGCACCGTGCAGGAGTACGTTCGGGTTGGGGTCCAAGGCCCGGCGTACTTAGGATTTAGACCGGCGGATGGCCTCTCTGTTGAGTTTGAAATATGGGCTATGAAGTGTCGGATAGCCTCGGTGGAGCGTTCCCTAACCAGGTTCCCGCCACCCTGGAGATCCGTGCGTGTAGTGTAACACAAGTGCACCCCTGCAGGGAAGATTAATCTATTCGAATAGCCGTGTCCACGGTAACAGGACGCTTTATGCTGAAGCTGGATCCTACCACTACAAACTATTATTATTAAACTTTATGGTTCCGGGTTTTCTTCCTCGCGGGGATGTCGAGGAGGTGAACTCGGAGGCATTGTTAATTATTACAACTTATTATTATACAATGCTGCAGCAACTTCTGCTGCATTGTTACTTTATGCTTTATATAAACTGTTGGCTGATTCTTACCTCATGCTGCAAGACATCGTCGGAAGATGCTAGTCTTCGATAGGCCTAGCTTCTTACCCTTATTCTGATTTCTATCTTGCAGTCCACTATATACAGCCTCTTCTTTCCGTTGATACAATGCATAATGCTTAGTAGCGGACGTAAGACTCGCGGGTATGCTAGATACTCACCTGCTTTATTTTCCCCTTTTATTGTTTTGCCTGATCGGCCGCTGCAGTCGACGTTGGAGACTTGGAGTCCAGGAGCAGGAGATCCCCGATGCCGACCACCGCAACATGAAGATCCCCGATGCCTTCTACGACGTCGAGTTCCCCTTTGACTAGGAGTAGTTTGGAGGTTCCCAGGCAGGAGGCCTCGCCTTTTCGATCGTTGTTGATATTTGTGCAGCCTTCTTAAGGCAACCTTGTATCTTTGTGTCTGTACTCAGATACTATGGATTCCGCTGACTTTGTGCTCTCGAGCTGTTGTTTTCGAGCCCTCGTGGCCCCTGGCTTGTATTATACAGCTTGTATTATTTTATTTGTAGAGTTGTGTTGTGATATATCACCGTGAGTCCCTGATCTCGATCGTGTACCTTGCGTGTATGATTACTATACACGGTTTGATTTTGGGGGCGTCACAAGTTGGTATCAGAGCCGACTGCCTGTAGGAAGCCCCTAACCACTCCTTGGTCGAAGTCGAGTCTAGTCTTTGCAAAACTACTTTACTAACAGTGTCGTGTGGCTTATCGGCCCACGTCGCAAACATGGTGGTATTAGGATCTTTTTCTCCGTACCTATGCTCTGGGACTCTGCTCTCTTATCCTTGCTGGTAAAATTTTAAGAACTCTGACTTAGGTTCACGTACCTCCTTCCTCCCGGAGAGCTCTGCATTCTCGATGATCGCCTGATCCACCTGAAGATTTCGACGATTACTCTCCGATGAATTCCCGAGATCCTACGTGTTCATCGCCTTTGCAATCCCATGCCACCGATAAGTCCGTGTGGATAATTGCATCCACCTCCCGATCTGGAAATCACAATTTCCTTGTACTTAAGCATCAAGTTATTCCGGTGCTTCTGTCACCCGATGCCTTGGCATTCTTTCCCCTTCTGGTTGAGTGCCCATACTCACATCGGATCCTTTGTGAACCATCCGACCTTTTTGTGGATTACTATCCGACTATTCTTAAATGGCTTATTCCATGTGTCAATTGGATTCACCGTGTGAAATACCATCCCTGACCCTCGATGATTTTTGTTATCGTCGACAACCTCCCTCGACTCCGTGCCAATACAACTTGGTCGAGTATATCGTGTTGTGCTTTCCCTTGGGAAAGATATACACCTGATACTTGTGTATCATCACCTCTTCCTTTCCATTGGTTTGTTTAAACTTCTTGTAATATATCTTATCTGAGCAGTGATAATTCACCTGCTTATGTAAACACCTCGGTGTATAACCTCGTTAGTAACCCCTTGTTGCCATTGTTGATGACATTTCGGTAGCCACCGGGACGAGAACTTTGCCAATTGGTCCGCCTCGTATTAACGAGCAGGAAAATGGTTCTCAACGTCCACTGCTCCTTGTACCGATATTGTCGCCGACATACCTGACGAGTTGTTCTATGACAATCCTTGTGTCGTGATCGCGTAATATGCCACCACTCTAAGCCACAATTCCACAGGACCGAAACCTGACTCTTGTCATCGACCTTGTGATATTCCGTCTGATATCAGACTCAGTGATTGTGTCTGATGATCGGGGCCCCTTTCCCATCTTCCGTCATCGGCATCGAATACGTGCCTATCCGCTTAAAACTTCTCACAATGTACTTCCCTGATGTTAAACTCGGAAGGACTTTGTACCCCATACCCTTGAACAACCCCATTTGATGGATCTTGTATCGATCTGACCCCCTTAAGCTTTACCTCTTAACCTGTTCGTGAGTGCGATGGATCCCCGAGGAAAGGATGAAAACCCATCGAGATGCACCGATGCAAAGATATGAAGGCCTCAACGTGAAGGATTAATTTCTTCGAGTAGGACAACAGGAACCAGAAGATTTGTTAGAAGGCGAAACCGAAACTCTACCCCTTACACTACTTTTAATTCTCGGGACGAGAATTCTTTGTAGTGGTGGAGATTTGTAACACCCTCAGATCTAGTACAGTAATCACTACAGTGATTGCACTGTTAGTTATCGTTACTGTTGATGATCAAGCCATGATCACCTTTGATCATAGCTCTGTCAATTTCCAACCCGGATAAAATTTTCAAATTGGGTAAATTATAAAACTTTGCTCCAAGAATTGTGGATGCCACTCAATCAACATGATCATGGTTAAACGAAGTCACCCTTAGTCATTAGAATAATCACAACTCTATGATGATTGTGAAACCAATGTTGTGGGGTCATCAAAATTGTTTTGAAGGTTAATATAAAAATGAAATCATAGTTAAACCAACACCGTGGAATCTATTTATAAAATGCCTAGCAATCATTAGGCCATGTTAATATAGTAATGGATATTTTATTAAAGTGTTTTAGGAATAATATGAAATAAAAATAAATGCTTGGGAATTATTGAATTTCCATGGTAATTATAATAAACAAGTGAAATTTTATATGCACAAAAAATTGTGAAACCATTTTTATTAAATACCTAATAATTAGTAGGTCATATAAAAAGATAAATGATATTTTATTAACTATTTTAAATAATGCAGAAAAATATAAACAGTAGCAAAATTAGCTTCATTTAATATTTTGTGCATTGAATAAAATCTAGATGAATTTTATTGTGGGCTAAACTTTTTGTGGCATCATGTTAAAGTGTAACACTAATATAGGTGCAATTATAACATTTTACAAAAATCAAAACCTAGCTAAACTAAATACAAACATAAAAGAAAAATTAAAATAAACAAAAACAAAGAAGAAGAAAAACCTGAACCCCGCTACTGGGCGAGGCCCACTCCCCTCCCCCCAGCCTGGCCCACCCCGGGCCCAACCCTCCCCCTCCCCTGTTCCTTCCCTGTTCCCCTCTCCCCACCACGTCGACGGCACAGTGCCGCCATGGGCAGCTCGCCGAGCCGCCCCCACCCTCACCGGTCCCCGCCCTACCTGCCCCCTGGGGATAAGCTCGCCCCCTCTCTGTCCCATGGCCACCCCATGCCCACTCTCCCCCCTCGCCTCCCTCTCCTCACCCCGCCCGAGCTCACCCGAGCTCCGCCGTGGGCGCTGCCGCGCATGCACGTGGCCAACGTCCCCCTCTGTCCGCCACAACGTGTCGGGTGTCCCCACCGCCGACGTCTACGCCAAGTCGTGCTGCCAATCGAGGCCGGTACGAGCCGCAGGCCGCAAATCGCGTGCGTCTTCAACCTCCAGCCGCCGCGCCTCACCGTGGAATTCGTCGTCGCCGCCGCACCTCCGGCCACCACGAGCCCTCCCCGAGCTTCTCTGTGAGCTGCGCCACCGATTCCCTCTCTCCCCTCCTCTAATACGTCGTCGTAGCCCCCCAACCGCACTCGACCACTGCCGTGGCCGCCATGGCTGTGGTTGCGCGCTCGCCGTGCCATTAGCCGTGCCCAGCGCTCTCTGGCCACGCCTCTGGCATGCGCGGTGTGCATGGCCACCCCTCGTGCGCCCTGGCCACGCCCACCCACCACAGCCTGCCCACATCTGCGCTCCTTTGGCCGCGCGCTGGCCACCGGAGCCGGCATGGCCGCGTCGCCAGCTACCTCCTGCTCGAACCCCCCCTGCGAGCTCACGCCACCTTGCCCTCGTCGTGATGGCCTCCGCCGCCGCGGCCCCTCCCCGGCTGGCCGGCCAGGCCCGCCGCCGTGGCCCTTTCCGCCGGCGAGCACGCTCAGTTCGGTCGGGGGCAAACCCCCCCCTTTAAACTCCCACTGACTAGTGGACCCCCCCTGCAAAATAAACACATTAGGGAAAAACCCACCGTGTTAATTAAAATGTGTGTATTACATGTGGGCCCTGCCCCTGTCTAATGGCCCCTGTTAAGTTAACAAGAGAAAACAACCCCTTTTGTATGACATGTGGGTCCCCCTCCCCTTTGATTTAATTAAAATGTTTAATTAGCATATCTGTGAAGGACAGATGGGTCCCACTAGATTATTAGTTTAATTTAAATGGATTATTAAAATGAGTCATTGACATGTGGGACCCCACTGTTATTTGAATTAATAAAATGGTTTTATTAACTGTGAGGCTGACCAGTGGGACCCACTGGTCAGGTTTGACCAGTCAACTCCACTGTTGTGGATAATGTTGGTTTATTTATCAAAGAAAATCAGAAAATCATTTAAACTGATTTAAACTTGGAAATTCAATATCTTTTAAACCATAACTCGGATTCAAAAACTTTATACATGAAAATTTATCAGAAAAATATAACGAATACGAATACGCTATCCGTATGTCTATCACACCCCTCTAACACAACGAACATCGAACCGTCCCCCTCCGGACCGTCTGTCCGATAAATTGTCCGGTACTGCTAAAGTACCCGGACTCGTATTTCACTCTCGTCGGCTCAGTAGCGTAGCATCACCGGGATGATATGAGGTTTACCTCTTTAGTTCATTCCGCTGAAGTCTCTGTCAAACCTATTTAACTGTGCCATCGAGGGTGATACCTCCTGGTTTCACTTAATGGTAGGAACTCGAACCAGCTGGTGTCCTTAAAGGTAAGAAGTCGGGCGACCCAACGGTGCCCGCGAGTGGTATTGCGACGGGATGACAGGGAGGGTACGACCAGTGTACCGGTGTGCTTGGCCCCTGGTCGTTGGCCACGAGAGTTACCAAACCACGAAAGTCGAGCTCCCCCAGGAGCACACGCGAGACAAGGTAAGCAGACGGTTCACCTTGTTGGTAACCGCAGTGACTTGGTGGGACGACGGGGCAGGCACCGATGTACTGGTGGTCCTGGCTGCTGTCGTTGTCCGCGGGTCAGTTAAGTCGAGGCAACGATAACGGTTGTCACGCAGGTTAATTAAAATGCTAAATGGTTCAGTGAATGTCTTGAGTTGGCTATATGCCATGTACGCACTACCTACCCGTGGGAATTACGAGTTATGGGCTCCTCTGCTTCGTAGTGTCATCCGAGGACTCTTCAGACGTCAGCAGTACTGCGGGATGATTGCCGGGAAGTGGTGTTGTCTTATTTGCTCGCGCGGTGGTGTCTTATTTGGATTTGCTTTAACTTCACCGGCCAGCCACACACCGTGCAGGAGTACGTTCGGGTTGGGGTCCAAGGCCCGGCGTACTTAGGATTTAGAACGGCGGATGGCCTCTCTGTTGAGTTTGAAAGATGGGCTATGAAGTGTCGGATAGCCTCGATGGAGCGTTCCCTAACCAGGTGCCCGCCACCCTGGAGATCCATGCGTGTAGTGTAACACAAGTGCACCCCTGCAGGGAAGATTAATCTATTCGAATAGCCGTGTCCACGGTAACAGGACGCTTTATGCTGAAGCTGGATCCTACCACTACAAACTATTATTATTAAACTTTATGGTTCCGGGTTTTCTTCCTCGCGGGGATGTCGAGGAGGTGAACTCGGAGGCATTGTTAATTATTATAACTTATTATTATACAATGCTGCAGCAACTTCTGCTGCATTGTTACTTTATGCTTTATATAAACTGTTGGTTGATTCTTACCTCATGCTGCAAGACATCGTCGGAAGATGCTAGTCTTCGATAGGCCTAGCTTCTTACCCTTATTCTGATTTCTATCTTGCAGTCCACTATATACAGCCTCTTCTTTCCGTTGATACAATGCATAATGCTTAGTAGAGGACGTAAGACTCGCGGGTATGCTAGATACTCACCTGCTTTATTCTCCCCTTTTATTGTTTTGCCTGATCGGCCGCTGCAGTCGACGTTGGAGCCTTGGAGTCCAGGAGCAGGAGATCCCCGATGCCAACCACCGCAACATAAAGATCCCCGATGCCTTCTACGACGTCGAGTTCCCCTTTGACCAGGAGTAGTTTGGAGGTTCCCAGGCAGGAGGCCTCGTCTTTTCGATCGTTGTTGATATTTGTGCTAGCCTTCTTAAGGCAACCTAGTATCTTTGTGTCTGTACTCAGATACTATTGCTTCCGCTGACTTTGTGCTCTCGAGCTGTTGTATTCGAGCCCTCGTGGCCCCTGGCTTGTATTATACAACTTGTATTATTTTATTTGTAGAGTTGTGTTGTGATATCTCACCGTGAGTCCCTGATCTCGATCGTGTACCTTGCGTGTATGATTACTGTACACGGTCTGATTTTGGGGGCGTCACAAGGAACCCCCTCGGGAGACCATCCATAGCCATGGACGCCTCCCGGATGTGCCGTGAGTAGTCCCCCTTGGACCATGGGCCAGTGACCAGTAGCTATGTGATGAATCTCTCCCCCCTTTTGTGCCTCCACTTTCGAGTCCTCGTGAGCTGCCTCACATGATCGAGGCATCTATGTAATTTCTGCTGTTGCTATGCTGAGTTTGTTGGGATCTGATGGATTATGAGACTATGTTCAAATTGTGATGAGTAATATATTTGGTTCTTCTATTTTATATTTTTTTCTTGAGTAAATTCTTGCATGTTCTCCCTTGCGGTATTTTCTTTGGCCAAGTATTTTATTTGCAACTCCAAGAGAGAGCGTTATGCTCGATTGTGGGTTCAGCCCCTTGATGTCTAGCTTGAGTGACAGAAACATGAGACTAGGGGATGTGCTATTGCCACCAGGGATAGAACAACGGTGCTTGTACCTGCGGGTGCAAGGATTGTTTACTTTACGCAAAGTTCTTTTAATGCAGTTGTCTGTTGCTTTGAGTTTACACTTTGGGTGGGATTCGCAACTTAATACCAGTGAGATGTTCTGGATAGATATCTCAAGGTGGATGATTCGTAGTAGATGCATATGGATTTTGGTCTACTTACCTTGGCGTACTGACCATTGCTTTTGAGCCCTTCCTTTCTTTGCAGCATAGTTAGCATTGCGGTGCCTTCATAATCCTTTCAATTGCCCAACTGTGATTTGTTTACCTCGCTAGAACTTTTATCGTCTTTTGGGAGAGAGACATCACTAGTGAAAATCACAGGACCCCGGTCCATCTTCACATTATTTTTCACACCCTCAATTTACTTTCAGCTTTTAGTTTCCTTTGCACCTTTTATCTCTTGCGTTGATCCTTTGTAAACGACAAGGCCGGAGGAATTGACAACTCCTCTGTACTCGTTGGGAGCAAAGTTATTTGTTCCTATGTGCAGGTCCACGACAACACCCTAGCCGGGAAGCAATTTCTGGCGACGTTGCCACCTACTTGTATCTCCTGAGTCCTACTGAAACTTGCTGCTGCACTGCATCTCAAACCTTCCACTTGGGGTACCCAACGAGGGGCGAGAAGCCATCAAGCAAATTTCTAGCGCCGTTGCCGGGGACTCAAGTCTACAAGATAGGGGAGTTGCACACTATCTTTTACCTTTGCTTTTTAGTCTTGTTAGTTTACCTTTCAGTTTTTACTTTTGTGTCCCTAATCAAAAATACCAAAAATACCTGCTGCTACTATGGGTTCCAATGAAAACACTATGTTGTGTGACTTCACTAGTCACAACAACAGTGACTTTATCTGCACTCCTATTGCTCCACCTGCCACTTCAGCACTTTCTTATGAGATTAAACCTGCTCTGCTTAACCTTGTTATGAAAGATCAATTCTCAGGAGCAGGAGAAGATGCTGCCTTGCACCTAAACAACTTTATCGAGCTCTGAGACATGCAGAAGTACAAGGAAGTGGATGGAGACATCGTCAAGTTGAAGCTTTTTCCTTTCTCTTTGAGAGTAAGAGCCAAGGAGTGGCTACAATCTTTGCCCAAGAACAATATCGATTCTTGGAGTAAATGCAAAGATGCTTTTATAGGGAAGTACTATCCCCCTACTAAAATTATTCAATTGCGGAGTAACATTATGAATTTCAGGCAATTGGATAATGAACATGTTGCCCAGGCTTGGGAACGTATGAAGACGCTTGTCAAGAACTGCCTCACACATGGTCTGACTACCTGGATGGTTATCCAGACTTTTTATGCAGGCTTGAACTTCACCTCGCGGAACCTGTTAGATTCGGCCGTGGGAGGAACTTTTATGTCAACCACGCTTGGTGCTGCCACAAAGCTGCTTGATGAGATGATGCTGAACTACTCACAATGGCACACCGAGAGATCTCCAACCGGTAAGAAGGTAAACACTGTCGAGGAGATCTCCTCTTTCAATGAAAAGGTTGACCTTATCATGTCTCTACTTACCAAGCAACCCTCTATTGATCCTCAAGATGTTCCTTTAAATTCTTTGGTTGCTCAGGAACAAGTAGATGTTAATTTTGTCTCTAGAAACAACTTCAACAATAATGCTTATAGGAGTAACTTTGGTAGCAACAATCCTAGGCCTTTCCCATCCAACAACTATGGGAACAACACTTATCCTACCACCAGAAACTCCACTTCAGAGCTAGAGACCTTTCTCAAAGACTTTATCACTACCCAGAAAGCCTTCAACAAGAGTGTGGAAGAGAAATTAGATAAATTAGATAAATTAGATATCCTCTCTTCGAAGGTAGACAACATAGCCCATGATGTGGAGATGCTGAAGATTAGAACCTCTCCCCCCGAGGAGAGGAAGACCACTCCTATGAATGCTATCCAAGTCCAAATTAATGAAAACATTAGGATGTTGGGAAAACTAAAAGAGAGATGGGCTAGAGAAAAGGAGGAAGAAGAGAGAATTAAGAGCCTTCCTACCTACCACACAGTAGCCACTATCCAAGTAGTTGAGGATGTCCAAACTGTTAGCACCCATCACACCCCTAGTCCCACTGGACCTATCAATGGTGATGCTACCACCTCAACCTTAGAAGAGGAAACCTCTATGAACATAGAGGCTTTCAAACAAGTGAGATTAAATGATATCACTACTTCCCTGATAGAAAGAAGTGACTTAGACTTTGACAACTGCACTTTACCAGAAGTTATTGGTTTCCTACACAAGATGTCTAGAGACCCCCACACTAGCACACTCAATCTTGCCTTCATAGAGCATATCACCAATGCTCTAATCAAAGTTAGGGAGGAGAAGCTTAGACTAGAAGCCTCCATACCTAGGAAGCTAGAAGATGGTTGGGATCCTATGATAAAAATTAAATTGAATAACTTCTCTTGTTATGCTCTTTGTGATGTTGGAGCAAGTACCTCTGTTATGCCCAAAAGAATGTATGATATGCTTGAATTGAAACCTTTTCATCCTTGTTCTTTTTGTGTTCGTCTTGTTGATTCTTCCGTAAAGAAACCTTTGGGGAAGATCGACGATGTTCTTATCATTGTCAATGACAATTATGTTCCCGTTGATTTCACTATTATGGACATTGAGTGTGAGCCCTCTTGTCCAATTATTTTGGGACGTCCTTTTCTTCGCACAGTTGGTGCTATCATTGACATGAAAGAGGGAACTATCAAATTCCAATTCCCTCTCAAGAAAGGGATGGAACATTTCCCTAGGAAAAAGATTAAGTTACCTTTTGAGTCCGTCACACGGGCTAGTTATTCTCTTGAAAAGACTTGATCTTCTGCTTTAAGCCTAGCTAATAGCTCTAAAGAAGCGCTTTCGGGAGGCAGCCCGCAACGAATTTAGGTTTTTCTTTTTGCTTTTGTTCTGTTCTTACTGGTCTTGATGATTGTTACTACTGTAGAAACATCATTGTATCTTTACTTTTCAAGCTTTGTGCCAAGTTTAGCCTCAGATTGCAAGAAAGGTCAAAAGTTGGTCCTTGCAGTCCAGAAACAAATTTTGTCTGCTTGACGGAAAAATTCTCAATAAATCACCAGATCATATTTTTGATCTGAATTTTTTTGAAAGCATGCTCCATACAATTACCTTTCAGGCGTCTGTTCAAAGTTTTTTTATTTGAGTTGCAGAAGTTCCTCAAAAAAATTCTCCTTTCTCTGCTGTTCTGTTTTTCTCAGCTTCTGCCCCAGTTTTTCCTTTCGCAGTTTTGCAATCCTTAAGCTTGCTTTTTCTTTGCAAACTTTTTTTGGACAGGCAAGAAAAACAGTAGCTCTTCCTGGAAATCTTTATTTGCAGTAGAGGAAAATTATTTTATTAGGGTACTAACCTCTCTAAACAGCCTACAATGAGTTATGTATGAAGGGAGTTTTCAAGTGCGCGATGGAAGGTGATGAAAGAAGATTCAGGAGTGTCAAACGCTCAAGCTTGGGGATGCCCATGTGCACCCCCAATAAATATTCAAGGAGACTCAAGAGTCTAAGCTTGGGGATGCCCCGATGCATCCCCTTCTTCATCAACAATCATCAGTTTGTCCCTCGTTGCACTATATTTTTATCACTTCATGCATTATGTGCTTTGCTTGGAGCGTCTCGCTCTTTACTTTTCTAGGTTTGTTTTGCTTTCTTTGCTGTTGTAACAAGTTAGACCCCAACTTACACTTTTGTGTGGGAGAGAAACACGCTCCGCTTGAACTAGAACTCCTCATAGGATTTGCATGCTTATTCTTTTAGCTGTGAGCTGCTCTTTTTCTTTTCTTAGTTGCTGTTCTGTTTAGTTGTAGTGCTTTAGTTTTTCTAGAGCTTTTCTTTTGTCTTAGGTTGAACTTTCTATAGGTTGCATGTTTTATCTTGTTAGAGAGTTTGCCTGTTGCACTGAGTTCTGTGTCTTGACTGAAAGTAGGTAGTTAAAGTTGCTATTCTCTTTGTAGTAGTAACTTGAAATAGTTTTGAGGTATTGACTAGAGTAACGTTTGAACTTATGGTGTCAAGAGCTCTTGCCTATTAGTGATATATGTCGTATTTTGGGCAATCCGTGTGTTTTTCGAAAACCAAAAAACCCCTGTTGAGAACTCTAGCTACTAGATGGATCACTAACCTCTGGAGGGTTCGAATATTAGAGTACACTCACGTACCATGAGTCGAGGATGCGCAAGGATAACCAAACCCCCATACACTCCTCCTCGGGGTACCTGTCTCTTTGTGAACCTCCTGATTAGATTGAGAGTTACCGATAATAAGTGCATGAGTTCTTCGGACTAATGTGAGTATTCGAAAGTTGACACTTCCACCCACCTATACTTTTTCTAGCCTCTTCGGTACCGTGCATTTCCCTTTCTCGCCTCGAGAGTTGGCGCATACTTCGCCGGTGCATCAAAACCCTTGGCATGATACGCTCTGTCATCATATGTCTCCTTATATCTTTCCTCAAAACAGCCACCATACCTACCTACAGGGCATTTCCATAGCCTTTCCGAGATACATTGCCATGCAACATCCACCTTCTCATGACTTGATCTTCATGTCATACATGCTACTTGCTTGATCGATGAGTCGCATGCTAGTTGGGCCTTGCCCTAATCATTGCTACATGACGCGCTAGTATCATTGCATATCCTGCTACCCTGGCAGAGGCATACATTTGCATCATGATAGTTACATTTTCTTTATGTGAGTACCTTTGTAAAGTGTGAAAGATCTCCTATATTCTTCTAAAATATAGAGTATTGCCCCTAAAGTGAGGAAAAGATCCCAAAGAGGACAAAATCAAAAGATCCCAAAGAGGACAAATGAGAGGTAAATAGAAAGAGCCATTGAGGCCACCAAAAAAATAAAAATAAACGAGAAAAAGAGAAAAAGAAAAATAAAAAGAGAGAAGGGGGCATACTACTATTCCTTTTGAGAGATCCACACTAGTACTTCATCTTCTATCCCTTGTACTCCATAGAGATCATCATCATGCATATAGCTATGTGGGGACCCTTCACACTATAGAACTTGGCTTGTATATTCCAATGATGAGCCTCCTCAAACGAGCTCTAGGTGTTCTTGAGCAACCAAGTTAGATGCACCCCCACTAGTTCCCTTGGAGAGCTTTTAGCTCACATGTGCATCCGTTGTATGGCAATCCCTTGATGACCCACAACCGTATGGGATCTATTGCAGCGTTTTCGATAAGTAAGAGTGTCGAACCCAACGAGGAGCAGAAGGTAATAGCAAGTGACTTTGGCAAGGAGATAACTGCAAGCACTGAAAGATGGCTTTTTAGGGGTTTTCTTGGTATAAGCAACAGGAAAGTAAAAACGAGCAAAGTAAAGGCAATGGAGAGTAACGAGTGGCCCAATCCTTTCTGAGCAAAGGAGAGGCCTAGCAACTGAACTTATAAAGGCTAAAGTGTTCTTGAGGACACACGGGAGAGGTAGTCATGTGCTTTCGCCATATTTCGTATCGGTACTATGTGCTGTGTTGATAAGTGTTGAGTGGGTGGATCTATGCTAGAACACCCTCTAGACTAAGATAAGTGCACTCTTATGATTAAACACCTTGCAAGCATCCGCAAATACAAGATAGTAATTAAGGCAAAAGCCTAACCATAGCAATACGATCGGTGATCCATTGTTCCCTTGTGCAAAAGCGTGCAAACTGGGGTGTAGGTTTCTATCACTCCGGCAACCCACCGTAAGCATTCTTTGTGCACAATGTATTCCCCTAGGTCCTTGATAAGGCGAAGTGTTGAGTGTTCGACTCACACAATACCACTAGGAAAATAACAACACAACTTAAATATCAAACAACACATATTACTTCAACATCATATGACTACTAACAACTAGACTTCTCCCATGTCCTCAAGAACTAAAGTAACTACTCACAAGACATAAAAGAGATCATGATCAGTGGGGATAAATAGATGATAAACAATATGGACACAATAATATTTCTCCAACAAAACTCAATAGCATTCACCACAAAGTAGTAATCAACACCGATAGAGTAGAGAGGATAGATAGTATGGATTACAACACAAGTTGCAATTGTGATATGAGATTGGATGGAGGTGGAGATGGTGCTGATGATGGGGATGCTGTTGATGATGATCTCGATGATGCCCGTGACGATGGTGATGACGATGGCGATGGTCTCCCCTTCCGGGAGGTGATCTCCCCGGCGGAATCTGCCCGCCAGAGATGGCTTTTCTTCTCTGTAGGTTTCCGCCACGGAGCGTCGGCGGAACTCCGTAAAAAAACCCTTTTTAGGGTTTCTGGAAGATGTGCGATATATAGGCCAGAGGGGGGAACCGGGAGTGGTCCCAGGGGCCAGGCGCCCTCCCGGCGCGGCCAGGGTGGGGGCCGCGCCAGGTGGCCGCCTGGGCACCCTGTGGCCCCCCTCTGGTCGCTCTTTTGCGTGTCTTCGTGATCCTTCTGGAAAATAGCCTCCGTCGATTTTCAGGTAATTTGGAGGTATTCTTCTTCAGCAACTCAGCGTCCACTTTTTACCACTGAATCCTGCGTCTACTGCTTCGGCACCGGAAAGTTGCAAGCTGTGTAAAATAGGCCAAAACAACATAAGAATAGCATCATATCATGAAATATATCAATGAATAAGAAAGAATTACTATATAAAATAGTGATGCATTTTGGACGTATCAACTCCCCCAAGCTTAGACCTCGCTTGTCCCCAAGCGATTACTGAACTTGGTAAACATGTCCACAAGTTTAGAGAGTGAAGTGTCGATAAATAGAATACGTACAAGAAGCATCAAGGTTTCTTCATCAAACTCAAGAATCCTCAACAGCAACCTCAACTCATAAGGCCCTTATGAGAAAGTAATAACAATTATAATCAAAAGTAGGGCTGAGGAAACTCATCAAATTATGGCAAACATATCCTTGGTCAAAGGACAACTGATAACTTTTACTGTTGCTCTTTCTTTCTAATAAAACACTTTGAAGCTTTTGAAAGAACATGTTATTAGTCATGAAGTGTAAATGCTAACACAAAGGAAGATGCTTGCTTGGCAAAAGCTTTCGCAAACAACTTACTTATCAAAAGATAATGTCAACAAGGATGTGGCAAGGCAAAACTTAATGCAGCTCTATATGGATGAATCCTCATCAACATCAAATGTCTGTTCTCTTAGAGAAAGGAAGGAAGTGGGTCACTTGACTCAACATGAAGGTGGATGAAAGGCCTTGTTAAGGGCAAGCAGGGAAAACTCATGTGCTATCCTTAAATCAAACAGAATAAAAATAGATTTTGGGGCGGTGCATAGTTTGTCAACGAATGCTAATAGATAGCTCAATTACTTCTCAAGATGGACAAGTTTCGAGGAACGGATCCCAAGTGGGGACGATCACATCCCCTTAATCTCCTTTGTTTATCACTGCCAAAGTTTCTGATTTCTCATAGACCAAGCGTGAAGGAGGGTTTGTTTGTTATATTATCTTTCGAGCTGGGCGCACCCATGCCAGTTCCTCCTCGTATTATGGGTTTGCAGATTAGACATGCAATCCCGGGGTAAAACTTGTCCAACTTAAGAAGATCATGAATTACCTACTACTTCCTCATGAGCTAAACAAGAGGCACAAAACAGAGGATTTTGAACATTTAAGGATAACACATAAATTCTATATTTATAGGAGTGGTAAGGGAATACCACGAATAGGAAGGTATGGTGGACTCATATGGAAGGTGTTGGTTTCAGGGTATGGATGCACAAGCAGAAATCTACTTGGCAAAGAGTTTGGCTAGCAAAGGCTTTGAGAGAACAGACAATTGATGCTAATTTAGATGCAAAACATATAAGGCATAAACATTAAGGTAAGCATAACACATAAAGTTGTCTTCCTTGTCAACATAACACTTCAAGCATAATAACATAAAGGTTTTGGCTATGTCGCTACTTTTGAAAACATGCATGTTGTCATGACCAAAGCTATGTTTGCCAAAATTAAATAAAGTTTTCAAAGACATACCTGATATAAGGTCAATACTCCCCATAAGAATCGTCATATGAGGCCGATTGCGCGAAGAGAATACCGAGTGCAGCGAAGGAACTAATATACTTCTCATTAATATTCCATTATAGACGACTCCACACTCACGGATACAATCTCTCCACAGACGGAGTGATAGACCTCGATGCAAACACCTATTTCATATAATAACTTCCCTGGACATGATATGACTCTACTTGACTCTGAAAGACTAAGATAAAGATAAAGATACCGGGCACTCCCTCAAGCTTGGAACAAGCCAAGGGGATGCCATTACCCGAGGAGATTTACTCCTCATTCTTGTTCTTCTCAGTCAGGTACTCCTTGGCGAAGCGCTTCCATGGTAGCTCCTCTCCAGTCTCGAAGGACATTCACGTCTCCAGGATCCTGCACTCAGCACCTAAACCCATGCGCATAAACTTTAGTTCATACTCACAGTTCTGGTTGTGCAGATCATAGATTTGTGCTTGGAGCCCGTAAACTTTTTCTTCTAGTGCGGACAAACTTGACCACATCTCCTTCATCTCTTTCTTATGGGAAGCCTCGATCTCGTTCCTGATGTCGAAGTTGGCTTCAACACCACGCTCCACCATCTTCTTGAACTTAAAGACCTCATGTTCCATCTCCTTCAACCGCTCCTCGGTGCTCCCCTCCATGACTGGTCCCTTCAGATCTTCCTTGTGGAGAACACCGTCCTCCAAACGAAGGACCTGGGGGTGCTTGTTCACCTCAGCGAGGTAAGGGTTGATGACGTTGACGACGAACTTGTCCTTTGGGGAACTTGGGGAAGCCATGGCACCTAGGTCTAGCTAAAAGATTTCCTGGCTGAAACAGATTGAAGAGAAAATACACGAAATCGCGAGATACGTTGCCGGAACGATCCGGGAAAATATATAGCAAAAATTTCTGCAACAAAAGGAAGGTAACGAGCCAAAGTGGGGTCGGAGACGGACTCCTGGGTGCCCAGGCGGCCTCCCGGCGCGGCCAGGAGGTAGGCCGCGCCAGGGGGGGCGCCAGGGCCCCCCGGTGCTCCTCTCCGGCTCCACTTAGGCCTCGAATTTTCCTAATTTTGCAAAAACTCATAATATGGAACTTTTATGGCGGTTCGCGATGTTTCCTTACCGTAATACATACCTTCTCTTATTCTGCTTCTGTCGGTGTCTGAAATAGGGCTGCAACATGTTCTTCATGAGTTGTGCGTATTATATTTACATCAACATTGACGGGATCTCCCGCCATGTAATGCTTGAGTCTTTGCCCATTCACAACTTGAGGTTTGGTGCCTTCAAAATTGTTAATCTTGATTGCACCAGACCGGTAGACTTCTTCGATATGAAATGACCCTTCCCACCTGGAAAGTAGTTTACCTGGAGAAAACCTGAAACGGGATCTAAACAATAAAACTTTATCACCAACATTAAATTCACGTTTCAGAATCCTCCTGTCATGCCACTTCTTTACCTTTTCCTTGAACATTTTGGCGCTCTCGTAACCTTCACTTCTCCACTCATCTAGGGAAGTCAAGTTCATGAGACGCTTTTCACCAGCTAACTTTGGGTCAGCATTAAGCTCTCTAACAGCCCAGAAGGCTTTGTGCTCTAATTCTAATGGCAAATGGCAAGCCTTGCCATAGACCATTTTATAGGGAGACATGCCCATGGGGTTTTTGTAAGCAGTTCTATACGCCCACAAAGCATCTCCTAACTTACTTGACCAGTCCTTCCTATTTTTGTTAACTGTCTTTTGCAAGATCAGCTTGATCTCTCTATTGGTGAGCTCAACTTGCCCACTAGTTTGAGGATGGTACGGTGAAGCAATTCTATGATTGACATCGTACTTGGCTAAAGCTTTTCTAAAAGCTCCATGCGTGAAGTGTGATCCTCCATCAGTCATGAGATACCTAGGTACACCAAACCTATGGAAAATTACATCTTTGAGCATTTTAAAAGATGTTTTGTGATCAGCACTCTCAGTGGGGATTGCTTCAACCCACTTGGTTACATAATCAACAACAACTAATATGTGAGTGTACTTGTGCGAAGAAGGAAAAGGACCCATAAAATCAAAACCACAGCAATCAAAAGGCTCAATCACTAGTGAGTAATTCATAGGCATCTCATTCCTTCTACTAATATTACCAACTCTCTGACATTTATCACAGGCTAAAACATAATTTCTAGCATCTTTAAAGAGAGTAGGACAATAAAGACCTGATTGGAGAATGTTATGTGCGGTTCTCTCACCGGCGTGATGTCCTCCATAGGGACTATCGTGACATTGCTTGAGAATGTCCTTCTGCTCGTGTTCCGGTATGCATCTTCTCACGATCCCGTCTAGACCTTCTTTGAAAAGATGTGGGTCATCCCAAAAGTAATGCCTCAAATCATGGAAGAACTTCTTCCTTTGCTGAAATGTTAAACCTGGAGGCAAATACTTTGCAACGATAAAATTAGGATAATCTGCAAACCAAGGATCGGAAAGAGATTGTACTTTAACAACAACAAGTTGTTCGTCTGGAAAACTGTCGTTGACTGGGATGGGGTCATGCGGTATATCTTCCATCCTTGAAAGATTGTCCGCTACAGGGTTGTCTGCTCCTTTTCTATCAACAATCTGCAAATCAAATTCTTGAAGGAGGAGTACCCATCTGATGAGTCTTGGCTTGGCATCCTTCTTTGTCATAAGATACTTTAATGTCCCTTGGATAGGGCATGCTTTCGATAGCTTCAATCTTCGCCTTGTCCACTTCAATTCCCCTCTCGGAAATCTTGTGGCCAAGCACGATCCCTTCGTTAACCATGAAGTGGCACTTTTCCCAGTTTAGAACTAAGTTTTTATCCTCGCATCTCTGCAAAACTTTATTAAGATTGTGGAGACAGTGGTCAAAGGAAGTTCCATAGATGGAGAAATCCTCCATGAAGACTTCCACAATCTCCTCACAGAAACCATGAAATATTGCAGACATACATCTCTGAAAAGTAGCAGGGGCATTGCATAAACCAAAAGGCATACGCCTATAAGCATAAGTACCATAAGGACAAGTGAAAGTGGTCTTCTCTTGATCGGCAGTGTTAACATGAATTTGAGAGAAGCCAGAGTACCCGTCAAGATAGCAAAAGTGGGTGTTTTTCGACAGCCTCTCAAGCATCTGATCGATAAATAGCAGCGGGTAGTGGTCCTTCCTAGTTGCCTTGTTCAACTTCCTGTAATCAATACACATTCTATATCCAATAATAATTCTCTGAGGTATTAGTTCATTCTTATCATTAGGGACCACAGTTGTCCCTCTTTTCTTAGGAACACAATGAACTGGACTTACCCACTTACTATCAGCTATAGGGTAGATAATACCTGCGGCTAGAAGCTTGAGGATTTCGGTCCTCACAACATCCATTATCTTTGGGTTCAACCGTCGTTGATGGTCAACAACAGGTTTAGCATCGGGCTCGAGGTTGATGGTATGTTGGCAGATAGATGGACTAATTCCCTTAAGGTCATCAAGGGTATAGCCAATTGCACCATGGTGTTTACGAAGTATCTCCAATAATCGCTCTTCTTCATATCCTGAAAGGTTAAGTTGATAATAACAGGATATACTTTCTTTTCATCTAAATAAGCATACTTGAGCGTATCGGGAAGAGGTTTGAGATCAAACACCGGGTCTTCTTTTGGTTTGGATAGAATTCCTAAAGGTTCAACTGGAAGGTTGTGCTTCAGGATAGCAGGTTGTCTCAAGAATATTTCATCAATTTCATTTCTTTCCTGCATATGAGTATCATTCTCGTGGTCCTCCATGTATTGCTGCAAAGGATCATTAGGGGGAATAGCAATGGAAGCAATACTTTCAATAATTTTATCATCATTAGGTAATTCAGTACCACGAGGCTGCTTAGAGATCTTAGAAAAGTTAAATTCAGATGGCTCACCATTGAATTCAATACAAACTTTACCTTTCTTGCAATCTATAATAGCTCCACAAGTTCTGAGAAAAGGTCTACCAAAAATAATAGGACAAAAACTATCATGTACTGAACCAAGTACGCGAAAGTCGGTAGGATACTTTACCTTTCCGCATAGGACTTCAACATCTCTCACAATCCCAATAGGAGAGATAGTAGCTTTGTTTGCAAGGTGAATAGTAACATCAATCTCTTCGAGTTCACAGGGTGAAATCTCACCCATGATCTCTTGATAAAGCGAATAAGGAATCGTGCTAGCACTTGATCCTAGATCGCATAGCCCGTAATAATTGTGATCTCCTATTTTAACAGATACAACTGGTGTACCTGAAATTGGGCTTTTATTCTTGGCTGTGACAATGTTAGTTGAAACAGCACAAAAATTTATAATAGAATCTGAAACATCATTAGTAACTAAATATTTAAGCATAGCAACGTGAGGATCGACTCTGATCTGGTCCACAGGTTCGCCTGTTCTCCTCTCACTTTTATTTATTATGCCTGTCACAAAAGAGTGCTCCCTTATTCTTGAAGGAAAAGGGAGCTGTTCATATATAACTGCAGGCAAAATAGGATCAGCAACGTGAATATCAATAGGCACTTCTTTGAAAGGCTTATGGTACTGATCCTTCTTCATCTTAGAAGAATCAACATGAGAGGAAAAGTTCTTACAAAAATCAATCATTAGATGGGAATCCAGATGTCGGGACCCGGGGTTAGCGTATGCAAGTACAGTTAAGACATAGTCATATGGAGAGCCGAGAACCGCACCCATTTGTCTAAGCAGACAAGGCCAAGCACTGAACATTCTCGGAGAGCATCGTACGTGAGGGGCATCCCATCCAGGCCGGATGATCAACTGTAATGGGTCCTCATCGTACACACACAAGTCTACTGATATGGGTGGTGAACTCCCATATTCAAAGACAAGTCGCCTCAACCATACTATCGACTATCTCTAGACTCTTACATAGACTTACTCCAGCCCGATCACTTAGTCGGGGTCTAGGGCGGGCTCGATCATACCACAAAGTGTGCCCGAGACCGAGTCTCGAACAATCGCATCGCGATGCCCCAAGCTGCGCACATCTAAGGGCCACTTGGTGTATGAAAGACCGCCAGCCAGAACACAACTAAGGTCTCGAAAACCCATACAAAGACATGCATGTTATAAACATACACGCAGCACACACGCCTTGTATGAACAGTAGGTACCATTGCAATTCTCTACAAAGTGTACATTTTATTTATAACTCTTATAGAGTACAAACAGAGATCACATACATGTGATCCAACATTACAACACAGAACGGAAGCAAATTATGTCTGAGTACAGACAAGTTTAACAAATGGCTTAAGAAGCCTTATTCAAACACAAAGCCCTCCACGAGGGAACCAGTCTGCTGACTGGGACTAGACTAGCTTAACTTCAGTCGTCCAGCTCGATGAAGAAGCCACCTTCGGGGTCAGTGGCGTCATCTAAAACATATATTAAGCAAACGTGAGTACAAAGGCGTACTCAGCAAGACTTACATAGGAGCTATACTACTCATGCATATGTATCAAGGTAAAGGGAGGTGGGGTTCACTTGCAGAAATGCCAGCTTTGACTTGGCTAATCCTGAACTACGAGTACCAGACTTGAGGTAAGAAGCGTACACGAGTCCACTACTTTCACCAACCAATACACCACTATGGTGCCTTCCTCGACTTCCCCACGAGGAAGCACGCCATAGCACTCACACTTATCTTGGTGTGTTTTAGAAGTATCCGGTTCAAATTGTCTAATAATCAAGCTAAGCTTTCCAAGTAGTCCATAACCGCGGACGCGGCTATTCGAATAGTTTTGTTAACCTTGCAAGGGTGTACCGCTACACACACATGACCATCATTTACCGCCTTTGATCTCGACACCATTCAAGGGGTGCCAGCGAGGATGCTCACCACAACTGTTACCTCATAGCCTATCTAGTCCAAGAAAGCCGCCTACTTGGGTTGGCTACCACAATCGTGAACCCGGCCGGTTTACCGAAGTGGACCCAAGCGATGTGTGCGTGGTGCATAAGCCGGTCTCGGATGAGCCGTTCTCTCACTTAGCATCCAGGCCACAAGCCTACCAGAACTCCGAACTACTGCGACATCTGGACATCGAAAGGGATGAGTTAATAAGTCGAGAGGGGTCAGTGAGCCCAATGTGTGGTTGTACTCTTCATCTTGGATCACCACACAAGAACTCGGACTTAGGGCGGTGTTCAACGAGACAACCCACCGTGTACTCCTACACAGCCTCTCATCGTTCACCTTGTATTAGGGTCGATTCACCAACACTTTTCTACCATCAACAACATGATTATTCCCATCCCGACTCACATCACAGTAACAACATGGAAACATACTAAGCATGCAATAAGCAGTAACATTTGCAGGGGCCACATGATATCAAACAACTCCTACAGTTGCTAGGATTGTGGTTTGCTTACTACTGTGACAAAAGATAGGTCATGCAAAGGAATGGGTTCATCTATGCGGTAGAAACGAAGCATGGTGATCATCCTATACAATGCATAAGCGAGACATGAGAGGGAAGTGGGATTTTATCGACATGATCAAAGGGGTTTTGCTTGCCTTGCTGACGAGATTCGGGCTCTGGATCTTCAGCGAAGGGGGTGATCTCTTGCTCCGGTTCAACCTCTACTCGACAAGAAAGTACAAGTAGCAATCAATATGAATGCAATGCTCAAACACATGATTGAATGTTGAAGCTTGAAGTATAAGTGTTGATGTGTGAGACAATTCCATTTAAGTGGAATATATTGCATATTTAAATGCAAATTCAAATTCCACATTTGAATTCAACCTTAATCAAGTTATATATGATATAGTTTGATCAATTTGAATTAACTTCAAAAGTGTATGATATGCCTCTGAAGTGTGGTTGATTTGCATCATAAATTCATGGTCCAAGTGGCAAAATCATTTGATTTGAATTTGAAATAAATTCAAATAAAGCAAATGATATATGCTACTGGTCCCATTTTAAATTCAACTCAAACAGATTTAAAAGTTGCATATTTGGAAAGATAATCTTCTCCTGATCATTTTTCATATATTATTTGTCCAATTTGGAGTTAATATGAATTTTCTATGAATTTCCAAAGTTTGGGGTATTTTCTGGATTTTCTGGATTTCTTTTTAATCATTTTTGGTTTATTGCGTCAGCAGGGGGGTTTGACCAGTCAAACTGACGAGGGGGTCCCACCTGTCTGTGACTTAGTGTTTAAACCCGTGGTTAAATTAATCCAGTGGCTTAATTAAGCCACTGGGCCCACTGGTCAGTGACACAGGGGTCACTTAACTCGTGATTAGTGGCTAAGCCACCGGCGGCTTGACGCCGGCGACGAGAACCACGGCGGCGACTCGCCGGAATTCGTTACAGGCCACGGGAGAGCACGGGGAGGGCACCATCTTGCTCCTGGAGGTCTTCCGCGTCGTTTGGTGGCATCGGGGGTTCACTGGGTGCCCGGAGTCGACGACGGCGACGACTCCGGCGGAAACAGTACGGCGACGAGGTCGTGGTCGGCGCTACCGTGCACGGATCGGGTTGATTTCACTTGCGTTCGAAAGCTATCGGGCTCAGGAGCCAAACGCGTGCGCTGGACGAGTCGAAGGGGCACAGGGGTGACCTCGAGCTCATCCATGGCGGCGACGAGCTACGGCGTCCATGGTGAAAGCGGCTAGAGACCAAGAGAGAGGGCGCCAGGTTGGGGGAAATGGGCAGGAGCTCACCACGAATTCGATGGCGTGGTCAGCGGGCTCGGGGAGGGTCTGGTGGTGGCAAATCGACGAGGTAGCTCTCCGGCGACCGGCGGCGATTCGGTGAGGCTCGCGTCTCCTCTGGATCAAATCAAGGCGCCGTCTTCTGCGAGGCGATGAAGTCGACGACGATGCACGCACGGGACAAGTTGGCCTGAGCTCTAGGCCATGATGGCCATGTCTTCCACGGTGGCGCGCTCCGGCGGGTCCTCGGACGTTGAAGAAATCGGCGCAGGAGGAGGAGGAAGACGATGAGGAGGGGGGAAATGGACGTGGACGACTCCAGGGCGTCTCCAGGTGTGAAGAGGTGGCGAGGGGGAAGCAGGAGGTGGCCAGGGCTCGTCGGCGGCGTCGGTGGAGTGCTGCATGCATTCCACCGAGCAGCTTCGGGGCGTGGGGAGGAAGACGACAGGGGAGGGTCCAGGTGGGCTGGGCCGGCTGGAGAGGTGGGCTTCGCCCTGGGCAACAGGTAAGTCTTTCTCTTTTCTTCTGTTTAATCTTTCCTTTCTGTTTTCTGTTATTTGTTTTGGCTCTGATAAAAATACCAAACCATTTTATTAAATGCTGAAAACTTTTATGTGGCCTCATAATAATATAGACTAGCCACTCATAAACTTTCAACATTTTTTAAAATTCAAATGATTTGAATTTTAATTCAAATAGGGGGATCTCTTTATTTCCAAGGTACTGTTTGAATATTTGAAAAATCTATGAGCATGGGATGGGTCCCACATCACTTCATATGTGATCACACTCATTTATAAGACTTTTCAAAACTCTAACATGAATTTTTGGAAAATATTTTTATCTGGCCTTTTGAATTAATTCATCTGGGGGGTGTTCCTTCTCCCATTTGGATTTTGAATTGATTTTTGAGGTTTCTTTTTGAAATTTTTGCATGATGCAAAGGTACTAGCTAACCCTAGCACATACCTAACAGAGGGATCTGACAACTCGCCCCCACTCAAAAGAATCTCGTCCCGAGATTCAGAAGTCTGCGGGAGGAAGGTGGGGTACTCGGCACTGAGACGGTCTTCTCTCTCCCACGTGGCTTCTCTTTCAGAGTGGTGTGACCATTGCACTTTCAGAAACCTAATCTTCTGACGACGAGTGACACGCTCTGCTGAATCAAGAATACGAACGGGGTATTCTCGATAAGAAAGGTCATCTTGGAGATCAAGCGTTTCATGGTCGACTTCGCGGATGGGGTCCTTGAAGCAACGCCTGAGTTGGGATACATGGAATACATCGTGTACTCGGGAAAGGTGCGGAGGTAGTTCAAGTTGGTAGGCAACTTCTCCACGTTTAGCAATAATGCGGAAAGGACCGATGTAACGTGGAGCCAATTTGCCTTTGATACCGAAACGTTGGGTTCCCTTCAGAGGAGTAACCCGAAGGTAAGCCTTCTCATCCAGATTGTAGCTCTCTTGCCTATGATGACGATCATAGTAGCTTTTCTGACGAGACTGGGCTGCTTTCAATTGATCACGAACAATACGAACTTGCTCTTCTGCTTCCTTGATCATATCCGGTCCAAAGAATTGTCTTTCACCGGTTTCAGACCAGTTTAAAGGTGTTCGACATCGTCGTCCATAAAGGAGTTCAAATGGAGCCATGTTCAGACTAGATTGAAAACTATTGTTATAAGCAAATTCGGCAAATGGAAGAGAATTCTCCCAATTCTTTCCGAATGAGATAACACAAGCTCTGAGCATGTCTTCAAGAATTTGGTTAACCCTTTCGACTTGACCGCTAGACTGAGGATGGAAAGCCGTACTAAAGGAGAGATGAGTTCCCAGAGCACGTTGGAAGTTTCCCCAAAATCTAGAGGTGAAAAGGCTACCGCGATCAGAATTGATTTCCAACGGAACACCGTGAAGTGATACAATTCTGGAGATGTACAAGTCCGCTAACTGACTAGCAGTTATAGACTCGCGAACCGGAAGGAAGTGAGCAACTTTGGAAAGCCTATCTATGACAACGAAGATGGCATTGTTTCCTTTCTGGGTTCTTGGAAAGCCGGTGATGAAATCCATACCGACTTTGTCCCATTTCCACTCGGGAATAGACAAAGGTTGAAGTGTACCAGCAGGTCTTTGATGTTCTGCCTTAATGCGACGACAAGTATCACATTCGGCAACAAATTGAGCAATGTCTCTCTTCATCCTAGTCCACCAAAATCTCTGGCGTAGATCTCGGTACATTTTCGTGCTACCGGGATGAATTGAGAGGGGTGTGTCATGGGCTTCTTTGAGGATGAGTTGCCTTAGTTCCTTATTCTTAGGTACTACTAAACGATTTTCAAAGAATACCGTTCCTTTACTATCTGTGGAGAAACATTTAGCAACTCCGCTAGCAATGTCCTCCTTGATCCGACGAACACCTCGTGCACGTCTTTGGGCAACTATAATTTGATCCTCAAGATTTGGTTTCGCCACCAAGGTAGAAAGATAGCCATGAGGAACAATTTCAAGGTTGAGCTTGCGAAAGTCCTCATGAAGAAGGGGTTGATACTGCTGTAACATGAGGTTGTTACAGTACGATTTACGACTTAGTGCATCAGCCATGACATTGGCTTTGCCTGGGGTGTAAGAAATTGTTACGTCGTAATCTTTTATCAACTCAATCCAGCGTCTTTGCCTGAGATTAAGATCTGGCTGGGTGAAAATATATTTGAGGCTTTGGTGGTCAGAATAAATCTCACAACGATTACCAAGGAGGTAATGTCGCCAAGTTGTTAGAGCATGAACTACGGCAGCGAGTTCAAGGTCATGGGTAGGATAGTTCTCTTCATGTGGCCGCAACTGGCTTGAAGCATAAGCTACCACATGTCGATCTTGCATAAGTATGCATCCTAACCCTTGCCGTGATGCGTCACAGTAGATCTCGAAATCCCTTTTGGTGTCTGGAGGTGCAAGTACAGGTGCGGAAGTTAATCTTCTTTTTAGCTCTTGAAAGCTTTCCTCGCACTTGGGAGTCCATAAGAATTTCTTATCTTTCTTGAGGAGTTCAGTTAGAGGCTTTGCAACTTTAGAAAAGTTCTCGACGAAGCGACGGCAATAGCTGGCTAGGCCAAGAAAACTTCTAACTTGCTTAACCGATTCAGGTGGAGTCCAGTCAAGGACGGCCTGAACTCTCTCGGGATTCACAGCAATGCCTTTTGCAGAAATCACGTGGCCTAAGTAGGTCACTTCTGGTAGCCAGAATTCACACTTGGAGAATTTAGCATACAGGCGATGCTCTCTAAGTTTCATCAATACCAGCCTTAAGTGTTCGGCATGATCTTTTTCGTTCTTCGAGTAGATGAGAATATCATCAAGATAAACTACAACAAATTTATCTAGGTACTCCATGAAGATCGAGTTCATCAAGCGTGAGAATGTGGCGGGGGCATTGGTTAAACCAAAGGACATGACGGTGTACTCGTAAAGACCATAACGAGTAGTAAAAGCCGTTTTGGGAATGTCCTCGTTTCGGATTCGGATCTGATGATAACCTAATCTCAAATCCATCTTTGAGAAGACAGCGGATCCTGCAAGCTGATCATAAAGATCATTGATCCTGGGCAGTGGGTATTTGTTCTTTATCGTCGCCAAATTTAGCGGGCGATAGTCTACGCACATCCTTTCTGTTCCATCTTTCTTCTTTACGAACAGAACGGGGCAACCCCATGGCGATGAGCTAGGGCGGATGAAGCCTTTTGCCAACGAAGCATCCAGTTGGGTTTTTAGCTCAGCTAACTCATGTGGGGCCATTTTATATGGGCGTTTGGAAATTGGTGCGGTTCCTGGAACAAGATCCACTATAAACTCTACACATCTATCGGGTGGCATGCCCGGCAGCTCTTCAGGAAAGACATCCGGGAAGTCACGAACCACCGGAATATCTTCAAGTTCGGGAAGGGGAAGTACATTCAAGGAATGCACTTGGGTTCTTGTTCTGGGTGAGGTATAGCTAATGGTTTTGCCTGAAGGGTGGGTGAGTTTCACGGATTTGCCTTTGCAATCCAGATAGGCATTCTGTCTTGATAGCCAATCCATGCCAAGGATGACATCAATGTCTGAAGACTTGAGGGCTATGAGTGAAGCAAGAAATACTAAACCCTCAATTGCTATTTGATTACCATGGCTCACTCTATTAGCTTGCCATCTTGACCCTGGAGTTTGAATAATCATTGGGTTGGACAATTCAACAAAAGGTAACTCATGACGAAGTGCATAACTTTCCTACATGAATGAATGAGATGCTCCTGGGTCGAAAAGAACGGAAGTAGGAACAAAATTGACTGGGAGCGTACCAAGAATGACGTCAGTGGTGTCGTCAGTCTCTTCGGCGGCAATCTGATTCAGACGTCCACGAGTGGCGGAAGGAGCGGGTTTGGCGGTGAAGACCTTCTGGGGTGGCTTGCCACGACCATTGTTGTTGTTGTTGCCTCCGGCACGTGGTGGAACACTCTGGTGTTGGGGCTGGTTCTGGGGACACTCGCGAGAGTAGTGGCCTGCCTGACCACACTTGTAGCAAGCTCCGAAAACAGTGCGTGGAGCTGGGTTGTTTGGTGGAGCTGGGTGGAACTGGGTGGGTGGACGAGGCGCCGCATAGGATGGCCTCGGTGGGTTGTTCTGGCGGAACATGCTATTTGGGATCCAGATCTTGCGTTTCTGGGAACCAGAGCTGGATGAACCTTCCTCTCTAGGGTGTTTGCGAAAGTCATTGGGGGTGTTCATGTCCTCTGCCTTGATGGCCTTGTTGACAAGGACCTGAAATGTGGCAAAGTCATGAAGGTTGAGCTCGCGACGGAGTCCACTGTTGAGGCCACGACGGAACCTCTCTTGTTTCTTGGAGTCGGTGGAGACTTCTTCAATTGCATAACGAGCAAGTCGGTTGAACTCACGACTGAACTCGTCAACGGTCCTTCTGCCTTGAGTGAGGTTACAGAACTCCTCACGCTTACGGTCCATGAGACCTTTGGGAATGTGGTGCTCGCGGAAAGAGGTGCAGAACTCCTCCCAAGATGCAGGTGGTCCAACTGGGCGCATATTCAGAAAATTCTCCCACCAAGAACTTGCTGCACCTTCAAGGTGATAGGTGGCATAGTTGACCTTGTCGCCATCTGCAACATGGCCGGCTTGGAGCTTCCTCTCGATGCTGCGAAGCCAGTCATCGGCGTCAAGGGGCTCGGTGGAGTAACGGAAAACCGGGGGATGAAGCCGGATGAAGTCGTTCAGAGACACCAGCTCATTGCGCTGCTGAGTGGTGTTGCGTGCGATGACTTCCAGCAGGTGGTGAGAGTCACGGCGGTTCCTCTCGACCTCCATCAGAACTTGGGCCATCGTGGGTGGGGGTGGAAGGTTGTCTTCCTCTTGGTTGTTACCACGACCTTGGTTACGACCAATCTGGCCACGTGTACCTTGAGACATCCTGAAGGTGAAAAACCAAAGTCAAACAGAGTTGATTTGAAGAGACTAATCAAGGTATTGAAGTACTGGAAGGATTACAGAGCAAAGGGAGTAATCATCTTGACAACATGGTGATAAAAGCATACAAGCCATATATTCACAAGCTGTCATACAAACCATACATCGTTTTAGTACAAGAACTAGGCTAATACAAACGTGATGAAGATGATACATCCTTCAGAGGCACTCTGACTTCCTATACATTATTTATCTAAGCCTCTGGAACTTAGACACCTTGCTTACAATACACTAAGATACTACTACATCCTCACTAAGTAAGACCACAGGCGGTCTCACTCATCTCCATCTCCATAGTAGTCTTCATAAAAATTACCCGCGTATCCCGGTAGCTGGAGGTGACCATCGGAAAACACGGAGGCTTGTGGACCCTGATATCCATTTGGGCAAGGATGGGGCCTAGGTCCAGTGTAGGGTGGAAGCAAAGGACCACGGGGTGGAAAGACTCCTCCAATCTCGGGCCAAGCAACTCGAGAAGGCATCTGGGTCCTCACTGGATAGATCGCATCGTACTCCACTGATCCCACGCTCACAAAGGGTGCCAAGAGCGTCAGTGCTCGGTACAGACGAACACGGGTGGCGTGGAGCTCAAAACGGAGAGCACGTGCATCACGGTCTCTGTCACTAGCAAACCTAGCAGTCACCTGGAGTGCTGGATCCTCTGCAGAGTGATCTGAGTAGAGTCCAGTGTAATATCCCTCTTCTCCTGGAAGTGCAGCTGGGATATAGCGGAATGAAGTCTCTCTCAGCAAAGTGTGCTCCTCTCTCAGCAGTGTGATACATGAGTATGCAGCATCCTGCACAGCCATGTTCTCGGTAACGCCGATGCCATGTCCAAAGTGGATAGGCTGGGTGACTCCAACGGGGTGTGGGTAAATCCGGACAATGCAGTGGAACTGCGTCTGGTTGAAGTCATGGAACTGCTCCTCGATGGTGTACTCAGGGTACCATCGATATCCCACATAGGACATCATCTCGATCAACGTGGCGGGGTGGCCACGCACACCGAGGCACCTGGTCAAACGAACAATCTGCCGAGGGGGAAGATTTGCCATCTGAAACAGAAAGCAAGAGTTTGCAAATGCATCAGATTATATGATAAACCTGGAATGACTCGGACAGCATAACGGCTGTAATTGTAAGAAATGACAATTTCTTTCAATCATGCAAAACAGCACTTACATAATACGGTGTAAGAAATCAGCATTACAAAAATGCTAGGAAAACCTGGACACAACTTTCCTACGGCTATAAGGAAGCAATCAACGAGATGTTCTAGTCAGACAGAGGAGAGCCTAGTCCTATCTTCCCGTAGAACAAGATGAGGTGACTCAGAACTCAGAACGAAGGGGGTAAGGAGAAAAATGAAGCCTTACGTTGTTCCCATATATACCCAGAGTAACTATATAACTATAGAATGCTAGACTCAAGTTCGGCCAAGGCTACTAGTCCTACAGTCAGTCCTGCTCTGATACCAAGTCTGTCGGGACCCGGGGTTAGCGTATGCAAGTACAGTTAAGACATAGTCATATGGAGAGCCGAGAACCGGACCCATTTGTCTAAGCAGACAAGGCCAAGCACTGAACATTCTCGGAGAGCATCGTACGTGAGGGGCATCCCATCCAGGCCGGATGATCAACTGTAATGGGTCCTCATCGTACACACACAAGTCTACTGATATGGGTGGTGAACTCCCATATTCAAAGACAAGTCGCCTCAACCATACTATCGACTATCTCTAGACTCTTACATAGACTTACTCCAGCCCGATCACTTAGTCGGGGTCTAGGGCGGGCTCGATCATACCACAAAGTGTGCCCGAGACCGAGTCTCGAACAATCGCATCGCGATGCCCCAAGCTGCGCACATCTAAGGGCCACTTGGTGTATGAAAGACCGCCAGCCAGAACACAACTAAGGTCTCGAAAACCCATACAAAGACATGCATGTTATAAACATACACGCAGCACACACGCCTTGTATGAACAGTAGGTACCATTGCAATTCTCTACAAAGTGTACATTTTATTTATAACTCTTATAGAGTACAAACAGAGATCACATACATGTGATCCAACATTACAACACAGAACGGAAGCAAATTATGTCTGAGTACAGACAAGTTTAACAAATGGCTTAAGAAGCCTTATTCAAACACAAAGCCCTCCACGAGGGAACCAGTCTGCTGACTGGGACTAGACTAGCTTAACTTCAGTCGTCCAGCTCGATGAAGAAGCCACCTTCGGGGTCAGTGGCGTCATCTAAAACATATATTAAGCAAACGTGAGTACAAAGGCGTACTCAGCAAGACTTACATAGGAGCTATACTACTCATGCATATGTATCAAGGTAAAGGGAGGTGGGGTTCACTTGCAGAAATGCCAGCTTTGACTTGGCTAATCCTGAACTACGAGTACCAGACTTGAGGTAAGAAGCGTACACGAGTCCACTACTTTCACCAACCAATACACCACTATGGTGCCTTCCTCGACTTCCCCACGAGGAAGCACGCCATAGCACTCACACTTATCTTGGTGTGTTTTAGAAGTATCCGGTTCAAATTGTCTAATAATCAAGCTAAGCTTTCCAAGTAGTCCATAACCGCGGACGCGGCTATTCGAATAGTTTTGTTAACCTTGCAAGGGTGTACCGCTACACACACATGACCATCATTTACCGCCTTTGATCTCGACACCATTCAAGGGGTGCCAGCGAGGATGCTCACCACAACTGTTACCTCATAGCCTATCTAGTCCAAGAAAGCCGCCTACTTGGGTTGGCTACCACAATCGTGAACCCGGCCGGTTTACCGAAGTGGACCCAAGCGATGTGTGCGTGGTGCATAAGCCGGTCTCGGATGAGCCGTTCTCTCACTTAGCATCCAGGCCACAAGCCTACCAGAACTCCGAACTACTGCGACATCTGGACATCGAAAGGGATGAGTTAATAAGTCGAGAGGGGTCAGTGAGCCCAATGTGTGGTTGTACTCTTCATCTTGGATCACCACACAAGAACTCGGACTTAGGGCGGTGTTCAACGAGACAACCCACCGTGTACTCCTACACAGCCTCTCATCGTTCACCTTGTATTAGGGTCGATTCACCAACACTTTTCTACCATCAACAACATGATTATTCCCATCCCGACTCACATCACAGTAACAACATGGAAACATACTAAGCATGCAATAAGCAGTAACATTTGCAGGGGCCACATGATATCAAACAACTCCTACAGTTGCTAGGATTGTGGTTTGCTTACTACTGTGACAAAAGATAGGTCATGCAAAGGAATGGGTTCATCTATGCGGTAGAAACGAAGCATGGTGATCATCCTATACAATGCATAAGCGAGACATGAGAGGGAAGTGGGATTTTATCGACATGATCAAAGGGGTTTTGCTTGCCTTGCTGACGAGATTCGGGCTCTGGATCTTCAGCGAAGGGGGTGATCTCTTGCTCCGGTTCAACCTCTACTCGACAAGAAAGTACAAGTAGCAATCAATATGAATGCAATGCTCAAACACATGATTGAATGTTGAAGCTTGAAGTATAAGTGTTGATGTGTGAGACAATTCCATTTAAGTGGAATATATTGCATATTTAAATGCAAATTCAAATTCCACATTTGAATTCAACCTTAATCAAGTTATATATGATATAGTTTGATCAATTTGAATTAACTTCAAAAGTGTATGATATGCCTCTGAAGTGTGGTTGATTTGCATCATAAATTCATGGTCCAAGTGGCAAAATCATTTGATTTGAATTTGAAATAAATTCAAATAAAGCAAATGATATATGCTACTGGTCCCATTTTAAATTCAACTCAAACAGATTTAAAAGTTGCATATTTGGAAAGATAATCTTCTCCTGATCATTTTTCATATATTATTTGTCCAATTTGGAGTTAATATGAATTTTCTATGAATTTCCAAAGTTTGGGGTATTTTCTGGATTTTCTGGATTTCTTTTTAATCATTTTTGGTTTATTGCGTCAGCAGGGGGGTTTGACCAGTCAAACTGACGAGGGGGTCCCACCTGTCTGTGACTTAGTGTTTAAACCCGTGGTTAAATTAATCCAGTGGCTTAATTAAGCCACTGGGCCCACTGGTCAGTGACACAGGGGTCACTTAACTCGTGATTAGTGGCTAAGCCACCGGCGGCTTGACGCCGGCGACGAGAACCACGGCGGCGACTCGCCGGAATTCGTTACAGGCCACGGGAGAGCACGGGGAGGGCACCATCTTGCTCCTGGAGGTCTTCCGCGTCGTTTGGTGGCATCGGGGGTTCACTGGGTGCCCGGAGTCGACGACGGCGACGACTCCGGCGGAAACAGTACGGCGACGAGGTCGTGGTCGGCGCTACCGTGCACGGATCGGGTTGATTTCACTTGCGTTCGAAAGCTATCGGGCTCAGGAGCCAAACGCGTGCGCTGGACGAGTCGAAGGGGCACAGGGGTGACCTCGAGCTCATCCATGGCGGCGACGAGCTACGGCGTCCATGGTGAAAGCGGCTAGAGACCAAGAGAGAGGGCGCCAGGTTGGGGGAAACGGGCAGGAGCTCACCACGAATTCGATGGCGTGGTCAGCGGGCTCGGGGAGGGTCTGGTGGTGGCAAATCGACGAGGTAGCTCTCCGGCGACCGGCGGCGATTCGGTGAGGCTCGCGTCTCCTCTGGATCAAATCAAGGCGCCGTCTTCTGCGAGGCGATGAAGTCGACGACGATGCACGCACGGGACAAGTTGGCCTGAGCTCTAGGCCATGATGGCCATGTCTTCCACGGTGGCGCGCTCCGGCGGGTCCTCGGACGTTGAAGAAATCGGCGCAGGAGGAGGAGGAAGACGATGAGGAGGGGGGAAATGGACGTGGACGACTCCAGGGCGTCTCCAGGTGTGAAGAGGTGGCGAGGGGGAAGCAGGAGGTGGCCAGGGCTCGTCGGCGGCGTCGGTGGAGTGCTGCATGCATTCCACCGAGCAGCTTCGGGGCGTGGGGAGGAAGACGACAGGGGAGGGTCCAGGTGGGCTGGGCCGGCTGGAGAGGTGGGCTTCGCCCTGGGCAACAGGTAAGTCTTTCTCTTTTCTTCTGTTTAATCTTTCCTTTCTGTTTTCTGTTATTTGTTTTGGCTCTGATAAAAATACCAAACCATTTTATTAAATGCTGAAAACTTTTATGTGGCCTCATAATAATATAGACTAGCCACTCATAAACTTTCATTTGAATTTTAATTCAAATAGGGGGATCTCTTTATTTCCAAGGTACTGTTTGAATATTTGAAAAATCTATGAGCATGGGATGGGTCCCACATCACTTCATATGTGATCACACTCATTTATAAGACTTTTCAAAACTCTAACATGAATTTTTGGAAAATATTTTTATCTGGCCTTTTGAATTAATTCATCTGGGGGGTGTTCCTTCTCCCATTTGGATTTTGAATTGATTTTTGAGGTTTCTTTTTGAAATTTTTGCATGATGCAAAGGTACTAGCTAACCCTAGCACATACCTAACAGAGGGATCTGACACCAGACCAACCTTAGAGCAAAAGGTATTAAAATAATCAGTTTTCACATAGCTCTCAATATAATCATGCTCATAATGTATAGCCGGTTCAATACCTTTATCGATTTCCCAGTCTTCAGTGTTCTTCTGGATCCTCTCGATGAGATCCCATCTTTCTTCAACGCTCTTTGTCTGAAACACCCCGCCAGAGGAGGCATCCAGCATTTCCTTATCCTGACGAGAAAGCCTGGCATAAAAATTTGTAAGTATAATATCTTTGGGGAGCTTATGGATAGGACATTTGAACATTAGGGATTTAAGTCTCCCCCAAGCTTGAGCGATGCTCTCTCCATCGCGAGACCTAAAGTTATACATGTAATTCCTGTCTCGATGAACTTCATGAAGAGGGTAAAACTTTGTATAAAAGAGAGACATAAGCTCTTCCCAATTAAGAGAATGTGAGTTATCGAGGAGCTTATACCAATCTGAAGCTTTGTCAGTAAGCGATATGAAGAATAATTTCTTCATAATGAACTCCAGTGACACACCTGCAAGCTTGAATAATGAACATAATCGTGATAAATATAGCAAGTGTTCACCTGGATGTCTGTCTCCTGCATAGCGATTAGCTAAGACATAATCGATAATACCAGATGGTATCTTATAAGGCACAATTTAAGCGGGGGCAGGGGTGACTACCTTAGTTGTGGGGCGGCTCCCCAAGAATAACGATCCAAGAGTAGGGGTGTCCATAAGGACAAAAACAGTAAGAGCAAAACTAAAAACAGAAATATAAAAACTTCCTTACGAGCTTCACTTACTAATAGCGCAGGCGCTCCCCGGCAACGGCGCCAGAAAACGGTACTTGATGACCCACAACCGTAAGGGATCTAATGCAGCGTTTTCGATAAGTAAGAGTGTCGAACCCAACGAGGATCAGAAGGTAATAGCAAGTGACTTTGGCAAGGAGATAACTGCAAGCACTGAAAGATGACTTTTTAGGGGTTTTCTTGGTATAAGCAACAGGAAAGTAAAAACGAGCAAAGTAAAGGCACTGGAGAGTAACGAGTGGCCCAATCCTTTCTGAGCAAAGGAGAGGCCTAGCAACTGAACTTATAAAGGCTAAAGTGTTCTTGAGGACACACGGGAGAGGTAGTCATGTGCTTTCGCCATATTCCGTATCGGTACTATGTGCTGTGTTGATAAGTGTTGAGTGGGTGGATCTATGCTAGTACACCCTCTAGACTAAGATAAGTGCACTCTTATGATTAAACACCTTGCAAGCATCCGCAAATACAAGATAGTAATTAAGGAAAAATCCTAACCATAGCAATACGATCGGTGATCCATTGTTCCCTTGTGCAAAAGCGTGCAAACTGGGGTTTAGGTTTCTGTCACTCCGGCAACCCGCCGTAAGCATTCTTTGTGCACAATGTAATCCCCTAGGTCCTTGATAAGGCGAAGTGTTGAGTGTTCGACTCACACAACACCACTAGGAAAATAACAACACAACTTAAATATCAAACAACACATATTACTTCAACATCATATGACTACTAACAACTAGACTTCTCCCATGTCCTCAAGAACTAAAGTAACTACTCACAAGACATAAAAGAGATCATGATCAGTGGGGATAAATAGATGATAAACAATCTGGACACAATAATATTTCTCCAACAAAACTCAATAGCATTCACCACAAAGTAGTAATCAACACCGATAGAGTAGAGAGGATAGATAGTACGGATTACAACACAAGTTCCAATTGTGATATGAGATTGGATGGAGGTGGAGATGGTGCTGATGATGGGGATGATGTTGATGATGATCTCGATGATGCCCGTGACGATGGTGATGACGATGGCGATGATCTCCCCGGAGGAATCTGCCCGCCAGAGATGGATTTTCTTCTCTGTAGGTTTCCGCCACGGAGCGGCGGCGGAACTCCGTAAAAACCCTTTTTTAGGGTTTCTGGAAGATGTGCGATATATAGGCCAGAGGGGGGGACCGGGAGTGGTCCCAGGGGCCTAGGCGCCCTCCCGGCGCAGCCAGGGTGGGGGCCGCGCCAGGTGGCCGCCTGGGGACCCTGTGCCCCCCCTCCTCTGGTCGCTCTTTTGCGTGTCGATTTTCAGGTAATTTGGAGGTATTCTTCTTCAGCAACTCAGCGTCCACTTTTTACCGCTGAATCCTGCGTCTGCTGCTTCGGCACCGGAAAGTTGCAAACTGTTTAAAATAGGCCAAAACAACATAAGAATAGCATCATATCATGAAATATATCAATGAATAAGAAATAATTACTATATAAAATAGTGATGCATTTTGGACGTATCATCCCTACTCCTCACATCATATCTATCATATGGCCTTCTCTCGCCTATGATTGTCCTCATTGATGTGAGCCTTTCACACCTTTTTGTCTTCCTCCTCCACCTTCTTTCTGTTTCTCCTTTTAGGTGTCAACTTTCTTGCTCACGCACATCCATTGCATGAGTGCTCAAAATATCGAAAGGGAGTGGATCAGCTTGACTTGTACCTGGCTAGTTGTCTGGGGACGAGTCTAGATAAGAATCCAAAGGATACCAAGTGTGAAACATTAGTAGATAGTTGTTCTCAACAACCTTTTTTTCACTTTCTTCCCAGTCCCTTGCTTGCACGCAAACACCATTTGGAGACATTCGAGTCACGGACAGCAAGAGCTCTTGCACCTTTTGTTCTTTTGTTGCTTGTGTCAATGCTAATATAGACTCTTTCTTGTTAAGACTTGAATTGAATTGCATGCTTTGATTGCTTTACTTAAAAGTCCTTTTATGGTTGTGTGGCATGTCACCACAGAAATTATGCTTGATATCATTTACCTACTCGAGGACGAGCAGGAATTAAGCTTGGGGATGTTGATACGTCCCAAACGTATCTATAATTTCTGCTTGCTCCATGCATGTTTTGTGTGACTTTGCCATGTTTTGCTTGAACTTTCATACACTTTTGAACCTATTTGGACTAACCTATTAACTCAGTGCACCCAGTTGCCAGTTTCTGTTTTCTGCTATTTTTGTATTTCAGGTTTTCCGGCCATTAAAAGTGCTCCAAAAATTCCGAGAAAATATATAAAAAATCAGCGCAACAGAAGCTTCCGGAATCACCAAGAGAGGGCAGGGGGGGCACCACCAGGCAGCCAGGAGGGCAGGTGGCGCGGCCCCACCTTGGGCCGCGCCAGGGACCCTCCTGACTACATCGTGGGTCCCCTCGATGCCCCCCTTCGCCTATATTTACCCCTCGGGGTGGAAACCCCTAATATCGATCTCTTTCTCGCGAACTACCATCTTTACCGCCGCCGCCGACGTTTCAAGATCGGGGCTGCCTGGAGAAGCTGCCCCGGCACCCTGCGGGAAGGAGGAACCCCCTCCGGGAGACCATCCATAGCCATGGACGCCTCCCGGATGTGCCGTGAGTAGTCCCCCTTGGACCATGGGTCCGTGACCAGTAGCTATGTGATGAATCTCTCCCCCTTTTGTGCTTCCACTTTCGATTCCTCGTGAGCTGTCTCACATGATCGAGGCATCTATGTAATTTTTGTTGTTGCTATGCTGAGTTTGTTGGGATTTGATGGATTATGAGACTATGTTCAGATTGTGATGAGTAATATATTTGGTTCTTCTCTTTTATATTTTTTCTTGAGTAAATTCTTGCATGTTCTCCGTTGCGGTATTTGCTTTGGCCAAGTATTTTATTTGCAACTCCAAGAGAGAGTGTTATGCTCGATTGTGGGTTCAGCCCCTTGATGTCTAGCTTGAGTGACAGAAACATGAGAATAGGGCATGTGCTGTTGTCACCAGGGATAAAACAACGGTGCTTATACCTGCGGGTGCAAGGATTGTTTACTTTACGCAATTTTCTTTTAATGCAGTTGTCTGTTGCTTTGAGTTTACACTTTGGGTGGGATTCGCAACTTAATACCAGCGAGATGTTCTGGATAGATATCTCAAGGTGGATGATTCGTAGTAGATGCAGATGGATTTCGGTCTACTTACCTTGGTGTACTGCCCATTGCTTTTGAGCCCTTCCTTTCTTTGCAGCATAGTTAGCATTGCGGTGCCTTCATAATCATGTCAATTGCCCAACTGTGATGTGTTTACCTCGCTAGCACTTTTATCGTCTTTTGGGAGAGAGACATCACTAGTGAAAATCACGGGACCCCGGTCCATCTTCACATTATTGTTCATACCCTCAATTTACTTTCAGCTTTTACTTTCCTTTGCACCTTTTATCTCTTGCGTTGATCCTTTGTAAATGACAAGGCCGGAGGAATTGACAACTCCTCTGTACTCGTTGGGAGCAAAGTTATTTGTTGCTGTGTGCAGGTCCACGACAACACCCTAGTCAGGAAGCAATTTCTGGCGACGTTACCACCTACTTGTATCTCCTGAGTCCTACTGGTTCGATAACCTTGGTATCTTCACCGAGGGAAACTTGCTGCTGCACTGCATCTCAAACCTTCCACTTGGGGTAACCAACGAGGGGCGAGAAGCCATCAACCACCACCAGGGGTCCAGGCGCCCCGGTGGCGCGCCCTAGGGCTAGGCCGCGCCAGGTGGCCGACTGCACACCTGGTGGCCCCCCTGGTTGCCCCCCATTCGCCTATATATTCTCCGTGAAGGGATTCTTACGAAGACAGAACCCTTTTTCGCGATCCCTCCTCTGCTCCGCCGCCGCCGCCACCGCCGCGCTTCCAAGATCTGGAGCGCCAGCATACCTCTTCCCGGCACCCTGCCGGATGGAGGATTGACCTCCGGGAGCCTCTCCTCTACCATGGACACTTCCCGAATGATCCGTGAGTAGTCTACCTTGGACCATGGGTTCGTGATCAGTAGCTATGTGATATTCTCCTTTCCTCTTTGTTCTTCATGGATTAGACCTCGTGAGCTGCCCTGCATGATCGAGGCACATATGTAATTTTCTGTTTTTGCTATGCTGAGTTTGCTGGGATCTGATGGATTATGAGACTATGTTCAGTTTGTGATTGAGTAATATATTTGGTTCTTATCTTTTATATTTATGTTCTTGAGTAATTCTTGCATGTTCTCTGTTGCTGTTGATTGCTTTGGCCAAGTAGTAGGTAGTGACTCCAAGAGGGAACGTTATGCTCGATTGTGGGTTCATACCCCCTGATGACTAGCTTGAGTGACAGAAACATGAGTCTAGGGGATGTGTTGTTGCCACAAGGGGGAAAACAATGGTGCTTGTAACCGCGGTTGCAAGGATTGATTACTTTACGTAAAGTTCTTTTAATGCAGTTTTTTGTTGCTTTGGGTTTACACTTTGGGTGGGGCTCGCAACTTAATACCAGCGAGATGTTCTGGATAGATATCTCAAGGTGGATGATTAGTAGTAGATGCAGTTGGATTTCGGTCTACTTATTTTTGCGTACCGCACATGCTTTTGAGCCTCTTCCTTTCTTTGTAGCATAGTTAGCATTGGTTTGCACCCGTAATCCTGTCAATTGCCCAGCTGTAATTTGTTTACCTCACATAGCGGTTTATCGTCTTTTGGGAGATAGACATCACTATTGAACATCACGGGACCCCGGTCCATATTCTCATCACTGTGTACACACTCAATTTATTTCCTGCTTTTACTTTCTAGTTCTATCACCATTATCATTATCCCTTGCGTTTGATCCTTTGTAAACAACAAGGCCGGAGAGATTGAAAACCTCTCTGAACTTCGTTGGGAGCAAAGTTATTTGTATCTGTGTGCAGGTCCAGGTGAAGTAAGCAACCCTTGGTTGTCAACGGCGCCTGATACGTCCCAAACATATCTATAATTTATGCTTGCTCCATGCATGTTTTGTGTGATATTTCTATGTTTTAGATACACTTTCATACAATTTTGATCATATTTGGACTAACCTATTAACTCAGTGCACCTCAGTGCCAGTTCCTTTTTTCTGTTGTTTTTCTTATTTCAGGTTTCCCCCGTATTAAAAGTGCTCAAAAAATTCTGAAAAAATCCAATAGAAAATCAGCGTACGGGAACCTTTCAGAGTCCCGAAGGGGGGCCGGAGGGGACCCACCAGGGCCCCAAGCGCCCTCCTGGCGTGCTCTAAGGTGGGGGTCACGCCAGGGGGTTGCCTGGACCCCTGGTGGGCCCCCTAGCTACCCCCCCTTCGCCTATATTTATCTCTCGACCCGAAACCCCCAAAGATAGAACCCTTTTTCGCGATCTCGCCTCTGTTCCGCCGCTGCCGTGCTTCCAAGATCGGTAGCACCAGAAGACCTCTTCCCGGCACCCTGCTAGAGGGAGGATTGACCTCCGGGAGCTTCTCCACTACCATGGACGCTTCCCGTATGATCTGTGAGTAGTCCAGCTTGGACCATGGGTCCATGATCAGTAGCTATGTGATGTTCTCCTCCCCTCTTTGTTCTTCATGGATTAGACCTTGTGAGCTGCCCTGCATGATCAAGGCACATATGTAATTCTTTCTGTTGTTGCTATGCTGAGTTTGCTGAGATCTGATGGATTATATTTGGTTCTTCTCAATGGAGTAGACTATGTTCGAATTGTGATTGAGTAATATATTTGGTTCTTCTCTTTTATAGTTTTGTTCTTGAGTAATTCTTGCATGTTCTTCTTTGTTGTTTATTGCTTTGGCCAAGTAGTAGGTAGTGACTCCAAGAGGGAGTGTTATGCTTGATTTTGGGTTCATGCCCCCTGATGACTAGCTTGATTGACAGAAACATGAGTCTAGGGGATGTGATGTTGCCACAAGGGGGAAAACAACGGTGCTTGTAGCCGCGGTTGCAAGAATTGTTTACTTTACACAAAGTTCTTTTAATGCAGTTGGTTGTTGCTTTGGGTTTACACTTTGGGTGGGGCTCGCAACTTAATACCAGCGAGATGTTCTGTATAGATATCTCAAGGTGGATGATTAATAGTAGATGCAGTTGGATTTCGGTCTACTTATTTTGGCGTACCGCCCATGCTTTGGAGCCTCTTTCTTTCTTTGTAGCATAGTTAGCACTGCTTTGCGTCCATAATCCTGTCAATTAGCCAACTGTGATTTTTTTACCTCGCATAGCCGTTTTATCGTCTTTTGGAAGAGAGACATCACTAGTGAACATCATGGGACCCCGGTCCATATTCTCATCACTGTTTACACGCTCAATTTACTTTCCACTTTTACTTTCTAGTTGAAATCACTATTATCCTTTATCCCTTGCGTTTGATCCTTTGTAAACAACAAGGACAGAGAGATTGACAATCTATCTGAACTTCGTTGGGAGCAAAGTTACTTGTGTGTGTGTGCAGGGCCAGGTAAAGTAAGCAACCTAGATTGTGAACGGCACCATTGTTCACTCTACCACCTACTTGTCACTTTTGGAGTCCTACTGGTTCGATAACCTCGGTATCTTCACTGAGGGAAATTTGCTACTATCCTACATCTCACCTTCCTTTTGGGGTAACCAACGAAGGGCGAGAAGACATTATCATCTCTCGCGCATCAGGTATTTCTTCCAAAGTTTTCACGACCTTGCCCTAGGCAAAAAGGGTTCTGTCTTCGGAGGTTTCCCGTGACGGAGAATATATGGGCGCCCCCCTGGCGCGACCCAACCATAGGGCGCGCCGGGAGGGCGCTTGGGGCCCTGGTGTTGGCCCTCTGGCCCCACTTTGGCTCTTCCGGAAGCTTCTGGTACGCTGATTTTTTTTATTGTATTTTTCCGGAATTTTTGGAGCACTTTTAATACAGGGGAAACCTGAAATAGAAAAACAACAGAAAACAGGAACTGGCACTGGGGTGCACTGAGTTAATAGGTTAGTCCAAATAGGTTCAAAAGTGTATGAAAGTTCAAGCAAAACATGGCAAAGTCACACAAAACATGCATGGAGCAAGCAGAAATTATAGATACGTTTGGGACGTATCAACATCCCCAAGCTTAATTCCTGCTCGTCCTCGAGTAGGTAAATGATAACAAGCATAATTTCAGTGGTGACATGCTAACAACCATATAAGAACTTTGAAAGTAAAGCAATCAAGCTATGTAATTCAATTCAAGTCATAACAAGCAAGAGTCTATATTAGCATTGAAACAAACAACATAAGAACATAAAGGTGCAAGAGTTCTCGCTGTCCGTGACTCGAATGTCTCCAGATGGTGTTTGCGTGCAAGAAGTGGGAGATGGGAATACGAGAAAAAAAAATTGTTGAGAACTCAATGTACTAAAGTTTCACACTTAGTCTTCTTTGGAATCTTATCTTGACTCGTCCCCAGACCACTAGCCAGGTACAAGTCAATTTGATCCACTCCCTTTCGATATTTTGAGAACTCATGCAATGGATGAGCGTAAGCACGAGAGTTGACACTTAGGATGGAAAAGAGAGACATGGTGGAGGAGGAAGACAAAAAGGTTGTGAAAGGCTCACATCAATGAGGACAATCATAGGCGAGAAGGCCAAATGATAGATATGATGTGAGGAGTAGGGATTGCCATGCAACAGATGCACACATGAGCTAAGAAAAGCTCTCCAATGGAACTAGTGGGGGTACATCCAACTTGCTCGCTCAAGAAGACCTAGAGCTCATTTGAGGAGGCTCGTCATTGGAATATACAAGCCAAGTTCTATAGTGTGAAGGTCCCCACATAGCTATATGCATATATGATCATCTCTATGGAGTACAAGGTATATATGGAGTACGAGTGTGGATCTTTCAAAAGGAATATTAGTGTTGCCCCTTCTCTCTTTTTATTTCTTTTTCTCTTTTTTCTATTTTTTCGTATTTTCTGGTGGCATCAATGGCTCTTTCTATTCAACTCCCATGTGTCCTCTTTGGGATCTTTTAATTTGTCCTCTTTGTGATCTTTTCCTTACTTAAGGGCAACACTCTATTTTACAAGAAATATAGAAGATCTACACACTTTACAAGGTACTTAACATAAAGAAGATATAGCTATCATGACATATGCAAATGTCTGACATGAAGATCAAGTCATGAAAAGGTGGATGTTTCATGGAAATATATCTCAGAATGGCTATGGAAATGCCTTGATAGGTAGGTGTGGTGGCTGTTTTGAGGAAACATATAAGGAGGTTTATGATTACAGAGCGTATCATGCCAAGGGTTTGGATGCACCGGTGAGGTGGACGCCAACTCTCGAAATGAGAAGAGGGCAATGCACGGCATCGATGAGGCTAGCAAATATGAGGAGGAGGAAGTGTCAACTTTCAATACCCACATTAGTCCGAAGAACTCATGCACTTATTATCGGTAACTCTCAATCTAATAAGGAGGTTAAAAAAGAGACAAGTACCCCGAGAAGGAGTGTATGGGGGTTTGGTTATCCTTGCGCATCCTCAACTCATGGTACATGAGTGTACTCTAATATTCGATCCCTCCAAATATTAGTGATCCATGTAGTAGCTAGAGTTCTCATCTTGTTTTTGTAGTTTATGAAAAAAACAAGGATTGCCCAAAATACGACACCTATCACTAATAGGCTAGAGCTCTTGACACCAAAAATTCAAATATTACTCACAACAATACCTCAAAACTATTGCAAGTTACTACTATAATTAAATAGCAACCTCAATTACCTACTTCAAGACAAGACACAACTCAATGCAACAACCAACTCTCTTAACAAGATAAACATGAAAAATAAAGAGAGTTCCAGCAACAAACTAAACTAAAACTAAAGCTCTTGAAAAAGATAAACATGAAAACTAAGAGCTAAACATGGCAGACTCTATGAAAACATAAAGAACACACAACAAAGAAAGATAAGCATGAAAATCCTATGATGTGTTGTAGTTTGAAGTGGAGCGTGTTTCTCTCCCACACAAAGTAAGTTGGGTTCTAAATTGTTATGAACAGCAAGCAAAGCTATAGAAAACTAAAAAGGAAACCTAAGAGCGGGACGCTCCAAGCATGAAGTGATAAAAATATAGTGAGACGGAGGACGAACTGGTGATTGTTGATGGAGAAGGGGATGAACGGCGGAATCCCCAAGCTTACACGCTTGAGTCTCCTTGATTATTTATTGGGGATGCATGGGGGAATCCCCAAGCTTGAGCGTTTGACACTCCCGGATTTTCTTTCATCATCTTCCCTCGCACACTCGAAAACTCTGTTCATACATCACTCATCATAAGATGATTAGAGAGGTTAGTACCTGATAACCCACAACTGCAGGGGATCGAGATAGTCTTCGCAGGTAAGAATAACCCAATTTATTGATTCGACACAAGGGGAGCCAAAGAATACTTATAAGCCTTAGCAGTTGAGTTTTCAATTCAACCACACCTGAAAAAGCACTAGACAATATATTTAGTAGCAACGGTGTGTTGACGGGTGTACTCTTAGAGACTTCCCCAATCACCAACACCACAAAGTAGTAACAAAGTAGTAGCAGCAGTGATGAGAGCAATAGTAACAACGAAGGCAATAAAGATGAAAGATGGACCGGGGTTCAAGGTTTCACTAGTGGTAACTCTCCAAGCAAAGCAAAGGTGTTGGGTGAACAAATTACAGTTGGGCAATTGACAAAATTGCACAAACTCTAGCCAAAGAACAAACTAGAGCAATCCTAGTCTAAGAACCAAACGTAGCCATGTGTTCTGTATGTAGTTGTACGTGCTTGCAATAAGAACTTGCACAACATCTATTGTCCTACCGTCCCGCTACGAACGGGGCCAAAGGGAACTTACGGATATTAAGGTGCTCCTGTCAAAGAGCACCGGAACAAAGCATTAGCACTCTATGAACACATGTGGTCCTCAAATTATAGCCCATCCCCTTTGGTGTCCCAAGCTGTCACCATTGGGATCGCCGGTTCCGGACTATAATAGGTGCATACAACCGTAGATAAGATCTACAACAACAATTATAATCATGCAACCATAACGTGCTCCGATCTGAAATCTCGCTACTCGTGCACTAGTAACAAGCATTAAGAACAACAAAATTGCAGAAACAATAATTCATAAACCTCTTAGGACTGAACAAGGTAACAATTCATCGGATCCCAACAAACACAACACCAATTACATCATATGGATCTCAATCATGTATGGAAGCTCATGAGAACTTTGTATTGAAGATCAAGGGGGAGAAGATACCAACAAGCTACTGCCAAGAACCCGTAGTCCAAGGAGGAACTACTCACGATACATCATGGGGTGAAGAAGAGTTGATGAAGATGGCCCCGGGGGCCAAGGCCCTCTCCGGCAGGGTGCCGGAGCAGGATCCTGGTGACCCCCGAAGCTAGGTTTCGATGCCGGCGGATATCGGGAGCGCTTCTGGAGAAAAGGGTTGGATATCTCGGGTTTTTCTGTCACAGGAAATTTTATAGGCAAAGGGGGAGTCCGAGGCGGTGCCCAGGTCGCCTAGGCGGCCACCCCGCGCGGGTGGGTGATACGTCCCAAACGTATCTATAATTTCTGCTTTCTCCATGCATGATTTGTGTGACTTTGCCATGTTTGCTTGAACTTTCATACATTTTTTATCATATTTGGACTAACCTATTAACTCAGTGCACCCAGTTGCCAGTTCCTGTTTTCTGTTGTTTTTGTATTTCAGGTTTTTTCAATAATTAAATTGCCCAATAAATCCCGGAAAAATTATATAAAAAATCAGCGTCCCGGAAGCTTCCGGAATAACCAAGACATGGCAGGAGGGTCACCACCAGGGGCCCAGGAGGGTGCCCGGCGCGGGTCCACCCTAGGTCGCGCCACCTGCCCTCCTGGCTGCCCTGTGGCCCCCCTGGACCCCTCCTTTGGCCTATATTTAGCCCCCGCGGAGGAAATCCCTAATATCGAAGTACTTTTTCCAGAAGCGATTCCGATCTCCGCCGCCATCGCCGACAAGCTTCGGGGGACCAGAATTCCTGTGCCGGCACCCTGACGGGACGGGGAAGTGCCCCCGGATTCATCTCCATCGACGTTGCCTCCTCCCTCCATGAAGCGGGAGTAGTTCCTCCTCGGGGCTGAGGTTTCTACCAGTAGCTATGTGTTCTTCTCTTTCTCCCATGATGTGATCTTCGTTGTGATCATAGTCTATGTTAATCTAGGGTGATCCCATGATATTTTCCCTTCTTCTATGTATTGGATTGATGTACTCACTTGATCTTATCTAGTATAATCCCCGAGACCATGGTGACAGCGGTCTATTGGACATGGGTTAGAAGAATATTTTCATGAGTGATTTTCTCTTTTGTGTGTGGATTGAAGATTGAGAGTCTCTTGGTGCTTGTCTTTGACTATCCTTTAGATATGTTGTGGTGATTGTGGTACTCTCTTTGGATGGCCGCGGTGACATTGGGAAATCCATAGATGAGAACTACGAACTCTGAGTGTGCTTTTGTAGCCCTACACAATTCTCTTCCTCTCTTGACCACAAAGGAATGACCTCCGAGTACGTCTCCATTGCATGTTTTATGAGGAATATCATGTGATTAGACTATGTTAATGTTGTTGTGAGTTTCCACTAGTGAAAGTATGAATCCTAGGCCTTGTTTCCACCATTGCAATACCGTTTGTGCTCACATTTACCACTTGTTTATTTGCTGCACTTTTTATTACAGATTTATATTACTTCGTTTTACCACACCTATCACCCATATTTTACCATCTCTTCGTCGAACTAGTGCACCTATACAACTCCTATTTGTATTAGGTGTGTTGGGGACACAAGAGACTTCTTGTATCTTAATTGCAGGGTTGCTTGGGAGAGACCATCTTCAACCTCTACTTCCCTGTATTAGATGGATCACTAACCTCTCGAGGGTTCGAATAATAGAGTACACTCACGTACCATGAGTCGAGGATGCGCAAGGATAACCAAACCCCCATACACTCCTCCTTGGGGTACTAGTCTCTTTGTGAACCTCTGATAACCCTCAACTGTAGGGGATCGAGATAGTCTTCGCGGGCAAGATAACCCAATTTATTGATTCGACACTTGGGGACACAAAGAATACGTGCAGGCTTTGACAATTGAGTTGTCAATTCAACCGCACCTGAAATAAACACTTGCTTGCACAAAGGTATTAGTAGCAACTGTGATATGGTGGTGGTAGTGGTGATGATAATAGTGGAACAGCAAAGGTAAACAACTAGTAACCAGCAGAAGGAAAACATTGTAGGCTAGGGAGATGGATGGTTGGGCGCTGCTTGGATGAGAACGAACATGTAACATATTCTAATTTGGGCAAGGTTCACAGAAAACAAAGGATCATCTAGGAAAATATCAAACATCAGGCATGTATCCCAAGGTAGTTGTACGTGCTTGCAATAAGAACTTTGCACAACATCTTTTGTCCTACCCTCCCGCTACAAACGGGGCCAAAAGGAACTTAGGGATATTAAGGTACTCATGTCAAAGAGCACCGGAACAAAGCATTAAAAATTCATGGATACACGGAATCCTCAAATTATAGTCCATCCCCTTTGGTGTCCCAAGCTGTCACCATTGGGATCGCCGGTTCCGGACTATAATAGGTGCATACAACTTATAGATAGGATCAAGAACACCACAAACTCAAGAAACAAAAGGGTGATCAGATCTGAAATCATGGCACTCGGGCCCAAAGTGACAAGCATTAAGAGCAACAAGTTGTAACAGAGATGATAAACACCAAGTAGATGATAGGCAACATGCCCCCAACAATCTGATTGAACTATTACATGATTTAACTAATCCAATCCTACCATCCCCATTGCCTACAACAGGGAATTACTCACACATGAGAGGAGAAGTCATGGAGGGGTGATGGAGAGGCGATGATGATGACGATGGCGATGATTTCCCCCTCACCGGAGGTCAATTCAGCCTCCAGATTAGCTCTCCGAGGAAGAACAGAGGGTTGCGGCGGCTCCGCGACGTAGATTGGAAAACCGACTTCTGTTTCGGGGTTTCCTCGACGGGGGAATAAATAGGGCCAAAGGAGGGCACCAGGGGGTGTGGGACCCACCCAGGAGGGCAGGTGGCGCGGCCAGGAGCTGGGCCGCGCCAGGAACCCTCCTGGCTGCCTGATACGTCCCAAACGTATCTATAATTTATGTTTGCTCCATGCATGTTTTGTTTGATATTGCTATGCTTTTGATACACTTTCATATCTTTTTATAATATATTTTGGAACTAACCTATTAATGGTTTCAAGAGTGCACAAGTTCTTTTTTTTGTACTTTATGTGTAAGAATTACTTGGATAAAGGAAAAATCACAAAAAGGAGCCTTGTGGAGTTGGACTCTAACTCTCCCGAAATCTGTTCCCACCAGACAGGTTTTAAAGATCGCCTCGGAAACGCCAGAAGACGGCCTCAAACGGAAAAACTTAAAACTACAAAGTTGTAGGGAAATTTTTTCCGGTGGATTTAGACATAAAATTCTGCCCAATATGAGTTCGCATGCTTCCAGAAACCCTGAAATACAGAAGACGTAATCTGGATGACGGGAATCCGAGAGTCTATATAAAGAGAGGAAACATAGGTCAAAGGGCACCACGAAATTTCCTCCCCCTTGGCAGCTGTCTTGAGGGGGAGATCAACTCCACAGCAGCACCATCTCCAAGGAAGAAGAAAGGGCCAAGGGCCGCTGTCCCCAAGGGCCGTGGCCGTGGCCGTGGGCGCCGCCGCCGCCTTCGCCGTCTCCTTCATCTCCTCCGGGCTGCACCTCTCCATCAACAACTCTCCCTCTCACCATGTCCATGTGTGAGTAGTTCTCCTCGGGGCTAAGACTTATATATTGATCTATGTGGTTTCTCTCTCTCCCATGATGTGATCTTTGTTGTGATCATAGGCTATGTTAATCTAGGGTGATCCCATGATATTTCCCCTTCCTTTATGCATTGGATTGATGTACTCAATTGATCTTATCTAGTATAATCTCCGAGACCATGGTGACAGCGGTCTATTGGACATGAGTTAGAAGAATATTATCATGAGTGATTTCCTCTTTTGTGTGTGGATTGAAGATTGAGAGTCTCTTGGTGCTTGTCTTTGACTATCCTTTAGATATGTTGTGGTGATTGTGGTACTCTCTTTGGATGGCCGCGGTGACATTGGGAAAATCCATAGATTGAGAACTACGAACTCTGAGGTGTGCTTCTGTAGCCCTACACAATTCTCGTCCTCTCTTGACCACAAAGGAATGACCTCCGAGTACGTCTCCATTGCATGTTTTATGGGAAATATCATGTGATTAGACTATGTTAATTTTGTTGGGAGTTGCCACTAGTGAAAGTATGAAGCCTAGGCCTTGTTTCCATCATTGTTACACCGTTTGCACTCACTTTTGTTACTTGTTTCTTTGCTGCACTTTTTATTACAGATTTACATTACTTCGTTTTATCACACCTATCACCCATATTTTACCATCTCTTCGTCGAACTAGTGCACCTATACAACTCCTAGTTGTATTAGGTGTGTTGGGGACACAAGAGACTTATTGTATCTTAATTGCAGGGTTGCTTGAGAGAGACCATCTTCAACCTCTACTTCCCTGAGTTCGATAAACCTTAGGTCATCCACTTGAGGGAAATTGCTGCTGTCCTACAAACCTCTGCGCTTGGAGGCCCAACATAGTCTACAAGAATAGAAGCGTGCGTAGACATCAAGCTATTTCTGGCGCCGTTGCCGGGGAGGTGAGTGCTTGAAGGTATATCTTTAGATCTTGCAATTAAATCTTTTCGTTTCTTGTTTTTACTTTTCACTAGTTAGGCTTTATGGAAAACAACAACAAAATTATGAGAGAGCTTTATGAGCTCTATCTTGAGTTAGGACATGAAGTGTTTGAGGAGGAAATCAAAAAGCCTATGGAGCTTTATTATTTGCACAACACTCATGATAGTAGTAATGTTATTTGCATGTCTTCTTTGAATACTTTTGATGCTAATGATATGCAAAGCTATAAGCTTGGGAATGCTACGTTTGATGAAGATGATCTTTTTAGCCCCCCAAGTTTTGATGAGGAAAATTATTTTGATGATACTTTGCCTCCTATCTATGATTATTATTGTGATGACACTTATGCTATAAAGAATAAATGTTTGGAAGTGTATCATGATAAGAATGATTCATGTGATAGCTATTTTCTTGAGTTTGCTCCCACTATTACTAATGAGAAGAATTTTACTTATGTGGAGAGTAACAAATTTTCTATGCTTGTGGATCATGATAAGAATTTTTTTATGTGATACTTATATTGTTGAGTTTATTCATGATCCCACTGAAAATTATTATGAGAGGAGAACATATTCTTATAGATATTTCAATAATATCAAGTTCCCTCTCTTTATGTTGAAGGCTTTGAAGTTCCACTTATTTTGGCTTCCTATGCTTCAATGAGTTATTTCTATATAAGATCCCTTTGCATAGGAAGCATGTTAGACTTAAATGTGTTTGTTATTTGCTTCTTTATGCTCTCTTTTGTGCTTCAACTCTTATTCCTACGAGAGTATCATTAAAATCTTAAGCCCATCTTTATGGCTATAAAGAAAGAGCTCTAGGGAGACAACCCTTGTTATCTTTAGTTTGAGTTTTTTACTTTCGGTTTTTAGTGGTCTTGATGATTGTTACTACTGTAGCAACATCATTGTATCTTTATTTTCAATCTTTGTGCCAAGTCTAGCCTCCGATTGCAAGAAAGTTCAAAAGTTGTGACATGCTGTCCAGAAAACAGATTCTGTCCTTGGACGGAAAAATTAGCCTAAAATCACCAGATCATCTTTTTGATCTGAATTTTTTTGACAGAGTGCTCCATACAATTTACTTTCGAGCGTCTGTTCTGAGGTTTTTGATTCGAGTTGCAGAAGTACCCCTAAAAATTTCTTTACTACCTGTTGTTCTGTTTTTCACAGATTCTGCCACGTTTTGTCTCTCCTAACTTTTTCAAACCTTAATCTTTCTTTTTCTTTGCAAAAACTTTTTGCCAATCTTGAGAAACAGTAGCTCTTCAAGAATATCTTTATGTCCAGTGTGGAAAAATTATTTATTAAGGGTACTAACCTCTCTAATCAGCTTATGATGAGTTATGTATGAAGGGAGTTTTCAAGTGTGCGATGGAAGATGATGAAAGAAGATTCGGGAGTGTCAAGCGCTCAAGCTTGGAGATGCCCCCATGCATCTCCAAAAAATATTCAAGGAGACTCAAGCGTCTAAGCTTGGGGATGCCCCCGTGCATCCCCTTCTCCATCAACAATCATCAGTTTGTCCTTCGTCTCACTATATTTTTATCACTTCAAGCGTTATGTGCTATGCTTGGAGCGTCTCGCTCTTAGGTTTAATTTTTAGTTTTCTTTAGCTTTGCTTGCTGTTCATAACAAGTTAGATCCCGTCTTACTTTGCGTGGGAGAGAAACAGGCTCCACTTTCAAAATCTAGAACACATCATAGGATTCTTCATGCCTAGCTTTTTGCTGTTATGTGTTCTTTATCTTTTCGTAGCTATTGCCATGTCTAGTTTTAGTCTTAGTTTGTCTTTAGCAAGACCCTTGGATTTTGTTTAGTTTGTTGCTGGAACTCTCTTTAGTTTTCATGTTTATCTTGTTAAGAGAGTTGGTTGTTGCACTGAGTTGTGTTTTGTCTTAGAAGTAGGTAATTGAGGTTGCTATTTAATTCTAGTAGTAACTTCCAATAGTTTTCAGGTATTGATGTGAGTAATATTTGAACTTTTGGTGTCAAGAGCTCTAGCCTATTAGTGATAGGTGTCGTATTTTGGGCAAACCGTGTTTATTTTCAAAAACCTACAAAACTAGTTGAGAACTCTAGCTAATAGATGGATCACTACTCTTCTGAGGGGTCGGATATTAGAGTACACTCACGTACCATGAGTCGAGGATGCGCAAGGATAACCAAACCCCCATACACTCCTCCTCGGGGTACTTGTCTCTTTGTGAACCTCCTTATTAGATTGAGAGTTACTAATAATAAGTGCATGAGTTCTTCGGACTAATGTAAGTATTGAAAGTTGACACTTCCACATCCTCATATTTGCTAGCCTCTCCTGTGTCGTGCATTGCTTTCTTCTCACTCCGAGAGTTGGCGTCCACCTTCGCCGGTACATCCAAACCCTTGGCATGATACGCTCTGTCATCATAAACCTCCTTATATCTTTCCTCAAAACAGCCACCATACCTACCTATCAAGGCATTTCCATAGCCTTTCCGAGATATATTGCCATGCAACATCCATCTCTTCATGACTTGATCTTCATGTCATACATGTTCCTGCTACACTGGCAGCGGCATACATTGCATACATCATGATAGTTATATCTTCTTTATGTCATTACCTTTGTAAAGTGTGAAAGATCTCCTATATTCTTGTAAAATATAGAGTTTTTCCCCTAAAGTGAGGAAAAGATCCCAAAGAGGACAAATGAGAGTTAAATAGAAAGAGCCATTGAGGCCACAAAAAAATACAAAAAATAGAAAAAAGAGAAAAAGAAAAATAAAAAGAGAGAAGGGGGCACACTACTATTCCTTTTGAGAGATCCACACTCGTACTCCATCTTATATCTTGTACTCCATAGAGATTATCATTCATGCATATAGCTATGTGGGGACCTTCACACTATAGAACTTGGCTTGTATATTCCAATGATGAGCCTCCTCAAATGAGCTCTAGGTCTTCTTGAGTCATTTTGACTTGATGAGCCTCCTCAAAATGTCGAAAAGGAGTGGATCATTTTGACTTGTACCTGGCTAGTGGTCTGGGGATGAGTCAAGATAAGATTCGAAAGAAGACCAAGTGTGAAACTTTAGTAGATTGAGTTCTCAACACAAAAATATTTTTTCTCGTATATCCCTATCCCCTTTCTTGCACGCAAACACCATTTGGAGACATTCGAGTCACGGACAGCGAGAGCTCTTGCACCTTTATGTTCTTATGTTGCTTGTTTCAATGATAATATAGACTCTTGCCTGTTATGACTTGAATTGAATTACATGCCTTAATTGCTTGACTTAAGAGTTCTTATATGTTTGGTAGCATGTCAGCACAGAAATTATGCTTGTTATCATTTACCTACTCGAGGACGAGCAGGAATTAAGCTTGGGGATGTTGATACGTCCCAAACGTATCTATAATTTCTGTTTGCTTCATGGATGTTTTGTGTGATATTGCTATGCTTTTGATACACTTTCATATCTTTTTATAACATATTTTGGAACTAACCTATTAATGGTTGCAGGAGTGCACAAGTTGTTGTTTTTGTACTTTATGTGTAGGAATTACTTGGATAAAGGAAAAATCACAAAAAGGAGCCTTGTGGAGTTGGACTCTAACTCTCCCGAAATATGTCCCCACCAGACAGGTTTTAAAGATCGCCTCGGAAACGCCCGAAGACGGCCTCAAACGGAAAAACTTAAAACTACAAAGTTGCCACTAGTGAAAGTATGAAGCCTAGGCTGTCAGAACACTCTGTTAGGTAATGTGCTAGGCTTAGCAAGTCTCTTGCATCATGTTAAAAATTTCAAAAGAAATCATTGAAATCAAATTCAAAAGCAAAATGGGAGAAGGAACCCCCCCCCCAAGATGAATTAATTCAAAAGGCCAGATAAAAATCTTCTCCAAAAATTCATGTTAGAATTTTGAAAAGTCTTATAAATGATTGTGATCACATATGAAGTGATGTGGGACCCACCCCATGCTCATGGATTTTTCAAATATTCAAACAGTGCCTTGGAATTAATCAAAAACCCCTATTTGAGTTAAGATTTAAATTATTTGAATTTTAAGAAGTGCCAAACTTTATAAATGGTTAGTCTATATTATTATGAGGCCATATAAAAAGTTTCAACATTTTAGAAAATGGCTAGGTATTTATTTTTGCTAGCCAAAACAAATGTCACAAAAGAAAAACAGAAAAGGAAAAGGAAAAGCTTACCTGGCGCCCAGGCGAGAAAAGCCCACCCAGCCCAGCCGGCCCACCAGGGGCAGCAGGGTCTTCTTCCCCGTCCCGCGCCTCCAAGCTGCTCGGTGGAATGCCACCGAGCCAGCCGTGGATGCCACGTCGCCGCCGAGGACCTTCCAGGCCTCCCCGTGCCTCCTTCCTTTGCCTGGAGATGCCCTGGAGCACGGCACGTCCATTCCCCCCCTCCAGATCTTCTTCCCCTCCTCCTACGCTCGAATTCGTCGCCGCCCGAGACCCCGCCGGAGCACCGACGGGGAGAACGCGTGGCCAACGGCGTCGACAAGCCGCGCCACCTTGTCCATCTGCTTCGCCGTCGTCCTCTACGCCGAGGAGTGCAGCCAATCGAGAAGAAGGGCCCCTGGACGTGACGCTAGCTCCATCTTCCCCAACTCCGGCCGTCGACCGTCGCCGTTCGAATACTCCATCGTTCCAGCCTCCCAAGCCTCGTCGTCACCGCCATTTGCTTCGTGGTGAGCTTCTAGTTCTTCCCCAGTCGCACGCAGCCTTTCCTTTTGGCCGTAGCGTTTTCCCCCTTTCCACAGCATCACGGCCGCCGCCATGAACGCCGACGAGGTTGCCCCTGAGCTCCTCCGTCCCAACTATGGCGTGCGTCGTGTTACGTACCCCCCCCAGGATTGCAACGCGCTAGTCCTTGCTCTTTTTGGCGCACCGCAACGTCGTCTTCGTCGTCGCCGAGCCACGGCCGTCGCTAGGGCTCGTTGCCGGCATCACTCCGGTGCCCCCCGGTGACGCTGTTGTGCTCTGGGTGATGCGGACGTGCTCGGGCTCCCGTTTGGTGGTCTCAGCGCACCAAATGGTGGTCGGATCCGCCGTCCCGTGCGGGCGCCGCCGCGGATTTGGTCGCCGGCGTCTAGCCGCCGGTAGCCCGCCGCCGGTAGCCCGCCGACGTGGCCGGGGTGGTTAGCCCCTAATCCACCCCCCTGGGTCACTTGCAGGTGGGCCCAGCCCCCTCTAATCCTCTCTGTTAGATTAATCTAACAGGGAAATTAGATGAGAGGCTGACAGCCCTGGCCCATTGGTCGGTTTGACTGGGTCAAAAAACCCTGGCGTCATGCTGATGCAGTGCTGGCGCAATAAAAGAATTTCCAGAATAAAAGAAATCAGAGAAATTACAGAAATTCCAGAAAAAGGCTGAAACTTTGGAAATTCATAGAAAATTCATATCAACTCCAAATTTAACAAATAATATATGAAAAATGACCAGGAGAAAATAAGATATCCAAATATCCAACTTTCAACCATGTTTGAGTTGAATTTAAATTGGGACCAGTAGCATTTGCTATTTGTTTTAAATGGAATTAATTCAAATTCTTTTCAAATGCTTTTGCATTTTGAACCATGTCAACATATCACATTATACTTGAACTTCAGAGGCATTTCATACACATTTCAAAATGGTTCAACTTGATCAAACAATGTCAATTGTAACTTGGCTAAAATGAATTCGATTGGAGTTTGAATTTGCAATTCAATTTGCACTATACTCCATTTAAATGGAATTGCTTCACACATCAAAGCATATACATCAAGTTTCAACCTTCAACCATGTCATTGTGCATTGTATTTAATTTGCTACCTTGTTTGTTGTTTGTCGAGTAGAGGTGGAACCGGAACAGGAGCCTGCCCCCTTCGTTGATGACCCCGAACCCGAACCTCGTCAGCAAGGCAAGCAAAACCCCATTGGTCATGTCGATAAAATCCCACTTCCCTCTCATGTCTCGCTTATGCATTGTATAGGATGATTACCATGCTACGTTTCTACCGCATAGATGAACCCATTCCTTTGCATGACCTATCATTTGTCACAGTAGTAGCCAAACCACAATCCTAGCAAATGTAGGAGTTGATTGATATCATGTGGCCCCTTCAATTGATACTGCTTATTGCATGCTTAGAGTGATACAATGATGTTACTGTTATGTGAGTCGGGATGGTAGTGATCATGTTGATGTTGGTGGAAAGGTGTTGGTAAATCTACCCTAATACAAGGTGAACGATGAGAGGTTGTGTAGGAGTACACAGTGGGTTGTCTCGTTGAACACCGCCCTAAGTCTGAGTTCTTGTGTGGTGATCCAAGATGAAGAGTACAACCACACATTGGGCTCACTGACCCCTCTCAACTTATTAACTCGTCCCTTTCGATGTCCAGATGTCGCAATAGTTCGGAGTTCTAGTAGGTCTGTGGCCTGGCTGCTAAGTGAGAGAACGGCTCATCCGAGACCGGCTTATGCACCACACACACATCATCTGGGTCCACTTCGGTAAACCGGCCGGGTTCACGATAGTGGTAGCCAACCCAGGTAGGCGGCTTTCTTGGACTAGATAGGATATGAGGTAACAGTTGTGGTGAGCATCCTCGCCGACACTTCTTGAACGGTGTCGAGTACAAAGGCGGTAACAGATGATCATGTGTGTGTAGCGGTACACCCCTGCAGGGTTAACAAAACTATTCGAATAGCCGCGTCCGCGGTTAAGGACTGCTTGGAAAGCTTAGCTTGATTATTAGACAACTTGAACTAGATACTTCTAAAACACACCAAGATAAGTGTGAGTGCTATGGCGTGCTTTCTCGTGGGGAAGTCGAGGAAGGCACCATAGTGGTGTAATTGGTTGGAGAAAGTAGTGGACTCGTGTACGCTTCTTACCTCAAGTCTGGTACTCGTAGTTCAGGATTAGCCAAGTCAAAGCTGGCACTTCTGCAAGTGAAACCCCACCTCCCTTTACCTTGATACATGTGCATGAGTAGTATAGCTCCTATGTAAGTCTTGCTGAGTACGACTTTGTACTCACGTTTGCTTATTCTATGTTTTAGATGAACCCACTGACCCTGAAGGTGGCTTCTTCATCGAGCTCGACGACTGAAGATCAAGCTAGTCTAGTCCCAGTAAGACGACTGGTTCCCTCGTGGAGGGCTTGTGTTTAAATAAGGCTTCTTAAGCCATTTGTTAAACTTGTCTGTACTCAGACATACTTTGCTTCGCTTGTTGTTGTAATGTTGGATCACATACTTGTGATCTCTGTGTGCACTCTGTAAGAGTTATCAATAAAATGTATACTTTGTAGAGAATTGCAATGATACCTGCTGTTCATACAAGGCATGTGTGATGCGTGTATGTTTATAACATGCATGTCTTTTTATGGGTTTTCGAGACCTTAGTCGTGATCTGGCTGGCGGTCTTTCATACACCAAGTGGCCCTTAGATGTGCGCAGCTTGCGGCATCGCGATGCGATTGCTCGAGACTCCGTCTCGTGCACACTTTGTGGTATGATCGAGCCCGCCCTAGACCCCGACTAAGTGATCGGGCTGGAGTAAGTCTATGTAAGAGTTATGAGATAGTCGATAGTATGGTTGAGGCGACTTGTCTTAGAATATGGGAGTTCATCACCCATATCATTAGACTTGTGTGCGGACGATGAGGACCCATCTTAGTTGATCATCCGGCCTGGATGGGATACCCCTCACGTACGATGCTTTCCGAGAACGTTCTGTGCTTGGCCTTGTCTGCTTAGACAAGTGGGTACGGTTCTCGGCTCTCCATATGACTATGTCGTAGCGGGACTTGCATACGCTAACCCCGGGTCCCGACAGACTTGGTATCAGAGCAGGACTGACTGTAGGACTAGCAGCCTTGGCCGAAGTCGAGTCTAGCTTGATATAGTTATATAGTTACTCTGGGTATATAAGGGAACAACGTAAGGCTTCTTTTTTCTCCTTACCCCCTTCGTTCTGAGTTCTGAGTCACCCTCATCTTATTCTACGGGAAGATAGGACTAGGCTCTCCTCTGTCTGATTAGAACATCTCGTTGTTTGCTTCCTTGTAGCCGTAGGAAAGTTGTGTTCGGTTCGTTAGAGTTGTTGTGCTTCCTTATTTCTTACATCGTATGTAAGTGATATTTCTATGTTGTAAGAAATTGTCTTTTTCTTGCAATTACAGCCGTTATGCTGTCCGAGTCATTCCAGGTTTATCTCATAATCTGATGCATTTGCAAACTCCTTCTTTCTGTTTCAGATGGCAGATCTTCCCCCTCGGCAGATTGTTCGTTTGACCAGGTGCCTCGGTGTGCGTGGCCATCCCGCCACGTTGATCGAGATGATGTCCTTCATTGGATACCGATGGTACCCTGAGTACACAGTTGAGGAGCAGTTCCTTGACTTCAACCAGAACCAGTTCCACTGCATTGTCAGGATCTACCCGCACCACAATGGAGTCACTCAGCCTATCCACTGTGGACATGGCATTGGCATGACTGAGAACATGGCTGTGCAGGATGCTGCATATTCATGCATTACCCTGCTGAGAGAGGAGCACACTATGCTGAGAGAGACCTCGTTCCGCTATATCCCTGCTGCACTTCCAGGAGAAGAGGGATATTACACCGGACTCTACTCAGATCACTCTGCAGAAGATCCAGTACTTCAGATGACTGCTAGGTTTGCTAGTGATCGAGATCGTGATGCACGCGCTCTCCGTTTTGAGCTTCACGCCACCCGTGTTCGTCTGTATCGAGCACTGACACTCTTGTCACCCTTCGTGAGTGTTGGATCAGTCGAGTATGATGCTATCTACCCTGTGAGGACTCAGATGCCTTCTCGAGTTGCTTGGCCCGAGATTGGAGGCATTTTTCCACCTCGTGGTCCTTTGCTTCCACCCTACGCTGGACCTAGGCCCCATCCTTGCCCAAATGGATATCAGGGTCCACAGGCCTCCGTGTTTTCCGATGGTCACCTTCAGCTACCGGGATACGGGGTAACTTTTACGAGGACTACTATGGAGATGGAGATGAGTGAGACCGCCTGTGGTCTTACTTAGTGAGGATGTAGTAGTATCTTAGTATATTGTACGCAAGGTGTCTAAGTTCCAGAGGCTTAGATAAATAATGTATAGGAAGTCAGAGTGCCTCTGAAGGATGTATCATCTTCATCACGTTTGTATTAGCTTTGTGCTTGTACTAAAACGATGTATGGTTTGTATGACAGCTTGTGAATATATGGCTTGTATGCTTTTATCACCATGTTGTCAAGATGATTACTTCCTTTGCTCTGTAATCCTTCCAGTACTTCAATACCTTGATTAGACTCTTCCAATCAACTCTGTTTGACTTTGGTTTTCACCTTAAGGATGTCTCAAGGAACCCGTGGCCAGCTTGGTCGTGCCAAGGGTCGTGGGAATGAACAGGAGGAAGGCAACCTTCCACCCCCACCCACGATGGCTCAGGTTCTGATGGAGGTTGAGAGGAACCGCCGAGACTCTCACCATTTGCTGGAGGTCATTGCCCGCAACACCACTCAGCAGCGCAATGAGTTGGTGTCTCTAAACGAATTCATCCGGCTTCATCCCCCGGTTTTCAGTTACTCCACCGAGCCCCTTGACGCCGATGACTGGCTTCGCAGCATCGAGAGGAAGCTCCAGGAAGGCCATGTTGCAGATGGCGACCAGGTCAGCTATGCCACTTACCACCTTGAGGGTGCAGCTAGCTCTTGGTGGGAGAACTTCCTGAACATGCGTCCCGTTGGACCGCCCACATCTTGGGATGAATTCTGCACTTCCTTCCGCGAGCACCACATTCCAAAGGGTCTTATGGACCGCAAGCATGAGGAGTTCTGCAACCTCACAAAAGGCAGAAGGACCGTTGACGAGTTTAGTCGTGAGTTCAACCGACTGGCTCGTTATGCTACTGAAGAGGTCTCCACCGATGCAAAGAAGCAAGAGAGGTTCCGTCGTGGACTCAATTCCGGACTCCGTCGTGAGCTCAACCTGCATGACTTTACCACCTTCCAGGTCCTTGTCAACAAGGCCATCAAGGCAGAGGACATGAACACCCCCAATGACTTCCGCAAACACCCTAGGGACGATGGTTCATCCAGTTCCGGCTCTCAGAAGCACAAGATCTGGATCCCCAACAGTATGTTTCGCCAGAAGAACCCACCGAGGCCATCCTATGTGGCGCCTCGTCCACCAGCTCAGTTCCACCCCGCTCCACCGAACAACCCAGCTCCACGCACTGTTTTTGAAGCCGGTTACAAGTGTGGTCAGGCAGGACACTACTCCTGCGACTGTCCCCAGAACCAGCTCCAGAATCAGAATGCTCCACCCCGTGCCGGAGGCAACAACAATGGTCGTGGCAAGCCACCCCAGAAGGTCTACACCACCAAACCCGCTCCTCCCGCCACTCGTGGACGTGTGAATCAGATTGCCGCCGAAGAGACTGACGACACCACTGACGTCATTCTTGGTATGCTCCCAGTCAATTATGTTCCTACTTCCGTTCTTTTCGACCCAGGAGCATCACATTCATTCATGTCGGAAATTTATGCACTTCGTCATGAGTTATCTTTTGTTGAATTGTCCACCCCCATGATTATTCAAACTCCAGGATCAAGATGGAAAACTAATAGAGTAAGCCATGGTAATCAAATTGCAATTGAGGGTTTAGTATTCCTTGCTTCACTCATAGCCCTCAAGTCTTCAGACATTGATGTCATCCTTGGCATGGATTGGCTATCAAGACAGAATGCCTACCTAGATTGCAAAGGCAAATCAGTGAAACTCACCCACCCTTCAGGCAAGACCGTCAACTACACCTCACCCAGAAAAAGAACCCAAGTGCATTCTTTGAATGTACTTCCCCTTCCCGACCTTGAAGATATTCCGGTGGTTCGTGACTTCCCGGATGTCTTTCCTGAAGAGCTTCCGGGAATGCCACCCGCCAGATGTGTAGAGTTTATAGTGGATCTTGTGCCAGGAACCGCACCAATTTCTAGACGCCCATACAAAATGGCCCCACGTGAGTTAGCTGAGCTTAAAACCCAACTGGAAGCTTTGTTGGAAAAAGGCTTCATCCGCCCTAGCTCATCGCCATGGGGTTGCCCCGTTCTGTTCGTAACGAACAAAGATGGAACAGAAAGGATGTGCGTAGACTATCGCCCGCTAAATTTAGCGACGATAAAGAACATGTACCCATTGCCCAGGATCAATGATCTTTATGATCAACTTGCAGGATCCTCTGTCTTCTCTAAGATGGATTTGAGATTAGGTTATCATCAAATCAAAATCCGAAACGAGGACATTCCCAAAACGGCTTTTACTACTCGTTATGGTCTTTACGAGTATACCGTCATGTCCTTTGGTTTAACCAATGCCCCCGCCACTTTCTCGCGCATGATGAATTCGATCTTCATGGAGTACTTAGATAAATTTGTTGTAGTTTATCTCGATGACATTCTCATCTACTCGAAGAACGAAGAAGAACATGCCGAACACCTAAGGCTGGTATTGATGAAACTTATAGAGCATCGCATGTATGCTAAATTCTCCAAGTGTGAATTTTGGCTACCAGAAGTGACCTACTTAGGCCACGTGATTTCTGCAAAAGGCATTGCTGTGAATCCCGAGAGAGTTCAGGCCGTCCTTGACTGGACTCCACCTGAATCGGTTAACCAAGTTAGGAGTTTTCTTGGCCTAGCCAGCTATTGCCGTCGCTTCGTAGAGAACTTTTCTAAAGTTGCAAAGCCTCTAACTGAACTCCTCAAGAAAGATAAGAAATTCCTATGGACTCCCAAGTGCGAGGAAAGCTTTCAAGAGCTAAAAAGAAGATTGACTTCTGCACCCGTACTTGCACCTCCAGACACCAAAAAGGATTTTGATATCTATTGTGACGCATCACGGCAAGGATTAGGATGCATACTTCTGCAAGATCGACATGTGGTAGCTTATGCTTCACGCCAGTTGCGGCCACATGAAGAGAACTATCCTACCCATGACCTTGAACTCGCTGCCATAGTTCATGCCCTAAGAACTTGGCGACATTACCTCCTTGGTAATCGTTGCGAGATCTATTCCGACCACCAAAGCCTCAAATACATTTTCACCCAGCCAGATCTTAATCTCAGGCAAATACGCTGGATTGAGTTGATAAAAGATTACGACGTAGGAATTTCTTACACCCCAGGCAAAGCCAATGTCATGGCTGATGCACTAAGTCGTAAGTCGTATTGTAACAACCTCATGTTACAACAGTATCAACCACTTCTTCATGAGGAATTTCGCAAGCTCAATCTTGAGATTGTTCCTCATGGCTATCTTTCTACCTTGGTGGCGAAACCAACTCTTGAGGATCAAATCATAGTTGCCCAAAGGCGTGAACGAGGTGTTCGCCGGATCAAGGAGAACATTGCTAGCGGCGTTGCTAAATGTTTCCCCTCTCTGTTTAAACTAAACAGAGGGGTTAGGGGCCAGGGGGCCCATCTGTCAGTGGGTACGGGGGGTGATTAGTGGGGCTAATCACACTGCCCACCGGCATTTAGCCGGCGGCGACCTCAGCGCACGGCGGCGCACGCATGGGTGGCCGATTCTGGCGGCTAGAAGCAGCGCCAGGGCTACCAGAATGTAGCCCGTGGACGTGTGCGTCTCGGGGACTTCTCGGGCGCCACGGGGAAGCACGGGAGGGACGCCGGTGCCGAAACCAGGCGGCGGCCGTGGCTGAGCTTGCGGCGGCGCAGCGTTCTGGTGCATGGGAGGGGCCAGAGATAGAGGGGAAAGAGGCGCAGGCTCACCGTGATGCGAGCAGAACCGACGGGGAGGCCGAGGACGGGCCGGGGACGACGTAATTGGAGCTTGAAGCTCTCGGTGGCCGGCGGCGAACCCTTGAAGCTTGCGTCGTCTTCGGTGGGGATCGAGTTCGATTCGGCGGCCTGCTAGACGAAGTCGACGGCGAGGGACCTCGTGGACATGACGGCTTGCCGGGAGGGGGCCGTTGGCCACGTCTGTGCGGCGGCGCGGCGAGGTCGAGCGCTCGGGTGGCCGCGGGATCTCGATGGGGAGGAGGAAAGAGGGCGAGCTCGAGGAGGGAGAAGGTGCGGGGGGGTCTCTGGGCGTTGCGTGGCGCAAGGAGACGCCTCGGGCTGGTCTAGGCGAGCCTCGGTGGCGTCCACGGCGCTCGGCTCGCCACCGAGCTGCTTGGAGGCGAGGGGAGGTAGAAGACAAGCCGCGGGTGGGCTTGGGCCGGGGAAAGTTGAGTTGGGCCAGATTGGCCAGGGGGTCTTTTCCTTTTTCTTCTTTTTTTGTTTTTCTGTTATTTTGTTTTGCCTAGAAATAATTAGCTAGTTAATTTTATAAAATGCCCAAACATTTTTGTAAATCCTAGGTGACCAGTAGCTAGCCACATGTAGAATTTGGACATTTTTGAAATTCAATAAGTTTTGAATTTCAACTCAAATAGGGTCAAATTTAATTTCCAGGGCACCTTTTGAATTTTTGAATATTCCATGGGCATGGGAAAATACCCAAACCACTTTTAAAATGATCAGCATCATTTATAGGAATTTTCCAATTATTCAAATGATTTTTGGAAAAAGATTTTTATCTGGCCATTTGAATTAATTTCTCAGGGCTTTTCTTCTCCCCATTTTTGGATTTCATTTGAATTTTTACATGATGCAAAGGGTCAAACAAGCCCTAGCACTTACCCTAGTTGGGGTTCTGACAACTCGCCCCCACTCAGAAGAATCTCGTCCCGAGATTCAGAAGTCATCGGGAGGAAGGTGGGGTACTCGGCACGAAGGCGGTCTTCTCTTTCCCATGTTGCTTCTTTCTCGGAGTGATGTGACCACTGCACTTTCAGGAACTTGATCTTCTGACGACGAGTGACACGCTCTGCTGAATCAAGAATACGAACAGGGTACTCTCGATAAGAAAGGTCATCTTGGAGATCAAGCGTTTCATGGTCGACTTCACGGATGGGGTCCTTGAAGCAACGCCTGAGTTGTGACACATGGAATACATCATGTACTCGGGAAAGATGAGGGGGTAGTTCAAGTTGGTAGGCAACTTCTCCACGTTTAGCGAGAATGCGGAAAGGTCCGATGTAACGTGGGGCCAACTTGCCTTTGATACCGAATCGTTGGGTTCCCTGCAGAGGAGTAACCCGAAGGTAAGCCTTCTCATCAATATTGTAGCTCTCCTCTCTATGATGACGGTCATAGTAGCTCTTTTGACGAGACTGAGCGGCTTTCAAACGATCACGAACAATGCGAACTTGCTCTTCTGCTTCCTTGATCATGTCCGGTCCAAAGAATTGTCTTTCACCGGTTTCTGACCAGTTCAAGGGTGTTCGACATCGTCGTCCATAAAGGAGTTCAAAAGGAGCCATGTTCAGACTAGATTGAAAACTATTGTTATAAGCAAATTCGGCAAATGGAAGAGACTTCTCCCAATTCTTTCCGAATGAGATAACACAAGCTCTGAGCATGTCTTCCAAGATTTGATTAACCCTTTCGACTTGGACACTAGACTGAGGATGGAAAGCTGTACTAAAGGAGAGATGAGTTCCCATAGCATGTTGGAAGCTTCCCCAAAATCTAGAGGTGAAAAGGCTACCACGATCAGAATTGATTACCAAAGGAACACCGTGAAGAGACACAATTCTAGAGACGTACAAGTCCGCTAACTGGCTAGCAGTTATAGACTCGCGAACGGGAAGGAAGTGAGCAACTTTGGAAAGCCTATCTATGACAACGAAGATGGCATCATTTCCTTTCTGGGTTTTTGGAAAGACGGTGATGAATTCCATACCGACTTTGTCCCATTTCCACTCGGAAATAGACAAAGGTTGAAGTGTACCAGCAGTTCTTTGATGTTCTGCCTTAATGCGACGACAAACATCACATTCGGCAACAAATTGAGCAATGTCTCTCTTCATCCTGGTCCACCAAAATCTCTGGCGTAGATCTCGATACATTTTTGTGCTACCGGGATGAATCGAGAGGGGTGTGTCATGGGCTTCCTTGAGGATGAGTTGCCTTAGTTCCCTATTCTTAGGTACTACCAAATGATTTCCAAAGAATATCGTTCCCTTGCTATCTGTGGAGAAACATTTAGCAACTCCGCTAGCAATGTTCTCCTTGATCCGGCGAACACCTCGTGCACGCCTTTGGGAAACTATGATTTGATCCTCAAGAGTTGGTTTCGCCACCAAGGTAGAAAGATAGCCATGAGGAACAATCTCAAGATTGAGCTTGCGAAAATCCTCATGAAGAAGTGGTTGATACTGTTGCAACATGAGGTTGTTACAATACGACTTACGACTTAGTGCATCAGCCATGACATTGGCTTTGCCTGGGGTGTAAGAAATTCCTACGTCGTAATCTTTTATCAACTCAATCCAGCGTCTTTGCCTGAGATTAAGATCTGGCTGGGTGAAAATGTATTTGAGGCTTTGGTGATCAGAATAAATCTCACAACGATTACCAAGGAGGTAATGTCGCCAAGTCTTCAGGGCATGAACTACGGCAGCGAGTTCAAGATCATGGTTTGGATAGTTCTCTTCATGTGGACGCAACTGGCGTGAAGCATAAGCTACCACATGTTGATCTTTCATAAGTATGCATCCTAACCCTTGCCGTGAAGCATCACAATAGATCTCGAAATCCCTTTTGGTGTCTGGAGGTGCAAGTACGGGTGCAGAAGTCAATCTTCTTTTTAGCTCTTGAAAGCTTTCCTCGCACTTGGGGGTCCATTGGAATTTCTTATCTTTCTTGAGGAGTTCAGTAAGAGGCTTTGCAACTTTGGAGAAGTTCTCAACGAAGCGGCGACAATAGCTTGCTAGGCCGAGAAAACTCCTAACTTGCTTAACCGATTCAGGTGGAGTCCAGTCAAGGACGGCCTGAACTCTCTCGGGATTGACTGCAACACCTTTCGCAGAAATCACGTGGCCTAAGTAGGTCACTTCTGGTAGCCAAAATTCACACTTGGAGAACTTGGCATAAAGGCGGTGCTCTCTAAGTTTCATCAATACCAACCTAAGATGTTCTGAGTGCTCTTCTTCGTTCTTCGAGTAGATGAGAATGTCATCAAGATAAACCACAACAAATTTATCCAAGTACTCCATGAGATCGAATTCATTAAGTGCGAGAAAGTGGCGGGGGCATTGGTTAAACCGAAGGACATGACGGTGTACTCGTAAAGACCATATCGAGTAGTGAAAGCCGTTTTTGGAATGTCCTCGTTTCGGATTTTGATTTGATGATAGCCTATTCTTAAATCCATCTTGGAGAAGATAGAGGATCCAGCAAGTTGATCATAAATCCATCTGGCCCCTCCCGGGCTCTTCGCGAAGCTTCCTCCACGCTGATTTTTTATCTGAAATTTCCCGAATATTTTTGGCACTTTTTATATGGGGGAAAATTGAAATAGAAAAATAGCAGAAAACAGGAACTGGCACTGGGGTGCACTGAGTTAATAGGTTAGTCCAAATATGATCAAAAATGTATGAAAGTGTATCTAGATCATAGCAATATCACACAAAACATGCATGGAACAAGCAGAAATTATAGATACGTTTTGGACGTATCAACATCCCCAAGCTTAATTCCGGCTCGTCCTCGAGTAGGTAAATGATAACAGCATAATTTCTGTGGTGACATGCTAGCAACCATAAAAGAACTTTGAAAAGTAAAGCAATCAAGGTTAGAGATTCAATTCAAGTCATAACATGCAAGAGTCTATATTAGCATTGAAATAAGTAATAAAAGAACATTAGGTGCAAGAGCTCTCGCTGTCCGTGACTCGAATGTCTCCAAATGGTGTTTGCGTGCAAGAAGGGGGATAGGGAATACGAGAAAAAAGTATTTTTTGTGTTGAGAACTCAATCTACTAAAGTTTCACACTTGGTCTTCTTTGGAATCTTATGTTGACTCGTCCCCAGACCACTAGCCAGGTACAAGTCAATTTGATCCACTCCTTTTCGATATTTCGCGCACTCATGCAATGGATGAGCGTAAGCACGAGAGTTGACACTTAGGATGGCAAAGAGAGAAATATGGTGGAGGAGGAAGACAAAAAGGAAGAGAAAGGCTCACATCAATGAGGGCAATCATAGGCAAGAGATGCCAAATGATAGATATGATGTGAGGAGTAGGGATTGCCATGCAACGGATGCACATACGAGCTAAGAAGCTCTCCAATGGAACTAGTGGGGGTGCATCTAACTTTCTCGCTCATGAAGACCTAGAGCTCGTTTGAGGAGGCTCATCCTTGGAATATGCAAGCCAAGTTCTATAGTGTGAAGGTCCCCACATAGCTATATGCATAACGATCATCTCTATGGAGTACAAGGATATAAAGGGAGTACTAGTGTGGATCTCTCAAAAGGATAGTAGTGTTGCCCCTTTCTCTCTTTTTATTTCTTTTTATATTTTTTCTATTTTTTGTATTTTTTGGTGTCCTCAATGTCTCTTTCTATTTAACTCTCATTTGTCCTCTTTGGGATCTTTTATTGTGTCCACTTTGGGATCTTTTCCTCACTTAAGGGCAACACTCTATTTTACAAGAAGGTAAAGGAAATCTTTCAAACTTTACAAGGTACTCAAAATCATAAAGAAGATGTAACTACATGATGTATGCAATGTATGTCGCTGCCAGTGTAGCAGGAACATGTATGACATGAAGATCAAGTCATGAAGAGGTGGAAGTTGCATGGCAATGTAACTCAGAAAGGCTATGGAAATGCCTTGATAGGTAGGTATGGTGGCTGTTTTGAGGAAAGATATAAGGAGGCTTATGATGACAGAGCGTATCATGCCAAGGGTTTGGATGTACCGGCGAAGGTGGACACCAACTCTCGGAGTGAAAAGAAGGCAATGCACGGCACAGGAGAGGCTAGCAAAATATGGGAAGGTGGAAGTGTCAACTTTCAATACTTACATTAGTCCGAAGAACTCATGCACTTATTATCGGTAACTCTCAATCTAATGAGGAGGTTCACAAAGAGACAAGTACCCCGAGGAGGAGTGTATGGGGGTTTGGTTATCCTTGCGCATCCTCGACTCATGGTACGTGAGTGTTCTCTAATATTCGATCCCTCCAAAGATTAGTGATCCATCTAGTAGCTAGAATTCTCAACTAGTTTTGTAGGTTTTGAAAATACACACGGATTTCCCAAAATACAACACCTATCACTAATAGGCTAGATCTCTTGACACCAAAAGTTCAAACATTAATCACATCAATACCTCAAAACTATTACAAGCTACTACTAAAATTAAATAGCAACCTCAATTACCTACTTTCAAGACAAGACACAACTCAGTGCAACAACCAACTCTCTTAACAAGATAAACATGAAAACTAAAAAGAGTTCCAGCAACAAACTAAACAAAATCCAACTCTCTTGCTAAATACAAACTAAGACTAAAACTAAACAAGGCAGTAGCTATGAAAAGATAAAGAACACACAACAGCAAAAAGATAGGCAGGAAAAATCCTATGATGTGTTCTAAATTTTGAAAGTGGAGCGTGTTTCTCTCCCACACAAAGTAAGAAAGGATCTAACTTGTTATTAAAAGCAAGAAAAGCTAAAGAAAACTAAAAACAAAACCTAAGAGCGAGACGCTCCAAACATAGCACATAACGCATGAAGTGGTAAAAATATAGTGAGACGAAGGACGAACTGATGATTGTTGATGGAGAAGGGGATGCACGGGGGCATCCCCAAGCTTAGACGCTTGAGTCTCCTTGAATATTTATTGGGGATGCATGGGGGAATCCCCAAGCTTGAGCGTTTGACACTCCTGGATCTTCTTTCATCATCTTCCATCGCACACTTGAAAACTCCCTTCATACATAACTCATCATAAGCTGATTAGAGAGGTTAGTACCCTTAATAAATAATTTTTCCCCACTGGATATAAAGATAATCTTGAAGAGCTACTGTTTCTCAAGAGTGCCCAAAAAAATTTGCAAATAAAAAGAAAGCTTAAGGTTTGCAAAAGTAAGGAGAGACAAAACGTGGCAGAATATGTGAAAAACAGAACAGCAGATAGTAAAGAATTTTTTAGGGGCACTTCAGCAACTCAAATCAAAAAACTCAGAACATACAGAAGTTTTGTAATTGTATATATCATGCTGTGTAAAAATTTCAGCTCAAAAAGATGAACTGGGATTTTTCTGGAATTTTTCTGGTCACAAGGACAGAATCTGTTTTCTGGACAGCATGTCACAACTTTTACTTCCCTTGCCGTAAGAGGCTATAACTTGGCACAAAGCTGAAAAATAAAGATACAATGATGTTGCTACAGAAGTAACAATCATCAAGACACAACAAAAGCAAAAAGAAACACCTAAATTCTTTGCGGGCTGCCTCCCGAAAGCGCTTCTTTAAATCCATTAGCTAGGCATAAGGCAAAAAGAAGAATCAAGGATATCCAAGATCAGAATCATAAAAACCTTCAAATTTATTTTCAATAAGCTCATTCTTCTTCTTACTAGGAAAGATATACTTACCTTTTGCCATACCGCGTAATCGTATGTGCCTATTACCAATATCAATGAAGCCTTTCATAGCACGGAGGAAGTCTCTTCCGAGCACAATTTTGCTTTGGTTTGGCTCCACGATGAAGAAATCCATTGGTGCAGTCCTATGAAGGAATGCAACTTGGACTACTTTTACCTTTCCTTTAATCTCTGAAATGTCTCCATTAGAATATCATGATAAGATGATAATTTATCCATATCTAGCTTTAAAGAATCATAAACTATTTTTGGCATAGTAGAAACTGTGGATCCAATATCACAAAGAGCAAGGAAGCCTTGGTTAGAGATGCTAATCCTAACAAAGGGATCCCAATCATCATCTATCTCCAACATTTCTTTCTAATTGGACTTAAGTTCCTCTACTTTCCCCAAATCTAGAGCATCCAGTCTTTTTTCAACAGTGGCAATTCTATCTATGACAGTATCAATACTTCGATCATAAACAAAATAACTAGATAGACTATGCAAAATCTCAAGAGCCCTATCTTCATTACACTCTAGAAAATCTCCCTCAGCTATAATGTCAAGAGAGTGTTTACACCACTTAAAAAGACCATGGTAAAAATTTCTAAGCACAATTTTTATAGATATCCAAGGCATAACTCTTTTATGTGCTTCAGACATTATGTCCCATGCTTTCTTCATATTTTCTCCATCCCATTGACGGAAATCGAGAACTTCCGATTCCCGCAAAGAACCTAGTCCTAACATGTTCATCTAAACAAGGAGGACTACTAACAGCAAGATAAATAAAATTTTTGTAAATTTTGATAAAAGACACAAAGATAAAAACTGAAAGATAAACTAACAAGACTAAAAAACAAAGGAAAAGGGTAGTGTGCAACTCCCCTATCTTAGCACTTGGAGTCCCCGACAACGGCGCCAGAAAAATTGCTTGATGGCTTCTCGCCCCTTCGTTGGTTACCCCAAGTGGAAGGTTGAGATGTAGTGCGTCAACAGTTTTCCCTCGGTGAAGATACCAAGGTTTGTCTCCAGCAGGACTCCAGAGATGATAAGTAGGTGTCAGCGGCGCAACTGACGCGGACCTGCACACAGACACAGATAACTTTGTTCCCAACGAAGTTCAGAGAGGTTGTCAATCTCTCCGGTCTTGTTGTTCACAAGGATAAAATGCAAGGGATAATGATAGCAAGTAAAAGCAGTAAAGTAAATATAGCGTGGAAACAATAATGAGGATATGGACCAGGATACGTGATGTTCGCTAGTGATGTCTCTCTCCCAAAAGACGATAAAATTATTATGCGAGGTAAACAAATTACAGAAAGGCAATTGACAGGATTATGAACGCACCACAATGCTAACTATGCTACAAAAGAAAGGACGAGGTTCAAAAGCACAGGCAGTACGCCAAGATAAGTAGACCGAAATCAATCTGCATCTACTACTAATCATCCACCTTGGGATATCTATCCAGAACATCTCGCTGGTATTAAGTTGCGAGCCCCACCCAAAGTGTAAACCCAAAGCAACAGACAACTGCATTAAAAAGAACTCTGCGTAAAGTAAACAATCCTTGTGACTGCGGTCACAAGTACCGTTGTTTTCCCCCTTCTGGCAACAGCACATCCCCTAGACTCATGTTTCTGTCACTCAAGTGTGTCATCGGGGGGCATGAACCCACAATCTAGCACAATGTTCCCTCTTGAAGTCACTACCTACTACTTGGCCAAAGCAATAAACAGAAACGGAGAACATGCAAGAATTACTTAGGAACAAAAATATAAGAGATAAAAACCAAATATATTACTCTATCACAATCTGAACATAATCTCATAATCCATCAGATCCTATCAAACTCAACATAGCAATAGCAGAAATATTACAAAGGTGCCTCGATCATGTAGGGCAGCTCACGAGGTCTAAACAATGAAGATCAAAGAGGGGAGGAGAACATCACATAGCTACTGATCACGGACCCATGGTCCAAGTAAAACTACTCACGAGACATCCGGGGAGCATCCATGGTGGAGAGGAGACTCCGGGAGGTCAATCCTCCCTCCGGCAGGGTGCCGGGAAGAGGTCTTCTGGTGCTCCCGATCTTCGGAAGCGCGGCGGCGCCGGAACAAAGGCGAGTTCGCGGAATATGGTTCCTCCTCTGGAGTTCTCCCGTGACGGAGAATAAATAGGCGAAGGGGGCAGCCAGAGGTGGACCATGGGCCCCAGGCGCCCCCCTGGCGCCGCGCCGGGTGGCCGCCTGGGCCCCCCTGGCTCCCCTCTGGCCCCTCCCAGGCTCTTCGCGAAGCTTCCTCCACGCTGATTTTTTATCTGAATTTTCCCGAATTTTTCTGGCACTTTTTATATGGGGGAAAACTGAAATAGAAAAACAGCAGAAAAAAGGAACTGGCACTGGGGTGCACTGAGTTAATAGGTTAGTCCAAATATGACCAAAAATGTATGAAAGTGTATCTAGATCATAGCAATATCACACAAAACATGCATGGAACAAGCAGAAATTATAGATACGTTTTGGACGTATCAGATATTCTTCCTCTTATTCTTCTCGACCAAGCCTGGAAAACCTAAAACTTCACAAAATTTACTCATAGGCATGGTCAGCAACCTTTCATAAAGTCGAAACACCACAGTATCATTGTCAGAATAAAATCTGAAACTGTTAACAAAAATAGCGGTGAGTGTCTCGTACTGTGGTACACGGCTTGTAACAAGCCGTGTCAAACCTGCATTCTCACACAGAGCATAAAACTCTTCTTTTATGCCGGCATTCTCCATGAAATCATCGCATGGAAATGCCATGGCCTTCGCGGGTAACACGTCCAACATCTCTACGGGTATGATATCTTCATTTTAGCTTGCCCTTGTGGTTGAAGGCGAAGCTGCGGAACGCGTGACACGGCTAGAGCGCTCGGGTTTCTTCTTTCCAAGCCACTTCCCTAGTTTCTCCATTTCTGAAATTTTTTAAAATTCACAAAAACGAAGATTTAAGCAAAACTAGTTTGGGTATAACATTCTACTTACTTAACCAAGGCTCAAACTAGCAGCAAAACTTGAAAAATAAATTTCTACACAAACATTTAAGCTTAACTAAACAGCACCAAGAACCAATAAATACTCACTAATGAAGCCACCAACTAGAAAACTAATTGGAGGGGTGAGGGAGTCACATACCAGGGAGCACTTGTTCCAAAAATCAGCTCAAACAAGTGGCTAAATGGAGAGATCAAAGGTACGTGCTCAAGAGCAGCAAGAACGAAGAAACCAGAGGAAGAACTCGTGTTTTTGGGAAGAAGGAGAGAGAGTAAGAGGAGAGATGCCACCAGGGGGCATGGGACCCACCCAGGAGGGTGGGTGGCGCGGCCAGGAGCTGGGCCGCGCCACCTGGCCTTCTGGCCTGGTGGTGGCCCCCCTGGTCAGCCAAAGGTGCCCCCTGATGGCTTTTTACCTGGAAACTTTGAATATAATTTTTTTGGAATTTTCTGGGCAACTTCACTGTAGAGAATTTTTTAAAGTTCAAAAAGCTGCAAAACTTCCGTGAACTTGAGACAAAAGTTAGAACAAGTGAAGCTTTAAACACAAAAACTTGGGTACAGCAAGGAGAATAAAAGCTAAAGGAAATGAAAACATAACAAGCTCAACTTTTTACCTATATAAAACATGCTAGTTAGCAAGGTTGATCAAGTCTTACCAACACACCGGTGATATGTAGCGCAGAAAGTCTCGCCTCTTATGAAGTGATCATTGCACTCTCACTTTAATGGACATTGTCCCCACCATAATTGTTTTGTATTTGTAGTATACATGTAGTGGACAATCCCATTCTCCAATCTTCACGGTCTCGATATTCTCAATGGAGTTAAGGCCATGCCTTTTGTCGATTTTCTTCGGAAAATACACCGTGTGTTCTTTGTCATTTACGTTGAAGGTAACCTTCCCTTTATTGCAATCAATAACGGCACCTGCGGTGTTAAGAAAAGGTCTACCAAGGATAATGGAAATGATCCCATCCTCGGGCATGTCAAGCACAAAAAAATTAGTAAGTATTAAGCAATTGGCAACTTCAACAGGAACATCCTCACAAATACCGATCGGGACGGCCGTGGACTTGTCGGCCATCTGAAGAGAGATATCTGTAGGAATTAGTTTCTCTAAACAAAGCCTTTTGTAGAGAGAGAAGGGCATAACACTCACTCCTGCACCAAGATCACATAAGGCAGTTCTAACATAATTATTCTTTATGGAGCAAGGAATGGTGGGTATACCTGGATCACCGAGCTTCTCAGGAATCTTGCCACTGAAAGAGTAGTTAGCAAGCATAGTAGATATTGCCACATTAGGGACTTTTCTTTTATTAGTAACAATATCTTTCATATATTTTGAGTAAGGAGGTAATTTAATAGCATCAGTCAAAGGAATTTGAAGAAAAAGAGGTTTCATCCACTCACAAAACTTGTTGTAGTGCTCTTCTTCTTTGGATTTGACGGACTTTCTTGGGAAAGGCATGGGTTTTTGTACCCATGGTTCTCGTTCCTTGCCGTGTCTCCTTGCAAGGAAGTCTTCTCTAGTATACTTCTTGCGCTTATCGGGTGCTTCTTCTTCACGAACCTCGGGTGGATCATTCTTTTCAGTATCTTTTTCAGGTTCAGCACCGTCTTCAGTCTCAGCATCGGATGTAGATATGCTATTTGGATCCACAGCTTATTCTTCTTCTATAGGATCATTGGAATCGTCAGCTTCCTTGTGTTTCTTTTTCTTCTTCTTCTTCTTTGGGGAGCTAACAATTTCTTCTTCCTGCACTTGAGAATCTTGCTCGATCCTCTTTGGATGCCCCTCTGGATAGAGAGGGTCATGGGTGTGTGTGCCACCCCGGGTCTTTATACCGTAAGCTTGTAAATTGTCCTGTTTGGCATTATTAGCAAGCAAATATTTTTGCACATTAGAAATTTGTTCAAGCTGAGTTTGAACCATATGAAAATGCTTCACAAGACATTTAACATCATTAATTGTTCTACCTAGAACATCAAGCAAACTTTTGATAGCAAGAGTATTATCATGCAACTGACCTTGTATCTTCTTATTGAAGTGATTCTGCTTCATAAAAAATTTATCAAGCTCATCTAAACATTGGTCAGGAGGTTTACCTTTAGGGATGTCACTTGCATTGAAATCTAAAAGAGAGTGTACTTCTACCATAGGTGGGTGAGTGGTAAGCTCACACAGCTTCTCAATTGGAGGTAGATTCTTCACATCGTTAGCTTTAATACGTTTCTCTCTTATGGACTTCTTTGCTTCTTGCATATCTTCCGGGCTTAGGACTAGCATGCCCCTCTTCTTTGGTGGTGGAGGTGGTTCAGGCACGGACCAATCTTCATGGTTTTTGGCAATTTTTCTCATCAATTCTTCCGCATCGTCCGGTGTTCTTTGTCTGAAAACACAACCAGCACAACTATCTAGGTAGGATTTAGATCCATCGGTTAGACCAGCATAAAATATATCAAGTAATTCATTTTTAGGGATTTCATGTCCCGGTCTAGCCTTTAGCAAACTGCCAAATCTCCCCCAAGCTTTAGGGAGATGCTCATCCTGCAACTGTTTAAAGTTATAAATTCTTTGTAAAGCAGCATGTTGCATATGAGCAGGAAAATACTTATCAACGAAAGATATAGCCATATCTTGAGGACTCTGAATGGAACCACATGGTAGTGCATCGTACCATGCTCTAGCATCTCCTTTCAAGGAAAAAGGAAGAAGCTTGGTCACATAAAAGTTCCGGATCCTTTCATCTGTGGTAAACAAGCCGCCTAACTCAGTGAGTTTGGTCCGGTGCCCGATAGCATCATCATTTTCTCTGCCATAAAAGGGATCAGCTTCAACTGTGGATATAAGTGAAAGGTCAACAGAGAAATCATAATCAGGATCAGTGATGCGTATAGGAGGCGTAGCAAAAGTAGGATCAGGAGTAAACTTGTTCTTCAGGGAGTGTTTTGCTAGCAACTTCTTTATAGTAGCAGGGTCGGAATCAGCACATCCATTAAGTTCCCTGCAAAAATCATCATCAAGTGTAATATAATCATCCTCAAGGAGTTTCTCCTTAAGGTCAGCAAAGTTATGAGTTTTCCCAATAGGAGTTTGGATAACAGGAATTTCAACACCCGAGAGTCGGGCAGCAGCAGCAATTTGTTCTTCTATAAAAGAACCAAGTGAACCTGTAGTCTCAAAAGTAGTAGAAGCATCATCAAAAGTATCTGACATATTGCCAGACTCAGCAGAAGTAGCATGTAACTGAGGTGAATCAAACTGACTCATGACCGAAGGTGAATCAAGTTTAGCACTAGTGCTAAGAGCAGTACCTAGTCTCGTATGGGATGGTAAGATCGGAACTTTAGGGTCTCCTTTCTTACCCATAGTGGATAACATGCAGCAAGTAGGATACTTCGAGTAGACCTGTAAATAAACCTATGGTCCCCGGCAACGGCGCCAGAAAATAGTACTTGATAACCCTCAACTGTAGGGGATCGAGATAGTCTTCGCGGGCAAGATAACCCAATTTATTGATTCGACATTTGGGGACACAAAGAATACGTACAGGCTTTGACAATTGAGTTTTAAATTCAACCGCACCTGAAATAAACACTTGCTTGCACAAAGGTATTAGTAGCAACTGTGATATGGTGGTGATAGTGGTGATGATAATAGTGGAACAGCAAAGGTAAACAACTAGTAACCAGCAGAAGGAAAACACTGTAGGCTATGGAGATGGATGGTTGGGCGCTGCTTGGATGAGAACGAACATGTAACAGATTCTAATTTGGGCAAGGCTCACAGAAAACAAAGGATCATCTAGGCAAATTTCAAACATCAGGCATGTATCCCAAGGTAGTTGTACGTGCTTGCAATAAGAACTTTGCACAACATCTTTTGTCCTACCCTCCCGCTACAAACGGGGCCAAAAGGAACTTAGGGAGATTAAGGTACTCCTGTCAAAGAGCACCGGAACAAAGCATTAACAAGTCATGGATACACGGAATCCTCAAATTATAGTCCATCCCCTTTGGTGTCCCAAGCTGTCACCATTGGGATCGCCGGTTCCGGGCTATAATAGGTGCATACAACTCATAGATAGGATCAAGAACACCACAAACTCAAGAAACAAAAGGGTGATCAGATCTGAAATCATGGCACTCGGGCCCAAAGTGACAAGCATTAAGAGCACCAAGTTGTAACAGAGATGATAAACACCAAGTAGATGATAGGCAACATGCCCCCAACAATCTGATTGAACTATTACATGATTTAACTCATCCAATCCCTACCATCCCCTTTGCCTACAGCAGGGAATTACTCACACATGAGAGGAGAATTCATGGAGGGGTGATGGAGAGGCGATGATGATGATGACGATGGCGATGATTTCCCCCTCACCGGAGGCCAATTCAGCCTCCAGATTAGATCTCCGAGGAAGAACAGAGGGTTGCGGAGGCTCCGCGACGTAGATTGGAAAAGCGACTTCTGTTTCGGGGTTTCCTCGACGGGGGAATAAATAGGGCCAAAGTAGGGCACCAGGGGGTGTGGGACCCACCCAGGAGGGCAGGTGGCGCGGCCAGGAGCTGGGCCGCGCCAGGCACCCTCCTGGCTGCCCTGTGGCCCCCCTTTGGCCTGGTGGAAGCTTCCGGAACGCTGATTTTTTATATATATTTTTGGGATTTTTTCAGCGTACCTAAATATCCAGAAACCTGCACAAAAGAAAACAGCACTGGTAGCTCTGCTGAAAACAACGTCAGTCCGGGTTAGTTTCGTTCAAATCATGCAAGAATGAAGGCAAAACAATAGCAAAAGTGTTTGGAAAAGTAGATACGTTTAGGACGTATCAACCTCCTGATTAGATTGAGAGTTACCGATAATAAGTACATGAGTTCTTCGGACTAATGTGAGTATTCGAAAGTTGACACTTCCACCCACCTATACTTTTTCTAGCCTCTTCGGTACCGTGCATTGCCCTTCCTCATCTCGAGAGTTGGCGCATACTTCGCCGGTGCATCCCTTGGCACGATACACTCTGTCATCATAAACCTCCTTATATCTTTCCTGAAAACATCCACCATACCTACCTATCAAGGCATTTCCATAGCCTTTCAGAGATATATTTCCATGCAACAACCACCTCTTCATGACTTGATCTTCATGTCATACATGTTCCTGCTACACTGTCAGCGACATACATTGCATACATCATGATAGCTACATCTTCTTTATGATTTGAGTACCTTGTAAAGTGTGAAAGATCTTCTATACCCTCTTGTAAATTAGAGTGTTGCCCTTAAGTGAGGAAAAGATCCCAAAGTGGACAAATTAAAAGATAACAAAGAGGACAAATGAGAGAAATAGAAAGAGCCATTGAGGCCACCAAAAAAATACAAAAAAATAGAAAAAAGAGAAAAATAAAATAAAAAGAGAGAAGGGGGCACACTACTATTCCTTTTGAGAGATCCACACTAGTACTTCATCCTCTATCCCTTGTACTCCATAGAGATCATCATACATGCATATAGCTATGTGGGGACCCTTCACACTATAGAACTTGGCTTGTATATTCCAATGATGAGCCTCCTCAAATGAGCTCCAGGCCTTCTTGAGCAAGCAAGTTGGATGCACCCCCACTAGTTCCCTTGGAGAGCTTTTAGCTCACATGTGCATCTATTGCATGGCAATTCCTACTCCTCACATCATATCTATCATATGGCCTTCTCTCGCCTATGATTGTCCTCTTTGATGTGAGCCTTTCACACCTTTTTGTCTTCCTCCTCCACCTTATTTTTGTTTCGCCTTTTAGGTGTCAACTTTCTTGCTCACGCTCATCCATTGCATGAGTGCTCACAATATCGAAAGGGAGTGGATCAGTTTGACTTGTACCTGGCTAGTGGTCTGGGGACGAGTCCAGATAAGAATCCAAAGGAGACCAAGTGTGAAACTTTAGTAGATAGTAGTTCTCAACGATATATTTTTATCTCGTATTCCCATATCCCTCTTCTTGCACGCAAACACCATCTAGAGACATTCGAGTCATGTACAGCGAGAGCTCTTGCACCTTTTGTTCTTTTGTTGTTTGTGTCAATACTATTATATACTCTTGCTTGTTAAGACTTGAATTAAATTGCATGCTTTGATTGCTTTACTTTAAAAGTCCTTATATGTTTGTGTGGCATGTCGCCACAGAAATTATGCTTGTTATCATGTGCCTACTCGAGGACGAGCAGGAATTAAGCTTGGGGATGTTGATACGTCCCAAACGTATCTATAATTTCTGCTTGCTCCATGCATGATTTGTGTGACTTTGCCATGTTTTGCTTGAACTTTCATACATTTTTTATCATATTTGGACTAACCTATTAACTCAGTGCACCCAATTGCCAGTTCCTCTTTTCTGTTGTTTTTGTATTTCAGGTTTTTCCAATAATTAAAATGCCCAATAAATCCCGGAAAAATTATATAAAAAATCAGCGTCCCGGAAGCTTCCGGAATAACCAAGACATGGCAGGAGGGCCACCACCAGGGGCCCAAGAGGGTGCCCGGCGCGGGTCCACCCTAGGCCGCGCCACCTGCCCTCCTGGCTGCCCTGTGGCCCCCCTGGCCCCCTCCTTTGGCCTATATTTAGCCCCCGCGGAGGAAATCCCTAATATCAAAGTACTTTTTCCAGAAGAGATTCCGATCTCCGCCGCCATCGCCAACAAGCTTCGGGGGACCAGAATTCTTGTGTCAGCACCCTGCCGGGACGGGGAAGTGCCCCCGGATTCATCTCCATCGACGTTGCCTCCTCCCTCCATGAAGCGGGAGTAGTTCCTCCTCGGGGCTGAGGTTTCTACGAGTAGCTATGTGTTCTTCTCTCTCTCCCATGATGTGATCTTCGTCGTGATCATAGTCTATGTTAATCTAGAGTGATCCCGTTATATTTCCCCTTCTTCTATGTATTGGATTGATGTACTCACTTGATCTTATCTAGTATAATCCCCGAGACCATGGTGACAGCGGTCTATTGGACATGGGTTAGAAGAATATTTTCATGAGTGATTTCCTCTTTTGTGTGTGGATTGAAGATTGAGAGTCTCTTGGTGCTTGTCTTTGACTATCCTTTAGATATGTTGTGGTGATTGTGGTACTCTCTTTGGATGGCCGCGGTGACATTGGGAAATCCATAGATGAGAACTACGAACTCTGAGGTGTGATTTTGTAGCCCTACACAATTCTCGTCCTCTCTTGACCACAAAGGAATGACCTCCGAGTACGTCTCCATTGCATGTTTTATGAGGAATATCATGTGATTAGACTATGTTAATGTTGTTGGGAGTTTCCACTAGTGAAAGTATGAATCCTAGGCCTTGTTTCCACCATTGCAATACCGTTTGTGCTCACATTTACCACTTGTTTCTTTGCTGCACTTTTTATTACAGATTTATATTACTTCGTTTTACCACACCTATCACCCATATTTTACCATCTCTTCGCCGAACTAGTGCACCTATACAACTCCTAGTTGTATTAGGTGTGTTGGGGACACAAGAGACTTCTTGTATCTTAACTACAGGGTTGCTTGAGAGAGACCATCTTCAACCTCTACTTCCCTGAGTTCGATAAACCTTAGGTCATCCACATGAGGGAAATTGTTGTTGTCCTACAAACCTCTGCGCTTGGAGGCCCAGCATAGTCTACAAGAATAGAAGCATGCGTAGACATCAGTGGGCCCTGGCCGCGCCGGGAGGGCGCCTGGGGGCCTGGGGCCACCTCCTAGCTCCGTCCTCCGGCTAGAGGACTCTTCCGATGTAGATATTTTTTGGTAATTTTTTGGGAATTTTCTGAGCAACTTCATTTTTGGACTTTTTTTCTGCATTGCAAAGACAAAACAGACAGAAACTGGCACTGGGCTCGTTATTAGTAGGTTAGTCCAATAAATGATTCAAAAGCATGGCAAAAAGATGTAGCAATGACACAAAAAGGGCATGGAACGAGCAAAAATTATAGATACGTTTGAGACGTATCAGCATCCCCAAGCTTAATTCATGCTCGTCCTCGAGTAGGTAAATGATAAAAAGATAATTTTTTATGTGACATGCTACTTAGGAGTAAAGGCAATCAATCTAATGTAATAAAGATACATAAGCCAAAGACAAAGTGATATAAAGCAATAGTCTATTGTTGATATTAAGCAAGCAATGAAGAACATGTAAACAATTGAGCTCTTGCTGTCCGTGAATAGAATGTCTCAGTCGGGGTCCCCGTGCCAAGAGTGGGGATGGTTTAGAGCATAAAAATATTGAATAGCTGTTGAGAACAAAATCTACTAAATTTCACACATGGTCCCTTTGGAATCTTATTTTGACTCGTCCCCAGACCACTAGTCAGGTACCAGTCAAACTGGTCCTCTCCCTTTCGACTTTGAGCACTCATGCAATGGATGAGCGCGAGCAAGATACGTTGGCACTTAGGATGGAAAATAGAATAAATGAGGGGGATAGGAAGTCAAAAAGTGAGAAAGGCTCACACCAATGAGGACAATCATAGGCGGGAGAAAGCCAAATGATAGATATGGTGTGAGGAGTAGGGATTGCCATGCAACATGCAGATGCACAAGAGCTATAAGTGTATGAAAGCCCTCCAATGGAACTAGTGGGGGTGCATCCAACTTGCTTGCTCATGAAGACCTAGAGCTCTTTTGAGGAGGCTCATCCTTGGAATATGCAAGCCAAGTTATATAGTGTATAGATCCCCACATAGTTATATAAGAATGATATGAAAACTCTCTATGAAGCACGGGTGCTACTTTTAAGCACAAGTGTGGAATAAAGGATAGTAGTGCTGCCCCCTCTCTCTTTTTTATTCCTTTTTTTATTTTTCACCTTTTTTTTGTTTTTTGTTTGTTTTTGTGTGGCCTCCATGGCTCTTTATTCTCTCTCTCTTTTTTATTTCGTCCACTTAGGGATCTTTTATTCCTTTCCTCACTGTAGGGGCAACACTCTATAAGAACATCAACACACTTTTATTTACTTACAACTCTGAATCAAAAAGTAATGAATCTATATGACTGCCCCTGCCAGTGTAGCAGCAAGGCAATATGACAATGAAGGATAAGTCATATGAACATGAAGAACGATGGATGTTGCATGGCAATATATCTCGGAAAGGCTATGGAAATGCCTTGATAGGTAGGTATGGTGGCTGTTTTGAGGAAGATATAAGGAGGTTTATGTATGACAGAGCGTATCATGCCAAGGGTTTGGATGCACCGGCGAAGTTTGCACCATCTCCCACGAGAAGGGCAACGCACGGTACCGAAGAGGCTAGCAAAATATGGGAAGGTGGAAGTGCCAACAATCGAATACTCCCATTAGTCCGAAGAACTCATGCACTTATTATCAGTAACTCTCTATCTAGTCAGGAGATTCACAAAGAGACAAGTACCCCGAGGAGGAGTGTATGGGGGTTTGGTTATCCTTGCGCATCCTCGACCCATGGTACGTGGGGGTACTCTATGTATTCCAACCCCGAAGAGATTAGTGATCATTTTAGTAGCTAGAGTTCTCTACTATTTATTTTTAGTTTTCGAAAATAAGGAACGGTTAGCCAAGATGCGACACCTATCACTAATAGGCGCAAGCTCAAATTCATAAACATTCATCATTACTCAATCAATACCTCAAAACTATTGCAAGATATCCTAAGCTAGACCTAGTGATCTAGATTACCTATACACCACATATAAAACATACCATGAGACATATTGATGGCTTCTCGCCCCTCGTTGGTTACCCCAAGTGGAAGGTTTGAGATGCAGTGCAGCAGCAAGTTTCCCTCGGTGAAGATACCAAGGTTATCGAACCAGTAGGACTCAGGAGATACAAGTAGGTGGCAACGTCTCCAAAAATTGCTTCCTGACTAGGGTGTTGTCGTGGACCTGCACACAGCAACAAATAACTTTGCTCCCAACGAGTACAGAGGAGTTGTCAATTCCTCCGGCCTTGTCGTTTACAAAGGATCAACGCAAGAGATAAAAGGTGCAAAGGAAAGTAAAAGTTGAAAGTAAATTGAGGGTGTGAACAATAATGTGAAGATGGACCGGGGTCCCATGATTTTCACTAGTCATGTCTCTCTCCCAAAAGACGATAAAAGTGCTAGCGAGGTAAACAAATCATAGTTGGGAAATTGACAGGATTATGAAGGCACCGCAATGCTAACTATGCTGCAAAGAAAGGAAGGGCTCAAAAGCAATAGGCAGTACGCCAAGGTAAGTAGACCGAAATCCATCTGCATCTACTACGAATCATCCACCTTGAGATATCTATCCAGAACATCTCGCTGGTATTAAGTTGCGAATCCCACCCAAAGTGTAAACTCAAAGCAACAGACAGCTGCATTAAAAGAACTTTGCGTAAAGTAAACAATCCTTGCACCCGCAGGTACAAGCACCGTTGTTTTATCCCTGGTGGCAACAACACATCCCCTAGTCTCATGTTTCTGTCACTCAAGATAGACATCAAGGGGATGAACCCACAATCAAGCATAACGCTACCTCTTGGAGTTGCAACAAATCACTTGGCCAAAGTAAAATACGGCAACGGAGAACATGCAAGAATTTACTCAAGAACAAAATATAAAAGAGAAGAACCAACTATATTAGTCATCACAATATGAACATAGTCTCATAATCCATCAGATCCCAACAAACGCAGCATAGCAATAGCAGAAATTACATAGATGCCTCGATCATGTGAGGCAGCTCACGAGGACTCAAAAGTGGAAGCACAAAAGGGGGAGAGATTCATCACATAGCTACTGGTCACGGACCCATGGTCCAAGGGGGACTACTCACGGCACATCCGGGAGGCGTCCATGGCTATGGATGGTCTCCCGGAGGGGGTTCCTCCTTCCGGCAGGGTGCCGGGGCAGCTTCTCCACGCAGCCCCGATCTTGAAACGGCAGCGGCGGCGGTACAGAGGGGAGTTCGCGAGAAAGAGATCGATATTAGGGGTTTCCACCCCGAGGGGTAAATATAGGCGAAGGGGGGCATCGAGGGGACCCACGAGGCAGTCAGGAGGGTCCCTGGCACGGCCCAGGGTGGGGCCGCGCCACCTGCCCTCCTGGCTGCCTGGTGGTGGCCCCCCTTCCCTCTCTTGGTGATTCCGGAAGCTTCTGTTGCGCTGATTTTTTATATATTTTTCCCGGAATTTTTGGAGCACTTTTAATGGCCGGAAAACCTAAAATACAAAAACAGCAGAAAACAGAAACTGGCAACTGGGTGCACTGAATTAATAGGTTAGTCCAAATAGGTTCAAAAGTGTATGAAAGTTCAAGCAAAACATGGCAAAGTCACACAAAGCATGCATGGAGCAAGCAGAAATTATAGATACGTTTGGGACGTATCAACATCCCCAAGCTTAATTCCTGCTCGTCCTCGAGTAGGTAAATGATAACAAGCATAATTTCTGTGGTGAGATGCCACACAACCAAATAAGGACTTTTAAGTAAAGCAATCAAAGCATGCAATTCAATTCAAGTCTTAACAAGCAAGAGTCTATATTAGCATTGACACAAGCAACAAAAGAACAAAAGTTGCAAGAGCTCTTGCTTTCCCTGACTCGAATGTCTCCAAATGGTATTTGCGTGCAAGCAAGGGACTGGGAAGAAAGAGAAAAAAGGTTGTTGAGAACAACTATGTACTAAAGTTTCACACTTGGCCTCCTTTGGATTCTTATCTGGACTCGTCCCCAGACCACTAGCTAGGTACAAGTCAAACTGATCCACTCCCTTTCGACATTTTGAGCACTCATGCAATGGATGAGCGTGAGCAAGAAAGTTTACACCTAAAAGGCGAAACAGAAAGAAGGTGGAGGAGGAAGACAAAAAGGTGTGAAAGGCTCACATCAATGAGGACAATCATAGGCGAGAGAAGGCCATATGATAGATATGATGTGAGGAGTAGAGATTGCCATACAACGGATGCACATGTGAGCTAAAAGCTCTCCAAGGGAAATAGTGGGGGTGCATCTAACTTGCTTGCTCAAGAAGACCTAGAGCTCGTTTGAGGAGGCTCATCATTGGAATATACAAGCCAAGTTCTATAGTGTGAAGGGTCCCCACATAGCTATATGCATGATGATGATCTCTATGGAGTACAAGGGATAGAAGATGAAGTACTAGTGTGGATCTCTCAAAAGGAATAGTAGTATGCCCCCTTCTCTCTTTTTATTTTTCTTTTTCTCTTTTCTCTTTTTATTTTTATTTTTTGGTGGCCTCAATGGCTCTTTCTGTTTAACTCTCATTTGTCCTCTTTGGGATCTTTTGATTTTGTCCTCTTTGGGATCTTTTCCTCACTTTAGGGGCAATAATCTATATTTTACAAGAATATAGGAGATCTTTCACACTTTACAAAGGTACTCACATAAAGAAAATGTAACTATCATGATGCAAATGTATGCCTCTGCCAGGGTAGAAGGATATGCAATGATACTAGCGTGTCATGTAGCAATGATTAGGGCAAGGCCCAACTAGCATGCGGCTCATCGATCAAGCAAGTAGCATGTATGACATGAAGATCAAGTCATGAGAAGGTGGATGTTGCATGGCAATGTATCTCGGAAAGGCTATGGAAATGCCTTGTAGGTAGGTATGGTGGCTGTTTTGAGGAAAGATATAAGGAGGCTTATGATGACAGAGCGTATCATGCCAAGGGTTTGGATGCACCGGCGAAATATGCGCCAACTCTCGAGGTGATAAAGGGAAATGCACGGTACCGAAGAGGCTAGAAAAAGTATAGGTGGGTGGAAGTGTCAACTTTCGAATACTCACATTAGTCCGAAGAACTCGTGCACTTATTATCGGTAACTCTCAATCTAATCAGGAGGTTCACAAAGAGACAGGTACCCCGAGGAGGAGTGTATGGGGGTTTGGTTATCCTTGCGCGTCCTCGACTCATGGTACGTGAGTGTACTCTAATATTCGAACCCTCCAGAGGTTAGTGATCCATCTAGTAGCTAGAGTTCTCAACAGGGATTTTTTGGTTTTCGAAAAACACACGGATTGCCCAAAATACGACATCTATCACTAATAGGCAAGAGCTCTTGACACCATAAGTTCAAACATTACTCTAGTCAATACCTCAAAACTATTGCAAGTTACTACTACAAAGAGAACAACAACTTTAACTACCTACTTTCAGTCAAGACACAGAACTCAGTGCAACAGGCAAACTTTCTAACAAGATAAAACATGCAACCTATAGAAAGTTCAACCTAAGACAAAAGAAAAGCTCTAGAAAAACTAAAGCACTACAACTAAACAGAACAGCAGCTAAGAAAAGAAAAGGAACAACTCACAGCTAAAAGAATAAGCATGTAAATCCTATGAGGAGTTCTAGTTCAAGTGGAGCGTGTTTCTCTCCCACACAAAAGAGTAAGTTGGGGTCTAACTTGTTACTACAGCAAAGAAAGCAAAACAAACCTAGAAAAGTAAAGAGCGATACGCTCCAAGCAAAGCACATAACGCATGAAGTGATAAAAATATAGTGCAACGAGGGACAAACTGATGATTGTTGATGAAGAAGGGGATGCATCAGGGGCATACCCAAGCTTAGACGCTTGAGTCTCCTTGAATATTTATTGGGGGTGCACATTGGCATCCCCAAGCTTGAGCATTTGACACTCCTGAATCTTCTTTCATCATCCTCCATCGCGCACTTGAAAACTCCTTTCATACATAACTCATTGTAGGCTGATTAGAGAGGTTAGTACCCTAATAAAATAATTTTCCTCTACTGCAAATAAAGATTTCCAGGAAGAGCTACTGTTTCTCTTGCCTGCCCAAAATTTTTTGCAAAGAACAGCAAGCTTAAGGATTGCAAAACTGCGAAAAGAAAAACCGGGGCAGAAGCTGAGAAAAACAGAACAGCAGAGAAAGGAGAATTTTTTCGAGGTACTTCTGCAACTAAAATCAAAAAACTTTGAACATGCGCCTGAAAGGTAATTGTATGGATCATGCTGTCAAAAAATCAGATCAAAAAGATGATCTGGTGATTTATTGAGAATTTTTCCGTCAAGCAGACAGAGTCTGTTTCTGGACAGCAAGCACCAACTTTTGACCTTTCTTGCAATCTGAGGCTAAACTTGGCACAAAGCTTGAAAAGTAAAGATACAATGATGTTGCTACAGTAGTAACAATCATCAAGACCACTAAGAACAGAACAAAAGCAAAAAGGAAAACCTAAATTCGTTGCGGGCTGCCTCCCGAAAGCGCTTCTTTAGAGCCATTAGCTAGGCTTAAAGCAGAAGATCAAGTTGCATCTATTGAACCATCATCATGATCATCAAAAAGCTCTTCAATAGTACAACTAGTCTTAATGGGTTTCTCAAATAAAGGACGAATGAAAATGCTTCTTGGAATAAAATCAAAAGGAGGGAATCAATTGGAGTTTCATTAAAGTTAAAGATAGGTGTCTCCTCCAAAGTTTTCACCGTTTCAACTCTCTTGGCACTGGGTGTGCTAGCTTTAGCTCGGGGAACCTTGGGTACGTAAACGGACTTAGGTTCCTTCTTTGCTGGAGTTTCATCCTTTTTGGTTTTGATTGAGGTAAAGGTAGTTCCTAAAGTTTCAATAACTTCCTCAATCTTTTCTATCCTAGAAGACTTTTCATCAAGGGATTTGATAGTCTCCAAAGTTTTGACAATTTTCTGCATGGAATTATCTAGCCTATTCAAATTCCCTTGAATCTTACGATCCAACTCATTCACCCTATCGATACTTGGCATCTCTAGATCTATTTTTTCAAGTTTTCTCATAATGTGAGCTAAAGTAATGTCCTCCTTAATACTAACAATGGGGAGACTTCCAACAAGATTTTCAATAACATTAAGGGCTTCCCAAACTAGGGCCTCTATGAAGTTCCCATTGATAGCAGTGTTTAAAAGAAACCTATTCCAAGAAGTAATCCCAACATAAAAATTTCTAAGCAGGATAGTAGTGGATTGCTTCTTGGTGGCTCTTTTTTCAGAATCATTAATTCTATACCAAGCATCTTTCAAACTTTCACCACCTCTTTGAGTAAAGGTAAGCACTTCTGCCTCACCAAAGGCAAAAGGACCAGCCATAGTGGTAACTACTGACAAGGTAACAGGTGTTTTTGGTATTTTTGATTAGGGACACAAAAGTAAAAACTGAAAGGTAAACTAACAAGACTAAAAAGCAAAGGTAAAAGATAGTGTGCAACTCCCCTATCTTGTAGACTTGAGTCCCCGGCAACGGCGCCAGAAATTTGCTTGATGGCTTCTCTCCCCTCGTTGGTTACCCCAAGTGGAAGGTTTGAGATGCAGTGCAGCAGCAAGTTTCCCTCGGTGAAGATACCAAGGTTATCGAACCAGTAGGACTCAGGAGATACAAGTAGGTGGCAACGTCGCCAGAAATTGCTTCCTGACTAGGGTGTTGTCGTGGACCTGCACACAGCAACAAATAACCTTGCTCCCAACGAGTACAGAGGAGTTGTCAATTCCTCCGGCCTTGTCGTTTACAAAGGATCAACGCAAGAGATAAAAGGTGCAAAGGAAAGTAAAAGCTGAAAGTAAATTGAGGGTGTGAACAATAATGTGAAGATGGACCGAGGTCCCGTGATTTTCACTAGTGATGTCTCTCTCCCAAAAGATGATAAAAATGCTAGCGAGGTAAAAAAATCACAGTTGGGCAATTGACAGGATTATGAAGGCACCGCAATGCTAACTATGCTGCAAAGAAAGGAAGGGCTCAAAAGCAATGGGCAGTACGCCAAGGTAAGTAGACCGAAATCCATCTTCATCTACTACGAATCATCCACCTTGAGATATCTATCCAGAACATCTCGCTGGTATTAAATTGTGAATCCCACCCAAAGTGTAAACTCAAAGCAACAGACAACTGCATTAAAAGAACTTTGCGTAGAGTAAACAATCCTTGCACCCGCAGGTACAAGCACCGTTGTTTTATCCCTGGTGGAGACAGCACATCCCCTAGTCTCATGTTTCTGTCACTCAAGCTAGACATCAAGGGGCTGAACCCACAAGCGGGCATAACGCTCTCTCTTGGAGTTGCAAATAAAATACTTGGCCAAAGCAAATACCGCAACGGAGAACATGCAAGAATTAACTCAAGAACAAAATATAAAAGAGAAGAACCAAATATATTACTCATCACAATCTGAACATAGTCTCATAATCCATCAGATCCCAACAAACTCAGTATAGCAACAGCAGAAATTACATAGATGCCTCGATCATGTGAGGCATCTCACGAGGACTCGAAAGTGGAAGCACAAAAGGGGAAGTAAAAGCTGAAAGTAAATTGAGGGTGTGAACAATAATGTGAAGATGGACCGGGGTCCCATGATTTTCACTAGTGATGTCTCTCTCCCAAAAGACGATAAAAGTGCTAGCGAGGTAAACAAATCAAAGTTGGGCAATTGACAGGATTATGAAGGCACCGCAATGCTAACTATGTTGCAAAGAAAGGAAGGGCTCAAAAGCAATGGGCAGTACGCCAAGGTAAGTAGACTGAAATCCATCTGCATCTACTACGAATCATCCACCTTGAGATATCTATCCCGAACATCTCGCTGGTATTAAGTTGCGAATCCCACCCAAAGTGTAAACTCAAAGCAACAGACAACTGCATTAAAAGAACTTTGCGTAAAGTAAACAATCCTTGCACCCGCAGGTACAAGCACCGTTGTTTTATCCCTGGTGGAAACAACACATCCCATAGTCTCATGTTTTTGTCACTCAAGCTAGACATCAAGGGGTTGAACCCACAATCAAGCATAACGCTCCCTCTTGGAGTTGCAACAAATCACTTGGCCAAAGTAAAATACGGCAACGGAGAACATGCAAGAATTTACTCAACAACAAAATATAAAAGAGAAGAACCAACTATATTACTCATCACAATCTGAACATAGTCTCATAATCCATCAGATCCCAACAAACTCAGCATAGCAACAGCAAAATTTACATAGATGCCTCAATCATGTGAGGCGGCTCACGAGGACTCGAAAGTGGAAGCACAAAAGGGGGAGAGATTCATCACATAGCTACTGGTCACGGACCCATGGTCCAAGGGGGACTACTCATGGCACATCCGGGAGGCGTCCATGGCTATGGATGGTCTCCCGGAGGGGGTTCCTCCTTCCGGCAGGGTGCCAGGGCAGCTTCTCCAGGCAGCCCCGATCTTGAAACGACGGCGGCGGTGGTACAGAGTGGAGTTCGTGAGAAAGAGATCGATTGTCAGAACCCTCTGTTAGGTAATGTGCTAGGGTTAGCCAGTACTCTTGCATCATGTTAAATTTTCAAAAGAAATCTTTGAAATCAAATTCAAAAGAAAAATGGGAGAAGGAACCCCCCCAGATGAATTAATTCAAAAGGCCAGATAAAAGTCTTCTCCAAAAATTCATGTTAGATTTTTGAAAAGTCTTATAAATGAGTGTGATCACATATCAAGTGATGTGGGAACCACCCCATGCTCATAGATTTTTCAAATATTCAAACAGTGCCTTGGAATTAATTAAAAACCCCTATTTGAGTTAAGATTCAAATTATTTGAATTTGAAAAATGTTGAAACTTTATAAGTGGCTAGCATATATTATTATGAAGCCATATAAAAATTTTCAGCATTTAATAAAATGCCTAGCTATTTATTTTAGCACAGCACAACAAATGTCAGAAAAGAAAAACAGAAAAGGAATCAGAAAGACTTACCAGACGCCCAGGCGAAGCCGGCCCATCCAGCCACCCGGCCCAGAGGGGCAGCAGGGTCTTCTTCCCCGCCCCGCGCCTCCAAGCTGCTCGGTGGAATGCCACCGAGCCAGCCGTGGACGACACGTCGCCGCCGAGCGCCTTCCAGGCCTCTCCGTGGCCCCTTCTCGCGCCTGGAGACGCCTCTCTCCCGTCCCGATCCATTCCCCCCTCCAGAGCTTCCTCCTCCTCCCGTGCTCGATTTCGTCGCCGCCCGAGGATCGCCGTGGAGCACGCCGCCGAGTCCACGCAGCCACCGTCGTCCCCGAGCCGTGCCACCGTGTCCAGAAGAACCACAGCAGGCGTCTTCGTCGTTCCACTCAATCATTCGAGCCCGAGCGCCTCAGCAGACGTCGCCAGCTTCATCGAGGAGTCGCCGGACCCGCGAGCTCGCCGTAGTCGATTCGCCGTCGTGGAAGCCTCCCCGAGCTTGCCGTTGCTTCCGTTCGAACCGCGGTGAGCTTCTGAGTTTTTCCCCCAAGCTCCTAGCGCCCCGTAGCCCCTCTAGCCAAATCCGCCATGAGAACCGAGCTCCTCGCCGCCATGGTTGAGCTAGAGCTCGTCCTCGTGCTCCTCACGGCACCCCAGTGCGCGCGTTTGACTCGCGGACGTTCCAGCTTTCGAACGCATGCCAGATCAGCCCAAGCCGTGCACGCTAGCCTCTTCCCCCAACCTCGCCGTTGTTCTGCTTCCGCCCAGCACGTCGCCGTCGTCGCTCCCGACCTCCCCGTGACCCCCTGATGCTTCCTCTCGACGCGGACGACCTCCAGGAGCACACCGATGCCCTCCATTTCCTCTCCCGTGGCCTCTAGCCGATTCCGTCAAGGGCGCCGCCGTGGCCAGGCCACCGGCGTCAAGCCGCCGGTGGGTTTTCCCCTAACCACGCGCTAAGCCTCCCATGGAGTCGATGACAGGTGGGGCCCTGGACCCCTTAACCCCCCTGTCAGTTTAAACTAAACAAGGATTAACCCCAGACCCACTGACAGGGTTGGCCCACTGGTCAGCCCCTGCTGACGCCATGCTGGCGCAGTGCTGACGCAGTAAACCTTTTCCAGAAATTGAAATGAATTAAAGAAATTCCAGAAAATCCAGAAAATAGCCAAACTTTGGAAATTCATAGAAAATTCATATTAACTCCAAATTGGACAAATAATATATGAAAATGATCAGGAGAAAATAAGCTATCCAAAAATCCAACTTTCAACTATGTTTGAGTTGATTTTAAAATGGGACCAGTAGCATATGTCATTTGATTTATTTGGAATTAATTCAAATTCAATTCAAATGATTTTGCAACTTGAACCATGGAATTAAGCTATATTTCAACCACACTTCAGAGGCATATCATACACATTTCCAAAAGGTTCAAAATGATCAAACAATGTCACATGCAACTTGGTCAAGTTTGAATTCAAATTGGAGTTTGAATTTGCAATTCAATTTGCAATATACTCCATTTAAATGGAATTGCTTCACACATCAAAGCATATACATCAAGTTTCAACCTTCCATCATGTGATTGTGCATTGTATTTACTTTGCTACCTTGTTTGTTGTTTGTCGAGTAGAGGTGGAACCGGAGCAGGAGGCTGCCCCCTTCGTTGAAGACCCCGAACCTGAACCTCGTCAGCAAGGCAAGCAAACCCCCATTGATCATGTCGATAAAATCCCACTTCCCTCTCATGTCTCGCTTATGCATTGTTTAGGATGATTACCATGCTACGTTCTACCGCATAGATGAACCATTCCTTTACATGACCTATCATTTTGTCACAGTAGTAGGCAAAACCACAATCCTAGCAAATGTAGGAGTTGATTGATATCATGTGGCCCCTGCATTTGTTACTGCTTATTGCATGCTTAGAGTGATACCATGATGATACTGTTATGTGAGTCGGGATGGTAGTGATCATGATGTTGTTGGTAGAAAAGTGTTGGTGAATCGACCCTAATACAAGGTGAACGATGAGAGGCTGTGTAGGAGTACACGGTGGGTTGTCTCGTTGAACACCGCCCTAAGTCCGAGTTCTTGTGTGGTGATCCAAGATGAAGAGTACAACCACACATTGGGCTCACTGACCCCTCTCAGCTTACTAACTCATCCCTTTCGATGTCCAGATGTCGCAATAGTTCGGAGTTCTGGTAGGCTTGTGGCCTGGATGCTAAGTGAGAGAACGGCTCACCCGAGACCGGCTTATGCACCACGCACACATCACTTGGGTCCACTTCGGTAAACCGGCCGGGTTCACGATAGTGGTAGCCAACCCAAGTAGGCGGCTTTCTTGGACTAGATCGGCTATGAGGTAACAGTTGTGGTGAGCATCCTCGTCGACACTTCTTGAACGATGTCGAGTACAAAGGAGGTAATATATGATCATGTGTGCGTAGCGGTACACCCCTGCAGGGTTAACAAAACTATTCGAATAGCCGCGTCCGCGGTTATGGACTGCTTGGAAAGCTTAGCTTGATTATTAGATAACTTGAACTGGATACTTCTAAAACACACCAAGATAAGTGTGAGTGCTATGGCGTGCTTTCTCGTGGGAAGTCGAGGAAGGCACCATAGTGGTGTAATTGGTTGAAGAAAGTAGTGGACTCGTGTACGCTTCTTACCTCAAGTCTGGTACTCGTAGTTCAGGACTAGCCAAGTCAAAGCTGGCACTTCTGCAAGTGAAACCCCACCTACCTTTACATTGACACATATGCATGAGTAGTATAGCTCCTATGTAAGTCTTGTTGAGTACGACTTTGTACTCACGTTTGCTTAATCTATGTTTTAGATGAAACCACTGACCCTGAAGGTGGCTTCTTCATTGAGCTGGATGACTGAAGATCAAGCTAGTCTAGTCCCAGTCAGACGACTGGTTCCCTCGTGGAGGGCTTGTGTTTAAATAAGGCTTCTTAAGCCATTTGTTAAACTTGTCTGTACTCAGACATAATTTTCTTCCGCTTGTGTTGTAATGTTGGATCACATGTTTGTGATCTCTGTTTGCACTCTATAAGAGTTATCAATAAAATTGTATACTTTGTAGAGAATTGCAATGATACCTACTGTTCATACAAGGCATGTGTGCTGTGTGTATGTTTATAACATGCATGTCTTTGTATGGGTTTTCGAGACCTTAGTTGTGATCTGGCTGGCGGTCTTTCATACACCAATTGGCCCTTAGATGTGCGCAGCTTGGGGCATCGCGATGCGATTGTTCGAGACTCCGTCTCGTGCACACTTTGTGGTATGATCGAGCCCGCCCTAGACCCCGACTAAGTGATCAGGCTGGAGTAAGTCTATGTAAGAGTTATGAGATAGTCGATAGTATGGTTGAGGCGACTTGTCTTTGAATATGGGAGTTCACTACCCATATCATTAGACTTGTGTGCGGACGATGAGGACCCATCTCAGTTGATCATCCGGCCTGGATGGGATACCCCTCACGTACGATGCTTTCCGAGAACGTTCTGTGCTTGGCCTTGTCTGCTTAGACAAGTGGGTACGGTTCTCGGCTCTCCATATGACTATGTCTTAACTGGACTTGCATACGCTAACCCCGGGTCCCGACATCGATATTAGGGGTTTCCACCCCGAGGAGTAAATATAGGCGAAGGGGGCATCGAGGGGACCCACGAGGCAGTCAGGAGGGTCTCTGGCGCGGCCCAGGGTGGGGCCACGCCACCTGCCCTCCTGGCTGCCTGGTGGTGGCCCCCCTTCCCTCTCTTGGCGATTCCGAAAGCTTCTGTTGCGCTGATTTTTTTATATATTTTTCCCGGAATTTTTGGAGCACTTTTAATGGCCGGAAAACCTGAAATACAAAAACAGCAGAAAACAGAAACTGGCAACTGGGTGCACTGAGTTAATAGGTTAGTCCAAATAGGTTCAAAAGTGTATGAAAGTTCAAGCAAAACATGGCAAAGTCACACAAAACATGCATGGAGCAAGCAGAAATTATAGATACGTTTGGGACGTATCACATATAAACCGATGCAACAGAAATAACTCTCTAAAAAAATATAAGTGAAGCACGAGAGTTCTATACTTTCTACAAAAGAAATTAAATGCTCTCAAACAAGATCTAAGTGGAGAACAAGAGCTAGCAAAACAGGCAGTAGATAAATTTAAGACCCAACAGATATAAGTGAAGCTCTAGAGTGTTCTATGATAAAGTGGAGCGTGTATCTCTCCCAATCAAGCATGGTAGGGTCCGAAATTGTAATGACCATCAAACAAAACAAAAGAAAACTAAAAAGGAAATAAATAGCAAGACGCTCAAAACATAGCACATAACGCATGAAGTGATAAAAATATAGTGCAACGAAAGACGAACTGATAATTGTTGATGGAGAAGGGGATGCATGGGGGCATCCCCAAGCTTAGACGCTTGAGTCTTCTTGAATATTTCTTGGGGATGCATGGGGGAATCCCCAAGCTTGAGCGTTTGACACTCCTGAATCTTCTTTTATCATCTTCCCTCGCACACTTGAAAACTCCCTTCATACATAACTCATCATAATCTGATTAGCGAGGTTAGTACCCATAATAAAATAATTTTTCCTCTACTGGAAATAAGGATATTATTGAAGAGATATTGTTTCTCAAGATTGCCAAAAAAGTTTTTGCAAAGAAAAAGCAAGCTTAAGGTTTGCAAAACGAAGAAAAGGCAAAATAGGACAAAATCTGTGAAAAACAGACCAGCAGGTAGTAAAGAATTTTTTCGGGATACTTCTGCAACTCAAATCAAAAAACTCAGAACATACGAAAGTTCCGTGATTTTATAGAGCATGATGTCTAAAAATTTCAACTCAAAAAGATGAACTGGGATTTTTCTATGATTTTTCCCGTCACGAGGACAGAATCTGTTTTCTGGACAGCATGTCACAACTTTCACTTCCCTTGTCATATGAGGCTATAAATGGCACAAAGCTCAAAAATTAAAGATACAATGATGATTCTACAGTAGTAACAATCATCAATACCACTAAAAACAGAAGAAAAACAAAAAGGAAAATCTAAATTCGTTGTGGGCTGCCTCCCGAAAACGCTTCTTTAAATCCGTTAGCTAGGCTTGAGTGTAACTATGCTCACAAAAGAATAAAAAGTTGAAGCACAAAAGAGAGCATCAAAGGAGAAAATATAAATCACATTTTAAGTCTAACATGCTTCCTATGCATGGGCATCTTGTAAGAAAATAAATAACTGAAGCACAAAGTATCAAGCATAGAAAGGTAAAACAAGAGCACCTTCAAGATTTTCAACATGGAAAGAGGTGTTTTCCTAACATGAAAATTTCTACAACCAAATTTTCCTCTCTCATAATAATTTTCAGTGGCATCATGAACAAACTCAACAATATAACCATCACACAAAGCATGCTTGTCATGATCTACTAGCACATAATCATATAAATTTTCTAAGCATAACTCGTCATTATCAAGAACATTCATAGTAGGGAAAAATAGAGGGTTATCATAAGACTTATCAAAATAGCAAGGGCTATCATAAATAACAGTAGAAAAATCATCCTTGCAAGTCTCATTCAGAGGGGCATCATGGCCACAAGCATCAATTTCATCAAAAAGGGATACTTCAAAAGATTCAAAAGGATCATAGCAATCAATATAGCATTCAGCCTCCTTAGGTAAGCATGGAGGGCAATCATATAAAGTAAGAGTCAAAGAGTTACTCTCATTAGTTGGTAGAGATGGGTAGCTACTCCATTCTTCCTCCTTTCGTTCGTCACTCTCCTCCTCTTTTTCATCCAATGAGCTTTCACTTTCAGCAATTTCTTTTGTAGAGTCCTGCAAAGCATTAGTCTCTTCCTCTTGTGTAGAGAACCTTTTGAGATAGTTAGTAATATAAGCATTATTAAAATTCTCAAATCAATATTTAAGTATATCAAGACTCTCAGATTTGTAAGGGGCATCTTCAATATTTTCAACAAAGGAAGCGATTTCATAGGCACCCTTAAAGACAACAAATTCTTCTATTTGTGCTACATCAAAGAAATCATAATGTCCCCTAGTATAAGATACCAAGGTTTCATTATCATTACACCAACATTGGAAGGGAAGGTGTTTCAAGGGCAAGCAGCAACAAGATTCATCACAACAATAAGATATATCATAATCAGAGCATAAGTTTCTAGCATATCTATTAACTTAAGATATAATTTTCCATATAAATATCCCTTTTTCTGACAAGCGGTATTCCTTATAATATTTTTGTTGATCCTTTGTGAATCCACCTTGCCAATAAGATCTAGTTTCAAAGAATTTAACCATTGTAAGAAAACAGAGTAATAAGATAAAGTGTACTTATCAAGTGAACTTATAAGTAGAGCTATGGTCCCCGGCAACGGCGCCAGAAAATAGACTTGATAACCCACAACTGCAGGGGATCGAGATAGTCTTCGCGGGTAAGAATAACCCAATTTATTGATTCGACACAAGGGGAGCCAAAGAATACTTATAAGCCTTAGCAGTTGAGTTGTCAATTCAACCACACCTGAAAAAGCACTAGACAATATATTTAGTAGCAACGGTGTGTTGAAGGGTGTAGTCTTAGAGACTTCCCCAATCACCAACACCACAAAGTAGTAACAAAGTAGTAGCAGCAGTGATGAGAGCAATAGTAACAATGAAGGCAATAAAGATGAAAGATGGACCGGGGTTCAAGGTTTCACTAGTGGTAACTCTCCAAGCAAAGCAAAGGTGTTGGGTGAACAAATTACAGTTGGGAAATTGACAAAAATGCACAAACTCTAGCCAAAGAACAAACTAGAGCAATCCTAGTCTAAGAACCAAACATAGGCATGTATTCCGTATGTAGTTGTGCGTGCTTGCAATAAGAACTTGCACAACATCTATTGTCCTATCGTCCCGCTACGAACGGGGCCAAAGGGAACTTACGGAGATTAAGGTGCTCCTGTCAAAGAGCACCAGAACAAAGCATTAGCACTCTATGAACACATGTGATCCTCAAATTATAGCTCATCCCCTTTGGTGTCCCAAACTGTCACCATTGGGATCGCCGGTTCCGGACTATAATAGGTGCATACAACCGTAGATAAGATCTAGAACAACAATTATAATCATGCAACCATAACGTGCTCTAATCTGAAATCATGCTACTCGTGCACTAGTAACAAGCATTAAGAACAACAAAATTGCAGCAACAATAATTCATAAACCTCTTAGGACTGAACAAGGTAACAATTCATCGGATCCCAACAAACACAACACCAATTACATCATATGGATCTCAATCATGTAGGGCAGCTCATGAGAACTTTGTATTGAAGATCAAGGGGGAGAAGATACCAACAAGCTACTGCCAAGAACCCGTAGTCCAAGGAGGAACTACTCACGATCCATCATGGGGTGAAGAAGAGTTGATGAAGATGGCCCCGCGGGCCAAGGCCCTCTCCAGCAGGGCGCCGGAGCAGGATCCTGGTGACCCCCGAAGCTAGGTTTCGATGGCGGCGGAGATCGGGAGCGCTTCTAGAGAAAAGGGTTGGATATCTTGGGTTTTTGCGTCACGGGAGATTTTATAGGCAAAGGGGGAGTCCGAGACGGTGCCCAGGTCGCCCAGGCGGCCACCCCGCGCGGGTGGGCTTTGGCCGCGTCGGGAGGGCGCCTGGGGGCCTGGGGCCACCTCCTGGCTCCGTCCTCCGGCTAGAGGACTCTTCCGATGTAGATATTTTTTGGTAATTTTTTAGGAATTTTCTGAGCAACTTCATTTTTGGACTTTTTCTGCATTGCAAAGACAAAACAGACAGAAACTGGCACTGGGCTCTATATTAGTAGGTTAGTCCAATAAATGATTCAAAAGCATGTCAAAAAGATGTAGCAATGACACAAAAATGGCATGGAACGAGCAAAAATTATAGATACGTTTGAGACGTATCAGTATCTTTAATAAAATAATTTTCCTCTACTGGAAATAAAGATATTCTCGAAGAGCTACTGTTTCTCAAGATTGCCAAAAAGTTTTTGCAAAGAAAAAGCAAGCTTAAGGTTTGCAAAAGTGAGGAAAGGAAAAACGTGGTAGAATCTGTAAAAAACAGAACATCAGGTAGTAAATAATTTTTTCGGGGTACTTCTGCAACTCAAATCAAAAAAACTCAGAACAGACGCTCGAAAGTCAATTGTATAGAGCATGCTGTCAAAAAATTCAGATCAGAAAGATGATCTGGAGATTTTAGGCTAATTTTTTCGTCCAAGGACAGAATATGTTTTCTAGATAGCATGTCACAACTTTTAAACTTTCTTGCAATCGGAGGCTAAACTTGGCACAAAGCTTGAAATAAAGATACAATGATGTTGCTATAGTAGTAACAATCATCAAGACCACTAAAAACAGAAATAAAAACATCTTGGATTGCCTCCCAACAAGTGCTTTCTTTTAGAGATTTCGGCCCGATGTCGTACCGGTTCGCTCCCACGCACGGGGCGCACGAGGCCGATCGTGGCGATCGTGATCAGCAATGGCGTGTGCGATATGCTTCCGATCTACGCGCGACGAGGATGGTGGAGATGTGCGACGGCTGGTTGATTCTCCGACGTGCGGCGGAGAGGCTCGTACTGATCGGCGAGCACGGCGACACGATGGAGGCGCGGTTCATGGTGATGGGCGAGGAGATCTACGACGGGAGGATCGTGTAGTTTTCCTGTCACTTTGCACAGGTGGTTGAGCCGTCCCCGACGAAGGTGGCGTCGTTGACGCCTGTGAGATCTGGCATGAAGTCGACGTCATCCACGAGGCACACGGGGGCGGTACACGGGAAGACTGCGGCGCAGGACTCCGAGCTGGGGTGGCGCGTTTCCGCCAAGGGCATTTTGGGTAGATGCCCGGACAAGGCGGCGGATGGGCGACACGTGGGGCGAGATCCGGCCGACCACGGCGAGGTCCCTCGATGGGCTGTTGGTATAAAGCCTCCCCCAAGCGCCCCGCCCCTCCTTGACCTAGACGCAGCCCTTTCCCACCTCTGGACGGCGCCACGAAAACCTAGATCCACCTCTTCATCCTTCGAGTGGTGGGAGGGGAAGGTCAGGGGAGACCACAGGTCTTTCGCCTTAGTCATTGCTGCTCCTTACTTGCCGGCGATGGGAGAAGGTGGCGGTGGCGGTGGTTATCGGGGCGGGCGCCGCGAGGGTTTCGGATCTGGACAGATGGGGCATGGAGATGGCCGGATGGGAAGAGGAGACGGGCGCATGGGACGCGGTGATGGGAGATGGGGACGCGGTTCTGGCCAGTGGAACAATCAGTGGCGGCGCGAGTTTGAGGAGGATGGAAGCTCATCCAACCACATCGACAAGTCGTCGTCGGTGGAATCGGGGCGCTGGGAGGCGGCGGTGGCGGCGTAATCCAGCCAGGGAAAGAGCTCAGGTGCAGGGAAGGGGGGTCTGGGTGGAGAAAACCATGCCTCCTCCTCCGCCCCCTCCGATCCACAAGGCGCCGCCGAAGTCGATCCCGACGGTGGAGAAACTCAAGGAGGCGCCTCCTCAAGCTAATCAGGTGATACAGTCCATATCCTCTGTTGTATGCTTGATTTTCAAGGGTTCTGACCATTATCCTGCGAGTTGTCCGCTAGCTTATTGTGAGCGTTGCAACAATTTGGGTCATCTTGCGTCTGGATGCAGTGTTTTCTTGCCATGGGAGTGTGTTGCACCGATGTGTGTGTTTCAGGCTAGGGGCCAGGGGTTCTATTATATTCCTGATTCATGTACGGCTAAACAGAAGCAAGAGAGGGCTACGAGTGTGGTTATTACTCTGGTTGAGGGGGATGCAACCCCTAGACAACTTGAGATTGCGTTTGAGGAGTACTTGGCCACTGATTGGCGTTGTACTGCCAGTCCAATTGGCCCTGGGACTTATGTGATGAGATTTCCTAGCTATAGAGATGTTAAAAGAGCGTGCTATAATGATTTCATGAACCTCAAGTCTTGTGGTGTGGCGGTTAAATTAGCTCCCTGGTCTGTGAATGTGGGTTCCAAAGGAATTATGGAAGTGGCCTGGGTGAAAGTGGGAAATATCCCTACTGACAGGAGGAGTGAATGAAATGTGGCTTATGTATCTTCTTTGGTTGTGTTCCTCTGGAAATCGATTACTCTACTCTGTATCGTCCTGATTCGGTTAGGGTTCGGATGGGATGCAGGAATGTCGATGAGATTCCTCCGGTTGCTGAGGCAGTCCTGGGGGAAACTTTTTATGATTTCTTCTACGAGATCGACACTGTGGTGACTCGTGACCCTGAGCGTGAGAAAATGACATCTAAATTAAATGATGATTGTGAGAATGCGTCAGCCAAAAAACAAAAAACTATGGGTGCTGTGGAGAAAGAAAAAATTATAAATGTGAAAAAAGAATCTGTGGAAAAAAGAAAAGATGGTGCTGTGGAAAATGATGCATCTGCGGATGATCCTGAATCCAGTGAATCTGAGGATGATGATAGCACCATGCTTATGGAAAATATGGCTGAAACGACTGATATTGATCTGATGGAGCCAGGCCCCATGAGCTGGCTGGTGGAATATGAGAAAAAAGCTACAGAAAGTGATGATGCACAGGTGTGTATGATGTACAAATTGCCTTCTGTGATTTATAAAAATCCTTATGTGAGTTGGCTAGGTTTCCTTACTGGCGGGTAATATAATTCGATAATTTCCATTGCTCAGGTGGAAGAGCTGGGGGAATCTGAAGGGTGTGAGAATGTGGAGCCGGTGTCCTATACGGTACAGCTCCCTTCTTCCCCTAATGATACGCATGATGAAGTCTTATATACACCTCCACTTGCTACTGAAGTGCGATTTAGCAAGAGGAACCTGCAGCGTGTGGGCGAGAAGGTGGGAGACCGGGCGATAGAACTGACGAGGAAACGCAATTTGGAAGGTACTCCTCTTAAGAAAAACTCTTTTGCTGTCTTGTCCGATCCTGAGCTAATGTTGCGTGCATCTAGAATGGGTGTTTCAATACCTGATGATGATTTTACTTGTGTGGATGTGATACGTGAGCTAGAGCTATCTAGAGCTTCTTGAGATTCGGCTGTTGGTCCTTCGATGGGTGATCTGGATAGTGCACCTATGTTTATTACGAATGGTAAGGGGGAGCGTACACCTGTGTCCACTTCTTGGGGAGAGGAACCTGAGGAACTTGAGGAAAAATGGACGTCTGGGAGATAAAAAAAAGTAAGAAAAAAAGAAAATCGATGGTGATATCTCGTCCTGTGACGAGAAGTCAGGCTCCTGGGGGCTGTTTCCTTCTGACCCTGCAGTTACTGCTCAATCTCCTAGCAGGGCTGCAGGAAGAGGGAAAGGAAAAAATAAGAAAAAATAATGAATGGCCTATTTTGGAATTGTAGGGGTGTGGGTAAAAAAGGTATGAGAACTTGTCTCCTGGAAATGATTGGTGATTATTCTTTGGATTTTGTTTGTCTGCAAGAAAATCATAAGAAATCCTATAAAGATAGCTTTATGAGAAAGATGGACCCTTATGAAAGATTCATATGGGATTTTATCCCTTCTGTTGGGAGATCTGGTGGGATTCTTTGTGGGGCGAGGAGTAATAAATTTGATATTATCTCTTGGGTTAAGGGGCAGTATATCTTGCAAGTCAATCTATTTGATATTGCTAATAAATCTCCCTGGTCTGTTTGTGTTGTTTATGGGGCTGCTCATGAGGAGCAGAAACAGGGTTTCTTGACAGAATTTGCTGATATTTGTGGCCATATCACGGTTCCCTATATTGTGGGAGGTGATTTTAATATTTTGAGACATTGTGGGGAAAAGAACAAGAACTGGCATCATTCTCCTTATGTTGATTTGTTTAATTCGATTATAAACTCCCTGAATCTTTGTGAAATTCACACCTCAGGGGGGATGTACACTTGGTCTAACAAACAAAGTCACCCCACTTTGGAAAAGCTTGATAGAATTTTGATGTCCAGTTATTGGGAGGATTTATTTCCTAAAGTAACGGTTAGAAAGCTTGTGAGAGACATATCTGATCACCATGCTTTGCTACTGGAAACTGACTCAAATGCATGCAAACCCCGTTGAAAAGGGAATTTCGTTTTGAAATGAGTTGGTTAAAAAATGAGGAGTTTCTGCCTAAAGTGGCTGAGGTCTGGAGACAACCTGTGAGATCAAATAACCCTGTTGATATTCTTAATATCAAACTTAAGAGATTTAAAAGATACTTTAAGGGATGGGGTTCCCACATGTTTTGCCATTCCAAGAAAAGGAAAAAAGAGTTAAGAGAGAGGCTTACTCTTATTGAGGGGTTGGAGGAAAGTGCTCCTTTAATACCGGATCTTCTTGAGGAAAAGATGGAGATTCTGGTAGAGTTAAATGAACTTTTAATTAATGAAGAGCTATACTTATTACAACATCTCATGAGAAGTGGTTGCTTCAGGGTGATTAAAATACTGCTTATTAACAAAAAATTGCTAATGGTAATAAGAGGAAGCACACTGTGCATTCCCTGACTGTGGGGGATAGAATAATCGAAGGTACTGATAATCTCTTGAACCATGCAACCGAGTTCTATAAAGAACTGTTTGGACCTGCCCCGGGTAATTTGCTGATGATGGATCAGGACATGTGGGGTGTGGATGAAAAATTAAATGAGGCTGACGTTGCGGTTCTTGAACAACCTTTTTCGGTGAAAGAAGTTAAAGATGCTCTGTTTTCTATGAAGAGCAATAGAGCTCCAGGAATGGATAGTATTCCTGCAGAGTTCTACCAAACCTGTTGGAATATAGTTGAGGGAGATATTATGGCCATTTTCAGGGCGTTTTATGAGGGATCTTTAGAATTGCATAGGTTGAACTATGGGGTTATTACCCTTTTGCCTAAAGTAGCTAGTGCTAAGAAGATTCAACAGTTTAGACCTATTTGTCTCCTTCAGTGTCCATATAAACTTGTGACCAAGGTGCTAGATAATCGAGCGGCGATGTTTGCTGGAAAGCTTTTTAGTCTTCATCAAAATGCCTTTATTAAGTATACCCAGGTTAAAAAAAGAACTGGGGTGGTGCTGAAGTTGGATTTTGAAAAGGCGTACGATAAGGTGAATTGGGATTTCCTCTTGGAATGCTTAAAGTTGCGGGGTTTTGGGACTCGCTGGATCACTTGGATACATGAGGTGCTGGAAGAGGGTACGGTATGTGTGAAACTTAACAACACAACGGGCCGATATTTTCGTAGTTTCAAAGGGGTGAGACAAGGTGACCCTCTATCGCCCTTTATTTTTAACATCGCTGCGGAGTGTTTGAGTAAGATGGTACGGATGGCACAAAGAAACCGCTTAATTACTGGTCTTGCCTCGGACCTGATTGAGGGTGGTATTGCTATACTACAGTATGTGATACGTCCAAAACGTATCTATAATTGCTGCTTGCTCCATGCATGTTTTGTGTGATATTGCTATGATCTAGATACACTTTCATACACTTTTGATCATATTTGGACTAACCTATTAACTCAGTGCACCACAGTGCCAGTTCCTGTTTTCTGCTGTTTTTCTATTTCAGTTTTCCCCCATATAAAAAGTGCCAGAAAAATTCTGGGAAAAATATAGGAAAATCAGCGTACAAGAAGCTTCGCGAAGAGCCCGAGTGGGGCCAGAGGGGAGCCAGGGGTGGCCCAGGTGGCCACCCGGCGCGGCCACCCCCTGGGCCGCGCCAGGGGGGCGCCAGGGGTGGCCCAGGTGGCCACCCGGCGCGGCCACCCCCTGGGCCGCGCCAGGGGGGCGCCTGGGGCCCCTGGTCCACCTCTGGCTGCCCCCCTTCGCCTATATATTCCCCGTGACGTGAAACCCTCGAGGACAGAACCCTTTTTCGCGATCTCGCCTCTGTTCCGCCGCCGCCGCGCTTCCGAGATCGGGAGCACCAGAAGACCTCTTCCCGGCACCCTGCCGGAGGGAGGGTTGACCTCCGGGAGTCTCCTCTCCACCATGGATGCTTCCCGGATGTCTTGTGAGTAGTTTTCCTTGGACCATGGGTCCGTGATCAGTAGCTATGTGATGTTCTCCTCCCCTCTTTGTTCTTCATGGTTTAGACCTCGTGAGCTGCCCTACATGATCGAGGCACTTTTGTAATCTTTCTGCTGTTGCTATGCTGAGTTTGATGGGATCTGATGGATTATGAGATTATGTTCAGATTGTGATTGAGTAATATATTTGGTTCTTATCTCTTATATTTTTGTTCCTAAGTAATTCTTGCATGTTCTTCGTTGTTGTTTATTGCTTTGTCCAAGTAGTAGGTAGTAACCCCAAGAGGGAACGTTTTGCTCGATTGTGGGTTCATGCCCCCCGATGACACGCTTGAGTGACAGAAACATGAGTCTAGGGGATGTGTTGTTGCCACAAGGGGGAAAACAACGGTTCTTGTAACCACGGTTGCAAGGATTGTTTACTTTACGCAAAGTGATTTTTAATGCAGTTGTCTGTTGCTTTGGGTTTACACTTTGGGTGGGGCTCGCAACTTAATACCAGCGAGATGTTCTGGATATATATCTCAAGGTGGATGATTAGTAGTAGATGCAGTTGGATTTCGGTTTACTTATTTTGGCGTACTGCCCATGCTTTTGAGCCTCTTCCTTTCTTTTGTAACATAGTTAGCATTGCGGTGCGTTCATAATCCTGTCAATTGCCCTTCTGTAATTTGTTCACCTCGCATAGCAGTTTTATCGTCTTTTGGGAGAGAGACATCACTAGTGAACATCACGTATCCGGGTCCATATCCTCATTACTGTTTACACGCTCATTTAATTTTCTGCTTTTACTTTCAGTTGCTATCATTATCCCTTGCATTTGATCCTTTGTGAACAACAAGACCGGAGAGATTGACAACCTCTCTGAACTTCGTTGGGAACAAAAAAATTTGTGTCTGTGTGCAGGTCCGCGTCAGTTGCGCCGCTGACACCTACTTATCATCTCTGGAGTCCTACTGGAGACAAACCTTGGTATCTTTACTGAGGGAAATTTGCTGTTGTGCTACATCACGCCTTCCACTTGGGGTTTACCAACAAAGGGCGAGAAATCACTATCATTACCTCGCACATCAGTATGTGGATGATACGGTACTGTGCATCGAACATGAGATTGAACAGGCCCTGAATCTTAAACTCCTGTTACACATGTTTGAGCTTATATCAGGGTTGAAAATTAATTTCCTCAAAAGTGAAATTTTATGTGTGGGTGGTGATAACCAGATATTATAATCTTTTTCGGATTTATTCAATTGTCAAATTGGGCATTTTCCGATGAAATATCTGGGAGTTCCTGTAGGATACTCTTATCTCAGATGTGCGGATTGGGACTTTTTGGATGCAAAGTTCCTCCTGAAATGTGATTCATGGTTAGGAAATGTATCTTCTTCGGGAGGCAGGCTAATTTTGCTCAATGCGAACCTGTCCAGTGTATATTTTTACTATATGTCAATGTTTCTGATCCCCAAAACTGTGATTAAGAAACTTGATTCACATCGGCGGAGTTTTTTCTGGCAAGCTAAAAATGGGAAGAAAAGATACTATATGGTGAGATGGGACCGGGTCTGTAGGTCAAAGAAAAAAGGTGGTCTAGGTGTAAAAAATCTGCATAGACAGAATATGAGTTTACTCACAAAATAGTGGTGGAAGCTTGAGAAATATAAGGGGCTGTGGCAGGATGTGGTTTGGGCCAGATACTTTAAAAATGATAGTGTGTCTACTGTCAGAATGAAAATCAATGACTCTCCATGCTGGAAAGCGATCATGAAGGTGAAAGACACTTATATGAAGGGGAGAAAAATTGTAGTTAAATCTGGAAACCTGGCTGATATGTGGCATGAAAGAATTGATGAAGGTGAGCCCTTTTGTAGAAGGTACCCTGATCTATTTGCTATCTGCCAAGTTCCAAACTGTACGGTGGTACAAGGTTTGGGAGCTACTGAGGCTGAGTTTTTTCGCCGTAACCTGACTACTGATCTTCGCAATCAGTGGACTGTTGTGGTGAGATACTGGAGAAATATGTGTACCTCGACAGATGATGACGAAGTGTCATGGGGTCTAGGGCATAAAAATAAATTTACAACAAAATCAGTGTATGAATTGCTCGAGAATCCTCTTCATGGTTGTGATTATCGATGGGTATGGAATGCCAGAATCCCTCTTAAGATTAAGATTTTCTTATGGCAGCTCCACCAAGATGCTGTTCTTACTCGTGAAGCAATGAAGAAGAGAAAGTGGATGGGTAATCCCCAATGCTCTTTTTGCTCTGGTTTGGAAACAAGAGAACATCTGTTTTTTACTTGTCCAGTTGCGAGAGTGGTTTGGAGGACTGTAGCGTCCGTTTTCGGTGTCGACTATTGCCCTAATAACATATGGCAATATTTCACATGGTGCTTTGCTCTGTTCCCTGAAGGGGAGGCGTTGTATACTCTGGGTTTGGGAGCTATATGTTGGGCTATATGGAACTGTCGTAACAGAGCCACCTTTGAGTTTAAAATTTTGAAATCTCCTTTCGAGGTAGTTTACTTGGCATGTTCGTATATTTTATACTGGGCAGGTCTGCAGAAGACGGTGGCGGATGCTGACGAATTGAAGACGGGGGCGGCGATGCTGAAAGCGAATGCTTCCCAGATGATGAGGATATGCGAGGCGGTGAGGGGTGAAGATCGCTGAAACTCACGTTGGTTATGTGATCTTAGATTAGCTGTATTTTGAGTGATGCGAAAGCCTTGGGCTGTTAGAACTGTCATATGGTTGTTGGTTGTAATATGATGTACTGTTTTTGGATGGGCAATTGCGTTGGGTTTTCTCCCCATAGCCGGGGCTCGATCCGAGCCTTTAGGAGGTGGGCTTCCCAACGTAATTGATCACATTCCCCCTTCTCCCTTCCCTTCTCTGGGTTACTTTACCGAACTGGTGTATTTCTGTTATAATAATGGAAAGGGGTGTGTGCCCGGGTCCAAAAAAAAAGTGCTTTCTTTTATGCCTTTAAGCTAGGCATAAAGCAAAAAAGATCAAGTTTTGTTAAGAGAGAGAGAATAGCTAGACCGTGTGACGGACTCAAAAGGTAACTTAATCTTCTTCCTAGGGAAGTGTTCCATCCCCTTTTTGAGAGGGAATTGAAATTTTATATTCCCCTCTTTTATGTCAATAACAGCACCAACGGTGCGAAGAAAAGGACGTCCCAAAATAATTGGACATAAAGGTTCACACTCTATGTCCATAATAGTGAAATCAACGGGAACATAATTGTCATTGACAATGATAAGAACATCGTCGATCTTCCACAAAGGTTTCTTTACGGAAGAATCAACGAGACGAACACCAAAAGAACAAGGATCAAAAGGTTTCAATTCAAACATATCATACATTCTTTTGGGCACAATGGAGGTACTAGGTCCAACATCACATAAATCATAGCAAGAGAAGTTATTCAATTTAATTTTTATCATTGGATCCCAACCATCTTCTAGCTTCCTAGGTATGGAGGCTTCTATTCTAAGATTATCCTCCCTAGCTTTGATGAGAGCATTAGTGATATTCTCCATGAAGGCAAGATTCAGTGTGCTAGTGTGCGGGTCTCTAGACATTTTGTGTAGTAAGCTAATAACTTCTAAGAGGGTGCAACTATCAAAATCAATGTCACTACTATCAAAGGTGGTAGTGGTGTCATCTAGGCTCACTTGTTTGAAAGCCTCTATGTTCATAGGTGTTTCTTCTTCTATGGTTGAGGTAGTAGCATCACCATTAATAGGTCCAATGGGAGTAGAAGTGTGTTGGGTGCTAAAAGTTTGGGTATCCTCAACAACTTGGATAGTAGAAACAGTGTGGTGTGTAGGAAGGCTCTTAATTCTATCCTCTTCCTCTTTTTCTCTAGCCCATATTTCATTAAGTTTAGCCATCATCCTAATATTTTAATTGATTTGCAATTGGATAGCATTAATAGGAGTGACCTTCCTCTCCTCGAGGGGAGAAGTTCTAATTTTAAGCATCTCAATATAAAGGGCTAAGTTGTCTACCTTCAAAGAGAGATTATCTAATTTGTCTAATCTTTCCTCTACACTCTTATTGAAGGATTTTTGAGTAGTGATAAATTCTTTAAGCATGCTTTCTAATTCAGAGGTGGGGTTCTTGTTGCTAGGATAAGTGTTGTTGTTCTCATAATTGGATGGGAACGGTCTAGGATTGCTAGCAAAATTTCCCTATAAACATTATTATTGAAGTTGTTTCTAGAGATAAAGTTCACATCTACTTGTTCATGAGCGATCAAAGAATTTAAAGGGACATCATGAGGATTAATAGAAGATTGCTTGGTAAGTAGAGACATAATAAAGTCAACTTTTTCATTTAGGGAGGAACTCTCCTCGACAGAGTTTACCTTCCTACCTGTTGGAGCTCGTTCGGTGTGCCATTGGGAGTAATTGGTCATCATCTCATCTAGAAGTTTTGTGGCAGCACCAAGTGTTCTTGACATAAAGGTTCCTCCCGCGGCCGAATCTAACATGTTCCGCGAGGTAAAGTTCAAGCCTGCATAAAAAGTCTGGATAACCATCCAAGTAGTCAAACCATGTGTAGGGAATTTCTTAACAAGAGATTTCATTCGTTCCCAAGCTTGGGAAACGTGTTCATTATCCAATTGCTTAAAATTCATAATGTTACTCATCAATTGGATAATTTTATAAGGTGGGTAGTACTTCCCAATAAAAGCATCCTTGCACTTATCCCAAGTATCTGTGTTATTCCTAGGCAAGGATTGAAACCAAATTTTAGCTCCTTCCCTGAAAGAGAAAGGAAAAAGCTTAAGCTTAACAACATCTCCTTCTACTTCTTTATACTTTTGCATATCACATAGCTCAACAAAATTGTTTAAGTGTAAAGCAGCAGCATCTCCAGCACCAGAGAATTGATCTCTCATAACAAAGCTAAACAAAGAAGGTTTAATTTCATAAGAGGTAGCTGAAGTGGCAGGTGTGGCAATAGGAGTGCAGATAAAATCATTGTTGTTGTGACTAGTGAAGTCGCACAACTTGGTGTTTTCAGTAGAACCCATAGTAGCAGCAAGTGGGACAGGCAATTTTTTTGTGATTTTCGATAATGGACACTAAGATAAAAACTAAAAGGTAAACTAACAAGACTAAAAAGCAAAGGTAAAGATAGTGTGCAACTCCCCTATCTTGAAGATTGGAGTCTCGGCAACGATGCCAGGAATTTGGCAGTTGACAGGACCAATCTTTTGTCGCTTTGGATTCCCCGGCAACGGCGCCAGAAATTTGCTTGATGCGCGAGAGATGATAATGGCTTCTCGCCCTTCGTTGGTTACCCCAAGTGGAAGGTGCGATGTAGGATAGTAGCAAATTTCCCTCAGTGAAGATACCGAGGTTATCGAACGAGTACTCCAAAAGTGACAAGTAGGTGCTAGAGTGAACAATGGCGTCATTCACAACCTAGGTTGCTTATTTTACCTGGACGTGCACACACACAAGTAACTTTACTCCCATCAAAGGTCAGAGAGGTTGTAAATCTCTCCGGCCTTGTTGGTTACAAAGGATCAAACGCAAGGGATAAAGGATAATAGTGATTGCAACTATAAAGTAAATTGAGCGTGTAAACAGTGATGAGAATATGGATCGGGGTCTCATGATGTTCACTAGTTATGTCTCTCTCCCAAAAGACGATAAAACTGCTATGCGAGGTAAAAAAATCACAGCTGGGAAATTGACAGGATTACGGGCGCAAACCAATGCTAACTATGCTACAAAGAAAGGAAGAGGCACAAAAGCATGGGCGGTACGCTAAAATAAGTAGACCGAAATCCAACTGCATCTACTACTAATCATCCACCTTGAGATATCTATCCAGAACATCTCACTGGTATTAATTTGCGAGCCCCACACAAAGTGTAAACCCAAAGCAACAGACAACTGCATTAAAAAAACTTTGCGTAAAGTAAACAATTTTTGCAACTGCAGTTACAAGCACCGTTGTTTTCCCCCTTGTGGCAACAACACATCCCCTAGACTCATTTTTATGTCACTCAAGCTAGTCATCGAGGGGCATGAACCCACAATCATGCATAACGCTCCCTCTTGGAGTCACTACCTACTACTTGTCCAAAGCAATAAACAGCAACGGAGAACATGCAAGAATTACTCAAGAACAAAAATATAAAAGATAAGAACCAAATATATTACTCAATCACAAACTGAATATAGTCTCATAATCCATCAGATCCCAGCAAACTCAGCATAGCAACAACAGAAAGAATTATATATGTGCCTTGATCATGTAGGGCAGCTCACAAGGTCTAATCCATGAAGAACAAAGAGGGGAGGAGAACAACACATATCTACTGATCATGGACCCATGGTCCAAGGCAGACTACTCACAGACCATCCGGGAAGCGTCCATGATGGAGGAGAAGCTCCCGGTGGTCAATCCTCCCTCTGGCAGGGTGTCGGGAAGAGGTCTGTTGGCGCTCCCGATCTTGGAAGCGCGGCGGCGGAACAGAGGCAAGATCGTGAAAAAGGGTTCTGTCTTCGGAGGTTTCCCATGACGGAGAACATATGGGCGAAGGGGGCAGCTAGGGGGGCCACCAGGGGTCCAGGTGGGCCCCAAGCGCGACCCCACCCTAGGGCGCGCCGTGCGGGCTCCTAGGGCCCTGGTGGTGTCCCTCTGGCCCCACTTTGGCTCTTCCGGAAGCTTCGAGTACGCTGATTTTTTATTGTATTTTTTACGAAATTTTTGGAGCACTTTTAATACGAGGGAAACCTGAAATAGAAAAACAGCAGAAAACAGGAACTGGCACTGGTGTGCACTGAGTTAATAGGTTAGTCCAAATATGATCAAAAGTGTATGAAAGTGTATATAAAACATAGAAATATCACACAAACCATGCATGGAGCAAGCAGAAATTATAGATACATTTGGGACGTATCAATACCTCTCTTAGATAAATTTATAAATGAAACTCCAATTGATTTTCCACCTTTTGGTTTTATCCCTAGAAGTATCTTCATTAGGCCTTTATTTGAAAGACCTGTTAAAACTAGTTGTACAATTGAAGAGCTTTTTGATGATCTTGATGATGGTTCGATTGATACAACGTGATTCTTCTTTTTGCTTCTTGCCTAGCTTAAACGCGTAAAAGAAAGCACTTGTTGGGAGGCAACCCAAGATGTTTTTACTTCTGTTTTTAGTGGTCTTGATGATTGTTGCTACTGCAGCAACATCATTGTATCTTTATTTTCAAGCTTTGTGCCAATTTTAGCCTCCGATTGCAAGAAAATTCAAGAGTTGCGACATGCTGCCCAGAAAAAAGATTATGTCCTTGAACGGAAACATTCGCCTAAAATCACCAGATCATCTTTCTGATCTAATTTTTTTTGACAGTGTGCTCTATAAAATTAGCTTTCGGGCGTTTGTGCTGAGATTTTTATTTGAGTTGTAGAAGTACCCCAAAAAAATTATTTACTACCTGGTGGTCTGTTTTTCACAGATTCTGCCACGTTTTGCCTTTCCTCACTGTGGCAAGTCTTGTGCTAGCTTTTTCTTTGGGTTTTTTTTGGCAATCTTGAGAAACAGTAGCCCTTCAAGAAAAAAATTATTTTCAGTAGAGGCAAATTATTTTATTAAGGGTGCTAACCTCTCTAATCAGCTTATGATGAGTTATGTATGAAGGGAGTTTTCAAGTGTGCGAGGAAGATGATGAAAGAAAATCCGGGAGTTCAAACGCTCAAGCTTGGGGATGCCCCCATGCATCCCCAATAAATATCCAAGGAGACTCAAGCGTCTAAGCTTGAGGATGCCCCCGTGCATCCCCTTCTCCATCAACAATCATCAGTTCGTCCTTCGTTCCTCTATATTTTTATCACTTCATGCTTTATGTGCTATGCTTGGAGCGTCTCGCTCTTAGGTTTACTTTTTAGTTTTATTTTGCTTTGCTTGATGTTCATAACAAGTTAGAACCCATCGTTCTTTGTGAGGGAGAGAAACACGCTCCACTTCAAACTAGAACACATCATAGGATTTTCAAGTTTATCTTTATTTTGTTGTGTGTTCTTTATCTTTTCTTAGCTAATGTCATGTTTAGCTCTTAGTTTTCATGTTTATCTTTTTCAAGAGATTTTGTTTAGTTTTTTGCTGGAACTCTCTTTAGTTTCCATGTTTATCTTGTTACGAGAGTTGGTTGTTGCACTGAGTTGTGTCTTGACTTGAAGTAGGTAATTGAGGTTGCTATTCAATTGTAGTAGTAACTTGCAATGGTTTTGAGGTATTGTTGTGAGTAATGTTTGAACTTTTGGTGTCAAGAGCTCTAGCCTATTAGTGATAGGTTTCGTATTTTGGGCAATCCGTGTTTATTTTCAAAAACTACACAAACTAGTTGAGAACTCTAGCTACTAGATGGATCACTAATCTTTGGAGGGGTCGGATATTAGAGTACACTCACGTACCATGAGTCGAGGATGCGCAAGGATAACCAAACCCCCATACACTCCTCCTCGGGGTACTTGTCTCTTTGTGCACCTCCTGATTTGATTGAGAGTTGCCTATAATAAGTGCATGAGTTCTTCGGACTAACGTAAGTATTGAAAGTTGAAACTTCCACCTCCTCATATTTGCTAGCCTCTTCGGTACCATGCATTGCATATAACCCACAACTGCAGGGGATCTAGACAGTCTTCGCGTGTAAGAATAACCCAATTTATAGATTTGACTCAAGGGGATCCAAAGAATACCCACAAGCTTTAACAGTGGAGTTGTCAATTCCACCGCACCTGAGATACACTTACTTGAAACAAGATATTAATAGCAACTGCGATATGGATGTGATGATAGCAACGGATATAGTGGTAGTGAAACAGCGAAAGCAAACAACTAGTAACCAGCATAATTAAAAACATTGTAGGCTAGGGAGATGGATGGTTAGGCGCTGCATGGATAAGACACATCATGTATTTAACTTGGGGAAAGGCACACAGAAAAGCAATGATCATCTAGGCATAAATCAAACATCAGGCATGTATCCCATAGGTAGTTGTACGTGCTTGCAATAAGAACTTGCACAACATCTTTTGTCCTACCATCCCACTACGAACGGGGCCAAAAGGAACTTATGGAGATTAAGGTGCTCCTGTAAAAGAGCACCGGAACAAAGCATTAACAAGCAATGGATACATGGAATCCTCAAACTATAATCCGTTCCCTTTGGTGTCCCAAGCTGTCACCTTTCGGATCGCCGGTTCCGGACTATAACAGGTGCATACAACTCATAGATAGGATCAAGAACACAAATATATTCATGAAAACACATAGGGTTCTAATATGAAATCATGGCACTCGGGCCCAAAGTGACAAGCATTAAGAGCTACAAGTTGAAGAAAAGATGATAAACAACAATCTAGATGATAGGCAACATGCCCCCAACAATCTGATAAACTATTACATGATCTCACTCATCCAATCCCTACCATCCCCTTTGCCTACAACAGGGAATTACTCACACATGGATGGAGAAGTCATGGAGGAGGATGGAGTGGCGATGATTATGATGATGGCGATGATCTCCCCTCACCGGAGGCTAAAATAGCCTCCAGATTAGCCCTCCCGTAGAAGAACAGAGGGTGGCGGCGGCTCCGCGGCGTGAATTGGGAAAACGACTTCTGTTTCGGGGTTTCTCCGTCACGGGAATAAATAGGAGCCTCGGTAGGGCACCAGAGGAGGGGGGAGGCCCCCAGGCTGCCAGAGGGCACGGCCCCACCCCTGGCCGCGCCAGGGGGAGCCTGGGGCCCCCTTGGCTGTCCTCTGGTCCCACTTCTGGCTTCTGGCTCCTTCGGGTGCGTGGATTTTCTGGTATTTTTCTGGGAATTTTCTGAGACGTCCAAAAATCCATTTTCCTGCACACAATAAAACCATACAAGCAGCTCTTCTGAAAATAGCGTTAGTCCGGGTTAGTTTCATCCAAATCATGCAAGAATGAGGGCAAAACAATAGCAAAAGTGTTTGGAAAAGTAGATACGTTTGAGACGTATCAAATCCCCCAAGCTTAGCATATTGCTTGTCCTCAAGCAATTCAGTACAACGAACTGAACGCGACAAAGAAAACTTTGACAAACTCTTTTGCTTCAATAGATGTATATAAGCATGTACTACGAAAAGAATTTAGCAAGTATCAAAACAATGCTATGAGGACAATGCACGAAGCAGTCCTTCTTTCAAGTGATCAATCACAAACAACTAAAAGCAAATAATATGCTACTAAAAATCAAGACAGGATTACAATGCACAAAGCTTGAACATACTAGAGTGGTATTTCGCTAGCCTCCATGAGTGAAGCAAAACATAAATGCAGAAACTCCTCCGGAGTTTTAAAGGAGACTAGAACTAGAAATTTCAGAATAAATAATACCACAATCATGCAAAAGACAATGTAGTACTTTGGGACAATGCACATTACACTCAGAATAACAATTATGCTCTCCTAGTTGGTGCTTTGAAGAAAGAAGGTGGAGACTCTAGAACCGTGGAGTTTGATGGAAAGGTTGAAAACCCGTGGATGGAAGAAAAGACTAAACTTGTACCAGAACTCTCAGTTTTGAAAACAGGGATAAAACGTGTTTTGGGAGGTGCATGCTTCGTCAACGAATGCTAGTAGACAACTCAATCACCTCTTACGCTAGACATGTTTCGAGGAACGGCTCCCAAGATGGAGACGATCACGTCCCCTTAATCTCCTTTGTTTATCACTGCCAAAGTTTTCTGATTTCTCATAGACAAAGCGTGAAGGAGGGTTTGTTGGTTGTGATTATCTTTTGTGAGCTGGGCGCACTCATGCCGGTCCCTCCTCGTATTAGGGGTTTGTAGATTAGACATGCAATCCCGGAATAAAACATGTCTAACATAAGACGGTCATGAATTACCTACTACTTCCTCATGAGCTAAAACAGAGGCACAACACATGAGTGCTTTTAAATAATTTCGAGATGGTACAAGAAAGTCTTCGTTAGGATGGCCGATAAATACCACATAGGAAGGTATGGTGGACTCATATGGAAAAACTGGTTTCAAGGATTTGGGATGCACAAGCAGAAATCCGCTTAGTGCGAGCGAGGGCTAGCAAAAGAATGGAAAGCGACCAAGTAGAGAGCAATAACAGTCATAATCATGCAGAGCGACAAAGTAACATTGAATTGGGCAAGAAAATGATATAACTATTCTGAAATTCAGAGATCATCAAGGCATAGCAGACTTTTCATTCATAAACATGTGTAAGCATGTGCCAAATCAATCCAAGAATTCTCCAAAGGAAAATACCACTGCAGTATGCCAAACTATGAACAGTGCACTGCATGTAAATCATTTCAACAACACATTATGTACTCTAGCTATTTGGAATTAGCCACAAGGAAAGCATGAACACTGGGAAAGCATTGTAAACATAGCACTATGTCGCTACAAGCTGGTCTCTAAATCATAAGTACAAGCATATGTACAAAAGTAGAAACAAAAAGAGTTCATACCGGTTTTCCTTGTTGCGTCCCTTTCGTCGATCTTCGTCATCACTACCTTGTCGCTTGCATGATTGAACGTAGGAAAATATAATCAAGTGCAAATGCCATCACGGACTCGAGCTGAACTCTGCAACAAAGCAAATTAAAGAGAGAAAATAAATCTTTTTGGATTTTTTTAAAGATTTAGCGAAAGAAAAGAGAAATCTTTTTGTTGTTTTTGCAAAATAAAAGAACAAAGAAGAACGGGCAAAAACTTCGAAAAGATCAAAGCAAATAAAATGAAAACGGATAATACAATGGAAAGGTGAGAACGGAACGTACTCCCCCAAGCTTAGGCTTTTGGCCTAAGTTGGTAGCAGCTACTGCCCCCAGGAGCCTTCTGCTCCGGGGTAAGGGTAAGTCCAGGAGTCGTATGAGCCCTCCGGTGCGTACACCGAAGTCCTCGGATCCTCCCATGAGGAAGGCCCTGCGCTCCAAGCGGAAGAAGATCCCTCACCATGATCGATGAAGGTCTCTCCCTGGAAAGGTGGGAACTCACCATGCTCCTCCTCATCGGGCACAACCCCCTTCATGGGGTTATGCGGCTGGTAATTAGCCATGAACTCATCGAACTGAATTTCGTTGAAGGACCATCCATTCCTGCGAGTGTTATCAAACAAAAGTGGTGCAGGTAGACGGATCTCACGAGTAATGGTCCTTTCAAACCTCAAAATATAATCAAGGTTACCAAACTGGGAAGTCATGGTAACAAACTTATGCCTCTTCATAGCCGCAAGATCGAGACTCGCATACGAAAAGGGAACATCATCAGGATGCGGGGTGCGCTTGAGAGACTCAAGGATAAGTGTGGCGTAAACGCCACCATATAAATCGCCCTTGTTACTGTTCGTAACAAGGCGCCGAGCAATCAAGGCACCCACATTATAATCATTCTTATCAGAGAGGGCGTTCGCATAAATAGCGAAATCTGGTGCAGAACCATTGCTCGTGTTGTCACGAGCTAACACCCCTCTAGCAACAAAATACGCGAAATACCTGAGGTGTGGAAACAGAATGCTAGAAATCTTCGTGCGCCGAATGTCGGTCTCCTCCTGGCAGCAAAGGGAGTTGAAGAGGGTCCTCAACCCGGAAGGCTGCATGGTCATCTTAGTTGTCTGAGCAACATTCGGCACACCTATTATATCACAAAACTGTGCCAAAGACATGGTTATGAGATCGTTATAAAGTTTGAACTCAACGGTTCTAGCATCATGGTTATAACAAAAACTGTTAACAAAGCAGAAGGTAAGCTTTTTGTATTGTATCACACGACATAAAGATAGCCGTGTCAAACTTGCATTGGCACAAAGGCCATAAAATTCCTCCTTAATTCCTACAGCTGTAAGAAAATCATCGCACGGATACATCATTGCGCATGCTGGATTTGTGTCTTCCAACAACTCAAGGGGCACATGATCTTCATTGTAGCTCACCCTAACTGCTGAGGGTGAAGCTGCAGCTCTAGTGAATCGATCGGAGCGCTCGGGCTTCTTCTTCCCAAGCCACCCCTTTGCTTTTCCAAAGAAACTCATTTCTAAATTTTTTGACAATTCACAAAAACAAGGATTTAAACAAAGTGAGTTGAGGCAAACTACTCTACTCACTTACCTAAGGCATAAACTTGCATCAAAACTTGGAAAATAAAATTCTACACATGCATGCAAGCTCATATGAACAACACCAAGAGTTACTAAATACTCACAATTGAGGCCACCAATCAAAAATCTAATTGGAGGGGTGAAGGAGTTACATACCAGGGAGTATTTGCTCAAAATCTAAGCTCGAATGGTGGGCTGTAGAGAGAGATCGAAAATCGCCTCCAAGAACAGCAAGAACGCAAAAACTGGAGCAGAACTCGTGTTTTTTGGAGAGAGAGGAAGGAGGAGGAAGAAGACATACCTGGAGGTGGGGCTTGTGGGCCCCAGACGCCCTGTGGGCGCGGCCAGGGGCCAGGCTGCGCCAGCTGGCCGCCTGGGCCACTGGTGGCCCCCTTGGTCAGCCCCAGGTGCCTCTGGGTCACTCCCGGCATGGATATTTTTAATATAATTTATCTGACAACTTCACTGTTGAAAAAATTTCGAAGTTCAAAAAGCTGCGAATTTTTTTGAAAACTTGAAGCAGTGATTAGAGTTGTGAAGTTTCAAAAACATATAAACTTGGTACAGCAAGGAGAATAAAAGCTAAGGCAAATGAAAACATAACAAGCTCCACTTTTTACCTATATAAAACATGCTTACCAGCAAGGTTGATCAAGTCTTACCAACAAACCGGCGATATATAGAGCAAAAAGTCTCACCTCTTATGGAGTGGTCATTGCACCTTTACTTTAATGGACATTGTCCCCACCATGATGGTTTTGTATTTGTGGTGCACATGTAGAGGACAATCCCATTCTCCAATCTTCACGGTCTCGATATTCTCTATAGAGTTGAGGCCATGCATTTTGTCAATCTTCTTCGGAAAATACACTGACGAGGGGTTGACCCCACGATTCCTACGGATAAGCCTACCTGGTGTCCCTGAAGACAGAAGGCCCACGAAGATACAACCTTGGCCCGCTAATTGGCACCGACGTAGGAGTCTGCGACTCACAAGGAAGGTGCGAAGACTTGCCGTACGGAGCAAGCTAGGGTTAGGAAAACTTACCTGTAAACGTGGATGAACTCCCCGAGACCTAGCCCAGTATATAAGGGCTAGGAGGGGCGACGCCAAAGGCAGCCAATATCATCTGTAATCCTAGCCTTGAGCGCTCCAGCCTCGGCATCCACTGTAATCGCATCTCCCTCATCAATAATATCAAGCAGGAATGTGTCCTCCTGTTTGCCGATGAGCTATCGTCCAACCTGTGCCTCTCATGACTAACCCATGGTCCCTGACCATGGGATTTACCGGGGTTGATCCCCGCCAATTGGCGCCGTCTGTGGGAACCGCACAGGTTGGGAACGCGATCTCGGTGGCCTCGTCACCAGCAACCGTCAAGACAGCGACTCCGTCAACACCCGTCGACTCTATGACTCGAGCAGGTTCCAATCTGCTCGGATCCCTCGGCTTCTTCAACAACTACATCAAGATCTACATCAATCTCACGGAGAAAACTAGAAAATTTTCGAGCGCGTCACTCAAAGATCGACATCAACAAAAGCACTCACGCGCAGCCAACAGGACAAAAAACGTCTGTGTTCGGGCACTCGCGACGGCGACTCGGAGCTAATCTCGACAATCCCTTCGGTGGAAAGATGCGAAATCCAATTTTCGAAAATCTGTGAAAATTTTAGATAACTCCAACGGCTGGATCTCCGTTGGCGACCCACGCACTGAAGCACTCTCGAAATCTGAAGGAACTCCGCGCGACTCCAGCAAATAAATTCCCGACATTAGCTTGGCCGTCAACTTGAAGATCCCTCCAGTGAAAGCATGCAGGTTTCAATTCCCCATCAGCACAAAAAAATTCAGAAACTTCCAACGGTTAGATCTCCGTCAGCGGCACTCGCACTGCAACGCGTTTTTGGATCTACGCAAGATCGCGAATTTCCAATCGCGGATTCGGGTTCAATCTTGACCCACAAGGCTTCTACTCCAACTCAACATGCCATGGATGACTCGCCAAGGTTTCTACATCGACTCGCGCCGCTACAACGACATCACACAATGAACAATCGAAGGAACCCGCCCGGCGGGTCAAGTCCTGCTCGGTCACTCGTCGCACCGTCAACTCCAAGCACACGAATCATCCTGCGCCGAGCTCCTTTGTATGGGCTCTCCCGTACCGAGCTCCATCGCGCAGGAATCGCCGCATCGAGTCCTCTCGTCACTCGCCGGATAAATTCATCACGACGATTTTGCCACGCAACTCCGCGGCCTCAACACTCGGGGGCTCGCGGACTCGGGGGCTGAACGTCGCAATCGCCGTCACATCGACTCCGTTCTCGCCTCGTCGACTGCTCATCGTCGACTGCTCATCTTCGAGATCCTCCGTCGCATCGATCCTACAGCTAAGTTTTCTTTACATTCTTATGCTATGAATCCAAAACCTTTATACATTCTCGATCAGTCGCCAAAGACGACTACGCAGTCGCACACAAACGTCTGAGGGCTACAAAATCATTCTTTGGATCATGCCCAGTTTTATATGTTGTTTATTCGCGTTCGTCAAAATAGTGAGGCTGGGTACCAAAAGGCCGCTCTTGTCTCCGGGTTCAACAAGTCTGGCATCGCGTCCCTGTTACCCGGCAGGAGTTTGCTGCTGGAGGGCCTACTCACAAAAAGACACGCTTAAACTGTATATGAAGCTACATTTTCCACTCAACAAAAGTGCAATGTCTACAAATCAGGCACCTTACAATTCTTTTGTATATCGCGCAAGTACATCTTAATAAAATTACACCTTTTTCTCCTTCTTAGCAGATGCTCGGGGGCTGGGCGCCCTCATGGCGCGGCGACGTCAATCTCCTCGTCCACGACTGATCCCTACAACAACTCACGCCTACGACGCAACACCCGAGTCGAGCACTTCCTCGGATGACAATTACTCAACGACGAAGAAGTCTTGAGTCTATGCTCGACTGCAAGCAGTCGAACATAGCCTCGGGGGCTAATACCATCGGGAGCACTGACGCGCACCTGACGATCACTACTCGCGCAGCTGACAAGAACGAAGGGGTTAGCTTAAAAACAACTTGAGCCTATGCGTGAATCTACGAGTCACGCATAGCCTCGGGGGCTACTCCCATCGGGAACGCTGATGCGCACCCAACGACCGCTTGACTCGGCAACTTCTCCCCACCCTACGATGAAACAAGAAGACGAGCCGGACTGCAATTTTGATGCTTCATCCAAATACTCCCAACGACCGCTCGACTGGGCAACTTCTCCCCACCCGACGAGGAAACAAGAAGACGAGCCGGACTGCAATTTCGATGCTTCATCCAAATACTCCCATCGGGAGCATACTCACGACATCTTCGACCGCTCATCAGCAAATGATCGACACGCACTACGGCGGCTACTGCAGATTCGAGTCCCTACGCGACTCTTCGAGTCCCCTAGGGACTCGGGGGCTACTGACGAGGGGTTGACCCCACGACTCCTACGGATAAGCCTACCTGGTGTCCCTGAAGACAGAAGGCCCACGAAGATACAGCCTTGGCCCGCTAATTGGCACCGACGTAGGAGTTTGCGACTCACAAGGAAGGTGAGAAGACCTGCCGTACGAAGCAAGCTAGGGTTAGGAAAACTTACCTGTAAACGTGGATGAACTCCCCGAGACCTAGCCCAGTATATAAAGGCTAGGAGGGGCGACGCCAAAGGCAGCCAATATCATCTGTAACCCTAGCCTTGAGCGCTCCAGCCTCGGCATCCACTGTAATCGCATCTCCCTCATCAATAATATCGAGCAGGAACGTGTCCTCTTGTTTGCCGACGAGCTATCGTCCAACCTATGCCTCTCATGACTAACCCAGGGTCCCTGACCATGGGATTTGCCGGGGTTGATCCCCGTCATACACCGTGTGTTCTTTGTCATTCACATTGAAAGTAACCTTTCCTTTATTGCAATCAATAATAGCACCTGCGGTGTTAAGAAAAGGTCTACCAAGAATAATAGACATGCTCCCATCCTCGGGCATGTTGAGCACAACAAAATCAGTAAGGATTAAACAATTAGCAACTTCAACGGGAACATCCTCACAAATACCTATGGGAACAGCTGTTGACTTGTCAGCCATCTGAAGAGAGATATCTGTAGGGATTAGTTTTTCTAAACATAATCTCTTGTAAAGAGAAAAGGGCATAACACTCATTCCTGCTCCAAGATCACATAAAGCAGTCCTGACATAATTATTCTTTATGGAACAAGGAATGGTGGGTATACCTGGATCATCAAGCTTCTCAGGAATCTTGCGACTAAAAGAGTAGTTAGCAAGCATAGTAGATATTGCTTCATTAGGAACTTTTCTTTTATTAGTAACAATATCTTTCATATATCTCGAATAAGGAGGTAACTTAATAGCATCAGTCAAAGGAATTTGAAGAAAAAGAGGTTTCATCCACTCACAAAACTTATTGCAATGCTCTTCTTCTTTGGTTTTGAGAGACTTACCTGGAAAGGGCATGGGTTTCTGTACCCATGGTTCTCGTTCCTTCCCATGTCTTCTTGCGATAAAATCTTCTCTAGTGTATTTCTTGCGTTTGTCGGGTGCTTCTTCTTCTCGAACTTCGTGTGGATAATTCTTTTCATCATCCTTTTCAGGCTCAGCGCCGTCTTCAGTCTCAGCATCGAAGGTAGATATACTATTTGGATCATTGGAATTGTCAGCTTATTTGTGCCTCTTCTTCTTCTTCGGAGAGCTAACAATTTCTTCCTCATGTGTTTGAGAATCTTGCTCGATCCTCTTAGGATGCCCCTCCGGATAGAGAGGATCTTGAGTGCTAGTTCCTCCTCGGGTTTTAATCCCGAAGGCCTGTATATGAACCATATGAAAATGCTTCACAAGACATTTAACATCATTAACTGTTCTACCTAGAACATCAAGCAAACTTTTGATAGCAAGGGAATTATCATGCAACTGACTTTGTATCCTCTTATTAAAGTGATTTTGCTTCATAATAAAATTATCAAGCTCATCTAAACATTGATCAGGAGGCTTACCATGAGGGATGTCACTTGCATTGAAATCTAAAAGAGAGTGTACCTCTACCATTGGAGGGTGAGTGGTAGGCTCACACAATTTCTCAATAGGGGGTAGATTCTTCATGTCTTCAGTTTTAATACCCTTCTCTTTAATAGACTTCTTTGCTTCTTGCATATTTCCGGGGCTTAGGACAAGCTTGCCCCTTTTCTTTGGTGGTGGAGGTGGTTCACGGACGGACCAATCTTCGTGGTTCTTGGCAATCTTGCCCATTAATTCTTCTGCATCGTCCGATGTTCTTTTCCTGAAAACACAACCAGCACAACTGTCCAAATAGGATCTGGATTCATCAGTTAGACCAGCATAAAATATATCAATTAATTCATTCTTAGGGACTCCATGTCCCGATCTAGCCTGGATAAGACTGCAATACCTTCCCCAAGCTTTAGGGAGGTTCTCATCCTACAACTGTTTAAAGTTATAAATTCTTCGTAAAGCAGCATGTTGCATATGAGCAGGAAAGTACTTATCAACAAAAGAGTGAGCTAAGTCTTGAGGATTCCTAATGGAACCACATGGTAATGCATCATACCATGCTTTACCACCTTCCTTTAGAGAGAAAGGAAGAAGCTTAGTAACATAGAAATTTCATATCTTCTCATCAGTAGTAAACAAGCCACCTAACTCGGTGAGTTTGGTCAGGTGTGCAATAGCATTGTCATTTTCTCTGCCATAAAAGGGGTCAGCTTCAACCATAGATATAAGTGAAAGATCAACAGAGAAATTATAACCAGGATCATTGATGCATATAGGAGATGTAGCAAATTTAGGATCAGGAACGGTCTTGTTCTGCAGGGAGTGTTTTTCGAGAAGCTTCTTAATAGCATCAGGGTCAGAGTCGTAAAAGTTTGTTATCTCCCTGCATAAATCATCATCAAGTATAATATAATCATCATCAAGGAGTCTCTCCTTGAGTTTACTCAAATCGGGATAAGTGTAAGTTCCATCAAAAGGATAGCAAGTATCAGGAATTTCAATTCCAGATTTTTTTTGCAGCAGCGATCTGTTTCTCAAGAGCGTGACTAAGTGAACAATATCATCAAGAGTAGTATAAGAATCGTCAAAAGTATCGGACATAGTAGCAGATTCAGTAGAGGCATCATGTGGTGAAGGTGAAGCAAACTTACTCATAACTGAAGGTGAATCAAGTGTAGCACTAGTGTTCAGAACAGTACCTTTTCTTGTACGGGATGGTAAGATCGGGACCTTGGGGTCTTCTTTCTTACCCATAGCGGATATATTGCAGCAGGTAAAATACATCAAGTAGACTTGTGAATAAAGCTATGGTCCCCGGCAACGGCGCCACAAAACAGGCTTGATAACCCACAACTCCAGGGGATTGAGACAGTCTTCGCGGGTAAGAATAACCCAATTTATAGATTCGACTCAAGGGGAGCCAAAGAATACCCACAAGCTTTAACAATGGAGTTATCAATTCCACCGCACCTGAGATACACTTACATGCAACAATATATTAATAGAAACAAGATATGGATGTGTTGATAGCAACGGAAATAGTGGTAGTGAAACAGCGAAATCAAACAACTAGTAACCAACAGAATTAAAAACACTGTAGGCTAGGGAGATGAATGGTTGGGCGCTGCATGGATAAGACACATCATGTATTTAACTTGGGGCAAGGCACACAGAAAAGCAATGACCATCTAGGCATAAATCAAACATCAGGCATGTATCCCATAGGTAGTTGTACGTGCTTGCAATAAGAACTTGCACAACATCTTTTGTCCTACCATCCCACTACGAACGGGGCCAAAAGGAACTTATGGAGATTAAGGTGCTCCTGTCAAAGAGCACCGGAACAAAGCATGAACAAGCAATGGATACATGGAATCCTCAAACTATAATCCGTTCCCTTTGGTGTCCCAAGTTTTCACCTTTGGGATCGCCGGTTCTGGACTATAACAGGTGCATACAACTCATAGATAGGATCAAGAACACAAATATATTCATGAAAACACATAGGGTTCAGATCTGAAATCATGGCACTCGGGCCCAAAGTGACAAGCATTAAGAGCAACAAGTTGAAGCAAAGATGATAACCAATAATCTAGATGATAGGCAACATGCCCCCAACAATCTGATAAACTATTACATGATCTAACTCATCCAATCCCTACCATCCCCTTTGCCTATAGCAGGGAATTACTCACACATGGATGGAGAAGTCATGGAGGGAGGATGGAGTGGCGATGATGATGACGATGGCGATGATCTCCCCTCACCGGAGGATAAACAACCTCCAGGTTAGCCCTCCCGGAGAAGAACAGAGGGTGGCGGCGGCTCCGCGGCGTGAATTGGGAAAACGACTTCTGTTTCGGGGTTTCTCCGTCACGGGAATAAATAGGAGCCTCGATAGGGCACCATAGGAGGGGGGAGGCCCCCAGGCGGCCAGAGGGCGCGGCCCCACCCCTGGCTGCGCCAGGGGGTGCCTGGGGCCCCCTTGGCTGCCCTCTGGTCCCACTTCTGGCTTCTGGCTCCTTCGGGTGCGTGGATTTTCTGGTATTTTTCTGGGAATTTTCTGAGACGTCCAAAAATCCATTTTCCTGCGCACAATAAAACCATATAGGCAGCTCTGCTGAAAACAACGTTAGTCCGGGTTAGTTTCATCCAAATCATGAAAGAATGAGGGAAAAACAATAGCAAAAGTGTTTGGAAAAGTAGATACTATTGAGACGTATCAATTGCCTCTTCTCACTCCGAGAGTTGGCGTTCACCTCGCCGGTGCATCCAAACCCTTGGCATGATACGCTCTGTTATCATAAACCTCCTGATATATTTCCTCAAAACAACCACCATACCTACCTATGAAGGCATTTTCATAGCCTTTCCGAGATATATTGCCATGAAACATCCACCTTCTCATGACTTAATCTTCATGTCATACATGTTCCTGCTACACTGGCAGAGGCATACATTTGCATACATCATGATAGTTAGATCTTCTTTATGTTGAGTACCTTGTAAAGTGTGAAAGATCTTCTATACTTCTTGTAAAATGGAGTGTTGCCCTTAAGTGAGGAAAAGATCCCAAAGAGGACAAATTAAAAGATCCCAAAGAGGACAAATGAGAGAGAAATAGAAAGAGCCATTGAGGCCACCAAAAAAAAGAGAAAAGGAAAATAAAAAGAGAGAAGTGGGCAACACTACTATTCCTTTTGAAAGATCCACACTCGTACTACCTCTTATACCTTGTGCTCCATAGAGATGATCATATATGCATATAGCTATGTGGGTACCTTCACACTTTAGAACTTGTCTTGTATATTCCAATGATGAGCCTCCTTAAATGAGCTCTAGGTCTTCTTGAGCGAGCAAGTTGGATGCACCCCCACTAGTTCCATTGGAGAGCTTTTCTTAGCTCATATGTGCATCCGTTGCATGACAATCCCTACTCCCCACATCATATCTACCATTTGGCCCTCTCGCCTACGATTGTCCTCATTGATGTGAGCTTTTCACACCTTTTTGTCTTCCTCCTCCACCATATCTCTCTCATTGACATCCTAAGTGTCAACTCTCGTGCTTACGCTCATCCATTGCATGAGTGCTCAAAATATCGAAAGGGAGTGGATCAAATTGACTTGTACCTGGCTAGTGGTCTAGGGACCAGTCAAGATAAGATTCCAAAGAGGACTAAGTGTGAAACTTTAGTAGATTGAGTGCTCAACAAATAAATATTTTCTCTCCCTCGTATTCCCATCCCCACTTCTTGCACGCAAACACCATCTGGAGACATTCGAGTCACGGACAACAAGAGCTCTTGCACCTTAATGTTCCCTTGTTGCTTGTTTCAATGCTAATATAAACTCTTGCCTGTTATGACTTGAATTGAATTACATACCTTGATTGCTTTACTTAAAAGTTCTTATATGGTTGCTAGCATGTCACCACATAAATTATGCTCGTTATCATTTACCTACTCGAGGACGAGAAGGAATTAAGCTTGGGGATGTCATACGTCCCAAACTTATCAATAATTTATGCTTGCTCCATGCATGTTTTGTGTGATATTGCTATGTTTTAGATACACTTTCATACACTTTTGATCATATTTGGACTAACCTATTAACTCAGTGCACCTCAGTGCCAGTTCCTGTTTTCTGTTGTTTTTCTTATTTCAGGTTTCCCCCATATTAAAAGTGCTCCAAAAATTCTGGAAAAATCCAATAAAAAAATCAACGTACGGGAACCTTTTAGAGTCCCGAAGGGGGGCCGAAGCGGACCCACCAGGGCCCCAAGCGCCCTCCCGGCGCGCCCTAAGGTAGGGCCGCGCCAGGGGGGCGCCTGGAGCCCTGGTGGCCCCCCTGGCTGCCCCCTTCGCATATATTTATCTCTCGACCCGAAACCCCTGAAGATAGAACCCTTTTTTGCGATCTCGCCTCTGTTCCGCCGCCGCCGCGCTTCCAAGATCGGGAGCACCAGAAGACCTCTTCCCGCCACCCTGCCGGAGGGAGGATTGATCTCCGGGAGCTTCTCCACCACCATGGACGCTTCCCGGATGATCCGTGAGTAGTCCACCTTGGACCATGGGTCCATGATCAGTAGCTATGTGATGTTCTCCTCCCCTCTTTGCTCTTCATGGATTAGACCTTGTGAGCTGCCTTGCATGATCAAGGCACATATGTAATTATTTCTGCTGTTGCTATGCTGAGTTTGCTGTGATCTGATGGATTATGAGACTATGTTCAGATTGTGATTGAGTAATATATTTGGTTCTTCTCTTTTATATTTTTGTTCCTGAGTAATTCTTGCATGTTCTTCGTTGCTGTTTATTGCTTTGAACAAGTAGTAGGTAGTGACTCCAAGAGGGAGCGTTATGCTTGATTGTGGGTTCATGCCCCCCGATGACTAGCTTGAGTGACAGAAACATGAGTCTAGGGTATGTGTTGTTGCCATAAGGGGGAAAACAACGATGCTTGTAACCGCGGTTGCAAGGATTGTTTAATTTACGCAAAGTTCTTTTAATGCAGTTGTTTGTTGCTTTGGGTTTACACTTTGGGTGGGGCTCGCAACTTAATATCAACGTGATGTTCTGGATAGATATCTCAAGGTGGATGATTAATATTAGATGCAGTTGGATTTCGGTCTTCTTATTTTGGCGTACCGCACATGCTTTTGAGCCTCTTCCTTTCTTTGTAGCATAGTTACCATTGGTTTGGGCCCGTAATCCTGTCAATTGCCCAGCTGTGATTTGTTTACCTCGCATAGTAGTTTTATCGTCTGTTGGGAGAGAGACATCACTAGTGAACATCATGGGACCCCGGTCCATATTTCCACCACTGTTTACACCCTCAATTTACTTCTCGCTTTTACCTTCTAGTTGCAGATATCATTGCCCTTTTATCTGTTGCGTTTGATCCTTTATAAACGGCAAGGCCGGAGAGATTGAAAACCTATCTGTACTCATTGGGAGCAAAGTTATTTGTTGTGTGTGCAGGTCCAAGTGAAGTAAGCAACCTTGAGTTGTGAACGACGCCATTGTTCACTTTACCACCTACTTGTCGACCTTGGAGTCCTACTGGAGACATAAACCCTATCCTCTACGTTGGGGGAAAATTGCTGTTGTGCTATATCTCAACCTTCCACTTGGGGTAGCCAACGAGGAGAACTACTTCAGTGTCATCAGCGCCATTGTTCACTTCACCACCTACTTGTCGCTGTTGGAGTCCTACGGAAGACAATCTAAACCTTGGTATCTTTGCCAAGGGGAATTGCCACTACGCTACATCTCAACCTTCCACTTGTGGTAGCCAACGAGGAGCACTACACGCTCTCCATCAACATCTCACACGATGTCATTCATTTAGGTGCAAATACTGATACAACTAGATGATGCCCCACATGTTGTTGCAGATTTTTTTTTTGCAAAATATTTCAGTGAAAATGTTTGGTTAAAAGAACCATGTATATTTGAAACAATAACTTTTAAACTAATATATGGATTTAATATAAATATCATAGTAAAATAAAAATTCCCATGCATGCATGTTGCATGTGGGTTTTTATTATGCATAGTGACATATTGAGGTGGGTCTTTCTCATGCATGTTGGATGATGTTGCATGTTGAGAGAAATATGCTAGTGCAGAATGATGTGGCATGCATGATGAGGTGGAGTGTGTGCATGTTGAGAGAATTGGTAGTAGTGGGGAGCAATTTCTTAAGAATGTAAGATTTACTCATATGAGCATAGCACGAGCGCATTTTGTACAAGCTACAGGTTACAGACGAAAGCTTCGTATGGACGAGAGGTTGCGGCTTCCTACATAGGGATCATCGCCGGCGGGGGAGGCCATCCAGGGCAGCGTTAGCACCTCATCGGACTCGTCGTCACCGCAACGAAACAATGTCGATTGTCATGGCTTCGACGTTGACACGATCGACCGGCACGGTCTAAGTAATCATAGAGTTGTTGCCGTTGCTACTTGCTTGCCGTCGACAAAGAAGTTCAAGGGAATCATCTAGGCGTTGCCTTCGTAGGAGAATTTCAGATTGGCACTTGATTTGGGCGCCGATGCGAGAGATTATCAACAAGCGATTTGGGGTTGGAGTCGCAGGACGTACAACTTGATATTGAGTTGAGGATGATGGATAGGGGGGGCTGCAAACGAAAATATTTCTTAAGTTACAATGCGGCAGGGTGACTGTAAATTTTCACTTGGTTGCACGTGAGGCGAAGAATTTAAATTGGGATGTTGAGAAACAGATGGATACACGGATACATGTAGCCATCGAATTCATAAAATATGTTGCCTTGTGTGTACAACTAATATCACATATCAACCACCGAACCATATTTTGAGTTTCAACTTCCCATTCGCCGGCGACGACACGTACAAACGATCAACTAGCTCGAGATCTAAACTTTGATTCTTTCTACTAATATGATATCATGCACAAAATGACACATATTGACATTCATAAGAGGGTGTCTTTTACAAATTGCATAACAAGCACTATTTTACAAACCATGGATGTTTTACATGTTTCTATAAAAAATGTAGTGCATTTAGACACTTGTACTTAGCCTTTACTCTCTTATCCATTTGACTATATTTGTAATGCAGTAAAATGATTTAGTATTTGTTTTTTTTGATAAATATCCTAATTTAGGCAATAACTATGTAACAAAGTTGTTTGATTAACCTTTTGAATTTAACCAATTTAACCCATTATTATTGCAACCAACGAAGCTATGAACCAAAATACCTCATCATACAATATGTTGATGACACACTCATGATTTTGCTTGCTGATAATGACCAGATTATGCATCTGAAAACCTTATTGCAACTATTCAGCCTATCCATTGGATTATGTGTAAATTACTGCAAATCCACCATGGTTTCTATCAATATTAGACACAATGAAGTCTCTGAACTTGTTGCCAATTTTGGATGTGTTGTTGAAAATCTACCTTTCACATACTTGGGGCTGCCACTTGGTACCACCACGCCATCAGTCCAAGATCTTATGCCTATCATCTAGAATTGATAAACTCAATGATCAATTCTATCCCCATATTTTGCTAAGTGCTCCCTCATAATGCATGTGACAATCCTTGATCATGCTAACAAATCTAGCAGAAATTTTATGTCAAAGATATCAATAATGGTGGCAAATGTTTGGCAAACAGGAAGATGATATGCTGACCAAAAATCCAAAGTAGACCTGGAGTGCTTAACTTGAGAACCCAAAATATTGCTCCGTTGATTAAAACCTCCACAAATTCTTCAATCATGCTGATATACCTTGGGTTAACCTGATATGGCAACTTATTATGATAATGGACACGCCCCTCATGCCACTAATCCCAAGGGATCTTTCTGGTGGAAATATTTCATCAACATGATGGACATTTATAGTGGTATGACTAAATATAAAGTTGGTTATGGGAACACCATTATGCTATGGAAGGAATGCTAGTGAAATGACATCCTTATGAGAACTTTTCCTCATATGTTCTTTTTTGCTCAAAATGAAGATATCTTTGTTAGCAAAACTCTGGAAACTCTTGATTTATATGATCTTTCCCAACTTCCATTATCAATCATTGCTCATCAACAGTTCCACCAATTTGCTACAATGACTGAAGCTATCAGACACATGATTGTTAAGGTTGCATGGGAAGTTCATTGGGGATTTGGAACATTTTCCACCAAGAAAGTTTATAACAGTCTAGTTGGTGCACATCCCACCTACCCACTATATTATGGATTTGGAAGAACTGCACACTTCCAAAACTCAAATTATTTTGCTAGTTATTATTATATGATAGGCTCAACACCCATGATCTTTCTTACCATAAAGAACTTCCACCTGGATTCCATAGTATGCGTACTATGACAAGATTATCCTAGAGAGGACATAATCCACCTATTTTTTGGATGCCAATACAACCAAGGATTTTGGTGGAAACTTGGTATTGAGCGGGATACTGATTATAACATATATGAGATAATCATGGAAGCACAAAAAAGTTACAATCTGAAATATTTCATGGAAATTGTTATCATTTGATGTTGGAACATATGGTCAGAAAGAAATGGTGTCATCTTTGATCAACATCATATCAATGTAAATGCATACTTTGCATATATCGAGCATAATTTTAGCCTAGCTATGCTTACAGCTGAACCTAGCCTAAAGGAAGGAATATTATCATGATGATAACCTAGTATCTACCTTGTACATATTTTCATATCAATGAAAATGACACAGTGGAATTTTTCACTACTGTAATTTGTCAAAAAAATCATTATATTTTTTGATTGTTTCGATAAGATGAAATTTGGAACAATTAAAAATTCTAGTATTTTTTCTTGCTCCTTTTAGTTTTCTTTCAAAAAGAGAATATATATATATATCATCATATTTTGTGCATTAAACATTCCATGATCAATGTGATGAACACATATAAATGCTTCACACTATATAAAAATGATGTAGAAGGAGAAAAAGAAACTCGACCTTAAGTAAAAAAAGGTCGTGGCGTGTGACAATCGTATCGTGTCAACGTGCCGTTAGTTATAATGTCGTGTGTCAACCCAGGGTTGCGAGCACCAAGGCTCGATCGTGGGTGGGCGAGGACGCACCAACTCGTCCTCACCATCCGGGCAATGCCTCGGTCCACGACAACTCTACACATAATATATACATATCCTCATCCGCTAATTCGAAGACACGTACAAATGATCAACTAGCTCGAGATCTAAACTTCAGTTCTTTTTACTAATATGACATCATGCACAATGAAATGACACATATTGCCATTCATAAAAAGGGTAATTCAAATCTGAGCCCACGCACAAGAAACTCTTCAAAAAATAACCAAAAAAAACTTAAAAAATTCCAAATTTTTTGTTCTAGAAGATGCTTAGGGGCTAGATGTTCATGTAAAATTTGAACTTTTTTGAACATCTATGGAGCTAGCGATAAAAAAAAGAAAAATTCAGTTCAGAATAGTGCATGAACAGTAGCATTTAAATAAACTACAAATTTGTTTTTTTTACCGCGAGCTGCCCAGATGTTTGAACTTCTTCAAAATTTGCACTAACATCTTGCATGTATGTATCTTCCACCACAAAAATATTAGAATTTTTCAGCTTTTTTCATATCTATTTATTTATTTTTCGTCTCCCTAGGTGCAGATGCATCCGAGCACCGAATCGACGCTCTCATAACAAGCACTATTTCACATATCATAGATGTTCTAAAAAACAAGATGTTCTCCATGCTTCATAGATTTCTACCAGAAACCACGATGGATTTAGAGTTTTAGGCACATCTGATATGATCTCTAATCTCATAGCAAAAATTTCATATAATGAAATTTAAATCCTTTTTTGCGAATCAACATGTGGTTGAGTTGGCTAGGTGGATGGTGTATCCCCATCCCATCAGAGTTCAAATTCCAGATTTGACATTGTTCCTAGTATTTTTCTGAATATATTTCAGGCTTTTTGGTGATGTGCTTTTAGTAGAAGAAGACGTTCCCGTCGAAGACGAGGTGATGACTTCGTTAATCTTGAGATGTTATGCCGACTCAGCATTACGAAGATGCTTATATGGATATGGTGTGTGTATATGTTTATAAGGGTGAATGTATACTCGTATACTTGTAGTGTGTTTGCAATTTTATTTTTGAAACCTTTTGATAAATGTAGCATGTACTACTCGTTACATCCAAATGCTAATTTGGTGTGGACGTAGCACGTCGCTCTCGGGTCACCTCGTCTCAATTTTTTTGAAGGACGTGTCAATTCCTTTTATTTGCAATCTCAATCAATAATCTTTTTATAAAAATCTCTTATCTTGTGCCGGCCACCATCCACCCCGCCAAGCGTCGCCCGCGGCACCGTTCATCCACACCGGCCCCGAGATCCGACGGCCGCAAAGAGCTTTCACGGGCGCATCATCGCACGGGCTCCTCGTCCCCGGAACCGAGACGCCCATTATCAAATCCGCCTCAGCGCCGTCCGCTCCGAGTTTCAAGTCCGGCGTCGCGTAGCTCCCCTCATCATCATAGAGCAGTTGGCCCGCTGCTTTCCCTTCCACACCCCCACACCCCATTCCATCCACCCCCCACCCCACCCAATCGCCTCCCCCTCGCGAGGCACATAGATCTCGCCTCCACCTCCACCAGCAGCGGCCAGATCCATCCGCCCGGCCGCCTCGCGAGGTTTCCATCCGCCGACTCCCCCCCGTCACCGCACCTCCCTCGCCGCCCACCGGTGGCTCGTCTGATCGGTGAGTTGCCAAATGCCGCTCCCTGCTCGTGACTCGTTCCGACGATTTTTGTCTGATCGATGGCGGTGCGGTCCGTGGTTGCAGGAGCGGTTAGCGACGGCGGATAGGATCGCGGAGGCGATCTGACTGAGGAGAGGGATCGTTCGTGCTCTCGTCTCTGGGTTGCTATCTGTTCATCATCATCGGGTGTAGATCCGGAAGGTATCGATCTATCCATCCATCTCCTGTAGATCTGCGATTCTGCTAATAGCTGCCTCTGTGTACGGTGTGGTTTGCGGTGTTGCGAAGTGAAAGCTTTGTTTTGTGTATGATGCATGATTGTTTCAGCCAAAGTCGCAGCTTTTGTCAAGTTTTCAGTGCTGCCAGTTTTATTTATTATGATCAGAATGCCATGTTCTGATGTGCGTTCCGTTTGATTGGTACCAGGCCCTGGTCCGATCTGCCGCGTACGTCTGGGCGCCATGGAGACTCTGGTCATCTCGCAGCAGCGCAGCCACCATCACCACCACCACTCTGGTCGCCGGAGGAAGCCATCCCCTCACTTCTCATCGCCTCAGCCCATGCGTGGCTACCACGCCTTCAACTGCCGTGCCTTCCACTCCGGCATCAGCGTCGGCATCCTGCCGTCCCCACCCACGCCCCCACCTGCAACCCAGGCTCGGAACTACTCCCCCGAGCCCAAGACGCCCAAGCAGCAGCTGCACAATGGGAAAAAGCGCAGCCGAGCTATCCCTATCACTCCATCAGGATCTCCTCCTTCGCGGCCTGAGCTTTGGGCTGGCCCCGCATACTCCAACTCGCCGCCTCCCAGCTCACTGCCTATTCCCAAGTTCTCGCTCCACCAGAAGCGCAGTGTCTCGCTCGAGTTGCCACCTGCTGACCGGCCTGAGCCTGTAGAGGTGCTTGTGCATGCCAAGTCAGCGCCTTCGACACCCACGGGTGCCTCAGGCTTTGGCTTCTTTGGTGACAATGATACTGCCATTGCCACGGAGAACCTGAGGAGGATCCTTCATCTGGAAATCTCCGATCACTGATCGATGGGGTCATCACCATGTACATAGGTCATCATCAGCTAACCTTGGTCCTGTGTATAAAGCAACTTAGAATAGCAGCCTTCCACTTAGTTTCTGCATCAATAGGAGTACTGTTAGGTGGGTTAGCAAGCACATAATGACTTGAAGGAAACTGCTCTGAAGGATGTGGTGGTGGTGGAGACAGTTTGGGGTGGGATGAGAGCACAGAAGTTTCAGAGTCACCTTACTAGCTTCTAGTCACACCTATATGGTTCTAACTTTCTTTTAGGTATTTGCTCTTTAGGTGTTAGATCTTCATTTCCATCCATGGGTACCCATCATGATCCAGTAGTGGTTGGTGGTCTGCATGATCCTAGCTAGTAGGAAACTGCATCAGGCAGGGGTAGGGTAGTAAGTTAGTACTGTTCCATTGTTAGATAGATAACTGGAGTTCATGCTCTGGTATCTGTTACCATGTTACATCCTGTAGGATACCTGCATCTTATATTCTTCTGATACATACATTCTGCCTCGCCATCTTGACACCCCTCTAATCATACCGACTTCTCTTGTGCTCTGCAAAGAACACAAGGATCTCTCCTTACTGGCTCTTCCGTATTTTTTTGAATGAAGAGGCTCAGTGGAGGTTTGAAGCCCTTTGATGCTCTTTCTCCCTTGTCTGTCTACTAACTTTCTCTGTGCACTTCCCCTTCCCCCTTAGGTTTGTTGCATATGTAGCATGTCAAATCCCCTCCCCTGCCATCCAATCTTCGTTTCATCCACCTAGAGTTCCATCTTGTCGTAGCAGGGATGTGTCACCCTGTATAGTTCCAGGTCCTTGTTCATGTTCATGGAACATGTTGAGGATTCAAGTTCTGTTGGCATGTTTGATAAAGGATGCAAGACTCCAGATTTCAGAGACCTGCGAGCGGACAAACCATAGCATGGTAATTATATGTTTGCTGCTTGCTTAATCTTATTGCACCTGTTGATTTCTGTGGCTAATACTAATATCGTTTGTGTGCTGTGCTGCTGCAGGTTGGCTCCTCCAGTGTACTTCAGGGCACACATACCTGGGGTCTTGAGCCGAAGTTCCAATAAATCTAGTTGTGTGTTTTCTTCATAGTTAATGATCTGAGCAGCTTATGCTAGACTGTTTCTTTTATGTAATGCCTGCTTGGCCAGCTGTTTCCGGTACTGTTTAAACCTTGGTCTATGTATGTGGGTTAAACTTGTTAGCACATGTTGATGTGTTCTTCGTTAGATTACTGTTTTGAGCACATGTTGCTGTGTTCTTTGTTATTCAGTGTTAATCGTGCATCTTGAGCTTAGTGTTGCTGACAATCATGAAGACGAGTACTAATGTTTTACAATCTAGTCGGTTGTTATGTCTCAGATTTACTTGTGTTGATGTGATGAATGTGTAACTTGAGCTCTGGCCAGGTCTGGGCAGTCCTAGGGGAATGATCATGCCAGCGGAGGTAAAATGCTTAGCAGGAAGATCTTTTGAGATGCTGCTTTTCTTTTGGTGATAAATATTGATGCTCTGTCCACTGAGACTTGGCCAAACATGCATGAGACATTCTAATCTTTGGATAAATAAACCTTGCTACCTCAGGAGCCGATGAGGGTTCAGATCTGGTCGCTGTGCTGCCTCCAGCCCTCACCATGCGAGGCACGCCGGCTGCAGCCCGCACCATGCCGTCTTGTTGTCACCCCATCGATGCTTGGCGGTGGAGGGAGGTCACATCGTGGCGCCATATGATAGCGCCCCGATCCCGCTTTGGCTCCTTGGGCGCAGCGACGAAGACGCCCCACCGGAAGTGGCGATCAGGCTTTGTTCAACCCCGCCCTTTGGCGATGGCCTTTGGCGGCGGCGAGGGAGGAGGGGGAGTTGGGTGGCGGCAGCTTAGGTCGTCCTCTCGGTCGTACGTAGGGGCGATGTTGGAGGGATCACTATTTCCCTTTGGTAGCCTATATCCGAGGTAGGCGTGGTACCTTTTCCTTAAGGCCTCATTTGGTAGAGGAGGTTTGAAGGGGATTTGAGGGGATAATCCTCGAGGGGTAGAGAAGCCTCGAAAATCCCCGACCGACCGTTTGGTGCGCAGGGTTTTGTCTAGGAGAACCCCTTCGATCCCCATCAAACGCGCTGCTGCCCTCAGGGAACGAGACGAAGCACTCCTCGATGCGGCGTCGCCGCAGCCTCCGATTCCTCAGGTACGTACATGTACATCTGTGCTGCCCCCTGTCATCCCCTCCTGCCCCCATGGATATCGCCGCGGCTAGTCTGAGGTTGGGGATCGCATGGCCATAAGACTGCCAGCCTCCACTACCATGCGCCTTCCTCTAGCGGCCATGGCCACGCCTACCCCTCAGTCCCCCACCGTCACCTGACTTTGTTGCCTCTGATTAATGGTGCAGTTCTCCATGCGTGGGTTGTTTCTCCCCGTGGGACCCCACCGTTCATGGCCTTTTTCTTCCTAGAAGCTATAGCCGGCAGCAGTATCACCACCTGTATCGCCAGCAGCGTCCCCTGCAATGCATCATGTGCTGTTTGCAATAAGCACAATAGCCAATTGTGCAAACTGCCATCAACAAATTAGCCAAGTGATTGAGGGATGGGAATTGATTTTAAATGTCCGGCAGACTCTTAATTTTATTGTTGTTTTAGTTGTAAAGATTGCATTTTTAGATGTATGCACTATTTTATATGAATATGATAATCCACCTCTACCAAACAAGTTTCTCATATGAAGAGGATTGTGATTGAAGAGATTCAAGGGTTTCTAGGGAATTTGAGAGGATTGGGTGGAAGAAGGGGATTCCCCAAATCCCCTCCTCCCTAAACCTCACCAATCCACCTCTACCAAATGAGGCCTAAGGCTTTGTTCGGTTACCCACATGGTTTAATTCCACTGGAGGATTGGAGGGGATTTGCTGGTATTTTGACTTGTAAAAGAATTAATTCCCCTCAAACCCTGCCAAACCTCTCCATATTTGTTCAACTTACTTTTCGTTGTTTGGTAGCCTCCATGGGACCTTCTCAGCTATGCTGATCTTAACTCATATAGTCATATGCCCTCAAGCCATACTGAGTGAGCAGAGGTTCACCGATCAGTATGCAGGAATTTAACCCACCAAGCCCGACCCAGTAACTGTTGTCTTGATCCATCATTTCTTTCCTCGGCCCTTAAAGGTGAAATCACTAATTTAAGAGTACTCGTAGCAACGAACATCGCGAGCCCTTTCGCACGTGACACGTGGCGCATCGTATGCGCACCACTTGTCGCGTTTTGGAGCTTTTCCGCTTTTCCTGTTTTTAGAGGCACGTGTCTCTCGCAGAGGCAAGACAATGCCTTTTCGCGGAGGCACGACAGTGCCTCTTTATTTTTGATTTGGTTTCACCAAAACGTGTAGAAAAAACGTGCGAAAACCGGGAAAGTAAAAAACCCACTGAAAAAACCAATTGTAAACACCAAAAATACGTACACAAAAATAAAAAAATAAAATCCCGAGGGAACGCTGTGGACGCGACCTGTGACGTGCTGTGAGCCTAGCAAAGTGTTCACTGGGCTGGGCCGCGAACGAGTACTCTTGAACTAGTTACTCCCCCCCTTAAAGGTGGTGGATCAAGACATGAACTCGTGGATCAAGATAAGATACTTGCGGGTCGAGCTTTGCGTGTTACGCTCATGTGCATGCTAATCAACAAAACTCTACTCAGGGATTGAGAACTAGGTTGTAGCCTAGTGGCACGGGGTGTAGCGTTGCATTTCAGCGGCAAGAGCACGACCCCCGTCGAGAGTGAATTTCTATGTCCTCACGAGAGTGGGTTCTTTCTTAAAAATATGGCATGGGTGCTAGTGCCCACAAATCTAATTTTTACTCGGGGATTCTTCATTCAGCATGGCTACGGGTTATATGAATTCACATCAACATAACTGAGAAGGTCCATACACACTACCAAACAACGAAAAGTGGATGGAAAGTGATCGTAGCCGCCGGCCTAAGCATCGGCCGGTCGGGCCAAGCCCACCAACACTCACTGTATTCGTTTTTGCTACGTATGACACATCGTAAATGTTGCAATTATAGTATTAAAATGCTACTATCTATACTACTATTATACTAAAATGCTACTACGTTGATCTATGTCATTTTTCGTTAAACGAATATATCTAGATGTATTTTAGTGCTAAACACATTCATTCGATAGCATGATATAGAATGCTACCAATGATTTTTGCTACAACAAAAAAGATGAAGTGTGATCGGTGATAATGTGTCCCGAATTTTGTTGCAACCATTATAATTTTTTGTTGCATCCATGTATCAAAAAAGTTGTAATTAGTGGGACGATTTTGCTGCAAAGAAATATCTGGGGATTTTTTTGTTATGCATAATATTGCAACCATTTAACTTTTTTGCTTCCACCGTTGTCTATTTTTGCTATTATCGTTGAGAGTTTTTGCTACAACCAAAAATGTTAAAGTGATTAGTGACGATGGTTTATGATTTTTTGTTGCAACTGATAGTAAAAAAATGCTACCACCAGTGATCAAAATTTGCTACCACAATTTTTTTGCTGCAAAAAACACTAAATATAAAAAATGTTACATCCATATACCAAAAAGTTACAATGTACCGCAAATGTTGCAACGATACACAAATACTGCAATCATATAATCTGAAGAGGTACGCTTGAATCTAGTGCGTTGGATCGCGAAAGATCGAACGACTGCAGTCTGACCGTCCCAAACTTGGCCGATCGACCGGCGCCCAGTATTGCCAAAGTGGATTGAACTAGGACCCGTGCGGGCTACTAAGCACATCCTATAAAGTTGTCATACACATACACACTTAGTATTCTCTAAGCGCAACTCCAATGCGCCGACGCAAAACATATTTTTTTCTGTCCGTTTTGGTCCGGGTGCGTCGGCGTGGACAAAAATCGCGGCCCGACGCGCCGGTGCAAAGGGACACCCGTCCGTTTTCTTGTCCGTTTTGACCCATTTTCAGCCAAAATTTGGGTCTGGTTTGCGTCGGCGCGGACACGCTCCGGACGTCCGCACCGCATCCACTCCTTCTCCCCTGGCCCGCTCGTCATTGGGCGAAGAATCACTCTATCCTCCACACTGGTCGCGCCGCCAGCTCCATCCGCTTGTGGTCGCCGCCGGCATCTCCTCCGCCAACTGGTACAGTCGCCGCCGCGACAACCGGGCAGTCCGTTCACCGCGCGCTTGTTCTCCCTTGCCGAGCAGTTGCCGGACTTGCGCAGCTGCTGCGCCCCTTCCCCGTGCCGCGCCCCTTCCTCGCCCCGACACCGCAGTCCCTTTGCCTCCCCAGCGCCGGACTCCCTCGTCGGCAACGGCCGTCTTTGCGTCTTGCGCCGCTGTGGAAGGCGCGCAATCGCTCCGGCGCGCGTTGCTGCTGCTGCCTCGGCCACTACTTCACCGTGCTTGCAAGGTGTTCGACGCTTTGCCCACAAGGTACAATGGACAGTGGTGATGAGTTTTTCTTCGAGCATTTCATTTGTTCGTCGGATGAGTCTAGTGATGATGAAGAATTGGTGATGGCGACTTTGATCGTAAACAACCACATTGAAAATCAGCGGCCGTTGTTTAGAGAGTCGATTGTAGGACATGAACCTGCTTTGAATCGCAACCGAGTGACTGGGCACATGCTGTTGTGGGATGATTACTTTAGGGTGCCAAAACCATTGTTTGGTCCTAAACATTTCCGTCGTCGGTTTAGAATGGCTAAGCACATGTTCAATCTCATTAGGGAAGGAGTGGTAGAATATGATGACTACTTCAGATGCAAAAAAGATGCACTAGGCAACATTGGGTTTTCTTCTTATCAGAAGTGTACTGCTGTCATCCGAATGCTTGCATATGGAGTTCCTGGTGATCTCATAGATGAGTATGTTTGGATGAGTGAATCCACGTGCCTTGCATCACTTTACAGATTTTACAAGGTTGTGGTAGCAATGTTCGGTCCAGAGTATTTGAGAGAACCAAATGAGGCCGATACTGCTCGATTGTTAGCAATCAATGCCGAGAGAGGGTTTCTGGGAATGCTAGGCAGCATAGATTGCATGCATTGGGAGTGGAAAAACTGTCCATTTGCTTGGCAGGGACAATACAAAGGTCATGTGAAAGCTTACACGGTCATACTTGAGGCGGTGGCATCTCAGGATCTCTGGATATGACATTCTTTTTTTGGGATGACCGGTTCTCATAATGACATCAATGTGCTTCAGATATCTCCTGTGTTTGCTAGACTAGCTGAAGGGCATAGACCCGAAGTTAACTTTGAGATCAATGGCCATCAGTACAACAAGGGATACTATCTTGCAGATGGTATCTATCTTCAATGGGCAACCCTTGTGAAGACAATCTCAAACACCCAAGGAGAGAAGAGGGCCAGGTTTGCTCAAGCACAAGAGAGCGCAAGAAAAGATGTGGAGCGTGCATTTGGTGTGCTTCAGTCTCGTTGGGCTATTGTTCGGCATCCTGCTAGAACATGGAGCTCAAAGAAGATGTGGGAGGTGATGACTGCTTGTGTGATCATGCACAACATGATTGTAGAGGATGAGCGTCCAGAGGATATTGCCTAACAGGGCTTCCAGTTCCAGGGCACAAATGTTTAGCCTGAGCATTTACCTGTTACGTTTGCACAGTTCACCCAGTTTCATGCTGAGATGCGAGATTATCAGAAACATATTCAGCTCCAGGATAATTTGGTTGAGCATATGTGGACACATGTTGGCAACCAATAGATGTATCAACTTTTATTAATTTCAGTTTGGTTGTAATAAAGTATTTGAGACTATATTTATTTGGGCTTGTAAAACTATTTATTTGCTCTGTGTTAAACTTGTTATTTGAGACTATGTTTGATGAAATTTGATAAAAAATGTGTATATTGGGTGCCGACGCGCGGACAACGCCCAAATGCGTTCGCGTGTTGGCCAAAGTGACCACGGACACCGATCCTCCAGCCGGCACAAACGGACTAAATCCGGACAAATCGCGCGTCCGTTTGCGTCGGCGCGTTGGAGTTGCCCTAATCACATTACTAAGGATATCTCTAGTCAAAAGTTAAATCTTTTGAACGTGAATATAACCATAAGGCAAATTTGTTAGCCTCAACAAGACACAGAACTTGGATGTTAATAACCTTTTCATCGAGGCCATTTTAATTATCATTTTTGCCACGCCAAATTCTGATATCAGCAGTGAACTCTGTAATATCGGTAATGTTCGCCAGACATAATCAGGCACACATGAATTATTATCGTGTGAGACGTAAATGTCGAATCGACAGATACCTGGTGACGGAAAATGACACGCAAATAATGGCGAATGGACAGCACGCGATGATGCGCAGTCGACGGCAGGCGTCGTCACGTCCTCTCGTGTTATTATTGGGTTCCTTTTGTACAGCCGGAGCTATGCTAGCACGAAGAACTACCTGCCAATGCAGCTTCAATCTAGCTAGGATCATTGCTACATCACATTGCATTACATACATATATTACATGATATGAACCCCTGGCTTATTATTTAGCGATCGGCGTCGATCTTGTTCGGGGCTCGATCGTACGTACACTCGCCGGAAGCAATGGCACTTGGGTTGGCATGGCACCTCGTCGCCGGTGCAGATCATTTGGAGATGGAGCGGCGGCGGCGGAGCAGCATCTGGCGCATGCCGTCGGCGACGCTGAGCGCGGGGTCCTTGCCCCGGCACCAGCCGGCGCAGAAGGCCATGTGGTCCCGGAGCGCCTCCTCCATGCCGCGCTTCCTCCCCTCCTCCCTCACGGCCTCGGAGCACAGCCCGCACAGCCACCGCCCGCCGAAGTCGGCCTTGACGCCGACGATGTAACCCCGGGTGCACTCCTCCCGCAGCTCGCAGCACTCGCACTTGGCCGACTCCACCGGCTCCATGGCCTCCTTAGCTAGGACAAGTGTTCGATGTAAGCTAGCTTGCGCAGGTGCAGGTCCAGTGCAGGGTTCGATGGAGCAGAAACCAGTGTGGGAGAGAGGCAGAGAGCTGAGTGTGAGGAGAGGACGCAAGCATGCGGCGTGTGTATTTATGGAGCGAGACTTGGCCTTGCTGCAGCTAGAGAGCTGCTTTCATCATCAGAGTGTGAGGTCTAAGTTTGTATGGCACTGTGCCATTCCCTTAATTGGGCTTGATTTAGCATCTGAGCAGCACTGCTAAACATCTCACTTATGGAAAAACTCCTGCAGGGTTACATGATGTGGCCTCTAAGATGTACTACCTCCATCCCAAAATAACTGTCTCAACTTTGTACTAGCTCTAGAGTTATAATAAGACTAAAACAGTTATTTTAAAACGGGGAGTACTGTGTAGTATATAGTTCATGATGAACAGTACATTTAATCATTTTTCTTCTCCTGGCCAACTCACACCTTGGCTCAGTTTATGATAGCTTCACTTACTCTGAAGTTTTTCACCCCTGATCAGATTTCTTTTAACCGTAACAAGAATCTCAAAATGAGAAGGAAGACAACAAGAATCATCAAGGAGATGTCTACATTCTTGTTCCCTGTGTGCCCCAGAAAGCTTTCTTGAACAGAAACCTCACGCAACAACTTGCTCGCTGTCCAAGTCCATGGGTGGATCCAAGGACCACCCGGCAAAATTCTCTTTCATCCCTTCTGCTAGATTTCAGTCACTGTTCATGGTACGGCACAACTGGCCTTGTCGGGCCGGTTGTTCAGCCGTCGATTCCCTCTCATGGCTCCAGCACTCCTCTGCTCAACTTGTTAGCTAATCATCAGTTTTCTCTGCAGATCAGTTTAGCTTAGCTTAGCTTGAAGAGAACTGAGTGCTAGCTCAGTGGCAGGGGTAGCCAGCTTGAAGAACCTGCATGAACTGCCCATGGACTCAGGTTGAACTTGCATGAACTGTCCATGTCCTTGTGACACTAACTAATGCAGGACCTACCATCCGTGCCAAGACTTACACACGACTAGTATGTGATAACTCCCATCAGCTAGCCCCAATTGTATGCCACAGATGGGCTTGCCCGTGTACTGGTCATGAGTTATTAGCTGCAAAGGTTGGTGCTACTTATTTCTGGTGTCTGCTTGCACAGCTGGGTTGATCAATGAACGGGGAAAAACTTGAGATCACCAGCTGTCCGTTTGATGATCCCTCAACACACTTAACACCGTTGCTTCTTGTCCTGGCATATATACGGAGAGGCAACTGTACTGTACCATCAAGTAAGTTTTTTTTTGTGTGTTTAAAAAAAAAGATGGAAGTTCTTTGTGGCATGACACATTGATGATGTACTGCTGCAACTACACGTCGGTTTAGAGTTTCATGATGCCCATTGGTTCGTAGCGTCTTTGATCGATCAACCGTGCGTAATGTTTGAGCGTAACAACCCCATTTTGGGCGCCCGACAGACATCAAGTTGATCGCCAATGAATCGAAGAAGCAATGATGGAAGCAAAGAAGATGAGGAGCTAGAGAAAAAGATGCCAACTTTACAATTGCCCACCTCACTTGCATTGCAGAGAATGCCCTTGTGAGCTATCAGAATTCAGAGGCCCATATGTTCTTATTCCATTATGAGTTTTCTTTTTCTTTTCCTTTTCCGCGGTGCTATTCCATTATGAGTTTTAACAAGGCAAATGTGTTTGACATATTCTCTTACCATTAAGGTTTTGCCCGAAAAACACAAACGATCAAATCAACTAGGTTAACGAGGTGTTGGTGGTTGTTGCCACTCCTCCATCGGAATGCAGAAGCCAGCCCAAGTTCTGCCGAATACTCATTGCCGCTGCATTCTCCCACATGGGCATGTCCTTTCGTCTCAGGACAGAACAGCCCTACCACTACTGCCCGAAGAGAGCATCCCCAACACCTGAGGAATGAACACATCTGAACCAACAACAGCCAGCAGATGACAACACAACTTGCATCCAGATTTCATTTTCGACAACAGGGATGGTAGATTTAGCACGTCCACCCATCCCACAAAAGGCCAACATCCAGTTCACAACGGCCTAATAAACAGCAAACAAACACTAAGAGACTTTCAGTTAGCATCCGCACGAGGGTAAGAGTTCAAGATGAACCTAGATTTTAGCTTAGCAAGGACGATGATCCCCAGCTTATTCTACCAAACAGCAATGGCCCTGGCGGAAAAATTATATATCTGGTTGGTCACTTGGTCAGTCCCAGCCTGTCGCGGGGATGCTTGAGACGTCACCCCAGCCAGGAGGGAAGGTGTACTTCTGCACATACGCGTCTTGGGCCGCACCGTCAATGGCGTCGGCTGAGCACTGGCCGGGCTGCACCTCGTCCTGCCCAGTAGCCCCTTCCCCGACGTATTGCTGCTGCTGTGTCTCATCCTGAGGTTCTGCTCCTGCACTGGGATATGAATGGTAGTCCTCATCTGGCTTCTCCTCGGGCCATTCCGCTTGGTTTGGGGTAGAGGACGGGCCATCGTCGTGTCTGAAGCCATGGTCAGACGGGCCTTGGTTGTGGGCGTAATTTGGCGACTCTTCTTGGTTGTACTCCCAACCACCACCACCAGGCTGCTCTCGGGTGTCACCGTATCCTGAGTATCTGACATCTTCTTCTGGTGGGGGAAGCGGACATCCTTGATAAGAACCATTATCTGCACAGTACCTCAGGAGCTTATCCCAGTGCCGATCCTGCAGAAGCAACGTTCGTTAGTTTCACCAGAAATCAGAATAGGGGAGAGCGGAGCCTGTACAAAAAGGAAAAAAAAAAAAAAACCTTAGTTATGATGTGGGGGTTTCCTACGATTACGAGCAACGATTTCGCACGAGTTATTGCAACATTGAACCTTCTATAGTTGCTCAGGAATCCAAGGTTGAAGAATCTGTCAAACTCATTGTGCTTAACGGTCGACCTGACTGTCGAGATGATTATTACTTCCCTTTCTTGGCCCTGGAATTGCTCCACACTTCCGACTCTTAGGTCAGGCATTTCAAATGTCTCCAGGGCCCTCTTTATCTTGTTAACCTGTTGACGATATGGAGTAATGACCCCAATATCAGCTTCACCGATATCGCCATCCCTTGTCAGAGTCCTGATGATATTTACTACTTTACTAACTTCGATTCTGTTGAACCATGATGGATTGTTGCCTTCTCTCTCATCGCATCCCTGAATTCCAACAAAAAGAACAGGGAATGACTTATTGGGAAGGCCAATGCAATCGTAAACAGATGGCACTTCATCTGCCTTGCAGGGGATCAGTTCACCCTCGTAGAAAAGCCGCGATGGTAGATCTAGGATTGCTGGATGGCAACGATAGTTCCTCACTAGCTTTGTCACATAGTTAGGATCCAGTGAATGGTACTGCTCAAATTCACCAAGCAACCTTTGCAGATATGATTTGCCCAAACCATCCTGATCCGCTTGTTTACAAAAAACCACAGGCCCTAATTGCATAGGATCTCCTGCTAACACAACCACTGTGTCTCTTCCACATAAAGCTGCCAAAGGAACCATTGCCTCAGGTTCAGAAGATTGACCGGCCTCATCCAAGAAAATGTGTGTGAAATGCCCCGGGCGAATACCCTCAGCCTGTAGGGTTGATGAACTCATGTAGGTCGATATAACTATCTTGTAGCGCATTAATGCTCGCATTGGAGGGCACTTGAACACCATATCTTCAAAGAAACAGAACCGTAGGAAATCAGGATTAACATCCTCGTACTGACGACTAGGAGCATTTAGCCTAAATACATCACTTGGGCGGATCGGGTAGCTAGAACTCAGCAGTTTTTCCAATACATGGTCAGCGGCACTATTGGAAGCAGCACATATGAGAATATTTGCCCTCCTATTGGATTTATAAAGCTGCAAAATGGCCTCGACAAGGGTCATGGTCTTGCCGGTTCCTGGAGGTCCATAAATCACGTACGGTGTAACCCCTCGGCAGCCAAGTATCATCCCAACTGCATCAGCTTGCTCAGTGTTTATGTTCGGGTTCAGAGGTTTAAATGGCAACTTCTTCACACTTCTATAACGTGATAGAGACGGAAATAGAATGTCAGGCCCAATAAGTTCTGCATCATGGACAGACCTATATTGCCTTCTCATGTTCAATCTATTATATGTAAAGCTAACATCATACTTATTCCTGTCATGGTGAGCATGGTGAAACTGATCATCAAACCTCAAAAATATCTCATCAGCTTCAACCTTGTGAATGTAGCCCTGAATAAGATATCAACAAACCATTATTCACGGGTATCTTTTGAGATCAAATAATTCATATTTTAAGAATGCCAGAGAAAGTACACTAACCTGATAAGGTCTAGCATCACTCCCAGCATGTCTGGTAATTATATAGTCTCCATGTACTAGCGAAGGCCTTTTTTCTGCCAAACCAGGGACCTCAAGCGACAAATAATCATTACCCCTCCTTCTCATTGAGACACGTTCCATGTCATATGATCTCATCTCCTCCTGCAAGTGGGCCTCTCAAGGTTAGCAAACAGAGATAAAAGCTTAACATCTCAGATTATTGCAGGTGCTTAAATACCTCCAAATTAAGTTCTTCCATGACTAAAAGAGTGCTAAAGAACTTTGCATAGTTCATCATGCTCAGTTCTTCAGATAGGACATCCGGTCTCTGTTTACATTCAATGAGCTCACGGATTTCTAACGGTATTGCATACTGAGGTAGCTTATACTTGAATCCTTGAGCGTGCTGCCGAATCGGCCGGCTACCTGGCACAAATATAGTGCACTCAAATTGCTTCCTTTGAGAGCCTTGTCTTCTGGAATAAGGTTTATCAGAAACTAAGGCCATTGAAACATTATCATCGGCCAACAGAAAAGCAACACGCTCAATCTTCTCATCCCCAATATCAACATGCACGATTGATGTATGCAAACCAATGTCTTTTGGCATACAGGACAGCCAAATGGTTAGGGTTTGTCCAGGCTGCAGTGTACGATCTTCCACAGAAGTCAAGCCAAGAAAAGCCTTCTTTGCCTCTTCATCGCCATCATTCAACGGTGGTCTCATCATTGACAAGACATAACTATCTTCTGGATTTGAAGAGAATATCCTCACACTCCACAGATTTACGGGTTCAGAAGAGGTATTCTCTATGCAAATGGTGTCTGCAGATGTTTGTCCAACAAGGACAGATTTAGGCTTTCCGTTCAGAAAAGGGAAAGGAGCAGTAACAACCACGGGACCATCATCAGACTGATAATCCTGAAGAGTGTTGTCATTCTGAAAATCCATGAACTCCACTTCTGGCTTATCACCAGCCACTGAGTACTCATCATCTGAATGATACCCCATCTTGAATCCTGATATATATGAAAAATATTATAACAAATTAATACTAGTTCCATTGAGCAAAAGGAAACATTCTGGCTTAAGTCTTAAACAAGAAAGTCATTCTAGAGATAGTTATTGTATGGACAACAAGCATATGATTTATTTAATTTGCAAAGCTATGAACTGATATCACAACCAATCGCTGAATACAAGATAGTTGCTGTAGCTAACAGGGGAAAGGTGCATGACATACTTGAGAAAATCAGGACTTCCATTTTTAATTATTTTAGGAACTTGTCTAGGTGCTGTAGAAATTCAGAGAAGTGATCGCCTGGGTTCAAGCGCTGGTGGACGTGCTGGCGAACACCACTCCCTGACAACTGAGCAGCGCTCTCTTCTTGAAATATCACATTATCTATGAACTGAATATTTTCCACACATGTGGAGCAATCCTAGGACCACAATGTAAATCCTTTTGAATTTCTGCGGTCTGGTTGTGCTTGCTAAAATCTATCCATAGATACAAATTTCTCACTCCCAACATGTATGGACAGAGGTTTTTTGCTACTACACTATTTATTTCCCTTCTTTGTTCAAGAAATAATGGTGAGGCAAGTAGGAAATTAGAGCATGCCACATTTACTCTTAACATCATCCATGAGAAGAGGGTCGCGGCGCCGATAACCCCACAAACCCGGGCTCCAACTTGGATTGGATACTCCCTCCTCACAGTAAAACGCTAGATCTCCTAACAATAACAAGAAAAAGAGACGGGGGGGGGGGGGGGGGGGGGACTACACTACTGATGCTTTCCTCTAAAACAAGACAAGAAAAAAGCATAGCCTAAAGCCGTTACAGATATAGTATCTCCAAACGGAATCACGACATACTGACCGTCCCTGGGCAGGGATTTCCCTGTTGGGGACAAATCCCTTTCCGTATCATCAAAAGGGGCTGTTTTAATTAAGTTTATGCTGCTAATAACAGGGGAATTAAGGGTTAAATCTCCAGGGTATCGACCCACGCCCGCCAAGATCGCGGGCGAGATTTCTATGGATCCCAGGATGCAAAACGACGAAGGGATTTCAGGCTAAAAGGGAATGAACTGGCAATGCTGCGACAATAATAATCAAGAAAAAGGAATCATCACCGGCCGTCGAAGTCGAAGCGAAGCAGGCGCGGGGCGGGGCGGGCGGACGGGCGATCGGAGAGGGGGGAGGAGCGGCGGCAGATGATGGATTGGATTAGGCTAGGGCCCCGGTCCAGGGCGAGGGGGATGGGGTGGGAGCAAGATGCATGAGCAGACCGGCCGGGTTTATGATGGGGGGGAGGGAGGGGGACTGGAGCGGGGTGTGAATTGTGATGGCTCCGACTGAAAGGGCCAAGAGACGTGGAGAATCTCCACCATGAAGCTTGGGCAGTTTTCTTGGTATGGCTCATTCAACTTCGGTTCCTTCTCAACATGTGGCGCGCTGCGGACCCTTGGATCAGGAACGTTCGGCTGGGATGAGAAGGAGAGAAAGCCATCTACAAGAGAAACAATTTATTGGCTACACATGCTTGGCCAAAGATGAAGGAGAATGCGGCAAAAGTTTCATGCCATGGTGGTACATCGATAAGCAAGGGGTATGATATGGGGTTGTTGGAAACATGTAAAAGAGTGTGAAGCCATCTACAGTGTGTTGCACTACATTACATTTAATGAAGCAAAAGAGTTTGTCAAAATTTTCTTTGTCGCGTCCAGTTCGTTGAACTGAATTGCTTGAAGACAAGCAATATGCTAATCTTGGGGGAGTTGATACGTCTCAAACGTATCTACTTTTTCAAACACTTTTGCTATTGTTTTGGCCTCATTCTTGCATGATTTGAACGAAACTAACGCGGACTGACGCTGTTTTCAGCAGAGTTGCCTGTATGGTTTTCTTGTGTGCAGGAATATGGATTTTTAGGTACTTCAGGAAATTCCTAGAAAATTCACGGAAAATCCACGCACCCGGGGGACCCAGGACCAGAAGGTGAGCCAGAGGGGAGCCATGGGGGCCCCAGGCGCCCTGCTGGCGCGGCCCCCTCCTGACCGCGCCGGGAGGCCGCCTGGGTGGGTCCTCCCCCCTTTGGTGACCTACCTTGGCCCCTATTTTTACCCATCGCGAGGAAACCCCAGAACAGAAGTCGCTTTTCCAATTCTCGCCGAGGAGCCGTCGCCACCCTCTATTCTTCTCCGGGAGGGCTAATCTGGATGATGTTTTGGCCTCCGGTGAGGGGAAATCATCGCCATCATCATCACCATCGCCACTCCATCCTCCCTCCATGACTTCTGCCTTCATGTGTGAGTCATTCCCTACTGTAGGCAAAGGGGATTGTAGGGATTGGATGACTTAGATTATGTAATAGTTCGTCAGATTGTTAGGGGAATGTTGCCTATCATCTAGTTTGGTGTTTATCATTGATACGTCCAAAAAGTATCTATAATTTCTGCTTGCTCCATGCTTTTTTTGTGTGATATTGCTATGATATTGATGAACTTCCATACACTTCTGATCATATTTGGACTAACTTATTAACTCAGTGCACCCCAGTGCCAGAGGGGACCCACCAGGGGCCCAGGTGCCCTCCCGGCATGCCCTAGGGTGGGGCCGCGCCAGGGGGGCGCCTAGACCCCTGGTGGCCCCCTGGCTGCCCCCTTCGCCCATATATTCTCCGTGACGCAAAAACCCCGAGACAGGAACCCTTTTTCGCGATCTTTCCTCTGTTCCGCCGCCGCGCTTCCAAGATCGGGAGCACCAGGAGACCTCTTCTCGGCACCCTGCCGGAGGGAGGAACCACCTCCGGGAGCTTCTCCATGTGGGGAAACGTAGTAGAAAACAAAATTTTCGGCCTACGAATCAAGAACCCAAGATCATCCAAGAAGATTGCATACAAGGTTTTAGGTCATGGCTCACCAACCGATGTAGCGGAAGTAGAGTTGGTGAAGCTCGTGGACGTAGTGGAAGTAGATCTCGCAAGTTCTCCCACGAACAGTCCCTCGATCAATCCCACGAACAAGTCCCGCGATCTAGTCCCACGGACAAGTCCCATGAACAAGCTCCTCGAAGAAGGGTCGAAGGTACGACCCCTCCATTAGTATCCACACATCCCGTAGCAGCAATCCAGCAGCGCTCCGCCGTCCAGAGATGAACGCCACCGAGAAAACTAGAGGGAGAAAACCCTAACGGATTCCGATCTAGAACAGCGTCTAAACCGGGGTCTAATTGTGGAGCAACGGGGTTTAGAGGAGGGAGGGTGGCGCATAGGCCTTGGGGATTGATTGTGTGTGTCTTCCCCCACCCTTGGCTCACCTTATATAGGTGGCCAAGGGGCCTAGGGCGCAGCTCAAGGAGGTTTGGGAGTCCAACTTGGACTCCCAAGCCTTCCAAACCTACACATACCTTCCCACCGGAAACCTTCCATAATGGTATTTGGAAATCCCACCTGGAGGATCTCCCACCCCTTTTTGGTGCGCCCCCACCACCTGGCCGGCCAGGGCAGCCTAGGTGGCTTGCTCCCCAAGGCCAGGGGCGCAGGGCAGTGGGTGGTACTGCCCGGAACCTTCCGAAACCTTCTAGAAGCTTCCAGGACCTTCCGGGACCTACCGGGACTGTTTCGGGACATTCCGGACACTTTTGGAGCACTTCCAATACCTTTCGGAACCTCTAACGAATGTTCCGGAGCCATCTAAATGGGTTTCGGAGCCATCCGGGCAAAGGTTATTATGTCCGGTGAACACAACATATTGTTTAAGCTGTCCACCGATCACCGAAACTATTCCGGTTGATCGTAAACTTTCCCATTACCATTTTCATATGTTCCGGAACCACCTGGGACTACTCCAGAGTGATCCGGACATATCCTTAAATACCCAAAACTACTTTTGGTGCCCTTATGAACTATTTCATAAATCCCCGGAACTACTTCCGGTACCCGTATGAACTATTCTGCTTTGCTTCCACTAAACCTTCTACCATTCTAGTATTCTAACAGACTACTGCTCGTTAAGTGTGTGACCCAATAGGTTCAGTATAATGCGGACATGACTCAGAACATCTTCCGGACATAGGCCAACAGCCTTTCGTCAATAGCCAATAATCAACAGCGGAGCCATGGACACCCATGTTGACTCCCGCACATACACGAAGAAACTTCGAGTGAACCATTATGTTTATTCATGTACCATTCCCTTTGCTTCGTGATATATGACAAAGTTAGAGGAGAGATGTTTGGCACCCATGTGTAACAACTTCTTGAACACAAGCCACTCGTTATCCTCTTTGCTCGTTTGTCCCTTTTCTCGTTATCGTATTCCGGTATCCCTGTGACTGAATCACAATGCGTCTGGCCAGACTATAATGGATACCTTCATACCGAGTGGGCCCGAAGTGAATATCTTCTTCATCGTGAAGGAGCAAATCCCATTCTTGAACTATCACAGTCACTAGCCACACCATCTGACATACCCAGAACTTATTTTACTACTTCCCATTTACGGGAGGATTCATCTAAGAACCAAAGCATGTCTTCCTGTGTGAAGCAACTCGATACTCTCATGGTCTAAGGAATTACGTATATGATAACATTTCATGATATGACTTATAACGTTGTTACGATGTGATCTCTAAGTATATCATTCAATACTGGGGTCGGTTCAACATCATTGTTCTGCTAACAATATGTTCCCATTGCTACTGACATCCTTGTTACAAGAACAATGTCCATGATTAAGAAAACGTAATCATCAGTTAGCACATGAGCTGGTCTTAGAGGCTAAACCAGGAACTCTTTGTGTTTACATTTCCACACATGCAAGTGAGTTTTCTTCTGAATCTCATAGTCAGGGTCATTGCAATTATAGCACAGAAATATAAACATTAATTACGAACGTGGAAATATATATAATAACATTTTATTATTGCCTCTAGGGCATATTTCCAACACTCCACCCCCATGGATGCTTCCTGGATGAACCGTGAGTAGTCCACCTTGGACCATGGGTATATGATCAGTAGCTATGTGATGTTCTCCTCCCCTCTTTGTTCTTCATGGATTAGACCTCGTGAGATGCCCTACATGATCGAGGCACATATGTAATCTTTCTGCTGTTGCTATGCTGAGTTTGCTGGGATCCGATGGATTATGAGACTATGTTCAGATTGTGTTTGAGTAATATATTTGATTCTCCTCTTCTATATTTATGTTCTAGAGTAATTCTTGCATGTTCTCCGTTGCTGTTTATTGATTTTTCCAAGTAGTAGGTAGTGACTCCAAGAGGGAGCGTTATGCATGATTGTGGGTTCATGCCCCCTGATGACTAGCTTGAGTGACAGAAACATGAGTCTAGGGGATGTGTTGTTGCCACAAGGGGAAAACAACGGTGCTTGTACTTGCGGGGTGTAAGGATTGTTTACTTTACGCAAAGTTCTTTAATGCAGTTGTCTGTTGCTTTGAGTTTACACTTTGGGTGGGATTCGCAACTTAATCCCAGCGAGATGTTCTGGATAGATATCTCAAGGTGGATGATTAGTAGGTAGATGCAGATAGATTTTGGTCTACTTGACTTGGCGTACCGCCCATGCTTTTGAGCCTCTTCCTTTCTTAATATCATAGTTACCATTGGTTTGCACACATAATCCTATCAATTGCCCAGCTGTAATTTGTTTACCTCGCATGGCTATTTTATCGTATTTTGGGAAAGAGGCATCACTAGTGAACATCATGGGACCCCGGTCCATATTTCCAATACTGTTTACACCCACTATCAATTTACTGCTTTATTTACTTTTCCGTTGTTATCACTATCATTATTATCCCGTGCGTTTTATCCTTTGTAAACAACAAGGCCGGAGGAATTGACAACTCCTCTGTACTCGTTGGGAAGCAAAGTTATTTGCTGTGTGTGCAGGTCCAGGAGAAGCAAGTGAATGTTTTCAAACGGCGCATCACTTGCCGAACCACCTACTTGTCGTTGTTGGAGTCCTATTGGTTCGACACTCAACCTTAGCATCTTTGCTAAGGGAAATTGCCGCTACGCTACATCTCACCTTCCACTTTGGGTAACCAACGAGGGGCGAGAAGTAAACTCTCGTGACATCAATAATCTTTGCTACAACTTGTTGCTCTTAATGCTTGTCACTTTGGGGACGAGTGTCATGATTTCAGATTTGAACCACTTGTGTTTTCATGAGTTTATTTGTGTTCTTGATCCTATCCATGAGTTGTATGCACCTATTATGGTCCGAAACCGACGATCCCAAAGGTGATAGCTTGGGACACCAAAGGGGATGGACTATAATTTGAGGATTTCATGTATCCATTGAGTGTTAATGCTTTGTTCCAGTTCTCTTTGATAGGAGTACCTTAATCTCCATAAGTTCCTTTTGGCCCCGTTTGTAGCGGGGGTTGGACAAAAGATGTTGTGCAAGTTCTTATTGCAAGCACATACAACGACCTTGGGATGCATGCCTAATGTTTGATATTGCCTAGATGATCCTTGATTTTCTGTGTGCCTTGCCCCGTGTTAGAATCTATTACATGTTCACTCTCATCCAAGCAGCGCCCAAACATCCATCTCCCTAGCCTACAATGTTTCAATTCTGATGGTTACTAGTTGTTTACTTTTACTGTTTTACTTTCGCTGTTTCACCGCCACTATTTTTGTTGCCACCATCACTTCCATATCACCGTTGCTATTAATATTTTGTTCCAAGCAAGTGTATTTCAGGTGCGGTTGAATTGACAACTCAACTGTTAAAGCTTGTGAATATTCTTTGGATCCCCTTGAGTCGAATCTATAAATTGGGTTATTCTTACCCGCGAAGACTATCTCGATCCCCTACAGTTGTGGGTCATCAATGACCTAAGGTCTATCGAACTCAGGGGAGTAGATGTTGAAAGGACATGGATGTCTCCTATAGGGGGGTGAATAGGCGCTTAAAATAATTACGGTTTAGGATTGAACAAATGCAGAATAAAACTTAACGTTTAATTTTCCAAGCAAGAAACCTAAATAAGCTAGGCTCAACTATGTGCACCAACAACTTATACTAAGCAATATAAATAACTATGTGATATCAAGTGATACGTCCAAAACGTATCTATAATTTCTGCTTGCTCCATGCCTCTTTTGTGTGATATTGCTATGATATCGATGAACTTCCATACACTTTTGATCATATTTGGACTAACCTATTAACTCAGTGCACCTCAGTGCCAGTTCCTGTTTTCTGTTGTTTTTCTATTTCAGGTTTCCCCCTTATTAAAAGTACCAGAAAAATTCTGGGAAAAATATAGGAAAAATTAGCGTACCGGAAGCTTCGCGAAGAGCCTAGGAGGGGCCAGAGGGGAGCCAGGGGGCCAGGCGGCCAGGCCCCTGGCCGCGCCAGGGGGGGCGCCTGGAGCCCCTGGCCCACCTCTGGATGCCCCCTGCTGAAAGGATCGGAATGTCGACTAGAGGGGGGGGTGAATAGGCGACTAAAATTTTTTATGACTGCTTAATAAGTTTAGGCTCAACAAGAAAAGTAAGTTGTCTAGATATGCAACTAGGTGAGATCCTATATGACAACTAGACAACTACAACAAGAAAACAAGCAAGATATAAGCAAAGAGAAGTAACTTGCAAAGTAAAGGTAGAGAGAACACGGAGACAAGGATATGTTACCGGAGTTCCTTCTCTCTCGAGAAGTACGTCTCCGTTTGGAGAGGGTGTGGAGCACAATGCTCACACGAAGGCCAACGAGGGCCACCCTATTCTCCTCACGCTCTCACCAATGCAAGATGCCGTGAACCACTACGCGGTGGCCTTGAAGGTGGCAACCAAACCTTTACAATACAAGGTTGGGGCAATCTCCACAACATAATTGGAGGCTCCCAACAAACCACAGAGCTTCACCACAATGGAATGTGGCTCCGAGGTGACCTCTTCCGTCTAGGTCACCAACGCACCCAAGAGTAACAAGATCCACAAGAGAATAATGGGGGGAATCAAATATCCTTTGGTGGAAGTGTAGATCGGGGCCTCCTCTTCCAAACCCTAGAGAATCAACAAGTTTTGATGGCTAGGGAGGGAGATCGGGCAAGAATAAGCTTTGGGCGTCAATGGAGGAGCAGCAATAAATGAGGTACCTCTCCATGAAGAAGAATACCCCCTTTTATAGGGGGCGCATTAAACAGCCGTTGGACCCCCACCAACCACGGTACTACCGCTCTTAGAGCGGTACTACCGTGGCGCGGTACTACCGCGCTGCCGTAGTACCGCAGCTTGGTGTCGTGCCCACTACCGCTTTCGACAGTGAGTTTGCGGTAGTGGTTACGGTACTAGCCTGCCGTACTACCGTAGCGCGGTACTACCGCGCTGGGTGCGGTACTACCGTGGTACCGTAGTACCGCACTCTAGTGCCGTGCCCACTACCGCTCATTCCAGTGAGTTTGCGGTAGTGGTTGCGGCACTAGACTGCCGTACTACCGTACTGCGGTACTACCGCGCTGGGTGCGGTACTACCGTGGTACCGTAGTACCGCACTCTAGTGCCGTGCCCACTACCGCTCAGTCCAGTGAGTTTGAGGTAGTGGTTGCGGCACTAGACTGCCGTACTACCGTACTGCAGTACTACCGCGCTGGGTGCGGTACTACCGTGGTACCGTAGTACCGCACTGTAACACCCTCAGAATCAGTAACAGTAATCACTACAGTGATTCCACTGTTAGTGGTCATTACCGTTGATGATCAAGCCATGATCACCTTTGATCATAGCTCTGTCAAATTTCAACCCTGATAAAATTTTCAAATTTGTGTGGACTATTGAATTGCTCCAAGAATTTCTGGGTGATTGATAACCATCGTGCAAAAACTTAAACCAAGTTAACTCCTAGCCATTTGAATAATCACAAGTCAATGATAATTATGAACCCAATGTTGTGGGGTTATCAAATTGTTTTATAAATTAAAATAAAATGAAAATCTTAGATAAACCACAATGATGAAACCTATTAATGGGATGCCTAGCAATCATTAAGCCATGTTACTATGGTACTGGTTATTTTAATTAAAATGATTTATTAATATTAAGGAATAAAACCAGAAGCTTAGGGATTATTAAATGGCCATGGTAAATTTAATAAACCAGTAGGAATTTTTAAATGCACTAAAAATTGTGAAACCAATTTTATTAAATGCCTAAAAATCAGTAGGTCTTATATATATTGGAATGTGAATTCATTAAGTTATTTAAATAATGCAATTAAATGATAACAGTAGCAAAACAACACCAAAAAGCCTTTTAAAATAAATAACAATATTGAAATGAATTTAATTAATGCCCAAACTTATTGTGGCATCACTTTACGGTTTAACACAATTATTGGGACTGTTGTCGCATTTTTCTAAAAACATTTGATACCCAGAAATAATAAAACAGAAAAGAAACAAAAGAAAAGAAAAACAAAAATGGAAAACCTAACCTACGCCTATAGGCGCTAGCCCCCCCCTGGCCCAGCCGGCCCACCCCGGCCTCCTTCCACCCCACCTACTCCCATCCCCTCCCCACCTGCTCCCCACTGTGGCGCCATGGCCATGGCAGAGGGCAGGCCATGCCGAACCGGCCCCTCCCTTGCTCCCCCCCATGGAGATAAGGCCCCCAGGACCCCGCCCCCTGGATGCCCCATTCCTCTCCCCTATCTCTCCCTCACTCTCTACCTTCTCTCCCCGCGCGCATGAATCGCCGCGGCCGCCGCCATGGCCATGGCTCCGCGAGCGCGCGCGGCCAACCTCGCCCCCACACCAAACCGGTGTGTCCAAGCCATGCGCCACCTTCGTCTTCATCAACCCGTGGAAGGAATCGTACCAGGGCGCTGCGCAAGCCGTGAATCAGGCCAAGTTCTCCTGCCGGCCGCCGCGTCTTCGCCGACGAATTCCGGCTACACCGCATCACCTCCGAGCCCGCTGCCTCCTCTCCGAGCTCCGCGGTGAGCTGCCGCTTCTTTTCCCCCTCCCCCTTCGCCGTGTAGTGCCGCAGAACGCCTCCCCCGTCGCGGCGTACTCAGGCCGCCGTCAGGCTTCGTCGCCACCGGCGATGTGGTTGCCCCCGTTCGTTCACCGAGTCCCCAGGAGATGCGCGGCGACTTCCCCCTTTCGTTTGAGCCTGGGCGCGGACCAAATGGTCGCCGGAGGCGTCCGTTTGCTCGCCGGCGCCGCCGCCTTGCCCTGTAGACCGTCGCCGACGAGAGCACGGGGTAACCCTGGTTAATCCCCTTTTAGTTAAGTTAGTTAAACCTTCCGTTGTCACTGACGCGTGGGCCTAAGGCCAGTAAATTCTGCTTAACTAAAAATTGTTAGGATAATTGCCTATGTGACTTACATGTGGGCCCCAGCCTTTGTTAAGTTAAAATATATGTTAGATTAAATATGTCTCACTGACTGCTGGGTCCCACTGGATAATTAGAGTGATTAAAATAGAATTAAAATTTAACAGTGTATGACATGTGGGCCCAGTGATTATTTGGGTTTAATTAAATGTTTTATTAACACCGTGTGGCTGACATGTGGGACCCCGCTGTTAATTAAATTATTAAAATGGTTTTATTTCCTGTGAGGCTGACCAGTGGGTCCCACTGGTCAGGTTTCGCCAGTCAAATCTCTGTGGATAATGTTTATTTAATTAATAAAAGAAATTCAGAAATTCTTTATAAATGATTTAAACTTTGAATTTGAATATCTTTTAAACCGTAACCCAGATTCAAAAACTTTATACATGAAAATTGATCAGAAAAATATAACGAATACGGATACGCTATCCGTATGTCTACCACCCCCCTCTAACGTACCGAACATCGACATTCCCCCCTTCGGGCCGTCTGTCAAAAATTCCCGATACCGATAAAAGTTATCGGATGAAAAACTTTTGTATACGAAAGTTACTCAGAACGGATCCACGATTATGAATACGTTACTCATACTCCCAACACACCCCTCTAACATGCCAAACGTCAAACCGTCCCCCCTCCGGACCATCTGTCCGATGAATTGTCCGGTACTGTAAAAGTACCCGGATGAATTTATTCTGAACACGAAAGTTGTTCGGAATAGATCAACTAACCCGGATACACCACCCACACATGTGTCGGATGTCCACGACACCTCCGGCATGATATCTCCCCCTCCGGACACACTGTCCGGTAATCACCCGGAGCCGGTAGTTCATCCTCAGATGAATTTCCGTTCCGAGCAATGTGCATTGCACTGCGTTAGAACTCCGTTAACTTTTCATCTGTCATGTCATGCGTCTGTTTGTATATGCTTGCTGTGTATTTACTATTTCTTCCCCCCCCTTAATCTCCGGTAGACCCCGCTGCTGCCGTCGACTACACCGTTGCCGAGTACGACTACTTCGTCGACGACCCTACCCCTACCGTCGAGCTTGCAGGCTAGCAGAGCCATTCTCTTCCCCAGATATCGCCTATCTTTCCGTACATTTCTTGCACTAGGCATTGTTACTGCTGCTGCTACGATTACAATCCTGTTCAATTGCATAGCCTGTTTTTGTCGCCCCTTGATGTACCTTCCTTTAATCCTATGCTGCCTATTATTACTTATGCATTATTCAGCAGTAAACCCTGCGCATTGTTAGCTAGGTTTAGAATAGAGGGTCGTGATCACTTTGGGAGTGATCGCGGGAACGATATATTACAACTGCAACAGGTACGGATCAATGCAGACACCCTAGGGAACCTACAACGGCGAGACTCTGCCGAGTCGCTTCGAGTTTGGCTTACGAGTGGAATGGACTCGTATTTCACTCTCGTCGGCTCAGTAGCGTAGCATCACCGGGATGATACGAGGTTTACCTCTTTAGTTCATTCCGCTGATGTCTCTGTCAAACCTTTTTAAGTGTGCCATCGAGGGTGATACCTCCTGGTTTCACTTAATGGTAGGAACTCGAACCAACTGGTGTCCTTAAAGGTAAGAAGTCGGGCGACCCAACGGTGCCCGCGAGTGGTATTGCGACGGGACGACAAGGAGGGTACGACCAGTGTACCGGTGTGCTTGGCCCCTGATCGTTGGCCGCGAGAGTTACCAAACCACGAAAGTCGAGCTCCTCCAGGAGCACACGCGAGACAAGGTAAGGAGACGGTTCACCTTGTTGGTAACCGCAGTGACTTGGTGTGACGACAGGGCAGGCACCGATGTACTGGTGGTCCTGGCTGCTGTCGTTGTCCGCGGGTCGGTTAAGTCGAGGCAACGATAACGGTTGTCACGCAGGTTAATTAAAATGCTAAATCGTTCAGTGAATGTCTTGAGTTGGCTATATGCCATGTACGCACTACCTACCCGTGGGAATTACGAGTTATGGGCTCCTCTGCTTCGTAGTGTCGTCCAAGGACTCTTCAGACGTCAGCAGTACCGCGGGCTGATTGCCGGGAAGTGCGCTGTCTTCTTGGCTCGAGCTGTGTTGTTTTTGTTACGGCTTCCCGGCCACCCACGCACCGTGCAGGAGTATGTTCGGGTTGGGGTCCAAGGCCCGGCGTACTTAGGATTTAGACCGGCGGATGGCCTCTCTGTTGAGTTTGAAAGATGGGCTATGAAGTGTCGGATAGCCTCGGTGGAGCGTTCCCCTAACAAGGTTCCCGCCACCCTGGAGATCCGTGCGTGTAGCGTAACACAAGTGCACCCCTGCAGGGAAGATTAATCTATTCGAATAGCCGTGTCCACGGTAACAGGACGCTTTATGCTGAAGCTGGATCTTACCACTACAAACTATTATTATTAATCTGTATGGTTCCGAGTTTTCTTCCTCGCGGGGATGTCGAGGAGGTGAACTCGGAGGCATTGTTAATTATTACAACTTATTATTATACAATGCTGCAGCAACTTCTGCTGCATTGTTACTTTATGCTTTATATAAACAGTTGGCTGATTCTTACCTCATGCTGCAAGACATCGTCGGAAGATGCTAGTCTTCGTTAGGCCTAGCTTCTTACCCTTGCTCCGGATTTTTGTCTTTCAGTCCACTATATAAAGCCTCTTCTTTCCGTTGATACAATGCATAATGCTTAGTAGCGGACGTAAGACTCGCGGGTATGCTAGATACTCACCTGCTTTATTTTCCCCTTTTATTGTTTTGCCTGATCGGCCGCTGCAGACGACGTTGGAGCCTTGGAGTCCAGGAGTAGGAGATCCCCGATGTCGACCACCGCAACATGAAGATTCCCGATGTCTTCTACGACTTCGAGTTCCCCTTTGACCAGGAGTAGTTTGGAGGTTCCCAGGCAGGAGGCCTCGCCTTTTCGATCATTGTTGTTTATGTGCTAGCCTTCTTAAGGCAACCTTGTATCCTTGTGTCTGTACTCAGATACTTTTGCTTCCGCTGACTTTGTGCTCTCGAGCTGTTGTATTCGAGCCCTCGTGGACCCTGGCTTGTATTAAACAGCTTGTATTATTTTATTTGTAGAGTTGTGTTGTGATATCTCACCGTGAGTCCCTGATCTCGATCGTGTACCTTGTGTGTATGATTACTGTACACGACTTGATTTTGGGGGAGTCACACGCACTCTAGTGCCGTGCCCACTACCGCTCAGTCCAGTGAGTTTGTGGTAGTGGTTGCGGCACTAGACTGCCGTACTACCGTACTGCGGTACTATCACAGATGGTACGGTACTACCGCGTGAGCGGTACTACCGCACACCAAGCGGTACTACCGCCCCAGCAGACCCAGGCTGGAATGGCCTCTTATACTGACTCCTCCGAAGGCGCCAAGAAGATATGTGGGTGCAGAGAAAAGTGTAGTGTGATGATTCCACCCATCATATCACCGCGGATCCCCTCTTAATAGTACGGATTTCCTATCGACTCAACCACCAAAAAAGAATCCGAGAGGGAAACTCCGTCTTCACGTTCCATCAACCGAGGGGATGATAACCGTCCTGTGCCATGGCTTAAGTTATCTGAAATACTCAAGGCACACGGTTAAACCGCAAATGTGTTGTCATCAATCACTAAAACCAATCATGGGGAAATATGCCCTATCAATCTCCCCCTTTTTGGTGTATTGATGACAACAACCGATTTGCTCAAAAAGATAATAGGGAATGAAACATATGGCATGGAGCCACAAAATATAGGCTAGCTCCCCCTAGATGTGTGCACCCTTTGAGATTATCTTTGGATTGCATGGTACACACATTAGAATGGAAACTCCCCCTATATTTTATCTACCATGCCACACAAGCTACCAACAACAATTATATGAGAGAGAATTAGCACAAGCATAGCATAAGCAACATATAAAGTACTTTAAGCAAAGGGCAGCGTATGTCTCACACCATACTTCACGAAGGTCTCACAAAGCAAACGAACAACGAAAGTAAACACACGGAGTTCACAAGTGGAGACAAAGGCAACACAGAAACACACTTGTGACTCGACAACCCTGAAAGAAAGCAAATCGAGGTCCTAAACTCTCTCCCCCTTTGGCATCGAGACGCCAAAAAGGCAGAGAGTGACGTAACGCCCCACGGTGGTGGACTCCTCCTCCGCCTGATACTCGTCATCATCATCATCAGACTCATCCGAAGATCCCGCCTCTGACTCCTCAGCAGGCTCCTCAGCAGTCTTATCAGCAGGTGGAGCAGAAGAAGACGTGCCGGCAGTGTCCTCGTCAATCTCCCATGTGCTGAACTGGTAGATCCATTGATCCTCTTCAGTGATCTTCCCTTCAGATCCGGACTGCACTTCCATGCCTTGGTGCCTGTAGAACAGCTTCTGACGCTGGCGGTTTTCCTTCTCCCTCTTGTGAGCCAGATACATCTTGTGCTGTATGTGAGACTGCATGCAGAACAGCTTCTTCACCTTGCGAGTGAGCTTAGCCGCCCAACCCGGCTGCTCCAAGTCCTGGGAGGAAGACCTCCCACTGCCGCCAAAGCTCGTACCAGAGCGAGTGCGGCGGATGCTGCCACCACCAGCCGCAGGCTCATCAGCATCACCAGCTCCACCCTCCTCATCAGCCATCTCCGCATCAGAAGCAACTGGGGAACCCTGAGCAGCAACCTCACCACCAGCCCAGTTGGCCTTAATCCGCAGCTGCACCACCTCATGCCTGGTAAGATGCCCCACACGAAGAGGATCCTCATACGTGTCACTCCAGACCTTCTCAAACAACAGTTGAAGGTAAGGCCCATAGATAGGGACCTTGCACTCCATAACTGCAGTGTAGAGCTCCTCATACATAATCGAGCAGATATCCAGAGTCATCGATGTCCCCCTGTACTCCTGGAAGAGAAGAATCATGTTGACCAAGTAGCTATGGATCTTGTCCAGATCGCCAACCCGAGGGAACAGAGAGGTCCGGAAAATCCGATGCATAATATCCAGAAACGGGGTGAGCATCAACTTGTGCTTCTCGTTGCCCTTCGCATCATAGTAGACAACAGAAGTCTGATAGGGGCCCAACTCACCCTTCTTCTTAGCAGAGGCAGAGGTGTGAGGACGCAGCCCCACCGGCTCATTGGCAGTGGTGTAGGGGACCTGCAGAAGATCCATGAATACCTTCCACTTGCATGTGAGAACATCATCATCACACATCCAGGTGATGTTCCTATCTTCATCATTATGGAAGAAGACGGTGGCGAAGAACTGGGCCATGAGATCAGCGCCAAAAGGGTTGTTGAAGGAAATGATGTGGTGAAGTCCAAACTGATCCACCAGAGCAAGAGCATCAGCAAAGTAGTCCATATGCTGCTCCATGTATGCCAGACTGACGGACTTCACATTGGGCACAAACTTGTTCTTCCTGTCAGATATGAGCAAGTAGAAGACATCACGCTGCTCCTTGTTCCAGAACTTGGACTTCATCAAGGAAGGATCACGAGGCTGCCTGTAGGGATTGACCCGACGGTAGTCCCGGTACTCTGGCAGAGGGAGCTCGACCACTGGCTTCTTCTTCGGCTTCTCTCGGTGAGCGGTCTTCTTCATTGAACTGTATGGTGCTTTGCCCTTGGCTGGAGCCTTGCGCTTCAAGTGCGAACGAGAGCCACCACCTGACCAAACCCAAAAACAGTCAGACACAAAAAGAACAAGAGGATGAGATGCAAAAGTCCAGGAGATGAAAAATAGAGCAGAGAAGGTGATACAAGTTGCAGGTTCTGGAGGTACGGTAGTACCGTGGTAAACGCGGTACTACCGCTCCACGGTAGTACCGTAGGGTACTACGGTAGTACCGCAGTAACACTGCGGTAGTACCGTGCAGACAGCTAAGACCACGGATCTGAGATCCGGTACTACCGTGCCTCCACAAATCACAACCACACCAACAAATCTACTCTATGCCTATCAAGCAATCCTTCCATGTCCTCAAAATGCCTAGGAATAGCCAAAAACCTAGTGGATCTAAAATCATTGCCCTAAACACAAAAGCTCAAGAACATGAGCCAACACGAGGGAGAAACGGGGCAATACCGGGATCCATGGCACACGGGGGAGGTCGGGATCGATCCCACCGGAGGAGAACACGGAGGGGGAGCACGGATGCGGCACTACGGGGAGGGCGCCGCGGGAGGGCCTTGCTGCTTCGAGAGAGAAGAGAAGGGGAAACTGACTGGGTTATGGGACAACTTCCCGTACCCCTTCGATTTTGACTCTCCCCGAGACTGCGGTAGTACCGCACTGGGCGCGGTAGTACCACTTCCCCGTGCGGTAGTACCGCAGGAAGCAGAAAGCACATCCAAGGTTGCAAACGAGGAGGACTTTTGCGCGACGGTTAAAGGGGGGAAAGGCTTAGGATGGAGACAAGACAAGAATACGACTGGGAAGGGTCACTTCATGATCAAAGAGCACACAAACAAAAGAGCAACCTTGAAGTGACCAAAACGCAAAACAAAGAAAAACGGACACAAGAACACACACACTCTCCAACGAAGAGGGGCGGTGGCCGAAGCCACCATGTTTGAGCTTATTTGGTATGACACCACAAAGATGTATCTTGGGTTCATGGCCAATGCTCTTCTTTGAAGCACCGTTATCACCTTGGGTGACCTAGAAAGGCCGCCGAAAGTGACCATAGTGAAAGAATTGTTTCTCTTTATGCATAATAAGTGGAGTGGTTGCCCATTAATTAAGCAACACTCCCCCTATGTCCATGCCTACATCCAAGCTAGATACCTTGTTGAGATGGGGTGTGTGTGCCAAGTCTTCAAACCGCATTACTCGAATCAATGATATTTAGCTCATGCCTTAACTCTCGGAATCTTGCTTCATCCAAAGGCTTGGTGAAAATATCTGCAAGTTGATCTCCGGTGCCCACATATGAAAGATCAATATCACCCCGCTTCACATGGTCTCGAATGAAATGATGTCGAATTTCAATATGCTTCGTCTTGCTATGTTGAACGGGGTTGTAGGCGATCTTGATAGCACTTTCATTGTCACATAATAGAGGCACTTCGTCACAAGTGACGCCGTAATCCTTTAAAGTTTGCCTCATCCACAATAATTGAGCACAACAACTTGCGGCAGCAATATACTCGGCTTCGGTAGTTGAGAGAGATACACAATTTTGCTTCTTGGATGACCAACTCACCAAAGACCTACCAAGGAATTGACATCCTCCGGAAGTGGAATTCCTCTCCACTTTGTCTCCTGCCCAATCCGAATCCGTGTAGCCAATGAGATTGAAGCTTGAGCCCTTAGGATACCACAAGCCAAAGTTTGGGGTATGAACCAAATATCGAAAGATTCTCTTGACAGCCACCACGTGGCTCTCTTTTGGTGCGGCTTGAAATCTTGCACACATACCCACACTCAACATGATATCCGGCCTAGATGCACAAAGGTAAAGTAAGGAACCGATCATGGAACGATACTCCCTTTGGTCTACCTCTTTGCCACTCGGGTCGAGGTCAAGTTGACACTTGAGTGGCATGGGGGTCTTGGCTCCTTTAAGACCATCATACTTGAACCTCTTGAGCATGTCTTGAGTGTATTTGGCTTGGTTGATGAAGGTTCCCCTAGATAATTTCTTCACTTCAAAGCCGAGGAAGAACTCCAACTCTCCCATCATGGACATCTCAAACTTGTTGGTCATTAGCTTAGCAAATTCTTCATTAAAATATTGGTTAACTGAACCAAAGATAATGTCATCAACATATAGTTGGCATATGAAAAATTGCCCACCAACCCTCTTAGTAAAAAGAGTGGGATCGATTTGCCCAATTTGAAACCCATAATCGACTAAGAACTCGGTAAGGTGATCATACCAAGCTCTTGGGGCTTGTTTTAGGCCATAGAGCGCCTTGTCGAGTTTATAGACATGATTAGGGAAATTGGGGTCCTCGAACCCGGGGGGCTGCTTGACATATACCAACTCATTAATGGGACCATTAAGAAAAGCACTCTTCACATCCATTTGATATAGCTTGAAGTTATGATGAGAAGCATAAGCAAGAGCTATACGAATGGACTCAAGGCGAGCCACGGGGGCAAACGTTTCACCGTAGTCAATACCTTCGACTTGGGAAAAACCTTGTGCCACCAACCTTGCCTTGTTCCTTATGACAACACCATTAGCATCTTGCTTGTTCTTGAAGATCCACTTGGTCCCAATAACATTATGATCACCTTTGGGTCTCTCCACTAATGACCACACCTTGTTGCGCTTGAAGTTTTTGAGCTCATCATGCATGGCCTCAAGCCAATCCGGGTCTTCAAGCGCCTCAAAAACCTTTTGGGGTTCAACACAAGAAACAAACGCATTATGGGCATAAAAGTTTCTCAATTGACTACGAGTTGTTACCCCTTTCTTGATGCTTCCGAGCACTTGATCCACCGAGAGATCTTGAGACTTTAACCGGGATGCAATCTTGAGTGCTCGACGTGCTCTTTCTTCCTCCATGGCCTCTTGAGATGGCTCGAGAGGAACATCTTCAGAAGAGGGAGCATCAACAAGGACTTGCTCAACATCTTGAGTTTGTCCTTGAACTTGAACTTGATCTTGGTCATCATTGGGTGCGACACCCTCAACGTTGATGTGATCTTGACCTTGATCTTGTTCGGTAACGAGAGGGCCTCCATCTTGTTCTTGGTTGGCTTGTTGATCTTGAGGAGGTGATGGCTCCACTTGAGTAGAGCATTGTCCTTCTCCTTCCGCCACAAGGGGTTCCTCAATGGGTAGGAAAAATCCCACACCCATTCTTCTTATGGATTTCGGACGAATTTCATCACCTACATCATTAAGATCACTTTGCCCCACTTGGGGAGCCATTATGTTCGTCAAACTCCACGTTGCTAGATTCTTCAACAAGCCCGGAAGACTTGTTGTAGACTCTATACGCGTGAGAGTTTGAAGCATACCCAACAAATGTGCCCTCAATTGCCTTAGACTCAAACTTAGACAAACGGGCACCCTTTTTAAGAATGAAACACTTACACCCGAAGACCCGGAAGTACTTGATGTTGGGATTCTTCCTGGTAAGGATTTCATATGGAGTCTTGTTCAAGATCTTGCGGAGATAAAGACGATTGGTAGCATGACAAGAGGTGTTGATGGCTTCCGCCCAAAAGTTGTAGGGACTTTTGAACTCCGCCATCATTGTCCTTGCCGCATCAATTAAAGTGCGATTCTTTCTCTCCGCAACACCATTTTGTTGAGGGGTATAAGCAGCGGAATATTGATGTTTGATCCCCTCATCACCAAGAAATTCATCCAAGGTATAGTTCTTGAACTCGGTGCCGTTGTCACTTCTAATAGCCAATATCTTTGAGTTATGTTGACGTTGAGCTTCATTGGCAAACTCGATGACGGTTTGTTGAGTCTCACTCTTCCTCTTGAAGAAATAAACCCATGTGTATCTTGAATAGTCATCCACAATCACCAAACAATACTTCCGTCCGCCAAGACTATCATAGGATGGAGGCCCGAAGAGATCCATGTGAAGGAGCTCCAACGGCCTCTTGGTGGAGATGATGTTCTTGACGGGATGTTTCTTCTCGTGAAGCTTTCCTTCAATACAAGCCCTACAAGCACGATCTTTGGCAAAACTAACATTTGTTAGTCCCACAACATGATCACCGTTGAGGAGGGTTTGCAAAGATCTCATATTGACATGGGCTAGTCGGCGGTGCCAAAGCCATCCCACATCAACTTTAGCCATTAGACACATGGCGGTTTTGGTGGGAACTTTGGAGAAGTCCACCACATACATACCGTCCTCCACGTGTCCAACAAAGGCTACTTTAAGAGTTTTTCTCCACATCAAGGTGACCAAGTCTTTATCAAAGAAGGTACAAAGACCCATCATAGCAAGTTGACGAACGGAGAATAAATTGAAGGCACAAGTCTCAACGAGTAATACTTTCTCAATGGATGAGTCCGGAGAAATGATTACTTTACCGAGACCCAATACCTTAGACGTGTTTGCATCACCAAATTGGACACGGGTGGTTCGAGATGGTCCATAGTCAATGTCCACCAACATGTCCTTGCTTCCGGTCATATGACTTGTAGCCCCGCTATCAAGTATCCATGAGCCACCACCGGAAGCCGCCACCTACATGGAATAATTGCTTGGTTTTAGGTACCCATTCACGAATGGGTCCTCTCGCGTTAGTAACAAGGGTCTTAGGAACCCAAATAGACCAAGCAATATATTCATCATAAGAACCGATAAATTTGGCATAGACATGTCCATCGTTAGTGCAAGAAAGAGCATAAGAAGGATTGGTTGGTCCGGCAAAGTCATTGGGAATGGCATCACCCCTTTTGGCAACACCACCCTCATTGACCTTTGCCACTTTCTCTTGAGGCTTCTCCCCTTCCTTCACGAATGCTACATCTTTTGTGGGAGGGGGAGCTTCTCCTTTCTTCTTCTTGTTCTTCCTTTTCTTGTTCTTCTTTTTGGATGAACTAGCACCAAACCCAATTCCTTCCTTGCCAATCACCTCCTTATGGGAACTCAAGAGATCATTGAGATTCTTTTCTCCTTGGATGCAAGAAACAAGTCCCTTCTCTAGTTGTGCCTTCAACCTAGCGTTTTCCTCAATAAGAGGGATATGCTCACAACAAGGATTAGTGGAACTAGGTTTCTCTATCATAAGAATAGGAGAAAAAGTATTAATCTCTTTAGTGAGTTTAATGGAGGTTTCCTCATGTGCTTTCTTGAGAACCATGAGTTCGTGTTTTAAGGACTTGTGGTCCTTTTCAACTTCCTCATGATCCACAAGAAGTCTCTCATGAGCCTCCACAAGTTCATCATTTTTAGTCTTTAGGTCACAAGCAATGGCATTAGCATGTTTAAGATTAACTTTGAGCTTAGAAGTATCACTAGCATATGTCTCCTCGAGAGACAACTTAAGCTCACGCTCTTCTTCAAGAGATTGAGATAGCTCTCCTATCTCATCCGCATAGTCTCGACTATTACCTTGCAACTCGGTGATGGACTCCTCAAGTTCCTCAATGTGAGCATGAGCTCCACATAATTGCTCCAAGAGAGCCACAAAGTGTCTCTTGGCCTCACCTTTGAGTTTGCTCATGAAAAGCACAAACTCATTTCCTTATTGAACCTTGGGTTCCTCATTATCCTCCACACAATCCAACAAAGATGGGTTAGTGGGAGTAAATGATTTAAGGGGAGGAGTTACCGAAGTGGTCTTAGCCATGAGACACTTGTGGATGATGTGAGGATTTTCATTGGGGGAGTTGAAGAGCGAAGACGATGAGGGAGACTCCATGGCGATGGCGACGGTGGCGGTTGCCACAATCTCACCACCTTCTTCATCATCCTCATCATCGGAAAAGTATTCTTCATGAGCCACCAACACACGTTGTGGCTTCTTCTTCACAAAATTCTTGTTCAACGGTAACTTGGACTTGTCCTTCCGGATGAGCTTGCCACCATGATCTTCTCTCTTCTCATATGGACAATCCGCAACGAAATGACTCACATTTCCACAATTGAAGCAAGTTCTTATTCTTTGTCCCTTGGGCTTGAAGCTACTAGTGTTGGACTTGAAGTTCTTCTTGTTGCTCCAAAATTGTCTTGATGCAAGAGCCATGTGCTCATTGTAAGCATACTTGGTGTCTTCCGGACCGACATCCTCTTCATCAACATCTTCCTCAAAATGAACTTCCTTTGCCTTCAAGGCGAGGGATTGCATCTTAGGACCTCCATGGCGTGTTATCTTCGTCTTGGCCGTGTCATTCAAAATCTCCATGGCCACAAATTCATCCAAGACTTGGTTGGAAGTCAAGTCACGGAAATCCGGTCTTTGACGAATGACTTGAGTGAGATGCTCCTTATAGAGAAGCATAGCCGAGATGAACTTCCTTTTGACCCAATCATCATCGGTGTCCTTGCTTCCATGATCCGTCATATCATTGGCAAGAGCAACCAACCTTCGATGAACATCCTCGGAAGACTCTCCTTCATTTCTGACAAAGTTATCGGCTTGGTCTTGGACCTTGTCAAATTTGGAGCTTCTAATACTTGCACTTCCCATGAGTGTCCTTTCAAGAAGATCCCAACACTCCTTGGCCGTTTCACACTTTCTGACAAGATTTTCTTGCTCGGGCTTCAAACCATTCCCAATGACAACTATAGCATGACTGTTGATGAAGTTTTCACGGTGTTCACTTGGAGTCATGTTGTGGCGATCATATGGATGAAAGCCTTCTTGGACAATTCGCCACAAATCCTCCGATGACCCCTTCAAGTGCCTCTTCATACGGTATGCCCATATAGGATACTCATCTTTGTTAAGGATAGGTATTGGTCCTGCATGTGCAAAATGAGGCTTGGGAAGAGGTAAAGGGTGATAGCTCGAGGGAGGGGCAACCGCGGAATTGACACCCGCTCCATTCCCATGAAGGGGAATGAAAGGGTTGCCATTCCTACCATCATCACGAGATTGAGAGACCGACTCTCCTCCTCCCAACATTTGAGTGTTGGGTGTGATGACGGCGTTGCCCCCCTCGGGAGCCTTAGACATGAGAGCTCTAAGAAATTGGGTCATTTGATTCATTTGAGCTTTTATGGCGGACATGCCGTCATTATACTCATGTCTAGAGACGGTGGTTGTGTCATCCCTCAAAGACGGGTTCGTGAGTCCTGCGGTACTAGGACATTCCCCCAAGGAGGGATTGGCCGAAGTACTTACCAACTCACCGTCTTTGTCTTTCCCCTCCGTCGCCATCCTCTTAAGGCGGTAAAGCCCTTAATAAGAGACGAGGCTCTGATACCAATTGAAAGGATCGGAATGTCGACTAGAGGGGGGGTGAATAGGCGACTAACAATTTTTATGAGTGCTTAATAAGTTTAGGCTCAACAATAAAAGTAAGTTGTCTAGATATGCAACTAGGTGAGATCCTATATGACAACTAGACAACTACAACAAGGAAACAAGCAAGATATAAGCAAAGAGAAGTAACTTGCAAAGTAAAGGTAGAGAGAACACATAGACAAGGATATGTTACCGTAGTTCCTTCTCTCTCAAGAAGTACGTCTCCGTTTGGAGAGGGTGTGGAGCACAATGCTCACACGAAGGCCAACGAGGGTCACCCTATTCTCCTCACGCTCTCACCAATGCAAGATGCCGTGAACCACTACGCAGTGGCCTTGAAGGTGGCAACCAAACCTTTACAATACAAGGTTGGGGCAATCTCCACAACTTAATTGGAGGATCCCAACAAACCACGGAGCTTCACCACAATGGAATGTGGCTCCGAGGTGACCTCTTTCGTCTAGGGCACCAACGCACCCAAGAGTAATAAGATCCACAAGAGAATAATGGGGGGAATCAAATGTCCTTTGGTGGAAGTGTAGATCGGGGCCTCCTCTTCCAAACCCTAGAGAATCAACAAGTTTTGATGGCTAGGGAGGGAGATCGGGCAAGAATAAGCTTTGGGCGTCAATGGAGGAGCAGCAATAAATGAGGTACCTCTCCATGAAGAAGAAGACCCCCTTTTATAGGGGGCGCATTAAACAGCCGTTGGACCCCCACCAACCACGGTACTACCGCTCTTAGAGCGGTACTACCGTGGCGCGGTACTACCGCAGTGGGTGCGGTACTACCGCGCTGCCGTAGTACCGCAGCTTGGTGTCGTGCCCACTACCGCTTTCGACAGTGAGTTTGCAGTAGTGGTTACGGTACTAGCCTACCGTACTACCGTAGCGCGGTACTACCGCGCTGGGTGCGGTACTACCGTGGTACCGTAGTACCACACTCTAGTGCCGTGCCCACTACCGCTCAGTCCAGTGAGTTTGCGGTAGTGGTTGCGGCACTAGACTGCCGTACTACCGTACTGCGGTACTACCGCGCTGGGTGCGGTACTACCGTGGTACCGTAGTACCGCACTCTAGTGCCGTGCCCACTACCGCTCAGTCCAGTGAGTTTGCGGTAGTGGTTGCGGCACTAGACTGCCGTACTACCGTACTGCGGTACTACCGCAGATGGTACGGTACTACCGCGTGAGCGGTACTACCGCACACCATGCGGTACTACCGCCCCAGCAGACCCAGGCTGGAATGGCCTCTTATACTGACTCCTCCGAAGGCGCCAAGAAGATATGTGGGTGCAGAGAAAAGTGTAGTGTGATGATTCCACCCATCATATCACCGCGGATCCCCTCTTAATAGTACGGATTTCCTATCGACTCAACCACCAAAAAAGAATCCGAGAGGGAAACTCCGTCTTCACGTTCCATCAACCGAGGGGATGATAACCGTCCTGTGCCATGGCTTAAGTTATCTTAAATACTCAAGGCACACGGTTAAACCGCAAATGTGTTGTCATCAATCACTAAAACCAATCATGGGGAAATATGCCCTATCACCTGCCCCCTTTCGCCTATTTATTCCCCGTGACTAGAAACCCTCGAGGACATAACCCTTTTTCGCGATCTCTCCTCTGTTCCGCCGCCGCCACGCTTACAAGATCGGGAGCACCAGAAGACCTCTTCCCGGCACCCTTCCGGAGGGAGGAATCACCTCCGGGAGATTCTCCACCACCATCGATGCTTCCCGGATGAACCGTGAGTAGTCCACCTTGGACCATGGGTCCATGATCAGTATCTATGTGATGTTCTCCTCCCCTATTTGTTCTTCATGGATTAGACCTCGTGAGCTGCCCTACATGATCGAGGCACATATGTAATCTTTCTGCTGTTGCTATGCTGATTTTGCTGGGATCCGATGGATTATGAGATTATGTTCAAATTGTGATTGATTTATATATTTGATTCTCTTCTTTTATATTTATGTTCTTGAGTAACTCTTGCATGTTCTCCGTTCCTGTTTATTGCTTTGGCCAAGTAGTAGGTAGTGACTCCAAGAGGGAGCGTTATGCATGATTGTGGGTTCATGCCCCCCGATGACTAGCTTGAGTGACAGAAACATGAGTCTAGGGGATGTGTTGTTGCCACAAGGGGGAAAACAACGGTGCTTGTACTTGCGGGTGCAAGGATTGTTTACTTTACGCAAAGTTCTTTAATGCAGTTGTCCGTTGCTTTGAGTTTACACTTTGGGTGGGATTCACAACTTAATACCAGCGAGATGTTCTGGATAGATATCTCAAGGTGGATGATTAGTGGGTAGATGCAGATGGATTTCGGTCTACTTGTCTTGGCGTACCGCGCGTGCTTTTGAGCCTCTTCCTTTCTGTTTTGCATAATTAGCATTGGTTTGCGCACATAATCCTGTCAATTTCCCAGCAGTAATTTTTTTACCTCGCATGGCTATTTTATCATCTTTTGGGAGAGAGACATCACTAGTGAACATCATGAGATCTAGGTCCATACTTCCACCACTGTTTACACTATTAATTTACTTTCAGTATTTACTTTTCCGTTGCTATCACTATCATTATTATCCCGTGCGTTTTATCCTTTGTAAACAACAAGGCCGGAGGAATTGACAACTCCTCTGTACTCGTTGGGAGCAAAGCTATCTGTTGTGTGTGCAGGTCCAGGCAAAGCAAGTGATTATCATAAAACGGCACCTCACTTGCCGAACCACCTACTTGTCGACCTTGGAGTCCTACTGGAGACAATCTAACCCTTAGCATCTTCGCTAAGGGAAATTTGCCGCTATCTACATCTCACCTTCCACTTGGGGTAACCAACGGGGGAGAGAAGTTATCTCGTGTATCAAGAAAATTTCTGGCGCCGTTGCCGGGGACTCCACTCTTCAAGATAGGGGAGTTGCGCACTATCTTTTATCTTTGCTTTTTAGTCTTGTTAGTTTACCTTTCAGTTTTTTATTTAGTGTCTTTTATCAAAAATCAAAAAAATAGTTATCTTGCTTGCTGCTACTATGGGTTCCTCTGAAAACACCAAGTTGTGTGACTTCACTAGTCACATCAACAGTGACTTTATCTGCACTCCTATTGCTACACCTGCTACTTCAGCACCTTCTTATGAGATTAAATCTGCTTTGCTGAACCTTGTTATGAAAGATCAATTCTCTGGTGCTAGAGATGATGCTGCCTTGCATTTAAATAATTTTATTGAGCTTTGTGATATGCAAAAGTACAAAGAAGTAGATGGTGATATTGTTAAGCTTAAGCTTTTTCCTTTCTCTTTGAGGGATGAAGGTAAAATCTGGTTTCAATCCTTGCCTAAGAATAGCATAGACTCCTGAGATAAGTGCAAGGATGCTTTTATCGGAAAGTACTATCCCCCTGCTAAGATTATTCAGTTGAGAAGCTTTATTATGAATTTTAAACAGTTGGATAATGAACACGTTGCCCAAGCTTGGGAACGCATGAAATCTCTTGTTAAGAATTTCCCTACGCATGGTTTGACTACTTGGATGGTTATCCAGACTTTTTATGCAGGCTTGAACTTTACCTCGCGGAACTTGTTAGATTCGGCCGCGGGAGGAACCTTTATGTCAACTACACTTGGTGCTGCCACAAAACTTCTCGAGGAGATGATGACCAATTACTCCCAATGGCACACCGAAAGAGCTCCAACAGGTAGGAAGGTAAACTCTGTCGAGGAGATCTCCTCCCTAAATGAAAAAGTTGACTTGATCATGTCTTTACTTACCAAGCAATCTCCTATTGATCCTCAAAATGTTCCTTTAAATTCTTTGATTGCTCAGGATCAAGTAGATGTGAAATTTATCTCTAGAAACAACTTGAATAACAATGCTTATAGGAGTAACTTTGGTAGCTATCCTAGACCGTCCCCCTCCAACAACTATGGGAACAACAACACTTATCCTAGCACCAAGAACTCCACTTCTGAATTAGATAGTATGCTTAAAGACTTTATCACTACCCAAAAAGCCTTCAACAAGAATGTACAGGAAAAACTAGACAAACTAGATAAGCACTCGTCGGAGGTAGACAACTTAGCCCACGAAGTAGAATTGCTTAAAATTAGAACTTCTCCCCTTGAGGAGAGGAAGGTCACTCCTATGAATGCTATCCAATTGCAAATTAATGAAAACATTAGGATGATGGCTAAACTCAAAGAGAGATGGGCTAGAGAAAAGGAGGAAGAGGATAGAATTAAGAGCCTTCCTACACACCATACTGTTGCTACTATCCAAGTGGTTGAGGATATCCAAAATCTTAGCACCCAATGCACCCCTAGTCCCATAGGACCTATTAATGGTGATGCTATGACCTCAACCGTAGAAGGAGAAATTCCTATGACTATAGAAGCTACCAAACAAGTGAGCCTAAAGGACACCACTACCACTTTACTTGATAGTAGTGACCTTGATTTCGATAATTTCACTCTTTATGAAGTTATTCGTTTCCTTCACAAGATGTCTAGAGACCCCCACACTAGCACACTTAATCTTGCCTTCACGGAGCATATCACTAATGCTCTCATCAAAGCTAGGGAGGATAAGCTTAGGTTAGAAGACTCCATACCTAGAAAGCTAGAAGCTGGTTGGGATCCTATGATTAAAATTAAGTTGAATAACTTTTCTTGCTATGCTTTATGTGATCTTGGAGCTAGTACCTCTGTTATGCCCAAAAGAATGTATGATATATTTGAGTTGAAACCTTTTGATGCTTGTTCTTTTGGTGTTCGTCTCGTTGATTCTTCCGTAAAGAAACCTTTGGGGAAGATAGATGATGTTCTTATCATTGTCAATTACAACTATGTTCCTGTTGATTTTACTATTGTGGACATTGAATGTGAACCTTCTTGTCCAATTATTTTGGGACGTCCTTTTCTTCGCACCGTAGGTGCTGTTATTGATATGAAAGAAGGGATTATAAAATTCAAATTCCCTCTCAAGAAAGGGATGGAACACTTCCCTAGGAAAAAGATTAAGTTGCCTTTTGAGTCCGTTACACAGGCTAGTTATTTTCTTGAAAAGACTTGATCTATTTGCATTAAGCCTAGCTAATGGCTTTAAAGAAGCGCTTTCGGGAGGCAGCCCGCAACGAATTTAGGTTTTCCTTTTTGTTTTTCTTATTTTTTAGTGGTCTTGATGATTGTTACTACTGTAGCAACATCATTGTATCTTTACTTTTCAAGCTTTGTGCCTTTTATAGCCTCATACGACAAGGGAAGTGAAAGTTGTGACATGTTGTCCAGAAAACAGATTATGTCCTCGTGACTAGAAAAATCAGAGAAAAATCCCAGTTCATCTTTTTGAGCTGAATTGTTGACACAGCGTGCTCTATAAAATTACGAAACTATCGTATGTTCTGAGTTTTTTGATTTGAGTTGCAGAAGTACCCCTAAAAAATTCGTTTTTACCGGCTGGTCTGTTTTTCACAGATTCTGTCCTGTTTTGCCTTTTCTTCGTTTTGCAAACCTTAAGCTTGTTTTTTCTTTGCAAAACTTGTTGGCACTCTTGAGAAACAGTAGCTCTTCAAGGTTATCTTTTTTACCAGTAGAGAATTTTTTTATTTTATTATGGGTACTAACCTCGCTAATCCGATTATGATGAGTTATGTATGAAGGGAGTTTTCAAGTGTGCGAGGGAAGATGATGAAAGAAGATTAAGAAGTGTCAAGTGTTCAAGCTTTGAGATGCCCCCATGCATCCCCAAGAAATATTCAAGGATACTCAAGCGTCTAAGCTTGGGGATGACCCCGTGCATCCCCTTCTCCATCGACAATTATCAGTTCGTCTCTCGTTTCACTATATTTTTATCGCTTCATGCATTATGTGCTATTCTTGGAGCGTCTCGCTCTTAGGTTTTGTTTTTAGTTTTCTTTAGTTTTGCTTGCTGTTCATAACAAGTTAGAACCCAGATTTCTTTGTGTGGGAGAGAAAAACGCTCCACTTCCAAATTTAGAACATAACATAGGACTTTTTCCTGCTTATCTTTGTTGTGTTTGCTCTTTATCTTTCCGTAGCTGTTGTCATGCTTTGCTCTTAGCTTTCATGTTTATCTTTTAAAAGAGATCTTGTTTAGTTTGTTGCTGGAACTCTCTTGAGTTTTCATGTTTATCTTTTTTAGAGAGTTTGCCTGTTGCACTGAGTTTTGTGTCTTGACTTGAAGTAGGTAATTGAGGTTGCTATTCAGTTATAGTAGTAACTTGCAAAAGTTTTGAGGTGTGGTCTTGAGTAATGTTTGGACTTTTGGTATCAAGAGCTTTAGCCTATTAGTGATAGATGTCATATTTTGGGCCATCCGTATTTATTTTCAAAAATCTACAAAATTAGTTGAGAACTTTAGCTACTAGTTGGATCACTACTCTTCCGAGGGGTCGAATATTAAAGAAGACTGACGTACCATGAGTCGAGGATGCGCAAGGATATCCAAACCCCCATACACTCCTCCTCGGGGTACTTGTCTCTTTGTGAACCTCCTTATTAGATTGAGAGTTATCGATAATAAGTGCATGAGTTCTTCGGACTAATGTGAGTATTCGAAAGTTGACACTTCCACCTTCCCATATTTTGCTAGCTTTCCCTGTGCCGTTCATTGCTTTCTTCTCACTCCGAGAGTTAGCGTCCACTTTCTCCGGTACATCCAAACCCTTGGCATGATACGCTCTGTCATCATAAGCCTCCTTATATCCTTCCTCAAAACAGCCACCATACCTACCTATCAAGGCATTTCCATAGCCTTTCAGAGATACATTGCCATGCAACATCCATCTTCTCATGAATTGATCTTCATGTCATACATGCTACTTGCTTGATCGATGAGCCGCATGCTAGTTGGGCCTTGCCCTAATCATTGCTACATGACGCGCTAGTATCATTGCATATCCTGCTACACTGGCAGAGGCATACATTTGCATACATCATGATATTTACATTTTCTTTATGATTCGAGTACTTTGTAAAGTGTGAAAGATCTTCTATACTTTTTTAAAATATATAGAGTGTTGCCCTAAAGTAAGGAAAAGATCCCAAAGAGGACAAACTAAAAGATCCCAAAGAGGACACATTAAAAGATCCCAAAGAGGACAAATGAGAGTTTAATAGAAAGAGCCATTGAGGCCACCAAAAAATAAAAAAAAATAAAAAATAGAAAAAGAAAAAAAAGAGAAAGAGAAAAAAATAAAAAGAGAGAAGGGGGCACAGTACAATTCTTTTTTTGAGAAGATCCACACTCGTACTCCATCTTATATCTTGTACTCCATAGAGATTATCATTCATGCATATAGCTATGTGGGGACCTTCACACTATAGAACTTGGCTTGTATATTCCAATGATGAGCCTCCTCAAATGAGCTCTAGGTCTTCTTGAGCAAGCAAGTTGGATGCACCCCCACTAGTTCCATTGGAGAGCTTTTAGCTCATATGTGCATCCGTTGCATGGCAATCCCTACTCCTCACATCATATCTATCATTTGGCTTTCTCTCGCCTATGATTGTCCTCATTGATGTGAGCCTTTCACATCTTTTTGTCTTCCTCCTCCACCATATTCTCTCTTTGCCATCCTAAGTGTCAACTTTCTTGCTTACGCTCATCCATTGCATGAGTGCTCAAAATGTCGAAAAGGAGTGGATCATTTTGACTTGTACCTAGCCAGTGGTCTGGGGATGAGTCAAGATAAGATTCCAAAGAAGACCAAGTGTGACACTTTAGTAGATTGAGTTCTCAACAATAAAAATACTTTTTCTCGTATATCCCTATCCCCTTTCTGGCACGCAAAAACCATTTGGAGACATTCGAGTCACGGACAGCGAGAGCTCTTGCACCTTTATGTTCTTATTGAAACGATGTGGATGTCGCCTAGAGGGGGGGTGAATAGGCGTTTAAAATAATTACGGTTTTGGCTTGAACAAATGCGGAATAAAACTTAACGTTTAATTTGCCAAGCAAGAAACCTAAATAAGCTAGGCTCAACTATGTGCACCAACAACTTATACTAAGAAAGATAAACAACTATGTGATAGCAAGAAATATGACAAGAGCACTATGGCTATCACAAAGTAGGTGGACAAGTAAATAGGTTGACTAGAAGAACAACCTATGGGACAAGCAATGTACAATAATATGAGCAAGCACAAGATAAACAATGTAATAAGCTTGCTCAAAGTAAAGGTAGAGATAACCGCAAGTGGAGCCGATGGAGACAAGGATTTGTTACCGAAGTTCCTTCTCTTGCGAGAAGTACGTCTCCATTTGGAGAGGGTGAGGAGCACAATGCTCACATGAAGCCAACGAGGGCCACCCTATTTCTCCTCACGCTCTTACCAATGCAAGATGCCGTGATTCCAATATTAGGACACTTGAGGGCGGTCACCGAACCCGTACAAATGGCAACCCTTGGGGGCGGTCACCGAACCCGTACAAATGCCCGGGGCAATCTCCACAACCGAATTGGAGGCTCCCGTAGCGTCCCGAAGCTTTCCACCACAATGATAGAGCTCCACAACAACAAGCCTATAGGTGCCAACGCACCCACGAGGTACAAGCTCTAGAGTGCCAATGCACTCAAGAGTAGCTATCTTCTCAACTTCACTTACTACAACGAATCCTCGAAGAGAACTCAAACCGATGCACCAAATGCAATGGCAAGAGCACACGAAGTGCTCAAGTCCCCAACTCTCAAATCCCACCAAAGCAACAAAAGCTATGGAGGAATATGAGAGGAAGAACAAGGAGAATACAAAGAACTCCAAGATCTAGATCCACAAGGTTCCCCTCACGTAGAGGAGAGATGCTTGGTGGAGAATGTGGATCTAAACCTCCTCTCTCTTTTCCCTCAAAAAAGGAGCAAGAATCATAGGAGGGGAAGAGAGTAAGCAAGCTCAAAGAGGTCAACAATGGGGGGAAGAACTTGCAAAAAACGGGCGAGGACAAAGGGAGAAGAATACCCCCTTTTATAGGTCCCCACGAATCCAACCGTTGGAAGCCCACCAACCACGGTACTACCGCACAGCGAGCGGTACTACCGTGGAGCGGTACTACCTCAACTGAAGCGGTACTACCGCCCTACGGTACTACCGGGCTCAGTACCGTGCCCCACTACCGCCCTATCCGGTAGGAATACGGTAGTGGATGCGGTACTACCGCTCTACCGGGCGGTACTACCGCTCGGGCGGTACTACCTCAACTCCGGGCGGTACTACCTCACAGGAAAAAACAGCACGGCCAAAACAAGCATAACTTTTCCATACGAACTCCGATTTTGATGATCTTGGGCTTGTTTTAAAGCTATGGAAAAGCTCTAGATCCTCACATAGAGAACCACCCAAGATCAACAAAAAGAAATGATGCAAATCATGGAAATGTTAGAATGCCAACAAGGTAGAAGGTGAAACCTTCACAAGATAAGAGCCGACAAAAACACCAACATCAAAAACACAAAAGTAGATGTATATGAAATCCGTTTTCGATGAAGAAGGGCTTGTAATGAATACGAACTCAAGCTCCAACACTCACAAAGAGAAAAACCAAACAAGAACCAATAAAGATGATGCCAAGGATGCAAAGGTTTGAGCTCTCCACGAACGATGCGACCTAGCCTATAACCCGGTCTCCTAACTACCACCATGAGACCGGTAAACTAGAAACCTATAAAGGTCAAAATAAAGGTCAAACCTTTGTCTTGCACATAATCCGCTTGAGCTTGATGATGATGATCATGTCCGCCTCAAGTTGGAACACCTTTCTTGGTTGCGCCGGCTCGATGAAGACTAGTAAATTGCTCCCCCATACTCCATTATGGGTGAGCCTCTTTTAGGCATATCTTCACAAAACCATTATCACCAAATGGTCGGCAAGCTCCAAGCATATGATATCTTCGTGATGCCCCTCTTGACCTTGACACATCAACTTGACCAATCTTTGGATAGCTCCATGAAGAACACCTTGGTCAACACATAATCTTAATCTTATAACCTTGAAGCCACCATATGATCTTCAAGCGTTGCCTATGGACAAACCTTAAAGTATAACTCAAGGAAACCATTAGTCCATAAAGATTGTCATCAATTACCAAAACCAAACATAAGGGCACATGCCCTTTAAATCTCCCCCATTTTGGTAATTGATGACAAACACATTAAGAGGGTTTATATGATGAATTATGTTAATCATGCAAAGTAAGTATGCATGAACAAGAAGGCAAATGCTTAAGAACAAAACCAAAGCACGAACCTCACTCAAACAAACCCTCTAAACTTCTCCCCCTTTGGCATCGATTGCCAAAATGGGCGGAAAAGCTTAGAAGGTCGGTATAGAATGTGTTCCTCCCAAAGGGGTGTATACCACAAGAGATGAATGGAATAGAATACAAATATCCAAAGATACATGGTGGGAGGAAAAGCAAACTATATAGAGGATCCAAAGATTGCAAAAAGATAAGATGGCACGAAGGCATAAGAAAATGCATGCAATCAAACCATCCAACATGCCAAAAGATTACAAGATATTATGATTTGAGCATAGGAGTGTTCTAAAGAAAATAGAGAAGTTCCCCAAGATTTGTGCACTATTTAGAATCTTTGTATTATAATACAAAGTTCACAAAAATTGGACCATCACTCCCCCAAAATCGATAGAAACACAACACAAGTGCAAGTGTGCAAAGGTATGAGACAAAGTCTAGCACTTGCACCAACCCAATGGTTGAGAAAATAGCAAAAGAGATAATCATAGGAATGGGCTCAACCAACAAGATGTGTGTGAGTCATGGCAAAGCACTTGATACGACTCGTATAAGGATGACTATTTAGGCATCAACATAGTCTTGAAGAAATGAGACTCAAAGTGCTAGACATGTCCTTCCAACATAAGTTAAGAAGGTCACACACACAAGCAACAAATGGGTTCACAAGCTTAAGTAAAATGCAAAGTAAAATCAAGGCTTGTGACAACCCCATGGTGAAGATAGAAAATAATAGGCTCATCAAGACAAGCATGAGGTCAACAATCTTCACCACCAAAAGAGTGCACCAATAAGAATAGAATTAAGACACACACTCAACCACACACGCTTTCATGTAACCACCGAAGAATTTAACAATGAAAATAAAAGGTGGACATGAAAGAACAAGGATATCCACTAAAAGTGTAACTTCTCTCAAGTGTATAAGATTCTAGGTAGATTATATCCACAAAGAAGCATGTACACTCGAGATAGTTACAAAAGGAGAGAACATGATATCCAAATGGAAGTCATAAATATACGAATAAGATCTTTACTTGAAAGCATAGCCAATGGCTTAATATTACCTTATTGTATAAGGATGAAATCCACACAAACAACCATCAAAGACATCACAACTAGCAACAAGGTATCAAGAGATAGTTGAGATGCTTTGAACAACGAAAGAAGTATCGCAACCAATAATATATCTTGCAATTCTAGAACAAATCAAGAACCGCAACAATTGCAAATGAAGAATATCATGCCATGATGCAACCTACACAAGGTTGGAAGCAAGAAAAGTATGCATGAGGTAGATACTTGTTACCGAGATAGCATGGGAATGATGTAGTAGATAAAGTCTTCAATGATCGTCCTAGCATGACTCCAAAAGGCACATGGTGACACCACCTTCCTTAAATGAGACGATCCTCCAATGCATCTCCAAAGTTCCTACATCAACATTAACACACAAAATGGTACCCAAACTCATTGGGACCCAAGAGTTAGAGGAACAAACATACATAGGACAAACTCCACGGGAATAAGTGCATATGGACATGAAGATGAATTTCATGCACATATTAGCCAATAAAGAAGTGGATGGAGTTTAACCTATATATAGGATCAAAGAAAGAAATCATGCATCGGAACAACACATAAAAAATATGCATGCACAAGACTTTCAAGAACCAAAAGGGAATACAATTTGGACAAAACATCAAGTAAACCAAGATGGCACACCAAACGGTGACACAACATAAGGTTGTCCAAATTATATCAAAGGTCCAAATCAACACATGATAGGAGGAAAGTAGAAATTAACACATGGTCAATTGCTACATTCACCAACAAATGTGAAGAAATACCAATTGAATTCCAACCCAATCAACACATGATTGAATAGGAAAACAATTGAAAAGGATACCAAGTGACCATTAGATTCAAAAATAAGATTCCAATTGAAAATAAGATTTCAACATAAACTTGTCACTTGGATTATACCAAATAAAAGATTCATCAAGGAATGGGGTATGAATGGACACACCAATTGATAGAGAGCATGATATCAAAATAAAAGATATCAAAGAAGGAGATATCAAACTCTCAACAAGAGAGCACAATTCCAAACAAACTATGCCCTCGACGACTTTATGATGACATAAAGCACCAAAGATAATATATATGCCTTCCAATAACACACACTTGATATGGATCATAAGATGCTAGGTCCCCCAAGAGATGTGCCTTACATAGAATTTTCATTTGAATACAAAATGCACAAGATGGGATCATCACTTTCACTATATCTAGAGAAACACTAGACAAGATCACGAAGACACATGATCCACAAGTGGCTAGGATGACAATGAGAGTTAAAACCACAATAAAATCTTGGCAAGTAATAAGGCAATTAAAAACAAGCCAATAGGTAAAGATGGTCAATAATTTCTACCACATATAAGAGTACCAATTGTTAAGCACAAGAGGTATATGGAATTACTTTCGGGTGGCAGATAGCATTAATATATATTATCATCTTCACAACAACAGCCATAAGCACGTGGCAAAAGATAAGAGATGATCACAATGCTTACAAAGAGATTCTTGATAGATTCAAGTATGCATCCAATCATGCAAGCAATGATTAGGAAAACTTAGAGCAAACGGTTCCCACATAGGAAATACATGTACATGTTGAAGGGACACCGTACCAAGAGAATCTCACACACTCAAGATCCATAAGATGAGAAATAGAGTCAATTTAAGCAAATTGAACCTTGAGGAGCAACCATGCCACCTAGGAACTAGATAATTTACAATATCAACTCTAAGTGGCAAAACCCCAAATGTACACATTTTATAGGCGTGTAATATGCACAAAGCATACTACTCCCCATAATGTGATATCCCAAATTTTACAACTAGAGGCAAACAAATAACAACAAGAGATAATTAATGGATACTTTAGAATTGGAATTTCTCATGAGTAGGACATACCACATAGTGACTAGATAATTTTATAATATCAATACTAGGTGGTATTCCTCATGTATACACATTTTAGTATCGTAAAGTGCACAAGGCACATCACTCCCCCAAAATGGGATGAACCATTAATTTCTCACAAGAGCCAACTAAGATAAAACCAATATGAAAAATAGGCTAAACACAACACTCAAACATACATGATGTGCAAACCAACATATACATAATTGGAAGCACAACATATACAAACACACATGCAAGGTACAAAATCAAAACATGCAAAGGGGCAAGTAACTTTTAATGTAAACAATTTAAGTACAAGTTACCGTAAGGAGGCACATTGGATAAGATAGACACAAGATAATCCAAATGACTTGGCTTGAGATAATGTGATTAATGAAGGTCCCTTAATTCTTCATAGTGTAGCCAAGTCTCCAATGCCCTCCAACACCACCTATTGATCAAGTTGGAGCTTGTTGGTCCCCAACTAAGTTGGGTCCTAAGAGGTTAGTCACAATAGGCTTGGCAACCCAAATGGTGCTTTTCTTGTCACCACTTTGAGTGCCAACAAATTTTGCAACCACATTTCCAACCTTATCCTTCCGAAGAGAATAAACATCATCAACTATAATAGGGTTGGATAAGGTACCGTTCGTGCATGAAGAAGCAAGATGACCCTTCGCGCGACATAAGTAGCAACACCTACTCTTTCCTTTCTTCATGGTTGATTTCTCAACATGAAGATCATTTACTTGAGTCTTCTTGGGAAGTGGCTCCACTTCACCTTGCGGTTGAACTTGAGGCCTCTTCCCTAGTTGCTTGTCACTAATGGGCTTCTTCTTCAAAGGGCAAGATCTAACATGGTGCCCTTCAACCTTGCACTTGAAACAAATAATCTTGGCCGAATTCTTGACTTGAGATTGGCCCTTCTTGTTGTTAAACATGGACTTCTTATTGTTGGAGTTGAATCCAAGTCCACCCTTGTCATTGGGGGATTTTTGTCCACACAAAACCTTGTCAAGTGTAGACTTCCCTTCATGACCCTTTCCCAAGTCTTTCTTCAAAGAAGTGACTTGGGCCTTGAGCTCTTTGATTTCCTCTACATGGTTAGTAACGATACAAGTACTAGAGGAAGTAGAAGAATTGTTAGAGCAACAAGGCAAGGAAAGTAATTCATCACATGATGTAGCAACATTATGAGTGGATGAATTACAAGGACTAGCACAAGGCAACATAGCATATTGAGTAGAAGTAGTGCTAATGTCCACATGAGGAACTAATTTAGAAACCTTAGCCTCATGAGCTAACTTTAGCACATTATGGGAGACTAGAAGATCCTCATGAGAGCTTGAGAGCTTTTCATGACTTTCTTCCAATTTCCCATACTTGCTAGTTAGCAACTCAAGTTGAGCCTTTAGCTCAACATTCTCCTTTAGGATGGATGCTTCACAAGAAATAGAATTAGTAGCACAAGCATCATCAAGAATAACGGAAGGAGAAGACAACAAAGCAAGCTCTTTCAAATACGAAGATTTTAGTTGAGCATGCGACTCGGTGAGTTTGATGAGCTCACCCTTAATGACCCGTGAACCATTTCCGAGGTGCTCAAAATCCTCAAGGAGTTTAGCATGCACAACCTCAAGCTTATTATGTTTAGTTTTGATAGAATTAGCCACCTCAAGGGTTCTATCAAGAGATTCCTTTACTTTAGATAACTCTAAAGCAAAAGTCTCCTCAAGAGATTCCTTGGTGGTTTCTTCACACTCAATAGCTTGAGATAGATCCGCAATTTCATTAGCGTAATCACGCCCATGGCTTTCCATTTTCTCAATGGTGGCCTCATTATCCTCAATATGAGCTTCCAACTCCTCAATGTATTTCTTGCCCTCAATGGCAATAGACATGATTTCCATGAAGTTGGAGCAAGCAATTTTATTCTTATGAAGAGCTTTAAAAATCATTTCTCCCTTAATTTTTAAGAGAGAAATATTATCATCCTCTTCAACATTATCTACATCATCACCATCACTAGATATGTGGGTCAAAGTAGGAGATACCTTTAACTCCTTCGCCATAAGGCAAAAAATGAGTAACACGAGATGATGATGTAGGATCTCTTGAGGCACCATTCAAGACCACATCTTGTTCCATGGACCGTTGGTTTTCCTATACATTGTTAGTACAATAACTAGAGGAAATAGAGGAATTCTTATCATGGCAACAAGATATAGCAAGCATATCATCATGAGATTTATTCAAGTAATTTCTACATGATATGCAAGGACTATCAACACAAGCATGTAAGGCATTTGTGGTGCTCGAAGTGTTGAGGTCCAACAAGGAGGCATTGCGATAAGATAGTGATAAAGGGTTATGAACAATAGGTTCACTATCATCATTGCAATGACTCACACTACTCACCATTTCATTATCTTGTGGAAAACCACATGTTGGTGAAGTAGAAGAAGTTGAGAATGCATCGCGACCGGAGGTGGAGGGAGAACAATCATCCCCACAAATCTTGGACACACCATATTTATCTTGAAGCTTTGTCCACAACTCATGAGCATCCCGAAACGACATGAGTTGAAATATGTCTACATTACTCAAAGCATCAACAAGCACATTAGAAGCTTGAGCATTCAGATAAGATTTTTTTCTCATCCTCTAAGGATAGGTGAGTATCCGTTGGAGGAGAAAAACCCATATCTACAATTCGCTCCATACACGGGTCAATGCCCCGGAAATAATTAAGCAAGCGAATTTTCCAAGCATCATAATTTGTGCCATCGAAACTAAGAGTGTCAATGAATCCTAAACCCCTAGTCGACATCTTTATTAAGAGAGACGAGGCTCTGATACCAATTGAAAGGACGTGGATGTCGCCTAGAGGGGGGGTGAATAGGCGTTTAAAATAATTACAGTTTCGGCTTGAACAAATGCGGAATAAAACTTAACGTTTAATTTGCCAAGCAAGAAACCTAAATAAGCTAGGATCAACTATGTGCACCAACAACTTATACTAAACAAGATAAACAACTATGTGATAGCAAGAAATATGACAAGAGCACTATGGCTATCACAAAGTAGGTGCACAAGTAAATATGTTGACTAGAAGAACAACCTATGGGACAAGCAATGTACAATAATATGAGAAAGCACAAGATAAACAATGTAATAAGCTTGCTCAAAGTAAAGGTAGAGATAACCGCAAGTGGAGCCGATGGAGACAAGGATTTGTTACCGAAGTTCCTTCTCTTGCGAGAAGTACGTCTCCGTTTGGAGAGGGTGAGGAGCACAATTCTCACATGAAACCAACGAGGGCCACCCTATTTCTCCTCACGCTCTTACCAATGCGAGATGTCGTGATTCCACTATTAGGACACTTGAGGGCGGTCACCGAACCCGTACAAATGGAAACCCTTGGGGGCGGCCACCGAACCCGTAGAAATGCTCGGGGCAATCTCCACAACCGAATTGGAGGCTCCCGTAGCGTCTCGAAGCTTTCCACCACAATGATAGAGCTCCACAACAATAAGCCTCTAGGTGCCAACGCACCCATGAGGTACAAGCTCTAGAGTTCCAATGCACTCAAGAGTAGCTATCTTCTCAACTTCACTTACTACAACGAATCCTCGGAGAGAACTCAAACCGATGCACCAAATGCAATGGCAAGAGCACACGAAGTGCTCAAGTCCCCAACTCTCAAATCCCACCAAAGCAACAAAAGCTATGGAGGAATATGAGAGGAAGAACAAGGAGAACACAAAGAACTCCAAGATCTAGATTCACAAGGTTCCCCTCACGTAGAGGAGATATGAATCAATAAGAAGGTAGATCTAGATCTTCTCTCTCTTTTCCCTCCAAAAGGAGCAAGAATCATGGGGGGAATAGAGAGAAAGCAAGCTCAAAGAGGTCAACAAAGGGGGGAAGAACTTGCAAAGAACCGATGGGGACAAAGGAAGAAGAAGACCCCCTTTTATAGGTCCCCACGAATCCAACCGTTGGCAGCCCACCAACCACGATACTACCGCACTGCGAGCGGTACTATCGCGGTGCGGTACTACCGCACCGAGAGCGGTACTATTGCTCCACGGTACTACGGAAGCCCAGTGTCGTGCTCCACTACCGCGAGTACATAAGACTTACGGTAGTGGGTGCGGTACTAGCCTACGGTACTACCGCGGTGCGGTACTACCGCACCGGAAGCCGTACTACCTCCCCACGGTACTACCGAAGCCCAGTGCCGTGCCCCACTACCATGAGTACAAAAGACTTAAGGTAGTGATCACGGTACTAGCCCATGGTACAATCGTGGTGCGGTACTACCGCATGCCGAGCGGTACTACCGTCCTGGTAGAGCCAGGGAGCCCATGCCACATAACAGATGAACTCCAAATGATACAGGCAAACCCTGAACTGCCACAACTTCTGCAAATGAACTCCGATTAAGGCAAACTCAAATATTTATAAGAGGCAAGAGAGAAATGCCAAACAAATAGAGGTGCGAAACCTCTAACCGAGAAGAAGCGGCAAATCTCCCACATCAAAAAACACAAGAGAAGATGCATATAGAATCTGTTTTCGATGAACATGAGCTTGTCATGAAGAAGACCACAAGCTCAAAAACTCACAAATAGAAAAAATAAACAAGAAGCAATAAATATGATGCCAATGATGCAAAAGGTTTGAGCTCTCCACGAACGACTCGTCCTAGCCTATAGCCCGGTCTCCTAATTACCACTAAGAGACCAGTAAACTAGACACCTATCCATGACAAACCTTTTTCTTGCGCATAATCCACTTGAGCTTGCTGATGACGATCATGCCCGCCTCAAGTTGGAACATATTTCTTGATTCCGCCGGCTCAATGAAGACTAGATTGCTCCCCCATACTCCATTATGGGTGAGACTCTTTTAGGCACATCTTCACAAGACCATTATCACCAAATGGTCGGCAAGCTCCAAGCGTATGATATCTTCATGATGCTCCTCTTGAACTTGCACACATCAACCTGACCAATCTTTGGATAACTCCATGAAAAATGCCTTGGTCAACACATAATCTTCATCATTCAGCCTTGAAGCCAACCTAAGATCTTCAAGCGTTGCCTATGGACAAACCTTAAAGTATAACTCAAGGAAATCGTTAGTCCATAAAGTTTGTCATCAATTACCAAAACCAAAAATTAGGGCACATGCCCTTTCAGAGGTTGAAGATGTTCTCTCTCAAGCAGCCTTGCAATTAAGATACAAGAAGTATTTTGTGTCCCCAACACACCTAATATAATGGCAAATTGTATAGGTGCACTAGTTCGGCGAAGAAATGGTAAAATATGGATGATAGGTGTGGCAAAGAGAAGTAATATAAATCTGTAATAAAAATTACAGCAAAGAAACAAGTAGTAAACGTGAGCACAAACGGTATTGCAATGGTGGAAACAAGGCCTAGGATTCATACTTTCACTAGTGGCAACTCCCAACAATATTAACATAGTTTAATCACATGATATTTCCACTAAAACATGCAATGGAGATGTACTCGGAGGTCATTCCTTTGTGATCAAGAGAGGACGAGAATTGTGTAGGGCTACAAGAGCACACCTTAGAGTTTATGGATTTCCCAATGTCACCGCGGCCATCCAAAGAGAGTACCACAATCACCACAACATATCTCAAGGATAGTCAAAGACAATCACCAAGAGACTCTCAATCTTCAATCAATCCACAATAAAAGAAATCACTCATGAAAATATTCTTCTAATCTATGTCCAATAGACCCGTTGTCACCATGATCTCTAAGATTATACTACATATAGACAAGTGAGTACATCAAATCCAATACATAGAAGAAGGGGAAACATCATGCGATCACCCTACATTAACATAGCCTATGATTGCAATCAAGATCACATCATGGGAGAGAGAATTAACCACATAGCTACTGGTAGAAGACCTCAACCCTAAGGAGGAACAACTCTAGCATCATGGAGGGAGGAAGCAACACCGATGGAGATGAATCCAGGGGCACTTCCCCGTCTCGCCAGGGTGCCAGAGCGGGAATTCTGGTCCCCGAAGCTTGTTGGCAATGGCGGCAAAGATCGGAATTGCTTCTGGTGAAAAGGGTTATGGATTCAGGGTTTCCTCATCGAGGGTAAAAATAGGAGCCAAAGGGGGACGAGGGGAGGTCCCACTTATCCAGGCGGCCAGAGGGCACGGTCTACCCCCTGGCCGCGCCACCAGGTCGCCTGGACTAGGGATGGGTCCCATCCGGCTCATCTTCGGGCTTCTTGAGTCTTACGAGTTGGATATTTTTTAGTATTTTTTCTGGAATTTTCCGAGCACTTCTGTTTTTGACCTTTTTCTGCAATGCACGGACAAAACAGACAAAAACTGGCACTGGGTTCTGAATTAGTAGATTAGTCCAAAATATGTTGTAAATGATATGAAAGTGCAGCAAAATATATATATCAATATCACCAAAAGAAGCATGGAGCAAGCAGAAATTATAGATACGTTTGGGACATCCCCAAGCTAAATTCATGCTCATCCTCGAGTAGGTAAATGACAACAAAGATAATTTTTGTGGTGACATGCTTCCAACAAAGATTTGAACTTTAAAGTACAATAAGCAAGATATGCAATTCTAGTCATGATAATAACAAGCAAAGGTCTATATCTAGTATTGAAACTAACAAAGTAAGAACATAAAGGTGCAAAATCTCTCGTTGTCCGTGACTCGAATGTCTCCAATCGGTGTTCCCGTGCAGAAAGTGGGAGATGGGTTTAGATCATAAAAATAATCAATAGTTGTTGAGAACTCAATCTACTAACTTTCACACTTGGTCTCCTTTGGAATCTTATTATCACTCGTCCCCAAACCGTCAGCCAGGTACAAGTCAATTGATCATATCCCTTTCTATTTTGAGCACTCATGCAATGAATGAGCGCGAGCAACATTAGTTGACACTTAGGATGGCGAAGAGAATAAAAGGATGAGGGAAGGAAGTCAAAACTGTATGAAAGTCTCACACCAATGAGGAAACCTTAGGCTAGGGTAGGACTAATGGTAGATATGATGTGATGAGTAGGGATTGTCATGCAACGGATGCATAAATGAGATATGAGTATGAAAAGCTCTCCAATGGAACTAGTGGGGGTGCATCCAACTCGCTTGCTCACAAAGATCTAGATCTTTTTTGAGCAGGCTCATCATTGGAATATACAAGCCAAGTTCTATAGCGTAAAGGTCCCCACATAGTTATGCATGCATGATATGAAAACTCTCTATGAAGTACAAATGCTACTTTGAAGCACGAGTGTGGATCTTTTAAAAGGAATAGTAGTATTACCCCCTTCTCTCTTTCTATTTCTTTTTTTTCTATTTTTTGTATTTTTGTGGCCTCTTTGGCTCTTTCTATTTAATCCCTCATTTTTTCTCTTTCGGATCTTTTCATGTGTCCTATTTTGGGATATTTTATTTGTGTCCTCTTTGAGATCTTTTTCTCACTTAAGGGCAATACTATATATATTAAGGATGATGAAGATCACACACTTTTACAAAAGTACTCAACATAAAGAAACTAAAAATTTATCATGATGTATGCAAATGTATGCCTTTGCCAATGTAGCAGAATGTGCAATGATACCAGCGCATCATGTAGCAATTATAAGGGCAGGACCCAACTATCATGCGGCTCTACGATCAAGCAAAAGCATGTATGACAATGAAAGATCAAGTCGTGAGAAGATGGATGTTGCATGACAATGTATCTCGAAAAGGCTATGAAAATGCCTTGATAGGTAGGTATGGTGGCTGTTTTGAGGAAGATATAACGAGGCTTATGATGACAGAGCGTATCATGCCAAGTATTTGGATGCACCGGCGAAGTTTGCACCGACTCTCAAGATGAGAAAGGGAAATGCACGGTACCGAAGAGGCTAGAAAAATATGAATGGTGGAAGTGCCAACAATAGAATACTCGCAATAGTCAAAGGAACGCATCCACTTATTATCGGGAACTCTATATCAAGTCTGGAGATTCACAAAAAGACAAGTACCCCTAGGAGGAGTGTACGGGGGCTTGGTAATCCTTGCGCATCCTCGACCCATGATAATGTGAGGGTACTCTATATATTACAACTCCTCTAGAGGTTAGTGATCCACTTAGTAGCTAGAGTTCTCAACTACTTTTTATAGTTTTCGAAAATAAGCACGTTAAACCAAAATACGACACCTATCACTAATAGGCTTGAGCTCTTAACGCACAAAAGTCCAAACATTACTTGAAACAATACCTCAAAAATATTGCAAGTTACTACTAAACTAGCATAGCAACCTTGATTACCTACTCAAAGTAAGACACACACTCGGTACAGACTAGGTGCCGGAGCAGGAATTCTGGTCCCCCGAAGCTTGTTGGCGATAGCGGCGGAGATCAAAATTGATTCTGGAGAAAGGGGTTCTGGATTCAGGGTTTCCTCGTCGAGGAAAAAAATAGGAGTCAAATGGGGGACTGAGGGGAGGTCCCACCTGGCGAGGCGGCCAGAAGGCGCGGCCTACTCCCTGGTTGCGCCACCAGGTCGTCTGTACCAGGGGTGGGCCCCCTCCAGCTCATCTTCGGGCTTCTGGAGTCTCCCGACTTGGATATTTTTTTAGTATTTTTTCTGGAATTTTCCGAGCACTTTTATTTTTGACCTTTTTCTGTAATGCACGGACAAAACAGACAGAAACTGACACTGAGCATTGAATTAGTAGGTTAGTCCAAATTATGTTGTAAATAATATGGAAGTGCAGCAAAACATATAGCAATATCACCAAAAGAAGCATGTAGCAAACAAAAATTATAAATACGTTTGAGACGTATCAGCCTGCAACCGAGTAATATCCATTTGTAAGGCATGTATTTATTAGCGTTTTCTTGTTCTACACGATTTTCTACGTTCTTTGTTTAGTCACCTGAAAAACTAGAGGACTTTAAGCTGGGACCATTGACTACAATGTTGAACAAATTGCAAAGAAAAAATCTTACACAAAAAGTTTCCTTTTCTGATTGTTTTATTTGTTGTGCTAACCAATAGTTGCAAGGTAAATAAACAATGTTATTTGATCATGTTGACTCATATGATTGAGAATTCTAAAGATGTTTGTTTCACACGGTTAGTGCTCAAACAATAAAATATTTATACCATGTTGCAACACACGAAACAAAACAAAAATCTTAGCAATGTAAATAAATATGCAAAATCATGACTCGACGCGGGGGTAGAAGAGAGAGGGCACATGCATGCGGAGGAGGGACCTTTTTTTGCAAACGTCAAATTTATGGACCAACACCGTAATACATAAACTAACTATCATCACGGACCACGGTCCGGGAGTCACTGGTTCGAGTCCCAACTGCAATCGACCTACCGTGTGTGTTGGGTAGACATGCGCAACCCATGACCATGGGCCAGGCAACTAGCATGCAACGCGGAGTAGGCTCGCCTATACCTCGCATGAGCCAAGTTAGTGCATCAGGTCATCATAGATGGGCCAACCCGGGTAGATTGCAGGTAAGTTCGTATTTTCTTGTATTTTTTTACTTTATAAATACATATATTTATTAACATAAAAACAAACAAATAACTAAAATCATGAATTTGAAAAAAAAATTAACCAAATGTATAAGAACGGTTAGCTTAATTCAAAAATAAAAGTTGATAGCATATTAAACAAATGTATGTGTCATTTTAAAAATGTTCATATATTTTTTTTCAAAATAATCATGTATTTACTAAATTATAAATTCTGAATTATAAGAATGATTTGAACTAAAACCATATCATGTATTTGTGAACAGAGGGAATAGTAAATAGAAATTTATAATGTACATGAAAAATGTCGAGTTTAATGATACTCCATTTGTAAGACATGTCTTTATTAGTGTTTTCTTGTTCTACACGATGTTCTACTTTTTTGTTTAGTAGACCTGAAAAAACTAGAGGACTTTAAGGAGGGACCATTGATTACAATGTTGAACAGATTGCAAAGAAAAAATCTTACACAGAAAGTTGCCTTTTATGATTGTTTTATTTGTTGTGCTAACCAATAGTTGCAAGGTAAATAAACAATGTTATTTGATCATGTTGATTCATATGCTTGAGAGTTCTAAAGATGTATGTTTCAAACAATTAGTGCCCAGACACTAAAATATTTATACCCATGTTGCAACACACGAACAAAACAAAAATCTCCGCAATCTAAATAAATATGCAATCATGACTTGACGCGGGGGAAGAAGAGAGAGGCCGCATGCATGCGGGGGTGGGGCCTTTTTTGCAAACGTCAAACTTATAAACCAACACAACAATACATAAACTAACTATCGTCACGGGCCACGGTGCGGGAGTCACTGGGTTGAGTCCTGCCTGCGACCGAGCTACCATGTGTGGTGGGTAGGCGTGAGCAACCCATGACCATGGGCCAGGCAACTAGCATGCAACGCAAATGTAGACTCGCCTATACCTCGCATGAACCAAGGTAGCAACCGCTCGTATCAGGTCATGACAAATGGGCCAACCCGGGTAGATTGAAGGTAAGTTTGTCTTTTCATCATTTTTTATTTTCTACTATTTTTTATTTTCGTTTATTTTATAAATACATATATTTATAAAATTAAAACAAATAAATGACTAAAATCTAGAATTTGATAAAATGTTAAACAAATGTATAAGAACGGTTAGATTAATTCAAAAATAAAAGTTGATAGCATACTAAACAAATGTTTTTGTCATATTTTAAATCTTCACATATTTAAAAAAAATGTTAATCATGTATTTTCAAAATTTTAAATGTATAATAACAATTTGAACAAAAACCATATCATTTATTTGTGAACGCAGGGAATAGTAAATAGAAATTTATAATGTACATGGAAAATGTCGATATCATACAAAAAAGTTTTTGAGATATTAAATACAGTAATGCATTAAAAGAGTATGTGTATTTTTTTTAATAACGTATTTGAATAGCGCTAATTGTATATTAAATATATGTTTACATGTATATGAAAAATGTAAACATCAAACTTGTATTTGGAAATAATGTTCATCATTCTATTTATAAGTGCTAATCATACATTAAAAGTGTTTAACGTGGATTAAAAATGTTCTTGATGTATAAGAAAAATATAGAAATCTAGAACATTAATCTGAAAACATTATGTTGTATGTTTTAAAAATGTTTGGAATGTATAAAAATAATATTTCACATGTATGTGAAAAATGATATAAATAAAACAAAAAATTAAATCAAAATGGATGTAAAAAACAAAGAATACAAAAGTTACAATGAAGAAAAAAAACTAATTTTCTTGTAGAAATATTGAAAAACGTGAGAGAGAGAAAAAAATCAATGCAAACTGACTCAATGCAATGGATGGACGTGAACAAGTGACCTCCCACAATCTAATGAGCTGGCCCATATAGAAGGCGCCGCCGGCGAGTGGAGTTGTCATCTGAGATGTACCACGATATCCCTAATTAAGGAGTACCCTTGCAGCGAACCCTTTCACCTTCTTCGTGGTTTATACGTGACACATTTCAAGCATGCTACTTATCGCAATATGAAGTTTTTTCTTTTCTTTCATAGATTTGGGTTTTTAAATGTTTAATCTTTTTAACCGTGCGTTTAAATCACAAACAGTTTTCACCGTTGGATTACTTGCGTTGATATCTTCAAAATTAGATTTCATCTTAATATGTTTCGCCAAAAAAAATTGTGAGAAGGAACGCAAGCGTGCTCTAGCGGAAGGAATATTGTGCCTCCACGAGAAGCATGGTCGCATCTGTCAAAAAATATATATTTTCTTTTTTGAGTGCCTCTCGCGAAAGCAAACCTGTACTTCATGCCTCTCGAAAAATGCATTTTTATTTTCTTTATGAAAGGCAGGGGGAGTGGAAGCAAGCATGTGTCTCCACGAAAGGCATAATGATGCCTTTCAAGAAATATAAACACATTTTTTCCTCTTGCGGATGCACGCCTGTATCTTTCTCGTGCCTTTCGAGGAAGCAAACATGTGCCTCTATGCCTCTTAGAAAAAAAAAAGTTAGTTTTTTCCTTCATGAAAGCAAACATGTACGTACACGAAAAGCGCGATCATACCTCTCATGAAATAAAAAAAGAAACTCATTTTTCACGTAAAATTTTCTAACTGAAAAACCGTCCCTTCCAGCGTGGGGGTTGGTCCCAGCACCATCTCCCTCCCAAACATTTTTTTTCAAAGAGAAAACCGTGGGCAGAAATTCCGAACTATGCCGCTGCTTCACCGATCCACACCGCGGCAGGATGGGCGTCGCTGATGGTCATGGAGGAGAGGCACGCACATACTCCTCCTTAGTACGAATGATGACGTCGATGGATCGCGTGCACATGCCCATGCAACGAAATCATGAACCCCATACGTATGTCGACCAGGCATGCAGCCCCATGCATGCACGTACAGCTTTAGCCTTTAAATTGTGCTGCTGTGTCATGTGTGATGGATGTGACCAATCATCGATCAAATTGCACCTCCCTAATTACTAGTCCGTGCGCCGTCGCCGATCATTCCCGAACAAGCTCCAAAGTTAAAGCTCCTCAAGACCTCAACAGTTCATGTTCCGCCTGTTGCACGCACGTACGTTGGAGACTTGGAGACACGTACAGGACTACAGGAGGCATGCGAGATCATGTTCAGTTGGCAGTTGGCACAGACTCTATCTATCTATGGATGTATGCGGCTTCACAGTTTTGCACGAAATCTATGTGCGGATGGATGCGACTCGTCGATCGATCCTCTCGACGTAGTACGTAACGTGATGGACGCCTAGCTGACTATGACTGACAGGTCACTGAGTCTCGTACGTACACATGTACACATCACACATGTACACATGCATTGATCCAGGTGCTGCCCATGCATGCATGCACATATCCACGGTGGCAAAAGTTCAAGGACTAGAGGACAAGACCAGGCTTGCATGCACATATGGCGCTGCATACCGATCGATCACTCACTCGTAACTCCTGAGGTAGACATCTTGTATTTTCCCTTGCTATCTATCTTTTCAAGCGAAAATAGAATCTCTGCGCGCGGATGTGCAGGAAAAATATAAATGCATACTGCTGGACGTGCATGGAGAAAAAGGCACCAAATAGAGTGCGATAATTGTATGGTACTTCCCGTGTGACTTGACAGCAGCTTCTGCCGCACGCAAGAACAGCATTTCCAAAGGTCGTCTTGCTTGCTCAGCTAGTTTCTTCTTTGCAAGCCAAAGCCTTTTCTCCCGCTTCCAAAGGATGCATGCTATGTTCATATGGATGCATGCTTGTGTTGGTTGCTTCCCACGGGTCAGATGCTCCATCTACACTGTCCTCTCTCCTTCCCCCGTCGCATGCTGTTGGGTTTTAACATTATATCTTGGACGACAACTGTAAATATATGATTGTCACTCGCTGCATGCATGCATGCAGTAATTTATCCGGTCGGCCTTGCTTAGACGACAAGTATGAGATTTGACGAGACGTGCATGGCTGCACGGTTTTATTTTTAATCTTATACACACACATGTCTTGATGCGTGATTGCATGCGGTAAAATCAACCCCGGCCGGTCGGCCTTGCTTAGACGACAAGTATGACGAGATTTGACGAGACATGCACGGTCGATCGATTTTGTCTTTAATCTTCTTATATACGTATCTTAGTGCTTTCATGCACGCATATATCCCTCCAAAGTATGAGTGATATCCATAGCTGGCTTTAGGCTTTATTCAGTACTGTGGGTGTGCCCGTGTCGATCCTCCCTGCATGCATGCATGCATGAAAAAGGGCGGCATTGTCCATAGCATGCATCGACAACTCATCACACACACACACCTCTCTCTCTCTCTCTCACTCACTCTTCTATCTCTCTCTCTTTCTCTAGTCTTTTTTTGTGCGAGAACCCTACAAGCAAAGCATACACACGCAAAGAGAAAGAACATATAGCTAAAACGGTGCACGGTTGCATGCATGCATGCACGGTGACATAGCAGTAGAATATCATTGAAGCGATGGAACACCCTGGGACTAGGGCATGCATGCATGGCGTGGAAAGGCACGCCCGTTCCGGTGGGAGATCGATCGCTTTGCTTGCGGTTGTGGTGACGAATGCTCACTCACTCACTCACTCACTCCAAAAACCAAAGTCACTCACCACCCCTACTCCGGGCAGCAAGCAAGCAAGCAGGAGAGGACCTGTGGTACGTACATGATGGGCGCCATGGTTTTCCGGGGCGGGGGAGAAGAGAAGGGACGCACGGTGACGTCGGCGGCGCAGGGCTCGGCATCAATGCGGTCTGTTTCAGGGTCGCCGGCCGGCCATGCATCTACACTGCATGCACATCCAAGGATGGATGGATTGATGGCGCTTGCACGCAACGCACGCAGCCACCTGCTGCCCCTGCCGCCACGACGACCTTGTCGCAACTCGCAAGCGATCAGCTAGCTCGTCTCGCTGCTCCTCGTCCGCACCGCACGGCGCACGCACGTCCCTGTCGATCGGTCGGTCAATCTCGACTCGTTTTTTCACCGTTTTACTGAGGTCAACTTCTCTGCTCACGTACCTACTTGCTGAAAACGTGGGAAGAGTTCCATAAATGATGCGCTCGCCAACGTCAGAAATGCACATGGTCACATGGACATGTATAGCCGCTGTGATTATATACTCCTAGTACAGTAGCAGTGTAGGAGTTCCGCTCATCTACATCCGAAACAGTAAAAACATTAAAAAAATTGCATGCAAGATGAATGAGTGCCTTAGGTGGACGTTTGAAAATAACATTTGAGGAGCTCACACCTAGAAAGACAAAATCAGCTATGAATATTGTGTTTTTAAAAACTTTCACGCATTCGATCATCTTGCACCACAAAAGATTGATGTTTTCTACAAAAACTGTTACTTTTACACGTTTTTTTTTGCTCACATCCGAAGGCATCAAGACCTCGGTGCAAAAGCGCCACGTCCACCAATCAGTTTCACTAGAATGTTATTTTGTGTAAAAAAATTCATAGGCAAAAGATGATGGAACACAATCTCAGTTCTGTTAGATAATAGACGTAATACGTCAGCAGCTGCCCGAACAATGTAGAGAATGCCTTGGTCAATCTGGGGAAAAACTTTAGCATTCTGACCCTAAGAGATATTGGTTCTTTGTTGTTTAATTTAGCTGAGAGTATTTAGCTTCTTTCAATGTTATCTATGTCCCCACTCCCCTGTATCTCCTGCATGAAGTTCTTTTTTTTCTTTTCAAAATAGCGCAGGAAAGCTGCGATTTCATTAAGCAAAAGATGGTACGAGGATTTAAACTGCTCGGTTTATTAAAAGGAAATCGGACGAAAACCTGTACAACAACAAGCCACACATACCAATTTAGGTCTAAAACACCACATTACATACGAGACGTCAGAAGGCCAACTAGATGCCAATTTAGGGTGCCACACGCATGTCAATCTTCTGCATGAACGACCTTACTTGAACAGAATCTGTTCTATAGGCTTGTACCGCTGCAATCTTCTGCATGAAGTTTCACCTAGCGATTTATATATGTTCAAATCGACATAGGCCTGCCGTTGAAGCATTAAAAAAATGGAACACCATATGTGACTTTTTTTAGTGGCACAATCTCTGAGTTGTATGTGGAAAAACGATGAACTCTGAGTTTTGCTTTGGTTCATCTCCCATAGAAAAGTTTACATATTCTCTCTCTAATGTTTGCTTAGGCTGTTTTTAATGTATTTTAGTGGCTTTATTTTTCCACATTAAAGAACAAAAGAAGGGATCAGCAACCGCAAAGTAAGACTTAGTTTCCAGTGAACAGTACTGTTTTTCCTGCACGCGTCAAGAAAGCTCATCCATGGCTTGGGGCAGCAACGTGCAGGCATTATGCATACTGCCAGCACCCTGGCCAATCATTAGCGCACATACCACAATAAACCCAGAAATGCATGGAAAATCAGATCGATGGAGTCCCCATACAAAGATCGCTTGGGCCCATGCAAAGTATGCATGGCACCATGAATGAATGCCTACGGGGTCTATCTATCTAGTCTAGGCTACTCCCAGTCCCAGCAGCAGGGGAGGAGTCCAGACGTCGAGTCTTCTCATGCGTCTGTAGACTCTGCTTTTCTCCGATCACTTCCAACTCAAAGACCAAAACCAAAGGGTCCAATGTGTCCCAGTCAGTTTTTCCCCATACTAGAGAGTGAGATCTCCTCCGAGGCCTTTAACTATTCACCATCCACACATTTGATCTATCCGCAATCAAATTGACGTTGTTTCCCCCACGTTATGGAGAAAATTGCATCACGGATTTACGGTATCTGTTCCGTCAGATACCTCCGCAAATATTGTTGTGGATCATCCATATTCGCTTTTTGTAGCACCGGCATATCTGGTAGAGTTGCTCTTATGCATTTAAGTAGTGCAAACTACCTCCTACGTAACAGTCTCCTAAAATAGAATGATTTTAGTCGATTTTCGGCCGCTTATTTTTTTCCTCCACACGACCCCTGCCTTTCAAAGCTCAACAAGTTTTTTGAGATGATTTTGCGAAGGAACATCCCAAACGAACAATTTCAAGAAGCTCGGAGTTCAGGTCCTTCTTTTATGACAAGAGACGGAGTATATTGCCAACTCTGTTGAGATGCATCAACGACTCCAACATCAACAAATGCATGTGCAACTTCTCGATGATCATGTAGTGCATTTGTGGATGCACTTTGGAAACAATTATTTTCTGTTTTTTAAACTAAATTATGCACTAGAAATAAATTCTAAGGGCCAAACCGGTGAACGTATAAGGGGATGGATTAACCCAATCCAATTGTTGATGCTCTGGAAATAAAGATGGCCGTCGTTTCCTCCAGCTCACTCTTTTTAAGGTACACCAAGGTTACCTTCTGTTGTTAAGACCAATCAGCAAAGGCTCTAGGGCTAGCTAGTATCTAACAGCCAAAAGCTAAACAGAGCTATTAGGATGCTGACTGCCGAGATCTGACAGCATTTTAGCACGCCGTAGGTTGGAGATCTCACAGTGTAGTGTTAGATTAAACTGTTTATTTCGGTTCGTACGCCTGTGTTTCTCCTGGACAATGATTTTGCAACAGGAAGCCGTATCCGATACTGATCCGTAAACAGCAGCTCCACACAGAGTGACCTGGACTCTGAAGTCTGAACCGCCTGCAGATCATCTTCAGGTTGCACTCAATCTGCTCATCATGAAGCAGCAAATCATTCCCACGCCAGATTCATAAAACATAAACAAAGGCTACCAAGAACATATATAATAAACGTCTTCTTTTTCTCCGGATTCCCAGGTTCCATCCAACACACACACACACACACACATCTGCTGGCTTTTCTCGCCGAGAGAGAGAGCACACAGTGAACTGCACTGCACAGAAAAATTTCTTGCATGCAGAGATGAAAAACGCGGCAGGTAAAATACTGCCTTTTTGTCAGCTCAGCTGATTCAGACATCGCTCGTGAACACAGGGCGTGAACAATGATGGCCCCCTGTGCGCCCCTTTTCCATCCATGGACGTGATATATGATCATATGAGGAACAATGCAGTGCAGGCATTCATATCATCCATGGCATGGCATGGCATGGCATGGCCCCCCTCTCTCTCTTTCTTTCCCTAGCTTTTAAACAGAGGAGTGTAGACTGTGCAAAGGACTGCTACTACTACTTGTCGTTGCTGTCTGAAAACAGGGGAAAGAAAAGGAAAAAGAGGAGAAAGAGGAGGATCAACAATGTTGCAATACAATGTACAGAGATATGTGTGAAGAAGGGGGAGGAAACAATCTGATGCACGTTTTCCGATGTTGTCAGTACAGTAGTATCTTTGCTGGGGGTCTCCTGGGCTTATGATTGGATCGCCGTGCTGTCTGATATGGAAACGGACCGTTTTGGTGTTTCGTCTGGGGTTCCTTGTTACTCCTACAGTATCTTTCAAGTTTGAATTTGGTGGAATGAAATAATTTGAATCTTCGTGGCCACTAGCTTGCTTGCAGTCTCTGAATTTGTGTGGGGTTCGGAGGACACCGTCCTCGCCTGCAAAACGGAGACGACTAGTTAGGATCAGTGGTAAATTAGACCTCATAAACATTACTGTAAATCAAATAGATCATACTTGTACCTTGTACTCGATCATTTGAATCATGTGAATTAGCCAAGCACTTGATGCTTTCTGAAGATATACCAATGTGTAAGTCTTTCGTCCTGATAAATTCAGTCAGCTCTCTGTGCCTAGCAAACTAACTGTACTGATTAAGACATTTGAATGCCACTGACCGATCTATCAGAAGCTTACACTTCTGTCCAATTATCCCTGTGCTCGCCATCAACAGTTCAGCCTGTCATAAGAAGAAAACACATTAGAATCTGTGAAGCACATACATTGAATTGCTAACTCAAACTAGTCTCCAAACCGTACCTTGTCATCGCTAGTTACATGACCGAACACCCGGTGTTTTCTAAAACCTCATGAAGTCTTTCAGTAGAAATTTAGGTCGGTGTAGCCATACGGGTTGATGTCAGTATATCCATAAGAGTAGGGCAGTAGTTCTCCGATGTCCAACTGCGAGCTTGAACAACTCATCTTCTGAATTCGGCTGTGATTGATCGACTCAACCTCGGCACTGAATACACTGTAGACCGGCCTATGATCTGAAAACCGGGATTCGCCTCGAACATATGAGAGTTGACCTAGGCCCCTTCCATACCACAGAATGCGATCGCACCTGCACGACAAGATTGCAAGCTTCACTTAAATTGTACAAAAACAGGCAAATATCCGGAATAATGTCGAAACAACATACCATGCAGGTGTTCTCCTCTTTTCCTTCTGGTTCATGTCTTCCCCAGCATACTTATCAGAATTGTTCGAGTATTTGTATGTCGGCGGGAAGTATATCCTCCCCTCGTTCCACCCGGCAAACACCCGCCCGCCTCTTTGTTCAATCCTTAGCTGAAAATGTCAAGTTGACATGTCCATGAGATCATACTACCACAATGTTTTGGTAATCATTTTCATAATGAGAACAACAAGCGCTCTTCGCCTTTTTCCGACCGATTAGTAACATTGCAACATGTTAAAGTAAAAGAATGACAAGACAAAAGCACTGATTGCCTGTGACAATAACAATTTTACAGCTTTCCAGGGATCCCAACGGTACACACCACACATCCACAAATTGTGTTCAAGAAGGTTTGCATTGCAAGCTCTCACCTGATCTTTCTCCAGCAATGCTTTCCAATTGCGCATCTCCACTAGGGCCTTCACTGACCGATAGGAAAGTGCGATTCGGTAATTTAGGTCCCCGAGCCAGATGATTCGACTGAAAGAAAAGGCGCATTAAGGGCCCCCAACATTACACCAAATGCACATGAAGCAAGCTTTATGAGACAATTCCAAGGTTCTATGTGTTGCTTACTCATGCTCTAAGATGGTTTCTGGTGATCGCTCATATTGCCCGTAAACCATTGGGAACCTGGTCTTCCTAAGGATCTCAAGCACATCTGAGTTCCTCCGCATCTCGTCGCCTTCCTTCTGCCCCGATGTCAGGTGGCTGCAGACGAAGCAGAAGCTTGTTTGGTGCAATGTCATGCTAATCGAAATCGAACCCTGGAAAACAAATCCTTTGCCGTTGAATACTATTTCTAAGCTGCTAACAATGCCTCTTATTTCTGATGAATTCATACAATGTGGAGCATTGCAAAAATCATAATAACCATATTGGCATTAGAACAGTGACCAACCTTGTTCCCCAGGTAGCCCATCAGTCCTCTGCCAACACAGGAAACCTTGAGGTTTCGGATGTCATCCCTGATGTCCTTCCGAGCCCAAATCATCAGGAACAGTCCCACCATTTGCTTGCTTGCAACCAGGCAATATCTGAAAAAACATCAGAGATTTCCACACAGATTACTCACAACATCTACTTACTTATATAAACCACAATGTGCCTTAAAAAGTATGGAAAAACTTGAAGTGTGGTAGTACCTATTTTGACCGGAAGCTGGTCTATGGCCGTCGTCCAGCGACGGCGCGTGGCCGTAGCCGTAGGACATGGGCGAGTACACCGTGCTGGGCGACTCCCCGGTGTTGTTGTCGTCGTCCGACGACCCGCCCCAGCGGCAGTGCGCCTCGTAGTCGCTGGGGCGGCGGGAGCCGTAGATGGCGCGGTCGCAGACGCTGTAGCGGCGCTCCAGCCTGGGCTGCGGCGCGAGGGCGTCGCCGTCCATCCTCAGGCTCCGGCTGTGGAAGGACCGGCGCTGGAAGAAGGCGGCGTTGTTGTTCTGGTGCCTGGAGAGCCCCTCGAAGTCGTCGTCCGCCTCCGCCACCGGGTCAGGCGGCGCCGGCGACGGCGTCCGGAAGCTCCCGTTGCCGCTGCCGCTGCCGGCGCCCGGCAGGTCGTTCAGCGTCCTCCTGATCAGAGACACCCACTTCCTCGCCGGCCCGTTGTCCTCCGTCCCCAGCACGTTGCCGGCGTTCAGCGGCACGATCTCTTGGAACCTTTTGACGAACATCACGGCGGCGGCATCGAAATTGTCAGTCCAACTCCAACGAACCTTGCGGCATTGCGGAATCTGGCAGCGATGAATCCAGAGGCACGTACCCGAGGACGTAGATGTCGGCGGGCGGCGCGGCGTGGAGCCAGTCCTCGAGGCCCATGCCGCCGGGAGGGGATCGGCCGCCCACATTCCACGTAGCAACAAAGACCCTGCAGGCATTTTGTTTTTATTAACCAACAAACACCCCGCAAGAGACGAAGATGCAGTAAATTACATAATCCAAATGCAGGAGCGGGCGGCGGACGGACCTGTAGTCCATGGTGACGGTGGCCTCGGCGGCGTCGAGGTCGATCTTGCCCCGCCGCGAGTGCTCGCGGCTCCTCCGGGACGGCCTGTCCGTCCTGCTCTTCTTGGCGGCGCTGGTCGGCTCCTGCCTGGCGAAGCTGCTGCCCCTCCACTCGTCATCGTCGCCGCCTCCGCCGCCGCCGCGCCTCCCGGTGGCGGCGGCGGCGTCGTCGGCGTGGAAGTCGTGGGCCTTGCTCCGGATGTTGAACCACTTCCTCACCAGGCTCTTGGACCACGACAGCTGCGCAGCCCACATCAACAATGCAGAAAACCCACCCATGAGGAAACAGAGGAGGAGGGGGAATTGCTTCCGTGAGACAGAGACAGAGACTGAGAGCCGGAGAAGGAAGAGATTGGTACCTTGCTCTTCTTGGTGGAGTTGCAGCCATCTCTCATTGTCTCCCTCCTCGGCTCAGGCGCAGGCTCGGGCTGGGGCTCAGGGGAGCGCAACACTCATGCAAAAACGGCCGTGTTGCTCGGCAGCGAGGTGGGAGGGGGGGCCGAGGAAGGAAGGAAGAGAAGGGGGGTAGAGAAGAGACGACGACAATGCGGCGACTGTTTGGCCACACTCTACAAATAAAGATTGTGATTTGATGGAAAGAGGGGGGAGGATTGATGAGGATGAGAACAAAATGTGGATTCTCTCTCTCTCTCTGCGAGGACAGGGTCTGGGCTGGAGACGCTAATGCCGTAGCTTACTGGCTTCCGAAGCAAAGGGAGGGAGAAGAACCAATACGATCCTACTCCTACTCCTACTCCTACTCCTACTCCTACTAGGCAGGGCAGTAGACTACAGAGGTTATCGGAGGAGGAAGAAGAGAGCAGTGCTGTGAGAATGTGTGTGGAGTGACTTGAGAGTGAGCAAGAAGAGTGAATCTTGAACAGGAAAGCTGGGTCGTTGGAGGAGGAGCTTGGGCTGTGTGTGTGTGTGTGTGTGTGTGTGTGTGTGTGAGCAAGCTTGGCTCAAATGTCGTGTGAGGGTGGAAGGGAATAAAGCGAGGGCAGAGGAATCTTAGGATGGTCAGTGTCTCTCTGCTTTTTTCTCGATGCCATGGCAAAAACCAAGGAGGGCAATGCAGGGGGGCAAACCATGCATACAAGCGATGCCCTTCCGGGGAAAAGCGTGCTCTGCTGCCATGCCAGTTTTTAAGCATGTGACTGTGTGTGGGTGTGTGAGAGAGAGAGAGAGCGAGGGGAGATCGGAGCACTGGCTGCTCAAACTTGAGATTTCAAGATTGGTGCGGTTTTAAAATGGATTCTAAAAGACGATGATAGATTTCGAAATGCTTCCCAATTGCGCATCCCAACTAGGGTGAACTTCACTTGATCGTCGAGGTCTTCATCCACCAAGAGTCCCAAATACTGGGAATGTGGATTATCTTCTCCGGGAGCATTTGCTCTCTCATAAACATTATTATTTGAAAAAAAAAGAATTCAGAAAAAATTGACGGCTCTTTTGATGTTTTGCAAAAAATATCTTGAAACAATAATTTTGGAAGCCGTGGCAAAAACAAAACCAAATCGATGATCCAGAAATGCTATTTTGAAAGTATTTTGAAGTAATGATTTTGTTTTTTTACCACGACTTTCACAAATGTTGTTTCATGATTAAAAAAATGCAAGCATTTGAAGCATTTGCCAATGTTTGTCATAAAAAAACTATATTTAAATTTTATTGTTCATGGGAGAGCAAATGCTCCCGGAGCAGGACAATACTTTTAAACTGTACTTTTAAAAATGGTAGTTTCTTCATTGAATTATGGAGGCACGTCTCTTGAAAAAGGATACAGAGTTCGGGCTGAATAATGAAAGGACCACAATTCGCTCTTATGTGAGCGGCTCGGCGTACACCCCAACCCTAGCAGTCACCGTCGGAAGTTTGCCTCCGCCCTTTCCGTCGTCACCTCATGCGTGGCGCATGGTCGATGCAGGCTTTGCTGCTTAGATAGATAGGTTTGGCGATCAATGATGTCTCCAGTTCATCAATGATGGTCAGGATGACGATGGTTGTTCAATAGAGTAGGGGTGACTCACCCTGGGAGCTCTGCTATACGCGACATGCGGTGCTTGAGTCGTGGCGGTGGTTTCGGTGTTTTCTTTCGGTCGATGCCGAATATGTTTTGTGTGGTGGCTAGTCACACCTGGTGGCAAGAGCCCTCCATGTCCTGTTTGTACATGGAGGTGCGATTGTTGTCGTTCATGTGGGGATCTGCGCAAGTTTAAGATGAGACCCCTGCATCACCGATGTCGATGGCAATGACCTCCACATATGTTGTTTTCCTCATGGAGGTGCCTCGATGGAACTCATTGCACTTAGTGTGCCTTGTTTTGTGGTTCTCGGGTGAAAATCTATGATCGTCTTACTGAATCGGGTGAAAGTGGAGATATTTTCTTCCAAGTCATTCTCTTTGAGCATGCCACTCATCGCCATTTCCCATCAACTGACCCCCTTTCGGTGGTGAATTCACATTCTCTCTATGCTTGCCCATTGAGTCACTGTCTCCCCCTCCTTCATTGTCACCTCGCCACGGGCATGAGCACCCTAATGTTGGGTGTTGCATGGCTCGGGTCCTGGTTTCATGGTGCGTCGTTTTGGTGATGGAACCATGTGACCTCTGAGTCTGCCTTCGTGCGGTCTTCAAGCGCATTGTCCTGCCTTGCTAGTCTCTTTTGTTTCTGTTGACATGTATATGCTTGTGACATCAGTGGTGTTGCAATCCTCGATCACCTATACTTATGTGGTTGACTTTTGTGTTTTCTTGTAACCTTATACTTGGGTGTATTGCGTTCTTCTTGTTATGTATGGTTTCCAGCCTGTTTTTTAAATAGGGTCAATTTGTTAAGTTTTTTTTTCAATTTCCTCTATAACTAATCATGTTCTCGATATATGGAAACTTTGAGCAATATATTTTACCCTAACAATATAGAGTGAATGTATGTGTACTTGGCTCCAAACGCGACACAATATGGGTTAGATACTACACTCGTTCTTTTCAGAATAAAGTCGACCCAAACACCTATGTAAGCACAGTCACACGCCTAGCCCATTGGCTAGGTACTGCCATTATTTTGTGGGAGACCCAGGTTTGAGTCTTGTCCCCCCCCCTTTGTTATTCTCTACCTAGATGACAAAAACATGCAAAATTAATTCTAGGTTGATGGCAAGTTTACTTTTTTTATTCTTATTTTCATTTTTTGTAGTTTACCATGGATTTTTTTAATATATACTTAGATGTCAAAAATATGCATAAATAGTATATAGGTAGGTGGCAAATGCCCTTTTTGTTACAATGATGGAAAATTAAGTTTGTGTAGTATGACACATTAAGTTTGTATATTATGGGCAAATTTAGTTTATACAACATGATAAATGTATTATTTTTTTGTAGCATGGCAACTGTATTTTTTTGGATATGGCAAAAAAATTGTAGCATGGCAATTCTAGTTATGTAGCATGGTAAATCTAGTTTATGTAGCATGGCAAACTAATTTTACATAGCATGTAAATCTACTTTATGTAGCATGACAAATCTACTTTATGTACCATGATAAATTAAGCATTTGGACGTTGGTAAATCAAACTTTTTATAGCATGGTAAATGCATTTAATGGATGATGGTAAAATTCACAAAAAAGTTCCCTTAACACAATTTTTCATGGATTTTTTTTTTAAATTAGTTTGTCTCTATGCAAAATCTTATGGCAAATTTGTCACACATTGAAAAAAGCAAAAATATTTTTTATTATGAATTGCCATGTATCTAAAATTGTTTTTGTTAAGAATATTATTGTGCATATTTTTGGCATGTCAATAAAAAAAATAAGAAGCTTAAGATTTAAACCCAAATCTCCTCGCAAAGAGCGAGGGGACGTTAACATTAGATTTGTACTATGTAGCAATTTAAAAGGGTGTTCGCACGCTACTTAATCCAGCGCGATTGATTATACAGCGCGATCAGACGCGCTCAATTTGGATTCTATATTTAAGTGTGGGACTCTCTTTTGGCTATTTCTAATAAAAATATAGGTACTCTAGAATGTTTAGAACATCATATTACTGAACTCCTGGTGTTCCTCTCTCTCTTTCTCTCCCACTGGCCATTCACGAGACAGCAGAAGAAGGAAGAAAGGAAGGGAGAGCAGTCCGGGAAGGAGGAGGGAAGAAGAAGGGAAAAGAAAAGAAAGATAAAGTCATGTGTTCAGTTCGCAAGAGCGTCGTTTCAAAAAAAGTTCGCAAGAGCGATCTCGCTTTTTTCTCTTCCTTCCAAGGCGTTTTCTCTCTTGCGTTTTGGGTATCCGTGTGCGCGCGCCCTAATTTGTTTGTTTTTCCTTGTTCTTTCCCCGCCCACTGTTGCAGTTTCCCGATACGTTTCGGTACTCACGACTGACCGGTCTTTGCCTAGATCTTGTGCTCCTGTACGTACGGCTATGGTAGGAGGAGAATGTGAGCTGGCTGGAAATTCTCTGGTGCTTTTATGCGTGCCAAAGGACAATCTTCTTCATCAAAGTACCGTCCTTAGCAGCTGGGCTTTATATATTATATATTTCCTGGTCATACTAGTAACATTTTTTTGTTCCTTTCAGATAGAAAAAAGAATGCAATTGTCTAAGAAGAGAGAGAATTATGAGAGAGGAGAAAGGCAGGTGCAGCTCTTGTTGATCTTGCGTTAGAGCAACACCAGTAGATGCTCTATTCCGTAGCCGGCCCGCATATATACAAATTTTTCGGCATACGAGCGCGAATTTCAGTCAGGACATAACCTTCATATCTCGCATCGCTCGTAAAAATTATACGGGTGGCCTGCATAATCGCCTTGCGTGCGGTATAATCTACGGTGCAGGAGGATGGATAGGGTTACCGTCTCTCATCCATTCCCCTCTGCGACGCCGAACCCCATTTCCACTTCGCCCCGTAGTGACAATACTCCGGCGAGCAATCCCGATCGCGCTGGAAGGATGCAGCTACCGTGGTTGCCGGATGGGGCGCCGGTGACCAAGCGAGGAATCGCTTGACGCCCAGCCCCTCCTCTGGTGCGTCAGATCGATCCCCGGCGTGTGGGGCAACCTCGCGGCCCCGCCGTCCTTTCACGTTGGGGTCAAAGCGGGTGATCGCGCTTCCATGCACTTGACCATCTTCTCTGGACGGTGACGCATCGCTACCAAATGGCAGAACGCGAACTGGTGGCCGCAAAGAAGTTCGTCCAGGGAGAAGGGCACAGTCGACCGCCTTGCGGCGACTGAGGACGAGATGAAGCTCGTCGAGGTCTTGCAGAGCTCCACCTATGACTACTATGTGGACCGCACGCAGAAGAAGTGAGCCGGGCGACATTTCCGAGAGTCGGAAGTAGTCCTCTTTTGTAAACTCCGGCAATGTTCCGGCGTAGGTTGTACAACAGAAAACCTTGAGTTTCAATTCTATAAATATACCATTTTCGTTTAGCACATTTTTTTTGTCGCGTCCAGTTTCGTATATCATTTCACATTTGCGGTGACCTGCATATCATTTTTGCGATACCGCTTTTTGACGAATCTGCTATAGTTGCTCATAGTGCAGTAGTGCAATGCTATATGAAGGCTCTTCAAAATTTAGGCCTCATTTGATTTGATATATTTACACCCTCATGCCTCTGGAATGCGACGGTGGTGGAATGGAATGCGGATGGCTGGGTTTTTTTTGCACGTTGTGATAATCGATTCAATTTGAGAACGGCCCTTGCACAATTGGTCGGTGAACATCCTTCAATTTCAAACGAGCATCTCAAATTTGAATTCGCATGAGACTTGAGAAAAAGGTCATGGTGGTCTAAGGAAGACTGAAACCATGTCTTGGCAAAATAAGAGACATATCACTAAATCTATCTCCTGAATTCCATTTATTAGAAATGAAGAATTGGTTGTCTAGATCCGATACAGATAGAATTAAGGAACTAAGTAAAACACATGAGAATACTGGTGTTCTAGTGCTTAAGGTGTTGCCAGGCTCCCAAAAGCAATCAAATTATACACTAGAAACTGCTATCAAGATATTTCTTTGTACGGTTTAGGTCAATACTATTATATGAATATAACTGATGTTTTTAAAATATAGGCGAATATATACACACACAAGGAGAGTACTCAATTTTCATATATTAATCAACAATTTTTTTGGTAATTTTCTTCTTTGTGGATTTAAGGAATATTTTTATTTAAAATTGTTTCAAAGCGCATTGTATTGAAAAGAGAAAATAATGTTTGCCATATAATTTATGTTTAGCATGCCACATTTTCAGTGATAAATGTTATAATCAATAGTTTAATGAGCAATGTTGTTTTATGGTTATACATGCTAGCTAAATAATGAAAATATAAACTAGTTTGGAAGATAGCTCGATAAGATTAAATTATAACGAAATGTAGAAGTTTAATATAAATAGCTAAGTAATGAAAATATATGCTAGTTTGAAATGTAGCTTGATAAGATTAGATTATAACGAAGTGTAGAATTTTATTATAAATACTAAGAGGAGCTAGCTAGAGAACGATTGCAGAACGATAAGGTGGCTATAGGGGGGCGAATGAGAGAAGTGAGGTGGAGCTGCACTGGGGGAGAACAATAAGGGAGATAGTCGGCGTGGGGCATCAAATGAGTCTACGTCGGTAATCACCAAATCCCCATAAATAAATAAAAAACATCAAAATTGCAGACAAGCATAAAAACATAGTTTGTAAAGCATAAAATCAATGTCCTTAGAAGACACCACAAATTTGGGAACCGATCTTTTGACGAGAGAGACAAAGAATCCGGATGGGTTACCACCAGGGCCGGTCCTGAGATTTTAGGGGCCCAAAGCCCTTAGTATATAAATGCTTAAAAACAAAATAAATATTATCAAGGTATTGGAGGAGAGCAAGGATAATATTTATTCTGACAACAACAAATGTTAAAGTTTAATGCAAAACTTTATCTATCTCATCATATTTCCCGTGAAAATGTATCAACTAGTGCAAGGCCAAATTTTATACAAACTCTTCAATCAACGTAATCCCCAACTATGTATTAAATAAAATCTAATACTTTCACTAGAATGAATAGGAATGCATGTTTAAAAACTATAGTATGTATTTATTGATTAAACGAGAAGAACCAGCCAAGTGCAGGCCTCATCGGGTATACAAATGTGCTCAGAATAATTTTGAATATGAGGATGTTGGAAAATGTAATTATGATCATAACTCTTTAGCAATTAACAACACTCAAGAGAGTAATATGTGAGTTTAAGATGATGGATTATATGAAATTTGCAGCAAACCTACCCTAAAAAATTAAACATGTTGATGGGAATTCAAGTTTAAAATGTCACCTGGCAGCATATTAATCTCTTCATCTCAGCTAGTCTGGCGTTTAGTATCAGGAATTTTAAAGCCTTTTCCTAATAGAAATATGCTAGTAGTGATCCCTGTGGTCTTCCTAATTGTGTGGTGCACTTCTCTGTAGCAAACTTATACTGCTAAATTGAATACTGAAACATTGTAGCGAGGTACCTGAAAACTCACGAGGGCATAGCCGCATAGGGTTGGAAAGAAACTCCGATGCATGTCGTCATGGGCGCTGGCCATGGGGCCTCTCGGACTGGAGCTGATTCCGACGGATGCTGCATCCTTCCGACCAAGGCGACGAGACGAACCGACGAAACCGTGAAGACGATATGGCATCAGATCTTGCGAGACGAAAACAGCAAGGCGGCATCCTGCCTCACGCGTGCGCCGGACAAGCAACAAATTCCTAGCACAAGTTTTATTAGGGATCAATTTCTATTACAAAGGCTGACATACTTGGGGGCCCTCACGTTCGGGGGCCCAGGGCCGAGCCTGGTCACCACCCAAACATGCATGTAGAGCATACTCCACATGATCACGTGAGGAAGGGTCGAGTAGATCTTGCAGATGAAACCACCATCCAAAACACATATAAAGCATTTGCGCAATGCACAAAGGAAGAGAGACTTAACCTGATCTTGGCAGCAAAGCATGCACTCGGAGACAGATCCATGCCTAGATCCATGAAGGAAGGATATGGATCTATTGGGTGGATCCATGGTTCACCGAAGAGGATGTCTTGGTCGCCATAGATGTGGAGGGGTGGGTGTAGCGAGCCATGATGAACAGTAAAAATGCTAGGCCACCATCCAAAACTCCATTATTCAAAACTTCATCAAGTATCTCTCTCGCTGGGAAACCAAGCTCCCTTTAGAGGAGCAAGGCTTACCCAAATCACATCATCTCTCTAGTCCCTAGCTACTTACTATATGTCAGTCTTCCTGCTCCCTAAAAAAGTGATCCATAAACTCGACATGATCTGCAGATCCTTCTTCTAGGCGGCTGAGGAAAGTTGCTCCGGTGCTAAATGCCTTGTCGCTTGGCAAAACGTTTGCCAACCTAAAGCTTCGGGTGGCCTCGGAATCAAAAATCTTCACCTGCAAAACAACTGCGTGCTGATGAAATTCGCTTTCCGTCTCCTCAAGAACCCAGAAACCCATGGGTGCAATGGTTCAAACAAGAATACCCTCTTAACCTATCCAAACCAAATTCACCCTCCTTTGTTCAGAAGATTATCACTAACCAAATTACATCTCTCCTCAAAATCTCCTTCGTCCCCACTAACAATGGTCACTCCACCTTCTTCTGTTTCAACTCCTTGCTACCCTCTACCCCTTGCTAACTTCTACCCGCACCTCATCTGTCACTCCACTACTCCGCATATTCTGGTGGGATCTCTCTTGCAGGTGGCTTGCTTACGATCCTGCGGGATCGCCTAACCCATGTTGCTTCTATGGAACTTGCGACTGTTTTGTCTTTGCTACAGGATGTTACCGCCAAAGGCGCGATGGATGATAGGTTTCTCTTAGTCGGTTCCAATTTATCCTCAAGGATCTCTTACTCCCTGTTCTCCTCGATCGCGGACGTTGACGGGAATGCGAACTACATTTGGAGTTCCACGACCCAGTTAAGGTTAAGTTGCTTGGGTGGTTGCTGATTCGGGACCATGTGAGATGTGATCATCACCTTGAGGATTGATACGTCTCAAACGTATCTACTTTTCCAAACACTTTTGCTATTGTTTTGGCCTCATTCTTGCATGATTTGAACGAATCTAACCCGGACTGATGCTATTTTTAGCAGAGATGCTTGTATGGTTTTCTTATGTGCAGGAAAATGGATTTTTAGGTGTCTCGGAAAATTACAGGAAAAATCACAGAAAATCCACGCATCCGGAGGAGACCGGAGCCAGAAGTGGGACCAGAGGGCAGCCAGGTGGCCCCAGGCGCTCGGCTGGCGCGGCCCCATCCCTGGCCACGCCGGGAGGCCGCGTGGGTGGGTCCTCCCCCCTCTGGTGCCCTACCAAGGCCCCTATTTATTCTCGTCGCGAGAAAACCCCAGAACATAAGTCGTTTTCCCGGTTTCCATCACGGAGCCGCCGCCACCCTTTGTTCTTCTTCGGGAGGGCTAATCTGGAGGTTGTTTTGGCCTCCGGTGAGGGCAGATCATCGCCATCGTCATCACCATCACCAATCCATCATCCCTTTGTGACTTTTCTTCTCATGTGTGAGTAATTCCCTGCTGTAGGCAAAGGGGATGGTAGGGATTGGATGAGTTAGGTCATGTAATAGTTCATCAGATTGTTGGCGGCATGTTGCCTATCATCTACTTTGGTGTTTATCATCTTTGCTACAACTTGTTGCTCTTAATGCTTGTCATTTTGGGCCTGAGTGCCATGTTTTCAGTTCTGAACCACTTGTGTTTTCATGAGTTTATTTATGTTCTTGATCCTATCTATGAGTTGTATGCACCTATTATGGTTCAGAACCGGCGATCCCAAAGGTGACAGCTTGGGATACCAAAGGGGATGGACTATAATTTGAGGATTTCATGTATCCATTGAGTGTTAATGCTTTGTTCCGGTGCTCTTTGACAGGAGCACCTTAATCTCCATAAGTTCCTTTTGGCCCCGTTCGTAGAGGGATGGTAGGACAAAAGATAGTGTGCAAGTTCTTATTGGAAGCACGCACAACTACCTACGGGATACATGCCTAATGTTTGATAATTGCCTAGATGATCCTTGCTTTTATGTGTGCCTTGCCCCGTGTTAAAATCTATTACATGTTCACTCTCATCCAAGCAACGCCCAACCATCCATCTCCTTAGCCTACAATGTTTTAATACTGCTAGTTACTAATTGGTTACTTTTGTTGTTTTACTTTCGTCGCTGTCACTATCACTTTCATATCACCGTTGCTATTAATATTTTGTTGCAAGCAAGTATATTTCAGGTGCGGTTGAATTGACAACTCAACTGCTAAAGCTTATAAATATTCTTGGGATCCCCTTCTGTCGAATCAATAAATTGGGTTATCTTACCAGCGAAGACTATCTCGATCCCCTACAGTTGAGGGTCATCAAGGACGCCCTCCACCTCATCATTCACTGCCCGTTTGTGGCCCCAAATTGGGACCGCTTGGGTGTCTCCACCCCCGCCTCCATCGATACCATTTGGGACCTACCTACTCCGGTCGGCCTCGACATCACCATCTGGCCAACGGTGGCTCTTGCTATCCTATGGAAGATGTGGGATTCTATGAATGCATGGGTGTTTCGGCAGGAACTCACCACTAGGAAAAAGTTTATAGGTAGAGGCTTAACGGTAGCGCCTATATAAAAAGGGCGCTACTACTACTGCTACTTAACAGTAGCGCTTGTACAAGAGGGGCGCTACCGCTAGGGATTTACCAGTAGCGCATGTATAAAAGGGGCGCTGTTGCTACTTAACAGTAGCGCCTGTACAAGAGGGGCGCTACTGCTAAGTTGATAGTAGTAGCGCGGGGTATAAACCCACGCTGCTACTAAGTGGTCTTCCCTGTGCCCTCTGGGACATGCCATAGTAGTAGCCCCCGTACAAGAGGGGCGCTACTGCTAGGTTGATAGTAGTAGCGCGGGGTATAAACACATGCTACTACTAAGTTGATAGTAGTAGCGCGGGGTTTAAACCCACGCTGCTACTAATGAGCATGCAGCACACGGATCGTTGACGTGGCACACAGTATAAACCCACCCAGGCCTCCTTATCCCCTCCCCTCGACTCCCCACTCCCTCTCACGCCGCCACCCACTTCCTCTCCCCTCGACTCTCGCTCACTTGTCTCCTTCCCAGGTCCACGTCTACGGAGAGGAAGGCGCCGGCGCCGGCGCGAGCCACGGCGCCACGACCTGCCAGACCTCGCCATGTCCACGAGGGCCACGACCTCGCAACGGTGGCCATGCCCTCGGCACGGCGGCCACGACCTCGCCACGGCCACGACCCTGACCTCTCCATGGCGGTCACGTCCTCGCCAGGGCGGTTTCAACCTCGCCACGGTGGCCACGACCTTGCCACGACCCCGACCTCTCCAGGCTACCCCGGTGTGCCCAACCGCCCGCGTCATGACCCCGACGCCTTCCTTCATGGTTCGGGCCACCCCACCTCGCCCTGACCTCCATGGTCTACGCCGCCTCCAACGTCCTGGCCGTGGACTTCCCTCACTGTGGTCGCGCCGTGCCCCGACGATTTTTTTATTTGAAATTAATAGCAGTAGCGCGGGAATAGAACAGGCGATGCTGCTATCACAATTAGTAGTAGCGCGGGTAAAACACGCGTTGCTGCTAAAAGTTAGTTGTAGCATGCTAGCAATAGCGCCGGACCCCGCACTACTAATAGGCTAAAAAGGGGCGCTACTAGTAGTGTTTTTCCTAGTAGTGACTTCACCTCTGGAATTTTCATTTTAGAGACCCCTAGGAGGGTGCTATGTCTTGGTGCCTCTACCTCTTTTGTCTATGTAACTCTTGATGTAAACCGCGGCCTCACGACCTTTGAGTAATATATACAGGTGGGAACCCTCTCCCCTCCCCCCGGGGATTGTTAAAAAAGTAGTAAACTGTAAAAGACAATAATGAATTAAAAAAATTGAACATTATTTTGTGACACACATTGATAATGGAGAAACAACTTTTTAGTGCTTTACGCAAAATAAAATAAAATCAACGCTCTAAAATGCTAGTTTTGAAATTATTTTTGTTTTTATTGCCCAAAATTCTATGAATGTCATTTCAACATTGCGCTGGATCAAACCCACGAAGTTTTCCTATGAAGAACGCTCCATCCAACCAAATCAGCTAGCTTTTTGAAACCACGCTAGAACCAGGTGTTCTCACGTTATTTAATAGTTCCACCTTTGCGTTCCCGCGGATACGAGTCGGACCATCCTCGAGGAGACCGATCGAAGGAGCGCAAACAGTGGACATGGCTCACAAACTTTCTTGATGTGACGCCCGCGGAGTCCGACGACGCCGTTTACGCGCACCCGCCGCCTCCACCGCCCTGATGGCACCAACGAGGCCGTGGTACGCGGATCTACCACCGGCCTCGCTACCACCATGACCCATAGACAACCACAACACACAGACCTGCAAGGTCATCCGTGACCTCGTGAGGACCGTTTGAACCTTCGACACGTCGCCGTCTGCGTTTTGGCCGCTGAAGCCACCGATGCCCTCATCGCCGTCGTCACCATCGTATGTCTTCTGGACCCAAGGCGTGTCATGGGGCCGCATTCATCCACCTCATCGACGACGAGTAGAGGACGGAAAGAGGATCAAAGACGGAGATTTGTGTATGACCGTTATGTTTAAATATATGAAAATTTGTTTATCCCATAGCGACACACGAGCATGTTTGCTAGTTCTAAACAAAGAAAACACAAACCAAACGCACCCAACCTGTCCTCAGAAATAGCAACACATGGAGAAGCCACGTCTTCGACCGCCTGCGCAACCCAATTGCAGAGCGCGCCTGCTCGCCGCCGGCCGATCGAGCATGGCGCCCCTGTATCGGGGACCGGGATCAGGTGACTTGCCCATGGCAAGTCACGCTGTGACATTTCGGCTATCAACAGCCATTCAATGCACATCCAATGGCTAGCAATGCTTTAAAGCCTAACATCCTTCACTTAGAATTCAACTAGTACAAACTAAATTTTGTAGCCTAAATGTCTAAATAAAATGGCATTTTTTTTGTTGGAGCATCTATTGCTAGATATATTAATTTTGATCCCAGCTAGTACAAACTAAATATTTTTAGCCTAAGTGTATAAATGAAATGACATTTTCTTGTTTGTTAGAGCATCTATAGCTAGATACATTAAACTTGATTTCTTAAAACATCCACGAACACACTCGAGCGCGTTCGCTGATAGTGACCATCGAATTTTAAATTTTTCGTATCCACGTCGATCGGGTTCAATCCACTTAGAATTCATAGTGTCCACCCAAATGGTGCTCAGATCGCGAGGTGCATCATCGTCGCTTCATCGGAGATGGTGCAGTCTGTCTGGCGTTCACACGATGTACTGACCCGCAACCAAATTATTGAAGCACAAATTCAAAATCCCACACGTACGGTAGAGGGCACAAAGCGCGGCAGTCGAGGCAAAAAACTGACGGACACTCCCGACGGCTCAGCCGATAGTGCACATAAACACGACACCAGTGTCAAAGCATGGTCGCAAAAAAAAGATTAAGTTGCATGTAATTGTATTTAGTTAAGTTATGGTAATTAAGGGGTATGACTGCGAAAACAAAAATATAAGATCCTACCAATTTTTATCCAATGTCCGCGGACGTTTGACCGCCACTGAGACTTAATTTGGTAAACATGTCATATGTACACACTTAAGGAATGAACGGCTGTGTATGAGACTTAATTTGGAACATCGTTTTTGCATCATAATTTTTTTAAACAATTACATATTGCACTTTTATTAAATATATTAAAATGTTTAACTAAACCTAAATAGAAATTAAAAAATACGCGCCCTGCAGTCTAAGCGTCGGCGCCATCGTCGTCCATGTCGTCATCGTTGCTCCTGAGGTCGATGAAGGGCAGTCGTGGTTCCGCACACGAAAAGGACGCCTGGAAGGCCGCATGCTTGGCCTCCCTCGCCGCCTTCCTCGCCGCCCTGTCCGGTGGTGGCACGTCGACGACGAACGACATCTTTACGGACTCGACATACTCGGCATTCATCTGGCGATCGGTGTCCGCGCACTCGGCGGCCAGTTGCCTGGTGTACTCCTCATCGATGACAATGTAGGGGGGAGGGGGATGGGGGCGAGTGGGGTTAGTTAAAATGCATCGTCTATTGAAGATGCTTTTGAGTGAAGCATATAAAGATAGAAAAATACTTCAGACTTTGACGTTGAGCATCTATCCAGCGTAACAGAACAAAAAAAATGCTTCTATTTGAATGATTTCAGCCATTAAAATATAGAAACGGCAGACTTTTAATTTTATAGCAATACAAACAGTAAATTGTCACTTTGTCAGTTAGTTAGTAACAAAAATAGCATCAATATCCTCACAAAAAAAATAGAGCATCAATATATCCAGAAAAAAAGAGCATCAATATATGTCGTACATACATTAGAAAAATAAAATTACATGCATACTGAATAACAACATTGCAGAGAAGCTATCATGTATAGCACAAGTGATTAAAACAATCGATTTATGTTGTTCTGCACTCAATAATCAATTCTGTATTTTTCTTATTTAGTAGGAGTAGTTTGTAGTGGCTAGATGCCTAAGTGTGGGGTTGTTTTCCTTTGAAGTGTTGCTGGCCATTAGATGTAATTTGAAGGGCTGATGCTAGCCGAACCTGATCTTGGTCCCTGTATCGGTCCTCCGGTCCTCGCTCCCTCCCGTCCTTTCCGAAGAACCGTCTCACCGATCCAGAACTGTTCTCGCGCTGGGGCTGTACCAGCCAAGAAGATAACACTTGCAGCAGCAGGCTTTGTGGGGGAACGACGTGCTCGCCGGAGGACGGCGGACGGACCGCAAGATCTTCAGTACAAACACGGCAAATAATAGCTGATCTCATCGGTAAAACCGACCGGACGTTGATTCTCCTCCTGCCATCTTGACCGACCGGTTTTGGCTCCGGCCTCTGCACCCGAAAGGACACGGCGGTTTCATATCCATCCGGTCACTGTGCGAACAGTCGCCAGATATGGCTTCATTCCATGCAGTAAAAATCAAATTGAAATGACCCAAGTTACCATGGCACTGAATCTCTGAACCCTTATCTTATAGGGACTAGAAGAATTCAGAATATGTTCTGAATTCTGCCATTGTTCTTCTGCCTGAACTGGCCAATCCGTCTGAACCCTAAACCCACCCAATAATTAACAATTAGGGTCATAATCCTGGAACCAAGAGATCACGACCGCGCCAAAAGCCGCGCACACGCCCATCCTTTCCGCCTAGTTCAAGTCTAATTTAACTCCCACGGCCGCATGGCATTGGGCATCGGCATCGGCATCGGCATGCCAAGCTCGAAGAGACAAAAGTTGGCCTGCAACCCAAGCGGATTTGTTATGGGTCTCTGTTCCAGGCTCATGCTGATCATGACCATCCAAGAAAATTTTGCAGATTCTTGCTGCCCCAATCATGGCCAAGCTATTAATCTTTGTCTTCGTAGCAGCACTAATCTCTGGCACTGCACTGGTCCAACCTGGGATTAGACCGGTTCCTATGTTGATTAATCAATCCAAAAGTACAGGCTTGGCTACTTGTTGTGCGCTCTGCTCCCTTCTCCCAAGGCAGGCTAGGCCCAAAATCTTCTTGAGACAAGAGCACACTAGCTTGACCAACAGCTCCAAGCCTCCAAGTAACTGCATTTAGCTTCACTGCCTGGTAGGCTCAGTTACCAATTTGTTTTTTTTAAATGGCAGTTATCCTGCAATCACTAAAAAAAAGTTGCTCAATTATTTAGAAAAATCAGTGAAAACCAAATTCTTCAGTTAATTATGAAGAACCAAACGAAAATCATCACAATCGCTGAACGGTACACATAAAAATCACGCACACCACTACAAAAAAAACCTCGATGTCATCGTCATTACTTCTTTCCTAGAGGCGTGCTACCCCTCCCTATAACTCGCCAGCTAATGGAAGTTGCCAAATTTTATAGCGATAGGAAAAAGCAAACTCATGGAGCCTTGTGTGTCACCATCCTTGAAGCTAGCTACAGCAGAGGGCACTTATGCTAGTCTAATTAGGGTATCAAGTGGCGCTAAACTTGGAATGATTGGCAGCACAAAATACATTTGGCAGGCTAAGGGCAGGGCAAAGCAGGTCTCAGGGTCTAGATTAGCTATAAAGGACATCTTGGCCGTGCACGCTCTCCCCAAATCTCCAGAAATGGGAATCCCCTACACCCTCCTTCATCGACGACTTGGCCCTTTTTTTTCGGAGGACGCCTTGCTTTCATCTTCGAAAGATACACGAATATGCACAAGTGATTGCTGACCCCAATAAGATGCGCCAAACATAGATATGCAAATGATCATCAGCGGTAATAAAAAACATCCCATAAGATATTTTGGAACTGGACATCACTAGCCACTGCCTTTAAAAAAAAAAAGAGGCTTATCCCCGGCCTTTGCATTAATCGATGCACACAATCAATTTTATTAAACAAGCTATCAAGTTCAAGTAAATTATATGAAGATCACACGCAATTATTTTTGCGTGAGAGAAGAAAAACAGCCACAACCGGCGATAAATAGGGCATTTTAATATAAACTCCATATAGATTGAAATAAAAAAATTCGATAAAGAGCGCTTTATTACTTAATAGTGTTAAGTAGTACACACTGCCTCTGCATAACTATGATGCACACAGCCATACCAAATTGAAACAAAAAAGAGTAAGTAAAAAAACAACAAAATACAAGCACTATGTAGAGTTGTTGATCACTGTCGACGGAGGAGGTCCAATCCGTAGATTATGCTGCCATCCACGTTGGGAAAAAAATATCCCTCACCGTGTCCTCCAACAGTATACATGCCTCCATAAATAGGTTGTCATACTCCCCACGTTGTAGAGACGACCATGAACGAAGAATACTGGTACACCGGTAGATAACCTGCAAAAAGGAAGTTGTTGTTGGATATATGCTCTAGAGGCAAATAATATATGATTATTCCAATATATCTAAGCAAGTTCATAACCAGTTTCATACCGTGCTAGAACTGCATCAGTGAAACAATGATGCAGGTGTGGTATAGAAACCCCCAGAGTTCCTAGTTAGCCTCTACATCGATAACTAGTTCATGGTCAACATGATGGTCGTGGTTTCGCGATCATGGACAATTAAGTCTCTTGACTATGAGGTTACCTCGTTGTTTAAGTGACGTGATTAACATTACCCAAAGTAAGCATTACAGCATGATAAAAATCTTATGAAGGTTCAATGTTGTAATTACAGAACGTGGTAGACCGTTCCTTTGACTGTGAGTACGTGCATAATTACTATCTTCCCGGATGCTTTGACTTACATCCCACCACCTGACTAAAATATGCGGGTCATAACGGTTGTATTTTAGGTATTCCGTGGAGATATGTTGAGGAGTATTGTTACAAGAGCGGGATTTGTCAATCCATATAATGGATAGATACTCGGGGCCCACTCGGTGAGATTCCATCCATAAAGCTACAGCGTGTGACTAGGTCACGGGGATGAATATCACGTGAACGAGTGAATGAGGATTAGTTCAGAACGAGGTTGAACCAGACATAGGATGTCATTGATCGAATCTCGGAACAATCCAGTATCGCTGACAAAGGGAATGCTATACGGCGTAAGGTCCAATCGGTGTTTGATATCCGGAATGCACAGGGGTCATTATGGGAATCCAGGTCCCGCTGATGATCATTGACCGTAGCCTCATCTCGGTCATGACTGGAGTGTTCTCGGACCGTAGGGTAACACACTTAAGGGCTCGATGAAATCGGAGACCTTTTCGGAACTATCGGAGTTACCGGAGAATAAGCGAGAACTCCGAAATCGGTTCGGAGGGGAGACGGAAAAGTTCCGTGGTTCCGAATTGTTCGGAAAGTTATTTAGATATGTTTTATTATTTAATTAATGAATTAAATATTATAATATAATTTAAATAATTAATGGAATAATATTCTTTTTTGTTTTTTGTTTTTTTTCTTTGAGAAAGAAGAAAGAAAAAAAGAATAAAGGAAAAAAAAGGAAGTGGCTTGGGCGCATGGGCTTGGCCCATGTAGCATGGCCAAGTGGCCACCAGCCTAGCCGGCCATGCGTGCATGCATGCACACGCATGTGGTACTATTAGTACCACATTGCTAATGCAAGTGCGAGCACACCTCTTTTTCCCCTATATATAGATATGGTGGGTGCCCCTTTTTCAACACAGAAAATTCCAGAAAAATACAGATAAATTCTGTAGATCTCTCTCTCCCTATTTCTCCCTCCTATGAGCGGACTCCCCTTGTTTGGAGTCTGCACTGGGTTGGGGATGTCTCCACTATACGCACGCCGTCGTGCTGCTGAAACTCTGGTTCCGGAGGTCTGCTTCCGCCACCTCCGCTGGATCGGAGAACGGAGGTCGTCATCGAGTCTCGTATGTGTGCGAGTACTACGAGGTGCTACACGTGTGGCACTACACCCATCCGGGTGCTCAACACAGCCAGGGGGCTATGAAACTTGATCGGCTACATCAACCACGTTTGCGGGAACGTTTCCCGCGCAACGGACTACACCCCGAGGTATGTCATTTCCGCAATCCTTTCCGTTACGGTAATACGGCTAGCTAGATCTTGGGTTATGGGAACACTAGTTAGAAAAAATTATGTTTTCTGCTGCGAACCCCAACAGTGGTATCAGAGCTAGGTCTATGCTTATTATTACTGTATGGATAGAACACATCGGGGATGTTGGCGTTGATTGTATGATTGTTACCCTCCCACGTGTACTTGTTCACATCTGCAGCATTGTTTGATGAAGCGGCCCCCGACCGACTTTACGCGTACACTTACGCGAGACTGGTTCCACGCTTGACATGCGGCTTGTACCGTATAAAGTGGCTGGGGGGTGTCTGTCTCTCTACTTTAGCGGATGTAGTATTTGCAACGGAGGGCCCCGTGCGGGGTGTAATAGAGACATTCGTATGGTTGACGTTGTGGTTGACTCGTAGGTTAAAACCTGTTTAACTATAAAAGCCCTAGCAGCCACGTAAAACTTGCAATATACAACTAGACCGTCTAAACCTTGTATTGCTAAGTGGGGGCTATCGTTTGTTTGATTGTGATGTAGTGATAGCTTTGCTATGTGTTACTAGTAAGTAGTAATCGTCATCATAAAACAAACTAAAATGGAGACACTGTAGACTTAGTGTTGCCATAGCTCAGACATCTTAAAACTTGCTAGTATAGGATACACGACGGTAGCATGTGATAAGATGATCCCTTAACAAAGCCAAACACAAGTATTCTATCGAAGTGTGCACCGCCTGGAAGGTTCTCCCATATGGCTTGATGCTCCGTACATACCGGAGTTGTCCTACATATTAAATGGAGTTCGCATGAGGTTGGGTTCGGCAAGCCTGGCATATGCAGATATGGCCTTGCTGAGCAGCATATAACATGGAGGTTAATTTGGCGAGCCTAGCATATGCAGATATGGCCTCGGAATACTAGAGATCGAAAGATCGAGCATGAGTCACAGTACATATAAGATAATATGATCGCACAAGTTGTTGTCTACCTTTGAAACTGACCCGTCGGCCGTGTGATATTCGAGGTCGGGCAGTGAATCTGGATCATGTAATCACTAAAACTTCCTAGGGATGAATTGTTTTAGTGCGAGCTCAATTATAATATGATTATATGAACTCATTGTTGTGAACTAGTCTTAATTGTGTTCCTTGCAATTATGTTTGTAGAAAAATGAATGCACTAGAGCAACGTGAACTATCTTTCTTCATAGAAGGTGAAAGACTTAGAGAAAATGGGTCAAACTTTGCTGACTGGTACTTACGCCTTAGGACGTCGCTCAAAAGAGCAAACATCTTGTTTACAATAGAAGTGCATGTGGAAGAACATCCGGACGATCATGTTGGCGGTCAAGGGATACTTGATCATTATGCTCGCCGACAGAAATGCTCCGTAGTCAGGAATGTCATGATCTTCAGCATGTCAGAGGTTTTGGGCATACAGTTTCAGGACACTGGCTCATGTGACATGATGGACACGCTAAAGACAATGTTCATACGTGAGTTCAGAATTGCCAGATTTGAGTTACAAAGCAAGTTTCTATCTACAAAGATGGAAGAACGCATAAGCCTTGGTAATCACTTGGACAGGATGCATGAGATGTACCTGACCCTGGTGGAGGGATATGAATATTGGAAAATGAACGAAAGCACCACAGAAGAGTTTGCAATAAACACGTTATTGCACTCACTCCCTCCGAGTTATGGTGATTATGTTCATAGCTATGTCGGAAGAGAAGCTAATATGAGTCTCCAGAACTTCATGACTGATCTCTTGGCCGCAGACATTGCTCCTTTCGAGGATGAAGAAGTCGTGGATGGAGAAGGTATATACTTGATATACTTTATAAATGTGTACTCCCTTATACAACATTTGCAGTAAATGAGTATTTGATACTTATTCTGTTTTATGAAAACAGGACCTGTCGTTGCATGGACGGGAAGAGGTGAAATCGAGGATTGATGGATATCAAGTCAGTTGATGGCCAGCATGGATTCCGCCGAGACATCTATCATAGGATATACTTAGAGTATTAGATAAATCTTATGTAATCATTATAGTATGAACACTTAGTTGTGTGTCTTGCATCTCGCGAGACAAAGTTATTCATGTAATGAGACAAGTCAATTGTTCCATCTTTATGAATAAAAGTGTGCTTATACTTTTGGTTACGTCTTGATTTATGATATGATAGAAAGCATTTATAATACTGCTATTATTGTCGAGAAATATTCAATGTTTAATGATAAAGTTGTCTTGATTATAACAAGTCAAAGATTTGATTTCATGAGGTGACTTCATAACTGATGAACTCATTAAATGTATGATCTATTAACTTGTGAGTTCATTATCGAATGAAAATCATAACTTGATTGCATGAGATGGATTAGATACACGATCTATGAACCTCTGCAATAAATATAACCATGACAAGGTTCTAGCAAGTAGAGCTTGTGCCAATCATTATACATAAATGATGTACTAAATGGGCACGTGAGTTATCATTAAAGACTTCATATGATTAATTGAAAGTTGTATTCAATTGAGATCATAAAACTGAGATTTAGGAATCATAGTGAGAAGTGAGAATACAAGGATACATATCACTACGCTACGATCCGAAATGATAAGTATTGATATTGACATAATGGGAGACTTGTGGAAGTTGTACCACAAACTGCGATGGAAGTTGAAAGTGCTAGACTACTTAAACCATTCGTAGTCATACTAAACCGTAGTATGGTCTAAATGTTCTTTCCCCTAGCACTATAGTTATTGTCGAATAAGGTTGTTTAATTCATTAAGTTAAAACACCCACTTCATGAATAGGAAACCATCCTGAATCTAAACGAGACATGATAGCTCCATAACCGATGGTGTTATAAGGTTTCTTAAAAGAAAGAATTTCTTTGTAATAAAACTACAAGCAATTGAAATTACATATTCTCCCCGAATAGAAAAATTGTGTGTTGCTTGATTGGTAATGCGAGAAGAAGTCTCTCGACACGGATCCAATGGGAGATAATGGAAACTTTGACCGGGGTATTGGACCTTGCCTTCAGAATATCAGAGTGTTGCAACGGAAGCGTGTTCCTCTGTAATGACGCTATATAAGGAAGGATATGCCAAAGATGATTGATCTTGGTATATGAGTTGAAGCCATTGTTGAATTTAGAAGGTTGTCATGAATACGTTCTGTACAGAACAATAATCATGAGTCTTCTTAATAAAACAATAGGGAATAAGATTGCTTGAAACACAAAGAAATGATGGTAGCCTAAAACACGAGGAGAAATGAAATAATATTGAGTTACATATAGGATGGCTCACGTCCTGTGAAATAAATCGGTTATTTCAAATTCTCGACAAACTAGAGAGTTATTGAGAATAATGTAATGGGCATAAGGCATTATTTGGTTATGACCAAAGTTCAATGGTGATTGACTACGGAAACGTAGGAATGCTTTAATCAATAAAACTATTTCATTTACACTACGATGGACCATAGCCTGAAATTGCATCTCAATCAAATTTGGGATTTTAAAGAGAATAGCAATGGGCATGACGAAGGTTATTTCGTTAAAAGGATGGACTATAGTACCTCAAGACAGGAACCCTCAACCTTGATTTGATCAAGTGATTTTTGTGATGACCAAAATATTGAGTGGGCCTGCAGTTTCATGAAACTGAGTGGGAGCTTTGAAGACTTCCCGGAAACTTGGAATGCAGAGGGCATTTTCTGAGTGGGAGCTTTGGAAGCATTGTCATTATGTGAGACATAGTGAACAATAAAATGACTTGATGAAAGCTGAACCACAAATATATGAGTATATGATGGATATATTTGAGTGGGAGCATGATCATTGTCTCAAACATATATGCATTGATATGTGTGAAGAATGATCTCATATGTATATATATGGATATGCATTGAATGTGTATATAGAGAATCGTCTTATATACATATGTGCATTATGATATATATAGAGCATAAGGCAAATAAAATACAAGATTGCAATAATCTTCTTTTATGTGAAATACCAACACATTACACGTTGAAATCTATATGAGTAGATTAAGATACGGATAATGAAACGAAGTGAAGGTTGGAATAATCTTCTGAGACAAGAAACAGGTTCTTGTGGCTAGAAATTATATAATGGATGAAATCCAAATATCACAAGCAATGTCTTGATGGAAGAATAGAGATGCACCATGTACTGTACATGTGATCTTATATGTTCTTGACATATGATTCTACCATATAACATGCATTGTGAATCCAACAACAGAATGACTCAAAAGTTCTTGGAAGAAGAATAGATTCTGATGTGCTTTAGGAGTAAAACACAGAATCTGAATAAAGTCCATGCATTCAGTATATGAGGAATACTGAGGACTATTCTCTAAAATATAGAAAGGATAATAGACTTGAATGTAATGCAAGATTACAGTTGCAAGCCATATTATGGGCCTATATGGAATTAGAGACATCACCAAAGACATGAAAGAAATGTGAGCAAAATTCACGGTACTACAAACATAATACTACTTAAGAAAGTAGACGTATGGATAAAAGTTTAGCGTTAGAAGTATTGGACTTCTGGTTGAGTGTGTTTCCCAATATATATGACTATGGATGAGTCTTCTAAAGACTGAACCAAGAGATCATTGGAGGATACTGTAAAATAATAGTTTCGCTCTCCCGCGAAACTTATATCCAACCATTATATGATAATGAGTGGTATGTCAAAAGAGTTTTTGACCTATACCAGTTGCAAAGGAAACATACGAATCTGAATTGGTGCAGTTCGTTGACGAACCCTCTTCCATGAGCATGCATGATCAATGAACACTTATGTGATAAGATGATTATGATCGGAAAAATGCGGCTAGATTATTAGCACTCTAGTGCAAGTGGGAGACTGTTGGATATATGCTCTAGAGGCAAATAATATATGATTATTCCAATATATCTAAGCAAATTCATAACCAGTTTCATACCGTGCTAGAACTGCATCAGTGAAACAATGATGCAGGTGTGGTATAGAACCCCCCAGAGTTCCTAGTTAGCCTCTACATCGATAACTAGTTCATGGTCAACATGATGGTCGTGGTTTCGCGATCATGGACAATTAAGTCTCTTGACTATGAGGTTACCTCGCTGTTTAAGTGACGTGATTAACATTACCCAAAGTAAGCATTACAGCATGATAAAAATCTTATGAAGGTTCAATGTTGTAATTACAGAACGTGGTAGACCGTTCCTTTGACTGTGAGTACGTGCATAATTACTATCTTCCCGGATGCTTTGACTTACATCCCACCACCTGACTAAAATATGCGGGTCATAACGGTTGTATTTTAGGTATTCCGTGGAGATATGTTGAGGAGTATTGTTACAAGAGCGGGATTTGTCAATCCATATAATGGATAGATACTCGGGGCCCACTCGGTGAGATTCCATCCATAAAGCTACAGCGTGTGACTAGGTCACGGGGATGAATATCACGTGAACGAGTGAATGAGGATTAGTTCAGAACGAGGTTGAACCAGACATAGGATGTCATTGATCGAATCTCGGAACAATCCAGTATCGCTGACAAAGGGAATGCTATACGGCGTAAGGTCCAATCGGTGTTTGATATCCGGAATGCACATGGGTCATTATGGGCATCCAGGTCCCGCTGATGATCATTGACCGTAGCCTCATCTCGGTCATGACTGGAGTGTTCTCGGACCGTAGGGTAACACACTTAAGGGCTCGATGAAATCGGAGACCTTTTCGGAACTATCGAAGTTGCCGGAGAATAAGAGAGAACTCCGAAATCGGTTCGGAGGGGAGACGGAAAAGTTCCGTGGTTCCAAATTATTCGGAAAGTTATTTAGATATGTTTTATTATTTAATTAATAAATTAAATATTAAAATATAATTTAAATAGTTAATGGAATAATATTCTTTTTTGTTTTTTGTTTTTTTCTTTGAGAAAGAAGAAAGAAAAAAAAAAGAATAAAGGAAAAAAAAGGAAGTGGCTTGGGCGCATGGGCTTGGCCCGTGTAGCATGGCCAAGTGGCCACCACGCCACGGCCACTAGCCTGTCCGGCCATGCGTGCACACGCATGTGGTACTATTAGTACCACGTTGCTAATGCAAGTGCCTGTACACCCCTTTTTCCCCTATATATAGATATGGTGGGTGCCCCTTTTTCAACACAGAAAATTCCAGAAAAATACAGATAAATTCTGTAGATCTCTCTCTCCCTATTTCTCCCTCCTATGAGCGGACTCCCCTTGTTTGGAGTCTGCACTGGGTTGGGGATGTCTTCACTATACGCACGCCGTCGTGCTGTTGAAACTCTGGTTCCGGAGGTCTGTTTCCGCCACCTCCGCTGGATCGGAGAACGGAGGTCGTCATCGAGTCTCGTATGAGTGCGAGTACTACGAGGTGCTACACGTGTGGCACTACACCCATCCGGGTGCTCAACACAGCCAGGGGGCTGTGAAACTTGATCGGCTACATCAACCACGTTTGCGGGAACGTTTCCCGCGCAACGGACTACACCCCGAGGTATGTCATTTCCGCAATCCTTTCCGTTACGGTAATACGGCTAGCTAGATCTTGGGTTAAGGAAACGATAGTTAGAAAAATTTGTGTTTTTTGCTGCAAACCCCAACAGTTGTCTTAGCATTAAAAATCTTATCATGTCTAGATAGCCACAGCGACCAATAATGGCTAGCGCCCCCACCCTAAGATTGAAATAAATGAACAAACAAACTAAAACACATCAATATACATTTAATTCAGAAATATCTAGAACATCTTATATTAGTAAACAGAGGGAATAACATGCAAATATTATTGAATATCTAAGCAACTTATCATTTATTTAATCCAAAAAAGTAAATAAAACATGATTAACAAAGTAACAATGATGACTGAAATACTGCAACATATTGTAGAAGCTAGTCATGCAATCGAGATTATAGAACGCATGCATCATATCCATATCGATCGTAACTAAGTGAACCAAACACTACCCTAACAGAGAGGATACTATGACATATGGAGCAGTGAAAGAAGATGCATATGCATCCATCGTCATGTCTTCGGGGAAGTGGTCGACGTTCGGGAAGAAGTTCTCCTTGGGGAACTCGTCGTCGGGGTTGTCGTCGTTTCTGGCAAAATGAACAAGGATCTAGCGGTTAGACAAAGGCGCTTTCCTAAAAGCTTACCGTCTCTATCAGAGTTGATTCCGGCAGATCCCTCGATAGGGCACCCCAAGCTAGGTGTTTTTTGGAACAATGATAACACAGGAGCACAATTTAACCAGTCCCAGGTTCTTCGTGGTAATAAAATCTTAATTATTACTATGTTTTATTGCATTAGGGTGTCACTGTTAGAGAAAATTTTATCCCCAATTTCAATTGGTGGCGCGTCAATTTTAACACACGCCAATCCTATTTTTCTCAAATAATGTTGGTGTGGCACATTTTGGTACGCCAACACTATGATGATATTGCCAACAGGAAAATTATTTGGTACATCACTTGTAAGTGGGCCCCATTGTGCCCAACAAAACAAAGACATAGGCGGCATTGTATTAACACTAGCGTTAGTATATACAACGTGTCATTTTATCTAACGCCACCATACAAAATTACCCTATTATATGCTTATTTTTGTATATTAAAAAATATATAATTTTTTGTATCAATTTTTTTCTTCATTTTTCTTGTTAATACTAGTGCCACAAATCCATTTTTGCTTAGAAAACCTCAATTTTATTTCATATTTAGTTTTTATTTTCTTCTAATACTAGCCAATGCCACAAATCCATTTTTGCTTAGAAAACCTCATTTTTATTTCAAATTTGGTTTTCATTTTCTTCTTGTTAATTATAGCTAATGCCACAAATCAATTCTTGCTTAGAAAACCTCATTTTTTTGTTTCAAATTTGGTTTTCATTTTCTTTTTTTTTCATATTTGTTTGTTTTATTTCATTTTGTTTCTTATTAAAGGATACTTATTCTTACATATATATAAGTCTCATTGTGTTGATTTTGTTTTATTTAATTATTATATGATCAATATTGCATATTATTAAAAATGAATATTTTTGTGTAAATTTCGTTCTTAGAAAAGCTCATTATGTTGATTTTCTTATTTCATTACTATATGATTATGTTATCTTATAAATTAAATTCCATCTTTAAAAAGGTGTTGTTGGTCATTATTTTTATTATTGATTATTTCACATTTTTATGATATGTTATAGATCCTTAAGAAACATATATGGTGTGGGCTTTAGTGGGCCGTGACAGAAGCTAGGGTTAAATCACTTCCATTACCCTCGCTACGCATCACCTTCTCCTCTCGATTCCCTTCCCTCACTTCGTCGAACTGGTAAGCCCTGCGCCAACACCCCCTCTCCCTTTCGCTCATCTCTCCTTTCGATCCCCTTCCCTCTCGTCCCTTGATTTGGATTTTTTTCCAGCACCGCCACTGACCTCCATGCTGCCACCGACGCCACTAAATTCCTCATCGATGTCCATCCACCTCCTCGCCGACGAGCCAACCTCCCCCCCCCCACTCCCTCCTCATCGACCAAGCATCAAAAGGTAAAAAAATGTTTTTAGGGTTTGTTAGTGAATTAGTGTACTGATTATTAGTGTAGTGCTTACTTTTAGATGTTAGATATTAGTTAGTCTTAGGAATAAAAATCAACATCACTTCAAGAAGAAGAAATAAAATTTTGCCTAGTGTTAGTCTTACGAATAAAAATCAACATCAATACCTACTGTTAGATGTTAGTTTCTTGAAACCAAGAACTATGGAACAATCATTCTACAATATTTTTCCACTATAATTTATGATATAATACAATGCGAATGTCTAAATACACTAGTAAAACTTAGCCAATTCCAGAGCTTCATGCTTGTTTTTTTTATCTTGTGTTTGATTTGACGAAGGTCATATAGAAAACCTTGTCTCCAAGTTTCCCAGGAAGGCCCAATGTTTCTAAAATACAAATGTTCTAGTATCTTAAGCTTAGTCATGCCACAACACCTTAGGCTTGTATTTGGTTTATTGCCACATTTGTGGTCTGCCACACTTACTAGTCCTACGATCCGCTAGTAAAGTGTCGCAAGCCACACGTGTGGCAATGAACCACACATAAGTATAAGGTATTGTGTGGCATGACTAAATTTAGGTGTGGCAACCTTAGGCTAAGAACCAAGCAACCCCTTTGCCCATCACACTTTTTGTTGCAGCCGCATTCTACCAATGGTTATTTGTGGCAAAGTTAGTCACAATCCAAACAATCCCTCAGTATATGCAATCCAAATTCTTTGGGTAGCCACATCTAAAGCTAGTTTTGTTTCTTAAACAATGGATGACCCTTTGTTCTTGAATGGGAGAATGCTGACCCAACACTGAAAAGCAAAGTTTCAAATTTATTGTTAGATTATGTTATAGTTATAGATTGTACAAATGCCAAGAACCCGTTACATTTTTTCCATGTTATTATAGATCATGTCATGTTATTTTCTAGTCATGTTATGTTCTTGCCATGTTCCATGCTTCAATCTATTTATTTTTATTATTTAGCGGCAATGGATGTTCACCATGCACTTGTGGAGGAACAAGCCAACAACACCAACTCGCTAGGAACCATACATTTTATTTATTGCCATGGCATTTAAATGATGAATATGTAATTGCCATCCTTTTTTGTAGGCAAACCAATTAGAAGTTCAGAACAAGTTCGCGGAAGCGGATATTCTGAAGAGGATCATCGAGTCTCAAGGAGAGACGATCAAGAACCTCTAGAAACATGCAACTAAGCTCATGGAAGAGCACGGTGTGCTCGTTGAGGACAATGCCAATCTGATTCATGACCTTCTTGAAGTGAAGGATCAAAAGGAGTAACTCGAGATGAAGGTGAAACGTCTCGAATCCGAGACTAGAGAGATGTTCGCTATGAACATCACTACTATCATTAGCAATGTTGAGAAGGATGAGAAGCTTCTCAAGATTGAAGCTATCAATCACAGTTAGTTAGTTTAATTTGATGAACTACTACTTTTATGTCAAGATTAAGATTGAATTACTTTGCTCAACCTGATCATGGAGCTACTTTTTTTAATGTATGTAAATGTTCAAGTAGTATTAAAATTAGGTTATATTTTTTATACGTCCAAAAACTATATCTATGACGTGTCATTATTTAGGATGCCACAAATAAGTCCTTGTACAGCTGGCGTGGGTTATCAACGCCATATAGCCTTTTCTGTATTAGTGTGTGTTCAAAGTACAAAGTACCAAAAGATTATAATATTTCTTCTATGGTCGGCCCCCTCGGCTTATATACTACACTAGGGGATCCTTCCTAGCACTCTCTTGTTTTTGGGGGTTGGAGATTGTGTTCACAAATGTTGAGCACTGAAAAGAGATACCATCCGCTAAGTGGTATCCCTTGTTGTATTGGTGGTCATTGCCTTTCGCAAATCTCTTAAACTACGAAGAGCACTGAAGCACGTTGGTGTCATTGTGATAACCTTCCATGCCAAATAAGAGTGCCAAATTCAAAGACCTTAGATGCCATAGCCTCGAGGATCACTGTGCAACCATTAATATGTCCCTTGCATTGCCCCTGTCAAGAAAATGGATTGTTCTTCCACTCCCAGTGCATACAATCTATGCTACCAAGCATCCCCGGAAAGCCTCTTTCAACATTGATCTCCAATAACCGACCTGTGTTCTTAACATTTGGTTGCCTCAAGTACACTGGACCAAACACCTGAACCACAACTCTGCAAAATTTGTATGATGCCTCTAAACAAGTGGACTCGCTCATGCGCACTTACTCATCAATGAGATCACTGGGAACTTCATATGCAATCATTCGAACATCTTGATTGGGAGGGAAAAGTGGCCAACAATATTATACTTACATTTGAAATATCGTCATAAGCCGTCAGTCCCTACCGAATACGGTTTAACAAAGGCTTCGCTATCCGAAAGCGACGCCGGAAATGATTGGGAGGGAAGAGTGGCGCTTGATGAAAGTAGTCATCATACAAAGGAGATGACCACGCTCTAGTTTTCGATTCAACCCAATAGCATATGCCGCGGAATTGAACGTTTGAACTTTAGCAGTTGCCTCACAATGTGATCATTCATGAGAAGGGTAGCAGCTAAAATATTAATGTCATCATTGGATGATTTCTCGACGATGATGACTCGATGAAATTATTGTACAAAATTCATCTGCACCATTGACTATGGTTGAATCCATACCTCACATGTGTCGGGGAATTGACCGAGCACCTTGTTGGCAGCAAAGCTCGATGAAAAGGTTGAGGGGATGTCGACGTGGTTGGGGCAAAGGAGTAGGGCTGCTAGCCGCAACTTGCTCTGGGCATCGATGGTGGCGGTAGGGCTCCTCCTTCCGGTGTCCACGATGGTGTCCTCCTCTCTCCGGCTAACACTGATGACGACCTCCTCCTCCTTTCGGCAACGCTGCCTTTGCGGTTGGATTGGGTGGCGGGAGTGTTGGCGGTCGTTGCGAGCAGGGGAAGTGGTAGCAATGGGGTGGGAACTGAACGAGTGGTGGTGGTGGCGGCGACAATGGCACATAGGGGAGGTCAAAGTCGGGGGCACAGGGGGGCGTGTTTCTGACGAAGATAGACGGGTCAAAAGAAGACAAGAGGAGAATCAGGCGTCCGCAACCGCAAACTGCAAATGGATCATTGCGAACCAAAAAAACGAACCACGATCCGTTTCAACCGCTCCGTTGTACAGCCAGAAGCGGAGCCAGCATGGGATTACGCATAGGGCTGAGCTAGCTTAAGTGATACAATTCAGTGATTTTTTGCATTTTGTAAGAAGCAATTACAAAGAGTATTATCACTAAGCCTAGGGCTATAGCCCTATTTGCCATAGGCTTGTCTCCGCCTCTGTGTACAGCGATGTTTGTCCGTGTGAAAATCGAAAGATGGATCTCTTCGTTGAAGTTGCACTTGGAACCGAAGCAAAGCGCGGCGGCGTGCTTGGGTGTTGTGGTGGAGCGTGAAGGGCAGTCAAAACAGGATCTGTGTTCCGAGCTTTGGCCAAAGCGTCCGTCCCCCTCCCTCTGCATGCCTTCTTTATCTTTCGCCAGCTTTGCAGCCGCCGCCCCGGCCGGCCAACCCAACCCAACCCGGCCTCTCTCTCTCTCTCCCTCTAACGCAAGAAGAACATGCATACCCTACCCAGTCAAGGTATACACACAGAGCGAGTAAAATAAAATGCTGGAGAAGATAATACACCAGAATTACCACGAAAAGAACTACCACAAATCTATCCATCTCCCTCTCCTGTCCTTGTCCCAAAGGCTAAATAGATTTAAAGCCTGTAGTGGATAGATAGATAGGGAGGGAGGAGTAGGAAGACATGTCCATTCCAAAGCCTCTTTCGTGTGCTCGGTCGATCTACTCTACCAAGTAGCCGGAGTACTCTCTACGCCGTCCGTCGGAGCACGAGGTGTACGTCTGGCACTGTGGATCACGCGCCTCCCTCTGCCATTCCACCCTTTTGTCCCATCCATCCATCCAACCACACCTCTCTCTCTTCCCTGCGGCCTGCATCCGCCATTTTTGTTGCTGCAAAAAGCTCCGGCCGGCCCCCCGGCCTTGATAAGCGCATCGAGTGGCCATCATTGACGACCACATTGGAATCTGGCCCACTGCCCGTGCCCGTGCTCGTCGTCGTGCTCGTGTCGAGCGAGCATGCCCATCAAAGCCCAAAGGTAACTGCACTGCACTGCGTCCTTCTCACTGGTACCAGTTCGGCAGTTCGCACTTTACAGTTCTCTCGCATGGCCGGCCGGCCTCATCCGGGGCTTCTCCAGCTAGCTCCCACAACAATCTTAGTGCACTGGATTCGATTCGATTGACACCATTCAAATCAAACTCAGTGCACTCTCCGAAGAAACACGCATGCATGGTGATCGACTGCACTGAGATGAATTCAGCCTGAACCATTTCTCATTTTCATAAGCCGGCAATGCAGCGGTAATCAGAGGCGGGTGGAACAGAAGAACCAAGTTGAATGCGAAGCCAGTCAGAAGGCCTCAGAGCACGAGCAGAGAGCGCCGGTGTTTGCTCACCTACAGTGCCGCGCGCACGCACGTACGGACGTGCATGCCAGCTTACACAGAGATCACAGGCCACGCATGCGCCATGCCGTCTCCACTGCGACTGCGACTGCAACTGACTTTGGAGTGGTCCATCTGCGACTGTCTCTGCAACTGCATGCACGCAGTTCGCAGCGGCAGAGAACCAGAGAGACGAACGGACGACCTGCATGCATGCGCATCAGCATATGCGATTGGTTCATGCATGCAAGGACTATAGCTTCACATGCATGGCGACATGGCGTTCGCGCGTGAGCGAAGATCGCAGGCCGCGCGTACGAACGACTTGCACTGTACTAGGTGGCCGGCGTCGCAGCGGGCCTCGCCGGTTATGGCATGCATGGGACAGCTGACCGGAGATCGATCGTGCGTACGGTACGACGACGCAGCGGGCCGTGGTTGTGAGCGCAGGAATTGACTGAGAGGTGGGCGAAGAGGGAGCCGAGCCGCCGAGGCAAGATCTCGTTTTCCGGATTTGTGTATTTTCCATATCCTTCTCCGGCCTTGAGACAGACGTTGTTGCTTTTGAGCAATCTATGCGTTAATAAACGAGTTGGAGTTGAGTGATACTAGTAGAAGATTTCTTAAGTTTTTTTTTTCTCAAATGCACACAAACATGTGTATCATATATTCATAGAAGAATAAGCTAAGATGACCGATACAACGCCTTTCGGCACAATAATACACCAAAAGGTTAGCATCCACATCCAACACGACAACACCGACACACACACTACTCGCTTTGCCCAAACTCAAGTCATAGATGACGGAGAGCTAGCTAGGACACAGAGCACACACGCCGCGTCACAACCGTATCCATCCAGCACCTCGAAGCACGACCTCCAAGCCAACCTAGATGAACGCACCATCCACTCTTAGCGCCTAGGAGATCGACAAGTGGACAACATTGTTGAAGTTGATCCAAATTCAAGTATGAAGCTAAAAAAAACTTTCGGCGAAGCGGAGCGGAGGCCTGTCGCCGATACGTATCAGTATTGACCTAGGTCTCTCCTACCGCCTATAAATATACCGTGTAGGCTGCCGTACGGGATAGTTCATCAAGTTGTAAATCCCTCGGTGTTTGTAACACTCCACAATAAAGAATAGTTCGCTGGCTGGCGCCCATGATTTTTCCCTTCCTCGCGAAAAGGTTTTCCACGTTAAATCTACGTGTTTCCTGTGTTGCTTTTTTGTTCTTCTCGTTGATCTTTACGTGTCGATTTCCTAACAAACATGAGCTAGCCTAACACGAGGAAGACAACTCAAATGAGGCGCCGAAAGTGGAGTGCATTGCGCCCTGGATGCCCATGCCCACTATAACGACCACACGTGACAACAAGACGCCCCAAGCCTCGCCACCGGAGGCAAACGCGGCAACCCATACCAGATACTCCTCCAAAAGACACCCCCAAGCACCCACACAACGTCTCCAATAAGAAGAAGACGCCGTGGCGCCGCCGGCTGCCTGGCCCGGCGAACCGAGTCTAGGGTTTCCCCCGCCGCTTTAAGGGAAAACATAAGCTTTATTAGTACGCCATCACCTTGCATTTAGAAAACCACATTATCATTTGGAACTTCACATTCTCAACTCAACTCGGTGATGCATGGTAGCATACGGTGATGAGTCTGCCCGTTTGACGTCCATGCGCTTCAGGCAGCAGTGAGGAATCCCATCTCAGGTGTCAAGTCAACTGCATTGGACATGCCACAGAGTTCAGCACCAAATGCATCTTGTACATTTTCGCTCCTCCCAGCAAGAGCTTTGGACCACCTCGCCTGAGGCGATGACGCCCCAACCAGCATGATCTCCTCCTGGCGTGAAGCACCGTCAAAATTTGTTTTAATCATGTCCTGCTCGGTCGGCTTCCTTCCATCTGTTTGCCTGCTTTTTTCTTCTCCTTCCGTCTGAAGGTTGCTAGATACTCGATGGTATGAGACTTTGTGCCATGAAACCAGATCATCAGCAGCCATCGCCCAGCAGGGACCGGCAACTCCCCTTCCCGCAGCCTGTTCCTGCTCGACCACCATTGGAATCGACTGTTAGATACTTCCTTCGTTATCGCAAAAAATAAATACTTTCTTCGTAAATTAATATAAGGTATTTTTTGGCACTATAACAATGTTAATAAACTCTTATATTACCTCCCATTCATATTAATAAACTTAATTTTGTCTAAATTCGTATGTATATAGTTAAGTATTTAAATTATATGCATGTGTATCTAGACAAATTTAAGTACATTAATATGGATTGGAGAGAGTTTTTTTTAGCGGTAAAAACGTCTTATATTTAATCACAGATGTAGTACAACAAAGTTTATCAATCAAGTAAAAAAACGCAACTTACATGGGCCGGTCCATTCCTACGCGGGAGACCCGCCGACCTGTGTGTGTGTGTGTGTGTGTGATGATGGTGCCCAATGCTATTTCCAATTTGCAAATTCCTCCCTTGAAGCGTTTCTTCTCTCTCGACAGTATACTAAAAGCCGACCTTGTACTGTAGCCCCACTTCATGGTTTCACTATTTTGCATTATTTTTTGGTTATTTTTCAAAAAAAATAATAACTTCTTTCCTTTTCTGCTCAGTTTTCTTCGCTTTACTTTTACTTTTTCTTTTTTTCTGGCTTTTTTAACACACGTCTAAATTTTTCCACAAAATGTACATTTCTTATACATCCAACACATTGTTTAATCCCTCCGTTCCATATTACTTGACATGGCTTTACTTCAAGTTTGATTTAAACTTGAATTAAAACCATGTGGTTTTAGTTCAAGTTTGTTTTAAATTTGAATTAAAGCCATGTCAAGTAATATGGAACGGAGCAAGTACATGTTTAACATTTTATATTTTTCATATATGTTGTTAATTTCTTGGTATACATCTATAACACTCTTTATACATGTTTATCATTTTCAAATACATGCTTAATATTTTCCAAATATTTATAGATATTTTTTAAATATGTATTACTTTTTTTTCAAATAAAAATTAAAAATGTCTTTTATTTTTTTTTGTAAAAACTACATGATTTTTTTGCATTGCATAAACATTTTTTAACATGTCACAAACATTTTTTTTAAATGCATGAAAAAATTATTAAATGTAACATACTTTTATTAAATTCAGCATGTGCCCGTGCGTTGCCACAGGGCTAAATATATTTTAACGCAATAAGAGGACATATAAAATGATATTTAAATGTATTAAATGCGATAAGAGGAACATATAAAAATTTATCAAATGTAACATACTTTTCTTAAATTCAGCATGTGCCCGTGCGTTGCCACGGGGCTAAATATCTTTTAATGCGATAAGAGGAACATATAAAATTATATTTAAATATAAAATAAGATTTATGTTTTGGCTACAAACTATTTTTTTCATTGTTTAAACTGACAAAATAGATAAGTGTCCATGAATGACCTGATTTATTGGGTTACCAAAGATAACTGATTAATTGCTTTTTTCTTTGTTTAAATGACGACTTATTCCTTCCATAAAACCGTGTGAAAAACCATTGAAAGAATGAGTCGTACATAAAGGGTTGGACAAAGGAGCATGGGAAATATATTATGTCGTAATATTTAATTTTAGGTTCTTTTGAAGTAGTATATAGAAATGACATGAAATATGTTTTTTGAATTGCATGAACATATTTTCACATTATATGAATATATTCTTAAAATACCAAATGCATGTTAACTTGAAACCATTTTGAAAATATCACAAACATTGTTTTTAATGATATGGAAATTTAAAAAACAAAATATGCTAACAAAGTCTTTCCATAGTTTTAAAATTTTGAAAATTTGTAGTTTTTGAATTTATTAAAATTAAAATTAAGTTTTGGAATATATGTATTTGGAGTTGTTTTATTAGTATAAACAATAGTAAAAAAATAAGATAAACGAATGAATAAAGAAAAATAAACAAAAAATGAAGTAACCAGGAAATGGAAATAGTACTGCCCAAAAATTGTAAGGTTTTCTGTGAATCGAGGGAGTCGTGTGCTTCTTCTAGCTGTTTTCCTCCTTCCTAGTGTCAGCCTCAGTGTCGACGGCATGTTTAGGACAACAGGAGGGCTAAACAACGAAAAGAAGGATTACAATTGGTAATGGGCCGAGCTGCAATGGCAAGTTTGACGTTTAACCTATTGTCTTGAAATAGTATTAGCAGTCATCGTCGCTATCATAGCTGAACACCGTCCTCTTTGGTGTTGGTGCTGTTGGCAAAAAAAAAAACAGTTTCAACAATGTTAGATTGCGCACCAACAAGCAGAAACATTTCCTCGCAGAAATGGAACAAGTACAAACGTCCTGACAGTTCTTAGATGATCAATTTAACTTTATATTTTGCAGAGAGATAACCAAGCAATATTTGAGTCTAAGGAAGGGAGCATGTATACCATGGAAAGGCAAAATAAAAGGAACCCTATAAAACATGGGATTGTGTTATGTTCACTCTGTGCTAGTACCAAATACATTAGAAGATAATACAAAGGTGAATAAACAAGTGGGCGCATCTCAAAGTAAAGAAGCTGTCTAGATTTAAGTAGAGGACGGACCTGTGTGTACAAGGGCAGGTGTTCTTTTATATGGCCTGCTTACTGGCGTCGTTAGAAATTCAGGCCATTCAGTGATAGTTAGGGTATTGCCTCCAATGTCAGACTTATTTTGCTCCAGTGCAGCATCAAAATGAAACCAGGTGCTGAATCTCACGTAAGCTCTCCTACAGGCCCACAAATAAATAAACATTAAGGATGATCGACCAACATCAACGGTGGTCACACATAATATTTGGAAGAACATATTCGACTTACCCTCTGCCCGTTCCATCTGGATTCGTCGGAGCTTTCACTTGTTCTACCCCGACAAATGTCTTTCCAGCGTGCGCTTGATCTGTATTCATTGATCAGTCAGTGGTAAATTAGATGAAAAATGCAATTGTGAAGTTAAACATGTAAGCACATGATGATTAATTACCTCTGTAGTGTTTAGAGACGAATCGAAGCCCTCAACACATACGATGCGGTGTAATTTAGGAGGTCCCCCCCCCCTCCCCCAAGGCCCCAACAGGGGGCATAACTGATCTGAGACATTCGATCGAAATGACTTAACAGGCGTAGAGATCGAGAAGATGAGGATAACATTGTAATACTTGCACATTCACCTGTCAAGATCGTGGTGCTGACAAAGCAATGCAAGTTTGAGTGGTGTTTCCATCAGATAGGATCCGCTAAGCTGCTAAAGAGCCTGCGATTAAGATCAATAGAGATTAATTGCAATCACGAACAGGATGCTTCTTCAACCGGCAGCAATGCATGCCATGATGTGATGCAGTACTGCAGTAATAGCTAGCCACCCCACCTCCTCAGCGGCTTCTTCTGAAGCAAAGTCAGCCATAGCACGCCCTCTCGTACGACAGAAGGAAAAAGAAACGACCTTGCCGGCCTGCTCGAAGATATTTTTCCTGTAAATTAAACGTAATTTATGATTATAAGAAATTGGCTGATAGTACTTCTTCCGTTCTTTTTAGTCCGCGTATAACATTTGTCCAAAATCAGACTTCATAAAGTTTAACTAACTTTATATAAAAAAATATCAACATCTACAATATCAAATTTATACAGTATAAACATTTATTTTATGATGCATCTAATGATATCAGTTTTGTACGTAAATGTTAATAGTTTTTCCTATAAAAAAGTGATTAAAATATAAATTTTAACTTCAAACAAATCTTATATGCAAAGTTATATAAAAAAAAAGCTTCATCCAAAAATTAGTTAAGTCGACGTTCTGACCACGAACTAATTAACTTACACTTGATCAGAGCAGGCATCATGGTGCAAGTCCCAGGTCCCAACAGTGGTAAGAACGTTGCTACACACACGATTTTTGCACGATCCTATTGATCCGACCATGCATGCATGGGACAAAATGAAGCACACCCGCTGGATCAAACATCGTGCTTTGATCGGCCAGTGAGTATCGTTGTGCCGCCGTTGCTGCTGATGGTCGGTTTCTTCTATTCCTAGAACGTAATTCTTGTCTCTGACGCCACAGCTCACGAGACTACATGTAACATACGATGATTAGTAAATCTCACCTAAGTTTACAGTGGATATCTATACTTCTTATAAAACAAAACTCAACTATAGATCATTTAAATTGTCTATCTCAACACTCAAGCTATCCATATCATCTATTTTCTTAGCCATTAATTATCCATATCATCCATTTATGTCATTTAAATTGTCTATCTTCACTTGCAAGCTACCCACATCATCCATTTCTTAACCAATCAATTGTCCATCTCATCTCAACTAATATATTTATTAATCTTTATATGCAATCTTCATATCAACCATATTTTAATTATTTTATTTTTCATCCTAATAATTTTTAATACACATATGTTTATGTTGCATCTTCACTTAGACAACTTAATGTATCATACTTTTATACTTTTTATTTATACATATAATTTACGTAGCAATTCTCGCAGCAACACGCAGGGTATACTTCTAGTTCTTTGTATGTGCGGTCCGTTTGAGCAGGTGGACATGTCTGATACTGTACTATTAGTGGTACCTTAAAATTCGGTCCGCGTACCTTAAAACTAAGCCGCGGGCGACGCTGCGGCTCCTCCGCCGCCGTATTCAGGTTGGACGGTTTCTTCTCCGCCGTGTTCGCCATCGTCGCCATGCCTCTGATCGATGATCGATCACTCACCGTCACCGGATGAGATGTGAAGGGGCAGCGCATTTGTTTTCTGATAAACGAACCGTACAATTAGGTTTAAGAAGAGAATCCGTTGGGCCTTATGGGACTTGGATCACATGGTGGTGCAGTAAACAAAAACGCACCACACCCGCAGGAGCTATATCTCGCTTAGACCGAGAGAAGAGCAATAAATTATAGGACACTCCTTGCAGAAGCCCGATAAGGGTTATTTTTTGTGGATTGAGAATGCGTCACGTGTTATGCACGGTAATTTTTTAGAACTAGATGATGTCCCGCACGTTGTTGCGAAACTATTTTGCAAAATATTTCGGTGAAAATGTTTGGTTAAATGAAGCATGTATATGTGAAACAATAACTTTTGAACTAATGTATGGATTTAATATAAATATCATAATAAAATAAAAATTCCCATACTTGGATGTTGTATGTGGGTTTTTATTATGCATACTGGCATATTGAGGTGGGTCTTTCTCATGCATGTTGGATGATGTTGCATATCGAGAGAAATATGTTAGTAGATGATGATGTGGCATGCATTATGAGGTGGAGTGTGTGCATGTTGAGAGAATTGGTAGTAGTGGGGAGCAACTTCTTAAGAATGTAAGATTTGGATAAAATAATTCCGAAAAAAATTATATAGAAAAGTTACTGTGGAGGCATAGGTTTGATTCGCCGAGAGGCATGAACCGAAAAAAAACACATTTTTCTCTATAGACACGACCGTGCCTTACGTGAAGGCACATGTTTTCTTATATGAGAAACACCATTGCGCCCCTCGAAAAGGGAAAAAACGTGTTATTTCTAGAGGTGCGACCGTATCTCTCGTGGATGCATGGGTTCATATATGTGAGAGGCACAACCGTGGCTCTCAAAATAGAAAAAAAAACTTGTTTTTCTCGAGAGGCACGATCGAGACTCTCATGGAGGCACAACTTTGCTTCGCGCATGACCGTGCCTCTTAAAAGGAAAAACAGGTTTTCTTTTTTTCCTATCCAGATATTGTTTGAGGTTAAGTTTTTCATGTTTATTTTGGTATACTTTTGTTATTTTTCTCAGTTTGTTTATTTATGCCTTCGTTATACGTCTGTTTTTTTGTTTTTTTTTGTTAGAAGTTGTTTCTTTGTTTCAATTTTATTTTTTACATATATTTATATTATACATGTTTTATTCTTATGTCTATTTTTAACCAGGTTTTTAATATTTTTATTCTTATGTCTACTTTTTCCATACACATTGTACATATTTTGTAAACACTTTTTGTGTATACGGGTTTAACATTTCAAACATACATGATTAACTTTCGTTAAGCGTATTATTCATACATATTTAACATTTTTATACACCAGGAAAATAATTCATATAAAACTTTCATAATTTGGAAATTCATCAATAATATTTTTATTTCCATTTTTACATAAATGTTGCACATTTGTTTGTATAAATTAAGCTATTTTATATATACAAATTATATATTTTGGTAATATATTTAAAAATAATATTTTTGGTGTCTAATTTTCCCATACATATTATAGATTCTAAATTTTTTGGAAATACAAGATTAACATTGACCAACTTGTATATTTTTATGTTTAATTTTTTTCATTCACATTGTGCATTCTCAAAACATTCTTTTATACATACATTAACGTTTTTCAAATGCATGATGAAAATTTTCCATTACATTATGTAAAGTGTTTTTAATATGTATATATATATTTAGAATATTTTCAGTTTAAAGAAAAGACAAAATGAAAATAAAACTATAAAAATATCAATAGTTAAAATAAAAAGTCGTTTAGAGGTCTATGTCCTCCCGCATGGTTTAGCATAGTATCACGTCCGCTTCAGGTGAGACATTCCTTTGTGAAACAAAAAGTTTCCTCGCATCATGGGGCGCCTATATGTCCATTTGCGATATGGGCATGACTATCTCACGGGAGGGAATATCTAGTGCTACCACTAGTTTAGGTGCTACAAGTGTTACCATTCAAAAAAACATTTTGAAAAGTTTCAAAAAAATCTGCGAAAAAGTGTGGTAATTGACAAGACATGCTTGAGCATGTCCTATAATTTTCAGTTCAAAATTCAAAATGTGCATTCAGAAATAAAAAAGAAAAATCTAGGATGAATAGTGTCACTAGTGTCACAAAAAGACAAAAGCAAGAAAATGTCACTATTCATCCTAGATTTGTCTTTTTTGTTTTTGTATGCACATTTCGAATTTTGAACTGAAAATTTTAGAACACGCTCAAGCATGTCTTGTCAATTACCACACTTTTTCACGGAATTTTTTAAAACTTTTCAAAATATTTTTTTGAATGGTAGCATTTGTAGCACCTAAACTAATGATAGCACTAGATATTCCCTCAAGAAAAAATATTTAGTTTGTATTCAAATGTTTGTTGTATAACAAAAAAATGTTAACCATGTATTAAAAAGGTCACAAAAACTGGAAAAAAGATATAAAAACAAAAAAAACAAACACGATAAAACAGATCAAAATAGTACAACGGAAAAACAGAAAAAAAAATCATTTCGTAGCCAACGAAAAGCATGGACAAACCCTGAGCTGAGTTGACCGAATCAGTTGACTTATCGGCGTCATGGCATTATTTGAAGCTTGCGGGTTCACCTGTCTATTATGTTTCCTTTTAGATTGAATTTCCTCTGACTGAATGTGCTACAACCAAATAGAGTAGTTGCAAAGAAGAAGAAAGTAATACTTACCACATCTAAGATTATTAATTTTGTACTTCCGTTCGAAAATACATAATATGGTGTAGTTTATGCATTTTTGAAAGAAGGAAATTCTAATTAGGTTTGTTCTAGAGCGCGTGGAGTAACGCTTAAGAAAAAAATTGCGGGAAATCTAAAGCTATTTGCTTGGGCAGAATGATACTCCTTCCGTAACAAAATGTAAGATGCTTTTCATATCTTGTGCAAAGCTAAAAAATATCGTACATTTCTATTAATAACCATAGGTTAGTACTTAGTAGTACACCTCAAAACGTCTATACGCAGGAATCAACCCGTGGTTGAATTGGTTAGGTGGATGTTGTATCCATAGCCCATCAAAGCTCAAATCATATACTCGTATATATGAGTGCATACATCCTTGCCTTGAGTCAAACCCACCCACCACCCCACGACAGTGCGACGAGAGCGCCCCTCACTTGAGCCACCAGTGCTCCCAACTCTTTTTCTCGATGCTTCAGTTCGCATTTCGGAGGGAAACAAAAGGGAGGAGCCCTCCTCTCTGACCACAAAACTCCCGCCTCCTTCCTTTTCGCCAATAATTCAGACCCACTAGGAGCAGGAGGAGGAATGGTCCTCCCTGAGATTGTCTAATGGCGCGAAGGGAATGGGATCAATTAATGGCGGGGCCGCCGTCGCCAACACAGGAGATTCCCGGCCCGTTCGAAGCCCCTCAAGATCGGCCAAGCTTACGGATTCCTGACGGCGGCATGCATGACAGAGAAACCTTGGGCATCGTCCCGTTGAACAGACGCAGCGAGATGTTCACTTGTTTGCCTGCGCGCTTGGAGTTTTGCAGCCCAAGAATGTGTCGCCGTCCTCCCCTTTTCTCCCCGCGGCCGGCCAGTTCCGAGGGTGCGGGTGCGGTTAGGGGCGCACGTACGGCGGCGCAGGCGCGTGTGGCGGAGAAGGCAGCGGCGGTGCGTGCGTGCGTGTGGCGCGAGCTGCCGTGTGTGTGTGTGGATGCCAAACCATGAAACCAAACCCATTTTTGCAACGGCGCCGGGAGTGCGTGCGTGGAAGTGGAGGACGAAGGACGCTCGGGCCTTTCGTTTTCATGACAGCGACTCCAGTGCAGCCGCAGAAGAAATAACCTACCATTGCTTCTAGAAAGCAAAGGAAGATCCCCACAGTGAATATAATGCACTTTTAATTATACAACAAGGCTAATACTTCATGGAATCATGGTTATGTTAGATAATCGACACGCAAATATTCCTCGAAGAAGAAACCACGGGCGCCAGCCAGCGAACTATTTCTTATTGTGAAGGTGTTACAAACGCCGAGGAATTTACAACTTGAGGAACTATCCGTGCGGCGGCTTACAAGGTATATTTATAGGCGATAGAAAAGACATAGGCCAACACTGATCCCTACCGGCGACGGGCCTCCGCTCCGTTCTGTCAGAAGTTTCCTCTTAACTTCATGAATGAATTTGGATCAACTTCAACAGGTTATCCTTTCTCTGCCGCTCCTACATACAGTAGAGCAAAAATGGAAGAGGGTGAGAGCCCGAATGGCGCAGCTTAACCGTCCCTGCAAGGTGCAACTGCAACATGATGAGCAAACTAATTTTAAGGCCCTCTTCAGAAGCAAGGTTAGGATAAGAAGGATGTTTTTAACTCAATGCAGAAACAGTGTTTCACTGTCAACGCGACGCATACACAGGGTCGGCCCATAGGCCGGGCAAACGGGGCACCCGCCTTGGGCCCACAGAAGGCAGGGGGCCCAGCCCAGGTAGGAAGCCAATGAAACCAGCAAGCGTATTCAGCTTCAATCGTTCCCGTGCTCTTTGATTCCCCTTGTTCCCAAATCCCAAACTCCATAACGGTGTCGTTGTTCCTGTGCGTCCTCGATTCCAAGGTCATCGTCGGTCATTCATGGAGATTAAAGGCGTGGATTTGCTCCCCAATCATCTCTCCTAGGTTTCTTAATCGTCTCTCCCTGTTCCCCATCAACTAGATGTTGGAGAGAACTGAAAAGGTACGTGTACTTCTTTTCTTCCTGCACATAATCCCATTCATCCTCGATTAAATAGCTCTGCCCTCTCACGATTCCACATATATATGCCTTGTGTCCTTGCATAGATCTTCTACTAGTATTTTTTTTGCTCTTCAGTGGATCGAAGCGTGAAGACTTTTCCGGGAATGGGGAGTCTGGGATTAGGAGAAGCGGACAAGGGAGGGAAATTATTCAGTTCATGTTGTCATCTTCTCGCTCGTGTTGAGTACTGCAACCAACAGATCTTATGAGCTAGCCATCTACATTCACATCGATTCATATTCACGTGCTTTTGTTCCCTGGACAGTTTTATGCTGCTTGTTCTTGTTTAGCAACATGTCCTCTAGCAAGTATTTATCCAGTAGTAAAAAAAGGAAGAGAAAAAGCACATAGATGAAGTCATGTTAGGACGAATTGAGTATTACTAGATGAGGAATTTTGAAGTGAAGACCATGTCAGATTGGGAGGATCCAGAAACAAATGTAAGTTTATACCTAACTTTTTATCTGATGGTAACACAAAAGATCTAAGTAGCAACCAATTTTGGTAGGATGTTTTTGGTTTGTAGAACAAAATGAAGTCCCTTTGCTAAAATTTAGGCACACAAACTTTTGTGAAACTACATTATTTCATTACTATCGCGTTGTAATTCACTTGATCAATAAATAAATTGTACTATCACTTTCGGAGTCTAAATTAAGATCGTCAGGCTATGATATGTAATGGATATTTACTTTTCTTCTGAAGTAGAATATATTGTAAGATTTTGAGTAAATAAGGACCCCTTCTTGACGTCTTGCCCCTGGGCCCCATATATCTATGGACCGGCCCTGCGCATACATTATTCCCAAACAGAAGCTCCACTCCAATGTCCAATCCGATCCAAAAATTGACCAGGCACTGAGCAGTTCGCCGGACACGCGTCGTGCGCGTCCTTGTCGCATGTTCGTCAACCGCTCCGATTCTCGGCATAAACACATGGATGACGAACGCCCGAATGCCCAATCGTGCATCCGCACACACAGTGGTCCGATCCGATTCCGCCGGTACAGAAAAGCAGAAGCAAATCTCTTGGACGAGGCCCTCCGGAAAGCCATTGTTCATACGAACAGGACACCGATCGACGAGGACGCAAAGCACAGTAGCCGCCACTGAAATCCCACACCCTTTAACACCTCAATTATGCGCCCGACAGGCGCAGCTGAGGCGAAATGGGGATCGCTAATGCGTGGCCGGAGCACACCGATCTACATCTGCTAGAGCTGACCTCTCCATAAACCGGCGATCGAGCCTATCTATCGGTCGCTTTCATCCATCGGTGGGCGACGCCACCTGCGCGAGCTGGGAGCCGTCTACATTGCCCTGTGACCCCGGCCGGCCAACTGCAATAATGCATGCAGCTGCAATAATTAAGCACAGGGTTGTAGTAGTACGATTACAGGTGGAGTTTCAGTGATACGCTGTTGAGCGCCATATCTGTGTGAAGCTGAAATTGTTTAGCATTTCTGCATGCATGCTTGTTGCGTTTTGAAAAAACGTCAATAATGCAGTGCTAGCTCTCTCAAAACATAATAATGATGCAGGGCTAGTTTCTTTCTTTAAACAAGCCCACCGGCCTATCCTGATGATCATCTCAATATCTCATAGTTATCCATAAATGTTTGCTCCGTGCAATCGCCATGATGGAAGGAATATTATAAATTATAGTACAATTCAGAACTATGTTGACATGTGTTTCAAATGCTTGTGACTGGTGATAAGGGCCTCACATTATTATATTAATTTATTATGATAAATAATTGAAAAATATATCATATCGATCTCACCCGTTTTAACTCCAAATTGCGTGAAACTTATTACATAGAATTTGTAAATGAACATTAAATCTTGTGTCACACTTGTAATCATACTTAACTATATTGAATTCAAATTTGAACTGAATCTAAGATAAAAGAAATTGCAATAAATTGAAGTCTAACTTCAATTATAGCCATTTATCTTTGTAATATCCATAAAATTATATCCTAGTGGAAATGGAAATTATTGAACTACAGTTTTTTTTTCATATTTTGATTTATACTGTCTACCTTTTAATTTCCAAAATTAAATTCAAACAATTTAAGGTGTTAATGTTTTAATAACTTAAAATTAATATTCAATACATTCCTATGAGAGTTAGTTATATTTGGTTTTATCGATTGAGTGAGATATGATTTTATCAAGATTTCTACTTGAGTTACTGCAATATTTGAGGTGTGAAGCCCACGTGGCCTCCGACTTAGTCGCCACATGAGAATGGCATGTGGGACATCATTGTGAGACAGAAGGTCCGGTGTTAAAGAGGAGTAGAATGCACAATGGACTTCTCTAATCTTCTAACTAAACAGTCACAATGAAATTTGCTCTTGTTAAATTACATAGATCTACAAGTGTTTCTTAAAATGGAAGGAGAATGCCAAAAGAATGAACCAAAAAGATCCATAGAACTCGAGCTTCAGTGATGATAATGCTGTTGAGCATGTCTGCACTGAGATTCTCTAGCATTTCTGCATGAACGCTTCATCTCAAACACATCAATAATGTTGCAAAACAAGTCAACTTGCTTGCGCAGAAGATTCCCCCGTGGTACCCAATTTTTTTTTCCTTTAAGATACCTACCATGAGCTCAACACATGAATGTAATGGCATGACGTTGTTGGCATGTTTCCAATGCTTGCCAGTTGGGACTTCACTCTTGTATTTCCTTTTTCAGATTCAGAGATTGGGACTTCACTTGGCCAATACTCAGCAAGGCCTTCATCGAAAGACATACTCAGGAAGGCAGTCTGCACTCTTCAGAACTTGCTTTAGCAAAAAGGTCAGTAAACTGTAAAAAAATGCACAATGAGCGTTCAGTCTGTTATTCATAGTTTTAGAGCATCTCTAACCGATCTTTTATAATGTTTTAGAGGAGTATATTTTTTGTCTGTAAACCGTACCTAATCAATCTCCATTCTCCAATAATGTAAGAGGATTTATTTTAAAATTATAAAGATCGATTACAGATGCACTTACAAATCTAACAAGAAGTGAATGAATTTGTCAAAATGGCATGGAGAAAGCCAGAAAGAAATAATAGAGCAAAGAAACCCACAATAATAGCTCACTGCTACTCTACACCATATCTTTAGGTCCTGAGCTGTATATCTAGTTTCTTTTTCCTCAATAAACTTTTGACATGCCGAGGCAAAACGAGTTGATCCAACTGCAACCGGGGAAGGCTATACTCAGTACAGTCAACAGTCCCTCGTCAAAGCTTTTCACTTTTCCATCCAGTGGAACATTCACTCGATGTTGATGCTTCACACATCTCACTAGCACTATGCATGCTCACTAGTACAAGTAGCTAGCTCGAAACTTCTATCCGTTAAGTCACTCCTACGCACGTAGATTCTGTTGGTTCGCCTCATCTTCTGCAAAAAAGAAGAAGGCTAGTAGTGCACCTTAAAAGCTACCATTTGACTAACTTTGAGACGTATCTTTCGTGTGGTTCGTCCGTCCACTCGAAAATTATTGATCCTGTCACAGGAATATGCCCCAGGGAAGGTTGTAAATCACGGCGATTGTGTGTGTACATGTTTACTGAAACCACAACACAAGGTAGTGGCTTGCTGTCATTTTTTTCCCCTGAAACAGAGGCAATATTTTGCTTCATCTCATAAATTCAGAAAAGAGTTTATGAACAATGATATATACTACTCCGGTTGCACCAAAGATCTAAGTTGCTTTGCACCTGCCAAGCCCCAAAGGAGACCTCGATCGGACTTAACCTTGGTAACAACAGTGATCTGCATCGATGAGACATTCCTGATTAAAAACGCGAGCATTCCTCTCACACCAGAGCTCCTAAGATACAAGAGCATCACAAGGGAGGTCTTCCTAGTGTGCATGCTAGTGTTGATCAAATGAACTTGTAGAATTAGCTACCGTCTTCCTCTTCCAGTACGATGACTACATGGAATGTACGCAAGAAAAGCACATACATACACTGAACTGTAAGCATTCGTCTTTCCAGTTCAGACTTGAGAAAGATCAACCAAGATGCTCAACTTGTGCGTATTTGCTGTCACTCGCAGCGCAACGTTTCCAACGATTCCCGTGGCAAAGTGACACCTACGCTTCTTCCCGCCCATGTCCAATAAACCAGACGGGGCGTTCGTTCTCTGTGGCTAGGTCAAAAGAGAACCTGAGAGGAACAAGACGCAGAACATATCAGCCTGCCTGGAAAGCGAGGAGATCGCTCGACGCAACGGCACGGCAGGATTGACCTCCCCTCGACGGAAAAGAACGGCGACGATCCTCAAAGCGGAGAGTGGACCTAGAACCCCGTCGCCACCCTACAGCGCCCTGTCGTCGCCGACCACGTATCCCGACGCGCGACTCGACGATCGAGGACACGGCGACTGATCGAGCACAGCAAAGCAAAGCGAAGCGGCTCGTGGCCGCCGCCGGCCGGCGACGTGAACCCGCACTAGTTAAAGACTCAAGTTGGCTGGCAGGCGAGGTGGACTCAGATAGATGCGGTGCGATAGATAACGCCACGCCATGCTGCTGCTTTGCCTTTGCCTTTGCGCCATGCATCCATCCATCGCCGGCCTGAGATAGATAGATGCGTGCGTGCACCATGATTTTGAGAATATCGCTCGCGGGGCTTTTGAGCAGGATACGATAATGACGGGCAAAAACCGAAACCAAATCCAAGTTTTCTTAATCTAAATATAAACAGGAAGACGTGCACGACAGATTGATGAAAGATGGCGTATTGGCAGGGAGGTCTGGATTTTGTCGACCGAAAGCTCATATTCTGCACTGCAGCATGTAGCAACGTGTGTGCAGTGCCGTTCTACTCCCAACCACACTAGAGGCAGCACAGCACTCATCAGTCAGCCTCTTACCAGTGCCCCGTTGCTTCTGGCTGACCTGCAGTGGCGCCAAGGCCGGCGGCTATTCATATTTTAACGTCGTGTCGGACAGATCTCATCATGAGCACCACTGATCCGGATTCCGGAAGCCTCTCTTGGGCCGACGCCGTGTTAGTTTCAGTGTTTGGTGCGCATTATTCAGAAGCATGGATGGATCATTCAAAGAGAAAGAGGGACCGGACCTTCACTGTCAAGGCCGTCGCTGTAGGAACAGCTCAGGAATCATCTTTTCTCGTGCACACTTGCCCATAGTATCTACCGTTTATATATTGGAAGGTAAAAGGGAAGCATATATACCTCAAAGTACATAGGGTTGGCGAAGTGGCGGGGGAACCGAATCCATCCTGTGATTCTTCTTCTTCAGAAGAGAACAAATTTTCCATGTGTATGTATGCTCAATAGGTTGATTTACACGAGTGATTACGCACTGCTAGCTTGACCAGGTCATCGATTCATTGCCTGATGAATCTTCTTAGTGTTAAGCACGATCAAAAAATAAGCTTTCATCACTTTTTATAGATAATTTTTTTTGAATAAGGTACACAATCGAACGGTATAAAATGATAAGGTAACCCCTTTACAAAGTCGATCATCAGATTATCAGTGTACACAGGCAGGCGTCTACGCTAGCAGCAAGAAGTATCGAAAGAACTACACAAAATCTCAGGCTTCATCTTAGCAAACCTAGGTTTCACGATGACGTTCTCAAGAGGCGCATGACACGCTCCGTTTTAGGTACCGTTCATGAGCTTTGATAAAAGGTGTATGAAAAGAAACCTCGTGACTCCTCATGCATCCAAAGGAAATCATCACCATTTTGTCTAGTTACATTGTTACTGCGCATGCAGGCTTAAGCACGTCTACTTTATGTCATTTTTGTTCCTAGTACCAGCAGTTAGCCCAAGTCTATCGTCTTACCATAATTAACTGGATCACATCCTGATCTCAACCTGCCTGCATGTGGAGATAGCACTGAACGATCTTAACATCGTCACTAGCTACTCTTGGGCATGTGCCTGCCCATTTTTGGGTGCAAATCTCTGACAGGGCCTGTCAGCTTCAAGTTTAAGGTACGTATCTGCTGGTGCTCTCTGAGTATAGTCCTACTAACCACGGAGACATGGGCCACATGGCATGTGTGTGATTATGGTCTGACACCACCAGACGCTTCCTCTAAGCACGGTCTGCAGGTGAAAGGTCAACGACTTAGTGCAGCATTGACCCGGACCCCAGTGATAAGCTGATACGCATCTAACACTCTCTCTCTTTCTCTCGGTGGCGTACACGCTGTGATCGACGCGATCAACCTGCGTGCATATCGCACTCGGCTCCAATCGATAACCGAATAAGCTAGCTGAGGTAGTGAGGTTGGGCTACATCATATGATCTGAAATTATCTTGAATGACAGTGTCCAGAGAGAGTTTTAGCATATATTCCACGCATTGCAAGATGCCCTTGTATCAATGTAGTGGCGAAAGGAAGCATAATATGAAGAAAAGGTGGCGAAAAGACGAATGTAAAACGTAGGGTTAATTAGATTAGATGAACAAATGTGCGTGCGCATCACATCGTGCCCTATATATGTTGATTGTTGGAAAATGGCCATTAAGTCGATTATTAGTTGGTAGATAAGCTTAGTGCAATTTCGATCCATGGATAAGCTTTTCTGCATGATAAGCATCTAATTAGTGCATTCACATGTCCGCGATGATGTGATCCCGGTATCACTTTCATATATATCACACTCATTTGGCTCATGAAATAATCTAGGTGGGATTAGCTCATAATATCTCACATATATCTCCTAGAAAAAAAAATCTACACATAGTGTACACACATAATATTTTTCAGATGCCGGTATCACTTTCGTATATATCGCACTCATTTGGTTTATGAAATAATCTATGTGGGATTAACTCATAATATCTGAGAGCATATATCTTCTAGAAAAAAAAAGCATGTAGAACACACACAATATTTTTTTTTAGATCCATGGATCATCTTTTGGTTCCATTAAAGAAAATGAAACCTTCCTTGATTGTTAAATGAACAAATGTGCGCATCACATCGTGCCCTGTGTTGATTGTTAGCGAATGGCCACTGAGTCGATTATTAGTTCACATATACGCTTAGTGCAACTTCGACCCACTGATAAGCTTTTGCCTGATAAGCATCTAACTAGTGCAATCGCATATTATCAATGATGTGATCTCAATATCACTTTCGTATATCGCAGTCATGAGGCTTGCAAAATAAGCTAGGTATGATTAACTCATATAATTTTAATCAAATGATAAGCTTTTGCCTGATAAGCATTTAATTAGCACAATGGCATGTCAGTAATGATGTGATCTCAGCATCACATGCGTATATCGCACATATTTGGTTTCTCAAATAATCTAGGTGGGATTAACTGATAAATATTTTGAAGCATACATATCTATATCTTTTATAAAGCAAAACCCCACTAAGTTGCATTTATGGTGTCTATTTCAACATGCAAGCTATCCACATCACCTACTATTGTAGCCAATCATTTTTCCATGGCATACATCACCTACTATCTTGATCCGGTCCACTATAAATTATTGGTAAAATTACTAACATATTTCTTATCAATTATTTGCTTCTAAATTTCCCCATCGTCTGCGATGTACATCTTGATCCGGTTACCAAGGAGGTAGATTGTTGACATCTCTTAGCACTTCAATCTTCCCATGGTAACTGAGTTCACTGAAAAGTAAAAGAAACTAACCATCTGAGAGAAGATGGCTTAAAAAATATTTCAATATATTGTACTAAAGTTGCAAAAGACAGCATTTACACATTTTTCAAACAATCTATCCTACAACCTCAAAGAAAAAAAATATGAAATAGAAGGAGAACGAAAACATGTAAGAATATCTACTTCTTAACTATCTACTTCCTCTATCACATAGCATCTTGCAAAAAGATCTTACAATGTGGGACGTAGGGAGTATTAGTTAGAAATTTTCTTCAACAAATCTTGTCCAAATCAACTAGTTTATGCATCTTTGAAGCTGATGAGTTTTGAAAAAAAAACTCTATGTTAGCTTCCCCACAACTTAAGTGCCAAAAACTAAAACGTCAAATGAATTGCCTAATTATGGTGGCAGGAAGTGATTCCTGAAAAATGAATGGTAGGAAATTTCAACCGGAAAAATATGAACCATCATTCGTAAGTAGAAAGTTGCATATTAAAATGTGTACGCTAAAATATTTTGAACAGACCTAATCGCCTAGATTGATAAACTGATGAGGCTAAATGGTTTGTAACATGGAACACAAAGAAACACAAAAATGAAAAGAAAATAACCTCGATGTCATATATTGCCTACCTTGTTGTTAAATATAATTAAGGGAATTGAACAACCGAGGTTTAATGATGGAACCGTGCTAATGATGCAGTGTTGTATTGCAAGGCAACAAGGGAGCGAGAGAAAAACGAGAACCAGTTGGATATTGTCAGCAGGCGGAAGCGAGTTGGCATCTACATGATTGTGTGAACAGCAAGGTCAGACTTTCGAGGTTCCATCACATCCGTGGCGATGGACGTGTGCATACAAAATCTGACCATTGAAATCAAGATAGACAAGGAATCATGCAATGTGTGTAGGCTTCACTAATTTTTGTTTTTTATGGATTTTTTTTAAAATTTAGATTTACATTGAGGCTTAAAGAAGTATAAAAGGAGATGAACTAAGCGGGGCCATCATAATAAACTAGGTGGGGTCATATAACGTATTAGGTCATTGAGGGGAGGGGGGGGGAGCCCCCCTCCATAACACACGTAACACACGTCACTCCTTTCTCTTTCTCCGTCCCTACCCTCAAAAAATCCAATTTCAAATATTTCAAAAAATTCTGATTTTTTTAATGTTCACATCACATGAATGTACAATCCCTAAAAATTTCAGGTCCAAATTCGAAGTACACATTGAGAAACAAAAAAGACAAATTCAGCATGAATAGTGTCAAAATTGGATTTTTTTTTAAATCATCAAAAAAATCAAAACAAAAATTGTACATGTTGCCAACGAATCATGTTATAAGTTCGGAAAGTTTCAATAAAAAAATACTTTGTATTTTGGGCCGCAGCAAAAAAAGACAAATTTATCAAATTTTCCGGATCGCTTGTTTGCAGCCATTAGATGGAGCGCCAGTTATGACGTGACTAGACTACAGCGAGTCACCGAATCCCAGTCCGTGCTGCACACCACTGTTTTTATTTTTATTTTGTTAGAACTTGACAACTTTGATGTTTCTAGTATATATAATACATCTATTCAAACGATAAAAATAATCTCGAACACCGAAAGAGTACTTGGTAAATACGTATTGTTTTAAGTTTGTGCGTGTGGTGATGATAGTGTACGTCTACATACATTATACCCCTTCGTTAGTCATCACAAGGAGAAACAGATTTGCGCGTCACGCCCTCTATTATTAATTAGCCTGGGGCCCACGTGCAGGGACGAAGGTCAATGATTTGAATAGGACGCGGCCGGGGAATTTGTGGTCAAGAAGGCAAACTCCAAGTGTAGCTCTTGCCAGATAGCTTGTCCACGCTTAACACTGACTCAGTGCTGACCAAATCGGTACTCCTACGTGCTAGACAATTCGATTTTCCCACACTAATCAATCTCTGCGCCGTAGTCGACGAGGTTAACGGGGTAGCAGCCACTGAAAACGAGCGGGCAGCTTGAGCTTTCAGAACGGCGCACACGTGTTTAAGCATGTCGGCTGTCAATTATTATTAGATTAATTTAAAAATAACTAACCACATTGCCCTGGCGACTGTCGTGGCGCTCTGTAAATCGCTCTTGCTCATCTGGGGGAAGATACGATGCTCTGGCTTAATCATTTGCAACACTTTCACTAATTTCCTGCCAGCCGTGGGTACGTACTACGTAGGATCGAGCACGTGCAGACAGACAACATTTCGCGTCCAATTTCCAAGCATATCATCATTTTCTCAGGGAAGATCGATCGTCGAATATCTTGTGTCATCACTGGAATCTGCTCTGCTTTGCATTTTCTGTTTCGGCACGTACAATCCACATGCGCATACACGTCACCAACTGATACAGAGTAGTACACCAAAATGGCAAAACAGTGCATTATTTGCACTTACGCGCATTCGTTAGCTGCTGCATCAGAGCAAACGAGCTCTCGGCGATTTCCGCTGCCGCGACAGGACCCGATCGAACCCCGCCGTACCTGCGTACGTGCCGATGCCGACCGGACGGCCCGATCGCACGGCAGATTGATCGGCGGACGGGACGAGACGCCCACCCGCCACACCACAGTACCAGACGAGACGAGACGAGACGAGACGAGACGCCAATCTCTGTACTGAACCTTCCTCCCGCTACCGCACGCTCCACGTCACCTAAGCACGCAGGTCACTGCCATGCGGGTCCCGGGCATCTCCGCGTCCCATGGCATCGCCCCGCACCGCATCTCACGGCATGTCGGTCGTTTTACCCGAAACGCTAGACCACCCCCGGACGCATCGGACCACACACCTAACCCGACCCCGGCGCGCTGCCTGTATATATACCCCAGCGTGACACGGGCACTCCATCCAGCTCCACACCAAGCGCTAGCTACCGAGTGGTAAAATCCATCCCATTTCCAAACGCAGCGCACACACATAAACACGCAGTTGTAGCGAGCAGCACACACATAGACACGTGTGCAGCGGCGGCCATGGGCGGCAGCGCGGCGGAGGCGGCGGCGGCCGGGAAGAAGAGCGTGGACGGCGGCGTGGGGAGGGCCCACCGCCCGAGGGTGCCGGTGCCGGAGGCGCGGCCGTTCCTCGACACCTTCCGGGCAAACCTCAAGGAGACCTTCTTCCCGGACGACCCGTTCCGCGCCGTGGTGCGGGAGCGGGGCTTCGGCCGGCGCGCCGCCGCCGCGCTCCGCTACTTCTTCCCGTTCCTGGAGTGGGCGCCGGCGTACCGGCTCGGCACCTTCAAGTCCGACCTCATCGCCGGCATCACCATTGCCAGCCTCGCCATCCCGCAGGGCATCAGCTACGCCAAGCTCGCCAACCTCCCGCCCATCCTCGGCCTCTGTAAGCATCATAACCATATCGCCATTGCCGTTCCCTCTCTGCAGTTCTCCTCCAGAGCATCCAGGCACGGGAGCAAGCGAGTGACTCACTGTATGTATGTATGTATCTGAATGGTCGAGTGCAGACTCGAGCTTCGTGCCGCCGCTGGTGTACGCCATGATGGGGAGCTCAAAGGACCTGGCGGTGGGCACGGTGGCGGTGGCGTCGCTGCTCATCGCGTCCATGCTCGGCGCCGAGGTGTCGGCGACGGACAACCCGGCGCTCTACCTCCACCTGGCCTTCACCGCGACCTTCTTCGCCGGCGTCTTCCAGGCCTCGCTCGGCATCCTCAGGTACGTACGTGCGGTGCCATGCTACCATGCATGAGCTGAGCTAGCTTCTCGCTCACTACTAATTAAGCTACTAGTATTAACTATATATGATTAAGGAGATCACACCTAATCTCTCTCTTGCGGGCTAAGCCACCACCGCGAGTGTACATATACACACACACACAAACGTAGTTGGTGAGAATTGATGGACCAAAAGCACAGTGGCACCTTTCTAACTTGTCAAAAGTTGATTAGCTTCTAGACTAACTAGTGTATTACTACTAATCAGCTCTAGGCAAGTAACTGCTACGCCTACACCAAGATTTTTATCGATCTGGTCTGGTGTGAGTGAGAGTGAGGTTTAGGTGTAATAACTGGTATATATGTATGTATGGTGCAGGCTAGGGTTCATCGTGGATTTTCTGTCGCACGCGGCGATCGTGGGGTTCATGGGCGGGGCGGCGACGGTGGTGTGCCTGCAGCAGCTCAAGGGGATGCTGGGGCTGGAGCACTTCACCACCTCCACCGACCTCGTCTCCGTCATGCGCTCCGTCTTCTCCCAGACGCACCAGGTCCAGTACCACTTGATTATCTATCATTTCTTACTGCCTAAATTAAGTACCCTATACTGTCTATACATAGCATTAGGAGCATAGCTAGGAAGAGCCCATACATATACATAGCATGCGCTTTCTAGCGTGTCGTTTTTTCCTCATATGTTGTGATCAAAGTAGCTAGAGTTTTGCAGCTAGTAGGATACGTCTGTGGGTGTGTAGATAGTTTGAAAGTGCCATTGAAAAACGGACGGATGGCATGATGACACGGGTGCATGCGCGAGACGCTTACCGGGGGCACAAGCCTCTGGGGTAGGGGTAGCCAGCCATGTCTAGACCGGCAAGTAAATGGCATGCCCATGTCTATCTAGTAGTAGGACAGGACACGACGCCGGTCGGTCTCCACTTGCATCTAGGGCCGGCCATGTCTATGTGACTATGTCTTGCACTGCACCTCGATCTCGCTGGCTTGGTCCTGCTCCTATACAAGCTGTGCATCGTCACATACGTACGTACATGTGAGGGACATGCGTGCGTGACAAATCAGTGAGATGCATGTGACTAGCTAGCTAGTAAGTACAGTACTTGTGTAATAAGTGTAACTAACGATTTGTATTTGATTCGGTGATGCAGTGGCGATGGGAGAGCGTGGTGCTCGGCACCGGCTTCCTCTTCTTCCTCCTCCTCACCCGCTTCTTCGTAAGTCTACTTCTCACTTTACTTCCAACATCTTTTGGTTACATTTCTTTTCTAGCATGAACTAAATGCTTTCAATTATCTTTTCTTATACTATAATACTCCCTCCGTTCCTTGATGTAAGGTGTATAGTTTTTTAAAAAAAGTCAATCTTTTTTAACTTTGACCATATTTATAGCAAAAAATATGAACATCTATGATATTTAATAAATATAATATAAAAATATGTTTCAAGATGAATCTAATGAGACCATTTTGGTATAATTTATATTAATATATTTATCTACAAATCTGGTCAAAGTTCACTAAGTTTGACTTTTAAAAAGAAACTATACACCTTATAATTAGGAATGGAGGGAGTATAAGTTCAATTCCGCATGCGTTTCTGCGTGACAAAACACCAATTCGCCTCCCAAAGAGCAGTTAGTGGCGCACGAATCTCTGATGAACACCGAATCACACCAAAATGGAGGTGCATAGTAAACTAGGACCACCAGAGAAATCGATCCACCCATCATCCATGGATCGTCACCAATCATTGGGCCTTTTCTTGCATCTCCAACTCCATTACTGTAGTAGAGTTAGAGTAGCATGTTAGTATAATCGACCATGACGTAGCACCCCACTCTCTTCTGCACCAGGATCGCGACGGCACAAACGCTGCCTCGACGATCCGTGACAAGATAGATGTTTTGGTTTGGTTTGGAGATAACCCCGTACGTTGTGTGCACGCCTCCTAATCCCAAATTATGTTACCTAGTACTTTTGTATATCTTGAGGCGATAGATTGAAGTGAATAGCGAGGATGGTCCAGCTAGCCATGGCTCCATGCATATGCTGGTCTAGTGTGTAGCCCAGTGGTTAATAACTGCAGTGTCAGTCACAGGTCTGCTCGAGAGATGCAGGAAAGAAACAAGTTTTGTCTTGTGAGCTTTCTTTGGGAGAGGTGGTGGGCGAGGTAGCACCTACTCCATATGAGGACGCTCGCTCGTGACCACACTCCATTGCTGCCGATCCATCCATCGAGGTGGGACAAGGGAGGGAATCCCTCCATTGCCCGATTTTGGATAGACAGATTACATACACATGCCTCTCATCTCTAATCCAATCTGCCTGTTCCCTCGTATATTCATAATTCCATTAGTACCCACCTTTACACAAATCCAATTTGATCTCTGTGTTGTATATGTGACTTCAAAGTTTCTTTTTGCGTCTGAAAATGAAAAGCCTTTTTGTCCTTTGGAGCTGGAGGAGCATAATTGTAGACTCCATTTGAGCCAGACAGGTGGTGTTGATTGCGCCGTGTCATTTTCTGTCAGCACAACAGTGCTTGACCTGCATGCTGACTGAGCCCGTTTTCGCATCCATCGGCGTCATGCTGATGGCGAAATGCATGCACTGATGCACCGGACCGAATATCATGTGTGGGTAGGGAAAAGAACACACTCGAATAATTGCAAAAGGCCCAGCTCCACTAACCACTGCATTATATATGGTGATATGCTAATCCCAGTTAGTAGATGCCTGAGCAAGGTGTCCTTGGAGGGAACACCACACGTTGTGGTAGCCACTAGTTAACTTAATCCCAACCAAGAATGATCGATCTAACGTCTAGTCTCGTGAAACTAATCTTATGTTCAATTTGGACAGAGCAAGAGGCAGCCTAGGTTGTTCTGGATATCCGCCGCCGCGCCATTGACGTCGGTCATCCTCGGGAGCGTCCTGGTCTACTTCACCCATGCTGAAAACCATGGCATTCAAATTGTGAGCAAACGATGCATTCACCACAACAATCTGCACCGTAATGTGGAGTAACTGACTGACACCGTTTTTCTCCCGGGGTGAACGTTCTAGATCGGCTCTCTGAAGAAGGGCCTGAATCCAATCTCCGTCACCAACCTCCAGTTCACGCCGCCGTACATGATGCTCGCCTTGAAGACCGGCATCATCACCGGCGTCATCGCCCTCGCCGTAAGTTCCTAATTCCTATGCATCACTGCTACTACTGCACTGATGTTAAGTATAGTTACACTAGTCAGAGTACTCACACCGGCCGGTTGCGCAGGAAGGGATCGCCGTGGGCCGGAGCTTCGCCATGTTCAAGAACTACCACATCGACGGCAACAAGGAGATGATCGCCATCGGGTCCATGAACATCCTGGGCTCCTTCACCTCCTGCTACCTCACCACGGGGCCCTTCTCCCGCTCCGCCGTCAACTACAACGCCGGGTGCAAGACGGCCATGTCCAACGTGGTCATGTCGCTGGCGGTCATGGTCACGCTCCTCTTCCTCACGCCGCTCTTCCACTACACGCCGCTGGTGGTGCTGTCGGCGATCATCATGTCCGCCATGCTGGGGCTCATCGACTTCCCGGCCGCCGTCCACCTCTGGCACGTCGACAAGGTGGACTTCTGCGTCTGCGCGGGGGCCTACGTCGGCGTCGTCTTCGGCAGCGTCGAGATGGGGCTGGTGGTCGCCGTGGCCATCTCGGTGCTCCGTGTGCTGCTCTTCGTGGCCCGGCCGAGGACCACCGTGCTGGGCAACGTGCCGGACACCAGCATCTACCGGCGGATGGACCAGTACACGACGGCGCGGACCGTGCCCGGCGTGCTCGTGCTGCGCGTGGACTCGCCCATCTACTTCGCCAACTCCGGCTACCTCCGCGAGAGGATCACCCGGTGGATCGACGACGACGACGAACGGACCAGCGCCAAGGGCGAGACCGGTGTGCAGTACGTCGTCCTCGACATGGGTGGTAAGTTACAATAGCTTGCTCTGAAGAATTGTGCATGTCCTCGAGCAGAGCATGTCTGAAACTTGCTCTTTCTGGACGCAGCGGTGGGTAGCATCGACACCAGCGGGACGAGCATGCTGGACGAGCTCAAGAAGAGCCTGGACAGGAGGGGAATTCAGGTAAAGAAGAGAGAAGCAACACAAATTGCCATTCTTTCTGAAGAAAAATGCATGTATGCTTTCGCTTTGTCATGAACACTGGCTCATTGCTCCTTGGTTTCAGATCGTGTTGGCGAACCCGGGGAGCGAGATCATGAAGAAACTGGACAGCTCCAAGGTGCTGGAGCTCATCGGCCACGAGTGGATCTTCCCGACGGTGGGCGAGGCGGTGGCGGAGTGCGACTTCGTGCTGCACTCCCACAAGCCGGGCAGTGCAACGGCAGCCCATGAGAACATGGTCTGATTTGAGTCTCACCTGATCTGACCTGAGTTGCCAACAGGCAAGGCAAGCCGAGATCAGTATAAACATCTCGAGCTATTGTACTCCTACATTGTGGATGAAATCCACAAGAAAGAATATCACCTTTTTTTGCTGGGTGTTAAAGCAAAAGGCTAATCTTCCCAACATGCATCTTGCATGACATAATGGAATGTCATCAGGTGTCTACTTTTTCTTAGATAAACAGGGAGGCTTTACCCACTTCAATTACTTGAACGAAACCAGCAATTAACATCAGCTCAGAGAGTTGTTCAAGTGCAAAAACCAGCTAAAAGATTAAGCAAGTACATCTCCATGAATCTAAAGCCCAAACTCAACACCAGATTACATGGGGAAGTAGCAGTAGAAGCGCATGCAAGCGCATACCAGAAGGACAACTGCCAGTAATGCAATCTGAATCAAGCTTGAATTTCAGACGAACCGTGTCCTTTTTTATTAGAAACGGGGAAATCCCCCAGCCTCTGCATCGATTGATGCACACAGCTGAAATTATTACAAGATTCTGGAGGTTCTCAAAGTTTACAAGTCAAGCATCGCATAAGGTTGAGACATGTATCAACCATCTAAAAAGGGACAACATTTAGACCACTACACCTGGAGTCGTCTAGAAAGTTGCCACGTAGCCCGGGAGAAGAAACCCTGAGCGACCATCAGGAGCCGGGTAGACCCAGTAGTCATAAGTTCTCGCTGGTCCTGGGGCAGAAGATAAGCCCATAGCTGAATCCAATGGGTAGACATATGGATAACCTGCATGATATGAAAATTCGAAGATCTATTAAAAACAAGATTGTTTCGACACTTCCATATTGACCAACATATCGCTGATACGCCAATGCGAATTCTATCTTTGGTCATCTTATCAATACCATTCAACCAATTCCCAAACATATTTATGATATTATTTGGAGGTGGAATATTGTAAGTGCTAAAAACAACACGCCAAACGAGTTGAGCAAAAGGGCAGGAAATAAAAAGGTGTTTAGTTGTTTCTTCCAAACCACAAAAAGAACACTTGGTACATCATTTCCACTTTCTTTTAGCCAGGTTATCCTTAGTTAGCAATACTTTTTTATTAAGGAACCACATAAAAATCTTTATCTTCAAGGGTATTTTTATTTTCCACAAATATTTGTGTAAGAACGCCGTATGCCCATTCATCAAATCCTCATACATCGATTTAACGGTGAATTTGCCATTTGTAGTTAGACTCCACACAAAAGTGTCATCATTGTTCGTTAAATTAACATCCATCAATCGGAGGCAAAGTTGAGACCAAGCATCCCATTTTTCCCCGAGTAAAGCCCTTCTAAAGCTAATGTTCAGAGGGGGTGTAGCAGCCAACACATCTTGAACAGAAACATTTTTCCGTTGGGTAATGTTGTAAAGTATAGGATATTGATGCATTAGAGGTTTGTCACCTAGCCAAGTATCTTCCCAAAATCTAGTAGATACCCCATTTCCAATTTTAAATAAGCCTCTACTAAAGAAATCTCCTTTGACCCGCATGAGGCCTTTCCAAAAGGGGGAGTCATTCGGGCTGATTTCAACTTGAGCTAGTGTTTTACTATGTAGATACTTATTTTGTAGTAGCTCTTGCCACATACCTTCCTCATTTAGCAACTTAAATAGCCATTTGCTAAGTAGACACTTATTTTTCAAATCGAGGACCTCAATTCCAAGCCCTCCTTGGTCTTTGGGGCGACAAATTATGTTCCACTTTGATAGTCTATATTTTTGCTTATGCTCATCGCTTTGCCAAAAGAAGCGTGACCTATAGTAATCAAATCTCTTCCGTACCCCAATGGGCACCTCAAAAAATGAAAACATAAACATGGGTAGGCTGGTTAATACCGAATTTATCAATACTAACCTATCCCCATATGAGAGCATTTTCCCTTTCCAGCATCCTAGTTTGTCCGCAAAACGACACTCAATGGGATACCATTCGGCATTGCGTAACTTTCTATAATGGATAGGAACTCCCAAATATTTGAAAGGACACCCAGTGGGTGTAGTGGTTGCACCGGCCTTCTCGGACGCTCCGGCTGCTCAGCTCCTGATAGCTGCTGGTGGACTGCTCTTCCTCGGCTTCTCAGGTCTTCCAGGACTGCGGGCTCAATCGGCCGGCGCGGTCCTACATGAGCTGCGTTGTACTCCCTTGTGATGGCTCCTAGCCGACGCTCTTCTGCCAACACTTGCTCAGCCCTGCGAGCCAGAGCGAGCCGTGCTGTTTCCAGCTCGGTGTGCACCTGCTCCGGATCACCATTCCGGTTCACAGGTGTGTATAACACATCCCGCAACGCACTGGTGCCGATTCGGTCTACCGCATCAGCTACTTCCTTGGCCTTCCTTGCTGCGCTTGCCGGATCACGGTTGGTCGACGAAGATGCTCCCGCCATCATGACCGCGGCGTGCAGTCGGCCCTCCTCTCGGCCAGGTGCTGCGATGCAGCCCCTGGTCGAGAGCGGATCTGTAGCACACGAGAAGATGCGGATGTCTCTGGGATATGCCTCAGGGAAGCTGCCAATGAAGAGACGATGACTTCCCACTTGCAGCGACACTCCGGGCGGCAAGGGTGCTCCAGCCCTGTACCGCGCCGAGTAGTCCACTACATAATCGATTGCCCCACGCCTCAGAATCAGGCCGGAGGCGTGGCTACCGCCGGATGCAGAGGAAAATCCCGTCCGGATCTTGACTCCAGTCGACGCCTCGGTCTGCCCCACGGTGGGCGCCAACTGTCGTCGATATGTGACGGCAGATGCCATGGGGATGGCTAAAGTGAGGGGAAGACACGAGGGAGAGAATGTCGATGGTGCCGGAATCGGGTTGGGCACAAGCACGGTGAAGACACCACGATGTACCCAGGTTCGGGGCTCTCCGGAGAGATAACACCCCTACTCCTGCTTGTCTCTTATATATCAATGAAGGAACTACAATAACTGCTCTTCTATCTTCTCAGGGGAAGGAGTAAAACGCCGCCGTGGGCAAGGTCCTCTCCTGCTTCCCTGAGGAGTGACTACGGGCAGTAAATGAACTGAAGGGGGAATGAGTTAATGAGATCTCAGGTGTTTCGTCCCTCGCGCAGGAGGGGGTACCCTTGCTCTTATAGTGTGAGTCCAGGGTACTATAGTAACTTCATCGCCGAATGGGCCCATCCGTCATCCTCTAATCGGCCTGGGCCCACCGACTGCTCCTCTCCGGGTGACCCGGAGCCTACGAGCGGCGGCCCATGCTGCTACCTCGTAGAACCTAGGAATGAACATTGGAGCTAGGGGGTGCGGTCTTGTCGGCCTGTCCGCGGAATCGGTGGGGAGGTCGACAACGTATCTCCAGCAAATCCTCGACATGACCTGGCCTTCCTGCCACCCAGATATCTCGGGATATGGCATTTATGACCTCGTAATCATACCCCCGACTGGGTGGTAGGTTGCTCCGATTGCGCCTGGGCCGACTGGTGGTTCCTGGTGGGGTCGATTGCTCTGGGCAATCGGCCTTCTAGGAATCGGCCTCGGTCCAGCTGCGGACTAATCGGATGATCATCTTTGGTGAAGGGTGGCCCGATTACGCCTGGGCCGACTGCTGGCATTTGGCATGGTCGATTGCCTTGGAGCAATCGGCCGTACCTCTGCCCAGCTCGGCCCAACTGCAGCCCAATTGGTCCATCCTTGTCTTGAAAGTTTACTTCCACTTGGGTTAGCCTACCCGGGTACCAATCCCCCGACAGTAGGGACCCCGACTCACATCCAAAGATTTGTCAATATTGATCCTCTATCTCTTTCGCCTTACCAAAACAGAAAATTTCGCTTTTATGGAAATTAATTTTGAGACCAGATAGTTGCTCAAAAATACATAGTATTAATTTCATATTTATCGCCTTTTCTAAGTCGTGTTCCAGAAACAAAATAGTGTCGTCTGCATACTGTAAGATTGAGACCCCACCCTCAACAAGATGATGTATTAGTCCCCCTACCTGTCCATCTTCCTTCGCCCGCGCGATAAGAATGGCCAACATGTCAACGACAATATTAAAGAGCATTGGATACAAAGGATCTCCTTGTCTAAGGCCTTTTTTAGTTTGAAAATAATGACCAATGTCATCGTTAACTCTAATACCTACACTTCCTCCTTGACTAAATTGCGTAACCGAATTACACCAATGTTGTGCAAAACCTTTCATACGCAAAACTTGTTGGAGAAATGGCCACTTTACCTTATCATAGGCCTTCTCGAAATCAATCTTAAAAAGAACACCTTCCAGTTTCTTACGGTGAAGTTCATGAATTGTTTCATGGAGTACAACTACTCCTTCCAAAATGTGCCTCCCGGGCATGAAGGCGGTTTGAGTAGGTTTAATAACTTTTTGGGCAATTCCCGTTATTCTGTTAGTTCCTACCTTGGTAAAAAATTTAAAACTAACATTGAGAAGGCAAATCGGTCGGTACTGCTGTATTTGTACCGCATTCTACTTCTTAGGAAGTAATGTAATGACTCCAAAATTTAATTTATACAAGGGCAAATTTCCTTGCTGAAGTTGGAAAAACATAGCCATTAAATCATGATTTATTACTTCCCAGAAGGTTTGATAAAATTCAGTCGGAAACCCATCTGGTCCAGGAGCTTTGTTCAGTTCCATTTGGGAAATAGCTTCATACACCTCTTTCACCGAGAAATCAGCAGTAAGAATAGAATTTTCCTCATTTGTCAATTGTGGGATATCTGAAATTCGACTCTCATCTAGTGTAAAATTATTTGGAACCGGCTCCCCAAACAATTGTTTGTAATATTCCGTTATGTAGGTTTTTAGATTATCCTCCCCTACAATGGTTCCCTCGTCTTGCTCAAGTTGGAAAAAAAATCTTCCTATATTTCCCATTTGCAATCAAATGAAAATATTTTGTATTTTTGCCACCTTCTTGTACATTTTTAACTTTAGCCCTTTGTGCCCATCTAGTCTCCTCATCTCGACGAAGGGAGCTAATGCGATCTTGAGCCTTTCGCAGTGTCTCACGCTCAGGGACAGTAAGCAAAACACTCTCAGCTTTAATATCAAGCTCTTTGATTATTTTCAGCAGTTTTTCTTTTTCAACTTTATATTTGCCGCTTTGGTTCTTAGTGAAAGCTCAAGAATGATCAGAGGGGGAGGGGGTGAATGATCACTTCTAAAAATTCTAAGGAACTTAGAAGGAATTCATGCAAACTGCGAAGGACTAAGGCATCTCGAAGGAAATACAGTGTCGAAAGTAATGCATGGCTCGAAAGGATTGGGAGCGAAGGAAAACATCGAAGACAAACAGGCAACGAGTAAATACTTAATCTATAAACATGAAGGAAAACGAGCCTGACACGACGATGTTTGGTAAACCAGTTCACACTCTGCAAAGTGTTACGTCTGGTTGGAGGGACTGGTGATTGAACACCTGGAGCAAAACTCTCTCCGTCCTATTCTCCACTGCAACAAACTCATCGAGCTTGTCCAATTTTCACTCGTGGTAGATGATTCAGGACATCTCCGAGACCTTTACAAACTTCCTTCAGCAGTGACAATTTCTCTTCGACTGCTTGACAGGCGACGCCTAACCGTCTAGGAGACTTGCAGTTCTCCAAGATAAAAAGATCGGCTAATCTCAACCTAAGTCATAGTGAATAGCTCAACTCAGTTCAGACTTGGGATTTTGGTTTTCTCTCGATGAATCTCTCTTGGGATGCTCACAGACTTCTGTCTTAGAATCTTCAGTGGAGCAGCCGACCCAAAATGGCGGGTAGGTGCGGGGTATTTATAGTTGGCGATCCCGATGGGTAAAATGACTGAAGTGACCCGATGCGACAGCTTGACGCGTGTCCACAACGGTCGGATTCCAATCAATGCGCAACTTTACTTGAGGAACAAGTAAACTGACTTACCGAGCGAGTTCTCTCTCTCGAAGGCACGAAGTGCGATGACTTTGCCTTCGAGCTATTCACTCGACTCAGTAAGATTTCTCTCGGTAGGCTTTAGTGGGTTTTGGTTGAGCAGAGCAAAATCAATTCGACTAAGATCTCAACTAGCAAACCCCTCTTGATAGTACGGTTTTTCCTACGACTCAAGAAAAATAAAGAGATACTAGTAAAAAGACTAAGTTTTCGACCAGCTTCAGCTTTCTCCTCGTTGCGCTTTTACTCGAGAGATACTTTTTCTTCGACTACATTTTTAGGGGTCGTCTTCCTTCAAAGGTTTCGGTAAATGACCGCAGCTTTGCTGCAGTGAGTTGTCCTTCGACCTTCTACATGCAAACACCATTCTTTCGGAACCTAAGTATCTGTTTATACTCGAAAACAATATTAGTTCCACTTCTGCTTTGTCCAACAATGTCCAAAACCTTCGGGGGAAAAACTTGCTCTTACAATCTCCCCCTTTTTGGACGATTGTTGACAAAACATGCATCGATAAATAATTGAAAAAGTTTTGAGTTTTCGATGATAAACTAGTGCTAAGATCGATGAAATACTCCCCCTTGATGTATGCACGGAAGATAAGAGTTTCCTGTGAAGTGCATATTTTGACAAGTAGAGTCGAGGGAAAAACATCAATAATCTTAGCGAGTGAAATTGCATTCCAAATAATATCCAATGAGAGACATGCAATCTCCTCGAATGACCTGTGAACTTATATGAAAGATAACTTCCTGCAAAAGGTTAAGTATCGCAAGCAGCAGATAGATATCTTACGAAAACGAGTAGCAGTTCACAAGTAGCAGTTCACAGTCCTACTTAGGGTTAGTTACAACCAGATCGAATATGAATCGAAAGTTTGTTGAAACTACTCAGAAAACCTCAAAGATCAAAAGTTTATCGAATGAAAAGCAAAGCCCTTGACCCCGTAGGCAAACTAATTTCTTCGATGCCACTACATCTCCCCCTTTTTGTCACAACGTACAAAAAGTCGAGAGAATAGGGTCGAAAGAAATCCCTACTCGCTGTGGCGGCTCTGGCGACGTCGAGAGGATTCGGCGAGCGTTGGAGCACGACGAATTGGGCGAGCGCCTGGAGGAGTGATCTTCGTGCGGAAGGAGTGTTGATCTCCAGAAGATTCCAGCTGCGATTCAGGAGGGGTCCTGGGGCTTCGAGGGTGTGGAGTGTAAACTCTCGCTGGACGTCGAGGGGCTTCATCTTGCTCGGAGTCGGAGGAGAAGGTGTCCAAAGTGATGTGGTAATAGTCATCAACACTGAGTACATCTCTGTTCTTCGGCAGTCGAGGGATATTGGGATCCGGGCGATCTACGCGATCATCATTAGTCCAATTCCTGGTCAGATGGGGAGGATATTCTTCGAAGCCACATCGTTGAAGTTGACCGAGGGAATTGAATTTCCGCAGTCCTTTCCAATCTCTGCGAAGACATTCACGCAGCATCTGATTGTTGTTCATGGCAATATTGCGCAAATGATTAATCTCGTCCATCAAAGCTTGCTTCTGAATGAAATCTTGGTCGATGTGATGTTGAAGCATTTGCTGGGACCGAAGAGAAACTTCCATGTGATGCACTGGCTTGATAAACTTCGAGCGAACATTACGCTCGGTTAAGTGGGCGCGGATGCCAGTGTGCTCAGCATATTGATCGTTGGGTCGAGCAACAATCTGCAATACTTCCCTAACTGGTGGAGAGCAACAATCTGCAATACTTCCCTAACACGGGGAATGGCACGTCCCGAGAGTAATTGCAGATAGCCATCAGCCATGGTGCATACGGCTTGTGGGAATTGTGATCATCAGCACAAGACACCAAAGTTCTGATGAAGTAGTCTTCGAAATCGAAAGGATGACCATGGAATAACTTCAACAGAGCAAGTTGTACGTCATTGGGAATAGGAAAAATCATCGTGCACATCGAGCATTGGGATCAAAGTCTTCGAAAGAATATAAAACCATGCCTTTGCTTCAAAAACTAAGTGTCTTGGCTTGGGCTCAGCCGGGTAGTTATCTCCTACGACATCTGGATTCATGATCGTTGAAAATTCAGCAGGAGTTGGAGCAGGTAAGTCATGAAGCTTGTGTGGTAATCCTTCGAACCGAGGTAAATTGATGATGGCCAGAAATTGGTCGACAGTCATATGGAATACTTGGCCTTGAATCATATAATCAAATTTCCACGTCTTCGAGTTCTCGGGATCACCAGTGACATAGAGCGTTGCATAAAATTGCTTGATAAGCTTGGGATTGTAGCCACAATCGAGAGCAAACATCTTGTGAGCATGAAGACCATCAATTGTCTCGGCAACATTCTCGAAACATGAAGTGGAGTACACCGAAGGCATATCGAGGTATTGATGTTGGAAACTCTAGCCTTGTTGTACAACACACGAGTATAATAATTGGCTTGCTCTTGGGTCCAAAACCGAAGAGAATATGCACTTCTGGGCTTCTCGTAGGGATTGGTTCCGAAGAAAAATGGCTTGTGTTCGCGCCTTTTGAAGATGGGGCCTCCTCGAGGAACATCTGAGCGGAACAGGGGCAGCATTTCTCTCGGATGAGCAGAATGGAGCAGCTCATCAACAGGAAAAACTTCGGCAGCATTGTCCGGCATCTGGTAAACAGGCTCAGCAGGACGAGGAATTGAAGATGGAATGTTTACAATGTCCTGAGCTGGGATGGCTGCAGGAGCATTTTCCTCGGCCCGCGCTTCGACGGCAACTCCTTCGTCGGTATTAGCATTCTGAGCGGCCTCTTCATTCTCCATGGCCTCCAAATCTTCGTCTAGTTGTGCGAAAGCATCAACCATTTCTTCGTTCGAGGAACTTGATGAGGAGGAGGAAGAACTGTCACTAGAACCGCCATCTCTAGAACTGTTTCCTTCGACGACATCTTGACGAGAGGAAACTATCGTGATGTCAACATCAGCGTCTTCTCCTTCATGTAGAGTCTGGGCAGAGGAGTAATCTTTCTGATTTTCTTGCTCGACCTGAGCAAGTTGCTCGGTCTCTGCTTGGTCTTGGGCCTCGATGGCTGGGGTGGTTGATGGAATAATGTTCGGTGATGATGATGGTTTTGGTGGTGGCGACGAGGCTTTTGGTGGTGATGGTTGACGAGGTGGAGGTGTTTGTTGGCGAGGGGGTGGAGTTTTCTCACGAGGAGGAGTTGGTTGCTTGGTGAGGGTTGGTGCGGTTTCCTGTCGTGCTGATGCAGCAACGACCTCGGTAGACTTGGCCTTCTTTGCATTCTTCTCGATCTCTGGCGTGCCACGCGCAGAGGTTGGGGCAGCAGACTTTCTCTTACGAGATTGTCTCTTGAATAGGGCATCATTGTGCTCTTTGCACACAGCCGACACAATTTGTCGAACCTTTTCATACACAGCGGTCAGGTTTTCCTTCTGAGCCCTTCTGGAAGCTTCAGCAGTGGCAATCTTGGATTTGAAAAACTTTCGGGACTCAATGTCCTCGGTTTCTTCTTGAAGTTGTCTGGAGTAAAAATTCACTTGCTCCTTGTCCTTGCGATCCTGGGTGATATACCCTTCCCAGCGAATCATGTATCAAGCAACATGCTCTTGGATCTCAGCAGGAACATCATCCTCAGCAGTGACTTTGTTCGGTGTGGTAGCCATCTTCCAGAGGATATGAGAAATATTAGCAGCATCCCAAGGAGCATGGGTGCCAGAATCTCCTTCGTTTGAACTCTCTTCATCGGCACGAGGGCCGGAAACAACAGGTGCAGCAGGTGCAGGTGCAGGAGCTGGAACTGGTGCGGCTCGAGGAACTGGAATAGCCTGAGCTTTTTGCCTAGCCTCCTTGGCTTTCTTCTCGGCTTCCTTGGTGGCCTTGGCAGCAGCAATGGGTTTGGCAACGGCACTAGGGGCCACAGCTTTATCCTTCGTGGCACTTGGGCCTCAGAATTTCTCTTCGCAGCACTTGTGGCTGCAACATTTTCCTTCGTGACTGTGGGAGTCACAACTTTCTCGGTGGCGCTGGGGGCCACAACCTTTTCTATCGGTGCATCAGGAATTTTGCCTTCAGCAATTTGTCGACGATACTTTTCACTGACCAAATGTAAAATGCCTAGTTGTTGAGCAACCTGGGCCTTTTTATGCTCGGGCTGGCTGTGAAAGTTCAGGAGCTTGGAATTTGTCAAGTCATTTGCGTCTTGCTCTTTTTGCTTTGCCAGCCTATCTCTACGTTGAACAAGTGTTTCTTCATCCTCAGCAACTTGAGCTTGCTTTCCCTTCGATTTAGCCGAAGGTTTTGGTTGGCGAGCTTGAACTGGTGGAGCAGATGAAATGGGCGGATCAGTGACCAAGTTGGTCAAGTCAATATTTGCTCAAGGAGCCTGTGCAGCTGGATCCTGGATCCTAATGCCTTTACTGCTCGGCTTCTTCTTCAGAGGAATGTCCTCGACATCAGCCTCTGTACCAGGGTCTTGATCATCTGAATTTGCTTCTTCATTGGAGCTTGCATCTGGTGGTGAGACAATTACCACCCTTTTCTTTCGCTTGGCTGATTTCTTGCCAGCCTTCGATTTTGCACTAGGGCCAACTTCCACGGTACCCTCAGCAGCAGCAGCCTCCTTTTTAGCTTTGGCTTCTTTTCTTTTCTGAGCTCGTGCTTCCCGAGCATCAACCAGCTCTTGAAAATCGGCAGGAGTTTTCAGAGAGGATGGATGAGCATCAGCTGGAGGAGGTGGTCGATTATCTTTCGCCCACTTTGGCCTTAAAGCTTTGACATCAGACCAAGGATTTTTCATTGCAAACAGCCTCTCCCAGCGTGGCATAAGAGACTTGTACTCATACCAACGAAGCGCTTGAAGTCTTCGAATCTCTTGCAGACGGTTTTCTCTCGTACGTTCATCCTCAGAACCTTCAGGCGTTCTTAACTTCTTTTCGATGATCAACTCCTCTGATAATCCTTCAGAGTTGTTGGTGATTCTTGTTCAGCCTCCCACACGCTTGGGTGCTCTGACATTTCCTTCGATCCCAGACATTTTCCTGTGAAAAAGATAGGTACGAGGGAATATAGGAAAGTTGTGAACAAGTACCAGCGGTTTTCGAGGAAAGTCATTTTGAATGCAGTAAACTTATCGATAAGCATGTCTTGCAGCAAGTTTTTCAAGCAAGTGCTAGGCTAGATTTCCATCGGGTGTAAATCTAACGAAGAACTTGTATGAACGAATTGTGCAACCAAGTCTATCGATACGTTTATGAGGAAATTGCTAAAGTGAGAGAATCCGATGGATTTCTTACCTAGCTCAGATGGGAATCGACAGAAAACGCTAGAAACAGATTTCCCAAGATTCAATGATCCAAACAGATCAAACAGACCTAAGAAAAAAGGAGAAAATCAAGAACAAATCTGGATACGATGAACAGATGAGATTGGAATCGTGTCCAGAGCCACACATACCCTAACTTGGCGATGTGCGGCGACTACGGCGACGCGGATGAAGTTCCTCGTCGACGGGAAGGTCTCCGGCGGCTTCCGTCCGGCAGCAAAGCGGCGAGGAAGTCGACGGCGACGAGCAGCACGACGACGCGCGAGAGAGAACTTCGGGAGCAGAGAGAAGGAGTCGAGGAAATTGTGAGTGGCTGAGCCGGTGGGGAGGATCAGTATTTATAAAGGGGGGGTCTGACATAACTATCAGATCTGATCCAACGGCGCAGATTTCGCGTCTCTCCGCATTCAACGGACGGATTTTGTGGCGGTAATCGCGGGAAAATCCCAACGAACCGAAGGAAAGTTGCTCCACGTCCGAGACCAAACTCATCGAACATCGAGTATAAAAGTAGATAAACATTCGATAGATTTACCTTCGGAATCAATGACATTCGAAGGGAATCTTGATCGAGTACATATATACATGTTCACGAGAGAAAAGCACAGATGGGGTAGGGATAGAATAGAGGGAAAACAGGGTCCGATGCTTAATCAATCCGAGGGGAAAACAGTGATAATACTCGGAGTGGTAAGTGTATAGGACAACACCAAACGAACAAAAACAAACGAAAAAGAAACACGATAGAAAATTAACGTAAGTAAACAACATAGAAAGAAAACATATAATACATAGTACCGATAGTTATGATCTTACTGCACATTGCGTGAGTCCAATATGTTTAACTCACACCTTAGTGCACAGAACCTCTTTTCATCCAAGGGCTTCGTAAAGATATCAGCTAATTGATCTTCGGTGCGAACATGGCTAATAACAATATCTTCTCGCTGAACGTGATCTCGAAGAAAATGATGACGAATGTCAATATGCTTCGTTCGAGAGTGTTGCACAGGGTTATGGGCAATCTTGATAGCACTCTCGTTATCACATAGCAATGGAATTTTCTTCACAAGAATACCATAATCTTTCAGCGTTTGCTTGAGCCACATAATCTGAGTGCAGCATGAACCGGCAGCAATATACTCGGCTTCAGCCGTAGAAATGGATACGCAATTCTGTTTCTTCGAAGCCCGACAGACAAGAGATCTACCGAGAAAATGACATGTGCCCGAGGTAGATTTCCTGTCGACTCGATCACCAACCCAGTCAGAGTCAGAATATCCAACGAGATCAAATTGGGCACCCTTGGGATACCAAATTCCCAAAGATGGTGTGTGAGCCAGATATCGAAGAATTCGCTTGACAGCAATATGATGTGATTCTTTCGGGTTTGCCTGAAAACGAGCACACATACAAATTGATAGCATAATGTCAGGTCTAGATGCACAAAGGTAAAGAAGTGAACCGATCATCGAGCGATATTTCTTCTGATCGAAAGGTTTGCCCTTCTCATCTGCATCTAGATGAACATTCGTAGGCATTGGAGTCTTGATAGTTTTGCAATTGACAAGATCAAACTTCTTCAGGCAATCTCTGAGATACTTCTCTTGAGAGATGAAAGTCCCATTCTTCTGTTGACGGATTTGAAGCCCGAGAAAGAACTTCAATTCACCCATCATGGACATTTCATATTTCTTCGACATCATACGAGCAAATTCTTCGCTAATATCAGGGTTAGTACAGCCAAAAATAATATCATCGACATAAATTTGACACACAAAAAGATCATTTTTGTATGCACGAGTAAAAAGAGTTGGATCAGTTGTTCCTGGTTTGAATCCCTTCTTCAGAAGAAAATCCTTCAGTGTTTCATACCAAGCACGAGGAGCTTGCTTTAACCCATATAGGGCCTTGTGCAATCTGTACACCTTATCAGGATTCTTCGGGTCTTCAAAACCTGGTGGCTGCATAACATATACTTCTTCTTCGATTTCACCGTTAAGAAATGCACTTTTGACATCCATTTGATCTAGCAGTATACCATTATAATTGGCAAAAGCAAGCATGACACGAATGGATTCAAGTCGAGCAACTGGAGCATAAGTCTCACCGAAATCAATACCTTCGATTTGGCTGTAGCCTTGAGCAACCAGTCGATCTTTATTCCTTACCACAATGCCATCTTCATCTTGCTTGTTGCGAAAAATCCACTTCGTACCAATGATATTATGCTTCTTGGGATCAGGTCTATCAACAAGGGACCAGACTTTATTTCTTTCGAACTGATTAAGTTCTTCGAGCATTGCAGTCATCTAGTCTGAGTCCTTCATGGCTTCATCAAATTTCGATGGTTCTAGCATGGATACAAACGAGAAATTTCCACAGAAGTTAGCTAATCGAGTACGAGAACGAGTGGTGGGACGACCTGGTAAACGAATCTCTTCGAGAATTGAGTCGACGTTCACTCTTCTTAGAACACGAGGTAAAACTCCTTCATCGTCTTGTGGATCCGGTTGTCCTTCGGGATCAGCTTGGCCTTCGGGATCAGCTTGTCCTTCGGGTTTAGCTTCTCCTTCGGGTTGGACATTTTCTTCGTTTACGCGTTCTCCTTCGACCTGTACATCATTTGCTTCAGGATGTTGATCTCCAGCGCCCCGGGCTATGTGTGGGAACATTGGACCATCATCATCCTTGTTTGCTTGACGTGCATTTCCTTCGACAGGTCGAATATCTCCGATAGCCATGTACCTGATAACTTCATCCAATGGTGGTTCATCCAGGTTAAGAGGTAATTGCTCTTTTTGAGAGCCGTTAGTTTCATCAAATCGAACATTTACAGTTTCTACAACTTTGCCAAGATGTGAGTTGTAAACTCTGAAAGTGTGAGAATTCGAACCATAACCTAGGAGAAAACCTTCATGAGCCTTAGGGGCAAACTTGGAGCTGTGATTCATATCTCTGATATAACATGGAGCACCAAAAACCCTGAGATATGAAACATTTGGCTTTTTACCAGTAATAAGTTCATGTGAAGTTTTCTTCAGAAACTTGTGCAGATAAACCTTGTTGATGATATGACATGCAGTATTAATTGCTTCGGCCCAGAACCTGATAGGAGTCTTGTATTCAGCAAGCATTGTTCTGGCCATTTCAATAAGTGTTTGATTCTTTCTCTCGACCACACCATTTTTTTGCGGTGTATAAGCAGCCGAGAATTCATGGGTAAAGCCATATTCATCAAGAAATTCTTCGATATTAGTGTTTTTGAATTCTGTACCATTGTCACTTCTGATATGTTTCAGAGATAATTCATATTCAGTCTGAGCTCTCTTTGCGAAGGTTTTGAAGATTTCAACAACCTTGCTCTTGTCATCTAGAAAGAAAACCCAAGTATATCGAGAGAAATCATCAACAATAACCAGACCATACTTGTTACCTCCAAGACTAGCATAATTTTGAGGACCGAATAAATCCATATGAAGTAATTCAAGAGGTCGAGTAGTAGTCATTATAGTTTTTGCTGAGTGATGTTTCTTGGCAATCTTTCCTGCTTCACAGGCAGTGCATAGACGATCTTTATCGAATTTAACATTATCAATTCCAACGATGTTCTTCTTCGAGATAAGAGTTTGAAGGTTTTTCATTCCTGCATGCCCAAGTCTTCGGTGCCATAACCAACCAGAAGTGGCTTTGGCCATTAAACAAGTGGACACTGCATGTCCCGAAGAAAAATCGACGACATAAAGATCACCTTTGCGATATCCTTCGAACACGAAGGAATAATCATCCTGTGAAAAGACAACACAACGAGAAGCAGAAAACAGTACAAACATACCCATATCACAAAGTTTTGAGATAGACATAAGATTATATCCAAGTGATTGAACAAGCATAACCTTATCAATATGCTTATCCTTCGATATAGCAACCTTACCCAAACCAAGTACTTTTCCTTTGTTGTTGTCACCGAAGGTAATGTATCTCTGTGAAGATTCAGTGAGTTTGTCTTCGGTGAACAAATCTTTGTCTCCGGTCATATGATTTGTACATCCACTATCCATGACCCATTCGGACCCACCGGAGACATAGCCCTGCAGAAGAATTAGTTCTTCTTAACCACCCACAAACGAGCAGGTGACTTAGAAGGCATGGAAGAGCTAGATGGGGCAGCAATATTATAGCGAACAGGATTGCATTGTCTATCTGGACCATCAAGCACACCATAAATATAATTCCTCGATGAGGGGTTAGAGTACTGATGAGTAACAGCAACTTTGGTGTTATTGTTATGATGACGATAAACATTTCTATCGACACGATAGTATTCCTTCTGGGGAACATTTGAAGCAGGCACCAAGGGTTCATTTCTATCCTCGAGAGAATAGTAGCGATTCGGTGGTACCGAGGATTTTCCCTGCATAGAATGGTTAGGGGGCAGTTTTTCTACGAGAGATTTGCGAACCCAAATCTGTCGCTTATAGAAACCATTCTTCGGAGGAGTACCAACGAATTCAGCCGACACCTTTCCTTCCTGATCTTTGACAAGCTTGTAGTCAGAATCAAGTGATTCATCAACAATAGCTTTGTCAATTTTGCAACTGAAACCTGAAAGGTTAGCAATATCAATGGGCTTTTCTTTCGCAAGAACCCAGACAGTTTTAGGATACTGCTCGGGTTCCCAGTAGGTTCCATCAGGATTGATTTTCCTTTCGAAGCCAACTCCTTCGTTTCGGGGATTCCTGTGAAGAAGAGCCTTTCGTAGGATATCACATAGGTACTGGTGTCCCTGCACACTTTTGAACATGCCTGTTTCAAATAAATTTTTCAACCTGAGGAGTTCCTCGGTAATGGTTTCCTCATTCGAGGGGTTAGCATCATCAATAACAATAGGTTGCTTTCCTTTCGATCTCTCAGAAATAGACTCAATTTTACTTCGTTCCAAACAGGTTAAGCAAGGTGAAGTAGATTCATTTTTAGCTTCTGAGCCTTGTTGAGCCATGAGCGTGAGATTGACACTTTCCAACTCTTCATTCTCCTCTCTTAGTTTCTCGAGAGCCATTTTCCTTTGAAGGACTTCATAGGTTAGCTTCTCGTAGTCCACTGAGAGAAGATCATGACGAGAGGAAAGTTCATCATACTTTTCCTTCAGAGCAGCATGCTCATTCGTCAAAGTTTGACCCTTATCAATCTCATCGATCAACAAAGTCTCAGATTTTTGAATAGTTTCACTTAGAGAATCTAGCTCATCTTGTTGGATAGAAGCAATTTTGGCAAGTTTGGCATAGCTTATCCTAGAGTTACTTTCATAAGCAGATCCATCAGAAGTATCGTAGGAATTCTTAGATGAGGATACCTTAGCCTTGGCCATGAAGCAGTAAGCTGGAGATTCATCTTCGCTGCTTTGGTTGGTGAAGAATGAACTTGAAGTCTTGCTCGAAGCAAATGCTAAACCAGCAACACCATCAGATTCAGAACCAGAACCAGAACCAGATCTTGGGTTTGATTCAGCTTCGGAACCGGATGCTTCATCTTCAGAGTTCATCTCTTTACCCAGATAGGCTTTGGCATGGTGGGAATTCTTTCGTCGAGAGGAATGTGATTTCGAGGAAGAACCCTCTCGATGCTTGTGATACTTCTTCTTCTTGTCATCATCAGAACCGTCTTTCTTGTCTTTTCTGGACTTTGAATCATATCTCTTCGACTCATAGTTTTTGCTCGATCTGTGAGACTTGCTAGAAGAATTGCTGTGAGAATGCTTTGATCTATGTTCAATTTCCCAGAGAGGACAATCAGCAATGAAGTGACCTGGCTTCTTGCACTTGTAGCAACAGTTATCTTTCGCTGATGAGTTTCTGGATGATGATCGATGCTGTGATGAATTGCTTGAATGTCTTGAAGAGTAGTTTTTCTTCGGTGAGGAGGAGTTCCTTCTATGAAAGCGATTGAATCTTCTCATTATCAGTGCCAGATCTTTTCCAATGTTCTCGGGGTCATCTGAGGCACAACCCGATTCAGAACTAGCTTCAGGAGAGGAGTGATGTGAAGCTCTGGCCTTCAGTGCATGAGATTTTCTTCGTGTCCCATTAATATCTCGTTTTTTATCTTCTTCCATCTCGAAGGTATTAAGTCTCTCGAGAATATCAGCGGCAACTAGATCCTTGAAGTCAGTCCTTTCCTTAATCATCAGCACAATGTGATCGAAAGAATCATCAAGGGAACGGAGCAAAGTTCTGACAATAATCCGATTGGAAATGTCTTCGGCACCGAGGGAAATCAGTTCATTTGACAGCGCAGTGAGTCTGCTGTATATGGAGCTAACTTTTTCTCCCTCGTCCCTCTTGAAACGATAGAACTTGCTTCGAAGGGTGTCAATACGAGCATCTTTCTGAGTAGAGACACCTTCACCAATCTTCTCGAGATAGTCCCAAACACCTTTGGCCGAAGGAATATTCTTGACCTCATGATATTTCTCTGGAATCAGATGATTTGTAATGAAGACCCAGACTTCAGTATCTAGCTCTATCTTCTTTGCCTCTTCAGGAGTGATGGCATTTGTGTCTTTGACAGTTACACCATTCTTGACAACTTCCCAAGCGGCAGAGTTGATAGCCATGATATTCCTCTTCATTTTGTCCTTCCAATAGGGATAGTCCTTCCCATTGAAGATAGGGATTGGTTCCCCCGAGCGAACAGCTGCAAACGACATTATTGACAACACTCCAGGTTGTTAGACCAAAATACGCAGAGCGTAGGGAGTGCCTAGCTCTGATACCAATTGAAAGCTCAAGAATGATCAGAGGGGGAGGGGGTGAATGATCACTTCTAAAAATTCTAAGGAACTTAGAAGGAATTCATGCAAACTGCGAAGGACTAAGGCATCTCGAAGGAAATACAGTGTCGAAAGTAATGCATGGCTCGAAAGGATTGGGAGCGAAGGAAAACATCGAAGACAACAGGCAACGAGTAAATACTTAATGTAAAAGCATGAAGGAAAACGAGCCTGACACGACGATGTTTGGTAAACCAGTTCACACTCTGCAAAGTGCTACGTCTGGTTGGAGGGACTGGTGATTGAACACCTGGAGCAAAACTCTCTCCGTCCTATTCTCCACTGCAACAAACTCCTCGAGCTTGTCCAGTTTTCACTCGTGGTAGATGATTCAGGACATCTCCGAGACCTTTACAAACTTCCTTCAGCAGTGACAATTTCTCTTCGACTGCTTGACAGGCGACGCCTAACCGTCTAGGAGACTTGCAGTTCTCCAAGATAAAAAAGATCGGCTAATCTCAACCTAAGTCATAGTGAATAGCTCAACTCAGTTCAGAGTTGGGATTTTGGTTTTCTCTCGATGAATCTCTCTTGGGATGCTCCCAGACTTCTGTCTTAGAATCTTCAGTGGAGCAGCCGACCCAAAATGGCGGGTAGGTGCGGGGTATTTATAGTTGGCGATCCCGATGGGTAAAATGACTGAAGTGACCCGATGCGACAGCTTGACGCGTGTCCACAACGGTCGAATTCCAATCAATGCGCAACTTTACTTGAGGAACAAGTAAGCTGACTTACCGAGCGAGTTCTCTCTCTCGAAGGCACGAAGTGCGATGACTTTGCCTTCGAGCTATTCACTCGACTCAGTAAGATTTCTCTCGGTAGGCTTTAGTGGGTTTTGGTTGAGCAGAGCAAAATCAATTCGACTAAGATCTCAACTAGCAAACCTGAAAGTGCATTTACTCCTAAATGGTGTTTTGGTGTAATGACAATGTGGTTAGTGGGACTAATGACGGGTGTTAAAGATTTATCTCAGGTCATAGGTCCCGTGGTGGGTTATTAATTTTGGAGGATGATTGGCCCCGATTCAAAAAGATAGAAGGCGTGGTGTTCACCTGATGACTCGAAGGATTCTTTCGGTTTGATTTGAGTTGTAGGATCACCGCACTATAAAGAGGGGTCAACGAGATTGAGTATGTGTGGGAACACATTTTCCATGTCCAAATATTTCATCCCAAACCCATCTGGAAGAAGTGCCGAAAAGTGTGCGATTGCATGGGCTCATTGTGAGGTGGACCAGTTTGTCTCTGGTCACCCCGTGTGCACGGGGTCTCTGACCCCCGTGCGCACGGGGTACCCAGAGGCTCACTGAGTAGCCCGTGCGCACGGGGTCTCTGACCCCCGTGCGCACGGGGTACCCCGAGCCTCTCTGAGTAGCCCGTGCGCACGGGGTCCCAGACCCCCGTGCGCATGGGGTAGAGCATCCGGCTCTGAGTAGCCCGTGCGCACGGGGCTCACTTCGCCCGTGCGCACGGGCCTCCAACGGCTAGATGCCCCCTCACAGCTCTCTCCACTATATAAGCCCCCCTTCTTCTTCCTCCAGCCCTAATCCTTTTCCCTTGCTTGAGCCTCCACTCCATGAACTCCATTTTTCTCAATACTCCCATCTCCTCCAACCAAACTTGTTGATACTTTGAGAGTTGGGAGAGCAAGGCCCGATCTACACTTCCACCAAACTGATTTGTGTTCCCCGCAAGATTTCTTCACCGTTGACTTGTTACTCTTGGAGCTTTGGCTCCTAGGCGGCTAGGTGTCCGTCCCGGAAGCTTCCTTGCTTGTGGTGTGCTCCAGGAAGTCTGTAAAGGTGTGGTGGTCGCCTTCAAGACCAACCCCGAGTGGATTCGAGGCTCATCCGTTGGGGGTGACTCGAAAGGGGAGAATACGGTGAGCTACGTTGTTGTAGCGTTCTCAATCTTGAGCACCGCTCCAACGGAGATTAGCACTCCCTCAAAAGAGTGTGAACTTCGGTCAAACAAATCACCGCGTCTCCTCGTCACTTGTGGTTTATCCTTTCCACCCTTTACTTGTTCTAACCTTGTATGCTTGTTGGCTTGCTATCGTATTTGTTGCCTAGCATATTTGATTTAAGCTTGCTTGCCACCTAGGGTTATTTCATCTAGTTCACATCTAGAGAATTGTTTTAATCCGCCTAACCCTAAAATTTGGTAATAAAGCTTAAATTTGTTAGTCACCTATTCACCCCCCCCTCTAGTTGACCGTATCGATCCTTTCAATTGGTATCAGAGCCTTGGTCTCTTATTAAGGGCTTAACCGCCTAAGATAATATGGTCAATCTAGGGGATCAAGGTGATACCCTTCCCACGGATGGGGGAGTACCGAGTGCACATGGTGCACCCATTACTAACCCACCCGTCCCACAAACAACACACCAAGAGGGTGGTGGACCTAGCTCCGCCACCTCACTAACCATGACCGAATTCGCCTCTTTCATGGAGTCTTTCAAAAGCTCCATGGAAAATTCGATGAAGGCCTTGGTTCGTGAAGAGGTCGATAAGAAGCTTGCTTCTATCTCACAAGCTCCCTCTACCTCATCAACATTTTGTCCAAACACCACTTTGGATGTGGATGGAGTGAGGGAGACACCACCACCACCACCACGTCCTATTGCACCGTCATACAATGCTGCTGCTCCTTCATATGCTCGTCCTCATATTCCTATGCCGCATATTAATCATACTGGGGACCCCCCCTCTTGAATCCTGACTCGTTTGGTAAATGGAAGCTAGCTATGGAGTCCCATGTCCGGAGTGCCTCCACTCAATTGTGGTGGATCATCTTGAGAGGCTATCGTCCCGAGGATCCGTCAAGCTTATCTCCAAGAGAAGAGGTTGATGAACAACTCAATGACACTGCCTGTCACATGCTCCGGAAGGCCGTGCCGGATGACTACCGAGACTCCATTGCTCTATTGAAGTCGGCCAAGGAAATTTGGAATACCCTTGGGGAAATCTTTGAAGGAGACGCAAGTGTGCAGAGATCTCGTCTGGCCCTTCTCAAGACAGAGGTTAACATGTTCGTGAGGAAGGAAGGTGAGACTGCGGATCAAGCTTTCCGTAGGCTCAAATCCATTGTGTTGGATCTAAGGAACTATGGTTGCACATGGGCCGATGAAAATTTCATCAAGGACAGATTCTTGTGCGCCATGATTCTCACGGATGAAACCATGGTCACCATGATTTACCAACGCATGGATTTTGACCAATTGACACCAAATCAAATTGTGTCATCCTTCACCACCAAGTCTTTGTTGAAGACCAAGTCCAAGCAAACCCATGACCTTGTCTATGGGATCAATAGCTCCAACAACCTCGCCTTGAAGGCCAAGAAGGTGGCTTCCCCCTCCAAGATGGTGGAGGTGGAAGAAGTGGAAGAATATTGTGAAGAAGAAGATGGTCCCTCGTGCCCGGCCGAAGACTTTGAAGAAGATGTGGCCCTCCTTGTCCGAAAATATGTGGGCACCATGGGGACTCCGGGAAACAAAGGAAGTAATCATCTCAAGGGAAAAACCTTTGGAAGAAGAAAGTGATACAATTGCGATAGTCCAAAGCATTTTGTTGCGGACTGTCCATATGAAAGAAGAGAAGAGAAATCCGAGAAGCTTATTCTCAAGAAGAAGAGATTCAACAAGTTTGCCAAGAGGCGTGGCGACAAGGCTCTTGTTCATGAAGAGTACATCTCCGAGGATGAAGAAGACGGTGATGAAGATGAGCACAAGGGCATGGCCGCTATTGCCATGCACTCCAAGTCCTCCTCCACCTCATCAAGCCTCTTCGATTCCCCCAACGAGAACAAGACCATCGTTCACCGATGCCTCATGGCAAAAGAGGTAATATCAAAGTCTATCAACTCTACGCCATCATCTAACACTACCAACTCTTTGCAAGAAGAGTCGGATAACGAGTGTGATGATGATGGTGTCGTTTATAGTGAGGAAGCCTCATTGGCTTTCATGAAGACACTTAAGGGAGAATCCCTTGCTCGTTTCCTCAACATGATGAGGTCACTCACCGAACGTGATGACTACATCAGAAATGTGGAAACCCTCTTAATGGAGGAAAAGGAGAGAAATGATCTCCTTGAGCAAAATCTCCTTGAAGTAGAAAACATGAAAGCCTCACTTGAGGAAACCATCACTTCAAATGAGATAGATTTTGTTAAATTCAATGATGCTCTAGAACTCTCTCTTGAAATTAAGCATGATCTCATGGATAAAATTGCTAAGCTTAAAGTTGATCATGGTGAACTCGGTGAGGAGTATAAACTCCTTGAAAAGAGCCACAAGCTCATAAAAGGGGAGCTTATAACTCTCACTGAGTCTTACGACCAACTTAAGGCTTCCACTCTTAAAACTCTTGCTACTTTCTCTCCTAATGATGCATGTGCTTCTAACTCCATTGATTATGCATCACTACTTGTTGAGAACAAAAATTTGAAAGAGCAACTTGAGAAAGGTCTTGTGTCTTGTATCCAAGGCGAAAAGAACTTGAATGAACTTTTGAGCAATCAAAAGGAATGTGTGGCCAAAGAGGGAATCGGTTTTGATCCCTCTCAAAAGAAGAAGAAGAACAAGCACAAGAAGAAGAAGAACAAAAAGAAGAAGCACCAAGCAACTCCTCCTCAACAACAAATCACATTTGTGCAAGAAGGGCACAAGGAGAAGGAGAAAGGGAAGGAGAAGTCATTTCAAAGGAAGTGGCCCCCTCTTCTAATTATGCCGGCATGAACAACCCATCTTATGTCCTTATGAGAAGGAATGATGGATATACTTTTGCTAAATTTGTCGGCACTAATTATGATGATTATGCATGGACTATTTGGGTTCCTAAGACCCTTGTTGCTAACTCTCTAGGACCCATTGAAAAATGGGGACCTAAAAACAAAGCTTGATTGTTGCAGGACTATGCCTCCGGTGGGACACAATGGGTGATTGATAGTGGTTGCACCAATCATATGACCGGAGGCAAGGATATGCTCGTGGATTTCGTTGATTCGCTCAAGTCATCCTCGGACATCTCCTTTGGCGACAATAGCAAGGGCAAGGTATTGGGATTAGGGAAGTTTGTCATCTCGAGTGATTCTTCACTCAAGAATGTCATGCTTGTCGAATCCCTTCACTACAATCTACTTTCCACTATCCAATTTGCTCGTGCCGGATATGACTCGCTGTTTAGTGAATTTCATGTGACCGTCTTTAAAAGGGATACTCTCAAAGTGGTTTTTTTTGGGCATGTTGAAGTCAACCTTTACGTGGTTGATTTCTCGAAAGAGAGCACTCACCTAAAAACATGCCTAATGGCCAAGGCCGACGTGGGGTGGTTATGGCACCGTAGACTAGCCCACGTCGGTATGAGAAATCTACAATCCCTTATAAAGGGGGAGCACATTGTTGGACTAAGCGATGTTTCCTTTGCCAAAGATCGTGTTTGTAGTGCTTGCATTGCTGGAAAGCAACATGAGAAGCAACACAAGATAAAGACTATCATCACATCGACGAGGCCTCTTGAGCTCCTTCATTTGGATCTCTTTGGGCCTCCATCCTATGATAGTTTGGGTGGGAGGAGGTATTGCCTTGTCATTGTCAACGACTATACAAGATATACATGGATTTTCTTTCTCAAGACCAAAGATGAGACTCAAGAGACCTTTATATCATTTGCCAAAGAAGCTCAACGTCAACACCAATGTGAGATTATGGCTATTCGAAGTGACAATGGTACCGAGTTCAAGAATTATACAATGGATGAGTTTTTGACTGATGAGGGGATCAAACATCAATATTCCGCGGCCTATACTCCTCAACAAAATGGTGTTGCGGAGAGGAAGAATAGGACTCTTATTGAGATGGCAAGGACAATGCTTGATGAGTACAAGTCTCCATACAAGCTTTGGGCCGAAGCCATCAACACCGCGTGTCATGCCTCTAATAGGCTATATCTCCGCAAGCTCAAGAACAAGACACCTTATGAACTCCTAATCGGGAAGAAGCCAAATGTCAAGTACTTCCGTGTTTTCGGTTGTAAGTGTTTCATTCTCAACAAGAAAATCCGATTAGCTAAATTCGAAGCAAAAAACATATGAGGGAATATTTGTTGGATATGCCTCAAACTCCCATGCGTATCGTGTTCTCAATAAATCCACCGGATGTATTGAGGAGACATCGAATGTGGAGTTTGATGAGGATAACGGCTCCCAAGCCAAACCTATTGTTCCAAGTGTTGTAGGTGATGAGGCTCCTTCTCAAGTTATAAGGACCATGGGGATAGGCCACATTCTTCCATAAGAAACACCCCAAGTCCATGTAATCTAAGAAGGGGTAAGAGCCCCTCTTGAGGTTTCTCCTCAAGGGAAGTCATCACCTCCACCACAAGAGCAAGACGTTTCGGGAGCACAAGCACCTATCCAAGAGCAAGAAGAGGTCCCTCAAGCTACCGAGCAAGATCAAGGGCAAGCTCAATCAAATGATGATGAACCTATAATTGAGGCCCAAGATCAAGCTCATACAAGTGATCAAGATCAAGTTCAAGAAGTTGTCTCTCCACAAGCTAAGAAAAAGCAAGTTCGGGTTTCTCCACGAAGAATTCAACCAAGTGAAGAAGAACTTGAAAAGAAGAGACAAAAAGCGGCTTTGAGACTTCAAATGCTTCAACACTCCACCGACAACATCCTTGGAAGCATCTCAAAAGGGGTAACTACTCGTAAACGTTTGGCAAACTTTTTTGAATATCACTCGTTTGTCTCTTGTATTGAGCCCCTTAAGGTAGAAGAAGCGCTTGATGATCCGGATTGGGTAGAAGCTATGCATGAGGAACTCAACAATTTCTCCCGCAACAAGGTGTGGTCACTTGTTGCAAGGCCCAAGGAAAATCATAATGTCATTGGGACCAAATGGGTTTCCAAGAACAAGCAAGATGAGCATGGACAAGTCACTCGTAACAAGGCAAGGTTAGTGGCACAAGGGTTCACCCAAATCGAAGGTTTGGATTTTGGTGAAACCTTTGCCCCCGTTGCCCGTCTTGAGTCCATTCGTATCTTACTTGCTTATGCTGCTCATCATGACTTTAAATTATATCAAATGGATGTTAAGAGTGCGTTTCTAAATGGTCCTTTAAGTGAATTGGTGTATGTTAAGCAACCTCCAGGTTTTGAAGACCCCGAACGCCCCAATCACGTTTATCAACTTCATAAGGCTTTGTATGGTCTTAAGCAAGCACCTCGTGCTTGGTATGATCACCTTACGACATTTTTAAACGAGAAAGGGTTCGAGATGGGGTTGATAGATACCACTCTCTTTACCAAGAGAGTAAAATGAGATTTATTTGTATGCCAAATATATGTTGATGACATTATCTTTGGGTCTACTAATCATGCTTGCAATGTTGAGTTTCAAAATCTCATGACCAAGGAGTTTGCCATGTCTATGATGGGTGAGTTGAAGTTCTTCCTCGGATTTCAAGTCAAGCAATTAAGGGGAGGGACTTTCATTAACCAAGCAAAATATATTCAAGACATGCTCAAGCGTTTCGATATGGTGGATGCCAAGCCGATGAAGACTCCAATGCCAACCAATGGCCAACTCGATCTAAATCCCAATGGTAAAGATGTGGATCAAAAGGTATACCGCTCTATGATCGGTTCTTTGCTTTACCTTTGTGCATCTAGGCCGGATATTATGTTAAGTGTGTGTATGTGTGCAAGATTTCAATCCGCCCCCAAAGAAAGCCACTATATGGCAGTGAAACGGATCCTTCGATATTTGGTTCATACCCCAAACTTGGGACTTTGGTATCCCAAAGGATCTTCCTTCAAGCTAGTGGGATATTCGGATTCAGATTGGGCCGGTGACAAGGTGGATCGTAAGTCCACATCCGGCTCATGTCAATTCCTCGGGAGGTCCTTAGTGAGTTGGTCCTCCAAGAAGCAAAATTGTGTTTCTCTATCAACCGCCGAAGCTGAGTACATTGCCGCGGGAAGTTGTTGTGCCCAATTATTATGGATGAGGCAAACTTTGATGGATTATGGTGTCAAATTTGACAAAGTGCCTCTATTATGTGACAATGAAAGTGCAATCAAGATTGCGGATAATCCCGTGCAACATAGCTGAACCAAGCATATTGATATTCGTCATCATTTTCTTCGGGATCATGTGGCACGAGAAGACATTGAGCTCTTTCATGTGGGCACCGAGAAGCAACTTGCGGATATTTTCACGAAGCCACTTGATGAAGCAAGGTTCCGTGAGTTAAGGCATGAGCTAAATATCGTGGATCTTAGTAACATGGGTTGATGATCTTGCATACACACACTAACTTTTCTATATCTTGCCTAGATGTAGGCACATAAGTAGGGGGAGTAGAATTCTCTCAATAATTCCGACATAACCCTACTTGTGCATAAATTGATCAAAATCTTTCACATCCGCCATTTATAGATGGCACTTGTGCTTCAAAGATGAGTAGTGGAGACGGGCCCAAGGTTAAAATCTTCGCGGTTCCGTACCACAATTGCTCAAACATGGTGACTCTCGGGTCACCGCCTTTTTCCGCATTACAGCGTTGTTTGTTTTTCGAGTCGTTTAGACTCTTGGTGTCTTCCCCCCGGATAGGAATAGTTTCCCTTGACTTTAGTTGCCCTATCCTATTCCACTCTTATCTCATAAGACATTCTCTGTTATCATTTCCGTGCAAATGCTCTCCACTCACACCTCCATAGCATAGACGTTCTAGTGCGATGTTCCTCAATTTTGTGTTGGTTCAGCTTGACATTTAGGGACGAGGTAAGGGGTCACCCCCAGCCCCTCCCCTCCTTGTCAAAACTGACGAAACCTTCTGAGGACCCCGTGTGCACGGGGTGTACCGTGCGCACGGGCCATGACCCCCGTGCGCACGGGGTTATGCGGTTGGCACCCATATGACTAGGGCGCGGGGTGGAGAGGGAGTTACCCCTCCTCATTATCCCCCCACGCCTCTGTCTTCTTCAGGGTCGCCGCCGCCGTCGCCATCTTGCCTCCTCCGGCCATCTCCCGACCAAAGGCACGGATTCCCCCCTTCATTGGACACCATGGATGACCCAGGTTGGTCACTCTTCCTCTCCTCCTTCGTTTTGGTCCTCAAAACCCTAGGAGAGGTGCTCTTCGTGCTCCATGTAGATGGGATCCGATTGTGTGTGGAGTAGATGCAGATCTAGGGTAGTCTCGGCCTAGGGGGAACCTCCCCAGCCCGCCCCTCCCCTCCTCGCGAGGTTTGAGCGGCGGCTGGGAGGACCCCGTGCCCACGGGATCAAGACCCCGTGCACACGGGCCCCCGTGCCCACATTTGCCAAGTTTGCTGAGATCATTCCATACCAGTTCTACACTGAGCCTCATCCTGACTTTGAGAGGGTGTCTGAGTTTGGCCGCAATAAGGACGAGATTGCATTTGCTTATAAGCAGGAGAAGTCCTTTGTCACTGGCTCTATCAAGGATCTGCTTCCCACCTATGATACACTGCGTCACATCCTTCGGTACACTCTCACACCGAAGGCAGGTGACACTCATAACCTGCGTGCCTCGATGCTTGATATTTTTTCTGATGGTTAAGGACCGCAGGAAGGTGGATGTTCTGGATACTATGTTCCTGGAGATTCGTGAGTGTATCCGTATGAGGAAGTCCCTGATTTATGCTCCTTTCATTCAGGCTCTGATTGAGTCTGTGTGCCCTGATCGCCACATTCCTCAGCATGTGTACCCTGTCAGTGTTCTGAAGCATGACCTCAACTGGAGGCCTCCTGCTCCGGCTCCGTATGTTGCTCCCAAGCTTGGGCGCAACCCAAGGCCCGAGGACCGTGCTACCTACACTCCCGGTGCCTCCTCCTCTACTAGGGTTCCTCGTCAGAGGGGTCCTCCTGTTGGTCCCGATGCTCCTGCTGCCTTCACAGTTCGTGAGAAGAAGACACTCTTCAAGACTATCAGCAACATGTTCAAGATGTGTCAGTCTATCCAGAAGAAGCAGCTCAGAGACAGAACCGCATCAAGGCGGAGCAGCGGGCCTAGAAGGCAAAGAAGGCCCAGCAGTCAGGCATTCCAGCTCAGCCAGGTCCAGAGGACAAGGATAGTCAGCTCTCTGAATACTCCTTCCCTATGCAGAACTGGCGCTTTGATGATGAGGATGATGCCTCGAGCCACCCGCCGGTTGTTTAGTGACGTTAGCATCGCCTTTTCCCTTTTTGGCGTCTTGATGCCAAAGGGGGAGAAGAGTTCTATCTAGGATATCGATTGTCTGGTTAGGTTGCAAGACGTTGAGACCTTGTTCGTGTGTTTATGTTGGCTTGCTGGTACTTTAACTTTATTTCCTTTCCAGTACTCGTGTGGATGTGAGCCACCTTATCGTTTATGTGTGAGACTATGTGAGTTTGCTATATCTTGTGATGATGTTTCATATGCCTTGCATGTTTTTTATGTCATGACATTATCATTCATAGTCTTGCATATCTGTTTAGCTCACATTTACATTTTCCTCATGTGATCTATGCCTATCTTATATTATCTCTAAGAGATCACATAAGGTTCTTGTGCAATGATTATTTCAGTTCATATGCTTCTCTCATATCATTGCACTTGACTATTTACATAGGGGGAGACCTTGTTGTATGTGTATTGCATTCAAACGCAAAACATAAATATATGCATACATCTAGGGGAGCCTTCTATGTTAATAGTTGTTCATGGCATTGTTTATCTTGAGTATCTTAATGCCATGCTCTAACCATATTGTCATCAATTCACCAAAAAGGGGGAGATTGAAAGTGCATTTACTCCTAAATGGTGTTTTGGTGTAATGACAATGTGGTTAGTGGGACTAATGACGGGTGTTAAAGATTTATCTCAGGTCATAGGTCCCGTGGTGGGTTATTAATTTTGGAGGATGATTGGCCCCGATTCAAAAAGATAAAAGGCGTGGTGTTCACCTGATGACTCGAAGGATTCTTTCGGTTTGATTTGAGTCGTAGGATCACCGCACTATAAAGAGGGGTCAACGAGATTGAGTATGTGTGGGAACACATTTTCCATGTCCAAATATTTCATCCCAAACCCATCTGGAAGAAGTGCCGAAAAGTGTGCGATTGCATGGGCTCATTGTGAGGTGGACCAGTTTGTCTCTGGTCACCCCGTGTGCACGGGGTCTCTGACCCCCATGCGCACGGGGTACCCAGAGGCTCACTAAGTAGCCCGTGCGCACGGGGTCTCTGACCCCCGTGCGCACGGGGTACCCCCAGCCTCTCTGAGTAGCCCGTGCGCACGGGGTCCCAGACCCCCGTGCGCACGGGGTAGAGCATCCGGCTCTGAGTAGCCCGTGCGCACGGGGCTCACTTAGCCCGTGCGCACGGGCCTCCAACGGCTAGATGCCCCCTCACAACTCTCTCCACTATATAAGCCCCCCTTCTTCTTCCTCCAGCCCTAATCCTTTTCCCTTGCTTGAGCCTCCACTCCATGAACTCCATTTTGCTCAATACTCCCATCTCCTCCAACCAAACTTGTTGATACTTTGGGAGTTGGGAGAGCAAGGCCCGATCTACACTTCCACCAAACCGATTTGTGTTCCCCGCAAGATTTCTTCACCGTTGACTTGTTACTCTTGGAGCTTTGGCTCCTAGGCGGCTAGGTGTCCGTCCCGGAAGCTTCCTTGCTTGTGGTGTGCTCCGGGAAGTCTGTAAAGGTGTGGTGGTCGCCTTCAAGACCAACCCCGAGTGGATTCGAGGCTCATCCGTTGGGGGTGACTCGAAAGGGGAGAATACGGTGAGCTACGTTGTTGTAGCGTTCTCAATCTTGAGCACCGCTCCAACGGAGATTAGCACTCCCTCAAAAGAGTGTGAACTTCGGTCAAACAAATCACCGCGTCTCCTCTTCACTTGTGGTTTATCCTTTCCGCCCTTTACTTGTTCTAACCTTGTATGCTTGTTGGCTTGCTATCGTATTTGTTGCCTAGCATATTTGATTTAAGCTTGCTTGCCACCTAGGGTTATTTCATCTAGTTCACATCTAGAGAATTGTTTTAATCCGCCTAACCCTAAAATTTGGTAATAAAGCTTAAATTTGTTAGTCACCTATTCACCCCTCCCCCTCTAGTTGACCGTATCGATCCTTTCAAAACCCCTCTTGGTAGTACGGTTTTTCCTACGACTCAAGAAAAATAAAGAGAAACTAGTAAAAAGACTAAGTCTTCGACCAGCTTCAGCTTTCTCCTCGTTGCGCTTTTACTCGAGAGAGACTTTTTCTTCGACTACATTTTTAGGGGTCATCTTCCTTCAAAGGTTTCGGTAAATGACTGCAGCTTTGCTGCAGTGAGTTGTCCTTCGACCTTCTACATGCAAACACCATTCTTTCGGAACCTAAGTATCTGTTTATACTCGAAAACAATATTAGTTCCACTTCTACTTTGTCCAACAATGTCCAAAACCTTCGGGGGAAAAACTTGCTCTTACACTTAGCCCACCCTTTTAAAAACCGACGCAAATGTCTGATTTTGTTTTGCCACACCTCAATCGGAGAGTCACCTTTGGTGAAAGCTGCCCATTCAGCAGCTATCATGTCAAAAAATCCCTCCATCCTAAGCCACGAAAGCTCGAAGGAGAATCTCGCCACATTTCATAGATGGGTCTGAATCCCCACATCTATAAGTAAGGGTGTATGATCTGACCCCGTTCTTGTTAATGCTTGTACAGTGGCAAGTGGAAATTTCTGCTCCCAAGATACGCTCGCGAGAACCCGGTCCAACTTTTCAAAAGTTGGCATCTCTCTTCGACTAGCCCAAGTGTACTGTCTGCCGGAGAGTTCAATTTCTTTTAAGTTTAAGATTTCAATAATAGCATTAAACATAAAAGACCAACGGGGGTTAAAATTGTTATTATTCTTCTCATCAGGTTTGCGAATCATATTAAAATCACCACCAACCAACATCGGCAGCGATTCCTTTTCACAAATCCTTGCAAGTTTGGCCAAAAAGGACGGTTTTTGTGCATCTTGTGCCGCCCCATATACCGACACCAACACCCAATCGAAGCCGTCCCCCTTTGACCTAATGGAAATTCACCAGCCTCCACATTTCGAACTTGAAGTGTTGCCGAATTAATCCCAATTAACATGCCTCCCGACCTCCCATGAGGTGGTAGAAAAAACCAGGTAAACTCATGACCCGCCGCCAAATGATTTAAAAAGGATTGTGAAAAATGGGCCCTTCCTGTCTCCGACAAGGCAATGAAGTCCAATTTTAGATCCCTAATACTTTCTTTAATTAACAAATGTTTCCCGGGGTCCCCTAAACCCTCGTTGTTACAAAAAAACTCCTTTCAAGCCTTGCATTTAGATAATGGATCATTTTTTCAGTCGCACGCTACGTCTACGATCCGACGTAGCGATAACTTTCTTTGCCCGTTTTTTCAATGTCTTTGTCGGCTTGGGTAATAGATCCAAATGATCTACATCCTCCCCTATCATCTCCTCCTCCACCATGTCCTCTGATAGTCTGATAAACAAGAGGCCCTAGTAAGTACTAAGCTTGCTGGGTCATTTGCTCCATCTACCCCTCTATTTAAGTTATTCTCCAATATATGAAGTTGTCTATTAGCTTCTGAATCTTTAATTAGCCTAGCTGAATTCGAAATAGCAACTTTTGAATTCCCCAAAGAAACTCCTAGTCTGTTCGCTTTATCAATAATATGCTCATCAGAAAAAATAACATCAAAGAAAGAGAGGAGTTTAGATTTGTACCCGAAATGTAGTCATGCCGCTGAGCCAGGGCCATAGCCCTAGCCATTTGAGAGTCATCTGCATTAGCCTGCGCCCGAATGTCTACCCTTCAGAAAATCAGGATCAGAGATTGTACCAGCTTGAACCTATCAAAGGGGCGTGAGCTATGGAAGGTATCTGCAGCACACCACCATTTAGCCACAGAAAATCATTAGAGGCCACTTTATGTGTGGCGGCGGCGGCCATGATCTCGGCGGCGGCCGGGCTCAGGCTCGCCGCTGGTGGGGTCTGGCCTCGGCGGCCCCTCCGGGTGGTGGCGGTCTTGCCGGACTCTGGCCTAGCTTCGGCGGGCATCTGGTTTCAGCAGGAGCCGCGGGCCACGATCTTCATCCAGCTTGGTGATGGCGGACTCGCGATACAGATTTGATTGGCCGGATGATGGTGAATGCAACTATAATACAATGACTTTCCACGGTTCCATGACGATGATGATTATTGAAAGGTCTTTGAGGTGGTTTATTTCTCTTGATCCAGTGGTTGATTTCGTCGGTGAAATACAAATTATGGATGAAGACTTGACGCAGAGGAATGATGGTGCAGCCGCGGTGATCATCACCACATGTAGTTGCTGGGATCGTGGAAAAGTGGTCGCGACAACACATGTGGGACTTCGATGGTGGTGCTACTTGTGCACCCAATCTCGAGCTCCGGGGCGAAAGCCTTGGTCAGACTCGAATAGTTATACCTGGCAATGAGGATGTTTCTCTACGTCGCTACATTGTTGAAGACATTGTTCGGATATGTTCGGATTGATTTTTTAGGGTGAAAACCTAGATTTAACCTTCTGTTAGATCCGGTGACGTTGGCGCTTGAGTGTCGCTCCCTTCTTGAAGGCGTTACTGTTGAAGAACCTTGGATATGTCATGAGATGGTTGGTGCGGACACAGTCATCACTATAGTTTGCCGATCGTAGATCTTATTGCTTCATTTTTTTTCTTGCCTACACATAGCTTTGGTCTTGTATGACTTTGCTAGTTGTCGGCGTATTTTTACGCGCGCGTGTGTGTGTGTGTGTGTGTTTGTGTTGGTTGTGTGCATCCTACCTATGCAGAGGCCGTGTGTGTGCTCATTGTGTTATGTATCTTCTTGATGCTCCATTGTAAGTCAATAAATTCATCCTTTATCAAAACAAATGAGTTCTGCAAGGAAACTGGAGAAGGTCTCCAGTTTTCCTTACTTTGTTCTGGAGACAAGATCATCAAAAACCTGTTTGATAGAGAACCATGGTGCATTATTAATCATAGCATTTCTAAACTTTTATAAACACCACACAGTAGCTGAACAAATTTTCTGTTGTTGGAGACCCAGTATAGAGTTATAATCAAAACCTACCTATACCCCAAAATGTTCTCTCATAAGAGGCGAGATACATCTAGCAACTATATAGTCTCACAGGAAAGAAGTGGTGGGGGGCTATTTTTAATGTCGAGTGAATACTGGCGGTGGAACCAATATACCCAGGGGATGTTGGGGTTCTGGAGGAGCTTGACAGCGAATTTCATGAGAAGACAGTTGTTTTGGAGGTGAAGGTTTTTGATACCTAGGCATCAACTATTTTTGGGTTGGCAGGCGTCCTTCTAGGTGATAAGGCAACTGGCACCAGAGCATTTTTCCTCCGACGTCCAGAAGAAGGATCGGCGAATAGCGTCAAGACGTTTGACCACACCTTTAGGCAGCCGGAAGACCGGCATGAATATGTGGCGAGAGAATCGAGCGTAGAGGAAAGCAGGGTTAGGCGAGCTCCCCTAGATAGTAGTCTGGCGGCCCAACCAGTCAGGTATTTGAGGAAATTTTGGATTATGGGTTCGAATGCCGAGGAGTGAAGTTTGGTGTGGGAGAGCGGGAGGCCGAGATAAATTTGGGGGAAACAAGAAACAGGGCAACCGAAAGTTTCTGCAATACGAGCGGCGGTGTCCTCAGGTGCGTTAAGGGGGACGAAAGTGGTCTTATCGAAGTTTAGGTATAGACCAGTGGCAAGGGCAAAGTCGTCGAGAATGTTACGGAGAGTGGTGGCCCCATCTTTCGAGGCCCAAGCGATGATTAGAGTATCGTCAGCATATTGGAGAATGGTCCGATCGTGGTCCAGAGGGTGGCAGAGGGAACCTCCTGAGAGGGCCCCCGAAATCATGCGTTGAAGAAGATCAACCACAATAATGAAGAGGTAGGGGGATAGAGGGTCTCTTTGTCTAAGCCCAGATTTACATTGGATCCGGTCTCCGGGAACCCCATTGAGCAGGATGGCCGTTTTCTCCGAGGAGAGGAGTGCACAGATCCAGGCAAGGCATGTGGGAGGAAACCCTCTAACCTCCAGGATGGAGATGAGGGAGGCACAACAAACTGAGTCGAACGCCTTACGAAAGTCAAGCTTAAAGACCATGGTGGGGGATTTGCGGTAGACATCCTCAGCGCCTAATACAAAATAGTACCTGGTGCTATGAGAATCTGAATAATAAAAAGACTGAAGCATGTGGTCATGTACTGCATTACTAGTAACTACAAGCCTGTAATGGTTGACATAGAATGGAATTGACTAAAAGTTGAAACACATATTTCACAATCTTCATCACTGTATGCTTACTTAAGCGTGAATGCAAGCCTTTCCCAGGTCTTCCCCGGGAAAACACACCACCACCACCCAGAAGGGACTGTAAAGGATAAAATAGCTCTTGTTGAATCAAACCATAACACTTTAGCGACATCAGTAGAATTATTTTATTTATTATGAACCTGAAGAACAGATGCAGTCGAAAAACCTTTTTCTTTCAGCCATCCACCGGGGAGCTCGGATGCAACATCTGTGTTCTATTCAAGAAGACGCCAAAGTAAAACTAAAATCACCGTGATGAAAGATATCACATAAATGACTTGATGAGTGATTCAAAATCATAAACCCTACCAATGAATCTGCTGCTCGTCTATATTCTCCACCAACATAGACAGATTTTGGCTTTGCTGTTCCAGTTTTCTTTTTTTAGCAAAAGCAAGGGTTTCCCCTTTCCGATTTCATTATAGAAATCAAGGTCTTAGCTACAAACACTTTAGTTCAAAAACGAAAATAAGAGTTTGCTGTTCCAGTTGCAGTGGGAATGTACAACAGACAAGTTAACACAGACATGCGGAACGAATCAGTATCGACTACCAATTCCAAATTCCAACATGAAAGATGAAGCTGTATCTACATACAGCAAAAGGAGAGCGGTAATAATATTCCTGAAAGAAGCATTGTCTGTCATGTATCTTCGTTGCAGACATATATAAGCAGCAAAGGGCAACAGAATTACAAAATGCTTCGATTCATCATAATACTATAACAGTATCAGTAGGGGGATTAACTAGTTAAACTAGGGGACATTGCCTCATTTATCAACAAGGACAAAACTCTGAATGCATGAGCTCCTAGTTAACATCATCACCATCATGCAAACTCATTACAGAAGAGATCCTAAAGACATTGGTTGCCACAACTCCGAATCGGAAGGAACATGATCCTGTTGGGCCTCTTCCTCCTGGCTGCCTACAGAGCAAGACGGTTAAGCCTCGGTCATGGTTTTGGGACGCACACAGCCGCAGAAGGGCACCCTACTCTTCTTCTTCTGCCCGGCGTCGTTCTTGTCCTTCCTGGCGTACACGTAGTCCCTCAGGAGCAGCCGCGAACGCTTCTCGGAGACCTTGACCCTTTTGAACTCGTGCTCTTCCTCGAGTTTCAGCAGCACATACTGTATCTTCTGAAGTTCGAGGTCCAACCTCGCAACCTTCTCCGATCCTTTCTGCACCTGCTCTGAGATCTTCCTTCTGCTGGAATAGCCTTCTAGGTCGGCATTCACCTCGAACGCAGGATAATTCTCGGCCTTCTTCATCAGACTGCTGTTGAAACCTATCTGCTCCAAGACAGAACCCTCAATCTCCTGCAGCTGAGCTCTGATGCTGCTGTACTCGGAACTCGTGGGAGATTTCCCCTTCAAAGATCCATCAAGTTTCTGCTTCACTTCCTCAATGCTTGATTGGATGATTAACAGCCCTTGAGCATCGGTGGCGAGCTTCTCAAGGACATTTTTGGTCCATAATTGCTGAGGTTCCAGGGTTGCTGTTGATATCTCAAGTCTGTTGATCCCTAGGTCTCTTCCTCTTGCAATTTCAAAGGAAGTGTACTGACTCTTCACCTCCTCCACCGCTTGTATGTCATGTTCAGATGATGAAGATTTGGCTGTTCCATTCTTGCAATCCTTCTCGGCAGTCTCCCACAGCTGAAGCATCTCATCATCAAGCTCTGCATTTGCATCCCCACCAAGAGGGTAGACAGCGGCACCAGAGCCATATGGTGGACAAGTAGAAACCTGATCAAGTTCGATATCTTTCATGATCTGTGCTTGCTTCCCTTTGGAGTTATCAGCGTCATATTTTTGCCTGTCATCCTCCATGTATTGTTCCTTGTGTCCAGTGCATGAGCCTTTTCTTGATTTAAGATCTTGAATTTCCAGAATCGCCGACTCTAATTTAGCAGCGGATTCAGCAAACTCCTTATCTTGGCGGCCCTTGACATCTAATATTACAACTCGGAGTGCTTCGACTCTTGCAATTAAGCTGTGCAACTCCAAAACTCCTGATGGAATGTCTAGGAACTCTGAACCACGTCCGTCATCTTGTACAAACTCCTGAAGAAGCCAAATATAACAGAAGGAAAGATAGTGAGTTTATTATGTTCATGTGAGTATATTAGAACTACCTAGTTTAGTTGACAGAATGCTACTCCCTCCGTTCACGAATATAAGATGTTTTGAATATTTCAAAGGGAGTACATACGGACTAAAATGAGTAAACAAACACAATAAAACGCGTCTATATACATCTGATTCGGAAAAAAATAGAACATTTTATAATTGTGAACAGGCAGCATATTGCATATCCGTAGAGAATGGAAAATGCTTTAGTTTCATAGGACGGATGAAGCAGCTTACCGGTTTGCCTTCTTCATTAAGTTCTGAAAGTAAATGAGTGCCTTCTTCCAGCATGCTTATCTTATCCGACAGAGATGCTATAAGTGGCAGATATGTGCTCATCTCTGCCTTCAGTTCTGCATTTTCTCCTCCCATGATGGCAATCCTTCTGTGCAGCTCATCAACATAAGCATCCCTTGAGGAGATTTCTTTCATTAGCATTCCCTTTTCAGTGATCATTCTTATCTCAAGAGCCTCACAATCCATCATCAGCTCAAGCAAATGTTCCTCGTAGATCATGACATTCACCGAACAAGTTATCATATCACTCACCAGTGAAACAATTTCCCTTTCATGTTGCTCAGCCTCTTTTGTCACCATCTCAAGTGTAGACATCAAACTCTCTTGCTTCTTCTTATGAATGTCAACCTCTCCTTGCAACAGCACGTTAGTTTCACAAAGCAGAAGATAATCATTATCCCTTACAGCACCTTGTTCAGTAAGCATTGTGATCTTCTTCTCAAGTTCACCTTTCACCCCTTTTGCATCTTCAGCAGAAGCATCGAGATCCTTGAGAACTCTGCACAATTCCTGGTTTGTTTTCTGCAAGAATTTATTCTTCTCATCTGACTTGTGTAGCTCATCATCTTTCTGCAGTAATCGTGCCATGCCACTGGTGAGTTCAATCTGTAACATCTCCTCTTTTTCACTGCCTTGCTGCAACCTTTGGCCCAGCTGTTCATTCAACTCAATAAGCTTGTGATTTTCATTTCGCAAAAGAAGCATTTCTGCTGCTCCTGTCTCCACTTCTTTCTCAAGTTCACTCTTCCGCACATGCATATCGCTGAAGTCAGTGAATATCTGTGTAAGAATTGCTCCAAGAACAGATAGCTCAGCCTCCATGAAGACATTTCTATCTTCGCTCTCCTCTTTATGCTTTACATGGTTGAAAGTTTCACAAGACAAAGTCTGCAGCATAATTTCATCATGAATCACACCAGGACGTCCCACGTCCTTGCAGACATTGAGGATCTTAATTTGCTGGGAGATCCCGTCCCTTAGTTTCTTATTGTGTTTCAACAATGCTTTCTTCTCCTCTTCTTCATTTTTGGCTTCCTCCTCGAGCCGTGATATCAGTAACTCTGCTGAATGAGTGGCTGCTATGAACTTCTGGCATTCATCAAAGAGAGCAAAGTTTTTCTCTTTAACATCAGCCAAACTATTATTTAAGATCAATGCACTAACTGAAGCATCTATACATTCTTGCTGCTCTTGGTCAAGCATCTCATTCATATGATGGATTTTCTCTTTCAGGGAAGAAACTGTCGCTTCAAAGTCATTTGTCTGCATTTGGTGCAGCCTGAGCAAAGCTTCATGCTGTTCATTTCTAATTTCCACCTGATCTTGTAGATTCTCAAGTTGACTACATAAGAGGTCTTTCTCTGCCAACAAGGATGAGTGCTTGTCTCCCAGATCAGCGCGCTCATCCTCCAGAGATTTCATAGCCAATGTAGCGCTCTCCAGCTGACAGGCAATAAGATTTGGGTCAGATAGGAACAGGACTGTCCAAGCAGCCTATGAACAAGAATAGTATAATTTGTACTAGCAAGGGAGCTTAAGACTGATGAAATATTTGAATTAGAGTGAAGGCACAATAAAGTAATACCTGGAACAGAATATTGTCCTTTTCAGCAAGAAGAGCAGAGTTATTGGCAAGATAAGACTGGGAAAGTTCTTCGGAATCTTTTAACTTCATTCTCAGTTCTTCTATCTCAGAATTAGCGTTACAGAATGAAATCTCCAACATGGACTTTTGCTCCGAAATATCAGCATATTTTTTATCGAGGACATGTAGTTCCCGTGCCAGAGAATCCTTCTCAGAACTATGCAAGCAGACCTCATATTTCAGAGAGCTTTGTGAAGCTTCCAGTTCTTTTATTATCTCCTTCAGGGCTTCAGTTTCAACAATTGCATGTGACAATGATTCCTTCAAGATCGAATACTCGTCTGACAGCTTCTCCATGTCACATACTTTTTCCTCAAGTAACTGCTGGAGTGTTGCTGCTCTATTGTTTACTTCCTCCATCTCATGTTCCAGCGAACAGTACTTCTTCTCCAGAATTTCTGTGTCTTCCTTCTGACAGGCCAATTGATTTTGAAGAATTTCCTTGTCACCGGTGTGGAGCCCCACTTCATTCTCGAGATTCACTTTCATTTCCTTTAACATATCCAGTTCATTGTAAAGGCCACTGATAGTTAATTCAGAAGCAAGATTTTGTTCACCAAGGATACGGTTGTCCTCTGCATGCTTGGATATCATGCTCTCAAGGTCCAACTTGCGGTTCTCCATCTCATTCACTTTGCCATTCAGCCTCTCGATCTTCAAAACCAACCTATTGACTTCTTCCTGAGACTGAGAATGCATATTTGTCATCACAAGAAGAGATGTTTCAGCTTCAATGTGCTTCTGTGCTTCATCTTTCAGCTTAGTCTGCAAGGTATCCACCTCTTCTCTCCTCTGTTTGAGTTCTTTATCAAGTATTTGCCCTTCTTGTACAGAATTCTCTAGTTCAGCCTGCACTTCAAAGAGTTTAGATTCCAGATCAGATACTCTCACCAAGGACTGCTTGTGCTGAACAAGAGCTGTATCCTTTTCATTATTCAGCAATGAGATGGTGTTCTTAAGCTCCAAAGATATATTTTCCAGTTCATTCAACTTTCTGTTCAGCCTGTTAATCTCAAGGGCTAACCTGTTCACTTCTTCCTGAGAATCAGAATATAGATTAGTTATGTTGAGAAGAGCTGCTTCACCCTCAGTATGCTTTCGGGCTTCATCTTTCAGGCTACTCCGCAAGCTACCGACCTCTTCATTCTTCTGCTGGAGTTCTTTATCAAGCATTTGGCCTTTTTGTTGAGAATTCTCTAGCTCAGCATGCACTTCAGAGAGTTTATATTCCAGATCATATATTCTCACCAAGGACTGTGTGTGCTGAAGAAAAGCCGTCTCCTTTTCGGTATTCAGGAGCAAGATGGTATTCTTAAGATCGGAAGACACACTTTCCACTTCAGTCAACTTCCTGTTCAGCCTGTCAATCTCAAGGGATAACCTGTCCACTTCTTCCTTAGAATTAGAATACAGATTAGTTATTGTGAGAAGAGCTGCTTCACCCTCAGTATGCTTTCGGGCTTCATCTTTCAGGCTAGTTTGCAAGCTATCTACCTCTTCTTTCTTCTGCCCAAGTTCTTTATCAAGGATTTGCCCCTTTTGTTCAGAATTCTCTAGTTCGGCTTGCACTTCAGAGAGTTTAGATTCCAGATCAGATATTCTCACCAAGGACTGCTTGTGCTGAAGAAGAGTTGTGTCTTTCTCGGAATTCAGAAGCAAGATGGTGTTCTTAAGCTCGGAAGACACGCTTTCCACTTGATTCAACTTTCTGCTCAGCCTGTCAATCTCAGGGGCTAACCTGTTTACTTCTTCCTGAGAATTAGAATACAGATTTGTTATTGTGAGAAGAGCTGCTTCACCCTCAGTATGCTTTCGGGCTTCATCTTTCAGGCTAATCTGCAAGCTATTGACCTCTTTTTTCTTCAGCTCAAGTTCTTTATCAAGCATTTGCACCTTTTGTTCAGCATTCTCTAGTTCAACCTGCACCCCTGAAAGCTTAGATTCCAGATCAGATATTTTTATCAAGGACTGCTTGTGCTGAAGAAGAGTTGTGTCTTTGTCGGAATTCAGAAGCAAGATGGTGTTCTTAAGCTCGAAAGAAAGGTTCTCCATCTCATTCAGCTTTCTGTTCAGAGTCTCAATCTCCAGGGCCAAACTATTCACTTCTTCCTGTGATTGAAAGTATAGATTCTCTTTTGAGATGAGCAATGTCTCAGCTTCCACACGTTTCTTGCCCTCATCTTGCAGGCTTGACTGCAGAAAATCCACCATGGCATTCTTCTGAGCAAATTCTTGCTCGAGCACCTGCAACTTCTGCTCAGTTTTCTCTGCCTCCAACTGTGTCTCTGAGACTTCTGACTTCAGATCAGTTACTCTTTCTAAGGACACCTGCAGTTGGAGCAGTGCTGCATCTTTCTCGGTATTCAAAACAGAGATGGTGTTCATAAGTTCACACAATAAGTCCTCCACAATCAGATTGCTGTCCTGCACTTCACTTAACTCATCGTTTAACTTTTGAACATCCATAACAAGCTTATCCACTTCTCCTTCGGCATGCATCCGTTTATTGCCTTCCTCTTCCAAATTATTGTGGAGCTCATTCACCACCTCTTTGTTGTATTTCAGTTCTTGTTCCAGCAAATGGACTTTCTCCTTATTTTTATCCAGATCTGACTGAACATCCAAAATATGTGCTTCTAAATAAGAAAGTCTCTCCAAGGATTGCTGCTGTTGAAGTAGCATTGCGTTTTTCTCAGAATCCATCTCTGAAATGGTGTTCTTGAGCTCTCGTGAAATGTTCTGCAGATTCAACCTATCATTTTCAGCCTCACTAAGCTTCTTGCTTAAGATTTCAAGATTTTGTGCTAGTGTCTTGGCTTCTTCCTGGGACTGCAAATGTAGGTTCTCCACTCTGAGAAGGGTTGTTTCCGCAAGCATGCACTTCTGCCCCTCCTTGTGCAAACTACTTTGAAGGTTACCAACTTCTTCAGTCTTGCATACAAGTTCTTGCTCCAGTATCTGGGCTTTATTTGCAATCTGCTCCATTTCCGATTGTGCAACCAGAAGTTGAGCTTCCAAATCACGCAATCTCTTGTTGGAGTGTTCAAGATCTTGTGTCAGCCTCTTAACCTCTTCCTTAGACTGGGAATGCAGGTCTTCCATTGCAAGAAGAGCTGCTTCCTTTTGCATGTGATTGAAGTGTTCATCCTGCAGCCGAGTATGCATGTCACCAGCCTCTTCTCTCTTCTGTTCAAGTTCTTGCACCAGCATTTGTACCTTAAATTCAATCTTCTCCTGCTCTGATTGTGACTTTAAGAGTTTGGATTCCAGATCAGACACCTCCTCAATACACTGCTGATGTTGTAGTAGAGCCACATCTTTTTCAGTATTTATTTGCGAGACAGTACTCCTAAGGGCGTGAATCTCACTCTCAAATTTACTCTTTGAATCCACCAGGGAATCTATGTCACCACGAAGCTCTTCTATCAAAAGCTCAGAAAGATGATTTTGTTCAGACAGTCTGACAATTTCCCCCTTCAGCTCGCAGATGGTGTCCTCCAGGTTAGTGTTCACCTTCTTGAACTCACTCAACCTATCATTTGCTGCCCCCATCTCTAGAGCTAACCTACTTGCCTCTTCATGTGATCTAGTATAGTCCTTCTCTATGGTGCATAGAGCATCTTCAGCCTGTTTGCGCTTGGTAATCTCATCCTGTAGACTAAGGTGGAAGGTTTCCATCTCTTTTCTATTTTGTGCAAGTTCTTGCACCTGCATTGTGATCTTCTGTCCCAGAGTTTCAAGCTCAGACTGCATTGTGTTGTCATGTGATTTGGTGCTGTTTAGATTCTCAACTTCCATGGTCATATAATCAGAGAGTTTCTTGAGTTCATTGTGTGCCGTAGAGAGCTCAGTCTCTAAAGCAGACAATCTTTTGGTGGATTCACTGTACTGCAGAAGGGCTTTGTCTTTCTCAGATATCAAACATGAGATTGTGTCCTTAAGGCTTTGGCCTTCATTCTCAGCATTGTTTGCCCGCTGAGATTCAGATGAAATTTGTTGCTTCAGACTATGGCTCTCTGCTAATAATTTGGAAATTTCATGTTGCAAATTCATGATATCATCACTTGCATCTTGTTTCCCTTTAGCATCTGGGCTTTCAAAACTGAGGCCTTTTCTTACTTTCCCATCGGAGAAACTGACACGATGGGCACTGTCAGAGCTTTCAAACAAATCGGTGAACTGTTTGAGACCTTTGCGGCTTGACAAAGAACCTATTTCATCAGGGTGTGTACCATTCCTCTTCACAGTAAATAGCGGTGGTGACACACCAAGCGCATCCTTGTGCAGATCATCAGGATCAAACGGTGCACGCAAGGTTTTCAGTATTTCTGGTGTACGTGGCTCCCCTTCTTGGCTCGAGGAGGGTGAGTCCTCAGGCATTGATGGCATCTGATTTGGAAACTCTTCTGAAATTGTCCGGTGGGCCTGTCGGAGTGCACCAGTAGCTTGATCATACCTTTCTGCTAAGGCACGGTATGCTCTGTAAAACTCTTCCACATGTTTCATGAGCTCAGGGCGTTTTTTATAGTACATTTCAGCTCTCCTTGCAAAAGAATCAGCATCTTCATTGATAAGTTTTATCATCGCTTTAACCATCATGTCCATGTCTGTTTCACAAAAATAAAGTCAATTAACCACATATCATTCAATATCACCTGTCTATTTTTGTTAATTTTAAGTTTAAACATTGTAATCAGATTTTACATCCGGCAAAAAAGATAATCTGATTCTACATGATGTATCAACAAGGTAAATACAAAATGGTCAAAGATGAATGTAGTTCAGAAACAAAATATTACTCCTTCCGATCCATAATAAGTGTCGCACATTTTGTACTAAGCTAGTACAAACTTTGTACTAGATGAGCGACACTTATTATGGATCGGAGGGAGTACAAAACATGCTTAGTACAAGAAAATGCAAAGGAAGCAAGCAAATATTTTATTATATAATTAATACATACATACTGAACTCCCAAAGGGTAACCAAATTATGTATTAAACCTATTGTTAACATAAATATTTTGGTAACTGTTGTTCCTAAATCATACAATAGCTTTCAGTTCAAAAATGATACAATAGCAAATTAAGCATGTAGAGAATCATGACAATGAGGTGAGCTGAAATAGTCACAGGTTTATGCTATTATTAAAAAAAATGACAGGATTGTGAGTGTTGAATAATCATATTACAAGCAACATCCTTTAGTTTGTGAATTATAATGTGCTATCGCAATTTGCAAACAAAAAACCAAATTAGTGTCAGCCAGCCTCTTTGTTGACTTCAGAAATTACTTCAAGTTGCAGCATAATTTTTTTTAGCTCTGATAACCCTGTCTTTTGCTGCCATCTAAGAAATGCATATTTCACATTGATGAATTCGGAGTGCCAGATATATCAGTCTGGGACTGAGAACTTGAGATGATGGTCCAAAGTGGTTATGAACAAAATCTACAGACTGAATGACCATGAAGCAAAGGCGCTTAGAAGGATCTACATCAAAAAGTTATCCCAATTTGATTTGTTTGTGGCACACATGTTAATAGAGCTTTGAAACGAGGCATCAAAAATTATTTAACTTTGATTTGTTTATGGCACACGCGTTAATAGGTATTCAACTAGAAATTTGCAAACAATATAAGGTGTGATCCTACAGATTACTGAGATCAGAATGTTCCAACACACCAAAGGCAGATATCTAGCAAAACCAAGCTTTGAAATATCCGGCAGACAAGAAAGCGTATATAAACAAAAATGGCTTGTGTTGCACATGCATTCTATGTTTTAAGTGGGTGGTTATAAAGCATAATGCAAAGCTCAAGAAAACTCTGTTTGCTCATATGTACAATTTTTTATACCGACACATATTCTCCACCCCAAATTACCAAGAAAGCATAAACAATAATGAATTGTGCGAAAAGTGCATACCAGTAAGATTCTCCTGAAGCCACTTGGAGTTCTTAGGGCTGATATGGCTAACCCACAGCCATGAGTACCGTGTATTATTCGAGTCATGACGGACTAAAGTCGCCATCAGCAGAGAGGAGCAAGGTAAACCACCACAGATGGCACGATATTTCTCGACTTCTTCAGTGCTCAGAATTGAGCAACCCTGCGGTATAATATCATGCCTGGCAACAGAGGATGGTTCCACTGCTTCAGAATACGCATTCAAGCAGCTGTGGAGTACATCATGCCTCCGGGCAAAGCGAAGAGCTAGGAGCCCCAAGAGCAGGCAGAATCTCCCAATTTGTAAGCAGTTTTACCTAATGTACAGTGCACAAGTGTAGATCGATCAGCAGTTGAAAGTAAGATTTACAGTTTCTTGTTTTAGAAACTGCGTGAATGGAATCTATGAAAGGGGGAAACAGCACAATGTAAGCTGGAAATTAGGGGCCAAGATTGGTACTAGTAGAAGTATTCACCTCCCGTCCACAAATTTCCTGATTCACGCGGCAGAATGGATGGAGTCCTGAACCAGTTCCGGAGGATAGGAAGACAAGTTAAAAGTCCCACTGCACTAGGCCAAAAAGTAAAACATGCTCGGTACTCCAAACTGCAAGAAATGGAAAAAAGAAACTGCAGAAATAAATACTACTCATATAGCTATGGAAATACTGGAAAAAGGAGGGCCAATGCTATAAAACATGGTAAAATCAGGAAAAGTATATTAAAAGAGCATGGCATTCACACACCCCTAAAACTTGGAGGCCAATGCTACATCAGACTGCAGGAAAGGTCTCCCTACCGGAGAGATTCACCACCCAGTGTTCTTCCCCGTCCCAGTAACACAATGAACCAGCAGAACACAAAATAGAAAGCAGATGGCAACCAGCAAGCACCAGAATGCACCGGCAAAGATGAGCCGGGGAACAGATCAAGAGTAGCAGCTGTAGAAGCGGAGGTTGCAGGTAAAGATCTAATCTTGGGGCGGAGGGAGGAGGGAAGGGAAGGGTACCGCAGTGGAGCCTGTCGGGGACGGCAGTGGGCGGTGGAGGCAACAAGAAGAAGGCAAGCAAGATCCCATCTCACGGTCTCGCCCCCATTGCCTATGGTCAGCACGCCACTCACCAGTCGCCTCGCCAGCAGCACCTTGTTAAACAGTGTGCCTATGGCCGAGGAAAGGCTGCGAAAAGCACAAAGGAAAAGCAGGTCCAAGCCAAGCACAAGAAGGCGCGGGCGCGGCACAGTGGGGAAAACAGTGTGAGATAGAGAGAGAGTTTTGGGGTTGTGATTTGGGCTGTGTGATTTGTGATTTTAGTGTGGCAATGAAAGCCCGTCCTTGAAGGCAATGAAACCGGTCAAGTGGCGGTGCTTTCTGAAAAGTAATTGGAAGGGTAGTAACGGTGGCCTATAAATCTGGGGTTGTTAGAGAGGTTGAAATGTTTATCCAGGACTGAAGAAAACCTTCGCCAGGTTTAATGGACAGGTTAACTACACCATTAGTAACCGTTTAGCATTTACCCCATTTTGAGTCGTTTGACTGAGGTGTCTTCTTTGGCCAGATCTCTGCAGTTGATGCTTCCAATGTTGTCATGTGTTGTTTCTGTCACAACTTCCTTCCAGAGAAACCAGAAACATGTTTTTTACTGCAAAAGCAACACTTGACTGAGAGCATTTGACTGACTGAATTAACATGGGATTACTAATCCAGAGAGAGAGACCCGAGGGAAGGCAAAATGATGAGGTTTGATGCGATCCCGATGGCCATGTGACGGACACAGTTGCAAAAGTGGAACATAGAGAAATGTTGATTTGGCATTTCCCCATGGCGGATCTGCCGTACCACTACACTTGCTAACTAATGGTTCATGTAGCATCAATCTCCATGTGATATGGTCTCTGGTCCTTCCTTCACCCCTCTCTCCGTGTGTCCGATCTCGTCGTCCGTTTGGTGAGGGGAAAGAAGATCAGAACAACCTCTGATCTGAAGAACTTGGTGGCTCTCTCTTGCAGCAAAGCCTTGAGATGAGGGCGACGTTATTGGCCATGAAGTCGGGCATCAACCACCGCTGCAGTGCAGGTGACAGTGGCAGCAGTACTTGATGACTTGAGGAGGCTATACGATCTACTGTACCTGTACGTAGCCACGCTGTCGACGGAGTAGGTACGTACGATACGATACGACCGATTTGCCATGTGCGTGCGCTCAAAGGAAAATTCAGCAATCCACGGGGTGGGTCCCATGATCTGCATCGTCGTCATCGTTCATCAAGAACCGAAGAAACGGACGGACGGACATGCAGAGACAGCTTCTGCGATCGCTCACGTGCCGCCCTCGTGGCTCCATCGCCTCGCCTCACATGGCCTGAGGGCTCAGGCATCTCCTCCACCTGCTGCTTGCTGCTGGAGCAGAGCAGCAGAGAGCGCATTATTGCGTGCGTGGCCAGGAAGCAAGGAAGGAAGGCTCGCCGACGCAATGGCCTTCTGTTCCGCTGCTGCCCCCCGCGAGGAACGGAAAATTTCACCAGGCCTTGTTTGTTAGAGGTGGATTGGGGAGGTTTGGAGAAGAAGGAATTTCAAAGGATTTGGTGCATCCTTCTAAGGCCCCTGATGCGGTACTAACTCTAACACGATTAGGCACGCTCATCAAGAAACACAATACCCGGAACTCGGGTCCTAGGTGACTCGAATGGAACAAAGCACCAGACGGGAATAGTCCAGCCTTCCACCTTTCGTCGAATAAAGTTAACATCATTTGACAATAATAAATATCAACCAACTTCTTTTGTAGCATGATATCCCAACCATAAAAAATATATATAGGGTAAGCAGCAGGTTTGCTATCCATACTAAGCAATGGCTGAGCAGCGGTAACTTAGCAGTACAAAGGTTTGCTGGGATGTGGGGATCATGGCTATATGGGTTTAACACATGGCATGTAAGGTAGATAGGATCAAGCAACAACGTTCTAGATCTACAGCTAGGCATGAGCAGAAAGTTATAAAGTAATGACACAGATCTCCCCCTTGCCTGGTAAGGTAGTCGAAGCAGCACCCACGGTACTCTCGGGCTCGGTGTCGGACAGCTCCACGTAAGTCTCTTCGTCAGTCTCGGGTGCTAACGTAAAGATACCGGCAACAAGTAAGCAACTGATGTAAACTCAAACAAGGATGGCATGTTCTAGTTTTATTTACATGGTATGACCCTGTCTAGTCAAATTTAAATGAAGGTGATGGCGACAAGACATCACTTTCACATGCATTTATTTACATTGTAATGGCTTGGGTCTAAGCCTTAATTTAAGTGTAAGTAGCATGAAAGCATGACATGATCAACAAAGCATTCCAAGAATTTAAATAACATGAAGGTAAACAACGATTCCGGAGACGGAGTAGTGTCGGTGAAATTGGCACATAGGAAGGTGCAACAACAGTTCGAACCCAGCCACATTACATATGACCATATGTTAGGGGCTGAATTGAAAAAGAAGATGACATGAAACAAGATTGCAAAGATCAGATGATCAACATTTCAAATGCACTGAAGTTGAAATGTTGCAAGCAGAAGGATCTGAAGGCTTCTGAATCAGGTGATCACACCCTGATTTCATGAGTTGCACAAAACATCATGAAAACATCACTGCTGAAAACCTTGCAGAGAAGCACCCCAAAACCATATATGATATGTCTCCATTTGAATTTGCAAGGCAGTGGCAATTCAGCTGAAGTTTAGGGGGCTGAGTGCAAAATTGCACCACATGAATTTTTAAAAGGGGTTCAAATGACTTCATCATCATCACCATGCAACTCCTTGCACAAAACTACCCAAAAACCATATATGGCATGGGCAATTTCAAATTTTGAACCACTTGACAAAAACAGAGAAAAGAAAAGGGGCTTATTTGCAAAATGGCCACACCTCAATTATTAGAAGGGGTCAAATGAAAAAATGGACCTCACCATGTTGGTCAGTAGCTCAAGCTACCCCAAAATCATATAAGGCATGCCCATGAATGCAAAAGATGCTCAAATCAGATTTGAATTTGGAGGCAAATTCAAATTTGAATTTAAACAGAAAAGAAATCAAAGAAAAAGAAAAGAAACAAAAAAGAAAAAGGAATCAACCTCCATGGGCTGCTCTCGGGCGAATCCGGCCCATGCCGCCTCTCTGGCCCATACTGGACTCAGCCCACGCGGCCTGGGTCGCTGACAAGCGGGTCCCAGCCGTCAGCCTCAGGAATAAAATCAAAAACGGGGGGGGGGGGGGCATCAGCTGGACTCGAACCCGCGACTCGCTGCACTACTCCACTGTCCGCTACCACTGCGCCACGAAGCGTTTTCTGAACCTAAACGCTACGCAGGCTAGGTAAGGTTCAGGCTCCAGTACTCTGAACTTCGAACACCTGAAGACGCTGAACCGCGACGGCGACGCTCTACTGCGGCGAACCGCGCATCGTGTACAGGCAAGCTCCGGCCACCCCACCATGGAACGAACCCGAGAGGGCACCTAGCTCTACACGATGAGGTGCGCCATGGCTTCTATCTCCAACTCTACTGCTCGCTAACTTCACCGAAACAGCACTGCTGCGGCGGCTCTGAACTGCAGTCTGACGGGTTCAAAGTCGCCAGCTTTGCTCGATGCTAGCGCTGAGCTCACACTGCCCCCGGCCATGGAGTGACTTCCAGGATCTAGAGGGCACCTCCACGAACTCGTGGGTACCCTTGTCACGGCCTGAGCCTCACCGGAGCGGTGGCCATCTTCCTCTGAATCCGAGGCGGCGCCGCGTTGCAGTGACAAGCAGATTCAGAGACGGGCGACCACACTCTGCTACACGCGAAAAAGGCGGGTCCTTGCGGCCAAAGGCGCGCTCTGGACGTCCTAGGAGTACGCGGGAGTGCACCCGAGGCATGCCATGGCACGGCGTGTTTGATTTGGTCTCCGGCGACGATGCTAGGCGGCGGATTGCTACTGCTACCGTGGACGGGAAGCTACAAGACGCTACGGGCGAAGGCGTGGGCACCAGCTCACCTTGTGGGTCGCATCGTGCGTCCCGGCCTAGTCGTAGAGGAGGTAGAGGTCCGCGGACGTCGTCGGGGACGAAGGGGGTCCGCGGCGGCTTGCTACTGCTGCGGAGGCGTCTCGCTCCTCCGGGCTTCGATCTGGGCACAGAAACGAAGCAGGTCATGACCAAGGATCGTGCAGACGAGCGCTTGCTCAAGGACGATGCAGAACGGCGGCGAATTGCGCTCGTCCCCGGCGGAACAGGGGAGGTCCTGGAGAACGAACCCGAGGCGGCGGCGGAAAACTGGAGGGAGGAACGGGGCCTAGGGTTCGCGAGGGGGCTGCTGGTGCTCTCCTTATAAAGGGGGAGGCTCCCTGGCCACGTCGGCCACATCGACGTCGACGCCTCCCGCCGGCTGTGAGAGAGAGGGGGAGGGGACCCTGGACACGCTGGAAAGACGACGATCCAGGGCCGCCCGATCTGGATCCAGCGGCCAACGACGACCCCGCGTACCGCTTCGCTGGCGTACCTCCAAGCGGGCTGCGGAGCGGAGGGCTGTTGGGCTGGGCCTCCAGCAAGACTTGGAGCAAAAGAGAGAAAAGGGCTGCTGGATCCCTTTTCTATTTAAAAAAAACAGAAAAGAGATACAGGATTTATCTGGATTAAATACAAGTGTAAAAATCACATAAAAATATGTAAAATTACCCTTGCATTATTCCTCAATTTCTAAAAATGGTTTGGGTATTTTTGGTAACAACAAAAGTGTGAGCTCTTTTGAAATTCAAACTCACTTTGAACTAGAGCTTCTGTTTTAGATGAAGTCAAAAATACCTTGAGGATTTAAAACCCTTGCAAAGGCAAAAGAAATGGCTAGGCCAAAATTGGGATCAAGAAGAGTGAACATGTAGGAGTGAAAATTCCATCAATGCCCTTCTTGGACCACTTTGGATGCAAAGAAAAACAACCCAACATGACTCCAATCCCAATGCCAATTAAGATCACCACATGAAATGACATACACCTCCACCATGCCAAGTTACAAGTCCAACAGAGGAGATACAATCACATGGTGTTTGATAGCTTATTACATGTGGGCTGTTACAATCCTCTCCTTCCACCCAATCCTCTCAAATTCCTTTGAAACCTTATTCTCTGCCTATGGTGGTGGAGCTTGAAATACATATGATTTGAAGGAGATTGAAGGGGGTTGGAAAGAAATGGGTCATGTAAATCACTCGAAACAAATGAGTTGAGATGGATTGTAGATGGTTTTGAACCCCGCGGGGTTTTTCCTCTTCAAACCCTCTCAATCCTCTCCAAACAAACGAGGCATCAGGGTTGGCGAACCTACGGTCAATTATTAGTTAGAGGGTATCTTACGGAGGTCATTCGTGCGCTCTGAATGCGCCAAGTGTGACGTTCTGGTGTGTTTCAAGTATCTTCTTAGCCCTTTCGAGTTTGATACGTGGCGCCTTCTGGACACACAGTCATACGTGCAGCCACATATCCATCCACAGCCACGGACGCAGCCACAACTTCAGCCGCAGTCCGAGCCACAGTCATAGTTTTCAGCCATAACCCCTACCACGGCCCGAGCCACACTCCGTGCCACATCCACAGTTTTCAGACACACTCCCTGCCATAGCCCGAGCCACACTTCGTGCCACACCCACACTTCACGCCACATCCACAGGTCCATGCGCAGCCACATGAGCAGCTACAGGTACAGCCACAGTCCCGCGCGGGACATAGTCAAAGCGCGACACGTGACGGCTTCGAAGCGCGCAAAAAATGACCTTCACGGGGTCGCGTAGGAGGGTGCCCGCTAATCAGTGATTCTCGAACCTACGCCATGTCCCTGATGCCTTGCACGGTAATGTCAGTTGGGCTGGGCCAATACAGTGCCACTGCCAAAAGCACAAAAAAATGAGTCAGTTTACTTACTTCTCCAGCCTGGCCCATTGGAACATGGCCCAAAAACTTGGCAAAATTTGATCCGTCATCGTTGAGAGAGAAAAAAGGCGGATAGTGATGTTCATGAATTTTGAAAAAAAAATCATGAGTTAAAAATTATTCACGGATGATAACAAAAAAAGCATGAGTTTTAATCAATATTTGAGATGTAAAAAAAAGGAAACATGGAAACAAAAATTAATAATCAATTAATACTAAGATAAAACACACGAAAGAAAGAAAAAATATTAAAAACAATACTTATAAAAAATTGAAAAAATAGACCATTCATTACGGCTACGTCTTCGTTACTCTCAACCAGCAAGATAAATCTATACATACGGGGCCAAAACACCCCCAATTCCTCAGACAAACCAAGACAATTCATATTTAAGAAGCTTATAGGACATGTTTGGTAGGTTGCATCATTTTTTTGGCTTCTCGTATGTGTGGCTCGATTGGGCCTGGTTAAGTTGAGATAGGGAAAAATCACGTTTTGCAGTTCGTTTGATAGCATGCACTGCATTAGTTGTCATACGTGTCGTGTTGTTTGGTAGCCTACATATGTTTCCCTTTCAAATATAGTCACCTTATCACCTAGCAGGTAACACATATGTAATACACATCTATCTAAGCAGTCACCACACACAGGCAATCATCAAAGATAAGAAACCAACACAATAAACATTATTTTTAGGCTATGAACATACGGCACCGCAGTTTAAACATACCACGTTAGGGCATCCCATGTTACTAATGACAACCCCATGCTGTTGAACCCTGGAAAAATGTACACTACGACATCAAAACATGGTCAATTCATCACAACACTAACATCAGCATACCACGAGACAACAACGTCAGCTATCCAGAGGGGTCATGCCTTATGCATCGGACCTAGCAGACGGTGGAGGTTCCTTTGATGAAGATCTTGACCTTGGACCCCAAGGCTTGAGGCTTCAACACAGAAGTTTGTCGGAGCCGATCTTATGCTTATCACAGAAGTAATCCCAACCCCTACCAAGCACCATGTGGTCCTTGAAAACCCGGATATGAACCCAGAACTCGCACCACCTGTTGGTCTTCAGCCTTATGACACAAGGAGACTTAATCATCAGCCATTGCTTGATCATTGGGCGAAAGGCATGCAGGGTCATAAGCATGGAGAAGTCATATGTGTTCTTGGGCACGTAGAACCGAGGTAATTCTCGTGCCCCATGCTCGTGCACAACGTCTGATGCCCAATCCCATGCACATCTCATCCATTCGACCTGACAGTCTTGGCCGCTTCAACCACATGTTGTTAAGGATGTAGTCCTCGGGCCCCTTTGCACTTACGACCACTCCCCTCTGTGGTGCTCGCCCGGGTATGTACAATGGACAAAGGTTAGGACCTAACCATGGCACATTGCAACTGCTACTGATCATGCTAGTTGCAAAGATGCAATGCTATGATCTGATTAGTTTCTTCTTATTGAACAATTTTATTCAAATCGCTTTAAAGTTTAAACCTCGGGACGTAGTCACCTTTTGAAACTCCAGATTCTTCAACGATGCTTATGTCCTTGTCTTCTGACGTGCTGGTTAGATCACTCTATGGTCTTATTATTCTAGAAATCCGAAATCCTATGATGGATAAGGAGTTTATTCCCATGAAAACTTTAGGGAACAAAATAGAGTGTGCAGGTTGTTTGGTAAATTTTGGTTGAACTGATTGTCACACAACATGTTGGCTACACAAAGGACAACTCAGTGTCGCCGAGCTTTGGCTAGCTGATGGTAATTATGAACCTTTGAGATAAAGCTCTAATTTCTATATAAAAAACAACTTCTGTAACTCCAGAAAACCAACATTTTTATCTAAACCAACTAAATTATTAACAACTAGATCGTGCCCCGCGGTTGCCGCGAGAACTTTGTAAAAAAAATGTATAAACATTGCAAAAAATATCTAAAACAAATGAAAAGAAAATGTAATATAAAGAAAACACAAAGAGTATAAAAAGATAAAAATGATAAAATAATATAGTTTCTAATAAAAAGCTGAAGGGTAAACATATAATATATTACAAAATATAATTTATGATTAATATGCATGAATTAATTATTTGGTAGTGCATCCTATATAGAGTAATGTAAAAACTATGTAATTTATAATATGCATGCATGCATATCCCTTGCTTATGTGGCATGGTTGCATGTGAAGGAAAAATAGGTGGTGGCCTGGTGGGTTGTAGATATTTGGGAATAGAAGATATAGTGCCTCTCCCTCTTAAATTCCTTATATTTTGTTTTTGCTTTTTCTGAACGTGGAATGAAAAAGAGAAGCCCCCTTGCGATCAAAATGCCAATCCCAAAAATCATTCAAATCGTGCATGCACAAAGGCATGGTTCTATTAAGACATGTCCCAGTCCGTGATTTTTTTTTTTGCAAGATCGAAGAAACCTCGCGGCGAAGTCCGCCGCAATACTCGGTGGCCCATTTGTTTATTTTTCACTCGATGTTTTGTTCACTGTTTTTCGTTAGTTTTGACTAATTTGTTTTTGTCATCTTCAGTTTTTTTCGTTTGTTACATTTGTTTTTCTGGGTTTCTTTGTTTTTTACGTTTTTCTTCCTTTTCTTAGTATTTTTTTGTTACTATTTTAGTTTTCACGGGTTTTTGTCTTTTCATAAATTTGGATGTTTTTCACGTTTCTTTTGCACAATGTTTTACGATTTTATTTATTTTTATTTTCTTTCTTGATTTTTTATTTCCATTAGTTTTAGTTATATTTTGTTTTTTCATCGTTATTAACGTTTTCATTCTTTTTGCACCTTTTTATACATTTTTTTGTTTACTCGTTTAACATTTCTACATACACATTTACAATTTTTGAAATAGATAAATTCTTTTTTCATACATGATCAACAATGCTTTCATATAAACTTAATATATTTCAAATACATGGTTGATATTTTATACACACATTGTGTATGTTTTCTATATATTTTTCAGATACATGATCAATCTTTTTGTCATATAAGTTAAAAAAACATGAGGCAAAGTTGACCTTTTTTTTCATACATGTTTATCATTTTTAAAATAAAAAATCAAAATTATTAAATATATGATCAACTTTTTTGCATACATGTTTATATACTTTTAAATAAATAACCAACAATTTTTTCATATGTATTGTATATATTGTTTATATATGTGAATCATTTTAAACAACACATTTATTTATTAAATTACTTTATTAATAATATTTAAAAATGCTTGATTTTCATTTTTAATCTATGACGAATTATTTTTATTTTTTTGTATACAATTTTTTATATATATGAGAAACATCTTCTATACACATATATTTTTTGTAAATGCTTGGTAAATTATTGTAAAAATAATATGAGATTTTTTAGTAATATATTAATATTAGGAATATTTGGAAGTATAACGAAATATTAGCTATTTTAGGGTAAAGAAATGTTACAAGAAAATAACAAAAAGAAAAGGCGTGAAAATTGGCCTGATGGCTCGGTGCAGTATGAGCTGGCCTTTAAGCGTGATCAATTTACATCTAGCATGGAGCGAGACATAGTAGCGCGAGAACAACTAGTTAAAAAGTACAGATTTGCTAGGGCACATCTAGATGTACTCTAAGATAGAGCACATCTAAATCATATACTACTGATTTTACATAAAGATTCATTTAGATATATTTATTATATTTTCCATTTTCTTTCTAGTTTGATTGAACACTTAGATGTGCTCTAACTAGAGCACATCTAGATGTGCCCTAGACAAACCCTAAAAAGTACTAGTCACGGACACGGAATGCTCGCAAGGATCACTTTTGGCGCGTGAGAGCGCGCAACTTGGCGTGCTTTCAGCCGCCAACATGTATTTTGTGTTGGGTGTTCCCTCGGAATTTTATTTATTTTTGTGTACACATTTTCCAGGTTTGGATTTCTTTTTTCCTTTTTTGCCCCGGTTTCCGAGATTGTGAGAAAATTTGATTTTTTGGAAAAAAACGTTATTTTTATTCTTTCATGAGACAAAGATTTGTTTTTCTTCTAAAGACACCGGTTTGCTTTCGCGAGAGGTACAATTGTGCCTTTTTTGGAGGCACAACTTTGCTTCAGTGAGGCACATATGTGAAAGGGAAAAACACATTTTTTTCCATGAGGCAAAAATTTGTTTCATCAGAAGGCACAAGTTTACTTTCTTTGAAAACAAGTTTACTTTTCTGAAAACCGCTCAAAACTCTCTAGTTGCAACAAATGATACATATAAATTGCACCATTTATCAATACTAAAGTGAAAAATAATCTTTGCAAGGAATACCTTACAACTAGTGATTTTGAATAGAGGCGAAAGCGTGGTATATTGCTATAGTCTTTGCAAGGAGTATTAATTTATTTAACCGGAGAGGGAATAGGAAAGGAAGGTTGGGTAATCGGTCAAATCGACCGCGCTCGGCATGGTACTACGTGCATATAAACATTCAATCATACCGGTTTATTTTCTGAACGTAATATCACACCGGTTTTGCAAGAGAGCGTGGTTATGACGCCAAGTATCAAATTATTTCTCGTTTAACCAGGCAGCTAGACTGCCGGACTGTTCGTTCATCGACCGAAAAAGTCTATCTAGGCGGGATGCCGATCCTCATGCCCTTCTGGCAGTGGCCGGGGAAGGTGCAGATGAAGTAGGCCTTGCCGCCGGGCATCTGGACGGTGTCGTTGCCGGAGGAGTAGACCTTGGCGCCGTCGGCGGCCTTGCAATCCATGTACCCGGCCACGTCCACCTCCACCACGTTGTGCGCTCCAGGTTGGTACTTGAACACTGACAAGCATATCACACAAATATTAACAAGATGTAAATCGAATCGATCGAACCAATTGGGGTCCCTCACTCACCGAGCGTGTCGCCGGGCTGGATGTGCTTGTCGTTCTCCCAGCCGGCCACGCCGAAGCTCCAGCCCTTGTCGCCGCCGACGGTCCACACCGTCGCTCGGACGGTGGTCGTCGCGCAGCACCAGGCTAGGAGCAGCAGCAGGAGAGCGGCGGAGCCGATGCTTGGTCGTGCCATTGACGATGCTAGCTGAGCGACGAATTCGCGGCAAGGAACTCAACTCAGGGGGACAAGACCGTCCAGATGCATGCCTCGCTTTATAAAGCGCTACACAAATCTATTTGTGGAATCTCCTTCGGCAATTTTGGAATCCTACATTATGACTTACTAATGCACTTACGCACCATTAAACATCTGAAATCACGAGACATAAAAAATTAGGGATACGCATCATTTGTTGCCATGCGCATTTGAATGTTTGCATGCGGTCTCTTGCCCAATCACTAGGTAAGGTTACCCTTCACCGCGCTTTCATCGTGTCAAATGGTGCGTTCTAGCGCATAGTGGTGGTTTTTGAACGCATAAACGCAACCACAATCACAGCGTGCAGCCATGGGCTACGCTCAAGAATGCAGCCACGGCCTAACGGCCACAATCACAACTATAAGTCACACATGCAACCACATGGAGCAGTCATAGGTACAACCATAATTCGCGTGCAATCACAGTGTTGCTTTGCGCAGAACACGATCAAAACACGATACGTGGCGACTCCGAAGCGCATCAAAATGACCTCGGCGGAATGCGCGAGAGGATGCCTTTTTTAAAGATGCCTCTAAATAGTGATTTCTGGTCTCTTGATCCGTATTTTTCTTTTGAAGGGCTCCTTTTCTTTTTGAAGGGGCTCTTGCTTGATCCGTGCTTTGCGGGTGAGAGACTACAGTTAATACATGTAGGCCCATGGGCCATGGCGTTCGCAGCTGAAGGACTGTAGCAGCACATGTAGCCCACATCAACTGGCCGCTGGCCCGCCCAACTACCCGGGGATCACTGATCCGGCTTGTTTAGAGATGATGGCGTGCAGAGAAGCGCATGCGCTAGCTCAAGACCTTAACTTCACAAGAATTGTCATCTCAGGCGATTCGAAGAACACAATCAATGATATCCGGGAGGGAAGTGGTGGCAAGCATAGCATGATCACTTCGGAGATATTAGAGAACATAAGTTTGTTCGAGTTTTGTAATTTCATTTGGGAGGAGAGAAATTATAATTCCGATGCACATTGCTTAGTTAAGTTCGCGTCTAGTTTAAATCAAGGTAGGCATTTATGGATAGGAGATCCACATGATCCAGCATGTATTTCGAGAGTGTTGGTCGTGAATGAATGAGAAGTGTCCTATCCCTAAAAAAAACCACGGCGATGCCCACATCAACCGGTGACTAACCCCTCAAAAAAAAATCAACCAGTGACTTTTTTTTGAGTTGGTCAACCAGTGACCTGAGGTTCAATCTTACACAGTGCAACACGGCACGGTGAGCACGTTGAAACTCTCGACTGAGCAAACTGAGAGCTTATTACATTGTGCCACACTGCCACTAGTGGTAAAACAGTACTAGTACGATTCTAATTACACTTGGTTCAAAGAGTACGGTATACGTAAAACAAAAATAGAACAAGGAAATGTACAATTTCCTTTTTGAGTGTGGAAAAATGTACACTTGACTTGAGTACCCACGTATGTGCAACAACACTCTCTACTATGAATTTTTTAGATCGCTTACCCCATATCCCATGAGGTAACAACACTCTCTACTACACTCTCATCTTTCATCGAACGAGGCTATAAAATATTTCTCCATGAGCATTTCAATACAGCCCCCTGCGCACCTGAAAATAAAAGTAACAAGACATGTCAGAATTAGTAAATAAAACTGTCACCTCTCAACTAAAAAAGTATGGAAGTGATACGCATCACATGTATGAACTGAGTGCTTCCGCCCATTTTTACATAACAATTTTAGTTATGTATAGATGGTAATTATAAGTTAAAATTGCCATATTAAAACAAAAATTGTCATGTACTCCCTACTAATCTAAACACTTATATATATTTTTAGGAAGGAAGTATGTTTTAACATGATAATTTTGGATCATAAACGGAAATGCTCCGTCCTCGCTTGTGGCAACTATCGGGGTACGTAAATTATTTTGTCACCTCGAATCCGACGAGCGAGCGGGTCCGGCTGTAGACGTTGGACACGGTGGTGGCCGCGGTGAGCACGGAGCTGGTGGTGGACCCGCACTCGCTGCCCTTGAGCGACGCCGACGACGAGTCCAGCCTCACCGACGCCGACGACGACCACGGCCGCTGGAAGAATGGCGGCACTGAGCCGGCCTGCTGCTGCTGCTGCGACGACGACCGCTGCATCCTGGCGCCCCGCGGCACGCTCCTGTGCTCCGCGCCCTTCCTCCTGCCGCTCGGCTGCCGCTCCAGCGCGTCGGCGGCGGCGCGCTGCCTCGGCGCGCTCTGGGACCGCGCCTTTGCCCTCGACGACTGCGTGTTCCCCATGTAGCTCGGGAACGGCAGGTCCGACGCCGCCGGCTCCGTCATGGCCGCCGACGCGTTCTGGGAGTGCGGGCTGCTGTGCGCCGTCCCGAACGACTGCTGGTCCTCCACGTGCCAGCTGCTCGCCCTCGGGCTCAGCTCCATCATGCCCGACGGTGCCGGCGAGCACCTGCCGCCGTGGTGCTGGTGATACTCCACGGAAGAGTACCGCCTGTCGCCGCCCTTCGCCCCGCCGCACCGCGCCGGCTGCTCGCTGTCCATCTCGACGATCTTCACGTTCTCCTCGCTCGACCTGTCCATCTCCTGTAAGCATACCAAAATTCAAGAATCAACTTCTGCGTGCATGCCATTGCCGCCGGCGACTGCTGCAAGTGAAGAAGGTGAGCGAGCGCACGTAGGACGATCTGCGGTGCCGCTGGTGCTGCGGCGACGGCCGTGGTCTGGGCGGCGGCGTCTGGTCTTGGACTTGGAGGAAGCGCATGCGCTGCGCGCGCAGCTGGGACTGCGCGGCGAGAAGAGCCTGCATGCACCGGAGCGTGGCCTTGGCCTGCTTCCTCACCAGCTGCCCTCGCACCAGCGCCTGCAGCTTCACGATGCCCCTCAGCGCGCACAGCGCCGTCCTCGCCTGCACGTCAGTCAGTCAGTGTCAGTCCCAAGAACGCGACCAGAAAAGTAAGTGTTTGGTCTGAATTACCGTACCAGATAGCCTCTGAATGATGCCTGAATCCTGACAGCAGCGGCCGCCTCGACGACGAGGCTGGCCGGCGGCGGCTGGGGCAGCGGCGGCGCCTTGCGGGAGGACAGACGTGCCACAGTGGCCGCCGCCACGTCTGCCGCGGCCGCCGGTACCACCACGACGTGCTTCTTCTCCTCAAACACCGCCTCCGACGTCGCCGACGACCTGGAGGCGCCAAAAATCTCGGAAGCCTCACGCGGCACGACGCCGCGCCCCGGCTCCTCCGGCGTGAGCACCACGGGGCGCCGGAAGCTCCACCTCTTCTCCTTGGGCGCCGCCTCGGCGTGCGGCCTGTCCCGCTTGCCATCCTTCCTGCCGCTGCCGGTCAAGAAGCTCCTGAGCCACCGGCCGGCCCTCCCCATCGCTCCTCCTCCCTCCTCCTCAAACCTCAACCCAACCTAATAACCAGCCTCTGCAAAAAATGAAACGCAGCGTATATTATCATCACCCTCACCGTACTTGCATGGACGCCATGGACACCGTAATCTATGGTTAGCACCTAACAGATTCCGAGGCCGGGCGCGCACGCAGCAGCTTCGTTCGGCCTTGGGCCAAGGCCAACAACCGCCGCGGCGGGCGGCGGGCGGCGGGCGGCGGGCGGCGAGCTACTCCAAGGTAGCAGTCAACGGCGGCGAGGCGAGCCACGTGAAGCGGCCCGCGGAGAACATGGCGCGGATCATCTCCCTGGCTGTCAGAATCATTTTATTATGAATCGGGAAGGACCGCGGGCGGGAGGAGGAGGAGGTGTGGCGAGTGCACGCACGTACACGGCCGGGTCCATGTCACTCAATCATGGGTTGGTTGGTTGGTTGGATCGATCGATCGGTTGGTTAGCCCGCCCTCGTGAGCGGCTGCCCTGCTGCGCAGACAGTCCTAGCTGGTCTCTGTCTTCAGGTTCGTTCGTCTTCCCGGAAGAATCTCAAGTTTCTTTAATGGTGCTGGGCTTGCTGGACAGAAATGCTGCACAAGTTTGACGTTGCCAAGACTGTCAAAGACCCGGAGGGAATCCATGAGCTGCAAGAACCAAAGCATGATACAAGGGTTTCTTGTATCTTTCGTACGGATGCAGAGCAGGTTTGGATTGGATTTTGTGCGGCAAAAGAAGCCAAGCTCACATGTGCTGGACTCTATATTACATGCGATCACTGTTTGGGATTGAATTAGTAGCCATCGAGGGAAATCCACGTATATTTCCTTGGCCCTGTGACAACGGTGCATGTGGGCCAGCCCCCTCCCTCTTCACCACGGCGTCCATCCACTGAACCTGAACCTGAACCTGAACCTGAATACTCATCCGGAGGAGCTGGTGGTACGTAGCTGCCGCTGGAACTAGAGATCAGACCATGGCGTGTGCGCAACGCAGATTATACATCTGGATTTGGAGTAATGCCTGGGAGTGTTGACGGCGACATTGCAGAACCGGAGAGTACCGCTACTGTCCGGTACTGTACTCCTTGCTCATGTCTTAGCTGGATGAAGGGAGCGCACATGAGATGAGTGAGAGACGAGGCACCATCAAGATAGATAGGCCCCGGCTTGGCCTGCTTGCTCCTTCGTCTTCAATGACCGCACGGAGCTGTAGGGCTCTTCCTATGCAGTTGCAGCCGGCTGGTCCAGGGCCTCCAGGGCTCGACCCATCTCCATATGTTCGTGGGAGCGTCTGTCTACAATCGGATACTTCAAATTTGCCAAATCATCCAAAGCGAACGTATGGATTTTGAGCAGTCCAAGCAGAGCTCAAATCTTCAAAACTACTCAAGCCGCCATGTCAGTCACGCGCGGTATATAGTTAGAGCATCTCCGGCCGCGGCCCCAACAGGCCTCCAAGACCAAGACGCATTTTTCTGCGCCGGACAAATGAAATTCGCCCAGCCGTGCTCCCAAGAGTCCGTTTAGCGTCGGATTGGTCCAAAAATGGATCCGGCGATCCCAAGCCAAACCCAGTGCCCTGAGGGTCTCTTGGGGGCGCCGAATGAAACGAAACGACGCGTGTGGCCGATCTGTCGGTGTGATAGGCCTTTCCCTCCCGCCATTTTCTCCCCTCCCCCCGCCATTTGCCCCGGCTACCGCCATTTCCCCCAGATCTCCCCCATGGCGCCGAAGAAGAAATACGAGGCCCCTCGGCGCGTTGACGGTGCACCAGTTCCGCCGACCAAGCAGCCCAGGAAGCCGAGAGCACCGACACCAAGGCCGGAGGGCTTTATGGACGCCGAGTGGCTCGCCGACGAACAGCGCCGCTCGGTGTCCACGACCGACCGGCGCAACCGCCTCCTGAGCCAGAAGTCCCGGGAGATCATGAAGGCCACGCAGGCGGCGGCGGCGAAGAAGCTGGAGGCGACGGAAGCCGCGACGGCGGCGGCGAGGCGTGAGCTCCAGGACACACTCGCGCAGGCTGCGGCGGCCAAGGAGGCAATTTCGGCGGCGGCGACTCTCCGCTCCGGCGGGGTGTTGTTTCCTCTCCCAACTCAGCAGAGCGTCACCTCCCTCGCCGGCAACTTCTCGCCTTCTACGCCGTCGGCATGGGCGGCGTCGCCTGACCACAGCGGCTTCAACCCCAACCTCGCCTTCCCCCACATGCCTCTGCCGCGGACAACCTCGGCGTCCTGCTCGCCGGTCTACTCGCCGACCTACGCGACTACATCTGCCCCGTCCTTGCTGCGCCGAGAATCCATCCCGTTCTCCACGGAGATGGAGGACATCATCGCCGCGGGGTCCGAGGCACACGTCGCGTCGGTTCAGATGCCTTCTTCACCGACGACACTGACTTCGCCCAGCGCGCCGACGAGGAGACGCAAGACTTTGAGTTGGACGACGAAGAAGAGACCCAGGAAGCGCCGGAGGAGTTGGCAGGCAAAGGGAAGAAGAAGAGGAAGAGCGGCGAGCCGTCCTTGAACCTCTACAAGTGGACGGCCAAGGAGGACGAGTGCCTCGCCGAGGCATGGAAGATGGTGAGCTTGGACCCCATCACCGGCTCCAACCAAAACGGCGACACGTACTGGAAGAGGATCAAGGCGGCTTTCGACGAGCGCAAGATGGTCGACCCCAAATTCAAGGACGTCTACATGGAGCGCGGCGCGAAAGCCATGTCAAACCACTGGGCATTGATGGCTTCTCGCCCCTCGTTGGTTACCCCAAGTGGAAGGTTTGAGATGTAGCGCAGCAGCAAGTTTCCCTCGGTGAAGATACCAAGGTTTGTCTCCCGTAGGATTCCGGATATGATAAGTAGGTGTCAGCGGCGCAACTGACGTGGACCTGCACACAGACACAGATAACTTTGTTCCCAACGAAGTTCAGAGAGGTTGTCAATCTCTCCGGTCTTGTTGTTCACAAAGAGTAAAACACAAGGGATAATGATATAAATTGAAAGTAAAATCAAAAAAGTAAAGATAGCGTGGAAACAGTAATAAGGATATGGACCGGGATACGTGATGTTCGCTAGTGATGTCTCTCTCCCAAAAGACGATAAAACTGCTATGCGAGGTAAACAAATTACAGAAGGGCAATTGACAGGATTATGAACGCACCGCAATGCTAACTATGCTACAAAAGAAAGGAAGAGGCTCAAAAGCACGGGCAGTACGCCAAAATAAGTAGACCGAAATCCAACTGCATCTACTACTAATCATCCGCCTTGAGATATCTATCCAGAACATCTCGCTGGTATTAATTTGCGAGCCCCACCCAAAGTGTAAACCCAAAGCAACAGACAACTGCATTAAAAGGCACTTTGCTTAAAGTAAACAATCCTTGCAACCGCGGTTACAAGCACCGTTGTTTTCCCCCTTGTGGCAACAGCACATCCTCTAGACTCATGTTTCTGTCACTCAAGCGTGTCATCGGGGGGCATGAACCCACAATCGAGCATAACGTTCCCTCTTGGAGTCACTACCTACTACTTGGCCAAAGCAATAAACAACAACGGAGAACATGCAAGAATTACTTAGGAACAAAAATATAAGAGATAAAAACCAAATATATTACTCTATCACAATCTGAACATAATCTCATAATCCATCAGATCCCATCAAACTCAGCATAGCAATAGCAGAAAGATTACAAAAGTGCCTCGATCAGGTAGAGATCCTCACGAGGTCTAAACCATGAAGAACAAAGAGGGGAGGAGAACATCACATAGCTACTGATCACGGACCGATGGTCCAAGAAAAACTACTCACGAGACATCCGGGGAGCATCCATGGTGGAGAGGAGACTCCCGGAGGTCGGCCCTCCCTCCGGCAGGGTGCCGAGAATAGGTCTTCTGGTGCTCCCGATCTCGTAAGCGCGGCGGCGGCGGAACAGAGGAGAGATCGCGAAAAAGGGTTATGTCTTCGGAGTTTCCCCGTGACGGAGAATAAATAGGCGAAGGGGGCAGCCAGAGGTGGACCAGTGGCCCCAAGCGCCCCCCTGGCGCGGCCAGGGGTGGGGCCGCCTGGGCCCCTGGCTCCCCTCTGGCCCCACTCGGGCTCTTCGCGAAGCTTCCTGTACGCTGATTTTTCCTGTATTTTTCCCGGAATTTTTCTGGCACTTTTTATATGGGGGAAAACTGAAATAGAAAAACAGCAGAAAACAGGAACTGGCACTGGGGTGCACTGAGTTAATAGGTTAGTCCAAATATGATCAAAAGTGTATGAAAGTGTATCTAGATCATAGCAATATCACACAAAAAACATGCATGGAGCAAGCAGAAATTATAGATACGTTTTGGATGTATCAGGCGTCGGTGCAGACGGCGTGCAACAAGTGGCACGGCATCCAAGAGGAGGTGAACGCTCGGCCGGAAAGCGGCGCCAGCGCCGATCAAAAGGTATGATCTCGACGCGAACTCGCCGCAATCTCGTCGTTCACACGCCTATACTGACATCCGTTTGGTAGTACGCGCGCATGTTCAGCATGTATCGAGATGACACCAGCACCGAATTCAAGTTCATCCACGTCTTCCCGCTGATCGAAATGTGTGACAAATGGGCGGAATGCCGCGTGATGCTCGCCAAGACCAAGAACGGCGTCTACGACCCAGACGCGCCGGCGCCGCCAGCGTCCGAAGGGCGCCCCGCCGAGGGTAACAAGAAGGCCAAGGCGTCGAGGCCGCGACGCCGGTTGCCGAGCGGCTGCAGTCGGCCATCGAGAGATGCATCGCCGACGCCGCAAGCAACGCCGCGATCAGGGAGGAGACGTCCAGGGCGAGGTGGGCCGAGATTTTGGGCAAGCAGGACGCCAAGCTTGACCTCCCGAGGAACACCGCCACCGCCAAGAAGAGGAACACCGATCTCGCCTTCCTGTCGACAATGGCGACGATGGATTTGGGATCGGTGGACGCGCAGATGAGGGCCCGGCTTGTCTCCGAGCGCGACAAGTTCTTGCCCCAAATGGCGCCGCCCGTTGTCACGCTGCCGGTGCCCCCCACAGCCCCGGCTGCGCTGGGCGTGCCTGCCTCGCCCACGCCGGACACTCCGTCGACTCCGGACACGCCGTCCATGCCGGTTGAGACATTCGGCGAGCCACTGTCTTCTGCGGTCGACCTGGACGGCCCGCTTTGAGCTGCCGGTCGGCCTAGTTTTTTGTTCCCCGCGTAGATCACGCTGCCTGTGGCATGTTTGATCGCCGAACCGTGGCATGTTGATCGCCGAACTTTGCTGTTTTTTGAAGCGGGAAGAAAACTATTCGAACTTGTGTGCGCGTCGCCGTTTTCTTGGGTTCGCCCTTGGGGGGCGCGGCTGGGGGAAACTCGCCCCAAGCCGACCGCCCGAGCGCCCCCCAAGCGGCGCTAAAATAGCGCCCGTTTGATTACAAAGTTGTCCTTTCATTGGATTCTGTAAAAGCAACTCTATACGCCTGGGCAATCCGACATCTTTTGAATCCGATTCATATGGGTGGGACGAATACGATAAGGGTCTATTTAGACTTTATTTACGTGTTATATAGTTATGTCACAAGTGATATGATACGGTACTATGATCTATTCACGAATTAGTCCAAAAAACTAGCTTTACTTATTTGTTCGTCTAGTCTTTTTTGTTTGTTTGTCGCACTGAAAGAGAAGCCCGACAAGATTTGTTCGTCACGTTTCATGGGCCATTGTCAAGATGGACAGGCCAAAGTGTGCGGGACCTCTCACAACCTTGTTTTTTATTTTTTTATTTTTATTGTTTTCTCTTTTTCTTTTTTCATTTATTTGTACTTTAAAATAATCTAAACAAATATGTTAAAAATACATTACATAAATATTTAAAAAAATTAATTTAACATTTTAAGAATATTATGTACATATAGAAAAAAATGTCATGTATAAAAAATACATTATGTATGAAACAATTCTTTATGTTATTTAATGAAATGTTAATCAAGCTTTTGAAAAAAAATACTATGTATGGCATTTTTTAATCATATATATGAAAAATGGTGATCATGTATTTAAAAAATGTTAATCATATATGCAACAAAAATTGATTGTGTATTTAAAATAGCTAATCATGTATTAAAAAGTATTACACGTTTATGAAGAAAATATTGATCATGTATTTAAAATTATATTGAAAAAATATACACTGTGTATGAAAAATATTGATCAAATATTTTAAAAATGTTAATCATATATCTAATAAATACTAAAAATTACAAAGCTATTCACGCAATTATATATTTATTTAAAATTATATAACATATATGCTTTTATACGAGTTAAATACAGTCTAATTTTTAAAAATTATACATAATGTATATGATGATATTACATTTGCAAATATTTTATTATTTATATGATATACATAATTTATATAATGATATTACATGTAGATAATAATATGTCATTAAAAAAACATGTTTTCATATCATATAAATTTATTTATAATTCTTTATTTGATAATTTAGTTATATGGATTTTAGTATTAAATAAGTAATTTTTCATATTTGCATTTAATAAGCTAATATTTTTGTATTTAATAATTTATTTTTATGAATTTTTAAATCTATGTGTGAATAATTAAATTTTTAGTTATTCTTCCTATTTATATTATTCGTAACACATGATTATAATTTTTTTATTTTACGGGTTATTTTTAAATAAACTAGGAGTACAAATGGATTCTGCAACCCGTTTTGAGATAAAACGATTAAAAATGCTACACTTATAGGCTTATCACGGGAGTTTTACGAGACCTTTCTCTAATAATCTCTCGCTTCCCCTGCCCCCCCCGGTGGGGCCATGTTGTTCCCTTAGTCCAATAAGCAGAATCTAAATAGTGTTTAGCCCGTGAATCCCACGTAAAATCCCGTGAGTGTAGTATTATTGTAAAATGATACAAAGAGGTCGTATTATTATATGAAAATAGTGTTGTGATTATCTATTGGTTAGTGATACTCGTATCGACCCGAAGGTTGCGGGTTCTGACCCCTCTTGTGTGCCTTTTTTGAATACTCGAGTAACATGTGGGATCATCTTATTATTAGAATGACATGTGAGTTAATTATCGCCGCACTGGCACGCCATACGCGCATACAGATGAAGGTATTATATTTGTATGCTTGGATATTAAAGCATCAATTTGATGTATTTTACAACTTTATATACTAAAATGATAGTGGTACAAGTTAAGTCACTTACAATGTAACAGATCAACTGAACCGTTTTCTCCTCGCGCACGCGGTACCCAGCCCAGGCGACGACCCATTTTGAAACCTGTGGCCTTAGGGTCTTCGAGGCGTGGTGGATCCCGGTCCTTGCCGATGGGGGGGGGGCTACTGTTTCGTTTTTAGTCGTTTTCTCGACCGGTTTAGGGTTTGTGTCATGTTCAGGAAGTCAAGACGACGGCGGTTTCCTGAAGATGGATTAAAGTTCTACCCGTGCCTCTCGCGTCATCGAAGGGCGTGTGGAGATATGTTTTCGGTGGATCTTGTGGGATTCATAGCGTGTCTTTAGTGGATCCGATCTTCGTTTGTCTGTGTTTGTGTGTCTACAAATTAGATCATCGATGGTTGTTGTTGTGATGGTTGGTGTTGTGATGCGCTGGTATTTTAGGGTCTTAGCACGACGACTTCTTGATTGTGTACTATAACAAGGTTTACCCGATTCCGATGAGGGAGGGCGATGACGGTGGTGCGCCTTCGACTCGCTTCATTGTCTGTAATTGTCGCTAGGTAGTGACTTTGATGTATTCTTGCACTGCCATGATGTTTGATGAATAGATTTATGTTTTTATTTTATAAAAAGGCACCCCCAATGTATTTAACTTCAAATTTATCAAGAAAAAAGAGTGTCGGTGTGGTAATATGTCCCAATCATTCCTTTCGTGTGTTTCGGTTAGGAAGGATATTCTTTCCTCCACTCCCTCTAGCCTAGCTAGATAGAAAGGAGGTATTTTTGTTGCTCCAATCCGCACGTAACCATACTGCCGCTTTCTTCACATCCCCGCAAAGAAAAGACAACACATAAAGAAAGGAAAACAAAAAAAAGGAAAGAAATTCCCACTCGTTCGGCTGCTCGATGGCTTCATCGTCAGACCCCTTCTTCTTCTTCCCGATCCTTTTCTTCGTTAAGCAGAAGAACGTCCTCCATCCACGAGCGATCCCATCGCCAGTTCCATTCACCCGAGTCCACAGCACGAGCACGAAGCACCAGTGGACTCACAGTAAAATGGCACCATCTCACGTGAAACTGCCGCCTTGTTCGCGCGACGTCCGAGGAGGTCAGTCAGATCCTCGAGAAACGAACAAAATATAGTACTAGTACAGTACGTAGCTGTATCGCTCCGATCCAAGCCGACGGCGGCCGGATTCGAGCTCACGTGGCGGAGCGCACCGCCCGTCGCTCGCCCGCCTTTCCACCCACTGAACGAACGTTCTCGTGAGCGCTCCGCGTGGCCGTCGTTATCTCGGCGGGCCGACGCGTCAGTGGAGCGGAGAGCTCACCCCCCGCCGACCGTTTGCTTGCTACTTTCCTCTGCTCCAGCCTGCCTATTAAACCCAACGTTACTCTTCCTCGGCTTCCCTGCCAGTTCCATTGCTCCCCCCTCCCAGATTTGAATCGAGAGAGAGAGGCAGAGAGAAGTAGATCCAGGGAGGAGGAGGAGGGAGATGGCGGACTGGGGACCGGTGGTGATCGCGACGGTGCTGTTCGTGCTGCTCACGCCGGGGCTGCTGTTCCAGCTGCCGGCGCAGGGCCGGATCGTGGCCTTCGGCAGCATGCACACCACCGGCCTCGCCATCCTCGTCCACGCCGTCATCTACTTCGCCCTCATCACCATCTTCCTCATCGCCATCGGGGTCCACATCTACGCCGGCTAATCCCCTTCTTCGCCGGACTTCCTTCCATCTCCGGCTCTCCGCTATTAAGATCTCATACTACTGTATTACTACTGTTGTGCCCTGTAGCTTCTGGTACTCCGTATATGGTTAATGTGTTTGTTCGGCTGGGATTTCGTTTCTGAATTCAGATGGCTGGCATGCGCTCTCAGCTGGGATGTTAATTTATCTATATATCCGTTTCTTGATCTCCAATTTCTTATTTTGTGCATTCTTCGGACTATATCCGTTTTTTACATCCATGGAGAAAGCTATGTGCTCCAGTTATCTGAATGAACGCACGTCACTCAAAATCAAACGATGAGGAACAAAAACCATTCCAACTTTGTTGCGTGCACTCTGCAATCTTTGAGAGGGGAATCGTACCCTACCGCAACAAGGTTAAATTTGAGAACATATCCGCAGCTGAGTCCTTTCCCAGTTCTTCAGCTTGTACTGGTGATAAGGCTGTAGCTTAGGCCTTTTCCAGTAGGCGAAAAATCTGATATGCCAAGGTAAGAGGGGACAGATGTAAGTAGGCGGAAAATCTCATGTGCTAGAGGTAATTAAAAGGAAACAAAAAGGACTTTGATTATCCTAAGAGGAAACTTCTCTACTGCTAAAGCACAATCCTAGACTAGTTTGATATTCAGGCATCCATCCAAAAGCAATCATTTGACATTCAGGTATCCATCTAAAGTTCTAAACCCATATTATGCATTAATTTAATTAAACAAAAACTACTTTTTCCGTTCCAAAATTACGTTCACAACTTTGTAATAAAGCTAGTACAAAGTTGTACTAAGCTAAGAAAGTTATTTTGAAACGGAGGAAATAATTAATACCTTGATTAAGTCAGAAATTTCTCTATGCATGCATCCATCTAAAGCAAAAACATAATCAATTTAATTAAATTAATTTTATTAGAATATTAACTAAATTTAAAAAATGCTTAAAACTCGATTAACATCAGATTTTTTTAGCACTAAATCAATGCTAAAAAAATTCCTTGTCATTCTTTAGTCATACTCAAATTAAATTAAATCTCATCAAAATCTAAAGTCTATCTAAAGACATTTTCTGCATTAATTGAACTAAATCAAAATTAAATAATAAATAAATAAATATATATTTTTTGTCTATCATTATCTAAATTAAATCAAATGTTACTGCCATATCAACTCGATTAAAAATTTCTTATCATTCCTTATTCAAATTGTTTTTTATTAACATCAGATATTTCAGCCCTCAGCAAGCATATTTTTATCATTGCACGGATCCAGACGCAAAGACATTGCCATTTGAGTAAGTTAAAAAGTTCGCTAGATAAACTAAAGGCGTGTTCAGCGACCTTCTGCTTAGAAGGTGAGGGCTTTACCATTTCACTTGGATTGTTGTGAATATTTACTTTTAATACATTATTTGTATTTTAAGTTCATTTAATTTTAATTTTATCTTCTTATTAGATTTTTTTCTCAGTTCTGAAAATTATAATAATAATCTCTACTTTTTTAGCGAGGAATTTATTTATAAATTTATCATGTGAAATTTCAATTATTCTAGGCAGCATGTTATATTTATATTATTTTTTAAACAACAACTTTTTTTTGTCTTCTAAAATATAACAATTTCGTAGGTGTTCTTTATAATGCCTCCTATGGTAAGCTTTAGTGAATTTTATCACTTATTCATTGCAATTTTAGAACTTTTTCTTTTTTATGGCAATTTTAATAAATAGAAACATGACATTTTTATTATCAATTGGATGATAATTTTATTATTAAGAGCATGCCATCTGAATAAATAAAAACATGAATTTCTATTTTTAAAATGACGATAATTTTATTTTAAGCCTGATGGCAGTTTTATTATTGAGAACAATAACATCATTATTATTATTGATATAACATTTTTGTTATTAAAAGAATTGTAGTTTTATTATCAAGAGGGTTACAATTTAAGTTTTATTGCCAAGATAAATTTCTTTTGAATGATATGGGTTTAAAAAAATCACAGTAGATCAAGTAAAGCAAAATTTAACATCATGGCATTCTTGTTTGTGGTCCTTGGAAAATAAGTAAAAAATATTCTTCAAAACATGGCATTTCTTAGCATAAATTAGGAAAAAAGTCAGTTTTACAAAATGACCTGTAAATTTCCATAAATTAAAATACCTGGCTTCACGTCGCTTGTTGGATCAGCGCGATTAAACGGCGCGGTTGATGGAAGTGCACCATCCGTCGGAAGAGATGAATCCTTTCCCTTGGCCTTTGCTCGATCGGTCGTCAGCAGCTTCCGAATCGAATTCTACTCCGCTGAAAAATCACTTCGAACCGGCACACACACCAACAATTCAACCCGGATTTCCTACTGAATTCGAACCGGACAAACTATTCTTGACTTCACATCTATCTATCTACTACAAAGTATATGTGTACGAACAAGGGAATACGTACGGCACGATGAAATCGATGATCCATACGATGTCGCAGCCGGGGGAAAGTGCTATCGAAGACGCGACTCTCGACGACGACGTGGTCACGGAGATCCTGCTGAGGCTACCGCCGGCCTCCGTGCTCCGTTGTCGAGCCGTCTGCAAGGCGTGGCACCGGATAACCACCGACCCCTCGTTCCTCGCCGCCCACACCGATCGGCGGCCGGCCAAGCTGCTCGTCGAATCGAGAGGAGAACCATCTCTTCTAGACACCATCCCGCTCTCTCTGCAACTCGGCGGCGACGACGACGACGACGACGACGACTTGATGGCGCGCCGGAGCCAGCTCCATTGCCCCGAGCACTGTGAGGTTTTCGGCCTACGGGGCGGCTGCGACGGGCTCCTGCTGTTCGAAAAAAGCCCTTTGAAATTTTTCACTTCCGATTTCATGGTGTGCAACCCGGTGACCAGGCGGGGTTCTTGGTTGGACCTGACGCCGCCTTCTTGCCCCGGCCTTGTCAGGCTGTGCGGCTTCTACCGCCACGGCCCGTCCGGCGAGCACCGGCTTCTCGTTCTCGCCGAGGAACCGGAACCTGGCCCGCCGGCGCACTACGTTTACTCAATGGCCGCCGCCGCAGCCGCCACCTCACAACCGCCTCGCCGTCTCGGACCGGTGGCCGACGGCGTGGTCCTAGACATGTTCACCCATTTCATCGTCCAGTACGCCCACCACCGGGGCAGAATTCACTGGACGACGCATCCTGTGGCCTGTAGCGCCGGCAAGATCCTGGCGTTCGACACGGTGGCGGAGGATTTCCGGCTGATACCGCTCCCGCCGTGGCCGAGGGAATACGGAGAGGTCTGCCTCCTGGAGTTGGACGGTAGGCTGGCCGCGACGGCCACCGAACACCATGAAGATTCCATTCAGCTCTGGATGCTCGACGACGACGAGAGATGGTCACACCGTTTCCAGATCGACCTGCCGCCGCTCTTCAATGGACGTTGGTTGATGAGCGCCGGTGTCCCCGACGTGGTTTTTGTGGTAAGCCTCTGTCGTCATGTCAAGGCCATGTACCATCTTAAGGAGAAGAGGATCATAAAGAAGATGGACTTTGTATCGGCTTCCTGCTTCCTCTTCAAGGAAAGCCTTGTGGAGCACGCCTTCTTGGATCCATATTAAGTTTCCACATGAAATTGCCACGATGAACCGATGTGCTCAACTCACAAGGATCCACCTGCCGCCCGTTGTGCTCAACTCAATCAACATATATGGATGTAGGCTGCCTTCAATTAAAATAAGAAAAATCAATATAATGTCGTTTGCCTAGATGAAAGTTAACAAAGTCTCATCTAGACGAGGTCGTTTCATATCAAAAGTGGAGACGTGCACTTTGCTGCCCCGTTTTATTTTTAGCATTTTACGTTGAAGTTTTGCTTTTGTGGTTAAGTTTGAGTTTTGTTTTACCTATTTAAGTCCAAAAAATACACAAATGGTTCTCATATGGCAAGTTTAGGCGCGAGGGGTTGCAATTAACCGGAAAAAGCAACTTTTTTTTTTATCAAAAACGGACTAAACACGAAAGTTATCATGTATTAGCGAAAGTTATCATCTTTCACGCGTTGAAGTTGCCACAAAAACGCCATGAGCTGCCACCCCAAACCGTGATGTGCGGTCGGTATCGGCGTCCAAAGATTAAGATAAGTTATCGATGTTGCAAATAGGTGATACGTCCCAAACGTATCTATAATTTCTGCTTACTCCATGCATGTTTTGTGTGACTTTGCCATGTTTTGTTTGAACTTTCATACACTTTTGAGCATATTTGGACTAATCTATTAACCCAGTGCACCCAGCTGCCAGTTGCTGTTTTCTGCTATTTTTGTATTTCAGGTTTTCCGGCCATTAAAAGTGCTCCAAAAAATCCGGAAAAATCAGATAAAAAATCAGCGACACGGAAGCTTCCGGAAACACCAAAGGAGGGAAGGGGGCTACCAAAGGGACTCCAGAAGGGTCCCTGGCGCGGCCCCACCCTAGGCCGTGCCAGGGAGCCTCCTGGCTGCCCTGTGGCCCCTCTCGGTGCCCCCTTCGCCTATATTTAGCCCTCGGGGTGGAAACCCCTAATATCGATCTCTTTTCCGCGATCTCGCCTCTGTACCGCAGCCGCCGTTTAAAGATCGGGGATGCCTGGAGAAGCTGCCCCGGCACCCTGCCGGGAGGAGGAACCCCCTCCGGGAGACCATCCATAGCCATGGACGCCTCCCGTATGTACCGTGAGTAGTCCCCCTTGGACCATGGGTCCGTGGCCAGTAGCTATGTGATGTTACTCTCCCCTCTTTGTGCTTCCACTTTCGAGACCTCGTGAGCTGCCTCACATGATCGAGGCACCTTTGTAATTTTCTGCTGTTGCTATGTTGAGTTTGTTGGGATCTGATGGATTATGAGACTATGTTTAGATTGTGATGACTAATATATTTGGTTCTTCTCTTTTATATCTTGTTCTTGAGTAAATTCTTGCATGTTCTCCGTTGCCGTATTTTACTTTGGCCAAGTGATTTGTTGCAACTCCAAGAGGGAGCGTTATGCTTGATTGTGGGTTCAGCCCCTTGATGTCTAGCTTGAGTGACAGAAACATGAGACTAGGGGATGTGCTGTTGCCACCTGGGATAAAACAACGGTGCTTGTATCCGCGGGTGCAAGGATTGTTTACTTTACGCAAAGTTCTTTTAATGCAATTGTCCGTTGCTTTGAGTTTACACTTTGGGTGGGATTCGCAACTTAATACCAGTGAGATGTTCTAGATAGATATCTCAAGGTGGATGATTCGTAGTAGATGCAGTTGGATTTCGGTTTACTTACCTTGGCGTACTGCCCATTTCTTTTGAGCCCTTCCTTTCTTTGCAGCATAGTTAGCATTGCGGTGCCTTCATAATCCTGTCAATTGCCCAACTGTGATTTGTTTACCTCGCTAGCGCTTTTATCGTCTTTTGGGAGAGAGACATCACTAGTGAAATCATGTGACCCCGGTCCATCTTCACATTATTGTTTACACCCTTTGTTTACTTTCAGTCTTTACTTTCAGTTGCCACTATTATTATCTCTTGAGTTGATCCTTTGTAAACAGCAAGGCCGGAGGAATTGAAAACTCCTCTGTACTCGTTGGGAGCGAAGTTATTTGTATCTGTGTGCAGGTCCACGTCAAGCGCCGTGACACCTACTTGTATCTCTTGGAGTCCTACTGGTTCGATACTCAACCTTAGCATCTTTGCTAAGGGAAACTTGCTGCTACACTGCATCTCACCTTCCACTTGGGGTAACCAACGAGGGCGAGTATTATCTCGTGTATCAAGCGAATTTCTGGCGCCGTTGCCGGGGACTCCAGTCTACAAGATAGGGGAGTTGCACACTATCTTTTATCTTTGCTTTTTAGTCTTGTTAGTTTACCTTTCAGTTTTTACTTTTGTGTCCCTTATCAAAAATACCAAAAATACCTGCTGCTACCATGGGTTCCAATGAAAACATCAAGTTGTGTGACTTCACTAGTCACAACAACAAAGACTTTATCTGCACTCCTATTGCCACACCTGCCACTTCAGCTACCTCTTATGAAATTAAACCTGCTTTTCTGAACCTTTTTATGAAAGATCAATTCTCTGGTGCTAGAGATGCTGCTGCTTTGCATTTAAATAATTTTATTGAGCTTTGTGATATGCAAAAGTACAAAGAAGTAGATGGTGAAATTGTTAAGCTTAAGATTTTTCCTTTCTCTTTGAGGGATGAAGCTAAAATCTGGTTTCAATCCTTGCCTAAGAATATCATAGATTCTTGGGATAAGTGCAAGGATGCTTTTATCGGGAAGTACTACCCACCTGCTAAAATTATTCAATTGAGGAGTAACATTATGAATTTCAGGCAATTGGATAATGAACACGTTGCCCAGGCATGGGAACGAATGAAGACGCTTGTCAAGAACTGCCCCACACATGGACTGACTACCTGGATGGTTATCCAGACTTTTTATGCAGGCTTGAACTTTACCTCGCGGAACCTGTTAGATTCGGCCGTGGGAGGAACTTTTATGTCAACCACACTTGGTGCTGCCACAAAGCTACTTTATGAGATGATGCTGAGTTACTCTCAGTGGCACACCTAAAGATCTCCAACTGGTAAGAAGGTAAATTCTGTCTAGGAGATCTCCTCTCTAAATGAAAAGGTTGACCTTATCATGTCTCTACTTACTAAGCAAGCTCCTATTGATCCTCAGAATGTTCCTTTAAATTCCTTGATTGCGCAAGAACAAATAGATGTGAACTTTATCTCTAGAAACAACTTCAACAATAATGCTTATAGGGGCAACTTTGCTAGTAATCCTAAGCCGTTTCCATCCACTTATGGGAACAACAACACCTACCCTAGCAACAAGAACCCCACCTCTGAACTAGAGAGTATGCTTAGAGACTTTATCACTACCCAAAAAGCCTTCAACAAGAATGTGGAAGAAAAACTAGCTAAATTAGATAATCTTTGTTTGAAGGTAGATAACTTAGCCCTTGATGTTGAGATGTTAAAAATTAGAACCTCTCCCCTTGAGGAGAGTAAGGTCACTCCTATTAATGCTATCCAGTTACAAATCAATGAAAATATTAGGACGATGGCTAAACTCAAAGAAAGATGGGCTAGAGAAAAAGAGGAAGAGGATAGAATTATGAGCCTTCCTACTTACCACATAGTAGCTACTATCCAAGTAGTTGAGGATGTCCAAACTGTTAGCACCCATCACACCCCTAGTCCCACTGGACCTATCAATGGTGATGCTACCACCTCAACCATAGATGAAAAAACCTCTATGAACATAGAGGCTTTCAAACAAGTGAGCTTAAATGATATCACTACCTCCTTGATAGATAGTAGTGACCTAGACTTTGACAACTGCACTTTATCTGAAGTTATTGGTTTCCTACATAAGATGTCTAGAGACCCCCACACTAGCACACTTTATCTTGCCTTCAGAGAGCATATCACCAATGCTCTAATCAAAGTTAGGGAGGAGAAGCTTAGACTAGAAGCCTCCATACCTAGGAAGCTAGAAGATGGTTGGGATCCTATGATAAAAATCAAATTGAATAACTTCTCTTGTTATGCTCTTTGTGATGTTGGAGCAAGTACCTCTGTTATGCCCAAAAGAATGTATGATATGCTTGAATTGAAACCTTTTAATCCCTGTTCTTTTGGTGTTCGTCTTGTTGATTCTTCCGTAAAGAAACCTTTGGGGAAGATCGACGATGTTCTTATCATTGTCAATGACAATTATGTTCCCGTTGATTTTACTATTATGGACATTGAATGTGAACCTTCTTGTCCAATTATTTTGGGACATCCTTTTCTTCGCACAGTTGGTGCTGTTATTGATATGAAAGAAGGGATTATAAAATTCCAATTCCCTCTCAAGAAAGGGATGGAACAATTCCCTAGGAAAAAGATTAAGTTACCTTTTGAGTCCGTCACACGGGCTAGTTATTTTCTTGAAAAGACTTGATCTTCTGCTTTAAGCCTAGCTAATGGTTCTAAAGAAGCGCTTTCTGGAGGCAGCCCGCAACGAACTTAGGTTTTTCTTTTTGCTTTTATTCTGTTCTTAGTGGTCTTGATGATTGTTACTACTATAGCAACATCATTGTATCTTTACTTTTCAAGCTTTGTGCCAAGTTTAGCCTCATATGACAAGGGAAGTGAAAGTTGTGACATGCTGTCCAGAAAACAGATTCTGTCCTCGTGACTAGAAAAATCAGAGAAAAATCCCATTTCATATTTTTAGCTGAATTTTTTACACAGCGTGATCTATACAATTACTAAACTTGCGTATGTTCTGAGTTTTTTGATTTGAGTTGCAGAAGTATCACTAGAAAATTCTTTTCTACCTGCTGTTCTGTTTTTCACAGATTCTGCCACGTTTTGTCTCTCCTTACTTTTGCAAACCTTAAGCTTGCTTTTTCTTTGCAAAAACTTTTTGGAAATCTTGAGAAACAGTAGCTCTTCAAGATTATATTTATTTACTGTAGAGAAAATATATTTTATTATGGGTACTAACCTCTCTAATCAGCCTACAATGAGTTATGTATGAAGGGAGTTTTCAAGTGTGCGATGGAAGATGATGAAAGAAGATCTTGGAGTGTCAAACGCTCAAGCTTGGGGATGCCCATGTGCACCCCCAATAAATATTCAAGGAGTCTCAAGCGTCTAAGCTTGGGGATGCCCCCGTGCATCCCCTTCTTCATCAACAATTATCAGTTCGTCCCTCGTTTCACTATATTTTTATCACTTTATGCGTTGTGTGCTACGCTTGGAGCGTCTCGCTCTTTACTTTTCTAGGTTTTTTTTGCTTTGTTTGCTGTTGTAACAAGTTAGGCCCCAGCTTACTCTTTTGTGTGGGAGAGATACACGCTCCGCTTGAACTAGAACTCCTCATAGGATTTGCATGCTTATTCTTTTAATTGTGAGTTGTTCTTTTTCTTTTCTTAGCTGCTGCTCTGTTTAGTTGTAGTGCTTTAGTTTTTCTAGAGCTTTTGTTTTGTTTTAGGTTGAACTTTCTATAGGTTGCCTGTTTTATCTTGCTAGAGAGTTTGCCTGTTGCACTGAGTTTTGTGTCTTGACTAGAAGTAGGCAGTTGAAGTTGCTATTCTCTTTGTAGTAGTAACTTGCAATAGTTTTGAGGTATTGACTAGAGTAATGTTTGAACTTTTGGTGTCAAGAGCTCGAGCCTATTAGTGATAGATGTCGTATTTTGGGCAATCCGTGTCTTTTTCAAAAACCGAAAACCCCTATTGAGAACTCTAGCTACTAGATGGATCACTAACCTCTGGAGGGTTCGAATATTAGAGTACACTCACGTACCATGAGTCGAGGATGCGCAAGGATAACCAAACCCCCATACACTCCTCCTCGGGGTACTTGTCTCTTTGTGAACCTCCTGATTAGATTGAGAGTTACCGATAATAAGTGCATGAGTTCTTCGGACTAATGTGAGTATTCGAAAGTTGACACTTCCACCCACCTATACTTTTTCTAGCCTCTTCAGTACCGTGCATTTCCCTTTCTCACCTTGAGAGTTGGCGCATACTTCTGCGGTGCATCCAATCCCTTGGCATGATACGCTCTGTCATCATAAGCCTCCTTATATCCTTCCTCAAAACAGCCACTATACCTACCTACAAGGCATTTCCATAGCCTTTCCGAGATACATTCCCATGCAACATCCACCTTATCATGACTTGATCCTCATGTCATACATGCTACATCCTGCTATCCTGGTAGAGGCATACATTTGCATCATGATAGTTATATTTTATTTATGTGAGTACCATTGTAAAGTGTGAAAGATCTCCTATATTCTTGTAAAATATAGAGTGTTGCCCCTAAAGTGAGGAAAAGATCCCAAAGAGGACAAAATCAAAAGATCCCAAAGAGGACAAATGAGAGTTAAATAGAAAGAGCCATTGAGGCCACCAAAAAATAAAAAAAATAGAAAAAATAGAAAAAGAAATAAAAAGAGAGAAGGGGCACACTACTATTCCTTTTGAGAGATCCACACTAGTACTTCATCCTCTATCCCTTGTACTCCATAGAGATCATCATCATGCATATAGCTATGTGGGGACCTTCACACTATAGAACTTGGCTTGTATATTCCAATGATGAGCCTCCTCAAACGAGCTCTAGGTCTTCTTGAGCAAGCAAGTTAGATGCACCCCCACTAGTTCCCTTGGAGAGCTTTTAGCTCACATGTGCATCCGTTGCATGGAAATCCCTACTCCTCACATCATATCTATCATATGGCCTTCTCTCGCCTATGATTGTCCTCATTGATTTGAGCCTTTCACACCTTTTTGTCTTCCTCCTCCACCTTCTTTCTGTTTCTCCTTTTAGGTGTCAACTTTCTTGCTCACGCTCATCCATTGCATGAGTGCTCAAAATATCGAAAGGGAGTGGATCAGTTTGACTTGTACCTGACTAGTGGTCTGGGGACGAGTCAAGATAAGAATCCAAAGGAGACTTAAGTGTGAAACTTTAGTAGATAGTTTTTCTCAACAACCTTTTTTTCTCTCTTTTTCCCAGTCCCCTGGTTGCACGCAAACACCATCTGGAGGCACTCGAGTCACGGACAGCGAGAGCTCTTGCACCATTTGTTCTTTTGTTGCTTGTGTCAATGCTAATATAGACTCTTGCTTTTTAAGACTTGAATTGAATTGCATGCTTTGATTATTTTACTTAAAAGTCCTTATATGGTTGTGTGGCATGTCACCACAGAAATTATGCTTGTTATCATTTACCTACTCGAGGAAGAGCAGAAATTAAGCTTGGGGATGTTGATACGTCCCAAACGTATCTATAATTTCTGCTTGCTCCATGCATGTTTTGTGTGACTTTGCCATGTTTTGATTGAACTTTCATACACTTTTGAGCATATTTGGACTAATCTATTAACCCAGTGCACCCAGCTGCCAGTTGATGTTTTCTGTTGTTTTTGTATTTCAGGTCTTCCGGCCATTAAAAGTGCTCCAAAAAATCCGTAAAAATCAGATAAAAAATCAGCGACATGGAAGCTTCTGGAAACACCAAAGGAGGGAAGGGGGGGGCCACCACAGGGACTCTAGAAGGGTACCTGGCGCGGCCCCACCCTAGGCCGCGCCAGGGAGCCTCCTGGCTGCCCTGTGGCCCCTCTCGGTGCCCCCTTCTCCTAATTTAGCCCTCGGGGTGGAAACCCTTAATATCGATCTCTTTTCCGCGATCTCGCCTTTGTACCGCTGCCGCCGCCGTTTCAAGATCGGGGATGCCTGGAGAAGCTGCCCCGGCACCCTGCCGGGAGGAGGAACCCCCTCCGGGAGACCATCCATAGCCATGGACGCCTCCCGTATGTACCGTGAGTAGTTCCCCTTGGACCATGGGTCCGTGACCATTAGCTATGTGATGTTCCTCTCCCCTCTTTGCGCTTCCACTTTCGAGACCTCGTGAGCTGCCTCACATGATCGAGGCACCTTTGTAATTTTCTGCTGTTGCTATGCTGAGTTTGTTGGGATCTAATGGATTATGAGACTATGTTCAGATTGTGATGAGTAATATATTTGGTTCTTCTCTTTTATATTTTGTTCTTGAGTAAATTCTTGCATGTTCTCCGTTGCCGTATTTTACTTTGGCCAAGTGATTTGTTGCAACTCCAAGAGGGAGCGTTATGCTTGATTGTGGGTTCAGCCCCTTGATGTCTAGCTTGAGTGAAAAAAACATGAGTCTAGGGGATGTGCTGTTGCCACCAGGGATAAAACAACGGTGCTTGTATCCGCGGGTGCAAGGATTGTTTACTTTATGCAAAGTTCTTTTAATGCATTTGTCCGTTTCTTTGAGTTTGCACTTTTGGGTGGGATTCGCAGCTTAATACTAGCGAGATGTTCTAGGTAGATATCTCAAGGTGGATGATTCGTAGTAGATGCAGTTGGATTTCGGTCTACTTACCTTGGCGTACTGCCCATTTCTTTTGAGCTCTTACTTTCTTTGCAACATAGTTAGCATTGCGGTGCCTTCATAATCCTGTCAATTGCCCAGCTATGATTTGTTTACCTCCTAGCACTTTTATCGTCTTTTGGGAGAGAGACATCACTAGTGAAAATCACGTGACCCCGGTCCATCTTCACATTATTGTTTACACCCTTTGTTTACTTTCAGTCTGTACTTTCAGTTGCCACTATTATTATCTCTTGCGTTGATCCTTTGTAAACAACAAGGCCGGAGGAATTGACAACTCCTCTGTACTCGTTGGGAGCAAGTTATTTGTATCTGTGTGCAGGTCCACGTCAAGCGCCGTGACACCTACTTGTATCTCTTGGAGACCTACTGGTTCGATACTCAACCTTAGCATCTTTGCTAAGGGAAACTTGCTGCTACACTGCATCTCACCTTCCACTTGGGGTAACCAACGAGGGCGAGTATTATCTCGTGTATCAATAGGTAAGAAAATATAATTGTATAGTTTAGGAAGCAAACATGCGATGAAATTACCGCTAGTGCCAATAGAGTTCAATTATGGCTTGCCGGAATACATCTTAACAAATATAAAATGACTCTATTATACCACGAACATGATGATATTACAGATTGGCTAACGTCAGCTAAACGAGTTTTCTCCTCTATCCCTATAGCTCGCTAATCCATGTTCATACTCTCCGTAGAGACAAAATCCTATTATCTGTTTGTGATATGTTGTGAAGAGTATACCAAGTACAAACTGCGAGAGATTCTCTAATGAGTTCTACAAGCCCGGTTCCCTCGACTTATATAATACACCAGGGATCGTAGGGATACATGAAACCTAGTCAATTAGATATGAGGAGGTAGGATCCTCCATGATCCCATCCACTTATCTTCTGCGGCAAGTCTTTTGAAGTTTTCCTTTAATCCTTCATGGTCTCTCAAGGCGGCCTGGGGCGGACTCTGTCAAGGGTTCCTTAAGGCCCGGTCCAAGAGGTTGAAATAGATATGGTGAGAGGCCCCTTATATGGAATACCATCAGGTTTGCATAGGCAGACCGTTCTAGAGTGATCCAAGTCGGAATGTGAATGAGATGGCCAATTTTTTGTTAATTAATTGAAAATTATATTAATTTATTAATTGATAAATATGACAAAACTATTCTTATATCTGACACTAACTAGAAGTGCTTTGTCGTAGTGCCTTAATCGATGGACTGCGGTATATTAATGTGTATGTGCACACTCAACGCACTAACAAGCATCAACCTTGACCTTCTCGAGATGAACATTCATGACATGTAAAAATGGTTCAACAACCCTGATAGGGCATATTTCCCCTTGATTGGTTTTAGTGATTGATGACAATGCATTTGCGGTTTAACCGTGTGTCAATAAGCATTTCAGATAATGGTGGTCATGGCACAAGACGGTCAGGTTCCCCTCTGGTGTTGGAGTGTGAAGACGGATTTTCCTTTCGATATCTTTTTTATTGATTGAGTCGTAGGAAAACCGTACTATCAAGAGGGGATCCGCTGTGGAATGGTGGGTGAAATCATCACACATACACACTCTTTGCACCCACATAGTTTTTAGGGCGTCATGGAGGAGTTGTCCTGGGTGGAGCTGGCTCCTTGGGTCTGCCAGGGCGGTAGTACCGCTGGGCTTGCGGTAGTATCGTGCCACGGTAGTACCGTGGATACTACCGTGCTTACTACTGTGATCTCTCTGGATTTAGAGGTAGTCAGCGCGGTACTATGCCGCAATACTACCATGGCACGGTAGTACCGCTAGATTAGCGGTAGTACCGCGCCACGATAGTACCGTGGCTAGTACCGCACTCACTACCGTATCTTCTCAGGATTGAGCGGTAGTGGGCGCGGTACTGAGCCGCAACACTACCATGGCACGGTAGTACCGCTAGATCAGCGGTAGTACTGCGCCACGGTAGTACCGTGGCTAGTACCGCACTCATTATCGTATCTTCTCTGGATTGAGCGGTAGTGGGCGCGGTACTGAGCCGCAACAGTACCGCGGCACGGTAGTACCGCTTGCATAACGGTAGTACCGCTCCACGGTAGTACCGTGGCTAGTACCGCACCCACTACCGTATCCTCTCTGGATAGGGCGATAGTGGGGCGTGGTACTTAGCCTCAGTACTACCGCGCCGCGGTAGTACCGCTTGGTGTGACGCCCCTAAAATCAATACGTGTACAGTAATCATACACGCAGGGTACACGGCTGAGATTAGGGTGCCACGGTGAGAATATCACAACACAACACTAAACACAAAAGGATAAACTAATATGTTACAATAAAGGGGGTCACGCGGACCCGAATACATAAGTTATACAAGCCATAATATCTGAGTACAGACATAGTTAGTCAAGTTATGCCTTAAGAAGGCTAGCACAAATAAGATCAGAGATACAGATCGAAAAGGCAAGGCCTCCTGCCTGGCAGCCTCCGAAACTACTCCTGGTCCTGGTCAGCGGGGGTCTCGACGTAGTAGTATCCGCCTCCGGGGTACTCCATCTCCTGGGCTCCAACGTCGACTGCAGCGGCCGATCAGGCAAAACATAAAGGGGGAAATAAAGCAAAGGTGAGTATCTAGCATACTCGCGAGTCTTACGTTCGCTACTAAGCATTATGCATTTGTATCAACGGAAAGGGGAGGCTGTATATAGTGGACTGCAAGATAGAAATCAGAATAAGGATAAGAAGCTAGGCCTATCGAAGACTAGCATCTTCCGACGATGTCTTGCAGCATGAGGTAAGAATCAGCCAACAGTTTATATAAAGCAATAAAGTAACAATGAAGCAGAAGTTGCTGCAACATTGAATAATATAAGTTGTAATGATTAATAATAATAATGCCTCCGAGTTCCCTTCCTCGACTCCCTGCGAGGAAGAAGATCCGGAACCATACAATTTAATAGTAATAGTTTCTAGTGGTAAGATCCAGCTTCAGCATAAAGCGTCATGTTACCGTGGACACGGCTATTCGAATAGATTAATCTTCCCTGCAGGGGTGCACTGGCGTGACTCTACGATGCTCGGATCTCCAGGGTGGCGGGAACCTTGTTAGGGAACGCTCCACCAAAGCTATCCGACACAAAGTAGCCCATCCTTCGGCAATCAACAGAGAGGTCATCCGCCGGACTATATCCTATGTACGCCGGGCTTTGGACCCTAACCCGAACGTACTCCTGCACGGTGCGTGACTGGCCGGTGAAGCAAAATCAAAGCAAATACAAATACACCGCTCGAGCAAGAGAAGACAACACCACTTCCCAGCAATCAGCCCGCGGTACTGCTGACGTCTGAAGACCCTCGAACGAGACTACGATGCAGGGGAGCCCACACTCCTCGTCCCACGTGTAGGTAGTGCGTACAAGCCAAAAGGCTACTCAAGACATCCGCCGAACCATTTAGCATTTTAATTAACCTGCGTGACAACCGTTATCGTTGCCTCGACTTAACCGACCCGCGGTCAACGACAGCAGTCAGGTCCACCAGTACATCGGTGCCTGCCCTGTCGTCCCACCAAGTCACTGCGGTTACCAACAAGGTGAACCATCTCCTGACCTTGTCTCGCGTTTTCTCTTGGTAGAGCTCGACTTTCGTGGTTTGGTAACTCTCGCGAGAAACGAACAGGGGCCAAGCACGCCAGTAACGTCGGTCGTACCCTCCCTGTCGCTCCCGACAATATACCGCTCGCGGGCACCGTTGGGTCACCCGACTTTCTTACCTTTAAGGACAACCGCTGTCCAGGACCCTATGGCGGCAAGACAAAGTCAGCCTCGAGTGGAGTACAAGGATTACTCCTGGATAGCTCACACTTGAGGTGACTAGGCATAACCCAGATAGGGGCCTTTGGCGGTGTCTTCTTTGTTCCGTACCTGTGCAGTTGTATATATTGTATCCGTGTTCACTCCCCTGAGTGATCACGTCCCGCTATCTAGTCCTAGCTAACAGTGCGCAGGGCTCACTGCTGAATATATGCATAATTATAACAGGCAACATTGGATAAAGGAAGGTACATCAAGGGGCGACAAAAGCAGGCTATGCAATTGAATAGGATTGTAATCGTAGCAGCAGCAGTAATAATGCCTAGTGCAAGAAAATACGGAAAAGGTAGGAAATATCTGGGGAAGAGAATGGCTCTGCTTGCCTGGAAGCTCGACGGTAGCAGTAGGGTCGTCGACGAAGTAGTCGTACCCGGCAGCAGTGTAGTCGGCGGTAGCAGCGGGGTCTACCGAAGAACAAAAGGGGGGGGGGAATAAACCTTAAATATAAAGCAATCATATCAAACAGATGAATGGCATGACATATGCAATGTTAACGGTGTTCTTACGCAGTGCAATGCACGTTGCTCGGAGCGGGAATTCATCCGAGGATGAACTACCGGCTCCGGGTGATTACCAGACAGGGCGACCGGAGGGGGAAGGTATCATGCCGGAGGTGTCGTGTACATCCAACAAGAACAAGGGGGTGTATCCGGGTTAGTTGAACCATTCTGGACAACTTTCGTGTTCGGAATAAATTCATCCGGCAGGTTTTTACCGGCACCGGGAATTATCGACAGACAGCCCGGAGGGGGGAATGTCGGTGTTCGTTGTATTAGAGGGGTGTGGTTGGCATACGGATAGTGTATCCGTATTCGTTATATTTTTCTGATCAATTTTCATGTATAAAGTTTTTCAATCGAAGTTACAGTTTAAAAGATATTCAAATTCAAAGTTTATATCATTTTAAATCAATTTCTGGATTTTTCTTTTAATATTAAATCCAACATTATCCACAGAGAGGATTGACCAGGTCAAACTGACATATGGGTCCCACATGTCAGCCTCACAGTCAAATAAAAATGGTTTTATTAATTCTAAAAATCCAGTGGACCCACATGTCAGTGACTGTTAATATTATCTAAATTATTTTAATCAATATATGACAGGTGGGGCCCAGGTGTAAGTGTCTCAGGTTTTAATTTAACAATTAGTTTAATACTAACAGTGGGTTAAGTGGGCTAGGCCCAATTGGTAGTTAGACAGGGGGGGTTAAGCCCATGGCTAGCCATGCGCGCCCGCAGCGTTCGCCAGAGCGAGTCCAGCACGGTGGCCAGGCCATGCCGGCGAGGTGGCCACGACATGTGGGTGCGGGGGGGGGGGGGGGGGGGGGGGGCGTGGCTGCCGCCGTAGGGCACACGCGCAAGGGCACGACCGAGCCCGAGGTGAGCGTGGCGAGCTCAACCGGCTCCAATGGCGGCCACGGCGGCAGGAAGCCCGGCGAAGCCACGACCATCAGCCCCAATGATAAAAATGACCGCGGAGGGGTGAAACTGAACGAGTCCTCGGTTACGCGTTCCCTGGTGCTCGAGGTGGACGTTGGGGTCGACCATGGTGACTGCTACGGCAAGTGTCTGCGGCGGACGGGACGGGTGCGGGCGGGGAAAAGCGCACTACGGCGCCAAATCGACCGCGGAGTTGGGGGAATTGAAATTGCGCTCACCGCGGTGGTGATTCCGGGCTCGGGGAGGCGCGAGGACATTCGGGGTGGCCGGAATCGACGAAAGCCGGCCGGCGGCTGGAGGAGGAAGAAGGGCGCGATTCGCGGCGTCCGGTGCGTTCCGGCCCCGGCTTGAGGAGGGGGAAGACCTGGAGGAGGACGGCGGCGTTCCTGGACGTGGTCGCACGGTCCGGGGAGGAGGGTGGACGCGCCAGCGAGCACGTCGTGCCCACGGTGGCGCTCGGGCACGGTTTCTTCTGACCAAGGTGAGGTGGGAGAGGGGGAAATGGTGCTGCACCCGATCCACAATATCCGGGGCAGATATTTAGCTCATCCACGGCGTACTGTAGCGACACGAGGAGGTGGCCGGGTCTGGTGGCAACGACGAGCGCGAGCACCTGCCGCCATGGCACGGTCGGCATCTCCTGTAGCACGAGGTAGAAGAAGGGAGGGGTGGGAGTGGGCCGGGGTGGGCCTGGGGGTGGGCTACGCCCCGTGCGTTTTATAACCATTTAGCAATTTCCTTTTTCTTTTCTTTTCTGCGTATTATTTGTTTGTGCAGCTTTGGCATTTTTGTAAAATGTACAACCTAGCCCATAATTAGTAAGGCATATTTCTAGAGTTCCACAAAAAGTTTAGGGTTTTTCTAAACTCTTTTTCTAATTCATTTTATTATTAAATGAGCAATTGGCCTGGAATTGCTGCTGTTATTAATTGTTTACAATTTTCAGTAGCCCAGTAAATACCTATGATTACATGGGCATGGTCCAATGATTATTTGGGATTTTATAAAAGTGGTTCCAAGATTTTTGGAAAAGATTTATTGTCACCATATTTTTAATATTCATCAAAAGGCATTTTTGGGTTTGTTTGAATTTTATTTCAAATGGCTTGGACTTTAGTTGGCCAATGATGATCAAGGTCCATGGTTCATATTTGCTTGCAACAATATTAAAGGAGAATTTGAATTTGAACTGAACGAGTTGATCAAACAAAAGTTTTGAACAGAAGAGATGAACAGTAACCCTGATTACTGTTCACTGACAGTGAGGGTGTTACACTTGGGTTGCGGTAGTACCGCTCCACGGTAGTACCGCTCCTGGAGCGGTAATACCGTGGTTGGTGGGCAGCCAACGACTGCTTTTATGGCCACCTATAAAAGGAGGTCTTCTTCCCCATTGAGACTTACCTCATTTATTGCTCTCACCTCCATTGACGCCCAAGCTCCATTCTTGCTCGATCTCCCTCCCTAGCCATCAAATCTTGTTGATTCTCTAGGGTTTGGAAGAGGAGGCCCCGATCTACACTTCCACCAAAAGATATTTGATTCCCCCCACTAATCCTGTGTGGATCTTGTTACTCTTGGGTGCGTTGGTTCCCTAGACTAAAGAGGTAACCTCGAAGCCACATTCCATTGTGGTGAAGCTTCGTGGTTTCGTTGGGAGCCTCCAATTAAGTTGTGGAGATTGCCCCAACCTTGTTTGTAAAGGTTTGGTTGCCACCTTCAAGGCCGCCTAGTAGTGGATCACGACATCTTGCATTGGTAAGAGCGTGAGGAAAAATAGGGTGGCCCTCATTGGCTTCGTGTGATCATTGAGCTCCTCACCCTCTCCAAACGGAGACGTACTTCTTGAAAGAGAAGGAACTTCGGAAACATATCCTTGTCTCCCGTGTTCCCTTTACCTTTACTTTGTGCAAGTTATTTCCATTGCTTATTTCTTGCTTGCTTGTTGTGGTCCAGTAGTTTGGCATATAGGTTGCTCACATAGTTGCACTTCTAGACAACCTATATTCCGTGTTGAGCCCAATTTGTTAAGAAAAGCTTAAAAAATTGTTAGTCGCCTATTCACCCCCCCTCTAGTCGACATTCCGATCCTTTCAATTGGTATTAGAGCCTCGTCTCTTATTAAGGGCTTTACCGCCTTAAGAGGATGTCGCAAGGGGATAAACCGAAAGAGGATGAGTTACTAGCAGCTACTTCGAACCCTCCCCTTTTGGAAAGGGTTCCAAGTACCGAGGGCTTCACGAATACATTCGCGAAGGATGACTCGTCATCTATCTCTCGACATGAGTACAATGAAGGCATGTCCGCCATTAAGGCTCACATAAATAAAGTCACTGATATGCTTAGTAGTCTCATGTCGAGGATGCCCACGGAGAGCAACCCCACCCTCATCCCGAACATTCCAACGTTGGGTGGAGGAGATGTCATCTCCCAACCTAGTGATGATTGTAGTAATGATAGCCGATCCATTCCTCGTTCAGGGAATGGATCGGGTATTCATTCCGCGGTTACCTCCCGTTAACTATAACTCACTACCTCTTCTCGAGCCTCATTTTGCACATGCAGGCATTATTCCCATACTTAACAAAGATGCTTATCCGGTTTGGGCCCATCGCATGAAGAGACATTTGAAGGGATCCTCGATGGAACTGTGGCGCATCGTTGATGAGGGATTCAATCCTCGTGACCGCCACAACATGACCCCAAGAGAATATCGGGACAACATCATCAACAGTCATGCTTTGCTTGTGATAGGAAATGGGTTGAAGGAAGAGCAAGACAATCTTGTCCGAAAGTGTGAAACTGCCAAAGTGATGTGGGATCTTCTTGAGAAGACTCTCATGGGAAGATCTAGCATACGGTGCTCGAAGTTTGACAAGATCCAAGATCAAGCCGACCACTTTGTCAGGAATGAAGGGGAGTCTTCCGAGGATGTCCATCAAAGGTTGGTGGCTCTCGCCAACTCCTTGACGGACCATGGGAGCATGGACACCGATGATGGGTGGATAAAAATAAAGTTCATCACGGCTATGCTCCTACACAAGAAGCATATCACCAAGGTCATTCGTCAAAGGCCCGACTTTCGCGAGTTGAGTTCAAACCAAGTCTTGGATGAATTTGTTGCCATGGAAATCTTGGACTCCACGGCCGAGTTAAAATTGGCTCGCCAAAGTGGCACCAAGATGCCTACTCTCGCCTTGAAGGCCAAGGAAGTTCAAGTTGAGGAAGATGAAGATGAAGAGGATGTTGGTCCGGAGGACACCAAGTATGCTTACAATGAGCACATGGCTCTAGCCTCAAGACAATTTTGGGGCAACAAAAAGAACTTCAAGTCCAACACAAGTAGCTTCAAGCCAAAGGGCCAAAGAATAAGGACTTGCTTCAATTGTGGCAATGTGAGTCATTTTGTTGCGGATTGTCCATATGAGAAGAGAGAAGACCACGGTGGCAAGCTCATCCGTAAGGACAAGAACAAGTCACCATTGAACAAGAACTTTGTGAAGAAGAAGCCACAACGTGTGTTGGTGGCTCAAGAAGAGTACTACTCCGATGTTGAGGATGATGAAGAAAGTGGTGAGATTGTGGCAACCGCCACCGTTGCTATCACCATCGATTCCCCCTCATCAACGTCTCTCTTCAACTCCCCCAACGAGAACCCTCACATCATCCACAAGTGCCTTATGGCCAAGACTACCTTGGTAACTCCTCACTCTAAACCGTTTACTCCCACTAACCCTTCGTTGTTGTATTGTGTCACTACAACAAGAACCCCCCTATACCAACGCATATGCACCAACGGAGTACTTAGATGTGTTGTTTCGTTCAACCTCCCACCTCCCTTCCACCTCCCCACTTATACGTAACCTCCTCGTTCAGAATAAAAGGCACCAATACCCTCCCACAATTCCTCTTTATAACATAAAAAAGGAACCCTATATTTTTTCTATCTGACGGCTCTCCCTCCCCCAATTCCTAGGTCTCGCATAACCTCCATGACCATGGTGCTTCGCCGCCACCTGATTCCGGATAACTCCGATGCTCTCCCGCATCGTCGCTCTCCTGCCCGGCTCCCCCATCGATGTCTCTTCCTATCTCCCACCACAGAGACGTCCTCCATGCGCATGGCCGTGCCCCGCAGGAACCCTAGTCACCACGGGTCGAAGGCACGGCTCCCATGCCTCTTCTATCTTTTGTGCCCAGTACCGCACGTATCCGCGAGCGCTACTGCCGGCTCGGTCACGGCGGTGCTGCTCCGCCTGGGCGACCACTATTGTGACACTGATGATTTGGTAAGACCCTCCTCGCCTCTGCTCTTACTCTGTCAGGTTCTTTGTGTGCCATGGTCATCGTCCCATACTGGCGTTGGTTAATTCTTTGCCGGAAAATTTTGGTACATCTAGTGTATGTTTCCATGTACTAGACCTAGATGGGTTCCTAATTCCTATAGTAATTTGTATTTAGTAGAAATAAATTATGTTTTCGTGGAGTGAGATGTTTGTTGTTTCCTTACCTCCGTTCAAACTTCAAACTATTGAGATCTGGTCATTTTTTTCTTGATTACTCAGGAACATTGTGTTGATGCCTTGATGGTAACATGGACTACAGGATGGATCCGAACCAAATTGCCTTGCATATTGTACTGCAGAATACAATCCAAAGTTATAATTCAGCTGTGATCTTTTCCCCTTTTTGTTTCCAACCTAAAACATGCATTGATCTATGATGAGTTCGAAACTGCATTATCTCTATTCATTGACAGCATTTTTCCGAGGTTATCATGAGGATAAGACATTCGAAGATAACATCACTGCTATTTGCTTCAGGGAAGATGGTATGCACACTGCACCAAAGAGTGGAGAACAGTCTGAATCTTGCTGTCCGAAAGGTAAAACCAATTGGTCATATTATTCTTTTCTTTAAATATGTTTAGGAGTATTGAATGTTTGAGATGCAGAAAATGTTCATTGACCATATTTCCAGCTTTTGATAATTTCCATTATAACATTTTTTATCTGCTTATTTTTTAGTACAGTATGCGCGAATTGCCCAAACGCTTTACTTTCTAATTAATTTAGGTAGTGCTTCTTAATTTCTTATCACTTGCCCTGAGTCACAATATTTTTTCTCCTTCTTTTGTGATATCTTGACACGTTGATTGTGGTGATAATCAGGATTTCAAGACCGAGAACATTGTTGCCACATGTGATGTTGAATTTCCTGTTCGTCTTGAGAGCCTTGCTTATTCCCATGGTTCTTCTCTAGTGTAAGTTGATTTTCAAACTTAAATTCATAGTCTTGAGGGTACCCTGCTATTATCTATTATCTTTCTTTGCATGCCTTTAATAGCAGGACAGATTCACCCATGTCACATAGAGGAACGGCTGGTGCTTTATCTGCTTATTTGTTAACGCATTATGTGCGAATTATCCAAAAGATTGGTTGCCCAGCTATATTTTAGTAGTGCTTCTTAAGTTCTTATCACTTGGAATTGACTCACAATATTACTACTCAAGGTCCAGAACATTGTTGGCTTATGTGATGTCAAATTTCCTAATCTCCTTGAGGGCCTTGCTTATTTCGATGGTGCCTTCTCTAGTGAAAGTTCATGTTTAACTTAGATTAGATTTAATTCCTTCAGCGTTCCCTATTAGCTAGTATCTTTCTTTGCATACCTTTAGTCGTGGTACAGATTCACCTATCTCACATATATAGCACAATGGCCACTACTCAAATTCCTCTACTTTTTTCTTAGGCCATGATAATTTTGTTAATCTAGTGCTTGCACGATTTAAATCTCTGAAATACCGATACGTCCAGGACCACGTATAATACATCCATACCACCAATATGTGTATTTGTGCAGTATCCCGATTAATGATATAAAAAGAAAGAAAAAGGTTCCCAATAAGGTCGTCCGGACTGCAATGACATGTCGGGTAAATGAAAAGCCCAATACAAGCGCACTCCAGCACTTGTATTCTTAACCCTGAACAGACATCGCTATCTATTCCTTCGCGCAGCACTTTAGATCGTGTGCGCCACTGTTGCTGCCACCGCCGCCACCAGCTGCAGTCACTCGTCGTCGTTGCATTGGTGCCGAGCTGCTGCTTGCATTGGTGCGTGCTTACCATGTATGTCTGCATGCTTGATGTGTATTTGTATGTGCGCTTGCTGGCCACTAACCCCTACTGTATGCAAGTACCACGAGAATTGAGTAAATCGATGCTCATTGAGATTTTAGAAGATGAGGACTTGATGAAAAGAGGCATGGATACAACGAATGGGGCAGTATTTTGATGTCATCTCAAGCATTCAATTATTCTCTGTCTTCATAGTATGACATTTTATTAAATATTTATAAGAAATAGTCAACGTTTGTCCTCCTTGTGTCATGCAAGATTGTCTTCTCACTAACATCCTAGGAAAAGAAAGGACATTTTTTGCATTCTTATAAATAGAAAGATGTGATATATTCCTGTTATAAGTTAAGAATTGAAGGATTTTAAAAAAAAATAGTGCGCAGAACTATTATGCAAGTCAGATTTCTCTCATAATTTTCCAGGCTTGGTATGTTTGTGTGTTGGCAATGGTATATGTAATTGAGGTTGTTAGCTCTGCAAATGAATTGCGAGTAATTTGTGTTGATGGTACAATAGAAAATTATGTTCAGCTGCGACCTCTCAAAAAGATCAAAAGTATTGGTCTCGCTTCTCAAGCTATTACATGACCTTCAACATTTGTATGCTGCTTCTCTTTTCAGTTTTATCGTTTTATTGACCTCATTTTTTATTTCTTTATCCAATGATTTGTTACTCATGTCAAATCTTTTGTTGTTGTAGATTGCTAAGATAATTGGATGGTGCATGGCCTAAGATGTGGATTGCAAGGTGGAGAATGGGCATGGGCTAAGACGTTGATTGTGAGGTGGAGAATGGGCCTACTACCAGATAGTCTTACATGAGTGTTTTAGAATGTCATTTTCATGGCCAATGTATAGAAAATCATGTCTATATACTATGGGTTGTGTTCAATGTAATGCAATCGAATCGATTTAATATATTCAATTTTTTTTTTACAAGATTCATCCTCCTTTGCACTATTAGTATTGACTAGTAATTATTATTGGTAGTATAAACTACCAGTAATTGTATAAGTCGCATTATCTAAGCATTGCGTTATGTCCATTTCAAAACTAGTTCATGCAGTCACCAAAGCATATGTTGTGATGTCAGATAGTATCTATATATGTTGCTATGTTACAACGCTTCTTCACATCAATTACCAACGCAACTTTATACGTTGTTGTAGACCCTTGCAACGCCACCTATGGCAACACATATTAATCCGTTGGTGTAGACCCTAGCAACACTTATATGGACATTAGGCAACGCATCAATGCGTTGCCGAAGGGGGGTTCCTATTGTAGTGTGTGGAGGAAAATGAGGAGCCCGAGGCACAAGAAGAAAATGAATTCGAGCTATTCATGTACAAACTCAAAGGTGAAGCCAAGGGACACTTTGTGGCTCTCTTGGAACAACTAGGTGAAGCCCATGCTCATATTAAGCAACTTGGTGAGACTATCACCGAGTTGCAAGGCCATACTCGCGACTATGCGGATGAGATAGGGGAGCTATCTCATTTTGTTAAAGAAGAGCGTGAGCTTAAGTTGTCTCTTGATGAGACTTATGCTAGTGATATCTCTAAGCTAAAACTTGACCTTAAACATTCTAATGCCGTTGTTTGTGATCTCAAGACTAAAATTGATGAACTTGTTGAGGCTCATGAAAGACTTCTTGTGGACCATGAGAAAGTCGAAAAGGACCACAAGTCCTTAAAGCACGAAATCATGGCTCTCAAGAAGGCTCATGAGGAAACAAGTATTCAACACACTAAAGATATTACTACCTTTTCTCCTATTATTGTGGTAGAGAAACCTAGTTCCTCTAACTCTTGTTGTGAGCATGTTCCTCTCGTTGAGGAAAACGCTAGGTTGAAGGCACAACTTGAGAAGGGACTTATCTCGTGCATTCAAGGAGAGAAGAACCTTAATGATCTCTTGAGTTCCCAAAAGGAGGTCATTGGCAAGGAAGGCATTGGTTTTGGTGCAAGTCCATCAAAGAAGAAGAACAAGAAGAGGAAGAACAAAAAGAAGAAGGGCAAGGTCCCTCCTCCTTCGAAGGAAGTCACATTTGTGAAGGAAGGGGAGAAGCCTCAAGAAAAGGTGGCAAAGGCCATTGAGGGTGGAGTGACCAAGAGGAGTGTTTCCATTCCCTATGACTTTGCCGGACCAACTAACCCCTCTTATGTTCTTTGTTGCACTAATGATGGGCATGTTTATGCCAAATTTGTTGGTTCTTTTGATGAGTATGTTGCATGGTCCATTTGGGTGCCTAAGACCCTTGTGACTAACGCGAGAGGACCCATTCGTGAATGGGTACCTAAATCCAAGCATTGATCTCATGTAGGTGGCGGCTTCCGGTGGTGGTTCGTGGATACTTGATAGCGGGGCTACAAGTCATATGACCGGAAGCAAGGACATGTTGGTGGACATTGATTTTGGACCATCTCGAACCACCCGTGTCCAATTTGGAGATGCAAATACGTCAAAGGTATTAGGTCTTGGCAAACTAATAATTTCTCCGGACTCGTCCATTGAGAAAGTATTACTAGTTGAGACTTGTGCCTTTAATTTACTATGCGTTCATCAACTTGTCATGATGGGCCTTTGCACCTTCTTTGATAAAGACATGGTCACCTTGATGTGGAGAAAAACTCTTAAAGTGGCTTTTGTTGGACACGGGGAGGACGGTATGTATGTGGTGGACTTTTCAAAAGTCCCCACCAAAACCGCCATGTGTCTAATGGCTAAAGTTGATGTGGGATGGCTTTGGCACCTGATACGTCCAAAACGTATCTATAATTTCTGCTTGCTCCATAGCTCTTTTGCGTGATATTGCTATGATATTGATGAACTTCCATACACTTTTTTTTATCATATTTGGACTAACCTATTAACTCAGTGCACCCCAGTGCCAGTTCCTATTTTCTGCTGTTTTTGTATTTCAGGTTTTCCCATTATTTAAAATGCCAGAAAAATTCCGGGAAAATTATAGGAAAAATCAGCGTACATGAAGCTTCAGTCCCGAAGAGGGGACTCACCTGGGCTCCAGGCGGCCAGGTGGCGCGGCCTAGGGTGGGGCCGCGCCGGGAGGCCGACTGGACCCCTGGTGGCCCCCCTGGCTGACCCCTTCTCCTATTTATTCCCCGTGACGAGAAACCCTCGGGGACAGAATCCTTTTTCGCGATCTCTCCTCTGTTCCGCCGCCGCTGCGCTTCCAAGATCGGGAGCACCAGGAGACCTCTTCCCGGCAGCCTGACGGAGGGAGGAACCACCTCCGGGAGCTTCTCCACCACCATGGATGCTTCCCGGATGAACCGTGAGTAGTCCACCTTGGACCATGGGTCTATGATCAGTAGCTATGTGATGTTCTCCTCCCCTCTTTGTTCTTCATTGATTAGACCTCATGAGCTGCCCTACATGATCGAGGCATATATGTAATATTTCTGCTGCTGCTATGCTGAGTTTGCTGGGATCTGATGGATTATGAGACTATGTTCAGATTGTGTTTGAGTAATATATTTGATTCTCCTCTTTTATATTTATGTTCTTGAGTAATTCTTGCATGTTCTCCGTTGCCGTTTATTTCTTTGGCCAAGTAGTAGGTAGTGACTCCAAGAGGGAGCGTTATGCATGATTGTGGGTTCATGCCCCCCGATGACTAGCTTGAGTGACAGAAACACGAGTTTAGGGGATGTGTTGTTGCCACAAGGGAGAAAACAACGGTGCTTGTACTTGTGGGTGCAAGGATTGTTTACTTTACGCAAAGTTCTTTAATACAGTTGTCTGTTGCTTTGAGTTTACACTTTGGGTGGTATTCACAACTTAATACCAGCGAGATGTTCTGGATAGATATCTCAAGGTGGATGACGAGGGGGTGACCCCACGACTCCTACGTGTGAGGCTACCTGGTGCGTATGAAGACAGAAGGCCCGTTGGGAAGCTGCGACAAGCCCACGATTGGCCCAACCAAGCACCGACGTAGGAGTCCGCGAATAACATGGAAGGTGCAACTTGGCGTACAAGGCAGAACTAGGATTAGGAAATTACCTATGTAACCTAGCACGGACTCCCCGAGACCTAGTCTAATATATAAAGGATGGGAGGGGAGACGTCTATATCATCTCAATACGCATCTACTCATCCTAGCCTTGCGAGAACTCGCCTTGGCCTCCACTGTAATCGCCCCCTCACGTAATAATATTGAGCAGGAAGTGCTTCTCCTGTTAGATGACGAGTATCTCCCAACCTATGCTATCTCTATGACTAACCCAGGGTCCCTGACAATGGGATTTTCCGGGGTTGATCCCCGTCAATTGGCGCCGTCTGTGGGAACTACACAGGTTGGGATCACGATCTCGGCGGTCCCGACTTCAACAGATCAAGACTCGAGGACTGGAGCCAGATCCGGTCTGCTCGAAAGATTCAAGTTCACCGCAAGCGTCTCCATTGCCCCTTCAGGATCACCCAGCCTGCAACCGAACCAAGTCCATCACCTCGACGACTGTCAAATCCATCACCGACGGAAAAGAACCCGATAACCCAGAAGGCAAGCACAAGGAAGCTACCCGAGAATCCCACTCGAGGGGTCGCGGCGCGGGGCCAAAGGCTCGCCTATCAGTCAATGACCCGCCGCCGCCAGGACTCCCACCACACGCCAAGACAGCGACTCCGAGACCCAGGCCGGAGATTACTACGACCCAGATCGAAGGCCAGACGAATTCGCCAACTTCATCCGGAATCAATCGCTCAGCGATGGGATAGAGCTCGACCCAAGATTACACAGCCGAGCAGAAGACCCCTCGCAGACCTTCCAAGTCTCAAGAAGAAGAAGGCACGCCGGCTCCAGCAAAATCACAGACAAAGAGCAACTGGAAGGGCCCTGCGCGATCCACTGTTTTGAAGACGGTCGAGGACACCTCAGAGTAAGCCACACATTGGGAGACTGTCGCCTATTCGCCGAACTCGGCAACAGCCTCAAGGAGGAGAAGCAGCGCGAAGCCAAACGCACTCGAAGAAGAACGCAGTCGCCAGCACCGAGTGCAGAGGAGCAGTACCCCACGTCCCACGGGAGAATCTGCATGATCCAAGAAGGAAGACCCTCAAAAGAAAAGCAAGATGCCTACACCTTGCAGGCTGAGGCAGCCGAAGACCTAAAGGCAACTGAAATCTACCAACGGAGCGGCGCCGAGACAAGCATCACCTTCTCACAAAGTGACCATCCGCCCGCAATCCCGAGGCCTGGGCATGCACCCCTGGTCCTCGAAGCGCAGATCGGAGGATACGACATGGACATAATCTTCATGGACGGAGGCAGCAGCCTAAACATAATCTTCGCCAGCAATCTATGCAAGATGTTCATCCCACGGTCAGTGTGGAAGAAGTCAGGAACCACAATACACGGCGTAGTGCCGGGCGAAGCAGCAACCTCCATCGGAGCAATACAGCTTGATGTGATCTTCGGCAGCAAGCGTAACTTCACAAAACAGGCACTCGAGTTCGAAGTGCTCGACTGGCAGTCACAGTATCACGCCATACTCGGGCGACCAACGTTCGCACAGTTCATGGCGGTCCCACACTACGCATATCTCAAGCTCAAGATGCCAGGACCTGCAGGAATCATCATAGTCAAGGGATGCTTCATCAAATCGGACCAGTGCGACCGCGACTTCCACAAAGTCTCCGACACATTCGGAGCCCAACAGCTCAAAGAAATAGCCATGGTGATGGACAAAAACATATTTCCACTAGCAAAAAGAAGCGAGACAAAGGAATTCGGCCGCGACTTCAGCGTCGACAGCGACACGATCACACGCCAAGTACACCCAACAGACCCAGAGAAGACAGTCCGCGTATATGCCCACCTCCCAGAAGAGAAAGCAACAACCCTCATAACGTTCCTTCGAGAAGAGTGGAAAATTTTCGCCCGGTGCCCAGCCGACATGCCAGGGATACCACGAGAATTCGCAGAACACGCGCTCCACATCAAGCCAAACACGAAGCCAGTAAAGCAAGCGATGCGACGGTTCTCAGAGCCCAAACGCAGAGCAATCGGAGAAGTAGTCAATCGACTACTTGACGCACAGTTCATCAGAGAGACAAAGAAAGCAACATGGATAGCAAACCCAGTCCTAGTCCCTAACAAGGACACCGAGGTACTGAGGATGTGCGTTGATTACGGGCCCATCAACAAGCACTGCCCAAAAGACCACTTCCCCCTGGCAAGAATCGATCAAATAATTGACTCCACAGCAGGATGCGACCTCCTCTCCTTCCTCGACGCATACTCAGGATACAATCAGATCAGGATGAAGGAAGAAGACGAAGAGCACACCTCATTAATCACCCCCTATGGAGTATTCTGTTACCAAACAATGCCTTTTGGCCTAAAAAACGCGGGAGCCACATACCAGCGGATGATGCAAGCATGCTTGAGAGACCAGATCGGCAGGAACGTTCAAGTCTACGTGGACGACATCGTTATCAAAACCTACAACGCAAACACGTTACTCGACGACCTCCGCGAGACATTCGCGGCCCTCAACAAGTATAGGATTAAGCTCAATCCCAAAAAATGCATGTTTGGCGTCCCAGCTGGAAAGCTTCTCGGATACATGGTCTCTGCCCGAGGAATCGAAGCAAACCCGGAAAAGGTCCAAGCAATCGCCAAGATGCAAAGGCCAAGCAACATCAGAGGAATACAACAACTCACAGGAAAGCTCGCAGCATTGAGCCGCTTCATCAGCATATTGGGCGAAAGAACTTTGCCATTTTACAAACTGCTGAGAAAGGGAGAAAAATTCGAATGGACCAAGGAAGCAAGCAACGCATTCGCGGACTTAAAGAAGACCCTCTCGACCCCACCAATCTTGGCGGTGCCTAAAGAAAGGGAAAAGTTGTATCTCTACATAGCAGCACACAGTAGTGTCGTGAGCACAGTACTCGTTGTCGAACGGGCAGAAGAAGGGAAAATCCAGAGCATCCAGAGACCAATCTACTACCTCAGCACGCTACTCACAAAGCCACAGCAGCGGTATCCACACTACCAGAAGCTCCTGCTCGCCATCATCATGACCTCCAGGAAAGTATCACACTACTTCGACGAACACTCCATCACAATCGTGAGTAGCGCACCACTCGCGGACATCGTCAACAACCCCGGAACGACGGGTCGAGTCGCCAAGTGCAACATGGAGCTCAGCCCACGAGACCTGCAGTTCAAACACCCAACAGCAATCAAAGCCCAAGTACTCCCAGATTTCCTAGTCGAGTGGGCAGAAGTCCAAACACCAGGTCCCCCAGACCTATATAATTCATGGACGATGTACTTCGACGGATCCAAAAGACAGCAAGGAGCCGGAGCAGGCCTCGTCCTAGTCTCCCCCAAAGGAACAAAGCTCAAATACATCCTCCAGATCAATTTCAGCAACGCCTCCAATAACGAAGCAGAGTACGAGGCGCTAATTCACGGCATGCGCATGGCAAAGACTTGCGGTGCCACTCGCCTATCGATCTATGGTGACTCCAACCTTGTCGTCCAGCAGGCGATGAGAGACTGTAACGCAGTCGCAGACAACATGGCAGCTTACCAGAAGCTCTACAACACGCTAGAAGGAGGATTCGACGGCTGCGAACTCAACTACATCCCTAGAGCAAACAATACAGAAGCCGACGAACTTGCTAACATCGGATCGACTCGAGGACCAATACCACCAGGCGTTTTCCTCGAAAGCATCAATCAAAGATCAATAAAAGCAAAGCCCGCGGAGCCCAAAGCAGGCGCAGAAGAAGACGACACAGACGAGCCAGCAAAGGTGGCGGCAACGTGCGCAGCCCACGCTACAAACAACCAAGCAATCGAAGCTGAACCACCAGTAGCACTCGAAGACCCGGCCTGGGCAAGACCTTTTATCATATTCCTAATCGAAGGCACCCTACCGCAATACGTTGCAGAAGCCCGATGCATCAGTCGGCGATCCAAAGCATTCACAGTAATCAACAGAAAGCTATACAAGCGTAGTATCTCTCAGGTACTCCAAAAGTGCATAGACGAAGAAGACGGCAAAACCCTTCTACTGGAGATTCACGAAGGCACCTGCGGGAATCTGATGACTTATCGCCACTCGTTTGTTACCCCAAGTGGAAGGTTTGAGATGCAGTGCAGCAGCAAGTTTCCCTCGGTGAAGATACCAAGGTTATCGAACCAGTAGGACTCAGGAGATACAAGTAGGTGGCAACGTCGCCAGAAATTGCTTCCTGACTAGGGTGTTGTCGTGGACCTGCACACAGCAACAAATAACTTTTCTCCCAACGAGTACAGAGGAGTTGTCAATTCCTCCGTCCTTGTCGTTTACAAAGGATCAACGCAAGAGATAAAAGGTGCAAAGGAAAGTAAAAGCTGAAAGTAAATTGAGGGTGTGAACAATAATGTGAAGATGGACCGGGGTCTCGTGATTTTCACTAGTGATGTCTCTCTCCCAAAAGACGATAAAAGTGCTAGCGAGGTAAACAAATCACAGTTGGGAAATTGACAGGATTATGAAGGCACCGCAATGCTAACTATGCTGCAAAGAAAGGAAGGGCTCAAAAGCAATGGGCAGTACGCCAAGGTAAGTAGACCGAAATCCATCTGCATCTACTACGAATCATCCACCTTGAGATATCTATCCAGAACATCTCGCTGGTATTAAGTTGCAAATCTCACCCAAAGTGTAAACTCAAAGCAACAGACAACTGCATTAAAAGAACTTTGCGTAAAGTAAACAATCCTTGCACCCGCAGGTACAAGCACCGTTGTTTTATCCCTGGTGACAACAGCACATCCCCTAGTCTCATGTTTCTGTCACTCAAGCTAGACATCAAGGGGCTGAACCCACAATCGAGCATAACGTTCCCTCTTGGAGTTGCAAATATAATACTTGGCCAAAGAAAATACCGCAACGGAGAACATGCAAGAATTTACTCAAGAACAAAATATAAAAGAGGAGAACCAAATATATTACTCATCCAATCTGAACATAGTCTCATAATCCATCAGATCCCAACAAACTCAGCATAGCAACAACAGAAATTACATAGATGCCTCGATCATGTGAGGCAGCTCACGAGGACTCGAAAGTGGAAGCACAAAGGGGGGAGAGATTCATCACATAGCTACTGGTCATGGACCCATGGTCTAAGGGGGACTACTCACGGCACATCCGGGAGGCGTCCATGGCTATGGATGGTCTCCCGGAGGGGGTTCCTCCTTCCGGCAGGGTGCCGAGGCAGCTTCTCCAGGCAACCCTGATCTTGAAACGGCGGCGGTGGCGGTACAGAGGGGAGTTCGCGAGAAAGACATCGATATTAGGGGTTTCCACATCGAGGGGTAAATATAGGCGAAGGGGGGCATCGAGGGGACCCACGAGGCAGTCAGGAGGGTCCCTGGCGCGGCCCAACCCTGGGCCGCGCCACCTGCCCTCCTGGATGCCTGGTAGTGGCCCCCCTTCCCTCTCTTGGTGATTCCAGAAGCTTTTGTTGTGCTGATTTTTTATATATTTTTCCCGGAATTTTTGGAGCACTTTTAATGGCCGGAAAACCTGAAATACAAAAACAGCAGAAAACAAAAACTGGCAACTGGGTGCACTGAGTTAATAGGTTAGTCCAAATAGGTTCAAAAGTGTTTGAAAGTTCAAGCAAAACATGGAAAAGTCACACAAAACATGCATGGAGCAAGCAGAAATTATAGATACGTTTGGGACGTATCAACATCCCCAAGCTTAATTCCTGCTCGTCCTCGAGTAGGTAAATGATAACAAGCATAATTTCTGTGGTGACATGCCACACAACCAAATAAGGACTTTTAAGTAAAGCAATCAAAGCATGTAATTCAATTCAAGTCATAACAGGCAAGAGTCTATATTTAGCATTGACACAAGAAAAAAAGAACAAAGGGTGCAAGAGCTCTCGCTGTCCGTGACTCGAATGTCTCCAAATGGTGTTTGCGTGCAAGAAAGGGATAGGGATATACGAGAAAAAAGTATTTTTGTGTTGAGAACTCAATCTACTAAAGTTTCACACTTGGTCTTCTTTGGAATCTTATCTTGACTCATCCCCAGACCACTACCAGGTACAAGTCAAAATGATCAACTCCTTTTCGACATTTTGAGCACTCATGCAATGGATGAGCGTAAGAAAGAAAGTTGACACTTAGGATGGCAAAGAGAGAATATGGTGGAGGAGGAAGACAAAAAGGGTGTGAAAGGCTCACATCAATGAGGACAATCATAGGCGAGAGAAAGCCAAATGATAGATATGATATGAGGAGTAGGGATTGCCATGCAACGGATGCACATATGAGCTAAGGTAAGCTCTCCAATGGAACTAGTGGGAGTGCATCCAACTTGCTTGCTCAAGAAGACCTAGAGCTCATTTGAGGAGGCCCATCATTGGAATATACAAGCCAAGTTCTATAGTGTGAAGGTCCCCACATAGCTATATGCATGAATGATAATCTCTATGGAGTACAAGATATAAGATGGAGTACGAGTGTGGATCTCTCAAAAGGAATAGTAGTGTGCCCCCTTCTCTCTTTTTATTTATTTTTCTCTTTTTTCTATTTTTTGTATTTTTTTGGTGGCCTCAATGGCTCTTTCTATTTCTCTCATTTTTCCTCTTTGGGATCTTTTGATTTTGTCCTCTTTGGGATCTTTTCCTCACTTTAGGGGCAACACTCTATATATTACAAGAAGTATAGAAGATCTTTCACACTTTACAAAAGTACTCAAATCATAAAGAAAATGTAACTATCATGAAGTATGCAAATTTATGCCTCTGCCAGTGTAGCAGGATATGCAATGATACTAGCGCGTCATGTAGCAATGATTAGGGCAAGTCCCAACTAGCATGCGGCTCATCGATCAAGCAAGTAGCATGTATTAAATGAAGATCAAGTCATGAGAAGGTGGATGTTGCATGGCAATGTATCTCGGAAAGGCTATGGAAATGCCTTGATAGGTAGGTATGGTGGCTGTTTTGAGGAAGGATATAAGGGGGTTTATGATGACAAAGCATATCATGCCAAGGGTTTGGATGTACCGGCGAAGGTGGATGAAAACTCTCGGAGTGAGAAGAAAGAATTGCACGGCACAGGAGAGGCTAGAAAAATATGGGAAGGTGGAAGTGTCAACTTTCTAATACTCACATTAGTCCAAAGAACTCATGCACTTATTATCGGTAACTCTCAATCTAATAAGGAGGTTTCACAAAGAGACAAGTATCCCGAGGAGGAGTGTACGGGGGTTTGGTTATCCTTGCGCATCCTCGACTCATGGTACGTGAGTGTACTCTAATATTCGATCCCTCCAAAGAGTAGTGATCCATCTAGTAGCTAAAGTTCTCAACTAATTTGTAAGTTTTGAAAATAAACACGGATTGCCCAAAATATGACATCTATCACTAATAGGATAAAGCTCTTGACACCAAAAGTCCAAACATTACTCAAAGAAATACCTCAAAACTATTGCAAGTTACTACTACAAAAGAATAGCAACCTCAATTACCTACTTCAAGTCAAGACACACAACTCAGTGCAACAGGCAAACTCTCTAAACAAGATAAACATGAAAACTCAAGAGAGTTCCAGCAACAAACTAAACATAAACTCTTTAAAAAGATAAGCATGAAAACTAAGAGCTAAACAAGGCATTAGCTTATGAAAAAGATAATGAACACACACAGCAAAGATAAGCATGAAGAATCCTATGTTGTGTTCTAGATTTTGAAACTGGAGCGTGTTTCTCTCCCACACAAAGAAAGATGGGTTCTAACTTGTCATGAACAGAAAGCAAACCTAAAGAAAACTAAAAAGGAAACCTCAGAGCGAGATGCTCCAAGCATAGCACATAACGCATGAAGTGATAAAAATATAGTGAAATGAAAGACGAACTAATAATTGTTGATGGAGAAGGGGATGCACGGGGGCATCCCCAAGCTTAGACGCTTGAGTATCCTTGAATATTTCTTGGGGATCCATGGGGGCATCCCCAAGCTTGAGCGCTTGACACTCATGAATCTTCTTTCATCATCTTCCCTCGCACACTTGAAAACTCCCTTCATACATAACTCATCATAATCTGATTAGCGAGGTTAGTACCCATAATAAAATAAATTTTCCTCTACTAGAAATAAGGATATTCTTGAAGAGCTACTACTTCTCAAGATTGCCAAAAAAATTTTTGCAAAGAAGAAGCAAGCTTAAGGTTTGCAAAATGAAGAAAAGGCAAAACAGGAAAAAATCTGTGAAAAACAGACCAGCAGGTAATAAAGAATTTTTTAGGGATACTTCTGCAACTCAAATCAAAAATCTCAGAACATACAAAAGTTCTGTAATTGTATAGAGCACGCTGTGTAAACATTTCAGCTAAAAAATATGAACTGGAGATGCAAACACATCAAAGGTATTAGGTCTTGGCAAACTAATAATTTCTCCGGACTCGTCCATTGAGAAAGTATTACTAGTTGAGACTTGTGCCTTTAATTTACTATGCGTTCATCAACTTGTCATGATGGGCCTTTGCACCTTCTTTGATAAAGACATGGTCACCTTGATGTGGAGCAAAACTCTTAAAGTGGCTTTTGTTGGACACGGGGAGGACGGTATGTATGTGGTGGACTTTTCAAAAGTCCCCACCAAAACCGCCATGTGTCTAATGACTAAAGTTGATGTGGGATGGCTTTGGCACCTGATACGTCCAAAACGTATCTATAATTTCTGCTTGCTCCATAGCTCTTTTGCGTGATATTGCTATGATATTGATGAACTTCCATACACTTTTTTATCATATTTGGACTAGCCTATTAACTCAGTGCACCCCAGTGCCAGTTCCTATTTTCTGCTGTTTTTGTATTTCAGGTTTTCCCATTATTTAAAATGCCAGAAAAATTCCGGGAAAATTATAGGAAAAATCAGCGTACATGAAGCTTCAGTCCCGAAGAGGGGACTCACCTGGGCTCCAGGCGGCCAGGTGGCGCGGCCTAGGGTGGGGCCGCGCCGGGAGGCCGACTGGACCCCTGGTGGCCCCCCTGGCTGACCCCTTCTCCTATTTATTCCCCGTGACGAGAAACCCTCGGGGACAGAATCCTTTTTCGCGATCTCTCCTCTGTTCCGCCGCCGCTGCGCTTCCAAGATCGGGAGCACCAGGAGACCTCTTCCCGGCAGCCTGACGGAGGGAGGAACCACCTCCGGGAGCTTCTCCACCACCATGGATGCTTCCCGGATGAACCGTGAGTAGTCCACCTTGGACCATGGGTCTATGATCAGTAGCTATGTGATGTTCTCCTCCCCTCTTTGTTCTTCATGGATTAGACCTCATGAGCTGCCCTACATGATCGAGGCATATATGTAATATTTCTGCTGTTGCTATGCTGAGTTTGCTGGGATCTGATGGATTATGAGACTATGTTCAGATTGTGTTTGAGTAATATATTTGATTCTCCTCTTTTATATTTATTTTCTTGAGTAATTCTTGCATGTTCTCCGTTGCCGTTTATTTCTTTGGCCAAGTAGTAGGTAGTGACTCCAAGAGGGAGCGTTATGCATGATTGTGGGTTCATGCCCCCCGATGACTAGCTTGAGTGACAGAAACACGAGTCTAGGGGATGTGTTGTTGCCACAAGGGAGAAAACAACGGTGCTTGTACTTGTGGGTGCAAGGATTGTTTACTTTACGCAAAGTTCTTTAATACAGTTGTCTGTTGCTTTGAGTTTACACTTTGGGTGGTATTCACAACTTAATACCAGCGAGATGTTCTGGATAGATATCTCCAGGTGGATGACGAGGGGGTGACCCCATGACTCCTACGTGTGAGGCTACCTGGTGCGTATGAAGACAGAAGGCCCGTTGGGAAGCTGCGACAAGCCCACGATTGGCCCAACCAAGCACCGACGTAGGAGTCCGCGAATAACATGGAAGGTGCAACTTGGCGTACAAGGCAGAACTAGGATTAGGAAATTACCTATGTAACCTAGCACGGACTCCCCGAGACCTAGTCTAATATATAAAGGCTGGGAGGGGAGACGTCTATATCATCTCAATACGCATCTACTCATCCTAGCCTTGCGAGAACTCGCCTTGGCCTCCACTGTAATCGCCCCCTCACGTAATAATATTGAGCAGGAAGTGCTTCTCCTGTTAAATGACGAGTATCGCCCAACCTGTGCTATCTCTATGACTAACCCAGGGTCCCTGACCATGGGATTTTCCGGGGTTGATCCCCGTCAATTGGCGCCGTCTGTGGGAACTACACAGGTTGGGATCACGATCTCGGCGGTCCCGACTTCAACAGATCAAGACTCGAGGACTGGAGCCAGATCCGGTCCGCTCGAAAGATTCAAGTTCACCGCAAGCGTCTCCATCGCCCCTTCAGGATCACCCAGCCTGCAACCGAACCAAGTCCATCACCTCGACGACTGTCAAATCCATCACCGACGGAAAAGAACCCGATGACCCAGAAGGCAAGCATAAGGAAGCTACCCGAGAATCCCACTCGAGGGGTCGCGGCGCGGGGCCAAAGGCTCGCCTATCAGTCAATGACCCGCCGCCGCCAGGACTCCCACCACACACCAAGACAGCGACTCCGAGACCCAGGCCGGAGATTACTACGACCCAGATCGAAGGCCAGACGAATTCGCCAACTTCATCCGGAATCAATCGCTCAGCGATGTGATAGAGCTCGACCCAAGATTACACAGCCGAGCAGAAGACCCCTCGCAGACCTTCCAAGTCTCAAGAAGAAGAAGGCACGCCGGCTCCAGCAAAATCACAGACAAAGAGCAACTGGAAGGGCCCTGCGCGATCCACTGTTTTGAAGACGGTCGAGGACACCTCAGAGTAAGCCACACATTGGGAGACTGTCGCCTATTCGCCGAACTCGGCAACAGCCTCAAGGAGGAGAAGCAGCGCGAAGCCAAACGCACTCGAAGAAGAACGCAGTCGCTAGCACCGAGTGCAGAGGAGCAGTACCCCACGTCCCACGGGAGAATCTGCATGATCCAAGAAGGAAGACCCTCAAAAGAAAAGCAAGATGCCTACACCTTGCAGGCTGAGGCAGCCGAAGACCTAAAGGCAACTGAAATCTACCAACGGAGCGGCGTCGAGACAAGCATCACCTTCTCACAAAGTGACCATCCGCCCGCAATCCCGAGGCCTGGGCATGCACCCCTGGTCCTCGAAGCGCAGATCGGAGGATACGACATGGACAGAATCTTCATGGACGGAGGCAGCAGCCTAAACATAATCTTCGCCAGCAATCTATGCAAGATGTTCATCCCACGGTCAGTGTGGAAGAAGTCAGGAACCACAATACACGGCGTAGTGCCGGGCGAAGCAGCAACCTCCATCGGAGCAATACAGCTTGATGTGATCTTCGGCAGGAAGCGTAACTTCACAAAACAGGCACTCGAGTTCGAAGTGCTCGACTGGCAGTCACAGTATCACGCCATACTCGGGCGACCAACGTTCGCACAGTTCATGGCGGTCCCACACTACGCATATCTCAAGCTCAAGATGCCAGGACCTGCAGGAATCATCATAGTCAAGGGAAGCTTCATCAAATCGGACCAGTGCGACCGCGACTTCCACAAAGTCTCCGACACATTCGGAGCCCAACAGCTCAAAGAAATAGCCATGGTGATGGACAAAAGCATATTTCCACTAGCAAAAAGAAGCGAGACAAAGGAATTCGGCCGCGACTTCAGCGTCGACAGCGACACGATCACACGCCAAGTACACCCAACAGACCCAGAGAAGACAGTCCGCGTATATGCCCACCTCCCAGAAGAGCAAGCAACAGCCCTCATAACGTTCCATCGAGAAGAGTGGAAATTTTTCGCCCGGTGCCCAGCCGACATGCCAGGGATACCACGAGAATTCGCAGAACACGCGCTCCACATCAAGCCAAACACGAAGCCAGTAAAGCAAGCGATGCGACGGTTCTCAGAGCCCAAACGCAGAGCAATCGGAGAAGAAGTCAATCGACTACTTGACGCACAGTTCATCAGAGAGACAAAGAAAGCAACATGGATAGCAAACCCAGTCCTAGTCCCTAACAAGGACATCGAGGTACTGAGGATGTGCGTCGATTACGGGCCCATCAACAAGCACTGCCCAAAAGACCACTTCCCCCTGGCAAGAATCGATCAAATAATCGACTCCACAGCAGGATGTGACCTCCTCTCCTTCCTCGACGCATACTCAGGATACAATCAAATCAGGATGAAGGAAGAAGACGAAGAGCACACCTCATTCATCACCCCCTATGGAGTATTCTGTTACCAAACAATGCCTTTTGGCCTAAAAAACGCGGGAGCCACATACCAGCGGATGATGCAAGCATGCTTGAGAGACCAGATCGGCAGGAACGTTCAAGTCTACGTGGACGACATCGTTATCAAAACCTACAACGCAAACACGTTACTCGACGACCTCCGCGAGACATTCGCGGCCCTCAACAAGTATAGGATTAAGCTCAATCCCAAAAAATGCGTGTTTGGCGTCCCAGCTGGAAAACTTCTCGGATACATGGTCTCTGCCCAAGGAATCGAAGCAAACCCGGAAAAGGTCCAAGCAATCGCCAAGATGCAAAGGCCAACCAACATCAGAGGAATACAGCAACTCACAGGAAAGCTCGCAGCATTGAGCCGCTTCATCAGCATATTGGGCGAAAGAACTTTGCCATTTTACAAACTGCCGAGAAAGGGAGAAAAATTCGAATGGACCAAGGAAGCAAGCAACGCATTCGCGGACTTAAAGAAGACCCTCTCAACCCCACCAATCTTGGCGGTGCCTAAAGAAAGGGAAAAGTTGTATCTCTACATAGCAGCACACAGTAGTGTCGTGAGCACAGTACTCGTTGTCGAACGGGCAGAAGAAGGGAAAATCCAGAGCATCCAGAGACCAATCTACTACCTCAGCACGCTACTCACAAAGCCACAGCAGCGGTATCCACACTACCAGAAGCTCCTGCTCGCCATCATCATGACCTCCAGGAAAGTATCACACTACTTCGACGAACACTCCATCACAATCGTGAGTAGCGCACCACTCGCGGACATCGTCAACAACCCCGGAACGACCGGTCGAGTCGCCGAGTGCAACATGGAGCTCAGCCCACGAGACCTGCAGTTCAAACACCCAACAGCAATCAAAGCCCAAGTACTCCCAGATTTCCTAGTCGAGTGGACAGAAGTCCGAACACCAGGTCCCCCAGACCTATATAATTCATGGACGATGTACTTCGACGGATCCAAAAGACAGCAAGGAGCCGGAGCAGGCGTCGTCCTAGTCTCCCCCAAAGGAACAAAGCTCAAATACATCCTCCAGATCAATTTCAGCAACGCCTCCAATAACGAAGCAGAGTACGAGGCGCTAATTCACGGCATGCGCATGGCAAAGACTTGCGGTGCCACTCGCCTATCGATCTATGGTGACTCCAACCTCGTCGTCCAGCAGGCGATGAGAGACTGTAACGCAGTCGCAGACAACATGGCAGCTTACCAGAAGCTCTACAACACACTAGAAGGAGGATTCGACGGCTGCGAACTCAACTACATCCCTAGAGCAAACAATACAGAAGCCGACGAACTTGCTAACATCGGATCGACTCGAGGACCAATACCACCAGGCGTTTTCCTCGAAAGCATCAATCAAAGATCAATAAAAGCAAAGCCAGCGGAGCCCAAAGCAGGCGCAGAAGAAGATGACACAGACGAGCCAGCACAGGTGGCGGCAACGAGCGCAGCCGACGCTACAAACAGCCAAGCAATCGAAGCTGAAGCACCAGTAGCACTCGAAGACCCGGCCTAGGCAAGACCTTTTATCATATTCCTAATCGAAGGCACCCTACCGCAATATGTTGCAGAAGCCCGATGCATCAGTCGGCGATCCAAAGCATTCACAGTAATCAACAGAAAGCTATACAAGCGTAGTATCTCTCAGGTACTCCAAAAGTGCATAGACGAAGAAGACGGCAAAACCCTTCTACTGGAGATTCACGAAGGCACCTGCGGGAATCTGATGACTTCTCGCCACTCGTTTGTTACCCCAAGTGGAAGGTTTGAGATGCAGTGCAGCAGCAAGTTTCCCTCGGTGAAGATACCAAGGTTATCGAACCAGTAGGACTCAGGAGATACAAGTAGGTGGCAACGTCGCCAGAAATTGCTTCTTGACTAGGGTGTTGTCGTGGACCTGCACACAGCAACAAATAACTTTGCTCCCAACGAGTACAGAGGAGTTGTCAATTCCTCCGTCCTTGTCGTTTACAAAGGATCAATGCAAGAGATAAAAGGTGCAAAGGAAAGTAAAAGCTGAAAGTAAATTGAGGGTGTGAACAATAATGTGAAGATGGACCGGGGTCTCGTGATTTTCACTAGTGATGTCTCTCTCCCAAAAGACGATAAAAGTGCTAGCGAGGTAAACAAATCACAGTTGGGAAATTGACAGGATTATGAAGGCACCGCAATGCTAACTATGCTGCAAAGAAAGGAAGGGCTCGAAAGCAATGGGCAGTACGCCAAGGTAAGTAGACCGAAATCCATCTGCATCTACTACGAATCATCCACCTTGAGATATCTATCCAGAACATCTCGCTGGTATTAAGTTGCAAATCCCACCCAAAGTGTAAACTCAAAGCAACAGATAACTGCATTAAAAGAACTTTGCGTAAAGTAAACAATCCTTGCACCCGCAGGTACAAGCACCGTTGTTTTATCCCTGGTGACAACAACACATCCCCTAGTCTCATGTTTCTGTCACTCAAGCTAGACATCAAGGGGCTGAACCCACAATCGAGCATAACGTTCCCTCTTGGAGTTGCAAATAAAATACTTGGCCAAAGAAAATACCGCAATGGAGAACATGCAAGAATTTACTCAAGAACAAAATATAAAAGGGAAGAACCAAATATATTACTCATCACAATCTGAACATAGTCTCATAATCCATCAGATCCCAACAAACTCAGCATAGCAACAACAGAAATTACATAGATGCCTCGATCATGTGAGGCAGCTCACGAGGACTCGAAAGTGGAAGCACAAAGGGGGGAGAGATTCATCACATAGCTACTGGTCACGGACCCATGGTCTAAGGGGTACTACTCACGGCACATCCGGGAGGCGTCCATGGCTATGGATGGTCTCCCGGAGGGGGTTCCTCCTTCCGGCAGGGTGCCGAGGCAGCTTCTCCAGGCAACCCTGATCTTGAAACGGCGGCGGTGGCGGTACAGAGGGGAGTTCGCGAGAAAGACATCGATATTAGGGTTTTCCACCCCGAGGGGTAAATATAGGCGAAGGGAGGCATCGAGGGGACCCACGAGGCAGTCAGGAGGGTCCCTGGCGCGGCCCAACCCTGGGCCGTGCCACCTGCCCTCCTGGATGCCTGGTAGTGGCCCCCCTTCCCTCTCTTGGTGATTCCAGAAGCTTTTGGTGTGCTGATTTTTTATATATTTTTCCCGGAATTTTTGGAGCACTTTTAATGGCCGGAAAACCTGAAATACAAAAACAGCAGAAAACAGAAACTGGCAACTGGGTGCACTGAGTTAATAGGTTAGTCCAAATAGGTTCAAAAGTGTTTGAAAGTTCAAGCAAAACATGGAAAAGTCACACAAAACATGCATGGAGCAAGCAGAAATTATAGATACGTTTGGGACGTATCAACATCCCCAAGCTTAATTCCTGCTCGTCCTCGAGTAGGTAAATGATAACAAGCATAATTTCTGTGGTGACATGCCACACAACCAAATAAGGACTTTTAAGTAAAGCAATCAAAGCATGTAATTCAATTCAAGTCATAACAGGCAAGAGTCTATATTTAGCATTGACACAAGCAAAAAAAGAACAAAGGGTGCAAGAGCTCTCGCTGTCCGTGACTCGAATGTCTCCAAATGGTGTTTGCGTGCAAGAAAGGGATAGGGATATACGAGAAAAAAATATTTTTGTGTTGAGAACTCAATCTACTAAAGTTTCACACTTGGTCTTCTTTGGAATCTTATCTTGACTCATCCCTAGACCACTACCAGGTACAAGTCAAAATGATCAACTCCTTTTCGACATTTTGAGCACTCATGCAATGGATGAGCGTAAGAAAGAAAGTTGACACTTAGGATGGCAAAGAGAGAATATGGTGGAGGAGGAAGACAAAAAGGGTGTGAAAGGCTCACATCAATGAGGACAATCATAGGCGAGAGAAAGCCAAATGATAGATATGATATGAGGAGTAGGGATTGCCATGCAACGGATGCACATATGAGCTAAGGTAAGCTCTCCAATGGAACTAGTGGGAATGCATCCAACTTGCTTGCTCAAGAAGACCTAGAGCTCATTTGAGGAGGCCCATCATTGGAATATACAAGCCAAGTTCTATAGTGCGAAGGTCCCCACATAGCTATATGCATGAATGATAATCTCTATGGAGTACAAGATATACGATGGAGTACGAGTGTGGATCTCTCAAAAGGAATAGTAGTGTGCCCCCTTCTCTCTTTTTATTTATTTTTCTCTTTTTTCTATTTTTTGTATTTTTTTGGTGGCCTCAATGGCTCTTTCTATTTCTCTCATTTTTCCTCTTTGGGATCTTTTGATTTTGTCCTCTTTGGGATCTTTTCCTCACTTTAGGGGCAGCACTCTATATATTACAAGAAGTATAGAAGATCTTTCACACTTTACAAAAGTACTCAAATCATAAAGAAAATGTAACTATCATGAAGTATGCAAATTTATGCCTCTGCCAGTGTAGCAGGATATGCAATGATACTAGCGCGTCATGTAGCAATGATTAGGGCAAGTCCCAACTAGCATGCGGCTCATCGATCAAGCAAGTAGCATGTATTAAATGAAGATCAAGTCATGAGAAGGTGGATGTTGCATGGCAATGTATCTCGGAAAGGCTATGGAAATGCCTTGATAGGTAGGTATGGTGGCTGTTTTGAGGAAGGATATAAGGGGGTTTATGATGACAAAGCATATCATGCCAAGGGTTTGGATGTACCGGCGAAGGTGGATGAAAACTCTCGGAGTGAGAAGAAAGAATTGCACGGCACAGGAGAGGCTAGAAAAATATGGGAAGGTGGAAGTGTCAACTTTCTAATACTCACATTAGTCCAAAGAACTCATGCACTTATTATCGGTAACTCTCAATCTAATAAGGAGGTTTCACAAAGAGACAAGTATCCCAAGGAGGAGTGTACGGGGGTTTGGTTATCCTTGCGCATCCTCGACTCATGGTACGTGAGTGTACTCTAATATTCGATCCCTCCAAAGAGTAGTGATCCATCTAGTAGCTAAAGTTCTCAACTAATTTGTAAGTTTTGAAAATAAACACGGATTGCCCAAAATATGACATCTATCACTAATAGGATAAAGCTCTTGACACCAAAAGTCCAAACATTACTCAAAGAAATACCTCAAAACTATTGCAAGTTACTACTACAAAAGAATAGCAACCTCAATTACCTACTTCAAGTCAAGACACACAACTCAGTGCAACAGGCAAACTCTCTAAACAAGATAAACATGAAAACTCAAGAGAGTTCCAGCAACAAACTAAACATAAACTCTTTAAAAAGATAAGCATGAAAACTAAGGTTTGTTACCCCAAGTGGAAGGTGAGATGTAGCGTAGCAGCAAGTTTCCGTTAGCGAATATGCTAAGGTTTGAAGTGTCGAACCAGTAGGACTCCAACAAATACAAGAAGGTGGTGAAGTGAACATTGGCGCCGTTCACAACCGAGGTTTCTAACTTCACCTGGACCTGCACACACACAGATAGCTTCGCTTCCCAACGAGTACAGAGGAGTTGGCAATTCCTCCGGCCTTGTTGTTTACGAAGCATAAAACGCACAGGATAATAATGATAGTGATAGCAACTGAAAAGTAAATACTGAAAGTAAATTGATAGTGTAAACAGTGGTGGAAGTATGGACCTGGATCTCATGATGTTCACTAGTCATGTCTCTCTCCCAAAAGATGATAAAATAGCCATGCGAGGTAAACAAATTACAGCTGGGCAATTGACAGGATTATGTGCGCAAACCAATGCTAATTATGCAAAAAATAAAGGAGGAGGCTGAAAAGCACGGGTGGTACACCAAGACAAGTAGACCGAAATCCATCTGTATCTACCCACTAATCATCCACCTTGAGATATCTATCCAAAACATCTCGCTGGTATTAAGTTGCGAATCTCACCCAAAGTGTAAACTCAAAGCAACGGACAACTGCATTAAAGAACTTTGCGTAAAGTAAACAATCATTGCACCCGCAAGTACAAGCACCGTTGTTTTCCCCCTTGTGGCAACAACACATCCCCTAGACTCATGTTTCTGTCAGTCAAGCTAGTCATCGGGGGGCATGAACCCACAATCATGCATAACACTCCCTCTTGGAGTCACTACCTACTACTTGGCCAAAGCAATAAACAGCAACGGAGAACATGCAAGAGTTACTCAAGAACATAAATGTTAAAGCAGAGAATCAAATATATAACTCAATCACAATCTGAACATAATCTCATAATCCATCGGATCCCAGCAAACTCAGCATAGCAACAGCAGAAAGATTACATATGTGCCTCGATCATGTAGGGCAGCTCACGAGGTCTAATCCATGAAGAACAAAGAGGGGAGGAGAACATCACATAGCTACTGATAATGTACCCATGGTCCAAGGTGGACTACTCACGGTTCATCCGGGATGCATCCATGGTGGTGGAGAAGCTCCCGGAGGTGATTCCTCCCTCCGGCAGGATGCCGGGAAGAGGTCTTCTGGTGCTCCTGATCTTGGAAGAGCGGCGGCGGCGGAACAGAGGAGAGATCGCGAAAAAGGGTTCTGTCCCCGATGGTTTCTCGTCACAGGGAATAAATAGGCGAAAGGGGGCAGCAGTGGGCCAGGGGCTCCAGGCGCTCCCCCTGGCGCGGCCAGGGGCCTGGTCGCGCCCTCTGGCCGCCTGGACCCCCTGGCTCCCCTCTGGCCCCTCTCGGGCTCTTCGCGAAGCTTCTGGTACGCTGATTTTTCCTATATTTTTCCCGGAATTTTTCTGGTACTTTTAATAAGGGGGAAACCTAAAATAGAAAAACAGCAGAAAACATGAACTCGCACTGGGTGCACTGAGTTAATAGGTTAGTCCAAATATGATCAAAAGTGTATGGAAGTTCGTCAATATCATAGCAATATCACACAAAAGAGGCAAGGAGCAAGCAGAAATTATAGATACGTTTTGGACGTATCAACATCCCCAAGCTTAATTCCTGCTCGTCCTCGAGTAGGTAAATGATAACAAGCATAATTTCTGTGGTGACATGCTAACAACCATATAAGAACTTTGTAAGTAAAGCAATCAAAGCATGCAATTCAATTCATTTCATAACAGGCAAGAGTCTATATCTAGCATTGAAATAAGCAACATAAGAACATAAAGGTGCAAGAGCTCTCGCTGTCCGTGACTCGAATGTCTCCAAATGGTGTTTGCGTGCAAGAAAGGGGATAGGGATATACGAGAAAAAGTATTTTTATTGTTGACAACTCAATGTACTAAAGTGTCACACTGGGTCTTCTTTGGAATCTTATCTTGACTCATCCCGAGACCACTAGCCAGGTACAAGTCAAAATTATCCACTCCTTTCCGACATTTTGAGCACTCATGCAATGGATGAGCGTAAGCAAGAAAGTTGACACTTAGGGTGGCAAAGAGAGAATAAGGTGGAGGAGGAAGACAAAAACGTGTGAAAGGCTCACATCAATGAGGACAATCATAGGCGAGAGAAAGCCAAATGATAGATATGATGTGAGGAGTAGGGATTTCCATGCAACGGATGCACATATGAGCTAAAAGCTCTCCAATGGAACTAGTGGGGGTGCATCCAACTTGCTTGCTCAAGAAGAGCTAGAGATCATTTGAGGAGGCTCATCATTGGAATATACAAGCCAAGTTCTATAGTGTGAAGGTCCCCACATAGTTATATCCATGAATGATAATCTCTATGGAGTACAAGATACAAGATGGACTACGAGTGTGGATCTTCTCAAAGAAAACAATAGTAGTGTGCCCCCTTCTCTCTCTCTCTTTGTCTCTTTTTTTTCTTTTTTTTCTTTTTTTGTATTTTTTGGTGGCCTCAATGGCTCTTTCTATTTAACTCTCATTTGCCCTCTTTGGTATCTTTTAATTTGTCCACTTTGGGATCTTTTAATTTTTTCCACTTTGGGATATTTTCCTCACTTTAGGGGCAACACTCTATATATTACAAAAATTATAGAAGATCTTTCACACTTTACAAAGTACTCGAATCATAAAAAAAAATGTAAATATCATGATGTATGCAAATGTATGCCTCTGCCAGTGTAGCAGGATATGCAATGATACTAGCGCGTCATGTAGCAATGATTAGGGAAAGGCCAAACTAGCATGCGGCTCATCGATCAAGCAAGTAGCATGTATGACATGAAGATCAAGTCATGAGAAGGTGGATGTTGCATGGCAATGTATCTCGGAAAGGCTATGGAAATGCCTTGATAGGTAGGTATGGTGGCTGTTTTGAGGAAGGATATAAGGAGGCTTATGATGACAGAGCGTATCGTGCCAAGGGTTTGGATGTACCGGCGAAGGTGGATGCTAACTCTCGGAGTGAGAAGAAAGCAATGCACGGCACAGGGAAGGCTAGCAAAATATGGGAAGGTGGAAGTGTCAACTTTCGAATACTCACATTAGTCCGAAGAACTCATGCACTTATTATCGGTAACTCTCAATCTAATAAGAAGGTTTCACAAAGATACAAGTACCCCGAGGAGGAGTGTATGGGGCTTTGGTTATCCTTGCGCATCTTCGACTCATGGTACGTGAGTGTACTCTAATATTCGACCCTCAGAAGAGTAGTGATCCAACTAGTAGCTAAAGTTCTCAACTAATTTTGTAGGTTTTTTGAAAATAAACACGGATTGCCCAAAATACGACATCTATCACTAATAGGCTAAAGCTCTTGACACAAAAAGTCCAAACATTACTCAAGACAACACCTCAAAACTTTTGCAAGTTACTACTACAACTGAATAGCAACCTCAATTACCTACTTCAAGTCAAGACACAAAACTCAGTGCAACAGGAAAACTCTTTAAACAAGATAAACATGCAAACTCAAGAGAGTTCCAGCAACAAGCTAAAAAAATCTCTTTGAAAATATAAGCATGAAAGCTAAGAGAATAATAAGATAGTAGCTACGAAAAGATAAAGAACAAACACAGCAAAGATAAGCAGAAAAAGTCCTATGTTGTGTTCTAAATTTTGGAAGTGGAACGTGTTTCTCTCCCACACAAAGAAAGTTGGGTTCTAACTTGTTATGAACAGCAAGTAAAGCTAAAGAAAACTAAAAACAAAACCTAAGAGCGAGACGCTCCAAGAATAGCACATAACGCATGAAGTGATAAAAATATAGTGAAACGAGAGACGAACTGATAATTGTCGACGGAGAAGGGGATGCACGGGGGCATCCCCAAGCTTAGACGCTTGAGTATCCTTGGATATTTCTTGGGGATGCATGGGGGCATCCCCAAGCTTGAATGCTTGACACTTCTTAATCTTCTTTCATCATCTTCCCTCGCCCACTTGAAAACTCCCTTCATACATAAATCATCATAATCTGATTAGCGAGGTTAGTACCCATAATAAACTAATTTGTTCTCTACTGGAAATAAAGATAACCTTGAATAGCTACTGTTTCTCAAGATTGCCAAAAAGTTTTTGAAAAGAAAAAGCAAGCTTAAGGTTTGCAAAACGAAGAAAAGGCAAAACAGGACAGAATCTGTGAAAAACAGACCAGCAGGTAGTAAAGAATTTTTTAGGGGTACTTCTGTAACTCAAATGAAAAAACTCAGAACATACGAAAGTTTCTTAATTGTATATAGCACGCTGTGTAAAAAATTCATCTCAAAAAGATGAACTGGGATTTTTCTCTGATTTTTCTAGTCACGAGGACAGAATCTGTTTTCTGGACAGCATGTCACAACTTTCACTTCCCTTGTCGTATGTGGCTACAAAAGGCACAAAGCTTGAAAAGTAAAGATACAATGATGATTCTACAGTAGTAACAATCATCAATACCACGAAAAACAGAAAAAAAAGGAAAACCTAAATTCTTTGCGGGCTGCCTCCCGAAAGCGCTTCTTTAAAGCCATTAGCTAGGCTTAATTCAAAAAGATCAAGTTGTATCAATTGAACCATCATCAAGATCATCAAAAAGCTCTTCAATAATACAACAACTCTTAAGAGGTATTTCAAATAAAGGCCTAAGAAAGATACTTCTAGGGATAAAAGCAAAAGGCGGAAAATCACTTGGAGTCTCATTCTCATTGAGGAGAGGTATTTCTTCCAAAGTTTTCACAGTTTCAACCCCTTTGGAAATAGATAAATTATTTTTGGAACGAGGAGCCTTTGGAACGTAAACGAACCTAGGTTCCTTCTTTGCCAGAGTTTCCACCTTTTTGGTTTTGATTGAGGAGAAAGTAGTTCCTAGAGTGTCAATGATTTCCTCAATCTTATCAATCCTAGAAGGGTCCAAGTCATGGGATTTGATGGTCTCCAAGGTTTTAAGAATTTTATGCATGGAGCTATCTAATCTATTAAAATTTCCTTGACCCTTACGATCCAACTCACTTATCTTATTAATACTTGGCATTTCTAGCTCCATCTTTTCAAGTTTTTTCATAATATGAGCTAGGGTAATATTCTCTTGAAAACTATCAACAGGGAGATTTCCAACAAGATTTTCCATAACACTAAGAGCTTCCCAAACTGGGGCTTCTATGAAATTCCCATTGATAGTAGTATCTAGAATAAACCTATTCCAAGAAGTAATTCCAACATAAAAGTTTCTAAGAAGGATAGTAGTGGTTTGCTTCTTGGTGGCTCTTTTTTGAGAATCGTTAATCCTATACCAGGCATCTTTCAGACTTTCACCACCTCTTTGTTTAAATGTGAGCACTTCTGACTCACCAAAGGCAAAAGGGCCAAACATACTGATAACTACTAGCAAGGTAACTATTTTTTTGATTTTTTGATAAAAGACACTAAAGCAGAAACTGAAAGGTAAACTAACAAGACTAAAAAGCAAAGATAAAATATAGTGTGCAACTCCCCTATCTTGAAGAGTGGAGTCCCCGGCAACGGCGCCAGAAATTTGCTTGATACACGAGATAGCTTCTTGTCCCTCGTTGGTTACCCCAAGTGGAAGGTGAGATGTAGCGTAGAAGCATGTTTCCCTTAGCGAAGATGCAAAGGTTTGAAGTGTCGAACCAGTAGGACTCCAACAGATACAAGAAGGTGGTGAAGTGAACAATGGCGCTGTTCACAACCGAGGTTGCTAACTTCACCTGGACCTGCACACACACAGATATCTTCGCTTCCCAACGAGTACAGATGAGTTTTCAATTCCACCGGCCTTGTTGTTTACGAAGGATAAAACGCACGGGATAATAATGATAGTGATAGCAACTGAAAAGTAAATACTGAAAATAAATTGATGGTGTAAACAGTGGTGGAAGTATGGACCTGGATCTCATGATGTTCACTAGTGATGTCTCTCTCCCAAAAGATGATAAAATACCCATGCGAGGTAAACAAATTACATCTGGGCAATTCATAGGATTATGTGCGCAAACCAATGCTAATTATGCAAAACAGAAAGGAAGAGGCTCAAAAGCACGGGCGGTACGCCAAGACAAGTAGACCGAAATCCATCTGTATCTACCCACTAATCATCCACCTTGAGATATCTATCCAGAACATCTCGCTGGTATTAAGTTGCGAATCCCACCCAAAGTGTAAACTCAAAGCAACGGACAACTGCATTAAAGAACTTTGCGTAAAGTAAACAATCCTTGCACTCGCAAGTACAAGCATCGTTGTTTTCCCCCTTGTGGCAACAACACATCCCCTAGACTCATGTTTCTGTCACTTAAGCTAGTCATCGGGGGGCATGAACCCACAATCATGCATAACGCTCCCTCTTGGAGTCACTACCTACTACTTGGGCAAAGCAATAAACAACAACGGAGAACATGCAAGAGTTACTCAAGAACACAAGTATAAAAGAAGAGAATCAAATATATAACTCAATCACAATCTGAACATAATCTCATAATCCATCGGATCCCAGCAAACTCAGCATAGCAACAGCGGAAAGATTACATATGTGCCTCGATCATGTAGGACAAATCACGAGGTCTAATCCATGAAGAACAAACAGGGGAGGAGAACATCACATAGCTACTTATCATGGACCCATGGTCCAAGGTGGAATACTCACGGTTCATCCGGGAAGCATCCATGGTGGTGGAGAAGCTCCCGGAGGTGATTCCTCCCTCCGGCAGGGTGCCGGGAAGAGGTCTTCTGGTGCTCCCGATCTTGGAAGCGTGGCGGCGGCGGAACAGAGGAGTGATCGCGAAAAAGGGTTTTGTCCCCGAGGGTTTCTCGTCACGGGGAATAAATAGGCGAAAGGGGGCAGCCAGAGGTGGGCCAGGGGCTCCAGGCGTCGACTGGAGTTCTGATTCGGACGGGACCATCATCTGCATCGCGTGTGCGCTTCGCCTCTGGCCTGGTGATGAGGAGCGGAGTGTGAGACTTCGTCATCGACAACGCCTCGCGGTTTGGGGCTGGAATGCCTCTACCGCGCGGCGTCATCATTCCCTTCGGCGGACATCGCGTCTTCGTCGCAGCACTCCCTGACGTGTTTCCCAGGGAGGTATGGGTGTTTTCTGAGCTCACGGATCCGTTGCCAGGAGGGCCGGATGCTATGGGAACAGAGGGCACGACTGCGCAAATCCGTGTGGAGGTTATGATGGCAGGGGCATCTAGTCGCCACAGTTCCACTTCAGCAACTCGAGCCGCGAGGGCAGCAACCACGGCACCAGCAGGCCCAAGCAACCCACCGGATGTGCTTAGCACTCCCGTGGATCTTCATGCCGATCCAGTTGTGGCTCAGGCCGAGCTGGAAAAGGTGCGTCAGGCTCTGAAGGAGAAATCAGATAGGATCGACGCTGAAAAGCGCCGAATGGAGGCATTAGTTCGGGAATACAACGCAGCGCATGGCATTCGGCAGCGTGTTATCCCACCCCCTGTGATTGAGGAGCTCCGAGCAGCAGGCCGAGAGGACGGCAGAGAGCTGGGAGGAGCCCAGCAGCCAGTAACAACACTCATCGTCGTTCCGCAGATCTCATATAGTTCTCCTGTGAAGAACATGAGAGTTGTCGAGTAGATCGCCACCGAGCTAGAACATCTGGAGGGAGAAGAGCTGCGGGAGAGGACGCGCCGAATGCGCGACCTCATAACCATAGCAAACCAGCAGAAGGCGGCCACCGAGCAGCAAGGGCCAGTTGCATCAAAGTCAACTCGGGCAACTGCGGGTGCGAACCAGCCGAATGCGCCACAGCGGCAGCAGAGGCAGGCATCCTCGCCGCATAGCAGTTTGCATCACAGTCGGAAGAATCAAGGGGCTGCAGGAGGCAGTCAGAGGGACGAGCCAGCAGTCAACAGCAGGCGCAATGAGCAACCAGCGGCATCAGTCCGGCCGGCAATAAGCCAGCGATTAGGTCCCCGAGCGATCGCGAATAATGACGCAAGACACCAAATCGAGCAGTTGCCGCAGGATAAGCAACCGGAAGACGATGCGCCGGCGGGTCCAGCATGCTTCGGCCCGCGCATTCAGCAAGAGCAGTTCCCCAAAGGCTTCACATTGCCTAGGGACACCCCCAAGTACAATGGATGAGTCAAGCCAGAAGATTGGTTGGTCGATTATATGACAGCCGTCGGTATCGCAGGAGGTGGTCGGCGCGTAGCTGTACGCTATGCTCCGCTCATGCTTCAAGGTTCATCTCGGTCCTGGTTAAACAGCTTGCCCAGCAATAGTGTCAATTGCTGGAAGGATTTTGAGGACGCATTTGTTCGCAATTTCACGGGTACTTACGAGCGCCCAGGTCTACCTCGGCACCTGGCACTCTTTGTACAAGGAAAGGACGAGCCCCTTCGCGATTACCTCCAGCGGTGGATCAAGCTCAGGAACACTTGCGAGGGAGTTCATGAAATCCAAGCCATCCAGTACTTCACTGACGGCTGCTTGGAAGGGTCTTTGTTGAAGCACAAGCTCCTGCGCAAGGAGATAACTTCTTTGGCCGATCTGATGAGAATAGCCAATTCATTTGCCGCATCTGACTCTGCAATGCGCCCGATCACGTTGAGTCCCAATGGTTTTATCCAAGGACAACCATCCGGCCATCAGCAGCAATCGGCAGAAGCAAATGGACCAAACGGTCCCAATCGGCGCGAGAGGCGCGAGATCCAGAGAAACAACAACTTTGGCAACAACAACAACAACAACAACACCCCCAACTTCAACAACAACAACAACAACAACACTGGTTTCAACAAGAGGAAGGATGAGCAGTCGTACGCCCAGTATGGCAATCGGCAGGTAGCAACAGTGCAGCACCAAGAGGAACAAGGGGTTGCGGGAGGCAGTCGGAAGCAGAAGCATGCGGAAAGGCCGCCAGGTCAGCCCAGGCCCCCATACAAGTTTGAGGACATGATGAACCAGCCCTGCAAGATGCATAGTGGATTAGGCAAGCCCGCATCGCACACCACTCGGCAATGCATTTGGGTTGAGCGTTTGGCAAAGGGAGGAGCAGGAAATCCACCCCCACCACCACCCCCACCCCCAGGCCCACCACCAGCAAATGCTCGGCAGCAGTTTCCGCGTCATGATGCAACATACATGATCTTCACCAGCGAGTCGGATGACAAGGGCAGTCAGAGAGCCCGTGAGCAGGCAGTAAATGCCACCATGCCAGCAATTTCTCAGAGGATGAACTGGTCGGACAACGCCATAACATGGGGCCCAGAAGACCATCCGAGCGTAATGCCCAACCCGGGCAGTTATATGCTCGTGATGGATGCAATCTTGGCGGCACCATTGTATTCATGCAAGTTCACCAAGACACTCATTGATGGAGGCAGCGCCATCAACATTCTATACAGAGACACAATGATCAAGCTCGGCATCAGTGAGAGCGAGTTAGAGCCCAGCAGGACCACATTTCAATGGATAGTGCCCGGCCTGTCATGTACCCCATTAGGCCGCATTCGGCTTGAGATAGTATTCGGGTCGGAAGAGAATTTCCGCCGAGAGCCGATCTGGTTCGAGGTGGCCGATCTGAGAAGCCCGTACCATGTTCTGCTCGGGTCGCCTGCAATCACCAAGTTCATGTTCAACATCATGCAGCCTTATCTGAAGATGAAGCTCCCAGGGCCGAATGGTCCAATCACTGTGTGTGGTGACTACAAGAAGTCACTGGAGTGTTCTTCTGCTGGGTCCAAGCTAGCTGATGCTCTGGTCATTGATGCAGAGCGGCGCCATCTGGACAAGGTGGTAGCAGCAGTCCAAGCTCAGATGAAGGACCCCATGCCGACCACGAAGGACAAGAGACCGGATGATGAACATACTTCAAGCAGCAAAGGACATCAAGAGGATTGCCCTGGACCCCTCCGACCCGAGCAAGTGCGTCATTGTTGGGGCCGGTCTCAGCAGCAAATAGGAAGGCAAGCTCGTCGAGTTCCTCCGTGAGAATCGTGCCATCTTCGCATGGTCCCCACATGACATAACTGGTGTACCGAGGGAACTTGCCGGGCACAAGCTTCACGTCTGACTTGGATCCAAGACGATCAAGCATCCACTTCGGCATTTTTCAGAAGAGAAGAGAGGAGCAATCGGCGATGAGATAGCCAAGTTGCTCGCAGCGGGATTTATCAAGGAAGTGTTCTACCCAGACTGGTTAGCAAATCCAGTTCTGGTTCCTAAGAAGAATGGAACTTGGCGCATGTGTATAGATTACACTTGCCTGAATAAGGCCTGCCCCAAGGATCCTTTTGCGTTGCCCCGTATCGATCAAGTGATCGATTCTACGGCTGGATGTCAGCTCCTGTGCTTTCTGGATGCCACAACAGGCTATCACCAGATTAAGCTTGATGTAAACGATCAGATTAAAACAGCTTTTATTACCCCTTTCGGGGCTTATTGTTACATCACCATGCCCTTTGGCCTGAAAAATGGCGGCGCGACTTATCAGTGTACTATGCAGCGATGTGTTCGGCCTCAGTTAGGTCGGAACATTCATGTATATGTAGATGACCTCGTGGTCAAGTCGGTGCTGGGATCAACCTTGCTGGACAATCTCAAGGAGACATTCGCAAATTTGCGAGCATACCAGATCAAGCTCAACCCAGAGAAATGTGTGTTCGGCGTGCCAGCCGGCAAGTTGCTTGGTGATACGTCCCAAACGTATCTATAATTTCTGCTTGCTCCATGCATGTTTTGTGTGACTTTGCCATGTTTTGCTTGAACTTTCATACACTTTTGAACCTATTTAGACTAACCTATTAACTCAGTGCACCCAGTTGCCAGTTTCTGTTTTCTGCTATTTTTGTATTTCAGGTTTTCCGGCCATTAAAAGTGCTCCGAAAATTCCGGGAAAAATATATAAAAAATCAGCGCAACAGAAGCTTCCGGAATCACCAAGAGAGGGAAGGGGGGCCACCACCAGGCAGCCAGGAGGGCAGGTGGCGCGGCCCCACCCTGGGCCGCGCCAGGGACCCTCCTGACTGCCCTGTGGGTCCCCTCGATGCCCCCCTTCACCTATATTTACCCCTCGGGGTGGAAACCCCTAATATCGATCTCTTTCTCGCGAACTCCCCTCTGTACCGCCGTGTGACGCCCCCAAAATCAATCCGTGTACAGTAATCATACACGCAGGGTACACGGCTGAGATTAGGGTGCCACGGTGAGAATATCACAGCACAACACTAAACACAAAAGGATAAACAAATATATTACAATACCAGGGATCACGAGGATCCGAATACATAAGTCATAAAAGCCATAATATCTTAGTACAGACATAGTTAGTCAAGTTTTTGCCTTAAGAAGGCTAGCACAAATCACATCAGAGATACAGATCGAAAAGGCGAGGCCTCCTATCTGGGATCCACCGAACTACTCCTGGTCAACGGGGAACTCGACGTCGTAGTAGGCGCCTCCGGGGTACTCCTGCTCCTGGGCTCCAACGTCGGCTGCAGCGGCCGATCAGGCAAAGCGAAAAAGGGGAAATAAAGCAAAGGTGAGTATCTAGCATACCCGCGAGTCTTACGTCTGCTACTAAGCATTATGCATTGTATCAACGGAAAGAAGAGGTTGTATATAGTGGACTGAAAGACAGAAATCCAGACCAAGGGTAAGAAGCTAGGCCTATCGAAGACTAGCATCTTCCGACGATGTCTTGCAGCATGAGGTAAGAATCAGCCAACAGTTTATATAATGCATAAAGTAACAATGCAGCAGAAGTTGCTGCAGCATTGTATAATAATAAGTTGTAATAATTAACAATGCCTCCGAGTTCACCTCCTCGACATCCCCGCGAGGAAGAAAACCCGGAACCATACAGTTTAATATTAATAGTTTGTAGTGGTAAGATCCAGCTTCAGCATAAAGCGTCCTGTTACCGTGGACACGGCTATTCGAATAGATTAATCTTCCCTGCAGGGGTGCACTTGTGTTACGCTACACGCACGAATCTCCAGGGTGGCGGGAACCTTGTTAGGGAACGCTCCACCGAGGCTATCCGACACTTCATAGCCCATCTTTCAAACTCAACAGAGAGGCCATCCGCCGGTCTAAATCCTAAGTACGCCGGGCCTTGCACCCCAACCCGAACGTACTCCTGCACGGTGCGTAGCTGGCCGGTGAAGTTGAAGCAAATCCAAATAAGACATCACCGCGCGAGAAAATAAGACAACACCACTTCCCGGCAATCAGCCCGCAGTACTGCTGACGTCTGAAGAGTCGTCGGACGACACTACGAAGCAGAGGAGCCCATAACTCGTAATTCCCACGGGTAGGTAGTGCGTACATGGCATATAGCCAACTCAAGACATTCACTGAACCATTTAGCATTTTAATTAACTTGCGTGACAACCGTTATCGTTGCCTCGACTTAACTGACCCGCGGACAACGACAGCAGCCAGGACCACCAGTACATCGGTGCATGCCCTGTCGTCCCACCAAGTCACTGCGGTTACCAACAAGGTGAACCGTCTCCTTGCCTTGTCTCGCGTGTGCTCCTGGAGGAGCTCGACTTTCGGGATTTGGTAACTCTCGCGGCCAACGATCAGGGGCCAAGCACACCGGTACACTGGTCGTGCCCTCCCTGTCGTCCCGTCGCAATACCTCTCGCGGGCACCGTTGGGTCGCCCGACTTCTCACCTGAAGGACAACCATTGCTCAGGTACCTAGAGCGGCTGTACAGAGTCAACAACGAGTGGATTACAAGGATTACTCCTTGATAACTCACACTTGATGGTGGCTCGGCAGAGCCGATGTAGGGGCTTGAGGCGGTGTCGGCATTGTACCGTACCTGTGCAGTTATAATAATTGTACCCGCGTTCACTCCCCTGAGTGATCACGTCCCTCTATCTAATCCTAGCTAACAATGCGCAGGGCTCACTGCTGAATAACATATATATATTTATAGGCAGCATAGGATAAAAGAGGTACATCAAGGGGCGACAAAAACAGGCTATGCAATTGAATAGGATTATAACGTAGAGGCAGCAGTAACAATGCCTAGTGCAAGAAATGTACGGAAAGGTAGGCGATATCTGGGGAAGAGAATGGCTCTGCTTGCCTGGAAGCTCGACGGTAGGGGTAGGGTCGTCGACGAAGTAGTCGTACTCAGCAGCGTTGTAGTCGACGGCAGCAGCGGGGTCTACCGGAGATTAAGGGGGGAAGAAACAGTAAATACACAGCAAGCATATACAAACAGATGCATGACATGACAGATTAAAAGTTAACGGTGTTCTAACGCAGTGCAAGGCACGTTACTCGGAACGGAAATTCATCCGGGGATGAACGGACAGCTCCGGGTGATTATCGGACAAGGTGTCCGAGGGGGGGAAGGATCAAGCCGGAGGTGTCGTGGGTACCGGACAAACATAAGGGGGGTGTATCCGTGCTAGTTGATCTAATCCGAGAAACATCCGTGTTCGGAATAAATTCATCCGGGTACTCTAACAGTACCGGACAGTTTATCGGACAGACGGTCCGAAGGGGGACGGTTCGATGTTCGTTGTGTTAGAGGGGTGGGATAGACATACGGATAGCGTATTCGTATTCGTTATATTTTTCTAATCAATTTTCATGTATAAAGTTTTTGAATCTGAGTTACGGTTTAAAAGTTATTGAATTTCCAAGTTTTAAATCATTTAAATGATTTTCTGAATTTCTTTTATTATTTATTCAACATTATCCAGAACATTATCCAAAACAGTGCCTGACATGTGGGACCCACATGTCAGCCTCTGTTTATTTATAAAACATTTTAATAAATCAAAATAGCCTTTGGGCCCACATGTCAGCCACTGGAATTTCTTTTAAATTCTTTTTAAAAATCAAACTGACAAATGGGGCCCAGGTGTCATTGACTCTAGTGATAACTAAACATGTTTAATTAATATAATGACCAGGGGACCCACGTGTCAGTGTCTGGGGGGTTTATTATTCTGTTAATCTTTTCAGCTAAACTAACAGAGTAATTAGCCGGGGGGTCCACTGTCAGTGGCTTAGGGGTTTGGGTTAAGCCCTAATTAACTAGCTGGCACCGGGGCCCCACCTGGCAGCCTCACCGGCGACTCGCCGGCGACGAGGTTGATGGTGGCGACGCCACAGGGCTCGGGAGGGGGCGCGGTTAGCCCCAATCGAACGGGGAGGCGACGGGGAGGCGTCTGGTAGCGGTGGCGCGGGCGTGGAGTTGCCGGAGTGACGCCGTCGACGAGGTAGACGGCCGCCTGCGCTCGGGCCTCGTCGAAAACGCGTCAACGGAGAGGGCTTTCGAGCGTGCGCTACGGGGTGGTGTTCCTGGGAGCAAGGCGAACACGAGGACGTGCTCGGCGCGCCAAAAGCATGATCTAGGCCGCGGGGGACAACACGTCGGCGGCGACGGAGCCACGGCTCCAATGGCGTCGGCTCATTCAGCGCACGAGGGGCTACGCGGGGATTTGGGGAAGGTAGAGGAGCTCACCGCGAGTGCAGCAGTGGTGGCAGTGGGCTCGATGGCGTCTCGACAGCGGCGAATTCCCTCCGCGACGCATGGCGGCCGAAGTTGGGGGAAGAAGACGCAGCGAAGGTTGGGCTGCTCCCCGGGCTCGATTCGCTGGTGTAGTCGACGAAGACGACGACGGCGCAGCCGCTGGACACCACGACGGGGCGGCTCGAGCCCGTTGGCCACGACTTGCCACGGCAATGGCGACGGCGGCGCTCGGGAGTTTTTCCCCGAGGCGGGCGAGAGGAGGAGGAGGGGAAAGGGAGGGGGAGGATGTCCAGGGGAGCGCTGGGGGCGTTCTTATCGCCTCGGCGCGCACAGGGGAGGTGGGGGCGGCCGGGAGAGACGCCAGCCACGGCGAGCTCGCCACGGCGACCGGGCAGTTGACGGAGGGGACTGGGGCAGGTGGGGAAGGGGAGTGGGCCGGTTGGGCCGTCGCCTTAGGCGAGTTTAAGCAATTTTCCCTTTTTTTGTATTTCTTTTGTTGACTTTCTTTTGTCTCTTGTATTTATTTCCATTGCTCTGCATTTTATTTAAATGTGTTGGGGGTTTGTAAAATAGGTGTATGTCACATGTAGGTGACACAAAAGGTTTGGTACATTTTAAAACTCAGTGGGTATTTCTTTTAAATATTTTATGATTAAAAGGACCTTATAAGCTACTGTTATAATTGTTTGAGATTTTTCATAACTTAATAAATACCCAAACCCATATGGATTTGGTCCACTGAATATTTGTGATTTTATAAAAATAGTTTCACAATTTTTAGAGAAAGTTTATTTTGCACTTTGGTTTTATTATTTAATAATCCACCAAAGGCATTTTGAACTAGATTGATTTGAATTCAATTCAAAGGGTATTTAATTTGAGCTTGGAATTGTTTGGATTCAAGTTGACCAAGGTCCATGATCACATGACTTTCAACAATACCAAAAGAGAAGTTGAATTTGAACTGAACCAAGTTGATCAAACAAAAGTTTTGAACGGTAATGATCAACAGTAATGGTGATTACTGTTACAAGCAACTGAGGGTGTTACACGCCGCCGCCGCCGTTTCAAGATCGGGGCTGCCGGGAGAAGCTGCCCTGACACCCTGCCGGAAGGAGGAACCCCCTCCGGAAGACCATCCATAGCCATGGACGACTCCCGGATGTGCCATTAGTAGTTCCCCTTGGACCATGGGTCCGTGACCAATAGCTATGTGATGAATCTCATCCCCTTTTGTGCTTCCACTTTCGAGTCCTCGCGAGCTGCCTCACATGATCGAGGCATCTATGTAATTTCTACTATTGCTATGCTGAGTTTGTTGAGATCTGATGGATTATGAGACTATGTTCAGATTGTGATGAGTAATATATTTGGTTCTTCTCTTTTATATTTTGTTCTTGAGTAAATTCTTGCTTGTTCTCCATTGCGGTATTTTCTTTGGCCAAGTATTTTATTTGCAACTCCAAGAGAGAGCGTTATGCTCGATTGTGGGTTCAGCCCCCTGATGTCTAGCTTGAGTGACAGAAACATGAGACTAGGGGATGTGCTGTTGCCACCAGGGATAAAACAACGGTGCTTGTACCTGCGGGTGCAAGGATTGTTTACTTTACGCAAAGTTCTTTTAATGCAGTTGTCTGTTGCTTTGAGTTTACACTTTGGGTGGGATTCGCAACTTAATACCAGCGAGATGTTCTGGATAGATATCTCAAGGTGGATGATTCGTAGTAAATGCAGATGGATTTCGGTCTACTTACCTTGGCGTACTGCCCATTTCTTTTGAGCCCTTCCTTTCTTTGCAGCATAGTTAGCATTGTGGTGCCTTCATAATCCTGTCAATTGCCCAAATGTGATTTGTTTACCTCGCTAGCACTTTTATCGTATTTTGGGAGAGAGACATCACTAGTGAAAATCACGGGACCCCGGTCCATCTTCACATTATTGTTCACACCCTCAATTTACTTTCAGCTTTTACTTTCCTTTGCACCTTTTATCTCTTGCGTTGATCCTTTGTAAACGACAAGGCCGGAGGAATTGACAACTCATCTGTACTCGTCGGGAGCAAAGTTATTTGTTGATGTGTGCAGGTCCACGACAACACCCTAGTCAGGAAGCAATTTCTGGTGACGTTGCCACCTACTTGTATCTCCTGAGTCCTACTGGTTCGATAACCTTGGTATCTTCACCGAGGGAAACTTGCTGCTGCACTGCATCTCAAACCTTCCACTTGGGGTAACCAACGAGGGGCGAGAAGCCATCACTTGGTTTTCTGGTTTCTGAGAGAGGAATAGAGTGCAAGCCCGAGAAGATTGCAGTAATTGAGAGGATGGGAAAGCCCAGAAATCTCAAAGATGTGCAGAAGTTTACCGGATGCCTGGCGTCGCTCAGCCGATTTCTCAGTCGGCTGGCAGAGAAGGCAATCCCGCTGTATCAGCTAATGAAGAAAACAGACAAGTTCAGTTGGACACCGCAAGCGGACGATGCATTCAAGAAGCTCAAGCGCATGATGTCCACTGCTCCAGTGCTAGCAGCTCCAAAGGAAAAAAGAGCCAATGTTGTTGTATATTGCGGCAACCACTCGGGTGGTCAGTATTTTTATGGTGGTCGAGCGTCCTGAAAAGGACAAGGCACAACCAGTCCAGAGGCCAGTGTACTATGTCAGTGAAGTGCTCTCCACCTCCAAGCAAAACTACCCCCATTATCAGAAGATGTGCTATGGTGTTTATAGGGCAGCAAGAAAGTTGAAGCCCTATTTCCAGGCGCATCCGGTCACGGTGGTCAGTTCGGCTCCATTGGCAGAAATCATTGGCAGTCGGGATGCATCCGGTCGGGTGGCAAAATGGGCCATTGAAATTGCAACACATGGGATCAAGTACGAACCTCGGACTGCGGTCAAATCTCAAGTTCTGGCAGATTTCTTGGTGGATTGGGCAGAAACTCAGTATATACCCCCTGTCCGGACTCTCAATTCTGGAAAATGCACTTCGATGGCTCCAAGATCATGATCGGACTAGGGGATGGTGTTGTTCTTGTTGTAATTATGCCCTAGAGGTAATAATAAATTGTATTATTATAATTCCAGGTTCATTATTAATGTTTATATGTATGTGCTATAACTGCAATGGCTTATGCGGAGGTTTGCCAAGTAGCATGTTAACTGCCTCCGGAGGAAAACCCATATGCAGGTGTGGAGTATAAACACCAAGTGTTCTTAGTATGCCTCTAGGACTAACCCGTGTGTTATGGATGACATGTTTTCCTGTTCATAGGGCATTGGAAATGCCGGTAACACATGGGAGCACATTGTTGCTAGAACAAGGGTGCTGAACCGACCCAATTGTATGATTTACCTTGAGATCACATCGTTTTCATGTTATAAGTAAAATCATCTAAAGTTAATATGCATGTGTCCTTCATGACCATAAGAATGTTTCGTAACTTCATACCGGAGGGTGGGTTTTGACACTGTCCCAACACCACCCGTAACAGGCGTGGCAATAACAGCTTTGATCACTCACACCCGAAAGTGTGTCAAGGGACTTAACGATTCGAGTTGGGAATTTTCTCCTCTAACGATGGAGAGATACTTATGTGGGCCCTCTCGGTATTACGGCATCCAACATCGTCTGGCAGACACTGTGAATTGATCACAATGGATACCGGAATACTAAGCGAGAAAATGGAACAAAACGAGAAGGAGGATGACTTGGTATAATGGTTAATGGTTAATCATGCGGATACCTAATAGATCTCACCTCAGGTTTTGTATAGTATCATGAAGCAAATAGGACTGGCATGTTAAGCTTGTGGTTCACTCGAATTTATATTCGTGTAGGTACGGGAACCGTTATGGGTATCCATGGCTCCGCTATCGGTTATTGTTCCGCGAGAAAGTCAGTTTCCGGATCATGTCCGTATCCTACCGAACCTATGGGGTCACACACTTAAAGGTAGATGATTTGTAGAGTACTAGAGTGATAGGAGCATGTATTTATCACACCGCGAAAGTCTCGGAGTGATCGGGTTATAATCGATGAGAAAACCGGAACCGTTTCGGGGACCCGGTAAAGTACCGGGAAGAGTTTTGAGAAAACCGGGTAAAACCGGAGGGCCGGAAAAGTTCCGAGTTGGTCTAGTTATATTTAATATTCATTTATTAAGTATTTCTAAAAGGTTTCGGAATTAAATTAACGAATTTAATATCAATGGGTTCCCTCTCACTTGGAAGGCCCAAGTGGAGAGGGAGCACTTGGGCCAAAGGTGGCCCAGGAGGGGAGGCGCCTTGGGGGGAGCTTCCAGGAAGCTTCCCCCCCCCCTCCTTGGCGCAGCCCTAGGGGAGGTGAAACCCTAGGGCGCAGCCCCTAGGGCTGCCCCCTCCTCCAAGGTGGCTCCCCTCCCCCTCCCCCTATAAATAGAGGAGGTGGGGGCACCCACTCTAAACACGATTGAAGTTGTTCTCTCCCGAAGGGCTGCACCCTCTCTCTCCCTCTCATTAGATCCAATCTCATCCACCCCGAAGGGCTGCTCCTCCCTCCTCTCTACTCCGGTGGCGCCGAGCTCTGGACGACGGAGCCCTGCCGGATCATCTTCACTGTACGTGTGGATCAACCGTAGAGAGATCGTACGTTCGATCTTCGTTCGAGGGACTCCATTGTGATTAGATCAGTTCGTGGGAGTGTTCATCTTCATGCTTCTCCGACTCTCCATGAACATCTTCCGCTGCGAGAGAAGTGCATCCGTTGAACGGTTGCAAGAAGGTAACAAGATCGATAACCTTGTCTGCATCTTCCTAGATCCGTTCTTGGGTTTGGTTTCGTAGTGCCGATTTTTTTTTGTTTTCTACTCCGATTCCCACAGTGGTATCAGAGCTAGTCTAGTGCTAGATGCAGGTTCGATCTAGAGTTCATAAGTGATGAACGGGCATTGCACAAAATTTTCATTGTGCGCGGTTTTTTGATAATAGATCTAAACTGAATCTTCTAGTTGCTTCCCCTCTAATTGCACAAGTTGATCCCTCCTGCATTGCTTGATTTTGTTACAAACATCTTGCCCCTCGGGGTCCTTCTATGTTGCTCCTGAGTATGCTGGTCGCGCGAAGATGATTTGGGTCTTGCTTTTGGTGTGGAGAAATTGTGTAACAAAAGGGGCGTGTTAGATTGTTGATCTAGCACGGGGATCACGCGTATTGACGATTGTTCAGTATGTGTCATGAGATTAAACTGTAGTCTCATGGTTCATACGCCCCGATTGTTAATCTAGCAACTTGAAGATTGTGCTTTATGTGGTTATGTAGCTAGCAAAACGTTTTGCCTTGCAAACCCTAGCAGCCACGTAAAAGATGCAAAGAACGAGTAGAAGAACGTCTAACTTGTTTTTGCAGGAACATGTGATGTGGTATAGTCTTCGTCATGATAAAAAGTTGTATGAGATGATTATACTTTGTACATGTTAAATTTTCATGGCTTGCATGTCATGGTACGGTATGATGGCTGGAGCCATATGATTGTCATTTATTCGGCCTGCGTGCCAAACTTCATGTAATTTTCTTTTAGTAGAATAGATGCTAGCAATAGTTGTAGTATCTATATGAAGATGATGATCATACGTCATGGTGCTTGACGACATGTCGTGCGTGGAGGTGATGCTCTCCGCCAAAAGAAGATGAAGAAAGAAAAGCATGGTGCTTGGAGTTTCGTGAAGAAAAGGGCTATACCATATCACATACATTAAACTGCATGTGATGTTAATCCTTTTCATTGCCTGTTTTGATTGTGCACTAGTCGTAATTTTAATAGGATGATCTCTCTTAAAATATCAAGAAGTTTGTGCTCTCCCAACCGTGCAACCGTCTGTAATAAACGCCACCCGAGGTGCGTCGTGTAACACGAGTACCAACGGAAAGGTAACAAAGAGGCGGGTGGGTTGAGTTGTCTCCACAGCAATAGCGCTTGGTTGTCTTGACATTCTATCTTATCAGATCTGATCTCGGAGCACAAGTGTCGAAAGACTAATACAAGAGTCATAAGTCGGTTATGATTGGTTTAGTTAGACCTACCGGGTTGATCATCTCCATGGCTGAGTGTTACACCGGTGGCAGGTGTATTGATCCGGATCTTGATTACCCTAAGATCAATTTTGAGAGATATTGGTTTTAGTGGGAGCATTAGATTAAACTTGTTAAGATTAATGCAATTAATTTTGAACCATGTCTAAATCAATCTGTTTATATCGTTGTAGAGAGATGGCCCGCAACAACAATGCTTTTATCCTAGGACCGATGCTTGAAAAAAAAAGAGAAACTTGCTGCAAATGGGGGAAACTATGCGGACTGGTTCCGTAATCTTGGGTTTGTCCTCAAAGTTGCTAAGAAGGACTATGTTCTCAAAGAAGCTCTCCCAGCCGCTCCCGCACAGGATGCATCGTAGGACGATAAGAACGTCTATGCGACTAAAGTAGATGACCACACCGCAGTACAATGCTTGATGCTTACATGCATGGATACAGAGCTTCAGAAGCGGTTTGAGAACTTCTCCGTTGTGGACATGGTGACACAACTGAATGCTCTGTATCAGAAGCAGGCTAGAACTGAACGTTACGAGGTAACGAAGTAGCTGTGGGAATGCAAGATGGCAGAAGGTAGCTCCCTAAGCGAGCACGTGATCAAACTTGTTGGTTACGCACAGAGGCTGAATGCTCTGGGATTTGCGATCCCTACGACACTCGGCACTGACATTCTCCTTGCGTCACTCCCTCCGTCTTACAACGGCTTTATCATGAATTACAACATGAATGGGCTTGAAAATACCACAGACGAATTATTCGCTATGCTTAAGACTGCGGAAGCATCTATGCAGAAGGATCCAAGCCACGTGTTGGCGGTGATGAACACTACCAGTTTCAAGAAGAAGGGCAAAGGCAGAAATGCCAAGAGCGGTGGTAAGACAAAAGCTCAGGTGAAGACCAAGACTGGCCCAACTAAAGATTCTGAGTGTCACTACTGCAAGAACAAGGGGCACTGGAAGAGGAATTGCAAGAAGTATGTGGGAGATCTGAAAAATGTACTGATCACCACAGGTATAAATAAGTTATACTAAGTTAATAGACAAACTTCTTTATTTCACCTTCATAGGTATAATTGATACCATATCGATTGCTAATGGTTCGCAAATCGGTACAGGGAATTCTCAGAATCCAAAGGAGAAGAATGAATGAAGTGCAAGTCCGCGTCAGAAGTGGTGCCCAAGTCATCCAAGGCCGTCGGCGTTCGTCTATCAAGATTTATCTTGGAATTTAAATAAAAGTTATTTGATTCAGAGGTTGTGTAAAACATTAATATCGTATTATGTCGTCTACACGGTGGATGTGTTATCCACGTTTTGAATAATGGTTGTTCGAAAATTATTACTCTCGGAATGTCACCCTTCGTGGTGAATTATTTAAGTTGAAATCTTGATGTTATGTCTATTTTCTTGATTGCTAAATAAATTAAGTTATGTGATGATAATGCCATTATTGTAATAGCATAAATGACTTAGTCGCATTAGAAGAAAGGGCATGCAGAAGTTTCATATCGATGAAATCATTCAATCTCTTGACTTTGAGTCAATTGACACATGCAATGTTTTTCTAATAGACAAGATCATTGATTAAATGAATTGTTCAAGTGTTGAGTAAACTATTGGTAATAACACATATCTATGTGTGAAGATCCAATAAATAGTACTTTACATAAAACTTTGTGAAGATGACTTGTATAGATATACCGATATTTAGACAAGACATAAAGTCTGAAATTTTGAATATGTTCAAAACCGTTTCAACACAAATAGGATCATCATCACACATAGATCAAATATTTGACGATCTGATCAAATATTTGACGATCTGATCATCAACACAAAGAGGATCATCATCATCCGATTGCGTGCAGTCTCTGAGGAGGGCGCATCCGAGCCGAAGAAGGTTGGCCTGTGAGACCTGAGGCTGAAGGATGGAGTCCTCGGGAATTCATCATCGCCACCGAAGCTCGTATCCCAGTCATCCTTGGCAGCGTCTTCGCATTCAAATTGGGCGTCCAGAAACTTGCCGAGCTGCTTTGGGGGCCTGCCGAACTGAAGCAAGCCCTCAGGCATGTGCGCCCTGATGAAGGATCCTCAGCGGGTCCTCACGACTCCGATGATGAGGGTTCGGAGCAAGGTGATGCCCCGACTGCCACTCATGATCAAGTACTGATGCTGCTGAAAGCCTCTCCCCGCCGAGTCGAGGCTTTGCTGGACTCTGCTGCCCGGACAAGCGTCGAGATGGCGCTTCAGACTGTGCTAAGCTGGTATCCCAAGATGAATCTAGCTCGGCTTTACACTATGCGGGACGGGGCAGCCAACCTCCTCGAGACGGCCTATACTCAGGTAAACCGTCTTGACACATCCATGGTCGGGTGGTTCCCTCATACTGAGTACACCCCTGTTCTCGACGACGCCGGGATGCCGATTTCTCCAGTTCCTATCGCTGCTCTGGCTGATGACAGCCCTTGTGCTGGTGGTCGTGCCCGAGGAGGTCAAGGCAGACAACCTGCGCGCTCTTCAAGCTCTTATCTCTATCATGATGACTTGTCCGACAGCGGCTCGTCCCGTACTTTCCCTAAGGCCATCTCCAAACAGACAATTTCCAAGCCAGCTGAGGTCGGGCCCTCCAAAGCGCGGGAAGACTTGACGGAGCCTAAGCAATCGGAGGAGATTGTTGTGCCAGAGGGTCCGACTGCACCGGAGCAAGCAGTTCCAATCGTTACATCAGTGCCTATCACTGCTCCGACTGCTTTGACCGTGCCGCCGACCTCCAACGCTCCCGACGCCTAGCTAGTGACTTCTATGTCTTTTACTGCAACTTTTTGCAAGACTTTGCTAAATTTCAAGGACACCCATTGGGGATGTTATGATGTAATGAACTCATTTGGCCTTGAGCCGCTTATCTTTGCTTATTGCATAATTTTATTATGTGATCAACTTCCTGCTTTTCGCTTTATCGTTTTTGCTCTTTGCCATTTTCCCTCGGGGGTATAAATCGATGTTTGCCAACAGCCGACGTCTGGTCTGGTGTCGGCTCACAAGATCGTACACCGCTGAGATTTGGTCATTGAGGCTGAACTGCTCTAGTGTTAGCGCGGAAGGATTCTGCATAGACTTAGTTAGCCGATTGCTCCATGCCGATTGCTTGGCGCATCGATCGGGGACGCAATCGGCGAATGGCGCCGTCGGCCATGACCCTCTTTCAGAGTGTTTTTTCGTGTGAGATGTGGTATTACAGGTCCGACCAACTACTGCGTCATCGATGCCACAGTCAATTTTATGATCTGTGCTCGTGTCGCATGCTAGCTTGGCTTCGAAACTGTAGTTCTCACATTTTTCTTTCTCTTATACTTGCGGCCGCGCGGTCGGGTCAGTCCCCGAGTGAGGTTGTTCACCTACCTCGGGAATGACAAGGCTTTGCCCTCTGAGGTTTGCTCAGAGATGAGAACTTATATAAATAAAATTGAATGCCATCTCTCGGATGCATGACAGCTTTACTGATTGAATGCTTGATAGCATGAATACACTCACATGACTCAACTGTAAAACGGGCATAATAGCTCGGCGTTCCAGGGACGCTGTGTCTCCACTCCTGAAGTGTCTTTATGCCGAGTGCCTTTCGTGCAATCGATGAGGTAATATGCATTGTTCTTGAGTGCTCTGCTGGCGATGAAAGGACCCTCCCAGGGTGATGATAACTTGTGCTGACCATCTGACTTCTGAATTCGGCGTAGCACCATGTCACCCTCTCAGAAGGCGAGAGGACGAATCTTCTTGCTGTGGTAGTGCCGCAACTTCTGCCGGTAGACTGCCGATCTGGACAAGGCCAACAGGAAGGCTTCTTCCTTGAGATCGACGCCGTTTTCTCGTGCTAACTTGGCTTCTTCCTTGGTGTACAAGGCATGCCGAGGTGAATCAAACTCGATGTCGGACGGGATGACTGCTTCTGATCCATATACTAGGAAGAAAGGAGTGAATCCAGTCGACCTGTTTGGCGTGGTCCTTAAGCTGAACAATACTGCTGGGAGTTCTTCAATCCAAGCTCCGGGTGCCCTCTCAAGTGGCTCCACCAATCGGGGGCTGATACCCGACAGGATGAGCCCGTTTGCTCTTTCTACCTGACCATTCGACTGAGGATGTGCAACAGATGCAAGATCGAGCCGAATACCCTGTTGAGATGCATATCGAGCCAGTGCGCCCTTTGAAAAATTGGTGACGTTGTCGGTGATGATTCTATTGGGCACACCATATCTGCACACGATGTCGGCCACAAAACGGACCGCAGTCGGACCATCCAGCTTCTTGATCGGGCGGGCTTCAATCCACTTGGTAAATTTGTCCACTGCGACCAGGAGATGTGTCATGCCACTTCGGGCTCTCTTGAACGGACCAACCATGTCCAAACCCCACACCGCAAATGGCCATGCTATTGGGATTGTCTTCGATGCTGATGCTGGCTGATGAATTTTTGCCTTGAACCGCTGGCAGCCCTTGCAATACTTCACCAGGTTCTCACTTGTTTCATGCGCAGTCGACCAGTAGAAACCATGTCGGAAAGCTTTGTTGACAATGGCTCTTGCTGACGCGTGATGACCGCATTCACCTTGGTGGATGTCTCTGAGCAACTCCAGGCCTCTGTCTTCTTCTACACATCTCTGAAAGACACCGGTTGCACTCTTGCGCACTAGCTCGTTGTTGATTATTGTGTATGCCCAAGACCAGCGACTGATTTGTCTTGATTCGGCTTCGTCTTCTGGAAGAACTCCGTCCACTAGGAAATCTCTAATCGACTGTGCCCATGATGGCGCACTGACGACTACCATCACTGCCGCTTGCTGGGGTGCGATTGCTTCTTCTTGCTCGGATTCTTGTATTTTTGCCATCTCGGAGTCAATCTCCGAGCTGATGATTTCAACCTCTAGCCTGTCGTCGGCAGCCCCTGGTACTGCTTGTTCTGCTGAGACCGGGGCCTGAGGATCTACTGGCTCCTCCCTTGAAACTGGTATCTCTAGCTCGGAATCGGCAGCTCCTGATGTCGATGGCTCGGATGAGTTCCCGACACCTGGTGTTGCTGTTGCTTTTGCTTTCAACTTCTTTTTCTTGCCGAGATCATCAGCCCCTGGACCGCAATCGGCAGCACCTGGGCTTGCCAGGCTTGCCGATCCCGCCGCTTCCTGGGCGCCTGACTGCCGCTTCAGCGTCGGAATCCTCATTGGTTGTACCAACTTTGCTTGCCTCAATGCCTCCAGGTCGGTTTCTGATATGAAAATGGACTCAGACTCTGGCGACGGCGTGATATACGGCTTCTTGATGTGTTCCAATGATACCCCTGGTGGAATGCTTTGCCTGGTGGAGCCGAGCTTGTACAGGGCGTCTGCTGCTTCATTCTTTGCTCTGGGCACATGGTGAAATTCACAGCCTTCAAAGTATCCACTTAGCTGCTGCACCAAGAAATGGTAGCTTGCCATATTTGCATCTTTGGCGTCCCAATTGCCTGTACACTGCTGCACCACCAGGTCGGAATCGCCAAAACACTCTATGTTCCGAATGCCGATCTCCTTGGCTAGCTTGATGCCATGCACAAGGGCCTCGTATTCGGCAACATTGTTTGATGCTGCGAAATGAATTTTCAATACATAATGCAGCCGATCTCCTTTTGGTGATGTGAGAACAATGCCAGCCCCTAGGCCATTCTTCATCTTGGACCCGTCAAAATGCATTCTCCAAAAGTCCAACCCTGGGACGGGTGGCATATATTGAGTTTCAGCCCAGTCCACCAGGAAGTCAGCCAACGCTTGAGATTTGATTGCTGTTCTTGGCTCATACTGGATGCCATGGTTGGCGATCTCAATTTCCCATTTGGCCACCCTGCCGGTTGCATCTCTACTGCCAATGATGTCGGCTAACGGGGCCGAGCTGACCACCACAATCGTATGAGCTTGAAAATAGGGCTTCAATCTCTTAGCCGCCATGTAGACTCCGTAGCACATCTTCTGGTAGTGGGGATAATTTTGCTTGGATGTTGAGAGTACCTCGCTGATGTAGTATATTGGCCGCTAAATCGGTTGCGCTTTGTCCGTTTCAGGACGCTCTACCACCATCACTGCACTGATCACCCGATTGGTTGCCACGATATACAACATCATCGGCTCCTTCTCAATCGGTGCGGCCAGAATTGGTGCAGTGGAGAGCATATGTTTCAGCTCCTTGAACGCTTCATCTGCTTGTGGAGTCCATGTGAACTTCTCCGTCTTCTTCATGAGATGATACAATGGAATTTCTTTCTCTCCCAGCCGACTGAGAAATCGGCTGAGTGAAGCCAGGCAACCGGTGAACTTCTGCACTTGCTTCAAATTCTTGGGTCGATCCATTCGTTCGATTGCGGCTATCTTCTCGGGGTTGCATTCGATTCCTCTTTCAGAAACGAGAAACCCCAAGAGCTTGCCGGCTGGAACACCAAACACACACTTCTCTGGATTCAACTTGATCTGGTAGACTCGCAAATTGGCGAATGTTTCCTTGAGATCGTCCAGGAGTGTGACCCCTTTGACTGTCTTCACCACCAAATCATCTACATATACATGAAAGTTTCTGCCGAGCTGGGAATGAGTACAGCGTTGGATGGTGCGCTGATAAGTAGCACCTCCATTCTTCAGACCAAAAGGCATGGTGATATAGCAATAAGCCCCAAAGGGGGTTATAAAGGCAGTTTTTATTTGATCTTCCACAGAAAGTTTAATCTGGTGATAGCCAGCAGTGGCATCCAGAAATGACAACAACTCGCAGCCAGCCGTAGAGTCAATGACTTGATCTATACGGGGCAGAGCAAACGGATCTTTGGGGCATGCCTTGTTCAGGCAGGTGTAATCGATACACATGTGCCAAGTCTTGTTCTTCTTCATCACGAGGACTGGGTTTGCTAGCCACTCGGGGTAGAATACCTCCATGATAAAACCTGCAGCCTTGAGCTTGGCGATCTCCTCGCCGATTTCTCTTCTCTTGTCCTCGGAAAAACGCCGAAGAGGTTGCTTGACCGGTTTAGAACCTGGCCGAATGTGGAGCTTGTGCTCGGCGAGTTCCCTCGGCACTCCAGGCATGTCTTGTGGAGACCATGCAAAGATGTCTCGGTTCTCACGGAGGAACTCGACGAGCTCGCCTTCCTATTTGTTGCTAAGTCCTGCTCCGACCACAACAAACTTGGCTGGGTCGGAGGGATCTAGAGCAACTTTCTTGCTGTCCTTGGATGCCTGGAAGGCTGTCTCCTCATCTGCTCGCTTGGCTGGGCCGACTGGGAGAGCATCCTTGCTTTGAGCTTGGGCCATTTCCACCACCTTGTCGAGCTGGCGCTTCTCTTCGACCACCACCAAGGAATCGGCCAGGTTTGCACCGGCGGACGAGCATTCGAGAGACTTCCTGAAGTCTCCGGCGACCGTGATGATGCCATTCGGACCTGGCAGCTTCATCTTCAGGTAGGGCTCATATGAGTTAAGCATGAACTTGGCGACTGCGGGCAATCCCAAGAGGGCGTGGTATGGGCTGCTGAGGTCGGCGACCTCGAACCAGATCGGCTCTCTTCTAAAGTTCTCCTCTGTCCCGAAGATCACATCCAGCCGAATGCGACCCATGGGAGTGCATGACAGGCCAGGGACAATCCCATGGAAAGTCGTCCGACTGCGCTCTAGGTCTCTCTCCGTAAGTCCCAACTTGACCAATGTGTCCCTGTACAGAATGTTGATTGTACTCCCTGGATCAATGAGCACTCGGGAGAACAGACATGAAAACTTTGGTGCCGCAAACAGGGCATCCACCACGAGCGGATAGGTTCCTGGATTCGGCATGATGCTTGGGTGATCTTCCCTGCCCCAGGTAATCTTGCAATCGGACCAGTGCATATATTGGGGAATCGGGGGCATTGTGGCGTTGACCTCCTGAGCTCGGGCCCTCCGACTGCCCTTGTCACTTGACTCGCTGGTAAAAATCATATATGCGGCATCTTGCCGCGGGAACTGGTTCTGCGCCTGAGGTGGTGCTCTGTTCTGAGGTGGTGGTGGGGGTGGAGGTGGTAATGCTTCTCCCTTTGCTATGTGCTTGACAAAATCACATTGCCGATGGTATGCGCCGCTGGCTTGCCTGGACTGCTGTGCATCTTGCATGGTTGATCTAGCATGTCCTCGAATGTGTACTTGGGCTTCATCGGCCATTGCGGCTTCGCGTTCGGCTTCATCTTCCGACTGTCACTTTAAGCCCCTTGTTCATCTTGATCCTGGACAGCGGCCACCTGCCGACTGCCATACTGAGCATCTGGTTGCTCATCTTTCCTCTTTCCACTGTTTTGCTGGTTGTTGTTGTTGTTCCGATTGATATCTCTGCGCTCTCGCCGACTGAGCCCCTGGTTCCCTGTTTCTGCCGCTTGCGCAGCCCCTTGCGTCTGAACCACGCCGCCGACGCCGAGCTAAATAGGCTCGCGCATCGCGGAGTCGGAAACAGCAAATGTGTTGGCTACCTTCATGAGCTCGGCCAGTGATGAAAAATCTTTGCGGAGCAGTTTGTGCTTCAGCATTGATCCCGCCAGACACCCATCAGTGAAATACTGGATGGCCTGGATCTCATGGACTCCTTCACATGAATTCTTCAGCTTGATCCACCGAGCCAAGTACTCTCGGAGCGGCTCATCCTTGCCTTGCACGCATAAAGCGAGTTGTCGAGGAAGATGCGGCCGATCATACGTGCCGGTGAAGTTGCGAATGAAAGCTTCCGAAAAATCCTCCCAGCAGTTGATGCTGTTGCCGGGCAGACTGTTCAGCCATGTCCGAGCCGACCCCTGTAGCATCAGAGGAGCGTAGCGTACAGCTACACGCCGACTTCTGCCGGCAATGCCGACTGCGGTCATGTAATCTGTCAGCCAGTCCTCTGGCTTAACAGAGCCGTTGTACTTGGGGGTGTCTCTGGGCAGGGTGAATCCCTTGGGGAACTGCTCGGTCCGAATGCGATGCCCGAAACATGCTGGGCCGGCTGCTCCCTCCTCTTCTTGCTGCACATCTCTTTCCAACAGCTCAATGTGATGCCTTGCATCGTTCTGGCCGATCTGACGAGCACCCAGCCGATTGCTGATTGCTGGCCTTGCTTCTGGCTGACGAGGTGGGTCATTGCGCCTGCTGCTCACCGCTGGCTCTTCTGCTCTTCGGTTCATGACTGGAGGACCCCGGTTACTCCTGACCCTGCTCTCACATCGGAACTGGCATGGCTGCCTGTTTTGCCGTGACGCATTCGGCCGCTGGCTGACCTCTGGAGCTGGCCTCGCAGTCCTTCTCGATGCTTCAGGGCATGCCCCTGGATTGTCCAACGCCGCCTGCTGCTGCTGCTTGGCCGACGCCAGCAGCTCGCGCATTCGGCAAGTCTGCTGACGTCGCTCTTCGCCCTCCAGATCTTCCAGCTCGTTTGCAATCTGCTCGGCAGCTCGCAAATTCTTCTCGGGGGTACTGTATGCTGGTCGCTGGACAAATGCCGACGTCGTCGGCTGCTCGGCTCCTGACAGCTCTCTGCCCACGGTGCGGCCTCTGCTCCTGAGATCTTCTAGGACTGTGGGCACAATCGGCCGCAGCTGGTTGGCATGCGCTGCGTTGTACTCTCTAGTGATAGCTCCTAGCCTGCGCTCTTCTGCTAGCACGTGCTCGGCCCTGCGAGCGAGAGCGAGCCGTGCTGTCTCCAGCTCGGTGTGGACTTGATCGGGATCACCATTCCTGTTCACGGGTGTGTACAACACATCCCGCAACGCGCTAGTGCCGACCCTTTCCGCGGCGTCCGCCGCCTCCTTGGCCTTCCTAGCTGCACTCGCTGCGCCTTGATTGCTTGACGTAGTCGTTCCTGCCATCATCACAACCGCGTGCACACGCGACTCCTCTCCGCCGGGAGCTGCCGTGCAGCCCCTGGTCGGGAGTGGATCCGTGGCACTGGAGAAAACGCGCACCTCCCTGGGATACGCCTCGGGGAAGCAGCTGATGAAGAGACGATGGCTACCGATCTGCAGCGATACGCCGGGCGTCAGGGGTGCGCCGACCCCAAACCGTGCAGCCTAATCCACCACAAAGTCCACTGCCCCATGCCTAAAGATCAGGCCGGAGGCGTGGCTCACGCTCGACGACGAGGAAGATCCCGTCCGGATCAGAACTCCAGTCGGCGCCTCGGTCTGCCCCACGGTGGGCGCCAACTGTCGTCGTTTAGTAACAACAGATGCCATAGGGATGGCTAAAGAGAGGGGAAGACTCGAGGGAGAACGATGTCGATGGTGCCGGAAACGGGTTGGGCACAAGCACGGTGAAGGAAACCACGATGTACCCAGGTTCGGGGATCTCCGGAGAGATAACACCCCTACTCCTGCTTGTCTGCTTGATATAAATGAGCTCACGAACTACAATCAATGCTCATGGAGCTGCTCAGAGGAAGAAGAGACCTGCCGTGGGCATGGCTCTCCTCTGCTTCTCTACAGGTTCTACTGTGGGAAGTAAATGCGAATGGGGGAGTCCCTCTCACAGGAGGGGTACCCCGGGCTCTTATAGTGTGAGCTCGGGGTACTACGGTCATTTCAGTCGGGGGCTGGCCCCAGCTGTCATTCTCTCATCGGCTGGGGTCCACCGACTGCAAATCTCCGGTTGATCCGGACTTGTCAAGCGGCTGCCCATGATGTAGCTTCTAGGTAATGATGATGAACAGTGGAGTTACGTCCTCTGATCTCGTCGTCCTGTCTCCGGATTCAGAGGAAAAGGGTGACAACACTCCTCTGACAGATCGGCGAAGTGACTTGGCTTACTGCCATCCGGATCTCTCGGGATCCGGCATTTATAACCTTGTACCAGAGACATCCGATCTGGATAAGGTCGACTCCTGAGCCGATTGAGGAGCGTGTCGATTGCGCCTGGACCGACTGCTCGCATTCGGCATGGCCGATTGCTTGGGAGCAATCGGCCATGCGACTGCCTAGCTCGGCCCAGCAGCAGCCCAATCGGTCTCCTCCTTGTCTTGAAAGAATGCTTTCGTCTGGGTGACCCTACCTGGGTACCATTCCCCCGACAGAGAGGCTTACAGTGGGTCCCCTCACAAAGCATGAGACTGTGCAGCTGCGTATCAAGGACAAGTGGGTCGGGGGACATGGTCCCGTTCAGGGGTCTCCTGCCGGCTCCGATGAGGATATTGAGTAGGACCAGGCTGTAGTTGGTGGTCACAGTGTTCCTCATACTCGCTCTGGCACGAGCTTTGGTGGTTCTGCTAGGTCCTCTGACCAGGGCCCTGAGCAGCCTGGATGGGCTGCCAAGCTCACCAGGAAGGTAAAGCAGCTCTTCTGTCTTCAGACTGACATTCAGCACCGCATGTATGAGGCACACAGAAGGGAGAAGGAGAACCGGCGGCTGCATAAGGCTTTCTACAGGCAACAGGGTATGACGGTCCAGGACGGGTCCGAGAAGAGCATCACTCCCGAGGACAAGTGGATATCCAAGTTCAGCGAGTGGGACCTCACTAATGATGCGTCTGTCCCTTCATCCACCGCTCGGCAGCCAGCTACTGATGATCCAGAGGCAGCAGTGGAGTCAGAGGAGTCTGACGATGACGAGGACTATGACCAAGACGACGAGTAGTCCATCACCATGGGACGCTAGGTCACTCTCTGCCTTTTTGGTGTCTCGATGCCAAAGGGGGAGAGAGTTTTAGGACTCCGGTTTGCATCTTCTCAGGGTTGGGCGAGTCACAAACGTGTTTCAGTTGTCTCATTTGCTCCACTTGTGAACTCCGTTTATTTGCTTTGGTTTTTAGTCCGTCTTGTGAGACTTCCGTGACATATGGTGTGAGACATATTCTATCCTATGTTTGTACTTTTATTGTCTGGTTATGTGATGCTATGATATGACTTGTTATCTTTATGCTCACACATGTGTTATGTCTAGCTAAGGTTGGCCTAGTTTATAAAATATAGGGGGAGTGTCTTCCTTATGTGTGTGTCTTGCATTCCATAGGCATATCTAAATTGATGCACACATCTAGGGGGAGCCTGTCTATATTTTGTAAACAAATGGCATGTTATAAATTCTCTAGTCCTATTTTATGAAAATCATGTGTTGTCATCAATACACCAAAAAAGGGGAGATTGATAGGGCATATTTCCCCTTGATTGGTTTTAGTGATTGATGACAATGCATTTGCGGTTTAACCGTGTGTACATAAGCATTTCAGATAATGGTGGTCATGGAACAAGACGGTCAGGTTCCCCTCTGGTGTTGGAGCGTGAAGACGGAGTTTCCTTTCGATATCTTTTTTATTGATTGAGTCGTAGGAAAACCGTACTACCAAGAGGGGGTCCGCTGTGGAATGGTGGGTGGAATCATCACACATACACACTCTTTGCACCCACATAGTTTTTAGGGCATCACGGAGGAGTTGTCCTAGGTGGAGCTGGCTCCTTGGGTCTGCCAGGGTGGTAGTACCTGTTGGGGTTCGCAGCAGAAAACACAAATTTTTCTAACTAGTGTTCCCATAACCCAAGATCTAGCTAGCGCAGAATTGAAAAGCCTATCCGCGGGCGCCATCTCGAACCGAACCCTCCTTGACTTTGCTAGGCTTCTCGTGCTTCCAAGTCAATCTTGGAAGGCCCCATAAAAACATCCTCATCACCCTACCAGCTAACCGTACGCGTCCCATCCTCCTCTTTAAGCTCCATCATAACATACCTCGGGGTGTAGTCCGTTGCGCGGAAAACGTTCCCGCAAACGTGGTTGATGTAGCCGATCAAGTTTCACAGCCCCCTGGCTGTGTTGAGCACCCGGATGGGTGTAGTGCCACACGTGTAGCACCTCGTAGTACTCGCACACGTACGAGACTCGATGACGACCTCCGTTCTCCGATCCAGCGAAGGTGGCGGAAGCAGATCTCCGGACAGAGCTTCGGCAGCACGACGGCCTCCGATTCTAGCAGAGAAGCCTCAATTCCACTATAGGCTCACACTAGGGAGCCCACCGTGAAAGAGACAAGGGAGGGGAGAAGACCGGAGAAAACCGATCTCAATTCGGAGTAAATACTAATTTAATCCGATTTATTGTGTATTTGGCTTCATTAAATATGTGCACCATGGCCCTCTTTATATAGGGGTAGGGGAGGGAGTCAACCCCCCTCCCTTAGCAGTGTGGGACTATCCCACATGCTAGGGGGGGCGCCGTCCAAGGGGGGAGAGGGGGCGCCACCCTCATGGGCCCTAGGGCCCATGGCGCCTCCCCCCCCCACTCCCTTTTTTTCTTTTTCTTTTTCCCTTTTATTTCTTCCCCTGATGGGCCTTTTTCTCCACTAAGGCCCATTGCACATATTAATTACAAATAAAATGATTTTAATTATTAATTCAATTAATTAATAACTAAAACATAATATACTATCTCCCGGTGCTCCGGAACACCTTCCGGTTCACTCCGAACTTGTTCGGTTCAACACGGTACTTCTCCGATGTTGTTTCCTTTATTCTTTGGTTACTCCGATGGTTCCGAAAAAGGTCTCCGATTTCATCGAGCCCTTAAGTGTGTTACCCTACGGTCCGAGAACACTCCAGTCATGACCGAGATGACGCTACGGTCAATGATCATCAGCGGGACCTGGATGCCCATAATGACCCCTGTGCATTCCGGTTATCAAACACCGATTGGACCTTACGCCGTATAGCATTCCCTTTGTCAGCGATACTGGATTGTTCCGAGATTCGATCAATGACATCCTATGTCTGGTTCAACCTCGTTCTGAACTAATCCTCATTCACTCGTTCTCGTGATATTCATCCCCGTGACCTAGTCACACGCTGCAGCTTTATGGATGGAATCTCACCGAGTGGGCCCCGAGTATCTATCAATTATATGGATTGACAAATCCCGCTCTTGTAACAATACTCCTCAACATATCTCCACGGAATACCCAAGATACAACCGTTATGACCCGCATATTTCAGTCAGGTGGTGGGATGTAGGTCAAAGCATCCGGGAAGATAGCAATTATGCACGTACTCACGATCAAAGGAACGGTCTACCACGTTCTGTAATTACAACACTAAACCTTCACAAGATTTGATCATGTTGTAATGCTTACTTTGGGTAATGTTCATCACGTCACTTAACCAGTGAGGTGATCTCATAGTCAAGAGACTTAATTGTCCATGATCGCGAAACCACGACCATCATGTTGACCATGAACTAGTTATTGATGTAGAGGCTAACTAGGAACTCTGGGGGTTTCTATACCACACCTGCATCATTGTTTCACTGACACAGTTCTAGCACGGTATGAAACTGGTTATGAACTTGCTTAGATATATTGGAATAATCATATATTATTTGCCTCTAGAGCATATATCCAACGGTACCGCTGGGCTTGCGGTAGTACCGTGGCTACTACCGTGCTTACTACCATGATCTCTCTGGATTGAGCGGTAGTAAGCGCGGTACTAAGCCGCAGTACTACCATGGCACGGTAGTACCGCTAGATCAGCGGTAGTACCGTGGCTAGTACCGCACTCACTACCGTATCTTCTCTGGATTGAGCGGTAGTGGGAGCGGTACTGAGTAGCAGCACTACCATGGCACGGTAGTACGGCTAGATCAGCGGTAGTACCGCGCCACGGTAGTACCGTGGCTAGTACCGCACTCACTACCGTATCTTCTCTGGATTGAGCGGCAGTGGGCGCGGTACTGAGCCGCAGCACTACCGCGACACGGTAGTACCGCTTGCATAACGGTAGTACCGCTCCACGGTAGTACCGTGGCTAGTACCGCACCCACTACCGTATCCTCTCTGTATAGGGCGGTAGTGGGGCGCGGTACTGAGCCTCAGTACTACCGCGACACGGTAGTACCGCTTGGGTTGTGGTAGTACCGCTCCTGGAGCGGTAGTACCGTGGTTGGTGGGCAGCTAACGACTGCTTTTATGGCCACCTATAAAAGGAGGTCTTCTTCCCCATTGAGACTTACCTCATTTATTGCTCTCACATCCATTGACGCCCAAGCTCCATTCTTGCCCGATCTCCCTCCCTAGCCATCAAAACTTGTTGATTCTCTAGGGTTTGGAAGAGGAGGCCCCGATCTACACTTCCACCAAAGGATATTTGATTCCCCCCACTAATCCCGTGTGGATCTTGTTACTCATGGGTGCGTTGGTACCCTAGACGGAAGAGGTCACCTCGAAGCCACATTCCATTGTGGTGAAGCTTCGTGGTTTCGTTGGGAGCCTCCAATTAAGTTGTGGAGATTGCCCCAACCTTGTTTGTAAAGGTTTAGTTGTCACCTTCAACGCCGCCTAGTAGTGGATCACGGCATCTTGCATTGGTAAGAGCGTGAGGAGAAATAGGGTGGCCCTCGTTGGCTTCGTGTGAGCATTGTGCTCCTCACCCTCTCCAAACGGAGACGTACTTCTCGAAAGAGAAGGAACTTCGGCAACATATCCTTGTCTCCCGTGTTCCCTTTACCTTTACTTTGTGCAAGTTATTTCCATTGCTTATTTCTTGCTTGCTTGTTGTGGTGTAGTTGTTTGGCATATATGTTGCTCACATAGTTGCACTTCTAGACAACCTATATTCCGTGTTGAGCCCAATTTGTTAAGAAAAGCTTAAAAAATTGTTAGTCGCCTATTCACCCCCCCCCCCTCTAGTCGACATTCCGATCCTTTCAAACCCTAACTATGATTGTATCAGTAACAATAATATTTCAGCATATTACCATGAAGAAGTTATATTTGATCATTGCCATACATTAACATTTGGACACAGTTGTGTGAGACGTGGTTAACATCGGTTGACCAGTGGCGACATAAGAAAAACAAACTTTAGATTGTTGTGGGCGTTAGAATCATTGTGTTGAATCGACTCAAATCGCTTCACCCTCCAGTCATTTACCGATGGGCCCATCCATCGACACATTAGTTCACAATGAACAACATGTTGATCAGATCAAATATAAAAATTAAGGTCTTAATTGATTGTGAGGCTTTTAAAAATAGGGAGCAAAGCATAACGTGTTGACCTTGAGCCTACCAAAATTTCAAATTTCTAACTTAGGGTTATTTCAAATTCAAGGCCTCGATTGATTTTGATGATTTGAAAATTTAAAGATCCAGGTGATATAAATTATATATTGATTCTCGAAACGCAAATTAACCGTATTGGGGTCTAGTGTTTTAGTAAAATGTCAAATAGTTGTGCATGTCATCGTAGAAAGTTTTTGGGACGACATCTGTTTCAAGAGCTGAATCGTTCGATCGCGAAATCGGTAACTGTGTATTATAGCAACGAATGCCACGATTGTGACCTCGCGACAAATTCAATCTAGCATGAGTGTACAAAACATATCAAAAATTGCATTCATTTTTCCGAATAAGATACATGTTAATGATGCTTCTGTTGCATATTTCTATCTAAACAAAGAAGACATGAAAGAAATTTAATAAAAAAGATTGGTAGTTGACACACATATCCAATAGATAGTGTCAAAATTATCAGTTAAATTCTATATGTGAAACTTTAATTGAATGTACAAAAAAGAGATTTTACATAGCCAAGGGTATGATCAAATTAAAATTAATAATATAATTTTAAATGTGAAACTTCAATTGAATGTGAAGACTCTAAAATTAGGAGGCATTGTGGAATAAGAGTAACTCCAAGGGCCCAACCCAAACGGATCCAACTTTGATTCACTTTTTGTCCGTTTGGATAGACAAACGGATCAATGTACGTCTCATATCCGGTTTCACAAGGTCGATGCACCCAACGGGAGGAGGGAATGCATTTGGGCCACGAAACCAATTTTTAGTTCTACCTCACCGCCAAGGTACTTATAAAGGGGTATGCATAGACTTTATGTGAAGATTGTATTATAATAAGCCATAAATGTTCGCTCTCGTGAAGAGCTATTCTAGGGTGATATGCTATTTCTTGCAAGGAGGTGAACGGACTGAAAATTTAGATTCGTTCATCTACTTGAAAGAGATAGATATCACCATTGAATAGGTCCCCACGTGAGCGTCCATTATTACTTTTACTATAACTTTTTATTTTTTATAAATTATGTCATTTTCGTATGTGCATAATTTTTTTATCATTTCAATACAAGTAATGCATATTGTAGCACACATAGTTCACAAAACAAAACATACGCATCATACATTGTACCAAATCATTTGCTTACACAACAATAAATGTTAGCATATAAATGGTAGCACATATAGTTTTACAAACCACTAGTGGTCTTCTATGTGAGTTCACCTATGCTCAACTAAATCATTTTGCAGTTGCGCGTGAGTTTCCCAACCACGCATATCACGATGAAGTTGAAAGAACTGTGCATATGATGTCACCCCTCCTTGAGGCACAACATTGTCACACTGGTGCTGCCACGGTGTCACTCCTGATTCAAGATACTTTCATCGCGCTCGTCCTCCGATCATGTTGTGCACGATCACACATGCATGCATCATATCCCCCAAAGTCTCAACACTCCAACAACTCGCAGGGTGCCGAACAATAGCCCAACGAGATTGGAGTACACCAAAAACACGCTCCACATCCTTCCTAGCACTCTCTTGTTCTTTGTCAAACCTTGCTCTCTTCTCTCTTTGGGGGTTGGAGATTGTCTTGATGAGATTTGACCATTGAGGATAGATACCACAAGTTAGATAATATTCCTTGTTGTACTGGTGACAATTGACCTCAAATTTCACCCTTGGGGCATTGCTTTCCATAAGCCTCATAAAGACCGGAAAGCACTGAAACATGCTGATATCATTGCGCGAACATGCCATGCCAAACAAAAGAGTGTCAAATCCAAAGATCCTAAGATGTCATAGCCTCAAGGATCACCATGCAACCTTCTGCGTGTCCCTTGTGTTGCCCCTGCCAAGCAAATGGGCAATTCTTTCACTCTCAATGCATACAATCAATGCTACCAAGAATCCCCGGAAAACCTCTATTAGCACTAATCTCCAACAACCGGGTTGTATCCTCAACATTATCTTGCCTCATCCCTCATGTACTCCGTACAAAACACCTGAACTATAGCCTGACAGAAATCTGTACATTGACACTATACAAGTAGACTCGCTCATGCGCACAGTTGTTGTGCATTTCTGAATAAGAGAAGAATCCAACCTTGTGAATTTCTCAATGAAATTCCTGTAAAAAAACTCATCTGCACTATCGACCATGGTAGAATTTGTACCTCACCTGGACCGGGCAATTGACCGAGCACCTTGCGGGCAGCGAAGCGTGATGAATAGGCTGAGGCGTTGTCGGTATGGTTAGCCGACTGCAGTGTGCTCTGGGCCGCGGTGGTGGCGGTAGAGCTCCTCCTTCCGGTCGAGTTGCCTTCACGGTTGGAATGGATGTGGAGAGTGGTGGCGGCCGTCGCCGGCAACATTAGGGGTAGCTTGGGTGGGAACGGGGGCGTGCGGTGGCGCACATGAGAGGTCGAAGTCGGGGGCGCGGGGATGGGGATGGGGTTGCCTCAAATATGCGGGATAAGGGAGGATAAAGGGGGATAACCAAGTGTTTATTGTTCGTCCGCGTGAACCCACCAAGTTCATCCTAATTTTGGGCGGATTGAATTTGAGTCTCGTCGATAAAAAAACGAATCGTTGTTCGCTTGGATCGGTCTGTTAGAGTTGGCTCTAAAATTTTGACCATAATTTATGAAAAAAAACACGACAATAGCAGAATTGAAAAGCCTATCCGCGGGCGCCATCTCGAACCGAACCCTCCTTGACTTTGCTAGGCTTCTCGTGCTGCCAAGTCAATCTTGGAAGGCCCCATAAAAACATCCTCATCACCCTACCAGCTAACCGTACGCGTCCCATCCTCCTCTTTAAGCTCCATCATAACAACCGCCCACTCACACACGGGAGCGCAGAGGCCGGCGGCACCAACGGGCAGCAGCCAGCAGTACCACTACTACTTTCAGTTTCAGCAGAGTCGTGGGCGAAACCCAAGAAACCAAGAAACCAAGATGAGACGACTCGCCGGCGGCGCCGCGCTGCTGCTGCTGCTCCTCCTGGCCATCACCGCGGGACCTGCCGCCGCCGACTTCTTCTCCCCTCTCGGCCCCGTCCTCGCCCCCGTCATGGGTACGTCTCCTCGCGCGCTTCTCGCCAACGCCGCCGGCGGCGTTCTCTGAAGGTTTGATTGATTCGATTTCGAGCAGGGTCGCTGTGCAAGACGGTGGCCTGCGGGAAGGGGAACTGCACGGTCACCACGGGGCTGCCGGGGTACAGGTGCGACTGCGACCCCGGCTGGAAGCAGATGCACGTCGGCGACAGCCTCAGGTTCCTGCCCTGCGTCATCCCCAACTGTAAGTGCGCGCTCCATCCTCTTCCGTGCGTCCTTTCTCCTCCTTCATCAATGGGCAGGCTGGAGTTGTTTGCCGTACTGTCCGACGGTGCATAACTGCACACCACCTACGTCTTGGGATGTGGCTAATTTGTTAGCAGCTTTTCTGTACTCGTATGCACAACTGCAGTTTGGTGTACAAATTGAAATGATCATCATATCTGACCCACAGTCAGCTTCTGAACACATATCATTGTTTTGCTTTAAGATTGATTTTCAGGAAAGTAGAATACATGTCAGTCAGCTTCTGAATACATGTCAGTGAGCTCCTACACATGTACACTATAGTAATCTTCATGACTTGTATGCATCTCAGAATACATGATGTCGGCAGTCCCTTTTGTACTCCAAAAGGATGTCAACTTTGTAGTCTGGAAAAGGTCATTTTTTAGGCACTGAAAGTCCACATGAACATAAATTTCATTGGTCCACCGAAATTGCAGTTTCTCAATTCTGTTTGCTGTCTCTGTTGCCGAAACAGCATGAGGACTTTTTAACATGTGTCTCTATCAGGCATAAGAAAGGATAAGTTACTTTTTGAATGCTTGTGCATTCGTGGCATCTTCAGATTTTCTTTCCAGTCGACAGAGTCATCTTCAGAGTTCTTATGTGTCACTATGTTTCTTCATACACCAGAAGGAATACTTGTGTATACTAATCCAATGCACAGAAATTAATATGTATTATCTGCGCAGAAAATATAATAGTGTTTGCTTATATCATCCCACATAACCAAGCAAAAGCATATCCCTGCAGGTACCATTGATCACGCATGTTCTAACGTCACTTCAGCCCCATCACCGGCGCCTTCACCCAAAAATGGCTCCATCTCGGCAGACCGTAACTACTGCACCTTACCACTGCTCATTTACCTATTTGTACATTTTGTGATCATATTGTTTTCATTTAATTTGTAGCTCTAGTCATGTTGATTGATCTCTATGCTTGCAATCCTATATGCAGCTTGTGAGTTGGCTTATTGTGGGTCTGGGGGCACATGCAAGAACGGCACAGGGCTCAACTACCACTGCGAATGCAAGGAGGGCTTCAGCAATGTTCTGAACATGACCACAATGCCTTGTTTTCACGAGTGTAAGATCATAAAGGACACAATCAACTTCCTTCTGTACAGTTAATCTACACATCCCAGTTCCAAGTTCTAACTCCTGGCAATAATTTCAGGTTCTTTCGGAGCGGATTGCGCAGCCATCGGGATCCTACCGTCCTCAAACTCCACTTCTGCAGCGCCACCAGCTGGCTCCGCGAGCTCTTCGAACAACTGCAATGCACATGTCCCAGGTATAAAAAGCTTCCTTCTGATATGTCTGAACATCTGTATCTGTTCTGTATACGAGTGAACTTACTGTTATTGCCTGTGATATAACTTTTGCAGGATCTGTTTTGTCGCAAATTCTACTTCCTCTGCTGATATGGGCCTCACTGGCCATGGGTCAGGCGACATGAACAGAGGAAGGTTTATTTATACCACGGTAGCACTAGAGAGTTTTTGTTCACGGACAGGGTAGAGATTTTAGCCTGTTAGAGATGTACTAATACTTTGTTGGTATATGTTGCTGCTGCAGTAGTATTTTCCACTTGTTGATTCTTCTACGATGTGGTAATTGATGCTGTAGTATGAAAATTGAATAAACTGTCTCTGTGAATGATATAGTATTGAATAAACCGATTGCCTATTTGATCCTTGGTTGGTTGAAACCTTCCATGTTCTTATTTCTGCAGTCTATATCTGAAATGGCAGATTGATCAAACAAAGCTCTATAAACAAAAATAGAAGTTAGATTTTTTTTACCGAAAAAAACAATAATACTCTTTTTTTCAGAGTTAGCTTCTGTAGAGTACTGGGCCGGAAAATGTAATTGCAGGCCATGAAATTCTGGGTTGCCCTCACCATTCCTTACTTTGGGCCTCCATAGCTGCCTGCTTAATAGGACCTTGGGCCATGAATGAGTTCAGCAGTGAAAAATATCGGTTGCTAAATGGAGAATCAGTGAAGTGGGTTGGCAATTGCCATGTGTGGCTTGTGTCCACCAAGGACATAATTTGTATCCATGTGAACATTCTAAGGCCTCGTTTGGTTTTTCCCGGAGGGATCCCTGTCAAATCCTAGGGCTCGAAGCCCACGGGAGGTGGTAGCTTGTGAAAAATTGAATCGTTGTCTGGTTGCTGGTGGGATCCTTCTGGCCCGATCCCAGGGAGAGCAATCCACGCCTCGAGAGATCGGAAACAAATTCCACGCCTCGTCTTCTTCAACAGGGAACATGGAAAGGAATCTTGCGAAGGAAGGGATGTCATTTGCTTCGAAAATACCCTAGACAGGGATTTGCTGCCCCGGTATTAATTCCCCGTTAACCAAATTAGCCCTAAAAGAACAATCCTCATTTCTCTAAAAAAACACTGAAATACATTACCCTTGATTCTCTATTGTTCTCTCTAATTTATACGCTTTGTTTTTTTAGCTGAAATTTTGGATAAGATAGTATAGAAAGCCCAGTGAGAACAACTCTAGTAGAGTCACTATATCGACCAGATCGACATAATAACTGTCGATTTGAAGATTTTGATTAAAAGGGCCATTCTAGCATAGTCGCCATATGATACCAAGTTGCCATAATTTATGGAGGGCATTCCATGTTCTACCCTAAAACCTTCATATTTTGAGGTTTGGTAAGACGGTATAGTGTGCCCTCCATTTACTCAAATAAAATTTTGGCGCCACAGACATTTCAGGACGCACACTCCCTTCCTCCGCTCCCCACATTCTCGTATAACCTTTGTTTGGTGCCACCTCCATTGCCCGGACCACCGTAATTTAGCCCCGGTCGCCTTTGTTGAACTGTTCTCGGACTTGTGTTGCTTTGCCGCAACCCCTTGCCTTCATCTTACCGTCCTGCTACGCCACCAGTTCCACCACGCGACCTCAAGGGAAATTTCCCCTAGCCTTTCTTATAAGTTTAGTTTAGCGGCTCATAAATTCGTGTAGATGACATCATATGTAGATGAATCCGACGATAGAGCTAATATTTTTTTATGATTCATCATCGATTCGAGCTATGGGCCTCAGAGTGAAATGATGGACGCTGAAGAAGATGAGGTACTATTAATGGTTTTGAATCGTTGGCATCAACCCAAAGAAAGGAAGCCTCCGGGGTCGCATGATGGTCGTGTGAAATTTCGCTGGAACTGATTCACCGGCCACGAGCGGCTCATACTCAACTATTTGTTGTTGGATAATACCTTCCCACCGTACGTGTTCCGGTGACACTTCCACATGATTGAATGGTTGTTCCGTAGATTTCCGATGACATGCATGCTAGTGAACCTTTCTTCCAACAACAAAGAAATGTCGATGGTCTTTTGTGTTTTCCCCTTTTTAGAAGGTGACCACGACACTTCGAATGCTTGCATATGTTTGTCCTGCAGATTCATGAGATGACACTCTTCGAATGTTGGAAGATACAATCATCAAGTGCATGAAAGTGTTCGCTAAAACGGTGGTGTATATTAATGGATCACATTATTGGGTAGCATCCAATGTGAAGGACACATCCAAGCTTCTAGTGATGCATGAAGCAAAAGGATGACATGTGATGCTAGCGAGTGTTGACTCTATGCAGTGAAAAAATTGTCATGCATCTTGGCATTGCAAGGATCCAACTGTATTTTTTAAAATTGTTGCCTCCTAAGATCCGTGGATCTGGCATTCCTACTTTGGGTTGCCTAGATCTCACAATAACATCAATGTCTTGCAGAGATCACACCCATTTGCATGGCTAGCTACTGGTACTTCTTCACCTTGCGACTTCACAATGAATGGCCATCAATATGACAAGGGTTGTATCCCTTGTATGCTGTGTAATTGGGTGTGGTGACATATAATACATTCACGTAGGAAGGTACAATTTCTAATCCGAACAATAAAAACATAAGAATTTTGCTAAGGCGCAAGAAGCTCGAAGAAATACATTGAGAGGACATTTAGAGTACTGCAAGCAAGGTTCACAATTGTATGGGGGTATGCTCATTTTTGGAATAAGCATGTCATCATTGTATGTCGTGTCATCCCACGAGACATAATCATAGAAAGTGAGAGTGATATGCCAGGGCCCATGGACTATGAAGATATTGGCACAATCGTCATGCCTTGTTGACACAAATGATGCATTAAAGCATTTTCTGAACCTTACTGCGAGATTGAATACCTAGCCTTCCATCGTAAATAGAAAAAGGATCTCATTGAATGTCATTGGTAGCTTGATGGGAGGTAGTGCGTTTAAATTATTTTCAAATTCATTTTTATTTAAAAAAAGTCATTTGATCTAAATTATTTTCAAATAGCTTTTGTAGTAACAATTGGATTATTTATGTTATTTGGATTAATGTTTTCTAATAATATTTGTTAAATTATGCTTACTGTTTTATCTAAATTATAGAAAATGGGCTAAAAAATACATTATGATTACCTTTTTTTACAATGGATCGATTTTATTGACTCAAAATGAAGCATCAACCAGATACAAACACAATGAACAAACATCCGACTCTTAGATAGATAGGATGCACACAGCCAACAAACACACACACAAATGATTAAAAAAATAAAGTCATACAAGATCAAAACTATGCATAACTGAGGAAAAAGAAAAACAAGAAGCGATCGACAAACTACAACAACGGTCATACAAAATTCTTCAACAACAATGTCAGAACCCCAACTAGGGTAAGTGCTAGGGTTTGTTGTGCCCTTTGCATCATGTAAAAAACTCAAAAGAAATTCAAAAATGGGGAAAAGAAAAGCCCTGAGAAATTAAATCAAATGGCCAGATAAAAATATTTTCCCAAAAATCATTTGAACATTTGGAAAATTCCTATAAATGATGTTGATCATTTTAAAAATGGTTTGGGAGCAATCCCATGCTCATGGAATTTTCTAATTTTCAAACAATGGCTTGGAAATTAAATAAATACCCTATTTGAATTAAAATTCAAATTATTTGAATTTTAAAAGTGCTCAAAATTTATGAGTGGCTAGCTCTATATTTTATGAGGCCACATAAAAATTTGGGGCATTTTATAAAATGTCTTGGTATTTTTACCAGAGCAAAACAAAAGAAACAGAAAAATCTAAAAAGAAAGAAAAGCAGAGACTTACCGCACGCCCACAGGCGAAGGCCCACCTTACCTCGGCCGGCCCAGCCCAGCCCCTCGCCTTGTCCTCTTCCTCCCCACCAAGCCAAGCTGCTCGCTGGAGCAGAGCGTGGCCACGGCGACGACACCGCGACGCCCCGACCCTTCTAGGCCTCCCCTCTGCCCCCAGCGTGTGCCACGCCACGCCACAACCCCCCTGCACCCTTTGCTTCCTCTCCTCGCCCCGTTCTTCTCTCCGGCGACGAATCCGCGCCGCGGCCGAAGCCCTAGCCGGAGCGCGCCGACGCCCCGACGTGGCCACCGGCAGCCCGAAGCCCCGCCGTCTTGTCCAATCGATCCAGCGTCGACGTCCTCTTCGAACCCCCGCCTCAATTGAAGCTTGGAGCCACCAGAGACGTCGCGAGCCCCAAGTTTTCTCCGCCGGCCGCCGAGGAGGAGACCTCCGAATTCGCCGCCACCGAGCTCCCTCCGGCTTCCCCGAGCCCTTCTTCGCGTTCACGGTGAGGAGCTCGCCTTTTCGCCCCTGTTCCCGCCTCCTCCCGTGCCCCGGAGCCCGATTCCGGCGAGGTCGAGCCACGGGCCGCCGCCTCCGTCGTCGTAGCCATGGCCACAGGCCTCCTCGAGTTCCCCCTGGTGCTCCACTAGATGCGCAAGGCCACGAGGCACTCGCCCGTGCCCTCAGTTTCCCTCCCCATGGCCTGTTTCCCAAGTCCGGAGCAGCGCCGCCGTATCCAGAGGCCGCCGGCGTCAAGCCGGCGCCATTAGGCCCCCCCCCTAACCACGTGTTAACCACCCCTAGTGATCATGACAGGTGGGCCTCCAGCCCCCTAATCCCTCTCTGTTTAGTTTAAACAGAGGGGATTAAACCCCTCTCCCACTGACATGGGGGCCCCAGCAGTCAGACCCCCCCCCCCCACGTCATGCTGATGTCAGCATGACGCAGTAAACCTTTTTCCAGAGTTTTAATATATTCCAGAAATTACAGAAAATGGCCAAAACTTCAATAAATCATAGAAAATTCATTTTAACTCCAAATTGGACAAATAATATGTCTAAAATTATCATAAAAATACAAGGATTATGAATATGCAACTTGTTTCTATGTTTGACCATTTTAAAATGGGTGAACAGTAACAAACATGCATATGAATCCTTTTCAAATTCAATTTTGGAGTGATTTTGCAAATGATTTTGCAACACCCTTAATTTTAGATGGATTCATCCACACATCAGAGACATTACTTCAACTATACCACATCACTTCATGATCAACATTTTCAAATGAACTTTCATGCATTCAAATGCATTTGAAATTCATCGATAAATCAAAGGGAGTTTGAATTTGCATTTCCAATGCAATATACTCCTTTTAAATGGAATGCTCAACACATCAGTACCATGAACATCACCATTACAGTCTTATTCATGTGATTGTGCATTGTACATTATGTTCATCCTATGATTGTCATGTTGCTGATAGAAGTGGAGCCGGAACCGGAGGCCACCCCCTTCGTTGAAGACACCGTTATCGAAACCTCGTCAGCAAGGCAAGCAAACCCCCATTGATCATGTCGATAAAATCCCACTTCCCCCTCATGTGTATCTTATGCATTGTTTAGGATTATCACCATGATAACGTTTCTACCGCATAGTTGAACCCATATCCGTTGCATGACCTATCAGATGTAGGAGTTGGTTGATATCATGTGGCCCCTGCAACTGTTACTGCTTATTGCATGCTTAGTGGTACAATGAGGTTGCTTTTGATGTGAGTCGGGATGATGGTAAACATGGTGTTGATGAAAGTGAAATGTGTTGGTGAATCTACCCTAATACAAGGTGAACGATGAGAGGCTGTGTAGGAGTACACAGTGGGTTGTCTCGTTGAACACCGCCTTAAGTCCGAGTTCTTGTGTGGTGATCCAAGAAGAAGAGTACAACCACACAATGGGCTCACTGACCCCTCTCATCCTAGTACCTCACCCCGTTCGAACCCCAAGAGTCGCAGTAGTTCGGAGTTCTGGTAGGACTGTGGCACGGTCTGCGAAGTGGATGAACGGCTTTTCAAGACCGGCTTGGGACCCTGCACACATCGTTTGAGGCTGTACTGGAACCTCGGCCGGACTTCCATACGGATCCCCCTCAGATAGGCGACTCTCTAGACTAGAACGGAGCTGTGGGAGAAGTGTTGTGGTGGCATCCTCGCTGTCACCTCTTGAACGGTGACATGCAAAAGGCGGTAAATGATGACACGTGTGTGTAGCGGTACACCCCTGCAGGGTTAACAAAACAATTCGAATAGCCGCGTACGCGGTTAAGGACTGCTTGGAAAGCTTAGCTTGATTATTAGACAACTTGAACTGGATACTTCTAAAACTCTCAAGATAAGCGTGAGTGCTATGGTGTGCTTCTCGTGGGGAAGTCGAGGAAGTAACCATAGTGGTGTAATTGGTTGGAGAAAGTAGTGGACTCGTGTACGCTTCTTACCTCAAGTCTGGTACTCGTAGTTTAGGACTAGCCAAGTCAAAGCTGGCACTTCTGCAAGTGAAACCCCACCTCCCTTTACCTTGATACATGCGCATGAGTAGTATAGTTCCTATGTAAGTCTTGCTGAGTACGATTTTGTACTCATGTTTGCTTAATCTATGTTTTAGATGAACCCACCGACCCCGATGGTGGCTTATAACCGAAGCTCGAAGAATGAAGACTCGGACCAAGACCAAGCTAGTGTAGTCCCAGTCAGACGACTGGTTCCCTCGTGGAGGGCTTGTTTTTAGATAAGGCTTCTCTAAGCCATTTGTTAAACTTGTCTGTACTCAGACCTACTTTGCTTCCGCTTGTTTGTTGTAATGTTGGATCACATGCTTGTGATCTCTGTGTGCACTCTGTAAGAGTTATTAATAAAGATGTATACATTGTAGAGAATTGCAATGATACCTGCTGTTCATACTAGACATGTGTGTTGCGTGTATGTTTATAACATGCATGTCTTAGTATGGGTTTTCGAGACCTTAGTTGTGATCTGGCTGGCGGTCTTTTATACACCAAGTGGCCCTTAGATGTGCGCAGCTTGGGGCATCGCGATGCGATTGTTTGTGACTCCGTCACGTGCACACTTTGATGTATGATCGAGCCCGCCCTAGACCCCGACTAAGTGATCGGACTGGAGTAAGTCTATGTAAGGGTTATAATACAATCGATAGTATGGTTGAGGCGACTTGTCTATGAGTATGGGAGTTCATCATCCATATCATTTAGACTTGTGTGCGGACGATGAGGACCCATTTCAGTTGATCATCCGGCCTGGATGGGATGCCCCTCACGTTCGATGCTTTCCGAGAACGTTCTGTGCTTGACCTTGTCTGCTTAGACAAGTGGGTACGGTTCTCGGCTCTCCATATGATTGTGTTGTAGCGAGGCTTGCATACGCTAACCCCGGGCCCCGACAAACAATGCCTACATTAAGGGAATGACACTCGAGCTCCATCATCATTGAACCGAACCACCAAATGCCAGAATGTAGGTTTTTATCCTGAAAAACAAGTTCGAACATATCCGAGCAATGCCTTCAATAAAGTAACGCTGGAAAGCATCACCATTGCCAAGTATAATCGATTCGGGTTAGACCTAGGTGTTTATCCCGAAGCTGGAGACTGGGTACTCCAAAACCATCACCAATTCAAAGTAAATCGTGTGATGTTTCCACTGTTTTTTCGCGATCCCATCAGCTACATGCGTCGGACTCGAAATCTTTTCGCCACCACGGCACAACCATACCCTTTGATCAAGTCGCCGTTTATAGATTGCGTATCACCGTATTGCCTCGATAACCTCTGAAACATTATGCGTATATGCGTTATGAAGGCTATCAATGTCTTGACTTCGATAGAGTTGCTTTGAGATAGCATTCCCTGAATAAAACTGGTCTGCCGGTGATATTCAGTACACCAAAGCCACGGGAGGTTTCAGAAACACGCCTCGTAGCTCAAGTGCTACTGAAAACGCTCTGCCTGACAGAACAATGGTTCAAGCAAAATATCATATCCCCGATTGTTACCTGCATCTAACCCACCACTGTTTACTTATAGTGATCTGATCTCGTGTACATAGACATGCATTCACCGGGGCACAGCTGACATGCATGTCCATGGCCGCCATGATCGACACAAAATCCGCATAAGCAGATCCTCACTGTGCGGCCGCCCCGCCCAAACGCCAGTCGTTCGCTTGCATCGCACGCACGCACGTACTACAGCCACCGCCCTCCCGCGGCCCTGACGAATCTTTGCGTCTGCACGCAGCCGAAACCTTTGCTCGTCTCCTCTGCGTGCTTTGGTTGATCTGATTCAGTTATACAGTTACGACTGCCTGCGTGGTTCATCTGTTCCGCGTGGAGGCGAGCGAGACCACTGGCGTTGCGGCGAGAGCAAGCGACCGCGCTCCCGATGATACTGTTGGTAAACACAGTGCTGGAGCCGAGCTTTCGCAGGGGAAGCAGGTGGCAACTTGCAGCGACGGGGAGGGGACGACACTCTTTGCGTTTCTGACGAGGAAAAACTGCACACAGAAAGGCGCAGCGCTCCCATTATAATCTCTGTATTTTTAGAGGGGCACTGACTGGAGGAGCACAAAGATCTCACAAGAGATTTCTACCTGCGTCCTCCAATGATGCGCACAGTCTAACAACAATTCCTTGGTAATTTTCAGATATATAAATCTGGTGTGATTTGGGCAGCGAGATTCGTGCATTGGACAGCCGAGCTGACTGCTGAGTTGAGCTCATTAGCAGTGCTCCCATCAAATCAAGCCATGACACTACTTAAAGTTGAACACACGTAAGAGTCGCAAGGATTTGGGGGTGCCCCTCCTCCTTTCATTGGGACTCATGTACCACCACCCCGGGCCGGCTCCATGGGCTTTAAAAAATGTTCAGGGACATGGCTCCGTCTCCATCACTGACAGGAGTTAGTACTACGCCCCTCCAAGAAAATAGTCACACGAGATATCTAAACAACTCGAAGAAAAATCACGCACATCTCCAGCTAGCTCAGCTCAGCAGAGAGACACTGTAGTAGGAAAGGAACTACTACTCCGAGCGAGGATCACGTCAAATTCTCCGGCAAGGAAAGGAAAGAGACGAGGTTTTGAAGGAATGACCAAAAGGTTTGAGCGATAGGAAAGCCACCATTTCTGTTCCCGCAGAGGCTCTGTCTCCCCTGCCCTGCCTGCCTGCCGTCTCTCACTCACACACACACACACTCTCATGGCCTGCCTGCAGCAAGCCTCATCGTGCGCGCCTGAATGAATGAACCGCACAGACCGCTGCCGCCATTATAATTCAGAGATGATTGAGCTACAGCCCATGCACCATAGCCCTGCTGCCTGCGTATGAGCTGAGCCTACTATCTAGCTACATAATGCAAACCATGGGTGATGATAAATAAACAAAGCTAGAGTATGTAGTAAAAGGACACGGAGCGGCATGTGGTGGCATGGCCATGGCGTCCAAAATATTCAGGGCCTGCTCCCCTCCCCTCTCGTCTCTAGGGAACTTATGTTGATTTGACGCGGGTAAAGCAGCGAGCGGCAGCATGTAGCAGTAACATAAATTAGTGGCAGGGGGAAGCCTACCTCGCCCTAGGCCACTGTTGGTGTGGCATTTGTATACTAGGCGCGCGCAGGCTTTTCCGTCTGATTCTTGCTCGCTCCTGTGAAGAAGAAAAGAGAGGGAGAGGGAGGAGCTCGTGCTGGTGCTGCAACGCGAGCCCGGCCTGTTCGTCGTCGTCGCACTGCTGATTGCTGAACCCTGTGCCTGTAGCTCTACACTCCTAGGAAGAAATCCATGGCACTGTTCCCGGCTGATCTTTTGGGGGTTTGCTCGGCCTCCTTTCCATGGTTTCCTGTGCGCGAGCATACTATATGCAGCTCTGCGTCGCACATGCCCCCCTCTGCCATGGAGTGCGCGCTTGTGCTCTGATGGAGTAAGAACAGGGAATTGTTCTCAAGGTTTTTTATTTATGGCGAGGGATTGATTCTTTTGGGAGTGGTGTGTGGTGCACCGGCCACAAAAACCATGGAAGAATCCCCAAGAACAATTTCAGGCAGCAGCCATATGGAGCTGGAAAAACTTGGAAGTTGTTTCATTTTCGAAAAATACAAAAAGGAAAATCGACGCCTGAGAGATTCGAACTCTCGCGGGGAAACCCCATGTACTTAGCAGGCACACGCCTTAACCACTCGGCCAAAGCGTCGTTTGGTATCAGATTGTGAAATTTGGATATTCTCTACTTGAGAAACAACTGTAGCACAACAGCGCAAAATGATGAACACAATTTTATCCAAGCATCCAAGTGAAAATATAACGGCACAGTCCCACACATCGACGAAGATTAATTAGCTGGAGAAATCACTCCGCCAATGCGTCGGTTTATGAATATTTGGTGTCATGCACTTTGGAACTAAGAAGCAGATTCGAACAGGGCAAAACGATGAACACGATTTATCCAGGCATCCAAGTAAAAGAAAGTATCACGGCGCAGATCGACGAAGATTAACCGGAGAAATCACTCCTCAAAACAGGAAGGGTGGAGACTGGAGAAGAACCAGAGAGAAAGAGAGGGAGAGAAAGAGAGAGGATAACCCAACATCTCGATCCATCTCTCCCTCTCTTGGTACTCAACAAGACACGACCGGCAAGCTAATTACAACAATACACTCGTTAAAACCTCCAAAGAACCCAACAATGTTATTACATACATCCAAGGAGAGCTTCCATCTCCATGATTGGTTTGTTTCCATCCACCTCCCTGTGCTCTCTGCTCCCTCCTCTCTCATCTCTAGCTAGATCCCTCCGGTTGCCGTGCTTGTGCTCGATCTCCCTGGCCTTGTGCGCGCACCCGTGGCCTCCAAAAGCTAGCTCCCGCGAGCGAAGTGAAGCAGCAGTAATGGCGGACCGGGACGGGAGCAGCATCAGGGCACGAAGAGCGTACATATATGTGCAGGCGAAGTTGCGGACGGCGGACGGAAGTCAGGGCATGAAGAGCCTGTCGCCGCACTTGCAGCGCCAGGCCTCCGGGTAGTACTCGAGCGGGAAGCTGACGCCGGGCTGGATGGCCACGTGCACCGGCCGGCAAGGGTGGCACCCCCCGCACCGGCTCCGGCACGTCGGCGGCGAGGATCCCGGGCCCACCAGCTCCCTCCGGCGCGACGCCGCCGTGGGGTCCTCCCAGGAGTAGTTCTCCAGTGCGGCTTTGCCTATGCCGACGCCGCTCCTCCGGCTCGTCGCCGCGCACAGACCTGCAGTAGAAGAGCAAGTACGTTCGTGTGAGCTGCTTGCTAGAGCCTAGAGCTGGCCATACACATAATGCGGAAGAAACATGGAGAAAGAAAGAGAATGGGCCGTGTTAATTTCATTACCGAGGAGAGCGGCGAGGAAGAGGAGGTGGAGGAGGAGCGCCGCCGTGAGGCCGCGGCGGCTCGCGCAGCCCATGGTCATGTGAGTGCGAGCTCAGCAGGGCACCGTCTCACCGGATCTCGTATCGCCCGCTGAGAGGACGGCCGCGTTTCTAAGCAAGCGAGCTCGAGGACAAGGGAAGCCGGGGGTGGAGGGGGGAGCAAGAGCAAGAGGCAGGAGGAGGAAGAAAGGAAAGCAGAGGAGCTAGGTAGGCGGTGAATGGCGCTGCAGCGGTGCACGAGGGGGACTGACTGATGCGGACGGGAGGGAGAGGAGTGGAGTGTGTGCGCGGGTCAATCCGCACGCACGCACGGAGTAGTCATGGATGGACCGTGCGGGCTCTGCACCTGCACTGCACTGCACTGGGGGCGGGCCGGAGGGGAGAAATAAAGAGAGAGAAATCCAGAGCAGGCTGGGGTCGCCGTGCCGGTGCCGGTGGCTGTTTTGGAGCGTGGGAGAGGGAGGAGAGGCGGCTTTCACATTTGTGGGGGTGTGGCTCGCAATGCGGCTTTGGCTATTTGGCCGGGGCAAGCGTGTGTCTCGCAGTCTGCGCGCCCAGCGTGGTGGGGTCGCTGCTGCCGGGACGCCGGGTCGGGCCGGCCCTGGGCCTGGGCCTGGCACGGGCTGTAATGGGCCGAGCCCGCTGCTGTGACTGACTTGTGACGATGATAATCTTCTTCTTTGTAGCCAGCCACTCCTGTTGAAGCTAATCCTAGGCACGAACCATCAGATCGCCATGCTCTCACACCATGAATGGAGTTGCCTGCTTGGTGGATCGGCCTTCCTTCCGTTCCGTCACATCTCGAGTCGGTCACTACCTCGTCACCTCATGTATGCATGCATGTACTCCTACGTATACGTACGTACGTAGATACTGAGGCATTCGATCCACTCCAAGCCTCAAAACTGTAGAGCGTGCAGTTCGATCTCTTACGTACCCGTGAAACAACACATGAACTTCGATGCGTCAATCCGCGACTGCACTGCTGCTCCGGACGGCCGGATCAGTGGGGATCCCTCGTCACTTCTCTGTTGCTCTCGTCTCCTTTCTCATTTTCTCTCCATCTGAAACTGAAAGCTCCGTTTTCTTGTGTCGAAATGGCGCTTAACTGTGAGACATTTGTGGCTAGGCCGCCTAGATTCCGCCTAATCTAGCTCCATTACCCGTCCCATCATCAGTCCTTGGCGTCTTGTTACGACTTGTACGGAGTACTACTACTACTACCAGCAGTTGTGTGTGGCTTTCTCGATCTTGGATTAATGAACTCGAGTGATTAATCAGAAGGGCATGCAAGTACACTTGATTGGCACATGTCTCAGCAACTACCGTCTCTCTTAAACCCCTAGCGGTGCTCAATCCCAAAAGCTTAAATGAAGCGATTATTACAGTACAACCAGGAATTTTGCATATAAATTGTTCTAGTAGGTTTTTTGCCCACAAATTCTTCAGACGCGCATTTGTGAACCAGGATTTCCTTTGATGTCACAGGGTGGAAATTAAATTTGATCGTTACCCAGGACCTGCCCCTGTCTCGATGGATCCTGAGCGATCATGACACTCCATAGCGCTGGAGCTAGACGATGGGCACATTACGCCGTTGACACCGCTAGATGATGGGTTGGTCGACGACATCGGGGGCCGTCACCCGAGAAGGGAGCCGTCAAATCAGCGGCCCTGACAGGTCGAGACCCCAACAAACTAAGCTAGCCAAGTACTCCCTTGTACATCTTGAGAAAATGAGATTAGATGGGCATGAATGCTAGTCATGTACTCGTAGTAGTAGCAAAGGAGATTGCTGCTCATGGTTACGATCACTAATCAAGGAACGACTGGTTGCTGCATGTTTAGTCCCAATTAGAAAAGTATTTTGTGCGCTTTGTTGCGCCGCTATTATTGATGGATCGTCGTATTATCATATATATTTTGATAAAGATGCATTTATTGACTTAAAATATAGCATTAAGCACAAAACATGATGAGTGGCAGCCGATCTTTGCATAGCCAAGATGCATACAACTAAACTTAATCGTTTGATAAAAGATACGTAGTAGTAAATAAAAAAACAGATCGACACCAGTAGAGCTATATAAGATCGATAATATACATATGTTGAAGCAGATGGTGAACCAATCCGAAGATTATGGATATATTTTTTATAATAATACAAAAATAATAATTACAAAAATATACGGTTTTCAAATTTTACAAAACTAATACACCGTTGGCTTAGCTGTGGCCGATGGGGACTAATTGGTCATGGCGAAGCCGATAGGAACTAATTGGTCACGACGAAACCGATAGTGACTAATTGGTCACAACAAAGAAAATTAGTACCCAACCGACCCATGGAGTCGACACGCCGAAGCAGATAGGTCTTTCGGCCACGCTGAAGCTGACAGGACGATAATGAAATATTTTTTAAACACACAATGACCATTTTTATACATGATTATTAATAATGTTCATCATGTCAAAAAAATGTTCATGTATTGTACAAAAATGTTTGCATACAAAAATTTAAGTTTTCATGTTTGAAATATAGATTGTCCACATATAAAAATGTGATCTTGTAGCTTTCAGAAAATAGCATATATTTTCTTAAAAAGAAAATCAAAACATTCATCTATACTTTTCAAACCGTTCTCCATGTATTTACAAAATGTTCATCATGTTTGTATTGTAAAAAATATTCATTGTATATATAAAAAATGTCTACTGTTTTTTTAAACAAAGTATTTGCGCATTTTAAACATTTTCTATACTTTTCAAATGAAGAAAAGGGAAAAAGGGAAAAACCATTCAAATGTGTATTTCAGTAATATTCAACTTGTACATCAGAAACTATTCAACATGTATTTCAAAAACGAGTGTAGTGCATTAAAAGTAATTATCATATATTAAAAAATTCTGATCATATAAATAATAAGTATTCAACATGTAATAAAAAAATCATCGTATATTTCAAAAATTGATCACCGTGTGTTTAATACATGTCTTGTATAAGAAAATGTTCATATATATTCTAATCTTTTTACAAACAGATTAAATGAACAATAATGTTCATTTTTTTCAAAACGTTTCATGTAATTTTTGCTGGGTTACTGAATGCTAACATGTTTCATGAGACTTATGTGGGACCTCCTGTCAGCGTCGGCGTGCCCAAAAGGCATGTCGACTTCGGCGGGGTCGACTGCACGACGACTAGGCCGACTGGGTACTAATTGGCTTCGCCGAGAGCAATTAGTTTCTATCGACTTCGGCTTGAGCAATTGGTCCCTATCGGCCACAGCTAAGCCGACGGTATATTATTGTTGTAAAATTTGGAAATCGTATATTATTTATGTAATTAATGAGAAAAGAATAAATTATTTGAAAATTTTATCAAGATTATGCTACCACCCATGTTGGATAAAACCTTTTTATCACTCGCTCCAACCGCATACACACCGCCGTGAATAGTGATTGAAACTCCATTCGGTGCAGCATAGACCACATACGAATGAGGATGACAATGGGTAGGGTATGAGCAGGGTAGAGCAATACCATACCCATACCTATATAGTAGTTAATGGGAACAAAAATAGATCCATAACAAAACTTTACTCATATCCATACCCGATGGATACCCATACCCAACGGGTAGAAAAAATAGTACAGAAAATCTTCACAATTGTACACTTATTGCTAGCACATTCGACAAAACAGTCTATTAACTTAACTTAATAACAAGTAGGTAATCCAGTCCATTAAATAAAAAATATTAGACGTACGAGATCAAATGGTTCAGTCTTTTTGGTGCTTTTTATATTAGTAGTAGATTTAGAACCATCTCCTTAATTTCCTTCAGGGTAAAAGGAGGAATGAGTGAGTTAGCATCCTCGGATAAAATATGTGTCATTTTTTTTATGACCCGGATAACATACCCCTTTCCATTGAAAACAATGGAAATACAAGAGTTTCAACTGTTCAGTAGAGGGGAAGAAAGGGGAGGGAAGAGGTTACAATGCAGCCACCCTACTGGGAAACCCACAACCTAAAGACCCGTAAAGCGGATCCCAGCTATGGGGAAAAAACCCAATAGAGTTTGGCTCATTGTAACCTATAACGTCAAAGTCTTACATGAGCTAGGCCACATCCCAGCCAAGATCACCATCAGGCCTACTAAAGTTCTCCACACAAATACACTACCAAAAGATCAGACAACCCAAACTAGACTGGAAATATGTCGAAGCCATCACGACAGTTACTTGTTGTCCACCACCGTGCCACAGATCCTCATCATCTGCGTCGCATTGACTCGGAGCATCTCCGCGCCTCTCTTCAAGTCCTCAGCGTCGCCCGCCTCCTTCTGCAGACCTGCCCAGTATAAAATATTGGCGCAAGCTAAGAAGACAATCTCAAAAGGAGACTTCAATTTTTTGGACTCAAAGGTGATACGGTTCCGAACTGCCCACCCAGCCCAGCAAATGGCAGCCAGGCCCACAGTGTAAAACAATTCACCACCCGGAAAAACAGCAAAGCACCACGCATAAAACTGCCAAACGTTGTTAGGGCCATAGTCAATCCCAAATACAGAGGCCACAAATCTCCAAGACACCCTAGCTATAGGGCATTCAAACAGAAGATGATTAAGAGATTCATATCCAAAACAAAAAAAACATTTAGGATCCCCTTGCCAATTCCTTCTTTTCATCGCATCCCTAGTAAGGATGGCATCTTGATGAATTTGCCACAAAAAGATTTAAATTTTTAGAGGAATTTTAGCCCTCCAGATCCATCTATAGTCACATCCGTGCAAATGAGACTCCAGCAAATCATACATTGATTTGGTAGTAAAATATGTGTCATTTGTTGGTCAAGTAGGGATACAGAAGATGTATCAAGGGGTCCAAACAGATTTTTGTAAAATTGAGTAAGGGAAAGATGCCCTTATGACTGGTTATATGCTTTGTGGTGCCGTGTCTTATGAACAGAAGAGGGGTCGGTCAGAGGAAGTAGAGATGTGAAGATCGAGTGCATGCTCATCATAAGCTTAAGCTGCCGGTCGTAAAGGTTAAAGGTGACAATGCTAGCTAGCTACTCCTAGCCATCACGTCAATGAAAAGCAAAAAAAAGCATTGCCGTGGCTGGCTGGCTGGCTAGTGAACTACCGAGGGAACATTACAACAGGCACATCAAGCATCCTCTCACTCAAACTCGATCGGAGTTGAGTTGGATTCCCATCAGCAAACTAATTGATGGAGCGCCGTGGGTTATCCTGGGACCTCAACGCTTAGCTAGGTTGGTAAGAACACAAGTACTGTACTTTTCTATTGCTGGTACGCCGGTGAGCTCAGTGAAGGAGTCGATCCCGGCGATGTATCTGGTTCGTGTGTCCGGCCGGCCAGCGGATTGGCGCGCGGTCACGTCGAAATGATCAAAAGCGAGCCGACCCGCGTCTGGGCGGATCAAACAGCACATGTGTTGGGATTGGGAGCTAGCCTAGCTAGCCTTCCTTGGAGCGGCCTAGATAAGTGTCAAGGCGAGCATGCCATGCCATGCCACGGCGCGCATGGCGCGGCATGCCGGCATCCACGCACGCCCGGCCCTGTAGGTACAGGCGGCCACATCAGGATCCCCGATGGATCGTCTCCGGCCGGCCGGCGCACGAGGCCGCGGCTGGCCGGATCCGGAACGGGGTGCCGCCTCCTTTTGCCGGGGGCCTACCGGCTGGCCGGATACACAAAGTCTAGGATGGATTTGATTGGCAACAGTGCTCCTACGACGTCGGACCAGACTGCTCCTGGACGGCTGGACCCTCCACGTACGTGCATGCGTCCATGCATGCACGCAGCGGCGCACCGAGCTCTCTTCTCCGCTGGATCGGACGGTAGTGGGTGCGTGAGAGACAAGTGTCCGATCGGATCGGCCGCCTGAATGATCTGACCTGAACCTGAACCTGATTCTGGCCGTGGATGTGGATGTGGATCCGACGAGATGCTACGGTCAGGTCGATCGATCGGCCGCGGCGGCAGGGCCTGGACTAGATGGAGAGAGCGAAAGGGTTTGGTGTTGTCGACAGGTAGAGCGTATTTATGGCCCCGTGCAAACGCAGCGGTCAGTTCAGGTCGGTCATGATGTGTTGCTTGATCATACAGCCATGCGTGCCAGTTGGCTCCCATGCCTTTCCCTTTCACCAATTAAGAGCATCCTATGTACCACTCCAGATGTGCCCAAGTAGTATTGATGATGGACCCCTTAATTGCAGGATCTAGGTCTCCAGTATCCCTTTCATTCTTTCAACACCATACGGTACTGCAACATCTCACAAATCGCAATACTCCTGAGTACTGTACTCTACTAGAGAAGACTTGTATTTAAACAAGGATAAAATACATGGACAAATTCAAAATCATCTTCCTAGCGAATTATGTTGTTACATCTGGTAGTTTACTGAGGTGGCTTGACCTCGCACTAAAACATATATCATCTAATTTGATGGCTTCATCGCATGCATACACTTCAAAATATATCATCGCCGTCTTCCACTGTCCCAACTTCAGGAGAAATCAACGTATCGATCTTGTTAGACCTAACCGTCGTTGATGTCACCACGACTTCAGTAGCGCCACCATCCTGCGCGCGTCCATCATCATGTGTTCATTGCCGAGACTCCACCGCTCCACGCCATTGAGAACCATCGACACGATAGATACGACGTCGCTCCACCTCTTGACCCGTCCAATCAACAATTGCTCCAAAATGATGCCTTCAAGGGAGAGAGTGGCATGGAGTGTCGTCATCGTCTGATCCGGGGACCCAAACCTAGGATTTTCTTTCTAGTAGCCCGAGTGAGGAGATGAGAGCTGCAAAGACGATGCATTCAACAAGGTAACAACGCCATTGTCATCAAAATCGAGGACATCCCAGTCATGTAGTTGCATCTTCTTTTCCTCACCATCAGCAGACGACAATGGGCTAGATCGGGTCGGGCCGCGGTGCATCTTCCCACGGTTTGTCCGATAACCTCCAAGAGGAAGAACGAGGGTCACATCCACCCCCTATTGACGTGCTGGAACCAAAGCACTAGGTGTCGCCGCAGACCGTCGGAGCCGACGAAGACACTATGCCGAAGGAGCTAGGCGCGGCTCACCGCTGGTATACCACGAGCGACGGATACGAACAACCAAAGGAGAACCGTTGTCTGTGACGCAGACTCGCGCCTTCCCACTATATCTTGATGGATTGGGTGAGGGGTTGAATGTGCAAAGGGGGAGCAGACCCGTCCTCCGCGAGGGCTTTGTTCGATGACGTCCTTCAGCGGCGGCGATGTTAGGGTTCCCCCAAGCCGGCAAGGAGAGGCGGCGCGGGTGTCGGGAAAGCACATGAGAAAAGACTTGCTATATCGTCAGAAAGAAGGTTGCTATAAGTGTACATGCGGAGGAAATATCGTTTCTAGCAGTCTGAAATTTTCTAAAATTATCGCACGTAATTCTTGTTCGTGTGAGAAAAGAAAACCACTTTCCCGCGTAAAAATAAATAAAAGGGAACCATTTCTCCGCAGCACCGCTCGTTCCAGAGATTAGTTAGACTCGATAAACAATTGAGTAGTGACGAAATCTCAGGGGCAGGGATGAGTCGTGTTTTTCTTCCGCTTGTGCGTGGTCGTGGACTTTTGAGGCGACGTATTGACTAGTGCCAACAAAACCTGTCACTTCTGCATGCTGTTCTGTACTCGTCTTCTCCCTTTTCATCCATTCTCCACTGACTCCAACGCCACGCCGGCGAATACTTAATCCATATCCCCGTGTGATTTTGTGCACTGCCGATCCGGGATCTATCAATCAACCCGAAACCAAACGAGCCATGGTGACATAGGCATTGCATCGGCCGATGGAATCCGGAGGCCCAACCGTGCGTGTGTGTATCCGACCCGCCTACACGACTGCAGATACGCATCGTCGTGGCTCTGCCTCTGCATTGCACAGGGAGTGGAGTCAGGACACGCAGTGCGGTGCGGTCGTACCAGCAAAAGAGCAATCGATATCCGCGCCTCGAGAGAGAAAAGGGTTCTCGTGAAGAAAAAAGGCCTAACTGCCGCACGTGCAAACCCACACGGGACCTCTGTCATTTGCTGGTCCTGGACCACCCCCAGCCCCAGCACCCAGGCCATGGATGGAGTAGATTGTTGAGTTTCGTCATGACCACGACAGCATGGATGGATACTCTTATTTCAACTCCACAAGTACCCAAGCAAAGGTCGGTCTTACGGGTTGCCTTAAGCCCATGACTGACCACCCTGTAAGCTTGTCAGTCGTGCTTGGCTGCTTCATTCTAGCCCAAACGCCTTTGGAATGGAGCATGCTACTGCGCTGGGTACTGGGTACATGCCCTGGTGGTCTTTGGAGACTTTTGCCTAAGCTAATAAACATAATCTATTGCTGCGTTAGTTTCTGGCCTTCCTTGGACGGTCCTGCCTGTGAGACAAGCATGGAAGTCTGAGTGGCACACTGTTGGGCACCCACCCAGCTGGGGCTGGAGATGGATGGAATGGAAGCAAGGAAAAAAGGATGCACCGCCGTGGACCGGTCAAATACTCCATGGCCTACACACGTTACCTTTCCTCGCGGTCCCACCCGGAGGCGTCACACGTGGCACCTTGCCGTTGGTTCTCGCGCTCACTCTACTTCGCTCCCTTTGCTCACCCATTGACCCAGCCCAACCGGGTCGGGCTTGGTCCATCTGCTTGGTGTCCGCCCGGGCTTGAGGCCTGCACGGGAACCCTGCTTTATCTATAAAAAAAAACCTGCTTTATCTCAAAATACTGCGTGTATCGCTCAAAAAAAAAACCCTGCTCTGCGTGTCTCCTCTGAGCCCAGGGGGTCCTCCAGAAGGGAATCGTCTGTCCCCGACACGTGGGGCCGGCGATGGGTGCGTCGGGGTCACTTCGGTCCCTCCGGCATGGCGCGCACGAGGGGGGTAGGATTAGGAAAGGTGTCTCCTGCTCTCTCACAAAAGAGAGAAATGAACCTCCGCGCCGCGTTCACCGAGAGCAAGGCTGCGCCCCAACACGCGCGCACGTACGCCCCTTGTGGGCCCCACCTGCCAGTCCACGTACGGTACAGGGTACGGATACGTCTCGTTCGTTCAGCACATGGTGTATGCGGTACTACTACGTTGCAGAACGAGCGTTCCTAGCGTGGGTGGGAGTCAAACACTGCACGCCACGATACGAATCCATATGCCAGTCTAGCCACGTACTGTACGTACCTAGCTCTCTGTTTGCAAAGACGTGCTACGGTACTGCCACTACTACTGATCCAAGCGTAGTATGTACGTACATTTTTTTCTCTCTGAGCAAGGTATGTGTAAACTTTATACCATACTACCAAAGAATACTTTAAAAAAGTATTTGCACATACCGGAGAGGACGTACTACGCGATACATTAACGAGCTTCCATTATAATTAAAATGCGATGGGTACGTACGTACGTGTGGAGGCCTCGTCGCATGCATCAAGTCAAGCACAGTGGGGAGAAGGACCTAGGCGATCGCACAGTGCAAAACCTATTCGAGGGCACCCAACGGCAGGTTGGGCAAAGCATCAACTCCGTGCTTGCTTCTGCTTCTGCATGCGCCCATGGATGGATACGGCGATCCGCTTAACTCCAACAGTGCGCATGCACGGCCCGGTCGCGACAGGACGTGACACCACGTTTTGCCCGTCCGGCCCTCCGTCCACACGCACTGGCCGGCACCGACGATCGATCCGATCCACGCACGTACGGGGACGGTACCAGCACCACTGTAGTGCAAGGCCGAGACCCGTTCAGTCATATGCAGTGTATGTAACTGCGTGCGCGGAATTGAGCTAGACACGCCACTGCGTCCAGCGAACTCTCTCCATCTCGATCCCAGCCTGATCCATCTCGACCCCAGCCCGATCCATCTCAATCCTGCACCAACAGTTCTGGTTCCATGGAATGGAATGGGCATTTGCATGTGTACGCGCGGATAGGCTGCAGATAGATGGCTATATATAGTGGCGTGTCCGCATGCATTACGGACGTATAGTACTACGTACTCTACTCCACTGTGGGCTGTGGCTGCCGCTACAGCTTGCTGGTGCGTGTCTGGCTAGTTCGAGAGGCCGGTCGGTCCAATCAGTTAATGCATGCTCTGCTTTAACTCTCTTGAATGCAACTACCACAAAGCCACAACGGAACCCAGAGAGTATAGCTAGGTTGCTCGTTCATTCCTCCTCTTCATCCACTTCCTCCCGAGTCCCAGTCCCAGGCTATATCGATCGGATCGGTACTACGTGTGTGCATAGAATAGATAGCTCGGTCTTTTTCCTCCAAAAGCAGCGCTCTGTTTTCCAATTCGAGCGTTAATTTGGTAGCTGAAACGGGGCACGCGTACAAAAGGAACGGGACAAACCCGCCTAGTATCATAGCCTCCCTCGTTTCGCCTACGCTATTGGGAGGGAGGTCGCACTTTCACGTGAAGAACCCATCCTCTCAATCTCAAAGCCTCGCACCACTACTCTACTAGGTAGCCCTCCCTACCGGCGCTGTGTACTTGGTGTTGGGGAGAGGGAGCGGTGAGGGAAAAGCTCAAAAGCAGGTATGGGGAAGTCGCAGTTGCCAGTGGGTGACGCCGAGCGCGTGAAAGGGCGTGATTGTGCCTGCTTCCTCTGCCGCGCACGCACGCACGCACGAACGCGGTTGCGAGGAGGACAGGGCTCGCGCGCTCGCTCGGTTGCCGTCCTCGTGCAACGCCATGCCCTGCTTTTCTTCGCTGGAATAGGGAGAAGACTGGCGCTGCGCTGCGCCCGGGCAGTGTGCTCTGTCTCGCCATTCGCTTTACCATTCTCGGTGCTTTTCGTTAAGCACTGACCAACTGAGATCGTGGGTTAAACTAGTCTCCGTCTCTGTCACGTTGGATTGGGGAAGGAGTTGCGTAAGAGAGGGCAGGCAAAGCGCAAGCAACAAGACGTGTTGCCCTCTCACGACGGGCAACTTGGAATCAGTGAAACATAATAATACTCAAGTGTGAGGGTGCAGGCCTGAATTATATTAAGCTGAAGGCGTGAAAGTAGGTGTACGTACGTACACCGGCACAAGTCTCTGCGGCCCGCCAGTGGTTGTCGTCAACTCAGTATAAAACTAGAGCCACTAGATTTACTCAACTTCTTGCTTCCTATTTCAGACCAAATATATGTTTCTCGTGGTTCGTGCGTGCGAGCGAACAAGGAAATGAAAATGTGGTATGGTGGACTCTTTCCAGCGCAGCCCACCACAGTAGGGGGCTCAATTTGTGCAGCCCAGGAAGAGAGAGGGGAAAAAAGGCCCTTTGAGAAGATGGGGTATTCCCTCTCTATTTGGAGAGATTGATGATTATTGAGGAGCAGCAACAAACAAATCATCAATGAGCACTACTTTTTCTGGAAGCTCCGTAACGATTATTTTTTATGGGCTGAGAGCGTATCGTACGCTGAATGCTATCTTGGGATATTATTTTTCCTAATATATTTATACGTGTTTTTGGGATTTAGATGATTTTTTTGGTTTTCCTTAGATTTTGGAAGAAAGAAGGTGCACGAAAAAACATGTTTTATTGCTTCCACGGAATGCAACAAAATACTTCTTCTGACGATACACTTTTTTTCGTGAGAGACATGGCTATGCCTCTGAAAAAAAGGAAATTAATAAGGTTTTGCTTTCTCAAGAGATACAACTGTGCCTCTCGAAAAGTAAAAATATACGAGGTACAAGTTTGTTTCCACGAAAGGCACAACTATGCCACTAAAAAAACACATTATCTTCCAAGAGAAGCAAAGTTGTGCCTCTCAAAAATGGTAAACTACATTTTCTTTCTTTACGGGAGGCAAAGTTGTTTCTCGTGGGGGCATAGTTTTGATTCTACGAATTGACTCTTGAAAAAGAAAAAGAAAAGTATGTGTTTTTGCGCTTCTGCTAGAGGCATCAAGTTGTTGTTCTAAAGGCACACGTTTATTTTCGTGAGAGGCACAACTCTCAGAAAGAGAAAAAACATATATTTTATATTGTTTTTTAATTCATTGAAATCTATTAACATTGGAATCTATTTTCTAAGATCCCGACGCGAGAAATCCTACTGTGAAAAAAGTCCAGGACTTGAACGCATGATGCAAGGGATAAAAAATTTCAAATAACAAATATTTGAAAAAAAACTACCTGGATAGGACAAATGATGCGCATGCAGTGCAACACTTGTTAATCACTGGAAAGATGAGAATGATATTTACAAGGAGTAGACCTTAACTAATAATTTTGAGCTTATTGCCTCAAAATGTTACTGAAACGCAAAAGAAATATTAAAGCTAACGATATAAATGCGCCGGACCATTTTAAGTAGCGAAAATGACTAACATGACCTTGGTTTTGGACCTTTGGGAACCTTCAGAAGGTTCAGTCCAGTTATCTTTTCTGATTATTTTCTTCATGGTTACATATTTTATATGTAGTTTTTTGTTTCCACTATTCTTGTCCAAAAATTTTATCGAATTTTAAAATCTCGTCACACTTAAAAATAATCAATTTTCTTAAAAGTACTAATAATTTTTTATTTTTGCGCTTTAACAAAATGTTCACTTTGGTTTTTAAATAGTCATTTTTTCATAAGAACGTGCAGAATTTATAAAAAGGTTTTGATTTTTAAACAAAATTTAGAGTTATTGAAAATTTATTTATTTAAAAAAATGTTCATGCTTTTATTAAAGAATTTTTGATCAAAATTCATATAAAATGATAAAATATTAAAATGTCTCTATTTGTTACAAGTACCAAGAAATTTGCAATTTTATTCTTGTTTTAATTAAGTGATGATTTAAAAAAAATGAAGTTTTCTAAAATGTATTTTTGAAAATATTTGTTCAAAAGTACCTTGAACATTCATAGATATCAAGTATCATAATTTTATCAATTGCTCAATTGTAATTTGTTCACCACATTGTTGCTTTCAGGAGAGATGTCACTAGTGGATTCCATTGCCCTTGGGGTCCATTCTCATCATTTATATTGCCGTTTTTATCCTTTTTGCTGCTTCAAAATTATAAAATCACAAAAACATCTATCAGTGATTTTAATACCATTCGTAGCAAGATGGTGGGAATGACAACCCCTCTTTGCTCTTCGTGTAGGTGCTTCTCAACTTGTGAGATTGGAGCTCCTTCTGGTTCGATTAAATCTTGGTCTCATCATCGAGGGAAACCTTACTGCTTACTTCTTCACCCATGTAACTCATGGGGTCCAACAAGCTATAACCGCATGAGTATCATTTGGTGGTTGCTTCTACTGTCATCAGGGGATCATAGAATAAGGTTAGACATTCTGTTATCTCACTCGCGTAAGCAAGAACACCTTTCAGCGAGACATGATTATGTTTGTTACCTTCATCACAAAGGGGCTTGAATCTATATAGTTCTTTTTGTGTCACCTTCTACGTATCAATAGAGCAAGCTCCTTCTTCACCTCCATCTTAATATTAGATTTAGAACCAGGACAGGGTCATTCGTGCGGCAGAGGAAGCCCAATGACCCTTTTGTGAGCGTGAGGTAGCGATCGGGCAAGGCTGTTGCGCCCCCACGCCCTTCGCCAACGGAAGGACCACTTTGACGACAAAAACGACAATGGAATGAACGGCGATGAAGGTGCCGTCGGTGCATAGGCACAGGGCCCCATCCCATGTGTATTTACACACTTAGAATCAGAAGTATTCTTAGTAGTTAAGCAGCTTGTCACCTACTTTCTCCGTTCTATAATAATTGTCGTCCAAATGAATGTATATTGCACTAAAATACATCTAGATACATCCATTTTAATGACAATTAATATTGAATGAAGAAAGTATTAATTAATAAACTAATACGCACTGATCTGCATGTCTCTAAAAAATGGCCAAGACTAATCTGCAACCCAACCAATCAAACACCGCTTTCTCCACGTCTGGTTCTTGTACCTCAATTACTGTTGCTGCATGTGTTGATACAACTCTTACGTGATGTCATTTTTTGCTGTTTCTAAAGAAATTAACTTTGAGAAAAAAAAACTCATTTACCGGTCCTAAGTTCTAAATGCAAAGTATAGTACAAAACCTTTTTACATCCCTCACATTCCTATTTTCTTCATTCAATTTGGTAAACATATGTTACTTTACATGTTCAATGCAATTTATGTTGAAGTTACAAGATGGTCGAGAACGCACAATCTTTGGTTAAACTTTTTGTCCTTAAAGCATATCATAGTTTCCTGAGACTTGGGGTAGGCAACGAGCAGCACTAGCCGGTGCCATCAAGCATAATTTCTGACGCAGTTATTGGGGATTCCAGTCTTCAAGATAGGGAAGTTACATACTATCATTTATCTTTGCTTTTTAGTCTTGTTAGTTTACTTTTCAGTTTTTGCTTTTGCTTTTAAGTCTTTTATGAAAAACCAAAAAAATGAGTAGTTTGTCTCCTGTAATGTATGTGTGAAAAATATATGAGAACATATTGTTATGACGCTCACAATAACTTTTCCTAAAAGATTAACTAAAATAGAAAAAAATGATTCTACAATTGTATACGCACAAATGCCCCACTATATCATCTCGCATCAGCGCCGGTCTTGCCAGGCATACGAGGTCACGGTCCGCGGTATTTTTAGTTTTATTAGTTGGACGGGTGAATGAATTTCATGTAAATTCTATTCAAATTTAAATAAATTTTATCATGTTTGAATGAATTTGTATCGCGGACGAATGTTTGCAACAACATTGAATGTTTGGTTTCCGCATTACTGTTTGCAAACGCGTTCACAGACACGGTGCCCATTTTCAAATCAAAAACTAGTGTTGGAGATAATTTATTTTCCTAAAAAAATGTATAGCCTTTTTTCCTAAAAAACGCAACACTTCCCGCATGATACATGGCTCCATGAGCACAAGGAGGCATGCAGCATGTCGTCCACGCACGCAGCTGGATGACGTGTCCACGTACCTGTTCGTTCGTCAGGTCCATTTTGGTGACTAAAACGCATAAAGAATAATGTCCATGTTCGTCGAACCGGACGATGTGGCCAGCCCATCGCCGTGGTCGTATCTCTCTCTATTGCCATCATGTTTCATGCAGCAGAGTGCTTGCTTGGGATATGGCTAATTTTCGTTTCTAATCCCTCGGTACCAAAGAATTACAACCTCGCCCAGTAAAGTGTTATATTCCCTCTGATCCATATTAATTGACGCATATTTAGTACAACTCTAGTACAAAGTTGTATTAAGTGTGTGTCAATTATTTGGATCGAAGGGAGTATTAATGACAAAAAGACGCACAAAAAAGCATCGAAACAAATGCACACAGGAAAAATCCTTAAATTTATTTTTTCGGACAAAATAACCATTTTATCATTGAAGATGACCTGATCAGCTGAGGAGAAACCGACCCTAGAAGCTTATCACACAGACGAAAAAATGGACAAAGACCTAAGAAGTAAAATTCGTTTCTGATTTTTCTTCATTGAAATATGTAATAAGACCCCGAATAAAGCGAAAAATTCGTATATAAAGAAACACCAAAGGGGTATACATCTAAATTGAGCAAATATTAGTGTCCTTGTCCGCAAAAGCCTCGGGTCGCGTTAAGCCAAAGCGGTTCATAAGAAACGCACATCCACCTCCCTGTCTTTCCTTGCAGCTTCCAGGTTTTCCAACGAGAGTAGGAAGAGAGAGAGAGAGAGAGCAGGGCGCGGGAGACTGCCGGCATGGAGAACGAGTTCCAGGTACGCCGGATCTACTTCCCTTCCGAGTCCTGTTTCCGCCCTAAGATTTAGAGGGATTTCCGCGCCTAGAAGGAGGAAGATTCCTTGGTTTCTGGGCGCGATTCGTCAGGGGTTGTCGTTGATCTTTGATAGGCCCGGCGGTTCAAGGGTGTGGGTAGGAATAGGAGTCGATTCAAGCCTAAAGCTGAGGTGGCTGCTATAGATCAGCAGATTTTAGGATGGAGACCATGTATTAGAAACATGCACTTCACTCAATCCATGTACTGGTTCAGATTCAGAGCACGCCAGATTTGGAAGATTCAAATGTACAGTAACCATGAGAGCACACATGTGAGTCAGACTAAAATCTCTGTTCTCCCCCTATTGGAGTACAGTCACCCAAAGACAACATGTCGAGATGGAGAAAACCTTAGTAATGTAAATGTGAGCAAAACTTTTACCAAAAGAATTGTAGATACTCGTACTTTGTCATGGCACAGAATGAGCATCGATTTTAGTAGTACCTGTTTGTTGCAGAAAAAGTTTGCAGTATGACTGTCACATACAAATCTTTCCACCCTTCGCCTGTCGAGAATAGAAGTTATATGCCCAGTTCAAGCTTGTTGCCACTTGGGTGCCTGATGTAGTCTCATACAACAACTGTATCAATACTGGTTTAGCTGTTTCCCCTTACTTCCACTTGTTGTAGAGCTGTTGTTCCAGGGGCAGGATAGAGCTTGTCAACTTTATAGTGCATAATAAATTGTGATGATTTTGCAACTAAGTGGGACGCTGTTATGATAAATTGTGGCCACTGCAGTAGTCAGAAGAGAAGAAGTAAATCCCATGGTCTGTAACAATGTTAACCCATACCAGTTGCCAAATCCTCTCTCCCTCTCTACACATGTTATATTCCCCCTTCTCTCTCTCCCCCCCCCCCCCCCCCCCCCAAATCGCAAGGTTATATTTACATGAGTACTCCCTCCGTTTTTTATTTACTCCGCGAATATGCTTTGGTCAAAGTTAAACTTTGTAAACTTTGACAACGTTTATAGACAAAAATATTACGTAACACATACAATAATAAATCAATACCATTAGATTCATTATTAAATGTACTTTCACATCATATAAATTTGTTATGGTAAATGTTTATATTGTTTTCTATAAACTTGGTTAAAATTTATAAAGCTTGACTTTGACCAAAGCTAATATGCGTTGTAAATAAAAACGGAGGGAGTACAAATTTATTACCCCTAGACTTCTGCAACTAGGATTACTTTACTGAAGGAAAGTACATGTAAATCATTGTATATGCAAGCTAATTCATGTGATAAGTTAACTTCCTGCATAATTATAATACAGTATCTTTTGTATGGCCATTTCTAACTTAGGATGGCAAGGAGGAGGTCATCCAAGCATGGTACATGGATGACAGTGAAGAGGACCAGAGGCTTCCTCATCACCGTGAGCCCAAAGAGTTCATTCCCCTTGCCAAACTTTCAGGTCTGCGCATTTGCTGCTCAAATCATTCACTGTAGCAATATAGTTTGTGTTTGAACTGTTGTAAAACTAGTGCTGATAAACCTGCTGGATGCTTAAAGTTGTGTATTTATTAAATGCCCAGAATTAGGTGTAGTAAGCTGGCGCCTAAATCCTGATGACTGGGAGAAAGACGAGGATCTCAAGAAAATCCGTGAGGCCAGGGGATACTCTTACGTGGTTTGTAATTGATTCTTTTGTGGCTACTTACTGTTCTGTCTTTCCATTTTGATTTTTCAAAGCTTAAAATGTGTGCAAGTAATGGAAGCAATCAAACGTGTCATATGTGTTCTGTTTTTCCTCTTGCAGGACATCTGTGACGTATGTCCTGAGAAGTTGCCAAACTATGAGGCCAAGCTGAAGAATTTCTTTGAAGAGCACTTGCATACTGATGAAGAGATACGTTATGCTCTTGAGGGCAGTGGTAGGTGCCTTCTCTATCAATTGTTCTAGACATTTTAGATGAGAAAGCTATAAATATTTTATTTCCAGTAATAATCATGGTTGCATGCTTTACCAATTTGTTTTTCTTATGCTGTCAAGGCTACTTTGATGTGAGGGACCAAAACGAACAGTGGATCCGTATAGCAGTGAAGAAAGGGGGCATGATTGTTTTGCCTGCAGGGATGTATCACCGCTTTACGTTGGATAGTGACAACTACATCAAGGTAGCTTCTACTATCCTCTTCTGCTCCCACCATGAGTGTTGGTCTCCTTAAAGCTTGTATATACTAAATGAATTAAAATGATAGTCTCTGTATTCCTTTATCAAGTTACGTGCAATTTACTTTTGTGATAGCTAGTTTTTTGAATTCGACAGCATTGTTACTTGGTATCTTTAGTCTCACAGCACATAATTCTAAATAACTAGTTATCTTTTTAGTTTTTATGGCAACATTTACTGCCGTGTCTTATACCCTAAACAATTATACCATCTCTGTGAAGCTTAACTACCAGTTATGTCCTTTTGTTGATAATATATTCATATCATAGAGGTCTTTTCGTTTCCATACCCCATCCAGTAAAGAACATCATTCTAAGATGGACCTGGAAACTTCTGCTTCTCTTACCATAATGTTCTGCAGGCAATGCGTCTCTTTGTGGGAGAACCTGTCTGGACGCCATTCAATCGTCCCCATGACCATCTCCCAGCCAGGTACTTTCCAGAGTCTTCAGATCTCTTCTTTTCCTTCATTTCTCCGTTCCCCTTATGACCTCCCACAGTTTTCTCTTGTTCTTAACTGATGCAACCGTCGCATGATTTCAGAAAGGAGTACGTCGACAAGATTATCAACAGAGGTGGGAACCAAACTGTCGAAGCTCGTTGATGGCGTCTGCAGTGTTCAGCTGCGAGCAAGTCTGCTGTATGTATCCATATATCACACCAAAAGTTACCGAATAAAACGTGTGATTGGCTTTCGCCATGTACCCGTGCAAACATCATTGATCATGTATCACTTCAGTGGTAGTAGTTTGCGCAACACCCACTCGGAATCTGTCCTGAAACTTCTTGGTATGGCATGACGATGCCTGTATGGAATAATAATGGCCCAGTGTTAGCAACGGTGTAATGTAAACAGATGCATGCTCGTCTAAATCCGTGAGAAGTGTTGCGCAATGATTGCTGAAAGCTATACCTGTGTTCATGATCAGTCTGCTGCCGAATCCCGCGTTCATGTGTTTCCTGGTTCACCTGGTGACCATGTGCCGTCGTATTCAGAGCGCCGACTAAATCTTCGCAATAACTATGCTAAGTTTGCTTGTCCACACATCTAAGAGTACTGTGGCTTGTACGGAGCAGGGAAGCTGCTGGAGAACATTGTACTACTACTATGGAGTGTGACTTGACAGATTTCTGTCCATTCTACAGCCGACTTGCCGCACTGGTTTCCTGTCTGCCCCGTCAAGAACAGCTGCCAAACATTACTCCCATGAACCACAGCACACCTCTTTATTTTCATTGCTTTATGTGTGAGCTGCTTGGTTTCATGCTAATATTTGGCTTGCCAGTGTATTGGCAAGTCTAAAAAAAATAGAGATAATTTGGTTGGCTACCAATTTTCTTACCGCCCTCTACAAAAGTTGCCACTTGTACCAATTGTTGGCTTGCCAAAATGCCAAATGTTGGCAACTCTCCCCATTTATATCCGGTTGGGCAGCCTGGATCGGAAAACCGCACCGAACCGAACCCCTCAATCTTGACCCAAATTTTTAGGCTTTCTTTGGTTCATAGGATAGGAATGTCATAGGAATAGGAAAATAATAGGAAGTGATATGACATGCATCTCAATTTTTATAGGGAAAGACATGGCATTTGATACATAGGATATTTTTTTTCATTGAGTCTAGACTAATGTTTTTTCCCTTTGAAATGTGAAGGATTCATTCCTATCCTACATAGGAATAGGAATCCATTCCTACAAATCAAAGGGCTTCATAGGATTTTTTTTCCTTTGAAAATCCTATCCTATGAAATTTATACAAGATTCCTACAAACCAAAGGAGGCCTACGTTGTTTGGCATCCCTCAAATCTAACCCATACGTGGGACATATATAAGGAGGTTCGGACAAATGTTCGGATGTGGTTGTCGGATCGAAAAGCCGCACCCAACTAAACCCCTCAATCCTGATCCAAATGTTTAGGTTTCCTGGCATCCCTCAAATCCAACCCATATGTGGAACGGATATAAGGAGGTTCGGACACATGTTCGGATGTGACCGTCACATCGTACATCCATATGCTGGCCCATCCCGACCTCAAATAAACCCACCTCATTTCTACTTGAATCAAACCCTAGCTCTCGATTGCTTCGCCCCTTTCACACTAAACTCCGCACCCCTCCGGCTTGTTCTCCTCCATCATGGGTCGCTCCGACAGTGGATCCAACAACGAGTCCGACCTCATTAACAGGGACACGCTTGCCACCATGTCAGATTTGAGTTTCGCCCCGAATGAGGAGGAGCTTGCCCTATGCATCAGCCTTCGCTGGTCACATATGGACAACGGTTGGATCTCGAGCTCCGCACCCTCCACGGTTGCGCGGAGGGCTAGCTCAAGCTCCGCTCTCACCTGCACCAATCGGCCGCGGTTCGCGCCATCCCCGGTGAGGTGGTGAGGCGAGTAGTGCCGCCCGAAACCTTCAGCCCCTGCTCCTCCCGGACGGCGTTGGGTGCTTGTGCCTGCGCCGTCGAGCCCGCGATCGTGGCTCCCCGAGTCAGAGGTTTAGGTTGTATGACACATGCCGGATCTAGCCGATCTGGCTGCGGGGTCCTATAGATCTGCACCCGAGTTGCTGCCGCTTGCCTTCTCGGATGACAACCTTCTTCGTGATGTCATCCGTCTATCCTTGACCTTGGCGGGGAAGAAGGCCTGCTCCCGCGGCCTAAAAAATACCAAGGCATTACAACTGGGCATCAGGGAGTCTAAGTGTCTTGTGCGACAAAAGGTTCCCAACACGACGAAGGCTCAACTCTTCGCCAATGACCTAGCCCGCGTCGCCTAGCACCTGGCCGGCCTCCCCTCGTTCCCGCCTCTCAGAAGACCCTAATGGGAAGGGATCAAGGAGGAAGTGGTGAAGTATGACGCCTCCACTATCAATCTTTTATCTATCACAATCTTCGGTGAACTTTTGCGAACTGTCGTAGAATGCCATGTCTGAGCTTTTCTTCAACTTGTTATGATCCAATTGTAATTAAATTTGCTATATTCAATTTATCTACTTCATATGTATTTTTTTTGCGGGCATCTATGTATTGTTTTGATCACGTTGCACGGGGTTGCATGGACTCGTGGATTCAAACATGATTGGGATTACCGCGGACATGAAGAAATGAGGGGTGATGAGGCGCAGTCCACAAACGCGTCCGGACGATGTTCACAAATATATAGAGGGCCAAATTTGTGAAGTCTCTTATATTCTACAAAATGAATTATGGAGTGATCATTTGAAGCATCATTCTACGCAGAAACAGACAAAAATTGTTTCAGATACATTCCGCTGTACGTACCAACAAACAGAGATATGTCACGAGCACTTGAGAGGCGATCCCTTTTTTGCCCTTTTCCTTTCCAGAGAGCACACGAAAAAAGAAGAGCTTTTGTGTACCAGGATGCCGAGTATCTGACCCGGAGTATCTCTGCCCGGCGCAAGTTGCAGCCAATCACGAGCTCGTGGCTCGCAAAAATGTCGACGGGACGGGCCTCTGATCGGAGGGGCACGAAAGTTGTCGCCGTCGTCTTCCCTGGCGCTGGCCGCTTGCCTGTCGAGTGCCCATTGGTCGCCTCGCCCACTTGCGGCCGGGCAGCGCCAACCTCAGCCACACCCGCACCAAACCCTTACCCCAACCCCGCCCGACCCGGCTCCGGCATCCAGAAGCTTCCGAGCCGGCCGGCCACCATCGCGCCGCGCGGCCCAGAACCTTCGGTCCCCGCTCCCGTCCGGTCGCGCTCGCGCCCGTACCTTGCAGGGGTATTTATCAGCAAGCGCCGCCCACTTTCCCGCGGAAGGAAAGCAGCCAAAGAAGCCACCGTGATAAGCAAAATTTTGGTTCTTGCGGTCGATAGCCGTGCCGGATTCTTCCGTCTGCGACAAGAGAGAGATTGCTGGTTGTTTGCTTGGGCACGAGGGAGGGATGGACCGAGTTCTGCTGCCGGTGAGGGTGAAGGAGGAGTGGCCGCCGCCGCCGGAGGAGGAGATGGAGCTTGAGGGGGGCCTGGCGCCGCGGCCGATGGAGGGGCTGCACGAGACGGGGCCGCCCCCGTTCCTGACCAAGACGTTCGACCTGGTGGCCGACCCGGCCACCGACGGCGTCGTCTCCTGGGGTCGCGCCGGCAACAGCTTCGTCGTCTGGGACCCCCACCTCTTCGCCGCCGTGCTGCTCCCGCGCTTCTTCAAGCACAGCAACTTCTCCAGCTTCGTCCGCCAGCTCAACACCTACGTGAGTCTCTCGTCTTGTTTGTGTCACTCCCCTGCTTGTTCACTTGATGAATCTGAACTTGATTGGCAAAAGATTACATTCATAATCATGTCTCGTCTTTGTATAAGTTGCATTGCTGATTTGTTTCAGCAAAATATCACAATGCAAATTCCAGTTTTCAGAACGACCGACAAATGATGGAAATATTAAGGCAACCCCTACCAGATATCTCTTACTTTTGCGGTTACTATCGTGGTTCATGGTCACCATGAGTCCATGAGTATTTATATGCATCTGATTTCAGATTTAGATGCACACAAGAAGAAAGATTGAAGACATTACAGTAATTTGGGTCTAAAGTGTGAAAGAAGATAAACAAATGTTGTTGAAGAAAGAGCTCTTTTATAGCTGTTATATATGTTCAATTAATCAGCAAAGAAGCTGCAATCTTGGCTCTGGTCTGAAGGATGAACATAGCATGAACTCTTCAACAGACTACAATAGCAGCTAAAATTCTTCCACATCTCCTCCACTATCTGCTTACATACACAAGTTCATGGCAAATCCTTGGTTTCAAAGGAAAAAAAAGAGGTTGTTGCATGCCAATCCTTTGGCAGAGGCATGTGCATAAAACCTCATTTCCCGAATTCTTCTTAATAATACTTCAGAATCAGGAGATGCTGGGAGGCTGAATAGCCTGCATCCCCCTGACAAACATGTTTAGTTTCTGACATGCTCTTTCTTCAACTTCTTACTGTGTAGCTAAATGGATCAAGACACCGGCTGAAGCTACAAGAACCTGCTTATTTGTTCTAGAAGACTCCACTGCTTATCACCATCAAGCAAATATACTAGTATACTACTACCTATTCTTCCATTCCTTATAAATTTTGGCATAACACTGTGAAACCTACCTTTTTTTATTCCCCTAAAAAAAAGAAGAAAAGAAACCTACCATTTTATATATTGTGAAGTATGCCATGTTAGTTGAACTTTGCTGTTTGCGGCTTCTGAACTTCAGCGATCTAGAGATGTTTTCTACAGTGTTTTCAGAAACTGATGTGGTTATGTTGGTAACATTGCAAGCTGCAGGGCTTTAGAAAGATTGACCCAGACAGATGGGAATTTGCGAACGAGGGTTTCATTAGGGGCCAGAGACAGCTGCTAAAGATGATAAAGAGGAGGAGACCATTGTCTTATCTCCCTTCATCACAACATCAGACCCTTGCCTCCTGCCTCGAGGTTGGCCAGTTTGGATTGGACGAAGAAATCGAAATGCTAAAGCGCGACAAGAATGCGTTACTCACAGAGGTGGTAAAACTAAGGCAGGAGCAGCAGAGCACTAGAGCTGACATGCGAGCCATGGAAGAGAGGCTGTGCCGTGCCGAGCAGAAGCAGCTCCGGATGATGGGTTTCCTTGCAAGAGCAATTCAGAACCCTGACTTCTTTCTCCAGTTGATCCAGCAACAAGATAAACTGAAGGACCTTGAGGACGCTTACTCGAAGAAGAGGAGGAGGTCCATCGACATAATGCCATTCCTTGACCCCGGGGAGACCAGTCAGAGTGAGCAACTGGAGTCCACATTCATATTTGAGGACAGGGAATTTTCAGACCTCGAGAATTTAGCAATGAACATTCAGGGGATCAGGAAGGGTATGGAGGATGATAGAGATAGTCGGAATAAGGGCTGCGGTGAGACCGAGCTGACCGACGACTTCTGGGAGGAGCTGCTGAGTGAAGGAATGAGGGATGAAGCTGAGATGCCAGAGCTGGAAAGGAGATTTAGATATGTCAACTAGCGCAAAAGCTGGGCCATCTACAGTAAGAGTAATCCAAACTCTCTACCAGAATTCATAACCATTTAATCTGCATAACCATTGTGTTGGTAGCTATATTGTATATCGTAGTGCTAATTTATAGTCATAGACTGATACTATTGCGGTTCCAGACCGATTATTTGATATATATTCGGTGGTGTTAAAACTGCTTGACAGTTTTTCACTCTAATGAATCTTAGTTCATAGTCATACTCAGGCTTGCTGAATGAATGATTGTTCTTGGTTTGGAATCTGCAATCAAAGCTTTTTTCCTAGTGTGCATTGTAATGGATGGTTGTACTGCGGTTTTGAGTCGATTATGTGGTGTATTCAGTGGTATAAAAACCGTCCCTTCATTTTTATTGATATTTTTTATAAACTCTGGTGATCTTAGTTCATACTCAGGACTCTCCGGGTTAATGTTCATTTTTCGTTTGCAACTTGCAACTGAAGCCTTTTCTGCTGAGGGTATATATTTTGGCAGATTTGCTAGGGCACATCTAGATGTGCCCTAAGATAGAGCACATCTAAGTTCAATCTAACTAGAAAGAAATAATAATAATAAAAAAAATATATAAATAAATCTTCATATAAAATCAATAGTATAGAACTTAGATGTGCCTAAACAAACCCATATTTTGGCGAATTAAAGCATGATTCCCCATACAAATATGAAGATAAGAGGGAACCTTCAAGAACGGTGCTGTTTGGAACTGAAATTCACGTATGCATGGATTAACTAAAGTCTAAAACCATTTCTATTTTATTATGCCATTAAAATATTTCCTAAAAAAAATACTCCAAACAGATAAAATCAAGACTATCCAAACAATAGTTAACTTTATCTTTCTTTGTACACCAATCAAATTGAAGAAAATAGAGGAAAAGCTTATAAAAATAAAAATTTATAAACAAGATAAGACATACTACCTCCGTCCGGGTTTATTAGGCCCAAAGCAGCAACATAAGCATGCTCATTTTTATAAGGCCTTGCATTGGGAAGTTGCATGTATGCATTTTTTTTCATTGGTTGCATGAGAAGTTATTGTTGCTAGTTCCATTGCTATGAAATAAATACACTGCATACATATTTTTTCATTGGATGAATGTGAGAGCTGGCATATGAGAAAGTTCATTGGGAATGAAATAGAATGATTAATATAAGTAAATTACTATGTGCCTTGGTCTAAGAGAAATGGTTCCTGGACCTAATAAACCTAGACGGAGGGAGTATGTTATTTAGGAAATGAATTTATTTTGAAGACCTACACTTTTTTATGAAAAAAAATGCAAATTAAGGAACTTTAAAAATACAAGAATATTACATAAAATTAAAAAAAGGGAATCATAATTTTAATGCTACATATTTTACATTTTATAATATATTTACCTTAATATTTATGTTTTTGCAGTTTACAATTTTAAAAACTTCCCAGTTTTTTCTGAATGGTTTTGAACACTTTCTACTGGCACGTGTGTGAAACCGCTTCCATGTCATCATCAGAAGGGCTTTCAGCATAGCAAAAGACCAAATTTAGACGGTATTGCCAGTTGGGAGACCAAAAAATTTGGGTGCTTGAGTTGGAGGGCCGAAGTTAGACTATATATGGCAATGCTGAAGAGGCCAAAAATATCCTTATGAAAACAACCATCTAACTCCCTTGAAACAAAATAAATAAATCACAGGTAATATATTGCACCGCTTAGTTCTGGTGTGTTCAACTGTAATACAAGTTGTCCCACAGCGGAAACACATCACAAATAACAACGTCACTGATAACGAAATAGAACCAACTTAGGCTTTGTTCGGTTGCGTTGGATTAGAGGGGGACATTGTGAGAATCACAAAAAAGGGGTTTGTGAGGGATTAAATCCTTTGTAGATCAAAATCCTTTCCAATCCCTTTCAAACCCCTTGGAGTAGGGATTAATCGAACAAGCTCTTATTGTTTATATGGTGCCGGAATATATTCCTATTAGAGCATTTATATATAAATACTTCCTTCGTTTCAGTATGTAGGGCTTATTAGAAATTGCATCACGACCAAGGCTAATTTCTATTGGTTAGGATCGAACATGGTGTTCCGTATGCTTTCTCCTATGAGTGATCTTTTGATTAATTATTGTATTGAGTACGTGCGATAATCAATCATGCATTGGTTAATATGTTTTTACACCACTTTTTTAGGGGCTTATTAGAAAATAGAAATGAAGAGCGGTTAAAAGTTATCACGAGTCCATTAGTTAGGCTAATTAATGATTACAAGCCTTATTCATCAGTAGTTTTGAAACAAATAGATTTTCACTAGAAGTCATATACACCGGATGAAGTAGCAAAGATTACTGTTTTCCTTTCTACATAACCATGTACTTCCTTTGTAAAGAAATATAAAAGCGTTTAAATCACTAGTTTAGTAACCTAAATGCTCTTATATTTTTTTACGGAGGAAGTCCTACTCATATTACAGATGAGCATTGCTGTGGTCGACCTTGAGTGAGTCCCATTTTGTGGTGCTACGTAGCTAGCCAAAAAGGGCGACACGTGCACGCGAATTTCACTCGAAAGGAGTTCACCCGAATCGGCTCCAAATTTAGGCGTGCGACCTTTCGGAAAGCCCAAGCATATGTTAATCTTGGCCTGCAGCGGCGTGAGAGAGATATATATGGTGGGTTAGTGAGGTAGCGAGCGAGGAAGCACGCCGTGTTCCCCTTTCCTTGGGACCACTCCCAACGCTCCTCCAACCTTTGAATTATTCTCCCGCATCAGCCTTTTGTATGCAGCTAAGCCGGGTAGTGCAAACAAATAGAGTCATTAGCCTGGGGAAAGCGCTCCATAAAACAGCCCTAATCACCCGACCCACACCCCCACTCCCCCCCACCCCCTCTCTCTCTCTCTATAGCTCTCTCCCTCTCTATTTCTCCTTCACTATTGTCAACATGATAGACGGTAATCATGGCTTCGTTTGTGCACCACAAGTAGATGAAGCTGCCAGCATGATCTGAAAGCTATGCATGCTGCATGTTGATCTCTAGATTGGCAATCAGATCATGTGGCAGCTTCATTTTCTAATGGCAGCACACCTCACCTAGCCCGATGTTGAAACCCTAGAGGCCGGCGGGTTGCAGCAGCTTCTCCCCGCAAGATCCACAAGGAGCAACAAGAAGCTCAAAGCCCCGAATCCAAGGATCGATTTCAGCATCCATGTAAGTTCGGCAGAACACTGTATTTCCGTTATGAGAGTAATGGAAAGGGGCTTAGCCCGGTTCAATTTTTTTTTGGCAGAACATGTAGGGTTTCCAGGAGGGAGAAGAAGCTAGCCATGCATATACATACATATCAGCTGATCAGGACGATGGTCTGGATGGATGTTGATGTAATATTCTTGGTCGCTTCTATATTGTTTCAGAGAGTGCGAGAATATGTCCTCTAATAGTACTATACATTGATTGATGATGCCTGTCGATCAAAATCTGGTCATTTTCAGCCCCGATTTGATATGTGGCATCTTAAATGTTTCACCATTTTAGCAGTGATGGGCACCGTCCAACAAGAAACTGTGGGATCTGATTGGATGAACAAGCAATCAGGTAAGATATCACTATCTTCTCATAGTGTCCCTGCCCGTGATGCTAGAAATATGTACTTTTTAAATATATATATTTACGTTAGTACATGAGTTCGTATAAGAGCTCATGAGTTGTAATGATTTCAGATTTTTGTATACTGAAATGCAAGCACAAGTTCATGAGTTCAGATTTGTTTATACTGAAATGCAAACACGAGTTCATGAGTTCGTATAGGAGTTCATGAGTTGTAATGATTTCATTTGTTTCCACTGTGAGTAAATTCAGAGAACTTCACTAATTTAATTTCTAATCATTTGATATTTTCAATAGTACTATCCAAAATTTCCTACAATAACAAACTTGCCTTTTTCTTTTTGTAGAACGGAGGCGCTTGCCCGATTATAAAATGTGGCCTTTTGGCGTTTAACTAAACACAAGCTAGTCTCTTAGGCGTCGGCCAAGGGGGGAGGGGCCTCTCCCGTGGCGCACAAGGCCCAAGGGGGAAGGCTCCCCTTTCCCCTCATGGGCCATAAGAGGCCCATATGCCCTTTTAATTATTATTTAAATTATTTAAATCATTAATTTAAAATTTAATTTATTAATTAAATAACAAAACATATTTAAATAACTTTTTAAATAATTTAGAACCTTAGAACTATTTTTGACACCCCTCCGGAATAATTTCGGAGTTCTCTCTTATTTCTTCGGTGATCCCGAATCTATCCTAAATGCGTCGAATACTCTTAATCATGACACCCTACTGTTCCGGACAACTTCAGACATGATTGAGACACTCTCTGATCAATGACCAACAAAAGACCTGGTTACAATCCATGATGACCCATGTGCTTCCACGAATTAACTTTATCGTTTGAACCTTTAACGTTGAGTCCTAATCTCTTTGTCGCTACGATACTTTGTTTGTCCGAGGTTTGATCGTCGGTATCCTATACCTAGTTCATCCTCGTTACGACAAACATATTTACTCGTCATGTGATATTACAACCCCGTGACCTAGTCACATGCTTGCGCAAACTTTATGATGTAATATCACCAAGTGGGCCCTAAGCACCTATCCGTCACTCGGATGGACAAATCCCGCTCTGATCCACAATCCTCTAGATATTCCTTTGGAGTACCTGAGTTGCACCTTTATGGTCACCCTGTTATGGTGTAACGGTTGATGCAATCAAAACATCCTTCGTAGATAGTGCTTAGTATGATCTTTACGGTCTAAGGATCGGGTTACTACATTACCGAGTTATCGCAATGTTGAACTATGTGACCGTATCACATCGCAACACTATGATTTGGGTGTGTGTCTATCATATCATTCTCCCGATGACATGACTTTATTTTCAACGGACGTATGTGTCTCCATGATCAGGAAACCTTGATCATCAATTGCACATTGAACTAGTATACTAGAGTTAACTAGGGATCTGGTTGTTTATATACTATACGTGTATTAATATTTTCACTTAATACCATTATAGCATAGTATAAAACTTATTATGAACTAATAAAATATGCTAATAAACATACTTTATTATTTGCCTCTAGGGCTTATTTCCAACAGGGGGAAGGGAGGGAGGGGGTATCTAATGATGTTGCGGTGCTGCATCTCCTTGAGGAGGGAGGGAGATCTCGCGGATGGCGGTGGAGCGAATGCCCTCGTCCTCGAGCTCTAGGTGGATCTTCTTGAGAACAATCTCTATTTGGTGTAGGCGGTCCTTGGTCTTGTACACCACCCCGTATATTCCCTCCCCGATCGTCCCCACCTGAATCTTTTGGTCGTCCTCCCAGCGAGGCCCATCCCTGTTGTCAGGTGCGGGCACCGTGTGGTCGATTGGATCTACAGAGAGAGATAAAGAGACTAAGAGAGGGAAGCCGTGAGATTGATGGGAAAGAGAGAGGCCTGGAGGAAACCTGGGGCCGCGAAATGGAGGAAGAGGTGCTCGGACGACGCGAGGGAGGAGATGGGGATTTGATCTTACTTGGGGCTGGTAGAGAAGGGAGGGAGTAGTTGGCGACGGATATATATGGGAGGGAGGGACGCACGCGGATAGGTTTATGGCTAGGGTTTGGGGAGGAGGCACGCGGTGAGGGAGCGACTTAACGAAAAATTTCGGTTGTCAGAGAGGGAAAAAATTGGTGATGAATAAGCATAATAACAATAATAAGTAAATATGATTAAAATTGGTAATGAATAAGTATGATGCATCCCGGGAACCATGTAGAGATTGGTATGGTGAACAACGTTCTTGAAGAAAGTTTTCTTTTTCTTTGTAGAAATTCTTTTTTAGTATAAAAAATGGGTTTTTGTGAATAAACTACCAAATATTTGTTGAAAAATTGGATCACACTATTTTTTGAAAATATTAGATCACATTTCATGTACAATTGACCAAATTATTGCATGTAAAATATTTTCATACACCTCTCATAAAAGACAAATTCTCATGGATTCAGTAGGAATCAGATCAAATTTGAACTACAGATGCTTAATAGCTTGCTCGTTCTTCTTTACGAAAATAATTTTTAGGTACATAAGTATCTATTTCATCAGAGATCAACTAAGAGTTCCGCAAGATACGACCCTTAACCAAGAACGTTCATGCCCGTCATTTTGTTCAAATGATCACAAATGTTCATGTTGGTATGGCAAAAAATGTTGCATAAAGAAGTTTTCTTTCCACGAAAAAACCATTTTTTATTTTCCGAGTGCCAAAAATGAGTTTTTTTAATGAAGAACCTACAAAATATTAGTTGAGAAATTGGACCACACTATTTTTTTAAAATATTAGACCACACTTTATGTACAATTGACAAAATAGTTGCATGTAAAATATTTTCCATACACCTCTTACAAAAAAGACAAATTCCCATCGATTTAGTAGGAAACGAGTCAAATTTGAACTGCAGCTGCTTAATAGTTTGGTCTTTCTTTTTTACAAAAATAATTTTTAGGTACACAAGTACTTATTTCATTAGAGATCCACTAAGAATTTTGCAAGATTTAACACCTAAGCAAGAACAGTCATGCTTGTTGTTTTGACCGCATTTTGAAATCGACATTAGAAATTCAAAAAATAAAACAAATGTAAAATCTTCGCATTATGTCATTTTATGTGACCTAGTGACGAGAAAAAAATAACGAACTTGGAATATGGAATTTTTTTTAATTTTATTTTCGTAGAAACGAGTTATCATGTATGAAGATTCATGGTTCTCATGCCAAATGACAATGTTATGGATACATTCGTGGCAAAGTTTTTTCAAATGACCCCATATTTTGCATAAGTGTGTGTATTGGAATGGCAAACAATGTTGATCGAGGAATTTTTCCTTTTATTTCTAGAAAGTTTCAAATTCAAACTTTTAGACTATTTCTAAATTAGTCCATATTGTATTTTATACTATTTGTTCAAATCAAGTTGTTTTTCCATGTCTAAAAATAGCATATTTGGATAGATCATATTTATTGATGAATTTTCATATATAAACCATTCCCATATGAATTATGTTTTAAAAGATATTTAATTTCAAATTTATTGCATTTTCTGGATTTTTTGATAAATAAAAAATCTATTGAATTACTATTGTTACCCATTGGTTAGCCAACCAGTTTCGCTGACTGTGAGGCCTACAGATGGGCCTCTACGGAACAAAGAGGGTGGTGTTTACGGAGAGAGAATTGTGGGCTTCGGTCGAGTAGTAGTAGGGCTAGGTTTTCTCTTTTTCTTCTATTTTTAGTTATTTCTTTATATTTTTTCCTTTTTAGTTTAGTTTGAATTAAAATCCAAACTTAGACCTCAGAAATAATTTAAAACATCACATAATTATTATCCTAACTTGTTTGGGTTTTGTATCAAACTTTTATTTAGTTTAATATCAATAGTGCTATTATCTTAGTAGCAATTAATTATCTTTTCCCTTTTTTCTATTTTAACTAAATACCTTCAGCTATAGAGGTATTTTAGTTATTTATATCATAATTAATTCCACAAGCAATAATTCATTTAGGAAATTTTTAATTAATGATATGTTTTAGTGGTGATCATTATTTACTATTTTTATGAAGAACCTATCAAATATTTGTTGCAAAATTGTGCCAAACCATTTTATAAAATTATTTGACCACATTTTATGTACAATTGAGCAAATATTTAGACCACCTTATGACAAGGGCTTAATCATGCACAATAAGAACCCCCCATCTCACCCTAGAGGAGGCACTAAGTCGAATTCCTATAGGCAACAATACGATGGTCCGGGGAGATGTAATGGAAGCACTTACACCTCCCATTTTTAATAGCAACTCTCAAAAATGAAGGTCTTCAGCTAGGGGGGGGGGCATGCAAGGAACTTCTTTGAATACCACCCATGATGTAACTATAGATCCAGATCTTGGAGCGGATGCCATGCGTGATGGGTACACCAGAGCAGAGGGGTCATCATACGCATAAGTTCCTATCCCAACAAGGAGACATAGTACGTATCTGGTGCACCAAAGGTTCTTGTGCTACCGGTGCATCCACAATAAAAAACTGATGCAAAACTTTTCAAAAAATCTGAAAATAACTGAGTACATAGACACAACATATATCTGCACATGTAATATAATTTTAGCTAAAGATTTAACTCACACCTTCGCAGAGAAAAAAAAGATAAATTCTGATATGAATAATAGTAAGTTAAAGTGGGGTATGAATTTGGCCCGGTAGCACTATCACAATTGATTTGTTATTTTTGTTTCTCTTCCTATGAGTTGAATTTATAATTAAAATTTTGTGACATATTGGATATGTGCTATTTCTACGTACTCAGTTAATTTTGGATAATTTGCGAACATGTATTACAAGCTTTTGATGTTTGATGCACCGATAGCGCAAAAGCTTTGGATGCACAAGATACACTCTCTGAGGAGACAACCGCATCGACGATAAGGAAGCAAGAGAGGCTTTACTGTCGATCGAAAGAGAGGAGGCGGAGCGAGGGGAGGGGGTGGCCGGGTGGGGAGCGAACGATGAGAAATCGACCATGGCTAGAGACAGGAACCCTAGTCCAGGAGGGTGTCTGGAAAGGGGGGGGGACTTGGTGAATCCTCCAAATAAAAATATATGGGAGTGACTAGGGCGCATGCGCATGTGACTTAACTAAGTCACATGTGCTGATGTGAGCCCATATTTTTTTAACTGGGCCTTTGTTTGTTTGTTTGACATTGATAGTTTGTCTAGTGAATTTTAATGGACAGGAAAAAAAAGATGTGCGTGTAGTCGTGATATCTTTTAATTCGGGTTGAGGTTTTGTTGTGCGTCTGTTCGCGTATAAGTTTGTATATTATTTTGTAAATATATTTTTAATTTACTTTTATTCATTTTTTGACAAGATTAATAATGAAAATTTAAGTGCTTCTAATTTTTTATTAAAAAATAACATTTCGAGCAGAAAAAAGCAGAGCCCATCGCAATGGATTAAAAAGGATAAAAGAAAAAGGTAAGAAAAATGATCTGTTACAATTGTGTTAAGAATATTGCAAAAATAATCTCATACTATATAGAAAATTTGTATCTGATAGTATATATTTTAAAAAAAAATTTGACCTACAATTGTTATTAAAAATTGTATCCTACACTGCAAAAAGTTGAGGATTATATTGTGTATGTGATGGAGGATGCAAAATTTAAGAAAAAAAACACAGTCGTACCAAAAACATTTACTACAATAAATGTTAAAAATACTGTTTTAATAATTATAAGTAATGTCGGACCAGTTGCGACTCGTTGGTGGACTTGCAACTAAGAAAAAAAGACGGACCCAGTTGCGACTCGTTGGTGGACTTGCAACTGAGAAAAAAGTCGGACCTAGTTGCGACTCTTTGGTGGACTTGCAACTGAGAAAAAAAGTTGGACCTTGTTGCGACTCATTGGTGGACTTGAAGGGACAAAAAATCGGACCCAATTGCGACTCGTTGGTGGACTTGCAACTGAGAAGAAGAAAAAGTCAGACCCAGTTGCAACTCGTTCGTGGACTTACAACTGAGAAAGAAAAAAAGTTGAACCTAGTTGCGACCTGTTGGTTGACTTGCAACTGAGAAAAAAGGCGGACCCAGTTGCATCTTAGTGGTGGAATTGCAACTGAGAGAAAAAGTTAGACCCAGTTGCGATTCGGTGGTGAACTTGAAACTGAGAAAAGAAAGTTAGACCCACTTACGACTCGGGAATGGACTTGCAACTGAGAAAAAAAAGTTAGAACCAATTGCGACTCTATGGTGGAATTGCAACTGAGAAAACATTGGACTCAGTTGCGATCGTTGATGCACTTGAAACTGAGAAAAAGAGTCAGACCCAGTTACGACTCGATGGTGGACTTGCAACTGAGAAAAAAAGTTAAACCAAATTGCGACTCGGTAATGGACTTGTAACTGAGAAAAAAAGTTAGACCGAGTTGCGACTCGATGGTGGACTTCCAACTAAATTTTTTTAGACCTAGTTGCGATTGTTGATGCACTTGAAACTGAGTAAAAAGTCGGATTCAGTTGCGACTCGGTCGTGGACTTGCAACTGAGAAACCAAACTTGGACCCAGTTTCGACTTGGTGATGGACTTGCAACAGAGAAAAAAAAGTCAGACTTAGTTGCATCTCGATGATGGACTTGAAACTGAGAAAAATAAGGCGGGCCAAGGAAAAATGAAAATAACGCAACTTGACTCGCGTCAATAAACATTTATCGACGCCATGTGTCGATAACAAATTGTTTATAAATTTTATAAAAATCATATTTGTGAATTTAGAAAAATAAAGGGAAATAAAAAGGAAAAAAGAAACAAAAATAAAAGCAAACTGAAAAGTGATACAAAATTGAACAGCGGATAGACATATATCCAGCTAACGGTATCGATCTTTATGAACCCATGTCGTCTATGTTAAAAAACCACTCTACTTATCCTCTTAAAACAAATTAAATGCAGGGCATACATTGTCACAACCCCAACTAGGGTAAGTGCTAGGGCTTGCTTGACCCTTTGCATCATATTAAAAATTTCAAAGAAATTAATTGAAATCAAATTCAAAAGCAAAATGGGAGAGAGAACACCCCCCAGATGAATTAATTCAAATGGCCAGATAAAAAGTTGCTTCAAAAATTCCTTTTGCATTTTTGAAAAGTATTATAAATGAGTGTGATCACCTATAAAGTGATTTGGATTCAAACCCATGCTCATAGATTTTTCAAATATTCAAACAGGAGCATGGATTTAAATTTAAACCCCTTTTTGAATTAAAGTTCAAATATTTTTGATTTTTAAAAGTGTTCAAATTTTATAAGTGGCTAGCTCTCTAATTTATGAGGCCATATAAAAAATTATATTTTTTTTAAATAATACATTTATTAAAAAAATTTACGAAAATAATGCACGTTTTTTAAAAAATTCAAAAATAATACACCTTCGGCCACGGCGTGGCCAACTGGATCCAGTTGGTCACGGCCTGGCCGATTGGATCCAGTTGGCCACGCCGTGGCCGATAGGATGCCATTCGGCCTAGCCGTGGCCGACTGGAACACAACCCAGTAGCCATGCAGTCGGCCTGGCTGTGGCCAATTGGCCCAGTTGGCCAGCCCGTGGCCGACTGGATAAAAAATATTTTTTGCTAAATAAAATATGTGCTCCATTGGCCTCCGAACTTTCGGCGCTGAGGACACCGGGATTGGGATGCTTTCGGTGGTGAGGTGACAGGGATTGAAACGCTTTCGGCGCTGAGGAGACAGGTTCAGACACTTTCGGCGCTGAGGAGAGAGGGTTGGGACGCTTTCGGCGCTGAGGAGACATTGATTGCGCTGAGGGTTGGGTAGCGCACTGAGGCTCGTCGGTTCTTTAAAAAGACCTCATATTTGCCTCTTTTTCTCCTCATTCACTCTTCTCCTTTCGCAGTGATGGATGAAGGCTCAAGCTCGAAGAATAAGAAGAAATCTAGTGGTGCATCACCAAAGCTGGCTGAAGATAGTGATGATGACTTTATGCCAGACAAGCACGGAAACTTACCGTGGAAAAAAAAACAGGTAACAGTGCTGCATTAGTGTCATCCAAGAAGAAGAAATCAAGCGATGCATCAGCAAAGCCCGCTGAAGATAGTGATGATGACTTTATGCCAGACAAGCACGGAAACTTACCGTGAAAAAAAAACACGTAACAGTGATGCATCAGTGTCATCCAAGAAGAAGAAATCAAGCGATGCATCAGCAAAGCCCGCTGAAGATATTGATGATGACTTCATGCCAGACAAGCACGGAAATTTACCGTGGAAAAAAAAGTGTTGACGACTTTATGTACTGTTAGCGATAAGCACTACGTTGTATCTTACTTTCAGTTTAAGTGGTTTCATTTAATTTATGTCGTACCATGTCGTACGATTATTAGCAAGAATAATGATGAAGAGTTGATGTAGTGAATAGGCATAAGTCTTTTACATAGAATAGGCATATGTCTCATACATAAGCATAGGCATAAGTCTCATACATAGAATAGGCATATGTCTCATACATAAGCATAGGCATAAGTCTCATACATAGAATAGGCATAGGTCTCATACATATAATAGGCATAAGTCTGATAGGGAAGAGCTTCAAGGATGGCGTCTGGGACGGCGGTCGGGAAGTGTAGTAGGCGTCGTCCAGCCATACCTGTGAGGTGCCCTAAATTGCCGAAGAGGAATCTCAGAACCGTCTTGATCATACTGTGTCTCCTGGGTGGGGCCTGGTGGAGGAGTCGAATACATGTCTATCCAGTCGTTCTGCTGCGACATGTAATCATGTGTACTGTCCTCAGGATCTGGTTCACTAGCCCACACAGATCCAGACATAGGCGTATCATTTCTGGTTCCTGTAGGATGAAACATAAGTACTGAAGACAAATGTAGTTCCAATTATAATTATAAAGTGACATACCCTGCTGTTGTGACGCTGGGTGAAACGAGGGAGGACCATCCTGCGGGTACTGCCATGCTGAACCTCCCGCCTGGTCAGGACGGGGTGGCTGATACGGGTAGCTAGACGTGGGACCCTGCTGCTGGTACTGCCATGCTGAACCTCCCGCCTGGTGAGGACGGGGTGGCTGATACGGGTAGCTAGACGTGGTACCCTGCTGCTGGTACCGCCATGCTGATCCCCCCGCCTGGTCAGGAGGGGGTGGCTGATACGGGTAGCCAGATGTGGGCCCCTGCTGCTAGTACTGCCATGCTGATCCTCCCGCCTGGTCAGGAGGGGGTGGCTGATACGGATAGCCAGATGTGGGACCTTGTTGCTGTACACGTGGACGCGGGTGGTGTCGATGCTCAGTGGTCGCTGTAGAGGATGATGTTGAACAACATCTGAAGTGCGGTTGCACGTGATAACATCGTAGAGAGCTCGTAACTTCTGTTGAATGCGTGCAAAACGACTCCGGTATGGAAGAAGAGGGCCTGACGATGATGAACGTGCAAGCGCATTCATCTCATCCCTCAGATCGAGTGTAATTTCAGCCTGGAATTGAAACGATGATTTAATAAGTAACCACATCAACGTATTAGTTAACTAAATGCATTTGGTAAAGAGAATATATGTTACCGCTAATTGTGTGGAGCCGGAAGTATCAAAGCTGGGGTACGTGTCCCCCGTAGCAGGGACGGGCATCACCTCAGGGCGAGAGTGCTGAATGATGCGCAACCGTGTTCCGGCCATGTACCCTCGCAGATAGACATTGAATTGATGGATATCAAACCTGGCATCCTCGTTCCAAATGCGTGTCGTGGCAGTCTCCCACTCTGTAATGTATGGCTGAACTCTCTGAAGCCACTGAGTGAGTGTCCTATTTACCCCCTTCCTTGTGATCCTAAAATTATGGTTTGTGTTCAAAATTAAATAATACATACACCGATGGATCAACTAAATAAATTGTACGCACACATATGGAATGTTAATAATTTAGCAACCAATCATACTTAGGTCCATGAGCCTCTGAGGCAAAGTCCGGAGCACCTGCATACAAATGCGCGAAGCGCGCTGCCATATCATTTTGCCAAGTAGATGTTGCCGCCAGAGGTCCAATGGCTGACCCCGCCAATGGTAAACCCAACAAGAAGGACACATCCTCCAGAGTAGGAGCCATATCTCCCCAACGAAAGTGGAACGTGTGAGTCTCAGGCCTCCATCGGTCCACTAAGCAACTCAGAAGAGACCCGTGAATGGCGAGGCGTGTAGAGGTTTCCGTGGCTTCAACAACACGCGCGAAAGGTAAAAGCCCAGCCCATTTCAACCTGCATTAAATAAAACAAGACGCGCGAAAGTTTCAGCCTTTGATGTACATGATCGAAAGAATTAAATAAAACACGTACCTTTGAACCCAATCCGGGTGTATCCTCCAGTTTTCCTTTGGAGTACGAGTGATGAGGGGCTCGATCTTCTGGTGCTGACATAATTTTGCAGCACGATGCTTACTATCAATTTCCGGGTCAAGCAACGTCATTCCCTCCATTCATGCTCTTATTTAGACATAGTTGTACGCACAATACAAATTTGAACAAATAGTGGCAGACTTAGTACAAATTAAAACCATAGTGCGACACTTAATACAAATAAAGAACATAGTGGCAGACTTAGTACAAATTAAAACCATAGTGCGACACTTAATACAAATAAAGAACATAGTGGCAGACTTAGTACAAATTAAAACCATAGTGCGACACTTAATACAAATAAAAACCTAGCTTCTTCCTCTGCCTCTTCCTCCTCTTCGTCCACGGTTGCCTCATCCACGCACAGAAGCACCGGCAGTGACGAAAGTGGGACAACTAGTGTCCCTATGGCCAAATAAATTGCCTAGAATGCATTGCATAGTGCGGCTTCCCGCTTCAGATTCATCCATATCAATCCGGATCCGTTGACACTGTCGTCTACCTCTATTTGTACGCATATTAGCTGGGTCTGGAATGTATCGTCTTTCAACAGGATTTACGGTGTTGAAGTTACCCATTGATCGAAATCCTTGCAACTCACCCGTCCAGGTATTAAGGACAGCCTCTTTCAGAAAATATGGAGACACGAACGAGATTGCATCCATTCCAAGCTGCCTGCAAGCAGCAAGTACATGCGAGCAAGGTAGGTGTAGCAACTTTGGTTTGTTGCATGTACACTCACATGTTGGCTAGGCTTCATTTCCAATTTTGACCTCATGGGTCCTCATCTCATTTGCACATCCGAATTTGTTGTTAGCTAAGCGTACCTCAAACCTTCTTTCTTGATTTCCGATGGCGACTACAATGTGTGACATAGCTTTTTCCATCTTTTCATCCATGTACTTCATAACCCTCTCACAGTAACGTGTGTTAGGGTTGTTCATCATATGCATCTCAGCTTTTGCACGCCTATCTCTGAAATACTTGACCGTGCCATAGAAAATACCCTCAACCAGAGCTGTAAGTGGCAATGCCCTGTTCCCTCTGAGGACAAAGTTATATGTTTCAGCAAGGTTGGTAGTCATGACACCATACCTTGCTCCATGTGTGTCATGCAACAAAGACCACCTCTCTAGAGGCTCATGCTCTATCCATTGTTCAAATGTTTTAATAGTCCTCCCAAGCCTTCGCCTAGTACCCGGTGGGTCAAATCCTGGCAAGTCGCAAAGCCCAACAGATTCTTCCTCCACGGCAGCTGTTCCTGTTGCTAACTGTGCAGCTACTGCCGCTACCTGTGCCCTCACAGCTGCATCTCGTGCAGCTTTCCTGTCCCTAACATGTCTCTGTGTGCACACATTAAGTCTTTGACGGATCAAATTGTACTTCCATACCTGATTCTGTTTGCACAGTTTTTTGAAAAGATTCATAAGGTTCTTATTTCTGAACTGGGAGAAGAAATTGGCACCGAGATGACGCATGCACCATCGACTCTGAAAGTCAAGCCATGGAGTTTGTTCATCAGGCCCAGGGTTTGTCAGTTTCTTTATCGCACTCAATATACCTGCATGCCTATCATGAAGGATGCACACATTCGGCTTATTCTGCACAACTGCTATTTTCCATTGCCTGAAGAACCATGTCCAACTTTCAATGTTCTCGCTCTCCACAAAATCAAATGCAAGTGGGACAACTTGATTTTGGCCATCTTGACCAATAGCGGTCAGGATCTGACCCTTGTACTTGCCGGTGAGAAAAGTGCCATCTACACAAATCACCGGTCGACAATGAATGAAAGCTTGTATGCAGACACCGAAAGAGAAGAACAGTCGATGCAAAACCTTCACAGTGGGAAACTCTGGCATGAAAAAGTCTTGGATGTTGACATATGTGCCTGGATTCCTCCCCTGCAGTGTTTGAAGAAGCCGCACAACAGAGTCATATGCATCAAAATATGAACCAAATCTTGTCTCAAGCGCCCTATGTTTAGCCCTCCATGCCTTGCCATACGGAATATTATAGTTCAACTTGCCGAACACTTTTTTCTGGATAGCCTTCACTTCCATTGCTTTGCACTCCACTATCTCGGTGTAAAACAACCGAGCAATAAGCGTGGACGAAAGGTTACCATGATCTTGAGGGATACTGGGAATAACACATGTATGATGCACTAAATCACTTATCACCCAACTTGTGTCGTACTTAGGGAGATAGGCATGCACCCTGCTGGGACATTCCATGTTCGTGCATACCATTGTTAAGTATTTCTGACTTGACACCTTAGTCCTGAAAACCCTTTTGGTGGACATTGCCCAGTTAATGATTGCATCCTTCAGGGCTTCCTTGTTGGGATACATAGCACCCGTCGCAATGTTGTTCTGGTGATATAACCAGGCAGAATCATGCCCATCGTTCACATTCATTGCAGATGAGAAGTCCTGATTCCATGATGCAGGATTAGGCACCTCCTATGCATTTTCTTCTTCATCCGACTCGTCGGAATCATCGGCCTCATCATTTGTATCATCATCTGTATCTTCTTCTTTCATCTGGTTTTGCATGTGTCCATCCACCTCATCTGCATCTACCTCCCCACTGTCATACCCATTCGCAATCTCTCCTTCTACCTGACTATTTTGCCCTGACACATATGCATCATCTCTATCATTTGGCATATGTATCCTTTCACTGCTTTGCCCAGGATCGTAACCACCATGCCCTTCAGGAGGACTGACCTCCTTCACGACGGGAAGCACTAGGGCGACAGGATTGCATCCCCTGTTTGCACAACCTTGTATCCAGTTCACCCACTGAGAGCGCCACTCTATTGGCCTCAAATAAAAGTACACATTTGAACTTGACCGGGTCCATAATGCATGAACGCCGACGGTGTATTTTTCAGTATTAAGCCCTAAAGAGGTTGTCAACCAGTCTGTCACCTGACTAATTGACCATTTTTTAGGGTCATTCAGTGGCACCTCTATGTACTCAAATTCACTAAGATCAACTCCTATCTCATTTGTTTGGAAAGTACCATGACCATAGTAAAATACGAACTTCACAATATCTGACATGTTTGCTGACCTACAAAATTATTCAACCTTCATTAATAAGACCGAATAAATTAATCCGCACATCGCACATCTAAATACACTATCGCCCCAACTAAATAAAATATTCACACATCTAAATTTATTGTATCTAAATATAATGGTCACACTATCGCCCCAACTAAATAAAATATTCGCACATTTAAATACACTATCGCACCAACTAAATAAAATATTCACACATCTAAATTTATTGTATCTAAATATAATGGTCACACTATCGCCCCAACTAAATAAAATATTCGCACTTCTAAATACACTATCGCCCGAACTAAATATAATGTACGCATACATACATATATAAACGGATGAACTAAATAAATTGTACGCGCATATATTTTGTTCAAACTAACCTTGAAATACGACCACCACCTCCGCAGCGCTTCACTTGAACAGCGGCAACACCATGAACACAACCACCTCCACCACCACCATGAACACCACCTCCACCCCCATCACCTCCACCACCTCCACAAGCTATCCCATCAAAAGATCGAGGTATCCCTAACCTTCCTAAGCCATATGGAATACTAGAAGATTACCCCGCGCGTTGCAGCGGATATTTCCATAAGAACTCTACAATGAATGATGGGGATAATTTTTGAATAGCTAAAAATAGATTATGTGTATATCTTGTATGTAGAGTTGTAGACATCGACTATTATATTAATAAATGTTGGTAGAGATGATATGAACAATTGCTTGGTTGATAGATAAAGTGATGTTTATACACCCCGTGTGTTGCGGCATAAATATTTTTAAGGATTTTATTGTTAAACAAAATGAGTTAAAGATGTATGAAATATGAAGTTTTTGTTATAGACACATGCAAGATTCAGTTGATCACAATAGTCTATATCTCTATAAGAACTTTGCAATGTAAATTGAAAAGCTATAAGATGCATGTAAATAAAATTGGATGACATGGACAAATGATTGGCTAAAATATTGGATGATGTGGATAGATTGCATGTTCATATAGATAACATAAATTCATCTTAGTATGACATGGACAAATGATTAGCTATAGTAATGGATGATGTGGATAGCTTGCATGTTGAGATAGACACCTTAAATGCATCTTAGTGGGGTTTTGTCTTATAAGAGATATAGATAACTACGGTGGAAAATGGGCTAATTATTGGTTGGAAATGGAGTATTAATTGGAGCAAAGTTGAACTTGTGAGAGAGAAGAAAGAAGGAAAGAGAGGAAGGAAGAAGAAGAGAGAGAGGAGAGGAAGGAAGGACTGGCCGGCCGGCTTGGGGTGCCAGCCCCCTTTCGGCCACGCCAAGGCCGAGTGGCTCCCTGTCGGCCACGCCGAAGCCGACTGGCCCTGTCGGCCACGCCGAAGCCGAATGCATGCCCAGGTGGGCCGACTGGCGAGGGCAGCCCCTAATCGGCCACGCCTAGGCCGACTGGGCTTTAATCGGCCGGGCCGTGGCCAACTGAGTCCAGTCGGCCAGGTTGTAACCTAGGGTGTATTATTTTTGATTTTTTTTAAAAACGTGCATTATTTTTGTAATTTTTTTAAATAAATGTATTATTTAAAAAAAATTCGTGGCATTTTATAAAATGCCTAGCTATTTTTATTAGCTAGGTCAACCTATATGCAGAAATAATAAAAAGAAAAGAAACTTACCTGGGCAAAGGGGCCCAACTTGTCGCCCCGCAGCCTAGCAGCCGGCCCAGCCCGCCACGTCCTCTGTCTTCTAGCTCAAGCAGCTCGCTGGAGGCAGCAGAGCGCGCGCCGACTGCCACCGCGACGACGAGGGCCTTCCAGGCTTCCCCAAGCTCTATCCTGACGCCACGGAGTCGCCCCTATCGCCGTGGAACCTTTCCCCCCCTCCAGGCTCACGCTCCCTCTCTTCCTCACCCAATTCCTTCGCCGCCCGAACGCCACAGCGGAGCGCGCCGCCGTGTCCGCGCAGCCAACGACGACGAGCAGCTACACCATCGTGTCCATCGCGTTCTTCGCCGTCGTCTTCACCACCCTGCAGATTCCCGCGAGCTGGAACGCCCCGGCGCCGACGAATCGGGTCATCTTCTTCGTCTACGGCCGCAGAACTTCGCCGTCGATTACTCCATCCACAGAGCCTCCCCGCCTCCATTGACCGCGTCGCTGCACTCCTCACGTTGGGGTGAGAATTTCCCCTCTGCTTCCGTGCTTTTTCCCTTCCTCTACGCATGATCGCCATGGGAGCCGAGCTCCGTCGCCGCCATGGCTGACCCCGAGCTCGTTCCCGTGCTCCGTTGACCTCACCAAGATGTCCATCGTGCTCCTACGCTCTCCAGGAGTGCAACGAGCCTACTCCAGTGTCTTATCGCGCTCTGTGTCACATGCTCCGCCGCACCCGTGACCCCGGCCGCCGCGGGTTCGAGGCCGCATTCGCCCTGGCGCTTCCCCGTGTCCCCCTTATGGCACCAGAAGACGCGCGCCTTCATGCAGCACACGCCTGTGCCCTCCGTTCCTCTCCCCGTGCCCTCTAGCGGCCTCCCCGTCAACGCCGTGCCACGGCCGCCGCGCCCCCTCGTCGCCGGCGTGGCCCGAGGCCTCCCCGAGGTCCCCGGCGTGCTCCACGCGACGCACGCGAGTCAGAGGCACCCCCTGGTGCCCTCATCCGCCCCTCCTGTGCCCGGAACGCAATTCCGGCGAGGGCGCCGCCGTGGCTAGTCCACCGGCGTCAAGCCGCCGGTGGGTTAGCCTTAACCCCGTGCTTAACCCCCCTAGAGTCGATGACAAGTGGGCCCAGGGCCCTTAATCCACCCTGGTTAGTTAAAACTAACCGGGCTAATTAACCCAGAGGTTGACAGCTTGACCCCACCAGTCAGACCCCCCCCCACGTCAGCATGATCTCATGCTGACGCAATAAACCTTTTTCCAAATTAAAATAATTCAGAAAAATCCAGAAAAGGCTATAAACTTTGGAAAATCATAGAAAATTCATATTAACTCCAAATTGGACAAATAATATGTCTAAAATTATCATAAAAATACAAGGATTGTGAATATGGACTTTGTTTTTATGTTTGACCAATTTAAATTGGGTGAACAGTGGCAAACATCCATATGGCTTTAATTTGAATTCAAATTTGGAGTGGTTTTGAAAATGATTTTGCAGCACACTTCTTTTAAATGGATTCATCCACACATCAGAGGCTTTACCTCACCTTTACAACATCACTTCATGATCAACCTTTTCAAATGAACATTCATGCATTCAAATGCAATTGAATTTCATCGATAAATCATATGGAGTTTGAATTTGCGTTTCAAATGCAATATACTCCTTTTAAATAGAATGCTCAACACATCAGTACCATGAACATCACCATTACAATCTTATTCATGTGATTGTGCATTGTACATTATGTTGATCCTATGATTGTCATGTTGCTGATAGAAGTGGAGCCGGAACCTGAGATCACCCCCTTCGTTGAAGACCCCGTGACTGATCCTCGTCAGCAAGGCAAGAAAACCCCCATTGATCATGTCTATAAAATCCCAATTCCCTCTCAGTCTCTCTTATGCATGTTTCGGAGATCACCTTGTAACATTTCTACCGCATAGTTGAACCCATATCCTTTGCATGACCTATCATCTTGTCACAGTAGTAAGCAAACCACAATCCTAGCAGATGTAGGAGTTGGTTGATATCATGTGGTCCCTGCAACTGTTATTGCTTATTGCATGCTTAGAGTTACAATGAGGTTACTCTTTTGTGAGTCGGGATGGTAGTGATCATGTTGATGATGGTGGAAATGTGTTGGTGAATCTACCCTAATACAAGGTGAACGATGAGAGGTTGTGTAGGAGTGCACAGTGGGTTGTCTCGTTGAACACCGCCCTAAGTCCGAGTTCTTGTGTGGTGATCCAAGATAAAGAGTACAACCACACATTGGGCTCACTGACCCCTCTCAACCTATTAACTCATCCCTTTCGATGTCCAGATGTCGCAATAGTTCGGAGTTCTGGTAGGTTTGTGGCCTGGCTGCTAAGTGAGAGAACGGCTCACCCGAGACCGGCTTATGCACCACGCACACATCATCTGGGTGCACTTCGGTAAACCGGTCGGGTTCACGATAGTGGTAGCCAACCCAGGTAGGCGGCTTTCTTGGACTAGATCGGCTATGAGGTAACAATTGTGGTGGCATCCTCGCTGTCACCTCTTGAACGGTGACACGCAAAAGGCGGTAACTGATGACACGTGTGTGTAGCGGTACACCCCTGCAGGGTTAACAAAACTATTCGAATAGCCGCGTCCGCGGTTAAGGACTGCTTGGAAAGCTTAGCTTGATTATTATACAACTTGAACTAGATACTTCTAAAATACACCAAGATAAGTGTGAGTGCTATGGTGTGCTCCTCGTGGGGAAGTCGAGGAAGTAACCATAGTGGTGTATTGGTTGGAGATGTAGTGGACTCGTGTACGCTTCTTACCTCAAGTCTGGTACTCGTAGTTCAGGACTAGCCAAGTCAAAGCTGGCACTTCTGCAATTGAACCCCACCTTCCTTTACCTTGATACATGTGCATGAGTAGTATAGCTCCTACGTAAGTCTTGATGAGTACGACTTTGTACTCACGTTTGCTTATTCTATGTTTTAGATGAACCCACCGACCCCGATGGTGGCTTCTACCTGAAGCTCGAAGAATGAAGACTCAGACCAAGACCAAGCTAGTGTAGTCCCAGTCAGACGACTGTTCCCTCGTGGAAGGGCTTGTTTATAGATAAGGCTTCTCTAAGCCATTTGTTAAACTTGTCTGTACTCAGACCTACTTTGCTTCCGCATGTTTGATGTAATGTTGGATCACAGACTTGTGATCTCTGTGTGCACTCTGTAAGAGTTATCAATAAAGTTGTATACTTTGTAGAGAATTGCAATGATACCTGCTGTTCATACTGGACATGTGTGTTGCGTGTATGATTATAAAATGCATGTCTTAATATGGGTTTTCTAGACCTTAGTTGTGATCTGGCTGGCGGTCTTTTATACACCAAGTGGCCCTTAGATGTGCGCAGCTTGGGGCATCGCGATGCGATTGTTCGTGACTCCGTCACGAGCACACTTTGATGTATGATCGAGCCCGCCCTAGACCCCGACTAAGTGATCGGGCTGGAGTAAGTCTTTGTAAGGGTTATAATACAATCGATAGTATGGTTGAGGCGACTTGTCTATGAGTATGGGAGTTCACCACCCATATCATTTAGACTTGTGTGTGGACGATGAGGACCCATTTCAGTTGATCATCCGGCCTGGATGGGATGCCCCTCACGTTCGATGCTTACCGAGAACGTTCTGTGCTTGGCCTTGTCTGCTCAGACAAGTGGGTACGGTTCTCGGCTCTCCATATGATTGTGTTGTAGCGATTCTTGCATACGCTAACCCCCGGTCCCGACATACATCTTCTATAGTGCACTTTGATGATGATTTGTTTGTGTGGCTGAGGTATTAGATACGTTGGACCCAGCTGTGACTCGTTGATGAACTTGCAACTGAGAAAAAAATTGAACCCAGTTGCGACTCGTCGATGGACTTGCAACTGAGAAAAAAAGTCGGACCCTGTTGCGACTCGTCGGTGAGCTTGCAACTGAGAAAAAAAACTTATCCCATTCCGACTCGTTGGTGGACTTGCAACTGAGAAAAAAGGGATTCAATTCCGACTCGTTGGTGGACTTGCAACTGAGAAAAAGAATCGGAACCAGTTGCGACTCGTTGGTGGACTTGCAACGGAGAAAAAAATTCAGACCCAGTTGCGATTCGGTAGTGGACGAGCAACTAAGAAAAAAAAGTCGGACTCAATTTCGAATCGTTGGTGGATTTAAATGAACCTAGTTGCGATTCGTTGGTGGACATGCAACTCAGAAAAAAAAGTCGGACCCAGTTGCGACTCGTTGGTGGGCTTGCAACTAAGAAAAAAAATCAGACCTAGTTGCGACTCATTGGTGTACTTGCAACTGAGAAAAACAAGTTGGACCTAGTAACGACTTGTTGATGGTCTTGAACAGAGAATTTTTTTTGGAACCAGTTGCGACTTGTTTGTGTACTTGCAACTGAGAAAAAAAGTCAGGCCCAACTGCGATTCGTTGGTGGGTTTGCAACTGAGAAAAAAAAGTTGTTGGCTCATTAGCAACTTGGTTTTGCGAAAAAATAAAACCCAGTTGCGATTCGATAAGCGATTTGCAACTGGGTTGACGAAAAAATCTAGTTGCAATCCTCGACCTACTATCGCAAAGTTTTTAAAAACGGAAAATCACACGGCACCAAATTCATATGTAACTTCGATATTTCGCATGTACATACGTTTTAGCAATTTCGTACGGAGTATTAAGAAACTTTATTATATGTTTAAAAAATGTTCAGTGTCTATTTTAAAATATTTTTCATATAATATAAAAATTAATGAATATTAAAAATGTTTATTCCAAATTAAATATTTTTAACTTATATAAAAAATCAATGTATATTTAAAAGTATTTTCGCATAATAAATTTATTTTTAAGTATTAAATAAATATTCGCCTTATATCATGAAAAATTTATAAAAAATGCGAACAAAATAAAATGCACTAAAATCTGAAACTGAAATAGAAAAAACGAAACAAAAGAAAAACAAAAAAATCAAAAGGAAAAAACATGAGCTTGCGTCACCGGAAGTCACGTACATATTTCCTACAAAAAAAAGCATAATGTACGTACCTGTGATTTTCAGTATAAAAAAATTTAAAGTTGCATGTGACTTAACTTGTTCTCATGTACTCCCTCCGTCCCAAAAAGAATGTTGGATTGGTAATTTTGCAAAAAACCCCTCCTAGTTTAGCCGACACAACCCGCAGTCCCCGTCGCCGCTCAGTCTCTTCCTCCGTTCCTCGTCTCCGTCGCCGTCACCACACCGCCTTGCTCCTCCCCTCCCTCCTCCCCCCTCCCCCGCCCCTGCCCCCCTAGCCGCCCTCGCCGCCCCACCCTCCTCGCCGTCCCACGTCGCCTCGTTTCCCCCACGCCGCTCTGCCGCAGCCTATCCCCTTCGCCAAGGTTTGATTTTTGTGGTGATACACGCCGATGCCATCGAGTACGTCGTCCCTCCTCACCATCGAGCCGGCGGATCTGAAGGCCTTGCTTCGGGAGGTTGGCGTCGTCCCGTACGTCGTCCCTCCTCACCATCGAGCTCGCTGCGGACGGCATCATACCCTCACCACCGAGCTCGCCGCGGATGGCAAAGAAGCAAGTGGAGGAGCTCACCGCCGAGCTCGCCGGAGTAAAAAGGTGTCATTTTCCCCGCCGAACTCCCATCTATTCCAGTTTCTTCTCTTTATCCTGAGTATGTTCAAATCTGAATACATGTTGAACCGTGAACTCTGAACTCTGAATAACTTGTCTTGTAGAACGCTCTTGCTTGCTTGTACTCTGAAGATCTTGCTTGCTTGTACGCTGAAGAACTTGTCTTTGAACTAGTTCAACTCACCAATTTATCTCCTGCTTGTACGCTGAAGAACTTGTCTCTGAACTTGCTTGCTTGCTTGTAGATGGCGCTTACCTGAAGATGAACAACTAGAGAAGAATAATTAAATCTGTAGTGATTTCACTTGCTTGTACACAATGCCCAGCAGCCACTTGTACACGATATAGAACTGTTGCATCAACATTGTTATATTGAAATGAAAACCAGTCCTCAAATTCTAATTGTTCCATTACAGAAATTTAAAGCAGAGATCAGTTCAGAGACTGAAATCATTACGTAAATTTAAATCAGAGACTAGTTCAGAGACCTTCCATATGTGTCTATCATCTAATCTTATAAGTAGAAACTGTCATTTTAGTCTCTGGATTTAAATCAGTGTAGTTCAGAGACCTTGCATGTTATACAGATATCAATTGCTTGTACACTGAACTCTGAACTCTGAAGATGTGCAGTAGGAGAAACTCAGGTTCAGACATGCTTCAAATCCAGTGTGTCTCTGAATTCAGTGTGTCTATCATTTAAATCAGTGTAGTTCAATATAACAATGTTGATGACTGATTTCAGTGTGTGATTTCAGTTTCTGAATTTAAATTATTGTCATTACAGAAATTTCAGTGTAGTTCTGCACATTAAATCAGCAGAAATTTAAACCACTGAATCTCTGAATTTAAACCAGAAATTCAGTGTACTTATGAATTCAGTCACTTCATTTTCACACTGATTAAATAACTGTAGCTATAGTGTTACACAATTATACTTCAATATTACACAAGATTACACAAGACATATACACTAGATTACACAAGACCAATGATAGCTTTAGTGTCGGCAACTAACTGGGCATCCATAGATAGGCCAATGATAGGCCTTCCCTCATTGCGACGCCGGTCCTTGTGCAAGTGAGGGATCTTGTATTAATTCCCTCCTTTATCTTTCATCACTTCAATCATAACTGATTCTAACGTGACAAAGCTATCGGCCAACTTGCGGACTTCATAGTTCTCAAACTCCTCTTCCACACCCTGGACCAATTCTTGAATATTTGTCGGTGATCTACAGTCCGTATAGGACTGGAGAGAGCAATGGAAGCAGAGGTCTAGAACATTAAATTCAGGGCTGTTTGGAGGTTGTTGTAACAGTCTAATGTCAAGGTCGGTTTGGTCCACTACTTCTCGAAAAACTGGATCATCGGGAAGGACGTGCGGTTTGGCGTTATCCTGTTGTATGTATATTGTTGTTCCCATATCATCATCGGGCCACTTATCCTGTATCGCTGGGATTACTTTGTTAATTAGGTAATCTCTGCAGACATCTCTGGTTACTTTCACGGATTTCAGCTCTAATGTCCCCCTTTCTCTATTATGACTTCTCCGTAGGGCCTCAGTCTCTTCAACAAACGCCCAAGTACCAATTTTCCCATCGAATGTCACCTCTCCATCATCATTGTACCTAGGCTTCGCCACAGCAGTTAAGAACATGACTTTTCCTATGCTGTTGGTATTTTGCACGGTGCGCTCAGGTTCAGATTCTCCTGGTAGTTGATAGTATGTATTCTTCACTCTTGTCATATCATACCACTTTTCATCTATATGCACCATATTTGTCATTGATTTGAAAAGAGGCCGATCAGATGTGATCCAGTTCACCATACTGAACACTGCTGTTTTCAGTATGTCCATGCAAGTATTGGGGAAAAGGGCTCTTGATTGATGATCATTGCCATGCCACTGACAATGAAAAAGTGAAAACACATGTACTACTGCATGTAACACTGAGGCAAGCATTCAAGTGAAAAAAGTGCAAAAGTGTGCCAATTCAGGTACTGCAATTCAAAGCAACACATGTACTACTGCAGGTACATTGGATTGAAAAATCACATAGTCACATAGTCACCCGTTTCGCAGGCACATTGGATTGGCAAGAACTACTACAAGGCGCACCTGGTCAGAGCACTGGTGATCTGGTTCAGAGGTTCAGAGCAGGCGCACCAACACCCAGGGACAAGGGAGAAGCGGCGACACGGCCAAAGCTCCAGGTCCAGGTCCAAGCGCACCTGTCCAAGCGATCGACACCCAGCCGCGCGAGGGACCTCGAGGAGGACGAGCTCCGCCGGATCGTGTCGCCTGCCGCCGGCGCCTGACGCGCGTGGGGAGTCGCAGCGGGAGGGGCTCGCGGTGGCGCAGGTCTTGGGCGGCTGCAGCGGAGCAATTGATGGTCGGCGGAGCAATTCCTGGACTGCTGCGGCTGGGCGGCGACTGTCGCCGGCGCGCGTACGGAGTCGCAGCGGGAGGGGATCGCGATGGTGCAGGTTTTGGGCGACTGCAGCGGAGCAATTCCTGGACGGCGGAGCAATTCCTGGATGGCTTCCCCCGGCGACGCGCGAGGGACGGGCCGAAGAAGAAGAGGGATATGTTTCTAACAGTTTTGAAACTATGAGTTTTTTTTTACAAAATTACTATTCTACTGTGCTTCCGTCTTTCTTTTTGGGACGGAGGGAGTATATGAGAACTAGCAAAACCGAAAATATATTTGCATTATTGTTCCACATATTAACCTTAGCAAAGAACATATTGAGTAAGCAGTGCTGCTCCAAATGGGTCTAGGCGAGGAAACTCGTGAGCCTGGTGCATGCCTCGACGACCTTGTCCCTGCTGTTGAAGGCGCTGACCCTGACGAAGCCCTCAGCGCCGGGGCCGAACCCGCTTCCCGGCACGGTGATGACATGCGTCTTGTCGAGGATCTCGGCGAACACGTCCCACGAGCGGCGGCCCGGGAAGAGGCGCACCCAGACGTAGGGCGAGTCGTCGCCGCCGTACACCTCCTTGCCCAGCGCCGTGAAGGTGTCCACCAGCACCCGCGCGTTCTCCTTGTACCCGGACACCACGCGCGCCACGGCGTCGCGCCCCTCCTCCGAGGCCAGGCACGCCAGCCCTCCCACCTGCGCCACGCTGGAGGCGCCATTGAAGCAGGTGCACACGACGCGGTCGAAGTCCCGGGCCACGCGGGTGCCGTCGGCGTAGAGCAGCTCGTCGGGGACGACGGCCCACCCCAGACGCACGCCCGTGAACCCGGCGAACTTTGAGAAGGAGGAGATCTCGATGGCCACCTCCCGCGCCCCCGGCACCTCATAGATGGACCTGGGCTTTCCCTCTGAGACATAGGAGGCGTAGGCGGAGTCGAAGACAACGATGGAGCCGTTGCGGCGGGCGAAGTCGACGAGCTGGCGCAGCTGGTCGCGGGACGCGGCGTGGCCGGTGGGGTTGTTGGGCGAGCAGAAGAAGATGATGTCGGTGCGCGGCACGCGCGACAGGTCCGGGAAGAAGCCGTTCTCCGGCGCGCACCGCATGTACTCGATCCCGGCGTACCTGCCGCCGGACTCCTCGTCCGCCGACCCCGTCTGCCCCATGATCACGCCGTTGTCCACGTACCCCGGGAAGGTGGGATCCTGGACAGCAATGGTCACGTCCCGTCCGAACATCATCTGCAACCGTCATCACAAGGTGAAACAAGATGAGATTTACATATACCCAAGCGGATTTATCTCTTGTTTCGATGGATTGAAAACCAGTAGTAGTTTTGCGAGTAAATAGCAAAAAACTATTACAATTGGGGCTAGGGTTTAAAAAAACTATCACATTTTTAAATTTTTCTAAAACCTACGGAATCTTTGTAATGAGTTTGCAAAAAACCCAAATGACTTAATGATTGATTTTTAAACATGTTTATGACAACTAGGACCCACTAGTCAGTTCTAATATTTTCAAATAAGTCCCTGCAATAAAAACAGGAACACAATCAGATCCCTACCCCCTACATACAAAACTGACAAGTGATTGGCCGCCGGCGAGGCGAAATCCATGGCTACTGGGCCGGCCGGCGACAGACCTCTTCCTCCCCTCTCCCTCCCACGCTGCGACGAGCTCTGGACGCGGGCGCGCTCTCCATCGCATGCGCCTTCGCGCCCTGCCCCGCCCTCGCCTCGCCCTACCGCGCCCTCACCTCCCCCTGTCGCGCGCTCGCCGCGCCTGGAGCTCGCCGTCCGCGGCGTGCACGGGAACCTACAGGGCTCCGGCGATGCCCCAAAGTACTCGGCGCCGGAGGTGCCACCCCACCCCGCTCCGCCCCGCCCCGCCGCGCTCCAACCCGTGCCGCCAAGCGCCGGCCCCGAGCTCTCTGTCCCGACCGGCACCGCCCCGATTTGCTCTTCCCCGCGCCGTCCATGTACTCCGGCTCCTCTAGCGTGCCGTGGCACACGTGCCGCCTGCCAGGTCCAGCTCGCCGGCGGTGGTCGCCGGCCGGAGCCCTCGCTGGCCACGGCGGTGAAAGAACAGGGACTTGATTGCATTTTTTAATTTTTTATCAGGGACCTAATTGCCTTTTCTTTCTTTGGAGCATCTGACAAGTGGGTCCACATTGTCATAAACATCATTATGTGTTAATAATTGAGTGATTTGGGTTTTTTGCAAACTCATTACAAAGATTCCGTAGGTTTTAGGAAAAGTTTGAAATGTGATAGTTTTTTGAAACCCTAGCCCCAATTGTGGTAGTTTTTTGCTATTACTCTAGTTTTGCTGAACCTGAAGGCGAGCGATGTCGCACTGTGCTCCATCAGAGATGAACACCTCAGTGTCTCGTATCCCCATGTTTGGGTATACTACCTCAGCAATGGCCTTCCTCAGACTCTGCATGGATGGATGCATGTGTTAGCTAATTCGCAAGGCACTTAATTACCTCTTGTTTCACTCAGAAATCTTGTGGTTTAATCAGCCCTTTTCTTCAAGGTTATGATGATGAATCAAAGAGTGTTGCTGCAAAGTGCAGACTGCTGATTTTAGTTACCTTGTGCCCTTGCTCTGGCCCATAGCCTTGGTACCCTTCGGGAGTTGATAACGCGAGAGTGTACTGCAAGAATAAAGGTAGAAGGAAATTTTTATAGAGGTAATTCCATCAGTGGTGTTTAAATTTGTCATCATTGTTCACTTTAGTGACAGAACCTGAAAAATACGTCGAACTGATTTCAAAAGTTGACACGAGCATACAAATACAGTGCTAATCTCATTAATGGATGTAAAATATGTTAAGGTCACGTCGTATTTTCGTTAGCAATGATGACTCACATATTTATCTCTATAACCCATGGGTCCTACCTGTCAGCACAATGGATTTAAATAAATAAATAAATATATATATATACATTATAATCACATTAATAAAATCTGGTTCAAATATTCATGCTTTAACAATATTATACATACAAATAAAATCACTTATTAATAATTATGTAATATTAATATATATTAAACTATTTACATGTTGTTTATTTTAAAGCGTTTGATAAATAAAAAATTAAATTATTTGAGAAAAATACATTAGTACTTTTAAAACTTAATATGATATTTTTCCACGTAAATTATTTTATTTGTATATGTAATATTTATAACACTTGAATAATTGAATTCTAAAATAAATAAAAGAAAGCTACCATGTGCAACATGGGTTGCACTAACTGCAGGCCATTTAAACTACATGGGCTTGTTTCATTACAATTAATTTTTTTTCGCATCACAATGAGCACTTAAATAATTTGGAGTGTTGGCTATCTCAGTTCGTTCGCAAGCGAGAGGGCGCTTGTTCGTTTCACAATAGTCCCCTTTGTATGTTGTCATATTCACTTTGTGCTGATTGGTGGGACCCATAGGTCATAGAGACATATGATATTACATATACAAATAAAATAACTTATGTAGAAAAATATTATATGAAGTTTAAAAATATTAATGTATTTTCTTAAACAATTTAATTTTGTATCTACCAAACGCTTTAAAATAATCAATATGTAAATAACTGCATATATTTTAAAACTACATGATTTTTAATAAGTTTTTTTATTTGTATGTATAATATTGATAAAGCACGAATAATTAAAACATATTTTTTTACTGTGATTATAATGTACAAACTTTTAAGAAAATCTCATTGTGCTGACAGGTGAGACCCATAGGTCATAGAGAGATATAAATATGTGAGTCATCACTGCTAACCAAAATACGACATGACATCAGCGTTTTTAGCATCTATTAATGAGATTAGCACTATATTTGCATGCTCGTGTCAAGTTTTGAAACCAATTTGACGTATTTTTCAAGTTCATGCACTAAAGTGAACATCAATGACAAGTTTAACCACCACGGATGTAATTACCTTATTTTTATAAGCCATGAAATGGAATTTTATTTTATTTTTCCACAAATAAGAAAAGGTACCCGCTCGATCCAGGTAGCCTTATCAACTGTAAAGTGTAAACTGGTCAAGCGAACTGGGTCTAGATGGTTAGGTTTCTTGTGCTAAAATTAGCTCATCATCATGTTTCCATCGTGGACTACGTGGCGTCTATGGTGATTTCGTCAACCTCAAAAGTGCATAGGGATGCGTATATGTATGTGAAATCACTAGTTTTAGAGTATTTGTGGCAACGAACATCGCTCTTCCTCCGCGGATGGCACGAGTCATGCCTCAAAAAAGGAGGTGCCTCGTGCCTCCGCGAAAGACACTCGTGCCTCTAAAAACAGGAAAAACAGAAAAACTTCAGAGCGCGCCTTGGCGCGCGCGAAAGAAACGCGTTGTTCGTTGCTAACGTGTACTCAAAACTAGTGATTTTAGGATCATAAAAGGTCAAGGAGTAAACCAAGAACTTTCAGTGCACCTATATTAGGATTGGCCAGGAGCAGAGACATGTGCAGGCATCAAACGATCACAAAGATTGGTCACAGATTGGTTAGCATAGACGACTAGTCCACGGGTATTACTTCCATGCATATAGTCAAATAAAGTAGCCATGCACATGCAGTGCAGACACCTTATCATCCTATCATATATCTCCTGGATCAACCAGAGATGATGGAAGTACACCCTAAATAATTTCTCTTATCCACTTCCAATTTTAGGGGTTTGTAGCAGTACACATGAGGAAAAGGATGCAGACTTGAAGACAAAGAAAGAAAGTTTGCATGCAAAGAATGTAGTAGCATCTAAAGAGAATGTCGCTGAAGATAAGAGTCTGACAAGTCAAATTTGATGCGGTTGTATCTTGTATGTAGCCAAATTTTCCAAGGGATGACGGAGCTTATGAATCTAGCTAGCTACCACAGACGACGACTCGTGGTCTCCTTCTCTGCTTGGGAGAAAGTTCAATAATGCACGTGTATGTGTAGTTAACCATTGAGGATCAGATACGTCACGCTAAGTTAATTAATTTAACCTCTATAGAAATTTTCTGGAGAATTCGGCAGAGGACTGTTGATGGGACAAAGCAAATAATATGTTCTAGAGACTGCCGTCATGCCGTGTCTCTCAACCCTAACTCATAGGGCATGTACAATGATGTTGTTTTAGAAGTGCCACATAAGATAAATGGTGAGGTGGAAGAAAGAGAAACCCTGAAAAAATATCTGTCTTTTCTTATCTAAGAGATGATTTTTTAGCAACAACACTCTCACCATAAATGTGGAAATCTCTAGTTACTAGTGATAAAACTAAAATATAACCCATTGTGCACCTTTTTTCTTGCCATATCTAAATTACATGGCAATAATAAGATAAAGCATTTTTATCAACCATTGTACATGTCCTTATGGAGTACTATTGAATGTGAGCCCTGACTATGTGCGACCAATGACTTTGTTAATTAGGGTTAGTTGGTGAGGTCTTGGCCATTGCAGTACAAGGGATGAACCTAGCCAAGTTTTTGCATTGCATATGTATATTATTATGCCATCCATTCCCTTGTACTATGTCGTATGTAGTATAGATCATTAGTACTCCCTCCATTCCAAAATTTAGTGTGCCCGCGCTTTTTGAGGTTCAACTTTGACCATAAATTTAATCATCGAGACCGACTACGGCGGAAGAAAAATTTATATAATCGAAAACTTCTTTCAAACACGAATTCATTGGTATAAAATTTTTTCCCGCCGCAATTGGTCTTGTTGGTTAAATTTATGGTCAAAGTTGAAGCACAGAAACCGAGGACGCACTATATTATGGAATGGAGGGAGTAATTAATATCCGTACACTTATTGTGCATTTGCACATGAAATAGACTCAACTAATTAATCAGCTCCCGTGTTGTGTTTGGCTAGCACTGCAGGCATCTATGGAGGCCTTCATTATAAGATCATGATAAGAACTGAATCAGAAGAAATATGATGTGAGAGGGTATCTCGTGCAAAATTTATGTGGTGCCATTTTCTGTTATAAAACGAAACCTCGGTTGATCATGTGGCTTAATTTCCATGCATACACGCATGTTCAAGAGTTACTAAAAGGGGATTAGAACAAAGTAAAAACAGCATTGGTTTATTGCTTTGGAGAAGAAAGGATTTATAGATATACCTCGGCCATGGCCGATGTGACGATGCTTGGTATGGGTTGGGTTGTGTCGCCGATACCCAAGCTGATGACCTTGGCGTCTGGGTACTTCTTCTGGTGTGCTTCACGTCTCATGCTAATCTGAACCACCCAAAGGATGATCAAAATTGGTTAGTGAGTGAAGAACATGGCTGCTCAAATGCCAGTTAAATCCCCAAATCTTCTGTATAGAAGTAGAACAACGTACCTCTGGGAATAAGTACCCGCTCTGAAGCTTCTGCATGTTTGGATTGCGAAGCACGCTCGTCCGAGCAGCTGAATATATTGCAGCAGTAGTAATTAGAGATGGCAAGAATACATGCTACAAGGATCAAAGAAAGAAACCATCTTCGTACATAAAATAAACACAGTACCTACTGCCATAAGAGAAAAGAAAAACAGTTAAACACAGTACCTGTTCCCCTCTTTGCAGTAGGTGCAAGTGCAACATCCCGTGGAAGGACAGCCTTCTCAAGTACCCTTCATGAAAACGGAAACAGCAATTACACACATGATCAAATTGAGTGCCCTTCATGAAATTAGCACGGAAGGGTACTAGATCCATGATCTATATACACAACGAAAAGCTCAACTATATGTGGTATATATACTTGGAAATCCTATTTGTCGACATGATCGGTGTTGGAGCCTTGAACTAGTCGAAGAGTAGTCTCTTGATGCGAGGTTGCTGTAGCTAAGCAGCAATGTATATATAGCTCCTGGGGGCAAGAAACAATGGAGTTCCTGGGTGTATTTATAGAGCTGGAGGAGCACAAAAATATTAACCAAAGGTGGCAACTGGCAAGAGAACAATGTGAGCAATGCTGGATTTTATAGGAAGCCTAGGTAGCTAACCGGCGTTGAAAAGTAGCCTTTGCACCGGCTGGTCCACTTTGAAAAACGCAGTCCATGGTCGGAATCAATCTTATTTTTATTTCAGTGTTTAGGCACTCTTCAGCTAGGCACGGTTTGTCCCCCCTTGACAATCTTTGTTTGGGGTGTCCACACCTGCACTGCCAGAATATGCGCCACGTGTACTAGTGGACAGACATGGACTATATGTATGATTTTCGTGGCAATGGCTGTGGTCATCCATCTCACAAAACTATGCGTCTAAATTTGGTGTAATTCAGATGTTGAAATCTTCTTATCCTGGAGGTGAAAGATTCAGAGCATGGATAGATCGAGCTAGCTTGGAGAAGAGTAATTAGCTTTGTGTGTATGTACTATGTAGAAGAACTCGAAATGGGGGCTTTTGAGCCAAATTATAATGTACACAAACATGTACTATCACCTATATACTTGTGAAAGCACGAGTTTAGTGAATCCAAACGATCTCAACCATTCAACCACATATTGGTGATGATACTTTGATAGGATAGTTGAACATTTGGAGTTCTCAGGTTTTCCCCCTCAGCTACTGTTTTGATTGTTGGCAGTACCAGAGGGTTTACCGGCGATGCGTTGGACTCCTCGCCCCCCCCCCCCCCCCCCCCCTCCCTTCCCCTTTCTCTGAACGTTGGTGTATTTTTGTTGTGCTTTAGTAATGAAAAGGGCCGTTTTCCAGTTCAAAAAAATCAACCATATATATCCAACACCCCATGCCGCTTCATGATGTATCCATCACAACTGTTAACCTTGAAAACATAATAAATTGAATTAATCAAACCATCAACAATTGCACAAGCTATATATTTATATAAAAAGTTTAGGTTTGTTCTTTATCCCTTCAGTTGTATTGGGCCATAACCAATCTATAATCTATAATACCTAAATAGATCATCCACTAGTAGAATTTTTTTTACCCTCAATTTTAATTGTTGGCGCGTCAAATTTATCCCATGCCAGATTTTTTTTCTTCCAAATAGCGCTGACGTCGTCATTTTTGGTACGCCAGTTTTATATGCTTGCTGCTTGCGTTGAAATTTTCTGGTACGCCACTTGCTTGTGGGGGGCCATCGTCCCAACAGTTCTAATATATAGGTGGCGTTGTATATTATTTAACGCTAGCACTATTTAAAGTATTTGTGAAGTGTTATCTTAATAAACGCCATAAATATAATTTATGGTCCCTTAAAAAATTATTCTTGTATATGATTTCTGATTTTTTACATTTCGTTTATTTTTTTCATGAATAGATGATTAAATTTCCATATAATTTAAAAAGTGCATTTTATTTTTTACATTTCGTTATTTTGTATAATTTTGCATATACATGTGTTTTTGTACAATTATTATCACATTACCAATTTTATTATATGCGTGTTGCACAAAACAAATAGAAACAAATATTTTTGCAGGTGTGAATATTTTTTTTAGGCAACAAGTGTAAATATATATGTGTATAGTGTGAATATAATTAATGGCGTGGCAACCAGGGTAAAATCCTCCCCCCCCCCCCGGCCAGCCCGAGACACTCTCACTAAAATCTCTCTAATTTTGTCCCCTCTCTTCTCACTCACATCCAGCGCCGCCGCCGTCGAGTCTGACGATGCCGCCTCGCTTCTCCAATGCCTGGTCGCAACGCCGACTCTGGTGCCCGGCCGCACCATTGAGCCGAACGCCGCCGCCCCGCTTCTCCAACACCCGGTCCGAAGGCCGCCGTCGCTCTTCTCCAACACCCAGCCGCACCGCCGACTCCCCCACTTCCCCAAATTCCACGATGAGCTCTTCTTTTTCCTCTTTGTGTTGTTCTTCTACTGGATGTGCATTGTAGTTAGGCGTTAGGTTTAGGAAATTTTATACTACTTGGTCCAAACAGTATATAAAGTTCAAATTAGATTAATTATATGGAATTGGTGCTAGGTTTAGGAAATTTAATACTACTAGGTCCAAACAATATATAAAGTTCAAATTAGATTAACTATGTGAAATTGGTGCTAGCTAGGTCCAAAAAGTAGATATATTGCTCTAATTCAATTTCTTTTTAGTTGAATTAGGTCCTATGGGGATAAAATATATGGAGTTGGTGCTTTTTAGTTATATTTTGATAGTTAAATTTCTTTTTAGATGAATTGGATTTGCATTGTAGTTATGTCCTATGGGGATAAACTATATGGAATCAGTGCTTTTTAGTTATATATTACTAGTTCAACTTCTTTTTAGTTGAATTGGATGTGCATTATAGTTACGTCCTATGGGGATAATTAAACTATATGACTATGTGATTTTATTTATATATTACTAGTAAGTATTCACTGTTCTTTACATGCTTTGTGTTACAGAGATGGATCCTCATCAAGACGATCTTGCAGAGGACCTAGCCAGCAACAATACCAACAATGTAAGGACTCGTCGTTGTTTACATGTTTTCTGTAGAATATTGTACTATTTCTCATATGTTGCGGTCATTTTTTGTAGGCAACCCAGTTTTTAGTTCGCGACATGTTTGCGGAAGCCGAGCTGTTAAAGATGATCATCAAATCTCAGAACGAGAGGCAATCAAGAACCTCCACAAAGGCACAACTAAGACCACGGAAGAGCGAGACGAACTCCTAGAAGACAAGGACAACATGCTTCATGACCTTCTTGAAGAGAAGGAACAAAAGGCGAATCTTAAGATGGAGTTGAACCATCTTGAGTCCGAGACTCGTGAGCTCTTCACCATGAACATCGCTAATGTCATTAGTGATGTTCAGAAGGATGTGAAGCTTCATCGTATTGATGCTATCATCCGTAGTTGAAGTTATTAGTTAATGGAGCTACCTTTCTTTATGTTAAGTGAAACAATTTTATGTTGACATTGAGTGTTTATGGAGCTGATTTTGCTTAATGCAGCTGCTTTTTTTTAATGGAGCTGCTATTGTATATGAATGCTCTACTGTTATTTTTTACGTTCAGAATATTATATCTATGGCGTGCCATTATTTAAAAAGCCATATATAGTTATTAGTATAGCTGGCGTCACTACTAGGGAATGCCCTTTTAGTGGCGTCCTTTTTTTCTGTTTAGTGGCGCATTATGAATACGCCACTAATAAGGGCTTATAGGTGGCGCATTCTGGATGCGCCACCCCTAAGACCCTTAGGCGTGGCGCATCTCAGAATGCGCCACCTATAAGCTCTTAGGGGTGGCGCATTCTGAAAATGCGCCACTATTAAATTTTTTTAATTTTGAATTTTGAATCTGGATCTGGAAAACAATTTTTTTATTTTTATTTTTTCTTAATCTCAAGTTAGTATGCTTAATGCCCGGTCACTATGCTTAATCTCAGGTCAAACTAACCTCCGTGGTCAAACTTCACCAAGGGTCACCCATCCTAGCATTACTCCTGTCCCAGCACGCTTAACTTCTCGGTTCTATTCAACTCTCACTCCAGCTCACCTAGCACGCATTTGTTGATATATTTAACTTATAAATCCTATTAAACCATGTTGATGTCTAGGACCTTGTTAATGTTCATGGGTGTGCTAAAATTTTCAACATTTTTTTGAAACTTTCTCGATGGGACCATTAGCATATTTTGAACTTTTAAAAAAAAATTTGATTTGTTTTAATATTTTTTATAAATTTCTTAATGTTACTATCTAAAATTTTCAACCTTTTTTAACTTCCCGATTTGTCCTCTAGCCTATTTTGAATTTTAAAAAAAATATTTTTTTAAAAAAAAAATTTCAAAAAAAAATTCTGTTACTAATGGCGCATTTCATACAAAATGCGCCACTACTAAGTTCAAACGCCCGTAACCTTTTTCTGTTAGGTTTTTGAGGATTCTAAAATGATCAACGGGTTACACCAAGATTGAATTTGGATATAACTTTTCGATTAGATGATTTTTCATATAAAAAACTTTTTCATCGGAGGTCGTATGCAAAAGTTAAGCCCATTTTACGAAATTCTTGGGAGATTTTGCAAAAAAAGTCGAAATTCATATTTGTAAATTTTCCTAACAACTAGACCACATATCATTTGGGAAACTTATTTTCTTTTATTTTTTTGACATTTCTATCATTTTTTTTATTTATTTTCAAATTGAAAAGGCGGTCCACGGGGGGGTGGGGGGGTGGGGTGGGGTGTATTTCGCATATGGAAAATGCGCCACTAATAATTCCTTAGGGGTGGCGCATTTCCAGAATGCGCCACCCCTAAGCTCTTAGGGGTGGCGCATTTCCAAAATGCGCCACCTATAAGGTTCTTAGGGGTGGCGCATTTCTCCAAATGCGCCACGTATAAGGGGATCCAGGGCTGGCCCACTCTTAGGGGTGGCGCATTTTGGAAAATGCGCCACCTATAAGAGCTTATGGGTGGCGCATTTTTTATCAGTGCGCCACCCCTTACAATATAGTGGCGCATTACATATAAAATGCGCCATTAACAAGCTTTCCATGTATAGCTATTTCCATAGTAGTGCGTGGGGCATCAACGTCAGTAATATTTTTTATCACTGGCGCAATATTGTTGGCTTGGTGCCCACGCCAGCAAGGGCTTTTTTGGCACGCTGTAAGGCCCGATATGCGGTACTGTTTCAGATCTAGATGTTTCCATCCAGATCCGGGGACGAAGCACATATCGGTCCCACTGCGACATATGACATAGCCATATGCCCCGGATTTCCAACATGATATAACAACATTACAGATACAAGGACACAACATCTTATACAATCGGCATACAACTGCCTTAATACAATACAACAAAGGAAGATACATGTCTGAGTACAGACTACAATCAAGTGCCTAGTGGCAAAAAGAAAAAAAACATCGCTCCCATAACCACACGGGTCCAGGCCATACGCCGGGATCCGCCTAACTAGTCGTCGTCGAGTCTCCACGTGAAACGTCGATCGTCGTACCTGTTGTCGAGCAAGAATCCTGAAAAGAGTTTGGGGGTAGTATCATGAGTACATAAGTACTCAGCATCCAACTGTAGTGGTCAACTGACCCAGCAAGGACTTCATCACTCGTCATTCTAGGACAACTAGTAGTTTATGATAAGGATGGGGTAAGTAGTGAGTTTGCTGCCGCACTAGCATTTATGAAGTGGCTAACGATCTAGAGAGTTAGATAAGAAGTCAAGCATTCAAGAAATGAATGGTTACTCCATGGCTTGAAACCTCTCTTAGAGTTGGATCGTTGTGTGCTAGTTATGGCCCTTTGGAAGTTTTGGCATAATTATAATTAAGTTTTCCATGAAAAAACTCCAACATCAATGCAAGATTTGAAAATATTTCTTTGAAGGATATCTTGACTCCCATCTTAGGCTTGAAATAAGAGACTTTATCTAATCCATGCAAATGGAAGAGTGTGATTACATATGACTACCCGACCATCTCCTCACACATGATAATGGTTGACGAGCATCTACTGAGCTGGAAGTTACCCCCTTCGGGATGGGTGAAAATTTATTCTGATGGCTCGTATTCTTCATATGGGAAATCGGGAGATGGTTATGTATTGCATATACTTGGTCTATCGTTCTTTTTCCCTCCTACATAGAGTTTTTTCTTGTCGGGTGATTTAGAATACAAATAATGTGCTTGTATGGAGGGCTTATCACTATGTTTGATGAGGTGTTACCTTCATGTGGTGATTGAGGTGAATTCTCTTGAATCAGAAAAGTTGACAATCCAACGACATAGATAGATCGGTGTATTCTTATTTTATGAAGGAAATAAAAAACCTCTTGAGTCTTGTAGTACCATTATTACTCATATGGGGGTGTTCTCAGCATAAAGTCAACAATATTTCAGGAAAATTTTGCTCTCTTAGAAAGTATAACTACAATGTCGCTCCTTCCATGTGTCATTGAGGTGAATCTTGCTAAATGTAACCCTATTGTGATTTGATTAATACAAGTTTCTCTTGCAAAAAAAAGTTTTTAAATTGTAGAAATGTAGGTCTCTAATTGATTTGTTGCAAAGATATCAAACTGAGAAATCACAATGGAATTTAGAGCCCTATCTTTGCATCCAAGATGCATGTTACCAACAAGAGTACATAGCATCAAATCGCCTATAAACGTTCGGATTGTGATGTTTGGACGCAATTTGAAATCCAATGTGGTCATGTATTTTCCCAGAAACACGTTTGCGTGCCTGTTTTCCTGCAAATCGGACACAAACTGGGGGCTTTGCGGACATCCGGACCCCCGCCACGCACGCGTCTGGCACCCCGATTTTGGATATATGCCTAATAGGGAAATCATGAGATGTTATTTTCTTATGTATTCATGATATATTTGTATTGTCCTTGAACATCATCAATTCTATGTATCAATAAGTATGTGACATGTGTGTGATACTATTAGTTGTATGATGATTGTTCTAATGTTAGTTGATAAGGTTATACGGATACATATTCTTTGACTAGTATATGATTCGTTTGATGACTATGTTTCATAAGTCATGGGCATAGAGATGCCAACCCAATAGTATGAATTCAGTGATGGAGATCATGAAGTCGGACAAAGCCACTTTGAGACACATCGAGATATAGACATTTGGTAGTTTCAAGTACAATATATATGACACGACCTGGACTTGAGGTCCTCGCATATTTTTTGGATGAGGGCCGACTATCTGAAAGCTATCTTTATAACTACCTAGTTACGGAGTAGCATTTGATAGATCCTAAGTGATACATGTTACGGGACATGGTTCACTAAGATGAGAGTTGCCCCTCCAACATGGAGAGATATTCTTTGGGCCCTCTTGAGTAATATGATTTGGAAAGCATGGTCATGGGACATGGGATAAGTGTTTACACTGTTCAAGAATCTATATCACGGTTTTGAGAAGAGAGGTAGAGATACCAACAAGCGCGAAAAGTACTCGCCTTGAGATTGATAACATATATCGTGAGGCAAAATGAATGTTGCATATGACATCTTGTCATGGTTTATCTTGCGACTTTGTGCACACATGAGAGTCATCACGTTCTACTAGGAGCCTCTACCGACTGATCGAATCGGATGTTTTCCGAGTCATGTCTATGTGTACTTGAGCCTATAGGGTCGCGCACTTAAGGGGAACAAGGCCATTCGAATAGGATCCTAGTGTAAATTGGATGTGGAGTCTGGATGGACCGTTGATCCCACCCAATACGTCTATATAACTCGAGGGGCAATACCCTAGAGAGGGTGAGACCATTCTCGTGACCAAGCCGCCACCACTTCCATGTCCAAGTCGTGCGAGCGGACCTATCAATCTGCCTCCCAATGTTAATCCCTTAGAGGTATTGGTGCTCTAACGAACACTCTGAAGGATATGTTCAAGAGATTCACGACGAGAAAAAATGGATGCGCATCGCCAACTCTTATTTCCCTATCATGACTACACATATAGTCGTAAAACCTTATTCGTGATCAATCCCAGCAGTTTGATCTTTGTTGCATGGTAGAAAACTTTATTTAGTGCTAATGTGTGTTGCGTGTCCCAACACTTGATCCCAACCAAAACCCTCTCCGCATGCGCAGCGGTTGTTGCGCATTCATGTCATTCAGCCCACTCCAGAGCTAACATGAATCATCCATACTGATGTCGGTCAGAGTAATGCAATGATTGGATGTGATCAGATGAGCGGGTGGTGCCGCTTCAATACCGATGGGGCGACCGATAAGACTAATCCGGTTGCATTGAAGTCGATTGCCCGTTTGCTTGACCATGTGTATTTAAACATGACTCTAGTGCCGTCCACACCACCAAATCTCTCCTATCTGTTTCCGCTCATCTCTTTCCCATCCTCTTATCTCACCGCTAATCTCGATGATGCCCAAGTCATGGTTCTCCGTGACGGTCGATGGCTTCGAAGTATCTCCTTCCGGATCTATATCGTGATTCCACCATCATCGATATCCAGGGATCATCTTCCACATCACCAAGCTCCTCCTCGAACGAGAACGTCATCTCCACCGGTGACGAGGATCGGAGGACCAGCAAGCACGCCTCTGTAGTGTAATTGTGTTATCTATATTGTATGTCACATAAAGGAGGATCCACCAGAGAGCATGTATGCATCATTCGATAGTCGCGTAAAGGATGAGCCACTGTCATCATCACGCCAAGTCTGGTGCAACAAGGCCGTGAATGAGGAGGTGTTGCCCCAACCATCATGAAGGCATGTGGCCTCCTCCTCCACTACCTTGGTCGTGGAAGCGATGACTCCTCGCCTTCACAAAGCATCATCGATGTAGAGGAGAGGTCACATTACCTAAATGCGATGATGCGCCGACCAGTGTTCTCACAGGCCCTGATCTCACAGAGGCCTAAGATCGTGGACGGTCAATCGACACGTTAGAGATATATATACAGTGACTGCGCCGCCTCGACGTTGGTCCTAGAGTGACACAACCGCTACCATCGGCAACGGCAAGGGTAGGGATCCTCCCCAGGCAGGTCCAGCGAGGGACTAGCCTTCCCTCGTACGGTGGCGGAGGAACCTGAGTGGCTCCTCCACGACTCCAGGCGGCGGTCGAGTAGGGTTGTCGCGCCCTTAAGCCTCAAGAAAGACCACCCCGATGATGACAATGACACGAATGACCATGAAGGTGTCGTCAGCAATCCGGCCACGCCAGCAAGGGCTTTTTAGGCACGCTGTAAGGCCCGATATGCGGTACTGTTCCAGATCTAAATGTTTCCATCTAGATCCGGGGACGACGCACATATGGGTCCCACCGCGACATATGACATAGCCATATGCCCCGGATTTCCAACATGATATCACAACATTACAGATACAAGGACACAACATCTTATACAATCGGCATACAACTGCCTTAATACAATACAACAGCGGAAGCTACATGTCTGAGTACAGACTACAATCAAATGCCTAGTGGCAAAGAGAAAAAAGACATCGCTCCCATAACCACACGGGTCCAAGCCCTCCGCCGGGATCCGCCTAACTAGTCGTCGTCGAGTCTCCACGTGAAACGTCGATCGCCGTACCTGTTGTCGAGCAAGAACCCTGAAAATATTTTGGGGGTAGTATCATGAGTATAGAAGTACTCAGCATCCAACTGTAGTGGTCAACTGACCCAGCAAGGACTTCATCACTCGTCATTCTAGGACAACTAGTAGTTTACGGTAAGGATGGGGTAAGTGGTGAGTTTGCTGCCGCACTAGCATTTATGAAGTGACTAACGATCTAGAGAGTAAGATAAGAAGCCAAGCATTCGATGAGGAATCGCCTCCCACAAGTCTGCTATCCACCTACTTACGCAAGCATAACACCTATCCTATCCTTGTCCTCCTCTTCGCATCCCGACGAAGAAGAAGCAGTCAAGGCACACACGCGTTGATCAAGTTATTAAGATTATCTGAGTTGTTGTTTTCTATGAACAAGGAGTAGGTCTCAAGTTGTCCATAACCGTGGACACGGCTTCTCGAAAAGATTTAACCCTGCAGGGGTGTACCAACTGCCCATTACAAGGCTCCGCACGCACGCCTATTTCTCTCAGTTGCTACCCATCACAGGCAACCATTTGATGATTTAGTTCCAAGAGATCAGAAACGACAGGTCCCTCTAGCTAACAACGAACAAATCCGGGTGGCCCACGGGGAGTCGACACCAAATCCAAAAGCTGGCCACGCTCTCAGATCGGACTCTTCTGTCTGGCCAAGGTCGAGGTAACTGATCCCCTCACATGTGGGCAGGCCTCTAGCTCACCAGGTGTGGACCAACAGAGAAACCATGTCTCCGCTGGCCTGAGTTGTTTTAAAGGATATCTGCTAGGAGCGACCCGACAGACATATATGCATGGTTTGCAAATGGTAAATCAGCTTGGGCCACCTCTAGAAATGTTTGAAGCTAGATAGGTAAGAAAAGGGGACCCCATAAAATCCCACACGCAGTTAGGCACGCTCAGTCTTAAAACCAATACCCGGAACTCGGGTCCTAGGTGACTCGAATGGAACAAAGCGTCGAGGCGGGATAGCCTAGACCTTCCATCCTTCGCCGAATGTAGTCAACATTATAGTAATCATATCATCAACAACAATAATAATAATGTGATAGCCCAAAACCAACGAGTAACAGGATAACATCGTGGCATCCTAAGCATGCATACTAAGAAGGGGCTGAGCAACGAGCAATAGTAACATAGCAGTACAAGGTTTGCTGGGAGGGAGCATGGCTGTATCGGTTTGAAAGAGGCTGTAAACATGTGGTAGGATCAAACATCGGAACTAACCTAGACTAGCATGCAAACCGCTGGTTGAAATAGAATGGATCATAAGTAATATAAGTCCTTGCCTGTTGATAAGTCGGGTTCCGAAGGTGTAGTTGATCGCAAGCTCGCATCGTCTCCGAGAGGTACTCGCGGAAGCACACAAGACGGTAAACACTGGAAAGCAATCAACGAGCAAGCATCTATTACTACGAAGCAAACACTAGCAAGCATCAGCAAGGAGGCAACACGAGACATCGCACCTACCATCGAGAGAGGTTACTAACAGGTTAAGGGGAGTACTCTTCACACACGAAGATACCGCACATTTACAAGGGTTCAAGTTGTTTAGCTACAAGAGATGAGCAAGGTTGTTAACATGGCATCTCACTCAAGCATGGCATAGCACACAAACATGGAAAGAGGTGAAGCATAAGGTAAACTATCTATGCTAGTCAATTTAAGTGAGGCACAACCTAAACATGACATATCACTAAGTGCCCCACGATAATTTAAGTAATTGGTACTGTTCTGACCTAAACCATATTTTAGGTTGGTTAACAACAACAAAAAATAGCATAAACACAAAGTACACGAAAAACTAATCAAGTTACATATAAAGAACACTCCAAACGGAGTTACGGTTAAAAATATACACGCAAAACAAGTTTGGAACACAATCTGCCAAACATCAGGAAGCACACTTTAGAGCAATGTTTAAACAGGATAATGAATGCAAACATGCTCACAAATGATATTCATCTAAAGTAGACATGGCAGGGAAGGCATGACAAAAGGAATCATGCAAATAGGCATCATGAACAACTAATTATAGCCCAAGCAAAATGCAATAAAACATTACTGGTCTAGGACTTAGTGAAAATCAGGAAAACAGCGCAGAAACTATTATTATCATGTTGTATAAACAGAAACAAAACTATATGCAAAAGTGCAGCAACATGACATAGCAACATATGAGCATGGAGTAGACATGATGATGATCAGGTACAAACAAGAATCAAAGTCATAGTCATAACAGATCAAAAGATATTAAGCAAGCAACATGGCATCGAGAAGTTACAGACTTAGTGAAAAAAAGAGGTGGCTGTCAAAAACAGTGGCATAGCAACTTTGGAGCTAAACATATCTATGACCAGGAATGTAAACATGACAATGCAATACATTTAATGGAAGCAGACATGATGGTTAATAGTATGCAACAAGACTTAATGCAATAGGCCTCATGGATGTGTCACAATCATCAACCAAAGTTTGAATAAAATAACAGCAGCAACACTTGATAGAAATTAGCAGCAGTTAACAGCCTGATGCCCACTTCAACAGAGATTAACATCATCAAGATGGCCTCAAATCAAAATGCTCACAAAAGATGAACTGAAGTAAACACAATTCAAAACAATTTCCCTTTTGGGAGCAACGTGATCCGGGCTACAGATTACTCGCAAATTACGTCGCAAAACAGCATCAGCAGCAAAAATCCTCCAAACTTAGAAAAATTCGCATGCTAAATTTAAAGAAAAAGAAACGGGCCTCACCCCACATGGGCTCGTCCCACTGGCCAGAGGAGGCGGCTGGCGGCCTGGTTGGATCGGGCTGCGGTCGCTGGCGCACTGGGCCGTGGCGCGGATGGCAGCCCAGCTCGAGGGCGGACTCGTCCTCGTCCGCTCGGTACACAGGGCACCGGCGGCGGCGGCGGTTGCACCCGCCGGCGAGGCAGGGAGGCGCCGCGGGGCGAGGCGAGGGGTGCTGGGACGGGCGCAGACGGAGGTGAGGACGGTGGTCGACAGTTTGCAAAAAACATCCCCGGTTTTTCCTCTCGCGCGTGTGGTGTTTACGTTTCTGACCGCCGGGGGTCCGCAGGGCCTCCGATTCGAGTAAAACTTCGAACTGCGCGATCAGCGCATCGAGCCGGCGGCGTTCACCTCGCGCGGAAACCGATCCGAGAACACTTTCCTTCGCGCTATAAAAATATCCCGTTTACTTATTAAACGGGGTTTTTCGTTCTGTTGGCTGCGGCTGGTCTTGTGCGGGTTTTCGCGACGGTGAACGGGTGAAACACGGTGTCGCCAAGGTCGAGTGTCAGGGTGGCAAGGGTCAGTATCCGTCCGGTACGAGATAAGAGGGGAAAATAATCGACGATCGATAAATCGGGGATGCAAATACCGCAAACAAATCAGACAATCAAACAATTCACACCGAAAACAAAAAAAATTATTTTTTGTGAAATCTGAGCTGTTACACACGCCATAGAAGAAGTTTTCTCTACTAGTGATCCCAACTAACCTATTTATCTTGACATGCAAGCTATCCACATTATCAAGTAGGATCACCATGTAAAACCTTTTTTCCACCAACTTTTCGTGCATATGCTTTCATTAAATTAGCATGTGCATGCAGCCTATCAAAATAAGTATTGTTTTTTTGCACTTCGCCTCACAATTTAGAAACTATTTTTTATAAAAAAATCAAATTATGAGTTACCTCGTATTTTATTTTTCTATGCGATAATATTTTATTTATGCACATAGTGGCTATTATTGTTTTAGCTTTAGCCAAGGGTGATGTCTCTATTATTTCTACTGAATGTTGTTTTTGTCTCATATCATCTCATCGATATATTTTCAAGGTAATAAATTAACATTTTTGGATTTTTTTTATCAAATTTTCTTAGATTTTTACTATAAACAATATTTCTTTCAAAAAATAATTTATAATCAAATTATACTATGTTTCATAATTTTCTTATATTATAAAACATTAAATTATTTGTTAACAGTTCCAGCGGCAACGCACGGGGTATCATCTAGTTATATGAATAAGATGGGCGGGGTGAAGTGTGTTCTTGCACAGTTGAGCATGCAATCTGTACTACAAGCTACATGGTTGCCCCCCACACCCCCCTACCAGCCCCACCACCACCACCCACATTTAGAACAGTATAACTGGACCTAAAGGAAGCCCTCTCAGCGATTCGCATTTTCGGCCGTCCGTTTTAATGAATAGGACGTTTCTGATCGTTGGATCCATTGTACCTGTTGACCTTCAGCGCACTTTAAAATTCCTGGCCCAACTGTTCTAATGGGCAGCTACTCCAGAAGAAAAAACCGAGCCCTCTGGTAAACTGGGCCGCTTTCCCAGCCCATGTAACCAACCCACCGCGGTCCAGAGCGACCTTCCTTCTCAAAAAAAAAGAAAGAGGAGGAACAGATCGCTTGGCGCTCGATACAGAGGATCAGATCGGTCACCGATGACCGAGGGGATCCATGCGAGAGTGACCTAGGCGATTGGTCTGCAAGGGGATCGAGCAGACGCGCGAGACAGGATCCAGCCGATCCCAAATGAGCGGCGACAGCAGTAACACCACTTCCTTGCCAGCGATGCTGATCGGCGCCATGGTAACGCGTGCCTCGTCGTGACTTGTCAGTCCCCTGGTGGCGTCGCCGATTGAGCCGGCGTACCTTGGCGAGATGTCAGACAGGATGTCCACCACGCTTCCGCCTTCCCTCCATGTTGGTCATTCCTTCCCCTCCAGGTAAATTCGCATATCTATTTTACCCGCAGAGATGGAGGCACCGTGTATTTCTGCCTCGCGCACCAACCCATCCCCTCGCTTATCCTCTCCCTTCCCGGCGACCAATTGTAAGAACGAGGGTTGAAGACTTGGCATTGCTCCACTTCTCTGCGACATAGAGCTCCAATAGTGGGACGATGCTTTCTCATGTTGATTTTATTTGCCCATCAGGTTTACCTTCTTTCCATCCAAGTTCCAGTGATGTTGGTTGGCTCCACGGCAGCGCATCCTCTTTCATCCATTTGTTGTTTATTTGTGCAGCAGGTTATGAATGAAAACAACATGTCTACTTATGTTAGTTTCTACATATCTGCATATATAGATGAAATCATGGGGTGTACAACTTAATTTTGAGGTTGGCAAGTCATATACTGCTTTCGTTCAGCAACAAAATTAAGGTTTGTAATGATTCCAAGTATCTTCTCAGCTACTGAAATAAAAATCTATGTATTATCATATCTTTTTCGTCTGCTTACACTTTTTCCCATTTATATTATCTATTCAATTTAATTTATTTTAATGTTATCTGAACAATGTGTGGCCAGTGCAGGTTCTATGGATTAAATGATTAGCTCTTATCTTTGAAAATATCTTGACAAATCGCAACATCAAAACCATGGATCTTTAGTACAATCATGATGGCGATATATTGTTGTTATTAGAAAAGAGATTATCAAATCTAAAAGGGACAAAGAAGAAGGGAATAATGCAAGTGTCAGTGAGCCATGCGAGGATGATGATGCTACATGGAACAAAAGTGTGTCCATGTCTGGTTCCTACTCTTTAATCTCTAATTATCAATGCATATTTAATTTCACCAGAGTAAGAATATCATGGTTACCACACATTCCTTTAACCTTGGTACCACATGCAAAAGAACAAATACTGATGCTCCAAGACCCTAAGCTTTGTGTTCCTTTTTTCCAGCACGATCATGATACATATTTGTTTCTGCAGGAGTCAGTACTATCTGAAAAAAGCATCAGGATACATACTATTATCAACACTTGTACCGTCAGGCAGGCACAAGGTATGTTCTTATGCTCTCATGCAGAGATTTTGCTTTTCTTCCCAATGTGAGTTGCACAATGGTACTTGGGTAAAACAGCCTATCTTTCCCCATAATATGTGTAATCCAAGGATATACGTTTAACAAAGCAATCTAGCGGATAAGTACATTCATTTCTGTTTTCAGCAGAATGAATATTATGCTACTAGCGGAGAAGTCAAGACAACACAATCATCTTCATTTGTTCCCATCATTGCTCTCTTGTTTCCAACATTGCCCGCATTGCATTGATTATTGGTTATTGATTACATATCCCATGAACTCACGACGTTCTTCGACATGCTATTTTGGCAGATGCAAATGTTTCCTTTGTAGCCTGTAGGTAGGATGTGTTTGTAAGACATTTGTGCATATCGATGTACAGCTTATCGCTAGACGGTAGACTATGCTCGGCTTATTGCTCTCCTGCCCGTGTTGGCTCACCTCCATCTCCAATCTTATACACCCCTCGGCCTCCTTCCATCTTGCTGCTATGTGTTGCACAAATGATTGCGGCAGTGGGATTGAGGTTTCAGTGTGCCTTTCGTCCCCTCAGGAAACACATACAGGGGCAACATATGGGTCTTTGCTCGGCAGTCGCATAGCACTCCTATCCAGGCAAGCGTCGCAACCTTTCCCTCGTGAGCATCGCAACAAGGAACATGAGGTGTTGTTTCTATCTTCGCTTTCTCTCTAGGACCAAGAATTGTCACCTTCTTTTTCTAATTCCCCAACAGTTATTACATGTTGAGTTACAAATTGAATTGATCTGTTGTATCAGACATCGAATTGCACTCCATGTTCAATTCTTCATGTTTTTTCTCGAGTACAGGTTCATTTATAACTTGGTTTGATCTATTGTACTGTATCAAGCAAAACGAGCTGTCAAATTTTTGTGTAAAAACTAAATGTGTAAATGTACATGGTTAGATGGTGGACCTATGCATCATGAACTATGCCACTTATCTTTACATAATATTGACAAGACGGGGACAAGCTTGACGATGGCAAAATGAGATCTTCAGGAGATGTTTTAGTTGATGACACTACTATCAACGAGCATTCATTTCATCCACAATAAAGTTGAGGATGAGGCATGTCATGTTTGTAAATAGCTGTTGTATCAACCTAATGTTCTTGTATCAACCTACTTACCCTCTTTTTGTGACACTGTATTGTGAGTCTATTTGCCTTCAAAGTGTTGAGATGTTAAGTTTGTGGAGATTTTTATTATTCGTTTTCTTTCCTGAAGTTCACACCAATGTAACATGACACTTTTCTACCCTAACAACTTAATATTTGGCATCAAGATTATGCATTATGAAATTTGTTTTTTACCCTGTTTAGCTAAATGCAGCCTTCTATATTGAATTGTTTGTCCTGGGTTATCCATATCCATGGTTTTGGTCATATATTATCTTCGCTCTATTGACTATTTGTACATTTCCTGCAGTGCCTTATTTAAATTGGAAGTAAGAACCAATAAGCATGCTTATACCTTCAACATATTGTGAACAGGAAATCATCACAAAGAACGGAGCTACACATTACCAGGGGGGGTTACAACTTACAAGAATGTCTTGGTCGTTCCTGGCCAGCCTGCATCATTTAATCCACCATGAGCTGCTTCTCCTGGGCCAGATGATTGGAGGCCAGGAAAAGGTGATTACTATATAACACGCTGGATAAATTTTTTGAACTTTTTGTTGGTACATAGGCACACTGAAAATGTAGAAGGGTCACTCCACCGCACCGTAAAATCCTTAGAAAATAGGTATTCAGAATCTAATGCGCCAGGACAAGACATATAAGAATCTCCAAGACAATGCATGGAGACGACGGAAGTTTGTATCCATAATTAGCCATCATAACCTTTGTAAATTATTCTAAAAAAAACCTTTGTAATTTAAGATTATCATAGAAATATTTTGTTCTTACATCTTTGGGAATTTTTGGAATCTTGATAGATTCTGATTAAGCTTCAGATTTATTTGTTATCTTCTCCTAAGACAAAAGTAATCATTTTTAATATCCTGTGACATTTGTCACACGGAAGGATAGTGTCAATATGACAACGCTATAACAATAAATGTAATATTTTACTGGATTTTTATGTGAATAATATGGACAAATAGGTACGGGATTTTCTGTGAATAATAGTCAGTTTTTCATCAAATGAATGTTATGTTGACATGTTTAAAACTGTAGGCACATTTATCATTTTCTAAGCACCAAAGCATGCGTTGCTTGATACTTCTGTGAAAAGGAAGCAGCAACAGAATTCCCTCCGAAAATAACATGATTTACATAATAAAATGTTTACTTTGAGTCAAGGTACAACTTGGTACTGCTAGCAAATTTTAGTTGAGAGCTTGTTGTTAAGTAAATTACAGATTGTGAATTCGATTACCAAATAATGCTTGTATGGCTATCAGTAACAAGATTTATTCATCATTATTCAGGCGTACTATTTGTCACACATTTTAGACTAATCTCTGGCTAGCTCGAGATCCGGCAGCACTAAGGGTGTGTTCGGAACCCCACCACTCAGCTCCGCTCCCGAAGAAATACAAAGCCTGGTCGTCACCGCTCCGCAAAACTAGGCGTTAAGCGGCCCGCTCTGCTCCTTCTAATCTAGGAGCGGAGGACATCCGAACAAGCCTTATAGCTGTGAAATCACTATATGTATATATGAAAATTACAACACCATATGTATATATGAAAAATAGTCAATTTTAACTCTTTTGTTGCTAACAAGTATACGCCAGTTTATGCAAAAAAACATTCTTATATTTTTGCTGCTATACAAATTTGTAAACTCATATTATTATTGTCGAAATAGACGAACGCAGCAATGCGCGTCACTAATGATCTAGTGTCCGATAAAAACACCTAGAGCTCGACCACATCAATTGGGAAGCAACATCGCCTTAGATGGTGACCCCTATACCTTGAGCCAGGACCTTGCCGCAAAGAAAAATTATGTGCGACACATCCTTCAAGTGGAAAATTAAGGGCATAACTGCAGGTCTGCAACCGATGTAAAATAGGCAGTGCCATAATAAAAAAAATGAGGTCCAACGGAAGGGTTTCCATGGCCTAGAATTAAGATATAAATCCACTTAATGAGAAACCACAAATTAGTCCCCGACGGGATTCGAACCGCAGTCAGCGGAGTAGCTCCACTGCCACCCAAGGCAATGCCATAATGACGCACGACATAGCTTAGGCCTAACAAACAAACTTTATGCAACATATGTGTATCGACAGGGGAGTTTCGTGGGAAGATACCATCAAATTGGATATATGTTGTACATGCACAATTACTAATATTTTGAACAACAAAAGGAAGCAGCTTACATATGGGAAGACAAAAACAAACTCTGACCTAACATTGTGACAATTAGGTGATTTATCAACTACCCAAAAAATAGCAAATGGGGGACATAGAATCAGGATATGTGTAACTTACGAGTAAAATGAGAAGGTCATTTGTGGCCTATATTTACTGTAACTTAATTACTACACTTGATGTACAGTGGCTAATTACTATAACTTGATGTGCAGTAACTACATTTGTTAATCCTCCAAGACCACATACATGTTCTCAAACCTTGGATTTGATCTCTCAGACAAGTACAACCACCTCCACTAACCACCACGATAACACTTAATCCTCAAGACCATGTTTGATTTTGTTAGGCAGAATTAATAGATCAAATAGTTATTACTTCATCCGTTCCTAAATATAGGGCGTAATTTTTCTAAAAAGTCAAACTTTTTGAACTTTGACTAGTTTTGTAGAGAAATGTATCAACATCAATTATACCAAATCAGTGTCATGAAATTTTTCTTGAAATGTATTTTTATATTGTATTTAGTTAACATTGTATATGTTGATAGGTTTTATTATAAATTTGGTCAAAGTTAAAGAATTTTGACTTTTCAAAAAAATTACACGCTCTATATTTAGGAACGGAGGGAGTATTAGAGATGAATTATTTTTTACAAGTGGCGAAGTTTTTCTTGAGTGTATACTACATCTAGTAGGACTATCATGGAGATCCTGAGCACATGACTAACAATTCCTTCTCTCTCGACTTACTATAGCAGCATATATAGCTATATAGCTATATGTGTGGTACATGATATTCACTGAACTATTATGGATCCATTATTCCATCAATGCATAAAAGGGACACATATGATATTCACTGAAATATTATGGATCCAATGTGGCCGAAGCCGGTGGTAGCGAGGCGTCGATTGGAGGGCTGGTGTTGGGCTAGGAGTTGCCAATTCACCTCTCTCTCATATCCCTATCCTTTTCTTTGTGGCATTTTCTAACCGTAGTTGTGGTGGTTTTATGCTATTTACTAAGATAATTCGAACCTGTGTTTTGTTCCAATCCAGTAAACTAAATTTACTTTACCATTCCGAAGACGTAGATGGGTAAGCTTCAGATGGCAATGATAACACTACTACTGAAGTACTGATCTATCCCTCAGCCCCATATCTTCTTCCTTTCTTTGAGGGCGAATGCTCCAAGTTGTGTTTTAATGTTACAACAATTGCTAACCTTGTATCTATTGCTAAGACTTTTTTATTGCAAAAAACACGGGTCCTAACCTAACCTCAAAAGAACAATATCTCCTGCAGGAAGACCTACTGACACCATATTTGTTATTTTAAGTGGATGAATAGGCAAGGAAAGACTCCTGAGAGCCAGAGGAGTCAAGTTAGCTATTTATTTCTCGCAAAAAATATATTTACAACTATTTATTCCTCTACACAATCAACTTCTATTAAATAGTATATCTAAAAGGACTTTACAGGTAGCAGCTAGCTATTGGTTGTTGACAAGTCCATCCAGGCAACATGTTGTAGTTACCTAACATGCATGTGTACTGGTTCAGCTTGCTATTGAGATTATATGCATGTATCTATGCTGCATTACTGTGTATGATAATATATATAGAGTTGAATTTTCCTGGTCATTTTATGCCTTCTTGCCTAAATTGTTTTTGGCCACAAAGTCCTCTTTCCTAATATGTCCCAGCAGTAGTCTATCTTCCTTATGATACATTCAATGGATTTAGTCAATAACCCAAAACCTAATATTTGTGAGCTCACTCGTGAATTATCAAGTCGTCACTCTTCTCAATTTATAATACATTCACACTACAAATTATACATGTATATATATAGTGTGTTGCTTACTTAAGTGTAAAGTACACCTCTATTCCTCTAATGTATTGTTGATTGTTTAATCAGCATGGACGAGCACGCGAACTCTTGGCGTTTCACTAGCTATGTCAACCATGCATTTGGTGACCCACACATTCGTCTGGAAAATGTGTGTCATTGTTTCCTCTCATTTTTTGGGTATTGTTTGTTATCCTTCTATATTAAAGAGTATAATACTTTCTTTTTACAAAAGGGCTATTTCCTGATTTCATTATCATTAACTAAACAAAGAAATTATAGAAATACAAAACTAAAGTAAATGGATCTAACCATTTGTGACTGAAGGTTTAGCAACAATGCTAGCCTTAAGACAATGCAACATGTGGCCTAGGTTCAACATTTAAAAAAATAAGCAATGACAGGAGCAGCTCCATTCGATCGACAAGTTTTCATGTTTGTTGGAGGGCACCCTGTTGAGGAAGCAAACACCTCTCATACCACTGCTTTTTGTCCTGTTGACGTAGTTTATCTAGCCCTTCAATAAATTAACATAATAATCAATTCGGTAACAAATATAATGACCTACTCCCTCCGTTCCTTTTTATAAGACGTTGTAGACACTTGATCTAATTGTTTAAAACGTCATATAAATGTGAACAAAGGTACTCCCTCCGATCCATAAAAAGTGTCGCACATTTTGTACTAAGTTAGTACAAACTTTGTACTAAGTGGGCGACACTTTTTATGGATCGGAGGGAGTAGTACATAAGTATACAACAATTAAGATAACCAGACTGAAAGCAAGTATTATTACTTAGTCCAAATTCACACAAAATTCCAATTACGCCTACACTAAAACATTCTATCGTTATCTCTGGAACAGTGAGGAATGTCTAGCACACACATATGCGCTAGCTAGAATGTTTGTCAAAGATCCTAAGACTAAAATCACACTAAACTACATAAGTAGCATATTTTGGCAGTGGTCACATAATTTATAGTAGATCATTTGTCCACAGATGGGGCTTTTTAAACCTGGGTTCACATGAAACTAGTAATGGAAATCCCTCAAAAAACACACTTCTAAGTTTCAAAAAACCGTGGAAATTTGTTAGGCTTGTGAACGATAAGTAGATACACAAACATGTGATTTGCAGAAAAAAGATTGACAATTTAAGAGATAGAGATAAATACAAAATTAAATTATTTTACATTTAGCTACATCACAAGTTGTCTGACTTTAAAATAAATAGTCTTTATTTACAGTAATAAGCACATACTGTAAACAATTTATTTATTCTATCAAATTTACATATATCTATTTTTACTCATCCTCCGTATGCATGAAGTGTTTCTCATTTTATTTACTTAGACATTCTTTTGTGAATTTTTGATTATAGCGTACATCTGCCCACTTTCATTGTGATTTTCCTTTTCGCATTGCAGAAAGAACATGGGCCATCTCCATTCATGCATCTCCGCATGAGGTGGTTATCTTTTGTAAGTTTTGTTTTCAAGCATTTACTGACAAATTTCAAGATGAAATTCCGAGGTGAAGGTTCTGAAATATCCAGATGGATACTATTCAACCTAGCCACACGTTCTGATATTTCATAATTATTCAAACATGTCTATATATCATATCTCTATTTACTGGTAGGTAGGACTTTGTTGGTCAACTGTTCATTTGAGGAGGAAAGAAATTATTGGTCAACTAGATAGCTGCTAGTGGTACGTTCGTACGTACTACTACTGCCCAAAGATTGACGTCGAGGGGTAATAATGAATAGATATATTCCATGTGAACAAAATGTGTCTCATGAAACGAACCTTTTACCTTGGACAATAGTGCAGTGTCGTCTAATGCTGTAGTGCAATGGTTTGGTTGAATATTCAACGTTCTCAGTCATGGAAGAGTCAAGGCATCTTACCATCGGCATTCAGTGCTACTATACTTTCTAAGCATTTCCGAGTTTCCGTACATACATTATCTCTTTCTTTCACAGAGAGTTTTTTCTTGATCGATTGGACACTCTTGCATCATTTTATGCATATGGTTTATTCGATTTATACGGTTTTTAGGTTTATATGATATTAATATTTTAGTAAATATGATATAAAATTAAAATACAGGGGCAACTGGATTCAGGCTTAGCTTATAGATGTGTGTGCAAACGTTCACCTACACGCACGACCTGGATTCAGGCTAGCTAGCCACAAGTTAGCTGATTGATTTACCGCCTAGACTAGACACTTGATTGCGGGCTTCAAACCAACAAGACGGAACAAGAGGCACGCCGTCAAATTTGGCATGAGCGTAATGTCCATATTGGTTAATGGGGAGGATTGCAGCAAACACGAGTTTTTGCATGGACCTTTGAGGGGCAAGGTCCAGTGAGCCCATCGTTAAGTGACAATGGTCGATGGTTGCACTGAACGATTATTGTGGCACACTCGTGGACCCGCAACCAGATGACAATAGAGTCGTAAATGGTGGAAGGAGAGGGGGGGGGGGGCGTAAACACTCAATTGAAGCTGATGGCGAACTCCTGTGAAGATACACGATTTACAGGCTTGCTAATACAAAACTCAATCGACTGAGATTTAACCAAGCCTCGATCGACCTTGCAGCATTTTGTCCCATCATTTGCAACATTTCGTCCTACTAGTTGTAGCATTTCTCTTGTTGGTTGTAGTATGTAATCCCCCATCGATTGTAGCACATCATCTCATTGATCGCAACATCCTCCATTGATGGTAGTAGCATTTTAGTCAGAGTGGTTGTCGCATATGTTATTGTTGTTTGCAGTTCCATCATAATATTTTTCATTGCCGTTTGCAGCATCCAGATGTGCCGGTTGTAGCACCAAGACTTCGCTGACATCATTCGACTGAAATTTCGTTAACTCTCAACCGATTGAGTTGTAGACACACCAACGATTTATATGACGGTCAATGATTTAACCGGAAATAAAGAAGGGGGTGAAGCTATGGTTTGAGTAGGCAATACAAAATCATGCATATTTCAGGAACTAAAACTGATGAGTGTGAAATAATTGTTTATTGCATATCAGGGCAATTTTGCTAGTAATAATAGTATTAAGTCTTGAGCTGAAGAAGAAAAAAAGTTGGGGTGGGAGCATGGTCCCTAACTGCCACGTGCCACGACGGCGATGACAATGGATGGGTCTAGGCGAGGAAGGTGGTGAGCCTGGCGCATGCCTCCACGACCTTGTCCCTGCTGTTGAAGGCGCTGACCCTGACGAAGCCCTCACCGCCGGGGCCGAACCCGCTTCCCGGCACGGTGATGACATGCGTCTTGTCGAGGATCTCGGCGAACACGTCCCAAGACCGGCGGCCGGGGAAGAGGCGCACCCAGACGTAGGGCGAGTCGTCGCCGCCGTACACCTCCTTGCCCAGCGCCGTGAAGGTGTCCACCAGCACCCGCGCGTTCTCCTTGTACCCGGCCACCACGCGCGCCACGGCGTCGCGCCCCTCCTCCGAGGACAGGCACGCCAGCCCGCCCACCTGCGCCACGCTGGACGCGCCGTTGAAGCAGGTGCACACGACGCGGTCGAAGTCCCGGGCCACGCGGGTGCCGTCGGCGTAGAGCAGCTCGTCGGGGACGACGGCCCACCCCAGCCGCACGCCCGTGAACCCGGCGAACTTGGAGAATGAGGAGATCTCAATGGCCACCTCCCGCGCCCCGGGCACCTCATAGATGGACCTGGGCTTGCCGTCTGAGACGTAGGAGGCGTAGGCGGAATCGAAGACGACGATGGAGCCGTTGCGGCGCGCGAAGTCGACGAGCTGGCGCAGCTGGTCGCGGGACGCGGCGTGGCCTGTGGGGTTGTTGGGCGAGCAGAAGAAGATGATGTCGGTGCGCGGCACGCGCGACAGGTCCGGGAAGAAGCCGTTCTCCGGCGCGCACCGCATGTACTCGATCCCGGCGTACCTGCCGCCGGACTCCTCGTCCGCCGACCCCGTCTGCCCCATGATCACGCCGTTGTCCACGTACCCCGGGAAGGTGGGATCCTGGACAGCAATGGTCACGTCCCGTCCGAACATCATCTGCAACCGTCATCACAAGGTGAAACAAGATGAGATTTACATATACCCAAGCGGATTTATCTCTTGTTTCGATGGATTGAAAACCAGTAGTAGTTTTGCGAGTAAATAGCAAAAAACTATTACAATTGGGGCTAGGGTTTAAAAAAACTATCACATTTTTAAATTTTTCTAAAACCTACGGAATCTTTGTAATGAGTTTGCAAAAAACCCAAATGACTTAATGATTGATTTTTAAACATGTTTATGACAACTAGGACCCACTAGTCAGTTCTAATATTTTCAAATAAGTCCCTGCAATAAAAACAGGAACACAATCAGATCCCTACCCCCTACATACAAAACTGACAAGTGATTGGCCGCCGGCGAGGCGAAATCCATGGCTACTGGGCCGGCCGGCGACAGACCTCTTCCTCCCCTCTCCCTCCCACGCTGCGACGAGCTCTGGACGCGGGCGCGCTCTCCATCGCATGCGCCTTCGCGCCCTGCCCCGCCCTCGCCTCGCCCTACCGCGCCCTCACCTCCCCCTGTCGCGCGCTCGCCGCGCCTGGAGCTCGCCGTCCGCGGCGTGCACGGGAACCTACAGGGCTCCGGCGATGCCCCAAAGTACTCGGCGCCGGAGGTGCCACCCCACCCCGCTCCGCCCCGCCCCGCCGCGCTCCAACCCGTGCCGCCAAGCGCCGGCCCCGAGCTCTCTGTCCCGACCGGCACCGCCCCGATTTGCTCTTCCCCGCGCCGTCCATGTACTCCGGCTCCTCTAGCGTGCCGTGGCACACGTGCCGCCTGCCAGGTCCAGCTCGCCGGCGGTGGTCGCCGGCCGGAGCCCTCGCTGGCCACGGCGGTGAAAGAACAGGGACTTGATTGCATTTTTTAATTTTTTATCAGGGACCTAATTGCCTTTTCTTTCTTTGGAGCATCTGACAAGTGGGTCCACATTGTCATAAACATCATTATGTGTTAATAATTGAGTGATTTGGGTTTTTTGCAAACTCATTACAAAGATTCCGTAGGTTTTAGGAAAAGTTTGAAATGTGATAGTTTTTTGAAACCCTAGCCCCAATTGTGGTAGTTTTTTGCTATTACTCTAGTTTTGCTGAACCTGAAGGCGAGCGATGTCGCACTGTGCTCCATCAGAGATGAACACCTCAGTGTCTCGTATCCCCATGTTTGGGTATACTACCTCAGCAATGGCCTTCCTCAGACTCTGCATGGATGGATGCATGTGTTAGCTAATTCGCAAGGCACTTAATTACCTCTTGTTTCACTCAGAAATCTTGTGGTTTAATCAGCCCTTTTCTTCAAGGTTATGATGATGAATCAAAGAGTGTTGCTGCAAAGTGCAGACTGCTGATTTTAGTTACCTTGTGCCCTTGCTCTGGCCCATAGCCTTGGTACCCTTCGGGAGTTGATAACGCGAGAGTGTACTGCAAGAATAAAGGTAGAAGGAAATTTTTATAGAGGTAATTCCATCAGTGGTGTTTAAATTTGTCATCATTGTTCACTTTAGTGACAGAACCTGAAAAATACGTCGAACTGATTTCAAAAGTTGACACGAGCATACAAATACAGTGCTAATCTCATTAATGGATGTAAAATATGTTAAGGTCACGTCGTATTTTCGTTAGCAATGATGACTCACATATTTATCTCTATAACCCATGGGTCCTACCTGTCAGCACAATGGATTTAAATAAATAAATAAATATATATATATACATTATAATCACATTAATAAAATCTGGTTCAAATATTCATGCTTTAACAATATTATACATACAAATAAAATCACTTATTAATAATTATGTAATATTAATATATATTAAACTATTTACATGTTGTTTATTTTAAAGCGTTTGATAAATAAAAAATTAAATTATTTGAGAAAAATACATTAGTACTTTTAAAACTTAATATGATATTTTTCCACGTAAATTATTTTATTTGTATATGTAATATTTATAACACTTGAATAATTGAATTCTAAAATAAATAAAAGAAAGCTACCATGTGCAACATGGGTTGCACTAACTGCAGGCCATTTAAACTACATGGGCTTGTTTCATTACAATTAATTTTTTTTCGCATCACAATGAGCACTTAAATAATTTGGAGTGTTGGCTATCTCAGTTCGTTCGCAAGCGAGAGGGCGCTTGTTCGTTTCACAATAGTCCCCTTTGTATGTTGTCATATTCACTTTGTGCTGATTGGTGGGACCCATAGGTCATAGAGACATATGATATTACATATACAAATAAAATAACTTATGTAGAAAAATATTATATGAAGTTTAAAAATATTAATGTATTTTCTTAAACAATTTAATTTTGTATCTACCAAACGCTTTAAAATAATCAATATGTAAATAACTGCATATATTTTAAAACTACATGATTTTTAATAAGTTTTTTTATTTGTATGTATAATATTGATAAAGCACGAATAATTAAAACATATTTTTTTACTGTGATTATAATGTACAAACTTTTAAGAAAATCTCATTGTGCTGACAGGTGAGACCCATAGGTCATAGAGAGATATAAATATGTGAGTCATCACTGCTAACCAAAATACGACATGACATCAGCGTTTTTAGCATCTATTAATGAGATTAGCACTATATTTGCATGCTCGTGTCAAGTTTTGAAACCAATTTGACGTATTTTTCAAGTTCATGCACTAAAGTGAACATCAATGACAAGTTTAACCACCACGGATGTAATTACCTTATTTTTATAAGCCATGAAATGGAATTTTATTTTATTTTTCCACAAATAAGAAAAGGTACCCGCTCGATCCAGGTAGCCTTATCAACTGTAAAGTGTAAACTGGTCAAGCGAACTGGGTCTAGATGGTTAGGTTTCTTGTGCTAAAATTAGCTCATCATCATGTTTCCATCGTGGACTACGTGGCGTCTATGGTGATTTCGTCAACCTCAAAAGTGCATAGGGATGCGTATATGTATGTGAAATCACTAGTTTTAGAGTATTTGTGGCAACGAACATCGCTCTTCCTCCGCGGATGGCACGAGTCATGCCTCAAAAAAGGAGGTGCCTCGTGCCTCCGCGAAAGACACTCGTGCCTCTAAAAACAGGAAAAACAGAAAAACTTCAGAGCGCGCCTTGGCGCGCGCGAAAGAAACGCGTTGTTCGTTGCTAACGTGTACTCAAAACTAGTGATTTTAGGATCATAAAAGGTCAAGGAGTAAACCAAGAACTTTCAGTGCACCTATATTAGGATTGGCCAGGAGCAGAGACATGTGCAGGCATCAAACGATCACAAAGATTGGTCACAGATTGGTTAGCATAGACGACTAGTCCACGGGTATTACTTCCATGCATATAGTCAAATAAAGTAGCCATGCACATGCAGTGCAGACACCTTATCATCCTATCATATATCTCCTGGATCAACCAGAGATGATGGAAGTACACCCTAAATAATTTCTCTTATCCACTTCCAATTTTAGGGGTTTGTAGCAGTACACATGAGGAAAAGGATGCAGACTTGAAGACAAAGAAAGAAAGTTTGCATGCAAAGAATGTAGTAGCATCTAAAGAGAATGTCGCTGAAGATAAGAGTCTGACAAGTCAAATTTGATGCGGTTGTATCTTGTATGTAGCCAAATTTTCCAAGGGATGACGGAGCTTATGAATCTAGCTAGCTACCACAGACGACGACTCGTGGTCTCCTTCTCTGCTTGGGAGAAAGTTCAATAATGCACGTGTATGTGTAGTTAACCATTGAGGATCAGATACGTCACGCTAAGTTAATTAATTTAACCTCTATAGAAATTTTCTGGAGAATTCGGCAGAGGACTGTTGATGGGACAAAGCAAATAATATGTTCTAGAGACTGCCGTCATGCCGTGTCTCTCAACCCTAACTCATAGGGCATGTACAATGATGTTGTTTTAGAAGTGCCACATAAGATAAATGGTGAGGTGGAAGAAAGAGAAACCCTGAAAAAATATCTGTCTTTTCTTATCTAAGAGATGATTTTTTAGCAACAACACTCTCACCATAAATGTGGAAATCTCTAGTTACTAGTGATAAAACTAAAATATAACCCATTGTGCACCTTTTTTCTTGCCATATCTAAATTACATGGCAATAATAAGATAAAGCATTTTTATCAACCATTGTACATGTCCTTATGGAGTACTATTGAATGTGAGCCCTGACTATGTGCGACCAATGACTTTGTTAATTAGGGTTAGTTGGTGAGGTCTTGGCCATTGCAGTACAAGGGATGAACCTAGCCAAGTTTTTGCATTGCATATGTATATTATTATGCCATCCATTCCCTTGTACTATGTCGTATGTAGTATAGATCATTAGTACTCCCTCCATTCCAAAATTTAGTGTGCCCGCGCTTTTTGAGGTTCAACTTTGACCATAAATTTAATCATCGAGACCGACTACGGCGGAAGAAAAATTTATATAATCGAAAACTTCTTTCAAACACGAATTCATTGGTATAAAATTTTTTCCCGCCGCAATTGGTCTTGTTGGTTAAATTTATGGTCAAAGTTGAAGCACAGAAACCGAGGACGCACTATATTATGGAATGGAGGGAGTAATTAATATCCGTACACTTATTGTGCATTTGCACATGAAATAGACTCAACTAATTAATCAGCTCCCGTGTTGTGTTTGGCTAGCACTGCAGGCATCTATGGAGGCCTTCATTATAAGATCATGATAAGAACTGAATCAGAAGAAATATGATGTGAGAGGGTATCTCGTGCAAAATTTATGTGGTGCCATTTTCTGTTATAAAACGAAACCTCGGTTGATCATGTGGCTTAATTTCCATGCATACACGCATGTTCAAGAGTTACTAAAAGGGGATTAGAACAAAGTAAAAACAGCATTGGTTTATTGCTTTGGAGAAGAAAGGATTTATAGATATACCTCGGCCATGGCCGATGTGACGATGCTTGGTATGGGTTGGGTTGTGTCGCCGATACCCAAGCTGATGACCTTGGCGTCTGGGTACTTCTTCTGGTGTGCTTCACGTCTCATGCTAATCTGAACCACCCAAAGGATGATCAAAATTGGTTAGTGAGTGAAGAACATGGCTGCTCAAATGCCAGTTAAATCCCCAAATCTTCTGTATAGAAGTAGAACAACGTACCTCTGGGAATAAGTACCCGCTCTGAAGCTTCTGCATGTTTGGATTGCGAAGCACGCTCGTCCGAGCAGCTGAATATATTGCAGCAGTAGTAATTAGAGATGGCAAGAATACATGCTACAAGGATCAAAGAAAGAAACCATCTTCGTACATAAAATAAACACAGTACCTACTGCCATAAGAGAAAAGAAAAACAGTTAAACACAGTACCTGTTCCCCTCTTTGCAGTAGGTGCAAGTGCAACATCCCGTGGAAGGACAGCCTTCTCAAGTACCCTTCATGAAAACGGAAACAGCAATTACACACATGATCAAATTGAGTGCCCTTCATGAAATTAGCACGGAAGGGTACTAGATCCATGATCTATATACACAACGAAAAGCTCAACTATATGTGGTATATATACTTGGAAATCCTATTTGTCGACATGATCGGTGTTGGAGCCTTGAACTAGTCGAAGAGTAGTCTCTTGATGCGAGGTTGCTGTAGCTAAGCAGCAATGTATATATAGCTCCTGGGGGCAAGAAACAATGGAGTTCCTGGGTGTATTTATAGAGCTGGAGGAGCACAAAAATATTAACCAAAGGTGGCAACTGGCAAGAGAACAATGTGAGCAATGCTGGATTTTATAGGAAGCCTAGGTAGCTAACCGGCGTTGAAAAGTAGCCTTTGCACCGGCTGGTCCACTTTGAAAAACGCAGTCCATGGTCGGAATCAATCTTATTTTTATTTCAGTGTTTAGGCACTCTTCAGCTAGGCACGGTTTGTCCCCCCTTGACAATCTTTGTTTGGGGTGTCCACACCTGCACTGCCAGAATATGCGCCACGTGTACTAGTGGACAGACATGGACTATATGTATGATTTTCGTGGCAATGGCTGTGGTCATCCATCTCACAAAACTATGCGTCTAAATTTGGTGTAATTCAGATGTTGAAATCTTCTTATCCTGGAGGTGAAAGATTCAGAGCATGGATAGATCGAGCTAGCTTGGAGAAGAGTAATTAGCTTTGTGTGTATGTACTATGTAGAAGAACTCGAAATGGGGGCTTTTGAGCCAAATTATAATGTACACAAACATGTACTATCACCTATATACTTGTGAAAGCACGAGTTTAGTGAATCCAAACGATCTCAACCATTCAACCACATATTGGTGATGATACTTTGATAGGATAGTTGAACATTTGGAGTTCTCAGGTTTTCCCCCTCAGCTACTGTTTTGATTGTTGGCAGTACCAGAGGGTTTACCGGCGATGCGTTGGACTCCTCGCCCCCCCCCCCCCCCCCCCCCTCCCTTCCCCTTTCTCTGAACGTTGGTGTATTTTTGTTGTGCTTTAGTAATGAAAAGGGCCGTTTTCCAGTTCAAAAAAATCAACCATATATATCCAACACCCCATGCCGCTTCATGATGTATCCATCACAACTGTTAACCTTGAAAACATAATAAATTGAATTAATCAAACCATCAACAATTGCACAAGCTATATATTTATATAAAAAGTTTAGGTTTGTTCTTTATCCCTTCAGTTGTATTGGGCCATAACCAATCTATAATCTATAATACCTAAATAGATCATCCACTAGTAGAATTTTTTTTACCCTCAATTTTAATTGTTGGCGCGTCAAATTTATCCCATGCCAGATTTTTTTTCTTCCAAATAGCGCTGACGTCGTCATTTTTGGTACGCCAGTTTTATATGCTTGCTGCTTGCGTTGAAATTTTCTGGTACGCCACTTGCTTGTGGGGGGCCATCGTCCCAACAGTTCTAATATATAGGTGGCGTTGTATATTATTTAACGCTAGCACTATTTAAAGTATTTGTGAAGTGTTATCTTAATAAACGCCATAAATATAATTTATGGTCCCTTAAAAAATTATTCTTGTATATGATTTCTGATTTTTTACATTTCGTTTATTTTTTTCATGAATAGATGATTAAATTTCCATATAATTTAAAAAGTGCATTTTATTTTTTACATTTCGTTATTTTGTATAATTTTGCATATACATGTGTTTTTGTACAATTATTATCACATTACCAATTTTATTATATGCGTGTTGCACAAAACAAATAGAAACAAATATTTTTGCAGGTGTGAATATTTTTTTTAGGCAACAAGTGTAAATATATATGTGTATAGTGTGAATATAATTAATGGCGTGGCAACCAGGGTAAAATCCTCCCCCCCCCCCCCGGCCAGCCCGAGACACTCTCACTAAAATCTCTCTAATTTTGTCCCCTCTCTTCTCACTCACATCCAGCGCCGCCGCCGTCGAGTCTGACGATGCCGCCTCGCTTCTCCAATGCCTGGTCGCAACGCCGACTCTGGTGCCCGGCCGCACCATTGAGCCGAACGCCGCCGCCCCGCTTCTCCAACACCCGGTCCGAAGGCCGCCGTCGCTCTTCTCCAACACCCAGCCGCACCGCCGACTCCCCCACTTCCCCAAATTCCACGATGAGCTCTTCTTTTTCCTCTTTGTGTTGTTCTTCTACTGGATGTGCATTGTAGTTAGGCGTTAGGTTTAGGAAATTTTATACTACTTGGTCCAAACAGTATATAAAGTTCAAATTAGATTAATTATATGGAATTGGTGCTAGGTTTAGGAAATTTAATACTACTAGGTCCAAACAATATATAAAGTTCAAATTAGATTAACTATGTGAAATTGGTGCTAGCTAGGTCCAAAAAGTAGATATATTGCTCTAATTCAATTTCTTTTTAGTTGAATTAGGTCCTATGGGGATAAAATATATGGAGTTGGTGCTTTTTAGTTATATTTTGATAGTTAAATTTCTTTTTAGATGAATTGGATTTGCATTGTAGTTATGTCCTATGGGGATAAACTATATGGAATCAGTGCTTTTTAGTTATATATTACTAGTTCAACTTCTTTTTAGTTGAATTGGATGTGCATTATAGTTACGTCCTATGGGGATAATTAAACTATATGACTATGTGATTTTATTTATATATTACTAGTAAGTATTCACTGTTCTTTACATGCTTTGTGTTACAGAGATGGATCCTCATCAAGACGATCTTGCAGAGGACCTAGCCAGCAACAATACCAACAATGTAAGGACTCGTCGTTGTTTACATGTTTTCTGTAGAATATTGTACTATTTCTCATATGTTGCGGTCATTTTTTGTAGGCAACCCAGTTTTTAGTTCGCGACATGTTTGCGGAAGCCGAGCTGTTAAAGATGATCATCAAATCTCAGAACGAGAGGCAATCAAGAACCTCCACAAAGGCACAACTAAGACCACGGAAGAGCGAGACGAACTCCTAGAAGACAAGGACAACATGCTTCATGACCTTCTTGAAGAGAAGGAACAAAAGGCGAATCTTAAGATGGAGTTGAACCATCTTGAGTCCGAGACTCGTGAGCTCTTCACCATGAACATCGCTAATGTCATTAGTGATGTTCAGAAGGATGTGAAGCTTCATCGTATTGATGCTATCATCCGTAGTTGAAGTTATTAGTTAATGGAGCTACCTTTCTTTATGTTAAGTGAAACAATTTTATGTTGACATTGAGTGTTTATGGAGCTGATTTTGCTTAATGCAGCTGCTTTTTTTTAATGGAGCTGCTATTGTATATGAATGCTCTACTGTTATTTTTTACGTTCAGAATATTATATCTATGGCGTGCCATTATTTAAAAAGCCATATATAGTTATTAGTATAGCTGGCGTCACTACTAGGGAATGCCCTTTTAGTGGCGTCCTTTTTTTCTGTTTAGTGGCGCATTATGAATACGCCACTAATAAGGGCTTATAGGTGGCGCATTCTGGATGCGCCACCCCTAAGACCCTTAGGCGTGGCGCATCTCAGAATGCGCCACCTATAAGCTCTTAGGGGTGGCGCATTCTGAAAATGCGCCACTATTAAATTTTTTTAATTTTGAATTTTGAATCTGGATCTGGAAAACAATTTTTTTATTTTTATTTTTTCTTAATCTCAAGTTAGTATGCTTAATGCCCGGTCACTATGCTTAATCTCAGGTCAAACTAACCTCCGTGGTCAAACTTCACCAAGGGTCACCCATCCTAGCATTACTCCAGTCCCAGCACGCTTAACTTCTCGGTTCTATTCAACTCTCACTCCAGCTCACCTAGCACGCATTTGTTGATATATTTAACTTATAAATCCTATTAAACCATGTTGATGTCTAGGACCTTGTTAATGTTCATGGGTGTGCTAAAATTTTCAACATTTTTTTGAAACTTTCTCGATGGGACCATTAGCATATTTTGAACTTTTAAAAAAAAATTTGATTTGTTTTAATATTTTTTATAAATTTCTTAATGTTACTATCTAAAATTTTCAACCTTTTTTAACTTCCCGATTTGTCCTCTAGCCTATTTTGAATTTTAAAAAAAATATTTTTTTAAAAAAAAAATTTCAAAAAAAAATTCTGTTACTAATGGCGCATTTCATACAAAATGCGCCACTACTAAGTTCAAACGCCCGTAACCTTTTTCTGTTAGGTTTTTGAGGATTCTAAAATGATCAACGGGTTACACCAAGATTGAATTTGGATATAACTTTTCGATTAGATGATTTTTCATATAAAAAACTTTTTCATCGGAGGTCGTATGCAAAAGTTAAGCCCATTTTACGAAATTCTTGGGAGATTTTGCAAAAAAAGTCGAAATTCATATTTGTAAATTTTCCTAACAACTAGACCACATATCATTTGGGAAACTTATTTTCTTTTATTTTTTTGACATTTCTATCATTTTTTTTATTTATTTTCAAATTGAAAAGGCGGTCCACGGGGGGGTGGGGGGGTGGGGTGGGGTGTATTTCGCATATGGAAAATGCGCCACTAATAATTCCTTAGGGGTGGCGCATTTCCAGAATGCGCCACCCCTAAGCTCTTAGGGGTGGCGCATTTCCAAAATGCGCCACCTATAAGGTTCTTAGGGGTGGCGCATTTCTCCAAATGCGCCACGTATAAGGGGATCCAGGGCTGGCCCACTCTTAGGGGTGGCGCATTTTGGAAAATGCGCCACCTATAAGAGCTTATGGGTGGCGCATTTTTTATCAGTGCGCCACCCCTTACAATATAGTGGCGCATTACATATAAAATGCGCCATTAACAAGCTTTCCATGTATAGCTATTTCCATAGTAGTGCGTGGGGCATCAACGTCAGTAATATTTTTTATCACTGGCGCAATATTGTTGGCTTGGTGCCCACGCCAGCAAGGGCTTTTTTGGCACGCTGTAAGGCCCGATATGCGGTACTGTTTCAGATCTAGATGTTTCCATCCAGATCCGGGGACGAAGCACATATCGGTCCCACTGCGACATATGACATAGCCATATGCCCCGGATTTCCAACATGATATAACAACATTACAGATACAAGGACACAACATCTTATACAATCGGCATACAACTGCCTTAATACAATACAACAAAGGAAGATACATGTCTGAGTACAGACTACAATCAAGTGCCTAGTGGCAAAAAGAAAAAAAACATCGCTCCCATAACCACACGGGTCCAGGCCATACGCCGGGATCCGCCTAACTAGTCGTCGTCGAGTCTCCACGTGAAACGTCGATCGTCGTACCTGTTGTCGAGCAAGAATCCTGAAAAGAGTTTGGGGGTAGTATCATGAGTACATAAGTACTCAGCATCCAACTGTAGTGGTCAACTGACCCAGCAAGGACTTCATCACTCGTCATTCTAGGACAACTAGTAGTTTATGATAAGGATGGGGTAAGTAGTGAGTTTGCTGCCGCACTAGCATTTATGAAGTGGCTAACGATCTAGAGAGTTAGATAAGAAGTCAAGCATTCAAGAAATGAATGGTTACTCCATGGCTTGAAACCTCTCTTAGAGTTGGATCGTTGTGTGCTAGTTATGGCCCTTTGGAAGTTTTGGCATAATTATAATTAAGTTTTCCATGAAAAAACTCCAACATCAATGCAAGATTTGAAAATATTTCTTTGAAGGATATCTTGACTCCCATCTTAGGCTTGAAATAAGAGACTTTATCTAATCCATGCAAATGGAAGAGTGTGATTACATATGACTACCCGACCATCTCCTCACACATGATAATGGTTGACGAGCATCTACTGAGCTGGAAGTTACCCCCTTCGGGATGGGTGAAAATTTATTCTGATGGCTCGTATTCTTCATATGGGAAATCGGGAGATGGTTATGTATTGCATATACTTGGTCTATCGTTCTTTTTCCCTCCTACATAGAGTTTTTTCTTGTCGGGTGATTTAGAATACAAATAATGTGCTTGTATGGAGGGCTTATCACTATGTTTGATGAGGTGTTACCTTCATGTGGTGATTGAGGTGAATTCTCTTGAATCAGAAAAGTTGACAATCCAACGACATAGATAGATCGGTGTATTCTTATTTTATGAAGGAAATAAAAAACCTCTTGAGTCTTGTAGTACCATTATTACTCATATGGGGGTGTTCTCAGCATAAAGTCAACAATATTTCAGGAAAATTTTGCTCTCTTAGAAAGTATAACTACAATGTCGCTCCTTCCATGTGTCATTGAGGTGAATCTTGCTAAATGTAACCCTATTGTGATTTGATTAATACAAGTTTCTCTTGCAAAAAAAAGTTTTTAAATTGTAGAAATGTAGGTCTCTAATTGATTTGTTGCAAAGATATCAAACTGAGAAATCACAATGGAATTTAGAGCCCTATCTTTGCATCCAAGATGCATGTTACCAACAAGAGTACATAGCATCAAATCGCCTATAAACGTTCGGATTGTGATGTTTGGACGCAATTTGAAATCCAATGTGGTCATGTATTTTCCCAGAAACACGTTTGCGTGCCTGTTTTCCTGCAAATCGGACACAAACTGGGGGCTTTGCGGACATCCGGACCCCCGCCACGCACGCGTCTGGCACCCCGATTTTGGATATATGCCTAATAGGGAAATCATGAGATGTTATTTTCTTATGTATTCATGATATATTTGTATTGTCCTTGAACATCATCAATTCTATGTATCAATAAGTATGTGACATGTGTGTGATACTATTAGTTGTATGATGATTGTTCTAATGTTAGTTGATAAGGTTATACGGATACATATTCTTTGACTAGTATATGATTCGTTTGATGACTATGTTTCATAAGTCATGGGCATAGAGATGCCAACCCAATAGTATGAATTCAGTGATGGAGATCATGAAGTCGGACAAAGCCACTTTGAGACACATCGAGATATAGACATTTGGTAGTTTCAAGTACAATATATATGACACGACCTGGACTTGAGGTCCTCGCATATTTTTTGGATGAGGGCCGACTATCTGAAAGCTATCTTTATAACTACCTAGTTACGGAGTAGCATTTGATAGATCCTAAGTGATACATGTTACGGGACATGGTTCACTAAGATGAGAGTTGCCCCTCCAACATGGAGAGATATTCTTTGGGCCCTCTTGAGTAATATGATTTGGAAAGCATGGTCATGGGACATGGGATAAGTGTTTACACTGTTCAAGAATCTATATCACGGTTTTGAGAAGAGAGGTAGAGATACCAACAAGCGCGAAAAGTACTCGCCTTGAGATTGATAACATATATCGTGAGGCAAAATGAATGTTGCATATGACATCTTGTCATGGTTTATCTTGCGACTTTGTGCACACATGAGAGTCATCACGTTCTACTAGGAGCCTCTACCGACTGATCGAATCGGATGTTTTCCGAGTCATGTCTATGTGTACTTGAGCCTATAGGGTCGCGCACTTAAGGGGAACAAGGCCATTCGAATAGGATCCTAGTGTAAATTGGATGTGGAGTCTGGATGGACCGTTGATCCCACCCAATACGTCTATATAACTCGAGGGGCAATACCCTAGAGAGGGTGAGACCATTCTCGTGACCAAGCCGCCACCACTTCCATGTCCAAGTCGTGCGAGCGGACCTATCAATCTGCCTCCCAATGTTAATCCCTTAGAGGTATTGGTGCTCTAACGAACACTCTGAAGGATATGTTCAAGAGATTCACGACGAGAAAAAATGGATGCGCATCGCCAACTCTTATTTCCCTATCATGACTACACATATAGTCGTAAAACCTTATTCGTGATCAATCCCAGCAGTTTGATCTTTGTTGCATGGTAGAAAACTTTATTTAGTGCTAATGTGTGTTGCGTGTCCCAACACTTGATCCCAACCAAAACCCTCTCCGCATGCGCAGCGGTTGTTGCGCATTCATGTCATTCAGCCCACTCCAGAGCTAACATGAATCATCCATACTGATGTCGGTCAGAGTAATGCAATGATTGGATGTGATCAGATGAGCGGGTGGTGCCGCTTCAATACCGATGGGGCGACCGATAAGACTAATCCGGTTGCATTGAAGTCGATTGCCCGTTTGCTTGACCATGTGTATTTAAACATGACTCTAGTGCCGTCCACACCACCAAATCTCTCCTATCTGTTTCCGCTCATCTCTTTCCCATCCTCTTATCTCACCGCTAATCTCGATGATGCCCAAGTCATGGTTCTCCGTGACGGTCGATGGCTTCGAAGTATCTCCTTCCGGATCTATATCGTGATTCCACCATCATCGATATCCAGGGATCATCTTCCACATCACCAAGCTCCTCCTCGAACGAGAACGTCATCTCCACCGGTGACGAGGATCGGAGGACCAGCAAGCACGCCTCTGTAGTGTAATTGTGTTATCTATATTGTATGTCACATAAAGGAGGATCCACCAGAGAGCATGTATGCATCATTCGATAGTCGCGTAAAGGATGAGCCACTGTCATCATCACGCCAAGTCTGGTGCAACAAGGCCGTGAATGAGGAGGTGTTGCCCCAACCATCATGAAGGCATGTGGCCTCCTCCTCCACTACCTTGGTCGTGGAAGCGATGACTCCTCGCCTTCACAAAGCATCATCGATGTAGAGGAGAGGTCACATTACCTAAATGCGATGATGCGCCGACCAGTGTTCTCACAGGCCCTGATCTCACAGAGGCCTAAGATCGTGGACGGTCAATCGACACGTTAGAGATATATATACAGTGACTGCGCCGCCTCGACGTTGGTCCTAGAGTGACACAACCGCTACCATCGGCAACGGCAAGGGTAGGGATCCTCCCCAGGCAGGTCCAGCGAGGGACTAGCCTTCCCTCGTACGGTGGCGGAGGAACCTGAGTGGCTCCTCCACGACTCCAGGCGGCGGTCGAGTAGGGTTGTCGCGCCCTTAAGCCTCAAGAAAGACCACCCCGATGATGACAATGACACGAATGACCATGAAGGTGTCGTCAGCAATCCGGCCACGCCAGCAAGGGCTTTTTAGGCACGCTGTAAGGCCCGATATGCGGTACTGTTCCAGATCTAAATGTTTCCATCTAGATCCGGGGACGACGCACATATGGGTCCCACCGCGACATATGACATAGCCATATGCCCCGGATTTCCAACATGATATCACAACATTACAGATACAAGGACACAACATCTTATACAATCGGCATACAACTGCCTTAATACAATACAACAGCGGAAGCTACATGTCTGAGTACAGACTACAATCAAATGCCTAGTGGCAAAGAGAAAAAAGACATCGCTCCCATAACCACACGGGTCCAAGCCCTCCGCCGGGATCCGCCTAACTAGTCGTCGTCGAGTCTCCACGTGAAACGTCGATCGCCGTACCTGTTGTCGAGCAAGAACCCTGAAAATATTTTGGGGGTAGTATCATGAGTATAGAAGTACTCAGCATCCAACTGTAGTGGTCAACTGACCCAGCAAGGACTTCATCACTCGTCATTCTAGGACAACTAGTAGTTTACGGTAAGGATGGGGTAAGTGGTGAGTTTGCTGCCGCACTAGCATTTATGAAGTGACTAACGATCTAGAGAGTAAGATAAGAAGCCAAGCATTCGATGAGGAATCGCCTCCCACAAGTCTGCTATCCACCTACTTACGCAAGCATAACACCTATCCTATCCTTGTCCTCCTCTTCGCATCCCGACGAAGAAGAAGCAGTCAAGGCACACACGCGTTGATCAAGTTATTAAGATTATCTGAGTTGTTGTTTTCTATGAACAAGGAGTAGGTCTCAAGTTGTCCATAACCGTGGACACGGCTTCTCGAAAAGATTTAACCCTGCAGGGGTGTACCAACTGCCCATTACAAGGCTCCGCACGCACGCCTATTTCTCTCAGTTGCTACCCATCACAGGCAACCATTTGATGATTTAGTTCCAAGAGATCAGAAACGACAGGTCCCTCTAGCTAACAACGAACAAATCCGGGTGGCCCACGGGGAGTCGACACCAAATCCAAAAGCTGGCCACGCTCTCAGATCGGACTCTTCTGTCTGGCCAAGGTCGAGGTAACTGATCCCCTCACATGTGGGCAGGCCTCTAGCTCACCAGGTGTGGACCAACAGAGAAACCATGTCTCCGCTGGCCTGAGTTGTTTTAAAGGATATCTGCTAGGAGCGACCCGACAGACATATATGCATGGTTTGCAAATGGTAAATCAGCTTGGGCCACCTCTAGAAATGTTTGAAGCTAGATAGGTAAGAAAAGGGGACCCCATAAAATCCCACACGCAGTTAGGCACGCTCAGTCTTAAAACCAATACCCGGAACTCGGGTCCTAGGTGACTCGAATGGAACAAAGCGTCGAGGCGGGATAGCCTAGACCTTCCATCCTTCGCCGAATGTAGTCAACATTATAGTAATCATATCATCAACAACAATAATAATAATGTGATAGCCCAAAACCAACGAGTAACAGGATAACATCGTGGCATCCTAAGCATGCATACTAAGAAGGGGCTGAGCAACGAGCAATAGTAACATAGCAGTACAAGGTTTGCTGGGAGGGAGCATGGCTGTATCGGTTTGAAAGAGGCTGTAAACATGTGGTAGGATCAAACATCGGAACTAACCTAGACTAGCATGCAAACCGCTGGTTGAAATAGAATGGATCATAAGTAATATAAGTCCTTGCCTGTTGATAAGTCGGGTTCCGAAGGTGTAGTTGATCGCAAGCTCGCATCGTCTCCGAGAGGTACTCGCGGAAGCACACAAGACGGTAAACACTGGAAAGCAATCAACGAGCAAGCATCTATTACTACGAAGCAAACACTAGCAAGCATCAGCAAGGAGGCAACACGAGACATCGCACCTACCATCGAGAGAGGTTACTAACAGGTTAAGGGGAGTACTCTTCACACACGAAGATACCGCACATTTACAAGGGTTCAAGTTGTTTAGCTACAAGAGATGAGCAAGGTTGTTAACATGGCATCTCACTCAAGCATGGCATAGCACACAAACATGGAAAGAGGTGAAGCATAAGGTAAACTATCTATGCTAGTCAATTTAAGTGAGGCACAACCTAAACATGACATATCACTAAGTGCCCCACGATAATTTAAGTAATTGGTACTGTTCTGACCTAAACCATATTTTAGGTTGGTTAACAACAACAAAAAATAGCATAAACACAAAGTACACGAAAAACTAATCAAGTTACATATAAAGAACACTCCAAACGGAGTTACGGTTAAAAATATACACGCAAAACAAGTTTGGAACACAATCTGCCAAACATCAGGAAGCACACTTTAGAGCAATGTTTAAACAGGATAATGAATGCAAACATGCTCACAAATGATATTCATCTAAAGTAGACATGGCAGGGAAGGCATGACAAAAGGAATCATGCAAATAGGCATCATGAACAACTAATTATAGCCCAAGCAAAATGCAATAAAACATTACTGGTCTAGGACTTAGTGAAAATCAGGAAAACAGCGCAGAAACTATTATTATCATGTTGTATAAACAGAAACAAAACTATATGCAAAAGTGCAGCAACATGACATAGCAACATATGAGCATGGAGTAGACATGATGATGATCAGGTACAAACAAGAATCAAAGTCATAGTCATAACAGATCAAAAGATATTAAGCAAGCAACATGGCATCGAGAAGTTACAGACTTAGTGAAAAAAAGAGGTGGCTGTCAAAAACAGTGGCATAGCAACTTTGGAGCTAAACATATCTATGACCAGGAATGTAAACATGACAATGCAATACATTTAATGGAAGCAGACATGATGGTTAATAGTATGCAACAAGACTTAATGCAATAGGCCTCATGGATGTGTCACAATCATCAACCAAAGTTTGAATAAAATAACAGCAGCAACACTTGATAGAAATTAGCAGCAGTTAACAGCCTGATGCCCACTTCAACAGAGATTAACATCATCAAGATGGCCTCAAATCAAAATGCTCACAAAAGATGAACTGAAGTAAACACAATTCAAAACAATTTCCCTTTTGGGAGCAACGTGATCCGGGCTACAGATTACTCGCAAATTACGTCGCAAAACAGCATCAGCAGCAAAAATCCTCCAAACTTAGAAAAATTCGCATGCTAAATTTAAAGAAAAAGAAACGGGCCTCACCCCACATGGGCTCGTCCCACTGGCCAGAGGAGGCGGCTGGCGGCCTGGTTGGATCGGGCTGCGGTCGCTGGCGCACTGGGCCGTGGCGCGGATGGCAGCCCAGCTCGAGGGCGGACTCGTCCTCGTCCGCTCGGTACACAGGGCACCGGCGGCGGCGGCGGTTGCACCCGCCGGCGAGGCAGGGAGGCGCCGCGGGGCGAGGCGAGGGGTGCTGGGACGGGCGCAGACGGAGGTGAGGACGGTGGTCGACAGTTTGCAAAAAACATCCCCGGTTTTTCCTCTCGCGCGTGTGGTGTTTACGTTTCTGACCGCCGGGGGTCCGCAGGGCCTCCGATTCGAGTAAAACTTCGAACTGCGCGATCAGCGCATCGAGCCGGCGGCGTTCACCTCGCGCGGAAACCGATCCGAGAACACTTTCCTTCGCGCTATAAAAATATCCCGTTTACTTATTAAACGGGGTTTTTCGTTCTGTTGGCTGCGGCTGGTCTTGTGCGGGTTTTCGCGACGGTGAACGGGTGAAACACGGTGTCGCCAAGGTCGAGTGTCAGGGTGGCAAGGGTCAGTATCCGTCCGGTACGAGATAAGAGGGGAAAATAATCGACGATCGATAAATCGGGGATGCAAATACCGCAAACAAATCAGACAATCAAACAATTCACACCGAAAACAAAAAAAATTATTTTTTGTGAAATCTGAGCTGTTACACACGCCATAGAAGAAGTTTTCTCTACTAGTGATCCCAACTAACCTATTTATCTTGACATGCAAGCTATCCACATTATCAAGTAGGATCACCATGTAAAACCTTTTTTCCACCAACTTTTCGTGCATATGCTTTCATTAAATTAGCATGTGCATGCAGCCTATCAAAATAAGTATTGTTTTTTTGCACTTCGCCTCACAATTTAGAAACTATTTTTTATAAAAAAATCAAATTATGAGTTACCTCGTATTTTATTTTTCTATGCGATAATATTTTATTTATGCACATAGTGGCTATTATTGTTTTAGCTTTAGCCAAGGGTGATGTCTCTATTATTTCTACTGAATGTTGTTTTTGTCTCATATCATCTCATCGATATATTTTCAAGGTAATAAATTAACATTTTTGGATTTTTTTTATCAAATTTTCTTAGATTTTTACTATAAACAATATTTCTTTCAAAAAATAATTTATAATCAAATTATACTATGTTTCATAATTTTCTTATATTATAAAACATTAAATTATTTGTTAACAGTTCCAGCGGCAACGCACGGGGTATCATCTAGTTATATGAATAAGATGGGCGGGGTGAAGTGTGTTCTTGCACAGTTGAGCATGCAATCTGTACTACAAGCTACATGGTTGCCCCCCACACCCCCCTACCAGCCCCACCACCACCACCCACATTTAGAACAGTATAACTGGACCTAAAGGAAGCCCTCTCAGCGATTCGCATTTTCGGCCGTCCGTTTTAATGAATAGGACGTTTCTGATCGTTGGATCCATTGTACCTGTTGACCTTCAGCGCACTTTAAAATTCCTGGCCCAACTGTTCTAATGGGCAGCTACTCCAGAAGAAAAAACCGAGCCCTCTGGTAAACTGGGCCGCTTTCCCAGCCCATGTAACCAACCCACCGCGGTCCAGAGCGACCTTCCTTCTCAAAAAAAAAGAAAGAGGAGGAACAGATCGCTTGGCGCTCGATACAGAGGATCAGATCGGTCACCGATGACCGAGGGGATCCATGCGAGAGTGACCTAGGCGATTGGTCTGCAAGGGGATCGAGCAGACGCGCGAGACAGGATCCAGCCGATCCCAAATGAGCGGCGACAGCAGTAACACCACTTCCTTGCCAGCGATGCTGATCGGCGCCATGGTAACGCGTGCCTCGTCGTGACTTGTCAGTCCCCTGGTGGCGTCGCCGATTGAGCCGGCGTACCTTGGCGAGATGTCAGACAGGATGTCCACCACGCTTCCGCCTTCCCTCCATGTTGGTCATTCCTTCCCCTCCAGGTAAATTCGCATATCTATTTTACCCGCAGAGATGGAGGCACCGTGTATTTCTGCCTCGCGCACCAACCCATCCCCTCGCTTATCCTCTCCCTTCCCGGCGACCAATTGTAAGAACGAGGGTTGAAGACTTGGCATTGCTCCACTTCTCTGCGACATAGAGCTCCAATAGTGGGACGATGCTTTCTCATGTTGATTTTATTTGCCCATCAGGTTTACCTTCTTTCCATCCAAGTTCCAGTGATGTTGGTTGGCTCCACGGCAGCGCATCCTCTTTCATCCATTTGTTGTTTATTTGTGCAGCAGGTTATGAATGAAAACAACATGTCTACTTATGTTAGTTTCTACATATCTGCATATATAGATGAAATCATGGGGTGTACAACTTAATTTTGAGGTTGGCAAGTCATATACTGCTTTCGTTCAGCAACAAAATTAAGGTTTGTAATGATTCCAAGTATCTTCTCAGCTACTGAAATAAAAATCTATGTATTATCATATCTTTTTCGTCTGCTTACACTTTTTCCCATTTATATTATCTATTCAATTTAATTTATTTTAATGTTATCTGAACAATGTGTGGCCAGTGCAGGTTCTATGGATTAAATGATTAGCTCTTATCTTTGAAAATATCTTGACAAATCGCAACATCAAAACCATGGATCTTTAGTACAATCATGATGGCGATATATTGTTGTTATTAGAAAAGAGATTATCAAATCTAAAAGGGACAAAGAAGAAGGGAATAATGCAAGTGTCAGTGAGCCATGCGAGGATGATGATGCTACATGGAACAAAAGTGTGTCCATGTCTGGTTCCTACTCTTTAATCTCTAATTATCAATGCATATTTAATTTCACCAGAGTAAGAATATCATGGTTACCACACATTCCTTTAACCTTGGTACCACATGCAAAAGAACAAATACTGATGCTCCAAGACCCTAAGCTTTGTGTTCCTTTTTTCCAGCACGATCATGATACATATTTGTTTCTGCAGGAGTCAGTACTATCTGAAAAAAGCATCAGGATACATACTATTATCAACACTTGTACCGTCAGGCAGGCACAAGGTATGTTCTTATGCTCTCATGCAGAGATTTTGCTTTTCTTCCCAATGTGAGTTGCACAATGGTACTTGGGTAAAACAGCCTATCTTTCCCCATAATATGTGTAATCCAAGGATATACGTTTAACAAAGCAATCTAGCGGATAAGTACATTCATTTCTGTTTTCAGCAGAATGAATATTATGCTACTAGCGGAGAAGTCAAGACAACACAATCATCTTCATTTGTTCCCATCATTGCTCTCTTGTTTCCAACATTGCCCGCATTGCATTGATTATTGGTTATTGATTACATATCCCATGAACTCACGACGTTCTTCGACATGCTATTTTGGCAGATGCAAATGTTTCCTTTGTAGCCTGTAGGTAGGATGTGTTTGTAAGACATTTGTGCATATCGATGTACAGCTTATCGCTAGACGGTAGACTATGCTCGGCTTATTGCTCTCCTGCCCGTGTTGGCTCACCTCCATCTCCAATCTTATACACCCCTCGGCCTCCTTCCATCTTGCTGCTATGTGTTGCACAAATGATTGCGGCAGTGGGATTGAGGTTTCAGTGTGCCTTTCGTCCCCTCAGGAAACACATACAGGGGCAACATATGGGTCTTTGCTCGGCAGTCGCATAGCACTCCTATCCAGGCAAGCGTCGCAACCTTTCCCTCGTGAGCATCGCAACAAGGAACATGAGGTGTTGTTTCTATCTTCGCTTTCTCTCTAGGACCAAGAATTGTCACCTTCTTTTTCTAATTCCCCAACAGTTATTACATGTTGAGTTACAAATTGAATTGATCTGTTGTATCAGACATCGAATTGCACTCCATGTTCAATTCTTCATGTTTTTTCTCGAGTACAGGTTCATTTATAACTTGGTTTGATCTATTGTACTGTATCAAGCAAAACGAGCTGTCAAATTTTTGTGTAAAAACTAAATGTGTAAATGTACATGGTTAGATGGTGGACCTATGCATCATGAACTATGCCACTTATCTTTACATAATATTGACAAGACGGGGACAAGCTTGACGATGGCAAAATGAGATCTTCAGGAGATGTTTTAGTTGATGACACTACTATCAACGAGCATTCATTTCATCCACAATAAAGTTGAGGATGAGGCATGTCATGTTTGTAAATAGCTGTTGTATCAACCTAATGTTCTTGTATCAACCTACTTACCCTCTTTTTGTGACACTGTATTGTGAGTCTATTTGCCTTCAAAGTGTTGAGATGTTAAGTTTGTGGAGATTTTTATTATTCGTTTTCTTTCCTGAAGTTCACACCAATGTAACATGACACTTTTCTACCCTAACAACTTAATATTTGGCATCAAGATTATGCATTATGAAATTTGTTTTTTACCCTGTTTAGCTAAATGCAGCCTTCTATATTGAATTGTTTGTCCTGGGTTATCCATATCCATGGTTTTGGTCATATATTATCTTCGCTCTATTGACTATTTGTACATTTCCTGCAGTGCCTTATTTAAATTGGAAGTAAGAACCAATAAGCATGCTTATACCTTCAACATATTGTGAACAGGAAATCATCACAAAGAACGGAGCTACACATTACCAGGGGGGGTTACAACTTACAAGAATGTCTTGGTCGTTCCTGGCCAGCCTGCATCATTTAATCCACCATGAGCTGCTTCTCCTGGGCCAGATGATTGGAGGCCAGGAAAAGGTGATTACTATATAACACGCTGGATAAATTTTTTGAACTTTTTGTTGGTACATAGGCACACTGAAAATGTAGAAGGGTCACTCCACCGCACCGTAAAATCCTTAGAAAATAGGTATTCAGAATCTAATGCGCCAGGACAAGACATATAAGAATCTCCAAGACAATGCATGGAGACGACGGAAGTTTGTATCCATAATTAGCCATCATAACCTTTGTAAATTATTCTAAAAAAAACCTTTGTAATTTAAGATTATCATAGAAATATTTTGTTCTTACATCTTTGGGAATTTTTGGAATCTTGATAGATTCTGATTAAGCTTCAGATTTATTTGTTATCTTCTCCTAAGACAAAAGTAATCATTTTTAATATCCTGTGACATTTGTCACACGGAAGGATAGTGTCAATATGACAACGCTATAACAATAAATGTAATATTTTACTGGATTTTTATGTGAATAATATGGACAAATAGGTACGGGATTTTCTGTGAATAATAGTCAGTTTTTCATCAAATGAATGTTATGTTGACATGTTTAAAACTGTAGGCACATTTATCATTTTCTAAGCACCAAAGCATGCGTTGCTTGATACTTCTGTGAAAAGGAAGCAGCAACAGAATTCCCTCCGAAAATAACATGATTTACATAATAAAATGTTTACTTTGAGTCAAGGTACAACTTGGTACTGCTAGCAAATTTTAGTTGAGAGCTTGTTGTTAAGTAAATTACAGATTGTGAATTCGATTACCAAATAATGCTTGTATGGCTATCAGTAACAAGATTTATTCATCATTATTCAGGCGTACTATTTGTCACACATTTTAGACTAATCTCTGGCTAGCTCGAGATCCGGCAGCACTAAGGGTGTGTTCGGAACCCCACCACTCAGCTCCGCTCCCGAAGAAATACAAAGCCTGGTCGTCACCGCTCCGCAAAACTAGGCGTTAAGCGGCCCGCTCTGCTCCTTCTAATCTAGGAGCGGAGGACATCCGAACAAGCCTTATAGCTGTGAAATCACTATATGTATATATGAAAATTACAACACCATATGTATATATGAAAAATAGTCAATTTTAACTCTTTTGTTGCTAACAAGTATACGCCAGTTTATGCAAAAAAACATTCTTATATTTTTGCTGCTATACAAATTTGTAAACTCATATTATTATTGTCGAAATAGACGAACGCAGCAATGCGCGTCACTAATGATCTAGTGTCCGATAAAAACACCTAGAGCTCGACCACATCAATTGGGAAGCAACATCGCCTTAGATGGTGACCCCTATACCTTGAGCCAGGACCTTGCCGCAAAGAAAAATTATGTGCGACACATCCTTCAAGTGGAAAATTAAGGGCATAACTGCAGGTCTGCAACCGATGTAAAATAGGCAGTGCCATAATAAAAAAAATGAGGTCCAACGGAAGGGTTTCCATGGCCTAGAATTAAGATATAAATCCACTTAATGAGAAACCACAAATTAGTCCCCGACGGGATTCGAACCGCAGTCAGCGGAGTAGCTCCACTGCCACCCAAGGCAATGCCATAATGACGCACGACATAGCTTAGGCCTAACAAACAAACTTTATGCAACATATGTGTATCGACAGGGGAGTTTCGTGGGAAGATACCATCAAATTGGATATATGTTGTACATGCACAATTACTAATATTTTGAACAACAAAAGGAAGCAGCTTACATATGGGAAGACAAAAACAAACTCTGACCTAACATTGTGACAATTAGGTGATTTATCAACTACCCAAAAAATAGCAAATGGGGGACATAGAATCAGGATATGTGTAACTTACGAGTAAAATGAGAAGGTCATTTGTGGCCTATATTTACTGTAACTTAATTACTACACTTGATGTACAGTGGCTAATTACTATAACTTGATGTGCAGTAACTACATTTGTTAATCCTCCAAGACCACATACATGTTCTCAAACCTTGGATTTGATCTCTCAGACAAGTACAACCACCTCCACTAACCACCACGATAACACTTAATCCTCAAGACCATGTTTGATTTTGTTAGGCAGAATTAATAGATCAAATAGTTATTACTTCATCCGTTCCTAAATATAGGGCGTAATTTTTCTAAAAAGTCAAACTTTTTGAACTTTGACTAGTTTTGTAGAGAAATGTATCAACATCAATTATACCAAATCAGTGTCATGAAATTTTTCTTGAAATGTATTTTTATATTGTATTTAGTTAACATTGTATATGTTGATAGGTTTTATTATAAATTTGGTCAAAGTTAAAGAATTTTGACTTTTCAAAAAAATTACACGCTCTATATTTAGGAACGGAGGGAGTATTAGAGATGAATTATTTTTTACAAGTGGCGAAGTTTTTCTTGAGTGTATACTACATCTAGTAGGACTATCATGGAGATCCTGAGCACATGACTAACAATTCCTTCTCTCTCGACTTACTATAGCAGCATATATAGCTATATAGCTATATGTGTGGTACATGATATTCACTGAACTATTATGGATCCATTATTCCATCAATGCATAAAAGGGACACATATGATATTCACTGAAATATTATGGATCCAATGTGGCCGAAGCCGGTGGTAGCGAGGCGTCGATTGGAGGGCTGGTGTTGGGCTAGGAGTTGCCAATTCACCTCTCTCTCATATCCCTATCCTTTTCTTTGTGGCATTTTCTAACCGTAGTTGTGGTGGTTTTATGCTATTTACTAAGATAATTCGAACCTGTGTTTTGTTCCAATCCAGTAAACTAAATTTACTTTACCATTCCGAAGACGTAGATGGGTAAGCTTCAGATGGCAATGATAACACTACTACTGAAGTACTGATCTATCCCTCAGCCCCATATCTTCTTCCTTTCTTTGAGGGCGAATGCTCCAAGTTGTGTTTTAATGTTACAACAATTGCTAACCTTGTATCTATTGCTAAGACTTTTTTATTGCAAAAAACACGGGTCCTAACCTAACCTCAAAAGAACAATATCTCCTGCAGGAAGACCTACTGACACCATATTTGTTATTTTAAGTGGATGAATAGGCAAGGAAAGACTCCTGAGAGCCAGAGGAGTCAAGTTAGCTATTTATTTCTCGCAAAAAATATATTTACAACTATTTATTCCTCTACACAATCAACTTCTATTAAATAGTATATCTAAAAGGACTTTACAGGTAGCAGCTAGCTATTGGTTGTTGACAAGTCCATCCAGGCAACATGTTGTAGTTACCTAACATGCATGTGTACTGGTTCAGCTTGCTATTGAGATTATATGCATGTATCTATGCTGCATTACTGTGTATGATAATATATATAGAGTTGAATTTTCCTGGTCATTTTATGCCTTCTTGCCTAAATTGTTTTTGGCCACAAAGTCCTCTTTCCTAATATGTCCCAGCAGTAGTCTATCTTCCTTATGATACATTCAATGGATTTAGTCAATAACCCAAAACCTAATATTTGTGAGCTCACTCGTGAATTATCAAGTCGTCACTCTTCTCAATTTATAATACATTCACACTACAAATTATACATGTATATATATAGTGTGTTGCTTACTTAAGTGTAAAGTACACCTCTATTCCTCTAATGTATTGTTGATTGTTTAATCAGCATGGACGAGCACGCGAACTCTTGGCGTTTCACTAGCTATGTCAACCATGCATTTGGTGACCCACACATTCGTCTGGAAAATGTGTGTCATTGTTTCCTCTCATTTTTTGGGTATTGTTTGTTATCCTTCTATATTAAAGAGTATAATACTTTCTTTTTACAAAAGGGCTATTTCCTGATTTCATTATCATTAACTAAACAAAGAAATTATAGAAATACAAAACTAAAGTAAATGGATCTAACCATTTGTGACTGAAGGTTTAGCAACAATGCTAGCCTTAAGACAATGCAACATGTGGCCTAGGTTCAACATTTAAAAAAATAAGCAATGACAGGAGCAGCTCCATTCGATCGACAAGTTTTCATGTTTGTTGGAGGGCACCCTGTTGAGGAAGCAAACACCTCTCATACCACTGCTTTTTGTCCTGTTGACGTAGTTTATCTAGCCCTTCAATAAATTAACATAATAATCAATTCGGTAACAAATATAATGACCTACTCCCTCCGTTCCTTTTTATAAGACGTTGTAGACACTTGATCTAATTGTTTAAAACGTCATATAAATGTGAACAAAGGTACTCCCTCCGATCCATAAAAAGTGTCGCACATTTTGTACTAAGTTAGTACAAACTTTGTACTAAGTGGGCGACACTTTTTATGGATCGGAGGGAGTAGTACATAAGTATACAACAATTAAGATAACCAGACTGAAAGCAAGTATTATTACTTAGTCCAAATTCACACAAAATTCCAATTACGCCTACACTAAAACATTCTATCGTTATCTCTGGAACAGTGAGGAATGTCTAGCACACACATATGCGCTAGCTAGAATGTTTGTCAAAGATCCTAAGACTAAAATCACACTAAACTACATAAGTAGCATATTTTGGCAGTGGTCACATAATTTATAGTAGATCATTTGTCCACAGATGGGGCTTTTTAAACCTGGGTTCACATGAAACTAGTAATGGAAATCCCTCAAAAAACACACTTCTAAGTTTCAAAAAACCGTGGAAATTTGTTAGGCTTGTGAACGATAAGTAGATACACAAACATGTGATTTGCAGAAAAAAGATTGACAATTTAAGAGATAGAGATAAATACAAAATTAAATTATTTTACATTTAGCTACATCACAAGTTGTCTGACTTTAAAATAAATAGTCTTTATTTACAGTAATAAGCACATACTGTAAACAATTTATTTATTCTATCAAATTTACATATATCTATTTTTACTCATCCTCCGTATGCATGAAGTGTTTCTCATTTTATTTACTTAGACATTCTTTTGTGAATTTTTGATTATAGCGTACATCTGCCCACTTTCATTGTGATTTTCCTTTTCGCATTGCAGAAAGAACATGGGCCATCTCCATTCATGCATCTCCGCATGAGGTGGTTATCTTTTGTAAGTTTTGTTTTCAAGCATTTACTGACAAATTTCAAGATGAAATTCCGAGGTGAAGGTTCTGAAATATCCAGATGGATACTATTCAACCTAGCCACACGTTCTGATATTTCATAATTATTCAAACATGTCTATATATCATATCTCTATTTACTGGTAGGTAGGACTTTGTTGGTCAACTGTTCATTTGAGGAGGAAAGAAATTATTGGTCAACTAGATAGCTGCTAGTGGTACGTTCGTACGTACTACTACTGCCCAAAGATTGACGTCGAGGGGTAATAATGAATAGATATATTCCATGTGAACAAAATGTGTCTCATGAAACGAACCTTTTACCTTGGACAATAGTGCAGTGTCGTCTAATGCTGTAGTGCAATGGTTTGGTTGAATATTCAACGTTCTCAGTCATGGAAGAGTCAAGGCATCTTACCATCGGCATTCAGTGCTACTATACTTTCTAAGCATTTCCGAGTTTCCGTACATACATTATCTCTTTCTTTCACAGAGAGTTTTTTCTTGATCGATTGGACACTCTTGCATCATTTTATGCATATGGTTTATTCGATTTATACGGTTTTTAGGTTTATATGATATTAATATTTTAGTAAATATGATATAAAATTAAAATACAGGGGCAACTGGATTCAGGCTTAGCTTATAGATGTGTGTGCAAACGTTCACCTACACGCACGACCTGGATTCAGGCTAGCTAGCCACAAGTTAGCTGATTGATTTACCGCCTAGACTAGACACTTGATTGCGGGCTTCAAACCAACAAGACGGAACAAGAGGCACGCCGTCAAATTTGGCATGAGCGTAATGTCCATATTGGTTAATGGGGAGGATTGCAGCAAACACGAGTTTTTGCATGGACCTTTGAGGGGCAAGGTCCAGTGAGCCCATCGTTAAGTGACAATGGTCGATGGTTGCACTGAACGATTATTGTGGCACACTCGTGGACCCGCAACCAGATGACAATAGAGTCGTAAATGGTGGAAGGAGAGGGGGGGGGGGGGCGTAAACACTCAATTGAAGCTGATGGCGAACTCCTGTGAAGATACACGATTTACAGGCTTGCTAATACAAAACTCAATCGACTGAGATTTAACCAAGCCTCGATCGACCTTGCAGCATTTTGTCCCATCATTTGCAACATTTCGTCCTACTAGTTGTAGCATTTCTCTTGTTGGTTGTAGTATGTAATCCCCCATCGATTGTAGCACATCATCTCATTGATCGCAACATCCTCCATTGATGGTAGTAGCATTTTAGTCAGAGTGGTTGTCGCATATGTTATTGTTGTTTGCAGTTCCATCATAATATTTTTCATTGCCGTTTGCAGCATCCAGATGTGCCGGTTGTAGCACCAAGACTTCGCTGACATCATTCGACTGAAATTTCGTTAACTCTCAACCGATTGAGTTGTAGACACACCAACGATTTATATGACGGTCAATGATTTAACCGGAAATAAAGAAGGGGGTGAAGCTATGGTTTGAGTAGGCAATACAAAATCATGCATATTTCAGGAACTAAAACTGATGAGTGTGAAATAATTGTTTATTGCATATCAGGGCAATTTTGCTAGTAATAATAGTATTAAGTCTTGAGCTGAAGAAGAAAAAAAGTTGGGGTGGGAGCATGGTCCCTAACTGCCACGTGCCACGACGGCGATGACAATGGATGGGTCTAGGCGAGGAAGGTGGTGAGCCTGGCGCATGCCTCCACGACCTTGTCCCTGCTGTTGAAGGCGCTGACCCTGACGAAGCCCTCACCGCCGGGGCCGAACCCGCTTCCCGGCACGGTGATGACATGCGTCTTGTCGAGGATCTCGGCGAACACGTCCCAAGACCGGCGGCCGGGGAAGAGGCGCACCCAGACGTAGGGCGAGTCGTCGCCGCCGTACACCTCCTTGCCCAGCGCCGTGAAGGTGTCCACCAGCACCCGCGCGTTCTCCTTGTACCCGGCCACCACGCGCGCCACGGCGTCGCGCCCCTCCTCCGAGGACAGGCACGCCAGCCCGCCCACCTGCGCCACGCTGGACGCGCCGTTGAAGCAGGTGCACACGACGCGGTCGAAGTCCCGGGCCACGCGGGTGCCGTCGGCGTAGAGCAGCTCGTCGGGGACGACGGCCCACCCCAGCCGCACGCCCGTGAACCCGGCGAACTTGGAGAATGAGGAGATCTCAATGGCCACCTCCCGCGCCCCGGGCACCTCATAGATGGACCTGGGCTTGCCGTCTGAGACGTAGGAGGCGTAGGCGGAATCGAAGACGACGATGGAGCCGTTGCGGCGCGCGAAGTCGACGAGCTGGCGCAGCTGGTCGCGGGACGCGGCGTGGCCTGTGGGGTTGTTGGGCGAGCAGAAGAAGATGATGTCGGTGCGTGGCACGCGCGACAGGTCCGGGAAGAAGCCGTTCTCCGGCGCGCACCGCATGTACTCGATCCCGGCGTACCTGCCGCCGGACTCCTCGTCCGCCGACCCCGTCTGCCCCATGATCACGCCGTTGTCCACGTACCCCGGGAAGGTGGGATCCTGGACAGCAATGGTCACGTCTCTCCCGAACATCATCTGCAACCGTCATCACAAGGTGAAACAAGATGAGATTTACATATACCCAAGTGGGTTTATCTCTTGTTTCAATGGATTGAAAACCAGTAGTAGTTTTGCTGAACCTGAAGGCGAGCGATGTCGCACTGTGCTCCGTCAGAGATAAACACCTCGCTTTCTCGTATCCTCATGTCTGGGTATACCACGTCAGCAATGGCCTTCCTCAGACTCTGCATGCATGGATGCATCTGTTAGCTAATTTGTGAGGCACTTAATTATCTCTTGTTTGACTAAGAAATCTTGTGGTAAAATCAGCCCTTTTCTTCAAAATTATGATGATGAATCCAAGAGTGTGTTGCTGCAAAGTGCAGACTGCAGATTAGTTACCTTCTGCCCTTGCTCTGGCCCATAGCCTTGGTACCCTTCAGGAGTTGATAACGCAAGCGTGTACTGAAAGAACAGGTAGAAATTTTTGTAAATTGTTCAGAAAATAAATCTGCTAGTTAATTTCAGCTCTAGCTACCTAGTTACATCAAAGTCAAGCAGCAAAAGCGAGCGTAAATTTGTTCCGGGGTCGCAGTCGTCCAGAGATGTCGACATAAAATAATGCATGGCAAGACACATCTTCTTCAACGGAGACGGCCATGCATTGACCAGTACTCGTAATTGAGAGCTTCGAAAGCATTTTGAGTGTACTTATTTTATGAGTGGCCAAGAGCTGTACGCCGATCCACAAATGATACAGTACTACAACAAATATGTGTAGGCATCGATCGATCACAAGGAACAAGCTAGCTACTGCATAGACTAGTCCACGGGTACTACTAATTAGATGCAGCCATGTCCCCATGCGCATGCAGTTGCAGACACCTTATCCTACTGCTTCCATATATCACCTGGATCATCAATCAGAGATGATAGAAGTTCTCCAATCAAACTTCTCCTATCCGCTTGTACTACTGCCCAATTTTAGGTGTTCGTGGCAGTACATACGAGGAAAGAGACGCAGGCATGGCGACAAAGAAAGAAAGCTTGCATGCATAGAATGTAGCATGTAAATGGAATGTCATTGGAGATAAGGATTTGACAAGTCAAATTTGATGCGATCTTAACAAGAATCTAGCTATGCTAGCACTAGCTGGCTGGCTATCTCAGACGACGCCGCGTGGTCTCCTTCTCTGCTTGGGAGAAAGTTCTTCTGTGCACGTGTATGTGTAGTTAACCATTGAGGATCAGATACGATACGTCACGCTAATTAATTAGTAGATTAACCTCCATAGAAATTATCATCCACACTAGTTCTTCTGAGCAACGAATCCTGCATGCGTCGTCAGTGTTTAGTCGGATGAAAAGCTCCCGGAAACATGCATCCTGAAGCGTAATGAAAACGCCCCGGAAATGATGAGGATCTGAGACGTTCAGGGAAAACGCCGTTTTAATAAAAGCCACACAAAACAGATAAGAACGCCTTGCAATTCTAATATTCTATACGTGCTGTAGTGTTTGGTTAAATCTGTGTAGCTCGTGAGATACTGGAAGTTGAATTAACCAGCCAAGTTCTTGCCTTGCATATTTGCTATGTCAACCATTCATGCTCTTTGTATATGTCTTCTACTATATAGATCATGAGAAGTATCCGTGAAATTATTGGGCATTTGCGCATGAAATAGACTCAACTAATTAATCAGCTAGCTCCCGTGTTGTATTTGGCTAGGTCTGCAGGGATCGACGAAGGATTTTATAATAAGATCACGATAATAATTAAATCTAATCAAATATGTGAGAGGATATCTTGTGTAGATTTGATGTAGTACCATTTCATTTATGAAACGGACCTGTAAATCATGTGGAACGCATATCTTCAAGAGTAACTAAGTAAATATATGGAGTATATTGCTAGAACAGTAGAACCATGTAAAAACAGCACTAATTTATGGCTTCGGAGAAGAAAGGATTTATAGATATACCTCGGCCATGGCCGATGTGACGATGCTTGGTATGGGTTGGGTTGTGTCGCCGATACCCAAGCTGATGACCTTGGCGTCTGGGTACTTCTTCTGGTGTGCTTCACGTCTCATGCTAATCTGAACCACCCAAAGCATGAACAGTTAAACGCGTCATATATTGGTTAGTGAGTGAAGAACAGTCACATGCATGCTCAAATGACAGTGGAATCTCCAAATCTTCTGTACCTCTGGGAATAAGTACCCGTTCTGAAGCTTGGCCAAGTTTGGATTGCGAAGCACGCTCGTCCCAGAAGCTGAATTCGTTGCAGCAGTGATATATTAGGATTCGAGATGCAGAAATTAAGGGAGTGCCAAACATTTAGGAGATGGCAGAAATCAAAGAAAGAAACCATGCCGTGCATCTTCGAGCATAAAATAAACACAGTGCCTACGTACTGACAAAGAAAAAACACAGCACCTGTTCCCCTCTTTACAGGAGGTGCAACATCCAGTGGAAGGACAGCCTTCTCAAGTACCCTGCTTGGAATGATCAAACAAAACAAAATTAGACACATGATCATGTTGAGCCCCACTTCATGAAATTAACACGCAAGGATCGTTGATCCATGATATATACACAACGAAAAGCACAACATACTGTGTATGCAGTAAGTACATACTTGGAGATCATATTTGTCGGCATGGTCGATGTTGGAGCCTTGGACTAGTGCAGAGAGCCTCTCGATTCAGAGAGTGGCTTGATGCGAGGTTGCTATAGCCAGCAGCGAGGTAGCTCTCTTGGGGATAAGAAACAATGGAGCTCCTGGATGTATTTATAGAGCTGGGGGAGCACACAATTAACCAAAGGTGGCAGTTGGCAAGAGAACACAGCGAGCAATGCTTGATTTTATAGGAAGCCTAGCTAGCTAACCGGCGTTGAAAAGTAGCCTTTGCACCGGCTGGTCCACTTTGAAAAATGCAGTCCATGGTCGGAAGCAATCCGATTTTGATTTCAAGCAGATATACGATTTCTAGCAGTTTAGGCAGTCTTCGGCTAGGCAAGGTCCCCAATCTCCCCTCTTGGACAATTTTGGTTTGTGGTGTCCACACCTGCACTGCCAGAATGCGGGCCACGTGTACTCGCAGTGGACGGACTACATGTGTGATTTCCCTGGCAATGGCGCTGTCGGTCCATCTCACCAAACCATGCCTGTCTGAATTTGGTCACAATTCAGATGTTGAAATCTTCTTATCCTAGAGGTGAAGAGTAATTCGTTTCTTGTATATCTAAAAGAACTCGAAAAGGGGGGCTTTTGCACCAACTAATAATGTACACAAACATATGTTGAAGTTGCCGACGAAAACCAGCTCTTGGGGCGACTGTTGTTTGAGACCCTAGCCTTGAAAATTAACTTATCTATCTACTACCACAAAGATAGCAAACTGATTCTAATATCATATGATTATGATATGTGTAACTTAGCAAAAAGACACATTTCTAAGTTTCTAAAAATTGTGAAAAAAAAATCATACATGTACAGTATAGATAGGGTCACACAAATGTGAGTTGTGGTAAAATAATGCGATCATCTGTTTACATTTCAAGACATTTTTACATTACATTATTGTAATTTAATTACTAAAGCTCAACATATAGTAACTTCGTCTATTAATTTGCCTCAGGTCGGAGATCATCATATTTTTCTATCAAATTTTGTATATGTCTACATATATAGTTACTTGCCTGATTTTCTTCGTAATTATTCAACACTCACAAATATGTCTTTTCACTAAGTTGCTATATTATGATCATATGATCCTAGGATCATAAAAATATTGTTTTCAACTACCATACCTCATCGCTATAAAGCATTGGTCAGTCGGTGCATCATCAAATAACTACTCCAAGACCATGCCTTAAAGAACTCAAATGGTGATCTTTGTCCAGCCAGCAAAGGTCATACTAAGGGTTCTCTCTCTAAAATTCAAGCTTCAAAAAATATCTTCAATAAAGAAATGACACATTTACTATGTTTGTGGATCTAAGTGGTAAGATAAAGATCGAATCACAACCTAGATGAGCTACATATGATTTTATTTCGCATTTAAAACACTGAATGCAACGCTGTACATGCATGTTGTCTATCGAAGGCCAAAAAGGTAAAAGATTATAAATTCACCATGACTAACCTAGGTATCATGGATACGTCATCGAAAACTTAAAGAACAAACACATGTTGCCAAACTTGTGATATGATCTCTCGTGGGGCGAGTAAAACCACCTCAACCTATCACCCAGGTAATGCCTGGTCATCAAGACCATGTTTCATTTCGGGTTAGGCGGATTTGATAAGCGATCAAATATTTAATATTAGTGGTGAAGGTTATAAAATCTAAAAATAATACCAAGTGGAATGGTCAGAATCTATTGTTACCTTCGAATCTAAACAACACTACTCCACGTAATTAAAACCTTGCGCCCACCCCCCCCTCCCCTCTTGTTTAGACTCTCCTCTTCTCCGTTGCTCTTCCCTATTTCCTATTCCAGGTTGACTCAGGTGCGACATTGTGTCGCTGCCCGTCCTATGTGGGGCGTTAAGTTAGGGTTTGGCTATGGGACTTTTTCGATCGAGCGATCCATAGATTTTTGTGGCGGTAGTTAATGATTCTTCTTATTTTCGGGAGGATCAAGAACTTGAGGAGATGATGATACATTGGGGAAGAAGACTTGGATGATATGATCTATGTGGATGAACAACCGCAGTTGTTGGCGGCAACCCATTGGTGGTGCATTGAATCACTTTTGGTTCTTCAAGAACACATGAGGAACGCGTGGGATCTAGTTTAGATCTCTTGGAGGTAATCTCTATATAAAATGTGATTTTCATGTCTGGGGCATTGGGACATTCTAGTCCTGCTTGTGTCATATGATATCTTCACTAGATTGTCTTTAGTTGATCTGGATAGTTTCAAAATATGGATCTAGATACCTAATCTTCTTTGGTTTTGGTCCTTTGGTTAAACCCCTAGTGGCTAAACTAGGGGAGTTCTATGTTGAGGAGAGAGGATCTAGTGATTTTGCAAGTACTTTTTACAGACTTATGGTGATCTTAGAAGTTGGGAAGACCCTAAAGAATCATGTTTCAATTGTGAACGGGCAAAACTGATAGAATTTTAGAGTAAAATATGAAAGGCTCCCGGGTTGGTGTGATGTATGTGGGACGATTGGTAATATATATGCTGAGCACGATGCTGGTGTTCAGCTGCCTTTAGTGTTGATTTCAAGGACCTTCATGCAACATGGAGTATGTGAATTCGCGGGCATGGCAGAAGTTGTAGCCGAGGCGCTGTCAAAGATGCGGATAGGCACCAATCACCTTTTAATTGGTCAAATGAAGATGTTGACATGGATGTGGACAAAATAGAAGCAGGTTGAATGATGGAGATGAGGCTGGTCTAGGTAGGAAAGGAGGTATGGTAGGTTTGGGTATTGGAGATTTGAAGGAGCAACCTCCACCTTCCCATGGTGATTAGCTCTTTTTTAGCAAATTCCAGTGCAATTGTTCCCCCGAGTGCGCCCCCATAAAAAGATCGTAATAGGACTAAAATCAAAGTGGTTAATGCAAGTGGAGGTTCATAAAACAAGACATAGAAACATTTCATCATCGGCGAGCTCCCTCGAGGATTGCTATCAGAACCAATGAATTTCATCAGTGGGAACTGTCATGGAGGGAGGAATTCTTGGGCAATATCTTTCAAAAAAATATCACTCGCACTCCCCCAAGTTTGTTTTTACACTTAGTAGAGAAAAGGAAGAAAAGGTGAGAAGTAAAAGGGGGCGTCTCGGTCTTCCAGGTTTTGAAAGTATCGGTGGTAGAGGTATGAGTAGTTGACTTCTTTTGTTTTGGCACGAATCTTGTCAGGATGATATCTTGAATAAAGAGAACCACTACATTCATGTTGTGGTATGGTTATCTGAGGGATCTATCAATGCAAATTAACTTGTGTTTATGGATATCCTAGTGTAGAGAACCGCCATCTCATGTGGAACAACCTCTAAGGTATTAGCATAGTCTCATATTTACCTTAGCTCGTTATTGGAGATTTTAACAAGGCACTTTGGGACTTTGACCATCTTTCCGATACCCCTCGCTCTGAGCCATATATGGTTATTTTCTAGGACACTGTTGGGATACACGGTATTGTTGATTTGCACTTCTGAGATGTTATGTTTATGTATGATCGATAATATGAAGGGTGGTTAAGAGAACGTCAAGATGCGGTTGGATTGGGTTGTGGCAACAAACACATGGCGCAACATCTTTTCTTTGTCGATTTTTCAGCACTTGGCATTTCCCTGTTTGAATCATGTTATGGTGTTGCTTAATGGGAACCAGAGGCTGGCTTGCGGGTTCTCGAGTTGATAGTCCTATGGGAAATGGATCCAATGTTGACAAAAACTATAAAGAAATCTTGACTCCTGTCTTAGGCTTGAAATAAGAGACTTTCTATTATCCATGCGAAGGGAAGACTGTGATTACATATGACCACCCGACCATCTCCTCACATGTGATAATGGTTGACGAGCCTCTGCTGAGCTGAAAGTTATCCCCTTCGGGATGGGTGAATATTTATTCCGATGGCTCGTATTCCTCAGATGGGAAATCGAGAGATGGTTTTGTATTGCATATACTTGGTCTATCGTTCTTTTTCCCTCCTACATAGATTTTTTTTCTTGTCGGGTGATTTAGAATAGAAATAATGTGCTTGTATGTAGGTCTTATCACTATGTTTGATGAGGTGTGACCTTCATGTGTTATTGAGGTGATTTCTCTTGAATCAGAAAAGATGATTCAATCCAACGACATAGACAGATCGGTGTATTCTTATTTTATGAAGGAAATCAGAAAGCTCTTGAGTCTTGTAGTACCATTATTACTCATATGGGGGTGTTCTGAGCATAAAGTCAACAATATTTCAGGAAACAATTACTCTCTTAGAAAGTAGAACTATAATCTCGCTCCTTCCATGTGTCATTGAAGTGAATCTTGCTATATGTAACCCTATTGTGATTTGATTAATACAAGTTTCTCCTTGCAAAACAAAGTTTTTAAATTTTATAAATGTAGGTATCTGATGGTACGAATTAACGCCCCCTCGTTGGTTACCCAAAGTGGAAGGTTGAGATGTAGATAGCAGCAATTTCCCTTAGCGAAGATGCTAAGGTTGAGTGTGGAACCAGTAGGACTCCAACAACGATAAGTAGGTGGTTCGGCAAGTGATGCGCCGTTTGAAGATAATCACTTGCTTCTCCTGGACCTGCACACACATCAAATAACTTTTCTTCCCAACGAGTACAGAGGAGTTGTCAATTGCTCCGGCCTTGTTGTTTACAAAGGATAAAACACACGGGATAATAATGATAGTGATAGCAACGGAAAAGTAAATAAAGCAGTAAATTGATAGTGGGTGTAAACAGTATTGGAAATATGGACCGGGGTCCTATGATGTTCACTAGTGATGTCTCTCTCCCAAAAGACGATAAAAATAAACATGCGAGGTAAACAAATTACAGCTGGACAATTGACAGGATTATGTGCGCAAACCAATGCTAATTATGCTATAAAGAAAGGAAAAGGCTCAAAAGCATGGGCGGTACGCCAAGACAAGTAGACCGAAATCCATCTGATCTACCTACTAATCATCCACCTTGAGATATCTATCCAGAACATCTCGCTGATATTAAGTTGCGAATCCCACCCAAAGTGTAAACTCAAAGCAACAGATAACTGCATTAAAGAACTTTGCGTAAAGTAAACAATCCTTGCACCCGCAAGTACAAGAATCGTTGTTTTCCCCCTTGTGGCAACAACACATCCCCTAGACTCATGTTTCTGTCACTCAAGCTAGTCATCGGGGGGCATGAACCCACAATCATGCATAACGCTCCCTCTTGGAGTCACTACCTACTACTTGGCCAAAGCAATAAACAGCAACGGAGAACATGCAAGAATTACTCTAGAACATAAATATAAAAGAGGAGAATCAAATATATTACTCAAACACAATCTGAACATAATCTCATAATCCATCGGATCCCAGCAGACTCAGCATAGCAACAACAGAAATATTACATATGTGCCTCGATCATGTAGGGCAGCTCACGAGGTCTAATCCATGAAGAACAAAGAGGGGAGGAGAACATCACATAGCTACTAATCATAGACCCATGGCCCAAGGTGGACTACTCACGGTTCATCCGGGAACCATCCATGGTGGTGGAGGAGCTCCCGGAGGTGGTTCCTCCCTCCGGCAGGGTGCCGGGAAGAGGTCTTCTGGTTCTCCCGATCTTGGAGGCGCGGCGGTGATATGTCCAAAACGTATCTATAATTCCTGCTTGCTCCATGCATGTTTTGTGTGATATTGCTATGATCTAGATACACTTTCATACACTTTTGATCATATTTGGACTAACCTATTAACTCAGTGCACCACAGTGCCAGTTCCTGTTTTCTGCTGTTTTTCTATTTCAGTTTTCCCCCATATAAAAAGTGCCAGAAAAATTCCGAGAAAAATATAGGAAAAATCAGCGTACAGGAAGCTTCGCGAAGAGCCCGAGTGGGGCCAGCGGGGAGCCAGGGGTGGCCGCCCCCTTCGCCTATATATTCCCCGTGAGGGGAGCCTGGGCCACCCGGCGCGGCCACCCCCTGGGCCGCGCCAGGGGGGCGCCTGGGGCCCCTGGTCCACCTCTGGCTGCCCCCCTTCGCCTATATATTCCCCGTGACGTGAAACCCTCGAGGACAGAACCATTTTTCGCGATCTCGCCTCTGTTCCGCCACCGCCGCGCTTCCGAGATCGGGAGCACCTGAAGACCTCTTCCCGGCACCCTACCGGAGGGAGGGTTGACCTCCGGGAGTCTCCTCTCCACCATGGATGCTTCCCGGATGTCTTGTGAGTAGTTTTCCTTGGACCATGGGTCCGTGATCAGTAGCTATGTGATGTTCTCCTCCCCTCTTTGTTCTTCATGGTTTAGACCTCGTGAGCTGCCCTACATGATCGAGGCACTTTTGTAATCTTTCTGTTGTTGCTATGCTGAGTTTGATGGGATCTGATGGATTATGAGATTATGTTCAGATTGTGATTGAGTAATATATTTGGTTCTTATCTCTTATATTTTTGTTCCTAAGTAATTCTTGCATGTTCTCCGTTGCTGTTTATTGCTTTGGCCAAGTAGTAGGTAGTAACCCCAAGAGGGAACGTTTTGCTCGATTGTGGGTTCATGCCCCCCGATGATACGCTTGAGTCACAGAAACATGAGTCTAGGGGATGTGTTGTTGCCACAAGGGGGAAAACAACGGTGCTTGTAACCGCGGTTGCAAGGATTGTTTACTTTATGCAAAGTGCTTTTTAATGCAGTTGTCTGTTGCTTTGGGTTTACACTTTGGGTGGGGCTCGCAACTTAATACCAGCGAGATGTTCTGGATAGACATCTCAAGGTGGATGATTAGTAGTAGATGCAGTTGGATTTCGGTCTACTTATTTTTGCGTACTGCCCATGCTTTTGAGCCTCTTCCTTTCTTTTGTAACACAGTTAGCATTGCGGTGCGGTCATAATCCTGTCAATTGCCCTTCTGTAATTTGTTCACCTCGCATAGCAGTTTTATCGTCTTTTGGGAGAGAGACATCACTAGTGAACATCACGTATCCTGGTCCATATCCTCATTTCTGTTTACACGCTCATTTACTTTTCTGCTTTTACTTTCAGTTGCTATCATTATCCCTTGCGTTTGATCCTTTGTGAACAACAAGACCGGAGAGATTGACAACCTCTCTGAACTTCGTTGGGAACAAAGTTATTTGTGTCTGTGTGCAGGTCCGCGTCAGTTGCGCCGCTGACACCTACTTATCATCTCTGGAGTCCTACTGGAGACAAACCTTGGTATCTTTACTGAGGAAAATTTTCTGCTGTGCTACATCACGCCTTCCACTTGGGGTTTACCAACGAAGGGCGAGAAATCACTATCATTACCTCGCACATCAAGCCAAATTTCTGGCGCCGTTGCCGGGGACTCCGAGTGCTAAGATAGGGGAGTTGCACACTACCCTTTACCTTTGTTTTTTAGTCTTGTTAGTTTACCTTTCAGTTTTTATCTTTGTGTCTTATATCAAAAATCACAAAAAAAAATCTGCCACACTTGCTGCTGCTATGGGTTCCACTGAAAACACCAAGTTGTGTGACTTCACTAGTCATAACAACCAAGACTTTATCTGCACCCCCATTGCCACACCTGCCACTTCAGCTACCTCTTATGAAATTAAACCACCCATTGCTAAAGAAGTTGAAACCGTGAAAACATTGGAAGAAATACCTCTCTTTGATAATTCTATAAATGAATCTTCCATTGATTTTCCGCCTTTTGGTTTTCTCCCTAGAAGTATCTTCATTAGGCCTTTATTTGAAAGACCTCTTAAGACTAGTAGTACAATTGAAGAGCTTTTTGATGATCTTGATAATGATTCGATTGCTACAACTTGATCTTTTGTATCATGCCTAGCTTAAAGGCATAAAATAAAGCGCTTTCAAGAGGCAGCCCGCAACGAATTTAGGTTTTTCTTTTTGCTTTTTTTGTGTCTTGATGTTTGTTACTACTGTAGCAACATCATTGTGTCTTTATTTTTCAGCTTTGTGCCAAGTTATAGCCTCTTATGATAAGGGAAGCAAAAGTTGTGACATGCTGTCCAGAAAACAGATTATGTCCCTTGACAGAAAAATTCGAATCAAATCACCAGATCATCTTTTTGATCTGAATTATTTTGACAGCGTGCTCTATACAATTGTGAAACTTTCGTATTTTCTGAGTTTTTTTATTTGAGTTGAATAAGTGCCCCTAAAAAATTCTTTACTACCTGTTGTTCTGTTTTTCACAGATTCTGCCACGTTTTGTCTCTCCTAACTTTTGCAAACCTTAAGCTTGCTTTTTCTTTGCAAAATTTTTTTGGCACTCTTGAGAAACAGTAGATCTTCAAGAATATCTTTATATCCAGTGGGGAAATATTATTTTATTAAGGGTACTAACCTCTGTAATCAGCTTATGATGAGTTATGTATGAAGGGAGTTTTCAAGTGTGCGATGGAAGATGATGAAAGAAGATCCAGGAGTGTCAAGCGCTCAAGCTTGGGGATGCCCCCATGCATCCCCAATAAATATTCAAGGAGACTCAAGCGTCTAAGCTTGGGTATGACCCCGTGCATCCCCTTCTCCATCAACAATCATAAGTTCGTCCTTCGTCTCACTATATTTTTATCACTTCATGCGTTATGTGCTATGCTTGGAGCGTCTCGCTCTTAGGTTTTATTTTTAGTTTTCTTTAGTTTTGCCTACTGTTCATAACAAGTTAGACCCCGTCTTACTTTGTGTGGGAGAGAAACATGCTCCAATTTCAAAATCTAGAACACATCATAGGAGTTTTCCTGCTTATCTTTTTGTTGTTGTGTGTTCTTTATCTTTTCATAGTTGCTGCCATGTTTAGTTTTAGTCTTAGTTTGTCTTTAGCAAGAGCCTTGGCTTTTGTTTAGTCTGTTGCTGGAACTCTTTTTAGTTTTCATGTTTATCTTGTTAAAGAGAGTTGGTTGTTGCACTGAGTTGTGTTTTGCCTTGGAAGTAGGTAATTGAGGTTGCTATTTAATTCTAGTAGTAACTTGCAATAGTTTTGAAGTTTTGATGTGAGTAATGTTTGAACTTTTGGTGTCAAGATCTCTAGCCTATTAGTGATAGGTGTCGTATTTTGGGCAATCCGTGTGTATTTTCAAAACCTACAAAACTAGTTGAGAACTCTAGCTACTAGATGGATCACTAATCTTTGGAGGGATCGAATATTAGAGTACACTCACGTACCATGAGTCGAGGATGCGCAAGGATAACCAAACCCCCATACACTCCTCCTCGAGGTACTTGTCTCTTTGTGAACCTCCTTATTAGATTGAGAGTTACCGATAATAAGTGCATGAGTTCTTCGGACTAATGTAAGTATTGAAAGTTGACACTTCCACCTTCCCATATTTTTCTAGCCTCTCACGTGCCGTCATTGCCTTCTTCTCACTCCAAGAGTTGGTGTCCACCTTCGGCGGTACATCCAAACCCTTGGCATGATACGCTCTATCATCATAAACCTCCTTATATATATCTTTCCTCAAAACAGCCACCATACCTACCTATCAAGGCATTTCCAAAGCCTTTCCGAGATATATTGCCATGCAACATCCACCTCTTCATGACTTGATCTTCATGTCATACATGTTCCTGCTACACTGGCAGCGACATACATTGCATACATCATGATAGTTACATCTTATTTATGATTTTGAGTACCTTGTAAAGTGTGAAAGATCTCCTTTACCTTCTTATAAAATAGAGTGTTTCCCTTAAGTGAGAAAAAGATCCCAAAGTGTACACAATAAAAGATCCCAAAGAGGACAAATGAGAGTTAAATAGAAAAAGCCTTTGAGGCCACAAAAAAATAGAAAAAAATAGAAAAAAGAGAAAAAGAAATAAAAAGAGAGAAAGGGGCAACACTACTATCATTTTGAGGGATCCACACTAGTACTCCCTTTATATCCTTGTACTCTATAGAGATGATCATTATGCATATAGCTATGTGGGGACCTTCACACTATAGAACTTGGCTTGCATATTCCAAGGATGAGCCTCCTCAAACGAGCTCTAGGTCTTCATGAGCGAGCAAGTTATATGCACCCCCACTAGTTCCATTGGAGAGCTTCCTAGCTCGTATGTGCATCCGTTGAATGGCAATCCCTACTCCTCACATAAAATCTATCATTTGGCATCTCTTGCCTATGATTGTCCTCATTGATGTGATCCTTTCTCACCCTTTTTGTCTTCCTCTTCCACACTATTTCTCTCTTTGCCATCCAAAGTGTCAACTCTCGTGCTTACGCTCATCCATTGCATGAGTGCTCAAAATATTGAAAAAGGAGTGGATCAAATTGACTTGTACCTGGCTAGTGGTTTGGGGACGAGTCAAGATAAGATTCCAGAAAAATACCAAGTGTGAAACTTTAGTAGATTGAGTTCTCAACAAATAAATGTTTTTTTCTCGTATTCCCTATCCCCCTTCTTGCACGCAAACACCATTTGGAGACATTCGAGTCACGGACAGCGAGAGCTCTTGCACCTAATGTTCTTTTGTTACTTGTTTCAATGCTAATATAGACTGTTGCATGTTATGACTTGAACTGAATCTCTAACCTTGATTGCTTTACTTTTCAAAGTTCTTATATGGTTGCTAGCATGTCACCACAGAAATTATGCCGTTATCATTTACCTACTCGAGGACGAGCAGGAATTAAGCTTGGGGATGTTGATACGTCCAAAACGTATCTATAATTTATGCTTGCTCCATGCATGTTTTGTGTGATATTGCTATGATATAGATACACTTTCATACACTTTTGATCATATTTGGACTAACCTATTAACTCAGTGCACCACAGTGCCAGTTCCTGTTTTTTGCTGTTTTTCTATTTCAGTTTTCCCCCATATAAAAAGTGCCAGAAAAATTCCAGGAAAAATAAAGGAAAAATCTGCGTACAGGAAGCTTCGCGAAGAGCCCGAGTGGGGCCAGGGGGGAGCCAGGGGTGGCCCAGGCGGCCACCCGGCGCGTCCACCCCCTGGGCCGCGCCAGGGGGCGCCAGGGGGCCCTGGTCCACCTCTGGCTGCCCCCCTTCGCCTATATATTCCCCGTGACGTGAAACCCTCGAGGACAGAACCCTTTTTCGTGATCTCGCCTCTGTTCCGCCGCCGCCGCGCTTCCGAGATCGGGAGCACCAGAAGACCTCTTCCCGGCACCCTGCCGGACGGAGGGTTGACCTCCGGGAGTCTCCTCTCCACCATGGATGCTTCCCGGATGTCTTGTGAGTAGTTTTCCTTGGACCATGGGTCCGTGATCAGTATCTATGTGATGTTCTCCTCCCCTCTTTGTTCTTCATGGTTTAGACCTCGTGAGCTGCCCTACATGATCGAGGCACTTTTGTAATCTTTCTGCTATTGCTATGCTGAGTTTGATGGGATCTGATGGAATATGAGATTATGTTCAGATTGTGATTGAGTAATATATTTGGTTCTTATCTCTTATATTTTTGTTTCTAAGTAATTCTTGCATGTTCTCCGTTGCTGTTTATTGCTTTGGCCAAGTAGTAGGTAGTAACCCCAAGAGGGAACGTTTTGCTCGATTGTGGGTTCATGCCCCCCGATGACACGCTTGAGTGACAGAAACATGAGTCTAGGGGATGTGTTGTTGCCACAAGGGGGAAAACAACGGTGCTTGTAACCGCGGTTGCAAGGATTGTTTACTTTACGCAAAGTGCTTTTTAATGCAGTTGTATGTTGCTTTGGGTTTACACTTTGGGTGGGGCTCGCAACTTAATACCAGCGAGATGTTCTGGATAGACATCTCAAGGTGGATGATTAGTAGTAGATGCAGTTGGATTTCGGTCTACTTATTTTGGCGTACTGCCCATGATTTTGAGCCTCTTCCTTTCTTTTGTAACATAGTTAGCATTGCGGTGCGTTCATAATCCTGTCAATTGCCCTTCTGTAATTTTTTCACCTCGCATAGCAGTTTTATCGTCTTTTGGGAGAGAGACATCACTAGTGAACATCACGTATCCCGGTCCATATCCTCATTACTGTTTACACGCTCATTTACTTTTCTGCTTTTACTTTCAGTTGCTATCATTATCCCTTGCGTTTGATCCTTTGTGAACAACAAGACTGGAGAGATTGACAACCTCTCTGAACTTCGTTGGGAACAAAGTTATTTGTGTCTGTGTGCAGGTCCGCGTTAGTTGCGCCGCTGACACCTACTTATCATCTCTGGAGTCCTACTGGAGACAAACCTTGGTATCTTTACTGAGGGAAATTTGTTGTTGTGCTACATCACGCCTTCCACTTGGGGTTTACCAACGAAGGGCGAGAAATCACTATCATTACCTCGCACATCAGGCGGCGGCGGAACAGAGGAGAGATCGCGAAAAAGGGTTCCCGTCCCGGGGGTTTCTCGTCACGAGGAATAAATAGGCGAAGGGGGGGGGACCAGGGGTCCAGGCGGCCCCCTGGCGCGGCCCCACCCTAGGGCACGCCGGGAGGGCGCCTGGGGCCTTGGTGGGTCCCCTCTGCCCCCCCCCCCCTCGGTGATTCCCGAAGCTTCTTCTACGCTGATTTTTATTGGATTTTTCCCGAATTTTTGGAGCACTTTTAATATGGGGGGAACCTGAAATAGAAAAACAGCAGAAAATAGGAACTGGCACTGGGGTGCACTGAGTTAATAGGTTAGTCCAAATATGATCAAAAGTGTATGGAAGTTCATCAATATCATATCAATATCACACAAAAGAGGCATGGAGCAAGCAGAAATTATAGATACGTTTTGGATGTATCAACATCCCCAAGCTTAATTCCTGCTCGTCCTCGAGTAGGTAAATGATAAAAGCATAATTTCTGTGGTGACATGCTAACAACCATATAAGAACTTTTAAGTAAAGCAATCAAGGCATGCAATTCAATTCAAGTCATAACAGGCAAGAGTCTATATTTAGCATTGAAACAAGCAACATAAGAACATAAAGGTGCAAGAGCTCTCGTTGTCCGTGACTCGAATGTCTCCAAATGTTGTTTGCGTGCAAGAAAGGGGATAGGGATATACGAGAAAAAGTATTTTTGTGTTGAGAACTTAATCTACTAAAGTTTCACACTTTGTCTTATTTGGAATCTTATCTTGACTCATCCCCAGACCACTAGCCAGATACAAGTCAAAATGATCCACTCCTTTTCGAAATTTTGAGCACTCATGCAATGCATAAGCGTAAGCAAGAAAGTTGACACTTAGGATGGAAAAGAGAGAAAATGGTGGAGGAGGAAGACAAAAAGGTGTGAAGGGCTCACATCAATGAGGACAATCATAGGCGAGAGAAAGCCAAATGATAGATATGATGTGAGGAGTAGGGATTGCCATGCAGCGGATGCACATATGAGCTAAGGTAAGCTCTCCAATGGAAATAGTGGGGGTGCATCCAACTTGCTTGCTCAAGAAGACCTAGAGCTCATTTGAGGAGGCTCATCATTGGAATATACAAGCCAAGTTCTATAGTGTGAAGGTCCCCACATAGCTATATGCATAAATGATAATATCTATGGAGTACAAGATATAAGAGGGAGTACGAGTGTGGATCTCTCAAAAGGAATAGTAGTGTGCCCCCTTCTCTCTTTTTATTTCTTTTTCTCTTTTTTTATTTATTTTTTGTATTTTTTTGGTGGCCTCAATGGCTCTTTCTAATTCTCTCATTTGTCCTCTTTGGGATCTTTTGATTTTGTCCTCTTTGGGATCTTTTAATTTGTCCACTTTGGGATCTTTTCCTCACTTTAGGGGCAACACTCTATATATTACAAAAACTATAGAAGATCTTTCACACTTTACAAGGTACTCAAATCATAAAGAAGATGTAACTATCATGATGTATGCAAATGTATGTCTCTGCCAGTGTAGCAGGATATGCAATGATACTAGCGCGTCATGTAGCAATGATTAGGGCAAAGCCCAACTAGCATGCGGCTCATCGATAAAGCAAGTAGCATGTATGACATGAAGATCAAGTCATGAGAATATGGATGTTGCATGGAAATATATCTCGGAAAGGCTATGGAAATGCCTTGGTAGGTAGGTATGGCGGCTGTTTTGAGGAAGGATATAAGGAGGCTTATGATGACAGAGTGTATCATGCCAAGGGTTTGGATGTACCGGCGAAGGTGGACGCCAACTCTCGGAGTGAGAAGAAAGCAATGCACGGCACAGGAGAGGCTAGAAAAATATGGGAAGGTGGAAGTGTCAACTTTCGAATACTCACATTAGTCCGAAGAACTCATGCACTTATTATCGGTAACTCTCAATCTAATAAGGAGGTTTCACAAAGAGACAAGTACCCCGAGGAGGAGTTTATGGGGGTTTGGTTATCCTTGCGCATCCTCGACTCATGGTACGTGAGTGTACTCTAATATTCGACCTCTCAGAAGAGTAGTGATCCATCTAGTAGCTAAAGTTCTCAACTAATTTTGTAAGTTTTGAAAATAAACACGGATTGCCCAAACTACGAAATCTATCACTAATAGGCTAAAGCTCTTGACACCAAAAGTCCAAACATTACTCAAAACAATACCTCAAAACTATTGCAAGTTACTACTACAACTGAATAGCGACCTCAATTACCTACTTCAAGTCAAGACACAGAACTCAGTGCAACAGGCAAACTCTCTAAACAAGATAAACATGAAAACTCAAGAGAGTTCTAGCAACAAACTAAACAAAATCTCTTTGAAAAGATAAGCATGAAAACTAAGAGCTAAACATGACAGTAGCTATGAAAAAGATAAATAACACACACAGCAAAGATAAGCATGAAAAGTCCTATGTTGTGTTCTAGATTTTGGAAGTGGAGCGTGTTTCTCTCCCACACAAAGAAAGCTGGGTTCTAACTTGTTATGAACAGCAAGCAAAGCTAAAGAAAACTAGAAAATAAAACCTAAGAGCGAGACGCTCCAAGCATAGCACATAATGCATGAAGTGATAAAAATATAGTGAAACGAGAGACGAACTGATAATTGTTGATGGAGAAGGGGATGCACGAGGGCATCTCCAAGCTTAGACGCTTTAGTCTCCTTGAATATTTCTTGGGGATGCATGGGGGCATCCCCAAGCTTGAGCGCTTGACTCTTCTTAATCTTCTTTCATCATCTTCCCTCGCACACTTGAAAACTCCCTTCATACATAACTCATCATAATCTGATTAGCGAGGTTAGTACCCATAATAAAATAATTTTTCTCTACTGGAAATAAAGATATTCTTGAAGGGCTACTGTTTCTCAAGATTCTCAAAAAGTTTTTGCAAAGAAAAAGCAAGCTTAAGGTTTGCAAAACGAAGAAAAGGCAAAACAGGATAGAATCTGTGAAAAACAGACCAGCAGGTAGTAATGAATCTTTTTAGGGATACTTCTGCAACTCAAATAAAAAACTCAGAACATACGAAAGTTCCGTAATTTTATAGAGCACGCTGTGTAAACATTTCAGCTCAAAAAGATGAACTGAGATTTTTCTGTGATTTTTCTAGTCATGAGGACAGAATCTGTTTTCTGGACAGCATGTCACAACTTTCACTTCCCTTGTCATATGAGGCTATAAATGGCACAAAGCTTGAAAAGTAAAGATACAATTATGTTGCTACAGTAGTAACAATCATCAAGACCACTAAAAACAGAATAAAAACAAAAAGGAAATCCTAAATTCGTTGCGGGCTGCCTCCCGAAAGCGCTTCTTTAAAGCCATTAGCTAGGCTTAATGCAAATAGATCAAGTTGTATTAATTGAACCATCATCAAGATTATCAAAAAGCTCTTCAATAATACAACCACTCTTAAGAGGTCTTTCAAATAAAGGCCTAATAAAGATACTTCTAGGAATAAAAGCAAATGGCGGAAGATCAATTGGAGTCTCATTTATTCTATTAAAGAGAGGTATTTCTTCCAAAGTCTTCACAGTTTCAACCCCCTTTGGCAATAGATAGATTATTTTTGAAACGAGGAGCCTCTGGAACGTAAACGAACCTAGGTTCCTTCTTTTCCGGAGTTTCCACCTTTTTGGTTTTGATTGAGGAAAAAGTAGTTCCTAGAGTGTCAATAATTTCCTCAATCTTATCAATCCTAGAAGGGTCCAAGTCATGGGATTTGATAGTCTCCAAGGTTTTGAAAATTTTATGCATGGAGCTATCTAGTCTATTCAAATTCCCTTGAACCTTACGATCCAAATCATTTATCTTATTAATGCATGGCATCTCTAGCTCTATCTTTTCAAGTTTTTTCATAATATGAGCTAGGGTAATGTCCTCTTGAATGCTAGCAACAGGGAGATTTCCAACAAGATTTTCCATAACACTAAGAGCTTCCCAAACTGGGACTTCTAGGAAATTCCCATTGATAGCAGTATCTAGAATAAACCTATTCCAAGAAGTAATTCCAACATAAAAGTTTCTAAGCAGGATAGTAGTGGATTGCTTCTTGGTGGCTCTTTTTTGAGAATCATTAATTCTATACCAGGCATCCTTCAGACTTTCACCACCCCTTTGTTTAAAGGTGAGCAATTCTGCTTCACCAAATGCAAAAGGACCAGACATAATGAAAACTGCTAGCAAGGTAACTATATTTTTTATTTATTTTTGATAAAGGCCACTAAAGCAAAAATTGAAAGGTAAACTAAGAAGACTAAAAAGCAAAGATAATAAGATAGTGTGCAACTCCCCTATCTTGAAGAGTGGAGTCCCCGGCAACGGCGCCAGAAATTGCTTTTGATGTTATGAATTAACGCCCCCTCGTTGTTACCCAAAGTGGAAGGTTGAGATGTAGATAGCAGCAATTTCCCTTAGCGAAGATGCTAAGGTTGAGTGTCGAACCAGTAGGACTCCAACCACGATAAGTAGGTGGTTTCGGCAAGTGATGCGCCGTTTGAAGATAATCACTTGCTTCTCCTGGACCTGCACACACAGCAAATAACTTTGCTTCCCAACGAGTACAGAGGAGTTGTCAATTGCTCCGGCCTTGTTGTTTACAAAGGATAAAACACACGGGATAATAATGATAGTGATAGCAACGGAAAATTAAATAAAGCAGTAAATTGATAGTGGGTGTTAACAGTATTGGAAATATGGACCGGGGTCCTATGATGTTCACTAGTGATGTCTCTCTCCCAAAAGGCGATAAAAATAACCATGCGAGGTAAATAAATTACAGCTGGGCAATTGACAGGATTATGTGCGCAAACCAATGTTAATTATGCTATAAAGAAAGGAAGAGGCTCAAAAGCATGGGCGGTACGCCAAGACAAGTAGACCGAAATACATCTGCATCTACCTACTAATCATCCACCTTGAGATATCTATCCAGAACATCTCGCTGGTATTAAGTTGCGAATCACACCCAAAGTGTAAACTCAAAGCAACAGACAACTCCATTAAAGAACTTTGCGTAAAGTAAACAATCCTTGCACCCGCAAGTACAACCACCGTTGTTTTCCCCCTTGTGGCAACAACACATCCCCTAGACTCATGTTTCTGTCACTCAAGCTAGTCATCGGGGGGCATGAACCCACAATCATGCATAACGCTCCCTCTTGGAGTCACTACCTACTACTTGGCCAAAGCAATAAACAGCAACGGAGAACATGCAATAATTACTCTAGAATATAAATATAAAAGAGGAGAATCAAATATATTACTCAAACACAATCTGAACATAATCTCATAATCCATCAGATCCCAGCAAACTCAACATAGCAACAGCAGAAATATTACATATGTGCCTCGATCATGTAGGGCAGCTCACGAGGTCTAATCCATGAAGAACAAAGAGGGGAGGAGAACATCACATAGCTACTGATCATAGACCCATGGCCCAAGGTGGACTACTCACGGTTCATCCGAGAAGCATCCATGGTGGTGGAGGAGCTCCCGGAGGTGGTTCCTCCCTCCGGCAGGGTGCCGGGAAGAGGTCTTCTGGTGCTCCCGATCTTGGAAGCGCGACGGCGGCGGAACAGAGGAGAGATCGCGAAAAAGGGTTCCCGTCCCGGGGGTTTCTCGTCACGAGGAATAAATAGGCGAAGGGGGGCCACCAGGGGTCCAGGCGACCCCTTGGCGCGGCCCCACCCTAGGGCGCGCTGGGAGGGCGCCTGGGGCCCTGGTGGGTCCCCTCTGGCCCCCCCTCGGTGATTCCCGAAGCTTCTTCTACACTGATTTTTTATTGGATTTTCCTGAATTTTTGTATTACTTTTAATATGGGGGAACCCTGAAATAGAAAAACGGCAGAAAACAAGAACTGGCACTGGGGTGCACTGAGTTAATATGTTAGTCCAAATATGATCAAAAGTGTATGGAAGTTCATCAATATCATAGCAATATCACACAAAAGAGGCATGGAGCAAGCAGAAATTATAGATACGTTTTGGACGTATCAGTATCATATTGATTCATTGCAAAGGTATCAAACTGAGAAATCACAATGGAATTTAGAGCCCCATTTTTGTATCCAAGATGCATGTTACCAGCAACAGTACAAAGCATCAACATCTCCAACATGGACGCTCAAATAGCCTATAAACGTTCGAATTGCGATGTCTGGAGGCAATTTGAAATCCAATGTGCTATTGTATTTTCCTACAAACGCGTCTACGCGTATGTTTTCTTGCAAATTAGACACAAACTGGGGGCTTTGCGGACGTTCGGACTCCTTCCACGCACGCGTCTATCACCTTGATTTTGGATATATGCCTTATACGGAAATCATGATATGATGTTATTTTCTTATGTATTCATGAGATATTTTTATTTCCCTTGAACATCATCAATGATATGTATCAATAAGTATGTGACATGTTTGTGATAATATTAATTGTATGATGATTGTTCTAATGGTCTCTAGTTGATAAGGTTATACGGATACATATCCTTTGACTAGTATATGATTCGTTTGATGACTATGTATCATAAGTCATCGGCATAGACATGCTAACCTAGTAGTATGAATTCGATGATCGAGATCATGAAGCCGGACAGAGCCACTTTGAGACACATTGAGATATAGACATTTGGTAGTTTCAAGTAAAGTATATATGACATGCCCTAGACTTGAGGTCCTCGCATATTTTTGGGACGAGGACCGACTCACTTAGGATCTATCAAACGTTCTCCGTAACTACGTAGTTACAAAGATAGCTTTCAGATGAATCGTGATACATGCTACGGGACATTGTTCACTAAGATGGGAGTTGCCCCACCAACTTGGAGAGATATTCTTTAGGCCCTCTTGAGTGATATGATTTGGAAAGCATGGCCAAGGAACATGGGATAAATGCTTACCCTGTTCAGGAATCTATATCACAGTTTCGAGAAGAGAGGTCGAGATACCAACAAGGGTGAAAAGTACTTGCCTTGAGATCGATAACATATATTGTGAGGCAAAAGTAATGTTGCATATGACATGTTGTCATGGTTTATCTTGTGACATTGCGCACACATGAGAGTCATCACGTTCTACTAGGAGCCTCTACCGACTGATCGAATCGGATGTTTTCCGAGTCATGTCTACGTGTACTTGAGTCTATAGGGTCGCGCACTTAAGGGGAATAAGGCCATTCGAATAGGATCCTAGTGTAAATTGGATGTGCAGTCTGGATGGACTCTTCAACCCACCTAGCAGGACGTCTATATAACTGGAGGGGCAATACCCTAGAGAGGGTGAGACCATTCTCATGACCAATCCGCCACCACTTCCACGTCCAAGTCGTGCAAGCGGACCTATCAGTCTGCCTCCCAATGTTCATCCCTTAGAGGTGCTGCACCTGTGGCCCTTTGACGAACTATTTGAAGGATATGTTCAAGAGATTCGCGACGAGAACACATGGATGCGCATTGCCAACTCTTATTTTTCTATCGTGACTACTCATATAGTGGTAAAACCTGATTCGTGATCTATCCCAGCTGTATGATCTTCGTTGCATGGTAGAAAACTTTATTTAGTGCTAATGTGTGTTGCATGTCCCAACAGTCGATCCCACCCAAAACCCTCTCTGCACGCACATCAGTTGATGCGCATTCATGCCAGCCAGCCCGCTCGAGGGCTAACATGAATCATCGACATTGATGCCGGCCAGAGTGATGCAATGATTGGATGTGATCATAAGAGCGGGTGGCGCCGCTTCAATACCGATGGGCGATCGATAATACTAATCTAGCCGCATTGAAGTCGATTGCTCGTTTGCCTGACCGCATGTATTTAAACATGACTCTAGTGTCGTCCACACCACCAAACCTCTCCTATCCATTTCCACTTGTCTCTTTCCACTCTTAGCTCACTGCTAATCTCGACGATGTCCAAGTCGTGGTTCTTCGTGTTAGCCGATGGCTTCCAAGGATCTCCTTCCGGATCGTTATCGTGATGCCACCATCATCGATACCCAGGGAACATCTTCCACATCACCAGGCTCCTCCTGGAACAAGAATGTCATCTCCTCCGGCGCCGAGAAGGACTAGCAGGTGTGCCTCTGTAACGTAATTGTGTTGTCTATATTGTATGTCACATAAAGGAGGGTCCACCACAGAGCATGTACGTGGCATTCGATAGTCGCGTAAAGGATGAGACACCGTCATCATCACGCCAAGTCTTGTGTAACAAGGTCGTGAATGAGGAGGTGTTTCCCCAGCCATCACGAAGGCACATGGCCGCCTCCTCCACTACCTTGGTCGTGGAAGTGATGACTCCTCGCCTTCACAAAGAATCTTCGCCGTAGAGGACAGGTCACATTCCCCAAATCGATGATGCGCGACCAGGGTTCTCATAGGTTGTGATCTCACAAAGGTCTAAGATCGCGAACGGTCAATCACCAAGTTAGAGATGTCTGTACGGTGATTGTGCCGCCTCGGCGTGGAGCTCGTCAAGTCGGCGTGGAGTGGTCTTGGAGTGACACTGTCGCTGCCATCGGCAACGACAAGGGTCAAGCTCCTCCCTAGGCACGGTTTGTGAGGGACAAGGCTGCCCTCGTACGGTGGCGGAGGAATCCGAGTGGCTCCTCCACGACACCAGGCAGCAGTTGAGTGGGGTTGCTGCGCCGTTTGCGCCTTTGGAAAGACCACTCCGACGACGACAATGACACGAACGACGATGAAGGTGTCGTTGGCAATCCAGGCAGGCATATGAGGTCAATGTCCTCTACAATTGTTTTTTTGTTTTAGTTAATGGACGAAATATTTTCTGGTTTATGTAAATTATATCAAATTTGAATGAGTTACATCCGAATTTACCCGAATTTATTTTTATTATGGTCGGACATTTACAACAACTTTGGACGACTTGTTTCTATATCAGTATCCATGGACGCGTCTGTAAACATACCGTATCTATTTTTTAGACTAGCATTGGAGATGCCCTAATAGCAACTCTAGCAGATGCGTCATCCGCTCGCCGAACCGTATATATATATATATGGGTTTTTTGGCTGACGAGCGAAGTCTTGGGCTAGAACAAAACCGCCATATTTTACCCGGTCTGTAATTTTTTTGCGTTGTCCCGCAAAACACCTCTTCGACCGCTATATCTACGGCTCGTTGGGCGCTTTACGGTTTCCGTCTCCCATCCATCCCCCTCGCCATCGCCGCAATTTCTTATCTTCGTCGCGAACATCGACGACAAATTTCATGGCGTCTGGTTCGGAGAAGATCCCAGCCATGGCGCAAACGGTGGGTCGAGTAGAGGAAGTGCAGACGGCAGGGCCGGTGGCTCCAGGAAGCACGACTGGTTCTTCTTTTGCAGCGATGGCGACGAAAACATCAACCGTACTTGGATGCACCGCCATCGGTTACCATAGAGTTGTGCCGCACCGAGGAGGTTCTCCATGCCGCCAACTTCGCGGTAGTTGTCCGCCAAGAGGGCACAGAGGAACTTCACGCCACTGCCAGAGCCCATTACGACGTCGTCTACAAGGAATACCAGGCGGCGTGCACCCGTTTTGTCCCCAAACCGTTTCACCCGGAGGCACAGAGGAATGTCCCCTTCTCTTCCTAGACGGCCTTTGTACTGCCTCCGCGACCGCCGGCAACCTTCGGTGACCAAATATTAAAAAAATATTGTGTATTTGTGTGCTCCAGCGAAGCTTCGGCTAATCTGCGTACCTCGAAAAAACCTTTATTTCAAATATGTAATATGCCGTTCGAGGATGCAGTACATGTTCTACCGCAGCAAATTTTGCATTGCATGATATAGCGTACCTACGTTTAGCGTATCTGCTAGAGTTGCTTTAACAAGTGTTTGTTGAGTGAGTGTATATTACATCTAGAAGCAAAACTTTGGAACACGAGTGCCATTGAGCACTTTATTTTGAATAGTTCAAAAATCACATTGAAAGTTTGAAAATGCGCTAAAACAAATTCTACGTAGTAATGTGCATGTATACTACACACGTGCAAAGTTTGATGATCAAATAAGTTAAACATATGAGCTTACAAAAAAGACAAATGCAGTGATTTATAGTGGTGAGCAGTGCATGTACTGTATGGTCCATGCATGCGCAAAAGGGACAGGTATACCCATGTGCTAGTTTCCAGCAAGCAAAGTACCTGGACTATTCCGATTGGGAATTTTCACTGTGATTCCTCATGGGCAGCGTGATTGTGTGATTAGCTGATTTGCATGTGTAGTGAGATTTTCTATGTTGACCATCGCTGAAGTTCTCAGTTCTACCAAGTCTTTGCAATATGAGTTGTGTAACCGTACTAAACCAGATTTATTGAAAGGTCCTTGTAAGGAATAATTTGGACCTGTGTTTTGTTCCTATTCTGTAAAATAATTTTACTTCAGCATTGTGAGTGAAGAAGGTTGCCGTATAAGCTTTGGATGGCTGAAGTACTGATTTATCTCCCAGCCCCATATATTGTTCCTTTTTTTCAAGGGAATGCTCCAAGTTAAGTTTTAATGTGGCAACAATTTCTAATCTTATATCTATTATTAAATCATGCCCTACCCTCAAAAAAGAACAATATCTCATGCAGGATGGCCCTGAACACAAACTGTGTTATTTTAAGTGAATGAATAAGCAAGGCGCCTCCTGAGAACCAGAAGGGTCAAGTTAGAGCTATTTGTTCCTCCACATAATCATCTTTTATAAGTAGTATATCCAATAGGACTTTACGGGTAGCAGCTAGCTATTGGTTGTTGACAAGTACGCCAAGTCAGGCAGCTGAAGTAGTAACCTAAGAGCAAATGCGCAACCCTGCTGCCGGTCCGTATATATGCGGTCCTTTTAGCAGACATAAGTTATTTCGGATCGGAACATAAATGCCAAAAAAAAAAATTGTCCGTAAAAATTTTGCGGGTGGCCCATAAAACGTCTCTTCGGCCGCTATATTTACAGCTCGCCCGACGCTTTAGGGTTCCCATCTCTTATCCATTCCCCCCTTTGCCACCGCAATTTCTTAGCTCTGTCGTGTTCCCTATCCAACTTCGACGAGAAATTCCCTGACGTCTGGTGAAGGAGCCGGTCGCAGCCATGGCGCAAACGGAGGGGTGGGCGGACGAAGTGGCGACGGCGGGGCTGACAGCTCCAAGGAGCACGGCTGGTACTTTGTCCGTGGTGGTAGCGACGAAGAAAACAACCACACATGGATGTGCGTCGCGAAGCCCGGCGAACAACTTGCGCCGTTAACCACGAAGTTGTACCACGTCGAGGTGGCTCTCGCGCCGCCAACTTCGCGGTAGTTATCGACCAAGAGGGAGCACATGAACGTCGTGCCATCGCCAGGGCTCATTACGACGTCGTGTACGAGGAACACCTGGCGGCATGCGCCCGCTTTGTCCCCAAGTCGTGAACTCCGCCTCTTCCTCAACGGTCTTTCTACTATCCCGGTGAACATCGGCGACCTCCGGTGATCAAATATTAGGTTATGTGTAATGCAGACAACCTTTATTTTAAATTTATAATATGTCGTTCGAGGATGCGGTAGCTGTTCTGTCGCAGCAAATTTTGTAGCGTATCTGCTAGAGTTGCTCTAACATGCATGTCCACTGGTTCAGATTGCCTTGATATTATATGTATGTATTTATGCTGTGTATGATCATATATATATAGTTGAGTTTTGTCTGGTCATCTTCTGTCTTCTTGCCTAAATTATATTTGGCCACAAAGTCCTCTTTCCTAATTTGTCCCGGCAGTAGTCGATCTTCTTGATGATACATTATTGAAGGGATTTAGTCAATAAACCCAAACCTAATCTCTATGAGCTCTCGTATACGACCAACCAATTAACAAGTCGTTGCTGTTGTCAACTTATAATGCATTCACACAACAAAATTATACACATATATGTAGTGTGTTGGCTACTTTGCGTGTAAACAGTACACCTGCTCTAATGTATTGTTGTTTGTTTAATTAGCATTTCACTAAGCATGCGACTTCTTTGCATTTCACCAAGTGTGTCAACCAGGCAGTTGGTTACACACACATTGTCTTGAACATCATGTTGTCGTTTGCTCTAGTTTTTAGGGTATTGTTTGCTCCGTGCGTAATCAGGTATACTTTTTCTTGCATTTTTTTTTAGTTTCACTGGTTTCATTGACGAACAAACCGACTACTCAAATGCAAGTGGTACCAAAAGAAAATGATTTTTTATGTAGACATTAATTAGAGCCTGCTATATATATAAATAAAGCTCGAAAGAGAACATACATACATGTTTGTTTAGGGAAACAGAAGGAGAGTGTTGTGGATTTTTATTAATTTTCAAATAAAAATACACAATGTTCTTAGAGATTCAGAACCAACAAAAGAACTATAAAGGAGCAAAGCCTCAAAGAAAGAAAGCAAACTATACAAGAAAGTTTATCTAACAGAATGAACCCAATCAGAAAAATCGCCATAGTTTTTCCTGAGAGCGCTATATAGAATCCATTTGAGCACCTCTTTAAACTTCTTTCTACAATTGAAAAGACTTGGAGGGATATTCTTGAAGATAAAATAATTCCTTGTGTTCCACCAGATAGCCCAAGAAGCTAGTATGATAGGTTCCATAGCAAAAGGGACCTTTAACAAAAAAAAAACTTGAAATATACCCTTGGATGTTGATTGAAGAAGGTGTCCATTGGGGACACAAATATTTCCAGAAATATTGTGTAAACTGACACCAAAAGAATAAGTGGTCTCTTGTTTGAAGTCCTGATAGGTTGCACATTGCACATGTAAACTCTCGTAGAAGGAAAAAACTTTCTCTGCAAAACAGCACATGTGTTATGTGTTAAGTTTCTTATTGAGAAGTAGCAAAAAAATATATTTTATGATTAAGTTAGCTTACATTTATACATACTGGCATTGTTATCTTAAAAAGAGAGCACACACGCTGTGGGGGATCAGCCTAAGCAGTGGCGGTGCCAACATAAAAAAGTTGTGGTTCATATGCATTAATCTCTCTAAAAACCTTAAATTTTTTGCATAAGTATGAACAAGATTAGGCTTGCAATCAAAAAAATTGTGGGGTCAGCTGGCCCCACATCTCACCCGTAGAATCACCGCTGAGCCTAAGCAACCCCAAACATAAACACAGTAGTCCGCTCCATCAAAGGATACCGCCGCCGCTGCTCTAATAAGAACCACATCATGTGCTCGCAACCTCGAAAGAAGATATCGATGCTCCCCAAATAGATCTCTTTGGTTAGAAATGCTAGCTTTGTGACATGGAATGGGCAGCCTAGGTTCAGCATAAATACAAATAAGGCAATGCGGGAGCAGCTCCAGTCGATCGACAAGTTTTCGTGTTTGTTGGACCCTTTTGAGGAATCAAAAGACCCTCTCCTACCACCACATTTAGTCCTATTGATGTATTTTCTTAACCCTTCTATAAATAATCATGATGATCAATCCGATAACAAATATAATAACTTATAAAAGTATAAGATCATTAATTAACATAATCAGGGGCAGAAAGTAAATTTTATTACTTAATTTACCAAATTCCCACAAAAATGTGACCACGCTTACACCGAAAAATGCTTTTGTTATCCCTCGAACAATGAGTAAAATGTAGCACATATATTCGCTAGGTAGAATATGAGGCAGAGATTCTAAGACTAAAAGCACACTAAACCTCGAAAAGTTATTTTGGCAGTGGACATATCATGAATCGGCGATGAGAGTTTTTTTCTAACCTAGGTTCATATGAAACCAATAGTTAAAATCTCGTAAAAAACACAGCTCTAAGTTTCAAAAAAGATCTATGAAAAAAGATACACATATAAACGATAGGTGGATACACATAATATGATTTGGCAGGGTGGGGGGATTGACATTTTATGAGCTAGAGATAAATCAAAAAATAATTAATGTACAGTTAGCTACAACACAAGTTGTGTGACTTAAAATGCAAATTCTTCAAGTTATTATAGTAGTCAGTTGTAAGCACATACGGTAAATAAATTTATCTTTTCCCAAATTTGCGTCTATGCATTTCTACTCGTCCTCTATATGCACATTTTTCTCTTTCAAAAAAGCTCAAATATATGCATTGATATACCCTTTTACGATATTTTTTGCAAGCGTTTTACTAACAAAATATCAAATTGCATATGATTTTTGGGGGAAATTTCCAGATGAATTTCTGAGGCGATGCTTGATGGGGATACTATTCAACCAAGCAACGCGTGTGATATTTCATAATCGCTCATGCATGTTTAGATAGCATATCCTCACTAGTTGGTAGGACTTTCTTGGTCAATTAGTTTTTGTAGGGGGGTGAAGAAACTATTGGTCAACCAGATACCTGCTACAGCTACGTTCGTACTTACGCAAGTTCTGCCCACAGCTTTTTTTTTTCCAGAATACGCATAGCTTGCGTATCATATATTAATAGAAGATAGGGTAAAGACACCCGTCCATCTGTTTACATCCACGTATTACAACTCAAGACAAGGCGTCTCATGCGGACTACTCATTACTAGCCTGCCTATCCCCTGCACGCGATGCATACAACCTTTGTGGAAACTCCTGCGCGCCTCCTCGCAGGAGCCGGGCTCCCAACCAGGCCTTGCTCTCCTCCCATACCCGAGTCAACACAGTATCCTCCGAAGGCCGAACTTTGTCGAACACGATCGCGTTCCTGTGTTTCCACAACTCCCAGAGAACCAAACAGAGGATAGTTTCCACATCCCGTTTGTGATGAGTTAAACCGTCCACACATGCGGAGAGCCAGGGGAGGAGCCGATCCAGCGGCTGCGGGTGTCCCACCTGTAAGCCCGCCGCCCAGAGGACCTTGTGCCACACTCCTCGAGTGAAAGCGCATGCGACGAGAAGATGATCAATGGTTTCCTCCTCCTGGTCGCAAAACGGGCATGCACTCTGGTGCGGTAGCCCCCGTCTGCTAAGCCTATCCGACGTCCAGCATCTGTTCTTGAGAGCAAGCCATAGGAAAACCTTACAAGTCAGAGGGGCACGTGAGTGCCAAACCAAAGCAGCAGCCGGGTCCGTCGTCCTTCCCACGAACTTGGCCGCATATGCCGAGCGCGCCGAGTACTTGCCCGAGGCATCCCAAGTCCACCTGACCATGTCCTCCCCTCCAAGGTTGATGACGAAATTCTCCAGCCTCTCCCAAAGCGAGATATACTGGGCCAACTCGATCTCACATAGGTTTGGGCCGACGTCCTGTGCCCAGACGCCCGTCAAGGCATCAGCAACTGTCCTCAGGTCCCGGGTTCTCTGGCTAACCCGGGCGTACAGCAGGGGTGCGATCTCCTTAATCCTCCACCCATTGAACCATCTATCCTCCCAAAACCTAGCCGAACACCCATCTCCGACCATGACAGAAGTGGCCGCGTGGAAGATGTCCCTGGAGCCTGCGGGTATCGGGATCTGTAACTCCAACCAAGGTCGATCCGTGTCAACTCGTTGGAGCCACGCCCATCTAGCCCTTAGTGAAACATTCAGCCAGCGCAGATTTGGAATGCCTAAACCACCACACCTCTTGGGTGAGCAAACAATCTCCCAGGCCACCCTACACTGACCTCCGTTCGCTCTGTCCGAACCAGTCCACAGAAAACCCCTACATATGGATTCAATGTGAGAAATCACCTTGGCGGGAAGATCCAAAGCCATCATCGAGTGCACAGGCATGGCGCATAACACCGTCCTCACCAGAATTAGTCTGCCCGCCTTGTCCAACATCGACGCGCGCCAAGCCGGAAGCTTCCTAGCAATCCCATCCACAGCATCCTGGAACTGTGTCGCTGTCGGCTGGTGGATGGACAGCGGCAAACCCAAATACCTGCAGGGGAAGGAACCAATTGGGCAACCCAGCACGAATGCCATGCTCTCAATCTGCCCCTCAGTGCAGTTTATTGGTAGGACAGAGCACTTGCGTGGATTAATCCGAAGGCCCGAGGCCTCTGCCCACAGCTTGACGTCCAGGGGCAATAATGGGAAATATCTTCCATGTGAGCAAAACGGTTCACAAAATTACCGTAGGAAGGCAATTCGCCCATGAAATGAACTTTTTACCTTGGACATTACTACTACAGTGTTCATCAAGATATGTGGATTCAGATACTACGTAATAAATATTTTCCGTCTTTGGCACAAGTGACGGTATAGTCGCTTGATTCATCCTTTTTGATGGGCTCATGGAGACTAAGATCGTCTTTTTCAATAGGTTCAAATTCATGGTTGGAAACCATAATACTAACAGGTTTTAAGAAGATGCATGGCTAGGGAAATCGCCTCTGATCATGCTATATCCAAGGCTTTATAATATTATGCAAAAACAAACAAGCTTTCGCTAAGCGCAATTATGAGTTCAGCTTCCTTAAATATTTAGAGCATCTCCAGCCGCGCCCCCAAGAGGCCCCCAAGACGGCGATATTTGCGCCGAATGGAGGAAAATTGCCCAGCCGCGCCCCAAGAACCCAAATAGCGCCGGATTGGACCGAAATTGAGTCCGGCGATCCCAAGCCAAACCCGTCGCGCTGGGGGTCGCTTGGGATCGCCGAACGGAAGGAAAGCGCGCGCGATTTCGCGCGCGCCTCGCGCCGCGACCCACCTGTCGGCGTGTGAACACGCGTCGTCGTCATCCTCTCGCCTCGGCTTCCCCGCACCTGCCGCCGCCGCAGCGAATCAATGCGGCGCCAGTGACGAGTCCAATCGGCGCAGAGAGAATCAATGCGGAGCGTCGAGATACCCAACGGTCCGTCGACCGCGCTGCCGCTTGTCTCGTCTTCCTCGCTCCTGACGCCGCCGCATGGGAATCAATGCGGCGTCGGAGTCTAGTCCAATCGCCGCTGCAGTGGGAATCAAACGTCGCGGAGTAGTCCAATCGGCGCCGCGCGTCCGCCGCGTGTCCCCGCCGCATGCACCCCCACTGCTATATAAAGCGGGCTCGCCGTCGAGGGACACCGCGCACTCTACTCCTCCTTTCCTCCCCTCTCGCCGCAATCCGCTCGCTATGGACCACAATCACCGCAACATGAACGGCATCCGCCGTGCCCTCACCCGCGTTGAGGCGATCCTCCTGTCCCAGGGGAACTATCCCTGCCCGCCAAACATGCGCATACCGCGCGGCTGGGTGCTCAGTGCCGCCGGCGTGCCGGTGCCGCCGCTGCCTCAAGGCGCTCAGTTCGACCGGGAAGTCCTCGCCATCTGCGCCACAATGACGGAGGCCGACCTCGCTGACCCAGCGAACGCGGCGGGCAACTTCGCCCGCTGGATGGCGCACTTCGAGGAGCGCCGCAACCAGGCGCTCGCCTCCGCCGAAGGGCTGGAACCCGTGTCGGGCCCGATGAACCGCCTCGGCCGGATGTTGTGGTGGAGCCCCGAGTAGCGCATGCTCCTCAATGTCCTCTACCACGTCCAGGACGGCAACGAGCCGCGCCTCGAGTACCCTTGAAGGGACGGTGGCGAGCGTCGTCGTCGTCGGCGGCGGCGAGCGGCGGCGACGGTGCCGCAGGAGGAGCCGCGCCTCGAGTACCCGTGAAGGCGGCGACCTAGTAGTTTTTTATTTCCTACCTATGTAATAAATTTAGACCAAACATTTATAAATTTCGCTGAAGTTCGACTATATTTGATGAAATTTGGCCGAACTTGGGGGGTATCTTGGGGCCGCGGCTGGGTAGCCGGGCCCTCCAAGCCGTTTTCGCCGCCCAAGCGCCCCCAAGCGGCGCTAAAATAGCGCCGAAAATCTCTTGGGGGGACGAACGGCTGGAGATGCTCTTAGTCCAGGCTTCTCTGGTGGCGATGGGCTAGTTGGTTTCATCTAATGCGTTGATGGATATTAACCTTTTCGATGAGCTAGATAAGTATATCTGGTAACTATCAACACCAGGAGTGTTTCCTGTTAAATCTATGTATTCTGATGTGATCTATTCGGAACCGATCTTAAAATCACTCAACATTTGGAAAGTTAAAGTTTCCCTTACGATTAAGGTATTTATGTGTTTTGTCCACAAAAAGGTCATCTTATCCAAAAATAACTTGGCAAAGCGTAGGTGAGATGGTAGTAAAAGATGTTGTTTCTGTGATCAAAACGACTTCATCCAACATCTTTTTCTTACATGTCCACTAGCCAAGTTACTTTGGCGAACGTTACACGTAGCATTTAACATCAGCCCCCCTAATAGCATATATTATCTTTTTAGAAATTGTTTAAATGGGGTAGAGTCCAAAACGGCGATGCATATTCGAGTTGGAGTGTGTGCAATACTTTGGGATATTTGAAATTATCGGAATAATTTCATATTTAACAGGAAAAACATCACAAATATTTGTTGGTCATCTTCCGGGCATTGGGCTTGTCCGGTATGTGATCGTTACTCAGCAGTGCGAAAGCCAAGGTGCTTGTGTATTTTAGGTGCAACTGTTGAAAGAAGTTAACTCGAAATACCTACAACCGATTTGAATGATGGTCGAACAATATGATAGGCCTATATGCATCATTTCCTATTTATACGAATTGTGGTTTTGATTTGCCCAACGTGTACCGTACCTATTTACTTGGTTTAATAATACAGTCCATGCATCATTTTGATGTAAAAACCCAATGGTAATCCTCCTTTAGAAAAAAAACTACTGTGTCCACTGCCGTGGTGCAACCGTTTAGTTTAACATTCCACGTTCTTGGTCATGGAAGATTCAGAAGGCACTAGACCTATACTTTCTTATATTTCCGAGTTTCGATATCCGGTTCTCCTCTTTCTTCCACGTAGAGCTTTTCTCGGCCGATTGGCAACTCTCACATGTGCACACGTACTTCCCGTCCTTGAGTTGAAAACTTCAGCGTTTCAGTAGCTTTTCACTGTGTTTGATCTGCGAGCGCGCGTTTCAGCAGTTTGTCACTCTGAACTTAGCAAATTAATTACACCATCGTCCTTGCCATCGCGCGGCCAGTAAGTATCAACGAAATTTCTTGGTTATCATCTTATTACCAAAAATTTCTTGGTATTCCGTACAGGGAAATAACGATGGAGATACGGTCCCGGAAATGTGCAGGAACTTGCTGGATCGCTTTACCTAATCTTGTACGTACGGGCAGGAGCTTTCGTGGCAACTGTACAGCACGTCGGTGCGCAAAGGATTCTGATTTGATGGTGGTGTGGTCCGGGTGAAGTATCTATCGTTGACGTACGTACATGCATGCACGGCGTGGGTCTTGTTGGATTGGTCGGTGCTCACATCACATGCATGCACGCGCCCAAAGTTTACGTGTGGTCGAGCTTGCAAGCTGCGACGCCGTGCAACGCCGTGACGTCTTCAGCTCCGGCCGGGCGTGCGTGTCAATGCGGTCATGTGGGTCCGTGCGTGCGTGCGTGCGTGTGTCAGTGTGTGCCACTCAACCATGCATCCGGATCCAGCTGAGTTTGTTCTCGGTTTTATCCAAATGCCCACGTGATGAGCTTCGATCGATACTATTCAAATGCCCACGTGATGAGATAGATGAGACGGCTGCATGCAATGTTTTACTACTATCTCTGACCCTAAAAAATTAGTTCAAAAAAAAGATCCTAAAAATATATCACAAGCTATATTATGAGTTATAACTATTTTAGTTGTGTTTTCAAGACATTTTTTTAGGATCAGAGGAATTAGCAAGTAAAACATGCAATAGATGAGATGTGCAATGTTTTTTTTTTAACAAGTGCAAGAAATATTTGAAATAGATGAGATGGCTGCATGCAATGTTCTAACTCTTCTTGCTAAGTAAAGTCCCCATCTTTTCTCGAAAAACAAGTAAACGTCCCCATCTGGTATGTAAAAAACCCATCGGTGGTAGTACTTGGGAAAGGGACACCGGTGACTAAAGTTGGAAGGGGGACACACACGTGTGTTCCTGGGATCTTCCATTTGAAGTGAGACAAGGCAGTACATTTCTTCAGTAATCCGTGATGTTTTCCTTTTCACAATCAGTAATAATCCATCTAGAGCCAGTCCATCCATCGAGAGCAATCTGCTTGACCAGCCAAGTCGACGCGACAGTCGTCGTCGCCTCTGTTCTCTGATCAAGTCCGTCCGTCTCCTCCATATGCCCGATCGACCACGACGTTATTCACTCGTCACGTGCGTACACACGAGCCTGCATGCACGCGTACGTGTGCCGTCCAGGAAGGGGTGAAAAGTTTTCCTCTGGTAAGAAGACGGTAATCCGGTCGCAAGCCCGTCTGGAACCGTGTTCAATCGCTCACGCGCACGGTCAGTGTGAGTATGTGACGAGCATTTGAAACTTGAACACGGCTTGAAGTCTTTCAACGGTTCATTCAAGCTGAATTTACTCAACGGAACCCCTCTTACATGTCACTACTTGATCTTCGCGTTGCAGACTGAACGACTGAATTCCTGACTTCGTGTTCCTATTTTCCCTTTTACACTACGCAACACTTGACTTTGTATTTGAACAATGAAAATACTATATCTAAGGGCATATTCAACGCTATCCTATATCTTTTAAAACGGATACCGCAAATATCTGCAGACTGTATCCGTACGAATCCGTAGATGTGATACGGGAGTTCATCATCCAACCATATTCATTAAAACCGAATATAAAGATAGGCTAGACTGATTTAGATGATACGTTGCATTTGTTGGAAAAAGAGAGAAAGTACAAAGAGGGACCATGTGATTGCTTTTAGTTGGGCAGGTTAAGCATGCAGATGTCCGGACTCTCGTAAAACACCCAACGTAAGTTCGGATATACGAAAAAACAAAAATGTGAATAGGTGTGTGGACGGATACAAAACTGCGTTGGATGATAAAAAATGGTCCGGACAACATGCTTTGAATCTTTATGGAAGAATTGAGGGATCGTGTTGGAGATGCCCTAACTTTGTATTCATGTATTTAAAGCAACAGTGATGGGCTTAGAACCGTTGGTCTAATCTTCTTTGTGGTTATTTTGCAAAGTGATCAATTGTAATTACTATCTCTCACATGATTTTAAAACTTAGATGCGTGATTGTAAGGAACATGGCACGCCGAAACCCATTCATGTAACTTATTCGCCTGTTTTGCAAAGTGATCGATTTTCATTTCTATCTCTCGCCTTATGCGAGATGAATGATGGGCTCGCTTACACACTAGCCTAAATTGGCCAAATCCAACATGGGTTGTGCCTGAGCAGGTTTCGAAAGCTTCTCACTGGTTTTAGGAACCTTTTGTTTAATATGAGAAGATGTCAATTAGTTTATTTATTTTATTTTTACCCATAAAAATGTCCTTATTTTCTTTTATTTCGTTTTTTAATTGGTTTATTAGTTTTGTTTTTTGTTTTAAAATTATTGTGTTTTTGTCTGACGTGCAGGCGGGAGAAGCCTGCACGTTTCGTTCGTTGGTTCGGTGCTCACCACCCGAATGAAATAGTTTGGTGTGGGATACGCACAGCTCGAACACTTTTTTTCTATTGGGCCTTACAACCCCATTATAGAAAAGAAAAAGATTGATTATTTTTTGCTGTGATAAAAATATATCTTTTACTTTACTACAATGCAATCAACCTATAAAGCAGAAATTGTCATGATAACAATAAAAAATAAAATAAAAATAATTATAGGAGTAAATATGAAATTGCCATGACAAATTGATATTGATTTCTTTTGCTAAATTTCAACAATTTCACATAGTAAAACAATGAACAAATTTGACATGGCAAATAATTCGATTGGTAAACATATAAAAATGAATCGTCGTGTCAGGCATATAAGTGTCATGTCCCGCGTAAAGAAACGCAATGTCACACAAAATAAAAAAAATTGTCATTTTCTAAAAATAAGAATAGTCGTATCCTATAAATAAGAATTGACATGCCCATAAGCTATTTACAAAATAAGAATTGTCATCTCAAACAACAAAATAATTTGTCATGGATGATTTTTAAAAGAAAATGACATGAGTTTGCCATGTGCAAATATAAGAATATGCCATGTGCAAAGATCCATCGCAATATATATAAATAATGTAAGAAGTAAAAATATGGCAAAAACTTGTATGGGGTGAAAAAACTATTGCATCATTGTATGTTTGTAACCACAGCAAATTTGCCATGATCTACTCAAAATAGCCATGTACAACAATTTTAATAAAAATTGGAATGTCACACAATATCATGTATCACATATAAGAATTGTCACATCGCACTAAAAAGAATTTGGCATTTCCAATAAGCTATACACGAAATAAGAATTGCCATCTCACACACACAAAATAAATTGCTATTGATGGTCCAAAAAAGAAAATACTATGAGTTTCCCATGTACAAAAATAAGAATTTGTCATGTGCAAAAGATCCATCACAAAATAAAACAATATAAAAATAAAAACATGGTAGAATTGTCATGTTCTACTCAAATTACCCATCTTCAACAATCTCAACAAAAAAATGTGGTAATTTTGCCATGTTATACTCAAAATAGCCATGTTCAATAATTTCATTAATAATTGTGATGTTCTGCACAATATCATGACCCACAAGTAAGAATTTTCATGTCCTGTCAATCATAATTGTCATGTCCTACAAACAATAATTTCCATGTCCTACCAGTAACAATTGCCATGTCCTACAAACAAGAATTTCCATGTTCTATGAATAAGAATTATCATGTCCTACGAATAAAATTTACCATGTCATACAAATAAGAATTTTCATGTCCAATAAAAATAAGAATTTACCATTAATGGTTTGAAAAATAATTTCCAACAAAAATCCATCGCAATTTATAAAAAAACGATCTACAAAATAAAAACACTATTGTAGATCATTGGAACCATGGCAATTTTTCCATGTTCTACTAAAAAAAGCAATGTTCAACATTTCTGAAATAGAAATTTACCATGCTTCAAACAGTATTTTGTTTGTGTTTAAGAAAATACATGTCCAACATTTAAACAAAAATTGCCATTTTAAAAAAATGTGATACAAACATATAATAATTCTTATGACACATAAATAATAAATAGCATGTCACACAAAATAAAGAGTTGCCATCTACAACAAATAAGAATTGTTATGTCACATAAAAAATAATTATCGTGTTTTAATAAATGTCCCCCAAGACAATGCATAAGAATTGACATATCAGATAAAATAAAAATTTCCATGTCTTCATAAATAATAATTGTCATGTACTATTTTTTTTCATATCACACAAACTATAATTAGTGTGTTCTATTAAATGTATACCACCAAGAAAATGCAAAAGGAATTGGCGTGTCACACAAAATATGAAATTACCATGTGTCATGAAATAATAATTGCCATGTCCTAAATATAATTACCAATACATGTAAGCTACATACAAATAATAATTGCCAAAACTCACAAAATTAAAAATTTCCATTAGTTACGATATATTAGATATCACACAGTTTATTTACTAAAATGCTATGATTTGTAATTAGTAGAGAAATATCATGTTTAAAAATTGCAAATATGACAAAAAAAGAAGCAACTTTTATGAAACTAGACAAAAATCTGAGCAATTTACATGTAGAATATTGGGCCGTTTAGAAATTATAAGCATTGCCAAATTTTTTATATCCCAGCTACCGTTTAAAAATTATAAGCCACGCCAAAAAGCTTATCTAAACATGCACTAGGCCGAACTGCAATAACCGGGCCTCAACATTGAGCGCAGAATAACTACACATCACACAAACACTCTGGACAGAGGATAACAAAACATAGCACAGTGCAAAAAATCCGTATAAAAAAACATCAAGGCGTAAAACACAGAGCCCATATGTTTTTGAGAAGCTGACGTGGCGATTCAAGATTCGTGTGAAGAAACTCGCGGTGGATGGCGCATTAAGGCCAACTTCATTTCCTCCTGAAGTCAAGCACTTATTATTATTCTTCTTTTAATCCTATACTTTTAGTGTAAAAACAGTTTTTACATGTCATGAACATTTTTTCAAAACTAAATGAATCCATTTTTACATTCTCATGAAAAAGCTTTTAGCGGGTCAGACATTCTTAAGTGTTATGAACATTTCATTTAAATGTAAAAATATTTTTTTAAGTATTGAGTTTTACAACAAAATAATGATGCAAATACATATTTATCTTTCTTGAAATAGTTTCAAATTGAATTAGAACAATATTACATGTCGATATTTTTTCACAAACATGTCAAAAAAAGTAATGCATTTAAAAAAAATATTTTTTCAATAGAAATATTTGAAAACGTATGAACATTTTTATAAGTTTTGTTTATACAAATGTACAAGCATTCATTTTATATGGCCATAAAAGTTTTTAAAATTGTACCAACACATTTAATTTTATTAATAAAATATATCTTTGAAACATGTGGAGAATTTCCTTTTTTATAATAACTAGTTTTGAATGATGTCAGGATTTTTTATATTTTATATGAACATCTTTTGAAATGACATGAACACTTTATTAAAATTACATGCATATTATCTTCAAAATAACTGGATCTATAATAACTAAATAGTTCATCCGCACTAATCTATTTATCTTGACATGCAAGCTATCCACATCATCAAGTAGGTTCATCTCCTTTCCACTAACTTTCCATGCACATGTTTTCATTAAATCCACATGTGCATGCAAGTTATCACAAATAAATTAACCCTTTTATGTACTAAGCCTCACAATTTAGAAGCGATTTGATTTGTAGAAAGTAAAAATATGAGTTACCTCGCATTTTATTTTTTATGCGATTGTTTTTATGGATGCACATATGTAGTTCTATCATTATTTTAGGTTTATTCAAGAGTTATATCTTCACTCTCTCCACTCAATGTTGTTTTTGTTTTATATCGTCTCATTTTTAGTTTTTCGTTAACTTTTCTTAGATTTTATTCTAAATAATATATATTTTTAAAAATTGACAATTAAATTATACTAGGTTTCATAAATTTATTCATATATTAAAATATTAAATTCTTTGTAAAAAGTTAATGCAGCACCGTACGTGGTATCAACTACTCGTAGGTTTGAAAATACAGATCTTTCATTTTGTTTTAGTAAAATGTTTCCTTTTATATAAACTTTACGTATGCTAAGATCTGGTCAGGATGACCTGGCCCATCTGACTGCCCGTTGAGAGGTCAGGCGATCTTCTGCCATTCACTAAGCGAGAGATATACGATCTCACAAACAATCGCCTACACGATGTTAAATTGGTAGTTGTTACTGTATCTCATTCTCGAGGTTAATTTTATTAGAATAGTACATTAGTTATAATTAAATTAATACTACGACATAGAAATTCTTAGTGTATCCCATTCACGTGGTTAATTTTATTATAAAAATGTATATTAAATATTAAATATAGCTATATATATAAGAAAAGGTATTAATACCTGGACATATATATATAAACAATGTACCTTAAAATTTTCATGTACTTCAAAAATATTTATGTATATTTGAAAAAATCATGTCATTAAAATTATGTTTCTGTATTACGAAAATATAATAGACTTATAATATGTGCCCATTTCTTTCAGAAATTTTAATATATCTGAAATAAAATGTCTATCTATTTAAAAATGATCACTTCTTTTCTTTCTTGTCTACTTCTCTTGCAAGGATTACTTTGTATTTCCGTCTTGTTGATATTGGAAAGTATTTTTTCCCGGTTCTTTTGTACAAAAAGGTTGTCATAGAATTTTAGATGTGTACACGTCATTTAGAAACATGTTTATGTATTTTTAAAAGATGTTCATGTATTTTAAAAATATATTCATGTGTTTGTGAGGGAAATATATATTTATTTTGCATAAAAACTAACAAAAAATTGAAAAACAATATGGAAAAAGGAGAAGTAATAATCAAAAGAAAAGCCAAAGAGACTTGAAAAAAATAGAAAACTAAAGCCGGGAAAACATATAATAAACGACTAAGACTCGATCCCGATGTTATACCCCCTATAAGAATTGGTTTATAACACTTGAGTTTTGGGTTTCCAATGTGGTGGTTACTGCTTACATAGAATTATTTTAGACAGACGACCTACCTATATGTTGTTCAATTAATTACTTCTGCATCAAGAGAATAGGTCTGCAACATTTTTCTTGGGTCGTTGGTAGTTTTTATTCATTCAAAATACAGCTTGAAATACAAAAGATATAGGGAGGATTAAGCAGCTACACATGGTTGCCCCAATTCTAGTGACACTACAACTTTGGCAAAATTATGAGCTTCACATGCTCTAGTCGCACTTCCTCTAGCTTAGTCATCTTCGACTTGATAACATGTATTATCAAACCGCTAGGAACCCAATACTCGCCTTGAAGATGAGTGATTATCGTCATAAAATCTGTTGTGGTTACGACTTTGTGAGCATTGATGTTCTCTACTAGGGCCAATGCTGCCCAACATGCCATTAGTTCAAAAGTATTAGGCTCGATCATCCGATGAACAACCACTTCTGAAATGCCCATGCAATTTCCTAGGTGATTCCAACAAACAGATGTGAAATCTCCTCTCACCTTGTTCTCGAAACTGTAAGCAAGATGCTCATGTGCATGAAGTCCGTGCCAAATTTTGTGGAGTTTGGATATTTCGAGAGCATTTGGCAAAAAAAATTGAAGGTATGTAAGAAACTTTTGAAAACAACATTGTTCATAGGTGATTTTATCTTTTTTTTTTGTCACTAACTCTTCAAACGTCCAAAGACCTTGAAATTTTGCACAGACATCATCCACACGAGCATCTTGCACTCCAAAAAAAAAGCAGATCTTTTTGAAATATTCTACTATTTTATTTTGATCTTACAGTTCACAGGTGCAGATGAGCCCGGACACCGTTTTGAATTATCGTAAGCTTTCCTCGTTACACAATATCAAAACATAGACAGGTGTCATGACAACAGTGCTACCTTCTCAGAGGCCGGTTTACCCAGTATTGACTGTTTTAATTCAGGGGTTAATACAATAATACTCAATAGGCTCAAAGTTCAGAATGGAAATTGGACTTTTTCCAAGAAGCGCCCCCATCTACGTCACTGGAGCATCATGCTCGCATAGGCCGTCTGCTCTGCACTGTCGAATGCTTGGGCAGGTCACTATTGGCGTGCTCAACTTGGCGATTATACCTCTGAACAACACATGGTTACATCACAAAGAGTAGTTAGTACCATTGGCGTCTTGCTGAAACACTATTTCACCTTCATTTTCGTGACGCCATTATTACGTCCATCTCGGAAATCCCAGTTAAAAAGTTAGATCACTAATTTTTTCCATGAGATCCTGTGAACAACCGGTCAGATTGCGTCATCTAACCATCGTTTTCGCGTCCCCACACTCTCCGTGCAGGCCAGGAGCCTATGAGGGTATGGATGATGCTGTCAAATGCAAGACAAGACAAGAACAGAGGGTGCTAATTTTCGTTGCGATTTTTGGTGACGACGTTGACGCCCCTCTAGAAAACTCCTGTGTTTACCTGTCTCTCCTTACGTAATGATTTTGACCCATGCATGGTTGATTGGTTGAAGAAGACAATGGCCGAAAGTCCATTGGGATATGATCAAATCACGGCATGCATCAACGAAGCAAATTACGGGGCCATCTGATCGAAATCATACACTATGATGCATATAAACGAAAGTAATCATACATGAGCTCGAAGAAAGAATGTATACAATGCCACTAAAGAAGGAGAGAAAAAAAAGAAGACAAGAAAGATCTACTACACATAAAACCATGGAATCCCTCAAAGACAAGCACACATCGCAGCAGCAAAACTAGACGTACGTACGTCCGATCCTGATCGATGACCGATCATAGCTGCAGGCCGGTGCCGTTGGACCCGTTGGCGCCGCCGCCGTGGGCCTTGTTGCGCTTGCGCCGCCGGAGGACGATGGCCCAGGTGATGGCCTCGAGGACGAGCGCGACGCCGGCGAGCACGGCGAGGACGACGATGTAGCTGGTCTTCCACCCGGAGGCGGGCTTGAGGATGTGCAGGCCCTTGAAGATGTTGACGGCGGCGAGGACGATGACGGAGTAGCCGACGGAGTGGTGGTAGGCGTTCCAGTACACCCGGTACTTGTTCTTCTTGTCGGGCCTCAGCAGCAACGCGAACACCTGCAGCGTGGCCAGGCAGAAGATGGCGATGCCGATGTTGCGGTGCGGCTTGTAGGTGAGCCCCGCCGACTCGCCGCCGAGCTTCAGCCCGAGGCCCCAGCCGGCGACGCCCAGCGCGTAGCCGGAGATCTGGCAGGCGATGTGGAGGTAGAACCACGCCGGGTCGGCGGCCTCGAACACCCGCATGTAGCGCGCGATCATGGCGCCCAGCGGGATCAGGACGCCCCATCCCACCGCGTTCAGCACTCCGTGGAGCTGTCATACAAATAATTTTACACATGGTTAGTTCAGAGTTCATCCTCATCGGCGAAACGAAATTGTGATCATAATAATCAACAGGAGAAACATTGGTCTATGATCATTGGCTCCTCGATCTGCTTGCAATATTGTAATGATCAAAAGCATGTCAAAGGCGCGTAGGTACGTGCATGATTGAACAGTTCTAGGCGGCTAACTGCGTAAAATAATTGTAGGAAATGAAGTTTGGGCTGGTGAAAATTCAAAGGTTTGGTGAAGGTGCAGCTTCCCTGGCTAGCTAGCTACTTGTTGCTTCTCAGAGTGGAGTTTGACAATCGTTCGTCAAGTTTTTATCGCCATCCCTATCAGTGGATCAGATCGCTGAACCGATCATTGAAATTCTAGAAAGCAAACCCATCAAGCAGGTTTTCTATGTCACGTCCAAACTGATGAACTGACCAGCTCTCGATCATTATCTACTGGATTTTTTTAATTGAATGATCATAAACAATGCCGCCATCATCTTGATGACTTACGATAATTTACCTAACATGTAAACAATTCGGCAACGAATCGAGCGTTGAGCCGATCAACAAAACCAAGATACTGCTTCTAAAATTTATCATTGTTTAGGAGAATTGCTTGTTTGATTAAACTAATCAAGGTGGAGACAGACAGATAGAGCTAGCGGCAGGGCAGGTACGTGGAGGAGAAAAATAAAAACAGAGGGAATTAAACTTACGTTACGGCGGCGCAGCCTGGAGTTGGAGCCGGCGGTGCCGGTGCCGGAGAGGAAGTCGAGGTTCTGGACGGACTGCATGTTCTCCGGCGACAAGGGGTGCGGCGAGATGGAGCCGCCGCTGCTCTGGCCGGCCTGCCACACCGTGTTGTGCGACGTGGCGTTCCCCGGCAGCTTCACGGTGGCGTAGATGGTGTAGGCGCCGCCGGCGTACTCGGCGCTGGCCGGGACGGGCACGTCGAAGGTGAGGGTGGTGTTGTCGAGCTTGGGGTTGGTGGTGGCCAGGACGGTGGTGAGGACGGAGACGGCGCCGGCGGCGTCGTGGAAGGCGACGAAGACGTTGCTGCCGGCCATGCGGCTGCCGCCGCTGGGGTTGATGCCCCAGCCGACCCAGCCGTTGGCGCCGGACCCCGCGCGGAAGGCGATGTCGGCGGTGCCGTTCTCGGCGTGGTACGTCCAGTGGAGGCTGGCGCTTAGCACCGGCAGCTGGTTGCACTTGAGGAACGTGCGCCCGCCCGTGAAGCTCGCTGTGAGGCAGCTCTGCGCCGCCGCGCCGGCCGCGAAGAGGAGCACGAGGAGGGGTAGCCACGCCGGTGGGTAGTGGCCTGGCCGCGCCATACTAGCAATAGCGCGTGTTATCGCCGCCGGCGGGTTGAGGTTCGAGGCTTGGAATGGAGCGCCGGAGGTGGTGAGGCTGGTGGTGGGAGGAGGATGCCGGGGGAGAAGCTTATATGTACCGGCGACGTCGCGCGGTTGTTGGGGGAGGCGGGCGTTGCCGTGCGGGTGGAAACTTCCATGCCCATACGCGGGAAGGATGTTTTTTTTTCTGCTGTGCGTCTGCACGACAGAGTCTTGTTGTCTAAAAAAAATGGCGCTGAAATAACCGAGGGTGTGCGTAGGATGGTTTGTGCCGTTGAAAGTTGTAGCCGGCCGGGGAGGGAGACCGTTTCGCCTTACAGCCTTGCTAAGTTTCAGTCGTCGATGCTATATTTGTGAGATTTTATGTTGAGTTCGATGCAAAATTTTATTTTTCGATTTTTTTCTCTCTTTGACATGTTATGTGATATGATTGTGACTTAGTTAAATTTCAATGAGACCTAGCCACACCCTTCCTCCTATGATAATGATGGGATGGCTAGGCTGGTATGCCGCTGCAAAGTGCAAAGATAGCAGCAGTAGCAAGGCATATACGGCAACGTGAGCCGGCCGGCCAGAGCAGGTGATGAAGTCAAGTCACACATTGTTCCAGCACAAAAGGCCGGGGGGTTGCCTATACGAATGGCACCGCATCACATTATTCCAGCACAAAAGGATTCCAGCCATTCTTTTCGTTTTTTCTGTAATTTTCTGCCGTACTAAGGAATTAAATCTACTCACTAGATCACTATGATTAGTTTGCTTCGTCTCGCTGGAGCATGTTGGGCGTAAAGGGTTGGCGCCTGTGAGAGAGCGACGACAAGGCGCATGGCATCAAACTCTCTCCAGGTTGAGTGGGTCGTGCGTGGCGGAGTCGCGTGCGGCCGAGTTGCCAGGAGTTGTTGAGCAGGAGGATAGAGGATTAGGTAGGCAGGCAGCAGCAAGTTCAAGGCCGCCGTACTCCCCGGTCAACTCAACCTGCGCTTCCTTCCGTCTCCCTCCGGTTATCCTTTTCCTATGCCACAGGCAATACCAACATGTGTTAGTTCTTTCCAATTGTTTATGCCTAATAAATTTTCTATGGAACTTGCTTATGTCTAGTTAACTTGGCCGTCCAGGACTGGTTCGTGCAGAACGCACGCACACTCGGCACACGACAGTCACCCGGAGGCTTCTCACTTTTCACCTGATTTTGCTTTGCTGCCTCGCTCGAGGCGTGCCGTATGGAGGCCTACCACGCGCTTGCTTGCTTGCGAGTGATCGGTGACTCGTTCAATGTTGACCGCATGCAGAGACCAATACGTCCGTTCTCTCAATCGGTAGTGCATGATCGCGTTGCTTCCACTGCACCGGTGCAATCTGGTGAGAGATGTGTGCATGCCTGACATTTTCCACCTACATTTTGTTGCCTTCTGTATGTACTGTACGTAGTATCTTTTTTTTTTCGCGGGGTGTGTACTGGTATCTGTACTTTGACTGAATGTACGCACCGTCGGTATTTATCTTTTTTTTACCGTATACAGAGTCGCTCCTATTATGCTGGAACAGAACAGAGTCGTCCTGGTGACATCTGAAGTTGCACTGCAGCTTCTTGTGGTTCTAAGGCACGGTAGGTCGTTAACCGGCCAGGTCAAGCCTTTGACTGCTCATGTTTACCTCTGGGGACCGGTTCGCATGCACAACTACCTATTGCATGGATCCATGCATGGACGTACGTACGTCCACCGTGTATTAATCGCTGAATTTGACTGCCTGTACTTGTTCATGCAGACTCGAGGGTTCAGACATGTACTTGTTGTGTGGACATGATTCCACTTGCACCATGCACATGAAATTTTAACTTACAAAATTAGGCTGCTCGTAGTGGACGGGGATTCGGTAACTGCCTACTCGACGGTCACGCCGTGACCGTCCTAAAAAAATTAATATTAAATATTTCAAAAAAAATTGAAAATAAATGTGGATAATCGTATGACATGAATGTACAATCTCTACAAATTTCAGGTCTAAATTCGAAATACACATTGCGAAACAAAAAAGACAAATTCAGCATAAATAGTCACGTTTCTCAATGCTTTTTTTACACTAATCATGTTGAATTTGTCTTTTCCGTTTTTCAATGTGTATTTTGAATTTGGACCTAAGATTTTTAGGAATTGTACATTTACGTCATGTGAACATCCACAATTCTTTTTGGAATTTTTTGAAACATTTAAAATTGAATTTTTTGAGACGGTCACGTCGTGACTGTCGACTAGCCAGTCACCGAATCCCCGTCCGCTCGTAATGGATAATATTATAAGTTAGTATCATGCATATAATACTATCATAATGTTATCGTAAAAAAAATACTACCTTAATGCATAGTATCATATAGTAATATCATAGATGATCTTATCTTATTTATTGCCTTGCAAAACACATACTACTACGTCATTAAATATTATATGGTATTATAATATGATACTACATCCTCTCTTTCCTCATTAAGTTACATGACATATCATCAAATTTTTCTAGTTGACATGCATGATATTACCTATGATACTCCCATTACGGGAAGCTATGTCTAGGTCTCAGTCGTGTAATGGAAAAAACAACAGAAACGACAGTTTTTGCTGCACGAATCTTTACACATGATTTCACAAATATAGCATTGACCAAGACTTCATCAAATCTTAGCATTGACCAAGACTTCGTTAAATCTTAGTCGACTGAGATTTAGCAATCCCAATAATTATTTGTACCCATGAAATAACAAAAAACCATAATTAAATGTAAATGATAAAAATATCATGGCATCACAACCGATGGCGTCAAGTGCGAGTGTCATTGATCAGGCATGCCGTCCCGGTAATTTTATTATTTACATTTAAATACATATGGTACTTGACGAACACGATGTACACATATACTACTACGTTCTTCCGAATGAAGTACGCTTGTACTACTTGAACCTTATCTGAACATTAGTACATTTGTACTACTGGTACTCTAGTACGTCTATAGTACTGCAACCCATGCATGCATGAGCAAACCCACTTCGATTTAAGTAAAGCCGATTCGATCATTAACAGTCCTTTTCATCATAATTGAGCTCTTTTTAACACTAATATATCTCCGATCGGTCGTTTTCTACGTCTGATGCAAGCACAACACTCAAGAGCAAGTGTCAGGGTGTCAACCGCACCAGGTAGTAAAAAGGCCTCCAAAAGCTCTACGTATCAAGAAGTAACACGCCCCCCTCAGTTTTGTGCAAGGCACATCTTTCTCCCATATTTATCTGTCCATCTTTACCGCTGCCTCACGCAATTGAAACACGCAGCACACGTCTGTTTCCAACATCTCCCTTGACTTTGCGAGAACTACCCAATGAACCTGGAGGGAGAAAAATGAAGACATTGTGACAGTCTCTGCTCGGCTCAATGAATCTATTCTTGTATCTTGTATGCTGGATAAATGGTTGAAACGTTTTTTTTTTGTTATAATCGCATAGGTGGGTTACTTGTTTCAACTTCAGGGATAAAGTCTATTTACTAAAATCTAATGGTTGTTGTTTGATGATGGATTAAATTGATAGCTGGATGTTTCTGATTAACGTGGAATTTTCTAGCAATTCTTCGGGGATAAAGTCTTTGCGAGAACGTCTTTGTCAAATCAGATCTTTTGGATATTTTGGCGATAAGTAACTGCGAGTTTAATAAATCAACAGTCTATTCTAGCAGCTGTTATGATAACTCGATGCAAGCAAACTTCCAACGACATGTTCAACTCTGGAAGAAAACTGGAAATTTTTAGGGATGAAACAAAACCCTGATGGTTGGTGGCCGTGAAACAGCAGCACACGCTCTCGGCCTGTCTTGTACTGTACTAAATATATATATACTGATGACTTGAAAAGTAGTACGTACATCCTGAAAAGTGCAAAGGCGCCGGAATATACACCTGCATATGATGTCCAAACAGCTGGAAATCTTCAAAATTACAACCATATACTCTGTTTTCAGGGGATTAGGGCTTTCAGAATCAATAACACTTCTTTTAATCAAATACTGCTAGAAATATGGGCTGTATGCAGCAAGAATGCAAGATCATCCACATAAAAAAATAAAAGCGTGTGTCTATTGAAGAACTAAGATTTCAACCACTAATTGCTGACGCACGCAGAGCTCACTGATGATATATATCAACCTGCCACAGCAATAAACAATATCAGTGGGGAAGGCCGCTGATCTTACGTTGAGATTATGTTAGTGCGTCGATGTTTCAGACAGTACAGACAATCATTCCAATACTTCTGGTCAGTCTGACTAATCAACAGTGGACCGACGAAGGTGAGAATGAGGAACACAGAAATATCAGCAAATCGTATAATACTGGGTTATACTAAAAGCAAGAACCAGTTGATGTGTTTTGAGTTTTGACTTCGTCCTTGCTGGTCAAAGATGCATGTGTTTTTCGACAACGATACAAACGAGCAGATACATGTGATGTGATGCAGGTAACAAATACTTTCTCCGTTCACATATGGTTTGGATATTTCAATGCAAACTAAATCATATTTATGTACATTTAATTAAAAAATATTTTATAATTGTGAAAGGAGAAAGTACATAACACCACTGCTTAGTTCATATGATCGATAAACACGTTTTTTATAACGCATTACGTAGAACAATCGTTCTACAACATTATACATTAATTAAAAAATAATGTACAAGCAATATTACAATTGATGACATTGTCATCAAACACTTGTTTTATGTTTCTCCATCAATGATCAACCTAGTTGCATCTCTATCCAATCATTAAACCTTTTTCCTGAACTTGTCCTTGAGTCTATGGTTAAGGAGAATCAAATATTTCCTGATTCTCCTTAAATTCTATCATGGATGAAGCACTTCTGGTACTTGACTGTTGGCGACGGTAAGGAAGCGGAGTGCACCTGGCTGCAAACGAATTCGAGGTGGGCGACAACGACGTACTAGGCAGAAGGCGCGCTGCTGGAGGCTGCATAAGTCCAACAATATTGGGCGATGATCGAAGAACTAGGTGGCAGTCAGAGAAGGAGGGCGCGGATGCAGAACAATGAGGGAAACAAGAACGAAGTGGACAAAAACTGATCTAAAAAGGGGATTTGAGTGCGCCGAGGTTGCGCGGAGTCATACTGGCGGCGATCCGAACTCCCATAAACCCTCCACCCAATTTGCATTAAATTTATGAGAAAACGAGCATGCGAATAGATCCGCGAACGGATTTAGAATCGCATTAGATAATAAAGTAGATCTGCATAATCTAAAGGTTTAAGAATCGGCGTCGAAAGATGATTCTGGATCCACACAACAAGGACAGTAACTGCAATGCAGTAACTGTAGAGGATCCTAACCCGCGTTGAAGATACAGTAATACTGTTTCACAACCATTACCCACGACCGTTCGGCCCCCCAAGCCGTTTTTCGGCGCTATTTGAGCGCCGCTTGGGGGGCGCCCGGGCGGCGAAAACGATGGGGGTTGGTCGGCCCCCTAGCCGCGGCCCCAAGGCGGCTCCTCAAGTTCGGCGTGAATTTGTTAAAAACGACGCAAATTGAACGAAATTCGGCCTAATTCATAACATTTGGTCTAATTTTCCATAGTAGCAACATAAAAACTGGAAAAAATCTACTGAAAAGCAAAAAACGAATACAACTGCTCGAAGTTGAGCTCCCCGCCGCCTCCTCCGACGCCTCCTCCAGCAGCCCCGCCAGCGGCGCCATCGTCGCCGCCGTCGACACCCTTGGGCTCGCATTTCACGGCGGCATGTGCACTGCACGTGCCGTCGCCGAGCGGCCCCTTCCTCCTCCTCACCCGCAGCGGCTGCTCCTCCTCCTCCTCTTCATCAGTGTCGTCCAGCACGATGAACTCCGGAGTAGGCGGCGCCGGTGGTGCCCACTTGCTGCGGTTGTTGTCGCCCTTCGCCTTGCCGCTGTCCTCCCCCTACGTCGTCGGCCGGATCTTCGCCGCCTCGACGCGCTTCTTGGCCTCGATGAGGTCCCAGGCCTTGTGCTGCGCCTCCACCTGGCCGAGGAGGTAGTCCTTCTTGGCCCACTCGAGGCCGGCGTCGTACTCCTCGTCCTCGTCGACGGCCGGCGGGGGCGGCGGAGGCGGGACGGCCTCATTCTCCTTCTTCATCTTGCCGCTCAGGCGAGAAAGGAAGCCTCGGCGCTGAGGCGCGGCTGGAGATGGGCCGACGATGACAACGCCTCCAGCGCGTGTCCGGCGGCCAAGCGGCTCGGTCTTGACCTCAGTTTTCATCTCGGTCTTGACCGGGGCGAGCTGCGGCGAGGAGTAGGCCGGCCCCGAGGAATGGGAGCCGGTGGAGCGCGACGTCGAGCCGCCGGACGACGACGATGTCGCCCCATCGCCGTCGCGCGGGAGCGTCGCCCACAAAGGCATGTTGCGGCTGTAGGAGCGGCGCGCCGCGGCCCCGTACCCCATCGGAGGGTATTGGAGCCGCGGCACGTTGCCGTTGTCGATGTACTGGAGCACCCACTCAAGGGTGTGCCCCTCCGCGCTCCACCACCGCCGGCGGCCGTCGCGGTTGTACCGGCCGGCCACCGGCGTGATGTCGTTGGTGGAGGCGATCGCCTCGGCACGGCGGTGCTGGAAGTAGGCGGCCCATGCGTCGGTGTTTCCCGCCGCATTCGCCGGGTTGGCGCGCTCCTCCGGCGTCATCTGGGCGCGGGCGGCCTCCACCTCCAGGTCGAAGGCGACGGTGCCCTCCTTTGGCGCCGGCGGCACCGGGACGCCTCCGTTGGACAGCACCCAGTCGTGGGGTGGCCTGGTGTCCGGCGGGCACGGATAGCCGACCTGCGCGAGGAGGATGGCCTCCATCTGCAGTAGGTTGCGGCGCTGGAATCCATTTCCGCGCAAGGTTGTCCATGGCCTCCGGCGAGGTGGTAGGAGAGGAAGGAGGAGGATATGGCCGCGAGAACAGAGGAGCAGAGGAGGAGGAGCGAGTGTGTGCGGCGTGTTCACCAGCGAGCCCTTTAAATAGCGGGGGAACGCGAAAGGGCGCCCTCACCGGGGCGGGACACGCGGCGGCACGGTCGTCGGACCGTTGGGCTACTCAATGCGCCGCATTGATTCCCCTGTCGGCGATTGGACTAGACATCATCGCCGCATTGATGCTCTGCGGCGACGGCAGGCGTGGGAAAGCCGAGGCGGGAAGATGACGATGAAGCATGTTCACACGCCAACAAATGAGGCCGGTGCGCGGCGCGCTCGTTTTCTCTCTTTCGCGTCGTTTTGTTTCATCCGACGCCCTAAGCGACCCCCAGGGCGCCGGGTTGGCTTGGGATCGTCGGACTCAATTTTGGCCCAATACGACGCTATTTGGACCCTTGGTGACGCGGCTGAGAAAAATTCGTTCATCTGGGGCGAATAGCGTCGCCTTGGGGCCTCTTGGGGGCGCGGCTGGAGATGCTCTTAGACCGGTTGATGCAGGTCCCTCTAATGGTTGGCTTAGACTGGCAGGTAAGTCTGGTAGTTAGTCTCTGAACAAGTAGTTCGTTCCATGTCTCTATATCATGTTAATCTTCTGACCAAAAATCTAACTGCTGATTATACCCCATATCAACTGCATCAATCATTTGAAAACATGATTGAAAACCTGATGCTTGTAGTTTATATGAAATCGAAAAAGGACAACCCTTTCTTTCGCTCAAAAAAACGCATCAATCAAACTCTCTAGCCGGCCGATCAATATTTCATTGCTGAACTGCGAACAAATATATGAATCGAGTGTTGCTTTCGGTTTCAGACACAGATTGTGTTTTTCTATCGGTCGTGCATTTTGTTGCTTGCTCGTGGCTGCTTGACCGCTTCCTTTTCTCCTCGTCCTCTGGCCCTAGTCGCAATGGAGCGGTTGGCTTACCTACTCCTCCTAACGAACCTTAACTATAATAAACTATTAGGAATTTTCTACGGACTCAGGCCCCATAAGCGTCTGATAATCAATTCCCGGAAGCTGTCGAGCTCAAAAACATAAATAAAAACCGATCAACGTGCTCCCGCAGGCAAGCTATGTGACCTTCTCGAAGGATTTTTGGTCTTTCGACACCTGCAGCCTACAGGGGCGTAGACCAGTGAGTGCATGATGGAGGCTTCACCCGTCAGTCATATCCTGGACATGTGTTTTCCTTCACCAATCACCATGACTGCATTTGATCTAACATCGCCGCGAAAGATCTCTGCCGTGTGCCCGTCACGAAGCCGATGCTTCACACAAGCAACCACGCGAAACAGCTCCGATTATATTTTTCAACAACAGGCATGCAGGGGTAAAATAAAATGACATGCAGAAGGGGCTTGATTTGCCTTTGCCACACAGAGACATAAGGTCGTCCATTGACCATTGTCTTCGGTTGGAAGCCACGAACCTCGCATCATCGTGTGCTTTGGTTCACACATGCAGGAACCAGAGCCCGAAGTTTAATTTACAGGTACTCTGGATAAATATCCTATCCCCGGCCCCTGGATGCTGTTCTTTTCTGATGCTTCGATCCAGGCTGGTAGGACAGCCGATATATGTACGTAGTATATGTTGAATCTTCGTCAGTGGGGATAGGGTAAAGATGGCGGCTCCCCCACATTCCTGCACGCGGTATGATGCTCCCGTCACGCGACCATGAATCCTTCAGTCTGGCCTCCGTCGTGCGCGTGTGTGGTGGGTCGGAAACGCTGGTTAGCAGATCCTGGATTTAGGTAACACGGTGGTGTGGGATTTTTGCAGCGCAAGAAAACGTTTTGTGCAAGGATATTTCTCAATCCTTTGGAAGACCTATCTTGTAGATTTTTTTTTAGTGGTGCGAAACATTTTTAAAGTGTACAAACACTTTTTTACATTGTTTATATTTAAAAAAATGTACGTATTCCCACATATTTTTGAAATGAGTAAATATTTTTTAAATGTCACAGATACTTTTTTGAATGCTATTCGTATTTTTTATAATTATACTAACAACAAAATGACACTATGTTAATACTTGTAAAAGTCGTGATGAACTATTTTAAAATTAAGTACAGTACATTAATTTTTGGGAAGGTATGTATTTTTTGCGAGAAAAAAATAAACAAAATAACGAATAAAAATTGTACATTTTGGTGACGTTAAAATAAAAATTATACATTCATATTTTTTAGATAAATTATACATGTATCTGCATATTTTGTTTAGGGGGACATGGTATCTGCATGGACTGACTCATTTAAGGCGCCTTTGAGAGGCGAGACGGGCCTCTGTCTTACTAAGGGCGAGACAGACACAGCCCGCGCCCAACGCTTTGCGTGTTGGTGGGCTAGGTTTGAGAGAAGTGAGAAGTGGGCTGTTGAAGTGGTTGGGTGCGATAGTAGTAGAACCACTCGCCTTAAGGGCGCCCTAAATTGTTTGCTTCCTTCTTTTTTTCTGTTTTTATTTTGTTTATATCATGAAATATTCTAGAGACATATATTTTTAAAACACATTACTTAATTTTGGAAAAACTATCACATATTTTTTTTATAAATATTCATTTATTTAAACAAAAAATTCACATATTTAGAAATATATTCATGATATTCAAAAAATTCACATATTTAGAAATTAATGTTTGTTCATGTAACTTTGAAAAAAATTGCACCATTCAAAAAAAGTATTTGATATTTTCAAATATATCATATTACTTCAAATAAATTCACGTGTTTTTCAAAAATGTTCATGATATATATGAAAGTTGTACAATGAGTGTTACAAAAATATTATACTTGTATTTTGAAAGTGTTTAATGTGCATTTGATAAATGTGATTGTGTCATGAGAAACTTAATAGGTAAAACGGATTTGAATTTGGACACTTGATTTGAAAGCAATGCACTATTAAATGTCTGAAACCATTTTGCATATCACTGCGGTCATCAAATTTGGTTTTAAGGTTTGTTGTTGATTTTAATTTGTACAAAAGATATGTTAGTGTTTCAGACTCAACTCCACACCTACGGCTCACGTTCGGATGTTTCCGATGTGCATTGAGCACACCATTACAAGCAAAGAAACCACCAGACCCCAAAATACTAACCTGATGGAAGGGTGCTACTCTTCTTTATAAGGTGATCCTAGCCTCCTCCCGTAACCGAGGGACTAAAGTCGCTGGCAACGCCTTAACTCTCAGGTTCCTCACACCCCAGCCCCCTGGGCAGGGGCGGAGCTTCGTAAGGGCAAAACCGGGTTGTGGCCCGCCCAGGTTTTTCACAAAAAAATTAACGTATACTCTACATCTTTCCTGCCGTTCACTTTCTAGCCGGTGAAACCTCTCATGCATGCATGCTGTGCATCTCTGAGCATGCAGCTGCTGCTGCCCGCCAGAACCTCATTCCCTTATCAACTCTCTACTGCACCAATTAACACACATTAATTTAGTTGCCTTCTCCATGACTATTATAGTACATATGCATGCAGCGGCCTCCGTTTATAGAAATATAATCTTGTAGGTGAGGGCATCATGTTGCTTCCAGTACAATTTTTTTAAGTGGATTCCTGTACAATTGGTTTGACAATTTTTGTCATGGATAAAATACCCATAGGACAAAAAAAAAAGAGCGTCGATTACTCGAAAAATAAAATTATTATTTTTGACCTTTTCCGTATGTCTTTTGGAGAAATTTTGTGCAGGAGTGTATGATGAAGTTCAAATTACTTCAAAAACTCATGTACTATTTACTATTTAGTATATAATTAAGATTTTCAAAAATAAATTACGATTTCCTTTAGTATGGCCCGCCCAGCTTTTTCTGTCAAGCTCCGCCACTGCCCTTGGGAATCCTTCCAGGTGGGTATTGCGGCCCTAGAGCTGATACCAATTGTTAGCGTTTCAGGCTCAGTTTCACACCTACAACTCATGTTCGAACGTTTCCGATGCGCATCGAACACACAATTACAAGCAAAGAGTCCACGACATCCAAAAGATTAGTCTGAAGGGAGTGTAGCACTCTTCCTTGTAAGATAGTTCTAACCTCCTTCAAAACTGAGGTGGAACTAACCCTTGGCTCTACTGCTTGTTGTGAACTATAAAATCACTCGACTGCTCCTTAGCACCATCCAAAGGAAAAAACATCATGGCGGTAATGTTTCTTGAGAAACATAATTTAAACGCAAACACTTATATGCACGCATATACATTTATTTTTATAAAGATATGCAGATATATAGATTTTATGTATTTAAATATGTGAACACCTTATTCCTATCATATGAGTATCTTTGTGAGGTTAAACCAACAGATTTTATGATTGACGAAGACATCACACACACCTCATTATCGATGAAAATGTCACCTACTAGTAATAATATAGATTGCATTTACACATATATCAAATTAAAATTAAAATGTATATGTTCATTCATTTCAGTTTATCACATTAAATATATAAAATATTTTATACTCCCTCCGTCCCAAAAAGAATGTCATGGTTTTAGTTTGGGACGGAGGGAGTATTTATGAAAAGAATGAAGTAGTTGTAACTTTTTTGTTGATAAGTATAAGATGTTTTGGATATTTTAATATAAACCAGGTATAAACTGAAATGCATGAAGACTAGATATGGACCGAAACACGTGAAAAAATACATATTAAAACCCATCTATATATCTTTGCCTTTTAAAATATTTAAAATAATTTATAATTGTGAACAGAGAAAGTAACAGAAATCTCAAAAAAAAAAAGAGGAAGCAGCAGAAAACACGATAGGATATGTCGTGCGGATTTATTTATACAAGAACATGACACTGACAAATAAGGACAAATAATACTTGCGTATAAACATAGGCATCGCGACGCGCGATAGTGCAGCGTGGCGTAGAGAGCTTGGCCTCGGCGTGTGCTCTAGCCGGACAGGAAGTCCTGCCTCTTGACGCTCAGCAAGTTCTGCCCGGACATGGGGTGCGGCATTACGGAGCCGGCGGCGCTGAGCGGGCCGGCCTGCCACACCGTGTTCTGCTGCGTGGAGTTCCCCGGCAGCGCCACCGTCACGTATATCGTGTACGCGCCGGCGGCGTACTCCGCGGTGGGCGGCACCGGCACGGCGAACGACAGGGTGGTGTTGTCCAGGGCGGGGTTCGTGGTCTTCAGGATGGTGGTGAGCACGGACACGGCGCCGCCGCCGCCGCCCTGCGAGGCGAGGAAGACGTTGCTGCCGGCCATGCCACCGCCGGTGGGGTTGATGCCCCAGGCGACCCACCCGGCGGCGCTGGACGGCGCGCGGAACGCGAGCTCGGCGGTGCCGTTGGCCGCGTGGTACGTCCAGTGCAGGCTGGCCCCGAGCACCGGCAGGGTGTCGCAGCGCTGGAACGACCGGCCCTCCGGGAACGTCGCGTTCCCGCAGCCCTGCTGCGCCGTCGCGCCGGCCGCGAGCAGAAGCACCGCGGCGGCGGCGGCTACGATTGCGAGGAGCCGCGCCATGGCGCTAGCTTAGCTAGCTAGCTAGAGCGCACGTACTACGTGCGTGGAGCGTTGCTTCGTTTCGGCTCCGATCGAGCTCGCCGGAGGTGCAAGTGCAACGTGTGTGGTGGAGGCGTGAATAAGGTGGAGAGAGAGAGGTTATTTGTAGACTGTAAATCCGGCGTCGTGAAGGCTGAGATGATGTAATGGAGGTACGTGTGTAGGATACGGGTGGAAAGCTTCAGAGTTGACGGGGAGTTATCTTTTGCGATTTTGGCATCTTGGTAGCATCGCAAGCATAGTTTTCTCCGTCTTAACGGTCGTACTTTCCATTTCAAAAACGCTAGTTGCGGAACCCAACGGTTGATTTCCGTTTTTCTAGAAAGATAGTACACTTAATAAACATACATACATACATACATACATACATACATTTTTATGAATCGTCTTCAAAAGATTGTCCAACGAATCTTAAGAACTAATGAAATCATCGTAGGCGCATCTCTTTATCAACAAAAACGTCTTCAATCATTGACAAAAAATCTATATAATTTTCTTAATCATTCATTCAACTACAGGTTGATTCTCATTTCACAGGGTAAAAAATGGTAACCCCCTCTGCTAAGTATCCCATTTTGACCAGCTCAAAAACATGTCCCCATTTTGACACCGCGGCGGATGACCACGTACGAGATCTCCACCGCATGCACGTACGTGGCTACGTCGGTTTCGTGGCAGGCACACACCTGGTCGCCGGATTTCGCAGCCGGCTGTTGCAGTCAGCTGAAGAAACTCCACACGTTCTCCGGGGAACACCAGCCGCGGCACCCACGCACGCACGCACTTGTGTGTCCAAGAATCTTGGGGACGATCGATGACAGACGTCCGTCCGTACACGCCGTAGCAGCCCATTCGTCCCGCTACTGCCACCCGTTATTTTCCTGCCATGGATCGTAACATGAACACGCTGACTGAACTATTTTTCCTCTCCTTGAAAGTAACTTCAGCAGAATTTTCCAACCCGGCCGTTGTTCCAGGCGCCGCAGCGCTTCGTTGATCCTCAACATCACAGGATATGCTGCAGCGTGCCCCTCTGGCTACTCAGCATGGCGTCGTTGTCTCCTCAAACGTACCCGGAGAACCAAGCTGAGAGCGTTGCACGCACGCTTCATCAGTCGCAAACGGCGGTTCAATCAAGCTGCCGGAGCTGTCCAGTACTCCCATCTAGAAACCACAACAGCATTGTTGACCAGTGCATACTTGCCAGAAACACAAAGCAAGTGAATACTCAGTCATCAACTTCACTGAACTACCACATTATCCCAGATGTGAACACGAGTCGACCATGCAAACATCGCAGAGCAGATGAACCACCCAAGATAATTTATCATCCAAATCCAGGTCCGCAAAATCTATCCATGACATACCATCAACCAAGCGCATGCCACGAAAGGCAGCAGCGAAAAACCACCCGGCCAAAAAAAAGCAAGCAGTCTAGGTTTTCGACATTATCCGAAAGCAAAATTTACATTACGCTAGGAGCTAGCTAGGTTTCCTGGGCACATCTCACTCTCTTCTTCCTACTGATGTTGTCTACTGCTTTGGCTTAACGACCAAGGCCTGGCAGCATGAAGCGAAAGCATCTGATGCATCGAGTATCGGGGGAAGAGTGAAAGGGGGGAGCACGCCGCCGCCGTTGTTGTTGTGCGCAAAGGTCAGGGTGCTCCCAGCAAGAGTGTGCGCCATCGCCGTCTGCTGCTTGTTGAGCCCTTCCATGATGCATGAGAATGCTGCAAAGGTGGCACAGTTCTGAAGCAGCGCTTGTGGTGTACCTGCGTTCAGACAAACAAGCATGTAAGGGAACTAGGCCACCAAAGCTCCAAACAGGTTAATAAAATGATAATAGTATTCCCTCCGTTCACAATTATAAGATGTTTTAACTTTTTCTAAATTGGATGTATATAGACCCATTTTAGTGTATTTGTTCACATATTTTAGTATGTATGTAGTTCATATTGAAATATCTAAAACATCTTATTCTTTTGAATGGAGTAGTTGATACTAATAATCATAACAGATTAAAAGTAGCAGCTTGGGGTAGCGAAGGCAAAAATGATATCGACAAAAGAATCATGCTTGAAAAAACCTTTCAATGCAAACTTTCTCTTTCGACAGGACAGCTGAAGACTGCAGCGTAGAATTCGACGTTTAAATACTACACTGAATGAAATATCCAAAAGCACATGTGCCAGTAAACGTGTTATGCACAAGAATGTGTTGGGTATGTCATGAGCTTAGCTATATAAGAATTATAAAAGCACATGTGTGGTGTGCCAATAACGCAACAGAGAGATTCAGTGTGAACTAAGTATGCATAAGAATGTCTTAAACATATCACCAGCTTAGCTATATTAGCATCAGTAAATTGCCCAGAATAAACACATGAGCGGTCCAGTTTAATTCAATGAAAGGTTTGAATTCCTGGACAGTATCTCAATCTGTATTCAAGGGCATTGACCAGTCAAATGGACTCTCATGCACCCTTGTCCAGTGGATGAAGGACTCCACTAAAAAGCAAGACAAGAAGTGAGTGTCCTTTGCTAACTTCGAATTTGTCAATGGTGCTTCTTATCATGCAAGGAATAAGGCTCCTGATTTTAGTGAATTTCTTACACGTGATATTGGACTTCTTGTAAGTTAATTTACTTGAAGTTCAATAGTAATAATAGGTAATTCAGTCCTGTATTTATAGGAAAACTTCAGTGTACATTCATACTCGGATTCTCTAAATAACAATGATAGAATATACATCATGAACTGGACGCACACGTGAAATCAAACTTCACTCAATGGATAAATTATGCAGTTGGATAACAAACTAGTATCCTAATTATAACACGTTCAAAGTGCTGATTACAAAGGGCCATCCCAGAATCCATGCATAGGCACTTAGCAGTTCATATTGACAGAAATGACCTTTTTAGATAATCTAATGAACAATAACTTTTTTTTAGGTAGGACGGCATTCCAGCAACAAGAATAACAATACAGAGTAACTTGGTCACCAGAAATCGAACACAAAGCCAAAAATTGCTTGCAGGCATTGCCACCGAATTCACAATGTTATGCAATACCACAGAATATCGGATTACAACTTCCTCATACTATTACCAAACAATACCAGGCACAATAGTAAGTAAGCTGTGAAAATGTTGTTAGTTCAATGTGAATGTACCTGGAAAGCTCAAAGCAAGACCGGTGCAGCAACCAGCAATGCCAGAATTGATAACTGCCCAGAGGAACATGTTAGTTCATGCTATGTATCCAACTCCCGAGTTGTTAACAAAAGGCTGATTACTGAAAATATAGACATACTATCGTCTTTCCCACGCAGCTTTCTCAACAAACACAAAACCAAACTCTGGACGCCAGAAAGAACTGCAAAACTCTGTTCCAAGAATTTATGTCATTAGCAAGCTGTCTGGAAATGATACTAGCACAATTTCCTAGTTAAGACTATCCTCACAAACATGAACACTAACTTTGGCAGAAGACCCTGCATTGCCGAGTGAGCCCTTCAAACCCTTCTTAGTTAGCAAACCTTGTCCTGCAAAAGGAACCAGATATTCAATATAAGGATTTTATGTGAGGAAGTTAAACGGGTGTCACAGGTGTTGTTAGTGACAGCATGTGGACCACTAGTGCTTCCATTATGCTAAAACAATAAGGATCTAAATATCTGCCAAAAAAATATAAGGACCTATATCAAGATTAATGAATACAAATAAGTGCAGATTAAATGAATAAAAGGAATTACTACTAAATGTGCACAATCCTATACAGCTTAGATTAACGAAGTTTTCCAATACTCATGTTCCTAATAAGAACTGAACCCCGATAATAGAAAATTCTGAGACACCGACGACAGGAATATTGAAACAATTACTGGAAAGTAGAGTAATCCGGATAAAGGGGAACAGGGGGGTTGTGGTGATTACCATATCCAAAGATAGATCCGACGAAAGCGCCGCCGGCGAAGTCCCCGGCGGAACGGAGGACGCATACGGCTGGGCCGGCCGCTAGGGGCGGCAGCGACGCGGACGAGGCCCCGTCGGCAGGGTTGGTGCCCACCTCGCCGTCCGACTCGTTCTCGCTCCTCGCCGCCATCTCCTCTCTGCCTGCAGTTTCCTTATCGTTTGCTCAGGCCCAGGGTTGGAGTGTAGAACGGGGGATTTCAGACTCTAGCAAGCGGGTCCCACTGCCAGTTCCTCCTCCTCCGGGTTGGGTAGGCCGGCCGGCCGGCCGGCTTTACAAGCCCAACAATCCAACAACCGTATTAAATAAGCCCAATCCAACAACTGTATTAAACAAGCCCAATCGTAGGGGAGGGCGGAGAAAACGACCACTTGCATAAAATCGTGTTGCTAAAAAAAACAAAACTTGCATAAAATCGTCCGTTGCAGTCTTGCAGAGGTGCCCTCTAATCCGTTTTTCCGACCAGGTTTCTGGGGAGAGTTTTGCAAATCTTTTTGAATACACGTTTTTTTACTTAAACTTTGGAACTTGTTCACCACATATGCATAAACAAATTATTTAGTACATTTATAAGCATGAGCGTTCAACAAAAGAAATTCATCCGTGGGACAATCTGAGCTCTGAAGACGCATGAGGCGGCCACTGCTAACTGCTTCAAAACAAAGTATCCCATGTCACACTAAAGATGCATATACAGTCTACAGTTTGCGCAGATGTGCTGCCACGGCAATATGTTCCGAACGTGCAACATTTTGCCTCAAAACATCAGGCGTCACCTCAACTTGTTCAGCAACCCAACACATGGTTCTTCCTATTATGGCCATATCTATCTGTAATCGCCCGAAGCGGTTGTTGGCAGATGAAGGCAGTACTCATCAGCTTAAGCATGCCAATATGGCGATACCGCACAGAATTAGCTTATATCAGTTGGTGAAGACCAATCGCTGAAGCACAGCGTAGGACACATGAACAGATGTCACCAACTTCCTATGGTCATAGGAGAGCTTAACGGGAGTTCGGCTGCAGACGCCTCCAGTGTCACCTGAGAGATAGAGACAGTGAGACCGAGCAAGGAATGATGGAGCAGTAAGTATTGACTACTGCTGTTGCATTACACTAACAGGTTTTTATATGTCTGCTACATACTTGCAATGGTGTCAACATCTTGTAAAACATGACAGACATCAAGCTTACTGTTATTAGCAAGACATGGAGCTGCTTGGATTAATTAATTGAACATCTTTGTACCAGAGAAGTCATGGAGGATTTGTAATACTTCAATCTGAAAAATATGCTAAGATGGAATTTGCAAAAGTGGAAGTGTCAGAAATCCATACCTCCTTGAAAACCACACTATGTGAAGCATCCTTGAAGCCCTGAGTTTAGACCACACACAATTAATTATGATCTACTAGTAATTACAAACAAATGAGGAAAAGGGGAAAGAATGTTAGGTTCATCTGCTCACCAATTTTCTGAAGAGCTTTAGTGATGCGGTATTTGAGTCACTGATTTTTGCTCTGAAAATGTTAATTCTATATTTCTCTGCTGCAAATGCCATCATCATTAAGGTCACTTCTTGACCTAGTCCCTTTCCACGGCTGTAACACGAAGCAATGGAACCATGATTAACATAACTAAACACCATCTATTAACACCTCATTTCAAAAAAATACTTTAAACTCTATATTATAGAATAAATAATGTATCAATTAATGATAGTAGAAATAAAAGCAACTATGTTGTATTCCTTCACAATTTAATTACTTTATAACACTGAGATCATGTCAAGGGCTTAAAGGATCATGAGTGTTTGGGCAATACATAGGTTGAAGATTCGCAACACTAAGTTTATGTAATATCATATATCTATTGCAGGTAACAAAACAAACCCGAGAGATAACAATAATTCTAGCAGATTATTAAATAGCAGCATATCAATGAAATTTCCTACGAGCGCAGTGGTTGAATAAGTATCACACTACTGATAATTCAAAGGATAAGACAGAAGCTGCTAGTTTCGCCAGTTTAAGCTAAAACAAATACTCAGGAGTCAGGACATACATTATTCAGTGAATCAGTGTGATGCCCAAATTGGACTATCAAAGTCTATTGGCTGTCAGAATGGACAAAATATGCACGTATATTCCCATGAAACAAAAATGATGAAATAGAACATATATCTAAAAGTGATGAGAAGATGTACTAAACCAATACTAACATAGATGGTACCTCTTTTGTTCAGCTATCATAATCTCTATCTCCGCAAGTTCCAAATCATCAGGATCATTCATGTAGATGTTGACATCACCAACCATAGCTGCAACAGATTAAACAGAGTATTAGCACTAGCAGGACCTAGCAAGCTGCTGAATATGAAATCAACGCAAATTTTACTAATCACAGTCAGAAGAACATAGATGCTTTCAATAGAGCACCCCTGGATTAATTGGAAGAGAAGACCTTCTTTGCACTAAACCAACCTATTGGTAAGAGATCTTGTACATTAGTCGCGGAGTCAGAAGTTTTGAACATGTACTAGTAATGAAGGCTGAAGGATGGGCAAGTGAGCAAGGGAAGCTTGCGGAGGAGAATAATCCTGTCTTAACTGTTGTATGGATATAGCACATGATCTAGACTTAGATTACTACATCAACATCAAGATCCTGTTAACACTGTAGTAAAACTCTTTCAGAGATCTGAATTTAAATTTCAACTTGAAGACTACATTTGCATCGTATAAATACTGCTAGTGGAATTTCTGCAAATTCATTTGAGTTGCTTTTTGTGCCAATTAGAGATGTACAGTTTATATATACTCCTTCTGTTCCATATTAACTGTTGCTGAAATGGATGTATCAAAACCTACATCAAATACTAGGTTTGATGATCATGCAATCAAATGTGTATTATTTTTTACCTGTCAAACGTGTATTATCTTTTCACCTCTATGTTCTAGTAACTCCAGCATAAAACTGGAGGACTGGGCTGTATCTGCGGCATTCCTCCTCCCCAATCCACCTTTTAGCCGGTAGATGGATCTGGGTGCTGTCCAGCCTGCTGGACGGCTGAGGCCTCATACCGCCACTGTTGCATGCTGCAGTTGGCCTATTAGATTTCTCAAACATAAAAATTCACTTTACAAGCCTTTCTTCTTTTGAGGAAACCCATTCCGTAATGTCCTACACATTTCATCTCATTTGACCACAGAGAAGAGCTAAAGGTACATAATGACATGGTTACATGTGGTATTCTAAACATTTGAGCTTCCGTCACTGTACGCCTACTAATTACACCAGAAGCCACAACATCCTCCTCATAACATGTATGCAGAATTGCAACCATAACCGTATCAGATTCATGTAATCTTTAACTCCCAATTCATGATCATAGACTGAGCTAATCAAGTCACAGAATTACTACTAGCAAGCAACGTGCAGAAGAGAGTAGAGTAGTAACCTTCAGTGTGTGGGTTCCCAACGACGAACTCTCCCTCGATGAACTCCTTATCCAGAACTATGAAAGTATGTTCTGAAATGAAACAAATACTACCACTGAATCAGTCACGGTATGTCAGCTCCTCACCACCAAATCGAGTCAAACAGAAGCAGGAGATGGAACAGCGAGGGGGGAGGACAGAAGGCGAACTGAGAGGGTCGAGGGTCCAGGAGCGGTGGACCTCGAACTCCTGGGCGAGGGAGAGGGGCTCCGACGCGGTGGCCTCCAGCAGCGCCGGGTCCTGCATCCACTCGTGGTACCGCGGCACGTGCTCCCGCAGGTACGGCACCAGCACCGCCCGCTCCCCCACCGCGTACCAGTTTCCCTTCCGCCCCCTCCCGTCGTCCTCTCCGCTCACGGCCGCCGCCGCCGCCTCTGGCGCCTCCATTGCAGCCGCAGGGTTTCAACTTCGCCGCACGGTCCACGGAACAGAGAGGCACCTCGTCAAGCTGCTTTGCTCTGACTGACTCATCAAGGGAATGCGCCACCAGACAACCGAAAGCGTACTTCACGAGTTCGTAAGCACGCTAGGAGTGAACTCCCACAGCGTAACAATTATACAAGGCGAAAATTCTGAAAAAAAGCAGTGCAAACTTCATGGCTTCACGCAGATGGAGATGGTGGGTCTCTGATTCTCAGCATGCATAGTGACTGAATGACTAAAGGAAGGAAAAGTGAGACAGAACTACGCAGAAGGGTCCACCACGTAAAACACGCTCTGGCGACTGATGAGGCGATTCCTTGGCGATCGCTTCCCCAGGACTAGGGTTAGGGTTTTGCGGGGGTGCGAAGGTGTGTGATCGTCCGGTGGAGTTCACGCGGTTGATCTCCGGTGAACGGATCGCAAAGGTGACGCGCTCCAGCCAAGCACTGTCTATGGCGGAGAGGGCGAACGGTTTGAAGACGGCGACTCCCAGCAAGCAGTCGACGGCAGCGTCGGGTGCAACACCAGCGGGATCAGAGATGGGAGGAGGCCGTAAGGGAACGAATTCGGGTGACAAACAGGAGACATCAAGGAACACGGCAACGCCAGGGTCAAAAACCCCTGGTGACGCCGGAAAGAAGGGATCGGAGAACTCGCCGCCTGCTAATAAAACACCAGATCCGACTGCAAGCCTCCCTGCGCAGCTAGGCGGGATGATCTTGACGGAGAAGGAAGCCTCAGGGTTCTTCTTCGATGACAAGGCGACAGATATACCAAAGGCTAGCAAGTGGTCGGTCGTGGGGAAGGCATGCACGTCGAGAGCAGTCAATTTCCTAGCAATGAAAAAGACGATGCAACGGGCGTGGGGGCTGCATAAGGAGGCAAATTTCAGAGAGATGGGGGATAATATTTTTGTGATCCACTTTGGTAGTGCGGGGGATTACAATCATGTGATGAATAACGGTCCATGGAAATTTGATCTGAAAGTTCTTGTGATGAAAGAGTATGAGGGTGATAAGAGGCCGTCTGACATGGTCTTTGATGCTATTGATGTTTGGGTCAAGGTTAAAGATCTACCCCCGGATAAGAGGTCCAACTCCTTTGGGACTGCCCTGGGAGACTGGCTGGGGGAGATCAGAAGAGTGGATGTTGAGAAGGATGGATTTGCAAGAGGGATAGACCTAAGGGTGAGGGCTAGAATCCCAATCCGTGAACCCCTAGTTAGGGGTTTCTATCTCAAGAAGTCACCAGAGTATAAGAAAGGCACGTGGTTTGATTTCCATTATGAAAAAATCCCTCACTTTTGTTTCGCATGTGGAAGATTGGTCCACCCGGGAGGGCATTGTTTGGAAGATGATGATTCTGTAGGACAGTGGGGTGAGTGGCTGCGAGGCTCACCAACGAGAAGTTCTGGATCGAAAGATTACCCTTGGGGAGGCAATGCAAGTGGCAGTGAGGGTTTTGTTCCATCGTATTATGAAAATGAGAGAAGATACGGAAGGGGAGGCAGAACGTATGATATGTATAATGGTGGTGCAAAAGGATCATTTTATGATCCGCCGGCTAAAAGGAATCTGAATCAAGACTTTGCTTCGTCTGAGGACTCCCGCACTGGAGGTAGGGGTGACAAGAACCAGAAAGAAGTTAACAGTCCTCTGAAAGATCGAATGGCGTATGGGAATAAGAATTCAGTGGATAACAAGCATAGGGTGGATCTGCGGGATGATTTAGAAAGAAAGAAGGAGGGAGACCTGCGGGAAAAGCTTGAAAGGAATAGACAATTTGATTCTCCATATAAGTATCGTGAGCAATCTGGGTTTTATGAAGGACAACCTTCACAAACCAGAAGCTACCCGGGCAGAAGAGGGAGAGGCACATATGTACGCAGGCATCGCGAAGATACTGGAGACAGGTACTACAGGGAGAAATCACCTAAAGGAAGCTACTCAGGTGCTAAGAGGGCGGCTAGACAGGTATGGGTCGCCAAGGGGGAGGTAGATAACAAAAATGAGCAGCTAAGTGGCGATAAAAGGCAGAAAGTTTCATCAGTTTTTGATCGTATCTCAAAGGACAAACATGAAGCGGTGGACCCTGAAAGACAGGGCCGCCGAGACCAATGAATATCCTAGACTGGAACTGTCGGGGATTGGGGTTGGACTCGACAGTTGGCGAACTCAGAGACCTGATTAGGTCATACAACCCAGGGGTGGTGTTCTTAAGTGAGACGAAAAAAAGTGCAAATGCAATGGAAAGATTAAAATGGAGCTTGGGATTTAGTAATGGACTTGCAGTTGACTGCCAGGGGAGGAGTGGTGGACTGGCGATTTGGTGAATGAATGAGTTTCAATTGACGGTCAGGCCGTGGTGCCAATATTATATGGATGCGGAAATTACCTACGGAGATAAAACATGGAGATTCACTGGAGTTTATGGGGAACCATGTATTGAGTTGAGGAAAAGATTTTGGGATACCCTTCGTTATTTTTATCGATGACTTGCCTTGGCTATGTGCGGGAGATTTTAATGAAGTCCTGATACAAGCGGAGCAAGTTGGAGGCAACCCGCGGAGTTTCTCACAGATGGAGGCTTTTAGGGACTGTTTGGTCGACTGCGGGCTTGCAGACCTTGGCTTCTCAGGATATCCATTAACGTGGGACAATAGGAGGGAGGATCAGGACAACATTCAGGTCAGGCTGGACCGGGGAACATGCAATAACAAATTTATGGAGCTCTACCCTGAAGTAGTTGTGCAACATGTGATGACGGAGGAATCAGACCATCTGGCGTTGATCATCTCGGTCCGGGAGACAGCTCCCGAGGGCCAGGCAAGAGCACATAGAGAATTCAAATATGAAGAGATGTGGAAGAAGCATGATGGTTATGAAGAGATGGTGCAACATGCGTAGAATTCTTTTACTGGAGAGAGGTGTGATGCACATGCGGTATGCTACAGACTAAGACATGTCTCGGCTCACATGCAATATTGGGGACACATGGAGTTTGGATCCATTAGAAAGAAGATTAAGGAACTAAAAGTCCAGCTGCATGATGAAAATCAGAGATATCGAAGGACAACCAAAAGACATATATGAGAAAGAAGAAATCATGTACAAGCAGCGGTCTCGGGTTGGATGGCTAAAAGAGGGTGATCAAAATACAAAATATTTCCAAAACCGTGCCTCGCATAGAAAACGAAAGAACACAGTACGAGGACTGCTCCATACTGATGGAACCAAATGCACATCGGATGACGGCATGAGAGAGATGGCTAAATCATTCTATGAGAATTTGTTTGCGTCCGAGGGGGCTGAGATCGACAATGGGGTCTCAAACCTCATAAACTCTGTTGTAACGGATGATATGAATGAGGCTTTGACGAAACCTTTTTTGGATGAGGAAATTGATAAGGCGTTGTTTCAAATGGGACCAACTAAATCATCGGGGCCGGATGGGTTACCTGCACTCTTTTATCAATAGCACTGGCAGTTGGTAAAGTCTGATGTTTGTCTTGCTGTCCGCGATTTTCTTGAAGGCCAAGAGGTGCCGGATAATTTCAATGACACCATCCTTGTTCTAATACCGAAGACTAGCTCACCGGAGCTGCTCTCCCAGTTTAGACCAATTAGTCTTTGTAAGGTTTTATACAAGATTGGGGCAAAAGTTTTGGCAAATAGACTGAAGGTGATCCTTAATCTGATGATCTCAGAGGAACAGAGTGCCTTTGTACTGGGTAGCCTAATCACGGATAATGTCCTCACTGCTTACGAATGTGTTCACGCTATCAGGACAAGGAAGAGAAGAAAACCGTTATGTGCAGCCAAGCTCGACATGATGAAGGCATACGACCGTGTAGAGTGGTTGTTTCTAGAGCATATGATGACAAAATTTGGGTTCTCCCATCGCTGGACTGGGATGATCATGAGATGTGTTCGGACTGCGAGATTTCAGGTCAAATTAAATGGGGGTTACTCTGATTGCTTCACCCCCTCGAGAGGACTACGAAAGGGGGACCCGCTGTCCCCTTATTTATTCCTGTTTTGCGTTGAGGGTTTCTCCGCACTGCTGCGACATGCTCAGGAGAGTGCGAACTTCAATGGGGTGAAATTTTGGAGCACAGGCCCCCATATCAACCACCTTTTATGTGCGGATGACAGCATTGTGTTTTTGGAAGGGACCAAGGATAACCTGAGACGGCTGATACAGAGTGGCAACTCGTTGGTTACCCCAAGTGGAAGGTGAGATGCAGTGTAGCATCAAGTTTCCCTTAGCAAAGATGCTAAGGTTGAGTATCGAACCAGTAGGACTCCAAGAGATACAAGTAGGTGTCACGGCGCTTGACGTGGACCTGCACACAGATACAAATAACTTTGCTCCCAACGAGTACAGAGGACTTGTCAATTCCTCCGGCCTTGCCGTTTACAAAGGATCAACGCAAGAGATAAAAGTGGAACTAAAAGTAAAGACTGAAAGTAAACTAAGGGTGTAAACAATAATGTGAAGATGGACCGGGGTCCCGTGATTTTCACTAGTGATGTCTCTCTCCCAAAAGACGATAAAAGTGCTAGCGAGGTAAACAAATCACAGCTGGGCAATTGAAAGAATTATGAAGGCACCGCAATGCTAACTATGTTGCAAAGAAAGGAAGGGCTCAAAAGCAATGGGCAGTACGCCAAGGTAAGTAGACCGAAATCCAACTGCATCTACTACGAATCATCCACCTTGAGATATCTATCCAGAATATCTCGCTGGTATTAAGTTGCGAATCCCACCCAAAGTGTAAACTCAACGCAACAGACAACTGCATTAAAAGAATTTTGCGTAAAGTAAACAATCCTTGCACCCGCGGGTACAAGCACCGTTGTTTTATCCCTGGTGGCAACATCACATCCCCTAGTCTCATGTTTCTGTCACTCAAGCTAGATATCAGGGGGCTAAACCCACAATCAAGCATAACGCTCCCTCTTGGAGTTGCAGGCAAACTACTTGGCCAAAGCAAAATACTGCAATGGAGAACATGCAAGAATTTACTCAAGAACAAAATATACAAGAGAAGAACCAAATATATTACTCATCACAATCTGAACATAGTCTCATAATCCATCAGATCCCAGCAAACTCAGCATAGCAACAGCAGAAATTACAAAAGTGCCTCGATCATGTGAGGCAGCTCACGAGGTCTCGAAAGTGGAAGCACAAAGAGGAGAGAAGTACATCACATAGCTACTGGTCACGGACCCATGGTCCAAGGGGGACTACTCACGGCACATCCGGGAGGCGTCCATGGCTATGGATGGTCTCCCGGAGGGGGTTCCTCCTCCCGACAGGGTGCCGGGGCAGCTTCTCCAGGCAGCCCCGATCTTGAAACGGTGGCGACGGTGGTACAGAGGCGAGTTCACGGAAAAGAGATCGATATTAGGGGTTTCCACCCCGAGGGCTAAATATAGGCGGAGGGGGGGTGTCGAGGGGACCCACCAGGCAGCCAGGAAGCCTCCTAGCGCGGCCTAGGGTGGGGCCGCGCCAGGGACCCTCCTGGTCTCCTGGTGGTGGCCCCCCTCCACTACCTTGGTGATTCCGGAAGCTTCTGGGTCGCTGATATTTTATCTGATTTTTCCGGATCTTTTGGAGCACTTTTAATGGCCGGAAAACCTGAAATACAAAAACAGCAGAAAACAGCAACTGGCAGCTGGGTGCACTGGGTTAATAGATTAGTCCAAATATGCTCAAAATTGTATGGAAGTTCAAGCAAAACATGGCAAAGTCACACAAAACATGCATGGAGCAAGCAGAAATTATAGATACGTTTGGGACGTATCAACATCCCCAAGCTTAATTCCTGCTCGTCCTCGAGTAGGTAAATGATAATAAGCATAATTTCTGTGGTGACATGCCACACAACCATATAAGGACTTTTAAGTAAAGCAATGAAAGCATGCAATTCAATTCAAGTCTTAACAAGCAAGAGTCTATATTAGCATTGACACAAGCAACAAAAGAACAAAAGGTGCAAGAGCTCTCGCTGTCCGTGACTCGAATGTCTCCAAATGGTGTTTGCGTGCAAGCAGGGGACTGGGAAAAAAAGAGAAAAAAGGTTGTTGAGAACAACTATCTACTAAAGTTTCACACTTGGTCTCCTTTGGATTCTTATCTTGACTCGTCCTCAGACCACTAGCCAGGTACAAGTCAAACTGATCCACTCCCTTTCGATATTTTGAGCACTCATGCAATGGATGAGCGTGAGCAAGAAAGTTGACACCTAAAAGGTGAAACAGAAAGAAGATGGAGGAGGAAGACAAAAAGGTGTGAAAGGCTCACATCAATGAGGACAATCATAGGCGAGAGAAGGCCATATGATAGATATGATGTGAGGAGTAGGGATTGCCATGCAACGGATGCACATGTGAGCTAAAAGCTCTCCAAGGGAACTAGTGGGGGTGCATCCAACTTGCTTGCTCAAGAAGACCTAGAGCTCGTTTGAGGAGGCTCATCATTGGAATATACAAGCCAAGTTCTATAGTGTGAAGATCCCCACATAGCTATATGCATGATGATGATCTCTATGGAGTACAAGGGATAGAGGATGAAGTACTAGTGTGGATCTCTCAAAAGGAATAGTAGTGTGCCCCCTTCTCTCTTTTTATTTTCCTTTTTCTCTTTTTTATATTTTTCTATTTTTTTGGTGGCCTCAATGGCTCTATCTATTTAACTCTCATTTGTCCTCTTTGGGATCTTTTGATTTTGTCCTCTTTGGGATCTTTTCCTCACTTTAGGGGCAACACACTATATTTTACAAGAATATAGGAGATCTTTCACACTTTACAAAAGTACTCACATAAAGAAGATATAACTATCATGATGAAAATGTATGCCTCTGCCAGGATAGTAGGATATGCAATGATACTAGCGCGTTGATACGTCTCAAATGTATCTACTTTTCCAAACACTTTTGCTATTGTTTTGGCTTCATTCTTGCATGATTTGAACGAAACTAACCCGGACTGACGCTGTTTTCAGCAGAGCTACCAGTGTTGTTTTCTTTTGTGCAGGTTTCTGTATATTTAGGTACGCTGGAAAAATCCCAAAAAAATATATAAAAAATCAGCGTTCCGGAAGCTTCCGCAAGTCCAAAGGGGGGCCACAGGGCAACCAGGGGGCAGCCAGGAGGGTGCCTGGCACGGCCCAGCCCCTGGCCGCGCCACCTGCCCTCTTGTCTTGGTCCCACGTCCCCCGGTGCCCTACTTTGACCCTATTTATTCTCCCGACGCAGAAACCCCAGAACAGAAGTCGCTTTTCCAATCTACGCCGCAGAGCCGCCGCAACCCTCTGTTCTTCTCCGGGAGAGCTAATCTGGAGGCTTCTTTGGCGTCCGGTGAGGGTAAATCATCGCCATCGTCATCATCATCGCCTCTCCATCACCCCTCCACGACTTCCTCTCTCATGTGTGAGTAATTCCCTACTGTAGGCAAAGGGGATGGTAGGGATTGGATGAGTTAGATCATGTAATAGTTCAATCAGATTGTTGGGGGCATGTTGCCTATCATCTACTTGGTGTTTATCATCTCTGTTACAACTTGTTGCTCTTAATGCTTGTCACTTTGGGCCCGAGTGCCATGATTTCAGATCTGATCACCCTTTTGTTTCTTGAGTTTGTGGTGTTCTTGATCCTATCTATGAGTTGTATGCACCTATTATAGTCCGGAACCGGCGATCCCAATGGTGACAGCTTGGGACACCAAAGGGGATGGACTATAATTTGAGGATTCCGTGTATCCACGAAGTGTTAATGCTTTGTTCCGGTGCTCTTTCACAGGAGTACCTTAATCGCCCTAAGTTCCTTTTGGCCTCGTTTGTAGCGGGAGGGTAGGACAAGAGATGTTGTGCAAAGTTCTTATTGCAAGCACGTACAACTACCCTGGGATACACGCTTGATGTTTGATATTTGCCTAGATGATCCTTTCTTTTCTGTGAGCCTTGCCCGTGTTAGAATCTATTACATGTGCGTTCTCATCCAAGCAGCGCCCAACCATCCATCTCCCTAGCCTATAGTGTTTTCTTTCCTGCTGGTTACTAGTTGTTTACTTTTGCTGCTTTACTTTCGCTGTTTCACCACCACTACTACCACCATATCACAGTTGCTACTAATACCTTTGTGCAAGCAAGTGTTTATTTCAGGTGCGGTTGAATTAACAACTCAATTGTCAAAGCATGTACGTATTCTTTTTGTCCCCAAGTGTCGAATCAATAAATTGGGTTATCTTGCCCGCGAAGACTATCTCGATCCCATACAGTTGAGGGTTATCAAGTACTGTTTTCTGGCGCCGTTGCCGGGGACCATAGCTTTATTTACAGGTCTACTTGAAGTATCCTACCTGCTGCATGCTATCCACTATGGGTAAGAAAGGAGACCCCAAGGTTCCGATCTTACCATCCCGTACAAGAAGAGGTACTGCTCTTAGCACTAGTGCTAAACTTGATTCACCTTCAGTTATGAGTCAGTTTGATTCATCTCAGTTACATGCTACTTCTGCTGAGTCTGGCAATATGTCAGATACTTTTGATGATGCTTCTACTACCTTTGAGACTACAGGTTCACTTGGTTCTTTTATTGAAGAACAGATTGCTGCTGCTGCCCGATTCTCGGGTGTTGAAATTCCTGTTACCCAAACACCTATTGGAAAAACTCATAACTTTGCTGGCCTTAAGGAGAAACTCCTTGAGGATGATTATATTACGCTTGATGATGATTTTTGCAGGGAGCTTAATGAATGTGCTGATTCCGACCCTGCTACTATAAAGAAGTTGCTAGCAAAGCATTCCCTGAAGAACAAGTTTACTCCTGATCCTACTTTTGCTACGTCTCCTATATGCATCGCTGATCCTGATTATGATTTCTCTGTTGATCTTTCACTTATATCCACAGTTGAAGCTGATCCCTTTTATGGCAGAGAAAATGATGATGCTATCGAGCACCTTACCAAACTCACTGAGTTGGGTGGCTTGTTTACTACTGATGAAAGGATCCGGAAGTTTTATGTGACCAAGCTTCTTCCTTTTTCCTTGAAAGGAGATGCTAGAGCATGGTATGATGCACTACCATGTGGTTCCATTCAAAGTCCTCAAGATATGGCTATATCTTTCGTTGATAAGTATTTTCCTGCTCATATGCAACATGCTGCTTTGCAAAGAATTTATAACTTTAAACAGATGCAGGATGAGGATCTCCCTAAAGCTTGGGGGAGATTTTGCAGTTTGCTGAAGGCTAGACCGGGACATGAGATCCATAAGAATGAATTACTTGATATATTTTATGCTGGTCTGACCGATGGGTCTAAATCCTATCTAGATAGTTGTGCTGGTTGTGTTTTCAGGAAAAGAACACCGGACGATGCGGGAGAATTGATGGGCAAGATTGCCAAAAACCATGAAGATTGGTCCGTGCCTGAACCACCTCCACCACCAAAGAAGAGGGGCATGCTTGTCCTAAGCCCCGAAGATATGCAAGAAGCAAATAAATCTATAAAAGAGAAAGGAATTAAAGCTAAAGACGTGAAGAATCTACCCCCAATTGAGAAGCTGTGTGAGCCTACCACTCACCCACCTATGGTAGAGGTACACTCCCTTTTAGATTTCAATGCAAGTGACATCCCTAAAGGTAAACCTCCTGACCAATGTTTAAATGAGCTTGATAATTTTATTATGAAGCAGAGTCACTTCAATGAGAAGATACAAGGTCAGTTGCATGATAATACTCTTGCTATCAAAAGTTTGCTTGATGTTCTAGGTAGAACAGTTAATGATGTTAAATGTCTTGTGAAGCATTTTAATATGGTTCAAACTCATCTAGAACAAATTTCTAATGTGCAAAAAGATTTGCTTGCTAATAATGCCAAACAGGACAATTTACAGGCTTATGGTATAAAGACCCGGGGTGGAACACACACCCAGGACCCTCTCTACCCAGAAGGGCATCCGAAGAGGATCGAGCAAGATTCTCAAGTGCAGGAAGAAGAAATTGTTAGCTCTACAAAGAAGAAGAAGAAAAAGAAACACAAGGAAGCTGACAATTCCAATGATCCAATAGAAGAAGAAGAAGAACAAGCCGTTGATTCAAACAACATATCTACCTTAGAGACTGAAGACGGTGCTGAACTTGAAAAGATGCTGAAAAGAATGATCCACCTGAGGTTCGAGAAGAAGAAGCACCAGATAAGCTAATACGTCCCAAACGTATCTATAATTTCTGCTTGCTCCATGCATGTTTTGTGTGATATTGCTATGCGTTTGATACACTTTCATATCTTTTTATAACATATTTTGGAACTAACCTATTAATGGTTGCAAGAGTGCACAAGTTCTTGTTTTTGTACTTTATGTGTAGGAATTACTTGGATAAAGGAAAAATCACAAAAAGGAGCCTTGTAGGAGTTGGATTCTGACTCTCCCGAAATCTGTCCCCACCAGATAGGTTTTAAATATCGCCTCAGAAACGCTAGAAGACGGCCTCAAACGGAAAAACTTAAAACTACAAATTTGTAGGGAATTTTTTTCCGCTAGATTTCGACAGAAAATTCGGCCCAATCGGAGTTCAGATGCTTCCAGAAACCCCGAAATATAGAAGACGTAATCTGGATGACGGGGATCCGAGAGCCTATATAAAGAGAGGAAACCTAGGTCAAAGGGAACCACGAAAATTCCTCCCCTTGGCAGCCATCTTGAGGGGGAGATCAATCTCCACAGCAGCACCATCTCCAAGGAAGAAGAAGGGGCCAAGGGCCGCTGCCTCCAAGGGCCGTGGCCACCGCCGTGGTCGTGGCCGTGGCCGTGGGCGCCGCCGCCGCCGTGGACGCCGTCGTCGTCGTCTCCTTCATCTCCTCCGGGCTGCACCTCTCCATCAACAACTCCCTCTCTCTCACCATGTCCATGTGTGAGTAGTTCCCCTCGGGGCTAAGGCTTGTATCTTGATCTATGTGGTTTCTCTCTCTCCCATGATGTGATCTTTGTTGTGATCATTGGCTATGTTAATCTAGGGTGATCCCATGATGTTTCCCCTTCTTCTATGTATTGGATTTGATGTACTCACTTGATCCTATCTAGTATAATCCCCGAGACCATGGTGACAGCAGTCTATTGGACATGGGTTAGAAGAATATTTTCATGAGTGATTTCCTCTTTTGTGTGTGGATTGAAGATTGAGAGTCTCTTGGTGCTTGTCTTTGACTATCCTTTAGATATGTTGTGGTGATTGTGGTACTCTCTTTGGATGGCCGCGGTGACATTGGTAAATCCATAGATGAGAACTACGAACTCTGAGGTGTGCTTTTGTAGCCCTACACAATTCTCGTCCTCTCTTGACCACAAAGGAATGACATCCGAGTACGTCTCCATTGCATGTTTTATGGGAAATATCATGTGATTAGACTATGTTAATGTTGTTGGGAGTTGCCACTAGTAAAAGTATGAAGCCTAGGCCTTGTTTCCACCATTGCAATACCGTTTGTGCTCACGTTTACCACTTGTTTCTTTGCTGCACTTTTTATTACAGATTTATATTACTTCGTTTTACCACACCTATCACCCATATTTTATCATCTCTTCGCCGAACTAGTGCACCTATACAACTCCTAGTTGTATTAGGTGTGTTGGGGACACAAGAGACTTCTTGTATCTTAATTGCAGGGTTGCTTTAGAGAGACCATCTTCAACCTCTACTTCCCTGAGTTCAATAAACCTTAGGTCATCCACTTGAGGGAAATTGCTGCTGTCCTACAAACCTCTGCGCTTGGAGGCCCAACATAGTCTACAAGAATAGAAGCGTGCGTAGACATCATAAGCGCAAGGAGTATACTAGAGAAGACTTTCTTGCAAGGAGACATGGGAAGGAACGAGAACCATGGGTACAGAAACCTATGCCTTTCCCAAGCAAGTCTGTCAAAACCAAAGAAGAAGAGCACTACAACAAGTTTTGTGAGTGGATGAAACCTCTTTTTCTTCAAATCCCTTTGACTGATGCTATTAAGTTACCTCCTTACTCTAAATATATGAAAGATATTGTTACTAATAAAAGAAAAGTCCCTAATGAGGCAATATCTACTATGCTTGTTAACTACTCTTTCAGTGGCAAGATTCCTGAAAAGCTCGGTGACCCAGGTATACCCACCATTCCTTGCTCCATAAAAAATAATTATGTTAGAACTGATTTATGTGATCTTGGTGCAGGACTGAGTGTTATGCCATTTTCTCTCTACAAAAGACTTTGTTTAGAGAAACTAATTCCTACAGATATCTCTCTCCAAATGGCCGACAAGTCCACGGCCGTCCCGATCGGTATTTGTGAGGATGTTCCTGTTGAAGTTGCCAATTGCTTAATACTTACTGATTTTGTTGTGCTTGACATGCCCGAGGATGGGAGCATGTCCATTATCCTTGGTAGACCTTTTCTTAACACCGCAGGTGCTGTTATTGATTGCAATAAAGGCAAGGTTACCTTCAACGTGAATGAAAAAGAACACACGGTGTATTTTCCGAAGAAGATCGACAAAAGGCATGGCCTTAACTCCATTGAGAATATCGAGACCGTGAAGATTGGAGAATGGGATTGTCCACTACATGTATACCATAAATACAAGACAATTATGGTGGGGACAATGTCCATTAAAGTGAGAGTGCAATGATCACTTCATAAGAGGCGAGACTTTCTGCGCTATATACCACAGGTTTGTTGGTAAGACTTGATCAACCTTGCTAACTAGCATGTTTTATATAGGTAAAAAGTTGAGCTTGTTATGTTTTCATTTCCTTTAGCTTTTATTCTCCTTGTTGTACCCAAGTTTTTGTGTTCAAAGCTTCACTTGTTCTAACTTTTGTCTCAAAGTTCACGAAAGTTTTAACAGCTTTTTGAACTTTGAAAAAATCTCTACAGTGAAGTTGCCCAGAAAAATCAAAATCAAAATTTCCAGGTAAAAAGCCATCAGGAGGCACCTGAGGCTGACCAGGGGGGGTCCACCCCTGGCCCAGGAGGCCAGGTGGCGCGGCCCAGCTCCTGGCCGCGCCACCCACCCTCCTGGGGCCCACAGGCACTCCCTGGTGGCATCTCTTCCCTCACTTTCTCTCCTTCCTCCAAAAAACTCGTGTTCTTGCTCTGGTTCTGCTGTTCTTGCTGTTCTTGAGCACGAAACCTCGATCTCCTTCTACAACCACTCATTTGAGCTGAAATTTGGAACAAATACTCTCTGGTATGTGACTCCCTCACCCCTCCAATTAGTTTTCTAGTTGGTGGCTTCATTAGTGAGTATTTAGTGGTTCTTGGTGCTATTTAGTTGAGCTTAAATGTTGGTGTAGAAATTTATTTTTCAAGTTTTTTTGCTAGTTTGAGCCTTGGTAAAGTAAGTAGAATGTTTTGCCCAAACTAGTTTTGCTTAAATCTTCGTTTTTGTGAATTATTAAAAATTTCAGAAATGGAGAGGCTAGGAAAGTGGCTTGGGAAGAAGAAACCCGAACGCTCTAGCCGTGTTACGCGTTCCGCAGCTTCACCTTCGACCACGAGGGTGAGCTACATTGAAGATATCGTACCCATAGAGATGTTGGACGTGTCACCCGCGAAAGCCATGGCATTTCCATGCGAAGATTTCATGGAGGATGCCGGCATACAAGAAGAGTTCTATGCTCTGTGTGCCAATGCAGGTTTGACACGGCTTGTTACGAGCCGTGTACCACAGTACGAGACACTCATCACTATTTTTGTTAACAGATTCAGGTTTTATTCTGACAATGATACTGTGATGTTTCGACTTTATGAAAGATTGCTGACCATGCCTATGAGTATATTTTGTGAAGCTTTAGGTTTGCCAGGCTTGGTCGAGAAGAAGAAGAGGAAAAATGTCCAAAATGTTGCACTCAACACCCTCCTCGACTCGTTCTATAACACTGAAGTGAGGGCATCCAACCGTCAGAAGATTTCCAACATTATGTTCCCTCACCTCAGGTATTTCGCCTATTATATTGCTAGAGGAGTGTTGGCTCGAGACAACACGAGCAACACTTCTACGCCTGTTACTGCTATCATGGCGAATGCCCTCTTAGGGAAGCACGAGTATCATGTGGGTTCGCTTATTGCGAAACGCCTTGCTACTAATAGTAACAAGGGGGGCCTCTTTGGTGGCGTCTATGCCACACTTCTTTTGCAGTTTCTCCAAGGAGAACCGCGCCCAGATGATGCAATCTTTCCTTTTGTTAGCCTTGACTTGGCTGCCATGAAGAGGCATTTCTTTGTTACTAAGACCTCTGACCGCTACACACTTGTTTATATTTTGCGGTTTAAAGATGGTGTGGCACGCACCGTCCGTCTACCTGCACCACTTGTGTTTGATTTTTCTCGCAGGAACGGATTTCGTTTTTCAGTGGCCGAGTTTGATGAGATCACGGGGAGATACCAGTTTCACGACCCCGTGGAGGGGGTCGAGCCAGACGAGGAGGAGCGCGTCGTGTATCCGCCCGTTCAGGAGGAGCACGTGGTATATCCACCAGTTCAGGAGGAGACCGTCACCCCTGGGGTGAAGGGTCTTCCTCTGGATGGGGGGCGGGACCTTCCTCTTCCACGTGGGAGGAACCCATGACTTCAGTGTACGCACTGGAGAACGCATACGACCCATGGGCATACCAGTACTACCCGGGAGCAGGAGGCTCCTCAGGACCGCAGTAGACGAGCCCCAACTCAGGCCAAAAGCCTAAGCTTGGGGGAGTACGTGCTCTCCTCCCCTTTCAATTGTATCTACCGTTGGTTCGCTTTTATCCTTTTGCAAGTTTTTGCCTGTTCTTGTCAGAACCCTCTGTTAGGTAATGTGCTAGGATCAAAGTCATCTTGCAACATGTTAAAAATTTCAAAACAAGTCATTGAAATCAAATTCAAAAGCAAAATGGGAGAAGGAACCCCCCCCAGATGAATTAATTCAAATGGCCAGATAAAAATCTTCTCCAAAAATTCATGTTAGATTTTTGAAAAGTCTTATAAATGAGTGTGATCACATATCAAGTGATGTGGGACCCACCCCATGCTCATGGATTTTTCAAATATTCAAACAGTGCCTTGGAATTAATCAAAAACCCCTATTTGATTTAAAGTTCAAATTATTTGAATTTTAAAAAAATTCAAAATTTATAAGTGGCTAGTATATTATTTTGTGAGGCCATATAAAAATTATGAGCATTTAATAAAATGGTTTGCTATTTATTTTAGCTAGCCAAAACAAATGTCAGAAGAAAACAGAAAAGAAAAATAAGAAAAAGAAGCAGAGGAGCTTACCTGGCGCCCAGGCGAGAGCAGCCCAGCCAGCCCAGTCGGCCCACTAGGGGCAGCAGGGTCTTCTTCCCCGTCCCGCACATCCAAGCTGCTCGGTGGAATGCCACCGAGCTAGCCGTGCACGTCGTCGCCTCTCCAGACGCCACCTGCCCCTCCTGCGCCTTCTAGCCACGCCTAGAGACGCCTCTCGGCCGTCCCGATCCGTTCCCCCTCTCCAGAGTTTCTTCCCCTCCTCCTACGCTCGATTTCGTCGCCGCCCGAAGCTTCACCGGAGCGCACCGCCGTGGACGTCGTGGCCACCGTGCCCTAGAGCTCTAACCAGCAAGTCCACCGTGTTCGTCGCCCTTGACTTCGTCTTCACGCAGAAGCTGGAGCCCTAATTCCTCCCCGAGCCGACGCCATCGTCTTCAACCTCTCGTTGGACCCGCGAGCTCGCCGCCGTCGATTCACCGCCGTTGGAGCCTCCCCGAGCAAGCCATCGCTTCCGTTCGACTCAGGGTGAGCTACCGCGCAAAACCCCTCTTGTCCCGAACCTTCCCCGCGGCTGTAGCCGGATCCACCATGGGAGCCGAGCAAGCTCGCCGCCATGGTTGAGCTAGAGCTCGCCCTCGTGCTCCTCACGGCGCCCTAGTGCGCGCGTTTGACTCACGGGAGTTCTAGCTTTCGAACGCGCCAAAGCTCACCTCAAACCGTGCCCCCTAGCCCCGTCGACGTCGTCGCCGTGCTTCTGTTGCCGCCGGCGAGGCCGCCGCCGTCGCTATGGTCATCTCCTTGGACGCCCGCGTGCACCAGGCGACGTGCGAGAGCATGGGCTACGTCCCGGTGGTCTCAGCGCTTCAAATGGTGGCCAGGAGAGGAGGAGAACAGAGCGCCGCCGCGGATTTTGTTGCCGGCATTGAGCCGCCGGCGGGACTGACGTGTCCGACCTGGTTAACCCCCTAATCCACCCCCAGTGAGGCTGAGAGTGGGCCCCAGGCCCCCTAATCCTCTCTGTTTATTTAAACAAAGAGGGGATTAGCCTCTGAGTCTTTGACAGGTAGGGCCCCCATGTCAGTTTGACTGGGTCAAAACCCCTGATGTCATGCTGACGCAACAGTGACGCAGTAAATCGAATAATTGATTTATATAAATCCAGAAATTCCAGAAAAAGGCTGAAACTTTGGAAATTCATAGAAAATTCATATTAACTCCAAATTTAACAAATAATATATGAAAAATGATCAGGAGAAAATAACCTATCCAAATTTCCAACTTTCAACTATGTTTGAGTTGAATTTAAAAGGTGACCAGTAGCATTTTCTATTTGGTTTAAATGGAATTAAATCAAATTCATTTCAAATGGTTTTGCAATTTGAACCATATCAACATACCACATTATACTTGAATTTCAGAGGCACATCATACACATTTCAAAATGGTTTAACTTGATCAAACAACGTCATATGCAACTTGGCTAAATTGGAAATCATATGTGGAGTTTAAATTTACAAATTCAATTGCAAATACCCCATTTAAGTGGACTTGCTTCACACATCAAAGCATATACATCAAGTTTCAACCTTCAACCATGTGATTGTGCATCGTATTTACTTTGATACCTTGTTTGTTGTTTGTCGAGTAGAGGTGGAACCGGAACAGGAGGCTGCCCCCTTCGTTGAAGACCCCGAACCCGAACCTCGTCAGCAAGGCAAGCAAACCCCCATTGATCATGTCGATAAAATCCCACTTCCCTCTCATGTCTCGCTTATGCATTGTATAGGATGATTACCATGCTACGTTTCTACCGCATAGATGAACCCATTCCTTTGCATGACCTATCATTTGTCACAGTAGTAAGCAAACCACAATCCTAGCAACTGTAGGAGTTGATTGATATCATGTGGCCCCTGCAATTGTTACTGCTTATTGCATGCTTAGAGTGATACAATGATGTTACTGTTATGTGAGTTGGGATGGTAGTGATCATGATGATGTTGGTGGAAATGTGTTGGTGAATCTACCCTAATACAAGGTGAATGATGAGAGGCTGTGTAGGAGTACACGGTGGGTTGTCTCGTTGAACACCGCCCTAAGTCTGAGTTCTTGTGTGGTGATCCAAGATGAAGAGTACAACCACACATTGGGCTCACTGACCCCTCTCAACCTATTAACTCATCCCTTTCGATGTACAGATGTCGTAGTAGTTCGGAGTTCTGGTAGGCTTGTGGCCTGGCTGCTAAGTGAGAGAACGGCTCAACCGAGACCGGCTTATGCACCACGCACACATCACCTGGGTCCACTTCGGTAAACCGGCCGGGTTCACGATAGTGGTAGCCAACCCAGGTAGGCGGCTTTCTTGGACTAGATAGGCTATGAGGTAACAGTTGTGGTGAGCATCCTCGCTGACACCCCTTGAATGGTGTCGAGATCAAAGGCGGTAACTGATGATCATGTGTGTGTAGCGGTACACCCCTGCAGGGTTAACAAAACTATTAGAATAGCCGCGTCCGCGGTTAAGGACTGCTTGGAAAGCTTAGCTTGATTATTAGACAACTTGAACTGGATACTTCTAAAATACACCAAGATAAGTGTGAGTGCTATGGCGTGCTTTCTCGTGGGGAAGTCGAGGAAGGCACCATAGTGGTGTAATTGGTTGGAGAAAGTAGTGGACTCGTGTACGCTTCTTACCTCAAAGTCTGGTACTCGTAGTTCAGGACTAGCCAAGTCAAAGCTGGCATTTCTGCAATTGAACCCCACCTCCCTTTACCTTGATACATTTGCATGAGTAGTATAGCTCCTATGTAAGTCTTGCTGAGTACGACTTTGTACTCACGTTTGCTTATTCTATGTTTTAGATGAACCCACTGACCCCGAAGGTGGCTTCTTCATCGAGCTCGACGACTGAAGATCAAGCTAGTCTAGTCCCAGTCAGACGACTGGTTCCCTCGTGGAGGGATTGTGTTTAAATAAGGCTTCTTAAGCCATTTGTTAAACTTGTCTGTACTCAGACCTACTTTGCTTCCGCTTGTCTGTTGTAATGTTGGATCACATGCTTGTGATCTCTGTGTGCACTCTGTGAGAGTTTTCAATAAAATGTATACTTTGTAGAGAATTGCAATGATACCTGCTGTTCATACAAGGCATGTGTGCTGCGTGTATGTTTATAACATGCATGTCTTTGTATGGGTTTTCGAGACCTTAGTTGTGATCTGGCTGGCGGTCTTTTATACATCAAGTGGCCCTTAGATGTGCGCAGCTTGGGGCATCGCGATGCGATTGTTCGAGACTCTGTCTCGTGCACACTTTGATGTATGATCGAGCCCACCCTAGACCCCGACTAAGTGATCGGGCTGGAGTAAGTCTATGTAAGAGTTATGAGATAGTCGATAGTATGGTTGAGGCGACTTGTATTTGAATATGGGAGTTCATCACCCATATCATTAGACTTGTGTGCGGACGATGAGGACCCATCTCAGTTGATCATCCGGCCTGGATGGGATGCCCCTCACGTACGATGCTTTCCGGGAACGTTCTGTGCTTGGCCTTGTCTGCTTAGACAAGTGGGTACGGTTCTCGGCTCTGCATATGACTATGTCGTAGCGGGACTTGCATACGCTAACCCCGGGTCCCGACAGTTCTTCTTTGTTCTTTTAGTTTGCAAAAACCCAAAAAGATTTCTCCATTTTTTTGCTTTCGTTAAACCTTTAAAAAAACCCAAAAATATGTTTCCTTTGCTCTTTAGTTTGCTTGGTTTCAGAGTTCAGCTCGAGTCCGTGATGATTATAATTTCCTACGTTCGATCGTGCAAGTGACAAGGCAGTAATGACGAAGATCGACGGAAGGGATGCAACAAGGAAAGCCGGTATGAACTCTTTTTGTTTCTACTTTTGTACATATGCCTATACTTATGATTAGAGACCAGCTTGTAGCGACATAGTGCTATGTTTACAATGCTTTCCCAGTGGTTCATGCTTTCTTTGTGGTTAGTCTCAAATAGCTAGAGTTTATAATGTGTTGCTTGAAATGATTGACATGCATTGCATTGTTCATGGTGTGGCATATTGAAGTGGTATTTCCCTCCGGGGAATTCTTGGGTTGACTTGGCACATGTTCACGCATGTTAAAGACTAAAAAGTATGTTCTGCCTTGATGATCTTTTTACTTCAGAGTGAGATATATCACTTTCATGCCCGATTCAATGTTGCTTTGTCGCTCTGCATGATTATGACCGTTATGCTCTCTGGTTGGTCGCTTCCCCGTCTTTTGCTAGCCTTCCTCCAGGACCAAGCGGAATTCTGCTTGTGCATCCAAACTCTTTTTCAAACTAGTTGTTCCATTTGAGTCCACCATACCTACCTATATGTGGTATTTACCGGCCACTCCTAACTTAGACTTTCTTGTGCCATCTCGAAATTTATTCAAAAGCTTCCCCTTTGTAACCATACAAGCTCATGGTGCGGTGAGGGAAAATCAGTATCTTTCATGCCAAAAATATTTTGACAGAAGTTTTAACTAGTCAATAAAATATTTATGAGAGTTACACCTCCCCCATACTTGATGATGGAGTGAAATGGACCAAATGCTGCTTATGATAGATGGAACGATATCCTCCTTCCATCCTTGAGGCAAAATAAAAGGTTCCGTAGACCATCAAAGGATTTATGGATAAGGGAACATGTGTAAGCAAAAGGCATTAATATTGTTGGCATGGGAGATATTGAGAGACCTTTACCGTTCACCGTTGACTGGAAAGTTGCACTTCTCAAAAGAGTTTTATCTCTGTTTTCAAAACCAAGAGCTCTGGCACATGTTTAGTCTTTGCTTCCTTTCACGGGTTTTCAACCTTGCCATCAAAAGCCACGGTTCAAGAGTCTCCACCTTCCTTTCTCCAAAGCACCAACTATGAGAGCATAATTGTCATTCTTAGGGTAACATGCATTGTCCCAAAGTATCACATTGTCTTCTGCATGCTTGTGATGTTTCTTACTTTGAGTTTTGAATTCTAGTCTCCTTTAAAACTCCGGAGGAGTTTCTGCATTTATGTTTTGCTTCACTCATGGAGGCTAGCGAGATACCACTCTGATATGTTCATGCTATGTGCATTGTGATCTTAAATTGATTCTCAGCAGCATATTATTTACTTTTTGTTTGTTTGTGACTGATTACATGAAAGAAGGATTGCTTCGTGCATTGTCCTTGTAGCATGGTGTCAAAACTTGCTAAACTCTTTCGTAGTGCATGCTTATATACATCTAATGAAGCAAAAGAGTTTGTCAAAGTTTTCTTTGTCGCGTTCAGTTCGTTGAACTGAATTTCTTGAGGACAAGCAATAGCTAAGCTTGGGGGAGTTGATACGTCTCAAACGTATCTACTTTTCCAAACACTTTTGCTATTGTTTTGGCTTCATTCTTGCATGATTTGAACGAAACTAACCCGGACTGACGTTGTTTTCAGCAGAGCTACCAGTGCTGTTTTCTTTTGTGCAGGTTTCTGGATATTTAGGTACGCTGGAAAAATCCCAAAAATATATATATAAAATCAGCGTTCCGGAAGCTTCCGCAAGTCCAAAGGGGGCCACAGGGCAGCCAGGTAGCAGCCAGGAGGGTGCCTGGCGCGGCCCAGCCCCTGGCCGCGCCACCTGCCCTCCTGGCTTGGTCCCACGTCCCCCGGTGCCCTACTTTGGCCCTATTTATTCTCCCGATGCAGAAACCCCAGAACAGAAGTCGCTTTTCCAATCTACGTCGCGGATCCGCCGCAACCCTCTGTTCTTCTTCGGGAGAGCTAATATGAAGGATGCTTTGGCCTCCGGTGAGGGGAAATCATCGCCATCGTCATAACCATCGCCTCTCCATCACCCCTCCTTGACTTCCTCTCTCATGTGTGAGTAATTCCCTACTGTAGGCAAAGGGGATGGTAGGGATTGGATGAGTTACATCATGTAATAGTTCAATCAGATTGTTGGGGGCATGTTGCCTATCATCTACTTGGTGTTTATCATCTCTGTTACAACTTGTTGCTCTTAATGCTTGTCACTTTGGGCCTGAGTGCCATGATTTCAGATCTGATCACCCTTTTGTTTCTTGAGTTTGTGGTGTTCTTGATCCTATCTATGAGTTGTATGCACCTATTATAGTCCGGAACCGGCGATCCCAATGGTGACAGCTTGGGACACCAAAGGGGATGGACTATAATTTGAGGATTTCGTGTATCCACGAAGTGTTAATGCTTTGTTCCAGTGCTCTTTTACAGGAGTACCTTAATCTCCCAAAGTTCCTTTTGGCCCCGTTTGTAGTGGGAGGGTAGGACAAAAGATGTTGTGCAAAGTTCTTATTGCAATCACGTACAACTACCCTGGGATACACGCTTGATGTTTGATATTTGCCTAGATGATCCTTTCTTTTCTGTGAGCCTTGCCCGTGTTAGAATCTATTACATGTGCGTTCTCATCCAAGCAGCGCCCAACCATCCATCTCCCTAGCTTACAGTGTTTTCTTTCCTGCTGGTTACTAGTTGTTTACTTTTGCTGCTTTACTTTCGCTGTTTCACCACCACTACTACCACCGTATCACAGTTGCTACTAATACCTTTGTGCAAGCAAGTGTTTATTTCAGGTGCGGTTGAATTGACAACTCAATTGTCAAAGCATGTACGTATTCTTTGTGTCCCCAAGTGTCGAATCAATAAATTGGGTTATCTTGCCCGCGAAGACTATCTCGATCCCCTACAGTTGAGCGTTATCACGCGTCATGTAGAAATGATTAGGGCAGGGCCTGATGGCTTCTCGCCCCTCGTTGGTTACCCCAAGTGGAAGGTTTGAGATGTAGCGCAGCAGCAAGTTTCCCTCGGTGAAGATACCAAGGTTTGTCTCCTGTAGGACTCCGGATATGATAAGTAGGTGTCAGCGGCGCAACTGACGTGGACCTGCACACAGACACAGATAACTTTGTTCCCAACGAAGTTCAGAGAGGTTGTCAAGCTCTCCGGTCTTGTTGTTCACAAAGGGTAAAACACAAGGGATAATGATAGCAACTGAAAGTAAAAAGTAGGAAAGTAAATATAGCGTGGAAACAGTAATAAGGATATGGACCGGGATACGTGATGTTCGCTAGTGATGTATCTCTCCCAAAAGACGATAAAACTGCTATGCGAGGTAAACAAATTACAGAAGGGAAATTGACAGGATTATGAACGCACCGCAATGCTAACTATGCTACAAAAGAAAGGAAGAGGCTCAAAAGCACGGGCAGTACACCAAAATAAGTAGACCGAAATCCAACTGCATCTACTACTAATCATCCACCTTGAGATATCTATCCAGAACATCTCGCTGGTATTAAGTTGCGAGCCCCACCCAAAGTGTAAACCCAAAGCAACAGACAACTGCATTAAAAAGCACTTTGCGTAAAGTAAACAATCCTTACAACCGCGGTTACAAGCACCGTTGTTTTCCCCCTTGTGGCAACATCACATCCCCTAGACTCATGTTTCTGTCACTCAAGCGTGTCATCGGGGGGCATGAACCCACAATCGAGCATAACGTTCCCTCTTGGAGTCACTACCTACTACTTGGCCAAAGCAATAAACAGCAACGGAGAACATGCAAGAATTACTTAGGAACAAAAATATAAGAGATAAAAACCAAATATATTACTCTATCACAATCTGAACATAATCTCATAATCCATCAGATCCCATCAAACTCAGCATAGCAATAGCAGAAAGATTACAAAAGTGCCTCGATCATGTAGGGCAGCTCACGAGGTCTAAACCATGAAGAACAAAGAGGGGAGGAGAACATCACATAGCTACTGATCATGGACCCATGGTCCAAGGAAAACTACCCACGAGACATTCGGGGAGCATCCATGGTGGAGAGGAGACTCCCGGAGGTCGGCCCTCCCTCCGGCAGGGTGCCGGGAAGAGGTCTTCTGGTGCTTCCGATCTCGGAAGCGTGGCGGCGGCGGAACAGAGGAGAGATCGTGAAAAAGGGTTCTGTCCTCGGAGTTTCCCCGTGACGGAGAATAAATAGGCGAAGGGGGCAGCCAGAGGTGGACCAGGGGCCCCAGGCGCCCCCCTGGCGCGGCCAGGGGTGGGGCCGCGCCGGGTGGCGCCTGGGCCCCCTGGCTCCCCTCTGGCCCCACTCGGGCTCTTCGCGAAGCTTCCTGTACGCTGATTTTTCCTGTATTTTTCCCGGAATTTTTCTGGCACTTTTTATATGGGGAAAAACTGAAATAGAAAAACAGCAGAAAAAAGGAACTGGCACTAGGGTGCACTGAGTTAATAGGTTAGTCCAAATATGATCAAAATTGTATGAAAGTGTATCTAGATCATAGCAATATCACACAAAACATGCATGGAGCAAGCAGAAATTATAGATACGTTTTGGACGTATCAGGGCCCAACTAGCATGCGGCTCATCGATCAAGCAAGTAGCATGTATGACATGAAGATCAAGTCATGAGAAGGTGGATGTTGCATGGCAATGTATCTCGGAAAGGCTATGGAAATGCCTTGTAGGTAGGTATGGTGGCTGTTTTGAGGAAAGATATAAGGAGGCTTATGATGATAGAGTGTATCATGCCAAGGGTTTGGATGCACCGGCGAATTATGCGCCAACTCTCGAGGTGAGAAAGGGCAATGCACGGTACCGAAGAGGCTATAAAAAGTATAGGTGGGTGGAAGTGTCAACTTTCGAATACTCACATTAGTCCGAAGAACTCATGCACTTTTTATCGTTAACTCTCAATTTAATCAGGAGGTTCACAAAGAGACAAGTACCCCGAGGAGGAGTGCATGGGGGTTTGGTTATCCTTGCGCATCCTCGACTCATGGTACGTGAGTGTACTCTAATATTCAAACCCTCTAGAGGTTAGTAACCCATCTAGTAGCTAGAGTTCTCAACAGGGGTTTTTGGTTTTCGAAAAACACACGGATTGCCAAAAATACAACATCTATCACTAATAGGCTCGAGCTCTTGACACCAAAAGTTCAAACATTACTCTAGTCAATACCTCAAAACTATTGCAAGTTACTACTACAAAGAGAATAGCAACTTCAACTACCTACTTCTAGTCAAGACACAAAACTCAGTGCAACAGGAAAACTCTCTAACAAGATAAAACATGCAACCTATAGAAATTTCAAACTAAAACAAAAGAAAAGCTCTAGAAAAACTAAAGCACTACAACTAAACAGAGCAGCAGCTAAGAAAAGAAAAAGAACAACTCACAGCTAAAAGAATAAGCATGCAAATCCTATGAGGAGTTCTAGTTCAAGCGGAGCGTGTAACTCTCCCACACAAAAGAGTAAGCTGGGGTCTAACTTGTTACTACAGCAAACAAAGAAAAAACAAACCTAGAAAAGTAAAGAGTGAGACGCTCCAAGCATAGGACACAACGCATGAAGTGATAAAAATATAGTTCAACGAGGGACGAACTGATAATTGTTGATGAAGAAGGGGATGTACGGGGGCATCTGATACGTCCCAAACGTATCTATAATTTCTGCTTGCTCCATGCATGTTTTGTGTGACTTTGCCATGTTTTTCTTGAACTTTTATACACTTTTGAGCATATTTGGACTAACCTATTAACTCAGTGCACCAAGTTGCCAATTCCTGTTTTCTGCTGTTTTTGTATTTCAGGTTTTCCGGCCATTAAAAGTGCTCCAAAAATTCCGGAAAAATTATATAAAAAATCAGCGTCCCGTAAGCTTCCGGAATCACCAAGGAAGGAGGGGAGGGCCACCAAAGGGAATCCAGAAGGGTCCCTGGCGCGGCCCCACCCTAGGCCGCGTCGGGCACCCTCCTGGGTGCCCTGTGGCCCCCCTGGTGCCCCCCTTTGGCCCTATTTTTACCCCCGCGGAGGAAACCCTGATTCCGGACCCCTTTTCTCCAGAAGCAATTCCGATCTCCGCCTCCATCGCCATCAAGTTTCGGGGGGGGGGGACAGAATTCCTGTGTCGGCACCCTGCCGGGACGGAGAAGTGCCCCCGGATTCATCTCCATCGACGTTGCTTCCTCCCTCCATGAAGCGGGAGTAGTTCTCCCTCGGGGCTGAGGTTTTTACCAGTAGCTATGTGTTCTTCTCTCTCTCCTATGATGCGATCTTCGTTGTGATCATAGGCTATGTTAATCTAGGGTGATCCCATGATATTTCCCCTTCTTCTATGTATTAGATTGATGTACTCAATTGATCTTATCTAGTATAATCCCCGGGACCAAGATGACAGCAGTCTATTGGACATGGGTTAGAAGAATATTATCATGAGTGATTTCCTCTTTTGCGTGTTGATTGAATATTGAGAGTCTCTTGGTGCTTGTCTTTGACTATCCTTGATATATGTTGTGGTGATTGTGGTACTGTCTTTGGATGGCCGCGGTGACATTCAGAAATCCATAGATTGAGAACTACGAACTTTGAGGTGTGCTTTTGTAGCCCTACATAATTCTCATCCTCTCTTGACCACAAAGGAATGACCCCCGAGTGCGTCTCCATTGCATGTTTTATGGGAAATATCATGTGATTAGACTATGTTAATGTTTTTGAGAGTTGCCACTAGTGAAAGTATGAAGCCTAGGACTTGTTTCTACCATTGTTACACCGTTTGTGCTCACTTTTGTCACATGTTTTCTTGCTGCACTTTTTATTAAAGATTTATATTACCTTGCTTTGACACACCTATCACTCGTATTTTACCATCTCTTCGCCGAACTAGTGCACCTATGCAACTCCTAGTTGTATTAGGTGTGTTGGGGACACAAGAGACTTCTTGTATCTTAATTGCAGGGTTGTTTGAGAGAGACCATCTTCAACCTCTACTTCCCTGAGTTCGATAAACCTTAGGTCATCCACTTGAGGGAAATTGCTGCTGTCCTACAAACCTCTGCGCTTGGAGGCCCAACATAGTCTACAAGAATAGAAGCGTGCGTAGACATCATCATCCCCAAGCTTAGACGCTTGACTCTCCTTGAATATTTATTGGGGGTGCACATGGGCATCCCTAAGCTTGAGCGTTTGACACTCCAACATCTTCTTTCATCATCTTCCATCGCGCACTTGAAAACTCCCTTCATACATAACTCATTGTAGACTGATTAGAGAGGTTAGTGCCCTACTTAAATAATTTTTCCTCTACTAGAAATAAGGATATTCTTGAATAGCTACTGTTTCTCAAGATTTCCAAAAGGTTTTTGCAAAGAAAAAGCAAGCTTAAGGTTTGCAAAACGAAGAAAAGGCAAAACAGGACAGAATCTGTAAAAAACAGACCAGCATGGAGAAAAGAATTTTTTAGGGATACTTCTGCAACTCAAATAAAAAAACTCTGAACAGACGCCTGAAAGGTAATTGTATGGAGCATGCTGTCAAAACAATTCAGATCAAAAATATGATCTGGTGATTTATCCCGAATTTTTCTGTCAAGCAGACAGAATCTGTTTCTGGACAGCATGTACCAACTTTTGACCTTTCTTGCAATGTGAGGCTAAACTTGGCACAAAGCTTGAAAAGTAAAGATACAATGATGTTGCTACAGTAGTAACAATCATCAAGACAACTAAGAACAGAAGAAAATCAAAAATAAAAACCTAAATTCGTTGCGGGCTGCCTCCTGAAAGCGCTTCTTTAGAGCCATTAGCGAGGCTTAAAGCAGAAGATCAAGTCTTTTCAAGAGAATAACTAGCCCGTGTGACGGACTCAAAAGGTAACTTAATCCTTTTACTAGGGAAATGTTCCATCCCTTTCTTGAGAGGGAATTGGAATTTGATATTCCCCTCTTTCATGTCAATAACAACACCAACTGTGCGAAGAAAAGGACGTCCCAAAATAATTGGACAAGAGGGCTCACACTCAATGTCCATAATAGTGAAATCAACGGGAACATAATTGTCATTTACAATGAGAAGAACATCGTCGATCTTCCCAAAAGGCTTCTTTACGAAAGAATCAACAAGACGAACACCAACAGAACAGGGATCAAAAGGTTTCAATTCAAGCATATCATACATTCTTTTGGGCATAACAGAGGTACTTGCTCCAACATCACAAAGAGCATAACAAGAGAAGTTATTCAATTTGATTTTTATCATAGGATCCCAACCATCTTCTAGCTTCCTAGGTATGGAGGCTTCTAGTCTAAGCTTCTCCTCCCTAACTTTGATTAGAGCATTGGTGATATGCTCTGTGAAGGCAAGATTAAGTGTGCTAGTGTGGGGGTCTCTAGACATCTTGTGTAGGAAACCAATAACTTCAGGTAAAGTGTAGTTGTCAAAGTCTAGGTCACTACTATCTATCAAGGAGGTAGTGATATCATTTAGGCTCACTTGTTTGAAAGCATCTATGTTCATAGAGGTTTCTTCATCTATGGTTGAGGTGGTAGCATCACCATTGGTAGGTCCAGTGGGACTAGGGGTGTGATGGGTGTTAACAGTTTGGACATCCTCAACTACTTGGATAGTGGCTACTGTGTGGTAGGTAGGAAGACTCTTAATTCTCTCTTCTTCCTCCTTTTCTCTGGCCCATCTCTCTTTTAGTTTTCCCAACATCCTAATGTTTTCATTAATTTGGACTTGGATGGCATTCATAGGAGTGGTCTTCCTCTCCTCGGGGGGAGAAGTTCTAATCTTCAGCATCTCTACATCATGGGCTATGTTGTCTACCTTCGAAGAGAGGATATCTAATTTATCTAATTTCTCTTCCAAACTCTTGTTTAAGGCTTTTTGGGTAGTGATATAGTCTTTGAGCAAGGTCTCTAGTTCAAAGGTGGAGTTTTTGGTGCTAGGATAAGTGTTGTTGTTCCCATAGTTGCTGGATGGGAAAGGCCTAGGATTGTTGCTACCAAAATTACTCCTATAAGCATTATTGTTGAAGTTGTTTCTAGAGACAAAGTTCACATCTACTTGCTCTTGAGCAACCAAAGAATTTAAAGGAACATCCTGAGGATCAATAGGAGCTTGCTTGGTAAGTAGAGACATGATAAGGTCCACCTTTTCATTTAGAGAGGAGATCTCCTCGACAGAATTTACCTTCTTACCAGTTGGAGATCTTTCGGTGTGCCACTGAGAGTATGTCACAACCCCAACTTGGGTAAGTGCTAGGGTATGATTTTGCCTTTGCATCATGCAAAAATTCAAATGAAATTCAATAATGGGGAAAGCAGAAAGCCCTGAGAATTTAATTCAAATGGCCAGACAAAAAGTTCTTCCAAAAATTCCTATGGTATTTTTGAAAAGTCTTATAAATATGCATGATCACATATAAAGTGAAGTGGGTCCCACTGCATGCACCAAGATTTGTCAAAAATTCTAAATAGGGCTTGGAAATTAATTAAATACCCTATTTGATTTGAAATTCAAATTATTTGAATTTCAAAAATCTCTAAAACTTGTGGGTGGCTAGCTACATATATTATAAGCCCACATACAAGTTTTGAAGATTTTATAAAATGCTCTACTATTTATTTACCAGAGCAAAACAAAAAGACAGAAAAATAAAAAAAGGAAATAAAGAAAAGGGGGCTTTACCTGGGAATCTGGCCCAACTCATTCCCCCGCAGCCCACCAAGCCGGCCCAGCCCTCCAGCTCGTTGTCATCTTCCCCCCGGGCACGAGCACACAGCTGCGTGCACGACATGCCGAGGCCGCCGTGGCCGTCGTGGCCACCGAGGTGCTTCCAGGCCCTCCCCTTCCTCCCCAGGATGCCACGGAGCACGCCACGCGCACGCCGTACTTCTTCCCCTTGCCTCGGGTCGTCTTCCCTCTCGCCTCCGTGCACACCCGTGAGATCCCGAGCGCCACCGCGGGTCACCGCCGCGCCCCGGCGTGGCCAACACCGACAAGGAGGCCAGCCGAGCTGTCCACCGAGCGCGCCGCCTTCGACTTCATCGCCCTGGAGGAGGCCACAAGCCCGGACAACCTCGAGCTGCCAGAATCGTCAACGAATTTCCGCCGGAACCGCAGGGCCTCGCCGCCGAATTCGTCGCCCTTGAGCTCTCCCCGCTGCCGTCGGCTGGACCACCAAGTTCCCCGTGCTCCGGTGAGCATTTCCCCCCAACTCCCGCTCTTTCCCTCGCCTCCTAGCCTTCGCCACCACGAGAGCCAAAGAGGTCCGCCGCCATGGCCACCGTGGAGCTCGAACCAGTGCGCTTCCGTCGTCCCCGCCTTGTCCTTGGCACTCCGGGAGCTCCCAGGAACGCAAAGCACACACGCCTGCTTCACCCCGTGGCTCATAGGCCGTTCTCGCCGTGGTCAGCGGCTCCTCCGCCGCACGAGTTGTCGCCGCCGACGCCCTGTTGACCCTGGCGTCCCCCAGCTAGCTCCACGCGATGCGGACGGCCACAAGACGCTCGACCGTGCTCCTCAATCCCTTCCCCGTGGCCGAAAACACGACTCCGGCGAAGTTTCGGCGAGTACAGTGACGCCGCCGGCGAGCCCAACCATTAGGGCTTAATGAACCCAGCTAATCACCCCCCACACCCAATGACAGGTGGGCCCTGCCCCTTAACATTTTGGTTAATTTAATTAACTACGGGTTTAACTCCCCTGAGGCTGACAAGATGACCCCACTGGTCAGAGGCCTCCCCACGTCAGCATGAGGTCATGCTGACGCAATAAAGCCCATGTCTAGATTAAATATATTTCAGAAAAATCCAGAAATTCAATTAAACTTTGAAAATTCATAGAATATTCATTTTAACTCCAAATTAAACATATAATATATGAAAAATTATCAGAAAAATTCAAGGATTATGAATATGCAACTTGTTTCTATGTTTGACCATTTTAAAATGGGTGAACAGTAGCAAACATGCATATGGCATAATTTGAAATTGAATTTGAAGTTTGAATTTGCATTCCAAATGCAATACACTTCAATTAAGATGAATTTGCCACAAACCAGTAGCATTCACATCATGGACAACTATGTCATGTGCTTGTGCAATTTATTTTGATGTTTCCCCCCTTTGTTGATGATTGCTTCGGTAACAGTGTTTCCGAGACGGAGGTCACCCCCGAAGCAGAAGACCGATAAACACGTGTATCATCAGCAAGGCAAGCAAACCCCATTGATCATGTCTATAATATCCCAATTCCCTCTCAGTCTCGCTGATGCATGTTTAGGAGATCACCTTGTATCGATTCTACCGCATAGTTGAACCCATATCCGATGCATGACCTATCATCTTGTCACAGTAGTAAGCAAACCACAATCCTAGCTGACATAGGAGTTGATTGATATCATGTGGCCCCTGTAACTATTACTGCTTATTGCATGCTTAGAGTTTACAATGAGGATGCTTTTGATGTGAGTCGGGATGATAGTGAACATGGTGTTGATGACAGTGAAACTGTGTTGGTGAATCTACCATAATACAAGGTGAACGATGAGAGGCTGTGTAGGAGTACACAGTGGGTTGTCTCGTTGAACACCACCTTAAGCCCGAGTTCTTGTGTGGTGATCCAAGACGAAGAGTACTACCATATGTTGGGCACATGGACCCCCGCTCAACCTACTAACTCACCCCAGTTCAAGTCCAGGAGTCACTAGTTCGGGCTTTCCATTTGGCATATGCATAGAAAAAGAATGGATGAAAGTTTGCATCATTTAGATATGTGGGTGGACCTATGAGATAGTAAAACCATCTGCTAAGGTGGCATCTCGGTCGCCTGCATCGTCTGAGTCCGTATCGTTGACCCGGCCGGACTCTTGAGCGGTGAGAAACTCAGATGGTTGATTCCTGGATTAGGATTGGCTGTGAGGTAAAAGTTGTGGAAATTATCCTCGCCGACACCCGCTTGAAGGTTGACGAGATCCCGGCGATAACTGATGGTTTCATGTGTGTACCAGTACACCCCTGCAGGGTTAACAAAACTATTCGAATAGCCGCGTCCGCGGTAAGGGACTACTTGGAAAGCTGTGCTTGATTATTAGACAACTTGAATGGATACTTCTAAAATTCGCAAGATAAGCGTGAGTGCTATGGTGTGCTCCTCGTGGGGAAGTCGAGGAAGTAACCATAGTGGTGTATTGGTTGGAGACTTGGTAGTGGACTCGTGTACGCTTCTTACCTCAAGTCTGGTACTCGTAGTACAGGACTAGCCAAGTCAAAGCTGGCACTTCTGCATGTTGAAACCCCACCTCATTTACCTTGGAACTTGAGCATGAGTAGTGTAGTTCTGATGTAAGTCTTGCTGAGTACGACTTTGTACTCACGTTTGCTTATTCTATGTTTTAGATGAGAACCCAGCTCCCGATGGAGTCGTCTTCCTGAAGCTCGGCGTTGACCTTGGTAGTATAGTTCCGGATAGCAGTCTGGTCCCTCGTGGAAGGGCATGTATGTTGAACAAGGCTTCTCTAAGCCATTTGTTAAACATGTCTGTACTCAGACCTAATTTGCTTCCGTTGTATGATGTAATGTTGATCACAGACATGTGATTTTTGTATGCTCTATGTGTAAGTCAATAAAGAAGTACGTTGTAGAGTTATGTGATGATACCTGCTGTTCATACTAGGCATGTGTGCTGCGTGTATGTTTATAACATGCATGTCTTAGTATGGGTTTTCGAGACCTTAGTTGTGATCTGGCTAGCGGTCTTTTATACACCAAGTGGCCCTTAGATGTGCACAGCTTGGGGCATCGCGATGCGATTGCTCGTGACTCTGTGACGTGCACACTTTTTTGTATGATCGAGCCCGCCCTAGACCCCGACTAAGTGATCGGGCTGGAGTAAGTCTATGTAAGAGTTAGGATTCAATCGATAACATGGTTGAGGCGACTTGTCTATGAGTATGGGATTCACCACCTATAAGCATTTAGACTTGTGAGCGGACGGTGATGACCCATCTTAGTTGATCATCCGGCCTGGATGGGATGCCCCTCACGTTCGATGCTTTCCGAGAGTGTTCTGTGCTTGGCCTTGTCTGCTTAGACAAGTGGGTACGGCTCTCGGCTCTCCATGTGATTGCATCGTGACTGGAATTACATACCCATATTCCGGGTCCCGACAGAGTAGTTCAGCATCATCTCATCAAGTAGATTTGTTGCAGCACCAAGTGTGGTTGACATAAAAGTTCCTCCCACGGCCGAATCTAACAGGTTCCGCGAGGTAAAGTTCAAGCCCGCATAAAAAGTCTGGATAACCATCCAGGTAGTTAGTACATGTGTGGGGCAGTTCTTGACAAGCGTCTTCATACGTTCCCATGCCTGGGCAACGTGTTCATTATCCAATTGCCTGAAATTCATAATGTTACTCCTCAATTGAATAATTTTAGCAGGGGGGTAGTACTTCCCTATAAAAGCATCTTTGCATTTACTCCAAGAATCGATACTGTTCTTGGGTAAGGATTGCAGCCACTCCTTGGCTCTTCCTCTCAAAGAGAAAGGAAAAAGCTTCAGCTTGACGATGTCTCCATCCACTTCCTTGTACTTTTGCATATCACAGAGCTCGATAAAATTGTTTAAGTGCAAGGCAGCGTCCTCTCCAGCACCTGAGAATTGATCTTTCATAACAAGATTAAGCTGAGCAGGTTTAATTTCATAAGAAGGTGCTGAAGTGGCAGGTGGAGAAATAGGAGTGCAGATAAAGTCACTGTTGTTGTGACTAGTGAAGTCACACAACTTGGTGTTTTCATTGGAACCCATAGTAGCAGCAGGTATTTTTGGTATTTTTGATAAGGGACACAAAAGTAAAAACTGAAAGGTAAACTAACAAGACTAAAAAGCAAAGATAAAAGATAGTGTGCAACTCCCCTATCTTGTAGACTGGAGTCCCCGGCAACGGTGCCAGAAATTCGCTTGATACAGAGTGGCCACTCTCCTTGTTGGTTACCCCAAGTGGAAGGTGAGATGCAGTGTAGCAGCAAGTTTCCCTTAGCAAAGATGCTAAGGCTGAGTATCGAACCAGTAGGACTCCAAGAGATACAAGTAGGTGTCACGGCGCTTGACGTGGACCTGCACACAGATACAAATAACTTTGCTCAACGAGTACAGAGGAGTTGTCAATTCCTCCGGCCTTGCTGTTTACAAAGGATCAACGCAAGAGATAAAAGTGGAACTAAAAGTAAAGACTGAAAGTAAACTAAGGGTGTAAACAATAATGTGAAGATGGACCGGGGTCCCATGATTTTCACTAGTGATGTCTCTCTCCCAAAAGACGATAAAAGTGCTAGCGAGGTAAACAAATCACAGCTGGGCAATTGAAAGAATTATGAAGGCACCGCAATGCTAACTATGTTGCAAAGAAAGGAAGGGCTCAAAAGCAATGGGCAGTACGCCAAGGTAAGTAGACGAAATCCAACTGCATCTACTACGAATCATCCACCTTGAGATATCTATCCAGAACATCTCGCTGGTATTAAGTTGCGAATCCCACCCAAAGTGTAAACTCAACGCAACAGACAACTGCATTAAAAGAACTTTGCGTAAAGTAAACAATCCTTGCACCCGCGGATACAAGCACCATTGTTTTATCCCTGGTGGCAACAGCACATCCCCTAGTCTCATGTTTCTGTCACTCAAGCTAGACATAAGGGGGTTGAACCCACAATCAAGCATAACACCCCCTCTTGGAATTGCAAGAAAACTACTTGGCCAAAGCAAAATACTGCAATGGAGAAGATGCAAGAATTTACTCAAGAACAAAATATAAAAGAGAAGAACCAAATATAATACTCATCACAATCTAAACATAGCCTCATAATCCATCAGATCCCAGCAAACTCAGCATAGCAACAACAAAAATTACAAAAATGCCTCGATCATGTGAGGCAGCTCACGAGGTCTCGAAAGTGGAAGCACAAAGAGGAGAGAAGTACATCACATAGCTACTGGTCACGGACCCATGGTCCAAGGGGGACTACTCACGGCACATCCAGGAGGCGTCCATGGCTATGGATGGTCTCCCGGAGGGGGTTCCTCCTCCCGGCAGGGTGCCGAGGCAGCTTCTCCAGGCAGCCCCGATCTTGAAACGGCGGCGGCGGCGGTACAGAGGCGAGTTCGCGGAAAAGAGATCGATATTAGGGGTTTCCACCCCGAGGGCTAAATATAGGCGGAGGGGGGAGTCGAGGGGACCCACCAGGCAGCCAGGAGGCCTCCTGGCGCGGCCTAGGGTGGGGCCGCGTCAGAGACCCTCCTGGTCTCCTGGTGGTGTCCCCCCTCCGCTACCTTGGTGATTCCGGAAGCTTCCGGGTCGCTGATTTTTTATCTGATTTTTTCAGATTTTTTGGAGCACTTTTAATGGCCGGAAAACCTGAAATACAAAAACAGCAGAAAACAGCAACTGGCAGCTGGGTGCACTGGGTTAATAGATTAGTCCAAATATTCTCAAAAGTGTATGGAAGTTCAAGCAAAACATGGCAAAGTAACACAAAACATGCATGGAGCAAGCAGAAATTATAGATACGTTTGGGACGTATCTACGGCTGAAAGAGATCCTTGATGTGTATGAGGCGGCTTCTGGAAAGAAGGTAAACCTCCAAAATCGTCCATATTCTTTGGCAATGGATGCGATGAGACCCTCAAGGTTGAACTAGAGCAAGAAATTGGCATTGGGGTAGAGGCCTTGAGTGAAAGGTATCTGGGGTTACCCACGGTGGTGGGTAGATCGAAGGATGGCACGTTCCAATACTTAAGGGAAAGATGTAAAAACAAGGTGATGGGCTGGAAGGGCCAAGGACTCTCCAAGGCGGCGCGGGAAGTTCTCATCAAATCCGTACTGCAAGATACACCAACTTATTCCATGAGTTGTTTTCAACTCTCAAAGAAAATATGTCGGAACCTGACTACTACCTCTTCGAACTTCTGGTGGGGGTCAGCTCAAGGAACGAAGAAGGTGCATTGGATTGCATGGGAGAAGATGTGCACTCGCAAAGAGGAAGGAGGGATGGGATTTCGGGATTATGAAGCATTCAACCAAGCTTTATTAGCCAAACAGGCATGGCGGCTGCTGGTAAACCCGAATTCTTTATGTGCAAGAGTGCTAAAAGAAAGATATTACAAAGAGTCTTCCATTATGTCGGCAACTTTTCCGAGTGGTGGGTCTTTTATTTTTAAAAGTATCCTCCATGGACGAGATCTGCTCAAAGAAGGGGTTATTTGGCGAGTAGGAGATGGATCCAAGATCAATGTGCAACATGACAATTGGATCCCACACCGTGGATGTATGACGCCACTGGGCGCTACACATGTCACAGGAGTACTGAAGGTTGCGGACTTGCTGAATGCGGAAGGAAAGGAGTGGGATGCGACCAAGTTGGAGCTCATGTTCAATCCGTCGGAACAGGAGGAAATCAGAGGTGTGTGTGTTGGGGGTGCTGGAACCTGTGATTACCCGGCGTGGAACTATGCACAGAATGGTATATTCACGGTTAGATCAGACTACCATCTAAAAAGGTCACTGTTAAAGGAGCGTACTGGACAGCCGAGTACGTCCTCCTCGGTGACAGGTCATAGGAGCTGGCTAGCGCTATGGGGTACAAATGCACCAGGGAAGGCAAAGATACACGTATGGAGGCTGATAAAAAATGGTCTTGCTGTAGGGGAGGAGCTACACAGGAGATCAATCACACATGGTGTGGTGTGTGTAGCGTGTGGAAGAGAGGAGTCCATCATTCATCGGTTTTGGTGTTGCCCTCATGCAATGCTGTTCTGGGAACTACTTCAGTCGGAGAAGGGTGAAAGGGTGGCGATCCCACCTGTGTCAATGCGTACCCCAAGAGAAGTAGCTTCGTGGCTAATGGAATGGATCTTCGAAGAAGGTGAAGATGACAAAGAGCTGCTGGTAAATGCGTTGTATGGGTTGTGGCTGGCGCGCAACAAAGCAAGGGATGGCAAACAAATTGACACCCCACATGAAATCATGAGAACAGTGTATTATTTCATGGAGGAGTGGAGAGCTACCCATGTGAAGGAACCTAAGGCTATGCACATGCCGGCAATGGAGAAGTGGCAACTGATGTGCGAGGTAATGATAGTGATTTCTCGCCCTTCGTTGATAAACCCCAAGTAGAAGGCGTGATGTAGCACAGCAGCAAATTTCCCTCAGTAAAGATACCAAGGTTTGTCTCCAGTAGGACTCCAGAGATGATAAGTAGGTGTCAGCGGCGCAACTGACGCGGACCTGCACACAGACACAGATGACTTTGTTCCCAACGAAGTTCAGAGAGGTTGTCAATCTCTCCGGTCTTGTTGTTCACAAAGGATCAAACACAAGGGGATAATGATAGCAACTGAAAGTAAAAGCAGAAAAGTAAATGAGCGTGGAAACAGTAATGAGGATATGGACCGGGATACGTGATGTTCACTAGTGATGTCTCTCTCCCAAAAGACGATAAAACTGCTATGCGAGGTGAAAAAATTACAGAAGGGAAATTGACAGGATTAAGAACGCACCGCAATGCTAACTATGCTACAAAAGAAAGGAAGAGGCTCAAAAGCATGGGCAGTACGCCAAAATAAGTAGACCGAAATCCAACTGCATCTACTACTAATCATCCACCTTGAGATATCTATCCAGAACATCTCACTGGTATTAAGTTGCGAGCCCCACCCAAAGTGTAAACCCAAAGCAACAGACAACTGCATTAAAAAGCACTTTGCGTAAAGTAAACAATCCTTGCAACCGCGGTTACAAGCACCGTTGTTTTCCCCCTTGTGGCAACAGCACATCCCCTAGACTCATGTTTCTGTCACTCAAGCGTTTCATCGGGGGGCATGAACCCACAATCGAGCAAAACGCTCCCTCTTGGGGTTACTACCTACTACTTGGCCAAAGCAATAAACAGCAACGGAGAACATGCAAGAATTACTTAGGAACAAAAATATAAGAGATAAGAACCAAATATATTACTCAATCACAATCTGAACATAATCTCATAATCCATCAGATCCCATCAAACTCAGCATAGCAACAGCAGAAAGATTACAAAAGTGCCTCGATCATGTAGGGCAGCTCACAAGGCCTAAACCATGAAGAACAAAGAGGGGAGGAGAACAGCACATAGCTACTGATAACGACCCATGGTCCAAATAAAACTACTCACGAGACATCCGGGAAGCATCCATGGTGGAGAGGAGACTCCCGGAGGTCGGCCCTCCCTCCGGCAGGGTGCCGGGAAGAGGTCTTCTGGTGCTCCCGATCTCGGAAGCGTGGCGGCGGAGGAACAGAGGCGAGATCGCGAAAAAGGGTTCTGTCCTCGAGGGTTTGCCGAGATGGAGAATATATAGGCGAAGGGGGGCAGCCAGGGGGCCACCAGGGGTCCAGGCGCCCCCCTGGCGCTGCCAGGCCCTAGGGCGCGCCACCAGGGCGCCTGGGCCCCTGGTGGTGGCCCTCTGGCCCCACCCAGGTTCTTCTGGAAGGTTCCTTCACGCTGATTTTTATCTGATTTTTCCCGAATTTTTGGAGCACTTTTTATATGGCGGAAAACTGAAATAGAAAAACAGCAGAAAACAGGAACAGGCACTGTGGTGCACTGAGTTAATAGGTTAGTACAAATATGATCAAAAGTGTATGAAAGTGTATCTAGATCATAGCAATATCACACAAAACATGCATGGAGCAAGCAGAAATTATAGATACGTTTTGGACGTATCAACATCCCCAAGCTTAATTCCTGGTCGTCCTCGAGTAGGTAAATGATAACGGCATAATTTCTGTGGTGACATGCTGGCAACCATATAATAACTTTGAAAAGTAAAGCAATCAAGGTTAGAGATTCAATTCAAGTCATAACATGCAAAAGTCTATATTAGCATTGAAACAAGTAACAAAAGAACATTAGGTGCAAGAGCTCTCGCTGTCCGTGACTCGAATGTCTCCAAATGGTGTTTGCGTGCAAGAAGGGGGATAGGGAATACGAGAAAAATATTTATTTGTTGAGAACTCAATCTACTAAAGTTTCACACTTGGTCTTTTTTTGGAATCTTATCTTGATTCGTCCCCAGACCACTAGCCAGGTACAAGTCAATTTGATCCACTCCTTTTCGATATCTTGAGCACTCATGCAATGGATGAGCGTAAGCACGAGAGTTGACACTTAGGATGGCAAAGAGAGGAGTACGGAGGAGGAAGACAAAAAAGAAAGAGAAAGGCTCACATCAATGAGGACAACCATAGGCAAGAGATGCCAAATGATAGATATGATGTGAGGAGTAGGGATTGCCATGCAACTGATGCACATACGAGCTAGGAAGCTCTCCAATGGAACTAGTGGGGGTGCATCTAACTTGCTCGCTCATGAAGACCTAGAGCTCTTTTGAGGAGGCTCATCCTTGGAATATGCAAGCCAAGTTCTATAATGTGAAGGTCCCCACATAGCTATATGCATAATGATCATCTCTATGGAGTACAAGGATATAAAGGGAGTACTGGTGTGGATCTCTCAAAAGGATAGTAGTGTTGCCCCTTTCTCTCTTTTTATTTATTTTTCTCTTTTTTCTATTTTTTTGTATTTTTTGGTGGCCTCAATGGCTCTTTCTATTTAACTCTCATTTGTCCTCTTTGGGATCTTTTATTGTGTCCACTTTGGGATCTTTTCCTCACTTTAAGGGCAACACTCTATTTTACAAGAAGGTAAAGGAGATCTTTCACACTTTATAAGGTACTCAAAATCATAAAGAAGATGTAACTATCATGATGTATGCAATGTATGTCGCTGCCAGTGTAGCAGGAACATGTATGACATGAAGATCAAGTCATGAAGAGGTGGATGTTGCATGGCAATATATCTCGGAAAGGCTATGGAAATGCCTTGATAGGTAGGTATGGTGGCTGTTTTGAGGAAAGATATAAGGAGGTTTATGATGACATAGCGTATCATGCCAAGGGTTTGGATGTACCGGTGAAGGTGGACACCAACTCTCGGAGTGAGAAGAAGGCAATGCACGGCACGGGAGAGGCTAGCAAAATATAGGAAGGTGGAAGTGTCAACTTTCAATACTTACATTAGTCCGAAGAACTCATGCACTTATTATCGGTAACTCTCAATCTAATAAGGAGGTCCACAAAGACACAAGTAACCTGAGGAGGAGTGTATGGGGGTTTGGTTATCCTTGCGCATCCTCGACTCATGGTACGTGAGTGTACTCTAATATCCGATCCCTCCAAAGATTAGTGATCCATCTAGTAGCTAGAGTTCTCAACTATTTTTGTAGGTTTTGAAAATACACACAGATTTCCAAAAATACGACATCTATCACTAATAGGCTAGATCTCTTGACACCAAAAGTTCAAACATTACTCACATCAATACCTCAAAACTATTGCAAGTTACTACTAGAATAAAATAGCAACCTCAATTACCTACTTTCAAGACAAGACACTACTCAGTGCAACAACCAACTCTCTTCAACAAGATAAACATGAAAACTAAAAAGAGTTCCAGGAACAAACTAAACAAAAGCCAAGGCTCTTGCTAAAGACAAACTAAGACTAAAACTAAACATGGTAGCAGCTACGAAAAGATAAAGAACACACAACAGCAAAAAGATAAGCAGGAAAAATCCTATGATGTGTTCTAGATTTTGAAAGTGGAGCGTGTTTCTCTCCCACACAAAGTAAGATGGGGTCTAACTTGTTATGACCAGCAAGAAAAACTAAAGAAACTAAAAAATAAAACCTAACAGCGAGACGCTCCAAGCATAGCACATAACGCATGAAGTGATAAAAATATAGTGAGACGAAGGACGAACTGATGATTGTTGATGGAGAAGGGGATGCACGGGTGCATCCTCAAGCTTAAACGCTTGAGTCTCCTTGAATATTTGTTGGGGATGCATGAGGGCATCCCCAAGCTTGAGCGCTTGACACTCCTGAATCTTCTTTCATCATCTTCCATCGCACACTTGAAAACTCCCTTCATACATAACTCATCATAAGCTAATTAGAGAGGTTAGTACCCTTAATAAAATAATTTTTCCCCACTGGATATAAAGATATTCTTGAAGAGATACTGTTTCTCAAGAATGCCAAAAAGTTTTTGCAAAGAAAAAGCAAGCTTAAGGTTTGCAAAAGTTAGGAGAGACAAAACGTGGCAGAATCTGTGAAAAACAGACCAGCGGGTAGTAAAGAATTTTTAGGGACACTTCTGCAACTCAAATAAAAAAACTCAGAACATACGGAAGTTTCACAATTGTATATAGCACGCTGTCAAAAAAATTCAGATCAAAAAGATGATCTGGTGGTTTTATTCGAATTTTTCTGTCAAGGGACAGAATCTGTTTTCTGGACAGCACGTCACAACTTTTGCTTCCCTTATCGTAAGAGGCTATAACTTGGCACAAAGCTGAAAAATAAAGATACAATGATGTTACTACAGTAGTAACAATCATCAAGACACAACAAAAAGCAAAAAGAAACCTAAATTCATTGTGGGCTGCCTCCCGAAAGCGCTTCTTTAAAGCCATTAGCTAGGCATAAAGATTATAAAAGATGCTCTCACAAGAATAAGAATTTTGAAGCAAAAGAGAGCATCAAGAAGCAAATATGAAACACATTTAAGACTGACCCACTTCCTATTCATAGGCATCTTGTAAGAAAATAAATCAAAGAAACACAAAGTGACATGCATAGGAAGGTGGAACAAGAACAACTTCGAAAGTTTCAGTTAAGAGAGAGGTGTTTTTGTCACATGGAAGTTTCTATAACCAAACTTTCCTCTCTCAAAGTAATTTTCATTAGTATCATGAACAACATCAAGAATATAACTATCATATAAATCATATTGTTCATGACCTACAAGCACACGTGTATTCTTTTCAACACGGTTTTTAGGATCATAAGATAAATGCAACCCATCACATTGAGCTTTTATAAGAGGAAAATTCTCCGGAGTTGGAGATTTTAAAAGGATAATAGGTTTAACAGCCCAGTTTTTCACAAAAAATAAAAAATTTGTTTTCGGTGTGAATTGTTTGATTGTCTGATTTGTTTGCAGTGTTTGCATCCCTGATTTATCGATCGGCGATTATTTTCCCCCCTCTTATCTCGTATCGGACGGAGACCGACCCTTGCCACCCTGACACTCGACCTTTGCGACACCGGGTTTCACCCGAGCACCGTCGCGAAAACCGCATGAGACCAGCCGCAGCCAACGGAACGAAAAACCCCGCTTAATAATTAGACGGTATATTTTTATAGCGCGCCGGAAAGTGTTCTCGGAACGGTTCCAGCGTGAGGTGAACGCCGTCGGCTCGATGCGTTGATCGCGTAGTTCTAAGTTTTACCCGAATCGGAGGTACTGCGGACCCCCTGTTGACACCCGTTTTTGGCACGGCAATAAACCTATATAAGATGACCTCAAATGAATAAGTGCTCTACATGAAAAAGTTGGGTATTGTCGATATGAACAACTTTGTAGTTCGGGCCATGATCATCCGATTCCATCTCAAGGGCCGAAACAATGTTTGAAGCAATAATACCCTGTCATTCGGAGTACTATTCTGCCAATTAGGACCTCAAGACATCCTCAAATGGGAAAATGTTCTACATAGGCCGGCTTTGTCTCGTCGAACCTGTCGATTTTGATATTTGATACGTCCAAATCCGAGTCCGTATGAAGAAGTTACGGCCAAAGCAGTGCGCTGCTGAAGAATCAGGTCGGACCGTCCGGACTTCAAGTCGGACCGTCCGGGCTAAGGTCGGACCGTCCGACCCCGAAGTCGGACCGTCCGACCCGAGGACCCCGAGTACAGAAAGATTTTGACCTATAGGTCGGACCGTCCGACCTTGACGTCGGACCGTCCGACCCTACGGTCCGGACCGTCCGGGATTAAGTCCGGACGTCCGACCCCCCGATCCGGGTCCGAGTTTGTGCAGGTTTTTGGCAGTTTTTACGCGAATCTAAGCCCTTTTCTTGCAAGGAAAGTCCAACCCCCTCATAAATAGATGAGGTGACGGCCGATTGAAACAACACACAATCGAACAAACATATCTACACTTCCAAACCCTAATTTTATCTCTCTCCCTTGTATCTTTCTTCTCGTTCTTCGTTCGTTCTTGTTCTTACAGGGCAACGATCCACGAGGCCCTAGGGGCGATCAGGTCGACCTAGGGCAGCCCATAGCCGCCGTGCTCCCTGACGGGGTCCCTCCCGGGAGTGTGGGGTTTCGGGTCTACAAAAGCGCCCGCCGGATTGCTTGCGTACCGCGCTTCCGGTCGGGTCTCCTTCGACGTGAGTTGCGGTGTATCACCCCTGGCGTCGAGGGTACACGTGACGTGTTCGTGTGTCAACACACTTTTTGGCGACTCCGCTGGGGAAGAAAGCTTTGAACGGTCTCTGGCCCGTTCTTGCTACGAAAAGATCGTCATCAAGGATTTGCTATCTACGAAGGTAATATGAATACTCAATCCCCTCATGTAGATGCAAATAGCTCATATGGTGTTACTAGATCGTTCAATGAGTATGCTCTATCGGCCAACCCTAGTTTTGTCAATTATGCATCTAATTATGTGCAAGGGCCGATTCAAAGTAATTTACATGCTTCAACTTCTTATGATACTAGTAACATGCTCCATATGTATTCCAATTCTCATGCATCGGCAACCCCAATAATCCATATGCCGATGAACAACATGATGAGCTCGGTTGATAGAGTTGAAACAGCCCATGTAGGAACTTTTGATAACATACAACAAAGTGTTTCACCTTTTTATTCATCGGCACCTAACTTGCAATATGTTAATCCAAATATGCCGATGGATAGGGGAATTGGCCATGCTAGCACTAGTTATTCGGCCAATTACCATCAACCATCATATGCTACAACTCATGCTACTAATCTGTCAGTGCCATATGCAATTGTTGATACTCATAATTCGGCTCCACACCTTCATGGTTATAGCCAAATAAGTGACCAATCTAAAGGAGCATACTTACCTTCATCTAAAGTTGTTGCTGAGGTAGCTGCATTAGAAAGGAAGAAATCCCAAAATGACAGGATTAGTGATATTTGTATGGAATTATATCTTAGTGCTTTGCCTCCTGACTATAATGCAATAAAAGCTAGAGTTTTGCAAGAAGATGAATCATTCCCAATTGATAGGTTATGCCAGGAAAAATATAGTTCCAGACCAATGCATATGTCTTCTCCTATTGCTCCAGCATACTATATACCCTCTATACAATTGCAAAGTTTCGGCAACACTCAAGTTCCAATGCCGAAAGAGTCTGAAAGTATTGGAGGGCAATCTTACCCGGAGTGGGCTGAGATTGAGAAAAAGCTTAAAGCTAGTGGCATTGGGGCGCAATCTTGTCCAGGGTGGGCTGAGCTTGAGAAGAAGCTTAAAGCTAAATCAGCTGCTCGCCGTTTGGAGCAAATAGAAAAAGAATTGGCTCAAAGAAAAGAAGTCTTGCCAATTGATGAAAAATGTGATGGCTCGAAGATTGAAAGTTCTTCGGCTGGGATAGCCGAATCAACTAGTGCGTGTTCCGAATCCATCAAATCCAAAGAGGCAAGTACCATTGAGAAAGGGCATGGCGAGCACATAACAACGGTGCTTGATTTTTCTGAATCTAAGGGAACCTATTTCCTGCCCTTTGAGTTTCGTGCCACAGAAATTGATAAGCATCAAGAACAAAGTGATATGGCCGAACAAAGTTTGGTTAATGATGAACATCAAGAACACAAGCGTGCATCTGAGCAAAGTTCACCTGACAATCATTCAAGTGATGAAGCACGGAACAAAGAAAAATATGAGGACAAGACGTTGGAGAGTCATCCAAAATTGGAACAAGCTAATATTCAATTCACGCAACCATCATGCTCTCCCAACGCGTATGAAAAGGTATGTCTAGCAAGTAATTTATCTATTTTCAGATTTGGTCATAATTTTATTGTTGATGTAACTATTAGTAAAATTCTTATAACAAATCTTGAGAGACCAATGAAGAAGGATAATTTGCTTGTTAGCAATACAATTATAACAAAGCATATCGGTCAACACATTGTGTCATTTAGAGAGACCGATAGTGACTCATTATTGCAGCAAAAGATTTTCCCATTGTTTCATTTAAAGTTTATGTATAAATGGGTAATTTTTCTTATTTCATACTTGGCTTGCATTTGGTCTCGATTGAGGCATATATGCTATAACAGTTTTGATTTCAGAAATATAAAGCCAAGGTTTGAATTTTCCGAGAAAACCGATGGTAGTATAATTTCTTATTCAAAGTCATCGGAGAGGGGGTGTGAAACACAATGCATAGCCGAATGGGGTGACGCGAAATCTGAACCATTCGTTTGCTTACTTCCAAAGCCGTTCTCGCACCAAGATCGGCTAGAAAACAAAGTGATTACCTTCGATTCAAATATGTGTGATCAGATCTTTGATTTATTGCTGAAAAATGATTATATTAGAATTCTTGATCACCATGTCAAGCCATCAATCCAAGGACGAATGTATTGTAAGTTACATGATTCGTTCAAGCATAATTTTGAGGATTGCAATATGTTTCGTCAAATAGTTAAATCGGCCATTGATAGTGGACGATTGAAACTTGTTAAAACACCAAGGGATCATCATGCTATTCCTATTGGTCCTGATGGCAAAAAGTTTTTTCATCGGTTGCTTCAATCCGATTCATTTAAGGACAAGAAGGTAAAAACTGCAGGTGATGGGATCAAGCTTTCGAGGACACAAATTATTCCTGAGCGCAATAATGATATTCTTGAAGGCGAGAATTCTGTCGAAGTTACAATGAAGACGTCGAGCACTGGGGGCAGCAAGAAAATCCAAAGATCGATGCAAGGAACACCAAAGAGAGCAAAGGCCGAGATAAGCACAAGGGTGAGAAATCAAAGGTCACTTTCGCGCAACTATTGGAAAAATATCATAAGATAAGTGAGGAGAAAATTGCTCATCGGCCAAGTAATTCGAAAACATCAAGGTCACCCCCTAGGCGCAAATCTGACCGGTATTGGCAAAGTGATAATTTCAATGCATCATACTCATATCCTTATTTTGAGCCGCCAATACCGGCATCATGGGTACCTCCCTATGCTTATATGAATCAATATCCATCACGGGACATGTATAATTCTAGGGCACCTTATCCATCTTATTTTGAACCATCTCATCAAGATTATGCAGCTCCAAGAAGGTCCACATTCGATGAACAATTGCATAACAAAGACCGTTTCAATCAAAAGGAATCGGTCCGGAGCTCAAGGAAGAAGAAAGAGGTGGTTAAGCAAGTATATCGTGTCAAAAAGGATGGTCGGAAGTGCGCCACTTCAGATTTAGTTTCAAATAATGAAGAGCCAATTAAAGCATTGAAATTGGCTACTAAAGGCAAAGACGTGGAGCAAGCAAATGTTCAGAATCAAGATGTCAAATCTGAACAGAAGGAACTGAGAGTGCACAAGATCAAAAATGAATTTCCACTGCTTGAAAAAGAATGACAATCGAGATGTCCACTCGGTTTATCATATTGGCAGAAGAAGAAATTGCAAAAACTTAGTGCACGAGAACTTGAAAAGAAGAATATGGCATGGGTCCCCAAGAAGAACAGTCAAACCAAAAATGATGTGCAAGCTTCTATTTTAGAGAATACAACCAAAGTGAAGAAGGAGAAATCATCTCATAAAAGATTAAGCCGAAGGTTTCCATCATCCAACCGGAATCTTCGATTAGCACATCATTCATATTCTTCAAACATGTCATTGGTGCCTTTATCATGGAATTCATCCTCAGGTATGATTGATTACCCTCCATGGACTTATTTTGATCCATGGGTGCAATACAATTTCTTACATCATGATAGGGGATTACCAAGTCACTATAAATTTGATTAGTTCCATTCTTGTTGCTAATTCAAGGGGCCGAAATATTTGATTTGTTATTTCATTTGTTTGTTTCGGCTATATATGCTTTGGTGGATGAATTCTGCATGTTGTTTATACTAATGGCCGATATTTCTTCTATCGTCCTAAGAATACATCTAAACATGGCCGGTGTGGTTTTTTAGACATCGTCCTTAGTTTTGTTGGAGATTGAGACAAGGTGTACATTCGCTAAAAATATGTTGCATGGACCAATTCATAAGTTGCAGAATTGGTGAGTGGGATTATGCTTTGGCTAGGTATGATATAACTAAAATCTATGAGAAGCCAAATCATTGTTGTTTTTATTATTGAGTATAATATTGTTATGAACCTTGTCTCATTAGTGCCATGGAGATTATATTTTGGTGGTTTAGTTGGTCGCAACAACCAAGGTTTTGGTATTGTTTTTATATCTCCTCATGGTGTTGTTTTGAAGCCTCATGTCGCTTAAATATTGTTGCTTGAACAATGGAAGCTGGATAGGTTATTATTCGGTTCAGAACTTTTGCTTGATATAGGTGCTACACATATTGAGGCTTTTGGTGATTCGTTATTAGTTGTGCAGCAAGTATATATGGATTTCATATATTTTGACGAATCACTTCGTATTTATCTTGATAAGTGTCTAGATGTAATTTCTTTATCCGATTACTTTATTGTTTCTCATATATTTAGACATGACATTGAAGAGAAAATGAGTTGGCACAGCAAGCATCCGGCTATTATGTTAATCATGGTGTATTTCTCAAGAGCCGATGCCAAGTTTGCCAACATTGGGAAGGCCGAATCGGAGCTTACCGTTTTCGGCCACTAATGGAAATTTATATGCAGGCGAAGGCAAGATTGCGAGAAGTTCACTATTTTTTATTTACAAGATTCTTGCAAGAGGGTGGACAATATGATTCAGTAGATATCTTTGAGATGGATCTACATATATGGGAATTATTGACGAATTTCTTATGGTGTTATTCTCAAGTTCAGAAGGTTGCACCCAAGTCTGCATAAAAGGGATCAAACAAGCAATGGATGATACATGATTAATCGTGCTAAATAGCCGATATATGATTATCATCTCAAGGATAACCATGGCCGATATACAATTATCGCCCTTAGAAAACACATAGCCGATGGAGTGTTGACATCGTCCTTAGAACAAGCCTGGGCAAGATATTTTTCGGCACACAAGTTTTGCCGAAAAACAGGGGGGTATGTGTTGACACCCGTTTTTGGCACGGCAATAAACCTATATAAGATGACCTCAAATGAAGAAGTGCTCTACATGAAAAAGTTGAGTATTGTCGATATGAACAACTTTGTAGTTCGGGCCATGATCATCCGATTCCATCTCAAGGGCCGAAACAATGTTTGAAGCAATAAGACCCTGTCATTCGGAGTACTATTCTGCCAATTAGGCCCTCAAGACATCCTCAAATGGGAAAATGCTCTACATAGGCCGGCTTTGTCTCGTCGAACCTGTCGATTTTGATATTTGAAACGTCCAAATCCGAGTCCGTATGAAGAAGTTACGGCCAAAACAGTGCGCAGCTGAAGAATCAGGTCGGACCGTCCGGACTTCAAGTCGGACCGTCCGGGCTAAGGTCGGACCGTCCGACCCCGAAGTCGGACCGTCCGACCCGAGGACCCCGAGTACAGAAAGATTTTGACCTATAGGTCGGACCGTCCGACCCTACGGTCCGGACCGTCCGGGATTAAGTCCGGACGTCCGCCCCCCCCCCCCCCCGATCCGGGCCCGAGTTTGTGCGGGTTTTTGGCAGTTTTGACGCGAATCTGAGCCCTTTTCTTGCACGGAAAGTCCAACCCCCTCATAAATAGATGAGGTGGCGGCCGATTGAAACAATACACAATCGAACAAACATATCTACACTTCCAAACCCTAATTTTATCTCTCTCCCTTGTATCTTTCTTCTCGTTCTTCGTTCGTTCTTGTTCTTGCAGGGCAACGATCCACGAGGCCCTAGGGGCGATCAGGTCGACCAAGGGCAGCCCATAGCCGCCGTGCTCCCTGACGGGGTCCCTCCCGGGAGTGTGAGGTTTCGGGTCTACAAAAGCGCCCGCCGGATTGCTTGCGTACCGCGCTTCCGGTCGGGTCTCCTTCGACGTGAGTTGCGGTGTATCACCCCCGGCGTCGAGGGTACACGTGACGTGTTCGTGTGTCAACACCCCCGGCGGTCAGAAACATGAGCACCGCGCGCGAGAGAGAAAAACCGGGATGATTTTGCAAACTGCCAGCCACCGGGGCTATATAAAGACCACCACTCTCCCACCTCGGTTTCCCTAGTCCAAATTTTGCAGTCACCCCCTGTTTTTGCCCCCAATTTTCGCAACCTAGCCCAAGCAGATCTGGAATTCCCCCCTGAGCGATCTGGACCGTCAGATCTTTCGATCTGACGGCCAGGAACCGGTCTCCTCTCTGCTCCCACCCTTCTCTCTCCTCCACCGCGCCGCCCGTGGGCACGCCCGAGCGCCCTCGCCGCCGCCACGCCTCCCACCGGTGCTGCACCGCCGCCACGCAGGTCCATGCGCTGCTACCCCTCTCCCCTTTCCCTTTCTCTCTTCCTCATCTTACCTCTCCTCTCCCCCCCCCCCGTTTCTTGCTGCCATGGCCGCCGCCAGGAGCCCGAGCGCCATGGACAGGAGTTGCCGCCGCCTGTGGCACAACCGGCGTGCCCCTCCGGCCAGATCCGGTGTGGCCCGACCGGATCCGCCGATCCGCGCCCAGCCGCCTCCTCCGCGCCATCCCCGACCCCTCCTCTCGCCGGAGTTGACGGCTATCACCTGCGCCGCCGCCTCGTCCTGGAGACGACGGGAGCCGGCCGCCTCCCTGCTCGCGAACCGCCCTGGGCCGGCCTCCCCTCCCTCGGCCCATGGCACCCCAGGAGAGCGGCCCAGGCCTCTCCAAGCCAGCCCAGGCCGGCCTCCAGGCCAGATGGGCCACGGCCCAGAGGTGAGCGCCCTCCGTTTTTTTATTTTTTTTGTTTTTTTTGTTACCTGTTGGGCTCGGCCCAGTAATGTTTTTTTGTTTCCTAGGCTTTTTAATTTGCAGTTGTGCTAGTATTTTTGCAGTGCCCGTAACTTTTCACCGGTAGCTCCGATGGAGACGCTTTCTACATGAAAGTTGCTCCGTTTTGCGCGTAGATTAATACAATGTTGCTTGTTGCCATGTTTGACTTTGTTTACATGTTGTTTGCCTGCTAATTACACTGTCTGCCACTGTAAACTGTAACTGCAATAACTTTTTAACCGTTGCTCCGTTTAAAATGTTCTTTATATGTAACTTGACTAGAATTGCATGTACGTTGTGTTTATGCTGCTCTTGCTTGCTAATAAAAATAATAAAATATTGTTTAGGGCAAAACAGTACCAAGTGCAATAATAATCGTGGGGTCCGTAATAGTTGGCATGTCTAGGATTTCACCCCACTTAAATTGACTAGCTTAGGTAGTTTAATTATGTTTCACCTCTTGCCATGTTTGAGTGTTATGCCATGTTAACAACCTTTGTTGACCACCTGTAGCTAAACAACTCGAACCCTTATAAACGTGTGGTATCGTCGTGTGTGACGAGTACTCCACTTAACCTGTTAGTAACCGCTCTCGACGGTAGGTGCGATGTCTCGTGTTGCCTTCTTGTTGATGCTTGCTGGTGTTTTCTTCGTAGTAATAGATGCTTGCTCGTTGAATGCTTTCTAGTGTTTATCGTCTTGTGTGCTTCCGCGGGTACCTTCGGAGACGATGCGAGCTTGCGATCAGCTACACCTTCGGAACCCGACTTATCAACAGGCAAGGACTATACATTACTTATGATCCATTCTATTTCAACCAGCGGTTTGCATGCTAGTATAGGTTAGGTTCGATGTTTGATCCTACCACATGTTTACAGCCTCTTTCAAACCGATACAGCCATGTCCCCTCCCAGCAAACCATGTACTGCTATGTTACTATTGCTCGTTGCTCAGCCCCTGCTTAGTATGCATGCTTAGGATGCTACGATGTTACCCTGTTACTCTTTGGGTTGGGATATCACAATATTATATTGTTACTAATGATATGTATTATAATGTTGACTATATTCGACGAAGGATGGAAGGTCTAGCCTATCCCGCCCTGACGCTTTCTTCCATTCGAGTAACCTAGGATCCGAGTTCCGGGTATTGGTTTTAAGACTGAGCGTGCCTAACCGCGTGTGGGATTTTATGGGGTCCCCTTTTCTTACCTACCTAGCTTCAAACACTTCCAGTGGTGGCCCAAGCTAATTTACCATTTGAAACCGTGTGTGTGCTGGTCGACCGCCAGTTGTTTTCCAACCAACCTGGACCGGTGAGGACTTAGTTCCCTTGCTGGCCCACTTTGTCCGGCTGAGGACCCGGTGTCCCATGTGTGATTAACCGGCTATCCAAACCTGCGACAGACGGTTGAGACCAGATCGAGAGCGCGGCCGGCTCCTGAGATGGATGTCGACTCACCGGGGGCCACCCGGATTTGTTCGTTGTTAGTTAGAGGGACCTATCGTTTCGGATCTCTTGGAACTAAATCATAAAATGGTTGCCTATAATGGGTAGCAACTGAGAGAGATGGACGTGCGTGCGGAGCCTCGTAATGGGAAGTTGGTACACCCCTGCAGGGTTTAATCTTTTCGAGAAGTCGTGTCCACGGTTATGGACGACTTGAGACCGACTCCTTGTTCATAGACAACAACAACTGAGATAATCTTAATATAACTTGATCAACGCTTGTGTGTGCCTTGACTGCTTCTTCTTCGTCGGGATGCGAAGAGGAGGACAAGGATAGGATAGATGTTATGTTTGCGTAAGTAGTTGATAGCAAGACCTGTTGGAGGCGATTCCTCATCGAATGCTTGGCTTCTTATCTTACTCTCTAGATCGTTAGCCACTTCATAAATGCTAGTGCGGCAGCAACCTCACCACTTACCCCTTCCTTACCGTAAACTACTAGTTGTCCTAGAATGACGAGTGATGAAGTCCTTGCTGGGTCAGATGACCACTAAAGTTGGATGCCGAGTACTTCTGTACTCATGATACTACCCCCAAACTCTTTTCAGGGTTCTGATCGAAAACATGTATGGTGATTGACGTTTCACGTGGAGACTCGACGACGACTAGTTAGGCGGATCCCGGCGGAGGGCCTGGACCCGTGTGGTTATGGGATCGATGTTTTTCTCTTTGCCACTAGGCTTTTGATTGTAGTCTGTACTCAGACATGTATCTTCCGCTGTTGTATTGTATTTAAGGCAGTTGTATGCCGATTGTATGAGATGTTGTATCCTTGTATCTGTAATGTTGTGATATCATGTTGGAAATCCGGGGCATATGGCTATGTCATATGTCGCGGTGGGACCGATATGTGCTTCGTCCCCGGATCTGGATGGAAACATCTAGATCTGGAACAGTACCGCATATCGGGCCTTACAATAGGACACTCAAGTGTGGGTGCGATAGAAAAAAATTCATGCTTAACATGAGGAACTATAGCAAGTTCATCTCCGTAAGCATCATCCATAGTGGCATCACGGCCATAAGCATAGAAGGCATCAACTTCATCAAAAAGGGATATTTCAAAAGAATCCATAGGATCATAACACTCATATAAGGTAAGATTCAAAGAGTTACTCTCATTAGAAGGTACATGGATGGATCCATTCTTCCTCCTCTTTTTCATCCAAGGAGCTTTCAGTTTCAGCAATTTCTTCTTCCATAGAGTCCTGCAAAACATTAGTCTCTTCCTTTGGAGAAGAGATTCTCTCAAGATGATCAGTAATATAGTAATTTGCATCGTAATTTTCCAAACAATAGTTAAGTATAGCAAGACTCTCAGATTTGTAAGGGGCATCATCAATATTTTTAAGAAGAGAAGTAATTTCATAGGCACCCTTATAAGCAACAAATTCTTCTATTTCCTCTGCATCATAAGAATCATAGTTTCTCTTAGCGTAAGAAGCTAAGGTTTCATCATCATTGTACTCACATTGGAAAGCAAGGTGTTTGTGCCTCAAAAAGCAACAAGATTCATCCCTGCAGAAAGATATATTATATATTGAGCACAACTTTCTACCATAGTCATACAACCGGTGTATTTGTTTCCATAAGTGTATCCCCTTTTGAGACAAGCGGTGTTCCTTGTACCACTTTTGTTGTTCTCAGTGAATCCTCCATGCCAATAAGATCTACTTTCAAAGAAGTTAGACATTGATTGGCAAGTAAGGAACTAGACATACTATATATTTTTTAGTGTTTTGGTAAAGGACACGAAGATGAAAACTGAAAGGTAAACTAACAAGACTAAAAAGCAAAGGTAAAAGATAGTGTGTGACTCCCCTATCTTTGCACTCGGAGTCCCCGGCAACGGCGCCAGAAATTTGGCTTGATGTGCGAGGTAATGATAGTGATTTCTCGGCCTTCGTTGGTAAACCCCAAGTGGAAGGCGTGATGTAGCACAACAGCAAATTTCCCTCAGTAAAGATACCAAGGTTTGTCTCCAGTAGGACTCCAGAGATGATAAGTAGGTGTCAGCGGCGCAACTGACGCGGACCTGCACACAGACACAAATAACTTTGTTCCCAACGAAGTTCAGAGAGGTTGTCAATCTCTCCGGTCTTGTTGTTCACAAAGGATCAAACACAAGGGGATAATGATAGCAACTGAAAGTAAAAGTAGAAAAGTAAATGAGCGTGGAAACAGTAATGAGGATATGGACCGGGATACGTGATGTTCACTAGTGATGTCTCTCTCCCAAAAGACGATAAAACTGCTATGCGAGGTGAACAAATTACAGAAGGGCAATTGACAGGATTAAGAACGCACCGCAATGCTAACTATGCTACAAAATAAAGGAAGAGGCTCAAAAGCATGGGCAGTACGCCAAAATAAGTAGACCGAAATCCAACTGCATCTACTACTAATCATCCACCTTGAGATATCTATCCAGAACATCTCGCTGGTATTAAGTTGCGAGCCCCACCTAAAGTGTAAACCCAAAGCAACAGACAACTGCATTAAAAAGCACTTTGCGTAAAGTAAACAATCCTTGCAACCGCGGTTACAAGCACCGTTGATTTCCCCCTTGTGGCAACAACACATCCCCTAGACTCATGTTTCTGTCACTCAAGCGTGTCATCGGGGGGCATGAACCCACAATCGAGCAAAACGTTCCCTCTTGGGGTTACTACCTACTACTTGGCCAAAGCAATAAACAGCAACGGAGAACATGCAAGAATTACTTAGGAACAAAAATATAAGAGATAAGAACCAGATATATTACTCAATCAAAATCTGAACATAATCTCATAATCCATCAGATTCCATCAAACTCAGCATAGCAACAGCAGAAAGATTACAAAAGGGCCTCGATCATGTAGGGCAGCTCACGAGGTCTAAACCATGAAGAACAAAGAGGGGAGGAGAACATCACATAGCTACTGATCACGGACCCATGGTCCAAATAAAACTACTCACGAGACATCCGGGAACCATCCATGGTGGAGAGGACACTCCCGGAGGTCGGCCCTCCCTCCGGCAGGGTGTCGGGAAGAGGTCTTCTGGTGCTCCCGATCTCGGAAGCGCGGCGGCGGCGAAACAGAGGCGAGATCGCGAAAAAGGGTTCTGTCCTCGAGGGTTTCCCGAGACGGAGAATATATAGACGAAGGGGGGCAGCCAGGGGGGGCACTAGGGGTCCAGGCGCCCCCCTGGCGCGGCCAAGCCCTAGGGCGCGCCACCAGGGCGCCTGGGCCCCTGGTGGTGGCCCTCTGGCCCCACCCAAGTTCTTCCGGAAGGTTCCTTCACGTTGATTTTTTATCTGATTTTTCCCGAATTTTTGGAGCACTTTTTATATGGGGGAAAACTGAAATAGAAAAACAGCAGAAAACAGCAACTGGCACTGTGGTGCACTGAGTTAATAGGTTAGTCCAAATATGATCAAAAGTGTATGAAAGTGTATCTAGATCATAGCAATATCACACAAAACATGCATGGAGCAAGCAGAAATTATAGATACGTTTTGGACGTATCAGCAACCACCAGATGAGGGGTGGATCAAGGTTAACTGTGATGGAGCGACAAAGAAATCTGGAAGATCAGGTGGAGGCGGAGTAGTTACGCGAAACCATCAGGGCGCTTTCCTAGGGGTGCATCCCATTTTTTCGCTACTATCACCTCGCCTGTGGAGGCAGAAATAAAAGCATGTGGCACAGCGATGGACCTAGCTGAGGAGCTCAACTTGGGGCGGATTCATTTGGAGCTCGACTGTCAAGATGTGGTGAGACAGCTTACTGCAAAGGAGAAGGATCTTTCGCCGATTGGGACATTGGTGCAGGAGGTGAAGGACAAGATGGCAAGCTTCCAGTGCAGGATCACTTGGAGAATACGAAGTGCAAACAAGGCGGTACATGAACTGGCAAGACGAGCGGCGGGATTAGAAGAGAGCAACATATGGAGGATGAGGCCTCCAGATTGCATCCTTAGTGTGCTAGCCCAGGAAATTCCAAGCATTGTTTAAGCTTGGTTAGGTAGTTAATCTCAAAAAAAAATACTAAAGGAAGGAACGGTAAACCTGCACATTTGACAATTTGACATGGGGATGGGTGAGCAGAGAGATGTCTATAAATATAGCCATGGCAAGTCGTCTTGTAATCAAGAAAGAAGAGTGGTACGTACATATATGTTGAGAACTAACAGCCAAAAGCAAAGTCGGTCACTATGCACTGGCATGTTTAGATGAACACCAAACAAATACAATGCGATGTTAGAGGGAACTGATACTAGAAAGCCTTTTTATTTGCGATGTTGTCCAAAGCTATTCCTGTCACGGTGGTACGGGTATTCACCTGTATTCAGAGCAATATCAAAGATGTGTGTGATCCGAGAATTCAAATAGATGTCTTAATTAAAGTAGCGCACACAACCAAAAATGATTCCAACAACCCCGCAGCCTACGAGCCTGGTTTATTTGATTTTGGAAGAAAAAACCGTTTTCTTGGTTCGTATCCTCGCCACTATCCATTCTTTGATTGGTTCCCGATTAAATCTAGCGGTCAATCAGTCAAATGGGTTCATGAGAACCATACCATTCTTGATCTCCCAAGGAAGAAAGCAAGGATTTCATCTTCAACGTGCTGGCAGCCACCTGATTCAGGTCGGACCACTATCAATACGAATGGTGCGACTGATGTGGGCTATGAATGGTGGAGCGGGAGGAGTTGCAAGAGTGGAGTAAACCCCTACCAGTAGTCACAGATCCCTTCGTTGCGGAGCTGCTGGCTTTAAGAGAAGGTGTCATCTTTGCTCGCCTTCGTGGTTTTTTACATGTGATAATGCAAGATGAATGCTTGGAGCTAGTCAATTTTTGGAATACGTGCAACAATACGAGATCGATAGCTGCTGCTTATTGGCTTCTCGCCCTTCGTTGGTTACCCCAAGTGAAGGTTTGAGATGCATTGCAGCAGCAGTTTTCCCTCGGTGAAGATACCAAGGTTTGTCTCCAGTAGGACTCCAGAGATGATAAGTAGGTGTCAGCGGCGCAACTGACGCGGATCTGCACACAGACACAGATAACTTTGTTCCCAACGAAGTTCAGAGAGGTTGTCAATCTCTCCGATCTTGTTGTTCACAGATGATAAAACGCAAGGGATAATGATAGCAACTTGAAAGTAAATCCAGAAAAGTAAATATAGCTTGGAATCAGTAATGAGGATATGGACCGGGATACGTGATGTTCACTAGTGATGTCTCTCTCCCAAAAGACGATAAAACTGCTATGCGAGGTAAACAAATTACAGAAGGGCAATTGACAGGATTACGAACGCACCGCAATGCTAACTATGCTACAAAAGAAAGGAAGAGGTTCAAAAGCACGGGCAGTACGCCAAAATAAGTAGACTGAAATCCATCTGCATCTACTACTAATCATCCACCTTGAGATATCTATCCAGAACATCTCGCTGGTATTAAGTTGCGAGCCCCACCCAAAGTGTAAACCCAAAGCAACAGACAACTGCATTAAAAAGAACTTTGTGTAAAGTAAACAATCCTTGTAACCGCGGTTACAAGCACCGTTGTTTTCCCCCTTGTGGCAACAGCACATCCCCTAGACTCATGTTTCTGTCACTCAAGCGTGTCATCGGGGGGCATGAACCCACAATCTAGCACAACGCTCCCTCTTGGACTCACTACCTACTACTTGGCCAAAGCAATAAACAGCAACGGAGAACATGCAAGAATTACTTAGGAACAAAAATATAAGAGATAAAAACCAAATATATTACTCTATCACAATCTGAACATAATCTCATAATCCATCAGATCCCTCCAAACTCAACATAGCAACAGCAGAAATATTACAAAGGTGCCTCGATCATGTAGGGCAGCTCACGAGGTCTAAACAATGAAGATCAAAGAGGGGAGGAGAACATCACATAGCTACTGATCACGGACCCATGGTCCAAGGAAAACTACTCGCGAGACATCCGGGGAGCATCCATGGTGGAGAGGAGACTCCCGGAGGTCAATCCTCCCTCCGGCAGGGTGCCGGGAAGAGGACTTCTGGTGCTCCCGATCTTGGAAGCGCGGCGGCGGCGGAACAGAGGCGAGTTCACGGAATAGGGTTCTTCTTCTGGATTTTTCCCGTGACATAGATTAAATAGGCGAAGGGGGGCAGCCAGAGGTGGACCAGGGGCCCCAGGCGCCCCCCTGGCGCGGCCAGGGGTGGGGCCGCGCCGGGTGGCCGCCTGGGCCCCCCTGGATCCCCTCTGGCCCCTCCCGGGCTCTTCTCGAAGCTTCCGTCACGCTGATTTTTTAACTGAATTTTCCCGAATTTTTCTGCACTTTTTATATGGGGGAAAACTGAAATAGAAAAACAGCAGAAAACATGAACTGGCACTGGGGTGCACTGAGTTAATAGGTTAGTCCAAATATGATCAAAAGTGTATGAAAGTGTATCTAGATCATAGCAATATCACACAAAACATGCATGGAGCAAGCAGAAATTATAGATACGTTTTGGACGTATCAGCTGCGCCTATCCTGAATGAACTAGGTGACCTGGTCCCTAGTTTTGTATCTTTTTCGATTAATCAATGTCGTTAGGAAAGTTAACTTTCGAGCTAACACTTGTGCAAAGCGAGCTTGTAGCTTGGCTGGCACTAGACCTGGCCATGGGCAGCTCGACCCGAAAATCTCGGGGTGGGCGGGCCGGGCTTGCACATTGGGCTGGGGCCGGGCCTTAAACTCGGGCTAAATGCAGTAGTTGAACCGGGCTTGGGTTTTCAAATAATGTGAAACAACGAAGAGTCGGGTCAGGCCGTGTCGGGCTTTGTTGGGCTCAAGCCGGGCTCGGGCCCGATTTCAGCAACTTGTTGGTCGGGCTCGGGCCTAATTTTTTCTGCATCGGGCTTTTTTAGGCGCGGCCCGAGCCCGGTCTGGGTCGAAAAATGCCCAAGTCTAGCTGGCACCGAGATTTGGTTAGATGTTAGCCCAGATTTTCTCATTGGCAGCCTTCGAACGGATTATAATCGGATTCTAGTCATATAATAAATTCATTAGTTCGACGCAAATAAAAAATCTAGCGGTGGCGGTGTGGCGTCAAACAGTGAAGCCGGTGACCAGTGCAAGGTTAAATTACCCATCTATAAGGACGTGCCGATATAATTTTTAGGTTTTTGGTATATGTGGTTCGGTTGAACATTATTGAATTTAGACAAGGAAAAAATCACGTTCTGCAGTTTGTTTGATAGTTTGCATTACATCAATGATCATATGTGTCTTGTTGTTTAGTAAGCTGCATATGTGCTTCGAGCATGAGCAGATGCAAACTAGTATTTGATTATGTGCAATGCATCAGTAGTGATAAGATAATCCATTTAAACCGTTATCACTTTATTACCTAGCAGGCAATACATATGCAACACCGAAAATGCTATACTTATAGACTGTTTTTCCTGCGAAGTAGGTTATTGGATTACTTGTCCAATCCTTATTAACCCCCCATGAATTTAAGGGGTAGTGTTGAGTATCATTGTTATATTAGGAAATACGAGATAGAATATGATTATATTTTACCTTATCTTGTACTTTAAATAGATCATTGTACTCCTATCTAGGGTTCGTCCTCCGGTTTCGTGGACCGGCTGCCCTAGAGAGTCTATTTCCTGTTCTCTAGATCCGAATTTTCTCTCTCTCACCGGTCATCTCGATCGATGTTCTATTTTGGTTTTCCGATCTAAGATCAGTTTGCATCGCCCACCACTAGTACAAAACATGCCTTTGGATATGAGCAAAGGTCATGGTTCGAACACGAACCGGTTCTACTGGCCCAATAGAACTGGTTCGTGGCTCCGGGCTTTAGAACCAGTTCGTGTGGTGGGCCCCCAGCCCAACGGTGCCCTGCCAGCGCCCCTTTAGAACCGGTTTGTACTACCAACCAGTTCTAAAGATGTGGTGGCAGGTTGCCGTTCGGCATGCGGGCCATCTAGCAGCATTAGAATCGGTTTGTAGTACAAACCGATTCTAAAGGTGCACTAAGTTTAGTACCACCTCGCTAACCGAAGACGAGTTCGACCGGTTTATAAGCATGGGTCAGTGTGGACTTATCGTAGCATTGCAAGTTTAATAAAGGTTGTCCACGAGTGATTCATCTATACCCTGTATACTGTAAAGGCAATTTCTGTTGAACCTTGATTGGTCGTTAGATTGCTAGATTTGCCAACCAATCAGGGCTTAACTGAAATTGTCCTTTATGGTGTACAGGGTGTGGAGTAATCTTTCGTTGACATCCTATAATGAAATTGCTATACCTTTTTTTCCAATCAAATAAAGTGGCTCTCAAATGCACCGTCGGACGTATGCAGGGAATATGAATGATTTGTATTTGGTCGATATGAAGTGAAAGATTTCTAGCTAGATATATGTAAGATCAACAAAACATACGATTTCGCCTGCATACAGCCCGACGGTGTCTCTAGAGTGCAAGCATATCAAATGCACCGTCGAACGTATGCAGGCGAATCCGAATGGTTTGTATTTGGTCGATGAAGTGAAAGATTTCTAACTAGATATATATAAGATCAACAAAACACACAGTTTCGCCTAGTTACAGCCCGACGGTGTGGCTCTCATGAGTGCCCGCATATCAAAAGCACCATCAGACCGCAACCAGGCGAATCCGAATGATTTGTATTCGGCCGATGAAATGAGTGTCGAACATGTCCGAGAGGTGGGCTATATATAGGCAACGACAAGCCTGATCCAACGGCTGACAAGCCTGATTCAACGACTCACAAAGCGCTTGAAATAAAAACGCGATATGTGTGCTTCTTCCTGATTGGTCGAGGTGAGCTGAAAGAAACAAAGCGCTTGAAGTACCGGTTTGTGGTTGAAACCGGTGCTAAAGACCTTTCTGACTTCATTTGCTATTTTTTGACATGTGTTTCAAAGGCATTTCATTTTTCTAAACTTATTTCAACTCAAGACTTTTTTTTCATCCAACATGCAACATTCAAAGCCACATACTAAAATTCGTGTGCTTCTTCCTGATTGGTTGGATCCAACGGCTCAGAAGCCTGATCCAACGAATCACAAGCGCTTGAAAGAAACACGCGATCCGTGTGCTTCTTCCTGATTGGTTGGATCCAACGGCTCAGAAGCCTGATCCAACAACTCACAAGAGCTTGAAAGAAACACGCGGTCCGTGTGCTTCTTCCTGATTGGTTGGATTCAAAATCGTGTACGGTTAAAAGCGCGTGGAAGAGGACTCCACGCAACGCCAGTCGCCACTAGTTCTTTTCTCGTGCACTCTTTCCCCTTCCGCGCCACCGCCACCATGCCGCCTCGCCGCCGCCGACCAAGCTACCACGGCGTCCGCGAGCGCTCGGACGACACATTCATGGCGGTGATCACTTGCGCCAACAACGAGCGTGTGTGTCTCAGCAGGTTCTGGCATGCATATTTAGCCGCCCGCGCGTACGACGTTGCGGCGTGGAGGCTCGGTTGCCCGCGCGCGGAGATGAATAACCGCCACTGTCGCAGCTTGGAAGAGGCGGAGGACATGGCAGATCCGCCGCTCCTCCTCACTGAAGAGGATCACCGCCTCCATCGTCGACGAGCGGTGCTCGGCCTCACCTCGGAGCAGGACCAGCGTGCCGTGCAGGATTGGTACACGAGCCATCCCCGTGAAGCCTCGGAGGAGGCGGAACACTGGATGAGGCTGGCGGCCGAGAGCGCGGAGCGGCGACAGGAGCGTCATGAATGGCGGGAGGAGCGGCGGGCGGCCAAGGCGATGGCGGAGGAGGAACTGGCGAGAGGCGCCGCCAACTGGCTCCTCGAAGACCCCCGCTGGATAGCGCTGGAGGATGACATCATCTCCGACACCGAAGACGATTTCTCCGACGACGAGGAGGAGTAGTTTTTTTATGTTCTAGGTTTGAGATGTTAAGTTTCTTGAATGTTTTGAGTTTGCCGCGTCGCCGCCACCATTTGCTCTTTTTCATGCATTTAATGATTTATTTTGCGCTAAATGGCCCTGAAATTGGACTAATGATTGTGGGCGTGACTTTAGTCCCGGGTCGAGCCACAAACCGGAACTAATGCTTGTGGGCCAGGAGCGAGGTGCATTGGTCACGGTTCTTGGCTGGAACCAGGACATATGCCCCCAGAAAAGGTTGAAACTTGGCAAGGTATCATCATTTGACCCACATAACATGTGTGCAAAAGTTGAGAGGATTACGGCAAAAACTGGATTCACTTCGTGTACAAACTGGACCATCTCTTTCAAAGTATAAGGGTTTCAAACGAAAACTCATTTGTTACAAAGACATTTCATTTTTCTAAACTTATTTCAACTCAAGACTTTTTTTTGCATTCAATATGCACCATTCAAAGCCACATAATAAAATATCAACACTTTCTGACTTCATTTGCTATTTTCCATGCATTTAATGATTTATTTTGAGCTAAATGACCTTGAATTTGGAAAGCACTACAACTGAACTCAGAAAAGGTTGAAACTTGGCAAGGTATCATCATTTGGCCCACATAACATGTGTGCAAAAGTTGAGAGGATTACGGCAAAAACTGGATGCACTTCGTGTACAAACTGGACCATCTCTTTCAAAGTATAAGGGTTTCAAACGAAAACTCATCTATTACAAAGACATTTCATTTTTCTAAACTTATTTCAACTAAATAATTTTGTTGCATTCAATATGCACCATTCAAAGCCATATACTAAAATTTCAACCCTTTCTGACTTCATTTGCTATTTTTCATGCATTTAATGATTTATTTTGAGCTAAATGACCTTGAATTTGGAAAGCACTACAACTGAACTCAGAAAAGGTTGAAACTTGGCAAGGTATCATCATTTGACCCACATAACAAGTGTGCAAAAGTTGAGAGGATTACGGCAAAAACTGGATGCACTTCGTGTACAAACTGGACCATCTCTTTCAAAGTATAAGGGTTTCAAACGAAAACTCATCTGTTACAAAGACATTTCATTTTTCTAAACTTATTTCAACTCAAGACTTTTTTTGCATTCAATATGCACCATTCAAAGCCACATACTAAAATTTCAACCCTTTCTGACTTCATTTGCTATTTCTCATGCATTTAATGATTTATTTTGAACTAAATGACCTTGAATTTGGAAAGCACTACAACTGAACTCAGAAAAGGTTGAAACTTGGCAAGGTATCATAATTTTACCCACATAACATGTGTGCAAAAGTTGAGAGGATTACGGCAAAAACTAGATGCACTTCGTGTACAAACTGGACCATCTCTTTCAAAGTATAAGGGTTTCAAACGAAAACTCATCTATTACAAAGACATTTCATTTTTCTGAACTTATTTCAACTCAAGAATTTTGTTGCATTCAATATGCACCATTCAAATCCACATACTAAAATTTCAACCCTTTCTGACTTAATTTGCTATTTTTCATGCATTTAATGATTTATTTTGAGCTAAATGACCTTGAATATGGAAAGCAGTACAAATGAACTCAGAAAAGGTTGAAATTTGGCAAGGTATCATCATTCGACCCACATAACATGTGTGCAAAATTTGAGTGGATTATGGAAAAAACTGGATGCACTTCGTGTACAAACTGGACCATCTCTTTCAAAGTATAAGGGTTACAAACGAAAAACTCATCTGTTACAAAGACATTTCATTTTTCTAAAATTATTTCAACTCAAGACTTTTATTGCATTCAATATGCACCATTCAAAGCCACATACTAAAATTTCAACCCTTTCTGACTTCATTTGCTATTTTCCATGCATTTAATGATTTATTTTGAGCTAAATGACCTTGAATTTGGAAAGCACTACAACTGAACTCAGAAAAGGTTGAAACTTGGCAAGGTATTATCATTTGACCCACATAACATGTGTGCAAAAGTTGAGAGGATTACGGCAAAAACTGGATGCACTTCGTGTACAAACTGGACCATCTCTTTCAAAGTATAAGGGTTTCAAACGAAAACTCATCTGTTACAAAGACATTTCATTTTTCAAAACTTATTTCAACTCAAGACTTTTGTTGCATTCAATATGCACCATTCACAGCCACATACTAAAATTTCAACCCTTTCTAACTTCATTTGCTATTTTTCATGCATTTAATGATTTATTTTGAATTAAATGACCTTGAATTTGGAAAGCACTACAATTTAACTCAGAAAAGGTTGAAACTTGGCAAGGTATCATCATTTGACCCACATAACATGTGTTCAAAAGTTGAGAGGATTACGGCAAAAATTGGATGCACTTCGTGTACAAACTGGACCATCTCTTTCAAAGTATAAGGGTTTCAAACGAAACTCATCCGTTACAAAGACAATTCATTTTTCTAAACTTATTTCAACTCAAGACTTTTTTGCATTCAATATGCACCATTCAAAGCCACATACTAAAATTTCAACCCTTTCTGACTTCATTTGTTATTTTTCATGCATTTAATGATTTATTTTGAGCTAAATGACCTTGAATTTGGAAAGCACTACAACTGAACTCAGAAAAGGTTGAAACTTGGCAAGGTATCATCATTTGACCCACATAACATGTGTGCAAAAGTTGAGAGGATTACGACAAAAACTGGATGCACTTCGCGTACAAACTGGACCATCTCTTTCAAAGTATAAAGGTTTCAAACGAAAACTGATATGTTACAAAGACATTTCATTTTTCTAAACTTATTTCAACTAAAGAATTTTGTTGCATTCAATATGCACCATTCAAATCCACATACTAAAATTTCAACCCTTTCTGACTTAATTTGCTATTTTTCATGCATTTAATGATTTATTTTGAGCTAAATGACCTTGAATATGGAAAGCAGTACAAATGAACTCAGAAAAGGTTGAAATTTGGCAAGGTATCATCATTCGACCCACATAACATGTGTGCAAAATTTGAGTGGATTATGGAAAAAACTGGATGCACTTCGTGTACAAACTGGACCATCTCTTTCAAAGTATAAGGGTTACAAACGAAAAACTCATCTGTTACAAAGACATTTCATTTTTCTAAAATTATTTCAACTCAAGACTTTTATTGCATTCAATATGCACCATTCAAAGCCACATACTAAAATTTCAACCCTTTCTGACTTCATTTGCTATTTTCCATGCATTTAATGATTTATTTTGAGCTAAATGACCTTGAATTTGGAAAGCACTACAACTGAACTCAGAAAAGGTTGAAACTTGGCAAGGTATTATCATTTGACCCACATAACATGTGTGCAAAAGTTGAGAGGATTACGGCAAAAACTGGATGCACTTCGTGTACAAACTGGACCATCTCTTTCAAAGTATAAGGGTTTCAAACGAAAACTCATCTGTTACAAAGACATTTCATTTTTCAAAACTTATTTCAACTCAAGACTTTTGTTGCATTCAATATGCACCATTCACAGCCACATACTAAAATTTCAACCCTTTCTAACTTCATTTGCTATTTTTCATGCATTTAATGATTTATTTTGAATTAAATGACCTTGAATTTGGAAAGCACTACAATTTAACTCAGAAAAGGTTGAAACTTGACAAGGTATCATCATTTGACCCACATAACATGTGTTCAAAAGTTGAGAGGATTACGGCAAAAATTGGATGCACTTCGTGTACAAACTGGACCATCTCTTTTAAAGTATAAGGGTTTCAAACGAAACTCATCCGTTACAAAGACAATTCATTTTTCTAAACTTATTTCAACTCAAGACTTTTTTGCATTCAATATGCACCATTCAAAGCCACATACTAAAATTTCAACCCTTTCTGACTTCATTTGTTATTTTTCATGCATTTAATGATTTATTTTGAGCTAAATGACCTTGAATTTGGAAAGCACTACAACTGAACTCAGAAAAGGTTGAAACTTGGCAAGGTATCATCATTTGACCCACATAACATGTGTGCAAAAGTTGAGAGGATTACGACAAAAACTGGATGCACTTCGCGTACAAACTGGACCATCTCTTTCAAAGTATAAAGGTTTCAAACGAAAACTGATATGTTACAAAGACATTTCATTTTTCTAAACTTATTTCAACTAAAGACTTTTGTTGCATTCAATATGCACCATTCAAAGCCACATACTAAAATTTAACTTGAAACTATTTAAATTTGAAAACCACTGCCACTAACAGAATATTTATAATTATGTTTTAACCTAAAATAAAAAGATTTATTAAAAAACTCTAACTATTCTAATAGCTAACCAAAATATAAAAATAAATATAAATCTAAAAAATAAATGTTTAGAACTGGTTTCAACCACGAACCGCTGCTAAAGGTCCCTCCGCTTCCCGCGTGTATTTTTGGCCAAAAAATGGATGAATTTGGTGACCTTTAGAATCGGTTTGTGGCTGAAACCGGTTCTAAAGGTCCATTAGCACCGGTTGCTGCTACAAACCGGTGCTAAAGGTCCATGCTATATATATACCAGCACTTAGCGTCAGTTCCGCCCACCGCTTCAGATCGAACCACGCCGCCAGGCTGCTGCGCTGCCTCGCCGTCGCCGTCCACACCGCCAGGAACCGCCCACTCTCCTCGCTGACGGCCGCCATCGGAGCCGCCCCCGACCGCACCGTTCAAGCCGCCCCCGCCCCCGCCGTTCAAGCCATCGCCGCCGTCCAACGCGTCCGGTGACCCCTCCCACTCCCCCCTCCCCTCCTCCTCTATGTTCATATTCTGCTCAGGAATTCTAGGATTGCCATGTGCAATTGATAGGTTGTGTGCAATAATCTATGCCGCCGTGTGATTTTTTGAAGTGAAGTTGGTGTTGATTATTTCTAGGATTATTGGTGTTGAAATTGTTGAAATTGCTAGGATTATTTTGCGTATTGCCAAAACAGAGAGATAGTTAGATGGTGCTTTGTTCTTTGAAGTGAAATTGGTCGTGGCTTTAGAGAGAATTTGATGGTGCAAACTATAGTGTAAATTAGGGTTCCACAAGTTTGTATGTTTTCAGAGAACACAAGTAAAAAGAAAGTGGAGGATTTTTTTTTGTTAAACCAAAAATTGATAGAACAGACATTCTTGATCTATTTTGTTACCAATGATGCACAATTTGTATTACTTATCATGTTATATTTTTATATTTTTCATTATATTTTTATTACTTTGAATTAATTTTATAATTATGAACACATAGTATGTCTCATCCCAAGTGCGAGATTTGTCAAGATGACTCGGGTCGATGCAACGATCCCGTGTTTGATGAAGCAGACACATACTTCTTCATCACGCTTAGCTCCTGGTTCCAAAATGCTACGGTATGTAACTTGCACGACATGTTCTTGTTATGGTGCATGCATGCATGACTTAAGTTTATGTTTATAACGTATCATTTTTTTTCTAATTCAACTAGTGCATCACTTGCTTTGCAAGACGCCACGTTTGTGACAAGATCAATATTCAAGATTTCGATGAAACTATTAGTAAAGAAGTTAACATTAAGACGAAACATTTCGTTCTTAAGGTCAAGATCTTTAATCAACCAAATGCCACATTCTTTGGCTGTTCAAAATGGGATGCATTATGCAAGACATATGCATTTTATGATAATATGAAAATAGCATTTGATCTTGGACGCCGCCGTCGAGGATCCAATGTTTTTCGTGATGATAAAATTTCGATGAAACTAGGCGACATGATTCCAGTTCGATGTTCATGTGAGTTTGTTAAACAACAATTTTGTTACTTCTATAACTTATTTTTCTTTGCTCCAAATGTTTTACAACTCATTTATAATTGCCAGCTTATGTTCTTGCCACGGAAGAAGTACAAGATATTTTTGATTGTACCTTCTATAACAATGGCTTCGACCTAAGTAAGAATGAACAACATGCATTTATCGAAGTTATTAAATTGGTACCTTCGTATGCGAACTATTTTAGGGCTGGCCGTCCTTTTGGAGCATATGTGCCATTTGTCCTTAAGTTGAAGGACTATATGCTTAAATGTCCTAGCCTGGTATGATTTTTATCATTCTCTCTCAGTAGCCTATATCTTCTTCAAAAAGACATTTTGTTAATTATACTCATTGCTAACTATGCTACTAATATGTATGTTCTTCAAGAGAAGATACCGCAAACTTGTACGCCTAAATGGATTCTGGGATTTAAAGGCGAAGTTACAATTGTTTGTGAACGGCCTTGGACAGAACCTTTCCAACATGATTACTACAATGAAAGTGGATCAGATGGCTGTGTCAAAATCAAAGCATGGTTGAAGATAGTGGTCCAGAAGAAGCCAAAACCTGGAGACAGGTTGTTCTCTATCCTCTATCGTGGAGAATATGGACGCCCTTTTTGGGTTTATTTCTTTTTACCTTCGCGTGTTTGATTAGGTCCTATATATTTAGCAGGAGTGAATTCGAAGAATTATGTCCTATATATATTTAGTAGTAGTGAATCTGAACAAATTAGGTTATCGAAGTTAAACTAGGAAAAATCTTTGTGTTGGATATAACGGCTTTCGTACTTGTTCTTATTGAATTTAAATTATATATTGTCCTATATATATGAGATGTGATCGATATATTTAGACTATATTGTCTGTGTGTATGAGATGTTGTGAAGCATATGTACCGAGATACACATCTTGTAAGTGTATGACGCAGGAACCGCTTGATATATTCATATATTGATAATCTTCATTAAATAATAAGATTGCGAAGAACCTTTAATTAATAATCCAAAAACAAAACTATTAAACCCAAAAGAAAATAACAAATAAACCCTTAAACCACAAAACCTTTAGAACCGATTTATGTTACCAACCGGTGCTAAAGGTGCTCAAGCCCTCGCGCTGTCGTGCAACCACGTGGTCTGGCTGCAGCTGGTTTAGAACCGGTTCGTGGGGAACCGGTTCTAAAGGCTTTACCCTTTAGCACCGAGCCTTTAGAACCGGTTTCAAAAACCGGTTCTAAAGGCCCCCCTGAACCGGTTCTAATGACCTGTTTTGCACTAGTGCACCACCGCCGTCGTTCTCACGCGCTATTACTTTGACACCGACGCGTCTACTGGCCTCTTCCTCGACACAGCGGCTTCGCGCGACACGAAGGCCCGTAATGGTCGCCTTTCACACGTCAGCCCACTCGTCACCCTCGCCAGCCATCATTGTCACTGCTCCGATCAGGACTCCTCCACCCCTCACCGCCACCATGATCACCTTATGCACGACGCTGCATCATCCGCTCGAGCCGTCCGCCGCGGTCGCCCGACTGCCCGATTTAGCGTCCGCGTCGCACATCACCCGTGTCGGCTATCTACGTCGTGTTCTGCTCGGACGCCTCTGCCAGCCGGCCTCCAAAGTGGCAGCCTCACACCCGGTGTTGCGTCAGCCACTTGGGCGCCTCCGCCGTGGTCGCCCGACCACACGCTTGGGCGTACGTCGTCTACGCAGGCCTTCGCCTTCATCACCAAGCAGTGTATTCACCGCGCGGGGTATCATATTGGACATCCGCCCGCTCGCGATCGGCCCCATACAAGCCACGCAGCTGACGGGTGCAAATAACATCTTCTCGTTGGTTACCCGAAGTGAAAGTTTATGATGCAGATAACAGTAAATTTCTCTCAGTAAAGATATTAAGGTTTATGTCTTTCGTAGGATTTCAGAGACGGCAAGAAGATGATAACAACGCCAGAGATATACTTGTTTTCCAATACCACGTGGGGGAGTCCACCGGTCGCCGTGAGGCTGCCACGCGGGCCGGAGCGGACGCACGTGGACTCGTTGGTTGTTTGTCTTTTATTCGTGGGAGCGCAAATGCGCTCCAAATTTGAGCAGCACTTGGATCGCGACGAACTAAAAAGCGGATTAAAACGAACCGCGGTATATTTACTCGTTGCGTTGTTGAGTCTCTGTTTTTAACCGCGTGGATCCAATCGAATTCAAAGCAAACAAATGGATCGCGACGTAAGAGCTACCATCACCGCCCGCAGCCGCAGCCGCCGCCTCGGGCGCCTCCATTGCATCCGCACAATTTCAACTTTGTCGCACGGTCCACGGAACAATGAGTCACTGCGATTGCTCTGACCGACTGATCACCAAATACGTCACCAGACAAGCGAAAGCGTACTTTGAGTTCGTAAGCACGCTAGGAGTGAACTCCCACAGCGAAACAATTATACAAAGCAAAAATTCTGAAAAAAAAAGCAGTGGAAATTGCATGGCTTCATGCAGATGGTGTGTGTCTCTGACTTGTCTGCGTGCATAGAGTGACTGAATGACTGAAGGAAGGAACGGTAAACCTATTGCTGGTTGCTCATGCGCATTTTACAATGACATGGGGTGTGTGTGATCGGGTGAAATCGATAATTGTTAGATATAGATTGGCCATGAGAAAACTTGGACGAGTAGAGAGATGTCTATAAATATAGCCATGCCAAGTCGACTTGTAACCAGGAAAGAAGAGCGGTACATACATACATGTTGAAACCCAGCAACCAAAAGCAAAGTCGGTTACTGTGCATTGACATGCCCAGATGAACATCAACAGAATACATTGTGATGTTGGAGGGAACTGATACTGGGAAACCTTTTTGTCTGCGATGCTGTCCAAAGCTATTTCTGGCACGGTGGTTCGGGTATTCACCAGTATTCAGAGCAATATCAAAGATGTGACCCGAGAATCCAAGTAGATGTCTTAATTAAAGTAGCCCACACGACCAAAAGAGGATCCAACAACATAACCCGCAGCCTACCCGCAGCCTACGAGCCTGGTTTATTTGATTCTGAAAGAAAAAACTCGTTCTCTTGGTCGGTATCCTCACCACATTTCATTTTTAATTGGTTCCCAACTAAATCTAGCGGTGGCGGTGTGGTGTCAAGCAACAATTAGCGAAGCCGATGACCAGTGCAATATTGAATTCCCCATCTATAAGGACGTGCCGGTATCGTTTTTAGGTTTTTTTGTATATGTGGTTTGGTTGAACATGATTGGATTTAGACAAGGAAAAAAAACCACGTTTTGCACTTTGTTTGGTAATCTGCGTTGCATCAATGATTATACGTGTCTTGTTGTTTAGTAAGTTGCATATGTGCTTCGAGTATGAGCATATGCAGACTGATATTTGATTATGTGTAATGCATCAGTTGTGATAATCCATTTTAAACGTTATCACTTTATCACCTAAAAGGCAACACATATGCAACACCGAAAATGCTATACTACAGTTTTTCCTACGAACTAGGTTATTGGATTACTTGTCCAATCCTTATTAACCCCCCATGAATTTAAGGGGTAGTGTTGAGTATCATTATTATATTAGGAAATATGAGGTAAAGTAGAATTATATTTTACCTTGCTTTGTATTCTAAGTAGATCGTTTTACTCTTGTATATATGTCCACGAGGCTTAAGTAATACAATCAACAGTTTCACCAAACATATTCTATCCTTCTACATGGTATCATCCTAACACGATCCAATCCTAGCCGCCTCGCGCCGCCCCTGGGGCGGATCTCCATGATCGTCGCCGGAGGCCGCGCCACCCGCACCTAGGGTCCGTCCTCCGGTTTCGTGGACTGGCTGCCTAGAGAGTCTGTTTCCTGATCTCTTGATCGGATTTTCTCTCTCTCTCTCTCGCCGGTCATCTTGATCGGCTTCCTTTTTTGGTTTTCCGATCTAAGATCGGTTTGCATCGGCCACCATCGTCGCCGTCGTTCTCACGCGCTATTACTCTGACACCGGCACAACTACCAACCTCTTCCCCTATCACGACGGCTTCCCGCGACACGGCATCCCTTAAAGGTCGTCTTTCGCACGTCAGCCCGCCCGTCGCCCTCACCGTCTGTCGCTGTCACTGCTCCAATCGGGACTCCTCCGCCCCTCACCGCCACCATGATCACCTCATGCATGGTGTTGCATCGTCCGCTCAAGCCATCCATCGCGGTCGCCCGACTGCCCGCTTTAGCGTCGGCGTCGCGCATCACCCACGTCGGCCATCGATGTCATGTTCTGCTCGGACGCCTCCGCCAGCCTGCCTCCAAAGTGGCTGCCTCACACACAGTGTTGCATCGACCACTTGGGCGCCTCCGTTGTGGTCGCCTGACCACACGCTTGGGCGCCGACGTCGCACGTCATCTACCCCGGCCTTCACCTTCATCACCAAGCAGTGTATTCACCTCGCGGGGTATCGTATTGGCCATCCGCCCTGTAAGAGCAAGTTTTGCCCCCGAAGGTTTTGGACATTGTTGGACAAAGCAGAAGTGGAACTAATATATTTTTCGAGTATAAACAGATACTTAGGTTCCGATAGAATGGTGTTATCAAGTTGAAGGTCGAAGGACAACTCACTGCAGCAGAGCTGCAGTCATCTACCGAAACCTTTGAAGGAAGACGACCCCTAAAAATGTCGTCGAAGAAGAAGTTTCTCTCGAGTAAAAGCGCAACGAGGAGAAAGCTGAAGCTGGTCGAAGACTTAGTCTTTTTACTAGTTTCTCTTTGTTTTTCTTGAGTCGTAGGAAAAACCGTACTATCAAGAGGGGTTTGCTAGTTGAGATCTTAGTCGAAGTGAATTTGCTCTGCTCAACCAAAACCCACAAAAGCCTACCGAGAGAAATCTTACTGAGTCGAGTGAATAGCTCGAAGGCAAAGTCATCGCACTTCGTGCCTTCGAGAGAGAACTCGTTCGGTAAGTCAGCTTACTTGTTCCTCAAGTAAAGTTGCGCGTTGATTGGAATCCGACTGTTGTGGACACGCGTCAAGCGGTCGCATCGGGTCACTTCAGTCATTTTACCCATCGGGATCGCCAACTATAAATACCCCGCACCTACCCGCCATTTCGGGTCGGCTGCTCCACTGAAGATTCTAAGACAGAAGTCTGTGAGCATCCCAAAGAGATCCATCGAGAGAAAACCAAAATCCCAAGTCTAAACTGAGTTGAGCAATTCACAGAGACTTAGGTTGAGATTAGCCGATCTTTTTATCTTGGAGAACAGCAAGTCTCCTAGACGGTTAGGCGTCGCCTGTCAAGCAGTCGAAGAGTAATTGTCGCTGCTGAAGGAAGTTTGTAAAGGTCTCGAAGATGTCCTGAATCATCTACCACGAGTGAAAACTGGACAAGCTCGAGGAGTTTGTTGCAGTTGAGAATAGGACGGAGAGAGTTTTGCTCCAGGTGTTCAATCACCAGTCCCTCCAACCAGACGTAGCACTTTGCAGAGTGTGAACTGGTTTAACAAACATCGTCCTGTCAGGCTCGTTTTCTTTCATACTTTTAAATTAAGTATTTACTCGTTGCCTGTTTGTCTTCGATGTTTTCCTTCGCTCCCAATCCTTTCGAGCTATGCATTACCTTCGATACTGTATTTCCATCGAGATGTGCTTAGTCCTTCGCAGTTTGTATGAATTCCTTCTAAGTTCCTTAGAATTTTTAGAAGTGATCATTCACCCCCTCCCCCTCTGATCATTCTTGAGCTTTCAATTGGTATCAGAGCTAGGCACTCCCTACGCTCTGCGTATTTTGGTCTAACAACCTGGAGTGTTGTCAAGAATGTCGTTTGCAGCTGTTCGCTCGGGGGAACCAATCCCTATCTTCAATGGGAAGGACTATCCCTATTGGAAGGACAAAATGAAGAGGAATATCATGGCTATCAACTCTGCCGCTTGGGAAGTTGTCAAGAATGGTGTAACTGTCAAAGACACAAATGCCATCACTCCTGAAGAGGCAAAGAAGATAGAGCTAGATACTAAAGTCTGGGTCTTCATTACAAATCATCTGATTCCAGAGAAATACCATGAGGTCAAGAATATTCCTTCGGCCAAAGGTATTTGGGACTATCTCGAGAATATTGGTGAAGGTGTCTCTACTCAGAAAGATGCTCGTATTGACACCCTTCGAAGCAAGTTCTATCGTTTCAAGAGACACGAGGGAAAAAAAGTTAGCTCCATATACAGCAGACTCACTGCGCTGTCAAATGAACTGATTTCCCTCGGTGCCGAAGACATTACCAATCGGATTATTGTCAGAACTTTGCTCCGTTCCCTTGATGATTCTTTCGATCACATTGTGCTGATGATTAAGGAAAGGACTGACTTCAAGGATCTAGTTGCCGCTGATATTCTCGAGAGACTTAATACCTTCGAGATGGAAGAAGATGAAAAACGAGATATTAATGGGACACGGAGAAAATCTCATGCACTGAAGGCCAGAGCTTCACATCACTCCTCTCCTGAAGCTAGTTCTGAATCGGGTTGTGCCTCAGATGACCCCGAGAACATTGGAAAAGATCTAGCACTGATAATGAGAAGATTCAATCGCTTTCAGAGAAGGAACTCCTCTTCACCAAAGAAAAACTACTCTTCAAGACATTCAAGCAATTCATCACAACATCGATCATCATCCAGAAACTCATCAGCGAAAGATAACTGTTGCTACAAGTGCAAGAAGCCAGGTCACTTCATTGCTGATTGTCCTCTCTGGGAAATTGAACATAGATCAAAGCATTCTCACAGCAATTCTTCGAGCAAGTCTCACAGATCGAGCAAAAACTATGAGTCGAAGAGATATGATTCAAAGTCCAGAAAAGACAAGAAAGACAGTTCTGATGATGACAAGAAGAAGAAGTATCACAAGCATCGAGAGGGTTCTTCCTCGAAATCACATTCCTCTCGACGAAAGAATTCCCACCGTGCCAAAGCCTATCTGGGTAAAGAGATGAACTCTGAAGATGAAGCATCCGGTTCCGAAGCTAAATCAAACCCAAGATCTGGTTCTGGTTCTGGTTCTGAATCTGATGGTGTTGCTGGTTTAGCATTTGCTTCGAGCAAGACTTCAAGTTCATTCTTCACCAACCAAAGCAGCGAAGATGAATCTCCATCTTACTGCTTCATGGCCAAGGCTAAGGTATCCTCATCTAAGAATTCCTATGATACTTCTGATGGATCTGCTTATGAAAGTAACTCTAGGATAAGCTATGCCAAACTTGCCAAAATTGCTTCTATCCAACAAGATGAGCTAGATTCTCTAAGTGAAACTATTCAAAAATCTGAGACTTTGTTGATCGATGAGATTGAGAAGGGTCAAACTTTGACGAATGAGCATGCCGCTCTGAAGGAAAAGTATGATGAACTTTCCTCTCGTCATGATCTTCTCTCAGTGGACTACGAGAAGCTAACCTATGAATTCCTTCAAAGGAAAATGGCTCTCGAGAAACTGAGAGAGGCGAATGAAGAGTTGGAAAGTGTCAATCTCACGCTCATGGCTCAACAAGGCTCAGAAGCTAAAAATGAATCTACTTCACCTTGCTTAACCTGTTTGGAACGAAGTAAAATTGAGTCTATTTCTGAGAGATCGAAAGGAAAGCAACCTATTGTTATTGATGATGCTAACCCCTCCAATGAGGAAACCATTACCGAGGAACTCCTCAGGTTGAAAATTTTATTTGAAACAGGCATGTTCAAAAGTGTGTAGGGACACCAGTACCTATGTGATATCCTACGAAAGGCTCTTCTTCACAGGAATCCCCGAAACGAAGGAGTTGGCTTCGAAAGGAAAATCAATCCTGATGGAACCTACTGGGAACCCGAGCAGTATCCTAAAACTGGTTGGGTTCTTGCGAAAGAAAAGCCCATTGATATTGCTAACCTTTCAGGTTTCAGTTGCAAAATTGACAAAGCTATTGTTGATGAATCACTTGATTCTCACTACAAGCTTGTCAAAGATCAGGAAGGAAAGGTGTCGGCTGAATTCGTTGGTACTCCTCCGAAGAATGGTTTCTATAAGCGACAGATTTGGGTTCGCAAATCTCTCGTAGAAAAACTGCCCCCTAACCATTCTATGCAGGGAAAATCCTCGGTACCACCGAATCACTACTATTCTCTCGAGGATAGAAATGAACCCTTGGTGCCTGCTTCAAATGTTCCCCAGAAGGAATACTATCGTGTCGATAGAAATGTTTATCTTCATCGTAACAATAACACCAAAGTTGCTGTTACTCATCAGTACTCTAACCCCTCGTCGAGGAATTATATTTATGGTGTGCTTGATGGTCCAGATAGACAATGCAATCATGTTCGCTATAATATTGCTGCCCCATCTAGCTCTTCCATGCCTTCTAAGTCACCTGCTCGTTTGTGGGTGGTTAAGAAGAACTAATTCTTCTGCAGGGCTATGTCTCCGGTGGATCCGAATGGGTCATGGATAGTGGATGTACAAATCATATGACCGGAGACAAAGATTTGTTCACCGAAGACAAACTCACTGAATCTTCACAGAGATACATTACCTTCGGTGACAACAACAAAGGAAAAGTAATTGGTTTGGGTAAGGTTGCTATATCGAAGGATAAGCATATTGATAAGGTTATGCTTGTTCAATCTCTTGGATACAATCTAATGTCTATCTCAAAACTTTGTGATATGGGTATGCTTGTACTGTTTTCTGCTTCTCGTTGTGTTGTCTTTTCACGGGATGATTATTCCTTCGTGTTCGAAGGATATCGCAAAGGTGATCTTTATGTCGTCGATTTTTCTTCGGGACCTGCTGTGTCCACATGTTTAATGGCCAAAGCCACTTCTGGTTGGTTATGGCACCGAAGACTTGGTCATGCAGGAATGAAAAACCTTCAAACTCTTATCTCGAAGAAGAACATCGTTGGAATTGATAATGTTAAATTCGATAAAGATCGTCTATGCAGTGCCTGTGAAGCAGGAAAGATTGCCAAGAAACATCACTCAGCAAAAACTATAATGACTACTACTCGTCCTCTTGAATTACTTCATATGGATTTATTCGGTCCTCAAAATTATGCTAGTCTTGGAGGTAACAAGTATGGTCTGGTTATTGTTGATGATTTCTCTCGATATACTTGGGTTTTCTTTCTAGATGACAAGAGCAAGGTTGTTGAAATCTTCAAAACCTTCGCAAAGAGAGCTCAGACTGAATATGAATTATCTCTCAAGCATATCAGAAGTGACAATGGTACAGAATTCAAAAACACTCATATCGAAGAATTTCTTGATGAATATGACTTTACTCATGAATTCTCTGCTGCTTATACACCGCAACAAAATGGTGTGGTCGAGAGAAAGAATCGAACACTTATTGAAATGGCCAGAACAATGCCTGCTGAATACAAGACTCCTATCAGGTTCTGGGCCGAAGCAATCAATACTGCATGTCATATCATCAACAAGGTTTATCTGCACAAGTTTCTGAAGAAAACCTCACATGAACTTATTACTGGTAAAAATCCAAATGTTTCATATCTCAGGGGTTTTGGTGCTCCATGTTATATCAGAGATATGAATCACAACTCCAAGTTTGCCCCAAAGGCTCACGAAGGTTTTCTCCTAGGTTATGGTTCGAATTCTCACACTTACAGAGTTTACAACTCTCATCTTGGCAAAGTTTTAGAAACTGTAAATGTTCGATTTGATGAAACTAACGGCTCTCAAAAGGAGCAATTACCTCTTAACCTGGATGAACCACCATTGGATGAAGTTATCAGGTACATGGCTATTGGAGATATTCGACCTGACGAAGGAAATGCACGTCAAGCAAACAAGGATGATGATGGTCCAATGTTCCCACACATAGCCCGGGGCGCTGGAGATCAACATCCTGAAGCAAATGATGTACAGGTCGAAGGAGAACGCGTAAACAAAGAAAATGTCCAACCCGAAGGAGAAGCTGAACCCGAAGGACAAGCTGATCCCGAAGGCCAAGCTGATCCCGAAGGACAACCGGATCCAAAAGACGATGAAGGAGTTTTACCTCGTGTTCGAAGAAGAGTGGACGTCGACTCAATACTCGAAGAGATTCGTCTACCAGGTCGTCCCACCACTCGTTCTCGTGCTCGATTAGCTAACTTCTGTGGAATTTTTTCGTTTGTATCCATGCTAGAACCATCGAAATTTGATGAAGCCATGAAGGACTCAGACTGGATGACTGCAATGCTCGAAGAACTTAATCAGTTCGAGAGAAACAAAGTCTGGTCTCTTGTTGATAGACCTGATCCCAAGAAGCATAATATCATTGGTACGAAGTGGATTTTTCGCAACAAGCAAGATGAAGATGGCATTGTGGTAAGGAATAAAGCTCGACTGGTTGCTCAAGGCTACACCCAAATCGAAGGTATTGATTTCGGTGAGACTTATGCTCCAGTTGCTCGACTTGAATCCATTCGTGTCATGCTTGCTTTTGACAATTACAATGGTATATTGCTATATCAAATGGATGTCAAAAGTGCATTTCTTAACGGTGAAATCGAAGAAGAAGTATATGTTATGCAGCCACCAGGTTTTGAAGACCCGAAGAATCCTGATAAGGTGTACAGATTGCACAAGGCCCTATATGGGTTAAAGCAAGCTCCTCGTGCTTGGTATGAAACTCTGAAGGATTTTCTTCTGAAGAAGGGCTTCAAACCAGGAACAACTGATCCGACTCTTTTTACTCGTGCATACAAAAATGATCTTTTTGTGTGTCAAATTTATGTCGATGATATTATTTTTGGCTGCACTAACCCTGATATTAGCGAAGAATTTGCTCGTATGATGTCGAAGAAATATGAAATGTCCATGATGGGTGAATTGAAGTTCTTTCTCGGGCTTCAAATCCGTCAACAGAAGAATGGGACTTTCATCTCTCAAGAGAAGTATCTCAGAGACTGCCTGAAGAAGTCTGATCTTGTCAATTGCAAAACTATCAAGACTCCAATGCCTATGAATGTTCATCTAGATGCAGATGAGAAGGGCAAACCTTTCGATCAGAAGAAATATCGCTCGATGATCGGTTCGCTTCTTTACCTTTGTGCATCTAGACCTGACATTATGCTATCAGTTTGTATGTGTGCTCGTTTTCAGGCAAACCCGAAAGAATCACATCATATTGCTGTCAAGCGAATTCTTCCATATCTGGCTCACACACCATCTTTGGGACTTTGGTATCCCAAGGGTGCCCAGTTTGATCTCGTTGGATATTCTGACTCTGACTGGGCTGGTGATCGAGTCGACAGGAAATCTACCTCGGGCACATGTCATTTTCTCGGTAGATCTCTTGTCTGTTGGGCTTCGAAGAAACAGAATTGCGTATCTATTTCTACGGCTGAAGCCGAGTATATTGCTGCCGGTTCATGCTGCACTCAGATTCTGTGGCTCAAGCAAACGCTGAAAGATTATGGTATTCTTGTGAAGAAAATTCCATTGCTATGTGATAACGAGAGTGCTATCAAGATTGCCCATAACCCTGTGCAACACTCTCGAACGAAGCATATTGACATTCGTCATCATTTTCTTCGAGATCACGTTCAGCGAGAAGATATTGTGATCAGCCATGTACGCACCGAAGATCAATTGGCTGATATCTTTACGAAGCCCTTGGATGAAAAGAGGTTCTGTGCACTAAGGTGTGAGTTAAACATATTGGACTCACGCAATGTGCAGTAAGATCATAACTATCGGCACTATGTATTATATGTTTTCCTTCTATGTTGTTTACTTGTGTTATTTTTTCTATCGTGTTTCTTTTTCGTTTGTTTTTGTTCGTTTGGTGTTGTCCTATACACTTACCACTCCCAGTTTTATCACTGTTTTCCCCTCGGATTGATTAAGCATCGGACCCTGTTTTCCCTCTATTCTATCCCTACTCCATCTGTGCTTTTCTCTCGTGAACATGTATATATGTACTCGATCAAGATTCCCTTCGAATGTCATTGATTCCGAAGGTAAATCTATCGAACTTTTATCTACTTTTATACTCGATGTTCGATGAGTTTGGTCTCGGACGTGGAGCAACTTTCTTTCGGTTCGTTGGGATTTTCCCGCGATTACCGTCACAAAATCCGTCCGTTGAATGCGGAGAGACGCGAAATCTGCGTCGTTGGATCAGATCTGACAGTTATGTCAGACCCCCCCCCCTATAAATACTGATCCTCCCCACCGGCTCAGCCATCGCAATTTCCTCGACTTCTTCTCTCTGCTCCCGAAGTTCTCTCTCGCGCGCCGTCGTGCTGCTCATCGCCGTCGACTCCCTCGCCGCTTTGCTGCCGGAAGGAAGCCGCCGGAGACCTTCCCGTCGACGAGGAACTTCATCCGCGTCGTCGTAGTCGCCGTACATCACCGAGTTAGGGTATGCACGGCTCTAAGACTCGATTCCAATCTTTGTTGTTCATCGAGTCCTGGATTTGTTCTTGATTTTCTCTCTTTTTCTTAGGTCTGTTTGATCTGTTTGGATCATTGAAACTTGGGAAATCAGTTTCTAGCGTTTTTTTGTCGATTCAATCCCTCGGATTCTCTCACTTTAGCAATTTCCTCAGAAACATATCGATAGACTTGTGTTGTGCAATTCGTTCATACAGGTTCTTCGTTAGATTTGCACCCGATGGAAATCTAGCCTAGCACTTGCTTGAAAAATTTGCTGCAAGATATGCTTATCGATATGCTTACTGCATTAAAAATGATTTTCCTCGAAAACCGCTGGTACTTGTTCACAACTTTCCTATATTCCCTCGTACCTATCTTTTTCGCAGGAAAATGTCTGGGATCGAAGGAAATGTCAGAGCACCCAAGCGTGTAGGAGGCCGAACAAGAATCACCAACAACACTGAAGGCTTATCAGAGGAGTTGATCATCGAAAAGAACTTAAGAACGCCTGAAGGTTCTGAGGATGAACGTACGAGATAAAACCGTCTGCAAGAGATTCGAAGACTTCAAGCGCTTCGTTGGTATGAGTACAAGTCTCTTATGCCACGCTGGGAGAGACTGTTTGCCATGAAAAATCCTTGGTCTGATGTCAAAGCTTTAAGGCCGAAGTGGACGAAAGATAATTGACCACCTCCTCCAGCTGATGCTCATCCATCCTCTCTGAAAACTCCTGCCGATTTTCAAGAGCTGGTTGATGCTCGGGAAGCACGAGCACAGAAAAGAAAATAAGCCAAAGCTAAAAAGGAGGCTGCTGCTGCTGAGGGTACCGTGGAAGTTGGCCCTAGTGCCAAATCGAAGGCTGGCAAGAAATCAGCCAAATGAAAGAAAAAGGTGGTAATTGTCTCGCCACCATATGCAAGCTCCAATGATGAAGCAAATTCAGATGATCAAGACCCTGGTACAGAGGCTGATGTCGAGGAAATTCCTCTGAAGAAGAAGCCGAGCAGTAAAGGCATTAGGATCCAGGAGCCAGCTGCACAGGCTCCTCGAGCAAATATTGACTTGACCAACTTGGTCACTGATCCGCCCATTTCATCTGCTCCACCAGTTCAAGCTCGCCAACCAAAAACTTCGGCTAAATCGAAGGGAAAGCAAGCTCAAGTTGCTGAGGATGAAGAAACACTTGTTCAACGTAAAGAAAGGCTGGCAAAGCAAAAAGAGCAAGAAGCAAAGGACTTGACAAATTCCAAGCTCCTGAACTTTCACAGCCAGCCCGAGCATAAAAAGGCCCAGGTTACTCATCAACTAGGCATTTTACATTTGGTTAGTGAAAAGTATCGTCGACAAATTGCTGAAGGCAAAATTCCTGATGCCCCGAAAGAAAAGGTCGTGGCCCCCAGCGCCACCGAGAAAGTTGTGACTCCCACAGTCACGAAGGAAAAGGTTGCAGCCACAAGTGCTGCGAAGAAAAATGCTGAGGTCCCTAGCGCCTCGAAGGATAAAGCTGCGGCCCCTTGTGCCGTCACCAAACCCATTGCTGCTGCCAAAGCCACCAAGGAGGTCGAGAAGAAAGCCAAGGAGGCTAGGCAAAAGGCTCAGAATGTTCCAGTTCCTCGAGCCGCACCAGCTCCTACACCTGCTGCACCTGTTGTTTCCGGCCCTCGTGCCGATGAAGAGAGTTCAAACGAAGGAGATTCTGGCACCCATGCTCCTTGGGATGCTGCTAATATTTCTCATATCCTCTGGAAGATGGCTACCGCACCGAACAAAGTCACTGCCGAGGATGATGTTCCTGCTGAGATCCAAGAGCATGTTGCTCGATATATGATTCGCTGGGAAGGGTATATCACCCAGGATCGCAAGGACAAGGAGCAAGTGAATTTCTACTCCAAACAACTTCAAGAAGAAACCGAGGACATTGAGTCCCGAAAGTTTTTCAAATCCAAGATTGCCCCCGCTGAAGCATCCAGAAGGGCTCAGAAGGAAAATCTGACTGCTGTGTATGAAAAGGTTCGACAAATTGTGTCGGCCGTATGCAAAGAGCACAATGATGTCCTGTACAAGAGACAATCTCGTAAGAGAAAGTCTGCTGCCCCGACCTCTGCGCGTGGGACGCCAGAGATCGAGAAGAATGCCAAGAAGGCAAAGTCTACCGAGGTCGTTGCTGCATCAGCACGACAAGAAACTGCACCAACCCCCACCAAGCAACCCACTCCTCCTAGTGAGAAAACTCCACCTCCCCGCCAAGCAACACCTCCACCTCGCCAACAAACACCTCCACCTCGTCAACCATCACCACCAAAAGCCTCGTCGCCACCACCAAAACCATCATCACCACCGAACATTATTCCATCAACCACCCCAGCCATCGAGACCCAAGCCCAAGCAGAGACCGAGCAACTTGCTCAGGTTGAGCAAGAAACTCAGAAAGATTACTCCTCTGCCCAGACTCTACATGAAGGAGAAGACGCTGATGTTGATATCACGACAGTTTCCTCTCGTCAAGATGTTGTCGAAGGAAACAGTTCTGGAGATGGCGGTTCTAGTGACAGTTCTTCCTCCTCCTCATCAAGTTCCTCGAACGAAGAAATGGTTGATGCTTTCGCACAACTAGACGAAGATTTGGAGGCCATGGAGAATGAAGAGGCCGCTCAGAATGCTAATGCCGACGAAGGAGTTGTCGTCGAAGCGCAGGCCGAGGAAAATTCTCCTGCAGCCATCCCAGCTCAGGACATTGTAAAAATTCCATCTTCAATTCCTCGCCCTGCTGAGCCAGTTTTCCAAATGCCAGACAACGCTGCCGAAGTTTTTCCTGTTGATGAGCTGCTCCATTCTGCTCATCCGAGAGAAATGCTGCCTCTGTTCCGCTCAGATGTTCCTCGAGGAGGCCCCATCTTCAAAAGGCGCGAACACAAGCCATTTTTCTTCGGAACCAATCCCTACGAGAAGACCAGAAGTGCATATTCTCTTAGGTTTTGGACCCAAGAGCAAGCCATCTATTATACTCGTGTGATGTACTACAAGGCTAGAGTGTTCCAACATCAATACCTCGATATGCCTTCGGTGTACTCCACTTCATGTTTCGAGAATGTTGCCGAGACAATTGATGGTCTTCATGCTCACAAGATGTTTGCTCTCGATTGTGGCTACAATCCCGAGCTTATCAAGCAATTTTATGCAACGCTCTATGTCACTGGTGATCCCGAGAACTCGAAGACGTGGAAATTTGATTATATGATTCAAGGCCAAGTATTCCATATGACTGTTGACCAATTTCTGGCCATCGTCAATTTACCTCGGTTCGAAGGATTACCACACAAGATTAATGAATTACCTGCTCCAACTCCTGCTGAATTTTCGACGATCATGAATCCAGATGTCGTAGGAGATAACTACCCGGCTGAGCCCAAGCCAAGACACTTAGTTTTTGAAGCAAAGGCATGGTTTTATATTATTTCGAAGACTTTGATGCCAATGCTCGATGTGCACGATGATTTTCCTATTCCCAATGACGTACAACTTGCTCTGTTGAAGTTAGTCCATGGTCATCCTTTCGATTTTGAAGACTACTTCATCAGAACTTTGGTGTCTTGTGCTGATGATCACAATTCCCACAAGACGTATGCACCATGGCTGATGGCTATCTGCAATTACTCTCGGGACGTGCCATTCCCCGTGTCAATTTTCCCAAAGATTTTCACTCCACCAGTTAGGGAAGTATTGCAGATTGTTGCTCGACCCAACGATCAATATGCTGAGCACACTGGCATCCGCGCCCATTTGACTGAGCGTAATGTTCGCTCGAAGTTTATCAAGCCAGTATATCACATGGAAGTTTCTCTTCGGTCCCAGCAAATGCTTCAACATCACATCGACCAAGATTTTATTCAGAAGCAAGATTTGATGGACGAGATTAATCATTTGCGCAATATTACCATGAACAACAATCAGATGTTGCGTGAATGTCTTCGCCGAGATTGGAAAGGACTGCGGAAATTCAATTCCCTCGGTCAACTTCAACGATGTGGCTTCGAAGAATATCCTCCCCATCTGAACAGAAATTGGACTAATGATGATCGAGTAGATCGCCCGGATCCCAATATCCCTCGGCTGCCGAAGAACAGAGATGTACTCAGTGTTGATGACTATTACCACATCACTTTGAACACCTTCTCCTCCGATCCGATCAAGATGAAGCCCCTCGACGTCCAGCGAGAGTTTACACTCCACACCCTCGAAGCCCCAGGACCCCTCCGGAATCGCAGCTGGAATCTTCTGGAGATCAACACTCCTTCCGCACGAAGATCACTCCTCCAGGCGCTCGCCCAATTCGTCGTGCTCCAACTCTCGCCGAATCCTCTTGACGTCGCCGGAGCCGCCACAGCGAGTAGGGATTTCTTTCGACCCTATTCTCTCGACTTTTTGTACGTTGTGACAAAAAGGGGGAGATGTAGTGGCATCGAAGAAATTAGTTTGCCTACGGGGTTAAGGGCTTTGCTTTTCATTCGATAAACTTTTGATCTTTGAGGTTTTCTGAGTAGTTTCAACAAAATTTCGATTCATATTCAATCTGGTTGTAACTAACTCTAAGTAGGACTGTGAACTGCTACTCGTTTTCGTAAGATATCTATCTGCTGCTTGCGATACTTAATCTTTTGCAGGAAGTTATCTTTCATAAAAGTTCACAGGTCATTCGAGGAGATTGCATGTTTCTCATTGGATATTATCTGGAATGCAATTTCACTCGCTAAGATTATTGATGTTTTTCCCTCGACTTTACATGTCAAATATGCACTTCACAGGAAACTCTTATCTTCCGTGCATACATCAAGGGGGAGTATTTCATCGATCTTAGCACTGGTTTATCATCAAAAACTCAAAACTTTTTCAATTATTTATCGATGCCTGTTTTGTCAACAATCGTCCAAAAAGGGGGAGATTGTAAGAGCAAGTTTTGCCCCCGAAGGTTTTGGACATTGTTGGACAAAGCAGAAGTGGAACTAATATTGTTTTCGAGTATAAAAAGATACTTAGGTTCCGAAAGAATGGTGTTTGCAAGTTGAAGGTCGAAGGACAACTCACTGCAGCAGAGCTGCAGTCATCTACCGAAACCTTTGAAGGAAGACGACCCCTAAAAATGTCGTCGAAGAAGAAGTTTCTCTCGAGTAAAAGCACAACGAGGAGAAAGCTGAAGCTGGTCGAAGACTTAGTCTTTTTACTAGTTTCTCTTTGTTTTTCTTGAGTCGTAGGAAAAACCGTACTATCAAGAGGGGTTTGCTAATTGAGATCTTAGTCGAAGTGAATTTGCTCTGCTCAACCAAAACCCACAAAAGCCTACCGAGAGAAATCTTACTGAGTCGAGTGAATAGCTCGAAGGCAAAGTCATCGCACTTCGTGCCTTCGAGAGAGAACTCGTTCGGTAAGTCAGCTTACTTGTTCCTCAAGTAAAGTTGCGCGTTGATTGGAATCCGACCATTGTGAACACGCGTCAAGCGGTCGCATCGGGTCACTTCAGTCATTTTACCCATCGGGATCGCCAACTATAAATACCCCGCACCTACCCGCCATTTCGGGTCGGCTGCTCCACTGAAGATTCTAAGACAGAAGTTTGTGAGCATCCCAAAGAGATCCATCGAGAGAAAACCAAAATCCCAAGTCTAAACTGAGTTGAGCAATTCACAGAGACTTAGGTTGAGATTAGCCGATCTTTTTATCTTGGAGAACAACAAGTCTCCTAGACGGTTAGGCGTCACCTGTCAAGCAGTCGAAGAGTAATTGTCGCTGCTGAAGGAAGTTTGTAAAGGTCTCGGAGATGTCCTAAATCATCTACCACGAGTGAAAACTGGACAAGCTCGAGGAGTTTGTTGCAGTGGAGAATAGGACGGAGAGAGTTTTGCTCCAGGTGTTCAATCACCAGTCCCTCCAACCAGACGTAGCACTTTGCAGAGTGTGAACTGGTTTACCAAACATCGTCGTGTCAGGCTCGTTTTTTTTCATACTTTTACATTAAGTATTTACTCGTTGCATGTTTGTCTTCGATGTTTTCCTTCGCTCCCAATCCTTTCGAGCTATGCATTACCTTCGATACTGTATTTCCGTCGAGATGTGCTTAGTTCTTCGCAGTTTGTATGAATTCCTTCTAAGTTTCTTAGAATTTTTAGAAGTGATCATTCACCCCCTCCCCCTCTGATCATTCTTGAGCTTTCACGCCCGCTCGCGATCGGCCCCATCCGTGCCACGCAGCTGATGGGTGCAGATAAAACCTTCTCATTGGTTACCCAAAGTGAAAGTTTATGATGCAGATAACAGTAAATTTTTCTCAATGAAGATACCAAGATTTATGTCTTCTATAGAATTTTGGAGACGACAAGAAGGTGATAACGGCGTCAAAGATATACTTGTTTTTCAATAACACGTGGGAGATTTCGCCAGTCGTTGTGAGACTGCCACGCGGGCCGGAGCAGACGCGCGCGGACTCGTCGATAGTTTGTAGGAACGCAAATGCGCTCCAAATTTGAGCGGCATTTGGATCGCGACGAACCAAAAGGCGGACTAAAACGAACCGCGTTTTGCTTACATCGCGTCGTTGAGCCTTTGTTTTTAACCGTGCGGATCCAACCAAATCCAAAGCGAACAAATGGAACGGGTCGTTGGAGTTAGCTGTAGCCGCCGCCTCGGGCGCCTCCATTGCATCCGCACGGTTTCAACTTCGCCGCACGGTCCACGGAACAGTGAGTCACCGTGATTGCTCTGATCGACTCATCACCAAATACGCCACCAGACTAGTGAAAGCGTACTTCGAGTTCGTAAGCACGCTAGGAGTGAACTCCCACAGTGAAACTATTATACAAGGCGAAAGTTCTGAAAAAAGCAGCGGAAACTGCATGGCTTCACGCAGATGGTGTGTCTCTGATTCGTCAACGTGCATGGTGTGACTGAATGACCAAATGTACTGTAGGAAAAGTAAACCTACCGTTGGTTGCTCATGCGCATTTGACAAATTGACATGAAGGATGGGTGATTGGGTGAAATCAATAATTGGTAGATGTAGATTGGCCATGAGACAACTTGGACGAGTAGAGAGATGTCTATAAATATAGCCATGCCAAGTCAGACTTGTAAACAGGAAAGAAGAGCGGTACATACATATATGTTGAAACACAGCAGCCAAAAGTCGATCACTGAATGAACATCAACAGAATACGATGTGATGTTGGAGTGAACTGATACTGAGAAGCCTTTTTATTTGTGATCCTGTCCAAACCTACACCTGGGACGGTGCTTCGGATATTCACCTGTATTCATATGAACATCAAAGATGTGATCCCGGAATCCAAGTAGATGTCTTAATTAAAGTAGCCCACACGATCAAAAGAGAATCCAACGATATAAACCGCATCCTATGAGCCTGGTTTATTTGATTCTGGAAGAAAAAACTCATTCTCTTGTTTCGTAGAATGGCCATTGTCTAGTCTTTGATTGGTTTCAAACTAAATCTAGCGATGGTGGTGTGGTGTCAAGCAACGACTAGCGGAGCTGGCGACCAGTACAAGGTTCAGTTCCCCATCTTATATGGTTTAGGTTTTTTTGTATATGTTGCTCGGTTGAACATGATTGAATTTAGATAAGGCAAAAATCACGTTTTCTAGTTTGTTTGGTAATCTGCATTATATCAATGATCATACGTGACTTGTTGTTTAGTAAGATGTACATGTGCTTTGAGGATGTTTGATTGTGTGCAATGCATCACTTGGAGTAAATAGAAAAAAACTATCACATTTGGGACAAGGTCAAGAAAAAACTAACGCTTTCAAAACTTTCCCTGATAACAATCAAGTGCGGGGTCGATTGTTTTTAAAACTAGATGATGCGCCGCACGTTGTTCAGGGTTTTTTTTGCAATATATTTTAATGAAATGTTTGGTTAAATGAAACATGAATATTTGAAATTGTAAGTTTTCAATAATATATGAAACTAACATAAATAGCATAATATATGGAAATCCCCATGCATGCATGTTGCAGGTTAGGGTGAATTTTTATTGCACGGTGGCATGGTTGAGGTGGGCTTTTTCTCATGCATATTTAATGATTAATATAGATACCATAATAGGATGGAAATTCCCATGCATGCATATTGCATGTTAGGGTGGGTTTTTATTGCATAGTGGCATGTTGAGGTGAGCATTTTCTCATGCATGTTAAATGATGAGGTGTCATGCTTGCATGTTGAGAGAAGGGTGGGGTTTTATCGCATAGTGGCATGTTGAGGTGGCCTTTTCTCATGCATGTTAAATGATGAGGTGACACGCTTGAATGTTGAGAGAAATAAGTTTGTGGGGTCTAACTATTTAGATATAGAAATTCCAAGTCACTCAATGGTTAGCATATAATGATGTTTATGAGGGCTAGATTAACGAGTTGTTTGGCTCGTTAAGATCATGCTTCCGCTAGGCTCTTTTTAAGTTTGTGAGTGCTCATTAACAAATCATTATGTGTCACGACCTACTGCATAAGAGTATGAGTGTAGTCCTTCATGAGCATCTTGTGGCCGCGAACTCGGTTCTGGGGTATGCAGAGGCGGCCGACAGTGGATCTGCGCCACTTCTTCGTGCGCTTCTCGAACGTGTCGACAAGATGAAGAAGTAGAATGTGCTCCGGATCGTCGGCGGCGAGCAGACTGTCCTCTACGTCAGACTTGTCGGATTTGGAGAAGGAGGAGGATGAACTCAATGTATCCATCTACGAATTGGGCGTCCCGGTTAATGTCAAAATTCAGGGGTGATGCAAAAAATTAGGTCAAAGTAGGGTGAAAGCTAACCTTTGGGGAGGGGGACAAAGTCGACGAAGGTGACTCCTTCTTCTTCACCGCCTCAGCAACCTTGTTCTTCGCCGTCGCTGAACGGATCTAAATCACCTCCGCCTCGCCGCCGCCATGAAACATACCGGATCCGGCTGACCTGCTGGTCCAGAAGGCGGGGGCGGCCACGGGGAGGCCCGTACGCTCGGCAAATCTGATGTGACTGTCCAGCGAAAGGACAAATTGCCTGAGATATGTACCTACGCGGCGGTGGCGGAATATCTGGCGGGTGCTAAAACTTTCGTCCCGCCAAGCCGCGGAAGGTATAGCACTCCCCGCAAAAGGGAGAGGAAAAACACTAGATATGCCGGCCGCGATGCGAGGTTTGCCGGCTCCCGTAAAATTATTTGACGTATCAATTCATATGCAGTACCTGATAAGGCCTTTTTTTATTTGAACTGATATCGTATATTGACGATTATTTTATGGGACGATCGCTTTTGACGAAACTGCTAGAGTTGCTCTTATGGTCCACGAAGCAGTGGGACACGGCATCAACTGATTTACATGGTCAAACTGTACCTAATCAGTAATGCACACCATTAGCAGCAAACTATCCTGATATCACAAGCCTCCTGCCCGCAAGCTTTTCACGCGGCTTACAAATTTAAGCACGCCTAACCTAACTCAAGTGACATGCTGCAGCCGCTCCACTAATCCTTCTTAAAGATGTAAGCATAAACACGCTTGCTTTCCTGGAAGCATGCATAGTGCGCCCATACAACTTTCTCCGATCATGCATCTGTTTCGCCGCTTTGCCAACCAGAATCACACAAGTCTCGCCGGAGCCGTGCCTTGAAAGCCAATAATAGCGAGCTTAGCTAGCTAGGACCATCATCATAATCATCATGATCATAACCGCTAAAGTTCACGAGAAACATTTTCCAGCCGATCGAATCCATGGTATCACATCACCACGCCGGTCGTGCGCCACCGGCGTGCCGACTGCGGCCACCAAATCTTCCACTTAGCAGCAGCAAATCAGTCTGCCCACTGCTCAGATCCTAGTGCACCTAACCTAGTAAACACAGCCTTAATTTGCAGGTATATCATCGACCGATTTATACCAGTCACCTGGCATCTTCCATTAGTAAAAGTTAAAATTCTTGTAATTTGACCCATGCCCTCCTTCAAGATTTTCTTCAGTTAAGCTGGCCCATACAGTATGCAAGCATGTGTATCTCATACATTACAGTCACTGTCTGTTGCACCTACCAGCACACTGATGACTGATCTAATCCAGGAGACTAAGTGCAAGATGGGGCCAAAGTTGGGCACCACACAGATCGCCGGAGAATATTTCAGGCCCTCCCTTGCCTTGGAAGCCAACCAAGAAGCCATGATCGAAAGGTCGAAACGGAACGAAATAGACAACCAACAAATCGGAGCACATGCCATCATCACCATCGCTCGCTCTCACCCTCCAAAAACCCCACTTACGCGCGCAGACAAAGCCCAACCCAACCCTACAACGTCGCAGGCGAGGCAAGCTCTGACACACGCCACCGCGCACGCACGCTCTTAGCTCGTCGGCATCGATCGGCACCGCTCTGAGCTGCCCGGCACGGCGACGATGAGGAGCGGCGGTCCTGTCCTCGGTTTGCTCATGTTGCTCGCGGTCGTCGGCGGGGCGGCGGGCGGGGCGCCCGGGCGGTGCACGACGTCGACGCCGGTGAAAGCGTACGCCAAGTGCATCGCGCTGCCGACGCAGGGCGCGACGCTGGCGTGGACGTACGACGCGCGCAACGCCACGCTCGACGCCGCCTTCACGGGCTCCTTCATCTCGCCGTCGGGCTGGGTGGCCTGGGGCGTCAACCAGGACGCGCCGGCCATGGCCGGGGCGCGCGTGATCGCCGCCTTCTCCGACCCGTCCACGGGCGCCCTCCTCGCGCTCCCCTTCGTGCTCTCCGCGGACGTCAAGCTCCAGGCCAAGCCGCTCGTGTCCCGCCCGCTCGACATCCCGCTGCTGGCCTCCTCGGCGACGCTCATCGCGCCGGCGCGCACCGTCCGCGACGGCGCGACCGTGACCATCGCCGCCACCATCCGGCTCTCCCCGAACCGCACCAGGGTGCACCTGGTGTGGAACCGGGGCCTGTACGTGCAGGGCTACTCGCCGACGATCCACCCCACGGACGCCTCCGACCTGGCGTCGCACGCCACGGTGGACATCCTCACGACGGCCACGGAGTCCTCCCCCATCGCCTCCGCCAGGATGCAGTGGGCGCACGGCTCCCTCAACGCGCTCTCCTGGGGGCTCCTCCTGCCCATCGGCGCGGCGCTGGCGCGGTACCTCCGTCCCTGCGCGTCGGCGGGGCCGGCGTGGTTCTACGGGCACGCGGCGGTGCAGGCCACAGGGTACGCGCTGGGAGCAGCCGGGTTCGCGCTGGGGATCGTGATGGGGGCGGCGTCGCCGGGGGTGACGTACAAGCTGCACCGGGGGCTGGGGATCGCGGCGGCGACGGCGGGGAGCCTGCAGACGCTGGCGGTGTTCTTCCGGCCGAAGACGACGAACCGGTACCGGAAGTACTGGAAGTCGTACCACCACCTGGTGGGGTACGGGTGCGTGGTGGTCGGGGTGGTGAACGTGTTCCAGGGGTTCGAGGTGATGGGGCTCGGCGCGTCCTACTGGAAGCTGGGCTACTGCATGGCGCTGGCGACGCTCGTCGGCGGCTGCGTGGCGCTGGAGGTGAACGCCTGGGTGGTGTTCTGCAGGAGGCAGCACGAGGAGAAGCTCATGCGGCGGGAGGTGGAGGACGTCGTCGTCAAGGACAGGGCCGCCGCATTCTAGTTCTCCATAGTACAGACACGGGCACGGAGTAAATTAAATGGGCGCGCTCACTGGGCAGTGGCCAGGGAGGCGCCACCTTACTACCGGGGACAGGCAGTGCTTATTGGTTTGTCGGATGGTGAGCCTGAATTCCCTACTGGCTGCTGGCGTATGCTCGTTTAGTGGTAGCAGTAATACTGTTTTGTCATGCGGATGGTCTTTGTTTTTTCTACTTCTTCTTGGCTCTCTGTCTATGTCTATAGGAGGAGTACATAGCAGCTCATGTATAAGTTGTTTCATTTTTCAGTTTCTCAATGAAATCTTTCTACTTAGCCGAGTCTACGTGTTATTATTTAAAACGCCACAGATAGGACTATGTACAATTGGCATGGGGTGCCAACACCGGCTATGTTTTATAACACTAGCGCAATATTACTGGTGTTGCGTGTCCACGCCAATAAGGCCGTTTTTGTCACGCCATAAAAGAGATTATCTCTACTAGTCACAAGCAAGAATAGGGTATTACCTCTACCATGAGGGTCCAAGCTTGGATAAATCCCCCGCGAACTCTCCTCTTTGGTACTTTCGTCCCCTTGATCCACCCTACCGGGATAACTGTCAATTTTCCGCACCACCACATGCCTAAAGGAACTTGTCCAGGAGTTAGGCCAACATGAGCCTAGTTGGCAGCATGTCGGCCTCCAAGGTGAGGAAGGCGATCAAGGAGTCCTAGGAGGAGGAGGGTGGGTGGGTTCCTGTTGGGTTGACTTCAAACAAAGGGAAAGAGGTGAAAGGAAATCAGGCAAGGGTGGTTGCGATGATCGTGCACGGTGTCCATCTTGCTCTATTGGCAATAGTGGAAACGTTTGGTTAAGATGGCGGTGCAATTTCATGATAGTGACTTGGCTAGGATGATGATCAAAACTTTGCCGCCTTTAATAAAACCCATCCCATGGTATCATCAAATCCACTGGAAAACATTGTTTTAGATAAAAGACGCAGTCGAGCCCGAGAGGGGCGCTAGCCTAGTCCAACTTTGAGTTAACAAAGCCATCAATCGACTAGGATACAACTGCAACACCAACAGAAAACACGAACAAGCGAAAGCGGAAAGCTATAGAGGCGCTAGGAAGCAGCTAACAAAGCCTCACACGCTTCATGCAGGAAGGATCTAACAAGGAAAACAAAGCAGAAGACGTTGAGAAACTCCAATGCGACTATACATGAACGGAGAAAATGTCTTCTATGAAGAGGAAATGAAATGCATCTACAAGGTAAGCCATCACCAAACACTAAGGACCTTGACAAGACACAACCATCCAGCTTTGTCTTCGAAGGAGGCCAAATCCTCCTCGTCTAGCTCGTAAGGGGCCGCATAGTCAAAGACCGAAAAGTTACCCTGAACAAGGATTTAGTCGCCGGGGATCCCACGGAGCGGATCGGAACACACCACATATGCCGATGAGGTTCTTCCAGAGAAAAGCACGCCGTAGAATCCACGACCAAACCATGTCGGAGGTGTCAGCCTTGGATGAAGAGGCAAGCCATCGATTGCTGACAAAGATCCAAACAGCGCCCACCACCGCATATCTCTCAAGGCGGCGCTGATGGAACTGGATAGTACTCCTCGTTGACTACCCCAAGTGAAAGGTTGAGATGTAGACAGCGGCAATTTCCCTCAGTGAAGATACCAAGGTTATCGACCAATAGGTCTCCAAGAGATACAAGTAGGTGTCAACGGTGCCTGATATTCGTTGCCGAATGGAGATTGAGTTGACGTGAACCTGCACATAGACGCAAATAACTTTGCTCCCAACGAGTCAGAGAGGTTGTCAATATCTCTGGTCTTGTTATTTACAAAGGATTAAAACACAAGGAGAAATAATAGTGGTGATTGCAACGGAAAGGAAATAAAGCGGTAAAAGTGAACGGTGTAAACTATGATGGAAATATGGACCGGAGTTCCATGACTTTCACTAGTGATGTCTCTCTTCCAAAAGACGATAAACAACTATGTTGGTGAACAAATTACAATTGACCAATTGACAGAATTATAAACGCATCGCAATGCTAATTATGCTACAAGAAAGTTAGGGGCTCAGTCGGATGGGTATTACACCACAACGAGCGGACCATTTATTCATCGGCATCTACTCACTAATTATCCACCTTGAGATATCTATCCAGAACAGCCGGTCCACGGAACCGGCGGAAGAACCCTAGGTACGGGCGGCGCGGCCCCTGGTGTCGGCAATCATGGAGATCGGCCCTGGAGGCGGCGGGAAGCGGAATCGTCGGCGGCTAGGGCTTGGATCGAGGTTAAGCTGATATCATGTAGAAGGATGGAGAGGTTTGGTGAAAGCATTGTTTATTGCTTGAGCCTTGTGGGCATATATATAGGAGTACAATGATTAACTTGAATTACAAGTTAAGATAAAATAGAATTCTACGCTATCTATGTTTCCTAATTAAATCACGATACTCAATAACAAGCACTCTTCGATAGTGAAGTATTTTTTTTAAAGAAAACTTAGGGTGATCCTGGCTTTGAACTAACAAAGCCATTAATCGACAGGGATAACAAAAACAACACACACACATACAACTCGATATGCATCAGTTAAAATGATACTCGACAGGGAGTAACTGTTAATGTTCTTTGGATTAGTTAAAATATACCACAACTGCAAGTTGCTGTCTTTTTTTAGCTCGATGATGGTGATCGTTTTGTCAATTGAAAATGCCTCGCTGATGTATTTGCTTCCTTACCTTTGATAATGTACCAGGTATCGCTTATCCATTGGCAACACTTTGTCATCTCAGATTTATCTCAAGTTCTTTTGGCTCATCGGTTCGGTAGGCATGTCACATCAAGTGCTACATTCAAAACGCATGGATTCCCCACCGGATGATTGTTCCGAAGAATAAAAAAGAGCGCAGGAAACATGTCATCAAGTAAAGTTGCGTGCAGAAGGAACTGAAAACGGATGTGTTGTGCTCCGGCGGTGAACCGGCGACTGTGACGAACTGGTTTGTCCTTGCCGTTGCCGTTGGAGTGTCACGGCGCGGCACGGGAGGGAGGAATCAGCGGACGGAAGGAGTGGTCGCGCTCTCGGAGACTTCGCCGCAGGAGCAGTGCGGCGGAAGATGCCAATCCATGGCTGACCTGGAGCGCTTGTCTACGTGGCTCTTTTCCACTCCGGCGGTTCAACCATTGGCAGATACTTTTGCACGAAAACTCCTGAAATGCCTTCAAAATGACATCCACAAAGGCTTGCTTTGTGTGTGTTTTTTTGAAATAATGATACAGAGCTTTGGAGATCTTTATTTTATTATTGTTTGTTAGTATGTTTATTGTTTTTCTATTTCTTTATGCGTGTGTTTAGGTGTGTTTGTATGGATCAAAGACCTTGTATTATGTTGTGATTTAAATACAAGTTTACACTCTAAAAAGACTTGCTTTGCAGGGTTTTTTCTCTTTTTTGATGCGCTCTAAGAGAATCTCCAACAACTGCCCTATTTTAGGGCAGCATATTGGGCGTGCCTAAATTTTTTGGGCAGCAAAAAGGTGCTTTTTTGCACGAAAAACATCATCTCTAATAGCTGCCCAAAAATAAACCGCACCACGCCAGTATAGTCATCGTTGCCACTCCAAAATTGCTAGCTTCAGTACGATAACTGTTGACACTTGCATGTTCAGTCTATGCGTTCATTTCACGACGGTTAAGGGGAGGCGGGAGAGAACAACGTCAGGACTCGAGAGCACAGCTTCAGCCAGCAAAGCAAATGGGCGTACGAGAGGCACATGCGGAGGAGGTCGAAGAAGGCGGGGTTCGACGATTGGAAGGGAGGCGATGGTGAAGCATTGGAGGAGGAGGGGCTAAGGGTGACGTCGGGAGGGAAAGAGCATGAGGAGCAGGTTGAGGAGGCTAGTGAGGTTGGGGTGGGAGGCGAGTAGGGGAAGCGCGAGGATACGGTGTAGCGGCCGAAGGATGAGAGCAGCCAGTAGCGGTGCTAGGATGAGCTCACGCCCCAGGCAAACAGTGTATATGTACTGTAGATATAGTGTAAAATACTGTTCATCTAGTTACAACCAACAAAGGGCAAGTGCAGCACGCCCCAGGCCAACGCCATGGCTGCCTGGGGCCTGTCTCCGCCCCTGGGAGCATCGAGCAAGAACCCAGGCGCCCGCGGTGAAGGACGGTATTTGGCGCAAAGGTGTTGACACAGAGCTTCGAAGATCTTCATACTTTTTCTAGTTGTTTTAGAAGTTTTTTCTTATTCTGTTTGAACGTACATGTGTTTAAAAGTGCTTTTGTGGGTTTCAAATTGTATATTGTTTCATAATATGAATACATGCAGTATAAAGTTTGTATTCATATTACGAAACAGTGTAAAGTCCGAAACCCATAAAAACATTTTTTAACGCATGTACATTCAAACAGAATAATAAAAAGCATTCTAAAACAATTAGAAAAACTATGAAGCTTGTGAAAGACCCCTGCAACAAAAAAATATCCATCCATACCCAAGTAGGATATCATCTTCAACCGCGGCATCATCGCTGCCACACTGCTTCATATTTTCTTTGCTTTGGCGCCAAAAAGATAAGGACAAACTTGTGCATTCAGCAAGCCTACATCAACCTTCACCATCTGTGACTTTGAGTGCCGTCATATATGCACCTTCGGAATGGAAGAGAACTAGGATATGGTTATGGTGCCGTGGTCGGGCTAACCGCTCGGGCAAATAAGAACATCTCTTCAACAACATCACAAAAAGAAAGAACGAATAGCGGTAGTAGCTTATATCGATGAGGAGGAAGAAGATGATCAATCTCCGCAAAACCACCAACCGCTCGAAGACTTGCTCGATCAATGTGGACCGACCTTCAAACACCATAGTTCATGATCTCAACGGAATCCGGGATCCCCAACCCCGCTGGCTCCTAGACGATAAAATTGAAGGGGGTGGTGGGCTAGCCATTTTCCAAAATATAATCGTTGTTTTTTTTAACCTTCATTTTTTGAGCAAAATTGAGAACATATGGGAGGAGCCCACAATTATAATATTAAGATAGAACCCACCTTGGTAAGAATACCACAAATTCGTTTTCGACAGGACTCAAACATGGTCTGCCAGGTTGCACCACTACGCCCCAACCACTACGCTACTGCCTAGTTCATTTTTTTTAACCTTCATCAATATGCAATATACGATAAAATTTATATAGGCTTTTCATTGTAATTGAAATGACGGCCCTGTCTATCTATAATGAGATTGAGCGGAATGGTACGAATGGAGTTGACAAGAGATGGATGACATCTAAACCTGCAAGCAGTACATCCAGTTAAATCAGTTCGATCCTCAACAAAATGCCAGCCAGATTGGCCGAAATAAAAAGAGGGAGTGTGCCAACAAACGCCTGGCCAATGTATTTTCCAGAAAACAAGACACCTTTTCTGCAAAAGTACCGTTCTTCCTTCCTGGCAGTTTACCTTTCCCCTCCCCTGATCCCATCACATCTCTCTCCCGACCGCCCAGTTCACACTCCCCAGAGTCCTCTGCCTCCTACTCGCGCGCCCTAACCTCAGCTCAGATCGCCCCCACTAATCCTCGGCGAAGGAGGTAATAACACCATCCCTACCTGCAATTTCCAGCATCAAGCCGTTAATCCATCTCCGTTAGCTCATGATGCTTTAGCAGTACGCCACCGGCACCTCTTCCTAGGTCAGCCTGCCAAACCTCCGTATCAGGCATGTGGGTGCTAGTTCTGTCGGTTCTTGATTTGGGCATGGATCACCTCGCACTTATTCAGGCAGTAGGTTTCTTTTAGAAGGGCTGGGGTTATTGGACTTTTATTCGTGTACAGATGGGTAAGATAAGAAGATGTCGGCTGTTCCTTCGCAGAAATTGGGTGTGTCAGTTCTGTATGCGTCTGAATCTCAGCATTTGTAGTATGCGATGCTTAATCTGTGCAAGGCTGCTGCTCTTTCTGCAACTTTGAGCTGTGGTGAAATGCCAAATTTGTGCTGGCTTTGCTAAATAGATACTCCTACTTAGATAGGTGAACGATTTTAAAGCGTGGGCTCAGCTTTGTGTCTAGCTATGTTCCCAACTTTTGGTCCCTGCTCACGTGCTCCACTCCCTTCAGAGCAAACCAGTGACGATTTCTTTGAACCGCCAACGCTTCCAATTTGGCGCAGTTGGAGATCTTTGAGCCAAAAGCTCTTCAGATAGCAAGTCAGAATTCCTTGATCTTCAGTTTCCTTCGGTCAGGGTTCAATCCTACCTTGTATTAGTTGTTCTGGTGTTAAATCGAAGTAGTTTACCTTGCAATTCAACATGTTGAAATATCTTTGTTACCGTAAGATAAAGACTCCTTATTGGAAGTCCAACTGTTTTAGTATCACTGTTTTGTGCCCATTCTGCTTGAGAACTTCGGCTGTGATTTGCAGTCTTGGATCAGATAATAGGCTTTCGCCCCGCTATATAGATATAGGAACCAACGATACATCAAGCCAGCTGGGGCCGCAGCACAATCAAGCCCAAAGGAGAAAAACGAGAGAATTTTTTTTTTTGCAGTCTTGGTTCAGACAACGTTATTTCATACGTTGGCACCGAAGAAATTATGTGCTTGTTTGTTTGTTTGTTATGTGCAGTCTTGGAACACCTGCAATGGAGGCTTACCAAAATGGCCCTGTGTCCGATGCATCAGGGATGAAGAACAATGTTATCACTCAAAGACTCGACGACTCTGCTACCGAGACTGCCGGCAAAGACATAGGCTACCTTGACATCTTTGTCCACCAGGCCCGCGACATCCACAACGTTTGCATCTACCAGAAGCAGGACGTGTATGCAAAGCTGAGCCTTACAAGCGACCCACATGTGTCGTGCTCGACCAAGGTGATCAATGGGGGTGGCCAGAACCCGGTGTTCGACGAAGCGCTAAGGCTGGACGTGCGCAGCGTGGAGGCGTCGCTGAGGTGCGAGGTGTGGATGCTGAGCAGGGTGAAGAACTACCTGGAGGACCAGCTTCTCGGCTTTGCCCTCATTCCTCTGGCAGACATCCTGGTGGCTGATGGAAAGCTGGTCCAGGAGTTCTCCATGTCATCCAGTGACCTGCTCCACTCACCAGCCGGGTTTGTGCACCTATCCCTGTCTTACGTCGGTAGCTCCCCAGATGTCATCGAAATCCCATCGTTCAATAAGTCGGCGTCTGCGGTGACCGACTGTGGAAATGGCAGCTTGGATCCTTGTGAGATCGAAAAGATGGAGTTCCCAGACTTGAACATGGCGAACGAGAATCAAATGATGGTCTCCAAGTATTTCGAGATGGACTGTGAGAGTGCAGTGAAGGCTGAGAACTGCAAGTTACCGCAGCATGATGCAGTTGTGCCTGGTCCTGAGATCTCCAAAATCAATACCAAGGAGTATCCTGACGAAAGCCCTGTGAGCTGCGTCTCGGCCACGGGCTCCTCTGCAGAGCTCTACGCCACGCCGCAATCGGTCTCTGAGCCGTCCGAGACCACCGTCGCGGCGGCGTCCTCCACTGAAAGCCAGAGGGAGAAGAGCCAGGGTGTTACTACAGATGGCGAGGCTGATTCTTCTGAAGCCCCATCCAAGGATGAGGTTGCCCAGCCTGCAGGGATCACCGTGAACCTCCAGCTTGGGGAGTCAGTTGTCCAACAGGACTTTGTTGACATGTACATGAAGAGCATGCAGCAGTTCACAGATTCCCTTGCCAAGATGAAGCTCCCGTTGGATATCGGGAACGGTAGTACCTCAACTGATAACGTCGACTCGAGTACAACCGAGAACCCATCGCCCTCGCCATCGAAGGGTCCTAGGGTCTTCTATGGAAGCAGAGCATTCTTCTAAGTTGATGCTGCTAGCTAAGCTGGATCATAGATACTCTGTTGCCTCACTAAGGACTCTCACACGTAAACATGGTATTGCTGATGGTGTTATGATCAGTTATAAAGATGGATAGCTAATAATAATTTCATCAGGGCTGTAGATTCAGCTTGTGTAACATAGTACTACTGTTGCATGGAAATAATTCCATGACACTGCTTATATACATTTAAGTTGCCAAGTATTTGGCGTTAAAAGTATGAAATGCATTCACCTTCAGAAGGCTTTGTTGCACCAGGAAACCACATGTCATCTCCACAATATTCTTTAGTTTCAAAAATTATTAAGATGGTTGGTAACCGCAATGAAACATTACGGTTAAAAATAGATGGCAAATATAGGTAAGGGAGCACAGACATAGTCTTGAATGGACAAGGTGGATTTCACATAGTACAGAGATCCTTGAATTCAGTTTCGATGAGGAAGAAGGGGAAAAAGATGAACTCAAGGCACATTTACGGTCCAATGAAGTGCTGATCAACATAGAATTACAGATATAAAAGGTTCACATGATTCAAACCTCCCTCCAGGGGAGAAATCAGTGATTTCAGGGCTCTAAAATCAACAATTTCAAAAAGGGGAACACTTAAAAATCATCATCATCTTCCTCGGCCATGTGCTTTGCCAGCTCTTCCTCCTGCTGGAGCCTTTCTCGGCGCTTCTCAGCGCTCTCCTTTTCCTTGTGAGAGTTCGGGGGGAACCTCATGGCCTTGACCGCTTCATTATGCATGTTGAGACAGAATGCAATTCTGGAGTTGAATGCAGCCTGGGGTTCATTTGTCGAGTAGACATCACCAGTTTCTTTCGACACCATCCAGCCATTTGCATGGTCTATGGTGGCATCAATTGCACCATCTCTTATGGCCTTGGCTACGATGCACTCCGCATCAGCAACAGGATTCCCAGTGTCTAGCCTTAGCTTCTTCGCAATATCAACAAGGGAGATCCGTGAGTATGAAATGCTGATGTTGCGTAGTCCAGTTCGAATGACATTGTGGCGGAGCCTCACAATCAAATTGTGAGTCCTGTCTGCACTGAAGGTGCTTGCAAATTTGTCTGCGACAGCTCTAAATAGTTCCAAATCCCCAATCCTGACCGCCTAGAGAGCAATAACTCAAATGTTATGACTAGAGCTTTCCAGATAGTAATACGAGGTTTACAAGAAGACTGGAACTTACATTTGTAAGCTCAAAATATGGAGTCAAAGCTTCCTTCATTCCTTTCTGCATGAAAACAGTCCTCTCTGGGATCTCGCCAAGAAGCAGCCTTACTATGATAGCCCATTTATTGCACTGAATCCTAAAGCCAAGAGCTGCGGCCGGTGCCTTCCTAGCAGCTTGCAGGAGGCTTTCTTTAGCATCAGTGTACTCCAACTGAATTGTTCTTATTTTCCCCAAGTAGAAGAGGTACCGGCAGAACTGCAATAAAAAATGTCAACATTTGCTTGAGTGTGCGAATAAATCAGTTATGACTACAGGATGATCTCACACTTCAATCATCACAAAGCAACATTAAACTGTAAGGCATTTTAAAAAGGAGCTTAGAAAGAGACTGGTCTCATAAAATTCAAATTTACTGGTGTAATGCACATCTGAAACACGATACATTCAATGAAGTGCAGATAATGGATGAAAGAGGCAGGTTAATTACTTGCTGGTTTGAATGGGCTTCAAAACGTGGCGCCTTCGACCTAAGTTTTTCCGCTTGGTCATACAAGTTATAGTGGAGGTAATTGCGAAGAAGCAGGTTGAGCAGGGTTTCCTGTTATCATGAGAGAGAGAAAATGCATTTCCTTATATTAGCACAATTTGACAGCATAGCACTTATCAGCGAGAAATAGGAAAACAGACCTACCTGACCAAGCTCATCGTGATGTAAAGTTGCCATTCTATGTAACCCAAGGAGATTACTGTACAAAGAAGCAATATAAGAGAGTGATTACAAGACAGGGTGAATGGAGAGTAGGGAATGATGTAGAGGTTGACATACCCACGAATTTCAGCAAGGGTGTTGGTAAGCTCATACACATATGAATAATAGAAGTACAGCCTAGAAGCCAAAACATCAACAGTTCTCCTGTTCAAGTTCTTCAGACGAGCAATGCTTCCAGTTGCACATGATTTAGCCTAGAGAAAATTGCAGGACTTTATAACTTAATAATATGTTCCATATGCTACACAAAATGTACTCTATACTAGACATACCTCATCGTATTTCTTCTGATCAATGAGGAAAATCAGGACAAGTAATGAACAATATATTTCAATCTCAGGAAGGCCATGCTTGATAGAAATCTGAGTTGCTGGAGCTGTTGCATCAACATCCATCTCAGTTTCATCTTCCTGAAAAGTAATAATATATGCATTGCAGGATTAATGAGTTTTGAATAACAGAATAATACTTTTGAAAGAAAATATAACTTCAAATGTTTTGTTGCCTAAACTATGAAGCAGGTGGCGAAAGTCTAAATTGGCCGGACTTCAAGAGCATCTTTGGCTCCTCAGTCCTCACACAGAAAGACTGATTAACTAAGTATGTAGTAACAAGCTTCCTGTCATTCTAAAAAACTTTAGTTATCTCGTAAATGGCAAGTGGTGATCAGCCTGGTAATCAGTTTAGTGGGTATCATCATGGCAGGCACACATATTTGGCAAAATACACCCTGCAGCTACAACTCCAGCATCAAATTTCCAATGTATCTAAACATACAGCAAGCTCCCACATGCAGAAGGAGAAGAAATAAAGTTGCAAATGAATGACACAAGCAAGCGTGATGCAATTGGAATTTAATCACAGGATGAAAACAGAGGAACTAACTGAAGGCAAATAAGTAAATAATCAGAATTGTATGATTATTTAGAAGAAAGCAGCAAGATGCATGCCATAGGAAGCTGTAAAACAGTTCATTATGCAGTGTGCAGATGATAAATCACATATTAAAGGGAGCACCTATGTGTCCGGTGCCTGATTTTATTTTTTGCTGTCAGTCGATTGATTTTAGCCTAAACTGGACCCCACACCCCCTAAACTAGGGCTCTGGTTCTTCTTTCACCTCCAGCACAAGCCCTAAGCTAGAGCCCCCCCCCCCCCCCCCACACACACACACACACACAAAAAACAGTGAAGGCCCTCGTCCCTCCCCTCCAGATGTGACCGTTGCTGCTCTGCACACTCCCAAAATTGACTGATCCAAAAAAAGATTTATGTAGCCTGATGAATAGCAACCGCGCATATTAAAAGCTACCATCATCAGTACCAGAGTCCAGTTTCACCAAAAAAAATCAGACCAGTTAGGAATTACTACCCCTCGTTTAAAACCAAAAAAATAGATTATAACATGAGTTTTTCCAGCCTCGGATTTGTTCGCCCAGTATAAAACAGGAAAAATCAGTTGCCAGAAGGTTTTGGTACCCTGAAATTATGCAAGTATGTGCCCGTCCCATATGCAAAAATGAAACTGAAATAGAGCTCTGATTTTACAGGATAAGCACCAGAGCTAATATGAAACTGTGAATTACGCATGGCAACAACTATATGTAGCAGTACAAGTATCATCATGGAAGCAACTGCAGTAAAAGGCTGGTCGTGGGTCATGACGAGGCTTTGGTTGGTCAGGCCTTTTACCTTGGGGAGGAGAGAAGTGAGGCGGGCGTATGCGTCGCTGGAGGCGGGGAGGGCGAAGGCGAGGAAGGCCGAGACGTCCCGAGCGGCGAGCCGGCGGCGTAGGCCGACGGTGAGGCGGACGGCGCGGGAGATCCGGCGGACCTCCTTGGAGAGCGACCCCGCCTCGATCACCGCGGCGATCTCCTTCAGATCTGGGGCACGAGCAAATCAGAACAAATCTGACGGACACTGCGGCGCGGGGAGGAAATCCTAGGGTTTGGGGGGAGGGGCGGAGAAGCTTACGGTGAAGGGTGGAGGCGGGCGGTGCCACCGCTGTGGCGGCGGGGGGAGGGGCCGCCTGCGGCTCGCTCATCTGCACGTCCTCTGGCATCCCGGCGGCAGGGGGAGAGTGCGGAGTCGTTGGTGCCGGAGTTGCGGAGCCTTTCGCTTTGTTCCTTACTTGTGGCTTAAGAAGGTCACCTCACACTCGGTGGCTACTTGAGCAAACGCGAAAGCTGAACTAAACAGGGTATTCGGAAAAATTAGAAGGGTTTTTTCTGTAATTTATCTTTGTATATCATCAAAAGTTTAAGAAAAACGGAGCACAACATTTTTCTATATAAAAAAAGTTTACTCCATCAAAGCATCTGCAATTGAACTGGTTAAATCTGGTCCTCTATACGTTCGCGAATGTGATCGAACGTATTCGCGAACAACACCAATCGGATTTTTTTTATCCTTCCGAACAACCACAGTTCATATACAAATTTTTAAATTTAGGAAAAATGCTGAACGTCAGGGCGAAAGCCTCTCCGCCCTAACGTTTTTGTAACTGAAATTGCCACCTACAAGAAAAGAAAATAAAAATTGTCTTCTCTGTAAAAACTTGCCATGTGCTTGCAACTAACGTTGACAACTGTTTTTAACTAAAATTGTCAACCAAAACGTTTGGAATTGCCATCCATTCCTGACGATTGGCACTTATCAAGGTCCTAAATCTACGCATGTTCATCATATAGTACGAAAATTTCTTAATTTAATATCTGATGAAACAAAATAAACAACAATTCAATATTTAATACAATAAAATAAACAACAATTCATTACATTTTAAAATAAAATTAATATTTCATACATAGATTGTCGATACACGAATGAATCAAACATCATTGTTGCGCTGGTTAATCCTCTTCTTCATGCCAATCAACCATTTTTTTGTTTTTATCATTCAAGAGGCTAGTGTCTTGTATCATGATCATCGACTCCACCGTCACTCTTACCGGCCTCAATCTATCTATCTTGAGCTCTATTTCTTACAATTTTGTCTTCTTTTCAAGCTTCTATTTTACAATCTCCTTTGCTTTTCCAATTCTATTTTCTACCTTTCAATGTATCTCTCACGATCAAACTTTAGTTTTTCCTTTTGCACATCTAAGAACATCTTGTACCACTCATTTTTCTTCACTTAATAGCCTTCAATTTCAATGTAAGCCTCAGCGGGCCTCCTTTCGCCACACGGGGGGGGGGGGGGGCTTAACCATAGGTCTTGTCTTATATTTTGGTAACACTAACATTGTAACCCTTTCTCGCGAGGTGTTCACCCCCCCCACACACACACACACATAATAAAAAGCAAGTAGGAGAAGATATTGTCTTTCACCATGAGGTCCCAAACTTGGGTAACCCATGAGCTCTCCTTTCTGGTACTTTTGATCCATAATCCATCGTACCAGGTTCACTTATGGTTTTCTGCACCATCAATCGTCTGTGTGGCACGCATTTCGCTTGTTGCCCCATCACGGGCGATTCAGTTCTTCTTCCACTTGTTTCCTATTACCTGTCGGTTCCTCTTTGGCACGTCGGACGGTATGTCCGGCCTTTCATTTTCTCTTCTTGTCCATTCAATCCATCATTTTTCCATCTTCTTTGTGCCATTTTGAATGTCATCAAAGAAGGTTTGCCACTTTGGTTTCCCATTCAATTCAACTAACAATGGGACAACATGAATATCTTCTCCTCAGTTTGTTGGTACAAGCTCGTCGCCAAATATTTATGGCTTTGAACTCTGATATCACTTTGGTTCCGACCTACCCCTTGTGAGTAGTAACCAACATACTTGCTCATGTTCCTTTGGATGGTGGACCATCTATGTTGAAGAGATCTCGCATTTGTGATTGGTATCTATATCTCTTATAAAGAAAAACCCCACTGAGATACATTTATGTTTTTTTATCTTAACATGCAAGCTATCTACATTACACACTATTGTAGCCAATTATTTGTCCATGTCATCCACTTAAAAATCTTACTAAGATGCATGCATTTATGGTATCTATCTTAACATGCAAGATATCCACATCACTTACTATTGTAGCCAAGCGTTTGTTCATGTACATCCACTTTCATTTTATATCTTTTCAATTTACATTGTAGAGTTTTATAGATATTTCCGCTGCAACGCGCGGGGTATTCTTCTAGTTGATTAAATGTGGGATCACATAGTGTTTATCTACATTATAATGTTTGTGAATTGGTCCTCAATATTTTAACTCATTTTTTCTAGTTTGACATACGGGAACCATGCTTATGGCCAACCAGACTTCAACCAACAAAACATCTTCAAATTGTGTGAATGTTAGACCTTTTGGCTTCATTATCTTCTTATTTTTAACTTTTGATGTTTCCCCAACTTCAAACAAAGGGGAATTGGTATTCCCCATGTCAAAATGCAAAGGCTATTGACCATCATTAATCATATTTTGTATTATTTTGTCAAAGAATATGCATCACAACTAAACCATCATCCAACGAGATTGATCGAACAACATGTGTAACAAATGAATAATACAAGTAACATATGGAACAAAAAATGTATCGTGTATTATTGGGCATTTCGTTGAACAACGAGTAGATATGTGATAACAAGTTGGTAATCCCCCAAGTGTAGGGAGATGTAGCGAGCAGCAAGTTTCCCCCAATGAAGAACAAGGTTATCGAACCAGAAGGAGCTCCAAATCTTGACAACTCAAACATAACCTGCATACAAGTAACAACAACACTTTGCACCCAACAGATGGCAGGAGGGTTGTCAACACCCTGTCTTGCTAATTATAAGACTAAACAATAGATGTATTTGATTTATAGTGAAACATAATAGCAGCAAAGTAATAAAAGATTGTAGCAAGTATGATGAAAATAGACCTAGGGGTAAAGCATCCACTAGTAACATCTCTCTCAAAGCATCAAGGTGGAGTAAATAAATTATAGTTGTGCAAGTGACAAATTATGACATTCATGGTTATGATCATTCGTGGCATAATTAATATGGGTATTACATCCGTGATAAGTAGATGTTGTTTCTTCATCTACTTCTACTACTATTACTCCACTCCCAAGACCGTTATTCAACATGCATCTCAAAATATTAAGTTTACAAGTAAACAGAGTAATGCATAAAGTCAGATGGCATAATGTAGACAGGAAGAAGTTGTTGGGGATCGGCGCAGAAAATAAAAAAATTCCTACCTACGAGTCCCGAACCCAAGATCTATCCTATGCTGATGTATGTAACGGAAGGAATCGGTGTTCATACCTTTGAAGACCGAAAGAGGGAAACGTTCCTCGAACGTGGTTGGCGTAGACTCTGATCCTACGACCTCCCTGTCGTGTTGAAGAACCTCCGACGATGAAGTAGCACCACACGTGTAGTGCCTCGCGGTATTACACACGTACGGTGCAACCGACGTCCCTCCGGGCTCCGAACCAGAAGAGCAGCGGAAAGAAGATTGATACGGACCCCGATTCCGGCACCGCGACAGCGTCCGGATGATGGTGAAACCCCCAACCAGGTGCAAACTCCAAACCAGGGGAGTCCGCTCTAGGTCGGAGAAAGAGAGAGAGAGAGAGAAACTCAATGTTATGTTGAAAAAGGCACCCCCACCCCTCCTTATATAGGCCAAGGAGGGGCTCCACCCCCTCCCCTTCCCCCATGTGGGACTAAACCCCCAAGGGGGGGAGTGGTGCGGCTAGGAGGGGGGATGGGCCCCTCCCTTGGCGCCAAGCCCAAGGGGGGAGGCTCCCCCTTCCCCTCATGGACTTTTTAAGGCCCAAATACCTTTTCACCTTTTTAATTAATTATTTAAATCATTTTTAATATTTAATTCTCTTAATTAAATAATAAAACATAATTAAACATTAATATATATTATTTTGAACCTTTCAAAATATCCGGAACAACTTCCGGCACCTCCCGGTACATTTCCGGTGTTTTCTCTCTTTTCACCGATGATCCCGAATCAATCCTTAATGCATCGATTGCCCTTTAGTGTGACACCCTACGGTCCGGGAAATAGTAGACATGATCGAGACACTCTCTGACCAATGACCATCATGTGGGATCTGGTTACAATCCTTGATGTGCCCCTACGCTTCCATCGAATAAACTTCATCGCTGTTGAATCGTTAACAATATGACTTGATCCCTTTGTGCTTCGGTACTATGTTTGTCCGAGGTATGATCGTCGGTATCCAATGCCTAGTTCTTCCTCGTCTCCGACATAACATATTTACTCGTCTGTGAATATTACATCTCTTGTGACCTAGTCACTTGCTTGCAAGCTATTGATGCAACACCACCGAGTGGGCCCAGAGTACCTATCCGTCACTCGGATTGACAAATCCCGCTCTGATCTATTTCATACTCCTCAACATATCTACTTCAGAATAACCAAGATACACCTTTTCAGTGACCATGTTTCAGTGTAACGGTTAATGCACTCAAAGCATCCTAATAGATAGCAATTATGTATGATCATCACGGTCTAAGGATTCAGACACTATGTTATTAAGTCATCGCAATGCTGAACTTATGTGACTTGATCACACTGCAATGCTTAAGGTGGGTGTGTGTCCATCACATCATTCTCCTAATGATATGACCTCATTGTCAATAGACTATTATGTTCTCATGATCAGGAAACCTTGATCATCAATTGCCCAATGAGCTAGTATGCCTGAGTTTAAGTAGGGACCAGGTTGTTATATATCACACGTGTATTAATGTTTCCGCTTAATACAGTTCTAGCACAATATATAACGTATTATGAACAAACAGATATGTGACAAATATCTTTATTAATTTGCCTCTAGGGCACATATCCAACAGTCTCCCACATGCACTAGAGTACAAATTACACTAGTTTACATCAGGTATGTATCTAACACCAATAGTCTCTCGGTGTTGTTCAAAATTGGCTTGTGGAAGAGGTTTAGACATTGGGTCTGACGGATTCAGATCCGTATGTATTTTGCAAATCCTAGTATGACCATCCTTGACGTTGTCCCGCGTCACATGGAAACGCCGGAGAATATGCTTAGCTGTAGGGTGAGTCCTCGGCTCCCTTGTGTTAGCAATGGCACCCGTATTGTCGCAATAAATGCTAACAGGGTCAGTGCAACTAGGGAATACGCCAAGCTCGATGACGAACTTTTTCAGCCAATGCGCTTCGTTTGACGCTTCGCAAGCGGCAATATACTTCGACTCCATCGTAGATTGGGCGACGAGTGACTGCTTGCCGCTCCTCCAACTAATCGCACCACCATTCAACATAAACACGTATCCCTTCTGGGATTTTGAGTCATCGGGATCAGTACCAAGACTGACATCGACGTAACCTGTTACGGCGAGCTCTTCTTCACATCCTCCATAGACAAGAACCAGATCCTTAGTTCTTCGTAAGTACTTAAGGACGTTCTTCACTGCAATCCAATGATCCATTCCAGGATTACTTTGGAAACGATTAGTCAGACTAACCGCCAGGGCCACATCTGGTCGAGTACACAGCATAGCATACATGATAGAACCTATGGCTGAGGCATAGGGCTTTGAGGACATTTCCTCCCTTTCTTTTGCTGTTGCTGGGCATTGAGTCACACTCAATTTACTTCCTTTCATAATGGGCAAGAGGCCTCTCTTGGCGTTATCCATATTGAACCTCTTCAATATCTTCTCAATGTAAGTTCTCTGACTCAGTGCTAATAGGCGTCTTGATCTATCTCTATAGATTTTAATGCCTAATATGTATGCAGCTTCACCTAGGTCCTTCATGGAAAATTGTCCATTCAAATATTCCTTTACCCCCTCTAGAAATTTCACATCATTCCCTATCAATAATATGTCATCCACATATAGTACTAGGAATGCCACAGAGCTCCCACTCGCTTTCTTATAAACACAGAATTCTTCTTCATTTTGGACAAATCCAAAAGCTTTGATCACCTCATCAAAACGAAGATTCCAGCTCCGAGATGCTTGCTTCAACCCATAAATGGACCGTTGAAGTTTTCATACCTTACCAGCGTCCTTAGGATCAATAAAACCTTCCGGTTGTACCATATACAACTCTTCCTCAATTTTTTCATTTAGGAACGCGGTATTCACATCCATCTTCCATATTTCATAATCGTAATAGGCAGCAATTGATTAGCAATATCCAGATAGACTTTAGCATCGCTACGGGAGAGAAAGTCTCATCGTAGTCAACTCCTTGAATTTGTCGGAAACCTTTTGCGACAAGTCGAGCTTTATAGACAGATACGTTTCCGTCTGCGTCGGTCTTTTTCTTGAATATCCACTTATTCTCGACGGCCTTTCGGTCCTCGGGAATATCCACCAAAGTCCATACTTTGTTGGCATACATGGAGTCTATCTCGGATTTCATGGCTTCCAGCCATTTCTCGGACTCGGGTCCCTCCATTGCTTCTTTGTAGTTCGCAGGTTCGTCAGGTTCATTTAACATGACTGCATTGACAAGTTGCCCATAAAACTGAGTTTTTACTCGGGCTCTTGATGACCTGCGGGGTACAATAGGATCCTCTTCATCTTGATCATGATCATCATGTATGTCACGATCGTTATGAATATCATGATGACCGTTCTCTTCAGCTCCCACTATGGATGATGGTTCCGGAACAACTTCCATTGCCATTTCTTCCACTTGGAGTGATTGGTCAATCATCTCGTTGAGGTCTATTTTCCTCCCACTCAATTCTTTCGAAAGAAACTCTTTCTCAAGAAAGCATCCAATCTTGGCGACAAACGTTTTGCCCTCAGACTGGTTGTAGAAGGTGTATCCAACGGTTTCCCTTGGATATCCCACAAAGATGCACTTATCCGCTTTTGATTCGAGTTTGTCAGGCTGAAGTTTCCTAACATAAGCCTCACAACCCCAAATCTTCAAGTGAGACAACTTTGGTTTCTTGCCATGCCATTCCTCAAATGGTGTTGTCTTTACGGATTTGGAAGGTGCCCTATTAATAATGTAAGCGACAGTTTCTAATGCACACCCCCAGAATGACACAGTTAAGTCGGTATGAGACATCATCGATCGTACGCTATCCAATAGAGTTTGATTACGTCGCTCAGAAACACCGTTACGCTGAGGTGTACCTGCCGGCGTAAGTTGTGGTATGATGTGCGAGGTAATGATAGTGATTTCTCGCCCTTCGTTGGTGAGCCCCAAGTGGAAGGCGTGATGTAGCACAACAACAAATTTCCCTCGGTGAAGATACCAAGGTTTGTCTCCAGTAGGACTCCGGAGATGATAAGTAGGTGTCAGTGGCGCAACTGATGCGGACCTGCACACAGACACAGATAACTTTGTTCCCAACGAAGTTCAGAGAGGTTGTCAGTCTCTCCGGTCTTGTTGTTTACAAAGGATAAAACGCAAGGGATAATAATAGCAACTTGAAAGTAAATGCAGAAAAGTAAATATAGCGTGGAAATAATGATAAGGATATGGACCGGGATACGTGATGTTCGCTAGTGATGTATCTCTCCCAAAATACGATAAAATTGCTATGCGAGGTAAACAAATTACAGAAAGGCAATTGACAGGATTAAGAACGCACCGCAATGCTAATTATGCTACAAAAGAAAGGAAGAGGTTCAAAAGCACAGGCAGTACGCCAAGGTAAGTAGACCGAAATCCATCTGCATCTACTACTAATCATCCACCTTGAGATATCTATCCAGAACATCTCGCTGGTATTAAGTTGCGAGCCCCACCCAAAGTGTAAACCTAAAGCAACAGACAACTGCATCAAAAAGAACTCTGCGTAAAGTAAACAATCCTTGTAACCGCGGTTACAAGCACCGTTGTTTTCCCCCTTGTGGCAACAACACATCCCCTAGACTCATGTTTCTGTCACTCAAGCGTGTCATCGGGGGGCATGAACCCACAATCTAGCACAACGCTCCCTCTTGGAGTCACTACCTACTACTTGACCAAAGCAATAAACAACAACGGAGAACATGCAAGAATTACTTAGGAACAAAAATATAAGAGATAAAAACCAAATATATTACTCTATCACAATCTGAACATAATCTCATAATCCATCAGATCCTATCAAACTCAACATAGCAATAGCAGAAATATTACAAAGGTGCCTCGACCATGTAGGGCAGCTCACGAGGTCTAAACAATGAAGATCAAAGAGGGGAGGAGAACATCACATAGCTACTGATCACGGACCCATGGTCCAAGGAAAACTACTCACGAGACATCCGGGGAGCATCCATGGTGGAGAGGAGACTCCCGGAGGTCAATACTCCCTCCGGCAGGGTGCCGGGAAGAGGTCTTCTGGTGCTCCCGATCTTCGGAAGCGCGGCGACGACGGAACAGAGGCGAGTTCGCGGAATAGGGTTCTGCTTCTGGAGTTTTCCCGTGACGGGGGATAAATAGGCGAAAGGGGGCAGCCAGAGGTGGGCCAGGGGCCCCAGGCGCCCCCCTGGCGCGGCCAGGGGTGGGGCCGCGCCGGGTGGCCGCCTGGGCCCCCCTGGCTCCCCTCTGGCCCCTCCCGGGCTCTTCTCGAAGCTTCCGTCACGCTGATTTTTATCTGAATTTTCCCGAATTTTTATGGCACTTTTTATATGGGGGAAAACTGAAATAGAAAAACAGCAGAAAACAGGAACTGGCACTGGGGTGCACTGAGTTAATAGGTTAGTACAAATATGATCAAAAGTGTATGAAAGTGTAACTAGATCATAGCAATATCACACAAAACATGCATGGAGCAAGCAGAAATTATAGATACGTTTTGGACGTATCAACATCCCCAAGCTTAATTCCTGCTCGTCCTCGAGTAGGTAAATGATAACAGCATAATTTCTGTGGTGACATGCTAGCAACCATATAAGAACTGTGAAAAGTAAAGCAATCAAGGTTAGAGATTCAATTCAAGTCATAACAGGCAAGAGTCTATATTAGCATTGAAACAAGTAACAAAAGAACAAAAGGTGCAAGAGCTCTCGCTGTCCGTGACTAGAATGTCTCCAAATGGTGTTTGCGTGCAAGAATGGGGATAGGGAATACGATAAAAAAGTATTTTTGTGTTGAGAACTCAATCTACTAAAGTTTCACACTTGGTCCTCTTTGGGATCTCATCTTGACTCGTCCCCAGACCACTAGCCAGGTACAAGTCAATTTGATCCACTCCTTTTCGATATTTCGAGCACTCATGCAATGGATGAGCGTAAGCACGAGAGTTGACACTTAGGATTGCAAAGAGAGAAGTACGGAGGAGGAAGACAAAAAGGATGAGAAAGGCTCACATCAATGAGGACAATCATAGGCAAGAGATGCCAAATGATAGATATGATGTGAGGAGTAGGGATTGCCATGCAACGGATTCACATACGAGCTAAGAAGCTCTCCAATGGAACTAGTGGGGGTGCATCTAACTTGCTTGCTCATGAAGACCTAGAGCTCTTTTGAGGAGGCTCTTCCTTGGAATATGCAAGCCAAGTTCTATAGTGTGAAGGTCCCCACATAGCTATATGCATAATGATCATCTCTATGGAGTACAAGGATATAAAGGGAGTACTAGTGTGGATCTCTCAAAAGGATAGTAGTGTTGCCCCTTTCTCTCTTTTTATTTATTTTTCTCTTTTTTCTATTTTTTTGTATTTTTTTGTGGCCTCAATGGCTCTTTCTATTCAACTCTCATTTGTCCTCTTTGGGATCTTTTAATGTGTCCACTTTGGGATCTTTTCCTCACTTAAGGGCAACACTCTAATTTACAAGAAGGTAAAGGAGATCTTTCACACTTTACAAGGTACTCAAAATCATAAAGAAGATGTAACTATCATGATGTATGCAATGTATGTCGCTGCCAGTGTAGCAGGAACATGTATGACATGAAGATCAAGTCATGAAGAGGGGGAAGTTGCATGGCAATGTAACTCGGAAAGGCTATGGAAATGCCTTGATAGGTAGGTATGGTGGATGTTTTGAGGAAAGATAAAGGGAGGCTTATGATGACAGAGCGTATCATGCCAAGGGTTTGGAAGTACCGGCGAAGGTGGACACCAACTCTCGGAGTGAGAAGAAGGCAATGCACGGCACGGGAAAGGCTAGCAAAATATGGGAAGGTGGAAGTGTCAACTCTCAATACTTACATTAGTCCGAAGAACTCATGCACTTATTATCGGTAACTCTCAATCTAATAAGGAGGTTCACAAAGAGACAAGTACCCCGAGGAGGAGTGTATGGGGGTTTGGTTATCCTTGCGCATCCTCGACTCATGGTATGTGAGTGTTCTCTCATATTCGACCCCTCAGAAGAGTAGTGATCTATCTAGTAGCTAGAGTTCTCAACTAGTTTTGTAGGTTTTGAAAATAAACACGGATTGCCCAAAATACGACACCTATCACTAATAGGCAAGAGCTCTTGACACCAAAAGTTCAAACATTACTCACATCAATACCTCAAAACCATTGCAAGCTACTACTAAAATTAAATAGCAACCTCAATTACCTACTTTCAAGACAAGACACAACTCAGTGCAACAACCAACTCTCTTAACAAGATAAACATGAAAACTAAAAAGAGTTGCAGCAACAAACTAAAACAAAAGCCAAGGCTCTTGCTAAAGACAAACTAAGACTAAGACTAAACATGGCAGTAGCTATGAAAAGATAAAGAACACACAAGAAGATTTCTAGATTTTGAAAGCGGAGCGTGTTTCTCTCCCACACAAAGTAAGACAGGACCTAACTTGTTATGAACAGCAAGCAAAGCTAAAGAAAAATAAAACCTAAGAGCGAGATGCTCCAAGCATAGCACATAACGCATGAAGTGATAAAAATATAGTGAGACGAAGGACGAACTGATGATTGTTGATGGAGAAGGGGATGCACGGGGGCATCCCCAAGCTTAGACGCTTGAGTCTCCTTGAATATTTATTGGGGATGCAAGGGGGCATCCCCAAGCTTGAGCGCTTGACACTCCTGGATCTTCTTTCATCATCTTCCATCGCACACTTGAAAACTCCCTTCATACATAACTCATCATAAGCTGATTAGAGAGGTTAGTACCCTTAATAAATAATTTTTTTCCACTGGATATAAAGATATTCTTGAAGAGCTACTGTTTCTCAAGAGTGCCAAAGAGTTTTTGCAAAGAAAAAAACAAGCTTAAGGTTTGCAAAAGTTAGGAGAGACAAAACGTGGCAGAATCTATGAAAAACAGAACAACAGATAGTAAAGAATTTTTAGGGGTACTTCTGCAACTCAAATAAAAAAACTCAGAACATACGGAAGTTTCGTAATTGTATAGAGCATACTGTGTAAAAAATTTAGCTCAAAAAGATGAACTGGGATTTTTCTGGAATTTTTCTGGTCACGAGGACAGAATCTGTTTTCTGGACAGCATGTCACAACTTTTACTTCCTTTGCCGTAAGAGGCTATAACTTGGCTCAAAGCTGAAAAATAAAGATACAATGATGTTGCTACAGAACTAAAAATCATCAAGACACAACAAAAGCAAAAAGAAAAACCTAAATTCGTTGCGGGCTGCCTCCCGAAAGCGCTTCTTTAAAGCCATTAGCTAGGCTTAATGCAAAAAGAGGAATCAAGTTTTATCAAGAGAAAGAGAATAACTAGCCCGAGTAACGGACTCAAAAGGTAACTTGATTTTCTTTCTAGGGAAGTGTTCCATCCCCTTTTTAAATGGGAATTGGAATTTTATATTCCCCTCTTTCATGTCAATAACCGCACCAACAGTGCGAAGAAAAGGATGTCCCAAAATAATTGGACATAAAGGTTCACACTCTATATCCATAACAATAAAATCAACGGGAACATAGTTGTCATTGACAATGATAAGAACATCGTCGATCTTCCCTAAAGGTTTCTTTACGGAAGAATCAACAAGACGAACACCAAAAGAACAAGGCTCAAAAGGTTTCAATTCAAACATATCAAATATTCTTTTGGGCATAACGGAGGTACTAGCTCCAACATCACATAAAGCATAGCAAGAGAAGTTATTTAATTTAATTTTGATCATAGGGTCCCAACCATCATCTAGATTCCTAGGTATGGAGGCTTCTACTCTAAGCTTCTCCTCCCTAGCTTTGATGAGAGCATTTGTGATATGCTCCATGAAGGCAAGATTAAGTGTGCTAGTGTGGGGGTCTCTAGACATTTTGTGTAGCAAGCTAATAACTTCTGAGAGGGTGCAACTATCAAAATCAATATCACTACTATCAAAGGTGGTAGTAGTGTCATCTAGGCTCACTTGCTTGAAACCCTCTATGTTCATAGGAGTTTCTTTTTCTACGGTTGAGGTATTAGCATCACCATTAATAGGTCCAACGGGACTAGGAGTGCATTGGGTGCTAATAGTTTGGGTGTCCTCAACAATTTGGATAGTGGCAACTGTGTGGTGTGTAGGAAGGCTCTTAATTCTATCCTCTTCCTATTTTTCTCTAGCCCATCTTTCTTTAAGTTTAGCCATCATCCTAATGTTTTCATTGATTTGTAACTGGATAGCATTAATAGGAGTGGCCTTATTCTCCTCAAGGGGGGAGGTTCTAATTTTGAGCATCTCAATATCAAGGGCTAAGCTTTCTACCTTCAAAGAGAGATTATCTATTTTAGATAATTTCTCTTCTACGTTTTTGTTGAAGGCTTTTTGGGTAGTGATAAAGTCTCTAAGCATGCTTTCTAATTCAGAAGAGGGTTTCTTGTTGCTAGGGTAGGTGTTGTTGTTCCCATAGTTGGATGGAAACGGTCTAGGATTGCTAGCAAAATTTCCCCTATAAGCATTGTTGTTGAAGTTGTTTCTAGCAATAAAGTTCACATCTACTTGTTCTTGAGCAACCAAAGAATTTAAAGGAACATCATGAGGATCAATAGAGGGTTGCTTGGTAAGTAGAGACATAATTAAGTCAACTTTTTCATTGAGGGAGGTAATTTCCTCGACAGAGTTTACCTTCCTACCTGTTGGAGCGCGTTCGGTGTGCCATTGGGAATAATTGGTCATCATTTCATCGAGAAGCTTCGTGGAAGCACCAAGTGTAGTTGACATAAAGGTTCCTCCCGCAGCCGAATCTAACAGGTTCCGCGAGGTAAAGTTCAAGCCTGCATAAAAAGTCTGGATAACCATCCAGGTAGTCAAACCATGTGTAGGGCATTTCTTAACAAGAGATTTCATTCGTTCCCAAGCTTGGTCAACGTGTTCATTATCCAATTGCTTAAAATTCATAATATTACTCCTCAATTGGATAATATTAGCAGGAGGGTAGTACTTTCCTATAAAAGCATCTTTGCACTTATCCCAAGAATCTATGCTATTCCTAGGCAAAGATTGAAACCAGATTTTAGCATCTCCCCTTAAAGAGAAGGGAAAGAGCTTGAGCTTAACAACATCACCTTCTACTTCTTTATACTTTTGCATATCACATAATTCAACAAAATTATTCAAGTGTAAAGCAGCATCATCTCCAGCACCAGAGAATTGATCTCTCATAACAAGGTTTAGCAAAGCAGGTTTAATTTCATAAGAGGTAGCTGAAGTGGCAGGTGTGGCAATGGGAGTGCAGATAAAGTCTTGGTTGTTGTGACTAGTGAAGTCACACAACTTGGTGTTTTCAATGGAACCCATAGTAGCAGCAAGTGTGGCAGATTTTTTTGTAGTTTTTGATAAAAGACACAAAGATAAAAACTGAAAGATAAACTAACAAGACAAAAAACAAAGGTAAAGGGTAGTGTGCAACTCCCCTATCTTAGCACTCGGAGTCCCCGACAACGGCGCCAGAAATTTGGCTTGATGTGCGAGGTAATGATAGTGATTTCTCGCCCTTCGTTGGTGAGCCCCAAGTGGAAGGCGTGATGTAGCACAGCAGCAAATTTCCCTCGGTGAAGATACCAAGGTTTGTCTCCAGTAGGACTCCGGAGATGATAAGTAGGTGTCAGCGGCGCAACTGACTCGGACCTGCACACAGACACAGATAACTTTGTTCCCAACGAAGTTCAGAGAGGTTGTCAGTCTCTCCGGTCTTGTTGTTTACAAAGGATAAAACGCAAGGGATAATAATAGCAACTTGAAAGTAAATGCAGAAAAGTAAATATAGCGTGGAAATAATGATAAGGATATGGACCGGGATACGTGATGTTCGCTAGTGATGTATCTCTCCCAAAAGACGATAAAATTGCTATGCGAGGTAAACAAATTACAGAAAGGCAATTGACAGGATTAAGGACGCACCGCAATGCTAATTATGCTACAAAAGAAAGGAAGAGGTTCAAAAGCACAGGCAGTACGCCAAGGTAAGTAGACCGAAATCCATCTACATCTACTACTAATCATCCACCTTGAGATATCTATCCAGAACATCTCGCTGGTATTAAGTTGCGAGCCCCACCCAAAGTGTAAACCCAAAGCAACAGACAATTGCATTAAAAAGAACTCTGCGTAAAGTAAACAATCCTTGTAACCGCGGTTACAAGCACCGTTGTTTTCCCCCTTGTGGCAACAACACATCCCCTAGACTCATGTTTCTGTCACTCAAGCGTGTCATCGGGGGGCATGAACCCACAATCTAGCACAACGCTCCCTCTTGGAGTCACTACCTACTACTTGGCCAAAGCAATAAACAGCAACGGAGAACATGCAAGAATTACTTAGTAACAAAAATATAAGAGATAAAAACCAAATATATTACTCTATCACAATCTGAACATAATCTCATAATCCATCAGATCCTATCAAACTCAACATAGCAATAGCAGAAATATTACAAAGGTGCCTCGATCATGTAGGGCAGCTCACGAGGTCTAAACAATGAAGATCAAAGAGGGGAGGAGAACATCACATAGCTACTGATCACGGACCCATGGTCCAAGGAAAACTACTCACGAGACATCCCGAGAGCATCCATGGTGGAGAGGAGACTCCCGGAGGTCAATCCTCCCTCCGGCAGGGTGCCGGGAAGAGGTCTTCTGGTGCTCCCGATCTTCGGAAGCGCGGCGGCGGCGGAACAGAGGCGAGTTCGCGGAATAGGGTTCTGCTTCTGGAGTTTTCCTGTGACGGGGGATAAATAGGCGAAAGGGGACAGCCAGGGGCCACGCCAGGGGGGCGCCTGGGCCCCCTGGCTCCCCTTTGGCCCCTCCCGGGCTCTTCTCGAAGCTTCCGTCACGCTGATGTTTTATCTGAATTTTCCCGAATTTTTCTGGCACTTTTTATATGGGGGAAAACTGAAATAGAAAAACAGCAGAAAACAGGAACTGGCACTGGGGTGCACTGAGTTAATAGGTTAGTCCAAATATGATCAAAAGTGTATGAAAGTCTAACTTGATCATAGCAATATCACACAAAACATGCATGGAGCAAGCAGAAGTTATAGATACGTTTTGGACGTATCATGGTACGATGCCACAAGTCTTAAGATGATCGCCAAACTCATGACTTAAATACTCGCCTCCTCGATCAGATTGAAGGTGCTTGATTTTCTTCCCGAGTTGATTCTCGACCTCACTCTGAAATTCCTTGAACCTTTCAAAGGTTTCAGACTTATGTTTCATTAAGTAGATATACACATATCTGCTTAAGTCATCTGTGAAGGTCACGAAGTAACGAAGACCATTGCGTGTGGGGACGTTCATAGGTCCACATACATCTGAATGTATGATCCCTAACAAGTCTTCCGCACGCTCCATTGTTCCATCGAATGGAGTCCTTGTCATCTTGCCCATAAGGCATGGTTCACATGTGTCAAGGGATCCAAAATCCAATGAATCCAGAAGTCCATCATCATGAAGCTTCTTCATGCGCTTTTCACCAATATGACCAAGTCGACAATGCCACATCGTCATGTATTCTTCGCCACTAGGTTTTAATCTTTTGGCCTCTACGTTATCAATATGAAGTATATCACAATCGAGATTAAGAATGAATAAGCCATTTTTCTCCGGTGCGTGAACATAAAACACATCATCCTTATAAATCGCACAACCAATTGTATCTGACTTAAAAGAATAGTGGTCTCGCTTCAAGCAAGAACCACTAACGATGTTCACACTCAATGCGGGTACATAGTAGCACTTATTCAAAATCAAAACTAATCCCGAAGGGAGACTAAGATGCTTCGTGCCGACCGCCACCACTTCAATCCGGCAGCCGTTTCCCACGCGCATCGTCACTTTATCTTTCATCAAGCGTCGCCTATTCCGTAGCCCCTGAGAGGAGTTAGAAATATGAGCAACAGATCCTGTATCAAATATCCAGGATTTGTTCCCAGCGCTTGTTAAGAAAAGATCAATAACGTGTATATCAAATATACCTTTGTCTCTTCTGACAATCTTGCCAGCCTTCTTATCCTATAGGTACTTGGGGTAGTTGTGTTTCCAGTGACCATCACCCTTGTAGTAGAAGCACTCAACACCGGGCTTGGGTCCAGGTTTGGGTGCCTTACAAGGAGTGACAACTGGCTTGTCACCCTTCTTCGGGCTTCCCTTCTTTCCCTTCTCCTTCTTGCCAGACTTCTTGAATTCAACGGTCTTGTTGACCATGAATACATCATGCTCCTTCTTGATCTCAACCTCAGCAGTTTTCAGCATGGCGAACAACTCAGAAGGGGTCTTAGTCATCCCCTGCATGTTGTAGTTCAACACAAAGCCTTTGTAGCTAGGGGACAACGACTGCAGCACCCTATCAACAGCAAGTTCATCTGGAATCTGACATTCCAGAGCATTCAAGCGTTGAACGTAGCCAGACATCTTGACCACGTGCTCACTAACACGGCTATGCCCATCCATCTTTGCTGAGAAGAAAGCTTCAGAAGCCTCATAACGTTCAACCCTGGCTTGGGGTGCAAAGACGGCCTTGATGTCGGTGATTATCTCATATGCACCCATCCTCTCAAAGCGTTTCTGTAGCTCAGCCTCCATGGAGTAAAGCATTCCACTCTGGACAAGGTTGTAATCATCCGTCTTGGAGAGGTAGACATTCTTCTCATCCTGACTAGCGTCTGCTGGTGGTTCGTCACCTAACGCGGCCTCTAGTACGTATGCCATCTTGAGGGGAACGAGGAGAATCCTCAGAGTGCGGAACCAGTTGGTGAAGTTTGACCCATCGGTTTTCAGTTTGTCTTTGTCTAGGAATGACCCTAAGTTGAATGAGGGGCGAGGTGCAGTCTACAATGGTTATTTTCAAAACACATATTTAGACTTTGTTCATAATTGGAGTTCAATTTTAATTAATTCTAAAACTCCCACTTAGTTAAACATCTCTCCAAATTTACTAAGTGATTAACATAATCCTAGTTTGAATGATCGTCCTCGAATATCACACGGCCGACGACACATCTCCCTAGGTAGGCCATCATGCCAATCATATCCGTTATATGACTCATGCTTAACCTTTCGGTCATCTGTATCCCAAGCTCATATCTACATATGTCAAGCCTGCCAGTCGAACCTTAGTGTATGGCTGTTCAGCAAGGCCATATCTACATATGCTAGGCTTGCCAAACCCAACCTCATGCGATCGCTAATGTATGTATGACACCCGATCGTCACGGCATGCCTATCATAAAGAGATCCTTCCAGGCGGTGCCCACTAAGGGAGAATACAATCATGGTATTGAGAGAGATTATCCTATCATGCTACCGTCGCATATCTAGCATATTAGCAAGACAGGAAGTAAAACCGTAAATCATACAAGCTATGATCCCCCCTTACATGCAAATTAAAGTTAAAACGCCTTCTACTTTATCTTTTGCAAGTTTTACGTGGCTGCTACGGGGTTTCGAGAGAGAACCGCTTTCTATCCTGCGAAAACAAGCCACAACACCAATCCTGCAATCGTCTCTATTACACCCCTGTCGGGGCCCTCCGTTGCAAACGTCTTCGCGTCGCTAATGTTAGAGAGACAAACACCCCCATCCACTTATATGGTACAAGCCATATGTCAAGCGTGGAACCAGTCTCGCGTAAACGCGTAAGGTCGGTCGGGGCCGCTTCATCAGGACATTGCCGCAACGCTAAACGAGTACACGTGGGAGGGTAACAATTGGAGAATTGATGCCCACATCCTAGATGTGTTCTACCCGTACAATACATCTACGCATAGCCTTGCTCTGATACCACTATTGGGGATCGGCGCAGAAAACAAAATTTTTCCTACCTACGAGTCCCGAACCCAAGATCTATGCTATGCTGATGTATGTAACGGAAGGAATCGGTGTTCATACCTTTGAAGACCGAAAGAGGGAAACGTTCCTCGAACGTGGTTCGCGTAGACTCTGATCCTATGACCTCCCTGTCGTGTTGAAGAACCTCCGACGATGAAGTAGCACCACACGTGTAGTGCCTCGCGGGATTACACACGTACGGTGCAACCGACGTCCCTTCGGGCTCCGAACCAGAAGAGCAGCGGAAATAAGATTGATCCGGATCCTGATTCCGGCAGCGCGACGACGTCCGGATGATGGTGAAACCCCCAACCAGGTGCAAACTCCAAACCAGGGGAGTCCGCTCTAGGTCGGAGAAAGAGAGAGAGAGAAACTCAATGTTATGTTGAAAAAGGCACCCCACCCCTCCTTATATAGGGCAAGGAGGGGCTCCACCCCCTCCCCTTCCCCCATGTGGGACTAAACCCCCAAGGGGGGGGGAGTGGTGCGGCTAGGAGGGGGGATGGGCCCCTCCCTTGGCGCCATGCCCAAGGAGGGAGGCTCCCCCTTCCCCTCATGGGCCTTTTAAGGCCCAAATACCTTTTCACCTTTTTAATTAATTATTTAAATCATTTTTAATATTTAATTCTCTTAATTAAATAATAAAACATATTTAAACATTAATATATATTATTTTGAACCTTTCAAAATATCCGGAACAACTTCTGGCACCTCCCGGTACATTTCCGGTGTTTTCTCTCTTTTCACCGATGATCCCGAATCAATCCTTAATGCATCGATTGCCCTTAAGTGTGACACCGTACGGTCCGGGAAACAGTAGACATGATCGAGACACTCTCTGACCAATGACCATCATGTGGGATCTGGTTACAATCCTTGATGTGCCCCTACGCTTCCATCGAATAAACTTCATCGCTGTTGAATCATTAACAATATGACTTGATCCCTTTGTGCTTCGGTACTATGTTTATCCGAGGTATGATCGTCGGTATCCAATACCTAGTTCTTCCTCGTCTCCGACATAACATGTTTACTCGTCTGTGAATATTACATCTCTTGTGACCTAGTCACTTGCTTGCAAGCTATTGATGCAACACCATCGAGTGGGCCCAGAGTACCTATCCGTCACTCGGATTGACAAATCCCGCTCTGATCTATTTCATACTCCTCAACATATCTACTTCGGAATACTTAAGATACACCTTTTAAGTTACCATGTTTCAGTGTAACGGTTAATGCACTCAAAGCATCCTAATAGATAGCAATTATATATGATCATCACGGTTTAAGGATTGAGTCACTATGTTATTAAGTCATCGCAATGCTGAACTTATGTGACTTGATCACACTGCAATGCTTAAGGTGGGTGTGTGTCCATCACATCATTCTCCTAATGATATGACCTCATTGTCAATAGACTATTTTGTTCTCATGATCAGGAAACCTTGATCATCAATTGCCCAATGAGCTAGTATGCCTGAGTTTAACTAGGGACCAGGTTGTTATATATCACACGTGTATTAATGTTTCTGCTTAATACAGTTCTAGCACAATATATAACGTATTATGAACAAACAGATATGTGACAAATATCTTTATTAATTTGCCTCTAGGGCACATATCCAACAGAAGTTATACAATATAACGAAACCCCATTGTTTTACCCTTAGTGACAGCAATACAAATACATGTCTTATCCCAAACAAGCTCACTAAGATATAGAACACCGCAATATTGAACCCACTACAATGCACCATCCCCTTTTAAGAGCTATTCCACATACGTGGCCAAGGTACAAAGATAGACCGGAGAGCATGCAAAGCTATGAAATTACACAAGTATAACCCTCAAGAGATTTAAATTGATACAATGAACAGTCTAATCCATATTCATGTTCTAACAAATACACCACAAAATTACATTAGATTGATCCCGGTCTTACAAAAAAAAGGAAGGGAACATTGATGTCTACGCACGCTTCTATTCTTGTAGACTATGTTGGGCCTCCAAGCGCAGAGGTTTGTAGGACAACACAATTTTCCTCAAGTGGATGACCTAAGGTTTATCGAACTCAGGGAAGTAGAGGTTGAAGATGGTCTCTGTCAAGCAACCCTGCAATTAAGATACAAGAAGTCTCCTGTGTCCCCAACACACCTAATACAACTAGGAGTTATATAGGTGCACTAGTTCGGCGAAGAGATAGTAAAATATGGTGATAGGTGTGGCAAAGCAAGGTAATATAAATCTATAATAAAAAGTGCAGCAAGCAAACAAGTGACAAAAGTGAGCACAAACGGTGTAACAATGGTGAAAACAAGGCCTAGGCTTCATACTTTCACTAGTGGAAACTCCCAACAACATTAACATAGTCTAATCACATGATATTTCCACTAAAACATGCATTGAAGACGTACTCGGAGTTCATTCCTTTGCGATCAAGAGAGGACGAGAATTATGTAGGGCTACAAAAGCACACCTTAGAGTTCGTAGTTCTCATCTACGGATTTCCCAATGTCACCGCGGTCATCCAAAGAGAGTACCACAATCACCACAACATATCTCAAGGATAGTCAAAGACAAGCACCAAGAGACTCTTAATCTTCAATCAACACACAAAAGAGGAAATCACTCATGAAAATATTCTTCTAACCCATGTCCAATAGACCGCTGTCACCATGGTCTCGGGGATTATACTAGATAAGATCAAGTGAGTACATCAATCCAATACATAGAGGAAGGGGAAACATCATGGAATCATCCTAGATTAACATAACCTATGATCACAATGAAGATCACATCATGGGAGAGAGAGAAGAACACATAGCTACTGGTAGAAACCTTAGCCCCCGAGGAGGAACTACTCCCGCTTCATGGAGGGAGGAAGCAACGTCGATGGCGACGAATCCGGGGGCACTTCCCCGTCCCGGCAAGGTACCGGCACAGGAATTCTGGTCACCCGAAGCTTGTCGGCGATGGCGGCGGAGATCGGAATTGCTTCTGGAGAAAAGGGGTCTAGAATCAAGGTTTTCGCGATGGGAGTATAAATAAGAGCCAAAGGGGGGCACCGGGCGAGGTCCCAGTCGCCCAGGCGGCCACCTGGCGCGGATGGCCCCCTGGTCGCGCCAGGAGGGCGCCTGGGGGCTATGGGCCACCCCAGGGCCCCATCCTCCGGCTGGAGGACTCTTCTAGAACACTGATTCTTATATATTTTTCCCGGAATTTTCTGAGCACTTTTAATGATGGGAAAACCTGAAATACAAAAACAACAGAAAACAGAAACTGGCACTGGGGTGCACTGAGTTAATAGGTTAGTCCAAATATGATCAAAAGTGTATGAAAGTGTATCTAGATCATAGCAATATCACACAAAACATGCATGAAGCAAGCAAAAATTATAGATACGTTTGGGACGTATCAAACATGATATTGAAGATCCAAACAGAGAAAGAGAACCATCTAGTTTAAGCTATGAACCTTAAGGTCTTTAAATAACTACTCACACATCATCATGAAAGCAACAAGGATGATGAAGAAGCATCCGATGATCGATCCCTCCTTCGACAGCACGTTAGAAACAGCCTTCGGATTGGTTCATCAAGGTCTAAAAATGTGCGAGAGCGGAAGCAAAGGTCTCTTTGTAAATTATGTGGTTTCGATTATATAGTGAATATAGGTGATGGAGATAAGATAGGGTTTTGGGAATATGAGGAAGAAAGTGAACCTTATGTGAATTATGATCACGCAGGTAGCTCAACTCTCTCCCTTATCCAATTATAGGACGATGGTGACAGGAAACCTTAACCATGAGTTGGTTAGGATGCCCTCGACCAAGATGCATTAGTTGGGATAAAAGTTCTTATACGATGTGTGAACCCTTTCCCCTTTAACATTAGCCTTTAGGTTGTTAAGCGGTTAGATCAAACAACAGATACAACATATAAGGACAACTATGCTTGGTCGGCAAAATTTCAAGCAAGCGAGCCTAGGAAGTGCTTGATTGCACTCACAAAAGTTGGTGTTCCAGTTTTGTACAAGACACACATAATAATCAACAGCCTTGATAAAAAGTACTGAAGTGGCAATCTAAAATGTCTTAAGAAGAACAGTGGAGTAACAATCTAAAACAGTTGATTTAGCAGGAACGGATGCCATGGTGAGGACAAAACACACCCTCACTGGAGAAGTTACTCTTGCCTACTACTCATGGATGCAGACATGTATTCTCCCATCAATTTATTGATGTCCACATATTCGATTTTGTTAGGACAGCATCATACAAATACGACGCAAAGCCTGCAATGAGAAATGAAATCAGTATAATGATTGTTAGCCACCATGGTCTACGGCTGTACGCTACGGTCGGTGGTCGAGCCTTAGCGCTAGTAAATATGATACTGTATGTACAAGTTACCTCTGAAATCTCTAGTCATACTTGCTGAGGACGTCATATTTGCACATTCTCTTCTGAGCACAGTTGATCAGAATATCTGCAGAGTCGATACCTGGCAAAATGACACGAACAATGAAAAAATTAGCATCAGCCAGGTAATTAATTCATTTGAAACCAAAGATTGGACAAAGATGTTTTCATATACACCTGAAAGATAGGCTCCATGGACATAACCATTGTAGTGCTCGCTGGTGTGCTCCCCGGTGAAGTAAACCCTCCCGACAGGTGCCTATGTAACACACGGGGACACCACATGAGAATGTAAGATGCAGTCAGAAGAAAGTGTCAAATGAGAAACTTAGAAAATGCCGATAGGATTTGGGTCACCACGCACCCTGAGCTGGTCGTATTCGTGGCGGTTAACGCCGACGGGCCAGTTGGAGAAAGTGCCCCTGTAGAACCTGTCGGACCACCACCGCGGGACGAGGATGTCCGTCGCGTCGGGGACGTTCTCACCGGGGAACATGGTCCTCATCACCTTCATGATCTCTGCCTTGGTCTGGTTGTCCGACTGCTGCTCGATCCGCCTCGACTCCTCGTCGGTGACGGTGACCAGCAGAACGTTGGCGTCTGGGTATTGCGCCTCGAACTCCTGAACAAACAACAATTCAAGATTTTTACCAGTAATAAAGTTTCCAGTTGGAAAATTAAGTTGGATATCGATGTCGTTATGGATTGTTGTTAAGTACCTGCCATACTCCGTAATAGCCTCTCCTGCTGCTCGCGTAGAGGAAGAACTCCCTCCCTTCGGGCCAAAACTTCCGGGGGAACTTGACGAAGATCTTGGTGTACACCGCCATGTCGAATTGGTAGATGGACAGAACCTTCCATGCCTGATACATTCAGTATGACAAGTTTAGAATTCAGCTCAGAACCAACAGATCGTCAGGCACGAAGCATTTCGGTGGTGAATAAGCAGGACACAGAATTACAGGAAGCTGGGGCATAAACTGTATGAGATCTGATTGTAGAACCCCCAAGCTGGTTGAGACCATGACGTAGTCTGCCTTGTACACCTTGTCGTCCTCCGTCTTCACGGTGACGCCGCTCCCGGAGTAGGTGATCTCTCTCACCACCTGGATTCCATGATCGCAGTGCTTAATTTGACTGACGGGAAAACTGCAATGCATGCTCATTAGGTATACGGTATACCTTGTTTAGCTGGAGGCGGCGGTCGACGATGTTGCCGGAGTTGTCGGCCTTGAGGTACTGGCCGGCGAGGTGGTACACGACGGCCTCGTAGCCGCGCTGGTCGGCGACGAAGTAGACGTCGTCTCCGAAGTTACTGAAGGTGGCGAGAGGGACCACGTTCTGCAGGCTGGTCACCCGCGGCGGCTCCGCGAACTCGTAGTCGTACTTGAAGTAGTCCAGAATCATGTCAACTGGCGACGTCGGCCCGTTGGGCAGGCTGGTAAATAGTAGAATCAACACAAAAATCAGGCCATATTCAAAAGTCGTATTTTGAAGTTTTAGAAACAATTGAAGAAAATCTCACATGTACATGTAGGTTTGATCAAGTTGCCTGTAATTTTCGTTGATAGTTGTTTTCATTTGTGGTATGTCAAAAGCAAATGTGTTCATCTATAATACCCCCTTCATTTCAAATTATCTGACATCGTTTTAGTTCAAGACATCGTTTTAAAACTTGAACTAAAACGATGTCAAGTAATTTAGAACGGAGGGAGTAGTGAATAGCAGAAACGTTAGATTTACCCATACATTTATCTTTCTTTGAAGCCTCAAACAATCATAAGATTATAAAAAAAAAATTAGCTTTGGGTGTAGAGAAAACTCTTTATTTTACACTAGGAGAATGATGGTTTCCCTATTCGACACTTGCAAAAAAAATCTCTTGGATTTATATGTACTTGTGATTTTTTTAAACTACAAATATGCTTATTGGTTTTAGAAGGGTCCCAAGGACCAGTTCTTTTCGTCCAGGATTCTGCAAAATCGGGATTCTGAAAAACTTCTCCCACAATCGGCTTCTCCTGGAATCTAACATCCAATTCTTTTCTGAGATTGTAGTTTAAGACTATGGGTTGAGTACTTGAGTTGATTGTTGAAATGTCTACACTATCCTTATATAGAAATTGTTTGCTAGCACCGTTGACACAAATTATACATCCATCTAGTGCAACTCATTGATTCATCTATATATACATCTAACAAATTCATTGGCATACAATTGAGCAGTAGCACAAATTGAAGAAAAAAATTAGCAGGAGGATGTTCATGGTGGAGGAAGAGGAATGGCCGGCGGGGGAGGAGGCCGGGGCGAGTGAGGGAGGGAACGGGGGTGGGGGGGAGGAGGAGGTCGGGGTGAAGTCCGGGGACGGGGAGGGGATCCGGCGAAGTCCGGGGGCGGGGAGGAGCCCGGGGCATCGCCGGCAAAGTACGGGGACAGGGAGGGGAGCCTGCGGCGGCAGCGTCGGGACTTGGACTGGAGCGGCGCCGGCGAGACCTGAACTGGGCGGCAACGACTCTGGAGAGGACGAGGTCGCTCGATTCGGGATGGACTAAGGTTGCATTTCTCCCGTAAATACTTGCTACAATAGGGGTACACCTATAACCAGAAGCGTTTTGTTTTGAGGGATTGCTCAAAATCTTGAGATTCTAGAAAAAGTAGGGGTGTGTGAGGATTTTGGATTGCACTAAGATTTTAGAAAATCTTGCCAAGATTTTGGAAGGACAATCGAGTTCTTTTGCACGGTTGCTTTTCCAAACCTCGATTCTACAGAATCTGCACAAAAGAACTGGCTCCAAGACATATAGGCTACTTTCTGTTACCAATCACTGTGCAATGAAACTCGTGAGTTTCTGAAACATGGTGAGCTTCGCCAACTGAAACTTTTTGAATTATAATTTTTTTTCTCCATCTACTTCTCTTTTTTGAAATTCCCCCACTTTTTTCTTGTGCGATAACAAGATGCAGAGATTAAACCAACAAATAGGGTGGCCCTAAAAATACATTATTAACGTGCTATTTTACGCTACAGTGTGCTATTATCAAGACATTGTACATATATTCATTTAGCAAGACATTGCGTAAAATGCTGTTTTTTTTCATTGGATTAAACTGAAGATTAAGATTATAAGCACTGGTACGTACTGGTCGTTAAGGCGTTGCATGGCGAGTATTGACATGTCCTCCTGGCCGCTGGGATGAAGTTTGGCGGAGCGTCTCTCGCCATCCTTTTCCACCTCGTCCGACCGGTCAATTCTCCTCTGCACGTACGCTTTCTCGTACACACCGCCCCTGTGAAGTTATACATAACAACATGAGTACATGGCACATACATTGTCGTATTTCTCATGGATGCAGCGATATATAAAGGGATTTTTTTTATAGTACATCCTACTACCGAGGGGGAGGAGTAGTATAGGTTTAATCTAACCGTTGCTTTTGTAAGGGTATATTAGACAATTTAAATTGGCCGTTTTTTTGGGTAAGTGCATTAACGTCGGCTGCTTTCCTTTTTTATGATAAATGCATTAACACTGCCCTTTTCTTTTGGTAAGTGTGTCAATCATAGATTAAAACATATTTTCTTTCCAGTGCATCTACGAGACTACGACTACAGATGATTTTGGGTCCATTCAATCCGATAGATGGATTATAGACACGCCCCTACTATGACCATATTATTATTTTGGATATTATTTTAAGACAATACAAATTTTGACACCCACAATTCGTACATACACTTTTAAAATCGTGCATGCAAGCGACCCGAGCGACGCATTTCAAATACGGCAAATTAAATAACAATTAAAACTAATTAAAATTAAAATATGGTCAAAGTATATGGGACCATGGAAAATTTAGTTTTGTGTCTTGACATTTGTAGTTTATGAACTATGGCAAATATGAACAGACATATCATTGTTATTTTTGATGGACCATGACAAATGTAGTTTACGGACAGGGGCGGACCCAGAAAATGACCCGTTGTCCTAACATATAATCCTTCGTAATTTTCAACTGAATATGGGGTGTCACACACTATGTTTTGTATAAAACTTACAAAGAAAAAGTTTTTCACCCGGTGTCCTGTGCACCCAGGTAGCTCAACGTGGGTATGCCCCTGTTTACGGATGATGATATCTATTCATGGCAAATTTTTATGTATTTTTCCATCAGCTATTATTTTACATGTGTATTTTTGTGTGTTTCTTGGGATTTTATTGTGGGTTGTCCCAGCGAACGACAACGTCGGGCTAAGTCTGCCCCGGAGCGATCGATCCAGCTGGGAAAGGCTTCGCTCCAGCTTCTTTCTGCGTGATATTCGGGGTCCTAAAACTATGGTAACTAGATGATACCCCGCGCGTTGCTGCGGGAATTTTTCAGAGAAAAAATATAAGAAAAATGATTTTTTTAATATAAGAAAAATGTTTTTTGAAACATGAGAAAATTATTAAGTGTAATATAATTTGATTATAAATTCTCTTTTGAAATCAATACTGTTTAGAGCAAAAATGTAAGAAATTTGATGAAAATCCAAAAAAGAGAGTATGATTTTTGTTTTGTCAATTTATTAGCTTGATAATATATGGTGAGACACAATATGAGATGAAAATAATGTTGATTAGAGATAGTGGAGACATCTCCATCATTCGCTAAGGCTAAAGCAATAGAAATCAATAATATCAATTATAGATGTGCATAGAAAAATATATGAGATAACTCATAATTTGTTTTTTAAATAAAAAAGTCTCTTATAAATTGTGAGGCTAAATGCATAAAAATTTATTATTTATTTAGGTTGCATGTGCATGCAATTAATGGAAGCATGTGCTTGCATAGTTAGTGGAATTTTTTGCATGGTGGACCTACTTGATGATGTGGATAGCTTGCATGTCAAGATAGATAAGTTAGTGGGGATGAACTATTTAGGTATTTGAAACAATAACTTTTGAACTAATATATGGATTTAATATAAATATCATAATAAAATAATAAAAATCCCATGCATTCATGTTGCATGTGGGTTTTTATTATGCATAGTGGCTTATTGAGGTGGGGCTTTTTCATGCATGTTGGATGATGTTGCATGTTGAGATAAATATGCTAGTGGAGGATGAGGTGGCATGCATGATGAGGTGGAGTGTGTGCATGTTGAGAGAATTGGTAGTAGTGGGGAGCAACTTCTTAAGAATGTAAGACTAGGATTAGTTAATGCCGATTAGCCTTGATTGCGTGATTTATTGTGCTATTCTGCCGATTATACCCCTCCAACCCATGTACTACTCGTGGAGTACTACTCATAGGATTAAGTGGTATAGATTAATCCCATCCAATAGATTTGCAAAACAAACGGCTGTTATCCATTAGGATGTACCGTAAAAGGTCTCATAAATGCGTGCATTTCGTGGTAGTGTGGACGTACTCCTCCTTGTAGACATTGCCGGCGAGTCCGTCGAAGTCGGAGCGGAAGTTTCTGAGCTTGAGCGTGGAGTTGACGATGGGCCAGATGGGGTTCATCTTGCCTCCGTTGACGCCCTCCACCCAGTTGGCGCCGATCTCCACGTTGATGCCGCCGAAGTTCTGCTTGTGCATCCTCCCGCCGACGTGGTCCGTCGCCTCCAGGATCACCAGGTCCGTTATACCGGCCTCCGACAGCCGCTTCCCCGCCGAGATCCCTGCAACCACATGACATGCATAACGTGTGAGTCTACGTGCGGTAGCTCGCTAGTTATGTGAAACAATGGTATCCCGTGGAGGTGTACCGGACATGCCGGCGCCGACGATGATGACCCTAGTGCCGCCGGCAGCGGCAAGGGAGGCATGGTGTGCTAGGGTCAGTGCTAGCACGAGAGCAATGGCTGTGGTGGGTGTCATGTCTGCCCTCGTGGACACGCCGGACATACAATTTCCTCTCCACTTCACCCGCTTCCACATGTTTATATACTGCCAAGGCTGGCATCTCCAACGTATAACCTTAAAATTTTCGCATCCGTTTTGATTAGATTGCTTGGATCGGTTTTACCATTCAACGTGATCTTGTATTTGTTCATAAACTGATTCACATGTTCGTTTTTTCGCAAATTTAACCTAATCCGGGAGCTTTGTGGGAGCCCGGATAGTCGGAACGTCCTTATTCAACAACCTGGCCCACCCAAAAGCCATCTGCTGCTAAAGTCCTTTCCATGCACGAAAGATCGCCCACATTCATAGAGGTCGCTGGCATTGAATGTCGGCCGAGCGCATGCGCGATTGGCCACTGAGGTCGAAATTCATGATCGGGTAATGTTGTTGCAACCATTCATTGTAGGAGCGTACGACTCACCGACCGGGAGTCGTGGTCTCTGCGCCCGTTCAATGCCGAAGAGATATGACGGGACGACTACTCGTCCATCGCCTACCGACATTAAACCAACGCTGCAGGCAAAAAACTAACTCATGCACCCCGCATTCAAACTGTCTCCTCAGCTCCCCTTAGCCGGTGCCGAACATTTAACTGGACCCTTGCAGGACCATTGAAATCACCTTAAACCGCTCATTCCCCTTTCTTCTTTCTCCATCTTTGTTATGTGCCAATCTCTAAGCTTTTTTTGGATAGAGGCCGATGCTTCATCACTGACCGCCGCTCCCCTTGTACATCATATGAGTACAAGGATTAAGTGGAGCGCCGACCAGGAAGAGTTGGTGGATGGGCGTTGTTAAGGAAAATGACCGTCCTGCCAGCTTCTTCGCCATCGAAAAGAAAGGATGGTTCATCCAACCGCCGCATAGTTTTAGACTAGGTTAAACTCATGTAATTTTCTAGTTTTTATGAAACCATCATGTTTGCATGCAATACATTCAATTTATTTAAATTATATCCAAATTTAAAAGACCCAAAGCAGACACGTCCATGTCAAAAACTTTGGTCTCCTATATGTTCAACATCGAAGAGACGCGATGGGATGGCGATCTACCATGTTTAATCTGGATGCACGTATGTTTGTGTGTCGACACTAAATAGACGTGGTGGCCAAAAAATCACTCCGACGCTCATATTTAAATAGGTTGTCCGCTTGCCTAGTTGGCGTCTGCTATTTATACGTGGCCGCGCAGGGCATTATCCACATCGCACCATGCCCATTCTCATTCCTCCTCCATGACCCACCTTCGTCATGATTGTGAGCTCTAGAGTGTTGTGGGATAGCCTCTCGATCGAGCAGAAGAACGACAATGTGCATCAACTTGGAGCAGGCGTGCGTGTCGTTTTGTCGTCGAACTCGTCAGAGATGAGCGATGATGACTAGACAATGGAGGAGATATTTGACGACGAGTCGACGCCCGTGTCGGTCCATGTAGGCATCTACTTGGAGCAGGCGTGGGTGCACTTCAACTCTGCTATGGCGGAGGAGGAGCAGTCGAAGCCGTCACCAGCGTCAGGATTTCGGCTGGCGTAGGAGGACTGACGTTCCAAACTCTCCCTCCTCGCACAAGATCGGTTAGTGAAGGCCAAATCTACGATGAATTACCGAGCGAGGAGGTCGTGACGACCTTGGAGGACCTAAACTTCGTCGAGATGGAGCGGGAGCTCTATGAGATTGTACGCCGCGCTTGCAAGAGCTACAACGCGGTTGTGATAGAGACAGATACCGAGGCAGGACAAGCGTTCACAGACGGCAATGTGACATCTCTTCCACCTCATCTCGATCGGTGACGTGCACACGTTAGACTTCCACAAGAAAGAGTAGAACGATTGTGGGCACGTCTTGTATTCCATGTTGGCCATGTCTGTGATGAGTCGACTTCCCGCAGCTTCATTATCGGCAATCGGTGATGAGCAACTTCAATTCCAATGGAACAACAGATACATACAGTACATGCGTCGGTGTAGTTTTAAACTGTATTTAATTCTTATTATTGTAATATATAAAAAGTTCCTTGTATTTGGTTAGATTTAAATGAAAATAATTCAATTTACATGGAAATCATCCAACTTGTTCAAATTCCATTTGAAATATATTCAAACATTCGAGGTACTTGATTAAATAGCAGACGGTCATATCTGTGAGCATAATGTGTCCATTTTAAAAGTTGGCTTTGGAGATGCAATTCCGATTCCAGAACCACATAATGAAGCACAAAAGAAGTATGGGACATGCCAAAGCTGACTGCCGAAATCCGAGAGCCATGCCCAAACTTTTGGTCCACCCCGCCATCTTCGTCGCCAAGCGGACCGCACGCGTTACGCGTGACCGTACCGAGAGCATCTACACAACACGACGTGCGCTGCGGCAAATTTTTCCCGTCTATCTCACAAACCTTGGAGTTTGGACACGCTCACCCAGCCCGGCCGGACCACGCGCATGTGAGTGCACCCTGTACAGGCTATTTTGCAGTAGCACGAGACGAGAGGCAGAGGCTACGCTACGCTACGCAGTTTCTGTACGTCTAGGCAAAAACTGACAGACTTGTGCGTATGGGTGGAATGGACAGTTTTAACCCTGGACGAAACTATTTATAACCTGAACCTAGTTTAAAACTATTTCACAATTCTAAGTCTTTCGCGTAACGTTTAACACCAAAGCGTTAAGTTTTAGAGCATCTCCAGCCGCGCACCAAGAGGCCCCCAAGGCGGCGGCGGCGCTATTTGCCTCGGATGGACGAATTTCGCCCAGCCGCGCCCCCAATGGCCCAAATAGCGCCGGATTTAGCCAAAATTGAGTCCGGCGATCCCAAACCAACTCGGCGCGCTGTGGGTCGCTTAGGGCGCCGGATGAAAGAAAACAACGCGAAACAGAGAAAACGCACGCGGGGGTTTCTCACGCGCCGAGCGGCAGCCCCACTTGTCGGCGTGTGAACACACGTCATCGTCATCCTCCCGCATCGGCTTCCCCGCACCTGCCGCCGACGCAGTGAATCAATGCGGCGCCGGTGACAAGTCCAATCGCCGCGCCTGCCGCCGCCAGAGCATCAATGCGGCTCGTCGAGAAACCCAACGGTCCGACGACCGCGCCGCCGCGTGTCCCGCCCCGGTGAGGCCGCCCGTTCGCGTTCTCCCGCTATTTAAGGCTCGCCGGTGAACACGCCGCACACACTCGCTCCTTCTCCACTGCTCCTCACCCTTCTCTGTTCTCGCCGCCATCTCCTCCTCCCTCCTCCTCCTACCACCTTGCCGGCGGCCATGGACAACCTTGCGCGGAACGGATTCCAGCGCGGCAGCCTGCTGCAGATGAAGGTCATCCTCCTCGCGCAGGCCGGCTATCCGTGCCCGCCGGACACCAGGCCACCCCACGACTGGGTGCTGTCCAACGACGGCGTCCTGGTGCCGCCGGCGCCAAAGGAGGGCACCGTCGCCTTCGACCTGGAGGTGGAGGCCGTCCGCGCCCAGATGACGCCGGAGGAGCGCGCCAACCCGGCGAACGCGGCAGGCAACACCGCCGCATGGGTCGCCTACTTCCAGCACCGCCGCGCCGAGGCGATCGCCTCCACCAACGGCCTCACGCCGGTGGCCGGCCGGTACAACCGCGACAGCCGCCGCCGGTGGTGGAGCACGGAGGGGCGCACCCTTGAGTGGGTGCTTCAATACATCGACAACGGCAACGCGCCGTGGTTCCAGTACCCTCCGATGGGGTACGGGGCCACGACCCGCCGCTCCTACAGCCGCAGCACGCCGCTGTGGGCGACGATGCCGCGCGACCTCGACGGCTCGTCGTCTTCCTCCAGCGGCCCTGCGTCGCGCTCCACCAGCTCCCACTCCTCGGGGCCGGCCTTCTCCTCGCCACAACTCGCCCTGGTGAAAACAGAGGTGAAGAGCGAGTCGGGGGCGTCTCCACCGCGGCGCCCCTTCCTCGGTCGCGCCGAGGCGCCGTGGTTTCCTGAGCTTCGGCGGGAAGAAGAAGGAGAAGGAGGTCGCCCCGCCTCCGCCGCCCCCGCCGGCCGATGAGGAGTATGAGTACAACGCCGGCCTCGCGTGTGCCAAGAAGGACTACCTCCTCGGCCAGATGGAGGCGCAGCAGAGGGCCTGGGACCTATGACACGTCCAAAATGCATCACTATTTATATAGTAATTCTTTCCTGTTCATTGATATATTTCATGTTATGATGCTACTCTTATGTTGTTTTGGCTTATTTTACACAGTTTGCAACTTTCTGATGCCGAAGCAGCAGACACAGTATTCAGCGGTAAAAATTGGACGCTGAGTTGCTGAAACAAAAGACCTCCAAATTACCTGAAAATCGACGGAGGTCATTTTCCAGAAGGATAATGAAGACACGCACAAGAGGGGCCAGAGGGGGGCCGCAGGGTGCCCAGGTGCCCACCTGGCGCGGCCCCACCCCTGGCCGCGCCGGGAGGGTGCCTGGACCCCTGGGGCCACTCCCGGCTCCCCCCCTCTGACCTATATATCACTCGTTATCCGAAAACCTAAGAGAGGAGATTTTTCGCGAGTTCCGCTGCCGCTCTATGGCGGAAACCTACAGAGAAGAAAAGGCATCTCCGGCGGGCAGATTTCGCTGGGGAGAACACCTCCCGAAAGGGGAGATCATCCCCATCGTCATCACCATCTTCACAGGCATCATCGAGATCATCATCAACATCATCCCCAACATCAACACCATCTCCACCACCATCCAATCTCACCTGAAAAGTTCAACTTGTGTTGTAATCCGTACTATCTATCCTCTCTACTCTACCCGTGTTGATTACCGCAGTGTGATGAATGCTATTGAGTTTTGTTGGAGAAATATCATTGTGTCCAGATTTTTTATCATCTATTTATCCCCTCTGATCATGATCTCTTTTATGTCTTGTGAGTAGTTACTTTAGTTCTTGAGGACATGGGAGAAGTCTAGTTGTTAGTAGTCATATGATGTTGAAGTAATATGTGTTGTTTGATATTTAGTTTGTGTTGTTATTTTCCTAGTGGTGTTGTGTGAGTCAAACACTCAACACTTCACCTTATTAAGGACTGATACACGAGATAACTTCTCGTCCCTCGTTGGTTACCCCAAGTGAAAGGTGAGATGTAGCATAGCAGCAAGTTTCCCTTAGCGAAGATGCTAAGGTTTGAAGTATCGAACCAGTAGGACTCCAACAGATACAAGTAGGCGGTGAAGTGAACAATGGCGCCGTTTACAACCTAAGGTTGCTTACTTCACTTGGACCTGCACACACAACAGATAGCTTTGCTCCCAAAGAGTACAGAGGAGTTGTTGATGGCTTCTCGCCCCTCGTTGGTTACCCCAAGTGGAAGGTTTGAGATGCAGTGGAGCATCAAGTTTCCCTCGGTGAAGATACCAAGGTTATCGAACCAGTAGGACTCAGGAGTTACAAGTAGGTGGCAACGTCGCCAGAAATTGCTTCCTGACTAGGGTGTTGTCATGGACCTGCACACAGCAACAAATAACTTTGCTCCCAACGAGTACAGAGGAGTTGTCAATTCCTTCGGCCTTGTCGTTTACAAAGGATCAACGCAAGAGATAAAAGGTGCAAAGGAAAGTAAAAGCTGAAAGTAAATTGAGGGTGTGAACAATAATGTGAAGATGGACCGGGGTCCCGTGATTTTCACTAGTGATGGCTCTCTCCCAAAAGACGATAAAAGTGCTAGCGAGGTAAACAAATCACAATTGGGCAATTGACAGGATTATGAAGGCACCGCAATGCTAACTATGCTGCAAAGAAAGGAAGGGCTCAAAAGCAATGGGCAGTACGCCAAGGTAAGGAGACCAAAATCCATCTGCATCTACTACGAATCATCCAGCTTGAGATATCTATCCAGAACATCTCGCTGGTATTAAGTTGCGAATCCCACCCAAAGTGTAAACTCAAAGCAACAGACAACTGCATTAAAAGAACTTTGCGTAAAGTAAACAATCCTTGCACCCGCAGGTACAAGCACCGTTGTTTTATTCCTGGTGGCAACAACACATCCCCTAGTCTCATGTTTCTGTCACTCAAGCTAGACATCAAGGGGCTGAACCCACAATCGAGCATAACACTCTCTCTTGGAGTTGCAAATAAAATACTTGGCCAAAGCAAATACCGCAACGGAGAACATGCAAGAATTTACTCAAGAACAAAATATAAAAGAGAAGAACCAAATATATTACTCATCAAAATCTGAACATAATCTCATAATCCATCAGATCCCACCAAACTCAGCATAGCAACAACAGAAATTACATAGATGCCTCGATCATGTGAGGCAGCTCACGAGGACTCGAAAGTGGAAGCACAAAAGGGGGAGAGATTCATCACATAGCTACTGGTCACGGACCCATGGTCCAAGGGGGACTACTCACGGTATATCCGGGAGGCGTCCATGGCTATGGATGGTCTCCCGGAGGGGGTTCCTCCTTCCGGCAGGGTGCTGGGGCAGCTTCTCCAGGCAGCCCCGATCTTGAAACGGCGGCGGCGGCGATACAGAGGGGAGTTCACGAGAAAGAGATCGATATTAGGGGTTTCCACCCCGAGGGGTAAATATAGGCGAAGGGGGGCATCGAGGGGACCCCCGAGGCAGTCAGGAGGGTCCCTGGCGCGGCCCAGGGTGGGGCCGCACCACCTGCCCTCCTGGCTGCCTGGTGGTGGCTCCCTTCCCTCTCTTGGTGATTCCGGAAGCTTTTGTTGCGCTGATTTTTTATATATTTTTCCCGGAATTTTTGGAGCACTTTTAATGGCCGGAAAACCTGAAATACAAAAACAGCAGAAAACAGAAACTGGCAACTAGGTGCACTGAGTTAATAGGTTAGTCCAAATAGGTTCAAAAGTGTATGAAAGTTCAAGCAAAACATGGCAAAGTCACACAAAACATGCATGTAGCAAGCAGAAATTATAGATACGTTTGGGACGTATCAACATCCCCAAGCTTAATTCCTGCTCGTCCTCGAGTAGGTAAATGATAACAAGCATAATTTCTGTGGTGACATGCCACACAACCAAATAAGGACTTTTAAGTAAAGCAATCAAAGCATGCAATTCAATTCAAGTCTTAACAAGCAAGAGTCTATATTAGCATTGACACAAGCAACAAAAGAACAAAGGGTGCAAGAGCTCTTGCTGTCCGTGACTCGAATGTCTCCAAATGGTGTTTGCGTGCAAGCAAGGGACTAGGAAGAAAGAGAAAAAAGGTTGTTGAGAACAACTATCTACTAAAGTTTCACACTTGGTCTCCTTTGGATTCTTATCTGGACTCGTCCCCAGACCACTAGCCAGGTACAAGTCAAACTGATCTACTCCCTTTCGATATTTTGAGCACTCATGCAATGGATGAGCGTGAGTAAGAAAGTTGACACCTAAAAGGCGAAAGAGAAAGAAGGTGGAGGAGGAAGACAAAAAGGTGTGAAAGGCTCACATCAATGAGGACAATCATATGCGAGAGAAGGCCATATGATAGATATGATGTGAGGAGTAGGGATTGCCATACAACGGATGCACATGTGAGCTAAAAGCTCTCCAAGGGAACTAGTGGGGGTGCATCTAACTTGCTTGCTCAAGAAGACCTAGAGCTCGTTTGAGGAGGCTCATCATTGGAATATACAAGCCAAGTTCTATAGTGTGAAGGGTCCCACATAGCTATATGCATGATGATGATCTCTATGGAGTACAAGGGATAGAAGATGAAGTACTAGTGTGGATCTCTCAAAAGGAATAGTAGTATGCCCCCTTCTCTCTTTTTACTTTTCTTTTTTCTATTTTTTTGTATTTTTTGGTGGCCTCAATGGCTCTTTCTATTTAACTCTCATTTTTCCTCTTTGGGATCTTTTGATTTTGTCCTCTTTGGGATCTTTTCCTCACTTTAGGGGCAATACTCTATATTTTACAAGAATATAGGAGATCTTTCACACTTTACAAAGGTACTCACATAAAGAAAATGTAACTATCATGATGCAAATGTATGCCTCTGCCAGGGTAGCAGGATATGCAATGATACTAGCGCGTCATGTAGCAATGATTAGGGCAAGGCCCAACTAGCATGCGGCTCATCGATCAAGCAAGTAGCATGTATGACATGAATATCAAGTCATGATAAGGTGGATGTTGCATGGAAATGTATCTCGGAAAGGCTATGGAAATTCCTTGTAGGTAGGTATGGTGGCTGTTTTGAGGAAAGATATAAGGAGGCTTATGATGACAGAGCGTATCATGCCAAGGGTTTGGATGCACCGGCGAAGTATGCGCCAATTCCCGAGGTGAGAAAGGGAAATGCACGGTACCGAAGAGGCTAGAAAAGTATAGGTGGGTGGAAGTGTCAACTTTCGAATACTCACATTAGTCCGAAGAACTCATGCACTTATTATCGGTAACTCTCAATCTAATCAGGAGGTTCACAAAGAGACAGGTACCCCGAGGAGGAGTGTATGGGGGTTTGGTTATCCTTGCGCATCCTCGACTCATGGTACGTGAGTGTACTCTAATATTCGAACCCTCCAGAGGTTATTGATCCATCTAGTAGCTAGAGTTCTCAACAGGGGTTTTTTGGTTTTCTAAAAACACACGGATTGCCCAAAATACGACATCTATCACTAATAGGCAAGAGCTCTTGACACCATAAGTTCAAACATTACTCTAGTCAATACCTCAAAACTATTGCAAGTTACTACTACAAAGAGAACAGCAACTTTAACTACCTACTTTCAGTCAAGACACAAAACTCAGTGCAACAGGCAAACTCTCTAAAAAGATAAAACATGCAACCTATAGAAAGTTCAACCTAAGACAAAAGAAAATCTCTAGAAAAACTAAAGCACTACAACTAAACAGAACAACAGCTAAGAAAAGAAAAAGAACAGCTCACAGTTAAAAGAATAAGCATGCAAATCCTATGAGGAGTTCTAGTTCAAACGAAGCGTGAATATCTCCCACACAAAAGAGTAAGTTGGGGTCTAACTTTTACTAAAGCAAAGAAATCAAAACAAACCTAGAAAAGTAAAGAGCGAGACGCTCCAAGCAAAGCACATAACGCATGAAGTGATAAAAATATAGTGCAACGAGGGACAAACTGATGATTGTTGATGAAGAAGGGGATGCATCGGGGGCATCCCAAGCTTAGACGCTTGAGTCTTCTTGAATATTTATTGGGGGTGCACATCGGCATCCCCAAGCTTGAGCGTTTGACACTCCTGAATCATCTTTCATCACCTTCCATCGCGCACTTGAAAACTCCCTTCATACATAACTCATTGTAGGCTGATTAGAGAGGTTAGTACCCTAATAAAATAATTTTTTCTCCACTGGAAATAAAGATAATCTTGAAGAGCTACTGTTTCTCAAGATTTCCAAAAAGTTTTTGCAAAGAAAAAGCAAGCTTAAGGTTTGCAAAAGTAAGGAGAGACAAAACATGGCAGAATCTGTGAAAAACAGAACAGCAGATAGAAAAGAATTTTTTAGGGACACTTCTGCAACTCAAATCAAAAAACTCAGTACATACGCAAGTTTCTTAATTGTATAGAGCATGCTGTGTAAAAATTTCAGATCAAAAAGATGAACTGGGATTTTTCTCTGATTTTTCTAGTAACGAGGACAGAATCTGTTTTCTGGACAGCACGTCACAACTTTCACTTCCCTTGTCGTATGAGGCTAAACTTGGCACAAAGCTTGAAAAGTAAATATACAATGATGTTGCTACAGTATTAAAAATCATCAAGACCACTAAGAACAGAACAAAATAAAAAAGAAAAACCTAAATTCGTTGCGGGCTGCCTCCCGAAAGCGCTTCTTTAGAGCCATTAGCTAGGCTTAAAGCAGAAGATCAAGTCTTTTCAAGAGAATAACTAGCCCGTGTAACGGACTCAAAAGGTAACTTAATATTTTTCCTAGGTAAATGTTCCATACCTTTCTTGAGAGGGAATTGGAATTAGATAGTTCCCTCTTTCATGTCAATGATAGCACCAACTGTGCAAAGAAAAGGACGTCCCAAAATAATTGGACAAGAAGGTTCACATTCAATGTCCATAATAGTAAAATCAACGGGGACATAATTTTCATTGACAATGATAAGAACATCGTCGATCTTCCCCAAAGGTTTCTTTACGGAAGAATCAACAAGACGAACACCAAAAGAACAAGGATCAAAAGGTTTCAATTCAAGCATATCATACATTCTTTTGGGCATAACAGAGGTACTTGCTCCAACATCACAAAGAGCATAACAAGAGAAGTTATTCAATTTAATTTTTATCATAGGATCCCAACCATTTTCTAGCTTCCTAGGTATGGAGGCTTCTAGTCTAAGCTTCTCCTCCCTAACTTTGATTAGAGCATTGGTGATATGCTCTGTGAAGGCAAGATTGAGTGTGCTAGTGTGGGGGTCTCTAGACATCTTGAGTAGGAAACCAATAACTTCTGGTAAAGTGCAGTTGTCAAAGTCTAAGTCACTTCTATCTATCAAGGAAGTAGTGATATCATTTAAGCTCACTTGTATGAAAGCCTCTATTTTCATAGAGGTTTCCTCTTCTAAGGTTGAGGTGGTAGCATCACCATTGATAGGTCCAGTGGGACTAGGGGTGTGATGGGTGCTAATAGTTTGGACATCCTCAACTACTTGGATAGTGGCTACTGTGTGGTAGGTGGGAAGGCTATTAATTCTTTCCTCTTCCTCTTTTTCTCTAGCCCATCTCTCTTTAAGTTTAGCCATCATCCTAATGTTTTCATTGATTTGTAACTGGATAGCATTAATAGGAGTGACCTTACTCTCCTCAAGGGGAGAGGTTCTAATTTTTAACATCTCAACATCAAGGGCTAAGTTATCTACCTTCAAACAAAGATTATCTAATTTAACTAGTTTTTCTTCCACATTCTTGTTGAAGGCTTTTTGGGTAGTGATAAAGTCTCTAAGCATACTCTCTAGTTCAGTGGTGGAGTTTTTGGTGCTAGGATAAGTGTTGTTGTTCCCATAGTTGTTGGATGGGAAAGGCCTAGGATTGTTGCTACCAAAATTATTCCTATAAGCATTATTATTGAAGTTGTTTCTAGAGATAAAGTTCACATCTATTTGTTCTTGAGCAACCAAAGAATTTAAAGGAACATTCTGAGGATCAATAGGAGCTTTCTTGGTAAGTAGAGACATGATAAGGTCAACCTTTTCATTTAGATAGGAGATCTCCTCGACAGAATTTACCTTCTTACCGGTTGGAGATCTCTCGGTGTGCCATTGCGAGTAGTTCAACATCATCTCATCAAGTAGCTTTGTGGCAGCACCAAGCGTGGTTGACATAAAAGTTCCTCCCGCGGCCGAATCTAACAGGTTCCGCGAGGTGAAGTTAAAGCCTGCATAAAAAGTCTGGATAACCATCCAGGTAGTCAGTCCATGTGTGGGGCAGTTCTTGACAAGTGTCTTCATACGTTCCAAGGCCTGGGCAACGTGTTCATTATCCAATTGCCTGAAATTCATAATGTTACTCCACAATTGAATAATTTTAGCAGGGGGATAGTACTTCCCTATAAAAGCATCTTCGCATTTACTCCAAGAATCGATACTGTTCTTGGGCAAAGATTGTAGCCACTCCTTGGCTCTTCCTCTCAAAGAGAAAGGAAAAAGCTTCAGCTTGACTGACGAGGGGGTGACCCCACGACTCCTACGGATAAGCCTACCTGGTGTCCCTGAAGACAGAAGGCCCATGAAGATATAGCCTCGGCCCGCTAATTGGCACCGATGTAGGAGTCTGCGACTCACAAGGAAGGTGCGAGAACCTGCCGTACGGAGCAAGCTATGGTTAGGAAAGCTTACCTGTAAACGTAGATGAACTCCCGGAGACCTAGCCAAGTATATAAGGGCTAGGAGGGGCGACGAAAAGAACGACGAATATCATCTGTAACCCTAGCCTTGAGCACTCCAGCCTTGGCATCCCCTGTAATCGCATCTCCCCCATCAATAATATCGAGCAGGAGCGTGCCTTCCCGTTTGCCGACAAGCTATCGTCCAACCTGTGCCTCTCATGACTAACCCAGGGTCCCTGACCATGGGATTTGCCGGGGTTGATCACCGTCAATTGGCACCGTCTGTGGGAACCGCGCAGGTTGGGAACGCGATCTCGGCGGCCTCATCATCATCAGCACTCATCGACTCGACGACTCCGGAAAGATCCAATTTGTTCGAGTCCCTCGGATTCACGGCCCACCTCCCGGACCTCCAGCCAGTCTTTACCGATCTACACTCCGGCGTCAATCTGATCTTCGGAGCGTATCAGATCTACATCAACCATTGAGGGACTCTTCGCCTCACCGACGACACCCGCGCACCCACGGCAACACCTGTAGCAGTGACCGGAGCGGACGCAACCCACATGATACGTCCAAAACGTATCTATAATTTCTGCTTGCTCCATGCATGTTTTGTGTGATATTGCTATGTTCTAGATACACTTTCATACATTTTTGATCATATTTGGACTAACCTATTAACTCAGTGCACCCCAGTGCTAGTTCCTGTTTTCTGCTGTTTTTCTATTTCAGTTTTCCCCCATATAAAAAGTGCCAGGAAAATTCGGAAAAATTCAGATAAAAAATCAGCGTGGAGGAAGCTTCGCGAAGAGCCCGGGAGGGGCCAAAGGGGAGCCAGGGGGGGCCCAGGCGGCCACCCAACGCGGCCCCACCCCTGGCCGCGCCAGGGGGGCGCCTGGGGCCCCTGGTCCACCTCTGGCTGCCCCCCTTCGCCTATTTATTCTCCATCACGGGAAAACTCCAAGAGAGGAACCCTATTCCGCGAACTCGCCTCTATTCCGCCGCCGCCGCGCTTCCGAAGATCGGGAGCACCAGAAGACCTCTTCCCGGCACCCTGCCGGAGGGAGGATTGACCTCCGGGAGTCTCCTCTCCACCATGGATGCTCCCCGGATGTCTCGTGAGTAGTTTTCCTTGGACCATGGGTCCGTGATCAGTAGCTATGTGATGTTCTCCTCCCCTCTTTGATCTTCATTGTTTTGACCTCGTGAGCTGCCCTACATGATCGAGGCATCTTTGTAATATTTCTGCTATTGCTATGTTGAGTTTGATAGGATCTGATGGATTATGAGATTATGTTCAGATTGTGATAGAGTAATATATTTGGTTTTTATCTCTTATATTTTTGTTCCTAAGTAATTCTTGCATGTTCTCCGTTGCTGTTTATTGATTTGGCCAAGTAGTAGGTAGTGACTTCAAGAGGGAACGTTGTGCTAGATTGTGGGTTCATGCCCCCCCGATGACACGCTTGAGTGACAGAAACATGAGTCTAGGGGATGTGCTGTTGCCACAAGGGGGAAAACAATGGTGCTTGTGACCGCGGTCACAAGGATTGTTTACTTTACGCTGAGTTCTTTTTAATCCAGTTGTCTGTTGCTTTGGGTTTACACTTTGGGTGGGGCTCGCAACTTAATACCAGCGAGATGTTCTGGATAGATATCTCAAGGTGGATGATTAGTAGTAGATGCAGATGGATTTCGGTCTACTTATCTTGGCGTACTTCCTGTGCTTTTGAACCTCGTCCTTTCTTTTGTAGCATAGTTAGCATTGCGGTGCGTTCATAATCCAGTCAATTGCCTTTCTGTAATTTGTTTACCTCGCATAGCAATTTTATCGTCTTTTGGGAGAGAGACATCACTAGCGAACATCACGTATCCCGGTCCATATCCTCATTATTGTTTCCACGCTATATTTACTTTACTGCTTTTATTTGCTATCATTATCCCTTGCGTTTTATCCTTGTGAACAACAAGACCGGAGAGATTGACAACCTCTCTGAACTTCGTTGGGAACAAAGTTATCTGTGTCTGTGTGCAGGTCCGCGTCAGTTGCGCCGTGACACCTACTTATCTTCTCTGGAGTCCTGCTGGAGACAAACGTTGGTATCTTCACCGAGGGAAAACTGCTGCTGCACTACATCTCAACCTTCCACTTGGGGTAACCAACGAAGGGGCGAGAAGCCATCAAGCAAGTTTTCTCGCGCCGTTGCCGGGGACTCCGAGTGCTAAGATAGGGGAGTTGCACACTACCCTTTACCTTTGTTTTTTAGTCTTGTTAGTTTACCTTTCAGTTTTTATCTCAGTGTCCTTTATGAAAAACCACAAAAATAGTTGCTACCTTTTGCCTTTGTCTTGCTTTGCCTATTTATGCTATCCTCACCATGGGTGATGAACCACCCAAATATGGTAGGATGGACATGTTTCACTTGGATCGTCTTCGATCAATTTGTTATCGCGCTAAAAACCCAACCGACTTGGTTGAGGGAAAATCATTGGATGAGCATGCTCATTATACGAGGCACCGCCTATCTCAGAAAGGGAAACACTTATGGGATCAAATACATGTTTCTTATTGCCATGCTAAACTTTTGTGCCACATTTATGATTTTACTTGCTGTTCTAATATAGATCATAAACACCTCCCTTTCCAATGTGAGTTTAATGCAAATGAGATCTTATCTTCTTATGCTAAAGGTGTTTATGATTACTTTGATGCTGAAAAGATTGAAGAGTTTGTTGCTTTTAAAGGTGCCTATGATATTTCTTCTTTGATTGAAAAGTATCACGATACTATTTTCGAGTCTGAAAACTTTGCAGTTCTTGCTTATTGCTTCGAGAATTATACTTCCAATTCTTATATTGAAGATTTTAAAAATAAAATGTTTGCTTCCCAAGAAGAGGCCAATGATTGCTTTGAGGAGGAATCCCATGATTCCGAGGACTCACTTGAAATAAACCTTTATGAAAATTTTGATACTTGCTTTGTTGATGGCCAAGATGCCACTATGGATGATGCTGACAAAAATGAACTCTCTATAGTTCCTTATGTTAAGAATAAAATTATTGATGTTGCACCCACACTTGATTGCCCTATTATCCTTTTGAAATCTCCAACTATTCCGGAGAATTTTTCTCTTATCAAGGCTCAATGTGATGGGTTGCATCTATCTTATCATCCTAAAAACCGTGTTGAAAACAATACACGTGTGCTTGTAGGTCATGAACAACATGATTTATGTGATAGTTATATTCTTGTTGTTGTTCATGATGCTACTGAAAATTACTTTGAGAGAGGAAAGTTTGGTTGTAGAAACTTCCATGTTACAAAAACACCTCTCTTCATGTTGAAAATTTTGAAGTTGTTCTTGTTCTACCTTCCTATGCATGTCACTTTGTGCTTATTTGATTTATTTTATTACAAGATGCCTATGCATAGGAAGTGGGTTAGGCTTAAATGTGTTTCACATTTGCTTCTTGATACTCTCTTTTGCTTCAATCCTTATTCTTATGAGAGCATCTTTTAAAATCTTCATGCCTAGCTAAAGGCATAAAAGAAAGCGCTTTCGGGAGGCAGCCCGCAACGAATTTAGGTTTTCTTTTTGCTTTTTGTTGTGTCTTGATGTTTGTTAATACTGTAGCAACATCATTGTATCTTTATTTTTCAGCTTTGTGCCAAGTTATAGCCTCTTACGGGAAGGGAAGTAAAAGTTGTGACATGCTGTCCAGAAAACAGATTCTGTCCTCGTGACCAGAAAAATTCCAGAAAAATCCCAGTTCATCTTTTTGAACTGAAATTGTTACACAGTATGCTCTATACAATTACGAAACTTACGTATGTTCTGAGTTTTTTGATTTGAGTTGCAGAAGTGCCCCTAAAAAATTCTTTACTATCTGGTGTTCTGTTTTTCACAGATTCTGCCACGTTTTGTCTCTCCTTACTTTTGCAAACCTTAAGCTTGCTTTTTCTTTGCAAAAACTTTTTGGCACTCTTGAGAAACAGTAGCTCTTCAAGATTATCTTTATATCCAGTGGGGAAAAAATATTTATTAAGGGTACTAACCTCTCTAATCAGCTTATGATGAGTTATGTATGAAGGGAGTTTTCAAGTGTGCGATGGAAGATGATGAAAGAAGATCCAGGAGTGTCAAGCGCTCAAGCTTGGGGATGCCCCCATGCATCCCCAATAAATATTCAAGGAGATTCAAGCGTCTAAGCTTGGGGATGCCCCCGTGCATCCCCTTCTCCATCAATAATCATCAGTTCGTCCTTCGTCTCACTATATTTTTACCACTTCATGCGTTATGTGCTATGCTTGGAGCGTCTCGCTCTTAGGTTTTGTTTTTAGTTTTCTTTAGCTTTGCTTGCTGTTCATAACAAGTTAGATCCCGTCTTACTTTGTGTGGGAGAGAAACACGCTCCACTTTCAAATTCTAGAACACATCATAGGATTTTTCCTGCCTATCTTTTTGCTGTTGTGTGTTCTTTATCTTTTCATAGCTACTGCCTTGTTTAGTTTTAGTTTTAGTTTGTCTTTAGCAAGAGCCTTGGCTTTTGTTTAGTTTGTTGCTTCAACTCTTTTTAGTTTTCATGTTTATCTTGTTAAGAGAGTTGGTTGTTGCACTGAGTTGTGTCTTGTCTTGAAAGTAGGTAATTGAGGTTGCTATTTAATTTTCGTAGTAGCTTGCAATAGTTTTGAGGTATTGATGTGAGTAATGTTTGAACTTTTGGTGTCAAGAGCTCTAGCCTATTAGTGATAGCTGTCGTATTTTGGGAAATCCGTGTGTATTTTCAAAACCTACAAAACTAGTTGAGAACTCTAGCTACTAGATGGATCACTACTCTTGTGAGGGGTCGAATATCAGAGAACACTCACGTACCATGAGTCGGGGATGCGCAAGGATAACCAAACCCCTATACACTCCTCCTCGGGGTACTTGTATCTTTGTGAACCTCCTTATTAGATTGAGAGTTACCGATAATAAGTGCATGAGTTCTTCGGACTAATGTAAGTATTGAAAGTTGACACTTCCACCTTCCCATATTTTGGTAGCCTCTCCTGTGCCGTGCATTGCCTTCTTCTCACTCCGAGAGTTGGTGTCCACCTTCGCCGGTACATCTAAACCCTTGGCATGATACGCTCTGTCATCATAAGCCTCCTTATATCTTTCCTCAAAACAGCCACCATACCTACCTATCAAGGCATTTCCATAGCCTTTCCGAGTTATATTGCCATGCAACTTCCACCTCTTCATGACTTGATCTTCATGTCATACATGTTCCTGCTACACTGGCAGCGACATACATTGAATACATCATGTAGTTACTTCTTCTTTATGATTTTTGAGTACCTTGTAAAGTGTGAAAGATCTCCTTTAACTTCTTGTAAAATAGAGTGTTGCCCTTAAGTGAGGAAAAGATCCCAAAGTGGACACATTAAAAGATCCCAAAGAGGACAAATGAGAGTTAGATAGAAAGAGCCATTGAGGCCACAAAAAAATAGAAAAATAGAAAAAAGACAAAAAAGAAATAAAAAGAGAGAAAGGGGCAACACTACTATCCTTTTGAGAGATCTACACTAGTACCCCCTTTATATCCTTGTACTCCATAAAGATGATATTTTTGCATATAGTTCCATTGGAGAGCTTCTTAGCTCGTATGTGCATCCGTTGCATGGCAATCCCTACTCCTCACATCATATCTATCATTTGGCATATCTTGCCTATGATTGTCCTCATTGATGTGAGCCTTTCTCTTCCTTTTTGTCTTCCTCCTCCACCATATTTCTCTCTTTGCCATCCTAAGTGTCAACTTTCGTGCTTACACTCATCCATTGCATGAGTGCTCAAAATATCGAAAAGGAGTGGATCAAATTGACTTGTACCTGGCTAGTGGTCTGGGGATGAGTCAAGATAAGATTCCAAAGAAGACCAAGTGTGAAACTTTAGTAGATTGAGTTCTCAACACAAAAATTACTTTTTCTCGTATTCCCTATCCCCTTTCTTGCAAGCAAACACCATTTGGAGACATTCGAGTCACGGACAGCGAGAGCTCTTGCACCTATTGTTCTTTTGTTACTTGTTTCAATGCTAATATAGACTCTTGCATGTTATGACTTGAATTGAATCTCTAACCTTGATTGCTTTACTTTTCAAAGTTCTTTTATGGTTGCTAGCATGTCACCACAGAAATTATGCTGTTATCATTTACCTACTCGAGGACGAGCAGGAATTAAGCTTGGGGATGTTGATACGTCCAAAACGTATCTATAATTTCTGCTTGCTCCATGCATGTTTTGTGTGATATTGCTATGTTCTAGATACACTTTCATACATTTTTGATCATATTTGGACTAACCTGTTAACTCAGTGCACCCCAGTGCAAGTTCCTGTTTTCTGCTATTTTTCTATTTCAGTTTTCCCCCATATAAAAAGTGCCAGAAAAATTCGAGAAAATTCAGATAAAAAATCAGCGTGGAGGAAGCTTCGCGAAGAGTCCGGGAGGGGCCAGAGGGGAGCCAGGGGGCCCAGGCGGCCCCACCCCTGGCCGCGCCAGGGGGGCGCCTGGGGCCCCTGGTCCACCTCTGGCTGCCCCCCTTCGCCTATTTATTCTCCGTCGCGGGAAAACTCCAAGAGAGAAACCCTATTCCGCGAGCTCGCCTCTGTTCCGCCGCCGCCGCGCTTCCGAAGATCGGGAGCACCAGAAGATCTCTTCCCGGCACCCTGCCGGAGGGAGGATTGACCTCCGGGAGTCTCCTCTCCACCATGGATGCTCCCCGGATGTCTCGTGAGTAGTTTTCCTTGGACCATGGGTCCGTTATCAGTAGCTATGTGATGTTCTCCTCCCCTCTTTGATCTTCATTGTTTAGACCTCGTGAGCTGCCCTACATGATCGAGGCATCTTTGTAATATTTCTGCTATTGCTATGTTGAGTTTGTGTCGGGACCCGGGGTTAGCGTATGTAATTCCAGTCACGATGCAATCACATGGAGAGCCGAGAACCGTACCCACTTGTCTAAGCAGACAAGGCCAAGCACAGAACGTTCTCGGTAAGCATCGAACGTGAGGGGCATCCCATTCAGGCCGGATGATCAACTGAGATGGGTCCTCATCGTCCGCTCACAAGTCTAAATGCTTATGGGTGGTGAATCCCATACTCATAGACAAGTCGCCTCAACCATGCTATCGATTGAATCCTAACTCTTACATATACTTACTCCAGCCCGATCACTTAGTCGGGGTCTAGGGCAGGCTCGATCATACCACAAAGTGTGCACGTGACAGAGGCGCGAGCAATCGCATCGCGATGCCCCAAGCTGCGCACATCTAAGGGCCACTTGGTGTATAAAAGACCGCCAGCCAGATCACAACTAAGGTCTCGAAAACCCATACTAAGACATGCATGTTATAAACATACACGCAGCACACATGCCTAGTATGAACATCAGGTATCATCACATAACTCTACAAAGTACTCTTTATAGATATACACATAGAGCATACAAAGATCACATGTCTGTGATCACATTACATCATACAACGGAAGCAAATTAGGTCTGAGTACAGACAAGATTAACAAATGGCTTAGAGAAGCCTTGTACAACAAACATTCCCTTCCACGAGGGACTAGACTGCTGTCTGGGACTATGCTAACTTAGTCAACGTCGAGCTTCACGAAGGTGACTCCATCGGGATCCAGGTTCTCATCTAAAACATAGAATAAGCAAACGTGAGTACAAAGTCGTACTCAGCAAGACTTATATCAGAACTATACTACTCATGCTCAAGTATCAAGGTAAAGGAGGTGGGGTTCAACATGCAGAAGTGCCAGCTTTGACTTGGCTAATCCTGTACTACGAGTACCAGACTTGAGGTAAGAAGCGTACACGAGTCCACTACATCTCCAACCAATTACACCACTATGGTGCCTTCCTCGACTTCCCCACGAGAAAGCACGCCATAGCACTCATACTTATCTTGCGAGTTTTATAAGTATCCATTCAAGTTGTCTATGATCAAGTAGAGGTTTCCAAGTAGTCCATAACCGCGAACATGGCTATTCGAATAGTTCATTAACCCTGCAAGGGTGTACATCTTCACACGCGTGTCATCACTTACCGCCTCGTTCTTGTCACCCTTCAAGCGGGTGTCGGACGTGGATGAAACCAAGGCACTACCCTCACATCACCTTCTCTAATCCAGGAGTCGACTACCTGAGTTTGTCACCGCTCGAGAGTCCGGCCGGTTCCACGAAACGGACTCAGATAATGTAAGGGACCGAGACGCCACCTTTGACAGATGGTTTCACTGCCTCACAGGTCCACCCACATATCTATAGTTAGGTCAAATGGAAAGCCGAAACTAGTGTGACTCCTGGACCGGATCGGGTACGTAAAGAGGCCAAACGGGGCTCCCATAAACCCTACATGTGGTCATACTCTTTGTCTTGGATCACAAAACAGAAACTCGGGGCCTAGGGCAGTGTTCAACGAGACAATCCACGGTGTACTCCTACACAGTCTCTCATCGTTCACCTTTGTTTAGGGTGGATTCACCAACACGTTTACATCAGCATCACTGTGTTCATTCCATCCCGACTCACAATCATAACATCCTCATGGTATCACTAAGCAGCAAAAGCAGTAACAGTTGCAGGGGCCACATGCTCATCAATCAACTCCTAAATCTGCTAGGATTGTGGTTTGCTTAATACGGTGGCAAAATGATAGGTCATGCATCGGAGTGGGTTCAACTATACGAAAGAACGTGTCTCGGTGATCTCCTAAACATGCATAAGCGAGACTGAGAGGGAATTAGTATTTTATAGACATGATCAATGGGGGTTTGCTTGCCTTGCTGACGGTACACGGTTCTTAACGGTGGTCTTCTTCTTCGGGGTGATCACCGTCTCGGAAAAGCTGGTACCGGAAACAATCATCAACAAAGGGGGACAACTTCGGAAGTAAAAATGCACAAGCACATGATATTGTTGTGACATGAAGTAAAGGGTACTGATTTGTGGAAAATTCAATTTAATTGAAGTATATTGCATTTGGAATGCAAATTCAAACTTCAAATTTGAATTCAAATTAAGTCATATACACATTTGCTTCTGTTCCCCCATTTTAAAATGGTCAAACATAAAAACAAATTGCATATTCTTAATCCTTGCATTTTTCTGATAATTTTTCATATATTATATGTTTAATTTGGAGTTAGTATGAATTTTCTATGATTTTCCAAAGTTTAACTCATTTTCTGGAATTTTCTGGATTATTTTAATTCTCTGGAAATTCTTTATTGCGTCAGCAGTGACGTGTGGATGATGTCCCAGGGGCTCTGGCCAGTGGGCCAACCCTGTCAGTGGGAGAGGGCTAATCCCTCTCTGTTTAAACTAAACAGAGGGGTTAAGGGGGCCCACCTGTCATCGTCACTAGGGGGGATTAGCACGTGATTAGCACTAATCGGCCGGCGGCTAACCGGCGGCGGCCCTGTACGCGGCGGCGCATCGCCGGAATTCGATTTAGGCCACGGGGGGCACGGGGCAACTACCAAACTAACGCCCGTGATCTCCCGCGTCTTGTGAGCTAAGCATGGGTCGCCGGGTGCTCTAGAGCGACGACGGCTTCAACAAAGGCGGCGGCCGTGGCTCTGCTCTGGTGAGTTTGGCGTCTAGGGCACGGAGAAAGGTGCAGGGAGAGGCAAGCGGAAGAGGAGCTCACCCTGGTTCCTTTGTAGAGGACGGGGAGGTCGGGGGCTGGCCGGAGACGGCGGGATTTGAGCTCGAAGCTCTCGGCGACCGACGGCGATCCGGTGAAGGGGGCGACGACTCTAGGGCTCCTCCGGCGCGATTGAGTGGGGGGAACGGATTAGACGTCCACGGCGGTCACGGCAGACAGCTTCGCTTGCTCCCTCGTCGGCGTTGGCCACGGCGGTGCACGCGGCTGTGCTCCGGCGAGCGCTCCGTCGTCGACGAATACGAGCGGAGGAGGGGAGGAGGGTGAGCTAGAGGAGAGGGATAGGCTCGGGGGGGGGGGGGGGTCTCTGGCTCCGCGTGGCGTGAGGAGGGAGGCAGGGGAGGTCCAGACGCCTCGCACGGCGGCGACGTGGCGTCGGCGCGCTGTCGTCCGCCACGGAGCAGCTTCGGGGCGAGGGGTAGAAGACGACAACAGCGCGGCTGGGCTGGGCCGGCTACTGGGCCAGGTGGCCAGGGGGTGGGCTGGTTTTCTGTTAACCCTTTTAATCTTTTCTCTGTTTTCTGTTTCTATTTATTTGTTTTGCTGTGCTAAAACAATTAGCTAGGCATTTTATAAAATCATGAAAACTTTTATGTGGGCTTATAACATAAGTAGCTAGCCACTCATAAGTTTTGGTGACTTTTGAAATTCAAACAATTTGAATTTAAATTCAAATTGGAGTTTAATTTAATTTCCAATGCACCTTTTGAATTTTTGAATATTCCATGGGCATGGGAAAAATCCCCAAACCACTTTTAAAATGATCAGCAACATTTATAGGAATTTTCCAATTATTCAAAAGATTTTTGGAAAAATATTTTTATCTGTCCATTTCAAATAATTTCTCAGGGCTTTCTGCTTCCCCATTTTTGAATTTCTTTTGAATTTTTGCATGATACAAAGGGCACAAACAAACCCTAGCACTTACCCTAGTTGGGGTTCTAACAGTTTGATAGGATCTGATGGATTATGAGATTATGTTCAGATTGTGATAGAGTAATATATTTGGTTTTTATCTCTTATATTTTTGTTCCTAAGTAATTCTTGCATGTTCTCCGTTGCTGTTTATTGCTTTGGCCAAGTAGTAGGTAGTGACTTCAAGAGGGAACGTTGTGCTAGATTGTGGGTTCATGCCCCCCGATGACACGCTTGAGTGACAGAAACATGAGTCTAGGGGATGTGCTGTTGCCACAAGGGGGAAAACAACGGTCCTTGTGACCGCGGTCACAAGGATTTTTTACTTTACGCATAGTTCTTTTTAATGCAGTTGTCTGTTGCTTTGGGTTTACACTTTGGGTGGGGCTCGCAATTTAATACCAGCGAGATGTTCTGGATAGATATCTCAAGGTGGATGATTAGTAGTAGATGCAGATGGATTTCGGTCTACTTATCTTGGCGTACTGTCTGTGCTTTTGAACCTCGTCCTTTCTTTTGTAGCATAGTTAGCATTGCGGTGCGTTCATAATCCTGTCAATTGCCTTTCTGTAATTTGTTTACCTCGCATAGCAATTTTATCTTCTTTTGGGAGAGAGACATCACTAGCGAACATCACGTATCCCGGTCCATATCCTCATTATTGTTTCCACGCTATATTTACTTTACTGCTTTTATTTGCTATCATTATCCCTTGCGTTTTATCCTTGTGAACAACAAGACCGGAGAGATTGACAACCTCTCTGAACTTCGTTGGGAACAAAGTTATCTGTGTCTGTGTGCAGGTCCGCGTCAGTTGCGCCGCTGACACCTACTTATCGTCTCTGGAGTCCTGCTGGAGACAAACCTTGGTATCTTCACCGAGGGAAAACTGTTGCTGCACTACATCTCAACCTTCCACTTGGGGTAACCAACGAAGGGGCGAGAAGCCATCACCGCACGGCCATCCTATCTGGCAGCCGTAGCTACCCACCCAACTCAAGGCTCCACGCCACTCGCGACCGCCCGAGTGGAGCCCCATCATGGAGAAGCACCATCACACGTATCAGCAAGGAGGCGGCAAGGACACCATCGCAGGTGTTCATGGCAGAAGTTAGCGCACCAGCGCCAGGTAACAACGGACGAGTCGACGACCCGGGCACTCGTCAAGACACCCCAACCACCAACAGGGCGGCAGGTTCCGGCAACACCAGTCAGATGGTCATATATCTAGGAGAACCGGGGACCATACTAAGGAAAGTCCAGGTGGAACAAGGACCCAGCAATCAAAAAGCAGTCAGCCGCCAAGCAGCAAGCGCCCGGCAAAGGTAGCCAGCCATCACGCAGCAGGCAGCAAACCCCGGTTGCAGCGGCAGACGAACCACCCAAAGAAAAAATATATACTTTTCCAAGGAATCAATGGCAATGGTAAAGGAAGCAGTCGCCCGCGGCAGGTTACTACCATTAGATGCCTCAAGGGACGAGCTAAGGGCATACAACAAGCTAGCGGGTGAGCTAACCCAGCAGACGAGACAGTGACGCCTAGCCATGGAGAAGCAAGAAAATGCGGAACTCGAAAAGAAAAGCAGTCGTAGACAACCTCCCAGAAGTGACTCACCAAGGCACGACTCCCCCACCCGCAACAGATCAAAACTCAACAACCTGCGGAAGACAGAAAGGGCGAGAGTGGTGCGGAAACTAGAAGACGACTTCAGATTAGAGGAAGACGACGAAGAAGAAGAGCCTCTCACGCCGGCAGAAGCACTCATAAGCGCTCAGGACTACCTATCCCGTGCCCAGAAAAGAAGAAAGGGCAAGACGGATCGCTACACTTCCATTGCTTTGCAGATAATGAAGGACGCCATCGATGCCTCGGTACCTAAGAAATCCAGCACAAAACGGCAGACTCGCGAGCGGACACCGGACAGGGACCCCAGCTCACCAGACGACGACGACGACAGTAATGACGACAGGCGCAGGCGCCCCGACAGGTACAAGAAGCACGACAGCGAAGACAACAACAGGCGCCGCTGCACTCGTCGAGATGCGCGAGACGACATCACACAGAACTGAGTGAACCGCGGCAGGCAAAGATGCGCATGAAGGGTTCGTTGCATAGAAAACAAAAAAAATTCCTACGATTGCAACTGCCAAGATCACATCTAGGAGATAACTTGTAACGGTTTGAGAAGGACTCACCCTCGAAGACCAAAAGCTTTAACGAGAACTATTCTCGTGGGTGATGTAGTCGAACACTCGCCGACCTCAAGGTCGTGATGAAGACTTGACGCCACGAACGGGTAGCGTCTCCGTAGTCGGTCACACGTACAGATCAGCGACGACCTCCGCCCCTTGCTCCAGTTGGGCAGCGGAAGTAGTGGATCCTCGGGAACTTCAGCAGCACTACAACATAGTGGTGGTGGTGGTAGAGAAGATCTTGAGCAGGGCTTCGCCTAAGAACCGTACTCGTGAAACTGGATCAGCTAGCAAGGGGAGGAAGATGCCAACCAAAGGGCATATGAGAAAGCGATGGAATGAGTTGTGTGAGGACCTCCACCCATCTATATATAGGAGGGGGAGGCAGCCCCCAAGGGGTAGCACGCCCCAAGAGGTGCCCCCACCTCTCCCTTCATCATGTGGGTGGACTCTCCACTCACAAAAACAAAGGGTCACACATTATTCCCATAACTTCCATAATTCTCCACTCAAAATTCCAAGAGTTTATCACATTAAAACACTTTTAATTATCTTGTTTAATGTCACTCAAATTAATGAACACTTCATTCAATGAGTACTTCATTGATGAACACTTCATTCAATGAACACATTAACAATTATCCCCTTGCACTATTTTGATATACCGAAACTATTCCAGCAGTTTTATCAAAACAGTCCATGTGCTGTCCATTATATTATCCGGCGTTCCGTATCCACTCAAACGCGTCAACGAATCCTTAAGTGTGTCACCCTACGGTTCGTGAATAAAATGGACATGACAGAGACTCTTCTCTGATCAATAATCATCAACGGGATCTGGAGATCCATGATGACTCCCACTTACTCAACGATGAACTAGTGATCGTGTGAACCAAAAACTCCGTAACCAATTCCTTTTGTCTCGCAATATTTTACTTGTCCGAGATCCGATCATTTGGTATCATCCATACCTAGTTCGATCTCGTTACCGACAAGTACTCTTTACTCGTTCCGTGATATAACATCCTCGTGAGCCAGTCACGTGCTTGCAAGCGATGTCAATGTGATATCACCGAGAGGGCCCAGAGTATATCTCTCCGTCATCTGGATGGACAAATCCCACTCTTGATCCACGAGCCTCAACTAACACTTTCCAAGTACCCAACGACACCTTTATAATCACCCTGTTACGGTGTGACGTTTGATGGAATCAAAGTACTCTTCCGGTGTCAGTGATTGACGTGATCTCATGGTCTAAGGATTAGGGTTACTTCGTGAAAGTTTGATACAGCAATAGAAACTTTGATGACATGATCGTATTGCTATAACTACTGTGGGTGTATGTTCATCACATCATTCTCCAATGATATGACCTTGTTATTAACGACATCCAATGTCAATGATCAGGAAACCTTGATCATCCGTTAATCAACAAGCTAGTATAAAGAGAGACATTACTAGGAACCTTTTCTTTGTTTATTAAACACACATGTATTAACGTTTCCGGTTAACACAATTATAGCATGAAAATAAACATTTATCATAAACATGGAATAAGATAATAACCACTTTATTATTGCCTCTTGGGCATATTCCCTTCAGTCTCCCACTTGCACTAGAGTCAATAATCTAGTTTGGTACTTGCGCATCCAACACCTATGGCATTCAGGTGTTATCCATACGCATTGCTAGTGGTAAACCTAATATCCAGATCTGACACTTCAGGTCCGTGTGTATTTGCATTTCTTTGCGTCTCTACGCATCACTCATTCACCAATGAGATGGCATTGCATAAATTTGGTCCTCTGGTGAGACCTTAGTCCCTTGAGCTCAAAACATGTTGAATCTATTGTCGTACAATAGATCTTCATAGTATTAGCTCGCTTGGAACTACACCTAGTTTGTGAAACAAACTTCTTGTCACAAATGCCCTCTTTTGCTGCTGCTAGAGCAGTCATATACTTAGCATTTCGTTGTAGTATTCGTTATAATGTCTTAACTTTTGAACTCATCCAAATCCATTTGGAACTATTCCAAATCTATCATGGAACTTTCTTCCATTACATTTTGCCACCTTAACATACCGCCAAAATTGAGATAAATTTAGATTGTATCTTGCGACAAAACTAGTATCAATGTAACACTTTACAATGAACTATTGTCCAACATACATAATATATATTCTTAGTCCTTCCAAAGCACGTAAGGATATCTTTACTATTGTCCAATGATCATCTTATGAATCATTCTGGTATATGCTCATAACATTTAGAGCATAGGACATTCTGGAATTGTACATATCATGGTGTACATGATTGATCAAATCATTCATGTGATTTTACTCACCAAGTGTCAAAACACTTGAATCTCGCTTCAACCTTTTCCATGCGGCAAGAACCTTTCTCGTCGTTTCCATATTGAACTTATTCAATATTTCATATATGTACTTCGGCCCAACCATATTAGCACATCAATCTATCTATATAGACCATATTAGCCCAATATACTGGTTTTGCCCAAATCTTCCATTAAAATCAAATTTTCAATGAAACTTCACCCGTGTCAATAAAAGATACATCATTTCCAATAAACAATATGTCTTCTACATAATGTATTAGAAATATGTCTCAGCGCTCCCACTTAATTTCTTGCAAAAGCAAGCATCTTCACCGTCTCTGATGAAACTAAACGTTTTAACAATTTCATCATGATGAAGATTCCAACTCCGCGAATGCTTATTTCAACCATTGAAATCTGCATGCTATTTTAGCATCCTTTGAATTAACAGAACCCTTTGGACCGTGTCCTATACACGTCCTAGGTAACCATTCTATTAGAAGAATGTTGTTCCGTTTGTTCAACTACCATATACCAAAACTAGCATATGTAGTGGTTGATACAATAATCCGTCCAGACTAAATATCGTTATGAAAGATCAAATCTTGTCATAGCCAACTCTTTGAACATAATCGTAAACCATTTTAACGATATGTCGAATATTTCATAGATGTGAGAACATCCACGTTTTTTTCTTTATAGATCCAAACACGGTATCTAGAGGGTCTTCCAAGTTCAGAAACTTGGTTTCTCGTGTATGGAACTATCACGGATTTTATAGCTTCTAGCCATTTTGACGGAGTCAGGGCCCATCATTGCTTCTTTGCATGTAGTCGGTCCATTATTATCAAATAACAATGATTCAATCTCAAATCTTACTATTTGATCGATTATCCGAACTACGCAGTTCAATAGGAACTTAGATCGCCGTGACCACAACCTTTGGGACACGGGAGCCAAGAGCATTGCGGCCGCTTCCGGGACACTTTCCGGCGCTGCGCCACTTAGCACATAAAGCTTAGGTTCAACAACCTAATCGAAGTTCTACTGTCCTCCCACTTAACTTTTCGCAAAAAATCCCTTCTCAAGAAACTTGATGCACTTAGCCACAAAACACTTTTGTCTTTATGGAGGAATACCCAACGGTTACATTGGGATAACCTACAAAAACGTACTTTATCCGACTTTGGTTGTAAACATTTTACATATGCCTTGCATACCAAAATTTAAGAAAAGACAAATTGGGTTTTATCCCATTCCATAACTCATATGGTGTCATTTCAACGGATCTCGATGGCGCTCTTTTCAGTGAAAAGCGGTAGTCTCTAAAGCTTAATCCTTAAAATATAATGGCAATTTTTATAAATAACACCTTTGATCCTTACCATGTCAAACAAGGTTTGATTACATCTCTCGAACACTCCATACTCCTATGGTGTTTCGGGAAATGCAAGTTTTGGAACGATTCCTAAACTCTCAGGCATTTGCTAAACTTTTAACTCAAAAATCTTCTTTTATGATCCAATCATAAACTCTTATTTTCTCGTTACAATGATTTTCACTTCAGCTTGAAATTTATTTGAACACTTTCAAACATTTCATACTTCTTCCTTATCAAGTAAATATACACATATATCCACTCAAAACCTCGGTTAAAGTATATGAAGTTATAAGACCCACCACACACGGCTACACATAATGAACTATACACATCAACATGTATAATGTCCAATAAGTTAGTCGTCCGTCCTTCTTTGCCTATGAACGGAGTTTCAATCATTTCTAGGAAATTCTTACAAGCGTCAGTTGATTCAAAATCAAAAGACTCCAAAATTCCACCAACATGGAGTTTCTTCATGTTATCTTTCCAATATGATTTAAACGGTGTTTCAATCATCTCTATAAATTTCTCACAATCGTCAATTGATTCAAAATCAAAAGACTCCAAAATTCCATCACCATGGAGTTTCTTCATGTGTTTCTTTCCAATATGATTCAAACGGTGGTGTCACTCATAAGTGATCTTCTAATCATTTGTCTTGCGACATGTTTAGCATCAGTTATTATGGATGTGATTTCTCCAACAATATTTATAGAGTTCATCCATCTTCTATGAATATGGTGATAATTTGAACAACTATTGTTCGTATAACACCAGAACAGAATAACAATTATTCAAATAAATCTTGAAGGCTAGGTTTAATTCCAACGATAAACACAATAACACTTTATTTTGTTCTTGATGAGAATCATCCCATATTCATTTGCTAGTTACTCAGGCCATTGCAACTCTTGTATTGCGTTGTTCCGTATGACACTTCATACCAACCAATCAGTATCCAATACTCAAGAATCACACTGTTTAACAAGCAATGAATATACCCATAACATGTATATCATCTATATACCCGAGCTGGACATTTCCAGTCTTTTCCTTTTTCTTTTCGCCAAAATATTTTTCAGATCCTCTTTCAGCAATTCCTTTCCTTTTTATAAGAATTTATCAACATCACTTGTGGCACCATTCAAATGACACATAATCCAAAGTGTGTTAGTCAAATAATAACAACCTTTGATTATCCCTTTGATGTAGATCACCGTCATCAAATGTTTGGTGTTCTTCCAAATTCCATTCTTTAGTAATCTTATAGTGTAGTACACATTTTACCTACATCTTCCATTCATCCTATCATGCCAACTTTCATGACAAAACTACCATAGCTCATAGGGACAAACTGTGAGTACAATATTTGTTCCCAAAACCTTTTTGGGAGATTAGGACACATAGTGTCTCCAACCTTCACAAATTCTCATACAATATGAGAACATGTTTCTCACTAAATTTTACTCTATCACATTGCAACTAAAATTGTTTCAGATATCGCTATATCTTCCACACATGATAGTTTCTGAAACAATCCTTTCAGCTCCTAGATAACCTTGATAATAACAAACAACATTTGAATATCAAGGATCATGGAGGCAAGTGTGATACTTAGACACTAACACTAACACTGCAGAAATCTATTCTTGAAGCTAGCAAGTGCTTGAGCTTGCCAGCTGGCCTCCCAACCCCTCACACACACTTCTGGACGTTTGGTACGCGCCAAGGACACAGTGCGCACGCCCTGGACGCCCTCAGTGCACGCGTGAAAGGGGTGAGCACGCGCACAGCCTGCCATAGGCGTGCTCTGGCCATGGCCGTGAGGTCGCCATCACGGGCACGCTGCACCCCGAGCCCCCGCGGCTGCTTGCGCATGTCCATAACCACCGTGGCACACCCGTGCGCCACCTGGCTCACCCCAAAGCCCCGCCGCCCGCCGGAGACCTTGTCGTCGCCGCCGCGGCCTGTCTGGATTCCGCGCGTAGTGTCCACAGTGGCACGCACGCCTCCGCGTTGCCTGCGTCGTCTTGCTCGCGTCCCCTACCCCTAGCAAGCACGCGCGACACCTGAACCCCCTCAAAGCCGCGCCGCCCGTCGTTGCAGAGCCTCCGCCGCAGCCACCACCGTAGTTGGAGGAGAGCCTAGCGAAGTCGTCAGGCCACCGTTCGAGGAGTTCCGGGTACGTAGCTGCTCTCCATGGTCCCCTGCGTCTTCTCCCCTAGCCCTAGCTCACCCCCGAGGTCTCCTCGCCGGCGAACCACCCTCGCCGGAGCCGCGACCTCTGTTCCCTCTCTGTTTAAATCCAACCTGACGCCTTGACCCCACCCGTCAGCCACTCCAGCCGCTCCGAATCGTTTTAAGTGGAGGCGCCCGCGTGGGTTTACGCCTTCGACGTGGCCCTCTCTGGTTTTTTCTCTGGAAATTGTTTAAATCTATTTAAAATGGGATTTTGACCAAACTTTGACCATGAATAACTTATAAACCACAAGGCCAAATGAGTTGATTCTTTTTGCGACATTTTCCTTTTGAGCTCCTCTTCAAGTTGGCAAAGTTTGGGAACTTGATTCACTGTTTAGGCCCACTGGACAGTGAAGGAGTGCATTTGACTTATTTGCATTTGCCACTTGTTTTATTTTTTCCAGAAGGTGATCAAGTGCTTGCAGGAGACAAGGAGTTCAAGGATACTCCACTTGACCAAGGCAATCCATAACAATCTGGTCATGAGGAGCTTGAGTTGCTTTTGATGATTTAAATTATTTGCTCGGGTTGTTTTAATTTCTTTCATATTGCTTGCTAATAAAAATAAATAACCCTAATAAGTTGATTGGTATAAACATGCCATGCTACTGATCTTACCATGTTACTCTAGTATATGTCATATCCATGTTGATTTTGTTGCCATACCTATGCCGGAATCATGCTAGTGAATATCATGCTCCTGATTTTATACCATGTTGGGTGATACATATTCATGATGGTAGTTCGTACTCATGCCATGTTGCCATGTCTTCATATTGCTATTCACCTAATGAACAAAATTGTTGACCAAGTGCCACCGAATCGAGCTTATTCGTGCAGCCACATTTGCTTGTATGGGCGGGCCTTGACTCGGGCTATCGTAGTGCCTTCTACGGATATCACCCAGTAGGGGAGGTTATACACGCACGCTACCCTGATCAGGTAAGTGGTGATAATCTCGAAATCCATAGTTGTTTACCCGGGAGTCCCAGTGGGACAAGTTGCCACAAGGTGGCTGGGTGGTTGAAGGTGGTAACGTGGACACCCAACCACAGGGATACCCAAGACCGTGTGTCGGTGAGTCCGTAGGGAGGTAACACGATGGTCGGGTTTCGTTGGAGATGTCCTAGTCCACTCCTGCGGTGCGAGTTCCAAGGATCCCGTGGGACAAGTACCGAGGTGCCTGGATGGAGGAGGAACTCCATAATGTGGGTAACGTGCACAAACTCTGCAGAGTCAAAATCTATTCGAATAGCCGCGTCCTCGGTCATGGGACACAGTTCGTACTAGGTCACACAGAGGTCAACACTAATCTGTTTAATAATATGAATGTTATTTCTGAAACTGTGGACATGTGATTAGTTAAGGTGGTAACAGAGGAGAGTCCGCACGACTCAGAGGTAAGCTGGATGAATCATGTGATGCTCATGAGACAAGTGTTACTATTATTCATGCCATGTTTGCCATGTTATTGTTTGCATTATTGCCATGCTATTGTTTCTCCTGATGACTTGGTTGTTATGAGCTTGCAAGTACATTCAATGTACTGACCTGGCGTGTCATGCCAGATGCAGGAGGTGTTGCACCTGAAGAGTTGGCTGAGCTGTACTACGGGAACTAGGCCGTGTCCCAGCAGTGTCCACGTGGATTGGAGTCCCGTCACCTCGTTGTTCCGCTGCTGTAGAGTCCTTCGTCGATCGTATCGAGGCTCCGAGATGTGACATAAATAATGTTGATAGTGTTGCCGCACGAGATGTGCCGCCATGCCTCGTAGCAGTTGTAATCCGGAACCTCTGTACCTGTATAATTGTTATGAAGCGGTTGTATTCTCTACCAATATGTTGTGCATTGCCAGAAGAGACTGTAGGACTCGCTAGTTAGGCCGCGCGCTAGTGGAACATTAGTCTATAGTCTTGCTTGATCTGTGCACTTGAGTGTTGTATTGGTTGATGCATGGCATGTAGATGCATTTATTTTTGCTAATGGCTAACCCTGTGAGTGTAGATGGCACCCGTTCCATACCCCTTTGAGTACGAGGCGTCACCGACAGGATTTCCGTCGCTGCTCCGCCGAGTTTGGCTCCGTCTGTACCCACAGGGTGAAGACCCGATGTTCCAGGTGTACTGCGAGAAGCTAGCTGACTACGTGCACGAGTATCGCGCTGAGGTGTTCCTGTTCTCGAGCTCCACGTATGGCAGCCTTTCGCGTTCCGCGAAGGGAGGATCCGCTTCCACCCCAGAGAAGGCTATTCTCTATGCTTCCCTTGAGGCTCTCGTTGACCTGCGTCACCATGAGGTCGGGATGCAGCTTCACCCAGGTCTTTCTTACTACCCTGCCTTGTCTCCCACCGGGCATATCCTTTTCCCGCCGGACTCGGAGTGCGACCGGACGACAGTGCACCTCGCTCGCTACATGGTCGCTCAGTATGAGCTGGTCATTAGTCTTGCTGAGGAGTTGGCTCATTCCCGGGAGGCACTCGCGTCTATCAGCAGTATTCAGTCTCCCCCTCCACCGCCTCCCACCTATACTCCGGTGCCAAATCCACATATTCCACCTGAACCCACCCCACCTACCCCAGGTGCTCAGATAGCTGTACGGCGCGAGACCCCAGAGGAGTGGGCCGCGTTGACTGCTACCCCTGCTGCTCCCATGCTTAGCCAGCACACTCCTCCTTCTCCTAAGGGAGAGCCCTCTTGTTAGCGTCGCCGCCTTGACACCCCTACCCGCAGTGCGATCCACGTTTCTAGTTCTGACTCCGAGGACAGTTCCGATGGTTCCGCTGACTGCCAGTGCCCGCTCCCTCACGACTAGGACGAGGTCGAGTAGTATGGTCGTTTCTACCATATGTTATGCATGTTGTCAACTGCCGTTTGAGCAGTACTCATTATGCCATCCATGCTAGTTGCTATGTATGAGGTCATGCTGCTATGTATAATTATGTGGTTGTTTTGATCTTTCGTTCGGATTTTGTTGATGATGTTCTCATATTCCCTGTTTTGGTGTAGGTGACTCAGACGGATCCTTGCTTGCTTTCTCTTATATGGCACCACGCCTGGTTCTGTGCTGATTCTTGGTCGGCAGTCCGGGGTGGATGCCTCCTTTTTACTCCTCTTTCAACGACTGTCTTGTGTTCTGAGCTGCTTTTCGGCCGTCTCAGGCAGTCGTTGAGTTTCTTTTCGCAGTGGAGACCCTATGTTCTGAGCTTTTTTCTCGGCCGTCTTAGGGGACCTCTGCCTTCTTCTTAATCACCCTGCTCCAAGTTCTGAGCTGTTTTGCGACCGTCTTGAGCAAGTGGTGAGTTACCCCGACAACGCCCCAGATCTGAGTTGTCAAGACCGTTCTGGTGGCCGCTGGATTAGTTGCCGTTTTAGCAAGGGATTCGGATGATCACGAACCACCACCTCTTGGAGTTTCGAGTTTCTTCCGCTTTTCCGTCACTTCGCCTATTTCCCTCTTTGTGGTTTCTCATGATATTGGTGCTCTATTTGGGAACGGATATAGGATGAGGCGAGGTGAGTGCAGCCACTCGGGTGATGACGACACCCCCCGTCGTCGCTCCGCTAGGCAAGCTGGACTGTCACCCGAGCGTCCACCACCTCCTCCACCACAAGCCCCTACCACAGAGCAGGTTATGAGGATGTTTGAGGAAGGAAGAAACCAGGAACTCATGGAATTACTGCGAGGTATGCAGAACATTGTGGGACAGAATCAGAACCAAGGGTCACGTTCCAAGCTATCCGACTTTCAGCGCACCCGACCGCCAAGCTTTGATCAGGCAACAGATCCCATTGAGGCTGATGATTGGCTGAGAACCATGGAAAAGAAGCTGGAAATCTCTCACTGTGATGAGGTGGATAAGGTTCCATTTGCCACCCATTAACCTTGAGGGCTATGCCGCGATTTGGTGGGACAATACCAAGGCAGTATGGCCTGCAGGAGAAGATATCACTTGGGAGAGATTCAAGGAGAAGTTACGCACTTACCATATCCCCACCGGAGTGCTGAAAACCAAGCAGAGGGAATTTCCCGCTCTTGTCCAAGGCAGCATGACTGTAACTGAATATTTGAACAAGTTCAACCATCTGGCAAGATACTCGGTTCATGACGTGGCCACTGAAGAGAGAAAGGTAGACCACTTCCTTGGCGGTCTTAGCCCCACTCTCCGTTGTCAGCTCAGCATGCTGGACTTCCCAGAATTCCAGACACTTGTCAACAAGGCACTCATAGTAGAACGCGAATACAAGTCGGTCGCCGAACTCAAGGGAATTTATGAAGACCGCAAGCGCAAGTATGATCCCAAGAAGACCCCGTACGAACCATATGCCCAGAAGCCCCGAGTGGTACAGCCCGTTCCCCAGTCAGCTCAAGCCAATTCCAAGCCCGCTTGGAACCACGGCGGCTCCGCTACCGACAAGCCGGCCACTCAAGAGAGGTCATACCTCGACCCCCAAGCCAAAGCAGACTACATGCGGAAGGGCGCCTACTTTAAATGTGGGAAACCAGGACACTTTTCTAGAACCTGTCAGAGCAAACCGGGGAACCCAGCACCTCAAGTCAACAATATCCAGGGGCAGAACAACTACCGCCAGGCTCGAGTCAACCACGTCTCGGCCGAAGAAGCCCGCGGATCTCCCGACGTGCTCATCGGTATGTTTCCTATTAATAACATACCCACAACTATATTATTTGATTCCGGGGCAACCGATTCGTTTATATCGCGGAGTTTCGCCACCCAAAACAATTTACCTATTGATCTTTTGGAAACAATTGTGGTGGTAAAAACCCCTGGTGGCGTGCTCAAGGCAGACGGTATATGCAAGGAACTGATCATTGAAATATATGGAGTGAAGTTCCCTACCTCTCTCATGGTGCTGTAATCCAAGGGACTTGATGCAATTCTTGGAGTGGATTGGCTCACCACCCATGAGGTCCGCCTTGCCTTCAAGACCCGGATAGTGAAATTGGTTAACGCAGACGGAAAGGCAACTCAATTCACAGCTATTGGTATGCCACGCAAGAAAGAAACAACGGTATGCCAGATCACCACCTCAGAGATGGACAAAATCCCTATTGTCAGAGAGTTTCCGGACGTGTTCCCAGAAGAATTGCCGGGTATGCCGCCAGACAGAGAGCTGGAGTTCGCCATTGAGCTTGTCCCCGTTACCTCCCCTATATACAAGAAGTATTATCGGATGCCTTCCACCAAACTGGTGGAACTAAAGAAACAGCTGGATGAGCTATCGCAGAAGGGGTACATTCGCCCCAGCACCTCACCTTGGGGGTCACCGGTATTATTTGTCAAGAAGAAAGATGGCACTTTGCGGATGTGTGTGGACTACCGCCCCCTGAATGAAGTCACCATCAAGAACAAGTATCCACTACCTCGCATTGATGACTTGTTCGACCAACTGAAAGGTGCCCGGGTATTCTCTAAGATCGATCTTCGCACAGGCTATTACCAGCTAAAGATCCGAAAAGAAGACATTCCCAAGACAGCCTTCACCACCAGATATGGCATGTATGAGTTCACGGTCATGTCCTTCGGCTTAAAGAATGCCCCAACTTATTTCATGGGCATGATGAACAAGGTCTTCATGGACTTTCTGGACAAGTTCGTGGTTGTATTCATTGATGACATACTCATATACTCCAAAAGTGAAGAAGAGCATAAGCAGCATCTTCGTACGGTGCTGGAACGACTGCGAGCTCATCGCCTTTATGCCAAGTTCAGCAAGTGCGAGTTCTGGTTAAAGAGGTGGGATTTCTGGGTCACATTCTGACGGCTCAGGGAGTAGCCGTAGACCCCAGCAAGGTGACAGATGTGTTGAAATGGAAGCCACCAACCATCGTGACGGAAGTCCGAAGTTTCTTAGGATTGGCGGGATATTACCGCCGATTCATTGAAGGGTTCTCCAAGATAGCCAAGCCAATGACCGAGTTGTTGAATAAGAACTAGAAATTTGTTTGGACCAAGGAGTGCGGTGAAATCTTCGAGCAACTCAAGACCAAGCTGACATCAGCCCCTGTTCTGACTCTGCCGGACATCCACAAAGGATTCGATGTATATTGCGATGCCTCCAAACATGGCCTTGGCTGCGTGCTAATGCAAGAAGGGAGAGTTGTGGCGTACGCCTCCAGACAACTACGCCAACATGAAGTAAACTACCCCACACATGACCTGGAACTGGCTGCTGTGGTACACGCATTGAAATTGTGGAGGCATTATCTCGTCGGGCAACAGTGTGAGGTGTACACCGATCATAAGAGCCTCAAGTACATCTTCACGCACCCGGATCTCAACCTCAGGCAGAGAAGGTGGCTCGAGCTGGTCAAGGATTACGACCTCGGGATAAATTATCATCCCGGGAAGGCTAACATGGTCGCCGACGCCCTTAGCCGCAAGCCAAGTTCAGTGAATGCACTCTGGGAAAGGCTCCACCCTCAGCTACAGGAGGAAGTCACTCAACTCAACCTCGTGTTGTGTGACTCAATGAATAGGAAGACATTGGAAATCACCCCAACCTTGGTAGAGGATATTAAGGGAACTCAAGCTCAAGACCCGGAGATTCAAGAAATCAAGGACCGGATTCCGCGTGGCAAGGCCGAATCCTTTCACCTGGATACCCAAGGAGTGCTATGGTTTGAAAACAAAATATGTGTACCGGGCCAGGCCAATTTGAGGCAGCAAATACTGCGAGAAGCACATGAGTCCGCATATTCTATCCACCCCGGCAGCACCAAGATGTACCGGTATTTGAAGACCACATTTTGGTGGCCCGGGATACGCAAAGACATCGCATATTATGTGGCATGCTGTGATATATGCAACAGAGTAAAGGCCAAGCACCAAAAGCCAGCGGGACTACTGCAGCCTCTGCAAGTTCCGCAATGGAAGTGGGATGACATATGCATGGACTTCATTGTAGGGCTCCCAAGGACCGGCCGAGGTCACGACTCCATATGGGTTATTGTGGATATGCTCACCAAAGTGGCTCACTTTATTCCCGTCAGGACCACTTACCGAGCTGATCAATTGGCAGAGTTATACATGTCCCGGATTGTCAGTCTCCATGGAATACCAAAGACCATCACCTCAGACAGAGGGTCAGTGTTCACGTCTGCATTCTGGCTACGACTTCACGAAGCCTTGGGGATCGTACTAAAGCACAACACTTCTTACCACCCCCAAACAGATGGCCAGACAGAGCGAGTAAACCAGATATTGGAGGATATGCTTAGGGCATGTGTATTGGCCCACGGGTCCAAGTGGGAGGACTGCTTACCATATGCAGAATTCTCATACAACAACAGTTACCAGGCCAGGCTCAAGATGTCACCCTTTGAAGCATTATATGGGAGAAAATGCCGCACCCCATTGAACTGGTCACAGACAGGGGACAGTCACATCTTTGGCACCGACCTAATGCTTGAAGTAGAAAAGCAAGTCAAGGAAATCCAGGACCGGTTGAGAGCCGCCAAGTCTCGACAAAAGAGTTACTATGACACCAAGCATCGAGAGGTGAACTTTGAGCCTGGAGAATACGTCTATCTCCGAGTGACACCAATGAAAGGAGTAAGGAGATTCCAGACCCGGGGAAATCTTGCCCCAAGATATGTCGGGCCATTCCCAATAATGGCTAAAAAGGGAAAGGTAGCGTACCAACTGGAATTACCCCCGGAGATGGCAGATATCCATGACGTATTCCATGTATCCCAACTACGCAAGTGTGTCTCGCCACCAGTCAAGCGAGTGGATGTGAAGGATTTAGAGATGGCCCAAGACCTGACATATGAGGAGAAACCAGCAAATATTTTGGATGAGATGGAAAGGACTACCCGCAGTAAGGTGATACGGTTTTACACGGTGCTCTGGGAGCGCCATTCTGAGGAAGAAGCCACCTGGGAAAGGGAAGAATTTCTGAGGGATGCATATCCGTATCTGTTCCACCAAATCTCGAGGACGAGATTTACCCTAAGGGGGGTAGGTTTGTGACACCCTGGGTTTTGGCCCCTTTTTATTTGCAATTTTATTTGCTGATTTTCTGGAATTTGAAATATTTGTTTGGATTTTCTCAACTCAGATGGCCTTGATCACTTGGGCCTAATTTTTCCCCTAGGCCAAGTGACCCCTAAACCCCTCCCCCCTATGGCTATGATCAAGCTTTGATCAATTTATCCCATGTCCTATTTTTATTTTTCCTAAAAATCCTTTTTCACTTATGGAAATTGGTCTTTTTCCTCTCCTTTTTGAAGCTAGCCTCACTTCTGCTCATCCTTTTGGCCTGAAACTTTTTGTGCTGAGCAAGGGAGACATGCATCATGATTCCATGCAAAAACATGGGCAAGCTTAGTACAAAACTTTCCCTCAAGAAATTCTTTTTCATTTCTGACCAGAGAGGCACTTTGTGAAGCAAGTACCCTGTAGACTGATCCATTTGCTCTGAAATTTTTACCACATAAACACCTTCCTAGATAACCCAGGAACACCAAGTTTCATCCCCAAAAGCCTAGCAAAACTCCCTGTAGAAATTACCAAAGTTTCCTGCATAAATCTATTCTTGAAGCTAGCAAGTGCTTGAGATTGCCAGCTGGCCTCCCAACCCCTCACACACACTTCTGGACATTTGGTACGCGCCAAGGACACAGTGCGCACGCCCTGGACGCCCTCAGTGCACGCGTGCCAGGGGTAAGCACGCGCACAGCCTGCCACAGGCGTGCTCTGGCCATGGCCGTGAGGTCGCCATCACGGGCACGCTGCACCCCGAGCCCCCGCGGCTGCTTGCGCATGTCCATAACCACCGTGGCACACCCGTGCGCCACCTGGATCACCCCAAAGCCCCGCCGCCCGCCAAAGACCTCGTCGTCGCCGCCGCGGCCTGTCTGGATTCCGCGCGTAGTGGCCACAGTGGCACGCACGCCTCCGCGTTGCCCGCGTCGTCTTGCTCGCGTCCCCTACCCCTAGCAAGCACGCGCGACACCTGAACCCCCTCAAAGCCGCGCCGCCCGTCGTTGCAGAGCCTCCGCCGCAGCCACACCCGAGCCGTCCCGTCACCCCGCTGATGCAGAGAACCAGGGCACACGCGCACGCGTGCTACACCGTCATTGGAACCCCCTAGAACTCACCCGAGCCCTCACTTCTCCCCCGCACGCGAGCACAACACCGTCGTCTTCTGCCCGGCGACAGCCGTGGGGGAATCCATAGCTCCCCTATAAATTGGTGCCTCCCATTGCTCGCAGCCATCACCACACACCCCCACACCACTCCTAGAGAGCGCAATCGAGGAGGAGACCGGCCGGGGAGGCCCCTGGTCGGAGATCGTGTTGCAGCGCCGCCACCACCGTAGCTGGAGGAGAGCCTAGCGAAGTCTTCAGGCCACCGTTCGAGGAGTTCCTGGCACGTAGCTGCTCGCCATGGTCCCCTGCGTCTTCTCCCCTAGCCCTAGCTCACCCCCGAGGTCTCCTCGCCGGAGCTGCGACCTCTGTTCCCTCTCTGTTTAAATCCAACCTGACGCCCTGACCCCACCCGTCAGCCACTCCAGCCGCTCCGAATCGTTTTAAGTGGAGGCGCCCGCGTGGGTTTACGCCTTCGACGTGGCCCTCTCTGGTTTTTTCTCTGGAAATTGTTTAAATCTATTTAAAATGGGATTTTGACCAAACTTTGACCATGAATAACTTCTAAACCACAAGGCCAAATGAGTTGATTCTTTTTGCTACATTTTCCTTTTGAGCTCCTCTTCAAGTTGGAAAAGTTTGGGAACTTGATTCACTATTTAAGCCCACTGGACAGTGAAGGAGTGCATTTGACTTATTTGCATTTGCCACTTGTTTTACTTTTTTCAGAAGGTGATCAAGTGCTTGCAAGAGACCAGGAGTTCAAGGACACTCCACTTGACCAAGGCAAGCCATAACAATCTGGTCATGAGGAGCTTGAGTTGCTTTTGATGATTTAAATTATGCCCGGGTTATTTTAATTGCTTTCACATTGCTTGCTAATAAAAATAAATAACCCTAATAAGTTGATTGGTATAAACATGCCATGCTACTGATCTTACCATGTTACTCTAGTATATATCATCTCCATGTTGATTTTGTTGCCATACCTATGCCGGAATCATGCTAGTGAATATCATGCTCCTGATTTTATACCATGTTGGGTGATACATATTCATGATGGTAGTTCATACTCATGCCATGTTGCCATGTCTTCATATTGCTATTCACCTAATGAACAAAATTGTTGACCAAGTGCCACCGAATCGAGCTTATTCGTGCAACCACATTTGCTTGTATGGGCGGGCCTTGACTCGGGCTATCGTAGTGCCTTCTACGGATATCACCCATCAGGGGAGGTTATGCACGCACGCTACCCTGATCAGGTAGGTGGTGATAATCTCGAAATCCATGGTTGTTTACCCGGGAGTCCCAGTGGGACAAGTTGCCACAAGGTGGCTGGGTGGTTGAAGGTGGTAACGTGGACACCCAACCACAGGGATACCCAAGACCGTGTGTCGGTGAGTCCGTAGGGAGGTAACACGATGGTCGGGTTTCGTTGGAGATGTCCTAGTCCACTCCTGCGGTGCGAGTTCCAAGGATCCCGTGGGACAAGTACCGAGGTGCCTGGATGGAGGAGGAACTCCATAATGTGGGTAACGTGCACAAACTCTGCAGAGTCAAAATCTATTCGAATAGCCGCGTCCTCGGTCATGGGACACAGTTCGTACTAGGTCACACAGAGGTCAACACTAATCTGTTTAATAATATGAATGTTATTTCTGAAACTGTGGACATGTGATTAGTTAAGGTGGTAACAGAGGAGAGTCCGCACGACTCGGAGGTAAGATGGATGAATCATGTGATGCTCATGAGACAAGTGTTACTATTATTCATGCCATGTTTGCCATGTTATTGTTTGCATTATTGCCATGCTATTGTTTCTCCTGATGACTTGGCTGTTATGAGCTTGCAAGTACATTCAATGTACTGACCTGGCGTGTCATGCCAGATGCAGGAGGTGTTGCACCTGAAGAGTTGGCTGAGCTGTACTACGCGAACTTGGCCGTGTCCCAGCAGTGTCCCCGTGGATTGGAGTCCCGTCACCTCGTTGTTCCGCTGCTGTAGAGTCCTTCGTCGATCGTATCGAGGCTCCGAGATGTGACATAAATAATGTTGATAGTGTTGCCGCACGAGATGTGCCGCCATGCCTCGTAGAAGTTGTAATCCCGAACCTCTGTACCTGTATAATTATTATGAAGCGGTTGTATTCTGTACCAATATGTTGTGCATTGCCAGAAGACTTGATCTCTGGGCTGGCAATGTAAGGTAAACTGGTTGCTCTGAGCCGAGGTGCCACATAACGGAGACAGAGGAGCCGACAGAAGAAGGAACCGACCCAGACGGAACTTCTACGACGACAGAGGACCTGACATGGTCGCCGCCGGTTTCTCGTACGATCGGAATGGCAGGCACCGCAATGACAACAGACCACAGCGACGAGACAACCCAGAAGACGAGCCCCAGGCTCAGAAACGAGAATGGAGGACAAGGCAGCCACGGGACGGCACTCGCGCATTCCGCTCCGCCAAAGAACAACTCGACGGACCGTGTTCTATACACGGATTCAGAAACGAGCGAGGAGAGCTCAGATCGTCCCACACCCTCAGGAATTGCAGAAGCTTCAACGAGTTGGCCGATGAGAAAAGCCACTCCGCGGCTGCAACAGCACGACCACTCGCAAGCATAGCAGTTGGGCCAGTCGCCCACAACGCGCCACCAGCCCCCCCCCCTCAGCCAACAAGACAGGTGGCCGCCATCCAGGAACGGAAAAGGACACCAGAAGAGGAAAACCAGTACCCAGAAGCCCACGGGAGGATCTACATGATACAAGAAGGCATGACTTCCAACAGGCAGCAGAAACAAGTCACCAGAAAAGTCTTCCTGGCAACCTCTGCACACCCGGCCGTCCCAGAGTACCTGCGCGGGTCGGAGACAGAAATCGCCTTCTCCCGGGACGACCACCCGCCAGTCGTTCCCCAACTAGGGCACGCCGCGCTAGTACTCGAGGCCAGAATCGGAAATTACGACATGTCGCGAGTATTCATGGACGGATGCAGTGGGATCAACATCATCTTCACCCGAACACTCGACGACATGCTCATCCAAAACAACGCACTCAAGTCCTCAGGCACAACCTTCCACGGGACCGTACCAGGAAAAGCAGTCTACCCCCTCGGAAGGATAAGCCTGGAGGTAGTCTTTGGGAACGCGACAAACTTCCGCAAGGAAACACTTGACTTTGAAGTGGTCGACTGGAAGTCACAATACCACGCAATTCTCGGGCGACCAGCTTTCGCTCGCTTCATGGCCGTACCCCATTACGCCTACCTCAAGCTGAAGATGCCACGCCCACACGGGGTCTTCACAATCAGCGGCAGTTTCGTCAGATCCGACCGCTACGACAAGGAATTCCACAAGATAGCACAAGCCTTCGTAGCCCACTGATACGTCCAAAACATATCTATAATTTCTGCTTGCTCCATGCATGTTTTGTGTGATATTGCTATGATTTAGATACACTTTCATACACTTTTGATCATATTTGGACTAACCTATTAACTCAGTGCACCACAGTGTCGGTTCATGTTTTCTGCTGTTTTTCTATTTCAGTTTCCCCCCATATAAAAAGTGCCAGAAAAATTCCGGGAAAAATATAGGAAAAATCAGCGTACAGGAAGCTTCGCGAAGAGCCCGAGTGGGGCCAGAGGGGAGCCAGGGGGCCCAGGCGACCACCCGGCGCGGCCCCACCCCTGGCCGCGCCAGGGGGGCGCCTGGGGCCCCTGGTCCACCTCTGGCTGCCCCCTTCGCCTATATATTCTCCGTCACGGGAAACTTCAGAAAAGAGAACCCTTATTCGCGATCTCGCCTCTGTTCCGCCGCCGCCGCGCTTCCGAGATCGGGAGCACCAGAAGACCTCTTCCCGGCACCCTGCCGGAGGGAGGATTGACCTCCGGGAGTCTCCTCTCCACCATGGATGCTCCCCGGATGTCTCGTGAGTAGTTTTCCTTGGACCATGGGTCCGTGATCAGTAGCTATGTGATGTTCTCCTCCCCTCTTTGTTCTTCATGGTTTAGACCTCGTGAGCTGCCCTACATGATCGAGGCACTTTTGTAATCTTTCTACTATTGCTATGCTGAGTTTGATGGGATCTGAAGGATTATGAGATTATGTTCAGATTGTGATTGAGTAATATATTTGGTTTTTATCTCTTATATTTTTGTTCCTAAGTAATTCTTGCATGTTCTCCGTTGCTGTTTATTGCTTTGGCCAAGTAGTAGGTAGTGACTCCAAGAGGGAACGTTTTGCTCGATTGTGGGTTCATGCCCCCCGATGACACGCTTGAGTGACAGAAACATGAGTCTAGGGGATGTGTTGTTGCCACAAGGGGGAAAACAACAGTGCTTGTAACCGCGGTTGCAAGGATTGTTTACTTTACGCAAAGTGCTTTTTAATGCAGTTGTCTGTTGCTTTGGGTTTACACTTTGGGTGGGGCTCGCAACTTAATACTAGCGAGATGTTCTGGATAGATATCTCAAGGTGGATGATTAGTAGTAGATGCAGTTGGATTTCGGTCTACTTATTTTGGCGTACTGCCCGTGCTTTTGAGCCTCTTCCTTTCTTTTGTAGCATAGTTAGCATTGCGGTGCGTTCATAATCCTGTCAATTGCCCTTCTATAATTTGTTTACCTTGCATAGCAGTTTTATCGTCTTTTGGGAGAGAGACATCACTAGTGAACATCACGTATCCCGGTCCATATCCTCATTACTGTTTCCACGCTCATTTACTTTTCTGCATTTACTTTCAAGTTGCTATCATTATCCCCTTGTGTTTGATCCTTTGTGAACAACAAGACCGGAGAGAGTGACAACCTCTCTGAACTTCGTTGGGAACAAAGTTATTTGTGTCTGTGTGCAGGTCCGCGTCAGTAGCGCCGCTGACACCTACTTATCATCTCTGGAGTCCTACTGGAGACAAACCTTGGTATCTTTACTGAGGGAAATTTGCTGCCGTGCTGCATCACGCCTTCCAGTTGGGGCTCACCAACGAAGGGCGAGAAGACTACACCCGTCAACTCTCGCGTCATCACCCACCAAGGCAACAGGACCACGGGACTCGCAGAAGAAGCGCTCCCGTAGAAGGAAAGGAAAATCGCCCGAAGAACCCAGGCACTCGGAGATAAAGTTACCAGGCCTTTAAAGCCACTACATCATCGTTCTAAGAAAAAGGGATCTGTCTTCAACAGAACCCCCCTACTCTTTGTAAGAGACATCAGGAAAAGTATTACATAAATATTTTTCCCCAAAATCTAATGGCACTCGGGGGCTCGCCAAAGCAGCCACCCCCCGAGGCGTCCTCCGCAATCGCGGCACATCAACTTGGCACTCGGGGGCTCGCCAAAGCAGCCACCCCCGAGGCGTCCTCCGCAATTGCGGCACACCAACTTGACACTCGGGGGCTCGCCAAAGCAGCCACCCCCCGAGGCGTCCTCCGCAATCGCGGCACATCAACTTGACACTCGGGGGCTCGCCAAAGCAGCCACCCCCGAGGCGTCCTCCGCAATTGCGGCACATCAACTTGACACTCGGGGGCTCGCCAAAGCAGCCACCCCCCGAGGCGTCCTCCGCAATCGCGGTACATTAAACTTGGCACTTGGGGGCTCGCCGAAACTTCCACCCCCCGAGGCGCTCTTCGCAACCACGACACATAAAAACTTTTACACTCGGGGGCTTGACGCGGCAACCCTCTGGAACGTCCCCCACAACTACAAACGCAGACGACCCCCCAAGACAGCATGGAATATATACAACCAGGAAGAAGCATATACAACAAAGGGAAGCACCTAATCTTTAGGCTCCAACGTCGCTTTAATAAGTGCACCCAGATGGCGGTCGTTCTCTTCGCAAACCCACCTCACAACCTGGCGCGCATGTTTATCTACAGCCATGTAGTGCTCATTCATCGGATGATCCCTACCGCCTGGAGGACCCACCACCACCTCAGCAAAATCCACCCCCGGCCAATGACTATGGACCAAACCCAAAGCAGCTCGGGCTCCAGCACGAATCTGATGATCCATCACTCGACGTAAGTCGGCAGGCTGAGAAAATACACGACAGAGCCTCTCAAGGGACGAAGGAACCACCTCCAACGGATAGAACTCAGCATGGATACCACCCAATACCCGCCGGCAGTACTTGAGAGCATCCGGTACCCGCTCAACTCGGAGACGAAGCAAATCAAACGCTCGAGCACGAGCTCCATCCGCCCAAAAGGGATTGCTCGCCTGCACTCTGGGATCATCAAGCCGCGACATCTCCGACTGAACGACCCTTTCTTCATCCCGAGTTCGCCCTGCCATCACTTCGAAAGTCAAAAAACTACGATCAAGACTGAGACGGCAAAACCTACTAAGCGGAACCAAGCAACCAAGCAGAGGCACGAATGATAAAGAGACGGCAAAACTTTGTCTCTGCTTGAGGCACGAATGGTTGAACTTTTGCTATCGGGCTACTCCGCAGTTACTTCTAGCCTCGGGGGCTACTCCCATTGGGAGCACTGCCGTGCCCCCAATGATAAATTCGCACAGGCACGAATCAACTTACCAGCTTGGAGATGTGGTCGAAAACACGAGCCTTGTCTTCAATCGCCAGATCAAGCCGACCAAAGTACGGAGGACCAAGCTCAGTTGGCTTGGACTCAGGAGCAACAAATCCAGGTGCTTCAGACGAGGGCGCACCAGGAACCACACCCGCGGGCGGAACGGAAGGAGTCGTCGTCGGCCCAGATTGACCACCAACAGCCGAGAGGTCCTCAAGATGCTTGGCTGCCGCCCCAGAGCCCGTCGACTTCAAGTCAGTAGTAGCTGCGCTGGTGCACGAAGCAGCCGGAGCAGGCGCAACACTACAAGATAAACATTATCAGGCGCAGGAACAAGGAAAAGGGAACGGGCAAAAATCCAACATATTCTTACCCACACGCGCAGCACGAGGGTGCCCCAGCCTCCCAAGCCCGACCCTCTTCGTAGCAGCGGCCGGAGTAGCAGCCGAAGGGGAAGGCCCAACAAACGGAGCAGCTAGTGGGATAGCATCACCCAATGCCTCATGATCTTCAGCGTTCAAGGGGCGCGACCGCTTCACGCGAAAGGGACTGGAATCTTCACTATCTCCAGTTTCCACCAGCACAATTTCAGCATCAACAGTTGGCGCGGCATCATCAGCTGCGGAAGCACCAGGTTCTTCAAGAATATTGGCGTCCTCCGGCTGCGGAGGATTACACGGCGCCGAAGCATGGCCCTGCGAGGCAAGCAATGTCAACAACAAAGGAAAACTAGGTATTTGTCCAAACAAATGAATGAACACGGGCACCAACCGGCGGCGAAGAATGATCAGAAGCATATGGAAGGACAAGGCGCATTTCAAAAAATACTCGAGCACTTGGTCACATGTTGGATACGAGCCAACAAGGCGTCAGGTTCTAGCTCTTCAGGCGAGCATCTCGTCGAGTCACCGAGTCCCTCGTACTGCCACATAGGACGAGTTCGATGCTGCAACGGATGAACTCGCCTCCCCACAAAAACAGAGATGAGTTGACCACTGATACGTCCAAAACGTATCTATAATTTCTGCTTGCTCCATGCATGTTTTGTGTGATATTGCTATGATCTAGATACACTTTCATACACTTTTGATCATATTTGGACTAACCTATTAACTCAGTGCACCCCAGTGCCAGTTCTTGTTTTCTGCTGTTTTTCTATTTCAGTTTTTCCCCATATAAAACGTGCCAGAAAAATTCCGGGAAAAATACAGGAAAAATCAGCGTACAGGAAGCTTTGCGAAGAGCCCGGGAGGGGCCAAAGGGGAGCCATGGGGGCCAGGCGGCCACCCGGCGCGGCCCCAACCCTGGCCGCGCCAGGGGGGCGCCTGGGGGCCCTGGTCCACCTCTGGCTGCCCCCCTTCGCCTATTTATTCTCCGTCACGGGGAAACTCCAGAGGGAGAACCCTATTTCGCAAACTCGCCTCTGTTCCGCCGCCGCCGTGCTTCCGAGATCGAGAGCACCAGAAGACCTCTTCCCGGCACCCTGCCAGAGGGAGGATTGACCTCCGGGAGTCTCCTCTCCACCATGGATGCTCCCCGGATGTCTCGTGAGTAGTTTTCCGTTGACCATGGGTCCGTGATCAGTAGCTATGTGATGTTCTCCTCCCCTCTTTGTTCTTCATGGTTTAGACCTCGTGAGCTGCCCTATATGATCGAGGCACTTTTGTAATATTTCTACTATTGCTATGTTGAGTTTGATAGGATCTGATGGATTATGAGATTATGTTCAGATTGTGATTGAGTAATATATTTGGTTCTTATCTCTTATATTTTTGTTCCTAAGTAATTCTTGCATGTTCTCCGTTGCTGTTTATTGCTTTGGCCAAGTAGTAGGTAGTGACTCCAAGAGGGAACGTTTTGCTCGATTGTGGGTTCATGCCCCCCGATGACACGCTTGAGTGACATAAACATGAGTCTAGGGGATGTGCTGTTTCCACAAGGGGGAAAACAACGGTGCTTGTAACCGCGGTTGCAAGGATTGTTTACTTTACGCAAAGTGCTTTTTAATGCAGTTGTCTGTTGCTTTGGGTTTACACTTTGGGTGGGGCTCGCAACTTAATACCAGCGAGATGTTCTGGATAGATATCTCAAGGTGGATGATTAGTAGTAGATGCAGTTGGATTTCAGTGTACTTATTTTGGCGTACTGCCCATGCTCTTGAGCCTCGTCCTTTCTTTTGTAGCATTGTTAGCATTGCGGTGCGTTCATAATCCTGTCAATTGCCTTTCTGTAATTTGTTTACCTCGCATAGCAATTTTATCGTCTTTTGGGAGGGAGACATCACTAGTGAACATCACGTATCCCGGTCCATATCCTCATCACTGTTTACACGCTCATTTACTTTTCTGCTTTTACTTTCAATTGCTATCATTATCCCTTGTGTTTGATCCTTTGTGAACAACAAGACCGGAGAGATTGACAACCTCTCTGAACTTCGTTGGGAACAAAGTTATCGTGTCTGTGTGCAGGTCCGCGTCAGTTGCGCCGCTGACACCTACTTATCATCTCCGGAGTCCTACTTGAGACAAACCTTGGTATCTTCACCGAGGGAAATTTGCTGCTATGCTACATCGCGCCTTCCACTTGGGGTTTACCAACGAAGGGCGAGAAATCACTATCATTATCTCGCACATCAACCACCAGTCAAGTTATCCTTCAACACAGCAATCCTCTCCAAAAACTGAGTCAGCTCGGACGACTCCACCTCGGTCAAAGAATGAGACCACGAAGGATGTCTGACCACCCGCGTTCCAGGATTGAAAGAAGCAAGACCAAATTGCTGACCAACAACAAAGCGACCCTTCAGATAAAACCAGCCTCTTCGCCAGCCACTAACGGAATCGATCTTCTCCAACTCAAAATATGAATTTTTATCCCCAATGGAGATACCAACTCAGACCCACGGCGTACTCAGAGTTCGTCCTTTTTATACTAAAAAGGCGCCTCCAAAGTCCCCAATGGGGGTAAATCCCCAGGAAGGCCTCACAAAGAGTGATGAAACACGCAATGTGCAAAATCCCGTTGGGAGTCAGGTCATGCAACTGGAGACGATAGGAATACAGCAAGCCCCGAACGAAAGGATGCAGCGGAAGAGCAAACCCGCGGTGGAAGAAAGCCTGGAAGCATACCCGCTCGTCCGCCGCCAGCGCTGGAGTCGACTCATCACCAGGAAGACGCACATCACCCTCCACCACCACGCCATCAGCAACCAGCGCATCCAGATCTCCAGCCCCGTACGTGGACCACTCCCACTTGCCGGACATCCTGGCCGACTCAACAGCAGCACGGGGGCGATTGGTCATAGATCTCGCAGCAGCCCGCAGAGAAGAAAAGATGAAGGCTCAGGAACAAGAAGGAAACAGAGAAAGAGGAGGAAGGCAATGGCTGGGTAAAACCTACAATTTACCCAACCGCATGGTATTTAACTCAAGAGCCTAGAAAGAAGGGCCACCGTCCAACCTTTTCGCCCAGTAAAACGTGGCACGACCCCATACAGAGGCAAAAAGTATGGAAAATCCAACCGGCGCAGTAACAACACCGCCCACTACGCGCGCAAAAAGAGGACCATGATCACGCGACGCGAAAATTTTGGCGGGACAGCGCCAAGTCATTTCCCCCGGCAGGCCGCAGCGGTCAAAAATTCCAGAAGACCACGCCAACGTCATATCACAGTAAGGCGTACTGAGTACGCCATCAAGGCTCTGAGATTCTATCTTTCAGATCTTTTTCCCGATGAAGAAAAACATCTTACTCCCATTGGGAGAGCACATCATGAGAGTCCCGGGTGCTCCCTCACCCAAAGGTCAGCAATGTGCTCGAGTGACCACTCGCACTCTTGAGAGTCTCGGGTGCTCCCTCAACCCGACGCAAGACAAACATGCATTCGCCGAGATCATACGGCACTAAGAGTCTCAGGTGATCCCTCACCTTAAGAACAGAAATGACATTCGAGTGACTACTCGCGAAAAAAACCCCGTCTGAGCACTCGAAACAAGCTCCGCGGGTGAATGAGTGAACAGCTCGCTTGATGTTTTGTTCCAAGCGGGTGCAATGCTATAAGGCTCCGCGCCTAAAAAACACACATTCCTGGAACACGATACACTGTGCCCAGATGCCACGCAAGATTAGCGTGTAGGTAAGACCCCGCTGCGAAGTTCGGCCGGGTTGGGACTTGCCGAAGAGCGATTTCACTCCCAACCTTTTCCATGCGCTGCGCATGATAGAAAAAGCCGGGCGGACGCGCCTTAGGCTATGCGCATTACTGGCGGCAGGTCTTTTGCTCGACACCAGTGTTCCAAGCTCACGTCGAGGGACGTGGGTTTGATTGGGCTACTGCGGTATTTGCCCTAGTGCAATTCACCAAGGTTCGACCAGTCGACTCCTTGGGCCCTTTCAGCTTAGCATCCCTCGAAACAGGTTTTGTCATGGCCACCAGACTACCAGCGACCCGCGGTTGCACCGCGCATACAAATAACTGACAAATGGATGTACTCGAGTCCCTGCGCGACTCTTCGAGTCCCCCAGGCACTCGGGGGCTACTGACGAGGGGGTGACCCCACGACTCCTACGGATAAGCCTACCTGGTGTTCCTGAAGACAGAAGGCCCATGAAGATATAGCCTCGTCCCGCTAATTGGCACCGACGTAGGAGTCTGCGACTCATAAGGAAGGTGTGAGAACCTGCCGTACGGAGCAAGCTAGGGTTAGGAAAGCTTACCTGTAAACGTAGATGAACTCCACGAGACCTAGCCCAGTATATAAGGGCTAGGAGGGGCGACGAAAAGAACGACGAATATCATCTGTAACCCTAGCCTTGAGCACTCCAGCCTTGGCATCCCCTCTAATCACATCTCCCCCATCAATAATATCGAGCAGGAGCGTGCCTTCCTGTTTGCCGACGAGCTATCGTCCAACCTGTGCCTCTCATGACTAACCCAGGGTCCCTGACCATGGGATTTGCCGGGATTGATCCCCGTCATTGACGATGTCTCCATCCACTTCCTTGTACTTCTGCATGTCGCAGAGCTCAATAAAGTTGTTTAGGTGCAAGGCAGCATCTTCTCCTGCTCCTGAGAATTGATCTTTCATAACAAGGTTAAGCAAAGCAGGTTTAATCTCATAAGAAGGTGCTGAAGTGGCAGGTGGAGAAATAGGAGTGCAGATAAATTCACTATTGTTGTGACTAGTGAAGTCACACAACTTAGTGTTTTCATTGGAACCCATAGTAGCAGCAGGTATTTTTGGTATTTTTTATTAGGGACACAAAAGTAAAAACTGAAAGGTAAACTAACAAGACTAAAAAGCAAAGGTAAAAGATAGTGTGCAACTCCCCTATCTTGTAGACTTGAGTCCCCGGCAACGGCGCCAGAAATTTGCTTGATGGCTTCTCGCCCCTCGTTGGTTACCCCAAGTGGAAGGTTTGAGATGCAGTGCAGCAGCAAGTTTCCCTCGGTGAAGATACTAAGGTTATCGAACCAGTAGGACTCAGGAGATACAAGTAGGTGGAAACGTCGCCAGAAATTGCTTCCTGACTAGGGTGTTGTCGTGGACATGCACACATCAACAAATAACATTGCTCCCAACAAGTACAGAGGAGTTGTCAATTCCTCCGGCCTTGTCGTTTACAAAGGATCAACGCAAGAGATAAAAGGTGCAAAGGAAAGTAAAAGCTGAAAGTAAATTGAGGGTGTGAACAATAATGTGAAGATGGACCGGGGTCCCGTGATTTTCACTAGTGATGTCTCTCTCCCAAAAGACGATAAAAGTGCTAGCGAGGTAAACAAATCACAGTTGGGCAATTGACAGGATTATTAAGGCACCGCAATGCTAACTATGCTGCAAAGAAAGGAAGGGCTCAAAAGCAATGGGCAGTACGCCAAGGTAAGTAGACCGAAATCCATCTGCATCTACTACGAATCATCCACCTTGAGATATCTATCCAGAACATCTCGCTGGTATTAAGTTGCGAATCCCACCCAAAGTGTAAACTCAAAGCAACAGACAACTGCATTAAAGGAACTTTGCGTAAAGTAAACAATCCTTGCACCCGCAGGTACAAGCACCGTTGTTTTATCCCTGGTGGCAACATCACATCCCCTAGTCTCATGTTTCTGTCACTCAAGCTAGACATCAAGGGGCTGAACCCACAATCGAGAATAACGCTCTCTCTTGGAGTTGCAAATAAAATACTTGGCCAAAGCAAATACCGCAACGGAGAACATGCAAGAATTTACTCAAGAACAAAATATAAAAGAGAAGAACCAAATATATTACTCATCACAATCTGAACATAATCTCATAATCCATCAGATCCCACCAAACTCAGCATATGAACAGCAGAAATTACATAGATGCCTCGATCATGTGATGCAGCTCACGAGGACTCGAAAGTGGAAGCACAAAAGGGGGAGAGATTCATCACATAGCTACTGGTCACGGACCCATGGTCCAAGGGGGACTAGTCACGGTACATCCGGGAGTCGTCCATGGCCATGGATGGTCTCCCGGAGGGGGTTCCTCCTTCCGGCAGGGTGCCGGGGCAGCTTCTCCAGGCAGCCCCAATCTTGAAACAGCGACGGCGGCGGTACAGAGCGGAGTTCGCGAGAAAGAGATCGATATTAGGGGTTTCCACCCCGAGGGGTAAATATAGGCGAAGGGGGTCATCAAGGGGACCCACGAGGCAGTCAGGAGGGTCCCTGGCGCGGCCTAGGGTGGGGCCGCGCCACCTGCCCTCCTGGCTGCCTGGTGGTGGGCCCCCTTCCCTCTCTTGGTGATTCTGGAAACTTTTGTTGCGCTGATTTTTTATATATTTTTCCCGGAATTTTTGGAGCACTTTTAATGGCCGGAAAACCTGAAATACAAAAACAGCAGAAAACAGAAAATGGTAACTGGGTGCACTGAGTTAATAGGTTAGTCCAAATAGGTTCAAAAGTGTATGAAAGTTCAAGCAAAACATGGCAAAGTCACACAAAACATGCATGGAGCAAGCAGAAATTATAGATACGTTTGGGACGTATCAGTTGTCAATTGCTCCGGCCTTGTTGTTTACACGGGATAAAACGCACGGGATAATAATGATAGTGATAGCTACGGAAAAGTAAATACTGAAATTAAATTGAAGGTGTAAACAATGTTGGAAATATGGACCAGAGTACTATGATTTTCACTAGTGATGTCTCTCTCCCAAAAGACGAGAAAATAGCCATGCGAGGTAAACAAATTACAGCTGGGCAATTGACAGGATTATGTGCGCAAGCCAATGCTAATTAGGCTAAACAGAAAGGAAGAGGCTCAAAAGCACGGGAAGTACGCCAAGACAAGTAGACTGAAATCCATCTGCATCTACCTACTAATCTTCCACCTTGAGATATCTATCCAGAACATCTCGCTGGTATTAAGTTGCGAATCCCACCCAAAGTGTAAACTCAAAGCAACCGACAACTGCATTAAAGAACTTTGCGTAAAGTAAACAATCCTTGCACCCGCAAGTACAAGCATCGTTGTTTTCCCCCCTTGTGGCAACAACACATCCCTAGACTCATGTTTCTGTCACTCAAGCTAGTCATCGGGGGGCACGAACCCACAATCATGCATAACGCTCTCTCTTGGAGTCACTACCTACTACTTGGCCAAAGCAATAAACAGCAACGGAGAACATGCAAGAATTACTCAAGAACATAAATATAAAAGAATAGAATCAAATATATAACTCAATCACAATCTGAACGTAATCTCATAATCCATCGGATCCCAGCAAACTCAACATAGCAACAGCAGAAAGATTACATAAGTGCCTCGATCATGTAGGGCAGCTCACGAGGTCTAATCCATGAAGAACAAAGAGGGTAGGAGAACATCACATAGGTACTGAGCATAGACCCATGGTCCAAGGTGGACTACTCACGGTTCATCCGGGAAGCATCCATGGTGGTGGAGAAGCTCCCGGAGGTGATTTCTCCCTCCGGCAGGGTGCCGGGAAGAGGTCTTCTGGTGCTCCCGATCTTCGAAGCGCGGCGGCGGCGGAACAGAGGAGAGATCGCGAAAAAGGGTTCCGTCCCCGAGGGTTTCTCGTCACGGGGAATAAATAGGCGAAAGGGATAGCCAGAGGTGGGCCAGGGGCTCCAGGCGCCCCCCCTGGCGCGACCAGGGGTGGGGCCGCGCCCTCTGGCCGCCTGGGGGGCCCCTGGCTCCCCTCTGGCCCCTCTCGGGCTCTTCGCGAAGCTTCCGGTACGCTGATTTTTCCTATATTTTTCCCGGAATTTTTCTGAAGGGGGAAACCTGAAATAGAAAAACAGCAGAAAACAGGAACTGACACTGGGGTGCACTGAGTTAATAGGTTAGTCCATATATGATCAAAAGTGTATGGAAGTTCATCAATAACATAGCAATATCACACAAAAGAGGCATGTAGCAAGCAGAAATTATAGATACGTTTTGGACGTATCAACATCCCCAAGCTTAATTCTTGCTCGTCCTCGAGTAGGTAAATGATAACAAGCATAATTTCTGTGTTGACATGCTAACAAACATATAAGAACTTTGTAAGTAAATCAATCAAGGCATGTAATGCAATTCAAGTCATAACAGGCAAGAGTATATTTGGCATTGAAATAAGCAACATAAGAACATAAAGGTGCAAGAGCTCTCGCTGTCCGTGACTCGAATGTCTCCAAATGGTGTTTGCGTGCAAGAAAGGGGATAGGGATATAAGAGAAAAATATTTTTATGTTGAGAACTCAATCTACTAAAGTTTCAAACTTGGTCTTCTTTGGAATCTTATCTTGACTCATCCCCAGACCACTAGCCAGGTACAAGTCAAAATGATCCACTCCTTTTCGACATTTTGAGCACTCATGTAGGTAGGTATGGTGGCTGTTTTGAGGAAGGATATAAGGAGGTTTATGATGACAGAGCATATCGTGCCAAGGGTTTGGATGTACCGGCGAAGGTGGAAGCCAACTCTCGGAGTGAGAAGAAAGCAATGCACGACACAGGAAAGGCTAGCAAAATATGGGAAGGTGGAAGTGTCAACTTTCGAATACTCACATTAGTCCAAAGAACTCATGCACTTATTATCGGTAACTCTCAATCTAATAAGGAGGTTCACAAAGAGACAATTACCCCGAGGAGGAGTGCATGGGGGTTTGGTTATCCTTGCGCATCCTCGACTCATGGTATGTGAGTGTACTCTAATATTCGACCCCTCAGAAGAGTAGTGATCCATCTAGTAGCTAGAGTTCTCAACTAATTTGTAGGATTTTGAAAATAAACATGGATTGCCCAAAATACGACATCTATCACTAATAGGCTAAAGCCCTTGACACCAAAAGTCCAAACATTACTCAAAACAACACCTCAAAACTATTGCAAGTTACTACTTCAAAACGAATAGTAACCTCAATTACCTACTTCAACTCAAGACACAAAACTCAGTGCCACAGGCAAACTCTCTAAACAAGATAAACATGAAAACTCAAGAGAGTTCCAGCAACAAACTAAACAAAAGCTCTTAAAAAGATAAGCATGAAAGCTAACAGCAAAACATGACAGTAGCTACGAAAAGATAAAGAACACACACAACAAAGATAAGCATGAAAAATTCTATGTTATGTTCTAGATTTTGGAAGTGGAGCGTGTTTCTCTCCCACACAAAGAAATTTGGGTTTTAACTTGGTATTAACAGCAAGCAAAGCTAAAGAAAACTAAAAAAAACAAAACCTAAGAGCGAGACGCTCCAAGCATAGCACATAACGCATGAAGTGATAAAAATATAGTGAAACGAGAGACGAACTGATAATTGTCGATGGAGAAGGGGATGCACGGGGACATCCCCAAGCTTAGACGCTTGAGTCTCCTTGAATATTTCTTGGGGATGCATCGGGGCATCCCCAAGCTTGAACGCTTGACACTTATTAATCTTCTTTCATCATCTTCCCTCGCACACTTGAAAACTCCCTTCATACATAACTCATCATAATCTGATTAGCGAGGTTAGTAGCCATAATAAAATATTTTTTCTCTACTGGAAATAAGGATAAACTTGAAGAGCTACTGTTTCTCAAGATTTCCAAAAAGTTTTTGCAAAGAAAAAGCAAGCTTAAGGTTTGCAAAACGAAGAAAAGGCAAAACAGGACAGAATCTGTGAAAAACAGACCAAGAGGTAGTAAATAATTTTTTAGGGATACTTCTTCAACTCAAATAAAAAAACTCAGAACATACGAAAGTTTCGTAATTGTATAGAGTATGCTGTGTAAAAAATTCAGCTCAAAAAGATGAACTGGAATTATTTTCTGATTTTTCTAGTCACGAGGACAGAATCTGTTTTCTGGACAGCATGTCACAACTTTCACCTCCCTTGTCGTATGAGGCTATAAAAGGCACAAACCTTGAAAAGTAAAGATACAATGATGTTTCTACAGTAGTAACAATCATCAAGACCACTAAAAACAGAAGAAAACAAAAGGAAAACCTAAATTCGTTGCGGGCTGCCTCCCGAAAGCGCTTCTTTAAAGTAATTAGCTAGGCTTAAAGATTATATAAGATGCTCTCACAAGAATAAGAATTTTGAAGCAAAAGAGAACATCAAGAAGCAAATATGAAACACATCTATGCCTAACCCACTTCCTATGCATAGGCATCTTGGAAGAAAATAAATCAAATAAGCACAAAGTGGCATGCATAGGAAGGTCGAAAAAGAACAACTTCAAAACTTTCAACATGAAGAGAGGTGTTTTAGTAATATGGAAGTTTCTACAACCAAACTTCCCTCTCTCGAAATAATTTTCAGTAGTATCATGAACAACATCAAGAATATAACTATCACATAAATCATGTTGTTCATGACCTGCAAGCGCACGTGTATAGTTTTCAACACGGACTTTAGGACCATAAGATAAATGCAACCCGTCACATTGACGTTTAATAAGGACAAAACTCTCCGGAATATTTGGAGATTTCAAAAGGATAATAGTAAAATCAAGTGTGGGTGCAATAGCAACAATTTCATGCTTAACATGAGGAACTCCAACTCCCCATGAGGCCGTAGAAGAGCTCCAGCAGAATGCCGTTGGCCATCCCGAGTTGCGAGAAGGGGTAGGGTAGCGTCAACAACACCTATGCCACCGGGTTCGATGAGCAGTTGAACCACACATCCTAGGTCGACCCGTCGTGCTAGAACAGGTTCAACACCAGCTTGGTGGGAGTGGTGGACCACGATGATAAAAACTGAGAAAAATAATGAGAAAGATGGGTGGATGGTGGGCAAGAGCGGACAAAGCGGACTAAAAAAGGACACATGCATGATCCGCAGTATGTCCGTGCAGATGCAAATTGAACCCAGATTTGCACTGCAAATGGATCGCGGTGGACGCTAAATGAACAAGAGCAGACCAAACAATCCGTTTAGATCGTCCCGTTTGATGCGAAATTTCTTGCGGAGACCCAAGAAGATCGAAACGGAACAACTGCGTCGGCCATTTGGAGGTGCTCTTAGAGCAACTCTAGCAGATAAGCTAAAAGTTCAGCCCGCAAATCCGAGATTCGACTCGCCGCAAAACGATTTCGCAGTACAAAATGGGCGCTGATAGAACAGATCCGGCTACATATACGGCATATTACATATTCAAATAAAAATATAGTTCAATGGTACACACTAGCCAAGACATCACCGGAGCACACAATCACTGAAAAATAAACACCTAATATTTGGTCATGGAAGGTCGCCGGGTAGTATATACTCGAAGTTCGTCATGGTGACTCCTTATTTGTTGGTGTTGAAGCGATTGCAGGCCTCCATGTACGTCTGCTCGACGAGTTTTTACTCCCGCTGGGCGACGTCGTGGCGCTCCGGCATGCCAACATCGTCGCGTATCACAGCTTTGGTGGCCTCGCGTAATGCCATGTCAGCAGCACTGCAGGCGACTGTGTAGGGGGAGAGAGTTAGTTCATGAGACGCATGAAGCGATTCCAAGAACCGATTTTCTACTATCGTGTCACTAGTCTATCTTTTTCATACATTCTTCTTAAGTAAACTACATTGCTCACTATGTTACTATTATGTTCTTCAATAGAAGCTCCCGAATGATGTTGTGCCTATGTGGATGTATGTTGAAGGTGAAATGAAAATTGTTGGCGTACGACCATGGACGAATGGTTTCCACCATGCATACTCAATTGAACATCAAACAGATTGATGCCTCAAAAACAATGGATGGAGAAAAATAGCGATTGAGAGCAAGCCATAAATTAAAGACAGGTGGATCTCTCTGCTGCATAATGATTATGGAGGGGGTTTTCTGTTTTATTCTATTTTACCTAAGAGCGAGGAGTAGGTCCTAGTAATTATCATGTGCTCGGAAGTTATTTACCCAGGATAATTACAAGTAGCTAGTAGTGGTTAACTTATGATAATTATGTTGAGACATTGTTACTTGTCATGTGCTCACAAATTATTTACCTATGATGATAACAATTAGTTAGTACTGATGATCATTATGACGAAACATTGTTATATCATTATGATGATGAGTTGTTATATCATTACGATGATGATAAGGATATATATGTGTGTCGCTACTATATATATAAATGTTGTATGTGTATGTTGGTAATGTATAATAATTTGTATAAATACAAAGAAAATATGTCATATAAAATAAATAAAAACAAAAGATATGACAGTGGCGCAAGGCAAAGCAGTAGTAGCAGTGCGGACACCACACTACTACTAATCAGATATAACTGCATCGCGGGTCTGCGATCCGCACTACAACTACCAGTAGTAGCGCGGGGTGTTAGCCCGCACTCACTAGTAGAGAAACCCCCCTTTAGTACCGGTTCCAGAGGGCCTTTAGTACCGATTTTGGAACCGGTACTAAAGGCCCGGTACTAAAGCCCCCCCCGCCTTTGGTACCGGTTCATTGCGAACCGGTATTAAAGGGCCTCCACGTGGGCGTCCAGGAGTGCGCAGGCCAAAGGAGCTTTGGTACCGGTTTGTAATACGAACCGGTACCAAAGGTTAATTCAGGGTTTAGGGTTTTTAGGAGGGGTTTAGGGGTATCGGACCGTTTCATATCGCGTCGATGCTTAGGGAGGGGTTTAGGGGTATCGGACCGTTTCATATCGCGTCGATGCGCCTGCTACGCGTTTGGGTTTAGGTAGTACATGAAGATAAAAGGTGATGCATAGCAACTTGGTGCATATATTAATTAATATAACACATGTAATTGCATAAGATCGCAAATTAAGTAGTACGTATGCATGAAGATCGATCTTCATGCATATATAGTAGTGGTACTCTCCGAGGCATACTATCTATTACATGTAGCATAGTGGTACTCGATCTCCGAGTCAAACTATATGTTACATGTACATCATTCATAGTAGAACTCTCCGAATGGCGGTATGACGTCCCGAAGGAAAAATCCCGCCAATTCATCGCCAATTGCTTTGAAGCGTTCCTCGATTGAGATATTGTCCCGCTTTCTTGCCAACTGTAAAAGAATGAGATACAAATGAATACATGAGCTACTAAGCACAACTTATATATGATAACAAAATAAATTTGTGAATATTGTTTTCGTACCTCTTTATTTATTTCATTATTTGTTCTCTCGCTGACAATTTTATGGATGTTCTCGCAAACGTAGTATCCACATAGATTAGTCCCCTGTGGTTGTTGCGGGGATTTCTGTACAAGAATATAATTCAATTAAACAATAATCAAGTATGATAAAGGTGTGTGGACCTAGGTAGTACTACTTACTTTGTTCAAACGCCATGCCAGCTTCGGTTTCCATTCATGGGACTGATCTTCCTTGATGAACGTTTCCCATACGCTGCCCGACGAAAGAAAATGCATTAAAAAGTTATCAATTAGTTGATATTAGGAAATTAACGAAAAAAACCGATATGAATTAAAATTACTTTTTGAGCATAAGAAAAGCCGTCTTGTATAGTATAGGCTCTTTGTTAAGCGAGTCAAAGACTTCAACTTTTCCTTCGTACATATCAATAACGATAAGAATAAAGTGGAACCTGCGCACGTTTAAATATGCAGTGCCATATATATATAAGTCATCAGTTAAAATTTGAACATCTCGTGAGAAAAAGAGAAATGTCTTATAAGACAGTAACACTCACTTGAAGTTGTAAGGCCAAAGTATTATCTTTTTGTCACGTTGTCGCTTCAAAAACCTTAGCAAAGTCTTCGGTGTATCCCTGTTATAGATGGGATCCTCTATGGTTATTTCATGCATTGTATCCGGGTCAATGAACCCAATGTGCTTGATTTCATCCCTTTTGCATTCGACCATCTTCGATCTGCATAATATAGCGCACAAAAGATTATAATTTGCAGACAAAGAACGATCTGAGCTAAAGACTTCTCAAATTACATAAATAAATCACTTACAGACAATAGCAACTGATGATAGATTTGTTGAGGGCCCGGAGATTGTATAACTGAAAAAGTTCGCTGAAGTCAACGCTCACAGAGTATTCTTGGAAGTAGTGCTCTTCCTTAACTCCAACCATGATACACTGGATCCCTCTCTTTGTGGCATTACTGTACCACGTATGCAAATTACGCATACTTGTTGGTAGCTTCCTGAGATTCTCGACCAAATCTTTCCCTTGAACAAATTGATATGCTACATCATGTAAGGGGTGATCGATGGATTGTCGAGAACTTTCAACGGCCTTCTCGTCAAACACCATGAGAGGGGGGACCGATTGGACGGGTTGTTGTCCGAGCTGGTGCACTTGTTGTTTCCCTTTTTTCGCTGTGACACCCGATTGAGTGGGTTTTTTAGCCCTCATCATCTCGTCATACGACTTTTGTATAGAACGCCTATAGTCAGATGGCGGCGATGGTACAGGGTCATATAGATTCTCAACGGTACGCACAACTTTCACCCGATCTAGAGTCTTCTTAAAAGGGATCTCTGGCACTTTCTTAGCAAAAAAGGCTTTCAGCTCGGACTTACAGGTTTCCATGTTTTCCTCGATAGTTTTTTCCCAAGGTAACTTCTCAATAGGCGGCAGTGGTTTCTCCTTTCTAGGTCTCTTCCTAGGCGGTGTACCGTTCCGCTTAAAGGACGATGTCTTACGTGGAGGATCTCGAGATGGCGGACTCACGCTGGGGTCCCTCTCAGGTAGATGTGGACTTTGCTGCTCATGTGGACTGCTACCAGGAGGAGTCGATGGCCTTTGCTGCTCATGTGGACCGCTACGAAGAGGAGTCGGTGGCCTTTCCTTCTCAGGTGGACTACGAGGAGTCGGTGGCCTTTGCAAAAGGACGATGTGTTTCTTGGGCCATAGGGCGAAACCGTGCTTGACATCGGCCATTGTCTTCTCATCGTCACCTCTAGGAAAATCAAGCTCCAATGTTTCATAACCCGAAACAACTTCATCCACCCCCGACACGAACACAGCCAGGTGGAATGGGCATATGATGGTGCGTTGCTCCATCTTCATTTGGGTAAACATAGCCGAACGCCACCTTAACGGACACGTTCCTGAATAACATATGTAGCTCGCAATCTGTCTTCTCCGTGACATAATCCACGGGGTAGCTTCCTCCACATCCGTCAAGATGCGAGGAACCCACACTGCTTCTTCGCCGAGATGGGGCGGCATTGACATGAGCATCATGTATAAACAGCGGCTGATGATGTTCCCTCTGATTTTTCTCAAGCTCCTCCACCCTATTTAACAATTCCGTTAACCTGTCTGACTCCTTCTTCTTCTTTCGCGAATGGCTTCTATAAGTGTCAGCGCACTCCGGCCACGCTTCCTTCTTGTTGAGACCTGGGCGAGCTCGAACCCGTCCAACGTGTTCAGGATTGCCCAAAGCGAGTGTCAGCTCGTCATTCTCTCTATCGGGAATGTACTCTCCCTTTCTGACCTTTTCAATTGCATCTATAAGCTTCTTCATGACTGCTTCAATTTTGTCCTTCCATTTCCCCTGCGCAACGATCTTCCCTGTCATTGGGTTCAACCCTGCCCCATGCGCGAACAACCAGAGCCTGGACCGGTCGGGCCAGTCCCATGTCTGTGGAGTGATTCCTGCATCCATCAGTTTATCTTCAAACGCTCTCCACTTCGGAATGGCAGTCTTGTAGCCACCTGACCCCAAATGATGGAAAAATTCCTTCTTTGAAGCATTTTTCTTATTTGTGACCGATCGGGACACATGAGTAGACGATTGCTTATACCTCTTAAATGCGGGCCAGTGATCTTTTATCTTCACTAGATTATCATTGAATACTGGATCTTCATGCTTATATTTCTCCCATAATTTTTTCTTCCATGTCTGGAATAGCATGGCCATCTTCTTGAGAGTCCATTCCTTGAGTTTCTTCTTCTGGCCTTCCGTCATGTCTTCCGGTAGGCTGAAGCGTGTCAGTAGATTGTCGAAAAGAAAAAAATTCAACGCGTCGTTGACATAACTAGCTTCAGTCCCCGCGTTCTTCGGCTTATGCCACTCTTGAATGCTGATCGGTACATGGTCCCTAACAAGAACTCCAGCTTGATTTATAAATTTGCGGCAGTGCTCTTTCGGATGCACCGGTTCACCGTTATCATTAAATGCGATGAGGGCTAACCTACCCTCGCCCTTTAGCAATTGCGTCGGGCCTCGTTTTGTTTTAACAGACTTGCTCGATGATCCAGAAGGCTAAAAGAAAAATGATTCGTTAATAAGTGCAACACAAATAAATGAATGCATCTACTGATGAACATAGACTTGATACATAAATATACCTCGCCGGAGTTTGTTATGGACACTTCGTTCTCTCTTCTAATCTCTTCAGACTCAAATCCCTCACCGACAACGTTCAGAAATTGTGTGAGCTCAAAGTCATCTCCATCGGGTTCCGGCCCACGGGCACTCTCAAATATCATTCTCTGCACAGCTTCTTCTTGATCCTCATTTCGGACGAAGGTGTCGTCCTCCATAGCTCAATTTCACTACAAAATTAAGAAAACAATTAATTCATTCATCATGTCATTGAACGGTTTTTCGTAATCGTATTTGTCTAAAAAATCGATCCGCGTGCCCATTTTTTTCGAGAGTTTGGATCGCCGTGTGTCGGTGTTAGGCTAGTTGGGCTATGGGGTATTTTTGCCGTTCAATTTTCTTTTAATTTTTTCAATTTTTAATTTGTTTTAAAAACAAATCTACTCCAAATTCTTTTTTGAAATGAAACAATGGTTCATACTTTTATTGATCTTAAAAGAAATATATTTCTTTGCCAATTTAAAATAAGGGATTAAAATTATTTTCCCAAATCTAAAATCAATTCTATTTAATACTTGGAATTTTATTTTAACATTTTTATTTTTCCTATGAATTTTATTTTAACATTTTTAAATTTCAATTTTTTTACAAAACAAACATGCTCTAAATTCTTTTTTGAACTACAAAAAAGGTTCATAATTTAATTGGGCTTAAAGGAAATATATTTATTTGCCAATTTCTAACGGATTAAATTGATTTATACCATTTTTTTAATCTGTTTAATACTTGGAATAAATTCAGAGATGAATATTATTATTTTGACTTATGAAATGTATTACTTATTGGTAAATAATAAATAAAGAATATATAATTTATGTAACACTTGTTCCTTTTTTCCTATGAATTTTATTTTAACATTTTTAATTTTCAATTTTTTTACAAAACAAACATGCTCTAAATTCTTTTTTGAACAACAAAAAAGGTTCATAATTTAATTGGGCTTAAAGGAAATATATTTATTTGCCAATTTCTAAGGGATTAAATTGATTTATACCATTTTTTTAATCTGTTTAATACTTGGAATAAATTCAGAGATGAATATTATTATTTTGACTTATGAAATGTATTACTTATTGGGGGCCAGAGGAGGGGGCTCGAGCCCGTGCTCAACAGAGCACGCCGGCGGGATCCCGACGCGGCGGCGCTGCCCTCCCGGCGGCGACGAAGAGCTACAGCTAGCGCGGCAGAGGCAAGGGAATCGAGCGTGTAGAGAGGAGGGGGAAGTCCGTAGCTGCGCTCACCACGAGCGTGTAGGGGAGGGCGGCGTGCTTGGGGACGACGGCGATGCGGAGAAGGGAGCGAGGCCACGGCGTCCACGGCGGCGGCGGCGAGCTTCTCCTCGGGAGGGGTGGGGGCAGCAGTGTGTGAGAGTTGGGGAAGATGTGAGAAGAAAGTGGTCGCGCGGGGTTATTTGGGGAAGAAAATGACCTTTGGTACCGGTTCCAACCCCAAACTGGTCCAAAGGTCTTTGGTACCGGTTGTAGGTACGAACCGGTACCAAAGGTCCAGCCCTGGCCCCACCCCACCGTCTGAAATTTGGCCGAAAACCTTTCGTACCGGTTCCAAACACGAACCGGTACGAAAGCCCCTTTTTCTTTTTCTTTTCTATTTCTTTTTCTTTTCTTTTCTGTTTCTTTCTCTTTTTCTTTTTCTTTTCTTTTCAGTTTCTTTTTCTATTTCTTTCTGTTTTCTATTTCTTTTTTTCTATTTCTATTTCTTTCTCTTTTATTTTCTTTTTCTTTTCTATTTATTTCTCTTTTCTATTTTTTTTTATTTCTATTTCTTTTTTCTGTTTCTTTCTCTTTTCTATTTCTATTTATTTCTCTTTTCTATTTCTTTTTTTTCTATTTCTGTTTCCTTTCTATTTCTTTTTTTTATGTTTCTTTTTCTTTTCTATATCTTTTTCTTTTCTTTTATGTTTCTTTCTCTTTTTCTTTTTCTTTTCTTTTCTGTTTCTTTTTCTATTTCTTTCTGTTTTCTATTTCTTTTTTTTTCTATTTCTATTTCTTTTTTTCTGTTTCTTTCTCTTTTATTTTCTTTTTCTTTTCTATTTATTTTTATTTTCTATTTCTTTTTTTTCTCTTTCTATTTCTTTTTTTTCTCTTTCTTTCTCTTTTCTATTTATTTTTCTTTTATTTTCTGTTTCTTTCTCTTTTTCTTTTCTATTTATTTCTCTTTTCTATTTCTTTTTTTTCTATTTCTGTTTCCTTTCTATTTCTTTTTTTTATGTTTCTTTCTCTTTTCTATTTCTTTTTCTTTTATTTTCTGTTTCTTTCTCTTTTTCTTTTCTATTTCTTTCTCTTTTCTTTTTCTTTTTTTTGTATTTCTTTTTCTCCAACACTTGTGCACATGCACTTTTTTCACCCCTGCCCCTTGTCCTTTCTCTCTCTTTTTCGCTCTTTGTCTCTGGATGTGCGGGAATAAAATTTTATTACGATTGAACTCGAATTAAAGTACATAGCTCAACTGAAAATTAAGATACACATGGCTAGATTCGAATGTTGGAGTCGCCGATGTCGCGGTGATTTCCATATCTTACATACAGTAACATCATTACACAAAAGTGATTTCCATATTGAGATACACAAGTTATGATCCCTATCTAGCTAGTCTTTTGAGTTTTCTTCGTGTGTTTCCCTTTCTTCTGATTGCGACGCAACCATGGACAATCTTCATTATTTAAGATGATGCTTGGGTCAGTTTTTACCTTGAAGGGTGGAATATCATCATACTTATTGTAATCTTCTGACATGTCTGTCTTGTCCTCTACTCCCACGATGTTTCTTTTTCCTGAAAGAACTATGTGGCGCTTTGGCTCATCGTATATTGTGTACTCTTGCCTTTCTTTTCTTTTTTTCGGTTTGGTAGACATGTCCTTCACATAAAAAACCTGAGCCACTTCACTGGCTAGGACGAATGGTTCGGTGTCGTACCCTAGATTCTTGAGATCCACTGTAGTCATTCCGTACTGCGGGTCTACCTGTACCCCGTCTTTCAGGTTGAACCATTTGCACCGGAACAAAGGGACCTTGAAATTAGGTCCATAGTCAAGTTCCCATATCTCCTCTATGTACCCATAATATGTGACCTTCTTCCCATTGCCCTCTGCTGCATCAAAGCGGACACCACTGTTTTGGTTGGTGCTTTTTTATCTTGGGCGAACGTGTAAAATGTATTCCCATTAATCTCGTACCCTTGAAAAGTCGATATAGTCGAAGATGGTTGCTTGGCCAACAAGTATAGTTGTTCTTCATCAGTGACATTCATTAGACGATTTTGCAACCAACCGCCGAAAGTCTTCATGTGTTCTCCATCAATCCAATCTTCACGTTGCTCCGGGTATTCGGAGCGTAAGATATCCTTGTGTTCCACTATGTACGGAGCCACCAAGATAGAATTATGTAGAACTGTGTAGTGTGCTTGAGTGAAAGAATGTCCGTCCATACACGTTGTTGCTTTCTTCCCTAGCGTGCCTTTTCCACCCAGTCTCCCCTCATAGCGCGATTCAGAAACACCGATCGGCTTAAGGTCAGGAATAAAGTCAACACAAAACTCAATGACCTCCTCTGTTCCATAGCCCTTGGAGATACTTCCTTCTGGCCTAGCACGGTTATGAACGTACTTCTTTAAGACTCCCATGAATCTCTCAAAGGGAAACATGTTGTGTAGAAATACAGGACCGAGAATGCTAATCTCTTCGACCAGGTGAACTAGGAGATGTGTCATAATATTGAAGAAGGATGGTGGGAACACCAACTCGAAGCTGACTAGACATTGCACCACATCCTTCTGTAAATTTTGTAGAGTTAGTGGATTGATCACCTTCTGAGAAATTGCATTGAGGAACGCACATAGCTTGACAATGGGTACTCGAACATTTTCCGGCAGAAGCCCCTTCAATGCAACCGGAAGTAATTGTGTCATAATCCCGTGGCAGTCATGAGACTTTAGGTTTTGAAACTTTTTCTCTGACATGTTTATTATCCCCTTTATATTCGACGAGAAGCCAGACGGGACCTTGATGCTACTCAGTACTTCAAAAAAGATCTCCTTCTCTTCTTTGGTAAGAGCGTAGCTGGCAGGACCTTGATACTTCTCTGGATTCAGGTTGTTTCCTTCGTGGATACTTTGCTAGTCTTGCCGTGCATCCGGTGTATCTTTTGTCTTCCCATACACGCCCAAGAAGTTTAGCAGGTTCACGCAAAGATTTTTTGTCACGTGCATCACGTCGATTGCCGAGTGAACCTCTAGGAATTTCCAGTAGGGTAGCTCCCAGAATATAGACTTCTTCTTCCACATGGGTACGTGTCCGTCAACATCATGCGGAACAGATTGTCCGCCAGGACCCTTTCCAAAGATCACTTTTAAATCCTTGACCATATCATATATAACATCCCCAGTAGGGCGGGTAGGCTTCGTTCGGTTATCTGCCTCACCTCTGAAATGCTTTCCTCTCTTTCTTACGTGATGTTGTTTTGGAAGAAATCGACGATGCCCCAGGTACACATTCTTGTTTCCCAAATATATACTGTCAGTCTCACCTAAACAGTGTGTGCATGCATTGTATCCCTTGTTTGACTGCCCTGAAATGTTACTAAGAGCAGGCCAATCATTGATGGTTACAAAAAGCAAGGCATGCAGGTCAAATTCCTCCTTTTTGTGCTCATCCCACACACGTACACCTTCTTCATGCCACAACTGTAAAAGTTCTTCAACCAATGGCCTCAGGTACACATCAATGTCGTTGCCTGGTTGCATCGGGCCTTGGATGAGCACTGGCATCATAATGAACTTCCGCTTCATGCACAACCAAGGAGGAAGGCTATAGATACATAGAGTCACTGGCCAGGTGCTATGACTGGAGCTCTGCTCCCCGAAAGGATTAAAGCCATCTGTACTTAGACCAAGTTTTAAGTTCCTTGCGTCATCTGAAAATGACTTGAACTTTCTGTCGATTTTTCTCCACTGCGACCCGTCAGCGGGGTGTCTTAGCATCACATCTTTCTTACGGTCCTCTTTGTGCCATCGCAACAACTCGGCATGCTCTTTGTTTTGGAACAAACGTTTCAACCGTGGTATTATAGGAGCATACCACATCACCTTCGCAGGAACCCTCTTCCTGGGGGTGGACTCGCCCTCAACATCGCCAGGGTCATCTCGCCTGATCTTATACCTCAGTGCACCACATACCGGGCATGCATTCAAATTCTCGTATTCCTTGCGGTAGAGGATGCAGTCATTGATGCATGCATGTATCTTCTGCACCTCTAATCCTAGAGGGCAGACAACCTTCTTTGCTTCGTACGTACTAGAGGGCAATACGTTCTCCCCTGGAAGCATCTTTTTTATTATTTTCAGCAACTTTTCAAATCCCTTGTCAGTAGTACCATTCTCTGCCTTCCATTGCAGCAATTCCAGCGTGGTACCCAGCTTTTTCTGGCCATCTTCGCAATTTGGGTACAACAGTTTGTTGTGATCCTCTAACATTTTCTCCAACTTCAACCTCTCCTTTTAACTTCCGCAGTTTATCTTCGCATCAAGAATGGCCCGACCCAAATCGTCATCGGGGTCATCAAAAATCGGCTCATCAAAAATGGGCTCTTCTTCAGCTTCGTCTTCCCCCATTCTACTATCATCGTCTTCAGTGAAAATAGGATAGTTGTCACTATCCTCTTCTTCTTCGTTGTCTTCCAATATAACACCCCTTTCTCCGTGCTTGGTCCAACAATTATAGCTGGGCATGAAACCGTTCTCCAGCAGGTGGACGTGAATGGTCTTTGAGGTAGAGTAATCCTTCATATTCTTACAGGAACTACATGGACAATAGATGAAACCATTCGTCCGGTTGTTTGCCTCAGCCACGCTGAGAAAATAATGCATGCCTTTAATGAAGTCGGGATGGCACCGGTCACCGTACATCAATTGCCGACTCATCTGCATTATATATGTATATAAAAAATCATTAATTACACAACATCATAGATATATGAGTGACCAACTTAATTAATATTCAAGTTTATCACATAAAACTAAGTTTTTTTTATTAAAAAGAAGGGGCTCACCGAGGTGGTACGGTGTCGGCTAGGGGACGACGCTGGCGATCGACAACGGTGAGGACGGGGATGATACTAAACCTACAAAACATAATATAATTTCAGCTCAAATTTCATATAAATAAAATAAAATCCCTAACTTAGTACCGGTTCTCCACATGAACCGGTACCAAAGGACCAGCCCTGGCCCCACCCACCGTCTTTTTTGCTTTATTTAATTTTCCAGTTTCTAGCACTACAAATGAACTCCAAAAATGTTGAAACTTGACATGGTATCATCATTTGACCCACATAGCATGTGCTAAAAAGTTGAGAGGGTTACGGCAAAAACTGGATGGTGGCGGTGCCGCGGAAGGGGAAGACTTCGCGAGAAGAGAAATAGTGGAGGTTGGCTTTGCGCGTGCTTTTAACCTCACCCGGCTCTGAATCCCACCAATCAGGAAGAAGTACATGGATCGCGTGTTTCTTTTAAGCGCTTGTGAGTCCTTGGATCCGGCTTGTGAGTCGTTGGATCTGGGAACCGGCCTGTACACAGTTAAGGTCTCGCGCTAGTACCGGTTTGTGCTAGCAACCGGGGCTAAAGAGGCACACGACCCCTATATATATCCCACCTCTCGGACACTCGGTGTGTAGAATACAAATCATTCGGATTGGCCTGCATACGCCCAACGGTGCATTTGATGTGTGGGCACTCACGAGCCACAGTTGGGCTGTATGCAGGCGAAACCGTGTGTTTTGTTGATATATCTAGAAATCCTTCAGTTCATCGACCAAATACAAATCATTCGGATTGGCCTGCATACGCCCAACGGTGCATTTGATGTGCGGGCACTCACGAGTCATAGTTGGGCTGTATGCAGGCGAAACCGTGTGTTTTGTTGATATATCTAGAAATCCTTCAGTTCATCGACCAAATACAAATCATTCGGATTGGCCTGCATACGCCCAACGGTGCATTTGATGTGCGGGCACTCACGAGACACAGTTGGGCTGTATGCAGGCGAAACCGTGTGTTTTGTTGATATATCTAGAAATCCTTCAGTTCATCGACCAAATACAAATCATTCGGATTGGCCTGCATACGCCCAACGGTGCATTTGATGTGCGGGCACTCACGAGACACAGTTGGGCTGTATGCAGGCGAAACCGTGTGTTTTGTTGATATATCTAGAAATCTTCAGTTCATCGAGACTTTTTGTGTGTTCAAAATGAACCATTCAAAGCCACATCATCAATTTTCAACCCTTTCTGACTTCATCTGTCAATTTTCATCATTTTTCTTCGCTTGTGTCATTTGCTTATTGCGCCGTAACCATCAATTTTCAACCCTTTCTGACTTCATCTGTGCGGAAACTAAGTTTTTTTATAAAAAAAAAGGGGCTCACCGAGGTGGTACGGTGTCGGCTAGGGGACGACGCTGGCGATCGACAACGGTGAGGACGGGGATGATACTAAAACCTACAAAACATAATATAATTTCAGCTCAAATTTCATATAAATAAAATAAAATCCCTAACTTAGGCATTTCATCGAACACCTTGCTAGCACTAGAAAAATAATACGAGTTAACTAGCAAAGAGATGAGCTAAATTAGGAACGCCGGAAGAAAGGATGATATTGCTAACCCTTGGATAGATAGATGTCGTTAATCTTGTTAAAATGGTGGACAAAAAATGAAGATTTGTTGGAGTGTGAGAGCTGCAAATTTTTTAGAAATGTGAGACAGAGGAAGAAATGAAGGATGAATCGGGTGGGCATGGGACAATGTTGAATCGGGTGATTAGTACCGGTTCTCCACATGAACCGGTACCAAAGGACAACCCTGGCCCCACCCACCGTCTGAAATTTTGGCCGAAAACCTTTAGTACTGGTTCCTAACTCGAACCGGTACGAAAGCTCCTCGCCCGCCTGAACGCCCAAATCGGTACGAAAGACCCCTTTAGTACCGGTTCGTAAGGAAATCGGTACTAAAGGCTTAGACGGTTGCCCCATTTTCTACTAGTAACTGCTACTAAGATACTATTTAGTAGCAGCACAGTTTGGACCGCACGCTTCTAATGTCCAGTTAGCTGTAGTGCAGCAGCCCACGCTGCTACTAGCAGTTTACCCAGATACTACTAGGGTTTTCCCTTAGTAGTGGTAGTGTGCCGCCTTGTGTTGTGCACTTCGTAAATTTGGGTGCGGCGATAATAAAATCTGGGATCATGGACAACAATGTGCAACACTTTGTTTGCTTTCGCAGTAACGTGTCGCCAATGGTGTAGGTGGCAGGCTGCCACATCACTACGTGTCAATAGTACTAGTGGTGGCAGGGCCTACTGCCATCTTTCTTTGTTTCGGGCGATCACGGATTCCCTTATGAAAGGATGCCACCGGATGAAGTGGTGGTACATGCCATGTGTCTCCTACGGAACATGTCGCCAGTTTATTTCTAACAATTGTACTCGTAGGTAGACCTGGCCATGGGCAGCCCGACCCGAAAATCTAGGGCTGGGCCGGGCTCGGGCCTAACTGTCCTGCCCGGCCCGAGAAATGCCCAGGTATACTTGTAGATAGTCTTTTTCGCATTATAGTGACGACATTGGTTTTTTCTATAAAAATTCTCGACGTCATATATTAAATTCATATGGATGCATTCAAGCTTTTGAAATTTCACAAATCATTTTAAACTAAGAAAGTTATGGGTGTTAGGACCTTCGCCACATAGGTGTGTGAATACATGTTACCATCCAAAATTCTCACCTCGCGTTCCGCTCCAGATGTCTCGCTGCACATTCATGCCCTCAATGTGGGTAGAGCGGACGAGACGAAAAAAGTTCAAAACGAACCCTGAAGTTAAAGAAGAAAGCTAAAACACACTATGAACTTTGTATCTCGATCGTTCGCACACTGTACAATTGAATTCCGGTTTAAATTTAACTTTATACCTGTTTTGCGCACCGGAAAATGGAGGATCCCGGTCTGGATGGCTTGCTGGCCATAAAAAAGGAATTGGGCTTGCCCATTAGCGCGGTCACTCGCGCTCGCTTTTCTCTCTATTTCTATTTTCTTTTTTATTTCTGTTAATTTTATTTTCTTATTCTTAAAAAATGCATTTTGTGCATATACTTTAAAAAATATTTGCACACCAAAATTTCTAAATTTGTAAAAATATTCTCATTCAAAATTTTAAAATTTTATAAAATGTTCACACTTTTTTTTGCTCTACTCGGATAATTTATTTTCCTTTTATTTTTTATTATTTTTTCATCACTTTTAAAACATGTTTCCACTAAAAAAGTGAAATTTAAAAAATGATAATACTTAAAAACGTACTCCTACTAAAATCTGCTAAAGAATTTATTTAATAGTTCACATTTAAAATATGCGTTAAATATTTGCGCACGTAAATGTATTACATTGTTCACACCATAAATTATTATTTGAGTGTGAATTTTTTAATTTTTTTAATTATTACTAAGTGCAAACAAAATTTGAAAATCAGAGCAGAGCTAGCGTACGAGTGATTGCGCTAATATTGCCGAACACTTTAATGAATTTTCTAAGTTTGAACAATTGAAAATTGCATTAACGCACTTTTAAGTGCTAACAATTTTTGAAATACAGAAATATTTAAAAGAAATAGTGCGTTTTTTGAATGTAATGCAAAAAATATCAATAAATGATAAAAAGAAAATAAAATGTTCCGAGATGATAGAACATTTTATATTTTTATAAAAATAGAGTGAGTCTTTTTTGAAATTATACAATTTTGGAGTGCGGACAATTTTTAAAAGTTAACGCATAAAATGTTCATTTTTTCTTGCTAAAAAATAAAAGAAATTAGAAAAAAAGAAAAGGAAACAAAAGATAAAGAAAAATATATAAAAATAGATCAGAGAAAGCGAGTCTGAGTGACTGTGTTAATGGGCTAGCCCAGTTTACTGTTGGCACAGGTATAAGGTTTGATTTAGACCGGGATACAATATTTCAGGGGTACAAACGACTGGGATTCTAAGTTCAGGGTTTGATTACCTTTCGTTTACAAGTTTAAGGTTTGTTTTGGAATTTTTCCAGACGAGACCATATGACCGCCTAAAGCATTCATGTCAATTAGACTGGCGTATTCTCCTCGAATGCAAAGTGTGCTCTCGCTACCCAGCACTGATGGGTTCGTGACCGCCTCCATGTGCCATCGGTCCCTCTACCCAGATCTTCAAGACGATGCCCCCAAGTGAGAACGCGACATCGAGCATAACTAATAACATACCATTGTCCAATCTGAAAGGCCAGTTCTAGGGTCTTCCGTGAAGCATGTTAAAAAGGAGGGTGAGAACTACGATATCGACGTCTTCAACAAGGAAACGGCTGGCACTGGTAAGTATCGCAGCTGATGACGTCGGCCAAGATAAAAAATTAGCTTTCGCCGGCAGCCTCATTCGCCCAAAGCTAGAAACCAGCCAACCACCTCCCGCACCACGCGCGCCTGTCCCCATGGTCGGTGTTTGATAGACAATGCACCGGGCTTATGAGTACGAGTAGTAACTTAACCTATAAAGAGGGAAAGAATGGGCGACATTGAGCTATGCCACATGGCGCCCATCGTTGGATGATGTGAGATTCTTTTTATTGGATATGGAGATAAGAAATTTTTGGAGAAAGGTTTTTCATTCCGTCGGCGGAAGCTTGCGATGCGACTGCACGCGCCCTACGCACATGCGCGTCAGTTCTTTGCTTACACCTATATAGGGCCAATTCTTTTAAACGACTTAAAAAATAAGCTTCTTTTCCCTAGTTTAAAAAATAAATTATTCTCTAAATTTGTTGAGGCTTCTAAACTAGTTATAAAATAACTGAAATAACTAGTTTAGAAGTCACAACGAATGAGATATGCGGCTTATGGTAGAAGCTGGAGAGGGGACGGCTTATTTTTTAGGCCGCCAAACGAACTGACCCATATAGCCGCTGCAAACCAAACCACATGCGCACTCGTTCGGGTGGATGCATTCAAAGATTTCACGTGAACGCGAAACGCATGGCATGCTGCCACGGTTGGCACGGGACGTCGTGCCGTACGTGTAGACCCTCTCTCGGCCCTGATATATACTTTTTTTGCGAAACGTAAAATCATTGAATAACATTAAACTGATAATTCAGCCGATTAATTGACCGGCTAACCTATTATTTCTTTACTCATCAGCCAATCGAACAACAACCCATTAATGATTTTCTTAACCACGTATGAAAATATAACTGAACCATCGCTTTAGCTGTCTTTTATCTAGATGAAGTGATGGTTTCATGGTGATGCCTCCATAGCTCATGCCCTTATTGGCATGTGCCACAACTTACTTATGTAGTGATGCCGCTATTGTGGGGTTGCAAGTAAGCTTGGCTTACCATTACGAGCTTCATGAGGGGGCCTGGTAGTGCTAAAATATTGTGAATATGGTGTTCAAATGGATAGTAGTCTGTTAGTAACTAGATTGACCGGTGGTGTAATTTTTTTTGTCTGATTTTACATGAATTAACCAAGTTTTTTTAGGGCATGTATAATGATTGATAAGGCTGTTATATATTTTTTTTACAAATTTACTAATATGAACAGAAAATATGTTGCCTTGCTTCGAGAAAAATGAGTGCATGCACATAGAAGAAGACCAATTCTACATAAGTGTTCTTCTGCTTCCGAGTGCAAATGCTTCTGATATGAGCAGTAAAGTCAAACAAAATTGAAAATATAGAAGAAAAGATTTTTTTAATGATAAACATTGTTGAATGTCTATATTCGTGTGAAAATTCATGTTGAAATGACATTCATGTAAGTCTGTTCAATAAAAAAATTATTGCTCTAAAATAGTTTTAGAAATACAGTATTACCTCCGACCCATATTAATGTACTCAACTTTGTCTAGATTCATATGTTTTAGTTAAGTATTTAGACTAGATGCATGTGTACCTAGACAAAATTAAGTACATTAATATGGATCGGAGGGAGTAGCATTTTCAAAGCGTTGATTTTATTTTCTCTGTGCAAAGCACTAGAAATATCTTTTCACCATGAAACTTTGCTTGCCACTAAAACATTAATCAATGTGCGATACAAAAAATTCAGTGTTTTTGAATTAATTTTTTTTCTTATATTTTACTGTTCATCCGGCGGGTGCATATGCATCCGGGAAAAAAAACACCACTTCCCCAACTCTATGCCAACTCCTCGACTTAGTGGTATATAAACACAGGTGGGTGAGAAGTGTGGAGGAAATTGTATGTCCGGCCGGCCTGTATCCACGAGGAGAGACATGACGCCCACCACAGCCACTGCTCTCGTGCTAGCACTGACCCTGGCACACCATGCCTCCCTTGCCGCCGCCGCCGCCGGCCCGAGGGTCATCATCGTCGGCGCCGGCATGTCCGGTACACCTCCACGGGATACCATTGATTCACATAACTAGCTAGCTACCGCACGTAAACTCACACGTTATGCATGTGGTTGCAGGGATCTCGGCGGGGAAGCGGCTGTCGGAGGCCGGGATAACGGACGTGGTGATCCTGGAGGCGACGGACCACGTCGGCGGGAGGATCCACAAGCAGAACTTCGGCGGCGTCAACGTGGAGATCGGCGCCAACTGGGTGGAGGGCGTCAACGGCGGCAAGATGAACCCCATCTGGCCCCTCGTGAACTCCACCCTCAAGCTCAGGAACTTCCGCTCTGTCTTCGACGGGCTCGCCGGCAACGTCTACAAGGAGAAGTACGTACGTACGCCAGCCGAATGAGTGAATGAATTACCAAGAAAACGCGCGCACTAATGAATTCATGCATGCATCGGAAGTACAGTTACGTATTAACAGCATACATATGCTGGCTTTTCTGCATGAATAAAGAAAACAGATCGATCTAGTAAAAAATGAAGGTCAAGAATAGTTCTCTCAAGATTTAAGTTTCTAGCACCCTATTTTTTTACTTCCTTCGATCTATAATAAGTATCGCTCACCTATATATTTCTTACTTCCTTCTATTCATAACAAATATCATTTATTTTATACTAAGCTAATATATATTTTGTACTAGATGAGCAACATTTATTATAAATCGAAAGAAATACGAGTTATGAACGGCAAAACGAACTAGGCCACCACTTTGTTTCAAGCACCCTATGATCGTCGAAGCCCATGAGGCTGGCTGCCCCGTCTGCCCCTCGAGACTGCGGACCACCTCATCTTCGATTGCCCGTCTGCGGTGTCCTTCCGGCGGCGTCTTCAGCTGCAGCCGGGGAGAGAGGGGCCATCCGCCATGAGCCAACTCCACCTCTTTGACGCCACACTTGTCATGTTGTGCTGTTGGCATCTATGGATGGAAGCGGCGCAACGTTGTTGTATTCCAAGGGGAGTCGGCCTCTTTGTCGACAACCCTGAAGCTGTGCCAAGATGACGCCGCATTCCGGCGCCGCGCGGGCGGTTCTGCGGCGATAGCCATGTGCGACGACGGTGGTTGTGACGTTGGCGTGTATGAACTTCACAGGGGCGGCGTCTACGACGGAGCGTACGTGCACAAGAGAATCGACCGGGCGAACGAGGTGGAAGAGGGTGGCGCGAAGCTCTCCGTCAAGCTGCGCCCCAGCGGCCAGGACGACATGTCCATCCTCGCCATGCAACGCCTCAACGACCAGTACGTTCCAACCAGTGCCCCTCAAACGAATCGAGCTCCATTGCTTTCTACTGAGAGAGTCTTGGGCGTTTTTGTAAATGTCGCAGCATGCCCAACGGGCCGGCCTCGCCGGTGGACATGATTCTGGACTACTTCAAGTACGACTACGAGTTCGCGGAGCCGCCGCGGGTGACCAGCCTGCAGAACGTGGTCCCTCTCGCCACCTTCATCGACTTCGGGGACGACGTCTACTTCGTCGCCGACCAGCGCGGCTACGAGACCGTCGTGTACCACCTCGCCGGCCAGTACCTCAAGGCCGACAAGTCCGGCAATATCGTCGACCCCCGTCTCCAGCTCAACAAGGTCAGAGATCGAATAAATTAGGCAACAAGGTCGGCTTAAACAGTGGAAACTGGAAAGTTTATGCTCATGCATTTGCAGGTGGTGAGAGAGATCTCCTACTCCGGCAGCGGCGTCACCGTGAAGACGGAGGACGACAAGGTGTACAAGGCGGACTACGTCATGGTTTCCACCAGCGTGGGGGTCCTGCAATCCGATCTCATACAGTTTAAGCCACAGCTGCCCGTCAGTCTCTCTCACCGAAATGCTCCTTGAATCATCACCCATAATCTGTTGGTTCTGAGCTGAATTCTAAACTTGTCATACTAAATTTACCAGACGTGGAAGGTTCTCTCCATCTACCAATTCGACATGGCCGTCTACACCAAGATCTTCGTCAAGTTCCCCCGGAAGTTCTGGCCCGAAGGGAAAGGCAGGGAGTTCTTCCTCTACGCGAGCAGTAGGAGAGGCTACTACGGAGTATGGCAGGTAATAACAAACAATCCATGACGACACTGAACTCCAAATTAATTTCGCGACTTGAAACTTTACTGGTAAACATCTTGAATTGTTGTTTGTTCAGGAGTTTGAGGCGCAATACCCAGACGCCAACGTTCTGCTGGTCACCGTCACCGACGAGGAGTCGAGGCGGATCGAGCAGCAGTCGGACAACCAGACCAAGGCGGAGATCGTGGAGGTGCTGAGGAGCATGTTCCCCGGCGAGAACGTCCCCGACGCGACGGACATACTCGTGCCACGGTGGTGGTCCGACAGGTTCTACAAGGGCACCTTCTCCAACTGGCCCATCGGCGTCAACCGCTACGAATACGACCAACTCAGGGTGCGTGGTACCCCAAGCCTGCCATCATTCTAAATTGCTCATTTGACACTATTGTGATTTTACACTGTCCTACATAGGCACCTGTCGGGAGGGTTTACTTCACAGGGGAGCACACCAGCGAGCACTACAATGGTTATGTCCATGGAGCTTATCTTGCAGGTATGTATAACCAGTCTTATGCCTAATGTTGGCACCGTGATGATGGAACATTTTTATGCTATTAGCTAATTTTCTCTACGTTGCAATGGAACATAAGTGATATGCTAGTGTGTATGTTTCTTTTGGAAGTTCTTTTCGCCATTGTTGTTCTTTCAGAATCATCAAGCAATAACAATAAGAATAGCTATGTTTGTGCTTATGTGTATTCTTTGCGTCTTTTTGTCAGGCATTGACTCTGCAGATATTCTGCTCAAGTGTGCTCAGAAGAGGATGTGCAAATACCACATCCGGGGCAAGTTTGACTAGAGATTTAAGAGGCAACTTCTACATAAACTGGTATCATTTCACGCGATGCCAAACCCCGACCACCTAATCGATCACTTCTGTGAGCACACGGTGACTAAAAATCGTTATGCTGATTTTATTTCCCATTGCAGGCTAAGCACTGTAAGACGTATGATGTACTCCGTATGTTCTAATAAATTTGGATGGACTTTCGTCAGTGAAGCGATGGTAAACGACATGTCTGCAACCATGAGTAGTAAGCTAGCGCAAGTTCTCTCTCATGAGAGCATGTGTGTCTATCACAGCGGCATCTGTTCGTGCTATGTCAATTGTTCAGATTGTCAATACTTCTCTTAAGGCACTTCAGATTATATTACTTGTGTCTTGTTATTGAATATGGGAAGAAAGAATACGAATGTTCATCTTCTCTTATATATAAAATCTTGTGTGGATAGTTTTTTTTAAATGTGGTCCCTTAAGTCCCAATTCATAATAAAACTAGATGATACACTGTGCGTTGTTGCGGGAATTATTAACAGATAATTTAATGTTTAAGAATATGAGAAAAATTATGAATCATAATATAATTGGATTATAAATTATTTTTTGAATAAATATTATCTATATAAAAAATATAAGAAAATTTGATGAAAAAACTAAAAAAGAGTGCGGTTTTTGTTTTGTTATTTATTATCTTAACAATATATCCGTGAGATGATATGAATGATAATAACTTTGAGTGGAGAGAGCGGGGACATCACCCTTGGTAAAACCTAGAAAAAATGATAGATACTACATACGTGCATTCATTAACAAATGTCGTATAGAAAAATAAAATGCGAGGTAACTCATAATTTGATTTTTCTATTAAAATTACGGTTCTAAATTATGAGGTTGAGTGCATAAAAAATGTATTTATTTGTGATAGGCTGCATGCGCATACGAATTTAATGTAAGCATATGCATAAAGAGTTAGTGGAATTTTTTTTATATGGTAAACATACTTGATGATGTGAATAACTTGCATATCGAGAGAAATAGATTAGTGGGGATGGACTATTTAGGTGTTATAGATGTAAAAAAGAGTTGGTCAGTTAATTTATAGAAATTCAAACAAAAAACGTTACAATAGGCCCATGAGAAAGGGCACCCGAAAGACCTAGCTACCCACGAGACCCACATTGTAAGGAAAATACATCCTTGAGATTGCCTGCAATGTCATCATATGAAATATGTGAGATACTCTGTTCCTTCTTGTGATCAGACATCCACCTGACAAGGGAAAATTAAACCATGTGACAACAGAATTCGAGAAAAGAAAATCTCACAGGCAGACATAAAATGCATAAGTACTCTAGAAATTTGTGGGCAAAAACATGCAACATGTCTATGTGCAAGTAAAACAAAATTAATAGTGTAAACAAAATTGTTTTCAAAATACACCATTAAAAGGTGTGTGTATCATATGTTTCACATAGGAAAATCCAAATGGCTATTAAAACACATTTTTTGCCAATAGCGTTAATCTGACGAAACAATGGCCTTGCCAAGCATCAGCTCTAGCATGACATCTTGCTCGAGGATCTTCCACGGCGACAGAAGTTGATGGGATGTTGTAACCATCTTCTTTCTCATGCATCTCAACCATAATGACCTCCCAAAAATATTGCAGCTTGGCGCCAGCCCTCGTAGCCATCAAGTTGGAGTCGAGGATGAGTAGGGAATACTCGATTATGCCCACCACTTCAGATCTCTGGGGGCAACCGCTAGGAGTGTCGACCCGAATGAGGATCCAAGTGATGGTGGCAACGTCACTCCATCAAGTGTCTGGTACCGATTCATCGAGGTGAAGTTTGTCGATTTTCTCGGTGATGAGTGGAATTTACATTCATATTTTCCCTTATTTATTTTTTGTAGACATTTTCTATGTTTGTCACTTCAACCCAACCAGTGAGGTGATAGTTTTTTAGATGTACAAATCTTCTTGTTTAATTATTTCCTTGCATAAAGGGGCATAATAATGAGGGAATAACGATACATATGGAATACACTTCTCATATACTAAATAATACACTTTTTAAATAGATTCCATTGATACAAACCATCATGTATGACCGCTATGTGTGAGCATGCGAAAATTTATTTATCCGATTGCAACAGACATTTTTTTAGTTTCTTCGCAAGGATCCACAACAACTCCTCGAGAATGTTTCCAGGGAGAGAGGGTGGGACTTGCAGAATCAACGGGTTGGATCAGTCAGTTGAACGAAAATGTTTATTTTTTCCAAAAAAGAGGGAATCACTAGTTAGAGATATCTTTTTGTGCGTCTTCATAGAGATCACTTCGGTACACTTTGAAGCCGTCACGTTTCATGTTCTGATTGCGTCCCGCGTGAAGTAACCATTGTGGTTGCGCATGTGGCTGCGCGAAAACTGTGGCTGCACCTCTGGTTTAGTCTGAGGCTACGGGAAAACTGTGGTTATGACTGTGACCGCACGTGTGGCTGTGTTCGTAGTTGTGCGTCAAGAGGCGTCACGTGTTGAATGCGGAGGGACTAAAGGAAAACCCCGAAACGCACCAGATTGCGACACTTGACAACGCTCAAAACACGCGCGAATGATTTTGTAGGGGTACCCTCAACTAGTGATTAGGCACACAAAAATATGTAGGTGCCCTTGGGCTGCATGTTTTTATTTATTCTTAAGGGCTACAATTTTTTTGGAGGATGGGCTACTTGTAGATTTTTTTTAGGGGTAGACACTTTCTATTCATTCAGAACCAACACTCTCGGGATACATGTTGGGTCAGGCGGATCTAACATCCATAAGTGCCTACCTATATTTAAACTTAACGCGAATTTAACTAGACTGTATGCATCGGGGTTATAAGATCTCCCCTCAAAAACAAAAGTACACGACTCAAAAACACTCTTATTTGCTATCACCTCTGAGGTAATCATGCTATGATGGCCACCGGCTTCCATCCGGATGTCGTAGATGACGTTCTTCGAGTCTCCCGATATCTTGATCTTTGCAAGGGAGAGATCTTGGGCGAGATCCTGGCCCTCTCTGAACGCCATCATCTCCAAACACGTCGAGTCCGTGATCCCCGGATAGACAACCGCTGAGCAGCCTCTGAAAGATCCCGTATGGTCTCTGCACACTGCCGTAACCGCTCCCACTCCACCGTTCCTCGCTACGCCTCCATCCACCCTTAGGTAAGCCGTGCCTTGATCTGGTGGCGACCACCCCCGCTGCGACACAGCTCGTGTTACCCCTCCGGACAAAGACACCGGTTTGACCAAATCTCTAACTCTCTCAAGTAATTTTTTATGAACATGTGAGTGGACAGTGGACTTTGGTGTATATCTTCATGGATCAATTTCCTCCTTGCGTGCCAGATTGCCCACATGGAGATGAAGACAAGCGCCGCCTCCTTCTTGGGCATAGACTCAATAACCTCCGCCATCCAACGTTTGGCACTCGGTTCTCTTACCTCCATGAGGTGTTCCATAACCTCACCCTCTGTCAACGCCCAAACCGAACGCGCCTGATTGCATTCCAGCAGGGAGTGACGCCACGAGTCTTTGCTTCCACAAATCTGGCACTTATCATCTGTCGCCATCTTCCTTTTCAAACGGACGTCCTCCGTAAGGATGGAGTGCTTCGCCAATATCCACATGAAGTGATGTACCTTACCCGGAACCTGACAGCCCCATAACTCCTTCCATGTGTTGGCTTCCGCATTCCCATCAGATTGCGCGGGCCGGTTCTCTAGCCAATCTTCCCGTCTCAGTTTCGTTTGGACTAGCATTCGGTAGGCTGATTTTACAGAGAAAACTCCCCTCTTATCATGAGCCCACTCCCATCTGTCCTCCATATCTCTAGTGCTCAACGGGATCCCGGAAATCAAAGTCCGGTCAGCAGGCAAGAAACAAAGCTCCAGCCGCTCAACATTCCAGGAGGCTGTAGCCTGGTCTATTATTTCATGTACAAAAGTTGGAGGGTTGGCCGTCAGGCACGCAATGGGACGCATGTTAGACTCCCTCGAAATCCAGTTCTCCTCCCAGATTTTCGTGGTTCTGCCATTGCCTATGCGTTTGATCAGACCAACTGTCAGCGTATCCCTCCATTCCAGGATTGCACGCCACACCTGCGAGGGGTGGCTTCCCAGCGTAGCTTGAAGGATGTCCGACCCAGGAAAGTAGATGGCCTTGAGCAACTTGGAGGATAGCGCTTCCGGCGTCGTCATTATTCTCCACGCTTGCCTTGCAAGGAGGGATAGATTAAAGAGCTCGAAGTCTTTGAAACCCAAGCCTCCCATGAGTTTTGGCTTCGTCATTTCATGCCATGACACCCAAGCTGGTTTTCTCTTTCCTTCTTTTGCACCCCACCAAAATTGTCTAATCAGTTTGTTAAGCTGTTCCGTGAGCCCCCTTGGTAACTTGAAACATGACATGGAGTAGACCGGAACCGCCTGGGCTATCGACTTCACTAGCACTTCCTTTCCTGCCGACGAGAAAAGCTTCTCGAGCCAGCCCTTAACTTTACCCCCAAAGCCTCTCTTTCAAATATTTAAAGGCACCATTCTTCGACGATCCAACATCCGAAGGCATCCCCAAATACTTTTCATTCAACGTCTCATTTGGAACACTTAAGATTTCTTTGATAACTTCTCTAACAGATTCCGGGCAGCCCTTGCTAAAAAATATAGTAGACTTTGCGGGCTTTATCCGTTGCCCCGAAGCCTTGCAGTAAGTCTCCAACAGGTTTGACACCTCTTGAGCTCCTTCACTTGTTGCTTTAAAAAACAGCAGGCTGTCGTCCACAAAAATTAGGTGATTAATAGCCGGCGCAGACGGCGCCACCTTTAGACCACCCAAATGGGGAGACTGGAACTGAGAGTTTAAGAGGCACGAAAGGCCCTCTGCTGCCAAAAGAAACAAATAAGGAGAGATAGGATCTCCCTGTCGAAGCCCCCTCGTAGGCTTGAACTCTTGCAATTTAGTGCCATTAAAAAGAACACTATAAGAAACTGAGCTGACCATACCCATAATTGTAGAGACCCATTTAGGAGAGAAACCCATCTTCAGCATTATGGCCTCTAGATACGCCCACTCTACCCGATCATATGCCTTCATCATGTCCAGCTTCAAAGCGCTATGTCTGTGGATCACCGCTCTATTTCTCTTCATGAAATGGAGGCACTCATATGCTGCAATTATATTATCAGTGATTAGCCTCCCCGGCACAAAGGCAGACTGCTCCTCAGAAATGATGTTCGGGAGGACCATCTTCAAACGATTTGCAATCACTTTCGAGGCTATTTTATATAGAACATTACACAAGCTTATAGGGCGAAACTGAGCAAGGAGCACCGGGTCCTTGGCCTTTGGAATAAGAACAAGAAAAGTTTTGTTTATGCTAGCCGCTGACTCCACTCCTTCAACTATATTTAGGACAGCTTTTTTGACCTCACCCGAGCAGACACCCCAATTTCGCTGGAAAAAGTGGGCTGGGAATCCGTCGGGGCCCGGTGCTTTTGTGGCTGGCATTTGAAACAACGCATGTCTCACTTCCTCAGCCGAATACAGGGCATCCAGGAGAGCCCTCATGCTATCTGTCACTTTCACGGGAACCTGGTAGAGCACGGCCTGCATATCTTCGGTCCCTTCAGACGTGTAAAGATTCCTGTAAAAGTCGGTGGACATCTGTTCCAAATCTGCAGGTTCCGAAACCATTTGACTGAGTTCATTTTGCAGCTGTTTTATCTTGTTTTTCCTTCTCCGCATAGAGGCCCCTAGCTGGAAAAATCTTGTGTTCCGATCCCCTGCTGTTAGCCAATCTGCTCTTGAGCGCTGTCTAAATAAGATCTCCTCTCTGTGGTATAATTCCACCAAGAGTTCCTTGATCTTTATATCCCTGTGAGATGGGCCGAGTCTTCCTGGTAAATTCAGTAAAACATTCGCCTCCATCTTCAAAGATTTAATCTGAGCCCGCAGATTGCTGAATGTAGTTCTATCCCAGGAATGCAAATTTTCCGCTAGTTCACCCAGCTTGTTGCCCAACTGGTCTACCGAAGAACTTTCACCGTTATTTGTCCACTGAGCGGCCAAGAAATCGTCAAAGGCCTCATGCCTCTCCCACATACATTCATATCTCCACAATTTATTTTTCTGTGGCACAAGATTGTGATCCAGTTTGAGGCATAGGATGAGATGGTCCGAACAAGCTACTAGTTCAGATGTAATTTCCGCCGAAGGGAACATTGCACACCACTGCGCATCAGCAACTCCCCTGTCCAGCCATACTCGGGTATATGATCCTCCAGTAACTCTTTTCTCAAAAGTCCACATGCTCCCCTTGAAACCAAGGTCCATCAAACCACAGACATCCATCGCATCCCGTCCATCTGCGTTTGATTGCGGGCACCTACACCTTGAAATTCCTGCTGGTGGAGCACTTCATTAAAGCCTCCAAAAGCCAGCCACGGAGCTCCCGAAAGACCCGCCAGATTTTTCATATCATCCCGAGTTTTATACCTCTCCGCCACCTGCGCCTCCCCGTAGTACCAAGTTACTCTCACCACATCATCACTCAAACCTTTCACCATAGAGTCAATGTGGTATTTGTTTGAGCTCAGAATCTCCACCTCAACCTCATCTCTCCAGCAAAGAACCAAACCTCCACTTCTTCCGAAACTTGCTACTGCAAAGGATTTATTAAAACCCAAAGAAACTCTGACCGCTTCCGCTCTCTCCTTCGAGATTTGTGTTTCACTCAAACAAAATAGAACGGGGGTAAATTTGGCGGTGAAATCACGCGCTTCTCGAACTGTCGCGGGGTTACCCAAACCGCGGCAGTTACAACTTAGGAGATTCATTGTGCCCGGCGGTGCCCCTCTGGGAGGCCCGCCGATTTCGTAGATAAATTCTTATCACTAGTTGAGGTCTTGGTTCTTGGATCAGTTGTCGCGGTCTTCAATCGCTTGGGATCCTGCTTTGGGGGGGACTAGGAGGGACATCACTCATTGTAGTGTCCCCTGAAGAGGTCAGTGTTGCTTGTGGAATTCTGTCACTAGAATCCCCCAGATCATCCTTTGTCACAACCATCCTCTTTTTATTGTTCTCTGCATCAAGCATCAGATCATCCACCAAATTTTCTCTTATTTCCGAACCCACCTGGATGTTTCCCTGTTCAGAGGCGCCCCTCCGATCAGACAGATCGCTGCGACTCCCCCCAGCCACGGTAGCATCCTGCCTTGGTCTGAAAATCCAGCTCGCACGCAAGTTCTTATACACCAGGGCCTCCGGAGGGTGAATTCCGTTACCGTGCTCCTTGTACACATGTCCAAATCGGACACAAACTGCACACCAGTCGGGGAGCCTTTCGTATTTGACTATGAAGAACTCCCTCTTCCCACCTCTAATGATGGACACATGATTCTTTAGTGGTTTCTGGACATCTATGCGGATCTTGACCCTGAAGAAATTCCCAACAAAGTCATGTGATGCCGGCTCCGCAGCCACGAACTCACCCGCTTTGGATGCTAGGGCTTTAACCAGAGGAAAATAACCGTCAGGGAGATCATGAATTTGCATCCAAAACTCAAAAGTATCCAGTTTGATCTCTGAGGGTTTAGTGAGTCCATCATATTCTGCAACTAGAACCGGGTATCCCCTGAAGTTCCATGGCCCTCCTTCCATCGCCTTTTCCCACTCGGCTAGACACTTGAATCTGATCGAGTAGAGATTGGTCCCAAGGACCTTGAACCTTGTCTCCCTCGACAAATCCCACGCCGCCCGCATGCTCCTGAAGAAGGCGGTCTGGCTATAACTCTTTTCTGTAAAAACCCTAATGATCGCCAGCCACCTGGAGAACTCAGCAGTTTCCTCCGCAAACTCTTCAAAGACGACGCCGTCCAGGTCTTCCTCGCGGATCCCCAGTTGGCTTAGCATATGATCAAGGTCCTCCTTCCTCCCGTCGCCCTTCGTTCCTTCCACATTGGCAGCAGGAGTGGACGGTTGCAACGGATCCATCTTCACCCGTCGCTCCTCCGCAACTCCGCCTGACATCAAGAGGGATTTGAGACACAAAGGATCATAATAGTTCAGCAACCACAGGTGGCGCCCGAGAGGTAGGCTAGTAGAATATTTGGCGATGTTGTGAGCTTCCATAATCCTTGCTCGGCCTTCAAACTGAAACTCGCAACCTTCAAAGTCCGCTGCTCGGCGAAGAACTTCCCTGGTGATGGTGTTGTGTTGTCCTCCTCTTCTTTCTCTTATATCATCAATCACTTCTTTGCAGTCGCTTGAGATTATGATCTTATGTGAGTTGATATCGGCAGCCAGAGCCAGCCCTTCACGGCATGCAATAGTTTCCATCGTCGCTGCATCTGTCAAACCTCAGATGACCAGACTTGAAGATCCCATATAGACTCCCAAGTGATCTCTACAGATAGCACACGCCGCTCCCACTCGACCATCTCTGGAGAAACCAGCGTCGACATTGATCTTAAGCACGCCAGTCGGAGGGGGAACCCAGGAGGAGGATGTCCTGGGGTTCAGAGGGCGCGGGTCTACAGATTGACTAGTCACTACTAGGGAAATAGCTATACATGGAAAGCTTATTAGTGGCGCATATAACAAGCCATGCGCCACCACCTGTTAGGGGTGGCGTACTGGAAAATAATGCGGCACCCATAAGACCTTAGGGGTGGCGCATTATTTCCCAGTGCGCCACCCCTAAGAGTGGGCCAGCCTGGATGAGCTTATACGTGGCGCATTTGGTAAAATGCGCCACCCCTAAGAACCTTATAGGAGGCGCATTTCCAAAATGCGCCACCCCTAAGAGCTTAGGGGTGGCGCATCTTGCGTATGCGCCACTAATAAGCAGAAAATTCCCAACACACAAACACCCCCCCCCCCCCCCCCCCGTGGACCGCCTTTTCAGTTTGAAAAAAAATAAAAGAAAATGATAGAAATGTCAAAAAAATAAAAGAAAATAAGTTTCCCATGTGATATGTGGTCTAGTTGTTAGGAAAATTTACAAATATGAATTTCGACTTTTTTTGCAAAATCTCTCGAGAATTGTGTAAAATGGGAATAACTTTTGCATACGACCTTCGATGAAAAAGTTTTTTATATGAAAAATCATCTGCTCGAAAAGTTATATCCAAATTCAACCGGGTGGAACCCGTTGAACATTTTTAGAATCCTCAAAAACCTAACAGAAAAAAAGTTACGGGCGTTTGAAGATCTGGAGGCCAAAAAAATTGAAAAAAATTCAAAACTTATTAGTGGCGCATTTTTCTAGGTGCGCCACCCCTAAGGTTCTTATGGGTGGCGCATTTTGCTATATGCGCCACTAATAAGGGTATATATAACCCGTCCGGCTTCCTTCTCCTCCTTACCTCTTCATTCTTATCCTCCTCTCCACCTTCTCCATGGCGCCCTCCTCCTCCTCCCCTCCTCCATGGCTCCTCCTTCTCCCCTCCTCCATGGCTCCAAGTCTGCTGCTCCTCCTCATCCTCCCCTCCTCCATGGCTCATCCTCCTCCTCCAAGTTTCCCCCTCATTCACGGGTCTTCTTCTTCCTCCTCCTCCTCCTCTCCTCCATGGCTCCTAATCCTCCAAGGTTCCTCCTCCCCTTTCTTCTTCCTCCTCCCCTCCTCCATGGCTCCTACTCCTCATGGTTCCTCCTCCCCTTTCTTGGCTCCTCCTCCTCCTCGTCTCTTCCTCCATGGAGCTCTACATCCTGAGCAAAAAAAGTTAGATGAACGAGACTGAGAATAAAAATGACCAAGCAGAGTGGCTAGATGAACGGGACAAATCATTCAAACAAAAAACGAGCAAAAAAACGAGCAAAAAAATCGTAATCCAGATCCAGATCCAGATTCAAAATTCAAAAAAAAGTTAATGGTGGCGCATCTTCAAAATGCGCCACCCCTAAGAATCTTAGGCGTGGCACATTTCTGAAATGCGCCACGCCTAAGATTCTTAGGGGTGGCGCATTTGAAATGCGCCACTATTAAGGCCTTATTAGTGGCTTGTCATTAGTGGCGCATTTGAAATGCGCCACTAAACGCAAAAAAAGGACGCCACTAAAAGGCTATTCCCTAGTAGTGAGTGCTCGGCTTCTTCTCTAGAAGATCCAATTCTGCAATGAATCGATTGATAAACAGATGGGTTGTCAAGGGGCTCTGGAAGGTGTCTTCATGGATTGCCTTCCTCCTCGCTGTCCAGATAGCCCAAAGAGAAACCGCTACCCGAACAAAGGAAGCATGCGGTAACGAGTCCCGCAAGGTGAAGAGCCACAGCTTGGCGCTCCCCATCCGTGTCGCTATCATATGTTCCACAAGCTCCTCATCCTCTAATGCCCAGACACAGTGCGCCATCGAACAGTCAAAGAGAGAATGGCGCCAGGAGTCAAGATTCCCGCACAGGGAGCAACTATCTGAAGTACTCATCTTTCTGTGGAGTCTGACATCTTCAGAGGGCAAGGAATGCCATGCCAGCCGCCACAAGAAACTTCGGATCTTTGCCGAGACCTTTGTGGACCATAAGCTTTTCCAACCTCTCTGATCGAAGCTATTGTCAGAGGTTGCTTCTCTTCCTTCCAGCCAGTTCTCTCTCCTCTTCCTGGTCTCAATTAGCATGCGGTAAGCCGAGCGCACGGAAAAATCTCCCTTCTTTTCAAAATGCCACTCCCAGTAGTCGTCAGTATTGGAGGTGCAGATTGGAATTCCCTTTATAATCGTTGCATCGACCGGGAGGAATGTTGCATCGATCACTGGGTAATTCCAAGTAGCAGTGGTCGGATCAATGAGCTCACTGACTTGTTGTGGGGGGTTGCTGGAGAGACAAACCAGGGGGCGAAGGGACGAGTCTCGTGGGAGCCAGTTGCAATTCCAGATATCCGTAGTTGAACCATTGCCGATCCTCCGGATGAGACCCTGAGAGAGGATGTCTCTCCCCTCAATCAAAGAGCGCCATAGTTGAGAAGGGTGGGAACCTAGGCCGGCTTCCAAGAAATCAGAATCTGGGAAATAGATAGCTTTCAGAACTCTGGATGCCAAAGAACCTGGGTTTGTCAGGGTACGCCAAGCTTTCCTTGCCAGCAGGGAAAGGTTGAAAATCTCAAGATCTTTGAAACCCAAGCCTCCGTCTCTTTTAGGTTGGGTCATGGTTGCCCACGACACCCAATGCGGTTTCCTCTGCCCAGCCTTGCTTCCCAAATAAAATTGCCTTATCAGCTTGTTCAGGTGCTCACACAACCCCCGGGGGAGTTTAAAACATGACATTGAGTAAACCGGAACTGACTGAGCAACGGATTTGATCAAGATTTCCTTTCCCGCAGAGGAGATGGTTTTCTCAATCCATCCTTTGACCTTTCCCCATAGTCTATCTTTGAGATATTTGAACGCATCGTTCTTGTTTGATCCAATGTCCGAGGGCATGCCGAGATACCTTTCATTTAGTGTCTCAGTTTGTACATTAAGGATTCCTTTCACTCCCACCCGAGCGCTCTTCGGGCAACCCTTACTGAAGAAAACCGACGACTTGTCATTATTCACTCTCTGTCTAGAAGCCATACAATAAGAGTTCAATAGGTTTGACACCTCCATCGCTCCCATATCATTAGCTTTGAAGAACAGCAGGCTATCATCAGCGAAAAGTAGGTGATTAATAGGTGGTGCCGAAGGAGCCACCTGTAATCCGTACAACTGCGATGATTCATCTTTCGATTTAAGGAGGCCTGAAAGGCCCTTTGCTGCCAACAAAAATAGATAAGGGGAAATTGGGTCTCCCTGTCTTATTCCTCTTGTAGGGCTGAATTCCTCTAGCTTTTTACCATTAAAAAGGACTGAGAATGACACAGATCTCACCATGCCCATAATGATAGAGACCCACTGGGGGTCAAAGCCAAGTTTCAGCATAACCGCTTCGAGATAGGGCCACTCGACACGGTCATATGCCTTCATCATGTCTAGCTTGAGAGCACAATGGCGGTGTTTTTGAGCTTTATTCCATTTCATAAAGTGGAGGCACTCGTATGCAACCGAGTTGTTATCGGTAATCATTCTTCCCGGAACGAAAGCAGACTGTTCAGGAGCAATGATATGAGGAAGAATATCTTTGAGTCGGTTGGCAATCACTTTTGAGGCTATCTTGTAAAGCACATTACATAGACTGATAGGCCTGAACTGAGTCAGCAATGTAGGGCTTTTTATCTTTGGAATTAGAACAAGAACAGTCTTGTTTATCGCCTTCGCACTCTCCGTACCCGAGACGATTCACAACACAGATTTTGTCACCTCCTCTCCGCAAATGTCCCAGTGTTTTTGAAAAAAATGCGCGGGGAAGCCATCTGGCCCGGGAGCCTTAGACGGGAACATCTGGAAAAGGGCGGTTTTGACCCCCTTCTCGGTGTAGGGCGCCCTCAAGCTTGCATTCATCTCTTCTGTTACTTTGGCAGGAACAAAATCGAGGACCTCGTGCATGTTCTCTGTTCCCTCAGATGTGAATAGATCAGCGTAAAAAAGCCTGGTCATCTCCTCCAGCTCAGATACATCTGTGATAATATCACCCGTGGCATTCTGCAGGGATTTGATCAAGTTTTTCCTTCTCCTCATGGACGCCCGGAGGTGAAAAAATTTGGTGTTCTTGTCTCCACTAACCAGCCATTCAACTCGAGACCTTTGCTTCCAAAGCACCTCCTCTCTGTTGTATAGTTCCACAAGACGATCCTTGATTTTGTGCTCTCTATGGGATGGCCCAACACGCCCCGGCACCTGACGAAGGACGATGAGCTCGGCCTTGAGAGCCTTTATTTCGCGCCTGACATTACCAAAGGTGGTTCTGTCCCATCTACTAAGATCACCGTCCATCCCCGTGAGTTTGGACTGGATTTCCGTTACCAAGTCGCATTTGCCGTGCTCTGTCCAATTTTCACTCAAAAACTCCTTCAGCTGTGGATGGGTCTCCCACATGATTTCATACTTAAAAGTTTTAGGCCTCCTCTAGGCCAACTCTTCCGATAGTTTCAGGAAGATTGGGCCATGGTCTGAGCACGCCGCCACACAGTTCTCCAGCATCGCCGAGGGAAACAAAGATGACCAGGGACCATCCGCACATGCTCTGTCGAGGCGTACACGTGTGTATGTGCCACCCATGACCCTCTTTTCAAAAGTCCACCTTTCGCCGGAGTAACCCAAGTCCACTAGTCCACATACGTCAAGCGCATCCCGGAATGCATCCAGCTGGGTTTGGCTCCTTGTTCCCACTCCCTCATATTCGCCATGGTTAAGAACCGCGTTAAAGTCTCCAATCATGAGCCATGGGATATTGGAGTTCAGCGCCAGATCACGCAATGTATCCCAGGTTTTGAAGCGCTATGAAATCTGTGCTTCTCCATATATGCAAGAAAGTCGCCATGGATCGTCCCCCAAGTTGGACACGGTTGCATCAACATGGTACCTCGACGACCCTTTTACATCTAACTGAATTTCATCGTTCCAGAAAAGAACCAATCCGCCACTGCGACCCGTGCTACTGACAGCAAAGGATCTGTCATACCCGAAGGTGTTAGACAAAAGTTCTGCCCTGGCCTTCTTAATCTGGGTTTCCAGGAGACATAGCACGGACGGGGTAAATTTGTTCACGAGTTCGCGAACTTCTCGAACTGTCGCGGGGTTACCCAAACCGCGACAGTTCCAGCTCAACAGACTCATGGGGCCTGGCGGCGCTCCTCCCGGGAGCCCGCCATTTTTGCCAAGGTTTTTGTGACCGTGGTATGCTTTGAGTTGTTTCCTTTTTCCAGTGGATCACCCGTTTTGGTTCTTTTCAGATCGTGTGACACAACAGGGCTTGGAGGTGCCTGAGCTGGCGGGGGAGGTATTGGTGGGGATGCAACATTGGAGTTCCCCACGTCTGTTTCCATGGCAGTTGCCGATTCTTTTGCCAATGCCAGTTCCTGCTCTCTCTTCCTGGTTCTGTCAGCATCCTCCATCAGTGTATCTTGTGCTGTAACGCTCTCTATCACATCATGCCCATCTAGTGCGTTTGGGGGTGTTTTGTGCACCTTGATGTTTTTCTTTCCGCCCCCTGGTCCCGGACCAGCACCTCTAACCCATCCAGCCTTTAGATTCTTAAAAACCAGAGCCGAGGGAGGATGAACCCCGTCGCCGTGCTCTTTGAAAAGATGTCCAAGGTGCCCGCAGACCGCGCACCAGTCCGGCAGCCGCTCGTATTGGACAATGAAGATCTGCCTCTTGCCTCCTTTAATCAGCGATACAACGTTCTTGAGGGGTTTGAGCACATTGATTCTGACCCTCACCCGACAGAAATTCCCTTCAAAATCTTGAGATCTTGGTTCAGCATAGACCACCTCTCCAAGTTTGCTTGCGAGAGATTTGATGATTGGGAAGAAGCCATCTGGTAAATCATATCTGTGCCCAAATCTCCAATTTATCGAGAGCATATGATGTGGGTTTTGAGAAGCCATCATAGGGTTCAAGAATCACCGCGTTCCCGCGGAAGTGCCATGGACCTTCCTCCATGACTCTCTCCCAATCGCCCAAGCATCCGAACTGAAGGGTGTACAGATTAGAATCAAGGGGTCTAATCGCCACCGGTTTAGCCAGATCCCAAGCTGCTCTCATGTTCTTGTAAAACCAGAATTGGCTGTAAGGTTTAGCAGTGTGAACCCTAGCCACCGCCATCCACCTCGCAGGCTCTTCCGGTAACTCAGTGTCGTCGACGACCACGTCGTCCAGATCATCCTCCTTGAGGCCGAGGTCCATCATCAACTTCTCCAGATCATTCGATCCAGAGCTTGATGCAGACGCCGCCATTGTAGATCGATTGGAAACCCTAGCCCGAAAGAGTGAAAAACGGGCTGCCGCAGGTTCCCCAGGGACGCAGACTTTCTCCAGCAGACGTCGAGTGCAGTCCCCCGACGCACCGTGGTACAGTCCTCGACGGCGGAGAGAGATCCGGTGGGGGAAAAAAGCTCAACCCGGGAGTGCCGTCGCCAAGAGAGACATAAAACCCTAACTAGAGGGAAACCAAATTCGTTTTTTTTAGACCCGAACGAGGTGGTTGCTCTGGCTGGTTTGGTGGAGCGAATAATTGCTACTTGTAGATGGGAATGAAGGAAGGAAGAAGGCCAGTACATGAGTTGGGCTGCTCTATTCAACGTGGGCCTCTTCCGGGCTGCCTGCATCTTCCATCTTAGACCGTAGCAGAGCCAAGGGTTTCCGGCGCTGTAGCCATGGCCGCCGAGCGGGAGCCGAACCCCTCCGTCCTCGCCGCCGTCGCCTCTCTCCAGACCTACTCAACCGCCCTCGCCGCCTTCACTTCCGCATGGCGCTCCATCTACTCCGATGCCACCAGAATCGACTCCACCCTCGCATCCCGCCTCGAAGGCTTCTCCCAGCTCGAGCTTCTCTGCTCCGGGATGGACGGGCCCGGCCTCCGCGCGTACCTCTCGGAGCACAGGGACGAGCTCCGCGACCCCGCCCGCTCACTCGACGCCGCCCTGCTGGTGGCCCCCGACCTGGGGCTCCTGGTGCTCTCCGCGGCCGCGGGGTTCTGCCGCGCTGCGCCGGCCAAGGGAGAGGGGGACCGGGAAGCCAAGGTTTCCTGTCGCCTGCTCATCGACCTTCTCGACCGGATTCGCGTCCTCGGCGTGAAGCCGTCGCCGGAGGCGCGAGAGGAGGCCAGGGCTGTCGCGGCGGACTGGAAACGGAGCAAGCGGATCGAGGCCCAGTCGGTGTTCAAGAATGAGACCATCGCCTTTCTGCTTCTCGTCGGGGTGTTTGGGTTGGTGGAGGATGTTGGTGGCGCCGTCTCGGTGCTCGATCTGGTCGTGTCGATCTCGAGCCGGGAGCGCGCTGTGGAGATCTTCCAAGGCCTTGGTCTTGACCTCGATAAGCATCTACCCGGTAAGATACATTTTTCTCGCCTTAGGAAAATTACAATTGCATTCCGTTCTGTGCAACCATGTTGGTCAGCAAATGTGTGTTTGCATCTTCTGTTGATGATGCATATGTAGCACAAGCTAAGCTATAGCAGGCAAGGGCTAGGCAACTTATTTGGTTCATCACGGGAGCACCTGCGAATCATTTTTCTTGTTCTTGCCGATTTTCTAGCCCATTGAAGCTAGTTTGATTGGCAAAGCTGTTTATTCATGTATTTGTACCAAACATACACCTATATATAATCAGTCTTGCTTAGAATCCAAATGCGCCCTAACTGACTTGATCTGAAACGCCACTACATCCATCACTGCAATGGCTGGTTTCCTGTTTGATGCAGGGATATGTTGCTATATTATTATCCTTAGTAGGTATGGCTAGCATAGTGCCCAGGGTAACCTTTGTGTTAATCATTTGTTTAGTGGACTGCCGATATTGCCATACTCCATTTTTTATAGATATTGCCACAGACTGCAATGCAATGTTCTGTCACTACTTCCTCGTGGTGATTCTTGCATTTATTTTATTTTATTTTCATCCTGCAACCTGGAGCTGTTTTGTGAACATGCAATTTGGGGATGCTCTTGTCGAACTCCAAAATGAAATGTTGATGCTTCCACATTTTTTTGTAAAACTCTTTACCAATATGATCTGTTTGCAGGCAGGTATCACAGATTTACTGTCTGATGGGTTTTGCTTGTTCAGGTTGATGGTACTTGGAAGTACCATATTATTTTCCTTATGTTGAACTCTTCATTTGCAATTTCACGATTTCATAGGACATTTGTCATCTGCCCTTGCTCCTTAAATCACGTATTTTATTATTAATATTTATTTTGCTCTCATGTTGTAGCTTTATTTCTATGTTGGTTTAACCACCTATGATATTCCATCTCCCTGGATTTGTTGGATTCATTGCAATGTTAATATTTTGCAGAGACCTAGATGGCTATATTGCTATATTCTTCTGATCTTCTGTGTCCAGCTGTTTCATGCTCACGTTTTTGCTGTATGGATGTTTCATCAACATGCTATTTACTTTCTGCAAGGTCTCTCCTAAACCTAGGCTATTTTAATTTAGGCATATGAAAATTTGGATGCTTTCTGCCACTCTATGTTAATGGATGAAATGAGCATGTTTTTGTTCTCGGTATTATCATTGGAGCTTCAATTCCAAATAGTAGTTGGAGCTATGGCGGGTGTGTGCATAATGGCTCTTAGGCTACTTTTGGTGTTGTGGTGTATTGTAACAATCTTGTTTGCCCAACCAGCCTTTCCCTATTTTAACGTTTGGTAACCAACTCTTTCCTGCTTTCATGGCTGTTTATCGTCCTCACTTGGGTATGAAATAAATTTAGCGTAGCACAATTCAGCAACTGCAAGCTGAGCCTTATTGTTCCATATAAGTTTATAGCTGAATTTTTCCACAGACATCTTGGGCTTCTAAAATTACCTCACTTATCTCACTTGTTATCTTTGAGTCAGTAGATGACATCTTGGGCTTCTAAAATTACCTCACTTATATAATGCAAGTGTGAGTCTAGTAACCTCACTTGTACAATAACTGTAGATGACCTTATAACATAAGTGCAAGGCAGCACAGAAGGGATTGCATATGAACCGTTCATTCCAAGAAACTTCAAATGATAAGTCTTCTTTTCAAGATTATTGTGTAATATTGCCTAGAGGTTTTTTTATAATGCTTGTGGTCTTGTGAGTTAAGGAATTAATTTGACTGTTGCTCATATTTTACATTATTGTTACTGTTGGTTTCAGTTTGCCAACTTGCCTTGGCTCATAAATTGTTGTTGAACTTCTGAATATTGTTCTCTAATTGTACTGTTAGATTTTTCAGCTTCTTGATGTACTTGATATGTTAACTTTTTGTACTTCGAAACTGCATCATGTGACCCGTGAGGCTGTGATGACAACGTTGTAAAACAATTCGCAACTTTTGGAACTGATTGGCATATAGAGAATTCCGTGGTTGCTGCATTCAATGCCTGAGTCACGACCTCTTGGCTATGTTCAATAAGTGCGCAGTTTATTTCTGTCTTAGATTGCTAATTGCTTTACAAGGTGTTCTCTGTGATAAGAGAGTGCCACAAAAGCTAAAATGCAAGTTCTATAGAACGGCGATTCGACCTGCGATGTTGTATGGTGCTGAATGTTGGCCAACTAAAAGGCGACATGTCCAACAACTAGGTGTGGCAAAGATGCGCATGTTGAGATGGGCATGTGGCCACACAAGGAAGGATCGGATCCGGAATGATGTTATACGGGAGAGAGTTGGGGTGGCACCAATTGAAGAGAAGCTTGTCCAACATCGTCTGAGATGGTTTGGGCATATCCAGCGTAGGCCTTCTGAAGCCCCTGTGCATATCGGGCGGTTAAGGCGTGCTGATAATGTCAAGAGAGGTCGGGGGAGGCCAAACTTGACTTGGGAGGAGTCTGTGAAGAGAGATCTGAAGGACTGGGCTATCAACAAAGATCTAGCTCTGGACAGGGGTGCGTGAAAGTTAGCTATCCACGTGCCAGAACCGTGATTTGGTTACGATTTCTTTTGGGTTTCAGCTCTAGCCTACCCCAACTTGTTTGGGACTGACAGGCTTTGTTGTTGTTGTTGTTGTATTGCTAATTGCTTCTAAATTCTCTAGTTGAGGAATCTTTTCACTTTTGCTTTGTTTTCAGCTGTCTACTGTCTTAGATTGCTAATTGCTTCTAAATTCTCTAATTGAGGAATCTTTTCACTTTTGCTTTGTTTTCAGCTGTCTAGTTTAATATATTTCTTCATCTGTTATGTGACTTCCGTTGCCTGTATAATCATATTAACGCTCCTGGCGTCCTAAATCAATAAGCTTAGTTGCGATTTTGTAGTTCACTTTGTTATTCTTTTTTTTCTTTTTCTACCTAGGCACCTGGCAGTGCTATTTCTATGTGCTCGGTTCTGAATTGTATAGTTCACTTCATTGTTTCTTTCCATTTTTCTCCTTTTCTACCTAGGCACCTGGCAGTGTTCTATTTCTGTGCTCGGTTCTGAAATAGTTCACTTCATTGTTTCATTCCATTTTTCTCCTTTTCTCCCTAGAGTGCAGCTAACTTTAAGCATATCATTGGGTATTTTCGGAAAACATTGAAATATCGTAGGCAGCTCTGCTCAACATCAAGTGACATACATGAGAAGTCTCGATTATATATGCCTTTTTGTTTGTTTGGCCTGCCAGCCTGTATTGTGGTGCGTTTTCATTCACTTTATTCTATTGTGTAGCCTTCTGGTGTGAGCTTTATGTTTAAGACTCCATTGCATGTTATTTTCTGTTCCACCTTGTTAGTTCTATCAGCTGAGATGATGAGAATATGAATCTCAGCATGTTTTCTGTGTACCAGTTCTCACTCAGACAATGATAAACAAAGGCAAACAGCTCGATGCAGTCAAATTTATCCAAGCTCTTAATTTAGTGCACAAACATCCTTTATTGCCTGTTCTGAGGTCATACATGAACGATGCTAAAAGTGCTGGGAACATGATCCGCATCAGGGGAGACAGTACTGCCTCTCAGGTACAGCTCTGCTGCAGTATCATCTGTTATGTTTTATGTCTTCATGGTCGTATGAATAGCTGTTTCTTAAAATCCTTCTGCAGGATGCGGGTGATGCAAAAGAGCGAACAATGCTCGGAGCATTGCAGAAATTCATTAAAGAACAGAAGCTAGAAGAACTGCCTATCTTGGAAGAAGCTAACAACCGGATGACACAATTGGATCTGCAAAGTGCAGAGAGAAAACGAGCAGCCAGTGCTGCAGCCGCAGCTGCAGCTGCTCATGAAGTTAGTAAGAACCTTCTGGACTCCAGGAAGAGACCACAGTTTCCAGAGAATGCTGTACAAGGTTCTTTAGGCCGGAACATCCGTCCAGTAGGAACATCGGGTCAACAGCCCGTGTCAAGGCAGAACATCCCTACAGTTGGAGCTCCAAATAAGTACCAAGCTGTTTCAAACCATAGCATACTTCCAGCTATTGCTCATCAGCCATTGCTACCTTCTGGGCACCAGCGTCCCATGGGCATCCAGAATCAGACCCTGGCTTCGTCATCTGTTCAGACTTGTGGCGTGGCAGACTTTTATAATTTGGCATCGATCAGACCAGGTGGTTTGAATGTTCCAAGTGCGAGCATGTCATCAAGGTCAAAGCTCTATTCTGAAGACCCCCTTGCGTTTGTCTCTCAAGCATCTGATAAGAAGGGTTCATCATACAGCTACTCTTTGTCTAATATGTCGAAATATAATCCATAGATGATGCTACCTGACACAGGTGGACCAACATCAAGCGTTGGTTTCTACCAAAGACCTTCTTAGATGCTCAATATAGTTGTAGATATCTTTATTGATGCACTCTTTTGAGCGAATCTATATTGACGCGTTAATGGACATATGTATTTAACACTGTCAAACTTTGCCAATCTCGAAAAAAAAAGACACGAAAGTGTCAAACATCTGTTGGTGACTCAGTGGTGCAGTTTTGGGTTGCACCTGCACAACACTGCTAGTAGGACTAGGAACACCGTCGCACGCAGATGGTGATGAGGTTCGTCAGGAGGGTGAGGCCTCCCACCGCTGTGTCCATTCAGATTTTCGATTGTGTGATCTGTTGCCTGCATGTATCAGCTGTGATTGTCATTAAATAGTTCACGCTTGCCATTTCGCTCTGTATGAAAATCCAAAACTTTATTATGATAACTGACTTACCTGAGCCTGTTTTTCTTTTGGGTTGCTGGTAGAACTTGGGTCTCATCTAGCCTGATTGAGAATGCCCTTCCCTTCGATGTGAAGCTAATGTGTGTACTGAACTACTGATGATGTCAGGTGCCTGAATAGTTATTTGAAGGCTGAAATGGTCCTTAAACATGTTGGTTTTCCCCCCCAAAATACTATATAGTCGTATTATCTAGTTCACTTCGGACACACATTTTACGAGCCTTTCGATCATGTGGAGATAAGATAGAAAGTGTAAGTGGGGTGATGTCAGGTCATGGGGAGAGGCCAGTGGGACAACTGGAAAAAGTCGCGGGAACAGGTCAATGGAACAACTATTAAAAAACATCGCGATGAAACAACTATTAAAAAACATCGCGCTATGGAAAGAGCGTTGTGGGATGACTCACAAAAGACTGGCGCGCCATAGGGAGAGGGTAGATGGACAACCTGATGCAAATGGTGCACCGTGATAAGGGGGACCACGCGCACATGACACAACCCTTTGATGGTCGAGGTCGACACGTCTTGGACGAACTCATTGGTCAAGTGTGTAAAAAACCAACACGACTTTCACGAGCTTGTATTTTCATTATGAGGCATTTACTCTTCAATTTTCCTATAAAAAATCATCCCTCGTCCACCGATCCTAGTAAGGGGAAAACATTGGTTGGTACCGTCGTGGTTGGCCAAGCAAGAAGCGTGTTGGCATGCTAGCGGGTCTCTCAAGCATCGACCACCTTCGTGGTTGGCCAAAAAGGGAGCGCATTGGTATGCTAGCGGGACTATCAAGCATATTGATTCGTGGGGGGAGAGAAAAGGAGATCAACGACCCAAACAAGACGACACACGACCATCGTGAAGTCTCACGAGATCTCGCTTGACCACGGGTAAGACTCAAGGACCCCGCTCCTCGATTTTCTTACATACATGTTTCATGGTGTTCCATGGGTAGGGTTGCGATGCGACTAGAGTGGCGGGTGGCTAGAGGAATCACCGTCACTGCAGAAATAGTGGACATTAGGATGGATCTCACGTGATCTGATGCAATAATATCGTGTGTGTATGGGGTGGGGGGGGGGTTGAGGGTGGGGGTGAGGAAAGGGAGAGTGTAGTGGGACAACTGAGAAAAGACAACGCGCCACGAGGAGAGGGTAGTGAGACAACTGGCAAGAGATGCAACGCCATGGGAGAGGGCGGTTGGACATCCAACAAAAAAAGTGGTGTGGTGTGATAAAGGATACCACACGCACATGACACAACTCTTTGATGGTTGGGATCCACGCGTCCAGTACGAAGTCATTGGTCACATGTGTAACAAACCAACACGATTTTTGTGAGGTTGCCCTTTCATTATTGGGCATTTACTCTTTAATTTTCATGTCAAGATCCATTCCCCGTCCATCCTTTTCCCTCTCACAACAAAATTCCTAATCGGAGGGGAGTGGCGCTCAACCTCCATGGGAGGCGACCAGCAAGAGCGTGCATGCGACACTGAGTCTTAAGGGCAAGACGTTCGTGGTCATCGCCGTGGTTGGCCAAGCAGGGTACGCGATGGTAGGCTAGTGGGACCATCGAGCAACAATACGTGGGGCAGAGGAAAGGAGATCGAAGACCCAAGAAGGATGAGACACGACCATTGTTAAGTCTCACTCTCACGGGGTCTCTCTTGACAATCGGTAAGCCTATCTTACTCCTCGCTTTTCTTACATGTGTGTGTCATGGAATTCCATGGGGAGGATTGTTACTGACGGGTGGCTAGAGGAGTCGCCATCACTACAGCAGTAGGGAACAGTGATGTCTACACACGCTTCTATTCTCGTAGACTATGTTGGGCCTCCAAGCGCAAAGGTTTGTAGGAAAGCAGCAATTTCCCTCAAGTGGATGACCTAAGGTTTATCAAACTCAGGGAAGTAGAGGTTGAAGATGGTCTCTCTCAAGCAACCCTGTAATTAAGAAATAAGAAGTCTCTTGTGTCCCCAACACACCTAATACAACTAGGAGTTGTATAGGTGCACTAGTTCGGCGAAGAGATGGTAAAATATGGGTGATAGGTGTGGTAAAGCAAGGTAATATAAATCTGTAATAAAAATTACAACAATGTAGCAAGTGACAGAAGTGAGCACAAATGGTATTGCAATGGTGAGAAACAAGGCCCAGGCTTCATACTTTCACTAGTGGAAACTCCCAACAACATTAACATAGTCTAATCACATGATATTTCCACTAAAACATGCAATGGAGACGTACTCGGAGGTCATTCCTTTGTGATCAAGAGAGGACGAGAATTATGTAGGGCTACAAAAGCACACCTCATAGTTCGTAGTTCTCATCTATGGATTTCCCAATGTCACCGCGACCATCCAAAGAGAGTACCACAATCATCACAACATATATCAAGGATAGTAAAAGACAAGCACCAAGAGACTCTCAATATTTAATCAATTCACAAAAGAGGAAATCACTCATGAAAATATTCTTCAAATCTATGCCCAATAGACCGCTGTCACCATGGTCTCGGAGATTATACTAGATAAAGGCAAGTGAGTACATCAAATCCAATACATAGAAGAAGGGGAAACATCATGGGATCACCCTAGATTAACATAGCCTATGATCACAATCAAGATCACATCATGGGAGAGAGAATTAACCACAAAGATACTGTAGAAGACCTCAACCCCGAGGAGGAACTACTCCTGCTTCATGGAGGGAGGAAGCAACGTCGATGGAGATGAATCCGGGGGCACTTCCCCATCCTGGTAGGTGCCGGCACATGAGTTCTGGTCCCCCGAAGCTTGTTGGCGATGGCGGCGGAGATCGGAATTGCTTCTGGAAAAAGGAGTCGCGGAGTCAGGGTTTCCTCCACGGGGGTAAAAATAGGGCCAAAAGGGGAGGTCCCACCCGTCCACGTGGCTTCTTAGCGTGGCCTCCCCCTAGTTCGCGCTGGCAGGCCGCCTGGGTGGGGGCTGTCCCCCCTCCGACTCTCTTTCGGGCATCTGGAGTCTTTTGGAACGCTGATTTTTTATATATTTTTATGGAATTTTTCGGGCATTGTAAATATGGGTATAAACCTGCAATTCACAGATATCAGCAGACAGAAACTGGCACTGGGTGCACTGAGTTAGTAGGTTAGTCCAAATGTGTTGAAAAAGGTATGAAAGTGTAGCAAAACATATAACAATATCAGCCATATAAGCATGGAACAAGTAGAAATTATAGATATGTTTGGGACGTATCAAACACTACGGTGGATCTCACGTGACCTGATGTGATATCGTGTGCAAGAGTGTTTTTTACCATAAGGGCACCTAGGGCACATGCCTGGGTGATGGAACTGAAGTAGTGCTCCTTGTTGGCTACCCCAAGTGGAAGGTTGAGATGTAGCTAGCAGAAAAATTCCCTCGGTGAAGATACCAAAGTTATCGTACCAAGAGGACTCCAAATTCTGCAAGTAGGTGTCAACGGCTGATGGCTTCTCGCCCCTTGTTGGTTACCCCAAGTGGAAGGTTGAGATGTAGCACACCAGTAAATTTCCCTTGGCAAAGATACCAAGGTTGAGATCGACCAGTAGGACTCCAAGGTCGACAAGTAGATGGCAAGGAAACAATGGCACCGTTTTTAAGAGAAAAGTTGCTTCCTTGACCTAGACCTGCACACACAACAAATAGCTTTTCTCCCAACAAGTACAAAGGGGTTGTCAATCCCTCCGGCCTTGTTGTTTATAAACGATAAAATGCAAGGGTAGATAGTAGTGATAATGGTGATTGCAACGAAAGTAAAAGCTGAAAGTAAAGTGGAGGTGTAACAGTGGTGGAAATATGAACCTTGGTCCCATGACGTTCACGAGTGATGTATCTCTCCCAAAAGACGATAAACAACTAAGCTCGGTGAACAAATTACAGCTGGGCAATTGACAAAATTATAAACGCACCGCAATGCTAATTATGCTACTTGAAAGTAAGAGTGCTCAAAAGTTTGGGCAGTACGCCAAGACAAGTAGACCGAAATCCATCTGCATCTACTACTAATTATCCACCTTGAGATATCTATCCAGAACATCTCGCTGGTATTAATTTGCGAGCCCCACCCAAAGTGTAAACTCAAAGCAACAGACAATTGCATTAACAATCTATGTGTAAGGTAAACAATCCTTGCAACCGCAGTTACAAACACCATTGTTTTCTCCCTGGTGGCAACAACACATCCCCTAGTCTCATGTTTCTGTCACTCAAGCTAGACATCGGGGGGCATGAACCCACAATCATGCATAACGCTCCCTCTTGGAGTCACTATCTACTACTTGGCCAAAGTAATGAAAAGCAACGGAGAACATGCAAGAATTGCCCAAGAACAAAATATAAAAGGTAAACCAAATATATAACTCATCACGATCTGAACATAATATCATAATCCATCGGAACCTAGCAAACACAACATAGCAACAACATGAAAATTACATAGGTGCCTTGATCATGTAGGGAAGCTCACAAGGTATAAACATTTAAGAACAAGGATGGAGAGAAGACATCACATAGCTATTGGTCATGGACCCATGGACCAAGGTAGACTACTCACGACACATCCAGGAGGCGTCCATGGTGGTGGAGAGGTCCCCGGAGGTCAACCCTCCTTCCGGCAGGGTGCCGGGAAGAGGTCTTATGGCGCTCCCAATCTTGGAAGCGCGGCGGCGGCGGAACAGAAAGGTATTTCGCGATGCGGGATTCTCCTTGAGGGTTTCTGCGACGAGGGGTAAAAATAAGCCGAAGGGGGGCACCAGAGGTGGGGTGGACCCCCTCCAGCACTTCTTCGGTGGTTCCGGAAGTTTCCTTCAAGCTGATTTTTATAGTGATTTTTCCGGATTTTTTCTGGCATTTTATATTGGGGAAAAAATCACTACAACTAAAGACATCAGCAGGCAGGAACTGGCAATGGGTGCACTGAGTTAGTAGGTTAGTCCAAATATGTGTAAAATGATATAAAAGTGTATCAACATATGTAGCAATGTCACATAAAAGTGCATGGGACAAGCAGAAATTATAGATACGTTTGGGACGTATCAACATCCCCCAGCTTAATTCCTGCTCGTTCTCGAGTAGGTAAATGATAACGCAGATAATTTTTGTGGTGACATGTTAACACACACATATAAGAACTTCAAAGTAAAGCAAGTAATATATGCAATTGAAGTCAAGATAATAACAAGAAAGAGTCTCAGTAATTCTAGCAAAGTATAAACATAAAGGTGAAAGATCTCTCACTGTTCGTGACTCGAATGTCTCCAAATGGTGTTTGTGTGCAAGAAATGGGAGATGCGATTAGAGATAAAAAATATTTTTTAATTAAGAACTCAATCTACTAAAGTTTCACACTTGGTCTCCTTCGGGATCTTATTTTGACTCATCCCAGACCACTAGTCAGGTACAAGTCAAACTGATCCTCTCCCTTTCGACTTTGAGCACTCATGCAATGGATGAGCGCGAGCAAGATACCTTAGCACTTAGGATGGCAAAGAGAGAAATGATGGGGAAGGAAGACAAAAAGGTGTGAAAGGATCACATCAATGAGGACAATCATAGGCGAGAGAAGGCCAAATGATAGATATGATGTGAGGAGTAGGGATTGCCATGCAACATATGCACATGTGAGCTAAGGTAAGCTCTCTAATGGAACTAGTGGGGTGCATCCAACTTGCTTGCTCATGAAGACCTAGAGCTCATTTGAGGAGGCTCATCCTTGGAATATGCAAGCCAAGTTATATAGTGTAAGGGTCCCCACATAGTTATGCATGAATGATAATCTCTATGGAGTACAAATATAGCAATGGAGTACGAGTGTGGATCTTTCAAAAGTAATAGTAGTGTTGCCCCCTTCTCTCTTTTTATTTATTTTTTCTATATTTTTTGTATTTTTGTGGCCTCTTTGGCCTTTTTTATTTATCTCTCATTGGTTCTCTTTGGGATCTTTTATTTTGTCCTCTTTGGGATCTTTTCCTCACTTAAGGGCAACACTCTATATTTTACAAGAGTATAGAAGATCTTCAGACTTTACAAGAAGTACTCAAACATAAAGAAGAATGAAAACTATCATGATGTATGCAAATGTATGCCACTGCCAGTGTTGCAGGATATGCAATGATACCAATGAAAAAAATAGCGCACTATAGCGTCGCTAATAGCACGCTATAGCGTTTCGGGCAATGCCTCGCTAAATGAATCTGTGTACAATGTCTCGATAATAGCACGCTATAGCGCGAAATAGCACGCTAATAGCATATTTTTAGGGTCACGTTATTTTATCATAGCACGCTATTTTTTACATTGAATGATACTAGCGCGTCATGTAGTAATAATAAGGGCAAAGCCCAACTATCATGCGACTCCTCGATCAAGAAAAATCATGTATGACACGGAGATCAAGTCGTGAGGTGATGGATGTTGCATCGCAATGTATCTCAGAAAGGCTATGGAAATGCCTAGATAGGTAGGTATGGTGGCTGTTTTGAGGAAGATATAGGGAGGTTTATGATGACATAGCGTATCGTGCCAAGGGTTTGGATGCACCATTGAAGTATGCGCCAACTCTCAAGGTGAGAAAGGGCAATGCACGGTACCGAAGAGGCTAGCAAAATATGGGAAGGTGGAAGTGCCAACAATTGAATACTCACATTAGTACGAAGCACTCATGCACTTATTATCGGTAACTCTCTATCTAATTGGGAGGTTGATACGTCCAAAACGTATCTATAATTTCTGCTTGCTCCATGCATGTTTTGTGTGATATTGCTATGATCTAGATACACTTTCATACACTTTTGATCATATTTGGACTAACCTATTAACTCACTGCACCCCAGTGCCAGTTCCTGTTTTCTGCTGTTTTTCTATTTCAGTTTTCCCCCATATAAAAAGTGCCAGAAAAATTCCGGGAAAAATACAGGAAAAATCAGCGTACAGGAAGCTTCGCGAAGAGCCCGAGTGGGGCCAGAGGGGAGCCAGGGGGGCCCAGGCGGCCACCCGGCGCGGCCCCACCCCTGGCCGCGCCAGGGGAGCGCCTGGGGCCCCTGGTCCACCTCTGGCTGCCCCCTTCGCCTATATATCCCCCGTGACGTGAAACCCTCGGGGACAGAACCCTTTTTCGTGATCTCGCCTCTGTTCCGCCGCCGCCGCGCTTCCGAGATCGGGAGCACCAGAAGACCTCTTCCCGGCACCCTGCCGGAGGGAGGGCCGACCTCCGGAAGTCTCCTCTCCGTCATGGATGCTTCCCGGATGTCTCGTGAGTAGTTTTCCTTGGACCATGGGTCCGTGATCAGTAGCTATGTGATGTTCTCCTCCCCTCTTTGTTCTTCATGGTTTAGACCTCGTGAGCTGCCCTACATGACCGAGGCACTTTTGTAATCTTTCTGCTGTTGCTATGCTGAGTTTGATGGGATCTGATGGATTATGAGATTATGTTCAGATTGTGATTGAGTAATATATTTGGTTTTTATCTCTTATATTTTTGTTCCTAAGTAATTCTTGCATGTTCTCCGTTGCTGTTTATTGCTTTGGCCAAGTAGTAGGTAGTAACCCCAAGAGGGAACGCTATGCTCGATTGTGGGTTCATGCCCCCCGATGACACGCTTGAGTGACAGAAACATGAGTCTAGGGGATGTGCTGTTGCCACAAGGGGGAAAACAACGGTGCTTGTAACCGCGGTTGCAAGGATTGTTTACTTTACGCAAAGTGCTTTTTAATGCAGTTGTCTGTTGCTTTGGGTTTACACTTTGGGTGGGGCTCGCAACTTAATACCAGCGAGATGTTCTGGATAGATATCTCAAGGTGGATGATTAGTAGTAGATGCAGTTGGATTTCGGTCTACTTATTTTGGCGTACTGCCCGTGATTTTGAGCCTCTTCCTTTCTTTTGTAGCATAGTTAGCATTGCAGTGCGTTCATAATCCTGTCAATTGCCCTTCTGTATTTTTTTACCTCGCATAGCAGTTTTATCGTCTTTTGGGAGAGAGACATCACTAGTGAACATCACGTATCCCGATCCATATCCTTATTACTGTTTCCACGCTCATTTACTTTTCCGCTTTTACTTTCAGTTGCTATCATTATCCCTTGTGTTTGATCCTTTGTGAACAACAAGACCGGAGAGATTGACAACCTCTCTGAACTTCGTTGGGAAAAAGTTATTTGTGTCTGTGTGCAGGTCCCCGTCAGTTGCGCCGCTGACACCTACTTATCATCTCTGGAGTCCTACTGGAGACAAACCTTGGTATCTTTACTGAGGGAAATTTGCTGCTGTGTTGCATCACACCTTCCACTTGGGGCTCACCAACGAAGGGAGAGAAGACTACACCCGTCAACTCTCGCGTCATCAAAGCAAATTTCTGGCGCCGTTGCCGGGGACTCCGAGTGCTAAGATAGGGGAGTTGCACACTACCCTTTACCTTTGTTTTTTAGTCTTGTTAGTTTACCTTTCAGTTTTTATCTTTGTGTCTTATATCAAAAATCACAAAAAAATTATTTATCTTGCTAGTAGTTGTCATTATGTCTGTCCCTTTTTCCTTTGTTGAGACAGAGGTTCTCACCTTTAAACAAAAAGGTGGTGAAAGTTTAAAAGATGCTTGGTATAGAATTAATGATTCTCAAAAAAGAGCCACCATGAAGCAATCCACTACTATCCTGCTTAGAATTTTTTATGTCGGGATTACTCCTTGGAATAGGTTCATATTAGATACTGCTAGCAATGGGAATTTCCTAGAAGCCCCGATTTGGGAGTCTCTTAATGTTATTGAAAATCTTGTTGGAAATCTCCCTATTGCTAGCATACAAGAAGATATAACTCTAGATCACATTATGAAGAAACTTGAAAAGATAGAGTTAGAAATACCAAGTATAACTAGGATAAATGAGTTGGATCGCAAGATTCAAAGGAATTTTAATAGGCTTGATAGCTCCATGCTTAAAATTATTAAAACTTTGGAGGTCATCAAATCCCGTGATACAGATCTTTCTAGGATTGATAAGATTGAGGAAATCATTAATACTCTAGGAACTACTTTTACCTCAATCAAACCAAAAAGGGTACCGGTTCGTGCGCCCGGGGGGTCGGCCGGGCCTCGTGGGACATTGGTCCCGGTTCGTGTGGGCGCATATGTCCCGGTTCCAGACAAGAACCGGGACCAATGGTCCTCGCTCCTGGCCCACAACCACTAGTCCCGGTTTGTGGCTCAACCCGGGACGAAAGGCTGTCCATTAGTACCGGTTCCTCCCACAAACCGGGACTAACGATTTGGCTATATATACCCCTCGCCATCGATCAGAGCACTCCACTGGTGCTCTGTTTTTTCGAGGAGGGCAAGGGGAGGGCGTTCTGGTGCTCTAGCTCACCTACAATGCACATGATGTGTTCGATGAAATGCCCGAGCCACACTACTTAAGCTTTCTCCTCTCCAAACTCGACCTCCAAGCTCCGTTTTCCTCAAGATTTGTCTAGGTTTAGCGATTTATCACGTCTCGTACCCGTCTTCACCACCGTCGATCGCCCATGCCAATCTCGTCGCCAACACCACCGTGGTGAGCCTCTTGTTCTTATTTTCTTTCTAAAAGAAAGTAATTCTTACTTTTATGATTAGATATATACTTGTCTAATTTTCTTATTGCTTTTTATTATTTCTTTTTATTATATAGTGCGATGGTTATGGTACCTGCACATGTCGGCCCTCGTCCTGTCTATGATTCGGATGTGGTATATATTATCTTTTATAACTATTTGGTTCATTTTTTGTTTATGACAATTATGCCGACCAACGTGACATATTTATTTATCTAGGAGGTAGTTGAACCGGAAATTCCTACCGACCCTATTGACGAGAGGTTAAATTTAGTTGAAGAAGAAAACAATAACTTGAAGGAAAAAATAAAAAGAATTGAGGAGGAGAAGATGCTATTGGAGTTGCATGTTGCAGATGTCATCAATGATAACAAGATCAAGATGGATGCAATGCGCTTGAAGATTAGAAAGATTAGAAAATATGCAATTGATACCGAGGCTTGGTGTCACAACCCCAAGTTAGGTATGTGCTAGGATCAAGTGCTACCTTGCATCATGTGAAAAATTCAAACAGAAAATCAGAATTGGGGAAAAGAAAAGCCCTGGGAATTTAAATCAAATGGCCAGATAAAAATCTTTTTCCAAAAATCATTTGAATGTTTGGAAAATTCCTATAAATGGTGCTGATCATTTTAAAAATGGTTTGGGAGCAATCCCATGCTCATGGAATTTTCAAATATTCAAACAGTGGCTTTGGAAATTAAATACAACCCTATTTGACTTGAAATTCAAATTATTTGAATTTCAAAAATGCCCAAAAGTTATGAGTGGATAGCTCTCTATTTTATGAGGCCACATAAAAATTTGGGGCATTTAATAAAAAGCCTAGATATTTTATTTCTAGGCAGAACAAATAGCACAGAATTAAAGAAAAAGAAAAAGGCAGGCAAAGCTTACCTTGCGCCTTAGGCGAGGCCCAACTTACCTTGGCCTGGCCCAGCCCACCCCCGAACCGTTGTCGTCTTCTTCCCCGCCGAGCCAAGCTGCTCGGTGGAGGCAGGACGTGGCCGCGGCACCACCTCGACGCCGAGAGGCTTCCAGCCCCCCTGGACCTCATCTCCTCGCCAGGAGACGTGCAACGATTGCCTGCACCTTTCCCCTCTCCTCGCGTTCGCTCTCCTCCTCTCTCTGCTTCGTTTCCAAACCGCCCCGAGAGATCGCCGCCGGCCACCGTAGTGCGAGACCGTGGCCAACGACGACGAAGAGCTTCCCCACTTTGTCCATCGAGCTCCCCAACGTCGTCTTCATCACCGTGAAAAGGGAATCGAAGCCGGAGCCCCTGCAGCCACCGGTATCGCCGTCGCCATCTCGTCGGAGCCGCGGGAGCTCGCCGTTGAATCCGTCGCCACCACGTCCTCCCCGAGATCTTCATCGACTCCATCAAGCTCCTGGTGAGAAGGCGCTCCAAAGCCCCATGTTTTTGCCTCGGATTGCGTCTCGTAGCTAGCACCGCCATGAGAGCCGACGATGACCGCCGCCATGGCCGACGTAGAGCTCAGCTCCGTGCCCCTCTGTCCTCCTTTTGTTGTCTGTGAGATTCCTGGAGTCTCCAGGAGTGCAAGGAGCCCATGGCTGTGTCGTCCCGCGCTCTGTGTCGTCGCGCCGCCCACGCCCGTGGATCCGTCGCCGCGGAACTCGTCGCCGTCCAACTTCCGGCACCTCCCGGTGGCCCTCTCCAGCACCTGTCGACGTGCGCGGGCACGGGCTGTCTTCTGGTGCCCGCAGCGCTTCCAACCGTGGCCGGGGACGCCTTCCCCGTGCAGCGCCGCCATGCCTGTGGCCACCGGCAGGTCCGACGTGGCCGGGTTAATTTAACCCCTAATCCCCCCCAGTGAGGCTGACAGGTGGGCCCTGGACCCCTAATCCCTCTGTCAGTTTAATTCAAAACGGGGATTAACCCCAGACCCACTGACAGGGTTGGCCCACTCGTCAGTCCCCTGCTGATGTCATGCTGTTGTAGTGATGACGCAATAATGAATTTCCTGAGATTAAAAGAATTAAAGAATTCCAGAAATTCCAGAAAATACCCCAAACTTTGGAAATTCATAGAAAATTCATATTAACTCCAAATTGGACAAATAATATATGAAAAATGATCAGGAGAAAATTATCTTTCCAAATATGCAACTTTCAACTATGTTGGAGTTGATTTTAAAATGGGACCAGTAGCATATGCCATTTGGTTTATTTGAAATTATTTCAAATTGAAATCAAATGCTTTTGCAACTTGGACCATGGAATTATGTTATAATTCAACCACACATCAGAGGCATATCTTATACATTTGAAGATGATTCAAATTGATCAAACTATGTCACATATAACTTGACTAAGTTTGAATTCAAATTGGAGTTTGAATTTGCAATTCAATTTGCAATATACTCCATTTAAATGGAATGCTCAACACATCAGTACCATGAACATCACCCTTTCAATCTTATTCATGTGATTGTGCATTGTACATTATGTTGATCCTATGATTGTCATGTTGCTGATAGAAGTGGAGCCGGAAACCGAGGTCACCCCCTACGTTGAAGACCCCGAACCCGAACCTCGTCAGCAAGGCAAGCAAACCCCCATTGATCATGTCGATAAAATCCCACTTCCCTCTCATGTCTCGCTTATGCATTGTTTAGGATGATCACCATGATAACGTTTCTATCGCATAGTTGAACCGATATCCTTTGCATGACCTATCATCTTGTCACAGTAGTAAGCAAACCACAATCCTAGCAGATGTAGGAGTTGGTTGATATCATGTGGCCCCTGCAACTGTTACTGCTTATTGCATGCTTAGTGGTACAATGAGGTTGCTTATGATGTGAGTCGGGATGATAAACTTGGTGTTGATGAAAGTGAAACGTGTTGGTGAATCTACCCTAATACAAGGTGAACGATGAGAGGCTGTGTAGGAGTACACAGTGGGTTGTCTCGTTGAACACCGCCCTAAGCCCGAGTTCTTGTGTAGTGATCCAAGAAGAAGAGTACAACCACACATTGGGCTCACTGACCCCTCTCATCCTAGTACCTCACCCCGTTCGAACCCCAAGAGTCGCAGTAGTTCGGAGTTCTGGTAGGACTGTGGCACGGTCTGCGAAGTGGATGAACGGATTTTCAAGACCGGCTTGGGACCCTGCACACATCGTTTGAGGCTGTATTGGAACCTCGGCCGGACTTCCATACGGATCCCCCTTAGATAGGCGACTCTCTGGACTAGAACGGAGCTGTGGGCGAAGTGTTGTGGTGGCATCATCGCTGTCACCTCTTGAACGGTGACACGCAAAAGGCGGTAACTGATGACACGTGTGTGTAGCGGTACACCCTTGCAAGGTTAACAAAACTATTCGAATAGCCGCGTCCGCGGTTAAGGACTGCTTGGAAAGCTGTGCTCGATTATTAGACAACTTGAACTGGATACTTCTAAAACTCGCAAGATAAGCGTGAGTGCTATGGTGTGCTTCTTGTGGGGAAGTCGAGGAAGTAACCATAGTGGTGTAATTGGTTGAAGAGATGTAGTGGACTCGTGTACGCTTCTTACCTCAAGTCTGGTACTCGTAGTTCAGGACTAGCCAAGTCAAAGCTGGCACTTCTGCAAGTGAAACCCCACCTCCCTTTACCTTGATACATATGCATGAGTAGTATAGCTCCTATGTAAGTCTTGCTGAGTACGACTTTGTACTCACGTTTGCTTAATCTATGTTTTAGATGAACCCACCGACCCCGTTGGTCACTTCTACCTGAAGCTCGAAGAATGAAGACTCCGACCAAGACCAAGCTAGTGTAGTCCCAGTCAGACGACTGGTTCCCTCGTGGAGGGCTTGTTTTTAGATAAGGCTTCTCTAAGCCATTTGTTAAACTTGTCTGTACTCAGACCTACTTGCTTCCGCTTGTTTGTTGTAATGTTGGATCACATGCTTGTGATCTCTGTGTGCACTCTGTAAGAGTTTTTAATAAAGATATATACTTTGTAGAGAATTGCAATGATACCTGCTGTTCATACAAGGCATGCGTGCTGCGTGTATGTTTATAACATGCATGTCTTAGTATGGGTTTTCGAGGCCTTAGTTGTGATCTGGCTGGCGGTCTTTTATACACCAAGTGGCCCTTAGATGTGCGTAGCTTGGGGCATCGCGATGCGATTGTTCGAGACTCTGTCTCGTGCACACTTTGATGTATGATCGAGCCCGCCCTAGACCCCGACTAAGTGATCGGGCTGGAGTAAGTCTATGTAAGGGTTATAATACAATCGATAGTATGGTTGAGGCGACTTGTCTATGAGTATGGGAGTTCATCACCCATATCATTTAGACTTGTGAGCGGACGATGAGGACCCATTTCAGTTGATCATCCGGCCTGGATGGGATGCCCCTCACGGTCGATGCTTTCCGAGAACGTTCTGTGCTTGGCCTTGTCTGCTGAGACAAGTGGGTACGGTTCTCGGCTCTCCATATGATTGTGTTGTAGCGAGGCTTGCATACGCTAACCCCGGGTCCCGACAGACTTGGTATCAGAGCAGGACTGACTGTAGGATTATCAGCCTTGGCCGAAGTCGAGTCTAGCCTTCTATAGTTATATAGTTATTCTGGGTATATAAGGGAACAACGTAAGGCTTCTTTTTTTCTCCTTACCCTCATCGATCTGAGTTCTGAGTCACCCTTACCTTTTCTACGGGAAGATAGGATTAGGCTCACCTCTGTCTTACTAGAACATCTCGTTGATTGCCTCCTTATAGCCGTAGGATTGTCGTGGTTGTCCAGAGTCTTCGTATTTTGAGTTCCTTGAAGAAGTTCTGTCCAATTTCTTCGAGGTTGTTTCATTTTCCATCCCAGTGTAGCCGTTATGCTGCCGGATTTGTTTCGTGTTTCTTTGAATCATTGCTTTTGCATTATAGTCTTCTCCTTCTGAAATCGTATCCTTTTATCCTTGACTCCATCGTACAACCTGTTCTGATTGTTGATTTTTATCACACAGGATGTCAGGTGGAACTCGTAGTGCTGTTCTTCGGAATCGAGACCGTGATCGGAATCGAAATGATGATGAACCTCTACCATCGCCTTCTGCGGCAGAAATCATGATGGAAGCTGAGCGGAATAGACGTGATCAGACACACCTTTTGGAGCTCATCGAGCAGAATACCGCCCACCATCGTAATGTGGTGGTCAGCATTCAGGACTTCATCCTCCTCAAGCCACCGGTATTTCGATGTTCTTCTGAGCCCCTTGAAGCTGATGATTGGCTCCGTTCCATCGAGCGTAAGCTTGATACTGCACATGTTGCTCCCGATGACCGAGTTATTTTCGCGGTATACTTCTTGGAAGGTGCTGCTCTTCAGTGGTGGGAGAACCATGTTGCAATGCAGCCAGATGGTCACATAGTGACTTGGCAAGAGTTCTGTGTTGCCTTTCGAGGGCACCACATTCTGGATGAGTTGATGGAGCGCAAGAAGGAAGAGTTATGCAATCTGAATCAAGGAGAGATGTCCATTCATGAGTATGTGAGGGAATTCAACCGTCTTGCTCGTTATGCCCAGGATGAGATCACCACCGATGCCAGAAAGCAGGCAAGGTTCCGCAAGGGACTTAGCCCCATCCTCCGTCATGATCTCAACCTCATCGAATTTGCCACCTTTGAGGATTTAGTCAACAGATCCTTCAGAGCTGAGCATGGCAATGAAGTTTTCGAGAAGTCTCGCAAGCATGCTCTTGAGCTTGCCCCTTCTTCCAGTTCACGCCCTCAGAAGCGTATGATCTGGATTCCTAACAGTTTGATCCACCAAAACAACCCACCGAGGCCATCACTTGTGCCGCCTCGTCCACCAGTTCCACCAAACAACCCAGCTCCCCGCACCATCTTTGGAGCCTGTTTCAGATGTGGCCAGCCTGGTCACTACTCTCGTGAGTGCCCCGTCAACCAAAATGCTCCACCCCATGCCAAAGGAAAACCCACTGTATGTGCCAAACCACCTCCAAAGGTTCCCACCGCTAATCCATCCACCTCAGAAAATCTTGGACGTGTGAACCAAACTCAACTGAGGAAACTGATGGTACTTCTGACGTCATTCTTGGCACACTCTCAGTCAATTTTGTTCCCACTTCTGTTCTTTTCGATCCAGGAGCTTCTCACTCATTCATGTCGGAAAGTTATGCACTTCGACATGATGTATCCTTTGAAGAAATGTTCACCCCTATGATCATTCAAACTCCTGGTTCAAAATGGCAAACTAATAGACTAAGCCATGGTAATCAAATTGCAATTGAAGGTTTAGTATTCCTTGCTTCACTCATAGCCCTCAAGTCTTCAGACATTGATGTCATCCTTGGTATGGATTGGTTATCAAGAAAACATGCTTTTCTTGATTGTAAAGCCAAATCAGTTAGACTTACACATCCTTCAGGCCAGACAATAGATTACACCTCACCCAGAACAAGAAACCAAGTACAATCTTTGAATGTGCTTCCCCTTCCTGACCTTGAAGATGTTCCGGTGGTTCGTGACTTCCCGGATGTCTTTCCTGAAGAGCTGCCGGGAATGCCACCCGACAGATGTGTAGAGTTCATAGTGGATCTTGCCCCAGGAACCGCACCAATTTCTAGACGCCCATACAAAATGGCCCCACGTGAGTTAGCTGAGCTTAAAACCCAACTGGAAGCTTTGTTGGAAAAAGGCTTCATCCGCCCTAGCTCATCGCCATGGGGTTGCCCTGTTCTGTTCGTAACGAAGAAAGATGGAACAGAAAGGATGTGCGTAGACTATCGCCCGCTAAATCTAGCGACGATAAAGAACAAGTACCCACTGCCCAGGATCAATGATCTTTATGATCAACTTTCAGGATCCTCTGTCTTCTCCAAGATGGATTTGAGATTAGGTTATCATCAGATCAAAATCCGAAACGAGGACATTCCCAAAACGGCTTTTACTACTCGTTATGGTCTTTACGAGTACACCGTCATGTCCTTTTGTTTAACCAATGCCCCCGCCACTTTTTCACGCATGATGAACTCGATCTTCATGGAGTATTTGGACCAGTTCGTCGTGGTTTACCTCGATGACATCCTTATATACTCGAAGAACGAAGAAGAACATGCCGAACACCTAAGGCTGGTATTGATGAAACTTAGAGAGCATCGCCTGTATGCTAAATTCTCCAAGTGTGAATTTTGGCTACCAGAAGTGACCTACTTAGGCCACGTAATTTCTGCAAAAGGCATTGCTGTGAATCCCGAGAGATTTCAGGCCGTCCTTGACTGGACTCCACCTGAATCGGTTAAGCAAGTTAGGAGTTTTCTTGGCCTAGCCAGCTATTGCCATCGCTTCGTCGAGAACTTCTCTAAAGTTGCAAAGCTTCTTACTGAACTCCTCAAGAAAGATAAGAAATTCTTATGGACTCCCAAGTGCGAGGAAAGCTTTCAAGAGCTAAAAAGAAGATTGACTTCTGCACCCGTACTTGCACCTCCAGACACCAAAAAGGATTTCGAGATCTATTGTGACGCATCACGGCAAGGGTTAGGATGCATACTTCTGCAAGATCGACATGTGGTAGCTTATGCTTCACGCCAGTTGCGGCCACATGAAGATAACTATCCTACCCACGACCTTGAACTCGCTGCCGTAGTTCATGCCCTGACAACTTGGCGACATTACCTCCTTGGTAACCGTTGCGAGATCTATTCCGACCACCAAAGCCTCAAATACATTTTCACCCAGCCAGATCTTAATCTCAGGCAAAGACGCTGGATTGAGTTGATAAAAGATTATGACTTAGGAATTTCTTACACCCCAGGCAAAGCCAATGTCATGGCTGATGCACTAAGTCGTAAGTCGTACTGTAACAACCTCATGTTACAGCAGTATCAACCACTTCTTCATGAGGAATTTCGAAAGCTTAATCTTGAGATTGTTCCTCATGGATCTCTTTTCAACTTGGTGGCGAAACCAACCCTTGAGGATCAAATCATAGTTGCCCAAAGGCGTGCACGAGGTGTTCGCCGGATCAAGGAGAACATTGCTAGCGGAGTTGCTAAATGTTTCTCCACGGATAGCAAAGGAACGGTATTCTTTGGAAATCGTTTGGTAGTACCTAAGAATAGGGATCTAAGGCAAGTCATCCTCAAAGAAGCCCATGACACACCCCTCTTGATTCATCCCGGTAGCACAAAAATGTACCGAGATCTACGCCAGAGATTTTGGTGGACTAGGATGAAGAGAGACATTGCTCAATTTGTTGCCGAATGTGATGTTTGTCGTCGCATTAAGGCCGAACACCAAAGGCCTGCTGGTACACTTCAACCTTTGCCTATTCCAGAGTGGAAATGGGACAAAGTCGGTATGGACTTCATCACCGGCTTTCCAAAAACCCAGAAAGGCAACGATGCCATCTTCGTTGTCATAGATAGGCTTTCCAATGTTGCTCACTTCCTTCCAGTTCGCGAGTCTATAACTGCTAGCCAGTTAGCAGACTTGTATGTCTCTAGAATTGTGTCTCTTCATGGTGTTCCTTTGGAAATCAATTCTGATCGTGGTAGCCTTTTCACCTCTAGATTTTGGGGAAGCTTCCAACGTGCTATGGGAACTCATCTCTCCTTTAGTACGGCTTTCCACCCTCAGTCTAGCGGTCAAGTCGAAAGGGTTAACCAAATTCTTGAAGACATGCTCAGAGCTTGTGTTATCTCATTCGGAAAGAATTGGGAGAAGTCTCTTCCATTCGCCGAATTTGCTTATAACAACAGTTTTCAATCTAGTCTGAACATGGCTCCTTTTGAACTCCTTTATGGACGACGATGTCGAACACCCCTTAACTGGTCAGAAACCGGTGAAAGACAATTCTTTGGACCGGACATGATCAAGGAAGCAGAAGAGCAAGTTCGCATTGTTCGTGATCAATTGAAAGCAGCCCAGTCTCGTCAGAAAAGCTACTATGATCGTCATCATAGGCAAGAGAGCTACAATCTGGATGAGAAGGCTTACCTTCGGGTTACTCCTCTGAAGGGAACCCAACGATTCGGTATCAAAGGCAAGTTGGCCCCACGTTACATTGGACCTTTCCGCATTCTTGCCAAACGTGGAGAAGTTGCCTACCAACTCGAACTACCCCCTCACCTTTCCCGAGTACATGATGTATTCCATGTGTCACAACTCAGGCGTTGCTTCAAGGACCCCATCCGCGAAGTCGACCATGAAACGCTTGATCTCCAAGATGACCTTTCTTATCGAGAATACCCTGTTCGTGTTCTTGATTCAGCAGAGCGTGTCACTCGCCGAAAGAAGATCAAGTTTCTGAAAGTTCAGTGGTCACACCACTCAGAGAAAGAAGCCACGTGGGAAAGAGAAGACCGTCTCAGTGCCGAGTACCCCTCCTTCCTCCCGCAGACTTCTGAATCTCGGGACGAGATTCTTTTGAGTGGGGGCGAGTTGTCACAACCCCAAGTTAGGTATGTGCTAGGATCAAGTGCTACCTTGCATCATGTGAAAAATTCAAAAAGAAAATCAGAATTGGGGAAAAGAAAAGCCCTGGGAATTTAAATCAAATGGCCAGATAAAAATCTTTTTCCAAAAATCATTTGAATGTTTGGAAAATTCCTATAAATGGTGCTGATCATTTAAAAAATGGTTTGGGAGCAATCCCATGCTCATGGAATTTTCAAATATTCAAACAGTGGCTTTGGAAATTAAATACAACCCTATTTGACTTGAAATTCAAATTATTTGAATTTAAAAAATGCCCAAAAGTTATGAGTGGCTAGCTCTCTATTTTATGAGGCCACATAAAAATTTGGGGCATTTAATAAAATGCCTAGATATTTTGTTTCTAGGCAGAACAAATAGCACAGAATTAAATAAAAAGAAAAAGGCAGGCAAAGCTTACCTTGCGCCTCAGGCGAGGCCCAACTTACCTTGGCCTAGCCCAGCCCACCCCCGAACCGTTGTCGTCTTCTTCCCCGCCGAGCCAAGCAGCTCGGTGGAGGCAGGACGTGGCCGCGGCACGACCTCGACGCCGAGAGGCTTCCAGCCCCCCTGGACCTCATCTCCTCGCCAGGAGACGCGCAACGATTGCCTGCACCTTTCCCCTCTCCTCGCGTTCGCTCTCCTCCTCTCTCTGCTTCGTTTCCAAACCGCCCCGAGAGATCGCCGCCGGCCACCGTAGTGCGAGACCGTGGCCAACGACGACGAAGAGCTTCCCCACTTTGTCCATCGAGCTCCCCACCGTCGTCTTCATCACCGTGAAAAGGGAATCGAAGCCGGAGCCCCTGCAGCCACCGGTATCGCCGTCGCCATCTCGTCGGAGCCGCGGGAGCTCGCCGTTGAATCCGTCGCCACCACGTCCTCCCCGAGATCTTCATCGACTCCATCAAGCTCCTGGTGAGAAGGCACTCCAAAGCCCCATGTTTTTGCCTCAGATTGCGTCTCGTAGGTAGCACCGCCATGAGAGCCGACGATGACCGCCGCCATGGCCGACGTAGAGCTCAGCTCCGTTCCCCTCTGTCCTCCTTTTGTTGTCTGTGAGATTCCTGGAGTCTCCAGGAGTGCAAGGAGCCCATGGCTGTGTCGTCCCGCGCTCTGTGTCGTCGCGCCGCCCACGCCCGTGGCTCCGTCGCCGCGGAAATCGTCGCCGTCCAACCTCCGGCGCCTCCCGGTGGCCCTCTCCAGCACCTGTCAACGTGCGCGGGCACGGGCTTTCTTCTGGTGCCCGCAGCGCTTCCAACCGTGGCCGGGGACGCCTTCCCCGTGCAGCGCCGCCGTGCCCGTGGCCACCGGCGGCTAGCCGCCAGCAGGTCCGACGTGGCCGGGTTAATTTAACCCCTAACCCCCCCCCCAAGTGAGGCTGACAGGTGGGCCCTGGACCCCTAATCCCTCTGTCAGTTTAATTCAAAACGGGGATTAACCCCAGACCCACTGACAGGGTTGGCCCACTCGTCAGTCCCCTGCTGATGTCATGCTGTTGTAGTGATGACGCAATAATGAATTTCCTGAGATTAAAAGAATTAAAGAATTCCAGAAATTCCAGAAAATACCCCAAACTTTGGAAATTCATAGAAAATTCATATTAACTCCAAATTGGACAAATAATATATGAAAAATGATCAGGAGAAAATTATCTTTCCAAATATGCAACTTTCAACTATGTTGGAGTTGATTTTAAAATGGGACCAGTAGCATATGCCATTTGGTTTATTTGAAATTATTTCAAATTGAAATCAAATGCTTTTGCAACTTGGACCATGGAATTATGTTATAATTCAACCACACATCAGAGGCATATCTTATACATTTGAAGATGATTCAAATTGATCAAACTATGTCACATATAACTTGACTAAGTTTGAATTCAAATTGGAGTTTGAATTTGCAATTCAATTTGCAATATACTCCATTTAAATGGAATGCTCAACACATCAGTACCATGAACATCACCCTTTCAATCTTATTCATGTGATTGTGCATTGTACATTATGTTGATCCTATGATTGTCATGTTGCTGATAGAAGTGGAGCCGGAAACCGAGGTCACCCCCTACGTTGAAGACCCCGAACCCGAACCTCGTCAGCAAGGCAAGCAAACCCCCATTGATCATGTCGATAAAATCCCACTTCCCTCTCATGTCTCGCTTATGCATTGTTTAGGATGATCACCATGATAACGTTTCTATCGCATAGTTGAACCGATATCCTTTGCATGACCTATCATCTTGTCACAGTAGTAAGCAAACCACAATCCTAGCAGATGTAGGAGTTGGTTGATATCATGTGGCCCCTGCAACTGTTACTGCTTATTGCATGCTTAGTGGTACAATGAGGTTGCTTATGATGTGAGTCGGGATGATAAACTTGGTGTTGATGAAAGTGAAACGTGTTGGTGAATCTACCCTAATACAAGGTGAACGATGAGAGGCTGTGTAGGAGTACACAGTGGGTTGTCTCGTTGAACACCGCCCTAAGCCCGAGTTCTTGTGTAGTGATCCAAGAAGAAGAGTACAACCACACATTGGGCTCACTGACCCCTCTCATCCTAGTACCTCACCCCGTTCGAACCCCAAGAGTCGCAGTAGTTCGGAGTTCTGGTAGGACTGTGGCACGGTCTGCGAAGTGGATGAACGGATTTTCAAGACCGGCTTGGGACCCTGCACACATCGTTTGAGGCTGTATTGGAACCTCGGCCGGACTTCCATACGGATCCCCCTCAGATAGGAGACTCTCTGGACTAGAACGGAGCTGTGGGCGAAGTGTTGTGGTGGCATCATCGCTGTCACCTCTTGAACGGTGACACGCAAAAGGCGGTAACTGATGACACGTGTGTGTAGCGGTACACCCTTGCAAGGTTAACAAAACTATTCGAATAGCCGCGTCCGCGGTTAAGGACTGCTTGGAAAGCTGTGCTCGATTATTAGACAACTTGAACTGGATACTTCTAAAACTCGCAAGATAAGCGTGAGTGCTATGGTGTGCTTCTCGTGGGGAAGTCGAGGAAGTAACCATAGTGGTGTAATTGGTTGAAGAGATGTAGTGGACTCGTGTACGCTTCTTACCTCAAGTCTGGTACTCGTAGTTCAGGACTAGCCAAGTCAAAGCTGGCACTTCTGCAAGTGAAACCCCACCTCCCTTTACCTTGATACATATGCATGAGTAGTATAGCTCCTATGTAAGTCTTGCTGAGTACGACTTTGTACTCACGTTTGCTTAATCTATGTTTTAGATGAACCCACCGACCCCGTTGGTCACTTCTACCTGAAGCTCGAAGAATGAAGACTCCGACCAAGACCAAGCTAGTGTAGTCCCAGTCAGACGACTGGTTCCCTCGTGGAGGGCTTGTTTTTAGATAAGGCTTCTCTAAGCCATTTGTTAAACTTGTCTGTACTCAGACCTACTTGCTTCCGCTTGTTTGTTGTAATGTTGGATCACATGCTTGTGATCTCTGTGTGCACTCTGTAAGAGTTTTAAATAAAGATATATACTTTGTAGAGAATTGCAATGATACCTGCTGTTCATACAAGGCATGTGTGCTGCGTGTATGTTTATAACATGCATGTCTTAGTATGGGTTTTCGAGGCCTTAGTTGTGATCTGGCTGGCGGTCTTTTATACACCAAGTGGCCCTTAGATGTGCGTAGCTTGGGGCATCGCGATGCGATTTTTCGAGACTCTGTCTCGTGCACACTTTGATGTATGATCGAGCCCGCCCTAGACCCCGACTAAGTGATCGGGATGGAGTAAGTCTATGTAAGGGTGATAATACAATCGATAGTATGGTTGAGGCGACTTGTCTATGAGTATGGGAGTTCATCACCCATATCATTTAGACTTGTGAGCGGACGATGAGGACCCATTTCAGTTGATCATCCGGCCTGGATGGGATGCCCCTCATGTTCGATGCTTTCCGAGAACGTTCTGTGCTTGGTCTTGTCTGCTGAGACAAGTGGGTACGGTTCTCGGCTCTCCATATGATTGTGTTGTAGCGAGGCTTGCATACGCTAACCCCGGGTCCCGACACTTGGTATCATTATGCCGTTGGTTCAATTGTTACCTTCGTTGCGATTATGATCGCATTTGTTGTTGCATTGAAATGTTTTACATAGTTTCAATGTATGACTTAGTTAGATGCTCTGGAGAGCTATATGTTGTTCAATGAGAACTATGTATGTACTTTGGTTTTACTATGATGATGAACTTCTAATAATTTGGTCACTTATCTATTCATGATGTTCTATATATAATGGTTTTTGACACACTTAATTATATATAATGCACGCAGATGAACCGGCAATGGATGTACGGTGACAGACACACCTCCTAGTACATTAAGGGCGTCCATGAGTTTCTCGAACTGGATGAGGCAAACAAGCAGAATGGTTTTATGTGTTGTCCATGCCCTACATGTGGGAATACGAAGTCTTACTCTGACCAGCAAACCATTCACACCCACCTTCTTTATAAGGGATTTATGCCACACTATAATGTTTGGACCAAGCACGGAGAAATAGGGGTTATGATGGAAGACGGCGAAGAAGAAGAGTACGATGACAACTATGTGCCCCCTGAATACGGTGATGCTGCAACGGGGGAAGCGGACGATGTGCCCGATGAAGATCAAGAGGAACTAGACGATGTGCCCGATGATGATCTCCGCAGGGTCATTGTTGATGCAAGGACACAGTGTGAAAGTGAAAAGGAGAAGCTGAAGTTCGATCGCATGTTAGAGGATCACAAAAAAGGGTTGTACCCCAATTGCGAAGAGGGCATCACAAAGCTCGGTACCTACTGGAATTGTTGCAGTGGAAGGCAGACAATGCTGTGCCTGACAAAGGATTTGAGCAGGTACTGAAAATATTTAAGAAGAATATTCCAAAGGATAACAAATTACCCGACACTACGTACGCAGCAAAGAAGGTCGTATGCCTTCTTATTGGCTTCTCGCCCTTCGTTGGTAGGCCCCAAGTGGAAGGCGTGATGCGGTACAACAACGAGTTTTCCCTCAGTAAAGATACCAAGGTTTGTCTCCAGTAGGACTCCAGAGATGATAAGTAGGTGTCAGCGGCGCAACTGACGCGGACCTGCACACAGACATAGATAACTTTGTTCCCAACGAAGTTCAGAGAGGTTGTCAATATCTCCGGTCTTGTTGTTCACAAATGATAAAACGCAAGGGGATAATGATAGCAACTTGAAAGTAAATGCAGAAAAGTAAATATAGCTTGGAAACAATAATGAGGATATGGACCGGGATATGTGATGTTCGCTAGTGATGTCTCTCTCCCAAAAGACGATAAAAATTGCTATGCGAGGTAAACAAATTACAGAAAGGCAATTGACTGGATTATGAATGCACCGCAATGCTAACTATGCTACAAAAGAAAGGAAGAGGTGCAAAAGCACGGGCAGTACGCCAAAGTAAGTAGACCGAAATCCATCTGCATCTACTACTAATCATCCACCTTGAGATATCTATCCAGAACATCTCGCTGGTATTAAGTTGCGAGCCCCACCCAAAGTGTAAACCCAAAGCAACAGACAACTGCATTAAAAAGAACTTTGCGTAAAGTAAACAATCCTTGTAACCGCGGTTACAAGCACCGTTGTTTTCCCCCTTGTGGCAACAGCACATCCCCTAGACTCATGTTTCTGTCACTCAAGCATGTCATCGGGGAGGCATGAACCCACAATCTAGCACAACGCTCCCTCTTGGAGTCACTACCTACTACTTGGCCAAAGCAATAAACAGCAACGGAGAGCATGCAAGAATTACTTAGGAACAAAAATACAAGAGGTAAGAACCAAATATATTACTCTATCACAATCTGAACATAATCTCATAATCCATCAGATCCGATCAAACTCAACATAGCAATAGCAGAAATATTACAAAGGTGCCTCGATCATGTAGGGCAGTTCACGAGGTCTAAACAATGAAGATCAAAGAGGGGAGGAGAACATCACATAGCTACTGATCACGGACCCATGGTCCAAGGAAAACTACTCACGAGACATCCGGGGAGCATCCATGGTGGAGAGGAGCCTCCCGGAGGTCAATCCTCCCTCCGGCAGGGTGCCGGGAAGAGGTCTTCTGGTGCTCCCGATCTTGGAAGCGCAGCAGCGGCGGAACAGAGGCGAGTTCGCGGAATAGGGTTCTTATTCTGGAGTTTTCCCGTGACGGGGGATAAATAGGCGAAATGAGGCAGCCAGAGGTGGGCCAGGGGCCCCAGGAGCCCCCATGGCACCCCTCTAGCCCCTCCCGGGCTCTTCTCGAAGCTTCCGTCACGCTGATTTTTTATCTGAATTTTCCCGAATTTTTCTGGCACTTTTTATATGGGGGAAAATTGAAATAGAAAAACAGCAGAAAACAGGAACTGGCACTGGGGTGCACTGAGTTAATAGGTTAGTCCAAATATGATAAAAAATGTATGAACGTGTATCTAGATCATAGCAATATCACACAAAACATGCATGGAGCAAGCAGAAATTATCGATACGTTTTGGACGTATCAACATCCCCAAGCTTAATTCCTGCTCGTCCTCGAGTAGGTAAATGATAACAAGCATAATTTCTGTTGTGACATGCTAGCAACCATAAAAGAACTTTGATTGTAAAACAATCAAGGTTAGAGATTCAATTCAATTCATAACAGGCAAGAGTCTATATTAGCATTGAAACAAGTAAAAAAAGAACAAAAGGTGCAAGAGCTCTCGCTGTCCGTGACTCGAATGTCTCCAAATGGTGTTTGCGTGCAAGAAGGGGGATAGGGAATACGAGAGAAAAAAGTATTTTTTTTGAGAACTCAATCTACTAAAGTTTCACACTTGGTCCTCTTTGGAATCTTATCTTGACTCGTCCCCAGACCACTAGCCAGGTACAAGTCAATTTGATCCACTCCTTTTCGATATTTTGAGCACTCATGCAATGGATGAGCGTAAGCACGAGAGTTGACACTTAGGATGGCAAAGAGAGAAATATGGTGGAGGAGGAAGACAAAAGGATGAGAAAGGCTCACATCAATGAGGACAATCATATGCAAGAGATGCCAAATGATAGATATGATGTGAGGAGTAGGGATTGCCATGCAACGGATGCACATACGAGCTAAGAAGCTCTCCAAACTATATGCATAAAGATCATCTCTATGGAGTACAAGGATATAAAGGGAGTACTAGTGTGGATCTCTCAAAAGGATAGTAGTGTTGCCCCTTTCTCTCTTTTTATTTCTTTTTCTCTTTTTTCTATTTTTTTTATTTTTTGTGTGGCCTCAATGGCTCTTTCTATTTAACCCTCATTAGTCCTCTTTGGGATCTTTTAATGTGTCCACTTTGGGATCTTTTCCTCACTTAAGGGCAACACTCTATTTTACAAGAAGGTAAAGGAGATCTTTCACACTTTACAAGGTACTCAAAATCATAAAGAAGATGTAACTATCATGAAGTATGCAATGTATGTCGCTGCCAGTGTAGCAGGAACATGTATGACATGAAGATCAAGTCATGAAGAGGTGGAAGTTGTGTTGGATATGTGCCCTAGAGACAAATTAATAAATATATTTGTCACATATCCGTTTTGTTCATAATACGTTTTATACTGTGCTATAACTGTATTACTTGGAAATACTAATACAGGTGTAGTATAAAACATGGTCCGTAGTTTAACTCGGGTAAACTATCTCATTGGGCAATTGATTGATCAAGCTTTCCTGATCATGGCGACACTTAAGTCCATTGACAATGAGGTCATATCATTAAGGGGAATGATGTGATGGACGTACACCCACCTAAAGTATTGCAATGTGATCGAGTCACATAGTTCAGCGTTGCTATGACTTTGTAACGTATGGCTTAGTCCTTAGACCGTAATGATCATACGTAATCACGATCTATGAGGAGACTTTGATTTGTATCCCACCGCCTGACTGAAATATGCTGGCTATAAAGGAGCACTTTGGGTATTCCGAAATAGATGGTTGATGAGTATGTTAATAGATCAGAGCGGTATTTGTCAGTCCTTGTGACAGGACAGGTACTCTGGGCCCACTCGGTGATATTGCATCAACACCTTGCAAGGATGTGACTAGGCCACAAGAGATGCAATGATCATGGATGAGAGAAGTTGTTTGTTGTGAACGAGATGTGAACACGGTATGTGGGATACCGACGATCAAACCTCGGACAAACAAAGTACCGCAGCACAAAGGGATTACGTCGTATCGTTAACGGTTTCCAAAAGCTATCGAAGTTCATTCGATGGAAGCGCAGGGGCTGTCAAGGATTGTAACCAGGTCCAACTGACTAGTCATTGGTCAATGAGAAGAGTCTCGACCATGTATGCTGTTTCCCGGACCGTTAGGGTGTTACACTTAAGGGCAATCGATGCATAGGACAGTTACGGGATCAATCGGTGAAATAGGAGAAATCACCGGAATAGTTCCGGAGGAGGACGGAATGGTTTCCGGACATTTTTAATAGTTCAAAATAAAGTTTAATTGTTTTAATAATGTTTTATTATTTAATTATCTGAATTAAATATTTAAAACATATTAAATAAATTAAAAAAATGGGAAAAGGCTATATGGGCCCATGGGGCCCATTAGGGGAGGAGGGGGTTTCCCCCCTTGGGCTTGGCGTCAAGGGTGGGGCCCATCCCCCCCTATGGCCGGCGCACCTCCCCCCCTTGGGGGTTTAGTCCCACATGGGGGAGGGGAGGAGGATCACACCCCCCCTTGTCCTATATAAGGAGGGGTAGACCCCCCTTTTCCCAACACACCAAATCTCCTTCTTTCTTCCTTCTCCTTCCCGGAAGTGGACTCCCCTTGTGACTGGAGTTCTCCACCATAAGGCAGGCCGTCGCTCTGCTGGAGTTGGGATCCGTAGCCATCTTTCTTCCGCTGCTCGCCTGGTTCGGGGCCCGGGAGGAACATCGATTGTACCGTACATGTATAATCTCTTCGAGGCACTACACCTGTGGTGCTACTTCGTCGCTGGAGGTTTACCGGGAGTCATCCTCGCCGGTGGTGGTCTTCTACACGACAGGGAGGTCATAGTTCTGAGTCTACGCCAACCACGTTCGTAAGAACGTTTCCCTCTTTCGGTCTTCAAAGGTATGAACACCGATTCCCTTCGTTACTTTACATCGCCATAGCATAGATCTTGGGTTCGGGTACCGTAGGTGTGAAAAATTTGTGTTTTCTGCCCCGTATCCCAACAGTGGTATCATGAGCTAGCTATGCATAGATGTTTTGTACGGATAGAACACATCTAGGATGTGGGCATCGAATCTTCATTCGTTACCCTCCCACGTGTACTCATTTAGCGTTGCGGCAATGTTTGATGAAGCGGCCCCCGACCGACCTTACACGTTTACGCGAGACTGGTTCCACGCTTGACATATGGCTTGTACCATATAAAGTGGCTGGGGGGGTGTCTGTCTCTCTGCATTAGCGATGCGAAGATGTTTGCAACGGAGGGCCCCGATAGGGGTGTAATAGAGACGGATGGGAGACGGTGTTGTGGCATGTTTTTCGCAGGATAGAAACGGTTCTCTCTCTCGAAACCCCTAGCAGCCACGTAAAACTTGCACAAGCTAAAGTAGAAAGGAGTTTAACTTTTCTTTGCATGAAGGGGGATCATAGGTTGTATGATTTACAGTTTTACTTCCTGTTTTATGCTAGTATGCTAGATATATCGACGGTAGCACGAAACAGGACCATATCTCACAATACCAACATTGTGTTCTCCCTTGGTGGGCACCTCCTGGAAGGTTCTCCCATATGGCTTGATGCTCCGTACATACCGGAGTTGTCCTACATATTAAACGGAGTTCGCATGAGGTTGGGTTCGGCAAGCCTGGCATATGCAGATATGGCCTTGCTGAACAGCTAACATCAAGGTTCGATTTGCAGGCTTGACGTATGTAGATGCGGGCCTGGAACACAGAAGACCGAAAGGTCGAGCATGAGTCACATGCCTGATGTGATTGGCTTAGGGGCCTACCTGGTTCGCATACTAATGGCCGTAACGATCGGGGGAGGTATGGGGGCTGGGATTGTGTAATCACTTAGTTAAATTGAGAGGTGTTTATCTAAGTGGGAGCTTTCTAGAATTTTGAGATTAAATTGAATCCTTGTGAATCAACCTTGTAGATGGCAGCACCTCGCCCCTCGTTCAACTTAGGATCATTCCTAGAGAAAGATAAACTAAAAACTGATGAGACAAACTTCACCAACTGGTTCCGCACCCTAAGGATTCTCCTCGTTCCCCTCAAAATGGCATACGTACTAGAGGACGCGTTAGGTGACGCACCAGCAGATGATGCCAGTCAAGACGAGAAGAATGTCTATCTCTCTAGGACTGATGATTACAACCTTGTCCAGAGTGGCATGCTCTACTCCATGGAGGCTGAGCTGCATAAACGCTTTGAGAGGATGAGTGCATATGAGATTATCACCGACCTCAAGGCGGTCTTCGCACCTCAAGCCAGGGCTGAACGGTACGAGGCTTCTGAAGCCTTCTTCTCAGCAAAGATGGATGAGCACGGCAGCGTGAGTGAGCACGTAGTCAAAATGTCTGGCTACGTTCAGCGCTTGAATGCTCTGGAATGCCATATTCCAGATGAACTTGCTGTTGATAGGGTGTTGCAGTCGCTTCCCCCTAGCTACAAAGGCTTTGTGCTGAACTACAACATGCAGGGGATGACCAAAACCCCTTCTGAGTTGTTCGCCATGCTGAAGAGCGCCGAGGTTGAGATCAAGAAGGAGCACGCCGTCTTCATGGTCAACAAGACCATTGACTTCAAGAAGTCAAGTAGGCGGGAGAAGGCCAAGAGAGGTGGCCCCAAGAGGGATGGAAAGTCAGTTGCCGCTCCTCCCAAGGCACCCAAGCCTAAACTCGGAGTGGAGTGCTTCTACTGCAAGGGTGAAGGTCACTGGAAACGCAACTGTCCCAAGTACCTAAAGGAGAAGAAGGCTGGCAAGGTCGCCAAGAGAGACGAAGGTATATTTGATATACATATTGTTGATCTTCTCTTGACAAGCGTTGGGAACACATCCTGGATATTTGATACAGGATCTGTCGCTCATATTTCTAATTCCATTCAGGGACTAAGGAATAGGAGACGCTTGCTCAAAGATGAAGTGACGATGCGCGTGGGGAATGGCTGTCGGATTGAGGTCTTGGCGGTCGGCACGAAGCATCTTAGTCTCCCTTCAGGATTGGTTTTAGTTCTGAATAATTGCTACTATGTACCCGCATTGAGTGTGAACATCGTTAGTGGCTCTTGCTTGAAGCGAGACCACTATTCTTTTAAGTCTGATACAATTGGTTGTTCGATTTATAAGGATGAAATGTTTTATGTTCACGAACCGGAGTTGCATGGTTTATGCGTACTGGATCTCGATGGTGACGTGTGTCACATTAACAATATTGAGGCCAAAAGATTGAAGAATGATGAAGATCACATGATGATGTGGCATTGCCGACTTGGTCATATTGGTATAAAACGCATGGAGAAGCTCCATAAGGATGGACTTCTTGAGTCATTGGATTTTGGATCCCTTGATACATGTGAACAATGCCTCATGGGAAAAATGACAAGGACTCCATTCAATGGCGTAATGGAGCGTGCGGATGTCTTATTGGGGATCATACACTCGGATGTATGTGGACCCATGAACGTCCCCACTCGCAATGGTCTTCGTTACTTCGTGACCTTTACTGATGATTTGAGTAGATATGGGTATATTTACTTGATGAAGCACAAGTCTGAAACCTTTGAAAAGTTCAAGGAATTTCAGAATGAGGTCAAAAATCAACTCGGAAGAAAAATCAAGCACCTTCGATCGGATCGAGGTGGCGAGTATTTGAGTCACGAGTTTGGCAATCATCTGAAGTCTTGTGGCATAGTACCACAGCTTACGCCGGCAGGCACACCTCAGAGAAACGGTGTGGATGAGCGACGTAATCAAACCCTATTGGATAGTGTACGATCAATGATGTCTCATACTGTTTTGCCTGTGTCATTCTGGGGGTATGCATTAGAAACTGCCGTTCATATTCTTAATAGGGCACCATAAAAATCCGTAAAGACAACACCATTTGAAGAATGGCATGGCACAAAACCTGAGTTGTCTCACCTGAAGATTTGGGGTTGTGAGGCTTATGTTAGGAAACTACATCCTAACAAACTTGAATCCAAGGCGGATAAGTGCATCTTTGTGGGCTATCCCAAGGAAACTTGTGGATACACCTTCTACAACAAGTCTGACAGCAAAACGTTTGTTGCCAAGACGGGACACTTTCTTGAGAAGGAGTTTCTCGCGAAAGAGTTGAGTGGGAGGAAAATAGACCTCGATGAAGTGACTGACCAATCACTCCAATTGGAAGAAACGGCTACGGAAATTGTTCTGGAACCATCTTCCACAGTGGGAGCTGAAGAGAATGGCCAGAACGACATTCATAACGATCATGAAATTAATGATGATCATGATGAGAATGAAGAGGAACCTTTTATGCCCCGTAGGTCATCAAGAGTCCGTCAACCTACTGAGTTTTACGGACAGCTTGTGAATGCAATCTCGGCTGATGAGTCGGATGAACCTACAAGTTACAAAGAAACAATGGAGGGACCCGAGTCCGAGAAATGGCTTGAAGCCATGAAATCCGAAATAGACTCCATGTACACCAACAAAGTATGGACTTTGGTGGATATTCCCGAGGACCGCAAGGCCGTCGAGAATAAATGGATTTTCAATAAAAGGACTGACGCAGACGGAAACGTATCTGTCTACAAAGCTCGACTTGTCGCGAAGGTTTTCCGACAAATTCAAGGAGTTGACTACGAGGAGACGTTCTCTCCTGTAGCGATGATAAAGTCTATTCGGATCCTACTAGCAATAGCTGCATATCATGATTACGAGATATGGCAGATGGATGTGAAAACTGCATTCCTAAATGGCAACATTGAGGAAGAGTTGTATATGATGCAACCAGAGGGGTTTGTTGATCCAAGGAATGCTGGTAAGGTTTGCAAGCTTCAACGGTCCATCTATGGGTTGAAGCAAGCATCTCAGAGCTGGAATCTTCGATTTGATGAGGTCATTAAAGCTTTTGGATTTGTCCAAAACGTCGAAGAGTTCTGCGTCTATAAGAAACTGAGTGGGAGCTCTGTAGCATTCCTTGTGTTATATGTAGATGACATATTACTAATAGGGAACGATAAGAAATTCTTAGAGGAAGTGAAGGAATATCTGAATGGACAATTTTCCATGAAGGACCTAGGTGAAGCTGCGTACATATTGGGGATTAAGATCTATAGAGATAGACCTAATCGACAGTTTGCCTTGAGTCAGAACACTTATATTGACAAGATATTGAAAAGGTTCAAAATGGATGACTCCAAGAGAGGTCTCTTGCCAGTTATAAAAGGTGTCAAATTAAGCGTGACTCAATGCCCAACCACAACAAAAGAGAAAGAGGAGATGTCCTCAAAGCCCTATGCCTCAGCCATAGGTTCTCTCATGTATGCTATGTTATGTACCAGACCGGATTTAGCGCTGGCCATTAGTATGACTAATCGCTACCAGAGTAACCCGGGAATGGCTCACTGGACAGCAGTAAAGAACATCCTTAAGTACTTAAGAAGAACCAAGGATCTTTTTCTCGTTTATGGAGGAGTTGATGAGGAGCTCACCGTAAAAGGTTACGTTGACGCAAGCCTCGGCTCAGATCTAGATGACTCGAAATCCCAGACGGGATATGTTTTCATGTTGAACGGTGGCGCAATTAGCTGGAGGAGCGGCAAACAGTCAGTCGTCGCTCAATCTTCAATGGAGTCGGAGTATATTGCCGCTTGCGAAGCGTCAAACGAGGCGCTGTGGCTGAAGAAGTTCGTGATCGAGCTTGGCGTCTTTCCCAGTTGCACTGACCCCGTGGGAATCTTCTGCGATAACACGGGTGCCATTGCTAACGCGAAGGAGCCAAGAACTCACTCTACAGCCAAGCACATCCTCCGAAAGTTCCATGTAACACGAGACTACGTCAGGGATGGACACACTAGGATTCACAAGATACATACGGATCTGAACGCAGGAGACCCGATGACTAAACCTCTTCCACAGGGCAAGTTTGAAGAACACCGAGAGACCATTGGTGTTAGATACATACCTGATGTAAACTAGTGTAATTTGTACTCTAGTGCAAGTGGGAGACTGTTGGATATGTGCCCTAGAGACAAATTAATAAAGATATTTGTCACATATCCGTTTTGTTCATAATACATTTTATACTGTGCTATAACTGTATTACTTGGAAATACTAATACAGGTGTAGTATAAAACATGGTCCGTAGTTTAACTCGGGTAAACTATCTCATTGGGCAATTGATTGATCAAGCTTTCCTGATCATGGCGACACTTAAGTCCATTGACAATGAGGTCATATAATTAAGGAGAATGATGTGATGGACGTACACCCACCTAAAGTATTGCAATGTGATCGAGTCACATAGTTCAGCGTTGCTATGACTTTGTAACGTATGGCTTAGTCCTTAGACCGTAATGATCATACGTAATCACGATCTATGAGGAGACTTTGATTTGTATCCCACTGCCTGACTGAAATATGCTGGCTATAACGGAGCACTTTGGGTATTCCAAAATAGATGGTTGATGAGTATGTTAATAGATCAGAGCGGGATTTGTCAGTCCTTGTGACAGGACAGGTACTCTGGGCCCACTCGGTGATATTGCATCAACACCTTGCAAGGATGTGACTAGGTCACAAGAGATGCAATGATCATGGACGAGAGAAGTTTTTTGTTGTGAACGAGATGTGAACACGGTATGTGGGATACCGACGATCAAACCTCGGACAAACAAAGTACCGCAGCACAAAGGGATTACGTCGTATCGTTAACGGTTTCCAAAAGCGATCGAAGTTCATTCGATGGAAGCGCAGGGGCTGTCAAGGATTGTAACCAGGTCCAACTGACTAGTCATTGGTCAATGAGAAGAGTCTCGACCATGTCTGCTGTTTCCCGGACCGTTAGGGTGTTACACTTAAGGGCAATCGATGCATAGGACAGTTACGGGATCAATCGGTGAAATAGGAGAAATCATCGGAATAGTTCCGGAGGAGGACGGAATGGTTTCCGGACATTTTGAATAGTTCAAAATAAACTTTAATTGTTTTAATAATGTTTTATTATTTAATTATATGAATTAAATATTTAAAACATATTAAATAAATTAAAAAATGGGAAAAGGCTATATGGGCCCATGGGGCCCATTAGGGGAGGAGGGGGTTTCCCCCCTTGGGCTTGGCGCCAAGGGTGGGGCCCATCCCCCCTATGGCCGGCGCACCTCCCCCCCCTTGGGGGTTTAGTCCCACATGGGGGAGGGGAGGAGTATCACACCCCCCTTGGCCTATATAAGGAGGGGTAGACCCCCCTTTTCCCAACACACCAAATCTCCTTCTTTCTTCCTTCTCCTTCCCGGAAGTGGACTCCCCTTGTTTGGAGTCTGCACCAGGACTGGAGTTCTCCACCATAAGGCAGGCCGTCGCTCTGCTGGAGTCGGGATCCGTAGCCATCTTTCTTCCGCTGCTCGCCTGGTTCGGGGCCCGGGAGGAACATCGATTGTACCGTACGTGTATAATCTCTTCGAGGCACTACACCTGTGGTGCTACTTCGTCGCTGGAGGTTTACCGGGAGTCATCCTCGCCGGTGGTGGTCTTCTACACGACAGGGAGGTCGTAGTTCTGAGTCTACGCCAACCACGTTCGTAAGAACGTTTCCCTCTTTCGGTCTTCAAAGGTATGAACACCGATTCCCTCCGTTACTTTACATCGCCATAGCATAGATCTTGGGTTCGGGTACCGTAGGTGTGAAAAATTTGTGTTTTCTGCCCCGTATCCCAACAAGTTGCATGACAATGTAACTCGGAAAGGCTATGGAAATGCCTTGATAGGTAGGTATGGTGGCTGTTTTGAGGAAGGATATAAGGAGGCTTATGATGACAAAGCGTATCATGCCAAGGGTTTGGATGTACCGGCGAAGGTGGACACCAACTCTCGGAGTGAGAAGAAGGCAATGCACGGCACGGGAAAGGCTAGCAAAACATGGGAAGGTGGAAGTGTCAACTCTCAATACTTACATTAGTACGAAGAACTCATGCACTTATTATCGGTAACTCTCAATCTAATGAGGAGGTTCACAAAGATACAAGTACCCCGAGGAGGAGTGTATGGGGGTTTGGTTATCCTTGCGCATCCTCGACTCATGGTACGTGAGTGTACTCTAATATTCGACTCCTCAGAAGAGTAGTGATCCATCTAGTAGCTAGAGTTCTCAACTAGTTTTGTAGTTTTGAAAATAAACACGGATTGCCCAAAATACGACACCTATCACTAATAGTCAAGAGCTCTTGACACCAAAAGTCCAAACATTACTCACAACAATGCCTCAAAACTATTGCAAGCTACTACTAAAATTAAATAGCAACCTCAATTACCTACTTTCAAGACAAAACACAACTCAGTGCAACAACCAACTCTCTTAACAAGATAAACATGAAAACTAAAAATAGTTGCAGCAATAAACTAAACAAAAGCCAAAGCTCTTGCTAAAGACAAACTAAAACTAAAACTAAACAAGGCAGTAGCTATGAAAAGATAAAGAACACACAACAGCAAAAAGATCGGCATGAAGAATCCTATGATGTGTTCTAAATTTTGAAAGTGGAGCGTGTTTCTCTCCCACACAAAGTAAGAAATGATCTAACTTGTTATGAACAGCAAGCAAAGCTAAAGAAAACTAAAAACAAAACCTAAGAGCGAGACGCTCCAAGCATAGCACATAACGCATGAAGTGATAAAAATATAGTGAGACAAAGGATGAACTGATGATTGTTGATGGAGAAGGGGATGCACGGGTCATACCCAAGCTTAGACGCTTGAGTCTCCTTGAATATTTATTGGGGATGCATGGGGGCATCCCCAAGCTTGAGCGCTTGACACTCCTGGATCTTCTTTCATCATCTTCCATGGCACACTTGAAAACTCCCTTCATACATAACTCATCATAAGCTGATTAGAGAGGTTAGTACCTTTAATAAATATTTTTTCTCCACTGGATATAAAGATAAACTTGAAGAGCTACTGTTTCTCAAGAGTGCAAAAAATGTTTTGCAAAGAAAAAGCAAGCTTAAGGTTTGCAAAAGTGAGGAGAGACAAAACGTGGCAGAATCTGTGAAAAACAGAACAGCAGATAGTAAAGAATTTTTTAGGGGCACTTCTGCAACTCAAATCAAAAAACTCAGAACATACGGAAGTTTCGTAATTTTATAGATCATACTGTGTAAAAATTTCAGCTCAAAAAGATGAACTGGGATTTTTCTGGAATTTCTCTGGTCACGAGGACAGAATCTGTTTTCTGGACAGCATGTCACAACTTTTACTTCCCTTGCCGTAAGAGGCTATAACTTGGCACAAAGTTGAAAAATAAAGATACAATGATGTTGCTACAGCATTAACACTCATAAAGACACAACAAAAGCAAAAATAAAAACCTAAATTCGTTGTGGGCTGCCTCCCGAAAGCGCTTCTTTAGAGCCATTAGCTAGGCTGAAAGATTATAGAAGATGCTCTCACAAGAATAAGAATTTTGAAGCAAAAGAGAGAATCAAGAAGAAAATGTGAAACACATTTAAGCCTAACCCACTTCCTATGCATAGGCATCTTGTAAGAAAATAAATCGAAGAAGCACAAAGTGACATGCATAGGAAGGTGGAACAAGAACAACTTAAAAAAATTCAACAAAAAGAGAGGAGTTTTAGTAATATGGAAGTTTCTACAACCAAACTTCCCTCTCTCAAAATAATTTTCAGTAGTATCATGAACAACATCAAGAATATAACTATCACATAAATCATGTTGTTCATGACCTACAAGCACACGTGTATTGTTTTCAACACGGTTTATAGGATCATAAGATAAATGCAACCCATCACATTGAGCTTTGATAAGAGGAAAATTCTCCGGAGTTGGAGATTTCAAAAGGATAATAGGACAATCAAGTGTGGGTGCAATAGCAACAATAATTTCATGCTTAACATAAGGAACTATAGCAAGTTCATCTTCGTAGGCATCATCCATAGTGGCATCATGGCCATCAACAAAGCAAGTATCAAAATCATCAGAAAGGGAAGTATCAAGTGAGTCCTCGGAATCATAAGATTCCTCTTCATAGCAATCATTGGCCTCTTCTTGGGAAGCAAGCATTCTATTTTTAAAATCCTCAATATAAGTATTGGAAGTATAATTCTCAAAGCAATAAGCAAGAACTGCAAAGTTTTCAGACTCGAAAATAGTATCGTGATACTTATCAATCAAAGAAGCAATCTCATAGGCACCTTTAAAAGCAACAAACTCTTCAATATTTTCAACATCAAAGTAATCATAAACACCTTTAGCATAAGAAGATAAGATCTCATTTTCATTAAACTCACATTGGAAAGGGAGGTGTTTATGATCTATATTAGAACAACAAGTAAAATCATAAATGTGGCACAAAAGTTTAGCATGGCAATAACAAACATGTATTTGATCCCATAAGTGTTTCCCTTTCTGAGATAGGCGGTGCCGAGTATAATGAGCATGCTCATCCAATGATTTTCCCTCAACCAAGTCGGTTGGGTTTTTAGCGCGAGCACAAATTGATCGAAGACGATCCAAGTGAAACATGTCCATCCTACCATATTTTTGTGGTTCATCACCCATGGTGAGGATAGCATAAATAGGCAAAGCAAGAGAAAGGCAAAAGGTAGCAACTATTTTTGTGGTTTTTCATAAAGGACACTGAGATACAAACTGAAAGGTAAACTAACAAGAATAAAAAACAAAGGTAAAGGGTAGTGTGCAACTCCCCTATCTTAGCACTCGGAGTCCCCGGCAACGGCGCTAGAAATACTCTTGCTTATTGGATTCTCGCCCTTCGTTGGTAGGCCCCAAGTGGAAGGTGTGATGCGGTACAGCAGCGAGTTTCCCCCCAGTAAAGATACCAAGGTTTGTCTCCAGTAGGACTCCAGAGATGATAAGTAGGTGTCAGCGGCGCAACTGACGCGGACCTGCACACAGACACAGATAACTTTGTTCCCAACGAAGTTCAGAGAGGTTGTCAATCTCTCCGGTCTTGTTCTTCACAAATGATAAAACGCAAGGGGATAATGATAGCAACTTGAAAGTAAATGCAGAAAAGTAAATATAGCTTGGAAACAATAATGAGGATATGGACCGGGATACGTGATGTTTGCTAGTGATGTCTCTCTCCCAAAAGACGATAAAAATTGCTATGCGAGGTAAACAAATTACAGAAAGGCAATTGACAGGATTATGAATGCACCACAATGTTAACTATGCTACAAAAGAAAGGAAGAGGTTCAAAAGCACGGGCAGTACGCCAAATTAAGTAGACCGAAATCCATCTGCATCTACTACTAATCATCCACCTTGAGATATCTATCCAGAACATCTCGCTGGTATTAAGTTGCGAGCCCCACCCAAAGTGTAAACCCAAAGCAACAGACAACTGCATTCAAAAGAACTTTGCGTAAAGTAAACAATCCTTGTAACCGCGGTTACAAGCACCGTTGTTTTCCCCCTTGTGGCAACAACACATCCCCTAGACTCATGTTTCTGTCACTCAAGCATGTCATCGGGGAGGCATGAACCCACAATCTAGCACAACGCTTCCTCTTGGATTCACTACCTACTACTTGGCCAAGGCAATAAACAGCAACAGAGAGCATGCAAGAATTAATTAGGAACAAAAATACAAGAGGTAAGAACCAAATATATTACTCTATCACAATCTGAACATAATCTCATAATCCATCAGATCCGATCAAACTCAACATAGCAATAGAAGAAATATTACAAAGGTGCCTCGATCATGTAGGGCAGCTCACGAGGTCTAAACAATGAAGATCAAAGAGGGGAGGAGAACATCACATGCCTACTGATCACGGAGCCATGGTCCAAGGAAAACTACTCACGAGACAACCGGGGAGCATCCATGGTGGAGAGGAGCCTCCCGAAGGTCAATTCTCCCTCCGACAGGGTGCCGGGAAGAGGTCTTCTGGTGCTCTCGATCTTGGAAGCGCGGCGGCGGCGGAACAGAGGCGAGTTCGCGGAATAGGGTTCTTGTTCTGGAGTTTTCCCGTGACGGGGGATAAATAGGCGAAAGGAGGCAGCCAAAGGTGGGCTAGGGGCCCTAGGCGCCCCCCTGGCACCCCTCTGGCCCCTCCCGGGCTCTTCTCGAAGCTTCCGTCACGCTGATTTTTTATCTGAATTTTCCCGAATTTTTCTGGAACTTTTTATATGGGGGAAAACTGAAATAGAAAAACAACATAAAACAGGAACTGGCACTGGGGTGCACTGAGTTAATAGGTTAGTCCAAATATTGAACGCATGCCTGGTATGCGGTGCATTGCGGTATAAGATCAGATGAGATGACCCTGGTGATGTTGACGGCGAGCCCCCCAGGAAGAGGGTTCCTGCCAAGGTGATGTGGTATGCTCCTATAATACCACGGTTGAAACGTCTGTTCAGAAATGAAGAGCATGCCAAGTTGATGCAATGGCACAGAGAGGACCGTAAGAAAGACGGGAATTTGAGACACCCCGTTGATGGTTCACAATGGAGAAAAATTGAGAGAAAGTACTGGGCTGAGCTTGGAGGTGACCCAAGGAACGTATGGTTTGGTTTAAACGCGGATGGCATTAATCCTTTCGGGGAACAGAGGAGCAATCACTGCACCTGGCCCGTGACTCTATGTATGTATAACCTTCCTCCTTGGAAGTGCATGAAGAGGAAGTTCATTATGATGCCAGTTCTCATCCAAGGCCCTAAGCAACCCAGCAACGACATTGATGTGTACCTAAGGCCATTAGTTGAAGAACTTTTACATCTGTGGAATGCAAACGGTGTACGTGTGTGGGATGAGCACAAAAACGAGGAATTTGACCTGCATGCCTTGCTTTTTGTAACCATCAATGATTGGCCTGCTCTCAGTAACCTTTCAGGACAGAAAAACAAGGGATACCACGCATGCACGCACTGTTTATGTCGGGACCCGGAGTTAGCATATGTAATTCCAGTCATGATACAATCACATGGAGAGCCGAGAACCGTACCCACTTGTCTAAGCAGACAAGGCCAAGCACAGAACGTTCTCGGTAAGCATCGAACGTGAGGGGCATCCTATTCAGGCCGGATGATCATCTGAGATGGGTCCTCATCGTCCGCTCACAAGTCTAAATGCTTATGGGTGGTGAATCCCATACTCATAGACAAGTCGCCTCAACCATGCTATCGATTGGATCCTAACTCTTACATAGACTTACTCCAGCCCGATCACTTAGTCGGGGTCTAGGGCATGCTCGATCATACAACAAAGTGTGCACGTGACAGCGTCACGAACAATCGCATCGCGATGCCCCAAGCCGCTGAAGGTTCGTTGCATAGAAAACAAAATTTTTCCTACGGTTGTAATAGCCAAGATCACATCTAGAAGATCACTTGTAACGGTTTGAGAAGGACTCACCCTCGAAGACCAAAAGCTTTAACGAGAACTATTCTCGTGGGCGATGTAGTCGAACACTCTCCGACCTCAAGGTCGTGAGGAAGACTTGACGCCACGAACGGGCAGCGTCTCCGTAGCCGGTCACACGTACAGATCAGTGACGACCTCCGCCCCTTGCTCCAGTTGGGCAGCGGAAGTAGTGGATCCTCGGGAACTCCAGCAGCACTACAACATAGTGGTGGTGGTGGTAGAGAAGATCTTGAGCAGGGCTTCGCCTAAGCACCGTACTCGTGAAACTGGATCAGCTAGCAAGGGGAGGAAGATGCCAACCAAAGGGCATATGAGAGATGGAGGAATGAGTGTGTAGAGGGGTCTCCACCCATCTATATATAGGAGGGGGAGGCAGCCCCCAAGGGGTAGCACGCCCCAAGAGGTGCCCCCACCTCTCCCCTCATCATGTGGGTGGACTCTCCACTCACAAAAACAAAGGGTCACACATTATTCCCATAACTTCCATAATTATCCACTCAAAATTCCAAGAGTTTATCACATTAAAACACTTTTAATTATCTTGTTTAATGTCACTCAAATTAATGAACACTTCATTCAATGAGTACTTCATTGATGAACACTTCATTCAATGAACACATTAACAATTATCCCCTTGCACTATTTTGATATACCGAAACTATTCCAGCAGTTTTATCAAAACAGTCCATGTGCTGTCCAGTATATTCTCTGGCGTTCCGTATCCACTCAAACGCGTCAACGAATCCTTAAGTGTGTCACCCTACGGTTCGTGAATAAAATGGACATGACAGAGACTCTTCTCTGATCAATAATCATCAGCGGGATCTGGAGATCCATGATGACTCCCACTTACTCTACGATGAACTAGTGATCGTGTGAACCAAAACTCCGTAACCAATTCCTTTTGTCTCGCGATATTTTACTTGTCCGAGATCCGATCATTTGGTATCATCCATACCTAGTTCGATCTCGTTACCGACAAGTACTCTTTACTCGTTCCGTGATATAACATCCTCGTGAGCCAGTCACGTGCTTGCAAGCGATGTCAATGTGATATCACCGAGAGGGCCCAGAGTATATCTCTCCGTCATCTGGATGGACAAATCCCACTCTTGATCCACGAGCCTCAACTAACACTTTCCAAGTACCCAACGACACCTTTATAATCACCCTGTTACGGTGTGACGTTTGATGGAATCAAATTACTCTTCCGGTGTCAGTGATTGATGTGATCTCATGGTCTAAGGATTAGGGTTACTTCGTGAAAGTTTGATACAGCAATAGAAACTTTGATGACATGATCGTATTGCTATAACTACTGTGGGTGTATGTTCATCACATCATTCTCCAATGATATGACCTTGTTATTAACGACATCCAATGTCAATGATCAGGAAACCTTGATCATCCGTTAATCAACAAGCTAGTATAAAGAGAGACATTACTAGGAACCTTTTCTTTGTTTATTAAACACACATGTATTAACGTTTCCGGTTAACACAATTATAGCATGAAAATAAACATTTATCATAAACATGGAATAAGATAATAACCACTTTATTATTGCCTCTTGGGCATATTCCCTTCAGTCTCCCACTTGCACTAGAGTCAATAATCTAGTTTGGTACTTGCGCATCCAACACCTATGGCATTCAGCTGTTATCCATACGCATTGCTAGTGGTAAACCTAATCTCCAGATCTGACACTTCAGGTCCGTGTGTATTTGCATTTCTTTGTGTCTCTACGCATCACTCATTCACTAATGAGATGGCATTGCATAAATTTGGTCCTCCGGTGAGACCTTAGTCCCTTGAGCTCAAAACATGTTGAATCTATTGTCATACAATAGATCTTCATAGTATTAGCCCGTTTTGAACTACACCTAGTTTGTCAAACAAACTTCTTGACACAAATGCCCTCCTTTGCTGCTGCTAGAGCAGTCATATACTTAGCCTTTCGTTGTAGTATTCGTTATAATGCCTTAACTTTGGAACTCATCCAAATCTATTTGAAACTATTCTAAATCTATCATGGAACTTTCTTCCATTACATTTTGCCACTTTAACATACCGCCAAAATTGAGATAAATTTAGATTGTATCTTGCGACAAAACTAGTATCAATGTAACACTTTACAATGAACTATTGTCCAACATACATAATATATATTCTTAGTCCTTCCAAAGCACGTAAGGATATCTTTACTATTGTCCAATGATCATCTTATGAATCATTCTGGTATATGCTCATAACATTTAAAGCATGGGACATTCTGGAATTGTACATATCATGGTGTACATGATTGATCAAATCATTCATGTCATTTTACTCACCAAGTGTCAAAACACTTGAATCTCGCTTCAACCTTTTCCATGCGGCAAGAACCTTTCTCGTCGTTTCCATATTGAACTTATTCAATATTTCATATATGTACTTCGGCCCAACCATATTAGCACCTCAATCTATCTATATAGACCATATTAGCCCAATATACTGGTTTTGCCCAAATCTTCCATTAAAATCAAATTTTCAATGAAACTTCACCCGTGTCAATAAAAGATACATCATTTCCAATCAACAATATGTCTTCTACATAATGTATTAGAAATATGTCTCAGCGCTCCCACTTAATTTCTTGCAAAAGCAAGCATCTTCACCGTCTCGGATGAAACTAAACGTTTTAACAATTTCATCATGATGAAGATTCCAACTCCGCGAATGCTTATTTCAACCATTGAAATTTGCATGCTATTTTAGCATCCTTTGAATTAACAGAACCCTTTGGACCGTGCCCTATACACGTCCTAGGTAACCATTCTATTAGAAGAACGTTGTTCCGTTTGTTCAACTACCATATACAAAAACTAGCATATGTAGTGATTGCTACAATAATCCGTCCAGACTAAATATCGTTATGAAAGATCAAATCTTGTCATAGCCAACTCTTTGAACATAATCGTAAACCATTTTAACGATATGTTGAATATTTCATAGATGTGAGAACATCCACGTCTGTTTCTTTATAGATCCAAACACGGTATCTAGAGGGTCTTCCAAGTTCAGAAACTTGGTTTCTCGTGTATGGAACTATCACGGATTTTATTGCTTCTAGCCATTTTGACGGATTCAGGGCCAATCATCGCTTCTTTGCATGTAGTCGGTCCATTATTATCAAATAACAATGATTCAATCTCAAATCTTACTATTTGATCGATTACCCGAACTACGCAGTTCAATAGGAACTTAGATCGCCGTGACCACAACCTTTGGGACACGGTAGCCAAGAGCATTGCGGCCACTTCCGGGACACTTTCCGGCGCTGCGCCACTTAGCACATAAAGCTTAGGTTCAACAACCTAATCGAAGTTCTACTGTCCTCCCACTTAACTTTTCGCAAAAATTCCTTCTCAAGAAACTTGATGCTCTTAGCCACAAAAAAAACTTTTGTCTTTAGTGTTATGGAGGAATACCCAATGGTTACTTTGGGATAACCTACAAAGACGTACTTTATCCGACTTTGGTTGTAAACATTTTACATATGCCTTGCATACCAAAATTTAAGAAAAGACAAATTGGGTTTTATCCCATTCCATAACTTATATGGTGTCATTTCAACGGATCTCGATGGCGCTCTTTTCAGTGAAAAGCGGTAGTCTCTAAAGCTTAATCCTTAAAATATAATGGCAATTTTATAAATAACACCTTTGATCCTTACCATGTCAAACAAGGTTTGATTACATCTCTCGAACACTCCATACTCCTATGGTGTTTCGGGAAATGCAAGTTTTGGAACGATTCCTAAACTCTCAGGCATTTGCTAAACTTTTAACTCAAAAAATCTTCTTTTATGATCCAATCATAAACTCTTATTTTCTCGTTACAATGATTTTCACTTCATCTTGAAATTTATTTGAACATTTTCAAACATTTCATACTTCTTCCTTATCAAGTAAATATACACATATATCCACTCAAATCCTTGGTTAAAGTATATGAAGTTATAAGACCCACCACACACGGCTACACATAATTAACTATACACATCAACATGCATAATGTCCAATAAGTTAGTCGTCCGTTCTTCTTTGCCTATGAAAGGAGTTTCAATTATTTCTAGGAAATTCTTACAAGCGTCAGTTGATTCAAAATCAAAAGACTCCAAAAATCCAACATCATGGAGTTTCTTCATGTGTTTCTTTCCAATATGATTCAAACGGTGGTGTCACTCATAAGTGATCTTCTAATCATTTGTCTTGCGACATGTTTAGCATCAGTTATTATGGATGTAATTTCTCCAACAAGATTTATAGAGTTCATCCATCTTCTATGAATATGGTGATAATTTGAACAACTATTGTTCATATAACACCAGAACAGAATAACAATTATTCAAATAAATCTTGAAGGCTAGGTTTAATTCCAACGATAAACATAATAACACTTTATTTTGTTTTTGATGAGAATCATCCCATATTCATTTGCTAGTTACTCAGGCCATTGCAACTCTTGTATTGCGTTGTTCTGTATGACACTTCATACCAACCAATCAGTATCCAATACTCAAGAATCACACTGTTTAACAAGCAATGAATATACCCATAACATGTATATCATCTATATACCCGAGCTGGACATTTCCAGTCTTTTCCTTTTTCTTTTCGCCAAAATATTTTTCAGATCCTCTTTCAGCAATTCCTTTCCTTTTTAGAAGAATTTATCAACATCACTTGTGGCACCATTCATATGACACATAATCCAAAGTGTGTTAGTCAAATACTAACACCCTTTGATTCTCACTTTGATGTAGATCACCGTCATCAAATGTTTGGTGTTCTTCCAAATTCCATTCTTTAGTAATCTTATAGTGTAGTAAACATTTTACCTACATCTTCCATTCATCCTATCATGACAACTTTCATGACAAAACTACCATAGCTCATAGGGACAAACTGTCAGTACAATATTAGTTCCCAAAACCTTTTTGAGAGATTAGGACACGTAGTGTCTCCAACCTTCACAAATTCTCATACAATATGAGAACATGTTTCTCACTAAATTTTACTCTATCACATTGCAACTAAACATTGTTTCAGATATCGCTATATCTTCCACACATGATAGTTTCTGAAACAATCCTTTCAGCTCCTAGATAACCTTGATAATAACAAACAACATTTGAATATCAAGGATCATGGAGGCAAGTGTGATACTTAGACACTAACACTGGAATTGTTACTCTCGATTTAATACACATTATTAAACTTCATGGAGTAAGCAAGGTTTGCTAAAGTTTGCAATAAGACTTTAAACTTTAGATTGACACTCAAACAATATGGTACCAGTCCGTAAAGTTAAATATCCAGAATTCTATAGTTCTATTATCTCAATTATAGCTAAGCGCAAAGGTAGTAAACAAATGCCAATGACTACAACGAACTATGCAAATTCACTTTGATTTAGTTCATGATAAAATGAGTTCATCTAACTCCCACTCAAAAACAACATCCCTCGAGTCGTCTTTGGTGATTACACGAACCAAATTCACTACACCACGACCGATCATCACGTGAGGCAGTGTAGCTGCAATGGCGAGCATCTCAATATGGTTCATCATATCATCCATATGACTCGTGCTTAACCTTTCGGTCCATGTTCCGAGGCCATGTCTGTACATGCTAGGCTCGCCAAGTAGAACCTTAGTATTTGCATGTGTTTCAAGGCCATGTCTGTACATGCTAGGCTTGAAAACACCCGTTGTATGCGAACGTAGAGTCTATCACACCCGATCATCACGTGGTGTCTCGAAATGACGAACTTTCTTAACGGTGCATACTAAGGAAGAACATATAATGATCCTTGATATTAAGTGAGAGGGATCATCTTATAATGCTACCGCGGCGATCATGATCGTAACTAAGCAAAATAAGATGTATAAAAGGATAAACATCACATGCATGGATAATGTGATATGATATGGTCCTTCTCGCATTAGATCTCCATCTTGTGCGTCTTGGTATGATCTCCATCATGCCACCGGCGTGGCACCAAGGTCCATGGCGCCACCACCATGGTCGTCCTTCTCCATTACAATATATCTCATGGATATATATACATCACGCAGGCCTTAAAAAGGAAAAACCACAACCATATGGCTCTTGCCGGTTGTTTACAGTAAATCTCATTTCATACAACAATTTTGTAACAATGACCATATCACATCACATGCCCTGCAAAAACAAGTTAGACGCTTCTAAATTATCTTTGCAAATTTTACGTGGTTTTGGGCTTCCTAGGAAAGAACCGATCTTACCTACGGATAAGAACCACAACGTTGATTCGCTAGTTGTTTCTTTTCATCCCTTTCCAAGGCCCTCCGTTGCAAATGCCATATCACTAATGTTAGAGAAACTGACACCCCCAAAGCCACTTTATACGGTACAAGCCGTATGTCAAGCGTGACACGCAATCTGCGCTTAGGGCCGCTTCAATCCAACATTGCCGCAATATGAACAAGTGCACAAAAGAGGGTAACAACTAGAGGATCAACGCCCACATCTCTATGTGTTCTAACCGTACAAAGCATCTACGCATAGCCGAGGCTCTGATACCACTGAAGGGTTCGTTGCATAGAAAACAAATTTTTTCCTACGGTTGTAATAGCCAAGATCACATCTAGAAGATCACTTGTAACGGTTTGAGAAGGACTCACCCTCGAAGACCAAAAGCTTTAACGAGAACTATTCTCGTGGGTGATGTAGTCGAACACTCGCCGACCTCAAGGTCGTGATGAAGACTTGACGCCCCGAACGGGCAGCGTCTCCGTAGTCGGTCACACGTACAGATCAGTGACGACCTCCGCCCCTTGCTCCAGTTGGGCAGCGGAAGTAGTGGATCCTCGGGAACTCCAGCAGCACCACAACATAGTGGTGGTGGTGGTAGAGAAGATCTTGAGCAGGGCTTCGCCTAAGCACCGTACTCGTGAAACTGGATCAACTAGCAAGGGGAGGAAGATGCCAACCAAAGGGCATATGAGAGATGGAGGAATGAGTGTGTAGAGGGGTCTCCACCCATCTATATATAGGAGGGGGAGACAGCCCCCAAGGGGTAGCACGCCCCAAGAGGTGCCCCCACCTCTCCCCTCATCATGTGGGTGGACTCTCCACTCACAAAAACAAAGGGTCACACATTATTCCCATAACTTCCATAATTCTCCACTCAAAATTCCAAGAGTTTATCACATTAAAACACTTTTAATTATCTTGTTTAATGTCACTCAAATTAATGAACACTTCATTCAATGAGTACTTCATTGATGAACACTTCATTCAATGAACACATTAACAATTATCCCCTTGCACTATTTTGATATACCGAAACTATTCCAGCAGTTTTATCAAAACAGTCCATGTGCTGTCCAGTATATTCTCTGGCGTTCCGTATCCACTCAAACGCGTCAACGAATCCTTAAGTGTGTCACCCTACGGTTCGTGAATAAAATGGACATGACAGAGACTCTTCTCTGATCAATAATCATCAGCGGGATCTGGAGATCCATGATGACTCCCACTTACTCAACGATGAACTAGTGATCGTGTGAACCAAAACTCCGTAACCAATTCCTTTTGTCTCGCGATATTTTACTTGTCCGAGATCCGATCATTTGGTATCATCCATACCTAGTTCGATCTCGTTACCGACAAGTACTCTTTATTCGTTCCGTGATATAACATCCTCGTGAGCCAGTCACGTGCTTGCAAGCGATGTCAATGTGATATCACCGAGAGGGCCCAGAGTATATCTCTCCGTCTCCTGGGTGGACAAATCCCACTCTTGATCCACGAGCCTCAACTAACACTTTCCAAGTACCCAACGACACCTTTATAATCACCCTGTTACGGTGTGACGTTTGATGGAATCAAAGTACTCTTCCGGTGTCAGTGATTGACGTGATCTCATGGTCTAAGGATTAGGGTTACTTCGTGAAAGTTTGATACAGCAATAGAAACTTTGATGACATGATCGTATTGCTATAACTACTGTGGGTGTATGTTCATCACATCATTCTCCAATGATATGACCTTGTTATTAACGACATCCAATGTCAATGATCAGGAAACTTTGATCATCCGTTAATCAACAAGCTAGTATAAATAGAGACATTACTAGGAACCTTTTCTTTGTTTATTAAACACACATGTATTAACGTTTCCGGTTAACACAATTATAGCATGAAAATAAACATTTATCATAAACATGGAATAAGATAATAACCACTTTATTATTGCCTCTCGGGCATATTCCCTTTAGCTGCGCACATCTAAGGGCCACTTGGTGTATAAAAGACCGCCAGCCAGATCACAACTAAGGTCTCGAAAACCCATACTAAGACATGCATGTTATAAACATACACGCAACACACATGCCTAGTATGAACAGCAGGTATCATCACATAACTCTACAAAGTACTTTTTATTGATATACACATAGAGCATACAAAGATCACATGTCTGTGATCAACATTACATCATACAACGGAAGCAAATTAGGTCTAAGTACAGACAAGTTTAACAAAAGGCTTAGAGAAGCCTTGTGAACAAACATGCCCTTCCACGAGGGACCAGACTGCTGTCTGGGACTATGCTAACTTAGTCAACGTCGAGCTTCAGGTCGATGACTCCATCGGGGTCCGGGTTCTCATCTAAAACATAGAATAAGCAAACGTGAGTACAAAGTCGTACTCAGCAAGACTTACATTAGATCTATACTACTCATGCTCAAGTATCAAGGTAAAGGAGGTGGGGTTTCATCATGCAGAAGTGCTAGCTTTGACTTGGCTAATCCTGAACTACGAGTACCAGACTTGAGGTAAGAAGCGTACACGAGTCCACTACATCTCCAACCAATACACCACTATGGTGCCTTCCTCGACTTCCCCACGAGAAAGCACGCCATAGCACTCACACTTATCTTGGTGTATTTTAGAAGTATCCGGTTCAAGTTGTCTAATAATCAGGTACAGGTTCCAAGTAGTCCTTAACCGCGGACGCGGCTATTCGAATAGTTTTGTTAACCTTGCAAGGGTGTAAACTACACACACATGACCATCGGTTACCGCCAGGTCTCGCCACCGTTCAAGAGGTGACAGCGAGGATGTTCACCACGCCACTTCGCTCACAACCGGTCTATTCCAGGAGTCGACTATCTGAGTTTGCCTCCGCTCGAGAGCCCGGCCGGATCAACGAAATGGACTCAAACAATGTAGGTGACCGAGACGCCACCTCTGGCAGATGGTTTTCCTGCCTCACAGGTGCACCCACATATCTATATGATGCAACCAGTTCCTTCGTTCTTTTTCTATGCACATGTCAAATGGAAAGCCCGAACTAATGTGACTCCTAGACGTCGACACGGATCAAGGTACTAGGCCGAGAGGGGTCAGTGAGCCCAATGTGTGGTTGTACTCTTTGTCTTGGATTACCATACAAGAACTCGATGCTTAAGGCGGTGTTCAACGAGACAACCCACTGTGTACTCCTACACAGCCTCTCATCGTTCACCTTGTATTAGGGTGGATTCACCGACACAGTTTCACTTTCATCAACACCATGTTCACTATCATCCCGACTCACATCAAAATCAACCTCACTGTAACACTAAGCATGCAATAAGCTGTAACAGTTGCAGGGGCCACATGATATCAATCAACTCCTATGTCAGCTAGGATTGTGGTTTGCTTACTACTGTGACAAGATGATAGGTCATGCAAAGGATATGGGTTCAACTATGCGGTAGAATCGATATAAGATGATCTCCTAAACATGCATAAGCGAGACTGAGAGGGAATTGGGATTTTATAGACATGATCAATGGGGTTTGCTTGCCTTGCTGACGATACACGGGTCTTAATGGTGGTCTTCTTCTTCGGGGGTGATCACCGTCTCGGCAAAGCTGTTACCGGTATGTGCTAGGATCAGAGGTACCTTGCATTCATGCAAAAATTTCAAATTGCAATGCAAAAATGGGGAAAAGAAAGCCCTGAGAATTTAATTCAAATGGCCAGATAAAAATCTTTTTCCCAAAATCATTTGAACATTTGGAAAATTCCTATAAATGGTGCTGATCATTTCAAAAATGGTTTGGGAGCAATCCCATGCTCATGGAATTTTCTAATATTCAAATAGTGCCTTGGAATTAATAAAATAATCCTATTTGAGTTAAGATTCAAATTATTTGAATTTTAAAAATGTTGAAACTTTATAAGTGGCTAGTCTATTTTGTTATGAAGCCATATAAATTTTTTCAGCATTTTATAAAATGCCTTGCTATTTTATTTGGGACACAACAAATAACAGAAACAGAAAAGAGAAAGAATTAACAGAAGAATTAGAAAAAGGAATCCCAGCCCACTTACCTGGGCCTCGGGTCCAACTAACCGAGGCCAGCCCAAGCCCACACCACCCTTGTCGTCTACCCCGGCGGCGGCAAGCTGCTCGGTGGCGAGCATGCCGACGCCGGCGGCAACTGCTAGGCTGCCTGGCACCCTCCCCGCCGTCCTTATCGCGCCAGCGCGATGCCCTCGACCTCCTCCCTCACTTCCCGCTCTCCCTGTTTCTCTCCCGTGTCCTCTCTCGCCGGATTTCATCGCCGCCCGAACACTGCCGTCGCCATTGCTCCGAGAAGACGTGGCTAGTGACCTCCTCGGGCCCCTCCGTGATGTCCATCGTCTTCACCGTCGTCGTCTACGCCAAGGAGCAGAAGGAATCGAGCAGGGGTGCTCTAGGATCTCCACCCCCTTCTTCGTCATCACCTCCGGCCGCCACACGCCGCCGTTAAATTCCGGCCGCCGTGAAGCCTCCCCAAGCGCGCCACTGACTCCGTTGATTTCACGGTGAGCTTACGGTTCTCCCGAACTACTCCATCGCCCCCCTCCTTAACTCTAGCTGGATCCGCCATGAACGCAGGAGCACCTCGCCGCCGGGATGCTCGTCGTCGTGTAGCCTTGAACCCTAGAACCCCGAGGCCATGTCTAACTTGCTCCCTGTGCTCCTCTGTTTTGGTTGCAACCACGATTGTTTCAAATGGCGCTTCACAGCTAGTTACACCTCGGGCCAGTAGCTCCGCCGCCGCTAGGGCTCGTCGCCGACGACGATGCCGTGCCCCCCAGGCCTTGTTCTTGGTCCAGTTCGAAGCGCGATGCTCAGGGATCCAAAATGGTGGTCTTGGCGCATCAAGAGGACCACGGGAACGCCGTCACCAAGGACACCGCCGTCTCGGTTGGTCGTCAGAGACACGTCGCCGGCGAACTGACGTGTCCGGCGAGGTTAACCACCTTGGCCCCACCTGCAGTGTCACTGACCAGTGGGCCCAGTGGCTTAATTAAGCCACTGGATTAAATTAACCAGCCGGGTTAATTAGCCAGTGACACTGACACCCCTGGCCCACCAGTCAGCCCCCCTGACGCCAGCTTGACGTCAGCCTGACGCAATAAGTCATTTAAATGAATTTCCAGAAAATCAAATAGAATAAAAGAAATTCCAGAATTTCCAGAAAATACCCCAAACTTTGGAAATTCATAGAAAATTCATATTAACTCCAAATTGGACAAATAATATATGAAAAATGATCAGGAGAAAATAAGCTATCCAAAAATGCAAATTTCAACTATGTTTGAGTTGATTTTAAAAGGGGACCAGTAGCATATGTCATTTGATTTATTTGAAATTAATTCAAATTCAATTCAAATGATTTTGCAACTTGGACCATGGAATTATACTATATTTCAACCACACTTCAGAGGCATATCATACACATTCTCAAAAGGTTCAAATTGATCAAACCATGTCACATATAACTTGACTAAGTTTGAATTCAAATTGGAGTTTGAATTTGCAATTCAATTTGCAATATACTCCATTTAAATGGAATTGCTTCACACATCAAAGCATATACATCAAGTTTCAACCTTCAACCATGTGTTTGTGCATTGTATTTATATTGCTTCCTTGTTTGTTGTTTGTCGAGTAGAAGTGGATCCGGAGCTCGAGGCCACCCCCTTCGTTGAAGACACCGTTATCGAAACCTCGTCAGCAAGGCAAGCAAACCCCCATTGATCATGTCGATAAAATCCCATTTCCCTCTCATGTCTCGCTTATGCATTGTTTAGGATGATCACCATGATAACGTTTCTATCGCATAGTTGAAACCATATCCTTTGCATGACCTATCATCTTGTCACAGTAGTAAGCAAACCACAATCCTAGAAGATGTAGGAGTTGGTTGATATCATGTGACCCCTGCAACTATTACTGCTTATTGCATGCTTAGTGGTACAATGAGGTTGCTTATGATGTGAGTCGGGATGATAAACATGGTGTTGATGAAAGTGAAACGTGTTGGTGAATCTACCCTAATACAAGGTGAACGATGAGAGGCTGTGTAGGAGTACACAGTGGGTTGTCTCGTTGAACACCGCCTTAAGCCCGAGTTCTTGTGTGGTGATCCAAGAAGAAGAGTACAACCACACATTGGGCTCACTGACCCCTCTCGACCTACTACCTCACCCCGTTCGAACCCCAGAAGTCGCCGTATTTCGGAGTTCTGGTAGGGCTGTGGCACGGTCTGCGAAGTGGATGAACGGCTTTTCAAGACCGGCTTGGGACCCTGCACACATCGTTTGAGGCTGTACTGGAACCTCGGCCGGACTTCCATACGGATCCCCCTTAGATAGGCGACTCTCTGGACTAGAACGGAGCTGTGGGCGAAGTGTCGTGGCAACATCCTCGCCGGTACCCGTTTGAAGGGTCCCACTCCCAGGCGGTAACTGATGAGTGTGTGTGTGTAGAGGTACACCCCTGCAGGGTTAACAAAAACTATTCGAATAGCCGCGTCCGCGGTTAAGGACTGCTTGGAGAGCTGTAATCGATTATTAGACAACTTGAACTGGATACTTCTAAAATACACCAAGATAAGCGTGAGTGCTATGGTGTGCTTCTCGTGGGGAAGTCGAGGAAGTAACCATAGTGGTGTAATTGGTTGAAGAGGTGTAGTGGACTCATGTACGCTTCTTACCTCAAGTCTGGTACTCGTAGTTCAGGATTAGCCAAGTCAAAGCTGGCACTTCTGCATGTGAAACTCCACCTCCCTTTACCTTGATACATATGCATGAGTAGTATAGCTCCTATGTAAGTCTTGCTGAGTACGATTTTGTCCTCACGTTTTCTTAATCTATGTTTTAGATGAACCCACCGACCCCGATGGTGACTTTTACCCGAAGCTCGAAGAATGAAGACTCAGACCAAGACCAAGCTAGTGTAGTCCCAGTCAGACGACTGGTTCCCTCGTGGAGGGCTTGTTTTTAGATAAGGCTTCTCTAAGCCATTTGTTAAACTTGTCTGTACTTAGACCTACTTGCTTCCGCTTGTCTGTTGTAATGTTGGATCACATGCTTGTGATCTCTGTGTGCACTCTGTAAGAGTTATTAATAAAGATGTATACTTTGTAGAGAATTGCAATGATACCTGCTGTTCAAACAAGGCATGTGTGCTGCGTGTATGTTTATAACATGCATGTCTTAGTATGGGTTTTCGAGACCTTAGTTGTGATCTGGCTGGCGGTCTTTTATACACCAAGTGGCCCTTAGATGTGCGCAGCTTGGGGCATCGCGATGCGATTGTTCGAGACTCTGTCTCGTGCACACTTTGATGTATGATCGAGCCCGCCCTAGACCCCGACTAAGTGATCGGGCTGGAGTAAGTCTATGTAAGGGTTATAATACAATCGATAGTATGGTTGAGGCGACTTGTCTATGAGTATGGGAGTCCACCACCCATATCATTTAGACTTGTGTGCGGACGATGAGGACCCATTTCAGTTGATCATCCGGCCTGGATGGGATGCCCCTCACGTTCGATGCTTTCCGAGAACGTTCTGTGCTTGGCCTTGTCTGCTTAGACAAGTGGGTACGGTTCTCGGCTCTCCATATGATTGTGTTGTAGCGAGGCTTGCATACGCTAACCCCGGGTCCCGACAGACTTGGTATCAGAGCAGGACTGACTGTAGGATTATCAGCCTTGGACGAAGTCGAGTCTAGCATTCTATAGTTATATAGTTACTCTGGGTATATAAGGGAACAACGTAAGGCTTCTTTTTCTCCTTACCCTCATCGATCTGAGTTCTGAGTCACCCTCATCTTATTCTACGGGAAGATAGGACTAGGCTCACCTCTGTCTGATTAGAACATCTCGTTGTTTGCTTCCTTGTAGCCATAGGAAAGTTGTGTCCGGTTTCCTAGCATTGTTGTAATGCTGATTTCTTACATCGTATTATGTAAGTGCTGTATCTACATTGAAAGAAAATTGTTTTATTGCAATTACAGCCGTTATGCTGTCTGAATCATTCCAGGTTTCTTCAAAATCTGATGCATTTGTAAAATTCTTCCCTCCTTTTCGGTTGTCCTTTTAGAAGAACTTCTAGGTGGCATTCCCGACAGTTCCATAGAGTTTGATGTAGGTTTTCTTCTAGAAACCTATAGTGTTTCATTTGCAGCTCTTTCTCCCACTTTAGATGTCTTCTAGCCAGAAGAACCACACTAACTTTTGTGTTGGGGTACTTTGCTACTCTGACATATCTGTTGTAGCCCCTAGTAAGCCATGGTCATCCTCAGGAAAACCATCCAGTAACCCAACTCTTTAAACCTAGCCACCTGACAGATGTGTAGAGTTCATAGTAGACCTTATACCAGGCACAACCCCAAATTCCAGACGCCCATACAAAATGGCCCCACGTGAGTTAGCTGAGCTTAAAACCCAACTGGAAGCTTTGTTGGAAAAAGGCTTCATCCGCCCTAGCTCATCGCCATGGGGTTGCCCCGTTCTGTTCGTAACAAAGAAAGATGGAACAGAAAGGATGTGCGTAGACTATCGCCCGCTAAATTTAGCGACGATAAAGAACAAATATCCACTGCCCAGGATCAATGATCATTATGATCAACTTGCTGGATCCTCTGTCTTCTCCAAGACGGATTTGAGATTAGGTTATCATCAAATCAAAAATCCGAAACGAGGACATTCCCAAAACGGCTTTTACTACTCGTTATGGTCTTTACGAGTACACCGTCATGTCCTTTGGTTGACCAATGCCCCCGCCACTTTCTCACGCATGATGAACTCGATCTTCATGGAGTATTTGGACCAGTTCGTCGTGGTTTACCTCGATGACATCCTTATATACTCGAAGAACGAAGAAGAACATGCCGAACACCTAAGGCTGGTATTGATGAAACTTAGAGAGCATCGCCTGCATGCTAAATTCTCCAAGTGTGAATTTTGGCTACCAGAAGTGACCTACTTAGGCCACGTGATTTCTGCAAAAGGCATTGCTGTGAATCCCGAGAGAGTTCAGGCCGTCCTTGACTGGACTCCACCTGAATCGGTTAAGCAAGTTAGGAGTTTTCTTGGCCTAGCCAGCTATTGCCGTCGCTTCGTCGAGAACTTTTCTAAAGTAGCAAAGCCTCTGACTGAACTCCTCAAGAAAGATAAGAAATTCCCATGGACTTCCAAGTGCGAGGAAAGCTTTCAAGAGATAAAAAGAAGATTGACTTCTGCACCCGTACTTGCACCTCCAGACACCAAAAAGGATTTCGAGATCTATTGTGACGCATCACGGCAAGGGTTAGGATGCATACTTCTGCAAGATCGACATGTGGTAGCTTATGCTTCACGCCAGTTGCGGCCACATGAAGAGAACTATCCTACCCATGACCTTGAACTCGCTGCCGTAGTTCATGCCCTAACAACTTGGCGACATTACCTCCTTGGTAATCGTTGTGAGATTTATTCCGACCACCAAAGCCTCAAATATATTTTCACCCAGCCAGATCTTAATCTCAGGCAAAGACGCTGGATTGAGTTGATAAAAGATTACGACGTAGTAATTTCTTACACCCCAGGCAAAGCCAATGTCATGGCTGATGCACTAAGTCGTAAGTCGTACTGTAACAACCTCATGTTACAGCAGTATCAACCACTTCTTCATGAGGAATTTCGAAAGCTTAATCTCGAGATTGTTCCTCGTGGATCTCTTTTCAACTTGGTGGCGAAACCAAACCTTGAGGATCAAATCATAGTTGCCCAAAGACGTGCACGAGGTGTACGCCGGATCAAGGAGAACATTGCTAGCGGAGTTGCTAAATGTTTCTCCACAGATAGTAAAGGAACGGTATTCTTTGGAAATCGTTTGGTAGTACCTAAGAATAGGGAACTAAGGCAACTCATCCTCAAAGAAGCCCATGACACACCCCTCTCGATTCAACCCGGTAGCACAAAAATGTACCGAGATCTACGCCAGAGATTTTGGTGGACCATGATGAAGAGAGACATTGCTCAATTTGTTGCCGAATGTGATGTTTGTCGTCGCATTAAGGCAGAACACCAAAGACCCGCTGGTACACTTCAACCTTTGCCTATTCCAGAGTGGAAATGGGACAAAGTTGGTATGGACTTCATCACCGGCTTTCCAAAAACCCAGAAAGGAAACGATGCCATCTTCGTTGTCATAGATAGGCTTTCCAAAGTTGCTCACTTCCTTCCGGTTCGCTAGTCTATAACTGCTAGCCAGTTAGCGGACTTGTACATCTCTAGAATTGTATCCCTTCACGGTGTTCCTTTGGAAATCAATTCTGATCGCGGTAGCCTTTTCACCTCTAGATTTTGGGGAAGCTTCCTGCGTGCTATGGGAACTCATCTCTCCTTTAGTACAGCTTTTCATCCTCAGTCTAGTGGTCAAGTCGAAAGGGTTAACCAAATTTTGGAAGACATGCTCAGAGCTTGTGTTATCTCATTCGGAAAGAATTGGGATAAATCTCTTCCATTTGCCGAATTTGCTTATAACAATAGTTTTCAATCTAGTCTGAACATGGCTCCTTTTGAACTCCTTTATGGACGACGATGTCGAACACCTTTAAACTGGTCAGAAACCGGTGAAAGACAATTCTTTGGACCGGACATGATCAAGGAAGCAGAAGAGCAAGTTCGCATTGTTCGTGATCAATTGAAAGCAGCCCAGCCTCGTCAGAAAAGCTACTATGATCGTCATCATAGGCAAGAGAGCTACAATCTGGATGAGAAGGCTTACCTTCGGGTTACTCCTCTGAAGGGAACCCAACGTTTCGGTATCAAAGTCAAGTTGGCCCCACGTTACATCGGACCTTTCCACATTATTGCTAAACGTGGAGAAGTTGCCTACCAACTTGAACTACCCCCGCACCTTTGCCGAGTACATGATGTATTCCATGTGTCACAACTCAGGCGTTGCTTCAAGGACCCCATCCGCGAAGTCGACCATGAAACGATTGATCTCCAAGATGACCTTTCTTATCGAGAATACCCTGTTCGTATTCTTGATTCAGCAGAGCGTGTCACTCGCCGAAAGAAGATCAAGTTTCTGAAAGTTCAGTGGTCACATCACTCAGAGAAAGAAGCCACGTGGGAAAGAGAAGACCGTCTCCGTGCCGAGTACCCCTCCTTCCTCCCGCAGACTTCTGAATCTCGAGACGAGATTCTTTTGAGTGGGGGCGAGTTGTCACAACCCCAAGTTAGGTATGTGCTAGGATCAGAGGTACCTTGAATTCATGCAAAAATTTCAAATTGCAATTCAAAAATGGGGAAAAGAAAGCCCTGAGAATTTAATTCAAATGGCCAGATAAAAATCTTTTTCCAAAAATCATTTGAACATTTGGAAAATTCCTATAAATGGTGCTGATCATTTCAAAAATGGTTTGGGAGCAATCCCATGCTCATGGAATTTTCTAATATTCAAACAGTGCCTTGGAATTAATAAAATAATCCTATTTGAGTTAAGATTCAAATTATTTGAATTTTAAAAATGTTGAAACTTTATAAGTGGCTAGTCTATTTTGTTATGAAGCCATATAAATTTTTTCAGCATTTTATAAAATGCCTTGCTATTTTATTTGGGACACAACAAATAACAGAAACAGAAAAGAGAAAGAATTAACAGAAGAATTAGAAAAAGGAATTCCAGCCCACTTACCTGGGCCTCGGGTCCAACTAACCGAGGCCAGCCCAAGCCCACACCACCCTTGTCGTCTACCCCGGCGGCGGCAAGCTGCTCGGTGGCGAGCATGCCGACGCCGGCGGCAGCTGCTAGGCTGCCTGGCACCCTCCCCGCCGTCCTTATCGCGCCAGCGCGATGCCCTCTACCTCCTCCCTCACTTCCCCCTCTCCCTGTTTCTCTCCCGTGTCCTCTCTCGCCGGATTTCATCGCCGCCCGAACACTGCCGTCGCCATTGCTCCGAGAAGACGTGGCCAGTGACCTCCTCGGGCCCCTCCGTGATGTCCATCGTCTTCGCCGTCGTCGTCTACGCCAAGGAGCAGAAGGAATCGAGCAGGAGTGCTCTAGGATCGCCACCACCTTCTTCGTCATCACCTCCGGCCGCCGCACGATGCCGTTAAATTCCGGCCGCCGTGAAGCCTCCCCAAGCGCTCCACTGACTCCGTTGATTTCACGGTGAGCTTACGGTTCTCCCGAACTACTCCATCGTCCCCCTCCTCAACTCTAGCCGGATCCACCATGAACGCAGGAGCACCTCGCCGCCGGGATGGTCGTCGTCGTGCAGCCTTGAACCCTAGAACCCCGAGGCCATGTCTAACTTGCTCCCTGTGCTCCTCTGTTTCGGTTGCAACCACGATTGTTTCAAATGGCGCTTCACAGCTAGTTCCACCTCGGGCCAGTAGCTCCGCCGCCGCTAGGGCTCGTCGCTGACGACGATGCCGTGCCCCCCAGGCCTTGTTCTTGGTCCAGTTCGAAGCGCGATGCTCAGGGCTCCAAAATGGTGGTCTTGGCGCATCAAGAGGACCACGGGAACGCCGTCACCAAGGACACCGCCGTCTCGGTTGGTCGCCGGAGACACGTCGCCGGCGAACTGACGTGTCCGGCGAGGTTAACCACCTTGGCCCCACCTGCAGTGTCACTGACCAGTGGGCCCAGTGGCTTAATTAAGCCACTGGATTAAATTAACCAGCCGGGTTAATTAGCAAGTGACACTGACACCCCTAGCCCACCTGTCATCCCCCCCTGACGCCAGCTTGACGTCAGCCTGACGCAATAAGTCATTTAAATGAATTTCCAGAAAATCAAATAGAATTAAAGAAATTCCAGAAATTCCAGAAAATACCCCAAACTTTGGAAATTCATAGAAAATTCATATTGACTCCAAATTGGACAAATAATATATGAAAAATGATCAGGAGAAAATAAGCTATCCAAAAATGCAACTTTCAACTATGTTTAAGTTGATTTTAAAATGGGACCAGTAGCATATGTCATTTGATTTATTTGAAATTAATTCAAATTCAATTCAAATGATTTTGCAACTTGGACCATGGAATTATACTATATTTCAACCACACTTCAGAGGCATATCATACACATTCTCAAAAGGTTCAAATTGATCAAACCATGTCACATATAACTTGACTAAGTTTGAATTCAAATTGGAGTTTGAATTTGCAATTCAATTTGCAATATACTCCATTTAAATGGAATTGCTTCACACATCAAAGCATATACATCAAGTTTCAACCTTCAACCATGTGTTTGTGCATTGTATTTATATTGCTTCCTTGTTTGTTGTTTGTCGAGTAGAAGTGGATCCGGAGCTCGAGGCCACCCCCTTCGTTGAAGACACCGTTATCGAAACCTCGTCAGCAAGGCAAGCAAACCCCCATTGATCATGTCGATAAAATCCCATTTCCCTCTCATGTCTCGCTTATGCATTGTTTAGGATGATAACCATGATAACGTTTCTATCGCATAGTTGAAACCATATCCTTTGCATGACCTATCATCTTGTCACAGTAGTAATCAAACCACAATCCTAGCAGATGTAGGAGTTGGTTGATATCATGTGACCCCTGCAACTGTTACTGCTTATTGCATGCTTAGTGGTACAATGAGGTTGCTTATGATGTGAGTCGGGATGATAAACATGGTGTTGATGAAAGTGAAACGTGTTGGTGAATCTACCCTAATACAAGGTGAACGATGAGAGGCTGTGTAGGAGTACACAGTGGGTTGTCTCGTTGAACACCGCCTTAAGCCCGAGTTCTTGTGTGGTGATCCAAGAAGAAGAGTACAACCACACATTGGGCTCACTGACCCCTCTCGACCTAGTACCTCACCCCGTTCGAACCCCAGAAGTCGAAGTAGTTCGGAGTTCTGGTAGGGCTGTGGCATGGTCTGCGAAGTGGATGAACGGCTATTCAAGACCGGCTTGGGACCCTGCACTGGAACCTCGGCCGGACTTCCATACGGATCCCCCTCAGATAGGAGACTCTCTGGACTAGAACGGAGCTGTGGGCGAAGTGTCGTGGCAACATCCTCGCCGGTACCCGCTTGAAGGGTCCCACTCCCAGGCGGTAACTGATGAGTGTGTGTGTGTAGCGGTACACCCCTGCAGGGTTAACAAAAACTATTCGAATAGCCGCGTCCGCGGTTAAGGACTGCTTGGAGAGCTGTGCTCGATTATTAGACAACTTGAACTGGATACTTCTAAAAAAAACACCAAGATAAGCGTGAGTGCTATGGTGTGCTTCTCGTGGGGAAGTCGAGGAAGTAACCATAGTGGTGTAATTGGTTGAAGAGGTGTAGTGGACTCGTGTACGCTTCTTACCTCAAGTTTGGTACTCGTAGTTCAGGATTAGCCAAGTCAAAGCTGGCACTTTTGCAAGTGAAACTCCACCTCCCTTTACCTTGATACATATGCATGAGTAGTATAGCTCCTATGTAAGTCTTGCTGAGTACGATTTTGTACTCACGTTTGCTTAATCTATGTTTTAGATGAACCCACCGACCCCGATGGTGACTTTTACCCGAAGCTCGAAGAATGAAGACTCAGACCAAGACCAAGCTAGTGTAGTCCCAGTCAGACGACTGGTTCCCTCGTGAAGGGCTTGTTTTTAGATAAGGCTTCTCTAAGCCATTTGTTAAACTTGTCTGTACTCAGACCTACTTGCTTCCGCTTGTCTGTTGTAATGTTGGATCACATGCTTGTGATCTCTGTGTGCACTCTGTAAGAGTTATTAATAAAGATGTATACTTTGTAGTGAATTGCAATGATACCTGCTGTTCATACAAGGCATGTGTGCTGCGTGTATGTTTCTGTCGGGACCCGGGGTTAGCGTATGCAAGTACAGCCAAGACATAGTCATATGGAGAACCGAGAACCGTACCCACTTGTCTAAGCAGACAAGGCCAAGCACAGAACGTTCTCGGAAAGCATCGTATGTGAGGGGCATCCCATCCAGGCCGGATGATCAACTGAGATGGGTCCTCATCGTCCACACACAAGTCTAATGATATGGGTGGTGAACTCCCATATTCAAAGACAAGTCGCCTCAACCATACTATCGACTAACTCAAAACTCTTACATAGACTTACTCCAGCCCGATCACTTAGTCGGGGTCTAGGGCGGGCTCGATCATACCACAAAGTGTGCACGAGACGGAGTCTCGAGCAATCGCATCGCGATGCCCCAAGCTGCGCACATCTAAGGGACACTTGGTGTATGAAACACCGCCAGCCAGAACACAACTAAGGTCTCGAAAACCCATACAAATACATGCATGTTATAAACATACACGCAGCACACATGCCTTGTATGAACAGCAGGTACCATTGCAATTCTCTACAAAGTGTACAATTTTATTGATAACTCTTATAGAGTGCAAACAGAGATCACAAACATGTGATCCAACATTACAACACAAACGGAAGCAAATTATGTCTGAGTACAGACAAGTTTAACAAATGGCTTAAGAAGCCTTATTTAAACACAAGCCCTCCACGAGGGAACCAGTCGTCTGACTGGGACTAGACTAGTTGGTCTTCAGTCATCCAGCTCGATGAAGAAGCCACCTTTGGGGTCAGTGGCATCATCTAAAACATAGATTAAGCAAACATGAGTACAAAGTCGTACTCAGCAAGACTTACATAGGAGCTATACTACTCATGCACATGTATCAAGGTAAAGGGAGGTGGGGTTCACTTGCAGAAGTGCCAGCTTTGACTTGGCTAATCCTGAACTACGAGTACCAGACTTTGAGGTAAGAAGCATACACGAGTCCACTACATTCTCCAACCAATACACCACTATGGTGCCTTCCTCGACTTCCCCACGAGGAAGCACGCCATAGCACTCACACTTATCTTGGTGTGTTTTAGAAGTATCCAGTTCAAGTTGTCTAATAATCAAGCTAACCTTTCCAAGCAGTCCATAACCGTGGACACGGCTATTCGAATAGTTTTGTTAACCCTGCAGGGGTGTACCGCTACACACACATGATCATCATTTACCGCCTTTGTACTCGACACCGTTCAAGAAGTGTCGGCGAGGATGCTCACCACAACTGTTATCTCATAGCCGATCTAGTCCGAGAAAGCCGCCTACTTGGGTTGGTTACCACTATCGTGAACCCGGCCGGTTTACCGAAGTGGACCCAAGTGATGTGTGCGTGGTGCATAAGCCGATCTCGGATGAGCCGTTCTCTCACTTAGCAACCAGGCCACAGACCTACCAGAACTCCGAACTATTGCGACATCTGGACATCGAAAGGGATGAGTTAGTAAGCTGAGAGGGGTCAGTGAGCCCAATGTGTGGTTGTACTCTTCATCTTGGATCACCACACAAGAACTCGTACTAGGGCGGTGTTCAACGAGACAACCCACCGTGTACTCCTACACAGCCTCTCATCGTTCACCTTGTATTAGGGTCGATTCACCAACACTTTTCTACCAACATCAACATGATCATTCCCATCCCGACTCACATCACAGTAACATCATGGTATCATACTAAGCATGCAATAAGCAGTAAAATTGCAGGGGCCACATGATATCAAACAAGTCCTACATTTGCTAGGATTGTGGTTTGCTTACTACTGTGACAAAATGATAGGTCATGCAAAGGAATGGGTTCATCTATGCGGTAGAAACGAATCATGGTGATCATCCTAAACAATGCATAAGCGAGACATGAGAGGGAAGTGGGATTTTATCGACATGATCAATGGGGGTTTGCTTGCCTTGCTGACGAGGTTCGGGTTCTGGGTCTTCAACGAATGGGGCAGCCTCCTGCTCCGGTTCCACCTCTACTCGACAAACAACAAGCAAAGTAGCAAAGTAAATACAATGCACAAACACATGATGGAAGTTTGAATCTTGATGTATATGCTTTGATGTGTGAAGCAATTCCATTTAAATGGAGTATATTGCAAATTGAATTGCAAATTCAAACTCCACATTTGAATTCAAATTAACCAAGTTGCATGTGACATTGTTTGATCATTTTGAATCATCTTCAAATGTGTATGACATGCCTCTGATGTGTGGTTGAATTGTAGCATAATTCCAAGGTCCAAGTTGCAATAGCATTTTATTTGAATTTGAATTAATTCCAAATAATTCAAATGACATATGCTACTGGTCCCATTTTAAAATCAACTCCAACATAGTTGAAAGTTGCATATTTGGAAAGATAATTTTCTCCTGATCATTTTTCATATATTATTTGTCCAATTTGGAGTTAATATGAATTTTCTATGAATTTCCAAAGTTTGGGGTATTTTCTGGAATTTCTGGAATTTCTTTAATTCAAATAATCTCTGAAAATTCATTTAAATGATTTAATGCGCCAGGCTGACGTCAGGGGGGGGGGGGGGGCTGACAAGGGGTCCCACCTCTCAGTGGCTGAGTGATTTAAACCGTGGGGTTAAGTTAATCCAGTGGCTTAATTAAGCCACTGGGCCCACTGGTCAGTGACCTAGGGGGTCATTAGGGGGTGATTAACGTGGGGGGGGGGGGTTTGGCTGACACGCCGGTGGCTAAACGCCGGCGACTGGAGCCGCGGCGGCGCTGCTCGGGATCACGTTCCCGTGCATCATTCGATGCGCTGAGACCACGGGAGCGTAGCCCATGCTCTCGCGCGTCGTCTGGTGCACGCGGGCGACCTCGGGGGTGACCAAGGCGACGACGTCTTCAAAGGTGGCGGCGGCCGGAGGCACAGGCTCGACGGAGAGGTGGCTGTGAGGGGAGAGCTTGGGCTTGATCTAGCGTTTTGGAACGCTGGGATCACCAGGAAGACGAAGGACAAGGCCGCGGGAACGACGGCCTAACGGTTGCTTGCCGACGACGGGCACGGCGGCGCTGCACCTCGGTGTTCATGGCGAACGACGACAGGGAGCGGGAGGGAGACCACGGAGTAGTTCTAGCGAACTGGGAGCTCACCGTGAATCCAACTGAAGCGGTGGCAAAGTCGGAGGAGCTCGGGGTTGGCCGGAATTGAAGGAAGCTCGCGGCGGCTCCGGCGATGAAGATGTTGAAGCTCACGTCGTCTGCGTTGGCGTTGAGCTTCGATTGACTTGGGGGAACGACGGAGTCGACGGTGCTGGAGCGACTAGACACGGCGGCAAGGCTGGAGGAGCTCAGTCGCCACGTCGGTGCACTGCGGCGCCCGGCTAGGGTTTCTGTGGCGGAGCGATTTCTTCGCGGGGAGAAGAACCAGAGGGCGAGGAGGGGGAAAGTGAGGCGCGGGGCGTCTCCTGGTGTGATAAGGACGCCTGGGGAGGCCTGGAAACTTGAAGACGTCGCGGTGGCGTCCACGGCGTCGGCGCCTCGCCACCGAGCTGCTTGGGCGCGCGGGGGAAGAAGACGACAGGCGAGGGGAGGTGGGCTGGGCCGCTGGGGAACAAGTCGGGCCTCTTTGCAGGTAAGCCCCCTTCTCTTTTTTTCTGTTTTTCTGTTTTCTTCTGACATTTGTTCTGTTTAGCTAAATAAAATAGCTAAACATTTTATTAAATGCTGAAAAATTTTATATGGCTTCATAATAATATAGACTAGCCACTTATAAAGTTTCAACATTTTTAAAATTCAAATAATTTGAATCTTAAATCAAATAGGGGTATTTCTTTAATTCCAAGGCACTGTTTGAATATTTGAAAAATCTATGAGCATGGGATGGGTCCCACATCACTTGATATGTGATCAACACCATTTATAAGACTTTTCAAAAATCTAACATGAATTTTAGGAGAAGATTTTAATCTGGCCTTTTGAATTAATTCATCTGGGGGGTGTTCCTTCTCCCATTTTGATTTTGAAGTTGATTTCAAAGGTTTCTTTTGAAAATTTTTACATGATGCAAGGTTACTTTGATCCTAGCACATTACCTAACAGAGGGTTCTGACAGTATGTTTATAACATGCATGTCTTAGTATGGGTTTTCGAGACCTTAGTTGTGATCTGGCTGGAGTGGACCTTAGATGTGCGCAGCTTGGGGCATCGCGATGCGATTGTTCGAGACTCTGTCTCGTGCACACTTTGATGTATGATCGAGCCCGCCCTATACCTCGACTAAGTCATCGGGCTGGAGTAAGTCTATGTAAGGGTTATAATACAATCGATAGTATGGTTGAGGCGACTTGTCTATGAGTATGGGAGTCCACCACCCATATCATTTAGACTTGTGTGCGGACGATGAGGACCCATTTCAGTTGATCATCCGGCCTGGATGGGATGCCCCTCACGTTCGATGCTTTCCGAGAACGTTCTGTGCTTGTCCTTGTCTGCTTAGACAAGTGGGTACGGTTCTCGGCTCTCCATATGATTGTGTTGTAGCGAGGCTTGCATACGCTAACCCCGGGTCCCGACAAATAGAATGCACAATCACATGTTTAAGTTGTTACATGATGTGAATGGTATTGATGTGACCTAGGTTCAATTTGTCACATTTTAATTGAAGTTGATTTGAAAAGTTAATTCAAATTCAAACTCCAAATGTTATTCAAATTAGGTCAACTTGCATTTGCTAATGTTTGATCATTGTATACCATGTCATCATGTGTGGGATAAGCTTCTGAAGTACAAGTGATCATATGTGCATTGCAATGGTTAAAATTTGAATTGTATTTGAATTAAATTTGAAAATTAATTCCAATTAAGCCAAATAGCAAAAGCTACTGGTCCCATTTTAAAATCAACTCAAACATGGTTGAAAGTTGCATATTTGGATAGAGAATTTTATGCTGATCATTTTTCATATATTATTTGTCCAATTTGGAGTTCATATGAATTAGTTATGATTTTCCAAAGTTTAATCAATTTTCTGTAATTTATGGAATAATTTAAATCTCTGGAAAACCTTTATTGCGTCAGCATGAGGTCAGGGTGACGTGGGGGGAGGCTTCTGACTGGTGGGCCATCCCTGTCAGCCTCTCTGTGATTAAACCCGTGGTTAAGATTAAACAGGGGGTTTAATTAGTGGGCAGGGCCCACTGTCAGTGAGTGCTTAGGGTTAGGATTTGGGTTGGTTTAGCTCTAAGTGACCGGCAGCTTGACGCCGGCGGCTCGGGCACGGCGGCGCTCTCGCCGGACGGGGTTTTTGGCCACGGGAGGAGGCGTGGTTGGTACGGGGAGGAAGCTGGGGCTCGCGCGCGTCCACCTGTGCCATCAGGGCAACGCGGGTAGGTCTGTGGCCACGGCTACGACGGCAATGGCGGCGGCCGGCGTCGGTTGAAGAGGGAATCGGGCACGGGGGGCATGGGGGATAGCGGGAGCAGGGGGTTTTGAACCGGAAGCTCACCCTGGATCGAATGGTGAGGACGGCGGAGTCGGGGGAAGCAGCACGGCGGCGCAATCGACGACGAGCTCCACTGCGGCCGGCGGCAAGTCGGTGAAGATAGCGACGTCCTCGGGTCCTCTGGGTTCGATTCCGTGCTTGGGGAGACAAATTCGACGTCTCTGGTGCTCCTGGACACTTCAGCTCGGCGAGAGGAGGTCGTTGGCCATGTGCTTTCCACGGCGGCGCTCCGGTGGGCTCACTGTCGGCGGCGAATTCGCAAAGCAGAGAAGGGGGAATGGAGCTGGAGGAGGGGGAAAGGGTGCGGGGCTCCTGGACGAGCTGCGTGGCGCGAGTAGGGGCTTCGCGGAGGCCTAGAAGAGCCACGTCGTCGCGCTGGCGTCGCCGGCTTCCTCCCAGCTCGCCACCGAGCTGGTTGAGGAAGACGACAAGGGTTCGTGGGATTGGGCCGGGGAAGGAGTGAGTTGGACCTGCGGCCTGGCCGGGTGGGCTTGCTTTCCTTTTTCTTTTCTTCTGTTTTTTTTCTGTAATTTGTTTTGCCCCAAATAAAAAATAGCAAGGCATTTTTGTTAAATGCCCAAATACTTTTAAAAATCCTAGATGACCAGTAGCTAGTCACACATAGGATTTGGACATTTTGGAAATTCAATAAATTTGAATTCCAATACAAATAGGGGTTTATTTCATTTCCAAAGCCACTGTTTGAATATTAGAAAATTCCATGTGCATGGGATTGATCCCAAACCACTTTTAAAATGATCAGCAACATTTCTAGGAATTTTCCAAGCATTCAAATGATTTTTGGAAAAATATTTTTATCTGGCCATTTGATTTAAATTTTCTAGGGCTTTTCTTTCCCCATTTTGAATTTCCTTTTGAATTTTTGACATGATGCAAAGGGATCAAACAAACCTAGCACTTACCCTAGTTGGGGTTCTGACAACTCGCGCCCACTCAAAAGAATCTCGTCCCGAGATTCAGAAGTCTGCGGGAGGAAGGAGGGGTACTCGACACGGAGGCGGTCTTCTCTTTCCCAGGTTCCCTTCAGAGGAGTAACCCGAAGGTAAGCCTTCTCATCAAGATTGTAGCTCTCCTTTCTATGATGACGATCATAGTAGCTTTTCTGACGAGACTGAGCGTCTTTCAATCGATCACGAACAATGCGAACTTGCTCTTCTGCTTCCTTGATCATATCCGGTCCAAAGAGTTGTCTTTCACCGGTTTCTGACCAGTTTAGGGGTGTTCGACATCGTCGTCCGTAGAGGAGTTCAAAAGGAGCCATGTTCAGACTAGATTGAAAACTGTTGTTATAAGCAAATTCGGCGAAAGGAAGAGATTTCTCCCAATTCTTTCTGAATGAGATAACACAAGCTCTGAGCATGTCTTCCAAAATTTGATTAACCCTTTCAACTTGACCGCTAGACTGAGGATGGAAAGTTGTACTAAAGGATAGATGAGTCCACATAGCATTTTGAAAGCTTCCCCAAAATCTAGAGGTGAAAAGGCTGCCACGATCAGAATTGATTAACAAAGGAACACCGTGAAGAGACACAATTCTAGAGATGTACAAGTCCGCTAACTAGCTAGCAGTTATAGACTCGCGAACGGGAAGGAAGTGAGCAACTTTGGAAAGTCTATCAATGATCACGAAGATGGCATCGTTTCCTTTCTGGGTTTTTGGAAAGCCGGTGATGAAGTCCATACCGACTTTGTCCCATTTCCACTCGGGAATAGGCAAAGGTTGAAGTGTACCAGCAGGTCTTTGGTGTTCTGCCTTAATGCGACGACAAACATCACATTCAACAACAAATCGAGCAATGTCTCTCTTCATCCTAGTCCACCAAAATCTCTGGCGTAGATCTCGGTACATTTTTGTGCTACCGGGATGAATCGAGAGGGGGTGTGTCATGGGCTTCTTTGAGGATGAGTTGCCTTAGATCCTTATTCTTAGGTACTACCAAACGATTTTCAAAGAATACCATTCCTTTGCTATCTGTGGAGAAACATTTAGCAACTCCGCTAGCAATGTTCTCCTTGATCCGGCGAACACCTCGTGCACGCCTTTGGGCAACTACGATTTGATCCTCAAGGGTTGGTTTCGCCACCAAGTTGAAAAGAGATCCACGAGGAACAATCTCAAGATTAAGCTTGCGAAATTCCTCATGCAGAGGTGGTTGATACGGTTGTAACATGAGGTTGTTACAATACGACTTACGACTTAGTGCATCAGCCATGACATTGGCCTTGCCTGGGGTGTAAGAAATTACTACGTCGTAATCTTTTATCAACTCAATCCAGCGTCTTTGCTTGAGATTAAGATCTGGCTGGGTGAATATGTATTTGAGGCTTTGGTGGTCGGAATAGCTCTCACAACGATTACCAAGGAGGTAATGTCGCCAAGTCTTCAGGGCATGAACTACGGCAGCGAGTTCAAGATCATGGGTAGGATAGTTCTCTTCATGTGGCCGCAACTGGCGTGAAGCATAAGCTACCACATGTCGATCTTGCATAAGTATGCATCCTAACCCTTGCCGTGAAGCATCACAATAGATATCGAAATCCCTTTTGGTGTCTGGAGGTGCAAGTATGGGTGCAGAAGTCAATCTTCTTTTTAGCTCTTGAAAGCTTTCCTCGCACTTGGGAGTCCATTGGAATTTCTTATCTTTCTTGGGGAGTTCAGTAAGAGGCTTTGCAACTTTGGAAAAGTTCTCGACGAAGCGACGGCAATAGCTGGCTAGGCCAAGAAAACTCCTAACTTTCTTAACCGATTCAGGTGGAGTCCAGTCAAGGACGACCTGAACTCTCTCGGGATTGACTGCAACACCTTTCGCAGAAATCACGTGGCCTAAGTAGGTCACTTCTTGTAGCCAAAATTCACACTTGTAGAACTTGGCATAAAGGCGATGCTCTCTAAGTTTCATCAATACCAACCTAAGATGTTCTGCGTGCTCTTCTTCGTTCTTCGAGTAGATGAGAATGTCATCAAGATAAACCACAACAAATTTATCTAGGTACTCCATGAAGATCGAATTCATTAAGCGCGAGAATGTGGCGGGGGTATTGGTTAAACCGAAGGACATGACGGTGTACTCGTAAAGACCATAACGAGTAGTGAAAGCCGTTTTGGGAATGTCCTCATTTCGGATTTTGATTTGATGATAGCCTAATCTCAAATCCATCTTGGAGAAGACAAAGGATCCTGCAAGTTGATCATAAAGATCATTGATCCTGGGCAATGGTTACTTGTTCTTTATCGTCGCTAGATTTAGCGGGCGATCGTCTACGCACATCCTTTCTATTCCATCTTTCTTCGTTACGAACAGAACGGGGCAACCCCATGGCGATGAGCTAGGGCGGATGAAGCCTTTTGCCAACGAAGCATCAAGTTGGGTTTTTAGCTCAGCTAACTCATGTGGGGCCATTCTGTATGGACGTCTCGAGATTGGGGTTGTGCCTGGTATAAGATCAACTATGAATTCTACACATCTGTCGGGTGGCATTCCTGGCAGCTCTTCAGGAAAGACATCCGGGAAGTCACGAACCACCGGAACATGTTCAAGGTCTGGAAGGGGAAGCACATTCAAAGTATGCATCTGGATTCTAGAGCTGGGTGATGTGTAGTCAATGGTCTGGCCTGAAGGATGGGTGAGTTTAACTGACATGGCTTTACAATCAAGGAAAGCATTCTTCCTTGATAACCAATCCATTCCTAGGATGACATCAATGTCCGAAGATTTGAGGGCTATAAGAGAAGTAAGGAATACTAAACCCTCAATTGCAATTTGATTGCCATGGCTTACTCTATTAGTTTTCCACTTTGAACCAGGAGTTTGAATGATCATTGGAGAAAACATTTCTTCAAAAGGAAACTCATGACGAAGTGCATAACTCTCCGACATGAATGAATGAGAAACTCCTGGATCGAAAAGAACGGAGGCGGAAACATGATTGACTGGGAGTGTGCCATGAATGACGTCAGAAGCATCAGTGGTTTCCTCAACTGAGATTTGGTTCACACAACCACTACTTGTGGATGAAGGCTTTGCTAGAAAGGCTTTGGTGGTTGATTTCTTTGGAGGCTTGGGTCGGGAATGACGTGGTGCCATCAAGACCTGAGGGCATTGACGATAGTAATGGCCTGGAAGACCACACTTAAAGCATACCCTGTCTGAATTGCTGGGAGTGGGATTACTTGGCTGCACACCATCATTCCGGGGTGGAACAATGTGTTGAGGTGGATGGCATATATTTGGTGGTGGCCTCTGGAGAAGGTTTTGAGGTATGGCTCTGGTTGGAATCCAAATTCTGCGTTTCTGAGGGGCTGAACTTGAAGAAGGGGCAAGCTCAAGAGCATGCTTACGGAACTCCTCGAAAATTTCATTGCCATGCTCAGCTCTGAAGGATCTGTTGACTAAATCCTCAAAGGTGGCAAATTCGATGAGGTTGAGATCATGACGAAGGATGGGGCTAAGTCCCTTGCGGAACCTTGCCTACTTTCTGGCATCGGTGGTGATCCCATCTTGGGCATAACGAGCAAGACGGTTGAACTCTCTCACATACTCGTGAATGGACATCTCTCCTTGAGTCAGGTTGCAGAACTCTTCCTTCTTGCGCTCCATCAACTCATCTAGAAGGTGGTACCCTCGAAAGGCAACACAGAACTCCTGCCAAGTCACTAGGTGACTATCTGGCTGCATAGCAACATAGTTCTCCCACCATTCAGCGGCAGCACCTTCTAGAAAGTATGCCGCGAATATAACTCGGTCATCGGGAGCAACATGTGCTGAATCAAGATTACGCTCGATGGAATGGAGCCAATCATCAGCTTCAAGGGGCTCAGAAGAACATCGAAATACCGGTGGCTTGAGGAGGATGAAGTCCTGAATGCTCACAACCACATTGCAATGACGTGAGGTATTCTGCTTGATGAGCTCCAGAAGACGTGTTTGGTCACATTGATTCTTCTCAGCTTCCATCATGATTTCCGCCGCAGAAGGCGGTGGTGGAGGTGCATCATCATTTCGATTCCGAACAAGGTCTCGATTCCGACGAACAGCACTACGAGTTCCACCTGACATCCTGTGTGATAAAAATCAACAATCAGAACAGGTTGAATGATGGATTCAAGGATAGCAAGACATGATGAAGGCGGAAAAGATTGTAATGCCAAGGCAAAGATTCATAGAAACTCGGAATAAATCCGGCAGCATAACGGCTACACCGGAATGGAAAATGAAACAATCTCGAGGAGATTGGACAGAACTTCCTCAAGGAACTCAAACACGAAGACTCTGGACAACCACAACAATCCTACGGCTAAAAGGAAGCACTCAGCGAGATGTTCTAGTCAGACATAGATGAGCCTAGTCCTATCATCCCGTAGAAAAGGTAAGGGTGACTCAGAACTCAGATCGATGAGGGTAAGGAGAAAAAGAAGTCTTATGTTGTTCCCTTATATACCCAAGTAACTATATAACTATAGAATGCTAGACTCGACTTTGACCAAGGGTTTGATAAGCCTACAGACAGTCCTGCTCTGATACCAAGTCTGTCGGGACCCGGGGTTAGCATATGTAATTCCAGTCATGATACAATCACCTGGAGAGCTGAGAACCGTACCCACTTGTCTAAGCAGACAAGGCCAAGCACAGAACGTTCTCGGTAAGCATCGAACGTGAGGGGCATCCAATTCAGGCCGGATGATCATCTGAGATGGGTCCTCATCGTCCGCTCACAAGTCTAAATGCTTATGGGTGGTGAATCCCATACTCATAGACAAGTCGCCTCAACCATGCTATCGATTGGATCCTAACTCTTACATAGACTTACTCCAGCCCGATCACTTAGTCGGGGTCTAGGGCGGGATCGATCATACAACAAAGTGTGCACGTGACAGCGTCACGAACAATCGCATCGCGATGCCCCAAGCTGCGCACATCTAAGGGCCACTTGGTGTATAAAAGACCGCCAGCCAGATCACAACTAAGGTCTCGAAACCCATACTAAGACATGCATGTTATAAACATACACGCAGCACACATGCCTAATATGAACAGCTGGTATCATCACATAACTCTACAAAGTACTCTTTATTGATATACACATAGAGCATACAAAGATCACATGTCTGTGATCAACATTACATCATACAACGGAAGCAAATTAGGTCTGAGTACAGACAAGTTTAACAAATGGCTTAGAGAAGCCTTGTAAACAAACATGCCCTTCCACGAGGGACCAGACTGCTGTCTGGGACTATGCTAAGTTAGTCAACGTCGAGCTTCAGGTCGATGACTCCATCGGGGTCCGGGTTCTCATCTAAAACATAGAATAAGAAAACGTGAGTACAAAGTCGTACTCAGCAAGACTTACATCAGATCTATACTACTCATGCTCAAGTATCAAGGTAAAGGAGGTGGGGTTTCATCATGCAGAAGTGCCAGCTTTGAATTGGCTAATCCTGAACTACGAGTACCAGACTTGAGGTAAGAAGCGTACACGAGTCCACTACATCTCCAACCAATACACCACTATGGTGCCTTCCTCGACTTCCCCACGAGAAAGCACGCCATAGCACTCACACTTATCTTGGTGTATTTTAGAAGTATCCGGTTCAAGTTGTCTAATAATCAGGTACAGGTTCCAAGTAGTCCTTAACCGCGGACGCGGCTATTCGAATAGTTTTGTTAACCTTGCAAGGGTGTAAACTACACACACATGACCATCGGTTACCGCCAGGTCTCGCCACCGTTCAAGAGGTGACAGCGAGGATGTTCACCACGACACTTCGCTCACAACCGGTCTATTCCAGGAGTCGACTATCTGAGTTTGCCTCCGCTCGAGAGCCCGGCCGGATCAACGAAACGGACTCAAACAATGTGTGCACCCACATATCTATATGATGCAACCAGTTCCTTCGTTCTTTTTCTATGCACATGTCAAATGGAAAGCCCGAACTAATGTGACTCCTGGACGTCGACACGGATCAAGGTACTAGGCCGAGAGGGGTCAGTGAGCCCAATGTGTGGTTGTACTCTTTGTCTTGGATTACCATACAAGAACTCGATGCTTAAGGCGGTGTTCAACGAGACAACCCACTGTGTACTCCTACACAGCCTCTCATCGTTCACCTTGTATTAGGGTGGATTCACCGACACAGTTTCACTTTCATCAACACCATGTTCACTATCATCCCGACTCACATCAAAAGCAAACTCGCTGTAACACTAAGCATGCAATAAGCTGTAACAGTTGCAGGGGCCACATGATATCAATCAACTCCTATGTCAGCTAGGATTGTGGTTTGCTTACTACTGTGACAAGATGATAGGTCATGCAAAGGATATGGGTTCAACTATGCGGTAGAATCGATACAAGATGATCTCCTAAACATGCATAAGCGAGACTGAGAGGGAATTGGGATTTTATAGACATGATCAATGGGGTTTGCTTTCCTTGCTGACGATACACGGGTCTTAATGGTGGTCTTCTTCTTCGGGGGTGATCACCGTCTCGGCAAAGCTGTTACCGGCACAATCATCAACAAAGGGGGCCAACATTGTAATAGAATGCACAATCACATGTTTAAGTTGTTACATGATGTGACATCCTGGCTTAATAGGAATGATAGACTACTCATATCAACAAGGTGCACCTTCTTTTCCGGGAGCGATTTGAGGATGGGTGACCGACCGGGAAGTTGTTCCCGGGTGCGCACGAGTGAGGACAAAGTGCGCAGGAAAGACTAGTGTTGGTCTGTGGGGACAGTCTAGATCCCGCCAGGCGTACGCCGGGAACCGGTGGGTGTGGCCGGGGCGTTACAAATGGTATCAGAGCCGACCCTCGCGGTTACACGGGCGTGTGTGGGTCAGTTGCGCGAACATGTGGGACATGTGTCGGCACTGGACACACAGACGTGTGCCAAGGGGGAACGTTCCTGTGGGCCGATGAGGACATCGGTTCCTTTGAGTGGGGGTGTATGTGACATCCTGGCTTAATAGGAATGATAGACTACTCATATCAACAAGGTGCACCTTCTTTTCCGGGAGCCCATATCCAAATAACTCCAAAGTTAAGCGTGCTTGGCTTGGAGCGATTTGAGGATGGGTGACCGACCGGGAAGTTGTTCCCGGGTGCGCACGAGTGAGGACAAAGTGCGCAGGAAAGACTAGTGTTGGTCTGTGGGGATAGTCTAGATCCCGCCAGGCGTACGCCGGGAACCGGTGGGTGTGGCCGGGGCGTTTCACATGATGTGAATGGTATTGATATGACCTAGGTTCAATTTGTCACATTTTAATTGAAGTTGATTTGAAAATTTAATTCAAATTCAAACTCCAAATGTTATTCAAATTAGGTCAACTTGCATTTGCTAATGTTTGATCATTGTATACCATGTCATCATGTGTGGGATAAGCTTCTGAAGTACAAGTGATCATATGTGCATTGCAATGGTTAAAATTTGAATTGTATTTGAATTAAATTTGAAAATTAATTCCAATTAAGCCAAATAGCAAAAGCTACTGGTCCCATTTTAAAATCAACTCAAACATGGTTGAAAGTTGCATATTTGGATAGAGAATATTATGCTGATCATTTTTCATATATTATTTGTCCAATTTGGAGTTCATATGAATTAGTTATGATTTTCCAAAGTTTAATCAATTTTCTGTAATTTCTGGAATAATTTAAATCTCTAGAAAACCTTTATTGCGTCAGCATGAGGTCAGGGTGACGTGGGGGGGGGCTTCTGACTGGTGAGCCATCCCTGTCAACCTCTCTGTGATTAAACCCGTGGTTAAGATTAAACAGGGGGTTTAATTAGTGGGCAGGGCCCACTGTCAGTGAGTGCTTAGGGTTAGGATTTGGGTTGGTTTAGCTCTAAGTGACCGGCGGCTTGACGCCGGCGGCTCGGGCACGGCGGCGCTCTCGCCGGACGGGGTTTTTGGCCACGGGAGGAGGCGTGGTTGGTACGGGGAGGAGGCTGGGGCTCGCGCGCGTCTACCTGTGCCATCGGGGCAACGCGGGGAGGTCTGTGGCCACGGCTATGACGACAATGGCGGCGGCCGGCGTCGGTTGAAGAGGGAATCCGGCACGGGGGGCATGGGGGATAGCGGGAGCAGGGGGTTTCGAACAGGAAGCTCACCCTGGATCGAATGGTGAGGACGGCGGAGTCGGGGGAAGCAGCATGGCGGCGCAATCGACGACGAGCTCCACTGCGGCCGGCGGCTAGTCGGTGAAGATAGCGACGTCCTCGGGTCCTCTGGGTTCGATTCCGTGCTTGGGGAGACGAATTCGACGTCTCTGGTGCTCCTGGACACTTCAGCTCGGCGAGAGGAGGTCGTTGGCCATATGCTTTCCACGGCGGCGCTCCGGTGGGCTCACTGTCGGCGGCGAATTCCCAAAGCAGAGAAGGGGGAATGGAGCTGGAGGAGGGGGAAAGGGTGCGGGGCTCCTGTACGAGCTGCGTGGCGCGAGTAGGGGCTTCGCGGAGGCCTAGAAGAGCCACGTCGTCGCGCTGGCGTCGCCGGCTTCCTCCCAGCTCGCCACCGAGCTGGTTGAGGAAGACGACAAGGGTTCGTGGGCTTGGGCCGGGGGAGGAGTGAGTTGGACTTGCGGCCTGGTCGGGTGGGCTTGCTTTCCTTTTTCTTTTCTTCTGTTATTTCTTCTGTTTTTTTTCTGTAATTTGTTTTGCCCCAAATAAAAAATAGCAAGGCATTTTTGTTAAATGCCCAAATACTTTTAAAAATCCTAGATGACCAGTAGCTAGTCACACATAGGATTTGGACATTTTGGAAATTCAATAAATTTGAATTCCAATACAAATAGGGGTTTATTTAATTTCCAAAGCCACTGTTTGAATATTAGAAAATTTCATGTGCATGGGATTGATCCCAAACCACTTTTAAAATGATCAGCAACATTTCTAGGAATTTTCCAAGCATTCAAATGATTTTTGGAAAAATATTTTTATCTGGCCATTTGATTTAAATTTTCTAGGGCTTTTCTTTCCCCATTTTGAATTTCCTTTTGAATTTTTGACAAGATGCAAAGGGATCAAACAAACCTAGCACTTACCCTAGTTGGGGTTCTGACAGTTTAGCTGACACCGAAAGTATATACCTGGACAACTGCAGGAAGAATGTGTACATGGAGCATCGTCGATTTCTTCCGACCAACCATCAATGTCGTAAGAAAGGCAAGCATTTCAAAGGCGACGCAGATCACCGGAAGAAGCCCGCCATGTGTACCGGTGATCACGTACTTGCTATGGTCAATGATTTACACGTAATATTTGGAAAGGGTCCCGGCAGAGTATCTGTTCCGAATGAGATGATGGACGCGCACCCATGTGGAAGAAGAAATCTATATTTCGGGACCTACCCTATTGGAAAGACCTAGAGGTCCGCTCTTCGATCAACGTGATGCACGTGACGAAGAACCTTTGCGTGAACCTGCTATGCTTCTTGGGCGTGTATGGGAAGACAAAAGATACACCGGAGGCACGGGAGGACCTGCAACGTTTGCACGAAAAAGACGGCGTGCCTCCAATGCAGTATGAAGGTCCTGCCAGCTACGCTCTTACCAAAGAAGAGAAGGAAATCTTCTTTGAATGTCTTCTCAGTATGAAGGTCCCGTCTGGCTTCTCGTCGAATATAAAGGGAATAATTAATATGGCTGAGAAAAAGTTTCAGAACCTAAAGTCTCATGACTGCCACGTGATTATGACGCAACTGCTTCCGGTTGCATTGAGGGGGCTTCTACCGGAAAACGTTCGATTAGCCATTGTGAAGCTATGTGCATTCCTCAATGCATTCTCTCAGAAGGTGATCGATCCAGAAATCCTACCAAGGCTAAGGACTGATGTGGCGCAATGTCTTGTCAGTTTCGAGCTGATTTTCCCACCATCCTTCTTCAATATCATGACGCACGTCCTTGTTCATCTAGTCGACGAGATTTTCATTCTGGGCCCCGTATTTCTACACAACATGTTCCCCTTTGAAAGGTTCATGGGAGTCCTAAAGAAATATGTCTGTAACCGTGCTAGGCCAGAAGAAAGCATTTCCATGGGCCATCAAACAGAGGATGTCATTGGGTTTTGTGTCGACTTCATTCCTGGCCTTAAAAAGATTGGTCTCCCTCAATCGCGGTATGAGGGGAGACTGACTGGAGAAGGCACGCTTGGAAAGGGCTCAATAATATGCAGGGACGGGCATTCTTGGTCTAAAGCACACTACACAGTTCTACAGAACTCTACCTTGGTGGCCCTGTATGTCGATGAACACACGAACAGTCTCCGCTCCACACACCCGGAGCAGTCTGAAAACTCGATTACACGTGAACACATCAGGACTTTCGGAAGTTTGTTGGAATCACGTCTCAGAGGTGACAACACTGTTTCTGATGAGCTGTACTCGTTGTCTAGGAAACCATCTTCGACTGTATTGACTTACAAAGAATACGATATAAATGGGAATACATTTTACACGATGGACTAAGATCAAAAGAGCACCGACCAAACCAGCGGTGTCCGCTTTGATGAAGAAACCAAGAGCGGAAAGGACACATATTATGGTTACATAGTAGACATATGGGAACTTGACTACGGAGATGATTTTAAGGTCCCTTTGTTTAAGTGCAAATGGATCAATATGTCAGGGGTACAGGTAGACCCACAGTACTGAATGACAACAGTGGATCTGAACAATCTTGGGTACCCAGACGAACCATTCGTCCTAGCCAATGATGTGGCGCAAATTTTCTATGTGAAGGACATGTCTACCAAACCGAGAAAAAGAAAAGATAAGCAAGCGAATACGTCATACGATGAGCCAAAGCGCCCCATAGTTCTTTCAGGAAAAAAAACATCCTTGGATTGGAGGGCAAGACAGACAAGTCTGAAGATTATGAAAAGTTTCATGAAATTCCTCCATTCAAAGTCAAGTCTGATCCAAGCATCTTGTTAAGAGATGAAGACTATCCATGGTTACGGCGCAATAAGCAAAGCACACAATTTAAGAAAAAGTGAATGGAGCTTATTGAAAATTCATGTAATGGTGCATATTGTAATTTCTTTGTAACAGATGAGTTTTCGTCTGAAACCCTTGTACTTTGAAAGAGATGGTCCAGTTTGTACACGAAGTGCATCCAGTTTTTGCCGTAATCCTCTCAACTTTTGCACACATGTTATGTGGGTCGACTGATGACACCATGCCAAGCTTCAACCTTTTCTAAGTTCAGTTGTAATGCTTTCTAATTCCAAGGTCATTTAGCTCAAAATAAATCATTAAATGCGTGAAAAATAGAAAACGAAGTCAGAAAGGGTTGAAATTTCAGTATTTGGCTTTGAATGGTGCATATTGAATGAAAAAAAAAGTCTTGGGTTGAAATAAGTTTAAAAAATGAAATGTCTTTGTAACAGATGAGTTTTCGTCTGAAACCCTTGTACTTTGAAAGAGATGGTCCAGTTTGTACACGAAGTGCATCCATTTTTTGCCGTAATCCTCTCAACTTTTGCACACATGTTATGTTGGTCAAATGATGACACCATGCCAAGTTTCAACCTTTTCTGAGTTCAGTTGTAGTGCTTTCTAATTTCAAGGTCATTTAGCTCAAAATATATCATTAAATGCGTGAAAAATAGCAAATGAAGTCAGAAAGGGTTGAAATTTTAGTATGTGGATTTTAATGGTGCATATTGAATGCAAAAAAAGTCTTGGGTTGAAATAAGTTTAGAAAAATGAAATGTCTTTGTAACAGATGAGTTTTCGTTTGAAACCCTTGTACTTTGAAATAGATGGTCCAGTTTGTACACGAAGTGCATCCAGTTTTTGCCGTAATCCTCTCAACTTTTGCACACATGTTATGTGGGTCAAATGATGACAGCATGCCAAGTTTCAACCTTTTCTGAGTTCAGTTGTAGTGCTTTCTAATTTCAAGGTCATTTAGCTCAAAATAAATCATTAAATGCGTGAAAAATAGCAAATGAAGTTAGAAAGGGTTGAAATTTTAGTATGTGGCTTTGAATGGTGCATATTGAATGCAAAAAAAGTCTTGGGTTGAAATAAGTTTAGAAAAATGAAATGTCTTTGTAACAGATGCGTTTTTGTCTGAAACCCTTGTACTTTAAAAGAAATGGTCCAGTTTGTACATGAAGTGCATCCAGTTTTTGCCGTACTCCTCTCAACTTTTGCGCACATGTTATGTGGGTCAAATGATGAAACCATGCCAAGTTTCAACCTTTACTGAGTTCAGTTGTAGTGCTTTCTAATTTCAAGGTCATTTAGCTCAAAATAAATCATTAAATGCGTGAAAAATAGCAAAAGAAGTCAGAAATGGTTTAAATTTTAGTATGTGGCTTTGAATGGTGCATATTGAATGCAAAAAAGGTCTTGGGTTGAAATAAGTTTAGAAAAATGAAATGTCTTTGTAACAGATGAGTTTTCGTCTGAAACCCTTGTACTTTGAAAGAGATGGTCCAGTTTGTACACGAAGTGCATCCAATTTTTGCCGTCATCCTCTCAAATTTTGCACACATGTTATGTGGGTCAAATGATGACACCATGCCAAGTTTCAACCTTTTCTGAGTTCAGTTGTAGTGCTTTCTAATTTCAAGGTCATTTAGCTCAAAATAAATCATTAAATGCGTGAAAAATAGCAAATGAAGTGAGAAAGGGTTGAAATTTTAGTATGTGTCTTCTAATGGTGCATATTGAATGCAAAAAAGGTCTTGGGTTGAAATAAGTTTATAAAAATGAAATTTCTTTGTAACAGATGAGTTTTCGTCTGAAACCCTTATACTTTGAAAGAGATGGTCCAGTTTGTACATGAAGTGCATCCAGTTTTTGCCGTAATCTTCTCTACTTTTGCACACATGTTATGTGGGTCAAATGATGACACAATGCTAAGTTTCAACCTTTTCTGAGTTCAGTTGTAGTGCTTTCTAATTTCAAGGTCATTTAGCTCAAAATAAATCGTTAAATGCGTGAAAAATATCAAATGAAGTCAGAAAGGGTTGAAATTTTATTATGTGGCTTTGAATGGTGCATATTGAATGCAAAAAAGGTCTTGGGTTGAAATAAGTTTAGAAAAATGAAATGCCTTTGTAACAGATGTGTTTTCGTCTGAAACCCCTGTACTTTGAAAGAGATGGTCCAGTTTGTACACGAAGTGCATCCAGTTTTTGCCGTAATCCTCTCAACTTTTGCACACATGTTATGTGGGTCAAATTATGACACCATGCCAAGGTTCAACCTTTTCTGAGTTCAGTTGTAGTGCTTTCTAATTTCAAGGTCATTTAGCTCAAAATAAATCATTAAATGCGTGAAAAATAGCAAATGAAGTCAGAAAGGGTTGAAATTTTATTATGTGGCTTTGAATGGTGCATATTGAATGCAAAAACGGTCTTGGGTTGAAATAAGTTTAGAAAAATGAAATGTCTTTGTAACAGATGAGTTTTCGTATGAAACCCTTGTACTTTGAAAGAGATGGTCCAGTTTGTACACGAAGTGCGTCCAGTTTTTGCCGTAATCCTCTCAACTTTTGCACACATGTAATGTGGGTCAAATTATGACACCATGCCAAGTTTCAAACTTTTCTGAGTTCAGTTGTAGTGCTTTCTAATTTCAAGGTCGTTTAGCTCAAAATAAATCATTAAATGCGTGAAAAATAGCAAATGAAGTCAGAAAGGGTTTAAATTTTAGTATGTGGCGTTGAATGGTGCATATTGAATGCAAAAAAAGTCTTGGGTTGAATGGTGCATTTGATATGCTTGCACTCAAGAGCCACCGTTTGATTGTGTCTTGTGTTTTGTTTGATTGGAAAACAAAAACAAAAAGTATAAAAATTTCATTATAGGACATCAACAGAAGAATACTCCATATCCTGTACACTGTCATGGAGAATTGCAGACGGTCCCCGTCTGGTTGACAAATCCAGCAAATCTGCTAACCAACCGAGGACCGTCCGAATTTCTCCCAGACAGAGTACCGGATACAGATGAATTTCCCCGTGTACGACCTTTAGTGAACTTGGTATGCTACGATAAGTCCACGCGTATGTGTGCTTATAAACAGGTCTAACTCCACTTCGGCTAGCGAGGTGGTACTAATTTTAGTGGTTAATTACAGACTAAACATCCCGACGCACCGCGGCGCAAGGCCTTTGGTTCCGGTTGGTGGCACCAACCGGTATCAGTGCACCCGTTTAGTTTCGGTTGGTTCCACGAACCGGTATCACTGGCCTCTGTTTCCCGCCTTTTCGGCTGCTAAAAAGGAACATTGGTCCCGGTTCTTGGCATCAACCGGTACCAATGCACACCTTTAGTACCGGTTGATGCCACCAACCGGGACCAATGCTCTGGATATATAATCCCCCGCCTTTGAGCCCGCCGTTTCCATCTCGCCATTTGCAGGCTAGCAGCTCAAGACGACGCCGACGCCGACACCGACGTCGTCAGGCTGCCGGATTTCGCCCCCGCCGTCGCCGACGACTTCGCCGCTCCGTTGCTCCACCGACGCCGCCGCACCGTTCCTCCGCCGCCCCGTTTCCTCCACCGACGCCGCCGACGCCCGGCCGGCCCCTTTCTCCTCTCACCGTCGCCCGGCCGCCGCCCACTAGTGAGTCGCGAGATCTTGTGCAGTAGATATAACTAGATAGATAGATAGATAGATAGATAGAGCATACAGTAGAATCGATCTGTGCAAAATCGATAGATAAATAGATAGATATATATAATTAAATATAGATATATATAGCTAATAATAAATATATATATATATATAAAATTGATAGAGTAGAATCTGTGTATAATAGATATAGATAGATAGCTAGATAGATAGATAGATATATAATTTGTAAGACAAAAATACTTTGTAAGAAATTTTTTTATTTAATAGATAGATAGATGTGTATAATACTTTGTATAATAGATATAGATAGTTAGCTAGTATATATAGATAGATAGACAGCCTTGACGTATTCGCTAAGTATTTTTGTTTTATTTTGTTAATTTGTTAGTTAGCTAGTATAATTTTTTCACTCGTTCATGTTAATAAAATTTTGCATATATTAAATATGTTCTCAGCAACGATGCCTGGCCCGCATCCCCGTCGTCGCCGCGTCGGAGAGCACCCGTTTGATGGGATGGGCGGTGTTCGGGACTAGGCTCCCCCGGGCTGGCACTGGGAGGTGATCTCTGAGGCGCGCCGCTTAGTGAGGAATCCGGGTCCTGTCGTCGACCCAGATCTTCTTTGGTGGCGGTCGCGTGGGCCACAGTCGGTGCGGAGACAGCCGGCCCCCGAGTGGATTGTCCGCCGACGTGTCAGGGAGGAGGACGAGCACGTCCGTCGCTACTTGGTGGCGTTGGACGCCGGGTCATGGAGGACCTGGAAGGTTTTTCAGGGATCTCATCCGAGCTACGAGTTCGTGGTGGTTCCTTCTCTTTGGGTGGCCACCTTCCACCGCACCCGACGTTGTTTACTGTAATAGTCATGTTGTTTACCGTTGTATTACTTATAAGGCACTATGCAACCTTGTTTTAAAATATTATTGCTGCATTTTTATTCGAGTTCATAATTTTGTGTGTGTATTAACTTTGAACAAACCGGAACCTATTCTCTTGGTATATAATGCTCCTCCTTCCAGTCGTCGTTCCCATCTCGCCATTTGGCCCAAGACGACGCCGACGACGACACCGAATTAATCTTTATATATGAACACAGAAAATGGCTGACGATGAATAACTCGTCCAGTGCCCCTATTGTGATGATAACTCAGGTCGGTGCGACAGCAGGTATCCAAAGTTGGATGGGGATGAAGAAAGATATTTCTCCCTCACGCTTAGGCGTGACTTCATAAAAATAACGGTATATATATACAACTTCTGCGTCGACGTCATCCTTCTTATTTAAGCATGCTTCGCACTTAAATTTTTGTTTTGACGTGTAATTTTTTTATGATCAACTAGCGCATCCCATGCTATGCAAAACGCCAAGTATGTGACTTTGTTAAATTCAATGATTGGCAAGAGAATGAAACAAAGGAAGTCAAACTAAAGACGACGAAACATGGTATAACTTTAAGCATTGATGTCACTAATAAATGTTGGTGCACTTATTTTGCTTGTCCAAATTGGCATGCATTGTGAAAGGCATATGCATTACAAGAGGGTATGCAAATAACCTTTGATCTTGGACCTCGCCGAGATGTATTTAAAAATAAGGATATTTTGATGCTAGTGGACGACAAGAAGCTGGTTCTATCTCAACGTGAGTTTCTTAACCAAATTTTACTTGTTTCCTTTCCTTATTTCTTTGCTTCCCAAGTTGACAACTTTGTTATAATTGCCAGTTTATCTCTATGCTCCGATGGATGTACGCAAGATATTTGATAATGCTTTCTATAATGGTGGGGTTGAGGAGCTAACCATGGATGAACAAGATGATTGCATCTCCTTCTTGAAGATGTAACTGGCTTTGCAAGCAAATCTTATACTCCATATGTTCCATTTGTTTTCGAGTTGTTGCCGGTATATGTATCAAATTATATCATGGTGAGATTTTTTACTGTTCTGTCACTACTTCATCATTTTCAGAAATCTTTTGCCCTAAGATTAACTATACCGCATTACTAAGTATTTTACTCATATGTTTTCAACAGAAAATACCGAAAAAATGTGTGCCTAGATGGATGCCTTCTAGAGGAGAGCTTACAGTTGTGGCTTATAGTTGTGGATGCCGGCGGCCATGGGAAGAACTCTTCAAGACTGACTACTCCACTGAAAGTGAACGTGATGGTGGCTCCTTAAGAATAAAAAATCGGAAACGGATAGCGATTCGGAAGAATATAAAAGATTGGGACAAGGTCTTCTCCATATTACATTATGGAAACGAATGTGTCTTTTGGTTTTTTTATATTTACCCTTGTGAGGATGAGCAGTCTCATAGGTGATATATATGAGGAGTCGAGGTATAATATTATGGAAATGAAACTTTGTGTTTGATATTAGCGAAGTTAAACTAGCAAAGGACCTTTGTCTGTTGGATATTAATTATGATCATGATGATATATATGAGATGAATCCTTTCTCTCCTAGATGGTGATAAGAGAGTACACAACTCTTTTTATTAGCTAGCTAAAACAATATATGCCATCCCTAAATTAACCCCTGCAAAACCCCCTAAACCCCCCACCATTTCAAAAAAAAACTACCCGTCCCGGTTGGTGGCACCAACCGGGACAAAAGGCCCTCCCGCCTGGGCAAGCCACAGCGGCCACGTGGAGGCCCGTCTGTTCCGGTTCGTGGCCCAACCGGGACTAAAGGTTTTGGCATTAGTAACGACCCTTTAGTCCCGGTTCCGGAACCGGGACAAATGGGCCTCTGGAACCGGGACAAATGGGAATTTTTCTACTAGTGCACCATTTCTTTCACAGACAAAATTTCCTAAATCAAAGGGGTAGTAGTGCGTGCGTCATCGTGCCTTAAGGGAAAGACGTTGGTGGCCACCTTCGCGGTTTACATGGGGAGAGGGAAGTGAGACAACTGGCAAGAGATGCAAAAACATGAGAAGAGGTTAGCGGGAAAACCGGAAAAATGTGGCACGTCGTGATAAAGGGGACCACACACACATGCCACAACTCTTTGATGCCTGGAGTCCACGCCTCCAGGACGAAGTCGTTGCTCACTTGTAAAAATCCAACATGATTTTCATGAGCTTGTCCTTTCATTATGAGCCATTTACTCTTCAATTTCCTATCAAAACTCATCCCCCATCCACCCTTTTCTCTCACATACAGAAATTCCTAAATCGTACATGGAGTAAAGCGCATCCGCCGTAGGAGGGGATCACACTACTGGAAAACGACTATAGATAATATTGACACTAATGGTGCACTATACATGTGGTGCGCCATTACTATTTTAGTAATGGCGCACCATCTGCAGGTGCGCCATTAATTACCTAAACAGTAATGGCGCATCAGGTGAAAAGTGTGATATTACTATATTTGACCAAGGTTTGACCCATTGCTGGACATAGTAATGACGCACTTTGTATAGGTGCGCCATTAGTAAGTTGACATAGTAATGGCGCAACTTGTGAAAAGTGCGCCATTACTATGTTTGACCAAGGTTTGACCCAGTCCTACTGATAGTAATGGCACACTTTGTATATGTGCGCCATTACTATGTCAAACTTAGTAATGGCGAACCTTTACAAAGTGCGCCATTACTATGTCACATAGTAATGGCGCACTTTGTAAAGGTGCGCCATTACTAACTTTCTGAGCTGGCCAAAAAATTCACCAAATGCAACCCCCCTCCGTGGATCGCCTTTTCAGTTTAAAAAAATAACAGAAAATGATAGAAATTTCAAAAAAAATAAAAGAAAATAAGATTCCCATGAGATATGTGGTCTAGTTGTTAGGAAAATTTATAAACATGAATTTTGACTTTTTTTTGCAAAGTCTCTCGAGAATTTGTAGACTGGGCATAACTTTTGCATACGAACTTCGATGAAAAAGTTTTTTATATGAAAAATCATCTACTCGAAAAGTTATATACAAATTCAAAATTTTTAGAATCCTCAAAAACCTAACAGAAAAAAGGTTACGGGGCTTTTAAGATCTAGACGACAAAATTTTTGAAAAAAAATTCAAACTTACTAATGGCGCACTATTTGAAAAGTGTGCCACTAGTATCAGAAATTTTTTTTGATTTGTTGAAAAAATATTTTAAGAATGTTCAAAATATGATAGGAGACTGGTCGTTAAGTTTCAATTTTTTTTTCAAAATTTCATCACAGCCATGGACATGAACATGGTCCTAGACATGAACAAGGTTTAACAGGATTGATATGATACATATATCAACAGGAGTTGAATTGAACTGAGAAGTTAAGCGTGCTTGGGTTGGAGTAGTGTGAGGATGGGTGACCCTCCAGGAAGTTTGACCACAGAGTGCAATTTGACTTGAGATTAAGCTATAGTGACCCGATATTAAGAAGTTTGGAGAAAAAATTTTAAAAAATTGAAATTTTTTGATTTTTTAGTAATGGCGAACCTTAGATTAGAATGTGCGCCACTACTATATTCCCGCCTTCTAAATTCAAAAAAGAAGAAAAAAGGGTGTCCAGTGGCGCACTAGAAGAGGTAGTAATGACGCATATATGGTGCGCCATTACTAGCTGATATAGTAATGACACACCAAATGTGCGCCATTATTAAGTGTTAGTAGTGGCGTGCTAGTAATGGCGCACTGGAAGTGCGCCATTACTATCAAAAATAGGTGCGCCATTAAAGGCCATTTTTCAGTAGTGTCGAAAAGAGCATGTTGCAACACCGAGCCTTCAGGGAAAGACATTGGTGGTCACCGTCGTGATTGGCCAGGCAGGGGTGTGACGATAGGTTAGCAGGACTGTCAAGAACAAAACCACAGGGGATAGTAAAGGAGATCGACGACTTAAGCACGACGACACACATCAATCGTGAAGTGTCATGATATCTCACTTGACCACCGATAAGCCTTAATATCCCACACCGTGCTTTTATTACATGTGTGTTTCATAGCGTTCCTCGGGGAGGGTTGTGTGCGCTTAGTGTCGTGGATTCAATCCTGACAATAGATATAGGTGTTAGAACGGAGCATGAACTATCGAAATGAAAACGGGTGACGCAGGCGATTTTATCGAGTTCGGGACTCTCGCGGAGGAGATAAAATCCCTACGTCTCGCGCTCCCGGAGGAGCTTTTCCTTATCTTTGTATTTACAAGATGTACATGTGAGGTCGTTTCCATGGGAGAGGAAGAAAAAGAGAGAGAAGAAGGAGAGAGAGCTCCCTCCCTTGTAGTGGTGGTGGGGGTGGCTTATATAGAGTGCGCCACCTCCACCTCACTCAAATTACATAAATGAGGGATTAATGCCTATTAGTGCTAGAATAAAGCTTCTAATTAAAACATAGAAACTCCTCCATTAAGTCGTATTATAATGGGATGAAGCAGGATGCTTGACTGTATAGCTTCGGTGACTGTTGACCATCGTCTTGTCCGAGTTGCCTGTTACTCAGTAGCGTCATGTCCGAGTAGCATGCCACCCCGAGTTATTTGTTACTCGGGAGCGTAATCATACTTTGATCATCGAGTAAACCTGACTCGGTTATATGTCAATCTTATTCTTTTTATCTCGTTAAGGGTACCCCATGGTATGCAATACTAAAGGGTATGCCTTAGGTATGACCACGACAGTAGCCCCCAAGGCTCCGAGCAACTTCTTGAAGTTACTCGGAGTCTTTTGATTAGAGACTTTTTGTATAAATACGTCCAGTGGGAGCACTTCTTAGTGCTCCCACTGGGTGTAGCCCCCAAGGCTCCGAGTAACTTCTTGAAGTTTCTCGGAGTCTTTTGATTGGAGACTTTTTATTAATTGAGATAATTGATTTCATCAAAGGAGAATGCTCTTCCTATTGAAGTGCTTTTGGGTTCTCGTAATTGAGGTAATTGACGTCATCAGAGAAGTGTATCCTTATTGATGGCGGGTGTCGGGACCCGGGGTTAGCGTATGCAAGACTCGCTACAACACAATCATATGGAGAGCCGCGAACCGTACCCACTTGTCTAAGAAGACAAGGCCAAGAACAGAACGTTCTCGGAAAGCATCGAACGTGAGGGGCATCCCATCCAGGCCGGATGATCAACTGAGATGGGTCCTCATCGTCCGCACCCAAGTCTAAATGATATGGGTGATGAACTCCCATACTCATAGACAAGTCGCCTCAACCATACTATCGATTGTATTATAACCCTTACATAGACTTACTCCAGCCCGATCACTTAGTCGGGGTCTAGGGCGGGCTCGATCATACAACAAAGTGTGCACGTGACAGAGTCACGAGCAATCGCATCGCGATGCCCCAAGATGCGCACATCTAAGGGCCACTTGGTGTATAAAAGACCGCCAGCCAGATCACAACTATGGTCTCAAAAACCCATAATAAGACATGCATGTTATAATCATACACGCAGCACACATGTCCAGTATGAACAACAGGTATCATTGCAATTCTCTACAAAGTATAGACCTTTATTGATAAATCTTACAGAGTGCACACAGAGATCACGAGTCTGTGATCCAACATTACATCAAACATGCGGAAGCAAAGTAGGTCTGAGTACAGACAAGTTTAACAAATGGCTTAGAGAAGCCTCATCTATAAACAAGCCCTTCCACGAGGGAACAGTCGTCTGACTGGGACTACACTAGCTTGATCAGTCGGCGAGCTCCACGAAGAATCCACCTTCGGGGTCAGGGGGGTTCATCTAAAACATAGAATAAGCAAACGTGAGTACAAAGTCGTACTCAGCAAGACTTACGTAGGAACTATACTACTCATGCACATGTATCAAGGTAAGGGAGGTGGGGTTCAAATGCAGAAGTGCCAGCTTTGACTTGGCTAGTCCTGAACTACGAGTACCAGACTTGAGGTAACAAGCGTACACGAGTCCACTACATGTCTCCAATCAAATACACCACTATGTTGCCTTCCTCGACTTCCCCACGAGAAAGCACACCATAGCACTCACGCTTATCTTGGCAAGTTTTATAAGTATCCAGTTCAAGTTGTCTAATAATCGAGCACAGCTTTCCAAGTAGTCCCTTACCGCGGACGCGGCTATTCGAATAGTTTATTAACCCTACAGGGGTGTACTGCTACACACATGAAACGATCAGTTACCGTCGGGATCTCGTCACCCTTCAAGCGGGTGTCGGCGAGGATAATTTCCACAACTTTTACCTCACAGCCAACTCAAGTACAATGGAGACGCCTATCTGGGCTGGAATCCGCATCGTGAACCCGGCCGGTTTACCGATGTGGTCCCAGAAGATGTGTGCAGGGTCCCAACCGGTCTAAATAGCCGTTCTTCCACTTCGCAGACCGTGCCACAGACCTACAAAAACTCCGAACTAATGCGACTCATTGAACTGCGAAGGGGTGAGTTAGTAGGTTGAGCGGGGGTCCATGTGCCCAACATGTGGTAGTACTCTTCATCTTGGATCACCACACAAGAACTCGGGCTTAAGGCGGTGTTCAACGAGAAAACCAACTGTGTACTCCTACACAGCCTCTCATCGTTCACCTTGTATTAGGGTAGATTCACCAACACAGTTTCACTTTCATCAACACCATGTTCACTATCATCCCGACTCACATCAAAAGCATCCTCATTGTAAACTCTAAGAATGCAATGAGCAGTAACAGTTGCAGGGGCCACATGATATCAAACAACTCCTATGTCAGCTAGGATTGTGGTTTGCTTACTACTGTGACAAGATGATAGGTCATGCATCGGATATGGGTTCAACTATGCGGTAGAATCGATACAAGGTGATCTCCTAAACATGCATAAGAGAGACTGAGAGGGAATTGGGATTTTATAGACATGATCAATGGGGGTTTGCTTGCCTTGCTGACGAGGTTCAGTCACGGGGTCTTCAACGAAGGGGGTGATCTCGGGTTCCGGCTCCACTTCTATCCGAGAAAACAATACAAACAAAGTGATCAACATAAGGTACAATGCACAAGCACATGATCAATTGTATAAGGTGATGTTCATGGTACTGATGTGTTGAGCATTCCATTTAAAAGGAGTATATTGCATTTGAAATGCAAATTCAAACTCCATATGATTTATCGATGAATTTCAAATGCATTTGAAACCATGAATGTTCATTTGAAATGGTTGATCATGAAGTGATGCAGTAAAGGTGAGGTAAAGCCTCTGATTTGTGGATGAAATCATTTAAAAGAAGTGTGTTGCAAAGTCATTTGCAAATTCACTCCAAATTTGAATTCAAATTAAAGCCATATGGATGTTTGCCACTGTTCACCCAATTTAAATTGGTCAAACATACACACAAAGTCCATATTCATATTCCTTGGATTTTTCTGATAATTTTAGACATATTATTTGCCCAATTTGGAGTTAAAATGAATTAATTATGAATTTCCAAAGATTTGGCTATTTTCTGGAATTAAATGAAATCAATTAATCGTTTTACTGCGTCATGCTTGCGCAAGGATGACGTCAGGGGGGGCTGACCTGTGGGGTCCAATGGTCAGTGGCATAGGGTTTAATCCCTGTTTAACTAAACTGACAGGGGGGTTAGTGGCTGGGGGCCCCACCTGTCATAGGGGTTAGGGTTAGTTTAGCGGTTAATTAAGCTGGGGGGTTAGGCTAATGGAGGGGCTCGCCGGCGGTTAGCCGCCAGTGGCACCAGTGCGCGGCGGCGCACACACGGGAGGTAGCTCCCGGCCACCAAATGGCACGGGGAGGGCACCTAGATGCTCCCCGTGGTCGCCCGCGTCGACCTGTGCGCACGGGGGGGGGGGGCAAGGGAGCTACCGGAGCCTCGCCGGCGACGTGCTCGGGCGGCGACCGTAGCATGGCCGTGAGGTAATCGGCGTTAGAGGCCGCGGGGAGGAGCGCTAGAAGAGGGGAATGACGCGGGAGCTCACCCCGGAGCGAACGGAGAGGACAGCAAGGTCGGAGGGCACCGGACGGTGGCGCAATCTCCGGCGGCGAGAAATTGACGCTGGCGACGTCTCCAGGGGCCCCTCGGCTCGATTGGAAGCGCTACTCAACGAAGTCTTCAGCAGGGGTGCGCCTGGACATGGTTGCGCGGCGAGTGGCAGCCGTTGGCCACGATGGCGCACGGCGGTGCTCTCCGGCGGGCTCGGGAGTGTGATGAAAACGGAGAGGAGGAAGAGTGGAGAAGAAACAGAGGAGAGGGGATAGACTCGCGGGGCTCTTGGCTTCTCCTTGGCGCGAGAAGAAGACACGGGGGAGGCCAGGCGGGCAGGGGGCTGCTCGCCGGCGTCGGCATGCTCTCCAGCGAGCAGCTTGCCGCGCTGGGGGAAGAGACAAAGGAGCTGCGGGCTTGGGCTGCTGGAACGGTAAGTTGGGCCGCGGTGGCCCAGTTAAGTGGGCTTCTTTCTCTTTTCTATTTCTTCTCTGTTTTCTTCTGTTATTTGTTTTGGCACTGCTAAATAAAATAGCAAACCATTTTCTAAAATGCTCTAACTTTTTATATGGCCTCACAATATAATTAGCTAGTTACTTATAAAGTTTGGACATTTTTAAAATTCAAATAATTTGAACTTTAAATCAAATAGGGGTTTAAATTTAATTCCATGCTCCTGTTTGAATATTTGAAAAATCCATGAGCATGGGATTGCTACCACACCACTTGATATGTGATCACACTCATTTATGGGAGTTTTCAAAAATATAAAAGTAATTTTTGGAGCAACTTTTTATCTGGCCATTTGAATTAATTCATCTGGGGGGTGTTCTCTCTCCCAGTTTGATTTCTTTTGAATTTTTTTTAACATGATGCAAAGTGACATGCTATTCTAGCACATACCTAACTTGGGGTTGTGACAACTCGCCCCCACTCAAAAGAGTCTCTTCCCGAGATTCAGAAGTCTGCGGGAGGAAGGAGGGGTACTCGGCACTGAGACGGTCTTCTCTTTCCCACGTGGCTTCTTTCTCAGAGTGGTGTGACCATTGAACTTTGAGAAACTTGATCTTCTGACGACGTGTGACACGCTCTGCGGAATCAAGAACACGAACAGGGTATTCTCGATAAGAAAGGTCATCTTGGAGATCAAGCATTTCATGGTCGACTTCGCGGATGGGGTCCTTGAAGCAACGCCTGAGTTGTAACACATGGAATACATCATGTACTCAGGAAAGGTGCGAAGGTAGTTCAAGTTGGTAGGCAACTCCTCCACGTTTAGCGAGAATGCAGAAAGGTCCGATGTAACGTGGGGCCAACTTTCCTTTGATACCGAATCTTTGGGTTCTCTTCAGAGGCGAAGGTAAGCCTTCTCATCCAGATTGTAGCTCTCTTGCCTATGATGACGATCATAGTAGCTTTTCTGACGAGACTGGGCGGCTTTCAATTGATCACGAACAATGCGAACTTGCTCTTCTGCTTCCATGATCATATCCGGTCCAAAGAATTGTCTTTCACCGGTTTCTGACCAGTTAAGGGGTGTTCGACATCGTCGTCCATATAGGAGTTCAAAAGGATCCATGTTCAGACTAGATTGAAAACTATTGTTATAAGAAAATTCAGCGAATAAGAGAGACTTCTTCCAATTCTTTCCGAATGAGATTACACAAGCTCTGAGCATGTCTTCAAGAATATGGTTAACCCTTTCGACTTGACCGCTAGACTGAGGATGGAAAGCTGTACTAAAGGAGAGATGAGTTCCCATAGCATTCTGAAAGCTTCCCCAAAATCTAGAGGTGAAAAGGCTACCACGATCAGAATTGATTTCCAAAGGAACACCATGAAGAGACACAATTCTAGAGACATACAAGTCCGCCAACTAACTAGCAGTTATAGACTCGCGAACGGGAAGGAAGTGAGCAACTTTGGAAAGTCTATCCACCACAACGAAGATGGAATCATTTCCTTTCTGGGTTTTTGGAAAGCCAGTGATGAAGTCCATACCGACTTTATCCCATTTCCACTCAGGGATAGGCAATGGTTGAAGAGTGCCAGCAGGTCTTTGGTGTTCGGCCTTAATGCGACGACAAACATCACATTCGGCAACGAACTTAGCAATTTCTCTCTTCATCCTAGTCCACCAAAATCTCTGGCGTAGGTCTCGGTACATCTTTGTGCTACCAGGATGAATCGAAAGGGGTGTGTCATGGGCCTCCTTAAGAATTAGCCTCCTAAGGTTATGTTTTCGTGGTACAACCAATCGAGTGCCAAAGAAAACAAAACCTTGATCATTCATGGAGAAACATTTAGCAACTCCGCTAGCAATGTTCTTCTTGATCTTTCGAATACCACTATCACGTTTCTGGGCGGCTATGATTTTATCCTCAAGGGTTGGTTTCGCCACCAAGGTAGAAAGATAGCCATGAGGAACAATCTCGAGATTGAGTTTTCGAAATTCCTCATGAAGAAGTGGTTGATACTGTTGTAACATGAGGTTGTTACAATACGACTTACGACTTAGTGCATCAGCCATGACATTGGCTTTTCCTGGGGTGTATGGGATTCCTAAGTCATAATCTTTTATCAACTCTATCCAGTGTCTTTGCCTGAGGTTAAGATCTGGCTGGGTGAATATATATTTGAGGCTTTGGTGGTCGGAATATATCTCACAACGATTACCAAGGAGGTAATGTCGCTAAGTTGTCAGGGCACGAACTACGGCAGCGAGTTCAAGATCATGGGTAGGATAGTTCTCTTCATGTGGACGCAACTGGCGTGAAGCATAAGCTACCACATGTCTATCTTGCATAAGTATGCATCCTAACCCTTGCCGTGAGGCGTCACAAAAGATCTCGAAATCATTTTTGGTGTCTGCAGGCGCAAGTACGACTGCAGAAGTCAATCTTCTTTTTAGCTCTTGAAAGCTTTCCTCGCACTTGGGAGTCCATTGGAATTTCTTATCTTTCTTGAGGAGCTCAGTTAGAGGCTTTGAAACTTTGGATAAGTTCTCAACGAAGCGACGACAATAGCTGGCTAGGCCAAGAAAACTCCTAACTTGCTTAACCGATTCAGGTGGAGTCCAGTCAAGGACGGCCTGAACTCTCACGGGATTAACAGAAATGCCCTTTGCAGAAATCACGTGGCCTAAGTAGGTCACTTCTGGTAGCCAAAATTCACACTTGGAGAATTCAGCATACAGGCGATGCTCTCTAAGTTTCATCAATACCAGCCTTAGATGTTCGGCATGTTCTTCTTCGTTCTTCGAGTAGATGAGAATGTCATCAAGATAAACTACAACAAATTTATCTAGGTACTCCATGAAGATGGAATTCATCATGCGCGAGAAAGTGTCGGGGGCATTGGTTAAACCGAAGGACATGACGGTGTACTCGTAAAGACCATAACAAGTAGTAAAAGCCGTTTTGGGAATGTCCTCGTTTCGGATTTTGATTTGATGATAGCCTAATCTCAAATCCATCTTGGAGAAGACAGAGGATCCATCAAGTTGATCATAAAGATCATTGATCATGGGCAGTGGGTACTTGTTCTTTATTGTCGCTAGATTTAGCGGGCGATAGTCTACAAACATCCTTTCTGTTCCATCTTTCTTCGTTACGAACAGAACGGGGCAACCCCATGGCGATGAGCTAGGGCGGATGAAGCCTTTTGCCAACAAAGCTTCAAGTTGGATTTTAAGCTCAGCTAGCTCACATGGGGCCATTTTGTATGGGCGTTTGGAAATTGGTGCGGTTCCTGGCATAAGATCCACTATGAACTCTAGTCGGGTGGCATTCCCGGAAGCTCTTCAGGAAAGACATCCGGGAAGTCACGAACCACCGGAACATCTTCAAGGTCGGGAAGGAGAAGCACATTCAAAGAATGCACCTGGGTTCTTGTTCTTGGTGAGGAGTAATCTATTGTCTGGCCTGAAGGATGTGTAAGTCTAACTGACTTGGCTTTACAATCAAGAAAAGCATGTTGTCTTGATAACCAATCCATACCAAGGATGACATCAATGTCTGAAGACTTGAGGGCTATTAGTGAAGCAAGGAATACTAAATCCTCAATTTCAATTTGATTACCATGGCTTACTCTATTAGTTTGCCACTTGGAACCAGGAGTTTGAATAATCATTGGGGTGAACATTTCATCAAAGGATATCTCATGCCGAAGTGCATAACTCTCCGACATGAATGAGTGAGATGCTCCTGGATCAAAAACGACAGAAGTGGGAACAAAATTGACTGGGAGCGTACCAAGAATGACGTCAGAAGTACGATCAGTTTCCTCAGCTGAGATTTGGGTCACACGTCCATGATTTGCGGAATTGGAAGGCTTGGCGGTGGAAACCTTCGGGGGTGGCTTGGCACGAACATTGGGGTTCCCTTTGGCATGGTGTGGAGCATTCTGACTTATGGGGCACTCACGAGAGTAGTGACCAGGCTGGCCACATCTGAAGCAGGCTCCAAAGATAGTGCCGGGAGCTGGGTTGTTTGGTGGAGCTGGTGGACGAGGCGGCACAAGGGATGGCCTCGGTGGGTTGTTTTGGTGGAACAAACTGTTAGGAATCCAGATCATGCGCTTCTGAGGGCGTGAACTGGAAGAAGGGGCAAGCTCAAGAGCATGCTTGCGAGACTTCTCGAAAACTTCATTGCCATGCTCAGCTCTGAAGGATCTGTTGACTAAATCCTCAAAGGTGGAAAACTCAAGGAGGTTGAGATCATGACGAAGGATGGGGCTAAGTCCCTTGCGGAATCTTGCCTGCTTTCTGGCATCGGTGGTGATCTCATCTTGGGCATAACGAGCAAGACGGTTGAACTCCCTCACATACTCATGAATGGACATCTCTCCTTGATTCAGATTGCATAACTCTTCCTTCTTGCGCTCCATCAACTCATACAGAATGTGGTATCCTCGAAAGGCAACACAGAATTCCTACCAAGTCACTACGTGAAAATCTGGCTGCATTGTAACATAGTTCTCCCACCACTAAAGAGCAGCACCTTCAAAGAAGTATACCGCGAAAATAACTCGGTCATCGGGAGCAACATGTGTTGTATCAAGCTTACGCTCGACGGAACGGAGCCAATCATCAGCTTCGAGGGGCTCAGAAGAACATCGGAATACCGGTGGATTGAGGAAGATGAAGTCCTGAATGCTGACCACCACATTACGATGGTGGGAGGTATTCTGCCCGATGAGCTCCAGAAGGCATGTTTGATCACGTCTATTCCGCTCAGCTTCCATCATGATTTCCGCCGCAGAAGGCGGTGGTGGAGGTTCATCATCATTTCGATTCCGATCACGGTCTCGATTCCGAAGAACAGTACTACGAGTTCCACCTGACATCCTGTGTGATAAAAATCAACAATCAGCACAGGTTGTACGATGGAGGCAAGGATAAAAGGATATGATTTAGGCGGAAAAGATAATAATGCGAAGGCAATGATTCAAAGAAACATGGAACAAATCCGGCAGCATAACGGCTACACTGGGATGGAAAACGAAAATACCTCGAAGAAATTGGACAAAACTCTTCAAGGAACTCAAAACACGGAGACTCTGGACAACCACAACCATCCTACGGCTATAAGGAGGCAATCAACGAGATGTTCTAGTCAGACATAGATGAGCCTAGTCCTATCATCCCGTAGAAAAGATAAGGGTGACTCAGAACTCAAATCGATGAGGGTAAGGAGAAAAAAGGAAGCCTTACGTTGTTCCCTTATATACCCAGAGTAACTATATAACTATAGCAAGCTAGACTCAACTTCGGCCAAGGCTGATAATCCTATAGTCAGTCCTGCTCTGATACCAAGTCTGACGGGACCCGGGGTTAGCGTATGCAAGACTCGCTACAACACAATCATATGGAGAGTCGCGAACCGTACCCACTTGTCTAAGCACACAAGGCCAAGCACAGAACGTTCTCGGAAAGCAACGAACGTGAGGGGTGTAAGAGCAAAGTTTTGCCCCCGTGTGTTTTGGATATTGTTGGACAAGACAGTAGAGGAACTAACAATGTTTTCTAGTGTAAACAGTTGTATAGGTTCCTGAAGGACAAGCTAGGTGATAAAGCTTCGGTGAAGGTCTTCAAGTTATCGAAGCATAACCCTCGGAGCCAAGCTTAATCACGAAGGATGACCCCCAAAAATGAAGGTGTCCTGAAGCTCTACTCATTGAAGGAAATGAAGAGGACAGCGCAAGACTTAGATGTTTTTGTGTACTTTTTTTTCGATTCTTTGAGTCATAAGACAAACCGTACTATCAAGAGGGGTATTTAGTTTGTGGACATCGAAGTCATTGAGAAAATGCTCAGATAAAATCCAAACCAAATAAGAAGCCTGAGTGAAGAAATCTCATGTGCACTAAGTTAAGCTTCGGTAGCAAAGACTTCGTTCTTTGGCTTCTGAAGCAGAACTAAGTCCGTGAGTCAGCTTTACTTGTTCCTCAAGTAAAGTTGCGCATTGATGACAAATCCGACCGTTGTGGACACGTGTCAAGCTGTCACCTCAGGTCAGTTTGGTCATTCCGCACCTCGGGATCGCCAACAATAAATACGCCGCCCCCTCCTCCATTTGCGGGTGGCTGCTCTAAGAATATCCCAAGAGATATTGAAGAGGGCATCCCAAAGACGCCACCGAAGAAAAACCCAAATATCTAGAATACTGAAGCCTAAGTCCCATTGATCTGAGTAGATTCGAGATGACTTAGGTGAAAGCTTACTAGCCTTTTTATCTTGGAGAACTGCAATTCTCCTAGACGGTTAGAGTGTTGTTCTTCAGAGAGCAAAGAGTAATTGTCGCCTCGAAGTCCAGTTTGTCAAAGGTTTCGGTGATTTCCTCAATAATCAACCACGAGTGAAGAACTGACCAAGCTCAAGGAGTTTGGTGCAGTGGAGCAACGGACGGAGAGAGATTTGCTCCAGGTATTCAATCACCAGTCCCTCCAACCAGACGTAGCGCTTTGCAGAGCGTGAACTGGTCGAACAAACATCGCTGAGTCCCAGTTCGTTTTACTTCAAGCATTTACCTTCAGTATTGCATTTGCTTCACTGTTATGCTTCAATGTGTTTTGATTCACTGCATTTAGTTTTGCTTCCAGTTATTCTTCGCTATTCCGCACTGCTTATGCTTCACTTCCATAGTTTTAGTAGAAAATTTTGAAGTGATCATTCACCCCCTCCCCCTCTGATCACATACTTGGACTTTCAATTGGTATCAGAGCTAGTCACTCCCTACACTCTGTGTGTTTTGGATTAACCTCCTGGAGTGTCTTCAAGTATGTCTTTCGCAGCTATTCGCTCGGGCGAACCTATTCCTATTTTCAATGGGAAGGACTACCTGTACTGGAAGGACAAGATGAAGAGAAATATCATGGCTATCAACTCTATCGCCTGGCAAGTTGTCTTGTATGGAGTCACAGTTGCTGATGAGAAGGCCATCACTCCTGAAGAAGCAAAACTGATTGATCTCGATTCTGAAGTTTGGGTTTTCATCACCAATCACTTGACACCAGAAAAGTATCATGAAGTGAAGAACATTCCTTCTGCCAAAGGTGTCTGGGACTATCCTGAAAAGATCGGTGAAGGTGTTTCTACCCAGAAAGATGCCAGAATTGACACACTCCGAAGCAAATTCTATCGCTTCAAGAGAAACGAGGGTGAAAAAGTCAGCTCCATTTACAGCAGACTCACAACTCTTGCTAATGAGTTGATTTCCCTCGGTGCTGATGACATTACTCCTCACTCAATTGTAAGAACTTTTCTTCTCTCATTGGATGACTCGTTTGATCACATTGTGCTGATGATCAAGGAAAGGAGTGATTTCAGACGTCTTGTTGCCGCTGATATTCTTGAGAGACTCAATACCTTTGAAATAGAAGAAGATGAGAAACGTGACATAAATGGCTCTCGAAGAAAATCTCATGCCTTGAAAGAAAAAGCTTCGCGTCGTTCTTCACCCGAAGTCAGTTCTGCTTCAGGTGTCGAATCAGATTATCATGCAAGTATTGGAAAAGATTTAGCACTGATCATGAGACGCTTCAACCGCTTCCAGAGAAAAGGTTTTTTCTTCACCAAAGAAGAGTTATTCTTCAAGAAGCTCAACTCACTCATCTCACCGCTCATCCTCAAGAAGCTCTCCATCGAAGGACAACTGCTTCTACAAGTGCAAGAAGCCAGGTCACTACATTGCTGATTGCCCTCTGTGGGAAGCTGAGAACAAAGCAAAGCATTCGCTCACAGACTCCTCATCCAAGTCCCACAGATCCTCTAGAAGCTATGAATCCAAGAGACATGATTCGAGTTCGAGAAGAGATAAGAAGAAAGATTCTGATGATGACAAGAGGAAGAAGTATCACAAGAAGCGTGAGGGTTCTTCATCGAAGACTCACTCGTCTCGTCGAAGCAGCTCTCACCGAGCCAAGGCCTATTTGGGAAAGGAGATGAACTCCGAAGACGAAGCCTCTGGGTCCGAAGCTCATTCAGGCTCAAGGTCTGGGTCTGGGTCCGAATCAGATGGTGTTGCTGGTTTGGCATTCGCTTCAGCAGATGCTTCGGCAAAAGCTTCGAGCTCATTCTTCACCAACAACAGTAGTGAAGATGAATCTCCTGCATATTGCTTCATGGCCAAGGCGAAGGTATCTTCATCAAAATCTAACTATGATACTTCTGATTGTTCCTCATATGATAGTGATTCTAAGATAAGTTATGCTAAACTTGCTAAAATTGCCTCAATCCAATAAGATGAACTTGATTCACTAAGCAAAACCATTAAGAAATCAGAAACTCTGTTGATCGATGAGATAGAGAAAGGTCAAACTTTAACTAATGAGCATGAAGCTCTGAAAGAAAAGTTTGAAGAGTTATCCTCTCGGCATGATCTTCTTTCAGTTGATTATGAGAAGCTTACCTATGAATTTCTTCAAAGGAAAATGGCTCTCGAAAAACTGAAGGCTCATGAAGAGTTGGAAAATGTCAATCTCTCTCTCATGGCTCAACAAGGTTCTGAAGCAAATCATAACACTGAATCACCTTGTTTGGATTGTTTGGAACGAAGCAAAATTGATTCCAAAGGCAAAGCTCCTATTGTTATTGATGATACTAATGCCTCTGATGAGGAAAATCCTGCTGTTACCGAGGAACTCCTCAGGTTGAAAAACTTATTTGAAACAGGGATGTTCAAAAGTGTGCAAGGTCACCAGTATCTTTGTGATATCCTGAGGAAGGCTCTCCTTCACAGGAATCCCAGGAATGAAGGTGTTGGTTTCGAGAGAAAGATAAACCCTGATGGCACCTATTGGGAACCTGAGCAGTATCCTAAAACTGTTTGGGTCCTTGCGAAGGGGAGCCCCATTGATATAGCTAACCTTTCAGGTTTTGATTCCAAGATGAACAAAGCTATTGTAGACGAATCACTTGATTCTGACTACAAGCTCATCAAAGATGAACAGGGAAAGGTTACAGCTGAGTATGTTGGTACTCCTCCTAAGAATGGCTTCTATAAGAGGCAGATATAGGTGCATAAAGCACTTGTGGAAAAACTGCCTGCTAACCATACTATGAAGGGAAAGTCTTCGGTACCACCGAATCATTTCTATTCTCTTGAAACAAGAAATGATCCTCTGGTGCCCGAATCAAATGTTCCGCAGAAGCAATACTATCGTATTGGTCGTCATACTTATCGTCCTCATAATAATCATTCTAAGATTTCATATGCTCATTCTTATGCTAACCATTCACAGAGGACTTACATTTATGGTGTGCTTGATGGTACACTGAAGCAATACACTCCTGTTCGATTTAATATTGCTTCAACCAGTGCTTCAACATCTTCTCAGTCACCTGCTCGTTTGTGGGTGGTTAAGAAGAACTAATTCTTCTGCAGGGCTATGTCTCCGGTGGATTCGAATGGGTCATGGATAGTGGTTGCACAAATCATATGACCGGAGACAAGGAGTTATTCACCGAAGAAAAATTATCTCACTCTTCTCAGAAGTACATTACCTTCGGTGATAACAACAAGGGCAAAGTTTTAGGTTTGGGTAAGGTTGCCATATCGAAAGATAAGCACATTGACAAGGTTATGCTAGTCCAATCCCTTGGATATAATCTTATGTCTATTTCAAAGTTATGCGATATGGGTATGCTTGTTCTGTTTTCTGCTTCGCATTGTGTTGTCTTTTCACAGGATGACTATGCGTTTGTCTTCGAGGGTTACCGAAAAGGAGACTTATACATTGTTGATTTTTCTTCGGGCCCTGCTGTATCCACATGCTTAATGGCAAAAGCTTCATCTGGGTGGTTATGGCATTGAAGACTTGGTCATGCAGGGATGAGAAATCTTCATAACTTAGTGAAGAAGAATCATGTTATTGGCCTTAGTGAAGTTAAATTCGACAAGGATCGTCTCTGCAGTGCTTGTGAAGCTGGTAAAATTACGAAGAAACATCATTCAGCGAAGACTATCATGACTACCACTCGTCCTCTTGAATTGCTTCATATGGATCTTTTTGGTACTGAAAATTATGCAAGCCTGGGAGGAAATAAATATGGTCTAGTTATTGTTGATGACTTCTCTCGTTTTACTTGGGTTTTCTTTTTGGATGACAAGAGCAAAGTTGTTGAAATCTTCAAGTCATTCGCCAAGAGAGCTCAAACAGAATATGAATTATCTCTGAAGCATATCCGAAGTGATAATGGAACTGAATTCAAAAACACTCATATTGAAGATTTTCTTGATGATCATGGTTTTACTCATGAGTTCTCTGCTGCTTATACACCTCAACAGAATGGTGTTGTTGAAAGGAAGAATAGAACTCTCATTGAGATGGCCAGAACTATGCTTGCTGAATACAAGACTCCTATTAGGTTCTGGGCCGAAGCAATTAACACAGCTTGTCATATCATCAACAAGGTTTACCTTCACAAATTTCTGAAGAAGACTTCACATGAGCTTATCACTGGTAACAAACCTAATGTTTCGTACCTTAGGGTGTTTGGTGCTCCATGCTTTATTAGAGATATGAATCATAGCTCCAAATTTGCCCCTAAGGCACATGAAGGTTTTCTTTTAGGTTATGGCTCAAACTCTCATACTTACAGAGTCTATAACTCTCACTTTGGGAAAGTTATGGAAACTGTGAATGTGAGGTTTGATGAAACTAATGGCTCTCAAAAAGAGCATTTACCTCATGATCTAGAGGAACCTCCTCTTGATGAAGTGATCAGGTACATGGCTATTGGAGAGATTCGCCCTGTTGAAGCCAATACTCGTCAAGAAAATAGGGATGATGATGGTCCAATGTTCCCACACATAGCCCGGGGCGCTGGAGATCAACATCCTGAAGCTAATGATGAACAGGACGAAGAAGAACAAAGGAACGAAGGAAACGCTAATCCCGAAGGAAATGCTGAAGCTGAAGGTGAAGCAGATCCTGAAGCTGAAGCAGATCCTGAAGCAGAAGCTGAGCCTGAAGCTAATGATTCAACCTTATCACGAGTTCGAAGAAGAGTTGATGTTGACTCAATTCTTGAAGAAATTCATCAACCAGGTCGTCCTACAACTCGTTCACGTACTCGCTTGGCTAACTTTTGTGGAAACTTTTCTTTTGTCTCCATGTTAGAACCATCGAAGTTTGATGAAGCCATGAAGGATCCAGATTGGTTAACTGCCATGCTTGAAGAACTTAACCAGTTCGAGCGAAACAAAGTCTGGTCCTTAGTTGATAGACCTGATCCCACGAAGCACAACATCATTGGTACAAAGTGGATTTTTCGCAACAAGAAAGATGAAGACGGTATAGTGGTAAGAAACAAAGGATGTCTGGTAGCACAAGGTTACACCCAAATCGAAGGTATCGATTTCGGCGAAACTTATGCTCCAGTTGCTCGTCTCGAATCCATTCGTGTTATGCTTGCTTTTGCAAATTTCAATGGTATTCTGCTTTATCAAATGGATGTGAAAAGTGCTTATTTTAACGGAGAAATCGAGGAAGAAGTGTATGTTATGCAGCCTCCAGGTTTTGAAGACCCTAAGAAACCCGACATGGTGTACAGGTTACACAAGGCCCTCTATGGGTTGAAGCAAGCACCTCGTGCTTGGTACGGCACATTGAGGGATTTCCTTCTGAAGAAAGGCTTCAAACCAGGAACCACTGACCCAACGCTTTTCACTCGATCTTATAATGGTGATTTGTTTGTATGTCAAATCTATGTAGATGATATGATTTTTGGATGCACAAACACTGAAAACAGCGAAGAATTTTCCAAGATGATGTCGAAGAAATATGAGATGTCTATGATGGGTGAATTGAAGTTCTTCCTTGGACTTCAAATCCGTCAACAGAAGAATGGCACCTTTATTTCTCAAGAAAAATATCTCAAGGATTTCTTGAAGAAGTTTGGTCTTTCTGAATGCAAAACTATTAAGACGCCTATGCCTACCAATGGCTTCTTAGATGCAGATGAGAAGGGCAAAGCCTTCGACCAGAAGAAATATCGGTCTATGATTGGATCCCTTTTATATCTTTGTGCATCTAGACCTGACATTATGCTTTCAGTATGTATTTGTGCTCGTTTTCAGGCAAATCCAAAGGAATCACATCATACTGCTGTAAAGCGAATTCTTCGTTATCTTGCTCACACACCTACCTTGGGGTTGTGGTATCCCAAGGGAGCTCAGTTTGATCTCATTGGATATTCTGACTCAGACTGGGCTGGTGATCGTGTGGATAGGAAATCAACTTCAGGGACTTGTCATTTCCTTGGAAGATCACTTGTGTGTTGGGCTTCAAAGAAGCAAAACTGTGTTTCAATATCTACTGCTGAAGCCGAATACATTGCTGCTGGGTCATGTTGTACTCAGATTCTATGGCTGAAGCAAACGCTGAAGGACTATGGTATTCATGTGAAGAAAATTCCAATCCTATGTGATAATGAGAGTTCAATCAAAATTGCCCACAATCCTATACAGCACTCTCGCACGAAGCATATTGACATTCACCATCATTTTCTTCGTGATCATGTTCAACGTGAAGATATTGTTATTATTCATGTCAGAACTGAAGATCAACTGGCAGACATATTCACGAAACCATTGGATGAGAAAAGGTTCTGTACGTTAAGGTGTGAGCTCAATATATTGGACTCACGACATGTACTGTAAGATCGAACCTTTATTCTTCTGTATATATTCATTTACCTCGTCGCTTACCTATTTTGTTTCGTTGATTGTTTTTGATTCGTTTTCTTTATTTTATTTCGCTTGGTTTTAGTCCTCTATGCTTATCACCTTTTGCTTCGTTTGATTTTTCTTCGAGGTGATAAATTTCAGACCCTACCCTTTCTGTTTCTTTTTCTTTCTAATTCTGACTGTCCAAAATGGTTGAGAACAATTGAAACGGAAAGTATTTTGCTTCGAACATCATTGAGTTCCGAATCAAATGCTTCCAATTCTCATCAAAGTTTTACTCAAGTCGAGGACTTATTCTTCGGTCGTTGAGATCCCGTCAAATCTGGGTCGTTGAGATTTTCTCGCGATTCACCACGAAATCCTCGCCGTAGAATCCGGAGAGACAGACGCTGGGGGCCGTTCGATCTGATCTGACAGCTCCTGTCAGACCGGCCTATATAAGGCATCCCACCCCAGCGAAGCCATCACTACTCCTCATTCGCATCTCCCCGGAATCCTCTCTCTCCCGAGCGCCGCCGAGCTCTTCGTCCCCGTCGCCGATCTCGCCGCTTCACTGCCGGAAGAACGCCGTCGTGGACTTCACGTCGTCGACGAGCACGTCCTCACCGCTCATCGCCGCCGTAGCTGCTCGACGTCACCGAGTTAGGGTACGCTGAGCCATGATCCAATCTCCATCTCATCTGTTCTTCCTTTTCCAGATTGGATCCGTGCTCTTAGTCTTTTTGGATGATTTCTTTAGGTTTCTTTGATCCGTTGGATCGTTGCACTGTTGGGAAATCTGTTTCTGCTAGCCAAAGGTTTCCATCTCGATTCAGGTTAGAAATTAGGGGTTAGAATCCATCTTTTCTGTGTTAGGGTTTCAGCTCATCTTGTGTGAGATTAAGTCTAGCTCAGAACAGACCAGAATCCCTACCCAAATTCTTCACTGAATCTCTTGTCAAAACTCTTGTTTTTGGACCGAAACTTTTGCTGGTGCTCATTCCATACTTGCCTTTTCCCTCGCAACCCTTATGCTTTTTCACCGGATGTCTGCTGAGTTAGGCTTCGGAAATGAGTCACCCAATCTTGATCACATCAACGAAGCAGAACGGTCTGCTCCAAAGAAGAAAGGAGGCAGAACGAAGGAAACCAACAACGCCAGAGGCATTCCCAAATCCATTCGTCTTGCTCTGGGTTATGACACGCCTCCGGGTGAAACCAAGGATCAGCGCAAGAATCGTTTGCAAAACATTCGCCGGTACTGGGCTGTTAGATGGTACAAGTACAAGAGCATCCCTACCTGGAAGTGGGCTATGCAGTTTGCCTTCAGTCCACCTTATCAGTATACTTCGGCCATGTGCAGTCAGTAAACCGAAGAGAATCGACACCTGTACTACCCAGTTCCACCAAAGCTTCCTCACCCCAACACCCTCAAGACTTCTGATGATTATCCAGAAGAGAAAGAACGATTGAGAATCGCTGCTGAAGCCAAGAGGCTGAAAGAAGAGAAGAAGGCAGCCAAGTTGGCTGCAGCAGAAGCCCAAGGTGTTGGGCCAAGCTCGAAGAAGAAGAAGAAGCTGAAGAAGAAATATGCTTCTCCTCCCCATGCTACCACAGAAGATGAAGAGCAGGTCAGGCTAGAGCAAGCTGCTCTGGAAGATTCAATTATGGACGAATCAAATGCTGCTGACGACGAATCAGAATTCGAAGCTGATGATGAATCTGATGATCCTGCTCCCCCCAAGAAGCAAAGTGTCAGAACCCTCTGTTAGGTAATGTGCTAGGGTTAGCCAATACTCTTGCATCATGTCAAAATTTCAAAAGAAATCTTTGAAATCAAATTCAAAAGCAAAATGGGAGAAGGAACACCCCCCAGATGAATTAATTCAAAAGGCCAGATAAAAATCTTCTCCAAAAATTCATGTTAGAATTTTGAAAAGTCTTATAAATGAGTGTGATCACATATCAAGTGATGTGGGACCCACCCCATGCTCATGGATTTTTCAAATATTCAAATAGTGCCTTGGAATTAATTAAAAACCCCTATTTGAGTTAAGATTCAAATTAATTGAATTTTAAAAATGTTGAAACTTTATAAGTGGCTAGTCTATATTATTATGAAGCCATATAAAAAATTTCAGCATTTAATAAAATGTTTAGCTATTTTATTTAGCTAAACAAAACAAACTACAGAAAAGAAAAATAGCAAAAGAAAACAGAAGCTTACCTCTCGCCCAGGGGCGAGGCCCACTCACCTCAGCCGGCCCAGCCCACCCGGAGGGGGTACATGCGTCTTCTTCCCCTCCAGGCAGGCAAGCACCTCGCCGGCGAGCGCCGTGGGCACGACAGGCAGCTGCCTGCCTGCCCAGGGCTTATCTCCTCGCCTAGAGACGTCTGGGAGACGTCCCGATCCGTTCCACCCCTCCAGAGCCTTTCCCCCTCTCTCTCTCGCCGAGTTCGACGATGACCCAAGCGCCGCCGTCGCCATGGTTTGAAGCCCACGTAGCCACCGTCGTTCCCAAGCCACGCCGTTGTGTCCTTCGTCTTCGTCACCATCGACTACTTCTCTGTGCCGAGGGAATCAAGCTCAAACGTCCTGGAGCCGCCGAATTGAGTCGTCGTCTTCGTCTACGGTCGCCGTGCGCCATCGTCAATTGCGTCTCCGGCAAGCCACCTCCGTCCTCGCCACCAACTCCGTTGAGTTCCTGGTGAGCCACAACTCAAACCCCCTCTAGCTACACCCTCGTTTTCTTCCTCTAACCGGATCCGCCATGGGAGCCGAGCACGGCCTCCGCCATGGATGAGCTCGAGCTAGCTCCCGTGCTCCTCTGCCTGCACCGAGTTGTTCCTCATCTTCACCTTGTTTCTACGCGTCGAACGCACTAAGCCACGCTCAAGTTGGTGCACCACAGTGATGATTGCGTCCTCGCCGCGTTTCTGTTGCCGCCGGTGAGCTCGCCGTCGTCGATTTGGTCACCCCCAAGGTCACCCGCGTACACCAGACGACGCGCGAGAGCACGGGCTACGTTCCCGTGGTCTCAGCGCATCGAATGATGCACGGGAGCAGTGGATCCGTGCAGCGCCGCCGTGGCCAGGCCGCCGGCGTTTAGCCGCCGGTGGGTTAGCCTAACCCCCCTCGCTAATCCACCCCCTAATGACCCCCTGAGCCAATGACAAGTGGGCCCAGTGGCTTAATTAAGCCACTGGTTAAGTTAACCCAGCCGGATTAAATTAACCAGCCACTGACAACCCTGGCCCACATGTCAGCCCCCCCCTGACGCCAGCATGAGGTCATGCTGACGCAGTAAACCTTTTCCAGAAAATAAAATGAATTAAAGAAATTCAGAAAATTCCAGAAAATAACTCAAACTTTGGAAATTCATAGAAAATTCATATCAACTCCAAATTGGAAAAATAATATATGAAAAATGATCAGGAGCAAATAAGCTATCCAAAAATCCAACTTTCAACTATGTTTGAGTTGATTTTAAAATGGGACTAGTAGCATATGTCATTTGATTTATTTGGAATTTATTCAAATTCAATTCAAATGCTTTTGCACCTTGGACCATGGAAATATGCTATATTTCAACCACACATCAGAGGCTTATCATACACATTTGAAGATGATTCAAATTGATCAAACAATGTCACATATAACTTGACTAAGTTTGAATTCAAATTGGAGTTTGAATTTGCAATTCAGTTTGCAATATACTCCATTTAAATGGAATTGCTTCACACATCAAAGCATTTACATCAAATTCCAACCTTCCATCATGTGATTGTGCATTGTATTTACTTTGCTACTTTGCTTGTTGTTTGTCGAGTAGAGGTGGAACCGGAGCAGGAAGCTGCCCCCTTCGCTGAAGACCCAGAACCCGAACCTCGTCAGCAAGGCAAGCAAACCCCCATTGATCATGTCGATAAAATCCCAATTCCCTCTCATGTCTCGCTTATGCATTGTTTAGGATGATTACCATGCTACGTTTCTACGGCATAGATGAACCCATTCCTTTGCATGACCTATCATTTGTCATAGTAGTAGGCAAAACCACAATCCTAGCAAATGTAGGAGTTGATTGATATCATGTGGCCCCTGCAATTGTTACTGCTTATTGCATGCTTAGAGTGATACCATGATGATACTGTTATGTGAGTCGGGATGGTAGTGATCATGATGATGATGGTAGAAAAGTGTTGGTGAATCTACCCTAATACAAGGTGAACGATGACAGGCTGTGTAGGAGTACACGGTGGGTTGTCTCGTTGAACACCGCCCTAAGTCCGAGTTCTTGTGTGGTGATCCAAGATGAAGAGTACAACCACACATTGGGCTCACTGACCCCTCTCAACTTACTAAATCATCCCTTTCGATGTCCAGATGTCGCAATAGTTCAGAGTTCTGGTAGGTCTGTGGCCTGGATGCTAAGTGAGAGAACGGCTCATCCGAGACCGGCTTATGCACCACGCACACATCACTTGGGTCCACTTTGGTAAACCGGCCGGGTTCACGATAGTGGTAACCAACCCAAGTAGGCGGCTTTCTCGGACTAGATCGGCTATGAGGTAACAGTTGTGGTGAGCATCCTCGCCGACACTTCTTGAACGGTGTCGAGTACAAAGGCGGTAAATGATGAGCATGTGTGTGTAGCGGTACACCCCTGCAGGGTTAACAAAACTATTCGAATAGCCGCGTCCGCGGTTATGGACTGCTTGGAAAGCTTAGCTTGATTATTAGACAACTTGAACCGGATACTTCTAAAACACACCAAGATAAGTGTGAGTGCTATGGCGTGCTTTCTCGTGGGGAAGTCGAGGAAGGCACCATAGTGGTGTAATTGGTTGGAGAAAGTAGTGGACTCGTGTATGCTTCTTACCTCAAAGTCTGGTACTCGTAGTTCAGGACTAGCCAAGTCAAAGCTGGCACTTCTGCAAGTGAAACCCCACCTACCTTTACCTTGATACATGTGCATGAGTAGTATAGATCCTATGTAAGTCTTGCTAAGTACGACTTTGTACTCACGTTTGCTTAATCTATGTTTTAGATGAAACCACTGACCCCGAAGGTGGCTTCTTCATCGAGCTGGACGACTGAAGATCAAGCTAGTCTAGTCCCAGTCAGACGACTGGTTCCCTCGTGGAGGGCTTGTGTTTAAATAAGGCTTCTTAAGCCATTTGTTAAACTTGTCTGTACTCAGACATAATTTGCTTCCGCTTGTTGTTGTAATGTTGGATCACATGTTTGTGATCTCTGTGTGCACTCTATAAGAGTTATCAATAAAAATGTATACTTTGTAGAGAATTGCAATGATACCTACTGTTCATACAAGGCATGTGTGCTGCGTGTATGTTTATAACATGCATGTCTTTGTATGGGTTTTCGAGACCTTAGTTGTGATCTGGCTGGCGGTCTTTCATACACCAAGTGGCCCTTAGATGTGCGCAGCTTGGGGCATCGCGATGCGATTGTTCGAGACTCTGTCTCGTGCACACTTTGTGGTATGATCGAGCCCTCCCTAGACCCCGACTAAGTGATCGGGCTGGAGTAAGTCTATGTAAGAGTTATGAGATAGTCGGTAGTATGGTTGAGGCGACTTGTCTTTGAATATGGGAGGTCATCACCCATATCATTAGACTTGTGTGCGGACGATGAGGACCCATCTCAGTTGATCATCCGGCCTGGATGGGATGCCCCTCACGTATGATGCTTTCCGAGAATGTTATGTGCTTGGCCTTGTCTGCTTAGACAAGTGGGTACGGTTCTCGGCTCTCCATACGACTATGTCTTAACTGGACTTGCATACGCTAACCCCGGGTCCCGACAGACTTGGTATCAGAGCAGGACTGACTGTAGGACTAGCAGCCTTGGCCGAAGTCGAGTCTAGCCTTCTATAGTTATATAGTTACTCTGGGTATATAAGGGAACAACGTAAGGCTTCTTTTTTCTCCTTACCCCCTTCGTTCTGAGTTCTGAGTCACCCTCATCTTATTCTACGGGAAAATAGGACTAGGCTCTCCTCTGTCTGATTAGAACATCTCGTTGTTTGCTTCCTTGTAACCGTAGGAAAGTTGTGTCCGGTTTCCTAGCATTGTTGTAATGCTGATTTCTTACATCTTATTATGTACGTGTTGTTTCTACATTGCAAGAAAAGACATTTCTTACAATTACAGCCGTTATGCTGTCTGAATCATTCCAGGTTTCTTCAAAATCTGATGCATTTGCAAAATTCTGCCCTCCTTTTCGGTTGTCCTTTTAGAAGAACTTCTAGGTGGCATGCCCGACAGTTCCATAGAGTTTGATGTAGGTTTTCTTCTAGAAACCTATAGTGTTTCATTTGCAGCTCTTTCTCCCACTTTAGATGTCTTCTAGCCAGAAGAACCACACTAACCCTCGTGTTGGGTACCTGGCTACTCTGACATATCTGTTGTAGCCCTAGTAAGCCATGGTCATCCTCAGGAAAACCATCCAGTAACCAAACTCCTTAAACCTAGCCACCCGACAGATGTGTAGAGTTTTGAAAGTCCAAGTATGTGATCAGAGGGGGAGGGGGTGAATGATCACTTCAAAATTTTCTACTGAAACTATTGAAGTGAAGCATAAACAGTGCGGAATAGCGAAGAATAACTAGAAGAGAAACTAAATGCAGTGAATCAAAACACATTGAAGCATAATAGTGAAGCAAATGCAATACTGAAGGTAAATGCTTGAAGTAAAACGAACTGGGACTCGACGATGTTTTTTCGACCAGCTCACGCTCTGCAAAGCGCTACGTCTGGTTGGAGGGACTGGTGATTGAACACCTGGAGCAAATCTCTCTCCGTCCGTTGCTCCACTGCACCAAACTCCTTGAGCTTGGTCAGTTCTTCACTCGTGGTTGATTATTGAGGAAATCACCGAAACCTTTGACAAACTGGACTTCGAGGCGACAATTACTCTTCGCTCTCTGAAGAACAACTCTCTAACCGTCTAGGAGACTTGCAGTTCTCCAAGATAAAAGGCTAGCAAGCTTTCACCTAAGTCATCTCGAATCTACTCAGATCAATGGGACTTAGGCTTCTGTATCTGGATTTTGGGTTTTGCTTCGGTGGCGTTTTTGGGTTGCTCTCTACAATCTCTCTTGGAATGATCTCGGAGCAGCCACCCGCTAATGGAGGAGGGGGCGGCGTATTTATAGTTGGCGATCTCGAGGTGCGGAATGACCAAACTGACCCGATGTGACAGCTTGACACGTGTCCACAACGGTCGAATTTGTCATCAATGCGCAACTTTACTTGAGGAACAAGTAAAACTGACTCACGGACTGGGTTCTGCTTCAGAAGCCAAAGAACGAAGTCTTTGCTACCGAAGCTTAACTTAGTGCACATGAGATTTCTTCACTCAGGCTTCTCACTTGGTCTGTATTTGATCTGAGCATATCTCAATGACTTCGATGTCCACAAACTAAATACCCCTCTTGATAGTACGGTTTGTCCTATGACTCAAGGAACAAAAAAGGAACTACACAAAAACATCTAAGTCTTGCGCCGTCTTTTCATTTCCTTCAATGAGTAGAGCTTAAGGACACCTTCATTTTTTGGGGTCAACCTTCGTGATTAAGCTTCGCTCCGTGGGTAATGCTTCGATAACTTGAAGACCTTCCCTAAAGCTTTATCACATGGCTTGTCCTTCAGGAACCTATGCAACTGTTTATACTAGAAAACATTGTTAGTTCCTCTACTGTTTTGTCCAACAATATCCAAAACACACGGGGGAAAAACTTTGCTCTTACAATCTCCCCCTTTTTGGACTATTGTTGACAAAACAGGCATCGATAAAATATATTGAAGTTTTTGTGAAGGATGGGACAAACTCTAAGATATGAAGTTTTTGGCTCCCCCTGAATACAAGCATCGAAGATTTATACAATCGAAGTTACTGCTTGAGATATTTTTCTTCGGTGGAGAGCAAAACAAAATATCTTAGCGAATACAATTGCATTGAAGATATATATCCAGGAAAGTATGCAATTGCTTCCAATGACCTGTGAAAAATAATAACCACCTGCAAGATAGAAGATACGAAGCAATACTTGCAAGCAAAGGGGGTTATTAAAACTTTAAGTGTAGCACAGGAGTAGCATGACTGAAGCAAAACTTAAGTTACAACCCAATCGAAAGGAATGGAGTGTTTGTCGTAACTTAACCAAACGAAACGAAGCAAAAACAGATAGCAAGAACCCTTTCCCCGATGCAAAACTAAATCATCGATGCCCACATTCTCCCCCTTTTTGTAAATGATTGGACAAAAGGTTGAGAGGAGGTTCGAGAGATCTATTTCGCAGCATCAGCACCCTGAGAACCCGACGAAGCAGTGCTCGACGAAGACTCATCCGACGAAGACTGATCGCCTGAGGATTCTTCATCGGAAGATGATGTAGGAAGAGCTTCGTGGCGTGTCTGAGTGATGAGGTTGATGTCGAGGTCGCTGTCGTCAAGGCCGTCGTCGTCCTTTGAGGTGATGGAGTCATTCTCGGAGAAGGTATCTGGCCGGATGGGTTCAGGCTCGTTGACGAAGAACACTTCATCAATCTTGTGCAGGGGAGGGATCTTCTGATTCGGGCGGTCCACTGAGTCATCACGTGAAAAGTGTCGCTCGAGGTATGGATACTCTTTGTAGATGCGATATTTACGAAGACCTTTCACAGAGTTGAATTTCCGGAGACCTTTCCAGGAATGACGCTTGAGCACACGTAAGTACTGATTGTTGTTGAGAGTGATATTGCCAACACGGTTGATCTCATCAGCAAGAAACTGCATCTGGCGCTGATTTGCTTCAATGAAGTTGTCAAGCATTTGCTGCGTGCGAAGATTAACTTCAAAATGATGGCAGTCTTTCTGGAACGTCTTGGATAAGTTTCGCTCATTGACTTCATGGCGCACACCAACATATGTGGCAAATGGATCATTGGGTTTCCTTAGCAGTTCCAAAGAGTCACGCACTGGTGGGAGGAAAAGCTTCGGATGATGGCGAGCCACAAAGTCTTCGTTCCAACCATAGTTACATACTACTTGCAGCCAGGGAGCATAGGGTTTCAGTGTGAAAGGTAGCTCTGCTGCATGAACCAAATTCCGAATGAAGCAATCCTCAAAGTCAAATATGTGACCATGTGTGAGCTTCATAATTGCATGCCTTGTCTCAGGATAAAGATTCGATTCTTCCGAAGCAGTACTCAAAGGAATCAATGAGTTTGACAGGATGAAGAACCAAGTTCTTGAAATGAAATTCAAATGCTTCGGGCGAATGTTTTGAGGTGTGTAGTTATCAGTGGCTTCAGGATCCAACAGATTTGCAAATTCTTCTTCAGACAGATCAGGCGCAATATGAATCTTTTCGAGGACTCCAGAATGCCTTGGGATGTTAACAATTTCCATGAATTCGGTAGAGGACATCCTGAAGACTTTGCCTTGAATCATCCATTCTAGCGTCCATGAGCTGGGTTCATTGGCATCACCAGACACATAAAGGGTTGCATAGAATTGCTTGATGAGATCTGAGTTGAAAGGACTGCTCAACGCAAACAACCTAGACAAGTTCTGATTTTCAATAGTTTCGAGGACGTTCTGAAAGCAGGATGCAGTGGAAAGACTTCGTAAGGCCAGAAACTTGTGCCTAAACAGAACTCCTTGCTGGCAGAAGACTTTGGTGTATAAGACTTGTTGTTCAGCAGTCCAAAAGCGAAGATCATCCGCTGTGCGGTCAGAAGCATAAGGACTGACACCAAAGAATCGATGGCGCTTCCGATGCAGTTCCAGGTCGAATTACGGGCCATGCCTTGAAGAATAACCAGCACCCTTGAAAATAGGAAACGTTTCACGAGGGTAATTGGAGTCAAGCTGGGTATCTTGGCAGGGGCGCGAACGCTCACGAATCCTTTGCAGAGGAGCAAATGGGATGGCTCTTGAAGGGCCAGCAGATTGAGCGACAACAAGTGCTTGCTCTTGCGACGGATACAGAATTTGTACTTGTTCGTCTTCGTCATCATGTGCTTCGGTGTCGGGCACATGACCTTCAGAATCTTGAACGGTCCTGGCGGGAGAAAAGTCTCGGGTTACATGGGTTCTGGATTGGGTTGGTGATGGAGCATGAGCTTCATGGGGAGGTGATGGAGGTGGTGCGGGAGCAACTGGTGGAGTGGGGATCCTTTGTGGTTCGGGGGTTGGGGCACGAATGGGTGTGGGAACACAGGGTGGAATGGGTGTGGGGTTACGTGCAGGCGTTGGTGTAGGTGTAGGATCTCTTTGTGGTGGAGTTGGTTTGGGGTGGTTCTTGTAGGAGGAGGTGTGGGAGTCTTAGTGGTAGGAGCTGAAGGCTTTGGTGCGGGCTTGGATGGCTTTGGCTTCGGTGCAGGAGTGGGAACGGCTACAGGAGATTCCGGGGGCTGTTCATCACTTGTATCCATGTCTGCGGCTGAGGCCAAAGTAACCTTGCGCCTCTTGGTGGTTTTCTTCTTCGGTGAGGGTCCTGTGGCCTTTGATGGAGCAGGCTTAGGAGACGGTGGTGCGACATCTTGTTCAGCTTCGGGCGAAGCCTTGCGTTTCCTCGATTCACTTTCCATAATAGAAGCATTATGGGTCTTCACCATGTCATCTACAGCGGCCTTAACTTTGCCTATGTAGATTTTGATATTGTCCTTGGTGGTGGAATTGACTTCAGTCACTCGTTGAAGCAATTGCAGGGCGTGCTGTTTGAATTCTTCATCAGGTTCTGATTCAGCTCGCTTCTGATAGTTGTGAATATTTTTCATTTCAGCCCTGTCTCTTGAATGCAAATCCTTCAGCTGACTGATCATAGTAGAGATCATAGCTTCGATAGACCTGGAGATATACACTTCTCCAATGTCAACAGCGTCAGGATCTTCGGCTGCACACTTCTCCCAAAGGGCTTCAGTGATGCCCAACTGATCCCAGAGTTCGCCTTCACGAGAGTCAGGGACTGGATGGTCACTCTGATGACCAGCTTCAGCTTGAGCTTCAGACAAAGATATGCCTTTCTGCTTCGATGGAATAGCTGAGGGAGTCATATCAACTACGGGCTTCTTCTGGCTTGCCCTAGCAGCTTTCTCATCTTTCTTCGTTCTGAGGTTTTCTAATGAAGCCTTGCGTTTAGCTTCATGTTCAGCAAGCAGTTTAGCTTCAGCAGCTGCTTTGTCTTCATTCTTTGCGGCTTCGGCGAGCCTGCGCTTCGTCTCAGCCTTCTCTGCAGCCATCTTGGCTGAGTCCAATTCCTTTTTCTATCTGGCAGCATCCTCATCTGCCTTCTTTTTTTCAGCTGCGCTTCTGGCAAGGATGTTGCGCTCTAGTGCCTCTTCGAGGTCTTTCTGTCTCAATACTTCTTCAGAGAGCTTGTGCTTCGCTGAAGTATTTGTTGCAGCAGACTGCTTGGGCTTCGTTGTTGCTGAAGCCTTTGCAGGTTGTCTCTTGGCGGGGTCGTGCTTCTGCTTTGATCGCCTCTCCTTGTCGGGGGCATCAGCCGGTGGCTTGGAGGCCAAGGGCTTCGTGACAACCAAGTTGGAGAGATCAATAGTGGGATGAGCAGAAGGCTTGACCTTAGCCTCGGGTTTTTCTCCTGGCTTTTTCTTCAGTGGGATCTGAAGTCTTTGCTTCTTGGGGGGACCAGGATCATCCGATTCTTCATCTGCTTCGAATTCAGTTTCGTCATCAGCTGCCTTGGATTCATCCATGATGGAATCTTCCAGAGCAGCTTGCTCTAGTCTGGCATGTTCTTCATCTTCTGTTGTAGCATTGGGAGGAGAAGCAGACTTCTTCTTCAGCTTCTTCTTCTTCTTCTTGCTAGGCCCTTCACCTTGGGCTTCAGCTTCAGCCAACTTGGTTGCCTTCTTCTCTTCTTTCAGCCTCTTGGTTTCAGCAGCGATTCTCAAACGTTCTTTCTCTTCTGGGTAATCATCTGGTGTCTTGAGGGTGTTGCGGTGAGGAAGCTTCGGTGGAACTGGGTAGTACAGGTGACGATTCTCTTCAATGTACTAACTGCACATGACTGAAGTATACCGATAGGGTGGACTGAAGGCAAATTGCATGGTCCATTTCCATGTGGGAATGCTCTTGTATTTGTACCAACGTATAGCCCAGTACCGGCGAAATGTTTTGCAAGCGGTTCTTGCGCTGCTCCTTGGTCTCTTCAGGAGGTGTGTCATAACCCAGAGCAAGACGAATTGATTCGGGGATGCCTCTGGCGTTGTTGGTTTCCTTCGTTCTGCCTCCTTTCTTCTTCGGAGCAGACCGTTCTGCTTGGTTGATGTGATCGAGATTTGGAGACTCATTCCCGAAGCCTAACTCTCCAGACATCCTGTGAACAGCACAAAGGTAGCGAGGGAAAAAGGCGAGTATGGAATGAGCACCAGCAAAAGTTTCGATCCAAAAACAATTTTGACAAGAGATTCAGTGAAGAGTTTTGGGGTAAATATTCTGGTCTGTTCTGTGCTAGACTTAACTTCACACAATGATGATCAGAAACCCTAACACAGAACAGATAGATACTAACCCTAACTTCTAACCTGAATTGAGGAGGAAACCTTGACTAGCAGAAACAGGTTTCGCAACGGTGCAACGATCCAACGGATCAAAGAAACCTAAAGAAATCAACCAAAAAGACTAAGAACACGGATCCAATCTGGAAAAGGAAGAACAGAGATGGCGATTGGACCGAGGCTTGGCGTACCCTATCTCGGTGGCGTCAAGCAACTACGGCGGAGAAGAGCGGAGAGGATGTGCTCGTCGATGGCGTGAAGTCCACGGCGGCGCTCTTCCGGCAGTGAAGCGGCGAGAGCGGCGACGGAGACGAATAGCTTAGCGGCGCTCGGGATATAGGGTTCCGGGGAGATGCGAATGAGGAGGTGGGATGGCTTCGCTGGGGTGGGATGCCTTATATAGGCCGGTCTGACAGGAGCTGTCAGATCAGATCGAACGGCCCCCAGCGTCTGTCTCTCCGGATTCTACGGCGAGGATTTCGTGGCGAATCGCAAGAAAATCTCAACGACCCGGATTTGACGGGATCTCAACGACCGAAGAATAAGTCCTTGACTTGAGTAAAACTTCGATAAGAATTGCAAGCATTTGATTCGGAACTCAATGATGTTCGAAGAAAAATACTTTCCGTTTCAATTGTGCTCACCCAATATGGACAGATAGAGTTAGAAAGAAAAAGAAACAGAAGGGGTAGGGTCCGAAACTTATCACCTCGAAGAAAAACCAAACGAAGCAAAAGGTGATAAGCATAGAGGACTAAAACCAAGCGAAATAAAATAAAGAAAACGAAACAAAATCAAACAACGAAACAAAATAGGTAAGCGACGAAGTAAATGAATATATACAGAAGAATAAAGGTTCGATCTTACAGTACATGTCGTGAGTCCAATATATTGAGCTCACACCTTAACGTACAGAACCTTTTCTCATCCAATGGTTTCGTGAATATGTCTGCCAGTTGATCTTCAGTTCTGACATGAATAATAACAATATCTTCACGCTCAACATGATCACGAAGAAAATGATGGCGAATGTCAATATGCTTCGTGCGAGAGTGCTGTATAGGATTGTGGGCAATTTTGATTGAACTCTCATTATCACATACGATTGGAATTTTCTTCACATGAATACCATAGTCCTTCAGCGTTTGCTTCAGCCATAGAATCTGAGTACAACATGACCCAGCAGCAATGTATTCGGCTTCAGCAATAGATATTGAAACACAGTTTTGCTTCTTTGAAGCCCAACACACAAGTGATCTTCCAAGGAAATGACAAGTCCCTGAAGTTGATTTCCTATCAACACGATCACCAGCCCAGTCTGAGTCAAAATAGCCAATAAGATCAAACTGTGCTCCCTTGGGATACCACAAGCCCAAGGTAGGTGTGTGAGCCAGATAACGAAGAATTCTCTTTACAGCAGTATGATGTGATTCCTTTGGATTTGCCTGAAAACGAGCACAAATACGTAATGAAAGCATAATGTCAGGTCTAGATGCACAAAGATATAAAAGGGATCCAATCATAGACCGATATTTCTTCTGGTCGAAGGCTTTGCCCTTCTCATCTGCATCTAAGAAGCCATTGGTAGGCATAGGCGTCTTAATAGTTTTGCATTCAGAAAGACCAAACTTCTTCAGGAAATCCTTGAGATATTTTTCTTGAGAAATAAAGGTGCCATTCTTCTGTTGACGGATTTGAAGTCCAAGGAAGAACTTCAATTCACCCATCATAGACATCTCATATTTCTTCGACATCATCTTGGCAAATTCTTCGCTGATTTCAGTGTTAGTGCATCCAAAAATGATATCATCTACATATATTTGACAAACAAACAATTCACCATTATAAGATCGAGTGAAAAGCGTTGGGTCAGTGGTTCCTGGTTTGAAGCCTTTCTTCAGAAGGAAATCCTTCAATGTGTCGTACCAAGCACGAGGTGCTTGCTTCAACCCATAGAGGGCCTTGTGTAACCTGTACACCATATCGGGTTTCTTTGGGTCTTCAAAACCTGGAGGCTGCATAACATACACTTCTTCCTCGATTTCTCCGTTAAGAAAAGCACTTTTCACATCCATTTGATAAAGCAGAATACCATTGAAATTTGCAAAAGCAAGCATAACACGAATGGATTCGAGACGAGCAACTGGAGCATAAGTTTCACCGAAATCGATACCTTCAATTTGGGTGTAACCTTGTGCTACCAGACGTGCTTTGTTTCTTACCACTATACCATCTTCATCTTGCTTTTTGCGAAAAATCCACTTTGTACCAATGATGTTGTGCTTCGTGGGATCAGGTCTATCAACTAAGGACCAGACTTTGTTTCGCTCGAACTGGTTGAGTTCTTTGAGCATGGCAGTTAACCAATCTAGATCCTTCATGGCTTCATCAAACTTTGAAGGTTCTAGCATGGAGACAAACGAAAAGTTTCCACAGAAGTTAGCCAAATGAGTGCGAGAGCGAGTTGTCGGATGACCTGGTTGATGAATTTCTTCAAGAATTGAGTCAACATCAACTCTTCTTCGAACTCGTGATAAGGTTGAATCATTTGCTTCAGGCTCAGCTTCTGCTTCAGGATCTGCTTCAACTTCGGGATCTGCATCACCTTCAGCTTCAGCATTTCCTTCGGGATTAGCATTTCCTTCGTTCCTTTGTTCTTCTTCGTCCTGTTCATCATTAGCTTCAGGATGTTGATCTCCAGCGCCCCGGGCTATGTGTGGGAACATTGGACCATCATCATCCCTATTTGCTTGACTAGCATTGGCTTCAACAGGGCGAATCTCTCCAATAGCCATGGACCTGATTACTTCATCAAGAGGAGGGTTCATCTAGATCATGAGGCAAATGCTCTTTTTGAGAGCCATTAGTTTCATCAAACCTCACATTCACAGTTTCCATAACTTTCCCAAAGTGAGAGTTATGGACTCTGTAGGTGTGAGAGTTTGAGCCATAACCTAAAAGAAAACCTTCATGTGCCTTAGGGGCAAATTTGGAGCTATGATTCATATCTCTAATAAAGCATGGAGCACCAAACACCCTAAGGTACGAAACATTAGGTTTGTTACCAGTGATAAGCTCATGTGAAGTCTTCTTCAGAAATTTGTGAAGGTAAACCTTGTTGATGATATGACAAGCTGTGTTAATTGCTTCGGCCCAGAACCTAATAGGAGTCTTGTATTCGGCAAGCATAGTTCTGGCCATCTCAATGAGAGTTCTATTCTTCCTTTCAACAACACCATTCTGTTGAGGTGTATAAGCAGCAGAGAACTCATGAGTAAAACCATGATCATCAAGAAAATCTTCAATATGAGTATTTTTGAATTCAGTTCCATTATCACTCCGGATATGCTTCAGAGACAATTCATATTCTGTTTGAGCTCTCTTAGCGAATGACTTGAAGATTTCAACAACTTTGCTCTTGTCAGAGAAAAAGAAAACCCAAGAATAACGAGAGAAGTCATCAACAATAACTAGACCATATTTATTTCCTCCCAGGCTTGCATAATTTTGAGGACCAAAAAGATCCATATGAAGCAATTCAAGAGGACGAGTGGTAGTCATGATAGTTTTCGCTGAATGATGTTTCTTCGTAATTTTACCAGCTTCACAAGCACTGCAGATACGATCCTTGTCGAATTTAACTTCGCTAAGGCCAATAACATGATTCTTCTTCACTAAGTTATGAAGATTTCTCATCCCTGCATGACCAAGTCTTCGATGCCATAACCACCCAGATGAAGCTTTTGCCATTAAGCATGTGGATACAGCAGGGCCCGAAGAAAAATCAACAATGTATAAGTCTCCTTTTCGGTAACCCTCGAAGACAAACGCATAGTCATCCTGTGAAAAGACAACACAACGCGAAGCAGAAAACAGAACAAGCATACCCATATCGCATAACTTCGAAATAGACATAAGATTATATCCAAGGGATTGGACTAGCATAACCTTGTCAATGTGCTTATCTTTCGATATGGCAACCTTACCCAAACCTAAAACTTTACCCTTGTTGTTATCACCGAAGGTAATGTACTTCTGGGAAGAGTGAGATAGTTTTTCTTCGGTGAATAACTCCTTGTCTCCGGTCATATGATTTGTGCAACCACTATCCATGACCCATTCGGATCCACCGGAGACATAGCCCTGCAGAAGAATTAGTTCTTCTTAACCACCCACAAACGAGCAGGTGACCGAGAAGATGTTGAAGCACTGGTTGAAGCAATATTAAATCGAACAGGAGTGTATTTCTTCGGTGTACCATCAAGCACACCATAAATGTAAGTCATCTGCGAATGGTTAGCATAAGAATGAGCATATGCAATCTTAGAATGATTATTATGAGGACGATATGTATGAAGACCAGCACGATAGTATTGCTTCTGCGGAACATTTGATTCGGGCACCAGAGGATCATTTCTTGTTTCAAGAGAATAGGAATGATTCGGTGGTACCGAAGACTTTCCCTGCATAGTATGGTTAGCAGGCAGTTTTTCCACAAGTGCTTTCTGCACCCATATCTGCCTCTTATAGAAGCCATTCTTAGGAGGAGTACCAACATACTCAGCTGTAACCTTTCCCTGTTCGTCCTTGATGAGCTTGTAGTCTGAATCAAGTGATTCGTCTACAATAGCTTTGTTCATCTTGCAATCAAAACCTGAAAGGTTAGCTATATCAATGGGGTTCCCCTTCGCAAGGACCCAAACAGTTTTAGGATACTGCTCAGGTTCCCAATAGGTGCCATCAGGGTTTATCTTTCTCTCGAAACCAACACCTTCATTCCTGGGATTCCTGTGAAGGAGAGCCTTCCTCAGGATATCACATAGATACTGGTGACCTTGCACACTTTTGAACATCCCTGATTCAAATAAGTTTTTCAACCTGAGGAGTTCCTCGGTAACAGCAGGATTTTCCTCATCAGAGGCATTAGTATCATCAATAACAATAGGAGCTTTGCCTTTGGAATTAATTTTGCTTCGTTCCAAACAATCCAAACAAGGTGATTCAGTGTTATGATTTTCTTCAGAACCTTGTTGAGCTATGAGAGAGAGATTGACATTTTCCAACTCTTCATGAGCCTCTTTCAGTTTTTCGAGAGCCATATTCCTTTGAAGAATTTCATAGGTAAGCTTCTCATAGTCAACTGAAAGAAGATCATGCCGAGAGGATAATTCTTCAAACTTTTATTTCAGAGCTTCATGCTCATTGGTTAAAGTTTGACCTTTTTCTATCTCATCGATCAACAGAGTCTCTGATTTCTTAATGGTTTTGCTTAGTGAATCAAGTTCATCTTGTTGGATTGAAGCAATTTTAGCAAGTTTAGCATAGCTTATCTTAGAATCACTGTCATATGAGGAACAATCAGAAGTATCATAGTTAGATTTTGATCAAGATACCTTCGCCTTGGCCATGAAGCAATATGCAGGAGATTCATCTTCACTACTGTTGTTGGTGAAGAATGAGCTCGAAGCTTTTGCCGAAGCATCTGCTGAAGCGAATGCCAAACCAGCAACACCATCTGATTCGGACCCTGTCGGGACCCGGGGTTAGCATATGCAAGTCCAGCTAAGACATAGTCATATGGAGAGCCGAGAACCGTACCCACTTGTCTAAGCAGACAAGGCCAAGCACAGAACGTTCTCGGAAAGCATCGTACGTGAGGGGCATCCCATCCAGGCCGGATGATCAACTGAGATGGGTCCTCATCGTCCGCACACAAGTCAAATGATATGGGTGGTGAACTCCCATATTCATAGACAAGTCGCCTCAACCATACTACCGACTATCTCAAAACTCTTACATAGACTTACTCCAGCCCGATCACTTAGTCGGGGTCTAGGGCGGGCTCGATCATACCACAAAGTGTGCACGAGACGGAGTCTCGAGCAATCGCATTGCGATGCCCCAAGCTGCGCACATCTAAGGGCCACTTGGTGTATGAAAGACCGCCAGCCAGAACACAACTAAGGTCTCGAAAACCCATACAAAGACATGCATGTTATAAACATACACGCAGCACACATGCCTTGTATGAACAGCAGGTACCATTGCAATTCTCTACAAAGTGTACATTTTATTTATAACTCTTATAGAGTACACACAGAGATCACATACATGTGATCCAACATTACAACACAGAGCGGAAGCAAATTATGTCTGAGTACAGACAAGTTTAACAAATGGCTTAAGAAGCCTTATTTAAACACAAAGCCCTCCACGAGGGAACCAGTCTGCTGACTGGGACTAGACTAGCTTAACTTCAGTCGTCCAACTCGATGAAGAAACCACCTTCGGGGTCAGTGGCGTCATCTAAAACATAGATTAAGCAAACGTGAGTACAAAGGCGTACTCAGCAAGACTTACGTAGGAGCTATACTACTCATGCACATGTGTCAAAGTAAAGGGAGGTGGGGTTCACTTGCAGAAATGCCAGCTTTGACTTGGCTAATCCTGAACTACGAGTACCAGACTTTGAGGTAAGAAGCGTACACGAGTCCACTACTTTCACCAACCAATACACCACTATGGTGTCTTCCTCGACTTCCCCACGAGGAAGCACGCCATAGCACTCACACTTATCTTGGTGTGTTTTAGAAGTATCCGGTTCAAGTTATCTAATAATCAAGCTAAGATTTCCAAGCAGTCCATAACCGCGGATGCGGCTATTCGAATAGTTTTGTTAACCTTGCAAGGGTGTACCGCTACACACACATGACCATCATTTACCACCTTTGATCTCGACACCATTCAAGGGGTGCCAGCGAGGATGCTCACCACAACTGTTACCTCATAGCCGATCTAGTCCGAGAAAGCCGCCTACTTGGGTTGGTTACCACTATCGTGAACCCGGCCGGTTTACCGAAGTGGACCCAAGCGATGTGTGCATGGTGCATAAGCCGGTCTCGGGTGAGCCGTTCTCTCACTTAGCATCCAGGCCACAAGCCTACCAGAACTCCGAACTACTGCGACATCTGGACGTCGAAAGGGATGAGTTAATAGGTTGAGAGGGGTCAGTGAGCCCAATGTGTGGTTGTAATCTTCATCTTGTATCACCACACAAGAACTCGTACTAGGGCGGTGTTCAATGAGACAACCCACCGTGTACTCCTACACAGCCTCCCGTCGTTCACCTTGTATTAGGGTCGATTCACCAACACTTTTCTACCATCATCAACATGATCATTCCCATCCCGACTCACATCACAGTAACAACATGGTATCATACTAAGCATGCAATAAGCGATAACATTGCAGGGGTCACATGATATCAAACAACTCCTACAGTTGCTAGGATTGTGGTTTTCTTACTACTGTGACAAAATGATAGGTCATGCAAAGGAATGGGTTCATCTATGCGGTAGAAACGAAGCATGGTGATCATCCTAACAATGCATAAGCGAGACATGAGAGGGAAGTGGGACTTTATCGACATGATCAATGGGGGTTTGCTTGCCTTGCTGACGAGGTTCGGGTTCTGGATCTTCAGCGAAGGGGGTGACCTCTTGCTCCGGTTCCACCTCTACTCGACAAACAAAGCAAGAAGTAGCAATCAATATGAATGTAATGCTCAAGCACATGATTGAATGTTAAAGCTTGAAGTATAAGTTTTGATGTGTGAGGCAATTCCATTTAAGTGGAATATATTGCATTTAAAATGCAAATTCAAACTCCACATTTGAATTCAACCTAGTCAAGTTGTAAGTGACATGGTTTGATCATTTTGAATCATCTTCACTTGTATAAGATTTGCTTCTGATGTATGGTTGAATTACATCATAATTCCATGGTCCAAGTAGCAAAAGCATTTGGTTTGAATTTGAATTAAATTCAAATAAACCAAATGACATATGCTACTGGTCCCATTTTAAATTCAACTCAAACAGAGTTGAAAGTTGCATATTTGGAAAGATAATTTTCTCCTGATCATTTTTCATATATTATTTGTCCAATTTGGAGTTAATATGAATTTTCTATGAATTTCCAAAGTTTGGGGTATTTTCTGGATTTTCTGGAATTCTTTTAATTCAAATAATCTCTGGAAATTCATTTAATTGATTTAATGCGCAAAGATGACGTCAGGGGGGGGCTGACAGGTGGGGCCACCCTGTCAGTGGCTGGTTTAACTTAACCCGTGGTTAAGTTAATCCAGTGGCTTAATTAAGCCACTGGGCCCACTGGTCAGTGACCCAGGGGGTTGCTAACTAGGTGATTAGTGGGGGGGCTTGGGCTAACACGCCGGCGGCTAAACGCCGGCGACTGGAGTCGCGGCGGCGCTGCACGGGTTCGCGCCCTGGTCGCGCGTTTGGCACGCCAGAGGCACCAAACGGCTGCTAGAAGGACGCCGCGTCGAATGGAGCCAGCCAGGGGGGCTGGAACTCACCGGAGCGTCGTCGGCGTCAAGCCCTAGCGGCGGTCGTGGCTCGGGCTTGGGGCAAAGCTTGCTGTGGTGCTCCATTTGAACCGGGGATGCTTGCAATCGAAGAAGAGGAGCAAGGTGAAGACGAAGGACATGCCCCCGAGCTCGTTTGCGTCACTGACGCTCGACTACGATGACCGTGGCGGCGAGGAGCTTCGGCGTCCATGGAGGAGGTCGGGGAGGTCGTGGTGGCGGCGAATTCGACGACGGCGACTTGCGGGTCCGGCGGCAGCTCGAGCTCGATTCCGGCGGCTTGAGTCCAGATCACAGCTTCGCCTGCTGCGTGAAGAGGAAGTCGACGATGGCGCGCACGATGGAAATGGCCTTCAGGCTTCTCTCCGGCGCTGGCTGCGGTTCTCGTCGACGACGAACGGCGGACGCTCTCGGGGAAGAAGGGGAAAACTAGGGGAGGGCTCTGGACGAAGCGGCGATGGGGGAAAGTGAGAGAGGGACTCGAGGGCGTCTCCGTGGCGCACTTTGGAGTCCTGGGGCGGCCTGGAAGCTCCTGGGCGTCGAGGTGGCGTCCACGGCGTCGGCGCCGCGCCACCGTGCTGCTTGGCAGCGCGGGGTAGAAGACGACACGGGGGGCTTCGCGGGCTGGGCCGGCTGGAGAGGTGGGCCTCGCCCCTGGCGAGAGGTAAGTCTTTTTCCTTTTTCTGTTTAATCTTTCCTTTCTGTTTTTCTGTATATTTGTTTTGACTTTGGTAAAAAATACCAAATCATTTTATCAAATGCTGAAAACTTTTATGTGGCTTCATAATAATATAAACTAGCCACTCATAAACTTTCAACATTTTTAAAATTCAAATAATTTTAATTTTAAATCAAAAAGGGGTATTTCTTTAATTCCAAGGTACTTTTGAATATTTGAAAAATCTATGAGCATGGGGTGGGTCCCACATCACTTGATATGTGATCACACTCATTTATAAGACTTTTCAAAACTCTAACATGAATTTTTGGAAAAGATTTTTATCTGGCCTTTTGAATTAATTCATCTGGGGGGTGTTCCTCCTCCCATTTGGATGTTGAATTTGATTTCCAAGATTTCTTTTGAAATTTTGACATGATGCAAAGGCACTAGCTAACCCTAGCACATACCTAACAGAGGGTTCTGACAACTCGCCCCCACTCAAAAGAATCTCGTCCCGAGATTCAGAAGTCTGCGGGAGGAAGGAGGGGTACTCGGTAAGGAGACGGTCTTCTCTTTCCCACGTGGCTTCTCCTTCAGAGTGGTGTGACCATTGCACTTTCAGAAACCTAATCTTCTGACGATGAGTGACACGCTCTGCGGAATCAAGAATACGAACGGGGTATTCTCGATAAGAAAGGTCATCTTGGAGATCAAGCGTTTCATGGTCGACTTCGCAGATGGGGTCCTTGAAGCAACGCCTGAGTTGGGACACATGGAATACATCATGTACTCGGGAGAGGTGCAGAGGTAGTTCAAGTTGGTAGGCAACTTCTCCACGTTTAGCAATAATGCGGAAAGGTCCGATGTAACGTGGGGCCAACTTGCCTTTGATACCGAAACGTTGGGTTCCCTTCAGAGGAGTAACCCGAAGGTAAGCCTTCTCATCCAGATTGTAGCTCTCTTGTCTATGATGACGATCATAGTAGCTTTTCTGACGAGACTGGGCTGCTTTCAATTGATCACGAACAATGCGAACTTGCTCTTCTGCTTCCTTGATCATATCCGGTCCAACGAATTGTCTTTCACCGGTTTCTGACCAGTTTAGTGGTGTTCGACATTGTCGTCCATAAAGGAGTTCAAAAGGAGCCATGTTCAGACTGGATTGAAAACTATTGTTATAAGCAAATTCGGCAAATAGAAGAGAATTCTCCCAATTCTGTCCGAATGAGATAACACAAGCTCTGAGCATGTCTTCAAGAATTTGGGTAACCCTTTCGACTTGACCGCTAGACTGAGGATGGAAAGCTGTACTAAAGGAGAGATGAGTTCCCATAGCATTCTGAAAGCTTCCCCAAAATCTAGAGGTGAAAAGGCTACCGCGATCAGAATTGATTTCCAAAGGAACACCATGAAGTGATACAATTCTAGAGATGTACAAGTCTGCTAACTGGCTAGCAGTTATAGACTCGCGAACCGGAAGGAAGTGAGCAACTTTGGAAAGCCTATCTATGACAACGAAGATGGCATTGTTTCCTTTCTGGGTTCTTGGAAAGCCGGTGATGAAATCCATATCGACTTTGTCCCATTTCCACTCGGGAATAGACAAAGGTTGAAGTGTACCAGCAGGTCTTTGATGTTCTGCCTTAATGCGACGACAAACATCACATTCGGCAACAAATTGAGCAATGTCTCTCTTCATCCTAGTCCACCAAAATCTCTGGCGTAGATCTCGGTACATTTTTGTGCTACCGGGATGAATTGAGAGGGGTGTGTCATGGGCTTCTTTGAGGACGAGTTGCCTTAGTTCCTTATTCTTAGGTACTACCAAACGATTTTCAAAGAATACCGTTCCTTTGCTATCTGTGGAGAAACATTTAGCAACTCTGCTAGCAATGTTCTCCTTGATCCGGCGAACACCTCGGGCACGCCTTTGGGCAACTATAATTTGATCCCCAAGAGTTGGTTTCGCCACCAAGGTTGAAAGATAGCCATGAGGAACAATCTCAAGGTTGAGCTTGCGAAAGTCCTCATGAAGAAGTGGTTGATACTGCTGTAACATGAGGTTGTTACAGTACGACTTACGACTTAGTGCATCAGCCATGACATTGGCTTTGCCCGGGGTGTAAGAAATTGCTACGTCGTAATCTTTTATCAACTCAATCCAGCGTCTTTACCTGAGATTAAGATCTGGCTGGGTGAAAATGTATTTGAGGCTTTGGTGGTCGGAATAAATCTCGCAACGATTACCAAGGAGGTAATGTCGCCAAGTTGTTAGGGCATGAACTACGGCAGCGAGTTCAAGGTCATGGGTAGGATAGTTCTCTTCATGTGGCCGCAACTGGCGTGAAGCATAAGCTACCACATGTCGATCTTGCAGAATTATGCATCCTAACCCTTGCCGTGATGCATCACAATAGATCTCGAAATCCCTTTTGGTGTCTGGAGGTGCAAGTACAGGTGCAGAAGTCAATCTTCTTTTTAGCTCTTGAAAGCTTTCCTCGCACTTGGAAGTCCATAAGAAGTTCTTATCTTTCTTGAGGAGTTCAGTTAGAGGCTTTGCAACTTTAGAAAAGTTCTCGACGAAGCGACGGCAATAGCTGGCTAGGCCAAGAAAACTCCTAACTTGCTTAACCGATTCAGGTGGAGTCCAGTCAAGGACGGCCTGAACTCTCTCGGGATTCACAGCAATGCCTTTTGCAGAAATCACGTGGCCTAAGTAGGTCACTTCTGGTAGCCAGAATTCACACTTGGAGAATTTAGCGTACAGGCGATGCTCTCTAAGCTTCATCAATACCAGCCTTAAGTGTTCGGCATGATCTTCTTCGTTCTTCGAGTAGATGAGAATATCATCAAGATAAACCACAACAAATTTATCTAGGTACTCCATGAAGATCGAATTCATCAAGCGTGAGAATGTGGCGGGGGCATTGGTTAAACCAAAGGACATGACGGTGTACTCGTAAAGACCATAACGAGTAGTAAAAGCCGTTTTGGGAATGTCCTCGTTTCGGATTCTGATTTGATGATAACCTAATCTCAAATCCATCTTGGAGAAGACGGAGGATCCTGCAAGTTGATCATAAAGATCATTGATCCTGGGCAATGGGTATTTGTTCTTTATCGTCGCTAAATTTAGCGGGCGATAGTCTACGCACATCATTTCTGTTCCATCTTTCTTCTTTACGAACAAAACGGGGCAACCCCATGGCGATGAGCTAGGGCGGATGAAGCCTTTTGCCAACGAAGCATCAAGTTGGGTTTTTAGCTCAGCTAACTCATGTGGGGCCATTTTATATGGGCGTTTGGAAATTGGTGCGGTTCCGGGAACAAGATCCACTATAAATTCTACACATCTGTCGGGTGGCATGCCCGGCAGCTCTTCAGGAAAGACATCCGGGAAGTCACGAACCACCGGAATATCTTCAAGTTCGGGAAGGGGAAGTACATTCAAGGAATGCACTTGGTTTCTTGTTTTGGGTGAGGTATAGTTAACGGTTGTGCCTGAAGGGTGGGTGAGTTTCACGGATTTGCCTTTGCAATCCAGGTAGGCATTCTGTCTTGATAGCCAATCCATGCCAAGGATGACATCAATGTCTGAAGACTTGAGGGCTATGAGTGAAGCAAGGAATACTAAACCCTCAATTGCAATTTGATTACCATGGCTCACTCTATTAGTTTGCCATCTTGACCCTGGAGTTTGAATAATCATTGGGGTGGACAATTCAACAAAGGGTAACTCATGACGAAGTGCATAACTTTCCGACATGAATGAATGAGATGCTCCTGGGTCGAAAAGAACGGAAGTAGGAACAAAATTGACTGGGAGCGTACCAAGAATGACGTCAGTGGTGTCGTCAGTCTCTTCGGCGGCGATCTGGTTCACACGTCCACGAGTGGCGGGAGGAGCGGGTTTGGCGGTGTAGACCTTCTGGGGTGGCTTGCCACGAGCATTGTTGTTGTTGTGGCCTCCGGCACGTGGTGGAGCATTCTGATGCTGGAGCTGGTTCTGGGGACACTCACGAGAGTAGTGGCCTGCCTGGCCACACTTGTAGCAAGCTCCGAAAATAGTTCGTGGGGCTGGGTTGTTTGGTGGAGTTGGGTGGAACTGGGTGGGTGGACGAGGCGCCACATAGGATGGCCTCGGTGGCTTGTTCTGGCGGAACATACTGTTTGGAATCCAGATCTTGCGCTTCTGGGAGCCAGAACTGGATGAACTATCATCTCTAGGGTGTTTGCGAAAGTCGTTGGGGGTGTTCATGTCCTCTGCATTGATGGTCTTGTTGACAAGGACCTGGAATGTGGCAAAGTCATGAAGATTGAGCTCGCGACGAAGTCCGGTGTTGAGGCCACGACGGAACCTCTCTTGTTTCTTGGAGTCGGTGGAGACTTCTTCGATAGCATAACGAGCAAGTCGGTTGAACTCACGACTAAACTCGTCCACGGTTCTTCTGCCTTGAGTGAGGTTGCAGAACTCCTCACGCTTGCGGTCCATGAGACCCTTGGGGATGTGGTGCTCGCGGAAGGACGTGCAGAATTCCTCCCAAGATGCAGGTGGTCCAACGGGTCGCATATTCAGAAAGTTCTCCCACCAAGAACTAGCTGCACCTTCGAGGTGATAGGTGGCGTAGCTGACCTTGTCGCCATCTGCAACATGACCGGCTTGGAGCTTCCTCTCGATGCTGCGGAGCCAGTCATCGGCGTCAAGGGGCTCAGTGGAGTAACTGAATACCGGGGGATGAAGCCGGATGAAGTCGTTCAGAGACACCAGCTCATTGCGCTGCTGAGTGGTGTTGCGTGCGATGACTTCCAGCAGGTGGTGAGAGTCACGGCGGTTCCTCTCGACCTCCATCAGAACTTGGGCCATCGTGGGTGGGGGTGGAAGGTTGTCTTCCTCCTGGTTGTTCCCACGACTTTGGTTACGACCAATCTGGCCACGGGTTCCTTGAGACATCCTGAAGGTGAAAACCAAAGTCAAACAGAGTTGATTTTGAAGAGTCTAATCAAGGTATTAAAGTACTGGAAGGATTACAGAGCAAAGGAAGTAATCATCTTGACAACATGGTGATAAAGCATACAAGCCATATATTCACAAGCTGTCATACAAACCATACATCGTTTTAGTACAAGCACCAAGCTAATACAAACGTGATGAAGATGATACATCCTTCAGAGGCACTCTGACTTCCTATACATTATTTATCTAAGCCTCTGGAACTTAGACACCTTGCATACAATACACTAAGATACTACTACATCATCACTAAGTAAGACCACAGGCGGTCTCACTCATCTCCATCTCCATAGTAGTCCTCGTAAAAGTTACCCGCGTATCCCGGTAGCTGGAGGTGACCATCGGAAAACACGGAGGCCTGCGGACCCTGATATCCATTTGGGAAAGGATGGGGCCTAGGTCCAGTGTAGGGTGGAAGCAAAGGACCACGGGGTGGAAAAATGCCTCCAATCTCGGGCCAAGCAACTCGAGAAGGCATCTGCGTTATCACTGGATAGATCGAATCATACTTAACTGATCCCACGCTCACAAAGGGTGCCAAGAGCGTCAGTGCTCGGTACAGACGAACTCGGGTGGCGTGGAGCTCAAAACGGAGAGCGCGTGCATCACGATCTCGATCACTAGCAAACCTAGCAGTCACCTGGAGTGCTGGATCCTCTGCAGAGTGATCTGAGTAGAGTCCGGTGTAATATCCCTCTTCTCCTGGAAGTGCAGCAGGGATATAGCGGAAAGAAGTCTCTCTCAGCATGGTGTGCTCCTCTCTCAGCAGGGTAATACATGAATATGCAGCATCGTGCACAGCCATGTTCTCGGTAACGCCAATGCCATGTCCAAAGTGGATAGGCTGGGTGACTCCAACGTGGTGCAGGTAGATCCGGACAATGCAGTGGAACTGCGTCTGGTTGAAGTCGTGGAACTGCTCCTCGATGGTGTACTCAGGGTACCATCGATATCCCACATAGGACATCATCTCGATCAATGTGGCGGGATGGCCACGCACACCGAGGCACCTGGTCAAACGAACAATCTGCCGAGGGGGAAGATCTGCCATCTGAAACAGAAAGGAGTTTGCAAACGCATCAGATTATGAGATAAACCTGGAATGACTCGGACAGCATAACGGCTGTAATTGTAAGAAATGACAATTTCTTCCAACATGGAAACAGCACTTACATACGATGTAATAAAACAGGGATCATAACCACTCTATCAACCGATCACAACTTTCCTACGGCTATAAGGAAGCAAACAACGAGATGTTCTAATCAGACAGAGGAGAGCCTAGTCCTATCTTCCCGTAGAACAAGATGAGGGTGACTCAGAACTCAGAACGAAGGGGGTAAGGAGAAAAAGAAGCCTTACGTTGTTCCCTTATATACCCAGAGTAACTATATAACTATAGCAAGCTACACTCGACTTCGGCCAAGGCTACTAGTCCTACAGTCAGTCCTGCTCTGATACCAAGTCTGTCGGGACCCGGGGTTAGCATATGCAAGTCCAGCTAAGACATAGTCATATGGAGAGCCGAGAACCGTACCCACTTGTCTAAGCAGACAAGGCCAAGCACAGAACGTTCTCGGAAAGCATCGTACGTGAGGGGCATCCCATCCAGGCCGGATGATGAACTGAGATGGGTCCTCATCGTCCGCACACAAGTCAAATGATATGGGTGGTGAACTCCCATATTCAAAGACAAGTCGCCTCAACCATACTACCGACTATCTGAAAACTCTTACATAGACTTACTCCAGCCCGATCACTTAGTCGGGGTCTAGGGCCGGCTCGATCATACCACAAAGTGTGCACGAGACGGAGTCTCGAGCAATCGCATCGCGATGCCCCAAGCTGCGCACATCTAAGGGCCACTTGGTGTATGAAAGACCGCCAGCCAGAACACAACTAAGGTCTCGAAAACCCATACAAAGACATGCATGTTATAAACATACACGCAGCACACATGCCTTGTATGAACAGCAGGTACCATTGCAATTCTCTACAAAGTGTACATTTTATTTATAACTCTTATAGAGTACACACAGAGATCACATACATGTGATCCAACATTACAACACAGAGCGGAAGCAAATTATGTCTGAGTACAGACAAGTTTAACAAATGGCTTAAGAAGCCTTATTTAAACACAAAGCCCTCCACGAGGGAACCAGTCTGCTGACTGGGACTAGACTAGCTTAACTCCAGTCGTCCAACTCAATGAAGAAACCACCTTCGGGGTCAGTGGCGTCATCTAAAACATAGATTAAGCAAACGTGAGTACAAAGGCGTACTCAGCAAGACTTACGTAGGAGCTATACTACTCATGCACATGTGTCAAGGTAAAGGGAGGTGGGGTTCACTTGCAGAAATGCCAGCTTTGACTTGGCTAATCCTGAACTACGAGTACCAGACTTTGAGGTAAGAAGCGTACACGAGTCCACTACTTTCACCAACCAATACACCACTATGGTGTCTTCCTCGACTTCCCCACGAGGAAGCACGCCATAGCACTCACACTTATCTTGGTGTGTTTTAGAAGTATCTGGTTCAAGTTATCTAATAATCAAGCTAAGCTTTCCAAGCAGTCCATAACCGCGGACGCGGCTATTCGAATAGTTTTGTTAACCTTGCAAGGGTGTACCGCTACACACACATGACCATCATTTACCGCCTTTGATCTCGACACCATTCAAGGGGTGCCAGCGAGGATGCTCACCACAACTGTTACCTCATAGCCGATCTAGTCCGAGAAAGCCGCCTACTTGGGTTGGTTACCACTATCGTGAACCCGGCCGGTTTACCGAAGTGGACCCAAGCGATGTGTGCGTGGTGCATAAGCCGGTCTCGGGTGAGCCGTTCTCTCACTTAGCATCCAGGCCACAAGCCTACCAGAACTCCGAACTACTGCGACATCTAGACGTCGAAAGGGATGAGTTAATAGGTTGAGAGGGGTCAGTGAGCCCAATGTGTGGTTGTAATCTTCATCTTGGATCACCACACAAGAACTCGTACTAGGGCGGTGTTCAACGAGACAACCCACCGTGTACTCCTACACAGCCTCTCATCGTTCACCTTGTATTAGGGTCGATTCACCAACACTTTTCTACCATCATCAACATGATCATTCCCATCCCGACTCACATCACAGTAACAACATGGTATCATACTAAGCATGCAATAAGCGATAACATTGCAGGGGTCACATGATATCAAACAACTCCTACAGTTGCTAGGATTGTGCTTTGCTTACTACTATGACAAAATGATAGGTCATGCAAAGGAATGGGTTCATCTATGCGGTAGAAACGAAGCATGGTGATCATCCTAACAATGCATAAGAGAGACATGAGAGGGAAGTGGGACTTTATCGACATGATCAATGGGGGTTTGCTTGCCTTGCTGACGAGGTTCGGGTTCTGGATCTTCAGCGAAGGGGGTGACCTCTTGCTCCGGTTCCACCTCTACTCGACAAACAAAGCAAGAAGTAGCAATCAATATGAATGTAATGCTCAAGCACATGATTGAATGTTAAAGCTTGAAGTATAAGTTTTGATGTGTGAGGCAATTCCATTTAAGTGGAATATATTGCATTTAAAATGCAAATTCAAAATCCACATTTGAATTCAACCTAGTCAAGTTGTAAGTGACATGGTTTGATCATTTTGAATCATCTTCACTTGTATAAGATTTGCTTCTGATGTATGGTTGAATTACATCATAATTCCACGGTCCAAGTAGCAAAAGCATTTGGTTTGAATTTGAATTAAATTCAAATAAACCAAATGACATATGCTACTGGTCCCATTTTAAATTCAACTCAAACAGAGTTTAAAGTTGCATATTTGGAAATATAATTTTCTCCTGATCATTTTTCATATATTATTTGTCCAATTTGGAGTTAATATGAATTTTCTATGAATTTCCAAAGTTTGGGGTATTTTCTGGATTTTCTGGAATTCTTTTAATTCAAATAATCTCTGGAAATTCATTTAATTGATTTAATGCGCAAAGATGACGTCAGGGGGGGCTGACAGGTGGGGCCACCCTGTTAGTGGCTGGTTTAACTTAACCCGTGGTTAAGTTAATCCAGTGGCTTAATTAAGCCACTCGGCCCACTGGTCAGTGACCCAGGGGGTCACTAACTAGGTGATTAGTGGGGGGGCTTGGGCTAACACGCCGGCGGCTAAACGCCGGCGACTGGAGTCGCGGCGGCGCTGCACGGGTTCGCGCCCTGGTCGCGCGTTTGGCACGCCAGAGGCACCAAACGGCTGCTGGAAGGACGCCGCGTCGAATGGAGCCAGCCAGGGGGGCTGGAACTCACCGGAGCGTCGTCGGCGTCAAGCCCTAGCGGCGGTCGTGGCTCGGGCTTGGGGCAAAGCTTGCTGTGGTGCTCCATTTGAACCGGGGATGCTTGCAATCGAAGAAGAGGAGCAAGGTGAAGACGAAGGACATGCCCCCGAGCTCGTTTGCGTCACGGACGCTCGACTACGATGACCGTGGCGGCGAGGAGCTTCGGCGTCCATGGAGGAACCAGCTAGGGAGGAGGAGGGAGACGAAGGAATGGCTCGGTCGAACCGCGAGCTCACCGTGATGCTAGCAGAGGGGTCAGGGAGGTCGGGGAGGTCGTGGTGGCGGCGAATTCGACGACGGCGACTTGCGGGTCCGGCGGCAGCTCGAGCTCGATTCCGGCGGCTTGAGTCCAGATCACAGCTTCGCCTGCTGCGTGAAGAGGAAGTCGACGATGGCGCGCACGATGGACATGGCCTTCAGGCTTCTCTCCGGCGCTGGTTGCGGTTCTCGTCGGCGACGAACGGCGGACGCTCTCGGGGAAGAAGGGGAAAACTAGGGGAGGGCTCTGGACGAAGCGGCGATGGGGGAAAGTGAGAGAGGGACTCGAGGGCGTCTCCGTGGCGCACTTTGGAGTCCTGGGGCGGCCTGGAAGCTCCTGGGCGTCGAGGTGGCGTCCACGGCGTCGGCGCCGCGCCACCGTGCTGCTTGGCAGCGCGGGGTAGAAGACGACAAGGGGGGCTTCGCGGGCTGGGCCGGCTGGAGAGGTGGGCCTCGCCCCTGGCGAGAGGTAAGTCTTTTTCCTTTTTCTGTTTAATCTTTCCTTTCTGTTTTTCTGTATATTTGTTTTGACTTTGGTAAAAAATACCAAATCATTTTATCAAATGCTGAAAACTTTTATGTGGCTTCATAATAATATAAACTAGCCACTCATAAACTTTCAACATTTTTAAAATTCAAATAATTTTAATTTTAAATCAAAAAGGGGTATTTCTTTAATTCCAAGGTACTTTTGAATATTTGAAAAATCTATGAGCATGGGGTGGGTCCCACATCACTTGATATGTGATCACACTCATTTATAAGACTTTTCAAAACTCTAACATGAATTTTTGGAAAAGATTTTTATCTGGCCTTTTGAATTAATTCATCTGGGGGGTGTTCCTCCTCCCATTTGGATGTTGCATTTGATTTCCAAGATTTCTTTTGAAATTTTGGCATGATGCAAAGGCACTAGCTAACCCTAGCACATACCTAACAGAGGGTTCTGACAGACCCGGACCCAGACCTTGAGCCTGAATGAGCTTCGGTCCCAGAGGCTTCGTCTTCGGAGTTCATCTCCTTTCCCAGATAGGCCTTGGCTCGGTGAGAGCTGCTTCGACGAGACGAGTGAGTCTTCGATGAAGAACCCTCACGCTTCTTGTGATACTTCTTCTTGTCATCATCAGAATCTTTCTTCTTATCTCTTCTCGAACTCGAATCATGTCTCTTGGATTCATAGCTTCTAGAGGATCTGTGGGACTTGGATGAGGAGTCTCTGAGCGAATGCTTTGCTTTGTTCTCAGCTTCCCACAGAGGGCAATCAGCAATGTAGTGACCTGGTTTCTTGCATTTGTAGCAACAGTTGTCTTTTGATGGAGAGCTTCTTGAGGATGAACGGTGAGATGAGTGAGTGGAGCTTCTTGAAGAATAACTCTTTCTCGGTGAAGAAAAATCTTTTCTTTGGAAGCGATTGAAGCGTCTCATGATCAATGCCAAATCCTTTCCAATGCTTGCAGGATCATCTGATTCGACACCTGAAGCAGAACTGACTTCAGGTGAAGAGTGACGTGAAGCTTTTGCTTTCAAAGCATGAGTTTTTCTTCGTGAACCATTTATGTCACATTTCTCATCTTCTTCCATTTCAAAGGTAGTGAGTCTCTCAGGAACATCAGCAGCAACAAGATGTCTGAAATCAGTCCTTTCCTTGATCATTAGCACAATGTGATCAAACGAGTCATCCAATGAGCGAAGCAAAGTTCTCACAACAGAGTGAGGAGTAATGTCATCAGCACCGAGGGAAATCAATTCATTAGCAAGAGTTGTAAGTCTGCTGTAAATGGAGCTGACTTTTTCACCCTTGTTTCTCTTGAAGCGATAGAATTTGCTTCGGAGTGTGTCAATTCTGGCATCTTTCTCGGTAGAAACACCTTCACCAATTTTTTCAAGATAGTCCCAGACACCTTTGGCAGTTGGAATATTCTTCACTTCATGATACTTTTCAGGTGTCAAGTGATTGGTGATGAAAACCAAAACTACAGAATCAAGATCAATCAGTGTTGCTTCTTCAGGAGTGATGGCCTTCTCATCGGCAACAGTGACTCCATACAAGATAACTTGCCAGGCAGTTGAGTTGATAGCCATGATATTTCTTTTCATCTTGTCCTTCCAGTACGGGTAGTCCTTCCCATTGAAAATAGGAATAGGTTCGCCAGAGCGAATAGCTGCGAAAGACATACTAGAAGACATACTTGAAAACACTCCAGGAGGTTAATCCAAAACACACAGAGTGTAGGGAGTGACTAGCTCTGATACCAATTGAAAGTCCAAGTATGTGATCAGAGGGGGAGGGGGTGAATGGTCACTTCAAAATTTTCTACTGAAACTATTGAAGTGAAGCATAAACAGTGCGGAATAGCGAAGAATAATTGGAAGCGAAACTAAATGCAGTGAATCAAAACACATTGAAGCATAATAGTGAAGCAAATGCAATACTGAAGGTAAATGCTTGAAGTAAAACGAACTGGGACTCGACGATGTTTGTTCGACCAGTTCACGCTCTGCAAAGCGCTACGTCTGGTTGGAGGGACTGGTGATTGAACACCTGGAGCAAATCTCTCTCCGTCCGTTGCTCCAATGCACCAAACTCCTTGAGCTTGGTCAGTTCTTCACTCGTGGTTGATTATTGAGGAAATCACTGAAACCTTTGACAAACTGGACTTCGAGGCGACAATTACTCTTCGCTCTCTGAAGAACAACTCTCTAACCGTCTAGGAGACTTGCAGTTCTCCAAGATAAAAGGCTAGCAAGCTTTCACCTAAGTCATCTCGAATCTACTCAGATCAATGGGACTTAGGCTTCTGTATCTGGATTTTGGGTTTTGCTTCGGTGGTGTTTTTGGGTTGCCCTCTACAGTCTCTCTTGGAATGATCTCGGAGCAGCCACCCGCAAATGGAGGAGGGGGCGGCGTATTTATAGTTGGCGATCCCGAGGTGCGGAATGACCAAACTGACCCGATGTGACAGCTTGACACGTGTCCACAACGGTCGGATTTGTCATCAATGCGCAACTTTACTTGAGGAACGAAGAAGAACATGCCGAACACCTAAGGCTGGTATTGATGAAACTTAGAGAGCATCGCCTGTATGCTAAATTCTCCAAGTGTGAATTCTGGCTACCAGAACTGACCTACTTAGGCCACGTGATTTCTGCAAAAGGCATTGTTGTGAATCCCGAGAGAGTTCGGGCCGTCCTTGACTGGACTCCACCTGAATCGGTTAAGCAAGTTAGGAGTTTTCTTGGCCTAGCCAGCTATTGCCGTCGCTTCATCGAGAACTTTTCTAAAGTTGCAAAGCCTCTAACTGAACTCCTCAAGAAAGATAAGAAATTCCTATGGACTCCCAAGTGCGAGGAAAGCTTTCAAGAGCTAAAAAGAAGGTTGACTTCTGCACCCGTACTTGCACCTCCAAACACCAAAAAGGATTTCGATATCTATTGTGACGCATCACGGCAAGGGTTAGGATGCATACTTCTGCAAGATCGACATGTGGTAGCTTATGCTTCACGCCAGTTGCGGCCACATGAAGAGAACTATCCTACCCATGACCTTGAACTCGCTGCCGTAGTTCATGCCCTAACAACTTGGCGACATTACCTCCTTGGTAACCGTTGCGAGATCTATTCCGACCACCAAAGCCTCAAATACATTTTCACCCAGCCAGATCTTAATCTCAGGCAAAGACGCTGGATTGAGTTGATAAAAGATTACGACGTAGTAATTTCTTACACCCCAGGCAAAGCCAATGTCATGGCTGATGCCCTAAGTCGTAAGTCGTATTGTAACAATCTCATGTTACAACAGTATCAACCACTTCTTCATGAGGACTTTCGCAAGCTCAACCTTGAGATTGTTCCTCATGGCTATCTTTCTACCTTGGTGGCGAAACCAACTCTTGAGGATCAAATTATAGTTGCCCAAAGGCGTGCACGAGGTGTTCGTCGGATCAAGGAGAACATTGCTAGCGGAGTTGCTAAATGTTTCTCCACAGATAGCAAAGGAACGGTATTCTTTGAAAATCGTTTGGTAGTGCCTAAGAATAGGGAACTAAGGCAACTCATCCTCAAAGAAGCCCATGACACACCCCTCTCGATTCATCCGGGTAGCACAAAAATGTACCGAGATCTACGCCAGAGATTTTGGTGGACTAGGATGAAGAGAGACATTGCTCAATTTGTTGCCGAATGTGATGTTTGTCGTCGTATTAATGCAGAACATCAAAGACCTGCTGGTACACTTCGACCTTTTTCTATTCCCGAGTGGAAATGGGACAAAGTCGGTATGGACTTCATCACCGGCTTTCCAAAAACCCAGAAAGGAAACAATGCCATCTTCGTTGTCATAGATAGGCTTTCCAAAGTTGCTCACTTCCTTCCGGTTCGCGAGTCTATAACTGCTAGCCAGTTAGCGGACTTGTACATCTCTATAATTGTATCCCTTCACGGTGTTCCTTTGGAAATCAATTCTGATTGCGGTAGCCTTTTCACCTCTAGATTTTGGGGAAGCTTTCAGAATGCTATGGGAACTCATCTCTCCTTTAGTACAGCTTCACATCCTCAGTCTAGCTGTCAGGTCGAAAGGGTTAACCAAATTCTTGAAGACATGCTCAGAGCTTGTGTTATCTCATTCGGAAATAATTGGGAGAAGTCTCTGCCATTCGCCGAATTTGCTTATAACAATAGTTTTCAACCTAGTCTGAACATGGCTCCTTTTGAACTCCTTTATGGACGACGATGTCGAACACCACTAAACTGGTCAGAAACCGGTGAAAGACAACTCTTTGGACCGGATATGATCAAGGAAGCAGAAGAGCAAGTTCGCATTGTTCGTGATCAATTGAAAGCAGCCCAGTCTCGTCAGAAAAGCTACTATGATCGTCATCATAGGCAAGAGAGCTACAATTTGGATGGGAAGGCTTACCTCCGGGTTACTCCTCTGAATGGAACCCAACGTTTCGGTATCAAAGGCAAATTGGCCCCACGTTACATCGGACCTTTCCGCATTCTTGCCAAACGTGGAGAAGTTGCCTACCAACTTGAACTACCCCCGCACCTTTCCCGAGTACATGATGTATTCCATGTGTCCCAACTCAGGCGTTGCTTCAAGGACCCCATCCGCGAAGTCGACCATGAAACGCTTGATCTCCAAGATGACCTTTCTTATCGAGAATACCCCATTCGTATTCTTGATTCCGCAGAGCGTGTCACTCGTCGTCAGAAGATTAGGTTTCTGAAAGTGCAATGGTCACACCACTCTGAGAGAGAAGCTACGTGGGAAAGAGAAGACCGTCTCAGTGCCGAGTACCCCTCCTTCCTCCCGCAGACTTCTGAATCTCAGGACGAGATTCTTTTGAGTGGGGGCGAGTTGTCAGAACCCTCTGTTAGGTAATGTGCTAGGGTTAGCCAGTAGTCTTGCATCATGTCAAAATTTCAAAAGAAATCTTTGAAATCAAATTCAAAAGCAAAATGGGAGAAGGAACCCCCCCTAGATGAAATAATTCAAAAGGCCAGATAAAAATCTTCTCCAAAAATTCATGTTAGAATTTTGAAAAGTCTTATAAATGAGTGTGATCACATATCAAGTGATGTGGGACCCACCCCATGCTCATGGATTTTTCAAATATTCAAACAGTGCCTTGGAATTAATTAAAAACCCCTATTTGAGTTAAGATTCAAATTAATTGAATTTTAAAAATGTTGAAACTTTATAAGTGGCTAGTCTATTGTCGGGACCCGGGGTTAGCGTATGTAAGTACAGCTAAGACATAGTCATATGGAGAGCCGAGAACCGTACCCACTTGTCTAAGCAGACAAGGCCAAGCACAGAACGTTCTCGGAAAGCATCGTACGTGAGGGGCATCCCATCCAGGCCGGATGATCAACTGAGATGGGTCCTCATCGTCCGCACACAAGTCTAATGATATGGGTGGTGAACTCCCATATTCAAAGACAAGTCGCCTCAACCATACTATCGACTATCTCAAAACTCTTACATAGACTTACTCCAGCCCGATCACTTAGTCGGGGTCTAGGGCGGGCTCGATCATACCACAAAGTGTGCACGAGACGGAGTCTCGAACAATCGCATCGCGATGCCCCAAGCTGCGCACATCTAAGGGCCACTTGGTGTATGAAAGACCGCCAGCCAGAACACAACTAAGGTCTCGAAAACCCATACGAAGACATGCATGTTATAATCATACACGCAGCACACATGCCTTGTATGAACAGTAGGTATCATTGCAATTCTCTACAAAGTGTACATTTTATTGATAACTCTTATAGAGTGCAAACAGAAATCACAAACATGTGATCCAACATTACAACACAGGCGGAAGCAAATTATGTCTGAGTACAGACAAGTTTAACAAATGGCTTAAGAAGCCTTATTTAAACACAAGCCCTCCACGAGGGAACCAGTCGTCTGACTGGGACTAGACTAGTTGGTCTTCAGTCGTCCAGCTCGATGAAGAAGCCACCTTCGGGGTCAGTGGCATCATCTAAAACATAGATTAAGCAAACGTGAGTACAAAGTCGTACTCAGAAAGACTTACATAGGAGCTATACTACTCATGCACATGTATCAAGGTAAAGGGAGGTGGGGTTCACTTGCAGAAGTGCCAGCTTTGACTTGGCTAATCCTGAACTACGAGTACCAGACTTTGAGGTAAGAAGCGTACACGAGTCCACTACTTTCACCAACCAATACACCACTATGGTGCCTTCCTCGACTTCCCCACGAGGAAGCACGCCATAGCACTCACACTTATCTTGGTGTGTTTTAGAAGTATCCGGTTCAAGTTATCTAATAATCAAGCTAAGCTTTACAAGCAGTCCATAACCGCGGACGCGGCTATTCGAATAGTTGCGTTAACCTTGCAAGGGTGTACCGCTACACACACATGATCATCATTTACCGCCTTTGAACTCGACACCATTCAAGGGGTGCCGGCGAGGATGCTCACCACAACTATTACCTCATAGCCGATCTAGTCCGAGAAAGCCGCCTACTTGGGTTGGTTACCACAATCGTGAACCCGGCCGGTTTACCGAAGTGGACCCAAGTGATGTGTGCGTGGTGCATAAGCCGGTCTCGGATGAGCCGTTCTCTCACTTAGCATCCAGGCCACAGGCCTACCAGAACTCCGAACTATTGCGACATCTGGACATCGAAAGGGATGAGTTAGTAAGTTGAGAGGGGTCAGTGAGCCCAATGTGTGGTTGTACTCTTCATCTTGGATCACCACACAAGAACTCGTACTAGGGCGGTGTTCAACGAGAAAACCCACCGTGTACTCCTACACAGCCTCTCATCGTTCACCTTGTATTAGGGTTGATTCACCAACACTTTTCTACCATCATCAACATGATCATTCCCATCCCGACTCACATCACAGTAACAACATGGTATCATACTAAGCATGCAATAAGCGATAACATTGCAGGGGCCAAATGATATCAAACAACTCCTACAGTTGCTAGGATTGTGGTTTGCTTACTACTGTGACAAAATGATAGGTCATGCAAAGGAATGGGTTCATCTATGCGGTAGAAACGAAGCATGGTGATCATCCTAAACAATGCATAAGCGAGACATGAGAGGGAAGTGGGATTTTATCGACATGATCAAAGGGGGTTTGCTTGCCTTGCTGACGAGGTTCGGGCTCGGGGTCTTCAACGAAGGGGGTGACCTCGGGTTCCGGCTCCACGTCTAACAGCAACATGACAATCATAGGATCAACATAATGTACAATGCACAATCACATGAATAAGATTGAAATGGTGATGTTCATGGCACTGATGTGTTGAGCATTCCATTTAAATGGAGTATATTGCAATTTGAATTGCAAATTCAAACTCCACATTTGAATTCAAGCTTAACCAAGTTGCATGTGACATTGATTGATCATTTTGAATTATTTTCAAATGTGTATGATATGCCTCTGAAGTGTGGTTGAATTATAGCTTAATTCCATGGTCCAAGTGGCAAAATCAATTGATTTGAATTTGAATTAAATTCAAATAAACCAAATGACATATGCTACTGGTCCCATTTTAAATTCAACTCAAACATAGTTGAAAGTTGAATATTTGGAAAGATAATTTTCTCCTGATCATTTTTCATATATTATTTGTCCAATTTGGAGTTAATATGAATTTTCTATGAATTTCCAAAGTTTGGGGTATTTTCTGGAATTTCTGGAATTATTTAAATTCAATTTGATTTTCTGGAAATTCAATAAATCAATTTACTGCGTCAGTGCTGACGTCAGGGGGGGGCTGACACGGGGGTCCCACCTGTCAGTGGCTGGGTTCACTTAACCCGTGGGTTAAGTTAATCCAATGGCTTAATTAAGCCACTGGGCCCACTGGTCAATGACCCAGGGTTCACTAACTGGGTGATTAACAGGGGGGTTAGAGCTGACACGCCGGCGGCTAAACGCCGGCGACTGGAGCGCGGCGGCGCTGCACGGGGAGGATGATTCCGGCCATCATTTGGAGCGTGAAGACCACCATCTTGAAGCTCTTACTCGCGCGCGTCGAACGGGACCAAAACCAAGCACTGGGGTGCACCGTACGCTCGCCGGCGTCAACTTTTGCGGCGACCTAGCTACGGCCATGATCGAGATTTGGCTCCAGGGCACGACTTGAGGCGAGGCTAGGCTGGTTCGACGAGGAAGCACATGGGGAACACGTTGGACAACAAGTTGAGCTCGATGGCGTAACGGTTGGACGTCGCCATGGATCCCGGCGGCGAGAAGCTTCGGCTTTCATGGCGATCAAGGTTACAGGGAGTAATCGAAGGGGGAAAGTGAAGGGTTTTGATCCCAAGCTCACCAGGAGCTCAGCAGAGGTGGTGGCAAGGGCTGGGGTGGCTCAACGGCGGCGTAATCGACGAAGTCCTTCACGGCGGCCGGCGGGAACTCGAGGAAGAATCCGGCGTCTACGCGGGCTCCAGGCTCGATTCCTTCTGCACGGAGTCGAAGTCGAGGATGGCGAGGAGGATGGACAGCACGGCGCAGCTCGGGGACGTCGTTGGCCACGCGGGCTTCAAGCTATGGCGACGGCGGCGTCCTGTTCTTCGCGGGGCTCAGCGAGAGAGAGGAGGATAAGCACTAGGGAGGGGGGGAATGAGCTCACGGCGTCTCCAGGGCGCATCCAGGTGCGAGAAGAGGCCACGGGGAGGGCTGGAAGCTCCTCGGCGACGACGTATCGTCCCCAGCTAGATCGGTGGCATTCCACCGAGCAGCTTGGAGGCGCGGGACGAGGAAGAAGACGCCCCTGCCCCTGTGGGCCGGCTGGGCTGGGTGGGCCGGCTCCGCCTAGGCGCCAGGTAAGTGGTTTCTGCTTTCTTTTCTATTTTTCTTTCCTGACATTTGTTCTGTTTAGCTAAAATAAATAGCTAAACATTTTATTAAATGCTGAAAACTTTTATGTGGCCTCATAATAATATAGACTAGCCACTCATAAACTTTCAACATTTTTAAAATTCAAATGGTTTGAATTTTAAATCAAATAGGGGTATTTCTTTAATTCCAAGGCACTGTTTGAATATTTGAAAAATCTATGAGCATGGGGTGGGTCCCACATCACTTGATATGTGATCACACTCATTTATAAGACTTTTCAAAACTCTAACTTGAATTTTTGGAAAAGATTTTTATCTGGCCTTTTGAATTAATTCATCTAAGGGGTGTTCCTTCTCCCATTTGGATTTTGAAGTTGATTTCAAAGATTTCTTTTGAAATTTTGACATGATGCAAGAGTGCTAACTAGCCCTGGCACATTACCTAACAAAGGGTTCTGACATCTATATTATTATGAAGCCATATAAAAATTTTCAGCATTTAATAAAATGTTTAGCTATTTTATTTAGCTAAACAAAACAAACTACAGAAAAGAAAAATACAAAAAGGAAACAGAAGCTTACCTCTCGCCCAGGGGCGAGGCCCACTCACCTCAGCCGGCCCAGCCCACCTGGAGGGGGTACATGCGTCTTCTTCCCCTCCAGGCAGGCAAGCACCTCGCCGGCGAGCGCCGTGGGCACGACAGGCAGTTGCCTGCCTGCCCAGGGCTTATCTCCTCGCCTGGAGACGTCTGGGAGACGTCCCGATCCGTTCCACCCCTCCAGAGCCTCTCCCCCTCTCTCTCTCACCGAGTTCGACGACGACCCGAGCACCGCCGTCGCCATGGTTTGAAGCCCACGTAGCCACCGTCGTTCCCAAGCCACGCCGTTGTGTCCTTCGTCTTCGTCACCGTCGACTACTTCTCCGTGCCGAGGGAATCAAGCTCAAACGTCCTGGAGCCGCCGAATTGAGTCGTCGTCTTCGTCTACGGTCGCCGTGCGCCATCGTCAATTGCGTCTCCGGCAAGCCACCTCCGTCCTCGCCACCAACTCCGTTGAGTTCCTGGTGAGCCACAACTCAAAACCCCTATAGCTAAACCCTCGTTTTCTTCCTCTAACCGGATCCGCCATGGGAGCCGAGCACGGCCTCCGCCATGGATGAGCTCGAGCTAGCTCCCGTGCTCCTCTGCCTGCACCGAGTTGTTCCTCATCTTCACCTTGTTTCTACGCGTCGAACGCACTAAGCCACGCTCAAGTTGGTGCACCACAGTGATGATTGCGTCCTTGCCGCGTTTCTGTTGCCGCCAGTGAGCTCGCCGTCGTCGATTTGGTCACCCCCAAGGTCACCCGCGTACACCAGACGACGCGCGAGAGCACGGGCTACGTTCCCGTTGTCTCAGCGCATCGAATGATGCACGGGAGCAGTGGATCCATGCAGCGCCGCCGTGGCCAGGCCGCCGGCGTTTAGCCGCCGGTGGGTTAGCCTAACCCCCCTCGCTAATCCACCCCCTAATGACCCCCTGAGCCAATGACAAGTGGGGAAGTGGCTTAATTAAGCCACTGGTTAAGTTAACCCAGCCGGATTAAATTAACCAGCCACTGACAACCCTGGCCCACATGTCAGCCCCCCCCCCTGACGCCAACATGAGGTCATGCTGACGCAGTAAACCTTTTCCAGAAATTAAAATGAATTAAAGAAATTCAGAAAATTCCAGAAAATAGCTCAAACTTTGGAAATTCATAGAAAATTCATATCAACTCCAAATTGGACAAATAATATATGAAAAATGATCAGGAGAAAATAAGCTATCCAAAAATACAACTTTCAACTATGTTTGAGTTGATTTTAAAATGGGACCAGTAGCATATGTCATTTAATTTATTTGGAATTTATTCAAATTCAATTCAAATGCTTTTGCACCTTGGACCATGGAAATATGCTATATTTCAACCACACATCGGAGGCATATCATACACATTTGAAGATGATTCAAATTGATCAAACAATGTCACATATAACTTGACTAAGTTTGAATTCAAATTGGAGTTTGAATTTGCAATTCAGTTTGCAATATACTCCATTTAAATAGAATTGCTTCACACATCAAAGCATTTACATCAAGTTCCAACCTTCCATCATGTGATTGTGCATTGTATTTACTTTGCTACTTTGCTTGTTGTTTGTCGAGTAGAGGTGGAACCGGAGCAGGAAGCTGCCCCCTTCGCTGAAGACCCAGAACCCGAACCTCGTCAGCAAGGCAAGCAAACCCCCATTGATCATGTCGATAAAATCCCAATTCCCTCTCATGTCTTGCTTATGCATTGTCTAGGATGATTACCATGCTACGTTTCTACCGCATAGATGAACCCATTCCTTTGCATGACCTATCATTTGTCACAGTAGTAGGCAAAACCACAATCCTAGCAAATGTAGGAGTTGATTGATATCATGTGGCCCCTGCAATTTTTACTGCTTATTGCATGCTTAGAGTGATACCATGATGATACTGTTATGTGATTCGGGATGGTAGTGATCATGATGATGATGGTAGAAAAGTGTTGGTGAATCTACCCTAATACAAGGTGAACGATGAGAGGCTGTGTAGGAGTACACGGTGGGTTGTCTCGTTGAACACCGCCCTAGTACGAGTTCTTGTGTGGTGATCCAAGATGAAGAGTACAACCACACATTGGGCTCACTGACCCCTCTCAACTTACTAACTCATCCCTTTCGATGTCCAGATGTCGCAATAGTTCGGAGTTCTGGTAGGTCTGTGGCCTGGATGCTAAGTGAGAGAACGGCTCATCCGAGACCGGCTTATGCACCACGCACACATCACTTGGGTCCACTTCGGTAAACCGGCCGGGTTCACGATTGTGGTAACCAACCCAAGTAGGCGGCTTTCTCGGACTAGATCGGCTATGAGGTAACAGTTGTGGTGAGCATCCTCGCCGACACTTCTTGAACGGTGTCGAGTACAAAGGCGGTAAATGATGATCATGTGTGTGTAGCGGTACACCCCTGCAGGGTTAACAAAACTATTCGAATAGTCGCGTCCACGGTTATGGACTGCTTGGAAAGCTTAGCTTGATTATTAGACAACTTGAACCAGATACTTCTAAAACACACCAAGATAAGTGTGAGTGCTATGGCGTGCTTTCTCGTGGGGAAGTCGAGGAAGGCACCATAGTGGTGTAATTGGTTGGAGAAAGTAGTGGACTCGTGTACGCTTCTTACCTCAAAGTCTGGTACTTGTAGTTCAGGACTAGCCAAGTCAAAGCTGGCACTTCTGCAAGTGAAACCCCACCTACCTTTACCTTGATACATGTGCATGAGTAGTATAGCTCCTATGTAAGTCTTTCTGAGTACGACTTTGTACTCACGTTTGCTTAATCTATGTTTTAGATGAAACCACTGACCCCGAAGGTGGCTTCTTCATCGAGCTGGACGACTGAAGATCAAGCTAGTCTAGTCCCAGTCAGACGACTGGTTCCCTCGTGGAGGGCTTGTGTTTAAATAAGGCTTCTTAAGCCATTTGTTAAACTTGTCTGTACTCAGACATAATTTTCTTCCGCTTGTTGTTGTAATGTTGGATCACATGTTTGTGATCTCTGTGTGCACTCTATAAGAGTTATCAATAAAAATGTATACTTTGTAGAGAATTGCAATGATACCTACTGTTCATACAAGGCATGTGTGCTGCGTGTATGTTTATAACATGCATGTCTTTGTATGGGTTTTCGAGACCTTAGTTGTGATCTGGCTGGCGGTCTTTCATACACCAAGTGGCCCTTAGATGTGCGCAGCTTGGGGCATCGCGATGCGATTGTTCGAGACTCTGTCTCGTGCACACTTTGTGGTATGATCGAGCCCGCCCTAGACCCCGACTAAGTGATCGGGCTGGAGTAAGTCTATGTAAGAGTTATGAGATAGTCGGTAGTATGGTTGAGGCGACTTGTCTTTGAATATGGGAGCTCATCACCCATATCATTAGACTTGTGTGCGGACGATGAGGACCCATCTCAGTTGATCATCCGGCCCTGATGGGATGCCCCTCACGTACGATTCTTTCCGAGAACGTTCTGTGCTTGGCCTTGTCTGATTAGACAAGTGGGTATGGTTCTCGGCTCTCCATACGACTATGTCTTAACTGGACTTGCATACGCTAACCCCGGGTCCCGACACAAAGACTTCAGATCCCACTGAAGAAGAAGCCTGGAGAGAAACCTGATGCTAAGGGGATTAAGACTCAAGACCCCATGGTCAAGCCTTCTGCTCGCCCCACCATTGATCTCTCAAACTTGGTGGTTGCGAAGCCCTTGGCCTCCAAGCCACCGGCTGATGCCCCCGACAAGGAGAGGAGATCGAAGCAGAAGCACGACCCCGCCAAGAAACAACCTACAAAGGCTTCAGCATCAACGAAGCCCAAGCAGTCTGCTGCAACAAACACTTCAGCGAAGCACAAGCTCACTGAAGAAGTGATGAGACAGAAAGACCTCGAAGAAGCACTTGAGCGCAACATCCTTTCCAGAAGCATAGCTGAGAAGAAGAAGGCAGATGAGGATGCTGCCAGACAGAAAAAGGAGTTGGACTCAGCCAAGATGGCTGCAGAGAAAGCTGAGATGAAGCGCAAGCTCGCCGAAGCCGCAAAGAACGAAGAGAAAGCTGCTGCTGAAGCTAAACTGCTTGCTGAACATGAAGCAAAGCGCAAGTCCTCTTTAGAAGGCCTCAGGATGAAGAAAGCTGAAAAAGCTGCTAGGGCAAGCCAGAAGAAGCCCGTAGTTGATATGACTCCCTCAGCTATTCCATCGAAGCAGAAAGGCATATCTTTGCCTGAAGCTCAAGCTGAAGCTGATCATCAGAGTGACCATCCAGTCCCTGACTCACGTGAAGGCGAACTCTATGATCAGTTGGGCATCACTGAAGCCCTTTGGGAGAAGTGTGCTGCTGAAGATCCTGATGCTGTTGACTTTGGAGAAGTTTACATCTCCAGGTCTATCGAAGCTATGATCTCTACTATGATCAGTCAGCTGAAGGATCTGCACTCAAGAGATAGGGCTGAAAACAAAAAGATGCACAACTATCAGAAGCAAGCTGAAACAGAACCTAATGAAGAATTCAAACAGCACGCCCTGAAGCTGCTTCAACAGGTGACAGAAGTCAATTCCACCACCAAGGACAATATCAAAATCTTCAAAGGCAAAGTCAAGGCCGCTGTAGATGACATGGTGAAGACCCATAATGCTTCCATTATGGAAAGAGATTCAAGGAAACGCAAGGCTTCACCCATAGCTGAACAAGTTGTTGCACCACCGTCTCCCAAGCCTGCATCAAAGGCAACTGGACCCTCACCCAAGAAGAGAACTACCAAGAAGCGCAAGGTTACTTTGGCCTCTGCCGCAGACATGGATACAAGTGATGAACAGCCACAGGAAACTCCTGAAGCAGTTCCCACTCCTGCACCGAAGCCAAAACCTTCCAAACCCACACCAAAGCCTTCAGCTCCTCCCACCAAGACTCCCACACCTCCTCCTACAAGAACCACCCCCAAACCAACTCCACCACAAAGAGATCCTACACCTACACCAACGCCTGCACGAAACCCCACACCCATTCCACCCTGTGTTCCCACACCCATCCGTGCTCCAACCCCCGAACCACAAAGGATTCCCACTCCACCAGTTGCTCCCGCACCACCTCCATCACCTCCCCGTGAAGCTAATGCTCCATCACCAACCCACTCCAGAACCCATGTATCCCAAGACTTTTCCCCCGCCAGAACAGTTCAAGATTCTGAAGCACATGTGCCCGATACCGAAGCACATGACAACGAAGACGAACAAGTACAAATTCTGAATCTGTCGCAAGAGCAAGCGCTCATAGTCGCTCAATCTGCTGGTCCTTCAAGAGCCAACCCAATTGCTCCTCTGCAAAGGATTCGTGAGCGTTCGCGCCCCTGCCAAGATACCCAGCTTGACTCCAATTACCCTCGTGAAACTTTTCCTATTTTCAAGGGTGCTGGTTATTCTTCAAGGCATGGCCCGGAATTCGACCTGGAACAGCATCGGAAGCGCCATCGTTTCTTTGGTGTTAGTCCGTATGCTACTGACCGCACAGCCGATGACCTTCGTTTTTGGACCGCTGAGCAACAAGTCTTATACACCAAAGTCTTCTGTCAGCAAGGAGTTCTGTTTAGGCACAAGTTTCTGGACATGCGAAGTCTTTCCACTGCCTCCTGCTTTCAGAACGTCCTCGAAACTATTGAAAATCAGAACTTGACTAGGTTGTTTGCGTTGAGCACTCCTTTCAACTCTGAGCTCATCAAGCAATTCTATGCAACTCCTTATGTTTCTGGTGAAGCCAATGAACCCAGCTCATGGACGCTAGAATGGATGATTCAAGGAAAAGTCTTCAGGATGTCCTCTGTTGAATTCATGGAAATTCTCAATATTCCACGGCATTCTGGAGTCCAAGAAAAGATTCATATTGAGCCAGAACTGACTGAACAAGAATTTGTTACTCTGTTGGATCCAGAAGTCACTGCAAACTACATTCCTCAAAACATTCACCCGAAGCATTTGAATTTCATCTCAAGGACTTGGTTCTACATCTTGTCCAACTCATTGATCCCTTTGAGTACTGCTTCGGAAGAATCGAATCTTTATCCTGAGACAAGGCATGCTATTATGAAGCTCACACATGGTCTCATATTTGACTTTGAGGATTGCTTCATTAGGAATTTGGTTCATGCAGCAGAGCTACCTTTCACACTGAAACCCTATGCTCCCTGGCTGCAAGTTGTATGTAACTATGGCTGGAACGAAGACTTTGTGGCCCGCCATCATCCGAAGCTTTTCTCCCACCAGTGCGTGACTCTTTGGAACTGCTGAGGAAACCCAATGATCCATTTGCCACATATGTTGGTGTCCGCCATGAAGTCAATGAGCGAAACTTATCCAAGACGTTCCAGAAAGACTGCCATCATTTTGAAGTTAATCTTCGCACACAGCAAATGCTTGACAACTTCATTGAAGCAAATCAGCGCCAGATGCAGTTTCTTGCTGATGAGATCAACCGAGTTGGCAATATAGCTCTCAACAACAATCAATACTTGCGTGTGCTCAAGCGTCATTCCTGGAAGGGGCTCAGGAAGTTCAACTCTGTCAAAGGCCTTCGTAAAGATCGCATCTACAAAGAGTATGAGCACCTCCAGCGAAACTTTTCCCGAGATGACTCAGTGGACCGCCCGAATCAGAAGATCCCTCCCCTGCACAAGATTGATGAAGTTTTCTTCGTCAACGAGCCTGAACCCATCCGGCCTGATACCGTCTCCGACAATGACTCCATCACTTCGAAGGACGACGACGGCCTTGATGACAGCGACCTCGACATCAACCTCATCACTCAGTCGCGCCACGAAGCTATTCCAACATCATCTTCCGAAGAAGAATCCTCTGGCGATCAGTCTTCGTCGGATGAGTCTTCGTCAAGCACAATTTCGTCGGGTTCTCAGGGTGCTGATGCTGCGTAATAGATTTCTCGAACCTCTTCTCAACCTTTTGTCCAATCATTGACAAAAAGGGGGAGAATGAGGGCATCGATGAGTTAGTTTTGCATCGGGGAAAGGGTTCTTGCTATCTGTTTTTGCTTCGTTTGGTTAAGTTACGACAAAGACTCCATTCCTTTCGATTGGGTTGTAACTTAAGTTTTATTTCGGTCATGCTACTCCTGTGCTACACTTAAAGTTTTAATAACCCCTTTGCTTGCAAGTATTGCTTCGTATCTTCTATCTTGCAGGTGGTTATTATTTTCTAAGTCACAGGTCATTGGAAGCAATTGCATACTTTCCTGGATATATATATCTTCAATGCAATTGTATTCGCTAAGATATCTTGTTTTTCTCTCCACCGAAGAACATTTATCTCAAGCATTAACTTCGATTATATAAATCTTCGATGCTTGTATTCAGGGGGAGCCTAAAACTTCATATCTTAGAGTTTGTCCCATCACTTCACAAAAACTTCAATATCTTTTATCGATGCCTGTTTTGTCAACAATAGTCCAAAAAGGGGGAGATTGTAAGAGCAAAGTTTTGCCCCCGTGTGTTTTGGATATTGTTGGACAAGACAGTAGAGGAACTAACAATGTTTTCTAGTGTAAACAGTTGTATAGGTTCCTGAAGGACAAGATAGGTGATAAAGCTTCGGTGAAGGTCTTCAAGTTATCGAAGCATAACCCTCGGAGCGAAGCTTAATCACGAAGGATGACCCCCAAAAATGAAGGTGTCCTAAAGCTCTACTCATTGAAGGAAATGAAGAGGACGGCGCAAGACTTAGATGTTTTTGTGTAGTTCTTTTTCGATTCTTTGAGTCATAAGACAAACCGTACTATCAAGAGGGGTATTTAGTTTGTGGACATCGAAGTCATTGAGAAAATGCTCAGATCAAATCCAAACCAAATGAGAAGCCTGAGTGAAGAAATCTCATGTGCACTAAGTTAAGCTTCGGTAGAAAAGACTTCGTTCTTTGGCTTCTGAAGCAGAACTAAGTCCGTGAGTCAGCTTTACTTGTTCCTCAAGTAAAGTTGCGCATTGATGACAAATCCGACCATTGTGGACACATGTCAAGCTGTCACCTCAGGTCAGTTTGGTCATTCCGCACCTCGGGATCGCCAACTATAAATACGCCGCCCCCTCCTCCATTTGCGGGTGGCTGCTCTAAGAATATCCCAAGAGAGATTGAAGAGGGCATCCCAAAGACGCCACCGAAGAAAAACCCAAATATCCAGAATACTGAAGCCTAAGTCCCATTGATCTGAGTAGATTCGAGATGACTTAGGTGAAAGCTTACTAGCCTTTTTATCTTGGAGAACTGCAATTCTCCTAGACGGTTAGAGTGTTGTTCTTCAGAGAGCGAAGAGTAATTGTCGCCTCGAAGTCCAGTTTGTCAAAGGTTTCGGTGATTTCCTCAATAATCAACCACGAGTGAAGAACTGACCAAGCTCAAGGAGTTTGGTGCAGTGGAGCAACGGACAGATAGAGATTTGCTCCAGGTGTTCCATCACCAGTCCCTCCAACCAGATGTAGCGCTTTGCAGAGCGTGAACTGGTCGAACAAACATCGCTGAGTCCCAGTTCGTTTTACTTCAAGCATTTACCTTCAGTATTGCATTTGCTTCACTATTATGCTTCAATGTGTTTTGATTCACTGCATTTAGTTTTGCTTCCAGTTATTCTTCGCTATTCCGCACTGCTTATGCTTCACTTCAATAGTTTCAGTAGAAAATTTTGAAGTGATCATTCACCCCCTCCCCCTCTGATCACATACTTGGACTTTCAAGGGGCATCCCATCCAAGCCGGATGATCAACTGAGATGGGTCCTCATCGTCCTCACCCAAGTCTAAATGATATGGGTGATGAACTCCCATACTCATAGACAAGTCGCCTCAACCATACTATCGATTGTATTATAACCCTTACATAGACTTACTCCAGCCCGATCACTTAGTCGGGGTCTAGGGCGGGCTCGATCATACAACAAAGTGTGCACGTGACAGAGTCACGAGCAATCGCATCGCGATGCCCCAAGCTGCGCACATCTAAGGGCCACTTGGTGTATAAAAGACCGCCAGCCAGATCACAACTAAGGTCTCGAAAACCCATACTAAGACATGCATGTTATAATCATACACGCAGCACACATGTCCAGTATGAACAACAGGTATCATTGCAATTCTCTACAAAGTATACAACTTTATTGATAAATCTTATAGTGTGCACACAAAGATCACGAGTCTGTGATCCAACATTACATCAAACATGCGGAAGCAAAGTAGGTCTGAGTACAGACAAGTTTAACAAATGGCTTAGAGAAGCCTCGTCTATAAACAAGCCCTTCCACGAGGGAACAGTCATCTGACTGGGACTACACTAGCTTGATCAGTCGTCGAGCTCCAGGAAGAATCCACCTTCGGGGTCAGGGGGTTCATCTAAAACATAGAATAAGCAAACGTGAGTACAAAGTCGTACTCATCAAGACTTACGTAGGAACTATACTACTCATGCACATGTATCAAGGTAAGGGAGGTGGGGTTAAAATGCAGAAGTGCTAGCTTTTACTTGGCTAGTCCTGAACTACGAGTACCAGACTTGAGGTCAGAAGCGTACACGAGTCCACTACATGTCTCCAATCAAATACACCACTATGTTGCCTTCCTCGACTTCCCCACGAGAAAGCACGCCATAGCACTCACGCTTATCTTGGCAAGTTTTATAAGTATCCAGTTCAAGTTGTCTAATAATCGAGCACAACTTTCCAAGTAGTCCCTTACCGCGGACGCGGCTATTCGAATAGTTTATTAACCCTACAGGGGTGTACTGCTACACACATGAAACGATCAGTTACCGCCGGGATCTCGTCACCCTTCAAGCGGGTGTCGGCGAGGATAATTTCCACAACTTTTACCTCACAGCCAACTCAAGTACAATGGAGACGCCTATCTGGGCTGGAATCCACATCGTGAACACGTCCGGTTTACCGATGTGGTCCCAGAAGATGTGTGCAGGGTCCCAAGCCGGTCTGAATAGCCGTTCTTCCACTTCGCAGACCGTGCCACAGACCTACCAGAACTCCGAACTAATGCGACTCATTGAACTGAGAAGGGGTGAGTTAGTAGGTTGAGCGGGGGTCCATGTGCCCAACATGTGGTAGTACTCTTCGTCTTGGATCACCACACAAGAACTCGGGCTTAAGGCGGTGTTCAACGAGACAACCCACTGTGTACTCCTACACAGCCTCTCATTGTTCACCTTGTATTAGGGTAGATTCACCAACACAGTTTCACTTTCATCAACACCATGTTCACTATCATCCCGACTCACATCAAAAGCATCCTCATTGTAAACTCTAAGAATGCAATGAGCAGTAACAGTTGCAGGGGCCACATGATATCAAACAACTCCTATGTCAGCTAGGATTGTGGTTTGCTTACTACTGTGACAAGATGATAGGTCATGCATCGGATATGGGTTCAACTATGTGGTAGAATCGATACAAGGTGATCTCCTAAACATGCATAAGCAAGACTGAGAGGGAATTGGGATTTTATAGACATGATCAATGGGGGTTTGCTTGCCTTGCTGACGAGGTTTAGTCACGGGGTCTTCAACAAAGGGGGTGATCTCGGGTTCCGGCTCCACTTCTATCCGAGCAAACAATACAAACAAAGTGATCAACATAAGGTACAATGCACAAGCACGTGATCAATTGTATAAGGTGATGTTCATGGTACTGATGTGTTGAGCATTCCATTTAAAAGGAGTATATTGCATTTGAAATGCAAATTCAAACTCCATATGATTTATCGATGAATTTCAAATGCATTTGAAACCATGAATTTTCATTTGAAATGGTTGATCATGAAGTGATGTTGTAAAGGTGAGGTAAAGCCTCTGATTTGTGGATGAAATCATTTAAAAGAAGTGTGTTGCAAAGTCATTTGCAAATTCACTCCAAATTTGAATTCAAATTAAAGCCATATGGATGTTTGCCACTGTTCACCCAATTTAAATTGGTCAAACATACACACAAAGTCCATAATCATATTCCTTGGATTTTTCTGATAATTTTAGACATATTATTTGCCCAATTTGGAGTTAAAATGAATTAATTATGAATTTCCAAAGATTTGGCTATTTTCTGGATTTTCTGGAATTAAATTAAATCAATTAATCGTTTTATTGCATCATGCTTGCGCAAGGATTACGTCAGGGGGGGCTGACCTGTGGGGTCTAGTGGTCAGTGTCACAGGGTTCAATCCCTGTTTAACTAAACTGACAGGGGGGGTTAGTGGCTGGGGGGGCCACCTGTCATAGGGGTTAGGGTTAGTTTAGCGGTTAATTAAGCTGGGGGTTAGGCTAATGGAGGGGCTCGCCGGCGGTTAGCCGCCGGTGGCACCAGTGCACGGCGGCGCACACACGGGAGGTGCTCCCGGCCACCAAATGGCACGGGGAGGGCACCTAGATGCTCCCCGTGGTCGCCCGCGTCGACCTGTGCGCACGGGGGGGCAAGGGAGCTACCGGAGCCTCGCCGGCGACGTGCTCGGGAGGCGGCCGTAGCATGGTCGTGAGGTAATCGGCGTTAGAGGCCGCGGGGAGGAGCGCTAGAAGAGGGGAAAGACGCGGGAGCTCACCCCTGAGCGAACGAAGAGGACGGCAAGGTTGGAGGGCACCGGATGGTGGTGCAATCGCTGTTGAGCTCCTCGGCGGCCGGCGGCGAGGAATTGACGCTGGTGACGTCTCCAGGGGCCCCTCGGCTCGATTGGAAGCGCTACTCGACGAAGTCTTCAGCGGGGGTGCGCCTGGACATGGTTGTGCGGCGAGTGGCAGCCGTTGGCCACGATGGCGCACGGCGGTGCTCTCCGGCGGGCTCGGGATGGTGATGAAAACGACGAGGAGGAAGAGTGGAGAAGAAACAGAAGAGAGGGGATAGACTCGCGGGGCTCTGGGCTTCTCCTTGGCGCGAGAAGAAGACACGGGGGAGGCCAGGCAGGCAGGGAGCTGCTCGCCGGCGTCGGCATGCTCTCCAAGCGAGCAGCTTGCCGCGCTGGGGGAAGAGACAAAGGAGCTGCGGGCTTGGGCTGCTGGAACAGTAAGTTGGGCCACGGTGGCCCAGGTAAGTGGGCTTCTTTCTCTTTTCTATTTCTTCTCTGTTTTCTTCTATTATTTGTTTTGGCACTACTAAATAAAATAGCAAACCATTTTCTAAAATGCTCTAACTTTTTATATGGCCTCACAATATAATTACCTAGCCACTTATAAAGTTTGGAAATTTTTAAAATTCAAATAATTTGAACTTTAAATCAAATAGGGGTTTAAATTTAATTCCATGCTCCTGTTTGAATATTTGAAAAATCCATGAGCATGGGATTGCTACCACACCACTTGATATGTGATCACACTCATTTATGGGAGTTTTCAAAAATACAAAAGGAATTTTTGGAGCAACTTTTTATCTGGCCATTTTAATTAATTCATTTGGGGGGTGTTCTCTCTCCCAGTTTGATTTCTTTTCAAAAATATTTAACATGATGCAAAGTGACTTGATATTCTAGCACATACCTAACTTGGGGTTGTGACAGCGAGTTCATGAGGTATGTGAAGATTAAACTCAATAAGAGGCCCGGAGGGGCTTTACTAAAATTTTAACTTTTCCCTCGAATATAAGTCGGGCAAGTTAATGGAAAAATCTGGCGACACTCAAGCGTCTCTCGGAAGAGGTGGACTGAGGCCCCGAAGGGCGTGTCTCGGAGTAATAGGCCTTAAACTCCATATTAACCAGATTTGTAAAGTTTGATATTCTAAAGCATCATAAAATGAGCTTTAGATCATACCGCGTGGGATATCAATTCTTTACCCCCTGCACCTTATCATACTAGTAATCTGGCAATCTACGTCAGAGACGGATTACTAGCGAATTAACTACTCGGAACTTTTCTCGAATAGCTAATGAATACAAGATTTTCCGTTTGCTGTGTATTCTGAAATATGGCTGCATTCATGCATGTCACTTAGTCTCGAGTATTATCGCATTCGAAATTGTTTCATGCTTGAGAAATAGCCTCTCTCAAAAATACTCCGAGTGACGACTTACTCGGTTTTGTTGAGTAATCGAGTGGTAACTTACTCGGTTTTTATTGGCTACCCACTGGGTGTATCCGAGTGATGCCTTACTCGACATGTCATTCTTCCGAGTGAAGATCTACTCGGGTTAATTTTCCTTCCAGTGGGAGCACGATCAGTGCACCCACTAGGTGTAGCCCCCAAGGCTCCGACTAACTACTGGTAGTTAGTTGGAGTCTTTTACTGGAGTTATCCGGAATTTATTCGTCATGCATGGACACGAAACATTTTCTCGAGTGTAGCCACTCGGAGTAAGTCTTTAGGTGAAGAAAAACATCACCCGTCTTCCATAAGTACGGGATAAAACTAGAGATATTTCCTTCGTTGACCTGAAAGAAAAAGTGAACAGATAGAAAGTGAAAGTGAAAGCGAAACTTTAAACTTTGCAGAAATAAAGTGTAGAACTCAAACTTTGCAGATAATAATATGTCTAACTTGGTTTATTGTTCTCTCGTGTTTGGCCATTTAGCGGATCGGCAGACCATTAGCTTTTTCTCTTGCCAACCAGACAGTTAGGTTGCAACTGGGTTGGAGACGAAGAGTAGGCGTTTAGGTACCGAGCGTGTATAGGCGTTTCACGAAGAACAGGAGAAAACCAAGTAAACAACTTGCCGACTGGCGGCGCAACTAATGGGTGGAGCAAAGAGCCACCAACAAAGGCAAATCTAATTCTAATCTATGACCACGACACTTAGAGTCACCATCACTGCATAAATAGTGGACATTAGGATGGATATTACACGACCCTAAGATATAGTGTGTGTATGTTGGGGTGAGGGGAGGGAAGAGAGAGAATGGATGTCACGAGACATGATGTGATATTGAGTGAGAGGAGGGGAGGGGAGAATGAATCTTGCACAACAATGTGCGATATCATTCATGGGGGAAGGGGTGGATCTTAGGCAACACAATTCTATATTGTGCAAATGAAGGGGGGAGAATGGATCTTGGCAACATGATGTGAAATTTCGTGGGGAAAGGGGAAGAAGGATCTCAACATCACAATGTAACATCGTGAGTGAGGAGCAAAAGGAGAAGGAAGGGGTCTTTCCTTTTTGGGGGTTGTTTCCTTTGTAAACAATGGCAATATTTGCTCGTTGTAGTAGGCCTCCTACAAAAATTATCTTAGGCATCATAAGTAGCTACTCCCTCCGTAAAGTAATATAAGAGCATTTAGATCACTACTTTAGTAATATAAACGCTCTTATATTTGTTTACGGAGGGAGTACTATTTAGCATGTTATTTTATCATATATTGCACATATTTTATATTTATGAATTATGAAATATATTTTTATCTAGATATATGATATTTTTAGTTTCTAATACACAAAAATGGGTTATTAGTGGGTGGTGTTTTGGTTTACGTGACTGGTGGTTTCGAGAAGGATTGTGTGAACATTGTTGTGTTGTGTCTAGACTTTATTAATTTGCTAGCTTTTCCACTGGTTGTGTGTGTGTGTTGTGGAGGGGGCGGAGGGTAGTGCGAGAACTGTCAAGAGACGCGACGCCATCGAAAAAGGGCGGTGGGACAACTCGCAAAAAGTGGTGTGATGTGATAAATGGGACCATGCGCACATGACAAAACTTGTTGATGGTCGGGGTCCACACATTCATAACAATGGTGTTGGCCACGTGTGTATATAACCAAGTCACTTTTTGTGATCTCGCTCTTTAATTATGAGCTAATTACTCTTTAATTTTCTAATCAAAAGTCATTCCAGTCCATCCTTTTCTCTCGCATATTAAATTTCCTAAATAAGAGGGGCAGTAGCGCGTAGTCACTGACAAAAACATGCGTGCGATACCAAGCCTTAAGGTAAATACGTTGGTGCTCATCATCGTGGTTTTTAAAGCACGGGCGCAGCGGGATGCTAGGGGTCTGTCGAGTAACAATTTGCGAGGGAGCGGAAATGAGATCGACGACCCAAGCATGGCGACACGTGACCATCATGAAGTCTCACAGGATCTCGCTTGATCACTGGTAAGCCTGAAGATCCCGCTCCTCACTTTTCTTACATGCATGTTTCATGGTGTTCCAAGGGGAGGATACAATGCGACTTGAGTGGCTAAAGGAGTCGCCATCACTACAGAAGTAGTGGACATTAGGATGGATCTCAAGCGACCTGATGCGATTCACGCATGTGTGGGGTGGGGTGGGGGAAGGAGGAACGAGAGAGGGTAGTGGGACAATGGAAAAAGCAACACACCCTGAGGAGAGGGAAGTGGGGCAACTGGCAAGAGACGCAACACCATGGGAAGAGGGTAGTGGGACCACTAGCAAAAAGTGTCACATCATGTAAAAGGGACCACACACATGACATGACTCTTTGATGGTGGGAGTCCACGCCTCCAGGACGAAGCCGTCGGTCACTTGTGTAAAACGCCAAAATGGTTTTGACGAGCTTGTCCTTTCATTATTATGCATTTATTCTACATTTTTCTGTGAAAAGTCATTCCCTCCACGTAGCTGCCACTGGAGGCGACCTATAAAAGTGTGCGTGCGACATCGAATCTTAGTGGCAAGACGTTAGTGTTCACCTTCGTGGTTGTCTAAGCAGGAGGCGGGATGGGAGGCCTGCAGGGCTATCGAGCTACAATCCGTGGGAGGGCAGAGGAAAGAAGATCAAAGACCTAAGCACGAGGACATGCGAACATCGTGAAGTCTCACCAGATCTTTCTTGACCACCGGTAAGCCTCAAGATCCCGCTCCTTACTTTTCTTATATGTGTGTTTCATAGTGTTCCACAAGGAGGGTTGTGTGTGGGTGACTCGAGGGGTCATCATCACTGCAAAAGTAGTGTACATTAGAATGGATCTCAAGCGATCTGATGTGGTATCTTGTGTGTGTGTGTGGAGGGGGAGGCAGTAGGAGGGACGGGAGAGGGTAGTGGGAAAATTGGAAAAAAAGTCAACGCTCCATGGAGAGAGGGTGGTGGGATAACTGCAAGAGATGCAACACCATGGGAAGAGTTAGTGGGACAACTGGCAAAATGTGGCACATCATGATAAAGAGAACCACACACACATGATACAACTCTTTGATGACTTTAATCCACGCGTCCAGGATGAAGTCGTTGGTCACTTGTGTAAAATGCCAACAAAGTTTTTGTCAGCTTGTCCTTTCATTATGGCGCATTTACTCTTTGATTTCGGTCAAAAGTCATCCCTCGTCCATCCTTTTCTCTCATAAACAAAGTTTCCTAAATCGAAGAGGGAGTAGAGTGCAGCCGTCGTGAGTTGTGATTGATAAAAGCGTGTGTGCCGCCGAGTCTTAGTAGCAAGAGGTTGGTGGCCACCGTTGTGGTTGGCCAAGCAGGGGGCGTGAAGGGAGGCTAGCGGGACCGTCGAGCAACAATCCCCGGGGAGAGGAAAGGAGATCGTCGAGCTAAGCACGACGACGCGCGACCATCGTGAAGTTCAACGAGATCTTTCTTGACCATCGGTAAACCTCAAGATCCGACTCTTTGCTTTTCTTACATGTGTATTTGATAGTGTTCCAAGGGGAGGGTTGTGCCCGTCTTGAGGGGTCACCATCATTGCAGAAGTAGTGAACATAAGGATGGATCTCACACGACCCTATGTGATATCTTGTGTGTTGGGTGTGCTGTGTGAGAAGGGGGTGGGGAGGATATACCCTTCACGGAACGATGTGATATTGTGTGAGGGGAGGGGGAATGAATCTTGTGCAACATAATGTGGTATCATTCATGGGGAAAAGGAGAAAATTCGATATTATGTTTGGGGTGGGGGAGAATGGATCTTGCGCAATATGATGTGATATCATTCATGGGAAAAGGGGGAGGATGGATCTCGCGCAACTCGATGTGACATCGTGCGTGAGGAGGAGAGGGGAGGCATCGCGTGGGAGCGGAGGGAGAAGGGACGGGTCTTTCCTTTTTCGTAACGCTATAGCGTGACTGGTCTCGCACGGATATGACAAGCACGATCACAATCATTGGTAACTCATAGTGCGCGCGAAGGAAGCAGATTGCAAATTCGCAAGCGTGCGGCAACTGAAAAAGAAACGTAAAGTGAGTTATCACACATCCATCTTTAAATTGCCATTCCGCGTCAATAGCAGTTACCATGAAAACGATTCGCTTTGTCATGCCTTCCAGCAAACATTCATTCCCAATTAAAATCCTTTCTTTTTTTAATGTTAATTTGCTTCGCCAAATATCTCACTGATGTAGGCATTCTACAAAGAAATAACTTTTGCATCTTTCTTTTTCTTTCTTTATTTTGAAAATTTGGATCAAAATGGCTTTTAATTTTTCCTCTACTTGTCAAAGAATTGCTGATTACTTACCAGAGAAGCTTGTGAATATGTACTACTGTAGTATATAAGGTACTAGCGTGCCTTATTAGGCAGGTTAATTATGTTCCGGGATGTAGAGCACTCAGCATGAACACGTTTGAACTGAATCATATCTTTTGTTTTGGTAATTTCCTTATTCTTAACCGAATTTGAAACGATATGATCTCACGAAATCATATCCGGCTTGCAAAAGGGGAAAGGTAGTATTTTATCTGGTGACTTAAATTGGTAGAATATCTTAATTATCTCTAGTCCTTTAGAGTCAAAGGAGGTCTCGGTGACGGGTAATATTTGGAAGGCACGGGATAAGTTTCCGTTACTAATACGTTCCCACGGCGTGATTCCCCTCCTCCTTGCAGGCACCGGAGTCGCAGAGTCCGGCGGCTCGCCGATACCATCCATAGCCCTGACCCCGACTCGCCGCCTACATAAACCTCCCCACCCCAATCCACTCCCACCCCGATCATCAATCGCCAGCCAACACCGCCCCAATCCCCTCAGCTCGGTTCGGAGTGCGGTCTCGATCGACGCCATGGATCGGAGCACGGACCCGATCGACGCCATGGATCGGAGCAAGCGGAGCGGCGCCACCAAGAACAAGAACAGCAACTCGGCGCGCGATCCGATCGACGCCGTGGATCGGTGCAGGCGGAGCGGCGCCGGCGCCAACAAGAACAAGAACAGCAACCCCGCCCGCGACGCGAGCACGGAGGACTTGATCGGCGCCGTGGATCGGGGCAGGCGGAGCGGCGCCAATGAGACCAAGAACGGCGACTCGAGCCGCGTCCCCGACCTCGCCGCCTCGCTGGGCGCGATGGGCCTCCGAGACCTCTCGCCGCAGCCGCCGGAGCAGCAGGACCAGCGCGTCGGGATGTTGCTGCTGCAGCAGCATCATCGGAGTCACGCGGCCGCGGCGGCGCCGCCGGCGCGCCAGTTCAGGCCGATCCCGCTGATGGAAGGGCTCCAGGTTGCGCGGCAGTGCTGGCCGCAGCCGCAGCCACAACGGCAACAGCAGCCCTACCCGTGGGAGGAGATCGGCTCATCGGGCGGCGGCCGCTACGTCTCGCCGATGGGCGCCGCCGAGGCGGCCAGCAACCCTAGCGCATGGTGCAACTACGACCGAGCAAGCGGCACCTACTTCGTCACGCAGAGCCAGAACGGTGGCCAGCACCACTTCGTCCCGGCGTCCGGCAACTCGTGGGGGCAGCAGCCGTGCGCTCTGGGCGCCACCGCCAGCCAGTACCTCCAATACCCACAAATCCCCTCGCTGCTGGCGGCGAGCTCCAGCACCAACACCGGCCAGTACCAGTACCAATACCAAACAGTCGCCGCGCCGGGTCCGGCGAGCTCCAGCACCAACAATGACCAGTACCAGTACCAATACCCACCAGTGGCCGCTCCGGTGGCGGCGAGCTACAACACCAACACCAGCCAGTACCAGTACCAACCAATGGCCGCGCCGGTGGCGGCGAGCTCCAGCACAAACACCAACCAGTACCAGTACCAGTACCAGCACTATGCCACCCCCAACAACATCAGCCAGCAGTACCAGTACCAGCACTACGCCGCCACCCCCTACAACTCCGACGTCGACGACTGGTCCATGCCCGGCGATGACTGGGATCAGGCGGGTTATCAGCCGCCCAGGGCAGCGCGTGCGGTGGAGCCACCCCTGCGGGGCATGACGCTGGAGGAAACCCGGTCGCGGCTGCTCCAGGCCCCGATCGAACTGAACATGGTGACTCTCCCCGAGTCGCCAGAGCACGCGGTGGCGCTGCTCGGGGAGGGCGGCGACAAGATCCGGCTGAACGTGCTGGACGGGGTGAGGCGCCGCGTGCACGACTTCATGGACAGCAGGCTCGGGCACGAGGTGTTTGTGGCGCTGCTGCGCGCCAGCGCCCGCGCCGGGCGGCCCCGCGAGGTCCGGGCGATCGTCCACGCCGCCGTCGACGGCCACAAGCCGCTGCGGCTAACCAAGCACGACTACGGGTACCTACTCCGAAACGCATTGCTCCTCCTAGTATAGCTAGCTTGGTACTAAGTACTAACTGGACGTGTGTGTGTGTGTCCATTAATGGTGGATGCAGGGAGAAGTGTCTGAGGGAGCTCATGGTGGCGGCAGCGCCGTACCCCGGCCTGTGCAAGATGCTGGTGCACCGCTTCCTGGATGAAAGGGTGCTGACCCACGACAAAGGGGACCAAGTGCTTCGCCTCTGCTTTGCCACCATGAGCTACGAGCACACCAAGGTAAAACCTCTTGCTGCTGATGATGATGACGATCGGCAATACTATCTGAATTTTCCCCATTTTGATGGTCGATGTATGCATGTAGTTGCTGGTGCGTACCGCCCTCCAGCCCCAGATTTTCGCCGCGATGGCGCAGTCGGGGTCGCCGGCCGGGTCCAAGTGCCTGGTAGAATGCTTCGACAATGCCATGGGCGACGAGTTCAGCGCCCTCCAGGCCATCCTGTTTCAGAATGCCTTCTTCTTGGCCACGGGCGATTACAGGTGAGTGATAAACCCCTAGCTTCCGTTGGGCTTTGGGTCCATTGATGGTTGCTGATTATATATCTTGGGGGCAGCAACTACTTCGTGCAGCACGTGCTGGAGCACGGCGACGAGGAGACGAAGCTGAGGCTGGTGCGGCAGCTGATGCAGCACGCGCTGCCCCTGTCGCTGGACCGCTCCGGCAGCTACGTCGTGGAGACGTGCTTCCAGAAGACGGGGCTGCTCCACCTCGTGCTCGCCGTCTTCCTGCGCTTCAACGACGCCCAGCTCGTCGAGCTCGTGCGCGGCCGCTGCTCCAACTACGTCGTCCACCGGCTGCTCGACGCTGCCAAAGACGTAAGTGTCACTATCACCTAGCTCGGCTGCTACTGGCCATGCATGCATGGCTGACTCTGGCCGTACTTGGATGCAGAGATTCCCGGCGGAGACGGTGATGCTGGCGCGGCGGATCCACAGGCTGCCGGAGGACACCTCGGCGGCGGTCTTCGACGAGAAGGTGAAGAGGGTCGTCACCAAGATCTTGTCTCGGCGCCCAGTGTATCACTATCGCTGATCCCATGCATTCCCCTCCATGCATGCATGCTCCGGGGTTGTGTTGTGCCTGCCTTCCTTCTGTTGTTGTCAACACCCATGCGCACAATATGAATGTTTCGTGTAGGATTTTGTATGTGAGCTTCTGTTGCGTCTGTCTGTCATGTTCGCCTAGAAATGCTATGTGTGTTCTGTAGTTTCTCTGATGTGTGTGTGTGTGTTGTTTGTTAGGGGTGTTGTACTTGCTTGTGTCCAGATTTACATACTTTTGAGGTGTTTTACCCGATAATGTTGGATTTGCTATCTTTTATTGGTTTGAGAAATAGTTAAATTTCAACTCTCTGATTTCCGTGGAGATCTATTCATGCGGTTTTCTTTTCATTTTGGCTTTTCCTTTTGTTTTGAGAACATTATTCATTTCGATTTTCTATTTTGCCTAACGCTATGCGTTACTTTATTTAGAATATAAAATTATATGTGTGTCGCAACGAGACGTAATAAATCCAATATAATGTTAATATTTTTACATAATCCATGCATATGACATATTTTAATGTAACATATCCATCCTTCTTTGCTATGGGCTTATATCATGATCAAATAGGCACCAAAGTATCACAAAATAAGACAGTATCTTGATTTATGTGTTTGCAATTTATGTACAACCTTTCTCACATTTTGTATGCAATTTACTCCCTATGATACATTGATTTGAAGTGCAAGCCAGGTTTACCATGTGTCCTTACATGGTGTAGCATCAAGTTCATGTTCATGATCTACTGTTTTACTAATGTACTCATTTCAATCCAAAATTAATCATCCATCGTTACCTAAGAGGCTCAATCATAGAAACAAATAATTTTCAGATGCCCAAATATAGTGTAGGATCTCATCTGTACAAATTGAACACCACCATGCAACCATAAGGGCTTTGTAAAAGGACCAGAACCTACTTGCACAATTTTTGGAACAAACAATATTGACACAAAATTATATGTATGTCCTTATGTCAACATGAAGAAATTCGAATATACGCATGTACAAGCCGTGCCAGAGCTAGACAAGTTTTTTCTTTGTACTACCCGTTTCCAAATTTTCATGTGTAGATGCCAAATCTTCCATCAAAGGCGAGGGTAGACCCTACTCAAGGATGCGCCATGCTTCTTAAATTTAAGAAAAACAATACGAGCCATGCCATGTCGAAATGCAACAGTATGGTACCTCAATATCAAACAGTTTATCATACCCCGAGTCATCCTAGATCGACCACTCCCTCACATATTAGTTTCACCTGGAAATAACACCTATTATAGATGCAAAATTCCATTACTCTCTCGGAAACCACCAAGAAATAAATGAATCTTCTACATAGACATAGTTTTTTTTTATAAAAAATGTATAATGATGAATGAACATCTACAAATAGGAAGAATCAGGAACAATTTAATAATGCTAACTTTTCTAAAACTCTGAATAAAAATGATTTTAAGAACTGAATAAACATGAAAAGGAAACACAAAGCATTATCTTTTGAAAATGAACAAGATGAATGTGATCAACAACGCAGTTTGCTTAATCGGTCGGGTGGTTCAACATACTTAGCATGGTGATGATTTGCCCTTCTCACATGATTGTCTTTTGTTCATAGAATGCATGAAAACATACCAAACATGTATGAGTATAGCAGCAATATGTCATAATTAAGGTCCTGAGAAAGAGCAATCTAACAGGAAGTGGTCAACAAAAAGTAGTACTTATTTGCAAGGTAAACGTTCCCACCCGGCCAACCGGCCGAGTGGGTTCCGTCGGTCGCCTGGCATCCTGCGCTACACCTCCGTGCGCGTCATCTACTCCATGGCCGCCGCGAGCTACCGCGAGCCACCGCGAGCCGCCGCCACTCGCCATGGCCGTTGCCCGCGTTCCGTCGTCGTGCGCCGCCGCCACGAGTCGCTGTCCGCGCCATGGATGTCGCCCGCGTGAAGCTCGAGGAGCTCGCCGCCGTGCCTTCGGGACCTCACCGGCGTCCTTCCTCTGCCCAGATCCGGCACCTCCCCGACCAGCCGAGCCCGCCCTGGTCCTCCTCCGGCGAGCCTGCACCTCCCCATGCCCCGGTCCTCCTCCGGCGAGCCTGCACCTCCCCATGCCCCGGTCCTCCTCCGGCGAGCCCGCACCTCCCCGTTCCCCCACGTCGCCGGCCATGGCCACCATGGCCATGAGCAGCTCCGTGCACATCCACCATTTTTTTTGCTACAACCATATCTTATTTTTGCTACAACCATATCATATTTTTGCTACAAAGCAACAAACTGGTGTTTTTGCTACAACGCATAATGTACAGGGGGAATATCTGAGTATGTAATGTTGCAACCAGTGAACCATTTTGTTTCTACCGTTTTATGTTTTTGCTACTACCGGCCAAGATTTTTGCTACATCACCACTGCGGAGCTACGACCTCGACGGCGACGACGATGAATTTTGGTGCAACCGTTACTTTTTCTGCTACAACCGTTGTATGTTTTTCTATCACCGTTGTATATTTTTGTTACGCACAATGTTGCAACCGTTTAAATTTTTGCTTCCACCGTTGTGTATTTTTGCTACTACCGTTAAGAGTTTTTGCTACAACGAAAAAGTTATAAAGTGATTAACCACAAAAAAGTTTTGCTGCAAAAACATAAAAAATAAAAATGTTGCATCCGTGTACCAAAAAAGTTGCGAAAGTACCACAAATGTTGCAAAGGTACCACAAATGTTGCAGTCAAAAACGAAGGGGTACGCGCGAATCTGAATCTTAAATCGCGGAGATCAGACGGTCCGCGTCTGACCGGCGCCTATCACTGGCCTAGTAGCCTTCTTCTCGTTGATTCCGCCGTAGAGGAGCACATTGCCATTCACTAAAATGTCCTCTTGTTATTGAACCTGACCAGCTGTGCACCCTAGATCAAATTAGAAACCCAATCCATCCAATCAGCATGAAGATCAAAGAAATTGTGCTTAGGTGACAAAAATTCACGGTGATTTTTGTCAAAATAAAGTCGTGAGGCATAATTAGATTGAGCAGTTGACATGCCAACCTTTCTAGTGTTGATGGACGAGGTATAGAGGAGAACCGTGTAGACGAGACGACGAGCGCCGGCGATGCTCAGCCTGGAGGGGGGCCGTGGTGGGCGTGGGAGGAGGCCTAAAGGAGAAGGACGAGAATTTGCATGTTTCTGAAGCAATGCTTCCATTGTTTTGGGCCTCTCCACGTTGTTCCCGTGAGAAATCCTAGGGGACATCGGCATCTCTGTGATAACTTTTGTTTCGGTTTCGGATGCAGATAGTTTCTCACCTTTTCCCCAAGGGATGACATGGTTATAGAACCCATGAAAGCTTGTGATATGTTGTTAAAAGAGTCTTACAGGAATTAACAATTATCTTTAGTTTCAAATCCGCGAACCTTAAACACACAACGTATTTCTTATCAGTGTTAACAATGATGATAAAGTAGGCATGTGATGAGGTCTTATACTTACAACCATATATTTGCGATCTGGATCGTGTCTTTATATTAAACATAGTCTTGCTGGACACCTATCTCGGGGCCAGTTCTTTCCGTGTAGTGATTCTCCAGAATATGCTAGGAAGCTACGTACCCATAGAATCAATAATCCAGTTCTTTTCTACGATTCCAATATGTGATTGTAGTATGAACTCTGTGATGAAATGTTTGTAACGCCCCTAGATTGAACAAGTGCTGAATTGCTAATGTACACAAAAGCGAGTTACAAATCTCATAAAACCTTTAATATTACAATAGAAGGTTATTATTACAGCTTATAATGGAAGTTGCCAAACTAAAGAATACACAGAGAATTGAGAGAGCATAGGGCATATGAGACCGGGGCAGGGGCGAGTGGAGCGGACGGCACGGCAGCACGACGACGTGGGGACGGCGCGGCTGTGTGGATATGCGGCGGCGGACTGGATGGGGCGACGGCGTTGGATCCACGTGACGGCAAGGGCGTGGAGGTCTGGAGCATCTTCTCGAGGGAGGCCGGGGATGGGACGCGGCAGCAGCGTGCAGCGAGGGAGTAGTGGAGGAGAGCCTGACGAGGGGAACGGGAGGAGCGTAGTTGGAATTTTCTCTCGTGCCCGAGTGGCATTTATCTTGTAATAACTGTGTTCAATAGGGCAGTTATACAAAACGAACCGTTCTCTTTTACCGAAGGCTTCCAGAATCGTGGATTTATGGTGATTTTAGATTGCACCATTGATTCTCACGATTCTCAGATGATTCGTCGGCAGAAACAAGATCTTTTGCGATTTTGATTCCTCAAATCGTCATTCTTCATAATCAAACAAAAAGAACTAGCCCGATGTGTTCGCGAGTTGTCGAGGAAAGGGATGTGTCTGAAGTACGTCATGCACAATTCACGACCTGCATCACGAGTCATTTGTCCAACCGATGGCCATTACCGCCATGCAGGGTTAGCTCCAATATTAAGATCTCAACGATTTCAATCTATCGACCGGAATCATTTCAATGGTTTTTTAATCTCATTTGGAAGCTATCGACGTGCTCTTGATCGTCATATTGGTTTCCATGGCATTTGATTCGGTCCAATTTTCGTCAATTTGGCATCTTCACACAGATCATTGTACACAACATTTGGAGCCATGCATTTTTCTGGGTTTCACAATTGGAAACACTCGCCATGGAGCAATTGTACCTCTACATTGCCTACATTAACCACCAACCTCGCCTACGACGACGATCACTCCATCATTTTGACATCGAAAACGAAAGCAAGGCCGGTCTTCTTCGATTTTATCAAGGTAAAGGTGTCGACAAGGTATATTTTCCGACTTCCAGACTATGGACCAACATCTTACAGCTGTAGCTATGAATTTTAGAATGTTTAAGACAACATTTCGTCTTTCAAATAAGCAGTCACGCAAGGGGATTAGGGGAGGTAAACTTTGACGTGCGCTGCAAAGATTCTTCATGAACTGACTTTATCCAGTAGACAGAGAGACGGCAAGAGAGAAGAGAACATTTTTCAGTGAGGCCAGATAAGAAGAAGCCATACCGTACGAGTTACATGCATGGTGATCATCCAACAACAATGCTACTACCATCCGAGACATCTAGCTAACTCCAGATCGATAACCGTGTACGTATATATGCTACTGCCAAAGCCAATCGAAAACAAGTCCAAGCATCATGGCGTACGTAGCGCAACACATATGCAGATCGATCGAGGTGAATTTGATCAAGAGAGGCTAATTGAAGAAATGGCTAGGTTAGCGGTGAGCACCCTCATGACGGCCGACATCAACAGCTTCATGTCAGGGTGTTCCCGGATGGACTCGTCCAGCAAGTTGATCTTCTCCGCCAGCTCCTGTGCCAGCTCCGGGAAGACCTGCACGGCACAACATGCATGTTAGCACTTAGAGCGTAGTAGTAGTTTCAAACAGTATATAGGTCGAGATGGACCTGCTGCTAATAGGATGGGATGCGAGACATGAACAACGAAGGCAGCCTACTTACAGTGTAGCCGTTGAGGAGCGGTCTGTGGAGGGGCAGGACATTGTTGTTGGGAGCGACTCGCTGCGTCACCAGCGACTGGAGGTCCTCTAGGGGCAGGTCAGCACAAGCCCCGAGCACGATGTGCAGCAGCCGGGCGTGCTGGAGCAGGAAGCAGTGGTGCACGACGCGAATCCCATAGTGGTGGCGGGACAGGGGAACTAGGTCCTGCATCAGCTTCAGCACGGCCTCCTCCCTGAACTGAATGCCGCCGTCGTCGATGGCGCCCTGCACTAAGTAGTCTCTGCATGCGTATAGAGGCGAGTGAGAAATCAAGTGCTGAGAATCACCAAACCAGTTTGACGCGATCACTTGACTTACCCGCATCGTAGCTTGGCCATTTGTACGGCTCGTTCTCGGAAGATGTCCTGGAAATGCAGGAGCTCGTCGCCTGCCGCGTACCGAAAGCAGGTACGCAGGCACCTCGACCCGAACAGCGACTCCAGCTTGTGGTCGATGTCAGCCATGGCGTGCTGGACCAGAGCCTGAAAGGAAACTTAGCTAACCCGATCAATGCACATTTGTAGTACCGTACTTCACTACAGAACTGGAGTAGCTAGCAAAGCAATTCTGTATTACTGATCCCGGCCAGAAGTGAGTGGTTGCGGCCGGCACTTACCATGGTCACCTCATAAGGCATGGTGGTGAAACAGCATAGAATCAGCTCTTCCCCACCGGGGAGGTCCATCACCATTTCACACACGAAGCGCTCGACGAGCCGCCTCGACAGTTCCTGGTTCCACGCCACCGCCTCGATGAGCATACGCAGAGAAGTCACCCTGCAATGCAGGCAGGGTTACTTAGCACAATTAATTTGAGCACAACGCAGGCAGGGTTACTTAGCACCGCACAGCAATCGATCAAGCATATATGTATTATCTCAAGAAAGAAAGATCAATGGCCATCGAAACTGTAATCTCAAGACAAGGGGTTTTGATCTGTTACCCGTCGTGGGTTCTCGGGACGAGGCAGGGCTTGACGGCGGCTTGCAGGATGTTGCTGAGCTCGCGGTACCGCCTGCGGAAGCTGCGCAGCAGCGCTTGGAACAAGGGATGGCCCTGCCTGTTCCCCATGATGGTGTGCGCGCAGGCGCAGTACAAGAAGCCGTCGAGCACCAAGCGGCGCATCTCCTCGTCTCGCAGTTCCAAGTCGAGCTGGCGGACCAAGATTGCCGAGCAGTCCGGGAGGGACATCACCAGCTGCCCCAGCAGTATCGGCGAACGGATCAGCGTCAGTCGGATCCCCTCCAGCCTCGCCTCTAGGTACCTCGGTGGCTCTAGGTTGGGCCAGAACTGCGGTCCGAAGAGCGGCAGCGGCGGCCAGAACCGCGGCCCGGAGAGCGGCGGCAATTGTCGACGGAGCGTGGCCACGAAGTTCCCCGCGGCGTCGAAGATGTAGGCATAGCCGTGGTGCTGCGGCCCAAACTGCTGCATCGGCGGTTGCTGCTGTCTCGGCGAAGAGGCGCCGCCGCTCGTCATCTCGACGTGGTGGACGACGAGGGGGTCAGGGACGGTCGGACCCAAGGCGGGTAGCTGTTGGACCACGCCGGGGATCGCCATCGACGGTGATCGCAGCGCCCAAGGGAGGGGCGCGCCTGCCCGCTCCGAATCCGCGACGACCCGCTGCTGCTGCTGCGGTGGCGGCCGGGGCCGCGGCGACGACGTCGACGACGAGGCCTCGCAGGGGGGCGCGGGGCGGGGCTGCTCGCTTGGGTCGCCGGCGGTTTGCTTGCTCGGATCCATGGTTTGGAGTAGTTGCAATTGATCTGGGGTTTCCGATTGGTGGGATTTGGGGGAAATGGTGATTAAGGTGATTGGACGAAGAGCTTGCACTGCGTCGTTTATATAGAGGCGGCGGCCGGGTGAGGCGAGAGCCGAGAGGTGATGGGAGGAGGACATCCGTGCGAGTTACACGCACGGCACCCTACCAACAATTACTCAAGTTTGTTAAGATTTGGTCGTATAATTGTGCCATTAATTGACAGGCCAGTTCACTGCATGGTCAATCACATCGTTTCAGTAAGTAGTAAAATTATGGGAAAGTGTTCCGTTCAACCGGCTGATTTTACCCAGCGCATCAACCGCCCGCTGCGCCGTCCGATACCCAAGCATCCCCGAGTGTGGATCACAAAGTTTCTAGATTTGCCTTTTTTATGTAGTACGATCCCAAGTAGTACAATTTTCAGTTTACTACTCTTTTACTTCCACCGGATCACATGCTAGATGCTACAGACTTGATGCTATTATAACTGGTTACAAAAAAAAAAGTTGAATGCTTCTAGCTAGCATTTTTTTACTTATGTTACAAAGCTTTGATTGCAACAAAGTCTCTGTTGCAAGACTCGTTACCTCGTGCGTGCTCGATCAGACGGATCGTACGGTTGCTGGACCGGTGGATCTTTTGTAAACAACGTACGGCGGATGCGTAGCGTCGCCCTGTCCTAAGTGGGTCCATTCATAGTTTTACTCTTAGTCAAAGATGCTTTGCAACAAAGGTCCAATTGCAAAGGAGCTTCGCAATAAAGGTTCTGTTGCAAATAACGATGTTGAGTATCGTGAATAAAAATTGTTTCTGCAACAAGAATCAAGTTGTTTGTATTGTAAAGGAGTTTTGCAACATTGTTTATGTTGCAAAAGGCTTTCGCAACATCGTTTGTGTTGCAAAAGGCTCCACAACATCGCTCGTGTTAAAAAAAAGTTTTCAACCTCTTTTATATTGTAAAAAAGCTTCACAATATCGTCTATGTTGCAACAGAGCTTTGTAACATCATCTATGTTGCAAAGGAGCTTTATGACATCATCTAGATCGTTTGGATTGGAGATCGCATAATTTGTGTTTCATAATCATTTACAGTTTAACAATTGTTGCTTAAGTATTTTTTTTACATGACACCGATATAGACACAACGAGTATATCCATGTAGTTCAACGACGTGACCCTCTCATGTCCTCTACTCTTCGCATGCATTAAAAGCTATTAAAATGATCGGACACGCACCTAAGCCCACGTGATGCCATCGGCAGGCCATAGATTACGTCATATCAAACCATTCATCGACCTATATCCCATGGTTCACGAGGCGGCGGAAAATTCGTACCTATCATCCGGCTGACGCCTAGTACGCCCCTAAAATTATTGGGGGTACTCACCTAAAAGCATTACCATAATCGATTAAATTCAGACATTCAGCAAACCAAATTGTTTGACAAATGTATTTCATCGGAAATCAGCAAACAAATCCTTTCATGTCATCTCAACCAGGTCGAGACCCTCACTCCAGATCGGATCATCAAATTCGATGGCAGGAAGTACACTACAGACCATCGCGCGTGGCGAGCTAATCGCCACAAGAACGGTTTCAAGTCAACCCATGGAATATCACAAGTCTATCACCACGGGGCTGGTGTTCACTTGGGCCAAGAACCTGCAAGAGAACCCTTCGTCGGATCTAGAGTCTGATCAGATCCCCGGGTTGCCAGTCATGTCATGCATCATATCATGTCCAAGAAAGGCACGGCAAAAAAACTTCAAGACTGGCCTGGGCCGCACCTTCATACCTAATTCCTTGGATCCAATGTTAAATCGCATCCCTACGGTTCGTAAGAAAATTTCATTAAAGGCAATTAACAAAAGATTTTGACGATCCTCCCATTAGCCCCAATATCAAATACGGAGTGGGAAGAACGCGACAACCTCTTGGTTCTAATGTTTGATTGGATCAAAGAACTCGCAAGATTGAATTTCTCATGCTCGACGTTAAGCCATATCGAGAAAACATTTGTGTGAGTCAATTTTTTTAACCCACCCAGCATCCACCTCGTTGCTAATATTGAGGACCTCACCGACATCATCAAAGGCAACACCGATAACTTCATGGAGGAAGAAGTCAGCGACTCCACCGATAGACAGGCAACGCCAACATCATCCTCTGGGAAGTGGAAGACAACCTCTACCCACGAAATATACCCCTTCATCACAACAAACGCCAATGAAAACACGGCGACAATAATGAGGATCCAAAGGGCAAAGATAACACTGACAAAGGAAATGATGAAAACCCCTCAAGTGAATTAGGAGTATTAGACGAGGAAGCCATCAACCAAACTCTAGGCAACTCTAAACTCGACGTAGAGTGAAAAAGGCTCGCCGGATTGGTCAAGAAAGTTATAAGGGGCAAAGCAAAGGTAGTCGCACAAGTCATCGAGCTCGCCAAATGTATGAAACAAGTTACTAGACATGAGGAAGAACTGAAGAGAAAGTTGTGAAAGGTCAGTCTAAACAAAGACTACTTTTCGTAAGAGGAAAAAACCTCATCGCCGATCTAGACAGAGGCGCAAGACGCAGAGTGCTCACCACGTATACCAAGGCCGAGCAACCACACACCGAGGAAGGACAATGTGCACATCAAGGCGACCAACACGAAAATAGGGGTGATACGTCCAAAACGTATCAATAATTTCTGCTTGCTCCATGCATGTTTTGTGTGATATTGCTATGATCTAGATACACTTTTATACATTTTTGATCATATTTGTACTAACCTATTAACTCAGTGCACCTCAGTGCCAGTTCCTGTTTTCTGCTGTTTTTCTATTTCAGTTTTCCCCCATATAAAAAGTGCCAGAAAAATTCGGGAAAATTCAGATAAAAAATCAGCGTGACGGAAGCTTCGAGAAGAGCCCGGGAGGGGCCAAAGGGGAGCCAGGGGGGCCCAGGCGGCCGCCGGCGCGGCCCCACCCCTGGCCGCGCCAGGGGGGCGCCTGGGGCCCTTGGTCCACTTCTGGCTGCCCCTTTCGCCTATTTATCCCCCGTCACGGGAAAACTCCAGAACGAGAACCCTATTCCGCGAACTCGCCTCTGTTCCGCCGCCGCCGCGCTTCCAAGATCGGGAGCACCAGAAGACCTCTTCCCGGCACCCTGCCGGAGGGAGGATTGACCTCCGGGAGTCTTCTCTCCACCATGGATGCTCCCCGGATGTCTCGTGAGTAGTTTTCCTTGGACCATGGGTCCGTGATCAGTAGCTATGTGATGTTCTCCTCCCCTCTTTGATCTTCATTGTTTAGACCTCGTGAGCTGCCCTACATGATCGAGGCACCTTTGTAATATTTCTGCCATTGCTATGTTGAGTTTGATCGGATCTGATGGATTATGAGATTATGTTCAGATTGTGATAGAGTAATATATTTGGTTCTTATCTCTTGTATTTTTGTTCCTAAGTAATTCTTGCATGCTCTCCGTTGCTGTTTATTGCTTTGGCCAAGTAGTAGGTAGTGACTCCAAGAGGGAGCGTTGTGCTAGATTGTGGGTTCATGTCTCCCCGATGACATGCTTGAGTGACAGAAACATGAGTCTAGGGATGTGCTGTTGCCACAAGGGGGAAAACAACGGTGCTTGTAACCGCGGTTGCAAGGATTGTTTACTTTACGCAAAGTTCTTTTTAATGCAGTTGTCTGTTGCTTTGGGTTTACACTTTGGGTGGAGCTCGCAACTTAATACCAGCGAGATGTTCTGGATAGATATCTCAAGGTGGATGATTAGTAGTAGATGTAGATGGATTTCGGTCTACTTATTTTGGCGTACTGCCCGTGCTTTTGAACCTCTTCCTTTCTTTTGTAGCATAGTTAGCATTGCGGTGCGTTCATAATCCTGTCAATTGCCTTTCTGTAATTTGTTTACCTCGCATAGCAATTTTTATCGTCTTTTGAGAGAGAGACATCACTAGAGAACATCACGTATCCCGGTCCATATCCTCATTATTGTTTCCAAGCTATATTTACTTTTCTGCATTTACTTTCAAGTTGCTATCATTATCCCCTTGCGTTTTATCATTTGTGAACAACAAGACCGGAGAGATTGACAACCTCTCTGAACTTCGTTGAGAACAAAGTTATTTGTGTCTGTGTGCAGGTCCGCGTCAGTTGCGCCGCTGACACCTACTTATCATCTCTGGAGTCCTACTGGAGACAAACCTTGGTATCTTTACTGAGGGAAAACTCGCTGCTGTACCGCATCACGCCTTCCACTTGGGGCCTACCAACGAAGGGCGAGAAGACAATTAGCAAGGGGCCACGATGGGAAGGACTGAAGACACCAAATGTATGACACTAGAATCTCGGTCCCCAGGAATAAATCCAAAGAAGCCCCACATCATCGGCAATGGAGAATTCCTCCTTAAGATGTTGTATCCCTGACTATCTACAAATCCATAGGCCGATCAAGCATCCCAACTCCGAGAATAGGCAAGAGACAAATATGATCCATTCTTTTCCACATTCGAACTGGACGACGAAACCGGCGACGCACGTTGAACAAGCGAAGCCATCCGGGACATATGGGTACGTCATGCCCTACATGAACCGCGAGAAGCGTTATGGGACCTCAGATACAGTCATATCGATCAAATATTGCATTCTCGTAGTTCAGATGGTAAACGACAATGATCTACATGCCATCAAGCATTTTCCACTAATGCTAAAAGGGGATGCTCGACATTGCCTCCACACGCATAAAACTAGGTTCAATCAAAACCTGGTCAGACATTATATACGAGTTACTAGCCAACTTCCACCGAACTTCGTTGGGGGGGGGGAGTAGTCGCTGCCAGCAGTCGCGCGAGTGCACTCCCCAAAAACCTGACCGCCTCTCTCCCGTATAGGATAACGACAGGCGGGGTTCCGGAGGCTTGTTGTCCCTCGTATCGGTGCACGCCGGGCGAAAGGGACAGAGAAGACTTGGACGGCGGTGCAATAATCTGGAACGAGGCGGAACCATATGACACGTATGGCAGGCTAGGGTTTGAGAGTAAAGCCCACGAAAATGACATAATAATTAAGCAATTAATGTGTGTGTTAATTACAATTAATGCCTCATTAATTTTTTTCCATGCTGCAAATATATATGCAACACATAACTTTGTCCTCGGCTTGACCTATTCTTGAAACCCGACGCGCGCGGGTCGCGTCGTGACGAGACGAGGCGAGTGAGGAGAAGGAGCGCGCGTGTATTGCTTCTCTTCTGAAGCTCTTACTAGTGCTTGTGGAGCTCACCTTATAAACAAGTATGTAACTCCTTCCACTAGCAGTATGAGACTAAACTTCCTACCATACTTGCCATGCATAAATGGATCATCAGAATTTCAAATTTTACAATGAACTTTGGGCCAAAGGCCCACTAGCAAATGCTAGTAAAATCCAACAACGATGACATTCTACCTCGACTATGATCGTTAGGGGCGAGGAGGTACTGCAATCCTACTGACAGCTCCAGTTCAGTTACCCCAGACTATGATCATTAGGGGTCAGGAGGTACTGCAATCCCGCGCTCTGTGGCCTCCATCCTCGGCGTCTCCGCTGTCAATGCCCGGTGCCCTGCCGCCCCGCCTCGTCGTTGATCCACCGCGCGCCGGCCAAGGCAGACCATTGTTGCCGGCCCGTACTAGTGCTCGCGCCGATGGTGCCGCCATGGTTGTGTACCCTGCTCGCACCGTCGACCGCTCCATGGCGCGCACCGCCATGGCCATCACCCTCACGCCGCCGCCCTTGTCATCGCCCGCCGCCCACCGCCATGGACGTGCATTACCGACAAGTTTTTAACAACCACATGAGAAAAGCTGCAACCTTTAACAAAATATGCTGCAACCGGTGTCCAAAAAGGCTACAACCGGCGGTTAAAAAGACCTACAACCAACGACGATATTTGTTGGACCGATGACAACCACAGAGAAAAGTTACAACCAACGTCAGAAAAAGTTTCAACCAGTGGAATGATTTTGCTGCAAGGAAATATCTGGGGATTTTTTCGTTATGCATAATGTTGCAACCGTTTAAATTTTTTGCTTCCACTGTTGTGTGTTTTTGCTACTAACGCTGAAAGTTTTTTATACAACCCAAAATGTTAAAGTGATTAGAGATGGCGAGTTATAATTTTTTGTTGCAACCGATAGGAAAAAATGTTACCACCAGCGATTAAAATTTGCTACCACCAATTAATGTTAAATATTATATGCAACAAAGCTACCACAAATTTTTGTTGCAATGATGCTAAAAATAAGAAAAAATACACACAAATACAAAAAATAATTTTTTGTTGCAACTGGTATTTGTTTTGCTACAACCGTATTGCGTTTTGTTGCATCGTAGTAAAAAATGCTAGCACCAGCGATTAAAATTTGCTATCACCATTTTTTTGCTGCAAAAAGCATAAAAAAATAAAAATGTTGCATTCGTATACAATTTTTTTATAAATATACCGTAAATATTGCAGTCGTATAATCCGAAAAGATACGCGTGAATCTGATTCGTTAGATCACGGAGATCAAGACGGCCGGTCGACCGGCGCTGAGGGCTGCCCTTAAGAGCATGGTTAATAATATAGCCAACTGTTGGCTATATGATGTTGCCATGTCATCTATAGTCATCACTTATAGTCACTCATACAATAAGGTTAGCTATAAGGTTAGCTATAAGACTAGTACTTTTTTTCATCTTCTCTCTATCTCTTCTTCACATTTATTGTATTTGCCTAGGGACACGCATATAACCAGGCTCTTGCATTAGAGCCCACTCCCCTTACTTTTTCATGTCTTTCTTCTCCACATAAGCAAAAATGTCATGTAAACGGGCTATAAACCCACTATTGTACTTGCTCTAACAGAACCCCAGTTCTTCTCCTCTTCCCGGACACGTCCGTAATGACGACCGAGCTAGACGTCCGTAATGACGACCGAGTTGGACTGTCCTAGATAGATGATGCTCGCATCGCCGCGTGAAGGAAAACCAAACATTTTTTTAAGTATGTAAACCAAACAATTAATGCAACGCAATCATTAGTGGTTGCGTTGCGTGGTGCCTGCCTGCCCGCTCATTGATTCTTCCTTCGTTTATCTCATGCTTTCAGTTCCTGCTTTCCTCCTCGGTGCCACTAACCGAACCGCAGCGCCGTCCGATGGAGATCGCACGCCCGGCGTTCGCCCCCTATCCCCAAACCGCGTCCGCGGACGGGAGCGCCCCCGCGCCGGCCCCACCACAACCGCGCACGCTAATTTGTAATTTCCGTCTCTGCCTCTGCCCCGTCCCACCCATTTCCATCATCTCCCCCGTCGCTTCTCGTCTTTGTCTTAGTCGTCGGGTTGGTGGGTGCTCTCGTCCTGTCCACCTTGTTTCCTCCCCTCTTCTTCGCCTTTTCCTCCGCCCCGGCCGGGAACCTCCTACCAATCCCCCCGTTCGTCGTCAAGGTATTCCCCGCCGCCCCTCCATGGCCCTTCCTCGATTCTGCGGTTGTACTAGTGATTTTGCCTGTGTAGTTGTAGATTTTCTGTGCTAGGCTCGATCGATTTCGCGCGGTTCTCTTCGCCGTCCCGTACGTTTCCCCTTCTCCCCATCTTCCTCCCCTGCGCCCTCCTTGCTGACCTACCCCCGAATCTGACCAAGGAGCGCGCTCTACTCCTAGAGTTGCCGTCACCGTCACCGCCGGCGCTTTACTTTACCGGTTTAGTCCCCGAATCCCTCATCCCAGGCGTGTCGCCGTTCGCGTTGTACATCGTAGAGCCCCGGCTGTCTCATCCTCAACCTCGTCCGCAGTTTCGGCTTTTGTTCCCCAAGTAGAACCAGCGTTTTTCCGGCAAAAAAAAAGTAGAACCAGCGTTTTGCCATCCACTGAACGTAGCCCGTAGTTCAACCACCCACTGACTGACATCCAGGAACTCCGCCCGGCGCACCATCCAGATCCAGATATGCTGAATTGACGATTGTTGTCGAGAAGGGCAACCTGTGAATTTTGGAACAAGGTTGATGCGTTCTTATCCTTGGAAACCTGAGCGACTTTATGCGTCTCTATCTCGATTAGCCCTTTAACCTGAGCAAGCACTGGTGCTCTAGCATTTTTTTCCTTTTGCCGAATTGGACACTCAAGCCGTGTCGGATTCAAGGTGTTATTTGTTATATCGAATTCTATTTTTCCCTTATGGGACACCCTGCCTCTCAATCCAGGTCGGATTTCCAGTTGTTAATTGCCGTGTCAAAGTAAATAAATAAAACTTGCCCAATAGGACACCTTGTGTCTGAACCCGAGTCGGAATCTGCACGTGTGTCTCTGTTTATGAGTAACACTGAGTGTATGACTATCCCGTTTTATCTTTCAATTATCATTTGACCCCTTTTCTAAATTTCCTGTTATCTTGTCTGCTTGGATATTTTGTACAGAAGATTTATATTTTTAATTGATTATAGCTGTTAGGGAAACACCATATCCCTTGTGTTCTCTTGCTCTATTTGGCTTAGAAGCATAAATGTACAGAGACAGTGGCATTGGTGGCTGCTATGTATGGTAAAATTGAGTGTGATTTGGTTCACGGTTGCGAAAGTTAATGCTCAAATTGCCGCAGCTGCTGACACTGTCAGTTCCACAAACCCACATCGATGGAGCAAACGACCTGGACTAGTTTCAGCCTCTGCACATCTTCCATCTCATATCTCTTGGTTCCTATTCTTTTTGCTTGCTCAAACACTTCCTTTGCCACCCATTGCAGCACCTTGGGCCCTTGAAGAACTCGCTCTCAATCATTGTTCTTTTGCAGCAAAGCCCAATTATCGAACCAATAGCTAATTCGATAAGTCAGGGCACTAGCGTCACAAACCATTGCATTCCTAAAACCGATGCATTCCTAGCCTTCCAGATGACGCAAATAACTGCTGCAATACCAAATTGTATTAACCTTCTGATGGCCTTAGAAATTGGGTAAGAGTAGTGCAGAAGCTGTTGTTTCCACTGCTTATTAATAGTCAAATCAATGTAAGGACCTAAACAGCCAAAGTTTTTGTCTTAATCAATATTTCATTAGAAATATTGAGGGTTTGACACTATCACTATTACCCATCAAATAGTGCACAATCTTGTTGACGTCCCTGTAAAAAATGTGAATTGCCAGGTAAGCACACTTGTGTGCAGTAAAATCTACCTACAATTGTGTTTCCTCTTAAGGAGCTGTTGCCATAAGCCATTACTGATTATCAAGTTCCTGATTTATTTACCCAACAAGTAAATGTTCATCACACATAGGCGTCCTCACATTTGGTAGAATTGAAAGTAGCAATCCAAGCAATATCATAAATGCCTAGAGCAGGACAGAATTGAAAGTAGCAATCCAAGCAATATCATAAATGTCTGTATATTTAAAAATAAAAACGAGCGCATATGTTTTAGGTAATTTCTCACGTGCTATGTTGATCGTGGTGATTGATTCCATGTAACAATCACGTGACATACAGGAGTGTCCAGTTTGTATCCGATATAAAAACATGTTAGACTATGTACCAATTTTCTGAGGTATGGAATAATCTAGTTGGCGTGAGCAATGATGTAATGAACTGTACCCATCATGTGGCAAGACTATGAGTTCCCCTTTACTTGCCATCTGAACAACAGTTCTTAGCATGGTCTAAAATAGTACCCATCATATTACAAATGTGGTTGATTCTTGGAGATATATTTGTTGAATGCGCATGTCTTTACCTCTTTAGTCTTACTGCATTGTTTTTCTTTTCTGATTGAACTTGGCACTATTTTCCATGGTGTCGATTATTAGATATACCCCCTACGTTTTAATTCCCCCTCTAGGTGAACAAATAATTCGAACAGGGGCAGTCCATACATAATTGTGCTTTCCAATTCTGCTAGGCTATTTCTGCATTTTAATATCCCAAATTAAGAACAGTTCAGATGGGAGACTTAAGATCCAGCAGAGTGATTATTTCAGTCCCGGGTTTGCTAGCTTCACTTTCTTGTTTCCAGTGCAAAGGATGAGGAGATCAATGGGGTTTAATTTGTTCGTACGGCATGCTCAAATCACTTTTAGTTCTTTCTTAATGATCCACATTCATATTTCTCTCCACATTCATATTTCTCTGTAACTTACAGTATTTTTCCTATGCAGTTGATGTCATATTTATAGAGTCAAAAGCAACTCCTATTAACCTCGGGGGTGGTGCATCGTCTCTTTGGATTCAGGCAAATAGATCATCACCACAAGGTTGGAAAATATGTCAGCAAAGGCCTCTAACATGTCATACAGATATCCAGACAATTCTCAAATGCCATACTATAGCAGTTCAATGCATGTGGGGGCGAATGGTACTTGCTATGTGCAACAAAATCATGAAGATCTTCACTACGTGTCCTCTGATGGTGGTTCACAGAACAGCAATGCCAAGGTTCAGGTGTTTCAACCACAGTACAGCACTCTAGAGTCTTCATCAGCCAATTGTGTTTATGCGGCCCATAGCTCTACATCTCCTCAGTGCATAAGTGGGAGCCACATTTCTCTGCATGATAGCCACTCAGATAACACATGTGATTCCCCTGCAAGTGGTATCACTGAGGTTCCAGGTTTGATGTTTGCAACACTTCAGGAGTTATCAGATGCAATGTTTGGACCTGAATCAGATGCAGTTAGCTCTAACAGATCCCTGGTAATTGGCGCAGCGTTGCACCAAAGTAACTGGAGAGAGCTTCTGGGAATTAATTCTGGGGACTTGAAGCAGGTAATTGTGGCATGTGGTAAGGCTGTTGATGAGAATAATTGTCATGAGGACTTGCTGATATCAGAGTTAGAGAAGATGGTTTCTGTATCTGGAGAACCAATGCAACGCCTGGGAGCTTATATGTTGGAAGGCCTTGTTGCCAGACGTTCTTCAACTGGACATGCGTTGTATAAGTCTCTGAAGTGTAAGGAACCTCAACCTACGAATTCAGAGCTCATGTCCTACATGCATCTTCTCTATGATATCTGTCCATTCTTCAAATTTGGTTACATGTCTGCCAATGGTGCTATAGCTGAGGCTGTTAAGGGTGAGAACTTTATTCACATCATTGATTTCCAAATCGCTCAAGGGAGCCAGTGGGTAACTATGATACATGCCCTTGCTGCGAGGCCTAGCGGACCACCATGCCTAAGGATTACTGGTATAGATGACTCAGACTCGGCTTATGCCCGAGGTGGTGGACTGGATATAGTTGGGCGTAAGTTATACAGCATTGCACAGTCATGTCGTCTGCCCTTTGAGTTCAATGCCGTACATGCAGCTAGTCATGAGGTTACACTTGAACATCTTGATATAAGACATGGAGAGGCTATTGCTGTCAACTTTGCGTATCAGCTGCATCATACTCCTGATGAGAGTGTCTGCACAGAAAACCACCGGGATAGGATATTGAGAATGGTTAAGAGCCTTTCTCCTAGGGTGGTGACTCTTGTAGAGCAGGAGGCTAACACAAACACTGCCCCATTCTTCAGTAGATACATGGAGACCCTTGACTACTACACAGCCATGTTCGAGGCAATAGATGTTGCTCGCCCCAGGGATGACAAGAAGAGGATGAGCACTGAGCAGCACTGTGTTGCAAGAGATATTGTCAATTTAATTGCATGTGAAGGTGCAGAAAGAGTGGAAAGGCATGAACCTTTTGGGAAGTGGCGGTCTAGACTTGCAATGGCTGGCTTTAGACCATACCCCCTAAGTTCATTGGTGAACAATACTATCAGAACACTGCTAAATGGTTACAACAGTTACTACAGGTTAGAGGAGAAAGATGGTGTCATTTATCTTGGATGGAAGAACAGAAAGCTGGTTGTATCTTCTGCATGGCGTTGACATTCCTGAATTTAGAAGAAGCTTGTTTAGGTATGTTGTTTACACTTACACGTAACCTAGTAACATTTGGTAAATTTGTATCATTGTCTATCCAGTTAATTGAACCCATGTTGTGTGGTCTTAGTTGGAGAACACACTTGGTTTTTTATGGCTTGTGGCACATATTCTTGGCTTTTATAATGACCATGGGTTTCAGAAAATCCGACTGTAACTAATTCCCATATATGCACATGTTAGTACTACATCTCAAGTTTTTGATAGTTTGTACCTCCATATATGTGCATGTTAGTAGTACATCACAAGTTTCCTCGCTTCAACCACCGGTGAGGCTGCGAGCCCTTGTCTCCTCAGTTTGCCGGCATGCACATAGATGTTAAGATAGGGTTTTCTGGGGAGCCATGATGATGGTGGAGGCAGCACCGCATCGTGATTTGCCTGCTTTGACTTGGTCCCCACTCTTGAGGAAACTTTCTATGGTGGAGCTGGTGATCCGAGGGTGTAGCGTTCTTGCTGGTCAGGTTTGGCCGATGAGATTTGTGCACAGGGGCTGAGGCGGCCGGGGCCGCTCAGCTGGGGTGTTCGTATTTAGTGGTAGATGTATATTCAAAATTCACATTGTTCAATACATGTCAACACATGAGTCAGTGATTCTGTTCCTAGTCTATGTTCATGGATCTGAAACAATTAAGTTAAGTGGACATGTATTGTGAATTAGTGCATGTTTGGCTGTGTTCCAATCAACTTAATATTGGTAAAAATTTAAGATTGTTTACAGTAAGCTCTTCACATACTTGCGTCATGCATTGGACATCTGGTGCTTACAATTTTGTTGCCTACAGGTTTTTTCATGGTTGTGTGCGCGGAACATGAATCCAAGGTGAAACCTAATCAGCGACTGTGAATTCCTCAATCCAATGGGATGTGGCTGCTTGCTTCTTGGCGCCCAACTGTCAACCCTCACCTGCTCACCTTTCAGATTTGATGGGTGTAACTGAAATACTTTTCAGTTGTAATATAGGCACAAACCGTGCTGCTGCTACAGTACCATCTAGTGACTCTTGAGCTAGTGAACTACGGCCTTTAATCTTAAAGGGCATCTTATGTTACTTGTCATGCTAGGCCATGGTAGCCGGCGCATAAACTTGTCTGGTAGATTGTGTATGTATCATTCGGTGCTCTATTGTATGTATGTTGCACAAACTGAGTGGCAACTCCTAGTAATATATTTTTGGTTTGTTCGTCGCAACACTTAACATTTCTTTCATCATCTGTTTTAACTTTCTGTAGCCGTCATGACAGATTGTAGATAGATGGAATTTTACACACTAGACATTAGTTCTGATGATCAGTTCCAAGTTCCAACGGCCTATTCCATGGAACAAAAAATGAAGAGGTGTCAGCGTTGTATGTTAATGTTATCAATGGGTTGTGTGAGACTCATGAAGGTGTTAGAGATCAAATGCTCGATTTACTCTACGGCCATGGTCGGCCGCCATTAGAGAGCTTGGAGCCGGCCGCCATTACTGAGATTGGAGACGGCTGCATGTATGTATGCAGCTAGGTAACGTCAGACCCAGACTACCTCCTCTCCCCTGTTTCGCTTTTTCTTCTCCTATGTCAACTGTTCATCACCAATCCAGCGGCTCAGGATGAAGAATAACGGGTTCACCAGCTGGAGTGTATCTGAAGCGTAGATCAGGGATTGTGCGGCCAACAGAAGCTCCCGCATCTCTGTTCATCATCCGGCACATGCTATTGTAGTCGCGCTTGCTTTTCACCTGCTGTAACCCTAGCCGTCGGTGGCATGCTATAACACTTGCTTTACTCTTTTCGTTAATACAAACCTCTCTGAATTGCATCGATCGATCATAAATCATGAAATTTGAGTGCTACTTTCTTGCAATTCCTAATCAGTTCCTGGCAATTGGTATCTAGAGCCATCGTCTTCGGAGTCTTGTGGATCTTGTATGCGCTAGGGTTGAGATCTTTGTACAATCCCCCTCCATTCACTTGATCCCAATGGCGGTGAAGTCATGAGGAGGCGACCATAGTGGCACCATCTCGGGTGTGACCGTGTAAGGAACTGTCAGTCCTGGGTGATGAAGAACAACACTTCAGTGGTAAAATTGCAGCGCCTGTCAATTTTTTGTACACCATAGGAGGTGGGGTATATAGTTGGCGGCGGTAGATCTGCAGGAGAATTCCCCTCCCTTCCCAAACCTTTTGTCATCAGCGGGAAGAAATCACCTGAAGATGAATCCGTTGATGACCAACAAGTAGTCTCCTTGGGTCACATAGACGCATTCATCGTCGAATTCCAAAATCGGTTAAGTAATTGGTTAATTTGATGAAAAAAAATCAATGAATCGGTGGTGGTGGTGGCCGGTCGGCCGGCCAAAATCCGGCGATGAGCATGCTACATGGTTTGGCTCGGGGAATGCATCTTGTTGTGATGTAGTATCATATAGCATTCCCTCAGATTTATCTCCTCAACTCGCCGTTGGCCTTCTCCCTAGCGGCCGGGCCTCGTCGCCGACAGGTTTATCCTATTTTTTGCGTGGTTCGGCAGGTGTATCCTTGACCACCTACACCTACACAATTTCTGCGTACATGATGGTGATGAGTATGGCGCATTCAATCTGATCCTAGAGTATATGCTAAACGGGTTTTTACAAAAACAATGAATACTTGTTTTTCCATAAACTCACTTTTTGAGTTTTACAAAAAACGAGATTTTATTATCCCGAGATTTCTTAAACATGTTTAAAGAAAACTGGTTTAGTAAAAGTTACGTATCTAAACAATAGGACATTTCTAACCTATCCCTTATAACCGATTTTACTCCAGTAACCGGTACCTAGCCGATCCCTAATACGGTGTTAGTGGAGGATAATTTTACTTCATCTCTAAAAAACTCCCTAATATTACTCCTCTCGGCCGAGTAAACTCGGCCCTCTTCTCCCTCGCACCGTTGCCGCCGCCGTCCCTACCCTCCACTGACTCTTCGATGTTCGGACGTGGTGGCCGCCGGTCCACTGTGGGGGCTTCATCGAGCCGTCATCACCGCGCTCTAGAACCGCCCGCCGCCGCACCCCTACGCCGGTTCGAGGAATCCCCTTCATCTCCCTCCGCCCCGTCTGCCGACGAGGACCTACCTCGGTGTCCGGCAGCGGCCGTGGCGACGTGGGGGGCCGAAATCACGAACCGGAAGACCCACACCCGACGGTGGCTCGGGAGCGCCCATTCGGCCGAGCTCGCGACCCTTGAGTACGACCGCTGGCAAGTCCGCTACCACGGCGCCACGGCCCGGCTCAACTTCCCCTTCGACACGCCTCCTTTCCACCTTGTCCCGCCGTGACCGGGGGTGGTGAGCTCGGATATGGCGAGGGAGCTCCGTTCCACCTTGTCAATCCTTTCTTAGTCACGACCATGGGCAAGTGATTTTAATTAATTATCAAAACCCAAGCGAGTACCACAATAATAATGTTACTGATTGACCATCAGTAAATGGGGCAGTAATAAATTAACAAACTTCGCCAACTGGCCCTCCCCCTCCCCGTAGAGCTAGACCTCAGCCGGCCGCCGACTATGTTCAGTATATAAACACGCAGGCTCTGCCCAATTTTCATTTTCCCCCCAAGATCATCACAATTCCCCAGTGCCTAAAGCCATGGACCCAAATCCCCCCAGCAACGGCGAGCCGTCCCGCCCAGCGCCCCCCGACGGCGGTGGTCCCGGCGTGTCCTCCTCCTCATCGTCGACGTCGTTGCCGCGGCCGCCACCGCCACAGCAGCGGCGGGCGGATTCGGTGCCCGCGGCCCTCGCTGTGGCGCCGCCATCACCGACGATGACGAGCTCGATCGTCGTGGTTCCGCCCTACCCGAGCGTCTCTGACCGCCGCGTCGTCCACCCCGGCGAGGCCTCCTCCTCCTCGTCGAGCGTCGTCGCCTTCGTTCCGCAGTACCCGAGCGTCCCTGACCGCCGCGTCGTCCACCCCTCCTCGTCGAGCGTCGTCGCCTTCGTTCCGCAGTACCCGAGCGTCCCCGACCCCGGCGTCGTCCACCCCTCCTCGTCGAGCGTCGTCGCCTTCGTTCCGCAGTACCCGAGCGTCCCCGACCCCGGCGTCGTCCACGACGTCATCCGCGATGCCTCTTCGCTCTGGCCGATCGCGCTCGCGCCGGTGCCGCAGCCGCAGCCGACGCAATTCGGGCCGCTGTTTTGGCCGCCGCCGCCACCCAGCGACGAGGATTTAGGGGGAGACGCTCGCCTACGCCGTCCCCGTCCCCGAAGGCCCGACCACGTCTCCGAGGCCGAGGCCGACGCTCTCCTCCGCCAGGCGGTGGACTTCATCGTCGACGACGCGGGCGCAGGAGCAGGAGCAGAGGTGGAGGTTCTCCAACCTGTACCAGAGCCAGGCGTGGCGGCTGGCGCAGAGGTGAGAGCGAATCTGATCGACTCGTACCTACGGCCACACTACGGGCGCACCGCCACCATCTCGACGCCGCCGCTCAATCCCGACGCCCGTGAGTTCGAGTCCATCTTGCCGAAGCTTAGCGACCCGGGCTATCTTCTGGGGCCGGCGATGTCGCCGCGCTGTTCCATGCGCGTGGCCTGCTTGCTGCAGACCGGTAACGCCCAGGCGCAGCAGGCGCTCACGCTCGTTCTGGCCGGTGTGAAGGCCGAGACGCGGCGCTTCATGGCGAACCGCGAGATCTTCGCTGCCCTGCTTGGTCTGGCGGAGCTCACGCAGCTGGATTTGATGGACATCCTCAGATCGGCCTTCGAGCCTGCTCCCGAAGAAGTAGCGCCCCACGACCTGGATAACTGGTACGTATTTCAGACCTTGCAGTTGGACTTGGAGAGTTTGAGGCGCCGGCGCGATTAGCAGAGCCTTGACTTGTTGTTTGCATATGGCCGGTCCAGGTTTGTCTCCATGAGATTGTTGATCGAGAAGGCCTGGCAGGCTGATTTCGGTAACATGCGAGAGCTGATTACAGACTACGTCAAGCGATCGATGGATACCGATAGCGTTTGTGGCTGTGGGGACATTTTGCTGGAGCATTGTTTAGCCACCGCGAGTTATGACGAGACCAAGGTAAGTGCCGCGATATCACAGTGGAATTACGGATTGTTCCAAATGCAATGAATCGATGAGGCATCAAATTGATCAATGGTTGTTTTGGTTTCAGACTTTGATCCGGCATGCCCTGAACACCCTGAATGAGAAGCTCAAAACAGAGGTCGGGTCCCGTTGCTTGGCAATGTGCTTCCGGTGTGCTCAAGGCAAAGAGCGGGACGACTTTGAGAAATTCATCAGTGAAGGTGCTAGAGAGATGGCCATGGGAAAATACAGGTTAACTTTGCCTCAAATCGTTTAGTGTTTGATTCCCAACCTTCGTTCCAAGCGCAACTGAATCTTTTCGCTCGACCATGCAGCGCTCACTTCCTGCAGGTAGTTCTGGAGTACGGGCTGCCACGTGTACAGCAGGCCGTCGTGGACGAGCTAAAGAAGGACATCGCTACTCTGTGCCGCGACGAGTTCGGCCACTGCGTCGTGCGGTCGTGCTTCACCAAGACCGGCGAGTCCCGGGCTGAGCTTCTGCGGCGCCTGCTGCAGGAGTTTTGTCGTCTGAGCACGGGGCAGCTGCGCGATCTGGCAATTGATAGCTTTGCTAATGGCGTCCTGTGCTGCCTTCTGGACACTGCCAGAGCTGTAAGTACATTGCTAACTTAGGCCTCCTGTACTGTATGCATCATCATCGATAGGTTGTCTGATAACATGTTGTAAGCTCGGTGCAGGTCTTACCCGAGGATAGGCGGGCGCGGGCGCTGGCCGAGAAGATCCGGACGGTACTTGCGCGCTTGCTTGGGGATCATGAGACAAGGCAACTGATGGTTTGCATAGACCAATTCTTGCCGAAGATGCCTAAGAACGACTAGACGTTCCTTGTGTCGAATGAGTACGAGCACACCCTCTATCAATGTGAAGAATTGACATGCTGCTAGAACTTGCATTATCTTGTTTGGTTGACATTAGTTGTCTTCCCTCTGTTGTGAAACGCATATGTCTCTACTCTCTACCTGTTCGACGCAATTTTGTCGCAATTATATACTTTTGAGTATGATAATATGACATGTATGAGCGTGTATATGACAGTGATGAAAATGTGATTTTTCTATGAAAAATGAACATCCAGGCGATGGAGCATTATTTATGCCTACACCTAATAAGCTGCTAGCTATGCATACAAAGAGGTATTCATGGACGTGTTCTGCTTTAGGCCAACTGATACGCCGGATTCTCATATGTGCATGGATAGGATAAATTTGTTCCAAGCCAATCCGTCGAAAACTTCAAAAAAAAAAAAAAACCCCAATCCGTCGAAGGAGCAACAGCCTAAGAGCATCTCCACTCGCGCCCGGCCCCCAAGACGGAGCTATTTGCGCCGGACGGACGAAATCCACCCACTCGTGCCCGGCCCCAAGGGCCCAAATAGCGTCGGATTGAGCCGATTTTGAGTCCGGCGATCCCAAGCCGATCCGGCGCGCTGGGGTCGCTTGGGGGCGCCGGATGAAACAAAACGGTGCGAAAGAGACGGTTTTGCGCGCTCCGCACGCCAGCCCCACTTGTCGGCGTGTAGACACGCGTCGTCCTCATCCTCTCGCCCGCCGCCGCCGCAGAGAATCAATGCGGCGCCGGTGACCAGTCCAATCGCCGGCTGCACGGAATCAATGCGGCGCGTCGAGTAGTCCAACGGTCCGACGACCGCACTGCCGTGTGTCCCGCCCCGGTGAGGCTGCCCGTTCGCCTCCTCCCACTATATAAAGGGACTCACCGTCGAAGGACGCCGTTGTGGGCGACGCTCCCGCGCGACATGAAGGGGGCGACATCGTCGTCGTCTGGCAGCTCGGCGCCGCGCTCCACCGGCTCCCATTCCTCGGGGCCGGCCTACTCCTCGCCACAGCTCGCCCCGGTGAAGGTCGAGGTGAAAACCGAGGTCAAGACCGAGCCGGGGACGCCGCTTGGGCGCCGGACGCGCGTAGGCGGCGTCTTCATCGGCGGCCCATCCTCAGGCGCGCCTCCGTGTCGAGGCTTCCTGTCTCGCTTCGGCGGCAAGTCGAAGAAGGAGAAGGAGGCTGTCCCGCCTCCGCTGCCCCCGATGGCCACCGACGAGGATGAGGAGGAGGAGTACGACGCCGGCCTCGCGTGGGCGCGGAAGGACTACCTCCTCGGCGAGATGGAGGCGCGGAGGAGGGTCTGGGACGTCGTCGAGGCCAAGAAGCTCGCCGAGAAGGCGAGGATCCGGCCAGCGGCGCGGGGGTAGGGCAGCAGCAAGGGGAAGGGCGGCAACAACAACCGCAACAAGTGGGAACCACCGCCGCCGCCTGCTCCGATGTTCGTCGTGCTGGACGGCACCAACGACGAGGACGAGCAGCCGCTACTGCGGTGGAGGAAGGGGCCGCTCAGCGGCGACACGTGCAGTGCACAGGCCGCCATGAAGCGCGAGCCAAAGGACGACGACGGCGATGACAGCGCTGCCGACGGGGCCGCTGGAGGAGGCGCCAGAGAGACACCCCTAGAGGAGCTCTACTCGTTTTTTTCCAGCAGTAATTTAGTTTTTTTATTTGCTATTTATGTAAATTAAGACCAAATAATATGAATTCGGTCGAATTTCGTTCAGTTTGCCTCGTTTTAGATAACTTTTGTTCAATTTGCTTCGTTTTAAACATATTCACGCCGAACTTGAGGAGCCGCTATGGGACCGCGGCTGAGGAGCCGCCCCACCCCAAGCTTTATCGCCCGCCCCAGCGCCCCCCAAGCGGCGCTAAAATAGCGACGAAAATCGGCTTGAGGGGCCGAACGGCTGGAGATGCTCTAACAACACGCGCCGCTCTACATCCCATCATGCCGTCTATATATACCCACGCATAAACTCACAAAGGCATGGAGGATCCATCCATCAAAACCTAGTACACAGCGGGCCACGCATCCTCCATCCATGTATCCATCAAACCCCATACACATCTAAAACACCCAACCAAAACCAATTCCTCGCCTACAATCTCACGGTACACAGCCAAACCATCCATCCATCAAGCAACAACTCACGCCACAACCTCATACACAGCCGGCCGCGGGAGTAACCACGAAGAGGATGCCCCATGGTACACACATGCAACCAAGAGGAAGGAGCCTCGAGAGAAGGCCTTAAGCATTTTGAAAGTTTGAGATATTGAAGAATAATTACTTGTGTATTGATCTGGCCTCAATAGACTGTTTATGTAGATTACAAGATGATTTGGACACCAAGACTAGTAGAGATAGAATTACAATCCAAATAGGAGAGAGGAGAGGCCGGTTCGGCCAGGCCACAAGCCGGCCACCGACCTATACTCTAAGATCCCCCGCAGGCTTAACGTCGGGAGTAACGATGTTGAGACTGGAGCGTATGTCGACGGAGGATGCAGTCGGGAGCCCCTTGGTGAAAATATCAGCAAATTACTCGCTTGTAGGAACATGAAGGATACAGACCTCGTCAAGAGCCACCTTTTCTCGAACAAAGTGGATATCAATCTCAACGTGTTTGGTGCGGCGATGCTGAACTGGATTGGCGGCCATGTAAACTGCTAAAATATTATCACAATAAATGATGGTGGCATGCTCAATTGGTCGATGAAGCTCAACGAGAAGCTGGCGCAACCACACCGCCTCGGCCACTGCATGGGCCACTGACCTGTACTCAGCCTCAGCGGAAGACCTGGAGACTGTGAACTGTCTTGTAGAAGACCAAGAAACAAGATTATCACCCAAATAAACACAATATCCAGATGTGGATCGTCGAGTATCTGGACAACCTGCCCAGTCTGCATCATAATAAACTGTCAAGCTTGTTGGAGATGAAGAATTAATAAGAAGACCATGATCGAGAGAGCCTTTGAGACATCAAAGAATGCGACGGACATGACCATGATGAGGTGCGCGAGGATCATGGATGAAAAGGCAAGCTTGCTGAACCGAATAAGAGATGTCAGGACGAGTAAGAGTGACATACTGGAGAGCACCAGTTATGCTACGATAATGAGTGGGATCAAAAACAGTATAACCATCAGCCGACAATTTTGCACCAATGTCGGCTGTAGTACGAGATTGTTGACAATCAGACATACCGGAACGAGAAAGTACGTCTAAAATATATTGGCGCTGAGAGAGAAAAAGAGTGGTATTTGTGCGAGAGACATTAATACCAAGAAAATGATGAAGAGGACCAAGATCAGTCATGGAACATTCATGATTAAGAGAGGAAATAATATGGTGGAGAAAAAATTCAGAGCTGGCCGTGAGAATGATATCATCAACATAGAGAAAGATATAGACAATATGTTCAGAAGATCTAAAAATAAAGAGAGAGGAATCAGATTTAGGTGGAGTGAAACCAATGGTTTGAATGAAAGTGGCAAAACATCGAAACCATGCTCGAGGAGCTTGTTTGAGACTGTAAAGAGACCTTTGGAGAAGACAAACGAGATTAGGAGAGGAGGGATTCTCAAAACCAGAGGGTTGATATGCCAGGAAGAGGAATCAACAAGACCGAGGACAACACGAATAGTGCTTGGTTTCACAACAGGGGGAAATGTCTCATCATAATCAATACCATGTTGATGGGAAAAACCACGGCAAACCCATCAAGCTTGTAACGAGCAAGAGTACCATCAGCGTGAAATTTATGTCTAAAAACCCATTTGCCGGAAACAACATTAACACCAGGTGGTTTGGGAACGAGAGTCCATGTATTATTTTGCTGAAGGGCATTAAATTCATCACGCATGGCGGAAAGCCAAAGAGGATCCAGAAGAGCACGTTTGTATGTAGTGCGAATAGGAGAAATTGTTGGAGTGGCCGTGAGATTAAGACATTTGGATGGAAGAAGAAAGCCGTGTTTGCCACGTGTGCACATGACATGATCATTGATAGGCGGTTGAATGGGTACAACATTGGGTGGTAAGGGTGGTGTAGGACAGGCCGAAGAGGAGGGTGACGCCGTGGTGCTAGGCGTAGCGGGAGAGAAGGCCCGCGTCTCCGAGTTGGAGGCACTCGATGTCGCCGAGTTGGAAGCACTCGGTTCCGAGTTTGAGGCACTCGGCGTCGTGGATTTGTGGGAACTCGGTTGCGAGTTGGAGTCACTCGGCATCTCCGAGTTGGAGGCACTTGGTTCTGAGTTGGAAGCAGTCAGCGTCACCGAGTTGGAAGCAGTCGGCGTCGCCGAGTTGGAAGCACTCAGTTCCGAGTTAGAAGAACTCGGCGTTGGAGGCGAGGTGTCTGCCGCGACAGAGATGGTGGAAGGATTTATGAGAGGATCTGTTGTGGTTTTTGGGGTGGTGATGAACGGTGGTTCGATGGGTGTGGTTTTAGTGGCAGCAAGGGAAACGTATTTTCATGGAAAGTAACATGACGAGAAATAAGAACACGACCAAAAGAGGGATCGAAGCAACGATATCCTTTATGATCATCAGAGAGACCAACATGAATGCAAGGCAAAGAGCGTGGTTCAAGTTTTAGAGGAGGTAGACGCTGCGTTGGGAAAACAAAGGCAACCAAAAACACGAAGAAAAATATGGTCCGAATGCGAGAGAAAAAGAGATTGAAAAGGTGTATAAAGAGGGCATGATTTTGTGGGTCAAATATTAATGAGTAACGTGGCGGTGCGAAGAGCCTCAGCCCAAAAACGAGAAGGAAGAGAGGCTTGAAGAAGTAAGGTGCGACGAATGTCGTTAATGGAACGAAGTGAGCGTTCAGCCTTGCCATTTTGAGAGGATGTGTATGGGCATGAAAATCGAAGAAGAGTGCCTTGAGAGAGAAAGAAGCTGCGGTTTTGAGTGTTGTCGAACTCACGACCGTTGTCACATTGAATAAACTGAATAGGCAAGCCAAAGTGTGTGAGAACATATTGGTTGAAATTAGGAAATATTCCATGAACATCGGATTTAGCACGTAGAGGAAAGGTCCATATATAATGAGAATATTCATACAAAATCGCAAGATAATATTTGTAACCCGAAACACTAGGAATTGGGGAGGTCTAGAGATCACAATGGAGTAATTCAAACGGAAAAGTGCTAGTAGTGGTAGATGTACCAAAAGGTAATCGAACATGTTTGCCGCATTGACATGCATTACAAAGAGAGGAATCACGAGGATAACTAGAGCTAGGGATACTAAATTCTTCAAGTAAAGATGACAAAGAGGTTTTATTGGGGTGGTCGAGATGACGATGCCACAAATCGACTGATGCAAGCATGGCACGAGGGGTTGAGGTAGGCGCGCCATGAAGCCGATATAGATCACCCGTGCTACTGTACCGAGCGAGAACCTCCCCCGTTTTCAGATCCTTCACAGACAATCCAAAAGGGTCAAAAGCCAGAATAACATGATTATTATTGGTGAATTGGCAAACGGAAATACGATTTTTAATTAAGGAAGGAACAACAATAATATTTCGTAGAAGAAAATTGGCATAAGAAGAGGAAATATAAGAATGACTAGTGCAAGAAACAAGGACTGTGGAGCCATGCCCAATGGTGATTGTGGAGAAAGCAGAAGGGAAGCAAGCTCACAACAAATTCATATTTGAAGACATGTGCGAGGATGCACCAGAATAAAAAAATCCAATCCGTACCTTCGTGGTTGAGGGTGAAACTTTTCATGGCGTTGATGAAGGCGTCCTGATCCCATGCCGGCTGTTGTGGAGGAGCTGACGGGCCGAGAGCCGCGGGTAGAGGAGGCAGCAGGTTGTTGATACGTCCCAAACGTATTTATAATTTCTGCTTGCTCCATGCATGTTTTGTGTGACTTTGCCATGATTTGCTTGAACTTTCATACACTTTTGAGCATATTTGGACTAATCTATTAACCCAGTGCACCTAGCTGCCAGTTGCTGTTTTCTGCTGTTTTTGTATTTCAGGTTTTCCGTCCATTAAAAGTGCTCCAAAAAATCCGGAAAAATCAGATAAAAAATCAGCGACCCGGAAGCTTCCGGAATCACCAAGGTAGCGGAGGGGGGCCACCACCAGGAGACCAGGAGGGTCCCTGGCGCGGCCCCACCCTAGGCCGCGCCAGGAGGCCTCCTGGCTGCCTGGTGGGTCCCCTCGACACCCCCTCCGCCTATATTTAGCCCTCGGGGCGGAAACCCCTAATATTGATCTCTTTTCCGCGAACTCGCCTCTGTACCGCCGCCGCCGTTTCTAGATTGGGGCTGCCTGGAGAAGCTGCCTCGGCACCCTGTCGGGAGGAGGAACCCCCTCCGGGAGACCATCCATAGCCATGGACGCTTCCCGGAAGTATCGTGAGTAGTCCCCCTTGGACCATGGGTCCGTGACCAGTAGCTATGTGATTTACTTCTCTCCCCTCTTTGTGCTTCCACTTTCGAGACCTCGTGAGCTACCTCACATGATCGAGGCACTTTTGTAATTTCTTCTGTTGCTATGCTGAGTTTGTTGGGATCTGATGGATTATGAGACTATGTTCAGATTGTGATGAGTAATATAATTGGTTCTTCTCTTTTATATTTTGTTCTTGAGTAAATTCTTGCATGTTCTCCATTGCAGTATTTTACTGTGGCCAAGTAGTTTGTTGCAACTCCAAGAGGGAGCGTTATGCTTGATTGTGGGTTCAGCCCCTATGTCTAGCTTGAGTGACAGAAACATGAGACTAGGGGATGTGCTGTTGCCACCAGGGATAAAACAACGGTGCTTGTATCCGCGGGTGCAAGGATTGTTTACTTTACGCAAAGTTCTTTTAATGCAGTTGTCTGTTGCTTTGAGTTTACACTTTGGGTGGGATTCACAACTTAATACCAGCGAGATGTTCTGGATAGATATCTCAAGGTGGATGATTCATAGTAGATGCAGTTGGATTTCGGTCTACTTACCTTGGCGTACTGCCCATTGCTTTTGAGCCATTCCTTTCTTTGCAGCATAGTTAGCATTGCGGTGCCTTCATAATTCTGTCAATTGCCTAGCTGTGATTTGTTTACCTCACTAGCACTTTTATCGTCTTTTGGGAGAGAGACATCACTAGTGAAAATCACGGGACCCCGGTCCATCTTCACATTACTGTTTACATCCTTAGTTTACTTCCAGTCTTTACTTTTAGTTGCCACTATTATTATCTCTTGCGTTGATCCTTTGTAAATAACAAGGCCGGAGGAATTGACAACTCCTCTGTACTCGTTGGGAGCAAAGTTATTTGTTGCTGTGTGCAGGTCCACGTCAAGCGCCGTGACACCTTCTTGTAATTCTGTGAGTCCTACTGGAGATAAATCTTGGTATCTTCACCGAGGGAAATTTGCTGCTACGCTACATCTCACCTTCCACTTGGGGTAACCAACGAGGAGTGAGAGATCCTCACCGTATCAAGCCAATTTCTGGCGCCGTTGCCGGGGACTCCAGTCTACAAGATAGGGGAGTTGCACACTATCTTTTATCTTTGCTTTTTAGTCTTGTTAGTTTACCTTTCAGTTTTTACTTTTGTGTCCCTTATCAAAAATACCAAAAATACCTGTTACCCTGTCAGTAGTTACCACTATGGCTGGTCCTTTTGCCTTTGGTGAGGCAGAAGTACTTACCTTTACTCAAAGAGGTGGTGAAAGTTTGAAAGATTCTTGGTATATAATTAATGATTCTCAAAAAAGAGCCACCAAGAAGCAATCCACTACTATCTTTCTTAGAAATTTTTATGTTGGGATCACTTCTTGGAATAGGTTTCTTTTAGACATTGCTATCAATGGGAACTTCATAGAGGCCCCAGTTTGGGAAGCCCTTAATGTTATTGAAAATCTTGTTGGAAGTCTCCCAGTTGTTAGTATTAAGGAGGACATTACTTTAGCTCACATTATGAGAAAACTTGAAAAAATAGAGCTAGAGATGCCAAGTATCGATAGGGTGAATGAGTTGGATCGTAAGATTCAAGGGAATTTGAATAGGCTAGATAACTCCATGCAGAAAATTGTCAAAACTTTGGAGACTATTAAATCTCTTGATGAGAAGTCTTCTAGGATAAAAAAGATTGAGGAAGTTATTGAAACTCTAGGAACTACCTTTTCCTCAATCAAAACCAAAAATGATGAAACTTCGGCAAAGAAGGAACCTAAGTTTGTTTACGTCCCCAAGGTTCCTCGAGCTAAAGCAAACACACCCATTGCCAAGAGAGTTGAAACGGTGAAAACTTTGGAGGAGACACCTATCTTTAACTTTAATGAAACTCCAATTGATTTCCATCCTTTTGATTTTATTCCAAGAAGAATTTTTATTCGTCCTTTATTTGAGAAACCTATTAAGACTAGTTGTACTATTGAAGAGCTTTTTTATGATCGTGATGATGGTTCAATGGATACAACTTGATCTTCTGCCTTAAGCCTAGCTAATGGCTCTAAAGAAGCGCTTTCGGGAGGCAGCCCGCAACGAATTTAGGTTTTTCTTTTTGCTTTTCTTCTGTTCTTAGTGGTCTTGATGATTGTTACTACTGTAGCAACATCATTGTATCTTTATTTTTCAAGCTTTATGCCTTTTATAGCCTCATACGACAAGGGAAGTGAAAGTTGTGACATGCTGTCCAGAAAACAGATTCTGTCCTCGTGACTAGAAACATCATAGAAAAATCCCAGTTCATATTTTTGAGCTGCATTTTTTACACAGCGTGATCTATACAATTACGAAACTTTCGTATGTTCTGAGTTTTTTGATTTGAGTTGCATAAGTATCCCTATAAAAATCGTTTTTACCTGCTGGTCTGTTTTTAACAGATTCTGTCCTGTTTTGCCTTTTCTTCGTTTTGCAAACCTTAAGCTTGCTTTTTCTTTGCAAAAACTTTTTGGCAATCTTGAGAAACAGTAGATCTTCAAGGTTATCTTTATTTCTAGTACAGAAAAAATTATTTTATTATGGGTACTAACCTCGCTAATCAGATTATGATGAGTCATGTATGAAGGGAGTTTTCAAGTGCGCGATGGAAAATGATGAAAGAAGATCTTGAAGTGTCAAACGCTCAAGCTTGGGGATGCTCATGTGCACCCCCAATAAATATTCAAGGAGACTCAAGCGTCTAAGCTTGGGGATGCCCCCGTGCATCACCTTCTTCATCAACAATTATCAGTTCGTCTCTCGTTGGACTATATTTTTATCACCCCGGTCCATCTTCACATTACTGTTTACATCCTTAGTTTACTTTCAGTCTTTACTTTCAGTTGCCACTATTATTATCTCTTGCGTTGATCCTTTGTAAACAACTAGGCCGGAGTAATTGACAACTCCTCTGTACTCGTTGGGAGCAAAGTTATTTGTTGCTGTGTGCAGGTCCACGTCAAGCGTCGTGACACCTTCTTATATTTCTATGAGTCCTACTGGAGACAAACCTTGGTATCTTCATCGAGGGAAATTTGCTGCTACGCTACATCTCACCTTCCACTTGGGTAACCAACGAGGAGTGAGAGATCCTCACCGTATCAGTTGTACGCATATGGTGCCTGCATGTAGCCGTAGACAGGCAAGTTGAGGTAGTAGGGCAGGGGTCCTGGTGCGCCGGGTGGTGTAGCAGTGGTGGTGTAGACATGTGCCGGCGGACTGGGTCTGAGAAGTCCAGGAGAGCTGGTTGCGGGGCGAAGACCGGGACTCCACGTGCCCGTGTATGCAGGCGGGGCGCCGTACGGCGAGGGAGCTGCCCAAGGCATCGACCAGGCCTGCACAAGGCCGGTCCAGGGGTCGTGTTGTGGCCATGTTGATGGAGCTAGAGGTGCTGTTGCCGGGTCAGCCGATGACGATGGCGCAGTAGCAGGTCGAGACTGAGGGGGTCGGTAGGTCATATTCTTGCCTTTGTAATTAGGGCTCGGGCGCTGATACGTCCAAAATGCATCACTATTTTATATCGTAATTCATCCTTATTCATTGATATATTTCATATTACGATGATGTTCTTATGTTGTTTTGGCTTATTTTAACACAGTTTGCAACTTTTCGGTGCCGAAGCAGCAGACGCAGGATTCAGATGTAAAAAGTGGACACTGAGTTGCTGAAGAAGAATACCTCCAAATTACCTAAAAATCGACGGAGGGTATTTTCCAGAAGATTAACGAAGACACGCCGAAGAGGAGCCAGAGGGGGCCACAGGAGCCCCAGGCGGCCACCTGGCGCGGTCCCACCCCTGGCCGCGCCGGGAGGGCGCCTGGAGCCCTGGGCCCATTCCCGGCTCCCCCTCTGGCCTATATACTCCTCGTTATGCGAAAACCCTAAAAAAAGAAGCGTTTACGGAGTTCCGCCGCCGCTCCGTGGCGGAAACCTACAGAGAATAAAAGGGATCTCCGGCGGGAAGATTCCTCCGAGGAGATCACCTCCCGGAAGGGGAGATCATCACCATCGTCATCACCATCGTCACGGGAATCATCGAGATCATCATCAACATCATCCCCAACATCAGCACCATCTCCACCACCATCCAATCTCACCTCACAAGTTTATCTTGTGTTGTAATCCGTACTATCTATCCTCTCTACTCTATCGGTGTTGATTACTACTTTGTGGTGAATGCTATTGAGTTTTGTTGGAGAAATATCATTATGTCCAGATTGTTTATCATATATTTATCACCTTTGATCATGATCTCTTTTATGTCTTGTGAGTAGTTACTTTAGTTCTTGAGGACATGGGAGAAGTCTAGTTGTTAGTAGTCGTATGATGTTGAAGTAATTTGTGTTGTTTGATATTTAAGTTGTGTTGTTATTTTCCTAGTGGTGTTGTGTGAGTCGAACACTCAACACTTCGCCTTATTAAGGACCTAGGGGGATACATTGTGTATAAATAATGCTTATGGTGGGTTGCCGGAGTGACAGAAACCTGAACCCTAGTTTGCACACTTTTGCACAAGGGACTAATGGATCCTTGATCTTATTGCTGTGGTTAGGCTTTGCCTTAATTTCTATCCTGTATTTGTCGATGCTTGCAAGATGTTTAATCATAAGAGTGCATTTATCTTAGTCTAGAAGGTGTGCTAGCGTAGATCCACCCACTCAACACTTATCAGCACAACACTTGTTATCGATACGGAGTACGGCGAAAACACGTGACTACCTTTCCATGTGTCCTCAAGAACGCTTTAGTCTTTATAAGTTCAGTTGCCAGGCTTATTCTTTGCTCAAAAGGACTGGGCCACTTTATGCTCCTCAGCACTATTTACTTTGCTTGCTTTTACTTTATTGTTACTTATATCGAAAACCCCTAAAAAGTTATCTTTCAGTGCTTGCAGTTATTCCTTGTCCAAAATCACCTATCAATACCTTTCGCTCCTCGTTGGGTTCGACACTCTTACTTATCGAAAACGCTGCAACAGATCCCTTATGTTGTGGGTCATCAAGTAACGTTTTCTGGCGCCGTTGCCGGGGAGCATAGCGCTATTGGTAAGTGAACCTGATAAGGAAATTTTTATATTGTTGTTTTTATTGTGCTGTTGCTGCTCTTTGTCCGTATGGACTACCTATCTATTGGATCGTTGCTTACGGGGAAACACCCTACATCTGTGGTGGTTGTTCCTCCCCCTACTGAAATTGTGCCTTATAAAATACCAGCTGGTATTATCGATTGTGTTTTGGCTAATCGTTATGCAGGAGACAGACATCCCAGTGAACACTTGCTATATTTATCACAACTATGTTCACTATTTAAGCTTGCAGGTGTATCAAAGGAGTTTGTCATGAAGAAATTGTTCTCCGTATCGCTTGCAGATAAAGCTTCAGATTGGTATAAGCTTCTCGATAACTCTCATTTGCTTGATTGGCAAGAGCTTATGTCTCTCTTTTATACCAAGTTCTATCCTCTTCATGAAATTCATCGAGACAGTAATTATATCTATAACTTTAGGTCTCGTGATGGAGAAAGCATCGCTCAAGCTTGGGGGAGACTGAAATCTCTAATGCTCAAATGTCCTATTCATGAGTTCCCCAAGAAAACTATACTTACAAATTTTTATGCTAGACTTTCTCGTCAGGATAAGGAGATGTTGGATGCCTCCTCTAGTGGGGTATTTCAGACGAAAAGCTTTGAAGAAAGATGGGATCTCCTTGAAAGGATCCAGAAGAATACCGAAGATTGGGAAATAGATAAAGGTATTGAATCCACTATAAATTATGAGCATGATTATATAAAGAGCTATGTGAAAACTGATTATTTTAATACCTTTTGCTCTAAGATTGGTCTTGATTCCCATCAGATGATTGATTTTTGTAAGGACTTTGCCTCTCATATTGACTCTTCTAAGAAGAAGAAGGATCAGCATCATAAACCCTTCAAAGAATCACCTATTGATATTCATGTTGCTGACCCTATTGTGCCTGCAGTTATATATGAAAAGCCCCCTTTTCCCGTGAGAATAAGGGAGCACTCTTTCGTGACAGGCATAATGAATAAGAGTGAGAGAAGAATTGATGAGCCTGAGGACCAGATCAAGCTCGATCCTCGAGTTGCATTGGTTAAGGATCTTATTACTAATGATGCTTTAGATTCCAATATAAATTTTTGTGTTGTTTCCACTAACCTTGTCACAACCAAGGATAAATGCCCAATTTCAGGTACTCCAGTAGTATCTGTTAAAATAGGAGATCAAAATTATTATGGGCTATGCGATTTAGGATCGAGTGCTAGTGCTATCCCGTATTCACTTTATCAAGAGATCATGGGTGAGATTTCACCTTGTGAACTTGAAGAAGTTGATGTTACTATTCATCTTGCAAACAGAGCAACTATCTCTCCTATCGGAATTGTGAGAGACGTTGAATTTTTATGCGGAAAGGTAAAATATCCTACCGACTTTCTAGTACTTGGTTCAGTAAGGGATAATTTTTGTCCTATTATTTTCGGTAGACCTTTTCTCAGAACTTGTGGAGCTATAATAGATTGCAAGAAAGGTAAAGTTTCTGTTGAATTCAATGGTGAGCCATATGAATTTAACTTTTCTATGTTCTCTAAGCAGCCTCGTGGTACTGATTTTCCTAGTAATGATAAGATTATTGAAGATATTGCTTCCATTTCTATTCCTCCTAATGATCCTTTGCAGCAATATATGGAGGACCACGAGAATGATTTGCATATGCAGGAGAGGAATGAGCTGGACGAAATATTCTTAAGACAACCTGCTATCCTAAAGCACAACCTTCCAGTTGAGCCTTTGGGAATTTTATCTAAACCAAAAGAAGATCCAGTGTTTGATCTTAAACCTCTTCCTGATACGCTCAAATATGCTTATTTAGATGAAAAGAAAGTTTATCCTGTTATTATCAATTCTAACCTTTCAGGTTACGAAGAAGTGCGACTATTGGAAGTACTTCGCAAACATCGAGGTGCAATTGGCTATACCCTTGATGACCTTAAGGGGATTAGTCCATCTATTTGTCAACATAACATCAACCTTGAGCCTGATGCTAAACCAGTTGTTGATCATTGATACGTCCAAAACGTATCTATAATGTCTGCTTGCTCCATGCCTATTTTGTGTGATATTTCTATGATATTGATGAACTTCCATACACTTTTGATCATATTTGGACTAACCTATTAACTCAGTGTACCCCAGTGCCAGTTCCTGTTTTCTGCTATTTTTCTATTTCAGGTTTCCCCCTTATTAAAAGTACCAGAAAATTTCCGGGAAAAATATAGGAAAAATCAGCGTACCGGAAGCTTCGCGAAAAGCCCGAGAGGGGCCAGAGGGCGCGACCCCACCCCTGGTCGCGCCAGGGGGGCGTCTGGAGCCCCTGGCCCACCTCTGGCTGCCCCCTTTCGCCTATTTATTCCCCGTGACGAGAAACCCTCGGGGACGGAACCCTTTTTCACGATCTCTCCTCTGTTCCGCCGCCGCCGCGCTTCCAAGATCGGGAGCATCATAAGACCTCTTCCCGGCATCCTGCCGGAGGGAGGAATCACCTCCGGGAGCTTCTCCACCACCATGGATGCTTCCCGGATGAACCGTGAGTAGTACACCTTGGACCATGGGTCTATGATTAGTAGCTATGTGATGTTCTCTTCCCCTCTTTGTTCTTCATGGATTAGACCTCGTGAGATGCCCTACATGATTGAGGCACTTATGTAATCTTTCTTCTGTTGCTATGTTGAGTTTTCTGGGATCCGATGGATTATGAGATTATGTTCAGATTGTGATTGAGTTATATATTTGATTCTCTTCTTTTATATTTATGTTCTTGATTAATTCTTGCATGTTCTCCGTTGCTGTTTATTGCTTTGGACAAGTAGTAGGTAGTGACTCCAAGAGGGAACGTTATGCATGATTGTGGGTTCATGCCCCCCGATGACTAGCTTGAGTGACAGAAACATGAGTCTAGGGGATGTGCTGTTTCCACAAGGGGGAAAACAACGGTTCTTGTACTTGCAGGTCCAAGGATTGTTTACTTTACGCAAAGTTCTTTAATGCAGTTGTCTATTGCTTTGATTTTACACTTTGGGTGGGATTCGCAACTTAATACCAGCGAGATGTTCTGGATAGATATCTCAAGGTGGATGATTAGTAGGTAAATGCAAATGGATTTCGGTCTACTTGTCTTGGCATACTACCCGTGCTTTTGAGCCTCTTCCTTTCTTTATAGCATAATTAGAATTGGTTTGTGCACATAATCATGTCAATTGCCCAGCTGTAATTTGTTCACCTCGCATGGCTATTTTATCGTCTTTTGGGAGAGAGACATCACTAGTGAACATCATAGTACCCCGGTCCATATTTCCAACACTGTTTACACCTTCAATTTACTTTCAGTATTTACTTTTCCGTAGCTATCACTATCATTATTATCCCGTGCGTTTTATCCTTTGTAAACAACAAGGCCGGAGGAATTGACAACTCCTCTGAACTCGTTGGGAGCAAAGCTATCTGTTGTGTGTGCAGGTCCAGGTGAAGTAAGCAACCTTGAGTTGTGAACGGCGCCATTGTTCACTTCACCACCTTCTTGTATCCGTTGGAGTCCTATTGGTTTGACATTCAACCTTAGCATCTTCGCTAAGGGAAACTTGCTGCAATCTGCATCTCACCTTCCACTTGGGGTAACCAACGAGGGACGAGGAGCTATCTCGTGTATCAATCATCAACGATGGTTGAATCCAAAAATCATGGATGTTGTAAGGACTGAGATTCTCAAGCTTCTAGCCACAGGTATTATCTACCCTATAGATGATAGTAAGTGGGTAAGCCCGGTTCATTGTGTTCCAAAGAAAGGAGGAACAACTGTAGTTCCTAATGATAAGAATGAACAAATACCTCAGAGAATTATTATTGGATATAGAATGTGTATTGATTATAGGAAGCTGAACAAAGCAACCAGGAAGAACCACTACCCGTTGCCGTTCATCGACCAAATGCTTGAAAGCTTATCCAAAAATACTCACTTTTGTTATCTTGATGGTTATTCTGGCTTCTCTCAAATTCATGTTAACACTGCTGATCAAGAGAAGACCACTTTTACTTGCCCCTATGGTACTTATGCTTACATACGTATGCCTTTTGGTTTATGTAATGCCCCTACTAATTTTCAAAGGTGTATGTATGCTATCTTTCATGGTTTTTGTGAAGAAATTGTGGAGGTATTCATGGACGATTTCTCCGTCTATGGAACCTCTTTTGACCATTGTCTCCACAACCTTAATAAAGTTTTGCAGAGATGTGAGGAGACAAATCTGGTGCTTAACAGGGAGAAGTGCCACTTTATGGTCAACGAGGGAATTGTTCTTGACCACAAGATTTCCGAGAGGGTAATTGAGGTGGACATGGACAAGATCGAAGCAATTGAAAGTATGCCCTACCCAAGGGACATCAAAGGTATTCGTAGTTTTCTCGATCATGCTTGTTTCTATAGAAGATTTATTAAAGACTTTTCTAAGACTTCGAGACCCCTCACTAATCTTCTCCAGAAGGACGTTCCTTTTGTTTTTGATGAAGATTGTAAGGAATCCTTTGAAGTTCTTAAGAAAGATTTAATAACCGCTCCTATAGTACAACCACCTGATTGGAATTTACCTTTTGAAATTATGTGTGATGCTAGTGATTTTGCTGTTGGAGCTGTTTTAGGGAAGAGGGTTGCTAAGAAGTTAAATGTTATATATTATGCTAGCAAAACCCTTGATAGTGCTCAAAATAATTATGCTACTACTGAGAAGGAATTCTTAGCAGTAGTGTTTTCTTGTGATAAGTTTAGGCAGTATATTGTTGATTCTAAGATTATTGTTCATACTGACCATGCTGCCATTAAGTATCTTATGGAGAAGAAGGATTCCAAACCAAGGCTCATCAGATGGGTACTCCTTCTTCAAGAATTTGATTTGCAGATTGTCGATAGGAAAGGAGCAGACAATCCGGTGGCGGATAATCTTTCAAGGATGGAAGATATACCGCATGATCCCATTCCAGTCAACGACAGTTTTCCAGACGAACAACTAGCTGTTGTAAAAGTACAATCTCTCTCCGATCCTTGGTTTGCAGATTATCCTAACTTTATCGTTGCAAAGTTTTTGCCTCCAGGTTTAACATTTCAGCAAAGGAAGAAGTTCTTTCATGATTTGAGGCATTACTTTTGGGATGACCCACATCTTTTCAAAGAAGGTCCAGATGGGATCGTGAGGAGATGCATACCGGAATATGAGCAGAAGGACATTCTCAAACAATGCCATGATAGTCCGTATGGAGGACATCATGCCGGTGAGAGGACCGCACATAAGGTTCTTCAATCAGGTTTTTATTGGCCTACTCTCTTTAAGGATGCAAAAATTATGTTTTATCCTGTGATAAGTGTCAGAGAGTTGGTAATATTAGTAGAAGGAATGATATGCCTATGAATTACTCTCTAATGATTGAGCCTTTTGATTGCTGGGTTTTGATTTTATGGGTCCTTTTCCTTCCTCACACAAGTACACTCACATTTTAGTTGCTGTGGATTATGTAACCAAGTGGGTAGAGGCAATCCCCACTGAAAGTGCTGATCACAAGACATCTTTGAAAATGCTCAAGGATGTAATTTTTTCCTAGGTTTGGAGTACCCATGTATCTCATGACTGATGGGGGTTCGCACTTTACACATGGAGCTTTTAGAAAAGCTTTAGCCAAGTACGATGTCAATCATAGAATTGTTTCACCGTACCACCCTCAAACTAGTGGGCAAGTTGAGCTCACCTATAGACAGATCAAGTTGATCTTACAGAAGACAGTCAATAGAAATAGAAAAGATTGGTCAAATAAGTTAGGAGATGCCTTGTGGGCGTATATAACTGCTTACAAAAACCCCATGGGCATGTCTCCCTATAAGATGGTCTATGGCAAGGCTTGCCATCTTCCATTAGAATTAGAACGCAAAGCTTTCTGGGCTATTAGAGAGCTTAACGCTGACCCGAAATTAGCTGGTGATAAGCGTCTCATGAACTTGACTTCTCTAGATGAGTGGATAAGTGAAGCTGACGAGAGCGCTAAAATGTTCAAGGAAAAGGTAAAGAAGTGTCAGAACCCCAACTAGGGTAAGTGCTAGGGTTGCTTGTGCCCTTTGCATCATGCAAAAATTCAAAAAGAAATTCAAAAATGGGGAAGCAGAAAGCCCTGAGAAATTATTTGAAATGGCCAGATAAAAATCTTTTTCCAAAAATCATTTGAATGTTTGGAAAATTCCTATAAATGATGCTGATCATTTTAAAAGTGGTTTGGGTATTTTCCCATACTCATGGAATTTTCTAATATTCAATTAGTGCTCTGGAAATTAAAGTTTACCACTATTTGAATTGAAATTCAAATGTTTTGAATTTCAAAAATGTCCACATTATTTATGTGGCTTGCTACTGGCCACCTAGGGTTTTTAAAAATATTTGGGAATTTTTATAAAATGCTATGGTATTTATTTTACCAGAGAAAAAAAATAACAGAAAAACTAAAAAGAACAGAAAACAGCAAAGGCTTACCTCACGCCAGGGGCGAAGCCCACTTCTCCACCGGCCTGGCCCATCCCAGCCCGGGGCACTTGTCGTCTACCTCCCCTCCCCCCGAAGCAGCTCGGTGGAGGGCAGGGGGGCGCCGACGGCCACCTCGACGGCCAGGAGCCTTCTAGGCCTCCTCCTCGCAGCCAAGCACGCCACGGAGTCGCTCTTTCACCCCGCACCCCCTTCCTCCCTCCCAGGTTCCTCTCCCCGCTCCTCAGCTCGCGATTTTGGCCGCCGCAGAGAACACGCCGGAGCACCACCGTGGAGAACCGTGGCCACTCGCCTCCTCAGCCGGTGCAACCATGTCTAGGCGAAGCGCCGCTGTCCTCTCCGTCGAAGCCCTCAACTAATCGAGCCGCGCAAGCACTGGAGTCGTCGTCCCCTTCACCGGATCGCCGCCGCTGCCGAGGAACTCCGGCGACCAATTCGACCTCTCCCGAGCCCCTCCGGCATCGCCGCCCGCTTCATCCGCTTCAAGGTCAGACCCTGCTCCGTTTACCTCCTCCTGCATCTCTCCCCGCGCCCCGCAGCCTCTTCCCGACGAGCACAGAAGCTCCGGCCGCCGCAAAGCTTGAAGTAGCCGTGGCCTCGAGCCCTCCCGTGAACCCCCAGTAGTCGCAGAAGACCCGCACGAGCGAGGGCTTCCTCTCAGTGCTCTCCCCATGCCAATCCGTGGCCGGGAGGCCCTCTCCGGCGAGGCGCCGCCGCGTACCCAGCCGCCGGCGTCAAGCCGCCGGCCACTAGGGCCTAATCACCCAGCTAACCCCCCCGAGTCCATGACATGTGGGCCAGCCCCCCCCCCCCTTAACCCCTCTGTTAAGCTAATCAAACCGGGGATTAACCCCCTGAGGCTGACACTCTGGCCCCACTGGTCAGCCCCCCCCCCCTGACGTCACCCCCACGTCAGGCTGACGCAATAAACAATTTCCAGAGAATTATTTTAATCCAGAAAATTCCAGAAAATTGATTAAACTTGGGAAATTCATAACTAATTCATATGAACTCCAAATATAACAAATAATATGTCTAAAAATATCAGAAAAATTCAAGGATTATGAATATGGACTCTGTTTTCATGGTTGACCATTTTAAAATGGGTGAACAGTGCAAAACATCCATATGGCTTAAATTCAAATTCAAATTTGAAGAACATTTGCAAATGACTTTGCATTTGACTTCTTTTAAATGGAATTGTACCCACATTGTGATCAAGAACATAACCATTTCAATATTGATCATGTGTTTGATGCATTGCAAATAAATTTATACCATTGTTTGATTGTTTGCTCGATAGACGTGCAACTGGAACCGGAGGCCACCCCCTTCGTTGAAGACACCGTTATCGAACCTCGTCAGCAAGGCAAGCAAACCCCATTGATCATATCTATAAAATCCTATTTTCCCTCTCAGTCTCGCTTATGCATGTTTAGGAGATCACCGAGACACGTTCTTTCGCATAGTTGAACCCATTCCGATGCATGACCTATCATTCTGTCACCGTATTAAGCAAACCACAATCCTAGCAGATTTAGGAGTTGAATGATGAGCATGTGGCCCCTACAACTGTTAGTGCTTTTGCTGCTTAGTGATACAATGAGGATGTTATGATTGTGAGTCGGGATGGAATGAACACAGTGGTGTTGATGAAAGTGAAACGTGTTGGTGAATCCACCCTAAGCAAAGGTGAACGATGAGAGGCTGTGTAGGAGTACATAGTGGGTTGTCTCGTTGAACACTACCCTAGGCCCCGAGTTCCTGTTTTGTGATCCAAGACAAAGAGTATGACCACATGTAGGGTTTATGGGAGCCCCGTTTGGCCTCTTTACATACCCGATCCGGTCCAGGAGTCACAATAGATTCAGGCTTTCCATTTGGCATGTGCATAGAAAAAGAATGAAGAAAAGGTTGCATCATCCTAGATATGTGGGTGGACTTGTGAGGTAGTGAAACCATCTGGCAGAGGTGGCGTCTCGGTCCCTTACATTATCTGAGTCCGTTTCGTGGAACCGGCCGGACTCTCGAGCGGTGCCAAACTCAGGTAGTCGACTCCTGGATTAGAGAAGGTGATGTGAGGATAGTGCCTTGGTTTCATCCACATCCGACACCCGCTTGAAGGGTGCCAAGAACGAGGCGATAAGTGATGACACGCGTGTGAAGATGTACACCCCTGCAGGGTTAATGAACTATTCGAATAGCCGTGTCCGCGGTTATGGACTACTTGGAAACCTCTACTTGATCATAGATAACTTGAATGGATACTTATAAAACTCGAAAGATAAGCGTGAGTGCTATGGTGTGCTTCCTCGTGGGGAAGTCGAGGAAGTAACCATAGTGGTGTATTGTTTGGAGACATGTAGTGGACTCGTGTACGCTTCTTGCCTCAAGTCTGGTACTCGTAGTACAGGAATAGCCAAGTCAAAGCTGTCACTTCTGCATGTTGAACCCTACCTCCTTTACCTTGATACTTGAGCATGAGTAGTGTAGTTGTGATGTAAGTCTTGCTGAGTACGACTTTGTACTCACGTTTGCTTATTCTATGTTTTAGATAAGAATCGGACCCCGATGGAGTCACCTTCGTGAAGCTCGACGTTGACTAAGTTAGCATAGTCCCAGACAACAGTCTGGTCCCTCGTGGAAGGGCATGTTTGTTGTACAAGGCTTCTCTAAGCCATATGTTAATCTTGTCTGTACTCAGACCTAATTTGCTTTCGTTGTATTATGTAATGTGATCTTTGTATGCTCTATGTGTATATCAATAAAGAATACTTTGTAGAGTTATGTAATGATACCTGCTGTTCATACTAGGCATGTGTGCTGCGTGTATGTTTATAACATACATGTCTTAGTATGGGTTTTCGAGACCTTAGTTGTGATCTGGCTGGCGGTCTTTTATACACCAAGTGGCCCTTAGATGTGCGCAGCTTGGGGCATCGCGATGCGATTGCTCGTGACTCTGTCATGTGCACACTTTGTTGTATGATCGAGCCCGCCCTAGACCCCGACTAAGTGATCGGGCTGGAGTAAGTCTATGTAAGAGTTAGGATCCAATCGATAACATGGTTGAGGCGACTTGTCTATGAGTATGGGATTCACCACCCATAAGCATTTAGACTTGTGAGCGGACGTTGAGGACCCATCTTAGTTGATCATCCGGCCTGAATGGGATGCCCCTCACGTTCGATGCTTACCGAGAACGTTCTGTGCTTGGCCTTGTCTGCTTAGACAAGTGGGTACGGTTCTCGGATCTCCATGTGATTGTATCTTGACTGGAATTACATACGCTAACCCCGGGTCCCGACAGACTTGGTATCAGAGCAGGACTGTCTGTAGGCTTATCAAACCCTTGGTCGAAGTCGAGTCTAGCATTCTATAGTTATATAGTTACTCTGGGTATAAGGGAACAACGTAAGGCTTCTTTTTCTTCTTACCCTCATCGATCTGAGTTCTGGGTCACCCTTATCTTTTCTACGGGATGATAGGACTAGGCTCATCTATGTCTGACTAGAACATCTCGCTGAGTGCTTCCTTGTAGCCGTAGGATTGTTGTGGTCGTCCAGAGTCTTCCTGTTTTGAGTTCCTTGAGGAAGTTCTGTCCAATCTCCTCGAGGTTGTCTTGTTTTCCATCCCGGTGTAGCCGTTATGCTGCCGGATTTGTCCCTAGTTTCTGTGGATCATTGCCTTCGCATTATAATTCTTTCCGCCTTCATCATGTCTTGTTATCCTTGAATCCATCATTCAACCTGTTCTGATTGTTGATTTTTATCACACAGGATGTCAGGTGGAACTCGTAGTGCTGTTCATCGGAATCGAGACCGTGTTCGGAATTGAAATGATGATGCACCTCCACCATCGCCTTCTGCGGCGGAAATCATGATGGAAGCTGAGAAGAATCAACGTGATCAAACACGCCTTCTGGAGCTCATCGAGCAGAATACCGCCCATCATCGCAATGTGGTTGTGAGCATTCAGGACTTCATCCTCCTCAAGCCACCGGTATTCTGATGTTCTTCTGAGCCCCTTGAAGCTGATGATTGGCTACGTTCCATCGAGCGTAAGATTGATACTGCACATGTTGCTCCCGATGACCGAGTTATTTTTGCGGTATACTTCTTGGAAGGTGCTGCTCTTTAATGGTGGGAGAACTATGTTGCTATGCATCCAGATGGTCACATAGTGACTTGGCAGGAGTTCTGTGTTGCCTTCCGAGGGTACCATCTTCTAGATGAGTTAATGGAGCGCAAGAAGGAAGAGTTCTGCAATCTGACTCAAGGAGAGATGTCCATGCATGAGTATGTGAGAGAATTCAACCGTCTTTCTCGGTATGCCCAAGATGAGATCACCACCGATGCCAGAAAGCAGGCAAGGTTCCGTAAGGGACTTAGCCCCATCCTTCGTCATGATCTCAACCTCATTGAATTTGCCACCTTTGAGGATTTAGTCAACAAATCCTTCAAAGCTGAGCATGGCAATGAAATTTTCGAAGAGTCTCGCAAGCATGCTCTTGAGCTTGCTTCTTCTTCAAGTTCATCCCCTCAGAAACGCCGAATTTGGATTCCAACCAGAGCCATACCTCAAAACTTTCTGCAGAGACCAACCTCCAATATATGCCATCCACCCCAACACATTATTCCACCCTGGAATGATGGTGTGCAGCCAAGTAATCCCACTCCCAACATTTCAGACAGGGTATGCTTTAAGTGTGGTCTTCCAGGCCATTACTATCGTCAATGCCCTCAGGTCTTGATCGCACCACGTCATTATCGACCCAAGCCTCCAAAGAAACCCACCACCAAGACCATCCCAGCAGAGCCTTCATCCACTAGTAGTGGTTGGGTGAACCAAATCTCAGTTGAGGAAACCACTGATGCTTCTGATGTCATCCTTGGCACACTCTCAGTCAATCATGTTCCCGCCTCCGTTCTTTTCGATCCAGGAGCTTCTCATTCATTCATGTCGGAGAGTTATGCACTTCGTCATGAATTCCCTTTTGAAGAAATATTTTCTCCAATGATCATTCAAACTCCTGGTTCAAAGTGGCAAACTAATAGAGTAAGCCATGGCAATCAAATTGAAATTGAGGGTTTAGTATTCCTTGCTTCTCTTATAGCCCTCAAGTCTTCAGACATTGATGTCATCCTAGGAATGGATTGGTTATCAAGGCAAAATGCTTTTCTTGATTGTAAAGCCAAATCAGTCAAACTCACCCATCCTTCAGGCCAGACCATTGACTACACATCACCCAGCTCTAGAATCCAGGTGCAGACTTTGAATGTGCTTCTACTTCCAGACCTTGAAGACGTTCCGGTGGTTCGTGACTTCCCGGATGTCTTTCCTTAAGAGCTGCCAGGAATGCCACCCGACAGGTGTGTAGAGTTCATAGTTGATCTTATACCAGGCACAACCCCAATTTCCAGACGCCCATATAGAATGGCCCCACATGAGTTAGCTGAGCTAAAAACCCAACTTGATGCTTCGTTGGCAAAAGGCTTCATCCGCCCTAGCTCATCGCCATGGGGTTGCCCCGTTCTGTTCGTAACGAAGAAAGATGGAACAGAAAGGATGTGCGTAGACTATCGCCCGCTAAATCTAGCGACGATAAAGAACAAATACCCACTGCCCAGGATCAATGATCTTTATGATCAACTTGCAGGATCCTCTGTCTTCTCCAAGATGGATTTGAGATTAGGCTATCATCAAATGAAAATCCGAAACGAGGACATTCCAAAAACGGATTTCACTACTCGTTATGGTCTTTACGAGTATACCGTCATGTCCTTCGGTTTAACCAATGCCCCCGCCACATTCTCGCGCTTGGTGAATTCGATCTTCATGGAGTACCTAGATAAATTTGTTTTGGTTTATCTTGATGACATTCTCATCTACTCGAAGAACGAAGAAGAGCACGCAGAACATCTTAGGTTGGTATTGATGAAACTTAGAGAGCACCGCCTTTATGCCAAGTTCTCCAAGTGTGAATTTTGGCTACCAGAAGTGACCTACTTAGGCCACGTGATTTCTGCGAAAGGTGTTGCAGTCAATCCCGAGAGAGTTCAGGCCGTCCTTGACTGGACTCCACCTGAATCGGTTAAGCAAGTTAGGAGTTTTCTTGGCCTAGCCAGCTATTGCTGCCTCTTCGTCGAGAACTTTTCTAAAGTTGCAAAGCCTCTTACTGAACTCCTGAAGAAAGATAAGAAATTCCAATGGACCCCCAAGTGCGAGGAAAGCTTTCAAGAGCTAAAAAGAAGATTGACTTCTGCACCCGTACTTGCACCTGCAGACACCAAAAGGGATTTCGAGATCTATTGTGATGCTTCACGGCAAGGGTTAGGATGCATACTTATGCAAGATAGACATGTGGTAGCTTACGCTTCACGCCAGTCGCGGCCACATGAAGAGAACTATCCAACCCATGATCTTGAACTCGCTGCCGTAGTTCATGCCATGAAGACTTGGCGACATTACCTCCTTGGTAATCGTTGTGAGATATATTCTGATCACGAAAGCCTCAAATACATTTTCAACCAGCCAGATCTTAATCTCAGGCAAAGACGCTGGATAGAGTTGATAAAAGATTATGACTTAGGAATTTCTTACACCCCAGGCAAGGCCAATGTCATGGCTGATGCACTAAGTCGTAAGTCGTATTGTCACAACCTCATGTTACAACAGTATCAACCACTTCTTCATGAGGAATTTTGCAAGCTCAATCTTGAGATAGTTCCTCGTGGATCTCTTTTCAACTTGGTGGCAAAACCAACCCTTGAGGATCAAATCATAGCCGCCCAAAGACAAGATAGTAGTATTCAAGAGATCAAGCAGAACATTGTTAGCGGAGTTGCTAAATGTTTCTCTGCAAATGATCAAGGAACGATATTCTTTGAAAATCGTTTAGTAGTTCCTGAGAATGAAGACCTAAAGCAGCTGATCCTTAAGGAAGCTCATGACACTCCCCTCTCCATTCATCCCTGTAGCACAAAAATGTACCGAGATCTACGCCAGAGATTTTGGTGGAACCGGATGAAGAGAGACATTGCACAATTTGTTTCCGAATGTGATGTTTGTCGTCGCATTAAGGCAGAACACCAAAGACCTGCTGGTACTCTTCAACCATTGTTTATTTCCGAGTGGAAATGGGACAAATTCGGTATGGACTTCATCACCGGCTTTCCAAAAACCCAGAAAGGAAATGATGCCATCTTCGTTGTCATTGATCGACTTTCAAAAGTTGCTCACTTCCTTCCAGTTCGAGAGTATATAACTGCTAGTCAGTTGGCGGACTTGTATATCTCTAGAATTGTGTCTCTTCACGGTGTTCCGTTGGTGATCAATTCTGATCGTGGTAGCCTTTTCACCTCTAGATTTTGGGAAAGTTTTCAAAATGCTATGGGAACTCATCTATCCTTTAGTACAGCTTTCCACCCTCAGTCTAGCGGTCAAGTTGAAAGGGTTAATCAAATCTTGGAAGACATGCTCAGAGCTTGTGTTATCTCATTCGGAAAGAATTGGGAGAAATCTCTTCCATTTGCCGAATTTGCTTATAACAATAGCTATCAATCTAGTCTGAACATGGCTCCCTTTGAATTCCTCTATGGCCGACGATGTCGAACACCCCTTAACTGGTCAGAAACCGGTGAAAGACAACTCTTTGGACCGGATATGATCAAGGAAGCAGAAGAGAAAGTTCGCATTGTTCGTGATCGATTGAAAGCCGCTCAGTCTCGTCAAAAGAGCTACTATGATCGTCATCATAGAGAGGAGAGCTACAATATTTATGAGAAGGCTTACCTTCGGGTTGCTCCTCTGAAGGGAACCCAAAGATTCGGTATTAAAGGCAAGTTGGCCCCACGTTACATCAGACCTTTCCGCATTCTCGCTAAACGTGGAGAAGTTGCCTACCAACTTGAACTACCCCCTCACCTTTCCCGAGTACATGATGTATTCCATGTGTCACAACTCAGGCGTTGATTCAAGGATCCCATCCGCGAAGTCGACCATGAAGCGCTTGATCTCCAAGATGACCTTTCTTATCGAGAGTACCCTATTCGTATTCTTGATTCAGCGGAGCGTGTCACTCGCCGAAAGAAGATCAAGTTTCTGAAAGTTCAGTGGTCACATCACTCCGAGAAAGAATCAACGTGGGAACGAGAAGACCGCCTCCGTGCCGAGTACCCCACCTTCCTCCTGACGACTTCTGAATCTCGGGACGAGATTCTTTTGAGTGGGGGCGAGTTGTCAGAACCCCAACTAGGGTAAGTTCTAGGGTTGCTTGTGCCCTTTGCATCATGCAAAAATTCAAAAAGAAATTCAAAAATGGGGAAGCAGAAAGCCCTGAGAAATTATTTGAAATGGCCAGATAAAAATCTTTTTCCAAAAATCATTTGAATGTTTGGAAAATTCCTATAAATGATGCTGATCATTTTAAAAGTGGTTTGGGTATTTTCCCATACTCATGGAATTTTCTAATATTCAATTAGTGCTCTGGAAATTAAAGTTTACCCCTATTTGAATTGAAATTCAAATGTTTTGAATTTCAAAAATGTCCAAATTATTTATGTGGCTTGCTACTGGCCACCTAGGGTTTTTAAAAATATTTGGGCATTTTTATAAAATGCTATGGTATTTATTTTACCAGAGCAAAACAAATAACAGAAAAACTAAAAAGAACAGAAAACAGCAAAGGCTTACCTCACACCAGGGGCGAAGCCCACTTCTCCACCGGCCTGGCCCAGCCCAGCCCGGGGCACTTGTCGTCTACCTCCCCTCCCCCCGAAGCAGCTCGGTGGAGGGCAGGGGGGCGCCGACGGCCACCTCGACGGCCAGGAGCCTTCTAGGCCTCCTCCTCGCAGCCAAGCACGCCACGGAGCCGCTCTTTCACCCCGCACCCCCTTCCTCCCTCCCAGGTTCCTCTCCTCGCTCCTCAGCTCGCGATTTTAGCCGCCGCAGAGAACACGCCGGAGCACCACCGTGGAGAACCGTGGCCACTCGCCTCCTCAGCCGCTGCAACCATGTCTCGGCGAAGCGCCGCTGTCCTCTCCGTCGAAGCCCTCAACTAATCGAGCCGCGCAAGCACTGGAGTCGTCGTCCCCTTCACCGGATCGCCGCCGCTGCCGAGGAACTCCGGCGACCAATTCGACCTCTCCCGAGCCCCTCTGGCATCGCCGCCCGCTTCATCCGCTTCAAGGTCAGCCCCTGCTCCGTTTACCTCCTCCTGCATCTCTCCCCGCGCCCCGCAGCCTCTTCCCGACGAGCACAGAAGCTCCGGCCGCCGCAAAGCTTGAAGTAGCCGTGGCCTCGAGCCCTCCCGTGAACCCCCAGTAGTCGCAGAAGACCCGCACGAGCGAGGGCTTCCTCTCAGTGCTCTCCCCGTGCCAATCCGTGGCCGGGAGGCCCTCTCCGGCGAGGCGCCGCCGCGTACCCAGCCGCCGGCGTCAAGCCGCCGGCCACTAGGGCCTAATCACCCAGCTAACCCCCCCGAGTCCATGACATGTGGGCCAGCCCCCCCCCTCTTAACCCCTCTGTTAAGCTAATCAAACCGGGGATTAACCCCCTGAGGCTGACACTCTGGCCCCACTGGTCAGCCCCCCCCCCCCCTGACGTCACCCCCACGTCAGGCTGACGCAATAAACAATTTCCAGAGAATTATTTTAATCCAGAAAATTCCAGAAAATTGATTAAACTTGGGAAATTCATAACTAATTCATATGAACTCCAAATATAACAAATAATATGTCTAAAAATATCAAAAAAATCCAAGGATTATGAATATGGACTCTGTTTTCATGTTTGACCATTTTAAAATGGGTGAACAGTGCAAAACATCCATATGGCTTAAATTCAAATTCAAATTTGAAGAACATTTGCAAATGACTTTGCATTTGACTTCTTTTAAATGGAATTGTACCCACATTGTGATCAAGAACATCACCATTTCAATATTGATCATGTGTTTGATGCATTGCAAATAAATTTATACCATTGTTTGATTGTTTGCTCGATAGACGTGCAACTGGAACCGGAGGCCACCCCCTTCGTTGAAGACACCGTTATCGAACCTCGTCAGCAAGGCAAGGAATCCCCATTGATCATATCTATAAAATCCTATTTTCCCTCTCAGTCTCGCTTATGCATGTTTAGGAGATCACCGAGACACGTTCTTTCGCATAGTTGAACCCATTCCGATGCATGACCTATCATTCTGTCACCGTATTAAGCAAACCACAATCCTAGCAGATTTAGGAGTTGAATGATGAGCATGTGGCCCCTACAACTGTTACTGCTTTTGCTGCTTAGTGATACAATGAGGATGTTATGATTGTGAGTCGGGATGGAATGAACACAGTGGTGTTGATGAAAGTGAAACGTGTTGGTGAATCCACCCTAAGCAAAGGTGAACGATGAGAGGCTGTGTAGGAGTACACAGTGGGTTGTCTCGTTGAACACTACCCTAGGCCCCGAGTTCCTGTTTTGTGATCCAAGACAAAGAGTATGACCACATGTAGGGTTTATGGGAGCCCCGTTTGGCCTCTTTACATACCCGATCCGGTCCAGGAGTCACAATAGATTCGGGCTTTCCATTTGGCATGTGCATAGAAAAAGAATGAAGAAAAGTTTTCATCATCCTAGATATGTGGGTGGACTTGCGAGGCAGTGAAACCATCTGGCAGAGGTGGCGTCTCGGTCCCTTACATTATCTGAGTCCGTTTCGTGGAACCGTCCGGACTCTCGAGCGGTGCCAAACTCAGGTAGTCGACTCCTGGATTAGAGAAGGTGATGTGAGGATAGTGCCTTGGTTTCATCCACGTCCGACACCCGCTTGAAGGGTGCCAAGAACGAGGCGATAAGTGATGACACGCGTGTGAAGATGTACACCCCTGCAGGGTTAATGAACTATTCGAATAGCCGTGTCCGCGGTTATGGACTACTTGGAAACCTCTACTTGATCATAGATAACTTGAATGGATACTTATAAAACTCGCAAGATAAGCGTGAGTGCTATGGTGTGCTTCCTCGTGGGGAATTCGAGGAAGTAACCATAGTGGTGTATTGTTTGGAGACATGTAGTGGACTCGTGTACGCTTCTTGCCTCAAGTATGGTACTCGTAGTACAGGAATAGCCAAGTCAAAGCTGCCACTTCTGCATGTTGAACCCCACCTCCTTTACCTTGATACTTGAGCATGAGTAGTTTAGTTCTGATGTAAGTCTTGCTGAGTACGACTTTGTACTCACGTTTGCTTATTCTATGTTTTAGATAAGAATCGGACCCCGATGGAGTCACCTTCGTGAAGCTCGACGTTGACTAAGTTAGCATAGTCCCAGACTGCAGTCTGGTCCCTCGTGGAAGGGCATGTTTGTTGTACAAGGCTTCTCTAAGCCATTTGTTAATCTTGTCTGTACTCAGACCTAATTTGCTTCCGTTGTATGATGTAATGTGATCACAGACATGTGATCTTTGTATGCTCTATGTGTATATCAATAAAGAATACTTTGTAGAGTTATGTAATGATACCTGCTGTTCATACTAGGCATGTGTGCTGCGTGTATGTTTATAACATACATGTCTTAGTATGGGTTTTCGAGACCTTAGTTGTGATCTGGCTGGCGGTCTTTTATACACCAAGTGGCCCTTAGATGTGCGCAGCTTGGGGCATCGCGATGCGATTGCTCGTGACTCTGTCATGTGCACACTTTGTTGTATGATCGAGCCCGCCCTAGACCCCGACTAAGTGATCGGGCTGGAGTAAGTCTATGTAAGAGTTAGGATCCAATCGATAACATGGTTGAGGCGACTTGTCTATGAGTATGGGATTCACCACCCATAAGCATTTAGACTTGTGAGCGGACGTTGAGGACCCATCTCAGTTGATCATCCGGCCTGAATGGGATTCCCCTCACGTTCGATGCTTACCGAGAACGTTCTGTGCTTGGCCTTGTCTGCTTAGACAAGTGGGTACGGTTCTCGGCTCTCCATGTGATTGTATCGTGACTGGAATTACATACGCTAACCCCGGGTCCCGACAAGAAGTGGCATGATAGGAGGATTCTGAAACGTGAATTTAATGTTGGTGATGAAGTTTTGTTGTTTAGATCCCGTTTCAGGTTTTCTCCAGGTAAACTACTTTCCAGGTGGGAAGGGCCATTTCATATTGAGGAAGTCTACCGCTCGGATGCGATCAAGATTAACAATTTCGAAGGCACCAAACCTCAAGTGGTGAATGGGCAAAGACTTAAGCACTACATAGCAGGACACCCTGTCATTGTTGATGTGGATTTGGTATACACAACAACTCATGAAGAACATGTTGCAGCCCTGTTTTAGACACCAGCAGAAGCAGAATAAGGAAAGGTATGTATTACGGGAAGGAAACATCACGAAACCGCCATACAAGTTCCAGATTACGAGTTTTCGAAAAATATAGAAAATTTGAGGCCGAAGTGGAGCCGGAGACCAGCTCTAGGGGGCCTAGGTGCCCCCCTGGCGCGGACCCACCCCTGACCGCGCCGGGAGGCCGCCTGGGCACCCGGAGTTCATCTCTGACTCCGCTTTGACCCGTTACCTTCCTTTCTGTGCAGAAATTTTTGTTGGATATGTGCCCTAGAGACAAATTAATAAAGATATTTGTCACATATCCGTTTTTTTCATAATACGTTTTATACTGTGCTATAACTGTATTACTTGGAAATACTAATACAGGTGTAGTATAAAACATGGTCCGTAGTTTAACTCGAGTAAACTAACTCATTGGGCAATTCATTGATCGAGCTTTCCTGATCATGGCGACACTTAAGTCCATTGACAATGAGGTCATATCATTAAGGGGAATGATGTGATGGGCATACACCCAACTAAAGTATTGCAATGTGATCGAGTCACATAGTTCAGCGTTGCTATGACTTTGTAACGTATGGCTTAGTCCTTAGACCGTAATGATCATACGTAATTACCATCTATGAGGAGACTTTGATTTGTATCCCACCGCCTGACTGAAATATGCTGGCTATAACGGTGCACTTTGGGTATTCCGAAATAGATGGTTGATGAGTATGTTAATAGATCAGAGCGGGATTTGTCAGTCCTTGTGACAGGACAGGTACTCTGGGCCCACTCGGTGATATTGCATCAACACCTTGCAAGGACGTGACTAGGTCACAAGAGATGCAATGATCATGGACGAGAGAAGTTGTTTGTTGTGAACGAGATGTGAACACGGTATGTAGGATACCGACGATCAAACCTCGGACAAACAAAGTACCGCAACACAAAGGGATTACGTCGTATCGTTAACGGTTTCCAAAAGCGATCGAAGTTCATTCGATGGAAGCGCAGGGGCTGTCAAGGATTGTAACCAGGTCCAACTGACTAGTCATTGGTCAATGAGAAGAGTCTCGACCATGTCTGCTGTTTCCCGGACCATTAGGGTGTTACACTTAAGGGCAATCGATGCATAGGACAGTTACGGGATCAATCGGTGAAGTAGGAGAAATCACAGGAATAGTTCCGGAGGAGGACGGAATGGTTTCCGGACATTTTGAATAGTTCAAAATAAAGTTTAATTGTTTTAATAATGTTTTATTATTTAATTATCTGAATTAAATATTTAAAACATATTAAAAAAAATTAAAAAAAATGGGAAAAAGGCTATATGGGCCCATGGGGCCCATTAGGGGAGGAAGGGGTTTCCCCCCTTGGGCTTGGCGCCAAGGGTGGGGCCCAACCCCCCTATGGCCAGCGCAACCCCCCCCCCTTGGGAGTTTAGTCCCACATGGGGGAGGGGAGGAGGATCACACCCCCCTTGGCCTATATAAGGAGGGGTAGTCCCCCCTTTTTCCAACACACCAATATCTCCTTCTTCTTCCTTCTCCTTCCCGGAAGTGGACTCCCCTTGTTTGGAGTCTGCACCAGGATTGGAGTTCTCCACCATAAGGCAGGCCGTCGCTCTGCTGGAGTCGAGATCCGTAGCCGTCTTTCTTCCGCTGCTCGCCTGGTTCGGGGCCCGGGAGGAACATCGATTGTACCGTACGTGTATAATCTCTTCGAGGCACTACACCTGTGGTGCTACTTCGTTGCTGGAGGTTTATCGGGAGTCATCCTCGCCGGTGGTGGTCTTCTACACGACAAGGAGGTCGTAGATCAGAGTCTACGCCAACCACGTTCGCAAGAACGTTTCCCTCTTTCGGTCTTCAAAGGTATGAACACCGATTCCCTCCGTTACTTTACATCGCCATAGCATAGATCTTGGGTTCGGGTACCGTAGGTATGAAAAATTTGTGTTTTCTGCCCCGTATTCCAACAGTGGTATCATGAGCTAGCTATGCGTAGATTTATTGTACGGGTAGAACACATCTAGGATGTGGGCATCGAATCTTCATTCGTTACCCTCCCACATGTACTCATTTAGCGTTGCGGCAATGTTTGATGAAGCGGCCCCCGACCGACCTTACGCATTTACGCGAGACTGGTTCCACGCTTGACATATCGCTTGTACCATATAAATTGGCTGGGGGGTGTCTGTCTCTCTACATTAGCGATGCGAAGATGTTTGCAACGGAGGGCCCCGACAGGGGTGTAATAGAGACGGATGGGAGACGGTGTTGTGGCATGTTTTTCGCAGGATAGAAACGGTTCTCTCTCTCGAAACCCCTAGCAGCCACGTAAAACTTGCACAAGCTAAAGTAGAAAGGTGTTTAAATTTGCTTTGCATGAAGGGGGATCATAGGTTGTATGATTTACAGTTTTACTTCCTGTTTTATGCTAGTATGCTAGATATATCGACGGTAGCACGAAACAGGACCATCTCTCACAATACCAACATTGTGTTCTCCCTTGGTGGGCACCGCCTGGAAGGTTCTCCCATATGGCTTGATGCTCCGTACATACCGGAGTTGTCCTACATATTAAACGGAGTTCGCATGAGGTTGGGTTCGGCAAGCCTGGCATATGCAGATATGGCCTTGCTGAACAGCTAACATCAAGGTTCGATTGGTAGGCTTGACGTATGTAGATGCGGGCCTGGAACACAGAAGACCGAAAGGTCGAGCACGAGTCACATGCCTGATGTGATTGGCTTAGAGGCCTACCTGGTTCGCATACTGATGGCCGTGACGATCGGGGGAGGTATGGGGGCTGGGATTGTGTAATCACTTAGTTAAATTGAGAGGTGTTTATCTAAGTGGGAGCTTTCTAGAATTTTGAGATTAAATTGAAACTCCACATTATGAAGAAAAGTCTAAATATGTATCCTTGTGAATCAACCTTGTAGATGGCAGCACCTCGCCCCTCGTTCAACTTAGGATCATTCCTAGAGAAAGATAAGCTAAAAACAGATGGGACAAACTTCACCAACTGGTTCCGCACCCTGAGGATTCTCCTCATTCCCCTCTAGATGGCATACGTACTAGAGGACGCGTTAGGTGACGCACCAGCAGATGATGCCAGTCAAGACGAGAAGAATGTCTATCTCTCCAGGACTGATGATTACAACCTTGTCCAGAGTGGCATGCTCTACTCCATGGAGGCTGAGCTGCAGAAACGATTTGAGAGGATGGGTGCATATGAGATTATCACCGACCTCAAGGCGGTCTTCGCACCTCAAGCCAGGGCTGAACGGTACGAGGCTTCTGAAGCCTTCTTCTCAGCAAAGATGGACGAGCACGTAGTAAAAATCCTGGCTACGTTCAGCGCTTGAATGCTCAGGAATGCCAGATTCCAGATGAACTTGCTGTTGATAGGGTGTTGCAGTCGCTTCCCCCTAGATACAAAGGTTTTGTGCTGAACTACAACATGCAGGGGATGACCAAAACCCCTTCTGAGTTGTTCGCCATGCTGAAGAGCGCCGAGGTTGAGATCAAGAAGGAGCACGCCGTCTTCATGGTCAACAAGACCACTGACTTCAAGAAGTCAAGCAGGCGGGAGAAGGCCAAGAGAGGTGGCCCCAAGAGGGATGGCAAGTCAGTTGCCGCTCCTCCCAAGGCACCCAGGCCTAAACCCGGAGTGGAGTGCTTCTACTGCAAGGGTGAAGGTCACTGGAAACGCAATTGTCCCAAGTACCTAAAGGACAAGAAGGCTGGCAAGGTCGCCAAGAGAGACGAAGGTATATTTGATATACATATTGTTGATCTTCTCTTGAAAAGCGCCGGGAACACATCCTGGATATTTGATACAGGATCTGTCGCTCATATTTCTAATTCCATTCAGGGACTAAGGAATAGGAGACGCTTGCTCAAAGATGAAGTGAAGATGCGCGTGGGGAATGGCTGTCAGATTGAGGTCTTGGAGGTCGGCACGAAGCATCTTAGTCTCCCTTCGGGATTAGTTTTAGTTCTGAATAATTGCTACTATGTACCCGCGTTGAGTGTGAACATCATTAGTGGCTCTTGCTTGAAGCGAGACCACTATTCTTTTAAGTCTGATACAATTGGTTGTTCGATTTATAAGGATGAAATGTTTTATGTTCACGCACCGGAGTTGCATGGTTTATTCGTACTTGATCTCGATGGTGACGTGTGTCACATTAAAAATATTGAGGCCAAAAGATTGAAGAATGATGAAGATCACATGATGATGTGGCATTGCCGACTTGGTCATATTGGTATAAAATGCATGGAGAAGCTCCATAAGGATGGACTTCTTGAGTCATTGGATTTTGGATCCCTTGATACATGTGAACAATGCCTCATGGCCAAAATGACAAGGACTCCATTCAATAGCGTAATGGAGCGTGCGGATGTCTTATTGGGGATCATACACTCGGATGTATGTGGACCCATGAACGTCCCCACTCGCAATGGTCTTCGTTACTTCGTGGACTTTACTGATGACTTGAGTAGATATGGGTATATTTACTTGATGAAGCACAAGTCTGAAACCTTTGAAAAGTTCAAGGAATTTCAGAATGAGGTCGAAAAATCAACTCGGAAGAAAAATCAAGCACCTTCGATCGGATCGAGGTGGCGAGTATTTGAGTCACGAGTTTGGCAATCATCTGAAGTCTTGTGGCATAGTACCACAGCTTACGCCGGCAGGCACACCTCAGAGAAACGGTGTGGCTGAGAGACGTAATCGAACCCTATTGGATAGTGTACGATCAATGATGTCTCATACTGATTTGCCTGTGTCATTCTGGGGGTATGCATTAGAAACTGCCGTTCATATTCTTAAAAGGGCACCATCCAAATCCGTAAAGACAACACCATTTGAAGAATGGCATGGCACAAAACCTAAGTTGTCTCACCTGAAGATTTGGGGTTGTGAGGCTTATGTAAGAAAACTACACCCTGACAACTTGAATCCAAGGCGGATAAGTGCATCTTTGTGGGCTATCCCAAGGAAACTTGTGGATACACCTTCTACAACAAGTCTGACAGCAAAACGTTTGTTGCCAAGACGGGACACTTTCTTGAGAAGGAGTTTCTCGCGAAAGAGTTGAGTGGGAGGAAAATAGACCTCGATGAAGTGATTGACCAATCACTCCAATTGGAAGAAATGGCTACGGAATTTGTTCTGGAACCATCTTCCACAGTGGGAGTTGAAGAGAATGGTCAGAACGACATTCATAACGATCATGACATTAATGATGATCATGATGAGAATGAAGAGGAACCTTTTATGCCCCGTAGGTCATCAAGAGTCCGTCAACCTACTGATTTTTACGGACAGCTTGTGAATGCAATCTCGGCTGATGAGTCGGATGAACCTACAAGTTACAAAGAAGCAATGGAGGGACCCGAGTCCGAGAAATGGCTTGAAGCAATGAAATCCGAAATAGACTCCATGTACACCAAAAAAGTATGGACTTTGGTGGATATTCCCGAGGACCGCAAGGCCGTCGAGAATAAATGGATTTTCAAGAAAAAGACTGACGCAGACGGAAACGTATCTGTCTACAAAGCTCGACTTGTCGCGAAGGGTTTCCGACAAATTCAAGGAGTTGACTACGAGGAGACGTTCTCTCCTGTAGCGATGATAAAGTCTATTCGGATCCTACTAGCAATAGCTGCATATCATGATTACGAGATATGGCAGATGGATGTGAAAACTGCATTCCTAAATGGCAACATTGAGGAAGAGTTGTATATGATGCAACCAGAGGGGTTTGTCGATCCAAGGAACGCTGGTAAGGTTTGCAAGCTTCAACGGTCCATCTATGGGTTGAAGCAAGCATCTCGGAGCTGGAATCTTCGATTTGATGAGGTCATTAAAGCTTTTTGATTTGTCCAAAACGTCAAAGAGTTCTGCGTCTATAAGAAACTGAGTGGGAGCTCTGTAGCATTCCTTGTGTTATATGTAGATGACATATTACTAATAGGGAACGATAAGAAATTCTTAGAGGAATTGAAGGAATATCTGAATGGACAATTTTCCATGAAGGACCTAGGTGAAGCTGCGTACATTTGGGGATTAAGATCTATAGAGATAGACCTAATCGACGGTTGGCCCTGAAACAGAACACTTATATTGTCAAGATATTGAAAAGGTTCAAAATGGATGACTCCAAGAGAGGTCTCTTGCCAGTTATAAAAGGTGTGAAATTAAGCGTGACTCAATGACCAGCCGCAGCAAAAGAGAAAGAGGAGATGTCCTCAAAGCCCTATGCCTCAGACATAGGTTCTCTCATGTATGCTATGTTATGTACCAGACTGGATTTAGCGCTGGCCATTAGTATGACTAATCGCTACCAGAGTAACCCGGGAATGGCTCACTGGACAACATTAAAGAACATCCTTAAGTACTTAAGAAGAACCAAGGATCTCTTTCTCGTTTATGGAGGAGTTGATGAGGAGCTCACCGTAAAAGGTTACGTTGACGCAAGCCTCGACTCAGATCTAGATGACTCGAAATCCCAGACGGGATATGTTTTCATGTTGAACGGTGGCGCAATTAGCTGGAGGAGCGGCAAACAGTCAGTCGTCGCTCAATCTACAATGGAGTCAGAGTATATTGCCGCTTGCGAAGCGTCAAATGAGGCGCTGTGGCTGAAGAAGTTCGTGATCGAGCTTGGCGTCTTTCCCTGTTGCACTGACCCCGTGGGGATCTTCTGCGACAACACGGGTGCCATTGCTAACGCGAAGGAGCCAAGAACTCACTCTACAGCCAAGCACATCCTCCGAAAGTTCCATGTGACGCGAGACTACGTCAGGGATGGACACACTAGGATTCACAAGATACATACGGATCTGAACGGAGCAGACCCGATGACTAAACCTCTTCCACAGGGCAAGTTTGAAGAACACCGAGAGACCAATGGTGTTAGATACATACCTGATGTAAACTAGTGTAATTTGTACTCTAGTGCAAGTGGGAGACTGTTGGATATGTGCCCTAGAGACAAATTCATAAAGATATTTGTCACATATCCGTTTTGTTCATAATACGTTTTATACTGTGCTATAACTGTATTACTTGGAAATACTAATACAGGTGTAGTATAAAACATGGTCCGTAGTTTAACTCGGGTAAACTATCTCATTGGGCAATTGATTGATCAAGCTTTCCTGATCATGGCGACACTTAAGTCCATTGACAATGAGGTCATATCATTAAGGGGAATGATGTGATGGACGTACACCCAACTAAAGTATTGCAATGTGATCGAGTCACATAGTTCAGCGTTGCTATGACTTTGTAACGTATGGCTTAGTCCTTAGACCGTAATGATCATACGTAATTACCATCTATGAGGAGACTTTGATTTGTATCCCACCGCCTGACTGAAATATGCTGGCTATAACGGTGCACTTTGGGTATTCCGAAGTAGATGGTTGATGAGTATGTTAATAGATCAGAGCGGGATTTGTCAGTCCTTGTGACAGGACAGGTACTCTGGGCCCACTCGGTGATATTGCATCAACACCTTGCAAGGACGTGACTAGGTCACAAGAGATGCAATGATCATGGACGAGAGAAGTTGTTTGTTGTGAACGAGATGTGAACACGGTATGTAGGATACCGACGATCAAACCTCGGACAAACAAAGTACCGCAGCACAAAGGGCTTACGTCGTATCGTTAACGGTTTCCAAAAGCGATCGAAGTTCATTCGATGGAAGCGCAGGGGCTGTCAAGGATTGTAACCAGGTCCAACTGACTAGTCATTGGTCAATGAGAAGAGTCTCGACCATGTCTGCTGTTTCCCGGACCGTTAGGGTGTTACACTTAAGGGCAATCGATGCATAGGACAGTTACGAGATCAATCGGTGAAATAGGAGAAATCACAGGAATAGTTCCAGAGGAGGACGGAATGGTTTTCGGACATTTTGAATAGTTCAAAATAAAGTTTAATTGTTTTAATAATGTTATATTATTTAATTATCTGAATTAAATATTTAAAACATATTAAATAAATTTAAAAAAATGGGAAAAAGGCTATATGGGCCCATGGGGCCCATTAGGGGAGGAAGGGGTTTCCCCCCTTGGGCTTGGCGCCAAGGGTGGGGCCCAACCCCCCCTATGGCCGGCGCAACCCCCCCTTGGGAGTTTAGTCCCACATGGGGGAGGGGAGGAGGATCACACCCCCTTGGCCTATATAAGGAGGGGTTGTCCCCCCTTTTCCAACACACCAATATCTTCTTCTTCTTCCTTCTCCTTCCCGGAAGTGGACTCCCCTTGTTTGGAGTCTGCACCAGGATTGGAGTTCTCCACCATAAGGCAGGCCGTCGCTCTGCTGGAGTCGGGATCCGTAGCCATCTTTCTTCCGCTGCTCGCCTGGTTCGGGGCCCGGGAGGAACATCGATTGTACCGTACGTGTATAATCTCTTCGAGGCACTACACCTGTGGTGCTACTTCGTTGCTGGAGGTTTATCGGGAGTCATCCTCGCCGGTGGTGGTCTTCTACACGACAGGGAGGTCGTAGATCAGAGTCTACGCCAAACGTTTCCCTCTTTCGGTCTTCAAAGGTATGAACACCGATTCCCTCCGTTACTTTACATCGCCATAGCATAGATCTTGGGTTCGGGTACCGTAGGTATGAAAAATTTGTGTTTTCTGCCCCGTATTCCAACAATTTTTGCTATATATTTTCCCGGATTGTTCCGTCAGCGTATCTCGCGATTTCGTGTGTTTTCTTTTCGAGCTGTTTCTTCCAGGACTAAAAGTTGAGTAGTAGAGATGTCTTCTTGTGGCTCGAGCGGAGAGGACTTCTTGGGATGGCGTTGATGCATGTAAAATGCATACATGAACTTTGCATGTTATTACTTGTTTTTCCTACATATTAGCAACTTATATTCATGTTTTATAATGATTTGGGAGATTTTCTAAACAATCCCCCTTCTTTTGGTTCTAACCCTGTTTTTCCAGAAAACGTACTTTTTAGTGTTTCAGACTTTCCGGGAGCTTCGGGACTCCAAAAAGGGCAAGGCCAAAGAGCACGGTTCAGAATTTTCGAGACGAAGACCATGGGCCAAAGTAGAGGGCCAAAAGGCCAACCAGGTGGCAAAGAGGACCCTCCACGCGGCCAGATTCCTTGGCCGCGTGAGAGGCCCCCTTTTTGCCCCCGTGGCTCCGATGCCGTCGATCTTTCTTCTCCCGAGTGTCTCGTGACCTAAAAACGACTATATAAAGGGTCCCCTGGCCTTTTCGAGGAGGAGGCGGCGCCGAGAGACGAAACCACGAAACATAGAGACAGAAGGCTGCCGCCGGAGAAGATCGGAGGGGGGAAACGCCGCCGGGATCACCCCCGGAGGGCTCCACCCCCCTTCGGCGTGTTCATCATCAACATGTACAGCAAGATCAGCTCCATCTCTCCACTGTAATCTCTTGGCAAACACGATGTATGATGCAATACTATATTCCCTCTATGTATTGTGTCTCCCCGTCTATGTTTGAGTAGTGAATTGTTCTTGGCAATGGTGAAATAGTTCGTTGATTGGTTGCATACAAGTTTGTTATCTTCTATGATTGTCTTTATGTACAATATATGAGTGCACGCATATGTTGGGGAATGCATGTAAGGTGATCACCGGTAGCATAATGGAGTGGTGGTGACTTGGGAGTGACAGTAACCTGAGACCGAGCCACAAAGTTAAGTTATTGGGGGATATATATTGTCAGAGCCCTCTGTTAGGTATGTGCTAGGGTTAGCTAGTACCTTTGCATCATGCCAAAATTTGAAATAGAAATCTTGGAAATCAAATTCAAAATCCAAATGGGAGAAGGAACACCCCCCAGATGAATTAATTCAAAAGGCCAGATAAAAATATTTTCCAAAAATTCATGATAGAGTTTTGAAAAGTCTTATAAATGAGTGTGATCACATATCAAGTGATGTGGGACCCATCCCATGCTCATAGATTTTTCAAATATTCAAACAGTACCTTGGAATTAAAGAAATACCCCTTTTTGATTTAAAATTCAAATCATTTGAATTTTAAAAATGTTGAAAGTTTATGAGTGGCTAGTTTATATTATTCTGAGGCCACATAAAAGTTTTCAGCATTTAATAAAATGTTTAGCTATTTATTTTAGCTAAACAGAACAAATTACAGAAAAACAGAAAGGAAAGATTAAACATAATAGGAAAAAGACTTACCTGGCGCCTAGGCGAAGACGGCCCACCCAGCCCAGCCGGCCCACCAGGGGCAGGGGGGTCTTCTTCCACCCCGCGCTGCCAAGCAGCTCCGTGGCAGGGCGCCGACGCCGTGGACGCCACCTCGACGCCCAGGACGTTCCAGGCCGCCCCGTGCCACCTTATGCTGTCCTGGAGAACCGCCGTGAAGCCGTGCTTCATTTCCCCCTCCTCTCTCGTGCTCTCCCTTCCTCTCCTCGCTTTCCCCTTTTTCCCCGAGAGCAGCCGCAGTTCATCGTCGACGAGAACCGTAGCCAGCGCCGGAGAAGAGCCAGAAGATCGTGTCCCCCTCGCGCTACGTTGTCGTCCACGCCAAGCTGTTGAAGATGATGACCTAATTGTTCAAGGAGCCGCCGCAATCGTCGTTTCCTTCTCGCCGGAGCCGAGGAAGATCGACGACGAATTCGTCGTCGTCGGGCCACCTCAGACTTCGCCACCACCTCTGCTGAGTTCCTGGTGAGCTCACGCCCGGAACCCCTAAGTTTTCCGCTTCGATTGCATCCTCTAGCCGTGGCTACCATGGACGCCGGAGTACCTCGCCGCCCCGGTCATTGTCGTCGAGCAACCGCAACGCAGTCGACCCTGTAACTCTGTCCGTTCTCACCGCAGCCCTCCTCCGGTTCGATCCAGCCCAAAGCCGCCCCAAATGGTGCCCCGTAGCCGAGTTCACCTCGAGCCCGTGCCACGGCCGCCGCTAGGGCTTGAAGTCGGCGACACTCCGGTGAGCTCCAGCCCCTCTGGCTGGCTCCTCGACGCGGGCGTCCACGGGCTGTCGATTGATGCCTCCCGCGCATCAAATGGCCCCCGGCAGCCCCCTCCCCGTGCAGCGCCGCCGCACTGGTGGCCACCGGCGGCTAGCCGCCGGTGAGGCCACTGTCATTAGGGGTTGACCCCCCTGCTAATTGACCCTAGGTCAATGACAGGTGGGGCCCCTAGGCACTTAACCCCCTGGTTAAGTTTAAACCGATCTAATTAAACCTTGTGACACTGACAAACCTGGCCCACCAGTCAGACCCCCCCCCCCCCCCACGTCAGCATGACCACATGCTGATGCAATAAAAGAGTTTAAATGAATTTCCAGAAAAGAAAAATAGTTTAATAATTCCAGAAATTCCAGAAAATACCCCAAACTTTGGAAATTCATAGAAAATTCATATTAACTCCAAATTGGACAAATAATATATGAAAAATGATCAGGAGAAAATTATCTTTCCAAATATGCAACTTTCAACTCTGTTTGAGTTGAATTTAAAATGTGATCAGTAGCATTTGCTATTTGATTTAAATGGAATTAAATCAAATTCAAATCAAATAATTTTGCAACTTGAACCATGGCAACATGCTACATTTCAATCACACATCAGAGGCATATCATACACATTTGAAGATAATTCAAAATGATCAAACTATATCACATATAACTTGGTTAATGTTGAATTCAAATGTGGAGTTTGAATTTGCATTTTAAATGCAATATATTCCACTTAAATGGAATTGCCTCACACATCAAAACTTATACTCAAGCTTTAACATTCAATCATGTGCTTGAGCATTGCATTCATATTGATTGCTACTTCGTGCTTTGTTTGTCGAGTAGAGGTGGAACCGGAGCAAGAGGTCACCCCCTTCGCTGAAGATCCAGAACCCGAACCTCGTCAGCAAGGCAAGCAAACCCCCATTGATCATGTCGATAAAATCCCACTTCCCTCTCATGTCTCGCTTATGCATTGTTTAGGATGATCACCATGTTACGATTCTACCGCATAGATGAACCCATTCCTTTGCATGACCTATCTTTTGTCACAGTAGTAAGCAAACCACAATCCTAGCAAATGTAGGAGTTGTTTGATATCATGTGGCCCCTGCAATGTTATCGCTTATTGCATGCTTAGTGTGATACCATGTTGATACTGTGATGTGAGTCGGGATGGGAATGATCATGTTGATGATGGTAGAAAAGTGTTGGTGAATCGACCCTAATACAAGGTGAACGATGAGAGGCTGTGTAGGAGTACACGGTGGGTTGTCTCGTTGAACACCGCCCTAAGTCCGAGTTCTTGTGTGGTGATCCAAGATGAAGAGTACAACCACACATTGGGCTCACTGACCCCTCTCAACTTACTAACTCATCCCTTTCGATGTCCAGATGTCGCAGTAGTTCGGAGTTCTGGTAGGCTTGTGGCCTGGATGCTAAGTGAGGGAACGGCTCACCCGAGACCGGCTTATGCACCACGCACACATCGCTTGGGTCCACTTCGGTAAACCGACCGGGTTCACGATAGTGGTAACCAACCCAAGTAGGCGGCTTTCTTGGACTAGATAGGTTATGAGGTAACAGTTGTGGTGAGCATCCTCGCTGGCACCCCTTGAATGGTGTCGAGATCAAAGGCGGTAAATGATGGTCATGTGTGTGTAGCGGTACACCCTTGCAAGGTTAACAAAACTATTCGAATAGCCGCGTCCGCGGTTATGGACTACTTGGAAAGCTTAGCTTGATTATTAGATAACTTGAACCGGATACTTCTAAAACACACCAAGAGAAGTGTGAGTGCTATGGCGTGCTTTCTCGTGGGGAAGTCGAGGAAGGCACCATAGTGGTGTATTGGTTGGAGAAAGTAGTGGACTCGTGTACGCTTCTTACCTCAAAGTCTGGTACTCGTAGTTCAGGTTTAGCCAAGTCAAAGCTGGCATTTCTGCAAGTGAACCCCACCTCCCTTTACCTTGATACATGTGCATGAGTAGTATAGCTCCTATGTAAGTCTTGCTGAGTACGCCTTTGTACTCACGTTTTCTTAATCTATGTTTTAGATGACGCCACTGACCCCGAAGGTGGCTTCTTCATCGAGCTGGACGACTGAAGTTAAGCTAGTCTAGTCCCAGTCAACAGACTGGTTCCCTCGTGGAGGGCTTTGTGTTTGAATAAGGCTTCTTAAGCCATTTGTTAAACTTGTCTGTACTCAGACATAATTTGCTTCCGCTCTGTGTTGTAATGTTGGATCACATGTATGTGATCTCTGTGTGTACTCTATAAGAGTTATAAATAAAATGTACACTTTGTAGAGAATTGCAATGGTACCTGCTGTTCATACAAGGCATGTGTGCTGCGTGTATGTTTATAACATGCATGTCTTTGTATGGGTTTTCGAGACCTTAGTCGTGTTCTGGCTGGCGGTCTTTCATACACCAAGTGGCCCTTAGATGTGCGCAGCTTGGGGCATCGCGATGCGATTGCTCGAGACTCCGTCTCGTGCACACTTTGTGGTATGATCGAGCCCGCCCTAGATCCCGACTAAGTGATCGGGCTGGAGTAAGTCTATGTAAGAGTTTTGAAATAGTCGATAGTATGGTTGAGGCGACTTGGTTTGAATATGGGAGTTCACCACCCATATGAATAGACTTGTGTGCGTACGATGAGGACCCATTTCAGTTGATCATCCGGCCTGGATGGGATGCCCCTCATGTACGATGCTTTCCGAGAATGTTCAGTGCTTGGCCTTGTTTGCTTAGACAAGTGGGTGCGGTTCTCGGCTCTCCATATGACTATGTCTTAACTGTACTTGCATACGCTAACCCCGGGTCCCGACAGACTTGGTATCAGAGCAGGAATGACTGTAGGACTAGTAGCCTTGGCCGAAGTCGAGTCTAGCTTGCTATAGTTATATAGTTACTCTGGCTATATAAGGGAACAACGTCAGGCTTCTTTTTCTCCTTACCCCTTCGTTCTGAGTTCTGAGTCACCTCATCTTGTTCTACGGGAAGATAGGACTAGGCTCTCCTCTGTCTGATTAGAACATCTCGTTGTTTGCTTCCTTATAGCCGTAGGAAAGTTGTGTCCAGGTTTTCCTAGCATTGTTGTGATGCTGATTTCTTACATCGTATTATGTAAGTGCTTTTTTCATGATTGAAAGAAATTGTCATTTCTTACAATTACAGCCGTTATGCTGTCCGAGTCATTCCAGGTTTATCTCATAATCTGATGCATTTGCAAACTCCTGCTTTCTGTTTCAGATGGCAGATCTTCCACCTCGGCAGATTATTCGTTTGACCAGGTGCCTCGATGTGCGTGGCCATCCCGCCACGTTGATCGAGATGATGTCCTACGTAGGATATCGATGGTATCCTGAGTACACCATCGAGGAGCAGTTCCACGGCTTCAACCAGACGCAGTTCCACTGCATCGTCCGGATCTACCCGCACCACGTTGGAGTCACCCAGCCTATCCACTTTGGACATGGCATTGGCATCACCGAGAACATGGCTGTTCAGGATGCTGCATATTCATGTATTACACTGCTGAGAGAGGAGCACACTATGCTGAGAGAGACTTCATTCCGCTATATCCCTGCTGCACTTCCAGGAGAAGAGGGATATTATACCGGACTCTACTCAGATCACTCTGCAGAGGATCCAGCACTCCAGGTGACTGCTAGGTTTGCTAGTGACAGAGATCGTGATGCACGCGCTCTCCGTTTCGAGCTCCACGCCACTCGTGTTCGTTTGTACCGAGCACTGACGCTCTTGGCACCCTTTGTGAGCGTGGGATCAGTGGAGTATGATGCGATCTACCCAGTGAGGACTCAGATGCCATCTCGAGTTGCTTGGCCCGAGATTGGAGGAATTTTTCCACCCCGTGGTCCTTTGTTTCCACCCTACACTGGACCTAGGCCCCATCCTTGCCCAAATGGATATCAGGGTCCACAAGCCTCCGTGTTTTCCGATGGTCACCTCCAGCTACCGGGATACGCAGGTAACTTTTATGAGGATTACTATGGAGATGGAGATGAGTGAGACCGCCTGTGGTCTTACTTAGTGATGATGTAGTAGTATCTTAGTGTATTGTAAGCAAGGTGTCTAAGTTCCAGAGGCTTAGATAAATAATGTATAGGAAGTCAGAGTGCCTCTGAAGGATGTATCATCTTCATCACGTTTGTATTAGCTTGGTGCTTGTACTAAAACGATGTATGGTTTGTATGACAGCTTGTGAATATATGGCTTGTATGCTTTTATCACCATGTTGTCAAGATGATTACTTCCTTTGCTCTGTAATCCTTCCAGTACTTCAATACCTTGATTAGACTCTTCAAATCAACTCTGTTTGACTTTGGTTTTTCACCTTCAGGATGTCTCAAGGAACCCGTGGCCAGGTTGGTCGTAACCAAGGTCGTGGAAACGACCAGGAGGAAGGCAACCTTCCACCCCCACCCACGATGGCCCAAGTTCTGATGGAGGTCGAGAGGAACCGCCGTGACTCTCACCACCTGCTGGAAGTCATCGCACGCAACACCACTCAGCAGCGCAATGAGCTGGTGTCTCTGAATGACTTCATCCGGCTTCATCCCCCGGTTTTCAGTTACTCCACCGAGCCCCTTGACGCCGATGACTGGCTCCGCAGCATCGAGAGGAAGCTCCAAGCCGGCCATGTTGCAGATGGCGACAAGGTCAGCTATGCCACCTATCACCTTGAAGGTGCAGCAAGCTCTTGGTGGGAAAATTTTCTGAATATGCGCCCAGTTGGACCACCTACATCTTGGGAGGAGTTCTGCACGTCCTTCCGCGAGCACCACATTCCCAAGGGTCTCATGGACCGCAAGCGTGAGGAGTTCTGTAACCTCACTCAAGGCAGGAGAACCGTGGACGAGTTTAGTCGTGAGTTCAACCGACTTGCTCGTTATGCAACTGAAGAAGTCTCCACCGACTCCAAGAAACAAGAGAGGTTCCGTCGTGGCCTCAACACTGGACTCCGTCGTGAGCTCAATCTTCATGACTTTGCCACATTCCAGGTCCTTGTCAACAAGGCCATCAAAGCCGAGGACATGAACACCCCCAACGAATTTCGCAAACACTCTAGAGATGATAGTTCATCCAGTTCTGGCTCCCAGAAGCGCAAGATCTGGATCCCAAACAGCATGTTCCGCCAGAACAACCCACCGAGGCCATCCTATGTGGCGCCTCGTCCACCCACTCAGTTCCACCCAGCTCCACCAAACAACCCAGCTCCACGCACTGTTTTCGGAGCTTGCTACAAGTGTGGTCAGGCAGGCCACTACTCTCGCGAGTGCCCCCAGAACCAGGTCCAGAACCAAAATGCTCCACCACGTGCCGGAGGCAACAACAACAACAATGGCCGTGGCAAGCCACCCCAGAAGGTCTTCACCGCCAAACCCGCTCCTCCCGCCACTCGTGGACGACTGAACCAGATTACCGCCGAAGAGACTGACGACACTACTGACGTCATTCTTGGTACGCTCCCAGTCAATTTTGTTCCTACTTCTGTTCTTTTCGACCCAGGAGCATCTCATTCATTCATGTCGGAAAGTTATGCACTTCGTCATGAGTTACCCTTTGTTGAATTGTCCACCCCAATGATTATTCAAACTCCAGGGTCAAGATGGCAAACTAATAGAGTGAGCCATGGTAATCAAATTGCAATTGAGGGTTTAGTATTCCTTGCTTCACTCATAGCCCTCAAGTCTTCAGACATTGATGTCATCCTTGGCATGGATTGGCTATCAAGACAGAATGCCTACCTGGATTGCAAAGGCAAATCCGTGAAACTCACCCACCCTTCAGGCACAACCGTTAATTATACCTCACCCAGAACAAGAAACCAAGTGCATTCCTTGAATGTACTTCCCCTTCCCGAACTTGAAGATATTCCGGTGGTTCGTGACTTCCCGGATGTCTTTCCTGAAGAACTGCCGGGCATGCCACCCGACAGATGTGTAGAGTTTATAGTGGATCTTGTTCCAGGAACCGCACCAATTTCCAAACGCCCATACAAAATGGCCCCACATGAGTTAGCTGAGCTAAAAACCCAACTTGATGCTTCGTTGGCAAAAGGCTTCATCCGCCCTAGCTCATCGCCATGGGGTTGCCCCGTTCTGTTTGTAAAGAAGAAAGATGGAACAGAAAGGATGTGCGTAGATTATCGCCCGCTAAATTTAGCGACGATAAAGAACAAATACCCACTGCCCAGGATCAATGATCTTTATGATCAACTTGCAGGATCCGCCGTCTTCTCTAAGATGGATTTGAGATTAGGTTATCATCAGATCCGAATCCGAAACGAGGACATTCCCAAAACGGCTTTTACTACTCGTTATGGTCTTTACGAGTATACCGTCATGTCCTTTGGTTTAACCAATGCCCCCGCCACATTCTCACGCTTGATGAATTCGATCTTCATGGAGTACCTAGATAAATTTGTTGTGGTTTATCTCGATGATATTCTCATCTACTCGAAGAACGAAGGAGATCATGCCGAACACTTAAGGCTGGTATTGATAAAACTTAGAGAGCATCGCCTGTACGCTAAATTCTCCAAGTGTGAATTCTGGCTACCAGAAGTGACCTACTTAGGCCACGTGATTTCTGCAAAAGGCATTGCTGTAAATACCAAGAGAGTTCAGGCCGTCCTTGACTGGACTCCACCTGAATCGGTTAAGCAAGTTAGAAGATTTCTTGGCCTAGCCAGCTATTGCCGTCGCTTCGTCGAGAACTTTTCTAAAGTTGCAAAGCCTCTAACTGAACTCCTCAAGAAAGATAAGAAATTCTTATGGACTTCCAAGTGCGAGGAAAGCTTTCAAGAGCTAAAAAGAAGATTGACTTCCGCACCCGTACTTGCACCTCCAGACACCAAAAGGGATTTCGAAATCTATTGTGATGCATCATGGCAAGGGTTAGGATGCATACTTCTGCAAGATCGACATGTGGTAGCTTATGCTTCACGCCAGTTGCGGCCACATCAAGAGAACTATCCTACCCATGACATTGAACTCGCTGCCGTAGTTCATGCCCTAACAACTTGGCGACATTACCTCCTTGGTAATCGTTGTGAGATTTATTCCGACCACCAAAGCCTCAAATATATTTTCACCCAGCCAGATCTTAATCTCAGGCAAAGACGCTGGATTGAGTTGATAAAAGATTACGACGTAGCAATTTCTTACACCCCAGGCAAAGCCAATGTCATGGCTGATGCACTAAGTCGTAAGTCGTACTGTAACAACCTCATGTTACAGCAGTATCAACCACTTCTTCATGAGGACTTTCGCAAGCTCAACCTTGAAATTGTTCCTCATGGCTATCTTTCAACCTTGGTGGCGAAACCAACTATTGAGGATCAAATTATAGTTGCCCAAAGGCGTGCACGAGGTGTTCGCCGGATCAAGGAGAACATTGCTAGCGGAGTTGCTAAATGTTTCTCCACAGATAGCAAAGGAACGGTATTCTTTGAAAATCGTTTGGTAGTACCTAAGAATAGGGAACTAAGGCAACTCATCCTCAAAGAAGCCCATGACACACCCCTCTCAATTCATCCCGGTAGCACGAAAATGTACCGAGATCTACGCCAGAGATTTTGGTGGACTAGGATGAAGAGAGACATTGCTCAATTTGTTGCCGAATGTGATGTTTGTCGTCGCATTAAGGCAGGACATCAAAGACCTGCTGGTACACTTCAACCTTTGTCTATTCCCGAGTGGAAATGGGACAAAGTCGGTATGGACTTCATCACCGGCTTTCCAAGAACCCAGAAAGGAAACAATGCCATCTTCGTTGTCATAGATAGACTTTCCAAAGTTGCTCACTTCCTTCCGGTTCGCGAGTCTATAACTGCTAGCCAGTTAGCAGACTTGTACATCTCCAGAATTGTATCCCTTCACGGTGTTCCTTTGGAAATCAATTCTGATTGTGGTAGCCTTTTCACCTCTAGATTTTGGGGAAGCTTCCAACGTGCTATGGGAACTCATCTCTCCTTTAGTACGGCTTTCCATCCTCAGTCTAGCGGACAAGTCGAAAGGGTTAACCAAATTCTTGAAGACATGCTCAGAGCTTGTGTTCTCTCATTCGGAAAGAATTGGGAGAGTTCTCTTCCATTTGCCGAATTTGCTTACAACAATAGTTTTCAATCTAGTCTGAACATGGCTCCTTTTGAACTCCTTTATGGACGACGATGTCGAACACCACTAAACTGGTCTGAAACCGGTGAAAGACAATTCTTTGGAACGGACATGATCAAGGAAGCAGAAGAGAAAGTTCGTATCGTTCGTGAACAATTGAAAGCAGCCCAGTCTCGTCAGAAAAGCTACTATGATCGTCATCATAGGCAAGAGAGCTACAATCTGGATGAGAAGGCTTACCTTCGGGTTACTCCTCTGAAAGGAACCCAAAGATTCGGTATCAAAGGCAAGTTGGCCCCACGTTACATCGGACCCTTCCGCATTCTAGCGAAACGTGGAGAAGTTGCCTACCAACTTGAACTACCCCCGCACCTTTCCCGAGTACACGATGTATTCCATGTGTCCCAACTCAGGCGTTGCTTCAAGGACCCCATCCGCGAAGTCGGCCATGAAACGCTTGATCTCCAAGATGACCTTTCTTATCGAGAATACCCCGTTCGTATTCTTGATTCCGCAGAGCGTGTCACTCGTCGTCAGAAGATTAGGTTTCTGAAAGTGCAATGGTCACACCACTCTGAAAGAGAAGCTACATGGGAAAGAGAAGACCGTCTCCTTACCGAGTACCCCACTTTCCTCTCGCAGACTTCTGAATCTCGGGACGAGATTCTTTTGAGTGGGGGCGAGTTGTCAGAGCCCTCTGTTAGGTATGTGCTAGGGTTAGCTAGTACCTTTGCATCATGCCAAAATTTGAAAAAGAAATCTTGGAAATCAAATTCAAAATCCAAATGGGAGAAGGAACACCCCCCAGATGAATTAATTCAAAAGGCCAGATAAAAATATTTTCCAAAAATTCATGTTAGAGTTTTGAAAAGTCTTATAAATGAGTGTGATCACATATCAAGTGATGTGGGACCCATCCCATGCTCATAGATTTTTCAAATATTCAAACAGTACCTTGGAATTAAAGAAATGCCCCTTTTTGATTTAAAATTCAAATCATTTGAATTTTAAAAATGTTGAAAGTTTATGAGTGGCTAGTTTATATTATTATGAGGCCACATAAAAGTTTTCAGCATTTAATAAATTTTTTAGCTATTTATTTGAGCTAAACAGAACAAATTATAGAAAAACAGAAAGGAAAGATTAAACAGAATAGGAAAAGACTTACCTGGCGCCTAGGCGAAGACGGCCCACCCAGCCCAGCCGGCCCACCAGGGGCAGGGGGGTCTTCTTCCACCCCGCGCTTCCAAGCAGCTCCGTGGCAGGGCGCCGACGCCGTGGACGCCACCTCGACGCCCAGGACGTTCCAGGCCGCCCCGTGCCACCTTATCCTGTCCTGGAGAACCGCCGTGAAGCCGTGCTTCATTTCCCCCTCCTCTCTCGTGCTCTCCCTTCCTCTCCTCGCTTTCCCCTTTTTCCCCGAGAGCAGCCGCAGTTCATCGTCGACGAGAACCGTAGCCAGCGCCGGAGAAGAGACAGAAGATCGTGTCCCCCTCGCGCTACATTGTCGTCCACGCCAAGCGGTTGAAGATGATGACCTAATTGTTGAAGGAGCCGCCGCAATCGCCGTTTCCTTCTCGCCGGAGCCGAGGAAGATCGACGACGAATTCGTCGTCGTCGGGCCACCTCAGACTTCGCCACCACCTCTGTTGAGTTCCTGGTGAGCTCACGCCCGGAACCCCTAAGTTTTCCGCTTCGATTGCGTCCTCTAGCCGTGGCTACCATGGACGCCGGAGTACCTCGCCGCCCCGGTCATTGTCGTCGAGCAACCGCAACGCAGTCGACCCTGTAACTCTGTCCGTTTTCACCGCAGCCCTCCTCCGGTTCGATCCAGCCCAAAGCCGCCCCAAATGGTGCCCCGTAGCCGAGTTCACCTCGAGCCCGTGCCACGGCCGCCGCTAGGGCTTGAAGTCGGCGACACTCCGGTGAGCTCCAGCCCCTCTGGCTGGCTCCATTCGACGCGGGCGTCCACGGGCTGTCGATTGATGCCTCCCGCGCATCAAATGGCCCCCGGCAGCCCCCTCCCCGTGCAGCGCCGCCGCACTGGTGGCCACCGGTGAGGCCACTGTCATTAGGGGTTGACCCCCCTGCTAATTCACCCCAGGTCAATGACAGGTGGGGCCCCTAGGCACTTAACCCCCTGGTTAAGTTTAAACCGATCTAATTAAACCTTGTGACACTGACAAACCTGGCCCACCAGTCAGACCCCCCCCCCACGTCAGCATGACCACATGCTGATGCAATAAAAGAGTTTAAATGAATTTCTAGAAAAGAAAAATAGTTTAATAATTCCAGAAATTCCAGAAAATACCCCAAACTTTGGAAATTCATAGAAAATTCATATTAACTCCAAATTGGACAAATAATATATGAAAAATGATCAGGAGAAAATTATCTTTCCAAATATGCAACTTTCAACTCTGTTTGAGTTGAATTTAAAATGTGATCAGTAGCATTTTCTATTTGATTTAAATGGAATTAAATCAAATTCAAATCAAATAATTTTGCAACTTGAACCATGGCAACATGCTACATTTCAATCACACATCAGAGGCATATCATACACATTTGAAGATAATTCAAAATGATCAAACTATATCACATATAACTTGGTTAATGTTGAATTCAAATGTGGAGTTTGAATTTGCATTTTAAATGCAATATATTCCACTTAAATGGAATTGCCTCACACATCAAAACTTATACTCAAGCTTTAACATTCAATCATGTGCTTGAGCATTGCATTCATATTGATTGCTACTTCGTGCTTTGTTTGTCGAGTAGAGGTGGAACCGGAGCAAGAGGTCACCCCCTTCGCTGAAGATCCAGAACCCGAACCTCGTCAGCAAGGCAAGCAAACCCCCATTGATCATGTCGATAAAATCCCACTTCCCTCTCATGTCTCGCTTATGCATTGTTTAGGATGATCACCATGTTACGATTCTACCGCATAGATGAACCCATTCCTTTGCATGACCTATATTTTGTCACAGTAGTAAGCAAACCACAATCCTAGCAAATGTAGGAGTTGTTTGATATCATGTGGCCCCTGCAATGTTATCGCTTATTGCATGCTTAGTGTGATACCATGTTGATACTGTGATGTGAGTCGGGATGGGAATGATCATGTTGATGATGGTAGAAAAGTGTTGGTGAATCGACCCTAATACAAGGTGAACGATGAGAGGCTGTGTAGGAGTACACGGTGGGTTGTCTCGTTGAACACCGCCCTAAGTCCGAGTTCTTGTGTGGTGATCCAAGATGAAGAGTACAACCACACATTGGGCTCACTGACCCCTCTCAACTTACTAACTCATCCCTTTCGATGTCCAGATGTCGCAGTAGTTCGGAGTTCTGGTAGGCTTGTGGCCTGGATGCTAAGTGAGGGAACGGCTCACCCGAGACCGGCTTATGCACCACGCACACATCGCTTGGGTCCACTTCGGTAAACCGGTCGGGTTCACGATAGTGGTAACCAACCCAAGTAGGCGGCTTTCTTGGACTAGATAGGTTATGAGGTAACAGTTGTGGTGAGAATCCTCGCTGGCACCCCTTGAATGGTGTCGAGATCAAAGGCGGTAAATGATGGTCATGTGTGTGTAGCGGTACACCCTTGCAAGGTTAACAAAACTATTAGAATAGCCGCGTCCGCGGTTATGGACTACTTGGAAAGCTTAGCTTGATTATTAGATAACTTGAACCGGATACTTCTAAAACACACCAAGATAAGTGTGAGTGCTATGGCGTGCTTTCTCGTGGGGAAGTCGAGGAAGGCACCATAGTGGTGTATTGGTTGGAGAAAGTAGTGGACTCGTGTACGCTTCTTACCTCAAAGTTTGGTACTCGTAGTTCAGGTTTAGCCAAGTCAAAGCTGGCATTTCTGCAAGTGAACCCCACCTCCCTTTACCTTGATACATGTGCATGAGTAGTATAGCTCCTATGTAAGTCTTGCTGAGTACGCCTTTGTACTCACGTTTGCTTAATCTATGTTTTAGATGACGCCACTGACCCCGAAGGTGGCTTCTTCATCGAGCTGGACGACTGAAGTTAAGCTAGTCTAGTCCCAGTCAGCAGACTGGTTCCCGCGTGGAGGGCTTTGTGTTTGAATAAGGCTTCTTAAGCCATTTGTTAAACTTGTCTGTACTCAGACATAATTTGCTTCCGCTCTGTGTTGTAATGTTGGGTCACATGTATGTGATCTCTGTGTGTACTCTATAAGAGTTATAAATAAAATGTACACTTTGTAGAGAATTGCAATGGTACCTGCTGTTCATACAAGGCATGTGTGCTGCGTGTATGTTTATAACATGCATGTCTTTGTATGGGTTTTCGAGACCTTAGTCGTGTTCTGGCTGGCGGTCTTTCATACACCAAGTGGCCCTTAGATGTGCGCAGCTTGGGGCATCGCGATGCGATTGCTCGAGACTCCGTCTCGTGCACACTTTGTGGTATGATCGAGCCCGCCCTAGATCCCGACTAAGTGATCGGGCTGGAGTAAGTCTATGTAAGAGTTTTGAAATAGTCGATAGTATGGTTGAGGCGACTTGTCTTTGAATATGGGAGTTCACCACCCATATCAGTAGACTTGTGTGCGTACGATGAGGACCCATTTCAGTTGATCATCCAGCCTGGATGGGATGCCCCTCATGTACGATGCTTTCCGAGAATGTTCAGTGCTTGGCCTTGTCTGCTTAGACAAGTGGGTGCGGTTCTCGGCTCTCCATATGACTATGTCTTAACTGTACTTGCATACGCTAACCCCGGGTCCCGACATATATAGGGGACCTTAGAACGTAAGGCTATGGTGGGACTTTATGTCTTAATCAATCTTGTGCAGTCATTTACTTGGCCACATGATCCATCATAAGGGGTGGTAGATCATTTACTTGACTATACCTATTCATGGCTCCTTCCTAGAAGAAACAACTAAGACTAAAACATGTGCTTCACTAATTGTGACAACCACACGAACGAAACACCTATTGCTAGAACACTTGCTCCCTTGAGATACTTGAGATATTTACTGCTTGCTACTTGTGAAACTTGCTTAGAAACTTGCTTTAGAAACTTGCTCTAGGATTACTTGCATTTTAAACTTGCTTCTCTAGTTACTAGACAAACCACACTCCACGTCACTTGCTTTTAATTAGTTAGTTCCTTTTAGTCAAACTTATTGCTTTGCATAAACAGCCATATAAGAGGGTTATAGGGCTTTAGAGAATAGATAGCTTACCTTCAGCTCCTCGTGGGTTCGACACTCAAATACTTATCGAAAGGTACTACAATTGATCTCCTGCACTTGGGAGTCATCAGGCGTCTACGTCAAGTCCAGAAGGATCTTAATCAAGGGAAGCACGTCGATTGGGCTACTGAAGAACAAACTGCCACAAACAAGCGGATATGGAGCGCTCCGGGAGAGAGGAAGTCAAGACTATCACTGCCCAACAACAAGGAGGTCCAAGCAATCCCATCATGGTGGGATCCGTCCAACCTCAATATGATCTTTCTCTTAAACTTTCAGGGCCGTCCACTTCGCTTGAAGATCAGCGCACGCTTTCCACCATCTCCGAAGCCCACCGCATCACCAACCAACTTTGTGAAGATTTCCGTGTACTGAAAGTGCAAGTGGAAATCCTGGAAGCTTAAAACCAAACCCTTCGACGTATAATCAGGGACCTGAAGAAGGACAAGAATGAGGAGTAAATCTCCTTGCGTAAAGGCATCCCCTTAGCTTGTTCCAAGCTTAGGGGTGTTGGGATACGGGGCAGAAAACACAAATTTTTCACACCTACGGTACCCGAACCCAAGATCTATGCTATGGCGATGTAAGGTAACGGAGGGAATCGGTGTTCATACCTTTGAACACCCAAAGAGGGAAACGTTCTTGCGAACGTGGTTGGCGTAGACTCAGAACTACGACCTCCCTGTCGTGTAGAAGACCACCACCGGCGAGGATGACTCCCGGTAAACCTCCAGCGACGAAGCAGCACCACAGGTGTAGTGCCTCGAAGAGATTATACACGTACGGTACAATCGATGTTCCTCCCGGGCTCCGAACCAGGCGAGCAGCGGAAGAAAGACGGCTACGTATCCCGACTCCGGTAGAGCGACGGCCTGCCTTATGGTGGAGAACTCCAATCCTGGTGCAGACTCCTAACAAGGGGAGTCCACTTCCGGAAAAGGAGAAGGAAGAAGAAGGAGATTGATGTTGTATGGAAAAAGGGGGGTCTACCCCTCCTTATATAGGCCAAGGGGGGTGTGATCCTCCTTCCCTCCCCCATGTGGGACTAAACCCCGAAGGGGGGGGGAGGTGCGCCGGCCAAGGGGGGGATGGGCCCCACCCTTGGCGCCAAGCCCAAGGGGGGAACCCCCTCCTCCCCTAATGGGCCCCAAGGGCCCATATAGCCATTTTTCCATTTTTTAATTATTTAATAAGTTTTAAATATTTAATTCAGATAATTAAATAATAAAAACATTATTAAAACAATTAAACTTTATTTTGAACTATTCAAAATGTCCGGAAACTATTCCGTCCTCCTCCGGAACTATTCCGGTGATTTCTCCTATTTCACCGATTGATTCCGTAACTGTCCTATGCATCGATTGCCCTTAAGTGTAACACCCTAACGGTCCGGGAAACAGCAGACATGGTCGAGACTCTTCTCATTGACCAATGACTAGTCAGTTGGACCTGGTTACAATCCTTGACAGCCCCTGCGCTTCCATCAAATGAACTTCGATCGCTTTTGGAAACCGTTAACGATACGACGTAATCCCTTTGTGCTGCGGTACTTTGTTTATCCGAGGTTTGATCATCGGTATCCCACATACCGTGTTCTCGTTCACAACAAACAACTTCTCTCGTCCATGATCATTGCATCTCTTGTGACCTAGTCACGTCCTTGCAAGGTGTTGATGCAATATCACCGAGTGGGCCCAGAGTACCTGTCCTGTTACAAGGACTGACAAATCCCGCTTTGATCTATTAACATACTCTTCAACCATCTATTTCGGAATACCCAAAGTGCTCCGTTATAGCCAGCATATTTCAGTCAGGTGGTGGGATACAAATCAAAGTCTCCTCATAGATTGTGATTACGTATGATCATTACGGTCTAAGGACTAAGCCATACGTTACAAAGTCATAGCAACGCTGAACTATGTGACTCGATCACATTGCAATACTTTAGGTGGGTGTCCGTCCATCACATCATTCCCCTTAATGATATGACCTCATTGTCAATGGACTTAAGTGTCGCCATGATCAGGAAAGCTTGATCAATCAATTGCCCAATGAGATAGTTTACCCGAGTTAAACTACGGACCATGTTTTATACTACACCTGTATTAGTATTTCCAAGTAATACAGTTATAGCACAGTATAAAACGTATTATGAACAAAACGGATATGTGACAAATATCTTTATTAATTTGTCTCTAGGGCACATATCCAACAGTCTCCCACTTGCACTAGAGTACTAATTACACTAGTTTACATCAGTTATGTATCTAACACCAATGGTCTCTCGGTGTTCTTCAAACTTGCCCTGTGGAAGAGGTTTAGTCATCGGGTCTGCTGCGTTCAGATCCGTATGTATCTTGTGAATCCTAGTGTGTCCATCCCTCACGTAATCTCGCGTCACATGGAACTTTCGGAGGATGTGCTTGGCTGTAGAGTGAGTTCTTGGCTCCTTCGCGTTAGCAATGGCACCCGTGTTGTCGCAGAAGATTCCCACGGGGTCAGTGCAACTGGGAAAGACGCCAAGCTCGATCACGAACTTCTTCAGCCACAGCGCCTCGTTTGACGCTTCGCAAGCGGCAATATACTCCGACTCCATTGAAGATTGAGCGACGACTGACTGTTTGCCGCTCCTCCAGCTAATCGCGCCACCGTTCAACATGAAAACATATCCCGTCTGGGATTTTGAGTCATCTAGGTCTGAGCCGAGGCTTGCGTCAACGTAACCCTTTACGGTGAGCTCCTCATCAACTCCTCCATAAACGAGAAAGAGATCCTTGGTTCTTCTCAAGTACTTAAGGATGTTCTTTACTGCTGTCCAGTGAGCCATTCCCGGATTGCTCTGGTAGCGATTAGTCATACTAATGGCCAACGCTAAATCCGGTCTGGTACATAACATAGCATACATGAGAGAGCCTATGGCTGAGGCATAGGGCTTTGAGGACATTCCTCTTTCTCCTTAGCTGTGGTCGGGCATTGAGTCACGCTTAATTTGACACCTTTTATAATTGGCAAGAGACCTCTCTTGGAGACATCCATTTTGAACCTTTTCAAAATCTTGTCAATATAAGTGTTCTGACTCAAGGCCAACCGTCGATTAGGTCTATCTCTATAGATCTTAATCCCCAGTATGTACGCAGCTTCACCTAGGTCCTTCATGGAAAATTGTCCATTCAGATATTCCTTCACTTCCTCTAAAAATTTCTTATCGTTCCCTATTAGTAATATGTCATCTACATATAACACAAGGAATGCTACAGAGCTCCCACTCAGTTTCTTATAGACGCAGAACTCTTCGACGTTTTGGACAAATCCAAAAGCTTTAATGACCTCATCAAATCGAAGATTCCAGCTCCGAGATGCTTGCTTCAACCCATAGATGGACCGTTGAAGCTTGCAAACCTTACCAGCGTTCCTTGGATCGACAAACCCCTCTGGTTGCATCATATACAACTCTTCCTCAATGTTGCCATTTAGGAATGCAGTTTTCACATCCATCTGCCATATCTCGTAATCATGATATGCAGCTATTGCTAGTAGGATCCGAATAGACTTTATCATCGCTACAGGAGAGAACGTCTCCTCGTAGTCAACTCCTTGAATTTGTCGGAAACCCTTCGCGACAAGTCGAGCTTTGTAGACAAATACGTTTCCGTCTGCGTCAGTCTTTTTCTTGAAAATCCATTTATTCTCGACGGCCTTGCGGTCCTCGGGAATATCCACCAAAGTCCATACTTTTTTGGTGTACATGGAGTCTATTTCGGATTTCATGGCTTCAAGCCATTTCTCGGACTCGGGTCCCTCCATTGCTTCTTTGTAACTTGTAGGTTCATCCGACTCATCAGCCGAGATTGCATTCACAAGCTGTCCGTAAAACTCAGTAGGTTGACGGACTCTTGATGACCTACGGGGCATAAAAGGTTCCTCTTCATTCTCATCATGATCATCATTAATGTCATGATCGTTATGAATGTCGTTCTGACCATTCTCTTCAACTCCCACTGTGGAAGATGGTTCCAGAACAAATTCCGTAGCCATTTCTTCCAATTGGAGTGATTGGTCAATCACTTCATCGAGGTCTATTTTCCTCCCACTCAACTCTTTCGCGAGAAACTCCTTCTCAAGAAAGTGTCCCGTCTTGGCAACAAACGTTTTGCTGTCAGACTTGTTGTAGAAGGTGTATCCACATGTTTCCTTGGGATAGCCCACAAAGATGCACTTATCCGCCTCGGATTCAAGTTTTTCAGGCTGTAGTTTCCTAACATAAGCCTCACAACCCCAAATCTTCAGGTGAAACAACTCAGGTTTTATGCCATGCCATTCTTCAAATGGTGTTGTCTTTACGGATTTGGATGGTGCCCTATTAAGAACATGAACGGCAGTTTCTAATGCATACCCCCAGAAAGACACAGGAAAATCAGTATGAGACATCATCGATCGTACACTATCCAATAGGGTTCAATTACGTCGCTCAGCCACACCGTTTCTCTGAGGTGTGCCTGCCGGCGTAAGCTGTGGTACTATGCTACAAGACTTTAGATGATTGCCAAACTCGTGAATCAAATACTCGCCACCTCGATCCGATCAAAGGTGCTTGATTTTTCTTCCGAGTTGATTTTCGACCTCATTCTGAAATTCCTTGAACTTTTCAAAGGTTTCAGACTTGTGCTTCATCAAGTAAATATACCCATATCTACTCAAGTCATCAGTAAAGGTCACGAAGTAACGAAGACCATTGCGAGTGGGGACGTTCATGGGTCCACATACATCCGTGTGTATGATCCCCAATAAGACATCCGCATGCTCCATTACACCATTGAATGGAGTCCTTGTCATTTTTCCCATGAGGCATTGTTCACATGTATCAAGGGATCCAAAATCCAATGACTCAAGAAGTCCATCCTTATGGAGCTTCTCCATGCGTTTTATACCAATATGACCAAGTCGGCAATGCCACATCATCATGTGATCTTCATCATTCTTCAATCTTTTGGCCTCAATATTGTTAATGTGACACACATCACCATCGAGATTAAGTACGAATAAACCATGCAACTCCGGTGCGTGAACCTAAAACATATCATCCTTATAAATCGAACAACCAATTGTATCAGACTTAAAAGAATAGTGGTCTCGCTTTAAGCAAGAGCCACTCACGATGTTCACACTCAACGCGGGTACATAGTAGCAATTATTCAGAACTAAAATCAATCCCGAAGGGAGACTAAGATGCATCGTGCCGACCGCCAAGACTTCAATCCGGCAGCCATTCCCCACGCGCATCGTCACTTCATCTTTGAGCAAGCGTCTCCTATTCCTTAGTCCCTGAATGGAATTAGAAATATGAGCGACAGATCCTGTATCAAATATCCAGGATGTGTTCCCGGCGCTTGTCAAGAGAAGATCAACAATATGTATATCAAATATACCTTCGTCTCTCTTGGCGACCTTGCCAGCCTTCTTGTCCTTTAGGTACTTGGGACAGTTGCGTTTCCAGTGACCTTCACCCTTGCAGTAGAAGCACTCCACTCCGAGTTTAAGCTTGGGTGCCTTGGGAGGAGCGGCAACTGACTTTCCATCCCTCCTAGGGCCACCTCTCTTGGCCTTCTCCCGCCTGCTTGACTTCTTGAAGTCAATGGTCTTGTTGACCATGAAGACGGCGTGCTCCTTCTTGATCTCAACCTCAGCGCTCTTCAGCATGGCGAACAACTCAGAAGGGGTTTTGGTCATCCCCTGCATGTTGTAGTTCAGCACAAAGCCTTTGTAGCTAGGGGGAAGCGACTGCAACACCCTATCAACAGCAAGTTCATCTGGAATCTGGCATTCCAGAGCATTCAAGCGCTGAACGTAGCCAGACATTTTGACTACGTGCTCACTCATGCTGCCGTGCTCGTCCATCTTTGCTGAGAAGAAGGCTTCAGAAGCCTCGTACCGTTCAGCCCTGGCTTGAGGTGCGAAGACCGCCATGAGGTCGGTGATAATCTCATATGCACCCATCCTCTTAAAGCGTTTCTGCAGCTCAGCCTCCATGGAGTAGAGCATGCCACTCTGGACAAGGTTGTAATCATCAGTCCTGGAGAGATAGACATTCTTCTCATCCTGACTGGCATCATCTGCTGGTGCATCACCTAACGCGTCCTCTAGTACGTATGCCATTTTGAGGGGAACGAGGAGAATCCTCAGGGTGCGGAACCAGTTGGTGAAGTTTGTCCCATCTGTTTTTAGCTTATCTTTCTCTAGTAATGATCCTAAGTTGAACGAGGGGCGTGGTGCTGCCATCTACAAGGTTGGATTCACAATGATACATATTTAGACTTTTGTTCATAATGTGGAGTTTCAATTTAATCTCAAAATTCTAGAAAGCTCCCACTTAGATAAACACCTCTCACTTTAACTAAGTGATTAAACAATCCCAGCCCCCATACCTCCCCCGATATGTACGGCCCAGTATGCGAACCAGGTAGGCCTCTAAGCCAATCACATCAGGCATGTGACTCGTGCTCGACCTTTCGGCCTTCTATGTTCCAGGCCCGCATCTACATACGTCAAGCCTGCCAATCGAACCTTGATGTTAGCTGTTCAGCAAGGCCATATCTGCATATGCCAGGCTCGCCGAACCCAACCTCATGCGAACTCCGTTTAATATGTAGGACAACTCCGGTATGTACGGAGCATCAAGCCATATGGGAGAACCTTCCAGGTGGTGCCCACCAAAGGGAGAACACAATGTTGGTATTGTGAGAGATGGTCATGTTTCGTGCTACCGTCGATATATCTAGCATACTAGCATAAAACAGGAAGTAAAACTTTAAATCATACATCCTATGATCCCCCTTCATGCAAAGCAAAGTTAAAACGCCTTTCTACTTTAGCTTGTGCAAGTTTTACGTGGATGCTAGGGGTTTCGAGAGAGAGAACCGATTTCTATCCTGCGAAAAACATGCCACAACACCGTCTCTCATCCGTCTCTATTACACCCCTGTCGGGGCCCTCCGTTGCAAACATCTTCGCATCGCTAATGCAGAGAGACAGACACCCCCAGCCACTTTATATGGTACAAGCCATATGTCAAGCGTGGAACCAGTCTCGCGTAAACGCATAAGGTCGGTCGGGGGACGCTTCATCAAACATTGCCGCAATGCTGAATGAGTACACGTGGGAGGGTAACGAATGAAGATTCGATGCCCACATCCTAGATGTGTTCTATCCGTACAATACATCTACGCATAGCTAGCTCATGATACCACTGTTGAGATACGGGGCAGAAAACACAATTTTTTCACACCTACGGTACCCGAACCCAAGATCTATGCTATGGCGATGTAAGGTAACGGAGGGAATCGATGTTCATTCATTTGAAGACCGAAAGAGGAAACGTTCTTGCGAACGTGGTTGGCGTAGACTCAGAACTACGACCTCCCTGCCGTGTAGAAGACCACCACCGGCGAGGATGACTCCCGGTAAACCTCCAGCGACGAAGCAGCACCACAGGTGTAGTGCCTCGAAGAGATTATACACGTACGGTACAATCGATGTTCCTCCCGGGCTCCGAACCAGGCGAGCAGCGAAAGAAAGACGGCCACGGATCCCGACTCCGGCAGAGCGACGGCCTGCCTTATGGTGGAGAACTCCAATCCTGGTGCAGACTCCTAACAAGGGGAGTCCACTTCCGGAAAAGGAGAAGGAAGAAGAAGGAGATTGATGTTGTATGGAAAAGGGGGGTCTACCCCTCCTTATATAGGCCAAGGGGGGGGTGATCCTCCTTCCCTCCCCCATGTGGGACTAAACCCCCAAGGGGGGGAGGTGCGCCGGCCAAGGGGGGGATGGGCCCCACCCTTGGCGCCAAGCCCAAGGGGGGAACCCCCTCCTCCCCTAATGGGCCCCAAGGGCCCATATAGCCTTTTCCATTTTTTAATTATTTAATAAGTTTTAAATATTTAATTCAGATAATTAAATAATAAAAACATTATTAAAACAATTAAACTTTATTTTGAACTATTAAAAATGTCCGGAAACTATTCCGTCCTCCTCCGGAACTATTCCGGTGATTTCTCCTATTTCACCGATTGATCCCGTAACTGTCCTATGCATCGATTGCCCTTAAGTGTAACACCCTAACAGTCCGGGAAACAGCAGACATGGTCGAGACTCTTCTCATTGACCAACGACTAGTCAGTTGGACCTGGTTACAATCCTTGACAGCCCCTGCGCTTCCATCGAATGAACTTCGATCGCTTTTGGAAACCGTTAATGATACGACGTAATCCCTTTGTGCCGCGGTACTTTGTTTATCCGAGGTTTGATCGTCGGTATCCCACATACCGTGTTCACATCTCGTTCACAACAAACAACTTCTCTCGTCCATGATCATTGCATCTCTTGTGACCTAGTCACGTCCTTGCAAGGTGTTGATGCAATATCACCGAGTGGGCCCAGAGTACCTGTCCTGTTACAAGGACTGACAAATCCCGCTTTGATCTATTAACATACTCTTCAACCATCTATTTCGGAATACCCAAAGTGCTCCGTTATAGCCAGCATATTTCAGTCAGGTGGTGGGATACAAATCAAAGTCTCCTCATAGATTGTGATTACGTATGATCATTACGGTCTAAGGACTAAGCCATACGTTACAAAGTCATAGCAACGCTGAACTATGTGACTCGATCACATTGCAATACTTTAGGTGGGTGTCCGTCCATCACATCATTCCCCTTAATGATATGACCTCATTGTCAATGGACTTAAGTGTCGCCATGATCAGGAAAGCTTGATCAATCAATTGCCCAATGAGATAGTTTACCCGAGTTAAACTACGGACCATGTTTTATACTACACCTGTATTAGTATTTCCAAGTAATACAGTTATAGCACAGTATAAAACGTATTATGAAAAAAATGGATATGTGACAAATATCTTTATTAATTTGTCTCTAGGGCACATATCCAACAAGGGGAGTGCCCGGTATCTTTATCTTTATTTATGTCTTTTAGAGTCAAGTAGAGTCGTATCATGTCTAGGGAAGTTATCTTATAAAATATGTGTTTGCTTTGAGGTCTATCACTCCTTTTTGGAGAGTTATGTATCCGTGAGTGTGGAGTCGTCTATGATGGAATATTAATGAGAAGTCTATTGATCCCTTCGTTGCACTCGGTATCCTCTTCACGCAATCGACCTTATGATGATTCTTATGGGAAGTATTGACCTTATATTAGGTATGGCTTTGAAAACTTTATTTAATCTTGGAAAACATAGCTTTGGTCATAACAACAAGCATGTTATTTTTCTCAAAGTAGCGACATAGCCAAACCCTCTTTGTTATTATGCTTGTAGTGTTATGTTGACAAGGAAGAAAACTTGTTCTGCTATGCTTATCTTAATGTTTATGCTTTATATTGCTTTGCATCCAAGTCATCATCAATTGTCTGTTCTCTCAAAGCCTTTGCTAGCCAAACCTCTGTACTAAGCGCAATTCTGCTTGTGCATCCTTACCCTGAAACTAGTATCTCCCATATGAGTCCACCATACCTTCCTATTCGTGGTATTCCACTACCACTCCTAAAGCATATAATTTTTTGTGTTATCCTTAGATGTTCAAAATCTTCTGTTTTGTGCCCCTGTTTTAGCTCATGAGGAAGTAGTAGTTAATTCATGATCTACTTAAGTTGGACAAGTTTTACCCCGGGATTGCATGTCTAATATGCAAACCCCTAATACGAGGAGGAACTGGCATGAGTGCGCCCAGCTCACAAAAGATAATACAACAAACAAACCTCCTTCACGCTTTGTTCATGAGAAATCAGAAAACTTTGGCAGTGATAAACAAAGGAGATTGCGGGGATGTGAACGTCCCCGTGTGGGAGCCGTTCCTCGAAACTTGTCCAATCTGAGAAGTAATTGAGTTTTCTATTAGCATTCGTTGAGAAAATCATGCACCTCTCAAAAACTTGTTTTCATTCTGTTTGATTTAAGGATAGCACTTGAGTTCTCCCTGCTTGCCTTTAACAAGGCCTTTTCCTTTACTTTTATGTTGAGTCAGTTTTCCCTACTTCCTCTTTTCCCAAAGAGAACAGACACTTGATGTTGATGAGGATTCATCCATATAATGATGCATTAAAGTTTTGCCATACCATATCAATGTTGACATTATCTTTTGATAAGTAAGTTGTTTGCCAAAGCATTTTCCAAACAAACATCTTCCTTTGTGTTAGCATTTGCACTTCATGACTAATAGCTTGTTCTTTCAAAAAGTTCCAAATTGTCTCTTCAAAATATAAAGAGAAAGAGCAAAGGTAAGAGCTATTAGTTGTTCGTTGACCAAAGGACTTGTTTGCCATGATTTGATGAGTTTCCTTAGCCCTACTTTTGATTATAATTGTTATTACTCTTTCATAAGGGCCTTATGAGTTGAAGATTGTTGTTGAGGATGTTTGAGTTTGGTGAAGAAATCATGATGCTTCTTGTCTGTATTCTATTTATCGACACTTCACTCTCTAAACTTGTGGACAGGTTTACCGAGCTCAGTTTTCGCTAGGGGACAAGCGAGGTCTAAGCTTGGAGGAGTTGATACGTCCAAAATGCATCACTATTTTATATCGTAATTCATCCTTATTCATTGATATATTTCATATTATGATGATGTTCTTATGTTGTTTTGGCTTATTTTACACAGTTTGCAACTTTCCGGTGCCGAAGCAGTAGACGCAGGATTCAGCGGTAAAAAGTGGACGCTGAGTTGCTGAAGAAGAATACCTCCAAATTAGCTGAAAATCGACCGAGGGTATTTTCCAGAAGATTAACGAAGACGCGCCGAAGAGGAGCCAGAGGGGGCCACAGGAGCCCCAGGCGGCCACCTGGCGCGGCCCCACCCCTGGCCGCGCCGGGAGGGTGCCTGGAGCCCTGGGGCCCCTCCCAGCTCCCCTCTGGCCTATATACTCCTCGTTACGCGAAAACCCTAAAAAAGAAGCGTTTACGGAGTTCCGCCGCTGCTCCGTGGCGGAAACCTACAGAGAAGAAAAGGGCTCTCCGGCGGGCAGATTCCGCCGAGGAGATCACCTCCCGAAAGGGGAGATCATCGCCATCATCATCACCATCGTCACGGGCATCATCAAGATCATCATCAACATCATCCCCAACATCAGCACAATCTCCACCACTATCCAATCTCACCTCACAAGTTTATCCTGTGTTGTAATCCGTACTATCTATCCTCTCTACTCTATTGGTGTTGATTACTACTTTGTGGTGAATGCTATTGAGTTTTGTTGGAGAAATATCATTATGTCCAGATTGTTTATCATATATTTATCACCTCTGATCATGATCACTTTTATGTCTTGTGAGTAGTTACTTTAGTTCTTGAGGACATGGGAGAAGTTTAGTTGTTAGTAGTCGTATGATGTTGAAGTAATTTGTGTTGTTTGATATTTAAGTTGTGTTTGTTATTTTCCTAGTGGTGTTGTGTGAGTCGAACACTCAACACTTCGCCTTATTAAGGACCTAGGGGGATACATTGTGTATAAATAATGATTGTGGTGGGTTGCCGGAGTGACAGAAACCTGAACCCCAGTTTGCACACTTTTGCACAAGGGACTAATGGATCCTTGATCTTATTGCTGTGGTTAGGCTTTGCCTTAATTTATATCTTGTATTTGCGGATGCTTTCAAGATGTTTAATCATAAGAGTGCACTTATCTTAGTCTAGAGGGTGTGCTAGCGTAGATCCACCCACTCAACACTTATCAGCACAACACTTGTTATCCATGTGTCCTCAAGAACGCTTTAGTCTTTATAAGTTCAGTTGCCATGCTTATTCTTTGCTCAAAAGGACTGGGCCACTTGCTGCTCCTCAGCACTATTTACTTTCCTTGCTTTTAGTTTATTGTTACTTATATCGAAAACCCCTAAAAAGTTATCTTTCAGTGCTTGCAGTTATTCCTTGTCCAAAATCACCTATCAATACCTTTCGCTCCTCGTTGGGTTCGAAACTCTTACTTATCAAAAACGCTGCAATAGATCCCTTACATTGTGGGTCATCAGGCGCTAGCCTGGTGGAGGAGTAGGGGCGCGACAGGAAGTGGAGGCGTGGCAGGCTACAGAGGGAGCCCGACAGCATGAGTCGCTGCTGGGGCAGAAGGTGCGGCGACATGGAACACCTGTGATGGCAGTCGCGCCTTGCGAGCCTGATTATGTTCTTCTTGCTGGAGTAGAGGGCAGACCTCTTGGAAGGTGGGGTAGGGTTTGAGCATGGGGATGAAGGACTGTTGCTTCTTGAACTAATCACCGAGGCCGACGAGGAGAGCATTGATGAGAGTGCGATCCTCGATGTGATCGCCAAGTTCACGGAGTTCATCGCCGATGGCCTTGATCCATTGGCAGAAGACAGTGACCGGAGTGTCTCCCTGGGTGGTCATGCGGAGCTCGGTGTTGAGCGCGTTGATACACGCGTTAGAGTTGTCCTGGAACAGCTGTTTGAGAGAGACCCAGAGCTCGGCGGCGGTGGCGTCATCGGAGGAGACCAGGTTGAAGTGCTCCATGGATATGCGGGTGTATATCCACTTTATAATGGCGAGGTCATCTTTCACCCAACAAGGATCGGCAGGCTGCGGAGGGTGGATGGTGAATAGGTTGCGCTAATGGTAGTAGTTGTGGGCGCCAAGGTCGAGCGAGATCGGGTTGAAGGGGGAGATGTCGGCAATTGTGTCAGCTAGAGAGATCATTGGGATTTGGGGATGGGTGTGTTGGGTAGATGTGCAGGAGGTAGAGGAAGAAGGGAGGGCACCGGCGGCGCGGAAATTGGCCAGGGAGAAGAGAGGCCGAGTCAGCGGCGATGGCGGCGCTGGCGGAGGTTCCATGCCGAGGGCGGAAAACCTTGGTAACTAATACCATGGAAGTTTGAGATATTGGAGAATAATTACTTGTGTATTGATCTTTCCTCAATAGGCTGTTTATGTAGATTACAAGATGACTTGGTGTAAGTGCATCAAGTGCCCTCCCTTTGAGGTTTTGGAGTTTGATGACAAAACGGTTAAGGGACTGATGTGTTTGTGAGTATACACAGGAGAACAGTCCCTGATGAGGTGTTTAACCACCAATGTCGACCCCCCAAAATGTCGAGGAACATTGGAGAAATCGGTGCGTTTCCTGAAGAATGAAGTTGCGCGAGATCCTGAGGAATCAGGATCCTGAAGCGTTCGGTTGAAGCTGAAGCTGAGGACGATCCTGAGGACGTTCGCGCTGAAGACGAAGTTGAAACGTAGTCTTTGCTAAGACTTTTTATACTTCTTGAGTCGTAGGAAAACACCGCACTGTTGGAGGGGTTGAGGAAAATGAGTTCTGTATTTCTGAGGAAGTGCTCAATTAGAAATCCTGAAGAAAAACCCTGAGGAAATCTCCTGCAGTAGAAGTTCAGTCCTCGGGTGTCTGAGACGTTGTTCTTCAGGACACTGAGGTAACTAACTTCGGTTGAGGAGTCTGGAGATCGCCAGTGCGATTCTTCTGAAAATTGTGTGGAGAGAGAATACTTTGACCGTGCCACGTGTTGCGTGGTGAGAGGCTAGAACTTGTCTAGCAACGGTCATTTCCGAGGGCATGAGAGTAATTTCATGCATGGGCATTTATGTCCTTTCACCTCGGGTTGCTCCGCGGCTATAAATAGCCACCCCCAGCCCCATTTATGGGTTGGCTGCTCCGAGAGAAAAACTGACACTTGTCATTTGTGAGCAACCCACCTCTGAGGACACTGAAGAACCTAAGTGAGGAAAACCACCAGCCTGAGTAGTTGAGCATTTCTGAGGAAGTCGGTTCGAGTGATCCGAAGCTTTTTACTCTTGAAGACTGTGATCTTCCAGCCGATGTAGAAGTCTTCAGTCTGAGGAAGTCAAGATGCAATTGTGACTTCCCAGAGTGACTGAGTCTGTGAATGTTTCGGGAGTCTACCTTGAAGACTCACCTGAGTCATTAGACGGAGTCTAAGGACTCTAGTTCAAGGAGAACAAGGTGAAGACTATGTCTTCTGAGTTGAATCTCAGCCTCTCCAACCAGACGTAGAGTTGTCACAGCAACTTGAACTGGTCTACCAAACCAATGTCTTCAATCACTGGTGCTATCTCTTCAACCTCTTAAGCTTTAGTACTTGCTATGTTGACTTCTAATGCTCCAGTTCTCCCTCTGCTCTAAGTCTTCATACTCTGCATCTGAAGTACTTCTGCTTATCTGATTTGAGTTATTTCTGTTGCATTGTGATGAGCTGCCCTAATGATTACATTCTGTGAATTTTTATTTCTTCATCATTTTGGTTACTTCTTCAGCTTCGTATTGCTTCAATCCTGAAGAAAACCAAAATCTGGTTGTAAAATTAAAAATCTCCCATTCACCCCCCCTCTGGTCGATATATTGCACTTTCAATTGGTATCAGAGCAAGGTACTCCCTTGTTCTGTGTGATTCGGTTTAACCACCTAGAGTTTTAGTTATGTCGACCTCAGGTACATTGAGCGTTGCCTCAAACTGCCCCATCTTCGACGGGACAGACTATCCATACTGGAAGAACAAGATGAGGATGCATCTTGAAGCCATTGACAAGGATCTGTGGGATATTGTTGATCAAGGCATTCCTGAAGCAAATCTGATGACTGCTCCTGAAGTTGTCAAGAAAAGCTGGCAGCTTGATGCAAAAGCTCGAAGCATCATTGGTGGTCATCTCAACAAAGCTCAGTTCAACCGCATCAGTGGTCTGGATACTGCAAAGAAGATATGGACTAGACTGTCAAAAGTAAATGAAGGAGTCTCTGCTCAACGAGACTCACGAGTTGATACACTCCGCAGTCTCTTCAACAGGTTCAAGAGGCTGGACAACAAGCACGTGCAGCAAACCTTTGATAGACTCACTGACATATCCAATGAACTTCAAGCACTGGGTGCCGCTGATATCACAGATCATGAGGTAGTGAAGAAACTACTGAGGTCACTGGATGACTCATTTGAGTTCCTATCGCTGATGATTCAAGAAAGGCCTGACTTCAAGACTTTGGATCTAGCTGACATTCTCGAGCGCCTCAATGCTCATGAACTGAAGCTCTATGAAAAACGAGATTTGTACAGCTCCACGCCTAAGGTCCGCGCGCTAAAAGCTAGAGCATGAAGAGTGTCCTCTGATGAAGAGTCTGAGGCTGATGCTGATGATCCTGAAATCCTCAGCCGAGAACTTGCTCTCCTCACCAGAAAGTTCCAAAGATTCACGAAGAAGAATCGCTTCAGAAATTCCTCAAGATCTTCCTCAAGAAAAAGCAAAGATGATGAATCTGTCGAAGCAAGAAAGAGAGTATGCCACAAGTGCAAGAAACCTGGGCATTACATCGCTGAGTGTCCTCTATGGGAAAAGGAAGCTAGACTGAAGAAGAAGAAGAAAGGGAAAGCTGAGTGTCCAAAATGCATCACTATTTGATATCATAATTTACCTCTATTCATTGATATATTTCATATTATGATGATGTTCTTATAGTGTTTTGGCTTGTTTTACACAGTTTACAACTTTCCGGTGCCAAAACAGCAGACGTAGGAATCAGCGGGGAAAAGTGCCCATCAATTGGCCGTATTAGCACATCTCCAAATGACCTGAAATTCACGGGGTGCAATATTCTAAAGAATTGACCAAGACCTGCCGAAGGACACCCGTGTTGGGGTTCGCAGCGGAAAACACAAAATTTTCCTAACTAGCGTTTCCAATAACCCAAGATCTAGCTAGCCGTATTACCGTAACAGAAAGGAGTGCAGAATAACATACCTCGGGGTGTAGTCCGTTGCGCGGGAAACATTCCCGCAAACGTGGCTGGTGTAGTCAAACAAAGTTAACAGCCCCCTGGATGTGTTAGCACCCAGATGGGTGTAGTGCCACACGTGCAGCACCTCGTAGTACTCGCACACGTACGAGACTCGATGACGACCTCCGATCTCTGATCCAACGAAGGTTGCGGAAGTAGACCTCCAGAACCGGAGTTTCGGCAGCACGACGACCTCCGTGTAGAAGATATGCCTCCATCCCCCTATAGGCCCCACACAAGGGGAGCCCACCGTGGAAGAGACGAGGTAGGGGAGAAGACTAGAGAAAACCGATCTCGATTCAGAGTAATATTTATTTTCTCACGAATTTCTGTGTATTAAATATGTGCACCCTGCCCATCTATATATAGGAAGAGGGGAGGGAGTCAAAACCTCTCCCCTAGCAAGGTGGGACTAAATTCCCTTGCTAGGGATAGCCTAGACCTTCCATCCTTCGTCGAATATAGTCATCATTATAATAATCATATCATCCACAACAATATAATAATGTGATAGCCCAATCCAAGGAGTAACAGGATAACAGTTGATAACATCCTAGCATGCATACTAAGCAGTGGCTGAGCATCGAGCAAAGTAACATAGCCGAACAAGGTTTGCTGGGATGTGGAGGGACATGGCTGTTTGGGTTTATTTGAGAGGCATGAATATGAAGTGGTAGGATCAAGCAATCGTTCTATCCTACACCTAGGCGCGAGTGAGCTGAAAGTAATAAGCATGATATATGCTCCCCCTTACCTGATGAGAAGACGAAACCGAAGGTGAAGTCGATCGCAAGCTCGCATCATCTCCGAGAGGTACCCGCTGAAGCACACAAGAAGTAAACACTGAAAAGCAATCAACGATCAAGCACTCTATTACTACAAAGAAAACACGAGCAAGCATCAACAAGGAGGCAACACGAGACATTGCACCTACCGTCGAGAGCGGTTACTAACAGGTTAAGTGGAGTATTCGTCACACACGACGATACCGCACGTTTACAAGGGTTCTAGTTGTGTAGCTACACAAGATGAGCAAAGGTTGTTAACATGGAATCTCACTCAAGCAGGGCATAGCACACAAACATGACAAGAGGTGAAGCATAAAGTAAACTATCTATGCTAGTCAATTTAAGTGGGGCAAACTCCTAAACATGGCATTCTACTAAGTACCCCATGACAATTAAAGAATTTGGTATTGTTCTGTCCTAAACCATATTTTAGGTTGGTTAAGAACAAAAAACAACAGCATAAACACAAAGTAAACGAAAAGCTAATCAAGTTACATATAAAGAACACCCCAAACGGAGTTACGGTTAAAAAGATATAAGCAAAACAAGTTATGCACACATACTGTTAACATCAGGGAGCACACTTTAGAGCAATGCATAAACATGATAATGAATGCAAAAATGGTTACAAATGATATGCAACTAAAGTAGACATGGCAGGGAAGGCATGGCAAATGGAATCATGCAAATAGGCTTCATGAACAACTAATTATAGCCCAAGAAAAATGCAACAAAAGAATACTGGTTTAGGACTTCGTGAAAATCAGGAAAACATGGAAGAAACTGTTATTTTCATGTTGTATAAACAGGAGCAAAACTATATGAAAATGTGCAGCAACATGACATAGCAATATATGGGCATGGAGTAGGCATGATGGTAATCAGGTACAAACAAGAATCAAGGTCATAGGCATAACAAATCAAAAGATATTAAGCATGCAACATGTCATCGGAAAGTTACAGACTTAGTGAAAAACAGAGGTGGCTGTCAACAACAGAAGGATAGCAACTTTGGAGCTAAACATCTCTATGACCAGGAATGTAAACATGACAATGCAATACATATAACGAAAGTAGACATGGCATAGATCAAAATGACATATTGCAATGCTCAATAGCATGCACGGTTAAAAAGATATAGGGCAACAAAGTAGCAACTTTATATAAACATCAGCACATGTTATCAGGGTCACCACTTTGGAGCAAGAAATAATATAGCTACAACAGTCAAACATGACAAGTGATTGCATAGGATTAAAGTAGACATGATTCTTAACATTATGCAACAAGAATCAATGCAATAGGCCTCATGGATGTGTCACAATCATCAACCAAAGTTGTAATAAAATAACAACAGCAGTAGTAAACATTTTGATGCCCACTTCAACAGAGGATTTATACATGCCAATCAATCCAAACATGATAAATAATTATACTATCATCTAGAGCACAAAGAGCACAATCATCCAAAAAAAGAATCACTCCAATCCGATTTGCGAGCTAACGGGAAATCGCTTCGCAATTGAGACACTTGAAACCAAATTTCTGGGACCTAGAAATTTACAGGGGGTTCGAACTCGGGCTGCTCCACGTCCATGGCGGGTTGGCCATGGTCGGATCGGCGAGGGCGAGGGCACAGGAGGCCGGGAGAGTCTTGGGGATGGCCTAGGACGGCGGAGGGTGGCCGGAGGTGGCCGAATTGGGACGCAGTGGACGCCGGGGTGCCGGATCCGGCCGGGATCCAAATGGCGGCCGGAGCTTGAAGCTCCATGGCCATGGCAGTTGTGGTGCTGCTGACCTGCTCGAGGAGAAGAAGGAGAGGGAGAGGGAGAGGAGAGGAGAGGGAGAAGGGCACTGGGACGAGGAGGAGAGGTGGCCGGTGCGGTGGCGGCTCGCCGGAGTTGGCGCGACGGCGGCGGGAGGAGCCGGCGGCTCGGCGCGGCGCTGCGCGCTGGCTGGCCGCGGCCTGGCCGCGTCCCGGCGGCGCTGGAGGTGGAGGCTGGCCAGCTTGGGGGCGACGTGGCCACCATCTGGGCCGTCAGATCTTGGATCTGATGGCTGAGATCGCCTGGTGGCTAGGTTTTCAGATTTGGAGGGCTGTGGGCAGAATTTTGAGAGGATTTCGGGGGTGTGGCTGAATTTTTTTTGCTAGGGGAAACCCTAGAAAAGGGTGGGAGAGTGGTGGTCTTTATATAGCCCAGGTGACTGGCAGTTTCCAAAAACATCCCCGGTTTTTCTCTCGCGCGCGCGGTGTTTATGTTTCTGACTACTGAGGGTCCGCAGGACCTCCGATCCGGGTAAAACTTCTAACTGCGCGATCAGCGCGTCGAGCCTGCGGCGTTCACCTCGCGCTGGAACCGTTCCGAGAACACTTTCCGGCGCGCTAAAAAATATCCCGTTCAATTGGTAAACGGGGTTTTTGTTCCGTTGGCTTCGGCTGGTCTTGTGCGGGTTTTCGCGACGGTGATCGGGTGAAACCCGGTGTCGCAAAGGTCGAGTGTCAGGGTCGCAAGGGTCAGTCTCCGTCCGGTATGAGATAAGAGGGGAGAAAATAATCGCCGATCGATAAATCGGGGATGCAAACACCACAAACAAATCAGGCAATCAATCAATTCACACCGAAAACAATTTTATTTTAATTTTTGTGAAATCTAGGCTGTTACAGAAACTCACTTTCTAACTCAAATTTGGCAACGCTGAACTAATGCAAGTACAATGACTTCAGCTGGTCTATCATGTCATACGTTTTCAACTCTGCATATTGCTTACATAAATCTTGCGAGATGGACGTTTCTATGACACTTTTAGATATGGCGTATGTCCTTCGACGATTCTGATAATCAGTCGTTGCTCGTTCATCCATGTCATTTGCTGGAGGATTTCCCACACGCTCTTTTGTTACGAACGAAAGGTTTTGTCTCTTGAGCACAACCCTAAGGCGTAAGTACCAACTAATGAAATTTGACCCATCCTCACTAAGTCTTTCACCATGTAGGAAAGTAATCAATTCATGATACTGAGACATTTCCATTTTCTACAAACATAATTGCAAGGAACACAATTAATACTAGTTCACAACAATGAGTTCATATAATCACATTATAAATGAGCTCGCACTAAAACAATCATCCCTAAGAAGTTTTAGTGATTACATGATCCAAATTCACTGTCCGCCCTCGAATATCACACGACCGACGGATCAATTTCAAAGGTAGACAAAAACTTGTGCGATCACATTAGGTGTGTGACTCATGCTCGATCTTTCGATCTTTAGTATTCCGAGGCCATATCTTCATATGCCAGGCTCGCCAAATTGACCTCAGTGTTATATGCTGCTCAACAAGGCCATATCTGCACATGGCAGGCTTGCCGAACCCAACCTCATGCGAACGGCATTTAATATGTGTGACACCCGATATGTACGGAATGTCAGCCATATGGGAGAACCTTCCAGGTGGTGCACACTTTGGTAGAATACTTGTGTTTGGTATTTGTTAAGGGATCATCTTATCACATGCTACCGTCGTGTCTCCTATACTAGCAAGTTTTAAGATGTTTGTCCATGGTGGCACTAAGTCTACAGTGACTCCATTTGAGTTTGCTTTATCATGATGAACGTTTACTACTTTCTAGTAACACATAGCAAAGCTATCACTACATCACAATCAAACAAACGATAGCCCCCACTTAGCAATATAAAGTTTAGACGCTCTAGTTGTATATTGCATGCTTTACGTGGCTGCTAGGGCTTTCATAGTTAAACATGTTTTAACCTACGATTCAACCACAATGCCGACTATACGATTGTCTCTATTACACCCCGTACGGGGCCCTCCATTGCAAATGCCACATCCGCTAAAGTAGAGATACAGACATCCCCCAGAGCCACTTTATACGGTACAAGCGGCATGTCAAGCGTGGAACCAGTCTCGTGTAAGAGTACGCGTAAGGTCGGTCGGGGGCCGCTTCATCAAACGATGCCGCAGATGTGAACAAGTACACGTGTTCCATCCGTACAGTAATACTAAGCATAGACCTAGCTCTGATACCACTGTTGGGGTTCGCAGCGGAAAACACAAAATATTCCTAACTAGCGTTTCCCATAACCTAAGATCTAGCTATCCGTATTACCGTAACGGAAAGGAGTGCGGAATAACATACCACGGGGTGTAGTCCGTTGTGCGGGAAACGGTCTCGCAAACGTGGCTGGTGTAGTCGAGAGAAGTTCACAACCCCCTGGCTGTGTTAGCAACCGGATGGGTGTAGTGCCACACGTGTAGTACCTCGTAGTACTCGCACATGTACGAGACTTGATGACGACCTCCGATCCAGCGAAGGTGGCGGAAGTAGACCTCCGAAACCGGAGTTTCGGCAGCACGACGACCTCCGTGTAGCAGAGATGCCTCAATCCCACTATAGTCCCCACACAAGGGGAGCCCACCATGGAAGAGATGAGGAAGGGGAGAAGACCGGAGAAAACCGATCTCGATTCGGAGTAATATTTATTTTCTCACGAATTTCTGTGTATTAAATATGTGCACCCTGCCCATCTATATATAGGAAGAGGGCAGGGAGTCAACCCCTCTCCCCTAGCAAGGTGGGACTAAAGTCCCTTTCTAAGCGGAGGTGGCCGGCCAAGGGGGGAGGGGTGCGCCACCCTCATGGGCGCCTCCCCCTCTTTCCTTTTTTTTCCTTTTTCCCTTTTATTCCCCTAATGGGCCTCTTTCATAAATAGGGCCCACAACACTTTTTAATCATAAATAAAATGTTTTTAATTATTAATTCAATTAATTAATAACTAAAACATATTATTCCTTCTCCCGGTTATCCGGAACACCTATCGGCTCACTCCGAAACTCCTTTGGGTCAACACGGAACTTTTCCGGTGCTTCTTCCTTTATTCTCCGGTAACTCCGATAGTTCCGAAAAGGTCTCTGATTTCATCGAGACCTTAATTATGTTACCCTATGGTCCGAGAACACTCCATTCATGACCGAGATGAGGCTACGGTCAATGATCATCAGCGGAACCTGGATGGCCATAATGACCCCTGTGCGTTCCGGATATCAAAACTGATTGGACCTTACGTCGTATAGCATTCCCTTTTTCATCGATACTGGATTAGTCCGAGATTCGATCAATGACATCCTATGTCTGGTTCAACCTCGTTACCGACAAATCCTTATTCACTCGTTCCGTGATATTAATCCCCGTGACCTAGTCACACGCTGTGCAGCTTTATTGATGGAATCTCACCGAGTGGGCCCTGAGTATCTATCCATCATATGGACCGAGAAATCCCACTCTTGTAACAATACTCCTCAACACATCTCAATGAAATACCCAAGATACAACCGTTATGGCCAGCATATCTCAGTCAAGCGGTGGGATGGAAGTCAAAACATCCGAGAAGATAGCAATTATGAAAGTACTCACGGTCAAAGGAACAGTCTACCACGTTCTGTAATTACGACACTTAACCTTCATAAGTTTGATCATGATGTAATTCTTATGTTGGGTAATGTTCATCACGTCACTCATCTAGTGAGGTGACCTCACAGTCAATAGACTTAATTGTCCATGATCGTGAAACAACGATCATCATGTTGACCATGAACTAGTTATTGATGTAGAGGCTAACTAGGAACGTTGGGTGTTTCTATACCACACCTGTACCATTGTTTCACTCATACAATTCTAGCACGGTATGAAACTGGTTATGAAATTGCTTAGATATATTGGAATAATCATATATTATTTGCCTCTAGTGCATATATCCAACAACCTGGAGGGGGGCTACCAGGCTCCTAGACTCCCTGGTGGTGCGCCCCCAGGCCGCGCCAGGTGGCCGCTTGGGAGGTGGGGCCTACTCCAGGAGCCCCCCTTTGGCCTATATCATCGTCATGACCTAAAAACCCTAGAAGAAGGAGAGTTTTCGGAGTTCCGCCGCCGCTCCATGGCGGAAACCTACAGAGAAGAAAATACCTTTCTGGCGGGCAGATTCCACCGGGGAGAACTCCTCCCGGAGGGGGAGATCGTCCTCATCGTCATCACCATCATCGCGGGAATCATCGAGATCATCATCACCATCATCCTCACCATCAGCACCATCTCCATCTTCATCCCATCTTATCTGACCATTGCAATCCAAGTTGTAACTTGTACTATCCATCCCCTCTACTCTACCGGTGTTGATTACTCTTTTGTGGTGAATGCTATTGAGTTTTGTTGGAGAATTATTGTTATAATCAGATTGTTTATCATATATTTATCACCTCCGATCCTGATCCCTTTTATGTCTTGTGGGTAGTTCTTTTAGTTCTTAAGGACATGGGAGAAGCCTAGTTGTTAGTAGTCATATGATGTTGAAGTAATATGTGTTGTTTGATATTAAATTGTGGTGTCATTCTTCTAGTGGTGTTGTGTGAACGTCAACTACACAACACTTCGCCATTTTAAGGACCTAGGGGAATGCATTGTGTATAAAGTATGCTTATGGTGGGTTGCCGGAGTGAGAGAAACCTGAACCCCAGTTCACACACTTTTGCACGAGGGAGTGTTGGATCCTAAAGTTTATTGCTATGGTTAGGCTTTACCTTAATTTCTCTCTTGTATTTGCGGATGCTTGCAAGAGGTTTAATTATAAGAGTGTACTTATCTTAGACTGGAAAGTTGATACATCTCAAACGTATCGATAATTTCTACTCGCTCCATGCATGTTTTGTGTGATATTCCTATGATCTAGATACAATTTCATACACTTTAGATCATATTTGGACTAACCTACTAACTCAGTGCACCCCAGTTCTAGTTCCTGTTTTTTGCTGTTTTTTATTTCAGTTTTCCCCCATATAAAAAGTGCTCCAAATATCCGAGAAAAATCAGATAAAAAATCAGCTTGTCGGAAGACTCCAGAAGCCCTAAGGAGGGCCAGGGGGCCACCACCAGGCACCCAGGCTGCCACCTGGCGCGGCCAGGGGCCTGGCCGCGCCAGGGAGGCGCCTGGGCCCCTGGTGGCCCCCCTGGCTTCCCCCCTTCGCCTATTTATTCTCCGTCACGGGCAAACTCCAAAGACAAAACCCTATTTCACAATCTCGCCTTTGTTCCGCCGTCGCCGCGCTTCCAAGATCGGGAGCACCGTTAGGACCCTTCTCGGCACCCTCCCGGAGGGAGGATCGACCTCCGGGAGCTTCCCCTCCTCCATGGACGCTTCCTGCATGTGCCGTGAGTAGTCTACCTTGGACCATGGGTCCGTGATCAGTAGCTATGTGTAACAGCCCAGTTTTTGTAAAAATTAAAAATTTTGTTTTCGGTGTGAATTGATTGATTGTCTGATTTATTTGCGGTGTTTGCATCCCCGATTTATCGATCGGCGATTATTTTTCCCCCTCTTATCTCGTATCAGACGGAGACCGACCCTTGCCACCTCGACACTCGACCTTTGCGACATCGGGTTTCACCCGAGCACCGTCGTGAAAACCGCACGAGACCAGCCGCAGCCAACGGAACGAAAACCCCGTTTAATCATTAAACGGGTTATTTTTATAGCGCGCCGGAAAGTGTTCTCGGAACAGTTCCAGTGCGAGGTGAATGCCGCCGGCTCGACGTGCTGATCGCGCAGTTTGAAGTTTTACCCGAATCGGAGGTCCTGCGGACCCAAGGCGGTCAGAAACGTGAGCACCGCACGCGCGAGAGAAAAACCGGAGATGTTTTTGCAAACTGCCAGCCACCTGTGCTATATAAAGACCACCACACTCCCACCACTTTTCTAGGGTTTCCCTGAGCCAAATTTCAGCCACCCCCCTGATCTATCTCAGATCTGTCCAAAAACACCTCTTTTTTCCGAAACCCTAGCCCCTAGGCGTTTGGACCGTCGGATCGGCCGATCCAACGGCCCGGATCGGCCCTGTGCTCCAGCCTTCTCTCTCCCTCTCCTCTCTATGTAGCCGCGCCATGGACAGGGAGCCGCAGCCGCCATGGAGCTCCGCCCCGCACCGCCTGCTCCTCCACGCCGGGATCCAGCGCCGCCGGCCAGCCAGGCCGCCGTGCCTCCCTCCTCTTCCTCTCCTCCTTCCCTCTCCTCCCTTCTCTCCTCTAACCTCCCTCTCCTCTCTGCGTGCAGCCGCCATGACCGCTTCGGACCAGAGCCCGCGCCGCCGCCATGCCCATTGATGGCCTCGAGGTCGGCCGCCGCCACGGCGCCTCGTCTCCGGCCGTCGGAGCGCCGCCTCCACCGCGCCTCCAGGACCTCCCTCCTCACCGGACGGTGAGCCAGCGCCGTCGCGGCCAGGAGCTGGACGAGGACGTCGTCCCGTGCCGCTCGTGTTGGCTGCGTGGGCCGGCGCGCCCAGGTGGGCCCTTCAGCGCCCGACCGGCCCAGCAGGAGCCAGCCAGCGCCAGCCCCTCACCAGGCCACTTGGGCAACGGCCCAAGAAGTGAGCGCCCCCCTTTTTTTATCTATTTAGTTCTGATTTTTTTTCGAGAAGCCGTGTCCACGGTTAAGTCTTTTCAAGAAGCCGTGTCCACGGTTATGGACGACTTGAGACCTACTCCTTGTTCATAGACAACTACAACTGAGATAATCTTAATATAACTTTATCAACGTGTGTGTGTGCCTTGACTGCTTCTTCTTCGTCGGGATGCGAAGAGGAGGACAAGGATATGATAGGTGTTATGTTTGCGTAAGTAGTTGATAGCAAGACTTGTTGGAGGCGATTCCTCATTGAATGCTTGGCTTCTTACCTTACTCTCTAGATCGTTAGCCACTTCATAAATGCTAGTGCGGCAGCAACCTCACCACTTACCCCTTCCTTACCGTAAACTACTAGTTGTCCTAGAATGATGAGCGATGAAGTCCTTGCTGGGTCAGATGACCACTACAGTTGGATGCTGAGTACCTCTGTACTCATGATACTACCCCCAAACTCTTTTCAGGGTTCTTGATCGACAACAGGTATGGTGATCGACGTTTCACGTGGAGACTCGACGACGACTAGTTAGGCGGATCCCGGCGGAGGGCCTGGACCCGTGTGGTTATGGGGTCGATGTTTTTCTCTTTGCCACTAGGCATTTGCTTGTAGTCTGTACTCAGACATGTACCTTCCGCTGTTGTATTGTATTTGAGGCAGTTGTATGCCGTTTTATGAGATGTTGTATCCTTGTATCTGTAATGTTGTGATATCATGTTGGAAATCCGGGGCATATGGCTTTGTCATATGTCGCGGTGGGACCGATATGTGCTTCGTCCCCGGATCTGGGTGGCAACACCTAGATCTGGAACAGTACCGCATATCGGGCCTTACACAATGTGATGTTCTCCTCCCATCTTTGTTCTTCATGGTTTAGACCTCGTGAGCTGCCCTACATGATCGAGGCACTTATGTAATTATTATGCTATTGCTATGCTAAGTTTGATGGGATCTGATGGATTATGAGATTATGTTCAGATCGTGATGGAGTAATATATTTTGTTTTTATCTCTTATATTTTCATTCCTAAGTAATTCTTGCATGTTCTCCGTTGCTGTTTATTGCTTTGGCCAAGTAGTAGGTAGTGACTCCAAGAGGGAACGTTATGCTCGATTGTGGGTACATGCCCCCTGATGACACGCTTGATTGACAGAAACATGAGTCTAGGGGATGTTCTATGTCCACAAGGGGGAAAACAACGGTGCATGTAACCGCGGTTGCAAGGATTGTTTACTTTACGCAAAGTTCTTTTTAATGCAGTTGTCTGTTGCTTTGGGTTTACACTTTGGGTGGGGCTCGCAACTTAATACCAGCGAGATGTTTTGGATAGACATGTCAAGGTGGATGATTAGTAGTAGATGAAGATGGATTTCGGTCTACTTATTTTGGTGTACTTCCCATGCTTATGAGCCTCTTCCTTTCTTTTGTAGCATAGTTAGCATTGCGGTGCGTTTATAATCCTGTCAATTGCCCATCTGTAATTTGTTTACCTCGCATAGCAGTTTTATCGTCTGTTGGGAGAGAGACATCACTAGTGAACATCACGGGACCCCGGTCCATAATCTCAATACTGTTTACAAGCTCATTTATTTTCTCGCATTTACTTTTATTTGCTATCATTATCATTATCCCTTGTGTGTTTGACCCTTTGTAAACAACAAGGCCGGAGAGATTGACAACCTCTTTGAACTTCGTTGGGAGCAAAGTTAATTGTGTCATGTGCAAGTCCAGGAGAAGCAAGTGATTCTTTTCAGACGGCTCATCACTTGCCGAACCACCTACTTATCATCGCCGGAGTCCTACTGGTCGAACTCAACCTCGGTATCTTCACCGAGGGAAATTTGCTGCTATCCTACATCTCACCTTCCACTTGGGGTAACCAACGAAGGGCGAGAAGCCATTACCACTTCCACGCCATCAAGCAAATTTCTAGCACTGTTGCCGGGGATCGAACATCTACAATAAGTTTGGTCCCGTCAGCTCGCCATCAAACAAATTTCTGGCGCCGTTGCTGGGGACTCTGAGTTATAAGATAGGGGAGTTGCCCACTATCTTTTACCTTTACTTTTTAGTCTTGTTAGTTTACCTTTCTGTTTTTATCTTTGTGTCTTATGTCGAAAATTAAAAAAAAATCTGCCACACTTGCTGCTACTATGGGTTCCTCTGAAAACACCAAGTTGTGTGACTTCACCAGTCACAACAACAAAGACTTTATCTGCACTCCTATTGGCACACCTGCCACTTCAGCTACCTCTTATGAAATTAAACCTGCTTTACTGAACCTTGTTATGAGAGATCAATTCTCTGGTGCTGGAGATGATGCTGCTTTACACTTGAATAATTTTTTTGAATTATGTGATATGCAAAAGTCACTACAAGGATACCCCCTATAAAGCAACACAAATTAGACAACAATTTGATTATACGTTGCAAAATTCATAGTAGATGCAGATATATGCGATGCAGCATATGCGTTGCAGACTTACAACTCGTGACCCTATTTTAGTACAACAGATCTTATATGTTGCCCTGTATTTGTTGCAACGGGTCAGGGTGCCGATGCGCGCGGTCTTTTGGCATGTCGTCCTCCTCTACGCCATCGAAGGATTAGATCGTGGTCTCCTAGGATGATGAAGAGCAACAATAAAAGGTGCCCCTCCTTGCCGAGGTTCCCGCAATGGACGAGGTGTTCAAGATACACCCGAGCTCCCCATGTGACCATGGATTGTTGTTGCCCTCGTCGCCTTACCACTAACATCGCTGTTGTCTCAGCGCCTACTCAACGTGAGGCAAGAGCCATACCTGGCTCTCGTGAACGCACCTGGCACCTTGTGCATTACCTCGGACGCGGTGGCAGGATAACATCATCGCAGCACCCTGATGGTGGCCCATGCCGCGTTCAATGTTATACGTTGAATCGGACCAGGTCCTTGTAAATGTCACGCTCGCGAAGGCCTAGGCCATCGAGCGGTCGAAGATCACTGAGGAGACGTTCGCTTGGCGCCGAGGCCGTCTCAATGACGAACTTGGCAAGATCAGTGTGGCTGAGTCACTGTGTGCCACGACCTCGTCCCCAAAAGGGGTAAGGGGAGGGGCGAGCGAAATGGGTCGACATCCGCGATCGATGATACCTTGCGCACATGAAGCCGAGCAGCTATGGGCCTATGGCACAAGCGGTAGCTCGCGGTTGTGGTTGGCATACAGAAGAAGCAATTTGTGGTTGGTATAAATATATGTATAAATGCTAGATGATAATAATAACAAAACTTATAATTAGTTTGGCTTCAAATTTTTTCTCCCTCGTACTTCAAATTTTGTTTAGCACCAATTTTTCATGTTCCATCCATTCTCTCCCGCCAATAGGGAAAAGTCTGGTCGGAAAAAGAGTACGCGCTTCTTTAACATGGCCCCACCTCTCATACGAATCAAGTAGGGGGACTAAAATCAGGTCTCGCGAGGAGGTAACTGCGCCACCAAAATCGGAAACCTCCTCCATATCAACACGGTTCCCTTCCTCATCTCGCACTAGATCCACCGCACGCCCGGCGGCCGGTGGCGGAGGCATCACCACCAGTTGAGCGACAGGTGGAGAAATCAGAGCACCGGAATCCATCCTCGCCATCGTCTAGGATCCAGGCCACCACCGCCCGCCGCGGATCCCCGACCAGCCCAGGTACGCAGGGCCCTGCTCCCCGCCCGAGCTCCTTAGATTCGCCCGCGATTGCTCCTACCTCCTCTCTAACGCGGGTTCGTTCTATCTCCTGATTCCTTCTGAAGGAGGAAGGCGCCCGCGCCCGCAGGGTTCTCACTTCTCAGGGTTTCGTGGGACTCCAGATTTTCCTCGCCCTCGCCCCCGGTGCTGGAGGGATGGCTGGCCGGTTTCGGTGCGTGGCGTGAGATGAGTTGATTTCATTCGCCTACTGCTTCTAGAGATTTTAGCGTAGCCTACTGCCTAGAGGTGTCGGAGGTCCCCAAGTGAGTACTCGTCAGTATGCCTTGCGTTGTCTGTTGCTTCTACCTTCATCTGATTCGTTGTTGTGCGATTGCGTATGGACGCACTTGTTTGTCTGTGTCGATTGCAGGAACATGAGGACGGTCTACTCGAGGGATGGCCTCCCTTGTGTTGTTTGTGTAAAGGCAAGGTTACCTCCCGACCTACTCTCCCATAATTTATCCATTCTTCCCTTTTTTGCTTCTGCTGAGGACGCCCTACTCTACCGATCTGTGCTCATCAATCATTTCACATTTCCCTGACAGGTAAATATGGCTGTAGATTCCGGATGGTAGGTCGTGGCAACAATTCTGCGAATTAATCTAGTCAGTGGCCTGCTTCTTATCTCATCTCATTGCTGCAATGCATGCCCTCAATATTGGTTGTCAGCTGTTTTTTTCACTAACCAATTGATATACAGAGAAATCATGATTCTAGTTTAATCTGACATTGATTCATATGTTTGGTTTACTCATTGTAAAAATTACCTTTGTATATGATATACAGAGAAATCGCAATTGTAGTTTAATCGGACATTGATTCATTCTATGCGTGCTACATGCCTCTCACTAGCGGAGGTCCAACAAGACACCTCTGATTCACATACAAAAAGGGTAAATTAGAGAGAAGACCGACTCAACATGGATTATTATTATTACTACTTCCTTGGTACATCCATTGGAAATTATGATCTAAAGAGTCAAGCCAAATTGCTAAGAAAGCAGAATAAAAGGACTATGTTCTGTGGTTAGCAGCTTGACCTAGACGTCTCAGTATCATACCTCAATAGTGAAAAGTTCATACTAAATCTACTATTCTGTGAGTTTGCCCATCGAACAAAAATGTATGCATAATTTACCTTTTTCCTAATAGGTTGCGATCCTCATCCCTTCACTAGTTACTTATTTCTTGGTGTTGGTGAATGCACTCTACGTGCTATACTGATAAAAGGCTTTATTCTTTTTCTTCAGAATAAATGGATTTAATTATAAAAGATGGAGTTTCTTTCCAAGAATATATATTTGACTACTATTTGGCTCAATCAGCTGGGGATACCATAATAATTTAAAAACAATCATTCTGTTTTTGGATGGGACTGCAGGTGGTCATGTCCCTCACCTTTGTCTTGCCCTACTGAGCTCACATTGACCAGAACATCACGTCTTGAAGTGTATTCTTTGACGTGGCCATGAAATCTACAAGTTGGTGTGTCTAGGACGAGGTACGGTCAGTGGTTTCTTTGTTTCATTTTTGTTTCATTATGTCTTACATTATTTCTGTTTTGATATGGTTTGTACAAAAACCATTATTAAATTTGTATGATAATTCAAGAAGTGATCTGTGCGCCTATTTTTTCTTGGTCCAAGCCTGGTGCATCGGTTGTGAAGCAGCCGTCCTCCAAATGTGTCTGTGTCACAGCATGTTTCTGTGAAAAGCTCACCATCACTTTGCCCTTTTGCGTAATCGCTAGTAGAATTTATATCAAGACTAAGTGAAAGACAGAGGCTTCCCAGCACGATGCAAGTGCAACGAATCCATGTGCAGCAAACTAATTATTGTCTTTGGTATATTCGATCAAGAGGATAAACAACATTCATACAATGCATCATGTCAGACTTGCCTCAACACCTGGCGGTAATGGGTATCATCTCTTTTCAATTGGTTGCCCCATCTATTCCTATGATAAGATTTCTAGATTAATTATTTTGTAACCATTGGAGTCATCTTTGCTTTCTTATGAGAGATGAAATTACTAGCAGAACACAATGTTCGTCCTGATCATGCTTATGTATATACGTACATCTATTCCTAGGGAAATATATTTCAGATGTTAGGAAGTAATATTATAAGAATTTTTTATGATAATATTAATATACTACAACATATTTTAGTGCTTAAAGTGGTGTTGTTAAGACATGTGGTTCACACCCAAAGTGTCAATTTTCTATAGAACTGGAGAGAGTACATATTGAGAAAATAGAACAAGGTGCTAATTTAGAGTATCAGCATATATATGGTGATTATGTAAAGATTTAAGGATATACTGTCAACCAAAATATAAATGTATGCATCGTAATTGCTTTGGTGTAGGAGAAAATGCAACTTATGCATTCTAGCATCAGGGAGCAAACCAAAATTGATATCATAACATAAATTATTTTACTTTATTGTGTAGATACTTAGAAATAAGTGTGTCCTTCATATTTGAGCTTGGTTATCTAGTCACTTTATTTGTTTTTTTTGGCTGAATGGAGAGTGTGCCACCGGATTGTTAGAGATCTTCTATTATGAGTGGTATATTGTCAATATAATGAATGTGTTATGTTTGTTTCAGCCCTTATTTGATCAATATTTTTGCAAAAAAAATAAAAATATATAGCATGGCCGTCAATCTTTGTATATGACTAATATTCTACCTCTATCACTCGTGCATCATATTAACGCATTGTTAGTTAACAATTCATTTTGTTATTTTCCTTGTAGATTCAAAAGATACATGGTTGATTATATGGGTGCGTGGCGAGTATACTGCAATGATGATGGTGCTCCATTTCATGATGATGATAATGGTGATGATGGATGATTTCAGTTTTAGTTAAGTTCTAGGGATGTTGTTCTGCTTGGATGATGCTTCTTGGTTAAGTTTTAGTTAAGTTGTAGGGATGTTGATGGATGCTTCCAGTTTAAGTTCCGCTGTCAAGAAAATATTTAGATTATGAATCACATTTGGATGATGTTCCTCCTGTAATATCAACTATTGTAATCCAACAATTTTATTCAATATATGATTTCTTTCTCTTATGAGTATATTCTCTTTTTCCTCGTTTGATGTACGTAGTTATCACCATTATATATGTTTTGAGCAATAATTTAATTTTTGCAATATATATAATAGTAATATTATTCACATTATGTATGTACCAACATCTGAAGTGTTGCAAATTTGTTGTCGTTAAGCAATTAGATTAGGGTCCTTGTACATTAAGCACCAACAAATAAAGTGTTGTAAATGTCGTTTTGGTGTGTTGTTGTCTTGCAACGGTCCCTTTTACCAACGATAGTATAAGCGTTGCATTTTGCGCTAGCAACACTGGATAAGGCTACGCATCCCAAACCGTTGGTAAAGTCACTCGCAACGCATATATGGACTTCTAGATACCGAAAAAAGGCGTTGCTAGAGGGGGGTTCCTATTGTAGTGAGTATAAAGAAGTAGAAGGTGATGTTGTTAAGCTCAAGTTTTTTCCTTTCTCTTTGAGGGACGGAGCTAAAATCTGGTTTCAATCTTTGCCTAGGAATAGCATAGATTCTTGGGATAAGTGCAAAGATGCTTTTATTGGGAAGTACTACCCACCTGCTAAAATTATCCAATTGAGGAGTAACATTATGGATTTTAGGCAATTTGATAATGAACACGTAGCCCAAGCTTGGGAACGTATGAAATATCTTGTTAAGAAATTCCCTACACATGGTTTGACTACCTGGATGGTTATCCAGACTTTTTATGCAGGCTTGAACTTTACCTCGCGGAACCTGCTAGATTCGGCCGCGGGAGGAACATTTATGTCAACTACACTCGGAGCTGCCACCAAACTCCTTGATGAGATGATGACCGACTATTCCCAATGGCACACCGAACGCGCTCCAACAGGTAGGAAGGTAAATTCTGTCAAGGAAATTACCTCCCTAAATGATAAAGTTGATTTAATTATGTCTCTACTTAGCAAGCAACCCTCTATTGATCCTCATGATGTTCATTTAAATTCTTTGGTTGCTCAGGAACAAGTAGATGTGAAGTTCATTGCTAGAAACAACTTTAATAATAATGCTTATAGGGGCAACTTTGCTAGTAATCCTAGACCATTTCCATCCACTTATGGTAATAACAACACTTACCCTAGCAACAAGAAACCCACTTCTGAACTAGAAAGCATGCTTAGAGACTTTATCACTACCCAAAAAGCCTTCCACAAGAATGTGGAAGAAAAATTAGCTAAATTAGATAATCTTTGTTTGAAGGTAGACAACTTAGCCCTTGATGTTGAGATGCTAAAAATTAGAACCTCTCCCCTTGAGGAGAGCAAGGCCACTCCCATTAATACCATCCAATTACAAATCAATGAAAATATTAGGATGATGGATAAACTTAAACAAAGATGGGCTAGAGAAAAAGAGGAAGAGGATAGAATTAAGAGCCTTCCTACACACCACACAGTTGTCACTATCCAAATTGTTGAGGACACTGAAACTATTAGCACCCAATGCACTCCTGGTCCCATTGGACCTATTAATGGTGATGGTAATACCTAAACTTTAGAAGAAGAAACTCCTATGAACATAGAGGGTTTCAAACAAGTGAGACTAGATGACACTACTACCACCTTTGATAGTAGTGAGTTTTTTTGATAGTTGCACCCTCTCAGAAGTTATTAGCTTGCTACACAAAATGTCTAGAGACCCCCACACTAGCACACTTAATCTTGCCTTCACAGAGCATATCACAAATGCTCTCATCAAGGCTAGGGAGGAGAAGCTTAGGATAGAAGCCTCCATACCTAGGAAGATAGATGATGGTTGGGACCCTACGATCAAAATTAAATTAAATAACTTCTCTTGCTATGCTTTATGTGACGTTGGAGCTAATACCTCCGTCATGCCCAAAAGAATGTATGATATGTTTGAATTGAAACCTTTTGATTCTTGTTCTTTTGGTGTTCGTCTTGTCGATTCTTCCGTAAAGAAACCTTTGGGGAAGATCGACGATGTTCTTATCATTGTCAATGACAACTATGTTCCCGTTGATTTCATTATTATGGATATAGAGTGTGAACCTTTATGTCCAATTATTTTGGGACGCCCTTTTCTCCGTACCGTTGGTGCAATCATTGACATGAAAGAGGGGAATATAAAATTTCAATTCCCTCTCAAAAAGGGGATGCAACACTTCCCTAGAAAGAAAATCAAGTTACCTTTTGAGTCCGTTACACGTGCTAGCTATTCTCTTTCTCTTGATAAAACTTGATTCATCTTTTGCCTTATGCCTAGCTTAAAGGCGTAAAAGAAAGCACTTGTTTGGAGGTAACCCCAGATGTTTTTACTTCTTTTTTTAGTGGTCTTGATGATTGTTACTACTGTAGCAACATCATTCTATCTTTATTTTCAAGCTTTGTGTCAAGTCATAGCCTCATATGACAAGTGAAGTGAAAGTTGTGACATGCTGTCCAGAAAACAGATTCTGTCCTCGTGACGGGAAAATCAGATAAAATCACCAGTTCATCTTTTTGATCTGAATGTTTTACACAGCGTGCTCTATACAATCACGGAACTTTCGTATGTTCTGAGTGTTTTGATTTGAGTTGCAGAAGTAGCCCTAAAAAATTCTTTACTACCTGATGTTCTGTTTTTCACAGATTCTGCCACGTTTTGTCTCTCCTAACTTTTGCAAACCTTAAGTTTAATTTTTCTTTGCAAAAACCTTTTGGCAATCTTGAGAAACAGTATCTCTTCAAGAATATGTTTATATCCAGTGGGGAAAATTATTTATTAAGGGTACTAACCTCTCTAATCAGCTTATGATGAGGTATGTATGAAGGGAGTTTTCAAGTGTGCGATGGAGGATGATGAAAGAAGATTCGAGAGTGTCAAGCGCTCAAGCTTGGGGATGCCCCCATGCATCCCCAACAAATATTCAAGGATAATCAAGTGTCTAAGCTTGGGGATGCCCCCATGCATCCCCTTCTCCATCAACAATCATCAGTTCGTCCTTCACCTCACTATATTTTTATCACTTCATGCGTTATGTGCTATGCTTGGAGCGTCTCGCTCTTAGGTTTTATTTTTAGTTTTCTTTAGCTTTGCTTACTGTTCATAACAAGTTAGATCCCGTCTGACGGGGATGTACCCCGGAAAATCCCATGGCCAGGGACCCTGGGTTAGTTATGAGAGCCACAGGTTGGACGATAGCTCGTCGGCTAACAGGAGGATACGTTCCTGCTCGATAGTATTGATTGGAGATGGAGATTACAGGGGAGCCAAGGCTAGTGCGCACAGGGCTATGGTTTACAGATTGCGTATTGCTTCCCGGATGGCGGACAAGCGACACACGGGGCACGATTTACCCAGCTTCAGGCTCCCGGAGGGAAAACCCTACATGCTGCTTGTCTCATCTTGTATTGATGATGATGTACAGAGGTGCCGTGAGGGATTTGGTGGAGAGAGATCTGTCTAGTCCTATGCGTGGGGGTTGAGAGCTTGTTTCCTGAGTTGTCTAGAGAGGTGCCCCTACCACGCTTTATATAGATAGCCAGGTAGGGTTTACAAGAGTCGTAGTCAACTACAAGTAGGAGTCCTTGTCTTGCGCCTCAAGTCTTTGTCTTCACGTCTTACTCCGTCATGTCGGTGTCCACGAGTGGCCCCTGGTGGGCCGCCAGCCATGAAACGCACCAGGTACCCTCACGTAGAGGAGTCGTGGGGTCACCCCCTCGTCAGTAGCCCCCGAGTGCCTGGGGGACTCGAAGAGTCGCGCAGTGACTCGAATCTGTAGTAGCCGCCGTAGTGCGTGTCGATCATTTGCTGATGAGCAGTCGAAGATGTCGTGAGTATGCTCCCGATGGGAGTATTTGGATGAAGCATTGAAATTGCGGCCCGGTTCGTCTTCTTGTAGGATGTGCGAGCAGCGGTCTTCGGGTGCGCGTCAGCGCTCCCGATGGGAGTAGCCCCCGTGTTGGGGTTCGCAACAGAAAACACAAAATTTTCTAACTAGCGTTCCCATAACCCAAGATCTAGCTAGCCGTATTACTGTAACGGAAAGGAGTGCGGAAATAACATACCTCGGGTGTAGTCCGTTGCGCGGGAAACGTTCCCGCAAACGTGGTTGATGTAGCCGATCAAGTTTCACAGCCCCCTGGCTGTGTTGAGCACCCGGATGGGTGTAGTGCCACACGTGTAGCACCTCGTAGTACTCGCACACGTACGAGACTCGATGACGACCTCCGTTCTCCGATACAGCGAAGGTGGAGGAAGCAGACCTCCGGACGGAGCTTCGGCAGCACGACGACCTCCGATTCTAGCAAAGAAGCCTCAATTCTACTACAGGCTCACACTTGGGAGCCCACCGTGAAATAGACAAGGGAGGGAGAAGACCGGAGAAAACCAATCTCAATTCGGAGTAAATACTAATTTAATCCGATTTATTGTGTATTTGGCTTAATTAAATATGTGCACCATGGCCCTCTTTATATAGGGGTAGGGGAGGGAGTCAACCCCCCCTCCCTTAGCAATGTGGGACTATCCCACATGCTAGGGGGGGCGCCGGCCAAGGGGGGAGAGGGGGCGCCACCCTCATGGGCCCTAGGGCCCATGGCGCCTCCCCCCACTCGTTTTTTTCTTTTTCTTTTTCCCTTTTATTTGTTCCCCTAATGGGCCTTTTTCTCCACTAAGGCCCATTGCACATATTAATTAGAAATAAAATGATTTTAATTATTAATTCAATTAATTAATAACTAAAACATAATATTCCATCTCCCGGTGCTCCGGAACACCTTCTGGTTCACTCCGAACTTGTTCGGTTCAACATGGTACTTCTCCGATGTTGTTTCCTTTATTCTCTGGTTACTCCGATGGTTCCGAAAAAGGTCTCCGATTTCATCGAGCCCTTAAGTGTGTTACCCTACGGTCCGAGAACACTCCAGTCATGACCGAGATGAGGCTACGGTCAGTGATCATCAGCGGGACCTGGATGCCCATAATGACCCCTGTGCATTCCAGATATCAAACACCGATTGGACCTTACGCTGTATAGCATTCCCTTTGTCAGCGATACTGGATTGTTCTGAGATTCGATCAATGACATCCTATGTCTGGTTCAACCTCGTTCTGAACTAATCCTCATTCACTCGTTCCCGTGATATTCATCCCCGTGACCTAGTCACACGCTGCAGCTTTATGGATGGAATCTCACCGAGTGGGCCTCGAGTATCTATCCATTATATGGATTGACAAATCCCGCTCTTGTAAAAATACTCCTCAACATATCTCCACGGAATACCCAAGATACAACCATTATGACCCGCATATTTCATTCAGGTGGTGGGATGTAGGTCAAAGCATCCGGGAAGATAGCAATTATGCACGTACTCACGGTCAAAGTAACGGTCTACCACGTTCTGTAATTACAACACTGAACCTTCACAAGATTTGATCATGCTGTAATGCTTACTTTGGGTAATGTTCATCACGTCACTTAACCAGTGAGGTGATCTCATAGTCAAGAGACTTAATTGTCCATGATCGCGAAACCGCGACCATCATGTTGACCATGAACTAGTTACCGATGTAGAGGCTAACTAGGAACTCTGGGGGTTTTTATACCACACCTGTATGATTGTTTCACTGATACAGTTCTAGCACGGTATGAAACTGGTTATGAACTTGCTTAGATATATTGGAATAATCATATATTATTTGCCTCTAGAGCATATATCCAACAATCTCCCACTTGCACTGGAGTGCTAATAATCTAGCCGCATTTTTCCGATCATAATCATCTTATCACATAAGTGTTCATTGATCATGCATGCTCATGGAAGAGGGTTCGTCAACGAACTGCACCAATTCAGATTCGTATGTTTCCTTTGCAACTGGTATAGGTCAAAAACTCTTTTGACATACCACTCATTATCATATAATGGTTGGATATAAGTTTCGCGGGAGAGTGAGACTATTATTTCACAGTATCCTCCAATGATCTCCTGGTTCAGTCTTTAGAAGACTCATCCATAGTCATATATACTGGGAAATACACTCAACCAGAAGTCCAATACTTCTAACGCTAAACTTTTATCCATACGTCTACTTTCTTAAGTAGTATTATGTTTGTAGTGCCGTGAATTTTGCTCACATTTCTTTCATGTCTTTGGTGATGTCTCTAATTACATATAGACCCATAATATGGCTTGCAATTGTAATCTTGCATTACATTCAAGTCTATTATCCTTTCTATATTTTAGAGAATAGTCCTCAGTATTCCTCATATACTGAATGCATGGATTTTATTCAGATTCTGTGTTTTACTCCTAAAGCACATCGGAATCTGTTCTTCTTCCAAGAACTTTTGAGTCATTCTGTTGTTGCATTCACAATGCATGTTATATGGTAGAATCATATGCAAGAACATATAAGATAACATGTCCAGTACATGGTGCATCTCTATTCTTCCATCAAGACATTGCTTGTAATATTTGGATTTCATCCATTATATAATTTCTAGCCACAAGAACCTGTTTCTTGTCTAGAAGATTATTCCAACCTTCACTTCGTTTCATTATCCGTATCTTAATCTACTCATATAGATTTCAATGTGTAATGTGTTGGTATTTCACATAAAAGAAGATTCTTGCAATCTTGTATTTTATTTGCCTTATGCTCTATATATATCATAATGCACATATGTATATAAGACGATTCTCTATATACACAATCAATGCATATCCATATATATACATATGAGATCATTCTTCACACATATCAATGCATATATGTTTGAGACAATGATCATGCTCCCACTCAAATATATCCATCATATACTCATATATTTGTGGTTCAGCTTTCATCAAGTCATTTTATTGTTCACTATGTCTCACATAATGACAAAGCTTCCAAAGCTCCCACTCAGAAAATGCCCTCTGCATTCCAAGTTTCCGGGAAGTCTTCAAAGCGCCCACTCAGTTTCATGAAACTGCAGGCCCACTCAATATTTTGATCATCACAAAATCACTTGATCAAATCAAGGTTGAGGGTTCCTGTCTTGAGGTACTATAGTCCATCCTTTTAACGAAATAACCTTCGTCATGCCCATTGCAATTCTCTTTCAAATCCCAAATTTGACTGAGATGCAATTTCAGGCTATGGTCCATCGTAGTGTAAATGAAATATTTTATTGATTAAAGCATTCCTACGTTTCCGTAGTCAATCACCATTGAACTTTGGTCATAACCAAAAAATGCCTTATGCCCATTACATTATTCTCAATAACTCTCCAGTTTGTCGAGAATATGAAATAACTGATTTATTTCACGGGACGTGAGCCATCCTATATGTAACTCAATATTATTTCATTTCTCCTCGTGTTCTAGGCTACCATCATTCCTTTGTGTCTCAAGCAATGTTATTCTTTATTGTTTTATTAAGAAGACTCATGATTATTGTTTTGTACAAAACGTATTCATGACAACCTTCTAAATTCAACAATGGCTTCAATTCATATACCAAGATCAATCATCTATGGCATATCCTTCCTTATACAATGTCATTTCAGCGGAACATGCTTCCGTTGCAATACTCTGATATTCTGAAGGCAAGGTCCAGTACCCCGGTCAAAGTTTCCATTATCTCCCATTGGATCCGTGTCGAGAGACTTCTTCTCGCATTACCAATCAAGCAACACACATTTTGCTATTCGGGGAAAATATGTAATTTCAATTGCTTATAGTTTTATTACAAAGAAATTCTTTCTTTTAAGCAACCTTATAACACCATCAGTTATGGAGCTATCATGTCTCGTTAGATTCAGGATGGTTTCGTATTCATGAAGTGGGTGTTTTAACTTAATGAATTAAACAACCTCATTCGACAATAACTATAGTGCTAGGGGAAAGAACGTTTAGACCATACTACGGTTTAGTATGACTATGATTGGTTTAAGTAGTCTAGTACTTTCAACTTCCATCGTAGTTTGTGGTACAACTTCCACAAGTCTTCCATTATGTCAATATCAATACTTATCACTTCGGATCATAGCGTAGTGATATGTATCCTTGTATTCTCACTTCTCACTGTGATTCCTGAATCTCAGTTTTATGATTTCAATTGAATAAAACTTTCAATTAATCATATGAAGTCTTTAATGATAATGTCGGGACCCGGGGTTAGCATATGTAATTCCAGTCACGATACAATCACACGGAGAGCAGAGAACCGTACCCACTTGTCTAAGCAGACAAGGCCAAGCACAGAACGTTCTCGGTAAGCATCGAACGTGAGGGGCATCCCATCCAGGCCGGAGGATCAACTGAGATGGGTCCTCATCGCCCGCTCACAAGTCTAAATGATTATGGGTGGTGAAATCCCATACTCGTAGACAAGTCGCCTCAACCATGTTATCGATTGAATCCTAACTCTTACATAGACTTACTCCAGCCCGATCACTTAGTCGGGGTCTAGGGCGGGCTCGATCATAAAACAAAGTGTGCACGTGACAGAGTCACGATCAATCGCATCGCGATGCCCCAAGCTGCGCACATTTAAGGGCCACTTGGTGTATAAAAGACCGCCAGCCAGAACACAACTAAGGTCTCGAAAACCCATACTAAGACATGCATGTTATAGACATACACGCAACACACATGCCTAGTATGAACAACAGGTATCATCACATAACTCTACAAAGTGTATCTTTATTGACTTACACATAGAGCATACAAAGATCACATGTCTGTGATCAACATTACATCATACAACGGAAGCAAATTAGGTCCGAGTACAGAAAAGTTTAACAAATGGCTGAGAGAAGCCTTGTAAACATACATGCCCTTCGACGAGGGACCAGACTGCTGTTTGGAACTATACTACCAAGGTCAACGTCGAGCTTCACGAAGGTGACTCCATCGGGGTCCGGGTTCTCATCTAAAACATAGAATAAGCAAACGTGAGTACAAAGTCGTACTCAGCAAGACTTACATCAGATCTATACTACTCATGCTCAAGTATCAAGGTAAAGGAAGGTGGGGTTTCACATGCAGAAGTGCCAGCTTTGACTTGGCTAGTCCTGTACTACAAGTACCAGACTTGAGGTAAGAAGCGTACACGAGTCCACTACCAAGTCTCCAACCAATACACCAGTATGGATACTTCCTCGACTTCCCCACGAGAAAGCACGCCATAGCACTCACGCTTATCTTGCGAGTTTTATAAGTATCCATTCAAGTTGTCTATGATCAAGTAAAGGTCTCCAAGTAGTCCATAACCGCGGACACGGCTATTCGAATAGTTCATTAACCCTACAGGGGTGTACATCTTCACACGCGTGTCATCACTTATCGCCTCATTCTTGTCACCCTTCAAGCGAGTGTCGGACGTGGATGAAACCAAGGCACTACCCTCACATCACCTCCTCTAATCCAGGAGTCGACTACCTGAGTTTGTCACCGCTCGAGAGTCCGGCCGGTTCCACGAAACGAACTCAGATAATGCAAGGGACCGAGACGCCACCTTTGACAGATGGTTTCACTGTCTCACAGCTCCACCCACATATCTATGCATAAGTCAAATGGAAAGCCCGAATCTAGTGTGACTCCTGGACCCGATCGGGTACGTAAAGAGGCCAAACGGGGCTCCCATAAAACCTACATGTGGTCATACTCTTTGTCTTGGATCACAAAACAGGAACTCGGGGCCTAGGGCAGTGTTCAACGAGACAACCCACTGTGTACTCCTACACAGCCTCTCATTGTTCACCTTTGTTTAGGGTGGATTCACCAACACGTTATCATCAGCACCACTGTGTTCATTCCATCCCGACTCACAATCATAACATCCTCATTGTATCAATAAGCAGCAATAAGCAGTAACAGTTGCAGGGGCCACATGCTCATCATTCAACTCCTAAATCTGCTAGGATTGTGGTTTGCTTAATACGGTGACAAAATGATAGGTCATGCATCGGAATGGGGTCAACTATGCGAAAGAACGTGTCTCGGTGATCTCCTAAACATGCATAAGCGAGACTGAGAGGGAAGTAGGATTTTATAGACATGATCAATGGGGTTTGCTTGCCTTGCTGACGAGGTTCAGTATCGGGGTCTTCAACGAAGGGGGTGGCCTCCGGTTCCAGTTCCACTTCTATTAGCAACATGACAAACATAGGATCAAAATAAATTACAATGCACAATCACATGAATAAGATTGCAATGGTGATGTTCATGGTTGCAATGTGGGTACAATTCCATTTAAAAGAAGTGGAATGCAAAATCATTTGCAAATTCACTCCAAATTTGAATTCAAAAGAACTCCATATGCATGTTTGCTACTGTTCACCCATTTTAAAATGGTCAAACATAAAAACAAAGTGCATATTATTAATCCTTGCATTTTCCTGATAATTTTTCATATATTATATGTCCAATTTGGAGTTAATATGAATTAGTTATGATTTTCCAAAGTTTAATTGATTTTCTGGATTTTTCTGATTTTCTTTAATTCTTTTAATTTCTGGAATTTGTTTATTGCATCAGCATGACCTCAGCATGACATCAGCAGGGCTGACATGTGGGCCATGCCTGTCAGTGGCTCACTGTTAATTTCTGTTTGGATTTAAATTAAACAGAGGTTAAGGGGGGGCTGGCCCCACTTGTCATTGGGATGGGGAGGGGATTAGCTGGCTAATGGCCTTGGGCCCACTGTCCAGAGAGAGAGAGAGAGGAGGGGTTAGGGCTCGGTTAATGGCCAGCTCGCCGGAATACGGCCGGAGCTTCGCCGGAGTTGCCAAATCGGGCACGGGGCGGGGTTTGGTGGTATGTGCGTGCTCCTCGCGGGCTTCCGAAGGCAACCGAGTAGGAGGGGGTCAAGATCGAGCTCCAGGGCAACGGCTATGGCGTTGGCCGCGGCGTGCTGGCCACTGGCCCGACGGAATTGGCGATGTCGTGCGCCAAATGGAGCTTGAAAGGGCTGGGGAGGAAGAGGAGCTCACCAGGAGCACGCCTGTGCTGGTTAGAGAGGTTGGGGAGGTCGAACGGCGAAGCAATCGACGAGGAACTCCGCGGCGGCCGGCGGCAAGTTGGTGAACCTGGTGTCGCGTGTAGAGGTTGCCCGGCTCGATTAGTTGAGGGATTCGACGGAGAGGGCAGCGGCGCTTCGCCTGGACACGGTGGCAGCGGCTGAGGAGGAGGGTGGCCACGGTGGCGCAGCGAGGTGCTGCGGCGTGCTCTCGGGTTCTCGCTAGAATGGAGAAGCAGAGAGGGGTAGAGCGAGCGTGAGGTAGGGGAAAAGGATGTGGGGTCCTCGGGCAGCTGCGTGGCGTCCTGTGGGAGAAGGGGAGGGCCTGGAAGCTCCTCGGTGGCCTGCGCGGCGGTGAGCGCGCCACCGAGCTGCTTCGGACGCCGGGGAGGAAGACGACACCGGGGGGCAGGTGGGCTGGGCCAGGGGTACGGTTAGTTGGGCCAGGTGGCTAGGGGGGTGGGCTGGGTTTTCTTTTATTCTTTTCTCTGTTTTATGTTTCTGTTTTCTATTTTTCTTTGCTTTCTTTTGCTCCAAACAAAAAGCAGAGCATTTTTATTAAATGCCCAATTATTTTTATAAATCTTAGGTGACTAGTAGCAAGTCACTTGTAGAATTTGAGCATTTTTGAAATTCAAAACATTTGAATTTCAATTCAAATAGGGGTCAAATTTAATTTCCAGGGCACATTTTGAATTTTTGGATATTCCATGGGCATGGGAAAATACCCAAACCACTTTTTAAATGATCAGCATCATTTATAGGAATTTTCCAAATGTTCAAATGATTTTTGGAAAAAGAATTTTATCTGGCCATTTGAATTAATTTCTCAGGGCTTGATGCTTCCCCATTTTTGAATTTCTTTTGAATTTTTTCATGATGCAAAGGGCAAAAACAAACCCTAGCACTTACCCTAGTTGGGGTTCTGACAGATAACTCACGTGCCCATTTAGTACATCATTTATGTATAATGATTGGCACAAGTTCTACTTGCTAGAACCTTGTCATGGTTATATTTATTGCAGAGGTTCATAGATCGTGTATCTAATCCATATCATGCAATCAAGTTATGACTTTCATTCGATAATGAACTCACAAGTTAATAGATCATACATTTAATGAATTCATTAGTTATGAAGTCACCTCATGCAATCAAATCTTTGACTTGTTATAATCAAGACAACTTTATCGTTAAACATTGAATATTTCTTGACAATAATAGCAGTATTATAAATGCTTTCTATCATATCATAAATCAAGACGTAATCAAAGTATAAGCACACTTTTATTCATAAAGATGGAACAACTGGCTTGTCTCATTACATGAATAACTTTGTCTCGCGAGATGCAAGACACACAACTAAGTGTTCATACTATAATGATTACATAAGATTTATCTAATACTCTAAGTATCTCCTATGATAGATGTCTCGGCGGAATCCATGCTGACCATCAACTGACTTGATATCCATCAATCCTCGATTTCACCTCTTCCCGTCCATGCAACAGCAGGTCCTGTTTTCATAAAACAGAATAAGTATCAGATACTCATTTACTGCAAATGTTGTATAAGGGAATAAACATTTATAAAGTATATCAAGTATATACCTTCTCCATCAACAACTTCTCCTTCAATGGGTTCAACCTCCAGGTACTGAAGTCTATCCATGAAGTCAGAGAACTCGAGGCTTTCACCTCTGCCGACATAGCCATGGACATGGTCTGTATAGCTCGGTGGAAGCGAGTGTAACACCGTGTATATCGCAGACTCATCTGTGGTCCCATAGTCAAAGTCATCTACGAGGCTCAGATGTATCTCATGCATCTTGGCCAAGTGTTCCTTCAGGAAAGAGCCTTCTTCCATCTTTGTAGAGAGAAACTCACTTTCTAACTCAAATCTGGCAACTCTAAGCCGATGCAAGTTTGATGACTTCAGCTCATCGATCATATCATATGTATCCAAATCAGCATACTCCTCACGCAAAGGTTGCGGAATGCTGGTTTCAATGATACCCTTAGATATGGCATATGTCCTTCGACGATACTGATAATCAATCGCCGCTTGTGCATCCATGTCGTTTACTGGAGGGTTTCCCACATGATCTTTAGTTAAGAATGAAAGGTTGATTCTCTTGAGCACGACTCTAAGGTGTAAGTACCAGTCAGCAAAGTTTGACCCATTTTCTCTAAGTCTTTCGCCTTCCATCAAGAAAGATAGTTCACGTTGCTCTAGTGCATTCATTTTCTACAAACATAATTGCATGGAACACAATTAAGACTAGTTCACAACAATGAGTTCATATAATCATATTATAAATGAGCTCACACTAAAATAATTCATCCCTAGGAAGTTTTAGTGATTACATGATCCAGATTCACTGCCCGACCTCGAATATCACACGGCCGACGGGTCAGTTTCAAAGGTAGACAACAACTTGTGCGATCACATTATCATATATGTACTGTGACTCATGCTCGATCTTTCGATCTCTAGTATTCCGAGGCCATATCTGCATATGCTAGGCTCGCCAAATTAACCTCCATGTTATATGCTGCTCAGCAAGGCCATATCTGCATATGCCAGGCTTGCCGAACCCAACCTCATGCGAACTCCATTGAATATGTAGGACAAATCCGGTATGTAAGGAGCATCAAGCCATATGGGAGAACCTTCCAGGCGGTGCACACTTCGGTAGTATACTTGTGTTTGGCTTTGTTAAGGGATCATCTTATCACATGCTACCGTCGTGTATCCTATACTAGCAAGTTTTTAAGATGTCTGAGCTATGGCAACACTAAGTCTACAGTGTCTCCATTTTAGTTTGTTTTATGATGACGATTACTACTTACTAGTAAGACATAGCAAAGCTATCGCTACATCACAAACAAACGAATGATAGCCCCCACTTAGCAATACAAGGTTTAGACGGTCTAGTTGTATATTGCAAGTTTTACGTGGCTGCTAGGGCTTTCATAGTTAAACAGGTTTTAACCTACGAGTCAACCACAACGTCAACCATACGATTTTCTCTATTACAACCCGCACGGGGCCCTCCGTTGCAAATGCCACATCCGCTAAAGTAGAGAGACAGACACCCCCAGCCACTTTATACGGTACAAGCCATATGTCAAGCGTGGAACCAGTCTCGCGTAAGCGTACGCGTAAGGTCGGTCGGGGGCCGCTTCATCAAACAATGCAGCAGATGTGAACAAGTACATGTGGGAGGGTAACAATCATACAATCAACGCCCACATCCCCGATGTGTTCTATCCGTACAGTAATACTAAGCATAGACCTAGCTCATGATACCACTGTTGGGGTTCGCAGCAGAAAACACAAAATTTTCTAACTAGCGTTCCCATAACCCAAGATCTAGCTAGCCGTATTACCGTAACGGAAAGGAGTGCGGAAATAACATACCTCGGGGTGTAGTCCGTTGCGCGTTAAACGTTCCCGCAAACGTGGTTGATGTAGCCGATCAAGTTTCACAGCCCCCTGGTTGTGTTGAGCACCCGGATGGGTATAGTGCCACACGTGTAGCACCTCGTAGTACTCGCACACGTACGAGACTCGATGACGACCTCCGTTCTCCGATCCAGCGAAGGTGGCGGAAGTAGACGTATGGATAAAAGTTTAGCGTTAGAAGTATTGGATTTCTGGTTGAGTGTATTTCCCAGTATATATGACTAGGGATGAGTCTTCGAAAGACTGAACCAAGAGATCATTGGAGGATACTGTGAAATAATAGTATCACACTCCCGCGAAACTTATATCAACTATTATATGATAATGAGTGGTATGTCAAAAGAGCTTTTGACCTGTACCAGTTGCAAAGGAAACATACGAATCTGAATTGGTGCAGTTCGTTGACGAAACCTCTTCCATGAGCATGCATGATCAATGAACACTTATGTGATAAGATGATTATGATCGGAAAAATGCGGCTAGATTATTAGCACTCTAGTGCAAGTGGGAGACTGTTGGATATATGCTCTAGAGGAAAATAATATATGATTATTCCAATATATCTAAGCATGTTCATAACCAGTTTCATACCGTGCTAGAACTGTGTTAGTGAAACAATGATGCAGGTGTGGTATAGAAACCCCCAGAGTTCCTAGTTAGCCTCTACATCGATAACTAGTTCATGGTCAAGATGATGGTCGTGGTTTCACGATCATGGACAATTAAGTCTCTTGACTATGAGGTCACCTCACTAGTTAAGTGACGTGATGAACATTACCCAAAGTAAACATTACAGCATGATCAAATCTTATGAAGGTTCAGTGTTGTAATTACAAAACGTGGTAGACCGTTCCTTTGACCGTGAGTACGTGCATAATTACTATCTTCCCGGATGCTTTGACTTACATCCCACCACCTGACTGAAATATGCGGGTCATAACGTTTGTATCTTAGGTATTCCATGGAGATATGTTGAGGAGTATTGTTACAAGAGCGGGATTTTTCAATCCATATAATGGATAGATACTCGGGGCCCACTCGGTGAGATTCCATCCATAAAGCTGCAGCGTGTGACTAGGTCACGGGGATGAATATCACGGGAACGAGTGAATGAGGATTAGTTCGGAACGAGGTTGAACCAGACATAGGATGTCATTGATTGAATCTCGGAACAATCCAGTATCGCTGACAAAGGGAATGCTATACGGCGTAAGGTCCAATCGGTGTTTGATATCCGGAATGCACAGGGGTCATTATGGGCATCCAGGTCCCGCTGATGATCATTGACCGTAGCCTCATCTCGGTCATGACTGGAGTGTTCTCGGACCGTAGGGTAACACACTTAAGGGCTCGATGAAATCGGAGACCTTTTCGGAACCATCGGAGTAACCAGAGAATAAAGGAAACAATATCGGAGAAGTACCGTGTTGAACCGAAACAAGTTCGGAGTGAACCGGAAGGTGTTCCGGAGCACTGGGAGATGGAATATTATGTTTTAGTTATTAATTAATTGAATTAATAATTAAAATCATTTTATTTTTAATTAATATGTGCAATGGGCCTTAGTGGAGAAAAAGGCCCATTAGGGGAAATAAAAAGGAAAAAGAAAAAAGAGGGGGGAGGCGCCATGGGCCTTAGGGCCCATGAGGGGTGCGCCCCCTCCCCCCGTTGGCCGGCCATCTCCCCTTAGCAAATGGACTTTAGTCCCACATTGGTAAGGGAGAGGGGTTGACTCCCTCCCCTCTGCCTATATATAGATGGGCAGGGTGCACATATTTAATACACAGAAATTCGTGAGAAAATAAATATTACTCCGAATTGAGATCGGTTTTCTCCGGTCTTCTCCCCTACCTTGTCTCTTTCACGGTGGGCTCCCTAGTGTGAGCCTATAGTGGAATTGAGGCTTCTCTGCTAGAATCGGAGGCCGTCGTGCTACCGAAGCTCCGTCCGGAGGTCTGTTTCCGCCACCTCCGCTGGATCGGAGAACGGAGGTCGTCATCGAGTCTCGTATGTGTGCGAGTACTACGAGGTGCTACACGTGTGGCACTACACCCATCCGGGTGCTCAACACAGCCAGGGGGCTGTGAAACTAGGTCGGCTACATCAACCACGTTTGCGGGAACGTTTCCCGCGCAACGGACTACACCCCGAGGTATGTTATTTCCGCACTACTTTCCGTTACGGTAATACTGCTAGCTAGATCTTGGGTTATGGGAACGCTAGTTAGAAAAATTTGTGTTTTCTGCTGCGAACCCCAACAGTATCCGCACTGGATCCGATGAAGTTGATGTTGTTGTTGATGTCGAAAAAGTGCCACTCCCCGAGCATCGAGTGCGCGTCATGATTCGTCCGTGGTTGATGTAGAGGACGGAGTCGATGCCGCGGCTGTGGTCGATGTCGCGCCCAAAGTCGATGTGGCGGACGGAGTCGATGCCTTGCCCGTAGACGTGCGCAGCTTGATTCCGCAATCTATTGCGGCGACGGTTTCGACTGCGTTTTTTTTTCTTCTTCTTCGATCTGGATCTTCATAGTGAATCATTGTTGATGTAGTCGCCGAGTCGCCGAGTTGTCGATTGCTCGTCGTGTGTTGTCGTTGTTGCGACTCGAGTCGATGTAGAAACATTGGTGAGTCATCCATGGCATGTCGAGTTGTAGTAGAAGCCTTGTGGTTCAAGATTGAACCCGAATTCGTGATTGGAAATTCGCGATCTCCCGTAGATCCAAAAACGCGTTGCAGTGCGAGAGCCGCTGACGGAAATCTAACCGTTGGAATTTTCTGAAATGTTTTATGCTGATGAGGGATTGTATCCCGCATGCTTCCACCGGAGGGATCTTTGAGTTGATGTCCGAGCTAATGTCAGGAATTTATCTGCTGGAGTCGCGCGGAGTTCCGTAAAATTCCTAGAGTGCTTCAGTGCGGGAGTCGCCGACGAAGATCCAGCCATTGGAATTCGCTAAAATTTTCAGAGATTTTCGAAAATTGGATTTTGCATCTTTCCACCGAAGGGATCATCGAGATGAGCTCCGATTCGCCGTCGTGAGTGCCCGCAACAAGGTCGTTTTTCTGTCCTGTAGGCTGCGCGTGAGCGCTTTTGTTGATGTCGATCTTCGAGTGACGCGCTCGAAAATTTTCTTGTTTTCTCCGTGAGCTTTATGTAGATCTTGATGTAGTTGTTGAAGACGCCCTTGAGTTGTGACTTGCTGGAGACGGGACCGCCGAGATCACGATTCCAACCTGTGTAGTTCCCACAGGCGGCGCCAATTGACGGGGATGTACCCCGGCAAATCCCATGGTCAGGGACCCTGGGTTAGTCATGAGAGGCACAGGTTGGATGATAGCTCGTCGGCTAACAGGAGGATACGTTCCTACTCGATAGTATTGATTGGAGATGGCAATTATAGGGGAGCCAAGGCTTGTGCGCACAAGGCTATGGTTTACAGATTGCGTATTGCTTCCCGGACGGCGGACAAGCGACACATGGGGGACGATTTACCCAGCTTCAGGCTCCCGGAGGGAAAACCCTACATGCTGCTTGTCTGATCTTGTATTGATGATGATGTACAGTGTTGCCGTGAGGGCTTTGGTGGAGAGAGATCTGTCTAGTCTTATGCATGGGGGTTGAGAGCTTGTGTCCTGAGTTGTCTAGAGAAGTGCCCCTACCTCGCTTTATATAGATAGCCAGGTAGGGTTTACAAGAGTCCTAGTCAACTACAAGTAGGAGTCCTTGTCTTGCGCCTCAAGTCTCTGTCTTCACGTCTTACTCCGTCATGTCGGTGTCCACGAGTGGGCCCCTGGTGGGCCGCCAGCCATGACACGCACCAGGTACCCTCACGTAGAGGAGTCGTGGGGTCACCCCCTTGTCACCGTCTTAGTTTGTGTGGGAGAGAAACACGCTCCACTTTCAAAATCTAGAACACATCAAGGGATTCAGCATACCTATCTTTTTGCTGTTGTGTGTTCTTTATCTTTTCATAGCTACTTCCATGTTTAGTTTTAGTCTTAGTTTGTCTTTCGCAAGAGCCTTGGCTTTTGTTTAGTTTATTTCCGGAACTCTCTTTAGTTTTCATGTTTATCTTGTTAAGAAAGTTGTTTGTTGCACTGAGTTATGTCTTGTTTTGAAAGTAGTTAATTGAGGTTGCTATTTAATTTTATTAGTAACTTCCAATAGTTTTGAGGTATTGATGTGAGTAATGTTTGAAATTTTGGTGTCAAGAGCTCTAGCCTATTAGTGGTAGGTGTCGTATTTTGGGCAATCCGTGTTTATTTTCAAAACCTACAAAACTAGTTGAGAACTCTAGCTACTAGATGGATCACTACTCTTCTGAGGGGTCGGATATTAGAGTACACTCAAGTACCATGAGTCGAGGATGCGCAAGGATAACCAAACGCCCATACACTCCTCCTCGGGGTACTTGTCTCTTTGTGAGTCTCCTTATTAGATTGAGAGTTACCGATAATAAGTGCATGAGTTCTTCGCACTAATGTAAGTATTGAAAGTTAACACTTCCACCTCCTCATATTTGCTAGCCTCTCCCGTGTCGTGCATTGCCTCCTTCTCACTCCAAGAGTTGTCGTCCACCTTCGCCGGTACATCCAAACCCTTGGCATGATACGCTCTGTCATCATAAACCTCCTTATATTCTTCCTCAAAACAGCAACCATACCTACCTATCAAGGCATTTTCATAGCCTTTCCGAGATATATTGCCATGCAACATCCACCTCTTCATGACTTGATCTTCATGTCATACATGTTCCTGCTACACTAGCAGCGACATGCATTACATTAATCATGATAGCTACATCTTCTTTATGATTTGAGTACCTTGTAAAGTGTGAAAGATATTCTATACCCTCTTGTAAATTAGAGTGTTACCCTTAAGTGAATAAAAGATCCCAAAGAGGAAAAAAAATAAAAGATCCCAAAGAGGACAAATGGGAGTTAGATAGAAAGAGCCATTGAGGCCACCAAAAAATACAAAAAAGTAGAAAAAATAGAAAAAATAAATAAAAAGAGAGAAAGGGGCAACACTACTATCCTTTTGAAAGATCCACACTAGTACTCTCTCTTATCCTTGTACTCCATAGAGAGGATCATGCATATAGCTATGTGGGGACCTTCACACTATAGAACTTGCCTTGCATATTCCAAGGATGAGCCTCCTCAAAAGAGGTCTAGTTCTTCATGAGAGAGCAAGTTATATGCACCCCACTAGTTACATTGGATATCTTTTCAGCTCGCATGTGCATCCGTTGCATGGCAATCCCTACTCCTCACATCATATCTATCATTTGGATTTCTCGCCTATGATTGTCCTCATTGATGTGAGCCTTTCTCTTCCTTTGTGTCTTCCTCCTCCACCATATTCTCTCATTGCCATCCTAAGTGTCAACTCTCGTGCTTACGCTCATCCATTGCATGAGTGCTCGAAATATAAAAAAGGAGTGGATCAAATTGACTTGTACCTGGCTAGTGGTCTGGGACGAGTCAAGATTCCAAAGAAGAGCAAGTGTGAAACTTTAGTAGATTGAGTTCTCAACACAAAAAATACTTTTTTCTCGTATTCCCTATCCCCTCTTCTTGCACGCAAACACCATTTGGAGACATTCGAGTCACGGACAATGAGAGATCTTGCTCCTAATGTTCTTTTGTTGCTTGTTTTAATGCTAATATAGACTCTTGCATGTTATGACTTGAATTGAATTGCATACCTTGATTTCTTTACTTTTCAAAGTTCTTATATGGTTGCTAGCATGACACCACAGAAATTATGCCTGTTATCATTTACCTACTCAAGGACGAGCATGAATTAAGCTTGGGGATGTTGATACGTCTCAAACGTATCGATAATTTTTGCTCGCTCCATGCATGTTTTGTGTGATATTTCTATGATCTAGATACACTTTCATACACTTTTGATCATATTTGGACTAACCTACTAACCCAGTGCACCCCAGTGACAGTTCCTATTTTCTGCTGTTTTTTTATTTCAGTTTTCCCCCATATTAAAAGTGCTCCGAAAATCCGGGAAAAATTAGAGCGCGTCGGAAGACTCCAGAAGCCCGAAGGAGGGCCATGGGGCCTCCACCAGGCATACAGGCGGCCACCTGGCGCGGCCGGGGGCCTCGCCGCGCCAGCGGGGTGCCTGGGCCCCTGGTGGCCCCTCTGGTTTCCCCCCTTCACCTATTTATTCTCCGTCACGGGGAAACTCTGAAGACAGAACCCTATTTCGCAATCTCGTCTCTGTTCCGCCGCCACCGCACTTCCAAGATCGGGAGCACCATCAGGACCCTTTCAGGCACCCTGACGGAGGGAGGATCGACCTCCGGGAGCTTCCCCTCCACCATGGACGCTTCCCGGATGTGCCGTGAGTAGTCTACCTTGGAACATGGGTCTGTGATCAGTAGCTATGAGATGTTCTCCTCCCCTCTTTGTTCATCATGGTTTAGACCTCGTGAGCTTCCCTACATGATTGAGGCAGTTATGTAATTCTTCTGCTGTTGCTATGCTGAGTTTGCTGGGATCTGATGGATTATGAGATTATGTTCAGATCATGATAGAGTAATATATTTGGTTTTTATCTCGTATATTTTCGTTCCTAAGTAATTCTTTCATGTTCTCTGTTGCTGTTTATTGCTTTGGCCAAGTAGTAGGTAGTGACTCCAAGAGGGAACGTTATGCTCGATTGTGGGTACATGCCCCCTGATGACACGCTTGAGTGACAGAAACATGAGTCTAGGGGATGTGCTGTGGCCGCAAGGGGGAAAATAACGGTGCTTGTAACCGCGGTTGCAAGGATTGTTTACTTTAGCAAAGTTCTTTTTAATGCAGTTGTCTGTTGCTTTGGGTTTACACTTTGGGTGGGGCTCGCAACTTAATACCAGCGAGATGTTCTGGATAGATATTTCAAGGTGGATGATTAGTAGTAGATGCAGATGGATTTCAGTCTACTTATTTTTGCGTACTGCCCATGCTTATGAGCCTCTTCCTTTCTTTTGTAGCATATTTAGCATTGCGGTGCGTTTATAATCCTGTCCATTGCCCATCTGTAATTTGTTTACCTCGCATAGCAGTTTTATCGTCTTTTGGGAGAGAGACATCACTAGTGAACATCACGGGACCCCGGTCCATAATCTCAATACTGTTTACAAGCTCATTTATTTTCTCGCATTTACTTTTAGTTGCTATCATTATCATTATCCCTTGTGTGTTTGACCCTTTGTAAACAACAAGACCGGAGAGATTGAAAACCTTTCTGAACTTTGTTGGGAGCAAAGTTAATTGTATCGTGTGTAGGTCCAGGAGAAGCAAGTGATTCTTTTTAGACGGCGCACCATTTGCCGAACCACCTACTTATCATCGTCGGAGTCCTACTGGTCGAACACAACCTCGGTATCTTCAGCGAGGGAAATTTGTTGCTATCCTACATCTCATCTTCCACTTGGGGTAACCAACGAAGGGCGAGAAGCCATTACCACTTCCACGCCATCAAAAGTGTACTATCATAGGTTCACCCACACAACACTTATCAACACAAAACATAGTATCGAGATGGAATATGACGAAAGCACATGACTATCTCTCATGTGTGTCCTCAAGAACGTTTTAGCTTTTATAAGTTTGATCCTTCGGCTTATCCTTTGTGTTCAAAAGGATTGGGCCACTTGCTGCACCTTATCATAATTTACTTTACTTGATTTTATCTCCTTGTTGCTTATACCAAAAACCCATAAAAATTTACCTTTCAGTACTTGTAGTTATTCCTATCTCAAGATCACTTGTCAATACCTTCTGCTCCGCGTTGGGTTTGACACTCTTACTTATCGAAAAGGCTACGATAGATCCCCTACACTTGTGGGTCATCAAGACCATTTTCTGGCACCGTTGCCGGGGAGCGTAGCGCTATTGGTAAGTGAAATTGGTAAGGAAACCTTTATATTGTACGTGTTGTTTTTATTTTGCCGTTGTTACCTTTTGTCCCTATGGACCACTCTGCTCTTGGTTCTTTGCTTGCGGGGAACCGCCCCACCATTACTGTGGTGGAGAAGGCTCCGCCACCTACTGAAATTGTGCCCTTCAAAATACCAACTGGTATTGTTTATTATGTTATAGCTAATCGATATGTAGGAGATAGACATCCGGGCGAACACTTACTATATCTTTCACAACTATGCTCCTTATTTAAGCTTGCAGGCATATCGATGGATTTTTTTATGAGAAAAATATTCTCTCTATCATTAAAAGATAAGGCTTTGGATTGGTATAGGCTTCTTGATAACTCTCATTTACTAAATTGGCAAGAAATTATACCTCTCTTCTATCCAAAGTTTTATCCTCTTTGTGAAATACATCAAGACAGGAACTATATTTATAACTTTTGGTCTCGTAACGGAGAAAGCATCACCCAAGATTGGGGGAGACTGATGTCCCTAATTCTCAAATGCCCCAATCATGAGCTCCCCAAGGAAATTATTCTTAAAAAATTGTATGCAAGGCTTTCTCGCCAATATAAAGAGATGCTTGATGCCTCCTCTAGTAGGGTATTTCTGAATAGAAGTGTTAAAGAAAGGTGGGATCTTATTGAAAGGATCCAAAAGAACACTGAAGATTGGGAGATCGATAAAGGTATTGACCCTGTTATAAATTATGAGCATGATTACATTGAGAGCTATGTGAAAACTGATTACTTCAATACCTTCTGTGCTAAGATTGGTCTTGATTCCCAACTTCTTATTGATTTTTGAAAAGGCTTTGCCTCCCATATTGATTCCTCTAAAAAGAAGGAGGATCAACATCATAAGACCTTTAAGGAATTACCTGTTGATTTTCATGTTGCTGACCCTATTTTGCCTGCAGTTATATATGAAAAACCTCCTTTTCCCGCAAGGATTAGGGAGCATTCTTTTGTGATAGACATATTAAATAAAACTGAGAGAAGAACTGATGAGCCTGAGGACCAGATCAAGGTCAATCCTCAAGTTGCATTGGTCAAAGATCTTGTTACCAGTGATATTATAGATTCCAATATAAATTTTTGTGATGTTTCTACTAACCTTGTCACAGCCAAGAATAAAGGCCCAATTTTAGGTACTATAGTAGTATCTGTTAAAATAGGAGATCACAATTATTGTAGGCTATGCGATTTGGGATCCAGTGCTATTCCCTATTCCCTCTATCAGGAGATTATGAGCGAGATTTCACCTTGTGAACTTGAAGAAGTTGATGTTACTATTAATCTTGCAAATAGAGAAACTATCTGTCCTATTGGAATTGTGAGAGATGTTGAAGTCTTATGCGGAAAGGTAAAATATCCTACCGACTTTTTAGTACTTGGTTCAGTGCAAGATAAAAAAAATCCTATTATATTTGGTAGACCTTTTCTCAAGACCTGTGGAGCTATTATAGATTGCAGGAAAGGAAAGGTATCTGTTAAATTCAATGGTTGCCATATAAATTTAACTTTTCTAAATTCTCTAAGAAAACTCGTGGTACTGATTTTCCTAGTAAGGATAAAATTATTGAAGATATTGCCTGTATTGCTATTCCTCCTAATGATCCTTTGTAGCAATACATGGAAGACCACGAGAATGATATTAAAATGTAGGAAAGAAATGAAATTGATGAAACCTTCTTGAGACAACCTGCTATCCTGAAGCACAACCTTCCGGTTGAACCTTTAGGAATTTTATCACAACCCAAAGAAGACCCGATGTTCGATCTCAAGCCTCTTCCCGATACGCTCAAGTATGCTTATTTAGATGAAAAGAAAGTATATCCTATTATTATCAATTCTAAACTTTCAGTATATGAAGAAGAGCGATTATTGGAAACCCTTCGTAGACACCGAGGCACCATTGGGTATACCCTTGATGATCTCAAGGGAATTATCCCATCTATTTGTCAACATACTAACAATCTTGAGCCCGATGCTAAACTGGTTGTTGATCATCAATGACGGTTGAACCCGAAGATGAAGGATGTTGTGAGTACAGAAATACTCAAGATCCTAGCCGCAGGTATTATCTACCCTATAGCTGATAGTAAGTGGGTAATGTTGGATATATGCTCTAAAGGAAAATAATATGTGATTATTCCAATATATCTAAGAAAGGTCAGGACCAGTTTCATACTGTGCTAGAACTGTATCAGTGAAACAATGATACATGTGTGGTATAGAAACAACCAATGTTCCTAGTTAGCCTCTTTCTCATTAACTAGTTCATGGTCAACTGATGATCGTGGTTTCGCGATCATGGAAAATCAAGCCAATTGGCTGTGAGGTCACCTCATTAGATGAATGACGTGATGAACATTACCCAATGTAAGTATTGAAACATGATCAAATCATGAAGGTTCAGTGTTGTAATTAAAGAACGTACTAGACCGTTCCTTAGATCGTGAGATCATGCATAATTGCTATCTTCTTAGATGCTTTGACCTACATCCACCGCCTGACTGAAATATGCTGGCCATAAGGTGTATCTTGGGTATGCCGTTGAGATATGTTGATGAGTTTTGATTCAAGGGCTGGATTTGTCAATCCATGTAATGGAAAGATACTAAGGGCCCACTCAGTGAGATTGCATCCATAAAGCCTCGCAGCGTGTGACTAGGTCACGGGGATGAATATCATGGAATAAGTGAAATAAGATTTATCGGTAACGAGATAGAACCAGGCATAGGATGTCATTGATCGAGTCTCGGACTAATCTAGTATCGATCACAAAGGGAATGCTATACGACGTGACGATTCAATCAGTGTTAATATCCGGAATTCACAGGGGTCATTATGGGCATCTAGGTCCCGCTGATGACCATTGACCGTAGCCTCATCTCGGTCATGAATGGAGTGTTCTCGGACTGTAGGGTAACACACTTAAGGGCTCGATGTTATCGGAGAACTTTTTGGAACTATAGGAGTTACCGGAGAATAAGGGAAGACATACCAGAAAAGTTCCGTGTTGGTCCGAAGGATGTTTGGAGTGAGCCGGAAGGTGTTCCGGATCACCGGGAGATGAAAAAAATATGTTTTTATTTATTAATTAAGTGAATTATTAATTTAAAACATTTTATTTATAATTAAAAAGTGCAATGGGCCTTATTTATGAAAGAATCCCATTAAGGGAAAATAAAATAAGGAAAATAAAAAATAAAAAGAAAAGGGGGAGAGGGGGTCGCCATGGGCCTTGGGCCTTGTGGCACCCCGGCTAAGAGGACCAGAATGCCCCGTGCTCCAGCCCAGAGATCAAGTCTTCTGGAACACGGCACTGCTTGATATATAACTGAATAACTTTCTATTGCCAAAGATACGGGTACAAGGGGATTTTTACAACGCTGGCGGTGAGAGACGAAGGACAAGCTTGCTCCTCAAGCTAGCCACGGATCTACATCAAGCAGCAGAATAACTCTCTAGCAGCGGAATATAACTCGGCAGCGGAACAACGGCGATGGTGATGAACTCCAATCCACAGGGACACTGGCTGGGACACCTCCTATCTCGCAACCACCGGAACGTCGTACTACGCATCCAAAGCATTGCCTACAAATCTGGCATGACACGCCAAGTCAGTACATTGAATGTACTTGCAAGATCACAACCACGAAAGCACCAAGGCAAAACAGCGTCAACATCATGCAAACAGATAATCATCAAGCATATTATCATCATTAAGACTAATGCACAAACAACCATCATTTAAGGTCACATGGACCCACACGATCATCGCATGATCATGTGGCTTACCTCAGAGTCCTTAGAGACTCAAGCATCGACCATCGCATGGACATCAACTTATATGGATCGTCGCATGATCCTTCAACGGGTTAGGTGTTCTTCTGTTACCACCCAACCAATCCGGTCATCGCATGACCAACAACTTGGCATGATCCTCCAACCGAACTAATGTTGATCCCATGGTGTGACCTAGTGCGAACTGTGTCCAATACCGTCAACTCGGCTATTCGAATAGATTTGTGATACTCTGCAGAGTTTGTGCACTTTACCCACACTATGGAGCTTTTCCTCCATCCAGTACCTTGGAACTTATCCCACGGAACGGACTAGGATTTCTCCAACTTGACCTCTCTACCGCATGCCTCCCTTACCGTATCACTGGTATGCTTCGCAAGTCATGCCCTCGGTATCCCCGTGTCCTCCCGACACCTGCCATCGCATGGCAACTGACCATCGCATGGTCCATAAACTTTGTCCCAAACGGGGACTGCGCGCAATAACCAGAATGGCTCTCGAGACTATCACCGCTTACCAGGCCAGGGTAACCGCGCGCGCATAGCCTCCCCTCGTTGGTGATACGAATAAGAGAGCACACCGATAGACCAAGAAAAGGCCTTCCCATACAGGCGTGTTTGTCTGCACTAGTAAGTTCGGTTCGGTGGCACCTGATCAACTAGGCACGAAACATATCTCCAACAGCAAACACAAACATCAGGTGTAACATGAGCATTTAAATTAATGGCATATCAACATCAGTGGAACAAACCAAGATATGGTTATAGTAACATAATGATTCAAATCATATTTTAGTTGATTAACTTGGTCATATTAAGATGATCAAGATCCTATCATGCAACATAGCAATACCAGGATGAACAAGGTGTTAACATGCAACGTATCAAGATTCATGAATTCCACTAGTGATTATGTTGAAAGCAATACATGACAAGATCATGGCAATGACAACATCTCTATCATGGTCCAATCAGATGATAGCAACATGATCAAAGTATATCATATTAATCATTATTTCATCAAAGGTTCAAGCACATTTTAAAGTCTGTCAGAGCTTTGCAAAAGTGCAAAAAGAAATTGTGGCTTGCCTTTCACCAACAAAGGTGGAGGGGAAATCTCCTGGTCTTCACCCAAGAAAACCCTAAAAAACATTTTATGAAAGTGCACAGAGAAAAAAGGTCAAATACAACTTTACTTGACCAGCAAATAACAACAGAAGATCATGGTATAAAAGCTATGCCAAAATGAAGAGGGGAACAAGAGAAATCCAATGCAAAAAGAATCACTTCATTTGGACTTGTGGTTTGAAAGATATTTAAGGTCAAAGTTTGGTCAAAATAATGATTTAAAATGATTTAAATCATTTTTCTCTGGAAAATGACAGGGGTGACGTCGAATGCGTATTCTAAGAAGGCCTCTCCACCAAGAAAGTGATTCGTGCGGCAAGGATGGCTGACATGCGGGCCCAAGGTGTCATATAAGCAGAGGGGAAGAGGGAAACAGGGGCAGGGGCGGCTTACCGGTGACGAACTCCAGCAAGGAGGCCACAGTGAAGGCTGGGACCAAGACGACTGGAACGGGAGCACCACGGCGATCACTCCCGTACCCAAAACGCTCGAAACGGATGCCATTTGCTAGGGGGAGACGGGTTGCGGTGGCGCGGGGCACTGCTCCGACGTGGGCGTCGACGCCGGCGTCGATTTCCGGCGCCAATCCTTGAGGGCGGTGGCTGTGGAAGATGAAGGGGAGCTAGGGGAGCTCAACGGTGGCCTCAGCGGGACCTGGGGGTTGCTGGAGTGGCCGGGCGGCGGTGGGGGCACCACGGTGGTGCTGGTGGCCGGAGCTGAGGAAGACGGGTTCGGGCCCGCGGTTCCTGGCACAGGAGTTCGATTGGGAGGAGGGATTGTCGTGGGGAAATCACGGCAGATGTCCGCGGAGTCGGACTTATCATGGGACCTTTGCTGCGAGGCGAATTCGAGGAGAGAGTCAACATAGATACGGGACTCGGCGGTTTACCCAGGTTCGGCCCCGTCGATGCGGTAAAGACCTACTCCCGCTTCTTGATTATGATGGGATCGACTCCTCAATAGGAAGAGCCGATCTTATCGATTACAGTGGTGATGTTTCACAACCTTAGTCTCATGGAGATCTAGGTTGTATATATTGCGAGTTGTCTAGTCCTGGCTTGAGGTAAATCTTGGCTCTGGCTCCCGTGGACCTCATCTTATAAAGGTACCGGGTCCCGGGATTCCGAGAGTCTGACTCCTACACGAGGTGGAGTTCTATTCTACTTTACAAATTACTACGTGCTATACAAGGTAAGTTGAATTCCTTCTAGGGCTTCAATCTTCACGCTTGGCACGTCAGACTCCTGGCGGGGTCTTCTTTGTGGGCCTTCATATGTAAGTCGGCCCAGAGGTTTCTAATGCCGGGTCTATGGGCCTGATCCATCCCCTCGACATTATCCCCCAGGATTGTTGTGATGCTTTACTCTTCACAGCAATCTACTTTATTTTCTTCATTGCCACCGGCTCTTCATGGGTTAAAGGCCGACTTCATGCTTGGCGTTGATTGGGAGTCGGAGTCGTCTCTCTTCAATCTTGCTCCGATTCCTTTATCTTTATAGGACCAACTCTTCTGGTTGAGTTGACTAATATTTGATGCTCACTAGGAGTCGAAGCCAACTCTCTTTAGCTTCACATCATCTTCTACTTGAATTTTTTTCTTTGACTTTTGGTCAAAGATCCGTTTTTACATTTATAATCCCTCTGCCCGAGACGCCACTGTTAGAGGCATTCATGTCATTGTGGGAATCGAGGAGTTTTTCCATAAATGTCACCCACCATGGGTAGTTTACCCATAGCATTGATTGATCTTCCTTGTAGTTGCTATAAATAGACATCAGGCAGTTTTATCTTTTGAGTGCTCATATCTTCTTCCTTCGTTTCTTTTTCTCACAACTCTCCATGGCTCCCAAGCTAAGAACTCGTGTTCCTTCGGCGACCGATGACCCTGATTCCAGCGCTGGCACTCGCAGTGGTCGAGGCCGTGGCCGCGGTCGTGGCCATGGACGGGGCCGTGGCCGTGGCAGGGGAAGAAGCACACGTTCTGCTTCGCCGCCTGAATCTCCACCTTCTTCTCCTGAGAGGAGTGAGTTTTTGGTGAAGGTTCAGGCAATCCACCGTTGGGTAAAACTTCCTGAATCTTTTGCTTAGATTGTGATGGATTCCAAACCTCCAAGTCTCTGGCTTCGCTCTGAAAGGTGCCCTCATGGACCCATCCGGGTGGCTACCAACTTTTCTGGCCAGGATTCCATGTTCTTGGAGAAGGGTTGGAAAACTTTCCTTCGTTCCAGGAACATTTGGAAGGGAGATACTATCATTTTCAAATATGATGGTGATGAGACCCTGTGGGCCAAGATTTTTGACTCAGATGGTGATCGAGCCGGCTGCTGCATGGAGAGCTCGAGCAGTAGTGATGAAGCTCAAGCTTCCTTATCTGATGATGAAGCCAACTCTGAAGACGACCACTGAAGCTGTAGTTTAGCAAGTAGATTGATATAAGTATTGCCGGCTTTTGTCTTGTATGCTTCTGATGTAAGACCCGGTCTATGATGAATGAGAATTTTTATTTTCCATCCGATCTGTAAGTCGGTTTTTATACCTGACTTGATAAGATAATATATATGTTATGAGGGCCGACTTCCTTAATATATATGTAGCCCCTGAGTCGAATTGGACAGACTTGTGTCATGTCGACTCATTTATAAGATCAACTTGTAGCCCCATGGTTTGATATGTTCACCTTGTGTGCCAAACCAAATCATAGAATTTTGAAGTGATACTCCCCTAAGAATTGGTACAAGCATCTTTGCGTCGTGCCAAAACTTTGAGAAGGAATTTCGAGGTGTACTCCCCATGAGTCGGTATGTGCATTTGGGTGCTATGACGAATCACATAGGTTTTGACTCATTTGAACTGAAGTTCGCGTTCCCTTTCTCAGAAAAACTTGACGACATCGTATAGAGTTGGCCAATGCGTTAAACTAAGATGGGTTCAATTTTTATTATATGTGAATTGACAAGTTTTTTCAAATCATAGTTTCAAATTGTAGTCCCCATGAGTCGGTGTGAGCATCTTTTGTGTCATACCGAATCATAAAGAATCTTGAGCTATAGTCCCCATGAGTCCGTATGAGCATCTTTTGTGTCATACCGAGTCACACAGGTTAATGCTCACGGTGCATCTTATAAAATGATAAAATAAAAAGTATGCTATGACGCTGATGTATGCAAAAAGAAATCATGAAGGGTCATATCGAAGTCGACTCTGGATTCAACATGCATCATCTTCTCGCGTTTGAGATAGATTATTGGGTTATCCACGAGTCAGAACCTTTCTGTAAGCTGAATACATATGACTAGCGTTCCCTGTACTTAAACCAAACTTGGTAGGCATTGCTGCCAGCCCCCAAGGATTTTTTAGGCTAAGCCGGGTACACGTAGGTCATATGAGCTTGAGCTATATAGGCCAAGATTAAGGCGTAGTTAGCCAGTTCATGTATATGCCGGGATTTCTTCGGATAAGAGTCGATGGGTGCCATCGAGCTCCCCTACTTCCCCTGAATAAGCCATGCCGAATTTTACATATATATGTCGAGTTCTCAGATTAGAGTCGACGGATGTCATCGAGTTCCCCGATTCCTCTGAGTAAGAGATATACATGCTCAGTTCCCCGATTCTTTATGATTTGAGTACCTTGTAAAGTGTGAAAGATCTTCTATACCCTCTTGTAAATTAGAGTGTTTCCCTTAAGTGAGGAAAAGATCCCAAAGTGGACAAAATAAAAGATCCCAAAGAGGACAAATGAGAGTTGAATAGAAAGAGCCATTGAGGCCAGAAAAAATTAAAAAAAATAGAAAAAAGAGAAAAATAAATAAAAAGAGAGAAGGGGGCACAATACTATTCCTTTTGAGAGATCCACACTCGTACTCCCTCTTATATCTTGTACTCCATAGAGATTATGATTCATGCATATAGCTATATGGGGACCTTCACACTATAGAACTTGGCTTGTATATTCCAATGATGAGCCTCATCAAATGAGCTCTAGGTCTTCTTCAGCAAGCAAGTTGGATGCACCCCCACTAGTTCCATTGGAGAGCTTACCTTAGCTCACATGTGCATCTGTTGCATGGCAATCCCTACTCCTCACATCATATCTATCATTTGGCTTTCTCTCGCCTATGATTGTCCTCATTTATGTGAGCCTTTCACACCTTTTTGTCTTCCTCCTCCACCATATTCTCTCTTTGCCATCCTAAGTGTCAACTTTCTTGCTTACGCTCATCCATTGCATGAGTGCTCAAAATTTTGAAAAGGAGTGGATCAAATTGGCTTGTACCTGGCTAGTGGTCTGGGGACGAGTCAAGATAAGATTCCAAAGAAGACCAAGTGTGAAACTTTAGTAGATTGAGTTCTCAACAATTTTTTTTTTCTCGTATTCCCTATCCCCCTGCTTGCACGCAAACACCATCTGGAGACATTCGAGTCACGGACAGCGAGAGCTCTTGCACCTTTTCTTCTTTTGTTGCTTGTATGAATGCTAATATAGACTCTTGCTTGTTAAGACTTGAATTGAATATCATGCTTTGATTGCTTTACTTAAAAGTCCTTATATGGTTGTGTGGCATGTCACCACATAAATTATGCTTGTTATCATTTACCTACTCGAGGACGAGCAGGAATTAAGCTTGGGGATGTTGATACGTCCCAAACTTATCTATAACTTCTTCTTGCTCCATGCATGTTTTGTGTGACTTTGCCATGATTTGCTTGAACTTTCATACACTTTTGAGCATATTTGGACTAATCTATTAACCCAGTGCACCCAGCTGCCAGTTGCTGTTTTCTGCTGTTTTTGTATTTTAGGTTTTCCGGCCATTAAAAGTGCTCCAAAAAATCGGATAAAAAATCAGCGACCCGGAAGCTTCAGGAATCACCAAGGTAGTGGAGGGGGGCCACCACAGGGACTCCAGAAGGGTCCCTGGCGCGGCCCCAACCTAGGCCGCGCCAGGGGGCCTCCTGGCTGCCCTATGGGTCCCCTCGATGACCCCCTCCGCCTATATTTAGCCCTCGGGGTGGAAACCCCTAATATCAAAGTACTTTTTCCAGAAGCGATTCCGATCTCCGCCGCCATCGCCGACAAGCTTCGGGGGACCAGAATGCCTTTGACGACACCCTGCTGGGACGGGGAAGTGCCCCCGGATTCATCTCCATCGACGTTGCTTCCTCCCTCCATGAAGCGGGAGTAGTTCTCCCTCGGGGCTGAGGTTTCTACCAGTAGCTATGTGTTCTCCTCTCTCTCCCATGATGTGATCTTCGTTGTGATCATAGCCTATGTTAATCTAGGGTGATCCCATGATATTTCCCCTTCCTCTATGTATTGGATTGATGTACTCACTTGATCTTATCTAGTATAATCCCCGAGACCATGGTGACAGTGGTCTATTGGACATGGGTTAGAAGAATATTATCATGAGTGATTTCCTCTTTTGTGTGTGGATTGAAGATTGAGAGTCTCTTGGTGCTTGTCTTTGACTATCCTTGAGATATGTTGTGGTGATTGTGGTACTCTCTTTGGATGGCCGCGGTGACATTGGGAAATCCATAGATTGAGAACTACCAACTTTGAGGTGTGCTTTTGTAGCCCTACATAGTTCTCGTCCTCTCTTGACCACAAAGGAATGACCTCCGAGTACGTCTCCATTGCATGTTTTATGGGAAATATCATGTGATTAGACTATGTTAATGTTGTTGAGAGTTGCCACTATTGAAAGTATGAAGCCTAGGCCTTGTTTCCATCATTATTACACCGTTTTCACTCACTTTTGTTACATGTTTCCTTGCTGCACTTTTTATTACCGATTTATATTACTTTGTTTTGCCACACCTATCACCCATATTTTACCATCTCTTCGCCTAACTAATGCACCTATACAACTCCTAGTTGTATTAGGTGTGTTGGGGACACAAGATATTTCTTGTATCTTAATTGCAGGGTTGCTTGAGAGAACATCTTCAACCTCTACTTCCCTGAGTTCGATAAACCTTAGGTCATCCACTTGAGGGAAATTGCTGCTGTCCTACAAACCTATGCGCTTGGAGGCCCAACATAGTCTACAAGAATAGAAGCGTGCGTAGACATCAAGCTATTTCTGGCGCCGTTGCCGGGGAGGTAAGTGTTGAAGGTATATCTTTAGATCTTGCAATTAAATCTTTTCGTTTCTTGTTTTTATTTTCACTAGTTAGGCTTTATGGAAAACAACAAAACAATTATGAGAGAGCTTTATGAGCTCTACCTTGAGTTGGGACATGAAGTGTTTGAAGAGAAAATCAAAAATCCTATGGAGCTTTATTATTTGCATAACACTCATGATAGTAGTAATGTTATTTGCATGTCTTCTTTGAATACTTTTGATGCTAATGATATGCAACGCTATAAGCTTGGGGATGCTACATTTGATGAAGATGATCTTTTTAGCCCCCCAAATTTTGATGAGGAAATTTATTTTGATGATACTTCGCCTCCTATCTATGATGATTATTGTGATGACACTTATGCTATAAAGAATAAATGTTTGCAAGTGTATCATGATAAGAATGATTCATGTGATAGCTATTTTCTTGAGTTTGCTCCCACTATTACTAACGAGAAGGATTTTGCTTATCTGGAGAGTAATAAATTTTCTATGCTTGTGGATCACGATAAGAATGCTTTATGTGATACTTATATTGTTGAGTTTATTCATGATCCCACTGGAAATTATTATGAGAAGGGAACACATGCTTATAGATATTTCAATAATATCAAGTTCCTCTCTTTATGTTGAAGGTTTTGAAGCTGCACTTGTTTTGCCTTCCTATGCTTATTGCTTTGTGCTTCAATGAATTATTCTATTGCAATATTCCTATGCATAGGAAGCATGTTAGACTTAAATGTGTTTGTTATTTGCTTCTTGATGCTCTCTTTTGTTCTTCAACTCTTATTCCTTATTCCTATGAGAGCATCATTAAAATCTTAAGCCTATCTTTATGGCTATAATGAAAGAGATCTAGGAAGATAACCCTTGTTATCTTTAGTTTGAGTTTTTACTTTCAGTTTTTAGTGGTCTTGATGATTGTTACTACTGTAGCAACATCATTGTATCTTTATTTTCAATCTTTGTGCCAAGTCTAGTCTCCGATTGCAAGAAAGTTCAAAAGTTGTGACATGCTGTCCAGAAAACAGATTCTGTCCTTGGACGAAAAAATTAGCCTAAAATCACCAGATCATCTTTTTGATCTGAATTGTTTTGACAGCGTGCTCCATACAATTGAATTTCGAGCATCTGTTCTGAGTTTTATTATTCGAGTTGCAGAAGTACCCCTAAAAAATTCTTTACTACCTGCTGTTCTGTTTTTCATAGATTCTGCCACGTTTTGTCTCTCCTAACTTTTGTAAACCTTAAGCTTGCATTTTCTTTGCAAAAACTTTTTGGAAATCTTGAGAAACAGTAGCTCTTCAAGAATATATTTATATCCAGTGGATTTTTTTTACTTATTAAGGGTACTAACCTCTCTAATCAGCTTATGATGAGTTATGTATGAAGGGAGTTTTCAAGTGTGCGATGGAAGATGATGAAAGAAGATTCGGGAGTGTCAAGCGCTCAAGCTTGGGGATGCCCCCATGCATCCCCAAAAAATATTGAAGGATACTCAAGAGTCTAAGCTTGGGGATGCCCCCGTACATCCCCATCTCCATCAACAATCATCAGTTCGTCCTTCGTCTCACTATATTTTTATCACTTCATGCGTTATGTGCTATTCTTGGAGCGTCTCGCTCTTAGGTTTTATTTTTAGTTTTCTTTAGCTTTTCTTGCTGTTCATAACAAGTTAGATCCCGTCTTACTTGTTGTGGGAGAGAAACACGCTCCACTTTCAAAATCTAGAACACATCATAGGATTCTTCAAGCCTATCTTTTTGCTGTTGTGTGTTCTTTATCTTTTCGTAGCTACTGCCATGTTTAGTTTTAGTCTTAGTTTGTCTTTAGAAAGAGCCTTGGCTTTTGTTTAGTTTGTTGCTGGAACTCTCTTTAGTTTTCATGTTTATCTTGTTAAGAGAGTTGGTTGTTTCACTGAGTTGTGTCTTGTCTTGAGAGTAGGTAATTGAGGTTGCTATTTAATTTTAGTAGTAACTTGCAATAGTTTTGAAGTATTGATCTGAGTAATGTTTGAACTTTTGGTGTCAAGAGCTCTAGCCTATTAGTGTTAGGTGTCGTATTCTAGGCGATCCATGTTTATTTTCAAAAACCTAAAAAACTAGTTGAGAACTCTAGCTACTAGATGGATCGCTAATCTTTGGAGGGATCGGATATTAGAGTACACTCACGTACCATGAGTCGAGGATGCACAAGGATAACCAAACCCCCATACACTCCTCCTCGGGGTACTTGTCTCTTTGTGAACCTCCTTATTAGATTGAGAGTTACCGATAATAAGTGCATGAGTTCTTCGGACTAATGTAAGTATTGAAAGTTGACACTTCCACCTCCTCATATTTGCTAGCCTCTCCGGTGCCGTGCATTGCCTCCTTCTCACTCCGAGAGTTGGCGTCCACCTTCGCCGGTACATCCAAACCCTTGGCATGATACGCTCTCTCATCATAAACCTCCTTATATATTTCCTCAAAACAGCCACCATACCTACCTATCAAGGAATTTCCATAGCCTTTCCGAGATATATTTCCATGCAACATCCACCTCTTCATGACTTGGTCTTCATGTCACACATGTTCCTGCTACATTGGCAGCGGCATACATTGCATACATCATGATAGCTACATCTTATTTATGATTTGAGTACCTTGTAAAGTGTGCAAGATCTTCTATACCCTCTTGTAAATTAGAGTGTTGCCCTTAAGTGAGGAAAAGATCCCAAAGTGGACAAAATAAAAGATCCCAAAGAGGACAAATGAGAGTTAAATAGGAAGAGCCATAGAGGCCACCAAAAAATAGAAAAAAGAGACAAAAGAGAAAAAGAAATAAAAAGAGAGAAGGGGGCACACTACTATTCCTTTTGAGAGATCCACACTCGTACTCGCTCTTATATCTTGTACTCCATAGAGATTATCATTCATGCATATAGCTATGTGGGGACCTTCACACTATAGAACTTGGCTTGTATATTCCAATGATGAGCCTCCTCAAATGAGCTCTAGGTATTCTTGAGCAAGCAAGTTTGATGCACCCCCACTCGTTCCATTGGAGAGCTTACCTTAGCTCACATGTGCATCCGTTGCATGGAAATCCCTACTCCTCACATCATATCTATCACTTGGCTTTCTCTCGCCTATGATTGTCCTCATTGATGTGAGCCTCTCACACCTTTTTGTCTTCCTCCTCCACCATATTTTCTCTTTGCCATCCTAAGTGTCAACTTTCTTGCTTACGCTCATCCATTGCATGAGTGCTCAAAATATCGAAAAGGAGTGGATCAAATTGACTTGTACCTGGCTAGTGGTCCGGGGACGAGTCAATATAAGATTCCAAAGAAGACCAAGTGTGAAACTTTAGTAGATTGAGTTCTCAACAAAAATAATTTTTCTCGTATTCCCTATCCCCCTGCTTGCACGCTGATACGTCCCAAACATATCTATAATTTCTGCTTGCTCCATGCATGTTTTGTGTGACTTTGCCATGTTTAGCTTGAACTTTCATACACTTTTGAATCTATTTGGACTAACCTATTAACTCAGTGCACCCAGTTGCCAGTTTCTGTTTCTGCTGTTTTTGTATTTCAGGTTTTCCGGCCATTAAAAGTGCTCCAAAAATTCCGGGAAAAATATAAAAAAAATCAGCACAACAGAAGCTTCCGGAATCACCAAGAGAGGGAAGGGGGCCACCACCAGGCAGCCAGGAGGGCAGGTGGCGCGGCCCCACCCTGGGCCGCGACAGGCACCCTCCTAACTGCCTCGTGGGTCCCCTCGACGCCCCCTTCGCCTATATTTACCCCTCGGGGTGGAAACCCCTAATACAGACTCCTCTTTCGCGATCTCGGCTCTGTTCCGCCGACGCCGCCGTTTCTAGATCGGGGCTGCCTGGAGAAGATGCTCCGGCACCCTGCCGGGAGAAGCTACCCCCTCCGGGAGACCCTCCATAGCCATGGACGACTCCCGTATTTACCGTGAGTAGTTTCCCTTGGACCATGGGTCCGTGACCAGTAGCTATGTGATCTATCTCTACCCCTTTTGAGCTTCCACTTTCGAGTCCTCGTGAGCTGCCTCACATGATCGAGGAATCTATGTAATTTCTGCTGTTGCTATGCTGAGGTTGTTGGGATCTGATGGATTATGAGACTATGTTCAGATTGTGATGAGTAATATATTTGGTTCTTCTCTTTTATATTTTGTTCTTGAGTAAATTCTTGCATGTTCTCCGTTGCGGTATTTGCTTTGGCCAAGTATTTTATTTGCAACTCCAAGAGAGAGCGTTATGCTCGATTGTGGGTTCAGCCCCTCGATGTGTAGCTTGAGTGACAGAAACATGAGACTAGGGGATATGCTGTTGCCACCAGGGATAAAACAACGGTGCTTGTACCTGCGGGTGCAAGGATTGTTTACTTTACGCATAGTTCTTTTAATGCAGTTGTTTGTTGCTTTGAGTTTACACTTTGGGTGGGATTCACAACTTTATACCAGCAAGATGTTCTGGATAGATATCTCAAGGTGGATGATTCGTAGTAGATGCAGATGGATTTTGGTCTATTTACCTTGGCGTACTGCCCATTGCTTTTGAGCCCTTTCTTTCTTTGCAGCAAAGTTAGCATTGCGGTGCCTTCATAATCCTGTCAATTTCCCAACTGTGATTTGTTTACCTCGCTAGCACTTTTATCGTCTTTTTGGAGAGAGACATCACTAGTGAAAATCACGGGACCTCGGTCCATCTTCATATCACTGTTTACACCCTTATTACTTTCAGTCTTTACTTTCAGTTGCCACTATTATTATCTCTTGCGTTGATCCTTTGTAAACAGCAAGGCCGGAGGAATCGACAACTCCTCTGTACTCGTTGGGAGCAAAGTTATTTGTATCTATGTGCAGGTCCAGGTGAAGCTAGCAACCTCGGCGCCATTGTTCACTTTACCACCTTCTTGTATCCTTCGGAGTCCTACGGGAGACAAACCTTGGTATCTTTGCCAAGGGAAAACTTGTCGCTGCACTATATCTCACTCTGCACTTGGGGTAATCAACGAGGGCTTGAACTGTATTAACACTCTCTTGCCATCAGCAAGTTTTCTGGCGCCGTTGCCGGGGATTCAAGGAGCTACAAGTAGACTGGTCCCGTCAACTCTCTAGCCATAAAGCAAGTTTTCTGGTGCCGTTGCCGGGGACTCCAGTCTACAAGATAGGGGAGTTGCACACTATATTTTATCTTTGCTTTTTAGTCTTGTTAGTTTACCTTTCAGTTTTAATTTTTTGTCCTTAATCAAAAATACCAAAAATACCTGCTGCTACTATGGGTTCCAATGAAAACACTAAGTTGTGTGGCTTCACTAGTCACAACAACAGTGACTTTATCTGCACTCCTATTTCTCCACCTGCCACTTCAGCACCTTATTATGAGATTAAACCTGCTCTGCTTAACCTTGTCATGAAAGATCAATTCTCAGGAGCAGGAGAAGATGCTGCCTTGCACCTAAACAACTTTATCGAGCTCTGCAACATGCAGAAATACAAGGAAGTGGATGGAGACATCATCAAGCTGAAGCTTTTTCCTTTCTCTTTGAGAGGAAGAGCCAAGGAGTGGCTACAATATTTGCCCAAGAACAGTATTGATTCTTGGAGTAAATGCAAAGATGCTTTTATAGGGAAGTACTATCCCCCTGCTAAAATTATTCAATTGCGGAGTAACATTATGAGTTTCAGGAAATTGGATAATGAACACGTTGCCTAGGCTTGGGAACGTATGAAGACGCTTGTCAAGAACTGCCCCACACATGGACTGACTACCTGGATGGTTATCCAGACTTTTTATGCAGGATTGAACTTCACCTCGCGGAACCTGTTAGATTCGGCCGCGGGAGGAACTTTTATGTCAAGCACGCTTGGTGCTGCCACAAAGCTACTTGATGAGATGATGCTGAACTACTCGCAATGGCACACCGAGAGATCTCCAACCGGTAAGATGGTAAACTCTGTCGAGGAGATCTCCTCTTTAAATGAAAAGGTTGACCTTATCATGTCTCTACTTACCAAGCAACCTTCTATTGATCCTAGAGATGTTCCTTTAAATTCTTTGGTTGCTCAGGAGCAAGTAGATGTCAATTTTGTCTCTAGAAACAACTTCAACAATAATTCTTATAGGAGTAACTTTGGTAGCAACAATCCTAGGCCTTTCCCATCCAACAACTATGGGAACAACACTTATCCTACCACCAGAAACTCCACTTCAGAACTAGAGACCTTGCTCAAAGACTTTATCACTACCCAGAAAGCCTTCAACAAGAGTGTGGAGGAGAAATTAGATAAATTAGATAATCTTTGTATGAAGGTAGACAACTTAGCCCTTGATGTTGAGATGTTAAAAATTAGAACCTCTCGCCTTGAGGAGAGTAAGGTCACTCCTATTAATGCTATCCAGTTACAAATCAATGAAAATATTAGGATGATGGCTAAACTCAAAGAGAGATGGGCTAGAGAAAAGGAGGAAGAAGAGAGAATTAAGAGCCTTCCTACCTACCACACAGTAGCTACTATCCAAGTAGTTGAGGATGTCCAAACTATTAGCACCCATCACACCCCTAGTCCCACTGGACCTATCAATGGTGATGCTACCACCTCAACCTTAGAAGAGGAAACTCTATGAATGTAGAGGCTTTCAAACAAGTGAACCTATATGATATCACTACCTCCTTGATAAATAGTAGTGACCTAGACTTTGACAACTGCACTTTACCTGAAGTTATTGGTTTCCTACACAAGATGTCTAGAGACCCCCACACTAGCACACTCAATCTTTCCTTCACAGAGCATATCACCAATGCTCTAATCAAAGTTAGGGAGGAGAAGCTTAAACTAGAAGCCTCCATACCTAGGAAGCTAGAAGATGGTTGGGATCCTATGATAAAAATTAATTTGAATAACTTCTCTTGTTATGCTCTTTGTGATGTTGGAGCAAGTACCTCTGTTATGCCCAAAAGAATGTATGATATGCTTGAATTGAAACCTTTTGATCCTTGTTCTTTTGGTGTTTGTCTTGTTGATTCTTCCGTAAATAAACCTTTGGGGAAGATCGACAATGTTCTTATCATTGTCAATGACAATTATGTTCCCGCTGATTTCACTATTATGGACATTGAGTGTGAGCCCTCTTGTCCAATTATTTTGGGACCTCCTTTTCTTCGCACAGTTGGTGCTATCATTGACATGAAAGAGGGAATTATCAAATTCCAATTCCCTCTCAAGAAAGGTATGGAACCTTTCCCTAGGAAAAAGATTAAGTTACCTTTTGAGTCTGTCACACGGGCTAGTTATTCTCTTGAAAAGACTTGATCTTCTGCTTTAAGCCTAGCTAATGGCTCTAAAGAAGCGCTTTCGGAAGGCAGCCCGCAACGAATTTAGGTTTTTCTTTTTTGCTTTTGTTCTGTTCTTAGTGGTCTTGATGATTGTTACTACTGTAGCAACATCATTGTATCTTTACTTTTCAAGCTTTGTGCCAAGTTTAGCCTCATACGACAAGGGAAGTAAAAGTTGTGACATGCTGTCCAGAAAAACAGATTCTGTCCTCGTGACTAGAAAAATCAGAGAAAAATCCCAGTTCATCTTTTTGAGCTGAATTGTTTACACAGTGTGCTCTATACAATTACGAAACTTCCGTAAGTTCTGAGTTTTTTGATTTGAGTTGTAGAAGTACCCATAAAAATTCGTTTCTATCTGCTGTTCTGTTTTTCACAGATTCTGCCACGTTTTGTCTCTCTTCACTTTTGCAAACCTTAAGCTTGCTTTTTCTTTGCAAAAACCTTTTGGCAATCTTGGGAAACAGTATCTCTTCCTGGAAATCTTTATAGAGGAAAATTATTTTATTAGGGTACTAACCTCTCTAATCAGCCTACAATGAGTTATGTATGAAGGGAGTTTTCAGTTGCGCGATGGAGGATGATGAAAGAAGATTCAGGAGGGTCAAACGCTCAAGCTTGGGGATGCCCATGTGCATCCCCAATAAATATTCAAGGAGACTCAAGCGTCTAAGCTTGGGGATGCCCCTGTGCATCCCCTTCTTCATCAACAATTATCAGTTCGTCTCTCGTTGCACTATATTTTTATCACTTCATGCGTTATGTGCTTTGCTTGGAGCGTCTCACTCTTAGGTTTAGTTTTTAGTTTTCTTTTGTTTTGTTTTATGTAGTAACAAGTTAGACCCCAACTTACTCTTTTGTGTGGGAGAGATTCACGCTCCGCTTGAACTAGAACTCCTCATAGGATTTGCATGCTTATTGTTTTAGCTGTGAGCTGTTCTTTTTCTTTTTCTTAGCTGCTGTTCTGTTTAGTCGTAGTGCTTTAGTTTTTCTAGAGCTTTTCTTTTTGTCTTAGGTTGAACTTTCTATAGGTTGCATGTTTTATCTTGTTAGAGAGTTTGCCTGTTGCACTGAGTTCTGTGTCTTGACTGAAAGTAGGTAGTTAAAGTTGCTATTCTCTTTGTAGTAGTAACTTGCAATAGTTTTGAGGTATTGACTAGAGTAATGTTTGAACTTATGGTGTCAAGAGCTCTTGCCTATTAGTGATAGATGTCGTATTTTGGGCAATCCGTGTGTTTTTCGAAAACCAAAAACCCCTGTTGAGAACTCTCGCTACTAGATGGATCACTAACCACTGGAGGGTTCGAATATTAGAGTACACTCACGTACCATGAGTCGAGGATGCGCAAGGATAACCAAACCCCCATACGCTCCTCCTCGGGGTACCTGTCTCTTTGTGAACCTCCTGATTAGATTGAGAGTTACCGATAATAAGTGCATGAGTTCTTCGGACCAATGTGAGTATTCGAAAGTTGACACTTCCACCCACCTATACTTTTTCTAGCCTCTTCGGTACCGTGCATTGCCCCTTTCTCACCTCGAGAGTTGGCGCATACTTCGCCGGTGCATCCAAACCCTTGGCATGATATGCTCAGTCATCATAAGCCTCCTTATATCTTTCCTCAAAACAGCCACCATACCTACCTACAAGGCATTTCCATAGCCTTTCCGAGATACATTGCCATGAAACATCCACCTTCTCATGACTTGATCTTCATGTCATGCATGCTACTTGCTTGATCGATGAGCCGCATGCTAGTTGGGCCTTGCCCTAATCATTGCTACATGACGCGCTAGTATTTCATATCCTGCTATCCTGGCAGAAGCATACATTTGCATCATGATAGTTACATTTTGTTTATGTGAGTAACTTTGTAAAGTGTGAAAGATCTCATATATTCTTGTAAAATATAGAGTATTGCCCCTAAAGTGAGGAAATGATCCCAAAGAGGACAAAATCAAAAGATCCCAAAGAGGACAAATGAGATTTCAATAGAAAGAGCCATTGAGGCCACCAAAAAAATAAAAAAAAGAGAAAAAGAGAAAAAAAAATAAAAAGAGAGAAGGGGGCATACTACTATTCCTTTTGAGAGATCCATAATAGTACTTCATCTCCTATCCCTTGTACTCCATAGAGATCATCATCATGCATATAGCTATGTGGGGACCCTTCACACTATAGAACTTGGCTTTTATAGGTCTTCCTGAGCAAGCAAGTTAGATGCACCCTCACTAGTTCCCTTGGAGAGCTTTTAGCTCACATGTGCATCCGGTGTATGGCAATCCCTACTCCTCACATCATATCTATCATATGGCCTTCTCTCGCCTATGATTGTCCTCATTGATGTGAGCCTTTCACACCTTTTTGTCTTCCTCCTCCACCTTCTTTATTTTTCGCCTTTTAGGTGTCAACTCTCTTGCTCACGCTCATCCATTTCATGAGTGCTCAAAATATCGAACGGGAGTGGATCAGTTTGATTTGTACCTGGCTAGTGGTCTGGGGACGAATCCAGATAAGAATCCAAAGGAGACCAAGTGTGAAACTTTAGTAGATAGTTGTTCTCAACAACCTTATTTTCTCTCTCGTATTTCCCTATCCCTTGCTTACAAGCAAACACCATCTGGAGACATTCGAGTCACGGACAGCGAGAGCTCTTGCACCTTTTGTTCTTTTGTTGCTTGTGTCAATGCTAATATAGACTCTTGCTTGTTAAGACTTCAATTGAATTGCATGCTTTGATTGCTTTACTTAAAAGTCCTTTTATGGTTGTGTGGCATGTCACCACAGAAATTATGCTTGTTATCATTTACCTACTCGAGGACGAGCAGGAATTATGCTTGGGGATGTTGATACGTCCCAAACGTATCTATAATTTCTGCTTGCTCCATGCATGTTTTGTGTGACTTTGCCATGTTTTGCTTGAACTTTCATACACTTTTGAACCTATTTGTACTAACCTATTAACTCAGTGCACCCAGTTGCCAGTTTATGTTTTCTGCTGTTTTTGCATTTCAGGTTTTCCGGCCATTAAAAGTGCTCCAAAAATTCCGGGAAAATATATATAAAAAATCAGCGCAACAGAAGCTTCCGGAATCACCAAGAGAGGGAAGGAGGGCCACCACCAGGCAGCCAGGAGGGTAGGTGGCGCGACCCCACCCTGGGCCGCGCCAGGCACCCTCCTGACTGCCTCGTGGGTCCCCTCGACGCCCCCCTTCGCCTATATTTACCCCTCGGGGGGGAAACCCCTAATACGGACTCCTCTTTCGCGATCTCGCCTCTGTTCCGCCGCCGCCGCCGTTTATAGATCGGGGCTGCCTGGAGAAGCTGCTCCGGCACCTTGCCGGGAGAAGCTACCCTCCATAGCCATGGACGCCTCCCGTATGTACCGTGAGTAGTTTCCCTTGGACCATGGGTCCGTGACCAGTAGCTATGTGATCTATCTCTCCCCATTTTGTGCTTCCACTTTCGAGTCCTCGTGAGCTGCCTCACATGATCGAGGCATCTATGTAATTTCTGTTGTTGCTATGCTGAGTTTGTTGGGATCTGATGGATTATGAGACTATGTTCAGATTGTGATGAGTAATATATTTGGTTCTTCTCTTTTATATTTTGTTCTTGAGTAAATTCTTGCATGTTCTCCGTTGCGGTATTTGCTTTGGCCAAGTATTTTATTTGCAACTCCAAGAGAGAGCGTTATGCTCGATTGTGGGTTCAGCCCCTCGATGTCTAGCTTGAGTGACAGAAACATGAGACTAGGGGATGTGATGTTGCCACCAGGGATAAAACAACGGTGCTTGTACCTGCGGGTGCAAGGATTGTTTACTTTACGCATAGTTCTTCTAATGCAGTTGTCTGTTGCTTTGAGTTTACACTTTGGGTGGGATTGGCAACTTAATACCAGCGAGATGTTCAGGATAGATATCTCAAGGTGGATGATTCGTAGTAGATGCAGATGGATTTCGGTCTACTTACCTTGGCATACTTCCCATTGCTTTTGAGCCCTTCCTTTCTTTGCAGCATAGTTAGCATTTCGGTGCCTTCATAATCCTGTCAATTGCCCAACTGTGATTTGTTTACCTCGCTAGCACTTTTATCGTCTTTTGGGAGAGAGACATCGCTAGTGAAAATCATGGGACCCCGGTCCATCTTCATATCATTGTTTACACCCTTATTACTTTCACTCTTTACTTCCAGTTGCCACTATTATTATCTCTTGCGTTGATCCTTTGTAAACAAAAAGGCCGGAGGAATTGACAACTCCTCTGTACTCGTTGGGATGAAAGTTATTTGTATCTGTGTGCAGGTCCAGGTGAAGCTAGCAACCTCGGCGCCATTGTTCACTTTACCACCTTCTTGTATCCTTCGGAGTCCTACGGGAGACAAATCTTGGTATCTTTGCCAAGGGAAAACTTGCCGCTGCACTATATCTCACTCTGCACTTGGGGTAATCAACAAGGGCTTGAAGAGTATTAACACTCTCTTGCCATCACACGCAAACACCATATGAAGACATTCGAGTCACGGACAGCGAGAGCTCTTGCACCTTTTGTTCTTTTGTTGCTTGTGTCAATGCTAATATAGAGTCTTGCTTGTTAAGACTTGAATTGAATTGCATGCTTTGATTGCTTTACTGAAAAGTCCTTTTATGGTTGTGTGGCATGTCACCACAGAAATTATGCTTGTTATCAACTACCTACTCGAGGACGAGCAGGAATTATGCTTGGTGATGTTGATACGTCCCAAACGTATCTATAACTTCTGCTTGCTCCATGCATGTTTTGTGTGACTTTGCCATGATTTGCTTGAACTTTCATACACTTTTGAGCATATTTGGACTAATCTATTAACCCATTGCACCCAGCTGCCAGTTGTTGTTTTCTGCTGTTTTTTTATTTCAGGTTTTCCGGCCATTAAAAGTGCTCCAAAAAATCCGGAAAAATCAGATAAAAAATCAGCGACCCGGAAGCTTCCGGAATCACCAAGGTAGCGAAGGGGGGCCACCACAGGGACTCCAGAAGGGTCCCTGGCGCGGCCCCACCCTAGGCCACGCCAGGGGGCCTCCTGGGTGCCCTGTGGGTCCCCTCGATGCCCCCCTCCGCCTATATTTATCCCTCGGGGTGGAAACCCCTAATATCGAAGTACTTTTTCCAGAAGCGATTCCGATATCCGCCGCCATCGCCGACAAGCTTCGAGGGACCAGAATTCCTGTGCCGGCACCCTGCCGGGACGGGGAAGTGCCCCCGGAAACATCTCCATCGACGTTGCTTCCTCCCTCCATGAAGCGGGAGTAGTTCTCCCTCGGGGATGAGGTTTCTACCAGTAGCTATGTGTTCTCCTCTCTCTCCCATGATGTGATCTTCGTTGTGATCATAGGCTATGTTAATCTAGGGTGATCCCATGATATTTACCCTTCCTCTATGTATTGGATTGATGTACTCACTTGATCTTATCTAGTATAATCCCCGAGACCATGGTGACATCGGTCTATTGGACATGGGTTAGAAGAATATTATCATGAGTGATTTCCTCTTTTGTGTGTGGATTGAAGATTGAGTGTCTCTCGGTGCTTGTCTTTGACTATCCTTGAGATATGATGTGGTGATTGTGGTACTCTCTTTGGATGGCCGCGGTGACATTGGGAAATCCATAGATTGAGAACTACGAACTTTGAGGTGTGCTTTTGTAGCCCTACATAATTCTCATCCTCTCTTGACCACAAAGGAATGACCTCCGAGTACGTCTCCATTGCATGTTTTATGGGAAATATCATGTGATTAGACTATGTTAATGTTGTTGAGAGTTGCCACTAGTGAAAGTATGAAGCCTAGGCCTTGTTTGCATCATTTTTACACCGTTTGCACTCACTTTTGTTACATGTTTCCTTTCTGCACTTTTTATTACAGATTTATATTACTTTTTTTTGCCACACCTATCACCCATATTTTACCATCTCTTCGCCGAACTAGTGCACCTATACAACTCCTAGTTGTATTAGGTGTGTTGGGGACACAAGAGACTTCTTGTATCTTAATTGCAGAATTGCTTGAGAGAGAACATCTTCAACCTCTACTTCCTTGAGTTCGATAAACCTTAGGTCATCCACTTGAGGGAAATTGCTGCTGTCCTACAAACCTCTGCGCTTGGAGGCCCAACATAGTCTACAAGAATAGAAGCGTGCGTAGACATCAGCTGTGAGCCAGTAGAAGCCATGTCAAAAGGCCTTAGCTACAAGCGAACGAGAGATGGTGTGGTGTCCGCAATCTCCAGAGTGTATTTCATTGAGGATGGCTCTACCTTCTTCTGGTGAGACACATCTCTGGAAAACATCTTCGGCACTCCGCCGATGTAACTCACCATTGATGAGTACAAAGGATTGGCTTCTCCTGACAATTTTTCTGGCCAAAATCTCATCCCGAGGAAGGATTCCCCGAGTCTTGTAATCCAAGTAAGGTATGACCCATGAGGGTGTAGCATGAATTGCAGCAACCAAAGCAGGCTATGGATCCAGCTCTGCTATGTCTTTCTCTGTTGGTGGTTGTACAGACGGTTTGTTAGGACATCCAGGAATACGTTTGGAGGGACCGGCTTTCGCTGAGAGCCGAGTCGGGACATGGCATCTGCTGCTTCGTTTTCTCTACGGTCCACATGATCCACATGGTATCCAACGAAAAATCTGGCTTGTCTTTGCACTTCTCATCGATAAGCTGCCATTATGGGATTCTTGGAATCCCATTTTCCTGACACTTGTTGAGAAACGAGATCAGAGTCGCCATAGCATTGGATCCAACTTATGCTCATTTCACGAGCCAGCCGTAGCCCATGAAGTAAGGCTTCATACTCTGTTGCATTGTTGGTGCAAGTGAACTGCAACTGCAGAACATAGCAGAATTTCTCCCCTTTAGGTGAGGTAAGGACCACGACGGCTCCTGAACCTTGGAGCTGCCGACTTCCATCGAAGTGCATCGTCCAATATTTGGTGACTGGATTCTCCGGAGATGTTTGGATTTCCGTCCAGTCATTGATGAAGTCGGCTAACACCTGGGATTTGATGGCCGTTCGAGGTTTATATTTGATGTGATAAGCCCCCAAATCTATGGCCCACTTTGCAATCCTTCACGTGGCTTCCCGGTTTTGGATGATATCTGCAAGTGGTGCTGAGCTGGCTACAGTTATGGGGTGCTCCTGAAAATAGTGTTTAAGCTTTCGGCTCTCCATGAATACACCAAGAACCAATTTCTGCCAATGAGGATAACGTTGCTTCGATGAAGTCAAGACCTCACTGACATAATAAACTGGCCTTTTCAGGGGGTGCTCTTTGCCGGCTTCCATACGCTCAACGACAGCCACAACGCTGACTCCTCGATTGTTGGCTGCGATATAAAGTAACATAGGTTCCTTTGGCTTGGGAGCCATTAAGATTGGAGCCTGGGATAGCTGCTTCTTCAATGACTCTAGGGCCTGATCGGCTTCGTCATCCCAGACAAATATTTCTGATTTCCTCAAAAGTCGGTACAGGGGGATTGCCTTTTCACCGAGTCGGCTTGTAAACCGACTTAGAGCTGTTACACATCCCGTGAGTCGTTGGACTCCCTTTACTGAGGCCGGACTCTAAAGAGTCATGATAGCGTTGATTTTCTCCAGGTTTGCCTCGATGCCTCTCTCTGATACTATGTATCCAAGGAGCTTACCTGCAGGTTGTCGGGACCGGGGGTTAGCGTATGTAATTCCGGTCATAATGCAATCACATGGAGAGCCGAGAGTCGTACCCACTTGTCTAAGCAGACAAGGCCAAGCACAGATCACTCTCGGTAAGCATCGAACGTGAGGGGCATCCCATCTAGGCCGGATGATCAACTGAGATGGATCCTCAACGTCTGCTCACAAGTCTAATGCTTATGGGTGGTGAATCCCATACTCATAGACAAGTTGCCTCAACCATATTATCGATTGAATAATAACCCTTACATAGACTTACTCCAGCCCGATCACTTAGTCGGGATCTCGGGCGGGCTCAATCGTACAGCAAAATGTGCCACGTGACAGAGCATCGCGATGCCCCAAGCTGCGCACATCTAAGGGCCACTTGGTGTATAAAAGACCGCCGACAAGAACACAACTAAGCTATCGAACCCCACACTAAGACATGCATGTTATACTCATACACGCAGCATACATGTCTAGTGTAAACAACAGGTAATCACAACATGAACTCTACAAACTCAGTCTTTATAACTTCTGCTAAACAGAGCAGACATAGTAGTTGTATTACAAGAAGAGATCACATGTTTGTGATCCAACATTACATCAAACATCAACGGAAGCAATTTATGTCTTAGTAAAGACAAGTTTAACAAATGGCTTAAGAAGCATGAAAGAAAAGTACAACGACCCTCCAAAGGGCACAGGCTGCTGCCTGGAACTATACGACCTGGTCCACGTCGAGCTCGAGGTAGAGGCCACCATCAGGGTCAGTGGTCTCATCTCTAAAACATAGATTAAGCAAACATGAGTACAAAGTCGTACTCAGCAAGACTTACATAGGAACTAAACTACTCATGCACATGTTTCAAGGAAAAGGGATGTGGGGTTTCACTTGCAGAAATGCCAGCTTTGACTTGGCTAGTCCTGTACTACGAATACCAGAAAGAGGTAAGAACATACATGAGTCCAAGTAACAGTCTCCAACCAATACTCCACTATGGTGCCTTCCTCGACTTCCCCACGAGGAAGCACGCCATTGCACTCACACTTATCTTGGTGTGTTTTAGAAGTATCCAGTTCAAGTTATCTATGATCAAGTAAAGGTCTCCAAGTAGTCCATAACCGCGGACACGGCTATTCGAATAGTTCATTAACCCTGCAGGGGTGTACTGCTACACACACGCCTCATTAGTTACCGCCTGGGGATGGACCCTTCAAGTGAGTACCGGCGAGGATGCTGCCACGACAATTCACTCACGGCACCATCTCTAGTCCTAGGGAGTCGCCTATTTGAGTTGGGACCATGATCGGAATCCGGCCGATTGTTTCGATGCGGACTCAAACGTTGTGTGACCTCCATCAAGCTCAACTCGATCATGATCACTTGATTCAACGTGCCCACAACCTATGCCAACCACTTACCTTGGTTCCACCTGCTTGAGATCGTTAAAGGGCGAACTACTTGCGACTCCTGGACTGGTCCGGGGTGAGGTACTAGGCCGAGAGGGGTCAGTGAGCCCAATGTGTGGTCGTACTCTTTGTCTTGGATAACAACACAAGAACTCGGGCTTAAGGCAGTGTTCAATGAGACAACCCACTGTGTACTCCTACACAGCCTCTCATCGTTCACCTTTGTTTAGGGTAGATTCACCAACACGTTACCACCATCATTCGCATGATCACTACCATCCCGACTCACATCAAAGTAGCCTCAGGTAACAACTCTAAGCATGCAATAAGCTGTAACAGTTGCAGGGGCCACATGATATCAACCAACTCCTACATCTGCTAGGATTGTGGTTTTCTTACTACTGTGACAAAATGATAGGTCATGCAAAGGAATGGGTTCAATTAGCGGTAGAACGTATCATGGTGGCATCCTAAACATGCATTTGCGAGAATGAGAGGGAACTGGGATTTTATCGACATGATCAAAGAGGGGGCTGCTTGCCTTGCTGAAGATCACGATGTAATACTCTTCTGAGGTGAGGTTGAACTCGTCTCCGAGATCAACTCTACCGAGAAGATGCAATCACCGAAGCACTGAAAGTAATGCACATTCAACATAGTACAATGCACAATCAATATGTAAAACAAAGCATGGCAATGTGCTGATGTGACCTATGTTTGAATTGCCACATTTTAATTGAAGTTGATTTGAAAAGTAAATTCAAATTCAAACTCCAAATTTTATTTAAACTTGGTCAACTTGCATTTGCTAATGTTTGTTCATTTGAAACCAAATGGTCATGTGTGTGAAATGCTTCTGAAGTACAAGTGATGTGTGGAGCATTTCAAAGTTTGAAGTTGGAATAGTTTTTGAATTGAATTTGAAATAATTCCAATTAAATCAAATAGCAAAAGATATGGGAAAATTGGATAGAGGATTTTCTCCTGATCATTTTTCATATATTATATGTTAAATTTGGAGTTAAAATGAAATTTCTATGATTTTTCAAAGTTTCAGCCATTTTCTGGAATTTACTGAATTTCTTTATTTCTTTTAAAGGTTTTTCTGTTTATTGCATCACTAGGACGTCGGCATGACGCAAGGGGGAGGGCTGACCAGTGGGGTCCCTTTGTCAGTGAGAGAGGGGGTTATTATCCCTCTGTTTAAATTTAACCCGGTTTAATTAAGGGGCTGGGCCCACTGTCAGGGAGAGAGAGGGGATTAGAGGGGGCATTAGGCCTAACAGGCCGGCGGTTAAACGCCGGTGGCCTGGGCCACGGCGGCGCTCTGCCGGGGTGGGATTTCGGCCACGGGGGAGGGAGCTGGGGGCACGGGCGCGAAGCTCGCGACGTCGCGCGTCGGCTGCGGCTACTGAAGTTTCAAGGAGCCGCTCGGGGCCATGGCTACGTCGACGGGGGGCGGCGGCCGGAGCTCCTGGTCATGGCGGGCTGGCATAGAGAGCGCGGGGAGAGCCATGAATGGGCGGGGGGAAGCTCATTTCTCACCTGAGCACGAAGACGAGCTCGGGGCGGCCGGGGAGGAGCTGTACGCGGCGAATTCTTCGCCGGAGTATGCTGCGGCCGGCGGCGAGGATGTGAAGGGGGCGACGTCCCTGGGGCCTCCGTGCTTGAGTTGAGGCCGTAGTCCGACGAAGAGCTTCTCTGCGAGTCTTCTGGACACTGCGGCTCGACGGGAGGGAGCCAGTGGCCACGCGGGCACACGGTGGACGCTCCGGTGAGCTCTCGGGCTTGCGCGGAAAACGGCGAGAGAGGGAGAGGGATGAAATGGGAGAGGGGGAAGAAGGGCCTGGGGCTTCTGGGCGTCTCCAGCGCGAAGGAGAAGAGGAGGGGAGGCCAGGCAGGGAGGTGGCGTGGCGGCCATGGCCACCGCATGTGCTCCAGCGAGCAGCATCGGGGCCAGGGGAGGAAGACGACCGGGAGGCCCCCCTGGTGGGCTGGGCCGGCTAGGCTGGAAGGCCAGGTGGGCTTCGCCCGTGGGCGCAAGGTGAGGTTCTGCTCTGCTTTTTTTTTCTTTTAATTCTTTCTTTTCTTTGTTTTTCCCAATTAAAATAAATAGATAGGGCATTTATAAAAATCCCCAAACAATTTTTATAAAACCTAGGTGACTATATAGAAGTCAACCCCAAGTTTTGGGAATTTTTGAAATTAAATTTATTTGAATTTCAATTCAAATAGGCAATTGATTTAATTTCCAAGCCACTATTTGGATTATTGAAAAATCTATGAGCATGGGATTAATCCCAAAACACTTGTAAAAATGATCACACTCATTTTTAGGATTTTTCCACACATCCAAAAGAATTTTGGAAAAAGATTTATTTCTGGCCTTTTTATTTAATTCATTTAGGGCTTTTCTTTTCCCCAATTCCTTTTCTTTTGAATTTTTTTTTCAAGATGCAAAAATGCAAGCTAGATTAAACACAAACCTACTTTGGGGTTCTGACAACTCGCCCCCACTCAAAAGAATCTCGTCCCGAGATTCAGAAGTCGTCGGGAGGAAGGTGGGGTACTCAGCTCGTAGACGATCCTCTCGTTCCCAGGTCGCTTCTTTCTCTGATTGATGTGACCACTGCACTTTGAGGAATATGATCTTCCGACGTCTGGTGCTACGCTCGGCTTCATCAAGAATACGAACAGGGTACTCTCGATATGAAAGGTTATCTTGGAGATCAAGCGTTTCGTGGTCTACTTCACGAATGGGGTCCTTGAAGCAACGCCTGAGTTGAGAGACGTGGAAGACATCATGAACCTGGGAGAGGTGAGGGGGTAGTTCCAATTGGTAGGCAACTTCTCCACGTTTAGCGAGAATGCGAAAGGGACCGATATAACGTGGGGCCAACTTGCCTTTGATACCGAAGCGATGGGTACCCTTCAGGGGAGTAACCCGAAGGTAAGCCTTCTCATCCAGATTATAGCATTGTTCCCTATGATGACGATCATAATAGCTTTTCTGACGAGACTGGGTTGTTTTCAACTTCTCACGAACAATGCGAACCTGCTCTTCTGCATCCTGAATCAAATCCGGTCCAAAGAATTGCCTTTCACCGGTCTCTGACCAGTTTAGGGGTGTTCGACATTTCCGTCCATAGAGAAATTCAAAAGGAGCCATGCCCAAGCTAGATTGGAAGCTATTGTTATACGCAAATTCGGCAAAAGGAAGAGAATTCTCCCATTTCTTTCCGAAAGAGATAACACAAGCTCTGAGCATGTCTTCGAGAATTTGGTTAACCCTTTCGACTTGACCGCTAGGCTGAGGATGGAAAGCCGTACTAAAGGAGAGATGAGTTCCCATAGCATTCTGAAAGCTTCCCCAGAATCTAGAGGTGAAAAGGCTACCACGATCAGAATTGATTTCCAAAGGAACACCGTGAAGAGACATAATTCTAGAGATATACAAGTCCGCTAACTGGCTAGCAGTTATAGACTCGCGAACAGGAAGGAAGTGAGAAACTTTGGAAAGCCTATCTATGACAACGAAGATGGCATCATTTCCTTCCTGGGTTTTTGGAAAGCCGGTGATGAAGTCCATACCGACTTTGTCCCATTTCCACTCGGGAATAGGCAAAGGTTGAAGTGTGACAGCAGGTCTTTGGTGTTCTGCCTTAATGCGACGACAAACATCACATTCGGCAACAAACTGAGCAATTTCTCTCTTTATCCTAGTCCACCAAAATCTCTGGCGTAGATCTCGGTACATTTTTGTGCTACCGGGATGAATGGAGAGGGGTGTGTCATGGGCTTCTTTGAGGATGAGTGGCCTTAGTTACCTATTCTTAGGTACTACCAAACGATTTTCAAAGAATACCGTTCCCTTACTATCTGTGGAGAAACATTTAGCAACTCCGCTAGCAATGTTCTCCTTGATCCGGCGAACACCTCGTGCACGCCTTTGGGAAACTATGATTTTATCCTCAAGGGTTGGTTTCGCCACCAAGTTGAAAAGAGATCCACGAGGAACAATCTCGAGGTTGAGCTTGCGAAATTCCTCATGAAGAAGCGGTTGATACTGTTGTAACATGAGGTTGTTACAATACGACTTACGACTTAGTGCATCAGCCATGACATTGGCTTTGCCTGGGGTGTAAGAAATTCCTAAGTCATAATCTTTTATCAACTCAATCCAGCGTCTTTGCCTGAGATTAAGATCTGGCTGGGTGAATATGTATTTGAGGCTTTGGTGGTCGGAATAGATCTCACAACGATTACCAAGGAGGTAATGTCGCCAAGTTGTTAGGGCATGAACTACGACAGCGAGTTCAAGATCATGGGTAGGATAGTTCTCTTCATGTGGCCGCAACTGGCGTGAAGCATAAGCTACCACATGTCGAACTTGCAGAAGTATGCATCCTAACCCTTGCCGTGAGGCATCACAATAGATCTCGAAATCCTTTTTGGTGGCTGGAGGCGCAAGTACGGGTGCATAAGTCAATCTTCTTTTTAGCTCTTGAAAGCTTTCCTCGCACTTGGGAGTCCATTCGAATTTCTTCTCTTTCTTGAGGAGTTCAGTCAGAGGCTTTGCAACTTTAGAAAAGTTCTCGACGAAGCGACGACAATAGCTTGCTAAGCCAAGAAAACTCCTAACTTGCTTAACCGATTCAGGTGGAGTCCAGTCAAGGACGGCCTGAACTCTCTCGGGATTGACAGCAATGCCTTTTGCAGAAATCACGTGGCCTAAGTAGGTCACTTCTGGTAGCCAAAATTCACACTTGGAAAATTTAGCATACAGGCGATGCTCTCTAAGTTTCATCAATACCAGCCTAAGATGTTCTGCATGATCTCCTTCGTTCTTCGAGTAGATGAGAATGTCATCAAGATAAACTACAACAAATTTATCTAGGTACTCCATGAAGATTGAATTCATCAAGCGCGAGAATGTGGCGGGGGCATTGGTTAAACCGAAGGACATAACGGTGTACTCATAAAGACGATAACAAGTAGTGAAAGCCATTTTTGGAATGTCCTCGTTTCTGATTTTGATTTGATGATAGCCTAATCTCAAATCCATTTTGGAGAAGACAGAGGATCCTGCAAGTTGATCATAAAGATCATTAATCCTGGGCAGTGGGTACTTGTTCTTTATCGTCGCTAGATTTAGCGGGGATAGTCTACGCACATCCTTTCTGTTCCATCTTTCTTCGTTACGAACAGAACGGGGCAACCCCATGGCGATGAGCTAGGGCGGATGAAGCCTTTTGCCAACGAAGCTTCAAGTTGGATTTTGAGCTCAGCTAACTCACGTGGGGCCATTCTATATGGGCGTCTGGATATTGGGGCGGTTCCTGGGATAAGATCTACCACAAACTCTACAGATCTGTCAGGTGGTATTCCTGGCAGCTCTTCTGGAAAGACATCCGGGAAGTCACGAACCACCGAAATATCTTCAAGGTCTGGAAGAGGAAGCACATTCAAAGAATGCACCTGGGTTTTAGAGCTTGGTGAGGTGTACTTGATTGTCTGGCCTGATGGATGGGTTAGTTTCACTGACTTGGCTTTACAATCAAGGACAACACTCTGTCTTGATAACCAATCAATTCCTAGGATGACATCAATGTCTGAAAACTTGAGGGCTATAAGTGAGGCAAGGAATACTAAACCCTCAATAGCAACTTCATTCTCATGACTCACCATGGTGGTGTGCCATCTGGATCCAGGGGCTTGCACAACTAAGGGGGTGGACAACATCGAAAAAGAGATGTCATGTGACAGTGCAAAGTCCTGGGATATGAATGAGTGAGATGCTCCTGGGTCAAACAGACCCGAAGCTGGGGTGGAATTGACAGGAAGGGTTCCGAGTACAACATCGGTTGACTTGTGGGAACCTAGAATGGATACATGATTCACATAACCATATTCATAGGCAGGAGGCTTGACATGGGAAGTCTTGGGTGGTGGCTTACCACGACGAAAGTCTTGCTTTGGTTTAGGTGTGGTGGCTACATGATTTTGGGGACACTCTCGAACATTGTGGCCTGATTGTCCACATTGGAAACAAATGTTGGATATGTGCCCTAGAGAAAAATTAATAAAGATATTTGTCACATATCCGTTTTGTTCATAATACGTTTTATACTGTGCTATAACTGTATTACTTGGAAATACTAATACAGGTGTAGTATAAAACATGGTCCGTAGTTTAACTCGGGTAAACTATCTCATTGGGCAATTGATTGATCAAGATTTCCTGATCATGGCGACACTTAAGTCCATTGACAATGAGGTCATATCATTAGGGGAATGATGTGATGGACGGACACCCACCTAAAGTAATGCAATGTGATCGAGTCACATAGTTCAGCGTTGCTATGACTTTGTAACGTATGGCTTAGTCCTTAGACCGCAATGATCATACGTAATTGTCATCTATGAGGAGACTTTGATTTGTATCCCACCGCCTGACTGAAATATGCTGGCTATAACGGTGCACTTTGGGTATTCTGAAATAGATGGTTGATGAGTATGTTAATAGATCAGAGCGGGATTTGTCAGCCCTTGTGACAGGACAGGTACTCTGGGCCCACTGGGTGATATTGCATCAACAGCTTGCAAGCAAGTGACTAGGTCACAAGAGATGCAATGATCATGGACGAGTAAACTTGTTTGTTGTGAACGAGATGTGAACACGGTATGTGGGATACCGACGATCAAACCTCGGACAAACAAAGTACCGCAGCACAAAGGGATTACGTCGTATCGTTAACGGTTTCCAAAAGCGATCGAAGCTCATTCGATGGAAGCGCAGGGGCTGTCAAGGATTGTAACCAGGTCCAACTGACTAGTCATTGGTCAATGAGAAGAGTCTCGACCATGTCTGCTGTTTCCCGGACCGTTAGGGTGTTACACTTAAGGGCAATCGATGCTTATGACAGTTACGGGATCAATCGGTGAAATAGGAGAAATCACCGGAATAGTTCCGGAGGAGGACGGAATTGTTTCCGGACATTTTGAATAGTTCAAAATAAAGTTTAATTGTTTTAATAATGTTTTTATTATTTTATTATCTGAATTAAATATTTAAAACTTATTAAATAATTAAAAATTATGGAAAAAGGCTATATGGGCCCTTGGGGCCCATTAGGGGAGGAAGGGGTTCCCCCCCTTGGGCTTGGCGCCAAGGGTGGGGCCCAACCCCCCCTTGGCCGGCGCACCCCTCCCCCCTTGGGGGTTTAGTCCCACATGGGGGAGGGAAGAGGGATCACACCCCCCCTTGGCCTTTATATAGAGGGGTAGACCCCCCTTTTTCCATACACAATTAATCTCCTTCTTCTTCCTTCTCCATTTCCGGAAGTGGACTCCCCTTGTTAGGAGTCTGCACCAGGATTGGAGTTCTCCACCATAAGGCAAGCCGTCGCTCTGCCGGAGTCGGGATCCGTAGCCGTCTTTCTTCCGCTGCTCGCCTGGTTCGGAGCCCAGGAGGAACATCGATTGTACCGTACGTGTATAATCTCTTCGAGGCACTACACCTGTGGTGCTGCTTCGTCGCTGGAGGTTTACCGGGAGTCATCCTCGCCGGTGGTGGTCTTCTACACGACAGGAAGGTCGTAGTTCTGAGTCTACGCCAACCACGTTCGAAAGAACGTTTCCCTCTTTCGGTCTTCAAAGGTATGAACACCGATTCCCTCCGTTACTTTACATCGCCATAGCATAGATCTTGGGTTCGGGTACCGTAGGTATGAAAAATTTGTGTTTTCTGCCCCGTATCCCAACAGTGGTATCATGAGCTAGCTATGCGTAGATGTATTGTACGGGTAGAACACATCTTGGATGTGGGCATCGAATCTTCATTCGTTACCCTCCCACGTGTACTCATTTAGCATTGCGGCAATGTTTGATGAAGCGGCCCCCGACCGACCTTACGCGTTTACGCGAGACTGGTTCCACGCTGGACATATGGCTTGTACCATATAAAGTGGCTGGGGGGTGTCTGTCTCTCTGCATTAGCGATGCGAAGATGTTTGCAACGGAGGGCCCCGACAGGGGTGTAATAGAGACGATTGGGGATCGGTGTTGTGGCATGTTTTCGCAGGATAGAAATCGGTTCTCTCTCTCGAAACCCCTAGCAGCCACGTAAAACTTGCACAAGCTAAAGTAGAAAGGCGTTTTAACTTTGCTTTGCATGAAGGGGGATCATAGCTGTTATGATTTAAAGTTTTACATCCTGTTTTGCTAATATACTTGATATAACGACGGTAGCATTATAGGATGATCTCTCACTAAAACCAACGCAGTGTCCTTACCCTAGTGAGCACCACCTGGAAAGTTCTACATTATGGAGGCATCACGTGTCACACGGGTGTCAAAAAAGTTTTTGTTCACAAGAGGTGGGTGTAGCAAGCCTGGCATATGTATATGATATGGCCTTGCATGACACAGCAACAAATCACATAGGGTGTGATGGCGAGCCTGGCATATGTATATGATATGGCCTCGGGACACAAGAGACCGAAAGGTCGAGCATGAGTCACATAGATGATGTGATTGGCATGATGGCCTACCTTGAACACATACTGATGGCCGTGATGATCGGGGGAGGTATGGTGTTCTAGGATCGTGTAATCACTTAGCAAAATTGAGAGATGTTTTCCTAAGTGGGAGTTTTAGAATTAATTGTAATTGAAATCCACATTATGAACAAAAGTCTAAATATGTATCTTTGTGAATCAACCTTGTAGATGACAGCACCACGCCCCTCGTTCAACTTAGGATCATTCCTAGAGAAAGATAAACTGAAAACTAATGGGTCAAACTTCACCTCTTGGTTCCGCACCCTGAGGATTCTCCTCGTTCCCCTCAAAATGTCCTACGTACTTGAGACTGCATTAGGAGATGCACCAGCAACTACCGCTACTCCGGCTGAGAAGAAAGTTTATCTCATTAAGTCGGATGATTCCTCCCTTGTCAAGAAGGGTATGCTCCATGCCATGGAGGCTGAACTGTAGAAATGGTTCGAGAGCTTCAGTGCTTATGAGATAATCACTGACCTCAAGACCGTCTTTGCACCTCAAGCCAAGGTTGAGAGAAATGAAGTTTGTGAAGCTTTCTTCTCTGCAAAGATGGAAGAGCACACCAGTATGACTGAGCACGTAGTCAAAATGTCTGACTACGTTCAACGCCTAAATGATCTAGAATTTAAGATTCCAGATGAAGTGGCAATTGATAGGGTGTTGCGGTCGCTACCCCCTAGCTATAAGAGTTTTGTGTTGAAGTACAACATGCAAGGAATGGTTGAGACCCTTTCTGAATTGTTCACAATACTCAAAATTGCTGAGATGGAAATCAAGAAGGAGCACAGCTGCACCAAGTACCTAGAAGATAAGAAGGCCGGCAAGGTTGCCGGAAGAGACATGGATATATGTGATATACATGTTATTGATGTTTTCCTGACAAGTGCTCGGAGCAACGTCTGGATATTTGATACCGGATCAGTTGCTCACATCTGCAACTCCCAGGAGGGGATGCAGAATAAACGACTCTTGCGGAAGGATGAAGTGACGATGCGCGTTGGGAACGGTGCCAAAGTTGAAGTAATGTCAATTGGCACGCTTCGTCTTAGTCTCCCTTCGGGATTGATTCTTGTCTTGAATAATTGCTATTATGTACCCGCGTTGAGTATGAACATTGTGAGTGGCTCTTGCTTGATGCGAGACCAGTATTCTTTTAAATCCGAAACAACTGGTTGTTCGATTTATAAGAATAATGTCTTCTATGTTCATGCACCGGCGCGTAATGGTTTATTCTTAATGGATCTCGAATATCATGACTCCCACATCAATAACGTAGAGGCCAAAAGATTAAAGCCTAGTAACGAAGAACACATGACGATCTGGCATTGTCGACTCGGTCATATTGGTGTAAAGCGCATGGAGGAACTCCATAAAGATGGACTTCTGGAGTCATTGGATTTTGGATCCCTTGACACATGTGAACCATGCCTGATGGGAAAAATGACAAGGACTCCATTCAATGGAACAATGGAGCGCGCAGAGGACTTATTAGGGATCATACATACTGATGTGTGCGGACCAATGAATGTCACCGCACGCAATGGTTTTCGTTACTTCGTGACCTTCACGGATGACTTAAGTAGATACGGGTATATCTATTTAATGAAACACAAGTCTGAAACCTTTGAAAAGTTCACAGAATTTCAGAGTGAGGTCGAGAATCAACTCGGAAAGAAAATCAAACACCTTCGATCTGATCGAGGAGGCGAGTATTTGTATCACGAGTTTGACACTCATCTTAAGACTTGTGGTATTGTACCACAACTTACGCCAGCTGGAACACCTCAGCGAAACGGTGTGTCTGAGCGACGTAATCGAACACTATTGGATAGTGTACGGTCAATGATGTCTCATACCGACTTACCTACATCATTCTGGGGGTATGCATTAGAAACTGCCGCTTACGTTCTTAATAGGGTACCATCCAAATCCGTAGAGACAACGCCAATTGAGAAATGGTGTGGCAAGAAGCCAAAGTTGTCTCACCTGAAGATTTGGGGTTGTGAGGCTTATGTTAGGAAACTTCAGCCTGACAAACTCGAACCTAAGGCGGAGAAATGCATCTTTGTAGGATATCCAAAGGAAACTGTTGGATACACCTTCTACAACCAATCTGAGGGCAAAACGTTTGTCGCCAAGACTGGACACTTTCTTGAGAAAGATTTTCTCTCGAAAGAATTGAGTGGGAGGAAAATATACCTCGATGAAGTGACTGACCAATCACTCCAAATGGAAGAACCGGCAACAGAAATTGTTCTGGAACCTTCTTCCACAGTGGGAGATGAAGAGAATGGCCAGGAAGACATTCATAACGATCATGACATACATGATGATCATGATCAGAATGAAGAGGAACCTATTTTGCCCCGTAGGTCATCAAGAGTCCGTCAACCTACCGAGTTTTACGGACAGCTTGTGAATGCAATCTCGGCTGATGAGTCGGATGAACCTACGAGTTACAAAGAAGCAATGGAGGGACCCGAGTCCGAGAAATGGCTAGAAGCCATGAAATCCGAAATAGACTCCATGTACACCAACAAAGTTTGGACTTTGGTGGATATTCCCGAGGACCGCAAGGCCGTCGAGAATAAATGGATTTTCAAGAAAAACACTGACGCAGACGGAAACGTATCTGTCTACAAAGCTCGACTTGTCGCGAAGGGATTCCGACAAATTCAAGGAGTTGACTACGAGGAGACATTCTCTCCTGTAGCAATGATCAAGTCTATTCGGATCCTACTAGCAATAACTGCCTATCATGATTACGAGATATGGCAGATGGATGTGAAAACTGCGTTCCTTAATGGAAACATTGAGGAAGAGTTGTATATGATGCAACCAGAGGGGTTTATCGATCCAAGGAATGCTGGTAAGGTGTGCAAGCTTCAACGGTCCATCTATGGGTTGAAGCAAGCATCTCGGAGCTGGAATCTTCGATTTGACGAGGTCATTAAAGCTTTTGGATTTGTCCAAAACGTCGAAGAGTTCTGCGTCTATAAGAAACTGAGTGGGAGCTCTGTAGCATTCCTTGTGTTATATGTAGATGACATATTACTAATAGGGAACGATAAGAAATTCTTAGAGGGAGTAAAGGAATATCTGAATGGACAGTTTTCCATGAAGGACCTAGGTGAAGCTGCGTACATATTGGGGATTAAGATCTATAGAGATAGACCTAATCGACGGTTGGCCTTGAGTCAGAACACTTATATTGACAAGATATTGAAAAGATTTAGTATGGATAACTCCAAGAGAGGCCTCTTGCCAGTTATAAAAGGTGTCAAATTAAGCGTGACTCAATGCCCAACCACAGCAAAAGAGAAGGAGGAAATGTCCTCAAAGCCCTATGCCTCAGCCATAGGTTCTCTCATGTATGCTATGTTATGTACCAGACCGGATTTAGCGCTGGCCATTAGTATGACTAATCGCTACCAGAGTAACCCGGGAATGGCTCACTGGACAACAGTAAAGAACATCCTTAAGTACTTGAGAAGAACCAAGGATCTCTTTCTCGTTTATGGAGGAGTTGATGAGGAGCTCACCGTAAAGGGTTACGTTGACGCAAGCCTCGGCTCAGATCTAGATGACTCGAAATCCCAGACGGGATATGTTTTCATGTTGAACGGTGGCGCGATTAGCTGGAGGAGCGGCAAACAGTCAGTCGTCGCTCAATCTTCAATGGAGTCGGAGTATATTGCCGCTTGCGAAGCGTCAAACGAGGCGCTGTGGCTGAAGAAGTTCGTGATCGAGCTTGGCGTCTTTCCCAGTTGCACTGACCCCGTGGGGATTTTCTGCGATAACACGGGTGCCATTGCTAACGCGAAGGAGCCAAGAACTCACTCCACAGCCAAGCACATCCTCCGAAAGTTCCATGTGACGCGAGACTACGTCAGGGATGGACACACTAGGATTCACAAGATACATACGGATCTGAACGCAGCAGACCCGATGACTAAACCTCTTCCACAGGGCAAGTTTGAAGAACACCGAGAGACCATTGGTGTTAGATACATACCTGATGTAAACTAGTGTAATTTGTACTCTAGTGCAAGTGGGAGACTGTTGGATATGTGCCCTAGAGACAAATTAATAAAGATATTTGTCACATACCCGTTTTGTTCATAATACGTTTTATACTGTGCTATAACTGTATTACTTGGAAATACTAATACAGGTGTAGTATAAAACATGGTCCGTAGTTTAACTCGGGTAAACTATCTCATTGGGCAATTGATTAATCAAGCTTTCCTGATCATGGCGACACTTAAGTCCATTGACAATGAGGTCATATCATTAGGGGAATGATGTGATGGACGGACACCCACCTAAAGTAATGCAATGTGATCGAGTCACATAGTTCAACGTTGCTATGACTTTGTAACGTATGGCTTAGTCCTTAGACCGCAATGATCATACGTAATTGTCATCTATGAGGAGACTTTGATTTGTATCCCACCGCCTGACTGAAATATGCTGGCTATAACGGTGCACTTTGGGTATTCCGAAATAGATGGTTGATGAGTATGTTAATAGATCAGAGCGGGATTTGTCAGTCCTTGTGACAGGACAGGTACTCTGGGCCCACTCGGTGATATTGCATCAACAGCTTGCAAGCAAGTGACTAGGTCACAAGAGATGCAATGATCATGGACGAGTAAACTTGTTTGTTGTGAACGAGATGTGAACACGGTATGTGGGATACCGACGATCAAACCTCGGACAAACAAAGTACCGCAGCACAAAGGGATTACGTCGTATCGTTAACGGTTTCCAAAAGCGATCGAAGCTCATTCGATGGAAGCGCAGGGGCTGTCAAGGATTGTAACCAGGTCCAACTGACTAGTCATTGGTCAATGAGAAGAGTCTCGACCATGTCTGCTGTTTCCCGGACCGTTAGGGTGTTACACTTAAGGGCAATCGATGCTTAGGACAGTTACGGGATCAACCGGTGAAATAGGAGAAATCACCGGAATAGTTCCGGAGGAGGACGGAATTGTTTCCGGACATTTTGAATAGTTCAAAATAAAGTTTAATTGTTTTAATAATGTTTTTATTATTTAATTATCTGAATTAAATATTTAAAACTTATTAAATAATTAAAAATAATGGAAAAAGGCTATATGGGCCCTTGGGGCCCATTAGGGGAGGAAGGGGTTCCCCCCCTTGGGCTTGGCGCCAAGGGTGGGGCCCAACCCCCCCTTGGCCTTTATATAGAGGGGTAGACCCCCCTTTTTCCATACACAATTAATCTCCTTCTTCTTCCTTCTCCATTTCCGGAAGTGGACTCCCCTTGTTAGGAGTCTGCACCAGGATTGGAGTTCTCCACCATAAGGCAGGCCGTCGCTCTGCCGGAGTCGGGATCCGTAGCCGTCTTTCTTCCGCTGCTCGCCTGGTTCGGAGCCCGGGAGGAACATCGATTGTACCGTACGTGTATAATCTCTTCGAGGCACTACACCTGTGGTGCTGCTTCGTCGCTGGAGGTTTACCGGGAGTCATCCTCGCCGGTGGTGGTCTTCTACACAACAGGGAGGTCGTAGTTCTGAGTCTACGCCAACCACGTTCGAAAGAACGTTTCCCTCTTTCGGTCTTCAAAGGTATGAACACCGATTCCCTCCGTTACTTTACATCGCCATAGCATAGATCTTGGGTTTGGGTACCGTAGGTATGAAAAAATTGTGTTTTCTGCCCCGTATCCCAACAAAAAACACCACGTGGAATGAAAGGAACTTGAGCATTGGATCGTCCAACAAAATTCCAAGGAGGAAGATTGGGTTGAGGTGGACGATATATGGTGGTTGGGGGTCTAGAAGCACTTACAGCATGACTGACGTCATTGAAGGGAATCCATACACAGCGTTTTCGAGAAACTGGGCCAGAAGATTGTGCAAACTCTCGATCACGCTTGCGAGATTCTTCATACAACTCATTTCCATACTCGGCCTTGAAAGATTTGTCGACCAAGTCCCTGAAGTTGATGAACTCGTGAAGATTCAGGTCGTGACGAAGAACGGGGCTAACTCCCTTACGGAACCTTGCTTGTTTCTTGGCATCGGTGGATACTTCTTCTTGGGCATAACGTGCTAGACGAGTGAACTCAGTCCGATACTCATGAACAGTCATCTTTCCTTGGGTCAGATTGCAAAATTCTTCTCTCTTGCGTTCCATCAGCTGATCCGGAATATGATATCCTCGGAAGTCATCACAGAACTCTTACCAAGTCACCACATGACAAACTGGTTGCATTGCCACGAAGTTCTCCCACCACTGAAGAGCAGCACCTTCCAGAAAGTATGCCGCGAATAGCACACGATCACCTGGAGCAACATGGGCTGTCTCAAGCTTACGCTCGAGGGAACGAAGCCAATCATCGGCATCAAGGGGCTCAGAAGAACATCGGAATACTGGCGGGTTGAGGAGAATAAAGTCCTGGATGGTAACAACGCTATGATGCTGACGAGAAGTGTTCTGCTCAATACGTTCAAGAAGACGTGTCTGATCACGACGGTTTTGCTCAGCCTCCAACATGATTTCTGCCGTTGAGGTTGGTGGTGGAGGTTCTTCATCGTCTATGTAACTGAAACTGGGATCAACACCTTGATTTGCACCAGACATTCTGTGTGATAAGAATCAACAATCAGAATATGATTTAGGACATAATTCTATGCTAAGATAGAAGACTATAATGCAATAACATCAAAGTCACAAACGGACAGCATAACGGCTGTACCGGGATGGAAATTGAGACAACCTACAGAATAACGGACATCACTTCCACAGAAACACTATGGAATGATGGCTCAGAAATACCACAACACTCCTCCAGCTACAAAGAAGCAAACAACGAGATGTCCTAGTAAAGACATAGATGAGCCTAGTCCTATCTTCCTGTAGAACAAGATGAGGGTGACTCAGAACTCAGATCGATGAGGGTAAGGAGAAAAAAGAAGTCTTACGTTGTTCCCTTATACCCAAAGTAACTATATAACTATAGAATGCTAGACTCGACATTGGCCAAGGGTTTGATAATCCTACAGGCAGTCCTGCTCTGATACCAAGTCTGTCGGGACCCGGGGTTAGCGTATGTAATTCCGGTCATAATGCAATCACATGGAGAGCCGAGAGTCGTACCCACTTGTCTAAGCAGACAAGGCCAAGCATAGATCACTCTCGGTAATCATCGAACGTGAGGGGCATCCCATCCAGGCCGGATGATCAACTGAGATGGATCCTCAACGTCCGCTCACAAGTCTAATGCTTATGGGTGGTGAATCCCATACTCATAGACAAGTCGCCTCAACCATGTTATCGATTGAATAATAACCCTTACATAGACTTACTCCAGCCCGATCACTTAGTGTCGGGATCTCGGGTGGGTTCAATCATACAACAAAGTGTGCCACGTGACAGAGTCACGAGCAATCACATTGTGATGCCCCAAGCTGCGCACATCTAAGGGCCACTTGGTGTATAAAAGACCGCCGGCAAGAACACAACTAAGCTATCGAACCCCACACTAAGACATGCATGTTATACTCATACACGCAGCATACATGTCCAGTGTAAACAGCAGGTAATCACAACATGAACTCTACAAACTCAGTCTTTATAACTTCTGCTAAACAGAGCAGACATAGTAGTTTTATTACAAGCAGAGATCACATGTTTGTGATCCAACATTACATCAAACATCAACGGAAGAAATTTATGTCTTAGTAAAGACAAGTTTAACAAATGGCTTAAGAAGCATGAAAGAAAAGTACAACGACCCTCCAAAGGGCACAGGCTGCTGCCTGGAACTATACGACCTGGTCCACGTCGAGCTCGAGGTAGAGGCCACCATCAGGGTCAGTGGTCTCGTCTCTAAAACATAGATTAAGAAAACGTGAGTACAAAGTCGTACTCAGCAAGACTTACATAGGAACTAAACTACTCATGCACATGTTTCAAGGAAAAGGGATGTGGGGTTTCACTTGCAGAAATGCCAGCTTTGACTTGGCTAGTCCTGTACTACGAATACCAGAAAGAGGTAAGAACATACATGAGTCCAAGTAACAGTCTCCAACCAATACTCCACTATGGTGCCTTCCTCGACTTCCCCACGAGGAAGCACGCCATAGCACTCACACTTATCTTGGTGTGTTTTAGAAGTATCCAGTTCAAGTTATCTATGATCAAGTAAAGGTCTCCAAGTAGTCCATAACCGCGGACACGACTATTCGAATAGTTCATTAACCCTGCAGGGGTGTACGGCTACACACACGCCTCATCAGTTACCGCCTGGGGATGGACCCTTCAAGTGAGTACCGGCGAGGATGCTTCCACGACACTGCACTCACGGCACCATCTCTAGTCCTAGGGAGTCGCCTATTTGAGTTGGGACCACGATCGAAATCGGGCCGATTGTTCCGATGCGGACTCAAACGTTGTGTGACCGCCATCAAGCTCAACTCGATCATGATCACTTGATTCAACGTGCCCACAACCTACGCCAACCACTTACCTTGGTTCCACCTGCTTGAGATCGTTAAAGGGCGAACTACTTGCGACTCCTGGACTGGTCCGGGGTGAGGTACTAGGCCGAGAGGGGTCAGTGAGCCCAATGTGTGGTCGTACTCTTTGTCTTGGATAACAACACAAGAACTCGGGCTTAAGGCAGTGTTCAACGAGACAACCCACTGTGTACTCCTACACAGCCTCTCATCGTTCACCTTTGTTTAGGGTAGATTCACCAACACGTTACCACCATCATTCGCATGATCACTACCATCCCGACTCACATCAAAGTAGCCTCAGGTAACAACTCTAAGCATGCAATAAGCTGTAACAGTTGCAGGGGCCACATGATATCAACCAACTCCTACATCTGCTAGGATTGTGGTTTGCTTACTACTGTGACAAAATGATAGGTCATGCAAAGGAATGGGTCCAACTAGCGGAAGAACGTATCATGGTGACATCCTAAACATGCATTTGCGAGAATGAGAGGGAACTGGGATTTTATCGACATGATCAAAGAGGGGGCTGCTTGCCTTGCTGACGATCACGATGTAATACTCTTCTGAGGTGAGGTTGAACTCGTCTCCGAGATCAACTCTACCGAGAAGATGCAATCACCGAAGCACTGAAAGTAATGCACGTTCAACATAGTACAATGCACAATCAATATGTAAAACAAAGCATGGCAATGTGCTGATGTGACCTATGTTTGAATTGCCACATTTTAATTGAAGTTGATTTGAAAAGTAAATTCAAATTCAAACTCCAAATGTTATTTAAACTTGGTCAACTTGCATTTGCTAATGTTTGTTCATTTGAAACCAAATGGTCATGTGTGTGAAATGCTTCTGAAGTACAAGTGATGTGTGGTGCATTTCAAAGTTTGAAGTTGGAATAGTTTTTGAATTGAATTTGAAATAATTCCAATTAAATCAAATAGCAAAAGCTACTGATCCCTTTTTAAGATCAACTCCAACATAGCTAAAATTTGGAAAATTGGATAGAGGATTTTCTCCTGATCATTTTTCATATATTATATGTTAAATTTGGAGTTAAAATGAATTTTCTATGATTTTTCAAAGTTTTAGCCATTTTCTGGAATTTTACTGAATTTCTTTATTTCTTTTAAAGGTTTTTCTGTTTATTGCGTCACTAGGACATCAGCATGACGCAAGGGGGGGCTGACCAGTGGGGTCCCTTTGTCAGTGAGAGAGGGGGTTATTATCACTCTGTTTAAATTTAACCCGGTTTAATTAAGGGGCTGGGCCCACTGTCAGGGAGAGAGAGGGGATTAGAGGGGGCATTAGGCCTAACAGGCCGGCGGTTAAACGCCGGTGGCCTTGGCCACGGCGGCGCTCTGCCGGGGTGGGATTTCGGCCACGGGGGAGGGAGCTGGGGGCACGGGCGCGAAGCTCGCGACGTCGCGCGTCGGCTGCGGCTACTGGGGCTTCAAGGAGGCGCTCGGGGCCATGGCTACGTCGACGGGGGGCGGCGGCCGGAGCTCCTGGTCATGGCGGGCTGGCACAGAGAGCGCGGGGAGAGCCATGAATGGGCGGGGGGAAGCTCCTTTCTCACCTGAGCACGAAGACGAGCTCGGGGCGGCCGGGGAGGAGCTGTACGCGGCGAATTCTTCGCCGGAGTATGTTGCGGCCGGCGGCGAGGATGTGAAGGGGGCGACGTCCCTGGGGCCTCCGTGCTCGAATTGAGGCCGTAGTTCGACGAAGAGCTTCTCTGCGGGTCTTCTGGACACTGCGGCTCGACGGGAGGGAGCCGGTGGCCACGCGGGCGCACGGTGGCCGCTCCGGTGAGCTCTCGGGCTTGCACGGAAAACGGCGAGAGAGGGAGAGGGATGAACTGGGAGAGGGGGAAGAAGGGTCTGGGGCTTCTGGGCGTCTCCAGCGCGAAGGAGAAGAGGAGGGGAGGCCAGGCAGGGAGGTGGCGTGGCAGCCATGGCCACCGCATGCACTCCAGCGAGCAGCATCGGGGCCAGGGGAGGAAGACGACAAGGAGGCCCCCCTGGTGGGCTGGGCCGGCTAGGCTGGAAGGCCAGGTGGGCTTCACCCGTGGGCGCAAGGTAAGTTTCTGCTCTGTTTTTTTTCTTTTAATTCTTTCTGTTCTTTGTTTTGCCCATTTAAAATAAATAGATAGGGCATTTATAAAAATCCCCAAACAATTTTTATAAAACCTAGGTGACGATATAAAGTCAACCCCAAGTTTTGGGAATTTTTGAAATTCAATTTATTTGAATTTCAATTCAAATAGGCAATTGATTTAATTTCCAAGCCACTATTTGGATTATTGAAAAATCTATGAGCATGGGATTAATCCCAAAACACTTGTAAAAATGATCACACTCATTTTTAGGATTTTTCCACACATCCAAAAGAATTTTGGAAAAAGATTTATTTCTGGCCTTTTTATTTAATTCATTTTGTGCTTTTCTTTTCCCCAATTCCTTTTATTTTGAATTTTTTTTTCAAGATGCAAAAATGCAAGCTAGATTAAACACAAACCTACTTTGGGGTTCTGACACAGGTACCCCAAAGGTGCATTTGGCCGGGTTTAACTTCATCTGGTACTTGCGCACATTTTTGAAGGTTTCCTGTAAGTCACTGATGAGTGAGTCGGCCCGTTGGGATTTGATCACTATATCGTCCACATAGGCATGCACGTTGCGCCCAATCTGCTCTTTGAGGCAACTCTGCACCGTTCGTTGATATGTGGCTCCCATATTCTTAAGGCTGAAAGGCATAGAAGTGTAACAGTAGATCCCGGAGGGGGTGATGAAAGCCGTTTTCTCTTGATTATCAAGGGCCATATTGATCTGGTGATAACTAGAATAGGCGTCAAGGAAACATAGGAGCTCACATCCCGCAGTCGAGTCTATGATCTGGTCAATACAAGGCAGCGCAAAGGGATCCTTCGGGAAGGCTTTATTTAAGTCAGTGTAGTCGATACACATACGCCAGGTCCCATTCTTTTTCAAAAAGAATACCGGGTTTGCGAGAAATTCTGGATAGAAAACTTCCATGATGAACCTGGCGGCAAGGAGCCGGGCTATCTCTTCCCCAATAGCGTTTCTCCTTTCGTCGTTGAAACGGCGAAGGAATTTCTTGACCGGCTTCAGCTTTGGATCTATGTTTAGGTGGTGCTCAACGAGTTCCCTCGGGACACCTGGCATATCAGAGGGTTTCCATGCAAAGAGGTCCCGATTCTCACGGAGGAACTCAATGAGCATGCTTTCCTATTTGTCAGATAACTTTGTCCCAATGATGAACTGCTGAGAAGAGTCACCAGGGACAAAGTCAACTTTCTTTGTATCCTGAGCCGGTTGGTACTTGGGATTGTTGTCGGGAGTCGGTTTCTTCAGGATTGTGGGGTCTGCCGGGTCTACTTTTTCTTGGTATACTGACAAGTCCTCTTTGGCGCATGCCGACTCGACAAATTTGACGTGCTATTCGTCACACTCCACTGCCCTAGACCGACTTCCATCTACTGTGATCGGGCCGTTAGGACCTGACATCTTTAGCTTTAAGTAGACATAACATGGCCGAGCCATGAATTTAGCGTAAGCCGGCCTGCCTAAAATGGCGTGATATGGGCTCTCGAGTTTTACCACTTCAAAGGGTATGAGCTCAGAGCGGAAATTTTTGGTGTTTCCAAAAAGCCGTCTCCAGGTAGATCTTGCCTATCGGACGTGCCGACTTGCCTGGGACTATTCCGTGGAAAACGGTGTTGGAGGGTTGCAGCTGTTTTTGGGTCAGCCCCATCCTGCGGAAAGTTTCATAGTAAAGGATGTTGATTCTTCTTCCTCCGTCCATGAGTACTTTGTCATGTGTATATCCTCCAATTTGTGGAGAGACTACTAGAGACAGGGCCCCCGGGTTATCCACCACCGGGGGGGGGGGGGTGGTCATCCCTTCTCCAAGTGATTGGCTGTTCTGACCAATTAAGCCACCTGGGCCAAGCCGGCTCTGCAGTCACAGCCATAGCGGCTCTCCGTTGCAGCTTTCTGTCCCTCCGGCAACTGTTGGTGGTTAAAACGTGATATGCTGCACGGTCATGGAGTTGTTTCGGGTTTGCTTGAAATCCAGCAAGTCCTGACTGATTTTGTTGGCCCCCTCCTCCGGGTCCTTGGTGTTGAGGCATTGCACCGGTTCCTTGGTAGCCAGGATTTTGGCTGTTACCGTTTTGGCCGGCTCCGCCACCTGACCCGGGAGGTCCCTGGTTCCCACTCCGTGCAAACTCTTTCATGAAATTATAATCTTCCCAAGTGTGGTTGGCTGGGCGACCGGGTTTACTGTGGGTTGGTTAAGGAATCTTCATAGCTGCTTCAAAGCTGTTTGGCCGAAAATTTCCTTCCGGCTTGCGGTAGTTGTTTCCCCCCTGCTTCTGTCTTTGGGAGCCGACATTTGTGTTGGCTACCAAGTCAGAAGTAGTCTGATCAAGTCGCCGCTTGGTTTGCTGACTCTGATTCTGGGATGTTTTACCACCGTTTTTGTTCTGGTCGGCTTTATCCTGTTGAGGTTCAATATCCTTGGTTTTTTCAGATTCGGCGTATTTGATAACCGCATTCATGAGCTCTCCTATATCCTTGACGGTCCTTTTGAGTCGGCCAAGCTTGTTGATGTCTACGCACACTTCTATTCTTGTAGACTATGTTGGGCCTCCAAGTGCAAAGGTTTGTAGGACAACAGCAATTTCCCTCAAGTGGATGACCTAAGGTTTATCAAACTCAGGGAAGTAGAGGTTGAAGATGGTCTCTCTCAAGCAACCCTGCAATTAAGATACAAGAAGTCTCTTGTGTCCCTGATACGTCCAAAACGTATCTATAATTTCTGCTCGTTCCATGCATATTTTGTGTGATATTGCTATGATCTAGATACACTTTCATACACTTTTGATCATATTTGGACTAACCTATTAACTCAGTGCACCACAGTGCCAGTTCCTGTTTTCTGTTGTTTTTCTATTTCAGTTTTCCCCCATATAAAAAGTTCTCCAAAAATTCAGGAAAATCAGATAAAAAATCAGCGTGAAGGAACCTTCCGGAAGAACCTGGGTGGGGCCAGAGGGCCACCACCAGGGCCCCAGGCGCCCTTGTGGCGCGCCCCAGGGTCTGGCCGCGCCAGGGGGGCGCTTGGACCCCTGGTGGCCCCCCTGGCTGCCCCCCTTCGCCTATATATTCTCCGTCTCGGGAAACCCTCGAAGACATAACCCTTTTTCGCGATCTCCCCTCTGTTCCGCCGCCGCCGCGCTTCCAAGATCGGGAGCACCAGAAGACCTCTTCCCGGCACCCTGCCGGAGGGAGGGCCGACCTCTGGGAGTCTCATCTCCACCATGGATGCTCCTCGGATGACTCATGAGTAGTTTTCTTTGGACCATGGGTCCGTGATCAATAGCTATGTGATGTTCTCCTCCCCTCTTTGTTCTTCATCGTTTAGACCTCGTGAGCTGCCCTACATAATCGAGGCACTTTTGTAATCTTTCTGTTGTTGCTATGCTTAGTTTGATGGGATCTGATGGATTATGAGATTATGTTCAGATTGTGATTGAGTAATATATTTGGTTCTTATCTCTTATATTTTTGTTCCAAAGTAATTCTTGCATGTTCTCCGTTGCTGTTTATTGCTTTGGCCAACTAGTAGGTAGTAACCCCAAGAGGGAACGTTATGCTCGATTGTGGGTTCATGCCCCCCGATGACACGCTTGAGTGACAGAAACATGAGTCTAGGGGATGTGTTGTTGCCACAAGGGGGAAAACAATGGTGCTTGTAACCGCGGTTGCAAGGATTGTTTACTTTACGCAAAGTGCTTTTTAATGCAGTTGTCTGTTGCTTTGGGTTTACACTTTGGGTGGGGCTCACAACTAAATACCAACGAGATGTTCTGGATAGATATCTCAAGGTGGATGATTAGTAGTAGATGCAGTTGGATTTCGGTCTACTTATTTTGGCGTATTGCCCATGCTTTTGAGCCTCTTCCTTTCTTTTGTAGCATAGTTAGCATTGCGGTGCGTTCATAATCCTGTCAATTGCCCTTCTGTAATTTGTTTACCTCGCATAGCAGTTTTATCGTCTTTTGGGAGAGAGACATCACTAGTGAACATCACGTATCCCGGTCCATATCCTTATTACTGTTTCCACGCTCATTTACTTTTCTGCTTTTACTTTCAGTTGCTATCATTATCCCTTGCGTTTTATCCTTTGTGAACAAAAAGACCGGAGAGATTGACAACCTCTCTGAACTTCGTTGGGAACAAAATTATTTGTTTCTGTGCGCAGGTCCGCGTCAGTTGCGCCGCTGACACCTACTTATCATCTCTGGAGTCCTACTGGAGACAAACCTTGGTATCTTTACTGAGGGAAATTTGCTGATGTGCTACATCACGCCTTCCACTTGGGGCACACCGACGAAGGGTGAGAAATCACTATCATCACCTCGCACATCAAGCCAAATTTTTGGCGCCGTTGCCGGGGACTCCGAGTGCTAAGATAGGGGAGTTGCACACTACCCTTTACCTTTGTTTTTTAGTCTTGTTAGTTTACCTTTCAGTTTTTACTTTTGTGTCCTTTATCAAAAATCCAAAAAATATATATAGTATGTCTAGTTCCTTACTTGCCAATCAATGTCTGACTTCTTTGAAACCAGATCTTATTGGCATGGAGGATTCACAGAGGATCAACAAAAGTGGTACAAGGAACACCACTTGTCTCAAAAGGGGATACACTTATGGAAACAAATAAATCAGTTGTATGAGTATGCTAGAAACTTGTGCTCAATATATAATATATCTTTCTACAGGGATGAATCTTGTTGCTTTATGAGGCAAAAACACCTTGCTTTCCAATGTGAGTACAATGATGATGAAACCTTAGCTTCTTATGCTAAGAGAAACTATGATTTTTATGATGCAGAGCCAATAGAAGAATTTGTTGCTTATAAGGGTGCCTATGAAATTACTTCTCTTCTTAGAAATATTAATGATGCCCCTTACAAATCTGAGAGTCTTGCTATACTTAACTATTGTTTGGAAAATTACGATGCAAATTATTATATTACTGATCATCTTGAGAGAATCTCTCCCCCAAAGGAAGAGACTGATGATTTGCAGGACTCTATGGAAGAAGAAATTGTTGAACCTGAAAGCTCCTTGGATGAAAAAGAGGAGGAGAGTGACGAACAAAAGGAGGAAGAATGGAGCCATCCACATCTACCTTCTAATGAGAGTAACTCTTTGACTCTTAACTTATATGAGTGTTATGATCCCATGGATTCTTTTGGAATATCCCTTTTTGATGAAGTTGATGCCTTCTATGCTTATGGCCGTGATGCCACTATGGATGATGCTTACGGAGATGAACTTTCTATAGTTCCTCATGATAAGCATGAATTTTTTTCTATTGCACCCACACTTGATTCTCCTATTATCCTTTTGAAATCTCCAACTCATATTTCGGAGAACTGTGCTCTTATTGAGGCTCAATGTGTTGGGATGCATTTATCTTATGTTCCTAAAGACCGTGCTGAAAACTACACATGTGTGCTTGCAGATCATGAACAACATGATTTATGTGATAGTTATATTCTTGATGTTATTCATGATACTACTGAAAAATTATTTTGAGAGAGGAAAGTTTGGTTGTAGAAACTTCCATGTTACAAAAACACCTCTCTTCATGTTGAAAGTTTTGAAGTTGTTCTTGTTCTACCTTCCTATGCATGTCACTTTGTGCTTCTTCGATTTATTTTCTTACAATATGCCTATGCATAGGAAGTGGGTTAGGCTTAAATGCGTTTCATATTTGCTTCTTGATGCTCTCTTTTGCTTAAAAATTCTTATTCTTGTGAGAGCATCTTCTATAATCTTTAAGCCTAGCTAATGGCTCTAAAGAAGCGCTTTCGGGAGGCAGCCCGCAACGAATTTAGGTTTTTCTTTTTGCTTTTGTTGTGTCTTGATGTTTGTTACTACTGTAGCAACGTCATTGTATCTTAATTTTTCAGCTTTGTGCCAAGTTATAGCCTCTTATGATAAGGGAAGCAAAAGTTGTGACATGCTGTCCAGAAAACAGATTCTGTCCCTTGACAAAAAAATTCCAAGAAAATCACCAGATCATCTTTTTGATCTGAATTGTTTTGACAGCGTGCTCTATACAATTGTGAAACTTTCGTATGTTCTGAGGTTTTTTATTTGAGTTGCAGAAGTACCGCTAAAAAATTCTTTACTACCTGTTGTTCTGTTTTTCACAGATTCTACCACGTTTTGCCTCTCTTCAGTTTTGCAAACCTTAAGCTTGCTTTTTCTTTGCAAATTTTTTTTTTCACTCTTGAGAAACAGTAGCTCTTCAAGAATATATTTATATCCAGTGGGAAAAAATTATTTATTAAGGGTACTAACCTCTCTAATCAGCTTATGATGAGTTATGTATGAAGGGAGTTTTCAAGTGTGCGATGGAAGATAATGAAAGAAGATCCAGGAGTGTCAAGCGCTCAAGCTTGGGGATGCCCCCATGCATCCCCAATAAATATTCAAGGAGACTAAAGCGTCTAAGCTTGGGTATGCCCCCGTGCATCCCCTTCTCCATCAACAGTCATCAGTTCGTCCTTCGTCTCACTATATTTTTATCACTTCATGCGTTATGTGCTATGCTTGGAGCGTCTCTCTCTTAGGTTTTATTTGTAGTTTTCTTTATCTTTGCTTGCTTTTCATAACAAGTTAGATCCCGTCTTACTTTGTGTGGGAGAGAAACACGCTCCACTTTCAAAATCTAGAACACATCATAGGATTCTTCATGCCTATCTTTTTGCTGTTGTGTGTTCTTTATCTTTTCGTAGCTGCTGCCATGTTTAGTTTTAGTCTTAGTTTGTCTTTAGCAAGAGCCTTGGCTTTTGTTTAGTTTGTTGCTGTAACTATTTTTAGTTTTCATGTTTATCTTGTTAAAGAGAGTTGGTTGTTGCACTGAGTTATGTCTTGTCTTGAAAGTAGGTAATTGAGGTTGCTATTTAATTCTAGTAGTAGCTTGCAATAGTTTTGAAGTATTGATGTGAGTAATGTTTGAACTTTTGGTGTCAAGAGCTTTAGCCTAGTAGTGATAGGTGTCGTATTTTGGGGAATCCGTGTGTATTTTCAAAACCTACAAAACTAGTTGAGAACTCGAGCTACTAGATGGATCACTAATCTTTGGAGGGATCGAATATTAGAGTACACTCACGTACCATGAGTCGAGGATGCGCAAGGATAACCAAACCCCCATACACTCCTCCTCGGGGTACTTGTCTCTTTGTGAACCTCCTTATTAGATTGAGAGTTACCATAATAAGTGCATGAGTTCTTCGGACTAATGTAAGTATTGAAAGTTGACACTTCCACCTTCCCATATTTTGCTAGCCTCTCCTATGCCGTGCATTGCCTTCTTCTCACTCCGAGAGTTAGTGTCCACCTTCGCCGATACATTCAAACCCTTGGCATGATACGCTCTGTCATCATAAACCTCCTTATATCTTTCCTCAAAACAGCCACCATACCTACCTATCAAGGCATTTCCATAGCCTTTCCGAGATATATTGCCATGCAACGTCCACCTCTTCATGACTTGATCTTCATCTCATACATGTTCCTGCTACACTGGCAGCGACATACATTGCATACATCATGATAGTTACATCTTCTTTATGATTTTGAGTACCTTGTAAAGTGTGAAAGATCTCCTTTACCTTCTTGTAAAATAGAGTGTTGCCCTTAAGTGAGGAAAAGATCCCAAAGTGGACACAATAAAAGATCCCAAAGAGGACAAATGAGAGTTAAATAGAAAGAGCCATTGAGGCCACCACAAAAAGATACAAAAAAATAGAAAAAAGAGAAAAATAAATAAAAAGAGAGAAAGGGTCAACACTACTATCCTTTTGAGAGATCCACACTAGTACTCCCTTTATATCTTTGTACTCCATAGAGATGATCATTATGCATATGTGCATCCGTTGCATGGCAATCCCTACTCCTCACATCATATCTATCATTTGGCATCTCTTGCCTATGATTGTCCTCATTGATGTGAGCCTTTCTCATCCTTTTTTGTCTTCCTCCTCCTCCTCTCTCTTTACCATCCTAAGTGTCAAATTGACTTGTACCTGGCTAGTGGTCTGGGGACGAGTCAAGATAAAATTCCAGAAAAAGACCAAGTGTGAAACTTTAGTAGATTGAGTTCTCAACAAATAAATATTTTTTTCTCGTATTCCCTATCCCCCTTCTTGCACGCAAACACCATTTGGAGACATTCGAGTCACGGATAGCGAGAGCTCTTGCACCTAATGTTCTTTTGTTACTTGTTTCAATGCTAATATAGACTCTTGCATGTTATGACTTGAATTGAATTTCTAACCTTGATTGCCTTACTTTTCAAAGTTCTTATATGGTTGCTAGCATGTCACCACAGAAATTATGCCGTTATCATTTACCTACTCGAGGACGAGCAGGAATTAAGCTTGGGGATGTTGATACGTCCAAAACGTATCAATAATTTCTGCTCGTTCCATCCATGTTTTGTGTGATATTGCTATGATCTAGATACACTTTCATACACTTTTGATCATATTTGGACTAACCTATTAACTCAGTGCACCACAGTGCCAGTTCCTGTTTTCTGTTGTTTTTCTATTTCAGTTTTCCCCCATATAAAAAGTGCTCCAAAAATTCGTGAAAAATCAGATAAAAATCAGCGTGAAGGAACCTTCCGGAAGAACCTGGGTGGGGCCAGAGGGCCACCACCAGGGGCCCAGGCGCCCTGGTGGCGCGCCCTAGGGTCTGGCCGCGCCAGGCGGGCGCCTGGACCCCTGGTGCCCCCTGGCTGCCCCCCTTTGCCTATATATTCTCCGTCTCGGGAAACCCTCGAAGACAGAACCCTTTTTCGCGATCTCCCCTCTGTTCCGCCGCCACCGCGCTTCCGAGATCGGGAGCACCAGAAGACCTCTTCCCGGCACCCTGCCGGAGGGAGGTCCGACCTCCGGGAGTCTCCTCTCCACCATGGATGCTCCTCGGATGACTCGTGAGTAGTTTTCTTTGGACCATGGGTCCGTGATCAGTAGCTATGTGATGTTCTCCTCCCCTCTTTGTTATTCATGGTTTAGACCTCGTGAGCTGCCCTACATGATCGAGGCACTTTTGTAATCTTTCTGCTGTTGCTATGCTGAGTTTGATGAGATCTGATGGATTATGAGATTATTTTCAGATTGTGATTGAGTAATATATTTGGTTCTTATCTCTTATATTTTTGTTCCTAAGTAATTCTTGCATGTTCTCCGTTGCTGTTTATTGCTTTGGCCAAGTAGTAGGTAGTAACCCCAAGAGGGAACGTTATGCTCGATTGTGGGTTCATGCCCCCCGATGACACGCTTGAGTGACAGAAACATGAGTCTAGGGGATGTGCTATTGCCACAAGGGGGGAAACAACGGTGCTTGTAACCGCGGTTGCAAGGATTGTTTACTTTACGCAAAGTGCTTTTTAATGCAGTTGTCTGTTGCTTTGGGTTTACACTTTGGGTGGGGCTCGCAACTTAATACCAGCGAGATGTTCTGGATAGATATCTCAAGGTGGATGATTAGTAGTAGATGCAGTTGGATTTCGGTCTACTTATTTTGGCATACTGCCCATGCTTTCGAGCCTCTTCCTTTCTTTTGTAGCATAGTTAGCATTGCGGTGCGTTCATAGTCATGTCAATTGCCCTTCTGTAATTTTTCACCTCGCATAGCAGTTTTATCGTCTTTTGGGAGAGAGACATCACTAGTGAACATCACGTATCCCAGTCCATATCCTCATTACTGTTTCCACACTCATTTACTTTTCTGCTTTTACTTTCAAGTTGCTATGTCGGGACCCGAGGTTAGCGTATGCAAGTCCAGCTAAGACATAGTCATATGGAGAGCCGAGAACCGTACCCACTTGTCTAAGAAGACAAGGCCAAGCACTGAACGTTCTCGGAAAGCATCGTACGTGAGGGGCATCCCATCCAGGCCGGATGATCAACTGAGATGGGTCCTCATCGTCCACACACAAGTCTAATGATATGGGTGATGATCTCCCATACTCAAAGAAAAGTCGCCTCAACCATACTATCGACTATCTCATAACTCTTACATAGACTTACTCCAGCCCGATCACTTATTCGGGGTCTAGGGCGGGCTCGATCATACCACAAAGTGTGCATGAGACGGAGTCACGAACAATCGCATCGCGATGCCCCAAGCTGCGCACATCTAAGGGCCACTTGGTGTATGAAAGACCGCCAGCCAGATCACAACTAAGGTCTCGAAAACCCATACAAATACATGCATGTTATAAACATACACGCAGCACACATGCCTTGTATGAACAGCAGGTATCATTGCAATTCTCTACAAAGTATACATTTTTATTGATAAATCTTATAGAGTGCACACAGAGATGACAAACATGTGATCCAACATTACAACAACAAGCGGAAGCAAAGTATGTCTGAGTACAGACAAGTTTAACAAATGGCTTAAGAAGCCTTATTTAAACACATGCCCTCCACGAGGGAACCAGTCGTCTGACTGGGACTAGACTAGCTTGATCTTCAGTCGTCCAGCTCGATGAAGAAGCCACCTTCGGGGTCAGTGGTTTCATCTAAAACATAGATTAAGCAAACGTGAGTATAAAGTCATACTCAGCAAGACTTACATAGGAGCTATACTACTCATGCACATGTATCAAGGTAAAGGGAGGTGGGGTTTCACTTGCAGAAATGCTAGCTTTGACTTGGCTAGTCCTGAACTACGAGTACCAGACTTGAGGTAAGAAGCGTACACGAGTCCACTACTTTCTCCAACCAATTACACCACTATGGTGCCTTCCTCGACTTCCCCACGAGAAAGCACGCCATAGCACTCACACTTATCTTGGTGTGTTTTAGAAGTATCCGGTTCAAGTTGTCTAATAATCAAGCTAAGCTTTCCAAGCAGTCCATAACCGCGGACGCGGCTATTCGAATAGTTTTGTTAACCCTGCAGGGGTGTACCGCTACACACACATGATCATCATTTACCGCCTTTGTAATCGACACCGTTCAAGAAGGGTCAGCGAGGATGCTCACCACAACTGTTACCTCATAGCCGATCTAGTCCGAGAAAGCCACCTACCTGGGTTGGCTACCACTATCGGTAACCCGGCCGGTTTACCGAAGTGGACCCAAGTGATGTGTGCGTGGTGCATAAGCCGGTCTCGGGTGAGCCGTTCTCTCACTTAGCATCCAGGCCACAAGCCTACCAGAACTCTGAACTATTGTGACATCTGGACATCGAAAGGGATGAGTTAATAGGTTGAGAGGGGTCAGTGAGCCCAATGTGTGGTTGTACTATTCATCTTGGATCACCACACAAGAACTCGGACTTAGGGCGGTGTTCAACGAGACAACCCACCGTGTACTCCTACACAGCCTCTCATCGTTCACCTTGTATTAGGGTAGATTCACCAACACCTTTCTACCATCATCAACATGATCACTACCATCCCGACTCACATAACAGTATCAACATTGTATCACTCTAAGCATGCAATAAGCAGTAACAATTGCAGGGGTCACATGATATCAAACAACTCCTACATTTGCTAGGATTGTGGTTTGCCTACTACTGTGACAAATGATAGGTCATGCAAAGGAATGGGTTCATCTATGCGGTAGAAACGCATCATGGTAATCATCCTAAACAATGCATAAGCGAGACATGAGAGGGAAGTGGGATTTTATCGACATGATCAATGGGGGTTTGCTTGCCTTGCTGACGAGGTTCGGGTTCGGGGTCTTGAACGAAGGGGGCAGCCTCCTGTTCCGGTTCCACCTCAGGAACTCAACGGAGGTGGCGGCGAAGGCTGAGGTGGATCGACGGCGACGAAATCGACGATGGCGTCCTTTGGGTCCCGCGACGGCTCGAGCTTGATTCCGGCGACTAGGAGGGCTCCGGGTTCGATTCGCTGCACGGGGAGACGTAGACGACGGCGGGGAAGAGGATGGACACACCAGCTTGATCCCTAGGTGACGCTGGCTGCGAGTTCCATGGCGGGGCGCTCTGGCGAGTCTTCGGGAGGCGACGAAATCGGGCGAGGGAGACGGGGAGGGGGTTCGTGGAGAGGGGAATGGAACGGGAGGGCTTCTGGGCGTCTGCAGGCGTGAAGAGGTGGCGCGGGAGAAGCAGGAGGTGGCCAGGGGCTCGTCGGCGGCCACGGCATGGTCGCCACGCAGCTCCCTGCGTGCTGGCCTGGGGAAGACGACAAGGGAGCGGGAGGTGGGCTTGGGCCGGGGGCGACAAGTTGGGCCAGATTAGAGGTAAGCCCTTTTCCCTTTTTCTTTTCTGTTTTCTTTTCTGTCTTTTGTTTTGCTGTGCTAAAAAATTAGCTAGGCATTTTATTAAATGCTCAAATATTTTATATGGCATTACATGACCAGTAGCTAGTCATATCCAGAGTTTGAACATTTTTGAAATTCAAAATATTTGAATTCAAATTCAAGTAGGGTTTTTGATTAATTCCAAGGCACTGTTTGAATATTTGAAAAATCCATGAGCATGGGGTGGGACCCACATCACTTGATATGTGATCACACTCATTTATAAGACTTTTCAAAACTCTAACATGAATTTTTGGAGAAGATTTTTATCTGGCCTTTTGAATTAATTCATCTGGGGGGGTTCCTTCTCCCATTTTTCTTTTGAATTTGATTTCAAAGATTTCTTTTGAAATTTTTATCATGATGCAAGTGACTTTCTAACCCTAGCACATTACCTAACAGAGGGGCAACACTTTATATTTTACAAGAATATAGGAGATCTTTCACACTTTACAAAGGTACTCACATAAAGAAGATATAACTATCATGATGCAAATGTATACCTCTGCCAGGATAGCAGGATATGCAATGATACTAGCGCGTCATGTAGCAATGATTAGGGCAAGGCCCAACTAGCATGTGGCTCATCGATCAAGCAAGTAGCATGTATGACATGAGGATCAAGTCATGAGATGGTGGATGTTGCATGAAAATGTATCTCGGAAAGGTTATGGAAATGCCTTGTAGGTAGGTATGGTGGTTGTTTTGAGGAAAGATATAAGGAGGCTTATGATGACAGAGCGTATCGTGCCAAGGGTTTGGATGCACCGGCGAAGTATGCGCCAACTCTCAAGGTGAGAAAGGGCAATGCACGGTACCGAAGAGGCTAGAAAAAGTATAGGTGTGTGGAAGTGTCAACTTTCGAATACTCACATTAGCCCGAAGAAGTCATGCACTTATTATCGGTAACTCTCAATCTAATCAGGAGGTTCACAAAGAGACAAGTACCCCGAGGAGGAGTGTATGGGGGTTTAGTTATCCTTGCGCATCCCTGACTCGTGGTACGTGAGTGTCCTGTAATATTCGAACTCTCCAGAGGTTAGTGATCCATCTAGTAGCTAGAGTTCTCAACAGGGGTTTTTGGTTTTCGAAAATCACACGGATTTCCCAAAATATGATATCTATCACTAATAGGCTCGAGCTCTTGACACCAAAAGTTCAAACATTACTCTAGTCAATACGTCAAAACTATTGCAAGTTACTACTACAAAGAGAACAACAACTTCAACTACCTACTTCTAGTTAAGACACAAAACTCAGTGCAACAGGCAAACTCTCTAACAAGATAAAACATGCAACCTATACAAACTTCAACTTAAAACAAAAGAAAATCTCTAGAAAGACTAAAGCACTATAACTAAACAGAGCAACAGCTAAAAAAGAAAAAGAACAACTCACAGGTAAAAGAATAAGCATGGAAATCCTATGAGGAGTTCTAGTTCAAGCGGAGCGTGTTTCTCTCCCAGAAAGTAAGACGGGATCTAACTTGTTATGAACAGCAAGAAAAGCTAAATAAAACTAAGAATAAAAACTAAGAGCGAGACACTCCAAGCATAGCACATAACGCATGAAGTGATAAAAATATAGTGAGATGAAGAACGAACTGATGATTGTTGATGGAGAAAAGGATGCACGGGGGCATCCCCAAGCTTAGACGCTTGAGTCTCCTTGAATATTTGTTGGGGATGCATGGGGCATCCCCAAGCTTGAGCGCTTGACACTCCCGAATATTCTTTCATCATCTTCCATCGCACAGTTGAAAACTCCCTTCATACATAACTCATCATAAGCTGATTAGAGAAGTTAGTACCCTTAATAAATAATTTTTCCCACTGGATATAAAGATATTCTTGAAGATCTACTGTTTCTAAAGATTGCCAAAAAGTTTTTGCAAAGAAAAAGCAAACTTGAGGTTTGCAAAAGTTAGGAGAGACAAAACGTGGCAGAATCTGTGAAAAACAGAACAGCAGGTAGTAAAGAATTTTTAGGGGTACTTCTGCAACTCGAAAAAAAAACTAAGAACAGAAGCTCGAAAGTCAATTGTATGGAACACGCTGTCAAAAGAATTCAGATAAAAAATATGATCTGGTGATTTTAGGCTAATTTTTTCGTCCAAGGACAGAATCTGTTTTCTGGACAGCATGTCACAACTTTTGAACTTTCTTGAATCGGAGGCTAGACTTGGCACAAAGATTGAAAATAAAGATACAATGATGTTGCTACAGTAGTAACAATCATCAAGACCACTAAAAACTTAAAGTAAAAACTCAAAGTAAAGATAACAAGGGTTGTCTCCCTAGAGCTCTTTCTTTATAGCCATAAAGATAGGCTTAAGATTTTGATGATGCTCTCGTAGGAATAAGAGTTGAAGAACAAAAGAGAGCATCAAGAAGCAAATATCAAACACATTTGAGTCTAACATGCTTCCTATGCAAAGGGATCTTATAGAGGAATAACTCATTGAAGCATAAAGATGTTAGCATAGGAAGGAAAAACAAGTGCAAATTCAAAACTTTCAACATAAAGAGAGTGAATTTGATATTATTGAAGTATCTATGAGCATATGTTCCCCTCTCATAATAATTTTCAGTGGGATCATGAATAAACTCAACAATATAAGTATCACATAAAACTTTCTTATCATGATCCACAAGCATAGAAAATTTGTTACTCCCCACATAAGCAAAATCCTTCTCATTAGTAATAGTGGGAGCAAACTCAAGAAAATAACTATCACATGAATCATTCTTATCATGATACACTTGGAAACATTTATTCTTTATAGCATAAGTGTCATCACAATAATCATCATAGATAGGAGGCAAAGTATCATCAAAATAAATTTCCTCATCAAAATTTGGGGGGCTAAAAAGGTCATCTTCATAAAATGTAGCATCCCCAAGCTTATAGCTTTGCATATCATTAGGTTCAAAGGTATTCAAAGAAGACATGCAAATAACATTACTACTATCATGAGTGTTGTGAAAATAATAAAGCTCCATAGGCTTTTTGATCTCCTCCTCAAACACTTCATGTCCTAACTCAAGATAGAGCTCATAAAGCTCTATCATAATTTTGTTGTTGTTTTCCATAAGCATAACTAGTGAAAATAAAAACAAGAAACAAAAAGATTTAATTCCAAGATCTAAAGATATACCTTCAAGCACTCACCTCCCCGTCAACGGCGCCAGAAATAGCTTGATTTCTACGCACGCTTCTATTCTTGTAGACTATGTTGGGCCTCCAAGCGCAGAGGTTTGTAGGACAGCAGCAATTTCCCTCAAGTGGATGACCTAAGGTTTATCGAACTCAGGGAAGTAGAGGTTGAATATGGTCTCTCTCAAGCCACCCTGCAATTAAGATACAAGAAGTCTCTTGTGTCCCCAACACACCAAATACAACTAGGAGTTCTATAGGTGCACTAGTTCGGCGAAGAGATGATAAAATATGGGTGATAGGTGTGCCAAAACAAGGTAATATAAATCTGTAATAAAAAGTGCAGCAAGCAAACATGTAATAAAAGTGAGCACAAACGGTGTAACAATGGTGGAAACAAGGCCTAGGCTTCATACTTTCACTAGTGGCAACTCCCAACAACATTAACATAGTCTAATCACATGATATTTCCCATAAAACATGCAATGGAGACGCACTCGGAGGTCATTCCTTTGTGGTCAAGAGAGGATGAGAATTATGTAGGGCTACAAAAGCACACCTCAAAGTTCGTAGTTCTCAATCTATGGATTTCCCAATGTCACCGCGACCATCCAAAGAGATTACCACAATCACCACAACATATCTCAAGGATAGTCAAAGACAAGCACCAAGAGACTCTCAATCTTCAATCCACACACAAAAAAGGAAATCACTCATGATAATATTCTTCTAACCCATGTCCAATAGACCGCTGTCACCTTGGTCTCGGGGATTATACTAGATAAGATCAATTGAGTACATCAATACAATACATAGAGGAAGGGGAAATATCATGGGATCACCCTAGATTAACATAGCCAATGATCACAACAAATATCACATCATGGGAGAGAGAGAGAAACCACATAGATCAAGATACAAGCCTTAGCACCGAGGGGGACTACTCACACATGGACATGGTGAGAGAGAGAGAGAGTTTTTGATGTAGAGGTGCAACCCGAAGGAGATGAAGGAGACGGCAACGGCGGCGGCCACGGCGGCGGCGCCGCCCACGGCCATAGCGGTGGTCACGGCCCTTGGGGGCAGCGTCCCTTGGCCCCTTCTTCTTCCTTGAAGATGGTGCTGCTGTGGAGATTGATCTCCCCCTCAAGACGGCTGCCAAGGGGGAGGAAATTTCGTGGTGCCCTTTGACCTAGGTTTCCTCTCTTTATATAGATGTCGGGACCCGAAATAGGCGTATGTAATTAAAGTCACGATGCAATCACATGGAGAGCCGAGAGCCGTACCCACTTGTCTAAGCAGACAAGGCCAAGCACAGAACACTCTCGGAAAGCATCGAACGTGAGGGGCATCCCATCCAGGCCGGATGATCAACTGAGATGGGTCCTCATCATTCGCTCACAAGTCTAAATGCTTATGGGTGGTGAATCCCATACTCATAGACAAGTCGCCTCAACCATATTATCGATTGAATCCTAACTCTTACATAGACTTACTCCAGCCCGATCACTTAGTCGGGGTCTAGGGCGGGCTCGATCATACAACAAAGTGTGCACGTGACAGAGTCACGAGCAATCGCATCGCGATGCCCCAAGCTGCGCACATCTAAGGGCCACTGGGTGTATAAAAGACCGCCTGCCAGATCACAACTAAGGTCTCGAAAACCCATACTAAGACATGCATGTTATAAACATACACGCAGCACACATGCCCAGTATGAACAACACGTGTCATCACATAACTCTACAAAGTGTATCTTTATTGACTTACACATAGAGCATACAAAGGTCACATGTCTGTGACCATCATTAAATCATACAACAGAAGAAAATTAGGTCTGAGTACAGACAAGTTTAACAAATGGCTTAGAGAAGCCTTGTTCAACATACATGCCCTTCCACGAGGGACCAGACAGCTGTCTGGAACTATACTACTTTGGTCAACGTCGAGCTTCAGGTCGGTGGCTCCATCGGGGTCCGGGTTCTCATCTAAAACATAGAATAAGCAAACGTGAGTATAAAGTCGTACTCAGCAAGACTTACATCAGAACTACACTACTCATGCTCAAGTTTCAAGGTAAAGGAGGTGGGGTTTAACATGCAGAAGTGCCAGCTTTGACTTGGCTAGTCCTGAACTACGAGTACCAGAATTGAGGTAAGAAGCGTACACGAGTCCACTACCAAGTCTCCAACACATACACCACTATGGTTACTTCCTCGACTTCCCCACGAGGAGCACACCATAGCACTCACGCTTATCTTGCGAGTTTTAGAAGTGTCCATTCAAGTTGTCTAATAATCAGGTACATGTTCCAAGTAGTCCTTAACCGCGGACGCGACTATTTGAATAGTTTTGTTAACCTTGCAAGGGTGTAAACTACACACACATGACCATCGGTTACCTCCTTTTGCTCGCCACCATTCAAGAGGTGATAGCGAGGATGTTCACCATGACACTTCGCTCACAACCGGTCTATTCCAGGAGTCGACTATCTGAGTTGCCTCCGCTCGAGAGCCCGGCCGGATCAACGAAACGGAATCAAACAATGCAAGTGACCGAGAAGCCACCTTTGGAAGATGGTTTTCCTGCCTCACAGGTGCACCCACATATCTATATGATGCAACCATTCCTTCATTCTTTTAAAATGCACATGCCAAAAGGAAAGCCCGAACTAATGTGACTCCTGGACGTCAACACGGATCAAGGTACTAGGCCGAGAGGGGTCAGTGAGCCCAATGTGTGGTTGTACTCTTTGTCATGGATTACCATACAAGAACTCGGTGCTTAAGGCGGTGTTCAATGAGACAACCCACTGTGTACTCCTACACAGCCTCTCATCGATCACCTTGTATTAGGGTAGATTCACCAACACGTTATTATCAGCATCATTGTGATCATCCATCCCGACTCACATTCAAAGTAACCTCATTGTACCACTAAGCGGCAATAAGAAGTAACAGTTGTAGGGGCCACATGCTCATCATTCAACTCCAATATTTGCTAGGATTGTGGTTTGCTTAATACGGTGACAAAATGATAGGTCATGCATCGAAATGGGTTCAACTATGCGAAAGAACGTGTCTCGGTGATCTCCTAAATATGCATAAGCGAGACTGAGAGGGAAGTAGGATTTTATAGACATGATCAATGGGGTTTGCTTGCCTTGCTGACGATACACGGGTTTATCGAACTTCTTCTTCGGGGGTGACCTCCGGTTCCGGTTCCACTTCTATCGAGCAAACATCACAAACAATGCAATCAGTATAATGTACAATGCACAATCACATGATCAAGTTGTAGAACATGATATACATGGTACTAATGTGTTGACAATTCCATTTAATTTAAGTGTATTGCAAAAGAATTTCAATTTCAAACTTCAAATATGAATTCAAATTAAGACATATGCAAAATTGCTACTGTTGCCCCATTTTAAAATGGTCAAACATGACAACAAATTGCATATTCTTAATCCTTGCATTTTTCTGATTATTTTTCATCTATTATATGTTTAATTTGGAGTTAATATGAATTTTCTATTAATTTATAAAGTTTATTCATTTTTCTGCCATTTTCTGAATTGTTTTACATAGAAAAAGGATTACTGCGTCATCCCGACGTCATTATGACGAGGGGGGGCTGACCAGTGGGGCCAGGATGTCAGCCACATTGGGGTTAATCCCCTGTTTTAAAATTAACTCAAGGGGGTTAATTAGTGGGCTGGCCCCACTTGTCAATGACCTAGGGTCAACTAACCCGATGGGTTAGGACCCTAATGACCGGGCCACGTCACAGGGTCACCGGAGACATGTCGACGGCGACACCCAACACGGCGGCGCTCTCCTGGACGGCGGATCAGGGCTCGGTTTGGAGTGCTGCGACCACCAGAATGCGCAGCACACCCGTGCGCATCTACCTGACAAGGCGGTTGCCACCAGCGTGGCCTAGGGCGACGGCGGGGTCAAAAGGCGCGGCGTCCATCGTCGGCTTCCATGGCGCACAGAGGAGGAGGAAGGGGGAAGCCATGGGAGAAGAGGGGAAAAGCTCACCCCAACGCGAGGAAGACGAGGGCGTTGACGAGGAAGCCGGAGGTGGCGAGGCGGCGGAGTATTTCTCATCGGAGCTTCACGGGTGGCCGGAGCTTCTCGCGAAGCTGGCGTCGTCGCCGCTGCGGATTCGGCTCGATTGAGTGCTCGGGACGACGAAGACGACTGCTACGAACCTCCTGGACACGGCCGTTGGGAAGCTGGGCGTCGATGGCCACGGTGGTGCGCCGCGGTGTGCTCCGACGAGCTCTCGGACCACGGCGAAATCCGCGAGGGGGAAGCGAGAGAGAGAGCGGCGAGTGAGGGGAAGGAGGCAGGGGCTTCTGGGCGTTCTCGTGGCGCAAGCAGAGGGCAGGGGGAGGCCTAGGTGGCCTTGCCGTCACGGTGGCGTCGGCCACACGCTCTCAGGGCGACACCGAGCTGCTTGAGGAAGGAGATAAAGGGGTGGTGGGTTGGGCCGTGCTAGGTGGGCTGGGGGGCTTCAGTTGGGCTGGAAGCCTCTCTGTCCCTCTTTTCTTTATTTCTTCTTTATTTTTCTTTTCTGTAATTCTGTTGTGCCTAGAAATAAATAGCTAGGCTATTTTGTAAAATGCCCAAACATTTTTATAAATCCTAGGTGACCAGTAGTAAGTCACTTGTAGAATTTGAGCATTTTTGAAATTCAATACATTTGAATTTCAATTCAAATAAGGGTCAAATTTAATTTCCAAGGCACTTTCTGAATTTTAGAAAATGCCATGGGCATGGGAATGAACCCAAACCAATTTTGAAATGATCACCATCATTTACAGGAATTTTCCAAATGTTCAAAAGATTTTTGGAAAAAGATTTTTATCTAGCCATATATTTAAAATCTCAAGGCTTTCCTTTTTCCCCAATTTTGAATTTCTTTTGAAATTTTTACATGATGCAAAGGGGAACTCAAATCCTAGCACTTACCCAAGTTGGGGTTCTGACAACTCGCCCCCACTCAAAAGAATCTCGTCCCGAGATTCAAATGTCGTTGGGAGGAAGGAGGGGTACTCGGCACGGAGGCGGTCTTCTCTTTCCCATGTTGCTTCTTTCTCGGAGTGATGTGACCATTGCACTTTCAGAAACCTAATCTTCTGACGACGAGTGACACACTCTGCGGAATCAAGAATACGAACAGGGTACTCTCGATAAGAAAGGTTATTGTAACAGCCCAGTTTTTGCAAAAATTAAAAAATTTGTTTTCGGTGTGAATTGTTTGATTGTCTGATTTGTTTGCGGTGTTTGCATCCGCGATTCATCGATCGGTGATTATTTTCCCCCCCTCTTATCTCGTATCGGACGGAGACCGACCCTTGCCACCCTGACACTCGACCTTTGCGACACCGGGTTTCACCCGATCACCGTCGCGAAACCGCACAAGACCAGCCGCAACCAACGGAACGAAAAACCCCGTTTAATAATTAAACGGGATATTTTTATAGTGCGCTGGAAAGTGTTTTCGGAACGGTTCCAGCGCGAGGTACTGATCGCGCAGTTCGAAGTTTTACCCGAATCGAAGGTACTGCGGACCCCCGGCGGTCAGAAACTTGAGCACCATGCGCGCGAGTTAAAACCGGAGATGTTTTTGCAAACTGCCAGCCACCGGGGCTATATAAAGACCACCACACTCCCACCCACCTAGGGTTTCCCTAGGCAGCCACCAGCCCCAGATCTGGCCCCAAATACCCCAATTTTCGCAGCAAACCCCAGCCTCAGATCTGGAAAACTGCCCCCTACGATCTGGACCGTTAGATCCGGAGATCCGAAGGCCCAGATCGGATCCAGCCTCCACCTTCTCCCTCCTCTCTCTCTCCCACCGTGCGTCGCCTCCACGTCCGTAGGCCGCCGCCGCCAAGTTCGGGCCAGCACGCCGGCCAGCCGGCGCCCCTCTCCCTTCTCCTCCCCTCCGCGCCTCCTTCCCCTATCCCTCCTCACCTCCCTCTCTCCTCTGTTCACAGGAACGCCCGGGCCAGGCCGGAGCCGCGCCATGGGAGGCGAACCCGAGGTCGCCGTCGCGCCATGAAGGGCCCCGAGGAGCTCGTCGCAGCCCGCCGGCGCCTGGACCGGATCCGGCTGGTCCGCCTCCACAGCCCCATCGCCCCTGCTCGCCGCTCCCCGCCGTCGCTCCTCCCTGCCGGACCTCCAGCCGCCGCCGCCGGCCTCTGTTCCGACGGGAACGAGGCGAGCAACCGCACCGGCCAGCCAGGCCGCGTCCACCGCGCGTGGGCCAGCCAGGCCAGGCGGCCCAGCCTGCCCGAGCGGCCCAGCCGCGCCAGATCCACCCCCAGAGGCCAGTTGGGCCGAGCCCAACTGGGTGAGGCCCCCTTTTTTTATTATTTTGTTCAGCTGCTGTTTTTTCATTGAGTCCTATTATTACTGTTGCTGACTCGATATTGCGTTGAAATTTGCGAGTGATCCGTAGCTCCGATGACGTTGCCCCCAAAACGAAAGTTGCTCAGAATTGCGTGTACTTTAATTCATATTTTGTGAGCATTTGAATTTGAGCTCATCTTGATTGTGTAATTGTGTGCTAAAGTGGGCATCAGGCCGTTAAACTGCTACTTTTGTTATTATGTGCTGCTGTTATTATTTTGTTGCAACTTTGCATGATGATTGTAACAAATCCATGAGGCCTATTGCATTGATTCTTTTTGCATTGCGTTAAGCAATGTTTCTACTTCAGTTTCATGCATTCACATGCCATGTTTGCTTCCTGCATCATGTTTATATCTTGCTCCAAAGTAGCTATCCTGATGTTAATGTGCTGCTGTTGCTGAAACTGTTATTTTGTTGCAACTTCGGTCGACGAGTGTGTCGCGACCGTTTATCGGAATGGAGTGATTCCAATTGCATATTGTTAAGCATCATGTCTACTTTCATCCCATGTATTTCTATGTCATGTTTCTGCACTTTTGCATATAGATTTACCCCTGTTTATACAGCATGTGCCCGTAACTTGTTTTGCTTGTATCTCTTTAACCGTAACTCCGTTTGGAGTGTTCTTTATATGTAACTTGATTAGTTTTTTGTGTACTTTGTGTTTATGCTATTGTTTGCTGTTGTTAACCAACCTAAAATATGGATTAGGGCAGAACAGTACCAAATCTTTTAATCATCGTGCGGCACTTAGTGTTATGCCATGTTTAGGTTGTGCCTCACTTAAATTGACTAGCATAGATAGTTTACTTTGTGCTTCACCTCTTGACTTGTTTGTGTGCTATGCCATGCTTTCTTGGGTGACTTGCCATGTTAACAACCTTTGCTCACCTTGTGTAGCTAAACAACTTGAACCACCATAAACGTGCGGTATCGTCGTGTGTGACAAGTACTCCACTTAAATCGTTAGTAATCGCTCTCGACGGTAGGTGCGATGTCTCATGTTACTTCTTGTTGGTGCGTGCTCTTGTATTGCTCCGTAGTAATAGTGGTGCACCGTTGATTGCTTTCCAGTGTTTATCGTCTTGTGTGCTTCCGCGGGTACCTCTCGGAGACGACGCGAGTTTGCGATCAACTACACCTTCGGAACCCGACTTATCAACAGGCAAGGACTATACATTACTTATGATCCATTCTATTTCAACCAGCGGTTTGCATGCTAGTCTAGGTTAGGTTCGATGTTTGATCCTACCACATGTTTACAGCCTCTTTTAAACCGATACAGCCATGTCCCCTCCCAGCAAACCTTGTACTGCTATGTTACTATTGCTCGTTGCTCAGCCCCTGCTTAGTATGCATGCTTAGGATGCTACGATGTTACCCTGTTACTCCTTGGTTTGGGATATCACATTATTATATTGTTGTTGATGATATGATTATCATAATGTTGCCTATATTCGACGAAGGTTGGAAGGTCTAGGCTATCCCGCCCCGACGCTTTGTTCCATTCGAGTCATCTAGGATCCGAGTTCCGGGTATTGGTTTTAAGACTGAGCGTGCCTAAACGCGTGTGGGATTTTATGGGGTCCCCTTTTCTTACCTACCTAGCTTCAAACAGTCTAGTGGTGGCCCAAGCTGATTTACATTTGCAACGTGTGTGTGCTGGTTGGATCCCCAGTTGTTTCCAAACCAAACCAGGGCCAGGAGGACATAGTTTCTTGGCTGGCCCAAAACTGACCGGAGAGGCCCCGGTCCCCATATGAGGCTTCACCGGTAACCCAAACCCTGTTGAGACGGAAGAGTCCGATCCGAGAGCGTGGACAACTTTTGGATTGGGTGTCGACTCCCCGGGGGCCACCCGGATTTGTTCGTTGTTAGTTAGAGGGACCTGTCGTTTCGGATCTCTTGGAACTAAATCATAAAATGGTTGCCTGTGATGGGTAGCAACTGAGAGTGATGGACGTGCGTGCGGAGCCTCGTAATGGGCCGTTGGTACACCCCTGCAGGGTTAAATCTTTTCGAGAAGCCGTGTCCACGGTTATGGACGACTTGAGACCTACTCCTTGTTCATAGACAACAACAACTGAGATAATCTTAATATAACTTGATCAACGTGTTTGTGCCTTGACTGCTTCTTCTTCGTCGGGATGCGAAGAGGAGGACAAGGATAGGATAGGTGTTATGTTTGCGTATGTAGGTGGATAGCAAGACTTGTTGGAGGCGATTCCTCATCGAATGCTTGGCTTCTTACCTTACTCTCCAGATCGTTAGCCACTTCATAAATGCTAGTGCAGCAGCAACCTCACCACATACCCCTTCCTTACCGTAAACTACTAGTTGTTCTAGAATGACGAGTGATGAAGTCCTTGCTGGGTCAGATGACCACTACATTTGGATGCTGAGTACCTCTGTACTCATGATACTACCCCCAAACTCTTTTCAGGGTTCGGATCGACAACAGGTACGGTGATCGACGTTTCACGTGGAGACTCGACGACGACTAGTTAGGCGGATCCCGGCGGAGGGCCTGGACCCGTGTGGTTATGGGGATCGATGTTTTTCTCTTTGCCACTAGGCATTTGCTTGTAGTCTGTACCCAGACATATATCTTCCGTTGTTGTATTGTATTTGAGGCAGTCGTATGCCAATTGTGTGAGATGTTGTATCCTGTATCTGTAATGTTGTGATATCATGTTGGAAATCCGGGGCATATGGCTTTGTCATATGTTGCGGTGGGACCGATATGTGCTTCGTCCCCGGATCTGGGTGGAAACACCTAGATCTGGAACAGTACCGCATATCGGGCCTTACAGTCATCTTGGAGATCAAGCGTTTCATGGTCGACTTCGCGGATGGGGTCCTTGAAGCAACGCCTAAGTTGTGACACATGGAATACGTCATGTACTCGGGAAAGGTGCGGGGGTAGTTCAAGTTGGTAGGCAACTTCTCCATGTTTAGCAAGAATGCGGAAAGGTCCGATGTAACGTGGGGCCAACTTGCCTTTGATACCAAAGCGTTGGGTTCCCTTCAGAGGAGTAACCCGAAGCTAAGCCTTCTCATCCAGATTGTAGCTTTCTTGCCTATGATGACGATCATAGTAGCTTTTCTGACGAGACTGTGCGGATTTCATACGATCACGAACAATGCGAACTTGCTCTTGTGCTTCCTTGATCATATCCGGTCCAAAGAATTGTCTTTTACTGGTTTCTGACCAGTTAATGGGTGTTCGACATCGTCGTCCAGAGAGGAGTTCAAAAGGATCCATGTTCAGACTAGATTAAAAACTATTGTTATAAGCAAATTCGGCGAATGGAAGAGACTTCTCCCAATTCTTTCTGAAAGATATAACACAAGCTCTGAGCATGTCTTCAAGAATTTGGTTAACCCTTTCAACTTGACCGCTAGACTGAGGATGGAAAGCTGTACTAAAGGAGAGATGAGTTCCCATAGCATTCTGAAAGGAACACCGATCAGAATTGATTTCCAAAGGAACACCGTGAAGAGACACAATTCTAGAGACATACAAGTCCGCTAACTGGCTAGCAGTTATAGACTCGCGTACTGGAAGGAAGTGAGAAAATTTTGAAAGTTGGTCAATGATAACGAAGATGGCATCATTTCCTTTCTGGGTTTTTGGAAATCCGGTGATGAAGTCCATACCGACTTTGTCCCATTTCCACTTGGGAATAGGCAAAGGTTGAAGTGTGCCAGCAGGTCTTTGGTGTTCTGCCTTAATGCGACGACAAACATCACATTCAGCAACAAATCGAGCAATGTCTCTCTTCATCCTGGTCCACCAAAATCTGTGGCGTAGATCTCGGTACATTTTTCTGCTACCGGGATGAATCGAGAGGGGTGTGTCATGGGCTTCTTTGAGGATTAGTTGCCTTAGATCCCTATTCTTAGGTACTACCAAACGATTTTCAAAGAATATCGTTCCTTTACTATCTGTGGAGAAACATTTAGCAACTCCGCTAGCAATGTTCTCCTTGATCCGGCGAACACCTCGTGCACGCCTTTGGGAAACTATGATTTGATCCTCAAGGGTTGGTTTCGCCACTAAGGTAGAAAGAAAACCATGAGGGACTATCTCAAGATTGAGCTTGCGAAATTCCTCATGAAGAAGTGGTTGATACTGTTGTAACATGAGGTTGTTACAATACGACTTATGACTTAGTGCCTCAGCCATGACATTGGCTTTGCCTGGGGTGTAAGAAATTCCTAAGTCATAATCTTTTATCAACTCTATCCAGCGTCTTTGCCTGAGATTAAGATCTGGCTGGGTGAATATGTATTTGAGGCTTTGGTGATCGGAATAGATCTCACAAGGAATAGATCTCACAACGATTACCAAGGAGGTAATGTCGCCAAGTCTTCAGGGCATGAACTACGGCAGCGAGTTCAAAATCATGGGTAGGATAGTTCTCTTCATGTGGCCGCAACTGGCGTGAAGCATAAGCTACCACATGTCTATCTCGCATAAGTATGCATCCTAACCCTTGCCGTGAAGCGTCACAATAGTTCTCGAAATCCCTTTTGGTGTCTGGAGGTGCAAGTACGGGTGCAGAAGTCAATCTTCTTTTTAGATCTTGAAAGCTTTCCTCGCACTTGGGGGTCCATTGGAATTTCTTATCTTTCTTGAGGAGTTCAGTTAGAGGCTTTGCAACTTTGGAGAAGTTCTCAACGAAGCGGCGACAATAGCTTGCTAAGCCAAGAAAACTCCTAACTTGCTTAACCGATTCAGGTGGAGTCCAGTCAAGGATGGCCTGAACTTTCTCGGGATTGATAGCAATGCCCTTTGCTGAAATCACGTGGCCTAAAAAGGTCACTTCTGGTAGCCAAAATTCACACTTAGAGAACTTGGCATATAGGCAATGCTCTCGAAGTTTCATCAATACCAACCTAAGATGTTCTGCGTGCTCTTCTTCATTCTTCGAGTAGATGAGAATGTCATCAAGATAAACTACAACAAATTTATCTAGGTACTCCATGAAGATCGAATTCATCAAGTGCGAGAATGTGGAGGGGGCATTGGTTAAACCGAAGGACATGACGGTGTACTCGTAAAGACCATATCGAGTAGTGAAATCCATTTTTGGAATGTCCTCATTTCGGATTTTGATTTGATGATAGCCTAATCACAAATCCATCTTGGAGAAGACAGAGGATCCAGCAAGTTGATCATAAAGATCATTGATCCTGGGCAATGGGTACTTGTTCTTTATCGTCGCTAGATTTAGCGGGCGATAATCTACGCACATCCTTTCTGTTCCATCTTTCTTCGTTACGAACAGAACGGGGCAACCCCATGGCGATGAGCTAGGGCGGATGAAGCCTTTTGCCAACGAATCATCAAGTTGGGTTTTTAGCTCAGCTAACTCATGTGGGGCCATTCTATATGGACGTCTGGAAATTGGGGTTGTTCCTGGTATAAGATCCACTATGAATTCTACACATCTATCAGGGGGCATCCCTGGCAGTTCTTTAGGAAAGACATCCGGGAAGTCACGAACCACCGGAATATCTTCAAGGTCTGGAAGGGGAAGTACATTCAAAGTATGCATCTGGATTCTAGAGCTGGGTGATGTGTAGTCAATTGTCTGGCCTGAAGGATGGGTGAGTTTAACTGATTTGGCTTTACAATCAAGGAAATCATTCTGCCTTGATAACCAATCCATTCCTAGGATGACATCAATGTCCGAAGACTTGAGGGCTATAAGTGAAGCAAGGAATACTAAACCCTCAATTACAATTTGATTGCCATGGCTTACTCTATTAGTTTGCCATTTGGAACCAGGAGTTTGAATGATCATTGGAGAAAACATTTCTTCAAAGGGGAACTCATGCCGAAGTGCATAACTCTCCGACATGAATGAATGAGAAGCTCCTGGATCGAAAAGAACGGAGGCGGGAACATGATTGACTGGGAGTGTACCAAGGATGACGTCAGAAGCAGCAGTGGTTTCCTCAACTGAGATTTGGTTCACACAACCACTACTAGTGGATGAAGGCTTTGCTTGCAAGGATTTGGAGGTTGATTTCCTTGAAGGCTTATGTCGAGAATGACGTGGTGTCATCAAGACCTGAGGGCATTGACGAAAGTAATGACCTGAAAGACCACACTTAAAGCATACCCTGTCTGAATTGCTAGGAGTGGGATTACTTGGCTGCACACCATCATTCCGGGGTGGAATAATGTGTTCGGGTGGATGGCATATATTGGATGGTGGCCTCTGAAGAAGGTTTTGAGGTATGGCACTAGTTGGAATCAATATTCGGCCTTTCTGAGGGGCTGAACTTGAAGAAGGAGCAAGCTCAAGAGCATGCTTGCGAGACTCTTCGAACACTTCATTGCCATGCTCAGCTCTGAAGGATCTGTTGACTAAATCCTCAAAGGTGGAAAATTCGATGAGGTTGAGATCATGGCGAAGGATATGGCTAAGTCCCTTACGGAACCTTGCCTTCTTTCTGGCATCGGTGGTGATCTCATCTTGGGCATACTGAGCAAGACGGTTGAACTCTCTCACATAATCATGAATGGACATCTCTCCTTGAGTCAGATTGCAGAACTCTTCCTTCTTGCGCTCCATCAACTCATCCATAATGTGGTACCCTCGAAAGGCAACACAGAACTCCTGCCAAGTCACTACGTGACCATCTGGCTGCATAGCAACATAGTTCTCCCACCATTGAATAGCAGCACCTTCCAGGAAGTATACCGCGAAAATAACTCGGTCATCGGGAACAGCATGGGCAGTATCAAGCTTACGCCCGATGGAACGGAGCCAATCATCAGCTTCAAGGGGCTCAGAAGAACATCGGAATACCGGTGGCTTGAGGAGGATTGAATCCTGAATGTTAACAACCACATTGCGCTGACGAGCGGTGTTCTGCTCGATGAGCTCCAAAATGCGTGTTTGATCACGTCTATTCTGCTCAGCTTCCATCATGATTTCTGCCGTAGAAGGCGGTGGTGGAGGTTCATCATTACTTCGATTCCAATCACGGTCTCGATTGCGACGAACAACACTACGAGTTCAACCTGACATCCTTTGTGATAAAAATCAACAATCAGAACAGGTTGTACGATGGAATCAAAGAAAAAGCGGACATGATTAGGAGGAAAAGATTGTAATGCAAAGGCAAAGATTCCTAGAAACACGGAATAATTCGGGCAGCATAGCGGCTACACGGGGATGGAAAATGAAACAACCTTGAGGATATTGGACAGAACTTCCTCAAGGAACTCAACAACACGATGAGTCTGGACGACGACAACTGTCCTACGGCTACAAGGAAGCAATCAACGAGATGTTCTAGTAAGACATAGATGAGCCTAGTCCTATCATCCCGTAGAAAAGGTAAGGGTGACCCAGAACTCAGATCGATGAGGATAAGGAGAAAAATAAGCCTTACGTTGTTCCCTTATACCCAGAGTAACTATATAACTATAGAGTGCTAGACTCGACTTCGACCAAGGGTTGAATAATCCTACAGACAGTCCTGCTCTGATACCAAGTCTGTCGGGACCCGGAATAGGCGTATGTAATTCCAGTCATGATGCAGTCACATGGAGAGCCGAGAGCCGTACCCACTTGTCTAAGAAGACAAGGCCAAGCACAGAACACTCTCAGAAAGCATCAAACGTGAGGGGCATCCCATCCAGGCCGGATGATCAACTGAGATGGGTCCTCATAATTCGCACACAAGTCTAAATGCTTATGGGTGGTGAATCCCATACTCATAGACAAGTTGCCTCAACCATATTATCGATTGAATCCTAACTCTTACATAGACTTACTCCAGCCCGATCACTTAGTCAGGGTCTAGGGCGGGATCGATCATACAACAGTGTGTGCACGTGACAGAGTCACGAGCAATCGCATCGCGATGCCCCAAGCTGCGCACATCTAAGGGCCACTTGGTGTATAAAAGACCGCCAGCCAGATCACAACTAAGGTCTCGAAAACCCATACTAAGACATGCATGTTATAAACATACACGCAGCACACATGCCCAGTATGAACAACATGTATCATCACATAACTCTACAAAGTGTATCTTTATTGACTTACACATAGAGCATACAAAGATCACATGTCTGTGACCATCATTACATCATACAACGGAAGAAAATTAGGTCTAAGTACAGACAAGTTTAACAAATGGCTTAGAGAAGCCTTGTTCAACATACATGCCCTTCCACGAGGGACCAAACTGCTGTCTGGAACTATACTAGCTTAGTCAACGTCGAGCTTTAGGTCGGTGGCTCCATCGGGGTCCGGGTTCTCTTCTAAAACATAGAATAAGCAAGCGTGAGTACAAAGTCGTACTCAGCGAGACTTACATCAGAACTACACTACTCATGCTCAAGTTTCAAGGTAAAGGAGGTGGGGTTTAACATGCAGAAGTGCCAGCTTTGACTTGGCTAGTCCTGAACTATGAGTACCAGAATTGAGGTAAGAAGCGTACACGAATCCACTACCAAGTCTCCAACCAATACACCACTATGGTTACTTCCTTGACTTCCCCACGAGGTGTTGGGATACGGGGCAGAAATCACAAAATTTTCATACCTACGGTACCCGAACCCAAGATCTATGCTATGGCGATGTAAAGTAACGGAGGGAATCGGTGTTCATACCTTTGAAGACCGAAAGAGGGAAACGTTCTTGCGAACGTGGTTGGCGTAGACTCAGAACTACGGCCTCCCTGTCGTGTAGAAGACCACCACCGGCGAGGATGACTCCCGGTAAACCTCCAACGACGAAGTAGCACCACAGGTGTAGTGCCTCGAAGAGATTATACACGTACGGTACAATCGATGTTCCTCCCGGGCCCCGAACCAGGCGAGCAGCGGAAGAAAGACGGCTACGAATCCCGACTCCAGCAGAACGACGGCATGCCTTATGGTGGAGAACTCCAATCCTGGTGCAGACTCCAAACAAGGGGAGTCCACTTCCGGGAAGGAGAAGGAGGAAGAAGGAGATTTGGTGTGTTGGGAAAAGGGGGGTCTACCCCTCCTTATATAGGCCAAGGGGGGTGTGATCCTCCTCCCCTCCCCCATGTGGGACTAAACCCCCAAGGGGGGCAGGTGCGCCGTCCATAGGGGGGGCTGGGCCCCACCCTTGGCGCCAAGCCCAAGGGGGGAAACCCCCTCCTCCCCTAATGGGCCCCATGGGCCCATATAGCCTTTTCCCATTTTTTTAATTTATTTAATATGTTTTAAATATTTAATTCAGATAATTAAATAATGAAACATTATTAAAACAATTAAACTTTATTTAGAACTATTCAAAATGTCCGGAAACCATTCCGTCCTCCTCCGGAACTATTCCGGTGATTCCTCCTATTTCACCGATTGATCCCGTAACTGTCCTATGCATCGATTGCCCTTAAGTGTAACACCCTAACGGTCCGGGAAACAGCAGACATGGTCGAGACTCTTCTCATTGACCAATGACTAGTCAGTTGGACCTGGTTACAATCCTTGACAGCCCCTGCGCTTCCATCGAATGAACTTCGATCGCTTTTGGAAATCGTTAAGGATACGACGTAATCCCTTTGTGCTGCGGTACTTTGTTTGTCCGAGGTTTGATCGCCGGTATCCTACATACCGTGTTCACATATCGTTCACAACAAACAAGTTTACTCGTCCATGATCATTGCATCTCTTGTGACCTAGTCACTTGCTTGCAAGCTATTGATGCAATATCACCGAGTGGGCCCAGAGTACTTGTCCTGTCACAAGGACTGACAAATCCCGCTCTGATATATTAACATACTCATCAACCATCTATTTCGGAATACCCAAAGTGCACCGTTATAGCCAGCATATTTCAGTCAGGCGGTGGGATACAAATCAAAGTCTCCTCATAGATGACAATTACGTATGATCCTTACGGTCTAAGGACAAAGCCATATGTTACAAAGTCATAGCAACGCTGAACTATGTGACTCGATCACATTGCAATACTTTAGGTGGGTGTACGTCCATCACATAATTCCCCTTAACGATATGACCTCATTGTCAATGGACTTAAGTGTCGCCATGATCAGGAAAGCTTGATCAATGAATTGACCAATGAGATAGTTTACCCGAGTTAAACTACGGACCATGTTTTATACTACAGCTGTATTAGTATTTCCAAGTAATACAGTTATAGCACAGTATAAAACGTATTATGAACAAAACGGATATGTGACAAATATCTTTATTAATTTGTCTCTAGGGCACATATCCAACAGTCTCCCACTTGCACTAGAGTACAAATTACACTAGTTTACATCAGGTATGTATCTAACACCAATGGTCTCTCGGTGTTCTTCAAACTTGCCCTGTGGAAGAGGTTTAGTCATCGGGTCTGCTGCGTTCAGATCCGTATGTATCTTGTGAATCCTAGTGTGTCCATCCCTGACGTAGTCTCGCGTCACATGGAACTTTCGGAGGATGTGCTTGGCTTTAGAGTGAGTTCTTGGCTCCTTCGCGTTAGCAATGGCACCCGTGTTATCGCAGAAGATTCCCACGGGGTCAGTGCAGCTGGGAAAGACGCCAAGCTCGATCACGAACTTCTTCAGCCACAACGCCTCATTTGACGCTTCGCAAGCGGCAATATACTCCGACTCCATTGCAGATTGGGCGACGACTGACTGTTTGCCGCTCCTCCAGCTAATAGAGCCACCGTTCAACATGAAAACATATCCCGTATGGGATTTCGAGTCATCTAGATCTGAGCCGAGGCTTGCGTCAACGTAACCCTTTACGGTGAGCTCCTCATCAACTCCTCCATAAACGAGAAAGAGATCCTTGGTTCTTCTTAAGTACTTAAGGATGTTCTTTACTGCTGTCCAGTGAGCCATTCCCGGGTTACTCTGGTAGCGATTAGTCATACTAATAGCCAGCGCTAAATCCGGTCTGGTACATAACATAGCATACATGAGAGAACCTATGGCTGAGGCATAGGGCTTTGAGGACATTTCCTCCTTCTCTTTTGCTGTGGTTGGGCATTGAGTCACGCTTAATTTGACACCTTTTATAACTGGCAAGAGGCCTCTCTTGGAGTTATCAATACTGAACCTTTTCAATATCTTGTCAATATAAGTGTTCTGACTCAAGGCCAACCGTCGATTAGGTCTATCTCTATAGATCTTAATCCCCAATATGTACGCAGCTTCACCTAGGTCCTTCATGGAAAATTGTCCATTCAGATATTCCTTTACTTCCTCTAAGAATTTCTTATCGTTCCCTATTAGTAATATGTCATCTACATATAACACAAGGAATGCTACAGAGCTCCCACTCAGTTTCTTATAGACGCAGAACTCTTCGACGTTTTGGACAAATCCAAAAGCTTTAATGACCTCATCAAATCGAAGATTCCAGCTCCGAGATGCTTGCTTCAACCCATAGATGGACCGTTGAAGCTTGCACACCTTACCAGCATTCCTTCGATCGATAAACCCCTCTGGTTGCATCATATACAACTCTTCCTCAATGTTTCCATTAAGGAACGCAGTTTTCACATCCATCTACCATATCTCGTAATCATGATAGGCAGCTATTGCTAGTAGGATCCGAATAGACTTGATCATCGCTACAGGAGAGAATGTCTCCTCGTAGTCAACTCCTTGAATTTGTCGGAACCCCTTCGCGACAAGTCGAGCTTTGTAGACAGATACGTTTCCATCTGCGTCAGTCTTTTTCTTGAAAATCCATTTATTCTCGACGGCCTTGCGGTCCTCGGGAATATCCACCAAAGTCCAAACTTTGTTGGTGTACATGGAGTCTATTTCGGATTTCATGGCTTCTAGCCATTTCTCGGACTCGGGTCCCTCCATTGCTTCTTTGTAACTCGTAGGTTCATCCGACTCATCAGCCGAGATTGCATTCACAAGCTGTCCGTAAAACTCGGTAGGTTGACGGACTCTTGATGACCTACGGGGAAAAATAGGTTCCTCTTCATTCTCATCATGATCATCATGTATGTCATGATCGTTATGAATGTCTTCCTGGCCATTCTCTTCAGCTCCCACTGTGGAAGAAGGTTCCAGAACAATTTCTGTTGCCGGTTCTTCCATTTGGAGTGATTGGTCAGTCACTTCATCGAGGTCTATTTTCCTCCCACTCAATTCTTTCGAGAGAAAATCCTTCTCAAGAAAGTGTCCAGTCTTAGCGACAAACGTTTTGCCCTCAGATTGGTTGTAGAAGGTGTATCCAACAGTTTGCTTTGGATATCTTACAAAGATGCATTTCTCCGCCTTAGATTCGAGTTTGTCAGGCTGAAGTTTCCTAACATAAGACTCACAACCCCAAATCTTCAGGTAAGACAACATTGGTTTCTTGCCAAACCATTCTTCAAATGGTGTTGTCTTCACGGATTTGGATGGTACCCTATTAAGAATGTAAGCGGCAGTTTCTAATGCATACCCCCAGAATGATGTAGGTAAGTCGGTATGAGACATCATTGACCGTACACTATCCAATAGTGTTCGATTACGTCGCTCGGACACACCGTTTCGCTGAGGTATTCCAGCTGGCGTAAGTTGTGGTACAATACCACAAGTCTTCAGATGAGTGCCAAACTCGTGACTTAAATACTCGCCTCCTCGATCAGATCGAAGGTGCTTGATTTTCTTTCCGAGTTGATTCTCGACCTCACTCTGAAATTCCTTGAACTTTTCAAAGGTTTCAGACTTGTGTTTCATTAAATAGATATACCCGTATCTACTTAAGTCATCCATGAAGGTCACGAAGTAACGAAAACCATTGCGTGCGGTGACATTCATTGGTCCGCATACATCAGTATGTATGATCCCTAACAAATCCATCGCACGCTCCATTGTTCCATTGAATGGAGTCCTTGTCATTTTGCCCATTAGGCATGGTTCACATGTGTCAAGGGATCCAAAATTCAATGACTCCAGAAGTCCATCTTTATGGAGTTCCTCCATGCGCTTTATACCAATATGACCAAGTCGACAATGCCACATCGTCATGTGTTCTTCGTTACTAGGCTTTAATCTTTTGGCCTCTACGTTATTGATGTGGGAGTCATGATATTCGAGATCCATTAAGAATAAACCATTACACAATGGTGCATGAACATAGAAGACATTATTCTTATAAATCGAACAACCAGTTGTTTCGGATTTAAAATAATATTGGTCTCGCATCAAGCAAGAGCCACTCACAATGTTCATACTCAACGCGGGTACATAATAGAAATTATTCAAGACAAGAATCAATCCCGAAGGGAGACTAAGACGAAGCGTGCCAATTGACATTACTTCAACCTTGGCACCGTTCCCAACGTGCATCGTCACTTCATCCTTCCGCAAGAGTCGTTTATTCTGCATCCCCTCCTGGGAGTTACAGATGTGAGCAACTGATCCGGTATCAAATATCCAGACGTTGCTCCGAGCACTTGTCAGGAAAACATCAATAACATGTATATCACATATATCCATGTCTCTTCCGGCAACCTTGCCGGCCTTCTTATCTTCTAGGTACTTGGTGCAGTTGTGCTCCTTCTTGATTTCCATCTCAGCAATTTTGAGTATTGTGAACAATTCAGAAAGGGTCTCAACCATTCCTTGCATGTTGTACTTCAACACAAAACTCTCATAGCTAGGGGGTAGCGACCGCAACACCCTATCAATCGCCACTTCATCTGGAATCTTAAATTCTAGATCATTTAGGCGCTGAACGTAGTCAGACATTTTGACTACGTGCTCAGTCATGCTGGTGTGCTCTTCCATCTTTCCAGAGAAGAAAGCTTCACAAACTTCATTTCTCTCAACCTTGGCTTGAGGTGAAAATACGGTCTTGAGGTCAATGATTATCTCATAAGCACTGAAGCTCTCGAACCGTTTCTGCAGTTCAGCCTCCATGGCATGGAGCATACCCTTTTTGACAAGGGAGGAATCATCCGACTTAATGAGATAGACTTTCTTCTCAGCCGGGGTAGCGGTAGTTGCTGGTGCATCTCCTAATGCAGTCTCAAGTACATAGGACATTTTGAGGGGAACGAGGAGAATCCTCAGGGTGCGGAACCAGGAGGTGAAGTTTGACCCATTAGTTTTCAGTTTATCTTTCTCTAGGAATGATCCTAAGTTGAACGAGGGGCGTGGTGCTGTCATCTAAAAGGTTGATTCACAAAGATACATATTTAGACTTTTGTTCATAATGTGGAGTTCAATTACAATTAATTCTAAAACTCCCACTTAGGAAAACATCTCTCAGTTTTGCTAAGTGATTACACGATCCTAGAACACCATACCTCCCCCGTGTGACACGACCATCAGTATGTTGTTCAAGGTAGGCCATCATGCCAATCACATCATCCATGTGACTCATGCTCGACCTTTCGGTCTCTTGTGTCCCAAGGCCATGTCTGCACATGCCAGGCTCGCCACCACACCCTATGTGATTTGTTGCTGTGTCATACAAGGCCATGCTTCTGGGCATGCTAGGCTTGCTACACCCACCTCTTGTGAACGAAAAAATGTTTGACATCCGTGTGACACGTGATGCCTCCATAATGTAGAACTTTCCAGGTGGTGCTCACTAGGGTAAGGACACTATGTTGGTTTTAGAGAGAGATGGTCCTGTTTCGTGCTACCGTCGATATATCTAGCATACTAGCATAAAACAGGAAGTAAAACTGTAAATCATACAACCTATGATCCCCCTTCATGCAAAGCAAAGTTAAAACGCCTTTCTACTTTAGCTTGTGCAAGTTTTACGTGGCTGCTAGGGGTTTCGAGAGAGAAAACCGATTTCTATCCTGCGAAAACATGCCACAACACCGATCCCCAATCGTCTCTATTACACCCCTGTCGGGGACCTCCGTTGCAAACATCTTCGCATCGCTAATGCAGAGAGACAGACACCCCCCCAGCCACTTTATATGGTACAAGCCATATGTCAAGCGTGGAACCAGTCTCGCGTAAACGCGTAAGGTCGGTCGGGGGCCGCTTCATCAAACATTGCCGCAATGCTAAATGAGTACACGTGGGAGGGTAACGAATGAATATTCGATGCCCACATCCAAGATGTGTTCTACCCGTACAATACATCTACGCATAGCTAGCTCATGATACCACTGTTGGGATACGGGGCAGAAAACACAAATTTTTCATACCTACGGTACCCGAACCCAAGATCTATGCTATGGCGATGTAAAGTAACGGAGGGAATCGGTGTTCATACCTTTGAAGACCGAAAGAGGGAAACGTTCTTGCGAATGTGGTTGGCGTAGACTCAGAACTACGACCTCCCTGTCGTGTAGAAGACCACCACCGGCCAGGATGACTCCCGGTAAACCTCCAGCGACGAAGTAGCACCACAGGTGTAGTGCCTCGAAGAGATTATACACGTACGGTACAATCGATGTTCCTCCCGGGCCCCGAACCAGGCGAGCAGCGGAAGAAAGACGGCTACGGATCCCGACTCCAGCAGAACGACGGCCTGCCTTATGGTGGAGAACTCCAATCCTGGTGCAGACTCCAAACAAGGGGAGTCCACTTCCGGGAAGGAGAAGGAGGAAGAAGGAGATTTGGTGTGTTGGGAAAAGGGGGGTCTACCCCTCCTTATATAGGCCAAGGGGGGGTGTGATCCTCCTCCCCTCCCCCATGTGGGACTAAACCCCCAAGGGGGGAGGTGCGCCGGCCATAGGGGGGATGGGCCCCACCCTTGGCGCCAAGCCCAAGGGGGGAAACCCCCTCCTCCCCTAATGGGCCCCATGGGCCCATATAGCCTTTTCCCATTTTTTTAATTTATTGAATATGTTTTAAATATTTAATTCAGATAATTAAATAATAAAATATTATTAAAACAATTAAACTTTATTTTGAACTATTCAAAATGTCCGGTAACCATTCCGTCTTCCTCCGGAACTATTCCGGTGATTCCTCCTATTTCACCGATTGATCCCGTAACTGTCCTATGCATCGATTGCCCTAAGTGTAACACCCTAACGGTCCGGGAAACAACAGACATGGTCGAGACTCTTCTCATTGACCAATGACTAGTCAGTTGGACCTGGTTACAATCCTTGACAGCCCCTGCGCTTCCATCGAATGAACTTCGATCGCTTTTGGAAACCGTTAACGATACGACGTAATCCCTTTTTGCTGCGGTACTTTGTTTGTCCGTGGTTTGATCGTCGGTATCCTACTACCGTGTTCACATCTCGTTCACAACAAACAAGTTTACTCGTCTATGATCATTGCATCTCTTGTGACCTAGTTACTTGCTTGTAAGCTATTGATGCAATATCACCGAGTGGGCCCAGAGTACCTGTCCTGTCACAAGGACTGACAAATCCCGCTCTGATCTATTAACATACTCATCAACCATCTATTTCGGAATACCCAAAGTGCACCGTTATAGCCAGCATATTTCAGTCAGGCGGTGGGATACAAATCAAAGTCTCCTCATAGATGACAATTACGTATGATCATTACGGTCTAAGGACTAAGCCATATGTTACAAAGTCATAGCAACGCTGAACTATGTGACAAGATCACATTGCAATACTTTAGGTGGGTGTACGTCCATCACATCATTCCCCTTAACGATATGACCTCATTGTCAATGGACTTAAGTGTCGCCATGATCAGGAAAGCTTGATCAATGAATTGCCCAATGAGATAGTTTACCCGAGTTAAACTACGGACCATGTTTTATACTACACCTGTATTAGTATTTCTAAGTAATACAGTTATAGCACAGTATAGAACGTATTATGAAAAAAACGGATATGTGACAAATATCTTTATTAATTTGTCTCTAGGGCACATATCCAACACGAGGAGCACACCATAGCACTCACGCTTATCTTGCGAGTTTTAGAAGTATCCATTCAAGTTGTCTAATAATCAGGTACAGGTTCCAAGTAGTCCTTAACCGCAGACGCGGCTATTAGAATAGTTTTGTTAACCTTGCAAGGGTGTAAACTACACACACATGACCATCGGTTACCGCCTTTTTCTCGCCACCGTTCAAGAGGTGACAGCGAGGATGTTCACCATGACACTTCGCTTACAACCGGTCTATTCCAGGAGTCGACTATCTGAGTTGCCTCCGCTCGAGAGCCCGGTCGGATCAACGAAACGGACTCAAACAATGCAAGTGACCGAGACGCCACCTTTGGCAGATGGTTTTCCTGCCTCAAAGGTGCACCCACATATCTATATGATGCAACCATTCCTTCATTATTTTTCTATGCACATGCCAAAAGGAAAGCCCGGACTAATGTGACTCCTGGACGTCAACACGGATCAAGGTACTAGGCCGAGAGGGGTCAGTGAGCCCAATGTGTGGTTGTACTCTTTGTCTTGGATTACCATACAAGAACTCGGTGCTTAAGGCGGTGTTCAACGAGACAACCCACTGTGTACTCCTACACAGCCTCTCATCGATCACCTTGTATTAGGGTAGATTCACCAACACGTTATTATCAGCATCACTATGATCATCCATCCCGACTCACATTCAAAGTAACCTCATTGTACCACTAAGCAGCAATAAGAAGTAATAGTTGTAGGGGCCACATGCTCATCATTCAACTCCTATATCTGCTAGGATTGTGGTTTGCTTAATACGGTGACAAAATGATAGGTCATGCATCGGAATGGGTTCAACTATGCGAAAGAACGTGTCTCGGTGATCTCCTAAACATGCATAAGAGAGACTGAGAGGGAAGTAGGATTTTATAGACATGATCAATGGGGTTTTCTTGCCTTGCTGACAATACACGGGTTTATCGATCTTCTTCTTCGGGGTGACCTCCGGTTCCGGTTCCACTTCTATCGAGCAAACATCACAAACAATGCAATCAGTATAATGTACAATGCACAATCACATGATCAAGTTGTAGAACATGATGTACATGGTACTGATGTGTTGACAATTCCATTTAATTTAAGTGTATTGCAAAAGAATTGCAATTTCAAACTTCAAATATGAATTCAAATTAAGCCATATGCAAAATTGCTACTGTTGCCCCATTTTAAAATGGTCAAACATGACAACAAGTTGCATATTCTTAATCCTTGCATTTTTCTGATTATTTTTCATATATTATATGTTTAATTTGGAGTTAATATGATTTTTCTATGAATTTCTAAAGTTTATTCCTTTTTCTGCCATTTTCTGAATTGTTTTAAATAGAAAAAGGATTACTGCGTCACCCAGACGTGATTATGACGTGGGGGGCTGACCAGTGGGGCCAGGATGTCAGCCACAGTGGGGTTAATCCCCTGTTTAAAATTAACTCGAGGGGGTTAATTAGTGGGCTGGCCCCACTTGTCAATGACCTAGGGTCAACTAACCCGAGGGGTTAGGACCCTAATGACCGGGCCACGTCACAGGGTCACCGGCGACATGTCGACGGCAACACCCGACGCGGCGGTGCTCTCCTGGACGGCGGCTCAGGGCTCGGTTTGGAGTGCTGCGACCACCAGAATGCGCAGCACACCCGTGTGCATCTACCTGACAAGGCGGTTGCCACCAGCGTTGCCTAGGGCGACGGCGGGGTAAAAAGGCGCGGCGTCCATCGTCGGCTTCCATGGCGCACACAGGAGAAGGAAGGGGGAATGCACGGGAGAAGAGGGGAAAAGCTCACCCCAACGCGAGGAAGACGAGGGCGTTGACGAGGAAGACGGAGGTGGCGAGGCGGCGGAGTATTTCTCGTCGGGGCTTCACGGGTGGCCGGAGCTTCTCGCGAAGTTGGCGTCGTCGCCGCTGCGGATTCGGCTCGATTGAGTGCTCGGGATGACGAAGATGACTCCCACGAACCTCCTGGACACGGCCGTTGGGTGGCTGGGCGTCGATGGCCACGGTGGTGCGCCGCGGAGTGCTCCGACGAGCTCTCGGGCCACGACGAAATCGGCGTGGGGGAAGCGGGAGAGAGAGCGGCGAGTGAGGGGAAGGAGGTAGGGGCTTCTGGGCATTCTCGTGGCGCAAGCAGAGGGTTGGGGGAGGCCTAGGTGGCCTTGCCGTCGCGGTGGCGTCGGCCGCGCGCTCTCGGGACGACACCGAGCTGCTTGAGGAAGGAGACAAAGGGGAGGTGGGCTGGGCTGTGCTAGGTGGGCTGGGGGGCTTCAGTTGGGCTGGAAGCCTCTGTGTCCCTCTTTTCTTTATTTCTTCTTTCGTTTTCTTTTTTGTAATTCTGTTGTGCCTAGAAATAAATAGCTAGGCAATTTTGTAAAATGCCCAAACATTTTTATAAATCCTAGATGACCAGTAGCAAGTCACTTGTAGAATTTGAGCATTTTTGAAATTCAATACATTTGAATTTCAATTCAAATAAGGGTCAAATTTAATTTCCAAGGCACTTTCTGAATTTTAGAAAATTCCATGGGCATGGGAATGAACCCAAACCACTTTTGAAATGGTCACCATCATTTATAGGAATTTTCCAAATGTTCAAAAGATTTTTGGAAAAAGATTTTTATCTGCCCATTTATTTAAAATCTCAGGGCTTTATTTTTTCCCCAATTTTGAATTTCTTTTGAAAATTTTACATGACGCAAAGGGGCACTCAAATCCTAGCACTTACCCAAGTTGGGGTTCTGATAATAAACTCTCGGATTCCCGTCATCCAGATTACGTCTTCTGTATTTCGGGCCTGGAGGGAGCATCCGAACTCCGATTGGGCCGAATTTTATGTCTAAATCCACCGGAAAAAAATTCCGTAGTTTTAAGTTTTTTCCGTTTGAGGCCGTCTTCTAGCGTTTCCGAGGCGATCTTTAAAACCTGTCTGGTGGGCACATATTACGGGAGAGTTAGAGTCCAACTCCTACAAGGCTTCTTTTTGTGATTTTTCCCTTATCCAAGTAATTCCTACACATAAAATACAAAAACAAGAACTTGTGCACTCTTGCAACCATTAATAGGTTAGTTCCAAAATATGTTATAAAAAGATATGAAAGTGTATCAAACGCATAGCAATATCACACAAAACATGCATGGAGCAAGCAAAAACTATAGATACGTTTGGGACGTATCACTTGTGTACTAGGGGCTTGAACTTGCAGTTCCTTTCCAAGACAATGATGGCTGTTTGGGCAGTGATGGTGTCCGAGGAGTGGTCGTGCCCAACTTAGGGTCGACTCTCCTTCCTTCTGGACACAATGCTTCAAGTCAACAACTGTAGTAGCTCGCCGACATGTGCCTTGGAAGTTTTTGATGAACTTTTCCTTGAGATCCGCCCAGGAGGTGACAGAATTCTCTAGGAGATTCTTGAACCATGTGCGAGCCGGCCCTTCCAACGAGGAGTACTGCCGGAGGGAGGATTGACCTCCGGGAGCTTCCCCTCCACCATGGACGCTTCCTGGATAATCCGTGAGTAGTCTAACTTGGATCATGGGTCCGTGATCAGTAGTATGTGATGTTCTCCTTCCCTCTTTGTTCTTCATGGATTAGACCTTGTGAGCCTCCCTACATGATCAAGGCACATATGTAATTCTTTCTGATGTTGCTATGCTGAGTTTGCTGGGATCTGATGGATTATGAGACTATGTTCAGTTTGTGATAGAGTAATATATTTGGTTCTTATCTTTTATATTTTTGTTCCTAAGTAATTCTTGCATGTTCTCCGTTTCTGTTTATTGCTTTGGCCAAGTAGTCGGCAGTGACTCCAAGAGGGAACGTTATGCTCAATTGTGGATTCATGCCCCCTGATGACACGCTTGAGTGATAGAAACATGAGTCTAGGGGATGTGTTGTTGCCGCAAGGGGGAAAACAACGATGGTTGTAACCGCGGTTGCAAGGATTGTTTACTTTACACAAAGTTCTTTTAATGCAGTTTTTTGTTGCTTTGGGTTTACACTTTTGATGAGGATCGTAATTGCTAGTATTATCTTGATCCTCCGACATGGCCAAGTGATTCATCGGTATGCGTTGGATTATGATATAGCTATGATCGTGCCTTGGATTATTCTAGAGTTATTGTGATGACATGGACCTTGGATTCTTGTATAGCACCTGACTCCGAGATGCTTATGCTTTTAGAGATAGGCTTCATAGGGGGTGATTAGTTGCCACCGAACCAAACTTACCAGTGCAGCCACACACACCTGTATGGGAAGGCCTTGGCTCAGTCTATCGTGGTGTCCTCTTATGCATATCACCAAGGAGGGAAGGCTATGCGCGCACAGTTACCCTGGCCCGGTAAGCGGCGATAGTCTTGAAAGTCAGTTTGTTTTAGTCCCCGTTTGGGACCGTTTTGCTACGACGATGGCCGTTTTTTCACGACGGTGGACGTTTTCCATGCAATGGCAGGTGTGTCTGGAGGACACGGGGCTACCCAAGGCATGGCTTGCAAAGCATGTCGGGAGATACGGTAAGGGAGGCACGCGGTAGAACGGTCTCGTTGGAGAATCCTAGTCCGTTCCGTGGAAAATGTTCCAAGGTACTAGATGGAGGAAGCACTCCATAGTGTGGGTAAAGTGCGCAAACTCTGCAGAGTCCAAATCTATTCGAATAGCCGCGTCCAAGGTTATGGAAAAGTTCGTACTAAGTCACACCGTTCGATCACAGTGGTATAGATGAGAGATTGAGTTGCAACCGTGGAACGGTTCTGGTGATGGTAATCTTGCGGAGCTTATGAGATGTTGATGAGATGGCTACGTGGTAGCCATGAGATGTTTGTGGATCCAGTGCGATCCTGAGTTCTGTATCCATGGTGATCCCGAGTTGTGGATTTGGAACGATCCCGAGATATGGATCCGGAGTGATCCTGTTTTGTGGATCCAGAATGATCCTGGTATGAGATGTGGAATGGGATCACGAGTGAGGTGATCTCGGATAAGTGGTGGATGGTTATCTACTATCTTACATGCTTGCTTCATTAATATACTCTAACCTTCTTGCTATGTTATTGTTTTGCCTTGATGCTCTGGTTGTTTGTGAGCTTGCAAGTACTTTCAATGTACTGACCTGGCATGTTATGCCAGACTTGCAAGCAATGCCGAAATTTCGTAGGACGACGTTCCAGGCGCTGCGAGCTAGGAGGTGTCCCAGTCAGTGTCCGGCATTGTTCCGCTGCCAAAGAGTTATTACGCTGCCGTAGGGTTATCTCGCTGCTTGGTGTAGAGCTATGGCTAGTAGTAGGAGCAAGTTGTCCGCTGTCTCGCTTCGCTAGCATTGGAATAGACCCCTTGTACCCATTTCATCGGCAATAAAAGTGGTTCAGTTCTATATCAAGCAGTGCTGTGTTCTACAAGACATGATCTCTGGGCTGGAGCACGGGGCGTTCCGGTGTTCTAAGCCGGGGTGCCACAAGTTGGCAGCCTGCAATGCTCTAGATGGACACAACTGAATGTTCCCTATTGTTGTTGGTTTGTTTCAGTCATAATTAGAGCCTTCATGGACATGGTTCATGATGCAGTTGAAAATATGCCTAGGGCTAGTATCACCTTTGGCTATACAAACAGATGCATGTAAGGGGCTGGAAAATGCAGTGAAAAATGTTTTCCCACATGCTGAGCAGAGGGAGTGTTTCGGCCATATGTGGATGAATTTGATCAAAAAACTCAGGGGAGAAGAATTTGGGCTCATGTGGCCAGCAACAAGATCTTACACTAGACAGACACACACATACCATCTTGGTAAGATAATGGCAGCATGCGATGAGTTTGCTCCATGGCTGAACATCTACCATTCTTTGTTATGGTACAGGTCGGGATTCAAAACTTCCATCAAATGTGATCATATCAACAACAATTTGGCAGAAAGTTTCAACAACAAGGTGAAGCAGTTAAAAGATTTTCATGTGCATGACATTGTTGACCAAATCAGGATCATGCTCATGCGTTTGTGGGAATTGAGAAGAAGGATAGGTGATTGTTTGCAAGGTGATAAGATCCAGCAGTGGTACAACAGGTGGTCTACGGGAGCTGAAATCTTTCACACTTGTTAGTTGAAAAATCTTCACTTTGGGGCGCTGAAGTTAGAGATAACAAAGCTGGGAGGAGGCATGTTGTTAACACTGAATTGAATGAGTGCACTTGCCTGGAGAGGCAACATACTGGTAAACCATGTGAGCATGCCATTCTTTTCTTAGCCTCCCAACCGAAGATAAACATGCACCCATATTTGCATGAATATTATTCGTTAGCAAAATTCAAAGCTGCATATGCTACTCCAATTCCAGCACTTACAGATCTGTCTCAGTGGCCTGAAGTGGAGATTGAATTTTCCATGTGTCCTCCCTTGACGAAAAGAAAAGCTGGCTGGCCAAAACAGAGTAGATTCAAGGGATGGTTTGAGAAAGGTGGGAGCAGTAAGAAGGGAAAGAAAGATGGAAATCCAAAAAGGGCCCAAAAAGGTAACAAAAACAGATGCAAGTTGTGTCAGGAACTTGGGCATAGAGTAGGATCTGTCAAATGTTGTTACACTCCTAAAAAGCCAAATTATGTTCTTATTTATTTGTGTGTGTTTTATTTGGTGCTTCTTTCCAATTACTATATCTATGACATGATTTTTTTCACTTTTTTCCAATGGCCAGGAGGAAGCGTGCAAGTCAACCCCATGTTGTTGAAGAATGATGTCCAACAAAAAAAGCAAGAGTCAGTGGCTGCAGAAAGAAGAGGAGTGTGCCAGCCGAAACTGAACCTGAGCGTGTCGAAGTGCAGACTGAAGAAAATCGTAGTGCAAACGAGTTTTAGACCGAAGAAACACATGTCGAGGTTCACACAGAAAAACTCAAACTGATGCAGACGAGTTTCAGACTGAAGAAGCACATGTGGAGGTGCACATTGAGGGGGCCCACATTGAGACTAAAGAAACTCAAACTCAAACTGAAACTGCTGCAGACGAGTTTCAGACTTAAGAAGTACATGTGGAGGTGCACATTTAGACTCAAGAAACTCAAACTGAAACTGTTGCAGACGAGTTTCAGATCGAAGAAGGTCATGTGGAGGTGCACATTCAGACTGAAGAAACTGTTGTCAACATTCAGACTGAAGACATTGCTGGATGCTTAACCCAAGTGAAGAAGTCCAAGACACTCAGTGAACTTGTGCGTGTAGTGAAACCAAAATAGGCGAAGAAGGGTAGGAAGACCAAGAAGTTGAAGTAATAACTATTTGAAATTTTGGCATGTAATAATATTTGTAACTCGGTGGGTACTGGTCTGGTGATTGTCTTAAAACTCACATTCAATCTTGAAGCAAAATTCAAATTTGGCTTCAATTCAAATTTGGGCTCAAATTCAAATTAGGGTCCCATTGATGTTTCAATGATATTTCAACTCCCCCAACTCTACTATGTTTGTTACCTGATCAATCACAGCCCTTTTGCTAAGCTATACTCATAGTCATGAAAAGTGTGCTTCAAACGACCTCCAAAGGTAGGGTAAACGACCCCATTTCTAAGCAAGTTTTTTTCGACCTTGTCTAATTCAAAAACCCCGACTTAAATCATTAGTATATGACATAAAAAGACTATGTGAGCAGGTTTTTCATTTTTTTAATTTTTTTTTTGAATTTATATTGCTCATTTGAATTCTAGTCATGCCTAACTTTGAGATATCAAATGACATACATGAATTTCTGTCTAAATCAGCAAACCCTGACTTAAATCTTTATTATATGACATAAAAAGACTATGTGAGCAGGCTTTTCATTTTTGAATTTTTTTGAATTTATAATGCTCATTTCAATTTTGGTCAAACCTCTCTTTGACCAACATTTATAAAAGTTTAAAACATGAAAATGAAAAACTAAGCATGGATCCTTTTTAGTCACTCCAAAATGAAACTTTGGTGAGGTTTTTGAAAAATTTATGTTCCAAACCCCAAACCTCTCATCACTTCATACACACATTCATAAGTGTGTTTTGAGTTACCACATGATGTACATGAAATTTGATGAAATAATTTGAATCGGCCAAACGCCGACTTAAAACATTAGTATATGACATAAAAGGACTATGTGCGCAGGTTTCATATCTTTTTGATTTTTCTGAATTAGTTATGCTCAACCCCCCCCCCCCCCCCAAACCCCTCAAAAAACCCGTCACTCTGTCTTGGTTGTCGATCGTTGAGTGTGGACGGTCAAGATCCGGCGCTAGGGTTAGCTACAGTGTCTGGCGTTCCGCGTGAGACACGCTTATTGTCTGAAGCACTGGGGTTTGGATCACCCTCCCTCTCTAGGGTAGATGAGGTGCATGGACCGAGTTTACGAGCATTCCATCGTTGCATGCACGGATCATCTGTGGTCTCGACCCCACTTGTCATTCGCACTACGCAGTTTTCACCAGCACAAACGATCTCAACCGCTTTGCCACCCTTGCAGCATGCATCTGTTGGATATGTGCCCTAGAGGCAAATTAATAAAGATATTTGTCACATATCCTTTTTTTTCATAATACGTTTTATACTATGCTATAACTGTATTACTTGGAAATACTAATACACATGTGGTATAAAACACAAGTCCGTAGTTTAACTCATGTAAACTATTTCATTGGGCAATTGATTGATCAAGCTTTCCTGATCATGGCGACACTTCAGTCCATTGACAATGAGGTCAGGTCATTGGGAGAATGATGTGATGGACGCACACCCACCTAAAGCATTGTAATGTGATTGTTCACATAGTTCAGCATTGCGATGACTTTGTGACATATGGCTTAGTCCTTTGACCGTAATGATCATACGTAATTGTCATCTATGAGGAGACTTTGATTTGTATCCCACCGCCTAACTGAAATATGTTGGCTATAACGGTGCACTTTGGGTATTCCGAAATAGATGGTTGATGAGTATGTTAATAAATCATAGCAGGATTTGTCGGTCCAAGTAATGGACAGGTACTCTGGGCCCACTCGGTGATATTGCATCAATAGCTTGCAAGCAAGTGACTAGGTCACAGGAGATGCAATAGGCACGGACGAGTAAACTTGTTTGTTGTGAACGAGATTTGAACACGGTATGTTGGATACCGACAATCAAACCTCGGACAAAAAAAGTACCACGGCACAAAGGGATTATGTCGTATCGTTAACGGTTTCCAAAAGCGATTGAAGTTCATTCGATGGAAGCGCAGGGGCTATCAAGGATTGTAACCAGGTCCAACTGACTAGTCATTGATCAATGAGAGTGTCTCGATCATGTCTGTTGCTTCCCGGACCGTTAGGGTGTTACACTTAAGGGCAATCGATGCATGGGGATAGATTCGGGATCATCGGTGAAATAGGAGAAATCACCGGAATAGTTCCGGAGGAGAGCGGAAGTTGTTCCGGACATTTTGAAAGGTTCAAAATAAAGATTAATTGTATTTAATAATCTTTTATTATTTAATTATCTGAATTAAATATTAAATATATTTAAATCAATTTAAAAAGTGGAAAAGGCTTATTGGGTCATATGGGCCCATTAGGGAGGAGGGGGGTTCCCCCTTGGGCTTTCCGCCAAGGGTGGGGGCCATCCCCCTCCCTTGGCCGGCGCACCTCCCCCCCTTGGGGTTTAGTCCCACATGGGGGAGGGGAGGAGGATGGCACCCCCCCTTGGCCTATATAAGGAGGGGTACACCCCCCCTGTTTCCAACACAACAAAATCTCTCTCCCTCTCCTTCGCCTATCTAGTGAGTGGACTCCCCTTGTTTGGAGCACTACTGGAAAAACAGCTATAGATAATAGTGACACTAATGGCACAATATACATGTGGTGCGCCATTACTATTTAGTAATGGTGCACCATGTGCAGGTGCGCCATTAGTAACCTAAACAGTAATGGCGCACCTGGTGAAAAGTGCGCCATTACTATGTTTGACCAAGGTTTGATCCATTCCTGGACATAGTAATGGCGCACTTTTCATAAGTGCCCCATTAGTAAGGTGACATAGTAATGGCGCACCTCGTGAAAGGTGTGCCATTACTATGTTTGACCAAGGTTTGACCCAGTCAAAGACATAATAATGGCGCACTTTGTAAAGGTGCGCCATTACTATGGCCCTGTTTGGATACTCTAACTCGGTTAGAGGTTAGAGTTAGATTCTAACTCTAGACTAACCCTAAACTAACTCTAACCAAAGAGGTGTTTGGATGGTGGGGTTAGATTGACAATAAATGTACCATTTCCAATCATTTGACTACTTTATTCAGGATTTGATTGGTGAAGGTAGAGGAAAACTTAATTTTTTTTGGGCCCCACCTAACTCTAACCCAAATAAGCACCTCTTTGGTGAGTTAGATTTTTTGGGTGGGTTAGATGCATCTAACCAACTCTAACCCTCCTGTTTGGATGTTTTGGGGTTAGTTTGGTACAATCTAACCAACTCAAACTCTAACCCATGGAACCAAACAGGGCCTATGTCAAACTTAGTAATGGCGCACCTTTACAAAGTGCGCCATTACTATGTCTTTGACCAAGGTTGACCTAGTCAAAGGCATAGTAATGGCACACTTTGTCAAGGTGCGTCATTACTAACTTTTTGAGGTGGCCAAATTTTTTACCAAATGCACCCCCCTGTGGACCGCCTTTTCAGTTAAAAAAATAAAAGAAAATGATAGAAATGTCAAAAAAAAAAAATAAGATTCCCATGAGATATGTGGTCTAGTTGTTAGGAAATTTTAGAAATATCAATTTTGACTTTTTTTGTAAAATCTCTCAAGAATTGTGTAAAATGGGCTTAACTTTTGCATACGACCTCCGATGAAAAAGTATTTTATATGAAAAATCATCTACTCGAAAAGTTATATCCAAATTCAACTAGGTGTAACCCGTTGAACATTTTTTGAATCCTCAAAAACCTAACAGAAAAAAGTTACGGCCATTTGAAGATCTAGAGGGCAAAAAAATGAAAAAAAAATTCAAACTTACTAATGGCGCACTATTTGAAAAGTGCGCCACTAGTAACAGGAAATTTTTTTTGATTTTTTATTGAAAAAAGTTCAAAATATGATAGGACACTGGTCGGTAAGTTTCAAAAAAAAAATTCACCATTTCATCACACCCAAGGACAGGAACAAGGTCCTAGACATGAACAAGGTTTAATAGGATTGATATGATACATATATCAACAAGTGCTTGTGAGGTGAGGTGGGTAAGAGGTGAATGGAACTAAGAAGTTAAGCGTGCTGGGGCTGGAGTAGTGTGAGGATGGGTGACCCTCCGGGAAGTTTGACCACAGAGTGCAATTTGACTTGAGATTAAGCCTTAGTGACCCGAGATTAAGAAATAAAACAATAAAAAAATAAAAAAACGAAAAATTGAAAAAAATATTTAAAAATTTGAAAAAAAGTTAGTAATGGCGCACCTTAGATAGCAATGTGCGCCACTACTATGTTCCCGCCTTCCAAATTCAAAAAAAATAGAAAAAAATAAAAAAAAATTGGGTGTCCAGTGACGCACAAGTAGAGGTAGTAATGGCGCACATCCGGTGCGCCATTACTGCGCATATGTGGTGCGCCATTACGTAATGGCGCACCGGATGTGCGCCATTACTAGCAAAAATAGGTGCGTCATTAAAGGCCATTTTTCCAGTAGTGGAGGCTACACCTAGTGTGGAGTTCTCCACCATAGCAGGTCGTCGCTCTGCCGGAGTCGGGATCTGAATCTGTCTTTCTTCCACTGCTCGCCTAGTTCGAGGCCCGGAGGGAACATCGATTGTACCGTACGTGTATAATCTCTTCGAGGCACTACACTTGTGGTGCTACTTCATCGCTGGAGGTCAACCGGGAGTCTCCATCGCTGGTGGTCTTCAGCACGACAGGGAGGTCGTAGTTCTGAGTCTACACCAGCCACGTTCGCAAGAACGTTTCCCTCTTTCGGTCTTCAAAGGTATGAACTTTGATTCCCTCCGTTACTTTACATCGCCATAGCATAGATCTTGGGTTCGGGTATCATAGGTATGAAAATTTTGTGTTTTCTGCCCCGTATCCCAACAGTGGTATCATGAGCTAGCTATGCGTAGATGTATTGTACGGGTAGAACACATCTAGGATGTGGGCATCGAATCTTCATTCGTTACCCTCCCACGTGTACTCATTTAGCATTGCGGCAATGTCTGATGAAGCGTCCCCCGACCAACCTTACGCATTTACACGAGACTGGTTCCACGCTTGACATATGGCTTGTACCATATAAGTGGCTGGGGGTGTCTGTCTCTCTAACATTAGCAATGCGAAGATGTTTGCAACGGAGGGCCCCGATAGGAGTGTAATAGAGACGATTGGGGAATTGGTGTTGTGGCATGTTTTTCGCAGGATAGAAACTTTTCTTTCTCAAAACCACATAAAAATTTCACAAGCTAAAGTAGAAAGGCATTTAACTTTGCTTTGCATGAAGGGGGATCATAGCTTGTATGATATACAGTTTTACTTCATGTTTCTGCTAGTATGCTAGATATGACAACGGTAGCATAAATACGACCATCTCTCATAATACCAATGTTGTGTTCTCCCTTGGTGGGCACCGCCTGGAAGGATCTCCCATATGGCTGACATCCCGTACATACCGGGTGTCACACATATTAAATGGCGTTCGCATGAGGTTGGGTTCGGCAAGTCGGGCATATGCAGACATGTCCTTGCTGAACAGCTAACATCAAGGTTGGATTGGTAGGCTTGACATATGTAGATGCGGGCCTGGAACACAGTAGATCGAAAGATCAAGCACAAGTCACATACCTGATGTGATTGGCATAGTGGCCTACCTGAACCACATACTGATGGCCGTGACGATTGGGGGAGGTATGGGGGTTTGGGATTGTGTGATCACTTAGTTAAGTTGAGAGGTGTTTATCTAAGTGGGATCTTTCTAGAATTTTGAAGATTAAATTGAAAACTCCACATTATGAACAAAAGTCTAAATATGTATATTTGTGAATCACCATTGTAGATGGCAGCACCACGCCCCTCGTTCAACATAGGCTCATTCCCAGAAAAAGACAAACTAAAAACTGATGGGTCCATCTTCACCAACTGGTTTCTTACCCTGAGTATTCTCCTCGTTCCCCTCAAAATGGCATACATACTAGAGGGCGCGTTAGGTGACGCACTTGCAGATGATGCCAGTCAGGATGAGAAGAATGTCTATCTCTCCAAAACTGATGATTACAACCTTGTACACAGTGGCATGCTCTACTCCATGGAGGATGAGCTGCAGAAGCGCTTTGAGAGGAAGGGTGCATATGATATTATCACCGACCTCAAGGACGTCTTTGCACCTCAAGCCAGGGTTGAACGGTATGAGGCTTCTGAAGCCTTCTTCTCGGCTAAGATGGACGAGCACAGCAGCTTGAGTGAGCAGGTGGTCAAAATGGCTGGCTACGTTCAACGCTTGAATGCTCTGGAATGTCAGATTCCAGATGAACTTGCAGTTGATAGGGTGTTGCAGTCGCTTCCCCCTAGCTACAAAGGCTTTGTGCGGAACTACAACATGCAGGGGATGACCAAGACCCCTTTTGAGTTGTTCGCCATGCTTAAAAGTGTTGAGGTTGAGATCAAGAAGGAGCACGTTGTATTCATGGTCAACAAGACCACTGAATTCAAGCGGTCAAGCAGACGGGACAAGGGAAAGAAAGGCAGCCCTAAGAAGGATGGAGAGTCAGTTGTCGTTCCTCCCAAGGCACCTAAGCCCAAGCCCGGAGTTGAGTGCTTCTACTGCAAGGGTGAAGGTCACTGGAAACGCAACTGTCCCAAGTACCTAAAGGACAAGAAGGCTGGCAAGGTCGCCAAGAGAGACGAAGGTATATTTGATATACATATTGTTGATCTTCTCTTGACAAGCGCCGGGAACACATCCTGGATATTTGATACAGGATCTGTCGCTCATATTTCTAATTCCATTCAGGGACTAAGGAATAGGAGACGCTTGCTCAAAGATGAAGTGACGATGCGCGTGGGGAATGGCTGCCGGATTGAAGTCTTGGCGGTCGGCACGATGCATCTTAGTCTCCCTTCGGGATTAGTTTTGATTCTGAATAAATGCTACTATGTACCCGCATTGAGTGTGAACATCGTTAGTGGCTCTTGCTTGAAGCGAGACCACTATTCTTTTAAGTCTGATACAATTGGTTGTTCGATTTATAAGAATGAAGTGTTTTATGTTCACGCGCCGGAGCAACGTGGTTTATTCGTACTTGTTCTCAATGGTGACGTGTGTCACATTAACAATATAGAGGCCAAAAGATTAAAGTGTAGTAGCGAAGAGCACATGACGATGTGGCATTGTCGACTTCGTAATATTGGTATAAAGCGCATGGAGAAGCTCCATAAGGATGGACTTCTTGATTCATTGGATTTTGGATCCCTTGATACATGTGAACCATGCCTCATGGGAAAAATGACAAGGACTCCATTCAATGGTGTAATGGAGCATGCGGATGACTTATTGGGGATCATACATACAGATGTATGTGGACCCATGAACGTCCCCACACACAATGGTCTTCGTTACTTCGTGACCTTTACTGATGACTTGAGTAGATATGGGTATATTTACTTAATGAAGCATAAGTCTGAAACCTTTGAAAGGTTCAAGGAATTTCAGAATGAGGTCGAGAATCAACTCGGTAAGAAAATCAAGCATCTTTGATCCGATCGAGGTGGCGAGTATTTAAGTCACGAGTTTGGCGATCATCTGAAGTCTTGTGGCATTGTACCACAACTTACGCTGGCATGCACCTCAAAGGAACGATGTAGCCGAACGACGTAATCGGACCCTATTGGATAGTGTGCGATCAATGATGTCTCATACTGACTTGCCTGTGTAATTATGGGGGTATTCGTTAGAAACTGCCGCTTACGTTCCTAATAGGGCACCATCCAAATCCGTGAAGACAAAACCATTTGAGGAATGGCATGGCACGAAACCAAAGTTGTCTCACCTGAAGATTTGGGGTTGTGAGGTGTATGTTAGGAAACTACAACCTAACAAACTCGAATCAAAGGCGGATAAGTGCATCTTTGTAGGCTATCCAAAGGAAACTTGTGGATACACCTTCTACAATCAGTCCGAGGGCAAAACGTTTGTCGCCAAGACTGGACACTTTCTCAAGAAAGATTTTCTCTTGAAAGAGTTAAGTGGGAGGAAAATAGACCTCGATGAAGTGACTGACCAATCACTCCAAATGGAAGAACCAGCAACAGAAATTGTTCTGGAACCTTCTTCCACAGTGGGAGCTGAAGAGAATGGCCAGAACGACATTCATAACGATCATGACATACATGATGATCATGATGAGAATGAAGAGGAACCTATTTTGCCACGTAGGTCATCAAGAGTCTGTCAAGCTCCTGAGCTCTACGGATATCTTGTGAATGCAATCTCGGCTATTGAGTCAGATGAACCTACGAGTTACAAAGAAGCAATGGAAGGACCCGAGTCCGAGAAATGGCTAGAAGCCATGAAATCCAAAATAGACTCCATGTACACCAACAAAGTTTGGACTTTGGTGGATATTCCCGAGGACCGCAAGGCCGTCAAGAATAAGTGGATATTCAAGAAAAAGACAGAGGCAGACGGAAACGTATCTGTCTATAAAGCTCGACTTGTCGTGAAGGGGTTCTAAAAAATTCAAGGAGTTGACTACGAGGAGACATTCTCTCCTGTAGCGATGATAAAGTCTATTCGGATGCTACTAGAAATAGCTACATATCATGATTACGAGATATGGCAAATGGACGTGAAAATTGTGTTCCTTAATGGCAACATTGAGGAAGAGTTGTATATGATGGAACCGGAGGGTTTCATTGATCCAAGGAATGTTGGTAAAGTGTGCAAGCTTCAACGGTCCATCTATGGGTTGAAGCAAGCATCTCAGAGCTGGAATCTTTGATTTGATGAGGTCATTAAAGCTTTTGGATTTGTCCAAAACGTCGAAGAGTTCTGCGTCTATAAGAAACTGAGTGGGAGCTCTGTAGAATTCCTTGTGTTATATGTAGATGACATATTACTAATACGGAACGATAGAAAATTCTTAGAAGAAGTGAAGGAATATTTGAATGGACAATTTTCCATGAAGGACCTAGGTGAAGCAGCGTACATATTAGGGATTAAGATCTATAGAGATAGACCTAATCGCCTATTGGCTTTGAGTCAGAGAACTTATATTGATAAGATATTGAAAAGGTTCAGTATGGATAACTCCTAGAGAGGCCTCTTGCCAGTTATAAAAGGTATCAAATTAAGTGTGACTCAATGCCCAACTATAGCAAAAGAGAAGGAGGAAATGTCCTCAAAGCCCTAAGCATCAGCCATATGTTCTCTCATGTATGCTATGTTATGTACCCAGCCGGATTTAGCACTGGCTATTAGTATGACTAATCGCTACCAAATTAATTCGATAATGACCCATTGGACCGTAGTAAAGAACATCCTAAAATACTTGAGAACAACAAAGGATCTCTTTCTCGTTTATGGAGCAGTTGATGAGGAGCTCACCGTAAAAGGTTACGTTGACGCTAGCCTCGGCTCTGACCTAGATGACTCGAAGTCCCAGATGGGATATGTTTTCATGTTGAACGGTGGCGCAATTAGATGGAGGAGCGGCAAACAGTCAGTCGTCGCGCAATCTACAATGGAGTCAGAGTATATTGCCGCTTGCGAAGCGTCAAATGAAGCGTTGTGGCTGAAGAAGTTCATGGTCGAGCTTGGCGTCTTTCCCAGCTACACTAACCCTGTGGGTATCTTCTGCGACAACATGGGTGCCATTGCTAATGCGAAGGAAGCAAGAACTCACTCTACAACCAAGCACATACTTCGGAAGTTCCATGTGACACGGGATTACGTCAGGGATGGACACACTAGGATTCAAAAAATACATACAGATCTGAACACAGCAGACTCGATGACTAAACCTCTTCCAGAAGGCAAGTTTGAGGAAAACCGCGAGACTATCGGTGTTAGATACATATCAGATGTAAACTAGTGTAATTTGTACTCTAGTGCAAGTGGGAGACTGTTGGATATGTGCCCTAGAGGCAAATTAATAAAGATATTTGTCACATATCCGTTTTTTCATAATACGTTTTATACTATGCTATAACTGTATTACTTGGAAATACTAATACATGTGTGGTATAAAACACAAGTACGTAGTTTAACTCGGGTAAACTATCTCATTGGGCAATTGATTGATCAAGCTTTTCTGGTCATGGTTACACTTAAGTCCATTGACACGCACACCCACCTAAAGCATTGTAATATGATCGGTCACATAGTTCAGCATTGCGATGACTTTGTAACGTATGTCTTAGTCCTTCGACCGTAATGATCATACGTAATTGTCATCTATGAGGAGACTTTGATTTGTATCCCACCGCCTGACTGAAATATGTTGGCTATAACGGTGCACTTTGGGTATTCCAAAATAGATGGTTGATGAGTATGTTAATAGATCAGAGTGATATTTGTCGGTCCAAGTAATGGACAGGTACTCTAGGCCCACTCGGTGATATTGCATCAATAGCTTGCAAGCAAGTGACTAGGTCACAGGAGATGCAATAGGCACGGACGAGTAAACTTGTTTGTTGTGAACGAGATATGAACACGGTATGTTGGATACCGACGCTCCAACCTCGGACAAACAAAGTACCGCAGCATAAAGGGATTACGTCGTATCGTTAATGGTTTCCAAAAGCGATTGAAGTTCATTCGATGGAAGCACAGGGGTTGTCAAGGATTGTAACCAGGTCCAACTGACTATTCATTGATCAATGAGAGTGAATCGATCATGTCTGTTGTTTCCCAGACCGTTAGGGTGTTACACTTAAGGGCAATCGATGCATGGGGATAGATTCGGGATCATCTGTGAAGTAGGATAATTCACCGAAATAGTTCTGGAGGAGAGCGGAAGTTGTTCCGGAAATTTTGAAAGGTTCGAAATAAAGATTAATTGTATTTAATGATTTTTTATTATTTAATTACCTGAATTAAATATTAAAATATATTTAAATCAATTTAAAAAGTGGAAAAGGATTATTGGGCCATATGGGCCCATTAGGGAGGAGGGGGGTTTCCCCCTAGGGCTTTGCGCCAAGGGTGGGGCCCATCCCCCCTCCCTTGGCCGGCGCACCTCCCCCACCTTGGGGTTTAGTCCCACATGGGGGAGGGGAGGAGGATGGCACCCCCCCCCTTGGCCTATATAAGGAGGGGTACACCCCCCTTTTTCCAACACAACAAAATCTCTCTCCCTCTCCTTCTCCTATCTAGTGAGTGGACTCCCCTTGATTGGAGGCTACACCTAGTGTAGAGTTCTCCACCATAACAGGTCGTCGCTCTGCCGGAGTCGGGATCCGAATCAGTCTTTCTTCCGCTGCTCGCCTGGTTCGGGGCCCGGAGGGAACATCGATTGTATCGTACGTGTATAATCTCTTCGAGGCACTACACCTGTGGTGCTACTTCATCACTGGAGGTCAACCCGGAGTCTCCATCGCCGATGGTCTTCAACACGACAGGGAGGTCGTAGTTCTGAGTCTACACCAGCCACGTTCGCAAGAACGTTTCCCTCTTTCGGTCTTCAAAGGTATAAACTCCAATTCCCTCCGTTACTTTACATCGCCATAGCATAGATCTTGGGTTTGGGTATCGTAGGTATGAAAATTTTGTGTTTTCTGCCCCGTATCCCAACAGCATCGCAACTCGTACATGCGCCTGGCCCGCCACTGCATGCATGGCACTGCTGCTCCGACACCCCCTCGACGTAGCCCTGCTCCGCCCACCCTCGCAGTAAAGCGTCGCATGCGTGCCATTAATCCCCTGGAGACGTCGCATCCGTGCCCGTAACACGTGCAGGCCAACGGTCGGCGACCAGCGTGCTCCTCTTTCCGGCGAAACAAACTGGGAGACGGCAGGGGCCTCAAATGGCGTGCGGCCACGCCCGTTAAACAATGGGCAAATTAAGGCGCTGGTTTTTTCCATGTTTCCCACCACGATGAAGGGCAACCGGCGCCTGTGGGGCGCCCCTATTTAACCCAACCTCTTCTACCTCAACCAACACACCTCTCTCTCCCTCTCAATCTGCTCCAAACTCCACACTCGTAGTACCTCTCTCCCCTCTCAATCCATCCAAGCCAGCCCCGCCCCGCCCGGCATCATGCAGTACAACGGGCCAACCTTCCGCCCGCCGACCATCGTGCCAGAGAGGCAGTACCCCACCGGGGTCATGGTGGAGCACGAGCTCCGGGTGTGGGCAATGTCAAGGTTGAGGGGTGCGCGGGAGTTTTCCACCATCTTCATTAGGGTCGGGTTTCGTCACTTGCCTCCCGGCTCTCCGCTCCCGTTCACCATCAGGGAGGCTCGCATCGGAGTTACGGGCCTCATCGTCCACTTCACCAACCCGTTCGACGCCTACCATCTCCTCGGCAAGGCCTTCTTCTGTGGGTGCGAGTTCATCGCTTTCTCGGCCTACAACATCTTCACCAACATGGACTACACCTTCCCCACCCCGGACAACAAGCACACTCTCCACTACGACTTCCCGGCGGCCGAGGAGATGGATGCGGAGTGAAGACGTGTCCATGTCTGGCCCCTCCCCCCTCCCCCCCCCCCCCCCATGGTTGATGTTCTGCAAGGGGGGCGTTCTGCAAGCTCGGACCCCGTGCAAGCTATCCCATGTATTTATCTATCTATCTAGTTTTTAGTTTTTATCAGGGTGTCCGTTTTTTCTTATTAGTAGTAAAGAGTAGAGTTGTAAGACTGTGTTGCCCATTATCATATCATGAGTTGTTAGGGGGGCTTGGGAAGTTCTAACTTGTAAGGATGATGTTATGTTAGCTTATGTTCTAAGTTGCTACTATATGTATGTTTTGTTTAAGTAATAGTTTGTTTTTTCTTATCTACAAGTACATAATAAGGACAAGTAAAATCTAAAACCACATGGCCTACGCGTCAACCACACACAACGCGTCGACCACCCACCTCTGGCCTTTGTTTACCTTTGGCCAAATTTTTGTTCATGAAAAAATGTAAATCAAAATGCGGAAAAATGCAAAGAGCTAGCACATGTTTTACTTGGACCCGTTTTACTGGTGTTAGCTCATAGAAAATTTGTTTTGCGGAATAAGGTAAATCAAAGTGTTCAAGTAATAATATAACTCAAAATGCGGCAAAATGTAAAGAGACATGTTTTACTTGGACCCGTTTTAGTTGTGTTAGCTCATACAAAATTTGTTTTACGGAATAGTGTAAATCAAAGTATTCAAATAATAATGTAAATCAAAATGCAGTAAAATGCAGCTAGCACAAGTTTTACTTGTCTTAACTAAAACATAAACTTTTCTTCTTTTAAATTTTGTAAAATATTACTTTTGTTAAGTGTTGAAATGTTTAATGAAAATATTTGTTAAATTTGTTCTAGGGTGTTGTTTGCATGACTCATAAATATTTTGTAATATTTTTATGCATTTAAAATTTTAAAAATAATATAACATAGTTAGATTAGATTTACTGGATGTAATGGATTGTTTCTTTTGAAACGACCCATCACATCCATTAAACCTATTCTAACTATATTATTTCAACAATAATACACCCCGACCTCTTCTTATAAACACCTCCGGGCGTGCCTCGACGAGCGAGGTGGGACTAAATATTTGGAGATGCGCTGTGTGGGGGCGGTGGGGGGAGGGGGGCTGGTTTCTCTTTGGGCCTGGTTATTTAGCCCGTTATTTATTTGCCCAATTTCACAAGGCCCACCATCTATTCGGCAGCCCACATGTTAATTTACAAAAAACACTCTGTTAACGGGACGAGCCCCTCTGTTAACTGAAGAACGAAGACAGGGCATGAATACTGAATAATTCCTGATCCTCCATAGCAATTGACGGCACCCCGCCCAAATTGAGCTCCTAGGTTGCGGCCCGGCTTGAATCAATGTAGACTTCTAACTTAATCCTTTCAATCCCGAGATCTAACCTTGCCATCTCTTCCTGCAATTATTTTGCTCAAGCATTTCGCCCCACAAATTTGCGCCCAATATTGCCATTGTCATCGGTCTTCCACTCTGGGCGTGGGCAATCAGGGCACCTTGTGAGCGGCACTGGATCATACTGTAGCCACTTTGAGTGCGTGGTGGAGGAAGAAGACATTTGTGATAGGTCGCCGGAGAAGAGAAAGATTGAGGAAACGAGAAGCAATGGGCGGCGACGCGCGGATGGGCACGGGTGCGGCCGCTCGTCTGTTCTAGCTGAAAAGGTGGGTCCCGCGTGTAAGTGGACAAGTGGTGGGTCCCGCGTGTAAGTGAACAAGTGGTGGATCCCACGTGTAAGTGGACAAGTGGTGGGTCCACTCACTAACAACTAACGAGGGCATCAGTTGAGCTTAAGGGTTTTGTCGGGCCTAGGCTATTTACGCTTTTCAAACTGTCGCACCAAAGTCGTTCGCGCGAACAACGGCAGAGAAGCTATTGGCCAGGTTATTTTCTACTAAAAGAAGGCCAAACAAATACTTGTACCGGAAAGTTGAGCGCAAATCTCGGAGCAGCAACAAAACAGTTTCGAGGTGTATTCATCAAGCACGCGCGACCTTGCCTCCTTGGGGCGGCGCGAGATCGAGAAGGCCTCCATGGCCGACTGCATCAGCGCCCTTCCCGACGACCTTCTCCACCACGTGCTTTCCTTCCTGCCCGCGCATGAAGTGGTGCCGACGTGCGTGCTTGCACGGCGTTGGCGCTACCTCTGGAAATCAACTCCGGCACTGCGCGTCACCAGCGTCAAGGGATGCACCAAGCCTGATTGGTTCATCAACTTCGTCCATCACCTGCTCCTCCTCCGCGACACCAGCGCGCGCCTGGATTCTTTCGAGGTCGACTTCGACCATCGCGACTTCGGCTTCGATTTGCTGGAGTTTGTGCCCGCCAACGAGGCGCTCGTGGACAGTTGGTTCTGGCGCGCCCTGTCGTTCGAACCCCGAGTGCTGCTGGCGTTCCGTCCCGACATGCCTCTAGGGCTTCGCAATGTCCCTCTAATTTCCCAACACCTCACAAGATTGGAATTTCAGAGAGTGGATGTGCACAGAAGAACGCTCGATTTCTCGGGTTGTCCAAGGCTGCTTCATCTCAGGATGGAGGATTGCTACATTTTGGGGAATATCTCCTCTCCATTCTTGAAACATCTCAGCGTTATCTACTGTTATTTCCAGACAGATCCCTTTCGCACCCGGATCTATTTGCCAGGCCTCGTTTCCCTGGAGCTACACGGGTTTTTTCGTAGGACACCGGTACTGGTTGAAAGCATGCCACAGTTAGTTTCGGCAATTGTTAGAATTAATACCTGTCTTGATTGTTGTCCTAAGAATGACTGTGGAGATTGCGATGATCGCAAATGTGATGGATGTTATGATTCTCAACGTGGAGCTGATGACTGGCGTCGCAAGTCTGTGCTCCTGAAAAGATTATCGGAAGTTGCCGAGTTGGAGTTGTCAGTTCATTCCCAAGTGGTACGTATGCTTTGCTTGCACCTGTTTCAGTTTGTGATGTCGTTAGATTCAGTTTTGGGACCGTACCGCGTACCCTTAGGAATCTTTCTATCTTATTCTAAGCTTCTGGCCTCAAGCAATTTAAAAAATAAAGTGAGTGATTCATAAGTTACATACATCTAGGGGAAATATATACATGAGTTCTAAACCTCTGGCATTACGGGTTTTTTTAAGAATATGTACAAGCATGTGTTTTGTATACTTATAGAAGAGAGGGTAAAGACAACCATCCACCGTTTTACAATCCGGGCACAAAGCATTATTCTAGTACCACATCTGCATCCAAAAATTTCATTCCCGTTCCATCACATGGTGTAATCACATCTTGTACTGCAAACTTTTAGCAAATTACTTATGCTATATTGTTCCTTTGCACAGTTTATTATAAACAGGGACTTGAAATTGTGCCCTACATTCACCAAGTTAAAGACTTTATTGCTCAGTAAATGGTGTCCGGGCATTGCTGGTGATCTCAATATATTAAGTTGTTTCCTTAAATATTCACCAATTCTGGAGAAGCTCACTCTGCAGCTTTCTGAGGTATTATATCTTGTACATGAACAACCGTGTGTTACTGAAGTTTATTACCATCCATGACTGACTGATGTAGTAAAATATTTGATGCATTAGGAACCAAAAGTTCCAGTGGAAACACAAAGAAGTTACACTCCATCAAAGGAATCATTTGCATTCAGCCATCTAAAGATCGTTGAGATCGAATGTGACGAAGTTGATGGGAGGGCTCACAAGGTTTTGGACATCTTGGGTATCTACAACATACCACTCGAGAAAGTTAATATCCAGCGAACTAATAAAACTTCTGAATCTTAATGTGAGCTGTGATCAAAAAATCAGTTCTGAAAATGGACATATTTTCATTCCTTCATTTGATTTCCTTCTACTGGATTATGATTTATCGATTGTATTACGATGCTATCAAGTAAAAAATATTTTTTAAATCATTACCATAAGCAAATATTCTCTCTCTATTTTTTTATGTTAGAGGAGCTCTACCTGTACATCATAGATTAGGAAGATAAAAATATGAGATCAAGAGAAAGAAAGGAGATCGGTTTTGAGAAGGCACTGACATACACCATCTGTAATTTCCATTGGGACAAACACTCCTAAATCTTAGATTTTCTAATTTGAGAAAGAAAGGAGATCGGTTGTGAGAAGACGCTGACATACTCCATCTGTAATTTCTATTGGGACAAACATTCCTAAATCTTATATTTTCATATTTGAGAAAGAAAGTAGATCGGTTGTGAGAAGGCGCTGACATACTCCATCTGTAATTTCCATTGGGACAACATTCCTAACGCTCCGTTTGGATGTTTGCATTGGGAGCCTTGGCATTGCATTGGATTGAATACCAATATCACAATATATTGGTATTGAGATTGAAAGCCAATATATCTGTTTGGATTTTTAGGTATTTGGAACAAAAACTTGGCATTGAGGTTGAATGCCAAATATTGTTTGGATGGTCAAAGTGAGGAATTGAGCTATATGAGATGAGGTGTTCACCGGATGCTGGACAAGGGAGAAGGGAGATAGGCGCTCACAACACCACAATTGCGCTGGACGGCGGAGCATTGGGTGAAGGCTCGCCGGCCGCAGCATCTTGACCAGAGGGGACTGGTCCACTGGAAGTGAAAAGGGGAAAAGGGAGCGTGGCGAGGTGGGAGGGTGGTGCCGGCCGCTGGAGAAGAGGGGGTGGGATGGGCTACCTCTGCCGCCTCCGTCGTCGTTCCTTAGGGCATGCGCGGGCGAGACCTCCTGTCTCGAACGGGGATGGGAAGGACGACCTCGTTTCGCATGATGTCCAGCACATACGCTCTGAATTAGGCCGGTAAGTTTTTTGCCTTCGGACGGATCGCTCAATATCAAGGCCGAATGCCACAGCTGAATGCCAAGGTCTGCCAGACAGTGGGTATTCGGGATATTTGGGCCAGTTAAATGCTAATACCCAATACTAGGCCCCAATACAAAAATCCAAACGAAGCGTAAATCTTAGATTTTCAGATTTGAGAACGTTTAGCTTGAGCACCACGATTTCAAGGAGGTGGTTCAAGCTCTTTGGAACAAAAATACCCCGGAACTGGAAAGTGCAAAGCTCATCACTGCTAAATTCAAAAGGCTTAGGAAACTCTTTTTAATTTGGGCCAAAACTCTCCAATATGACAGAAATTGTTAAAGCTACAAATAATATAATTTGCATGTGGGATGTAATTGAGGAATATAAAAATCTCACCCCTAGAGCAAGCAATCAAATGGACATTATCAAAGAGCATCTTCGTAAAACTCTTTCTTATTAGAGAATCTATTGAAAGAAAGAGCTAGGTATACAATTCTAGATGTACTCGATCATATAGGAAGTCGACATTAGTACCCGGTAACACAACATCAAACAGACTGGTCCATCGGTACTCTGTACTCTCGGAGAACCCGAAACTTGGACGACAATACCAGTAGGGACGAATTGTCAGATTGCACTGGGTATCCATCATTCCCACACAAGTCTAGGGGCAATTTATGTGATGATCTCCCAAACACATAGGTCAGTCGCTTCACCCTATAATAATGATACAATTGCAAGAAAATGCATATCAAAGGTTATGACCCGATCTCAAAGTCGTGAGACTCGAGTGGCCACGACCGTAAAGCGGATGATGATATGCAACTGAGACGGAACATCAGCACCTGGAGTACAACGATAAACTCTTAAATCCAAGTGCATGTGTCGCTCGATGTGATCTGAGCCGAAGCGTCAGCACCTCGTATGGTGTGATAAACTCCCGAACTCCCAGAACACAAGGATATACACTCCTTTGTGAGAAGTCCGCTAGCGAGTTCTCGAACCCCACACACGACATGCATATTATAAACATACATGTAGTATGACTATCATGTGTTGGAAACAGCAAGTACCACAACGCAACTCTATGATTGAAAAGCATATATATTGCAAAATATCTAAAGAGAAAATCATAACAGTTATAACATACAGAGGTCACATGATTCTACATTATAATAAGCATCAACTGAATCAAATTATGTATTAGTAAAGACAAGTTGCCAATAGGGCTTAAGAAGCCTGGAAAAAATATGATGACCCTCCAAAGGAACCAATCTGTTATCTTGGACCTTCAAGCTAAAGTTAATGTCAATTCTTCATGTAGATATCAACATTGGGCTTAGTGGTGTCCTCTTACAAGAGTTACATCAGAATTATCCTACCCATACTCATGAATCAAGGTAAAGGGGTAAGTGGGGATGTAAATGCAGAATTGTTAGATTTGACTCTTGGCTAACCTGAACTAGCTACAACTACCAGAATTGAGATGAAAGAGCGCACACGAGTCCACCTAACTTAGGAACCACATCGATACACTTCTATGGATTATTCCTTGACTTCCCACGAGAGAAGAATCCAAAGCACTCACACTTATCTTGGCAGTTTCAGAGTATTCGTTCAACTTGTCTAATAATCAAGCATATGTCTCCAAGTAGTCCATAACCACGGGCATGGCTATCGAAAAAGTTCATTAACCCTACAAGGGTGTACTGTTACACACATGCACGCTTTAGGTACCATTTGGGAGTGGATCCTTCAAGGGAGTACCAGCAAGGATGTTGCCATGAAACTTACCTCACAACACAATATCTAGTACAAGGGATTCGCCTATCTGAGTGGGAACCGCAATCTGAATCCAGTCGATCTTTTCGATACAGACTCAAACATTCTGTGACCAGCCATCAAACTCAACTCGATCATGGTCACTTGAAAAACCAGCCCACACCTACGTCACATCTCATCAATGCTATCTACATGAAATCGCATAAAGCGCACTACTTGTAACTCCTGGACCCTATCTGGGGTGAGTTAATAGGCCAAGAGGGGTTAGTGAGCCCAACATGTGGTAGTACTCTTTATCTTGCATTACCACACAGGAACTCATGACTTAGGATAGTGTAAATGGTACAACTCATTGTGTACACCTGCATAACCTGTCATCCTCACCTTCTTAGTCAGATTCTCATACACATCTTTCCGACCACCCTTATCAAAACACGATCTCTACCACATTTGATTCATCACCCAAGAAGGATCAATGCAACATAACTCTAAGCATATCTAAGCACGAAAAGAATGTAGGGCCACATGATGATATCTTATTCCGCTCCTAACTATGTTTAGTTTTGTTCATTATGTTGCACTAGTGAAACTATATGATTGTTTACATGCTCGTTTACTTATATTGCTACTTAGTTATTATTTTATCTAACTTGTTACTATCTTTGATCCAGTCATTTTATCTTATTATTACTCCGAGTCATTTATTGCATGTTTATTTATTCCTTTGTTCAACAGTACTTGTGTGTGTGTTTCTTTGAGTGGATCCATTTTTGTAGAAATTTTCATATCTTATATTTCACACACACCCATTTCCTCTTGCAGATTGATATTTGGTCCTACATCGAGGGATGATAACAGAAAAATCATTGTTGGGGGAATTGGAGAATTGATTGGTGTGTTGACATACTGACAACTAAAATTTTGGTGCTAAGATCCTCTTATTACTTACGCAAAAGGAAGATTGCAATTGGATTGTTATTAATTATTTTGGAAGTAATTAACACCATGATGACGGTGGCAATTTATCATGATTCTTAGTATATTTATTAACGCATAAGAAAATAAGGTTTTTTTTTACGAGCAAATAAGTTTCTTATCAACTTGCTAGGTTGGGTGGATAAATTATACCCCTCCTCATAAAAGATGTAATTGTTGTTAAGAGTATTAGTATAGGTCTAGGAGTCTTTATTGGACTAGGTATATTCCCCTTTTCATTCAAGTGATGTGTAATATAAATATATGACTCATGCTATTCAATATAGACAGGTTGCATCATAACATGGTATCATGAGCTCAGGTTTAGTTCCTTTTTAGCATCGCAACTTGCCTTCCCGATTTAATCTCTTGTCGTCGTTGTTGTTCTTCGGATGATTATTGCTCCCATCTCCTTTTATGTCATCGTTGTTTTTCAGTCGGTCGCTGATGCCTCTTCTTTCCCTCCAGCAATCAACTTACCCTGAAGGCCGAGATCCTCATCATCCTCACCGTCCAAGCTCCTCCACATTGTCGAGTCATATCGGACGAGCACCTCCCTGCCACCCCTGCTAGTCGAGCTCCTCTGTGTTGGTTGAGTTTTTTCGACTAAGCTCCTCCCCGCCGACCAAGCTCCTCCCTACTGCCTGAGTTCTTCTTGAATTTCATGCAGAGGAGATAGTCCATGTCGGTGTCATTTTCGTGTGCTGCTCCTCCTGCCCACCAGATGCAAACCGATGTCCGAGGCTGCTCCTTCCCACAAGCTGGCACTGCTAGTATTAGTATAGATTTAGGAGTCCTTCTCGGACTAGGTCTATAAAATTTTTGGATTATGTGTAATATACATATATATACATATATATATATATGAAACATGTGCTATTCAAAATAGATAAGTTGTATCATATCCATTGGACCAGCGCTACGTCGTCCATCAATCTGAGTTTTGTAAACATTCGCCATCATCCGGACGGTACGATTGTAATGTGGCAACTCTTAGATCCCGTCAGACGCTTGCACCACTTTACAACAGAGGCTTTGGTGCGATGGGGACATTGTAACAAAGCCTCAGTTGCAAAAAAAAATTCATCAAATCTACACCAACAAAAAGCAGTCGTCGCTCGCACCACTTTGCAACAAGGGTAGTCGTGTGCTCGGTTCTCTGCAACAAGAGGCTTGTAGAAATTATCGGTTCACCGCCGGCATGCCTCTCCTGAAGCGTTGCACCTCTCCTTCCTTTCCCTTCTCTCCTCCTACACATGAGCCCGCTCGCCCGTGGCCTCCTGTTCCTCCCTGTCGAAGCCATGGCTGCAGCCAATCCCCAATCACGGTCGGCTTCTCGCATAATTCTGCTTTCGGCCATCCACCTACATTTGTCATCGCCTTTCATCATGGTGGCCGCTGCGCGGGGAAGCCAGACGTCGCTCACCCTTGTTGGTCGCTGCAACGGGAAAGCCACCCACCGCACAAACGTCGTTGTCTCTAACCTTCTCGGTCGGTTCTGCCTCCAATCAATTTGCAACACGCTAAAATTAACCCACAAAGGCCAACTCTGCAGACCCCCGCATCGCCTCTCTTGGGTGTCACTGGAGGAGCCTCTCTAGCGCCTCCGCCTCCCCACCCCGTTCACCCCCACACCTCGTTGCCGCCTGAGGAGATCGTTGGCAAAGCCCGGTCATGCTCCAGGGAGGGTGGCGGCGGGGCATCTCTCATTGAGGCGCTAGGGCAGATCTGGCGGGCTCGATGTGCGCGGGAGCGGATCCGGCGGTGGTCTCCTCGGCGTGGCCGTGTGAAAGGATATGGATATCGCCTAGAGGGGGGTGAATAGGCGCTTAAAATAATTACGGTTTAGTCTTGAACAAATTCGAAATAAAACTAGCGTTTAAATTGTCAAGCAAGAAACTTAAATAAGCTAGGCTCAACTATGTGCACCAACAACTTAAACTAAGCAAGATAAACAACTATGTGATAGCAATATATATACCAAGAACACTATCGTTGTCACAAAGTGAGTACACAAGTAAATAGGTTGACTAGATAAGCAACTAGGAGAGCAACCTATGGGACAAGCAATGCAACAAAAATATGAGTAAGCACGAGATAAATAAGGTAATAAGCTTGCTCAAAGTAAGTGTAGGAGTAACCATAAGTGGAGCCAAAGGATACAAGGATGTGTTATCGCATTTCCTTCTCTTGCGAGAAGTACGTCTCCGTTTGGGGAGGGTGTGGAGCACAATGCTCACCACGAAGGCCACCTAGGGCCACCCTATTCTTCTCATGCTCTCACCAAAGCGAGATGCCATGATTCTACTATGGGACACTTGAGGGCGGTCACCGAACCCATACAATTGGCAACCCTTGGGGGCGGTCACCGTACCCATACAATTGCCCGGGGCAATCTCCACAACCTAATAGGAGGTTGTCGTAGCGTCCCGAAGATTTACACCACAATGATTGAGCTCCGCAACAACACCAAGCTTCTAAGGAACAACACACCAAATAGGAACAAGCTCTAGAGTGCCAAATCACTCAAGAGTAACAATCTTTTCAATGTTCAACTTCCACTACAACGAATCCTTGGAGAGAACTCAAACCGATGCACCAAATGCATATGGCAAGAACACACGAAGTGCTCACAAGTCCCTCACTCTCAAATCCCACCAAAGAAACAAAAGCTATGGAGGAATATGAGAGGAATAACAAGGAGAAACACCAAGAACTCCAAGATCTAGATCCACAAGGTTCCCCTCACTTAGAGGAGAGATGGATTGGTGGAAATATAGATCTAGATCTCCTCTCTCTTTTCCCTCAAAAATATGCAAGAATCATAGTAGGAATAGAGAGAAAGCAATCTCCAAGAGGTCAACAATGGCGGGGGGAAACTTTCTCAAGAATCGTGGTCAAAGGAGGGATAAGAAAGGAGTATTTACAGCACTTGGGTTGGAGTAGATGAGATCTGCCCGTTGGACCCAGTGTGCCACGGGCTAAAGCCCATGTGCACGGGGCATACAGTCAATTCCTCAGCTCACCCCGTGTGCACGGCCCTGGGACCCCGTGTACATGGCCTTGAAACCCCGTGCACACGGGGTACCCAGAGATAGCCCAATGCAGGAAACAGAAACATGCATAACTTTGTCATACGAACTCCGATTTTGATGATCTTGGGCTCATTTTAAAACTATGGACAAGCCCAAGATCCTCACATAGAGAACCACCCAAGATCAACAAGAAAGAATGATGCAACACATGCAAAGGTTTGAGCACTCCACATACGACGTGATCAAGCTACTCGCCCGCTAGTCCCTCTTGATAGAAAGCTAACGAACAGAGCCGCCTAATCACAACTGAAAATATGCCAAAAAATAGAGGTGTGAAACCTCTAACCTAGAAGAACCAGCACATCTCCCACATCGAAAAACACAAGAGAAGATGCATATGAAATCCGTTTTCGATGAACAAGAGCTTGTCATGAAGGAGACCATTAGCTCCAATACTAAGGAACTACCAATAAAGATGATGCCAAGGATGAAAATGTTTGAGCTGTCCACAAACAATGTGTCCTATCCTATAACCCGGGCTCCTAACTAATATCATGAGACCGGTAGAAACCTATCAAGGTCAAACATTTGCCTTGCACATAACCCACTTGAGCTTGATGATGACAATCATGCCCGCCTCAAGTTGGAACACCTTTATTGATTCCGCCGGCTCGATGAAGACTAGTAGATTGCTCCCCCATACTCCTTAATTGGAGTGCCTCTTTTAGGCACGTTTTCACAAGACCATTAACACCAAATGGTCGGCAAGCTCCAAGCATATGTTGTCTTCATGATGCTCCTCTTGAGCTTGCACACATCAATCTTGATGACTATCACCACTTGATGTCATCCTCTCTTGGGCTATATGAAATCTTCCTTTTGATGCAAGCAAATGGAAAGATCCCTAACCCCACATAGACACCACACACATAGATCTTGGGTTAGTACACGAAGCATAATGGACAATGCTTACCATACCGTGAGATCATGATCCCACAAGGTACATCTTCTATTGTATTGATCAACTTGATTCCACTCTTTGCACTTTGTCTTGATCAACCTTGTGTCTTTCCAACATTCTTCACTAAGATGATGTCTTGAAAGCAAACACGAATGTTCACAAAAACTTCATCTTTCAACCTTGAAGCCAACATATGATGTTCAAGCGTTGCCTATGGACAAACCTTAAAGTATAACTCAAGAAAATAGTTAGTCCATATAGATTGTCATCAATTACCGAAACCAAACATGAGGGCACATGCCATTTCATCGTGGTCTCCGGCGGGCGCGGGCGGTGCACAGGTGAGCGTGCACAGCGCGCATGCGGGCACGGTGGCTGGCCGGCATGGATCTGCTGCGTTGGCGGACAGGGTGACCTCGAGGTCATGTTGTGGCGCATGGAGCTACTTTAGCTCAGGGATCTGGTGAGGGGCATGGTGGCGCGTGGAGCTGCTCCAGCTCAGGTGGAACTGACGAGGGGTATCCTTGTGGTTGCCGATGGTCTCTGCGAGGTGTGGTTGACTGCGGCAGCGGCTTCTTCGTCAACGGGATGGTGCTCCAATGGTGGTGGTGGCTAGCGGGTTTGTCGGTGTCGGTGAGGGAAGATTTGCGATCGAGCTAGTGGGAGTGTGAGGATAGTTATCTCACTCCTCGTTGGTTACCCCAAGTGGAAGGTGAGATGTAGCGTAGCAGCAAATTTCCCTCAGTGAAGATACCAAGGTTTGTCTCTAGTAGGACTCGCAGAAATACAAGAAGGTGCCAACAGCGCCAGAAATTGGCTTCTGGTTAGGGAGTTGACAGGACCTGCACACAGAAACAAATAACTTTGCTCCCAACGAGTACAGAGGAGTTGTCAATTCCTCCGGCCTTGCTGTTTATAAAGGATCAACGCAAGAGATAATAATAGTGGCAACTGAAAGTAAAGACTGAAAGTAAACTAAGGGTGTAAACAATAATGTGAAGATGGACCGAGGTCCCGTGATTTTCACTAGTGATTTCTCTCTCCCAAAAGACGATAAAAGTGCTAGCGAGGTAAACAAATCACAGCTGGGCAATTGACAGAATTATGAAGGCACCGCAATGCTAACTATGCTGCAAATAAAGGAAGGGCTCAAAAGCAATGGGCAATACGCCAAGTTAAGTAGACCGAAATCCAACTGCATCTACTAAGAATCATCCACCTTGAGATATCTATCCAGAACATCTCGCTGGTATTAAGTTGTGAATCTCACCCAAAGTGTAAACTCAAAGCAACAGACAACTGCATTAAAAGAACTTTGCGTAAAGTAAACAATCCTTGCACCCGCGGGTACAAGCACCGTTGTTTTATCCCTGCTGGCAACAGCACATCCCCTAGTCTCATGTTTCTGTCACTCAAGCTAGACATCAGGGGGCTGAACCCACAATCAAGCATAACGCTCCCTCTTGGAGTTGCAAGCAAACTACTTGGCCAAAGCAAAATACTGCAACGGAGAACATGCAATAATTTACTCAAGAACAAAATATAAAAGAGAAGAACCAAATATATTACTCATCACAATCTGAACATAGTCTCATAATCCATCAGATTCCAGCAAACTCAGCATAGCAACAACAGAAATTACAATAGTGCCTCGATCATGTGAGGCAGCTCACGAGGTCTCGAAAGTGGAAGTACAAGAGGAGAGAAGTATATCACATATCTACTGGTCACGGACCCATGGTCCAAGGGGGACTACTCACGGCACATCTGGGAGGCGTCCATGGCTATGGATGGTCTCCCGGAGGGGGTTCCTCCTCCAGGCAGGTGCCGGGGCAGCTTCTCCAGGCAGCCCCGATGTTGAAACGGCGGCGGCGGCGGTACAGAGGCGAGTTCGCGGAAAAGAGATCGATATTAGGGGTTTCCACCCCGAGGACTAAATATAGGCGGAGGGGGTGTCTAGGGGACCCACATGGTAGCCAGGAGGCCCCCTGGCGTGGCCTAGGGTGGGGCCGCGCCAGGGACCCTTCTGGAGTCCCTGTGGTGGCCCCCCTCCGCTACCTTGGTGATTCCGGAAGCTTCCGGGTTGCTGATTTTTTATCTAATTTTTCCGGATTTTTTGGAGCACTTTTAATGGCCGGAAAACCTGAAATACAAAAACACCAGAAAACAGCAACTGGCAGCCGTGTTCACTGGGTTAATAGATTAGTCCAAATATGCTCAAAAGTGTATGAAAGTTCAAGCAAAACATGGAAAAGTCACACAAAACATGCATGGAGCAAGCAGAAATTATAGATACGTTTGGGACGTATCAACATCCCCAAGCTTAATTCCTGCTCGTCCTCGAGTAGGAAAATGATAACAAGCATAATTTCTGTGGTGACATGCCACACAACCATATAAGGACTTTTAAGTAAAGCAATCAAATCATGCAATTCAATTCAAGTCTTAACAAGCAAGAGTCTATATTAGTATTGACACAAGCAACAAAAGAACAAAAGGTGCAAGAGCTCTCTCTGTCCGTGACTCGAATGTCTCCAGATGGTGTTTGCGTGCAAGCAGGGGGATAGGGAATACGAGAAAAATGTATTTTTGTTGAGAACTCAATCTACTAAAGTTTCAGACTTAGTCTCCTTTGGATTCTTATGTTGACTCGTCCCCAGACCACTAGCCAGGTACAAGTCAAACTGATCCACTCCCTTTCGATATTTTGAGCACTCATGCAATGGATGAGCGTGAGCAAGAAAGTTGACACCTAAAAGCAGAAACAGAAAGAAGGTGGAGGAGGAAGACAAAAAAGGTGTGAAAGGCTCACATCAATGAGGACAATCATAAGCGAGAGAAGGCCATATGATAGATATGATGTGAGGAGTAGAGATTGCCATGCAACGGATGCACATGTGAGCTAAAAGCTCTTCAAGGGAACTAGTGGGGGTGCATCTAACTTGCTTGCTCAAGAAGACCTAGAGCTCATTTGAGGAGGCTCATCATTGAAATATACAAGCCAAGTTCTATAGTGTGAAGGTCCCCACATAGCTATATGCATGATGACGATCTCTATGGAGTACAAGGGATAGAGGATGAAGTACTAGTGTGGATCTCTCAAAAGGAATAGTAGTGTGCCCCCTTCTCTCTTTTTATTTCCTTTTTATCTTTTTTCTATTTTTTGTATATTTTTTTGGTGGCCTCAATGGCTCTTTCTATTTAACTCTCATTTGTCCTCTTTGGGATCTTTTGATTTTGTCCTCTTTGGGATCTTTTCCTCACTTTAGGGGCAACACTCTATATTTTACAAGAATATAGGAGATCTTTCACACTTTACAAAGGTACTCACATAAAGAAGATATAACTATCATGATGCAAATGTATGCCTCTGCCGGGATAGCAGGATATGCAATGATACTAGCGCGTCATGTAGCAATGATTAGGGCAAGGCCCAACTAGCATGCGGCTCATCGATCAAGCAAGTAGCATGTATGACATGAAGATCAAGTCATGAGAAGGTGGATGTTGCATGGCAATGTATCTCGGAAAGGCTATGGAAATGCCTTGTAGGTAGGTATGGTGGCTGTTTTGAGGAAAGATATAAGGAGGCTTATGATGACAGAGTGTATCATGCCAAGGGTTTGGATGCACCGGCGAAGTATGCGCCAACTCTCAAGGTGAGAAAGGGCAATGCACGGTACCGAAGAGGCTAGAAAAAGTATACGTGGGTGGAAGTGTCAACTTTAAAATACTCACATTAGTCCGAAGAACTCATGCACTTATTAACGGTAACTCTCAATCTAATCAGGAGGTTCACAAAGAGACAAGTACCCCGAGGAGGAGTGTATGGGGGTTTGGTTATCCTTGCGCATCCTCAACTCATGGTACGTGAGTGTACTCTAATATTCGAACCATCCAGAGGTTAGTGATCCATCTAGTAGCTAGAGTTCTCAACAGGGGTTTTTTGGTTTTCGAAAAACACATGGATTGCCCAAAATACGACATCTATCACTAATAGGCTCGAGCTCTTGACACCAAAAGTTCAAACATTACTCTAGTCAATACCTCAAAACTATTGCAAGTTACTACTACAAAGAGAATAGCAACTTCAACTACCTACTTCTAGTCAAGACACAAAACTCAGTGCAACAGGAAACTCTCTAACAAGATAAAACATGCAACCTATAGAAATTTCAACCTAAAACAAAAGAAAATCTCTAGAAAAACTAAAGCACTACAACTAAACAGAGCAGCAGCTAAGAGAAGAAAAAGAACAACTCACAGCTAAAAGAACAAGCATGCAAATCCTATGAGGAGTTCTAGTTCAAGCGGAGCGTGTAATCCTCCCACACAAAAGAGTAAGCTGGGGTCTAACTTGTTACTAAAGCAAGCAAAGCTAAAGAAAACTAAAAACAAAACCTAAGAGCGAGACGCTCCAAGAATATCACATAATGCATAAAGTGATAAAAATATAGTGCAACGAGGGACGAACTGATAATTGTTGATGAAGAAGGGGACGCACGGGGGCATCCCCAAACTTATACGCTTGAGTCTCCTTGAATATTTATTGGGGTGCACATGGGCATCCCCAAGCTTGAGCGTTTGACACTCCAAGATCTTCTTTCATCATCTTCCATCGCGCACTTGAAAACTCCCTTCATACATAACTCATTATAGACTGATTAGAGAGGTTAGTGCCCTTCTAAATAATTTTTCTCTACTGGAAATAAAGATAAACTTGAAAAGCTACTGTTTCTCAAGATTGCCAACAAGTTTTTGCAAAGAAAAAGCAAGCTTAAGGTTTGCAAAACGAAGAAAAGGCAAAACAGGACAGAATCTGTGAAAAACAGACCAGCAGGTAGAAACGAATTTTTTAGGGGTACTTCTGCAACTCAAATGAAAAAACTCAGAACATACGAAAGTTCCGTAATTTTATAGAGCATGCTGTGTACAAAAATCAGCTCAAAAAGATGAACTGAGATTTTTCTATGATTTTTCTAGTCACGAGGACAGAATCTGTTTTCTGGACAGCATGTCACAACTTTCACTTCCCTTATCGTATGAGGCTATAAAAGGCACAAAGCTTGAAAACTAAAGATACAATGATGCTTCTACAGTAGTAAAAATCATCAAGACCACTAAGAACAGAAGAAAAGCAAAAAGGAAAAACTAAATTCGTTGGGGCTGCCTCCCGAAAGCGCTTCTTTAGAGCCATTAGCTAGGCTTAAAGCAGAAGATCAAGTCTTTTCAAGAGAATAACTAGCCCGTGTGACGGACTCAAAAGGTAAATTAATCTTTTTCCTAGGGTAATGTTCCATCCCTTTCTTGAGAGGGAATTGGAATTTGATATTCCTCTCTTTCATGTCAATAACAACACCAACTGTGCGAAGAAAAGGACGTCCCAAAATAATTGGACAAGAGGGCTCACACTCAATGTCCATAATAGTGAAATCAACGGGAACATAATTGTCATTGACAATGATAAGAACATCTTCGATCTTCCCCAAAGGCTTCTTTACAGAAGAATCAACAAGACGAACACCAAAAGAACAGGGATCAGAAGGTTTCAATTCAAGCATATCATACATTCTTTTGGGCATAACAGAGGTACTTGCTCCAACATCACAAAGAGCATAACAAGAGAAGTTATTCAATTTGATTTTTATCATAGGATCCCAACCATCTTCTAGCTTCCTAGGTATGGAGGGTTCTAGTCTAAGATTCTCCTCCCTAACTTGTTGGGGTTCGGGGCAGAAAACACAAATTTTTCCTTGACCTACGATACCCAATCCCAAGACCTATGCTATGCTGATGCAAGTAACGGACAGAAATAGATCACATACCAGTATGTAGTCCGTTAAGCGGGAAACGTTCCCGCATGAACGTGGTTGGTGTAGTCGTACCGGCAATCCCCGATGCCGCGCAGATCCACGATGACTCCTGTAGCCACCCGATCCTTGCAGACCGTTGACGGGATTACGTCCCCGTCGGAACATTACTGATGAAGACCTCGCGATACGACCACGACGATGAAGTAGCACCACAAGTGTAGTGCCTCGCGGGATTATACACATACAGTATACCCGACGTCCCTCCGGGCTCCGAACCAGTAGAGCAGCGGAAAGAAGATGGATTCGGATCCCGATTCCAGCAGCACGACGGCGTGCGTATAATGGAGAAATCCCCAACCCAGAGCAGCCTCCAAACAAGGGGAGTCCGCTCAAAGGAAGGAGAAAGGAGGGAGAGAGATGAGAAAGTTTTCTCAAAAATTCATGTTTAAAAGGGCAACCCTACCCCTCCTTATATAGGCCAAGGAGGGGTGACACCCCTCCTCAACTTCCCATGTGGGACTAATCCCAAGGGGAGCGGGGTGGCGCACCAATAAGGGGGGTGGGCCCCCTCATGGCGCCATGGCCCATGGGGGAGGACTCCCTCTCCCCTAATGGGCCCTATGAGGCCCATATGCCTTTTAATTCATTTTTAATTATATTTAAATACATTTTAATAATTAATTCAGATAATTAAATAATAAAACATTAATTAAACATTATTAAATATATTTTGAACCGTTCAAAATACCCAGAACAACTTCCGGCCTTCATCGGAACAATTCCGGTCATCACCGGAACAATTCCGGTGTTCTCTCCAATTTCTCCGGTGATCCCGAATCAATCCTTACTGCGTCGAGTACCCTTAAGTGTAACGCCCTACGGTCCGGGAAACAACAGACATGATCGAGACAATTCTCATTGATCAATGACTAATCAATTGGACCTGGTTACAATCCTTGATAGCCCCTGCGCTTCCATCGAATGAACTTCAATCGCTGTTGGATCCGTTAACCGTGTGCCTGTTCCCTTTGTCCCATGGTACTTTGCTTGTCCGAGGTTTGATCATCGGTATCCAATATACCTAGTTCGTCCTCGTTCTCAACAAACAAGTTTACTCGTTCCCGTGATATTACAACTCCGTGACCTAGTCACACGTTTGCAAACTTTATGATGCAATATCACCGAGTGGGCCCAGAGTACCTATCCGTCACACGGATGGACAAATCCCGCTTTGATCTATTTGCATACTCATCAACCATCTATTTCGGAATACCCAAAGTGCACCGTTATGGCCAGCATATTTCAGTCAGGCGGTGGGATACAAATCAAAGTCTCCTCATAGATGACAATTACGTATGATCATTACGGTCAAAGGATCTGGTCACTACGTTATAGTTATCGCAATGTCGAACTATGTGACTTGATCACATCGCAACACTTCTGGTGGGTGTATGTCCATCATATCATTATCCAATGATACGACTCCATTGTCAACAGACGCCATTGTCTCATGATTAGGAAACCTTGATCATCAATCGCCCAATGGACTAGTATACTAGGGTTTACTAGGGACCTGGTTGTTTGTATACCACACCTGTATTAATGTTTCCGCTTAATACAGTTATAGCATAGTATCAAACGTATTATGAACTAATGGAATATGCTCGATAAAACATATTTTATTTGCCTCTAGGGCACATTCCCAACAGTCTCCCACTTGCACTAGAGTACAAATAATCTAGTTGCATTTTCTCTGGATCATAACTCCTTATTGATCATGCTTGCCCGTGGAAGAGGTTGTATCAACGGTCTGGGTACCATTCAGAACCGTATGTCCTTTTGCAAATCATAATGTCACCTAATTTGACATTCCTTCATTATCCACTATAATGATGAGGTATATATATTTGGCGGTGAAGTGAGACTTCGTTTGTTGTGTCATAGCAATGACATCCGGTGGGTCACGCGGACTTTCCCATAGTCATGCACACTTGAAACTCACTCAATCAGAAGTCGAACTTCTTAAGCCATAATATAACTCCTGCTACTTCTAAAGCAGCCACATCAATGTAGATTCAATCCATAGTGCATTGTATGCAACTTTGATGTCTAACCATGTTTCTTTCAACTTAGGCATTCACTAGTGTGATATCTCAATTTTCTAGGTTAGTGTCAGAACTTGAACCAGCATAACTTTTATGGTCAAGTCCACTATCCTTTCCAAATTTGAGATGTATCCTCAGTTCTCTTCAGATATTGAAGGATAAACTTAACTCTTTGTTCAACGATTTACTCATAAATCATATCACAACATGTTCTTACTACTAAGAACTTGGGTCACATTACGTCGAGTACAAAACTCTGGTTTTATATGAAAGAACCTATGACAAAGGCATAGAGGATCCAACACATCCATTTCTTTCATTAACCATTAACCATTGTTCTTGTACTGAGATTAACTCAACACTTCTCTTGGATATACAAGTAAGGACCACTTCTTGACTTGTCCTATTCTGAACTCCTTCAGAATCTTATCCAGGAAAGTATTACGACTCAATGTTATTAAACACATATCTATCTTAATAGATCTTCAATGTTTAATACTTATTCATCTTCATTTACGAAAAATTCAAATAATCATTAACACCAACTGCACCATTCATAATATGTTATCCATATATGAGAATGTTATCATGCTCCCACTCAAATATGTCATGCACATATTAAGTTATAGGATAACACTCATATTGCTCCCACTCAAATATGTCGGCCACATATAAGACAAGGATAACATCCACATGGCTCCCACTTAGATATGTCAGACACATATTAAGTTCAGGATACTAACCACATGGCTCCTACTCAAATATGTCATTTACATATAAGTATAGGATAATACTCCCATAGCTCCCACTCAAAATATGTCGTCTACATATTAAGTTTCAGGAAACTATTCAGCTCCCACTCAGTTTCATGCAAATGCATGTTTCCTCAATATTTTGGTTAAGTCCAAAATCCTTTGATCATCCATCAAAATGAGAATTCAGTTTACGAGACACTAGTATCCATATGTTTTTCCAAAACCTTCTTGTTGTACCAATTACAACACTTCTTCAAATACATGTTTTGAGGAAGTCACGGTATTGATAACAATCCTGGATCAATCGTAGTGAATATCCCTTTGACTCAAGCATTGCTACACATTGTAGTCAACCCATTGAATTTGTCAGAAACAATCTTTGTGACAAACCAATCTTGACGTCCCTTTGATGTTCACATTTATTCCTCATAACTCTGAAGTTATTGTGAATATCAAGTAACCTCCTTACTTAATAAGATTCAAGCAATCTTAAATGTAACTCAACATAGGATTTCATGACTCATAGTCATATCTCGTACTTAGGTCCACCATCGCTTCTTTGTAGTTCGTAGGAATGTCTTGTTCCATTAACATGACAAGTGAATCATGAATATCATTTTGCACCAGGGGCAAATATATATTCTTGAATCCTACCTTTCTCAGTAAAAGCTCCCATCAGAAAATCATGATCATTATCATTAGTTTCTCCTCTTATTGTAGAGCTTTGCTTCCAGAACATATTCCGTTGCACTACTCTGACATTTGGAGGCAAGGTCAATTATCTTGGTTGAACTTTCACTTTTCTTCCATTACCACATTTATCAAGAACAATTCTTGACAAACACCAAACATAGCAATACAAGTTTTGCTCCATTGGTTCTAGTTGTGGAAGATGCATCCATAGTTGTCTAAGGATACACTACAAAGATAATTTATCTTACATAAATCAAGCTTCCTAGAAACCATAACACACCATGACATATATAGTGTTGGTTTCCACGAACTCAGATGGTTCCCTATGCTGAAGTGAGTGTTTGCATATTAAATTAATAACTCTAAACAATAATAACGTAACTTGGTAAGAGATAACTTAGACCATACACTTTTCGATAGAATATGATCACAATGTTCAGGCACGTCAATCATATTGAAGTGTCTCAAGACATTGCAATTTGTGGAACAACTTTCACACAAGTCTTTATGCCCAAGACTAACTCAAAACATTTGTCACTTTGATCAAATCGTAGAGACTTTTCTTTCTTGTTAATTTAATATCCATCTTTACTCTGAAATCCCTTTTGATCATATCAAACCATTTCAGACCCATGTTTCATTAGTGAATACATATATTCATCTAAGTCCACATATGAAGTTCACAAAATAATGAAATTCACCACATGCTGACATACGATACATCACAATGTATGATACTCAACAATCAGTACACATTCCGTTTTACCAGAATGCGAGGTTTTAGTCATCTCACCTCAAAGGCATGGTTTGTATATGTCAAGAGATCAAGTATCTTAAGACATCATCATACCATTCATGACTTAAACTGTAGTGTCATTATTAAGCCTGGATATTTCTTGGCATTACAATATTTCTTATAAATGATCAAACAACTATCATCAATATAAGAATAGCTCATTCATAATCGTAATGTGACCATAATAGATATCATTCATAAAAGGAGAACAACTGACTTGTTTCTCACTAATATGAATAATTGTCTTCGCGAGATGCAAGACACACTAATAAAGTCCTCATTCAAACGATCATAAAATTTATTCATATATTAATCAATTGATAGATGTAGAGGGAGAGTGTTGTCGACCATCAACTATCTTGATTACCGTCAGCACACATTGTCACCTCATCCCTTCCAAGCCACTCTCAAGCAGTAAGTTCAAGCATCGAATACTTAATCAACCGAAATTAGTGTTTCGTGGGGAAGACATTTATAACTCGTATATCAAATATACCTTCTCCGTCAATGACCATTCCTGCATTGGTTCTACTCTTAAAGTTCTTAATTTTAACCATGACCTCATGACAGGTGAACGATTCTCCTTCATGGCATAGTCTAGACATGGTCTTTGTAACTGAGAGGAAGCGGATGCAACTCCCCAGTTATCGCAAAGTAACCAGTCATACAGTAGTCCAAGTTATACACAAGGTGTTCCATGTATCTTATACATTTTCCAAGTGACTTTCTCAGCAGGTTGTTCCTTCCACCATAGTTGAAAGAAACCCCGTCCATATACTCATATTCCATTCCTCTGATTTGTGACCAAGTGCTTTCAAGTTGACCTAGCACGTCATACGTGTTGGTTAACATGCATTCACAATTCAGACTCATAGAATGAAGTATGGTGTATTGGACAGTCATTCATAAGTGACGGTGAGTACGATACTCATCATCATCTTCCTTGAATACGGAGTTAACAGGTGTATCTCCTAGCAGTTCTTCGTATTATGTTTAGCAAGTCATTACTAATGAGTATGTCTCTAATGGTGTTGGTACACATCAATGAAGTAAGACCCATTTACCTTAATTTCTATCATACTAAAATAGCCATAGTTCTAAACATTGGTATGACGTTATCTACAATGATATTTGCTAAGACATGAAGATTAAGTTCATAATATGGAGTTCATGTTTCAAAAACAATTCTGGAACTCCCACTCAGACAAACATCCCTCATAGTTTGTTCTAAGTGATTACACGATCCTTGAAGAACATACCTCCCCCGTGTGACACGACCATCAGTATGTTGTTCAAGGTAGGCCATCATGCCAATCACATCATCCATGTGACTCATGCTCGACCTTTCGGTCTCTTGTGTTCCGAGGCCATGTCTGCACATGCCAGGCTCGCCACAATAACCTTAGTGAGTATATGCCGCGTATGCAAGGCCATGTTTCTAGACATGCTAGGCTTGCTCCACCCATCTCTTGTGAACGTAAAAATGTTTGACACCCGTGTGACACGTGATGCCTCCATAATGAAGAACTTTCCAGATGGTGCTTCACTAAGGAAGGACACTTTGCTGGATTAGTGAGGGATCATCCTATTATGCTACCGTCGTATATCTAACATATTAGCAAAACAGGATGCAACAGTATAAATCATACATGCTATGATTCCCCCCGACATGCAAATTAAAGTTGAAAACGCCTTTCTACTTTATCTTTTGCAAGTTTTACGTGGCTGCTAGGGGTTTTGAGAAAAGAACCGCTTTCTATCCTGCGAAAACATGCCACAACACCAATCCCGCAATTGTCTCTATTACACCCCTGTCGGGGCCCTCCGTTGCAAACATCTTCGCATCGCTAATGCAGAGAGACAGACACCCCCCCGGCCACTTTATATGGTACAAGCCATATGTCAAGCGTGGAACCAGTCTCGCGTAAACGCGTAAGGTCGGTCGGGGGCCGCTTCATCAAACATTGCCGCAATGCTAAATGAGTACACGTGAGAGGGTAACAATTGAGAATTTATGCCCACATACTAGATGTGTTCTATCCGTACAATACATCTACGCATAGCCTTGCTCATGATACCACGGTTGGGGTTCGGGGCAGAAAACACAAATTTTTCCTTGACCTACGATATCCAATCCCAAGACCTATGCTATGCTGATGCAAGTAACGGACAGAAATAGATCACATACCAGTATGTAGTCCGTTAAGCGGGAAACGTTCCCGCATGAACGTGGTTGGTGTAGTCGTACCGGCAATCCCCGATGCCGCGCAGATCCACGATGACTCCTGTAGCCACCCGATCCTTGCAGACCGTTGACGGGATTACGTCCCCGTCGGAACGTTGCTGATGAAGACCTCGCGATACGACCACGACGATGAAGTAGCACCACAAGTGTAGTGCCTCGCGGGATTATACACATACAGTATACCCGACGTCCCTCCGGGCTCCGAACCAGTAGAGCAGCGGAAAGAAGATGGATTCGGATCCCGATTCCAGCAGCACGACGGCGTGCGTATAATGGAGAAATCCCCAACCCAGAGCAGCCTCCAAACAAGGGGAGTCCGCTCAAAGGAAGGAGAAAGGAGGGAGAGAGATGAGAAACTTTTCTCAAAAATTCATTACTAAAAGGGCACCCCTACCCCTCCTTATATAGGCCAAGGAGGGGTGACACCCCTCCTCAACTTCCCATGTGGGACTAATCCCAAGGGAGGGGGGTGGCGCACCAATAAGGGGGGTGGGCCCCCTCATGGCGCCATGACCCATGGGGGAGGACTCCCTCTCCCCTAATGGGCCCTATGAGGCCCATATGCCTTTTAATTCATTTTTAATTATATTTAAATACATTTTAATATTTAATTCAGATAATTAAATAATAAAACATAAACATTATTAAATATATTTTGAACCTTTCAAAATACCCAGAACAACTTCCGGCCTTCATCGGAACAATTCCGGTCATCACCGGAACAATTCCGGTGTTCTCTCCAATTTCTCCGGTGATCCCGAATCAATCCTTACTGCGTCGAGTACCCTTAAGTGTAACACCCTACAGTACGGGAAACAGCAGACATGATCGAGACAATTCTCATTGATCAATGACTAATCAATTGGACCTGGTTACAATCCTTGATAGCCCCTGCGCTTCCATCGAATGAACTTCAATCGCTGTTGGATCCGTTAACCGTGTGCCTGTTCCCTTTGTCCCATGGTACTTTGCTTGTCCGAGGTTTGATCATCGGTATCCAATATACCTAGTTCGTCCTCGTTCTCAACAAACAAGTTTACTCGTTCCCGTGATATTACAACTCCGTGACCTAGTCACACGTTTGCAAACTTTATGATGCAATATCACCGAGTGGGCCCAGAGTACCTATCCGTCACACGGATGGACAAATCCCGCTTTGATCTATTTGCATACTCATCAACCATCTATTTCGGAATACCCAAAGTGCACCGTTATGGCCAGCATATTTCAGTCAGGCGGTGGGATACAAATCAAAGTCTCCTCATAGATGACAATTACGTATGATCATTACGGTTAAAGGATCTGGTCACTACGTTATAGTTATCGCAATGTCGAACTATGTGACTTGATCACATCGCAACACTTCTGGTGGGTGTATGTCCATCATATCATTATCCAATGATACGACTCCATTGTCAACAGACGCCATTGTCTCATGATCAGGAAACCTTGATCATCAATCGCCCAATGGACTAGTATACTAGGGTTTACTAGGGACCTGGTTGTTTGTATACCACACCTGTATTAATGTTTCCGCTTAATACAGTTATAGCATAGTATCAAATGTATTATGACCTAATGGAATATGCTCGATAAAACATATTTTATTTGCCTCTAGGGCACATTCCCAACATAACTTTGATTAGAGCATTAGTGATATGCTCTGTGAAGGCAAGATTAAGTGTGCTAGTGTGGGGGTCTCTAGACATTTTGTGTAGGAAACCAATAACTTCAGGTAAAGTGCAGTTGTCAAAGTCTAGGTCACTACTATCTATCAAGGAGGTAGTGATATCATTTAGGCTCACTTGTTTGAAAGCCTCTATGTTCATAGAGGTTTCTTCATCTATGGTTGAGGTGGTAGCATCACCATTGATAGGTCCAGTGGGACTAGGGGTGTGATGGGTGCTAACTGTTTGGACATCTTCAACTACTTGGATAGTGGCTACTGCGTGGTAGATAGGAAGGCTCTTAATTCTCTCTTCTTCCTCCTTTTCTCTGGCCCATCTCTCTTTTAGTTTTCCCAACATCCTAATGTTTTCATTAATTTGGATTTGGATGGCATTCATAGGAGTGGTCTTCCTCTCCTCGGGGGGAGAAGTTCTAATCTTCAGCATCTCTACATCATGGGATATATTGTCTACCTTCGAAGAGAGGATATCTAATTTCTCTTCCACACTCTTGTTGAAGGCTTTTTGGGTAGTGATAAAGTCTTTGAGCAAGGTCTCTAGTTCAAAGCTGGAGTTTTTGGTGCTAGGATAAGTGTTGTTGTTCCCATAGTTGTTGGATGGGAAAGGCCTAGGATTTTTGCTACCAAAATTACTCCTATAAGCATTATTGTTGAAGTTGTTTCTAGAGATAAAATTCACATCTACTTGTTCTTGAGCAACCAAGGAATTTAAAGGAACATCCTGAGGATCAATAGCAGCTTTCTTGGTAAGTAGAGACATGATAAGGTCAACCTTTTCATTTAGAGAGGAGATCTCCTCGACAGAATTTACCTTCTTACCAGTTGGAGATCTTTCGGTGTGCCACTGAGAGTAGTTCAGCATCATCTCATCAAGTAGCTTTTTGGCAGCACCAAGTGTGGTTGACATAAAAGTTCCTCCCGCGGCCGAATCTAACAGGTTCCGCGAGGTAAAGTTCAAGCCTTCATAAAAAGTCTGGATAACCATCTGATACGTCCCAAACGTATCTATAATTTCTTCTTGCTCCATGCATGTTTTGTGTGACTTTGCCATGTTTTGGTTGAACTTTATTACACTTTTGAACCAATTTGGACTAACCTACTAACTCAGTGCACCCAGTTGCCAGCTTCTGGTTTTCTGCTGTTTTTGTTTTTCAGGTTTTCCGGCTGATTAAAGTGCCCAAAAAATTCCGCAAAAATTATATTAAAAATTAGCGGGCAGGAAGCTTCCGGAATAACCAAGGGAGTGAGCCGGGACCACCACCAGGGAGCCAGAAGGGTCCCTGGCGCGGCCCCAACCCTAGGGCGCGCCAGGCACCCTCCTGACTGCCCTGGGTGGCCCCTCGACGCCCCCCTTCGCCTATATAACCCCCTCGGGGTAGAAACCCCTAAACGAGAACTCTTTTTGGCGGAAACCTCTCTGTTCCACCGCCGCCGCCTTTTTCAGATCGGGGCTGCCTGGAGAAGCTGCCCCGGCACCCTGCCGGGACGGGGAAGTGCCCCCGGATTCATCTCCATCGACGTTGCTTCCCTTCTCCATGAAGCGGGAGTAGTTCCTCCTCGGGGCTAAGGTCTTCTACAGTAGCTATGTGGTCTTCTCTCTCTCCCATGATGTGATATTGATTGTGATCATAGGCAATGTTAATCTAGGGTGATCCCATGATGTTTCCCCTTCTTCTATGTATTGGATTGATGTACTCAATTGATCTTATCTAGTATAATCTCCAAGACCATGGTGACAGCTGGTCTATTGCACATGGAATTAGAAGAATATTTTCATGAGTGTTTTCCTCTTTTGTGTGTGGATTGAAGATTGAGAGTCTTTTGGTGCTTGTCTTTGACTATCCTTTAGATATGTTGTGGTGATTGTGGTACTCTCTTTGGATGGCCGCGGTGACATTGGGAAATCCATAGATTGAGAACTACGAACTTTGAGGTGTGCTTTTGTAGCCCTACACAATTCTCATCCTCTCTTGACCACAAAGGAATGACCTTCGAGTACGTCTCCATTGCATGTTTTATGGGAAATATCATGTGATTAGACTATGTTAATGTTGTTGGGAGTTGCCACTAGTGAAAGTATGAAGCCTAGGCCTTGTTTCCACCTTTGCAATACCGTTTGTGCTCACGTTTACAACTTGTTACCTTGCTGCACTTTTTATTCAGATTTATATTACCTTGCTTTACCGCACCTATCACCCATATTTTACCATCTCTTCGCCGAACTAGTGCACCTATACAACTCCTAGTTGTATTAGGTGTGTTGGGGACACAAGAGACTTCTTGTTTCTTAATTGCAGGGTTGCTTGAGAGAGACCATCTTCAACCTCTACTTCCCTGAGTTCGATAAACCTTAGGTCATCCACTTGAGGGAAATTGCTGCTGTCCTACAAACATCTGCGCTTGGAGGCCCAACATAGTCTACAAGAATAGAAGTGTGTGTAGACATCACCATCCAGGTAGTCAGTCCATGTGTGGGGAAGTTCTTGACAAGCGTCTTCATACGTTCCCATGCCTGGGCAACGTGTTCATTATCCAATTGCCTGGAATTCATAATGTTACTCCTCAATTGAATAATTTTAGCAGGGGGGCAGTACTTCCATATAAAAGCATCTTTGCATTTACTCCAAGAATCGATACTGTTCTTGGGTAAGGATTGCAGCCACTTGATGGCTTCTCGCCCTTCGTTGGTAAACCCCAAGTGGAAGGTGTGATGTAGCGTGATACGTCCAAAACGTATCTATAATTTCTGCTCGTTCCATGCATGTTTTGTGTGATATTGCTATGATCAAGATACACTTTCATACATTTTTTATTATATTTGGACTAACCTATTAACTCAGTGCACCCGAGTGCCAGTTCTTGTTTTCTGCTGTTTTTCTATTTCAGTTTTCCCCCCTATAAAAAGTGCCAGAAAAATTCGGGAAAATTTAGATAAAAAATCAGCGTGACGGAAGCTTCGAGAAAAGCCCAAGAGGGGCCAGAGGGTGGCCAAGGGGGGGCCAGGAGGCCTCCCTGCGCGGCCCCACCCCTGGCCGCGCCAGGGGGGCGCCTGGGGCCCCTGGCCCACCTCTGGCTTCCCCCTTTCGCCTATATATCCCCCGTCACGGGAAAACTCCAGAAGAGGAACCCTATTCCGTGAACTCGCCTCTGTTCCGCCGCCGCCGCGCTTCCAAGATCGGGAGCACCAGAAGACCTCTTCTCGGCACCCTGCCGGAGGGAGGATTGACCTCCGGGAGTCTCCTCTCCACCATGGATGCTCCCCGGATGTCCTGTGAGTAGTTCTTCTTGGACCATGGGTCCGTGATCAGTAGCTATGTGATGTTCTCCTCCCCTCTTTGATCTTCATTGCTTAGACCGCGTGGGCTGCCCTACATGATCGAGGCACCTTTGTAATATTTCTGCAATTGCTATGTTGAGTTTGATCGGATCTGATGGATTATGAGATTATGTTCAGATTGTGATAGAGTAATATATTTGGTCTTGATCTTTTATATTTTTGTTCCTAAGTAATTCTTGTATGTTCTCCATTGCTGTTTATTGCTTTGGCCAAGTAGTAGGTAGTGACTCCAAGAGGGAGCGTTGTAACAGCCCAGTTTTCAAAAAAAAAAATTTGTTTTCGGTGTGAATTGTTTGATTGTCTGAGTTGTTTGCAGTGTTTGCTTCACCGAAATAATAATCGGTGAATATTTACCCCCTAATTCTCGTACCGGACAGAGACCGGCCCTTGCCACCCTGTCACTCGACTTTGCGACACCGGGATTTCACCCGAGCACCGTCGCTACGGGCACAGGACCAGCCATCGCCACCGGAACGCAAACCCCGTTTATTTAATAAACGGATTATTTTATGGGGCGCCGAAAAATGTTGTCGGAATGTCACCGCTGTGAGGTACGATCGACGGGCTCGACGCGCTGAGCGCGTAGGTCGAAGTTTCGTCGGAATCGGAGTCCGTATGCACCTCCGGCGGTCACGACCGCGATCGCCGGACGCGCGAGAGGGGTACCGGAGGTCATCGGGGGTATTTTCGTCATCCTGCCACCTAGCTTGCCCTATATAATGACCCCCACCTCCCAAACAAGCCAATTAGGGTTACCTAATGGAAATTTGCAGCCACCCCCCTCCACTTTGCCAAATCGGCCTCCAAAATCCCCAAAAACCTCGAAACCCTAGATCCAGATCGTTTTCAGCCCTTGGATCTCCAAATCAGGAGCTAGGAATCGTCCACGTCGCCCCCACCGGAGCCAGCAGCAGCCTCCCCCCGTCCGGGCCGCACCGGGCCCGCGCAGCCGCCGCCGGGCCGGATCTGGGCCGCGGAGCCGCCTCCGCCCGAGCTCTCCCATGGAGGCCGACGCCGGCGAGCTTCGCGCCGGAGCCGCAGGCCGCAGCCCCGCCGGCAGCACCTCCTCCCGCGCCTCTCCTCTTCCTAGCCTCCCTCCATCTCCTCTCTCACCTCCGCTCGTTCTCCATGTGCAGGAGCCGCCGCCGCGCCATTGGAGTTGCTCCGAGCCGGACCAAGGTCGCGCCGCCGTCCCCTGCTGCATGCCGGCCTCCGTCCGCCGGGATCTCGCGGATCGCGCCTGCGGATCCACCTCGCCCGACCCCTGCCTGCACGCCGGCGAGGCCGTCGCCGCCGCTCGAATCGGGAGGAGCCGGTCGCTCCAACCGCTGCTGCCGTGGGCTGGCCAGCCGACCGCGGCCCAGGAAGCCCCCTGGCGGCCCACCCGCAGCGACCGGTCCAGCAGCGCCCACCCCGCCGGTTGGGCCACGGCCCACTCGGTGAGCAGCCCCTTTTTTTTGTTTTTTCTTTGTTTTTTTTCCTGTTGCGCCGGCCAAGTAGCTCTGAATTCGGCCCAACACCCTTTTTTCTGTTTTACTAATAAAAATTGGCAGATTGTGTTATTTTTTTTGCGGTGCTCGTACCTTTTCAACCGTAGCTCGGATCGCAAGGCGTTTAACATGAAAGTTGCTTAGGATTGCATGTAGATTACTAATTTGTGCTTGTTTGCCATGTTTGACTTTGTTTACATGTTGTTTAACTGCTAATTACAATTGCCTGCCACTGCAAATTGTTTATTTAATAACTTTTTATCCGTTGCTCGGATTAAAATGTTTCTTATATGTAACTTGACTAGAATTGCATGTAGATTGTGTTTTTGCTGCTCTTGCTTGCTAATAAAAATAATAAAATTATGTTTAGGTTCAAACCAGTACCAAATGCAATATTCTATCGTGGGGTCCGTAATAGCTGCCATGTATAGGTTTTACCCCTCACTTAAATTGGACTAGCCCAGGTAGTTTATTTATGCTTCACCTCTTGCCATGCTTGTGTGACATGCCATGCTTCTGTGTTTGCCGTGTTTACAACCTTTGTTGATCACCTGTAGCTAAGCAACTTGAACCACCGTAAACGTGCAGTATTCGTCGTATGTGACGAGTACTCCACTTAAATCGTTAGTAGCCGCTCTCGACGGTAGGTGCGATGTCTCGTGTTACTTCTTGTTGATGCTTGCTCTTGTATTGCTCCGTAGTAACAGTGGTGCACCGTTGATTGCTTTCCAGTGTTTACTTCTTGTGTGCTCCCGCGGGTACCTCTCGGAGACGATGCGAAATTGCGATCAACTACTCCTTCGGAACCCGACTTATCAACAGGCAAGGACTATACATTACTTATGATCCATTCTATTTCAACCAGCGGTTTGCATGCTAGTCTAGGTTAGGCTCGATGTTTGATCCTACCACATGTTTACAACCTCTTTCAAACCGATACAGCCATGTCCCCTCCCAGCAAACCTTGTACTGCTATGTTACTATTGCTCGTTGCTCAGCCCCTGCTTAGTATGCATGCTTAGGATGCTACGTTTTTACCTGTTACCCCTGGGTTTAGGATATCACATTATTATATTGTTGTTGATGATATGACTATTATAAATGTTGACTATTTTCGACGAAGGATGGAAGGTCTAGGCTATTCCGCCCCGACGCTTTGTTCCATTCGAGTCACCTAGGACCCGAGTTCCGGGTATTGGTTTTAAGACTGAGCGTGCCTAACCGCGTGTGGGATTTTATGGGGTCCCCTTTTCTTACCTACCTAGCTTCAAACATTTCTAGTGGTGGCCCAAGCTGATTTACCATTTGAAACCGTGTGCGTGCTGGTCAGCTGCCAGTTGTTTTCAAACCAACCCGGACCAGTGAGGACTTAGTTCCCTTGCTGGCCCACCTTGTCCGGCTGAGGACCCGGTTTCCCAATGTGTGATTAACCGGCTATCCAAACCCGAGACAGACGGTAGAGACCAGATCGAGAGAGCGGCCGGCTCCTGAGATGGATGTCGACTCACCGGGGGCCACCTGGATTTGTTCGTTGTTAGTTAAAGGGACCTGTCGTTTCGGATCTCTTGGAACTAAATCATAAAATTGTTGCCTGTGATGGGTAGCAACTGAGAGTGATGGACGTGCGTGCGGAGCCTCGTAATGGGCAGTTGGTACACCCCTGCAGGGTTAAATCTTTTCGAGAAGCCGTGTCCACGGTTATGGACGACTTGAGACCTACTCCTTGTTCATAGACAACAACAACTGAGATAATCTTAATATAACTTGATCAACGAGTGTGTGTGCCTTGACTTCTTCTTCTTCGTCGGGATGCAAGGAGGAGGACAAGGATACGATAGGTGTTATGATTGCGTAAGTAGTTGATAGCAAGACTTGTTGGAGGCGATTCCTCATCGAATGCTTGGCTTCTTACCTTACTCTCTAGATCGTTAGCCACTTAATAAATGCTAGTGCGGCAGCAACCTCACCACTTACCCCTTCTTTACCGTAAACTACTAGTTGTCCTAGAATGACGAGTGATGAAGTCCTTGCTGGGTCAGATGACCACTACAGTTGGATGTTGAGTACCTCTGTACTCATGATACTACCCCCAAACTCTTTTCAGGGTTCTTGATCGACACCAGGTATGGTGATCGACGTTTTCATGTGGAGACTCGACGACGACTAGTTAGGCGGATCCCGGCGGAGGGCCTGGACCCGTGTGGTTATGGGATCGATGCTTTTCTCTATGCCAGTAGGCATTTGATTGTAGTCTGTACTCAGACATATATCTTCCGCTGTTGTATTGTATTTGAGGCAGTTGTTCGCCGACTGTATGAGATGTTGTATCCCTGTATCTGTAATGTTGTGATATCATGTTGGAAATCCGGGGCTATGGCTTTGTCATATGTCGCGGTGGGACCGATATGTGCTTCGTCCCCGGGTCTGGGTGGAAACACCTAGATCTGGAACAGTACCTCATATCGGGCCTTACAAGCGTTGTGCTAGATTGTGGGTTCATGCCTCCCTGATGACACGCTTGAGTGACAGAAACATGAGTCTAGGGGATGTGATGTTGCCACAAGGGGGAAAACAACGGTGCTTGTGACCACGGTCACAAGGATTGTTTACTTTACGCAAAGTTCTTTTATTGCAGTTGTCTGTTGCTTTGCGTTTACACTTTGGGTGGGGCTCGCAACTTAATACCAGCGAGATGTTCTGGATAGATATCTCAAGGTGGATGATTAGTAGTAGATGCAGATTGTCGGGACACGGGGTTAGCGTATGTAATTCCAGTCACGATACAATCACATGGAGAGCCGAGAACCGTACCCACTTGTCTAAGCAGACAAGGCCAAGCACAGAACGTTCTCGGTAAGCATCGAACGTGAGGGGCATCCCATTCAAGCCGGATGATCAACTGAGATGGGTCCTCAACGTCCGCTCACAAGTCTAAATGCTTATGGGTGGTGAATCCCATACTCATAGACAAGTCGCCTCAACCATGTTATCGATTGGATCCTAACTCTTACATAGACTTACTCCAGCCCGATCACTTAGTCGGGGTCTAGGGCGGGCTCGATCATACAACAAAGTGTGCACGTGATAGAGTCACGAGCAATCGCATCGCGATGCCCCAAGCTGCGCACATCTAAGGGCCACTTGGTGTATAAAAGACCGTCAGCCAGATCACAACTAAGGTCTCGAAAACCCATACTAAGACATGCATGTTATAATCATACACGCAGCACACATGCCAAGTATGAACAGTAGGTATCATCACATAACTCTACAAAGTACTCTTTATTGATATACACATAGAGCATACAAAGATCACATGTCTGTGATCACATTACATCATACAACGGAAGCAATTTAGGTCTGAGTACAGACAAGTTTAACAAATGGCTTAGAGAAGCCTTGTACAACAAACATGCCCTTCCACGAGGGACCAGACTGCTGTCTGGGATTATACTACCAAGGTCAACGTCGAGCTTCACGAAGGTGACTCCATCGGGGTCCGGTTTCTTATCTAAAACATAGAATAAGCAAACGTGAGTACAAAGTCGTACTCAGCAAGACTTACATCAGAACTAAACTACTCATGCTCAAGTATCAAGGTAAAGGAGGTGGGGTTCAACATGCAGAAATGCCAGCTTTGACTTGGCTAGTCCTGAACTACGAATACCAGACTTGAGGTAAGAAGCGTACACGAGTCCACTACGTGTCTCCAAACAATACACCACTATGGTTACTTCCTCGACTTCCCCACGAGGGAGCACACCATAGCACTCACGCTTATCTTGCGGATTTTATGAGTATCCATTCAAGTTGTCTATGATCAAGTAGAGGTTTCCAAGTAGTCCATAACCGCGGACACGGCTATTCGAATAGTTCATTAACCCTGCAGGGGTGTACATCTTCACACGCGTATCATCACTTATTGCCTCGTTCTTGGCACCCTTCAAGCGGATGTCGGACGTGGATGAAACCAAGGCACTAACCTCACATCACCTTCTCTAATCCAGGAGTCGACTACCTGAGTTTGGCACCGCTCGAGAGTCCGGCCGGTTCCACGAAACGGACTCAGATAATGTAAGGGACCGAGACGCCACCTCTGCCAGATGGTTTCACTGCCTCAAAAGTCCACCCACATATCTAGGATGATGCAACCTTTTCTTCATTCTTTTTCTATGCACATGCCAAATGGAAAACCCGAATCTATTGTGACTCCTGGACCGGATCGGGTAGGTAAAGAGGCCAAACGGGGCTCCCATAAACCCTACATGTGGTCATACTCTTTGTCTTGGATCACAAAACAGGAACTCGGGGCCTAGAGTAGTGTTCAACGAGACAACCCACTACGTACTCCTACACAGCCTCTCATCATTCACCTTTGCTTAGGGTGGATTCACCAACACGTTTCACTTTCATCAACACCACTGTGTTCATTCCATCCCGACTCACAATCATAACATCCTCGTTGTATCACTAAGCAGCAAAAGCAGTAACAGTTGTAGGGGCCACATGCTCATCATTCAACTCCTATATCTGCTAGGATTGTGGTTTTCTTAATACGGTGACAAAATGATAGGTCATGCATCGGAATGGGTTCAACTATGCGAAAGAACGTGTCTCGGTGGTCTCCTAAACATGCATAAGCGAGACTGAGAGGGAATTAGGATTTTATAGACATGATCAATGGGGTTTGCTTGCCTTGCTGACGAGGTTCGATATCGGGGTCTTCAACGAAGGGGGTGGCCTCCGGTTCCGGTTGCACGTCTATCAAGCAAACAATCAAACAAGGTATAAATTTATTTGCAATGCTCAAACACATGATCAATATTGAAATGGTGATGTTCTCGGTCACAATGTGGTTACAATTCCATTTAAAAGAAGTCAAATGCAAAGTCATTTGCAAATGTGCTTCAAATTTGAATTTGAAATAAAGCCATATGGATGTTTTGCACTGTTCACCCATTTTAAAATGGTCAAACATGAAAACAGAGCCCATATTCATAATCCTTGGATTTTTCTGATATTTTTAGACATATTATTTGTTATATTTGGAGTTAAAATGAATTACTTATGAATTTCCAAAGTTTAAATGATTTTCTGGATTTTTCTCTGTTTTATTTAATTCTTTTAAATTCTGGAATTTGGTTTATTGCGTCATGCTGATGAGGTGGTGATGTCACAGGGGGGCTGACAGTGGGTCCACCCTGTCAGTGTCACTGGGTTAACCCCTCTCTGTTTAAGCTAAACAGAGGGATTAGGGGGCCAGGGGGCCCACCTGTCATGGACTCGGGGGGGGGGGGCGATTAACTGGTGATTAGCACTAAACGGCCGGCGGCTAACCGCCGGCGGCCCTGTACGCGGCGGCGCATTGCCGGAATTCGATTTAGGCCAAGGGGGGGCACGGGGCAACTACCAAAGTGACGCCTGTGATCTCCCGCGTCTTGTGAGCTAAGCACGGGTCGCCGGGGTGCTCTGGAGCGACGACGGCTTCAACAAAGGCGGCGGCCGTGGCTCTGCTCCGGTGAGTTCAGTGGCTAGGGCACGGGGAGGAGAAGGGAGTAGGGCAAAACGACGAGCTGCTCACCCTGAGCTTGAAGAGGAAGTCGGGGAAGCCGGAGGAGGGCTGACGGAGGAGAATTTCTCGCTGGCGTCCACTGTTCCCGGCGGTGGCTCGATGAAGAGGACGTCTCCGCTGGGGCTTCCGGGCTCGATTCACTCCGCGGGAAGACGAAGACGACGTCGGCCGACTCGTTGGACACTGCGGTGGCGCTTCTCGACGTCGATGGCCACGCAGGCGCACGGGGCGCACTCCGGCGAGGGCTCGGGTTCGCGCAGAAACGAGAGAGGGAGAGCGCTGGGAGAGAGCCAGAGGAGGGGGAAGACTGTGGGGCGGCTCTGGCGTGTGCGTGGCGCGAGGAGGAGGCCTGGGGGGCTCTAGGCGAGCCTCGGTGGCGTCCACGGCGCTCGGCTCGCCACCGAGCTGCTTCGGGCGCCGGGGAGGAAGAAGCAAAGACGCCTGGGGTGGGCTGGGCCGGCTAAGGGAGTGGGCCTTCGCCCCTGGGCGAAGGTAAGCCTACCCCTTTTTTTTCTTTTTAGTTTTTCTGTTATTTGTTTTTCTCTGGTAAAATAAATACCATAGCATTTTATAAAAATGCCCAAATATTTTTAAAAACCCTAGGTGGCCAGTAGCAAGCCACATAAATAATTTGGACATTTTTGAAATTCAATAAATTTGAATTTCAATTCAAATAGGGGTAAACTTTAATTTCCAGAGCAACTTTTGAATTGTTGAATATTCCATGGGTATGGGAATGAATCCAAACCACTTTTAAAATGATCAGCATCATTTATAGGAATTTTCCAAACATTCAAATGATTTTTGGAAAAAGATTTTTATCTGGCCATTTCAAAAAATTTCTCAGGGCTTTCTGCTTCCCCATTTTTGAATTTCTTTTTGAATTTTTCATGATGCAAAAGGGTCAAACAAGCCCTAGCACTTACCCTAGTTGGGGTTCTGACACAGATGGATTTCGGTCTACTTATTTTGGCGTACTGCCCATGCTTTTGAACCTCTTCCTTTCTTTTGTAGCATAGTTAGCATTGCGGTGCGTTCATAATCCTGTCAATTTCCTTTCTGTAATTTGTTTACCTCGCATAGAAGTTTTATCGTCTTTTGGGAGAGAGACATCACTAGCGAACATCACGTATCCCGGTCCATATCCTTATTACTGTTTCAAGCTATCTTTACTTTTCTGCTTTTACTTGTTATCATTATCCCTTGCGTTTTACCCTTTGTAAACAACAAGGCCGGAGAGATTGACAACCTCTCTGAACTTCGTTGGGAACAAATTTATCTGTGTCTGTGTGCAGGTCCACGTCTGTCGCGCCGCTGACACCTACTTATCATATCCGGAGTCCTACGGGAGACAAACCTTAGTATCTTCACCAAGGGAAAACTCGCTGCTAAACTGCATCACGCCTTCCACTTGGGGCTCACCAACGAAGGGCGGGAAGCCGCTAAGAATCATAGCACAGCAGCAAGTTTCCCTCGGTGAAGATACCAAGGTTTGTCTCCAGTAGGACTCCAGATATGATAAGTAGGTGTCAGCGGCGCAACTGACGTGGACCTGCACACAGACACAGATAACTTTGTTCCCAACGAAGTTCAGAGAGGTTGTCAGTCTCTCCGTTCTTGTTGTTCACAAAGGGTCAAATACAAGGGATAATGATAGTAACTGAAGGTAAATGCAGAAAAGTAAATAAGCGTGGAAACAATAATGAGGATATGGACCGGGATACGTGATGTTCACTAGTGATGTATCTCTCCCAAAAGACGAATAAAACTGCTATGTGAGGTAAACAAATTACAGAAGGGCAATTGACAGGATTATGAACGCACCGCAATGCTAACTATGCTACAAAAGAAAGGAAGAGGCTCAAAAGCACGGGCAGTACGCCAAAATAAGTAGACCGAAATCCAACTGCATCTACTACTAATCATCCACCTTGAGATATCTATCCAGAACATCTCGCTGGTATTAAGTTGCGAGCCCCACCCAAAGTGTAAACCCAAAGCAACAGACAACTGCATTAAAAAGCACTTTGCGTAAAGTAAAAAAATCTTGCAACCACGGTTACAAGCACCGTTGTTTTCCCCCTTGTGGCAACAGCACATCCCCTAGACTCATGTTTCTGTCACTCAAGCGTGTCATCGGGGGCATGAACCTACAATCGAGCATAACGTTCCCTCTTGGAGTCACTACCTACGACTTGGCCAAAGCAATAAACAGCAACGGAGAACATGCAAGAATTACCTAGGAACAAAAATATAAGAGATAAGAACCAAATATATTACTCTATCACAATCTGAACATAATCTCATAATCCATCAGATCCCAAAAACTCAGCATAGCAACAGCAGAAAGATTACAAAAGTGCCTCGATCATGTAGGGCAGCTCACGAGGTCTAAACCATTAAGAACAAAGAGGGGAGGAGAACATCACATAGCTACTGATCACAGACCCATGGTCCAAGGAAAACTACTCACAAGACATCCGGGGAGCAACCATGGTGGACAGGAGACTCCCGGAGGTCAATCCTCCCTTCGGCAGGGTGCCGGGAAGAGGTCTTCTGGTGCTCCCGATCTCGGAAGCGCGGCGGCGGCGGAACAGAGGAGAGTTTGTGAAATAGGGTTCTGTTTTCTGAGTTTCCCCGTGACGGAGAATAAAAAGGCGAAGGGGGGCAGCCAGAGGTGGACCAGGGGCCCCAGACGCCCCCCTGGCGCGGCCAGGGGTGGGGCCGCGCTAGGTGGCCGCCTGGGCCCCCTGGCTCCCCTCTGGCCCCTCTCGGACTCTTCGCGAAGCTTCCTTGACGCTGATTTTTTATCTGAATTTTCCCGAATTTTTCTGGCACTTTTTATATGGGGGAAAACTGAAATAGAAAAACAGCAGAAAACAGGAACTGGCACTGGGGTGCACTGAGTTAATATGTTAGTCAGAATATGATCAAAAGTGTATGAAAGTGTATCTAGATCATAGAAATATCACACAAAACATGTCAGAACCCCAAAGTAGGTTTGTGTTTAACCTAGCTTGCATTTTTGCATCTTGAAAAAAATTGCAAAAGAAAAGGAATTGGGGAAAAGAAAAGCCCTAAAGGAATTAAATAAAAAGGCCAGAAATAAATCTTTTTCCAAAATTCTTTTGGATGAATTGAAAAATCCTAAAAATGAGTGGAATCATTTTAAAAGTGATTTGGGATTAATCCCATGCTCATAGATTTTTCAATAAATCAAAAAGTGGCTTGGAACTTAAATCAAATGCCTATTTGAATTTCAAAAATTCCCAAAACTTGGGGTTGACTTCTATATAGTCACCTAGGTTTTATAAACATATTTGGGGATTTTATAAAATGCCCTAGCTATTTATTTTAATGGGCAAAACAAAGAACAGAAAGGAAAATAAGAAAACAGAGAAGAATTCTTACCTGGCACCCACGGGCGAAGGCCCACCTGGCCCAGCCCAGTCGCCCCCCCTGTCGTCTTCCTCCTTGGACAGAAGGAGCGCAGCCCGCGCCGTGCGCCTGCGTGGCGTGCATGCCTCCCCTCCTCGCCACCTCCTGCTTCCCCCTCCTCTTCTCTTCGCGCTGGAGACGCCTGGAGACTCCAGCTTCCCTTTCCCCCCCTCGCAGGTTCTTCCTCTCCTCCTCCCGCTCAGTTCCGCGCGTGACCGAAGCCGCAGCCGGAGCGCCTTCGACGATTACCACGGCCACCGAGCCCCCCAGGCGCCAAGGCCTTGTCGAAGAGATGCCCCGGCGACGACTTCTTCGAGCGGCGCCATCAATTTGGGACGAGAAGCACCAGGAGCAACGCTAGCCTCAAGAACCCGCCGCCGGCCGCGACGAACCCCGGCGAGAAATCCCGCTCCCTCAGCTCATCCCCGGCTTCCCCGAGCACGTCTTCACCCTCCTCGTGAGCTCCCGCTCGTTTCCCCCTTCCTAGCTCCCTCCCCCGTGCTCTGCAGCGCAAGTTCGCCGGAGCCAGTGGCCAGCCGCCGCCTTCCGACGACGTAGCCATGGCTCCAGGCCTCCTCGAGGTCCCCCGCTTACTCCAGTGGATGCGCGACGTCGCGAGCGCCCTTCCCGTGCCCCCAGCCCCTCCCCCGTGCCCGAAAACCCCCTCCCGTGGAGCGCCGCCGTGCCGGAAGGCCACCGGCGTTTAACCGCCGGTGGATTAAGTTAAGCCGACCCCTAATCCCCCCCTCCTCTCGCTGAACCGTGGGCCCAAGCCCCCCCTAATGACCTGCTTAACCTAATCTAAACCGGAATTAACCCCCCAGTGGCTGATAGGTGGGGTCGCCCTGTCAGTTGACTGGTCAACCCTGGCGTCATGCTGACCTAGTGATGACGCAGTAAAGGATTTAATCAATTTATTTATTTCAGTAAATTCCAAAAAATGGCTGAAACTTTGAAAAATCATAATAAATTCATATTAACTCCAAATATAGCAAATAATATATGAAAAATGATCAGGAGAAAATCCTCTATCCAAATATCCAACTTTCAGCTATGTTGGAGTTGATCTTAAAAAGGGATAAGTAGCTTTTTCTATTTGATTTAATTGGAATTATTTCAAATTCAAATCAATTAATATTCCAATTTCAAACATTGAAATGCACCACACATCACTTGTACTTCAGAAGCATTTCACACATATGATCTTTTGATTTAAAATGAACAAACTTTAGCAAATGCAATTTGACCAAATTTGAATACATTTGGAGTTTGAATTTGAATTTCCTTTTCAAATCAACTTCAATTGAAATGTGGCAATTCAAACATAGGTCACATCAGCACCTTACCATGCTATGTTTTGCATATTGAATGTGCATTGTATTATTTTTGATTGTGCTTTACTTCCAGTGCTTCGGTGATTGATTCTTCTCGGTAGAGTTGATCTCGGAGACGAGTTCAACCTCACGTCAGAAGAGTGATACCTCGTGATCGTCAGCAAGGCAAGCACCCCCTCTTTGATCATGTCGATAAAATCCCAGTTCCCTCTCATTCTCGCAAATGCATGTTTAGGATGTCACCATGATACGTTCTACCGCTAGTTGAACCCATTCCTTTGCATGACCTATCATTTTGTCACAGTAGTAAGAAAACCACAATCCTAGCAGATGTAGGAGTTGGTTGATATCATGTGGCCCATGCAACTGTTACAGCTTATCGCATGCTTAGAGTTGTTACCTGAGGCTACTTTGATGTGAGTTGGGATGGTAGTGATCATGTGAATGATGGTGGTAACGTGTTGGTGAATCTACCCTAAACAAAGGTGAACGATGAGAGGCTGTGTAGGAGTACACAGTGGGTTGTCTCATTGAACACTGCCTTACGCCCGAGTTCTTGTGTTGTTATCCAAGACAAAGAGTACGACCACACATTGGGCTCACTGACCCCTCTCGGCCTAGTACCTCACCCCGGACCAGTCCAGGAGTCGCAAGTAGTTCGCCCTTTAACGATCTCAAGCAGGTGGAACCAAGGTAAGTGGTTGGCGTAGGTTGTGGGCACGTTGAATCAAGTGATCATGATCGAGTTGAGCTTGATGGCGGTCACACAACGTTTGTGTCCGCATCGGAACAATCGGCCGGATTCCGACTGTGGTCCCAACTCAAATAGGCGACTCCCTAGGACTAGAGATGGTGCCGTGAGTGAAGTGTCGTGGCAGCATCCTCGCCGGTACTCACTTGAAGGGTCCATCCCCAGGCGGTAACTGATGAGGCGTGTGTGTAGCAGTACACCCCTGCAGGGTTAATGAACTATTCGGATAGTCGTGTCCGCGGTTATGGACTACTTGGAGACCTTTACTTGATCATAGATAACTTGAACTGGATACTTCTAAAACACACCAAGATAAGTGTGAGTGCTATGGCGTGCTTCCTCGTGGGGAAGTCGAGGAAGGCACCATAGTGGAGTATTGGTTGGAGACTGTTACTTGGACTCGTGTACGTTCTTACCTCTCTCTGGTACTCGTAGTTCAGGACTAGCCAAGTCAAAGCTGGCACTTCTGCAAGTGAAACCCCACTTCCTTTAACCTTGATACATGTGCATGAGTAGTTTAGTTCCTATGTAAGTCTTGCTGAGTACGACTTTGTACTCACGTTTTCTTATTGTATGTTTTAGAGACGAGACCACTGACCCTGATGGTGGCCTCTACCTCGAGCTCGACGTGGACCAATGTCACATAGTTCCAGACAGCAGCCTGTGCCCTCTGGAGGGTCGTTGTACTTTTCTTTCAGGCTTCTTAAGCCATTTGTTAAACTTGTCTTTACTAAGACATAATTTGGTTCCGTTGATGTTTGATGTAATGTTGGATCACAGACATGTGATCTCTGCTTGTAATACTACTACTATGTCTGCTCTGTTTAGCAGAAGTTATAAAGACTGAGTTTGTAGAGTTCATGTTGTGATAACCTGCTGTTTACACTGGACATGTATGTTGCGTGTATGATTATAACATGCATGTCTTAGTGTGGGGTTCGATAGCTTAGTTGTGTTCTTTCCGGCGGTCTTTTATACACCAAGTGGCCCTTAGATGTGCGCAGCTTGGGGCATCGTGATGCGATTGCTCGTGACTCTGTCACGTGGCACACTTTGATGTATGATCGAGCCCGCCCGAGATCCCGACTAGGTGATCGGGCTGGAGTAAGTCTATGTAAGGGTTATGATTCAATCGACAACATGGTTGAGGCGACTTGTCTATGAGTATGGGATTCACCACCCATAAGCATTAGACTTGTGAGCGCACGTTGAGGACCCATTTCAGTTGATCATCCGGCCTGAATGGGATGCTCCTCACGTTCGATGCTTACCGAAAGTGATCTGTGCTTGGCCTTGTCTGCTTAGACAAGTGGGTACGGCTCTCGGCTCTCCATGTGATTGCATTATGATCGGAATTACATACGCTAACCCCGGGTCCCGACAGACTTGGTATCAGAGCAGGACTGCCTGTAGGATTATCAAACCCTTGGCCGATGTCGAGTCTAGCATTCTATAGTTATATAGTTACTTTGGGCATAAAGGAACAACGTAAGACTTCTTTTTCTCCTTATCCTCATCGATCTGAGTTCTGAGCCATCATTCCATAGTGTTTCTGTGGAAGTAATGTCTGTTATCCTGTAGGTTGTCTCAATTTCCATCCCGGTGCAGCCGTTATGCTGTCCGTTTGTGGCTTTGATGCTATAGCATTATGGTCTTCTATCTTAACTTAGAATTGTGTCCTAAATCCTATTATGATTGTTGATTCTTATCACACAGATTGTCAGGTGCAAATCAAGGTGTTGATCCTAGTTCCAGTTACATAGACAATGAAGAACCTCCACCACCAACCTCAACGGCAGGAATCATGATGGAGGCTGAACAGAATCGTCGTGAGCAGACACGTTTTCTCGAGCGTATTGAGCAGAACACTTCTCGTCAGCGTCATAGTGTTGTTACCATCCAGGACTTCATTCTCCTCAACCCGCCAGTTTTCCGATGTTCTTCTGAGCCCCTTGATGCCGATGATTGGCTTCGTTCCCTCGAGCGTAAGCTTGAGACAGCCCATGTTGCTCCAGGTGATCGTGTGCTATTCGCAACATACTTCCTGGAAGGTGCTGCTCTTCAATGGTGGGAAAACTTCGTGGCAATGCAACCAGTTTGTCACGTGGTGACTTGGCAAGAGTTCTGTGATGACTTCCGAGGTTATCATATTCCGGATCAACTGATGGAGCGCAAGAGAGAAGAATTTTGCAATCTGACCCAAGGAAAGATGACTGTTCATGAGTATCGAACTGAGTTCACTCGTCTAGTACATTATGCACAAGAAGAAGTATCCACCGACGCCAAGAAACAAGCAAGGTTCCGCAAGGGACTTAGCCCCGTTCTTCGTCATGACCTGAACCTTCACGAGTTCATCAACTTCAAGGACTTGGTCGACAAATCCTTCAAGGCCGAGTATGGAAATGAGTTGTATGAAGAGTCTCGCAAACGTGATCGTGAGTTTTCCCAATCTTCTGGCCCAGTTTCTCGAAAACGATGTGTATGGATTCCCTTTAGTGACGTCAGTCGTGCTGTAAGTACTTCTAGACCACCAACCACCATATATCGTCCACCTCAACCCAATCTTCCTCCTTGGAATTTTGTTGGACAATCCAGTGCTCAAGTTCCTTTCATTCCACGTGGTGTTTGTTTCCAATGAGAACATTCAGGCCACAATGTTCGAGAGTGTCCCCAAAATCATGTAGCCCCCACACCTAAACCAAAGCAAGCCTTTCGTAGTGGTAAGCCACCACCCAAGACTTCCAAGGTCAAGCCTCCCGCCTATGAATATGGTTATGTGAATCACGTATCCATTCGAGATTCTCACAAGTCAACCGATGTTGTGCTCGGAACCCTTCCTATCAATTCCACCCCAGCTTCGGTTCTGTTTGACCCAGGAGCATCTCACTCATTCATATCCCAGGACTTTGCACTGTCACATGACATCTCTTTTTCGATGTTATCCACCCCCTTAGTTGTGCAAGCCCCTGGATCCAGATGGCACACCACCATGGTAAGTCATGAGAATGAAATTGCAATTGAGGGTTTAGTATTCCTTGCCTCACTTATAGCCCTCAAGTCTTCAGACATTGATGTCATCCTAGGAATGGATTGGTTATCAAGACAGAGTGTTGTCCTTGATTGTAAAGCCAAGTCAGTGAAACTAACCCATCCATCAGGCCAGACAATCAAGTACACCTCACCAAGCTCTAAAACCCAGGTGCATTCTTTGAATGTGCTTCCTCTTCCAGACCTCGAAGATATTCCGGTGGTTCGTGACTTCTCGGATGTCTTTCCAGAAGAACTGCCAGGAATACCACCTGATAGATCTGTAGAGTTTGTGGTAGATCTTATCCCAGGAACCGCACCAATATCCAGACGCCCATATAGAATGGCCCCACGTGAGTTAGCTGAGCTCAAAATCCAACTTGAAGCTTCGTTGGCAAAAGGCTTCATCTTCCCTAGCTCATCGCCATGGGGTTGCCGCGTTCTGTTCGTAACGAAGAAAGATGGAACAGAAAGGATGTGCGTAGACTATCGCCCGCTAAATCTAGCGACGATAAAGAACAAGTACCCATTACCCAGGATCAATGATCTTTATGATCAACTTGCAGGATCCTCTGTCTTCTCTAAGATGGATTTGAGATTAGGCTATCATCAAATCAAAATCAGAAACGAGGACATTCCCAAGACGGCTTTTACTACTCGTTATTGTCTTTATGAGTACACCGTCATGTCCTTCGGTTTAACCAATGCCCCCGCCACATTCTCGCGTTTGATGAATTCGATCTTCATGGAGTACTTAGATAAATTTGTTGTAGTTTATCTTGATGACATTCTCATCTACTCGAAGAATGAAGAAGATCACGCAGAACATCTTCGGCTGGTATTGATGAAACTTAGAGAGCATCGCCTGTATGCTAAATTATCCAAGTGTGAATTCTGGCTACCAGAAGTGACCTACTTAGGCCACGTGATTTCTGCAAAAGGCATTGCTGTCAATCCCGAGAGAGTTTAGGCCGTCCTTGACTGGACTCCACCTGAATCGGTTAAGCAAGTTAGGAGTTTTCTTGGCTTAGCAAGCTATTGCCGCCGCTTCGTCGAGAACTTTTCTAAAGTTGCAAAGCCTCTAACTGAACTCCTCAAGAAAGAGAAGAAATTCGAATGGACTTCCAAGTGCGAGGAAAGCTTTCAAGAGCTAAAAAGAAGATTGACTTCTGCACCCGTACTTGCACCTCCAGACACCAAAAAGGATTTCGAGATCTATTTTGATGCCTCACGGCAAGGGTTAGGATGCATACTTCTGCAAGATCGACATGTGGTAGCTTATGCTTCACGCCAATTGCGGCCACATGAAGAGAACTATCCTACCCATGATCTTGAACTCGCTGCCGTAGTTCATGCCCTAACAACTTGGCGACATTACCTCCTTGGTAATCGTTGTGAGATCTATTCCGACCACCAAAGCCTCAAATATATTTTCACCCAGCCAGATCTTAATCTCAGGCAAAGACGCTGGATTGAGTTGATAAAAGATTATGACTTAGGAATTTCTTACACCCCAGGCAAAGCCAATGTCATGGCTGATGCACTAAGTCGTAAGTCGTATTGTAACAACCTCATGTTGCAACAGTATCAACCACTTCTTCATGAGGAATTTCGAAAGCTCAACCTCGAGATTGTTCCTCGTGGATCTCTTTTCAACTTGGTGACGAAACCAACCCTTGAGGATAAAATCATAGTTGCCCAAAGGCGTGCACGAGGTGTTCGCCGAATCAAGGAGAACATTGCTAGCGGAGTTGCTAAATGTTTCTCCACAGATAGTAAAGGAACGGTATTCTTTGAAAATCGTTTGGTAGTACCTAAGAATAGGGAACTAAGGCAACTCATCCTCAAAGAAGCCCATGATACACCCCTCTCCATTCATCCCGGTAGCACAAAAATGTACCGAGATCTACGCCAGAGATTTTGGTGGACTAGGATGAAGAGAGAAATTGCTCAGTTTATTGCTGAATGTGATGTTTGTCGTCGCGTTAAAGCAGAACATCAAAGACCTGCTGGTACTCTTAGACCTTTGCCTATCCCCGAGTGGAAGTGGGATAAAGTCAGTATGGACTTCATCACTGGCTTTCCAAAAACCCAGAAAGGAAATGATGCCATCTTCGTTGTCATTGATCGACTTTCAAAAGTTGCTCACTTCCTTCCAGTCCGAGAGTCTATAACTGCTAGCCAGTTAGCGGACTTGTATGTCTCCCGAATCGTGTCACTTCACGGTGTTCCTTTGGAAATCAATTCAGACCGTGGTAGTCTTTTCACTTCTCGATTTTGGGAAAGTTTCCAGAATGCTATGGGAACCCACCTCTCCTTTAGCACCGCTTATCACCCGCAGTCCAGTGGTCAAGTAGAAAGGGTCAATCAAATTCTCGAAGACATGCTCAGAGCTTGTGTTATCTCTTTCGGAAAGAAATGGGAGAATTCTCTTCCTTTTGCCGAATTTGCGTATAACAATAGTTTCCAATCTAGTTTGGGCATGGCTCCTTTTGAATTTCTCTATGGACGGAAATGTTGAACACCCCTAAACTGGTCAGAAACCGGTGAAAGACAATTCTTTGGACCGGATTTGATTCAGGATGCAGAAGAGCAGGTTCGCATTGTTCGTGAGAAATTGAAAACAGCCCAGTCTCGTCAGAAAAGCTATTATGATCGTCATCATAGGGAAGAAAGCTATAATCTGGATGAGAAGGCTTACCTTCGGGTTACTCCTCTGAAGGGTACCCATCGCTTCGGTATCAGAGGCAAGTTGGCCCCACGTTATATCGGTCCCTTTCGCATTCTTGCCAAACGTGGAGAAGTTGCCTACCAATTGGAACTACCCCCTCACCTCTCCCAGGTTCATGATGTCTTCCACGTCTCTCAACTCAGGCGTTGCTTCAAGGACCCCATTCGCGAAGTAGACCACGAAACGCTTGATCTCCAAGATAACCCTTCATATCGAGAGTACCCTGTTCGTATTCTTGATGAAGCCGAGCGTAGCACCAGACGTCGGAAGATCAGATTCCTCAAAGTGCAGTGGTCACATCATTCAGAGACAGAAGCCACCTGGCAACGAGAGGATCGTCTATGAGCTGAGTACCCCACCTTCCTCCCGACGACTTCTGAATCTCAGGACGAGATTCTTTTGAGTCGGGGCGAGTTGTCAGAACCCCAAAGTAGGTTTGTGTTTAACCTAGCTTGCATTTTTGCATCTTGAAAAAAATTGCAAAAGAAAAGGAATTGGGGAAAAGAAAAGCCCTAAAGGAATTAAATAAAAAGGCCAGAAATAAATCTTTTTCGAAAATTCTTTTGGATGAATTGAAAAATCCTAAAAATGAGTGGAATCATTTTAAAAGTGATTTGGGATTAATCCCATGCTCATAGATTTTTCAATAAATCAAAAAGTGGCTTGGAACTTAAATCAAATGCCTATTTGAATTGAAATTCAAATATATTGAATTTCAAAAATTCCCAAAACTTGGGGTTGACTTCTATATAGTCACCTAGGTTTTATAAAAATATTTGGGGATTTTATAAAATGCCCTAGCTATTTATTTTAATGGGCAAAACAAAGAACAGAAAGGAAAATAAGAAAACAGAGAAGAATTCTTACCTGGCGCCCACGGGCGAAGGCCCACCTGGCCCAGCCCAGTCGCCCTCCCTGTCGTCTTCCTCCTTGGACAGAAGGAGCGCAGCCCGCGTCGTGCGCCTGCGTGGCGTGCATGCCTCCCCTCCTCGCCACCTCCTGCTTCCCCCTCCTCTTCTCTTCGCGCTGGAGACGCCTGGAGACTCCAGCTTCCCTTTCCCCCCCTCGCAGGTTCTTCCTCTCCTCCTCCCGCTCAGTTCCGCGCGTGACCGAAGCCGCAGCCGGAGCGCCGTCGACGATTAGCACGGCCACCGAGCCCCCCAGGCGCCAAGGCCTTGTCCAAGAGATGCCCCGGCGACGACTTCTTCGAGCGGCGCCATTAATTTGGGACGAGAAGCACCGGGAGCAACGCTAGCCTCAAGAACCCGCCGCCGGCCGCGACGAACCCCGGCGAGAAATCCCGCTCCCTCAGCTCATCCCCGGCTTCCCCGAGCACGTCTTCACCCTCCTCGTGAGCTCCCGCTCGTTTCCCCCTTCCTAGCTCCCTCCCCCGTGCTCTGCAGCGCAAGTTCGCCGGAGCCAGTGGCCAGCCGCCGCCTTCCGACAACGTAGCCATGGCTCCAGGCCTCCTCGAGGTCCCCCGCTTACTCCAGTGGATGCGCGACGTCGCGAGCGCCCTTCCCGTGCCCCCAGCCCCCTCCCCCGTGCCCGAAAACCCCCACCCGTGGAGCGCCGCCGTGCCGGAAGGCCACCGACGTTTAACCGCCGGTGGATTAAGTTAAGCCGACCCCTAATCCCCCCTCCTCTCGCTGAACCGTGGGCCTAAGCCCCCCCTAATGACCTGCTTAACCTAATCTAAACCGGAATTAACCCCCAGTGGCTGACAGGTGGGGTCGCCCTGTCAGTTGATTGGTCAACCCTGGCGTCATGCTGACCTAGTGATGACGCAGTAAAGGATTTAATCAATTTATTTATTTCAGTAAATTCCAGAAAATGGCTAAAACTTTGAAAAATCATAATAAATTCATATTAACTCCAAATATAGCAAATAATATATGAAAAATGATCAGGAGAAAATCCTCTATCCAAATATCCAACTTTCAGCTATGTTGGAGTTGATCTTAAAAATGGATCAGTAGCTTTTGCTATTTGATTTAATTGGAATTATTTCAAATTCAAATCAATTAATATTCCAATTTCAAACATTGAAATGCACCACACATCACTTGTACTTCAGAAGCATTTCACACATATGATCTTTTAATTTAAAATGAACAAACTTTAGCAAATGCAATTTGACCAAATTTGAATACATTTGGAGTTTGAATTTGAATTTCCTTTTCAAATCAACTTCAATTAAAATGTGGCAATTCAAACATAGGTCACATCAGCACCTTACCATGCTATGTTTTGCATATTGAATGTGCATTGTATTATTTTTGATTGTGCTTTACTTCCAGTGCTTCGGTGATTGATTCTTCTCGGTAGAGTTGATCTCGGAGACGAGTTCAACCTCACGTCAAAAGAGTGATACCTCGTGATCGTCAGCAAGGCAAGCACCCCCTCTTTGATCATGTCGATAAAATCCCAGTTCCCTCTCATTCTCGCAAATGCATGTTTAGGATGTCACCATGATACGTTCTACCGCTAGTTGAACCCATTCCTTTGCATGACCTATCATTTTGTCACAGTAGTAAGAAAACCACAATCCTAGCAGATGTAGGAGTTGGTTGATATCATGTGGCCCCTGCAACTGTTACAGCTTATCGCATGCTTAGAGTTGTTACCTAAGGCTACTTTGATGTGAGTCGGGATGGTAGTGATCATGTGAATGATGGTGGTAACGTGTTGGTGAATCCACCCTAAACAAAGGTGAACAATGAGAGGCTGTGTAGGAGTACACAGTGGGTTGTCTCGTTGAACACTGCCTTACGCCCGAGTTCTTGTGTTGTTATCCAAGACAAAGAGTACGACCACACATTGGGCTCACTGACCCCTCTCGGCCTAGTACCTCACCCCGGACCAGTCCAGGAGTCGCAAGTAGTTCGCCCTTTAACGATCTCAAGCAGGTGGAACCAAGGTAAGTGGTTGGCGTAGGTTGTGGGCACGTTGAATCAAGTGATCATGATCGAGTTGAGCTTGATGGCGGTCACACAACGTTTGAGTCCGCATCGGAACAATCGGCCGGATTCCGACTGTGGTCCCAACTCAAATAGGCGACTCCCTAGGACTAGAGATGGTGCCGTGAGTGAAGTGTCGTGGCAGCATCTGTCGGGGGATTGGTACCCGGGTAGGCTAACCCAAGTGGAAGCAAGCTTTCAAGACAAGGATGGACCGATTGGGCTGCAGCTGGGCCGAGCTGGGCAGAGGTACGGCCGATTGCTCCAAGGCAATCGACCATACCAAGTACCAGCAGTCGGCCCAGGCGCAATCGGTCCACCCTTCCTTTCACCGAAGACGATCGTCCGATTGGTCCGCAGCTGGACCGAGGCTGATTCCTAGAAGGCCGATTGCCCAGAGCAATCGACCTTACCAAGGAACCACCAGTCGGTCCAGGCGCAATCGGAGCAACCTGACACCCAGTCGGGGGTATAATTACGAGGTCATAAATACCATATCCCGAGATATCTGGGTGGCAGGAAGGCCAAGTCACATCGAGGATTTCCTAGAGATACGGTGTCGACCTCTCCGCCGATTCCGCGGACAGGCCGACAAGACCGCACCCCCTAGCTCCACTGTTCATCACTAGACTCTACGAGGTAGCAGCATGGGCCGCCGCTCGTAGGCTCCGGATCACCCGGATAGGAGCAGTCGGTGGGCCCAGGCCGATTAGAGGATGACAGCTGGGCCCATTCGGCATTGAAGTTACCATAGTACCCTGGACTCACACTATAAGAGCCAGGGTACCCCTCCTGCGCGAGGGACGCCGCACCTTAGAACCTCATTTACTCATTCTCGTTCCAGTTCATTCACTGTTCATAGTTACTCCTCAGGGAAGCAGGAGAGGACCTTGCCCACGGCGGCGGTGTACTCCTTCCCCTGAGAAGGTAGAAGAGCAGTTATTGTAGCCACCTCATTGATATACAAGTGACAAGCAGGAGTAGGGGTGTTATCTCTCCGGAGAGCCCCGAACCTGGGTACATCGTGGTGTCTTCACCGTGCTTGTGCCCAACCCGATTCCGGCACCATCGACATTCTCTCCCTCGCGTCTTCCCCTCACTTTAGCCATCCCCATGGCATCTGCCGTCACTTATCGACGACAGTTGGCGCCCACCGTGGGGCAGACCGAGGCGTCGACTGGAGTCAAGATCCGGACGGGATCATCCTCTGCATCGGGCGGTAGCCACGCCTCCGGCCTGATTCTAAGGCGTGGGGCAATCGATTATGTGGTGGACTACTCGGCGCGGTACAAGGCTGGAGCACCCTTGCCGCCCGGCGTGTCTGCAAATGGGAAGTCACCGTCTCTTCATAGGTAGCTTCCCTGAAGCGTATCCAAGGGACATCCGTGTCTTCTCGTGTGCTACAGACCCTCTCTTGACCAGGGGCTGCGCCGCAGCGCCTGGCCAAGGGGAGGGACGACTGCACGCCGCGGTCATGATGGCGGGAGCGTCTTCATCGACCAATCGGGACCCGGCAAGCGCAGCAAGGAAGGCCAAGGAAGTAGCTGATGCAGCAGAGCGAATTGGCACCAGCGCGTTGCGGGATGTGTTGTATACACCCGTGAACAGGAATGGTGATCCGGAGCAGGTGCATACCGAGCTGGAAACGGCACGGCTTGCCCTGGCTCGCAGGGCTGAGCAAGTGCTGGCAGAGGAGCGACGGCTGGGAGCCATCACTCGGGAGTACAACGCAGCGCATGCAGGACAGCGCCGGCCGATTGAGCCCGCAGTCCTGGAAGACCTAAGAAGCCGAGGCAGAGCAGTCAACCAGCAGTTGTCTGGAGCTGAGCAACCGGAGCGTCCGAGAAGGCCAGCGCAACCGGAGCAACCGGCGCAGTCGGTATTCATCCAAAGGCCAACGTATAGCACACCGGACAAAAATCTGAGAGCAGCCGAGCAGATAGCGCTTGAGCTGGAAGAGTTGGAGGGAGATGAGTGGCGTGAACAGTCGCGCCGAATGTGTGAACTGATAGAAGCCGCGAAGGAGCAGAGGATCGTAGAAATGGGCAACCAAAATGCTGAGCCAGAGGCATCAAGAGGGACAATGAGGCCGAATGCGGGAGCCAGCCAGCGACCAAATGCATCGCGCCAGAATAGACATCAACCCGCGCCATCTCGGCATGACAGCAAGGTCAGAAGCAATCGCCCAGCAGCAAGCAGAAGAGTGGAAGAGCCAGCTGTTAACAGCAGGCGCCATGACATGTCGCAGCAATCGGCACCGAGACCAGCAATCAGCACCCGACTCAGCCCTCGCCAAATCGGTCAGAATGACGCAAGGCACCGCATTGAGCTCTTGGAGAAGGAAGCTCAGGAAGATGAAGAAGGAGAAGCAGGCCCAGCATGTTTCGGTCATCGCATTCGGACGGAGAAATTACCCAAAGGCTTTACACTGCCGAGAGATACTCCCAAGTACAATGGCTCGGTGAAGCCTGAAGACTGGTTGTCCGATTACCTGACGGCAGTTTGCATTGCGGGAGGCAATCGGCGTGTATCAGTCCGCTATGCACCTCTCATGCTACAGGGTTCAGCTCGGACTTGGTTGAATAGTTTGCCCAAGGACAGTGTGAATAGTTGGGAGGACTTCACAACAACATTCATCCACAACTTCACAAGCACATATGAAAGGCCCAACCTCCCTCGGCGGTTAGTTTTGTGTGTGCAAGGGAAGGACGAGCCCCTCCGAGATTACCTATCTCGGTGGATCAAGCTGAAGAATTCATGCGAAGGAGTCCATGAGATCCAGGCCGTTCAGTACTTCACCGATGGATGCCTGGCCGATTCAATGCTGAAGCACAAGTTGCTCCGCAAATACTTCACATCGCTCGCCGAGCTCATGAAGGTGGCAAATGCGTTCGCTATGTCCGATTCTGCGATGCGCCCTATCCAACTCGGAGTTGGAGGTGTGATCCAGTCACCAGGGGCTCCGCAGTCGGACACAGGGAACCAAGGCCTCAGTCGGAAGGAGAGAAGAGAGAACAACCGCAACAACAGCAACAACAACCAGCAGAACAACGGCAAGCGTAAGGACGAGCAACCAGATACTCAGTATGGCAGTCGGCAGGTGGCCGCTGTCCAGAATGAGGAAGACCTAGCGGCTGCAGGAGGCAGTCGGAAGATGAGACCAAATGTGAGACCTCCAGGGCAGATGAAGCCCAAGTACACGTTCGAGGACATGTTGGACGCACCATGCAAGTTGCACAGTACGCCTGGGAGGCCATCTGCGCACACCACTCGGCAATGTGATTTTGTGAGAAGGATAGCAAAGGGAGAAGCTTTACCCCCACCCCCACCCCCACCACCCCAGAACAGAGGACCACCTCAGCAGCAGAACCAGTACCCGCAGCAGGATGCAGCTTACATGATTTTCACCAGCGAGTCCACAGATAAGGGCAGTCGGAGAGCCCGAGCCCAGGAAGTTAATGCAACTATGCCACCGATTCCCCAATTCATGCACTGGTCCGAGTGTCCGATATCCTGGGACAGAGCAGATCACCCCACCATTTTGCCGAATCCAGGCAACTATCCGCTGGTGGTGGATGCTCTGGTCGCAGGGCCAAAGTTTTCATGCAAGTTTTCTAGAGTGCTAGTCGATGGAGGAAGCACAATCAACATCTTGTACCGAGATACAATGCTCAAGCTGGGGCTTACAGAGAGGGATTTGGAGCGCAGTCGGACGACATTCCATGGGATTGTCCCTGGGTTGTCTTGCACCCCCATGGGTCGCATTCGGCTGGATGTCATTTTCGGCACGGAGGAAAATTTCAGGAGAGAGCTGATTTGGTTTGAGGTGGCCGACCTCAGCAGTCCGTACCATGCCTTGTTGGGATTACCAGCATTCGCCAAGTTCATGATCAATGCACAGCAGACATACCTGAAGATGAAGATCCCGGGGCCAAACGGCGTCATCACAGTCACCGGGGACTTCAGGAAGTCCCTCGAGTGCACATCTGCCGGCAGCAGTTTGGCTGAGTCCTTAGTGGTGGAGACAGAGAAGCGTCAGCTCGGCAAGGTGATTGCAATGGCGCAAGCACAGAGCAAGAATCCACTGCCGGTTGGCCCAGCAAAGAGAGCAGACGAGGAATCGGCCTTTCAGTCGGCCAAGGACAGCAAGAAAATCGCTCTAGATCCCTCCGACTCAACCAAGTTTGTTGTGGTCGGAGCTGGACTTAGCGACAAATAGGAAAGCGAGCTCGTCGAGTTTCTCCGTGAGAATCGGGACATCTTTGCATGGTCTCCACAGGACATGCCTGGTGTTCCGAGAGAACTCGCCGAGCACAAGCTGCACATTCGGCCAGGCTCGAAGCCGTTCAAGCAACCCCTGAGACGTTTTTCTGAGGACAAGAGAAGAGCAATCGGCGAAGAGATTGCAAAGTTACAAGCTGCAGGTTTCACCATGGAAGTGTTTTACCCCGAGTGGCTGGCCAATCCAGTCCTCGTCATGAAGAAGAACAAGACTTGGCGTATGTGTATAGATTATACTTGCTTGAACAAGGCATGCCCGAAAGATCCGTTCGCTCTGCCCCGTATCGATCAAGTGATTGATTCTACGGCCGGTTGCGAGATGCTATCTTTTCTGGATGCTACTGCTGGGTATCACCAGATCAAGTTAGCCGTGGAAGATCAGATAAAGACTGCATTCATAACCCCTTTCGGGGCCTATTGTTATATCACCATGCCTTTTGGTCTGAAGAATGGAGGTGCCACTTATCAGCGCACGATTCAAAGATGCACACATTCTCAGCTCGGCAGAAATCTCCATGTCTACGTGGATGATCTGGTGGTGAAGTCGGCAAAGGGAGTCACATTGTTGGACGACCTCAGAGAGACCTTCGCAAATTTGAGAACTTATCAGATCAAGCTCAACCCGGAGAAGTGTGTGTTTGGAGTCCAAGCCGGCAAGCTCTTGGGGTTTCTCGTTTCCGAGAGAGGAATCGAATGCAATCCCGACAAGATAGCCGCAATAGAGCGCATGGAGCAGCCCAAGACCTTGAAGCAAGTGCAGAAGTTCACCGGTTGCCTCGCGTCTCTCAGCCGATTCCTCAGTCGGCTGGGCGAGAAGGCAATTCCCTTGTACCAGTTGATGAAGAAGACAGAGAAGTTTACTTGGACCCCCCCAGGCAAATGAAGCATTCCGAGAGCTCAAGCGCATGCTATCCACGGCACCGATTCTGGCTGCCCCAATTGAGAAGGAGCCTATGATGTTATACATTGCGGCAACCAATCGGGTGATCAGCGCAGTTATGGTGGTGGAGCGGCCCGAGAAGGATAAGGCACAGCAGATCCAGCGACCAGTATACTATACCAGCGAAGTGCTCTCGGCATCCAAGCAGAATTACCCTCACTACCAGAAGATGTGCTATGGAGTGTACATGGCAGCCAAGATATTGAAGCCATATTTTCAAGCCCACTTGATCACTGTTGTTAGTTCGGCACCATTGGCCGACATCATGGGAAGCAGAGATGCAACCGGAAGAGTGGCGAAATGGGCAATCGAAGTCGCAAGTCATGGCATCCAGTATGAGCCAAGGACTGCAATCAAGTCGCAAGCACTAGCCGATTTCCTGGTGGACTGGGCTGAAACTCAGTATATGCCGCAGCTTCCCATGTCGGATTTCTGTCGAATGCACTTTGATGGCTCCAAGATGAAGAATGGCCTAGGGGCTGGGGTGGTACTAACTTCCCCAAGAGGAGATCAATTGCAATACGTGCTCCAGATTCACTTCGCAGCGTCAAACAATGTAGCCGAGTACGAAGCCCTTGTGCATGGTATCAAGCTTGCCAAGGAAATCGGTATTCGGAATATTGAGTGCTATGGTGACTCCGACCTGGTGGTACAGCAGTGCTCTGGCACGTGGGATGCAAAGGATGCTAACATGGCGAGCTACCGATTCTTGGTGCAGCAAATCAGCGGATACTTTGAAGGTTGTGAGTTCCATCATGTTCCAAGAGCAAATAATGAAGCAGCAGACGCCCTGTCCAAGCTTGGCTCCACAAGGCAAGCAATTCCACCAGGCATATCTCTCGAGCACATCAAGAAGCCATCTATCATTCCATCCCCAGACTCCGAGTCCATTTTCATCTCGGAGACCGATCTTGAAGCTCTAAGAAAGGCAAAAGAAGTTCAACCGGCCAAGCCTGCAACCACGAAGAAGCAATCTAGCACCCAGGGTGTCTCGGCAACAGCACCAGGGGCTGCCGATTGCGAACCAGGGGCTGCAGAAGAGAAGAAGAAGAGCAACACCAAAGAAAAGCAAGCAGAGGCTGCATCAGATGGCACAACCTTGGGAGAGCAAATGACATCAGAAATTGCCGATTGCAATGATGAAGCTCCAACTCCAGATGAGAAGTCGGCACCAGGGGCTGCCGAATGCGTGCCAAGTGCCGCACTCGGCAGTTCGCAAGCAGAGGAAGAAATGACATCCGTCCAAGAAGCCGAGACCGGACAGGCCAATGTTCAAGAGACCGAGATCTAAGAAGAAGTCTTACCCCAGCAGGCAGCAGTAATGGTAGTAGTCAGTGCGCCATCATGGGCACAGCCGATTCGAGATTTCTTAGCAGATGGGATCCTTACACCAGATTTAGCATTGTCCAGGTAGATCAGCCGCCGATCTTGGGCATACACAATCATCAACAATGAGCTGATGCGCAAGAGTCCGACTGGTGTTCTCCAAAGGTGTGTCGAAGAGGATAGAGGTTTGGAGCTGCTCAGAGACATCCATCAAGGTGATGTGGTCATCACGCCTCGGCAAAGGCCATCGCCAACAAAGCTTTCCGACATGGTTTCTACTGGCCAACTGCACTTGCAGCGGCTGAGAATTTGGTGAAGCACTGCGTCGGTTGTCAGAAGTTCAAGGCAAGAAGTCATCAGCCAGCATCGGCACTGAAGACCATCCCAATAGCATGGCCGTTTGCGGTTTGGGGTTTGGATATGGTTGGACCATTCAAGAGAGCTCGAAGCGGCATGACACATCTCCTAGTGGCAGTCGACAAGTTTACCAAGTGGATCGAGGCAAGACCAATCAAGAAATTGGATGGGCCGACTGCAATAAGGTTTGTGGCCGACATCGTATGCAGATATGGTGTTCCTAACAGCATCATCACCGACAACGGCACAAACTTTGCAAAGGGGGCACTGGCTCGATATGCATCTCAGCAAGGCATTCGGCTTGATCTGGCGTCTGTGGCACATCCGCAGTCCAATGGTCAAGTCGAAAGGGCAAATGGACTAATCCTATCGGGTATCAGGCCCAGATTGGTAGAGCCACTTGAGAGGGCACCCGGAGCATGGATTGATGAGCTCCCCGCAGTACTTTTCAGTTTGAGGACCACTCCAAACAGGTCGACTGGATTCACTCCTTTCTTCCTAGTATATGGTTCAGAAGCAGTCATCCCCTCCGACATCGAGTTTGATTCACCTCGACACGCCTTGTACACTAAAGAGGAAGCTAAGTTGGCAAGAGAAGACGGCGTCGACCTCAAAGAAGAAGCTTGTTTGTTGGCCTTGTCTAGGTCAGCAATCTGTCAGCAGAAGTTGCGGCACTACCACAGCAAGAAGATTCGACCTCTCTCTTTCCGAGAGGGGGACATGGTGCTACGCCGAATCCAGAAGTCAGATGGCAGCACAAGCTATCCTCACCTTGGGAAGGGCCATTTATTGTCAGCAGAGCGCTCAAGAACAACTCCTACTACCTGATCGACTGCACCAAGGGAACTCAGCACAAGGACACGTCGGGAGCAGAGACGGAGCGGCCGTGGAACGCCGAATTGTTATGTCCGTTCTATAGTTGAACGACATAAGTTTATGTAAGCCATTCGGCAAAAAACCAGTTAAACTTATCATGTCTCTGAAAATGAGCATTCGAGTACTTTCGTATAATTCCATTCGAAGAGCTAGCCCTAATCGGCAACGCTCCGTCATACCCGAGATGTGCATAGCATACCCGGGGACTGGCCGACCACGAGGTCAAGAAAATAAGCCATCACGGCACGGGGACTGCAGGCTAGCTCTCAATCGGATACCTAGCTCAAGCGCAAATCACTAAAGGGTTTGCGGCATTGAAAAGGGCGACGATTGAAGCAGCCGGTGGTATAAATCCCGGGAAACAACTCGAAGCGTGCCACCACGAGCAAAGCCGACGAAATAAAGTCGCCGATTGCGCCGCAAATTAGGACATTAGATCCAGAAGCGAGCAATCGGCGCCTGCTGTTGCAGAATCCTTTGCATTAAAAATCTTGTCGTGTAAAAAATAAAAACTCATCGAACCTTGGCCGGATGTCTACTGTTGATCCGATTGTGGACCGCACAACGGCAGCAAGATCGACACAGTAGACATTCCCAAGTGCAGCCGATGAAGGAAACCGGCAAAGACGCAAAGTTGATCGCACATGCAAAAGTTAAAACAAGCAATCGATTTGCATCAAAAGCAACAGGCCCAGGGCCGAATAAGTTCATTACATCCAGGTCACACCCAGTGGATGTCAACAGAATTAAAATTGTCTTACAAGATAAGATAAAGCCGATCTAATATCGGCAAACGGACAATTGGAATACGGATTAAGATAGCACAGCTTAAGCAGTCGAAGGCACCGAGCTGGAGGACGGAGCAGACGGATCCGATTGAGCTTCAGAACCGGCAGCATCAGCTTGCTTAGTCTTCGGAGAGGTCTGAGATGAATCGCTGTCGGAGGGCTCCTCGGCCAGCCTAGAGATTGTTGAAGCGGGGAGTGGATTCCCTCCGTCGTCAAGATACGGAGTGTAGTCATACGGAGAGAACCAGTTCACCATAGCGCTGGCCAGCCGATTGACTTCGGCGTAGGTCTTCTCAAGAATGTCCCCGGCATTATCTCGGAGGCTGTATAATTGGGAGAGCTTCACCTGAGGATACCAAGTCAACACTGTCTGAAGGGCGGTCTCCGCACCAGTTCGACCTGCGGAGTTCAGAAGAACGTCGATCCGACGTGGGATAGCCTTGAGGAGAACCCGAGTTTGCTTAGTGGTGGCATTCGGAGTTTCCCCTTGGTCAGAATCTTCGTCTTCTTGTGTGTCGTCCTTGCGGATCTCGGCGGAGGAGTCGGCAGCATGTTTCATCTTCTGGAGTCCGGCCTTGAGCTCAGTCGGCGACCATAGTGCTTCGGCAATCCTCAGAATTCCGAGCTTGAAGGACAGGGCCACTCCTTGAATAACAGGAATGCGGGCTTGGGTGCTTATCAGATATTCATGTCGGGTCCAGACACTGTCCGCGCGGTCACAGGTCCCTCCAGCGGCGATATGATCTTCTCGGGATTTGGCGACAGCTGCATAGGCAGCCGCTTCAGATTCGGGCCAGGCTTCTGTGTCAAGAAGGAAAAGTATGAGCAATCAGATACAAGAAGAAAGCAATCGGAAAATGCACTTGGCATCAAGGAAGACTCACCGCTAAGGAGGAGGTCCATTTCAGTTAGCGAGTCGCAGAAGCCCTTGGCTCGGCGGCGCATTCGGGCGTTCTCCTCAGTATAGTGTTTCTCCATTTCCTCATATTTTGCGATGTGCTCGTCGCGATCTTTGCGAATGGAGTCCCGTGTGGCAACTGCTTCATCCCTCTCGGCCTGCAAAGCATCTCGGGCGGAGAAAGCAGCATCCCGCTCTGCAAGAAGTCCAGCACTGGTGGCCGTCACTGCAGCGATGTCAGCAAGATGTTTCTTCTCGAGAGCTGCCATTTCAGCTCGAAGGTTGTGGATAGTCCGATTCAAATCAGTCTCCACCCCCTGCATTCGGGTCACTTCTTCAGTAGCTTTGGCAAGAGCTGGACTTTGCGGGTTAAGTTCTGCAGTTAATTCAGCAATCCGGCCCTGGAGGTCACCTACCAGAGGGATAGAAGCTGGAAGAAAGCACAAAGATATGAGCACCAGAGCTGTCGGCTAGTGAAGAAAGGACAGATGATATAGAAGATACCTTTCAGTTTGGAGGTCTCGGCAGACAGGTTGTTGACCTGCAGCTGGGCCTGGGCGAGGGTTCGAAGACTGGCGGTGTAAGCTTCAAGAAGTTTCTCGAAGACATCTCGCTTTTCCTCCATAACAGCCTGAAAAGAACAGTACGACAAAATCAAAGATAAAGCAAAGAATATTGAAGATCCAAACCGATTGTAGCCAATCGGCCCGAATCTCGGGGACTACACCCAGTGGGTGCGCTTGCGCGCACCCACCGGAAGAAAAGTCCACCGATTGAGGAAGGCAAACGAGAAAAGAAAAAGTGCTAAAAGATCCGAACCAATTGTAACCAATCAGCCCGAATCTCGGGGACTACACCCAGTGGGTGCGCTGGCGCGCACCCACCGGAAGAAAATTCCAACGATTGAGGAAGGCAAACGAGAAAAGCAAAAGTGCTAAAAGATCCGAACCGATTGTAACCAATCGGCCCGAATCTCGGGGACTACACCCAGTGGGTGCGCTGGCGCGCACCCACCGAAAGAAAAGTCCACCGATTGAGGAAGGCAAACGAGAAAAGCAAAAGTGCTAAAAGATCCGAACCGATTGTAACCAATCGGCCCGAATCTCGGGGACTACACCCAGTGGGTGCGCTGGCGCGCACCCACCGGAAGAAAAATCCACCGATTGAGGAAGGCAAGCGAGAAAAGCAAAGGTGCTAAAAGATCCGAACCGATTGTAACCAATCGGCCCGAATCTCGGGGACTACACCCAGTGGGTGCGCTTGCGCGCACCCCCCGGAAGAAAAGTCCACCGATTAAGGAAGGCAAACGAGAAAAGCAAAAATCGCTAAAATATCCGAACCGATTGTAACCAATCGGCCCGAATCTCGGGGACTACACCCACTGGGTGCGCTTGCGCGCACCCACCGGAAGAAAAATCCCTAAAGTAAAAGAAGGACAAAGAAGGAAAGCAAGAGGATACCGTATGGTGAGAGGTGAGCTGTTGCAGATCCCGAGCAAGGGCATTGGCGAAGTCGTTTACTCGGCTCAGCGTAGAGGCCATGGGCTCTTGAGGACGGGGCGCAGCGTCAGACTCGGCACCAACATGACGGGCGCGAGAGTACTCGGCCCGGAAGTGGTCCACCGAGCGCATAAGAGTTTCTGAAGCAGAAGAGGTCGGCGTCGGTGCTGAAATCGGAACCACGATGGAAGTTGTGGTTGTAAGAGCTGGTGGCACCGTTGTCACTTGAAGATCAGAAGCACCCGATTGCGACGGCGGCGCAACCGGGCAAGGTGGAGCAGATGTAGTAACAATGACTGGCGGAAGGGTCGTGGTCGTCGGCGGCGCTGACAGGACAGCTGGTGGCGCAATCGCTGTGGTCGGCGGTGCCGACACCACAATCGGCGACGAGCTCGTCGCCATTGGCGTGTCGGGCACGGAGGTTGCAGCAGGGGCAGTCGCAGCAGCGGCGGCCGGAATGGAGCGGCGTGGCGGAGACGGGGCAATCGGATCAACCGGTTGCGTTCCTCCGACACCAGGAGACACCGGGTCGGCCGCGCGCTTGGAGGTTTTGGGAACAAGGTTGGAAGAGGAGGTCTTCTGAGCTGCAGCAAGGCGAGCCTTCTTGGCAGCACGCTCGGCGTCCTTGGAAGAGCGATTAGTGGCAGTCGGCCGCTTACGAACGGCTGCAGCAGAAGCAGCGGGCGAGATGATGGCACCGACACGAGCCGGAATGTCGATGTCAATGTCATCAAGCCCAATCGGCTCACTGAAATAAGAAAGGGAGAAGAGTCAGTAGAAGCAAAGATAGTGAAATACTGCGCAGAAAGACAGAACCATACCCGACCGTCCGGGGTGCGCCGGTAGGCATTCGGCAGCGGAGCGGGGCAACATTCAGCGGCGCCTGAGTGGTCGGCCTCCGAGTTGTCATCTCCTGGGCTTGCTTGCCCTTGTTGGCAGTCGGTTTGGTTTTGGTGATTTTTGGGGGAGCCGTACCAGAGGAGGAGCCAGCGGCCGAGGCGCGTTTAGCTGGCACCTTCGGAAGTTTATCCCAAGGAGCTGCATCAGAAGCAGGACCCTTTGAGACACTATCATCAACACTCCATTCAGCCAAAAATTGCTCAAGGGAAGAGTCGGGCGTACCCCCTTGAGCTGGCAGCCGAATGGTGGTCCTCGGAGGGTCAACGCGCTCGGCGTCATCGTCATCAGCGTCCATGGGGTCGGAGGATTCCCCGGAGGACTCGTCTTCGTCCTCATCATCCCCACTGGACTCGGCGGAAGGAATCTCGCCGTCATGCTCAAGGTCGGTAGGGTCCTCTTCCATGCGGTCAGGGGCGTACACGCCAGCTTCCTGGCCGTCTTCCATGAGGTCGGACTGAATGAAGTGCTGAAAGGAAGGCACAAGTGATCAGAGCAATCGGAAACAAAAAAGCAATCGGAAGAGAATGCAGTCGGAGGAAAGAGTAATCGGAGCATACCACAGGCGGCTTTCGCGGGCGCGTGAGGTAGTCAAGCCCGAATCGGAAAGGATCAGGCAGCGCACTAGCAGTGATGGCCTTCACTCGGGCGCAAAGGACTTCTGTCTTCACCTCCCACGTGTAGAGCCTAGTGGGGTCCCGAGGTCCCGACACGTCGCAGAGGCGGTGCACTCGGCGCTGCAGGGGAAGAATCCGAGCATGAAGCCATGCAGCTACCAAGTCGGTGGGGAGGAGTCCCTCTCGCTCCAGCTGGGTGACCCTGGTGGCTTGGGCTTCGACATCGCAATCTCCAGCGCCGTGCTTCAGGGACCACTGATGTTTCTCAACCGGCCTGGCGAGTGAGAACTCGGGCAGGTTGAGGAGATCGGGGCCATGATCAGGAGACTTGACGTAGAAGAACGAGGTCTGCCAATTCTTGCAGGATTGGACGATCTCGGGGCTCGGGTATTTTGACTTGCCGGCTGCGGCAAGGCAACTGCCGCAGTCGGTCATATCAGTCGAATAGGTTGGTTTGCCGCCTTCGACGGCGGGGGCCACTATTTCTCCCGTTCGGGCGTTGTGAGCTCGGAGATTGAAGAAGCGCTTGAAGAGCGCGATGCTGGGTCGGCAGCCGAGATATCCCTCGCAGAGTGTCACGAACCCGGAGAGGTTCATGATGAAGTTAGCTGCAAGGTGGTGAGGTTGAAGTCGGTGGAAGTCGAGGAATTCACGGAAGAAGGCGCTAGCGGGAAGGCCGAATCCACGCTCAAAGTGAGAGAGGAACACGACCCTCTCGCCCGTGCGCGCGCTGGGCACGACATCGGCCTTGCCCGGGATCCGCCATTCGATCTCCGCAGGCATTTTTCGGGCGCGGATCAGGGCTTCGACGGCGACGGTGGTGGCCTGGGATCCTTTCCAGCACCCGCGGCTCGCCTGCGATACGTCCCGTCGCGGCGCCATGGGTTTTGCAGAAGAGGAAGAAGAGGAAAAAGATCGAGGCGGAGCGCGAGAGCGACGCCGATGAACTGCTGCGGCGGCGGCGGAGGCGGCGAGGAACACAAGTCAGTGGCAAGAGCAAGTTGGAGAGCAGAGGTCTGCGGGAGAGAAGATCTGCGCGAGGAGCAGCAATGGCGGGGAGAGAGCAAGCTAGAGGTTGAACGAGGCTTTTGGGAGAAGGAAGAGGCGAGGCTCCCCCCCCCGGTGGCTTATATGGGCGGCGGGGGAGGGGAGTGGGATGACCCTGCGGCCGTGTGGCCCGGTGTGGCCTAGGGCACAGGGAAGCCAACCTACGAATCAGCACAAAGGATCCCGTCGCAAAAGGCGAGGCGTGCGACGTGGGGGTCAGCTCCTGCAGTTATGTCACGTCGCTCGTGGGTCGTGGGTCCCAACTCATTGATCACATCGTGGGCGAGTCGGAGGTAGCCGTTGGAGCGCAATCGGCAGAAGATATTTTTCCCAGAAAATGAAGATACGAAGTAAGAAGGAACCAAATCCAATCGGGTGGAAATGGGGTCAGCCGAGTGTGATTTCCGAGTCGGCCGACGAACTCAGAATGACGCACTCGAGGAGCCCATAGCAGTCGGAAAACGTCAAGACAGATTGAAAAACTGCAAAGGCCCCGCGGTCAAGTGACCGTCGGACCTTTACAGCTTTAGGGGCTACTGTCGGGGGATTGGTACCCGGGTAGGCTAACCCAAGCGAAAGCAAGCTTTCAAGACAAGGATGGACCGATTGGGCTGCAGCTGGGCCGAGCTGGGCAGAGGTACGGCCGATTGCTCCAAGGCAATCGACCATACCAAGTACCAGAAGTCGGCCCAGGCGCAATCGGTCCACCCTTCCTTTCACCGAAGACGATCGTCCGATTGGTCCGCTGCTGGACCGAGGCTGATTCCTAGAAGGCCGATTGCCCAGAGCAATCGACCTTACCAAGGAACCACCAGTCGGTCCAGGCGCAATCGGAGCAACCTGACACCCAGTCGGGGGTATGATTACGAGGTCATAAATACCATATCCCGAGATATCTGGGTGGCAGGAAGGCCAAGTCACATCGAGGATTTCCTGGAGATACGGTGTCGACCTCTCCGCCGATTCCGCGGACAGGCCGACAAGACCGCACCCCCTAGCTCCACTGTTCATCACTAGACTCTACGAGGTAGCAGCATGGGCCGCCGCTCGTAGGCTCCGGATCACCCGGATAGGAGCAGTCGGTGGGCCCAGGCCGATTAGAGGATGACAGCTGGGCCCATTCGGCATTGAAGTTACCATAGTACCCTGGACTCACACTATAAGAGCCAGGGTACCCCTCCTGCGCGAGGGACGCCGCACCTTAGAACCTCATTTACTCATTCTCGTTCCAGTTCATTCACTGCTCATAGTTACTCCTCAGGGAAGCAGGAGAGGACCTTGCCCACGGCGGAGGTGTACTCCTTCCCCTGAGAAGGTAGAAGAGCAGTTATTGTAGCCACCTCATTGATATACAAGAGACAAGCAGGAGTAGGGGTGTTATCTCTCCGGAGAGCCCCGAACCTGGGTACATCGTGGTGTCTTCACCGTGCTTGTGCCCAACCCGATTCCGGCACCATCGACATTCTCTCCCTCGCGTCTTCCCCTCACTTTAGCCATCCCCATGGCATCTGCCGTCACTTATCGACGACAGCATCCTCGCCGGTACTCACTTGAAGGGTCCATCCCCAGGCGGTAACTGATGAGGCGTGTGTGTAGCAGTACACCCCTGCAGGGTTAATGAACTATTCGGATAGCCGTGTCCGCGGTTATGGACTACTTGGAGACCTTTACTTGATCATAGATAACTTGAACTGGATACTTCTAAAACACACCAAGATAAGTGTGAGTGCTATGGCGTGCTTCCTCGTGGGGAAGTCGAGGAAGGCACCATAGTGGAGTATTGGTTGTAGACTGTTACTTGGACTCGTGTACGTTCTTACCTCTCTCTGGTACTCGTAGTTCAGGACTAGCCAAGTCAAAGCTGGCACTTCTGCAAGTGAAACCCCACTTCCTTTTACCTTGATACATGTGCATGAGTAGTTTAGTTCCTATGTAAGTCTTGCTGAGTACGACTTTGTACTCACGTTTTCTTATTCTATGTTTTAGAGACGAGACCACTGACCCTGATGGTGGCCTCTACCTCGAGCTCGACGTGGACCAATGTCGCATAGTTCCAGACAGCAGCCTGTGCCCTCTGGAGGGTCGTTGTAATTTTCTTTCAGGCTTCTTAAGCCATTTGTTAAACTTGTCTTTACTAAGACATAATTTGCTTCCGTTGATGTTTGATGTAATGTTGGATCACAGACATGTGATCTCTGCTTGTAATACTAATACTATGTCTGCTCTGTTCAGCAGAAGTTATAAAGACTGAGTTTGTAGAGTTCATGTTGTGATTACCTGCTGTTTACACTGGACATGTATGCTGTGTGTATGATTATAACATGCATGTCTTAGTGTGGGGTTCGATAGCTTAGTTGTGTTCTTGCCGGCGGTCTTTTATACACCAAGTGGCCCTTAGATGTGCGCAGCTTGGGGCATCGCAATGCGATTTCTCGTGACTCTGTCACGTGGCACACTTTGATGTATGATCGAGCCCGCCCGAGATCCCGACTAGGTGATCGGGCTGGAGTAAGTCTATGTAAGGGTTATGATTCAATCGACAACATGGTTGAGGCGACTTGTCTATGAGTATGGGATTCACCACCCATAAGCATTAGACTTGTGAGCGCACGTTGAGGACCCATTTCAGTTGATCATCCGGCCTGAATGGGATGCCCCTCACGTTCGATGCTTACCGAGAGTGATCTGTGCTTGGCCTTGTTTGCTTAGACAAGTGGGTACGGCTCTCGGCTCTCCATGTGATTGCATTATGATCGGAATTACATACGCTAACCCCGGGCCCCGACAAAACATGCATGGAGCAAGCAGAAATTATAGATACGTTTTGGACGTATCAACATCCCCAAGCTTAATTCCTGCTCGTCCTCGAGTAGGTAAATGATAACGGCATAATTTCTGTGGTGACATGCTAGCAACCATATAAGAACTTTTAAAAGTAAAGCAATCAAGGTTAGAAATTCAATTCAAGTCATAACATGCAAGAGTCTATATTAGCATTGAAACAAGTAACAAAAGAACATTAGGTGCAAGAGCTCTCGCTGTCCGTGACTCGAATGTCTCCAAATGGTGTTTGCGTGCAAGAAGGGGGATAGGGAATACGAGAAAAAAGTATTTTTGTTGAGAACTCAATCTACTAAAGTTTCACACTTGGTCTTCTTCTGGAATCTTATCTTGACTCATCCCCAGACCACTAGCCAGGTACAAGTCAATTTGATCCACTCCTTTTCGATATTTTGAGAACTCCTGCAATGGATGAGCGTAAGCACGAGAGTTGACACTTAGGATGGCAAAGAGAGAGGAGGAGGAGGAAGACAAAAAAGAATGAAAAAGGCTCACATCAATGAGGACAATCATAGGCAAGAGATGCCAAATGATAGATATGATGTGAGGAGTAGGGATTGCCATGCAACGGATGCACATACGAGCTAAGAAGCTCTCCAATGGAACTAGTGGGGTGCATCTAACTTGCTCGCTCATGAAGACCTAGAGCTCGTTTGAGGAGGCTCATCCTTGGAATATGCAAGCCAAGTTCTATAGTGTGAAGGTCCCCACATAGCTATATGCATAATGATCATCTCTATGGAGTACAAGGATATAAAGGGATTACTAGTGTCGATCTCTCAAAAGGATAGTAGTGTTGCCCCTTTCTCTCTTTTTATTTCTTTTTCTCTTTTTTCTATTTTTTTGTATTTTTGTGTGGCCTCAATGGATCTTTCTATTTAACTCTCATTTGTCCTCTTTGGGATCTTTTATTGTGTCCACTTTGGGATCTTTTCCTCACTTAAGGGCAACACTCTATTTTACAAGAAGGTAAAGGAGATCTTTCACACTTTACAAGGTACTCAAAGTCATAAAGAAGATGTAACTATCATGATGTATGCAATGTATGTCGCTGCCAGTGTAACAGGAACATGTATGACATGAAGATCAAGTCATGAAGAGGTAGATGTTGCATGGCAATATAACTCGGAAAGGCTACGGAAATGCCTTGATAGGTAGGTATGATGGCTGTTTTGAGGAAAGATATAAGGAGGCTTATGATGACAGAGCGTATCATGCCAAGGTTTGGAAGTACCGGCGAAGGTGGACACCAACTCTCGGAGTGAGAAGAAGGCAATGCGCGGCACGGGAGAGGCTAGCAAAATATGGGAAGGTGGAAGTTTCAACTTTCAATACTTACATTAGTCCGAAGAACTCATGCACTTATTATCGGTAACTCTCAATCTAATAAGGAGGTTCACAAAGAGACAAGTACCCCAAGGAGGAGTGTATGGGGGTTTGGTTTGTTGGAAATATGCCCTAGAGGCAATAATAAAATGTTATTATATATATTTCCACGTTCGTAATTAATGTTTATATTTCTGTGCTATAATTGCAATGACCCTGACTGTGAGATTCAGAAGAAAACTCATTTGCATGTGTGGAAATGTAAACACCAAGAGTTCCTGGTTTAGCCTCTAAGACCAGCTCATGTGCTAACTGATGATTACGTTTTCTTAATCATGGACATTGTTCTTGTAACAAGGATGTCAGTAGCAATGGGAACATATTGTTAGCAGAACAATGATGTTGAACCGACCCCAGTATTGAATGATATACTTAGAGATCACATCGTAACAACGTTATAAGTCATATCATGAAATGTTTTCATATACGTAATTCCTTAGACCATGAGAGTATCGAGTTGCTTCACACAGGAAGACATGCTTTGGTTCTTAGATGAATCCTCCCGTAAATGGGAAGTAGTAAAATAAGTTCTGGGTATGTCAGATGGTGTGGCTTGTGACTGTGATAGTTCAAGAATGGGATTTTCTCCTTCACGATGAAGAAGATATTCACTTCGGGCCCACTCGGTATGACGGTATCCATTATAGTCTGGCCAGACGCATTGTGATTCAGTCACGGGGATACCGGAATACGATAACGAGAAAAGGGACAAACGAGCAAAGAGGATAACGAGTGGCTTGTGTTCAAAAGTTGTTACACATGGGTGCCAAACTTCTCTCCTCTAACTTTGTCATATATCGCGAAGCAAAGGGAATGGTACATGACTAAACATAATGGTTCACTCGAAGTTTCTTCGTGTATGTGCGGGAGTCAACATGGGTGTCCATGGCTCCGCTGTTGATTATTGGCTATTGACGAAAGGCTGTTGGCCTATGTCCGGAAGATGTTCTGAGTCATGTCCGCATTATACCGAACCTATTGGGTCACACACTTAACGAGCAGTAGTCTGTTAGAATACTAGTATGGTAGAAGGTTTAGTGGAAGCAAAGCAGAATAGTTCATACGGGTACCGGAAGTAGTTCCGGAGATTTATGGAATTGTTCATAAGGGCACCAGAAGTAGTTCTGGGTATTTAAGGTTATGTCCGGATCACTCTGGAGTAGTCCCAGGTGGTTCCGGAACATATGAGAATGGTACTGGGGAAGTCCTGGATCAACCGGAATAGTTTCTGGATAATCTATGGGCGTCCCGACAACCTTTGCGGTCATCGGGTGGCTTAAACTGTAACTCGGATGGTCTTGGAAACTATCCGGATGGCTCCGGAACGTCCGAGAACGGTCTTGGAAGGTCCTGGAAGTGCTCCAGAAGTGTCCGGAATGTCCCGAAACGGTCCCGGTATGTCCCGGAAGGTCCCGGAAGCTTCTAGAAGGTCATGGAAGGTTCCGGAAGGTTCCGGGCTGTACCACCCACTCCCCTGCGCCCCTAGCCTTGGGGGGAAAGCCACCTAGGCTGCCCTGGCCGGCCAAGGGGTGGGGGGCGCACCAAAGGGAAGGAATCCTCCTCCAGGTGGAATTACCAAATCACATTATGGCAGGTTTCCGGTGGGAAGGTGTGGGAAGGTTTGGAAGGCTTGGGAGTCCAAGTTGGACTCCCAATCCTCCTTGAGCTGCGCCCTAGGCCTCTTGGCCACCTATATAAGGTGAGCCAGGGGGAGAGGGAGAGCAAGACAACTTGTCCCCAAGGCCTATGCGCCACCCTCCCTCCTCTAAACCCCGTTGCTCCACAATTAGACCCCGGTTTAGACGCTGTTCTAGATCGGAATCCGTTAGGGTTTTCTCCCTCTAGTTTTCTCGGTGGCGTTCATCTCTGGACGGCGGAGCGCTGCTGGATTGCTGCTATGGGATGTGTGGATACTAATGGAGGGGTCGTACCTTCGACCCTTCTTCGAGGAGCTTGTTCATGGGACTTGTCCGTGGGACTAGATCGCGGGACTTGTTCGTGGGATTGATCGAGGGACTGTTCGTGGGAGAACTTGCGAGATCTACTTCCACTACGTCCACGAGCTTCACCAACTCTACTTCCTCTACATAGGTTGGTGAGCCATGACCTAAAACCTTGTATGCAATCTTCTTGGATGATCTTGGGTTCTTGATTCGTAGGCCGAATTTTTTTGTTTTCTACTACGTTTCCCAACATGGTTATCCTTGCGCATCCTCGACTCATGGTACGTGAGTGTACTCTAATATTCGATCCCTCCAAAGATTAGTGATCCATCTAGTAGCTAGAGTTCTCAACTAGTTTTGTAGGTTTTGTAAATAAACACGGATTTCCCAAAATTCAACACCTATCACTAATGGGCAAGAGCTCTTGACACCAAAAGTTCAAACATTACTCACAACAATACCTCAAAACTATTGCAAGTTACTACTAGAATTAAATAGCAACCTCAATCACCTACTTTCAAGACAAGACACTACTAAGTGCAACAACCAACTCTCTTTAACAAGATAAACATGAAAACTAAAAAGAGTTCCAGCAACAAACTAAACAAAAGCCAAGGCTCTTGCTAAATACAAACTAAGACTAAAACTAAACATGGCAGTAGCTATGAAAAGATAAAGAACACACAACAGAAAAAAGATAAGCAGGAAAAATCCTATGATGTGTTCTAAATATTGAAAGTGGAGCGTGTTTCTCTCCCACACAAAGTAAGACGGGATCTAACTTGTTATGAACAGCAAGCAAAGCTAAAGAAAACAAAAAATAAAACCTAAGAGCGAGACGCTCCAAGCATAGCACATAACGCATGAAGTGATAAAAATATAGTGAGACGAAGGACGAACTGATGATTGTTGATGGAGAAGGGGATGCACGGGGGCATCCCCAAGCTTAGATGCTTGAGTCTCCTTGAATATTTGTGGGGGATGCATGGGGGCATCCCCAAGCTTGATCGCTTGACACTCCTGGATCTTCTTTCATCATCTTCCATCGCACACTTGAAAACTCCCTTCATACATAACTCATCATAAGCTGATTAGAGAGGTTAGTATCCTTAATAAATAATTTTTCCCTACTGGATATAAAGATATTCTTGAAGAGATACTGTTTCTCAAGAGTGCCAAAAAGTTTTTGCAAAGAAAAAGAAAGCTTAAGGTTTGCAAAAGTGAAGCGAGGCAAAACGTGGCAGAATCTGTGAAAAACAGAACAGCAGGTAGTAGAGAATATTTTAGGGACACTTCTGAAACTCAAATCAAAAAACTCAGAACATACGGAAGTTTCGTAATTGTATAGAGCATGATGTGTAACAATTTCAGCTCAAAAGGATGAACTGGGATTTTTCTGGAATTTTTATAGTCACGAGGACAGAATCTGTTTTCTGGACAGCACGTCACAACTTTTACTTCCCTTGCCGTAAGAGGCTATAACTTGGCACAAAGTTGAGAAATAAAGATACAATGATGTTGCTACAGTAGTAACAAACATCAAGACACAACAAAATCGAAAAAGAAAAACCTAAATTCGTTGCGGGCTGCCTCCCGAAAGCGCTTCTTTAAAGCCATTAGCTAGGCTTAAAGATTATAAAAGATGCTCTCACAAGAATAAGAATTTTGAAGCAAAAGAGAGCATCAAGAAGCAAATATGAAACACATTTAAGCCTAACCCACTTCCTATGCATAGGCATCTTGTAAGAAAATAAGTCAAAGAAGCACAAAGTGACATGCATAGAAAGGTGGAAGAAGAAGAACTTAAAAACTTTCATCATAAAGAGAGGTGTTTTTGTAACATGAAAGTTTCTACAACCAAACTTTCCTCTCTCAAAATAATTTTCAGTAGCATCATGAAGAACATCAAGAATATAACTATCACATAAATCATGTTGTTCATGACCTACAAGCACACGTGTATTGTTTTAAACACGGTTTTTACGATCATAAGATAGATGCAATCCATCACATTGAGCTTTGATAAGAGGAAAATTCTCCGGAGTTGAAGATTTCAAAAGGATAATAGGACAATAAAGTGTGGGTGCAATAACAAAAATTTCATGCTTAACATAAGGAACTATAGAGAGTTCATTTTTGTTAGCATCATCTATAGTTGCATCTTGGCCATCAACAAAGCAAGCATCAAAATTTTCAGAAAGGGATATTTCAAGTGAGTCCTCGGAATCATGGAATTCCTCCTCAAAGCAATCATTGGCCTCTTCTTGGGCAGGAAACATTTTATTTTTAAAATCCTCAATATAAGAATTGGAAGTGTAATTCTCAAAGCAATAAGCAAGAACTTCAAAGTTTTCAGATTTGTAAATAGTATCGTGATACTTTTCAATCAAAGAAGCGATCTCATAAGCACCTTTAAAAGCAACAAACTCTTCAATCTTTTCAACATCAAAGTAATCATAAACACCTTTAACATAAGAAGATAAGATATCATTTTCATTAAACTCACATTGGAAAGGAAGGTGTTGACGATCTATATTAGAGCAGCAAGTAAAATCATAAATGTGGCATAAACACTTAGCATAGCAATAAGAAGTTTGTATTTGGTCCCATAAGTGTTTCCCTTTCTGAGATAGGCGGTGCCGCGTATAATGAGCATGCTCATCCAATGATTTTCCCTCAACCAAGTCGGTTGGGTTTTTAGCGCGAGCACAAATTGATCGAAGACGATCCAAGTGAAACAAGTCCATCCTACCATATTTGGGTGGCTCCACACCCATTGTAAAGATAGCATCAGTAGGCAGACAAAGACAAAGATAAAAGGTACTCCCTCCGATCCATAATAAGTGTCGCTCATCTAGTACAAAGCTAGTACAAACTTTGTACTAGATGGGCGACACTTATTATGGATCGGAGGGAGTAGCAATTATTTTTTTGGTTTTTCATATAAGACACAAAGATAAGAACTGAAAGGTAAACTAACAAGACTAAAAAACAAAAGTAAAGGGTAGTGTGCAACTCCCCTATCTTAGCACTCGGAGTCCCCGGCAACGGCGCCAGAAATTCGCTTGATGGCTTCTCGCCCTTCGTTGGTAAACCCCAAGTGGAAGGTGTGATGTAGCGCAGTAGCAAGTTTCTCTTGGTGAAGATACCAAGGTTTGTCTCCAGTAGGACTCCAGATATGATAAGTAGGTGTCATCGGCGCAACTGACGTGGACCATCACACAGACACAGATAACTTTGTTCCCAACGAAGTTCAGAGAGGTTGTCAGTCTCTCCGTTCTTGTTGTTCACAAAGGGTCAAATACAAGGGATAATGATATCAACTAAAGGTAAATGCAGAAAAGTAAATAAGCATGGAAACAATAATGAGGATATGGACCGGGATACGTGATGTTCACTAGTGATGTATCTATCCCAAAAGACGAATAAAACTGCTATGCGCGGTAAACAAATTACAGAAGGGCAATTGACAGGATTATGAACGCACCGCAATGCTAACTATGCTACAAAAGAAAGGAAGAGGCTCAAAAGCACGGGCAGTACGCCAAAATAAGTAGACCGAAATCCAACTGCATCTACTACTAATCATCCACCTTGAGATATCTATCCAGAACATCTCGCTGGTATTAAGTTGCGAGCCCCACCCAAAGTGTAAACCCAAAGCAACAGACAACTGCATTAAAAAGCATTTTGCGTAAAGTAAACAATCCTTGCAACCACGGTTACAAGCACCGTTGTTTTCCCACTTGTGGCAACAGCACATCCCCTAGACTCATGTTTCTGTCACTCAAGCGTGTCATCGGGGGCATGAACCTACAATCGAGCATAACGTTCCCTCTTGGAGTCACTACCTACGACTTGGCCAAAGCAATAAACAGCAACGGAGAACATGCAAGAATTACCTAGGAACAAAAATATAAGAGATAAGAACCAAATATATTACTCTATCACAATCTGAACATAATCTCATAATCCATCATATCCCAAAAACTCAGCATAGCAACAGCAGAAAGATTACAAAAGTGCCTCGATCATGTAGGGCAGCTCACGAGGTCTAAACCATGAAGAACAAAGAGGGGAGGATAACATCACATAGCTACTGATCACGGACCCATGGTCCAAGGAAAACTACTCACAAGACATCCGGGGAGCAACCATGGTGGACAGGAGACTCCCGGAGGTCAATCCTCCCTCCGGAAGGGTGCCGGGAAGAGGTCTTCTGGTGTTCCCGATCTCGGAAGCGCGGCGGCGGCGGAACAGAGGAGAGTTTGTGAAATAGGGTTATGTTTTCTGAGTTTCCCCGTGATGGAGAATAAATAGGCGAAGGGGGCAGCCAGAGGTGGACCAGGGGCCCCAGACGCCCCCTGGCGCGGCCAGGGGTGGGGCCGCGCTAGGTGGCCGCCTGGGCCCCCCTGGCTCCCCTCCCCTCTCGGGCTCTTCGCGAAGTTTCCTTGACGCTGATTTTTTATCTGAATTTTCCCGAATTTTTCTGGCACTTTTTATATGGGGGAAAACTGAAATAGAAAAATAGCAGAAAACAGGAACTGGCACTGGCACTGGGGTGCACTGAGTTAATAGGTTAGTCCAAATATGATCAGAAGTGTATGAAAGTGTATCTAGATCATATTAATATCACACAAAAAATGCATGGAGCAAGCAGAAATTATAGATACGTTTTGGGCGTATCACCACTCCTTGGCTCTTCCTCTCAAAGAGAAAGGAAAAAGCTTCAGCTTGACGATGTCTCCATCCGCTTCCTTGTACTTTTTCATATCACAGATCTCGATAAAATTGTTTAAGTGCAAGGCAGCGTCCTCTCCAGCACCTGAGAAATTATCTTTCGTGACAAGATTAAGCAGAGAAGGTTTAATTTCATAAGAAGGTGCTGAAGTGGCAGGAGGAACAATAGGAGTGCAGATAATGTCACTGTTGTTGTGACTAGTGAAGTCACACAACTTGGTGTTTTCATTGGAACCCATAGTAGCAGCAGGTAGTTTTGGTATTTTTGATAAGGGACACAAAAGTAAAAACTGAAAGGTAAACTAACAAGACTAAAAAGAAAAGATAAAAGATAGTGTGCAACTCCCCTATCTGGTAGACTGGAGTCCCCGGCAACGGCGCCAGAAATTAGCTTGATACAGTGAGGATAGTACTCTCACTCCTCGTTGGTTACCCCAAGTGGAAGGTGAGATGTAGCGTAGCAGCAAATTTCCCTCGGTGAAGATACCAAGGTTTGTCTCCAGTAGGACTCGCAGAAATACAAGAAGGTGCCAACAGCGCCAGAAATTGGCTTTTGGTTAGGGAGTTGACAGGACCTGCACACAGAAACAAATAACTTTGCTCCCAACGAGTACAGAGGAGTTGTCAATTCCTCCGGCCTTGTTGTTTACGAAGGATCAACGCAAGAGATAATAATAGTGGCAACTGAAAGTAAAGACTGAAAGTAAACTAAGGGTGTAAACAATAATGTGAAGATGGACCGAGGTCCCGTGATTTTCACTAGTGATGTCTCTCTCCCAAAAGACGATAAAAGTGCTAGCGAGGTAAACAAATCACAGCTGGGCAATTGACAGAATTATGAAGGCACCGCAAGGCTAACTGTGCTACAAAGAAAGGAAGGGGTCAAAAGAAATGGGCAGTATGCCAAGGTAAGTAGACCAAAATCCAACTGCATCTACTACGAATCATCCACCTTGAGATATCTATCCAGAACATCTCGCTGGTATTAAGTTGTGAATCTCACCCAAAGTGTAAACTCAAAGCAACAAACAACTGCATTAAAAGAACTTTGCGTATAGTAAACAATCCTTGCACCCCGCGGGTACAAGCACCATTGTTTTATCCCTGGTGGTAACAGCACATCCCCTAGTCTCATGTTTCTGTCACTCAAGCTAGACATCAGGGGGCTGAACCCACAATCAAGCATAACGCTCCCTCTTGGAGTTGTAAGCAAACTACTTGGCCAAAGCAAAATACTGCAACGGAGAACATGAAAGAATTTACTCAAGAACAAAATATAAAAGAGAAGAACCAAATATATTACTCATCACAATCTGCACATAGTCTCATAATCCATCAGATTCCAGCAAACTCAGCATAGCAACAACAGAAATTACAATAGTGTCGCGATCATGTGAGGCAGCTCACGAGGTCTCGAAAGTGGAAGCACAAAGAGGAGAGAAGTACATCACATAGCTACTGGTCACGGACCCATGGTCTAAGGGGGACTACTCACGGCACATCCGGGAGGCGTCCATCGCTATGGACGGTCTCCCGGAGGGGGTTCCTCCTCCCGGCAGGGTGCCGGGGCAGCTTCTCTAGCCAGCCCCGATCTTGAAACGGCGGCGACGGCGGTACAGAGGTGAGTTCGCGGTAAAGTGATCGATATTAGGGGTTTCCACACCGAGGGCTAAATATAGGCGGAGGGGGTGTCGAGGGGACCCACAGGGCAGCCAGGAGGCCCCCTAGCGCGGCCTAGGGTGGGGCCGCGCCAGGGACCCTTCTGGAGTCCCTGTGGTGGGCCCCCCTCCGCTACCTTGGTGATTCCGGAAGCTTCCGGGTCGCTGATTTTTTATCTGATTTTTCCAGATTTTTTGGAGCACTTTTAGTGGCCGGAAAACCTGAAATACAAAAACAGCAGAAAACAGCAACTGGCAGCTGGGTGCACTGGGTTAATAGATTAGTCCAAATATTCTCAAAAGTGTATGAAAGTTCAAGCAAAACATGGCAAAGTCACACAAAACATGCATGGAGCAAGCAGAAATTATAGATACGTTTGGGACGTATCAGTGTGGGAGTGGGGGTGAAGACCCTATCTTGACCTCGTATCGTGACCACCGATGGCGGTGGCTGTGGTTGTGGCCGTCGTTGAGCTTCCTAGAGGCATCATTGTTGTTGCCACACCTACTGCATGGATCCCTCCAGGACAAACCCTTGACCTTTGGGTCGGACAACAACGGCACTGCATTATCATTTACCTCTTGCGGTCTTCGTCTTGGTCTTCGGCACCGACAAACAGGACCGTTGGATGGCAGTGGCGGTGACGTATACACTTATGTGGCAATGATGGCGGTGGGAGTGATGTCGGCGATGCGATAATAGTGGAGTTAGTCAGCTCTTCTTCGGCGTATACGCGGGATTGCCTCGGTTCATTTTGTTATTGTGAAGTCGAATCTGCGGTGGTGGGGCCCTGTGGTATACAATGATTGGCTGCAGATGCACCTTTTGGTGACCTTTCATGGCACCCATCGTGCCTGGTTTCTTTCCTTCAGAGTTCACCACCAGAGTCGAAGGTGCGTTGTTTGGTCGCGGGGTTTAGGGTTGGCGATGAAACCTCTAAGGGATGTGTGATGGCGATGATGCCTGCATGCGATCTCGGTGAGGCACTTGTTGAAGTGAAGTGTGTGAAGTATCGTAGGGTGCCGCTCAGCGGATGTGAGGGTTTTTGCTCGGTTTTCCCTAATTAACCGAGCAACTGTCTTTCTTATTTAATAGATGTGCCAAAACTTTTGCCACCGTTTCGATTTTTTTTCAACATGCTACATGTTACAAAAACATATTTGTAACAAAGATCTGATTGCTTGTTTTAACAGGGTATCCAGAGGGACCTAGAAGCTTGAATTAATTGGGGTGGCAAAGTAAAGGAGGAGGCAGAAAGTAAACAAAATTATATTCAAGTCCCTAATATTAGCACATATGACCCTAGATAAAAACTGGAAAACGCACTCGGGTCCCGCTCCACAACAGCCACCACCGACCACGCCACAGCCGCGCACCTCACCGCTGATCGAGGACAAAAACACTTCGAGAGAAGCACCGGGAGCCTAATGTGACGAAGGAGAGAGACCTCCAACTTGGCACCACAGCCTGGAGGATGAAAAACGTACCTGCAACCACCGGAGAAACCTTGAGTCCGACGAAGAGGAGGGGAGGACGCGACTAACGACCATTTTTGTCGATGGCCAACAAAGGGACACCATGGATGAACTCCCCGGAGCCGCTTCCGAGCTCCCCTGGTGCGGATCTGGATGCTAATGAAGCAAAGCTAGAGAAATCTACAAGATTTCGTCCCCGCCACAAAGAAACAAGAAGATGCCTCCACCTCCACCTCTATTGTCGGATCTGCTATAAACAAGCTTATTGAAGCTTCTTACAAATCCCATGTTGACCGCCACAATCCACTCTGGATCAAAGATGCCAAGAGAAACCTGCTCACCGCCTGTGCCGCCTGGGAGCAGCAAGATATGGAAGTAGATACACGCCACTACGGGAAACAGAAAAAAAAACTAAATACAGGAGCGTCGGCGCTTCTCCGTTGCCATCCCAGGGCGGCGGCACAGCCGGGAATGGCCGGGATCGGCCTGGGGAAACGTCGAGGACTCTCAAAGCAGGCTAGACGAGGAGGAGAGACCGAGAGGAGTGGTGGTATCCAAAGATCCAGTTGTGAACGATAGATTTAAAGTGCTACAAGAGTGAATTGCAAAAAACCACGACTTTGTGGCATAGGATTGCAGAAACCACACTTTTTCATTTTCTTTGCGAAAAACACTAACGATTTGACTAATCCTTTGCAAAAACCACAGATCACTGGTTTAGCCTCTTTTGATTACGTTTATGACAGGTGGGTCCTATTTGTAAGAATGATGTTTTGCAAAAACCCCCTTAAATTTTTTTGTAAAAGCAATCCAATCCCCTCGCCTGAGAAGAGGACGCTGGCAGCCGAGCTCGTGCGCCGCCTGTGTCGGCCGCTCCTGCACCGCTCGTGCTGCCCCCGTGTCCCGCACGGGCTGCTCGCGCCGAGCCTGTGCGTCGCCCGTGCCTCACCCACACCGGCCACCCGCGCCGCGCTGCTGCTGCTGTTGCGGCTCGATGGTTCGCCGGAGTCGGGGGCTCCCCGCGGCCTTCCCGACGGCCTCCCAGCGGCGGCGGTAGCCCAGCCACGCCCGTGCCTCACCCACACCGCCCGCCCGCGCCGCTGCTACGGCTCGATGGTTCGCCGGAGCCGGGGGCTCCCCACGGCCTTCCCGACGGCCTCCCCGCGGCGGCGGCAGCACGCGGCGAGCGCGGCGGCCACGGCCCCGACCGAGCTCCGTCGTGGAGGGGCGGGTGGGGGGCGACCGGGCAGGAGCTCCACGAGCTCGGCCTCCAAGATGGTCGTGGCTTCTGGCGCTGGAAGATGGAGGAAGGAGACAAGGGACCCGATTGCTTTTTTGAGATTATTTCAGGGGTCCTTTTGTAAAATAAAATTATAATTGATTCCACATCATCTTTACAGGTGGGTTCCATGCGTAATCTATACCTAATAATAAAGGAAGGTGGCTTTCTTAGTCCGTTTTTTGCTTTTTTTTCAAAAAAAACCTTGTCTTTTTTATTAATTAACCCGCAGTCCTATGTGCCCAGCGAAAAAAAGAGAAAAAAAGAAAAAGAGAAAAAACGATTCGTTCTGCTTGTGTTCTCTCGATGGCTCGCGTCTGGCCTAATTAAGCCGGTCCATTAAGCATAAAAAGATGTTTCTGCATGCAGTCTCTTAATGGCATACAAATTAATTTGTGTCAATCACTTTTCAATAATTACAAAGATATTTTCATGACATTTCGAAAAAAATGAGGTGTTAAAATAATGTTCAGAAAAAATTAGAAAATTTTAATTGCATAGAAAAAACATGTACATATAAAAACATTATCATGTTTAGAGAAAATGTCTATAATATTTGAAAAATGTAAAAATATGATCACATATTTTTTACTGTTTTACAATATTCGCAAAAATGCACGCCACATTCTTCTACAATACTACCTCTATTTTAGCCTACCAAACATCATATATTTCTAAACGGAGGGAGTATTATACAATATACAAAGATATTCACATAATTTTGTTATAAATGTTTCTATCCCAGAAAAATGTAAGTGACATTTAAAAAAAGATCGCGTTTCAAATAATGTATTCCTAAAAAATTTCTAAGTAGGACGTAAACAAAAATATTCACTGATTTAAAGCAAATATTTTGTATCATCGAATAATTCTTTCAACGTGTGTTTGAAAAATGTTTTACACATATTCAAGAAAATATGGAAAAACACCTATCTGAAAAAGGACCGCACTATTTGATGAGCATTCCATATTTTAGCTATAGATGAGAAGGACTTTTTGTATTTTAAAAAATGCTCATAAATTAATGTGGTCCTATATATTAAGTTTCTTGGAACAGTTATGATTATTGTGTTTAACATTTTGAATCAAAATGATGTTTTTTAGGAAGCCTATAGATTATGTTTTTTGAACTTTTTAAAATATGAGAAAAAATATATAACATAGTATAATTTAGTTATTTAATATTTCTTGGAGTAAATAGTGTTTAGAGTAAAAAACTATGAAAAATTAATGAAAACTCTAAAAATGAGTGTCATTTATTTTTATTAATTTATTACCTTCGGAATATACTAGAGAGACGATATGAAACGAAAACAACATTGAGTGGACTGAGTGGAGACATCACCCTTAACTAAACCTAAAACAATGTTAGCAAGTACATATGCGCATTCATAAAAAATAATTATCGCATAGAAAATGAAAATGCGAGGTAATTCATAATTTGATTTTCTATAAAAGATCGCTTTTAAATCATGAGGATTAGTGCATAAAAAAATATTTAGTTGTGATATATCGGATGGAGTATTTGATTTTTCAAATTTATCAAAAATTTACAACACCTCCTACTATTATTTAAGAGTATTTTAAAATCTAGAAATTTTCATAAAGTGAATCTCTCTCTCATCTTAATAGATCATTGATTTGAATAATTGCACTTATGGTGAAATAAATCATATTTAAAGTGTTGATATCCCAAATCTTAAAATTTTATAATGGGACATATTTTTGGAGCTTTGAAGAACATTTACTTGAGCACACATTTTTTAATGCATTTAAAATCATTTTTAAAGGTTCTAAATTCTTCTACATGCATGCACGCTCGATTTTCATCGATTTTTTTTAGATCATCGTCTTGAGATTGAGAACGCATTGCTATTAGGTTGAGATATTGGGGTCATTGTCGGAGAGGACGAAAAAGAGTATAAGCGGCAACACAGGTAAGGCACAACGGTTGAACGATAGTTATTAGTTAGGGTTATACATTTTTTTTTCCGTTGCAACGCACGGGCATATTTCCTAGTTATACTTAAATGAAGTAAATTGGGTAATCAATGTTTTTTGCAAAGGATTAATCAAATTGTTAGTGTTTTTCGCAAATAAAATGAAAATGTGTGGTTTCTGTAATCCTATCACAAAGTCGTGGTTTTTTACAATTCACTCGTGCTATAAAGGCGGTCAAAACCACGCACGCGATCCATCGGCTGAAGGAGATCATTTTCCTAACAATTGTTATATGAATATAAAGCTTTATGTTATTTTTCTACTAAAAGAAGGCCAAACGAATCTTTGTACACGAAAGTTGAACGCAAATCTCGGAGCAGCAACAAACTGTTCCGAGGTGTATTCATCAAGCACGAGACCTCGCCTCCTTGGGGCGGCGCGAGATCGAGAAGGCGTCCATGGCCGACTGCATCAGCGCCCTCCCCGACGACATTCTCCATCACGTGCTTTCCTTCCTCCCCGCGCACGAAGTGGTGACGACGTGCGTGCTCGCACGGCGCTGGCGCTACCTCTGGAAATCAACTCCGGCACTGCGCGTCAGCAGCGGCAACGAGTGCACCAAGCCTGCTTGGTTCCTCAATTTCGTAGATAACCTGCTCCTCCTCCGCGACACCAGCGCGCGCCTGGATTCTTTCGAGGTCGACTTCGATTTCCTGGAGTTTGTGCCCGACAACGAGGAGATCGTCAACAGTTGGTTCTTTAGCGCCTTGTTGTGCGGACCCCGGGTGCTGGCGCTGCGTCCCGACATGGCTATAAGGCTTCGCAATGTCCCTCTCATATCCCAGCACCTCACAAGATTGGAACTTCAAAGAGTGGATGTGCACAGTAAAACGCTCGATTTCTCGGGTTGTCCAAGGCTGCTTCATCTCAGGTTGGAGGATTGCTACATTGTGGGGAATATCTCCTCTCCATTCTTGAAACATCTCAGCGTTATCTACGGTTATTTCCAGACAGACCCCTTTCGCACCCGGATCTATTTGCCAGACCTCGTTTCCCTGGAGTTAGATGGGTTTTTTCGTAGAACACCGGTACTTGTGGAAAGCATGCCACGGTTAGTTTCAGCAATTGTTAGAATTAATACCTGTCTTGATTGTTGTCCTAAGAATGACTGTGGAGATTGCGATGATCGCAAATGTGATGGATGTTATGATTCTCAACGTGGAGCTGATGACTGGCGTGGCAAGTCTGTTCTCCTGAAGAGATTATCGCAAGTTGCCGAGTTGGAGTTGTCAGTTCATTCCCAAGTGGTACGTATGCTTTGCTTGCACCTGTTTCAGTTTGTGATGTCGTTAGATTCAGTTTTGGGACCGTACCGCGTACCCTTAGGAATCTTTCTATCTTATTCTAAGCTTCTGGCCTCAAGCAACTTTAAAAATAAAGTAAGTGATTCATAAGTTACATACATCTGGGGGAAATATATACATGAGTTCTAAACCTCTGGCATTACGGGTTTTTTTAAGAATATGTACAAGCATGTGTTTTGTATACTTATAGAAGAGAGGGTAAAGACAACCATCCACCATTTTACAATCCGGGCACAAAGCATTATTCTAGTACCACATCTGCATCCAAAAATTTCATTCCCGTTCCATCACATGGTGTAATCGCATCTTGTACTGCAAACTTTCAGCAAATTACTTATGCTATATTGTTCCTTTGCACAGTTTGTTATAAACAGGGACTTGAAATTGTGCCCTACATTCACCAAGTTAAAGACTTTATTGCTCAGTAAATGGTGTCCGGGCATTGCTGGTGATCTCAATATATTAAGTTGTTTCCTTAAATATTCACCAATTCTGAAGAAGCTCACTCTGCAGCTTTCTGAGGTATTATATCTTGTACATGAACAACCGTGTGTTACTGAAGTTTATTACCATCCATGACTGACTGATGTAGTAAAATATTTGATGCATTAGGAACCAAAAATTCCAGTGGAAACACAAAGAAGTTACACTCCATCAAAGGAATCATTTGCATTCAGCCATCTAAAGATCGTTGAGATCGAATGTGACGAAGTTGATGGGAGGGCTCACAAGGTTTTGGACATCTTGGGCATCTACAACATACCACTCGAGAAAGTTAATATCCAGCGAACTAATAAAACTTCTGAATCTTAATGTGAGCTGTGATCAACAAATCAGTTCTGAAAATGGACATATTTTCATTCCTTCATTTGATTTCCTTCTACTGGATTATGATTTATCGATTGTATTACGATGCCATCAAGTAAAAAATATTGTTTAAATCATTACCATAAGCAAATATTCTCTCTCTATTTTTTTATGTTAGAGGAGCTCTACCTGTACATCATAGATTAGGAAGATAAAAGTATGAGATCAAGAGAAAGAAAGGAGATCGGTTTTGAGAAGGCACTGACATACACCATCCGTAATTTCCATTGGGACAAACACTCCTAAATCTTAGATTTTCTAATTTGAGAAAGAAAGGAGATCGGTTGTGAGAAGACGCTGACATACTCCATCTGTAATTTCCATTGGGACAAACATTCCTAAATCTTATATTTTCATATTTGAGAAAGAAAGCATATCGGTTGTGAGAAGGCGCTGACATACTCCATCTGTAATTTCCATTGGGACAACATTCCTAACGCTCCGTTTGGATGTTTGCATTGGGAGCCTTAGCATTGCATTGGATTGAATACCAATATCACAATATATTGGTATTGACATTGAAAGCCAATATATCTGTTTGGATTTTTAGGTATTTGGAACAAAAACTTGGCATTGAGGTTGAATGCCAAATATTGTTTGGATGGTCAAAGTGAGGAATTGAGCTCTATGAGATGAGGTGTTCACCGGATGCTGGACAAGGGAGAAAGGAGATAGGTGCTCACAACACGACAACTGCGCTGGACGGCGAAGCATTGGGTGAAGGCTCGCCGGCCGTAGCATCTTGAACCAGAGGGGACTGCTCCATCGGAAGTGAAAAGGGGAAAAGGGAGCGCGGCGAGGTGGGAGGGTGGTGCCGGCCGCTGGAGAAGAAGGGGTGGGATGGGCTACCTTTGCCGCCGCCGTCGTCGTTCCTTAGGGCATGCGCGGGCGAGACCTCATGTCCCGAACGGGGATGGGAAGGACGACCTCGTTTCGCATGATGTCGAGCACATACGCTCTGAATTAGGCCGGTAGGTTTTTTTTCCTTCGGACGGATCGCTCAATATCAAGGCCGAATACCACAGCTGAATGCCAAGGTCTGCCAAACAGTGGGTATTCGGGATATTCGGGCCGGTTAAATGCCAATACCCAATACTAGGCCCCAATACAAACATCCAAACGAATCGTAAATCTTAGATTTTTCAGATTTGAGAACGTTTAGCTTGAGAACCACGATTTCAAGGAGGTGGTTCAAGCTCTTTGGAACAAAAATACCCCGGAACTGGAAAGGGCAAAGTTCATCACTGCTAAATTCAAAAGGCTTAGGAAACTCTTTTTAATTTGGGCCAAAACTCTCCAATATGACAGAAATTGTTAAAGCTACAAATAATATAATTTGCATGTGGGATGTAATTGAGGAATATAAAAATCTCACCCCTAGAGCAAGCAATCAAATGGATATTATCAAAGAGCATCTTCGCAGAAATCTTTCTTATTAGAGAATCTATTGAAAGAAAGAGCTAGGTATACAATTCTACATGTACTCGATCATATAGGAAGTCGACATTAGTACACGGGAACACAACATCAAACAGACTGGTCCATCGGTACCATGTACTCTCGGAGAACCCGAAACTTGGACGGCAATACCAGTAGGGACGAATTGTCAGATTGCACTGGATATCCATCATTCCCACACAAGTCTAGGGGCAATTTATGTGATGATCTCCCAAACACATAGGTCAGTCGCTTCACCCTATAATAATGATACAATTGCAAGAAAATGCATATCAAAGGTTATGACCCGATCTCAAAGTCATGAGACTCGAGTGGGCACGACCGTAAAGCGGATGATGCTATGTAACTGAGACGGAACATCAGCACCTGGCGTACAACGATAAACTCTTAAATCCAAGTGCATGTGTCGCTCGATGTGATCTGAGCTAAAGCGTCAGCACCTCGTATGGTGTGATAAACTCCCGAACTCTCGGAACACAAGGATATACACTCCTCTGTGAGAAGTCCGCTAGCGAGTTCTCAAACCCCACACACGACATGCATATTATAAACATACATGTAGTACGACTATCATGTGTTGGAAACAACAAGTACCACAACGCAACTCTATGAGAAAAGCATATATATTACAAAATATCTAAAGAGCAAATCATAAGAGTTATAACATACAGAGGTCACATGATTCTACATTATAATAAGCATCAACCGAATAAAATTATGTATTAGTAAAGACAAGTTACCAATTGGGCTTAAGAAGCCTGGAAAAAATACGATGACCCTCCAGAGGAACCAGTCTGTTATCTTGGACCTTCAAGCCAAAGTTAATGTCAATTCTTCATGTAGATATCAACATTGGGCTTAGTGGTGTCCTCTTAAAAATATAAATAGGCAACGGTAAGTAAAAAAGGTGTACTCACAAGAGTTACATCAGAATTATATTTCCCATACTCATGAATCAAGGTAAAGGGGTAAGTGGGGATGTAAATGCAGAATTGTTAGATTTGACTCTTGGCTAACCTGACCTAGCTACAACTACCAGAATTGAGATGAAAGAGCGCACACGAGTCCACCTAACTTAGGCACCACATCGATACACTTCTATGCATTATTCCTTGACTTCCCATGAGAGAAGAATCCAAAGCACTCACACTTATCTTGGCAGTTTCAGAGTATTCGTTCAACTTGTCTAATAATCAAGCATATGTCTCCAAGTAGTCCATAACCACGGGCATGGCTATCGAAAAAGTTCATTAACCCTACAAGGGTGTACTGTTACACACATGCACGCTTTAGTTACCATTTGGGAGTGGATCCTTCAAGTGAGTACCAGCGAGGATGTTGCCATGAAACTTACCTCACAACACAATCTCTAGTACAAGGGATTCGCCTATCTGAGTGGGAACCGCAATCCGAATCCAGTCGATCTTTTCGATACAGACTCAAACATTCTGTGACCAGCCATCAAACTCAACTCGATCATGGTCACTTGAAAAACCAGCCCACACCTACGTCACATCTCATCAATGCTATCTACATGAAATCGCATAAAGCGAACTACTTGTAACTCCTGGACCCTATCTGGGGTGAGTTAATAGGCCGAGAGGGGTTAGTGAGCCCAAGATGTGGTAGTACTCTTTATCTTGCATTACCACACAGGAACTCATGACTTAGGATAGTGTAAATGGTACAACTCATTGTGTACACCTGCATAACCTGTCATCCTCACCTTCTTAGTCAGATTCTCATACACATCTTTCCGACCACCCTTATCAAAACACGATCTCTACCACATTTGATTCATCGCCCAAGATGGATCGATGCAACATAACTCTAAGCATATCTAAGCACGACAAGAATGTAGGGCCACATGATGATATCTTATTCCGCTCCTAACTATGTTTAGTTTAGTTCATTATGTTACACTAGTGAAACTATATGATTGTTTACATGCTCGTTTACTTATATTGCTACTTAGTTATTATTTTATCTAACTTGTTACTATCTTTGATCCAGTTATTTTATCTTATTATTACTCCGAGTCATTTATTGCATGTTTATTTATTCCTTTGTTCAACAGTACTTGTGTGTGTGTTTCTTTGAGTGGATCCATTTTTGTAGAAATTTTCATATCTTATATTTCACACACACACCCCTTTCCTCTTGCAGATTGATATTTGGTCCTACATCGAGGGATGATAACAGAAAATTCATTCTTCGGGGAATTGGAGAATTGATTGGTGTGTTTACATACTGACAACTAAATTTTTGGTGCTAAGATCCTCTTATTACTTACGCAAAAGGAAGATTGCAATTGGCTTGTTATTAATTAGTTTGGAAGTAATTAACACCATGATGACGGTGGCAATTTATCATGATTCTTAGTATATTTATTAAAACATAAGAAAATAAGGTTTTATTTTGATGAGCAAATAAGTTTCTTATCAACTTGCTAGGTTGGGTAGATAAATTATACCCCTCCTCATAAAAGATGTAATTGTTGTTAAGAGTATTAGTATAGGTCTAGGAGTCTTTATTGGACTAGGTATATTCCCCTTTTCATTCAAGTGAAGGGTAATATAAATATATGACACATGCTATTCAATATAGACAGGTTGCATCATAACATGGTATCATGAGCTCAGGTTTAGTTCCTTTTTAGCATCGCAACTTGCCTTCCCAATCTAATCTCTTATCGTCGGTGTTTCTTCGGATGATTATTGCTCCCATCTCCTTTTATGTCATCGTTGTTTTTCAGTCGGTCGCTGATGCCTCTTCTTGCCCTCCAGCAATCAACTTACCCTGAAGGCCGAGATCCTCCTCATCATCCCCACCGTCCAAGCTCCTCCACACTGTCGAGTCATATCGGATGAGCACCTCCCTGCCACCCCTGCTAATCGAGCTCCTCTGTGTTGGTTGAGTCCTTTCGACTGAGCTCCTCCCCGCCGACCAAGCTCCTCCCTACTGCCTGAGTTCTTCTTGAAGTTCATGCAGAGGAGATAGTCCATGTCGGTGTCGTTTTCATGTGCTGCTCCTCCCGCCCAGCAGATGCAAACCGATGTCCGAGGCTGCTCCTTCCTGCAAGCTGGCACTGCTAGTATCAGTAGAAATTTAGGAGTCCTTCTTGGACTAGGTCTATAAATTTTTTGAATTATGTGTAATACATATATATATATATGAAACATGTGCTATTCAAAATAGATAAGTTGTATCATATCCATTGGACCAGCGCTACCCCGTCCATCAATATGAGTTTTGTAAACATTCGCCATCATCCGGACCGTACGATTGTAATGTGGCAACTCTTAGATCCCGTCAGACGCTTGCACCACTTTGCAACAGAGGATTTGTTGCGATGGGGACATTGTAACAAAGCCTCAGTTGCAAAGATTTTTTTTCATCAAATCTGCACCAACAAAAAGCAGTCGTCGCTCGCACCACTTTGCAACAAGGGTAGTCTTGTGATCGGTTCTCTGCAACAAGAGGCTTGTTGCAATTATCGGTTCACCGCTGGCATGCCTCTCCTGAAGCGCCGCACCTCTCCTTCCTTTCCCTTCTCTCCTCCTACACATGAGCCCGCTCGCCCGTGGCCTCCTGTTCCTCCTTGTCGAAGCCATGGCTGCAGCCAATCCCCAATCACGGTCGGCTTCTCACATAATTCTGCTTTCGGCCATCCACCTACATTTTTCATTGCTTTTCATCATGGTGACCGCTGCCGGGGAAGCCAGACGTCGCTCACCCTTGTTGGTCGCTGCAACGGGAAAGCCACCCACCGCACAACCATCGTTGCCTCTAACCTTCTCGGTCGTTTCCGCCTCCACTCAATTTGCAACAGGCTAAAATTAACCCACAAAGGCCAACTCTCCAGACCCCCGCATCGCCTCTCTTGGGTGTCACTGGAGGAGCCTCTCTAGCGCCTCCGCCTCCCCACCCCGTCCACCCCCACACCTCGTTGTCGCCTGAGGAGATCGTCGGCAAAGCCCGGTCATGCTCCAGGGAGGGTGGCGGCGGGGCATCTCTCATTGAGGCGCTAGGGCAGATCTAGCGGGCTCGATGTGCGCGGGAGCGGATCCGGCGGTGGTCTCCTCGGCGTGGCCGTGTGAAAGGATGTGGATATCGCCTAGAGGGGGTGAATAGGCGCTTAAAATAATTACGGTTTAGTCTTGAACAAATGCGAAATAAAACTAGCGTTTAAATTGTCAAGAAAGAAACCTAAATAAGCTAGGCTCAACTATGTACACCAACAACTTAAACTAAGCAAGATAAACAACTATGTGATAGAAATATATATACCAAGAACACTATCGTTATCACAAAGTGAGTACACAAGTAAATAGGTTGACTAGATAAGCAACTAGGAGAGCAACCTATGGGACAAGCTATGCAACAACAATATGAGTAAGCACGAGATAAACAAGGTAATAATCTTGCTCAAAGTAAGTGTAGGAGTAACCATAAGTGGAGCCGAAGGAGACAAGGATGTGTTATCGAAGTTCCTTTTCTTGAGAGAAGTACGTCTCCGTTTGGAGAGGGTGTGGAGCACAATGCTCACCACGAAGGCCACCTAGGGCCACCCTATTCTTCTCACGCTCTCACCAAAGCGAGATGCCATGATTCTACTATGGGACACTTGAGGGCGGTCACCGAACCCGTACAATTGGCAACCCTTGGGGGCGGTCACCGTACCCATACAATTGCCCGGGGCAATCTCCACAACCTAATAGGAGGCTGTCGTAGCGTCCTGAAGATTTACACCACAATGATTGAGCTCCGCAACAACACCAAGCTTCTAAGGGACAATGCACCAAATAGGAACAAGCTCTAGAGTTCCAAAGAACTCAAGAGTAACAATCTTTTCAATGCTCAACTTCCACTACAACGAATCCTTGGAGAGAACTCAAACGGATGCACCAAATGCAAATGGCAAGAACACACGAAGTTCTCACAAGTCCCTCACTCTCAAATCCCACCAAAGAAACAAAAGCTATGGAGGAATATGAGAGGAAGAACAAGGAGAAACACCAAGAACTCCAAGATCTAGATTCACAAGGTTCCCCTCACTTAGAGGAGAGATGGATTGGTGGAAATATAGATCTAGATCTCCTCTCTCTTTTCCCTCAAAAATATGCAAGAATCATAGTAGGAATAGAGAGAAAGCAATCTCCAAGAGGTCAACAATGGCGGGGGGAAACTTTCTCAAGAACTGTGGTCAAAGGAGGGATAAGAAAGGAGTATTTACAGCACTTGGGTCGGAGTAGATGAGATCTGCTCGTTGGACCCAGTGTGCCACGGGCTAAAGCCCGTGATACTGCCAATTCCTCATCTCACCCCGTGTGCACGGCCCTGGGACCCCGTGTACACGGCCTTGAAACCCCGTGCACACGGGGTACCCAGAGATAGCCCAATGCAGGAAACAGAAACATGCATAACTTTGTCATACGAACTCCGATTTCGATGATCTTGGGCTCATTTTAAAACTATGGACAAGCCCAAGGTCCTCACATAAAGAACCACCCAAGATCAACAAGAAAGAATGATTAAAAACAAGCAAAGGTTTGAGCACTCCACATACGACGTGATCAAGCTACTCGCCCGCTAGTCCCTCTTGATAGAAAGCTAACGAACAGAGCCGCCTAATCACAACTGAAAATATCCAGAAGAGGCTAGGGAGAAATGCCAAAAAAAATATAGGCGTGAAACCTCTAACCTAGAAGAACCAGCATATCTCCCACATCAAAAAACACAAGAGAAGATGCACATGAAATCTGTTTTCGATGAACAAGAGCTTGTCATGAAGAAGACCATAAGCTCCAAAACTAAGGAACTACCAATAAAGATGATGCCAAGGATGAAAAGGTTTGAGCTCTCCAAAAACAATGTGTCCTAGCCTATAACCCGGCCTCCTAACTAATACCATGAGACCGGTAGAAACCTATCAAGGTCAAACATTTGCCTTACGCATAACCCACTTGAGCTTGATGATGACAATCATGCCCGCCTCAAGTTGGAACACCTTTCTTGATTCTTTCGGCTCGATGAAGACTAGTAGATTGCTCCCCCATACTCCTTAATGGGAGCGCCTCTTTTAGGCACGTCTTCACAAGACCATTAACACCAAATGGTCGGCAATCTCCAAGCATATGGTGTCTTCATGATGCTCCTCTTGAGCTTGCACACATAAAAGAGAGACATATGCTCTTCCCAATTAAGTAGATGTGAGTTATCGAGGAGCTTATACCAATCTGAAGCTTTATCTATAAGTGATATAAAGAATAATTTCTTCATGACGAACTCCAGTGACACACCTGCAAGCTTAAATAATGAACATAGTTGTGATAAATATAGCAAGTGTTCACCTGGATGTCTATCTCCTGCATAAAGATTAGCTAAGACATAATTGATAATACCAGACGGTATCTTAGAAGGCACAATTTCAGTAGGGGTAGGAGTGAAGACCACAGTTGTGGGGCGTTTCCCCATAAACAACGAACCAAGAGTAGAGGTGTCCATAAGGACAAAAAGTAGCAACAGCAAAATAAAATCAGAAATATAAAAACTTCCTTACCAGCTTCACTTACTAATAGCGCTACGCTCCCTGACAACGGCGCCAGAAAATAGTACTTGATGACCCTCAACTGCAGGGGATCTTTTGTAGAGCTTTCGATAAATAAGAGTGTCAATCCCAACGAGGAGCAGAAGGTATTGGTAAGTGACTTTGGTAAAGAAATAGATGCAGGAATTGAAAGAAAGCCTTTTAGGGGTTTTTGATATAAGCAACATTAAGGTAAAAGAGATCAAAGTGAAAGGCACTAAGGAGTAACAAGTGGCCCAATCCTTTCGAGCAAAGGAGAGGCCTAGCGACTGAAATTATAAAGGCTAAAAGCGTTCTTGGGGACATAAGGGAGAAAGTAGTCGCGTGCTTTCGCCATATTCCTCATCGGTACTATCTGTTGTGTTGATAAGTGTTGAGTGGGTGCATCTATGCTGATGGAACGAATTAACGCCCCCTCGTTGGTCACCCAAAGTGGAAGGTTGAGATGTAGACAACAGCAAGTTTCCCTTAGCAAAGATGCTAAGGTTTAGTATCGAACCAGTAGGACTCCAACAGATACAAGAAGGTGGTGAAGTGAACAATGGCACCGTTTTAAGACAAAAGTTGCTTCCTTGACCTGGACCTGCACACACAGCAAATAACTTTGCTTCCCAGCGAGTACAGAGGAGTTGTCAATTCCTCTGGCCTTGTTGTTTACAAAGGATAAAACGCACGGGATAATAATGATAGTGATAGCAACGGAAAATTAAATAAATCAGTAAATTGGTAGTGGGTGTAACAGTATTGGAAATATGGACCGGGGTCCTATGATGTTCACTAGTGATGTCTCTCTCCCAAAAGACGATAAAATAACCATGCGAGGCAAAAAAAATTCAGCTGGGCAATTGACAGGATTATGTGCGCAAACCAATGCTAATTATGCTATGAAGAAAGGAAGAGGCTCAAAAGCATGGGCGGTACGCAAAGACAAGTAGACCGAAATCCATCTGCATCTACCTACTAATCATCCACCTTGAGATATCTATCTAGAACATCTCGCTGGTATTGAGTTGCGAATCCCACCCAAAGTGTAAACTCAAAACAACAGACAACTGCATTAAAGAACTTTGCGTAAAGTAAACAATCCTTGCACCCGCAAGTACAAGCACCGTTGTTTTCCCCCTTGTGGCAACAGCACATCCCCTAGACTCATGTTTCTGTCACTCAAGCTAGTCATCGGGGGGCATGAACCCACAATCATGCATAACGCTCCCTCTTGGAGTCACTACCTACTACTTGGCCAAAGCAATAAACATCAACGGAGAACATGCAAGAATTACTCTAGAACATAAATATAAAAGAGGAGAATCAAATATATTACTCAAACACAATCTGAACATAATATCATAATCCATCAGATCTCAGCAAACTCAGCATAGCAACAGCAAAAATATTACATATGTGCCTCGATCATGTAGGGCAGCTCACGAGGTCTAATCCATGAAGAACAAAGAGGGGAGGAGAACATCACATAGCTACTGATCATAGACCCATGGTCCAAGGTGGACTACTCACGGTTCATCCGGGAAGCATCCATGATGGTGGAGAAGCTCCCGGAGGTGGTTCCTCCCTCCGGCAGGGTGCCGGGAAGAGGTCTTCTGGTGCTCCCGATCTTGGAAGCGCGGCGGCGGCGATATAGAGGAGATATCACGAAAAAGGGTTCCCGTCACGGGGGTTTCACGTCACGAGGATTATATGGGCGACGGGGGGCAGCCAGGGGGGCCACCAGAGGTCCAGGCGGCCCCCTGGCGCGGCCCCACCCTAGGGCGCGCCGGGAGGGCGCCTGGGGCCCTGGTGGGTCCCCTCTGGCCCCCCTCGGTGATTCCCGAAGCTTCTTCGACGCTGATTTTTTATTGGATTTTCCCGAATTTTTGGAGCACTTTTAATATGGGGGAAACCTGAAATAGAAAAACAGCAGAAAACAGGAACTGGCACTGGGGTGCACTGAGTTAATAGGTTAGTCCAAATATGATCAAAAGTGTATGGAAGTTCATCAAGATCATAGCAATATCACACAAAAGAGGCATGGAGCAAGCAGAAATTATAGATACGTTTTGGACATATCATATGCTAGTACACCCTCTAGACTAAGATAAGTGCACTCTTATGATTAAACACCTTGCAAGCATCCGCAAATACAAGATAGTAATTAAGGCAAAAGCCTAACCATAGCAATACGATCGTTGATCCATTGTTCCCTTGTGCAAGAACGTGCGAACTGGGGTTCAGGTTTCTGTCACTCCGGCAACCCACCGTAAGCATTCTTTATACACAAGGCATTCCCCTAGGTCCTTAATAAGGCAAAGTGTTGAGTGTTCGACTCACACAACACCACTAGGGTAATAACAACACAACTTAAATATCAAACAACACATATTACTTCAACATCATATGACTACTAACAACTAGACTTCTCCCATGTCCTCAAGAACTAAAGTAACTACTCACAAGACATAAAAGAGATCATGATCAGTGGGGATAAATAGATGATAAAAAATCTGGACACCATGATATTTCTCCAACAAAACTCAATAGCATTCATCACAAGGTAGCAATCAACATTGGTAGAGTAGAGAGGATAGATAGTACGGATTACAACACAAGTTGAACTTGTGAGGTGAGATTGGATGGTGGTGGAGATGGTGCTGATGTTGGGGATGATGTTGATGATGATCTCGATGATGCCCGTGATGATGGTAATGAAGATGGCGATGGTCTCCCCTTCCGGTAGGTATTCTCCCCGGTGGAATCTGCCCGCCGGAGATGTCTTTTATCCTCTGTTGGTTTCCGCCACGGAGCGGCGGCGGAAATCACGAAACTCCTCTATTTTTAGGGTTTTTAGACGACGAGGGATAAATAGGCCAGAGGGGGGAGCCTGGGGTGGCCCCAGGGGTCCAAGCGGCCATCCCGCGCGGCCAAGGGTGGGGCCACGCCAGGGGGCGCCTGGGTTCCTAGTGGCCCCCTTCTTGTCTCCGTTTTGCGTGTCCCCGTCATTCTTGTGGAAAATACTCTCCGTCGATTTTCAGGTAATTTGGAGGTCTTCTCCTTCAACAACTCAGCGTCTAGTTTTTAATGCTGAATCATGCGTCTGCTGCTTCCACATCGGAAAGTTGCAAACTGTGTAAATTAAGCCAAAACAACATAAGAATAGCATCATATTATGAAATATATCCATGAATAATAAAGAGTTACTATATAAAATAGTGATTCATTTTGGACATATAAGATCTAACCCGTGCTTCAGATGACAGAACTTCTACAGCGCGTTGTAGCTAGACCCGCGCTTCAGATGGAAAACATCTACAGCGCGATGTTGCTAACCCGCGCTGTAAATGATGTTGTACCGTTACAAAAAGGGTCACCATGCATGTGGCCGCACTCACTCACACCACACTCTCACTCACACCACCGTCGTCGTCGTCGTCGCCTCATCGACGCCGCTCCTCCTCCTCGTCGCCCCCTCGATGTCGCTCCTCCTCGCCATCGCCCCCTCGACGTCGCTCGTCCTCACCCTCTCCCTCGACGCCGACCTCCAGCAACCCTAGGGTGTCACCGCCACCAACCCTAGGGCGTCGCCGCTGCCGGCCACCGCCCTGCTTGGGATCCACCTCGCCGCCGGCCCTACTCGCCCTGCCGCCCGAGGTAATATCCGCTGGTCCCTCTCCTCCTCCCCTTTCAAATTGGAGCAAATTTTATTCGTATAAAACCAAATTGTTAGTTATTATTAGAAGAATTGAAAATTGAAAAACAAATGGTTAGTTTTTAGCTATATATAATGGGAGATTAGAAAATTTTAGTTTGTTAAAATTTATTGTTATTAGAATGTTTGAATTAACAGTTGTGATTTTTAGCATAGGTTTTTAATTAAGTTGCAAGTGAATATTTATTTTTGTTTTTCTGTGGCCATTGTGCCTTTACAAAAATTATGTTTGCAGGGATCCAAGTGGCTTATGTTTTGCCGGAATTTTGATTCATTTCCATTTCGGCAAATTTCAGGCGCTTGATATGTCCATTTTTTAGCAAAGGTTGTGCCGAAATTTTTTGTGGATTCGGCATGACTTGTGCTAGAAAAGTAGGACATATGGAGTGCCCGGGATTTGCCGCAATTGGAATTAAACGACCTTCCGGAAAAACATGGGTCATTTTTCAAATGTTATTATTACTTTCTCATTTTTTTCTACAATTAAACCGCCAAATTGAATCCTATAGGAAACATGGCGAATAACGACGATAGAACAGCCTCAAGAATTTTTCGACTATATAATTAGTCGCAGGCCCAACAATCCCTTCGCTTCACAGAGCGTGTTGCTGACTGCGACAGCACTGAGGGGGAACACCGAGACCACCGACACAGATGGTGCCAACCAGACCACGGATGGTGCTAGCCATGGGTCTAGGACCAAGAGGAAGAAGAAACCCCGGCCCCCAAACAAGCACCGCGTCGAAAGACTTGATGTCCATGAGGTGCACCCTGGCACCTTCGACATCGTAAGTCCGCCGGAGGTGTCGGCATGCTACGGCAATGACGTGACGTGCATCCTTCGCGAGACCGTCAATATCAACCAAACAAACATTAGAGAAGTACCCGAAGGAACTTTGGAGAACCACCTCCTAGAGAGGATTCATGCGAGATTCAAGTTCCACGGCCGGAATGAAGAAGTCCTTCCATGGAAAGATGATAATATGCAGGGGATAAATGCAAAAGCACTCAAGAAGTGTAGCAAAGCCTTGAGCAACTGGAAACATATGGTGAAAGTAGAGATTGCTAAAGAAGGTTCATCGTACGAGACGATCAAGGGTCACTTTCTGCCTATAAAGGAAGAAGACTACGAAAAATTCAAGACTCATTGCGAAGACCCTGAAACCCATGCGAGGTCACAATATTTCAAGAGTCTTCAGAAGAAGAACGTCGGGATCCCACACCTCGGAAGTTTTGGTTACATCGGGAAGAGGCGAGTGTGGGATAAGGAGGACGCGGCACGTCCGGAAGGTCCGTGGGAGCCAGACCACTGGGAGGAGATCGAGGATCTGCTGGCACGTGACTACATTAGGGCCCGGTACACAAGACACCCGATAACCGAGAAATGGACCACGGACACCCCGACGAGGAATGTCATAAGAGAAATGGTAAAAAAATTATTTACCACCTTAATTAGCTTCTAATGATCAAGTCGCTAACGATTCACGTCGATCTTTTTGTAGAGGGAGCGACTAGGTCTTGCATCAAAAAGTGAGTCGTCATCTCAGACGTCGAAGTACGCGTGGGATACCCCTTTCAACCGAGTGTTGAACAAATTGAAGGGAAAGCCCTTGCACGACCCGCCGGAGTATGGACGTGTAGCCGACACCGGAGTCGGGGCCTCCTAGAACTACTACTACAAGGAGGATAAGGAGACACGTAAGTAGATAAGAAGGCTCAACACAGTGACCCTTGACGATGTGCACAAGGCGGTCGAGGCAGCCACGCGGAAGGCCAGAGAAGAAGTCCTGGCTGAGGCGGAACAGAACAAGGCTAAACTGGTCGCGACAGCCGTAGCTGCAGCAAAGAAGAGGCCAAGGAATAGCTTAAATCTACCTTTTCTGCCTTGGTACCGGCTATGCAGAAGTGGATGAAAGAAAATCCCAACGCGGATCATTTTCCACTTCCTAGCTTCATCGGGAGCAACTCGGTGAACACCAGCATCGCACCCGCACATGCAATCGGGCACGAAGTCGTCGCACCATCCATTGTCGCTCATAGCAGCCCCTCCTGCAGCTCTGGCATGCCCCATGAGCCTTCCCCATTAGCTGAGATCGAAGCTATCAAGGTAACTATGCGTCTCGCGGTCATCAACATATTCAATCTTCCATTTCTTTGACATTCGATCTCTAACGCCGCACATGTCTTCACAGGGCAACGATACTCCATGCACCCTCCTATTAAACATCGACGGCCAGGTAGTGGATGTTGCGAAGGCTTCACTCATGAATCCATTGGACCGGGTCTTCCACCACACTCCCATGTCCTACAACGTCTTAAAAGTTGTGGTGTCTTGTTTTCTATCAAACGAGTACTCTAAGTTGCCTCTTCCCGTTCCTAGTACGTGAGAAGTAGGACTGGAAGATCTTGGAGGATCCAAGGGTTGGGTGATATTGTGGCCGAAGGTGCTTATCTGTGCGGAGCCTGCCGGTGCAACGCCGAACCAAGGTAATGCCACTTTTACTCCACATATGCAGTTCCCATCCTTTGGCTTGGGCGATCATGGCAGCGGACGTGAAGGAGGTTCAATAGTACCGGTGGCTCACCATGCCACCCCCGTGGATCCATCATCTGATAACATGGAGGATGCGAACCCTGACCAATACCTCAACCTGAACCATACCTATGATGACGCTCAACCTGATGATGATTTTGAGCTCAACCTTGAGGATATGGATCTTGAAATACCCGACCAAACCCAAAAGGAACATGCTAGCCTTCAGTGCAAGAAGTCTTTGTTCGGAAAATTCTCCCTGGAGGACACGCCTCCTGATGCCTACACCCAGGACAAAGCAGCCGAGCAGCCACCAGACATACTAAGCCCAAACACAATGCTAACGGGCATCCTTGCAGGTTTTGCTGAAACACAACCTGGGCCTGGGACAATGAAGAAGCCGAAGCATAGGCAGAGAAGGAATAAAGGCGGTAATGCTGCTTCCATGAGCCAGCCACCACCGGTGACCCGGGTTCACGACAGTGTACCGGTTCGTGATGCGCCGGTGCTCCATATATCGGGTAGGTCGATGCTACCGGCGAATGCACTCAAGGGCTTAACGCCGGAGCTTAGGAGACTGCATGACCATGTCTTGTCTACGGAGCTAAGTCTTCTTCGAGCCCCTATTGGCACAACAGGATACCCGCTTTACGCGGCTAAGGTGCCCTGTAACAGCCCAGTTTTTGCAAAAATTAAAAATTTTGTTTTCGGTGTGAATTGTTTGATTGTCTGATTTCTTTGCGATGTTTGCATCCCCGATTTATCAATCGGCGATTAATTTTTCCCCTCTTATCTCGTATCAGACGGAGACCGACCCTTGCCAACCTCTCCTCTCTCCTCTCTCTCCCCAAGCCGCCCGTGGAACCCTCGCCGCCCGCGGACCCGAGGCCGCCGCCGCCTCCCTCCAGCCGCCGGAGCAGCCTCCCTCTACTCTCCGTTCCCTCCCGCGATGCCTCTCCTCCTTCTCCTCTGAACCCCTAACCTCCCCTCTCCTCCCTCTGCGCAGGAGTCGCCGCCCTCAAGCCGGAAGCGCCGCCGCGCCATTGACCGACCTCGGGAGCTCGCCGTCGGGACCCCGCGCAGCTCTGCCCCTCGCCTGGATCCGCGACGCCGTGACCCCGTGTCCCGCCTCCTCTGCCCGCGCCTCCCCTTGCCGGCAGCCGCGCTGCTCGCCGCCGACCAGGAGGTCGCCGCCGCCTGTCGGGCTCGGGTGGCCAGGACGACGACGGGGCACCCGCCACCAACCGCGCCACGTAGGCCCGAAGGCGGCCCAGCAGCCACAGCGCCCCAGCCCAGGCCGCCCCTCCTAAGTGGGCCGAGGCCCAGTAGGTGAGCGCCCCCCCCCCTTATGTTTTTTTTTATTTTGTTCTTTTTTTTCCTGCGCAGAGTGGGCTCGGCCCAGTAATGTTTTTTTTTGTTTCCTAGGCTTTTTAATTTGCAGTGTATTAGTTTTTTTGCGATGCTTATAACTTTTCACCGGTAGCTCCGATGGAGACGCTTTCTACATGAAAGTTGCTCCGTTTTGCGCGTAGATTAATAAAATGTTGTTTGTTGCCATGTTTGAGCTTGTTTACTTGCTGTTTGACTGTTAATTACACTGCTTGCCACTGTAAACTGCAATTGCAATAACTTTTTAACCGTTGCTCGGTTTAAAATGTTTCTTATATGTAACCTGACTAGAATTGCATGTAGATTGTGTTTATGTTGTTCTTGCTTGCTAATAAAAACAATAAAATATTGTTTAGGGCAAAACAGTACCAAATGCAATATTTATCGTGGGGTCCGTAATAGTTGGCATGTCTAGGATTTCACCCCACTTAAATTGAATAGGTTAGGTAGTTTATTTATGCTTCACCTCTTGCCATGTTTGTGTGTGATGCCATGCTTGAGTGCTATGCCATGTTAACAACCTTTGCTCACTTGTAGCTAAACAACTTGAACCATCGTAAAATGTGCGGTATCGTTGTGTGTGATGAGTACTCCACTTAACCTGTTAGTAACCGCTCTCGACGGTAGGTGCGATGTCTCGTGTTTCCTTCTTGTTGATTCTTGCTCGTGTTTGCTTTGTAGTAATAGAGTGCTTGCTCGTTGATTGCTTTCCAGTGTTTACCGTCTTGTGTGCTTCCGCGGGTACCTCTCGGAGACGATGCGAGCTTGCGATCAACTACACCTTCGGAACCCGACTTATCAACAGGCAAGGACTATACATTACTTATGATCCATTCTATTTCAACCAGCGGTTTGCATGCTAGTCTAGGTTAGGTTCGATGTTTGATCCTACCACATGTTTACAGCCTCTTTTAAACCGATACAGCCATGTCCCCTTCCAGCAAACCTTGTACTGCTATGTTACTATTGCTCGTTGCTCAGCCCCTGCTTAGTATGCATGCTTAGGATGCTACGATGTTACCCTGTTACTCCTTGGTTTGGGATATCACATTTATCATTATTATATTGTTGTTGATGATATGATTATTATAAATGTTGACTATATTCGACGAAGGATGGAAGGTCTAGGCTATCCCGCCCCGACGCTTTGTTCCATTCGAGTCACCTAGGATCTGAGTTCCGGGTATTGGTTTTAAGACTGAGCGTGCCTAACCGCGTGTGGGATTTTATGGGGTCCCCTTTTCTTACCTACCTAGCTTCAAACATTTCTAGTGGTGGCCCAAGCTGATTTACCATTTGAAACCGTGTGTGTGCTGGTCGGCCGCCAGTTGTTTTCAAACCAACCTGGACCAGTGAGGACATAGTTCCCTTGCTGGCCCACCTTGTCCGGCTGAGGACCCGGTGTCCCATGTGTGATTAACCGTATATCCAAACCTACAACAGACGGTTGAGACCAGATCGAGAGTGCGGCCGGCTCCTGAGATGGATGTCGACTCACCGGGGGCCACCCGGATTTGTTCGTTGTTAGTTAGAGAGACTTGTCGTTTCGGATCTCTTGGAACTAAATCATAAAATGGTTGCCTGTGACGGGTAGCAACTGAGAGAGATGGACGTGCGTGCGGAGCCTCGTAATGGGCAGTTGGTACACCCCTGCAGGGTTAAATCTTTTCGAGAAGCCGTGTCCACGGTTATGGACGACTTGAGACCTACTCCTTGTTCATAGACAACAACAACTGAGATAATCTTAATATAACTTGATCAACGTGTGTGTGTGTGCCTTGACTGCTTCTTCTTCGTCGGGATGCGAAGAGGAGGACAAGGATAGGATAGGTGTTATGCTTGCGTAAGTAGTTGATAGCAAGACTTGTTGGAGGCGATTCCTCATCGAATGCTTGGCTTCTTATCTTACTCTCTAGATCGTTAGCCACTTCATAAATGCTAGTGCGGCAGCAACCTCGCCACTTACCCCTTCCTTACCGTAAACTACTAGTTGTCCTAGAATGACGAGTGATGAAGTCCTTGCTGGGTCAGATGACCACTACAGTTGGATGCTGAGTACCTCTGTACTCATGATACTACCCCCAAACTCTTTTCAGGGTTCTTGATCGACAACAGGTTGGTGATCGACGTTTCACATGGAGACTCGACGACGACTAGTTAGGCGGATCCTGACGGAGGGTCTGGACCCGTGTGGTTATGGGATCGATGTTTTTCTCTTTGCCACTAGGCATTTGCTTGTAGTCTGTACCCAGACATGTATCTTCCGCTGTTGTATTGTATTTGAGGCAGTTGTATGCCGATTGTATGAGATGTTGTATCCTTGTATCTATAATGTTGTGATATCATGTTGGAAATCCGGGGCATATGTCTATGTCATATGTCGCGGTGGGACCGATATGTGCTTCGTCCCCGGATCTGGGTGAAAACACCTAGATCTGGAACAGTACCGCATATCGGGCCTTACATGCCCCCAGGCTTAGACTTCAACCATATTTGCCCCGCTGACTTGATCTTTCTTCGGTTTGATTACATCTTCGAGATGTTACACATGAGACGGGTCGATTTTACCTTCGTCCGCCTTTATGCGCTACATCTAAACTACCTGGTGAAGAAGGAGGAACTCTTACAAATAGTGTTAGCGTACCCATACTGTATGCCTTAGAGCTTCTTGAATCTAGGGGACGAGGAACGCAAGGGAGATGAGAAGTACATCACAAAATTCATGCTGGAAAATAAGGACAAGGAGATTATGCTTCTGCCGTATCATCCCACGTAAGTGATTCGTAAGACACTTTATTAACGCATCCAACTGTTACTTCGCACGTACGCATATGGATGTTAAGTTGTTGTTAAATTATTTTTACGCAGTCAGCATTGCATCCTTATCGTATTATTCCCACAAGTATCCCACGCACTTTATTTGGACTCAACCAAAAACCAATGTTGGGGATATCGCTTATCGGGAACTTATCGGTCGACCCAAGATAAGGGGTAAATCGGACGATTTATCGTTATATTGGGCCATTAATCGTCATATCGGGCCATTAATCGGCATATCAGGCCATTTATCGGCCAATTTATCTTATCTGTGAGCCACCGAGAAGGGATAAATCGCACGATTTATCGGAATATCAGAAGATATCTGGAACAGTGCCAAGAACAAGGAGAAGAAAGACTATACCCACATCAAAAAAGTTCTCAATAGAGCTCTCTTCACCTTCGGAAACACGGGTGGCTACATCAGAGTCCCCAAAAAGAGACAAGGTGTTGCATGTTTCGGCCATAATACTAACTTCTGCTGCCTCCAGCAACCGACAACAAGTGAGAAGGATGAATTCTACGTCATCCATCATATGAATGAGTTCAGAAGGGATCAACAAATTCTTAGAATGAAAATTGGATCCGATAGACATGTCATCGACTGGGCCAATAACCTAGCAAGCACGAAGGATGATGCTCTCAGACTTGAGTTCTACCGCATCCAAAATTCGCTCGTGACGATCATCATGAAAGATGTCGTCGAGAAGGATGGCATGTTCTACGCGGGGCCACGATCCCGTGAATCCGTCGACACTCGTCGATATTGGAAGGTTCAAGACCCAAAGCCTTTCACAAAGCTAGGTTCCGTCCTTACGGATATTCGAAAGTGATGATTGACGATGACGAGATTGTCTATTTTGTGTAGAGAGAAACTTTGAATTTCTCTACGATGAACTTTGTGATGTAATCGGTTATTTTAAACTTCTGTGCGCTCTAGTTTGGGTACGGTGAACTTTGTTATGTTTTACTATGTGGCCGTTTGTATTTGATAACATTTTAACTCTTTTATTCATGTTGCTTTATTATATTATATCATCGATATATTTTAAGTTTTTTTCTGACATATAAATCGATGAAGAAGAAGTGGTACGTCGTGTACATTGGGAGGCGTCCGGGAGTATATGATGAGTGGTCAGAGTGTCAGGCTCAAGTCAACCGCTTCCGAGGTAGCAGCTACAAAGGGTTCCAAAGCAAAAGCGAGGCCGAAGCGAGCTACTTAAGGTTCACGGTACTAGATGTGGAGAGGAATAAAAACGGGCTCAAAAACTACCTTCTACTTGCTTCTTTTTTTATCGCGATGGCTCTTCTCTTCTATAGCAAAATATTGTAGTTTCGATCCATCGTGAAACATGCATGTATGAATTGTATTGGAGACTTGTATATTTCATGATGATGTATTGGTCACTATGTTGATAATTGTAATATGTTGAATCACAACCAATGTGTGTGCTGCTACTTGTGTGATGTTACTTTATATGATGAAAATATATATATAACTGTATAAATGCAAAGAAAATAATTAGGATAAAATAAAAAATATGAAAATATCAGCAGTGCGGGTCCTGAGACCAGTAGCAGCGCGGGTACCCAAAGCTGAAAATTAGCTCTTACAGCGCGGGCTTGAAAGGCGCGCTTCAAATGGACATACACACCCACAGCGCGGGTTCTGGCGAGTGCGCTGCTAACTGCAGATTATCTACAGCGCATGTATCCTGCGCTGTAGATGGGAGTTAGCTGCAGCGCGTTATCAGCAGCGCGGGGACCCCGTGTTGTTGATGGGCCTTTACCCCGCGCTGCTGGAGGCTATTATCCTAGTAGTGTCCAGTGTCGTCCTCCCCACAGAATTAGGCCGATCGATGTTGCACAACGGGACGACACATCAGCGCCGCCGGCGTTCGACGAGCGCGATGACAAAACGCGTTGGCGAACACGCAAACAGAGGAACAAGAGATAGAGGAAGGAAGAGGAAGTTGCGGCTTACCTTTGTGCGCCCTCTAAGCTCAGATGTTGTTGAAGTCGGTCTCGCACCGGCCTTCACCATCGGCGACGAATAACGTGGCGGTTCCGCCTCAGAATCGCCTCCCCCTTCTGCGAGCTTTGGGGATTTCAAATGCCAGCACCAAAGACTCGTTCGTACTAAAAGGAACTACGCGCGAGAGAAATAGTGGAATGGGATAACTGGCCATCGCCGTTCGAGCGGACGCCGGTTGTGCTGAACGATGCCGGTTTGCTGACGTTGCAACCGGACAAGCGTCATGATTAGCGCCCTGATGCCAACAACGAATCTGGCGTTTGGGCGAACCAGCCCAATGCCAAACGTTTGACACTTATCATTTGAGTATCTTTTTGATCGGATCGTAAAAGATACAAGAGGTCACGGGGATCAACGGAAGCAGAAGCAAGCAGCGCCGCGCCGCCGCCTAAGGAAAGTCAAACCCTAATCGCGAGACTAGGGAAAAAAACAAGGGCCTTCCCCTGTTATTTCGTGGTGTATTCATCGAGCGTGCTACCTTGCATCTCTAGAGCGGCGCGAGATCGAGTAGGCGTCCATGGCCGACTGCATCAGCGCCCTCCCCGACGACATTCTCCATCACGTGCTTTCCTTCCTCCCCGCGCACGAAGTGGTGCCGACGTGCGTGCTCGCGCGGCGCTGGCGCCACCTCTGGAAATCCGCCCGGGCACTGCGCGTCACCGGCGTCAAGGGGTGCACCAAGCCCGTATGGTTTCTCAATTTCGTAGATAGCCTGCTCCTCCTCCGCGATCCCAGTGCGCGCCTGGACTCGTTCAAGCTCCGCCTCGACTACAATGACTTCGACTTCGATTTGAGGGAGTTCCTGCCCAATAACAAGTTGCACGTGAACATCTGGTTCCGGCTCGCCCTGATGTGCAGACCTCGGGTGCTGGGGTTGCATACTGACGTGCCTATAGGGCTTCCCAATGCCCCTCTCATATCTCAGCACCTCACAAGGTTGGAACTTCGAAGCGTCGATTTGCACAGCAGCACGCTCGATTTCTCGGGTTGCCCAGCTCTGTTTCATCTCCGGATGGAGGATTGTTGCTACATTTGGGGTAACATCTCCTCTCCATTCCTGAAACATCTCAGCATTATGTACGGTTATTTTCGAGCAGATCCCTTCCGTGCCCGGATCTATTTGCCAGGCCTTGTTTCCCTGGAGTTAGACGGGTTTTTTGGTAGGACTCCGGTACTGGTCGAAAGCATGCCACAGTTAGTTTCAGCAATTGTTAGAATTAATATCTGTCATGATTGTTGTCCTAACAATGACTCTGGAGGTTGTGATGATCCCCAATGTGATGGATGCTATGATTCTCAACGTGGAGCTGATGACTGGCATGACAAGTGTGTGCTCTTGAAAGGTTTATCCCAAGTTACCGAGTTGGAGTTGTCAGTTCATTCCGAAGTGGTATGCATGCTTGCTTGCTCCTGTTTCAGTTTGTAATATAGTTAGATTCAGTTTTGGGACCTTATGGCCTTAGGAATCTTTATTCTAAGCTTCTGGCCTCAAGCATTTTTTAAATAAATAGTAAGCGATTCATAAGTTACATACATCTAGGGGAAATACATACATGAGTTCTAAACTTCTCGCATTACGGTTTTTTTTTTCTAAGAATATGTGCAAGCACGTGTTTCATATATTTATAGAAGAGAGGGTAAAGACAACCATCCACCATTTTTACAAGTTGGGCACAAAGCATTATTCCAGTACCACATATGCAGCCAAACAGTTCATTACCGTTCCATCACATGGTGTAATCACATCTTGTACTGCAAAATTTGAGCAAATTACTTATGCTATATTGGTCCTTTGCGCAGTTTATTATCAACAGGGACTTGAAATTGTGCCCTGCATTCAGCAAGTTAAAGACCTTACTGCTCAGCGAATGGTGTCCTGGCATTGCCGGTGACCTCAATATATTAAGTTGCTTCCTTAAACATTCACCAGTTCTCGAGAAGCTTACTCTCCAGCTTTCTGAGGTATTATATCCTTTACATGAACAACCATGTGTTACTGAAGTTGATTACCATCCATGGTTCACTGATGTAGTAAAATATTTGATGATTTAGGAACCTAAAGTTCCAGTGGAAACACAGAGAAGTTACACTCCATCAAAGGAATCACTTGCATTCAGCCATCTGAAGATCGTTGAGATCAAATGTGAAGAAGTTGATGGGAGGGCTCGCAAGGTTTTGGACACCTTGGGCATCTACAACATACCACTTGAGAAAGTTAATATCCAACGGACTAATAAAACTTCTGAATATTAATGTGAGTTGTGGTCAACAAATCAGTTCGGAAAACGGACATATTTGTATTCCTTCATTAGACTTTGTTCTTCTGGATTATGATTTATCAATTCTATTGTATTATGATGCCATCTGGAAGTAAACTTGAAATAACGATTATTGCTTAAATCCTTATCGTAAGGAGATCTTCTCTTTTTATTTTTAAGGTTAAATAGGAGGAGCTCTACCTTATTGGCATCATATATTAGGAAGATAAAAGTATGAGATCAAGAGAAAGAAAGTAGATCGGTTGTGAGAAGGCACTGACATACACATGTGTAATTTCATTTGGACAAATATTCTTAAATCCCAGGTTTTCAGATTTGAGAACATTTGGCTTGAACACCAAGATTTCAAGGAGGTGGTTCAAGCTCCTTGCAACCAAAATACCCATAAAATGGGAAGTGCAAAGCTCATCACTGCTAAATTTAAAAGGCTTGGAAATTTGGGCCAGAAAACTCTCCAATCTTACAGGAATTAGTAAAGCTACAAATGATATCATTTTCATGTGGGTGTAACTGAGGAATGAGTAAAATACATTGGCGATCATTGAACTTGTGTTGAAAGCTCTCTTTAGTCACTGTGTTTAAGAATACGTTCAATATGGTCATTATATACGACTACTGGTGGTTATACGGTCACTGGTTTACCATCTAACTTTGTATTTTCTTAAGTTCATCGATGTTCACATACGCTTCTATTCTTGTAGACTATGTTGGGCCTTCAAACGCAGAGGTTTGTAGGACAACAGCAATTTTCCTCAAGTGGATGACCTAAGGTTTATCGAACTCAGAAGTAGAGGTTGAAGATGGTCTCGCTCAAGCAACACTGCAGTTAAGATACGAGAAGTTTCTTGTGTCCCCAAAACACACGTAATACAATGGTAAATTGTATAGGTGCACTAGTTTCACGAAGAGATGATAAAATATGGGTGATAGGTGTGGCAAAACAAAGTAATATAAATATGTAATAAAAATTACAGCAAGCAAACAAGTAGTAAACGTGAGCACAAATGGTATTGCAATTGTGGAAACCCTAAAAATCGAACCCCTTTGACTTTTATTTATTCTCCCGTCGAGGAAACCCTAGACTACATACTTTCACTAGTGGCAACTCCCAACAACATTAACATAGTTTAATCACATGATATTTCCACTAAAACATGAATGGAGACGTAACTCAGAGGTCATTCTTTTGAGACCAATAGAGGACAATAATTGTGTAGGGCTACAAGAGCACATCTTAGAGTTCGTAGTTCTCATATATGGATTTTCCAATGTCACCGCGGCCATCCAAAGAGAGTACCACAATCACCTCAACATATCTCAACGATAGTCAAAGACAGGCACCAAGAGACTCTCAATCTTCAATCAATTCATAATAGAAGAAATCAATCATGAAAATATTATTCTAATCTATGTCCAATAGACCCACTATCACCATGGTCTCGGAGATTATACTACATATAGACAAGTGAGTACATCAAATTCAATACATAGAAGAAGGGAAACATCATGGGATCATCCTAGATTAACATAGTTTATGATCACAATCAAGATCACATCATGCGAGAGAGAATTAACCACATAACTACTAGTAGAAGACCTCAGCCCCGCGGAGGAACTACTCCCGCATCATGGAGGGAGAAACGTCAATGGAGATGAATCCGGGGTCACTTCCCCATCCCGGCAAGGTGCCGGGGCAGGAATTCTAGTCCCCCGAAGCTTTTTGGCGATGGCGATGGAGATTGGAATTGTTTCTGGAGAAAAGGGTTCCGGATTCAGGGTTTTCGCGTCGGGAGTAAAAATAAGGGCCAAAGGGGGTGTCAGGAGTGGCCCCCCTGGCCCAGGCGGCCAGAGGGCGCGCCCACCCCTAGGCCGTGCCAGCAGGTCGCCTGGACGGGGGGGTGGCCCCTCTCCGACTGTCCTTCGGGCTTCTGGAGTCTTCCGACTTGAATATTTTTCTGGATTTTTCTGAGCACTTTTATTTTTTTACCTTTTTCTGCAATGCACGGATAAAAAAAACAGACGGAAACTAGCACTGGACACTGAGTTAATAGGTTAGTACAAAATATGTTGTAAATGATATAAAAGTGCATCAAAATGTATAGCAATATCACCAAAAGAAGCATGAAGCAAGCAGAAATTATAGATACGTTTGGTACGTATCAACACACGAGAAGTAAGTGAGTGCTCCGCGTATCAACCCGTACTGGATGTCCAGACATGGCCGCATGCCGCTGAGCTTAGAGCAAAGCACGTCTAGATGTGAGCACAGAAAAATAGAAGAAATAAAGATAGGAAAAAATATCGGTGTTTCCTAATATTTTTTTACGGATCCTCGACAACGCTTTTATTTTTGCCAGGCCGCTATTTGGACCGCAGTTCAGGCCGCACCCGCCACAATCCGGATCGCACTTCTTGCCGCAGTCGCCCCAATCTGGGTCACTAATTTGGTCGCAGGTGCTACCTAGCGATGAGGCGTTTGGGACGACGATCGCCTACGCCTACGCCGTCCTCGACCCCGTATCCGAGGCCGAGACGGGCGATCTCCTCCGCCAGGTGGCGGACTTCGCCGTCGACGCGAGCGCAGGAGGACAAGTGGAGCCTCCTCAACCCGTACCTGATGTACCATACTCAAACGTGGTGGCGGGCGCAGAGCTGAGAGCGAAGCTCATCGAGTTATGCCTACGTCTGATCTACGAGGGGAGCGGGCACACCATCTCGACGACTCCGGCCCTAGCGTCTGAGCTCAACCCCAACGCTTGTGATTTCAAGTCAATCCGATCCAAGCTTATTAGTGACCTGGGCTATCTTTGACCGGCGATGTCCCCGCGCTCTTCCATGCACGTGGCCTGCCTACTCAAGACGGGTGACGCAAAGGCGTGCACGATCGTTCTGGCCGGTGTCAAGGCCGAGACGCGGCGGTTCATGAAGAACCAGAGGCGGAGTGAGATCTTTCGTGCGCTGATTGGTCTCGCCGAGCTCATGCACAGCGACCTGATAGACATCGTGAACTCGGCCTTCGAGCCTGCTCCCAAAGAAGAGTCGACGAGTTGGACAAGTTCGAGAAGTTTGTCCGCGCCTTCACATATAGGTTAACTCTCAATGCTCGCGTCAACCTGTTTGGCGATTGATTCCCAGAGTCGGTCCAATAGGCCCGGGGCAAACATAATAAGTACATTTTTACTAAAATTTTATATTCATCTAGATCTTATTATTTGCATGTTATAGTCTTTTAAGCCTGGTTTATTTTGTCGGCATAGTTTAACCACATGGCAATATTAATAAATATTAGTTGTGTGTTTTGTGATTCATACTAAATATCATAGAAAGATAGTAAAAATGTATTTATAACAAAAAATTGAAGTATAACTATTTCTTCTACAATACATAATTTATACTATTTATGATAAAAATCTGCAAGGAGTATTATCCAACAAATATCACAATAGTGGTTTCTAGTATATGATTAATTAAGCATATGTATAGAAAATTTTAGAATATAAATTGAGTCAATAATATCATTTCTTTAATTCTTTTTAGGTCAAATTTGTCTATTAACAGACAAATTTTAATAAAAGTGTGCATACTTGGTAATTTGTATTGAGACAACAATGTTTAGAGTAATCATCAACAAATATAGAACTATGTGCATTCTATTAAGTTTTCATATGTACATTTTATTATTTGATATGCGTTTATACAAAATGTGCTTATTATCATCATTGTCTATAGAAGTCCCCAGCCATTGTATGAAACAAAAATGTATAGCACATAATAGAATATGTAATTTTTTTAAAGTATATGGATTAAGTTATATAAATAGCATTGCAATATTTTATCTTGCGGAATATTTTTGGTTATATGTATTGATGTTAATTGTAGACATATTTAATAAGAAATCATGGTTAATGTTGTGCGTTGTTGAGCATAAAAGTTATTCATCCCTTAATTTTAATAAAGGGTATTAATATTTTATTTGTGTAAGTGATAATAGCATAGTTATTACTATATATATATTTTACCATTCCGGGTTGATCTGCTGATGCGCCTGTTCCAAGAGCCTTGTCGTCTGGGCGATAAATAGCTCGTTGAGCTGGCACTGGATACCTTCGCCAATGACGTCCTTTGCGGACTTCTAGACAGTGCGAGAATGGTAGCTTATGTCGTACGTCCTTCGCCAAGTACCTTTCATCTCCGTGAACGTTATGCCGGTTTAGCTAGCTAGGCGTCTTATGTCGTATGGATCTTAATGATGATTTGTTTGACATGTTGTAAGCACGGTGCAGCTCTTAACGGAGGATAGGCGGGCGCAGGCATTGGCCAAGAAGAGCCGCACGATACTGAAGCCCTTCTTGGGGACCCTGAGACAAGGCAACTGATGATGTCCATAAAGCAATTCTTGCCGAAGCTGCCTAAAGATGACTAGACGTCTAGACGTGACCGTGTTGTCTTGGTGTCGAATGTTGAGTACGCGACTACGAGGCTGATTGACATGCTCCTACAACTTACAATATTTTGAGGCTGATCGAGATATGTTGTCATCGCTTTGATGTGAAGTGCACATATCTGTACGCTCTATGTACTGTTTGTACTAGATATTTGATGTCAGTTTATGAAGAACCTGGCTTTGCAGCAAACAATGTTGCATACCAATTCGTCTACGAGGTTATTCTGATGGTTGAAAATGTTTTTTTGACATGCTAAAGATCCTAATTGGCTTGTATATAATTTGCTACAGTGATTTCTGAAAATCATCATGAAAACCGGCATCACATTTTTTTTCATCACTTATTGTGAACACTTGATTTAAAGATTGTCGTTGTCAACTCACGCAGAAGAACTGAATTGAAGGTTTCAGCATCCTTAAGCATGTTCACAATAATAATATCCCCCGAAAAAAAGGATACTATTATTATTGGCCTTCAATGTTATTGTACAAGCTTTAAATGACCAAAAATAATAACGTATACAATGTTGTATAAGCTTTAAATGGCCAAAAATAATAATATCCCCTGAAAAACAATTGAAATAAATATATTTTTATGGCCGAAACAAATATTTAATAACCGAAAAATGTATTTTTCCATCAAAAATATCTATTTCCCTGCAAAAAAATATTTTTTATTAGAATAAAAAAATTGGGCCCAAAAACACACAAAAATTCCCAAACAATTCTGCTGAATATCATTTTCCCGAATTGTTTTTTGGTTTTTTGCACCCAAAGTGATTTTTTTTGGGGAAAATAAAAAAATTGGTGGAAAATAATTATTTTTTGATAGAAAAGTGTTCTTCTCGGGGATTTATTTTGGGGGGAAATAATTTTCTGTAGAAAGTTTTTTTTCTCGGGAAATGTTTTTTTGTGCCCAAAATGATTTTTTTGGTTGAATAATAAAATTTTCATCAAAAAAATTTACGGGTAAAAAATAATATATTTTTGGCAACAAAATTGATCAAAAATCAAGTTTTCAAGGAAAATTTAATTATATATATATCCTGCATTTGTTTTTTGGGAAATGGAAGGGACTGATAGTACACCTCCATACGACAAGAAAATGAAAAATAAGCAAACACCTCCTTCCCCTGAAGAAAGAAAAAAGAAAAATCAGCGAACACCTCCTCCCCCTCAAGAAAAGAAAATGAAAAATCAGTAAATACGTCCTCGCCCACCTTAACAGGCGTACTAAAAACTTCATTACGCATGTTAAGGTGGGCGAGGAGCCGAGGAGATCGTCACTGATCAAAATCAGAAGGTGTTCACTGATTTCTCATTTTCTTTTCTTGAGGGGAAGGAGGTGCTCTCTGATTTTTCATTTTTTTTCTCTTCCGAAAACAGGCTTTTGCCCCCCTTTATAGATAAAGGACCGGAACAGAGTACACGGCCGAACGATACAAGACGGTGAGGTAACCCTCTTACAAGCTGGTCATAAGATACACGACGCACGCAGAGACCTACGAGGCCAACGAGAAGCACCTCGAGAACTAAACACACACACGCAACACCCTAGCACATCTAAGCTCCACGACAACGCCCTCAAGAGGGAAGACGACGCAAAACGTCGCCGCTGCCGAGTCCCACCGGACAAAGGTCTTCACCTGGAGCCTTGACCCGGGGAGAAGATCCACGATGACGTCTTCAGGAAGAACGCGGCACCCGCAGGTGTCGCCGCCGTCGGCGCCAAGGCGCAAAGCTTTCGCTCGGCAGCCCATCCGTGCCACCGATGTCGCCATAGGGTCACATGGAGGCTAGCCCCGAATCCATACCAGGACACCGCCCCCGAGTAAGCATGTCCGGGCTACCCACCGCTCTACCACCCGTTGCCCACACAAACCGGGGGAGAGCCACCATCACCACAATGGTGCCTGCCGGAAAGCAACCATATGGACCACCTTCCGGGGCCGCCGCCCCGGCATCCATTCCGCCAGATAGCGTCCGTCGATCCCGTCTCAACGCCATCGACCCCGGTGGAAAGAGCGACGACCATCCATCATCTCTCCACCCTGCATCAGCCCCAAAGCCTGGGTGGGCGCCTCCATCGCCGGATGCCCCACGCCTGCGTCTCCAACCAATTCCGGTGAACTGGGGGGACGCAACTCCTGGGCTGCCGACGGCCACCGGAGAGCCGGCCCAAGCCACTTGACCGAGCCAACTCTCGCAATGCCTAGCCCGAGTCCGCAGGTGCCGCTCCGCGACCCGACGAGCAGCTACCACGGCCACCACTTGCGACCATGCATCGTACCCGAGAGGTGAGCACGACCAACACCCGCGAGCACATCCCGAGCCATTCCCAACCGCGTCTACCCGAAGCGAACGCTTCGATCCGCCCCGGGCTCTGAACAGGCCCGCCCGAGCACGAACCCTAGATATGGCCCATCACCGAAGCGCGTGCGGCGGTGTCCGCCCAGCCCCGCGCACCGTCGGCTAGATCAAGAAGAAGACCGACTGCCGCCACCACCCTGCGCCGCCTCCAACCTGAGCCGTTCCAGCCCTTGTGGGAACCGCCTCAGCCCGCGCCGCTCCATAGGACAGACCGGCAGGGCCACCGCCGCCAGAACTGACGGTTGCGCCAAGTTTCATCGCCGCCCCATCGAGCACGCACCGCCACCACCAGACCCACCACCACCACCACCACCACACTGTCGTCCCCACACCACCGCACTCATCCACGATGGGAGAGAAAGGCCATGCCTTTGCAAACCCACGACCACCATGATCAACGACGTCCACCTCGACAGCCCCACCATCAACTGGCGGAGACCGGCAAGCCCAAATCGGTCCTAGGGACCGGATCAGGTCGGGAGCGCCCTCCCCGTCCCCCTCCACCCCGCAGCACCGCCCGGGTGCCCAGGCCTCAGGCACACAGGCCATCTGGCGAGGGGAAGAGGATGACCACGGCCCGGTGGCCATGGTCACCGTCTCCAAGGGGGGCAGGCCCCGTACAGGGTCAGGCCGCTGGCCGTCGGATTTGTGCCGAAGTAGGAGGAGCAGCGCTGTGAGAGGAGGAGGTCGCCGGCGTCCACGTTCGTCGTCGCCACCAGATTCGGCCCGGCCAGATCCGCCGTCCGCAGCCCGCCGCGCCGCGCCTGACGCCGGGGTGCTCCGCGCCGAGGAGCCGGCAGGAACCACGCCGGGTCGCCGCCACGCCGAGAAGCCCCGCGGGAGCCGCTCGTCCAGATGTGGCTCAGGTCGCCCGCGTCGGGAGGCCGCACGAGGAGGCAAGGGAGGCCCCGCCGCCGCCGGCACCGGCCGGGCTTCGCCCGGTCGTGCCCTGTGGCGGCGGCGAGGGAGGGGCGGAGGAAGGGGGGACCGGCGGCGGCGGATTTGGAATCGTCTCGCGGGGGCGACACGGGAGACAGGGATTTGAGGGGAAGGAGGTGTTCACTGATGCCTCTAAGGCGCTGTTGGGCACACAAAATCAAGAGACTAGCTGGGCTTCGGTGCAACTCTCCCTGTGAAACGTATAAAAGGCATAATGGTGCATAAAAGTTGTAGCCGCCATCTCAAATGATACATCGATACGAGTTATTTTTTCTGTTTTTTACAAAAAAAAATAAGATACGCAGCATTTGTGGTCGTTAAATGGCAGTGATCGGACAGCTCGCGTAGGACCGACCAGGGCAGTCCGCCGGCCCACCGGCGCTTAGCACCGTCCTATAAGCCCAAACAAATCTTTGTACCGGAAAGTTGAGCGCAAATCTCGGAGCAGCAACAAACAGTTCCGAGGTGTATTCATCAAGCACGAGACCTCGCCTCCTTGGGGCGGCGCGAGATCGAGAAGGCGTCCATGGCCGACTGCATCAGCGCCCTCCCCGACGACCTTCTCCACCACGTTCTTTCCTTCCTCCCCGCGCACGAAGTGGTGACGACGTGCGTGCTCTCACGGCGCTGGCGCTACCTCTGGAAATCAACTCCGGCACTGCGCGTTAGCAGCGGCAACGAGTGCACCAAGCCTGCTTGGTTCCTCAATTTCGTAGATAACCTGCTCCTCCTCCGCGACACCAGCGCGCGCCTGGATTCTTTCGAGGTCGACTTCGATTTCCTGGAGTTTGTGCCCGACAACGAGGAGATCGTCAACAGTTGGTTCTTTAGCGCCTTGTTGTGCGGACCCCGGGTGCTGGCGCTGCGTCCCGACATGCCTATAAGCCTTCGCAATGTCCCTCTCATATCCCAGCACCTCACAAGATTGGAATTTCAGAGTTTGAATATGAACAGGAACACTCTCGATTTCTCGGGTTGTCCAGCGCTGCTTCATCTCAGACTGGAGCATTGCATCATTTGGGGCAACATCTCCTCTCCATTCTTGAAACATCTCAGCGTTATCTACAGTTATTTCCAGACAGACCCCTTTCGCACCCGGATCTATCTGCCAGGCCTCGTTACCTTGGAGTTAGATGGGTTTTGTAGTAGGACCCCCGTACTTGATGAAAGCATGCCACGGTTAGTTTCAGCAATTGTTAGAATTAATATCTGCCTTGATTGTTGTCCTAAGAATGACTGTGGAGATTGCGATGATCGCCAATGTGATGGATGTTATGAGTCTCAATGTGGAGCTGATGACTGGCGTGGCAAGTCTGTGCTCTTGAAAAGATTATCGCAAGTTACCGAGTTGGAGTTGTCTGTTCATTCCGAAGTGGTATGTATGCTTGCTTCCACCTGTTTCAGTGTCTGATGTAGTTAGATTCAGTTTTGAGACCTTACCACCTTAGGAATCTTAACAATCTTATTCTAAGCTTCTGGCCTCAGGAAATTTTAAAAATAAATACTGAGTGTTTCATAAGTAACATACAACTAGGCGAAATATATACATAGTTCTAAACCTCTCGCATTACTATTTTTTTTCTACGAATGCGTACAACCATGTGTTTTGTTTGTTGGGTTTGTCTAGGGCACATTTAGATGTGCCCTAAGATAGATCACATCTAAGTTTTATACTATTAATTTTAAAACAAAATTTGTTTAAATATTTCCTAGCAAATCTGTTTGTATTACTTATAGAAGAGAGGGTAAAGACAACCACCCACCGTTTTACAATCCGGGCACAAAGCATTATTCTAGTACCACATCATTTCCGTTCCATCACATTCTGTAATCACATCTTGTACTGCAAAATTTCAGCAAATTACTTATGCTATATTAGTCCTTTGCAGTTTATTATCAACAGGGACTTGAAATTGTGCCCTACATTCAGCAAGTTAAAGACTTTATTGCTCAGCAAATGGTGTCCTGGAATTGCTGGTGACCTCAATATATTAAGTTGCTTCCTTAAACATTCACCAGTTCTGGAGAAGCTTACTCTGCAGCTTTCTGAGGTATTATATCCTGTACATGAACAACCATGTGTTACTGAAGTTGTTACCATCCATGGTTCACTGATGTAGTAAATATTTGATGTTTTAGGAACCTAAAGTTCCAGTGGAAACACAAAGAAGTTACACTCCATCAAATGAATCATTTGAATTCAGCTATCTGAAGATCGTTGAGATCAAATGTGACGAAGTTGATGGGAGGGCTCACAAGGTTTTGGACATCTTGGGCATCTACAACATACCACTCGAGAAAGTTAATATCCAGCGAACTAATAAAACTTCTGGATCTTAATGTGAATTGTGGTCAACAAATCAGTTATGAAAACGGCTATATTTTTATTCCTTCATTAGATTTCTTTCTTTTGTATTATGATTTATCGATTGTATTGTATTATGATGCAATCTAAAAGTTAACTGGAAGTAAAGATTATTGCTAAATTCCTTATCATAAGAAAATCTTCTCTTTTTGTTTTCTATGTTAAATTCAAGATAGCAATAGGGCCCCGAAACCAGCGTCCCCGTGGGTTTTTACCCTATTAGGGGACTGGGATGAGGGTTTTTCTAACCCTGTGGAGCTGCTGTTGGGTTAAACTAGTAGAAGAAGAGCGCGGCGTGACTGTCTGTGTTTAGGTTTGTATGAATTAGTATATCTAATTACCATTAGTAAGTAAAGATCGTACATAAAATGGAGGGAAATTTATTGTTTAAATTGTTCTTCCTATTGATCTATCATTTATTATGTATGAAGAAGGCACACATGAATTACATGCATCACCCAGCACCTGAGATATTAATTCACATATTGTATGATAAATATGCTTCCTTGTAATTCGACATGTTTTCATACAGTAAAATTACAATGAGCTCTCATATTTAGTCACTGGCATTTATTACCACTTTACTGCCAAGAGCTTCTTTTGTATTGGTGTTTTTAATAATAGCATCCATTTGCCTAGGTTCTATCTGGGGAAAAACCACAAAGAGATAACTTTATTTGATCAAATAATTGAAATATGATGTATGGTACATGAAACAGTACCATGTTCATAACCCTTGAAGTTGCTAATAATGATTTATTTATTTTGAAAAGCAAAGCAAATTTCTGAGCCACAATGCCGAATATATGATTTTAAGAGAAGAAAACTGCTAGTTTTTAGTTTAGTTTTTTTGAGGGTAAAAACAATCTCACTCATACCTCAACAGGATTACAATCATTCACACTTAGGGCTAAGGCATCCGGGGGTCCCGAACCATGTCATGGTTCTCCCCTAGTTTTTAGTTTAGTTGACATGTAATGGAACAGTGCGTTTATGGAAGAAAAAAGTTCGCAAAAAAAGGAAGAAAAAAGTTCAAAATTATTTTGATCTCTTACTTAACACTAGTGGAGAGACCCCCTTTCGTCCAGCCCAAAAAAGGCATTGCTCCCGGTTCATTTCAGAACCGGGACCGATGCCGGGCAACGGTCCCGGTTCGTCTGGAAAGGGCAAAGGTCCCGGTTCATGTGGGGCAACGGTCCCGGTTGTTGCCACAAACCGGGATCAATGCTCTGGCTACCAACACGTGGCGCACTGCGAGGCATTGGTCCCGGTTGTTGGCAATAACCGGGACTGTTGCCCTGGCTATATAAGCCCCCCAACCAGCACTTTGCCATTTTGCCTCAAAAAATTTCAGGATTGTGGTGGGGTGGGGTGGGTGCTAGAATTTTTTTCCTTTGATTGCACCCCAGGTGTTCGACGAAATGTCCGAGCCACACTTAGATCCTCAGAACACCGTATCCTCGGCCGAGGTTAGCAACCTTATCTTCCCCATCTGTAACTGATACAAAAATACTGCACGTGTGCATATATAGTGGTCTTTTCACTATTCACGAAGTTATTGTAATGGTTAATTATATGACGCAGATCGAAGCACGGATGCGATGGATGTACAGCGATCGACGCGGGTCCGAGTTTATTACAAACCTGCATACATTTCTCAATGTGGCTAATGCAAACAAAGTGGATAATTTTATGCCTTGTCCCTGTATTGACTGTCGGAACGTGGCGGAGTACTCTTCCTCAAGAACACTTCAAGGCCACCTGCTTCGAAGAGGTTTCATTCCCGGATATTATTGTTGGTCCAAGCACGGAGAAAGAGGGGTTAGGCAGGAAGACAATGAAGAAGAGGAGGATGATGATAGCTATCCTATGTCCCCTGAAGAATTCGGTGACACTACAATGGAAGACAATGAAGAAGATGGAGCTCCTCGAGGTGACAATGAAGAAGAACAACGGGAATCGGATGAGGCCGCTGATGGTCTTGGTCGGGTCATCTCTGATGCAAAGCGAGACTGTGAAACAGGAAAAGAGAAGGAGAAGTTGGAGACCATGCTAGAGGATCACAAAAAGCCCTTGTATCCAAATTGCGAAGATGGCACCACAAAGCTCGGTACCACACTGGAACTGTTGAAATGGAAGGCAGATTTTGGTTGTTCTGACACCGGATTTGAGAAGTTACTGCAAATAATGAAGTCGAAGCTTCCACCGGATAACGAATTGCCCGCGACAACACACGAAGCAAAGAAGGTTATCTGCCCTCTAGGATTAGATGTGCAGAAGATACATGCATGCATTAATGACTGCATCCTGTACCGCGGTGAGTACGAGAGTATGGATAAATGCCCGGTATGCACTGCGAGTCGGTACAAGATCAGACAAGATGACCCTGGTGATGCTGAGGGAGATGACGAGCCCCCGAGGAAGAGGGTTCCTGCTAAGGTTATGTGGTATGCTCCTATAATACCACGGTTGAAACGTCTGTTCAGAAACAAGGAGCATGTCAGGTTGCTGCGATGGCACAAAGAAGACCGTAAGAAAGACGGAAAGTTGAGACACCCCGCTGATGGGTCGCAGTGGAGAAAAATCGACAGAGGCCACTCAGACTTTAAAAATGAAGCAAGAAACTTATGGTTTGGTCTAAGTACAGATGGCATGAACCCTTTTGGAGAGCAGAGCTGCAGTCACAGCACCTGGCCTGTGACTCTATGTATCTACAACCTTCCTCCTTGGGTGTGCATGAAGCGGAAGTTCATCATGATGCCAGTGCTCATCCAAGGACCGAGGCAACCCGGCAACGACATTGATGTGTACCTAAGGCCATTAGTCGATGAACTTTTGGAGCTGTGGGCCAAACCAGGTGTACGCGTGTGGGATGAGGACAAACAGGAGGAATTTGACCTGCGAGCGTTGCTTTTCGTAACCATCAATGATTGGCCCGCTCTTAGTAACATTTCAGGACAGTCAAACAAGGGATACAATGCATGCACGCACTGTTTAGATAAGACTAAAGGTATATATTTGGATAAATGTAAGAAGGTTGTGTACCTCGGGTGTCGTCAATTTCTGCCGCCCAATCATATCGTGAGAAAGAAAGGCAAGCATTTCAACGGTGAGGCAGATCACCGGAAAAAGCCTAAGCTCCCTAAAGGTGCTGATGTATTTGGTATGGTGAATGACCTAGAAGTAATCTTTGGAAAGGGTCCTGGCAGTCAATCTGTTCCGAAAGACGTCGTTACCGGACACGCGGCCATGTGGAAGAAGAAATCTATATTTTGGGAGCTACCCTATTGGGTAGAGCTAGAGGTCCGTTCTTCAATCGACGTGATGCACGTGACGAAGAATCTTTGCGTGAACCTGCTAGGGTTCCTGGGCGTGTATGGGAAGTCAAAAGATACACCAGAAGCACGGGAGGACCAGCAACGTATGAAAGACCCATACCACAGGCATACTGATAAAGGGCGTCTAAGCAGCTACGCTCTTACCAAAGCAGAGAAGGAAATCTTTTTTGAATGCCTTAGAAGTATCAAGGTCCCGGCAGGCTTCTCGTCAAATATAAAGGGAATAATAAATATGGCAGAGAAAAAATTCCAGAACCTCAAGTCTCATGATTGCCACGTGATTATGACGCAGTTGCTTCCGGTTGCATTGCGGGGGCTTCTACCAGAAAATGTTCGAGTACCCATTGTGAAGCTATGTGCATTTCTCAATGCAATATCTCAGAAGGTAATCGATCATGCAAGTCTGTAAAGGCTACAGAAGGATGTGGTCCAATGTCTCGTTAGTTTTGAGTTGGTGTTCCCCCCCGTCCTTCTTCAATATTATGGCGCATCTGCTGGTTCACCTGGTCGACGAGATTGCCATTCTAGGTCATGTATTTCTACACAATATGTTCCCATTCGAGAGGTTCATGGGAGTTTTAAAGAAATATGTTCGTAACCGTGCAAGGCCAGAAGGAAGCATCTCCAAGGGCTATGGAACAGAGGAGGTCATTGAGTTCTGTGTTGACTTTATTCCTGACCTTAAGCCGATTGGTGTTCCTGAATCGCGGTATGAGGGGAGACTGAGTGGAAAAGGAACTCTAGGAAAGAAAGCAAAGATATTTCAGGACGGGCATTCTTTGACTCAAGCACACTACACAGTTCTACAAAGTTCTATCTTCGTCCAACCGTATATCGAGGAACACAAGAATGTTCTACGCTCCAAGTTCCCGGGGGAGGATGACCAATGGATTCAAGTCAAACACATGGAGACTTTCAGCACTTGGTTGCAATTACGTCTCATGCATGACACCACTATTGGAAATCAACTCTACTTGTTGGCCGCGACACCGTCTGAGACTGTATTGACTTTCCAAGGGTACGAGATAAATGGGAATACATTTTACACGGTCGCCCAAGATAAGAAGAGCACTAACCAAAACAGTGGTGTCCGCTTTGATGCAACAAACGAGGATGGTACAAAGGACACATACTATGGTTACATAGATGAGATATGGGAACTTGACTATGGACCTACTTTTAAGGTCCCTTTGTTTCGGTGCAGTTGGGTCAACATGAATGTAGATGGGGTAAAGGTCGACCAGCTGTACGGAATGACAACAGTGGATCTCAAGAATCTTGGTCACACAGACGACCCATTCGTCCTAGCCAAAGATGTGGCTCAGGTTTTCTATGTGAAGGACATGTCTTCTAAACCGAAAAAAAGGAAAAACAAGGATATGAATACATCAGACAATGAGCCCAAGCGTCACATAGTTCTTTCAGGAAAAAGAAACATCGTGGGAGTCGAGGAGAAGACAGACAAGTCCGAAGATTACGATAAGTTTCATGAAATTCCTCCATTCATAGTGAAAACTGACCCAACTATCCCATTAAGCAATGAAGATGCTCCGTGGTTACGGCCCAAGAAGCGATCATAAGCAATGTAGGAAACAAGTGATGTGTAATAATGTATTGAAACAAGAGATATATCAACAAAACACACGGTTTCGCCTGCATACAGCCCAACTGTGGCTCGTGAGTGCCCGCACATCAAATGCACCGTTGGGCGTATGCAGGCCAATCCGAATGATTTGTATTTGGTCGATAAACTGAATGATTTCTAGATATATCAACAAAACACACGGTTTCGCCTGCATACAGCCCAACTGTGGCTCGTGAGTGCCCGCACATCAAATGCACCGTTGGGCGTATGCAGGCCAATCCGAATGATTTGTATTTGGTCGATGAACTGAAGGATTTCTAGATATATCAACAAAACACACGGTTTCGCCTGCATACAGCCCAACTGTGGCTCGTGAGTGCCCGCACATCAAATGCACCGTTGGGCGTATGCAGGCCAATCCGAATGATTTGTATTCGTACACACCAAGTGTCCGAGAGGTGGGATATATATAGCGCGAGACTTTAACTGTGTACAGGCCAGTTCCCAGATCCAACGACTCACAAGCCGGATCCAATGACTCACAAGCGCTTAAAAGAAACACGCGATCCGTGTACTTCTTCCTGATTGGTGGGATTCAGACCCGGCACTAGTAGACAGACCCCCCTTTCGTCCAGCCCAAAAAAGGCATCGCTCCCGGTTCATTTCAGAACCGGGACCGATGCCGGGCAACGGTCCCGGTTCGTCTGGAATGGGCAACGGTCCCGGTTCATGTGAGGCAACGGTGCCGGTGTGGAATCTTGCAAAACTCTTTGTATATCTCTGATGAAATGAGTACTTGTGCACTTGGAAATGTTTTTTTGAAAAAATAAAGAGCAATCTATCAAGCACTTGTAGTTCAAATTTCACCCCGTTCCAGCTGAATTGGCGGCAATTTGTCTTTTTTAGCAGAGGTGCATAAGAAACATTTTACATAGAAACTTTTGTAAATTGTTAATAAAATATGGTCTAGTATAATACAAAAATGGGTTGGTTCAAATTGACATCAAATATTTGGTAGATCCTTCACAAAAAGACCCTACTTTCGGCACTCGGAAAATGAAAAATGGATTTTTCGTGCAACGGAAATGAAAACTTCCTTTGGAAAACTTGTTGGCCATTCAAATATACACACATGAAAAATATGAGATCATTTGGGGAAACTATCATTTCAAATTAGCTATAACTTTGGCCATTTGGCTTGAAAGCCATGAACCTTCATACTCAATAGCCCATTTTGAGAAGACTTTTTTAATAGTTTTGCATTATTCCAAGTTTGTTGGTTTGTATGGTTACTAGGACATAAATTAGGATGCAACGCAAAGGTTTTATATTTTTTTGATTTTTTTTGAATTGTTTAAGCACCGATTTCAAAATGCGATCAAAACGGGGGAGGGGGGGCATGGCCGGTGATAGCTAGGTGTGGAATCTAGCAAAACTCTTTGTACATCTCTGATGGTGGAAATGAAAACTTTTTGCTTTGATTGGAAAACAAAAACAAAAAAGTATAGCAATTTCATTATAGAACGTCAACGGAAGAATACTCCACATCCTGTACACCATCAAGGCAAATTGCAGACGGTCCGCGCCTGGTTGACAGATCTCGCAAGTCTGCCAACCAGGCGGGAACCGTCTGAAATTTCCCCGGACAGAGTAAAGGATACAGATGAATTTCTCCGTGTACGGCCTTTAGTGAACTTGCTATGCTACGATAAGTCCACGTGGACCTGTGCTTATAAACAGGTCTAACTCCACTTCGGTTAGCGAGGTGGTACTAATTTACTGGGTCTTTGGTCCCGGTTGGTAGCCTCAACCGGGACCAAAGACTCAACGGTCCCGGTTGGTGCTACCAACCGGGATCGATGACCCTGGTGCGACGTGGCAGCACCAGGCCCCTCCCCACCCAGGCCAACGGTCCTGGTTGGTAGCACCAACCGGGACCGTTGAGTCTTTGGTCCCGGTTAATGCTACCAACCGGGATCGATGGCCCTTGCTATATACCCCGCAACCTCTTCTTCCTCCCCCAACTCCACCAAATCCCCCAACCTCTCTTCTTCCCGCGCGGAATTCGCTGTCGACGCCGGCAGGCTGCCCGCCGATTCGCCGCCTTCGTCTTCCCCGCACGTGGACACGCAGCAGCAGAAGCCGCGGGCCGCCCGGAACTCGTCGTTGCCCCCCTGCTCCGCGTCGCCGCTGCTCCGGTCGGCCACCCTCGACGGACTCCACCGAGCCACGCCGCCCCTCTCCTCCGCGCGCTCCATGTGAGCCCCTCCCCCCCGAGCTCTCCCCTCCCTCTCGTTCTGTTACATCGCCGCCGTTCCTCTGAACCCACCTCCGGCCGTCGCTGCTGTCGTCGAAGCCAAGCTCCAGCGCGCCCCCGTGAAGCCCAGATGAATTGGATAGACGCGCGACATCACGGGCTACGCCCCAGTGCCCTCAGTTCCTCTCCCCGAGCCCTCTGGCCATATTCCGGCGAGCTCCGGCGCCCAACAGTGTCACCGCCGGCGACCTAGGCCATTAGGCCCTAACCAGAGGCCTAATTAACCCTTAACCCCCCCTAGCTGTGACTGACAGGTGGGGGCCCTCCTAGCTAATCCCTCTCTGTTTATTTTAAACAGAGAGATATCTCTCACTCACAGAAAAGTGGGCCCTGGCCCCCCTAATGGCCTATTTAATTTAAACTAAACAGAAACTTAACCCAACCCACTGACAGGCATGGCCCACATGTCAGAAACTTAATAAAATTAATTTAACTAATATGTCACTGACCAGTGGGACCCACTGGTCAGTATTAAAATTTAATATTATTAATATTAAATAAATCAATAAAGAAAATAGTAATTGATTTAAATGAATTAAACTTATTAAATTAATATCTTTTAATCCGTATATCATATCGAAAAACTTTATACATCATAATTGCTCAGAAAAATACAACGAATACGAATACGCTATCCGTTGGTCTACCGCACCCCTCTAACATACCGAACATCGAACCGCCCCCCTCCGGACCGTCAGTCCGATGATTCGTCCGGTACTGTTAAAGTGCCCGGATGAATTTATTCCGAACACGAATGTTTCTCAGAACAGATCAACTAGCGCGGATACACCCCCCTTATGTGTGTCTGGTACCCACGACACCTCCGGCTTGATCCCCCCCCCTCCGGACACCCTGTTCGGTAATCAAGTGTGAGATATCGAGGAGAAATCCTCGGGGCTCCACTTGATGTCGACTCCGTAGCTCCGCCTTAGGTCCCCGAGACACGGATGTCCTTACATTGTTTGCTATGATTGTCGTGTATTTACTGTTTCTCCCCCCCCCTTTAATCTTCGGTAGACTCTGCTGCTACTGTTGACTACACCGCTGCCGCCTACGATTTTCATTATAATAGCTTGCAATTCTTAATTTGCAGATACTATGGATCCAATATTTCATAGAGATGAAAATGAGGAAAAATTGCTTCACGATATGATCAACGACAATGAAGGTCAAGATGTCACCCGCCGGTTTCTGAACGATTCCGGTGAGGGAGACGAGTCTCTCCACCAAGAAGAAGCATCGGACGGGAGACAAGTCGGCTCCGGCTCCGCCTCCGGCGGAACCTTTAATCTCGAAAACACCGGCGAGGTTGATTAAAATGTTGTTAATTAAAATGCAGTTGTATGTGTACATGCATATATCAACACTCTTTCTTCTTTTAGCCCTCCGGATCCGGATCCGGCCATTCCTCCGCAAGACCGAAACGAGGCCCAACCAAAAAGTTGGTTGACAATGTGAGGTATAGGATCGAAGAGGTCGGTCCAGACGGCGAACCGTTAGCTCCGGATGATGTCAAGAAAAAAATTGTGAAGGCATGCGGAACTCTTGTGAGGGACAACATCCCGATCACCATTCGAGAATGGATGCAGCTAAAGGACCCTACAATCTCGTTTGTGTGCGACACCATGAAAGACAGGCTTTGGAGCATGCTCATGCATAATTTTCTCCTGCGGATGCCAGAGGTGGATAATCCAGCTCAGGAGGCGGCAGCTAGACTGGAGCTAGAGGCTAGAGTCAAGAAGTTTGCTCTCAGGAAGATGGCCGAGCAATTCAAGAATTGGAAGAAAAACTTGTACCTAAAATTTGTCAAGTTAGACAAGACTCCGGATTTCGAACACGGCTATGGTAAGATAAGAGAGCAGTGGGATGATTTTGTGGCGTACAAGAAATCGGAGCACGCACAGCAAAGGTCTGAAATAAATCAGACGAATGCCGCTAGGAAGATTTACCACCATAAAATGGGGCCTGCTGGCTACGCCGGTTGCATGCCTAGGTGGGAGGCAATTGAGGCCAAGTATTTTGATGCCGGGATCACTCTAGAGCCTACAACATGGAACGAACGGACAAGAAACTGGTTTTACGGCCATGGGGGCACGTTGGACCAAGATGGGAAGGCAATATATAACCAGTCACACATAGATGATCCCCTGCTGCCCATCGATGATATTAGAGATGCAGTACGTGATATTGAAGAGGGACGGTTCATTCCCGATAGAGAGGACGATGAGCTCACACGCGCCCTAAAAAATAGAGAACACCCAGGACGAGCACGAGGCACGCCAGGCTCCAAGTGTTGGAAACTTGCCTTCCCTTCGGAAAGCAAGAAATATCCAGATAAAAGCCATCAGAGGAGGAAGGAAAGGGAGGCAGCTGAGAAAGCGGCGGCTGAGAGAGTGAAAGTGGAGAATGAGGCTGAGAAAACGGCCACCAAAGAGCGGCTGCGTAATGTAGAAGAAGGCTTAAAGCGGGCGGAGGAGCTGATCGACAGACTTAGCCAGCAAAGTGGCGGCCAACCTCAACAGCTCTTGTTAGAAACTGGATTTGATGCTACCGGCGCCCCATCGAATCGGAAAAGCTCCCAAGCTTCCACGCAGCTGCAGCAGGATGATGATGATGCACTTACAATGGTTGCTCCTAAACGGTACCCAGTGGATTATATCACGGAGAGCACACATTGTGAGCTTAAGGTGCAAGTGATGAACTTAAAGTTTACGGTGGCGGTCGGCATGGCCCTATCAATCCCGGAGAAACCAACTTATCATTGCAACCCGACTCCAGAAGGGTACGCTGTCGTCATGGTGGATGATGTGATGGATGATTATGAGGAGCTGAAGCTGGACCACCCTGCAGGTGAAGATGGGGAGCTGAAAAAACTAGGAGAAGCAAAAAAGGGGAATGTTCTATGGCGAAAGGAGCACATCGTGCTTCCAGATTATGTGCCGCCAAGGTCACCCACTCTTCAGAAGAGCAATCCACCTTCGCCGCCACGTGACCATTCTTCACGGCAACCATCACCTTCACCGCCTCACCACTCTCCGGCTCAGCCGTCTCCACCGTCGCCTCAGGCATCTCCCCCGTCGCCTCAGCCGGCTGCATCTCCTGAGCCTCAGAGCCAGAAGCGGAAGCGTACCTATACTAGTAGGGGCAGCAATAAATCACCGAAACGTAAGCGATCACCCCTCCCAAAAGTTCCTCATCAGAATATGAAGAAGCTACCCGGAGAGATGACACCTGAGGAACTGGACGTGTCCGCAAAAATGTCTTATGAAAAGTGGAAGATTGATGTGGCCAACAAGAAGAAGCCGATAGAGCCATTGTTCCCGCTCACCCCAAAAGATCACGCCGCGTGCGCGAAACTGAAGAAGAAGCTTCACAACCCCATACCGCTCACATCAGACTATGAACGCTCTATTACAAAGTCGGCTGAGGCAAAAGAGCGGAGAGTCGGAAAAGAGATTGCCCAGCTCGGACTACAGAAAGAACAATCGATCGAACCGCTCGAAGTGCACACTTGTCCGCGCCCCCAGCAGCATCAGGTCGATGCGTATGATCCGAACAAAGATCCGGAGTTTATAAGACAGTACGGAGCAAAAGCCCACGCAGTAGGATTGTCTATTAGTGATTACCTGAGCCGTCTGGATGAGTTCGGGAACGACGAGGAATTCGTACCGGCATACAAATACCAATACGGGTATCCTCTCGTCAGACCCGAGTTAGTCAAGGATCTACCAACAAAGATGCGAAAATTGCATGAGTGGTACATGGAAAAATCTGCTAAATCCGAAAAGTGGATCTACGCTAAATTTCAGAACGAGCATTACGGGCATGGACAAGGCTTCGATCTGATTGAATTCTCAGAATTATTTCAGTTTTACAATGGAGACGCCATCGACAAATCTATCGTCAGTGCATATTGTCTGTAAGTACCATTAATTTCAGTGATCAAGCCTTTCTAGCTCAGTTCATTCGTTTCATGTACAATCTTACACTCATCACTAAACTAATTATATATGCAGAATGAAGATTCTCGAATGCAAGAAAGGACAAATCTATGATATTGGGTTCATTGACTGCCAGTTCGTTCATGAAGTAACTCTCAAAGAGAATCCCAACCAGACAGAGAACAACTTGTTGCAATCGTTGACGTGTTTTGGCACAAGAAGGGAAATACTATATCCTTACAACTTCGAGTGAGTGTTACTGTCTCGCACACATTCTATTTTGCTTGCTCGGTATTAAGCGTATAATTGACTCTTTATGCGTGTGCAGCTTCCATTTTATTCTGTTGATCATTGTTCCGGACGAAGGAGTAGTAAAAGTCATGGACCCGGGACGCAGATCTATGAAATCATGGGAGGACATGCAAGCATGCCTCCAGAGGGTTTGGAAACAGTTCACCGCCAAAACACCGGGTCTTCCGGCAAAGCTTACATTTGAATCACTGAATGTAAGTACTACTTGCTAGATCCGTGCATCTTTTTGATTCTAGTTTCAGTATAATTATCATGCTGATTATAATATTCATTGATCTCCGTTCTCGTAAAGTGTTTGAGACAGGGACCCGGGAATAACTTATGTGGATATTATGTCTGCGAGTTCATTCGCCAGACGACCAAAGAGACGGCCGCAACCCGAAACATAAGGAAAATTGAAGTACGATAAACAACATTCAATACTTTAATTGTGTTTAGTTTCATTCATATATATTGATCCCTTTCTTTTAATTAGATCGAACGAATGCGGGACGGTCTTCTACCACGAGAACGCGTGCGAGCAATTCAAGAGGAAATCGCCGGATTCTTATTAGACCATGTCATAGCTCCGACCGGAGAGTTCTTTCACCCTCATTTTTTGGAAGACAAGCGGCCAAGGACCGATGTAAATTAGATCGAACTCGTGTGAGTACCGTTGTGTAATACATGTTCGACCAAGCACGAGGAATGAGATGGTGTATATGATATATTCGTGACGATAATGTGTAATATATATTGTGGTTCCTTTCATTGTTGCTTTAATATATATATATGGTACCATTTAATTGAATACAAAACAGAAAATAAATAAATGAAAAAAAATCAGAAAATAGGGTTAAAAAGGGGGGCAGTGGAGCCTCTTCGATCCCGGTTCTTCCTATCAACCGGGACCGATGACCCCCCCCCCCCCCTCGCTGCGCGCTAGGCCACGTGGAGCCTCTTCGGTCCCGGTTCGTGGGCCAACCGGGATCATCATTGGTCCCGGGTGTGGAACCGGGACCGAAGGCCCATATGAACCGGGATAATATGGGGGTCTGTCCACTAGTGTAATGAAATGAGTAGTAAAACAATACTCCCTTCGGTCCTTTTTAGTCTGCACATAAGTTTTGTCCGAAGTCAAAGTATGTCTATTTTGACCAAACTTTTAGAAAAAAGTATAAACATTCACAATGCCAAATCGGTATGATTAGATTCATCATGAAATGCAGTTTCATAGTATATATATTAGATATTGTAAATGTTGATATTTTTTAGTACAAATTTGGTCAAACTTTGTAAAGTTTGACTTGACGCAAATCTAATACGCGGAGTAAAAAGGACCGGAGGGAGTATCTATGTAAATTCATTCAAGGGATAGTTTTGCAATATAAAAGATACTGCTACTTACTGTAGACCATTTTTTGGCCTTTTCTTCTTGGAAAACGTTTGCAATCAACCGAGATAGGTTACGTCGCGCGCTGGTGACCGTATTTTGCTACAATCGAGCAACGATGAAAGTTGCGATCGTAACGACTAAAATGTTACTATCTCAACAACTGGGACACTAAATTGCTACATACTATCTTCAATCCATATCATTTGTCGTTCAAACGGATGTATCTAAATATAATTCAATGTTAAATACATTCATTTAAGAGTAAACACAAAATATGTACTTACTTTGATCCAAATTACCTTTCGCTCAAATGGGTGTATTTAGATGTATTTTAATGATAGATACATCCATTTGAGAGATTGTGATCGACGACGATGACACTAATTTTTTGTTGCAACGTGCAACGGAGAAAGCTATCACTAACCTTTGATTTTGATGCAAGCGAAGATGATGAAGTATGACGATGATGGGTTACGAATTTACTGCAACCGGCAGTGAGAAAGCTATCATCGACAACCAAATTTACTGCTACCAGCGCTACAATAATGCCACAGTTCAACAACACCAAAAATTAGAAAAACAAAATACATATGAACGCAAGAAAATATTTGTTTACTGCAAGCGGACGGTTCAATTTACTACGATGATAATCGACTGTTGCTGCATGGAATTGATTGGCTAAAATTTTGGCCGGTCGATCGAACTAAATTTTGGACTTTTGATCAGAAGGAATCGGTTGTACTACCTTGTACTCATGGATTGATAAGCTAGAAAAATTATATCAGCGGTACAGGAGCAAATAAATGACGATTAGTTGTATACACGGAAGAAGCTCTAGCTAAGGCATAAAAAAGGAATTATGACATGCACACGTGCCAAGCAAGGAGAGAGTCACGGCCAGCACGGGGTGAACGATAGCTTAGCCGGTTTGTATAGTTAGTATATATAAAACCCGACATGTTTCACGGGTTTAAACCCGTTCCAGCAGTACCCGAACCCGAAACCCGACAAACCCGTCAAAATGCTACATTAACATATGGACCTTACGATCCTGCCATAACCTAGCCCCTCGTCCAAGCCCCAGCGCCCCAGATCCTGTCGACCACACCCCTCGCTAGGTCGCTCCCCAGTCCCACACACAGCACACCCTAAATCTAGCGATTCCTCCAGCCGTCGTCGCCCAACCTGGGCTCAATCCCGTCTCCTAGTCGCTTCCCTCCACGCTTCCCTCTGTCCCCAAGGACCAAGCATCGACGAAACCTATGGTGGCATCCTCACGTCCTAAGTCAGGAGAAAGGGCAGCGCCATCGGCTCTCATTGCAGCTGCCCTTCGCCCTCCTGTCTCTACTGCTATCCTGCGTGGAGGTGGTGCAGGTTGCGCTAGTGGAGGCCTTCGTGGAAGAGGGGGCGGGTTCCCCGTGGGTTCAGAAAACTCGACGGGTTTAGGGAATGGGCCGAAAATTGTCCCCGTGCACGGGGACGGGGACGGGTTTGGGCACGCAAAACCCAGCAGGTTTCATCCCCGTTGCCATCTTGAGGTTAAATAGGAGGATCTCTACCTTATTTGCATCATAGATTAGGAAGATAAAAGTATGAGATCAAGAGAAAGAAAGGACGTCGGTTGTGAGAAGGCACTAACATACACCATGTGTAATTTCCACTGGAAAAAACATTCTTAAATCTCAGATTTTCATATTTGAGAACGTTTGGCTTGAGCACCATGATTTCGAGATGGTTCAAGCTCTTTGCAACGAAAATACCCAGGAACTGGAAAATGCAAAGCTCATCATTGCTAAATTCAAAAGGCTTAGTAAAGGCTTGAATATTTAGGACAAAAAACTCTCCAATATAAGAGGAATTATTAAAACCATAAATGATATCATCTTCATGTGGGATGTAATTGAGGAATGAGCAACATGCATTGGCGATCATTGAACTTGTGTTGATAGCTTATTTTAATCACTATACGGAAATACAATCATTATATACGACTACTGGTGATTATACGATCACTGTTTTATCGTATAGCTTTGTATTTTGTTCAGATGATTGGTCAAACAGTTCAAGTGGCGCCTCGTCGGCTCAAGTTCTATCTTTGCCTTGTGGAGTCCACATGTAGGTGGGTTAGAGAAATAAATTAATGAAACTAAAATTATGAACCAGTAACCGGTGAACTCCTCGCCTTCTTGAGATCTTTCGCGTCTGTCAAGGCTCTAGTCACCAACTTCTACGCCTGCGGGTTTGAAGTCACCGCAGAGCTCGTCGTCCAACCTACCTATTTGCGTGGACATCCCCATGCGCTCCATTGCCTCCTTCTGGGACATGGGTCTCTCCCTATGTCCGACTTTTTATAAGTGCTCCTCAGTCGCAATGACGGCCAGTACAAGACAATTATTATCCTTATGGAGCATCTGCGGGATTTATGGGCACTCTGTCAAACACCTTCGAGTGGTTGGAGCCCCACGCCTTTAAGGCGATAAAATACGGGACTCCCCGTCATAGCACGTCAATACTGACATTGTTCTGCGTCAGTGCACTAGTCGGTGAGGAGAGTGGAGGCAACGTGAAGCACGAATGGCCTAAGGGTATCTTCAACTCTGACTCTCAAACCTCCCATAACTACCCGAACTTAATGGTTCGGGTCTATTTTTTCATCCAAGGTGATCCTATATCCGTCCATCGACCAGTCCGCATGTCCATTTCCCCGCAAATCTGACGCACACTGGGGCGGCTTGGCAGGCGTACGGACCATCATCACATCCGTGCCCGATACCGAGAAAACAAGGGAATTACTCTAGCTTTGACTTTGAAAGTTGCCTTTTTTTTAGTATCAGACAGTTCTTGCACCCTGAAGCCACCATATTTATTCGAGTGTGTACTCCTTCTAAGCATAGCAGTGTCCATGTGTGATTTCTCCAAAGAAACCTATTTGTTTAGCATATCAAGTTTGTCAGTCATATCCTCCACGCATGCAGAGGTAAGAGAAAAGTAAGGGTGTATTTGGTATGAGGATATGGCGGCGAGATGGGGTCGGTTCCTTTCCTAGTTTCCATTCCAGTGATTAGTTGGTGGTGGAATCGAAATCTGGTCATCCTCAAACAAGGAATATGCTTCACTAAGTAATACCACAAAATCAGTGGAATCACCTGGTTATTCATCTATTTCTTGCTAGAAAAAAATAGAAAAAACTCATTGTCACATGAAAGAGGTGGCTGGACTCAGATTCTTATCATCCCACCTCCAACCAAATGTATGGGTGGAACCAACCCATGCCATTTTTTTATCTCCAACCAAACCCAAGAATGGAACCAACCCATGACTCAAGAATGGAAACATGACATGCCATCCATTTTGGTCCTCAAACGAAACAAACCATATAAGAAGCAACAAGAAAGGACCATTGAAATTGTTGGGCCATAAAAAATAACCTGTAATATCATGCCCAAAATCAAACATGACAGCAGGCCCATTGTCCATATCAGAAGGATAACCAACAAACCACTCATTTAAAACAAATAGGTATTACCCGACAAATTATTCCCAAAAGCTATGATCAGTAAATATACCCTTATCCAAAATAAGGTTAAGATCCACAGCCCCAAAGATCCTAGAATAGTATGGTGGACATGACAGGCGGCAACAAGACCAACCATAGCACGAATCTTGGCCAAATTAAGAGGAAACACTTCAGCAAAATGTGTCTCGGATTGATTGGTTCTACGAATGAATCTACCATAAGAGAATCACTAGAGAAATTCCAAGAATTCAGAGCCATCAAGAACCATAAAAGATTGAGATGAATCCACAACTCTTAACAAAACAGACATTAAGAATATGAGAAAGTAGACACAGAATAAAAAGATCATAGTTGATCAGATCGAAGGAGGAGACTCGGCGGCATAGATTGAGCAAGGGAGAGAGATGAGGGAGAGGCGTCGCAGGAGCGTGAGACGAGTGTGTGATCCGTTCCACGGCATCGACCAAGGGAGCATGATGAGGTGGAGCCATATGAGAAAGAAATTTTGCTTAGCTAAGATACAACCCTTGCACGTGGCCATATGCAAAAAGCATGGTTAGACCAATCACATTTATGCATGAAGTCAAAATCATTAAATAAGATACAACATATAAGAAACAATGCATTGTGAGGGTTGTATCTTAAATTTTTATTGCTCCTATGATACTGTGCTAAGAAACAATGCATTGGGAGAGCCATTAGTCCTATTCGTATTGTTCAACCACAAGTTATTTAGAGACACTATAACCGTGAGGAGCCTTCGCACGCAATCACTTTCAGTCGTAAGATTGCTTATTTTCATAATTCTTGGTCGTTGGATGCACCAAGCAGGACGTCAAAGGTCCGCTGCTCCGAAAACAAAATCGAAGGCTTATTGTTTGATCCCCGATGAACGGTTGTGATAGGGCCATGTTTGCGTTGCGACGACTGTGCCTGATCTTTCCCACGAACCTCACGGCCTAATCGCATCCCACCCATACTGATCTTGACCTAGGCTGAAACTAGGTGTGTCATCGTCTTCGAGAGAGAGGGAGAGTAGTCTCTATTGCATCAACACAATCATCCACACTTTCAAACATTGCATCAAGTTTTATTCATATAAAAACAATAAAGGAAATAAAAATGAAAAGAAATAATATTGCAGGGCTTCCTCGAACACCACGCGGGTATCGTTCATGTAGACTAGCCTCGTAGAAATGGTAATGATCGGAGGTGACACGGTGAAGGGGGTGGGTGGCACAAAGGGAGGGGGAGGAAGTTGGCACCACAATAGCCACTGCCAACTTCGTTGGCGTCAGTCTCATTCGTGTCACGAACGCCCTTGAAGGGCGGACTTGTCCTAGCGGCTCTTGCGTCTTTCTCCATGTCAGCGCGGGTGGGGCGGCAACTCGAGGCCATGGTGTAGCCCTGGTGGGCAACAACGTCGACGTATCACAAGGTGAGACAGCTACATACGAGGGGGCTTTTTTAGGTGCAAGGGCTCCATACGGGTCAGGATGGGAATGGGCCGACCCGGCCCTGGCCTTGGACCTGGCCCTATGGCCTCAAGGTCAATTTGTGAGGCCGCGGGTCGACCCATTTCAAATAATAGTTGTGGCTTCGCTGACCCGATGGGTATTAGGGGTCGACCCAATTGTTTGTCTCCGAACCAGTACATAAGAAGGACGGTACCATTGAAGTAAAATGCGTGTTGCTTTTCTTCTTGAGCACACGCTCTAATTGTACAGCTAAGTAAAAAGAACTGAGATAAGTAATGAACGGACTGAAACTTTTCTTGACGGATGAAGATTTTGAATTCAAATTTTTTTTCTAAAGGAAGATCCATTACGTGATATTAATACTGATAGTTGAAACACTAGTAAAATAGTACTGTAGAAGTAGGAGTACAAATATATTCCAGGGATTCAAGTCAAGCAATTGTACAAGCATCCAACCTATGATGCATGCATGCAAATAACACAACTAATCAGCTGCTGCTACTGCTTGTTGTAGTTGGCATCGAACTAGAAGCACTTACGCTGGCGGGAGGCAATGTCGTCTACGTGGTCGAGATGGCTGGCCGCGTCTATAACAGCGTAGCTGTGACATACGAGACTACCAGATGGGTCGGCCCTGCTGATCCAACGGGTTACATGATGCCGGCTCTATTGACCCAAATTCTGTTCAAGGCCGACCCACATGCCCCATTGGTCTGGAATTTTTGGGCCGGGTCAATGACCCAGCGGGTCGACCCGACACATTCCCATGCTGACATACGGGCCGTGGCCCTCGGAGAAGAGGCTGGCGTGCACAGGCGTCACCTCAGGAGGAAAGGCACAGTTCCTTTCCTCCACGGATTGGAAAGATATTGGGGCAATTGGAGAAACCACCCGCTGCCCAGGGCGGTAGCTGGACAGCTTTATCAACGGGCAACATAGCGTCGCGATCCGTGGCACAGTGTAGTAAAACAGCGTATTCATACAGAGGCCACCGAACGCAACAGTGCACAGATATTCTATAAATGATGTATTAGAGAGATGTGTCAGAGAACCTCGGCCCACCACATTGTGGCATCGAAGACTTTCGCTAGCAAATGGTCAGGACGTACATCAGCATTCAGTGGCGACACTGTGTAACGTAGTAACTATTTTCGTTACCCATGTTATTTAACCGGCTGGACTAGACACAATAACTCGTAAGCACACACTCTCCCCATCGTGAAGGAGCAAAAATCCACTAGCAACTGTACAACGCTCCGTCAACAACTTATTCGGGCCAATTAGTTTCTAACGCCACACATTCGATGTGCATATCACCATGAACAGGAGAACGGCGAGTGTGATTTCTGGTACTGTGAGGAGTACGCACACTACATTACATTTGCACGCTCGTCATTCTGTTGTTCCACGTGACCTGTTCGCATGGCTAAGAGCATCACAAGTAGATAATCATGTGAGTTGATTGCGTGTCTTTACGCGAAAAGTAGCATCTTTAGGAACTAAGTACGTGACGAAAAATGTGTATCGACAGTGTGCGGCGTGCTACGACACCTCTGATCAATAAAGATTGCTTTTGGCAGGAACGTGGTGCCCACCACCTGATAAACCACCCAGCACACGTTTTGTTATGAAAATTCAAAGCTCTAGGTGTGAACAGGTGACTTTTGGAACAACCGGTCCACCAACGATGGTCCGTACATCTTTTTGTGTCAATGTATTCAGCATGTATCCACGCCGCGCAGACATTTCATGCACAATACGAACACATATCCCCATAAAGTTGCCGTCGGTGAGATAGCGCACACCAGATACCGGCATGGTCAGGACGTCCGCTCTCGGAGCAATTGCCCCTTCTGCATGTGGGAGTTGAGGTATTTTTAGGTGATCACCGGTACGAGCGGGACGATAACTGTTCGAGATGCTTCGGCCTTCCGTACAGTATATTGCAAATTGCTTAAAGGTTGCTGATTACCAAGGAATCTTTAAAGCTAAACTTTCCAGAATTAATGGTACTGCTCCGGACAGTTTCTAGCATCAGCCACTCAGGACAGCTCCAACGGGTCAATCCAAACAGATCCGAATTTGATTTGGGTTTTTTTCTTCGTTTGGGTCACCTTGGTGGATGCAATGTCTGTTCTATGTCCGTTTATGTCGCGGGACACCCAACGATAGAGGAACGATGCAAATTTAAGATCATTTTTAATATAAAAAATGCAAATATATACAAACTAATTATACATTAAAAACACCAAAAAAAGAAAGACCTGGATACTATTGGTCCTCTTCTCGGTCTCTACTCGTCGTCTACTCGTCGTCGCCGCTGAGGTCGATGAACAGGGGCGGCAACCACGGCACGCCATGGGGCCAGTAGCTCTAATGCGGCGGCGAACGGGGTAGCGGTGGGGGCGACGTAGGCAGCGTCTTCGAAGGAAAAATTGCGGATAGACACTCGTCAAACGTCTAGTGCGTCCCAACGAGGTCATGGATGACCTCGCGAACCTAGCGCTCGTGGTCCTCAACGGATGGTGAGGGTGGCTGCAGATACTCGTACCACGGTCGTCGTGGTGTCATCGGTGATCACGGTGGAGGTGGCGGGGGCACGAAGATGGAGGCGTCGGGCTCCGCGAACGTCATGTCCAGCATGTACGTAAGCCTCGGTCACTGCTTGCGCACACGCTGGGCATAAATCCCGAAACCTAAAGCCCGAACCCAAAAAACCTGAGCCTAAACCCGTATTGCCCGAATCCGAAAACCTAAACGCTATATCGGGTTTCAAATGTGAAAACCCGAATTTATTACGGGTAATTCGGGTATATAACTACAGTATATGAATAGCCCAAATGGCCCAAAAATAATTGTAAAGGCTAGTAAATCTCACACGTCCCTTAGCTAAGAAGGCCCAGACGAATATCCCGCCCGGTTAAACCTTGGTTACCTCACACTCTCACAGCCACGACCCCTAGTCCCCCACGTCTCCCTCGTCACCAAATCGCCCATGTGCCCAACCGCCGCCGCCCCATGTCTCCCTCGTCACCGAATCGCCCAGCCGCCACCACCCCATGTCGGCACGCCCCAGCGGCCGAGTCGTCGCCCCACACCGACACATTCCAGTGGCCATGCGCCCACGCTGAAACGCCCCCACGCCCTTGTTCAACCATTGTTTTGTCTCCGCGCCGCCGCGACGACTGGCGATGAAGGCAGGGCCCAGAGGTGGATTCTGCAACCCCTCTCTCATCTTCCCGATGACCGACGCGATGCCACGAGGCCCGCGAAGACGTCTATCTCCCCCTAGTTCTACGTCGACGCAAGGCCAACCACCAAAATTTTGTTCACTGTTTTGCTCACTATTCTGTACTTTGAGGATCCCAGGATTACCCAAACCCAAACCCGAATTTTCGGGTAACAATATTTTTGCACATATTTCGGGTTCCATTTTTTTACTTGAATTTTGTTTTACCCGACTTGAATTTTTGGGTTAACCCAAACGCCCAGCGTGAGCTTGCACTCCTCGCGCTCCAAGTCCTCGAGGGCCTTCTTAAAGGTGGCCTTCATGTCGTAGTCGGTCGGTACGTAGGGCGATGGCGATGGGGCCCGCTCCTTGACCTTCATAGGCGGTGACAACCCCCGGATATGGAGGCAGCCACGCGTCGACAACAGGGGAGGCGACACGGCTGTCCTCACCACCCTCCTGCGATGGCGGGGGCACGAAGATGGAGGCGTCGGGCTCCGCGAACGTCATGTCCAGCATGTACGTAAGCCTCGGTCACTGCTTGCGCACACGCTGGGCATAAATCCCGAAACCTAAAGCCCGAACCCAAAAAACCTGAGCCTAAACCCGTATTGCCCGAATCCGAAAACCTGAACGCTATATCGGGTTTCAAATGTGAAAACCCGAATTTATTACGGGTAATTCGAGTATATAACTACAGTATATGAATAGCCCAAATGGACCAAAAATAATTGTAAAGGCTAGTAAATCTCACACGTCCCTTAGCTAAGAAGGCCCAGACGAATATCCCGCCCGGTTAAACCTTGGTTACCTCACACTCTCACAGCCACGACCCCTAGTCCCCCACGTCTCCCTCGTCACCAAATCGCCCATGTGCCCAACCGCCGCCGCCCCATGTCTCCCTCGTCACCGAATCGCCCAGCCGCCACCACCCCATGTCGGCACGCCCCAGCGGCCGAGTCGTCGCCCCACACCGACACATTCCAGTGGCCATGCGCCCACGCTGAAACGCCCCCACGCCCTTGTTCAACCATTGTTTTGTCTCCGCGCCGCCGCGACGACTGGCGATGAAGGCAGGGCCCAGAGGTGGATTCTGCAACCCCTCTCTCATCTTCCCGATGACCGACGCGATGCCACGAGGCCCGCGAAGACGTCTATCTCCCCCTAGTTCTACGTCGACGCAAGGCCAACCACCAAAATTTTCTTCACTGTTTTGCTCACTATTCTGTACTTTGAGGATCCCAGGATTACCCAAACCCAAACCCGAATTTTCGGGTAACAATATTTTTGCACATATTTCGGGTTCCATTTTTTTACTTGAATTTTGTTTTACCCGACTTGAATTTTTGGGTTAACCCAAACGCCCAGCGTAAGCTTGCACTCCTCGCGCTCCAAGTCCTCGAGGGCCTTCTTAAAGGTGGCCTTCATGTCGTAGTCGGTCGGTACGTAGGGCGATGGCGATGGGGCCCGCTCCTTGACCTTCATAGGCGGTGACAACCCCCGGATATGGAGGCAGCCACGCGTCGACAACGGGGGAGGCGACACGGCTGTCCTCACCACCCTCCTGCGATGGCGGGGGCACGAAGATGGAGGCGTCGGGCTCCGCGAACGTCATGTCCAGCATGTACGTAAGCCTCGGTCACTGCTTGCGCACACGCTGGGCATAAATCCCGAAACCTAAAGCCCGAACCCAAAAAACCTGAGCCTAAACCCGTATTGCCCGAATCCGAAAACCTGAACGCTATATCGGGTTTCAAATGTGAAAACCCGAATTTATTACGGGTAATTCGGGTATATAACTACAGTATATGAATAGCCCAAATGGCCCAAAAATAATTGTAAAGGCTAGTAAATCTCACACGTCCCTTAGCTAAGAAGGCCCAGACGAATATCCCGCCCGGTTAAACCTTGGTTACCTCACACTCTCACAGCCACGACCCCTAGTCCCCCACGTCTCCCTCGTCACCAAATCGCCCATGTGCCCAACCGCCGCCGCCCCATGTCTCCCTCGTCACCGAATCGCCCAGCCGCCACCACCCCATGTCGGCACGCCCCAGCGGCCGAGTCGTCGCCCCACACCGACACATTCCAGTGGCCATGCGCCCACGCTGAAACGCCCCCACGCCCTTGTTCAACCATTGTTTTGTCTCCGCGCCGCCGCGACGACTGGCGATGAAGGCAGGGCCCAGAGGTGGATTCTGCAACCCCTCTCTCATCTTCCCGATGACCGACGCGATGCCACGAGGCCCGCGAAGACGTCTATCTCCCCCTAGTTCTACGTCGACGCAAGGCCAACCACCAAAATTTTCTTCACTGTTTTGCTCACTATTCTGTACTTTGAGGATCCCAGGATTACCCAAACCCAAACCCGAATTTTCGGGTAACAATATTTTTGCACATATTTCGGGTTCCATTTTTTTACTTGAATTTTGTTTTACCCGACTTGAATTTTTGGGTTAACCCAAACGCCCAGCGTAAGCTTGCACTCCTCGCGCTCCAAGTCCTCGAGGGCCTTCTTAAAGGTGGCCTTCAAGTCGTAGTCGGTCGGTACGTAGGGCGATGGCGATGGGGCCCGCTCCTTGACCTTCATAGGCGGTGACAACCCCCGGATATGGAGGCAGCCACGCGTCGACAACGGGGGAGGCGACACGGCTGTCCTCACCACCCTCCTGCGATGGCGGGGGCACGAAGATGGAGGCGTCGGGCTCCGCGAACGTCATGTCCAGCATGTACGTAAGCCTCGGTCACTGCTTGCGCACACGCTGGGCATAAATCCCGAAACCTAAAGCCCGAACCCAAAAAACCTGAGCCTAAACCCGTATTGCCCGAATCCGAAAACCTGAACGCTATATCGGGTTTCAAATGTGAAAACCCGAATTTATTACGGGTAATTCGGGTATATAACTACAGTATATGAATAGCCCAAATGGCCCAAAAATAATTGTAAAGGCTAGTAAATCTCACACGTCCCTTAGCTAAGAAGGCCCAGACGAATATCCCGCCCGGTTAAACCTTGGTTACCTCACACTCTCACAGCCACGACCCCTAGTCCCCCACGTCTCCCTCGTCACCAAATCGCCCATGTGCCCAACCGCCGCCGCCCCATGTCTCCCTCGTCACCGAATCGCCCAGCCGCCACCACCCCATGTCGGCACGCCCCAGCGGCCGAGTCGTCGCCCCACACCGACACATTCCAGTGGCCATGCGCCCACGCTGAAACGCCCCCACGCCCTTGTTCAACCATTGTTTTGTCTCCGCGCCGCCGCGACGACTGGCGATGAAGGCAGGGCCCAGAGGTGGATTCTGCAACCCCTCTCTCATCTTCCCGATGACCGACGCGATGCCACGAGGCCCGCGAAGACGTCTATCTCCCCCTAGTTCTACGTCGACGCAAGGCCAACCACCAAAATTTTCTTCACTGTTTTGCTCACTATTCTGTACTTTGAGGATCCCAGGATTACCCAAACCCAAACCCGAATTTTCGGGTAACAATATTTTTGCACATATTTCGGGTTCCATTTTTTTACTTGAATTTTGTTTTACCCGACTTGAATTTTTGGGTTAACCCAAACGCCCAGCGTGAGCTTGCACTCCTCGCGCTCCAAGTCCTCGAGGGCCTTCTTAAAGGTGGCCTTCATGTCGTAGTCGGTCGGTACGTAGGGCGATGGCGATGGGGCCCGCTCCCTGACCTTCATAGGCGGTGACAACCCCCGGATATGGAGGCAGCCACGCGTCGACAACGGGGGAGGCGACACGGCTGTCCTCACCACCCTCCTGCGATGGCGGGGGCACGAAGATGGAGGCGTCGGGCTCCGCGAACGTCATGTCCAGCATGTACGTAAGCCTCGGTCACTGCTTGCGCACACGCTGGGCATAAATCCCGAAACCTAAAGCCCGAACCCAAAAAACCTGAGCCTAAACCCGTATTGCCCGAATCCGAAAACCTGAACGCTATATCGGGTTTCAAATGTGAAAACCCGAATTTATTACGGGTAATTCGGGTATATAACTACAGTATATGAATAGCCCAAATGGCCCAAAAATAATTGTAAAGGCTAGTAAATCTCACACGTCCCTTAGCTAAGAAGGCCCAGACGAATATCCCGCCCGGTTAAACCTTGGTTACCTCACACTCTCACAGCCACGACCCCTAGTCCCCCACGTCTCCCTCGTCACCAAATCGCCCATGTGCCCAACCGCCGCCGCCCCATGTCTCCCTCGTCACCGAATCGCCCAGCCGCCACCACCCCATGTCGGCACGCCCCAGCGGCCGAGTCGTCGCCCCACACCGACACATTCCAGTGGCCATGCGCCCACGCTGAAACGCCCCCACGCCCTTGTTCAACCATTGTTTTGTCTCCGCGCCGCCGCGACGACTGGCGATGAAGGCAGGGCCCAGAGGTGGATTCTGCAACCCCTCTCTCATCTTCCCGATGACCGACGCGATGCCACGAGGCCCGCGAAGACGTCTATCTCCCCCTAGTTCTACGTCGACGCAAGGCCAACCACCAAAATTTTCTTCACTGTTTTGCTCACTATTCTGTACTTTGAGGATCCCAGGATTACCCAAACCCAAACCCGAATTTTCGGGTAACAATATTTTTGCACATATTTCGGGTTCCATTTTTTTACTTGAATTTTGTTTTACCCGACTTGAATTTTTGGGTTAACCCAAACGCCCAGCGTGAGCTTGCACTCCTCGCGCTCCAAGTCCTCGAGGGCCTTCTTAAAGGTGGCCGTCATGTCGTAGTCGGTCGGTACGTAGGGCGATGGGGATGGGGCCCGCTCCTTGGCCTCGTTGTTGTGTGACATGGCTAATGGCGCTTCTAGGGGTTCTGGGGTGGAGGTGGGAAGTGGGGATTGTGGGTGGAGGCCAGCCGATGTTGTGCGGCTACCACACGAGGCCAGGGTAGACTAGGGCAAAAACGCGCAGACATGTGGGCAGTTTACCTTCTGTCCGTGGAAATCCATTTGTGCTTCAAATTTGGTTTGCAAGTGTATCACAACGAACCATAAAACGAGCCAAAACAGATTTCGTTTTGAATGCATCACATCGTTGGACCACGTATTTATCCATGGGACCCAAACAAACCCAAAACGAACAAATGGATCAAGCCGTTGGAATTGCCCTTATTACATCCTGTACTGCTGTTTATTATATATAGAAGACGTAGTTAGGAACGCAGAAAGTCTACAGTGAAATCATTTATAGGATGCAGTTTTTATGATTGTCATGTGAAGGTTTTAATCTCACATCCTGGCTTGTAATGCCTTCAAAGTTACCGGTGATCAGAACATGCATACACTACCCGAGAAGTATACTAGCAACAGAGAGGAGATTAAAGCATCCGCATAGCAGGCACTACCATCCCACCCAAGCAGAAAACTAAAGAACTAACTGCACTAGCTAGTTTTGCCAAGCAGAAAACTGAAACAACTGCACTAGCTAGTTTAAGGCTCGTTGCCAAAACGTCCACATAGCCCAACCGTACAAGGGAGTTCCCCATAGCTCTCATGAAGAAATAAAAAGGTTATGCTGACGCAGAGCGGCAGAGCCAGAAATAGTCAACTACACCTAAGTAATTACATCAGAGAAGAGTGCATCAGACACTCTACTTTTTCCCCTCCCTATCACCATATGGGGATACAACAGATTGAAAAGACAAAGCACGGAGACAGCCACAGACGAAAATTCCAGCCTCGTCTCGTCTAGCAAAACCCATAACTGGGTAAGACCAAACATCAGATTCCTGGATACCAGAGAGCACACATTAGTACCCCGGGTATTTTTCTTCACAGTATAACCAAACGTCAAATTTTAGCAAGATATTTTTCTTCATCGACATGTATGCAGGGAACCAACCTTGAAATGGACAACAGAAAGAGTGAACAAACAATCCAGTAACCCACGGGCATTTGGTCTAGAATCAAGTTTATAGAGAAAAGTTGTGGCAAGTGGGCATGTGAGCATAACGAGAGTGATCGAATAACTCAACAAAGCTCCACTTACATGTAATTTTGAAATACCAAACTTATTTTGTGAGCTGAGCACAAGACACGCCAGCTTTCCATGGATGGATCAGCATCATTTTTAACAGCCTACACACATGTCCATCTTACTAAATTTCCATATGAAACAACACAATATTTTTCTCATGCCAAGGTCTAGCTTATTTGAGTTTTGTCTGAGCTGAGGCCAAGCCATAGCAGTAAGCTCGAAGGTAAACTTAGGGTTCGTTTGAGCTTGGATGAAGCCTAAGCCACGGATTTTAGTCTGTGATGTTTACTGACAAAAAAAATGAAGTAGGGAGTTTATCACCTCTAAGCAAAGGCAACCAGCAGCGATGCCAATACATGTATGCAGCGATGTAGATCACATGAGAACTCATTCACTAAATGCTATGTCCTGACAAAGCTGAGCTGATACACTTGATGTCAATAGTGTACCACGAAAGCCTTCCTCAGCAGGTTGTACATTGGCCTTCTGTTCTGAAATTTCATCTGAAATATCATAAGGATAGCAAAGTTAACAATCAACAATCTCATGTTTTCAGAAATGTTCAAGTCATCATTAGTTATTACTTCACCTGCTATATCACGATCCTCAAACACTTCAGAGTCTTTAACCCACAGAACATCACCAGGGAAAATGCACTTGTCAGCAAGAGTAGCAAAATCGTCTTCAATCTCAAGAGGGCCTTTATGAAGCTTCTGGTTCTCCTTCACAATCTAAATATGACAACAGCAATCATTGAACTGAAGCAGGCAATCACAATTAAAATCAAACAAGCAAGATTCCTGCACCCAGACATAAATTAAAAGTAACCTGTGTAGGTGTGCCCCTCTTTTAAACAAAAAATGGAGACAAAGGGGTCCGTGTCCATTAGAACATATACGATTACTAGAAAAATTGCACTATTATGTGGAAAATATGTGTCCACATCTTAAGTGCACAGCAGGTTATTAGAACAATTGACTTGCCAATACTTTAATGCTTTAGAAAAAGAAGCACAGTAAAATCCTGAAAAAAAAATGTGATCAAGTGATCACACAAATATTGAAATTTGAAATGCAAACATCGATCAGTTAACCCAAAAGCTCCAGCTGTTGGAAAAAGGTGTGCAATACATTTCCACACTTCCCTCGTGTCTAGGCTCCTCCGGACCTCAATGGGATCGATATAAGCCACAACTATTTTGTTAAAAGTGCACTGGCTAGGTCTTGAACTCAAGACCTCTTGGCTCTGATACCATATTGAATTGCATGCACTAACTAGTTAACTTGAAAGCTTAATGTGTTAGGGAAAGGTGGGTAAATATATTCCAGCAGCAAGTGTGAAGTATTAGCTACAGTCCTCCATGATGATAGTATAATGGTATGGTGACAACTAAAAGACCCAAATGGTTTGGAATAATCACAGCATAGACAATGATCCTTCTACAACTCCCTCCCAGTTTGTAAGGCCCTAACAATACCCTAAAACTACATGTAGGATAGCTGGGTCTAACTAATAAGCACCTGGTACTTTTAACCACGACTTATCACATTGGTAATTATCGGTTGCAGCTAACAATTTTAAGCTTTACGATTTAAAGTTCAAACTTCTTTTTTTTGGACAGTTCCAATTATTGCAACAGCACATATTATCTGTTTAAGTAATAAGATTAAATTAAAAAATATGCCTTCCATTCAAGATTTTTAAGTATAGGGTACTAATCACAAGACTCGATACTGGTACTTATTTAGAGAACTCGTTTCAGCTGAAACAGAATCAAGTTGCAGTCACGGCAATCAACAGTAGTTATCTTATTAAATTTTCTTGTGTTTTTTTCTTTTTGTATATGAACTATGAAATGCAATAGGAAAATTTATCAGTGCTTGGCTGTTTGCATAAAGTATAGTTTTGGTATGCATGACATACCCCTAAAGATTCCCATATCATGAGTTTCAACTGATAGACAGTTGTAGAACCAGAGACTTTCAAACTGATTGAGTTCCCTGTGGTTGTTCTCCGGGAACGCTTTGAAGTCCGGCGATCTGGAACAGGAACAGCTGCAGATGCCTCTCTAATTGACTTTGGTGCTTCTTTCCCACGCACAAGATAAACATGGATATCTTCATTCTGGTAATTGAGTTTCTCCACCAATGCACAGCTCTCTCTTTCTCCAATACATTCTTCACAAACCTAGCATACAAATTCACAAGTAGAATTGAGAGAAAAAAAGGGGGGGAGTACGAATCATACTTCGTACTCATCAGACATGTGCAAGTATTGCATTGCTTGAAAATATTTAAGTATGATCATATGAACTACTAACACCTTAGATTTGAACTTAAACCTGATCACTAAGCTCATCTGTGAGGCGTAAAAGTGAAGATCCTGCTGGATTTTTTTGTCCCATACTCCCTCTCCCTGCCACTCCCTCTTGTATGATGGTTTACACTTTAAAATCACGCATTAGGAGGCCACAGCCGACAACTCAAATTTACAAGCCAAATAGGCTGTCACAGCTGCGGCTTGACGATTTACAAGAGAGCTGTTGAAAATTAATGTTGCAGACTTGTAGTACCATCGTTTTCTTCACATGAAGTAATACTACCGAGGGAAAATAGCTTATAATTGCTCTAACATCATGTCATCAGGACTAACCTACATGAAAGAAGAGCATTGTGCTGCTCCCTTTTTATCTAAAAAAGAAGAAGAGCATTGTTGCATTTTTACTCTTTAATTTGCCAAATCCTTGTGTAATTCCTATTGATCCAGTTTCTTGTTCATTATACTTTCCTGGTAGTACTGTTGTTTACTTGTTAAAATTCTTTTAGTTTAACTAGTCAAGTGTGCAAGCCTGTGACGCATTGCACATATCATAACCAAACTTATTAATATAAGAACGGTATGGTCAGACATGCAAATCAATAATCATAATCTTGAATATGTAGTTTACCTCAGGAGCAGTTCTGACATAGGGTATACAGTCCTCCAAGTCATCATTTGCACCATTAGTAGACTGGTCTGGATCATTGTCCAAAATATCCATTGCTTCGGATGACGCGTGCAGTTTATTCTGAGAGCTCTTGCTAATAACAATTTCAGCACATGCACCATTTGCATGTGCTACGTTCCACTCCTCAGAGAATGATTGCCAATCAGATTCTGAGATGATTGCTAAGCCATCAGTCTGAAAACCAAGTATATAGTTAAACCCATCCAGATTATTTGTTTTCATCTTGCAACCAAGAATTACGAGCCGACGAGTCGAGCCAAGGTTGAGACTCAATAGACTAATCGTGACTAGTCTAAACTACTGCTGGACTAGTCGACATGGTACTGTAGTACTCAACTTCTAAACTACTGATACCTAGTATATACTATACACAGTACAGTACATAATAAAAATTGGACGCACGGGACGTGGATGAAGAACCTAGCAACTACTTGAGATATCTCCAGCAGCATCAACATTGTAGCTCAGAACTAAGGATCTTGAAATTGAAACAAGCAAAACGAAAATCAGAAAGAAGAAATCAAATCCAAGAAGGGAAGATCAGAAGGGAGAAATTAATTGCTACAACAGCAGAGGAGTTCTTGCTTGCTGCAACCCGGCGGAGGAGTGCTTGCTTGCTGCAACCCGGCAGAGGAGTCCTTGCTTGCTGAGGGAGAGCGGAGGGGCGGATCCAGGGGAGGAGCAGAACCAGCGAAGGGTAAGCACCGCAATGCTCCTGGCCACCGCTGGCGGCAGCGATGGGTGGCAGCAGCAGGTCAGTGGGTGGTGGCAGCGGCTTGATCCCAGGTGAGGTGGCTCATTGTGGAGCGGGCCTGGAAAGCTAGGTTACTGCTGCTCACCTATCCCCTTCCAAACTGAGTCAATCGACTCAAAACTCCATGACTAGTCTGGACTAGTCGACGACTAGTTGCTCCACCACTCGACTCAACGAGCTAGTCTACACAAACAAGCTAGTTGACATTCATTTTGCGACTCATAGACTAGTCGTTCGACTCGTAATCCTTTTTTTTGCAACACCACATATCAGCAAAACAATGCCCAAATCAGTAATGGAAGCAACTAAATAATATTATAAGAATGGCATACTCCCTTATCTAGTATCAGTATGCATTTATATTCAGAAGCTTTGCCGGTGCACATCCATAAAAACTTTATGAAACAAATAAATACTACTCCGCATATTTATATTCATAAGCTTTGCCGATACATATACGGGAGTAGCTCAGAAACCGATATGCCGAATTTTTCAAAGAACAAAGAACCACAGCAGACATCCCCGTGTGCTTCTGACAAAAAGGCTGGAGATCGAGCTCTAGTTCCTAATCTGGAGTTCATCTTCATCACGTACGAACTTCATGAAACAAATAAATACTAGTTCGGAAACTATGCCGCATATTTGAAAGAGGAACAGAACAACACAGCACATATCATGTGCTTCTGAACAAAAAGAGCTGAGCTCCAGTTCTTAATCTGGGGGATCATCTTTACCAACTTCATGAATCATGAAACAAATAAATAGTAGTTCGGAAACTATGCCGCATAATTGAAAGAGGAACAGAACACAGCACATATCATGTGCTTCTGAACAAAAAGAGCTGGAGCTCCAATTCTTAATGTGGGAGATCATCTTTGACCACGTACACACACACTTGCAACTTCAGAAAACAGCTAGCCCAAAAAAGGGGCGACAAAGAGAGGAGAGCAGGAAAGAAAAGTTCTGAAGACACATGGACTTACATTTGATGTTTTCTGAGTGATGACCCCACGCTTGCAAACTAGATCCAAAGGCCTTTGCAACAATTTAGAATGCTGAAAAATGATCAAAATATTCAACAAGAAATACTTTATAGTTTATAACCTATCAATGACTGATAACAGAGGTGGTGGCATTGCAAATCACATCACAGCCAACAAAATAAATAGTGTAGCCTAGAGACCCACTTTAAAAATATGAATATGCAAAGCAACCATGCATCAATTGTCCACCATATAGACATTCATCATTTAAAGGGGGGAAACAAATTAAACAAGATCACTCGCTGACCAAACAAATCTTCACAACAATCTATTAAACCCCAGTTAAAGTAATGAAATAATAACTTATTGTGAATTCTTAAATCAATTAGGCATGAGCACCAAGGATGTGTCATGCCACAGATATGAAGGTAGTTACGACGCGTACTTATTTGGTAGTGCTCTACTACTCATGTCAAATTATGTCTGATCTCATTCTCATGTCTTAGCTTCGCCTTCTGAAACTGTTGCATTTTCAAAGTTAATTCACTGGCAGACACAAATAGAATGAAAAGACCGGGCATTTATATATGTATATGACTCTTGGACCTCACTCGATGAATCCAATATAGGTAGATTAAACAATTTACAGTGTGCAAAAGTGCAAATCCTTGCCCAAATATCCTAGCATTCAGTCCCCATGATTCTATTATCAACAAGTCATCTATCCATGTCTCCACCAATGTGTTGCAAAAAAAGCTAATATTTGCATCATTATTTCACAATAGGAGAATACTAACTTAACTCTGAACCATAATACCATATTTCCCTAACAGCAAGCTTCGCCCTTACTCCTACCTGACTACAAATTTAAATACTAGAGTTTGGAGTCTTTTCTGGCCTTGTCAGAACCAGACCCGCGTACTGTTGTATTGGACTTATCAACAGATCAGAGAAGAGATAGTTTACCTTCTCACATTTAAGTGAATTTATAGCAGCTTCGAGACTTTGAGGTTCTGGTAATGACGAAACATTTTTTCCAGTCGCTGTAATGTAAGCTCTCCATTCTGACAACCACGACGAAGGAACCAAATAATATTTTTGCCCAGGATTAAGTACAAAGCCTTTCCCAGAGATTAACTTTTCATGGCTCTGTCGTTGCTTCAGTTTCACCGCTCTGAAGAGGACAAATACCGTGCCAAAAGAAAATCAATATTAACCACCCACTTTATGTGAACAGTTCATTATCTTACATTAAATAATCCATTGCATTATGACATTGTTAACTGCGAGTCCATTATATGACATTAACTAATTGACTGTATTATGGCATTCTTAGCTTACCTAAGTTTATCCTCAACAGAAGCGACAACTGACAATTTCTGGTCACACATTTCGCATGGTTGACAATCTGACGGAAAAGTCACAATCTCATCAGTTTCCCTTGCACTGATGGTTTCATAGAGAAACAGCCATAGGCTCTCTGGCACAGATACCCGCTTTGCCCCAGGAGCGTGCTCTGGAAGAAGATTCCCATGGCTACATCTTAGAGCACTTGTTGGTCCCTTATCAGCATCAAAATTGATATCCACGGTTTTTCTTCGCAACCAATGGGTCAACCTGGGAGCAGTGGCAAAATAGATCATGAGACTAGTAGATACCTGTGATTAGGTAGCATAATGCAACCACTGGGACAGCAAAACAGGAAGAATGATAAAACTATGTAGGAGTGTGCATCGAGAGAAGAAGCATTCGGTGTGAAATTCATAGAACTGTGAGACATACTTAGGTTATAACTGCAAATTGGTTAAGGTGTAATGCACTGTCCATACCAAACAATATATTCCCAGTGTGTAACATAATATATACTTAGGTTATAACTGCAAATTGGTTAAGGTGTAATGCACTGTCCATACCAAACAATATATTCCCAGTGTGTAACATAATATAAATGTCAGGTAATTGTTGCAGTATTGCACACAAAGACAATCAATACAGACCAACAACCTTTAGAAGGTAAAAAGTAAATACAACATATACAAACCTTACATATGAATCATGTTGGTGGAATTGCAGATAATGATTCTTACAGACACATTATAGTACTCCCTCCGATCCATAATAAGTGTCGCAAATTTTGTACTAAGCTAGTACAAACTTTGCACTAGATGAGCGACACTTATTATGGATCGGAGGTAGTACATCATATAACTAGATTTAAACTTGAAACGGCTTTAAGCAGAATATTGTGTTTGTATATAAATAACTCCACAAAGACAGTGGTTGGGGAGATAATCCTAATTGTATGTAAAAAAATGTTAGCTTCAGCAAGTCACGTACAGAACCAAGATCAGAATCTGAGACAAGGATGTCCTTTCCATACCAAGACTTCGAAATAAAGTAAGAAGGACCTTCTGGAATGCTTCCAGCAAGTGCAGCTTCTGCAAGATTCTTTAATGATGCTTTCCGATCACGATACACATCAGCAGACACTGCAGTTTTTGCTCCATCCTTGAGACACTCCTTGCAAACATCATCCTTGCTGAGTGTTGGTCCTCCTCCGTACTAGTATGTTTGCAATAAAAAATAAAATGATATACATCAATAGTATTCGAGATTTTGATTAGTATAAGAAGTTAAGAATTAGGCACAAAGTACAGTGTCCTTGCAAATAACTGAAGTAAGACATTACCACTAAGAAAAGTGAGTGAGGGAAACAATTCGAAGAAATAAAACATAACAAATGGAGATGTTTCTTACCTTCGAAAGTAGCTTCTCCCAAGCTTTAGCCGACAATCGCTTCATGGATGTGACTTTAGATGCTGGAACCTTTCCATGTTCACATTGAATTGGACTGTTGTCAATGGAACTGCGAAACCAACATGAAGTTATTATGTGGATTCTGCCAGGAATATCCTAAGGCTACATTTGTTGAAAAGAATATCTACTCCTATAAAATATTTAGTTGGTGATGATGGTGTGTTTACCATCTGACCATCCAATCTGCATCTAACGCGTGCAAAGTAATCTATGACATTTTTCGTAAAAAGACCCCACGACTCTGCTTCACATTTGCAGAAAACCACTTAAGTCTCTCCAGACCAGCACCATCCCCCGCCTCACCCAAACAGATAAGAGGAATAAATTTGGATAAAACACACCATATTTTTAGTGATGTATAGTTGTATACCAAAACTAGGGGGGAAAATCAAGTTTGTGAATACGTATTAGTTTATTTTGTATCTGTTGCAGCACACAGGCACTTTGCCAGTATGCATAACAGGAGTGTAGCCATACAAAATTTCAGTGGAAAAAATCTTAAGAATTTCCAAAAGGGTACAGACATCAAAAATTGTATCAGGTTATCATTGCATTCTGGACTTGTGAAGTTAAATTCCCTATGGGTTGCTTCTCATTACTGATAATGAACAGTTGTCTATACATGCTATGATATGGCTGGTCTTATCTCAGCCAATCAAAATACACACACTATGTCCCTATATATTTGGACACAGAGAAAATCCAAAAGGCTCACTATTGATAGATCTCACATAAAGAGAATATATGATCTAGTCTAGAGCTTAACAATGAAAAATATTACCAACTACCAACCAGCTCCTTTCATGTAGATGCTGCAAGCATAGGTTAAACCTAGAGGTACGGGCAGATGATGCCTTCACAGAACTTTGAACTACCATGATGGTTTGTTCGTTCAGTAAATAAATCAATGTAGTGAATGTGCTCAGATATTTGATGGCTTGTGATACAAATGCCGCATTATACGCATTTAACACTCAGCTTTTGTTTATCATTCCATAGCTGTGCAGGTCCTGGTAGGTGGTAGCTAACGGTATAACCATCCTGATAGCTAACAGTACAATAATACAAAGTAGTCGTAACAGCAATAACTTATGAGTTTCTACGCAACTGTTCAACATTTGCAAGGATTGTGTTGCCAAGACACCAAATAATAATAAAACATTTAAATGTGGATGAAAAGGAAGAGAGGAAATAAATAGACAAGCACTCTAGAGAACTCACGGGGGAGGGGTGGCATTATCCGCCCATTGGCGAAGCCAGTCTAGTGAAAGCCAGAAATATGAATCATCATCTGGAGAAGCAGGTGCTTCTGTGATAACAGATTTTACTTCTTGGCGCCTTTCATGTACTGAAGCCAAAAGGCTATCTTTTTTACTTTTGTACTCCCCACATTCCTTTACATACGATGCATTCAATGCATCAATCTCATCCACTAGATGGCGTGGAAGAGACCTATTATTGGCCTCGGCAATATTATTGCTTTCAATACCATTCTCATCCTTGTTGGAACGTTTGTACATTAGCATGTAAGCATCAGTGGAAGAAAACATCTCTGCCATGGTAGAAGTCGGTACAGCCTCATGATGGCTACTGTTATTGCCATTTGCCACAGAACCTTCAGGAGAAGTACCTTGAGGTTTCTGATCAGCTTTATCAGATGACTTGCCTGGTTTTTCACCAAAAGGGTGAAAACCAAGTTTGGATACACACTCATCATCAAACTCCCACCAGTGACCATTGCTTTCATCCTTTATATGGGCCACATAGTGACCACTATTAGCAGCACTACCCTTATGAATCAAAATAGCAGTCAGGTCATAAGTGTAATTAGATGAAGGGTTCGACAACCGCTTCCCCATATCTAGCTGTCCCGGAAAACTGAATGATGAAGAAATCTTTTTCTTGGTTGTTGTCTGCGGAGGAAATAAATTAATAAGTTTCTTCCACACAAATAGAGAAAGTACACACAAGACAGAAGCAGGAGCAACAGATGGCAACAAAATTATGAACGGGCTTTGGATCAGAGTAATACCTTTGGTAGGAATACGTATCGCTTGAGCTGAAAATTAACGACAGGAGGAAGCGAACGAAGTTTTATGCAACGGGTGGCGTCTACCCTTTTCTGACATGACTCACAGGAATATTGGTTCTCCCCATTCAGTGCTTCCATGCTCAAATAGTCATCCAGACTTTCCTCTAGATTATTTAAACCTTTAATGTTCAGCTCCAGTTCATAGAAGTCTTCCATTTTTGAAGATGCTTCAGAATCCCTTCCACATGATGAACACCTTAAGCATATGATAACTAACATCAGTCCTCCACAAAATTAATGAGTACAAATGAACTAACATATCATAATATTATCATTCACTTTGGTATGTACAAGCTGTGTGGATCACAAAATGTGAATGCACTATAGCAATATAGCACATAGAAAGCAAAGATCTTGGTACCTGGAAGCAGGTGCCTACTTTCTCTCTTCCTAACTAGTATCTCAGCAGTCAATAAAAGGGGCAGTCTGGTGCATGTAGTTCCCGCTTGCGCAGGGTCCAGGGAAGGGTCCGACCACTTTGGGTCTTTTGTACACAGCCTTTCCCTGCATTTCTGCATGAGGCTGTTTCGAGGACTCGAACTCGTGACCTCATGGTCACAAGGCAACAGCTTTACCGCTGCGCTGGCTCCCCTATCTCAGTAGTCAATCCAATTACAAAAGCAAAGATATGTACCTGAGCATATAGCTTGTCCCAAGTACAAGATCCAGCAAAACAGGACTCAACTAAAAAAAAGAAATCATATACGGCAAACTATTTTGTTGTTGTTTGACAAGATAACCAGTTACTATATTCTTAAACTAAGATGTTTTTTTAGTAATTCTGTACCGGCAGAACATCGCAAGACAATAAAAAACAGTGTAAGGGAGCAGATGAGGGCACATAAGGCAAACATGATGTGATAAAATTGGAAAGATAAACTTTATAGAAACTTGAAATTCAGCTCCCTTCAATTTCCAAATTAAATACTGAGAAAAACACTAATTTAGGCATTTACCTACCGAGTCACATGCGACACACTCCCGCGAAATAAATCTTGCACAATAGTTTTTGCAACAGCGACCTTGGAGTAACTTAAAGAACGCTCGAGCAGAGACAAAAATAAGGTGAGAAATTCATGACTGTCCTGCTGAACACCATTGTCTAGTTCCAAGGTCTTGATGAAAGGTGCTGAATCAATGAAAGCCATTGTGCTGGAGTGTAGCTGCGCAAATAATCGAGCCAGCTGATCAAGAACAGGCTGCTTATTTAAAATGTCTGGCTCTAGGGAGAAAATGCCTGAACGGAAGGAAGTGTTCATATAGAGGCATTGAAGTATGCTGTTAGCATAACATGTCGCGCCCAGATTAGTCAATCCAGCAGGCGTCTCGGTGGGAACACGGAGGTCCTTGGATGGGTCAGGACCGAGGCTACCAATATGCTCGCCATTTTTCTGCCAGAGGCCAGTCTTCCTCACTCCACCAGCGGTGGGTATCAACCCACAGAAACAATTGGGCGAGTCCTTGGTGTTCCCATGGCAACCCTGGCAAACAGGCTTCCACACGCTGTAAAGTTGCCTAATATCGTCTTGTGTGACCGCACCGGTGGAATGTATCCTCCTGCATAGAAGGCAGCACCCCAAGCAAAAAACATATCAGCAACAGAAACACATTCAAACCTCACCCTTAGCCCATCTCTAGCTACCGACAATGGGAAAAAAGGCAATGCATACATACTTGAGAGCGGCATAAGACGGGGTCGCCGTCTCATCAGCACGTGGCCTCTTGTTCTTATTGCGGGTGTTGTGCCTGCTCATTGTACCATCAACTGAGCGCCAAGCGAAACCACGGGTGGCTCTCCCTCCTGCGGAAACAGTACAAGCTATAACATTAGTGCGCCGGCATCAAAGGCGGACGGAACGAGGAGCATTGGGGTCACTTCGAACCCTAAATTTCGTGGGAAATAAACTGCTATCCCTGCTCCACCAAGCAGCAAACGAATCCGCAAAAAATGGAGGAAAACTCGACGGATTTAAGAGAGAAGAGTCGTTTGGATTAGATTACTCACGGCGGAAGGCGGAACAGATCAAGCTCTGCAGACAATCCGAAGCAAATTAGGGTTCGTCACCAGCAGGAAAAGGCAAACCCGAGGCCTGATGGATCTCTGCTCCACACACAAGTCCAGTACAGTACAGCGGCGGCGACGGAGGAGAGGGGGGAGGGGGAGAGATGAATCCCTTGGAGGTGGCCGTCGGCGGTGGAAGGGCGGAGGGACGGAGAGGGTTTCCTTCGATGACCCCCGCCGCGCCGCGAGCTGGAACCTGGAAGGGGGAGGAAACGGAAGCTGATCTGCTTTTTGTTTCAGAGCCGGGTGACGTGCCGCATGTTTTGTTGGGTCGGGCTGCATCCTGGGCTTGCATCAAAGTCATCATCCATAGTAACTCTATATTGGGCTGGGGGAGTATTGGGATAGAACAGAGTAAAACGATGGAAATGGAATAAATAATGTTTTTTTTGCTGCAATGGAAATGAAATGATTTATGTTCAACTTCCTTCCATTCGAGGCGCTGGCAAATTCATGGTGACATTCGCCTATACTGCATGTCCTTGAGATGTGCGTTGATTTTGCTGAACAAGGACATAGCAGAGCATATTACCGTGAATTGCGCCCGGTAGCGGAAGCTTTTGATGGATCACTAGGGTTTTTACGATGTTAATGTGACTTTGTGGTTGATATAGCGAGCTCACATGAGGATTATCCACGAAGAGTTCCAGGACCATCTCACTACCTTTAGCTTTATCAAGCCATTAATTGCATATCATAAATTTATTTAAGTAGAGAAACCAAAGATAATATGTTCTATCTAGTTCATCGTATATTTATATATATTCAAACAGAAAAATTGAAGGCAACACCAGATACTTGACCCAAGAAGAAAAAGAGCTCCCAACCAAGATGTGTGGAAATCAATCGACGAGGTTAATTAGTAGCATCATTATGTCGCCAAAAAACATTGGCAGTGAAATCAATTCACTCTCTATATCAAAGATGAAGGGTAAATATTACTTCCTTTGTCTAGGTTTAAAGGTCCAAAGGGCCACGGCGCGCGGTCCAGATTTTTTAGACCACCTAGTTATGGCATTTCGCTATTTTGCAGGGATTAACAAGCATTGAATAAAGAAATTAAAGGCAACACAAATTACGTGTACCGGGAAGAAGAAGAAGAAGAAGACGAAGAAGAAGAAGAAGAAGATGATGATGATGATGATGATGATAATGATGATGATGATGATGAAAGAGCTCGCAATCAAGGTGCGTGGAGATCAATCTAGACGAGGTTAATTAGTAGCATCCTTGTGTTGCCAAAAAAGGATGTAAGTTAAGTCCATTCACTCTGTATACTAAAGATGAGTCGTAAATAGTACTTCCTCCCTTTGGATTTAAAGGTTCAAAGGGCCACGTCCCGTCTAGATTTTTTTGGTCTATTAGTTATAACATTGTGCTATTTTGCGGGGATTAACAAGCATTAATTATGGGATGCATTGAACGGATGAAAGAGTTGGCATACGAGCGCGCTGGTTGGCTAACTATGCGGCCAGGTGCGAGATTTGTGGCATGCATCCTTGTTGATTAGTGAATTTGGAGGAAGGCTACCGATTAACACATTATTGGAAGTAAATTATGGCGCATGCTAAAAGCATCCTAATTTAAAAACAACTATATCTATTTGAATTGTCTCTAAAATTGTAATAAAATCGGATTCAAACAATCACGATTGAAACAATGGTGTGGCGTCAATGAAAGGTCCTGAGTTAAAGCTATTGGTGAATCGTCAATGAATCAAGTCGTCATAAATCCATTATATGTCACTTTTATAAATAATTCATAGTAATTAAGAAAATATGGATAAACAAATTACAGTAGAGCAATTAATAGATTATGATATTCATGGCTATGATCCTTCATGGCATAGCAAGTCGGTATTGTAACTCCAGCTTCTCCTACTATTATTACTCCACTACCAAGACCGCTATCCAGCATGCATTTCGAAGTATTTAACATATGATGGCCAAGCCAACACAAAGCCCTCTCTTTGCTCACCCACTTCAGTTGATCCTCGGTCATTGGATTTGCCCTTGAATGGTCAACAAAGGTCCCACACCGTTGGATCTTGCCTCCATCTTTCACCTCACGGTTGATTTGTATGCCCATGAGGGAGGGGACCATGCATTGTAGTAACTGGCTAGTAGCTCTTCGCTTGGTAAATAAATACTTGTACAACCCAATCGCTCTGCACCCGTCGCGCGATGTCTGCTTGCTGGTGTAGATGCACCCCTCGTTGGTTTCCCCAAGAGACTGCGAGTAAATTATGGCGCGTGCTAAAAGCATCCTAATTTAAAAACAACTATATCTATTTGAATTGTCTCTAAAATTGTAATAATATCGGATTCAAACAATCACGGTTGAAAAAATGGTGTGGCGTCAATGAAAGGTCATGAGTTAAAGCTATTGGTGAATTGTCAATGAATCAAGTCGTCATAAATCTATTTATGTCACTTTTATAAATAATTCATAGTAATTAAGAAAACATGGATAAACAAATTACAGTAGAGCAATTAATAGATTATGATATTCATGGCTATGATCCTTCATGGCATAGCAAGTCGGTACTGTAAATCCAGCTTCTCCTACTATTATTACACCACTACCAAGACCGCTATCCAGCATGCATTTTGAAGTATTTAACATATAATGGCCAAGCCAACACAAAGCCCTCTCTTTGCTCACCCACTTCAGTTGATCCTCGATCATTGGATTTGCCCTTGAATGGTCAACAAAGGTCCCACGCCGTTGGATCGTGCCTCCAGCTTTCACCTCACAGTTGATTTGTATGCCCATGAGGGAGGGGACCATGCATTGTAGTAACTAGCTAGTAACTCTTCGTTTGGTAAAAAAATACTTGTACAACCCAATCGCTCTGCACCCGCCGCGCGTTGTCTGCTTGCTGGTGTTGACGCACCCCTCGTTGGTTTCCCCAAGCGACTACGAGTAAGTGGCTACCAAACAGTGATGATAGCAACTTGCTTGACTTAAACCTGCACACAAGACACAACTAACTTTGCACCCAACGAGTCAAAGGGGTTGTCAATCCCTCCGTCTTGTTGTTTACTGTTAGACCAAGTATGTGATCAGAGGGGGAGGGGGTGAATGATCACTTCAAAATTTCGCATGAAACTTTGAAGTGAAGCATAACACAGCAACCGAAACTATTCAACAGAAAGGTAAACATTGAAGCAGAACGTGATCGAAGCAGAACATAGCGAATCAAAAGTATCGAATCAATTGCATCGAAGCAGAACTCTGAAGCAATTGACAAACAGAATGTAAGTGCGGAAAGTAAAACGAACTCTTGACTCGGCGATGTTTGTTCGACCAGTTCACACTCTGCAAAGTGCTACGTCTGGTTGGAGGGACTTGTGATTGAACACAGGAGCTAACCTCTCTCCGTCCATTTCTCCACTGCACCAATCTCCTTGAGCTTGGTCAGTTCTTCACTCGTGGTTGATTATTGAGGAAATCACCGAAACCTTTGACAAACTGGACTTCGAGGCGACAATGACTCTTCGCTCTCTGAAGAACAACTCTCTAACCGTCTAGGAGAATTGTAGTTCTCCAAGATAAAAAGGCTAGCAAACTTCTTCCTAAGTCATAATGAATCAACTCAGATCAATAGGACTTATGCTTCGGTGTATTGGTTTTAGGTTTGCTTTGGTGGGGTTGCTCTCTCTCTCTCCTCTGTAAGGAATCAATCTTGGAGCAGCCAACCCGCCAATGGGGGCGGGGGAGGCGTATTTATAGGCGGCAATCCCTAGGTGCGAAATGACTGAAGTGACCCGATGTGACAGCTTGACACCTGTCCCCAACGGTCATATTTCCAATCAAAGCGCAACTTTACTTGCGGTCCAAGTAAAGCTGACTCACGGACTTGGTTCTGCTTCAGGAGCCGAAAGAACAAAGTCTTCGCTGGTGAAGCATTGCCTAGCTCACATGAGATTTCTTCGACTCAGGCTTCTCACTGGTTTAGATTCGATCTGAGTCTTTTCATCAAAAACCTTCGGAGTACATTTGCTAAACCCCTCTTGATAGTACGGTTTTTCCTACGACTCAAAGAAGTAAAAAGAACTACGCAAAAAACAACTAAGTCTTGCGCCATCTTGATCATCTTCTTCGATGAGATGAGCTTCAGGATACTTTATCTTTTTAGGGGTCGACATCCGTGATAAACTTCGCTCCAGATGATATGCTTCGATAAATGAGTAAATCTTCGTTGAAGCTTTATCACCAACCTATAACTTCAGGAACCTAACCATCTGTTTCACACTAGAAAACTTGTTAGTTCCTCTACTGTTTTGACCAACAATATCCAAAACTCATGAGGGTATAACTTTGCTCTTACAATCTCCCCCTTTTTGGACTATTGTTGACAAAACAGGCATCGATAAAAGATATGGAATTTTGAATTTGAGTTGAGAGCAAACTCTAAGATATGAGGCTTTTGACTCCCCCTGAATGCAAGCATCGAAGATTTATAATCGAAGTGAATGCTTGTTGAAGAATATCATCAATGGGAAGCCTAACACATATCCTAGCGAATCAATTGCATACAAAGATAATTTGTCTTGAAGAATATGCAATCATCCAAAAACCTGTGAACTTAAGGATAATAACCACCTTCAAGATAAAAATATAGAAAGGCAACTTGCATGCACGGGGTTATTAACATATACAATGAAACAGTTCACAACCGAAGTAAAACGTTAAGATACAACCCAATCGAAGTGAATGGAATGTTTGTCGAATCTTAACACATGCAAAAGATCGAGTCAGAACCCAAAACCCCGCAGCGAAACTAAACTCAATCGATGCTACTTTCTCCCCCTTTTTGTCAAGAATTGGACAAAAGGTTGAGAGGTAGAACGAGAGCATTTACGCGTCAGCTGCACCCCTGGGACCCTGCGGAATGTCTTCGCCTGACGAAGATTCATCTCCTGAAGTATCGCCTTCGGTCGAAGCCGGTGACTCTTCCTCGTCGAAGTCCATCGGCGCTTGAAGCAATTCAAGGTCGATGTCGTCGAGAGGATCGTCTTCGTGCTTCGATGTGTGGGAGTCTTCATCTGAGAAAGTATCCGGGCGAATCTGTTCAGCAGAGTTGACAAATAATACTTCTTCGATCTTCTCCAGCGGTGGAATCTTGGGGTTAGGGCGATCAATCGAATCATTTCTGGAAAAGTTCCTCTGCAGATGGGGATATTCCTTGAATCTGCGGTCAGCTTGAAGTTTCTTCACAGAGTTAAACTTCCTGAGGCCTTTCCAAGAATGACGCTTCAACACCTTCAAGTACTGGTTGTTGTTCAGTGCAATGTTTCCAACTCTGTTGATCTCATCTGACAAGTGTTGCATCTGACGTTGATTTCCTTCGATGAAGTTTTCTAGCAGCTGTTGGTTTCGAATGGCAACCTCAAAGTGATACACTTATTTCTGATAACGCTTTGACATGTTGCGCTCATTGATGTGCTGTCTGACTCCAACATAAGTTGCAAAAGGGTCATTTGGCCGCCTGAAAATATTCATAGTATCGCGGACCGGAGGGCAGAACAGCTTCGGATGATGCTTCGCTGTGAAATCTTCGCTGCGTCCATGGTTGCAAATGGCTTGCAGCCAAGGAGCATATGGCTTCAATTGATTAACCAATTCAGCAGCTTGAACCATGTATCGAAGAAAACAATCCTCGAAGTCAAATACATGTCCATGTGTGAGCTTCATTAGAGCATGACGAGTTGGGTAAAGAATGTTTGATTCTTCATTCGCTGTACTGAGAGGCATCAGTGAGTTTGACAATATGTAGAACCATGTCTTGGAGTTGAACACCAGATGCTTCGGGCGAATGTTTTCTGGCATGTGATCACAGTGACTTCGGGATCCAATAAAGATGCAAATTCAGCTTCAGTGGGATCCGGTAACATGTGAACCTTTGCAAGTTTTCCAGTGTGTCTTGGAATGTTCACAATTTCCATGAATTCTTCGGAATACATCCTGAACACCTTCCCTTGAATCATCCATTCAAGGACCCAAGTGCTATTATCTTCTGGGGTTCCAGAGACATAAAGTGTGGCATAGAATTGCTTCACTAGCTCTGAGTTGAATGGTGTTTCCATAGCAAACAATCCAGTTAAGTTCTGTGCTTCGATAGTTTCCACTATGTTTTGGAAGCACGTTGCAGCAGTTAGACTATGCATATCCAAGTACTTGTGTCTGAAGAGAACACCTTTCTGGCAGTAAAGCTTCGTGTACAGGATTTGCTGTTCAGCAGTCCAGAATCGAAGGTCATCAGCTGTTCTTGGTGAATCATATGGACTAGTGCCAAAGAATCGAAGCTTCTTGCGATGCACTTCAATGTCAAATTCAGGACCATGCCTTGACGAAGTTCCTTCTCCCAGGAATATGGGAAAAGTCTCTCTAGGGTAGAGTGAGTCCAACTGGGTGTCTTGAGCAGGAATACAATGCCTTCGGGCATCTGTGATTCGCCTCTGCGGTTGAGTGACTAAGGCCAACTCATTGGCTTCGGCTTCTGCTGCGACATCAGCATCTGCATTGGCTTCAGTATGAACAACTTTATCTTGAGCTTCGCCTTCTTTTTCTTCTGACTCCTCAGCAGAGTGAGCTGAAGAATAATCCTTATCAGGGATGGCTTGACGGGGTGGAGATGGTTCTGGTGCAAAATTGTCTTGAGCGGATGGTTGTGGAGCTTGTTGAGGTGGAGGTGGAGTTTGAGCACGGGGTGGAATGGCTTCGGGGTGAGGTGGAGGTGGAGTGACTTCGGGGGCGGATGGCTTCGATGTGGGTTTTCCAAGTTTGATAATCTTGCATCGTGGGGGCGATGCCTTTCTTGGTGCTTTCTTGGCCGGGTGGGAGCTAACTTCATCAACTTCTTCGGTGTCCGCAATGAGTCTTCTCTTCCTTGGTTGCAGCTTGGGAAGAGGTGAAGCTAATTGCTGGACCATGGCTTCGCGCTTCTTGGAGTCAAGCGCCATGACCGAAGCATTGTGCGCCTTGCAGCATTCTTTGATAGCGGATTTCAGCTTGCCTTCAAACACTTGAATATTCTGCTTTGTTTGCTCATTCACAGCAGCAATTTTCTTCGAAGCAGCAGAGGCTTCGCTTTTGAAATCCTCATCAGATTCCTCATCTGCTTTCTTCTGGAATTTCAAGATCTTTGCAGTTTCTGATCTGTCCCTTGAATGCAGATCTCTCAGCTGATTGTACAAAGTTTCGACCATTGCTGAAAGATTGGGTGAGATATATGTATCTCCAATATCCACAGTGTGAGGATGAATGGCTTCAGCAAGCTTGAAATATGTCTGACTTAGACCCAGACAGTCCCATAGTTCACCTTCCCTAGCATCTGGAAAGTTGTGCTCACTATGTTCAGCTTCAACATGGGCTTCGGGGACAGGAGCTGCGACTGGCTTCGGGGGAATTTCCTTCGGTGCCATGTCAACAGCGGCTTCCTTTTGAGCGGCCCTTGCAGCTTTCTCAGCTTTCTTTGTGCGAACAATATCAAGCTGAGCTTGGCGTTTGGCTTCAGCTTCAGCAAGTTGTTTGGCTTCGGCGGCTGCCTTAGCCTCTTGAGCTTTAGCTTCAGCTAGCTTGCGCTTCGCTTCAGCTTGCTGGTTTGACTCAGCCAGCGCTTTCCTTTGCTTTTCTAGCTCAGCAACATCTCTATCTGCTTTCTCTTTCTCCTTTGCTTCTTTCTCAGCCTTAGCCTTGGCTTGAGCTTCGGCATGTAGGCGTTCAGCTTCGATGAGGTCTCTCTTCCGCAATTCAACTTCTGTCAGTTTCTTGGTGCCAACCTGGGCAAATGTATGACCAGGCTTAGCCACAGTTGTCTTTGGCTTCGAAGCTTTAGCTGCCGCAAGAGCTTTGGCTTCGGGCATAGCAGCAGGCTTAGCCACAGGCTTTGCCTTCGGGTCATGCCTTTCCTTGGTCCTCTGCTCGGATGGAACTGTACGGCGGGGAGGCTTAGAAGACAGAGGTGCCTCGACCACCAAGTTCGTCAAATCTATGTTCCTCTTTGGAGCAGGAGGTGCTGATGGTCAAATCTATGTTCCAATCAAAGCGCAACTTTACTTGCGGTCCAAGTAAAGCTGACTCACGGACTTGGTTCTGCTTCAGGAGCCGAAAGAACAAAGTCTTCGCTGGTGAAGCATTGCCTAGCTCACATGAGATTTCTTCGACTCAGGCTTCTCACTGGTTTAGATTCGATCTGAGTCTTTTCATCAAAAACCTTCGGAGTACATTTGCTAAACCCCTCTTGATAGTACGGTTTTTCCTACGACTCAAAGAAGTAAAAAGAACTACGCAAAAAACAACTAAGTCTTGCGCCATCTTGATCATCTTCTTCGATGAGATGAGCTTCAGGATACTTTATCTTTTTAGGGGTCGACATCCGTGATAAACTTCGCTCCAGATGATATGCTTCGATAAATGAGTAAATCTTCGTTGAAGCTTTATCACCAACCTATAACTTCAGGAACCTAACCATCTGTTTCACACTAGAAAACTTGTTAGTTCCTCTACTGTTTTGACCAACAATATCCAAAACTCATGAGGGTATAACTTTGCTCTTACAATCTCCCCCTTTTTGGACTATTGTTGACAAAACAGGCATCGATAAAAGATATGGAATTTTGAATTTGAGTTGAGAGCAAACTCTAAGATATGAGGCTTTTGACTCCCCCTGAATGCAAGCATCGAAGATTTATAATCGAAGTGAATGCTTGTTGAAGAATATCATCAATGGGAAGCCTAACACATATCCTAGCGAATCAATTGCATACAAAGATAATTTGTCTTGAAGAATATGCAATCATCCAAAAACCTGTGAACTTAAGGATAATAACCACCTGCAAGATAAAAATATAGAAAGGCAACTTGCATGCACGGGGTTATTAACATATACAATGAAACAGTTCACAACCGAAGTAAAACGTTAAGATACAACCCAATCGAAGTGAATGGAATGTTTGTCGAATCTTAACACATGCAAAAGATCGAGTCAGAACCCAAAACCCCGCAGCGAAACTAAACTCAATCGATGCTACTTTCTCCCCCTTTTTGTCAAGAATTGGACAAAAGGTTGAGAGGTAGAACGAGAGCATTTACGCGTCAGCTGCACCCCTGGGACCCTGCGGAATGTCTTCGCCTGACGAAGATTCATCTCCTGAAGTATCGCCTTCGGTCGAAGCCGGTGACTCTTCCTCGTCGAAGTCCATCGGCGCTTGAAGCAATTCAAGGTCGATGTCGTCGAGAGGATCGTCTTCGTGCTTCGATGTGTGGGAGTCTTCATCTGAGAAAGTATCCGGGCGAATCTGTTCAGCAGAGTTGACAAATAATACTTCTTCGATCTTCTCCAGCGGTGGAATCTTGGGGTTAGGGCGATCAATCGAATCATTTCTGGAAAAGTTCCTCTGCAGATGGGGATATTCCTTGAATCTGCGGTCAGCTTGAAGTTTCTTCACAGAGTTAAACTTCCTGAGGCCTTTCCAAGAATGACGCTTCAACACCTTCAAGTACTGGTTGTTGTTCAGTGCAATGTTTCCAACTCTGTTGATCTCATCTGACAAGTGTTGCATCTGACGTTGATTTCCTTCGATGAAGTTTTCTAGCAGCTGTTGGTTTCGAATGGCAACCTCAAAGTGATACACTTATTTCTGATAACGCTTTGACATGTTGCGCTCATTGATGTGCTGTCTGACTCCAACATAAGTTGCAAAAGGGTCATTTGGCCGCCTGAAAATATTCATAGTATCGCGGACCGGAGGGCAGAACAGCTTCGGATGATGCTTCGCTGTGAAATCTTCGCTGCGTCCATGGTTGCAAATGGCTTGCAGCCAAGGAGCATATGGCTTCAATTGATTAACCAATTCAGCAGCTTGAACCATGTATCGAAGAAAACAATCCTCGAAGTCAAATACATGTCCATGTGTGAGCTTCATTAGAGCATGACGAGTTGGGTAAAGAATGTTTGATTCTTCATTCGCTGTACTGAGAGGCATCAGTGAGTTTGACAATATGTAGAACCATGTCTTGGAGTTGAACACCAGATGCTTCGGGCGAATGTTTTCTGGCATGTGATCACAGTGACTTCGGGATCCAATAAAGATGCAAATTCAGCTTCAGTGGGATCCGGTAACATGTGAACCTTTGCAAGTTTTCCAGTGTGTCTTGGAATGTTCACAATTTCCATGAATTCTTCGGAATACATCCTGAACACCTTCCCTTGAATCATCCATTCAAGGACCCAAGTGCTATTATCTTCTGGGGTTCCAGAGACATAAAGTGTGGCATAGAATTGCTTCACTAGCTCTGAGTTGAATGGTGTTTCCATAGCAAACAATCCAGTTAAGTTCTGTGCTTCGATAGTTTCCACTATGTTTTGGAAGCACGTTGCAGCAGTTAGACTATGCATATCCAAGTACTTGTGTCTGAAGAGAACACCTTTCTGGCAGTAAAGCTTCGTGTACAGGATTTGCTGTTCAGCAGTCCAGAATCGAAGGTCATCAGCTGTTCTTGGTGAATCATATGGACTAGTGCCAAAGAATCGAAGCTTCTTGCGATGCACTTCAATGTCAAATTCAGGACCATGCCTTGACGAAGTTCCTTCTCCCAGGAATATGGGAAAAGTCTCTCTGGGGTAGAGTGAGTCCAACTGGGTGTCTTGAGCAGGAATACAATGCCTTCGGGCATCTGTGATTCGCCTCTGCGGTTGAGTGACTAAGGCCAACTCATTGGCTTCGGCTTCTGCTGCGACATCAGCATCTGCATTGGCTTCAGTATGAACAACTTTATCTTGAGCTTCGCCTTCTTTTTCTTCTGACTCCTCAGCAGAGTGAGCTGAAGAATAATCCTTATCAGGGATGGCTTGACGGGGTGGAGATGGTTCTGGTGCAAAATTGTCTTGAGCGGATGGTTGTGGAGCTTGTTGAGGTGGAGGTGGAGTTTGAGCACGGGGTGGAATGGCTTCGGGGTGAGGTGGAGGTGGAGTGACTTCGGGGGCGGATGGCTTCGATGTGGGTTTTCCAAGTTTGATAATCTTGCATCGTGGGGGCGATGCCTTTCTTGGTGCTTTCTTGGCCGGGTGGGAGCTAACTTCATCAACTTCTTCGGTGTCCGCAATGAGTCTTCTCTTCCTTGGTTGCAGCTTGGGAAGAGGTGAAGCTAATTGCTGGACCATGGCTTCGCGCTTCTTGGAGTCAAGCGCCATGACCGAAGCATTGTGCGCCTTGCAGCATTCTTTGATAGCGGATTTCAGCTTGCCTTCAAACACTTGAATATTCTGCTTTGTTTGCTCATTCACAGCAGCAATTTTCTTCGAAGCAGCAGAGGCTTCGCTTTTGAAATCCTCATCAGATTCCTCATCTGCTTTCTTCTGGAATTTCAAGATCTTTGCAGTTTCTGATCTGTCCCTTGAATGCAGATCTCTCAGCTGATTGTACAAAGTTTCGACCATTGCTGAAAGATTGGGTGAGATATATGTATCTCCAATATCCACAGTGTGAGGATGAATGGCTTCAGCAAGCTTGAAATATGTCTGACTTAGACCCAGACAGTCCCATAGTTCACCTTCCCTAGCATCTGGAAAGTTGTGCTCACTATGTTCAGCTTCAACATGGGCTTCGGGGACAGGAGCTGCGACTGGCTTCGGGGGAATTTCCTTCGGTGCCATGTCAACAGCGGCTTCCTTTTGAGCGGCCCTTGCAGCTTTCTCAGCTTTCTTTGTGCGAACAATATCAAGCTGAGCTTGGCGTTTGGCTTCAGCTTCAGCAAGTTGTTTGGCTTCGGCGGCTGCCTTAGCCTCTTGAGCTTTAGCTTCAGCTAGCTTGCGCTTCGCTTCAGCTTGTTGGTTTGACTCAGCCAGCGCTTTCCTTTGCTTTTCTAGCTCAGCAGCATCTCTATCTGCTTTCTCTTTCTCCTTTGCTTCTTTCTCAGCCTTAGCCTTGGCTTGAGCTTCGGCATGTAGGCGTTCAGCTTCGATGAGGTCTCTCTTCCGCAATTCAACTTCTGTCAGTTTCTTGGTGCCAACCTGGGCAAATGTATGACCAGGCTTAGCCACGGTTGTCTTTGGCTTCGAAGTTTAGCTGCCGCAAGAGCTTTGGCTTCGGGCACAGCAGCAGGCTTAGCCACAGGCTTTTCCTTCGGGTCATGCCTTTCCTTGGTCCTCTGCTCGGATGGAACTGTACGGCGGGGAGGCTTAGAAGACAGAGGTGCCTCGACCACCAAGTTCGTCAAATCTATGTTCCTCTTTGGAGCAGGAGGTGCTGATGGTCAAATCTATGTTCCAATCAAAGCGTAACTTTACTTGCGGTCCAAGTAAAGCTGACTCACGGACTTGGTTCTGCTTCAGGAGCCGAAAGAACAAAGTCTTCGCTGGTGAAGCATTGCCTAGCTCACATGAGATTTCTTTGACTCAGGCTTCTCACTGGTTTAGATTCGATCTGAGTCTTTTCATCAAAAACCTTCGGAGTACATTTGCTAAACCCCTCTTGATAGTACGGTTTTTCCTACGACTCAAAGAAGTAAAAAGAACTACGCAAAAAACAACTAAGTCTTGCGCCATCTTGATCATCTTCTTCGATGAGACGAGCTTCAGGATACTTTATCTTTTTAGGGGTCGACATCCGTGATAAACTTCGCTCCAGAGGATATGCTTCGATAAATGAGTAAATCTTCGTTGAAGCTTTATCACCAACCTATAACTTCAGGAACCTAACCATCTGTTTCACACTAGAAAACTTGTTAGTTCCTCTACTGTTTTGACCAACAATATCCAAAACTCATGAGGGTATAACTTTGCTCTTACATTTACAAAGGATTAAACGCAATAGGAAATAAAAGTGCAATGGGAAAGAAAGTAAAACGAGTAAATTGTAGAGGTGTAAATATACTTAGGATATGGACCGGGGCGTCATGGCCCTCACTAGTGATGTCTCTCTCCAAAAACATGATCGACAGAATTATAAACGCACTGCAATGTTGATACGTCCCGAACGTATCTATAATTTCTGCTTGTTCCATGCTTATATGTGTGACTTTGCTATATGTTTTGCTACACTTTCATACCTTTTTCAACATATTTGGACTAACCTTTTTATTATGATTTTTTCAGATTTTTCTGAGCACTATAACTTCGTTCAAATATGCGTTACAATTATCACTATCGTTACCCCCTTGTGTTTAATCCTTTGTAAACAACAAGGCGGGAGATATTGAAAACCTCTCTAAACTCGTTGGGATGAAAACTACATGTTGCGTGTGCAGTTCCAGGTAAAGTAAGCAACCCTCGGTTGTGAACGGCATCATTGTTCACTTTACCACCTACTTGTCGATCTTGGAGTCCTACTGGTCGAACTAAACCTTGGTATCTTTGCCAAGGGAAATTACTGTTATCTACTGATAGCACTGAAGTAGTGCTCCTCGTTGGCTACCCCAAGTGGAAGGTTGAGATGTAGCACAACAGTAAATTTCCCTTGGCAAAGATACCAAGGTTTAAGATTGTCTCCCGTAGGACTCCAACGACGACAAGTAGGTGGTTCGACAAGTGATGCGTCGTTTGAGAGATATCACTGGCTTTGCGTGGACCTGTACACAGATACAAATAACTTTGCTCCCAACGAGTACAAAGAGGTTGTCAATCTCTCCGGCCTTGCCATTTACCAAGGATCAAACGCAACAGATAAAAGATGTGATAATGATAACTGCAACTAGAAAGTAAAAGCAAGAAGTAAATTGAGGGTGTAAACAGTGGTGGAAATATGGACCGGGGTCCCATGATGTTCACTAGTGATGTCTCTCTCCCAAAAAACGATAAACAACCATGCGACGTAAAAATTTTTACAGTTAGGCAATTGACAGGATTACGGACGCAAATCAATGCTAATTGTGCTACAAAAGAAAGGAAGAGGCTCAAAAGCATGGAAGTATGCCAAAACAAGTAGACCTAACTCCATCTGCATCTACTCACTGATCATCCACCTTGATATATCTATCCAGAACATCTCGCTGGTATTAAGTTGCGAGCCCCACCCAAAGTGTAAACCCAAAGCAACAGACAACTGCATTAAAAGAACTTTGCGTAAAGTAATCAATCCTTGCAACCGCGGTTACAAGCACCATTCCCCCCCTTGTGGCAACATCACATCCCCTAGACTCATGTTTCTGTCACTCAAGCTAGTCATGAGGGGGCATGAACCCACAATCAAGCATAGCGCTCCCTCTTGTAGTTACTACCTACTACTTGGGCAAAGCAATAAACAGCAGCGGAGAACATGCAAGAATTACTCAAGAACACAAATATAAAAGGAGTAGAACCAAATATATTACTCATAACAATCTGAACATAGTCTCATAATCCATCAGATCCCAGCAAACTCAACATAGCAACAGCAGAAAGAATTACATATGTTCCTTGATCATGTAGGGCAGCACATGATGACCCTCAACTGTAGGGATCGATTGTAGTGTTTTCGATAAATAAGAGTGTCGAACCCAACGAGGAGCAGAAGGTATTGGCAAGTGACTTTGGTAAAGAAATAACTGCAGGCACTGAAAGATAACTTTTTAGGGGTTTTTGGTATAAGCAACAAGAAGGTAAAAGCAAGCAAAGTAAACGGTACTGAGGAGTAACAAGTGGCCCAATCCTTTCGAGCAAAGGATAAGCCTGGAAACTGAACTTATAAAGGCTAAAGTTTTCTTGAGGACACACGGGAGAGATAGTCATGTGCTTTCGCCATACTCCGTATTGATACTATATGATGTGTTGATAAGTGTTGAGTGGGTGGATCTATGCTAGCACACCTTCTAGACCAAGATAAGTGCACTCTTATGATTAAACATCTTGCAAGCATCCGCAAATACAAGATAGTAATTAAGGCATAAGCCTAACCACAACAATACGATCATGGACCCATTATTCCCTTGTGCAAAAGCATGCAAACTGGGGTTCAGGTTTCTGTCACTCCGGCAACCCACCGTAAGCATTCTTTATACACAATGCATTCCCCTAGGTCCTTAATAAGGTGAAGTGTTGAGTGTTCGACTCACACAACACCACTAGGAAAATAACAACACAACTTAAATATCAAACAACACATATTACTTCAACATCATATGACTACTAGCAACTAGACTTCTCCCATGCCCTCAAGAACTAAAGTAACTACTCACAAGACATAAAAGAGATCATGATCAGTGGGGATAAATAGATGATAAACAATCTGGACATAATGATATTTCTCCAACAAAACTCAATAGCATTCACCACAAAGTAGTAATCAACACCGGTAGAGTAGAGAGGATAGATAGTACGGATTACAACACAAGTTGCAATTGCGAGATGAGATAGGATGGTGGTGGAGATGGTGCTGATGTTGGGGATGATGTTGATGATGATCTCGATGATGCCCATGATGATGGTGATGCCGATGGCGATGATCTCCCCTTCCGGGAGGTGTTCTCCCCGGCGGAATCTGCCCACCGGAGATGTCTTTTCTTCTCTGTAGGTTTCCGCCACGGAGCAGCGGCGGAACTCGCGAAACTCCTCCTCTTTTAGGGGTTTTGGGTGACGAAGAATAAATAGGCCAGAGGGGGGAGCCGGGAGTGGCCCCATGGTTCCAGGCGTCCTCCCGGCGCGCCCCTGGTGGGGGCCACGCCAGGTGGACGCCTGGGCACTTGGTGGCCCCCTCTGGCTCTCGTTTTGCGTGCCTCCGTCATTATTCTGGAAAATGGCCTTCGTTAATTTTCAGGTAATTTGGAGGTCTTCTGATTCAGCAACTCAGCGTCCACTTTTTACCGCTAAATCCTGCGCCTGCTGCTTCGGCATCGGAAAGTTGCAAACTGTGTAAAACAAGCCAAAACAACATAAGAATAGCCTCATAACATGAAATTATCAATGAATAGGAATTATTTACTATATAAAATAGTGATGCATTTTGGACGTATCAACTCCCCCAAGCTTAGACCTCGCTTGTCCCCAAGCAAATACTGAGCTCGGTAAACCTGTCCACAAGTTTAGAGAGTGAAGTGTCGATAAATAGAATACGGACAAGAAGCATCATGATTTTTTCACCAAACTCAAGCATCCTCAACAGCAACCTCAACTCATATGGTCCTTATGAGAAAGAAATAACAATTATAATCAAAAGTAGGGCTGAGAAAACTCATCAAATTATGGATAACATATCCTTGGTCAAAGGACAACTACTAACTTTTACTTTTGCTCTTTCACTTTATAATGAAACAATTTGAAGATTTTGAAACAACATGTTATTAGTCATGAAGTGAAAATGCTAACACAAAGGAAGATGCTTGCTTGGCATAAGCTTTCGCAAACAACTTACTTATCAAAAGATAATGTCAACAAGGATGTGGCATGGCAAAACTTAATGCATCATTATATGAATGAATCCTCATCAACATCAAGTGTTTGTTATCTTTGGGAAAAGAAGGAAGTGGGAAAAACTGAGTCAACATAAAAAGTACAAGATAAGCCTGGTTAAAGGCAAGCAGGGAAAACTCATGTGCTATCCTTAAATCAAACAGAATGAAAACAAATTTTGGGAGGTGCATAGTTTGTCAACGAATGCTAATAGATAGCTCAATTACTTCTCAAGCTGGACAAGTTTCGAGGAATGACTCCCAAGTGGGGACGATCACATCCCCTTAATCTCCTTTGTTTATCACTGCCAAAGTTACTGATTTCTCATAGACCAAGCGTGAAGGAGGGTTTGTTTGTTGTATTATCTTACGAGTTGGGCGACTCATGACAGTTCCTCCTCGTATTATGGGTTTGTAGATTAGACATGCAATCCCGGGGTAAAATTTGTCCAACTTAAGAAGATCATGAATTACCTACTACTTCCTCATGAGCTAAACAAGAGGAACAAAACAGAAGATTTTGGACATTTAAGGATAACACATAAATTCTATACTTTTAGGAGTGGTAGGGAAATACCACGAATAGGAAGGTATGGTGGACTCATATGGAAGATATTGGTTTCAGGGTATGGATGCACAAGCAGAAATCTGCTCGGCAAAGAGTTTGGCTAGCAAAGTGACGAGGGGGTGACCCCACGACTCCTACAGATGAGCCTACCTGGTGTCCATGAAGGCAGAAGGCCCATGAAGATACGGCCTCGGCCCACTAGTTGGCACCGACGTAGAAGACCTCGACTCATAAGGAAGGTGTGAAGACCTGCCGTACGGAGCAAGCTAGGGTTAGGAAATTTTACCTGTAAACGTAGATGAACTCCCTGAGACCTAGCCCGGTATATAAGGGCTAGGAGGGGCGACACTAAAGACATCTAATCTCACCTGTAAGCCTAGCCTTGAGCGCTCCAGCCTTGGCCTCCACTGTAATCGTACCTCCCCAAGCAATAATATCGAGCAGGAGCGAGCCTCCCTGTTTGCCGACGAGCTATCGTCCAACCTGCGCCTCTCATGACTAACCCAGGGTCCCTGACCATGGGATTTTCCGGGGTTGATCCCCGTCAATTGGCGCCGTCTGTGGGAAATACGCAGGTTGGGATCACGATCTCGGCGGTCCCGTCTTCAGCAAGCCACAACTCAAGGGCAAGAACCAGACCTAGTCCACTCGAAAGATTCAAGATCACGGCAGACATCTCCGCCACCCCATCAAGGCCACACGAACTACAGGACCGATACCACGGTAACGGCCGAGTACAGCGCCAGCGCCGAAGGAGTCGACGACCCAGAAGAACGGCGAGGGGCCTCTACGAGGGAATGCCACTCGACGAACTGCGACGCGCAGCAGAGGACTCGCAAATCTTCCGACAACCCACCACTGCCCGGGCACCCGCCGCACATCAAGACGACGACTACGAGATCGAATCTAGCGATCAGAAGAACCACCACCAAGGGAGGAGGAACCGACGACCCAAAAGACGCGCATGGGATAACTACGGCGGGGCCCCAATGTATGAGCCACATCACGCAGTCGCGCAACCGACGACCACTCGACGACACGCCATCGCACGAGCTTCCGCCGCCAACCAAGACAGCGACTCCGAGACACCTGTCGGCGAGTACTACGACCCAGATAGAAGGCCGGATGAATTCGCCAACCTCATCAAGAACCAAGACATGAATCGAGGAATCAAAACCGATCCTCGCTTCCATGAACACCCGGAGGATCACGAGCAGATCTTCAGAATCTCAAGAAGGAAGAGGCACGCCGGATCTAGCAAGCTCACGGCTAGAGAGCAGCTAGCAGGACCCTGCACGATCCACAGCTTCGAGGATAATCGGGGACGCGTCAGGGCAGGTCACACTTTGAGAGACTGCCGCCTGTTCAACGAGCTAGCTGATGACCTCAAGAAGGAGAAGCAGAAAGAAGACAGACGCAACCAACGACCCGAGCAATCGCAGACCTCAAGCCCGGAAGAAGGTCACAGCCCGTCGCAAGCACAGGTGCTCATGATACAAGAAGGAAGAGTGCCACAAGCACAACGCAACGCCCAAACCCTGCAGGCTGAAGCAGCTGAGAGCGCAAACATGGTCGAAGTCTACCAATTACATGGCACAGAGACCAGCATCATGTTCTCACAGGACGACCATCCACCCGCAGTCCCAAGACCGGGGCACGCGCCCCTAGTGCTCGACGCACAAATTGGAGGATACGACATGGATCGGGTCTTCATGGACGGAGGCAGCAGCATGAACATCATCTTCGCCAGCACCCTGCAAAAGTTGCTGATCCCACGATCAGTATGGAGAAAATCAAACACAGAGTTGCACGGGGTAGTCCCAGGAGAAGCAGCCACATCCCTCGGAGTCATCGAACTCGAAGTCGTCTTCGGCAACCGACATAACTTTGCAAAGCACGTCCTCGAGTTCGAGGTACTCGACTGGCAATCGCAGTATCATGCCATACTGGGACGGCCAGCATTCGCGCAATTCATGGCGGTCCCACACTACGCCTACCTCAAGCTCAAGATGCCAGGATCATCAGGAGTCCTCACGATCAACGGAAGCTTCATCAAATCAGATCAATGTGACCGTGATTTCCACAGAATCTCCGACACATTCGGAGCCAAACAAGAACTCAGAGATATAGCCATGATGACGGACAAGAGTACCTTCCCATTGGTGAACCGAAGCGAATCCAGGGAGTACGGACGCGACTTCAGCATCGACAGCGACACGGTCACTCACCAAGTACACCCAACGGACCCGGACAAAACAGTCCGCGTGTACGCCCACCTACCAGAGGAGCAGGCGGCGGCCCTCGTCGCCTTCCTTCAAGACGAGTGGGAAATATTCGCCTGGTGCCCAGCCGACATGCCTGGGATACCACGCGAATTCGCGGAACACGCCCTACGCATCAAGCCAAACACGAGGCCAGTGAAGCAAGCGCTAAGACGATTCTCGGAGCCCAAGCACAAAGCAATCGGAGAGGAAGTCAACCGGTTACTCGACGCTCAGTTCATCCGAGAAACGAAGAAAGCCACCTGGATAGCCAACCCAGTGCTGGTACCCAAGAAATACACGACCGTGCTACGCATGTGCGTCGACTACGGACCAGTCAACAAACATTGCCCGAAGGACCACTTCCCCCTGCCTAGAATCGATCAGATAATTGATTCAACAGCAGGGTGCGATCTACTCTCCTTCCTCGATGCTTACTCAAGATACAACCAGATCTGGATGAAGGAAGAAGACGAAGAGCACACATCGTTCATCACCCCCCTATGGCGTATTCTGCTACAGGACCATGCCCTTCGGGCTCAAAAACGCAGGCGCCACTTACCAACGAATGATGCATGCCTGCCTAAAGGAGCAAATCGGAAGAAACGTACAAGTCTACGTGGACGACATCGTCATCAAGACCTACAAAGCAGACACATTACTCGACGACCTGCGCGAAACCTTCGCAGCGCTCAACAAATACAGAATCAAACTCAACCCAAAGAAGTGCGCATTCGGCGTACCGGCGGGAAAGCTGCTGGGCTACATGGTCTCTGCCCGCGGAATCGAGGCAAACCCCGAGAAAGTCCAAGCCATCACCCGCATGCAAGAACCAACTGACGTCAAAGGAGTACAACAACTCACTGGAAAACTTGCAGCTCTAAGCCGCTTCATCAGCAGGCTAGGAGAACGCACGCTGCCTTTCTATCAACTGCTCAGGAAAGGAGAGAAATTCGAGTGGACGGAGGAAGCCCGCCAAGCATTCGCAGACCTGAAAAAGACACTCTCAACCCCACCAATCCTGCCGGTACCCAAGGAACGAGAGAAGCTATACCTCTACGTGGCAGCACACAGCAGTGTAGTAAGCACAGCGCTCATCGTCGAACGCACAGAAGAAGGAAAGGTCCAGAGCATCCAGAGACCAATCTACTACCTCAGCATGCTCCTGACCAAATCCCAGCAGCGGTACCCGCACTATCAGAAACTACTATTGGCCATCGTCATGACCTCAAGGAAGGTGTCCCAATACTTCGACGAGCACCCTATCACTCGTGAGCAGCGCACCACTCGCTGACATACTCAACAACCCTGGAGCAATCGGGCGAGTCGCCGAGTGGAACATTGAGCTCAGCCCACGAGACCTACAGTTCAAGCACCCAACAGCCATCAAAGCCCAAGTACTCCCAGATTTCCTGGTTGAGTGGACGGAGGTTCAAACACCAGGCCCCCCAGACCTATCAAGCTCATGGTCAATATTCTTTGATGGATCCAAAAGACAACAAGGAGCTGGGGCAGGAGTTGTACTCATCTCCCCCAAAGGAACAAAGCTGAAATACGTCCTCCAGATCAACTTCAGTCACGCCTCCAACAACGAAGCAGAATACGAGGCACTCCTCCATGGCATGCGCATGGCCAAAACATGTGGAGCCACTCGCCTCATAATTTACGGGGACTCCAACCTCGTCGTCCAGCAAACGATGAGAAACTGCAACACAATAGCCGACAACATGGCGGCCTACCAAAAGCTCTACAACGAACTCGAAGGAAATTTCGACGGTTGCGAGCTCAACTACATCACCAGGGAGAACAACACAGAAGCTGACGAGCTCGCGAACATCGGTTCGACCAGGGCACCTGTACCACCCGGCGTTTTTCTCGAAAGCATCAACCGAAGGTCCATCAAGGTGCAGGCAGCAACACCTGAAGCAGCGGTGAACGGCGAAGACGCAATAGAAATAGCGCAGGTGGCAGCAGCAACCGTATCAGAAGGCACAAGCACCAGCACATCCGACAACACATCTACAACAGAGTTCGAAGGACCTGTCTGGGCAAAACCGTTCCTCCGATTCTTAATCGGAGGCACGCTACCACAAGACGTGGCCGAAGCACGACGCATCAGCCAACGATCCAAGGCATTCACGGTGATCAACAGACAACTATACAAGCGCAGCATCACCCAGATACTCCAAAGGTGCATTGACGAAGAGGACGGCAAAGCCCTATTGCTCGAAATCCACGAAGGCACCTGCAGGCACCACGCGAGCAGTCAAGTGCTCGTGTCCAAAGCATTCCGAGCTGGGTTCTACTGGCCCACAGCCATGAAAAACGCAGAGGAAATCGTGCGACGTTGCGTCGCTTGTCAAAAATTCGCCAGCAGGCCACACGCTCCCGCATCAGAGCTCAAGACCATACCATTATCCTGGCCGTTCGCCACCTGGGGACTCGACATGGTGGGCCCACTAAAGAAATCATCAAAGGAAGGAAGGACACACCTGCTCGTCGCAGTCGACAAGTTCACCAAGTGGATCGAAGCAGTGCCCATCACCAGCTCTACAACGCTCACGACCGTCAACTTCATCAAATCGATTATCTTCAGATTCGGAGTGCCGCACAACATCATCATGGACAACGGCACGAACTTCACGGCCGCAGAATTTCAGAACTTCTGCGAAGAATTGGGCATCAAAATCAATTATGCATCAGTCGCGCACCCACAGTCCAATGGCCAGGTGGAAAAAGCAAACAGCCTTGTTTGTGGGGGAATCGAAAAACGGCTCCTCGCACCACTCGAGCAAGCCGCTGGCAACTGGGTAGAAGAACTCCCCGCAGTCCTGTGGAGCTTGCGAACCACACCAAATACTGCGACCCAATACACACCCTTCTTCATGGTGTACGGGGCAGAGGCAATCCTACCACATGACCTCAAGTTTGGAGCACCCCGGGTCACCGGATACGAAGAAGAAGAAGCAGAAGAAGCACTACAAGACGACAAAGATACGACTGACGAAGCAAGAGACATAGCCCTGACAAAATCAGAAGGGTACCAAGACAAACTACGTACCTACCAAAGCAGTCGACTGCGCACTAGAACCTTCAAAGGTGACCTAGTCCTACGACTAATACAAGAGAAGGTCCACAAACTTGCCCCCCAATGGGAAGGACCATTCATAATCTCAGAAGTCATCGGAGGTGGCGCCTACAGGTTGAAGAATCCAAAGACAGACGAGGACGTGGGCAACCCATGGAGCGCAGCAAACTTGCGACTGTTCTATCCATAGCCCCTATCGGTCGGACATGACAGGCAAATCATGCAAATCGCTTGACCGCAATAAAGTAAATGTTGCCCAAATACTGCCATCTCAAAGCACTCGGAGGCTTAAGAGCAAAATCCCCCCCGAGCAACTCTATCGCCTGCGCGATCTTAATCAAAGCACTCGGGGGGCTTAAGAGCAAAATCCCCCCCGAGCAATTCTATCACCTACGCGATCTTAATCAAGGCACTCGGGGGCTTAAGAGCAAAATCCCCCCCGAGCAACTCTATCTCCTACGCGATCTTAATCAAGGCACTCGGGGGCTTAAGAGAAAAACCCCCCCGAGCAACTCTATCGCCTACGCGATCTTAATCAAGACACTCGGGGGCTTAAGAGAAAAATCCCCCCCGAGCAACTCTATCGCCTACGCGATCTTAATCAAGCACTCGGGGGCTTAAGAGAAAAATCCCCCCGAGCAACTCTATCACCTACGCGATCTTAATCAAGCACTCGGGGTCTCAAGTACAAAACCCACACGAGAGGCGACCATCAACACTCCCACGACATCCAAGCACTCTTGAAGAGACTTCAAAGGAAGCACAAGCTCATTTAGTCTTCACCTGATCGCTAAACGATCACCTAAAGACTCGGGGGCTACTCCCATCGGGAGCGCTGCCGCGCACCCGATAAAAGACAACAAAGGAAACAAATTTCAGCCTACGCCTGATCCTTCGACTCAAGCGTAGCCTCGGGGGCTACTCCCATCGGGAGCGCTGTCGCGCACCCGATAGAATCCACAGTTCAAAGTATCGGACGGACTCGAAGACAACTCTTAGCCGCAAAGGACTCGAATTCAACTCTCAGTTCCAAAAATCAAAGACAACTCCTAATCGTCAAGGACTCGAACACAGTTTTCTGGTGGCATAAAGGACCAAATACAAATTCCACTACAAAGGATAAAGCACAGTCTACATCATGGATATCATCCTCAGTACAAAAAGGACTCAATTACATTTGGATAGAAGGCAGCTCCTGTTACATGAGGAAATCACCCAAGGAATTATGACTTCTACATGTGTGCCCATGAGGGATAATCTACTCTAGCACAAGAGCATCATCACAGACAAAGTAAGAGTGGAAGAAGCAGGCTCATGATGTCAATGACATAACAAAAGGTGAAGCTCGACTTATTTGCGGAGCCATTGAAGACAATGCTCCACCAGCTCCTTCTCCTGCTCCTCTAGCTTGTTCTTCAGCTCTGCCCAAGCTGCCGGCGAAGATGACGCCGCTGCCTCCAGTTCTACAAGGTCGCCTGCCGCGCTCGTTTAACAGGTGGCTTGACATCGAGGTCTTCGTCAGAGCCAGAGGAGGAAGCAGTTGAAGACGGCTCACCACCAGCACCAGACGAGTCCCTGGAGGAAGAAGCAGTCGAAGACACCGGTGAAGGACTTTTCGACCTTGCAGAGCTATCGCTGCTCGACTCCTGCCCATGTGGATCCATGCTATTTCCACTCGGATCGAATGCGCGGACAGTAACAGTGCTTTCACCGTCAAAGCAACAGCTGAGCATATCACCATCTCGCAGATTCAACCGTCGAGCAAACAAACTCCAACCAGAGCCAAGAAAAATCAAACGAGAGCTATCAACCTCCAAGTCAACATAAGAAGGAGATCGACAGCTCCCTTGAAGGTGCAGAAGCAAGCCATCCAAGCCACGTTTAGAGACAATGGCAGAAACAGCAGAGGGAAGAAGGATGTGATTGGCACTTTGGCCATGAACACGCAAAATAAAATCATAATGCCAGAATCCCTCCTCCAAGGGAGAGAAGGAAGACATCGGCGCCGTACCATGGCGGCCACCACGGCAGGAGCGTGGTGTGCGGCCACCACGGCTACGCCGAACACGGCCACAGCCAACACCTCGCCTGGGAACCATGAGCAGAAGAAGAGAAGAAGGAAGAGGCAAAGCGGAGAGTTGGATAGAGGCGTGGAAGAGAAATGCCTATTTATAGAACAATAATCCTCCAAGCACAGAGAAGCCAAGACGACAGCAGCAATTAATTCAAAAACCAAACGTCCCAGCCGTCTCGGGCTCCAAGAAGAAGATGCTTTCCCACGGGACGCACTGTATGCAAGACGTGTCAATTCGCGCGCGTTTCCAATACACGCATGGGAAACTCAACCGGCGCCTGCCGCACGCCACAACAACCATTATTATGACCGGTCCTAGAGACGTGACGGTTCACTGGCAGAGCATCACTCACATCCATCAAACAGAGGCATCACCGTCCCTGACGAGCAACGAAAGAAAGCCAAACAGGCGTCAAGGCCCCAAGATTCCGACTTTTAGATCTTTTCCCCAAGGAAGAAAAACATCTTACTCCCATCGGGAGCGTGCATCATAAGAGTCTCGGGTGCTCCCTCACCCAAAGGCCAGCCATGTGCTCGAGTGACCACTCGCACTTATGAGAGTCTCGGGTGCTCCCTCAACCCGACGTAAGACAAAGAAACATTCACCTAGACCATACGGCGCCAAGAGCATCGGGTGCTCCCTCACCTCAAGAGCCGAAAACGGCATTCGAGTGATTACTCGCGAATAACCCCCCGACTGAGCACTCGAAACAAAGATCCTCGGGTGAATGAGTGAACAGCTCGCTTGATGTTTTGTTCCAAGCGGGTGCAATGCTATAAGGCTCCGCGCCTCAAAAACACACATTCCTGGATCACGATACACTGTGCCCAGATGCCACGCAAGATTAGCGTGTAGGTAAGACCCCGCTGCGAAGTACGGCCGGGCTGGGACTTGCCGAAAAGCGATTTCACTCCCAACCTTTCCCATGCGCAGAGCATGATAGAAAAGCCGGGCGGATGTGCCTTAGGCTGCACTCATTACTGGCGGCAAATGAACACCGTAAGACCTGAAGCGGCCGGACTTTTGCTCGACACCAGTGTTCCAAGCTCACGTCGAGGGACGTGAGTTTGATTGGGCTACTGTGGTATTTGCCCTAGTGCAATTCACCAAGGCTCGACCCGTCGACTCCTTGGGCCCTTTCAGCTTAGCATCCCTCGAAACAGGCTTTGTCATGGCCATCAGACTGCCAGTGACCCGCGGATGAATCACGCATATCAATAAATGACAAACGAATATACTCGAGTCCCTGCGCGACTCTTCGAGTCCCCCAGGCACTCGGGGGCTACTGACGAGGGGGTGACCGCACGACTCCTACAGACGATCCTACCTGGTGTCCATGAAGGCAGAAGGCCCATGAAGATACGGCCTCGGCCCACTAGTTGGCACCGACGTAGAAGACCTCGACTCATAAGGAAGGTGCGAAGACCTGCCGTACGGAGCAAGCTAGGGTTAGGAAAGTTTACCTGTACACGTAGATGAACTCCCTGAGACCTAGCCCGGTATATAAGGGCTAGGAGGGGCGACACCAAAGACATCTAATCTCACCTGCAACCCTAGCCTTGAGCGCTCCAGCCTTGGCCTCCACTGTAATCGTACCTTCCCAAGCAATAATATCGAGCAGGAGTGAGCCTCCCTGTTTGCCGACGAGCTATCGTCCAACCCGCGCCTCTCATGACTAACCCAGGGTCCCTGACCATGGGATTTGCCGGGGTTGATCCCCATCACAAAGGTTTTGAGAGAACAGACAATTGATGATGACTTAGATGCAAAGCACATAAAGCATAAACATTAAGGTGAGCATAACACATCAAGTTGTCTTCCTTGTCAACGTAACACTTCAAGCATAATATCATAAAGGTTTTGGCTATGTCGCTACTTGAGAACAACATGCATGTTGTCATGACCAAAGCTATGTTTGCCAAAATTAAATAATTTTTTCAGAGCCATACCTGATATAAGGTCAATACTCCCCATAAGAATCGTCATATAAGGTCGATTGCGTGAAGAGAATACCGAGTGCAGCGAAGGAACCAATAGACTTCTCATTAATATTCCATCATAGACGACTCCACACTCACGGATAAAAACTCTCCACAAAGGAGTGATAGACCTCAATGCAAACACCTATTTCATATAATAACTTCCCTTGACATGATACGACTCTACTTGACTCTAAAAGACTAAGATAAAGATAAAGATACCGGGCACTCCCCCAAGCTTGGAACAAGCTAAGGGGATGCCATTACCCGAGGAGATTTCACTCCTCATTCCTATTCCTGTTGATCACGTAGTCCTTGGCGAAGCACTTCCATGGAAGAGGTTCTCCCGTCTCATAAGAAGCTTTAGTCTCCAAGGTCCTGCTTTCAGCACCTAAACCCATGCACGGAAACTTTAGTTTATACTCACAGATCTGGTTGTGCAGATCATAAATCTGCCCTTGGAGCTCTTTGATTCTTTCTTCTGACGCAGTGATGCTTGCCCACATCTCCTTCTTGTAGAACACATTCAGCTCGTTGATGAGGTTGAAGTTGGCTTCAAGACCACGCTCAAACATCTTCTTGTACTTGAAGACTTCTTGCTCTACTTCTTCTAGCCTGGCCTTGATGCTCCCCTCCTTGACAGATTCCTTTAGATCTTCTTGGTGAAGAACACCGTCCTCCAACTGAACGGTTTGAGTATGCTTCTTCACCTCAGCGAGGTAAGGGTTGATGACGTTGACGACGAACTTGTCCTTGGGGGAACTTGGGGAAGCCATGGCACCTAGATCTAATAAAAGATTTCTTGGCAGAAACAGCTCGAGAAGAAAACACACGAAATCATGAGATACGGTGCAGGGACGATCCGGGAAAATATATAGCAAAAATTTCTGCAACGGAAGGAAAGCAACGAGCCAAAGTGGGGTCGGAGACTGACTCCGGGGTGCCCAGGCGGCCTCCCGGCGCGGCCAGGAGGTAGGCCGCGCCAGGGGGGGCGCCTGGGCCCCCTGGAGCTCCTCTCCGGCTCCAATTAGGCTTCGAATTTTCCTAATTTTGCAAAAACTCGTAGTATGGAACTTTTGTGGCGGTTTGCGATGTTTCCTTACCGTAATACATGACGCAGTGATGCTTGCCCACATCTCCTTCTTGTAGAACACATTCAGCTCGTTGATGAGGTTGAAGTTGGCTTCAAGACCACGCTCAAACATCTTCTTGTACTTGAAGACTTCTTGCTCTACTTCTTCTAGCCTGGCCTTGATGCTCCCCTCCTTGACAGATTCCTTTAGATCTTCTTGGTGAAGAACACCGTCCTCCAACTGAACGGTTTGAGTATGCTTCTTCACCTCAGCGAGGTAAGGGTTGATGACGTTGACGACGAACTTGTCCTTGGGGGAACTTGGGGAAGCCATGGCACCTAGATCTAATAAAAGATTTCTTGGCAGAAACAGCTCGAGAAGAAAACACACGAAATCATGAGATACGGTGCAGGGACGATCCGGGAAAATATATAGCAAAAATTTCTGCAACGGAAGGAAAGCAACGAGCCAAAGTGGGGTCGGAGACTGACTCCGGGGTGCCCAGGCGGCCTCCCGGCGCGGCCAGGAGGTAGGCCGCGCCAGGGGGGGCGCCTGGGCCCCCTGGAGCTCCTCTCCGGCTCCAATTAGGCTTCGAATTTTCCTAATTTTGCAAAAACTCGTAGTATGGAACTTTTGTGGCGGTTTGCGATGTTTCCTTACCGTAATACATACCTTTTCTTATTCTGCTTCTGCTGGTGTCTGAAACCGGGCTGCAACATATTCTTCATGAGTTGTTGTGTGTATTAAATTTACATCAACATTGACGGGGTCTCCCGCCATGTAATGCTTGAGTCTTTGCCCATTCACAACTTGAGGTTTGGTGCCATCAAAATTGTTAATCTTGATTGCACCAGAGTGGTAGACTTCTTCGATATGAAATGGCCCTGCCCATCTGGAAAGTAATTTACCTGGAGAAAACCTGAAACGATATCGAAATAACAAAACTTTATCACTAACATTAAATTCACGTTTCAAAATCCTTCTATTATGCCACTTCTTTACCTTTTCCTTAAACAGTTTAGCACTCTCGTAAGCTTCACTTCTCCACTCATCTAGAGAAGTCAAGTTCATGAGGCGCTTTTCACCAGCCAACTTTGGGTCGGCATTAAGCTCTCTAACAACCCAGAAAGCTTTGTGTTCTAACTCCAATGGAAAATGGCAAGCCTTACCATATACCATTTTATAGGGAGACATGCCCATGGGGTTCTTGCAAGATCAACTTAATCTCTCTATTGGTGAGCTTGACTTGCCCACTAGTTTGAGGATGGTACGGTGAAGCAATTCTATGATTGACATCGTACTTGGCTAAAGCTTTTCTAAATGCTCCATGCTTGAAGTGTGATCCTCCATCAGTCATGAGGTACCTCGGTACACCAAACCTAGGAAAAATTACATCTTTGAGCATTTTCAGAGATGTGTTGTGATCAACACTCTCAGTGGGGATTTCTTCAACCCACTTGGTTACATAATCAACAACTACTAAAATGTGAGTGTACTTGTGTGAGGGAGGAAAAGGACCCATAAAATAAAAAAACCCAGTGACGGGGATCAACCCCGGCAAATCCCATGGTCAGGGACCCTGGGTTAGTCATGAGAGGCGCAGGTTGGACGATAGCTCGTCGGCAAACAGGGAGGCTCGCTCCTGCTCGATATTATTGATTGGGGAGGTATGATTACAGTGGAGGCCAAGGATGGAGCGCTCAAGGCTAGGGTTACAGGTGAGATTAGATGTCTTTGGTGTCGCCCCTCCTAGCCCTTATATCCCGGGCTAGGTCTCAGGGAGTTCATCTACGTGTACAGGTAAACTTTCCTAACCCTAGCTTGCTCCGTACGGCAGGTCTTCGCACCTTCCTTATGAGTCGAGGTCTTCTACGTTGGTGCCAACTAGTGGGCCAAGGCCGTATCTTCATGGGCCTTCTGCCTTCATGGACACCAGGTAGGCTCATCTGTAGGAGTCGTGGGGTCACCCCCTCGTCAGTAGCCCCCGAGTGCCTGGGGGACTCGAAGAGTCTTGCAGGGACTCGAGTATATTCGTTTGTCATTTATTGATATGCGTGATTCATCCGCGGGTCACTGGCAGTCTGATGGCCATGACAAAGCCTGTTTCGAGGGATGCTAAGCTGAAAGGGCCCAAGGAGTCGACGGGTCGAGCCTTGGTGAATTGCACTAGGGCAAATACCACAGTAGCCCAATCAAACTCACGTCCCTCGACGTGAGCTTGGAACACTGGTGTCGAGCAAAAGTCCGGCCGCTTCAGGTCTTACGGTGTTCATTTGCCGCCTGTAATGAGTGCAGCCTAAGCGCGTCCGCCCGGCTTTTCTATCATGCTCTGCGCATGGGAAAGGTTGGGAGTGAAATCGCTCTTCGACAAGTCCCAACCCGGCCGTACTTCGCAGCGGGGTCTTACCTACACGCTAATCTTGCGTGGCATCTGGGCACAGTGTATCGTGATCAAGGAATGTGTGTTTTGGAGGCGCGGAGCCTTATAGCATTGCACCCGCTTGGAACAAAACATCAAGCGAGCTGTTCACTCATTCACCCGAGGAGCTTTGTTTCGAGTGCTCAGTCGGGGGGTTATTCGCGAGTAATCACTCAAATGCCGTTTTCTGCTCTTGTGCTAGAGTAGATTATCCCTCATGGGCACACATGTAGAAGTCATAATTCCTTGGGTGATTTCCTCATGTAACAGGAGCTGCCTTCTATCCAAATGTAATTGAGTCCTTTTTGTACTGAAGATGATATCCATGATGTAGACTGTGCTTTATCCTTTGTAGTGGAATTTGTATTTGGTCCTTTATGCCACCAGAAAACTGTGTTCGAGTCCTTGACGATAAGGAGTTGTCTTTGATTTTTGGAAATGAGAGTTGAATTCGAGTCCTTTGCGGCTAAGAACTGTCTTCGAGTCCGTCCGATACTTTGAACCGTGGATTCTATCGGGTGCGCGACAGCGCTCCCGATGGGAGTAGCCCTCGAGGCTACGCTTGAGTCGAAGGATCAGGCGTAGGTTGAAATTTGTTTCCTTTGTTGTCTTTTATCGGGTGCGCGGCAGCGCTCTCGATGGGAGTAGCCCCCGAGTATTTAGGTGATTGTTTAGCGATCAGGTGAAGACTAAATGAGCTTGTGCTTCCTTCGAAGTCTCTTCAAGAGTGCTTGGATGTCGTGGGAGTGTTGATGGTCGCCTCTCGTGTGGGTTTTGTACTTGAGACCCCGAGTGCTTGATTAAGATCGCGTAGGCGATAGGGTTGCTCGGGGGGGATTTTTCTCTTAAGCCCCCGAGTGCCTTGATTAAGATCGCGTAGGCGATAGAGTTGCTCGGGGGGGATTTTTCTCTTAAGCCCCCGAGTGTCTTGATTAAGATCGCGTAGGCGATAGAGTTGCTCGGAGGGGATTTTTCTCTTAAGCCCCCGAGTGCCTTGATTAAGATCGCGTAGGCGATAGAGTTGCTCGGGGGGTGGGGATTTTTCTCTTAAGCCCCCAAGTGTCTTGATTAAGATCGCTTAGGCGATAGAGTTGCTCGGGGGGGGGGATTTTTCTCTTAAGCCCCCGAGTGCCTTGATTAAGATCGCGTAGGCGATAGAGTTTCTCGGGGGGGGGATTTTGCTCTTAAGCCCCCGAGTGCCTTGATTAAGATCGCGTAGGCGATAGAGTTGCTCGGGGGGGGGGATTTTTCTCTTAATCCCCCGAGTGCTTTGATTAAGATCGCGTAGGCGATAGAGTTGCTCGGGGGGGGGATTTTTCTCTTAAGCCCCCGAGTGCTTTGAGATGGCAGTATTTGGGCAACATTTACTTTATTGCGGTCAAGCGATTTACATGAGTTGCCTGTCATGTCCGACCGATAGGGGCTATGGATAGAACAGTCGCAAGTTTTCTACGTTCCATGGGTTGCCCACGTCCTCGTCTGTCTTTGGGTTCTTCAACCTGTAGGCGCCGCCTCCGATGACTTCTGAGATTATGAATGGTCCTTCCCATTGGGGGGCAAGTTTGTGGACCTTCTCTTGTATTAGTCGTAGGACTAGGTCACCTTTTTTGAAGGTTCTAGTGCGCAGTCGACTGCTTTGGTAGGTACGTAGTTTTTCTTGGTACCCTTCCGATTTTGTCAGGGCTATGTCTCTTGCTTCGCCAGCCGTATCTTTGTCATCTTGTAGTGCTTCTTCTGCTTCTTCTTCTTCGTATCCAGTGAACCGGGGTGCTCCAAACTTGAGGTCATGTGGTAGGACTGCCTCTGCCCCGTACACCATGAAGAATGGTGTGTATTGGGTCGCAGTATTTGGTGTGGTTCGCAAGCTCCACAGGACCGCGGGGAGTTCTTCTACCCAGTTGCCAGCGGCTTGCTCGAGTGGTGCGAGGAGCCATTTTTTGATTCCCCCACAAACAAGGCCGTTTGCTTTTTCCACCTGGCCATTGGACTGTGGGTGCGCGACTGATGCATAATTAATTTTCATGCCCAGTTCTTCGCAGAAGTTCTGAAATTCTGCGGCCGTGAAGTTCGTGTCGTTGTCCGTGATGATGTTGTGCGGCACTCCGAATCTGAAGATAATCGATTTGATGAAGTTGACGGTCGTGAGTGCCGTAGAGCTGGTGATGGGCACTGCTTCGATCCACTTGGTGAACTTGTCGACTGCGACGATCAGGTGTGTCCTTCCTCCCTTTGATGATTTCTTTAGTGGGCCCACCATGTCGAGTCCCCAGGTGGCGAATGGCCAGGATAATGGTATGGTCTTGAGCTCTGATGCGGGAGCGTGTGGCCTATTGGCGAATTTTTGACAAGCGACGCAACGTCGCACGATTTCCTCTGCGTTTTTCATGGCTGTGGGCCAGTAAAACCCAGCTCGGAATGCTTTGGACACGAGCACTCGACTGCTCGCGTGGTGCCCGCAGGTGCCTTCGTGGATTTCAAGCAATAGGGCTTTGCCGTCCTCTTCGTCAATGCACCTTTGGAGTATCTGGGTGATGCTGCACTTGTATAGTTGTCTGTTGATCACCGTGAATGCCTTGGATCGTCGGCTGATGCGTCGTGCTTCGGCCATGTCTTGTGGTAGCGTGCCTCCGATTAAGAATCGGAGGAACGATTTTGCCCAGACAGGTCCTTCAAACTCTGTTGTAGCTGTGCTGTCGGATGTGCTGGTGCTTGTGCCTTCTGATAGGGTTGCTGCTGCCACCTGCGCTATTTCTGTTGCGTCTTCGCCGTTCACCGCTGCTTCAGGTGTTGCTGCCTGCACCTTGATGGACCTCCGGTTGATGCTTTCGAGAAAAACGTCGGGTGGTACAGGTGCCCTGGTCGAACCGATGTTCGCGAGCTCGTCAGCTTCTGTGTTGTTGTCCCTGGTGATGTAGTTGAGCTCGCAACCGTCGAAATTTCCTTCGAGTTCGTTGTAGAGCTTTTGGTAGGCCGCCATGTTGTCGGCTATTGCGTTGCAGTTTCTCATTGTCTGCTGGATGACGAGGTCTGGGGGGCCTGGTGTTTGAACCTCCGTCCACTCAACCAGGAAATCTGGGAGTACTTGGGCTTTGATGGTTGTTGGGTGCTTGAACTGTAGGTCTCGTGGGCTGAGCTCGATGTTCCACTCGGCGACTCGCCCGGTTGCTCCAGGGTTGTTGAGTATGTCAGCGACTGGTGCGCTACTCACGATTGTGATAGGGTGCTCGTCGAAGTATTGGGACACCTTTCTCGAGGTCATGACGATGGCCAATAGTAGTTTCTGATAGTGCGGGTACCGCTGCTGGGATTTGGTCAGGAGCATGTTGAGGTAGTAGATTGGTCTCTGGATGCTCTGGACCTTTCCTTATTCTGTGCGTTCGACGACGAGCGCTGTGCTTACTACACTGCTGTGTTCTGCCACGTAGAGGTATAGCTTCTCTCGTTCCTTGGGTACCGCCAGGATTGGTGGGGTTGAGAGTGTCTTTTTCAGGTCTGCGAATGCTTGGCGGGCTTCCTCCGTCCACTCGAATTTCTCTCCTTTCCTGAGCAGTTGATAGAAAGGCAACGTGCGTTCTCCTAGCCTGCTGATGAAGCGGCTTAGAGCTGCAATTTTTTCAGTGAGCAGTTGTACTCCTTTGACATCAGTTTGTTCTTGCATGCGGGTGATGGCTTGGACTTTCTCGGGGTTTGCCTCGATTCCGCGGGCAGAGACCATGTAGCCCAGCAGCTTTCCCGCCGGTACGCCGAATGCGCACTTCTTTGGGTTGAGTTTGATTCTGTATTTCTTGAGCGCTGCGAAGGTTTCGCGCAGGTCGTCGAGTAATGTGTCTGCTTTGTAGGTCTTGATGACGATGCCGTCCACGTAGACTTGTACGTTTCTTCCGATTTGATCCTGTAGGCAGGCCTGCATCATTCGTTGGTAAGTGGCGCCTGCGTTTTTGAGCCCGAAGGGCATGGTCCTATAGCAGAATACTCCATAGGGGGTGATGAACGATGTGTGCTCTTCGTCTTCTTCCTTCATCCTGATCTGGTTGTATCCTGAGTAAGCGTCGAGGAAGGAGAGTAGATCGCACCCTGCTGTTGAATCGATTATCTGATCGATTCTAGGCAGGGGGAAGTGGTCCTTCGGGCAATGTTTGTTGACTGGTCCGTAGTCGACGCACATGCGTAGCACGGTCGTGTCTTTCTTGGGTACCAGCACTGGGTTGGCTATCCAGGTGGATTACTTCGTTTCTCGGATGAACTGAGCGTCGAGTAACCGGTTGACTTCCTCTCCGATTGCTCTGCGCTTGGGCTCCGAGAATCGTCTCAGCTCTTGCTTCACTGGCCTCGTGTTTGGCTTGATGCGTAGGGCTTGTTCCGCGAATTCGCGTGGTATCCCAGGCATGTCGGCTGGGCACCAGGCGAATATTTCCCACTCGTCTTGAAGGAAGGCGACGAGGGCCGCCGCCTGCTCCTCTGGTAGGTGGGCGTACACGCGGATTGTTTTGTCCGGGTCCGTTGGGTGTACTTGGTGAGTGACTGTGTCGCTGTCGATGCTGAAGTCGCGTCCGTACTCCCTGGATTCGCTTCGGTTCACCAATGGGAAGGTACTCTTGTCCGTCATCATGGCTATTTCTCTGAGTTCTTGTTTGGCTCCGAATGTGTCGGAGATTCTGTGGAAATCACGGTCACATTGATCTGATTTGGTGAAGCTTCCGTTGATCGTGAGGACTCCTGATGATCCTGGCATCTTGAGCTTGAGGTAGGCGTAGTGTGGGACCGCCATGAATTGCGCGAATGCTGGACGTCCTAGTATGGCGTGATACTACGATTGCCAGTCGAGTACCTCGAACTCGAGGACGTGCTTTGCAAAGTTACGTCGGTTGCCGAAGACGACTTCGAGTTCGATGACTCCGAGGGATGTGGCTGCTTCTCCTGGGACTACCCCGTGCAACTCTGTGTTTGATTTTCTCCATACTAATCGTGGGATCAACATCTTTTGTAGGGTGCTGGCGAAGATGATGTTCATGAGCACCTGTGCTTGCGACGGGCTGTGAAGTTCTTCTGGGCTTGAGGTCGGCGATTGCTCGGGTCATTGGTTGCGTCTGTCTTCTTTCTGCTTCTCGTTCTTGAGGTCGTCAGCTAGCTCGTTGAACAGGCGGCAGTCTCTCAAAGTGTGACCTGCCCTGACGCGTCCCCGGTTATCCTCGAAGCTGTGGATCGTGCAGGGTCCTGCTAGCTGCTCTCTAGCCGTGAGCTTGCTAGATCAGGCGTGCCTCTTCCTTCTTGAGATTCTGAAGATATGCTCGTGATCCTCCGGGTGTTCATGGAAACGAGGATCGGTTTTGATTCCTCGATTCATGTCTTGGTTCTTGATGAGGTTGGCGAATTCATCCGGCCTTCTATCTGGGTCGTAGTACTCGCCGACAGGTGTCTCGGAGTCGCTGTCTTGGTTGGCGGCGGAAGCTCGTGCGATGGTGTGTCGTCGAGTGGTCGTCGGTTGCGGGACTGCGTGATGTGGCTCGTACATTGGGGCCCCGCCGTAGTTATCCCATGCGCGTCTTTTGGGTCGTCGATTCCTCCTGCCTTGGTGGTGGTTCTGCTGATCGCTGGATTCGATCTCGTAGTCGTCGTCTTGATGTGCGGCGGGTGCCCGGGCGGTGGTGGGTTGTCGAAAGATTTGCGAGTCCTCCGCTGCGCATCTCAGTTCGTCGAGTGGCATTCCCTCGTAGAGGCCCCTCGCCGTTGTTCTGGGTTGTCGACTCCTTCGGCGCTGGCGCTGTACTCGGCCGTTACCGTGGTATCGGTCCTGTAGCTCGAGTGGCCTTGATGGGGTGGCGGAGATGTCCGCCGTGATCTTGAATCCTTCGAGTGGACTAGGTCTGGTTCTTGCCCTTGAGTTGTGGCTTGCTAAAGACGGGACCGCCGAGATCGTGATCCCAACCTGCGTAGTTCCCACAGACGGCGCCAATTGACGGGGATCAACCCCGGCAAATCCGATGGTCAGGGACCCTCGGTTAGTCATGAGAGGCGCAGGTTGGACGATAGCTCGTCGGCAAACAGGGAGGCTCGCTCCTGCTCGATATTATTGATTGGGGAGGTACGATTACAGTGGAGGCCAAGGCTGGATCTCTCAAGGCTAGGGTTACAGGTGAGATTAGATGTCTTTGGTGTCGCCCCTCCTAGCCCTTATATCCCGGGCTAGGTCTCAGGGAGTTCATCTACGTGTACAGGTAAAATTTCCTAACCCTAGCTTGCTCCGTACGGCAGGTCTTCGCACCTTCCTTATGAGTCGAGGTCTTCTACGTCGGTGCCAACTAGTGGGCCGAGGCCGTATCTTCATGGGCCTTCTGCCTTCATGGACACCAGGTAGGCTCATCTGTAGGAGTCGTGGGGTCACCCCCTCGTCACCCAGCAATCAAAAGGCTCATTCACTAGAGAGTAATTCATAGGCATCTCATTCCTCCTACTAATATTACCAACTCTCTGACACTTGTCACAAGATAAAACATAATTTCTAGCATCTTTAAAGAGAGTAGGCCAATAAAAACCTGATTGGAGAACCTTATGTGTGATCCTCTCACGGGCATGATGTCCTCCGTAGGGACTATCGTGACATTGTCTGAGAATGTCCTTCTGCTCGTGTTCCGGTATGCATCTTCTCACGATCCTGTCAGGACCTTTTTTGAAAAGATGAGGGTCATCCCAAAAGTAATGCCTCAAATCGCTGAAGAACTTCTTCCTTTGCTGAAATGTTACACCTGGAGGCAAATACTTTGCAACGATAAAATTATCATAATCTGCAAAACACGGGTCGGAAAGAGATTGTACTTTTATATGGCAAGTTGTTCATCTGGAAAACTGTCGTTGACTGGAATGGGATCATGCGGTATATCTTCCATCCTTGAAAGATTGTCCGCCACCGGATTGTCTTCTCCTTTCCTATCAACAATCTGTAAATCAAATTCTTGAAGAAGTAGTACCCATCAGATGAGTCTTGGTTTGGCATCCTTCTTCTCCATAAGGTACTTAAGAGCAACATGGTCAGTATGAATAATAACTTTAGAATCAACAATATAAGGTCTAAACTTATCACAAACAAACACTACTGCTAAGAATTCCTTCTCAGTAGTAGCATAATTCTTTTGAGCACTATCAAGGGTTTTTCTAGGATAATGTATAACATTCAATTTCTTATCAACCGTTTGTCCTAAAATAGCTCCAACAACCAAATCACTAGCATCACACATAATTTCAAAGGGCAATTTCCAATCAGGTGGTTGTACTATAGGAGCAGTTATCAACGCTTTCTTAATAACTTCGAAAGCCTCCTTACAATCTTCATCAAATACAAAAGGAACATCCTTCTGGAGAAGATTAGTGAGGGGTCTTGAAGTCTTAGAAAAGTCTTTAATAAATCTTCTATAGAAACCAGCATGACCGAGAAAACTACGAATACCTTTAATGTCCCTTGGATAGGGAATCCTTTCAATAGCTTCAATTTTTGCCTTGTCCACTTCAATTCCCCTCTCAGAAATCTTGTGACCAAGAACGATCCCTTCATTAACCATGAAGTGACACTTCTCCCAGTTTAAAACTAAATTTGTGTCCTCGCATCTCTGCAAAACTTTATTAAGATTGTGGAGACAGTGGTCAAAGGAAGTTCCATAGACGAAGAAATCGTCCATGAAGACTTCCACAATCTCCTCATAGAAACCATGAAAAATAGCAGACATGCATCTCTGAAAAGTAGCAGGTGTATTGCATAAACCAAAAGGCATACGCCTATAAGCATAAGTACCATAAGGACACGTGAAAGTGGTCTTCTCTTTATCGGCAGTGTTAACATGAATTTGAGATAACCCAGAGTACCCGTCAATATAGCAAAAGTGGGTGTTTTTGGACAACCTCTCAAGCATCTGGTCGATAAAGGGCAGCGGGTAGTGATCCTTCCTAGTAGCTTTCTTTAACTTTCTGTAATCAATACACATTCTATATCCAATAACAACTCTTTGAGGTATTAGTTCATTTTTATCATTAGGAACAACAGTCATACCTCTTTTCTTAGGAACACAATGAACTGGACTTACCCACCTACTATCAGCTATAGGATAGATGATACCTGCTGATACGTCCCAAACGTATCTATAATTTCTGCTTGCTCCATGCATGTTTTGTGTGATATTTCTATGATCTAGATACACTTTCATACACTTTTGATCATATTTGGACTAACTTATTAACTTAGTGCACCACCGTGTCAGTTCCTGTTTTCTGCTGTTTTTCTATTTTAGTTTTTCACCATATTAAAAATGCTCCAAAAATTCGGGAAAATCAGATAAAAAATCAGCGCAACGGAAGCTTCTAGAAACCCGAAGGAGGGCCAGAGGGGCCCCACCTGGTGCCCATGCGGCCAGGTGGCGTGGCCTAGGGCTTGGCCGCGCCACCAGGGCGCCTAGACCCCTGGTGCCCCCCCTGGCTGCACCCCTTGCCTATTTAATCTCCGTGCACGAAACCCCCAAAAGAGAGAGCCCTTTTCCGCGATCTCGCCTTTGTTCCGCCGCCACCGCGCTTCCAAGATCGGGAGCACCAGCAGACCTCCTCCCGGCACCCTGCCGGAGAGAGGATCGACCTCCGGGAGCTTCCCCTCCACCATGGACGCTTCCGGGATGTGCCGTGAGTAGTTTCCTTTGGACCATGGGTCCGTGATCAGTAGCTATGTGATGTTTGATACGGTGAGGATAGTTCTCACTCCTCGTTGGTTACCCCAAGTGGAAGGTGAGATGTAGCGTAGCAGCAAATTTCCCCTATGTAGAGGATAGGGTTTGTCTCCTGTAGGACTCGCAGAGATACAAGAAGGTGGTAAAGTGAACAATGGCGCCGTTCACAACCGAGGGTTGCTAACTTCACCTGGACCTGCACACAGATACAAATAACTTTGCTCCCAACGAGTACAGAGGAGTTGTCAATTCCTCCGGCCTTGCTGTTTACAAAGGATCAACACAAGAGATAATAATAGTGGCAACTAAAAGTAAAGACTGAAAGTAAATTGAGGGTGTAAACAATGATATGAATATGGACCGGGGTCCAGTGATTTTCACTAGTGATGTCTCTCTCCCAAAAGACGATAAAAGTGCTAGCGAGGTAAACAAATCACAGCTGGGCAATTGACAGGATTATGAAGGCACCGCAATGCTAACTATGCTGCAAAGAAAGGAAGGGCTCAAAAGCAATGGGCAGTACGCCAAAGTAAGTAGACCGAAACCCATCTACATCTACTACGAATCATCCACCTTGAGATATCTATCCAGAACATCTCGCTGGTATTAAGTTTCGAATCCCACCCAAAGTGTAAACTCAAAGCAACAGACAACTGCATTAAAAGAACTATGCGTAAAGTAAACAATCCTTGCACCCGCAGGTACAAGCACCGTTGTTTTACCCCTGGTGGCAACAACACATCCCCTAGTCTCATGTTTCTGTCACTCAAGCTAGACATCGAGGGGCTGAACCCACAATCGAGCATAACACTCTCTCTTGGAGTTGCAAATAAAATACTTGGCCAAAGCAAATACCGCAACGGAGAACATGCAAGAATTTACCCAAGAACAAAATATAAAAGAGAATAACCAAATATATTACTCAACACAATCTGAACATAGTCTCATAATCCATCAGGTCCAAACAAACTCAGCATAACAACAACAGAAATTACATAGATGCCTCGATCATGTGAGGCAGCTCATGAGGACTCAAAAGTGGAAGCACAAAATAGGGAGAGATAGATCACATAGCTACTGTTCACGGACCCATGGCCCAAGGGAAACTACTCACGGTACATACGAGAGGCGTCCATGGCTATGGAGGGTCTCCCGGAGGGGGTAGCTTCTCCCGGCAGGGTGCCGGAGCAGCTTCTCCAGGCAGCCCCGATCTAGAAACGGCGGCGGCGACGGAACAGAGGCGAGATCGCGAAAAAGGAGTCCTTCTTAGGGGTTTCCACCCCGAGGGGTAAATATAGGCGAAGGGGGGGTGTCAAGGGGACCCACCAGGCAGCCAGGAGGCCTCCTGGCGCGACCTAGGGTGGGGACGCACCAGGGACCCTCCTGGCCTCCTGGTGGTGGCCCCCCTTCGCTCCTTTGGTGTTTCCGGAAGTTTCCGTGACGCTGATTTTTTATCTGATTTTTCCGGATTTTTTGGAGCACCTTTAATGGCCGGAAAACCTGAAATACAAAAACAACACAAAACAGCAACTGGCAACTGGGTGCACTAAGTTAATAGGTTAGTCCAAATAGGTTCAAAAGTGTATGAAAGTTCAAGAAAAACATGGCAAAGTCACACAAAACATGCATGGAACAAGCATAAATTATAGATATGTTTGGGACGTATCAACATCCCCAAGCTTAATTCCTACTCGTCCTCGAGTTGGTAAATGATAACAAGCATAATTTCTGTGGTGACATGCCACACAACCATAAAAGGACTTTTAAGTAAAGCAATCAAAGTATGCAATTCAATTCAAGTCTTAACAAGCAAGAGTCTATATTAGCATTGACACAAGCAACAAAAGAACAAAAGGTGCAAGAGCTCTTGCTGTCCGTGACTCGAATGTCTCCAGATGGTGTTTGCGTGCAAGCAAGGGATAGGGAAATACGAGAGAAAAAATAAGGTTGTTGAGAACAACTATCTACTAAAGTTTCACACTTGGTCTCCTTTGGATTCTTATCTGGACTCGTCCCCAGACCACTAGTCAGGTACAAGTCAAACTGATCCACTCCCTTTCGATATTTTGAGCACTCATGCAATGGATGAGCGTGAGCAAGAAAGTTGACACCTAAAAGGCGAAACAGAAAGAAGGTGGAGGAGGAAGACAAAAAAGGTGTGAAAGGCTCACATCAATGAGGACAATCATAGGCGAGAGAAGGCCATATGATAGATATGATGTGAGGAGTAGGGATTGCCATACAACGGATGCACATGTGAGCTAAAATCTCTCCAAGGGAACTAGTGGGGGTGCATCTAACTTGCTTGCTCAAGAAGACCTAGAGCTCGTTTGAGGAGGCTCATCATTGGAATATACAAGCCACGTTCTATAGTGTGAAGGGTCCCCACATAGCTATATGCATGATGATGATCTCTATGGAGTACAAGGGATAGAAGATGAAGTACTAGTGTGGATCTCTCAAAAAGGAATAGTAGTATGCCCCCTTCTCTCTTTTTATTTTTTCTCCTTTTCTCTTTTTATTTTTTATTTTTTTGGTGGCCTCAATGGCTCTTTCTATTTAACTCTCATTTGTCCTCTTTGGGATCTTCTGATTTTTTCCTCTTTGGGATCTTTTCCTCACTTTAGGGGCGATACTCTATATTTTACAAGAATATAGGAGATCTTTCACACTTTACAAAGGTACTCTCATAAAGAAAATATAACTATCATGATGCAAATGTATGCTTCTGCCAGGATAGCAGGATATGCAATGATACTAGCGCGTCATGTAGCAATGATTAGGGCAAGGCCCAACTAGCATGCGGCTCATCGATCAAGCAAGTAGCATGTATGCCATGAAGATCAAGTCATGAGAAGGTGGATGTTGCATGGCAATGTATCTCGGAAAGGCTATGGAAATTCCTTGTAGGTAGGCATGGTGGCTGTTTTGAGGAAAGATATAAGGAGGCTTATGATGACAGAGCGTATCGTGCCAAGGGTTTGGATGTACCGGCGAAGGTGGACGCTAACTCTCGGAGTGAGAAGAGAGCAATGCACGACACAGGAGAGGCTAGAAAAAGTATAGGTGGGTGGAAGTTTCAACTTTTGAATACTCACCTTAGTCCGAAGAACTCATGCACTTATTATCGGTAACTCTCAATCTAATCAGGAGGTTCACAAATAGACACGTACCCCGAGGAGGACTGTATGGGGGTTTGGTTATCCTTGCGCATCCTCGACTCATGGTACGCAGTGGCGGAGCCAGGATAGTAACCATGTGTAGTCAATCATATATTGTGTAGTCATATACATGTATTTGTGTGGATTTTAAATTATTTTTTGCATACTTTTAGCCCATTCTATCAAAAAACTGTGTAGTCAAGTGACTACACAGCCTAGACGTGGCTCCGCCACTGATGGTACGTGAGTGTACTCTAATATTCGAACCCTCCAGAGGTTAGTGATCCATCTAGTAGCTAGAGTTCTCAACAGGGGTTTTTGGTTTTCGGAAAACACACAGATTGCCCAAAATATGACATCTATCACTAATAGGCAAGAGCTGTTGACACCAAAAGTTCAAACATTACTGTAATCAATACCTCAAAACTATTGCAAGTTACTACTACAAAGAGAAAAGAAACTTCAACTACCTACTTCTAGTCAAGACACAAAACCCAGTGCAATAGGCAAACTCTCTAACAAGATAAAGCATGCAACCTATAGAAAGTTCAACCTAAAACAAAAGAAAAGCTCTAGAAAAACTAAAGCACTACAACTAAACAGAGCAGCAGCTAAGAAAAGAAAAAGAACAACTCACAGCTGAAAGAATAAGCATGCAAATCCTATGAGGAGTTCTAGTTCAAGCGGAGCGTGAATCTCTCCCACAGAAAAGAAAGTAAGCTGGGATCTAACTTGTTACTACAGCAAACAAAGCAAAAGAAAACTAAAAACAAAACCTAAGAGCGGGACGCTCCAAGAATAGCACATAACGCATGAAGTGATAAAAATATCGTGCAACGAGAGACAAACTGATAATTGTTGATGAAGAAGGGGATGCACGGGGGCATCCCCAAGCTTAGACGCTTGAGTCTCCTTGAATATTCGTTGGGGGTGCACATGGGCATCCCCAAGCTTGAGCGTTTGACCCTCCTGAATCTTCTTTTATCATCCTCCATCGCGCACTTGAAAACTCCCTTCATACATAACTCATTGTAGGCTAATTAGAGAGGTTAGTACCCTAATAAAATAATTTTCCTCTACTGAAAATAAAGATTTCCAGGAAGAGTTACTGTTTCCCAAGATTTCCAACAGGTTTTTGCAAATAAAAAGCAAGCTTAAGGTTTGCAAAAGTGAAGAGAGACAAAACGTGGCAGAATCTGTGAAAAACAGAACAACAGATAGAAAAGATTTTTTTAGGGATACTTCTGCAACTCAAATAAAAAAATCAGAACATACGGAAGTTTCGTATTTGTATAGAGCACGCTGTGTAAAAATTTCAGCTCAAAAATATGAACTGGGATTTTTCTCTGATTTTTCAAGTCACGAGGACAGAATCTGTTTTCTGGACAGCATGTCACAACTTTTACTTCCCTTGCCGTATGAGGCTAAACTTGGCACAAAGCTTGAAAAGAAAAGATACAATGATGTTGCTACAGTAGTAACAATCATCAAGACCACTAAGAACAGAATAAAAACAAAAATAAAAACCTAAATTCGTTGCGGGCTGCCTCCCGAAAGCGCTTCTTTAGAGCCATTAGCTAGGCTTAAAGCAGAAGATCAAGTTTTTTCAAGAGAATAACTAGCCCGTGTGACGGACTCAAAAGGTAACTTAATCTTTTTCCTAGGGAAATGTTCCATCCCTTTCTTGAGAGGGAATTGTAATTTGATAGTTCCCTCTTTCATGTCAATGATAGCACCAACTGTGAGAAGAAAAGGACGTCCCAAAATAATTGGACAAGAAGGTTCACATTCAATGTCCATAATAGTGAAATCAACGGGAACATAATTGTCATTGACAATGATAAGAACATCATCGATCTTCCCCAAAGGTTTGTTTACGGAAGAATCAACAAGACGAACACCAAAAGAACAAGAATCAAAAGGTTTCAATTCAAGCATATCATACATTCTTCTGGGCATAACAGAGGTACTTGCTCCAACATCACAAAGAGCATAACAAGAGAAGTTATTCAATTTAATTTTTATCATAGGATCCCAACCATCTTCTAGCTTCCTAGGTATGGAGGCTTCTAGTCTAAGCTTCTCCTCCCTAACTTTGATTAGAGCATTGGTGATATGCTCTGTGAAGGCAAGATTGAGTGTGCTAGTATGGGGGTCTCTAAACATCTTGTGTAGGAAACCAATAACTTCAGGTAAAGTGCAGTTGTCAAAGTCTAGATCACTACTATCTATCAAGGAGGTAGTGATATAATTTAGGTTCACTTGTTTGAAAGCCTCTATGTTCATAGAGGTTTCTTCATCTATGGTTGAGGTGGTAGCATCACCATTGATAGGTCCAATGGGACTAGGGGTGTGATGGGTGCTAATAGTATGAACATCCTCAACTACTTGGATAGTAGCTACTGTGTGGTAGGTAGGAAGGCTCTTAATTCTTTCTTCTTCCTCCTTTTCTCTAGCCCATCTCTCTTTGAGTTTAGCCATCATCCTAATATTTTCATTGATTTGTAACTGGATAGCATTAATAGGAGTGACCTTACTCTCCTCAAGGGGAGAGGTTCTAATTTTTAAGATCTCAACATCAAGGGCTAAGTTGTCTACCTTCAAACAAAGATTATCTAATTTAGCTAGTTTTTCTTCCACATTCTTGTTGAAGGCTTTCTGGGTAGTGATAAAGTCCCTAAGCATACTCTCTAGTTCTGAAGTGGAGTTTCTGGTGGTAGGATAAGTGTTGTTCCCATAGTTATTGGATGGGAAAGGCCTAGGATTGTTGCTACCAAAGTTACTCCTATAAGCATTATTATTGGAGTTGTTTCTAGAGACAAAATTAACATCTACTTGCTCCCGAGCAACCAAAGAATTTAAAGGAACATCTTGAGGATCAATAGAAGGTTGCTTGGTAAGTAGAGACATGATAAGGTCAACCTTTTCATTTAAAGAGGAGATCTCCTCGACAGAGTTTACCTTCTTACCGGTTGGAGATCTCTCGGTGTGCCATTGCGAGTAGTTCAGCATCATCTCATCAAGTAGATTTGTGGCGGCACCAAGCGTGGTTGACATAATAGTTCCTCCCGCAGCCGAATCTAACAGGTTCCGCGAGGTGAAGTTCAAGCCTGCATAAAAAGTTTGGATAACCATCCAGGTAGTCAGTCCATGTGTGGGGCAGTTCTTGACAAGCGTCTTCATACGTTCCCAAGCCTGGGTAATGTGTTCATTATCCAATTTCCTAAAATTCATAATGTTACTCCGCAATTGAATAATTTTACTAGGGGGATAGTACTTCCTTATAAAAGCATCTTTGCATTTACTCCAAGAATCGATACTGTTCTTGGGCAAATATTGTAGCCACTCCTTGGCTCTTCCTCTCAAAGAGAAAGGAAAAAGCTTCAGCTTGACGATGTCTCTATCCACTTCCTTGTACTTCTGCATGTCGCAGAGCTCGATAAAGTTGTTTAGGTGTAAGGCAGCATCTTCTCCTTCTCCCGAGAATTGATCTTTCATGACAAGGTTAAGCAGAGCAGGTTTAATCTCATAAGAAGGTGCTGAAGTGGCAGGTGGAGCAATAGGAGTGCAGATAAAGTCACTGTTGTTGTGACTGGTGAAGTCACACAACTTAGTGTTTTCATTGGAACCCATAGTAGCAGCAGGTATTTTTGGTATTTTTGATTAAGGACACAAAAGTAAAAACAGAAAGGTAAACTAACAAGACTAAAAAGCAAATATAAAAGATAGTGTGCAACTCCCCTATCTTGTAGACTGGAGTCCCCGGCAACGGCGCCAGAAATTAGCTTGATACGTTGAGGATAGTTCTCACTCCTCGTTGGTTACCCCAAGTGGAAGGTGAGATGTAGCGTAGCAGCAAATTTCCCCTATGTAGAGGATAGGGGTTGTCTCCTGTAGGACTCGCAGAGATACAAGAAGGTGGTAAAGTGAACAATGGCGCCGTTCACAACCGAGGGTTTCTAACTTCACCTGGACCTGCACACAGATACAAATAACTTTGCTCCCAACGATTACAGAGGAGTTGTCAATTCCTCTGGCCTTGCTGTTTACAAAGGATCAACACAAGAGATAATAATAGTGGAAACTAAAAGTAAAGACTGAAAGTAAATTGAGGGTGTAAACAATGATATGAAGATGGACCGATGTCCCGTGATTTTCACTAGTGATGTCTCTCTCCCAAAAGACGATAAAAGTGCTAGAGAGGTAAACAAATCACAGTTGGGCAATTGACAGGATTATGAAGGCACCGCAATGCTAACTATGCTGCAAAGAAAGGAAGGGCTCAAAAGCAATGGGCAGTACGCCAAAGTAAGTAGACCGAAATCCATCTGCATCTACTACGAATCATCCACCTTGAGATATCTATCCAGAACATCTCGCTGGTATTAAGTTGCGAATCCCACCCAAAGTGTAAACTCAAAGCAACAGACAACTGCATTAAAAGAACTATGCGTAAAGTAAACAATCCTTGCACCCGCAGGTACAAGCACCGTTGTTTTATCCCTGGTGGCAACAACACATCCCCTAGTCTCATGTTTCTGTCACTCAAGCTAGACATCGAGGGGCTGAACCCACAATCGAGCATAACGCTCTCTCTTGGAGTTGCAAATAAAATACTTGGCCAAAGCAAATACCGCAACGGAGAACATGCAAGAATTTACTCAAGAGCAAAATATAAAAGAGAAGAACCAAATATATTACTCATCACAATCTGAACATAGTCTCATAATCCATCAGATCCCAACAAACTCAGCATAGCAACAGCAAAAATTACATAGATGCCTCGACCATGTGAGGCAGCTCACGAGGACTCGAATGTGGAAGCACAAAAGAGGGAGAGATACATCACATAGCTAGTGGTCACGGACCCATGGCCCAAGGGAAACTACTCACGGTACATATGGGAGGCGTCCATGGTTATGGAGGGTCCCCCGGAGGGGGTAGCTTCTCCCGGCAGGGTGCCGGAGCAGCTTCTCCAGGTAGCCCCGATCTAGAAACGGCGGCGGCGGCGGAACAGAGGCGAGATCGCGAAAAAGGAGTCCTTCTTAGGGGTTTCCACCCGAGGGGTAAATATAGGCGAAGGGGGGGGGGTGTCGAGGGGACCCACCAGGCAGCCAGGAGGCCTCCTAGCGCGGCCTAGGGTGGGGCCGCGCCAGGGACCCTCCTGGACTCCTGGTGGTGGCCCCCCTTCGCTCCTTTGGTGTTTCCGGAAGCTTCCGTGAAGCTGATTTTTATCTGATTTTTCCGGATTTTTTGGAGCACTTTTAATGGCCGGAAAACCTGAAATACAAAAACATCTGAAAACAACAACTAGCAACTGGGTGCACTAAGTTAATAGGTTAGTCCAAATAGGTTCAAAAGTGTATGAAAGTTCAAGCAAAACATGGCAAAGTCACACAAAACATGCATGGAACAAGCAGAAATTATAGATACGTTCGGGACGTATTAATGTTCTCCTCCCCTCTTTGTTCTTCATGGTTTAGACCTCGTGAGCTGCCCTACATGATCGAGGCACATATGTAATCTTTCTGTTATTTCTATGCTGAGTTTGATGGGATCTGATGGATTATGAGATTATTTTCATATTATGATAGAGTAATATATTTGGTTCGTATCTTTTATATTTTTGTTCCTAAGTAATTCTTGCATGTTCTCCGTTGCTATTTATTGCTTTGGCCAAGTAGTAGGTAGTAACTCCAAGAGGGAACGTTATGCTCGATTGTGGGTTCATGCCCCCTGATGACACGCTTTAGTGACAGAAACATGAGTCTAGGGGATGTGATGTTGCCACAAGGGGGAAACAACGGTGCTTGTAACCGCGGTTGCAAGGATTGTTTACTTTAAGCAAAGTGCTTTTTAATGCAGTTGTCTGTTTCTTTGGGTTTACGCTTTGGTGGGGCTCGCAACTTAATACCAGCGAGATGTTCTGGATAGATATCTCAAGGTGGATGATTAGTAGTAGATGTAGTTGGATTTCAGTCTACTTATTTTGGCATACTGCCCATGCTTTTGAGCCTCTTCCTTTCTTTGTAGCATAGTTATCATTGCGGTGCGTTTATAATCCTATAAATTGCCCATATGTAATTTTGTCACCTCGCATAGCAATTTTATCTTCCTTTGGGAGAGAAACATCACTAGTGAACATCACGGGACCCCGGTCTATATTCTCATCATTGTTTACACGCTGATTTACTTTTCCGCTTTTACTTTCAGTTGCTATCATCATTATCATTATCCCTTGTGTTTTGATCCTTTGTAAACAACAAGACCGGAGAGATTGAAAACCTCTCTGAACTTCGTTGGGAGCAAAGTTATTTGTGTTGTGTGTAGGTCTACGTCAGTTGCGCCGCTGACACCTACTTATCATCTCCGGAGTCCTACTGGAGAAAAACCTCGGTATCTTCACTGAGGGAAACTTGCCACTATGTTGCATCTCACCTTCCACTTGGGGTAACCAACAAAGGGCGAGAAGCAATTATCATCTCTCGCGTATCACCTGCGGATAGAAGCTTGAGAATTTCAGTCCTAACCACGTCCTTCATCTTTGGGTTCAGCCGTCGTTGATGATCAACAACTGGCTGAGCATCGGGCTCGAGATTGATAATATGTTGGCAAATCGATGGACTAATCCCCTTAAGTTCATCAAGGGTATAGCCAAGGGTACCACGATGTCTGCGAAGTGTCTCCAATAATTGCTTTTCCTCAAATACTGAAAGGTTAGCATTGATAATAACATGATATATTTTCTTTTCATCTAAATAAGCATACTTGAGCGTATCGGGAAGTGGTTTGAGGTCAAACACCGGGTCTTCTTTTGGTTGTGCTAGGATTCCTAAAGGTTCAATCAAAAGGTTGTGCTTTAGGATAGCAGTTTGTCTTGTGAATATTTCGTCTAACTCATTTCTCTCTTGTATGTGCATATCATTCTCGTGGTCTTCCATATATTGCTGCAAAGGTTCATTAGGAGGAATAGCAATGGAAGCAATATCTTCAATAATTTTATCATCACTAGGTAAATTAGTACCAAGAGGCTGCTTAGAAAACTTAGAAAAGTTAAATTCATATGGTTCACCATTGAATTCAACAGAAATTTTACCCTTTTGCAGTCTATTATAGCTCCACAAGTGCTGAGGAAAGGCCTACCAAAAATAATAGGGCAGAAACTATCTTGCACTGAACCAAGTACTAGAAAGTCGGTAGGATACTTTACCTTTCCACATAGGACTTCAACATCTCTATAAGTGATACGGAGAATAATTTCTTCATGACGAACTCCATTGACACATCTGCAAGCTTGAGTAATGAACATAGTTGTGATAAATATAGCAAGTGTTCACCTGGATGTCTGTCTCCTGCATAACGGTTAGCCAAGACATAATCGATAATACTAGATGGTATTTTGTAAGGCACAATTTCAATAGGGGTAGGAGTGACCACCACAGTAGTGGGGCGTTTCCCCATAAGCAACGAACCAAGAGTAGAGGTGTCCATAAGGACAAAAAGTAGCAATAGCAAAATAAAAACAGAAATATAAAAGCTTCCTTACCAGCTTCACTTACTAATAGCGCTACGCTCCCTGGCAACGGCGCCAGAGAATAATACTTGATGACCCTCAACTATAGGGGATCAATTGTAGTGTTTTCGATAAATAAGAGTGTCAAACCCAACGAGGAGCAGAAGATATTGACAAGTGACTTTGGTAAAGAAATAACTGCAGGCATTGAAAGATAACTTTTTAGGGGTTTTCGGTATAAGCAACAAGAAGGTAAAAGCAAGCAAAGTAAAAGGTACTGAGGAGTAACAAGTGGCCCAATCCTTCCGAGCAAAGGATAAGCCTGGAAACTGAACTTATAAAGGCTAAAGTGTTCTTGAGGACACACGGGAGAGATAGTCACATGCTTTCGTCATACTCTATATCGATACTATGTGTTGTGTTGATAAGTTTTGAGTGGGTGGATCTATGCTATCACACCTTCTAGACTAAGATAAGTGCACTCTGATGATTAAACATCTTGCAAGCATCCACAAATACAAGATAGTAATTAAGGCATAAGCCTAACCACAACAATATGATTAGGGACCCATTATTCTCTTGTGCAAAAGCATGCAAACTGGGGTTCAGGTTTCTATCACTCCGGCAACCCACCGTAAGCATTATTTATACACAATGCATTCCCCTAGGTCCTTAATAAGGCGAAGTGTTGAGTGTTCGACTCACACAACACCACTAGGAAAATAACAACACAACTTAAATATCAAACAACACATATTACTTCAACATCATATGACTACTAGCAACTAGACTTCTCCCATGTCCTCAAGAACTAAAGTAACTACTCACAAGACATAAAAGAGATCATGATCAGTGGGGATAAATAGATGATAAACAATCTTGACATAATGATATTTCTCCAACAAAACTCAATAGCATTCACCACAAAGTAGTAATCAACACCGGTAGAGTAGAGAGGATAGATAGTACAGATTACAACACGAGTTGCAATTGTGAGATGAGATAGGATGGTGGTGGAGATGGTTCTGATGTTGGGGATGTCAGAACCCCAACAAGGGTTAGTGCTAGGGTTGGTGGTGCCCTTTGCATCATGTGGAAATTCAAAAGGAAAATTGAAAAATGGGGAAAAGAAAAGCCCTGAGAAATTAAATTAAATGGCCAGATAAAAATCTTTTTCCAAAAATCAGTTGAACCTTTGGAAAATTCCTAGAATTTTTGTTGATCATTGCAAAAGTGGTTTGGGATCATCCTCATGCCCATGGAATTTTCTAAAATTCAAAATGTGCGTTGGAAATTAAATTTGACCCTTATTTGAATTGAAATTCAAATGTGTTGAATTTCAAAAATTCCCAAATCCTAAAAGTGACTTGCTACTGGTCACCTAGGATTTATAAAAATAATTGGGCATTTAATAAAAATGCTCTGCTAATTATTTTAGAGCAAAACAAATAGAAGAAAAAGAAAACAGAAAACAAATTAGAAATAAAAAAGGAAAAAAGGGCAAAGGAGCCCAGCCAACCGCCCACCGGCCCAACTTACCCTTCCCCAGCCCAACCCACCTCCACCCGCTTGTCGTCTTCTTCAGACGCGGCAAGCAGCTGGGTGGCATGCATGCCGACGCCGGCGAGGTGGCCCAAGCCACCTAGGCCCCCCAGGACCCCTCTGTGCGCCACGACGCACACCAGGAGCCCCCACACCTTTTCCCCACGCCCCTGGTCACCTTCCCCCTCTCCCTCTCGCGATTTCGCCACCACCGACGGGAACCGGAGTTCACCGCCGTGGAAAGCACGCGCCCACCGAGCCCCTCTGCCTCGCCGGCAGTGTCCTTCGAGCTCGCAGACGACGACTACGTCTCCCCGGAGCGGATCGAGAGCCCGAGCGCCTTCAACGCTGCGCAATCGTCGTCGTTTCCATCGCCGGCCGCCGCGGACCTCACCCCCAAATTCGTCGCCGTCCGAGCATCTTCGGCCCCCTCGACTGCTCCGTTGAGCTGCTGGTGAGCTCACGTTTTTTTGCCCCAAACCCCGCTCAGTCCCGTAGCCTCCATCACCATCGTCGATATTCCAGAGCTCCGGCCACCGCGCCTTTTGAAGCTGGCATCGCTCCCGTGCTCCTGGCGACCCCCTGCATGCTCTGCTAGACGCGGGCGAGCACGGCTACGCCCCAATGCTCCCCCCTCCCACTCCCGTGCCCTCTAGCCCATTCCGGCGAGGTTCCGGCGACTCGCCGGTGAGCCCTAGCCATTAGGGCTAATGACCCTCTTAACCCCCCGTAACAGTGGCTGACTAGTGGGCCCAACCACTAACTAAACTGGGTTTAGTTTTAACAAAGAGTTAATTAAACAGAAATCAAACAGTGGGCCACTAACAGGCATGGCCCACATGTCAGCCCCTGCTGATGTCATGCTTGCATCAGCATGATGCAATAAACCTTTTTCCAGAAATTTAAAAGAAATAAAGAAATCAGAGAAGAAGGCAGAAAATTGATTAAACTTTAGAAAATCATAACTAATTCATATTAACTCCAAATTGGACAAATAATATATGAAAAATCATCAGAAAAATGCAAGGATTCCAAATATCATCTTTTCATAGATGAAAAACACATCTCTGATGATGGACCAGTGGAATTTAGCTATTTGGGTTATTTGGAATAATTCAAACTAAATGTTTTAATCTTTTCAACTTAAATCTTTGCTATGCCAACCTTACCACATGATCATCAGAGGCATATCTTACACATGACAAGATGTTTTACAAAGAACAAACAAGAGCAAATACAACTTGGCTAATTTGAACTACATTTGGAGTTTGAATTTGAATTAACTTTTCAAATCAACTTCAACTAACATGTGACAAATTGAACCTAGGTCACATCAATACCTTTCACATCATATGACAACATAAACATGTGCTTGTGCATTTAAATTCAATGTTGGCCCCCTTTGTTGATGATTGTGCCGGTAATAGTGCCTCCGAGACGGTGATCACCCCCGAAGGAGAAGACCACCGTTAAGACCCGTGTATCGTCAACAAGGCAAGCAAACCCCATTGATCATGTCTATAAAAACCCTTTTCCCTCTCAGTCTCGCTTATGCATGTTTAGGAGATCACCATGATACGTTCTTACGCATAGTTGAACCCATTCCTTTGCATGACCTATCATTTCTGCCACAGTATTAAGCTAACCTCAACCTAGCAGATCTAGGAATTGCTTGTGATCATCATGTGGCCATTCATCCATGTAATGCTTATGCTATGCTTAGAGTTGTGGAAGCATTGATCCATCTTGGGTGACGAATTGATGTTGGTGGCAGCCATGTTCATGTTACTTGTGATGAAAAAGGGCGTGGTGAATTTGACCTAAACAAGGTGAACGATGAGAGGCTGTGTAGGAGTACACAGTGGGTTGTCTCGTTGAACACTGCCCTAGGCCCCGAGTTCTTGTGTTGTGATCCAAGAAAAAATTACTACCACATGTAGGGTTTTATGGGGACCCCGTTTGGCCTATTAACTCACCCCCGATCAAGTCCAGGAGTCACAATAGATTCGGGCTTTCCATTTGGCATGTGCATAGAAAAAGAATGAATGGGAGGTTGCATCATTTAGATATGTGGGTGGACCTGTGAGGCAGCGAAACCATCTTCCAGGGTGGCATCTCGGTCGCCTACATTGTCTGGGTCCGTATCGTGAACCGGCCGGACTCTCGAGCGGTAACCAACTCAGATAGTCGAGTCCTAGATTAGAGAAGGTAAGGTGAGGTAAGTGCCTTGGTGATTATCCTCGTCCGACATCCGCTTGAAGGATGACGATTCCTAGGCGGTAAGTGATGACACGCGTGTGAAGAAGTACACCCTTGCAGGGTTAACAAACTATTCGAATAGCCGTGTCCGCGGTGATGGACTACTTGGAGACCTTTACTTGATCATAGACAACTTGAATGGATACTCTAAAACTCGCAAGATAAGCGTGAGTGCTATGGCGTGCTTCCTCGTGGGGAAGTCGAGAAAGTATCCATAGTGGTGTATTGGTTGGAGACTTGGTAGTGGACTCGTGTACGCTTCTTACCTCAAGTCTGGTACTCGTAGTACAATACTAGACAAGTCAAAGCTGGCACTTCTGCATGTTGAAACCCCACCTCCCTTTACCTTGATACTTGAGCATGAGTAGTATAGTTCTGATGTAAGTCTTGATGAGTACGACTTTGTACTCACGTTTGCTTATTCTATGTTTTAGATGAGAACCCAGCCCCCGATGGAGTCACCTTCCTGAAGCTCGACGTTGACTAAGCTAGTATAGTTCCAGACAGCAGTCTGGTCCCTCGTGGAAGGGCATGTATGTTTAGAAGGCTTCTCTAAGCCCTTTGTTAAACTTGTCTGTACTCAGACCTAATTTGCTTCCGTTGTATGATGTAATGTTGATCACAGACATGTGATCTTTGTATGCTCTATGTGTAAGTCAATAAATAAGTACTTTGTAGAGTTATGTGATGATACCTGCTGTTCATACTAGACATGTGTGCTGCGTGTATGATTATAACATGCATGTCTTAGTATGGGTTTTCGAGACCTTAGTTGTGATCTTGCAGGCGGTTTTTTATACACCAAGTGGCCCTTAGATTTGCGCAGCTTGGGGCATCGCAATGCGATTGCTCGTGACTCTGTCACGTGCACACTTTGTTGTATGATCGAGCCCGCCCTAGACCCCGACTAAGTGATCGGGCTGGAGTTTGTTTATGTAAGGGTTATGATTCAATCGATAACATGGTTGAGGCGACTTGTCTATGAGTATGGGATTTCACCACCCATAATCATTTAGACTTGTGAGCGGGCGATGAGGACCCATCTCAGTTGATCATCCGGCCTGGATGGGATGCCCCTCACGTACGATGCTTTCCGAGCGTGTTCTGTGCTTGGCCTTGTCTGCTTAGACAAGTGGGTACGGCTCTCGGCTCTCCATGTGATTGAGTTGTGACTGGAATTACATACGCATATTCCGGGTCCCGACCGACTTGGTATCAGAGCAGGACTGTCTGTAGGATTATCAAACCCTTGGTCGAAGTCGAGTCTAGCATTCTATAGTTATATAGTTACTTGGGTATAAAGGGAACAACGTAAGGCTTCTTTTTCTCCTTACCCTCATCGATCTGAGTTCTGAGTCACCCTCATCTTGTTCTACGGGAAGATAGGACTAGGCACATCTATGTCTTACCAGAATATCTCGTTGATTGCTTCCTTGTAGCCGTAGGAGAGTTGTGTTCGGTTGACTAGAGTCGTTGTGCTTCCTATTTTTGAACTTCTTATGTAAGTGCTGTTGAAATGTTGTGAGGATTTCCATTTCTCTTGCAATTACAGCCGTTATGCTGTCCGAGTCATTCCAGGTTTCTTCATAATCTGATGCATTTGCAAAATCCTTCTCTCCAGTTCGGATGTCTTTCCAGAAGAATTATTAGGTGGCATGCCCGACCGTTCTCTAGAGTTTGTTGTAGGTTTTCTTCTAGAAACCTATATTGATGCATTTGCAGTTCTTCCTCCCAGTTTAGATGTCTTCTAGCCAGAAGAACCACACTAACCATCGTGTTGGGGTACTTGCTACTCTGACATATCTGTTGTAGCCCCTAGTAAACCTTGGTCATCCTCTAGGAAGCTATCCAGAGATCCAACCCCCTAAACAATGCCACCCGACAGATGTGTAGAATTCATAGTGGATCTTATGCCAGGAACCGCACCAATTTCCAGACGCCCATACAAAATGGCCCCACGTGAGCTAGCTGAGCTTAAAATCCAACTTGAAGCTTTGTTGGCAAAAGGCTTCATCTGCCCTAGCTCATCGCCATGGGGTTGCCCCGTTCTGTTCGTAACGAAGAAAGATGGAACCGAAAGGATGTGCGTAGACTATCGCCCGCTAAATCTAGCGACGATAAAGAACAAATACCCACTGCCCAGGATCAATGATATTTTTGATCAACTTGCTGGATCCTCTGTCTTCTCCAAGATGGATTTGAGATTAGGCTATCATCGAATCAAAATCCGAAACGAGGACATTCCAAAAACGGCTTTCACTACTCGTTATGGTCTTTACGAGTACACCGTCATGTCCTTTGGTTTAACCAATGCCCCCGCCACTTTCTCGCGCATGATGAATTCGATCTTCATGGAGTACCTAGATAAATTTGTTGTAGTTTATCTTGATGACATTCTCATCTACTCGAAGAACGAAGAAGAACATGCCGAACATCTTAGGTTGGTATTGATGAAACTTAGAGAGCACCGCCTTTATGCCAAGTTTTCCAAGTGTGAATTTTGGCTACCAGAAGTGACCTGCTTAGGCCACGTGATTTCTGCAAAAGGCATTGCTGTGAATCCCGAGAGAGTTCAGGCCGTCCTTAACTGGACTCCACCTGAATCGGTTAAGCAAGTGAGGAGTTTTCTTGGCTTAGCAAACTATTGTCGCCGCTTCGTCGACAACTTTTCTAAAGTTGCAAAGCCTCTAACTGAACTCCTCAAGAAAGATAAGAAATTCCTATGGACTTCCAAGTGCGAGGAAAGCTTTCAAGAGCTGAAAAGAAGATTGACTTCTGCACCCGTACTTGCGACTCCAGACACCAAAAGGGATTTCAAGATCTTTTGTGACGTCTCACGGCAAGGGTTAGGATGCATACTTATGCAAGAACGACATGTGGTAGCTTATGCTTCACGCTAGTTGCGTCCACATGAAGAGAACTATCCTACCCATGATCTTGAACTCGCTGTCGTAGTTCATGCCCTGAAGACTTGGCGACATTACCTCCTTGGTAATAGTTGTGAGATATATTCCGACCACCAAAGCCTCAAATACATATTCACCCAGCCAGATCTTAATCTCTGGCAAAGACACTAGATTGAGTTGATAAAAGATTATGACTTAGGAATTTCTTTCACCCCAGGCAAAGCCAATGTCATGGCTGATGCACTAAGTCGTAAGTCGTATTGTAACAGCCTCATGTTACAACAGTATCAACCACTTCTTCATGAGGAATTTCGAAAGCTCAACCTCGAAATTGTTCCTCGTGGATCTCTTTTCAACTTGGTGGCGAAACCAACCCTTGAGGATAAAATCATAGTTGCCCAAAGGCGTGCACGAGGTGTTCGCCGGATCAAGGAGAACATTGCTAGCAGAGTTGCTAAATGTTTCTCCACAGATAGCAAAGGAACGGTATTCTTTGGAAATCGTTTAGTAGTCCCTGAGAATCAAGACCTAAGGCAGCTGATCCTTAAGGAAGCTCATGACACTCCCCTCTCCATTCATCCCGGTAGCACAAAAATATACCGAGGTCTACGCCAGAGATTTTGGTGGACCCGGATGAAGAGAGACATTGCTCGATATGTTGCCGAATGTGATGTTTGTCGTCGCATTAAGGCCGAACACCAAAGACCTGCTGGCACTCTTCAACCTTTGCCTATTCCAGAGTGGAAATGGGACAAAGTCGGTATGGACTTGTAACAGCCCATGTGCAATAAATTGAAAACACCATGAGATTGTACTTTGTCTGTTGACTATGTAACTTGGCATGATGCTAAACTTTATAATTTCATGTGGTGATTTAAATTTGCATTGGGATTGGAGCCCATTTGGGTTGTTTGTTTTGGCATCCAAAGTGGCTCAAGAAGGGTGTTGGAGGATTTTTCCTTGTTGGGTGATTTCTCTCTTTGACCCCAAACTTGGCCTAGCCATTTCTCTTGATATGGCAAGGGTTTTAAAATCCTCAAAGTGTTTTTGCCATCATCAGAAACAGGGGCTCTAGTTCAAAGTGATTTTGAAATCAAAAATGAGCTCACAATTTTGTTGTTGTCAAAAATACCCAAACCACTTTTGGAAATTAAGGAATAATTCAAGGTTCAAGATTATCAAGTTTATGAAATTTTTGCACCTTGTGTTTTCCTCCTCAAAATTCCATAAGCACCTTTTCTATTTAATTTTTAAATAAGAAAAGGTACTGTTTTGCTGTGGCAATTTTTCCTTGCATTAAAATTGCCCAACCCATTTTTGGGTGATCAAGTGTGCCTCAAGGGTTTAAATATATATTTTTATATATTTTTTCTCCCTTTCCTTCTATCCTTTTTCTATTTCTTTTCCTTTCAGTTTTCTGTTCTGAAAAAAAAGACTTGGCCTCCTTTCTCTTTTCTTCCAGCCAGGCCAGGCCAGGCCCATCTGGGCCATTCTTTTCCTCAGCCCACCGGGACGAAGGGGTACGAACCCCCTTTCTTCCTCCTCTTTCCAGCGGGGCAGCCCCCTTTTCCCCTCTCCGCTCTCTCAGCGAGCTGCCACGGCGGCAGTGGAGCCCCGAGACCAGGAAGAGGCGATCCCCTCCATATAAGTGCGCGGAGAGCGCCTCCGGGAACCCTAGGTCCCGTTTTCCCCTCCTTTTCCCTCTCCGCCGCCGCCATGACCAACCCGGAGCTCCCCTGTTCCGCGTGACTTCCGCCCGACACCGGTGAGTTCGACGCCCGTTCGATTCCGGCGAGTGCGCGTTCGTTCCCTTTCTGCTGCAGCGCGTCTGATCCTCCCGTTCCCGCAGGTTGACCCCTAGAAGCTTCGGGACGCTCGGGCCGCGACGCCGCTCGGCTACGTCTGCCCCGGCGACCTCCTCGTCCCCTTCTTTCGCTCAGGCGAGCGCAGGGTCGCGTCCGCGACGCCAAGGTGAGCTACGCCTCGGTCCCCTGTCCGTCCCGTAGCCGGTGCACAGCCCGCGCTGCCAGCAACCGCGATCCTCCCGAAACTGAACCTTGGTTCAGTTTATTCAGACAAGGCATGGCCTTGAGCACTTCTGGCTTCAATCGCGTCTTCGTTGTCGTCTAGGTTCGTCCCAGGATCCTTCCCATCAGCGGCTGTGTGGCGTTTCGGTCCAGGGAGCAGAGGTCTTCGATGAGGTCTGGAGATCAAACCTCAACCAACGCAAGATGCCCCTTTTTTTCAGTTCTCTTTTGCTTAGCGTTCAGATCCGTCAGGTTCAGGTGTTAGCCGTTTTTCAAATTCAGTTAGAGCGGCCCATCGCTATAACTTGCGCCGCGCCTGTCCTCTGTTGAGTTGTGTGAAGCTAGGGCAGTGGAAAGCGAGCTGGACTTCAAAGGGAGGGGGGGGGGCGCGGGTTCGAATCCGGCCGAGCGCATAAGCTTCCCCCCCATTTCTTTTTTTTCTTCCTTATCCCTGCGTGAGAGTGACTCGGGCCACAGGGGTTGCTGGGTCAGCCCAGTAGGCCACCGGAGGAGGCAGCCCAGAGTGGCCAAGCCTATCCCCTGTTCTTTTTCTTTATTTTATTTTATTTTGATTTCTGGTTTAATTCAAATTTGAATTTGAATTCAAATTCAAATCTGATTTTGACCACCTTTGCAAACAGGGACATCCCATATATGAATTTGGGGTAGCTTGAGCTGCTGGTCATCATAGTGAGGTGCATTTTTGCATTTGGCCCGTTTATAAATTGGAGCTTGGTCATTTTTGCAATTTCCCCCCTGTAATTCTTTGATTTTGTCAAGTTTGTTCAAATTTTAAATTGCCCATGCCATATATGGATTTTGGGTAATTTTTCACAAGGAGTTGCATGGTGATGGTGATGTAATCATTTGAACCTTTTTCAAAATGCATGTAGTGCAAATTTGCACTCAGCCCCCTGAACTTCAGTTGACTTTGCAACTGTTCTTGCAAATTAAAATGGGGACATATCATATATGCTTTTAGGGTGTTTTTCTGCAAGGATTTCAATAGTGATGTCCTCATGATGTTTTGTGCAACTCCTGAAATCAAGGTGTGGTCACCTGATCCAGGAGCATTCAGGTCTTTCTGCCTGCAGCATTTTCAACTTCAGTGCATTTGAAAATGTTGTTCCTTCAGTCTTTTCAATCTTGTTCCATGTCATCTTCAAATCTTTTTCTCAAGTCAGCCCTAACATATTGTCATATGCAATGTGGCTAACTTCCAACTGTTGTTGCACCTTCTATGTGTCAATTTCACCGACACTACTCCGACTCCGGAATCATTGTTTACTTTCACGTTGTTTAAATTCTTGCAATTGTTTTGTTGATCATGCCATGCTATCATGCTACTTACACCTAAATTAAGGCTTAGACCAAAGCCATTACAATGTAAATAAATGCATATGAAAGTGATGACTTGTCGTCATCACCTTCATTTAAACTTGACTAGACAGGGTCGAACTATATCAATAAAACTTGAACATGCCATCCTTGTTTGAGTTTGCATCCGTTGCTTACTTATGTGTTTTCCTTGCCGGTATCCTTACGTTAGCACCCGAGACTGACGAGGAGACTTACGTGGAGCTGTCCGACACCGAGCCCGAGGGTACCGTGGGTGCTGCTACGACTACCTTACCAGGCAAGGGGGAGAAACTGTGTCATTACTTTATAACTTTCTGCTCATGCCTAGCTGTAGACCTAGAACGTTGTTGCTTTATCCTATCTACCTTATATGCCATGTTTAAACCCATACAACCATGATCCCCACATCCCAGCAAACCATTGTACTGCTAAGTTACCGCTGCTCAGCCATTGCTTAGTATGGATAGAAAACTTGCTGCTTACCCTATATATTTACGGTCGGGATATCATGCTATAACAAAAGTTGGTTGATATTTATTATTGTTAAATGATGTTAATTTATATTCGACGAAGGGTGGAAGGCTGGACTATACCGTCTGGTGTTTTGTTCCATTCGAGTCACCTAGGACCCGAGTTCCGGGTATTGTGTTTCTTGACGAGCGTGCCTAATCGTGTGTGGGGTTTTATGGGGCCCCCTTGTCTTACCTACCTAGCTTCATACATTCTAGTGGTGGCCCAAGCTGATTTACATTTGCAACGTGTGTGTGCTGGTTGGATCCCCAGTTGTTTCCAAACCAAACCAGGGCCAGGAGGACATAGTTTCTTGGCTGGCCCCAAACTGACCGGCGAGGGCCCGGTCCCCATGTGAGGCTTCACCGGTAACCCAAACCCTGTTGATACGGAAGAGGCCGATCCGAGGGCATGGCCAGCTCTTAGATTGGATGTCGACTCCCCGGGGGCCACCCGGATATGTGTGTTGTTAGTTAGAGGGACTATGACGTTCCGGAGTTTCAGGCGCTTACCTAGCCAAGTGGAAACCGGGCGTACATGCGACGTCTATAATGGACAGTTGGTACACCCCTGCAGGGTAAATCTTTTCGAAAAGCCGTGTCCGCGGTTAAGGACGACTTGAGACCTACTCCTTGTTCATAGAATAACATCAATTATAATCATGCTATAAAACTTGACAAACCGTGTGCGTGCCTTGGTTGTCTTTCTCCGTCTAGGGGGACCGAGAGAGAAACGAGGTCGTGTTATGTTTGCGTAAGTAGGTGAATAGCCGACTTATGACACGTTGTCAACGTAACTTCTTGGATCTCATCTCTATTCTGATAGAACGAGTAGCCACCATATATGCTAGTACGGCTGCAACCTGTCCTATGTCTTTACTTTTCCCTGTAGCGTTAGTTATTCCGTAATGACATGTTCTCACCCCCGTTTACATTTCTGTCTTTACCGCTTTGCCTGATCGGCCGCTGCAGTGGACTACTACCTCGACCCGAGCACCGGACGCTACTTCGTGGAGGTGCCCCCGGAGGACGACGACGAGTACGAGTACCTCGACCAGTAGGATCTTGTAGTTGGGTTCAGACGTTCCCGTGGGTGGATATTTATGTGTAGCCCTCTCTAGGGAAATTTGGATCTTGACCGTACTCGGTCCCTATTATGCTTCCGCTTGATGTATTGATGAGTTGTACTCAGATGATGTTGTATTATTAGACAGTGGCGTTGTATGCCCTGCTCTATTTATCTATCTATATGTATTTATGTCTTGTAGAGTTGTGCTTATATACCTGTTGTCGAGAATCCGGCAGCGACACGAGTGCGAGTGTCGTGTGCTGGTGGCGTTTGATGCGCTTCTAACTCCGGCCGGACGCGAGAGCGACTAGTCAGAGTTAGTACCGCATCAGGGGCCTTACAACTTGGTATCAGAGCAGGACTGACTGTAGGACCCTTTACTGGTCGAAGTTGAGTCTAGAAACTATTTTGGTAGTTATATAGGAAATTTTTTGGAGAGTAGGAACTCTTTCTATTTTCTCCTTATCCCACCCTCCCACCCCTTTTCCGTGAGGAAGTGAAACGATGTTTTGTCTCTGCAACTTATCCCCTTTTCAAAACAATCTAGGTTCTCGTTTACATAAGGCTCCGATTCCTCTATAATTTTTTGCTAGCGACGAGATGTGTTGGCGTCTTTGAGACCACTGAGCCTCCACTTGGGGTTGACTGCTCTACCTCGCTTACGGCGTACCCCAGGTGAAACGTCCATACAGGATTGGCGGGCATCCTATGGTAATATGGATGTGGTGTCTTTTCCCCTATGGACGACCGTGATGGCGGCCGCTCAGGGCAGATGTCTCATTGTTCAGGTTTCCAACCGCTCGTATATATTGTTGTGTGCTCGCTAGCAGATTATTATCTTGGTTTTGGATGATCTTGGTTTGGGGATTCCAGTAGCACCTAGCTATCGACTTTCCGGGTTAACCTTGGTGGAATTTTAGCCTTCGGCTTTCTCATACCTCGTGAGGAAGTTTTGTTGTCAATATTGCTTTATCTTCTGGTTACTTCAATGTTTCAACCATGTTCTCATAAGTGTTCCTGTATACAGGATGCCAAGAGTGAACATGCCGCCGCCAGAGAACCCTATCCTTGGGGAGGCTGTAGCCGCAGTGGCTCAGGGCACAGCTGCGATCCTACAGATGCTGCAGAACCAGAGTACCCAGAGGAGTGATCGACCACAGCACACCACACTGCAGCAGTTCCTCACGATCAGCCCTCCCAGGTTCTCCGAGGCTCGAGACCCGCTGGAGGCGGATGACTGGATCGCAGAGATCAAGAAGCACTTCAATGCCAACACCGTCAGACCCGTCGACTACGTCACCTTCGCCTCCTTCCAGCTTCAGGGTGCCGCAGGCAGTTGGTTCTCGACGTACAATGCCAACAAGGGTGATGCAGAGATCACTTGGGAGGACTTCGTCAGGGATTTCAGAGCTGCTCATATCCCCAGTGGACTGATCGAGAGGAAGCGCGAGGAGTTCTTAGATCTGAGGCAGGGGGACAGGTCTGTGCAGGAGTATAACCTGGCCTTCGTCAGGCTTGCCAGGTACGCTCCAGAGGAGGTCTCGACAGAGGCCAAGCGCATTGCCAGGTTCCGCGGTGGTCTTGCCACGGACATCAAGTATGCGCTCACCTTGTCCACGCCACGCCTGTTCTCAGAGTTCGTCGACCAGGCTATCAGACAGGAGTCAGCTGAGGCAGAGCGTTCCGCAGAGAAGAGGAAGCAGAGAGAGCACAGTTCAGCAGTGATGGTCCACAAGAAGGCAAAGTCCTGGGTTGCAGAGCCTCAGCCTTAGCCGCAGCGTCAGCAGTTTCAGCCGAGGGGGGCAGTTGTCCGCACTTTTGCCCGCCCTCCCGTCCCAGTGCAGCACGGGCCTCGCTCTATTCCACCCTCCGCGAGGCCGCCTGCTCCACAGGGCCAGCCCAGGCCAGAGATCACGTGCTTCAAGTGTGGCAAGCCGGGGCACAAGTCTCCATAGTGCACCGACCCTCGTTTCGCTCGGCTGCCTCCGCCTCCACCTCGCTCTACACCGAGCAACGCGATGGTGCGGGCCTAGCCACGAGCGCTCCGTGTGAACAACGTGACCTTGGCAGATGCCCAGCAGTCGTCTGAGATTGTGATTGGTAGGTTACTTGTGTGCTCAGTTCCAGCGACAGTTTTGTTTGATTCCGGAGCTTCCCACTCTTTTGTCTCAAGACCATTCGTTGAGCGTGCGGAGTTACACCCGCAGGGTTTGCCTCAGCAGTTATCTATCGTTTCTCCAGGTTCCAAGACAAACTCCGCTGCTTTTTTTCCAGATGTGGAGATCTCTATCCAGGGTGCTATCTTTTCAGCATCAACGATAGTCTTGACCCGTTCCGACATTGATGTCATTCTGGGCATGGATTGGCTTGTCAAGTACAAGGCCAAGATTGATTGTCCGTCCAAGACTGTGTTGCTGACGCACGATTCAGGCGCAGAGATTTGGTACAGTTGTGGCTTGACAGCAGGATCAGCACAGTTGTACGCTCTGAACGCTGGAGTTGCTCCATTGATCGAGGAGGTCAGAGTTGTTCGAGAGTTCCCAGATGTCTTCCCAGAGGAGTTGCCAGGTATTCCACCCGTGCGTGCTATTGAGTTCGTGATCGAGCTAGAACCTGGTACACAGCCGATATCTTGGCAGCCTTACAAGATGTGTTCGGAGGAGCTGATTGAGTTGAAGGATCAGCTTGTCAAGCTTGAAAAGGATGGGCTCATTCGTCCGAGCACTTCCCCTTGGGGTGCCCCGTGTCTTTTTGTGAAGAAGAAAGATGGTACTAGCCGGTTGGTCCAGGACTACCGTGGCATCAACAAGAAGACCATAAAAAACAAGTACCCTTTGCCCAACATCAATGACTTGTTTGAGCAGTTGCATGGAGCAAAGGTGTTTTCAAAGCTTGATTTAAAGATGGGGTACCACCAGATTCGTGTCCGTGAAGAGGACATTCCAAAGACAGCCTTCCGCACTCGTTATGGACTGTACGAGTTTACGGTCATGACGTTTGGCTTTTCAAACGCACCTCCGACGTTCATGAGGGCCATGAACTATCTGTTCCAAGAGTGGCTAGACGTGTTCGTACTCCTCTACCTCGACGACATCCTTGTCTTTTCCAAGTCAGAGGCTGAGCATGAGGAACATCTCAGATTGGTGTTGCAGAAGTTGAGAGATCACCAGTTTTATGCCAAGTTCTCCAAGTGCGAGTTTTGGCTCAATAAGGTCAACTTCCTTGGCCATGTCATTTCCTCAGAGGGCATTGCCGTTGACCCAGACAGAGTCCGGGCGATTCAGGATTGGACTCCGCCGAAGAATGTCAAGCAGCTGAGGAGTTTTCTCGGACTTGCCAGCTATTGCAGGAAGTTTGTCGAGAATTTCTCCAAGATAGCAAAGCCGATGACGGAGTTGTTGTGCAAGGGCCAAAGGTACATTTGGTCATAGGCTTGCCAGGCAGCGTTTGACGAGTTGAAGCTAAGGCTGACCACAGCTCCGATCCTTACACCGCCAGACAAGTCACAGCCGTTTCAAGTTTTCTGTGACGCCTCGTTGAATGGCCTTGGCGGAGTGTTGATGCAGGGAAGGAGTATTGTGGCTTACACCTCGAGACAGTTGAAACAGGCTGAGAGGAATTATCCGACCCACGATCTGGAGCTGTCTGCAGTGATTCATGCGTTGGTTACTTGGCGACACCTTCTCCTAGGGAGGAAGGTTGAGGTGTTCACCGATCACAAAAGCTTAAAGTACTTGTTCACGCAGCCTAACCTGAACTTGAGGCAAAGGAGATGGCTCGAGACTATTACTGAGTACTCCGTGGATATTCAGTATACGCCTGGCAAGGCGAATATCATAGCCGATGCGTTGAGCCGCAAGGGCGATTGCAACAGTGTCCAGGTGCAGAAGATCCACCCTGATTTGTGTGAGTCCTATCGGAGACTCAATCTCGAGCTAGTTCCAGCAGGTTATCTAGCCAACCTTGTGGTAGAGCCCACTATCCGTGAGAAGATTCGTGAAGCTCAATCTGGTAGCTCAATGATTCAGAAAGTCAAGCAAGGCATTGCCGCCTCAATTCCGAAGTACGGTTGCTTTTCAGTGCATAATGACGGCACCGTGATGTTCGAAGAGCGAGTTGTTGTCCCCAAGGAAGGAGGTCTCAGAGAGGTCATCTTGAAAGAAGCCCATGACTCAAAGCTTTCTATCCACCCTGGTAGCACCAAGATGTATCAGGACCTCAAGCAGAGTTTTTGGTGGACTCGTATGAAGCGGGATGTTGCCCGTTTTGTCTCCCAGTGTGATGTGTGCAGGAGAGTGAATGCACAGCACCAGAAGCCAGCAGGGCTGCTTCAGCCACTCGAGGTTCCGGAGTGGAAATGGGATCACATTGAGATGGATTTCATCACAGGTTTTCCTCTGTCGCAGAAGAAGAACGATGCCATCTTTGTCGTCATCGACAATCTTTCCATAGTTGCCCATTTCTTCCCAGTGAAAGACTCCATTTTAGCAGCTCAGTTGGCGGATTTGTATACCGCTAGAGTTGTATCCTTGCACGGCATCCCCAAGAGGATCAGTTCTGATCGAGGCAGTCTTTTCACCTCCAAGTTCTGGCAGGCCTTCCAAAAGGCGATTGGTACGACAGTTGTGTTCAGTACCGCGTATCACCCTCAGACCAGTGGGCAGGTTGAGCGTGTGAATCAAATTCTCGAGGACATGTTGAGGGCATGTGTGATCTCGTTTGGCATGAAGTGGGAAGAGTGTTTGCCGTATGCTGAGTTTTCCTACAACAACAGCTATCAGGCAAGTCTGCAGGCAGCTCCCTCTGAGATCTTGTATGGCAGGAAGTGCAGGACACCGTTGAACTGGTCCGAGACAGGCGAGAGGCAATTGTTCGGTCCAGACGTGATCCAGGAGGCAGAAGACAAGGTCAGGATCATCAGGGAGCATCTCAAAGCAGCACAGTCTAGGCAGAAGGCCTATTATGACAACAAGCACCGTGGTGTTGACTTCAAAGTTGGTGACTTCGCATACCTCAAAGTGTCTCCACTTCGGGGCACTCACCGCTTTGGGATCAAAGGCAAGTTGCCTCCCAGGTTCGTTGGTCCGTTCCGCATCCTGGAGACTCGGGGACCTCTCGCGTTCCGCCTTGAGCTTCCAGACAGCTTGGCTATGGTGCATGATGTGTTCCACGTGTCCCAGTTGAAGCAGTGTTTCAAGCAGCCAGAGCAGGCAGTGGACTTGGGCGAGATCCAGCTCAATGAGGATCTTTCTTACCCAGAGCGTCCAGTACGTGTTCTTGACTCGTCCGAGCGCAAGAATCGCAACAAGACCGTCAAGTTCCTCAAGGTGCAGTGGGAACATCACTCGGAGAAGGAGGCAACGTGGGAGCGTGAAGATCATCTCCGTTCTGAGTATCCGGAGTTGTTTCAGGCTTAGATCTCGGGACAAGATCCTGTGTTGGTGGGGGAGTGCTATAATAGCCCATGTGCAATAAATTGAAAACACCATGAGATTGTACTTTGTCTGTAGACTATGTAACTTGGCATGATGCTAAACTTTATAATTTCATGTGGTGATTTAAATTTGCATTGGGATTGGAGCCCATTTGGGTTGTTTGTTTTGGCATCCAAAGTGGCTCAAGAAGGGTGTTGGAGGATTTTTCCTTGTTGGGTGCTTGCTCTCTTTGACCCCAAACTTGGCCTAGCCATTTCTCTTGATATGGAAAGGGTTTTAAAATCCTCAAAGTATTTTTGCCATCATCAGAAACAGGGGCTCTAGTTGAAAGTGATTTTGAAATCAAAAATGAGCTCACAATTTTGTTGTTGTCAAAAATACCGAAACCACTTTTGGAAATTAAGGAATAATTCAAGGTTCAAGATTATCAAGTTTATGAAATTTTTGCACCTTGTGTTTTCCTCCTCAAAATTCCATAAGCACCTTTTCTATTTAATTTTTAAATAAGAAAAGGTACTGTTTTGCTGTGGCAAATTTTCCTTGCATTAAAATTGCCCAACCCATTTTTGGGTGATCAAGTGTGCCTCAAGGGTTTAAATATATATTTTTATATATTTTTCTCCCTTTCCTTCTATCCTTTTCTATTTCTTTTCCTTGCTGTTTTCTGTTCTGGAAAACAAGACTTGGCCTCCTTTCTCTTTTCTTCCAGCCAGGCCAGGCCAGGCCCATCTGGGCCATTCTTTTCCTCAGCCCACTAGGACGAAGGGGTACGAACCCCCTTTCTTCCTCCTCTTTCCAGCGGGGCAACCCCCTTTTCCCCTCTCCGCTCTCTCAGCGAGCTGCCACGGCGGCAGTGGAGCCCCGAGACCAGGGAGAGGCGACCCCCTCCATATAAGTGCGCGGAGAGCGCCTCCGGGAACCCTAGGCCCCGTTTCCCCCCTCCCTTTCCCTCTCCGCCGCCGCAATGACCAAACCGGAGCTCCCCTGTTCCGCGTGACTTCCGCCCGACGCCGGTGAGTTCGACGCCCGTTCGATTCCGGCGAGTGCGCGTTCGTTCCCTTTCTGCTGCAGCGCGTCTGATCCTCCCGTTCCCGCAGGTTGACCCCTAGAAGCTTCGGGACGCTCGGGCCGCGACGCCACTCGGCTACGTTTGCCCCGGCGACCTCCTCGTCCCCTTCTTTCGCAGGGTCGCGTCCGCGACGCCAAGGTGAGCTACGCCTCGTCCCCTTCTTTCGCTCAGGCGAGCGCAGGGTCGCGTCCGCGACGCCAAGGTGAGCTACGCCTCGGTCCCCTATCCGTCCCGTAGCCGGTGCACAGCCCGCGCTGCCAGCAACCGTGATCCTCCCGAAACTGAACCTTGGTTCAGTTTATTCAGACAAGGCATGACCTTGAGCGCTTCTGGCTTCAATCGCGTCTTCGTAGTCGTCTAGGTTCGTCCCGGGATCCTTCCCATCAGCGGCTGTGTGGCGTTTCGGTCCAGGGAGCAGATGTCTTCGATGAGGTCTGGAGATCAAACCTCAACTAACGCAAGATGCCCCCTTTTTTCAGTTCTCTTTTGCTTAGCGTTCAGATCCGTCAGGTTCAGGTGTTAGCCGTTTTTCAAAATCAGTTAGAGCGGCCCATCGCTATAACTTGCGCCGCGCCTGTCCTCTGTTGAGCTGTGTGAAGCTAGCGCAGTGGCAAGCGAGCTGGACTTCAAAGGGGGGGGGCGCGGGTTCGAATCCGGCCGAGCGCATAAGCTTCCCCCCCATTTCTTTTTTTCTTCCTTATCCCTGCGTGAGAGTGACTCGGGCCATAGGGGTTGCTGGGTCAGCCCAGTAGGCCACCGGAGGATGCAGCCCAGAGTGGCCAAGCCTATCCCCTGTTCTTTTTCTTATTTTATTTTATTTTCATTTCTGGTTTAATTCAAATTTGAATTTGAATTCAAATTCAAATCTGATTTTGACCACCTTTGCAAACAGGAACATCCCATATATGAATTTGGGGTAGCTTGAGCTGCTGGTCATCATAGTGAGGTGCATTTTTGCATTTGGCCCCTCTATAAATTGGAGCTTGGTCATTTTTGCAATTTGCCCCCTGTAATTCTTTAATTTTGTTAAGTTTGTTCAAATTTTAAATTGCCCAAGCCATATATGGATTTTGGGTAACTTTTCACAAGGAGTTGCATGGTGATGGTGATGTAATCATTTGAACCTTTTTCAAAATGCATGTAGTGCAAATATTCACTCAGCCCCCTGAACTTCAGTTGACTTTGCAACTGTTCTTGCAAATTCAAATGGGGACATATCATATATGCTTTTAGGGTGTTTTTTTGCAAGGATTTCAATAGTGATGTCCTCATGATGTTTTGTGCAACTCCTGAAATCAAGGTGTGGTCACCTGATCCAGGAGCATTCAGGTCTTTCTGCCTGCAGCATTTTCAACTTCAGTGCATTTGAAAATGTTGTTCCTTCAGTCTTTTCAATCTTGTTCCATGTCATCTTCAAATCTTTTTCTCAAGTCAGCCCTAACATATTGTCATATGCAATGTGGCTAACTTCCAACTGTTGTTGCACCTTCTATGTGTCAATTTCACCGACACTACTTCGACTCCGGAATCATTGTTTACTTTCACGTTGTTTAAATTCTTGCAATTGTTTTGTTGATCATGCCATGCTATCATGCTACTTACACCTAAATTAAGGCTTAGACCAAAGCCATTACAATGTAAATAAATGCATATGAAAGTGATGACTTGTCGTCATCACCTTCATTTAAACTTGACTAGACAGGGTCGAACTATATCAATAAAACTTGAACATGCCATCCTTGTTTGAGTTTGCATCCGTTGCTTACTTATGTGTTTTCCTTGCCGGTATCCTTACGTTAGCACCCGAGACTGACGAGGAGACTTACGTAGAGCTGTCCGACACCAAGCCCGAGGGTACCGTGGGTGCTGCTACGACTACCTTACCAGGCAAGGGGGAGAAACTGTGTCATTACTTTATAACTTTCTCCTCATGCCTAGCTGTAGACCTAGAACGTTTTTGCTTGATCCTATCTACCTTATATGCCATGTTTAAACCCATACAGCCATGATCCCCACATCCCAGCAAACCATTGTACTGCTAAGTTACCGCTGCTCAGCCATTGCTTAGTATGGATAGAAAACTTGCTGCTTACCCTATATATTTACGGTCGGGATATCATGCTATAACAGAAGTTGGTTGATATTTATTATTGTTAAATGATGTTAATTTATATTCGACGAAGGGTGGAAGGCTGGAAGGCTGGACTATCCCGTCTGGTGTTTTGTTCCATTCGAGTCACCTAGGTCCCGAGTTCCGGGTATTGTGTTTCTTGACGAGCGTGCCTAATCGTGTGTGGGGTTTTATGGGGCCCCCTTGTCTTACCTACCTAGCTTCATACATTCTAGTGGTGGCCCAAGCTGATTTACATTTGCAACGTGTGTGTGCTGGTTGGATCCCCAGTTGTTTCCAAACCAAACCAGGGCCAGGAGGACATAGTTTCTTGGCTGGCCCCAAACTGACCGGCGAGGGCCCGGTCCCCATGTGAGGCTTCACCGGTAACCCAAACCCTGTTGATACGGAAGAGGCCGATCCGAGGGCGTGGCCAGCTCTTAGATTGGATGTCGACTCCCCGGGGGCCACCCGGATATGTGTGTTGTTAGTTAGAGGGACTCTGACGTTCCGGAGTTTCAGGCGCTTACCTAGCCAAGTGGAAACCGGGCGTACATGCGACGTCTATAATGGACAGTTGGTACACCCCTGCAGGGTAAATCTTTTCGAAAAGCCGTGTCCGCGGTTAAGGACGACTTGAGACCTACTCCTTGTTCATAGAATAACATCAATTATAATCATGCTATAAAACTTGACAAACCGTGTGCGTGCCTTGGTTGTCTTTCTCCGTCCAGGTGGACCGAGAGAGAAATGAGGTCGTGTTATGTTTGCGTAAGTAGGTGAATAGCCGAGTTATGACACGTTGTCAACGTAACTTCTTGGATCTCATCTCTATTCTGATCGAACGAGTAGCCACCATATATGCTAGTACGGCTGCAACCTGTCCTATGTCTTTACTTTTCCCTGTAGCGTTAGTTATTCCGTAATGACATGTTCTCACCCCCGTTTACATTTCTGTCTTTACCGCTTTGCCTGATCGGCCGCTGCAGTGGACTACTACCTCGACCCGAGCACCGGGCGCTACTTCGTGGAGGTGCCCCCGGAGGACGACGACGAGTACGAGTACCTCGACCAGTAGGATCTTGTAGTTGGGTTCAGACGTTCCCGTGGGTGGATATTTATGTGTAGCCCTCTCTAGGGCAATTTGGATCTTGACCGTACTCGGTCCCTATTATGCTTCCGCTTGATGTATTGATGAGTTGTACTCAGATGATGTTGTATTATTAGACAGTGGCGTTGTATGCCCTGCTCTATTTATCTATCTATATGTATTTCTGTCTTGTAGAGTTGTGCTTATATACCTGTTGTCGAGAATCCGGCAGCGACACGAGTGCGAGTGTCGTGCGCCGGTGGCGTTTGATGCGCTTCTAACTCCGACCGGACGCGAGAGCGACTAGTCAGAGTTAGTACCGCATCAGGGGCCTTACAGGACTTCATCACCGGCTTCCCAAAAACCCAAAAAGGAAATGATGCGATTTTCGTTGTCATTGACCGACTCTCAAAAGTTGCTCACTTCCTTCCAGTTCGCGAGTCTACAACTGCTAGTCAGTTAGCGGACTTGTATGTCTCTAGAATTGTGTCTCTTCACGGTGTTCCTTTGGAAATCAATTCTGATCGTGGTTGCCTTTTCACCTCTAGATTCTGGGGAAGTTTTCAGAATGCTACGGGAATTCATCTCTCCTTTAGTACAACTTTCCATCCTCAGTCTAGCGGTCAAGTTGAAAGGGTTATCCAAATCCTGGAAGACATTCTCAGAGCTTGTGTTATCTCATTCGGAAGGAATTGGGAGAAGTCTCTTCCATTTGCCGAATTTGCTTATAACAATAGTTTCCAATCTAGTCTGAACATGGCTCCTTTTGAACTCCTCTATGGACGACGATGTCGAACACCCCTAAACTGGTCAGAAACCGGCGAAAGACAATTCTTTGGACCGGATATGATCAAGGAAGCAGAAGAGCAAGTTCGTATTGTTCGTGATCAATTGAAAGCCGCCCAGTCTCGTCAGAAAAGCTACTATGATCGTCATCATAGGCAAGAAAGCTACAATCTGGATGAGAAGGCTTACCTTCGGGTTACTCCTCTGAAGGGTACCCAACGATTCGGTATCAAAGGCAAGATGGCCCCACGTTACATCGGACCTTTCTGAATTCTCGCCAAACATGGAGACGTTGCCTACCAACTTGAACTACCCCCTCATATTTCCCGAGTACATGATGTATTCCATGTGTGACAACTCAGGCGTTACTTCAAGGACCCCATCCGTGAAGTCGAACATGAAACGCTTGATCTCCAAGATGACCTTTCTTATCGAGAGTACCCCGTTCGTATTCTTGATTCCACAGAGCGTGTCACTCGTCGTCAGAAGATCAAGTTTCTGAAAGTGCAATGGTCACATCACTCCGAAAAAGAAGCAACATGGGAAAGAGAAGACCGCCTCCGTGCCGAGTACCCCACCTTCCTCCCGACGACTTCTGAATCACGGGACGAGATTCTTTTGAGTGGGGGCAAGTTGTCAGAACCCCAACTAGGGTAAGTGCTAGGGTTGCTGGTGCCCTTTGCATCATGTGGAAATTCAAAAGGAAAATTCAAAAATGGGGAAGAGAAAAGCCCTGAGAAATTAAATTAAATGGCCAAATAAAAATCTTTTTCCAAAAATCATTTGAACCTTTGGAAAATTCCTAGAATTGTTGTTGATCATTGCAAAAGCGGTTTGGGATCATCCTCATGCCCATGGAATTTTCTAAAATTCAAAATGTGCCTTGGAAATTAAATTTGACCCTTATTTGAATTGAAATTCAAATGTATTGAATTTCAAAAATTCCCAAATCCTAAAAGTGACTAGCTACTGGTCACCTAGGATTTATAAAAATAATTGGGCATTTAATAAAAATGCTCTGCTAATTATTTTAGAGCAAAACAAATAGAAGAAAAAGAAAACAAAAAACAAAATAGAAAGAAAAGGAAAAAGGGCAAAGGAGCCCAGTCAACCGACCCCCCCGGCCCAACTTACCCTTCCCCAGCCCAACCCACCTCCACCCGCTTGTCGTCTTGTTCAGGCGCGGTAAGCAGCTGGGTGGCATGCATGCCGACGCCGGCGAGGTGGCCCGAGCCACCTAGGCCCCCCAGGACCCCTCTGTGCGCCACGACGCACACCAGGAGCCCCCGCACCTTTTCCCCACGCCCCTGGTCACCTCCCCCTCTTCCTCTCGCGATTTCGCCGCCACCGACGGGAACCAGAGTTCAACCCGTGGAAAGCACGCGCCCACCGAGCCCCTCCGCCTCGCCGGCCGTGTCCTTCGAGCTCGCAGACGACAACTACGTCTCCCCGGAGCGGATCGAGAGCCCAGGTGCCTTCAACACCGCGCAATCGTCGTCGTTTCCATCGCCGGCCGCCGCGGACCTCACCCCCAAATTCTTCGCCGTCCGAGCGTCTTCGCCCCCCTCGACTGCTCCGTTGAGCTGCTGGTGAGCTCACGTTTTTTTTCCCCAAACCCCGCTCCGTCCCGTAGCCTCCATCGCCGTCGTCGATCTTACAGAGCTTCGACCGCCGCGCCTTTTGAAGCTGGCGTCGCTCCCGTGCTCCTGGCGACCCCCTGCATGCTCTGCTAGACGCGGGCGAGCACGGGCTACGCCCCAGTCCTCCCCCTTCCCACTCCCGTGCCCTCTAACCCATTCCGGTGAGGTTCCGGTGACTCGCCGGTGAGCCCTAGCCATTAGGGCTAATGACCCTCTTAACCCCCCTAACAGTGGCTGACCAGTGGGCCCAGCCACTAACTAAACTGGGTTTAGTTTTAACAAAGAGTTAATTAAAGAGAAATCAAACAGTGGGCCACTGACAGGCATGGCCCACATGTCAGCCCCTGCTGATGTCATGCTTGCATCAACATGATGCAATAAACCTTTTTCCAGAAATTTAAAAGAAATAAAGAAATCAGATAAAAAGGCAGAAAATTGATTAATCTTTAGAAAATCATAACTAATTCATATTAACTCCAAATTGGACAAATAATATATGAAAAATCATCAGAAAATGCAAGGATTCCAAATATCATATTTTCATAGATGAAAAACACATCTATGATGATGGACCAGTGGCATTTAGCTATTTGGGTTATTTGGAATAATTCAAATTAAATGTTTAAATCTTTTCAACTTAAATCTTTGCTATGCCAACCTTATCACATGATCATCAGAGGCATATCTTACACATGACAAGATGGTTTACAAAGAACAAACAATAGCAAATAGAACTTGGCTAATTTGAACAACATTTGGAGTTTGAATTTGAATTAACTTTTCAAATCAACTTCAACTAACATGTGACAAATTGAACCTAGGTCACATCAATACCTTTCACATCATGTGACAACATAAACATGTTCTTGTGCATTTAAATTCAATGTTGGCCCCCTTTGATGATGATTGTGCCGGTAACAGTGCCTCCGAGACGGTGATCACCCCCGAAGGAGAAGACCACCGTTAAGACCCGTGTATCGTCAGCAAGGCAAGCAAACCCCATTGATCATGTCTATAAAAACCCTTTTACCTCTCAGTCTCACTTATGCATGTTTAGGAGATCACCATGATACGTTCTTCCGCATAGTTGAACCCATTCCTTTGCATGACCTATCATTTCTCCCACAGTATTAAGCTAACCTCAACCTAGCAGATCTAGGAATTGCTTGTGATCATCATGTGGCCATTCATCCATGTTATGCTTATGCTATGCTTAGAGTTGTGGAAGCATTGGTCCATCTTGGGTGATGAATTGATGTTGGTGGCAGCCATGTTCATGTTACTTGTGATGAAAAAGGGTGTGGTGAATTTGACCTAAACAAGGTGAACGATGAGAGGCTGTGTAGGAGTACACAGTGGGTTGTCTCGTTGAACACTGCCCTAGGCCCCGAGTTCTTGTGTTGTGATCCAAGATTTTTTTTACAACCACATGTAGGCTTTTATGGGGACCCCGTTTGGCCTATTAACTCACCCCCGATCAAGTCCAGGAGTCACAATAGATTCGGGATTTCCATTTGGCATATGCATAGAAAAAGAATGAATGAGAGGTTGCATCATTTAGATATGTGGGTGGACCTGTGAGGCAGTGAAACCATCTTCCAGGGTGGCGTCTCGGTCGCCTATATTGTCTGGGTCCGTATCGTGAACCGGCCGGACTCTCGAGCGGTAACCAACTCAGATAGTCGACTCCTGGATTAGAGAAGGTAAGGTGAGGTAAGTGCCTTGGTGATTATCCTCGTCCGACATCCGCTTGAAGGATGACGATTCCTGGGCGGTAAGTGATGACACGCGTGTGAAGAAGTACACCCCTGCAGGGTTAACAAACTATTCGAATAGCCGTGTCCGCGGTGATGGACTACTTGGAGACCTTTACTTGATCATAGACAACTTGAATGGATACTCTAAAACTCGCAAGATAAGCGTGAGTGCTATGGCGTGCTTCCTCGTGGGGAAGTCGAGAAAGTATCCATAGTGGTGTATTGGTTGGAGACTTGGTAGTGGACTCGTGTACGCTTCTTACCTCAAGTCTGGTACTCGTAGTACAGGACTAGCCAAGTCAAACCTGGCACTTCTGCATGTTGAAACCCCACCTCCCTTTACCTTGATACTTGAGCATGAGTAGTATAGTTCTGATGTAAGTCTTGCTGAGTACGACTTTGTACTCACGTTTGCTTATTCTATGTTTTAGATGAGAACCCAGCCCCCGATGGAGTCACCTTCCTGAAGCTCGACGTTGACTAAGCTAGTATAGTTCCAGACAGCAGTCTGGTCCCTCGTGGAAGGGCATGTATGTTTAGAAGGCTTCTCTAAGCCCTTTGTTAAACTTGTCTGTACTCAGACCTAATTTGCTTTCGTTGTATGATGTAATGTTGATCACAGACATGTGATCTTTGTATGCTCTATTTGTAAGTCAATAAAGAAGTACTTTGTAGAGTTATGTGATGATACCTGCTGCTCATACTAGACATGTGTGCTGCGTGTATGATTATAACATGCATGTCTTAGTATGGGTTTTCGAGACCTTAGTTGTGATCTGGCTGGCGGTCTTTTATACACCAAGTGGCCCTTAGATGTGCGCAGCTTGGGGCATCGCGATGCGATTGCTCGTGACTCTGTCACGTGCACACTTTGTTGTATGATCGAGCCCGCCCTAGACCCCGACTAAGTGATCGGGCTGGAGTTTTTTTTATGTAAGGGTTATGATTCAATCGATAACATGGTTGAGGCGACTTGTCTATGAGTATGGGATTTTACCACCCATAATCATTTAGACTTGTGAGCGGGCGATGAGGACCCATCTCAGTTGATCATCCGGCCTGGATGGGATACCCCTCACGTACGATGCTTTCCGAGAGTGTTTTGTGCTTGGCCTTGTCTGCTTAGACAAGTGGGTACGGCTCTCGGCTCTCCATGTGATTGAGTTGTGACTGGAATTACATACACATATTCCGGGTCCCGACAGGGATGATGATGATGATGATCTCGATGATGCCCGTGATGATGGTGATGACGATGGCGATGATCTCCCCTTCCGGGAGGTGTTCTCCCCGGCAGAATCTGTCCGCCGGAGATGTCTTTTCTTCTTTGTAGGTTTCCGCCACAGTGTGGCGGCAGAACTCGCGAAACTCCTCCTCTTTTAAGGTTTTTGGGTGACAGAGAATAAATAGACCAAAGAGGGGAGCCGGGAATGGCCCCAGGGGTCCAGGCGCCCTCCCGGCGTGCCCAAGGTGGGGGCCGTGCCAGGTGGCCGCTGATACGCGAGAGAGGATAGTGGCTTCTCGCCCCTCGTTGGTTACCCCAAGTGGAGGGTGAGATGCAGCGTAGTGACAAGTTTCCCTTGGTGAAGATACCAAGGTTTTAAGATTGTCTCCCGTAGGACTCCGATAATGATAAGTATGTGGTGAAGCGAGCAACACGCCGTTTGAGATAATGCTCCCTTAACCTGGACCTGCACACGCACAAATAATTTTTCTCTCAATGAAGTTCAAAGAGGTTGTCAATATCTCCGGCCTTGTTGTTTACAAAGGATCAAACGCAAGGGATAATGATAATGGTGATAAAACTGGAAAAGTAAAAGTAGAAAATAAATGGAGCGTGTAAACAGTGATGAGAATATGGACCGGGGTCCCGTGATGTTAAATAGTGACGTCTCTCTCCCAAAAGACGAGGTAAACAAATCATAGCTGGGCAATTGACAGGATTAAAAACGCACCGCAATGCTAACTATGCTACAAAGAAAGGACAAGGCTCAAAAGCATGGGCGGTACGCCAAAATAAGTAGACCGAAATCCAAGGGCATCTACTACTAATCATCCACCTTGAGATATCTATTCGGAACATCTCGCTGGTATTAATTTGCGAGCCCCAACCAAAGTGTAAACCCAAAGCAACATAAAACTGCATTAAAAATCACTTTGCATAAAGTAAACAATCCTTGCAACCGCGGTTACAAGCACCGTTGTTTTCCCCCTTGTGGCAACAGCACATCCCCTAGACTCATGTTTCTATCACTCAAGCTAGTCATCAGGGGGCATGAACCCACAATGGAGCATAACGTTCCCTCTTGGAGTCACTACCTACTACTTGGCCAAAGCAATAAACAACAACAGAGAACATGCAAGAATTACTTAGGAATAAAAATATAAAAGATAAGAACCAAATATATTACTCAATCACAAACTGAACATAGTCTCAAAATCCATCAGATCCCAGCATAGCAACAACCTAAAATTACATATGTGCCTCGATCATGTAGGGCAGCTCACGAGGTCTAAACCATGAAGAACAAAGAGGGGAGGAGGACATCATATAGCTACTGACCACAGGCCCATGGTCCATGGGAAACTACTCACGGATCATCCGGGAAGCGTCCATGATGGAGGGGTGTAAGGCCCGATATGCGGTACTATTCCAGATCTAGATGTTAGCATGAGTACAGAATTACCCAGCATCCAACTGTAGTGGTCAGCTGACCCAGCAAGGACTTCATCACTCGTCATTCTAGGACAACTAGTAGTTTACGGCAAGGATGGGATAAGTGGTGAGGTTGCTTCCGCACTATCATTTATGAAGTGGCTAACGATCTAGAGAGTAAGATAAGAAGCCAACCATTCGATGAGGAATCGCCTCCAAAAAGTCTGCTATCCACCTACTTACTCAAGCATAACACCTATTCTATCCTCTTCCTCCTCTTCGCATCCCGACGAAGAAGAAACAGTCAAGGCACACACACGTTGATCAAGTTATTAAGATTATCTCAGTTGTTGTTGTCTATGAACAAGGAGTAGGTCTCAAGTCGTCCATAACCGTGGACACGTCTTCTCAAAAAGATTTAACCCTGCAGGGGTGTACCAACTTCCTATTACAAGGCTCCGCACGCACGCCCATCTCTCTCAGTTGCTACCCATCACAGGCAACCATTTTATGATTTAGTTCCAAGAGATCCGAAACGACATGTCCCTTTAGCTAACAACGAACAAATCCGGGTGGCCCCCGGGGAGTCGACACCCAATCCAAGAGTCGTCCGCACTCTCGGATCAGAATCTTCTGGCTAGACGAGGTCGGGGTAACTGATCCCCTCACATGTGGGCAACCCCCTAGCTTCCAGGTGTGGACCAACAAGAGAAACCACGTCTCCGCTGGCCCGGGTTGTTTTAAAGGATATCTGCTAGGAGCGACCCGACAAACATATATGCATGGTTTCAAATGGTAAATCAGCTTGGGCCACCTCTAGAAATGTTTGAAGCTAGATATATAAGAAAAGGGGACCCCATAAAATCACACACGCGGTTAGGCATGCTCAGTCTTAAAACCAATACCCGAAACTCGGATCCTAGGTGACTCGAATGGAACAAAGCGTCGGGGCGGGATAGCCTAGACCTTCCATCCTTCGTTGAATATAGTCAACATTATAATAATCATATCATCAACAACAATATAATAATGTGATATCTCAAACCAAGGAGTAACAGGAGGTAACATCGGTAGCATCCTAAGCATGCATACTAAGCAGGGGCTGAGCAACGAGTAATAGTAACATAGTAGTACATGGTTTGCTGGGAGGGGACATGGATGTATCGGTTTGAAAGAGGATGTAAACATGTGGTATGATCAAACATCGAACCCATCCTATACTAGCATGCAAACCGCTGGTTGAAATAGAATGGATAATAAGTAATGTATAGTCCTTGCCTGTTGATAAGTCGGGTTCCGAAGGTGTAGTTGATCGCAAGCTCGCATCGTCTCCGAGAGTACCCGCGGAAGCACACAAGAGGTAAACACTAGAAAGCAATCAACGAGAAAGCATGTATTACTACGAAGCAAACACGATCAAGCATCAACAAGAAGGCAACACGAGACATCACACCTACCGTCGAGAGTGGTTACTAACAAGTTAAGTGGAGTACTCGTCATACACGACGATACCGCACATTTACGGTGGTTCAAGTTGTTTAGCTACAGGTGATCAACAAAGTTGTTAACATGGAATCTCACTCAAGGATGGAATAGCACACAAACATGACAAGAGGTGAAGCATAAAGGAAACTATCTATGCTAGTCAATTTAAGTGAGGCACAACCTAAACATGGCACACACTAAGTTCCCCACAACAATTAAAGCAATTGGTACTGTTCTGACCTAAACCATATTTTAGGTTGGTTAACAATAACAATCAATAGCATAAACACAAAGTACATGAAATTCTAATCAAGTTACATGTAAAGAACACTCCAAACGGAGTTACGGTTAAGAAGATACACGCAAAACAAGTTTGGAACACAATCTGCCAACATCAGGAGGCACACTTTAGAGCAATGCATAAACAGGTTAATGTATGCAAACATGCTCAAAAATGATATGCAACTAAAGTATACATGGCAGGGAAGGCTTGGCAAAAGGAATCATGCCAATAGGCATCATGGTTCACTAGTTATAAGCAACACAAAAAGCTATAAAACATTACTGGTCAAGGACTTAGTGAAAATCAGGAAAACAGGGAAGAAACTGTTATTTTCATGCTGTATAAACAAGGGTAAAACTATATGCAAATGTGCAGCAACATGACATAGCAATATATGAGCATGTAGTAGGCATGACGGTGATCAGGTACAAACAAAAATCAAGGTCATATGCATCACAGATCAAAAGATATTAAGCGGGCAACATGGCATCGGAAAGTTACAGACTTAGAGAAAAACAGAGGTGGCTGTCAACAACAGCAGGATAGCAACTTTGGAGCTAAACATATCTAAGACCAGAAATATAAACATGACAATGCAATACATATAACTAAAGTAGGCATGATGCTTAACAGTATTCAACAAGAATCAATGCAATCCAATAAATGGTCGCGACACAATCGTCGCCCGAAGTTGGCACAAAATAACAGTTACATGCAATTAACAGCAGTTTTAGCAGTTTTAACGACGGTATGCCTTGTTTGACCAGCAAAAAGTGTTGGGGAACGGGGCAGAAAACAAAAAAGTTTCATAACCTACGCGTCCCGAACGCAAGACCTATGTTATGGCGATGTATGTAACGGATGGAAATAGGTCACATACCAGTATGTAGTCCGTTAAGCGGGAAACGTTCCCGCGTGAACGTGGTTGATGTAGTCGTACCCGCTGATCCTCGATGCGGCGGAGATCCTTGACGACTTCAGAAGCCACCCGGTCCTTGAAGAACGATGACGGGATTGCGTCCCCGTCGGAACGTTGTCGGTGAAGACGTTGCGACACGGCCTCGACGATGAAGGAGCACCACAAGTGCAGCGCCTCGCTGGATTACACACATACGGTGTACTCGACGTTCCTCCGGGCTCCGAACCAGGCGAGCAGCGGAAAGGAGATGGATTCGGGTCCCAGCAGCACTACGACGTGCGTATAGTGGAGAAACCTCCAACCCAGTGCAGCCTCCAAATAAGGGGAGTCCTCTCAAGGAAGGAGAAAATAGAGAGAGAGAGATGAACATAATTTATCTGTATTTTTCTAGAATTTTCTGTGTAGAAAAAGGGGCACCCTCCACATCTATATATAGGGGGAAAAGGGGGTACACATGCACGTACGCAGGTGAGGTGATACTATTACCACACCTGGCCGTGGGCGTGCACATGCACCACGCATGTGGCCGCCGGCCACAAAGGGCCATGGCGTGGTGGCTAGGCCACTTGGCCACATAGGCCCCATGGCCCATGGCGCCATGCACTCCCCCTTTTTTTTTCTTTTTTTTATTTTCTTTTTCTTTCTCTTTCTTTTAAAGAAAAATAAAAGAACCTTTATTCCTTTTTAATTATTTAAATTATATTTTAATATTTAATTCATTTAATTAAACAATAAAACATATCTAAATAACTTTCCGAACAATTCGGAACTACGGAACTTTTTCTGTCTCCCCTCCGAAACGATTTCAGAGTTCTCTCTTATTTCTCCGGCGATCCCGAATCTATCCTTAATGCGTCGAATACCCTTAAGCGTGACACCCTACTGTTCGGGCAACAACAGACATGATCAGACACTCTCTGACCAATGACCATCATGTGGGATCTGGTTACAATCCTTGATGGCCCCTGTGCTTCCATCGAATTAACTTCATCGTTGAACCGTTAACGTTGAGTCCTGATCCCTTTGCCACACGGTACTTTGTTTGTCCGAGGTTTGATCGTCGGTATCCAATACCTAGTTCATCCTCGTCTCCGACAAACATACTTTACTCGTCCTGTGATATTACAACCCCCGTGACCTAGTCACACGCTTGCGCAAGCTTTATGATGTAATATCACCAAGTGGGCCCAGAGTACCTATCCGTCACTCGGATGGACAAATCCCGTTTTGATCTATTTGCATACTCATCAACATATCTACTTCGGAATACCCAAGATACACCTTTATGGTTACCATGTTTCAGTGTAACGGTTAATGCACTCAAAGCATCCTGGTAGATAGCAATTATGTATGATCATCACAGTCTTAAGGATCGGGTCACTACGTTTATAGTTATCGCAATGTTGAACTATGTGACTGGATCAGATTGCAACACTTCCGATGGGTGTGTGTCCATCATGTCATTCTCCCAATGACATGACCCCATTGTCAATAGACTGTTCACATCTCATGATCAGGAAACCTTGATCATCAATTTCCCAATGGACTAGTATACTAGAGTTAACTAGGGACCTGGTTGTTTGTATACCACACGTGTATTAATGTTTCCGCTTAAGACAGTTATAACACAGTATAAAACTTATTATGAAGAATATGCCAATAAGCATATTTTATTTGCCTCTAGGGCACATTCCCAACAATAAGCATATCAAGATGGTCTAAAAACAAATAGCTCACTGAATATAAAAGTTAGAGCACAAAGAGCACCACAATCCAAAAAAAGAATCACTCCATTCCGACCTACGAGTCAACGGGAAATCTCTGTGCAAAACAGACACTTGAGACAAAAATTCTGGGACTTAGAGAAAATTACAGGGGGTCGAGCTCGTCCATGGCGGGCTGGAGGTGCTACTGGCCGGCGGTTGGGAGGCCGGACAGGTGCTGGGAGGCTTGGGGATGGTCGGGCTCGGTGGAGGAGGACCGGAGGCCGCCGGATCTGGCCGGATCCGGGCCGTGGCACCGTGGGGGCCGTTGATGTCTACGCACGCTTCTATTCTTGTAGACTATGTTGGGCCTCCGAGCGCAATGGTTTGTAGAACATCATCAATTTCCCTCAAGTGGATGATCTAAGGTTTATCGAACTCAGGGAAGTAGAGGTTGAAGATGGTCTCTCTCAAGCAACCCTGCAATTAAGATACAAGAAGTCTCTTGTGTCCCCAACACACCTAATATAACTAGGAGTTGTATATGTGCACTAGTTCAGCGAAGAGATGGTAAAATACAAGTGATAGGTGTGGCAAAGCAAGGTAATATAAATCTGTAATAAAAAGTGCAGCAAGCAAACATGTGACAAAAGTGAGCACAAACGGTGTAACAATGATGGAAACAAGGCCTAGGCTTCATACTTTCACTAGTGGCAACTCTCAACAACATTAACATAGTCTAATCACATGATATTTCCCATAAAACATGCAATGGAGACGCACTCGGAGGTCATTCCTTTGTGGTCAAGAGAGGATGAGAATTATGTAGGGCTACAAAAGCACACCTCAAAGTTCGTAGTTCTCAATCTATGGATTTCCCAATGTCACCGCGGCCATCCAAAGAGAGTACCACAATCACCACAACACATCTCAAGGATAGTCAAAGAGAAGCACCAAGAGACTCTCAATCTTCAATCAACACACAAAAGAGAAAATCACTCATGATAATATTCTTCTAACCCATGTCCAATAGACCGCTGATGTGCGAGATGATGATAGTGATTTCTCGCCCTTCGTTGGTATACCCCAAGTGGAAGGCGTGAAGTAGCACAACAGCAAATTTCCCTCAGTAAAGATACCAAGGTTTATCTCCCGTAGGACTCCAGAGATGATAAGTAGGTGTCAGCGGCGCAACTGACGCGGACCTGCACACAGACACAAATAACTTTGTTCCCAACGAAGTTCAGAGAGGTTGTCAATCTCTCCGGTCTTGTTGTTCACAAAGGATCAAACACAAGGGATAATGATAGAAACTGAAAGTAAAAGCAGAAAAGTAAATGAGCGCGGAAACAGTAATGAGGATATGGACCAGGATACGTGATGTTCACTAGTGATGTCTCTCTCCCAAAAGACGATAAACCTGCTATGCGAGGTGAACAAATTATAGAAGGGCAATTGACAGGATTATGAACGCACCGCAATGCTAACTGTGCTACAAAAGAAAGGAAGAGACTCAAAAGCATGGGCAGTACGCCAAAATAAGTAGACCGAAATCCAAATGCATCTACTACTAATCATCCACCTTGAGATATCTATCCAGAACATCTCGCTGGTATTAAGTTGCGAGCCCCACCCAAAGTGTAAACCCAAAGCAACAGACAACTGCATTAAAAAGCACTATGCATAAAGTAAATAATCCTTGCTACCGCAGTTACAAGCACCGTTGTTTTCAATATGAACATAATCTCATAATCCATCAGATCCCATCAAACTCAGCATAGCAACAGCAGAAAGATTACAAAAGTGCCTCGATCATGTAGGGCAGCTCACGAGGTCTAAACCATGAAGAACAAAGAGGGGAGGAGAACATCACATAGCTACTGATAACGGACCCATGGTCCAAAGAAAACTACTCACGAGTCATCCGGGAAGCATCCATGGTGGAGAGGAGACTCCCGGAGGTCGGCCCTCCCTCCTGCAGGGTGCCGGGAAAAGGTCTTCTGGTGCTCCCGATCTCGGAAGCGCGGCGGCGGCGGAACAGAGGAGAGATTGCGAAAAAGGGTTCTGTCCCCGAGGGTTTCTCGTCACGGAGAATAAATAGGCGAAAGGGGGCAGCCAGAGGTGGGCCAGGGGCTCCAGGCGCCCCCCTGGCGCGTCCAGGGGTGGGGCCGCGCACACTGGCCGCCTAAGGGACCCCTGGATCCCCTGTGGCCCCTCTCGGGCTCTTCGCGAAGATTCGTCTGCGCTGATTTTTAACTGATTTTCCCGAATTTTTGGAGCACTTTTTATATAGGGGAAAACTGAAATAGAAAAACAGCAGAAAACAGGAACTGGCACTGTGGTGCACTGAGTTAATAGGTTAGTCCAAATATGATCAAAAGTGTATGAAAGTGTATGTAGATCATAGCAATATCACACAAAACATGCATGGAGCAAGCAGAAATTATAGATACGTTTTGGACGTATCAACATCCCCAAGCTTAATTCCTGCTCGTCCTCGAGTAGGTAAATGATAATGGCATAATTTCTGTGGTGATATGCTAGCAACCATTATAAGAACTTTGAAAAGTAAAGCTATCAAGGTTAGAAATTCAATTCAAGTCAGAACAAGTCTATATTAGCATTGAAACAAGTAACAAAAGAACATTAGGTGCAAGAGCTCTCGCTGTCCGTGACTCGAATGTCTCCAAATGGTGTTTGCGTGCAAGAAGGGGGATATGGAATACGAGAAAAACATTTATTTGTTGAGAACTCAATCTACTAAAGTTTCACACTTGGTCCTCTTTGGAATCTTATCTTGACTCATCCCCAGACCACTAGCCAGGTACAAGTCAATTTGATCCACTCCTTTTCGATATTTTGAGCACTCATGCAATGGATGAGCGTAAGCACGAGAGTTGACACTTAGGATGGCAAAGAGAGAAGTATGGAGGAGGAAGACAATAAAGGAGGAGAAAGGCTCACATCAATGAGGACAATCATAGGCAAGAGATGCCAAATGATAGATATGATGTGAGGAGTAGGATTGCCATGCAACGGATGCAAATACGAGCTAAGAAGCTCTCCAATGGAACTAGTGGGGGTGCATCTAACTTGCTCGCTCATGAAGACCTAGAGCTCGTTTGAGGAGGGTCATCCTTGGAATATGCAAGCCAAGTTCTATGGTGTGAAGGTCCCCACATAGCTATATGCATAATGATCATCTCTATGGAGTACAAGGATATAAAGGCAGTACTAGTGTGGATCTCTCAAAAGGATAGTAGTGTTCCCCTTTCTCTCTTTTTATTTCTTTTTCTCCTTTTTCCATTTTTTGCATTTTTGTGTGGCCTCAATGGCTCTTTCTATTTAACTCTCATTTGTCCTCTTTGGGATCTTTTATTGTGTCCACTTATGGATCTTTTCCTCACTTAAGGGCAACACTCTACTTTACAAGAAGGTAAAGGAGATCTTTCACACTTTACAAGGTACTCAAAATCATAAAGAAGATGTAACTATCATGATGTATGCAATGTATGTCGCTGCCAGTGTAGCAGGAACATGTATGACATGAAGATCAAGTCATGAAGAGGTGGATGTTGCATGGCAATATATCTCGGAAAGGCTATGGAAATGCCTTGATAGGTAGGTATGGTGGCTGTTTTGAGGAAAGATATAAGGAGGCTTATGATGACAGAGCGTATCATGCCAAGGGTTTGGATGTACCGGCGAAGGTGGACACCAACTCTCGGAGTGAGAAGAAGGCAATGCACGACACGGGAGAGGCTAGCAAAATATGGGAAGGTGGAAGTGTCAACTTTCAATACTTACATTAGTCCGAAGAACTCATGCACTTATTATTGGTAACTCTCAATCTAATAAGGAGGTTCACAAAGAGACAAGTACCCCAAGGAGGAGTGTATGGGGGTTTGGTTATCCTTGCGCATCCTCGACTCATGGTACGTGAGTGTTCTCTAATATTCGATCCCTCCAAAGATTAGTGATCCATCTAGTAGCTAGAGTTCTCAACTAGTTTTGTAGGTTTTGAAAATACACACGGATTGCCCAAAATACGACACCTATCACTAATAGGCTAGAGCTCTTGACACCAAAAAGGTTAAACATTACTCACATCAATACCTCAAAACTATTGCAAGTTACTACTAGAATTAAATAGAAACCTCAATTACCTACTTTCAAGACAAGACACAACTCAGTGCAACAACCAACTCTCTTAACAAGATAAACATGAAAACTAAAGAGAGTTCCAGCAACAAACTAAACAAAAGCCAAGGCGCTTGCTAAAGACAAACTAAGACTAAAACTAAACATGGCAGCAGCTACGAAAAGATAAAGAACACACAACAACAAAAAGATAAGCAGGAAAAATCCTATGATGTGTTCTAGATTAGAGTGGAGCGTGTTTCTCTCCCACACAAAGCAAGATGGGGTCTAACTTGTTATGACCAGCAAGCAAAACTAAAGAAAACTAAAAATAAAACCTAAGAGCGAGACGCTCCAAGCATAGCACATAACGCATGAAGTGATAAAAATATAGTGAGACGAAGGACGAACTGATGATTGTTGATGGAGAAGGGGATGCACGGGGGCATCCCCAAGCTTAGACGCTTGAGTCTCCTTGAATATTTATTGGGGATGCATGGGGGCATCCCCAAGCTTGAGCGCTTGACACTCCTGGATCTTCTTTCATCATCTTCCAGCGCACACTTGAAAACTCCCTTCATACATAACTCATCATAAGCTGATTAGAGAGGTTAGTACCCTTAATAAAATAATTTTTCCACACTGGATATAAAGATATTCTTGAAGAGCTACTGTTTCTCAAGAGTGCCAAAATTTTTTTGCAAAGAAAAAGCAAGCTTAAGGTTTGCAAAATTGAAGAAAGGCAAAACGTGGCAGAATCTGCGAAAAATAGAACAACAGGTAGTAGAGAATTTTTTCGGGGCACTTCTGCAACTCAAATAAAAAAACTCAGAACATACGAAAGTTTCACAATTGTATAGAGCATGCTGTCAAAACAATTCAGATCAAAAAGATGATGTCGTGATTTCATTCGATTTTTTCTTTCAAGGGACAAAATATGTTTTCTGGACAACATGTCACAACTTTTGCTTCCCTTATCATAAGAGGCTATAACTTGGCACAAAGCTGAAAAATAAAGATACAATGATGTTGCTACAGTAGTAACAAACATCAAGACACAACAAAAGCAAAAATAAACCTAATTCGTTGTGGTCTGCCTCCCAAAAGCACTTTCTTTTACGCCTTTAAGCTAGGCAAAAAGATTATAGAAGATGCTCTCACAAGAATACAAATTTTGAAGCAAAAGAGAGCATCAAGAAGCAAATATGAAACATATTTAAGCCTAACCCACTTCCTATGCATATGCATCTTGTAAGAAAATAAATCAAAGAAGCACAAAGTTACATGCATAGGAAGGTGGAAAAAGAACAACTTCAAAACTTTCAACATGAAGAGAGGTGTTTTTGTAACATGAAGGTTTCTAGAACCAAACTTTCCTCTCTCAAAGTAATTTTCAGCAGCATCATGAACAACATCAAGAATATAACTATCACATAAATCATGTTGTTCATGACCTACAAGCACACGTGTATTGTTTTCAACACGGTTTTTAGGATGATAAGATAGATGCAACCCATCACATTGAGCCTTGATAAGAGAAAAATTCTCCGGAATAGTTGGAGATTTCAAATGGATAATAGGCAAATCAAGTGTGGGTGCAACAACAATAATTTCATGCTTAACATAAGGAACTATAGAAAGTTCATCTTCGTAGGCATCATCCATAGTGGCATCATGGCCATCAACAAAGCAAGTATCAAAATCATCAGAAAGGGAAGTATCAAGTGAGTCCTCGGAATCATAAGATTCCTCTTCATAGCAATCATTAGCCTCTTCTTGGGCAGCAAGCATTCTATTTTTAAAATCCTCAATATAAGCATTGGAAGTATAATTCTCAAAGCAATAAGCAAGAACATCAAAGTTTTCAGACTTGTGAATAGTATCGTAATACTTTTCAATCAAAGAAGCAATCTCATAAGCACCTTTAAAAGCAACAAACTCTTCAATCTTTTCAACATCAAAGTAATCATAAACACCTTTAGCATAAGAAGATAAGATCTCATTTTCATTAAACTCACATTGGAAAGGAAGGTGTTTACGCTCTATATTAGAGCAGCAATTAAAATCATAAATGTGGCATAAACACTCAACATAGCAATAAGAAACTTGTATTTGATCCCATAAGTGTTTCCCTTTCTGAGATAGGCGGTGCCGCGTATAATGAGCATGCTCATCCAATGATTTTCCCTCAACCAAGTCAGTTGGGTTTTTAGCGCGAGCACAAATTGATCAAAGACGATCCAAGTGAAACATGTCCATCCTACCATATTTGGGTGGTTCATCACCCATGGCGAGGATAGCATAAATAGGCAAAGCAAGACAAAGGCAAAAGGTAGCAACTATTTTTGTGGTTTTTCATAAAGGACACTGAGATAAAAACTGAAAGGTAAACTAACAAGACTAAAAAGCAAAGGTAAAAGATAGTGTGCAACTCCCCTATCTTAGCACTCGGAGTCCCCGGCAACGGCGCCAGAAATTTGGCTTGATGTGCGAGATGATGATAGTGATTTCTCGCCCTTCGTTGGTATACCCCAAGTGGAAGGTGTGAAGTAGCACAACAGCAAATTTCCATCAGTAAAGATACCAAGGTTTGTCTCCCGTAGGACTCCAGAGATGATAAGTAGGTGTCAGCGGCGCAACTGACGCGAACCTGCACACAGACACAAATAACTTTGTTCCCAATGAAGTTCAGAGAGGTTGTCAATCTCTCCGGTCTTGTTGTTCACAAAGGATCAAACACAAGGGATAATGATAGCAACCGAAAGTAAAAGAAGAAAAGTAAATGAGCGCGGAAACAGTAATGAGGATATGGACCAGGATACGTGATGTTCACTAGTGATGTCTCTCTCCCAAAAGACGATAAAACTGCTATGCGAGGTGAACAAATTACAGAAGATCAATTGACAGGATTATGAACGCACCACAATGCTAACTATGCTACAAAAGAAAGGAAGAGGCTCAAAAGCATGGGCAGTACGTCAAAATAAGTAGACCGAAATCCAACTGCATCTATTACTAATCATCCACCTTGAGATATCTACCCAGAACATCTCGCTGGTATTAAGTTGCGATCCCCACCCAAAGTGTAAACCCAAAGCAACAGACAACTGCATTAAAAAGCACTATGCGTAAAGTAAACAATCCTTGCAACCGCAGTTACAAGCACCGTTGTTTTCCCCCTTGTGGTAATAGCACATCCCCTAGACTCATGTTTCTGTCACTCAAGCGTGTCATCGGGGGGCATGAACCCACAATCGAGCATAACGTTCCCTCTTGGGATTACTACCTACTACTTGGCCAAAGCAATAAACAACAACGGAGAACATACAAGAATTACTTAGGAACAAAAATATAAGAGATAAGAACCAAATATATTACTCAATCACAATATGAACATAATCTCATAATCCATCAGATCCCATCAAACTCAGCATAGCAACAGCAGAAAGATTACAAAAGTGCCTCGATCATGTAGGGCAGCTCACGAGGTCTAAACAATGAAGAACAAAGAGGGCAGGAGAACATCACATAGCTATTGATCATGGACCCATGGTCCAAAGAAAACTACTCACGAGTCATTCGGGAAGCATCCATGGTGGAGAGGAGACTCCCGGAGGTCGACCCTCCCTCCGGCAGGGTGCCGGGAAGAGGTATTCTGGTGCTCCCGATCTCGAAAGCGCGGCGGCGGCGGAACAGAGGAGAGATGGCAAAAAAGGGTTCTGTCCGCAAGGGTTTCTCGTCACGGAGAATAAATAGGCGAAAGGGGGCAGCCAGAGGTGGGCCAGGGGCTCCAGGCGCCCCCTGGCGCGGCCAGGGGTGGGGCCGCGCCCACTGGCCGCCTGGGGGACCCCTGGATCCCCTCTGGCCCCTCTCGGGCTCTTCGCGAAGCTTCATCTGCGCTGATTTTTAACTGATTTTCCCGAATTTTTGGAGCACTTTTTATATAGGGGAAAACTGAAATAGAAAAACAGCAGAAAACAGGAAATGGCACTGTGGTGCACTGAGTTATAAGGTTAGTCCAAATATGATCAAAAGTGTATGAACGTGTATCTAGATCATAGCAATATCACACAAAACATGCATGGAGCAAGCAAAAATTATAGATACGTTTTGGACGTATCAACCGCTGTCACCTTGGTCTCGGGGATTATACTAGATAAGATCAATTGAGTACATCAATCCAATACATAGAGGAAGGGGAAACATCATGGGATCACCCTAAATTAACATAGCCTATGATCACAATGAAGAACACATCATGGGAGAGAGAGAAGAGCACATAGCTACTGGTAGAAACCTCAGCCCCGAGGAGGAACTACTCCCGCTTCATGGAGGAGGGAAGCAACGGCGATGGAGATGAATCCGGGGGCACTTCCCCGTCCCGGCAGGGTGCCGACACAGGAATTCTTTCCCCCCGAAACTTGATGGCGATGGCGGCGGAGATCGGAATTGCTTCTGGAGAAAAGGGGTCCAGAATCAGGGTTTCCTCCGCGGGGGTAAAAATAGGGCCAAAGGGGGGCACCAGGGGGGCCACAGGGCAGCCAGGAGGGCAGGTGGTGCAGCCTAGGGAGGACCCACGCCAGGCACCCTCCTGGGCCCCTGGTGGTGGCCCTCCTGCCATGTCTTGGTTATTCCGGAAGCTTCCAAAGCGCTGATTTTTTATATAATTTTTCCGGGATTTATTGGGCACTTTTAATGGCCGGAAAACCTAAAATACAAAAACAACAGAAAACAGGAACTGGCAACTGGGTGCACTGAGTTAATAGGTTAGTCCAAATATGCTCAGAAGTGTATGAAAGTTCAAGCAAAACATGGCAAAGTCACACAAAACATGCATGGAGGAAGCAGAAATTATAGATACGTTTGGGACGTATTAACATCCCCAAGCTTAATTCCTTCTCGTCCTCGAGTAGGTAAATGATAACAAGCATAATTTCTGTGGTGACATGCCACACAACCATATAAGGACTTTTAAGTAAAGCAATCATAGCATGCAATTCAATTCAAGTCTTAACAAGCAAGAGTCTATATTAGCATTGACACAAGCAACAAACGAACAAAAGGTGTAAGAGCTCTCGCTGTCCGTGACTCGAATGTCTCCAGATGGTGTTTGCGTGCAAGAAGGGGACTGGGAAAAAGAGAGAAAAAGGTTGTTGAGAACAACTATCTACTAAAGTTTCACACTTAGTCACCTTTGGATTCTTATCTTGACTCGTCCCCAGACCACTAGCCAGGTACAAGTCAAACTGATCCACTCCCTTTCGATATTTTGAGCACTCATGCAATGGATGAGCGTGAGCAAGAAAGTTGACACCTAAAAGGCAAAACAAAAAGAAGGTGGAGGGGGAAGAGAAAAAGGTGTGAAAGGCTCACATCAATGAGGAAAATCATAGGCGAGAGAAAGCCATATGATAGATATGATGTGAGGAGTAGGGATTGCCATGCAACAGATGCACATGTGAGCTAATAGCTCTCCTAGGAAACTAGTGGGGGTGCATCTAACTTGCTTGCTCAAGAAGACCTAGAGCTCGTTTGAGGAGGCTCATCATTGGAATATATAAGCCAAGTTCTATAGTGTGAAGGTCCCCACATAGCTATATGCATGATGATGATCTCTATGGAGTACAAGGGATAGAGGATGAAGTACTAGTGTGGATCTCTCAAAAGGAATAGTAGTGTGCCCCCTTCTCTCTTTTTATTTTTCTTTTTCTCTTTTTTCTATTTTTTCTATTTTTTTGGTGGCCTCAATGGCTCTTTCTATTTAACTCTCATTTGTCCTCTTTGGGATCTTTTGATTTTGTCCTCTTTGGGACCTTTTCCTCACTTTATGGGCAACACTCTATATTTTACAAGAATATAGGAGATCTTTCACACTTTACAAAAGTACTCACATAAAGTACTCACATAAAGACGATCCTGGGGAGAGGGGAAGGGGGAAAGAAGAGAGAATCGACGATTCTTCAACACCACCAACAAGGGACTCTGCTCCATGTCGACGTCGAACTTCTGTCGAGAAAAACTTTCCGCAGGAAGACGGCATCGTCAAAAAATAAGAAACCGTTGGTGCCAAGAGGAGGAACGACAACGATAACCGGATCAAGGATAGTGTTTTCGCCGCAAGTCGTGAAAACACCGGTAAAAGGATGGATGTCAATGGATGACCCAAATGATACCCAAAATCGGAGAAGTTAAAGGTACTACAGGAATTCCCACCTGAGCTCGAAATCGAGACAATACTTCCCAAGCAAAGCATTGTAACGATTTCGAAACTCCACACACTCGAGATCCTAGAGTTTGAAGGGGATAAGACAAGAATTAAAACACTTACGACACTTGTCCTGACCAGAGCAAGGGTAAGGAGTAAAAAGATTCCTACTCTCCAATAACTAACTTAGTAACTATAAAATAGTTTTTGTCTAGACTCGACTTCGGCAAGAAAAGGGATCCTACGGTTGGTAAGGCTCTGATACCAAGTTGTAAGGCCCGATATGCGGTACTATTCTAGATCTATATGTTCCATCCAGATCCGGGGATGAAGCACATACCGGTCCCACCGCGACATATGACATAGCCATATGCCCCGGATTTCCAACATGATATCACAACATTACAACTACATGGGTACAACATCTCATACAATCGGCATACAACTGCCTTAACACAATACAACAGCGGAAGATACATGTCCGAGTACAGACTACAGTCAAATGCCTACTGGCAAAGAGAAAATCATCGATCCCCATAACCACACGGGTCCAGGCCCTCCGCCTGGATCCGCCTAACTAGTCGTCGTCGAGTCTCCACGTGAAACGTCGATCACCATACCTGTTGTCGATCAAGAACCCTGAAAAGAGTTTGGGGGTAGTATCATGAGTACAGAAGTACCCAGCATCCAACTTTAGTGGTCAGCTGACCCAGCAAGGACTTCATCACTTGTCATTCTAGGATAACTAGTAGTTGACGGTAAGGATGGGGTAAGTGGCGAGGTTGCTTCCGCACTAGCATTTATGAAGTGGCTAACGATCTAGAGAGTAAGATAAGAAGCCAAGCATTCGATGAGGAATCGCCTCCAACAAGTCTGGTATCCACCTACTTACGCAAGCATAACACCTATCCTATCCTTGTCCTCCTCTTCGCATCCCGACGAAGAAGAAGAAGTCAAGGCACACACACATTGATCAAGTTATTAAGATTATCTCAGTTGTTGTTGTCTATGAACAAGGAGTAGGTCTCAAGTCGTCCATAACCGTGGACACGGCTTCTCAAAAAGATTTAACCCTGCAGGGGTGTACCAACTTCCCATTACAAGGCTCCGCACGCACGCCCATCTCTCTCAGTTGCTACCCATCACAGGCAACCATTTTATGATTTAGTTCCAAGAGATCCGAAACGACATGTCCCTTTAGCTAACAACGAACAAATCCGGGTGGCCCCCGGGGAGTCGACACCCAATCCAAGAGTCGTCCGCACTCTCGGATCAGAATCTTCTGGCTAGACGAGGTCGGGGTAACTGATCCCCTCACATGTGGGCAGCCCCCTAGCTTCCAGGTGTGGACCAACAAGAGAAACCACGTCTCCGCTGGCCCGGGTTGTTTTAAAGGATATCTGCTAGGAGCGACCCGACAGACATATATGCATGGTTTCAAATGGTAAATCAGCTTGGGCCACCTCTAGAAATGTTTGAAGCTAGATAGATAAGAAAAGGGGACCCCATAAAATCCCACACGCGGTTAGGCACGCTCAGTCTTAAAACCAATACCCGGAACTCGGATCCTAGGTGACTCGAATGGAACAAAGCGTCGGGGCGGGATAGCCTAGACCTTCCATCCTTCGTCGAATATAGTCAACATTATAATAATCATATCATCGACAACAATATAATAATGTGATATCTCAAACCAAGGAGTAACAGGAGGTAACATCGGTAGCATCCTAAGCATGCATACTAAGAAGGGGCTGAGCAACGAGTAATAGTAACATAGTAGTACATGGTTTCCTAGGAGGGGACATGGCTGTATCGGTTTGAAAGAGGCTGTAAACATGTGGTAGGATCAAACATCGAACCTATCCTATACTAGCATGAAAACCGTTGGTTGAAATAGAATGGATCATAAGTAATGTATAGTCCTTGCCTGTTGATAAGTGTGACGCTCCCAAAATCAAGTCGTGTACGGTAATCATACACGCAAGGTACACGATCAAGATCAGGGACTCACGGTGAGATATCACAACACAACTCTACAAATAAAAATAATACAAGCTGTTTAATAAAAGCCAGGGGCCACGAGGGCTCGAATACAACAGCTCGAGAGCACAAAGTTAGCGGAAGCAATAGTATCTGAGTACAGACACAAGGTACACATGATCTGCCTTAAGAAGGCTAGCACAAAACAACAACGATCGAAAAGGCGAGGCCTCCTGCCTGGGAACCTCCAAACTACTCCTGGTCAACGGGGAACTCGACATCGTAGTAGTCGCCTCCGGGGTACTCCTGCTCCTGGGCTCCAACGTCGACTGCAGCGGCCGATTAGGCAAAACAAAAAGGGGGAAATAAAGCAAAGGTGAGTATATAGCATACCCACGAGTCTTACGTCCGCTACTAAGCATTTATGCATTTGTATCAAATGGAAAGGGGAGGCTGTATATAGTGGACTGCAAGGTAGAAAGTCAGAATAAGGATGAGAAGCTAGGCCTATCGAAGACTAGCATCTTCCGACGAGTCTTGCAGCATGAGAAGAGAATAGCCAACAGTTCAAAAGCATGAATGTAATAACAATTCAGCAGAAGTTGCAGCAGCATTGTATAATAGTAAGTTGTATTATATAACAATTATATATGCCTCCGAGATCCCCTCCTCGACTTCCCTGCGAGGAAGAGAAACCGGAACCAACAGTTTAATAGTAGTAGTTTGTAGTGGTAGGATCTGGCTTCAGCATAAAGCGTCCTGTTACCGTGGACACGGCTATCCGAATAGATTATCATCCCTGCAGGGACTGCACTACTGTTACCCTACACGCTCGGATCTCCAGGGTGGCGTACACCTTGTAAGGGAATGCCCCACCGAGGCTATCCGATACGCCGAAGTCCATCCTTCAAGCTCAACAGAGAGGCCATTCGCCGGTCTAAATCCTAAGCACAAAGGAACTTTGGACCCCTGTCCTTTGTACTCCTGCACGGTACGCGACTGGCCAGTGAAGCAGACCCACTTCCCACTACCGGAGTAAGCGGTCCAAGCCCGACAATCAGCCCGAGGTAAAGCTGACGTCTGAAGAGCCCTCGAACAAGGCTACAACGCAGAGGGCCCACACCGTAATCCCACGTGGAGGTAGTGCGTATAGGCATATAGCCACTCAAGTCATCCGCCGAACCCATTAAGCATTTTATTAATTTTCTGTCGGAACAACCGTTATCGTTGTCCTTATTTAGGTGAGTTGCGGACAACGACAACAGTCAGGACCACCAGTAACATCGGTGCCTGCCCTGACGTCCCACCAACTCGTGCGGTTACCAACAAGGTGAACCGTCTCCTTACCTTGTCTCACGTTTGCTCCGAAGAGCTCGACTTTCGTACAACAGGATATCTGTCGGCCACGAACAGTACCAGGCTTGCCGCACACCGGTGGAATACACCTGACCTGTCGTTCCGCTAAGATACCCTGCGCGGGCACCATTGGGTCACCCGACTCCTTACCTGTAAGGACACCAGTTGATTTGAGTGCCTACCATCAAGTGAAACCAGGAGGAATCACCCTTGATGGTACACTTAAAGAGGTTCGACAGAGACATCAACGGAATGAACTAAAGAGGAATATTCTCATATCACCCCGGTGGTGCTGAGACACCAGCGGAATGAACTAAAGAGGAATACCCTCGTATCATCCCAGTGATGCTACGCTACTGAGCGGACGAGAGTGAAATATGAGTCCGTCCACTCGTAAGTCAAACTCGAAGCAACTCGGCATAGTCTCGCCGTTGTAGGTTCCCTAGGGCGTCTTCATTGATCCGTACCTCTTGCAGTTATAATATTTTGTAATCCGCGTTCACTCACCAGAGTGATCACGGCCCGCTATTCTAAACCTAGCTAACAATGCGCAGGGTTCACTGCAGAATAATATATGTATATTAATAGGCAGCATAGGATAAAAGAAGGTACATCAAGGGGCGACAAAAAAACAGGCTATGAAATTGAATAGGTAAGCAACGTAGCAGCAGCAGTAACAAGGCCTAGTGCAAGAAATGTACGGAAATATAGGCGATATCTGGGGAAGAGAATGGCTCTGCTTGCCTGGAAGCTTGACGGTAGGGGTAGGGTCGTCGACGAAGTAGTCGTACTCGACAGCGGTGTAGTCGGCGGCAGCAATGGGGTCTATCAGAGAATAAATGGGGAGAGAAACAATAAATACACAAAAATAATAGAAATACAAATACAAGACATGGAAAGCGTGGTGTTGGCGGTGTTCTAACGCAGTGTTAAGTATTTTCGGCGGAGCGATAATTTATCCGGGGATGACTCATCTGTACCGGTTGATTACCGGACAGATGATCCGGAGGGGAAGGTACCATGCCGGAGGAGTCGTGGACATCCGACAAACATGTGAAAGGAGTAACCGTGTTAGTTGATCCATTCTGAACAACTTTCGTGTTCAGAATAAATTTATCCGGAAAGTTTTACCGGTACCGGGTAATTACCGGAGAGTGCAATCGGAGGGGAAATGTCTCGTGTGCGGTATGTTAGAGGGGTGTGATGGGGGTATGGGTAGCGTATCCTTATTCGTTGTATTTTTCCAATCAATTTTGATGTATAAAATATTTTCATCGGAGTTACAGATTAAAAGATATTGATTTTCAAAGTTATATTCAATTTAAATCATTTTCTAGATTTTCTTTTAATTATTAAATCTAACATTATCCATAACATTATCCAGAATAGTGCCACTGACAAAGGGGTCCCACATGTCATACTAACATAATTAATTAAATTAACTTAGTTAAATTTAACAGCAAAGGGACCCACATGTAAGCCACATGGTTTACCTAATCAACCAGTTATTTAATATTAGCTTAATACTAATGGCCTTGGGCCCACTGTCATACACACATGTGGGTTTTATTTCTTTTATTTATTTTAACAGGAAATTAGGGGGGTTGGGCCCCACTCGTCATAGATGGAGGGGGGGGGGTTATTAGCAAGGGGGGGGGGGGTGTTAGCCCACTGGCTAACCCAGTCGTATGAGGCCGGCGGCGAGGGGCATTGCGGTGGCCGGTGCAGGAGGCTCAGCGGGGGAGGGGGGTGCGCGGCGAGGCGTGGGGGCGTGCCCACGCGCGGCTAGGCACGCGCGTGCCCACTCGGGGCATGGCCGGGACGCGGTGAGCGGGGCCGTGGGGAGCAGTACGACGGCCGGAGCGCTCCGTCCACGGCAACGGTGGATAGCAGGTGGAAATCGAAGGGGGAGAGGGAGGAACAGGCGCGGCGGCTCACAGTGGTGCAGATGGCGCGCTCGAGGAGACGAGGGGAGGACGGGGCCGACCGGAATTGAAGTCGGCGCGGCGACGGCCGTGGTGACGAGGGCGGCGCGATGGGGAGCTCGCGGCGCATCTCGGCTCGAATCGATTGGGGAAGACGACGTGGAGGAGCATGGAGGTCCTCCCGGACGTCCCTGGGTGGCACAGGGTGGCCGGTGGCCACGAGATCCACGGCGGCGCGGCCACGGGCGCCTCGGGCGACGGCGGCAATGAAAGGAATGGCGCGAGGGGGCACGGGGGAAGGGCGCTAGGGTTTCTGGTGAGAGGGGGGCGCGAGGCTTAGGGGTCTTATATCCCAGGGGAGCCGGGGGATAGCCGGCAGCGAGACAGCCATGGCCATGGCGCCATGGGATGGCTGCCACGCACGCCCTGCCTCCCCTGTATCGACGAAGGAGAGGAGAAGCGATGGGGTTGGGCTGGGCCCTTGGCTGGGCCTCGCCCTAGGCGTAGGATAAGGGCATTTTTATTTTTTTATTTTTTATTTATTTCTTTGATTTCTGTTTTATTTAAGTTTAGCTAGCAATTTATTTTTGCTAAGTGTGAAAGTGGTTCCAATATTCAAGTTATATTTTTCTGCACTGCTACAAAAATATTGAGGCATATTAAAATCCACTTGAATTTGCATTTAGTTATTAAAGGACAAAATGGGCTGTTTTTCTACTGTTTTTATTTGTTTACATTATTTAAATAGCTTAATAAATTACCATTACTATGTTGGAATGATCCACTGATTATTAGGTATTTAATAGAAATGATTGCCCAATTTTTAGTTCGATTTAAATTTCTACTTGCTTATTAAAAATCCAATGAAATTTAATAATGACAACATATTGTTTCACCGATCTAAAATAGTTAGATACTTCAATAAATATTGGTGGCAATCCACACCATGGTCAAATGATTATTACCAAGTTTTATCACAATTTCTTTCCATAATTTTTGGGGGAACTTTTATGTTCACTTTGTTTTTGGAATTTTATTTGGGCTAGAGTTTGAACAAGCTTGATCAATGGTGATCATCACAAGCTAAGCAAGGTGTCTTGACCTTAGGACAAGGTGATTACTGTAGCATGACACCCGGGGTGTTACAATAAGTCAGATTCCGAAGTTGTAGTTGATCGCAAGCTCGCATCGTCTCCGAGAGTACCCGCGGAAGCACACAAGAGGTAAACACTAGAAAGCAATCAACGAGAAAGCATCTATTACTACGAAGCAAACACGATCAAGAATCAAAAAGAAGGCAACACGAGACACCGCACCTACCGTCGAGAGCGGTTACTAACAAGTTAAGTGGAGTACTCGTCACACACGATAGATACCGCACATTTACGGTGGTTCAAGTTATTTAGCTACAGGTGATCAACAAAGTTGTTAACATGGCATCTCACTAAAGCATGGCATAGTACACAAACATTACAAGAGGTGAAGCATAAAGGAAACTATCTATGCTAGTCAATTTAAGTGAGGCACAACCTAAACATGGCACACACTAAGTTCCCCACAACAATTCAAGCAATTGGTACTGTTCTGAACTAAACCATATTTTAGGTTGGTTAACAACAACAAACAATAGCATAAACACAAAGTACATGAAATTCTAATCAAGTTACATGTAAAGAACACTCCAAATGGAGTTACGGTTAAGAAGATACACACAAAACAAGTTTGGAACACAATCTGCCAACATCAGGAAGCACACTTTAGAGCAATGCATAAACAGGTTAATGTATGCAAACATGCTCACAAATGATATGCAACTAAACTAGACATGGCAGGGAAGGCATGGAAAAAGGAATCATGCAAATAACCATCATGGTTCACTAGTTATAAGCAACACAAAAAGCTATAAAACATTACTGGTCAAGGACTTAGTGAAAATCAGGAAAACAGGGCAGAAACTGTTATTTTCATGCTGTATAAACAGGGGTAAAACTATATGCAAATGTGCAGCAACATGACATAGCAATATATGAGAATGGAGTAGCCATGATGGTGATCAGGTACAAACAAAAATCAAGGTCATATGCATCACATATCAAAAGATATTAAGCGGGCAACATGGCATCGGAACGTTACAGACTTAGAGAAAAACAGAGGTGGTTGTCAACAACAGCAGGATAGCAACTTTGGAGCTAAACATATCTATGACCAGAAATGTAAACATGACAATGAAATACATATAATGAAAGTAGGCATGATGCTTAATAGTATTCAACAAGAATCAGTGCAATCCGATAAATGGTCGCGACACAATCGTCGCCCGAAGTTGGCACAAAATAACAGTTACATGCAATTAACAACAGTTTTAGGAGTTTTAACGACGGTATGCCCTGTTCGACCAGCAATAAGCATATCAAGATGGTCTAAAAACAAATAGCTCACTGATATTAAAAGTTAGAGCACAGAGAGCACCACAATCCAAAAAAAGAATCACTCCATTCCGACCTACGAGTCAACGGGAAATCTCTTTGCAAAACAGACACTTGAGAAAAAAATTCTGGGACTTAGAGAAAATTACAGGGGGTCGAGCTCGTCCATGGCGGGCTGGAGGTGCTACTGGACGGAGGTTGGGAGACCGGACATGTGCTGGGAGGCTTGGGGATGGCCGGGCTCGGTGGAGGAGGACCGGAGGCCGCCGGATCTGGCCGGATCCGGGCCGTGGCACCGTGGGGGCCGACGAGCTCGGAGCTCCGAGCCATGGCATCCATGGCGTCCATGGCTTGTTCCTGCACGGGAAGAGAAAGGGGAGGTGAGAGGAGGAGGGAGGATGAAGGAAAGAGGAGAGGAGGAGGAGGCCGGCCGGGGGGGGTGGCAGCTCGGGCTCGCCGGAGCAGCGCGGGGAGCGGCGGCGGCCATGGCCGTGGGGAGGAGCTCGGGCGCGCGTGGTTGCTCGGGCTGGCCGACCCAGATCGGGCCCGGCGGCGGCGGTGGCGGGCCCGCGCGGCCTGGGCGGCGGGGAGCTGGATGGAGGAGCTCCGGGGATGACGTGGTGCGTCCTGGAGCGTCCATCTCCGGATCGGACGGCTCCAGGCACTTCAGATCTAGGGTTTCGATGGTTTGGGTACTAGGTGAGCAGGTCTGGAATATTTCCATGGGGTGGCTGAAATTTTTAGGCTAGGGAAACCCTAGAAAGGGGTGGGGGAATGATGGTCTTTATATAGCCCAGGTGGCTGGCAGTTTGAAAAACATCCCCTATTTTTCTCTGTCGCGCGCGGTGTTTACATTTCTGACCGCCGGGGGTCCGCAGGACCTCCGATTCGGGTAAAACTTTGAACTGCGCGATCACCGCGTCGAGCCGGTGGTGTTCACCTCGCGCTGGAACCGTTTTGAGAACACTTTCTGGCGCGCTATAAAAATAACCCGTTTAATTATTAAACGGGGTTTTCGTTCCTTTGGTTGCGGCTGGTCTCGTGCGGGTTTTCGCGACGGTGATCGGGTGAAACCCGATGTCGCAAAAGTCGAGTGTCAGGGTGGCAATGCTCGGTCTCCGTCCGGTACGAGATAAGAGGGGAAAAAATAATCGCCGATCGATAAATCGGGGATCCAAACACCGCAAAGAAATCAGACAATCGAACAATTCACACTGAAAACAATTTTTTTTAATTTTTGTGAAATCTGGGTTGTTACAAGGGGAAGCTCCCGGAGGTCAATCCTCCCTCTAGTAGGGTGTCGTGAAGAGGTCTGCTGGCGCTCCCGATCTTGGAAGAGCGGTGGCGGAAGAACAGAGGAGAGATCGTGAAAAAGGGTTCTGTCTTCGGAGGTTTCGCGTCACGGAGAATATATATGCGAAGGGGGGCAGCCAGGGGGGCCACCAGGGGTCCAGGAGCCCCCCTGGCTCGGCCAAGCCCTAGGCCGCGCCAGGTGGCCGCCTGGGCCCCTGGTGGGTCCCCTCTGGTCCTCCTTCGGGACTCCAGAAGGTCCGGTTGCGCTGATTTTTTATCTGATTTTTCTGGATTTTTTGGAGCTCTTTTAATATGGGGGAAACCTAAATAAAAAAATGGCAGAAAATAGGAACTGACACTATGGTGCACTGAGTTAATAAGTTAGTCCAAATATGATCAAAAGTGTATGAAAGTGTATCTAGATCATAGCAATATCAGACAAAACATGCATGGAGATACGTTTGGGACGTATCAACATCCCCAAGCTTAATTCCTGCTCGTTCTCGAGTAGGTAAATGATAACAAGCTTAATTTCTGTGGTGACATGCTAACAACCATATAAGAACTTTGAAAGTAAAGCAATCAAGTTATGTAATGCAATTCAAGTGATAAGAGGCAAGAGTCTATATTAGCATTGAAACAAGTAACGTAAGAACATTAGGTGCAAGAGCTCTCACTGTCCGTGACTCGAATGTCTCCAAATGGTGTTTGCGTGCAAGAAGTGGGAGATGGGAATACGAGAAAAAAATAATATGTATTTGTTGAGAACTCAATCTACTAAAGTTTCACACTTAGTCTTCTTTGGGATCTTATCTTGACTCGTCCCCAGACTACTAGCCAGGTACAAGTCAATTTGATCCACTCCCTTTCGATATTTTGAGCACTCATGCAATGGATGAGCGTAAACACGAGAGTTGACACTTAGGATGGCAAAGAGAGAGATATGGTGGAGGAGGAAGACAAAAAGAGTGAGAAAGGCTCACATCAATGAGGACAATCATAGGCGAGAAGGCCAAATGATAGATATGATGTGAGGAGTAGGGATTTCCATGCAACGGATGCACATATCAGATAAGGTAAGCTCTCAATGGAACTAGTGGGGGTGCATCCAACTTGCTCGCTCATGAAGACCTAGAGCTCGTTTGAGGAGGCCCATCCTTGGAATATGCAAGCCAAGTTCTATAGTGTGAAGGTCCCCACATAGCTATATGCATAAACGATCATCTCTATGGAGTACAAAGATAAGAGGGAGTACGAGTGTGGGTCTTTCAAAAGGAATAGTAGTGTTGCCCCTTTCTCTCTTTTTATTTTCCTTTTCTCTTTTTATATATTTTTTGTATTTTTTAAAAGCCTGAATGGCTCTTTCTATGTAACTCTCATTTGACCTCTTTGGGATCTTTTATTTTGTCCACTTTGGAATCTTTTCCTCACTTAAGGGCAACACTCTATTTTACAAAAAGGTATAGAAGATCTTCACACTTTACAAGGTACTCAACATAAAGAAGATGTAGCTATCATGATGTATGCAAATGTATGCCTCTGCCAGTGTAGCAGGAACATGTATGACATGAAGATCAAGTCATGAAGAGGTGGATGTTGCATGGCAATATATCTCGGAAAGGCTATGGAAATGCCTTGATAGGTAGGTATGGTGGCTGTTTTGAGGAAAGATATAAGTAGGTTTATGATGACAGAGCGTATCATGCCAAGGGTTAGGATGCACCGACAGGTAGACGCCACCTCTCGGAGTGAGAGGAGGGCAATGCGCGGTAGAAGTGTCAACTTTCAGTACTTACATTAGTCCGAAGAACTCATGCACTTATTATCGGTAACTCTCAATCAAATGAGGAGGTTCACAAAGAGACAAGTACCCCGAGGAAGAGTGTATGGGGGTTTGGTTATTCTTGCGCATCCTCGACTCATGGTACGTGAGTGTACTCTAATATCCGATCCCTCCAAAGATTAGTGATCCATCTAGTAGCTAGAGTTCTGAACTAGTTTTTGTAGTTTTGAAAATAAACACAGATTGCCCAAAATACGACACCTATCACTAATAGGCTAGAGCTCTTGACACCAAAAGTTCAAACATTACTCACATCAATACCTCAAAACTATTGCAAGTTACTACTAAAATTAAATAGCAAACTCAATTACCTACTCTCAAGACAAGACACAGCTCAGTGCAACGACCAACTATCTTAACAAGATAAACATGAAATATAAAGAGAGTTCCAGCAACAAACTAAAAAAAATCTAAATATGTTGCAAAATACAAACTAAAACTAAACATGGCAGTAGCTACGAAAGATAAAGAACACACAACAGCAGAAATATAAGCATGAAAAATCTTATGACGTGTTCTAGTTTAAAGTGGACCGTGTTTCTCTCCCACACAAAGTAAGCTGGGGTCTAACTTGTTAAGAACAACAAGCAAAGCTAAAGAAAACTAAAAAGTAAACCTAAGAGCGAGACGCTTCAGGCATAGCACATAACACATGAAGTGATAAAAATATAGTGAGACGAAGGGCGAACTGATGATTGTTGATGGAGAAAGGGATGCACGGGGGCATCCCCAAGCTTAGACACTTGAGTCTCCTTGAATATTTATTGGGGATGCATGGGGGCATCCCCAACCTTGAGCGTTTGATACTCCCGGATTTTCTTTCATCATCTTCCCTCGCACACTTGGAAACTCCCTTCATACATAACTCATCATAAGCTGATTAGAGAGGTTAGTACCCTTAATAAATTAATTTTTCTCCACTATAAATAAAGATATTCTTGAATAGCTACTGTTTCTGAAGATTGCAAAAAAGTTTTTGCAAAGAAGAAGCAATCTTAAGGTTTGTAAAAGTAAGGAAAGGAAAAACGTGGCAGAATCTGTGAAAAACAGAACACAAGGTAGTAAATAAATTTTTTGGGGTAGTTCTGCAACTCAAATAAAAAAACTCAAAACATATGAAATTTTCACAATTGTATATAGTATGATGTGTAAAAAATTCAGCTCAAAAAGATGAACTGGTGAGTTGTTTTGATTTTTTCCGTCAAGCAGACAGAATATGTTTTCTGGATAGCATGTCACAACTTTTGCTTCCCTTATCATAAGAGGCTAGAACTTGGCACAACGCTTGAAAATAAAGATACAACGATGTTGCTACAGTAGTAAAAATCATCAAGATCACTAAAAATAGAAGTAAAAACATCTTGGGTTGCCTCCCAACAAGCGCTTTCTTTCACGCGTTTAAGTTAGGCATAAACAAAAAGAAGAATCAAGTTTTATCAAGAGAGAGAGAATAGCTAGCCCGTGTAACGGACTCAAAAGGTAACTTGATTTTCTTTCTAGGGATTTTTTCCATCCCCTTTTTGAGAGGGAACTGAAACTTTATATTCCCCTCTTTCATGTCAATAACAGCACCAATGGTGCGAAGAAAAGGGCGTCCCAAAATAATTGGACATAAAGGTTCACACTCTATATCCATAATAATAAAACCAACAAGAACATAATTGTCATTGACAATGATAAGAACATCATCGATCTTCCCCAAAGGTTTCTTTACGGAAGAATCAATGAGATGAACACCAAAATAACAAAGATCAAAAGGTTTCAATCCAAACATGTCATACATTCTTTTGGGCATAACAGAGGTACTAGCTCCAACATCACATAAAGCATAGCAAGAGAAGTTATTCAATTTAATTTTTATCATAGGATCCCAACCATCATCTAGATTCCTAGGTATGGAGGCTTCTATTCTAAGCTTCTCCTCACTTGCTTTGATGATAGCTTTAGTGATATGCTCTGTGAAGGCAAGATTTGGTGTGCTAGTGTGGGGGTCTCTAGACATTTTGTGTAGTAAGCTAATAACTTCTGAGAGGGTGCAACTATATCACTACTATCAAAGGTGGTAGTCATGTCATATAGGCTCACTTGTTTGAAACACTCTATGTTCATAGGAGTTTTTTATTCTACGGTTGAGGTATTAGCATCACCATTAATAGGTCCAATGGGACTAGGAGTGTGTTGGGTGCTAATAGTATGGGTGTCCTCAACAATTTGGATAGTAGCAATGTTGTGGTGTGTAGGAAGGCTCTTAATTCTATCATCTTCCTCTTTTTCTCTAGCCAATCTTTCTTTAAGTTTAGCCATCATCCTAATATTTTCATTAATTTGTAATTGGATAGCATTAATAGGAGTGCCATTCCTCTCCTCAAGGTGAGAGGTTCTAATTTTAAGCATCTCAACATCAAGGGCTAAGCTATCTACCTTCAAAGAGAGATTATCTAATTTAGCTAGTTTCTCTTCTACACTCTTGATGAAGGCTTTTTGGGTTGTGATAAAGTCTCTAAGCATGCTTTCTAGTTCAGAAGTGGGGTTCTTGTTACTAGGATAAGTGTTGTTGTTCCCATAGTTGGATGGAAACAGTCTAGGATTGCTAGAAAAATTGCCCTATAAGCATTGTTGTTGAAGTTGTTTCTAGAAATAAAGTTCACATCTACTTGTTCCTGAGCAACCAAAGAATTTAAAGGAACATCGTGAGGATCAATAGAGGGTTGCTTGGTAAGTAGAGACATAATCAAGTCAACTTTTTCATTTAGGGAGGTAATCTCCTCGACAGAGTTTACCTTCCTACCTATTGGAGCGCGTTTGGTGTGCCATTGGGAATAGTTGGTCATCATCTCATCTAGGAGTTTTGTGGCAGCACCAAGTGTAGTTGACATAAAGGTTCCTCCCGCGGCCGAATCTAACATGTTCCGCGAGGTAAAGTTCAAGCCTGCATAAAAAGTCTGGATAACCATCCAAGTAGTCAAACCATATGTAGGGCATTTCTTAACAAGAGATTTCATACGTTCCCAAGCTTGGGCACCGTGTTCATTATCCAATTGCTTAAAATTCACAATGTTACTCCTCAATTGGATAATTTTAGCAGGTGGGTAGTACTTCCCAATAAAAGCATCTTTGCAGTTGTCCCAAGAATCTATGCTATTCCTAGGCAAAGATTGAAACCAGATTTTAGCTTCTCCCCTTAAAGAGAAAGGAAAAAGCTTGAGCTTAACAACATCACCTTCTACTTCTTTATACTTTTGCATATCACATAACTCAACAAAATTATTTAAGTGAAAAGTAGCCAGAGAGGATAGTGGCTTCTTGCCCTTCGTTACCCCAAGTGGAAGGTGAGATGCGGCGTAGCGGCAAGTTTCCCTTGGTGAAGATACCATGGTTTTAAGATTTTCTCCCGTAGGACTCCGATAATGATAAGTAGGTGGTGAAGCGAGCAACGCGCCGTTTGAGATAATGCTCTCTTAACCTGGACATGTGATGACCCTCAACTGTAGGGGATCGTTTGTAGCGTTTTCGATAAATAAGAGTGTCGAACCCAACGAGGAGCAGAAGGTATTGGTAAGGGACTTTGGTAAAGAAATAGCTGCAACAACTGAAAGATAACTTTTTAGGGGTTTTCGATATAAGCAACAAAAAGATAAAAGCGAGAAAAGTAAAATGCATTGAGGAGTAACAAGTGGCCCAATCCTTTTGAGCAAAGGAGAGGCCTAGAAACTGAACTTATAAAGGCTAATGCGTTCTTGAGGACACATGGGAGAAAGAGTCACGTGCTTTCGCCATATTCCGCATCGGTACTATGTGGCGTGTTGATAAGTGTTGAGTGGGTGGATCCATGCTAGTGCACCCTCTATACTAAGATAAGTGCACTCTTATGATTAAACATTTTGCAAGCATCCACAAATACAAGATAGTAATTAAGGCAAAATCCTAACCATAGCAATATGATCATTGATCCATTGTTCCCTTGCGCAAAAGCGTGCGAACTGGGGTTCAGGTTTCTGTCACTCTGGCAACCCACCGTAAGCGTTCTTTATACACAATGCATTCCCCTAGGTCCTTAATAAAGCGAAGTGTTGAGTGTTCGACTCACACAACACCACTAGGAAAATAACAACACAACTTAAATATCAAACAACACATATTACTTCAACATCATCTGACTACTAACAACTAGACTTCTCCCATGTCCTCATGAACTAAAGTAACTACTCACAAGACATAAAAGATATCATGATCAGTGGGGACAAATAGATGATAAACAATCTGTACACAATGATATTTCTCCAATAAAACTCAATAACATTCATCACACGGCAGTAATTGATATGCGAGATGATGATAGTGTTTTCTCGCCCTTCGTTGGTAAACCCCAAGTGGAAGGCGTGAGTAGCACAACAGCAAATTTCCCTCGGTGAAGATACCAAGGTTTGTCTCCAGTAGGACTCCGGAGATGATAAGTAGGTGTCAACGGCGCAACTGACGCGGACCTGCACACAGACACGATAACTTTGTTCCCAACGAAGTTCAGAGAGGTTGTCAATCTCTCTGGTCTTGTTGTTCACAAAGGGTAAAACACAAGGGATAATGATAGCAATTGAAAGTAAAAGCAGAAAAGTAAATGAGTGTGTAAACAGTGATGAGGATATGGACCGGGATACGTGATGTTCACTAGTGATGTCTCTCTCCCAAAAGACGATAAAATTGCTATGCGAGGTAAACAAATTACAGAAAGGCAATTGATAGGATTATGAACGCACCGCAATGCTAACTATGCTACAAAAGAAAGGACGAGGCTCAAAAGCATGGGCAGTACGCCAAAATAAGTAGACCGAAATCCAACTGCATCTACTACTAATCATCCACCTTGAGATATCTATCCAGAACATCTCGCTGGTATTAAGTTGCGAGCCCCACCCAAAGTGTAAACCCAAAGCAACAGACAACTGCATTAAAAAGAACTTTGCGTAAAGTAAACAATCCTTGTAACCGCTGTTACAAGCACCGTTGTTTTCCCCCTTGTGGAAACATTACATCCCCTAGACTCATGTTTCTGTCACTCAAGCGTGTCATCGAGGGGCATGAACCCACAATCGAGCATAACGTTCCCTCTTGGAGTCACTACCTACTACTTGGCCAAAGCAATAAACAGCAACGGAGAACATGCAAGAATTACTTAGGAACAAAAATATAAGAGATAAGAACCAAATATATTACTCAATAACAATCTGAACATAATCTCATAATCCATCAGATCCTATCAAACTCAACATAGCAATAGCAAAAATATTACAAAAGTGCCTCGATCATGTAGGGCAGCTCACGAGGTTTAAACCATGAAGATCAAAGAGGGGCGGAGAACATCACATAACTACTGATCATGGACCCATGGTCCAAGGAAAACTACTCACGAGACATCCGGGGAGCATCCATGGTGGAGAGGAGACTCCCGGAGGTCAATCCCCCCTCCGGCAGGGTGCCGGGAAGAGGTCTTCTGGTGCTCCTGATCTCGGAAGCGCGGTGGCGGCGGAACAAAGGAGAGTTTGCGTAATAGGGTTCCCGTTCTGGAGTTTCCCCGTGACGGAGAATAAATAGGCGAAGGGGGGCAGCCAGAGGTGGACCAAGGGCCCCAGGGCCCCCCTGGCGCGGCCAGGGGTGGGGCTGCGCCGGGTGGCCGCCTGGGCCCCCCTGGCTCCCCTCTGGCCCCTCCCGGGCTCTTCTCGAAGCTTCCTGTACGCTGATTTTTCCTGTATTTATTCTGGAATTTTTCTGGCACTTTTTATATGGGGGAAAACTGAAATAGAAAAACAGCAGAAAACAGGAACTGACACTGGGGTGCACTGAGTTAATAGGTTAGTACAAATATGATAAAAAATGTATGAAAGTGTATCTAGATCATAGCAATATCGCACAAAACATGCATGGAGCAAGCAGAAATTATAGATATGTTTTGGACGTATCAGTAATCAACACCGGTAAAGTAGAGAGGATAGACTGTACGGATTACAACACAAGTTGAACTTGTCAGGTGAGATTGGATGGTGGTGGAGATGGTGCTGATGTTGGGGATGATGTTGATGATGATCTTGATGATGCCCGTGACAATGGTATTGACGATAGCGATGATCTCCCCTTCCGGGAGGTGGTCTCCCCGACGGAATCTGCCCGCCGGAGATGTCTTTTCTCCTCTGTAGGTTTCCTCCACGGAGCGGCGGCGGAACTTGTGAAAACTCCCCTGTTTTAGGGTTTTTGGATGAAGTGCGAAATATAGGCCAAAGGGGGGAGACGGGAGTGGCCCCAGGGGTCCAGGCGCCCCCCGGCACGGCCAGGGTGGGGGGCGCGCCAGGTGAACGCCTGGGCACCCTGTGGCCCCCTCTAGCCCCTCTTCGGCGTGTCTTCGTCATTCTTCTGAAAAACACCCTCCGTCGATTTTCAGGTAATTTGGAGGTGTTCTTCTTTAGCAACTCAGCGTCCACTTTTTACCGCTGAATCCTGCGCATGCTGCTTCGGCACCGGAAAGTTGGAAACTGTGTAAAACAAGCCAAAAAACATGAGAATAGCATCATATCATGGAATATATCAATGAATAAGAAAGAATTAGTATATAAAATAGTGATGCATTTTGGACGTATCAACTCCCCCGAACTTAGACCTCGTTTGTCCCCAAGCGAATACTGAGCTCGGTAAACCTGTCCAGAAGTTTAGAGAGCGAAGTGTCGATAAATAGAATACAGACAAGAAGCATCAAGGTTTCTTCATCAAACTCAAGCATCCTCAACATCAAACTCTACTCATAAGGCCCTTATGAGAAAGTAATAACAGCTATAATCAAAAGTAGGACTAAGAAAACTCATTAAATTATGGTAAACATAACCTTGGTCAAAGGACAACTAATAACTTTTCACTTTTGATCTTTCTTTTATAATGAAACAACTTGAAGATTTTGAAAGAACATGTTATTAGTCATGAAGTGAAAATGCTAACACAAAGGAAGATGTTTTCTTGGCAAAGCTTTCGCAAACAACTTACTTATCAAAAGATAATGTCAACAATGATGTGGCATGGCAAAACTTAATGCAGCACTATATGGATGAATCCTCATCAACATCAAATGTCTTTTCTCTTTGGGAAAAAGAAAGAAGTAGGAAAACTGACTCAACAAAAAGTAAAAGAAAAGCCTTGTTATAGGCAAGCAGGGAAAAATCATGTGCTATCCTTAAATCAAACAGAATGAAAATAAACTTTGGGAGGTGCATAGTTTGTCAACGAATGCTAATAGATAGCTCAATTACTTCTCAAGATGGACAAGTTTCGAGGAACGACTCCGAAGTGGGGACGATCAGATCCCCTTAATGTCCTTTGTTTATCACTGCCGAAGTTTCCGATTTCTCATAGACCAAGCGTGAAGGAGGGTTTGTTTGTTATATTATCTTTCGAGCTGGGCGCACTCATGCCAATTCCTCCTCGTATTATGGGTTTGCAGATTAGACATGCAATCCCGGGGTAAAACTTTTCCAACTTAAGAAGATCATGAATTACCTACTACTTACTCATGAGCTAAACAAGAGGCACAAAACAGAAGATTTTGAACATTTCAGGATAACACATAAATTGTATACTTATAGGAGTGGTAGGGGAATACCACGAATAGGAAGGTATGGTGGACTCACATGGAAGGTATTGGTTTCAGGGTATGGATGCACAAGCAGAGATCTACTTGGCAAAGGGTTTGGCTAGCAAAGGCTTTGAGAGAACAGACAATTGATGCTAATTTAGATGCAAAACATATAAGGCATAAACATTAAGGTAAGCATAACACATCAAGTTGTCTTCCTTGTCAACAATAAGACTTCAAGCATAATAACATAAAGTGTTTGGCTATGTCGCTACTTGAGAAAACATGCATGTTGTCAAGACCAAAGCTATGTTTGCCAAAATTAAATAAAGTTTTCAATGCCATACCTGATATAAGGTCAATAATCCCCATAAGAATCATCATATAAGGTTGATTGCATGAAGAGAATACCGAGTGCAGCGGAGGAACCAATAGACTTCTCATTAATATTCCATCATAGACGACTCCACACTCACGGATAAAAACTCTCCACAGAAGGAGTGACAGACATCAATGCAAACACCTATTTCATATAATAACTTCCCTAGACATGATACGACTCTACTTGACTCTAAAAGACTAAGATAAAGATACCGGGCACTCCCCCAAGCTTGGAACAAGCTTAGGGGGTGCCATTACCCGAGGATATTTACTCCTCCTTCCTGGTCATATTGGTCACGTAGTCCTCGGCGAAGCGCTTCCATGGAAGGGGTTCTCCAGTCTCATAAGAGAAGTCGGTCTTCGGAATCCTACATGCAGCACCCATGCCCATGCGCATAAAACTTAGTTCATACTCACAGTTCTGGTGATGTAGATCATAAATTTTCCCTTGGAGCTCTTCAATTCTTTCTTCTGATGCGGTGATGCTTTTCCACATCTCATTCATCTCCTTCTTGTAGAACACCTTCAGCTCGTTGATGAGGCCGAAGTTGGCTTCAACACAACGCTCGACCATCTTCTTGTACTTGAAGACTTCTTGCTCCACTTCTTCTAGCCTGGCCTTGATGCTTCCCTCCTTGACAGGTTCCTTTAGATCTTCCTGGTGAAGAGCACCATCCTCCAACCGGACGGTTTGAGGGCGCTTCTTCACCTCAGCGAGGTAAGGGTTGATGACATTGACGACAAACTAGGTCTAGATAAAAGATTTCCTGACAGAAACAACTCGAAAAGAAAGCACGCGAAATCGGGAGATACTATGTCGGGACTATCCGGGCAAATATATAGCAAAAATTTCTGCATCAATAGGAAGGTAACGAGCCAAAGTGGAGTCAGAGATGGGCTCCGGGGTGCCCAGGCAGCCTCCCGGCGCAGCCAGGAGGTAGGCCGCGCCAAGGGGGCGCCTGGGCCCCCTAGAGCTCCTCTCCGGCTCCAATTAGGCTCTGAATTTTCTATATTTTGCAAAAACTCATAATCTGGAACTTTATGGCGGTTTCGCGATGTTTCCTTACTGTAATACATACCTTTTCTTATTCTTCTTCTGCTGGAGTCTGAAACGGGGTTGCAACATATTCTTCATGAGTTGTGGTGTGTATTATATTTACATCAACATTGATGGGGTCTCCCGCCATGTAATGCTTGAGTCTTCGCCCATTCACAACTTGAGGTTTGGTGCCATCAAAATTGTTAATCTGGATTGCACCTGACCGGTAGACTTCTTCGATATGAAATGACCCTTCCCATCTGGAAAGTAATTTACCTGGAGAAAACCTGAAACGAGATCTAAACAATAAAAAATTATCACCAACATTAAATTCACGTTTCAGAATCCTTCTATCATGCCACTTCGTTACCTTTTCCTTGAACAATTTAGCACTCTTGTAAGCTTCACTTCTCCACTCATCTAGAGAAGTCAAGTTCATGAGACACTTTTCACCGGCTAACTTTGGGTCAACATTAATCTCTCTGACAGCCCAGAAAGCTTTATGTTCTAATTCTAATGGCAAATGGCATGCCTTTCCATATACCATCTTATACGAAGACATGCCCATGGGTTTTTTGTAAGCAGTTCTATACGCCCACAAAGCATCTCCTAACTTCTTTGACCAGTCCTTCCTAGATCTGTTAACTGTCTTTTGCAAGATCAGCTTGATCTCTATGTTGGTGAGCTCAACTTGCCCACTAGTTTGAGGATGGTATGGTGAAGAAATTCTATGATTGACATCGTACTTGGCTAAAGCTTTTCTAAAAGCTCCGTGTGTGAAGTGTGATCCTCCATCAGTCATAAGATACCTAGGTACACCAAACCTAGGGAAAATTACATCTTTGAGCATTTTCAAATATGTTTTGTGATCAACACTCAAAGTGGGGATTGCTTCAACCCACTTGGTCACATAATCAACAACTACTAAAATGTGAGTGTACTTGTGTGAGGGAGGAAAAGGACCCATAAAATCAAAACCCCAGCAATCAAAAGGCTCAATCACTAGTGAGTAATTCATAGGCATCTCATTCCTCCTACTAATATTACCAACTCTCTGACACTTATCACAAGATAAAACATAATTTCTAGCATCTTTAAAGAGAGTAGGCCAATAAAAACCTGATTGGAGAACCATATGTGCGGTCCTCTCACCAGCGTGATGTCCTCCATAGGGACTACCATGACATTGCTTGAGAATGTCCTTCTGCTCATGTTCCGGTATGCATCTTCTCACGATCCCGTCAGGACCTTCTTTGAAAAGATGAGGGTCATCCCAAAAGTAGTGCCTCAAATCATGGAAGAACTTCTTCCTTTGCTAAAATGTTAAACCTGGAGGCAAATACTTTGCAACGATAAAATTAGCATAATATGCAAACCAAGGATCGGAGAGAGATTGTACTTTTACAACGGCAAGTTGTTTATCTAGAAAACTGTCGTTGACTGTGATGGGGTCATGCGGTATATCTTCCATCCTTGAAAGATTGCCCGCCACCGGATTGTCTGCTCCTTTCTATCAACAATCAGTAAGTCAAATTCTTAAACAAGGAGTACCCACCTGATGAGTCTTGGTTTGGCATCCTTCTTCGCCATAAGGTACTTAAGAGCAGCATGGTCAGTATGAATAGTAACTTTTGAATCAACAATATAAGGTCTAAACTTATCACAAGAAAATACTACTGCTAAGAATTCCTTCTCAGTAGTAGCATAATTCTTTTGAGCACTATCAAGGGTCTTGCTAGCATAATGTATAACATTCAATTTATTATCAACCCTTTGCCCTAAAACAGCTCCAACAGTAAAATCACTAGCATCACACATGATTTCAAAAGGCAAATTCCAGTCAGGTGGTTGGACTATAGGAGCGGTTATCAAAGCTTTTTTAAGAACTTCGAAAGCCTCCTTGCAATCTTCATCGAATACAAAAGGAACATCCTTCTGGAGAAGATTAGTGAGGGGTCTCGAGGTCTTAGAAAAGTCTTTAATAAATCTTCTATAGAAACCAGCATGACCGAGAAAACTACGAATACCTTTAGTGTCCCTTGGATATGGCATCCTTTCAATAGCTTCAATCTTCGCCTTGTCCACTTCAATTCCCCTTTATGAAATCTTGTGACCAAGAACGATCCCTTCGTTAACCATGAAGTGACATTTTTCCCAGTTTAGAACTAAGTTTGTATCCTTGCATCTCTGCAAAACTTTATTAAGATTGTGGAAAACAGGCTTGATAACCCACAACTGCAGGGGATCGAGATAGTCTTCGCGGGTAAGATAACCCAATTTATAGATTCGACTCAAGGGGATCCAAAGAATATCCACAAGCTTTAACAGTGGAGTTGTCAATTCCACCGCACCTGAGATACACTTACTTGCAACAAGATATTAGTAGTAACTGCGATATGGAGGTGATGATAGCAACGGTAATAGTGGTGGTGAAATAGCGAAAGTAAAACAGCAAAATCAAACAACTAGTAACCAGCAGAATTAAAACACTGTAGGCTAGGGAGATGGATGGTTGGGCGCTACATGGATAAGATATATCATGAATTTAACTCAATGTAAAAAATAGCGTGCTATGACAAAATAACGTGACCCTAAAAATATGCTATTAGCGTGCTATTTCGCGCTATAGCGTGCTATTATCGAGACATTGTACACAGATTCATTTAGCGAGGCATTGCCCGAAACGCTATAGCATGCTATTAGTGATGCTATAGCGCGCTATTTTTTTATTGATTTAACTTGGGGCAAGGCACACAGAAAAGCAATAATCATCTAGGCATAAATCAAACATCAGGCATGTACCCCATAGGTAGTTGTACGTGCTTGCAATAAGAACTTGCACAACATCTTTTGTCCTACCATCCCGCTACAAACGGGGCCAAAAGGAACTTATGGAGATTAAGGTGCTCCTGTCAAAGAGCATCGGAACAAATCATTAACAATCAATGGATACATGGAATCCTCAAACTATAGTCCATCCCCTTTGGTGTCCCAAGCTGTCACCTTTGGGATCGCCGGTTCCGGACTTTAACAGGTGCATACAACTCATAGATAGGATCAAGAACACAAATATATTCATGCAAACACATAGGGTTCAGATCTGAAATCATGGCACTCGGGCCCAAAGTGACAAGCATTAAGAGCAACAAGTTGAAGAAAAGATGATAAACAACAATCTAGATGATAGGCAACATGCCCCCAACAATCTGATAAACTATTACATGATCTAGCTCATCCAATCCCTACCATCCCCTTTGCCTACAGCATGGAATTACTCACACATGGATGGAGAAGTTATGGAGGGAGGATGGAGTGGTGATGATGATGACGATGGCAATGATATCCCCTCACCGGAGGCCAAAACAGCCTCCAGATTAGCCCTCCCAGAGAAGAACAGAGGGTGGCGGCGGCTCCGCGACGAGAATTGGGAAAACGACTTCTGTTTCGGGGTTTTTCCGTCACGGGAATAAATATGAGCCTCGGTAGGGCACCAGAGGAGGGGGGAGGCCCCCAGGAGGCCAGAGGGCACGACCCCACCCCTGGCCGCGCCAGCAGGGCGCCTGGGGCCCCCTTGGCTGCCCTCTGGCCCCACTTCTGGCACAATGGCCCTTCGGGTGCGTGGATTTTCTGTGATTTTTCTGGGAATTTTCTGAGACACCTAAAAATCCATTTTCCTGCACACAATAAAACCATACAGACAGCTCTACTGAAAATAGCGTTAGTCTGGGTTAGTTTCGTCCAAATCATGCAAGAATGAGGGCAAAACAATAGAAAAAGTGTTTGGAAAAGTAGATACGTTTGAGACGTATCAACTCCCCCAAGCTTAGCATATTGCTTGTCCTCAAGCAATTCAGTTCAACGAACTGAATGCGACAAAGAAAACTTTGACAAACTCTTTTGCTTCATTAAATGTATATAAGCATGTACTATGAAAAGAGTCTAGAAGGTATTGAAACAATGCTAAAAGGACAATGCACGAAGCAATCCTTCTTTCATGTGAACAATCATAAACAACTAAAAGTAAATAATATGCTACTGAAAATCAAGACAAGATTACAATGCACAAATCTTGAACATACTAGAGTGGTATCTCGCTAGCCTCCATGAGTGAAGCAAAACATAAATGCAGAAACTCCTCCGGAGTTTTAAAGGAGACTAGAACTAAGAACTTTAGAATAAGTAATACCACAATCATGCAAAAGACAATGTAGTACTTTGGGACAATGCACATTACACTCATAATGACAATTATGCTCTTCTAGTTGGTGATTTGAAGAAAGAAGGTGGAGACTCTCGAACCGTGGAGTTTGATGACAAGGTTGAAAACCCGTGGCTGGAAGCAAAGACTAGACATGTACCAGAGCTCTTTGTTTTGAAAACAGAGATACAAAGTTTTTGGGAGGTGCATGATTCGTCAACGAATGCTAGTAGACAACTGTCGGGGGATTGGTACCCGGGTAGGCTCACTCAAGAGAAAGCAACTTTTCAAGACAAGGATGGGCCGATTAGGCTACAGCTGGGCCGAGCTGAGCAGGCGTACATCCGATTGCTCCAAGGCAATCAGCCGTACCAAATGCCAGCAGTCGGCCCAGGCGCAACCGGCCCACCCTTTCATCACAAGACGATTATCCGATTGGCCTGCAGCTGGGCCGAGATGGGCATTGGCACGGTCGATTGCCCGGAGCAATCGACCCTCCCGAGAACCACCAGTCGGCCCAGGCGCAATCGATACAAGTACGAGGTCATAAATGCGCAATCCCGAGAGATCGGGGTGGCAGAGAGGCCAAGTCACATCGAAGATCTGGCAGAGATGCGGTGTCGACCTCTCCGCCGATTCCGCGGACAGGACGACAAGACCGCACCTCCTAGCTCCACTGTTCATCATCATGCCCTATGGGTCTACGGTATGGGCCGCCGCTTGTCGGGTCCGGATCACCCGGAGAGGAGCAGTCGGTGGGACCCAGCCGATTAGAGGATGACAGCTGGGCCCAATCGGCAGTGAAGTTACCGATGTACGCCGGGCGCACACTATAAGAGCCCGAGGTACCCCTCCTGCGTGGGGGACGATCCACACATTCGCACCATTACTCACATTCCCCTCAGTTCATTCACTACTTGTAGTTACTCCTCAGGGAAGCAGGAGAGAGCCTTTCCCACGGCGGCGCTCACCTTCCCCTGAGAAGATAGAGAAGCAGTTATTGTAGTCCAGTTCTATTGATATATAAGAGACAAGCAGGAGTAGGGGTGTTATCTCTACGGAGAGCCCCGAACCTAGGTACATCTTGGTGTCCGTCACCGTGTTTGTGCCCAACCCGATTCCGGCACCATCGACATCTTTCTTCCTTGCGTCTTCCCCTCACTTTAGCCATCCCCATGGCATATGCCGTCACATATCGACGATAGTTGGCGCCCACCGTGGGGCAGACCGAGGCGTCGACTGGAGTAAAGATCCGGACGGGATTTTCCTCTGCATCAGGTGGTAGCCACGCCTCTGGCCTGATTCTTAGGCGTGGGGAAATTGACTATGTGGTGGACTACTCGGTGCGGTACGGGGCCGGTGCGCCCCTGCCGCCCGGTGTGTCGCTGCAGGTCGGCAGTCATCGCCTCTTCATCGACAGTTTCCCCGAGGCATATCCCAGGGAGATCCACATCTTCTCGTGCATCACGGATCCGCTCTCGACCAGGGGCCGCAGTGCAGCACCCGGCGGAGAGGATGGACGTGTCCACGCAGCCGTCATGATGGCGGGGGCATCTTCATCAAGCAACCGCGATGTAGCGAGTTCGGCAAGAAGGGCCAAGGAGGCAGCGGATGCTGCAGAAAGAGTCGGCACCAGTGCGTTGCGGGATGTGTTATACACACCCGTGAACAGGAATGGTGATCCCGATCAGGTGCACACTGAGCTGGAGACAGCACGGCTCGCCCTTGCTCGCAGGGCTGAGCAAGTGCTAGCGGAGGAGCGCAGGCTGGGAGCCATCACCAGGGAGTACAACAAGGCGCATGCTGGACCGCGTCGGCTGATTGAGCCCGTAGTCTTAGAAGATCTGAGAAGCCGAGGTCGAGCAGTCCATCAGCAGCTGTCGGGAGCTGAGCAACCGGCGAGGCCGGCGCAGCAGGCGCAGCCGGAGCAGCCGGCGCAATCGGCGTTCATCCAGAGGCTGACGTACAGCATGCCGGACAAGAACCTGAGAGCAGCCGAGCAGATAGCACTCGAGCTGGAAGATCTAGAGGGAGATGAGCGCGCGAGAAGACGCGCCGAATGCACGAGCTGCTGGAAGCCGCAAAGGACTAGAGGCTCGTGGCAATGGAGGATCAGAATGCAGGACCTGGGGCGTCAAGAGGCACTGTGAGGCCGAATCCGGAAGCTAGTCAGCGACCGAATGCATCGCGCCAGAACAAGCAGCAGCCCGCCCCATCTCGGCATGAGAGCAGGGTCAGAAGCAATCGACCACCCCTAGCAGCAAGCAGAAGAGCAGAGGAGCCAGCTATTAACAGCAGGCGCAATGACATGCCTCAGCAATCGGCACCAAGACCAACAATCAGCGCCCGACTTGGCCCTCGCCAAATCGGCCAGAATGACACTAGGCATCACATTGAGCTCCTGGAGAAGGAGGCTCAAGAAGATGAAGAAGGAGAGGCTGGCCCGTCGTGTTTCGGTCATCGCATTCGGACCGAGAAGTTTCCCAAAGGTTTCACGCTGCCGAGAGACACCCCCAAGTACAATGGTTCTATGAAGCCAGAAGATTGGTTGTCCGACTACCTGACAGCAGTTCGCATCGCAGGGGGCAATCGGCGCGTGGCAGTCCGCTATGCACCCTTGATGTTGCAGGGTTCAGCTCGGACGTGGTTGAACAGTCTGCCCAAGGACAGTGTGAACTGTTGGGAAGATTTCACGAGTGCATTCATTCACAATTTCACAAGCACATATGAGCGGCCCAACCTCCCGCGGCAGTTAGCTCTTTGTGTGCAAGGCAAAGATGAACCCCTCCGAGATTACTTATCTCGGTGGATCAAGATGAAGAACTCATGTGAAGGAGTCCATGAGATCCAGGCTATTCAGTACTTCACGGATGGATGCCTGGCCGATTCAATGTTGAAGCACAAGTTGGTCCGCAAGGATTTCACATCGCTCGCCGAGCTCATGAAGGTGGCCAATGCGTTCACTATGTCCGATTCTGTGATGCGCCCTATCCAGCTTGGAGTTGGAGGAGTAATCCAATCGCCAGGGGCTCCGCAGTCGGACACAGGGAACCAAGGCCTTAGTCGGAAGGAAAGAAGAGAGAACAATCGCAACAACAACAACAAAAACAACAACAACAACAACAACAATAACCAGCAGAACAATGGCAAGCGCAAGGATGAGAAGCCAGACACTCAGTATGGCAGTCGGCAGGTGGCCGCTGTCCAGAATGAAGAAGATCCAGGGGCTGCAGGAGGCAGTCGGAAGATAAAGCCCAATGTGAGACCACCAGGACAGATGAAGCCCAAGTACACGTTTGACGATATGCTGGATGCACCGTGCAAGTTGCACATCACTCCTGGCAGGCCGTCTGCGCATACCACTCGCCAGTGCAATTTTGTGAGAAGGATTGCAAAGGGAGAAGCTTTACCACCTCCACCCCACCACCACCCCAAAACAGAGGACCACCTCAGCAGCAGAACCAGTTCCCACGGCAAGACGCCGCTTACATGATCTTCACATGCGAGTCCACCGACAAGGGCAGTAGGAGAGCCCGGGCTCAAGAAGTCAACGCAACCATGCCACCGATTCCTCAGTACATGCATTGGTCCGATTGTCCTATATCCTGGGACAGAGCAGATCACCCCACCGTTTTGCCGAATCCAGGCAATTATCCTCTTGTGGTCGATGCTCTGTTCGCAGGGCCAAGATTTTCATGCACGTTCTCCCGAGTGCTCGTCGACGGAGGAAGCACAATCAACATTCTGTACAGAGACACCCTGATCAAGCTGGGGCTCACCAAGAAGGACCTGGAGCACAGTCGGACGACATTTCATGGGATTGTCTCTGGGTTGTCTTGCACCCCCATGGGTTGCATTCGGCTGGATGTTATATTTGGCACAGAGGAGAATTTTAGGAGGGAGCCGATCTGGTTCGAGGTCGCTGACCTCAGCAGTCCTTATCATGCGTTGTTGGGACTGCCTTCATTTGCCAAGTTCATGTTCAATGCACAGCAGACTTACCTCAAAATGAAGATCCCAGGGCCAAATGGCGTCATCACCGTCACCGGGGACTTCAGGAAGTCCCTCGAGTGCACGTCAGCTGGCGGCAATTTGGATGACTCTCAGGTGGTCGAAAAATAGAAGCGTCAGCTCGGCAAAGTGATAGCGATGGCGCAAGCACAGAACAAGAATCCACTCCCAGTTGGTCCAGCCAAGAGAGCAGATGAGGAATTGGCCTTTCAGTCGGCCAAAGACAACAAGAAGGTCGCTCTAGATCCCTCCGACCCAACCAAGTTCGTTGTGGTCGGAGCTGGACTTAGCGACAAATAGGAAAGCGAGCTCGTCGAGTTTCTCCGTGAGAATCGGGACATATTCGCATGGTCTCCACAAGACATGCCTGGTGTGCCGAGAGAACTCGCCGAGCACAAGCTTCACATTCGGCCAGGATCGAAGCCGGTCAAGCAACCCCTGAGACGTTTTTTCTGAAGATAAGAGAAGATCAATCGGCGAAGAGATTGCGAAGCTGCAAGCTGCAGGTTTTATCATGGAAGTGTTTTACCCCGAGTGGCTGGCGAATCTAGTCCTCGTGATGAAGAAGAACAAGACCTGGCGCATGTGTATTGATTACACTTGCCTTAACAAGGCGTGCCCGGAAGATCCGTTTGCTCTGCCCCGTATTGATCAAGTGATTGATTCTACAGCCGGCTGCGAGCTTTTGTCTTTTCTGGATGCCAGAGCTGGCTATCACCAGATCAAACTTGCTGTGGAGGATCAAATAAAAACTGCATTCATAACCCCTTTCGGGGCTTATTGTTATATCACCATGCCTTTTGGTTTGAAGAATTGAGGTGCCACTTATCAGCGCACAATTAAGAGGTGTACGCACTCCCAACTCGGCAGAAATCTCCACGTCTATGTGGATGATCTGGTAGTGAAGTCGGCCAAGGGAGTCACACTCCTAGACGACCTCCGAGAGACATTTGCAAACCTGAGAACTTACCAGATCAAGCTTAATCCTGAGAAATGTGTTTTTGGAGTCCAAGCCGGCAAGCTCTTGGGATTTCTCGTTTCCGAGAGGGGAATCAAATGAAATCCCCAGAAGATAGCCACAATCGACCGAATGGAGCAGCCCAAGAACCTGAAGCAAGTGCAGAAATTCACCAGTTGCCTCGCCTCACTCAGCCGATTCCTCAGTCGGCTGGGTGAAAAAGCAATCCCGTTGTATCAGCTGATGAAGAAGACGGAGAAATTCACCTGGACACCTCAAGCAAGTGAAGCGTTCCGAGAGCTCAAGCGCATGCTCTCCACTACGCCGATTCTGGCTGCCCCGATTGAGAAGGAGCCAATGATGTTGTACATCACGGCAACCAATCGGGTGATCAGTGCAGTTATGGTGGTGGAGAGGCCCGAGAAGGACAAGGCACAGCAGATCCAGCGGCCTGTGTATTACATCAGTGAAGTGCTCTCGGCGTCCAAGCAGAACTACCCTCACTATCAGAAGATGTGCTATGGAGTGTACATGGCGGCCAAGATATTGAAGCCATATTTTCAAGCCCACCAGGTCACGATCGTTAGCTCGGCTCCATTAGCCGACATCATAGGAAGAAGAGATGCAACTGGAAGAGTGGCAAAGTGGGCAATTGAGATCGCCAACCATGACATCTAGTATGAGCCAAGAACATCAATCAAGTCGCAAGCACTGGCCGATTTCCTGGCGGACTGGGCTGAAACTCAAGATATGCCACCCGTCCCAGGATCGGACTTCTGGCGAATGCATTTTGATGGATCCAAGATGAAGAGTGGCCTAGGGGCTGGCATAGTGCTCACTTCGCCAAGAGGAGACCAACTGCAGTATGTGCTCCAGATTCACTTTGCAGCATAAACAATGTCGCCGAATACGAAGCCCTTGTGCATGGTATCAAGCTGGCCAAGGAAATCGGCATTCGGAATATCGAGTGCTTTGGTGACTCCGATTTGGTGGTACAGCAATGCACATGCACCTGGGATGCAAAGGATGCAAATATGGCAAGCTACCGTTTCCTAGTGCAGCAGATCAGCGGATACTTTGAAGGATGCGAGTTCCACCTTGTGCCTAGAGCAAACAACGAAGCAGCAGATGCATTGTCCAAGCTCGGCTCAACAAGGCAAGCTATCCCACCTGGCGTGTCACTTGAGCACATCAGGAAGCCATCCATCATGCCATCCCCAGAATCCGAGTCCATCTTTATCTCGGAGACTGACCTTGAAGCGTTGAAGAAGGCAAAAGAAGCTCAACCGGCAAAAATCCCTACTCTGAAGAAGCAGTCAAGCGTCCAAGGTGCTGCAGTTGCAGCAGAGCCGACAGCACCAGGAACGGCCGATTGCAGACCAGGGGCTGCCGAGTGCAGCAAGAAGAACAAGGCAAAAGGGAAGCAATTAGAGGCAGCACCAGATGGCACAGCCTCAGGAGAGCCAATGACATCAGGCACTGCCGATTGCGTTGAAGAAGTTCCAGTTTCAGACGAGCAGCCGTCGCCAGGGGCTGCCGAATGCGTGCCAGGCGCCGCAATCGGCAATTCAGAGGCAGAAGTCGAGATGGCAGAGGTCCAAGAGGCCGAGATCCAAGAGGCCAATGGCCAAGAAGCCGAGATCCAAGAAGAAGTAGCATCCCAGCGAGCAACAATAATGGTAGTCCTCAGTGCGCCATCATGGGCACAGCCGATTCGAGATTTCCTAGCAGACGGAGTCCTTCTAGAAGACGAAGCCGAGTCAAGGTAAATCAGTCGCCGATCTTGGGCATACACAATAATCAACAACGAGCTAGTGCGCAAGAGTACAACTGGTGTCTTTCATAGATGTGTAGAAGAAGACAGAGGCTTGGAGTTGCTCAGAGATATCCATCAAGGTGAATGCGGTCATCACGCATCAGAAAAAGCCATCGCCAGCAAAGCTTTCCGACGTGGTTTCTACTGGCTGACTGCGCTGGCAGCGGCCGAGAACTTGGTGAAATATTGCAAGGGCTGCCAGCGGTTCAAGGCAAAAAGTCATCAGCCAGCATCAGCATTGAAGACAATCCCAATAGCATGGCCATTTGCGGTGTGGGGTTTGGACATGGTTGGTCCGTTCAAGACAGCCTGAAGTGGCATGACGCATCTCCTGGTTGCAGTGGACAAGTTCACCAAGTGGATTGAGGCCCGCCCGATCAAGAAGATGGATGGTCCGACTGCGGTCCGTTTCGTGGCCGACATTGTATGCAGATATGGTGTGCCCAATAGCATCATAGCCGACAACGGCACCAATTTTGCAAAAGGCGCTCTGGCTCGATATGAATCTCAGCAGGGCATTCGGCTCGACCTGGCATCGGTTGCACATCCTCAGTCGAATGGTCAAGTAGAAAGAGCAAATGGTCTCATCCTGTCGGGTATCAGACCCCGATTGGTGGAGCCGCTTGAGAGGGCACCCGGAGCTTGGATTGATAAACTCCCGGCAGTATTGTTCAGCTTAAGGACCACGCCAAACAGGTCGACTGGATTCACTCCTTTCTTCCTAGTGTATGGGTCAGAAGCAATCATCCCGTCCGACATCGAGTTTGATTCACCTTGGCATGCCATGTACACTGAGGAAGAAGCCAAGTTAGCACGAGAAGACGGCGTTGATCTCAAGGAAGAAGCCTGCCTGCTGGCCTTGTCTAGATCGGCAATCTACCAGCAGAAGTTGCGGCACTACCACAGCAAGAAGATTCGTCCTCTCGCCTTCCGGGAGGGAGACATGGTGCTACGCCGAATTCAGAAGTCAGACGGGCAGCACAGGTTGTCCTCACCCTGGGAGGGTCCATTCGTCATCAGCCGCGCACTCAAGAACAACTCATATTATTTGATCGACTGCACCAAGGGCACTCGGCACAAGGACACGTCAGGAGTAGAGACAGAGCGGCCGTGGAACGCCGAGCTTTTATGCCCGTTCTATAGTTGAGAGGCAGAAATTTATGTATGTTATTCGACAAGCAATCAGTAAAGCTATCAAGCCTCTGAAAAGAGCATTCGATTACCTTTGCATAATTTCATTCGAAAAGCTAGCCCAAGTCGGCAACGCTTAGTCAGACCCGAGAGTGCGTAACGCACTCGGCGACTGACCGACCACGAGGTCAAAGACATAGGCCAATGAGGCACGGGGGCTGCGGTCTGGCACCTAACTTAGCACCTGACTCAAGCACAAGTCACGAGAGTGATTGTGGCATTGAGAGGGGTAGCGATTGGGGCAGTCGGCAGCACAAATGTCCGAGATACAAATCGAAACGCTCTACAAAGGGCATAGCCGACTAGGTAAGCTACCGATTGTGCCACAGACTGGTGCACCGAGCAACCGGCATCGAGCAATCGGATCCTAACATTGCAGAATCCTTTGCGTTAAATCTTGTCGTGTAAAAATAAAAACTTATCGAACCTTGGCTGGAAATCAACCTTTGATCCGGTTGCGGACCGCATGTCGGCGGCAACACGGACAAGGCATGACACCCCCAAGTGCAGACCGATAAAAGAAACCGACAAAGACGCAAAGTCGATCGCACAAATAAAACTTGCAACAAGCAACCAAATTGCATAGAGATAACAGGCCTACGGCCGAATAAGTTCATTACATCGAAACTACACCCAGTTGGTGGCAGTAGAATTAAAACCATGTCTTACAAGCAACCAGTCTAAAAGTAAAAATAAGATAAGGACGATTAGAGGTCGGCGGCAGAGGTAGATGGTGTCGTCGGCGGCACGGCTGAAGAGGTCGGGGCAGTTGGTGGCGCAGAGCTTGCAGTTGGAGCGGTTGGATCAGCTTGAGCAGTAGCGACATCCGGCTCCGACTGCGCATCCGTAGATGTAGCTCCAGTGTGCTTGGATCTCGGAGAAGTATGGGAAGAACCGCTGTCAGAAAGCTCGTCGGCCAAGCCAGAGATGGTAGTCGCGGGCAGTGGGTTCCCTCCCTCATCAAGATATGGAGTGTAGTCATAGGGAGAAAACCAGTTCACCATGGTGCTAGCTAGCCGATTCACCTCGGTGTAAGTTTTCTCAAGCAAATCGGCAGCATTTTCTCTGATGCTGTAGAGCTGGGGAAGCTTCACTTGTGGGTACCAGCTTAGCACAGTTTGAAGAGCAGTCTCTGCACCAGTCCGACCGGCAAAATTGAGCAAGACGTCGATCCGACGTGGGATGGCCTTCAGAAGAATCCGAGTTTGCTCGGTGGTAGCATTCGAAGCCTCTCCTTTGTCAGAATATTCTTTGTCCAGAGTCGCAGGCTCGCGGGTATCGGCGGAGGAACCGACGACGTGCTTCATCCTCTGGAGTCCGACCTTGAGCTCAGTCGGCGACCACAGTGACTCGGCAATCTTCAGAATGCCAAGTTTGAAAGACAGTGCAATCCCCTTGATAAGAATGCGAGCTTCTGTGCCAATCAGATATTCATGCCGAGTCCAGACATTATCGTCAAGTTGGCAGGTCCCTCCGGCGCCAACGGTCTCTTCTCGGGATTTAGCCACGGCTGCGTAAGCGGCTGCTTCAGATTCAGGCCAGGCCTCTGCGTCACGAAAGAAAGTATGAGAAACAACTCAGAAGAGGAAAGCAGTCGGAAAGTGCACTCGGATGCAAGAAACACTTACCGCTAAGGAGGACATCCATTTCAGTCATTGTGTCACAGAAACCCTTGGCTCGGCGGCTCAATCGGGTGGTCTCTTCATAACTATGCTTCTCCAACTCTTCATATTTGGCGATGTGCTCGTCGCGATCTTTTCGGATGGAGTCTCGGGTGGCAATGGCATCATCCTTCTCGGCTCGCATTGCTTCTCGGGCGGCTACGGCAGCATCTCGTTCAGCGCGAAGTTCCTCGCCAGCAGTAGCAACAGCGGCCAGCTCATCCAAATGCTCCTTCTTCAGAGAAACCATCTCGGAGCGGAGGGATTGGATAGTCCGAGACAAATCAGTTTCCACTCCATGCAGTCGGGTCATCTCTCGTTTGGCTATGGCGAGTGCAGGCCCTTGTTGGTTGAGTTCAGTAGTCAGTTCAGCAATTCGGCTCTGAAGGTCATCCACCATGAGAACAGAAGCTAGAGGAAGGCATAAAAAAGTTAGTACAAGAGAAATTATCAGTCGGAGGGAAGATAGAAGTAATAAAGAAGTCACCTCTCAGCTTGTCGATCTCGGCCGACTGGTTGTTGACCTGCAGCTGGGCCTAAGCAAGAGTTCGGAGGCTGGTGGCATAGGCTTCGAGGAGCTTTTTGAAGACTTCACATTTTTCTTCCATAACAGCCTGAGAAGAAAATCAAGTCGAACTTTAGAGACACAGTAGCCAAAAGAAAATCCGAGTCGATTGCAAGCAATCAGCCCGAATCTCGGGGACTACACCCAGTGGGTGCGCTTGTGCGCACCCACCGGAAGAAAAGTCTCCCGATTGGAGGAAGGAAGGAGAAAAAGGAAAGTGTAAAAGATCCGAATCGACTGCAAGTAATCGGCCCGAATCTCGGGGACTACACCCAGTGGGTGCGCTTGCGCGCACCCACCGGAAGAAAAGTCTCCCGATTGGAGGAAGGCAGAAGAAAAAGCAAAGAGCAGAAAAGATCCAAACCGATTGCTAACAATCGGCGCGAATCTCGGGGACTACACCCACTGGGTGCGCTTGCGTGCACCCACCGGAATAAAAATCTCCCGATTGAAGGAAAAAACAGTAAGGAAAGTGGAAGATCTTACCGCATGATTGCGATCGAGCTGTTGGAGGTCCCGAGCTATGGCGGTGGCAAAGTCGTACACCCGACTGAGAGCTGTTGTCAAAGGATCTTGAGATTGGCGTGGAGCGTCGCGCTCGGGGCCAACATGTCGGGTGCGAGAGTACTCGGCCCGGAACTGGTCCACCGAGCGCATCAGAATTTCCGACGCAGAAGAGGTCGGTTGTCGTAGTGAAGCTTGAGTTGCAGTGGCAGAGGCAGTGATGGTGAAGACCGGTGGCGCCGACGTCGCCAGAAGGCCGGAGGCATCCGGTTGTGGCTGCGGCGCAATCGGACGAGCCGAGGTCGAGGTGGTCATCGTGACTGGCGGCGTGGTCATCATCGTCGGCGGCGCAGACAACAAAACTGGCGGTGCGGTCGTCGCAATCGGCGGCGTAGACACCACAATTGGCAGCATGGTCGCCATAATCGGTGGCACGGACACCGCAATCAGCGAAGTAATCGTCACAGGGGCGGAGACCGAGTCGGAGCGGCGTGGCGGAGATGGGGAAATCGGATCGACCGGTTGCATTCCTTTTCCACCAGTAACTCCCTGGTCGGTCATGCTCTTGGAGGTCTTGGAGGCAGTGGAAGAAGAGGTAGTCTTTTTGGTAGTCTCGAGGCGGGCCTTCTTGGCAGCGTGCTCGGCATCCTTGGAGGAGCGATGAGGAGCAGGCGGCCGTTTGTGGATGGCTGCAGCAGACGCAGCAGGCGAAATGACTGCGCCAACACGGACAGGGATGTCGGTGTCGACGTCGTCAAGCCCTATCGGCTCCCTGAAAGAAGAAAGAAGAGGTGAATCAGTATAAGGAAAGGCAGTAAGATTCAAGGCATGAAGAGAAAAGCATACCCGACTGTTCTTGGTGCGCCTGAGGGCATCCGACACCTCAGCGGGACAACATCCAGAGGCGCTTGGGCAGTCGGCTTGCGAGTGGCCGTCACCTGAGGTTGCTTGCCCTTGCCAGCGGTCGGCTGCTTAGCGGCTTCCCGCCCTTCGTTGGTGAGCCCCAAGTGGAAGGCGTGATGCAGTTTAGCAGCAAGTTTCCCTCGGTGAAGATACCAAGGTTTGTCTCCCGTAGGACTCCGGATATGATAAGTAGGTGTCAGCGGCGCGACTGATGTGGACCTGCACACAGACACAGATAACTTTGTTCCCAACAAAGTTCAGAGAGGTTGTCAATCTCTCCGGTCTTGTTGTTCACAAAGGGTAAAACACAAGTGATAATGATAGCAAGTAAAAGAAGAAAAGTAAAGATAGCTTGAAACAGTAATAAGGATATGGACCGGGATACGTGATGTTCGCTAGTGATGTCTCTCTCCCAAAAGACGATAAAACTGCTATGCGAGGTAAACAAATTACAGAAAGGAAATTGACAGGATTATGAACGCACCGCAATGCTAACTATGCTACAAAAGAAAGGAAGAGGTTCAAAAGCATGGGCAGTACGCCAAAATAAGTAGACCAAAATCTATCTGCATCTACTATTAATTATCCACCTTGAGATATCTATCCAAAACATCTCGCTGTTATTAAGTTGCGAGCCCCACCCAAAGTGTAAACCCAAAGCAACAGACAACTGCAATAAAAGAACTTTGCGTAAAGTAAACAATCCTTGTGACCGCGGTCACAAGCACCTTTGTTATCCCCCTTGTGGCAACAGCACATCCCCTAGACTCATGTTTCTGTCACTCAAGCATGTCATCAGGGAGGCATGAACCCACAATCTAGCACGACACTCCCTCTTGGAGTCACTACCTACTACTTGGCCAAAGCAATAAACAGCAACGGAGAACATGCAAGAATTACTTAGGAACAAAAATATAAAAGATCAAGACCAAATATATTACTCTATCACAATCTGAACATAATCTCATAATCCATCAGATCCGATCAAACTCAACATAGCAATTGCAGAAATATTACAAAGGTGCCTCGATCATGTAGGGCAGCTCACGAGGTCTAAACAATGAAGATCAAAGAGGGGAGGAGAACATCACATAGCTACTGATCACGGACCCATGGTCCAAGAAGAACTACTCATGGGACATCCGGGGAGCATCCATGGTGGAGAGGAGACTCCCGGAGGTCAATCCTCCCTCCGGCACGGTGCCGGGAAGAGGTCTTCTGGTGCTCCCGATCTTGGAAGCGCGGCGGCGGCGGAACAGAGGCGAGTTTGCGGAATAGGGTTCCTCTTCTGGAGTTTTCCCGTGACGGGGGATATATAGGCAAAAGGGGGAAGCCAGAGGTGGGCCAGGCCCCCCAGGCGCCCCCCTGGCGTGGCCAAGGGTGGGGGCGCGCCAGGTGGCCGCCTGGCCCCCCTTGGCCCCCTCTGGCCCCTCCTGGGATTTTCTCAAAGGTTCCGTCACGCTAATTTTTTATCTGAATTTTCCCAAATTTTTCTTGCACTTTTTATATGGGGGAAAACTGAAATAGAAAAACAGCAGAAAACAGGAACTGGCACTGGGGTGCACTGAGTTAATAGGTTAGTCCAAATATGATCAAAAATATATGAAAGTGTATCTAGATCATAGCAATATCACACAAAACATGCATGGAACGAGCAGAAATTATAGATACGTTTTGGACGTATCAACATCCCCAAGCTTAATTCCTGCTCGTCCTCGAGTAGGTAAATGATAAAAAGCATAATTTCTGTGGTGACATGCTAGCAACCATAAAAGGACTTGAAAAGTAAAGCAATCAAGGTTAGAGATTCAATTCAAGTCATAACATGAAAGAGTCTATATTGGCATTAAAACAAGTAACAAAAGAACATTAAGTGCAAGAGCTCTCGCTGTCCGTGACTCGAATGTCTCCAAATGGTGTTTGCGTGCAAGAAAGGGGATAGGGAATACGAGAAAAAAAGTATTTTTGTTGAGAACTCAATCGACTAAAGTGTCACACTTGGTCTTCTTTGGAATCTTATCTTGACTCATCCCCAGACCACTAGCCAGGTACAAGTCAATTTGATCCACTCCTTTTCGATATTTTGAGCACTCATGCAATGGATGAGCGTAAGCACGAAAGTTGACACTTAGGATGGCAAAGAGACAATATGGTGGAGGAGGAAGGCAAAAAGGATGAGAAAGGCTCACATCAATGAGGACAACCATAGGCAAGAGATGCCAAATGATAGATATGATGTGAGGAGTAGGGATTGCCATGCAACGGATGCACATACGAGCTAAGAATCTCTCCAATGGAACTAGTGGGGTGCATCTAACTTGCTCTCTCATGAAGACCTAGAGCTCGTTTGAGGAGGCTTATCCTTGGAATATGCAAACCAAGTTCTATAGTGTGAAGGTCCCCACATAGCTATATGCATAAAGATCATCTCTATGGAGTACAAAGATATAGAGGGAGTACTAGTGTGGATCTCTCAAAAGGATAGTAGTGTTGCCCCTTTCTCTCTTTTTATTTCTTTTTCTCTTTTTTCTATTTTTTTGTATTTTTTGGTGGCCTCAATGGATCTTTCTATGTAACTCTCATTTGTCCTCTTTGGGATCTTTTAATGTGTCCACTTTTGGATCTTTTCCTCACTTAAGGGCAACACTCTATTTTACAAGAAGGTGAAGGAGATCTTTCACACTTTACAAGGTACTCAAAAGCATAAAGAAGATATAACTATCATGATGTATGCAATGTATGTCGCTGCCAGTGTAGCAGGAACATGTATGACATGAAGATCAAGTCATGAAGAGGTGGAAGTTGCATGGCAATATAACTCGGAAAGGCTATGGAAATGCCTTGATAGGTAGGTATGGTGGCTGTTTTGAGGAAAGATATAAGGAGGCTTATGATGACAGAGCGTATCATGCCAAGGGTTTGGATGTACCGGCGAAGGTGGACACAAACTCTCGGAGTGAGAAGAAGGCAATGCACGGCACGTGAAAGGCTAGCAAAATATGCGAAGGTGGAAGTGTCAACTCTCAATACTTACATTAGTCCGAAGAACTCATGAACTTATTATCGGTAACTCTCAATCTAGTGAGGAGGTTCACAAAGAGACAAGTACCCTGAGGAGGAGTGTATGGGGGTTTGGTTATCCTTGCGCATCCTCGACTCATGGTACGTGAGTGTTCTCTGATATTCGACTCCTCAGAAGAGTAGTGATCCATCTAGTAGCTAGAGTTCTCAACTAGCTTTTGTAGGTTTTGAAAATAAACACGGATTGCCCAAAATACGACACCTATCACTAATAGGAAAGATCTCTTGACACCAAAAGTTCAAACATTACTCATAGCAATACCTCAAAACTATTGAAAGCTACTACTAAAATTAAATAGCAACCTCAATAACCTACTTCTCAAAACAGGACACAACTCAGTGCAACAACCAACTCTCTTAACAAGATAAACATCAAAACTAAAAAGAGTTCCAGCAACAAACTAAACAAAAGCCAAGGCTCTTGCTAAAACAACCTAAGACTAAAACTAAACTTGGCAGTAGCTATGAAAAGATAAAGAACACACAACAACAAAAAGATAGGCATGAAGAATCCTATGATGTGTTCTAGATTTTGAAAGTGGAGCGTGTTTCTCTCCCACACAAAGCAAGAAGGGATATAACTTGTTATGAACAGCAAGCAAAGCTAAAGAAAACTAAAAACAAAACCTAAGAGCGAGACGCTCCAAGCATAGCACATAACACATGAAGTGATAAAAATATAGTGAGACGAAGGACGAACTGATGATTGTTGATGGAGAAGGGGATGCACGGGGGCATCCCCAAGCTTAGACGCTTGAGCCTCCTTGAATATTTAATGGGGATGCATGGGGGCATCCCCAAGCTTGAGCGCTTGACACTCCTGGATCTTCTTTCATCATCTTCCATCGCACACTTGAAAAATCCCTTCATACATAACTCATCATAAGCTGATTAGAGAGGTTAGTACCATTAATAAATAATTTTTATCCATTGGATATAAATATATTCTTGAAGAGCTACTGTTTCTCAAGAGTGCCAAAAAGGTTTTGCAAAGAAAAAGCGAGCTTAAGGTTTGCAAAAGTTAGGAGAGACAAAACGTGGCAGAATCTGTGAAAAACAGAACAGAAGATAGTAAAGAATTTTTTAGGGGCACTTCTGCAACTCAAATCAAAAAACTCAGAACATACGGAAGTTTCGTAATTTTATAGAGCATACTGTGTAAAAAATTCAGCTCTAAACGATGAACTGAGATTTTTCTGGAGTTTTTCTGGTCACGAGGACAGAATCTGTTTTCTGGACAGCATGTCACAACTTTTACTTCCCTTGCCGTAAGAGGCTATAACTTGGCACAAAGTTGAAAAATAAAGATACAATGATGTTGCTACAGAAGTAACAATCATCAAGACACAACAAAAGCAAAAATAAAAACCTAAATTCGTTGCGGGGTGCCTCCCGAAAGCGCTTCTTTAAAGCCATTAGCTAGGCATAATGCAAAAAGCAGAATCAAGTTTTATCAAGAGAAAGAGAATAACTATCCCGAGAAACGGACTCAAAAGGTAACTTGATTTTCTTTCTAGGGAAATGTTCCATCCCCTTTTTGAATGGGAATTGGAATTTTATATTCCCCTCTTTCATGTCAATAACCGCACCAACGGTGCGAAGAAAAGGACGTCCCAAAATAACTGGACATAAAGGTTCACACTCTATATCCATAACAATAAAATCAACGGGAACATAGTTGTCATTGACAATGATAAGAACATCGTCGATCTTCCCCAAAGTTTTCTTTATGGAAGAATCAATAAGACGAACATCAAAAGAACAAGGCTCAAGCGGTTTCAATTCAAACATATCAAATATTCTTTTGGGCATAACGGAGGTACTAGCTCCAACATCACATAAAGCATATAAAGAGAAGTTATTTAATTTAACTTTGATCATAGGATCCCAACTATCATCTAGCTTCCTAGGTATGGAGGCTTCTACTCTAAGATTCTCCTCCCTAGCTTTGATAAGAGCATTTGTGATATGCTCCGTGAAGGCAAGATTAAGTGTGCTAGTGTGGGGGTCTCTAGACATTTTGTGTAGTAAGCTAATAACTTCTGAAAGGGTGAAACTATCAAAATCAATATCACTACTATCAAAGGTGGTAGTAGTGTCATCTAGGCTCACTTCTTTGAAACCCTCTATGTTCATAGGAGTTTCTTCATCTACGGTTGAGGTATTAGCATCACCATTAATAGGTCCAACGGGACTAGGAGTGCATTGGGTGCTAATAGTTTGAGTGTCCTCAACAATTTGGATAGTGGCAACTATGTGGTGTGTAGGAAGGCTCTTAATTCTATCTTCTTCCTCTTTTTCTCTAGCCCATCTTTCTTTGAGTTTAGCCATCATCCTAATGTTTTCATTGATTTGTAACTGGATAGCATTAATAGGAGTGGCCTTATTCTCCTCAAGGGGGGAGGTTCTAATTTTAAGCATCTCAATATCAAGGGCTAAGCTTTCTACCTTCAAAGAGAGATTATCTATTTTGCTAATTTCTCCTCAACATTTTTGTTGAAGGCTTTTTGGGTAGTGATAAAGTCTCTAAGCATGCTTTCTAATTCAGAAGAGGGGTTCTTGTTGCTAGGGTAAGTGTTGTTGTTCCCATAATTGGATGGAAACGGTCTAGGATTGCTAGCAAAATTACCCCTATAAGCATTGTTGTTGAAGTTGTTTCTAGCAATAAAGTTCACATCTACTTGTTCTTGAGAAACCAAAGAATTTAAAGGAACATCATGAGGATCAATAGAGGGTTGCTTGGTAAGTAGAGACATAATTAAGTCAACTTTTTCGTTGAGGGAGGTAATTTCCTCGACAGAATTTACCTTCCTACCTATTGCAGCGCGTTTGGTGTGCCATTGGGAATAATTGGTCATCATCTCATCAGGAAGCTTTGTGGCAGCACCAAGTGTAGTTGACATAAAGGTTCCTCCCGCGGCCGAATCTAACAGGTTCCGTGAGGTAAAGTTCAAGCCTGCATAAAAAGTCTGGATAACCATCCAAGTAGTCAAACCATGTGTAGGACATTTATTAACAAGAGATTTCATTCGTTCCCAAGCTTGGGCAACGTGTTCATTATCCAATTGCTTAAATTTCATAATATTACTCCTCAATTGGATAATCTTAGCAGGAGGGTAGTACTTTCCTATAAAAGCATCTTTGCACTTATCCCAAGAATCTATGCTATTTCTAGGCAAAGATTGAAACCAGATTTTAGCATCTCCCCTTAAATAAAAAGGAAAGAGCTTGAGCTTAACAACATCACCTTCTACTTCTTTATACTTTTGCATATCACATCATTCAACAAAATTGTTCAAGTGTAAAGCATCATCATCTCCAGCACCAGAGAATTGATCTCTCATAACAAGGTTTAGCAAGGCAGGTTTAATTTCATAAGAGGTAGCTGAAGTGGCAGGTGTGGCAATGGGAGTGCAGATAAAGTCTTGGTTGTTGTGACTAGTGAAGTCACACAACTTGGTGTTTTCAGTGGAACCCATAGTAGCAGCAAGTGTGGCAGATTTTTTTGTAGTTTTTGATAAAAGACACAAAGATAAAAACTGAAAGATAAACTAACAAGACTAAAAAACAAAGGTAAAGGGTAGTGTGCAACTCCCCTATCTTAGCACTCGGAGTCCCCGGCAACGGTGCCAGAAATTCTCTTTGCTTAGCGGCTTCCCTCCCTTCGTTGGTGAGCCCCAAGTGGAAGGCGTGATGCAGTTTAGCAGCGAGTTTCCCTCAGTGAAGATACCAAGGTTTGTCTCCCGTAGGACTCCGGATATGATAAGTAGGTGTCAGCGGCGCGACTGGCGTGGACCTGCACACAAACACAGATAACTTTGTTCCCAACGAAGTTCAGAGAGGTTGTCAATCTCTCCGGTCTTGCTGTTCACAAAGGGTAAAACGCAAGTGATAATGATAGCAAGTAAAAGCAGAAAAGTAAAGATAGATTGAAACATTAATAAGGATATGGACCGGGATACGTGATGTTCTCTAGTGATTTCTCTCTCCCAAAAAGACGATAAAACTGCTATGCGAGGTAAACAAATTACAGAAAGGCAATTGACAGGATTATGAACGCACCGCAACGCTAACTATGCTACAAAAGAAAGGAAGAGGTTCAAAATCATGGGCAGTACGCCAAAATAAGTAGACCGAAATCCATCTGCATCTACTACTAATCATCCACCTTGAGATATCTATCCAGAACATCTCGCTGGTATTAAGTTGCGAGCCCCACCCAAAGTGTAAACCCAAAGCAACAGAAAACTGCAATAAAAGAACTTTGCGTAAAGTAAATAATCCTTGTGACCGCGGTCACAAGCACCGTTGTTTTCCCCCTTGTGGCAACAGCACATCCCCGAGACTCATGTTTCTGTCACTCAAGCGTGTCATCAGGGAGGCATGAACCCACAATCTAGCACAACGCTCCCTCTTGGAGTCACAACCTACTACTTGGCCAAAGCAATAAACAACAACGGAGAACATGCAAGAATTACTTAGGAACAAAAATATAAAAGATCAAGACCAAATATATTACTCTATCACAATCTGAACATAATCTCATAATCCATCAGATCCGATCAAACTCAACATAGCAATTGCAGAAATATTACAAAGGTGCCTCGATCATGTAGGGCAGCTCACGAGGTCTAAACAATGAAGATCAAAGAGGGGAGGAGAACATCACATAGCTACTGATGACGGACCCATGGTCCAAGAAGAACTACTCATAGGACATCCAGGGAGCATCCATGGTGGATAGGAGACTCCCGGAGGTCAATCCTCGCTCCGGCACGGTGCCGGGAAGAGGTCTTCTGGTGCTCCCGATCTTGGAAGCGCGGCGGCGGCGGAACAGAGGTGAGTTCGCGGAATAGGGTTCCTCTTCTGGAGTTTTCCCGTGACGGGGGATATATAGGCGAAAGGGGGCAGCCAGAGGTGGGCCAGGGGCCCCAGGCGCCCCCCTGGCGCGACCAGGGGTGGGGCCGCGCCAGGTGGCCGCCTGGACCCCCCCCCTTGGCCCCCCTCTGGCCCCTCCCGGGATTTTCTCGAAGCTTCCGTCACTCTGATTTTTTATCTGAATTTTCCCGAATTTTTCTGGCACTTTTTATATGGGGGAAAACTGAAATAGAAAAACAGCAGAAAATAGGAACTGGCACTGGGGTGCACTGAGTTAATAGGTTAGTCCAAATATGATCAAAAATGTATGAAAGTGTATCTAGATCATAGCAATATCACACAAAACATGCATGGAACGAGCAGAAATTATAGATACGTTTTGGACGTATCATCGGCGCCATCTTAGCGGCCTTGCTGGGAGCTGCACCAGAGGAGGAGCTGGTCGCCGAGGCGCGCTTAGTGGGCACCTTCGGAGGCTTGGCCCGAGGAGATGCATCAGAATCATCAACCTTTGAGACACTATCGTCATCGCTCCATTCGGCTAAAAACTGCTCAAGGGAAGGGTCAGGCGTACCCCCTTGAGCTGTAGGTCGGGTGTCGGTGTTCTGGGGGTCGGCGGCCTCGGCGTCGGCATCATCAGTAGGATCTTAGGATTTGAAGGACTCTCCGGAAGATTCGCCGTCATCGGCGTCGTCGTCATCGGACTCGGAGGGAGAAGTCTCACCATTATACTCAAAGTCCGCGGGGTCATCTTCCTCGCGGTCGGGGGCGTACGTGCCAGCCACCTGTCCGTCTTCCATCAAGTCGGACCAAAGGAAATGCTGGGCAAGAAGAAGAAAGTGATCAGAGAAGCTAAGTAAGAGGAAAAAGCAATCGGAGAAACGGAGCAATCGGAGCATACCAGAGGCGGTTTCTGTTGGCGGGTGAGGTACTCAAGGCCGAAGCGGAAAGGGTCAGGCAAAGGACTGGATGTGATAGCCTTTACCCTGGTGCAGAGGTCTTCGTTTTTCACTCGCCACGTGGAGAGCCAAGTGGGATCTCGGGGCCCGACATATCGTAGATACGGTGCACTCGGCGCTGCAGAGGGAGCACTCGGGCTTGAAGCCAAGCAGCAACAAGGTCAGTCGGAAGGAGTCCCTTCTGCTCTAGTTGGGCGATCCTGGCGACTTGGGCATCAACGTCGCAGTCGCCGGCATCATGCTTCAGCGACCATTGGTGTTTCTCAGTCAGCCGGGCGAGGGAGAACTCGGGTAGGTTCAGGAGATCGGGACCTTGATCGGGTGACTTGACGTAGAAGAAGGAGGTCTGCCAGTTCTTGCACGACTGGACGATCTCGGGACTTTTGTACCTAGGCTTGCCGGCTGCGACAAGGCAACTGCCGCAGTCGGTCATATCAGTCGGAAATTTCGGCTCGCCACCTGATGCATGTAAAATGCAAACATGAACTTTGCATGTTATTACTTGTTTTTCCTACATATTAGCAACTTATATTCATGTTTTATAATGATTTGGGGGATTTTCTAAACAATCCCCCTTCTTTTGGTTCTAACCCTGTTTTTCCAGAAAACGTACTTTTTAGTGTTTCAGACTTTCCGGGAGCTTCGGGACTCCAAAAAGGGCAAGGCCAAAGAGCACGGTTCAGAATTTTCGAGATGAAGACCATGGGCCAAAGTAGAGGGCCAAAAGGCCAACCAGGTGGCAAAGAGGACCCTCCATGCGGCCAGATTCCTTGGCCGCGTGAGAGGCCCCCTTTTTGCCCCCGTGGCTCCGATGCCGTTGATCTTTCTTCTCCCGAGTGTCTCGTGACCTAAAAACGACTATATAAAGGGTCCCCTGGCCTTTTCGAGGAGGGGGCGGCGCCGAGAGACGAAACCATGAAACAGAGAGACAGAAGGCTGCCGCCGGAGAAGATCGGAGGGGGGAAACGCCGCCGGGATCACCCCCGGAGGGCTCCACCCTCCTCCGGCGTGTTCATCATCAACATCTACAGCAAGATCAGCTCCATCTCTCCACTGTAATCTCTTGGCAAACACGATGTATGATGCAATACTATATTCCCTTGATGTATTGTGTCTCCCCGTCTATGTTTGAGTAGTGAATTGTTCTTGGCAATGGTGAAATAGTTCGTTGATTGGTTGCATACAAGTTTGTTATCTTCTATGATTGTCTTTATGTACAATATACGAGTGCACGCATATGTTGGGGAATGCATGTAAGGTGATCACCGGTAGCACAATGGAGTGGTGGTGACTTGGGAATGACAGTAACCTGAGACCGAGCCACAAAGTTAAGTTATTGGGGGATATATATAGGGGACCTTAGAACGTAAGGCTATGGTGGGACTTTATGTCTTAATCAATCTTGTGCAGTCATTTACTTGGCCACATGATCCATCATAAGGGGTTGTAGATCATTTACTTGACTATACCTATTCATGGCTCCTTCCTAGAAGAAACAACTAAGACTAAAACATGTGCTTCACCAATTGTGACAACCACACGAACGAAACACCTATTGCTAGAACACTTTCTCCCTTGAGATACTTGAGATATTTGCTGCTTGCTACTTGTGAAACTTGCTTAGAAACTTGCTTTAGAAACTTGCTCTAGGTTTACTTGCATTTTAAAATTGCTTCACTAGTTACTAGACAAACCACACTCCACGTCACTTGATTTTAATTAGTTAGTTCCTTTTAGTCAAACTTATTACTTTGCATAAACAGCCATATAAGAGGGTTATAGGGCTTTAGAGAATAGATAGCTTACCTTCAGCTCCTCGTGGGTTCGACACTCAAATACTTATCGAAAGGTACTACAATTGATCTCCTGCACTTGGGAGTCATCACCACCTTCCGTGGCAGCCGGCACCACAGCTCCCGTCCGAGCATTGTGGGCTCGGAGGTTGAAGAATCGCTTCCAGAGAGCGATGCTTAGGCGGCAGCCGAGATACCCCTCACACAGCGTGACGAAGCCGGAGAGGATCATGATGAAGTTCGTCGCGAGATGATGTGGTTGCAGGCGATGGAAGTCGAGGAAATCTTGGAAGAAGGTGCTGGCGGGGAGTCCGAATCCACGCTCGAAGTGAGCAAGGAAGACGACCCTCTCGCCAGCACGCGTGTGGGGCACGACCTCTGCGCCGGGGGCACGCCACTGGACTTCAGCCGGCATCTTGCGAGCGCGAACCAGAGCTTGGATGGCGCCAGCGGTGACCGTGGAACCTTTCCAGCACCCGCGGCTCGCCTGAGAGGTGTCTCGCCGGGGCGCCATGGAGCTCGCGGGCGGAAAGAGAAGGAGAACGAGGAGCTAGCGGCGAGAGATTACCGCGGTAGCGGAGCAGCACGCGAGTGTGCGGCCGGAGCGGATCCCGTGCGCGGAGGCGGAGAGGCGAGCGCGACGGAGAGCTTCAGGTGGAGCAGCAATGGCGCGCGCGAATAGCAAGAGGTGGAGGAGGAAGAAGGCGTCTGGAAGAAGGAAGAGTCCAAGGCCCCTCCCTGTGGCTTATATGGGAGGCGCAGGTGGGGAGTGGGATCCGGTCGCGGCCGTGTGGCCTGGTGTGGCCTAGCACACAGGAAGGCCAATCGGCAGACCAGCGCAAGAAATCCTAGCACGGGAGGCGAGGCGTGTGACGTGGGGGTCGAGGCCTGCAGTTATGTCAAGTCGCGCGTGGGTCGTGGGCCCCGGTCCATTGACTGTATCCCGGGAGAATCGGAGGTAACCGTTGGAAGGTAATCGGCGAGGGATTTTATTCTCAAAAACTGAAGACAGAAATCGGAGATGATTCAAATCAGATCGGATGAAGTCTTGGCCAGCCGAGTGTGAGCTCCGAGTCGGTTAACGAATTCGGAGTGACGCACTCGATGAGGCCATAGCATTCGGAAGATGTGGGAGAAATATTGAAAACTGCAAAGGCCCCGCAGTCAAATGACCGTGGGACCTTTACAGCTTTAGGGGCTACTGTCGGGGGATTGGTACCTGGGTAGGCTCACTCAAGCGAAAGCAACCTTTCAAGACAAGGATGGACCGATGGGCTGCAGCTGGGCCGATCTGGGCAGGCGTACGTCCGATTGCTCCAAGGCAATCAGCCGTACCGAATGCCAGCAGTCGGCCCAGGCGCAACCGGCCCACCCTTTCATCACAAGACGATTATCCGATTGGCCTGCAGCTGGGCCGAGATGGGCATCGGCACGGTCGATTTCCCGGAGCAATCGACCCTCCCAAGAACCACCAGTCGGCCCAGGCGCAATCGGTACGACCTACTACCCTTGGAGAAGTTGACCCCAAGATCAGTCGAGGGTACAAGTACGAGGTCGTAATGCGCAATCCCGAGAGATTGGGGTGGCAGAGAGGCCAAGTCACATCAAAGATCTGGCAGAGATGCGATGTCGACCTCTCGGCCGATTCCGCGGACAGGACGACAAGACCGCACCTCCTAGCTCCACTGTTCATCATCATGCCCTATGGGTCTACGGTATGGGCCGCCGCTTGTCGGGTCCGGATCACCCGGAGAGGAGCAGTCGGTGGGACCCAGCCGATTAGAGGATGACAGCTGGGCCCAATCGGCAGTGAAGTTACCGATGTACCCCGGGATCACACTATAAGAGCCCGAGGTACCCCTCCTGCGTGGGGGACGATCCACACATTCGCACCATTACTCACATTCCCCTCAGTTCATTCACTGCTTGTAGTTACTCCTCAGGGAAGAAGGAGAGAGCCTTGCCCACGGCGGCGCTCACCTTCCCCTAAGAAGATAGAGAAGCAGTTATTGTAGTCCAGTTCTATTGATATATAAGAGACAAGCAGGAGTAGGGGTGTTATCTCTACGGAGAGCCCCAAACCTGGGTACATCGTGGTGTCCGTCACCGTGTTTGTGCCCAACCCGATTCCGGCACCATCGACATCTTTCTTCCTCGCGTCTTCCCCTCACTTTAGCCATCCCCATGGCATCTAGAGTCACATATCGACAACAACTCAATCACCTCTTATGCTAGACATCTTTCGAGGAACGACTCCCAAGATGGGGATGATCACATCCCCTAAATCTCCTTTGTTTATCACTACCAAAGTCTTCTGGTTTCTCATAAACAAAGCGTGAAGGAGGATTTGTTGGTTGTGATTATCTTTTGTGAGCTGGGCACACTCATGCCAGTCCCTTCTCGTATTAGGGCTTTGCAGATTAGACAGGCAATCCCGGGATAAAACATGTCTAACATAAGAAGGTCATGAATTAGCTACTACTTCCTCATGAGCTAAAGCAGAGGCACAACACAAGAGTGTTTTTGAATAATTTCAAGATGGTACAAGAAAGTCTTTGTTAGGATGGCCGGTAAATACCACATAGGAAGGTATGGTGGACTCATATGGAAAAACTGGGTTCAAGGATTTTGGATGCACAAGCAGAAATCCGCTTAGTGCGAGCGAAGGCTAGCAAAAGACTGGTAAGCGACCAACTAGAGAGCAATAACAGTCATAATCATGCAGAGCGACAAAATAACATTGAATTGAGCATGAAAATGATATAACTATTCTAAAATTCAAAGATCATCAAGGCATAGCAGACTTTTCAGTCATAAATATGTGTAAGCATGTGCCAAGTCAATCCAACAATTCTCCAAAGGGAAATACCACTTCAGTATGCCAAACTATGAACAATGCAATGCATGTAAATCGTTTCAACAACACATTATGTACTCTAGCTATTTGAGATTAGCCACAACAAAAGCATGAATACTGGGAAAGCATTGTAAACATAGCACTATGTCGCTACAAGCTGGTCTCTAAATCATAAGTACAAGCATATGCACAAAAGTAGAAATAAAAAGAGTTCATACCGGTTTTCCTTGTTGCATCCCTTTCGTCGATCTTCGTGATTACTGCCTTGTCACTTGCACGATTGAACGTAGGAAAATATAATCAAGTGCAAATGCCATCACGGACTCGAGCTGAACTCTGCAACAAAACAAAATAAAGAGAGAAAAGAAATACTTTTGGATTTTTCAAAGATTTAGCGAAAGAAAAAGAAAAGAGAAATCTTTTTGTTGTTTTTGCAAAATAAAAAAACAAAGAAGAACGAGCAAAAAATTCGAAAAGATCAAAGTGAACAAAATAAAAACGGATAATACAATGGAAAGGTGAGAAGGGAATGTACTCCCCCAAGCTTAGGCTTTGGCCTAAGTTGGTAGCAGCTACTGCCCCCAGGAGCCTCCTACTCCGGGGTAATGGTAAGTCCAGGAGTCGTATGAGCCCTCCGGTGCGTACACCGAAGTCCTCGGGTCCTTCCATGAGGAAGGCCCTGCGCTCCAAGCGGAAGAAGACCCCTCACCATGCTCGGTGAAGGTCTCTCCCTGGAAAGGTGGGAACTCACCATGCTCCTCCTCATCGGGCACAACCCCCTCCATGGGGTTATGCGGATGGTAAGAATCCATGAACTCATCGAACTGAATCTCGTTGAAGGACCATCTGTTCCTTCGAGTGTTATCAAACAAAAGTGGTGCAGGTAGACGGATCTCACGAGTAATGGTCCTTTCAAACCTCAAAATATAATCAAGGTTACCAAACTGGGAAGTAATGGTAACAAACTTATGCCTCTTCATAGCCGCAAGATCAAGACTTGTGTACGAAAAGGGAACATCATCAGGATGCGGGGTGCGCTCAAGAGACTCAAGGATAAGTGAGGAGTAAATGCCACCATATAAATCGCCTTTGTTACTGTTCGTAACAAGGCGCCGAGCAATCAAGGCACCCACATTATAATCATTCTTATCAGAGAGGGCATTCGCAAAAATAGCAAAATCTGGTGCAGAACCATTGCTCGTGTTGTCACGAGCTAACACCCCTCTAGCAACAAAATACGCAAAATACCTGAGGTGTGGAAACAGAATGCTGGAAATCTTCGGACGCTGAATGTCGGTCTCCGCCTGGCAACAAAGGGAGTTGAAGAGGGTCCTCAACTCGGAAGGCTGCATGGTCATCTTCGTTGTCTGACCAATGTTCGTCACACCTATTATATCACAAAACTGTGCCAAAGACATGGTTATAAGATCATTATAAAGTTTGAACTCGACGGTTCCAGCATCATGGTTATAACAAAAACTGTTAACAAAGCAGAAGGTGAGCTTCTTGTATTGTACCACACGGGATAATGCTAGCCGTGTCAAACCTGCATTGGCACAAAGGCCATAAAATTCCTCCTTAATTCATGCAGCTGTAAGAAAATCATCGCACGGATACATCATTGCGCATGCTGGACTTGTGTCTTCCCACAACTCCAGGGGCACATGATCTTCATTGTAGCTCACTCTAACTGCTGAGGGTGAAGCTGCATCTCTAGTAACTCGATCGGAGCGCTCAGGCTTCTTCTTCCCAAGCCATCCCTTTGATTTTCCAAAGAAACTCATTTCTGAAATTTTTGACAATTCACAAAAACAAGGATTTAAAAAAGTGAATTGAGGCAAACTACTCTACTCACTTACTGTAAGTCCAAGTATGTGATCAGAGGGGGAGGGGGTGAATGATCACTTCAAATTTTTGCATGAAACTATGAAGTGAAGCATAAATTAGCAGTAGAAGAGTTTCAAAATAAAGGTAAACATTGAAGCAGAATAGGATTGAAGCATAACATAGCGAATCAAAAGCATCAAATCAATTGCATCGAGGCAAGTCATTGAAGCAATTGATAAACTGAATGTAAGTGCGGAAAGTAAAATGAACTCTTGACTCGGCGATGTTTGTTCGACCAGTTCACACTCTGCAAAGTGCTACGTCTGGTTGGAGGGAGTTGTGATTGAACACAGGAGCTAACCTCTCTCCGTCCGTATCTCCACTGCACCAATCTCCTTGAGCTTGGTCAGTTCTTCACTCGTGGTTGATTATTGAGGAAATCACCGAAACCTTTGACAAACTGGACTTCGAGGCGACAATAACTCTTCGCTCTCTGAAGAACAACTCTCTAACCGTCTAGGAGAATTGCAGTTCTCCAAGATAAAAAGGCTAGCAAACTTCTTCCTAAGTCATAATGAATCAACTCAGATCAATAGGACTTATGCTTCGGTGGATGGGTTTTTGGTTTGCTTCGGTGGGGTTGCTCTCTCTTCACTGTAAGGAAATATTCTTGGAGCAGCCACCGGCCAATGAGGGCGGGGGTGGCGTATTTATAGGTGGATTTCCCTAGGTGCGAAATGACTGAAGTGACCCGATGTGACAGCTTGACACCTGTCCCCAACGGTCATATTTCCAATCAAAGCGCAACTTTACTTGCGGTCCAAGTAAAGCTGACTCACGGACTTGGTTCTGCTTCAGTAGCCGAAAGAACTAAGTCTGAATCAAAATATCCAATCAAATCAAACTTAGTACCTTTGGGATACCACAGTCCCAAAGAAGGAGTATGTGCTAGATATCGAAGAATTCGCTTCACAGCAATATGATGTGATTCATTCGGATTTTCCTGAAAAATAGCACAAATACAAACTGATAGCATAATGTCAGGTCTAGATGCACATAAGTATAAGAGTGAACCTATCATAGACCGATACTTCTTCTGATCGAAGGGTTTCCCTTTCTCATCTGCATCAAGAAAACCATTTGTAGGCATGGGAGTTCTGATGGTCTTGCATTCAGCAAGATCAAACTTCTTCAGGCAATCCTTCAAATATTTCTCCTGTGAAATAAAGGTGCCATTCTTCTGTTGGCGAATTTGAAGTCCAAGGAAAAACTTCAATTCACCCATCATAGACATCTCATATTTCTTCGACATCATTCTTGCAAATTCTTCGCTGATTTCAGTGTTAGTACAGCCAAAAATGATATCATCTACATATATCTGACACACAAATAGATCATTGTTATATGATCGAGTGAAAAGAGTGGGGTCAGTGGTTCCTGGTTTGAAGCCTTTCTTCAGGAGGAAATCCTTCAATGTTTCATACCAAGCACGAGGTGCTTGCTTCAGTCCATACAAAGCTTTGTGAAGCCTGTACACCATATCAGGATTCTTCGAGTCTTCAAAACCTGGAGGCTGCATAACATATACTTCTTCTTCTATCTCACCATTAAGAAAAGCACTTTTGACATCCATTTGATATAGCAATATATTTTTGTGGTTAGCAAAAGCAAGCATGACACGAATGGATTCGAGACGGGCTACTGGAGCATAGGTTTCACCAAAATCAATCCCTTCGATTTGGGTGTAACCTTGTGCTACCAATCTAGCCTTATTTCTTACCACAATACCATCTTCATCTTGCTTGTTGCGAAATATCCACTTTGTGCCAATAACATTGTGCTTCGTGGGATCTGGCCTGTCAACAAGTGACCAGACTTTGTTCCTTTCAAATTGGTGAAGTTCTTCCATCATAGCCAATAACCAATCAGGGTCCTTCATGGCTTCATCATATTTGGAAGGCTCTAGCATAGAAACAAAAGAAAAACTTCCACAGAAGTTAGCCAAACGAGTACGGGATCGAGTAGTGGGACGACCTGGTTGATTGATATCTTCGAGGATCGAATCCACATTAACTCTTCTTCGAACTCGTGATAACGTAGTATCATTTGCTTCAGGCTCAGCTTCTGCTTCAGGATCTGCATCAGCTTCGGGATCTGCTTCACCTTCAGCTTCAGCATTTCCTTCAAGATTAGCATTTCCTTCGTTCCCTTGTCCTTCTTCGTCCTGTTCACCATTAGCTTCAGGATGTTGATCTCCAGCGCCCCGGCCTATGTGTGGGAACATTGGACCATCATCATCCCTAACAGCTTGTCGTGGATTGGCTTCAACAGGGCGAATCTCACCAATAGCCATGGACCTGATCACTTCATCAAGAGGAGGTTCATCTAGATCATGAGGCAAATGCTCTTTTTGAGAGCCATTAGTTTCATCAAACCTCACATTTACAGTTTCCATAACTTTCCCAAAGTGAGAGTTATACACTCTGTAAGTGTGAGAGTTTGAGCCATAACCTAGAAGAAAACCTTCATGTGCCTTAGGGGAAAATTTGGAGCTATGATTCATATCTCTAATAAAACATGGAGCACCAAATACCCTAACATATGAGACATTTGGTTTGTTACCAGTAATAAGCTCATGTGAAGTTTTCTTCAAGAATTTGTGAAGGTAAACCTTGTTGATGATGTGACATGCAGTGTTGATTGCTTCGGCCCAGAACCTAATAGGAGTCTTGTATTCAGCAAGCATAGTTTTGGCCATCTCAATAAGAGTTCTATTCTTCCTTTCAACTACACCATTATGTTGAGGTGTATAAGCAGCAGAGAACTCATGAGTAAAACCATGATCATCAAGAAAATCTTCAATATGAGTATTTTTTAACTCAGTTCCATTATCACTTCGGATATGCTTCAAAGATAATTCATATTCTGTTTGAGCTCTCTTAGCGAATGACTTGAAGATTTCAACCACTTTTCTCTTGTCATCCAAAAAGAAAACCCAAGTATAACGAGAGAATTCATCTACAATAACTAGACCATATTTGTTTCCTCCCAGGCTTGCATAATTTTGAGGACCAAAAAGATCCATATGAAGCAATTCAAGAGGACGAGTGGTAGTCATGATAGTCTTCGCTGAATGATGTTTCTTCGTAATTTTACCAGCTTCACAAGCACTGCAGAGACGATCCTTATCGAATTTTACTTCGCTAAGGCCAATAACATGCTTCTTCTTCACAAGATTATGAAGATTTCTCATCCCTGCATGACCAAGTCTTCAATGCCATAACCAACCAGATGAAGCTTTTGCCATTAAGCATGTGGATACAGCAGGGCCCGAAGAAAAATCAACAATGTATAAATCTCCCTTTCGGTAACCCTCGAAGACAAACGTATAGTCATCCTGTGAAAAGACAACGCAACGCGAAGCAGAAAATAGAACAAGCATACCCATATCGCATAATTTTGAAATAGACATAAGTTTATATCCAAGAGATTTGACTAGCATAATCTTGTCAATGTGCTTATCTTTCGATATGGCAACCTTACCCAAACCTAACACTTTACCTTTGTTGTTATCACCGAAGGTAATGTACTTCTGAGAAGATTGAGATAGTTTTTCTTCGGTGAATAACTCCTTGTCTCCGTTCATATGATTTGTACAACAATTATCCATGACCCATTCAGATCCACCGGAGACATAGCCCTGCAGAAGAATTAGTTCTTCTTAACCACCCACAAACGAGCAGGTGACTGAGAAGATGTTGAAGCACTGGTTGAAGCAATATTAAATCGAACAGGAGTGTATTTCTTCGGTGTACCATCAAGCACACCATAAATGTAAGTCCTCTGCGAATGGTTAGCATAAGAATGAGCATATGCAATCTTAGTATGATTATTATGAGGACGATACGTATGGCGACCAGTACGATAGTATTGCTTCTGCGGAACATTTGATTCGGGCACCAATGGATCATTTCTCGTCTCAAGAGAATAGAAATGATTCAGTGGTACCGAAGGCTTTCCCTGCATAGTATGGTTAGCAGGCAGTTTTTCCACAAGTGCTTTCTGCACCCATATCTGCCTCTTATAGAAGCCATTCTTCGGTGGAGTACCTACATACTCAGCTGTAACTTTTCCCTGTTCATCTTTCATGAGTTTGTAGTCTAAATCAAGTGATTCATCCACAATGGCTTTGTTCATTTTGCAGTCGAAACCTGAAAGGTTAGCAATATCAATGGGTTTCTCCTTCGCTAGAACCCAAACAGTCTTAGGATACTGCTCAGGCTCCCAATAGGTGCCATCAGGGTTTATCTTTCTCTCGAAACCAACACCCTCATTTCTGGGATTCCTGTGAAGGAGAGCCTTCCTCAGGATATCACAGAGATATTGGTGTCCTTGCACACTTTTGAACATGCCTGTTTCAAATAAGTTTTTCAACCTGAGGAGTTCCTCGGTAACAGCAGGATTTTCCTCATCAGAGGCATTAGTATCATCAATAACAATAGGAGCTTTCCCTTTGGAATCAGTTTTGCTTCGTTCCAAACAATCCAAACAAGGTGATTCAGTTTTATGATTTGCTTCAGAACCTTGTTGAGCCATGAGAGAGAGATTGACATTTTCCAATTCTTCATGAGACTCTTTCAGTTTTTCGAGAGCCATTTTCCTCTGAAGAAATTCATAGGTGAGCTTCTCATAATCAACTGAAAGAAGATCATGCCGAGAGGATAATTCTTCAAACTTCTCCTTCAGAGCAGCATGCTCATTAGTTAAAGTCTGACCTTTCTCAATCTCATCGATCAACAATGTTTCTGATTTCTTAATGGTTTTGCTTAGTGAATCAAGTTCATCTTGTTCGATTGAAGCAATTTTAGCAAGTATAGCATAGCTTATCTTTGAATCACTTTCATATGAGGAACAATCAGAAGTATCATAGTTTGATTTGGATAAAGATACCTTTGCCTTGGCCATGAAGCATTATGCAGGAATTTCATCTTCACTACTGTTGTTGGTGAAGAATGAGCTCGAAGCATTAGTTGAAGCATCTGCCGAAGCGAAAGCCAAACCAGCAACACCATCTGATTCAGACCCAGACGCAGACCTTGAATCTTGTTCAGCTTCAGAACCAGAGGCTTCGTCTTCAGAGTTCATCTCCTTTCCTAGATAGGCCTTGGCACGGTGAGAGCCGCTTCGACGAGACGAGTGAGTCTTCGATGAAGAACCCTCACGCTTCTTATGATACTTCTTCCTCTTATCATCATCAGAATATTTCTTCTTTTCTCTTTTCGAACTAGAATCATGTCCCTTAGACTCAAGGCTTCGGGAAGATCTGTGGGACTTTGATGAAGAGTCTCTGAGTGAATGCTTCGATTTGTTCTCAGCTTCCCACAGAGGGCAATCAGCAATGTAGTGACCTGGTTTCTTGCACTTGTAGCAGCAATTGTCCTTCAATGGAGAGCTTCTTGAGGATGAACGGTGAGAAGAATGACTTGAGCTTCTTGAAGGATAACTCTTCTTGGGTGAAGAAAAACCTTTTCTCTGAAAGCGATTGAAGCGTCTCATGATCAGTGCTAAATCTTTTCCAATGCTTGCAGGATCATCTGATTCGACACCTGAAGCAGAACTGACTTCGGGTGAAGAATGACGCGAAGCTTTTGCTTTCAAGGCATGAGATCTCCTTCGAGAACCATTTATGTCACGTTTCTCTTCTTCTTCCATCTCAAAGGTATTGAGTCTCTCAAGAATATCATCGGCGACAAGACGTCTGAAATCAGTCCTTTCCTTTATCATCAGCACAATGTGATCAAACGAATCATCCAATGAGCGAAGCAGAGTTCTAACAACTGAGTGAGGAGTAATGTCATAAGCACCAAGTGAGATCAATTCATTTGCAAGAGCAGTGAGTCTGCTGTAAATGGATCTGACTTTTTCACCCTCATTTCTCTTGAATCGATAGAATTTGCTTCGAAGTGTGTCAATTTTGGCATCCTTCTGGGTAGAAACACCTTCACCAATCTTCTCAAGATAGTCCCAGACACCTTTGGCCGAAGGAATATTCTTCACTTCATGATACTTCTTTGGTGTCAAATGATTGGTAGTGAAAACCCAAACTTCAGAATCAAGATCAATCAGCTTCGCTTCTTGAGGAGTGATGGCGTTCTCATCTGCAACTGTAACTCCATACAAGACAACTTGCCAGCCAGTTGAGTTGATAGCCATAATATTTCTCTTCATCTTGTCCTTCCAATATGGATATTCCTTTCCATTGAACACGGGTATGGGTTCACCGGAGCGAATGGCTGTGAAAGACATACTTGCAAAACACTCTAGGAGGTTAATCCAAATAAAGAGTGACTAGCTCTGATACCAATTGTAAGTCCAAGTATGTGATCAGAGGAGGAGGGGGTGAATGATCACTTCAAATTTTTGCATGAAACTATGAAGTGAAGCATAACTTAGCAGCAGAAGAGTTTCAACAGAAAGGTAAACATTGAAGAAAAACAGGATTGAAGCATAACATAGCGAATCAAAAGCATCGAATCAATTGCATCGAGGCAAGTCACTGAAGCAATTGATAAACTGAATGTAAGTGCGGAAAGTAAAACGAACTCTTGACTCGGCGATGTTTGTTCGACCAGTTCACACTCTGCAAAGTGCTACGTCTGGTTGGAGGTGTTGGATAAGTGCCCTAGAGACAAATTAATAAAGATATTTGTCACATATCCGTTTTGTTCATAATACGTTTTATACTGTGCTATAACTGTATTACTTGGAAATACTAATACATGTGTAGTATAAAACATGGTCCGTAGTTTAACTCGGGTAAACTATCTCATTGGGCAATTGATTGATCAAGCTTTCCTGATCATGGCGACACTTAAGTCCATTGACAATGAGATCATATCATTAGGGGAATGATGTGATGGATGGACACCCACCTAAAGTAATACAATGTGATCGAGTCACATAGTTCAGCGTTGCTATGACTTTGTAACGTATGACTTAGTCCTTAGACCGCAATGATCATACGTAATTGTCATCTATGAGGAGACTTTGATTTGTATCCCACCGCCTGACTGAAATATGCTGGCTATAACGGTGCACTTTGGGTATTCCGAAATAGATGGTTGATGAGTATGTGAATAGATCAGAGCGGGATTTGTCAGTCCTTGTGACAGGACAGGTACTCTGGGCCCACTCGGTGACATTGCATCAATAGCTTGCAAGAAAGTGACTAGGTCACAAGAGATGCAATGATCATGGACGAGTAAACTTGTTTGTTGTGAACGAGATGTGAACACGGTATGTAGGATAACGACGATCAAACCTCGGACAAACAAAGTACCGCAGCACAAAGGGATTAAGTCGTATCGTTAACGGTTTTCCAAAAGCGATCGAAGTTCATTCGATGGAAGCGCAGGGGCTGTCAAGGATTGTAACCAGGTCCAACTGACTAGTCATTGGTCAATGAGAAGAGTCTCGACCATGTCTGTTGTTTCCCGGACCGTTAGGGTGTCACACTTAAGGGGCAATCGATGCTGGGACAGAGTCGGGATCATCGGTGAAATAGGAGAAACCACCGGAATAGTTCCGGGAGAGAACGGAAGTTGTTCCGGATATTTTGAAAGGTTCAAAATAATGTTTAATTATATTTAATAATGTTTTAGTATTTAATTATCTGAATTAAATATTAAAATATATTTAAATTAATTAATTAAATGGAAAAAGGAAAATGGGCCTCTTAGGGCCCATTAGGGGAGGAGGGGGTTCCCCCCTTGGGCTTGGCGCCAAGGGTGGGGCCCATCCCCCCTATGGCCGGCGCCCTCCCCCCCCCTTGGGGGTTTAGTCCCACATGGGGGAGGGAAGGAGGATCACACCCCCCCCTTGGCCTATATAAGGAGGGGTAGACCCCCCTTTTTCCATCATCTCATTGAGTTCTCTCTCTCTCTCTTTCTCCATTTCCGGAAGTGGACTCCCCTTGTTAGGAGTCTGCACCAGGATTGGAGTTCTCCACCATAAGGCAGGCCGTCGCTCTGCTAGAGTCGGGATCCGAATCCGTCTTCTTTCCGCTGCTCGCCTGGTTCGGAGCCCGGAGGGAACATCGGTTGCACTGTACGTGTGTAATTTCTTCGAGGCACTACACCTGTGGTGCTACTTCGTCGCTGGAGGTTTACCGGGAGTCATCCTCGCCGGTGGTGGTCTTCTACACGACAGGGAGGTCGTAGTTCTGAGTCTACGCCAACCACATTCGCAAGAACGTTTCCCTCTTTCGGTCTTCAAAGGTATGAACACCGATTCCCTCCATTACATTACATCGCCATAGCATAGATCTTGGGTTCGGGTACCGTAGGTATGAAAAATTTGTGTTTTCTGCCCCGTATCCCAACAGGAGGGACTTGTGATTGAACATAGGAGCTAACCTCTCTCCGTCTGTATCTCCACTGCACCAATCTCCTTAAGCTTGGTCAGTTCTTCACTCGTGGTTGATTATTGAGGAAATCACCGAAACCTTTGACAAACTGGACTTCGAGGCGACAATAACTCTTCGCTCTCTGAAGAACAACTCTCTAACCGTCTAGGAGAATTGTAGTTCTCCAAGATAAAAAGGCTAGAAAACTTCTTCCTAAGCCATAATGAATCAACTCAGATCAACAGGACTTATGCTTCGGTGGATGGGTTTTTGGTTTGCTTCGGTGGGGTTTCTCTCTCTTCACTGTAAGGAAATATTCTTGGAGCAGCCACCGGCCAATGAGGGCGGGGGTGGTGTATTTATAGGTGGCAATCCCTAGGTGCGAAATGACTGAAGTGACCCGATGTGACGGCTTGACACCTATCCCCAACGGTCATATTTCCAATCAAAGCGCAACTTTACTTGCGGTCCAAGTAAAGCTGACTCACGGACTTGGTTCTGCTTCAGTAGCCGAAAGAACTAAGTCTTCGCTGGTGAAGCATTACCTAGTGCACATGAGATTTCTCAACTCTGGCTACTCACTGGTTTGGATTCGATCTGAGTCTTTTCACCAAAACTTTCGGAGTACAATTATTAAACCCCTCTTGATAGTACGGTTATTCCTATGACTCAAGGAAGTGAAAAAGAACTACGCAAAAACAACTAAGTCTTGCGCCATCCATGTCATCTCCTTCGATGAGACGTGCTTCAGGATTCCTTATCTTTTTAGGGGTCGACATCCGTCATGAGCTTCACTCCAGAGGATATGCTTCAGTAAATGTGTAAATCTTCGTTGAAGCTTTATCACCAACCTATAACTTCAGGAACCTAACCATCTGTTTTACACTAGAAAACATGTCAGTTCCTCTACTGTTTTGCCCAATAATATCCAAAACTCATGGGGGTATAACTTTGCTCTTACACTTACCTAAGGCATAAGCTTGCATCAAAACTTGGAAAATAAATTTCTACACATGCATGCAAGCTCATATGAACAACACCAAGAGCTACTAAATACTCACAAATGAAGCCACCAGTCAAAAATCTAATTGGAGGGGTGAAGGAGTTACATACCAGGGAGTATTTTCCCAAAATCTCAGCTCAAATGGTGTGTCGTAGAGAGAGATCAAAATTCTGGACGGAGAGCAGCAAGAACGCAAGTTCCAGGTGCAGAACTCGTGTTTTGGGGAGGAAAGAAAGAGAGAGGAAGAAGACTCACCTGAAGGTGGGGCTGGTGGGCCCCAGGCGCCCTGTGGGCGCGGCCAGGGCGAAGGTCGCGCCAGCTGGCCTGGTCAGCCCCAGGTGCCTCTGGGTCACTCCCGGCATGGAAATTTTTTTTTCCTTTTCTGGAATATTTCTTACAACTTCACTGTTGAAAAAATTTCAGAGTTCAAAAAGCTACGAAACTTTCTGAAAACTTGGAGCAGTGATTAGAGTTGTGAAGATTCAAAAACATATAAATTTGGTACATCAAGAAAGATAAAGCTAAAAGAAATGCAAACATAACAACCTCTACTTTCTACTTATATAAAACTCATTTAATAGCAAGGTTGATCAAGTCCTACTACCAAACTAGCAATACATAGAGCAAAAAGTTTCACTTACTATGAAGCATTCATGGTACCTTTACTTTAATGGATATTGTCCCCACCATAATGGTTTTGTATTTGTGGTGCACATGTAGAGGACAATCCCAATCACCAATCTTCACGGTCTCGATATTCTCTATAGAGTTGAAGCCATGCCTTTTGTCAATCTTCTTCGGAAAATACACCGTGTGTTCTTTATCGTTCACATTGAAAGAACCCTAGCTATGTGATGTTCTCCTCCCCTCTTTGTCCTTCATGGATTAGACCTTGTGAGCTGCCCTACATGATCGAGGCACTTATGTAATCTTTCTGCTGTTGCTAGGTTGAGTTTGTTGGGATCTGATGGATTATGAGATTATGTTCAGATTGTGATTGAGTTATATATTTGATTCGCTTCTTTTATATTTATGTTCTTGAGTAATTCTTGCATGTTCTCCGTTGATGTTTATTGCTTTGGCCAAGTAGTAGGTAGTGACTCCAAGAGGGAGCGTTATGGATGATTGTGGGTTCATGCCCCCCGATGACTAGCTTGAGTGACAGAAACATGAGTCTAGGGGATGTGTTGTTGCCACAAGGGGGAAAACAACGGTGCTTGTACTTGCGGGTGCAAGGATTGTTTACTCTACGCAAAGTTATTTAATGCAGTTGTCTGTTGCTTTGAGTTTACACTTTGGGTGGGATTCGCAACTTAATACCAGCGAGATGTTCTGGATAGATATCTCAAGGTGGATGATCAGTAGGTAGATGCAGATGGATTTCGGTCTACTTGATTTGGCGTACCGCCCAAGCTTTTGAGCCTCTTCCTTTCTTTGTAGCATAGTTAGATTTGGTTTGCGCACATAACCCAGTCAATTGCCCAGCTGTAATTTGTTCACCTCGCATGGCTATTTTATCGTCTTTTGGGAGAGAGACATCACTAGTGAACATCATAGGACCCCGGTCCATAGTTCCCATACTGTTTACACCCGCTATCAATTTACTGCTTTATTTACTTTTTCGTTCCTATCACTATCATTATTATCTCGTGTGTTTTATCCTTTGTAAACAACAAGGCCGGAGGAATTGACAACTCCTCTGTACTCGTTGGGAAGCAAAGTTATTTGTTGTGTGTGCGGGTCCAGGTGAAGTAAGCAACCTTGAGTTGTGAACAGCGCCATTGTTCACTTCACCACCTTCTTGTATCTGTTGGAGTCCTACTGGTCGATCCTAAACCTTAGCATCTTCGCTAAGGGAAATTGCCGCTATGCTACATCTCAACCTTCCACTTTGGGTAAACCAACGAGGGGCGTGAAGTAAACTCTCGTGACATCAAAGAAATTTCTGGCGCCGTTGCTGGGGACTCCACTCTTCAAGATAGGGGAGTTTCACACTATCTTTTATCTTTGCTTTTTAGTCTTGTTAGTTTACCTTTCAATTTTTGCTTTAGTGTACTTTATCAAAAATCAAAAAAATAGTTATCTTGCTTGCTGCTACTATGGGTTCCTCCGAGAACACCAAGTTGTGTGACTTCACTAGTCACAACAACAGTGACTTTATCTGCACTCCTATTGCTACACCTGCTACTTCAGCACATTCTTATGAGATTGAACCTGCTTTGCTGAACCTTGTTATGAAATATCAAAAGCCTAACCATAGCAATACGATCGTTGATACATTCTTCCCTTGCGCAAAAGCGTGCGAACTGGGGTTCAGGTTTCTATCACTCCGGCAACCCACCGTAAGCATTCTTTATACACAATGCATTCCCCTAGGTCATTAATAAGGCGAAGTGTTGAGTGTTCGACTCACACAACACCACTAGGAAAATAACAACACAACTTAAATATCAAACAACACATATTACTTTAACATCATGTGACTAATAACAACTAGACTTATCCCATGTCCTCATGAACTAAAGTAACTACTCACAAGACATAAAAGAGATCATGATCAGCGGGGATAAATAGATGATAAACAATCTGGACACAATGATATTTCTCCAACAAAACTCAATAGCATTCATCACACGGCAGTAATCAACACCGGTAGAGTAGAGAGGATAGATAGTACGGATTACAACACAAGTTGAACTTGTGAGGTGAGATTGGATGGTGCTGGAGATGGTGCTGATGTTGGGGATGCTGTTGATGATGATCTCGATGATGCCCGTTACGATGGTGATGATGATAGCGATGATCTACCCTTCCGGGAGGTGGTCTCCCCGGCGGAATCTGCCCGCCGGAGATGTCTTTTCTCCTCTGTAGGTTTCCGCCATGGAGCGGCGGCGGAACTCGCGAAAACTCCCATCTATTAGGGTTTTTGGATGAAGTGCGATATATAGGCCAAAGGGGAGAGCCGGGAGTGGCCCCAGAGGTCCAGGCGCCCCCCCCCCCCCCCCCGCGCGACCTGGCTGGGGGCTTTGCCAGGTGGCCGACTGGGCACCTTGTGGCCCCCCTTTGGCCCCTCTTCGGCGTGTCTTCGTCATTCTTCTGAAAAACACCCTCCGTCGATTTTCAGGTAATTTGAACGTGTTCTTCTTCAGCAACTCAGCGCCCACTTTTTACCGCTAAATCCTACGCATGCTGCTTCGGCACCGGAAAGTTACAAACTGTGTAAAACAAGCCAAAACAACATGAGAGTAGCATCATATCATAGAATATATCAATGAATAAGAAAAAATTACTATATAAAATAGTAATGCATTTTGGACGTATCAACCTTCACACACACAAATCACTTTGCTCCCAACGAAGTTCAGTGAGGATGTCAATCTCTCCGGCCTTGTTGTTTGCAAAGGATCAAACGCAAGGGATAATAATGGTGATAGCAACTAGAAAAGTAAAAGAAGAAAATAAATTTAGCATGTAAACAGTGATGAGAATATGGACCGGGGTCCCTTGATGTTCACTAGTGATGTCTCTCTCCCAAAAGACGATAAAACTGCTATGCGAGGTAAACAAATTACAGCTGGGCAATTGGCAGGATTAAAAACACACCGCAATGCTAACAATGCTACACAAAAAGGATGAGGCTCAAAAGTATTGGCGGTACGCCAAAATAAGTAGACCGAAATCCAACTACATCTACTACTAATCATCCACCTTGAGATATCTATCCAGAACATCTTGCTGGTATTAAGTTGCGAGCCCCACCCAAAGTGTAAACCCAAAGCAAGAGACAACTGCATTAAAAACCACTTTGCGTAAAGTAAACAATCCTTGCAACCGCGGTTAGAAGCACCATTATTTTCCCCCTTGTGGCAACAACACATCCCTAGACTCATGTTTATGTCACTCAAGCTAGTCATCAGGAGGCATGAGCGACAATCGAGCATAACGTTCCCTCTTGGAGTCACTACCTACTACTTGGCCAAAGCAATAAACAGCAACGAAGAACATGCAAGAATTACTTAGGAACAAAAATATAAAAGATAAGAACCAAATATATTACTCAATCACAAACTGAACATAGTATCATAATCCATGAGATCCCAGCAAACTCAGCATAGCAAGAACAGAAAATTACAGATGTGCCTCGATCATGTAGGTAAACTCACGAGGTCTAACCGATGAAGAAAAAAGAGGGGAGGAGAACATCACATAGCTACTGATCACAGACCCATGGTCCAAGGGAAACTACTCACGGATCATCCGGGAAGCGTCCATGGTGGAGGGGAAGCTCCCAGAGGCCAATCCTCCCTCCGACAGGGTGCCAGGAAGAGGTCTGCTGGCGCTCCCGATCTTGGAAGCGCAGCGGCAGCAGAACAGAGGCGAGATCGCGAAAAAGGGTTCTGTCTTCGGAGGTTTTGCATCACGGAGAATATATAGGCGAAGTGGGGAGCCAGGGGTGCCACCAGGGGTCGAGGCGCTCCCCTGGCGCGGCCAAGCCCTAGGCCGCGCCAGGTGGCCGCCTGGGGCCCTGGTGGGTCCCCTCTGGTCCTCCTTCGGGACTCCAGAAGGTTCCGTTGCGCTGATTTTTGTTATCTGATTTTCCCGAATTTTTGGAGCACTTTTAGTATGGGGGAAACCGGAAATATAAAAACAGCAGAAAACAGGAACTGGCACTATGGTGCACTGAGTTAATAAGTTAGTCCAAATATGATCAAAAGTGTATGAAAGTGTATCTAGATCATAGCAATATCACACAAAACATGCATGGAGCAAGCAAAAAATACATATACGTTTGGGACGTATCAGCCGCTTGGGCACCTGGTGGCCCCCCTATGGCTCTTGATTTGCGTGCCTCCGTCATTCTTCTGTAAAACAGCCTCCGTTAATTTTCAGGTAATTTGGAGGTCTTCTAATTCAGCAACCCAGCGTCCACTTTTTACCGCTGAATCCTGTGTCTGGTACTTCAACATGGGAAAGTTGAAAACGGTGTAAAACAAGCAAAAACAACATAAGAACAGCCTCATAACATGAAATATATCAATGAATAGGGATGAATTACTATATAAAATAGTGATGCATTTTGGACGTATCAGCTCACAAGGTCTAATCCATGAAGAACAAAGAGGGGGAGAGGACATCACATAGCTACTGATCATGGAACCATGGTCCAAGGTGGACTACTCACGGCTCATCCGGGAAGCGTCCATGGTGATGGCAAGAGAGTGTTAATACTCTTCAAGCCCCGTTGGTTACCCCAATTGCAGGGTGAGATATAGTGCAGCGGCAAGTTTTCCCTTGGCAAAGATACCAAGGTTTGTCTCCGGTAGGACTCCGAAGGATACAAGAAGGTGGTAAAGTGAACAATGGCGCCGAGGTTGCTAGCTTCACCTGGACCTGCACACAGATACAAATAACTTTTCTCCCAACGAGTACAGAGCAGTTGTCAATTCCTCCGGCCTTGTCGTTTACAAAGGATCAACGCAAGTGATAATAATAGTGGCAACTGAAAGTAAAGACTGAAAGTAAATTGAGGGTGTAAACAATAATGTGAAGATGGACCGGGGTCTCGTGATTTTCACTAGTGATTCTCTCTCCCAAAAGACGATAAAAGTGCTAGCGAGGTAAACAAATCACAGTTGGGCAATTGACAAAATTATGAAGGAACCGCAATGCTAACTATGCTGCAAACAAAGGAAGGGCTCAAAAGCAATGGGCAGTACGCCAAGGTAAGTAGACCGAAATCCAACTGCATCTACTACGAATCATCCACCTTGAGATATCTATCCAGAACATCTCGCTGGTATTAAGTTGCGAATCCCACCCAAAGTGTAAACTCAAAGCAACAGACAACTACATTAAAAGAACTTTGCGTAAAGTAAACAATCCTTGCACCCGCGGATACAAGCACCATTGTTTTATCCCTGGTGGCAACAACACATCCCCTAGTCTCATGTTTCTGTCACTCAAGCTAGACATCAAGGGGCTGAACCCACAATCAAGCATAACGCTCCCTCTTGGAGTTGCAACAAATCACTTGGCCAAAGAAAAATACGGCAACGGAGAACATGCAAGAATTTACTCAAGAACAAAATATAAAAGAGAAGAACCAAATATATTACTCATCACAATCTGAACATAGGCTCATAATCCATTAGATCCCAGCAAACTCAGCATAGCAACAGCAGAAAATTACAAAGGTGCCTCGATCATGTAAGGCAGCTCACGAGGTCTCGAAAGTGGAAGCACAAAGAGGGGAGAGGAACATCACATAGCTACTGGTCATGGACCCATGGTCCAAGGGGAACTACTTACGGTACATCTGGGAGGCGTCCATGGCTATGGATGGTCTCCCGGAGGGGGTCTCCTCCCGGCAGGGTGCCGGGGCAGCTTCTCCAGGCAGCCCCAATCTTGGAACGGCGGTGGCGGCGGTACAGAGGCGAGTTCGCGGAATAGAGATCCGTATTAGAGGTTTCCACCCCGAGGGATAAATATAGGCGGAGGGGGGTCTCGAGGGGAACCACAGGGCAGCCAGGAGGCTCCCTAGCGCGGCCTAGGGTGGGGCCGTACCAGGGACCCTTCTGGAGTCCCTGTGGTGGCCCCCTCCGCTGCCTTAGTTATTCCGGAAGCTTCCGGGTCGCTGATTTTTTATCTGATTTTTCCGGATTTTTTGGAGCACTTTTAATGGCCGAAAAACCTGAAATACAAAAACAGCAGAAAACAGCAACTGGCAGCTGGGTGCACTGGGTTAATAGATTAGTCCAAATATGCTCAAAATTGTATGAAAGTTCAAGCAAATCATGTCAAACTCACACAAAACATGCATGGAGCAAGCAGAAATTATAGATACGTTTGGGACGTATCAGATGGTGGTGGAGAAGCTCCCGGAGGTCAATCCTCACTTCGGCAGGGTGCCGGGAAGAGGTGTTCTGGTGCTCCTGATCTTGGAAGCGTGGCGGCGGCAGAACAGAGGCGAGATCGTGAAAAAGGGTTCTGTCCTCGGGGGTTTCGGGACGAAGGAAATATATAGGCAAAGGGGGGCAGCCAGGGGGGCCACCAGAGATCCAGGCAGCCTCCTGGCGCGGCCCCACCCTAGGTCGCGCCCCCTAGCTTCCTGGGCACCCGATGGGGCCCCTCTGCCCCCCCTTCGGGCATCTGGAAGTTTCCGGTACGCTGATTTTTTATATATTTTCCCAGAATTTTTCTGGCATTTTACGTAATGGGAAAACCTGAAATAAAAAGACAACAAAAAATCTGGCACTGGGGTGCACTGAGTTAATAGGTTCGTCCAAATATGATCAAAAGTGTATGAAAGTGTATCAAAATCATAGCAATATCACCCAAAACATGCATGGAGCAAGCAGAAATTATAGATACGTCTGGGACGTATCAACATCCCCAAGCTTAATCCCTGCTCGTCCTCGAGTAGGTAAATGACAACAAGCATAATTTCTGTGGTGACATGCTACCAACCATATAATAAATTTTAAATAAAGCAATCAAGGCATGTAATTCAATTCAATTCATAACAAGGAAGAGTCTATATTAGCATTGAAACAAGCAACATTAGAACACAAAGGTGAAAGAGCTCTCACTGTCCGTGAGTCGAATGTCTCCAAATGGTGTTTGCGTGCAATAAGTGGGGGATGGGAATATGAGATAAAAACATAATAATTTTTTTGGTTTGAGAACTCAATCTACTAAAGTTTCACACTTAGTCTTCTTTGGAATTTTATCTTGACTCGTCCCCAGACCACTAGCCAGGTACAAGTCAAATTGATCCACTCCCTTTCGATATTTTGAGCACTCATGCAATGGATGAGCGTAAGCAAGAAAATTGACACTTAGGATAGAAAAGAGAGAGAGAGCGAGATGGCGGAGGAGGATGAAAAAAAGGTGCGAAAGGCTCACATCAATGAGGACAATCATAGGCGAGAGATCCAAATGATAGATATGATGTGAGGAGTAGGGATTGCAATGCAACGGATGCACATGTGACCTATGGAAAGCTCTCCAATGGAACTAGTGGGGGTGCATCCAACTTTCTTGCTCACGAAGACCTAGAGCTCATTTGAGGAGGCTCATCATTGGAATATACAAGCCAAGTCCTACAGTGTAAAGGTCCCCACATAGCTATATCCATATATGATCATCTCTATGGAGTACAAGATACAAGAGGGAGTACGAGTGTGGATCTCTGAAAAGGAATAGTAGTGTTGCCCCCTTCTCTATTTTTATTTTCTTTTTCTCTTTTTTTCTATTTTTTCTATTTTTTCTATTTTTTTGGTGGCCTCAATGGCTATTTCTATTTAACTCTCATTTGTCCTCTTTGGGATCTTTTCAATTTTATCATCTTTGGTATCTTTTAAATTTGTCTTCTTTGGGATCTTTTCCTCACTAGGGGCAACACTCTATTTTTCAAGAAGTATAGAAGATCTTTCACACTTTACAAAAGTACTCATCATAAAGAAGATGAAGCTGTCATGATGTATGCAAATGTATGCCTCTGCCAGTGTAGCAGGAACATGTATGACATGAATATCAAGTCATGAGAAGGTGGATGTTGAACGGCAATATATCTCGGAAAGGCTATGGAAATTCCTTGATAGGTAGGTATGGTGGCTGTTTTGAGGAAGGATATAAGGAGGTTTATCATGACAGAGCGTATCATGCCAAGTTTTTGGATGCACCGGCGAGGTAGGCGCCAACTCTCGGAGTGAGAAAAGGCAATGCACGGTACCGAAGAGGCTAGCAAATATGAGGAGGTGGAAATGTCAACTTTCGAATACTTACATTAGTCCGAAGAACTCATGCACTTATTATCGGTAACTCTCAATCTAATCAGGAGGTTCACAAAGAGACAAGTACCCCAAGGAGGAGTGTTTCGGGGTTTGGTTATCCTTGCGCATCCTCGACTTATGGTACGTGAGTGTACTCTAATATCTGATCCCTCCAAAGATTAGTGATCCATCTAGTAGCTAGAGTTCTCAACTAGTTTTTGTAGTTCTTGAAAATAAACACGGATTGACCAAAATATGACATTTATCACTAATATGCTAGAGCTCTTGACACCAAAAGTTCAAACATTACTCAAAATAATACCTCAAAAGTATTGCAAGTTACTACTACAATTGAATAGCAACCTCAATTACCTACTTGAAGTCAAGACACAACTCAGTGCAACAAGCCAACTCTCTAAACAAGATAAACATGAAAACTCAAGAGAGTTCCAACAAAAAACTAAACAAAATCTCTTAAAAAGATAAGCATGAAAACTAAGAGCTAAACATGACAACAGCTACGAAAAGATAAAGAACACACAACAAAAGAAAGATAAGCATGAAAATCCTATGATGTGTTCTAGTTTAAAGTGGAGCGTGTTTCTCTCCCACAAAAATAAAGCTGGGTTATAACTTGTTATGAACAGAAAGCAAAGCTAAAGAAAACTAAAAAGAAAGTAAAGAGCAAGACGCTCCAAGCATAGCACATAACGCATGAAGTGATAAAAAATATAGTGGAACGAAGGACGAACTGATAACTGTTGATGAAGAAGGGGATGCACGGGGGAATCCCCAATCTTAGACGCTTGAGTCTCCTTGAATATTTCTTGGGGGTGCATGGGGGAATCCCCAAGGTTGAGTGTTTGACACTCCCGGATCTTCTTTCATCATCTTCCCTCGCACACTTGTAAACTCCCTTCATACATAACTCATCCTAAGCTGATTGGAGAGGTTAGTACACACAATAAAACAATTTACCTCTTGAAATAAAGATTTTCTTGAAGGGCTACTGTTTCTCAAGACCGTCAAAAAGGTTTTGCAAAGAAAAAGCTAGCAAGACTTGCAAAAGTGAGGAAAGGCAAAACGTGGCAAAATATGTGAAAAACAGACCAGCAGGTAGTAAATAATTTTTTGGGGTACTTCTGCAACTCAAATAAAAAAACTCAGAACAGACGCCCGACAGCTAATTGCATAGATCACACTGTCAAAACAATTCAGATCAAAATGGCGATCTGGTGATTTATTGTGAAGTTTTTCGTCCAAGGACAGAATCTGTTTTCTGGACAGCATGTCACAACTTTTGAACCTTCTTGTAATCGGAGGCTAAACTTGGCACAAATCTTGAAAATAAAGATACAATGATGTTGCTACAGTAGTAACAATCATCAAGACCACTAAAAACAGAAGGAAAATATCTTGGGTTGCCTCCCAACAAGCGCTTTCTTTTACGCCTTTAAGCTAGGCAAGAAGCAAAAAAGATCAAGTTTTATCGAGCAAAAGAGAATAGCTAGCCCATGTAAAAGACTCAAGAGGTAACTTAATCTTCTTCCTAGGGAAGTGTTCCATCCCCTTTTTGAGAGGTAATTGAAATTTTATATTCCCCTCTTTCGTATCAATGACAGCACCAACGGTGCAAAGAAAAGGACGTCCCAAAATAATTGGACATAAGGGTTCACACTCAATGTCCATAATAGTAAAATCAACAGGAACATAATTGTCATTGACAATGATAAGAACATCGTCAATCTTCACCAAAGGTTTCTTTACGGAATAATCAACGAGACGAACACCAAAAGAACAAGGATCAAAAGGTTTCAATTCAAACATATCATACATTCTTTTGGGCATAACGGAGGTACTAGCTCCAACATCACATAAAGCATAGCAAGAGAAGTTATTCAATTTTCTTTTTATGATAGGATACCAACCATCTTATATCTTATTAGGTATGGAGGCTTCTACCCTAAGCTTCTCCTCCCTAGATTTAATGAGAGCATTAGTGATATGCTCCGTGAAGGCAAGATTTAGTGTGCTAGTGTGGGGGTCTCTAGACATTTTGTGTAGTAAGCTAATAACTTCCGAAAGGGTTCAACTATCAAAATCAAGGTCACTACTATAAAGTAAGGTGGTAGTGGTGGAATCTAGGCTTACTTGTTTGAAAGGCTCTATGTTCATAGGAGTTTCTTCTTCTACGGTTGAGGTAATAGCATCACCATTAATAGGTCCAATGGGACTAGGGGTGTGTTGGGTGCTAAGAGTATGGGTATCCTCAACAACTTGGATAGTAGCAACGGTGTGGTGTGTAGTAAGGCTCTTAATTATGTCTTCTTCCTCCTTTTCTCTAGCCCATCTTTCTTTAAGTTTAGCCATCATCCTAATGTTTTTATTAATTTTCACTTGAATAGCATTCATAGGAGTGGGCTTCCTCTCCTCGAGGGGAGAAGTTCTAATTTTAATCATATCAACATCAAGGGCTAAGTTGTCTACCTTCAAAAAGAGATTATCTAATTTGTCTAATTTTTCTTCTATACTCTTATTGAAGGCTTTCTGGGTAGTGATAAATTCCTTAAGCATGCTCTATAATTCAGAAGTGGAGTTCTTTTTTCTAGGATAAGTGTTGTTGTTCCCATAGTTGTTGGATGGGAACGGTCTAGGATTGCTACCAAAGTTACTCCTATAAGCATTGTTGTTGAAGTTGTTTCTAGAGATAAAGTTCACATCTACTTGTTCTTGAGCGACCAATGAATTTAAAGGAACATCATGAGGATCAATAGGAACTTGCTTGGTAAGTAAAGACATGATCCAGTCAAAAATTTCATTTAGGGAGGAAATCTCCTCGACAGAGTTTACCTTCCTACCTGTTGGAGCTCCTTTTGTATGCCATGGGAATAGTTGGTCATCATCTCATCTAGTAGTTTTGTGGCAGCAGCAAGTGTTTTTGACATAAAGTTTCCTCCCGCGACCAAATCTAACAGGTTCCGCGAGGTAAAGTTCAAGCCTGCATAAAAAGTCTGGATAAGCATCCAAGTAGTCAAACCATGCGTAGGGCAATTCTTAACAAGAGATTTCATACGTTCCCTTGCTTGAACTTATCCCAAGAATCTGTGCTATTCCTAGGCAAGTATTGAAACCAAATTTTAGCTCCTCCTCTCAAGGAGAAAGGAAAAAAGCTTAAGCTTAACAATATCACCTTCTACTTCTTTATACTTTTGCATATCACAGAGCTCAACAAAATTATTCAAGTGTAAAGCAGCAGCATCTCCAGCACCATAGAATTGTTCTTTCATAACAAGGGTAAGAAAAGAAGGTTTAATTTCATAAGAAGATACTGAAGTGGCAGGTGTAGCAATAGGAGTGCAGATAAAATCATTGTTGTTGTGACTAGTGAAGTGACACAGCTTTGTATTTTTAGTGGTACCCATAGTAGCAGCAAGTAGGACAAGCAATGTTTTGTGATTTTTGATAAAGGACACTAAGATAAAAACTGAAAGGTAAACTAACAAGACTAAAAAGCAAAGATAAAAGATAGCATGCAACTCCCCTATCTTGAAGAGCAGAGTCCCCGACAAAGGCGCCAAAAATTAGCTTGATGGCACTGAAGTAGTGCTCTCGTTGGCTACCCCAAGTGGAAGGTTGAGATGTAGCACATCAGAAAATTTCCCTTGGCAAAGATACCAAGGTTTAAGATTGTCTCCCGTAGGACTTCAATGACGACAAGTAGGTGGTTCGGCAAATGATGCGCCGTTTGACAGATATCACTTGCTTTGCCTGGACCTGCACACAGATACAAATAACTTTGCACCCAACGAGTACAGAGAGGTTGTCAATCTCTCCGGCCTTGCTATTTACAAAGGATCAAACGCAACGGATAAAAGACAGTGATAGTGATAACTGCAACTAGAAAGTAAAAGCAAGAAGTAAATTGAGGGTGTAAACAGTGGTGGAAATATGGACCGGGGTCCCATGATGTTCACTAGTGATGTCTCTCTCCCAAAAGACGATAAACAACCATGCGAGGTAAACAAATTACAGTTGGGCAATTGACAGGATTACGGACGCAAACCGATGCTAACTATGCTACGAAAGAAAGGAAGAGGATCAAAAGCATGGGCGGTACGCCAAAACAAGTAGACTGAAATCCATCTACATCTACTCACTAATCATCCACCTTGAGATATCTATCCAGAACATCTCGCTGGTATTAAGTTGCCAGCCCCACCCAAAGTGTAAACCCAAAGCAACAGACAACTGCATTAAAATAACTTTGCGTAAAGTAAACAATCCTTGCAACCGCGGTTACAAGCACCGTTGTTCTCCCCCTTGTGGCAACAACACATCCCCTAGACTCATGTTTTTGTCACTCAAGCTAGTCATCAGGGTGCATGAACCCACAATCGAGCATAACGTTCCCTCTTGGAGTTACTACCTACTACTTGGCCAAAGCAATAAACAGCAACGGAGAATATGCAATAATTACTCAAGAACAAAAATATAAAAGATAATAACCAAATATATTACTCAATCACAAACTGAACATAGTCTCATAATCCATCAGATCCCAGCAAACTCAGCATAGCAACAACAGAAAATTACATATGTGCCTTGATCATGTAGGGAAGCTCATAAGGTCTAATCCATGAAGAACAAAAAGGGGAGGAGAACATCACATAGCTACTGATCACAGACCCATGGTCCAAGGTAGACTACTCACGGATCATCTGGGAAGCGTTCCTGGTGGAGGAGAGGCTCCCGGAGGTCAACCCTCCCTCCGGCAGGGTGCCGGGAAGAGCTCTGTTGGCGCTCCCGATCTTGGAAGTGTGGTGGCGGCGGAACAGAGGCGAGATCGCGAAAAAGGGTTATGTCTTCGGAAGAATCCTATCACAGAGAATAAATAGGCGAAGGAAGGCAGCCAGGGGGTCCACCAGGTGTCCAGGCGCCCCCTGCGCGGCTAAGCTCTAGGGCGCGCCACCAGGGCTCCTGGACCCTTGGTGGTGGCCCTCTGGCCCCACCCAGGTGTTCCGAAAGGTTCTTCTACACTGATTTTTTATCTGATTTTCCCAATTTTTGGAGCACTTTTAATATGGGGGAAACCTGAAAAAGAAAAACAGCAGAAAACAGGAACTGGCACTGTGGTGCACTAAGTTAATAAGTTAGTCCAAATATGATCAAAAGTGTATGAAAGTGTATCTAAATCATAGCAATATCACACAAAACATGCATGGATCAAGCAAAAATTATAGATATGGAGGAAGACAAAAAAGGTGTGAAAGGCTCACATCAAAGAGGACAATCATAGGCGAGAGAAGGCCATATGATAGATATGATGTGAGGAGTAGGGATTGCCATGCAACGGATGCACATGTGAGCTAAAAGCTCTCCAAGGGAACTAGTGGGGTGCATATAACTTGCTTGCTCATGAAGACCTAGAGCTCTTTTGAGGAGGCTCATCATTGGAATATACAAGCCAAGTTCTATAGTGTGAAGGGTCCCCACATAGTTATATGCATGTATGACGATCTCTATGTAGTACAAGGGATAGAGGATGAAGTAGTAGTGTGGATCTCTCAAAAGGAATAGTAGTGTGCCCCCTTCTCTCTTTTTATTTTTATTTTTCTATTTTTTCTCTTTTTTTGTATTTTTTGGTGGCCTCAATGGCTCTTTCTATTCCTCTTTGGGATCTTTTCCTCACTTTAGGGGCAACACTCTATATTTTACAAGAATATAGGAGATCTTTCACACTTTAAAAAGGTACTCACATAAAGAAGATGTAACTATCATGATGCAAATGTATGCCTCTGCCAGGGTAGCAGGATATGCAATGATACTTGCTCCTCATGTAGCAATGATTAGCGCAAAGCCCAACTAGCATGCGGCTTATCGATCAAGCAAGTAGCATGTATGACATGAAGATCAAGTCATGAGAAGGTGGATGTTGCATGGCAATGTATCTCAGAAAGGCTATGGAAATGCCTTGTAGGTAGGTATGGTGGCTGTTTTGAGGAAGGACATAAGGAGGTTTTTGATGACAGAGCGTTCGCGCCAAGGGTTTGGATGAAACGGCGAAGTATGCGCCAACTCTCGAGATGAGAAAGGACAATGCACGGTACTGAAGAGGCTAGAAAAAGTATAGGTGGGTGGAAGTGTCAACTTTCGAATACTCACATTAGTCCGAAGAACTCATGCACTTATTATCGGTAACTCTCAATCTAATCAGGAGATTCACAAAGAGACAAGTACCCCCGAGGAGGAGTGTATGGGGGTTTGGTTATCCTTGCGCATCCTCGACTCATGGTATGTGAGTGTACTCTAATATTCGAACCCTCCAGAGGTTAGTGATCCATCTAGTAGCTAGAGTTATCAACAGGGGTTTTTTTGGTTTTCGAAAATCACACGGATTGCCCAAAATATGACATCTATCACTAATAGGCTCGAGCTCCTGACACAAAAATTTCAAACATTACTCTAGTCAACACCTCAAAACTATTGCAAGTTACTACTACAAAGAGAATAGCAACTTCAACTACCTACTTTCTAGTCAAGACACAAAACTCAGTGCAAAAGAAAAACTCTCTAAACAAGATAAAACATGAAACCTATAGAAAGTTCAACCTAAGACAAAACAAAAGCTCTAGAAGAAAACTAAAGCACAACAACTAAACAGGGCAACAGCTAAGAAAAGAAAAATAACAACTCGCAGCTAAGAGAATAAGCATGAAAATCCTATGAAGAGGTCTAGTTCAAGCGGAGCGTGTTTCTCTCCCACACAAAAGAAAGATGGGATCTAACTTGTTACTACAGCAAACAAAGCAAAAACAAACCTAAGAAAAGTAAAGAGCGAGACGCTCCAAGCATAGCACATAACGCATGAAGTGATAAAAATATAGTGAAACGAGGGACGAACTGATAATTGTTGATGAAGAAGGGGATGCACGGGGGCATCCCCAAGCTTAGATGCTTGAGTCTCCTTGAATATTTATTGGGGGTGCACATGGGCATCCCCAAGCTTGAGCATTTGACACTCCATGATTTTCTTTCATCATCTTCCATCGCACACTTGAAAACTCCCTTCACACATAACTCATTGTAAACTGATTAGAGAAGTTAGTACCCTATTAAAATAATTTTCCTCTAATGAAAATAAAGATATTCTTGAAAATATACTGTTTCTTAAGATTGCCAAAAAGTTTTTGCAAAGAAAAAGAAAGCTTAAGATTTGCAAAAGTTAGGAGAGACAAAACGTGGTAGAATCTGTGAAAAACAGAACAACAGGTAGTAAAGAATTTTTTAGGGGTACTTCTGCAACTCAAATAAAAAAACTCAGAACATACGAAAGTTCCGTGATTGTATAGAGCACGCTGTGTAAAAAATTCAGCTCAGAAATATGAACTGGTAATTTTCGGTGATTTTTCCCGTCACGAGGACAAAATCTGTTTTCTGGACAGCATGTCACAACTTTCACTTCCCTTGTCATACGAGGCTATAACTTGGCACAATTGCTTTAAAATAAAGATACAATGATGTTGCTACAGTATTAAAAATCATCAAGACAACTAAGAACAGAATAAAAAACATCTTGGGTTGCCTCCCAGCAAGCGCTTTCTTTTACGCCTTTAAGCTAGGCATGTGGATTATGGAAGATGCTCTCACAAAAATAAGAATTGAAGCAAAAGAGAACATCAAGAAGAAAATATGAAACACATTTAAGCCTAACCCACTTCCTATGCATTGGCATCTTGTAAGAAAATAAATCAAAGAAGCACAAAGAGACAAGCATAGGAAGGTGGGACAAGAACAACTTCAAAACTTTCAACATAAAGAGAGGAGTTTTTGTAACATGGAAGTTTCTATAACCAAACTTTCCTCTCTCAAAATAGTTTTCAGTAGTATCATGAACAACATCAAGAATATAACTATCACATAAATCATATTGTTCATGACCTACAAGCACACGTGTATTGTTTTCAACACGGTTTTTAGGATCATAAGATAAATGCAACCCATCACATTGAGCTTTGATAAGAGGAAAATTCTCCGGAGTTGGAAATTTCAAAAGGATAATAGGGAAATCAAGTGTGGGTGCAATAGCAACAATTTCATGCTAGACGTAAGCAACTATAGAGAGTTCATCTTCGCAAGCATAATCCATGTTGGCATCATGGCCATCAACAAAGAAAGTATCAAGATCTTCAGAAAGGGATATTTCAAGTGAGTCCTCGGAATAATGGGATTCCTCATCATAGCAACCATTGGCCTCTTCTGGGGCAGCAAACATTTTGTTTTTAAAATCCTCAATATAAGAATTGGAAGTATAATTCTCGAAGTAATAAGCAAGAACTGCAAAGTTTTTGGACTGGTGAATAGTATCGTGATACTTTTCAATCAAAGAAGCAATCTCATAAGAACCTTTAAAAGCAACAAACTCTTCAATCTTTTCAACATCAAAGTAATCATAAACACCTTTGGCATAAGAAGATAAGATCTCATTTTCATTAAACTCACATTGGAAAGGAAGGTGTTTATGATCTATATTAGAACAGCAAGTAAAAACATAATTGTAGCACAAAAGTTTAGCGTGGCAATGAGAAACATGTATTTGATCCCATAAGTGTTTCCCTTTATGAGATAGGCGGTGCCGCGTATAATGAGCATGCTCATCCAATGATTTTCCCTCAACCAAGTCGGTTGGGTTTTTAGCGCGAGCACAAATTGATCGAAAACTATCCAAGTGAAACATGTGAAACAAGTCCATCCTACCATATTTGGGTGGTTCAGCACCCATGGCGAGGATAGCATCACTAGGCAAAGCAAGACAAAGGCAAAAGGTAGCAACTATTTTTGTTGTTTTTCATATAAGACACAAAAGCAAAAGCAAAAACTGGAAAGGTAAACTAACAAGACTAAAAAGCAAAGATAAAAGATAGTGTGCAACTCCCCTATCTTGTAGACTGGAGTCCCCGACAACGGCGCCAGAAATTGGCTTGATACGGTGAGGATAGTTCTCTCACTCCTCGTTGGTTACCCTCCCCCCTGCCCCCCCCCCTCTGGCCCCTCCCGGGCTTTTCTCGAAGCTTCCGTCACGCTGATTTTTTTATCTGAATTTTCCCAAATTTTTCTGGCACTTTTTATATGGGAGAAAACTGAAATAGAAAAACAACAGAAAACAGGAACTGGCACTGGGGTGCACTGAGTTAATAGGTTAGTCCAAATATGATCAAAAGTGTATGAAAGTGTATCTAGATCATAGCAATATCACACAAAACATGCATGGAGCAAGCAGAAATTATAGATACGTTTGGGACGTATCAACAGTCCATCATCCATCCGACGGTCCCATTCAGTGGCGGCGCGTCAAGTTGTATGCGTGACACTTCGGAAGCGGCACCAGTGGGGGTGGGGGACTGGACGAGCGGGCGGTGGGGCTAATTAAAGCTTGGTCATCCATCCGTTCGAGTTAGCTAGTACCAACGGAAGGATTTTCAAAATCGAGCCTGAAAGTTTGAATCCCACACATTTCAGTAACAATGAACGATTGTGAAGAAGGGCTAGCGGTCCATTGTTTGCAACCGTTGGTTTTCAAAATCAGTACCAACGGAAGGATTTTCAGAATCGTGCCTAAAAGTTTACATCCCACACATTTCAGTAACAATGAACGATTGGGAAGAAGGGCTAGCGGTCCATTGTTTGCAACCGTGGGTTTTCACCCTCAATATCACAGACGATTGTTTATCGGAACCGTCAGCCCTATATCGCCCAAGTAATAATTTTTGTAATGGTGGCAGATGGCCAACGTTTCCCAGACGATTCAGTTTTGGGCACACGGTTTTTTATTTATACCGTTTGCGCTGATAGCATCGCAAACAGTTTCGTACAAGGGACTGGGAAAGGAGTATCGTGTTAGCCCCTCTTTGCAGTAGTGCAGGGGGGCCATCAGGGGTCTAGGCGCCCCCCTGGTGCGGCGTAGGGTGGGGTTGCGCCCCCTGGACGCCTAGGCACAGGGTGGCCCCTTGGCTCTCCTTCGGGGCTCTGGAAGGTTCCCGTGCTCTGATTTCTATCAGATTTTTCTGGAATTTTTGGAGCACTTTTAATAAGGGGGGAACCTGGAATAAAAAAATAGCAGAAAACAGGAACTGGCACTGGGGTGCACTGAGTTAATAGTGTTGGATATATGCTCTAGAGGCAAATAATATATGATTATTCAAATATATCTAAGTAAGTTCATAACCAGTTTCATACTGTGCTAGAACTGTATCAGTGAAACAATGATACAGGTGTGGTATAGAAACCCCCAGTGTTCCTAGTTAGCCTCTATTTCAATAACTAGTTCATGGTCAACATGATGGTCGTAGTTTCGCGATCATGGACAATTAAGTCTCTTGACTATGAGGTCACCTCACTGGATGAGTGACGTGATGAACATTACCCAAAGTAAGCATTACAACATGATCAAACTTATGAAGGTTCGGTGTTGTAATTACGGAACGTAGTAGACCGTTCCTTTGACCATGAGTACGTGCATAATTTCTATCTTCCCGGATGCTTTGACTTACATCCCACCACCTGACTGAAATATGCGGGTCATAAAGGTTTTATCTTGGGTATTCCGTGGAGATATGGTAAGGAGTATTGTTACAAGAGCGGGATTTGTCAATCCATGTGATGGATAGATACTCAGGGCCCACTCGGTGAGATTCCATCCATAAAGCTGCGCAGCGTGTGACTAGGTCACGGGGATGAATATCACGGAAACGAGTGAATAAGGATTTGTCATAATGAGGTTGAACCAGACATAGGATGTCATTGATCGAATTTCGAAAACAATCCAGTATCGCTGACAAAGGGAATGCTATACGACGTAAGGTCCAATCGGTATTGATATCCGAAATGCATAGGGGTCATTATGGGCATCCAGGTCCCGCTGATGATCATTGACTGTAGCCTCATCTCGGTCATGACTGGAGTATTCTCGGACCGTAGGGTAACACACTTAAGGGATCGATGAAATCAGAGACCTTTTTGGAACTATCGGAGTTACCGGTGAATAAAGGAAGCAGCACTGGAAAAGTTATGTGTTGACCCGAAGGAGTTTTAGAGTGAGCCGGAAGGTGTTCCGGAGCACCGGGAGAAGGAATAATATGTTTTAGTTATTAATTAATTGAATTAATAACTAAAAACATTTTATTTATAATTAAAAAGTGCTATGGGCCTTATTATGAAAGAGGCTCATTAGGGGAAATAAAGGGAAAAAGAAAAAGAGAGAGAGAGAGGGAGGCGCCTTGGGCCCTAGGGCCCATGAGGGGTGCGCCCCCCCCCCCTCCTTCCTTGGCCGGCCACCTCCCCCTAGCAAGGGACTTTAGTCCCACCTTGCTAGGGGAGAGGGATTGACTCCCTCTCCTCTGCCTATATATAGATGGGCAGGGTGCACATATACAATACACAGAAATTCGTGAGAAAATAAATATTACTCCGAATGAGATCGGTTTTCTCCGGTCTTCTCCCCTTCCTCGTCTCTTCCACAGTGGTCTCCCTAGTGTGAGCTTGTAGTGGAATTGAGGCATCTCTGCTAGAATCGGAGGCTGTCGTGTTGCCGAAGCTCCGTCCGGAGGTCTGCTTCCGCCACCTTCGCTGGATCGGAGATCGGAGGTCGTCATCGAGTCTCGTACGTGTGCGAGTACTACGAGGTGCTATAGGTGTGGCACTACACCCATCCGGGTGCTCAACATAGCCAGGGGGCTGTGAACTTCGTTCGGCTACATCAACCACGTTTGCAGGAACGTTCCCCGCACAATGGACTACACCCCGAGGTATGTTATTCCGCACTCCTTTCCGTTACGGTAATACGGCTAGCTAGATCTTGGGTTATGGGAAACGCTAGTTAGGAAAAAATTGTATTTTCCGCTGCGCACCCCAACAAATAGGTTTGTTCAAATATGATCAAAAGTATGACATGAAGATTTCTACTAACCTACTAACTCAGTGCACCCAGTGCCAGTTTCTGTCTGCTGATGTCTGTAAGTTGCAGATTTTTTCCCCAATTTACAATGCTCCAAAAATTCCAGAAAAATCATATAAAAATCAGCGAGGTGGAAGCTCCCGGAGCCACGAAGGAGGGCTAGAGGGCCCCACCTATCACCTAGGCGGCCAGGTGGCCCGACCCCCTCCCTGGATGCGCCACCAGGGCGCCTGGGAGGTGTGGGCCACCTCTGGCTCCCCCCTTTGGCCTATATTACCTCCTCGTCCCGAAAACCCTCGAGGAGAACCCCGCATCATGAATTTCCTCTTTGTTCGCAGCCGCCGCGCTTCCAAGATCGGGAGCACTAGAATACCCCTTCTCGGCACCCTGCCGGAGGGAGGATCGACCTCCGGGAGCTTCTCCACCACCATGGACGCTTCCCGGATGTGCCATGAGTAGTCCCTCTTGGACCATGGATCCATGACCAGTAGTTATGTGATGTCTTCTCTCCAATCTTGTTCTTCAATTCTCAGTCCTTGTGAGCTGCCCTACATGATCAAGGCACCTATGTAATTTAACTGATGTTGCTATGTTGTGTTTGTTGGGATCCGGTGGATTATGAGATTATGTTCAGATCATGATGAGTTATATATTTGGTTTACCTTTTATATTTTGTTCTTGAGTAATTCTTTCATGTTCTCCATTATTTTTTATTGCGTTGGCCAAGTAGTAGATAGTAACTCCAAGAGGGAGCGTTTATGCTTAATTGTGGGTTCATGCCTGATACGTCCAAAACATATCTATAATTTCTGCTTGCTCCATGCATCTTTTGTGTGATATTTCTATGATATTGATGCACTTCCATACACTTTTGATCATATTTGGACTAACCTATTAACTCAGTGCACCCCAGTGTCAGTTCCTATTTTCTGCTGTTTTTGTATTTCAGGTTTTCCCATTACTTAAAGTGCCAGAAAAAATCCGGGAAAAATCAGCGTACAAGAAGCTTCGGGAAGAGCCAAAGTGGGGCCAGAGGGGAGCCAAGGGTGGCCCAGGCGGCCACCTGGCGCGGCCACCCCCTAGGCCGCGCCAGGGGGGCGCCTGGGGCCCCTGGTCCACCTCTGGCTGCCCCCCCTTCGCCAATATATCTCTCTCGTCCTGAAACCCTTGAGGACAGAACCCTTTTTTGCGATCTCTCCTCGGTTCCGCCGCCGCAGCGCTTCCAAGATCGGGAGCACCAGGAGCCCCCTTCCCGGCGCCCTACCGGAGGGAGGGACCACCTCCGGGAGCTTCTCCACCACCATGGATGCTTCCCGGATGAACCGTGAGTAGTCCACCTTGGACCATGGGTCCATGATCAGTAGCTATGTGATGTTCTCCTCCCCTCTTTGTACTTCATGGTTTAGACCTCGTGAGCTGCCCTACATGATCGAGGCACAGATGCAATCTTTCTGCTATTGCTATGCTGAGTTTGCTGGGATCTGATGGATTATGAGACTATGTTCAGATTGTGCTTGAGTAATATATTTGATTCTCCTCTTTTTTATTTATGTTCTTGAGTAATTCTTGCATGTTCTCCGTTGCTATTTATTGCTTTGGCCAAGTAGTAGGTAATAACTCCAAGAGGGAGCGTTATGCATAATTGTGGGTTCATGCCCCCTGATGACTAGCTTGAGTGACAGAAACATGAGTCTAGGGGATGTGTTGTTGCCACAAGGGAGAAAACAACGGTGCTTGTACTTGCGGGTGCAAGGATTGTTTACTTTACGCAAAGTTCTTTAATGCAGTTGTCTGTTGCTTTGAGTTTACACTTTGGGTGGGATTCGCAACTTAATACCAGCGAGATGTTCTAGATAGATATCTCAAGGTGGATGATTAGTAGGTAGATGAAGATGGATTTCGGTCTACTTGTCTTGGCGTACCGCCCAAGCTTTTGAGAATCTTCCTTTCTTTGTAGCATAGTTAGCATTGGTTTGCGCACATAATCTTGTCAATTGCCCAGCTGTAATTTTTTTACCTTGCATGGCTATTTTATCATCTTTTGGGAGAGAGACATCACTAGTGAACATCATGGGACCCCGGTCCATATTTCCACCACTGTTTACACCTGCTATTTATTTTCTACTTTATTTCCTTTTCTGTTGCTATCGCTATCCTTATTATCACATGCATTTGATCCTTTGTAAACAACAAGGCTGGAGGGATTGACAACCTCTCTGTACTCGTTGGGAGCAAAGTTATATGTTGTGTGTGCAGGTCCACGTCAACCGCCTAATGCTGGCGCCGTTGTCACCTTCCTGTCGTTGTCGGAGTCCTACTGGAGACAAACCTTGGTATCTTCATCGAGGGAAATTTGCTGTTGTCTACATCTCAACCTTCCAATTTGGGTAACCAACGAGGGGCGAGAAGCCATCAAAGCTAATTTCTGGCGCCGTTGCCGGGGACTCCACTCTTCAAGATAGGGGAGTTGCACACTATATTTTATCTTTGCTTTTTAGTCTTGTTAGTTTACCTTTCAGTTTTTGCTTTAGTGTCCCTTATCAAAAATCAAATAAATTAGTTACCTTGATTTTAGTTATCCTTTCTGTTTAGCCAAGCATGTTAGGATTTGGTTCCTTGAGGGAATCGGAGGTCCTAGATTTCCATCAAAGGGATGGAGAAAATATGAAGAAGGCATGGGACAGAATTTCTGATGCGCATAGGAGAATTATGCCTTGGATACCTATAAAAAATTTGCTTAGAAATTTTTACCATGGTATTTTTAGATGGTGCAAACACTCTCTTGATATTATAGCCGAAGGAGATTTTTTAGATTGTGATGAAGCTAGAGCTCTTGAAATTATACATGGTCTATCTAGTTACTTTGTTTATGATCATAGTTTTGATACTTTTATAGATAGACTTGCTACTATTGAAAAGAGAATGGATGCTCTAGACTTGAGAGAAGTAAAGAAAGCCAAGCCAAATAAGAAAGATGTTTACGAGATAGATGGTGACTGGGAACCCTTTGTTAGAATTAGCATCTCTAATCAAGACTTCCTTGATTTTTGTGACATTGGATCCACGGTTTCTACTATGCTAAAAGTTTCTTATGATTCTTTAAAATTTAACATGGACAAATTGTCATCCTATCATGAACATGCTAATGGAGATATTTCTGAGATCCAGGGAAGGATAAAAGATGTACCAGTTACATTCCTTAAAGGGATTGCAATGGTTGATTTCTTCGTCATGAAGCCAAACCACGGAAACATAGTGCTTGGAAGGGATTTCCTCTGGGCCGTAAAGGGCTTCATTGATATAGGTGAGGGACAAATACGCCTACGCGGGAAGATAAGAGGTATGTACCCCTTTCCTAAGAGAAACAAGGGCGAACTTGTTGAGGAACCATTTGAAGCGATTTACAACTCCGATTATTATGATGACTTTTGATTCTTCCTTTTTGCATCATGCCTAGCTTAAAGGCATAAAAGAAAGCGCTTTTGTGAGGCAGCCCACAACGAATTAGGTTTATTTTGCTTTTGTTGTGTCTTGATGTTTGTTACTACAGTAGCAGTATCATTGTATCTTTATTTTTTAGCTTTGTTCCAAGTTTAGCCTCCGATTGCAAGAAAGTTCAAAAGTTGTGACGTGTTGTCCAGAAAACAGATTCTCTCCTTGGACATAAAAATTCGAATAAAATCACCAGATCATCTTTTTGATCTGATTTTTTTACAGCATGCTCTATATAATTGGCTTTCGAGCGTCTCTTCTGAGTTTTTTGATTTGAGTTGCAGAAGTGCCCCAAAAAAATTATTTACTACCTGTTGGTCTGTTTTTCACAGATTCTGTCCTGTTTTTCCTTTTCTTCGTTTTGCAAACCTTAAGCTTGCTTTTTCTTTGAAAAAACTTTTTGGCGATCTTGAGAAACAGTAGCTCTTCAAGAATATACTTATTTCCAGTAGATAAAAATTATTTTATTGTGGGTACTAACCTCGCTAATCAAATTATGATGAGTTATGTATGAAGGGAGTTTTCAAGTGTGCGAGGGAAGATGATAAAAGAAGATTCAGGAGGGTTAAACGCTCAAGCTTGGGGATTCCCCCGTGCATCCCCAAGAAATATTCAAGAAGACTCAAGCATCTAAGCTTGAGGATGCCCCCATGCATCCCATTCTCCATCAAAAATTATCAGTTCGTCTTTCGTTCCACTATATTTGTATCACTTCATGCGTTATGTGCTATGCTTGGAGCGTCCTGCTCTTTATTTCCTTTTCAGTTTTCTTTAGCTTTACTTGTTGTTCATAACAAGTTAGAACCCACCTTTCTTTGTGTGGGAGATAAACACGCTCCACTTCACCCTGGAACACAACATAGGATTTTCATGCTTAACTTTGATGTGTGTGTTCTTTATCTTTTTCGTAGCTGCTGTCATGTTTAGCTCTTAATTTTCATGCTTATGTTTTTAAGATATTTTGTTTAGTTTTTTGCTGGAACTCTCTTCAGTTTTCATGTTTATCTTGCTTAGAGAGTTTGCCTGTTCCACTGAGTTGTGTGTCTTGACTTGAAGTAGGTAATTGAGGTTGCTATTCAATTGTAGTAGTAACTTGCAATAGTTTTGAGGTATTGCCATGAGTAATGTTTGAACTCTTGGTGTCAAGAGCTTTAGCCTATTAGTCATAGATGTCGTATTTTGGGCAATCCGTGTTTATTTTCAAAAAACCTACAAAATTAGTTGAGAACTTTAGCTACTAGATGGATCACTAATCTTTGGAGGGATCGAATATTAGAGTACACTCACGTACCATGAGTCGAGGATGCGCAAGGATAACCAAACCCCCATACACTCCTCCTTGGGGTACTTGTCTATTTGTGAACTTCCTAATTAGATTGAGAGTTACCGATAATAAGTGCATGAGTTGTTCGGACTAATGTGAGTATTCGAAAGTTGACACTTTGACCTAGCCATATTTTTCTAGCCTCTTCGGTACCGTGCATTGCCCTTTCTCACCTCGAGAGTTGGCGCATACTTCGCCGGTGCATCCAAATCCTTGGCACGATACGCTCTGTCATCATAAGCCTCATTATATCCTTCCTCAAAACAGCCACCATACCTACCTATCAAGGCATTTCCATAGCCTTTCCGAGATACATTGCCATGCAACATCCACCTTCTCGTGACTTGATCTTCATGTCATACATGCTTTTGCTTGATCGATGAGAGGTATGCTAGTTGGGCCTTGCCCTAATCATTGCTACATGATGCGCTAGTATCATTGCATATCCTGCTGCACTGGCAGAGACATACATTTGCATACTTCATGATAGTTTCATTTTCTTTATGTTGAGTACTTTTGTAAACTGTGAAAGATCTTCTATACTTCTTGTAATATATAGAGTGTTGCCCCTAAAGTGAGGAAATTATCCCAAATAGGACAAAATCAAAAGATCTGAAAGAGGACAAATGAGAGTTAAATAGAAAGAGCCATTGAGGCCACCAAAAAATACAAAAAAATACAAAAAAGAGAAAAAGAAATAAAAAGAGAGAAGGGGGCACACTATTATTCCTTTTGAGAGATCCACACTCGTACTCCATCTTATATCTTGTACTCCATAGAGATTATCATTCATGCATATAGTTATGTGGGGACCTTCACACTATAGAACTTGGCTTGTATAGTCCAATGATGAGCCTCCTCAAATGAGCTCTAGGTCTTCTTCAGCAAGCAAGTTGAATGCACCCCCACTAGTTCCATTGGAGAGCTTACCTTAGCTCATATGTGCATCCGTTGCATGGCAATCCCTACTCCTCACATCATATCTATCATTTGGCTTTCTCTCGCCAATGATTGTCCTCATTGATGTGAGCCTTTCACACCTTTTGTGTCTTCCTCCCCCATCATTTTTCTCTCTTTGCCATCCTAAGTGTCAACTTTCTTGCTTACGCTCATCCATTGCATGAGTGCTCAAAGTATCGAAAGGGAGTGGATCATTTTGACTTGTACCTGGCTAGTGGTCTAGGGATGAGTCAAGATAAGATTCCAAAGAAGACCAAGTGTGAAACTTTAGTAGATTAAGTTCTCAATAATAAAAACTATGTTTTAATCTCTCGTATATCCCTATCCCCTTTCTTGCACGCAAAAACCATTTGGGGACATTCGAGTCACGGACAGCGAGAGCTCTTGCACCTTTATGTTCTTATGTTGCTTGTTTCAATGCTAATATAGACTCTTGCCTGTTATGACTTGAATTGAATTACATGCCTTGATTGCTTTACTTAAAAGTTCTTATATGATTGGTAGCATGTCACCACAGAAATTATGCTTGTTATCATTTACCTACTCGAGGACGAGCAGAAATTAAGCTTGGGGATGTTGATACGTCCAAAACATATCTATAATTTCTGCTTGCTCCATGCATCTTTTGTGTGATATTGCTATGATATTGATGCACTTCCATACACTTCTGATCATATTTGGACTAACCTATTAACTCACTGCACCCTAGTGCCAGTTCCTGTTTTCTGTTGTTTTTGTATTTCAAGTTTTCCCATTACTTAAAGTGCCAGAAAAAATCCGGGAAAAATATAGGAAAAATCAGCGTACAGGAAGCTTCGGGAAGAGCCAAAGTGGGTCCAGAGGGGAGCCAGGGGTGGTCCAGGCGGCCACCCCCTAGGCCGTGCCAGGGGGCGCCTGGGGGCCCTGGTCCACCTCTGGCTGCCCCCCTTCGCCTATATATCTCTCTCGTCCCGAAACCCTCGAGGACAGAACCCTTTTTCGCGATCTCTCCTCTGTTCCGCCGCTGCAGCGCTTCCAAGATCGGGAGCATCAGGAGCCCCCTTCCCGGCACCCTGCCGGAGGGAAGGACCACCTCTGGGAGCTTCTCCACAACCATGGATGATTCCCGGATGAACCGTGAGTAGTCCACCTTGGTCCGTGGGTCCATGATCAGTAGCTATGTGATGGTCTCCTCCCCTCTTTGTTCTTCATGGTTTAGACCTCGTGAGCTTCCCTACATGATCGAGGCACATATGTAATCTTTCTGCTGTTGCTATGCTGAATTTGCTGGGATCTGATACACGAGATAACTTCTCGCCCCTCGTTGGTTACCCCAAGTGGAAGGTGAGATGCTGATACGTCCAAAACGTATATAAAATTTCTACTTGCTCCATGCATGTTTTGTGTGATATTGCTATGATCTACATACACTTCCATACACTTTTGATCATATTTGGACTAACCTATTAACTCAGTGCACCATAGTGCCAGTTCCTGTTTTCTGCTGTTTTTCTATTTTAGTTTTCCCCTATATAAAAAGTGCTCCAAAAATTCGGGAAAATCAGATAAAAAATCAGCGCAGAGGAAGCTTCGCGAAGAGCTCGAGAGGGGCCAGAGGGGAGCCAGGGGGCCCCCAGGTGGCCAGTGGGCGCGGCCCCACCCCTGGCCGCGCCAGGGGGCCACCTGGAGCCCCTGGCCCACCTCTGGCTGCCCCCTTTCGCCTATTTATTCTCCGTGACGAGAAACCATCGAGGACAGAACCCTTTTTCGCGATCTCTCCTCTGTTCCGCCGCCGCCACGCTTCCGAGATCGGGAGCACCAGAAGACCCCTTCCCGGCACCCTGCCGGAGGGAGGGCCGACCTCCGGGAGTCTCCTCTCCACCATGGATGCTTCCCGGATGACTCGTGAGTAGTTTTCTTTGGACCATGGGTCCGTGATCAGTAGCTATGTGATGTTCTCCTCCCCTCTTTGTTCTTCATGGTTTAGACCTCGTGAGCTGCCCTACATGATCGAGGCACTTTTGTAATCTTTCTGCCATTGCTATGCTGAGTTTGATGGGATCTGATGGATTATGAGATTATGTTCAGATTGTGATTGAGTAATATATTTGGTTCTTATCTCTTATATTTTTGTTCCTAAGTAATTCTTGCATGTTCTCCGTTGTTTTTTATTGCTTTGGCAAAGTAGTAGGTAGTAACCCCAAGAGGGAACGTTATACTCGATTGTGGGTTCATGCCCCCCGATGACACGCTTGAGTGATAGAAACATGAGTCTAGGGGATGTGTTGTTGCCACAAGGGGGAAAACAACGGTGCTTGCAACCGCGGTTGCAAGGATTGTTTACTTTACACAAAGTGCTTTTTAATGCAGTTGTCTGTTGCTTTGGGTTTACACTTTGGGTGGGGCTCGCAACTTAATACCAGCGAGATGTTCTAGATAGATATCTCAAGGTGGATGATTAGTAGTAGATGCAGTTGGATTTCGGTCTGCTTATTTTGGCGTACTGCCCATGCTTTTGAGCCTCTTCCTTTCTTTTGTAGCATAGTTAGCATTGCGGTACGTTCATAATCCTGTCAATTGCCCTTTTGTAATTTGTTCACCTCGCATAGCAGTTTTATCGTCTTTTGGGAGAGAGACATCACTAGTGAACATCACGTATCCCGGTCCATATCCTCATTACTGTTTCCACTCTTATTTACTTTTCTGATTTTACTTTCAATTGCTATCATTATCCCTTGTGTTTGATCCTTTGTGAACAACAAGACCGGAGAGATTGACAACCTCTCTGAACTTCGTTGGGAACAAAGTTATTTGTGTCTGTGTGCAGGTCCGCGTCAGTTGCGCCGCTGACACCTACTTATCATCTCTGGAGTCCTACGGGAGACAAACCTTGGTTTCTTTACTGAGGGAAATTTGCTGATGTGCTACATCACGCCTTCCACTTGGGGTATACCAACGAAGGGCGAGAAATCACTATCATCATCTCGCACATCAAGCCAAATTTCTGGCGCCGTTGCCGGGGACTACGAGTGCTAAGATAGGGGAGTTGCACACTACCCTTTACCTTTGTTTTTTTAGTCTTGTTAGTTTACCTTTCAGTTTTTATCTTTCTCAGTGTCCTTTATCAAAAATCAAAAAAAAAGTATAGTATGTCTAGTTCCTTACTTGCCAATCAATGTCTAACTTCTTTGAAACTAGATCTTATTGGCATGGAGGATTCACCGAGGATCATCAAGAATATTACAAGGAATACCGCTTCTCTCAAAAAGGGATACACTTATGGAGACTCATACATCAATCGTATGAGTATGCTAAAAACTTGTGCTCAATATATAATATATCTTTCTGTAGGGATGAATCTTGTTGCTTTATGAGGCACAAACACCTTGTTTTCCAATGTGAGTACAATGAGGATGAAACCTTAGCTTCTCATGCTAAGGCAAATTATGATTTTTATGATGCAGAACAAATAGAAGAATTTGTTGCTTTTAAGGGTGCCCATGAAATTACTTCTTTTCTTGAAAATATTGATGACGCCCCTTACAAATCTGAGAGTCTTGCTATACTTAACTATTGTTTGGAAAATTATGATGCCAATTATTATATTACTGATCATCTTGAGAGAATCTCTCCCCCAAAGGAAGAGACTAATGTTTTGCAGGAATCTATAGAAGAAGAAATTACTGAACCTGAAAGCTCTTTGGATGAAGAAGAGGAGGAGAGTGACGAACAAAAGGAGGAACAATGGAGCCATCCATGTCTACCTTCTAATGAGAGTAACTCCTTGACTCTTACCTTATATGAGTATTATGATCCCATGGATTCTTTTGAAATATCCCTTTTTGATGAAGTTGATGCCTTCTATGCTTATGGCCTTGATGCCACTATGGATGATGCTTACGTAGATGAACTTGCTATAGTTCCTCGTGTTAAGCATGAAATTTTTGCTATCGCACCCACACTTGAGTGTCCTATTATCCTTTTGAAATCTCCAACTATTCCGGAGAACTATGCTCTTATCAAGGCTCAATGTGATGGGTTGCATCTATCTTATCATCCTAAAAACCGTGTCGAAAATAATACACGTGTGCTTGTAGGTCATGAACAACATGATTTATGTGATAGTTATATTCTTGATGTTGTTCATGATGCTACTGAAAATTACTTTGAGAGAGGAAATTTTGGTTGTAGAAACTTCCATGTCACAAAAACACCTCTCTTCATGTTGAAAGTTTTGAAGTTGTTCTTGTTCTACCTTCCTATGCATGTCACTTTGTGCTTCTTTGATTTATTTTCTTACAAGATGCCTATGCATAGGAAGTGGGTTAGGCTTAAATGTGTTTCACATTTGCTTCTTGATGCTCTCTTTTGCTTCAAAATTCTTATTCTTGTGAGAGCATCTTCTATAATCTTTAAGCCTAGCTTAAAGGCATAAAAGAAAGCGCTTTCGGAAGGCAGCCCGCAACGAATTTATGTTTTTCTTTTTGCTTTTGTTGTGTCTTGATGTTTGTTACTACTGTAGCAACATCATTGTATCTTTATTTTTCAGCTTTGTGCCAAGTTATAGCCTCTTACGGCAAGGGAAGTAAAAGTTGTGACATGCTGTCCAGAAAACAGATTCTGTCCTCGTGACTAGAAAAATTCCAGAAAAATCGCAGTTCATCTTTTTGATCTGAAATTTTTACACAGCGTGCTCTATACAATTACGAAACTTCTGTATGTTCTGAGTTTTTTTTTATTTTAGTTGAAGAACTGTCCCTAAATAATTCTTTACTACCTGCTGTTCTGTTTTTCACAGATTCTGCCACGTTTTGTCTCTCCTAACTTTTGCAAACCTTAAGCTTGCTTTTTCTTTTCAAAAAACTTTTGGCACTCTTGAGAAACAGTAGATCTTCAATAATATCTTTATATCCAGAGGGGAAAAATTATTTTATTAAGGGTACTAACCTCTCTAATCAGCTTTTGATTAGTTATGTATGAAGGGAGTTTTCAAGTGTGCGATGGAAGATGATGAAAGAAGATCCAGGAGTGTCAAGCGCTCAAGCTTGGGGATGCCCCCATGCATCCCCAATAAATATTCAAGGAGACTCAAGCGTCTAAGCTTGGGGATGCCCCCGTGCATCCCCTTCTCCATCAACAATCATCAGTTCGTCCTTCGTCTCACTATATTTTTATCACTTCATGCGTTATGTGCTATGCTTGGAGCGTCTCGCTCTTAGGTTTTATTTTTAGTTTTCTTTAGTTTTGCTTGCTGGTCATAACAAGTTAGATCCTGTCTTACTTTGTGTGGGAGAGAAACACGCTCCACTTTCAAAATCTAGAACAGATCATAGGATTTTTCCTTCTTATCTTTTTGCTGTTGTGTGTTCTTTATCTTTTCATAGCTGCTGCCATGTTTATTTTTAGTCTTAGTTTGTCTTTATCAAGAGCCTTGACTTTTGTTTAGATTGTTGCTGAATCTCTTTTTAGTTTTCATGTTTATCTTGTTAAAGAGAGTTGGTTGTTGCACTGAGTAGTGTCTTGTCTTGAAAGTAGGTAATTGAGGTTGCTATTTAATTCTAGTAGTAGCTTGCAATAGTTTTGAGGTATTGATGTGAGTAATTTTTGAACTTTTGGGTGTCAAGAGCTCTAGCCTATTAGTGATAGGTGTCGTATTTTGGGCAATCCGTGTGTATTTTCAAAACCTACAAAACTAGTTGAGAACTCTAGCTACTAGATGGATCACTAATCTTTGGAGGGATCGAATATTAAAGAACACTCACGTACCATGAGTCGAGGATGCGCAAGGATAACCAAACCCCCATACACTCCTCCTCGGGGTACTTGTCTCTTTATGAACCTCCTTATTAGATTGAGAGTTACCGATAATAAGTGGATGAGTTCTTCGGACTAATGTAAGTATTGAAAGTTGACACTTCCACCTTCCCATATTTTGCTAGCCTCTCCCGTGCCGTGCATTGCCTTCTTTTCACTCCGAGAGTTGGTGTCCACCTTTGCCGGTACATCCAAACCCTTGGCATGATACACTTTGTCATCATAAGCCTCCTTATATCTTTCCTCAAAACAGCCACCATACCTACCTATCAATGCATTTCCATAGCCTTTCCGAGATATATTGCCATGCAACATCCACCTCTTCATGACTTGATCTTCATGTCGTACATGTTCCTGCTACCCTAGTAGCGACATACATTTCATACATCATGATAGTTACATCTTCTTTATGATTTGAGTACCTTGTAAAGTGTGAAAGATCTCCTTTACCTTCTTGTAAAATAGAGTGTTGCCCTTAAGTGAGGAAAAGATCCCAAAGTGGACACAATTAAAGATCCCAAAGAGGACAAATGAGAGTTAAATAGAAAGAGCCATTGAGGCCACAAGAAAATACAAAAAATAGAAAAAAGAGAAAAATAAATAAAAAGAGAGAAAGGGGCAACACTACTATCCTTTTGAGAGATCCACACTAGTACTCCCTTTATATCCTTGTACTCCATAGAGATGATCATTATGCATATAGCTATGTGGGGACCTTCACACTATAGAACTTGGCTTGCATATTCCAAGGATGAGCCTCCTCAAACGAGCTCTAGGTCTTCATGAGCGAGCAAGTTAGATGCACCCCGACTAGTTCCATTGAAGAGCTTCTTAGCTCTTACGTGCATCTGTTGCATGGCAATCCCTACTCCTCACATCATATCTATCATTTGGCATCTCTTGCCTATGATTTTCCTCATTGATGTGAGCCTTTATCCTCCTTTTTTGTCTTCCTCCTCCATACTTCTCTCTTTGCCATCCTAAGTGACAACTCTCGTGCTGACGCTCATCCATTGCATGAGTTCTCAAAATATCGAAAAGGAGTGGATCAAATTGACTTGTACCTGGCTAGTGGTCTGGGGACGAGTCAAGATAAGATTCCAAAGAGGACCAAGTGTGAAACTTTACTAGATTGAGTTCTCAACAAATAAATGTTTTTCTCGTATTCCCTATCCCCCTTCTTGCACGCAAACACCATTTGGAGACATTCGAGTCACGGACAGCGAGAGCTCTTGCACCTAATGTTCTTTTGTTACTTGTTTCAATGATAATATAGACTCTTGCATGTTGTGACTTGAATTGAATTTCTAACCTTGATTGCTTTACTTTTCAAAGTTCTTATATGGTTGCTAGCATGTCACCACAGAAATTATGTCGTTATCATTTACCTACTCGAGGACGAGCAGGAATTAAGCTTGGGGATGTTGATACGTCCAAAACGTATCTATAATTTATGCTTGCTCCATGCATGTTTTGTGTGATATTGCTATGATCTAGATACACTTTCATACACTCTTGATCATATTTGGACTAACCTATTAACTCAGTGCACCACAGTGCCAGTTCCTGTTTTCTGCTGTTTTTCTATTTCAGTTTTCCCCTATATAAAAAGTGCTCCAAAAATTCGGGAAAAATCAGATAAAAAATCAGCGCAGAGGAAGCTTTGCGAAGATCCCGAGAGGGGCCAGAGGGGAGCCAGGGGTCCCCCAGGCGGCCAGTCGGCGCGATCCCACCCCTGGCCGCGCCAGGGGGCGCCTGGAGCCCCTGGCCCACCTCTGGCTTCCCCCTTTCGCCTATTTATTCTCCATGACAAGAAACCCTCGAGGACAGAACCCTTTTTCGCGATCTCTCCTCTGTTCCTCCGCCGCCACGCTTCCGAGATCGGGAGCACCAGAAGACCCCTTCCCGGCACCCTGTCGGAGGGAGGGCCGACCTCCGGGAGTCTCCTCTCCACCATGGATGCTTCCCGGATGACTCGTGAGTAGTTTTCTTTGGACTATGGGTCCGTGATCAGTAGCTATGTGATGTTCTCCTCCCCTCTTTGTTCTTCATGGTTTAGACCTCGTGAGCTGCCCTACATGATCGAGGCACTTTTGTAATCTTTCTGCTGTTGCTATGCTGAGTTTGATGGGATCTGATGGATTATGAGATTATGTTCAGATTGTGATTGAGTAATATATTTGGTTCTTATCTCTTATATTTTTTTTCCTAAGTAATTCTTGCATGTTCTCCGTTGTTGTTTATTGCTTTGGCCAAGTAGTAGGTAGTAACCCCAAGAGGGAACGTTATGCTCGATTGTGGGTTCATGCCCCCCGATGACACGCTTGAGTGACAGAAACATGATTCTAGGGGATGTGCTTTTGCCACAAGGTTTGTTTACTTTACACAAAGTTATTTTAAATGCAGTTGTCTGTTGCTTTGGGTTTACACTTTGGGTGGGGCTCGCAACTTAATACCAGCGAGATTTTCTGGATAGATATCTCAAGGTGGATGATTAGTAGTAGATGTAGTTGGATTTCGGTCTACTTATTTTGGCATACTGCCCATGCTTTTGAGCCTCTTCCTTTCCTTTGTAGCATAGTTAGCATTGCGGTGCGTTCATAATCCTGTCAATTTCCCTTCTGTAATTTGTTTACCTCGCATAGCAGTTTTATCGTCTTTTGGGAGAGAGACATCACTAGTGAACATCACGTATCCCGGTCCATATCCTCATTACTGTTTCCACACTTATTTACTTTTCTGCTTTTACTTTCAGTTTCTATCATTATCCCTTGTGTTTGATCCTTTGTGAACAACTAGACCGGAGAGATTGACAACCTCTCTGAACTTCGTTGGGAACAAAGTTATTTGTGTCTGTGTGTAGGTCCGCGTCAGTTGCGCCGCTGACACCTACTTATCATCTCTAGAGTCCTACGGGAGACAAACCTTGGTATCTTTACCGAGGGAAATTTGTTGATGTGCTACATCACGCCTTCCACTTGGGGTATACCAACGAAGGGCGAGAAATCACTATCATCATCTCGCACATCAGATGCAGATAGCAGCAAGTTTCCCTTAGCGAAGATGCTAAGGTTGAATGTCGAACCAATAGGACTCCAACATATACAAGTAGCTGGCAAGGAAACAATGGCACCGTTTTAGACAGAAGTTGCTTCCTTGACCTGGACCTGCACACACAACATATAACTTTGCTCCCAAAGAGTACAGAGGAGTTGTCAATTCCTCCGGCCTTGTTGTTTACAAAGGATAAAACGCACGAGATAATAATGATAGTGATAGATACGGAAAAGTAAATACTGAAAGTAAATACTGAAAGTAAATACTGAAAGTAAACAGTGTTGGAAATATGGACCGGGGTACTATGATGTTCACTAGTGATGTCTCTCTCCCAAAAGACGATAAAATAGCCATGTGAGGTAAACAAATTACAGCTGGGCAATTGACAGTATTATGTGCACAAACCAATGCTAATTATGCTAAACAGAAAGGAAGAGGCTCAAAAGCATGGGCAGTATGCCAAGACAAGTAGACCGAAATCCATCTGCATCTACCTACTAATCATCCACGTTGAGATATCTATCCAGAACATCTCGCTGGTATTAAGTTGTGAATCCCACACAAAGTGTAAACTCAAAGCAACAGACAACTGCATTAAAGAACTTTGTGTAAAGTAAACAATCCTTGCACCTGCAAGTACAAGCACCGTTGTTTTCCCCCTTGTGGCAACAACACATCCCCTAGACTCATGTTTCTGTCACTCAAGCTAGTCATCGGGGGGCACGAACCCACAATCATGCATAACGCTACCTCTTGGAGTCACTACCTACTACTTGGCCAAAGCAATAAACAGCAACGGAGAACATGCAAGAATTACTCAAGAAAATAAATTTAAAAGAAGAGAATCAAATATATAACTCAATCACAATCTAAACGTAATCTCATAATCCATCGAATCCCAGCAAAATCAACATAGCAACAGCAGAAAGATTCCATAAGTGCCTCAATCATGTAGGGCAGCTCACGAGGTCTAATCCATGAAGAACAAAGAGGGGAGGAGAACATCACATAGCTACTGATCATAGACCCATGGTCCAAGGTGGACTACTCACGGTTAATCCGGGAAGAATCCTTGGTGGTGGAGAAGCTCCCGGAGGTGATTCCTCCCTCCGGCAGGGTGCCGGGAAGAGGTCTTCAGGTGCTCCCGATCTTGGAAGCGCGGCGGCGGCGGAACAGAGGAGAGATCGCGAAAAAGGGTTCCGTCCCCGAGGGTTTCTCGTCAAGGGGAATAAATAGGCAAAAGGGGGCAACCAGAGGTGGGCCAGGGGCTCCAGCCGCCCCCTGCCGCGGCCAGGGGTGGGGCCGCACCCTCTGGCCGCCTAGGCCCCCCTGGCTCCCCTCTGGCCCCTCTCGGGCTCTTCCCGAAGCTTCCAGTACGCTGATTTTTCCTATATTTTTCCCGGAATTTTTCTGGTACTTTTAATAAGGGGGAAACCTGAAATAGAAAAACAGCAGAAAACAGGAACTGGCACTAGGGTGCAGTGAGTTAATATGATAGTCCAAATATGATCAAAAGTGTATGGAAGTTCATCAATATCATAGCAATATCACACAAAAGAGGCATGGAGCAAGCAGAAATTATAGATACGTTTTGGATGTATCAACATCCCCAATCTTAATTCCTGCTCGTCCTCGAGTAGTTAAATGATAACAAGCATAATTTCTGTGGTGACATGCTAACAACCATATAAGAACTTTTAAGTAAAGCAATCAAGGCATGTAATTCAATTTAAGTCATAACAGGCAAGAGTCTATATATGGCATTGAAACAAGCGACATAAGAACATAAAGGTGCAAGAGCTCTCATTGTACGTGACTCGAATGTCTCCAAATGGTGTTTGCGTGCAAGAAAGGGGATAGGGATATATGAGAAAAAGTATTTTTATGTTGAGAACTCAATCTACTAAAGTTTCACACTTGGTCTTCTTTGGAATCTTATCTTGACTCATCCCCAGACCACTAGCCAGGTACGGGTCAAAATGATCCACTCCTTTTTGACATTTTGAGCACTCATGCAAGGGATGAGCGTAAGCAAGAAAGTTGACACTTATGATGGTAAAGAGAGAATATGGTGGAGGAGGAAGACAAAAAGGGTGTGAAAGGCTCACATCAATGAGGACAATCATAGGCGAGAGAAAGCGAAATAATAGATATGATGTGAGGAGTAGGGATTGCCATGCAACGGATGCACATATGAGATAAGGTAAGCTCTCCAATGGAACTAGTGGGGGTGCATCCAACTTGCTTGCTCAAGAAGACCTAGAGCTCATTTGAGGAGGCTCATCATTGGAATATACAAGCCAAGTTCTAAAGTGTGAAGGTCCCCACATAGCTATATGCATGAATGATAATCTCTATGGAGTACAAGATATAAGAGGGAGTACGGGTGTGGATCTCTCAAAAGGAATAATAGTGTGCCCCCTTCTCTCTTTTTATTTCTTTTTCTCTTGTTTCTAATTTTTGTATTTTTGGTGGCCTCAATGGCCCTTTCTATTTCTCTCATTTGTCCTCTTTGGGATCTTTTAATTTTGTCTTCTTTGGGATCTTTTGATTTGTCCACTTCGGGATCTTTTCCTCACTTTATGGGCAACACTCTATATATTACAAAAAGTATAGAAGATCTTTCACACTTTACAAAGTACTCAAATCATAGAGAAGATGTAACATGTAATGATACTAGCGCGTCATGTAGCAATGATTAGGGCAAGGCCCAACTAGCATGCGGCTCATCGATCAAGCAAGTAGCATGTATGACATGAAGATCAAGTCATGAGAAGATGGATGTTGCATGGCAATATATCTCGGAAACGCTATGGAAATGTCTTGATTGGTAGGTATGGTGGCTGTTTTTGGGAAGGATATAAGGAGGTTTATGATGACAGAGCGTATCGTGCCAAGGGTTTGGATGTACCGGCGAAGGTGGACGCTAACTCTCGGAGTGAGAAGAAAGCAATGCACGACATAGGAGAGGCTAGAAAAATATGGGAAGGTGGAAGTGTCAACTTTCGAATACTCACATTACTCCGAAGAACTCATGCACTTATTATCGGTAACTCTCAATCTAATAAGGAGGTTCACAAAGAGACAAGTACCCCGAGGAGGAGTGTATGGGGGTTTGGTTATCCTTGCGCATCCTCGACTCATGGTACGTGAGTGTACTCTAATATTCGACCCCTCAGAAGAGTAGCGATCCATCTAGTAGCTAAAGTTCTCAACTAATTTGTAGGTTTTGAAAATAAACACGGATTGCCCAAAATACGACATCTATCACTAATAGGCTAAAGCTCTTTACACCAAAATTCCAAACATTACTCAAAACAACACCTCAAAACTATTGCAAGTTACTACTACAAAAGAATAGCAACCTCAATTACCTACTTCAAGTCAAGACACAAAACTCAGTGCAAGAGGCAAACTCTCTAAAAAAGATAAACATGAAAACTCAAGAGAGTTCCAGCATCAAACTAAACAAAAGCTCTTAAAAAGATAAGCATGAAAGCTAAGAGCAAAACAAGACAGTAGCTACAAAAAGATAAAGAACACACACAGCAAAGATAAGCATGAAAAAAATCCTATGTTGTGTTCTAAATTTTGGAAGTGGAGCGTGTTTCTCTCCCACACAAAGAAAGCTGGGTTCTAACTTGTGATGAACAGCAAGCAAAGCTAAATAAAACTAAAAATAAAACCTAAGAGCGAGACGCTCCAAGAATAGCACATAACGCATGAAGTGATAAAAATATAGTGAAACGAGAGACGAACTGATAATTGTCGATGGAGAAGGGGATGCATGGGGGCATCGCCAAGCTTAGACGCTTGAGTATCCTTGAATATTTCTTGGGGTGCATGGGGGCATCCCCAAGCTTGAATGCTTGACACTTCTTAATCTTCTTTCATCATCTTCCCTCGCACACTTGAAAACTCCCTTCATACATAACTCATCATAATCTGATTAGCGAGGTTAGTACCCATAATAAAATAATTTTTCTCTACTGTAAATAAGGATAATCTTGAAGAGCTACTGTTTCTCAAGATTGCCAAATAGTTTTTTCAAAGAAAAAGCAAGCTTAAGGTTTGCAAAACGAAGGAAAGGCAAAACAGGACAGAATCTGTGAAAAACGACCAGCAGGTAGTAAATAATTTTTTAGGGATACTTCTGCAACTCAAATCAAAAAACTCCAAACATACGAAAGTTTCTTATTTGTATAGAGCACGCTGTGTAAAAAATTCAGCTCAAGAAGATGAACTGGGATTTTTCGCTGATTTTTCTAGTCACGAGGGTAGAATCTGTTTTCTGGACAGCATGTCACAACTTTCACTTCCCTTGTCGTATGAGGCTATAAAAGGCAAAAATATTGAAAATTAAAGATACAATGATGTTGCTACAGTAGTAAAAATCATCAATACCAATAAAAACAGAATAAAAACAAATGGGAAATCCTAAATTCGTTGCGGGCTGCCTCCCGAAAGCGCTTCTTTAAAGCCATTAGCTAGGCTTAATGCAAAATAGATCAAGTCTTTTCAAGAAAATAACTAGCCCGTGTGACGGATTCAAAAGGCAACTGAATATTTTTCCTAGGGAAGTGTTCCATCCCTTTCTTGAGAGGGAATTGGAATTTTATAATCCCTTCTTTCATATCAATAACAGCACCCACGGTGCGAAGAAAAGGACGTCCCATAATAATTGGACAAGAAGGTTCACATTCAATGTCCATAATAGTAAAATCAACGGGAACATAATTTTCATTGACAATGATAAGAACATCATCTATCTTCCCCAAAGGTTTCTTTACGGAAGAATCGACGATACGAACACCAAAAGAACAAGCATCAAAAGGTTTCAATTCAAATATATCATACATTCTTTTGGGCATAACGGAGGTACTAGCTCCAACATCACATAAAGCATAGCAAGAAAAGTTATTCAACTTAATTTTAATCATAGGATCCCAACCATCTTCTAACTTTCTAGGTATGGAGGCTTCTACCCTAAGCTTCTCCTCCCTAGCTTTGATGAGAGCATTAGTGATATGCTCCGTGAAGGCAAGATTAAGTGTGCTAGTGTGGGGGTCTCTAGACATCTTGAGAAGGAAACGAATAACTTCAGAAAGGGTGCAATTATCAAAATCAAGGTCACTACTATCAAGCAGAGTGGTAGTGGTGTCCTTTAGGCTCACTTGTTTGGTAGCTTCTATAGTCATAGGAATTTCTTCTTCTACAGTTGAGGTCATAGCATCACCATTAATAGGTCCTATGGGACTAGGGGTGCATTGGGTGCTAAGAGTTTGGATATCCTCAACCACTTGGATAGTAGCAACAGTATGGTGTGTAGGAAGGATCTTAATTCTATCTTCTTCCTCCTTTTCTCTAGCCCATCTCTCTTTAAGTTTAGCCATCATCCTAATGTTTTCATAAATTTGTAATTGGACAGCATTCATAGGAGTGACCTTCCTCTGCTCAAGGGGAGAAGTTATAATTTTAAGCAATTCTACTTCGTGGGCTAAATTGTCTACCTTCGACGAGAGGGTATCTAGTTGTCTAGTTTTTCCTCTACACTCTTGTTGAAGGCTTTTTGGGTAGTGATAAAGTCTTTAAGCATACTCTCTAATTCAGAAGTGGAGTTTTTGGTGCTAGGATAAGTGTTGTTGTTCCATAGTATTTGGAGGGGAACGGTCTAAGATTGCTACCAAAGTTACTCCTATAAGCATTGTTGTTGAAGTTGTTTCTAGATATAAAGTTCACATCTGCTTGATCCTGAGCAATCAAATAATTTAAAGGAACATTTTGAGGATCAATAGGAGATTTCTTGGTAAGTAGAGACATAATCAAGTCAACTTTTTCATTTAGGGAGGAGATCTCTTCGACAGAGTTTACCTTCCTACCTGTTGGAGCTCTTTTGGTGTGCCATTGGGAATAGTTGGTCATCATCTCATCGAGAACTTTTGTGGCAGCACCAAGTGTAGTTGACATAAAGGTTCCTCCCGCGGCCGAATCTAGCAAGTTTCGCGAGGTAAAGTTCAAGCCTGCCTAAAAAGTCTGGATAACCATCCAAGTAGTCAAACCATGCGTAGGGCAATTCTTAACAAGAGATTTCATGCGTTCCCAAGCTTGGGCAACGTGTTCATTATCCAATTGCTTAAAATTCATAATAAAGTTCCTCAACTGGATAATCTTAGCAGGGGGGTAGTACTTCCCAATAAAAGCATCCTTGCACTTATCCCAAGAATCCATGCTATTCTTAGGCAAGGATTGAAACCAGATTTTAGCTTCATCTCTCAAGGAGAAAGGAAAAATATTAAGCTTAACAATATCACCATCTACTTCTTTGTACTTTTGCATATCACAAAGCTCGATAAAATTATTTAAGTGCAAAGCAGCATCATCTCTAGCACCAGAGAATTGATCTTTCATAACAAGGTTCAGCAAAGCAGGTTTAATCTCATAAGAAGGTGCTGAAGTAGCAGGTGTAGCAATAGGAGTGCAGATAAAGTCACTGTTGTTGTGACTAGTGAAGTCACACAACTTGGTGTTCTCAGAGGAACCCATAGTAGCAGCAAGCAAGATAACTATTTTTTTGATTTTCGATAAAAGACACTAAAGATAAAACTGAAAGGTAAACTAACAAGACTAAAAAGCAAAGATAAAAGATAGTGTGCAACTCCCCTATCTTGAAGAGTGGAGTCCCCCCCCCCAACGGCGCCAGAAATTTGCTTGATACACGAGATAACTTCTCGCCTCTCGTTGGTTACCCCAAGTGGAAGGTGAGATGCAGATAGCAGCAAGTTTCCCTTAGCGAAGATGCTAAGGTTGAATGTCGAACCAATAGGACTCCAACAGATACAAGTAGGTGGCAAGGAAACAATGGCACCGTTTTAGACAAAAGTAGCTTCCTTGACCTGGACCTGCACACACAACAGATAGCTTTTCTCCAAACGAGTACAGAGGAGTTGTCAATTCCTCCAGCCTTCTTGTTTACAAAGGATAAAACGCACGGGATAATAATGATAGTGATAGCTACGGAAAAGTAAATACTAAAAGTAAATTGAAGGTGTAAACAGTGTTGGAAATATGGACCGGGGTACTATGATGTTCACTAGTGATGTCTATCTCCCAAAAGACGATAAAATAGCCATGCGAGGTAAACAAATTACAGCTGGGCAATTGACAGGATTATGTGCGCAAACCAATGCTAATTATGCTAAACAGAAAGGAAGATGCTCAAAATCATGGACAGTACGCCAAGACAAGTAGACCGAAATCCATCTGCATCTACCTACTAATCATCCACCTTGAGATATCTATCCAGAACATCTCGCTGGTATTAAGTTGTGAATCCCACCCAAAGTGTAAACTCAAAGCAACAAACAACTGCATTAAAGAACTTTGCGTAAAGTAAACAATCCTTGCACCCGCAAGTACAAGCACCGTTGTTTTCCCCCTTGTGGCAACATCACATCCCCTAGACTCATGTTTCTGTCACTCAAGCTAGTCATCAGGGGGCATGAACCCACAATCATGCACAACGCTCCCTCTTGGAGTCCCTACCTACTACTTGGCCAAAGCAATAAACATCAACGGAGAACATGCAAGAATTACTCAAGAACATAAATATAAAAGAAGAGAATCAAATATATTACTCAATCACAATCTGAACATAATCTCATAATCTATCTGATCCCATCAAACTCAGCATAGCAACAGCAGAAAGATTACAAAAGTGCCTCGATCATGTAGGGCAGCTCACGAGGTCTAAACCATGAAGAACAAAGAGGGGAGGAGAACATCACATAGCTACTGATCACGGACCCATGGTCCAAGGAAAACTACTCATGAGTCATCCGGGAAGCATCCATGGTGGACAGGAGACTCCCGGAGGTCGGCCCTCCCTCCGGCAGGGTGCCGGGAAGAGGTCTTCTGGTGCTCCCGATCTCGGAAGCGCGGCGGCGGCGGAACAGAGGAGAGATCGCGAAAAAGGGTTCTGTCTTCGAGGGTTTCTCGTCACGGAGAATAAATAGGCGAAAGGGGGCAGCCAGAGGTGGGCCAGGGGCTCTAGGCGCCCCCCTGGCACGGCCAGGGGTGGGGCCGCGCCCACTGGCCGCCTGGGGGCCCCCTGGCTCCCCTCTAGCCCCTCTCGGACTCTTCGCGAAGCTTCGTCTGCGCTGATTTTTTATCTAATGTTTCCCGAATTTTTGGAGCACTTTTTATATAGGGGAAAAACTGAAATAGAAAAACAGCAGAAAATAGGAACTTGCACTGTGGTGCACTGAGTTAATAGGTTAGTCCAAATATGATCAAAAGTGTATGAAAGTGTATCTAGATCATAGAAATATCACACAAAACATGCATGGAGCAAGCAGAAATTATAGATACGTTTTGGACGTATCAACATCCCCAAGCTTAATTCCTGCTCGTCCTCGAGTAGGTAAATGATAACGGCATAATTTCTGTGGTGACATGCTAGCAACCATATAAGAACATTGAAAAATAAAGCAATCAAGGTTAGAAATTCAATTCAAGTCATAACATGCAAGAGTCTATATTAGCATTGAAACAAGTAACAAAAGAACATTAGGTGCAAGAGCTCTCGCTGTCCGTGACTCGAATGTCTCCAAATGGTGTTTGCGTGCAAGAAGGGGGATAGGGAATATGAGAAAAACATTTATTTGTTGAGAACTCAATCTACTAAAGTTTCACACTTGGTCCTCTTTGGAATCTTATCTTGACTCGTCCCCAGACCACTAGCCAGGTACAAGTCAATTTGATCCACTCCTTTTCGATATTTTGAGCACTCATGCAATGGATGAGCGTAAGCACGAGAGTTGACACTTAGGATGGCAAAGAGAAAAGTATGGAGGAGGAAGACAAAAAAGGAGGAGAAAGGCTCACATCAATGAGGACAATCATAGGCAAGAGATGCCAAATGATAGATAAGATGTGAGGAGTAGGGATTGCCATGCAACGGATGCACATAAGAGCTAAGAAGCTCTCCAATGGAACTAGTGGGGGTGCATCTAACTTTCTCGCTCATGAAGACCTAGAGCTCGTTTGAGGAGGCTCATCCTTGGAATATGCAAGCCAAGTTCTATAGTGTGAAGGTCCCCACATAGCTATATGCATAATGATCATCTCTATGGAGTACAAGGATATAAAGGGAGTACTACTGTGGATCTCTCAAAATGATAGTAGTGTTGCCCCTTTCTCTCTTTTTATTTCTTTTTCTCTTTTTTCCATTTTTTGTATTTTTTTGTGGCCTCAATGGCTCTTTCTATTTAACTCTCATTTGTCCTCTTTGGGATCTTTTATTGTGTCCACTTTGGGATCTTTTCCTCACTTAAGGGCAACACTCTATTTTACAAGAAGGTAAAGGAGATCTTTCACACTTTACAAGGTACTCAAAATCATAAAGAAGATGTAACTAACATGATGTATGCAATGTATGTCGCTGCCAGTGTAGCGGGAACATGTATGACATGAAGATCAAGTCACGAAGAGGTGGATGTTGCATGGCAATATATCTCGGAAATTCTATGGAAATGCCTTGATAGGTAGGTATGGTGGCTGTTTTGAGGAAAGATATAAGGAGGCTTATGATGATAGAGCGTATCATGCCGAGGGTTTGGATGTACCGGCGAAGGTGGACACCAACTCTTGGAGTGAGAAGAAGGCAATGCACGGCACGGTAGAGGCTAGCAAAATATGGGAAGGTGGAAGTGTCAACTTTCAATACTTACATTAGTCCGAAGAACTCATGCACTTATTATCGGTAACTCTCAATCTAATAAGGAGGTTCACAAAGAGACAAGTACCCCGAGGAGGAATGTATGGGGGTTTGGTTATCCTTGCGCATCCTCGACTCATGGTACGTGAGTGTTCTCTAATATTCGATCCCTCCAAAGATTAGTGATCCATCTAGTAGCTAGAGTTCTCAACTAGTTTTGTAGGTTTTGAAAATACACACGGATTGCCCAAAATACGACACTAATCACTAATAGGCTAAATCTCTTGACACCAAAAGTTCAAACATTACTCACATCAATACCTCAAAACTATTGCAAGCTACTACTATAATTAAATAGCAACCTCAATTACTTACTTTCAAGACAAGACACTACTCAGTGCAACAACCAACTCTCTTTAACAAGATAAACATGAAAACAAAAAAGAGTTCCAGCAACAAACTAAACAAAAGCCAAGGCTCTTGCTAAAGACAAACTAAAACTAAAACTAAACATGGCAGCAGCTATGAAAAGATAAAGAACACACAACAGCAAAAAGATAAGCAGGAAAAATCCTATGATGTGTTCTAGATTTTGAAAGTGGAGAGTGTTTCTCTCCCACACAAAGTAAGAAGGATCTAACTTGTTATGACCAGCAAGCAAAACTAAAGAAAACTAAAAATAAAACCTAAGAGCGAGACGCTCCAAGCATAGCACATAACGCATGAAGTGATAAAAATATAGTGAGACGAAGGACGAACTGATGATTGTTGATGGAGAAGGGGATGCACGGGGGCATCCCCAAGCTTAGACGCTTGAGTCTCCTTGAATATTTATTGGGGATGCATGGGGGCATCCCCAAGCTTGAGCGCTTGACACTCCTGGATCTTCTTTCATCATCTTCCATCGCACACTTGAAAACTCCCTTCATACATAACTAATCAAAAGCTGATTAGAGAGGTTAGTACCCTTAATAAAATAATTTTTCCCCTCTGGATATAAAGATATTATTGAAGATCTACTGTTTCTCAAGAGTGCCAAAAGTTTTTTGAAAAGAAAAAGCAAGCTTAAGGTTTGCAAAAGTTAGGAGAGACAAAACGTGGCAGAATCTGTGAAAAACAGAACAGCAGGTAGTAAAGAATTATTTAGGGACACTTCTGCAACTCAAATCAAAAAACTCAGAACAGACGGAAGTTTCGTGATTGTATAGAGCACGCTGTGTAAAGATTTCAGATCAAAAAGATGAACTGCGATTTTTCTGGAATTTTTCTAGTCACGAGGACAGAATCTGTTTTCTGGACAGCATGTCACAACTTTTACTTCCCTTGCCGTAAGAGGCTATAACTTGGCACAAAGCTGAAAAATAAAGATACAATGATGTTGCTACAGTATTAACAAACATCAATACACAACAAAAGCAAAAAGAAAAACCTAAATTCGTTGCGGGTTGCCTCCCGAAAGCGCTTTCTTTTATGCCTTTAAGCTAGGCATGATGCAAAAGATCAAGTTGTGTCAATCGAATCATTATCAAGATCATCAAAAAGCTCTTCAATTGTACAACTAGTCTTAAGAGGTCTTTCAAATAAAGGCCTAATGTAGATACTTCTAGGGAGAAAACCAAAAGGCGGAAAATCAATGGAAGATTCATTTATAAAATTATCAAAGAGAGGTATTTCTTCCAAAGTCTTCATGGTTTCAACTTCTTTGGTAATGGGTGGTTTATTTTTAGGTCGGGGAACCTTAGGGACATAAATGAACTTAGGTTCCCTTCTTGCTGAAGTCTCTACCTTTTTCGGTTTGATTGAGTAAAATGTAGTTCCTAGAGTATTAATGATTTCCTCAATCTTATCAATCCTAGAAAGATCTGTATCACGGGATTTGATGACCTCCAAAGTTTTAATAATTTTAAGCATGGAGCTATCAAGCCTATTCAAATTCCCTTGAATCTTGCGATCCAACTCATTTATCCTAGTTATACTTGGTATTTCTAACTCTATCTTTTCAAGTTTCTTCGTAATGTGAGCTAGAGTTATATCTTCTTGTATGCTAGCAGTAGGGAGATTTGCAACAAGTTTTCAATAACATTAAGAGATTCCCAAATCGGGGCTTCTAGAAAATTCCCATTGATAGCAGTATCTAATATGAACCAATTCCAAGGAGTAATCCCGACATAAAAATTTCTAAGCAGGATAGTAGTGGATTGCTTCTTGGTGGCTCTTTTTTGAGAATCATTAATTCTATACCAACCATCTTTTAAATTTTCACCACCTTTTTGTTTAAAGGTGAGAACCTCTGTCTCAACAAAGGCAAAAGGGCCAGACATAATGACCACTACTAGCAAGATAAATACTTTTTTTGTGATTTTTGATATAAGACACAAAGATAAAAACTGAAAGGTAAACTAACAAGACTAAAAAAAAGATAAAGGGTAGTGTGCAACTCCCCTATCTTAGCACTCGGAGTCCCCGGCAACGGCGCCAGAAATTTGGCTTGATGTGCGAGATGATGATAGTGATTTATCGCCCTTCGTTGGTATACCCCAAGTGGAAGGCGTGATGTAGCACAGCAGCAAATTTCCCTCAGTAAAGATACCAAGGTTTGTCTCTCGTGGGACTCCAGAGATGATAAGTAGGTGTCAGCGGCGCAACTGACGTGGACCTGCACACAGACACAAATAACTTTGTTCCCAACGAAGTTCAAAGAGGTTGTCAATCTCTCCGGTCTTGTTGTTCACAAAGGATCAAACACAAGGGGTAATGATAGAAACTGAAAGTAAAAGCAGAAAAGTAAATGAGCGCGGAAACAGTAATGAGGATATAGACCGGAATACGTGATGTTCACTAGTGATGTCTCTCTCCCAAAAGACGATAAAACTGCTATGCGAGGTGAACAAATTACAGAAGGGCAATTGACAGGATTATGAACGCACCGCAATGCTAACTATGCTACAAAAGAAAGGAAGATGCTCAAAAGCATGGGCAGTACGCCAAAATAAGTAGACCGAAATCCAACTGCATCTACTACTAATCATCCACCTTAAGATATCTATCCAAAACATCTCGCTGGTATTAAGTTGCGAGCCCCACCCAAAGTGTAAACCCAAAGCAACAGACAACTGCATTTAAAATAACTTTGTGTAAAGTAAACAATCCTTGCAACCGCGGTTACAAGCATCGTTGTTTTCCCCCTTGTGGCAACAGCACATCCCCTAGACTCATGTTTTTGTCACTCAAGCGTGTCATCGGGGGGCATGAACCCACAATCGAGCATAACGTTCCCTCTTGGGGTTACTACCTACTACTTGGCCAAAGCAATAAACAGCAACGGAGAACATGCAAGAATTACTTAGGAACAAAAATATAAGAGATAAGAACCAAATATATTACTCAATCACAATCTGAACATAATCTCATAATCCATCAGATCCCATCAAACTCAGCATAGCAACAGCAGAAATATTACAAAAGTGCCTCGATCATGTAGGGCAGCTCACGAGGTCTAACCAAAGAAGAACAAAGAGGGGAGGAGATCATCACATAGCTACTGATCACGGACCCATGGTCCAAGGAAAACTACTCACGAGTCATCCGGGAAGCATCCATGGTGGACAGGAGAATCCCGGAGGTCGGCCCTCCCTCCGGCAGGGTGCCGGGAAGAGGTCTTCTGGTGCTCCCGATCTCGGAAGCGCGGCGGCGGCGGAACAAAGGTGAGATCGCGAAAAAGGGTTCTGTCTTCGAGGGTTTCTCGTCACAGAGAATAAATAGGCGAAAGGGGGCAGCCAGATGTGGGCCAGGGGCTCCAGGCGCCCCCCTGGCGCGGCCAGGGGTGGGGCCGCGCCCACTGGCCACCTGGGGGGGCCCTGGCCCCTCTCGGGCTCTTCACGAAGCTTCGTCTGCGCTGATTTTTTATCTGATTTTTCCCGAATTTTTGGAGCACTTTTTATATAGGGGAAAACTGAAATAGAAAAACAGCAGAAAACAGGAACTCGCACTGTGGTGCACTGAGTTAATAGGTTAGTCCAAATATGATCAAAAGTGTATGAAAGTGTATCTAGATCATAGCAATATCACACAAAACATGCATGGAGCAAGTAGAAATTATAGATACGTTTTGGATGTATCACACGCTTAAGCCCTCGAGTGCTTTGGTTAAGATCGCGTAGGCGATAGTGTCTCTCGACGGGATTTCATGCTTAAGCCCCCGAGTGCTTTGGTTAAGATCGCGTAGGCGATAGCGTCTCTCGGGGGGATTTCACGCTTAAGCCCCCGAGTGCTTTGGTTAAGATCGCGTAGGCGATAGCGTCTCTCGGGGGGATTTCACGCTTAAGCCCCCGAGTGCTTTGGTTAAGATCGCGTAGGCGATAGCGTCTCTCGGGGGGATTTTATTCTTAAGCCCCTGAGTGCTTTGAGATGGCAGTATTTGGGCAACATTTTTTTTATTGCGGTCGAGCAGCTACATGAGTTGCCAGTCATGTCTGACCGATGGGGACTATGGATAGAACAGTCGCAAGTTTGCTACGTTCCATGGGTTACCCACGTCCTCGTCTGTCTTCGGGTTCTTCAGCCTGTAGGCGCCACCTCCGATGACTTCTGAGACTATAAATGGTCCTTCCCATTGGGGGGCAATATTATGGACCTTCTCTTGTATCAGCCGTAGGACTAGGTCGCCTTTGTTGAAGGTTCTAGTGCGTAAGAGACTGCTTTGGTAGGTGCGTAGCTTGTCCTGGTACCCCTCTGATTTTTCCAGGGCTGTGTCTCTTTCTTCGTCAGCCGTATCTTTGTCTTCTTGTAGTGCTTCTTCTGCTTCTTCTTCTTCGTATCTGGTGACCCGAGGTGCTCCGAACTTGAGGTCGTGTGGTAGGACTGCCTCTGCCCCGTACACCATGAATAAGGGTGTGTACTGGGTCGCGGTGTTTGGTGTAGTTCGTAGGCCCCATAGGACCGCGGGGAGTTCTTCTACCTAGTTGCCGTCGGCTTTCTCGAGTGGTGCGAGGAGCCGTTTCTTGATTCCCCCGCATACAAGGCCGTTTGCTTTTTCCACCTGGCCGTTGGACTGCGGGTGCGCGACTGATGCATAATTGATTTTGATGCCCAGTTCTTCGCTGAAGTTCTGGAACTATGCGGCTGTGAAGTTCGTGCCGTTGTCCGTGATGATGTTGTGGGGCACTCCGAACCTGAAAATGATCGATTTGATGAAGTTGACAGCCGTGAGGGCTGTGGAGCAGGTGATGGGCGCTGCTTCGATCCATTTAGTGAACTTGTCGACTGCGACGAGCAGGTGTGTCCTTCCTCCCTTTTGATGATTTCTTGAGTGGTCCCACCATGTCGAGTCCCCGGGTGGCGAACGGCCAGGATAGTGGTATGGTCTTGAGCTCTGATGCGGGAGCGTGTGGCCTGTTTGCGAATTTCTGGCAGGCGACACAACGTCGCACGATTTCCTCTGCGTTTTTCATGGATGTGGGACAATAGAACCCGGCTCGGAATGCTTTGGACACGAGTACTCGACTACTCGCATGGTGCCCGCAGGTGCCTTCGTGGATTTCGAGAAGTAGGGCTTTGCCGTCCTCTTCGTCGATGCACCTTTGGAGTATCAGGGTGATGCTGCGCTTGTATAATTGTTTGTTGATCACCGTGAACGCCTTGGATCGTCGGTTGATATGTCGTGCTTCGGCCACGTCTTGCGGTAGCGTACCTTCGATTAGGAATCAGAGGAACGGTTTTGTCCAGACAGGTCCTTCGAGCTCTGTCGGAGCTGTGATGTCGGATGTGCTGGTGCTTGTGCCTTTTGATGGGGTTGCTGCTGCCACTGCGCCAGTTCTGTTGCGTCTTCGCCGTCCATGACTGCTTCAGGTGTTGCTTCCTGTACCTTGATGGATCTTCGGCTGATGCTTTCGAGAAAAACGCCGGGTGGTACAGGTCCCCGGGTCGAACCGATGTTCGCGAGCTCGTCAGCTTCTGTGTTGTTGGCCCTGGTGATGTAGTTGAGCTCGCAACCGTCGAAACTTCCTTCGAGTTCGTTGTAGAGCTTCTGGTAGGATGCCATGTTGTCAGATATTGCGTCGCAGTTTCTCATCGTCTGCTGGACGACGAGATTGGAGTCCCCGTAAATTATGAGGCGAGTGGCTCAGCACGTTTTGGCCATGCGCATGCCATGGAGGAGTGCCTCGTATTCTGCTTCGTTGTTGGAGGCGTGACTGAAGTTAATCTGGAGGACATATTTCAGCTTTGTTCCTTTAGGGGAGATGAGCACAACTCCTGCCCCAGCTCCTTGTTATCTCTTGGACCCATCGAAGAACATTGACCATGAACTTGATAGGTCTGGGGGGCCTTGTGTCTGAACCTCCGTCCACTCGACCAAGAAATCTGGGAGTACTTGGGCTTTGATGGTTGTTGGGTGCTTGAACTGCAGGTCCTGTGGGCTGAGCTCAATGTTCCACTTGGCGACTCATCCAGTCACTCCAGGGTTGTTGAGTATGTCAGCGAGTGGTGCGCTGCTCACGATTGTGATAGGGTGCTCGTCGAAGTAGTGGGACACCTTTCTTGAGGTCATGACGATGGCCAGTAGTAGCTTCTGATAGTGTGGGTACCGCTGCTGGGATTTGGTCAGGAGCATGCTGAGGTAGTAGATTGGTCTCTAGATGCTCTGGACCTTGCCTTCTTCTGCGCGTTCGACAACGAGCATTGTGCTTACTACACTGTTACGTGATGCCACGTAGAGGTATAGCTTCTCTCATTCCTTGGGTACCGCCAGGATTGGTGGGGTCGAGAGTGTCTTTTTCAGGTCCGCGAATGCTTGGTGGGCTTCCTCTGTCCACTCGAATTTCTCTCCTTTCCTGAGCAGCTGGTAGAAAGGCAGCGTGCGTTCTCCCAGCCTGCTGATGAAGCGGCTTAGGGCTACGAGTTTTCCAGTGAGCTATTTTACTCCTTTGACATCGGTTGGTTCTTGCATTCGGGTGATGGCTTGGACTTTCTCAGGGTTTGCCTCGATTCCTCGGGCAGAGACCATATAGCCAAGCAGCTTCCACGCCGGTACGCCGAATGCGCACTTCTTTGGGTTGAGTTTGATTCTGTATTTGTTGAGCGCCGCAAAGGTTTCGCGCAGGTCGTCAAGTAGTGTGGCTGCTTTGTAGGTCTTGATGACGATGTCGTCCACATAGACTTGCATGTTTCTTCCGATTTGCTCCTTCAGGCAGGCCTGCATCATTCGCTGGTAAGTGGCGCCTGCGTTTTTGAGCCCGAAGGGCATGGTCCTGTAGCAGAATACGCCATAGGGGGTGATGAACGATGTGTGCTCTTCGTCTTCTTCCTTCATCCTGATCTGGTTGTATCCTGAGTAAGCGTCAAGAAAGGAAAGTAGATCGCACCCTGCTGTCGAGTCGATTATCTGATCGATTCTAGGCAGGGGGAAGTGGTCCTTCGGGCAATGCTTGTTGACTGATCCGTAGTCGACACACATGCGCAGCACGATCGTGTCTTTCTTGGGCACCAGCACTGGGTTGTCTATCCAGGTGGCTTTCTTCGTTTCTCGGATGAACTGGGCGTCGAGTAACCGGTTGACTTCCTCTCCGATTTCTCTGCGCTTGGGCTCCGAGAATCGTCTCAGCGCTTGCTTCACCGGCTTCGTGTTTTGCTTGATGCGTGGGGCGTGTTCCGCGAATTCGCGTGGTATCCCAGGCATGTCGGCTGGGCACCAGGCGAATATTTCCCACTCGTCTCGAAGGAAAGCGACGAGAGCCATCGCCTGCTCCTCTGGTAGGTGGGCGTACACGTGGACTGTTTTGTCCGGGTCCGTCGGGTGCACTTGGTGAGTGACTGTGTCGCTGTCGATGCTGAAGTCGCGTCCGTACTCGTTGGATTCGCTTCGGTTCACCAATGGGAAGGTACTCTTGTCCGTCACCATGGCTACTTCTCTGAGTTCTTGTTCAGCTCCGAATGTGTCGGAGATTTTGTGGAAGTCACGATCACATTGATCTGATTTGATGAAGCTTCCGTTGATCGTGAGGACTCCTGCTGATCCTGGCATCTTGAGCTTGAGGTAGGCGTAGTGTGGGACCGCCATGAACTGCGCGAATGCTGGCCGTCCCAATGTGGTGTGGTACTGCGATTGCCAGTCGAGTACCTCGAACTCGAGGACGTGCTTTGCGAAGTTGCGTCGGTTGCCGAAGACAACTTCGAGTTCGATGACTCCGAGGGATGTGGCTGCTTCTCCTGGGACTACCCCGTGTAACTCGGTGCTCGATTTTCTCCATACTGATCGTGGGATCAGCATCTTTTGCAGGGTGCTGGCGAAGATGATGTTCATGCTGCTGCCTCCGTCCATGAAGACCCTATCCATGTCGTACCCTCCGATTTGTGCATCGAGCACCAGGGGCGCGTGCCCCGGTCTTGGGACCGCGGGTGCATGGTCGTCCTGTGAGAATGTGATGCTGGTCTCCGTATCATGTAGCTGGTAGACTTCGACTATGTTTATGCACTCGGCTGCTCTAGCTTGCAGGGTGTAGGCGTCGCTTCGTGCTTGCGGCACCCTTCCCTCTTGGATCATGAGCACCTGTTCTTGCAGCGGGTTGTGACGTCCTTCCGGGCTTGAGGGTGGCGATTGTTCGGGTCGCCGGTTGCACCTGTCTTCTTTCTGCTTCTCCTTCTTGAGGTCGTCGGCTAGCTCGTTGAACAGGTGGCAGTCTCTCAAAGTGTGACCTGACCTGACGCGTCCCCAGTCATCCTCGAAGTTGTGGATCGTGCAGGGTCCTGCGAGCTGCTCTCTAGCCATGAGTTTGCTAGATCCGGCGTGCCTCTTCCTTCTTGAGATTCTGAAGACTTGCTCGTGATCCTCCGGGTGTTCGTGGAAGCGGGGGTCGGTTTCGATTCCTTGACTCATGTCTTGGTTCTTGATGAGGTTGGCGAATTCATCCGGCCTTCGATCTGGGTCATAGTACTCGCCCACCGGGGTCTCGGAGTCGCTGTCCTGGCAGACGGCAGGTGCTCGCGCGACGGCGTGTCGTCGAGTGGTCGTCGGTTGCACGGCTGGGTGACGTGGCTCGTTCATTGGAGCCTCGCCGTAGATCTCCCGTGCGCGCCTTTTGGGTCGTCGATTTCTTCTTTCTTGGCGATGGTCCTGCTAATCGCTAGTTTCGATCTCGTAGTTATCGTCTTGATGTGCGGCGGGTGCCCGGGCGGCGGTGGGTTGTCGAAGGATTTTCGAGTCCTCCACTGCGCGTCGCGGTTCGTCGAGTGGAATTCCTTCGTAGAGGCCTCTCGCCGTTCTTCTGGGTCGTCGATTCCTTCGCTGTTTGCGCTGCACTTGGCCGTTACCGTAGTATCGGTCCTGGCACAGCTGTAGCCCGAGCGGTCTTGATGGGGTGGCAGAGATGTTTGCTGTGATCTTGAATCCTTCGAGTGGGCTAGATCTGGTCCTTGCCCTTGAGTTGTGGCATGCTGAAGACGGGACCGCCGAGATCGTGATCCCAACCTGTGTAGTTCCCACAGACGGCGCAATTGACGGGGATCAACCCCGGAAAATCCCATGGTCAGGGACCCTGGGTTAGTCATGAGAGGCATAGGTTGGACGATAGCTCGTCGGCAAACAGGAAGGCAAGCTCCTGCTCGATATTATTGATGGGGGAGATGCGATTACAGGGGATACCAAGGCTGGAGCGCTCAAGGCTAGGGTTACAGATGATATTGGTTGTCCTTTTCTTCGCCCCTCCTAGCCCTTATATACTGGGCTAGGTCTCGGGGAGTTCATCTACGTTTACAGGTTGCTTTCCTAACCCTAGCTTGCTCCGTACGGCAGGTTCTTGCACCTTCCTTGTGGGTCGCAGACTCCTACGTCGGTGCCAATTAGCGGGCTGAGGCTGTATCTTCATGGGCCTTCTGTATTCAGGGACGCCAGGTAGGCTTATCCGTAGGAGTCGTGGGGTCACCCCCTCCTCAGATGCACATAAGAGCTGAAAAGCTCTCTAATGGAACTAGTGGGGTGCATCTAACTTGCTCGCTCATGAAGACCTAGATCTCTTTTGAGGAGGCTCATCCTTGGAATATGCAAGCCAAGTTCTATAGTGTGAAGGTCCCCACATAGCTATATGCATAATGATCATCTCTATGGAGTACAAGGATATAAAGGGAGTACTACTGTGGATCTCTCAAAATGATAGTAGTGTTGCCCCTTTCTCTCTTTTTATTTCTTTTTCTCTTTTTTCCATTTTTTGTATTTTTTTGTGGCCTCAATGGCTCTTTCTATTTAACTCTCATTTGTCCTCTTTGGGATCTTTTATTGTGTCCACTTTGGGATCTTTTCCTCACTTAAGGGCAACACTCTATTTTACAAGAAGGTAAAGGAGATCTTTCACACTTTACAAGGTACTCAAAATCATAAAGAAGATGTAACTAACATGATGTATGCAATGTATGTCGCTGCCAGTGTAGCGGGAACATGTATGACATGAAGATCAAGTCACGAAGAGGTGGATGTTGCATGGCAATATATCTCGGAAATTCTATGGAAATGCCTTGATAGGTAGGTATGGTGGCTGTTTTGAGGAAAGATATAAGGAGGCTTATGATGATAGAGCGTATCATGCCGAGGGTTTGGATGTACAGGAGAAGGTGGACGCCAACTCTCGGAGTGAGAAGAAGGCAATGCACGGCACAGGAGAGGCTAGCAAATATGAGGAGGTGGAAGTGTCAACTTTCAATACTTACATTAGTCCGAAGAATTCATGCACTTATTATCGGTAACTCTCAATCTAATAAGGAGGTTCACAAAGAGACAAGTACCCCGAGGAGGAGTTTATGGGGGTTTGTTTATCCTTGCGCATCCTCAACTCATGGTACGTGAGTGTACTCTAATATACGACCCCTCAGAAGAGTAGTGATCCATCTAGTAGCTAGAGTTCTCAACTAGTTTTGTAGGTTTTTGAAAATAAACATGGATTGCCCAAAATACGACACCTATCACTAATAGGCTAGATCTCTTGACACCAAAAGTTCAAACATTACTCACATCAAAACCACAAAACTATTGCAAGTTACTACTAAAATTAAATAGCAACCTCAATTACCTACTCTCAAGACAAGACACAACTCAGTGCAACAACCAACTCTCTTAACAACATAAACATGAAACTAAAGAGAGTTCCAACAACAAACTAAACAAAATCCAAGGCTCTTGCTAAAGACAAACTAAAACTAAAACTAAACATGGCAGTAGCTACGAAAAGATAAAGAACACGCAACAGCAAAAAGATAGGCATGAAAAATCCTATGATGTGTTCTAGATTTTGAAAGTGGAGCATGTTTATCTCCCACACAAAGTAAGACGGGTTCTAAATTGTTATTAACAGCAAGCAAATCTAAAGACAACTAAAAATAAAACCTAAGAGCAGGACGCTCCAAGCATAGCACATAACGCATGAAGTGATAAAAATATAGTGAGACGAAGGACGAACTGATGATTGTTGATGGAGAAGGGGATACACGGGGGCATACCCAAGATGAGACGCTTGAGTCTCCTTGAATATTTATTTGGGGTGCATGGGAGCATCCCCAAGCTTGAGCGCTTGACACTCCTGAATCTTGTTTCATCATCTTCCATCGCACACTTGAAAACTCCCTCCATACATAACTCATCATAAGGTGATTATAGAGGTTAGTTCCCTTAATAAAATATTTTTCCCCACTGGATATAAATATATTCTTCAAGAGATACTGTTTCTCAAGATTTCCAAAAGGTTTTTGCAAAGAAAAAGCAAGCTTAAGGTTTGCAAAAGTTAGGAGAGGCAAAACGTGGCAGAATCTGTGAAAAACAGAACAGCGGGTAGTAGAGAATTTTTTTCGGGGAACTTCTGTAACTCAAATCATAAAACTCAGAACATACGAAAGTTCCGAGATTGTATAAGGCACGTTGTGTAAAAAATTCAGCTCAAAAAGATGAACTGGTGATTTGATCCGATTTTTCCCGTCACGAAGAAAGAATTATTTTTTTCTGGACAGCATGTCACAACTTTCGCTTCCCTTGTCATATGCGGCTATAACTTGGCACAAAGCTTGGAAATAAAGATACAATGATGTTGCTACAGTAGTAAAAATCATCAAGACCACTAAAAACAGAAGTAAAAACATCTTGGGTTGCCTCCCAACAAGCGCTTTCTTTTACGCCTTTAAGCTAGGCATAAAGATTTTAAAAGATGCTCTCATAAGAATAAGGATTTGAAGCAAAAAAAGAGCATCAAGAAGCAAATATGAAATGCATTTAATCCTAACCCACTTCCTATGCATTGGCATCTTGTAAGAAAATAAATCAAATAAGCCCAAAGAGATAAGCATAGGAAGGTGGGACAAGAAAATTTTCAAAACTTTCAACATAAAGAGAGGAGTTTTTGTAACATGGGAGTTTCTATAACCAAACTTTCCTCTCTCAAAATAATTTTCAGTAGTATCATGAACAACATCAAGAATATAAATATCACCTAAATCATATTGTTCATGACCTACAAGCACACGTGTATTGTTTTCAACACGGTTTTTAGGATCATAAGATAAATGCAACCCATCACATTGAGCTTTGATAAAAGGAAAATTCTCCGGAGTTGGAGATTTCAAAAGGATAATAGGGACATCAAGTGTGGGTGTGATACGTCCAAAACGTATCTATAATTTATGCTTGCTCCATGCATGTTTTGTGTGATATTGCTATGATCTAGATACACTTTCATACACTTTTGATCATATTTGGACTAACCTATTAACTCGGTGCACCACAGTGCCAGTTCCTGTTTTCTGATGTTTTTCTATTTCAGTTTTCCCCTATATAAAAAGTGCTCCAAAAATTCAGGACAATCATATAAAAAATCAGCGCAGACGAAGCATCGCGAAGATCCCGAGAGGGGCCAGAGGGGAGCCAGGGGGGCCCAAGCGGCCAGTGGGCACGGCCCCACGCCTGGCCGCGCCAGGGGGCGCCTGGAGCCCCTGGCCCACCTCTGGCCGCCCCCTTTCGCCTATTTATTCTCCGTGACGAGAAACCCTCGAGGACAGAACCCTTTTTCGCGATCTCTCCTCTGTTCCGCCGCCGCCGCGCTTCCGAGATCGGGAGCACCAGAAGACCCCTTCCCGGCACCCTGCCGGAGGAAGGGCCGACCTCCGGGAGTCTCCTCTCCACCATGGATTCTTCCCGGATGACTCGTGAGTAGTTTTCCTTGGACCATGGGTCCGTGATTAGTAGCTATGTGATGTTCTCCTCCCCTCTTTGTTCTTCATGGTTTAGACCTCGTGAGCTGCCCTACATGATCGAGGCACTTTTGTAATCTTTCTGCCATTGCTATGCTGAGTTTGATGGGATCTGATGGATTATGAGATTATGTTCAGATTGTGATTGAGTAATATATTTGGTTCTTATCTCTTATATTTTTGATTACTAAGTAATTCTTGCATGTTCTCCGTTGATGTTTATTGCTTTGGCCAAGTAGTAGGTAGGAACCCCCAAGAGGGCACGTTATGCTCGATTGTGGGTTCATGCCCCCCGATGACACGCTTGAGTGACAAAAACATGAGTCTAGGGGATGTGTTGTTGCCACAAGGGGGAAAATAACGGTGCTTGTAACCGCGGTTGCAAGGATTGTTTACTTTACGCAAAGTTCTTTTTAATGCAGTTGTCGGTTGCTTTGGGTTTACACTTTGGGTGGGGCTCGCAACTTAATACCAGCGAGATGTTCTGGATAGATATCTCAAGGTGGATGATTAGTAGTAGATGCAGTTGGATTTCGGTCTACTTATTTTGGCGTACTGCCCATGCTTTTGAGCCTCTTCCTTTCTTTTGTAGCATAGTTAGCATTGCGGTGTGTTCATAATCCTGTCAATTTCCCTTCTGTAATTTGTTCACCTCGCATAGCAGTTTTATCGTCTTTTGGGAGAGAGACATCACTAGTGAACATCACGTATCCCGGTCCATATCCTCATTACTGTTTCCACACTTATTTACTTTTCTGCTTTTACTTTCAGTTGCTATCTTTATCCCTTGTGTTTGATCCTTTGTGAACAACAAGACCGGAGAGATTGACAACCTCTCTGAACTTCGTTGGGAACAAAGTTATTTGTGTCTGTGTGCAGGTCCGCGTCAGTTGCGCCGCTGACACCTACTTATCATCTCTGGAGTCCTACTGGAGACAAACCTTGGTATCTTTACTGAGGGAAATTTTCTGCTGTGCTACATCACGCCTTCCACTTGGGGTATACCAACGAAGGGCGATAAATCACTATCATCATCTCGCACATCAAGCCAAATTTCTGGCGCCGTTGCCGGGGACTCCGAGTGCTAAGATAGGGGAGATGCACACTACCCTTTACCTTTGTTTTTTTTAGTCTTGTTAGTTTACCTTTCAGTTTTTATCTTTCTCAGTGTCCTTGTTCAAAAATCAAAAAAAAAGTATAGTATGTCTAGTTCCTTACTTGCCAATCAATGTCTAACTTCTTTGAAACTAGATCTTATTGGCATGGAGGATTCACCGAGGATCAACAAGAATATTACAAGGAATACCGCTTGTCTCAAAAAGGGATACACTTATGGAGACTCATACATCAATCGTATGAGTATGCTAAAAACTTGTGCTCAATATATAATATATCTTTCTGCAGGGATGAATCTTGCTCCTTTATGAGGCACAAACACCTTGCTTTCCAATGTGAGTACAATGAGGATGAAACCTTAGCTTCTTATGCTAAGGGAAATTATGATTTTTATGATGCAGAACAAATAGAAGAATTTGTTGCTTTTAAGGGTGCCTATGAAATTACTTCTTTTCTTGAAAATATTGATGACGCCCCTTACAAATCTGAGAGTCTTGCTATACTTAACTATTGTTTGGAAAATTATGATGCAAATTATTATATTACTGATCATCTTGAGAGAATCTCTCCCCCAAAGGAAGAGACTAATGTTTTGCAGGAATCTATAGAAGAAGAAATTACTGAACCTGAAAGCTCTTTGGATCAAGAAGAGGAGGAGAGTGACGAACAAAAGGAGGAAGAATGGAGCCATCCATGTCTACCTTCTAATGAGAGTAACTCTTTGACTCTTACCTTATATGAGTATTATGATCCTATGGATTCTTTTGAAATATCCCTTTTTGATGAAGTTGATGCCTTCTATGCTTATGGCCTTGATGCCACTATGGATGATGCTTACGTAGATGAACTTGCTATAGTTCCTCGTGTTAAGCATGAAATTTTTGCTATCGCACCCACACTTGAGTGTCCTATTATCCTTTTGAAATCTCCAACTATTCCGGAGAACTATGCTCTTATCAAGGCTCAATGTGATGGGTTGCATCTATCTTATCATCCTAAAAACCGTGTTGAAAACAATACATGTGTGCTTGTAGTTCATGAAGCACATGATTTATGTGATAGTTATATTCTTGATGTTGTTCATGATGCTACTGAAAATTACTTTGAGAGAGGAAAGTTTGGTTGTAGAAACTTCCATGTTACAAAAACACCTCTCTTCATGTTGAAAGTTTTGAAGTTGTTCTTGTTCTACCTTCCTATGCATGTCACTTTGTGCTTCTTTGATTTATTTTCTTAAAAGATTCCTATGCATAGGAAGTGGGTTAGGCTTTTATGTGTTTCACATTTGCTTCTTGATGCTCTCTTTTGCTTCAAAATTCTTATTCTTGTGAGAGCATCTTCTATAATCTTTAAGCCTAGCTTAAAGGCATAAAAGAAATCGCTTTCGGGAGGCAGCCCGCAACGAATTTAGGTTTTTCTTTTTGCTTTTTTTGTGTCTTGATGTTTTTTACTACTGTATAAACATCATTGTATCTTTATCTTTCAGATTTGTGCCAAGTTATAGCCTCTTACGGCAAGGGAAGTAAAAGTTGTGACATGCTGTCCAGAAAACAGATTATGTCCTCGTGACTAGAAAAATTCCAGAAAAATCGAAGTTCATCTTTTTGAGCTGAAATTTTTACACAGTATGCTCTATACAATTACGAAACTTCCGTATGTTCTGAGTTTTTTTATTTGAGTTGCAGAAGTGTCCCTAAAAAAAAATTACTACCTGCTGTTCTGTTTTTCACAGATTCTGCCACGTTTTGTCTCTCCTAACTTTTGCAAACCTTAAGCTTGCTTTTTATTTGCAAAAACCTTTTGGAACTCTTGATAAATAGTAGCTCTTCAATAATATATTTATATCCAGTGGGGAAAATTATTTTATTAAGGGTACTAACCTCTCTAATCAGCTTATGATGAGTTATGTATGAAGGGAGTTTTCAAGTGTGCGATGGAAGATGATGAAAGAAGATCCAGGAGTGTCAAGCGCTCAAGTTTGGGGATGCCCCCATGCATCCCCAATAAATATTCAAGGAGACTCAAGCGTCTAAGCTTGGGGATGCCCCCGTGCATCCCCTTCTCCATCAACAATCATCAGTTCGTCCATCGTCTCACTATATTTTTATCACTTCATGCGTTATGTGCTATGCTTGGAGCGTCTCGCTCTTAGGTTTTATTTTTAGTTTTCTTTAGTTTTGCTTGCTGGTCATAACAAGTTAGATCCTGTCTTACTTTGTGTGGGAGAGAAACACGCTCCACTTTCAAAATCTAAAACACATCATAGAATTTTTCATGCCTATCTTTTTGTTGTTGTGTGTTCTTTATCTTTTCGTAGCTGCTGCCATGTTTAGTTTTAGTCTTAGTTTGTCTTTAGCAAGAGCCTTGGATTTTGTTTAGTTTGTTGCTGGAACTCTTTTTTGTTTTCATGTTTATCTTGTTAAAGAGAGTTGGTTGTTGCACTGAGTAGTGTCTTGTCTTGAAAGTAGGTAATTGAGGTTGCTATTTAATTCTAGTAGTAGCTTGCAATAGTTTTGAGGTATTGATGTGAGTAATGTTTGAACTTTTTGGTGTCAAGAGCTCTAGCCTATTAATGATAGGTGTCATATTTTGGGCAATCCGTGTGTATTTTCAAAACCTATAAAACTAGTTGAGAACTCTAGCTACTAGATGGATCACTAATCTTTGGAGGGATCGAATATTAGAGAACACTCACGTACCATGAGTCGAGGATGTGCAAGGATAACCAAACCCCCATACACTCCTCCTCGGGGTACTTGTCTCTTTGTGAACCTCCTTATTAGATTGAGAGTTACCGATAATAAGTGCATGAGTTCTTCGGACTAATGTAAGTATTGAAAGTTGACACTTCCACCTTCCCATATTTTCCTAGCCTCTCCCGTGCCGTGCATTGCCTTCTTCTCACTCCGAGAGTTGGTGTCCACCTTCGCCGGTACATCCAAACCCTTGGCATAATACGCTCTGTCATCATAAACCTCATTATATCTTTCCTCAAAACAGCCACCATACCTACCTATCAAGGCATTTCCATAGCCTTTCTGAGATATATTGCCATGCAACATCCACCTCTTCATGACTTGATCTTCATGTCATACATGTTCCTGCTACACTGGCAGCGACATATATTGCATACATCATGATAGTTACATCTTCTTTATGATTTTGAGTACCTTGTAAAGTGTGAAAGATCTCCTTTACCTGCTTGTAAAATAGAGCGTTGCCCTTAAGTGAGGAAAAGATCCCAAAGTGGACACAATAAAAGATCCCAAAGAAGACAAATGAGAGTTAAATAGAAAGAGCCATTGAGGCCACAAAAAAATAGAAAAAATAGAAAAAAGAGAAAAAGAAATAAAAAAGAGAGAAAGGGGCAACACTACTATCCTTTTGAGAGATCCACACTAGTACTCCCTTTATATCCTTGTACTCCATAGAGATGATCATTATGCATATAGCTATGTGGGGACCTTCACACTATAGAACTTGGCTTGCATATTCCAAGGATGACCCTCCTCAAACGAGCTCTAGGTCTTCATGAGCGAGCAAGTTAGATGCACCCCCACTAGTTCCATTGGAGAGCTTCTTAGCTCTTATGTGCATCGTTGCATGGCAATCCCTACTCCTCACATCATATCTATCATTTGGCATCTCTTGCCTATGATTGTTCTCATTGATGTGAGCCTTTCTCCTCATTTTTTTTCTTCCTCCTCCATACTTCTCTCTTTGCCATCCTAAGTGTCAACTCTCGTGCTTACGCTCATCCATTGCATGAGTGCTCAAAATATCGAAAAGGAGTGGATCAAATTGACTTGTACCTGGCTAGTGGTCTGGGGACGAGTCAAGATAAGATTCCAAAGAGGACCAAGTGTGAAACTTTAGTAGATTGAGTTCTCAACAAATAAATGTTTTTCTCGTATTCCCTATCCCCTTTCTTGCACGCAAACACCATTTGGAGACATTCGAGTCACGGACAGTGAGAGCTCTTGCACCTAATGTTCTTTTGTTACTTGTTTCAATGCTAATATAGACTCTTGCATGTTATGACTTGAATTGAATTTCTAAACTTGATTGCTTTACTTTTCAAAGTTATTATTTGGTTGCTAGCATGTCACCACAGAAATTATGCCGTTATCATTTACCTACTCGAGGACGAGCAGGAATTAATCTTGGGGATGTTGATACGTCCAAAACGTATCTATAATTTCTTCTTGCTCCATGCATGTTTTGTGTGATATTGCTATGATCTAGATACACTTTCATACACTTTTGATCATATTTGGACTAACCTATTAACTCAGTGCTCCACAGTGCCAGTTCTTGTTTTCTGCTGTTTTTCTATTTCAGTTTTCCCCTATATAAAAAGTGCTCCAAAAATTCGGGAAAAATCAGATAAAAAATCAGCGCAGACGAAACTTCAAGAAGAGCCCGAGAGGGGCCAGAGGGGATCCAGGGGGCCCCCGAGCGACCAGTGGGCGCGTCCCCACCCCTGGCCGCGCCAGGGGGGCGCCTGGAGCCCCTGGCCCACCTCTGGCTGCCCCCCTTTCGCCTATTTATTCTCCGTGACGAGAAACCCTCGAGGACATAACCCTTTTTCGCGATCTCTCCTCTGTTCCGCCGCCGCCGCGCTTCCGAGATCGGGAGCACTAGAAGACCCCTTCCCGGCACCCTGCCGGAGGGAGGGCCGACCTTCGGGAGTCTCCTCTCCACCATGGATGCTTCCCGGATGACTCGTGAGTAGTTTTCCTTGGACCATGGGTCCGTGATCAGTAGTTATGTGATGTTCTCCTCCCCTCTTTGTTCTTCATGGTTTAGACCTCGTGAGCTGCCCTACATGATCGAGGCACTTTTGTAATCTTTCTGCTGTTGCTATGCTGAGTTTGATGGGATCTGATGGATTATGAGATTATGTTCAGATTGTGATTGAGTAATATATTTGGTTCTTATCTCTTATATTTTTGTTCTTAAGTAATTCTTGCATGTTCTCCGTTGTTGTTTATTGCTTTGGCCAAGTAGTAGGTAGTAACCCCAAGAGGGAACGTTATGCTCGATTGTGGGTTCATGCCCCCCGATGACACGCTTGAGTGACAGAAACATGAGTCTAGGGGATGTGTTGTTGCCACAAGGGGGAAAACAACGGTGCTTGTAACCGCGGTTGCAAGGATTGTTTACTTTACGCAAAGTGCTTTTTAATGCAGTTGTCTGTTGCTTTGGGTTTACACTTTGGGTGGGGCTCGCAACTTAATACCAGCGAGATGTTCTGGATAGATATCTCAAGGTGGATGATTAGTAGTAGATGCAGTTGGATTTCGGTCTACTTATTTTGGCGTACTGCCCATGCTTTTGAGCCTCTTCCTTTCTTTTGTAGCATAGTTAGCATTGCGGTGCGTTCATAATCCTGTCAATTGCCCTTCTGTAATTTGTTCACCTCGCATAGCAGTTTTATCGCCTGTTGGGAGAGAGACATCACTAGTGAACATCACGTATCCCGGTCCATATCCTCATTACTGTTTCCACACTTATTTACTTTTCTACTTTTACTTTCAGTTCCTATCATTATCCCTTGTGTTTGATCCTTTGTGAACAACAAGACCGGAGAGATTGACAACCTCTCTGAACTTTGTTGGGAACAAAGTTATTTGTGTATGTGTGCAGGTCCGCGTCAGTTGCGCCGCTGACACCTACTTATCATCTCTGGAGTCCTACTGGAGACAAACCTTGGTATCTTTACTGAGGGAAATTTGCTGTTGTGCTACATCACGCCTTCCACTTGGGGTATACCAACGAAGGGCGAGAAATCACTATCATCATCTCGCACATCAGGGTGCAATAGCAACAATTTCATGCTTTACGTAAGGAACTATAGCAAGTTCATCTTCGCAATCATAATCCATATTGGCATCATGGCCATCAACAAAGCAAGTATCAAAATCTTCAGAAAGGGATATTTCAAGTGAGTCCTAGGAATCATGGGATTCCTCATCAAAACAATCATTAGACTCTTCTAGGGCAGCAAACATTTTATTTTTAAAATCCTCAATATAAGAATTGGAAGTATAATTCTCGAAGAAATAAGCAAGAACTGCAAAGTTTTCAGACTTGTCACTAGTATCATAATACTTTTCAATCAAAGAAGCAATCTCATAAGCACCTTTAAAAGCAACAAACTCTTCAATATTTTCAACATCAAAGTAATCATAAACACCTTTAGCATAAGAAGATAAGATCTCATTTTCATTAAACTCGCATTGGAAAAGAAAGTGTTTATGATCTATATTAGAGCAACAAGTAAAATCATAAATGTGGCACAAAAATTCAGCATGGCAATAAGAAGCATGTATTTGATCCCATAAGTATTTCCGTTTCTGAGATAGGCGGTGCCGCGTATAATGAGCATGCTCATCCAATGATTTTCCCTCAACCAAGTCGGTTGGGTTTTTAGCACGAGCACAAATTGATCGAAGACGATCCAAGTAAAACATGTCCATCCTACCATTGGGTGGTTCCACACCCATGGTAAATATATCATCAGTAGGCAGACAAAGACAAAGGCAAAAGATAGCAACTAATTTTTTGGTTTTTCAAAAAGACACAAAAGCAAAAAAAATGGAAAGTTAAACTAACAAGACTAAAAAGTAAAGGTAAAAGGTAATGGGCAATTCCCATATCTTATCACTCGAAGTCCCCGGCAACGGCGCCAGAAAGTTGTTTGATGGCGTGGAAGTGATAATGACTCCTAGCCCTTCGTTGGTTACCCCAAGTGGAAGGTGAGAAGTAGGATAGCAACAAATTTCCCCTATGGAGAGGATAGGGTTTGTCTCCCGCAGGACTCCGGCAATGATAAGTAGGTGGTTCGGCAAGTGATGCGCCGTCTGAAAAGAATCACTTGCTTCTCCTAGACCTGCACACGACACAAATAACTTTGCTCCCAACGAAGTTCAGAGAGGTTGTCAATCTTTCCGGTCTTGTTGTTTACAAAGGATCAAACACAAGGGATAATGATAATGATAGCAACTGAAAGTAAAAGAGGAAAAGTAAACGAGCGTGTAAACAATAATGAGAATATGGACCAGGGTCCCGTGATGTTCACTAGTGATGTCTCTCTCCCAAAAGACGATAAGACTGCTATGCGAGGTAAACAAATTACATATGGGCAATTGATAGGATTATAAACGCACCGCAATGCTATCTATGCTACAAAAGAAAGGAAGAGGCTCAAAAGCATGGGCAGTACGCCAAAATAAGTAGACCGAAATCCATCTTGAGATATCTATCCAGAACATCTCGCTGTTATTAAGTTGCGAGCCCCACCCAAAGTGTAAACCCAAAGAAACAGACAACTACATTAAGAAGAACTTTGCGTAAAGTAAACAATCCTTGCAACCGCGGTTACAAGCACTGTTGTTTTCCCCCTTGTGGCCACAACACATCCCCTAGACTCATGTTTCTGTCACTCAAGCGTGTCATCATGGGGCATGTACCCACAATCGAGCATAACGTTCCCTATTGGAGTTACTACCTACCACTTGGCCAAAGCAATAAACAGCAACGGAGAACATGCAAGAATTACTTCAGAAAAAAATACAAAAGATAAGAACCAATTATATTACTCTATCAAAATCTGAACATAATCTTAGCAAAAGCAGAAAGATTACATATATGCCTCGATCATGTAGGGCAGCTCACGAGGTCTAAACCATGAAGAACAAATAGGGGAGGAGAACATCACATAGCTACTGATCACGGACACATGGTCCAAAGGAAACTACTCACAGCACATCCGGGAAGCGTCCATGGTGGAGGAGAAGCTCCTGGAGGTCGATCCTCCCGATCTTGGAAGCGCGGCGACGGTGGAAAAGAGGCGAGTTTGCGAAATAGGGTTCTGTCTTCGGAGGTTTCCCGTGACGGAGATTAAATAGGCGAAGGGGGCAGCCAGGGGGCCCACCAGGAGTCTAGGCGCCCCCTGGCGCGGCCAGGCCCCTGGCCGCGCCAGGTGGACGCCTGGGCACCTGGTGGTGGCCCCCCGGCCCTCCTTCGGGGCACTGGAAGCTTCCCGTACGCTGATTTTTTTATCTGGTTTTCCCGGATTTTTGGAGCAATTTTTATATGGGGGAAAACTGAAATAGAAAAACAACAGAAAATAAAAACTGGCACTAGGGTGAACTGAGTTAATAGGTTAGTCCAAATATGATCAAAAGTGTATGAAAGTGTATCTAGATCATAGCAATATCACAAAAACATACATGGAGCAAGCAGAAATTATCGATACGTTTGGGACGTATCACTAAGTGCTAGCATCAATTGTGTGATGGCGCCAAGATGGATGCGTGTGTTGGAAATAATGCATGGACGCATGCAATATTCATAGAATTCCAAGTCATCTTGACCATATCCAGTCACGTAACAAACGTTAGAAGAAGCACGTTGTAACTGTCCGTTTGGCAGCCATATCTCATCCCCGAGTCTTCAGCTAGAACGTGGGCATTATCCTACTGCTCCTCCCGATTCTCTTGTGTCCAACGAATGCCCCGCGCTTCGATCGGCAAGACATTTCATTGAAACATTGGGCTTGCATCTACTCCCTGCTGATCTATATAAAGGGCAGAGAGCATCAGGATATAGCTACAGGAAAATCCATCTTCCATCTCATATACCACAAGTGCTGAGCCGTCATCTGATCAAAGTCGGCCGTGCTGCCGTCGTGCAACGGCAGTCTGGCGAGCGGTGTCTCCGTAACTCCGGCCGCATCCTTCGACCCTGCACGGGGGCGGTCTAGAGTTTTCTGGGAAGCATTCGCGCGACCGCTCCTTCATCGACGTCCTCGACAACATCAACCGACCGCTTCCTCCTCGACATCCTCGACCTCGTCTCCGGCAATCCGCACCAACTAACACCAGTGCAACGTCTTGGCCGTGCGTCTAGACTGTAAGTTGCATCTTCACTGTCAGTACTAGATCAATCTGTGTTGTGCATGCTCTTTCCGGTTCCTTACTTGTTTATCTAGTGTTTGAGACTAAATAATCATTCATGTTGCTAGTACTTTCAACCATGACGTTTTCGTACAATAGAATCTGTATCTACATGTTGATCTATTTGTACTTCTGCTCTGTTGGTACTATCATGGTAGACATTCTTGGGCACTACGGTAGGAGGTTTAGTTTGAATGATATTCTTACATGGTCTGGCAATATTAAACTGCATGCTACTGAAACTTGGATGCATGTTTGTGAAGAAATCAACATGCATGATTACTCTGCTACTGTATGCATTTTCTAGAGGAATTAAATTAATGGAAAATTACATATTGTTTCCAACAATCCAGAAAACTCTAGATCAATTTGCTATGGATGCTCATGTTGCGGAACTGATGAGGCCTGAAAAGTTTGCCGGTGACAACTTTAAGAGATGGCAGTCCAAGGTGCGTCACTACCTCATGTCCAAGGGCCTGTGGTGGATTATCCCACAGGTTAGGCCGCTGACTCGTCAGCAGGTACAGGACTTTGATTTAGCGAATGACACTGTTGTGGTTGTCATCCTATCTCTCCTTGAGAACCAGCTCTATGATGTATACCATGGGTACACATCTGCACTTGAGCTTTGGGAGGCGCTGGATCGCAAGTACGCGGTCTCTGACGCTGGGCGATGGATTTATGTGGTTGAACAGTACCATGATTTCTGAATGGTCGACGGCGTGTCTGTCGTCAAGCAGGCTCATGATCTTACATCGATCGTGAGTGAGTTGTCTCAGTTTGAAGTCACTGTCAATGCCAAGTTTGTGGTGGGGGGCATCATTGCCAAACTCCCTCCGTCATGGAGAGATTTTTCCACCACGCTTAAGCACAAAAGGGAGGAAATGAAGGTTGATGGCTTGGTTGCTCACCTTGATGTGGAAGAGAAGGCACGTGCTAAAGACACGCCTCCTATGGCACAAGATGGGACCCCAACAGTCAACTTTGTGCAGAAATCTGGTGCAAAGTACAAGGGCAAGCACCATAATCCAAAGGCCAATAACACAACCAACTTGTGGCGAACCTGGCCATAAGGCAAACAAATGACGCAACAAGAAGGGCAAGAAGAATGGACAGCAGGGACAGAACGGACATAATTCCGTCAACATGGTTGTTAGTCAGCCTAATGCTGCAGGGTATGATTCAAACCCTGTTGTTTTAACGGCGTGTCAATCCGCTGAATGGTGGGTCGACACGGGAGCTAACACTCATGTATGTGTTGACCCTAATTTATTCCCTTCTTGTTAGGCTGCAAGTGGTTCCTCCATCTTGATGGGAAATGGCTCAGGTGCTGCTGTACGTGGAGTAGGGAAGGTTCACCTGAAGTTTACATCAGGAAAAATCATTACCTTAAAGAATGTGTAGTACGTGCCCTCAATAAAGAGGAACCTGATTAGTGGATCTCTTTTATGCCGAGATGGCTTCAAGTTGGTCTTTGAGTCAAATGAACTTGTTATTTTCAAATTCGGTTTATTTATAGGGAAAGGCTATGAGTGTGGAGGCATGTTCCGCACATCTTTGTTGGATTCTGAGAATAAATTTGTTTGCAACACTATCAATGTTCTTAGTACAAATGAAGATGCATCTATTTGGCATTCGAGATTATGTCATGCTAATCTTGGTAGCATTTCCCGCATGAGCAGTTTGAATTTAATTCCTAAACTTTCCGTAGTCAGAGGTTCTAGGTGCCAAATATGTGTGCAAGCAAAGCAACCTCGAAAGCCTTTTATGGCGATCGAGGAAAGAAATACGGCACCATTAGAACTAGTTCATTCGGATCTCCGTGAGATGAATGGAATGCTGACTAAGGCAGGGAAAAGAGACTTTTTATCTTTTATTGATGATGCAACTAGATTTTGCCAGCTGTACTTACTTAAAACAAAAGATGAAGCATTGAACTATTTTAAAATCTACAAGGCAGAGGCCGAGAACCAATTAGATGGAAGAATTAAACGTCTAAGGTCTGATCGAGGTGGAGAATATGTTTCTACTGAATTTTCCCAATTTTGTGCACAGCATGGAATTATCCATGAAGTGACACCACCTTATTCACCCCAATCAAATGGGATAGTCGAAAGAAAGAACCGCACTCTAACGGACTTGGTGAATGCCATGTTAGATAGTGTTGGTATGTCTAAGGCATGGTGGGGTGATGCTGTGTTGACCGCTTGTCGTATCCTTAATCGGGCCCCCTCTAAAAATAGTGAGGTGACTCCATATTAAGGATGGGTGAAAAGGAAACCTAATCTCTCATATTTGCGTGCTTGGGGGTGCTTGGCGAAAGTCAATGTACCAATAACGAAAAAACGCAAACTTGGACCTAAGGCGGTTGATTGTGTATTTCTTGGTTATGTGCATAACAGTGTTTCCTACAGATTTTTAGTAGTTAGATCAGATGTACTGGATGTGCCGGTTAACATGGTGACCAAATCTGAAGAAGCTACATTTTTTGAGGACATGTTTCCCATGAAAATCACAAGAGCATTAGCTAGTCAAGTGAATAATAATCCAAATCTAGAACCACAAACTCATGAAAACTGTGAACACACACATGTAGAGAATGAAAATGAAGTGGCTCCACGAAGGAGTAAGACACCAAGGATGGAAAAATCCTTTGGTGACGACTTCACTGTGTATCTCGTGGATGATGTGCCAAGGTCCATTTCAGAGGCATATGCATCTTCCGATGCAGAGTACTAGAAGGACGCAGTCCGTAGCGAGATGGATTCCATCATTGCAAATGGGACTTAGGAAATCAGTGATCGTCCATTTGGTTGTAAACCATTTGGATGTAAGTGGATCTTCAAGAAAAATCTTAGGCCAGATGGTACTATTGAAAAGTACAAGGCAAGTCTTGTGGCAAAGGGATACACCCGAAAAGAAGGCGAAGATTTCTTCGACACTTACTCGCCCGTTGCGAGATTGACAACTATCTGTGTACTATTGGCATTGGCTGCCTCGTATGGTTTCTACGTACATCAAATGGATGTAAAGACGACTTTCCTTAATGGCGAGCTAGATGAGGAAATCTATATGGAGCAGCCTGATGGCTTTGTAGTACCCGGACAAGAAGGCAAGGTGTGTAAGTTGATGAAATCTTTGTATGTCTTCAAGAAAGCGTCAAAGCAATGGCATGAGAAATTTGATAAAACCTTTGTTGGGATACGGGGCAGAAAACACAAATTTTTCACACCTACGGTACCCGAACCCAAGATCTATGCTATGGCGATGTAAAGTAACGGAGGGAATCGGTGTTCATACCTTTGAAGACCGAAAGAGGGAAACGTTCTTACGAACGTGGTTGGCGTAGACTCAGAACTACGACCTCCCTGTCGTGTAGAAGACCACCACCGGCGAGGATGACTCCCGGTAGACCTCCAGCGACGAAGCAGCACCACAGGTGTAGTGCCTCGAAGAGATTATACACGTACGGCACAATCGATGTTCCTCCCGGGCTCTGAACCAGGCGAGCAGCGGAAGAAAGATGGCTACGGATCCCGACTCCGGCAGAGCGACGGCCTGCCTTATGGTGGAGAACTCCAATCCTGGTGCAGACTCCTAACAAGGGGAGTCCACTTCCGGAAAAGGAGAAGGAAGAAGAAGGAGATCAGTTGTTGTATGGAAAAAGGGGGGTCTACCCCTCTATATAAAGGCCAAGGGGGGGTGTAATCCCTCTTCCCTCCCCCATGTGGGACTAAACCCCCAAGGGGGGAGGGGTGCGCCGGCCAAGGGGGGTTGGGCCCCACCCCTTGGCGCCAAGCCCAAGGGGGGGAACCCCCTCCTCCCCTAATGGGCCCCAAGGGCCCATATAGCCTTTTCCATTATTTTTAATTATTTAATAAGTTTTAAATATTTAATTCAGATAATTAAATAATAAAAACATTATTAAAACAATTAAACTTTATTTTGAACTATTCAAAATGTCCGGAAACCATTCCGTCCTCCTCCGGAACTATTCCGGTGATTTCTCCTATTTCACCGATTGATCCCGTAACTGTCCTATGCATCGATTGCCCTTAAGTGTAACACCCTAACGGTCCGGGAAACAGCAGACATGGTCTAGACTCTTCTCATTGACCAATGACTAGTCAGTTGGACCTGGTTACAATCCTTGACAGCCCCTGCGCTTCCATCGAATGAGCTTCGATCGCTTTTGGAAACCGTTAACGATACGACGTAATCCCTTTATGCTGCGGTACTTTGTTTGTCCGAGGTTTGATCGTCGGAATCCCACATACCGTGTTCACATCTCGTTCACGACAAACAACTTCTCTCGTCCATGATCATTGCATCTCTTGTGACCTAGTCACGTCCTTGCAAGGGGTTGATGCAATATCACCGAGTGGGCCCAGAGTACCTGTCCCGTCATAAGGACTGACAAATCCCGCTTTGATCTATTAACATACTCATCAACCATCTATTTCGGAATACCCAAAGTGCTCCGTTATAGCCAGCATATTTCTGTCAGGCGGTGGGATACAAATCAAAGTCTCCTCATAGATCGTGATTACGTATGATCATTACGGTTTAAGGACTAAGCCATACGTTACAAAGTCATAGCAACGCTGAACTATGTGACTCGATCACATTGCATTACTTTAGGTGGGTTTCTGTCCATCACATCATTCCCCTAATGATATGACCTCATTGTCAATGGACTTAAGTGTCGCCATGATCAGGAAAGCTTGATCATCAATTGCCCAATGAGATAGTTTACCCGAGTTAAACTACGGACCATGTTTTATACTACACCTGTATTAGTATTTCCAAGTAATACAGTTATAGCACAGTATAAAATGTATTATGAACAAAACGGATATGTGACAAATATCTTTATTAATTTGTCTCTAGGGCACATATCCAACAGTCTCCCACTTGCACTAGAGTACAAATTACACTAGTTTACATCAGGTATGTATCTAACACCAATGGTCTCTCGGTGTTCTTCAAACTTGCCCTGTGGGAGAGGTTTAGTCATCGGGTCTGCTGCGTTCAGATCCGTATGTATCTTGTGAATCCTAGTGTGTCCATCCCTGACGTAGTCTCGCGTCACATGGAACTTTCGGAGGATGTGCTTGGCTGTAGAGTGAGTTCTTGGCTCCTTCGCGTTAGCAATGGCACCCGTGTTGTCGCAGAAGATTCCCACGGGGTCAGTGCAACTGGGAAAGACGCCAAGCTCGATCCCGAACTTCTTCAGCCACAACGCCTCGTTTGACGCTTCGCAAGTGGCAATATACTCCGACTCCATTGAAGATTGAGCGACGACTGACTGTTTGCCGCTCCTCCAGCTAATCGCGCCACCGTTCAACATGAAAACATATCCCGTCTGGGATTTCGAGTCATCTAGGTCTGAGCCGAGGCTTGCGTCAACGTAACCCTTTACGGTGAGCTCCTCATCAACTCCTCCATAAACGAGAAAGAGATCCTTGGTTCTTCTCAAGTACTTAAGGATGTTCTTTACTGCTATCCAATGAGCCATTCCCGGATTACTCTGGTAACGATTAGTCATACTAATGGCCAACGCTAAATCCGGTCTGGTACATAACATAGCATACATGAGAGAACCTATGGCTGAGGCATAGGGCTTTGAGGACATCTCCTCTTTCTCTTTTGCTGTGGTCGGGCATTGAGTCACGCTTAATTTGACACCTTTTATAACTGGCAAGAGACCTCTCTTGGAGTCATCCATTTTGAACCTTTTCAAAATCTTGTCAATATAAGTGTTCTGACTCAAGGCCAACCGTCGATTAGGTCTATCTCTATAGATCTTAATCCCTAGTATGTACGCAGCTTCACCTAGGTCCTTCATGGAAAATTGTCCATTCAGATATTCCTTCACTTCCTCTAAGAATTTCTTATCGTTCCCGATTAGTAATATGTCATCTACATATAACACAAGGAATGCTACAGAGCTCCCACTCAGTTTCTTATAGACGCAGAACTCTTCGACGTTTTGGACAAATCCAAAAGCTTTAATGACCTCATCAAATCGAAGATTCCAGCTCCGAGATGCTTGCTTCAACCCATAGATGGACCGTTGAAGCTTGCAAACCTTACCAGCGTTCCTTGGATCGACAAACCCCTCTGGTTGCATCATATACAACTCTTCCTCAATGTTGCCATTTAGGAATGCAGTTTTCACATCCATCTGCCATATCTCGTAATCATGATATGCAGCTATTGCTAGTAGGATCCGAATAGACTTTATCATCGCTACAGGAGAGAACGTCTCCTCGTAGTCAACTCCTTGAATTTGTCGGAAACCCTTCGCAACAAGTCGAGCTTTGTAGACAGATACGTTTCCGTCTGCGTCAGTCTTTTTCTTGAAAATCCATTTATTCTCGACGGCCTTGCGGTCCTCGGGAATATCCACCAAAGTCCATACTTTGTTGGTGTACATGGAGTCTATTTCGGATTTCATGGCTTCAAGCCATTTCTCGGACTCGGGTCCCTCCATTGCTTCTTTGTAACTCGTAGGTTCATCCGACTCATCAGCCGAGATTGCATTCACAAGCTGTCCGTAAAACTCAGTAGGTTGACGGACTCTTGATGACCTACGGGGCATAAAAGGTTCCTCTTCATTCTCATCATGATCATCATTAATGTCATGATCGTTATGAATGTCGTTCTGGCCATTCTCTTCAACTCCCACTGTGGAAGATGGTTCCAGAACAAATTCCGTAGCCATTTCATCCAATTGGAGTGATTGGTCAGTTACTTCATCGAGTTCTATTTTCCTCCCACTCAACTCTTTCGCGAGAAACTCCTTCTCAAGAAAGTGTCCCGTCTTGGCAACAAACGTTTTGTTGTCAGACTTGTTGTAGAAGGTGTACCCACAAGTTTCCTTGGGATAGCCCACAAAGATGCACTTATCCGCCTTGGATTCAAGTTTGTCAGGCTGTAGTTTCCTAACATAAGCCTCACAACCCCAAATATTCAGGTGAGACAACTCAGGTTTAGTGCCATACCATTCTTCAAATGGTGTTGTCTTTACGGATTTGGATGGTGCCCTATTAAGAATATGAATGGCGGTTTCTAATGCATACCCCCAGAATGACACAGGCAAATCAGTATGAGACATCATCGATCGTACGCTATCCAATAGGGTTCGATTACGTCGCTCAGCCACACTGTTTCTCTGAGGTGTACCTGCCGGCGTAAGCTGTGGTACTATGCCACAAGACTTCAGAGGATTGCCAAACTCGTGACTCAAATACTCGCCACCTCGATCCGATCGAAGGTTCTTGATTTTTCTTCCGAGTTGATTTTCGACCTCATTCTGAAATTCCTTGAACTTTTCAAAGGTTTCAGACTTGTGCTTCATCAAGTAAATATACCCATATCTACTCAAGTCATCAGTAAAGGTCACGAAGTAACGAAGATCATTGCGAGTGGGGACGTTCATGGGTCCACATACATCCGTGTGTATGATCCCCAGTAAGACATCCGCACGCTCCATCACACCATTGAATGGAGTCCTTGTCATTTTGCCCATGAGGCATTGTTCACATGTATCAAGGGATCCAAAATCCAATGACTTAAGAAATCCATCCTTATGGAGCTTCTCCATGCGTTTTACACCAATATGACCAAGTCAGCAATTCCACATCATCATGTGATCTTCATTATTCTTCAATCTTTTGGCCTCAATATTGTTAATGTGACTCACGTCACCATCGAGATTAAGTATGAATAAACCATGCGACTCCGGTGCGTGAACATAAAACATATCATCCTTATAAATCGAACAACCAATTGTATCGGACTTAAAGGAATAGTGGTCTCGCTTCAAGCAAGAGCCACTCACGATGTTCACACTCAACGCGGGTACATAGTAACATTTATTCAGAACTAAAACCAATCCCGAAGGGAGACTAAGATGCTTCGTGCCGACCGCCAAGACTTCAATCTGGCAGCCATTCCCCACGCGCATCGTCACTTCATCCTTGACCAAGCGTCTCCTATTCCTTAGTCCCTGAATGGAATTAGAAATATGAGCGACAGACCCTGTATCAAATATCCAGGATGTGTTCCCGGCGCTTGTCAAGAGAAGATCAACAATATGTATATCAAATATACCTTCGTCTCTCTTGGCGACCTTGCCATCCTTCTTGTCCTTTAGGTACTTGGGACAGTTGCGCTTCCAGTGACCTTCACCCTTGCAGTAGAAGCACTCCACTCCGAGTTTAGGCTTGGGTGCCTTGGGAGGAGCGGCAACTGACTGTAGGGGAACGCGGCAGAAAACAAAAAATTTCCGCACTACGAACAGCCCAGGACCACTATGGAGACTGCATACAAGGTTTTTGATCTGATCGTTACCGACTCGTAGCGCAGCGGAAGTAGAGTCGATGTAGATCGTCGGTGCAGATCCCCGCAGCTAGGATTTACAACCTCCCAACCGCGAGAATGTATTCCCTCGTCTGCTCCTCGGCCAGCGCTCAGGGAGGCGGTCAGACAGTCCCTCGGACGATGTCACGGACAGCCCTTCGGGAGGCCCCTCGAAACTCGATCGGTAACTCGGACAGCCCTCCGGGAGGACCCTTGAAACTCGAACGATAATTTGGACAGCCCTTCGGGAGGACCCTCGAACAGCCCCTCGGGCAAAAGATCGAAACTACGACCTCTCTACGGGGTTGCACACATACGGTGTCAGCTATCCGGCAGGGCTTCACCGTCCAGAACTAGTTCCTGCCGGAACCCAGACAGCCTTTCGGCTCTACGAAACTATTTCGCGGGGAGGGAGAGAGAATGCCAGATCATGCATGGCTTGTGTATTGAACTCAAGGGAGAGCTTGGATCAAGGATATGGGGCTGCCCTCACACCTCTATTTATAGGAAACCCAAGGGGGCTTTCTTGGCTCCCAAGTCCTTCTAGAAGGCTTTCCAAAAATATCTCAAGTAGTACTTTTTACTATTCATGACACCACTTTTTCGCGTCCAAAAATTCCGAAAATATTTCTGTGGGTCTTAGAATAATTCCAACACCCACTAAAATGATTTTGGGCGCATTCCGAAACAATTCCGGATTAGTGATTTTCATCTGCGAAAAGCAACCTAAGCATTTCCGGCAGCTCCGGAACATTTCCGGCAGCTCCGAAATATTTCCGAAAAAAATATTTTAATCTTTTCTCCAGAAAAATTCCAGAAGTTACCAGAACAATTCTGGCACTCTCCAAAATTACCAGGTGCTCTCCGAAACCTTTTCGGCTTAGTGGTTTACCCCGAAACAACTTTTCGGTTTTCTCTCTCGGAACTTTTCCGCCGTCTCCGAAACCTTTCCGGTGACTTTATCTCAGACTCCCTGTCTAGTATTCAACAGATAGATGACCCTTAAGCGTGTGACCCTGTAGGTTCGATGAAGTATAGACATGACCGGAACACTTTCCGATCAATGATCAATAGCGGAACCGAGGACATCCATATTGATCCCTATACCCATACGAAGAATTATTCGAGTGAACCTTTAGTTGCTGTGTGCTATTCCTGTTGCTTCGCGATATATTACAAATACCCGAGGTGAGACTTATTGGCATCCCCGTGAATCAACAACTTTTCCACTATGCCAGTTACCTCGTTCCTGGTATTGTTCTCTTTTCTCGTTCCCGCGTTCCGGCATCCCTGTGATCAAATCACGCTGTGTCTGGCCAGACGATGGTGGATACCGTAACACCGAGAGGGCCCTAAGAATATCTCTCCAACGACGGAGGAGCAAATCCCAATCTCGAGCTACCTAGTTCCTTGTCATACTTTTCCGTGAACCCGCAAGCTGCCGTAATAGCCACCCTTTTACAGATGACGTTTAACAAAACCCCAAAGTTCACGAAGCAAGTACGAAGGAACTCGATACTCTCATGGTCTAAGGAATTATGCAAACGCACAACTTTCTCTGTGTTATTAACCATTAACTTGTGACGAATGTATCTCATAGCATAACATCAATTCGGGTCGATTCAACACAAATGTTCTTCTAACATTGTGCCCTCAAAATTGCCGGCATAGTCATGCCCATGATCAGGAAAACAGAACCATCAGGCAACACTTGAGCTAGTCTTAGAGGCGAGACTAGGAATATATATTTTTTATCCGTTTATTATTCCACACGTGCATATGAGTCTTCCTCCGAGCCTCGTGGTTATTGCAGACTCGAGAACCATAGCAGTTATAGCATGGAATATAAACATAATTAGGAACATGGGGATAAATAATAACATTTATTATTGCCTCTAGGGCATATCTCCTACACTGACTTGCCATCCCTCCTAGGGCCACCTCTCTTGGCCTTCTCCCGTCTGCTTGACTTCTTGAAGTCAGTGGTCTTGTTGACCATGAAGACGGCGTGCTCCTTCTTGATCTCAACCTCAGCGCTTTTTAGCATGGCGAACAACTCAGAAGAGGTTTTGGTCATCCCCTGCATGTTGTAGTTCAGCACAAAGCCTTTGTAGCTAGGGGGAAGCGACTGTAACACCCTATCAACCACAAGTTCATCTAGAATCTGACATTCCAGAGCATTCAAGCGCTGAACGTAGCCAAACATTTTGACCACGTGCTCACTCACGCTGCCGTGCTCGTCCATCTTTGCTGAGAAGAAGGCTTCAGAAGCCTCGTACCGTTCAGCCCTGGCTTGAGGTGCGAAGACCGCCTTGAGGTCGATGATAATCTCATATGCACCCATCCTCTCAAAGCGTTTCTGCAGCTCAGCCTCCATGGAGTAGAGCATGCCACTCTGGACAAGGTTGTAATCATCAGTCCTGGAGAAATAGACATTCTTCTCGTCCTGGCTGGCATCATCTGCTGGTGCGTCACCTAGTGCGTCCTCTAGTACGTATGCCATTTTGAGGGGAACGAGGAGAATCCTCAGGGTGCGGAACCAGTTGGTGAAGTTTGTCCCATCTGTTTTTAGCTTATCTTTCTCTAGGAATGATCCTAAGTTGAACGAGGGGCGAGGTGCTGCCATCTACAAGGTTGGATTCACAATGATACAATTTAGACTTTTGTTCATAATGTGGAGTTTCAATTTAATCTTAAAATTCTAGAAACCTCCCACTTAGATAAACACCTCTCAATTTAACTAAGTGATTACACAATGCCATCCCCCATACCTCCCCCGATATGTACGGCCCAGTATGCGAACCAGGTAGGCCTCTAAGCCAATCACATCAGTTATGTGACTCGTGCTCGACCTTTCGGTCTTCTGTGTTCCAGGCCCGCATCTACATACGTCAAGCCTGCCAATCGAACCTTGATGTTAGTTGTTCAGGCAAGGCCATATCTGCATATGCCAGGCTCGCCGAACCCAACCTCATGCGAGCTCCGTTGAATATGTAGGACAACTCCGGTATGTACGGAGCATCAAGCCATATGGGAGAACCTTCCAGGTGGTGCCCATCAAAAGGGAGAACACAATGTTGGTATTGTGAGAGATGGTCCTGTTTCGTTCTACCGTCGATGATCCCCCTTCATGCAAAGCAAAGTTAAAACGTCTTTCTACTTTAGCTTGTGCAAGTTTTACGTGGCTGCTAGGGGTTTCGAGAGAGAGAACCGATTTCAATCCTGCGAAAAACATGCCACAACACCGTCTCTTATCCGTCTCTATTACACCCCTGTCGGCGCCCTCCGTTGCAAACATCTTCGCATCGCTAATGCAGAGAGACACACACCCCCCCAGCCACTTTATATGGTACAAGCCATATGTCAAGCGTGGAACCAGTCTCGCGTAAACGCGTAAGGTCGGTCGGGGGCCGCTTCATCAAACATTGCCGCAATGCTCAATGAGTACACGTGGGAGGGTAACGAATGAAGATTCGATGCCCACATCCTAGATGTGTTCTATCCGTACAATACATCTACGCATAGCTAGCTCATGATACCACTGTTGGGATACGGGGCAGAAAACACAAATTTTTCACACCTACGGTACCCGAACCCAAGATCTATGCTATGGCGATGTAAAGTAACGGAGGGAATCGGTGTTCATACCTTTGAAGACCGAAAGAGGGAAACGTTCTTACGAACGTGGTTGGCGTAGACTCAGAACTACGACCTCCCTGTCGTGTAGAAGACCACCACCGGCGAGGATGACTCCCGGTAGACCTCCAGCGACGAAGCAGCACCACAGGTAGTGTCTCGAAGAGATTATACACGTACGGCACAATCGATGTTCCTCCCGGGCTCCGAACCAGGCGAGCAGCGGAAGAAAGACGGCTACGGGTCCCGACTCCAGCAGAGCGATGGCCTGCCTTATGGTGGAGAACTCCAATCCTGGTGCAGACTCCTAACAAGGGGAGTCCACTTACGGAAAAGGAGAAGGAAGAAGAAGGAGATCAATTGTTGTATGGAAAAAGGGGGGTCTACCCCTCTATATAAAGGCCAAGGGGGGGTGTGATCCCTCTTCCCTCCCCCATGTGGAACTAAACCCCCAAGGGGGGAGGGGTGCGCCGGCCAAGGGGGGGTTGGGCCCCACCCCTTGGCGCCAAGCCCAAGGGGGGGAACCCCCTCCTCCCCTAATGGGCCCCAAGGGCCCATATAGCCTTTTTCCATTATTTTTAATTATTTAATAAGTTTTAAATATTTAATTCAGATAATTAAATAATAAAAACATTATTAAAACAATTAAACTTTATTTTGAACTATTCAAAATGTCCGGAAACCATTCTGTCCTCCTCCAGAACTATTCCGGTGATTTCTCCTATTTCACCGATTGATCCCGTAACTGTCCTATGCATCGATTGCCCTTAAGTGTAACACCCTAATGGTCCGGGAAACAGCAGACATGGTCGAGACTCTTCTCATTGACCAATGACTAGTCAGTTGGACCTGGTTACAATCCTTGACAGCCCCTGCGCTTCCATCGAATGAGCTTCGATCGCTTTTGGAAACCGTTAACGATACGACGTAATCCCTTTGTGCTGCGGTACTTTGTTTGTCCGAGGTTTGATCGTCGGTATCCCACATACCGTGTTCACATCTCGTTCACGACAAATAACTTCTCTCGTCCATGATCATTGCATCTCTTGTGACCTAGTCACGTCCTTGCAAGGGGTTGATGCAATATCACCGAGTGGGCCCAGAGTACCTGTCCCGTCATAAGGACTGACAAATCCCTCTTTGATCTACTAACATACTCATCAACCATCTATTTCGGAATACCCAAAGTGTTCCGTTATAGCCAGCATATTTCAGTCAGGCGGTGGGATACAAATCAAAGTCTCCTCATAGATCGTGATTACGTATGATCATTACGGTCTAAGGACTAAGCCATACGTTACAAAGTCATAGCAACGCTGAACTATGTGACTCGATCACATTGCATTACTTTAGGTGGGTGTCTGTCCATCACATCATTCCCCTAATGATATGACCTCATTGTCAATGAACTTAAGTGTCGCCATGATCAGGAAAGCTTGATCATCAATTTCCCAATGAGATAGTTTACCCGAGTTAAACTACGGACCATGTTTTATACTACACCTGTATTAGTATTTCCACGTAATACAGTTATAGCACAGTATAAAACGTATTATGAACAAAACGGATATGTGACAAATATCTTTATTAATTTGTCTCTAGGGCACATATCCAACAACCTTGACGTCCGCAGGCTTTGTTGTCAACGAAGCCGATAAATGTGTTTACTACAGATTTGGTGGGGGTGATGGTGTGATCTTATGCTTGTACGTTGATGATATCCTCATCTTTGGAACAAGCATTAGTGTTGTAAATGAATTTAAGTCATTTCTATCCCACAAATTTGACATGAAGGATTTGGGAGAGGCTAATGTAATTCTAAACATTAAATTGATCAAGGGTAAGAATGGAGTTGCTCTTACGCAGTCTCATTATGTGGAGAAAGTCCTAACCCGCTTTGGGTTTATGGATTTTAAAGATGCTCCCACACCCTATGACCCTAGTCTAAAGCTTAGAAAGCATGAGGGACAAGGGAAGGATCAATTGAGATACTCCCAAATTATAGGCTCTCTTATGTATCTGGCTAGTGCCACTAGACCAGACATCTCATATGATGTTAGTAAATTAAGTCGGTTTATTTCTAATCCGGGAAATGATCACTGGACAGCACTTGAGCGTGTAATGAGATACTTAAAGGGAACCATGTCCTATGGGATTCACTACACTGGGTACTCAGCCGTACTTGAAGGGTATAGTGATTCCAATTGGATATCAGACGCGGATGAGATCAAAGCTACACGTGGATATTTATTTACACTTGGTGGTGCTCTTGTCTCATGGAGATCATGTAAACAAACAATTATAACAAGATCGACCATGGAGGTAGAACTGGCAACACTAGACATGGCCACTGTTGAGGCGGAGTGGCTACGTGAGCTCCTAATGGATTTGCCGATAAGTGAGAAGCCTATTCCGGCTATTCTTATGTACTGTGACAACCAAACGGTTCTCACAAAAGTTAAGAGTACAAAAGACAATATGAAATCCAGAGGCATGTTAAGCGATGCCTAAAATTCGTCAGAGAATTAAGAAACTCCGGAGTAATCACTGTGGATCCTTTTACAAAAGGTCTATCACGAAACATGATTGAAAATGCATCAAGGGAAATGGGGTTGAGACCCATGTGAGTTACACTACAGCAGTAACCCATCCTATGAGATCAGAGATCCTGTGAAGTAGGTAACGGGAAAAACAAGTTGTTGGTGTAATGGGAGAGTACAATTCTAAAACTCATTCCCGTTGGAGATGCAGTACTCTCATACCGTATGGTAGGATGACTTATGTCTTAATGTGCTTTGAGGTCCTTTTTCAAAGGCAAGGTATTGTCCTATGGGGTACACTCGAAAAAGCACACCTATATGAGCCCGACTATGAGGTCGTAGTTTATGAGACTTGGGAACTCTCTAGAAAGCTCATGAATAGGCACGGGAGCATGACCGTTAAAGCTCCAACCAGAGGCTTTGTTCTTGACGGCCTAGTATTAGCAAAGTCTTGAAGGGAAACTCACTTGCAAAAAGCTAACAATTCAAGGTCTTGTCCATTGTCTAGCTGCGAATGAGTGAAACTTGAAGTTCTAGACGTTAGTTCAACCCAAAAGGGACTATCATCGAAAAGCTAATATATAAACATCATTGTGCATGGTATGACCTCTATCTTCTTCTAGCTTTGGAACCTGGCATTGGACTTGGTGGGGACTGTTGGAAATAATGCATGGACGCATGCAATATTCATAGAATTCCAAGTCAGCTTGACCATATCCAGTCACGTAACAAACGTTACAAGAAGCACGTTGCAACTGGCCGTTTGGCAGCCATATCTCATCCCCGAGTCTTCAGCTAGAACATGGGCATTATCCTACTGCTCCTCCCGATTCTCTTGTGTCCAACGAACGCCCCGCGCTTCGATCGGCAAGACCTTTCATTGAAACGTTGGGCGTGCATCTACTCCCTGCTGATCTATATAAAGGGCAGAGAGCATCAGAAGATAGCTACAGGAAAATCCATCTTCCATCTCATATACCACAAGTGCTAAGCCGTCATCTGATCAAAGTCGGCCGTGCTGCCGTCGTGCAACGGCAGTCCGGCGAGCGGTGTCTCCGTAACTCCGTCCGCATCCTTCGACCATGCACGGGGGCGGTCTAGAGTTTTTTGGGAAGCGTTCGTGCGACCGCTCCTTCATCGACGTCCTCGACAACATCAACCGACCGCTTCCTCCTCGACATCCTCGACCTCGTCCCCGGCAATCTGCACCAACGAACACCAGTGTAACGTCTTGGCCGTGCGTCTAGACTGTAAGTTGCATCTTCACTGTCAGTACTAGATCAATCTGTGTTGTGCCTGCTCTTGCCGGTTCCTTATGTGTTTATCTAGTGTTTGAGACTAAATGATCATTCATGTTGCTAGTACTTTCAACCATGACGTTTGCGTACAATAGAATCTTGATTTATTTGTACTTCTGCTCTGTTGGTACTAGCATGGTAGACAGTCTTGGTACTACGGTAGGAGGTTTAGTTTGCATACGGTAGGAGGTTTAGTTTGCATGCTAATCTTACATGGTCTGGCAATATTAAACTGCATGCTACTGAAACTTGGATGCATGTTTGTGAAGAAATCAACATGTATGATTACTCTGCTACTGTATGCATTTTCTAGAGGAATTAAATTAATGAAAAATTACATATTGTTTCCAACAGTGTAGGTTCAGAAGATGCAGAATACAGGCAACCTGCAAGTTAAATACGAGGTGTAGATAGCATAAAGGGTAGGTAGGTCTTTTCATGTGCTTATAAGTGAGGAAATAAATAAAAACACAATAGAAAAATAAGGAATGGCAAGGTAATCAAAGTGTACATGAGCTGGATGGCATTTTTACGAAGGCAATTTTAAGAGTGGCAAATTTAAAAAACCACTTATTTAAAGTGGCAAATAACCGAGAAATAAAGTGGCAAATAACCGATTTTCTCGATGCGATATAAGCTCAATAACATGCCACTTGCTCTATCTATATATTCGTATTTATTCTGATCTCTGAAAACACGGTCGCTAAATGACATTCCACGCCACACATGGTTCGATCCATCAACTATGTTGGCGACGAACGAGAGGCGATTGGAGAAGTACAACACTGAACACAACTCGTCTGTCAACCGAATGAAAGTTCCAGTAGTAGTAGTACTAATTAACTTACGAAACAAGAACACATGAACCAGGCTAACTTAAGCTAACACGCACCCTCCTCGCACACCACGAGGAGCTGCTAGGCTGCAGAGAGAGACGAGTCTCGATCGCAAGCACACACAAGGGTAATTTAACCAAGGAAAGAATTGCAAAAAGAAACTAAGACAAGCCGCCAAATTCCACAGCCAATCTCGCCTTCCTCCTGCCCTCCCATCCACCCGTTGGCCCCTCGCCACTTGCTAGCTCTGATCCTCCTCACTTGTACTCCAGGATCATGTTGTTCTCGGGCGCCAGGCCGACGCACGCCCTCATGATGTTCTCCAGCATCGCCCTCTGCTTCGCCAGGGCGTTCACCACCGGTGTGCCTGGAGGGACCTGGTGGTTTCAAGACAGAAATTTCGTTGCAGACCAGCTCATTGGCTATGGGTTAATCAGAGCAGACGGTAACGATGGCAGTTGTTACTTACAAGGGGCGCCTTGGTGAGGTAGCTCAGGATGGTGGCCACCGGATGGAAGGAATGGAACTTGTCCTGCATAAAGCCAAGTGGAACAACCACAGCTTCAGTTTTGTTCAGAAAATATACCTCAGACTAGCAACACATCTCGTCAGACTCTTACCTCTCCCTCGGCTTTCAGCTGAATCCTGGTGCTGAGCTCGGCCAGGAGCACCAGGTCAAGAATGATGGGTGCGGCGAGGAGCGAGTCCTCGCAGGTGTTGTGCAGCACGATGGTGCTCTTACCCCCCATGAAGATCTCTGAGGTGTACTCATCCATGGCCCTCTTGCTGTCTCCAACGTATGGCACATACTGTGAAAGAATGGTGAAGCTTCAGTACATGCTTCCAAGTCTTTACAACAGTGCATGCCTCTGTATAAGGTGAGCAATAAATCGACAGACCTTGATCACCACGACATGATCTGGGTGTTCCCCGGGCTCATAGAGGATAGCATTGCTTGAGACCATGTCATCCACCACGTTGCTCTTGGAAATCTCCTTGGAACGGAATGTTTGTGGTGCGGATAGGTTCATCCCGTCGTTGTTCCCTAGATGGTTGTAGCTGACAATTGAGGTGGGCTACAAGACCAGAAACCAAACCACTTAGTCATATGTTTAGGCTTACATAACAGAGAAATGTCTGTCTACACATTATAGTACTCCCTCCGATCCATATTAATTGACACACACTTAGTACAACTCGTACTAAGTGTGTGTCAATTAATATGGATCGGAGGGAGTACATGAAGAATACAGTCAGGTGTTCAGCTGACAGTTGACTGATACCTTGATTCCAGCACCAACAAGGAAGTCGACCAAGACAGATTTCATCTTGGTCTGGCCACTCTTGAAGTCATCACCACCAATCAGACAGTTGTTCTTAATAGCAAGATCGATCAGCCCTGCACAAAAGAAACTAACATAAGCCTGTAACCAGACATTATATAAAGGTATATTCAGCAGAGCAAAGTACAAACCAGGCACAAAGGTGTTCTGAGGGCTCCCGTTGATAAATGGCACACCCTCCATGACGCAGGCAATGGCATACAGGGTTGATGGAGATATCTCTGCCTCATTCTTCTCCACGGAGGCCAAGAGGTTCTCCGTTGTGTCGTTAAGCCCAACAGCGACATTGCTGTACCTTTCAGTGTTTGCCGTCCACAGCACCACAACCTTGTCCACCTTGCTCTTCTCCTTGAACTCCCTATTTCATTAAGCCATATGAGGACACACATATTTAAAAGTTGCTGAAGTTATCAGCGCGGAACGTTGAAACTAACAAGCCCTGGTGTTTAACTATACTAATCTACACCAGCAATTAAACCACCCCCTTATAAACAACATTTTTATGAGTTTATGAGTTACTCGCTTCAGATTTGATTTCATTAGTACATCCTCTTTGTGGAAGCATATCATAAAATAGCCAGTGGATTCTAGAGAATTATCCATACAGAATCACCAGTTAAGTAGCATTATTGTTCTAGGCATTTTCCCAGTGGCTATGGAGAATTAGCTATATATACTCAATCATGTGTGCTCGCGCACCAAACTCAGTGTACTCTTTCTTTCTTCTAAGTGCTGGAAAATACATACAGTTGTATAAATTGTATGCACATCTGTAATACCTTATGTCCTTAATAATCTGCTCCATCTGCTCTTTCTTTGTGCCCTTGATGACATTGTTAGCCCGAGAGCCCTGGTTGGCAGCGATGAAGTCCGGGTCATAGATGCCCGGGAGCGGCACTATGGACTCCATGTAGGGCCTGAGCTGCTTCTGCAGGTCAATGTCCAGCACCTTGGCCCTGGTCATAGCATCAGCCAGGTTCATGCTGCTAATGTCCCAGCCTCCGAACACAAGGTCATCTGGGTTCACCTGAAAATTCATTTCGACACAGTCAGAAAATTCATTTCGACACCGTCAGAAGAGGATCAGATGCCAACCGGAACATTTTGACTGGCACAATGACACCATCATGACACATATCCATGATTTTCTTTACTAAAAAGCACATGGTGCACTATCATCATCTTTTAGTATTGATTGCAGTTGACTGGAAGAAGACTGAATCAGTACCATGGGCAGGAGGCTCTTGAAGGGCGCATAGATCTCCTCTCCGTTGTAGCTCCCGACCCTGATGGTGGAAGCCTGGGTGAGGGACCCGAAGTAGTTGGCTTGCTGCACCTTGTCCTTGGTCGCCCATGAGATCCCCCTAAATCAAAGTCACCATCAACCAAAATGAGATCCTACTGTAGAGAAGAAAGAACCAAATTATGATGAAGCGCATGATGCAGATGAGGACAACTTACTCCCTGTTGGCGATGACCCCAGCCATGAGAGTGGAGCCATTGTTGCCGCCCAATCCCACGAGCATCACCCTGCACCACCAAAAATGGAGTAGAAAGAAACACCACAAAAACATCAGCATCTATATATCGACAAGTGGCTGACACTAGGCTGCACGTAGCCAACATGCACAGTAACAACCCCCTAGTTAGATGAAAACAAGCGGAAAAGACGGGGAAATAAACATTGCATGGATTCAGAGTAGTAGCAGAGTAAATTATGCTTTGTCAGGCTGACATACTTGGGACCTTCAAAGATAAACATCTCATTATACCAGGTGGAGTCAAGAGCCTGTTCTGAATCTCATCTAAAAAAAGAATCTGTTCTGACTTCTGAATCTTAAAATACAGTCTCCTCACGTGCACATGCCCACAGGCGAAAAAACTAGTCCAAATCATGTCGTATTACGCAGATGGATTTGGTCTGGATAGCCGATCTGGAGGCAATAATCCAAAACCGAACAGCATCTAGCATGGCAGGAGACAACAAACCGCATCGCATTCTCCCCCAAAAAGCGAAAATGAGACCTTTGTTTTGGCTCCTGCCGTCCATCCCTGCTCTCTCGGCAAGAGAACAAATCGAAAAAGAAACGAAAACGAAAACGAAAACAGAATCGAACACCTCTAAAAGGCTAGGGACGCGGTGACAGCGAGCCGAGACCGATCCCGCGCCGCAAGCGTCGACGGCCGGCGACGAAATTCCGGACGGAACACCTCACAACTGAGTGAGTGATCTTGACAGGACTGACCGAATCTAATCTAATGAGTTAAATTACTAGTACTGGTGTAGAAGATAAGAGGGGATGGGAGGGGAGGCGGTGGTTTGGTTGGTTACCCGAGCTTGGGGACGGTGGTGTCGGTCTTGAACTGGTATGCGACGGACTTGGGGCGGACGACCCACTTGGAGGCGCCGTCGTGGCTCTCGTGCACCAGCTCCGTGGTGTCGTAGCGGTACTCCGACTCGATCTCGCCGGCGCCGTACCGCACGTTCGGGCTCTCCACGCGGAAGCTCTCGATGAACATCTTGGTTCGTTCGCGGGCTACTGCTGCCTCCCTCTCTCTCTCTCTCTCTCTGGACGGACACGGACGGGATCGAAAGAGAGTGTGGCTGGAGGAGTGAGGGAATTGTGTAGTGGTGAGCGGCGGTGGGTGGGGGATTTATAGCGGGGATACGCGGCCACGTGGCGGTCGGATTCGAGTAGTCTGGGTCCACTACGAAGGTGCGGGAGCGCAGCGGAGAGAGCAGGTTGCCGCCGGGGAGGCTGGCAAGGCAGCGAGCGGAAGGGGGAGTGGGGGTGGGAGGGAACCCGATGGGCCGATGAGGGTGGGAGGGAGGAGCAGAGTTTCCCTTTATTATTTTCAACCCAGAAATCGCAAAAATAACTTTTTCCAAAAGTACTTTCCTCCGATCCTAAAAAAGTGTCTTGAAAAAACAACTAGGATAGTTATAACTTATAGTGTAACTTACGACACTTTTTTAGGATCGGAGGGAGTAATAATTATGTGGTTGAATTGGTCGGAGATATAATGGTATCTCAGTTCATTAGAGTTTAAATTCTAGATTTGATATTAATGCTAATATTTTTTTGGATTTATTTCAAATCTTCGGATGATGCGTTTTTAATGGGAGAAGATGTTCTCGTCGAACAATAAGGCAGTGACTTCGTTAATTTTAAAGTAATTTATCAACTCAATAATACGAATATGCTCTTAAAAATAAAATATATATGTGTATTGTACTCATTCTGATCCATAATAAGTGTCGATCGAAGGGAGTACTATGTTTTAAAAAATTATGTTAGGACCCTCCAAAAAATTTGTGTTGGGGCCATGCAGGCACTGTGCACCTATCAGGTGGCGCGATCGGCAATGATGGATGATTCCGAGGAGCACGCATCGCATCGCCCAGATTCCGGACGATTCCTTCGGTTCCGTGGTCCGCTGGCAACGAGTGAAGCTCGATCGATCGATCGATGATGGAGGAGGGGTCACGGCAGCGCACGGCGGAGCGGCGGGGTCCCACTCCCAAGTGTCGCTTTTGGCTCTCCGTGGTGCTCGTGGGCGCCGTCACGTGGCCGATGGCTACCCGGTCGTGGCGGAGGCTCCTGGAAACGCCTCACACACACGGTCCTTCTGCTTCCCTCCCCCTCCCCCTCCCCCTGGACGCGGTCCATGCGCTAGCTGCGCAACACGCCATGTGGTGTGGTGTCAGCGGGCACCGCTCTGCGCTCGTGTGGTGTCAGTGCGATCGGAGTCCCAAGGAGCGGAGCGCGGGTCCCGGGGAGAAACCAAATTGCTGTCCTTGCATGCAACGCTTCTGTCCTTGCATGCAAACCAAACTTTGAAGAATCTTCGAGCTAGTAGTGCGTTCTGGGCTCTTCTCTTCTCCTCCGTCAAATCTGCTTGGGGGTGCTAGTCCAATCAGGCTTTGTTTGGCAGGTCCATGAATATTTTCTAGGGCAGCAAATCTTTGGCAGGTCCATGGATATTTTATAGGGCAGCAAAACTTATACGGGATAGGCGAAAATAATGGAAAAATTCATCTGATATCCTAAGATCGGAATATTTTTTACTAGGAAAATCAGAGGATCCTGGATGGATTCCGATCTATCAAATGAGACATCAAAGTATAAAAAAAATCGAGTAAATCAAAGTATAATTTTCACCACAGTAAAAATAATTTATTAGCCCTGGCGACGAGAGCAGAGAGATTATCTGTGTGCACAAATGCTCTTATGTCATGATTGCATAAAACTCGATACTCGAAGTCCTAACCTGGAAAACCTTGATCCTTCCCTTCCGTTCGAATCCGGCCGTCGTCCTTTGCGAGCTACGCCGCGTAGCTCTGCAGGTGCACCAGTAGAAAATGGGACAACCGTCTAAGCCTTTAGTATCGGTTTCATTACGAACCGGTACTAAAGGGTCTTTCGTACCGGTTTGGGCGTCCAGGCGGGCGAGGAGCTCTCGTACCGGTTCGAGTTAGGAACCGATACTAAAGGTTTTCGGCCAAAATTTCAGACGGTGGGTGGGGCCAGGGCTGGTCCTTTGGTACCGGTTCAAGTGGAGAACCGGTACTAATTTAGCCGATTCATCCTGTCCCATGCGCCCACCCGATTCATCCTTCATTTCTTCCTCTCTCTCTCTCTCACATTTCTAATTTTTTTGCACCTCTCACACTCCAACAAATCTTCATTTTTTGTCCACCATTTTAACAAGATTAACGACATCTATCTATCCAAGGGTTAGCAATATCATCCTTTCTTCCGGCGTTCCTAATTTAGCTCGTCTCTTTGCTAGTTAACTCGTATTATTTTTTTAGTGCTAGCAAGGTGTTCGATGAAATGCCTAAGTTAGGAATTTTATTTTATTTATATGAAATTTGAGCTGAAATTATATTATGTTTTGTAGGTTTTAGTATCATCCCCGTCCTCATCGTTGTCGATCGCCAGCGTCGTCCCCTAGCCGACACCGTACCACCTCGGTGAGCCCCTTCTTTTTTATAAAAAAAACTTAGTTTCCGCACAGATGAAGTCAGAAAGGGTTGAAAATTGATGGTTACGGCGCAATAAGCAAAGGACACAAGCGAATAAAAAATGAAGACAGATGAAGTCAGAAAGGGTTGAAAATTGATGATGTGGCTTTGAATGGTTCATTTTGAAGACACAAAAAGTCTCGATGAACTGAAGGATTTCTAGATATATCAACAAAACACACGGTTTCGCCTGCATATAGCCCAACTGTGGCTCGTGAGTGCCCGCACATCAAATGCACCGTTGGGCGTATGCAGACCAATCCGAATGATTTGTATTTGGTCGATGAACTGAAGGATTTCTAGATATATCAACAAAACACACGGTTTCGCCTGCATACAGCCCAACTGTGGCTCGTGAGTGCCCGCACATCAAATGCACCGTTGGGCGTATGCAGGCCAATCCGAATGATTTGTATTTGGTCGATGAACTGAAGGATTTCTAGATATATCAACAAAACACACGGTTTCGCCTGCATACAGCCCAACTGTGGCTCGTGAATGCCCGCACATCAAATGCACCGTTGGGCGTATGCAGGCCAATCCGAATGATTTGTATTTGGTCGATGAACTGAAGGATTTCTAGATATATCAACAAAACACACGGTTTCGCCTGCATACAGCCCAACTGTGGCTCGTGAGTGCCCGCACATCAAATGCACCGTTGGACGTATGCAGGCCAATCCGAATGATTTGTATTCGTACACACCAAGTGTCCGAGAGGTGGGATATATATAGGAGTCGTGTGCCTCTTTAGCCCCGGTTGCTAGCACAAACCTGTAGTAGCGCGAGACCTTAACTGTGTACAGGCCGGTTCCCAGATCCAACGACTCACAAGCCGGATCCAACGACTCACAAGCGCTTAAAAGAAACACGCGATCCGTGTACTTCTTCCTAATTGGTGGGATTCAGACCCGGGTGGGGCCAGGGCTGTGGTACCGGTTCATGTGGAGAACCTGTACTAATTTAGCTCATGCCCACCCGATTCATCCCTGTCCCATGCCCACCCGATTCATCCTTCATTTCTTCCTCTCTCTCTCACATTTCTAAATTTTTTGCACCTCTCACACTCCAACAAATCTTCATTTTTTGTCCACCATTTTAACAAGATTAACGACATCTATTAATTAAGTTGGTCACTCATATATCTATGATGTTGTGTAATTAATGATTTTTGATATACATATATAATGCAGATGAGTCGGCAATGGATGTACGGTGACCGGTGCCATCCCGACTTCATTAAAGGCATGCATTATTTTCTCAGCGTGGCTGAGGCAAACAACCGGACGAATGGTTTCATCTATTGTCCATGTAGTTCCTGTAAGAATATGAAAGATTACTCTACCTCAAAGACCATTCACGTCCACCTGCTGGAGAACGGTTTCATGCCCAGCTATAATTGTTGGACCAAGCACGGAGAAAGGGGGGTTATATTGGAAGACAACGAAGAATAAGAGGATAGTGACAACTATCCTATTTTCACTGAAGACGGTGATAGTAGAATGGGGGAAGACGAAGCTGAAGAAGAGCCCATTTTTGATGACCCGATTTTTGATGACCCCGATGACGATTTGGGTCGGGCCATTCTTGATGCGAAGATAAACTGCAAAAGTGAAAAGGAGAGGTTGAAGTTGGAGAAAATGTTAGAGGATCACAACAAACTGTTGTACCCAAATTGCGAAGATGGCCAGAAAAAGCTAGGTACCACGCTGGAATTGCTGCAATGGAAGGCAGAGAATGGTACTACTGACAAGGGATTTGAAAAGTTGCTGAAAATAATAAAGAAGATGCTTCCAGGGGAGAACGTATTGCCCTCTAGTACGTACGAAGCAAAGAAGGTTGTCTGCCCTCTAGGATTAGAGGTGCAGAAGATACATGCATGCATCAATGACTGCATCCTCTACCGCAAGGAGTACGAGAATTTGAATGCATGCCCGGTATGTGGTGCAATGAGGTATAAGATCAGGCGAGATGACCCTGGCGATGTTGAGGGCGAGTCCACCCCCAGGAAGAGGGTTCCTGCGAAGGTGATGTGGTATGCTCCTATAATACCACGGTTCAAACGTTTGTTCCAAAACAAAGAGCATGCCGAGTTGTTGCGATGGCACAAAGAGGACCGTAAGAAAGATGTGATGCTAAGACACCCCGCTGACGGGTCGCAGTGGAGAAAAATCGACAGAAAGTTCAAGTCATTTTCAGATGACGCAAGGAACTTAAAACTTGGTCTAAGTACAGATGGCTTTAATCCTTTCGGGGAGCAGAGCTCCAGTCATAGCACCTGGCCAGTGACTCTATGTATCTATAACCTTCCTCCTTGGGTGTGCATGAAGCGGAAGTTCATTATGATGCCAGTGCTCATCCAAGGCCCGAGGCAACCAGGCAACGACATTGATGTGTACCTGAGGCCATTGGTTGAAGAACTTTTACAGTTGTGGCGTGAAGAAGGTGTACGTGTGTGGGATGAGCACAAAAAGGAGGAATTTGACCTGCATGCCTTGCTTTTTGTAACCATCAATGATTGGCCTGCTCTTAGTAACATTTCAGGGCAGTCAAACAAGGGATACAATGCATGCACACACTGTTTAGGTGAGACTGACAGTATATATTTGGGAAACAAGAATGTGTACCTGAGGCATCGTCGATTTCTTCCAAAACAACATCACGTAAGAAAGAGAGGAAAGCATTTCAGAGGTGAGGCAGATAACCGAACGAAGCCTACCCGCCCTACTGGGGATGTTATATATGATATGGTCAAGGATTTAAAAGTGATCTTTGGAAAGGGTCCTGGCGGACAATCTGTTCCGCATGATGTTGACGGACACGTACCCATGTGGAAGAAGAAGTCTATATTCTGGGAGCTACCCTACTGGAAATTCCTAGAGGTTCACTCGGAAATCGACGTGATGCACGTGAAGAAAAATCTTTGCGTGAACCTGCTAAACTTCTTGGGCGTGTATGGGAAGACAAAAGATACACCGGATGCACGGCAAGACCAGCAAAGTATCCACGAAGGAAACAACCTGAATCCAGAGAAGTATCAAGGTCCTGCCAGCTACGCTCTTACCAAAGAAGAGAAGGAGATCTTTTTTGAAGTACTGAGTAGCATCAAGGTCCCGTCTGGCTTCTCGTCGAATATAAAGGGGATAATAAACATGTCAGAGAAAAAGTTTCAAAACCTAAAGTCTCATGACTGCCACGTGATTATGACACAATTACTTTCGGTTGCATTAAGGGGGATTCTGACGGAAAATGTTCGAGTACCCATTGTCAAGCTATGTGCGTTCCTCAATGCAATTTCTCAGAAGGTGATCAATCCACTAACTCTACAAAATTTACAGAAGGATGTGGTGCAATGTCTAGTCAGCTTCGAGTTGGTGTTCCCACCATCCTTCTTCAATATTATGACACATCTCCTAGTTCACCTGGTCGAAGAGATTAGCACTCTCGGTCCTGTATTTCTACATAACATGTTTCCCTTTGAGAGAGGAGGTCATTGAGTTTTGTGTTGACTTTATTCCTGACCTTAAGTCGATCGGTGTTCCTGAATCGCGCTATGAGGGGAGACTGGGTGGAAAAGGAACGCTAGGGAAAAAAGCAACAACGTGTATGGACGGACATTCTTTCACTCAAGCACACTACACAGTTCTACATAATTCTATCTTGGTGGCTCCGTACATAGTGGAACACAAGGATATCTTACGCTCCGAATACCCGGAGCAACGTGAAGATTGGATTGATGGAGAACACATGAAGACTTTCGGCGGTTGGTTGCAAAATCGTCTAATGAATGTCACTGATGAAGAACAACTATACTTGTTGGCCAAGCAACCATCTTCGACTATATCGACTTTTCAAGGGTACGAGATTAATAGGAATACATTTTACACGTTCGCCCAAGATAAAAAGAGCACCAACCAAAACAGTGGTGTCCTCTTTGATGCAGCAGAGGGCAACGGGAAGAAGGTCACATATTATGGGTACATAGAGGAGATATGGGAACTTGACTATAGACCTAATTTCAAGGTCCCTTTGTTCCGGTGCAAATGGTTCAACCTGAAAGACGGGGTACAGGTAGACCCGCAGTACGGAATGACTACAGTGGATCTCAAGAATCTAGGGTACGACACCGAACCATTCGTCCTAGCCAGTGAAGTGGCTCAGGTTTTTTATGTGAAGGACATGTCTACCAAACCGAAAAAAATAAAAGAAAGGAAAGAGTACACATCATACGATGAGCCAAAGCGCCACATAGTTCTTTCAGGAAAAAGAAACATCGTGGGAGTAGAGGACAAGACAGACATGTCAGAAGATTATAATAAGTTTGATGATATTCCACCCTTCAAGGTAAAAACTGACCCAAGCATCATCTTAAATAATGAAGATTGTCCATGGTTGCGTCGCAATCAGAAGAAAGGGAAACACACGAAGAAAACTCAAAAGACTAGCTAGATAGGGATCATAACTTTGGAAATCATTTTTGTGTAATGATGTTACTGTATGTAAGATATGGAAATCACCGCGACATCGGCGACTCCAACATTCGAATCTAGCCATGTGTATCTTAATTTTCAGTTGAGCTATGTACTTTAATTCGAGTTCAATCGTAATAAAATTTTATTCCGTGTGCTTCTTCCTGATTGGTCGGATCCAACGGCTCAGAAGCCTGATCCAACGACTCACAAGCGCTTGAAAGAAACACGTGATCCGTGTGCTTCTTCCTGATTGGTTGGATCCAACAGCTCAGAAGCCTGATCCAACGACTCACAAGCGCTTGAAAGAAACACGCGATCCGTGTGCTTCTTCCTGATTGGTTGGATTCAAAATCGTGTACGGTTAAAAGCGCGTGGAAGAGGAATCCACGCAACGCCAGTCGCCACTAGTTCTTTCCCCTTCCGCGCCAACGCCACCATGCCGCCTCGCCGCCGCCGACCAAGCTACCACGGCTTCCGCGAGCGCTCGGACGGCACATTCATGGCGGTGATCACTTGCGCCAACAACGAGCGTGTGTGTCTCGGCAGGTTCTGGGCATGCATATTTAGCCGCCCGCGCGTACGACGTTGCGGCGTGGAGGCTCGGCCGCCCGTGCGCGGAGATGAATAACCGCCACTGTCGTAGCTTGGAAGAGGCGGAGGACATTGCAGATCCCCCGCTCCTCCTCACTGAAGAGGACCACCGCCTCCATCGTCGACGAGCGGTGCTCGGCCTCACCTCGGAGCAGGACCAGCGTGCCGTGCAGGATTGGTACGCGATCCATCCCCGTGAAGCCTCGGAGGAGGCGGAACACTGGACGAGGCTGGCGGCCGAGAGCGCGGAGCGGCGACAGGAGCGTCATGAATGGCGGGAGGAGCGACGGGCGGCCAAGGCGATGGCGGAGGAGGAACTGGCGAGAGGCTCCGCCAACTAACCCCTCGGTGACCCCCGCTGGATAGCGCTAGAGGATGACATCAGCTCCGACACCGAAGACGATTTCTCCGACGACGAGGAGGAGTAGTTTTTTATGTTCTAGGTTTGAGATGTTAAGTTTGTTGAATGTTTTAAGTTTGCCGCGTCGCTGTATCTTAATTTTCAGTTGAGCTATGTACTTTAATTCGAGTTCAATCTTAATAAAAATTTATTCCCGCACATCCAGAGACAAAGAGCGAAAAAGAGAGAGAAAGGACAAGGGGCAGGGGTGAAAAAAGTGCATGTGCACAAGTGTTGAAGAAAAAGAAATACAAAAAAAAAATAGAAATAGAAAAAAAAAGAAATAGAAAAGAGAAATAAATAGAAAAGAAAAGAAAAAAAGAAAGAAATAGAAAAGAAAAAGAGAAAGAAACAGAAAATATAAGAAAAAGAAATAGAAAAGAGAAATAAACATAAAAAAAGAAATAGAAATAGAAAAAAAATAGAAAAGAGAAATAAATAGAAAAGAAAAAGAGAAATAAACAGAAAATAAAAGAAAAAAAAATAGAAAAGAGAAAGAAACAGAAAAAAAAGAAATAGAAAAGAGAAATAAATAGAAAAGAAAAGAAAAGTAAATAGAAAAAGAGAAAGAAATAGAAAAGAAAAAGAGAAAGAAACAGAAAATAAAAGAAAAAGAAATAGAAAAGAGAAAGAAACATAAAAAAAATAGAAAGGAAACAGAAAAAGAAAAAAAAGAAATAGAAAAGAGAAATAAATAGAAAAGAAAAAGAGAAAGAAACAGAAAATAAAAGAAAAAGAAATAGAAAAGAGAAAGAAACATAAAAAAAATAGAAAGGAAACAGAAAAAGAAAAAAAAGAAATAGAAAAGAGAAATAAATAGAAAAGAAAAAGAGAAAGAAACAGAAAATAAAAGAAAAATAAATAGAAAAGAGAAAAAATAATAAAAAAATAAATAGAAATAGAAAAAAAAGAAATAGAAAAGAGAAATAAATAGAAAAGAAAAGAAAAGGAAATAGAAAAGAAAAAGAGAAAGAAACAGGAAAAAAAATAGAAATAGAAAAAAAAGAAATAGAAAAGAGAAATAAATAGAAAAGAAAAGAAAAAGAAATTGAAAAAGAAAAAGAGAAAGAAACAGAAAATAAAAGAAAAAGAAATAGAAAAGAGAAAGAAACATAAAAAAAGAAATAGAAAGGAAACAGAAATAGAAAAAAAGAAAAAAGGCCTTTGGTACCGGTTGGAACCCCAAACCGGTACGAAAGGTTTTCGGCCACGGTGGGGTGGGGACAGGGCTGGACCTTTGGTACCGGTTCGCTCCTACAACCGGTACCAAAGACCTTTGGTACCGGTTTGGGGTTGGAACCGGTACCAAAGGTCCTTTCCTTCCCCAAATCGACCCCGCGCGAGCCACTTCTCACATCTTCTCACACACTGCTGCACACGAAGACGCCGCCGCCTCCTCCCTCCCCGAGCAGGAGCTCGCCACTGTGCCCCCCGGACCGAGCCACCGTGTCCAATCGAAGCGCAGCCTTCGTCTTCGTCAGCTCGCGGAAGGAATCGAGCCCGGCGCCACCACAACTAGCGCACGGTCGCCGTTTCCCCTCTGCATCGCCGCCGTCTTCGTCGTCGATTCCGTGGACTACAAACCTTCCCCGAGCCCGTTGCCCTCCTCTACGTGTTCCTGGTGAGCAGGGACACCTTCTCCACCTCTCCGTTGCGCTCCCCGTACCCCGTATCCCTCGTCGCCATTAGAGCCGTAGCTCGAGGCCATCGGCGAGCTCGCCCCCGTGGCCTGGGGCACGCATTTAACATGTCGCTCGTGCCGTTGCACTCCACGCACACGCACGTACCATTTGCACCAAGGAGCGCTCGACGAAACGGACGGGAGCTTCGTCTCCTTCTTCGCATCCTTCGGGCCGCCGCCTTCCTAGACGCCGGCACCGATTCCTGCAGCCCTCGGGTCCATCTCCACCACGAATCGACGCGGCCGGAGTTGCTCGTTCGAATAAGTCCTGACGCGCTCCCTCCCATGCCCTGCGGCGAGCTCACGACCAACCTCGCCGGAGTTCAGCCGTCGGCGTGCCCCCCCCCCCCCCCGTGCCACTGCCTGATGGGCCCCACTGTCAGGGGCTTAATTAAGCACTGACGTGTCACTGACAATGGGCCCCACCCCCCTCTAATCCCTCTGTTAAAATTAAAACTGGAGATAACCCCCCCTGAGTATGAAAGATGGGCCCATGCCCTTAAACTAATTTTAGTTGGTTAATTAAGCTCTTGTTAGTATAACACCTGGGCCCCACTGCCTTTTTATTAATAAAATTGATTTTTGATAATTGTTGAGGATATGACATGTGGGTCCAGGGATATTTAAAATTAAATAAAATGTTTTATAAATAAACAGAGGCTGACATGTGGGACCCACATGTCAGGCACTGTTTTGGATAATGTTCTGGATAATATTGTTATAATAATAAAAGAAATTCCCACATGTAAGAAATTAGATTAGATGAATTCCTTGTGGATAATGTTTAATTAACTAATAAAAGAAATTCCAGAAATTCTTTTAAATTGAATAAAACTTTGAAATTCAATATCTTTTAAACCGTAAGTCTGATTCAAAAACTTTATACATTCAAATTGATTAGAAAAATACAACGAATACGAATAGGCTATCTACATGTCATCCACCCCCCTCTAACACAACGAACATCGACATTCCCCCCCTCTGGGCTGTCTGTCCGATAATTGCCCGATACCGTAAAACTCTCCGGATGAATTTATTCTGAACACGAAAGTTGTTCAGAATAGTTCAACTAGTCCGGGAGCGCCGAGTGTTAGGGTTAGGGTTATTACTTTCTTCATTTCAATTGTTATCCATCTTCGGATGACATGATGAATGAATTAATTGTTTTCTTAATTTTGTAGTGACATTGAGCTATGGAGGACGACACCTTCGTCTGAAATGAGGATCAAGAAGAAGCCATGCAGAGAATGATATTTGAGAGTGCCCGTGGGCCGGAACCCGATGGAGATGACTTTGAGCTCACACAATTTCTGAACGATGTCGGTGAGGGATTTGAGTCTGAAGAGATTAGAAGAGAGAACGAAGTGTCCATAACAAACTCCGGCGAGGTGTATATTTATGTATCAAGTCTATGTTCATCAATAGATGCATTCATTTATTTGTGTTGCACTTATTAACGAATCATTTTTCTTTTAGCCTTCTGGATCATCGAGCAAGTCTGTTAAAACAAAACGAGGCCCGACGCAATTGCTAAAGGGCGAGGGTAGGTTAGCCCTCATCGCATTTAATGATAACGGTGAACCGGTGCATCCGAAAGAGCACTGCCGCAAATTTATAAATCAAGCTGGAGTTCTTGTTAGGGACCATGTACCGATCAACATTCAAGAGTGGCATAAGCCGAAGAACGCGGGGACTGAAGCTAGTTATGTCAACGACGCGTTGAATTTTTTTCTTTTCGACAATCTACTGACACGCTTCAGCCTATCGGAAGACATGACGGAAGGCCAGAAGAAGAAACTCAAGGAATGGACTCTCAAGAAGATGCCCATGCTATTCCAGACATGGAAGAAAAAATTATGGGAGAAATATAAGCATGAAGATCCAATATTCAATGATAATCTAGTGAAGATAAAAGATCACTGGCCCGCATTTAAGAGGTATAAGCAATCGTCTACTCATGTGTCCCGATCGGTCACAAATAATAAAAATGCTTCAAAGAAGGAATTTTTCCATCATTTGGGGTCAGGTGGCTACAAGACTGCCATTCTGAAGTGGAGAGCATTTGAAGATAAACTGATGGATGCAGGAATCACTCCACAGACATGGGACTGGCACGACCGGTCCAGGCTCTGGTTGTTCGCGCATGGGGCAGGGTTGGACCCAATGACAGGGAAGATCGTTGTGCAGGGGAAATGGAAGAGCAAAATTGAAGCAGTCACGAAGAAGCTTATAGATGCAATTGAAAAGGTCAGAAAGGGAGAGTACATTCCCGATAGAGAGAATGACGAGCTGACACACGCTTTGGGCAATCCTGAACACGTTGGACGGGTTCGAGCTCGCCCAGGTCTCAACAAGAAGGAAGCGTGGCCGGAGTGCGCTGACACTTATAGAAGCCATTCGCGAAAGAAGAAGAAGGAGTCAGACAGGTTAACGGAATTGTTAAATAGGGTGGAGGCGCTTGAGAAAAATCAGAGGGAACCTCATCATCCGTTGTTTATACATGATCCTCATGTCGATGCCGCCCCATCTCAGCGAAGAAGCAGTGTGGGTTCCTCGCATCTTGACGGATGTGGAGGAAGCTACCCCGTGGATTATGTCACGGAGAAGACAGATTGCGAGCTACATATGTTATTCAGGAACGTGTCCGTTAAGGTGGCGTTCGGCTATGTTTACCCAAATGAAGATGGAGCAACACACCATCATATGCCCATTCCACCTGGCTGTGTTCGTGTCAGGGTGGATGAAGTTGTTTCGGGTTATGAAACATTGGAGCTTGATTTTCCTAGAGGTGACGATGAGAAGACAATGGCCGATGTCAAGCACGGTTTCACCCTATGGCCCAAGAAACACATCGTCCTTTTGCAAAGGCCACCGACTCCTCGTAGTCCACCTGAGCAGGAAAGGCCACCGACTCCTCTTCGTAGCGGTCCACATGAGCAGCAAAGGCCATCTACTCCTCCTGGTAGCAGTCCACATGAGCAGCAAAGTCCACATCTACCTGAGAGGGACCCCAGCGTGAGTCCGCCATCTCGAGATCCTCCGCGTAAGACAGCGTCCTTTAAGAGGAACGGTACACCGCCTAGGAAGAGACCTAGAAAGGAGAAACCACTACTGCCTATTGAGAAGTTACCTTGGGAAAAAACTATCGAGGAAAACATGGAAACCTGTAAGTCCGAGCTGAAAGCCTTTTTTGCTAAGAAAGTGCCAGAGATCCCTTTTAAGAAGACTCTAGATCCGGTGAAAGTTGTGCGTACCGTTGAGAATCTATATGACTGTGTACCATCGCCGCCATCTGACTATAGGCGTTCTATACAAAAGTCGTATGATGAGATGATGAGGGCTAAAAAACCCACTCAATCGGGTGTCACAGCGAAAAAAGGGAAACAACAAGTGCACCAGCTCGGACAACAACCCGTCCAATCGGTCCCCCCTCTCATGGTGTTTGACGAGAAGGCCGTTGAAAGTTCTCGACAATCCATCGATTACCCCTTACATGAAGGAGCATATCAATTTGTTGAAGGGAAAGATTTGGTCGAGAATCTCAGGAAGCTACCAACAAGTATGCGTAATTTGCATACGTGGTACAATAATTCCACAAAGAGAGGGATCCAGTGTATCATGGTTGGAGTTAAGGAAGAGCACTACTTCCAAGAATACTCTGTGAGCGTTGACTTCAGCGAACTTTTTCAGTTATACAATCTCCGGGCCCTCGACAAATCTATCATCAGTTGCTATTGTCTGTAAGTGATTTATTTATGTAATTTGAGAAGTCTTTAGCTCAGCTCGTTCTTTGTCTGCAAATTATAATCTTTTGTGCGCTATATTATGCAGATCGAAGATGCTCGAATGCAAAAGGGATGAAATCAAGCACATTGGGTTCATTGACCCGGATACAATGCATGAAATAACCATAGAGGATCCCATCTATAACAGGGATACACCGGAGACTTTGCTAAGGTTTTTGAAGCGACAACGTGACAAAAAGATAATACTTTGGCCTTACAACTTCAAGTGAGTGTTACTGTCTTATAAGACATTTCTCTTTTTCTCACGAGATGTTCAAATTTTAACTGATGACTTATATATATGGCACTGCATATTTAAACGTGCGCAGGTTCCACTTTATTCTTATCGTTATTGATATGTACGAAGGAAAAGTTGAAGTCTTTGACTCACTTAACAAAGAGCCTATACTATACAAGACGGCTTTTCTTATGCTCAAAAAGTAATTTTAATTCATATCGGGTTTTTTCGTTAATTTCCTAATATCAACTAATTGATAACTTTTTTATGCATTTTCTTTTGTCGGGCAGCGTATGGGAAACGTTCATCAAGGAAGATCAGTCCCATGAATGGAAACCGAAGCTGACATGGCGTTTGAACAAAGTAAGTAGTACTACCTAGGTCCACACACCTTTATCATACTTGATTATTGTTTAATTGAATTATATTCTTGTACAGAAATCCCCGCAACAACCACAGGGGACTAATCTATGTGGATACTACGTTTGCGAGAACATCCATAAAATTGTCAGCGAGAGAACAAATAATGAAATGAATAAAGAGGTACGAAAACAATATTAAATTTATTTTGTTATCATATATAAGTTGTGCTTAGTTTCAGTAATAATTGTTTGATTGTGATTTGATATATATACACACACACATAGCTCATTTATTCATTTGTATCTCATTCTTTTACAGTTGGCAAGAAAGCGGGACAATATCTCAATCGAGGAACGCTTCAAAGCAATTGGCGATGAATTGGCGGGATTTTTACTTCGGGACGTCATACCGCCATTCGGAGAGTTCCACTATGAATGATGTACATGTAACATATAGTTTGACTCGGAGATCGAGTACCACTATGCTACATGTAATAGATAGTATGCCTCGGAGAGTACCACTACTATATATGCATGAAGATCGATCTTCATGCATACGTACTACTTAATTTGCGATCTTATGTAATTACATGTGTTATATTATATGCACCAAGTTGCTATGCATCACCTTTTATCTTCATGTACTACCTAAACCCAAACGCGTAGCAGGCGCATCGACGCGATATGAAACGGTCCGATACCCCTAAACCCCTCCCTAAGCATCGACGCGATATCCGATACCCCTAAACCCCTAAAAACCCTAAACCCTGAATTAACCTTTGGTACCGGTTCGTATTGCAAACCGGTACCAAAGCTCCTTTGGTCTGCGCACTCCTGAACGCCCACGTGGAGGCCCCTTTAATACCGGTTCTCAAGGAACCGGTACAAAAGGCCCTCCCGAACCGGTGATGAGCGATTTTCTACTAGTGGTGCCATCCCACCTTGCTCAACGACCCCCTGCTCCAGCCAGGCGGCCAGCCACCAGTCGCTGCACATCGAGTCCATCACGTCTCCATGTAGGGCAGCAAGTCTATGTGTGCTTGAGTGGTATTACGGGTAATTCGGGATTACCTGAACCCGATTTTTTGGGTACCCAAATTGTCGGTATCTAAAACTTTGGAAAAAAAATCAGGTTTTTATCTTTAGAAACCCAAATGTTGTAAAACCCGAATTACACGATCCCGAACACCCAGCCTGACTTTCATGTACTCTCTTTTATATACTGGGTTCTTTGCGTCGCAACCTGAAATACAAACGAATTTTGTTCGCTTCCTAAGTTATACTACTTCTACTATAAGTAATTTGTGGTATGCTAAATGTGGTTGATCATAGCCGCAAGATTCGAGAGACTGCACAGACACCTTGATTGATGTGCAACATAGTCTGAATTATTGCATATGTGACTGCTTGCACAGAGATGAGATGTGGAGCTTGTCGAGCTTTTCTGGGCGAGTCCAAACCAGCCCGATAGAAATAGGAGGAAAAATATTATAGTACTGATATTAATATGAAAGTTTGTCTTGAATTTATAGTGAATACAGTTTTCCTCCTTTTGCGATCGAGTTTCAAGGAGCGCAAGCGAGCGTGGGTCTGGAGGAGAAACAAAAACAAAAATGTTGTCCTTGCATGCAAACCAAACTCTGGAGAATCTTTGAGCGCTCGCTTACGGCTCGGTTGGTGTGTTCTCGACTCTTCTCGTCCGTCAATAATGTTGGGGGTTGCTACTTCTTGCTAGGCCGATCAAAATATAATTTGCACCGCAGTAAAAGTAATTCATTTTCCCTGGCTACAAGATCAAAGAGATTATTTGTGTGTGCACAAATTCTCTCATGTATTAGCTTGTATATATATTGGTTTTTTTGGGTCGCAAGCCGAAATACAGACTATTTTTCTTTGCTTCCCAATTTATACTTGTACCATAAGTAATATGTGGTATATTGCTATTTGCGGTTGATTGTAGCCACAAGATTCCAGAGACTGTGCATACACCCTGATTGATGTGCAATATAGTTTGAACTATTGCAGATATGATTGCTCGCATATACATAGTGTACGTACACCAAGAACGAGATGTGAAACTTGTCGAGCTTTTCTCAGCGAGTCTAAATCAAAACAGCAAAAAAAGGTGGAAACTAGATTTTACTGATATACTGGATTTTTGGGTCGCAAGCTAAAATACAGACGATTGTTGTTTGCTTCCCAATTATACTTGTACCATAAATAATATGTGGTATGCTAGATGCAGTTGATTATGGCCACAAGATTCCAGAGACTGTGCAGACATCCTGATTGATGTGCAACATAGTCTGAACTATTGCAGATGTGATTGTCCGCACAGACACAATGTACACCAAGGACGAGATGTGGAACTTGTCGAGCTTTTCTCAACAAGTCTAAATCAGAACAGCTGAAAAAGGTGGAAAATAGATTTTACTGATGTTGACATGGAAATTTGTCTCGAATTCATAATGGATGTAGTTTTCCTTCTCCAGTGTCGATTGGCCTCCCTTTTTTTATACTGCCTTTGTTTCTAATATAAGACATTTTAGATATTCAAATATGAACTACATTCCAAGCAAAATTAACGAATCTACACTCTAAAATATGTCTATATACATCGTATGTAATTCATATTGAAAACTTTAAAGGCCAGTGATAGGCGCCGGTCGACCGGCTCTAGCTAGGCGCCGGTCAGACCGCAGACGTCCGATCTCCGCGATTTAACGGTCCAGATTTACGTGTAACCCTTCGTTTTTTACTGCAATATTTGCGGTACCTTTGCAACATTTGCAACATTTACGGTATATGGATGCAACATTTTTTATTTTTTGTGTTTTTTGCAGAAAAAAAATTATGGTAACAAATTTTAATCGTTGGTGGTAGCATTTTTTAATATCGATTGCAATTTTTTTGGTACATGGATGCAACAAAATTTATTGTGTGCATTTTTTTTTCACTGTTGCAACAAAAAATCTGATAAAAAAATTACGTAGCATATTTACCATCAATTCGTGGCAGCAAATTTAATCTATGCTTGTAGCTATTTTATAATGGTTGCAACAAAATTCGGGACCCATCATCACCGATCACACTTCATTTTTATGTTGTAGCAAAAATCATTAGTAATATTTTCATATCATGCTATCAAATGAATGCGCTTAACACTAAAATACTATTAAATACATCCGTTTAGCAAAAAACTAACATAGATCAATATAATAATATTAGTATAATAATAGTACAGATAGTAGCATTTTATACTATGATTACAACATTTATCATGTGTCAGATGCAACAAAAGCGGGAAAATGAAGACAAGTGGGACTCGACCGACCGACGCGTAGGCTTTGGCCGGTCGGTCGGCCACCAACATTAACCAACTTTAAAAGATCTTACATTTAAAAAGGATGGAGTAGAAAGAAATTATCATGGATATGCACATGCCTTCGACTTCAAAGAAGAAATTATCCTTGATTCTTATTTTCACAATATAATCATGTTTTTAAATTCATGAGTAATTAATTGTTCTATCCTTGCATGCAAACCAAACTCTGTAGAATCTTTGAGCGCTCGCGCTCACGGCTCAGTTAGTGCATTCTCGACTCGTCTCTTCTCATCCGTCAAATCTGCCGGGGTTGCTACTTCTTGCTAGTCCGACCAAAATATAATTTGCACCGCAGTAAAATTATTTGTTTGCCCTGGCTACGAGATCAAAAAGATCGTCTGTGTGTGCACAAATGCTCTCATATGTTAGTTTCTGTATACTACGTTCTTTTTGTCGCAAGCTGAAATAATACATACGACTGTTGTTTGTTTCCCAAATTATACTTCTACGATAAGTAATCTGTGGTATGCTAGATCCGGTTGTTGATCGCAGCCACAAGATTTCAGAAACTATCCAGTCATCCTGATTGATGTAAAACATAGACTGAACAATTGAAGATGTGATTGTCTGCACGAACACAGTATACACCAAGGATGGGATATGGAACTTGTCGAATTTTTATCAGCGAGTCCAAATCGAAATAGCATAAAAAGGTGGAAAAAATATTTTCCTGGTATCGACATGAAAATTTGTCTCGAATATATACTGAATGCAGTTTTTTCTCTTGGCTTTCCGTTAATTTAAACTAAAAAACATCTTATATTTTGACACGGAGGGAATAGAGAGCAATTATCATGGATATTCCCGTGTCTTCGACTTCGAACAAGAAATGATTCTTGATTCTTATTTTCACCATGTAATCATGTTTTCACATTCATGAGTAATTAATGTGATCGGATCTGATCTTAATGGTGAAAGTTCCATCCCTCGTGTCGTCCCGGCGAGCGATACGAGCGCGGTTATGTTTTGTGCATTGTTGCCTTCATCTCCACCACTCCTTTCTCTCATCCTTGTCGTCGTTGCATATATGTAGCCCCAGGTAGTGAGGCGGCGTCTTTTGTGGCAGGAGCGTCTGCGGGGGCGAGTCAACGCTCCTTGGTTGTGTGGGCGGCGAGGAGTCCTTCAAACATCGTGTGGTCCTTGGATCTGGTCCTATGTGATGGGTTTTGAAGGTCGGGGTTGCTTTCCTCATTTTTCACTTTCACCCCCGCTAGGTTTGGTCGTTGTTGCTCGTGAATCGACGATTTCATTGCTGGCTCGGTTGGGTGGTGCGAGGTCCGCTATCGGGAGAAATACTTGTCGGCTTGTTTGACATGATGGTGGCAAATATGTTAGCATCCCAGGCCTAGCTCCATACCTACGACTTACGTTTGAACATTTTCGATGTGCATCAAACACAATGATGGTGGGTTATACCGGGGGGAGGGGGGAGGGTGACTCATAAGCTGCTTAGTCAGGCAGTAGGTCTCAATGAGGAGCAGTGAGCCCTCCTTTCAAAACCATCAACAACCATCATGACTTTGTAACCCTAGGCCTCGTCCCCCCCCCACACACACATATATAGGGCGATGCCGGGGATAGTTTGAGAGACATTGGCATATAGTCTTATAACCCCGTTTGGCGAAGAGTTCATACATCCGTAATTAAATCAAAGAGGAATAGGGTCTTACCTCCATCATGAAGACCAGAACCTAGGTAAATCCCATATGATTTCTCCTTTCAAGTACTTCCGACCACTCAAACCAACCTACCGGGATATCTGCTGGTTTTCTACACCATCATTTGGCACGCTAGAAACCGTGTAGAGGGTTGGAGACCTAATCCAGTTTGGACCTTCATCGACCTTCGGCATCTTCATGTCGGACCAGGAGTTCACATTCGATGACCTCACCTTCATTGCCGACGACGCGAAACATCTCTACGATAGCCAGCCGCCCATCCTTGTTACTAGTAGAGAAATATTTATCCCCAACTTTAGTTGGTGCGCCAGTTTTAATCCACACCACTATTTTTTTTGAAATAGTCCTGGCGTAAAAAATCAACGCTACTAATAAAATCCACGTCACTAGTATGTGGGGTCTAGAAGTCTGGCCCGGCGCAAGCTAGTGCTGGCGTGTGATTTTTTTTGCCATGCCACTAAAATTTGAAGTATGGTTGTCGTTTAGATTTTTTTCACGGCATTGATATGTTTAAAAGAGAAAATTTTCACCAATTACTAAAGGCGTGTGAGCTAAGTAAATATTGTTAATAATATAATTATGCACGTCACTAAAATATGCATATACAACCACCACAACTTCAAAGCCCAGCCATGTGCGTGTACACGCGCTGCCTCAATTCATCGAAACCAATTCTCGTCGGCGTGACCAGAACTCCAAAGTCAATCATGTGCACATACAATTGCTCATCATCTTCAACTGTTAGTCGTGCCAAGAAACGAGGTACTACCGCAAAAGGAGCGAGCAAGGGGGGGGGGGGGGGCAGAGGCTAGATTTAGCATCATCTCGCATCGACCAGTTTCTCTCTCCCGCAATCTCCCTAACGCAATCGCTTGCACCCGCGTGTGCTCGGTTTTCCCCTTTTGTGTGTGATTCAACTTGATTGACCGGAAACGACTGATTCAAGCGCTTTTAGAGGACCTGGCTTTGTATTGCTTTAAGGTTCGTGTCGATGCAAGCCAGACGCCCAAGTATGGTTAAATACATTTTCCATGCATTCAATGCACATGTTTGAGAGTGACGTAGCCTAGTCGATGAAGGTCTAGGTTTTTTATGCAATAGTGTATGTTGCATGACGCATGAGAATTTATTCTACGTGCATGTCATGTTATTTTTTCATAGGGTTCTCGACCGTATTAAGTATTACCGCCGTTCGGATGTATTGGGCGTACGTGTGGTTTTAGGTCATCAATTTAACTAACAAGATATGTGTCATATGTCATAAAAAAAGTATTATTAGATTCATAAGGTGATGTAATTTCTGAACATATATTTTTCATCACATATAACACATATTTAGTTAGTTAAATCAATGACCTATACAACGATGCAAATTCCCAATATCATCTATGATTAGTACTATAGTTTAATTTGGGGCCTTACTTCTAGGATCGGGGCAGTCACCTGCATATCATATTCATCGTTCTATGCGCTTCGGGCTGGCTCGTTATATCGAGTACCCGATTTCGCTTCACCTAAATATTTTTATCCCGTTATAACTGGGTTGGCTCGCTTAAAAAAATCCGATGGTTGGCTGTAGTCTTCGTGCGTTCGATGTACAAGTTTGGTCTGGATTTTTCTTCTCCAACACATAAAGAAAGGTTGGTAATCGACGCATTCGCTTCGACCTCATTCATGGTGTCGATAGTTCTTGCTATTTCATACTTATCATGGTCGTAGTTGTACAGCCCACGAGCCAAAAGGGACCGTTAGAGTGCGTTTGAGGTCATTGGTGGTGTCGCCGCCTCCTAGCAACTAGAGTGCCAGTCTGTCATGAAAAGGTCTTCTTCGATCAGCGGGGACGACATGAAAGCTGTTAGGAATAGATTATAACTGCCATTGGGCAGTTACAGTTTGCCCAAAGTGCCGTAAGGACGCCTGTGTCCGTACGTGTGCATCCATTTTGTATAGACGTCTTTGTTCTGAATAGGCACCTCCTAAGTTACCGACCTGTGCAAGAGACGACTCTTGATGTAACCGGTTTTCCACGAGTCGGCAAACCTTGTATATATATCTGAATTCTTGATCAATGAAACACACAAGTTTCTCTCAATCGGTTTTACTCTAAACACGTTATCAGCACGCTCCGGAGAGCGAGTAGGCCAACGAAGAGAGAAGAAGAAAGGCAGCACGGCGGCCCGCCCTCGCCGAGGTCGCCTGTGGCCGTGGCCGGCTCCGCGCTGCCGGACACATCGCCCCCAGGAGTCACAAGCGCACCCATGCTGCACGCGGACGTCGCCGCGCCTGGCTCCGAAGCCTCGCCTCCATCGGCAAGACTGGATCGCGCCGCGGACGCCGACGCCGACGCCTGCTGACAAGATGCCGGCCCGAGCCCCCCCCCCCTGGATTCGTGCCCGTGGCGCTTGCAGGACACGCCGACGACAACGCGGGCTCGAGCAGCCTCGCGGAGAGGCTCTACGGCCGCACCGTGGCCGTCATCCGCCGCGCCGGAACTTAAGCACCGGCCAGCCGGACGAGGTCGTCATAATCGACGACGACGAGGCCACGGCGCTGCCGTCTCTAATCGACGACGACGCCAACGATTTGGTTGTCGACGCGGACGCTGCCGGGCCGTCGCGACTGCCGTAGATCTCAAATTATCTATGATAACACTTTGGAGATAATTACATATATTATGAGGTATATCTCGCAGTACTAAGAAACATAATCTGACTGTAGTCAGTAGATGTCTTGGTCTTAGTACCTTATGTTATTATATAATTAAAATATATGGAAGAGCACTATGAAAGGAGTCATAATGTCAATTTTGACAAAATGTAGACCTTATAGTAATTGTGGATAATCTGCATATTGCGCAGTAGATGCCACATTATCTTGTGATCCCATATATAAATTTGGGATAGTAACTTCACGATTTTCTTTTTGCACATCAATTCAATTCGAATTAAGTCAATTTTGTGCTTTTCAAGCATTTTTTGACTTAATTCATGGTGTAACATACTACGTATCGTAGTACGCCCCCTCTAAAACCAGTACGTGGAAATCAAAAGTATTTCCCATCTGCATAATTCGGTTCCATACCGATATCACCACCATAGCATACATCAATAGCCATTCACATAAAATTGGGATCTATGTGAGGAATAACTGTATTTCCGTCATCTATAAATACCTAAAGCTCCTGTCAGGGGGAGTTATTCATGGCTAGTATGCTCAATGAGGAACATTTCCAGGAATTAGGGGGAGATTTTAAGTACCAAAATGAATGCCAGGAAATCATTTGGAATGTTCAACACATTTCCACCTCAAATCCACGTACTCGAAGATCTAAACCCACTGTTTAGAAGATTTGCAACACATTGCAAATAACCTGCCAATCTCATTTACCGACTAGAATGGTGTCACACAATCCTATAATCCTACGAAAATGCGCCCAAAAAAGTGGAGGTACCAACAAAAACCACTCAACTCCCCATTCAAAACAAGAAGAGGAGAAGTACGGCTACAATACATCCGGATTCAGCTTTTCGCAAGCAACAAAGGATATTGAGGCCTCTGACTCGGTAAATGCAAGTCAACTTTACGTTGATAGACACCTAATGGGTAGTATACACCCAATGAGAGGGAAACCTCCATAACCCAGCTCAATAGTGCACACAATGACTGGGACGTCGAAAACCTAGACTCAACCGTATTGGGAAACATGAAGAGTCATCAAGGGTAACAAGATTTCACCAAAATGTTATACATTCATGAGAATCATACAAATGAAAGCCTACAATTGTCGACATACATTTCTCATGATTGCAAACAACCTTTATAAAGATCCGGATCCAAAGACCATGGCCATGGAAGAGTTTAAATAATACTCGCTCGGACTGGACTCAAATAAAGGAGGCAATCCAAGAAGAAATAGCCTCGCTCAACAAAAGGAAGGTATTCACAAAAGTAATACCTACACTAGTTTTCATCCTAAAGTGGAATGAGAACATAAATGTGGTGAATAGCAAGGCTTGTAGCATAAGGGTTCACGCAGATACCCAAATCGATTCTCCATACACAAGTGAAATCAATTTCCGATAATTATCTCAATGGCAGTACAAATCATCTATTTATGCAGTTAATAGATGTAGTGACCACATATATTACTGTGTCACTTGATTCAGACATATAAGTTTCTCATGGGAATTCCAATTCTGAATCCAAAATGAAAATGCAACATGTTTTGTGTAAACTTAATAAGTCACTACATGAATTATAATAGTCGAAATGAATTTGGTACAATCGACTTAGTGAGTTCCTTATGCAAAAGGATACTCCAATAGTGATGATTTTTCATGCGTGTTCATCAACATATCCTCAGTAGGATTCCACTATCAGTGCATGGTAATGATTATAACATCATTAACAATACACACGATATTGATGAAGAACGTAATCATCCATAGACGGAATTTGAGATGAAGGGTGTATGTCTTCGATATGTGACGGCAGATGCCATGGGGATGGCTAAAGTGAGGGGAAGACGCGAGGGAGAGAATGTCGATGGTGCCGGAATCGGGTTGGGCACAAGCAAGGTGAAGACACCACGATGTACCCAGGTTCGGGGCTCTCCGGAGAGATAACACCCCTACTCCTGTTTGTCTCTTGTATATCAATGAAGGGGCTACAATAACTGCTCTTCTACCTTCTCAGGGGAAGGAGTACACCGCCGCCGTGGGCAAGGTCCTCTCCTGCTTCCCTGAGGAGTAACTACGGGCAGTGAATGAACTGGACTGAGAATGAGTAAATGAGGATCTAAGGTGTGGCGTCCCTCGCGCAGGAGGGGTACCCTGGCTCTTATAGTGTGAGTCCAGGGTACTATGGTAACTTCAATGCCGAATGGGCCCAGCTGTCATCCTCTAATCGGCCTGGGCCCACCAACTGCTCCTATCCGGAGCCTACGAGCGGCGGCCCATGCTGCTACCTCGTAGGGCCTAGTGATGAACAGTGGAGCTAGGGGGTGCGGTCTTGTCGGCCTGTCCGCGGAATCGGCGGGGAGGTCGACACCGTATCTCCAGCAAATCCTCGACGTGACCTGGCCTTCCTGCCACCCAGATATCTCGGGATATGGTATTTATGACCTCGTAATCATACCCCCGACTGGGTGGTAGGTTGCTCCGATTGCGCCTGGACCGACTGGTGATTCCTGGTAAGGTCGATTGCTCTGGGCAGTCAGCCTTCTGGGAATCAGCCTCGGTCCAGCTGCAGACCAATCGGACGATCGTCTTTGGTAAGGGAAGGGTGGACCGATTGCGCCTGGGCCGACTGCTGGCATTTGGTATGGTCGATTTCCTTGGAGCAATCGGCCGTACCTCTGCCCAGCTCGGCCCAGCTGCAGCCCAATCGGTCCATCCTTGTCTTGAAAGCTTGCTTCCGCTTGGGTTAGCCTACCCGGGTACCAATCCCCCGACAGTAGCCCCTAAAGCTGTAAAGGTCCCACGGTCACTTGACCGCGGGGCCTTTGCAGTTTTTCAATGTCTTGACGTTCTCCGACTGCTATGGCCTCCTCGAGTGCGTCATTCCGAGTTCGCCGGCCGACTCGGAGATCACACTCGGCTGACCAAATCTCCATCCGATTGGACTTGGTTCCCTCTGAATTCGTATCTTCATTTTCTGGGAAAGCTATCTTTTGCCGATTTCACTCCAACGGTTACCTCCGACTCGTCCGCGACGTGATCAATGAGCTGGGACCCACGACCCACGCGCGACGTGACATAACTGCAGGAGCTGACCCCCACGTCGCACGCCTCGCCTTTTGCGCCGGGATCCTTTGCGCTGATCTGCCGGTTGGCCTCCCTGTGCCCTAGGCCACACCGGGCCACACGGCCACAGGGGCATCCCACTCCCCTCCCCCGCCGCCCATATAAGCCATTGGGGGGGGGAGCTTCGCCTCTTCCTTCTCCCAAACGCCTCCTTCAACCTCCAGCCTTTCTCCCCTCTGCGCCATTGCCGCTGCACGCAGACCTCTCTCCCGTGGACCTCTGCTCTCCAACTTGCTCCAGCCACTGATTCGTGTTCTTTGCCGCCTCCGCCGCCGCCGCAGCAACCCTGCGTCTCCGTTCTTGCGCTCCTCCTTCCTCTTTCTTCTTCTCTGCTCCTCGCCTGCGAAAACCATGGCTCCGCGACGAGATGTATCACAGGCGAGCCGCGGGTGTTGGAAGGGCTCTCAGGCCACCGCCGCCGCCGTCGAATCTCTAATCCGTGCCCGGAAAATGCCTGCAGAAGTCGAGTGGCGTATCCCTGGCAAAGCCGACGTCGTGCCCAGCGCACGCGCTGGCGAGAGGGTCATGTTCCTCGCTCATTTTGAGCATGGATTCGGCCTTCCCGCTAGCGCCTTCTTCCGCGAATTTCTCGACTTCCACCGACTTCAACCCCACCATCTTGCAGCTAACTTCATCATGATCCTCTCCGGTTTCGTGACGCTCTGCGAGGGGTACCTTGGCTGCCGACCAAGCATCGCCCTTTGTAAACGCTTCTTCAACCTCCGAGCTCACAACGCTCGGACGGGTGCTGTGGTGGCTACCACCGTTGAAGGCGGCAAGCCAACGTACCCGACTGACATGACCGACTGCGGCAGTTGCCTTGTCGCAGCCGGCAAGTCGAAATATTCGAGCCCCGAGATCGTCCAATCCTGCAAGAATTGGCAGACCTCGTTCTTCTACGTCAAGTCTCCTGACAACGGCCCCGATCTCCTCAACCTGCCTGAGTTCTCGCTTGCCCGGCCGGTTAAGAAGCATCAATGGCCGCTGAAGCACGGCGTCGGAGATTGCGATGTCGATGCCCAAGCTGCCAGGGTCACTCAGCTGGAGCAAGAAGGTCTCCTCCCGACCGACTTGGTGGCTGCTTGGCTTCACGCTCGGATTCTTCCCCTGCAGCGCCGAGTGCACCGCCTCTGCGACGTGTCGGGACCTCGAGACCCCACTCGGCTCTGCACGTGGCGGGTGAAGACAGAAGATCTTTGCGCCCGAGTGAAGGCCATCACATCCAGCTCATTGCCTGACCCCTTCCGCTTCGGGCTTGATTATCTCAATCGCCAGCGAAAGCCGCCTGTGGTATGCTCCGATTACTTTTTCTTCCGATTGCTTTTGTTTCCGACTGCTTTCTCTTCCGATTGCTCTGATCACTTATGCCTTCCTTCTCAGCATTTTATTCAGTCCGACCTCATGGAAGACGGCCAGGAAGCTGGCGTATATGCCCCTGACCGCACGGAAGAAGATCCCACCGACCTCGAGTATAACGGCGAGACTCCTTCCGCCGAGTCCAGTGAGGATGATGAAGATGACGACGAGTCCTCCGGAGAATCCTCTGACCCCATGGATGCCGACGACGATGACGCCGAGCGCGTCAATCCTCCGAAGACAAACACTCGGCCGCCAGCTCAAGGGGGTACGCCCGACCCTTCCCTTGAGCAATTTTTGGCTGAATGGAGTGATGATGATAGTGTCTCAAAGGGTGATGCTTCTGATGCAGCTCCTTGAGCCAAACCTCCAAAGGTGCCAGCCAAGCGCACCTCAGCCGCCGTCTCCTCCTCTGGTAAAGCTCCCGACAAGGTTGCCAAGGCCAAGCCGACTGCCAGCAAGGGCAAACAAGTCCAAGAGATGACAAGTCGGAGGCCGACCGTTCAGGCGCCGCTGAACGTCGCTCCTCTTCGCTGCCGAATGCCCACCGACGCACCCAGGACAGTCGGGTATGATTTTATCTTTACGCATAGTACTTCATTATCTTTGCTTGCACTGATTCTTCTCCCTTTTTTCTTTCAGGGAGCCGATTGCGCTTGATGATGTCGATGCTGGCATTCCGGTTCGCGCCAGCGCTGTCATCTCGCCCGCTGCTTCTGCTGCTGCCGTTCGCAAGCGGCCGACTGCCACTCATCGCTCCTCCAAGGACGCTGAGCGCGCTGCCAAGAAGGCCCGCCTCGCTACAACTCAGAAGACCTCCTCTTCCGCCCTTGCTTCCCAAACCTCCAAGCAAACAGCGGACCGAGTGGCTCCTGGTGGCGGAGGAACGCAATCGGTTGATCCGATTGCCCCGTCTCCACCACGCCGATCCAGCCCGGCTTCGCCTGCCGCAACTGCCCCTGCTCCGACTACTGCGTCCGACACGCCAATGGTGACGACCTCGCCGCCGATTGTGATGTCGGCACCGCCGACCATCACAACTGTGCCACCAGTTATCCTGTCAGCGCCGCCGCCGACGACAACTCTGCCACCAGTCCACATGACAACTTCTGCTCCGACTCGCCCGGTTGCGCCGCCACCGCAATCGGGTGCCTCTTGTCTTCAAATGACGCCAGTGCCACCAGCTCTCACGACCACAGCTTCCATCATCGTTCCGATTTCAGCGCCAATGCCGACCTCTTCTGCCTCCGAGACCCTTATGCGCTCGGTGGATCAGTTCTGAGCTGAATACTCTCGCGCTCGTCATGTCGGAGCCGAGTCCGATGCTTCGCATCGCCCTCAGGAACCCATGACGACCGCACTGAGCCGAGTGAATGAGTTCGCCGATGCCCTTGCTCGGGATCTGCAACAGCTCACCTCTCACCATACGGTAGACTCTTTTACTTTCCTTCTGTGTCTTTCTTTTACCTCGGAGATTTTCTTCCGGTGGGTGTAGTCCCCGAGATTCGGGCCGATTGGTTACAATCGGTTCGGATCTTCAATACTCTTTGCTTTTATTGTTTGCCTTCCTCAATCGATAGACTTTCTTACGGTGGGTGCGCGCAAGCGCACCCACTGGGTGTAGTCCCCGAGATTCGGGCCGATTGGTTACAATCGGTTCAGATCTTTTAGCGCTTTTTGCTTTTCTCGCTTGCCTTCCTCAATCGGTGGACTTTTCTTCCGGTGGGTGCGCGCAAGCGCACCCACTGGGTGTAGTCCCCAAGATTCGGGCCGATTGGTTACAATCGGTTCGGATCTTTAGCATGTTTTGCTCTTATCGTTTGCCTTCCTCAATCGGTGGACTTTTCTTCCGGTGGGTGCGCGCAAGCGCACCCACTGGGTGTAGTCCCCGAGATTCGGGCCGATTGGTTACAATCGGTTCGGATCTTTCAGCACTTTCTGCTTTATGTCTAACTCCGTTATGCTGCTCTTCTCAGGCTATTATGGAAGAGAAATGGGACGTCTTTGAAAAACTCCTTGAAGCTTATACTGCCAGCCTGCGAACCCTTGGCCAGGCCCAGCTGCAGGTCAACAACCTGTCGGTTGAGATCTCTAAACTGAAAGGTATCTTCTATATCACATCTGTTTTTTCTTCACATGCCGACTGCTCTGGTACTCATATCTTTATGCTCTCTTCTAGCTTCTATTCCTTTGGTAGATGACCTTCAAGGCCGAATTGCCGAATTGACTGCAGAACTTAACCAGCAAGGTCCAGCTCTTGACAAGGCCACCGGAGAAGTAACTCGGCTGCAGGGGATAGAGAATGATCTGAATCGGACTCTCCAAAGTCTTCGATCCGAGATGGATGCTCTTGAGTAGAAACACCTTGCTGACATAGCTGCTGTGACGGCTACTGGTGCTGGGTTCCTTGCGGAGCGGGATGCTGCTGTTGCCGCCCGAGATGCTTTGCAGGCTGTGAGGGATGAGGCAGTTGCCACGCGGGACTCCATTCGCAAAGATCGTGACGAGCACATCGCCAAATATGAAGAAATGGAGAAACGCTACTCTGAGGAGAACGCCCGAATGCGCCGCCGAGCCAAGGGCTTCTGTGATACACTAACCGAAATGGACCTCCTTCTTGGCGGTGAGCCTTCCTTGATGCCGAGTGCACTTTCCGATTGCTTTCTTCTTTATCTTATTACTCATGCTCTTCCTTCTTGACACAGAAGCTTGGCCCGAGTCGGAAGCTGCTGCCTACGCAGCTGTCGCCAAGTCCCGAGAAGACACCATCGCCGCTGGAGAGACATGTGACCGCGCAGACAGCGTCTGGACCCGACATGAATATCTTATCGGCACCCAAGCCCGCATTCCTATTATTCAAGGAGTTGCTCTATCCTTCAAGCTTGGAATTCTGAAGATTGCGGAAACGTTGTGATCGCCGACTGAGCTCAAAGCCGGACTCCAGAAGATGAAGAATACTGCCGACCCCTCCGCCGAGATCCGCAAGGAAGACACACAGGATGAAGAGGATTCTGACCAAGGGGACACTCCAAATGCCACCATTGAGCAGACTCGGACTCTCCTTAAAGCTATCCCACGTCGGATCGATGTTCTGCTGAATTCTGCAGGTCAGACTGGTACGGAGACCGCTCTTCAGACTGTGCTAACTTGGTATCCTCAAGTGAAGCTCTCCTAGTTGTACAACCTCCGAGATAATGCTTCTGATCTTCTTGAGAAGACCTATACCGAAGTTAATCGGCTGGCCAGTACTATGGTGAATTGGTTCTCTCCATATGACTATACTCCGTATCTTGACGAGGGAGGGAATCCGCTCCCCGCCTCTACAATCTCTGGGCTGGCTGAGGAGCTCTCTGATAGCGGCTCGTCTCAGACGTCTCCATGATCTAAACAGACTGGTGCTGCAACTTCTGAAGCCCAATCGAATCCGGCTGCTCCATCCTCCAGCTCAGTGCCTCCGACTGCTTAAGCTGTGTTGTCTTGATTTGTATTCCGACTGTCCGCTTGTAAGACATACTTTTAATTCTGTCGACACCTACTGGGTGTGACTTGGATGTAATGAACTTATTCGGCCTTGGGCCTGTTACTTTTGATGCAATCCGATTGCTTGTCTTTTATCTTTATATGTGCGATCAACTTTGCGTCTTTGCCGGTTTCCTTTATCGGCCACACTTGGGGGTGTCTACTGTGTCGATCTTGCTGCCGTCATGCAGTCGGCAGTCGGATCAACAGTAAATTACCAGCCAAGGTTCGATAAGTTTTTATTTTATACACGACAAGATTTTTCCGCAAAGGATTCTGCAATAATAAGCGCCGATTGCTTGCTACTGGATCCACTGTCCAGGTTTGCGGCGCAATCGGTGATATTGTCTCGTCGAATGTGCCCTCGGTGTCATGTTTCGAATTGTTTCCCGGGAATTTGTACTGCCGACTGCCTCAATCGCCACCCTTCTCAATGCCACAAACCCTTTAGTGATTTGCGCTCGAGCTAGGTATCCGATTGAGGGCTAGCCTGCAGTCCCCGTGCCTCGATGGCTTATTTACTTGACCTCGCGGTCGGCCAGTCCCCGAGTATGCTATGCACATCTTGGGTATGGCTGAGCGTTGCCGATTAAGTCTAGCTCTTCGAATGAAATTATACAAAAGTACTCGAATGCTCATTTTCAGAGACATGATAACTTTAACTGATTGTTTGTCGAATGGCTTACATAAATTTCTGCCGTTCAACTATAGAACGGACATAACAACTCGGCATTCCACGGCCGCTCCGTCTCTGCTCCTGACGTGTCCTTGTGCTGAGTTCCCTTGGTGCAGTCGATCAGATAATAGGAGTTGTTCTTGAGCGCTCTGCTGACAATAAATGTCCCTTCCCAAGGTGAGGATAGCTTGTGCTGCCCATCTGACTTCTGGATTCGGCGTAGCACCATGTCCCCCTCTCGGAAAGAAAGAGGACGAATCTTCTTGCTGTGGTAGTGCCGCAACTTCTGCTGGTAGATTGCTGACCTGGACAGGGCCAACAGACAAGCTTCTTCTTTGAGGTCGACGCCGTATTCTCTTGCCAACTTAGCTTCTTCTTCAGTATACAAGGCATGCCGAGGTGAATCAAACTCGATGTCAGAGGGGATGACTGCCTCTGAACCATAGACCAGGAAGAAAGGAGTGAATCCAGTCGACCTGTTTGGAGTGGTCCTCAAACTGAAAAGCACTGCGGGAAGCTCATCAATCCATGCTCCTGGTGCCCTCTCAAGTGGCTCTACCAATCTGGGCCTGATACCCGATAGGATTAGTCCATTTGCCCTTTCGACTTGACCATTGGACTGTGGGTGTGCCACAGATGCCAGATCAAGCCGAATGCCTTGCTGAGATGCATATCGAGCCAGTTCCCCCTTTGCAAAGTTTGAGCCATTGTCGGTGATGATGTTGTTAGGTAAACCATATCTGCATACGATGTCGGCCACAAACCGAACCGCAGTCGGCCCATCCAACTTCTTGATTGGTCTTGCTTCAATCCACTTGGTAAACTTGTCGACTGCCACTAGGAGATGTGTCATGCCGCTTCGAGCTCTCTTGAATGGTCCAACCATATCCAAGCCCCAAACTGCAAAAGGCCATGCTATTGGGATGGTCTTCAGTGCCGATGATGGTTGATGACTTCTTGCCTTGAATTTTTGACAACCTATGCAGTGCTTCACCAAATTCTCAGCCGCTGCAAGTACAGTTGGCCAGTAGAAACCATGTCGAAAAGCTTTGTTGGCGATGGCCTTTGCCGACGCGTGATGACCACATTCACCTTGATGGATGTCTCTGAGCAGCTCCAAGCCTCTGTCCTCTTCGACACACCTCTGGAGAACACCAGTTGCACTCTTGCGCATCAGCTCATTGTTGATGATTGTGTATGCCCAAGATCGGCGACTGATCTGTCTGGACTCTGCTAAATCTGGTGTGAGGATCCCATCTGCTAAGAAATCTCGAATCGGCTGTGCCCATGATGGCGCACTGACTACCACCATTACTGCCGCCTGTTGGGGTAGGACTTCCTCTTGGATCTCGGTCTCTTGAACATTGGCATGCTCGATCTCGGCCTCTTGGACGTCTGCCATTTCTACTTCTGCTTGTGAACTGCCGACTGCGGCGCCTGGCACGCATTCGGCAGCCCCTGGTGCCGACTTCTCGTCTGGAGTTGGAGCTTCATCATTGCAATCGGCAACTTCTGATGTCATTTGCTCTCCAGAGGTTGTGCCTTCTGGTGCAGCCTCTTCTTGCTTCCCTTTGCTCTTCTTCTTCTCCTCTGCAGCCCCTGGCTCGCAATCGGCAGCCCCTGGTGCTGTTGCCGAGACACCCTGGGCGTTGGATTGCTTCTTCACGGTTGCAGGTTTGGCCGGTTGAACTTCTTTTGCCTTTCTTAGAGCTTCAAGATCGGTCTACGAGATGAAAATGGACTCGGAGTCTGGGGATGGAATGATAGACGGCTTCTTGATGTGCTCCAGAGATACGCCTGGTGGGATTGCCTGTCTTGTGGAGCCAAGTTTGGACAAGGCGTCTGCTGCTTCATTATTTGCTCTTCGCACATGATGGAACTCGCAACCTTCAAAATATCCGCTGATTTGCTGCACCAGGAATCGGTAGCTTGCCATGTTAGCATCCTTTGCATCCCACGTGCCAGAGCACTGTTGTACCACCAGATCGGAGTCACCATAGCACTCAATGTTCCGAATACCGATTTCCTTGGCAAGCTTGATACCATGCACAAGGGCTTCGTACTCGGCTACATTGTTTGATGCTGCGAAGTGAATCTGGAGCACATATTGCAATTGATATCCTCTTGGGGAAGTGAGTACCACCCCAGCCCCTAGGCCATTCTTCATCTTGGAACCATCAAAGTGCATTCGCCAGAAATCCGACATTGGGAGTTGCGACATGTATTGAGTTTCAGCCCAGTCCACCAAGGAATCGGCTAGTGCTTGCGACTTGATTGCAGTCCTTGGATCATACTGGATGCCATGACTGGCCACTTCAATTGCCCATTTCGCCACTCTTCCGGTTGCATCTCTGCTTCCCATGATGTCGGCCAATGGAGCCGAGCTGACAACGGTGATCAAGTGGGCTTGAAAATATGGCTTCAATCTCTTGGCTGCCATGTACAGTCCATAGCACATCTTCTGGTAGTGAGGATAGTTCTGCTTGGATGCCGAGAGCACTTCGCTGATGTAGTACACTGGACGCTGGATTTGCTGTGCCTTGTCCTTCTCGGGCCGCTCCACCACCATGACTGCACTGATCACCCGATTGGTTGCCGCAATGTATAACATCATTGGCTCCTTCTCAATCGGGGCAGCCAGAATAGGTGCTGTTGAGAGCATGCGCTTGAGCTCCCGGAATGCTTCATTTTCTTGGGGGGTCCAAGTAAACTTCTCTGTCTTCTTCATCAACTGGTATAATGGGATTGCCTTTTCACCCAGCCGACTGAGGAATCGGCTGAGGGATGCAAGGCAACCGGTGAACTTCTGCACTTGCTTCAGTGTCTTGGGCTGCTCCATGCGCTCTATTGCTGCTATCTTCTCGGGGTTGCATTCGATTCCTCTCTCGGAAACGAGAAACCCCAAGAGTTTGCCACCTTGGACTCCAAACACACATTTCTCCGGGTTGAGCTTGATCTGATAAGTTCTCAGATTTGCAAAAGTCTCCCTGAGGTCATCCAACAATGTGACTCCCTTCGCCGACTTCACCACAAAATCGTCCACGTAAACGTGGAGATTCCTGCCGAGCTGAGAATGTGTGCACCTTTGAATCGTGTGCTGATAAGTGGCTCCTCCATTCTTCAGACCAAAAGGCATGGTGATATAACAATAGGCCCCGAAAGGAGTTATGAATGCAGTTTTGATCTGATCCTCCACCGCCAACTTGATCTGGTGATATCCAGCAGTAGCATCCAGAAAAGACAACAGCTCGCAGCCGGCCGTAGAGTCAATCACTTGATCAATACGGGGCAGAGCAAACGGATCTTTCGGGCACGCCTTGTTCAAGCAAGTATAATCTATACACATACGCCAAGTCTTGTTCTTCTTCATGACGAGGACTGGGTTCGCCAGCCACTCGGGGTAAAATACTTCCATGATGAAACCTGCAGCTTGCAGCTTCGCAATCTCTTCGCTGATTGCCCTTCTCTTGTCCTCAGAAAAACGTCTCAGGGGTTGCTTGACCGGCTTCGAGCCTGGCCGAATGTGCAGCTTGTGCTCGGCGAGTTCTCTCGGAACACCAGGCATGTCTTGTGGAGACCATGCGAAGATGTCCCGATTCTCACGGAGAAACTCGACGAGCTCGCTTTCCTATTTGTCGCTAAGTCCAGCTCCGACTACAACGAACTTGGTTGAGTCGGAGGGATCTAGAGCGATCTTCTTGCTGCCTTTGGCCGACTGAAAAGCCGATTCCTCATCTACTCTCTTTGCTGGGCCAACCGACAGTGGATTCTTGCTTTGAGCTTGCGCCATTGCAATCACCTTGCCAAGCTGACGCTTCTCCGTCTCCACCACTAAAGACTCAGCCAAACTGTTGCCTGCAGATGTGCACTCGAGGGACTTCCTGAAGTCTCCGGTGACGGTGATGACGTTGTTTGGCCCCGGGATCTTCATCTTCAGGTATGTCTGCTGTGCATTGATCATGAACTTGGCAAATGCTGGTAATCCCAACAACGCATGGTAAGGACTGCTGAGGTCGGCCACCTCAAACCAAATCGGCTCTCTCCTGAAATTTTCCTCCGTGCCAAATATCACATCCAGCCGAAGGCGACCCATGGGGGTGCAAGATAACCCAGGAACAATCCCATGGAATGTCGTCCGACTGCGCTTCAGGTCCCGCTCTGTGAGCCCTAGCTTGAGCATTGTATCCCTATATAGAATGTTGATTGTGCTTCCTCCATCAACTAGCACTCTAGAAAACTTGCATGAAAACTTTGGTCCTGCGACCAGAGCGTCCACCATCAGCGGATAGTTGCCAGGATTCGGTAAAATGGTGGGATGATCTGCTCTGTCCCAGGATATCGGACACTCTGACCAGTGCATGAACTAAGGAATCGGCGGCATAGTGGCATTAACTTCTTGGGCTCGGGCTATCCGACTGCCCTTATTTGTGGACTCGCTGGTGAAAATCATGTAAGCCGCATCCTGCTGCGGGTATTGGTTCTGCTGCTGAGGTGGTCCTCTGTTCTGGGGTGGTGGTGGTGGGGGTGGAGGTGGTAACGCTTCTCCCTTTGCAATCCTTCTCACAAAGTCACATTGCCGAGTGGTGTGCGCAGACGGCCTCCCAGGCGTGCTGTGCAACTTGCATGGTGCGTCCAACATGTCCTCGAACGTGTACTTGGGCTTCATCTGCCCTGGGGGTCTCACATTTTGTCTCATCTTCCGACTGCCTCCTGCAGCCGCTGGATCTTCTTCATTCTGGACAGCGGCCACTTGCCGACTGCCATACTGAGTATCAGGTTGCTCGTCCTTACGCTTGCCGTTGTTCTGCTGGTTGTTGTTGTTGTTGTTGCGATTGTTCTCTCTTCTCTCCTTCCGACTGAGGCCTTGGTTCCCTGTGTCCGACTGCGGAGCCCCTGGTGACTGGATCACCCCTCCAACTCTGAGTTGGATAGGGCGCATCGCAGAATCGGACATAGCGAATGCATTGGCCACCTTCATGAGCTCGGCGAGCGATGTGAAGTCTTTGCGGAGCAGCTTGTGCTTCAACATTGAATCAGCCAGGCACCCATCAGTAAAGTACTGAATAGCCTGGATCTCATGGACTCCTTCGCATGAATTCTTCAACTTGATCCACCGAGATAAGTAATCTCAGAGGGGTTCGTCCTTGCCTTGCACACACAAAGCTAGCTGTCTCGGGAGGTTGGGCCTCTCATATGTGCTTGTGAAGTTGTGGATGAATGCAGTCGTGAAGTCCTCCCAGCAGTTCACACTGTCCTTAGGCAAACTGTTCAACCACGTCCGAGCTGAGCCCTGCAGCATGAGAGGTGCATAGCGGACTGCCACACGCCGATTGCCTCCTGCAATGCGGACTGCCGTCAGGTAATCGGACAACCAGTCTTCAGGCTTCACCGAGCCATTGTACTTGGGAGTGTCTCTCGGCAATGTAAAGCCTTTGGGGAATTTCTCCGTCCGAATGCGATGACCGAAACATGCTGGGCCAGCTTCTCCTTCTTCATCTTCCTGAGCCTCCTTCTCCAGGAGCTCAATGCGGTGCCTTGCGTCATTCTGGCCGATTTGGCGAGGGCCAAGTCGGGTGCTGATTGCTGGTCTTGGTGCCGACTGCTGCGGCATGTCATGACGTCTGCTGTTAACAGCTGGTTCTTCCATTCTTCTGCTTGCTGTTGGGCGATTGCTTCTGACCTTGCTGTCATGCCGAGATGGCGCGGGTTGGTGTCTGTTCTGGCGCGATGCATTCGGTCGCTGGCTAGCTCCCGCATTCGGCCTCACAGTTCCTCTTGATGCCTCTGGTTCAGCATTCTGATTTCCCATTGCTACGAGCCTCTGCTCCTTCGCGGCCGCTATCAGTTCACGCATTCGGCGCGACTGTTCGCGCCGCTCATCTCCCTCCAGCTCTTCCAGCTCAAGCGCTATCTGCTCGGCTGCTCTCAGGTTCTTGTCCGGTGTGCTATATGTTGGCCTTTGGATGAATGCCGACTGCGCCGGCTGCTCCGGTTGCACTGGCCTTCTCGGACGCTCCGGTTGCTCAGCTCCTGATAGCTGCTGGTTGACTGCTCTACCTCGGCTTCTCAGGTCTTCCAGGACTGCGGGCTCAATCGGCCGGCACGGTCCTGCATGTGCTGCATTGTACTCCCTTGTGATGGCTCCTAGTCGGCGCTCTTCTGCTAACACTTGCTCAGCCCTGCGAGCCAGGGCAAGCCGTGTTGTTTCCAGCTCGGTATGCACCTGCTCCGGATCACCATTCCTGTTCACGGGTGTGTACAACACATCCTGCAACGCACTGGTGCCGATTCGCTCTGCCGCATCAGCTACCTCCTTGGCCTTCCTTGCTGCGCTCGCCGGGTCACGGTTGGTTGATGAAGATGCTCCCGCCATCATGACAGCGGCGTGCAGTCGGCCCTCCTCTTGGCCAGGTGCTGCGATGCAGCCCCTGGTCAAGAGCGGGTTTGTAGCACACGAGAAGATGCGGATGTCCCTTGGATATGCCTCAGGGAAGCTACCGATGAAGAGACGGTGACTTCCCACCTGCAGTGACACACCGGGCGGCAAGGGTGCTCCAGCCTTGTACCGCGCCGAGTAGTCCACTACATAGTCGATTGCCCCACGCCTTAGAATCAGGCCGGAGGCGTGGCTACCGCCCGATGCAGAGGATGATCCCGTCCGGATCTTGACTCCAGTCGACGCCTCGGTCTGCCCCACGGTGGGCGCCAACTGTCGTCGGTATGTGACGGCAGATGCCATGGGGATGGCTAAAGTGAGGGGAAGACGCGAGGGAGAGAATGTCGATGGTGCCGGAATCGGGTTGGGCACAAGCACGGTGAAGACACCACGATGTACCTAGGTTTGGGGCTCTCCGGAGAGATAACACCCCTACTCCTGCTTGTCTCTTGTATATCAATGAAGGGGCTACAATAACTGCTCTTCTACCTTCTCAGGGGAAGGAGTACACCGTCGTCGTGGGCAAGGTCCTCTCCTGCTTCCCTGAGGAGTAACTACGGGCAGTGAATGAACTGGACTGAGAATGAGTAAATGAGGATCTAAGGTGTGGCGTCCCTCGCGCAGGAGGGGTACCCTGGCTCTTATAGTGTGAGTCCAGGGTACTATGGTAACTTCAATGCCGAATGGGCCCAGCTGTCATCCTCTAATCGGCCTGGGCCCACCAACTGCTCCTATCCGGAGCCTACGAGCGGCGGCCCATGCTGCTACCTCGTAGGGCCTAGTGATGAACAGTGGAGCTAGGGGGTGCGGTCTTGTCGGCCTGTCCGCGGAATCGGCGGGGAGGTCGACACCGTATCTCCAGCAAATCCTCGACGTGACCTGGCCTTCCTGCCACCCAGATATCTCGGGATATGGTATTTATGACCTCGTAATCATACCCCCGACTAGGTGGTAGGTTGCTCCGATTGCGCCTAGACCGACTGGTGATTCCTGGTAAGGTCGATTGCTCTGGGCAGTCGGCCTTCTGGGAATCAGCCTCGGTCCAGCTGCAGACCAATCGGACGATCGTCTTTGGTAAGGGAAGGGTGGACCGATTGCGCCTGGGCCGACTGCTGGCATTTGGTATGGTCGATTGCCTTGGAGCAATCGGCCGTACCTCTGCCCAGCTCGGCCCAGCTGCAGCCCAATCGGTCCATCCTTGTCTTGAAAGCTTGCTTCCGCTTGGGTTAGCCTACCCGGGTACCAATCCCCCGACAATGTAAGTAAAAACAAACTTTGCTTCAGCTACAATTCGAGCCCTTTCACTCATATATTATGATACACCATGTTGTCTATATCCAGAATATATTGGACATGAACAAGTCTTATCCATCTATAACTTTCATGGTTGTTCAATCTCTAGACGTAGAGAAAGATCCATTTTAACCCATGAGAAGATGGAAATAAGATATTGTAACCCAAAGTTCCATACTCTAGTGCCACTAGATCCACCAAACACAATTGATTTGGACTCGTGAATATCTTTGATATCTCCAAGGCACAAAACACATTGTCCTAATTTTCCAGTTAAATATGGACACCAATATCATCGGATACATCGATCAGATCCTCACTATGTCAGATCGTAGACACACGCTGTGTACTCACTTGATGTGATAGCCATCCTATGGAAGTCTTTAAAATAGACCTTAGTGGCTACATCTACCAACCATTCTGAAATATATGACCTCATATTAATATATGTTGCTTTACAGAATGATAAACCACATACAACATTCATGTGGAATTGGTTCTATTGAATCACCAACTATTATCTATAACGATAACAATATTTGTGTTTCTTAGATGCAAAGAGGTTATATAAGAAGCAATATCACTAAGCATATTGCCCCAAATTACAAGGATCAGGGGGAGTCTCTTCCTGAAATATAACCTATACAAACATTATATTATACTCTTTTTCCCTTTATGAGTTTACTCTCAAGGTTCTCATCAAGGTTTTTAATGAGGTAATATCAACACAAGAATATATGTCATACCTCCTATTTTTCCCCACCAGGGTTTTTAACGGATGTATACAAGGCATATTAATTGTCCTCTAAACTTACTAATTGAGTTTTGTCCTTTCAAGGTTTTCTCATATAAGTTATCAAAGAGACAATTACCATTATATGTCATATCATTTTCTCCTTATATTTTTTCCACTGGATTTTAAAGGAGTTTTCAATGACATATCAGATCACACTCTTTATCCTTATGAGCTTTCTCTCGAAATCTCTCATAAAAGGTTTTAATGAAGTGATATATGCAATACTTTCAACATTCCCCAAAAGGGATTTAAAATGAAAGTATACCAAGCATATATATTGTTCTCCAAACTCATCAACGAGTTTTTCTCCTTCTTCGAAGGTTTTTCTCATATGAGTTATCAAGGAGACAATAATCATTATATGTTGCATCATTTTCTCCTTATTTTTCCCACCGGGTTTAAAGGAGTTTTAGCAACATATCTACACTACTCTCCTCATATTTTCCCACAGGGTTTTAGAGGAGTTATTCAAGATAATATATGCTTGTGATCAAGACCATTATTTTCAAGATTATACAAGGAATTCAAGATTCTACGTGGAATATAAGACATGCAAGAAAATGCTTTGTGCAAGGAGGAGTGTTAGGAATAGATTATAACTGCCATTGGGCAGTTATAGTTTGCCCAAAGTGCCGTAAGGACGCATGTGTCCGTACGTGTGCATCCATCTTGTATAGACGTCTTTGTTCTGAATAGGCACCTCCTAAGTTACCGACATGTGCAAGAGACGCCTCTTAATGTAACCGGTTTTCCCACGAGTCGGCAAACCTTGTATATATACCTGAATTCTTGATCAATGAAACACACAAGTTTCTCTCAATCGGTTATACTTTAAACAAAAGCCATGCATTTTGCTGAAGCAACTCTTGTGCTTGAGTTCGATGCATGTATCGTCCATCAATGGTTGAAGGTGTATGTATCCTCTTTGAACTGCTTATCTACCTGGGCCAGGGTTTTAGTTTGCAAAAAAAAATGTTTTTTTATTTCCTTTGGTTTCCTCATGTTTTTTGTTTTCTATTTTTTAAGTTTTAGTTTTTAACTTCGTATTTATATTTCTTGTTTTTCATTTTCTTCTTCTTTTTATATAGGTAATTTTTGGGGATTTTTCTGTTTTTCATTTTTTTTTTCACTAATTTTATTTTTTCCTCTGATTTCCTTTTTTCCTTTCTTTGTTTTTTTAGTTTGCATTGGTTTCTGAATATCTCTTTGTTTTTTATTTGGTTTTAAATTGGTTACTTCTTTGTTCAACACATGTCTACCTTTTCAGTACATATGTCTATTTTTAGTGTACACATGAAACATTTTTAAATACGTACATATTAAAAAAATGCATGTTTTAAACATGTTTTGAATACGTGATCAACATATTTTTGTACACGGTGAATATTTTTGTAATGGTAATAAACATTTTTGTTTCCTGCATTGTACGATTCTCGTATTCATCAGAAACATTTGTGTAATATTTTGCTGATACATATTTAAATTTGGAAAAAAAATGATTTATAAATTTATTCAACTATGTTGTACATTTTTTGTATACATCCAGACTTTTTTACACGTTTTAACATTTTCGGATACACGATCCACATTAGTCCATACACATTGCATAATTTTGTATACACTTTTCGTATACATGAGAACCATATTTTCTATACACTCTTTAACATTTTATCAAATGCCTGATTAACATTTTTCAAATACAAGCTTAACATTTTTTTCGGTTGCTTGGTTAATATATTTTTAAATTCTTGTATACATTTTTCTTATAGATGAGAAATACTTTTTCTGAAAAAGGAAAAACCTGAATGCCCCCAAAAGAAGAAAAAAGAAAGAAATTTTTGTTGTGTTCTTTGAATTTTCTTTCCTCCAAAATCTAGGGAAAACCAAAAAGCAGAAAACCTCATTTAAACTCTGAAAAAGCGTACAAAAATAAAATCCTGAGATAACGCACAACACACGACACGTAGCAGCGGCTGAGAGGGCGTGCTCTCAGCCCGCCAAAAGTGACACTTGCGAGGCTCCCGCAAGAAATACTCCTTACTTAGTTGCTCTCGACTCTCGAGACATAATCACACCCTTCTGTGCGAGTGCTTGTCGAACAATCGCATAGATTTAGCCATGCGAGTGATTAATTTGGCAGAACCATTTAGGCCTTATTCTGATTGAACGATTTGGCAAGGCTTGCTAGAGAATTTTTGCTTTGAGATTTTTTCAATTTTCTTTCTCTACATTTTTTACTGATTTTCTATTTTTTTTATATTTTCAGGTTCATTTATCTTTTACTTTTTTGGTTTCATTTTCTCTTAAGAAATGTCCAGAGTTTTAAGAATCTTCTCAAAATTGAAAAAATGTTTACTTTTACAATGCAAGAACATTTTATAAATACATGTTCTGTAATACAATTTTTTTAAAGATTTGTGAATATTTTGATGTTTTTCTTTTCTAATTTTTGAGATATTTAAACATCTTATAACTTTATTGTAGTGAATACTCTTAATAAAATTCAAGAATATTTTTTGTATTCAAGAGCACTTTTCAAATTTCAAGAACATTTTCCAAATTTTTATAAGTATATTTTTAATATATAAGAAGATTCTTAAAAAATGTAAGAACAATATTAAATTATTAATAATTATTATAAAACATCAACTTAAAAAATATGTTTTATCTGTTCAATGTCCAGCTGCCAGTTTAGAAAAAACGACTGAAAAAATAAAGAAAAACGAAGCAGAAGGAAACTCGCTTGAGGAACTCCCTCCCCACGCAGAGAGGGCCGGTGCTGAACTTAGGCAACTTGGTTACGAAACAATCCCAATAAAATCTAGGTTAGCTTCCCCATATTATTCCGCTCTATATATACCCCACGTACCATTCACATCCAAAGCGATTGTTACGAGAGAGAGAGAGAGAGAGAGAGAGAGAGAGAGAGAGAGAGAGAGAGAGAGAGAGAGAGAACGCGCGCGCCAAGAAAATACACCCGCGCGTACCTGCAGCTCATCTGACCTAGCCCCCATCGCCTCCCATGGCGGCTCTACTGACGAAGAGCATCGCCGTCATGGCGCTGGTGCTCTGCGCCACCACCGTCGTTGAATCATGTGAGTTCTACACACCTCATGGCTTTCACAATTAGTAGTTCGTACTACGTTCATTTGCTACATCGATCTATTACTTACTTAGATCGTTATCACTTCCATCGGGGACGGAGATTAACCAGAACTTTCTCTTCCATTTTCATCATCGTTCTTGCAGTCAGCATTCCCGTGATGTTCCACGACCTGTGGTTTCGTCGCAGCATTGCGAGGACCTCTTTCCAGGAGACGGCTGCGGCGCCAGCCACCGCTCCGTCGATGTCGCCGGTGGCCACGCCCAGGCCCCCGTCAGCAGTTCCGCCCGTGCTGCCGACGCCTGCCCTGCCAGTGCCGCCCACGACCGCTCCATCGTCCAACGCGCCCATGCCGTCGCGCACCCTTCCGTCGAACGCGCCCGCTCTAGCGCCTATGATGGCCGTGGCCCCCGTGCATGCGCCCTCCGGCGGTCCTGGAGCGGCGCCCGTGCCGGCGCCTTCTTCTGGCGGCCCCCGAGCGTCGCCCGTGCCGGCGTCGTCTCCCATGGCCGCCGCTCGAGTTCTGCGCGTGCCGCCGACTGCAGCCCCGGCTCTTGCTCCTTCGATGCCTGCGCCCGCGCCCGCGCCCGCGCTTCCCACCACACCAGGTACGTTTTTCTTTTTCGATCGTGTGCCGCTGCTCATTGTTAACTTTCTGATTGTTCATTGTCATCATGGCCCGAAGCGGCCCATTTAGGATTCTCATTTCTTTTTTGAGTGGAATAGGATTCTCATTTTGTTTATTCGATTGTTTGATCTAATCTAACTAATCTAATGTTGTTCACCCATATTGTTACCCCTACAAAGAAAATGTAATGTTGTTGACCCGAGAAAAATCTAAGGTTGTTAAGAATTTCTTAACAGAACAAAAAAATATTTACAGCCTTGGGTTCTATTTTTAGTTGATTTTCTGATTGTTGTGCTTGTGCAGCTCCCGTTTCACAACCCCCTGCGTCGGCACAACCCAAACCTGGTAAGTCATGTTTTATTTCCATTTGCATCTTCTATCTAACATCTTCGACGATGATGTGAAAAAAATGATCGACGAAATTACTCAACTGTTATTTTCATCATTTTTTTTAGGAATGAAACTACTCTGTGAATATTGATTTGGAACTGAAAGTGAAGAATGTGCTAGCTGATTCTTCGATTTGTTTTCCGAAACCGAAGTCAAGAATGTGCCCATTACTAACACCTACTTCAACATGATCTTTGCAGTCCCCGTCATCCCGTTGCCGACAACTCCAGCGCCGGTCGCCACGTTGCCCGGCGCCATCAGCTCTCCACCTCCCGCGTCATCGCCGGCGAGCACCCCGGCCGGTACCACGCCGGCGGCTTCCGCCGCTAACGCCGTTGCTCCCATGTCAGCCGTGGTACTTGGCGCGGCGCTCGCCGTTGCGCTATTCTAGGCCCCTCGGTTTTCAGTTAGCATAGGGGATTCGGTTTGTAGTTAGCCTTCTGTTAAAGATTTTAGCGGATTCAGTCCGCAGTTAGCAGCTAGCCTTATCACAAGACACCAAATCTACTGAAGTACAGTAGGTAGTTTCTGTTAGGATCGATAAAAATACAGTCGTTATTCTGGTTGTACTACGTGTGAAGGCCCCGTTCACAATCATATGCATTATCTGTTGTGTTTCCTGGCCAGTGCTTGGGTTGGCCGTGACGTGAGCAATTCGACGAGGCAGCGTAAGCAGCCTTTAGGATCGTGGCACTGCGTTCAGACTTGGAAAACGAGGTTTGATGATCATCATACCGGCGTTGGCGACGTTGGTCGGTCGACGTGCGCCATCTTATTAGGGTTCGTATCGTGCGGCCCTTTTTGGTCAATCGTCTCGGAAAGTCTCCGGATTCCACTCCCCCGTGTGCCATCGTGCGCCCGTGCTCTTTCCTTTTTCTTTCCTGCCGTGCAAATTCCCACCCAGCAACTATAAATGGGGTCTAGTCTAGCCCTTTTTATCGATCGCCGGCCGACCACGGTGGTGACCTCCTTTTCCTAAATACTCCATGGATTACATACATATACAATACTTGACAATACCGAAAAAAACTGTCATATTCCTTTATAGATAAAGTAAGAATCATACTTCCCCCGTTCCAAATTATTTAACATGACCTTAGGTCAAATTAAAATCAAGATTGAACTAAAGCCATATTAATTACTTCCTCCGTTTTTTTTTTACTCTGCATATTAGGTTCTTTAAAAGTCAAGCTTTACAAACTTTGACAAAATTTATTTTAAAACAATAACATCTACAGTACCAAATAAACATATTATGAAAATACATTTTATGATGAATCTGATGATATTGGATTTGTGTTGTGAATGTTCATATCTCTTTGTATAAATTTGGTCAAACTTTAAGGAGTTTGACTTCAGATATTTCTAATACGCGGAGTAAAAAGACATGGAAGAAGTAAGTTGGAACGAAGGAAGTACAATACAAGAATATAATTCAACACCGCACCACACCACACCAATCCAAAGCAAGATACAACGATGCATAGAATAATTGCAACCCAAAAGATGAAGCAACGCTCGACAATCCATAAACTTCCAAAAGGCGCCTTCAGGAAGGGAACAATATTGGATACCGCCATCATCCGATCCAAAAGGATCCCAATTTTCACCAGGAGCACACCAAAAGTGGATTATAGGCGACACAGAGCCTTCAAGAAAGAAACGAAGTCCACCATCGGCCTGGCCCTAGCCGGACATGCATCACACCCGGCCCACTCTATGCCTCTGAGACCATGATGCGTCGCCGAGCACCGACCACCCCATCACCAACACGACCATGTCCGTTGGCCCGCACCCAAGTCGAGCGCTCCACCCACGAGCATCACGCCTCCCATCATAAAGCCTTCGCCCGACATCCCCGAGCAAGGCCACCACCGACCACCACACGCGCAAGGAAAGGACCTCATCTCGCGAGCACTTCCTGAACCGAGCCCCACCTCACCTACCGTGTCGCCTCGATGAGCGAGAGGGGAGAAGAGCCCGACGTTCGCCGCTGGCGGTGGGCTTCGCCCTCTAGCGGCATCGAGGGAGAGGAGGGAGGAGGAGGGGTACTTGTGGAGGGGAGCGAAGGCGCCCTCCCGTCCCCTCGCGTGGGCGGCGCGGGAGTTAAAACCTAGCGGGAGAATGTAGCAATTTTATGACCATAGATGCAAAATCATCTCGATGGGAATAAAACTGAAGTGTAGAATAATGGGGAAATGGAAACGGAAAATTATGAGGATGGGAGTTCTTCTTGCCCTCCTTGCAATTAGAATGATCACCTGCTTGACGATCCTCTGATCCTCTCGGTTGCCTCAGCCCCCACAGCCATTCCATTCGCACTTCATCATTTCGGCACAGCGCCGCTTCAGGAAAAGAATGTCGAGCCGAGGCCGCCCTTTCACTAACTTCTATCGCCACCTGCACTGCACTTCATCATCTCTAGTGGCTGGGACCAGAACGGCGCATCAACAGACTGATCCTAGGGCTACTGGGCTACATATGCGATGATTTCTCAAGCATTTCGCAGCCGCCCGCCTCGCTCGCCAGTGGGAGAATGCATATATATGGTGCCGCTTTCCTTGACCTGTAAAGGTAGCATGAGTAGTAGCAATGAGCTCCATTTCTGTTTCTCGTCAGTGCCAGCACAGGTGTAACGCGAACCAAACTTCCCACTGATGCAGTGCGGTGCGTGCGGCGGTGGCAGTACGTCCATGGCGAACATAAAGACTCACCAGCATCCACACTTCCACTGACCAATTCACAAGTTCTAAAGCTATCGTGGCAGTGCAGAAGCAGAGCACAACAGCGGCAAACGGCAAGAATGGCAGCTAGAGCGTCGACGACGGCCGCGGCATGGCAATCGCTGCTGCTTCTCGCTGCGCTGGCCGCCGTGGTGGCGCACGCCGACGGTGCGACCGCGGCCGCGCCGGCGCCGGCCGTGGACTGCAGCGACGCCCTGATCAGCCTGGCGGGGTGCCTGAGCTACGTGCAGGAGGGGAGCACGGTGGCGACGCCGGAGGAGTCGTGCTGCTCGGGGCTCAAGGACGTGGTGAGGAAGGAGGTGGCCTGCCTCTGCCAGGTCTTCCAGGGAGGACAGGACTACGGCATCACCCTCAACATGACCAAGGCCCTGCAGCTGCCCGGCGCCTGCAAGGTCAAGACGCCTCCCTTCAGCAAGTGCAACAGTAAGGCATTTTATTTTGTTCACGGAAATTTTTCTAGACCCCTTTAACATGTAGGAATAAATTTATGTTCCTCTGTATGAATGGTTCATATCGTTCACATTTCAAAGTAAAAATAATAATACATCGGCTCAAAACTAATTAAAAATTCTAATCATGTGAACGAAATGATATATTTTTTCTTCTATAGTAACTGAGATACATGTCATCTAATTTTCAATGACTTTCTACTTTTAAGATATTTATATCCTAAGAATCAAAAGATGTCTAAGTGTTTCATTTTTTTTGCCGGGTTTCTGTTTTTTTCCACCACTCACAAATTCAAAATAGATTATACAACGTCTATCAATATCAATACCTAAACGAGAAATAAGTTGAACTGAGCTATGTACCAAATTCGCAAAAACAAATGGCAATTATTGTTACTATTGGTTTGTCATTGGGTCCGTCTATGTCTGTGCCGATCAAGATATTTTTGTAAGTTCCAATCGATCTAGAAAATTACAATTCTCATTTATTGCAATTTGCACCTTTCCATTCAGTTTTTTGTTTTTAGAAAAGCACAAGTTACATATTTTATTGGGTTGAAGTTCCATTTTTCTGAATTAGGTGACACTTTGAAAGTCTCACTCAACTAAGACCAATAAAAATTGTAGTTCAATACTTCCACCATTTCAGAATACAAATTGCACACGCTTTTGAGATTTAATTTTGATCATCAATTATGCCAATGATACATAAATCATGTGATCGACTTATACATAGATTGCAAAATGTTTTATATGATGAGACGGAGGGAGTGGTACTTACTAAAAACTTCTTTTGAGTACTACGGAGTACTCCCTCCGATCCAAAATATAAGGTGTATTGTTTTCCGTGCAAGTCAACCATTTAAATATTTGACCAAGATTGTAGAATAAAATATTAACATATGCAATATCTAATAGGTAAAATATGAAACTACTTGTCATGATGAATTAAATGATATAAAATTTGCTTTTGTGGATATTGATATATTTTTCTAAAAACTTGATCAAAGTTACACTCGTTTGACTTAAAAAAAATACATCTTATATAAAGGAACTGAGGAAGTATTCGGCAACCAGATCGTATTACATTCTGACGATCTCCCCCTTGCGTTAATGCAGTTTCCCTTCCGGGTGTGTCTGGTGGGTCTCCGTCTCCAGGTGTGTTCATCCGCTAATCGCTCTTTCTGTTCCCTTCTGATTCCGCATATATTATGGCAATACTGACGCTGCCGATATTCCAGCACCTGCCCCGTCTTCCGGAGCTCCGTTCTTCGGGGGCTCGCCGTCACCTTCGGCGGGTTCAGCATCACCAGCCGGAACCGGAAGCGACTCCACCACTGCTCGAGCTCCGTCCCCGTCGGCCTCCGCCGTTGTAGCCACCTTCCCTGCTTCAGCAAACGTCCTCCTAGCTGCAGCAGCCGTCACTGCGACTCTGCTCATGTAGTAAGCTGGGGCCTGTGATTCGGAGAACCTGTTGTTCGTCCATGCGACCGTTTTTCTTTCAGATATACCCGCCTGACGCGGCTGAGAAAGCAAACCAAGCATTGTTGCTGGCTTGCTAGTACCGAGATGTATCTTCTTTCAGAGTTTTCATTGGATTTATACACAGTTATTAAATGCGTGTTTTTCATGAACATGATTTCATTACGACTGCTTAATGAATGGTTCTTAGCCTTTTTTTCTTTTTGGGGGTAAATGGTTCTTACCCTCTTGATAGTTCTCATGGTTTTGGGTTGTCTCAGTGAATGTGGCGGCGTCCGTTGTCTTCTGAGTATTGAGTCATCTACATCACTACATGTGATATGTTTGCATCCATTTTTTCTTGGGTTTTCATTAATTGATTGAACAACTCTCTTATGCTTAATTGATTCATGAGACACTCCTTTTCAAAAAAAAAAAAAAAATTGGCTTTGGATGAGAAGGGTCACAGCCCGCGGCTAATTCAGAAAAGAGAGAAAGACCGTGACACGCAACTTGCTGCGGCCATGGCTATGGCTGATAGAAATAAGTACAACCTATCAGCTGTTTATAGTTCAGATTTCCGGACAATGGACACAACTACTGTTACATCATCCAACTTGCCCCCGGAGTAACCCAGGTATCCTTCTCCGAGCGCCGCGTCTGAGAACGGACTCCTCCCGGACCCGGACCTGCCCACTTCCTTTGCTCTCGCAGCCAGGAGGTCCGCAATCTCCTGCAGAAGTTATGCAAAATGAACATGTCATTGGCTATTTCCTGTAGGTGGGTTTATTAGGCTATGTTCATCGCTGCAAGAAAGTTTATCAGGTTCTCACCGTAAGTTTGAGTTCGGATTCTAGAGATTTCGAGACAATGCCTGCCACCTCATGGTCATACACGTTGTCGAACAGACCATCCGAGGCTGTTACAATGACATCACCTTCTTGTAGATCGATAGTGTAGTTCTGTGATTTAAGAGAGAGATCATATATTAAAATCTGAGAAAGCTCAAAAGAGGACAAATAAAAATAATACAGTAACAGAAATTTGGCCGCATCAAGTGATGCATCACCTGTACAAGCCTTGAAGGATCAACACCATTTTCAATCTGCAACGGGAAATTGAAACCGTATGTCATCGGCTTTGTTTGTGTAAATACTTGTCCATTTCTTATCACCAATAAACCGGAATCGCCAATATTGGATACATGAAGGACCTGTCGTATCAATGAGTTGATAAGAAAAATTACATTTGCAATATGAAAGAAAGGCGTGCAAAATCTTGATGAAACACAAAAAATGAAAAAACTTGACGAAAGAACATACCTGCCCATCAAAGTGAGCAACCAAAACAGTCGAAGAACCAGGGGACCGTGCTTCAACTGCAGCCATAGCAAGAACTTCCTCGGTTCTCATCCCTGGTGCCCCTTGATTCTCCGTTACAATTTTTTTGGAACTATCCATTAGCTCTCTTGCATACAGCCCCGCGTTGATTCCTGAGTACAAAAGCATAACAAGAGCATGATGAGCACTTAAATCCATATTTTGTTCGATATTAATGAAGCTAATGATGGCAAGTAAATTAGCTACCAACATGTAAAACACACTGATGTTAACTGCTACAGATAACAAACACTTTCAAAGAGTGAACACACTTTAGGGAAAAAAAGGTGTGAAAGGGAAATCCGTACACCGAGGAGTTCAACGCAGTCAAAAGATCACACAACAGTACTCCAGTTGGGAAGGTATGGTTTACCTTCAAATGACCACTGACCAACTCCATCTGCTACACCAAACCAACCGTCGCAAGCTATAAAATAAGCATCTTCACCACCTGTGCGCACCTGTTTTTTTAACAGATATCAATGTTAGAGAGATTAAATAGCAACATGAGTTAATTTCATTTTATTTTTACTACTAAGTACTAACAGATCAAATACATATGGAGTGTATTTTTTTTCTTCCCTCACATGAAGGAACCAGTAGATGCAGTTGCAACTGTACATATGTCTGACAGCAACCTAGAGTTGTTGTTTGTTCTAGACCTTCTAGGAACTATAGATGGCATATACATTGACATCATCGTTTTACATTTGGTAACACGCTAAATATCAGCACTGCAAGCAATAATATGAACTAAAACAAACTAACAAATATATGTAATTTACATGCCAAAATCTTCACAAAGAACTACATACATCACCGAATGAGTTCATGTAGCAATGTAGAACTCAATTGAATCTTAAACTATGAGCAGAGAAGGAGCTCTGTAATAAGTGCTTCTGCTGTTTAGATTTAACTATTTGGCAATGCCTTACGCAGGACTTTCCAGAACATTGAGAGCAGAACAATTGGGTGGAGTAAGTTTCGTCCAAATATACATTTTTTTTAGAGCAAAAGGGCCTCAAAATCTATACTGAAAAGAACAACTGTTAGGTATATTACCTTTGAAGGATGAGGTAACATGGCCGCACCTGAAGCTAATACAAGTGTTGATACAGCTACTGAATCCATCCTGCATACGAATTAAGCATGTCAAAACATGAATAACCCATCTCCTGAAGCTTCAAGTGTTAGAAAAGCGAAAGAAAAAACGAGGGACATCCAACTTTAACAACTACTAATAAAGTGCACCCCAAACCGTACTTGAATAACCCTGTGCATGTGGCATGTGTGCCGAACAGATCAGCTATAAGCCGGCAAAACTTACAGTGTAAGGTGCTTAAAACGATAAAGTAGAATAATACCTATCAGAGCTCTTGACGTCTGAAGCGTTGTTTTCTCCGGCCACCTCACAAGTCACTTGTTCCTAAAATTGGAAAAGAAGAAGTACATGTCATCCCCTAAGCAGAAGAAATCCGCTACAGCAAACATAAATCTTCATCTGAGACCATAAGCTAGGTTGAAAGACATGGCTGCAGTTTCGGACAAAGCCAATACTAATTTGCATTGAAATTACCATGTGCTGTTAATTTATAGAAACAGGGGTGCATCCTTTTCATGTACTGGTAGGACCTAATTTCTTCAGTTAGCAGAACAGGGTGTCTGTCCTTTAGTGTGCAGTCCCTTACTCCATTACTAGGATATAAATGGCCGCATCATAATAGCATAACTAAATAAGCAACCACTACTTCCTCCTCCGTTCGGAAACAAGTGACGTGGTTTTAGTTGGGAAAGTAGTAGAAACTGAAACTGGATATCAAGATAAGAGCAGAGTATACCAAAAACAACCAAAAAAGCATTACTACTGCCCTAAAAGCTTGCAGTCTAATGTATTAGAGTTAAACACGGACACGGTTTGTCCAGTCCGAGTAGGTGTAGTATTCCTATTCATCTCGGTTTGGCAATAGCTAGCTAGCCTAGTATAAATATACGTGTACCCCTCACCTTTGTAAACACACCGAAAAACGAAAAGAGAGCAATACAAAGAAAAGAACAGGAGCGATATGCTCCTGTAGCGATACATCGAAAGTTTCCGCCGAGTTGAGTCTTCGCCAGCGACCAAACACGTTAATACGAGTACTAGCTAGCAAAGTACTGTACAACCATCCAGTTGCCTGCTTGTTGTGTTGGGTGTGCACGTTATACCTTGGCTCTTGGTTGCTCTGATCTAGAGGAAAAAAAGCTAACAATTGGTATCTAGAGCCTCGACGATCCACGATGAGCGACGTGGAGTCCGTGGCGTCCGGCAACGACGGTTCCAAGACGAGCAAGGCCGGCAAAGGCGGTTCCAAGGGGATCAAGTCCGGCAACGACGGCTCAAAGAGGGACAAGTCCGGCAACGACGGCTCCAAGGCGACCAAGACCGGCGGAAAGGTGAAGAAGGGCGGGAAGTCAGCGATGAGCGGTGGAGGAACGGGCGGCGCCTACGTAACGGCGCATCGCAATATCCCCATTCAGTACCCGATGCTGACCGACACCAACTACGGTGTGTGGGCCGTAAAGATGAAGATTATTCTCCGAACCCTCCGAGTGTGGCAGGCAGTCACCGACGACGACGTCGACGATGAGTGCGACGAAGGTGCCATGGCCGCCATAGCCCAGTCTGTACCGGACTCCGTGCTGATGACATTGGCGGAGTACGAGACGGCAAGAGAGGCATGGAACGCACTCAAAGAGATGAGGATTGGAGAAGATCGCGTCACGAAGGCTCGGGCACAAGTGCTGAAGCGCCAACTTCACAAGTTGCAGATGGAGGAAACTGAATCGGTGAACGACTACGCCATGCGTCTGACTACTCTGGTGGGAGAGATCCGCGCGCTGGGTGCAAAGCTCGATGAAGTCGAGATTGTGGAGAAATTTTTCGGTTCTGTGACTGATAAATTCACATACATCATCGGCACGCTTGAGCAAATTACCGACATCGAGAGCATGACCATAACGGAGGCGATCGGACGCCTGCGGACATGGGAAGAGAACGCTCGCGGCTGTCGGAAAGGCAACGGAAGAGGCGGAGATCAACTCCTGTACTCACGCAGAGAGTGGGAGACCCCAAGTAGCAACGGGAGACGCAACGATGGCAAAGGTTCAAGTAACACGAAGGGCGACGGATACATCAGAAAAGGCAAAGGAAAAGGCAAGCCACAAGGTAGTGGAAAGGCCGGCCGATCTAACGAGCAGGAGCCACGGAACTTTGATATGTCGAAGGTCAAGTGCTACAACTGCAATGAGATGGGTCACTTTGCAAGGGATTGTCCGAAGCCTAACAAGCGTGAGATCAAAGCAAATTTGGCGACGCAGGAAGACGACCATCCGGGTCTTCTGATGACCGAAGTTTGTGAGATCGTCAACACGGTGGTTGCAAAACCAACCCGGGAGGTGCTACTTCATGAGAAGAAGGTGGTGCCAAAGTTATCCGGAAATCAGAACGTGTCATGGTATCTGGACACAGGTGCTAGTAACCACATGACGGGATGCAAGGAGAAATTCCTCGACCTTGAATATGATGTCAAAGGCTTGGTAAAATTCGGTGATGGCTCAACTGTGGAGATTTGCGGGCAGGGCTCTGTTCTCTTCATGGGTCTCAACGGCGAACATCGCATTCTCACCGGAGTATACTACATCCCACAGCTTCGCAGCAACATCATCTCTATCGGACAACTTGACGAGATTGGATGCAAGGTGCATATTGAGTACGGAGTGATGACGATCTTCGATAAGCTCCGACACGTGCTAGTGCGTGTAAACCGCACACGGAACAGGCTCTATATTCTCACCCTCTATCCTACTCAACCGGAGTGTTGGCTCGTCAAGAGTGATGATGATTCGTGGTTATGGCATGCCAGATTTGGACATGTTAACTTCTACGCCCTGAAGAAGATGTCGAAGATGGAGATGGTGTCTGGGATGCCAATCATCGACCATGTTGATCGAGTATGTGACGGGTGCTTGGTTGGAAAACAGCACCGCAAGCCGTTCCCTGCTCAGTCTACCTATCGTGCAAGTAACGCACTTGAGCTGCTACATGGTGATTTATGTGGCCCTATCACCCCAGCAACTCACGCGGGAAAGAAGTACTTTTTCCTTGTGGTAGATGACTACTCGAGATACATGTGGGTCGTCCTCCTACGATCTAAAGACGAGGCGTTTGAAGCTTTCAAGAAACTGAAGGCTGCAACGGAGATGGAACACAAGCTGAAGGTTCGCGCTCTTCGGACTGATCGCGGCGGGGAGTTTACGTCGAACGAGTTCAACGACTACTGCGAGAAGATTGGCATAAAGAGGTTCCTCACGGCACCTTATACGCCGCAGCAGAACGGTGTTGTTGAAAGACGCAATCGTACCGTCGTGGACATGGCGAGAAGCCTACTCAAGAGCAAGAACATGCCAGGGGTCTTTTGGGGAGAAGCTGTCACGACGGCGGTCTATCTTCTCAACCGGGCTCCAACGAAGGCGGTGATCGGCAAGACTCCGTATGAAGCAATTTACGGACGTAAGCCGAGTGTGTCTCATCTACGGACGTTCGGGTGCGTGGCACATGTGAAGACGGCGGAGCCGCACCTCTCAAAGTTGGCCGATCGCAGCACCAAGATGGTGTTCATCGGATACGAGAGGAATTCGGGCACCAAGGCATACCGCTTCTACGATCCACGAACCAAGCGTCTAAGAGTTTCACGCGATGTTGTGTTTGAGGAAAAACAAGCATGGAATTGGGGCTCATCAAACAACGACGACGCTGAAAATGGTAACATGTTCACAGTTGAATTTCCAGATGATGATGATGCAGAAGAGATTGTCCAGGTGGATGGCGGAACGCCCAACCAAGGTGATCACGGTGGATTCAATCACCATGGTGCCGACGCCAATGACGATGCGCAAGGGTCGCAAGATAGCGACAACGACGCGCAAGACGCAAGTGGAGATCTCGGAGGTGACAATGACAATCAAGATGATGGTCATGGTCACGACGACGAGGATGCCAACAAAACGACATCGCACGAGACTCCATCATCTTCCTCAAATGCATCAACGCCGGCACAATTTGTGTCGCCTCCTTCGCAAGCCACGGATTCTTCCGGGCCTCATCGCTACAAGACCCTCGAAGAACTCTACAAGAAAGCAAAGCCAGTTACGCTCGAGTACTCCGGACTATGTTTGCTCGGAGTTGAGGAGCCGGCGAACTTCGTAGAGGCGAGCAAGAATCCAAGCTGGATGCACGCCATGGACGAGGAGATGAAGGCGATTGAGAGCAACGGCACGTGGACTTTGGTAACCCGACCTTCCAACCATAAGGCCATAGGTTTGAAGTGGGTATACAAGTTAAAGAAAGACACGCAAGGTGCTATTGTGAAGTACAAGGCAAGACTCGTCGCAAAGGGCTACGTACAACGTCAAGGAGTCGACTATGAGGAAGTGTTTGCACCAGTTGCTCGACTCGAGACTGTGAGGCTGCTCCTAGCCTTGGCAGCACAAGAGGATTGGAAGGTTCATCACATGGATGTTAAATCCGCTTTCCTCAACGGTGATCTCACAGAAGAAGTGTACGTGGAACAACCCCTCGGCTACGAGAAGAAAGGCGAAGAACAGAAAGTTTACAAGCTCAAGAAGGCACTATATGGGCTGAAGCAAGCGCCAAGAGCTTGGAACGCAAAGTTGGACCAAAGTATGGTCTCGCTCGGGTTCAAGAGATGTCACCTCGAGCATGCAGTCTATACGAAGAACTCCAAAGGTTCAAATCTGCTAGTTGGAGTATATGTCGACGATCTGATTATCACCGGAGATAGCGCGCAAGAGATTGAAGTTTTCAAGGCGCAGATGAAGAAGAAGTTTAGCATGAGCGATCTGGGATTACTCAGCTATTACCTAGGCATCGAAGTGAAGCAAAGCTCCGGTGAGATTTCCCTATGTCAATCGGCGTACGCGGTCAAGTTATTGGACAAGTGTGGCGTGACAGATTGCTACAAGGTACAAACTCCAATGGACCAACGTCACCAGTTGAGCAAGTCAAGCTCAAATCCGCCGGTGGACACCACAATGTATCGAAGCATTGTGGGCAGTCTAAGATATTTGGTGCATACTCGACCTGACTTGGCATATTCAGTCGGGATCGTGAGTCGTTTCATGGAGAATCCGACGACCGAACACATGAGCGCGGTCAACCAAATCTTGCGCTATGTGAAAGGCACCATCGATCTTGGATGCACATATCGAAAGGGAAAGGAAGGTTTGGTCCTTCACGGTTATTCAGACAGCGACATGGCAGGTGATGTTGATGATCGGAAGAGCACAACGGGCATGGTATTTTACCTAAGAACGAATCCGATCAGCTGGAATTCTCAGAAGCAAAAGGTAGTTGCACGGTCTTCATGCGAAGCAGAATACATAGCGGCAGGTACGGCGGCTTGTCAAGCTGTGTGGCTGAGAAGACTTCTAGCTAATCTTACAATGCGAAAGGAGCAGAAGGTATTACTCAAGATTGACAACCAAGCTGCGATCTCATTGTGCAAGAATCCAGTTCATCATGAGAGGAGCAAGCATATAGACGTCCAGTTCCACTACATCCGGGAGTGTATCGAGGAAGGGATGATCGAGGTTCAACACGCGAACACAAAAGATCAACTTGCCGATATTCTCACGAAGTCTCTCGGACGACAGAAGTTCTTGGAGATGCGAGAAAGGATCGGCGTCCAAACCGTAAAGCACGAAAGCCATGTTTAAGGGGGTGAATATTAGAGTTAAACACGGACACGGTTTGTCCAGTCCGAGTAGGTGTAGTATTCCTATTCATCTCGGTTTGGCAATAGCTAGCTAGCCTAGTATAAATATACGTGTACCCCTCACCTTTGTAAACACACCGAAAAACGAAAAGAGAGCAATACAAAGAAAAGAACAGGAGCGATATGCTCCTGTAGCGATACATCGAAAGTTTCCGCCGAGTTGAGTCTTCGCCAGCGACCAAACACGTTAATACGAGTACTAGCTAGCAAAGTACTGTACAACCATCCAGTTGCCTGCTTGTTGTGTTGGGTGTGCACGTTATACCTTGGCTCTTGGTTGCTCTGATCTAGAGGAAAAAAAGCTAACATAATGATCCCCCAGCTGGCATTTTTGCAACTTCAATGAGTACTGGGAATAGTTCAAAAGATTTAATCGGGAAATAAGTGACGTGGTTTTAGTTGGGAAAGTAGTAGAAACTGAAACTAGATATCCAGATAAGAGCAGAGTATACCACATAAAGCAGACTGTGCCAAAAACAAAACAAAAAAGCATTGCTACCCTAAGCTTAGTGTCTAATGATCCGTAGCTGGCGTTTTTTGCAACTTGAATGAGTTAGTACTGGGAAAAATTCAAGAGGATTATTAATTCACACGGAAGTAGTGGTAGCTGAGAAGTTTGCACTGAAGACATACTGCATACCATGAGTGGGACGTGGACTCCATATCCGTTGTCCTGTTCCTCTACGCTGGAGCTGCTGGACTCCGTCTCCACGTCGGTATCAGAGCCCTCCTGCGTGGTCGAGCCGTCAGAGTCATCCAAGCTCGTCTCCATCCTGTCCACTCCTCCCTTAACCTCAGCCGTGGACGCGTCTGGGGCCTCAGGCTCCGTCGCTGCCCCTTCGCCACGCAAAACGCCGCCGCCACCGCCACGCAGCTCCAGTTCCCCTTGGATAAGGCCGTTTTGACCATCCGAATCCGCTACGAGCTCGCGATTCCCGTGCTCGCTAGAGGCCGCCGCAGCCGCAGAATCAGTTGGCTCTCCGTGTGCCTCTGGAGAATCGATTGCTTCTGCTGCCGGGGACCGGGACCCCTCCAGGGGGGAAGAGCCGGCAATGGACCCGGCGGTGGTGGTGTCCGGATTCGAACTGGCGTCTGACGGGGACGCCTCAACCGGTGAGGGGATATGGTTGACTGCGGCAGCTTGATCCAATTTCTGTTGGTGGGTTCTTGCCACCGGAGCTTCTAATCTCACATCCAAAACACTGGGCTTCGCGGATTCGAGCTCGGCGCCGGAACGCAAACCGGCTGCGTTGTCGGCGTCAGCGACGCCTAGGCCTTCCGGTGCATCTGCCGCGGCGGCGGCGGCGTCCTCGGAACCTCCACGAGCCTCATTAGCAGCCGCTACACGAACCAAATAAAAATCAGATCGTAGAACAAAGCAATTGATTGATAGTAGCACCGACCAGCAATAAATCGCGGCGCCGACGCGCCGTCCAGAGAAGATGCCTTACCGGAGGCGGAGCAGAGCTCGCGGGCCGGAGCAGGAGAACGCTCCGGAGCGTGGACGTCCTCCCGGGGACGGGAGCCGAGGACGCCGGCAGCTCCAGGGACCTCGGCCATGGCTTCGCTTCACTCGAGGGGACGCCGGAGCGGGAAGGCCAGACAAAGCGACAAGATTGGGCTCTATCCAAAAACAGAAACGATTTGCGCGGATCAGCGGCGAGCGGGCGAGCTAGGGACCGGAGCGCGGCGGCGTTCTTGGAATGGCAGTGAGGGGACGAGCTGAGATTGGCGAGGGGAGAGGAAGCTTAATGGGGAGGGAAGGGAGCTTGTGTCCGAGCTTTTGAGGTGGTGTGTCTCCTGGGGCGGGGGCGGAGGCGCGGGTCGGGGGGGGGCGCGCTGCTCGGCGGCCGGACGGCGTCGTTTTCTAGGGAGCTCCTCCCCGACCTCGCCTTCGCTTTTGGTACTGCGACGGTGGGTTCTTCTTCTCCTTCCGTATTATCTCTGGCTTAGTTTTCGCCGTCGCTCTCGGCGCTGTGGCTTTAGGACAAAGGGCCTCGTGGAAGTTCGTATTTGGCGGGTGCGGCCGGCCAAAACGTGGCCACGGTCTTGTTTTGGTTGTTGGGTTTTGGAGGACTTCCGGGGAAAATGCTTGCGGCGTCGAAACTTTGGTTGCAGTAGGTGACGAGCAGTCGAGCAGGGTTTGGTCTTTCTGTTTTGAAATTTCGGTTCACATGCGATGCTCTAGAGTTTATATTCGAACGGTTGAATAAACTAGACATCGTGGAATAGAATGTTTGCTTGAAACTGCTTAAAACGAATAAGTTTTGGATATGAAAAAACAAGGACAAGCCTAGTGGTTTATGGGAGGGCTAGAATAAAGGCAATGTTCTTAGTTGACTTTCAATTAAGAAAACCCATCTTGTTTAGTATCAAACAGATGGTTCTAGTTGTTTTGTTAAACACATGGTAGTAATTTGAAAATTCTCTTTTTAAAAAACCTTGGTTTAGAGGAATGATTCTTTCGCATTGGCTAGACCGTGGAATAGTTTGGTTTGTATGTACTTAGTGCAACTCCATAATGTTTTGTTATATTGACATTTGATTATAGATTGCAAGCGTTGTCTTGTGCAGTTTAAAGTCGCTATCGCTATTTAAAGTGGCGATGGGGTTTTTTTTCTTGGGCAAATGTGATGGAAGCGGCATTGCTTGCTTGTTAGAGATGATGTACGCATGACCTGTAGCCATTTGTGAAGTATAAGTGGACAAGAAAGTATAATTAAAAAGTATAAGTGAGCATACACAATGAAAGGATTAGTTGCCATTTTCGTTTAGCTCTATCTATTGTTGGAATATGCCCTAGAGGCAATAATAAAATGTTATTATATATATATTTTCACGTTCGTAATTAATGTTTATATTTCTCTGCTATAATTGCAATGACCCTGACTGTGAGATTCAGAAGAAAACTCATTTGCGTGTGTGGAAATGTAAACACCAAGAGTTCCTGGTTTAGCCTCTAAGACCAGCTCATGTGCTAACTGATGATTACGTTTTCTTAATCATGGACATTGTTCTTGTAACAAGGATGTCAGTAGCAATGGGAACATATTGTTAGCAGAACAATGATGTTGAACCGACCCCAGTATTGAATGATATACTTAGAGATCACATCGTAACTACGTTATAAGTCATATCATGAAATGTTTTCATATACGTAATTCCTTAGACCATGAGAGTATCGAGTTGCTTCACACAGGAAGACATGCTTTGGTTCTTAGATGAATCCTCCCGTAAATGGGAAGTAGTAAAATAAGTTCTGGGTATGTCAGATGGTGTGGCTAGTGACTGTGATAGTTCAAGAATGGGATTTGCTCCTTCACGATGAAGAAGATATTCACTTCGGTCCCACTCGGTATGACGGTATCCATTATAGTCTGGCCAGACGCATTGTGATTCAGTCACGGGGATACCGGAATACGATAACGAGAAAAAGGGACAAACGAGCAAAGAGGATAACGAGTGGCTTGTGTTCAAAAAGTTGTTACACATGGGTGCCAAACTTCTCTCCTCTAACTTTGTCATATATCGCGAAGCAAAGGGAATGGTACATGACTAAACATAATGGTTCACTCGAAGTTTCTTCGTGTATGTGCGGGAGTCAACATGGGTGTCCATGGCTCCGCTGTTGATTATTGGCTATTGACAAAAGGTTGTTGACCTATGTCCGGAAGATGTTCTGAGTCATGTCCGCATTGTACCGAACCTATTGGGTCACACACTTAACGAGCAGTAGTCTGTTAGAATACTAGTATGGTAGAAGGTTTAGTGGAAGCAAAGCAGAATAGTTCATACGGGTACCGGAAGTAGTTCCGGAGATTTATGGAATTGTTCATAAGGGCACCAGAAGTAGTTCTGGGTATTTAAGGTTATGTCCGGATCACTCTGGAGTAGTCCCAGGTGGTTCCGGAACATATGAGAATGGTACTGGGGAAGTCCTGGATCAACCGGAATAGTTTCCGGATAATCGCTGGGCGTCCCGACAACCTTCGAGGTCATCGGGTGGCTTAAACTGTAACTCGGATGGTCTTGGAAACTATCCGAATGGCTCCGGAACGTCCGAGAACGGTCTCGGAAGGTCCTGGAAGTGCTCCAGAAGTGTCCGGAATGTCCCGAAACGGTCCCGGTATGTCCCGGAAGGTCCTGGAAGCTTCTAGAAGGTCATGGAAGGTTCTGGAAGGTTCCAGGTAGTACCACCCACTCCCCTGCGCCCCTAGCCTTGGGGGGAAAGCCACCTAGGCTGCCCTGGCCGGCCAAGGGGTGGGGGGCGCACCAAAGGGAAGGAATCCTCCTCCAGGTGGAATTACCAAATCACATTATGGCAGGTTTCCGGTGGGAAGGTGTGGGAAGGTTTGGAAGGCTTGGGAGTCCAAGTTGGACTCCCAATCCTCCTTGAGCTGCGCCCTAGGCCTCTTGGCCACCTATATAAGGTGAGACAGGGGGAGAGGGAGAGCAAGACAACTTGTCCCCAAGGCCTATGCGCCACCCTCCCTCCTCTAAACCCCGTTGCTCCACAATTAGACCCCGGTTTAGACGCTGTTCTAGATCGGAATCCATTAGGGTTTTCTCCCTCTAGTTTTCTCGGTGGCGTTCATCTCTAGACGGCGGAGCGCTGCTGGATTGCTGCTACGGGATGTGTGGATACTAATGGGGGGGTCGTACCTTCGACCCTTCTTCGAGGAGCTTGTTCATGGGACTTGTCCGTGGGACTAGATCGCGGGACTTGTTCGTGGGATTGATCGAGGGACTGTTCGTGGGAGAACTTGCGAGATCTACTTCCACTACGTCCACGAGCTTCACCAACTCTTCTTCCGCTGCAACCGTTGGTGAGCAAAGACCTAAACCTTGTATGCAATCTATCTTGGATGATCTTGGGTGCTTGTTACGTAGGCCGAAATTTTGAATTCTACTACGTTTCCCAACATCTATTTGTTACTTTACAAAGAGTTTTCTTTATGATGGCATAAAGCGATCGAAGTAGTGTTTTAGATATTTTTTTGGGAAAATGCTTTTTCTCACTATATATTCACTCACTCAACTACGAAATTGATATCATTTTAAAAAACTATGAAATTTATATTATTTTAGTCATCCACTCATTTAATGACATCTCATAGTGCTTGAAAGTTGTATATTTTGCACCCCTACAGAAAAACAACTTGAGTCCAATGAGATATCCCATCCAAACCCAAGTAAACATTGATATAAAAGAATCTTAATTTATAATGGATCCACGCAAAAATACCTTTTGTTCTTAGCTCAAATTGCAAATATGTTTACTTATCTTTTATCAAATAAATGGTTTTATTTTGCCGCAAGAAAAAAATGTTTTGTTAAAACCGTGTAATAATATGAAATATTTTTAATAGCAAAGGTAGAAGTTAGAATATAGCAATGTTTTGCCTTGGCTAGATGATGTAATAGATAGGTCTGTAACACAATAATAGAACATGGAGCGTTTTTTCCTAGAACAAGTGAACCACCATCTTGGCACTTTACTTTTTTTCATTGAAATATCCAACAAATTGTTGGTGTTTCATTGATTTAGGAGGGAACAGACGGACAACATGTTTGATCAAGCGATCAGCAGCTGAAACATGGAGACAAGGAGGAAGGAAAAAAACAAGAGTATGTCGGCAGAAAGCTAGGCGACCCCTCGTGTGATATCCGCAAACGTAGCCTCTAGGAATTTTGCATTATCCAAACGCCATTGGTCTATGTCTCATTTGCATGGCACGATGACGTCCCGATGACATGGCTTCTTCTTTCTAAAAATGCAGTTATTGCGCTCCATTCATATTTGCCACGATACCATTATGATCACATGGATCTTGTCCCCTTTTTCATGTCCGGGTCTACTCTTCTGATGATGGATAGTGTTGTGCTCATCAACGCCCTCATGCGGTTCCAGTTAGCTAGGGCCTTAGTTTTCGTCGTCGCTCTCGGCGTCGTGGCTTTACGACAAAGGGCCTCGTGGAAGTTCATATTTGGCGGGGGCGGCCGGCCGAAACGTGGCTTGCTTGTCGATGACTCGATGGTCTCGTTTTTGTTGGTTGGGTTTTGCATGACTTCCGGGGAAAATGCTTGCGGCGTCAAAACTTTGGTACAGTAGGTGACAAGCAGGAGCGGTGGTGTTTGGTCTTTCTGTTTTGAATTTCGGTTCACATGCGATGCTCTAGAGTTTATATTCAAATGGATGAATAAGATAAACATCGTGGAATGGAATGTTTGTTTCAAAGTACTTCAAACAAATAAGTTTTGAATCTGACTTAAAAAACAAGGACAAGTTTAGTGGTTTATCATAGAGCTAGGATAAAGACAATGTTCTTAGTTGACTTTCAATTAAGAAAACCATCTTGTGTATGAAGTTGCGGGTGGTTTTACTTGTTTATTATTAAATAGATGGTTCTAGTTGTTTTGTTAAACACATGGTAGTAATTTGAAAAATAAATATTTTCAAAGAACCTTAGTTTAGAGGTAGAAGTGAGAGCATGATTCGTTCGCATTGGCTAGACCGCGCAATAGTTTAGCTTGTATGTACTTAGTGCAACTCCATAACGTTTTGTTATATCGACATTTTAATTATAGATTGTAAGCGTTATCTTGTGCAGTTTGAAGTCACTATCGCTATTTAATGTGGTGACGGGTTCTCCTTTGGGAAAATGTGATGGAAGCGGCATTGCTTGTTTATTAGAGATGATGTATGCATGAGCTGTAGGCATTTGTGAAGTATAAGAGGATAAGAAAGTACAATTCAAAAGTATCAAAAATCTGAAATGGGGTGTGAGCATACACAACGAAAGGATTATTTGCTATTTTCTTTTAGCTCTATCTATTTGTTACTTTACAAAGAGTTTCCTTTATGATGGCATCGAAGTAGCGTTTTAGATATATTTTGGGGAAAATACTTTTTCTCACTATATATTCACTCGCTCAACTACGAAATTGATATCATTCTAAAAAAACCTATGAAATTTATATTATTTCATCCATCCACTCATTTGATGACATCTCATAGTGATTGAAAGTTGTATATTGTGCACCTTTGTAGAAAAAAACTTGAGGCCACTGAGATATCCAATTTATAATGGATCCACGAAAAAATTCCTTTTGTTCTAAGCTCAAATTGCAAATGTTTTTACTTGTCTTTTATCAAATAAATGGTTCAATTTTGCCGCAAGAAAAAAATTGTTTTGTTAAAACCGTGTAATAATATGAAATAATTTCAATAACAAAGGTAGAAGTTAGAATATAGAAATGTTTTGCCTTGGCTAGGTGATGCCATAGACAGGTCTGTAACAGAAATTAGAACATGGAGTGTTTTTTTCCTAGAACCAGTGAACCGACATCTTAGCACTTTACTCTTTTTTCTGTGAAAGATCCAACAAAAAATTTGGTGTTTCATTGATTTTGCAGGGAACATGCGGAAAACATGTTCGATCAAGTGATCAGCGGCTAAAACATGAAGACAAGGAGGAAGGAAAATACAAGAGTCTGTCGGATGAAAGCTAGGCGATCCCTCGTATGATATCACCGAACGCAACCTCTAGGAATTTTGCATTATCCAAATGTCATTGGTCGATGTCTCGTCTACATGGCACGATGACGTCCCGATGACATGGCTTCTTCTTTCTAAAAATGTAGTTATTGCGCTCTATTCATATTTGCCATGATACCATTATGATCACATGGATCTTGTCCCCTTCTTCATGTCCGGATCTACTCTTCTGATGACATATGGTGCTATGCTCATCACCGCCCTTGTGTTGTTCCAGTTAGCTGGCGACAAAGCATTGCATCCCTTTCAAAGTGTCGTTTGGTTTCATACTATCAAGGGTGATCATTGAGATCAAAGCTACACGAAGCAAATCCTAGATTGCTAGGTCAGAGGTTAAAACACTTCAATCACTCAATGAGATGTAATAATTTTTTACCTAGGTTTAGGCCACCAATGATGGTGTAATATATTACTCCTTGTTGTGTTCTTGTATATCATATGTCCCTGCTTACATAAGTCTCCCCTTTACGCTTATATAATCCAGGGAGTATCGCCCGCACATGGTACATTGGCCATTTCGACATCACGACATGGGTTGTATTAGGTATAGGACTCCTTGTTTTTTTCACGTCCATACGCCCCGAAGGTACATGACTTCAGTCGATATAGACAAGGCACACTGTCTTTGACTTGTAGACATCTTGTCCCTAATTACTCATCTCACGTCCCATCTATACAATACACGAGTGGACGCGGTGAGAAAAGAAATCGTGTCGCCACTATCACCATGGCTCCTCCCACTTCTTGGTTGGTGAGGTCGTAACGGACGTCGGGGACCACCCATCCTCGCGGGGAGCCGGGGATGAGAGGAACCCCGAACACTGCGGTGCTCGGCACCACGAAGAGAGGTAATTTTCCATTGCGTCGTAAATTCTTAGTTACAGATATCGGCATCATCGGTCTTCACCAAATGTCCTCTCTGTTTGTGCTGAGACTGATCTAGACCTTTACGCGCATCTTCATGGATGATCTTGGGAGTTTGGATTGTAGGCTCGAATTTTTTTCTTTCTAATATGTTCCCCAATCGTACCTAATTGTTCCCCAACACCCCAAGCTTACCATCGAGCACATAGATATCCGATATCCTCCTTCATTTTCTCGTACCACAAGCTTACCATCAAGCTCACAAGATCCTTTGTACCTAATTGTTCCCCAACACCCCAAGCTTACCATCGAGCACATAGATATCCTCCTTCATTTTCTTGTCTTCCCCCACATGTAGCGGAAATGCAATTAAAGAGAGATGTGATCCCTGAAATAACTCTTTGCTGATCGTTGGTGACCATAGTAAGGGAACTTGATCTGTGAAGAAATTTTGTTCATAATGTCAATCATCAGAGCTATCTTATGGAAGAAACCATCGACTCTAGATGCAAGATCTTTTCTCATCATCCAATAAGAATCGATCTCATCACCAATAGTATTTATGCATGCTTTAGAGGTTTTCTCGATCTCCTAGATCTTTTCCTTTATCTCCTTAGGGGTCAGGGGATTGTTTCCCCACTAACATGGGGAAATAGAGGAATAAATCCCCGGATGTTAAACTGGTAGGGATTTAGGGAAAACTAATCTGACATGTCTTTCTCTTCTTCTCCTTCTTCCTCTTCCCTTTCTTCCTTGATGATCTCCTCCTTCATGGCCTCCTCCTCTAGTGGTATCTCCTTCTCGAGGCTCATCTTCCTCAGATCTTCCTACCCTAGTGGACGAGCTCCTCCAAGCTATGGAAAGAGTTGATCTTGACACAGTTTGAGGATGATCTGGTGGTCATGACGAAGGCTGCTTCTTTTATCATGTAGAACAAGTCTTAATGGAGAGGTGGTATGCAACAATGACTTGAGATTAGATTGATTTTGGTCAAGGGACGTGACCCTTGGATGTTGGTTAGAAACTTTGATATTCTCGAGATCAATCTCAGAAAATTTAGAAGGAAATTGAAATAAAAATAGTCTAGAAGGCTGCAACCTCCTTTGATATGGGCGCGTGCGATCGTACCACCATCCGTGTCGTGGGTCGTCACAAGCCTTTCTCCCCTTTTCACATACCTACCTGTGAAGTCAAGGGTAGGTTTGACCCATTGTACGATCGCTCTGATCTTACCTTAGGCCATCTTAAAATATTGGGGCTCTTTGTTACCTTTCGTCTTGGAACGGTACGTGTGACAGTAAGGGCACATCGTTCATACTGTGCACCATCATAAAAATTGTTTCTCTCATGTTCCTTCTCCAAAATGTGGTACGAGCCACGGTATAAATGTGTCGTTCGTACCGCCCGTCATCCCAGAAATCGCTGCTCTTGGGTGCTCACTGCGGGGGCGAGGTACAGGCGACGATACAAGTGTGTTGTCTGTGTCGTGCATCGTCTGAAAATCGAGCTATTGGTTACTCCTACCTCTAGATAGTACGACTGATGTGTCGTCGCGAGCCCATAACTCCTTTTTTCTTCAACGTTTATCTCCGAGACTTTTTTTTACTAAGGGGTTAGTTCCAAAGAATCCAAAAGATGAAAGTTTTCCACAAGTATTTTTCTTAAATGATAAACCACTTCACAGAGTAAGTTCTTAAGAAGTTTTTATTGAAATCACTCCAAATATATAATCATAAACTTAAAAATTTAACATCCAAAAGATGAAAGTTTTCTACAAGTAATATTTTTAAATAATAAATCTTAACATCCCTACACCGTCGTTGCTTCACTTGATCTTGTAACAACCCAAAGTAATATCATATTTAAATTTTTTTTTGCATCATCATTCATCATGCCATCATGTCACCATGCACTAAAACTTGATATAAATTTATTTAAAACCTCAAAACATTAAATCAAACCAAACACTAATTCTTTTCTACGTACTCCCTCCGATCCATAAAAAGTGTCGCTCATCTAATACAAAGTTTGTACTAGTTTAGTACAAAATGGGCGACACTTATTATGGATCGGAGGGAGTACCATTTTTTAATTTAGAAACAAGTTTGCAATTTTCCTTTTTGTGATTTATACACTCAGCCTTCACCTCAAACTTTTCATGACAAAGAGTTATGGCACGTGAATTTAAACACGGTGTGTATCATTGAAATTACATTTGCTCGTTTTAGAAATGCTATGCACATGAACTGTTCGGCATTGGCGAAGCATAAAAGGACAGAAAACTTATGAACCAAAGGGGAAATTAAAGAACTTGTGTCCTTTCCTTCTGGGGCCAGTATATGAAGCCAGTATTTATTTATGGTGGCATCCATGATCCATCAAACATTGGCATAGTTTATCATATTACGTTTCTTGTGGCGAATTTCATTCCTCAAGAGATACCACTCTATCTAACTGCAAGTTTAATTTATATTCTCTCGCTTCATCAGTTGACATCGCGAACCTCATGATGGAACCTGTAAACGCAAATAAATAGGCAAGGAATCGATCAATCGAACCACAACGGATACGACGACGACATCCATCAAAGACGAATATACGAGCTCGCCACGGGCAAGACTGCAAAAAAAGCGTGGCCGCCGGCGATCAGTATTCAGTCGTCGCCGGTCGAGTTGTTTTGTCCACGGATAATATTGTACCAAACTAACCCCAAAACATCCAAACAGGAGGGTTAGAGTTGGTTAGATGCATCTAACCCATCCAAAAAATCTAACCCACCCAAGAGGTGCTTATTTGGGTTAGAGTTAGATGTGGCTCACAAAAAGTTACTTTTTTCACTATCTTCACCATACAAAATTCTGAATAAAGTAGTCAAATGATTGGAATGGTGCATTTATTGCCAATCTAACTCCACCATCCAAACACCTCTTTAGTTAGAGTTAGTTTTAGGTTAGACTAGAGTTAGAATCTAACTCTAACCTCTAACCGAGTTAGAGTATCCAAACAGGGCAATTGTGGATGTATGTCAAAACGAGCAGCGCCGCCACGTGGGATCCACCGTAGCCTCACATGCGACCACCGGCGGCGCTCCACGCGTCGCCACCGCCCAACCTACGTGTCGCCCCTATCCTCCTAGCCCACAGGAGATCGCCCCGGGCCCAGCTGACAGTGTGGAACCGCGTCGTCGCTCAGCTCGATGATGGGCATCCCGCGACCAACCGAGCAAACGCCAAATGGTTGCCGGGTTCCGATCGATCCATCGATCCGTCGATCACCACTGCCTATCTGTTCTTCGCCGGATCGGATAAGCCCTGCCTTAATCATTGTGATTATTATTATTGGGCCACGATGACAATTTGTAGGTACTATATCTTCATTGCCCGATTAGTTAACGAGTTGTTCTTGACGTCGTGGGCAAGGATGATGGATCGATGCGATCTGCACTAACATTTTGTTTTTGTTTTGGTTTTGGATCGAAGATGGATGTGATACGCATTAAATAGACCGGGAGAGGGAGAGAGATTGGCAGAGAGAGGATGTTGCGCATCGATCATCTTCATCATTGAGATATATCCCCGGCTTGATGGATAAGTTCCAATCATTAGGGTTCTGTTCCCTATTCTTTTTCAGAAATCTGTCGGTTGTACGCTGGAATTGCAGCAGGTTTGAGGCGAATCGACGGGAGCAGAATCGGTAGGTCGAACGCACATTTCGCCGCGTCAAGTTGCGGAAACAAAACTCGCGAGAATTCAGAGCTCAGAGAGACTTTCGGAAGAACAATTAGTATAGTAGTCTAGTAATTTAATCGTAACCATTTCCCCAACCGATGCGATTTCGAAGCAGTTTGCATCGTCATCAGGATGACCTTCAGAGTTCAAACAAAGGAGATGGCCTCATGAGCCTAACAAAAGGACAGCGAGCTAGGTACGGTGGCGCGATCCTCGTAACCTGCGGCGGTAAAACATCAGCTCATGAGAACTCATGTAGGTATACGGTTACCATCGCTACATCAATCAGAATCAGGTTGATGATGAACTCTATGAGAGCGGCAGTGCACTGGACACAATAAGGTTTCGCTGGCAAGATCTTTCTGGTACAGCACCAGAGCGGAGTCCATGGACAGGATCCCTGAACTGATTTCACTGCAGCATCTTCAGTTGGGTGGGAGTGAACCTGATTCTGCGGCATGAGGCTGCAAGTGCGCGGCGACTGCATCACCATTGGCGACCGCTCTTCTCCTCTCATGCAAAGCGAGAGAAACCTCCACTCGCAAAGTTTCATGTCCACTCACTCACTGATGCCAGTAGGATTGTTTGTAGCAAGTGCTCGTCTCAACTTGCAGAGAATATTCACCTTATCTTGCACAAGATGCACCGCCGGTTGATCACCTGTCCACGTGATGAACATGGTATTATATGTGGTCGTGGTAAAAATAAGGTCAGAAAAATGTTTCTTCCTTGACTAACTTCGATCTGGGCTTCAAAGTCATGCCCCGTCGCTTTGTAAGAATGCTTTATCTTTCCTGCGAGTTGTAGGAATATTTGATTTGCCAGGATAGGAAGTAAGGTCTGTGCACATGTTCATGTGATGGAATCCTCTCCACTGATCGCGTCCGAGCAGAGAAGCAAAATATAAAATTCACGACGAATAGTGATCTGATCTGACAAGTTAGATCACGATCTGAATGCAGAATTTCTGTTTGCAGAGAATCGAATTACACACTATTAGTTTCATGCAGCTGTTTTCGTATGGATCTGTCCATCTGAGTAAGAGAAAAGGCACAAGCAAAGGAGCTCCTGAATGATCCGAGCATTCTGGAACACTAAACTGTCTGAGCGATTTGGGCAGAAGAAAGCTAAATCTGATTGTCAAAAGTTGTGTTAAAGGTTACTGGGAAAGATAATTCAGTGAATGTTTTCTTCCCAAGAGGTAATACCTGAATATTAATAGCTCCTTTGCATCTGTTTGTCGGTGGACAGCAACAGGTTAGCATTCTCTGACTTTCTTGTTTGTTTAATCACACTTAACATTGCACTTATACTGCCTTCAGCTACAGGCAGAGAAGATGCCAACTGGTTTCTCATCAGAGTGCACGACACTCCTGTGTTCTTTCATATTTGTAGGGGATTTTGTTTTCTTTCATATGCTTCCCTAATTGTTTAAGAATTGTCTAATCACCACTGGGCCGGCACCAATCATTTACATGTCCAAGTGCTGCTAGGTGGTATAAGTAAGAAACATGATACCCAGTCAATTTAAGTAGAATAGGACCCCCTTACATATTATTGAGGTAAATACACCAGAGGTCTTAAAACTTGCACGCGACGGTCACTTTGGTGCATAAAGTTGTAAAATACGTGTTTGTTGTCACTAAACTTGCCAAGCCGTTCAAATACAGTCACTCTCCCCGTACGCAGACGTATCCGTCTACGACGGCGTGGAACGGGCTGTCAGTGACACATGATGGCTTGACAATAATATTAAAAAGGTTTATTTTTTAGAAATATTCATAATTAAAAAAATTATATATCATTACACCTGTTCATTTAATTTTATAAATTCCTGGATCATAAAATAATTCATGTATTATTTATTTATTTTAAAATAATATTTATGAATAATAAAAATGTTTGTATAGTTCATGTGTACAGTTCATTGTTTGTATACTTTAAAATATTCATAATTTAAAATCTAAACTGTTGGTATGAATATTTAATCATTTCTAATATTTAAATTATAATTTTATTGAACATAAGTCATTAGTAAAAATTATACAAATGTTAAAATTTAAATTAAATTTACTATATTTTCTTTATTTTTTAAGAATGTTCAAACTTTATAAAAAATATTTGTGCAATTCAAAATATTTACATGGGTTAGAAAAACTACATGATATTTTTAGAAAAATAAACAATGTAAATAATACTTGTCTAAATTAAAAATTATACTCCCTCCGTCCCAAAAAGCTTGTCATGGTTTTAGTTCTTTTTGGGACGGAGGAAGTATATTGGATGATAAAAATGTTGACACGTTTCAAAAAAAATATTCGTGTAGTTTATACAATGTACAAAATTGTTCACATAGTTTTTTTAATGCATGAACATATTTTGAGTTACACAAACGTTTTTTACAATGTACACTTTTTAAAATGGCACGTACTTACAAGCTTATACATTGTGCCACGCTGGCGCCGATGGATACACACGCGTATGGTGAGAATGACTGTGCATATGAACAGGCTGGCAAGTTTGATGACCACAAACACGTATTTTGCAACTTTGTGCACCAAAGTGACCGCTGCTAGAAAATTCTAAGACCGCCGGTGTATTTACCTCCATATTATTTTATAAATGCCTTGTGTTTATTGTTGTACATTAAGGAATTCCTTGAGGTTATTTTGCACACTAGTATCCATTTACTTCCAGTTAACTTCTGGATAGCATCATAAGGAACGCTGGATTTTGTTTCTTTCTTTTCTCATTTCTGTTTCATTACTTTTATTTCTATTTATAATATAACAATATTATATTTAAACTTATAAAAGTCATCACGCATTCAAAAAAAATCTTTGTACAGTGTTTATAAAATGTTAAATGTTGATAGCTTTTGAAAAAAAAAGTTTGTGACATTTCAAAAAATGTTCACACATTTCAAAGGAAGTTTGTGAAACTTTTAAAAATATTTATAAAATGTAAAATATTTGTTCACATCATTCTAAATAAATTTTTGTGCCATTACAAAAATGTTCACGTGTTTCAAAAATACATTTATGTTTTTTCTCAAATTGTGTTTACAATGTATTAAATGCTTGCACAATACAACAAATGTTTCATACCATTGAGAAAAATGTATGCGATATTTTGATAAATATTCATGTGTTTCTAAAAAAATTGTGATATTTATAAAAATGGTATATACAATTTAAAAATATGTTCATGTAATTTTAAAATTTTATTGCAATAAAAAAATGTTTCAAACATTTATTTGAGAAAATACAGCATGTATTTTAAAAGTAACATCTACAAAAATATGTTCCACGTGTACACTATAAATAAACAATCTGTAGTGAGCAAAGTAGAGATGTGCTGGAAGAAGGAAAAAGAAAAAACTCCGAAGAACAGCAACAAAAAACTATGATGAAACGCATTAGAAACCCAAAGAAAACCAGTTAAGAAATGCAGTAAACATAAAAACCAAAGGAAACCAATGAAGAAGAATAGAAAATGAAAAGGCAAAAAAATGAAATACAAATAAAAAATTGATACAAATAAAACATTGAAATTCAAAAATTCGCTCAGATGAGCTATGGTGTTAGGGCCATCCTATTAACTGATGGCTTCGTGCTTTTCTCTTCCACCCTACCATGCACGATGTTGCGCTAGTAGTTCGAAGTGTCGCGTCGCTCTCTGCAGTATGCGCCCATGCGGTCTGATCCCGATTTGTTATGCCTTATCACATATTAGCGCCAGGGCTATATCTCGCTTACTGCATGATGTAGCCTGACGTGGCCTCCTAGCAGAGAGACTGGTCTAGCGTGGGATAAGTTCACTTTACTCTCTGTCTCCGACTTACTCTGTGTATAAGTGTATTAGGTTTGATACAAATCAAATTTATCGAATTTTATCAAATTTATAGAAAGTAATATAAACTTTCAAAATGACAAATGTATATAATGTGAAAATATATTCAATGGTTATTGATGTTAATGATTTTTTTGCAAACTTGATCGTAGTTTACACTTTACAGAGTTTGTTTGCCGTAAATAAAATGGAGAGAGTACATGTTCTGACATGTTGCAACAAGCTAAATGTCACTACACATTCTTACTTCTGTTCTTGTTGCATCAAGTTGTTGCGATTTATTGCGCTAAGTTTACCGGTTGGGTAATCATATTTTGTTCTTCTTGGTGCAAAGACAACCTTAAATATGTTTCTATCCCAACATAGAGCCTTTGCCTCATGCACCAAACACCATAGTTCCAGGCGGTTAGGCACATTAGAACAACTCTAGCACATTTGTCAAAAGTTCTCAAACTCCATAATAACTATCAATATGAAGGCTAGGAGAGTAAATCACACCAGCAAAAAAAGGTGATACAGTAACTTTTTATAGGTGATTTATTTTTTTGATAAACTTAAGTACAATGCATAGATTTGATTCCTCTAGAGGCACATGTTTGCTTCTGCTAGACGCACTATTTTAGTTCATGAAAAAACAGTTCCTCGAAACTTATTAATGTGTAATCTAGTTTCGAAGATGTCGATAAATCTATGAATTGTTTTTCTAAATTGCGACAAGTATAGTGATTTCGCAGCTTATCCTCGTATGCTTACCCAAAGCCCATCAGCGCTTCTCTACAAAGCCCATGTAAACTCTTGCGAAAGAGACCCTGGAGAGTACCGAATTTACCAACTACCCACACTGGCTCACAGAGTCACTGGGACGAGGCGATTCCTCCCCCAGATTCCCCCAAATCGCTCCCACCGGCCACTAACCCTAGCGACAGCTGCGCTCCCAAATCGCTCGGCCACCCGCCGGAGCTCCAGATCCGCAGGCGCTTCATCCCGCCCTGGTGGTGACCTTCCCGGATCAGAACCAAGATGACGGAAGCCATGGTGCGGAACAAGCCGGGGATGGCGAGCGTCAAGGACATGCCGGTGCTGCAGGACGGCCCGCCGCCGGGCGGGTTCGCGCCCGTGCGCTACGCGCGCCGCATTCCGTCAACTGGCCCCAGCGCCATCGCCCTCTTCCTCACCACCTTCGGCGCCTTCTCCTGGGGCATGTACCAGGTCGGGCAGGGGAACAAGGTCCGCCGGTAAGTGCTTGCCTGCTTGCGCATCGATCTGTCTCTTACGATTACTTGCCCGTCGCCATTTCTGTCGAAGCAGGCGCTTCTCACAAGTCACAAATCAATTATTGCAGTTGGTTTCGTCTGAAATGTATTTTTGTTAGATAGTTGTATGTTCTAGATCATAGTAGGACGATGACACACCGATATACAGTAGCACGAGTAGAAGCTTTACATTTTCATGACATTTTTTCTTCTGAAAAGTATATTTAGGTTGATATACAAGTCGATGCGTCACATTCCAATTAATATGCTACACCATCCCTTTGCAACTGCTGTAAGTTTATGTTATTCAACGTACTGTAACATACAAACATATACTCCCTCCGTTAAAAAATAGTTGATGTTCAAATTTGAACTAAGATCACGTCAAATATTTCCGAACGGAGGTAGTGATTAGCTAGTTTACGGACAATATGAATTTACAAGATTTTATGGACAGGAGCCAAGCCAAGTCTGCTAGTTGATTTCTATGTAAAGAATTGTGAACGATGGGTTGTAGCATGATAACCCAGATAATGTATTAGAGAGTCGAAACTTACACCCGAAGTCTTACACTGTTTTTTAACGTCAGTATTAATTTACACTTGTCACTACTGTGGTAATAGCCATGGTTCAACATTCTACAAAAGCGACTGCATTTTCCTAAGAGTCATCCCGTCTCCATCCAAGTTCCTAACTACTCGACCTGACATCCGTCTCCACCTTCTGTCCGATGAGGCTGCAGTACCGCTCTGCCTCCACCTTCTGTCCGATGATAACCCAGATAATGTATTAGAGAGTCAGAAATCTACACCCGAAGTCTTACACTGTTTTTTTAACATCAATATTAATTGACACTTATCACTACTGTGGTAATAGTCATGGTTCAACATTCAACAAAAGCGACTGCATTTTCATAAGAGTCATCCCGTCTCCATCTAAGTTCCTAACTACTCGACCTGACATCCGTCTCCACCTTCTGTCAGATGAGGCTGCAGTACTGCTCTGCCTCCATCTTTGTTCCATGCCTACTCCAGTCCTGCCTAGCACTCCACCCCCAGAGCAGAAATTGGAGTGAAGAGAAAATTAAGAAATTACTCGCCTATGCTATAGGTCCGCACCATATTTAGATTTAACTAATGTGGTTTTAATGGAAACTATAGCTTCGCAGTTCTGTAGGTTTGTCTCGTTAAAAAAGATATCCATGCCTCAACATTGTACTATCATGTGAGTCATTTTCCTTTTTCTTAGAAAGAGGAGATTGCCTTCCGATATCCCTTAATAGAAATCAACTGTGCCGATAGAGTTTATATAAGAATTATAGTCCGGGTACGTGCTTGAGATGCCAACACCCAGGAGACACGTGCCTAGCGGTCTCATTAGAACAGCCCTAAACACTAGCCGAACTGATATCACATCAAAACAGGCAAAAATCTGCCTAAAAGGCAACCTTAGAGTTATGATCTTAATAATAAGATGATTGCAACTGTAATGTAGTTGGAGACTCTTCTAGCATTGGAACTCCAAAACAGCCTAAAAGGCAACCTTAAACTCCCAAAATAGTCACCTTGCTCCCTTTGCCCCTTCCTGATTGTAGTTTTTACATGATGTTGCAGTGGGTCGGATGTGTCTCATTCTCACATGTAAGCTGGTACACCAGCTTGCAGCGCTAAGCAGCCGTAAACGAACCCCCCCCCCCCCTGCTGCATCATAATCAGTACCTCAGTGTATCTCCACTTAGTGAACCATTACCATCTCTCCCTGATATTCCTTTGCTGGAAACATGTCGACATCATCCACCATTGCCATACCTTACAGCTGTATGGTGGCGAGCGCAGCACATGGTATATCTTTCCAAACCAAGCTCACTGTAAGCATCCTCCTACCTTATTATCGCTCTAGTTCGCCCCCCTTGCGTGAGGGTATCAATTGCTGATTTTTGAAAGTTTGAGGTCATGTTTCTGACAGTATTGGGGCTCGAGGTTTATAAATGGACCCAGGCTCGGGCTAATATTCAAGGTTGATAGTGTTTTTTCCTTCATTCAGTGTCTCTGGACTTTAAACTTTTCCTTCATTTGGCGTGTCTGGACTTTATACTGATTAATTATTCACAAGATCACTTACAGCCGCTAAGACCAGTTGAGAAAATAGATTGTGTTTCGGTTGCAGCAATTTCATGACAATCATCCAGTCTATCTAAACGTTTAGTTATTCGTGATGGACAAATTCGGCCTAATGTGCATTCCTGCCATGCGCCCTTGCTCCGTATTTGTCGTTAGACATTTCAAGCCTCCATCTGTGTCTCATTTTATTTTGTTACTACTAAATTGTGCTGTGCTGTTTTTCTCCATTTTGTTCTGAAATCACGTGGGATCTTTTATCTTCTGATCATGCTTTATTGCTCTGCAATTCTTGGTAGTCATTAATTACTGTCACATCCATTTTATATGTTTCTGTTATTGCTCTGCAATTCTTGGTTGTTATCTGTCACCGTCACATCCACTCTGTATGTTTATTTTAGCTTCAGAGTCTTGAATGCTTGTTAGTCCATGTATGTTTTCCCATCAATGTTAGATTTATGTTAGCATTCATGGTGTGGAATCTTGTGTGTGTGTGTGCAGTGCACTGAAGGAAGAGAAAATTGCTGCCCGTAGTGCTATACTACCGATGCTCCAAGCTGAAGAGGATGAAAGGTACTCGATCGACAATGTATGCCATTGTCTTTTGTCCCTGTGGTCTGCGTAGAAACATGAAACTTTGATTCTTGTGCAGATTTGTGAAAGAATGGAAGAAGTATCTTGAGGAGGAAGCCAGGATCATGAAAAATGTTCCTGGATGGAAAGTCGGTGAAAGTGTGTACAATTCTGGGAAATGGATGCCTCCCGCCACCGGTGAGCTGCGTCCCGAGGTTTGGTAAGTTCCAAGGCTTTGCTTCAGCCCATCGAGGATGGGATCATGTCTTCATGGCATGAATAAGTCTTTCAGACTTGGATACCCCATAATTTGCTACTAGGGGCAAATACTTGAGCACTGTTCGTGTATTTCTTGTGTTGGCAAAATTTGGCTGGCTAATAATTGGACATGCCAGGCCGACTTTGGTCTCTATATGAACCGTCTTCTTTTGTTGATGTAACTTGTCTTTATATATGATCAATGGTTGTTTTGACTCTTATCTTTGATTCAGTTGTGACAGACATTTTTTTTGGGTGTGGGATAAAAGGGATCGTATTACCCAAATAACGATAGCATTACAGTAATGTAGAATGAGATCCAGGATTTATACCAGACTTTGAACCTAACAAAGCAGCCGTTTTTCCTTCCTTACAACACGATCAAACTGGCCATATGTGGGTAGGCTTAGCCGATGCCAATTTAGCTTGTTTGATTGCTTGGGCTGTAGTATTCGAATCTTGGTCCGCATGAACCTCAAAGCCTGGCCGAGGGGAAATGGTTTTGAGTTTTTTCAGAGCCAGCCTACAGCATAGCATGGTTATTTTTATATGTTTCTACTAGCCACATATGCAAATGCTCCAAAGTTAATGCAAGCAACCAAACAGACCCATGACGGCTAGCCTCGTTTCGGCACGAAACAAGCCCATGATGGCTGGCCTCGTTCTGGGAGCGATGCAAATTGGCAAGATACACCCGGCGCATCGGAACCCTAGTGCTAGAGCAATCCTAGAGTTTCAGCGGGACCATAGAGCGACCGGCAGGGCAGAGAAGATTACGGTCCCCTGGCTATGTCCTCCAAGGATCGATCGTCCCGGCTCCACCGGTTCTTCCACTGCCTCATCAACCGCACCATCATCGCCGAGAGCTTTGACCTTTGCCAACGGGTGGTTTCTCTCCCGTTCCTTCTTCACTCCAAAAGCGTCCACGGCTCTCTCTGAATACCTGCGGATCGAAAGATGAGCTTACACAATTTGTTCGTCCCCCTCCAAACACTCCGTCGGACATCCCGGTGCGCCGAATGTGCTGACGCCGGCTCGAGCAGGTGCGGCAGACGCGACGCATCGACATGCAGCACTGTTCAAGTCTCAGCTCGCTGAGATGGGCCGGCGCTGTCCAAGAATTGAATTGAATTGAATTACATTAACACCTTGTTTGGCTCCCATCATATGAATGGATTTCAGAGGATTTCATTTGCGAATTCCGGCACAAACATGTTTGGCTGCTTGGAATTCGGTTTATGGAATTCATTTCCCAAATCCATCGAAATGGTTTTCCAACTAAAAACCGGTCAGGCCAAATCCGAACTCATACCCTATCATTTGCCTTGGAATTGCCTCGTCTCCCCCACCCCGATGCCTCTTCTCCATCCTGATGCCCTCCTAGGCGGCGGCGGCGCACAAGCCAGCGACCCTCTCCCTCCACCGACCGGCGCGTCCACATCCTCTCGCGCGTCCTCCATCCTCTCGCACCCGGCCGGTCACGACGCGCGTCCTCCATCCTCTCGCGGCGGCATGGCGGAGTGAATCGAACGGTCGCCTCCATCCCCGGTGGCGCACGCCGGCGAGCAGGGGCGACTAGGGCGACACAGTGGAGTGGAGGTCGGGGTGGCTGGGTCCGGCCCAGACCCCGTCGGCGGCGGCGCAAGATCCGGGCGGCGGCGAGCTTGGCTTGGATCCATGGTGGTGGTGGCTCGCAGCCTACGCGTGTCCAGCACACCCTACAGTGACATCGGCACGCGGCGGCCTGCCCAGCCAACAGGGACGAAGGTGACAGACTCCTGGCCAGCGCATGGCAGGGCCGACGGCGGCAGACTCCTGGCCAGCGACCTCTCGGCGGCGCTCATGGCAGTCAGCAGGGCCGACGGCGGTAGACTCCTGGCGAACGACCTCTCGGCGGCGCTCATGGCAGTCAGCAGGGCCAACGGCGGCAGTCTCCTAGCCAACGCATGGCAGTGGCTCAGTACACAGGATCGAATGCAAGCACGCCGGAGCTGGATACCTTGAGAGGTCAAATCTATATGACAACCAAACATAAAATTTGTACTTGTAATTTAAATCCCACCAAATGAAAACCTCACAGAAATGTGATTTCATTTCATTTCCATCAAATGAAATGAAATCATGGGTGCCAAACGAGCTTTAATGTTCCATGTTTATGTGTCATGTGTTAATATTTGATGTGTTTGTGAAGTGTGATGCATAGTGATGATAAGTTTAACGGTCTCGAAAGTAATTTCCTTCCCCACTAATCAACCCCCCCCTTCCCCTTGAATTTGAGGGGTAGGCTCATGCCCCCAACAAACGAACAATGAAAATTACCAAATCATCCCGTAAACCCCCTTAGAGAAACTCTAGCATATCCACCATTTTCCCAACCCGCAAAAATGAAATACGGGTCGCCGCAAAAAAAGGAAATGAAAGACGAAATCGGCCCGGGGTAGAACAGAAGTGTCATTTCGTATGGCATAATATACATATTCGAATTGTTGGTCGTCGCGCTACAAATCGTACGTTGGAACATCGCCGAACCTAGAAATACGAAAAAAAACATAGTAGGGGGGGGAGGGAGGTCGTCGGGAGGGCGCCTCACTTCTTCTTAGGGTGGTAGAGGTAAAAGTCAAACACAGAGGTCATCTAGACCTTCAAGAGCTCGAGCTCGTCCGTCGTCGCCCCAAGGCACTCGGTCGCGCCTTCCTCGTCGGCGGCCACCACATCTCTTGCGGCGAACAACTCCTACTGCGCCATACGGTGGCAGTGAGTAGACGACTAGAGGAGCTCCCCAGCTCGTAGAAGCGCACCCACGCTCTCTTCCTGTCTTTGCGGGAAAGTGTGCCGCGAGCGTGGTGTTGCGTCGACCGCGCTGGGTCGGTCGGCGACTGCAAGGGGCCGCAGGAGGAGCCCGCCTCGTGGTTGTTGCGGGTGCACTTGGCGAGCGGCCACCCGTCACGGGCACCACGATGACCGGATCCTCCGTAGGCCGTGACGAGTCCTCCCCAAACTTCGAATGCGTCGCAGTGGAGGGGGATGTTTTGCGGCGGCGGGAGAGGAAAGGGATGCGTCACGGGAACCCTAATCTCCCCCCCCCTCCCCCAGCCTTAGATATAGAGCTAGAGGGTGAGTTTTGCGGGCCGTCCGCATAATTTTTACGAACCAAACCGGAGGAGGGGGGGGGAGGGAGGGAGACAGCAAAACGCTTTCGTTCGTCAAAAAACTCGTATATATACAGACTGAAAGTGAAATAACGCATCTACTAGAGTTGCTCTTACTACATAGTCCTTACGCAGGTGTGGCAAAGCTCTTCCTAGACCATCAAAGCAAACATCCAAACAACAAGCAGACATTTGATAAATGATGGGATGTAGCGGATCAAACAAGTTGCATAATGAACATATTTACTTGTTTTAATAAAATGGCTGCATGCATCATTTTGATGCAGAGGTCGGGGGTAAAGCCTCCTTTTTCAAAAAAAAAAACAAGTTGCATAACATGTTTTTTTCATAATTTTCTACCATGGCCACATATGCAAATGCTCTAACGTTAATGCAAGCAACCGAACAAACCATGATGGCTAGCCTCGTTTCGGCACCAAACAAAGATGGCTGCCCTCATTTCGGGATCGATGCACGCACATCGGCAAGAGACACCCGGCGCTCTGGGCTCATCAGACACGAGAGAGCGACCGGTAGAGAACGATTACGGTCCCCTGGCTATGTCCTCCAAGGATCGATCCTCCCGGCTTCACTTCCCTCCCTCATCAAACAAACTCACCACCATCATCGCCTTCGCCGAGCTTTGACCTTGCCATTGGGTGTTTTCCTCCCATTCCTTGTGAATACCCGCGGATCGAACGATGAGCTCCTTCCTACATGGTCACCGTGCAAGGGCGCGCGCTTCTCCGACTGCAGTTTGCTCGTCCCCGTCCATACTCCAAACACTCCGTCGGACATCCCGGTGCACCGAATGTGCTGTCGCCGGCTCGAGCAGGTGCAACAGACGCGACGCATCGACATGCATCACTGTTCAAGTCTCAGCTCGCTGAGATGGGCCGGCGCTGTCCAAGAATTGAATTGACATGGCGTTGCCACTGCCCTCCCCTACGTGTGCCGGTTGACCGCCTGAGCCGCTGCTCCACGCCTCCACCTTCACCCATTCCATGGCCCTACGCCCTACGCACGCACGCACATACCCCGTAGCTCCCTCCGTCGTCACCGTGAGTGAGTGAGCACCCAACCCAACACAGAAAGCACGGAGGGCTGGCTGGCCGTGGCCGTGGATGGATCATGGATGCCTGGCTCTGTCCTGGGCGCCAACTGATCGGCAGCAACAGTAAAGATGGAGCCTGACGCTAGCTGAGCAAATGCAGCAGAGCCGTCGCAGAGATGCAGTTAAGGCTGCAGCACTTTTCATTATGGCCCCCTCCTGTTGTTGGTCTTGGCTTCCCGTGCCTCTCCTCTCCCCTCCTCTCTGCTCTGCGCAACAGCATAGTACAGCCGTGCTGCCATCCACGCGCTCCGGCTTGGCCACGTTTGTGATGGTTTAATTTGCTGCATGTCGTCGTGCAACAGCTCAGTACAGTACAGTACTCCACACGAGCTGCTGCAATGCAGCACAGTCCAACATTAATAAGCTTCGCCGGTACAAGAGATAGACGGTTCTGCTTCGAAGCCATGTTGTTTCTGCTTTAGTTTTGTCATTAGTAGTACGTGATTAAGTTGCTACTAGCTGTCGTGATAATAAGATTGGCCGGTTCTGAGTAAAGATTGCGCATCTTTGGGAGCATGGTGACGCCAAGAAGGCAGACGAACTCTGCTGCTACTATGTTTGTAAAATGAAAATCTTCGTACGTATTGTTTTCGAGTTGATGTGCATGACATTTGGTTGTTTGTACGTTCAAATTTGCTGGTTATTTTCCCCTCTTTTTGGAACGAATTATTCTCCTCTCTACAATGGATTGCTTCGCCATCCTTCTGTAAACAACAAAGTTCCAGTTTGCTTGCGGCGAACGGATCGAAAAGCATGTATGCACCCCGAGATTGCCACGAACAGATGAAAGGGGAAGCTTGCTCCAATAAAATATAAATATTGGCTAGCTAAAATCTTGGTTGAGGTGTTGGTTGCACATGAGTACCAATATTTGGATCATCACCAAAATCTCGTTAGGGTACATTTTGGACACAATCCAAAGTTCCAAACAAACATATACACCCTCGACTCACTGACACAGCCTAAACACGAGGCCTGCTGCTCTGCGTATACAACTCACGGTGGAAATAGACGGCTTGAAAAGCATTACAAGTCATCATTACTCATTAGCCCGACAGATCAATCAAAAAACAAAACACAAACAGCGATGAAGAACCAGCACTCAATCTAGTTAAAACTACTGCAACTACTACTACTCCACTACTATTACTCTAGAACTCTCGGCGGATACAAGGTTCAGGCGACGCATGAGTTGAGGCCCAGGCATCCCATCCACAGGCTCCTCTTGCGCCTGGGCCTGCGGGAGGAGAACTCCGGCGGGGGCACCTGGTACAGGTCCTCGTCGACCGGGCGGACCACCCTGGAGCCGGCAGCCTTGTTCGAAGCGCGCGGCAAGCCGCCGGCGTCCATCGCCCTCACGCCACGCCTTCCCCCCTTCTCCCCGCGAGCCACGTCGCCCTGGTCCGGCCTCCGCGTCTTCTTGGGCGTCGGCTTGCGCGGCGGCGGCGAGTACCTGAACCACACGTCGCTGCAGACCTCCGGTTCCGGGTCATAGCACTCGGCCGCCACGGCCATGGCCACCGCCGCAGCCGGCGTCTCGTCGTAGTAGTAGCAGTAGTTCCACTCCCCGAACGCCGGCACCTGGCGCCGCCTCGCCTTCTGCAAAACGCAAAGATAAACCAGGTGAGCGAGCTGCAAGCAAGCAAACCACGGGGAAGCTGCCGATTCTTGTAAGTACTCCATCATGGAGCGCATGGCTCACTTACCTCCATCTGGTTCACGCGCAGCAGCGGAGCGGACCACGACGCAGGGGCAGACAGAATGGGGTGGAGAAGAAGATAGAGAGAGAGAGGGAAGCAAGCAAGCTGGGGTCAGTAGTGGGGCGAGCGAGCGAGTACCAACACCAGCTAGCGGCTAAAACAGAATGGAGTGGAAGCTCCAATGGCTGGCCGGAGGCTTGCATTTATATCGAGAATGGGAGGGAGGAGGAAGCCGGGGGCATTGGGAGCGGCGATTTTAAGAGAGGGCATGGAAGGCCGGCCTCTCTCTTTGCAGAGGTAGCTCACTGTGGAAGCTAGCTAGGGCTTGGAGGACACTGCAGGGACGCAGGGAGTGGCCGGCCGGGGTGGTCCTGGTTTGAGTTTGACCGAGAGAAATTGAAGCTATTGCTCCTAGGAGGAGGAGGCATGGGGCTCCCGTCGCTGCACGTCGTACCGGGGTTCCAGCTGACATGCAGCCGTCTTGTCGCGCGCCCGTGTTATTTCCGCATCATTGCGGGCTGATTATGGAGTAAAATAATGCGGGTTTCAACGCTACGCTCTGCTGCTGCTGGGAGTAGAGGGGTCTACGAGATTCCTGGTGTAGAAAAACCATGGAAACGACGGAGTGTGTGCAAAGGTCCACGGGCGTGGTGCTTTTCTAGCGTAAAAAAGAACATGGGGTTGGATGGTAAAATTGATGAGTAGAGATAACTGTTCAAGAAAGGAGACTATAATTATTTGTAGATGTTGGAGCTCAGGGTAACTCCAGCACGGATCATTAAAATGGACTACATCAAATGTTTGCTAGAATGTATTTTGGACAGCTTTAGGATTAAGATTGTTATGGTGTTAAATCCGACGGTTATACGAGATGGAAAAGGAGATTGATCTATCGAAGTGCACATGTTGAAAAGAACAAAAATATACATGTTCATGCCCCTGCATGGTAGAGGTAACAGTCCTAATCATGTCTCGCCGAAAGGCGTTCTTACTATGCGAATAAGGTTACAGAGTGTAACATTTTACTATGTTTCCCCTGGGTACAACTAGCTAGTGAAATCATAGATGAATCGACTATTCTTAAGAAGTTGATCCCCACTACTACCAATTCTCTTTACATGCACACTATCCACCTCATCATGCATGGCACATCAATTCTCTCTACATGCACACCATCCACCTCATCATGCATGCCACATTAATGTTTAATTCCTTAAACATATAAAAAATAATTACTATCTATTATCTCTACATGCATATTATTCACATCATTATGCATGTCACATCAACTTTCAATCTTTTATACCTAAATAGCTAGCACCCACTAATTATTTTAGAAGACACACAAATATGTCATCTCATCACTCCATTAATCTTTAAAATTTAATTATATGTGTGCAAGTGTCTTTCATACACAAGTTTGTTATTCCACACTTTTATGAGTTCTTTTTATCTTTCTACCCATAACTTAGTGCACATATGATGTGAAGAAACATATCTACTATTCGTGAGAAGTTGATCCCCACTACTACCAATTCTCTCTACATGCACACTATCCACCTCATCATGCATGGCACATCAATTCTCTCTACATGCACACCATCCACCTCATCATGCATGCCACATTAATGTTTAATTCCTTAAACATATAAAAAATAATTACTATCTATTATCTCTACATGCATATTATTCACATCATTATGCATGTCACATCAACTTTCAATCTTTTATATCTAAATAGCTAGCCCACTAATTATTTTAGAAGACACACAAATATGTCATCTCATCACTCCATTAATCTTTAAAATTTAATTATATGTGTGCAAGTGTCTTTCATACACAAGTTTGTTATTCCACACTTTTATGAGTTCTTTTTATCTTTCTACCCATAACTTAGTGCACATATGATGTGAAGAAACATATCTACTATTCGTGAGAAGTTGATCCCCACTACTACCAATTCTCTCTACATGCACACTATCCACCTCATCATGCATGGCACATCAATTCTCTTTACATGCACGCCATCCACCTCATCATGCATGCCACATTAATGTTTAATTCCTTAAACATATAAAAAATAATTACTATCTATTATCTCTACATGCATATTATTCACATCATTATGCATGTCACATCAACTTTCAATCTTTTATATCTAAATAGCTAGCACCCACTAATTATTTTAGAAGACATACAAATATGTCATCTCATCACTCCATTAATCTTTAAAATTTAATTATATGTGTGCAAGTGTCTTTCATACACAAGTTTGTTATTCCACACTTTTATGAGTTCTTTTTATCTTTCTACCCATAACTTAGTGCACATATGATGTGAAGAAACATATGCAACATACCATTAGTTTCAATATTCATACAAGAAAGTTTCATCAAAATATAATGCAACCAATTCCCGCAGCAACGCGCGGGGCTTCAACTAGTTATTACAAACACTAGTGATCCAACATCTATTGGAACCGATGACTTAATCATCCATGATGTGATAAGTAAACACCTTTCTTTATATCATAACGACAACATGATTGCGGCTGTTAACTGTTTAACTCACATTGAGTGACGAATATGTAAATCAGATTGTGAGAGGTAATCAGTTTGGTTGGCAGTGTCGATTGTGAATTGCTTCTCCTAGGGTATGCTTGACTGGAGCATCATATGGGCCTAAGATGAATTGTGTTAGGTTGTTTTAAATCAACTCGGCTTGTGCCCTAGTTGGATCTTGCACCTCCATGTTTCTACCCGGTAGAGAATAACCTCGTTTCATTAGGATGTCTTCTTGCAAGAATCCAATGGTTACATGTTCTAGATAAGCTTTGACCGAGTCCGAAGTCCATTTCGCACGAATGATCTTTGAATCCATGTGTCCATAGATTCACTCATGAAGAGATCCTGGTGGACTATGAATGATTTACTCAAGTCAAGGTTTGACTCGGGGAAGATAACTAAAGGAAAATGTTGGTGATACTCAATCATTTCTCGAAAGAGGTTGAGTAGCGACCCAACTCGGGGTGTATCATAAAAATCGAAACGATGGTTTGAGGCACTAATTCTCTTAGAGAGAAACCAATCAATATCCCCGAGGAAACCAGCCATTCATCATTTTGAGATCCAAGTTTCCGAGAAAGGATATTTCGAATGCCCAGATGAATCGGGCCATGCACGTGGGATACCGAAACTTGCCCTTTGTCGGATTTGGTGACGAAAACTTGCACCGAGCATTGAAGGGTTCATCATTGTTAAATGAAACTTCACTCGGGATTTACGTGTTGATTGAAAGAGCAACGCTTTGTTCGAGTCCTTGAGGTCGCGAATCACTTGCATACTGTAAAAAAGATCTAATGACATACTTAGTGGAAATGATAAGACATCGGTAGGAACTCACCTCGATTACCATGCATGACCGAGTTTGCCAATAGGGATGGCAAGGACACTTGGGGAAAATCGTCTATAAACTGCCCCACTTTCCATGAATTGGGAAACATGCGTTCAATCCAGATTAGAATCGGGTGACTCGGATCAGTTGACGATTCCAATCTGTATGCTTTATATAACGATTCCGATGAGAGGAACATGAACTATACCTCTCTCTCGAATATCCGTGTGCATCTTGCAGTTATCTCATGGTTATTTCTCTCCTCCATCATCGATTCGAGCAAAACTCTGCCAGGGTGGGAGCTCAAACTCGTAAGATCGAATAGTAAAAGGCGGCCAGAGCATCATCTTATGACATGCTTCCGCCGGACAGGAAGACAAGCGATTGGGTTCCCTTGACCGTGACATATGAGATCTTGAACCAATATGTGGAGGACGGCCTCGTACCAAAGCCTAGATGGCGAGTTCCAAAAGCAAGCGAGATCCCACCCAATCGGTGGTCGGGCGAATGGGTAATTCATACTACCCATCTAAACCACAGGTTCACTTTGCCGTCACATCCTTTTCAATGGGCTTTCTTGGATTTTCACGGGGCTAAGATGCATCATTTGCCACCAAATGGCGTACCCCACCTTTCTTGCTTTATCTCTCGTTGTGAGAATTTTCTTAGCATTGAGCCACATTAGGCGTTATGGAGATCAATATTTGCATTGAGGACTCAAAGGGTGAAGAAGGACAATCACTCAGATCCATCCACTCATATTGTTCAACTCCGTGGAGGGCTCAAATTGGAGATGAATAAGAACAACACTTACTTTGATATGAAATGGTTGGATATAATAAAGAAATGTCAAAAACATTGGTTTTATTGTGAGGATGTTCCGGTACCGAGTAGTGAAAATGGGTTGCCTCCTTATCTTCCAGACCGATTGGTAAAGAATCTCGAGTGGAATCCTAAGGTCTCAAAGAGCAAGCAAGTGGATGTAGCTGTGTTGATAAAGATAATAGGAACTCTTAAATTGCATGGAATAATCAACCCCTCCAATATCGTGAACATCCTATGTTCATGTACAAAGGAATAAAGGGTCCAACCCGAGTGAGTTTTGTAGAGCTTTCTTAAAACAAGTTTGATGACAAAATGAAGCATCTAACAATGTTGCAACATAATTTGTGTGTGGAAGGCACAATACCTCCCTTTCAAGAAGGTGACCCTATGTTGAAGGTAAGCCAACTGAAAAAAGCATTCCTTTTGATTATTGTATTGATTGGCTGCATAAGGCGGAGGCCAAACATCACGCCGGATTGTGGCGTGACTATTTCTCTTCCCTCCTCTCTTGATCTCTTGTAAAGAAACAAAAAAACAGAAAATGAAATTTATTCAGGTGGGGAGTCTTTCCCCCCCGGTGACAGTTAAAAAAAAACTATCTACCGACTGAAAAATAGCTCTTTATTTGAAATCGATTGGTCGCATGATCTGGCATGAATTTCAGGAAATGCACTCTCTCGTGCAGTCGTGCCTACCCCTTGGGGGTGGATCGGCCTCAGGATATGAACATGAAGTACCTTAGAGCTTTAGCAGACGTGACTTTTGCTATCCCTGAGAAGATGAAGGGATACATTCTGACCCTCTAGAAGTTCAAACCCCATCCTTTGCTAAAGTAACTGTTAATCCAGAAAGATTCTGAGAGGCTATGAACGACCTGATAATTTGTGAGAATACCACTACTAGGGAAATAGCTATATATGGAAATCTTATTAGTGGCGCATTTTATATGTAATGCGCCACTATGTTGTAAGGGGTGGCGCACTGGTAAAAAATGTGCCACCTATAAGTTCTTATAAATGCGCCACCCCTAAGAGTGGGCCAGCCCTGAATCCTCTTATACGTGGCGCATTTGGAGAAATGCGCCACCCCTAAGAACCTTATAGGTGGCGCATTTTGGAAATGCGCCACCCCTAAGGAATTATTAGTGACGCATTCGAAACGCGCCACCCATAAGCTCTTAGGGGTGGCGCATTCGGAATGCGCCACCCATAAGCTCTTAGGGGTGGCGCATCTTGCATATGCGCCACTACTAACCTAAAAATGTAAGGAGAAAATTCTCAATACACAAATACACCCCCCTGTGGACCGCCTTTTCAGTTTGATAAAAATATAAAAGAAAATAATAGAAATGTTAAAAAAATAAAAGAAAATAAGATTCCCATGTGATATGTGGTCTAGTTATTAGGAAAATTTAGAAACATGAATTTTAACTTTTTTTGCAAAATCTCTCGAGAATCCATAAAATGGGTTTAACTTTTGCATACGAACTCCGATTAAAAAGTTTTTTATATGAAAAATCATCTACTCGAAAAGTTATATCCAAATTCAATCGGGGGTACCCCGTTGAATATTTTTAGAATCCTCAAAAACCTAACAGAAAAAAAAGTTACGGGCGTTTGAAGATCTAGAGCCAAAAAGTTGAAAAAATTCCAAAACTTATTAGTGGTGTATTTTGTATGAAATGCGCCACTAATAACAGAAAACATTAAAAATATGTTTTTTTTAATGTCCAAATAGGCTAGAGGACAAATCGAAAAGATTAAAAAAGTAGTTAGTAACATAAAAAATAATAAAAAAAACCATTAAAAAAACGTTCAAAATAGGCTTGCATGGGTTTCAAAAATTTTCAAAATGACCGATCGAGAAGTTTCAAAAAAATCTTGAAAATTTTAGCACACCCATGAACTTCAACAAGGTCCTAGACATCAACATGGTTTAATAAAATTGATATGATAGATATATCAACAAGTGCCTGCTAAGTGAGCTGAGGTGAGAGTTGAATAGAAACGAGAAGTAAAGCGCGTGATTAGGCGGGGACAGGATTCGAACCTGCAGTCTTCAGGTCATGAGCCTGATGAGTGTTGTGGATGGAGTAGTGTTGGGATGGGTGACCCTTCGGGAAGTTTGACCTCAGATTAAGCATAGTGACTGGTCATTAAGCATACTAACATGAGATTAAGATAAAATAAAATAAACTTTATCTATCCAGATCCAGATTCAAAATTCAAAATTATAAAACTAATAGTGACGCATTTTTAGAATGCGCCACCTATAAGGATCTTAGGGGTGCCGTATTCAAAATGCGCCACCCCTAAGCCCTTATTAGTGACTTGTAGTTAGTGGCGCATTTATAATGCGCTACTAAACAAAAAAAAAGAACGCCACTATAAAGGTATCCCCTAATAGTGCACCAAGCAATTGTCCAATAAGGCTCGCATGGATGCTAGTCCTATGAAGGCGCAACCAAAGAAGACAATTAATTGGCAAGCTAAAGAATAACCCCGCCATTCCCCTACTAAAGAAAGCATTGCTTGTTACTAAAGAGAAGTACTTTTAACCGAATATCTTGTTGCGATGCCTAATTTAAATGTATAATTTTATCTCTTTGACTTTATAGTGCCCCTTCTGTCATGAGCTTCGTGAGTCATTCAACTAGTTTCTTGGTGATGAATGATATTTTTACGAGAGAATTCCTTATTTGACACTGGTTTAAAATCATGTTCCTTATTTGACACTAGAGAAAATTTTCTTCCTTACATGACCTTTAATCTTAATTTGTTTCCTTATATGACACTATAGTGCATTTTGTAGAGGTAAAAAGACATTTTTACCCCTATGCATAATTGTTTGACCCAATTTTGTTTCAGTTCAACAAATTTCTTTTCATTTCATCATGCATACCCATATGAAGCAAGGAGATCCCATAAGTGTGTATGTCTATGGCACACACAAGACATAGAAAAAAGAAAAATGCCATGCAAATGTACATAGGACCATAATGCTATGCATGCATGTGTCAACCGGCTGCGTGTGTATATACGCGTATACGTAGGCGTAGCTAATTTTGTGTGCAACTAAACTACATACATGTGCTAGCCTAATTAGTACTAGCTTCGTATCCATCCGTACAATTAAACCACGTAGCTAGTTTTTTTTTTCATTTGTACCATGTGCAAGTCAACGGTCCAAAAGAGAAACCTATTTAGCCCGGAGGAACACGTTGAATCTTAGAAAAATCATCACAATCGAAAATCAGCTAGAACATATGAACGTTAATATGTTTACATACATACATACATACATACATACATACATACATACATACATACATACAACATACATACATACATACATACATACAGAAGTAGGATTGTAGAGTATTTACCAGACCTAACATGCAAAAAAAATTGGGTATGCAACACATACCCTTGAACTAGCCCGGCTACGCCTGTGATTTCTGGTCATATTATGCATAGGGGTAAAAATATCTTTTTACATATACAAAATACACTAGAATGTCATATAAGGAAACAAATTAAAATTAGAGGTCATATAGGTAATTTTTTTTGTCTAGTGTCAAATAAGGAATGTGATTTTAAGCGGGTGTCAAATAAAGAATTCTCTCTATTTTTACACCCATGGACCCCTTGTTTAAACTGGATAATGTTAGAGTTTCCAATATATTCACTCTGGTTTTATTACTACTGACTAACAAATGTGAAACATTGCATATCAGTCTATTTATTTCGTTGCTTCAGGGAATGGAGCAATGGGCTAGAAATCATGCTGAAGAAGGAAAAATCAAAGCCTTGACCTTTTGGAGCAAACTAGTAAGCTTGCACACGTGTAACCGTAAAAATAAATTTTCTTATTCTTTTTATATCATATTTTTAAAAAGAATTTGTAACATTATGAATAATATAGAAAGATTTTGTAGCATTATGAATGACATATGAATGAAATCTTCCACATATCAAATAAATATTTCGAGTCTATGTCTTATTAACAAAATTGTATGCTCATGACGCGGTTGCACATTAACAAAATTCTATGCTTGGCACATGATTGCACATGTGGGCAAATTTATAATTCGCAATAAAACGCCAGTGCGTTGCTACGGGAGATACATTTACAAACCATAAACAATTACGTTTCAACGATTTCATTGATTAATCTGAAATATAAAATCAAGATTATCTAAAAAAATCAATTGATAATTATGTGAATTAATTTTAATGAGATAAAGTAACATAATAATGCATTGGATTGAATTTACGAAAAGCATCTTCATATTTCATTTGCAAAGAAAAAAATTCATCTGATTTAAATTATACAAAGTAAATGTATTATACTCAGAGTAAAAAAGATGTTTAACTTACATAAAACACTCAAAAAACATCTCTTTAAAATTTGGTAGAAGAATAACAAGATTACATCCGAGCACACATGTTTAACTTACATGAAACGCTCAAAAAAATACAAAAGACTGTAAAAAACTTAGAGCATCCAACACTCAAGTTATAAGTATCCAACGAATCAACTTATGGCGGCAGCGGCTGTTCGGCGGGCAGTGTTGGGGAAGGGGCGGCGGGGGAGTGGTGGAGATGGGGCGGCGGGGGAGTCACGGGGAAGATAATCCTATACGACCTGGGTCGTACAAAACGATCGTGAGACCCGTTCCAATCGAAGACACTTGTCAAAACCAAATCTCAAAGCATGCAGACTGCTTATCCAGTGTTTCTTTAACAAATCGTGTTCCTAATCCTAAGTTTCTCACTCCCAACGCCCGTACCAAATCCCCTTTCTTTCTCCGGCTAACTCGCCGCAGCCACGGCCGCCGGCGCAGGGCCGCTTCTCTCCGCCGCCATCCACGACCATGTTCCTCGACGTGCGCGGAGAAGATCCTGATGGATGTGCAACCATATTTCTTAATCGATCCGTTGCCTCGTTCTCATCATCCAGTAGCGGTTGTTCCATTGTGCCGTGTCGCCGGCGGCGAGGTGAAAGTGTGGAACAGGCAAAGATGATTTGGATTAGAAGATGAAAGGACGGGAGGAAAGAAGTCCACATAACTCCCTGGGGTTTCATAAACTGGTCGGTTCACCCTCTAAACTAAAAACAGGGCATTTGACCCCCTGAGCTTTCCCAAACCAGGTAAACCATCCCCTCGCTCTGATTAAAATGGTTTTACAAGTGGTTTTGCTTACGTGGCAAGGTTGAACACGAACAGAGGTGGATGTCCCTCTGACGCACGAAGGCGTCATCCTTGTCATCATTGTCGTCGGCCTGCCGAACTCGTTTATGAGCTAAGAGAAGTAGGAACCAAAGTTCCGGAGCGCCGCATGGAATAGAGCAGAGACGAGCGTAAGCCTCCCCAGGATCGAGGCAGAGGCCGGTGAGGTGACAAGGCAGGGGCAGAGGCGCTCAAAGAAAATCCTTGTACAGCACCGCGTGCGTCACAACCGTCAACGGCGTCTACGACGATGAGCTCCTACTCAGCACCCGCACGGACGACGGAGACCTTGAAGGCCGAAGCAGAAGTCTGCGTATCTGGCCTAGTGTGTACAGGCCACTTGCGTATCTGGCCATGGAGCACGACCGCTGTCGTCTAGTGGCCATGTACATGCACCTATTCCGTGTGACGCCGGCGGCCACCGTCATGAAAATACACCCAATACCATTGCCCTAATTTTCTCGATGGATACACGCATACATGTACAAAGGCTGCATAAGTTAGCTAGCTATTAGCATGAGCACGCAAGCACGTAAAAAAGCGTGGGAAAGAGGATGGGATGGAAAGAATCGTGATTAGAGCGATTTGCTACTGGAATTCATTAGAGAATTAATTGACTTGTCGTGCATTAATTCTTATTGCTAAGTCTCATCTGTTAGAGAGGGTCTCATAATTGGTATGTTTAGAGGTGTTGTGCCATACAACATGGGAGTAATCTGGGTCGTTAGATTAACAACATTGAACGTACGAGATCAAATGGTCCAGCCCCTTTGGTGCTTTTTATATTAGTAGTAGATTGGGGCACTCGAACAACATAAGGAGGGTGCAACAACGTCCCACCACGCACTGTTGACGATCTCGCGACCATCACATTCGCGGCTCCTGTACATGACATTTGGGGTTGGCGGCGATTCTCATGCTAACGGCCATGGGGGCGTGCACGTCCCATCGGTATAGGCCACACAAGCCATAGTGACAGGTGGGCGCATTGGATGCCTCGCACCCCGCGAGGGTTGTGGCCTTCCCGGGAGTTGGGGCATCTCGTGTAACATTCTTCGAACCTTCGTACAGGCGGGCGCCGCCCGTGGTTGGTTGTGCTGCCTCGAGGAGGTCGAGGGGAACCGCAACTGGTTCCCGCAAGGTCCATTTGGAGGGGGGGGGGTACACAACCCTGCTCGGCACCCCCATCAGTGCCTGAGTGTTGGGAGGTTCGGGGTACCCCCGATTATCATGAGACCGATAGATGTAAATGTTTAATCCTTCAAATACATGATGACATTGTGACGCCCCCAAAATCAGACCGTGTACAGTAATCATACACACAGGGTACACGACTGAGATCAGGGTGCCACGGTGATAATATCACAGCACAACACTAAACACAAAAGGATAAACAAATATATTACAATAGAGGGGGGTCACACGGACCCGAATATATAAGTCATACAAGCCATAATATCTGAGTACATACATAGTTAGTCAAGTTTTTGCCTTAAGAAGGCTAGCACAAATCACATCAGAGATACAGAACGAAAAGGCGAGGCCTCCTGCCTGGGATCCACATAAATACTCCTGGTCAACGGGGAACTCGACGTCGTAGTAGGCGCCTCCGGGGTACTCCTGCTCCTGAGCTCCAACGTCGGCTGCAGCGGCCGATCAGGCAAAACAGTAAAGGAAATAAAGCAGGTGAGTATCTAGCATATCCGCGAGTCTTACGTCCGCTACTAAGCATTATGCATTGTATCAACGGAAAGAAGAGGCTGTATATAGTGGACTGAAAGTCAGAAATTCAGAGCAAGGGTAAGAAGCTAGGCCTAACGAAGACTAGCATCTTCCGACGATGTCTTGCAGCATGAGGTAAGAATCAGCCAACAGTTTATATAAAGCATAAAGTAACAATGCAGCAGAAGTTGCTGCAGCATTGTATAATAATAAGTTGTAATAATTAACAATGCCTCCGAGTTCACCTCCTCGACATCCCCGCGAGGAAGAGAACCCGGAACCATACAGTTTAATAATAGTTTCTAGTGGTAAGATCCAGCTTCAGCATAAAGCGTCCTGTTACCGTGGACACGGCTATTCGAATAGATTAATCTTCCCTGCAGGGGTGCACTCGTGTTACGCTACACGCACGGATCTCCAGTGTGGCGGGAACCTTGTTAGGGAACGCTCCACCGAGGCTATCCGACACTTCCTAGCCCATCTTTCAAACTCAACAGAGAGGTCATCCGCCGGTCTAAATCCTAAGTACGCCGAGCCTTGGACCCCAACCCGAACGTACTCATGCACGGTGCGTGGCTGGCCGGTGAAGTTGAGGCAAATCCAAATAAGACACCCCGCTCGAGCAAATAAGACAACACCACTTCCCGGGAATCAGCCCGCGGTACTGCTGACATCTGAAGAGTCCTCGGACGACACTAAGAAGCGGAGGAGCCCATAACTCGTAGTTCCCACGGGTAGGTAGTGCGTACATGGCATATAGCCAACTCAAGACATTCACTGAACCACTTAGCATTTTAATTAACCTGCGTGACAACCGTTATCGTTGCCTCGACTTAACAGACCCGCGGACAACGACAGCAGCCAGGACCACCAGTACATCGGTGCCTGCCCCGTCGTCCCACCAAGTCACTGCGGTTACCAACAAGGTGAACCGTGTCCTTACCTTGTCTCGCGTGTGCTCCTGGAGGAGCTCGACTTTCGTGGGTTGGTAACTCTCGCGGCCAACGAACAGGGGCCAAGCACACCGGTACACTGGTCGTACCCTCCCTGTCGTCCCGTCGCAATACCTCTCGCGGGCACCGTTGAGTCGCCCGACTTCTTACCTTTAAGGACAATCGTCGTTCAAGACCCTATGGCGGTAAGACAAAGTCAGCCTCGAGTGGAGTACAAGGATTACTCCTTGACAGCTCACACTTGAGGTGACTAGGCATAACCCAGATAGGGGCCTTAGACGGTGTCTGCATTATACCGTACCTGTGCAGTTATAATATTTGTATCCGCATTCACTCCCCTGAGTGATCACGGCCCTCTATCTAATCCTAGCTAACAATGCGCAGGGCTCACTGCTGAATAATGCATAATAATAATAATAGGCAGCCTAGGATAAAGGAAGGCACATCAAGGGGCGACAAAAACAGGCTATGCAATTGAATAGGATTGTAACGTAGCAGCAGCAGTAACAATGCCTAGTGCAAGAAATGTACGGAAAGATAGGCGATATCTGGGGAAGAGAATGGCTCTGCTTGCCTGCAAGCTCGACGGTAGTAGTAGGGTCGTCGACGACGTAGTCGTACCCAGCAGCGGTGTAGTCGACGGCAGCAGCGGGGTCTACCGGAGATTAAGGGGGGGGGAAGAAACAATAAATACACAACAATAATAGCAATACAAATGCAAGACATAACAGATGAAATGTAAACGGGGTTCTAACGCAGTGCAATGCAATATGCTCGGAGCGGGAATTCATCTGGGGATGAACTACCGGCTCCGGGTGTCTACCGGACAGGGTGTCCGGAGGGGGAAGGATCAAGTCGGAGGTGTCGTGGTTACCGGAACAACATAAGGGGGGTGTATCCGTGTTCGTTGAACCATTCCGGACAACTTTCGTGTTCGGAATAAATTCAACCGGGCACTCTAACAATACCGGAAAATTTATCGGACAGACGGTCCGGAGGGGGAAAGTTCGATGTTCGTTGTGTTAGAGGGGTGTGGTAGACATATGGATAGCGTATTCGTATTCGTTATATTTTTCTGATCAACTTTCATGTATAAATTTTTGAATCCGAGTTACGGTTTAAAAGTTATTGAATTTCAAAGTTTAAATCAATTTAAATGATTTTCTGGATTTCTTTTATTATTTATTCAACATTATCCAAAACATTATCCACAACATTATCCAGAACAGTGCTGACAAGTGGGACCCACATGTCAGCCTCTGTTATTTATAAAACATTTAATAAAATTAGAAAAATGCCCCCGGACCCACATGTCAGTGACTAGATTTTTAATAAACCTATTTTAATAAACAAAATGACAGGTGGGGCCGAGGTGTCATTGACTCCAGTGTTAACAAAGCATGTTTACTTAACTAAATGACCAGGGGACCCGCATGTCAGTGACTCCTAGTGATCTGATTAACCCCTAATTAGCCACGGGGGGCCCGCCTGTCATCCTCACCGGAGGGCTCACCGGAGCCCGCCGCCAGCGAGGTCGACAAGGAGCTCGCCACAGGGCATGGGATGGGGTGTGGAGGGGCTCGTTCGGCGTGGGCGACCAAGGCGCGTCGAATGGTGGTGGTGGCCTCGCCGGAAGGTGACCGGAGCGACGACGGCGACGTGCGCAGCGGCGGAGCCGAACGGGGCGAGGAAGACGACGACGTTCTAGCGCACGGGAACGAAGGGGAGATAGCGCGTTCGACTACTGGGAGCAGCGCGAGTGCAGTGACGCGCTTGGCCTGCCATACGCGGGCTCCAGGCCACGGCGGCGACCTCGCGGACGGCGACGAGCTTCGGCTCCAATGATGGAGCGGGCTACGGCGGGAGAGGAGGGGAGCGAGCGCATGGGGAGTGTGGCCGAGCTCACCAGGAGCGCGTGGAGGAGGGCAGTAGGCTCGGGGGAGGCTCGACGACGCGGGAATTCGACGGCGATGTCGCGGCGGCGCCGGAGGGGAACGGTGGCGTAGTCGTCGCTGCCGGGCCCCGCGGTTCGATTCCTCACGGTGGGTGAGGTAGTCGACGTCGAGGCAGCTCCTGGACAACACGGCGAGGCGGCGTGAGCACGTTGGCCGCGCTTGGCCACGGCAATGGCGACGACGGCCCCGGGCGGTTCTTTCCCCGTCGAGCGCGAGGTGAGGGGGAAGGGGAGAAGGGGTGGGGGTTGTCGAGGGAGCTTCTGGGGTTGGCCTTATCGCCTCCCCGGTCGCAGGGAGCAGGTGAGGGAGGGGAGGCTCCAGCGGCGCCCGTGGCCACGGCTGCGCCACGGCGTCGAGCAGGTGGCCGACATGACGGGAGCAGGTGGGAGGTGGAAGACGGGCCGGGGTGGCTGGGCTGAGGTGGGCCTCGCCCTGGGCGGGTTTTAAGTCTTTTCCAAATTGTTTTGATTTGCTGCTTATTCTATTTCTTTCTGTAATTGATTTATTAACCCTAGCATTTTTTGTAAAAGGTTATTAGTGTTTGTAAATTAGAGTTACATATTACTAAGGTGCCACAAAATTTTTTGCAGCAAAAGAAATTCATTAGATATTTATTTTAAATATTAAATGCCCAAAGTAGGGGTTTTAACCTACTGTTTGAATTGTTTAGAATTTTATGCAACTCCAAAAATTACCAAAGTTGGTCCAACATGATTATAATGATTTTAGGAAATTTTAAAAAATAGTTCCATGATTTTTGGAACAACTTTATTTGAGCACTTTTGTTTTATTTTCCATTTAAAGTAGTTTCAACTAGGGTTTGGTTTGTTATATGAGCAAGGTGCATTTGGCTTTGGATTTTGATCCCAAGGGCTCAAGTACATGGTGCATAGGGTGTTGATCAAACACAACAAGGTTTGATCATTAGCATCACAAAGTTTTCTCAAGTACAAGGGGGATCAAACAGTGATAATCCAACAGTGATGATCAACAGTGATGATGATTACTGTTACAGCAACTGAGGGTGTTACAGACATCACACTCGAGGTGCAGGAGGAGGTAACCGCTTTTATGCGGCAGATGGAGAGCGGACATCTTGAGGACTACAAGGTGTTTACATTTACACTGCTATCATTTGTATACAATCATTTTATGTTGCTCATGGATGCCTCGCATACTAAACCGAGGCCAAGGGCTTCACCCCACACCAACCTATGCGTCATGCGCATGTGCACCTAGAGAGATGACCTATGTGCCACCACCTTCGTCGCAACATCAGATGGACGCGCATAACATACCATCAGCTTCATCGCAACATCAGATGGCAGCATAGAATATGCGTCCTCCTCCTTCGTTCCAGCCTGGTAGCTCGTCTTGGTACCATAATCAGATGGACTTACATAGCTATGCACATCCTCACTTCCAAGTCAGTAGCTCATCCTGGCAGCAACACATTGAACCGCGTGTGTCCTCGCCTCTTATCAGTACTGTCTCATTTTTAACCGGTTATCATAATGAGTGCTTCGATGAGATGATCTATCGCAGTTATGGGTCTCAAGCTGTGTTTGAGACTCCATCACCACAACCTACACAAGAGACACATGCCAATGATGATGAGTGTGTACGATAAAGGTTTTCGCCAGCATCATGGATCTGCTCAGCGGCTATCGCTTTTCAATCCTCGGCAAAGGAGACCACAAACCCGTCCACGTCGACATAATTTATATGATTAGCTATATAAGAGACTGATATGGTTAACTACGTATGCGACTGTTATTATTAGTTGTGTGTGAGACATATTTGTATTCGACTTATTTATTTATGGGATATATTTGTATACATCTTATTTATATGCATGTTGGTTTGAAACTAGAACACAATGTGCGTGAAGCTAAATGGTGAAAAAATTAACGTAAAGCACACAAAAAACACAAGGAAAAAATATGGACCAATTTTTTTAAAAGGTTTTTGGTTTGATAAAAACCAAAAAGCCCATGGCATTCATTTCCTATATGGGCCTTGACATGGAAAGCCTGCTGCCAGCACGGCCCAGATCGACAAGTACTTTTTGATTGAGGAGCGACCAAAAAGCCTGCTATCGGCCTAGGCGGGTTGGACGGGTATATAGTTTTATTTTTTGCAAAATGGTATATGTTATTTGAATTTTTTTTTAAATACTCTCTTTGATACATAATAAGTGTCGCTCATCTAGTACAAAGTACAAAATGAACTACAATTATTATAGATCAGAAGGAGTAGTATTTAAATAAAATAATCCAAATGCCAAGTAACCAAGTTTTCAAAAAATTAATAAACAAGCACCCTCCATACATGATACATCACACATCAGCAGCAGTACGGTAGTACGGCCGTGCATGCCCAGTACTCACCAGGTACGAGTACTAGCACAGTGGCAGGCCGGCAGCAACGCAACAAGAACAGTAGTACGTCTAGTGTTCCCCCGAACGGTAGCACCGAGCGAGAGTAGCTGGCGACTGGAGCAACAACACAAGTTCGTGGCTTCGTGCAGTGTTTACTGTTTTCCCGGCGCTCTCCCTCTTCGTAGATCAAGGCTTCTTTGGTTCCTAGGAATTCTAGAGGATAGAGGACATGAATTTTATAGGAAAATTTTCTTTGAAACCCTTTGGTTTGCAGGAGTGGATTCCTATTACTACGAAGGATAGGAACAAATCTTTCATATTTTAAAAGTAAAAAAACATTAACCTAGACTCAATGAAAATTTTCCCATCCTATGAGTCAAATAACATTCCTCTTTTTATAGGAAGATGCCATCTCATTTCCTATGATATTCTTATCCTATGAACCAAAGAAGACCCAAACAATTTGGGCTTGCATACTCAAAATTTCAGCTTGTTTGGTTAAGAGCAACCCAAGTAGAACCCGCAACTTTTTCAACCCATAAAATCATTATATGACTCGCCGTAAATCTAATTTGCGGGCAGATCTTCGCAATGCAGAATAGAAACCACATAAAATGTACGCTAAATTTAAACATTGTTCCGTTACATCACATCATCAGAGCTCACAGGAGTTCATCATGCACTACAAACTAAAACACAAAACCTAGAAAGACTGTAGGTGGTGGGCATCGACGACGGTGCGGCAGATGCGGCATCTGATCATAGATTTCGGATGTAGCGCACGCACGCCCTTGTACTCACCGTACGCGACCTCGTACGCCTCCCAGGCGACAGGTACGACGGTACCCTTTCGACCGGTTGCTTCCGTCGCATTGGCGGCGGTGAGATCCATCTCGGTGCCATAGAGCTTGGAGGTATCCGACGCGAGGTGTTTGCCGAGCTGGAGGAAGCGCAGCCACGTGCGGTTCCCGTTGTCGTCGTTGCCGCTACCGAATGGGAAGTACGCGTGAAGGGTGGAGCCTTGGGTCCCGGCATCACACCTCCCTCCGCAGTAGCCTTCATTTCCTCCATGTCACGATCACCATCCGCACCACTAGCCATTGAATTACTTGCGGGAGTTGGGGAAGAAAATGATGGAGAGAGGGAGATTACGGCTGAGAGGGGGAGGAACTTTGCGGGACAGCAACCCTAAAATCCCCTCCCCCCCTTGTACAGTGGAAATAGCGGCGGAAGATGTCGTTTGCGGTTTGCCCGCATATTTTTTACGGATCGGGAAACTATGTGGTATCTGATCAGATCGGAATACTCGCAAACACGCTACAAAATGTATATATGTGAACCAACTGTGAGAGAGCGGCTCTCTAAGAGTTGCTTTAACTGGGGTACAAAATGAATTTCCTAAGTTTGTTACATAAATCAGACAAGAGATAGTAAACATGACAAACAAACGAAAATTGTCTTTTCGACTACCTCGGTTGTCCGGGTTCTCGTTTCTTTGTTTCTGTGCCCACCTTTACTTATGCTAGCATGTTTTTATTGTGCACTGATTCTTGTTGATGGGAATGTAGGCAAGTGAGCGACTTTCAATGCTTGAGGACAAGATGCAAGTTTTTATTGGAGCATTTGTCAATGTTTGTAAATTTTTATTTCTTTTTCATTTTTTTTGTTTTTTTACTCATGAGAGAGTGAATGCTTCCAGGAGCAGAACAACACTTTCGTTCTATGGACCCTTTTTCTCTCAGAGGTGAAGATTCTATTCTCGAGCTCAAATGCACTTTTGAGCAGTGAAATAATGATTATTTTGAAATTTTTGGGCATAAACATAGTTGAATGTTCTAAATACATCTAATTTTTTGTGAAGAAAAAACATTTCTAATGCTCTAGAAAACAATATCAAAGCTAAAAAAACTTTATTTGAAAGCATTATGAAATTCTGGTATTGCTATTTTACCAAGACCTTCACAAATGTCATTATGGATTTTTTCACTTGAAAAGAAAACTAAGAAATGTTTGTTGTAAAAATTAGTTTTTATTTATTTATTGTATTCATAAAGAAACGTTTGAGCTCGGGATGTTTTTTGAACGGTCACTGGGGGGGGGGGGAGGGAGTCCCCACCTGAATATATTTCCATCCAAACGGTATTACATCAGAGTCCGGGGGGGGGGGGCAGTTAGGAAGGCAAACCAGGACCTGGCAGCATCCCTTAGAGTTACATTTGAGAACCAAAAAACCCACAAAGAGAGCTCTTCTACATTATTCCGAATAATGTCTTTTGAGGAGAGGGTGTGATGTCTGAAGGTGGTGGAGTTCCTTGCGTCCCAAAGTTTCCAGAGGATAGCGAGGGCCACCGTGTTCCAAACTTTAGGGCACAGACCATGGGGTAGCTTGAGAGCCCAAATCATTTGTGTCGAGGGGGGACTGGCAGCGTGAGGTCTTGCCAAGCTTGGATAGCGTGAGAGCAGCGGGGAGGATAGATGATCAGTGTCCAAAAAGGGGTCGTCGCACGATGGGCAGGAAGTAGAGTCTACAATTGTCTTGCGGAGAAGGTTGCCCTTGGCGTTCAAACGATCCCTGAATAGCAGCCAAGCAAATATCTTAACCTTAATGGGGGCCTTAGAGATCCAGATGAATGGTTCGTTCGGGTCCTTTGTTTGTTCCTGCATGGTTAGAGCGTAGGCAGAGCGGGCAGAGAAATGCAAGCCATTAGTGAGTAGCCTTTCATCATTTGGCGGGGAGGGGCGATCACTCTGCAGAATCAACAATAGAACTCCCAGCTCCGTAGAGGCGGACAAGGTAAGACGGTACTTGAGATTAGCAAGTAACCCACTTTCCGTAATATCAGCCACTAAAGCCAGATCATGCAATGAATGTGAGAACATGTTCGGGAACATTTGTTTGAAGGGTGTGTTTGTGATCCACCTGTCGTACTAGAAGAATGTAGAGATGCCATTGTTCGTAAGTACAGTAGTTATTTCTCGAAGTTTTGGTAGTTGCTTGTTAATTGTTTTCCAGAGGAAGGAGGGTCTATAAGAGGGTAGGGCTATATTAAGTGAGTACCGTGAGTGGAACCAGGAGATCCAGGGGAGATTGTGGTTTTGTAGGAGCTTGTTAGCAATTTTCATAAGGAGGCAATTGTTTTGGATATGTAAATTTTTGAAGCCAAGTCCCCCATGTTGTTTAGGTTTGCAAACATCAGCCCAAGCGACAAGGCATTGGGCCCCCGTACAAGTGTTTTCGTTAGTCCAAAAGAAGGCACGTCTGAGGGCGTCTAGTTTTTTAATTGTTTTGAGGGGAATAAGAAAAACCGACATGTAGTAGACTAAAAGGGAGTCGAGGACCGAATTGATGTAAGTGTATCTTGCTCCTTTTGTCCGGAGGGAGGCTATCCAGCCTTGGAGGAATTTTTGGAAGGAGGAGATTAAGGGGTCGAAGGCATTGCTGTGGAGTTTGTGGGGGGAGAGGGGTAGTCCTAGGTATATTTGGGGGAAAGAGGAGATTTTGCAAGTCATGTTGTTAGAAATGGATTGGGCTATGCAGGGTCGGTGTGGATGGGGACAAAAGCAGTCTTGCCTTACTTGTCTCTCTTGTCTTATTTCCAGCTTGCCTTACAAAGAAGTATCTTCTGGGTGAAGGGGTATCGGTCTAGGATGAGTTTACCCTTTTCACCCGTCTTTATATGTATAAAAAATAGAACCGAATCTATGCAAGTTGACGAGAAATTCTTGGGAGCAAAGCTGGCCACATGGGCCGGTCAAAAGGGCCAGCACGGTAGCCCGGTTTGTTTGACCCGGCACGATAAGAGCCGTGCCGTGCCGACACGTTACTGTTGAAGGGTCGTGCCTGGGCCTAGAGGCTGGGCACACGGGCCGGCACGGCACAACCTTTTTTTATATAACATCCTGGGCGTAATATATTTATAAAACGTCTAAATAGAAAAAAGAAAAACAGATAAACTGGCGTGACAAGCGGACCAACGGGCCGGCCCGTATAAGCTTGGGTCGTGCCTGGGCCTAGCGTAGCGGCACGCGTGCCGGCACGGACGACCCGTGAAGCAACCGGGCCGACGTGGGCCGTGCCGCGCCTGACTCGTTTCGTGCCGTGTCGGGCCGGCCCATGTGGCCAGCTTTGCTTGGGAGCACACACTCTGGGAGAATGAGCTTCATCGCCATGGCCGGTGCACGAGAATCGACATGCCCATGCCCTAGCCCTACTACTACTACTAGGCTCGGCTACGTGCAGCGCACCGCCCGGTTGACCACGGAGCGCTGTTCCACGTTCATCCGTGCCACCAGCAAGTCAGCGAGCTATGGCTACGCACGCACATAGCCCGCCAGCCAGCCATTCTGCAGCTGCTTCTGCTCACTCCGTCGTCACCCGTGAGCCGGCCCCAACATTTGCTGCATGGCGCTGTCAAACTCATTACAGAGGCACAGGATCCAAAGAACAGATGGCCGGCCGGTCGACCGATCAGTGGCGCAGCGCAGGCCCTCCTCCAGTCTCACAGATCCTTGCTAGGCCGGGCCGTCCATGGCCGTGGATGCCAACACAGCAACGCATCGCAAGGGCAAGCTAGACAGAGAAAGAGATAAGTGAAGAAGAACGTGAAGGCTTCCGATCCTCTTGTCTTTTGCCTGACCTGACACACGAGAGCTCTGTGTAAACGCCACAGGCTCGCAGTTACTCATACTGCGACTCGTTTTTATTAAAAAAAAATCTCTGGCCGAGCATAGTGTTGCTGCCATCCATTCTGGCTCGGTTTCTTCTTCTGGCCCTGCGGCCTGCGTCAGCAGCCTCCCCGCTGCACCGTTGCAACAGTCTATATGTAAGTGCAGCAGCATGAGGTGGCCGCAGTAGATAAGACGTTTCTGAATTCTGAACTCAGTGCATGCCGCAGGGTTTGTGTTTCTAGCTTTTCTTCTGCGTGGTCGTTTTAATTCGTTTCATGCCATGCAGTAGATTATACAGTAGTGATGCGCCGGAGTCCAAAAGCTTCGTTCCAAGAGATGCTTCCGCGTCCAAGCCATGGAGAGAGAGCACAGGCTTTATCAATTATCATTGTCGTGGTTAAATTCTCACAGCTGTCTCAAAGTAGGCCTCGCTCCCCGTTTCATCTGTCAGAATGTGTTTCTAGCTTTCTCCTGCGTCATCGTTTAACTCATTTCATGCCATGCAGTATCATTTCATGATTAAATCTACAACTATTACCTCCGCAACGTTAAAATCTACGTATATTCATCAGTTCATCAGAGAATAATCGGTAATATGGCGCACATCCATGGATGGAACAACCGATCCCACTATGGCCGGTGAAAACACCCTAGACTTAGCAGCACACACAGAGCACAAACAGGATGCTAGTTAATTTGGCGAGTTCAGAGGGACATAAGTGGGCACCATGTCACCATCAGGTACCTCAAGCAAAGCATCAGCACCAGGGTCAGAGAATGGCAATGTAATCAATGTGGACGCACTGTTCCCTCGCCATTTTTGTTCTCGATAGACTAGGCAATGCATTGCTGGATTAGCACTGTGCTCTGCATCAGAAGCAAGAGCTGCGCCCAGGACACGCACAAGGCAATCTGTTCGCCCATGGGAGCACCTAGCTGCTCCTTCCTCGTGCACTGTAGGAGTAGCCTGTGGACACGCACGTAGCAAGAATTATTGGGCGTTGGTGTACGTGCACCACATTCATTTCCTTCTCCTCGACGTCGTCCATGTTCAGGTTCAGGTTCAGCCCGTGCCTATGGTGCTACATATATAGAGAGTAAATGTATGCATGCTGCATCAAGAATTCAAGATGGATCGGCCTTACTAGTTTGCTTCTGCAGTGTGCAACTATTTAGCACGTCTTTTGGTTTCCAGAAGTTTTGATCAACTTCATGGAATTCTTATATCGGAACATGCATGAGGTGCATATAAATTGCAATTTCCTCTCCTTCCAATCTGTCCCATGAACTGTTATCTAGAAGAGCAGGATGATCGTCAGAAATTCCCAGAATTTTCCTTCCTTTTCTTTCATGGAAGGCATGCAGTTAAGTTGCTTGCAGAGAATGGATGTAAGCATCTCGACGTGCCGGCCTGGACGCAGGCAGAGCCACTTACTGATCATGGGACGCGCACAGTACTACAATTACTTTCGTGAACAGGTCTACAACCACACGTAGCTTAAAGAGAGATGGAAGCAGCTTGCACATCACGAAGCAGTTCGTTTCTCCGATGCGCACCTGGCATGCACGAGGTCAACAATCCTGTACGTGCGCGTCGGCGCCCTTGAAGGGCATCGAAATAAATTTGGTGCATAACAGATGATGATCAGAATGCCTACTGTGCATCAGGAATAAATTGGAGTACTATGTAGACTTGAGTATGGTCGATGGGGTTGTAATTGCGCATGTTCGTGTACGGCTACAACTTTGTTGTCGTGCCGCTCGCATGCATGCAATCATGCGCTATTACATTTGGTCTTGGCGGCACACAGATGATGGGAATGCCTACTGCATGAAATGGCCTGTGATCAAAACCTAAAACCCTGACCGATCCCCTCGCGAGCGCACAACACTGTACCAATACCAACACAACCTGCAGGCTTATCATTCGATCGCCTGTCCAATATTTGGTGATCCACCAACGCTAAAGCCTGGTCTGGTCCATCCGTCAGCGTAAACAACAATCTCGCCCCATCAAATCAAATCCAAATCCAAATCCAAGCGCGCGCGCCGGCTAGAGTGTCCGAAAGCTGCAATGCAATCCCTCTCATCATCATCCGCTCAATTCTCAAATTTAAGGCGATCGATCGATTAGCGTTTGACCCGTACGTACAAAAGCTGCCTGGGAGGCCCCCCTCCCTCCACGCTTTTTCGTCGACGCGGCGGCAGTAGCTCAAGCGGCAGAGGCGGCCAGGCCGGAGCCGGGTCCGGCGCGGCAGCACTGCTCGCCGTTGCAGGCAGGCAGGTGCAGTTATTGCGCGGCAGTATCGGCGCATGCGATGCTCGCTTGATGAAGCCCTGCCGAAAGTCTAGCATGTCTATACATGGCTAATTTTCACTTGTCATGAATACAACCGTAGTGCGCCGCTGCTGCCGCTGAAAACGGACCGGTCGACCTCATCATCGAGTAAACAAAGCGACGGTAATGAATCGACTAAATTACCAGGCCAGTCGAGATGGTAAAAAATGAAAAGTTAGGGAAGGGTGGCGCGCTGATGGGTGGGACGGGTGGTCTGCCTGGCTCTTTTGAGAGAGCAGCACCGCAAAGCGCGCGACGTGACATGCTGCTACACGAATATCAGTGACGCGCTGTGTGCGTGTGTAAAGACTAAAGAGAGAGCATGGGCGCTTGGTACTAGGATGTTCCACGATCATGGTAGCATGATGACCACCAGTGGCGAAGCCAGAAATAATTTCCAGGTGTGGCGAAGTTTGTGAACGAAAAAATCATCTCACTCAACTATCAAAGATCTCACTAGAATAGTTTGATGTTCAACAAATACATATAAAATCTAAAAGTTATCTAAATACCTCAGTTGATGAAGGTTACGCATCATCTATATTAACTAGACGGACATAAGATAACCTATAAAACATAAAAATCATAGATAAAACATGAATTAGTAACTAGCATGATATAATGGTACAAATACATTAGTAACTAACTGCTAGCGCCACTAGCTTTCGCAAAAATACTCTTTAAATCTGTATAAAAACTCATGAAAACTAATTTGTTAGTCTTTCGACAAAAAGAGCAGTTCATGTGATTCAAAAAATTAACATGATAAATTGACATGTAAACAGATGCAACTATAAGGAAGAAGCAGAAGAAAATTACCTTTCATTACATACTTAATTCTTTTCTTGGGCGGCATCTGAATTCTAAAGTTCTGAACACCATCGCGCAGATTAGCCAAGTCTCCAGGCGCCGCCTCGCCACTCACGGACTAGTCCAGTCGCCGGCTGCCGCCTCAAACGGCTCATAGGAGCGTATGCACCCATTAACTAGTAAAAGAAAAAAAATAGTAAAAAAATTGAAAAAATCTGAATTTTTGTGGAATGCAATATGCTCATGCGTGTGACATCCGTGCAAAATTTCATGGTATTTCGACATTCGAATTCCAAAAACCCATGACCATCTTGATTCTTGATGAATAGTGTCGTTTTCCAAAAACCCTCATAGTTCCAAAATTTGTCATTTTTTCCGAGGATTACTCGAATGTTCAAACTTCACGAATTTTGGCATGGACTTCGCACACATGACCATCTTGCATCATACAAAAAATCTGAATTTTTTGGTTTTGTTTACTTTTTAAAATGACGTTCTATTGCTAATGGAAGCAAATGCACCTATGACCCAAAAAACCGCGTCCTAGCATATATATACTAGTATTAATACCGGCAGCTTAGGTATGGCGGCTGCCAAACCACGCCATATTGGTAGCTTCGCCCCTGATGACCACCCCCAACCCAAATCCTCTCGGCGCATAGACTTCTCTTCTCTCAGTAAAACCTGTGGGGGCCAGGGCCAACCAACGCCCACCAGCCACTCTGCGGCACTAGTGATATAAACGGCTTGACTTCTGCTCTAGCCGGCCGTAGTTGCATACTTGCAGTTGCAGCTAGCTAGATAGAGAGTGGTGAGGCGAGGAGGAGAAATGGAGGTGACGGGAGGAGGAGAAGGGCGGAAGCTCCATCACGTGGGCGGCAGGGTGCAGATGGAGGCCAGCCCGGAGCGCGGCAGGCCGGCGTACGCGTCGTCGGTGGCCACGGCGAGGTCGGCGCCGGCGCGGCCCATGCGGCGGGTCCAGATCATCTACTACCTCTGCAGGAACGGCCAGCTCGAGCACCCCCACTTCATGGAGCTCGCGCAGCATCCCCACCAGCCGCTTCGCCTCAAAGGTACGGTACCACTCCTTCTTCTTCCATCTACTACCTCTGCCCAGGCTTTTGTTTCTAAGGACTGTAATGTGCTAGTAGCATGACTGATCGATGCTCCGTTTCGTTTCTCGTTTTGATTTGTCGGTGCGAAGATGTGATGGACAAGCTCACGCTGCTGAGGGGCAAAGGCATGCCTGCTCTCTTCTCATGGTCTTGCAAGAGGTAGGTTATCTACTCCTTCCTTCTTATGTTGTAATGAGCTCATGGTCATGGGGTATGGGACATTGCTGCAACTTAACTTACTCGTGGTTTTGCATTTGAAGGAACTACAAGAACGGCTACGTGTGGAACGACCTCTCGGAGAACGACGTGATATACCCGTCCGACGGCGTCGAGTACGTCCTCAAGGGCTCCGAGATCTTCCCCGGCTGTTCTTCCGGTAACCATCATAATAATCTCTCTACTGGTATCACTTAACTGAATCTAGGCGAAAAAGGACATGACTTGCATGAATCATGACGCATGTAAAGCAACAACTTCTTCTTCTTCCTCCTAGCGTGAGAGATGAGTAGCTTCAAAATAAATTATTGGTCCTTTTTTCCGTAGAAAAAACAAGCCGTCTTTTCCTTCTTTTCGCCCCTCTGCTTCTCCCTGTTCTCATTGTCAACTCGTTTTCAAAATGAATGAATGGTCCAAAGAAGCTGGTACGTAAAAATAAAGTACACCATCTTACAGCTTGCACGTTGCCTTCCTGCACCCGCATCGTAAGTCGCGAGGACTTTATTACCCAACGGCACGAACGCTAGTAGAATTCCTTGCCCCGTTTTTCTCCATGAGGTTTTAATGCATCTACGGCAGGGTGCCACCAGAAGTCCATCATGCTGTTGCATTGTCTCTGAAATGAAATCTGAATTTATGTTGCAGTAGTACAGTGGTCACTGTCCGACTGATTTCTTGTGTGTTTCTGAAACCAGCCGTTGCAGCGGATCGGTTCCAGCACCTCCGGGTGACCGACCGGTCTCCGACGAAGCCGCCGCTGGCGCTCCCCCACAGCCACAAGCAGTACGTCGACGGGTACCGGGACGACGCCGCCGAGGACCCCGAGGACGACGAGCTCGGGTACCCGTACCACCGGCGAGGCGCGGCAGCTCGGCTGGTTGGACAGAACAAGCCCGTCTCGGCCCGCACCAGCCGTGGCCACCCCGTGGAGCTGCCCGTGGAGGAGACCTCGCCGCCGTCGTCGACGTCCTCTGACAAGCCGCCGCCGCCGCAGCAGGCGAGCCGCTGCGACGAGGCCGAGCCGAACAGGACGGGCTCGATGCTGCTGCAGCTCATCGCGTGCGGGGCGGTCACTGCCGGCTCGGCCAAGTGCGGCGGCCGGGCAGAGCCGAGGCGGAGCTGCGGGCTGGTGAGCCGGCTGTCGTCCCGCGCCGGCGCGGAGGATGACGACGAGGAGGAGGAGGAGGAGGCGGCTGGCGGCGAGCTGAGCCGGCGGTTCGGGCGCATGGGGGCGGAGGAGAAGGAGTACTTCAGCGGCAGCATCATCGTGGAGAGCGGAGGCCGGGGCACCCCGCTGCCTGCCTCCTCGCTCAAACGCTCAAACTCGTACAACGAGGAGAGGTAATTAAAATAATTCGCCTCTCTTGCAACCATTAATCATCCTCCGTCATTTTAAACGTTCATCCTTCGTTTGTCACCACACATGCACGAGGACATATGCTCTGTTTGAAGTAGTGAGATGCAGTGGTTCGGAATGACGGTGTCGGACGCACATAAGTTTCCCTTAATTAAGCTCGCTCGTCTTGTCATGTCTACGGGCCATCTGCCACTCACTGGTCACTGCTTGCAATTAGGGTCATGTCATGTGGACGTACTTAGCCCACGAAGCTTGGTCTTTGGCCATGGCAGGACACGGAGGTCAAAAGTTGAACATGCATGCACGTCCTTGCTGGTCCTGAAAAAACGAAGAAAAAAAAAGGTTTTCATGCATGCATGCATGCATGCATGTCGTGGCTTGTTTTTACGAAGCCAGCCAAAGCGCCAAGCATTGCATGGTCCATTGGTCGGTTCACGGTTCTGGTACAAGTACCATATGGCACGCAGCACAGGCATTATTGCCGGGAAGTAAGTACGTACGTATCGAATGTGTACTGTTCCATGGATTCCCGTTGGCTGTCTCTGCTGTACTGTACGTTTAGGCATGTCAAGTTGAACGTCTAGCGTAGCCTGCTGCATCCCGTTGCACTGTGCATCCACGGATCACTATCCTTATTAACTGAGTATTTGTTATCACTACGGATAGAAATATGTTTTGCATGATTGCTGCATAAAATGAATGGTTTTGTGTTTGACTTCAGGAGCTCGAGGCTGTGCGTGGGGGCGATCGGCGAGGGAACGGCGGACGAGAGGATGGTGGTAGGGGAGGAGGGGATGGTGAGGGGAAGGTGCATCCCGGGGGGAAGGAAGAGGCAGCCGCAGCAGCAGAAATAGGCGCCTTGGCCTCGGCTTGGTTGTTATCCAGAGTAATCTGCTGGACACAGAGCATCTAGTTGTGATAGCAGCAGTGCTTAGTAGTAGTAGTAGTAGTAGTATCTCTGCTTGCGTGTTATGTAACATGGCTTAGCTAGAATATATGTTGAGTAGTAGCTAGTTCGGTGTTGCACCTATTTCGCGGCGTCAAGTCGGTGTACGCATGGCACTTAATTTTGGAGTATATTGATGATATGGACTGGTAGCAATGTGGTTAGGCTTTCATTGATTCTACTTTCCATTGTGCACGTACTTCTCAGGCCTAGGCATCTTTAACACGGACCCTCAAACCTTTCGGTTTTCTTTCGGATCGATTATCCGAATCAATTTTATTGTTCTATACGCTTTTGTATCCGTCCGTGATTTATTTACATGTTCATTTTTTCCCCAAATCTGATCTAAACTTAGGGTGACTTTGTGGAAGTTTGGACATCAAATACGTCCCATTCTGAGGAAAGTCACCTAAGCTACAGTGGCCTAACTTCCCTCTTTCACATCCATATGATTAAGACTAAAGTAACTTGAATTAATTTGTAAATTACAAATATAATGCACACTTTCACAGTAATGACATACAAATAGAGTTATGGTGAAATCAAATTAAATTAATATTATTTTCTAGCTACAGTAAATATGTACAATGTCTGCTACAATTTAATCCATACACAGACTTTGCTTCTTTGTCTTACACAGATTTAGACTGTAGCATACCTGACTTTCCTTGGTAATGTTAGAGGGTTCAGTTCCCATTCTGACCGCTTCACACAAAAGAACTTTCATGCCAAAAGTATCTTTGCTTCATTTGCTCGTATTCATGCTGGTCATCTCGCTCCAGAACAAACGTGATTGGACGGCATTGATTTCGGTCAGAGCAACGTGATCGATCACTGAAGCGCTGCCTCCGTTCTCCGAGATGACGGAGACACGCCAGATGTGCCAACTCCGTCCGCATTGAAGTTGCCCGTGTGTATATAATCACGGCTTTGGAACCGTTCACACCCCTAAACCACACATATTTTCTCTCCCACACTTTCCTTATGCGCGCTCTGTCACCGCCATCGATTTGGATGATGAAGTCCTGGTTCTTCGAGCTAGTCGGCAGCGCAGTGGTGCCAGATCACCAACGGAGTCCTGGAGGCGCCGCTGCAGATCTCCAAGCCCTTCCTCCACCACGGCACTCGGGTCCTTCGACAACGAGATCACCGTCTCGTTCGGCAATGAGGAGGACCAGGCGTTGCAACCAACACAAGGCCACCCAAAAGGATGAGGAGTTCACAATGCAGTTGGACACCACCATCCAGCAGTCGCTCCTCTACGACATCGTCCTGGAGCCAACTTTTCCTCTCCAAAGCCATGTTAAGGAGGAGCGCACATCGCCACCACCTCTACGCTGAGTTAAGGCGGAGCGCGCTTGACGCCCCCGATCCACTGAGCCCGCGACAACATAGGATTTCGCTTCAAGGACGAGCCGACGTCGCCGCCCCTGATCCACCAAGTCTGCGGTGTCCAAATTAGACGCCGCGTCAAGGATAAGCCGGTGTCGCCGCCACGACGCCACACTAGTAGAGAAAAGCTCTTCTATGACTTGTCAAAAGGGTCTTGCTGGCGTGGGCATACAATGCTAGTAATATTGCCCTACTGATAAACAAAAGTGGTGGTGTTTGTGTTCCACGTCAGCAGTATATGACAAATGTTATGGCGTGTGTATAAAATGCCACACCATCAATTATATTTTGCAAAAAAAATACTTTTATATATTTAAAATCTATTATCTGACTGACATATTTTTGAGTGAAAGCTTTGTAAAGTTGTCTAATCTCATATGTGACTGACGGTCGGCCACGCCTTGCTTGACAGCGGCCACCACGTCTCAGCCGGCGAACATCTTCTGTTGTGCCAGGAAGTGGCGGTGAGTGGATGGCCATTGGAGCACCTCGATATAGTAGAATCGCGCCCATCCACTCTTCTCGCCGGTGTGGGAGAGGATGCCGCAGGTGCGGGCTTGCGATCGTGTCGGATTGGCCGGAGGACGCAAAGGGCCGCGGGAGCAGCCCATCTCGTGGTAGTGGCGGGTGTACTTGGCCGGTGGCCACCCGCAACGGCCACCACGACGGCTGCATCCTCCGCAGGCCATCTCGATTGCTCGCCGAACTTAGAATGGATAGCGACGGAGAGAAAGTCCACTTTTTACCGCTGAATCCTGCTTCTGCTACGTCGGCACCGAAAAGTTGTAAACTGTGTAAAACAATCCAAAACAACATAAGAACATCATCGTAATATGAAATATATCAATGAATAAGGATGAATTACGATATAAAATAGTGATGCATTTTGGACGTATCAACTCCCCCAAGCTTAGACCTCGCTTGTCCCCAAGCGAAAACTGAGCTCGGTAAAACTGTCCACAAGTTTAGAGAGTGAAGTGTCGATAAATAGAATACGGACAAGAAGCATCATGATTTCTTCACCAAACTCAAACATCCTTGATGACCCACGACGTAATGGGATCTATTGCAGTGTTTTCGATAAGTAAGAGTGTCGAACCCAACGAGGAGCAGAAGGTAGTAGCAAGTGACTTTGGTAAGGAGGTAACTGCAAGCACTGAAAGATAACTGTTTAGGGGTTTTCTCGGTATAAGCGACAGGAAAGTAAAAACGTGCAAAGTAAAAGATACTGGAAAGTAAAGAGTGGCCCAATCCTTTCTTAGCAAAGGAGAGGCCTAGCAACTGAACTTATAAAAGCTAAAGTGTTCTTGAGGACACACGGGAGAGGTAGTCATGTGCTTTCGCCAAATTCTGTATCGGTACTATGTGCTAGGTTGATAAGTGTTTGGTGGGTGGATCTATGCTAGTGCACCCTCTAGACTAAGATGAGTGCACTCTTATGATATAACATCTTGAAAGCATCCGCAAATACAAGATAGTAATTAAGGCAAAAGCCTAACCATAGCAATACGATCGGTGATCCATTGTTCCCTTGTGCAAAAGCGTGCAAACTGGGGTTTAGGTTTCTGCCACTCCGGCAACCCACCGTAAGCATTCTTTATACACAATGCATTCCCCTAGGTCCTTGATAAGGCGAAGTGTTGAGTGTTCGACTCACACAACACCACTAGGAAATTAACAACACAACTTAAATATCTGAAGGGAATATGCCCGAGAGGCAATAATAAAGTGGTTATTATCTTATTCCATGTTTATGATAAATGTTTATTTTCATGCTATAATTGTGTTAACCGGAAACGTTAATACATGTGTGTTTAATAAACAGAGAAAAGGTTCCTAGTAATGCCTCTCTTTATACTAGCTTGTTGATTAACGGATGATCAAGGTTTCCTGATCATGAACATTGGATGTTGTTAATAACAAGGTCATGTCATTGGAGAATGATGTGATGAACATACACCCACAGTAGTTATAGCAATACGATCATGTCATCAAGTTTCTATTGCTGTATCAAACTTTCACGAAGTAACCCTAATCCTTAGACCATGAGATCACGTCAATCACTGACACCGGAAGAGTACTTTGATTCCATCAAACGTCACACCGTAATAGGGTGATTATAAAGGTGTCGTTGGGTACTTGGAAAGTGTTAGTTGAGGCTCGTGGATCAAGAGTGGGATTTGTCCATCCAGATGACGGAGAGATATACTCTGGGCCCTCTCGGTGATATCACATTGACATCGCTTGCAAGCACGTGACTGGCTCACGAGGATGTTATATCACGGAACGAGTAAAGAGTACTTGTCGGTAACGAGATCGAACTAGGTATGGATGATACCAAATGATCGGATCTCGGACAAGTAAAATATCGCGAGACAAAAGGAATTGGTTACGGAGTAATGGTTCACACGATCACTAGTTCATCGTTGAGTAAGTGGGAGTCATCATGGATCTCCAGATCCCGCTGATGATTATTGATCAGAGAAGAGTCTCTGTCATGTCCATTTTATTCACGAACCGTAGGGTGACACACTTAAGGATTCGTTGACGCGTTTGAGTGGATACGGAACGCCAGAGAATATACTGGACATCACATGGACTGTTTCGATAAAACTGCCGGAATAGTTTCGGAATATCGAAATAGTGCGAGGGGATAATTGTTAATGTGTTCATTGAATGAAGTGTTCATCAATGAAGTACTCATTAAATGAAGTGTTCATTAATTTGAGTGACATTAAACAAGTGAATTAAAAGGAGTTTTAATTGGAAGACCTTTGGTTTTTGAGTGGAGATTAAATGGGAGAAAGTGCCACTTGATTATGTGTGAGTGGAGACTCCACTAGCAATCAAGAGGGGAGAGGTGGGGGCACCTCTTGGGGCGCCTTGGGTGCTGCCCCCTCTCCTATAAAAGGAGGAGGTGGAGACCCCTCTAGTCACTCATTCCTTCATCTCTCATATGCCCTTTGGTTGGCATCTTCCTCCCCTTGCTAGCTGATCCAGTTTCACGAGTACGGTGCTTAGGCGAAGCCCTGCTCAAGATCTTCTCTACCACCACCACCACCACTATGTTGTAGTGCTGCTGGAGTTCCCGAGGATCCACTACTTCCGCTGCCCAACTGGAGCAAGGGGTGGAGGTCGTCACTGATCTGTACGTGTGACCGACTACGGAGACGCTGCCCGTTCGTGGCGTCAAGTCTTCATCACGACCTTGAGGTCGGCGAGTGTTCGACTACATCACCCACGAGAATAGTTCTCGTTAAAGCTTTTGGTCTTCGAGGGTGAGTCCTTCCCAAACCGTTACAAGTTATCTCCTAGATGTGATCTTGGCAGTTGCAATCGTAGGAAATTTTTTTGTTTTCTATGCAACGAACCCATCAGTGGTATCAGAGCCAGGTTTATGCGTAGATGCTTTGTACGGTTAGAACACATAGAGATGTGGGCGTTGATCCTCTAGTTGTTACCCTCTTTTGTGCACTTGTTCATATTGCGGCAATGTTGGATTGAAGCGGCCCTAAGCGCAGATTGCGTGTCACGCTTGACATACGGCTTGTACCGTATAAAGTGGCTTTGGGGGTGTCAGTTTCTCTAACATTAGTGATATGGCATTTGCAACGGAGGGCCCTGGAAAGGGACGAAAAGAAACAACTAGCGAATCAACGTTGTGGTTCTTGTCCGTAGGTAAGATCGGTTCTTTCCTAGGAAGCCCAAAACCACGTAAAATTTGCAAAGATAATTTAGAAGCGTCTAGCTTATTTTTGCAGGGCATGTGATGTGATATGGTCATTGTTACAAAATTGTTGTATGAAATGAGATTTATTGTAAACAACCGGCAGGAGCCATATGGTTGTGTTTTTCCTTTTCTAAGGCCTGCGTGCTGTAGATATATCCATGAGATATATTGTAATGGAGAAGGACGACCATGGTGGTGGCGCCATGGACCTTGGTGCCGCGCCGGTGGCATGATGGAGATCATACCAAGACGCACAAAGATGGAGATCTATTGCGAGAAGGACCATATCATATCACATTATCCATGCATGTGATGTTTATCCTTTTATGCATCTTATTTTGCTTAGTTACGATCATGATCGCTGCGGTAGCATTATAAGATGATCCCTCTCACTTAATATCAAGATAATTATATGTTCTTCCTTAGTATGCACCGTTAAGAAAGTTCGTCGTTTCGAGACACCACGTGATGATCGGGTGTGATAGACTCTACGTTCGCATACAACGGGTGTTTTCAAGCCTAGCATGTACAGACATGACCTTGAAACACATGCAAATACTAAGGTTCTACTTGGCGAGCCTAGCATGTACAGACATGGCCTCGGAACATGGACCGAAAGGTTAAGCACGAGTCATATGGATGATATGATGAACCATATTGAGATGCTCGCCATTGCAGCTACACTGCCTCACGTGATGATCGGTCGTGGTGTAGTGAATTTGGTTCGTGTAATCACCAAAGACGACTCGAGGGATGTTGTTTTTGAGTGGGAGTTAGATGAACTCATTTTATCATGAACTAAATCAAAGTGAATTTGCATAGTTCGTTGTAGTCATTGGCATTTGTTTACTACCTTTGCGCTTAGCTATAATTGAGATAATAGAACTATAGAATTCTGGATATTTAACTTTACGGATTGGTACCGTATTGTTTGAGTGTCAATCTAAAGTTTAAAGTCTTATTGCAAACTTTAGCAAACCTTGCTTACTCCATGAAGTTTAATAATGTGTATTAAATCGAGAGTAACAATTCCAGTGTTAGTGTCTAAGTATCACACTTGCCTCCATGATCCTTGATATTCAAATGTTGTTTGTTATTATCAAGGTTATCTAGGAGCTGAAAGGATTGTTTCAGAAACTATCATGTGTGGAAGATATAGCGATATCTGAAACAATGTTTAGTTGCAATGTGATAGAGTAAAATTTAGTGAGAAACATGTTCTCATATTGTATGAGAATTTGTGAAGGTTGGAGACACTATGTGTCCTAATCTCTCAAAAAGGTTTTGGGAACTAATATTGTACTCACAGTTTGTCCCTATGAGCTATGGTAGTTCTGTCATGAAAGTTGTCATGATAGGATGAATGGAAGATGTAGGTAAAATGTTTACTACACTATAAGATTACTAAAGAATGGAATTTGGAAGCACACCAAACATTTGATGACGGTGATCTACATCAAAGTGAGAATCAAAGGGTGTTAGTATTTGACTAACACACTTTGGATTATGTGTCATATGAATGGTGCCACAAGTGATGTTGATAAATTCTTCTAAAAAGGAAAGGAATTGCTGAAAGAGGATCTGAAAAATATTTTGGCGAAAAGAAAAAGGAAAAGACTGGAAATGTCCAGCTCGGGTATATAGATGATATACATGTTATGGGTATATTCATTGCTTGTTAAACAGTGTGATTCTTGAGTATTGGATACTGATTGGTTGGTATGAAGTGTCATACGGAACAACGCAATACAAGAGTTGCAATGGCCTGAGTAACTAGCAAATGAATATGGGATGATTCTCATCAAGAACAAAATAAAGTGTTTATCGTTGGAATTAAACCTAGCCTTCAAGATTTATTTGAATAATTGTTATTCTGTTCTGGTGTTATACGAACAATAGTTGTTCAAATTATCACCATATTCATAGAAGATGGATGAACTCTATAAATCTTGTTGGAGAAATCACATCCATAATAACTGATGCTAAACATGTCGCAAGACAAATGATTATAAGATCACTTATGAGTGACACCACCGTTTGAATCATATTGGAAAGAAACACATGAAGAAACTCCATGGTGATGGAATTTTGGAGTCTTTTGATTTTGAATCAATTGACGGTTGTGAGAAATTTCTAGAGATGATTGAAACACCGTTTGAATCATATTGGAAAGAAACACATGAAGAAACTCCATGGTGATGGAATTTTGGAGTCTTTTGATTTTGAATCAATTGACGGTTGTGAGAAATTTCTAGAGATGATTGAAACACCGTTTAAATCATATTGGAAAGATAACATGAAGAAACTCCATGTTGGTGGAATTTTGGAGTCTTTTGATTTTGAATCAACTGACGCTTGTAAGAATTTCCTAGAAATGATTGAAACTCCGTTCATAGGCAAAGAAGGACGGACGACTAACTTATTGGACATTATACATGTTGATGTGTATAGTTCATTATGTGTAGCCGTGTGTGGTGGGTCTTATAACTTCATATACTTTAACCGAGGATTTGAGTGAATATATGTGTATATTTACTTGATAAGGAAGAAGTATGAAATGTTTGAAAATGTTCAAATAAATTTCAAGATGAAGTGAAAATCATTGTAACGAGAAAATAAGAGTTTATGATTGGATCATAAAAGAAGATTTTTGAGTTAAAAGTTTAGCAAATGCCTGAGAGTTTAGGAATCGTTCCAAAACTTGCATTTCCCGAAACACCATAGGAGTATGGATTGTTCGAGAGATGTAATCAAACCTTGTTTGACATGGTAAGGATCAAAGGTGTTATTTATAAAATTGCCATTATATTTTAAGGATTAAGCTTTAGAGACTACCGCTTTTCACTGAAAAGAGCGCCATCGAGATCCGTTGAAATGACACCATATAAGTTATGGAATGGGATAAAACCCAATTTGTCTTTTCTTAAATTTTGGTATGCAAGGCATATGTAAAATGTTTACAACCAAAGTCGGATAAAGTACGTCTTTGTAGGTTATCCCAAAGTAACCGTTGGGTATTCCTCCATAACACTAAAGACAAAAGTGTTTTGTGGCTAAGTGCATCAAGTTTCTTGAGAAGGAATTTTTTGCGAAAAGTTAAGTGGGAGGACAGTAGAACTTCGATTAGGTTGTTGAACCTAAGCTTTATGTGCTAAGTGGCGCAGCGCCGGAAAGTGTCCCGGAAGCGGCCGCAATGCTCTTGGCTCCCGTGTCCCAAAGGTTGTGGTCACGGCGATCTAAGTTCCTATTGAACTGCGTAGTTCGGGTAATCGATCAAATAGTAAGATTTGAGATTGAATCATTGTTATTTGATAATAATGGACCGACTACATGCAAAGAAGCGATGATGGGCCCTGACTCCGTCAAAATGGCTAGAAGCTATAAAATCCGTGATAGTTCCATACACGAGAAACCAAGTTTCTGAACTTGGAAGACCCTCTAGATACCGTGTTTGGATCTATAAAGAAACAGACGTGGATGTTCTCACATCTATGAAATATTCGACATATCGTTAAAATGGTTTACGATTATGTTCAAAGAGTTGGCTATGACAAGATTTGATCTTTCATAACGATATTTAGTCTGGACGGATTATTGTAGCAACCACTACATATGCTAGTTTTGGTATATGGTAGTTGAACAAACGGAACAACGTTCTTCTAATAGAATGGTTACCTAGGACGTGTACAGGACACGGTCCAAAGGGTTCTGTTAATTCAAAGGATGCTAAAATAGCATGCAAATTTCAATGGTTGAAATAAGCATTCGCGGAGTTGGAATCTTCATCATGATGAAATTGTTAAAACGTTTAGTTTCATCAGAGACGGTGAAGATGCTTGCTTTTGCAAGAAATTAAGTGGGAGCGCTAAGACATATTTCTAATACATTATGTAGAAGACATATTGTTCATTGGAAATGATGTATCTTTTATTGACACGGGTGAAGTTTCATTGAAAATTTGATTTTAATGGAAGATTTGGGCAAAACCATTATATTGGGCTAATATGGTCTATATAGATAGATTGAGGTGCTAATATGGTTGGGCCGAAGTACATATATGAAATATTGAATAAGTTCAATATGGAAACGACGAGAAAGGTTCTTGCCGCATGGAAAAGGTTGAAGCGAGATTCAAGTGTTTTGACACTTGGTGAGTAAAATCACATGAATGATTTGATCAATCATGTACACCATGATATGTTCAATTCCAGAATGTCCTATGCTCTAAATGTTATGAGCATATACCAGAATGATTCATAAGATGATCATTGGACAATAGTAAAGATATCCTTACGTGCTTTGGAAGGACTAAGAATATATATTATGTATGTTGGACAATAGTTCATTGTAAAGTGTTACATTGATACTAGTTTTGTCGCAAGATACAATCTAAATTTATCTCAATTTTGGCGGTATGTTAAGGTGGCAAAATGTAATGGAAGAAAGTTCCATGATAGATTTGGAATAGTTCCAAATGGATTTGGATGAGTTCCAAAGTTAAGACATTATAACGAATACTACAACGAAAGGCTAAGTATATGACTGCTCTAGCAGCAGCAAAGGAGGGCATTTGTGTCAAGAAGTTTGTTTGACAAACTAGGTGTAGTTCAAAACGGGCTAATACTATGAAGATCTATTGTACGACAATAGATTCAACATGTTTTGAGCTCAAGGGACTAAGGTCTCACCGGAGGACCAAATTTATGCAATGCCATCTCATTAGTGAATGAGTGATGCGTAGAGACGCAAAGAAATGCAAATACACACGGACCTGAAGTGTCAGATCTGGAGATTAGGTTTACCACTAGCAATGCGTATGGATAACAACTGAATGCCATAGGTGTTGGATGCGCAAGTACCAAACTAGATTATTGACTCTAGTGCAAGTGGGAGACTGAAGGGAATATGCCCGAGAGGCAATAATAAAGTGGTTATTATCTTATTCCATGTTTATGATAAATGTTTATTTTCATGCTATAATTGTGTTAACCGGAAACGTTAATACATGTGTGTTTAATAAACAGAGAAAAGGTTCCTAGTAATGCCTCTCTTTATACTAGCTTGTTGATTAACGGATGATCAAGGTTTCCTGATCATGAACATTGGATGTTGTTAATAACAAGGTCATGTCATTGGAGAATGATGTGATGAACATACACCCACAGTAGTTATAGCAATACGATCATGTCATCAAGTTTCTATTGCTGTATCAAACTTTCACGAAGTAACCCTAATCCTTAGACCATGAGATCACGTCAATCACTGACACCGGAAGAGTACTTTGATTCCATCAAACGTCACACCGTAATAGGGTGATTATAAAGGTGTCGTTGGGTACTTGGAAAGTGTTAGTTGAGGCTCGTGGATCAAGAGTGGGATTTGTCCATCCAGATGACGGAGAGATATACTCTGGGCCCTCTCGGTGATATCACATTGACATCGCTTGCAAGCACGTGACTGGCTCACGAGGATGTTATATCACGGAACGAGTAAAGAGTACTTGTCGGTAACGAGATCGAACTAGGTATGGATGATACCAAATGATCGGATCTCGGACAAGTAAAATATCGCGAGACAAAAGGAATTGGTTACGGAGTAATGGTTCACACGATCACTAGTTCATCGTTGAGTAAGTGGGAGTCATCATGGATCTCCAGATCCCGCTGATGATTATTGATCAGAGAAGAGTCTCTGTCATGTCCATTTTATTCACGAACCGTAGGGTGACACACTTAAGGATTCGTTGACGCGTTTGAGTGGATACGGAACGCCAGAGAATATACTGGACATCACATGGACTGTTTCGATAAAACTGCCGGAATAGTTTCGGAATATCGAAATAGTGCGAGGGGATAATTGTTAATGTGTTCATTGAATGAAGTGTTCATCAATGAAGTACTCATTAAATGAAGTGTTCATTAATTTGAGTGACATTAAACAAGTGAATTAAAAGGAGTTTTAATTGGAAGACCTTTGGTTTTTGAGTGGAGATTAAATGGGAGAAAGTGCCACTTGATTATGTGTGAGTGGAGACTCCACTAGCAATCAAGAGGGGAGAGGTGGGGGCACCTCTTGGGGCGCCTTGGGTGCTGCCCCCCTCTCCTATAAAAGGAGGAGGTGGAGACCCCTCTAGTCACTCATTCCTTCATCTCTCATATGCCCTTTGGTTGGCATCTTCCTCCCCTTGCTAGCTGATCCAGTTTCACGAGTACGGTGCTTAGGCGAAGCCCTGCTCAAGATCTTCTCTACCACCACCACCACCACTATGTTGTAGTGCTGCTGGAGTTCCCGAGGATCCACTACTTCCGCTGCCCAACTGGAGCAAGGGGCGGAGGTCGTCACTGATCTGTACGTGTGACCGACTACGGAGACGCTGCCCGTTCGTGGCGTCAAGTCTTCATCACGACCTTGAGGTCGGCGAGTGTTCGACTACATCACCCACGAGAATAGTTCTCGTTAAAGCTTTTGGTCTTCGAGGGTGAGTCCTTCCCAAACCGTTACAAGTTATCTCCTAGATGTGATCTTGGCAGTTGCAATCGTAGGAAATTTTTTTGTTTTCTATGCAACGAACCCATCAATATCAACCAACACATATTACTTCAAAATCATATGACTACTAACAACTAGACTTCTCCCATGTCCTCAATAACTAAAGTAACTACTCACAAGACATAAAAGAGATCATGATCAGTGGGGATAAATAGATGATAAACAATCTGAACACAATAATATTTCTCCAACAAAATTCAATAGCATTCACCACAAAGTAGTAATCAACACCGATAGAGTAGAGGGGATAGATAGTACGGATTACAACATGAGTTGCAATTGTGAGACAAGATTGGATGGAGATGGAGATGGTGCTGATGATGGGGATGATGTTGATGATGATCTCGATGATGCCCGTGACGATGGTGATGACGATGGCGACGATCTCCCCTTCCGGGAGGTGATCTCCCCGGCGGAATCTGCCCGCCAGAGATGGCTTTTCTTCTCTGTAGGTTTTCGCCACGGAGCGGCGGCGGAACTCCGGAAAATCTTCTCTTTTTAGGGTTTTTGGACGACGAGGGATATATAGGCCAGAGGGGGGAGCCGGGAGAGCTCCAGGGGGCCCAGGCGCCCTCCCGGCGCGCCAGAGGTGGGGCCGCGCCAGGTGGCCGCCTGGACACCCTGTGGCCCCCCTCTGGTTGATCTTTTGCGTGCCTTCGTTATCCTTCTGGAAAACAGCCTCCATCGATTTTCAGGTAATTTGGAGGTGTTCTTCTTCAGCAACTCAACGTCCACTTTTCACCGCTGAATCCTGTGTCTGCTGCTTCGGCACCGGAAAGTTGCAAACTGTGTAAAATAAGCCAAAACAACATAAGAATAACATCATATCATGAAATATATCAATGAATAAGAAAGAATTACTATATAAAATAGTGATGCATTTTGGACGTATCAACTCCCCCAAGCTTAGACCTCTCTTGTCCCCAAGCGAATACTGAGCTCGGTAAACCTGTCCACAAGTTTAGAGAGTGAAATGTCGATAAATAAAATACGGACAAGAATCATCAAGGTTCCTTCATCAAAATCAATCATCCTCAACAGCAATCTCAACTCATAAGTCCCTTATGAGAAAGTAATAACAATCATAATCAAAAGTAGGGCTGAGGAAACTCATCAAATTATGGCAAACATAACCTTGGTCAAAGGACAACTACAAACAATTTGAGGCTTTTGAAAGGACATGTTAATAGTCATGAAGTGCAAATGCTAACACAAAGGAAGATGCTCGCTAGGTAAAAGCTTTCGCAAACAACTTACTTATCAAAGGAAAATGTCAACAAGGATATGGCATGGCAAAACTTAATGCAGCTCTATATGGATGAATCCTCATCAACATCAAATGTCTGTTCTCTTAGGGGAAAGAAGGAAGTAGGACAACTAACTCAACATGAAAGTGAAGAAAGGCCTTGTTAAGGGCAAGCAGGGAAAATTCATGTGCTATCCTTAAATCAAACATAATAAAAATAGATTTTGGGGTGGTGCATAGTTTGTCAACGAATGCTAATAGATAGCTCAATTACTTCTCAAGATGGACAAGTTTCGAGGAACGGCTCCCAAGTGGGGACGATCACATCCCCTTAATCTCCTTTGTTTATCATTGCCAAAGTTTCTGATTTCTCATAGACCAGCGTGAAGGAGGATTTGTTTGTTATATTATCTTTCGAGCTGGGCGCACCCATGCCAGTTCCTCCTCGTATTATGGGTTTGCAGATTAGACATGCAATCCCAGGGTAAAACTTGTCCAACTTAAGAAGATCATGAATTACCTACTACTTCCTCATGAGCTAAACAAGAGGCACAAAACAGAAGATTTTGAACATTTAAGGACAACACATAAATTCTATACTTATAGGAGTGGTAGGGGAATACCACGAATAGGAAGGTATGGTGGACTCATATGGAAGGTAATGGTTTCAGGGTATGGATGCACAAGCAGAAATGTACTTGGCAAAGAGTTTGGCTAGCAAAGGCTTTGAGAGAACAGACAATTGATGCTAACTTAGATGCAAAACATATAATGCATAAACATTAAGGTAAGCATAACACATCAAGTTGTCTTCCTTGTCAACATAACACTTCAAGCATAATAACATAAAGGTTTTGGCTATGTCGCTACTTGAGAAAACATGCATGTTGTCAAGACCAAAGCTATGTTTGCCAAAATTTAAATAAAGTTTTCAAAGCCATACCTGATATAAGGTCAATACTCCCCATAAGGATCGTCATATGATGCCGATTGCGTGAAGAGAATACCGAGTGCAGCGAAGAAACCAATAGACTTCTCATTAATATTCCTTTATAGACGACTCCACACTCACAGATACAATCTCTCCACAGACGGAGTGATAGAACTCAAAGCAAACACCTATTTCATATAATAAACTCCCTAGACATGATACGACTCTACTTGACTCTAAAAGACTAAGATAAAGATAAAGATACCGGGCACTCCCCCAAGCTTGGAACAAGCTGAGGGGATGCCATTACCCGAGGAGATTTACTCCTCATTCTTGTTCTTCTCAATCAAATACTCCTTGGCGAAGCGCTTCCAGGGCAGCTCCTCTCCAGTCTCGAAGGACAGTCCAGTCTCCAGGATCCTGCACTCAGCACCTAAACCCATGCGCAGAAACTTTAGTTCATACTCACAGTTCTGGTTGTGCAGATCATAGATTTGTGCTTGAAGCTGGTAAACTTTTTCTTCTAATGCGGACAAACTTGACCACATCTCCTTCATCTCTTTTCTATGGGAAGCCTCGATCTCGTTCCTGATGTCGAAGTTGGCTTCAACACCACGCTCCACCATCTTCTTGAACTTGAAGACCTCATGTTCCATCTCCTTAAGCCGCTCCTCGGTGCTCCCCTCCATGACTGGTCCCTTTAGATCTTCCTTGTGGAGAACACCGTCCTCCACACGAAGGACCTGGGGGTGCTTGTTCACCTCAGCGAGGTAAGGGTTGATGACGTTGACGACGAACTTGTCCTTGGGGGAACTTGGGGAAGCCATGGCACCTAGGTCTAGCTAAAATATTTCCTGGTAGAAACAGATCGAAGAGAAAACACACGAAATCGCGAGATACGTTGCCGGAACGATCCGGGCAAATATATAGCAAAAATTTCTGCAACAAAAAGGAAGGTAACGAGCCAAAGTTGGGTCGGAGACGGAATCCTGGGTGCCTAGGCGGCCTCCCAGCGCGGCCAGGAGGTAGGCCGCGCCAGGGGGGCGCCTGGGCCCCCTGGAGCTCGTCTCCGGCTCCGCTTAGGCCTCGAATTTTTCTAATTTTGCAAAAACTCATAATATGGAACTTTTATGGCGGTTCGCGATGTTTCCTTACCGTAATACATACCTTTTCTTATTCTGCTTCTGTCAGTGTCTGAAACAGGGCTTCAACATGTTCTTCATGAGTTGTTGTGCGTATTATATGTACATCAACATTGACGGGGTCTCCCGCTATGTAATGCTTGAGTCTTTGCCCATTCACAACTTGAGGTTTGGTGCCTTCAAAATTGTTAATCTTAATTGCACCAGACCGGTAGAGTTCTTCGATATGAAATGGCCCTTCCCACCTGGAAAGTAGTTTACCTAGAGAAAACCCGAAACAGGATCAAAACAATAAAACTTTATCACCAACATTAAATTCACGTTTCAGAATCCTCCTGTCATGCCACTTCTTTACCTTTTCCTTGAACATTTTAGCGCTCTCGTAAGCTTCACTTCTCCACTCATCTAGAGAAGTCAAGTTCATGAGACGCTTTTCACCAGCTAACTTTGGGTCAGCATTAATCTCTCTAACAGCCCAGAAAGCTTTGTGCTCTAACTCTAATGGCAAATGGCAAGCCTTGCCATAGACCATTTTATAGGGAGACATGCCCATGGGGTTTTTGTAAGCAGTTCTATACGCCCACAAAGCATCTCCTAACTTATTTGACCAGTCCTTCCTATTTCTGTTAACTGTCTTTTGCAAGATCAACTTGATCTCTCTATTGGTGAGCTCAACTTGCCCACTAGTTTGAGGATGGTACGGTGACGCAATTCTATGATTGACATCGTACTTGGCTAGAGCTTTTCTAAAAGCTCCATGCGTGAAGTGTGATCCTCCATCAGTCATGAGATACCTAGGTACACCGAACCTAGGGAAAATTACATCTTTGAGCATTTTCAAAGATGTTTTGTGATCAGCACTTTCAGTGGGGATTGCTTCAACCCACTTGGTTACATAATCAACATCAACTAATATATGAATGTACTTGTGTGAAGAAGGAAAAGGACCCATAAAATCAAAACCCCAGCAATCAAAAGGCTCAATCACTAGTGAGTAGTTCATAGGCATCTCATTCCTCCTACTAATATTACCAACTCTCTGATATTTATCACAGGCTAAAACATAACTTCTAGCATCTTTAAAGAGAGTAGGCCAATAAAAACCTGATTGGAGAACCTTATGTGCGGTCCTCTCACCGGTGTGATGTCCTCCGTAGGGACTATCCTGACATTCCTTGAGAATGTCCTTCTGCTCGTGTTCCGGTACGCATCTTCTCACGATCCCGTCTGGACCTTCTTTGAAAAGATGTGGGTCATCCCAAAAGTAATGCCTCAAATCATGAAAGAACTTCTTCCTTTGCTGAAATGTTAAACCTGGAGGAAAATACTTTGCAACGATAAAATTAGCATAATCTGCAAACCAAGGATCGGAAAGAGATTGTACTTTAACAACGACAAGTTGTTCGTCTGGAAAACTGTTGTTGACTGGGATGGGATCATGCGGTATATCTTCCATCCTTGAAAGATTGTCCGCTACAGGGTTGTCTGCTCCTTTTCTATCAACAATCTGCAAATCAAATTCTTGAAGAAGGAGTACCCATCTGATGAGCCTTGGTTTGGCATCCTTCTTCATCATAAGATACTTAATGGCAGCATGGTCAGTATGAATAATAACTTTAGAATCAACAATATACTGCCTAAACTTATCACAAGCAAACACTACTGCTAAGAATTCCTTCTCAGTAGTAGCATAGTTCTTTTGAGCACTATCAAGGGTCTTACTAGCATAATAAATAACATTCAATTTCTTATCAACCCTTTGTCCTAAAACAGCTCCAACAACAAAATCACTAGCATCACACATAATTTCAAAGGGCAAATTCCAGTCAGGCGGTTGTACTATAGGAGCGGTTATTAAATCTTTCTTAAGAACTTTGAAAGCCTCCTTACAATCTTCATCAAATACAAAAGGAACATCCTTCTGGAGAAGATTAGTGAGGGGTCTCGAGGTCTTAGAAAAGTCTTTAATAAATCTTCTATAGAAACCGGCATGACCGAGAAAACTACGAATACCTTTAATGTCCCTTGGATAGGGCATCCTTTTGATAGCTTCAATCTTCGCCTTGTCCACTTCAATTCCCCTCTCGGAAATCTTGTGGCCAAGAATGATCCCTTCGTTAACCATGAAGTCGCACTTTTCCCAGTTTAGAACTAAGTTTGTATCCTCGCATCTCTGCAAAACTTTATTAAGATTGTGGAGACAGTGGTCAAAGGAAGTTCCATAGACGGAGAAATCGTCCATGAAGACTTCCGCAATCTCCTCACAGAAACCATGAAATATTGCAGACATACATCTCTGAAAAGTAGCAGGGGCATTGCATAAACCAAAAGGCATACGCCTATAAGCATAAGTACCATAAGGACAAGTGAAGGTGGTCTTCTCTTGATCGGCAGTGTTAACATGAATTTGAGAGAAGCCAGAGTACCCGTCAAGATAGCAGAAGTGGGTGTTTTTGGACAGCCTCTCAAGCATCTGATCGATAAAGGGCAGCGGGTAGTGGTCCTTCCTGGTTGCCTTGTTCAGGTTCCTGTAATCAATACACATTCTATATCCAATAATAATTCTCTGAGGTATTAGTTCATTCTTATCATTAGGACTACAGTTGCCCCTCCTTTCTTAGGAACACAATGAACTGGACTTACCCACTTACTATCGGCTATTGGGTAGATAATACCTGTAGCTAGAAGCTTGAGGATTTCGGTCCTCACAACATCCATCATGTTTGGGTTCAACCGTCGTTGATGGTCAACAACAGGTTTAGCATCGGGCTCGAGGTTGATAGTATGTTGACAGATAGATGGACTAATCCCCTTAAGGTCATCAAGGGTATAGCCAATTGCACCACGGTGCTTACGAAGTACTTCCAATAATCGCTCTTCTTCATATCCTGAAAGGTTAGAGTTGATAATAACAGGATATACTTTGTTTTCATCTAAATAAGCATACTTGAGCGTATCGGGAAGAGGTTTGAGATCAAACACCGGGTCTTCTTTTGGTTTGGATAGAATTCCTAAAGGTTCAACCGGAAGGTTGTGCTTCAGGATAGCAGGTTGCCTCAAGCAGATTTCGTCAATTTCATTTCTTTCCTGCATATGAGTATCATTCTCGTGGTCCTCCATGTATTGCTGCAAAGGGTTATTAGGGGGAATAGCAATAGAAGCAATACTTTCAATAATTTTATCATCACTAGGTAAATTAGTACCACGAGGCTGCTTGGAAATCTTAGAAAAATTAAGTTCATATGGCTCGCCATTGAATTCAACAGAAACTTTACCTTTCTTGCAATCTATAATAGCTCCACAAGTTCTGAGAAAAGGTCTACCAAAAATAATAGGACAAAAACTGTCTTGCACCGAACCAAGTACAAGAAAGTCGGTAGGATACTTTACCTTTCCGCATAGGACTTCAACATCTCTCACAATCCCAATAGGAGAGATAGTAGCTTTGTTTGCAAGATGAATAGTAACATCAATCTCTTCGAGTTCACAAGGTGAAATCTCAGTCATGATCTCTTGATAAAGCTAATAAGGAATCGCGCTAGCACTCGATCCCAGATCGCATAGCCCGTAATAACTGTGATCTCCTATTTTAACAGATACAACTGGTGTACCTGAAATTGAGCTTTTATTCTTGGCTGTGACAATGTTAGTTGAAACAACACAAAAATTTATAATAGAATCTGAAACATCATTAGTAACTAAATCTTTAACCATAGCAACTTGAGGATCGACTCTGATCTGGTCCTCAGGTTCTCCTGTTCTTCTCTCACTTTTATTTATGATGCCTGTCACAAAAGAGTGCTCCCTTATTCTTGAAGGAAAAGGGGGCTGTTCATATATAACTGCAGGCAAAATAGGACCAGCAACGTGAATATCAATAGGCACTTCTTTGAAAGGCTTATGGTACTGATCCTTCTTCATCTTAGAAGAATCAACATGAGAGGCAAAGTTCTTACAAAAATCAATCATTAGATGGGAATCCAGACCAATCTTAGAGCAAAAGGTATTGAAATAATCAGTTTTCACATAGCTCTCAATATAATCATGCTCATAATTTATAGCGGGTTCAATACCTTTATCGATTTCCCAATCTTCAGTATTCTTCTGGATCCTTTCGATGAGATCCCATCTTTCTTCAACGCTCTTTGTCTGAAATACCCCGCTAGAGGAGGCATCCAGCCTTTCCTTGTCCTGATTAGAAAGCATGGCATAAAAATTTGTAAGTATAACATCTTTGGGGAGCTTATGAATAGGACATTTGAACATTAGGGACTTAAGCCTCCCCCAAGCTTGAGCGATGCTCTCTCCTTCGCGAGACCTAAAGTTATAGATGTAATTCCTGTCTTGATAAACTTCATGAAGAGGGTAAAACTTTGTATAAAAGAGAGACTTAAGCTCTTCCCAATTAAGAGAGTGTGGGTTATCGAGGAGCTTATACCAATCTGAAGCTTTGTCTATGAGCGATACGGAGAATAATTTCTTCATAACGAACTCCAGTGACACACCTGCAAGCTTGAATAATGAACATAGTTGTGATAAATATAGCAAGTGTTCACCTGGATGTTTGTCTCCTGCATAACGATTGGTTAAGACATAATCAATAATACCAGAAGGTATCTTATAAGGCACAATTTCAGTAGGGGTAGGAGTAACTACCTTGGTTGTGGGGCGGCTCCCCAAGAACAACGATCCAATAGTAGGGGTGTTCATAAGGACAAAACAACAACAGCAAAACTAAAACAAAAATATAAAAACTTCCTTACCAGCTTCACTTACTAGTAGCGCTACACTCCCCGGCAACGGCGCCAGAAAACGTAGCTTGATGACCCACGACGTAATGGGATCTATTGAAGTGTTTTCGATAAGTAAGAGTGTCGAAACCAACGAGGAGCAGAAGGTAGTAGCAAGTGACTTTGGTAAGGAGGTAACTGCAAGCACTGAAAGATAGCTGTTTAGGGGTTTTCTCGGTATAAGCGACAGGAAAGTAAAAACGAGCAAAGTAAAATATACTGGAAAGTAAAGAGTGGCCCAATCCTTTTTTAGCAAAGGAGAGGCCTAGCAACTGAACTTATAAAAGCTAATGTGTTCTTGAGGACACACGGGAGAGGTATTCATGTGCTTTCGCCATATTCCGTATCGGTACTATGTGCTGGGTTGATAAGTGTTTGGTGGGTGGATCTATGCTAGTGCACCCTCTAGACTAAGATGAGTGCACTCTTATGATTAAACATATTGCAAGCATCCGCAAATACAAGATAGTAATTAAGGCAAAAGCCTAACCATAGCAATACGATCGGTGATCCATTGTTCCCTTGTGCAAAAGCGTGCAAACTGGGGTTTAGGTTTCTGTCACTCCGGCAACCCACCGTAAGCATTCTTTATACACAATGCATTCCCCTAGGTACTTGATAAGGCGAAGTGTTGAGTGTTCGACTCACACAACACCACTAGGAAAATAACAACACAACTTAAATATCAACCAACACATATTACTTCAACATCATATGACTACTAACAACTAGACTTCTCCCATGTCCTCAAGAACTAAAGTAACTACTCACAAGACATAAAAGAGATCATGATCAGTGGGGATAAATAGATGATAAACAATCTGAACACAATAATATTTCTCCAACAAAACTCAATAGCATTCACCACAAAGTAGTAATCAACACTGATAGAGTAGAGGGGATAGATAGTACGGATTACAACATGAGTTGCAATTGTGAGACAAGATTGGATGGAGATGGAGATGGTGCTAATGATGGGGATGATGTTGATGATGATCTCGATGATGCCCGTGACGATGGTGATGACGATGGCGACGATCTCCCCTTCCGGGAGGTGATCTCCTCGGCGGAATCTGCCCACCAGAGATGGCTTTTCTTCTCTGTAGGTTTCCGCCACGGAGCGGCGGCGGAACTCCGAAAACTCTTCTCTTTTTAGGGTTTTTGGACGACGAGGGGTATATAGGCCAGAGGGGGGAGCCAGGAGAGCTCCAGGGGGCCCACACGCCCTCCCGGCGCGGCCAGAGGTGGGGCCGCGCCAGGTGGCCGCCTGGACACCTTGTGGCCCCCTCTGGTTGCTCTTTTGCGTGCCTTCGTTATCCTTCTGGAAAACAACCTCCGTCGATTTTCAGGTAATTTGGAGGTGTTCTTCTTCAGCAACTCAGCGTCCACTTTTCACCGCTGAATCCTGTGTCTGCTGCTTCGGCACCGGAAAGTTGCAAACTGTGTAAAATAAGCCAAAACAACATAAGAATATCATCATATCATGAAATATATCAATGAATAAGAAAGAATTACTATATAAAATAGCGATGCATTTTGGACGTATCAATCCTCAACAACAATCTTCAACTCATAAGGCCCTTATGAAAGAGTAATAACAATTATAACCAAGAGTAGGGCTAAGGAAACTCATCAAATCATGGCAAACAAGTCCTTTGGTCAAGGAACAACTAATAGCTTTTACTTTTGCTCTTTCTATTTATATTTTGATGAGATCAATTGAAGCTTTTGAAAGAACATGCTGGTAGGCATGAAGTGAAAATGTTAACACAAAGGAACATGTTTGCTTGGCAAAATCTTTTGCAAACAACTTACTTATCAAAAGATAATGTCAACAATGATATGGCATGGCAAAACTTAATGTAGAATTATATGGATGAATCCTCATCAGCATCAAGTGTCTGTTCTCTTTGGGAAAAGAAAGAAGTAGGAAACCGACTCAACTAAAACTAAAAGAAAGGCCCTGCTCTAGGGAAGTAGGGAAAACTCAAGTGCTATCCTTAAATCAAACAGAATGAAAACAAGTTTTGAGAGGTGCACGATTTGTCAATGCATTCTAATAGATAACTCAATTACTTCTCAGATTGGACAAGTTTCGAGGAACGACTCCCACACGGGGACGATCACATCCCTGCAATCTCCTTTGTTTATCACTGCCAAAGTTTTCTGATTTCGCATGACCAAAGCGTGAAGGAGGGTTTGTTTGTTGTATTATCTTTTGTGAGCTGGGCGCACTCATGCCAATTCCTCCTCGTATTAGGGGTTTGCAGATTAGACATGCAATCCCGGGATAAAACTTTTCCAACTTAAGAAGATCATGAATTAACTACTACTTCCTCATGAGCTAAAACAGGGGCACGAAATAGAAGATTTTGAAGATTTAAGGATAATACAAAAATTCTATACTTTAGGAGTGGTAGTGGAATGCCACGAATAGGAAGGTATGGTGGACTCATAAGGAAGATACTGGTTTCAGGGTATGGATGTACAAGAAGAATTCCGCTTAGTATAGAGGTTTGGCTAGCAGAGGCTTTGAGAGAACAGACAATTGATGATGACTTGGATGCAAAGCAAAATAAAGCATAAACGTTAAAATAGGCATAGCACATCAAGTTGTCTTCCTTATCAACATAACACTACAAGCATAATAACATAAAGGGGTTGGCTATGTCGCTACTTTGAGAGAATCATGCTTGTTGTTAAGACCAAAGCTATGTTTGCCAAGATTAAATAAAGTTTTCAAAGCTATACCTGATATAAGGTCAATACTCCCCATAAGAATCATCATAAGGTCGATTGCATGAAGACAATACCGAGTGCAGCGAAGGGATCAATAGACTTCTCATTAATATTCCATCATAGACGACTCCACACTCACGGATACATAACTCTCCAAAAAGGAGTGATAGAACTCAATGCAAACACCTATTTTATAAGATAACTTCCCTAGACATGATACGACTCTACTTGACTCTAAAAGACAAAGATAAATATAAAGATACCACACACTCCCCCAAGCTTGGAACAAGCTAAGGGGATGCCATTGCCCAAGGATATTTCACTCCTCATTCTTTTTCTTCAGGTCTCTGATTATACGTCGAAGGGTTTGGTTTTCAGCTTCCAGGATTTCCACTTGAACTTTCAGTACACGGAAATCTTCACAAAGTTGGTTGGTGATGCGGTAGGCTTCGGAGATGGTGGAAAGCGTGCGTTGATCATCAAGTGAAGTGGAGGGCCCTGAAAGGTTAAGAGAAAGATCATACTGAGGTTGGACAGATCCCACCATGATGGGATTGCTTGGACCTCCTTGTTGTTGGGCAGTGATAGTCTTGACTTCCTCTCTCACGGAGCGCTCCATCTCCGCTTCTCTTGAGGCCACTTCTTCTTCGGTATCCCAATCAACGTGCTTCCCTTGATTAAGATCCTTCTAGACTTGACGTAGACGCCATCCCAAGAAGTCCTCTCCGCTCGAGCCAGTAGAAGACATCTCTACTACTCAACCTTTAGTCCTGGCAGAAACATCTCGAAAAGAAAACACACGAAATCGCGAGATACGTTGCCGGAAAAATCCGGGAAAATATATAGCAAAAATTTCTGCACAGAAAGGAAGGTAACGAGCCAAAGTGGGGTCGGAGACGGACTCCTGGGTGCCCAGGCGGCCTCCCGGCGCGACCAGGGGTGGGGCCGCGCCAGGGGGCGCCAGGCCCCCCTGGAGCTGGTCTCCGGCTCCACTTCGGCCTCAAATTTTCCTAATTTTACAAAAACTCGTAATCTGGAACTTATATGGCGGTTTCGCGATGTTTTCTTACCGCAATACATACCTTTCCTTATTCTGCTTCTGCTGGTGTCTGAAACAGGGCTGCAACGTGTTCTTCATGAGTTGTTGTGTATACCAAATCCACATCAACATTGACAGGATCTCCTGCTATGTAATGCTTAAGTCTTTGCCCATTCACAACTTGAGGTTTGGTGCCTTCGAAATTGTTAATCTTGATTGCACCAGAGCGGTAGACTTCCTCAATATGAAATGGCCCTTCCCACCTGGAAAGTAGTTTACCTGGAGAAAACCTGAAACGGGATCTAAACAACAAAACTTTATCACCAACATTAAATTCATGTTTCAGAATCCTCCTATCATGCCACTTCTTTACCTTTTCCTTGAACATTTTAGCGCTGTCGTAAGTTTCACTTCTCCACTCATCTAGAGAAGTCAAGTTCATGAGACGCTTTTCACCAGCTAATTTCGGGTCAGCATTAAGCTCTCTAATAGCCCAGAAAGCTTTGTGTTCTAATTATAATGGCAAATGGCATGCCTTGCCATAGACCATTTTATAGGGAGACATGCCCATGGGGTTTTTGTAAGCAGTTCTATACGCCCACAGAGCATCTCCTCACTTATTCGACCAATCTTTTCTATTTCTATTGACTGTCTTCTGTAAGATCAACTTGATCTCTCTATTGGTGAGCTCAACTTGCCCACTAGTTTGAGGGTGGTACGGTGAAGCAATTCTATGATTGACATCGTACTTGGCTAAAGCTTTTCTAAAAGCTCCATGTGTAAAGTGTGAACCCCCGTCAGTAGGGATTGCCTGTACCCACTTGGTTACATAATCCACAACAACTAAAATGTGAGTGTACTTGTGCGAGGTAGGAAAAGGACCCATAAAATCAAACCCCCAGCAATCAAAAGGCTCAATCACTAGAGATTAATTCATAGACATCTCATTCCTTCTACTAATATTACCAACTCCCTGACACTTATCACAAGATAAGACATAACTTCTAGCATCCTTAAAGAGAGTAGGCCAGTAAAAACCTGATTGAAGAACCTTATGTGCGGTCCTCTCACCGGCAGGATGTCCGCCATATGGACTGTCGTGACATTGTTTAAGAATGTCCTTCTGCTCGTGTTCCGGTATGCATCTTCTCACGATCCCATCTGGACCTTCTTTGAAAAGATGTGGGTCATCCCAAAAGTAATGCCTCAAATTGTGGAAGAACTTCTTCCTTTGCCGAAATATTAGACCTGGAGGCAAAAACTTCGCAACGATAAAGTTAGCATAATCTGCAAATCAAGGATCGGAGAGAGATTGTACTTTTACAACAGCTAGTTGTTCGTCTGGAAAACTGTCGTTGACTGGAATGGGATCATGTGGTATATCTTCCATCCTTGAAAGATTATCCGCCACCGGATTGTCTGCTCCTTTCCTATCGACAATCTGCAAATCAAATTCTTGAAGTAGGAGTACCCATCGATGAGTCTGTGTTTGGCATCCTTCTTCTCCATAAGATACTTAATGGCAGCATGGTCAGTATGAATAATAATCTTAGAATCAACAATATACTGCCTAAACTTATCACAAGCAAACACTACTGCTAAGAATTCCTTCTCAGTAGTAGCATAATTCTTTTGAGCATTATCAAGGGTTTTGCTAGCATAATATATAACATTCAATTTCTTATCAACCCTTTTCCCTAAAACAGCTCCAACAGCAAAATTACTAGCATCATACATAATTTCAAAAGCTAAATTACAATCAGGTGGTTGTACTATAGGAGCGGTTATTAAAGCTTTCTTAATAACTTCGAAGGCTTCCTTACAATCTTCATAAAAAACAAAAGGAACATCCTTCTATTAGTGAGGGGTCTTGAAGTCTTAGAAAAGTCTTTAATAAATCTTCTATAGAAACCAGCATGACCGAGAAAACTACGAATACCTTTGATGTCCCTTGGATAGGGCATCCTTTCAATTGCTTCGATCTTGGCTCTGTCCACCTCAATTACCCTCTCGGAAATCTTGTGGCCAAGAACAATTCCCTCGTTGACCATAAAGTGGCACTTCTCCCAGTTAAGCACCAAATTTTTCTCCTCACATCTCTGCAAAACTTTATTAAGGTTGTGGAGACAATGGTCAAAAGAGGTTCCATAGACGGAGAAATTGTCCATGAATACCTCCACAATTTCTTCACAAAAACCATGAAAGATAGCAGACATACACCTTTGAAAAGTAGCAGGGGCATTACATAAATCAAAAGTCATACGCCTGTAAGCATAAGTACCATAGGTACAAGTAAAAGTGGTGTTCTCTTGATCAGCAGTGCTAACATGAATTTGAGAGAAGCCAGAATAACCATCAAGATAACAAAAGTGAGTATTTTTTGATAACCTTTCAAGCATTTGGTCGATGAATGGCAACGACTAGTGGTTCTTCTTGTTTGCCTTGTTCAGCTTCCTGTAATCAATACACATTCTATATCCAATAATAATTCGTTGAGGTATTAGTTCATTCTTATCATTTGGAACTACAGTTGTACCTCCTTTCTTTGGAACACAATGAACCGGGCTTACCCACTTACTATCAGCTATAGGGTAGATAATACCTACGGCTAGAAGCTTGAGGATCTCAGTCCTTAAAACATCCATCATTTTCGGATTCAACCATCGTTGATGATCAACAACTGGTTTAGCATCAGGTTCAAGGTTGATGGTGTGTTGACAAATAGATGGACTAATCCCCTTAAGGTCATCAAGTACTTCCAATAGTCGCTCTTCTTCATACCCTGAAAGGTTAGAATTGATAATAACAGGATATACTTTCTTTTCATCTAAATAAGCATATTTGAGCGTATGGGGAAGTGGTTTAAGATCAAAAAATGGATCTTCTTTTGGTTTCGATAAAATTCCCAAAGGCTCAACTGGAATATTGTGCTTTAGGATAGCAGGTTGTCTTAAGAATATTTCGTCCAACTCATTCCTCTCCTGCATATGCAAATCATTCTCATGGTCCTCCATATATTTCTGCAAAGGATCATTAGGAGGGATAGCAATAGAAGCAATATCTTCAATAATCTTATCATTACTAGGAAAATTAGTACCAAGAGGCTGCTTAGAGAACCTAGAAAAGTTAAATTCATATGGCTCACCGTTGAATTCAACAGAAACTTTACCTTTCTTGCAATCTATTATAGCTCCACAAGTTCTGAGAAAAGGTCTACCGAAAATAATAGGACAAAAATTATCCCTTATTGAACCAAGTACTAGAAAGTCGGTAGGATATTTTACCTTTCCGCATAAGACTTCAACGTCTCTCACAATTCCGATAGGAGAGATAGTTGCTCTGTTCGCAAGATGAATAGTAATATCAACTTCCTCAAGTTCACAAGGTGAAATCTCACCCATGATCTCTTGATAAAGTGAATACGGGATAACACTAGCACTCGATCCCAAATCACATAGCCCATAATAATTATGATCTCCTATTTTAACAGATACTACTGGAGTACCTGAAATTGGGCCTTTATTCTTGGCTGTAACAAGGTTAGTGGAAACATCACAAAATTTTATATTGGAATCTAAAGCATTATTAGTAAAAAGATCCTTAACCAATGCAACTTGAGGACCGACCTTGATCTGATCCCCAGGCTCATCAATTCTTCTCTCGCTTTTATTTATTATGCCTGTCAGAAAAGAGTGCTCCCTTATCCTTGCGGGAAAAGGGGGCTTTTCATATATAACTGCAGGAAAATAGGGTCAGCAACATGAATATCAATAGGTAATTCTTTGAAGGGTTTATGATGCTAATCCTTCTTCTTCTTAGAAGAGTCAATATGAGAGGCAAAGTCCTTACAAAAATCAATCATTAGATGGGCATCAAAACCAATCTTAGAGCAAAAGGTATTAAAGTAATCAATTTTCACTTAGCTCTCTATATAATCATACTCATAATTTATAGTGGGTTCAATACCTTTATCTATTTCCCAATCTTCGATATTCTTCTGGATCCTTTCAAGGAGATCCCATCTTTCTTCAACGCTTTTCGTCTGAAATACCCCACTAGAGGAGGCATCCAGCATCTCCTTATCCTGACGAGAAAGTCAAGCATAAAAGTTTGTAAGTATAGTTTTCTTGGGGAGCTCATGAATATGACATTTGAGCATTAGGGATTTTAATCTCCCCCAAGCTTGAGCGATGCTTTCTCCGTCACGAGACCTAAAGTTATAGATATAATTTCTGTCTCGATGAATTTCATGAAGAGGATAAAGCTTGGTATAAAAGAGAGACATAAGCTCTTGCCAATAAAGCAAATGAGAGTTATCGAGAAGCTTATACCAATCTGAAGCTTTATCTATAAGCGATATGGAGAACAACTTCCTCATGAAAAACTCCATTGATACACCTGCAAGATTAAATAGTGAACATAGTTGTGACAAATATAGCAAGTGTTCACTGGGATGTCTGTCTCCTGCATAATGATTAGCCAAAACACAATCGATAATACCAGCTGGTATTTTTTAAGGCACAATTTCAGTAGGGGGAGGATCAACTACCAGAGATGTGGGGTGTTTCCCCGCAAGCGACGATCCAATAGCTAGGTTGTCCATACGGACAAAGAGCAGCAACAGCAAAATAAAAACAACAATATAAAAATTTCCTTACCAGCTTCACTTACCAATAGCGCTATGCTCCCCGGAAACGGCGCCAGAAAACGTTACTTGATGACCACAACCGTAAGGGATATATTGCAGCGTTTTCGATAAGTAAGAGTGTCGAACCCAACGAGGAGCGAAAGGTTTTGATAGGTGATTTTGGACAAGGAATAACTGCAAGCACTGAAAGATAACTTTATAGGGGTCTTCGATATAAGCAACAATAAAATAAAAGCAAGCAAAGTAAATAGCGCTGAGGAGCAGCAAGTGGCCCAATCCTTTTGAGCAAAGGATAATCCTGGCAACTGAACTTATAAAGACTAAAGCGTTCTTGAGGACACATGGAGAGGTAGTCACGTGCTTTCGCCATACTCCGTATTGATAACAAGTGTTGTGCTGATAAGTGTCGAGTGGGTGGATCTATGCTAGCACACCTTCTAAACTAAGATAAGTGCACTCTTATGATTAAACATCTTGCAAGCATCCGCAAATACAAGATAGAAATTAAGGCGAAGCCTAACCAAAGAAATAAGATCAAGGATCCATTATTCCCTTGTGCAAAAGTGTGCAAACTGGGGTTCATTTTTCTGTCACTCCGGGAACCCACCATAAGCATTCTTTATACACAATGTATTCCCCTAGGTCCTTAATAAGGCGAAGTGTTGAGTGTTCGGCTCACACAACACTACTAGGAAAATAACAACAGAACTTAAATATCAAACAACACATATTACTTCAACATCATATGACTACTAACAACTAGACTTCTCCCATGTCCTCAAGAACTAAAGTAACTACTCACAAGACATAAAAGAGATCATGATCAGAGGTGATAAATATGTGGTAAACAATCTGGTCATAACAATATTTCTCCAACAAAACTCAATAGCATTCACCACAAAGTAGTAATCAACACCGGTAGAGTAGAGAGGATAGATAGTACGAGTTACAACGCAAGTTGCAATTGTGAGATGAGATTGGATGGAGATGAAGATGGTGCTGATGTTGGGGATGATGTTCATGATGATCTCGATGATGCCCGTGACGATGGGATGACGATGGCGATGATCTCCCCTTCCGGGAGGTGATATCCTCGGCGGAATCTTCCCGCCGGAGAGCCCTTTTCTTCTCTGTAGGTTTCCGCCACGGAGCGGCGGCGGAGCTCCGTAAAAGCTTCCCCCTTTAGGTTTTTCGGGTAACGAGGAGTATATAGGCCAGAGGGGGGAGCCGGGAGTGGCCCCAGGGCTCCAGGCGCCCTCCCGGCGCAGCCAGGGGTGGGGCCGTGCCAGGTGGCCGCCTGGGGCCCCCGTGGCCCCCCTCTGGTCCCTCTTCGGTGTGTCTTCGTTAGTCTTTCGGAAAATACCCTCTGTCGATTTTCAGGTAATTTTGAGGTATTCTTCTTCAACAACTCAGCGTCCACTTTTTACCGCTGAATCCTGCGTCTGCTGCTTCGGCACCGGAAAGTTGTAAACTATGTAAAACAATCCAAAACAACATAAGAACATCATCGTAATATGAAATATATCAATGAAAAAGGTTGAATTATGATATAAAATAGTGATGCATTTTGGACGTATCAGATGTACCGGCGAAGGAGGACGCCAACTCTCGGAGTTAGAAGAAGGCAATGCACGGCACGGGAGAGGCTAGAAAATATGAGGAGGTGGAAGTGTCAACTTTCAATACTTACATTAGTCCGAAGAACTCATGCACTTATTATCAGTAACTCTCAATCTAATAAGGAGGTTCACAAAGAGACAAGTACCCCGAGGAGGAGTGTAGGGGGGTTTGGTTATCCTTGTGCATCCTCGAGTCATCGTACGTGAGTGTACTATAATATCCGAACCCTCCAAAGATTAGCGATCCATCTAGTATCTAGAGTTCTCAACTAGTTTTTGTAGGTATTGAAAATAAACACGGATTGCCCAAAATACGACACCTATCACTAATAGGCTAGAGTTCTTGACACCAAAAGTTGAAACATTACTCACATCAATACCTCAAAACTATTGCAAGTTACTACAAAAATTAAATAGCAACCTCAATTACGTACTTTCAAGACAAGACACAACTCAGTGCAACAACCAACTCTCTTAACAAGATAAACATGAAAACTAAAGAGAGTTCCAGCAACAAAATAAACAAAAGCCAAGGCTCTTGCTAAAGACAAACTAAGACTAAAACTAAACATGACAGTAGCTACGAAAAGATAAAAAACACACAACAGTAAAAAGATAGGCATGCAAAATCCTATGATGTGCTCTAGATTGGAGTGGAGCGTGTTTCTATCCTACACAAAGTAAGATGGGGTCTAAATTGTTATGAACAACAAGAAAAGCTAGAGAAAACTAAAAATAAAACCTAAGAGCGAGACGCTCCAAGCATAGGACATAACTGATACATCCAAAACGTATCTATAATTTCTGCTTGCTCCATGCATGTTTTGTGTGATATTGCTATAATCTAGATACACTTTCATACACTTTTGATCATATTTGGACTAACCTATTAACTCAGTGCACCCCAGTGCCACTTCCTGTTTTCTGCTGTTTTTCTATTTCAGTTTTCCCCCATATAAAAAGTGCCAGAAAAATTCCGGGAACATACAGGAAAAATCAGCGTATAGGAAGCTTCGCGAAGAGCCCGGGTGGGGCCAGAGGAGAGCCAGGGAGGCCCAGGCGGCCACCCGGCGCGGCCCCACCCCTGGCCGCGCCAGGGGGGCGCCTGGGGCCCCTGGTCCACCTCTGGCTGCCCCCCTTCGCCTATTTATTCTCCGTCACGGGGAAACTCCGAAGAAAGAACCCTATTTCGCTAACTCTCCTCTGTTCCGCCGCCGCCGCGCTTCCGAGATCGGGAGCACCAGAAGACCTCTTCCCGGCACCCTGCCGGAGGGAGGATTGACCTCCGGGAGTCTCCTCTCCACCATGGATGCTCCCGGATGACTCGTGAGTAGTTTTCCTTGGACCATGGGTCCGTGATCAGTAGCTATGTGATGTTCTCCTCCCCTCTTTGTTCTTCATGGTTTAGACCTCGTGAGCTGCCCTACATGATCGAGGCACTTTTGTAATATTTCTTCTGTTGCTATGCTGAGTTTGATGGGATTTGATGGATTATGAGATTATGTTCAGATTGTGATTGAGTAATATATTTGATTCTTATCTCTTATATTTTTGTTCCTAAGTAATTCTTGCATGTTCTCCGTTGCTGTTTATTGCTTTGGCCAAGTAGTAGGTAGTGACTCCAAGAGGGAACGTTGTGCTCGATTGTGGGTTCATGCCCCCCGATGACACGCTTGAGTGACAGAAACATGAGTCTAGGGGATGTGCTATTGCCACAAGGGGGAAAACAACGGTGCTTGTAACCGCGGTTGCAAGGATTGTTTACTTTACGCAAAGTGTTTTTAATGCAGTTGTCTGTTGCTTTGGGTTTACACTTTGGGTGGGGCTCGCAACTTAATACCAGCGAGATGTTCTGGATAGATATCTCAAGGTGGATGATTAGTATTAGATGCAGTTGGATTTCAGTCTACTTATTTTGGCGTACTGCCCGTGCTTTTGAGCCTCTTTCTTTCTTTTGTAGCATAGTTAGCATTGCGGTGCGTTCATAATCCTGTCAATTGCCCTTCTGTAATTTGTTTACCTCGCATAACAGTTTTATCGTCTTTTGGGAGAGAGACATCACTAGTGAACATCACGTATCCCGGTCCATATCCTCATTACTGTTTCCACGCTATATTTACTTTCCTGCTTTTACTTTCAATTGCTATCATTATCCCTTGCGTTTTATCCTTTGTGAACAACAAGACCGGAGAGATTGACAACCTCTCTGAACTTCGTTGGGAACAAAGTTATCTGTGTGTGTGTGCAGGTCCGCGTCAGTTGCGCCGCTGACACCTACTTATCATCTCTGGAGTCCTACTGGAGACAAACCTTGGTATCTTCACCGAGGGAAAATTGCTGCTGTACTACATCTCAAACCTTCACTTGGGGTAACCAACGAGGGGCGAGAAGCCATCTAGCAAGTTTTCTGGCGCCGTTGCCGGGGACTCCGAGTGCTAAGATAGGGGAGTTGCACACTACCCTTTACCTTTGTTTTTTAGTCTTGTTATTTTACCTTTCAGTTTTTATCTTTGTGTCTTTTATCAAAAAATTACAAAAAAAAATCTGCCACACTTGCTGCTACTATGGGTTCCACTGAAAACACCAAGTTGTGTGACTTCACTAGTCACAACAACCAAGACTTTATCTGCACCCCCATTGCCACACCTGCCACTTCAGCTACCTCTTATGAAATTAAACCTGCTTTGCTAAACCTTGTTATGAGAGATCAATTCTCTGGTGCTGGAGATGATGTTGCTTTACACTTGAATAATTTTGTTGAATTATGTGATATGCAAAAGTATAAAGAAGTAGAAGGTGATATTGTTAAGATCAAGCTCTTTCCTTTCTCTTTAAGGGGAGACGCTAAAATCTGGTTTCAATCTTTGCCTAGGAATAGCATAGATTCTTGGGATAAGTGCAAAGATGCTTTTATAGGGAAGTACTACCCACCTGCTAAAATTATCCAATTGAGGAGTAATATTATGAATTTTAAGCAATTGGATAATGAACACGTTGCCCAAGCTTGGGAACGAATGAAATCTCTTGTTAAGAAATGCCCTACACATGGTTTGACTACCTGGATGGTTATCCAGAATTTTTATGCAGGCTTGAACTTTACCTCGCGGAACCTGTTAGATTCGGCCGCGGGAGGAACCTTTATGTCAACTACACTTGGTGCAGCCACGAAGCTTCTCGATGAGATGATGACCAATTATTCCCAATGGCACACCGAACGCGCTCCAACAGGTAGGAAGGTAAATTCTGTCGAGGAAATTACCTCCCTCAATGAAAAAGTTGACTTAATTATGTCTCTACTTACCAAGCAACCCTCTATTGATCCTCATGATGTCCCTTTAAATTCTTTGGTTTCTCAAGAACAAGTAGATGTGAACTTTATTGCTAGAAACAACTTCAACAACAATGCTTATAGGGGTAATTTTGCTAGCAATCCTAGACCGTTTCCATCCAACTATGGGAACAACAACACCTACCCTAGCAACAAGAACCCCTCTTCTGAATTAGAAAGCATGCTTAGAGACTTTATCACTACCCAAAAATCCTTCAACAAAAATGTAGAGGAGAAATTAGCTAAAATAGATAATCTCTCTTTGAAGGTAGAAAGCTTAGCCCTTGATATTGAGATGCTTAAAATTAGAACCTCTCCCCTTGAGGAGAATAAGGCCACTCCTATTAATGCTATCCAGTTACAAATCAATGAAAATATTAGGATGATGGCTAAACTTAAAGAAAGACGGGCTAGAGAAAAAGAGGAAGAGGATAGAATTAAGAGCCTTCCTACACACCCCACAGTTGCCACTATCCAAATTGTTGAGGACAGCCAAACTATTAGCACCCAATGCACTGCTAGTCCCGTTGGACCTATTAATGGTGATGCTATTACCTCAACCAAAGATGAAGAAACTCCTATGAACATAGAGGGTTTCAAGCAAGTGAGCCTAGATGATACTACTACCACCGTTGATAGTAACGATATTGATTTTGATAGTTGCACCCTCTCATAAGTTATTAGCTTGCTACACAAAATGTCTAGAGACCCCCACACTAGCACACTTAATCTTGCCTTCACAGAGCATATCACAAATGCTCTCATCAAAGCTAGGGAGGAGAAGCTTAGAGTAGAAGCGTCCATACCTAGGAATCTAGATGATGGTTGGGACCCTATGATCAAAATTAAATTAAATAACTTCTCTTGCTATGCTTTATGTGATGTTGGAGCTAGTACCTTCGTTATGCCCAAAAGAATATTTGATATGTTTGAATTGAAGCCTTTTGAGCCTTGTTCTTTTGGTGTTCGTCTTGTTGATTCTTCCATAAAGAAACCTTTGGGGAAGATCGACGATGTTCTTATCATTGTCAATGACAACTATGTTCCCATTGATTTTATTGTTATGGATATAGAGTGTGAACCTTTGTGTCCAATTATTTTGGGACGTCCTTTTCTTCGCACCGTTGGTGCGGTTATTGACATGAAAGAGGGGAATATAAAATTCCAATTCCCATTAAAAAAGGGGATGGAACACTTCCCTAGAAAGAAAATCAAGTTACCTTTTGAGTCCGTTACACGGGCTAGTTATTCTCTTTCTCTTGATAAAACTTGATTCTTCTTTTGCATCATGCCTAGCTTAAGGCATAAAAGAAAGCGCTTTCGGGAGGCAGCCCGCAACGAATTTAGGTGTTTATTTTTGATTTTGTTGTGTCTTGATGTTTGTTACTACTGTAGCAACATCATTGTATCTTTATTTTTCAGCTTTGTGCCAAGTTATAGCCTCTTACGGCAAAGGAAGTAAAAGTTGTGACATGCTGTCCAGAAAACAGATTCTGTCCTCGTGACCAGAAAAATTCCAGAAAAATCCCAGTTCATCTTTTTGAGCTGAAATTGTTACACAGTATGCTCTATACATTTACGAAACTTCCGTATGTTCTGAGTTTTTTGATTTGAGTTGCAGAAGTGCCCCTAAAAAATTCTTTACTATCTGCTGTTCTGTTTTTCACAGATTCTGCCACGTTTTGTCTCTCCTAACTTTTGCAAACCTTAAGCTTGCTTTTTCTTTGCAAAAACTTTTTGGAACTCTTGAGAAACAGTAGCTCTTCAAGAATATCTTTATATCCAGTGGCGAAAAATTATTTATTAAGGGTACTAACCTCTCTAATCATCTTATGATGAGTTATGTATGAAGGGAGTTTTCAAGTGTGCGATGGAAGATGGTGAAAGAAGATCCAGGAGTGTCAAGCGCTCAAGCTTGGGGATGCCCCCATGCATCCCCAATAAATATTCAAGGAGACTCAAGCATCTAAGCTTGGGGATGCCCCCGTGCATACCCTTCTCCATCAACAATCATCAGTTCGTCCTTCGTCTCACTATATTTTTATCACTTCATGCGTTATGTGCTATGCTTGGAGCGTCTCGCTCTTAGGCTTTATTTTTAGTTTTCTTTAGCTTTGCTTTCTGTTCATAACAAGTTAGATCCCGTCTTACTTTGTGTGGGAGAGAAACACGCTCCACTTTCAAAATTTAAAACACATCATAGGATTTTTCCTGCTTATCTTTTTCTGTTGTGTGTTCTCTATCTTTTGATAGCTACTGCCATGTTTAGTTTTAGTCTTAGTTTGTCTATAGCAAGAGCCTTGGCTTTTGTTTAGTTTTTTTCTGCAAATCTTTTTAGTTTTCATGTTTATCTTGTTAAAGAGAGTTGGTTGTTGCACTGAGTTGTGTCTTGTTTTGAGAAGTAGGTAATTGAAGTTGCTATTTCATTTTAGTAGTAGCTTGCAATAGTTTTGAAGTATTGATGTGAGTAATGTTCGAACTTTTGGTGTCAAGAGCTCTAGCCTATTAGTGATAGGTGTCGTATTTTGGGCAATCCGTGTGTATTTTCAAAACCTGCAAAACTAGTTTAGAACTCTAGCTACTAGATGGATCACTACTCTTTGGAGGGATCGAATATTAGAGTACACTCACGTACCATGAGTCGAGGATGCGCAAGGATAACCAAACCCCCATACATTCCTCCTCGGGGTACTTGTCTCTTTGTGAACCTACTTATTAGATTGAGAGTTACCGATAATAAGTGCATGAGTTCTTCGGACTAATGTAAGTATTAAAAGTTGACACTTCCACCTTCCCTTATTTTGCTAGCCTCTCCCGTACCGTGCATTGCCTTCTTCTCATTCCGAGAGTTGGTGTCCACCTTCGCCGGTACATCCAAACCCTTGGCATGATACGCTCTGTCATCATAAACCTCCTTATATCTTTCCTCAAAACAGCCACCATACCTACCTATCAAGGCATTTCGATAGCCTTTCCGAGATATATTGCCATGCAACATCCACCTCTTCATGACTTGATCTTCATGTCATACATGTTCTTGCTACACTGGCAGCGACATACATTGCATACATCATGATAGTTACATATTATTTATGATTTTGAGTACCTTGTAAAGTGTGAAAGATCTCCTTTACCTTCTTGTAAAATAGAGTGTGCCCTTAAGTGAGGAAAAGATCCCAAAGTGGACACAATAAAAGATCCCAAAGAGGACAAATGAGAGTTAAATAGAAAGAGCCATTGAGGCCACAAAAAAATACAAAAAAATAGAAAAAAAGAGAAAAAGAAATAAAAAGAGAGAAAGGGGCAACAGTACTATCCGTTTGAGAGATCCACACTAGTACTCCCTTTATACCCTTGTACTCCATAGAGATGATCATTTTGCATATAGATATGTGGGGACCTTCACACTATAGAACTTGGCTTGCATATTCCAAGGATGATCCTCCTCAAACAAGCTCTAGGTCTTCATGAGCGAGCAAGTTAGATGCACCCCCACTAGTTCCATTGGAGAGCTTCTTAGCTCGTATGTGTATCCGTTGCATGGCAATCCCTACTCCTCACATCATATCTATCATTTGGCATCTCTTGCCTATGATTGTCCTCATTGATGTGAGCCTTTCTCATCCCTTTTGTCTTGCTCCTCCACCATATTTCTCTCTTTGCCATCCTAAGTGTCAACTCTCGTTCTTACGCTCATCCATTGCATGAGTGCTCAAAATATCGAAAAGGAGTGGATCCAATTGACTTGTACCTGGCTAGTGGTCTGGGGACGAGTCAACATAAGATTCCAGAAAAAGACCAAGTGTGAAACTTTAGTAGATTGAGTTCTCAACACAAAAATACTTTTTCTCGTATTCCCTATCCCCCCTCTTGCACGCAAACACCATTTGGAGACATTCGAGTCACGGACAGCAAGAGCTCTTGCACCTAATGTTCTTTTGTTACTTGTTTCAATGCTAATATAGACTCTTGCATGCTATGACTTGAATTGAATTTCTAACCTTGATTGCTTTACTTTTCAAAGTTCTTTTATGGTTGCTAGCATCTCACCACAGAAATTATGCTGTTATCATTTACCTACTCGAGGACGAGCAGGAATTAAGCTTGGGGATGTTGATACGTCCAAAACGTATCTATCATTTCTGCTTGCTCCATTCATGTTTTGTGTGATATTGCTATGATCTAGATACACTTTCCTACACTTTTGATCATATTTGGACTAACCTATTAACTCAGTGCACCCCAGTGCCGGTTCCTATTTTCTGCTATTTTTCTATTTCAGTTTTCCCCCATATAAAAGTGCCAGAAAAATTCCGGGAAAAATACAGGAAAAATCAACGTACAGGAAGCTTCGTGAAGAGTCCGGGTGGGGCCAGAGGGGAGCCAGGGGGCCCAGGCGGCCACCCGGCGCGGCCCCACCCCTGGCCGCGCCAGGGGGGCGCCTGGGGTCCCTGGTCCACCTCTGGCTGCCCCCCTTCGCCTATTTATTCTCCGTCACGGGGAAACTCCGAAGAAAGAACCCTATTTCGCAAACTCTCCTCTGTTCCGCCGCCGCCGCGCTTCCGGGATAGGGAGCACCAGAAGACCTCTTCCCGGCACCCTGCCGGAGGGAGGATTGACCTCCGGGAGTCTCCTCTCCACCATGGATGCTCCCCGGATGTCTCGTGAGTAGTTTTCCTTGGACCATGGGTCCGTGGTCAGTAGCTATGTGATGTTCTCCGCCCCTCTTTGTTCTTCATGGTTTAGACCTCGTGAGCTGCCCTACATGATCGAGGCACTTTTGTAATATTTCTGCTGTTGCTATGCTGAGTTTGATGGGATCTGATGGATTATGAGACTATGTTCAGATTGTGATTGAGTAATATATTTGATTCTTATCTCTTATATTTTTGTTCCTAAGTAATTCTTGCATGTTCTCCGTTGCTGTTTATTGCTTTGGCCAAGTAGTAGGTAGTGACTCCAAGAGGGAACGTTGTGGTCGATTGTGTGTTCATGCCCCCCGATGACACGCTTGAGTGACAGAAACATGAGTCTAGGGGATGTGCTGTTGCCACAAGGGGGAAAACAACGGTGCTTGGAACCGCGGTTGCAAGGATTGTTTACTTTACGCAAAGTGCTTTTTAATGCAGTTGTCTGTTGCTTTGGGTTTACACTTTGGGTGGGGCTCGCAACTTAATACCAGCGAGATGTTCTGGATAGATATCTCAAGGTGGATGATTAGTAGTAGATGCAGTTGGATTTCGGTCCACTTATTTTGGCGTACTGCCCGTGCTTTTGAGCCTCTTCCTTTCTTTTGTAGCATAGTTAGCATTGCGGTGCGTTCATAATCCTGTCAATTGCCCTTCTGTAATTTGTTTACCTCGCATAACAGTTTTATCGTCTTTTGGGAGAGAGACATCACTAGTGAACATCATGTATCCCGGTCCATATCCTCATTACTGTTTCCACGCTATATTTACTTTTCTGCTTTTACTTTCAATTGCTATCATTATCGCTTTCGTTTTATCCTTTGTGAACAACAAGACCGGAGAGATTGACAACCTCTCTGAACTTCGTTGGGAACAAAGTTATTTGTGTCTGTGTGCAGGTCCGCGTCAGTTGCGCCGCTGACACCTACTTATCATCTCTGGAGTCCTACTGGAGACAAACCTTGGTATCTTCACCGAGGGAAAATTGCTGCTGCACTACATCTACACCCTTCACTTGGGGTAACCAACGAGTGGCGAGAAGCCATCAATAACGCATGAAGTGATAAAAATATAGTGAGACAAAGGACGAACTGATGATTGGTGATGGAGAAGTGGATGCACGGGGGCATCCCCAAGCTTAGACGCTTGAGTCTCCTTGAATATTTATTGGGGATTCATGGGGGTATCCCCAAGCTTGAGCGCTTGACACTCTCGGATCTGCTTTCATCATCTTCCATCGCACACTTGAAAACTCCCTTCATACATAACTCATCATAAGCTGATTAGAGAGGTTAGTACCCTGAATAAAATAATTTTCCCCACTGGATATAAAGATATTCTTGAAGAGCTACTGTTTCTCAAGATTGCCAAAAGGTTTTGGCAAAGAAAAAGCAAGCTTAAGGTTTGCAAAAGTAAGGAAAGGCAAAACGTGGCAGAATCTGTGAAAAACAGAACAACAGGTAGTAGAGAATTTTTTGGGGAACTTCTGCAACTCAAATCAAAAATATCAGAACATACGATAGTTCACAATTGTATAGAGCACATTGTGTAAAAAATTCAGCTCAAAAAGATGAACTGGTGATTTGTTCCGATTTTCCCCGTCAAGAAGACATAATCTGTTTTCTGGACAACATGTCACAACTTTTGCTTCCCTTATCATACGAGGCTATAACTTGGCACAAAGCTTTACAATAAAGATACAATTATGTTGCTACAGTAGTAACAATCATCAAGACCACTAAGAACAGAAGTAAAGACATCTTGGGTTGCCTCCCAACAAGCGCTTTCTTTTACGCCTTTACGCTAGGCATGAAGATTATAGAAGATACTCTCACAAGAATAAGAATTTTGAAGCAAAAGAGAGCATCAAGAAGAAAATATGAAACACATTTAAGCCTAACCCACTTCCTATGCATAGGCATCTTGTAAGAAAATAAATAAAATAAGCACAAAGTGACATGCATAGGAAGGTGGAACAAGAACAACTTCAAAAGTTTCAACTTAGAGAGAGGTGTTTTTGTAACATGGAAGTTTCTATAACCAAACTTTCTTCTCTCATAGTAATTTTCAGTAGTATCATGAACAACATCAAGAATATAACTATCACATAAATCATATTGTTCATGAACTACAAGCACACGTGTATTGTTTTCAACACGGTTTTTAGGATCATAAGATAAATGCAACCCATCACATTGAGCTTTGATAAGAGGAAAATTCTCCGGAATATGAGTTGGAGATTTCAAAAGGATAATAGGGCAATCAAGTGTGGGTGCAATAGCAACAATTTCATGCGTAATGTAAGGAACTATAGCAAGTTCATCTTCGCAAGCATAATCCATATTGGCATCATGGCCATCAACAAAGCAAGTATTAAGTTCATCAGAAAGGGAAGTATCAAGTGAGTCCTCGGAATCATGTGATTCCTCATCAAAGCAATCATAAGACTCTTCTTGGGCAGCAAACATTTTACTTTTAAAATTCTCAATATAATAATTGGAAGTATAATTCTCTAAGCAATAATCAAGAACTGCAAAGTTTTCGGACTTGTGAATAGTATCATAATACTTTTCAATCAAAGAAGCAATCTCATAAGCACCTTTAAAAGCAACAAACTCTTCAATCTTTTCAACATCAAAGTAATCATAAACACCTTTATCATAAGAAGATAAGATCTCATTTTCATTAAACTCACATTGGATAGGAAGGTGTTTACGATCTATATTAGAGCAGCAAGTAAAATCATAAATGTGGCACAAAATTTCAGCATGGCAATAAGAAACATGTATTTGATCCCATAAGTGTTTCCCTTTCTGAGATAGGCGGTGCCACGTATAATGAGCATGCTCATCCAATGATTTTCCCTCAACCAAGTCGGTTGGGTTTTTAGCGCGAGCACAAATTGATCGAAGACGATCCAAGTGAAAGATATCCATCCTACCATATTTGGGTGCTTCCACACCCATGATAAAGATGGCATAGATAGGCAGAAAAAGACAAAGACAAAAGGTAGCAACTATTTTTTTGGTTTTTCATATAAGACATAAAAGCAAAAGCAAAAACTGAAAGGTAAACTAAGAAGACTAAAAAGCAAAGGTAAAAGGTAGTGGTCAACTCCCCTATCTTATCACTCGGAGTCCCCGGAAACGGCGCCAGAAATTTGCTTGATACGCGAGAGATGATAATTGTTTCTCGCCCTTCGTTGGTTACCCCAAGTGGAAGGTGGGATGCGACGTAGCGGCAAGTTTCCCTTGGTGAAGATACCGAGGTTTTAAGATTGTCTCCCGTAGGACTCCGGAGATGATACGTAGGTATCAGCGGCGCAACTGATGTGGACCTGCACACAGACACAAATAACTTTGCTCCCAACGAAGTTCAGAGAGGTTGTCAATCTCTCCAGTCTTATTGTATACAAAGGATAAAACGCAAGGGATAATGATATTGATAGCAACTGAAAGTAAAAGCAAGAAAGTAAATGAGCGTGTAAACAATGATTGGAATATGTACCGGGGCCCCGTGATGTTCACTAGTGATGTCTCTCTCCAAAAATACGGTAAAACTGCTATGCGAGGTAAAAAAATTACAGATGGGCAATTGACATGATTATAAACGCACCGCAATGCTAACTATGCTACAAAAGAAAGGAAGAGGCTCAAAAGCATGGGCAGTACGCCAAAATAAGTAGACCGAAATCCAACTGCATCTACTACTAATCATCGACCTTGAGATATCTATCCAGAACATCTCGCTGGTATTAAGTTGCGAGTCCCACCCAAAGTGTAAACCCAAAGAAACAGGAAACTGCATTAAAAAGCAGTTTGCGTAAAGTAAACAATCCTTGCAACCATGGTTACAAGAACCGTTGTTTTCCCCATTGTGGCAACAACACATCCCCTAGACTCATGTTTCTGTCACTCAAGCGTGTCATCAGGGGGCATGAACCCCCAATCGAGCATAACGTTCCCTCTTGGAGTTACTACCTACTACTTGGACAAAGCAATAAATAGCAATGGAGAACAAGGAAGAATTACTTAGGAACAAAAATATAAAAGATAAGAACCAAATATATTACTCTATCACAATCTGAACATAATCTCATAATGCATCAGATCCCACCAAACTCAGCATAGCAACAACAGAAAGATTACATATGTGCCTCGATCATGTAGGGCAGCTCACGAGGTCTAAACTATGAAGAACAAAGAGGGGAGGAGAACATCACATAGCTACTGATCACGAACCCATGGTCCAAAGGGAACTACTCACAACACATCCGGGAAGCGTCCATGGTGAAGGGTAAGCTCCCGGAGGTCGATCTTCCCTCCGGCAGGGTGCCGGGAAGAAGTATGTTGGCGCTCCCGATCTTGGAAGCACGACGGCCGCAGAACAGAGGCGAGATCGCGAAAAGGGGTTCTCTTCTCGGAAGTTTCACATCACGGGTAATATATAGGCGAAGGGGGGCAACCAGGGGGGCCACCAGGGGTCCAGGCGCCCCCTAGAGCGGCCAAGCCCTAGGACACGCCAGGTGGCCGCCTAGGCACCTGGTGTGGCCCCCCGGCCCTCCTTCGGTGTTTTGGAGGCTTTCGATGCGCTGATTTTTTATCCGATTTTTCCCAAATTTTTGGAGCACTTTTAATATGGGGGAAACCTGGAATAAAAAAAGAACAGAAAACAGAAACTGGCACTCGGGTGCACTGAGTTAATAGGTTAGTCCAAATATGATCAAAAGTGTATGAAAGTGTATCTAGATCATAGCAATATCACACAAAACATGCATGGAGCAAGCAAAAATTATCGATACGTTCGGGACGTATCAACCGTGTGCCCCAACACCCTGCTGGCGCGGCCCCACCCCTGGCCACGCCGGCTGGCCGCCTGGGGGCCTCCCCCTCCTCTGGTGCCCTACTGATGCCCCTATTTATTCCCGTGACGGGAAAACCCCGAAACAGAAGTCGCTTTTCCAGTTTCCGTCGTGGAGCCGCTGCCACCCTCTGCCTAGGAAACTTGTAAATGAATAAATCAAAGAAGCACAATGACGAGGGGGTGACCCCACGACTCCTCTATGTGAGGGTACCTGGTGCGTGTCATGGCTGGTGGCCCACCAGGGGCCCACTCGTGGACACCGACATGATGGAATAAGACGTGAAGCCGAAGACCATAGGCGCAAGACAAGGACTCCTACTTTTAGTCGACTAGGACTCATGTATACCCCGACCTGGCTATCTATATAAAGCGAGGCAGGGGCACCTCTCTAGACATCAGCTCACAAGCTCTCAACCCCCACGCATAGGACTAGACAGTTCTCTCTCCACCAAAGCCCTCACGGCACCTCTGTACATCATCATCAATACAAGATTAGACAAGCAGCATGTAGGGTTTTCCCTCCGGGGGCCTGAAGTTGGGTAAATCTTGCCCCATGTGTCGCTTGTCCGCTGTCCGGATTAACTCAATACACATCTACTCATCCTAGCCTTGTGAGAACTCACCTTGGCCTCCACTGTAATTGCCTCCTCACGTGATAATATCGAGCAGGAAGTGCTTCTCCTGTTAGCCGACGAGTATCGTCCAACCTGTGCCTATCTCTATGACTAACCCAGGGTCCCTGAACATGGGATTTGCCGGGGTTGATCCCCTTCACACAAAGTGACATGCATAGGAAGGTGGAAAAAGAACAACTTCAAAACTTTCAACACAAAGAGAGGAGTTTTAGTAATATGGAAGTTTCTACAACCAAACTTCCCTCTCTCAAAATAATTTTTAGTAGTATCATGAACAACATCAAGAATATAACTATCACATAAATCATGTTGTTCATGACCTACAAGCACACATGTATAGTTTTCAGCACGGTCTTTAGGATCATAAGATAAATGCAACCCATCACATTGAGCCTTAATAAGAGCACAATTCTCCGGAATATGAGTTGGAGATTTCAAAGGGATAATAGGACAATCAAGTGTGGGTGCAATAGAAACAATTTCATGCTTAACACAAGGAATTATAGCACGTTCATCTTTGCAAGCATCATCCATAGTGGCATCTGATGGTACGATTTAACGCCCCCTCGTTGGTTACCCAAAGTGGAAGGTTGAGATGTAGATAGCAGCAATTTCCCTTAGCGAAGATGCTAAGGTTGAGTATCGAACCAGTAGGACTCCAAGATCGACAAGTAGGTGGTTCGACAAGTGATGCGCTGTTTGATAATCACTTGCTTCTCCTGGACATGCACACACAACAGATAGCTTTGCTCCCAACGAGTACAGAGAGGTTGTCAATCCCTCCGGCCTTGTTGTTTACAAAGGATAAAACGCACGGGATAATAATGATCGTGATAGCAACAGAAAAGTAAATAAAGCAGTAAATTGATAGTGGGTGTAAACAATATTGGAAATATGGACCGGGGTCCTATGATGTTCACTAGTGATGTCTGTCTCCCAAAAGACGATAAAACAACCATGCGAGGTAAACAAATTACAGCTGGGAAATTGACTGGATTATGTGCGCAAACCAATGCTAATTATGCTATAAAGAAAGGAAGAGGCTCAAAAGCATGGGCGGTATGCCAAGACAAGTAGACCGAAATCCATCTGTATCTACCTACTAATCATCCGCCTTGAGATATCTATCCAGAACATCTCGCTGGTATTAAGTTGCGAATCCCACCCAAAGTGTAAACTCAAAGCAATGGACAACTGCATTAAAGAACTTTGCGTAAAATAAACAATCCTTGCACCCGCAAGTACAAGCACCGTTGTTTTCCCCCTTGTGGCAACAACACATTCCCTAGACTCATGTTTTTGTCACTCAAGCTAGTCATCGGGGGGCATGAACCCACAATCATGCATAACACTCCATCTTGGAGTCACTACCTACTACTTGGCCAAAGCAATAAAAAGCAACGGAGAACATGCAAGAATTACTCAAGAACATAAATATAAAAGAGGAGAATCAAATATATTACTCAAACACAATCTAAACATAATCTCATAATCCATCGGATCCCAGCAAACTCAGCATAGCAACAGCAGAAATATTACATATGTGCCTCGATCATGTAGGGCAGCTCACGAGGTCTAATCCATGAAGAACAAAGAGGGGATGAGAACATCACATAGCTACTGATCATAGACCCATGGTCCAAGGTGGACTACTCACGGTTCATCCGGGAAGCGTCCATGGTGGTGGAGAAGCTCCCGGAGGTGGTTCCTCCCTCCGGCAGGGTGTCGGGAAGAGGTCTTCTGGTGCTCCCGTCACGGGGGTTTCACGTCACGAGGAATAAATAGGCGAAGGGGGCATCCAGGGGGGGCCACCAGGGGTCCAGGCGCCCCCCTGACGCGGCCCCACCCTAGGGCGCGTCGGGAGGGCGCCTGGGGCCCTGGTGGGTCCCCTCTGGCTCCCCTCTGTGATTCCCGAAGCTTCTTCTGCGCTGATTTTTTATTGGATTTTTCCCGAATTTTTGGAGAACTTTTAATATGGGGGAAACCTAAAATAGTAAAACAGCAGAAAACAGGAACTAGCACTGGGGTGCACTGAGTTAATAGGTTAGTCCAAATATGATCAAAAGTGTAGTGGAAGTTCATCAATATCATAGCAATATCACACAAAAGAGGCATGGAGCAAGAAGAAATTATAGATACGTTTTGGACGTATCAACATCCCCAAGCTTAATTCCTGCTCGTCCTCGAGTAGGTAAATGATAAAATCATAATTTCTTTGGTGACATGCTAACAACCATATAAGAACTTTTAAATAAAGAAATAAAGGCATGTAATTCAATTCAAGTCATAACAGGCAAGAGTCTATATTTAGCATTGAAACAAGCAACATAAGAACATAAAGGTGCAAGAGCTCTCGCTGTCCGTGACTCGAATGTCTCCAAATGGTGTTTGCGTGCAAGAAAGGGGATAGGGATATACGAGAAAACGTATTTTTTGTGTTGAGAACTCAATCTACTAAAGTTTCACACTTGGTCTTTTTTGGAATCTTATCTTGACTCATCCCCAGACCACTAGCCAGGTACAAGTCAAAATGATCCACTCCTTTTCGACATTTTGATCCCTGATGCAATGGATGAGCGTAAGAAATAAAGTTGACACTTAGGATGGCAAAGAGAGAATATGGTGGAGGAGGAAGAAAAAAGGTGTGAAAGGCTAACATCAATGAGGACATTCATAGACGAGAGAAAGCCAAATGATAGATATGATGTGAGGAGTAGGGATTGCCATGCAACGGATGCACATATGATCTAAGGTAAGCTCTCCAATGGAACTAGTGGGGGTGCATCCAACTTGCTTGCTCAAGAAGACCTAGAGCTCATTTGAGGAGGCTGATCATTGGAATATACAAGCCAAGTTCTATAGTGTGAAGGTCCCCACATAGCTATATGCATAAATGGTAATGTCTATGGAGTACAAGGTATAAGATGGAGTACGAGTGTGGATATCTCAAAAGGAATAGTAGTGTGCCCCCTTCTCTCTTTTTATTTCTTTTTCTCTTTTTTCTCTTTTTTTGTATTTTTTGGTGGCCTCAATGGCTCTTTCTATTTCTCTCATTTGTCCTCTTTGGGATCTTTTAATTTTGTCCTCTTTGGGATCTTTTAATTTTTCCACTTTGGGATCTTTTCCTCACTTTAGGGGCAACACTCTATATATTACAAAAATTATAGAAGATCTTTCACACTTTACAAAACTACTCAAATCATAAAGAAGATGTAACTATCATGAATTATGCAAATGTATGCCTCTGCCAGTGTAGCAGGATATGCAATGATACTAGCGCGTCATGTAGCAATGATTAGGGCAAGGCCCAACTAGCATGCGACTCATCGATCAAGCAAGTAGCATGTATGACATGAAGATCAAGTCATGAGAAGATGGATGTTGCATGGCAATATATCTCGAAAAGGCTATGGAAATGCCTTGATAGGTAGGTATGGTGGCTGTTTTGAGGAAGGATATAAGGAGGTTTATGATGGCAGAGCGTATCGTGCCAAGGGTTTGGATGTACCGGCGAAGGTGGACGCCAACTCTTGGAGTGAGAAGAAAGCAATGCACGACACATGAGAGGCTAGAAAAATATTGGAAGGTGGAAGTGTCAACTTTCGAATACTCACATTAGGCCGAAGAACTCATGCACTTATTATCGGTAACTCTCAATCTAATAAGGAGGTTCACAAAGAGACAAGTACCCCGAGGAGGAGTGTATGGGGTTTTGGTTATCCTTGCGCATCCTGGACTCATGGTACGTGAGTGTACTCTAATATTCGACCCCTCAGAAGAGTAGTGATCCATCTAGTAGCTAAAGTTCTGAACTAATTTTGTAAGTTTTGAAAATAAACACGGATTGCCCAAAATAAGACATCTATCACTAGTAGGCTAAAGCTCTTGACACCAAAAGTCCAAACATTACTCAAAACAATACCTCAAAACTATTGCAAGTTACTACTACAAAAGAATAGCAACCTCAATTACCTACGTCAAGTCAAGACACAAAACTCAGTGCAACAGGCAAACTCTCTAAACAAGATAAACATGAAAACTCAAGAGAGTTCCAGTAACAAACTAAACAAAAGCTCTTTAAAAATATAAGCATGAAAACTAAGAGATAAACATGACAGTAGCTATGAAAAAGATAAAGAACAAACACAACAAAGATAAGCATGAAAAATCCTATGTTGTGTTCTAGATTTTGGAAGTGGAGCATGTTTCTCTCCCACACAAAGAAAGCTGGGTTCTAACTTGTTATGAACAGCAAGCAAAGCTAAAGAAAACTAAAACTAAAAACCTAAGAGCAAGACGCTCCAAGCATAGCACATAACGCATGAAGTGATAAAAATATAGTGAAACGAGAGACGAACTGATAATTGTTGATGGAGAAGGGGATGCACGGGGGCATCCCCAAGCTTAGACGCTTGAGTCTCCTTGAATATTTATTGGGGATTCATGGGGGCATCCCCTAGCTTGAGCGCTTGACACTCCTGAATCTTCTTTCTGTTGAGGATCGGCGCAGAAAACAAAATATTTCCTACCTACGAGTCTCAGACCCAAGATCTATGCTATACTGATGTATGTAACGGAAGGAATCGGTGTTCATACCTTTGAAGACCGAAAGAGGGAAACGTTCCTCGAACATGGTTGACGTAGACTCTGATCCTACGACCTCCCTGTCGTGTTGAAGAACCTCCGACGATGAAGTAGCACCACACGTGTAGTGCCTCGCGGGATTACACACGTACAGTGCAACCGACGTCCCTCCGGGCTCCGAACCAGATGAGCAGCGGAAAGAAGATTGATCCGGATCCCGATTTCGGCAGCGCGACGGCGTCCGGATGATGGTGAAACCCCCAACCAAATGCAAACTCCAAACCGGGGGAGTCCGCTCTAGGTCGGAGAAAGGGAGAGAGAGAAACTCAATGTTGTGTTGAAAAAGGCACCCCACCCCTCCATATATAGGCCAAGGAGGGGCTCCACCCCCTCCCCTTCCCCCATGTGGGACTAAACCCCCAAGGGGGGGGGAGTGGTGCGGCTAGGAGGGGGGATGCCCCCCTCTCTTGGCGCCAAGCCCAAGGGGGGAGGCTCCCCTTCCCCTCATGGGCCTTTTAAGGCCCAAATACCTTTTCACCTTTTTAATTAATTATTTAAATCATTTTTAATATTTAATTCTGTCAATTAAATAATAAAACATATTTAAACATTAATATATATTATTTTGAACCTTTAAAATATCCGGAACAGCTTCCGGCACCTCCCGGTACATTTCCGGTGTTTTCTCTCTTTTCACCGATGATTTCGAATCAATCCTTAATGCATCGATTGACCTTAAGTGTGACACCCTACGGTCCGGGAAACAGTAGACATGATCGAGACACTCTCTGACCAATGACCATCATGTGGGATCTGGTTACAATCCTTGATGTGCCCCTATGCTTCCATCGAATAGACTTCATCGTTGTTGAACCATTAACAATATGACTTGATCCCTTTGTGCTTTGGTACTATGTTTGTCCTAAGTATGACCGTCGGTATCCAATACCTAGTTCTTCCTCGTCTCCGACATAACATGTTTACTCGTCTGTGAATATTACATCTCTTGTGACCTAGTCACTTGCTTGCAAGCTATTGATGCAACACCACTGAGTGGGCCCAGAGTACCTATCCGTCACTCGAATTGACAAATCCCGCTCTGATCTATTTCATACTCCTCAACATATCTACTTCGGAATACCCAAGATACACCTTTTCAGTTACCATGTTTCAGTGTAACGGTTAATGCACTCAAAGCATCCTAACAGATAGCAATTATGTATGGTCATCACGGTCTAAGGATTCAGTCACTATGTTATTAAGTCATCGCAATGCTAAACTTATGTGACTTGATCACACTGCAATGCTTAAGGTGGGTGTGTGTCCATCACATCATTCTCCTAATGATATGACCTCATTGTCAATAGACTATTATGTTCTCATGATCAGGAAACCTTGATCATCAATTGCCCAATGAGCTCGTATGCCTGAGTTTAACTAGGAACCATGTTGTTATATATCACACGTGTATTAATGTTTCCACTTAATACAGTTCTAGCACAATATATAACGTATTATGAACAAACAGATATGTGACAAATATCTTTATTAATTTGCCTCTAGGGCACATATCCAACACTTTCATCATCTTCCCTCGCACACTTGAAAACTCCCTTCATACATAACTCATCATAATCTGATTAGCGAGGTTAGTAACCATAATAAAATATATTTTCCTCTACTGGAAACAAAGATATTCTTGAAGATCTACTATTTCTCAAGATTGACAAAAATTATTTGCAAAGAAAAATCAAGCTTAAGGTTCGCAAAACGAAGGAAAGGCAAAACATGACAGAATTTGTGAAAAACAGACCAGCAGGTAGTAAAGAATTTTTTCGGGATACTTCTGCAACTCAAATCAAAAAACTTAGAACATACAAAAGTTCCGTAATTGTATAGAGCACACTGTGTAAAAATTTCAGCTCAAAAATATGAACTGGAATTTTTCTGTGGTTTTTCTAGTCACGAGGACAGAATCTGTTTTCTGGACAGCATGTCACAACTTTCACTTCCCTTGTCATACGAGGCTATAAATGGCACAAAGATTGAAAAAAAGATACAATGATGCTGCTACAGTAGTAACAATCATCAAGACCACTAAAAACAGAAGAAAAAAAAAAGGAAATCCTAAATTCGTTGCGGGCTGCCTCCCGAAAGCGCTTCTTTAAAGCCATTAGCTAGGCTTAATGCAAATAGATCGTCTTTTCAAGAAAATAACTAGCCCGTGTGACGGACTCAAAAGGCAACTTGATCTTTTTCCTAGGGAAGTGTTGGAATTTTATAATCTCTTCTTTCATATCAATAATAGCACCCACGGTGCGAAGAAAAGGACGTCCCAAAATAATTGGACAAGAAGGTTCACATTGAATGTTTATTGGGGGGATGATCCCCCGGTAGGGTCAAGACTAACCGCCAGGGCCACATCTGGTCGAGTACACAGCATAGCATACATGATAGAACCTATGGCTAAGGCATAGGGCTTTGAGGACATTTCCTCCCTTTCTTTTGCTGTTGCTGGGCATTGAGTCACACTCAATTTACTTCCTTTCATAACGGGCAAGAGGCCTCTCTTGGGGTTATCCATATTGAACCTCTTCAATATCTTCTCAAGGTAAGTTCTCTGACTCAGTGCTAATAGGCGTCTTGATCTATCTCTATAGATTTTAATGCCTAATATGTATGCAGCTTCACCTAGGTCCTTCATGGAAAATTGTCCATTCAAATATTCCTTTACCCCCTCTAGAAATTTCACGTCATTCCCTATCAATAATATGTCATCCAAATATAGTACTAGGAATGCCACAGATCTCCCACTCTCTTTCTTATAAACACAGAATTCTTCTTCATTTTGTACAAATCCAAAAGCTTTGATCACCTTATCAAAACGAAGATTCCCGCTCCGAGATGCTTGCTTCAACCCATAAATGGACCATTGAAGTTTGCATACCTTACCAGCGTCCTTAGGATCAATAAAACCTTTCGGCTGTACCATATACAAATTTTCCTCAATGTTGCCATTTAGGTACGTGGTTTTCACATCCATCTGCCATATTTCATAATCGTAATAGGCAGCAATTGCTAGAAATATCCGGATAGACTTTAGCATCGCTACGGGAGAGAAAGTCTCTTCGTAGTCAACTCCTTGAATTTGTCGGAAACCTTTTGCGACAAGTCGAGCTTTATAGACATATACGTTTCTGTCTGCGTCACTCTTTTTCTTGAATATCCACTTATTCTTGACGGCCTTTCGGTCCTCGGGAATATCCACCAAAGTCAGTACTTTGTTGGCATACATGGAGTCTATCTCGGATTTCATGGCTTCCAGCCATTTCTCGGACTCGGGTCCCTCCATTGCTTCTTTGTAGTTCGCAGGTTCGTCAGGTTCATTTAACATGACAACATTGACAAGTTGCCCATAAAACTGAGTTTTTACTCGGGCTCTTGATGACCTGCGGGGTACAATAGGATCCTCTTCATCTTGATCATGATCATCATGTATGTCACGATCGTTATGAATATCATGATGACCGTTCTCTTTAGCTCCCACTACGGAAGATGGTTCCAGAAAAACTTCCATTGCCATTTCTTCCACTTGGAGTGATTGCTCAATCATCTCGTTGAGGTCTATTTTCCTCCCACTCAATTCTTTCGAAAGAAACTCTTTCTCAAGAAAGCATCCAGTCTTGGCGACAAACGTTTTGCCCTTAGACTGGTTGTAGAAGGTGTATCCAACGGTTTCCCTTGGATATACCACAAAGATGCACTTATCCACTTTTGATTCGAGTTTGTCAGGCTGAAGTTTCCTAACATAAGCCTCACAACCCCAAATCTTCAAGTGAGACAACTTTGGTTTCTTGCCATTCCATTCCTCAAATGGTGTTGTCTTTACGGATTTGGACGGTGCCCTATTAAGAATGTAAGTGGCAATTTCTAATGCATACCCCCAGAATGACACAGGTAAGTCGGTATGAGACATCATCGATCGTACGCTATACAATAGAGTTCGATTACGTCACTCAGAAACACCGTTACGCTGAGGTGTTCCTGCCGGCGTAAGTTGTGGTACGATGCCACAAGTCTTAAGATGATCGCCAAACTCGTGACTTAAATACTCGCTTCCTCGATCGGATCGAAGGTGCTTGATTTTCTTCCCGATTTGATTCTCGACCTCACTCTGAAATTCCTTGAACCTTTCAAAGGTTTCAGACTTATGTTTCATTAAGTAGATATACCCATATCTGCTTAAGTCATCTGTGAAGGTCACGAAGTAACGAAGACCATTGCGTGTGGGGACGTTCATAGGTCCACATACATCTGAATGTATGATCCCTAACAAGTCTTCCGCACGCTCCATTGTTCCATTGAATGGAGTCCTTGTCATCTTGCCCATAAGGCATGGTTCACATGTGTCAAGGGATCCAAAATCCAATGACTCAAGAAGTCCACCATCATGAAGCTTCTTCATGCGCTTTTCACCAATATGACCAAGTCGACAATGCCACATCGTCATGTGTTCTTCGCCACTAGGTTTTAATCTTTTGTCCTCCACGTTATCAATATGAAGTATATCACAATCGAGATTAAGAATGAATAAGCCATTTTTCTCCGGTGCTTGAACATAAAACACACCATCCTTATAAATCGCACAACCAATTGTATCTAACTTAAAAGAATAGTGGTCTCGCTTCAAGCAAGAACCACTAACGATGTTCACACTCAATGCGGGTACATAGTAGCACTTATTCAAAATCAAAACTAATCCTGAAGGGAGACTAAGATGCTTCGTGCCGACCGCCACCACTTCAATCCGGCAGCCGTTTCCCACGCGCATCGTCATTTCATCTTTCATCAAGCGTCGCCTATTCCGTAGCCCCTGAGAGGAGTTAGAAATGTGAGCAACAGATCCTGTATCAAAGATCTAGGATTTGTTCCCAGCGCTTGTTAAGAAAAGATCAATAACGTGTATATCAAATATACCTTTGTCTCTTCTGACAATCTTGCCAGCCTTCTTATCCTCCAGTATATGGGGCAGTTGCGTTTCCAGTGACCATCACCCTTGCAGTAGACGCACTCAACGCCGGGCTTGGGTCCAGGTTTGGTGCCTTACGAGGAGTGACAACTGGCTTGTCACCCTTCTTCGGGCTTCCCTTCTTTCCCTTCTCCTTCTTGCCAGACTTCTTGAATTCAACGGTCTTGTTGACCATGAATACAACATGCTCCTTCTTGATCTCAACCTTAGCAGTTTTCAGCATGGCGAACAACTCAGAAGGGGTCTTAGTCATCCCCTGCATGTTGTAGTTCAACAGAAAGCCTTTGTATCTAGGGGGCAGCGACTGCAGCACCCTATCAATAGCAAGTTCATCTGGAATCTTACATTCCAGAGCATTCAAGCGTTGAACGTAGCCAGACATCTTGACCACGTGCTCACTAACACTGCTATGCTCATCCATCTTTTCTGAGAAGAAAGCTTCAGAAGCCTCATAACGTTCAACCCTGGCTTGGGGTGAAAAGACGACCTTGAGTTCGACGATTATCTCATATGTACCCATCCTCTCAAAGCGTTTCTGCAGCTCAGCCTCCATGGAGTAAAGCATTCCACTCTGGACAAGGTTGTAATCATCCGTCTTGGAGAGGTAGACATTCTTCTCATCCTGACTAGCGTCGGCTGGTGGTTCGTCACCGAATGCGGCCTCTAGTACGTATGCCATCTTGAGGGGAACGAGGAGAATCCTCAGAGTGCGGAACCAGTTGGTGAAGTTTGACCCATCGGTTTTCAGTTTGTCTTTGTCTAGGAATGACCCTAAGTTGAATGAGGGGCGAGGTGCAGCCATCTACAATGGTTATTTGCAAAACACATATTTAGACTTTGTTCATAATTAGAGTTCAATTTTAATTAATTCTAAAACTCCCACTTAGTTAAACATGTCTCCAAATTTACTAAGTGATTAACATAATCCTAGTTTGAATGATCGTCCTCGAATATCACACGGCCGACGACACATCTCCCTAGGTAGGTGTAAGGCCCGATATGCGGTACTGTTCCAGATCTAGATGTTTCCATCCAGATCCGGGGACGAAGCACATATCGGTCCCACCGCGACATATGACGAAGTCATATGCCCCGGGTTTCGAACATGATATCACAACATTACAGATACAAGGATACAACATCTCATACAATCGGCATACAACTGCCATAAATACAATACATCAGCGGAAGATACATGTCTGAGTACAGACTACAATCAAATGCCTACTGGCAAAGATAAAAGCATCGATCCCCATAACCACACGGGTCCAGGCCCTCCGCCGGGATCCGCCTAACTAGGTCGTCGTCGAGTCTCCACGTGAAACGTCGATCACCATACCTGTTGTCGATCAAGAACCCTGAAAAGAGTTTGGGGGTAGTATCATGAGTACAGAGGTACTCAGCATCCAACTGTAGTGGTCATCTGACCCAGCAAGGACTTCATCACTCGTCATTCTAGGACAACTAGTAGTTTACGGTAAGGAAGGAGTAAGTGGTGAGGTTGCTGCCGCACTAGCATTTATGAAGTGGCTAACGATCTAGAGAGTGAGATAAGAAGCCAAGCATTCGATGAGGAATCGCCTCCAACAAGTCTTGCTATCAACTACTTACGCAAACATAACACCTATCCTATCCTTGCCCTCCTCTTCGCATCCCGAGGAAGAATAAGCAGTCAAGGCACACACACACGTTGATCAAGTTATATTAAGATTATCTTAGTTGTTGTTGTCTATGAACAAGGAGTAGGTCTCAAGTCGTCCATAACCGTGGACACGGCTTCTCGAAAAGATTTAACCCTGCAGGGGTGTACCAACTGCCCATTACAAGGCTCCGCACGCACGCCCATCTCTCTCAGTTACTACCCATCATAGGCAACCATTTTATGATTTAGTTCCGAGAGATCCAAAACGACAGGTCCCTCTAACTAACAACGAACAAATCCGGGTGGCCACCGGGGAGTCGACACCCAATCCAAAAGCTGGCCACTCTCTCGGATCAGACTCTTCCATATGACGCAGGTCGGATTGCCGGTAATCACACATGGGAAACCGGGTCCTAGCTGATTGGGTGGACCAACAGAGAAACAAAGTCTCCACTGGCCCAAGTTGTTTAAAAATTGCGAGGGGATCCACCAAGCACACACACGGGGTTTCAAATGGTAAATCAGCTCGGGCCACCACTAGAAATGTTTGAAGCTAGATAGGTAAGAAAAGGGGACCCCATAAAATCCCACACGCGGTTAGGCACGCTCAGTCTTAAAACCAATACCCGGAACTCGGATCCTAGGTGACTCGAATGGAACAAAGCGTCGGGGCGGGATAGCCTAGACCTTCCATCCTTCGTCGAATATAGTCAACATTTATAATAATCATATCATCAACAACAATATAATAATGATAAGGTGATATCCCAAACCAAGGAGTACCAGGGTAACATCGTAGCATCCTAAGCATGCATACTAAGAAGGGGCTGAGCAACGAGCAATAGTAACATAGCAGTACAAGGTTTTCTGGGAAGGGACATGGCTGTATCGGTTTGAAAGAGGCGGTAAACATGTGGTAGGATCAAACATCGAACCTAACTTAGACTAGCATGCAAACCGCTGGTTGAAATAGAATGGATCATAAGTAATGTATAGTCCTTGCCTGTTGATAAGTCGGGTTCTGAAGGTGTAGTTGATCGCAAGCTCGCATCATCTCCGAAGGTACCCGCGGAAGCACACAAGAGGGTAAACACTGGAAAGCAATCAACGAGCAAGCATCTATTACTACGAGGCAAACACGAGAAAGCATCAATAAGAAGGCAACACGAGACATCGCACCTACCGTCGAGAGCGGTTACTAACAGGTTAAGTGGAGTACTCGTCGCACACGACGATTCCGCACATTTACGGTGGTTCAAGTTGTTTAGCTACAGGTGATCAACCAACGGTTATTAACATGGCAACTCAAGCAAGCATGGCATAGAACACAAACATGTCAAGAGGTGAAGCACAAGGTAAACTATCTATGCTAGTCAATTTAAGTGAGGCACAACCTAAACATGGCATAACACTAAGTGCCGCACAACAATTAAAGGATTTGGTACTGTTCTGCCCTAAACCATATTTTAGGTTGGTTAACAACAGAAAAAAATAGCATAAACACAAAGTACACGAAAAACTAATCAAGTTACATATAAGGCACACTCCAAACGGAGTTACGGTTAAAAAGATATAAGCAAAACATGTTACGGGCACAATCTGCCAACATCAGTAAGCACACTTTAGAGCTATGCATTAATAGGATAATCAATGCAAACATGCTCGCAAATAATATGGAACTAAAGTAGACATGACAGGGAAGGCATGGAAAAAATAATCATGCAAAAAGGCATCATAGATCAAAAGATATTAAGCAAACAACATGGCATCGTGACGTTACAGACTTAGAGAAAAACAGAGGTGGCTGTCAAAAACAGCAGCATAGCAACTTTGGAGCTGAACAACTATATGACAAGAAAGCATAACATGACAATGCAATACATGTAATGAAAGTAGACACGATGCTTAACAATATGCAATTGGAATCACTCAAATCCGATAAACGGTCCCGACACACTCGTCGACTGAAGTTGCAACAAAATAACAGTTTTCAGCACAGCAACACATTAACATCAGGATAGCTACTTTGGAGCAAGATTTAATATAGCTAAAGCACCCAAACATGACAAGTTAAAGCATGGAAAGGAAGTACAGATGATGCTTAACACATAGGAGAAAGAATCAATGCAATAGGCCTCATGGATGAGTCACAATCATCATGCAAAGTTGCAACAAAATAATAACATCAACACTTAACAGGAAAAAGTAGCAGTTTAACGTCCTGATGGCCACTTTAGCACACAATTACACAATAAAGATGACCTCAAATGCAAATGCTCACAAAAAAAGAATTAAAGTACACACAATTCTAAGCAACTTTCATTTTGGGGGCACGTTCATCGGAGCTACGGATTACTCGCAATAATCGTCGCAAAAACAGATCAGCAGCAATAATAAAAGGACTTAGCAGAAAAAAAGGATAAAAGGAAAAACATAAAAAAGGAGGCTACCATGGCTTCGGCCCACTGGCTGGGCGCTGCTGGGCTGCGGGTGGCCTGGCCTGGGCCGCTTGGGGCTGCTGGGCCGGCCCACCTGGCTGGAGGGGAGGCACTGGACCGGTTCGTCCCGCTCGTCTCCCTCCCGGGCAGCGGCGGCTGCCCGATGGCTGCGCCGACCACCGGCGGCGAGGGTCGAGGGGAAGGGCGTCTGGAAGACGCGGATCCAGGGGGCGGCGGCCTGGATCTGGCCGGCGGCGGCGCAGGCGTCAGGGCGCGCGGTGGCCTGGATCCGGCGGCTAGAGCTCGAGTCGCTTCGGCGGTCCATGGCGGTGGGCTGCAAAGGAGAGAGGAAGAGGTGAGGTAGGGGAGAAGGCAGAGAGGAGGGGAGCCGCGGGGAAGAGGAGGGCCACGGTGGCCGGGGTAGCCGGCGGATTGTCGGAGCGGCTGTTGCATGTGGCCGGCGGCGGCGACGTAGCCCTCGGGCTGGCGGCGGGTTGGAGGAGACAGAGGAGAAGTTGGCTACGTGGCGCGCCCGTAGCCCTCCGATCGCCCGATCGGACGGCCGGGAGCAGCTAGGGCTAGGGTTTCGCGAATTTGGGAGTTTATTGGGCAGATCTGGGCAATTCTTAGGGGGTGGCTGCAAATTGTGGCTAGGGAAACCCTAGAAAGGGGGTGGGAGTGTGGTGGTCTTTATATAGCCCCGGTGGCTGGCAGTTTGCAAAAACATCTCCGGTTTTTCTCTCTCGCGCGCGGTGCTCACGTTTCTGACCGCCGGGGGTCCGCAGTACCTCCGATTTGGGTAAAACTTCGAACTGCACGGTCAGCGCGTCGAGCCGGCGGCGTTCAGCTCGCGCTGGAACCGTTCCGAGAACACTTTCCGGCGCACTATAAAAATATCCCGTTTAATTATTAAACGGGTTTTTTTCGCTCCGTTGGCTGCGGCTGGTCTCGTGCGGTTTTTGCGACGGTGATCGGGTGAAACCCGGTGTCGCAAAGGTCGAGTGTCAGGGTGGCAAGGGTCGGTCTCCGTCCGATACGAGATAAGAGGGGGGAAAAATAATCGCCGATCGATAAATCGGGGATGCAAACATGATACGTCCCAAACGTATCTATAATTTCTGCTTGCTCCATGCATGTTTTGTGTGACATTGCCATGTTTTGGTTGAACTTTATTACACTTTTAAACTAATTTGGACTAACCTACTAACTCAGTGCACCCAGTTGCCAGCTTCTGGTTTTCTGCTGTTTTTGTTTTTCAGGTTTTCCGGCTGATTAAAGTGCCCAAAAAATTCCGCAAAAATTATATTAAAAATCAGCGGGGAGGAATCTTCTGGAATAACCAAGGGAGAGAGCCGGGACCACCACCAGGGAGCCAGAAGGGTCCCTGGCGCGGCCCCAACCCTAGGGCGCGCCAGGCACCCTCCTGGCTGCCCTGGGTGGCCCCTCGACGCCCCCTTCGCCTATATAACCCCCTCGGGGTAGAAACCCCAAAAAAGAACTCTTTTTCTCGGAAACCTCTCTGTTCCGCCGCCGCTGCCGTTTTCAGATCGGGGATGCCGGGAGAAGCTGTCCCGGCACCCTGCCGGAAGGAGATCACCCCTCCGGGAGACCATCCATAGCCATGGACGCCTCCCGTATGTGCCGTGAGTAGTCCCCCTTGGACCATGGGTCCGTGATCAGTAGCTATGTGATGTACTCTCCCTCTTTTGTGCTTTCACTTTAGAGACCTCGTGAGCTGCCTCACATGATCGAGGCACCTATGTAATTTTCTGCTGTTGCTATGCTGAGTTTGTTGGGATCTGATGGATTACGAGACTATGTTCAGATTGTGATGAGTAATATATTTGGTTTGCCCTTTTATATTTTGTTCTTGAGTAAATTCTTGCATGTTCTCCGTTGCAGTATTTTCTTTGGCCAAGTTATTTGCTTGCAACTCCAAGAGAGAGCGTTATGCTCGATTGTGGGTTTAGCCCCTTGATGTCTAGCTTGGGTGACAGAAACATGAGACTAGGGGATGTGTTGTTGCCACCAGGGATAAAACAACGGTGATTGTGCCTATTGGTGCAAGAATTGTTTACTTTACGCAAAGTTCTTTTAATGCAGTTGTCTGTTGCTTTGAGTTTACACTTTGGGTGGGATTCGCAACTTAATACCAGCGAGATGTTCTGGATAGATATCTCAAGGTGGATGATTCGTAGGAGATGCAGATGGATTTCGGTCTACTTACCTTGGCGTACTGCCCATTGCTTTTGAGCCCTTCCTTTCTTTGCAGCATAGTTAGCATTGCGGTGCCTTCATAATCCTGTCAATTGCCCAACTGTGATTTGTTTACCTCGCAAGCATTTTTATCATCTTTTGGGAGAGAGACATCACTACTGAAAATCACGGGACTCCGGTCCATCTTCATACCATTGTTCACACCCACTATTTACCTTTCTGGTTTTACTTTTACTAGTACCTTTTTATCTCTTGCGTTTGATCCTTTGTAAACGACAAGGCCGGAGGAATTGACAACTCCTCTGAACTCGTTGGGAGCAAAGTTATTTGTTTTGTTCAGGTGCACGACAACTCCACGCATCAGAATAATTTCTGGCGGCGTTGCCACCTATCGTACTTATCGTTGAGTCCTACTGGAGACAAACCTTGGTATCTTTACTGAGGGAAATTACCGCTACGCTGCATCTCAACCTTCCACTTGGGGTAACCAACGAGGGGAGAGAAGCCATCAAGCTAATTTCTGGCGCCGTTGCCGGGGACTCAAAGGAAGTACAAATACGCGAGTCCTGATAACCGCCAATTTCTGGCGCCGTTGTCGGACTCCTGTATCAATCATAGGGGAGTTGCACACTACCCTTTACCTTTGTTTTTTTAGTCTTGTTAGTTTACCCTTCAGTTTTTATCTCAGTGTCCTTTATGAAAAACCACAAAAATAGTTGCTACCTTTTGCCTTTGTCTTGCTTTGCCTATTTATGCTATCCTCATCATGGGTGATGAACCACCCAAATATGGTAGGATGGACATGTTTCACTTGGATCGTCTTCGATCAATTTGTGCTCGCGCTAAAAACCCAACTGACTTGGTTGAGGGAAAATCATTGGATGAGCATGCTCATTATACGTGGCACCGCCTATCTCAGAAAGGGAAACACTTATGGGATCAAATACATGTTTCTTATTGCCATGCTAAACTTTTGTGCCACATTTATGATTTTACTTGCTGTTCTAATATAGATCATAAACACCTCCCTTTCCAATGTGAGTTTAATGAAAATGAGATCTTATCTTCTTATGCTAAAGGTGTTTATGATTACTTTGATGTTGAAAAGATTGAAGAGTTTGTTGCTTTTAAAGGTGCCTATGAGATTGCTTCTTTGATTGAAAAATATCACGATACTATTTTCGAGTCTGAAAACTTTGCAGTTCTTGCTTATTGCTTCGAGAATTATACTTCCAATTCTTATATTGAGGATTTTAAAAATAGAATGCTTGCTGCCCAAGAAGAGGCTAATGATTGCTATGAAGAGGAATCTTATGATTCCGAGGACTCACTTGATACTTCCCTTTCTGATGTTTTTGATACTTGCTTTGTTGATGGCCATGATGCCACTATGGATGATGCCTACGAAGATGAACTTGCTATAGTTCCTTATGTTAAGCATGAAATTATTGTTGTTGCACCCACACTTGATTGCCCTATTATCCTTTTGAAATCTCCAAATCCGGAGAACTTTTCTCTTATCAAGGCTCAATGTGATGGGTTGCATTTATCTTATAATCCTAAAGACCGTGTTGAAAACTATACACGTGTGCTTGCAGTTCATGAATAACATGATTTATCTGATAGTTATATTCTTGATGTTGTTCATGATACTACTGAAAATTATTTTGAGAGAGGGAAGTTTGGTTGTAGAAACTTCCATATTACTAAAACTGCTCTCTTTATGTTGAAAGTTTTGAAGATGTTCCTGTTCCACCTTTCTATGCATGTCACTTTGTGCTTCTTTGACTTATTTTCTTACAAGATGCCTATGCATAGGAAGTGGGTTAGGCTTAAATTGTTTCACATTTGCTTCTTGATGCTCTCTTTTGCTTCAATTCTTATTCTCTTGTGAGCATCTTTCATAATCTTTAAGCCTAGCTAATGGCTTTAAAGAAGCGCTTTCGGGAGGCAGCCCGCAACGAATTTAGGTTTTTCGTTTTGCTTTTGTTGTGTCTTGATGATTGTTACTACTGTAGCGACATCATTGTATCTTTCTTTTTCAAGCTTTGTGCCAAGTTTAGCCTCAGAATGCTTGAAAGTTCAAAAGTTGGAGCTTGCTGTCCAGAAACAGATTCTTTCTTCTTGACGAGAAAATTCGCGATAAATCACCAGATCATCTTTTTGATCTGAATTGTTTTGACAGCATGCTCCATAAAATTGGCTTGCTAGCCTCTGTTCAAAGTTTTTTGATTTGAGTTGCAGAAGTACCCCTAAAAAATTCTTTACTATCTGCTGTTCTGTTTTTCACAGATTCTGCCACGTTTTGTCTCTCCTTACTTTTGCAAACCTTAAGCTTGCTTTTTCTTTGAAAAAACTTTTTGGCACTCTTGAGAAACAGTAGCTCTTCAAGAATATCTTTATATCCAGTGGAGAAAAATTATTTATTAAGGGTACTAACCTCTCTAATTAGCTTATGATGAGTTATGTATGAAGGGAGTTTTCAAGTGTGCGATGGAAGATGATGACAGAAGATCTAGGAGTGTCAAGCGCTCAAGCTTGGCGATTCCCCCATGCATCCCCAATAAATATTCAAGGAGACTCAAGCGTCTAAGCTTGGGGATGCCCCGAGGCATCCCCTTCTTCATCAACAATCATCGGTCTGTCTTTCGTTGCACTATATTTTTATCACTTCATGCATTATCTGCTTTGCTTGGAGCGTCTCTCTCTTTACTTTTCTAGGTTTGTTTTGCTTTCTTTGCTGTAGTAACAAGTTATATTCCCACTTACTCTTTTGTGTGGGAGAGAAACACGCTCCACTTGAACTAGAACTCCTCATAGGATTTGCATGCTTATTTCTTTTAGCTTTGAGTTGTTTTTTTTCTTTTCTTAGCTGCTGGTCTGTTTAGCTGTAGTTCTTTAGTTTTTCTAGAGCTTTTCTTTTCAGGTTGAACTTTCTATAGGTTGCATGTTTTATCTTGTTAGAGAGTTTGTCTGTTGCACTGAGTTCTGTGTCTTGACTAGAAAGTAGGTAGTTAAAGTTTCTTTTCTCTTTGAAGTAGTAACTTGCAATAGTTTTGAGGTATTGACTAGAGTAATGTTTGAACTTTTGGTGTCAAGAGCTCTTGCCTATTAGTGATAGATGTCGTATTTTGGGCAATCCGTGTGTTTTTCGAAAACCAAAAACCCCTGTTGAGAACTCTAGCTACTAGATGGATCACTAACCTCTGGAGGGTTCGAATATTAGAGTACACTCACGTACCATGAGTCGAGGATGCGCAAGGATAACCAAACCCCCATACACTCCTCCTCGGGGTACCTGTCTCTTTGTGAACCTCCTATTAGATTGAGAGTTACCGATAATAAGTGCATCAGTTCTTCGGACTAATGTGAGTATTCGAAAGTTGACACTTCCACCTACCCATACTTTTTCTAGCCTCTTTGGTACCGTGCATTGCCCTTTCTCACCTCGAGAGTTGGCGCATACTTCGCCGGTGCATCCAAGCCCTTGGCATGATACGCTCTGTCATCATAAGCCTCATTATATCTTTCCTCAAAACAGCCACCATACCTACCTACAAGGCATTTCCATAGCCTTTCTGAGATACATTGCCATGCAACATCCACCCTCTCATGACTTGATCCTCATGTCATACATGCTACTTGCTTGATCGATGAGCCGCATGCTAGTTGGGCCTTGCCCTAATCATTGCTACATGACGCGCTAGTATCATTGCATATCCTGCTATCCTGGCAGAGGCATACATTTGCATCATGATTAGTTACATTTTCTTTTTGTGAGTACCTTTGTAAAGTGTGAAAGATCTCCTATATTCTTGTAAAATATAGAGTATTGCCCCTAAAGTGAGGAAAAGATCCCAAAGAGGACAAAATCAAAAGATCCCAAAGAGGACAAATGAGAGTTAAATAGAAAGAGCCATTGAGGACACCAAAAAAAAGAGAGAAGGGGGCATACTACTATTCCTTTTGAGAGATCCACACTAGTACTTCATCTTCTATCCCTTGTACTCCATGGAGATTATCATCATGCATATAGCTATGTGGGGAACTTTTACACTATAGAACTTGGCTTGTATATTCCAATGATGAGCCTCCTCAAACGAGCTCTAGGTCTTCTTGAGCAAGCAAGTTAGATGCACCCCCACTAGTTCCATTGGAGAGCATTTAGCTCACATGTGCATCCGTTGTATGGCAATCCCTACTCCTCACATCATATCTATCATATGGCCTTCTCTTGCCTATGGTTGTCCTCATTGATGTGAGCCTTTCACACACCTTTTTGTCTTCCTCCTCCACCTCTTCTTTCTGTTTCGCCTTTTAGGTGTCAACTTTCTTGCTCACGCTCATCCATTGCATGAGTGCTCAAAATATCGAAAGGGAGTGGATCAGTTTGACTTGTACCTGGCTAGTGGTCTGGGAACGAGTCCAGATAAGAATCCAAAGGAGACTAAGTGTGAAACTTTAGTAGATAGTTGTTCTCAACAACCTTTTTTCTCTTTCTTCCCAGTCCCTTGCTTGAACGCAAACACCATCTGGAGACATTCGAGTCACGGACAGCAAGAGATCTTGCACCTTTTGTTCTTTTGTTGCTTGTGTTAAATGCTAATATAGACTCTTGCCTGTTAAGACTTGAATTGAATTGCATGCTTTGATTGCTTTACTTAACAATCCTTATTTGGTTGTGTGGCATGTCACCACAGAAATTATGCCTGTTATCATTTACCTACTCGAGGACGAGCAAGAATTAAGCTTGGGGATGTTGATACGTCCCAAACGTATCTATAATTTCTGCTTGCTCCATGCATGTTTTGTGTGACTTTGCCATGTTTTGGTTGAACTTTATTACACTTTTAAACCAATTTGGACTAACCTACTAACTCAGTGCACCCAGTTGCCAGCTTCTGGTTTTCTGCTGTTTTTGTTTTTCAAGTTTTCCGGCTGATTAAAGTGCCCAAAAAATTCCGCAAAAATTATATTAAAAATCAGCGGGGAGGAAGCTTCTGGAATAACCAAGGGAGAGAGCCGGGACCACCACCAGGGAGCCAGAAGGGTCCCTGGCGCGGCCCCAACCCTAGGGCGCGCCAGGCACCCTCCTGGCTGCCCTGGGTGGCCCCTCGACGCCCCCCTTCGCCTATATAACCCCCTCGGGGTAGAAACCCCAAAACAAGAACTCTTTTTTGCGGAAACCTCTCTGTTCCGCCGCCGCCGCCGTTTTCAGATCGGGGCTGCCTGGAGAAGCTGCCCCGGCACCCTGCTGGAAGGAGATCACCCCTCCGGGAGACCATCAATAGCCATGGACGCCTCCCGTATGTGCCGTGAGTAGTCCCCCTTGGACCATGGGTCCGTGATCAGTAGTTATGTGATGTCCTCTCTCTCTTTTGTGCTTTCACTTTTGAGACCTCGTGAGCTGCCTCACATGATCGAGGCACCTATGTAATTTTCTGCTGTTGCTATGCTGAGTTTGTTGGGATCTGATGGATTACAAGACTATGTTCAGATTGTGATGAGTAATATATTTGGTTTTCCCTTTTATATTTTGTTCTTGAGTAAATTCTTGCATGTTCTCCGTTGCAGTATTTGCTTTGGCCAAGTTATTTGCTTGTAACTCCAAGAGAGAGCGTTATGCTCGATTGTGGGTTCAGCCCCCTGATGTCTAGCTTGAGTGACAGAAACATGAGACTAGGGGATGTGCTGTTGCCACCAGGGATAAAACAACGGTGATTGTGCCTATTGGTGCAAGAATTGTTTACTTTACGCAAAGTTCTTTTAATGCAGTTGTCTGTTGCTTTGAGTTTACACTTTGGGTGGGATTTGCAACTTAATACCAGCGAGATGTTCTGGATAGATATCTCAAGGTGGATGATTCGTAGGAGATGCAGATGGATTTCGGTCTACTTACCTTGGCGTACTGCCCATTGCTTTTGAGCCCTTCCTTTCTTTGCAGCATAGTTAGCATTGCGGTGCCTTCATAATCCTGTCAATTGCCCAACTGTGATTTGTTTACCTCGCTAGCATTTTTATCGTCTTTTGGGAGAGAGACATCACTAGTGAAAATCACGGGACTCCGGTCCATCTTCATACCATTGTTCACACCCACTATTTACCTTTCTGTTTTTACTTTTACTAGTACCTTTTTATCTCTTGAGTTTGATCCTTTGTAAACGACAAGGCCGGAGGAATTGACAACTCCTCTGAACTCGTTGGGAGCAAAGTTATTTGTTTTGTGCAGGTCCACGACAACTCCACGCATCAGAATAATTTCTGGCGCCGTTGCCACCTATCGTACTTATCGTTGAGTCCTACTGGAGACAAACCTTGGTATCTTTACTGAGGGAAATTACCGCTACGCTGCATCTCAACCTTCCACTTGGGGTAACCAACGAGGGGCGAGAAGCCATCAAAACACCGCAAACCAATCAGACAATCAAACAATTCACACCGAAAACAATATTTTTAAATTTTGTGAAAACTGGGTGTCAGAACCCCAACTAGGGTAAGTGCTAGGGTTTGAGTTCACCTTTGCATCATGCAAAAATTCAAAAGAAAATCAAAAATGGGGAAGCAGAAAGCCCTGAGAAATTATTTGAAATGGCCAGATAAAACTAATTTTCCAAAAATCTTTTGAATAATTGGAAAATTCCTAGAAATGTTGCTGATCATTTTAAAAGTGGTTTGGGGATTTTCCCATGCCCATGGAATATTAAAAAATTCAAAAGGTGCATTGGAAATTAAATTAAACTCCAATTTGAATTTAAATTCAAATTTTTTGAATTTCAAAAATCTCCAAAACTTGTGAGTGGCTAGCTATATATGTTATAAGCCCACATAAAAGTTTTCATGATTTTATAAAATGCCTTGCTATTTTTTTATTTGGGGCAAAACAAATTACAGAAAGAAAAACAGAAGAAAGCAGAGAAGAAAAGAATAAAAGAAAACCCAGCCCAACCCCTCTGGCCTTGGGCCCAACTCAACACACCACGGCCCAGGCCCACCCCCAGCACCTTGTCGTCTTGCCCGGCGTCGGCAAGCACCTCCGTGGCGAGCTCGCCGCCGCGCAAGCCACCGAGGCACCCCCAGGCCACCCGGGGCCTCTTCTGCACGCCACCGCAATGCCTGGAAGCCCCGCATTGCTTCCCTCCTCTCTCTGTTTCCTCTGGCTCCCTCTCCATCGAGATCCCGCGGCCACCCAAGCGCTCGACCTCGCCGCGCCGCCGCACAGACGTGGCCAACGACCCCCTCCCGGCGAGCTGATCTGTCCAGGAGCCCCGCCGTAGACCTCTTCATCGAGCTGTGCAGTGAATCGATCGGGCAAGCCCTGGAGACGCCGCCCGCAACGAGCTTCCTCCGCCACGGCCGCCGTACGCCGGCGACGATTCCACCGCCACCACTTCCTCCCAGCCCACACCGACGACCCCTTCAGCTTCACAGTGAGCTCACGCTTCGAACCCCTCTATATGTGCTTCTTTCCGTGCCCCCGCTGTCGTTTTCTCCATGGACGAGCCACGGTCGCCGCCAGCAAGGTCGCCGCCGTGCCTGCGTTGCTTCCCCGTGGTCACCATGTGCTCGGGGCGATGCGCACGAGCAAGGGCTACGCCCCAGTGCCCGCAGCGCAGCCAACCGAGGCCGGGAGCCCAACTCCGGCAACCCTCCGCCGTGCCCAGTGGCACCGACGGCTAACCGCCGGCAGGCCGAGTTAATTAGCACCTAACCACACTCTTAACCCCCCCCCAAGTGCCACAAACAGGTGGGCCCCAGGCCACCTCTAACCCGCTAACTTAACTAAACAGAGAGGGGTTAAGCCCCTCTCCCACTGACAGGGCTGGCCCACTGGCCAGAGCCCTTGTGACGTCACCCCAGTGTCACTGCTGACGTAGTAAATGGAAAAACATTTAAAATAATCCAGAAAAATCCAAAAAAGGGCTTAAACTTCAATAAATCATAGAAAATTCATATTAACTCCAAATTTAATAAATAATATGTCTAAAAATATCAGAAAAATCCAAGGATTATGAATATGGGCTCTGGTTTCATGTTTGACCATTTTAAAATGGGTAAACAGTGCAAAACATCCATATGGCTTTATTTCAAATTCAAATTTGAAGCACATTTGCAAATGACTTTGCATTTGACTTCTTTTAAATGGAATTGTACCCACATTGTGACCAAGAACATCACCATTTCAATATTGATCATGTGTTTGAGCATTGCAAATAAATTTATACTTTGTTTGATTGTTTGCTCGATAGACGTGCAACCGGAACCGGAAGCCACCCCCTTCATTGAAGACCCCGATATTGAACCTCGTCAGCAAGGCAAGCAAACCCCATTGATCATGTCTATAAAATCCCAATTCCCTCTCAGTCTCGCTTATGCATGTTTAGGAGATCACTTTGTATCGATTCTACCGCATAGTTGAACCCATATCCGATGCATGACCTATCATCTTGTCACAGTAGTAAGCAAACCACAATCCTAGCTGACATAGGAGTTGTTTGATATCAGGAAGCCCCTGCAACTGTTATAGCTTATTGCATGCTTAGTGTTACATGAGGTTGCTTTTGATGTGAGTCGGGATGATGGTGAACATGGTGTTGATGAAAGTGAAACTGTGTTGGTGAATCCACCCTAAACAAAGGTGAATGATGAGAGGCTGTGTAGGAGTACACAGTGGGTTGTCTCGTTGAACACTGCCCTAGGCCCCGAGTTCCTGTTTTGTGATCCAAGACAAAGAGTATGACCACATGTAGGGTTTTATGGGAGCCCCGTTTGGCCTCTTTACGTACCCGATCCAGTCCAGGAGTCACACTAGATTCGGGCTTTCCATTTGATTTATGTATAGATATGTGGGTGGACCTGTGAGGAAGTGAAACCATCTGTCAAAGGTGGCGTCTCGGTCCCTTACATTATCTGAGTCCGTTTCGTCGAACCGGCCGGACTCTCGAGCGGTGACAAACTCAGGTAGTCGGCTCCTGGATTAGAGAAGGTGATGTGAGGGTAGTGCCTTGGTTTCATCCACGTCCGACATCCGCTTGAAGGATGACAAGAACGAGGCGATAAGTGATGACACGCGTGTGAAGATGTACACCCCTGCAGGGTTAATGAACTATTCGAATAGCCGTGTCCGCGGTTATGGACTACATGGAAACCTCTACTTGATCATAGACAACTTGAATGGATACTTATAAAACTCGCAAGATAAGTGTGAGTGCTATGGCGTGCTTTCTCGTGGGGAGGTCGAGGAAGGCACCATAGTGGTGTATTGGTTGGAGATGTAGTGGACTCGTGTACGCTTCTTACCTCAAGTCTGGTACTCGTAGTACAGGATTAGCCAAGTCAAAGCTGGCACTTCTGCATGTTGAACCCCACCTCCTTTACCTTGATACTTGAGCATGAGTAGTATAGTTCTGATGTAAGTCTTGCTGAGTACGACTTTGTACTCACATTTTCTTATTCTATGTTTTAGATGAGAACCGGATCCCGATGGATTCACCTTCGTGAAGCTCGACTTTGCCTAAGTTAGTATAGTCCCAGACAGCAGTCTGGTTCCTCGTGGAAGGGCATGTTTGTTGTACAAGGCTTCTCTAAGCCATTTGTTAAACTTGTCTGTACTCAGACCTAATTTTCTTCCGTTGTATGATGTAATGTTGATCACAGACATGTGATCTTTGTATGCTCTATGTGTATATCTATAAAGAGTACTTTGTAGAGTTATGTGATGATACCTGCTGTTCATACTAGGCATGTGTGCTGCGTGTATGTTTATAACATGCATGTCTTAGTATGGGTTTTCGATACCTTAGTTGTGATCTGGCTGGCGGTCTTTTATACACCAAGTGGCCCTTAGATGTGCGCAGCTTGGGGCATCGCGATGCGATTGTTCATGACTCTGTCACGTGCACACTTTGTTGTATGATCGAGCCCGCCCTAGACCCCGACTAAGTGATCGGGCTGGAGTAAGTCTATGTAAGAGTTAGGATTCAATCGATAACATGGTTGAGGCGACTTGTCTATGAGTATGGGATTCACCACCCATAAACATTTAGACTTGTGAGCGGACGTTGAGGACCCATCTCAGTTGATCATCCGGCCTGAATGGGATGCCCCTCACGTTTGATGCTTACCGAGAACGTTCTGTGCTTGGCCTTGTCTGCTTAGACAAGTGGGTACGGTTCTCGGCTCTCCATGTGATTGCATCATGACTGGAATTACATACGCTAACCCCGGGTCCCGACAGACTTGGTATCAGAGTAGGACTGTCTGTAGGATTAGCAACCCTTGGTCGAAGTCGAGTCTAGCATTCTATAGTTATATAGTTACTTGGGTATATAAGGAACAATGTAAGGCTTCTTTTTCTCCTTACCCTCATCGATCTGAGTTCTGGGTCACCCTTACCTTTTCTACGGGATGATAGGACTAGGCTCATCTATGTCTGACTAGAACATCTCGCTGAGTGCTTCCTTGTAGCTGTAGGACAGTTGTGGTCGTCTAGACTCATCGTTCTGTTGAGTTCCTTGAAGAAGTTCTGTCCAATTTCTTCGAGGTTGTTTCATTTTCCATCCCGGTGTAGCCGTTATGCTGCCGGATTTATCCCGTGTTTCTATGAATCTTTGCCTTCGCATTACAATCTTTTCTGCCTTCATCATGTCTTGTTATCCTTGAATCCATCATTCAACCTGTTCTGATTGTTGATTTTTATCACACAGGATGTCAGGTGGAACTCGTAGTGCTGTTCGTCGGAATCGAGACCGTGTTCGGAATAGAGATGATGATGCACCTCCACCATCGCCTTCTGCGGCGGAAATCATGATGGAAGCTGAGAAGAATCAACGTGACCAAACACGTCTTCTGGAGCTCATCGAGCAGAATACCACCCACCATCGTAATGTGGTGGTCAGCATTCAGGACTTCATCCTCCTCAAGCCACCGGTATTCCAATGTTCTTCTGAGCCCCTTGAGGCTGATGATTGGCTCCGTTCCATCGAGCGTAAGCTTGATACTGCACATGTTGCTCCCGATGATCGAGTTATATTCGCGGCATACTTTCTGGAAGGTGCTGCTGCTGAATGGTGGGAGAACTATGTTGCTATGCAGCCAGATAGTCACCTAGTGACTTGGCAGGAGTTCTGTGATGCCTTTCGAGGGTACCACCTTCTAGATGAGTTGATGGAGCGCAAGAAGGAAGAGTTTTGCAATCTGACCCAAGGAGAGATGTCCATTCACGAGTATGTGAGAGAGTTCAACCGTCTTGCTCGGTATGCCCAAGATGATATCACCACCGATGCCAGAAAGTAGGCAAGGTTCTGTAAGGGACTTAGCCCTACCCTTCGTCATGATCTCAACCTCATCGAATTTGCCACCTTTGAGGATTTAGTCAACAGATCCTTCAGAGCTGAGCATGGCAATGAAATTTTCGAGGAGTCCCGCAAGCATGCTCTTGAGCATGCCCCTTCTTCAAGTTCAGCCCCTCAGAAACGCCGAATTTGGATTCCAACCCGTGCCATACCTCAAAACCTTCTCCAGAGGCCACCACCAAATATATGCCATCCACCCCAACACATTATTCCACCCCGGAATGATGGTGTGCAGCCAAGTAATCCCACTCCTAACATTTCAGACAGGGTATGCTTTAAGTGTGGTCTTCCAGGCCATTACTATCATCAATGCCCTCAGGTCTTGATGGCACCACGTCATTCTCGACCCAAGCCTCCAAAGAAATCAACCACCAAAGCCTTTCTAGCAAAGCCTTCATCCACTAGTAGTGGTTGTGTGAACCAAATCTCAGTTGAGGAAACCACTACTGCTTCTGACGTCATTCTTGGCACACTCCCAGTCAATCATATCCCCGCCTCCGTACTTTTCAACCCAGGAGATTCTCATTCATTCATGTCGGAGAGTTATGCACTTCGTCATGAGTTCCCCTTTGAAGAAATGTTTTCTCCAATGATCATTCAAACTCCTGGTTCAAAGTGGCAAACTAATAGAGTAAGCCATGGCAATCAAATTGCAGTTGAGGGTTTAGTATTCCTTGCTTCTCTTATAGCCCTCAAGTCTTCGGACATTGATGTCATCCTAGGAATGGATTGGTTATCAAGGCAGAATGCTTTCCTTGATTGTAAAGCCAAATCAGTTAAACTCACCCATCCTTCAGGACAGATCATTGACTACACCTCACCCAGTTATTGAATCCAGGTGCAGACTTTGAATGTGCTTCCACTTCCAGACCTTGAAGATGTTCCGGTGGTTCGTGACTTCCCGGATGTCTTTCCTGAAGAGCTGCTGGGAATGCCACCTGATAGGTGTGTAGAATTAATAGTGGATCTTATACCAGGCATAGCCCCAATTTCCAGACGCCCATATAGAATGGCTCCACATGAGTTAGCTGAGCTAAAAACCCAACTTGATGCTTCGTTGGCAAAAGGCTTCATCCGCCCTAGCTCATCGCCATGGGGTTGCCCCGTTCTGTTCGTAACGAAGAAAGATGGAACAGAAAGGATGTGCGTAGACTATCGCCCGCTAAATCTAGCGTCGATAAAGAACAAGTACCCACTGCCCAGGATCAATGATCTTTATGATCAACTTGCAGGATCCTCTGTCTTCTCCAAGATGGATTTGAGATTAGGCTATCATCAAATCAAAATCCGAAACGAGGACATTCCCAAGACGGCTTTCACTACTCGTTATGGTCTTTACGAGTATACCGTCATGTCCTTTGGTTTAACCAATGCCCCCGCCACATTCTCGCGCTTGATGAATTCGATCTTCATGGAGTACTTAGATAAATTTATTGTAGTTTATCTTGATAAAATTCTCATCTACTCTAAGAACGGAAAAGAGCACGCAGAACATCTTAGGTTGGTATTGATGAAACTTAGAGAGAATCGCCTTTATGCCAAGTTCTCCAAGTGTGAATTTTGGCTACCAGAAGTGACCTACTTAGGACACGTGATTTCTGCGAAAGGTGTTGCAGTCAATCCCGAGAGAGTTCAGGTCGTCCTTGACTGGACTCCACCTGAATCGGTTAAGCAAGTTAGGAGTTTTCTTGGCTTAGCAAGCTATTGTCGCCGCTTCGTCGAGAACTTTTCTAAAGTTGCAAAGCCTCTTACTGAACTCCTCAAGAAAGATAAGAAATTCCAATGGAACCCCAAGTGCGAGGAAAGCTTTCAAGAGCTAAAAAGAAGATTGACTTCTGCACCCGTACTTGCACCTCCAGACACAAAAAGGGATTTCGAGATCTATTGTGATGCTTCATGGCAAGGGTTAGGATGCATACTTATGCAAGATAGACATGTGGTAGCCTATGCTTCACGCCAGTTGCGGCCGCATGAAGAGAACTATCCAACCCATGATCTTGAACTCGCTGCCGTAGTTCATGCCCTGAAGACTTGGCGACATTACCTCCTTGGTAATCGTTGCGAGATCTATTCTGATCACCAAAGCGTCAAATACATATTCACCCAGCCAGATCTTAATCTCAGGCAAAGACGCTGGATAGAGTTGATAAAAGATTATGACTTAGGAATTTCTTACACCCCAGGCAAAGCCAATGTCATGGCTGATGCACTAAGTCGTAAGTCGTATTGTAACAACCTCATGTTACAACAGTATCAACCACTTCTTCATGAGGAATTTTGCAAACTCAATCTTGAGATAGTTCCTCATGGATTTCTTTCTACCTTGGTGGCGAAACCAACCCTTGAGGATCAAATCATAGCCGCCCAGAAACAAGATAGTAGTATTCAAGAGATCAAGCAGAACATTGCTAGCGGAGTTGCTAAATGTTTCTCTGCAAATGATCAAGGAACGATATTCTTTGAAAATCGTTTAGTAGTTCCTGAGAATGAAAACCTAAAGCAGCTGATCCTTAAGGAAGCTAATGACACTCCCCTCTCAATTCATCCCGGTAGCACAAAAATGTACCGAGATCTACGCCAGAGATTTTGGTGGAACCGGATGAAGAGAGACATTGCACAATTTGTTGCCGAATGTGATGTTTGTCGTCGCATTAAGGCAGAACACCAAAGACCTGTTGGTACTCTTCAACCATTGTCTATTCCCGAGTGGAAATGGGACAAGGTCGGTATGGACTTCATCACCGGCTTTCCAAAAACCCAGAAAGGAAATGATGCCATCTTCGTTGTCATTGATCGACTTTCCAAAGTTGCTCACTTCCTTCCCGTTCGCGAGTCTATAACTGCTAGTCAGTTAGCAGACTTGTACATCTCTAGAATTGTGTCTCTTCACGGTGTTCCTTTGGTGATCAACTCTGATCGTGGTAGCCTTTTCACCTCTAGATTTTGGGAAAGTTTTCAAAATGATTTGGGAACTCATCTATCCTTTAGTACAGCTTTCCACCCTCAGTCTAGCGGTCAAGTTGAAAGGGTTAATCAAATCTTGGAAGACATGCTCAGAGCTTGTGTTATCTCATTCGGAAAGAATTGGGAGAAATCTCTTCCATTCGCCGAATTTGCTTATAACAATAGCTATCAGTCTAGTCTGAACATGGCTCCTTTTGAATTCCTCTATGGACGACGATGTCGAACACCCCTAAACTGGTCAGAAACCGGTGAAAGACAACTCTTTGGACCGGATATGATCAAGGAAGCAGAAGAGCAAGTTCGCATTGTTCGTGATCGATTGAAAGCCGCCCAGTCTCGTCAAAAGAGCTACTATGATCGTCATCATAGAGAGGAGAGCTACAATATTGATGAGAAGGCTTACCTTCGGGTTACTCCTCTGAAGGGAACCCAAAGATTCGGTATCAAAGGCAAGTTGGCCCCACGTTACATCGGACCTTTCCGCATTCTCGCTAAACGTGGAGAAGTTGCCTACCAACTTGAACTACCTCCGCACCTTTCCCGAGTACATGATGTATTCCATGTGTCACAACTCAGGCGTTGCTTCAAGGACCCCATCCGCGAATTCGACCATGAAACGCTTGATCTCCAAGATGACCTTTCTTATCGAGAGTACCCTATTCGTATTCTTGATTCCGCAGAGCGTGTCACTCGTCGTCAGAAGATCAGGTTCCTCAAAGTGCAATGGTCACATCACTCCGAGAAAGAAGCAACGTGGGAAAGAGAAGATCGCCTCCGTGCCGAGTACCCCACCTTCCTCCCGACGACTTCTGAATCTCGGGATGAGATTATTTTGAGTGGGGGCGAGTTGTCAGAACCCCAACTAGGGTAAGTGCTAGGGTTTGAGTTAACCTTTGCATCATGCAAAAATTCAAAAGAAATTCAAAAATGGGGAAGCAGAAAGCCCTGAGAAATTGTTTGAAATGGCCAGATAAAAATAATTTTCCAAAAATCTTTTGAATAATTGGAAAATTCCTAGAAATGTTGCTGATCATTTTAAAAGTGGTTTGGGGATTTTCCCATGCCCATGGAATATTCAAAAATTCAAAAGGTGCATTGGAAATTAAATTAAACTCCAATTTGAATTTAAATTCAAATTGTTTGAATTTCAAAAATCTCCAAAACTTGTGAGTGGCTAGCTATATATGTTATAAGCCCAAATAAAAGTTTTCATGATTTTATAAAATGCCTTGCTATTTTTTTATTTGGGGCAAAACAAATTACAGAAAGAAAAACAGAAGAAAGCAGAGAATAAAAGAATAAAAGAAAACCCCGCCCACCCCCTCTGGCCTTGGGCCCAACTCAACACACCACGGCCTAGGCCCACCCCCAGCACCTTGTCGTCTTGCCCGGCGTCGGCAAGCACCTCGGTGGCGAGCTCGCCGCCGCGCAAGCCACCGAGGCACCCCCAGGCCACCCGGGGCCTCTTCTGCACGCCACCGCAACGCCTGGACGCCCCGCATTGCTTCCCTCCTCTCTCTGTTTCCTCTGGCTCCCTCTCCATCGAGATCCCGCGGCCACCCGAGCGCTCGACCTCGCCGCGCCGCCGCACAGACGTGGCCAACGACCCCCTCCCGGCGAGCTGATCTGTCCAGGAGCCCCGCCGTAGACCTCTTCATCGAGCTGTGCAGTGAATCGATCGGGCAAGCCCTGGAGACGCCGCCCGCAACGAGCTTCCTCCGCCACGGCCGCCGTACGCCAGCGACGATTCCACCGCCACCACTTCCTCCCAGCCCACACCGACGACCCCTTCAGCTTCACAGTGAGCTCACGCTTCGAACCCCTCTATATGTGCTTCTTTCCGTGCCCCCGCTGTCGTTTTCTCCATGGACGAGCCACGGTCGCCGCCAGCAAGGTCGCCGCCGTGCCTGCGTTGCTTCCCCGTGGTCACCATGTGCTCGGGGCGATGCGCACGAGCAAGGGCTACGCCCCAGTGCCCGCAGCGCAGCCAACCGAGGCCGGGAGCCCAACTCCGGCAACCCTCCGCCGTGCCCAGTGGCACCGACGGCTAACCGCCGGCAGGCCGAGTTAATTAGCACCTAACCACACTCTTAACCCCCCCCAAGTGCCACAAACAGGTGGGCCCCAGGCCACCTCTAACCCGCTAACTTAACTAAACAGAGAGGGGTTAAGCCCCTCTCCCACTGACAGGGCTGACCCACTGGCCAGAGCCCTTGTGACGTCACCCCTGCGTCACTGCTGACGCAGTAAATGGAAAAACATTTAAAATAATCCAGAAAAATCCAGAAAAGGGCTTAAACTTCAATAAATCATAGATAATTCATATTAACTCCAAATTTAATAAATAATATGTCTAAAAATATCAGAAAAATCCAAGGATTATGAATAATAGCTCTGTTTTCATGTTTGACCATTTTAAAATGGGTGAACAGTGCAAAACATCCATATGGCTTTATTTCAAATTCAAATTTGAAGCACATTTGCAAATGACTTTGCATTTGACTTCTTTTAAATGGAATTGTACCCACATTGTGACCAAGAACATCACCATTTCAATATTGATCATGTGTTTGAGCATTGCAAATAAATTTATACTTTGTTTGATTGTTTGCTCGATAGACGTGCAACCGGAACCGGAAGCCACCCCCTTCGTTGAAGACCCCGATATCGAACCTCGTCAGCAAGGCAAGCAAACCCCATTGATCATGTCTATAAAATCCCAATTCCCTCTCAGTCTCGCTTATGCATGTTTAGGAGATCACTTTGTATCGATTCTACCGCATAGTTGAACCCATATCCGATGCATGACCTATCATCTTGTCACAGTAGTAAGCAAACCACAACCCTAGCTGACATAGGAGTTGTTTGATATCATGAAGCCCCTGCAACTGTTATAGCTTATTGCATGCTTAGTGTTACATGAGGTTGCTTTTGATGTGAGTCGGGATGATGGTGAACATGGTGTTGATGAAAGTGAAACTGTGTTGATGAATCCACCCTAAACAAAGGTGAACGATGAGAGGCTGTGTAGGAGTACACAGTGGGTTGTCTCGTTGAACACTGCCCTAGGCCCCGAGTTCCTATTTTGTGATCCAAGACAAAGAGTATGACCACATGTAGGGTTTTATGGGAGCCCTATTTGGCCTCTTTACGTACCCGATCCAGTCCAGGAGTCACAGTAGATTCGGGCTTTCCATTTGATTTATGTATAGATATGTGGGTGGACCTGTGAGGCAGTGAAACCATCTGTCAAAGGTGGCGTCTCGTTCCCTTACATTATCTGAGTCCGTTTCGTGGAATCGGCCGGACTCTCGAGCGGTGACAAACTCAGGTAGTCGGCTCCTGGATTAGAGAAGTTGATGTGAGGGTAGTGCCTTGGATTCATCCACGTCTGACATCCGCTTGAAGGATGACAAAAACGAGGCGATAAGTGATGACACGCGTGTGAAGATGTACACCCCTGCAGGGTTAATGAACTATTCGAATAGCCGTGTCCGCGGTTATGGACTACTTGGAAACCTCTACTTGATCATAGACAACTTGAATAGATACTTATAAAACTCGCAAGATAAGTGTGAGTGCTATGGCGTGCTTTCTCGTGGGGAGGTCGAGGAAGGCACCATAGTGGTGTATTGGTTGGAGATGTAGTGGACTCGTGTACGCTTCTTACCTAAAGTCTGGTACTAGTAGTACAGGATTAGCCAAGTCAAAGCTGGCACTTCTGCATGTTGAACCCCACCTCCTTTACCTTGATACTTGAGCATGAGTAGTATAGTTCTGATGTAAGTCTTGCTGAGTACGACTTTGTACTCACGTTTGCTTATTCTATGTTTTAGATGAGAACCCGGATCCCGATGGAGTCACCTTCGTGAAGCTCGACGTTGACTAAGTTAGTATAGTCCCAGACAGTAGTCTGGTCCCTCGTGGAAGGGCATGTTTGTTGTACAAGGCTTCTCTAAGCCATTTGTTAAACTTGTCTGTACTCAGACCTAATTTGCTTCCGTTGTATGATGTAATGTTGATCACAAACATGTGATCTTTGTATGCTCTATGTGTATATCTATAAAGAGTACTTTGTAGAGTTATGTGATGATACCTGCTGTTCATACTAGGCATGTGTGCTGCGTGTATGTTTATAACATGCATGTCTTAGTATGGGTTTTTGATACCTTAGTTGTGATCTGGCTGGCGGTCTTTTATACACCAAGTGGCCCTTAGATGTGCGCAGCTTGGGGCATCGCGATGCGATTGTTCGTGACTCTGTCACGTGCACACTTTGTTGTATGATCGAGCCCGCCCTAGACCCCGACTAAGTGATCGGGCTGGAGTAAGTCTATGTAAGAGCTAGGATTCAATCGATAACATGGTTGAGGCGACTTGTCTATGAGTATGGGATTCACCACCCATAAACATTTAGACTTGTGAGCGGACGTTGAGGACCCATCTCAGTTGATCATCCGTCCTGAATGGGATGCCCCTCACGTTTGATGCTTACCGAGAATGTTCTGTGCTTGGCCTTGTCTGCTTAGACAAGTGGGTATGGTTCTCGGCTCTCCATGTGATTGCATCATGACTGGAATTACATACGCTAACCCCGGGTCCCGACACTGGGCTGTTACAATACAACACCACCAACAAGGGATCTCGTCCCGAGATCCAGGACGATCCGGGGGAGAGGGGGGAGAGAAAAGAGAGTCGACGATCTTCAACACCACCAACAAGGGACTCTGCTCGATGTCAACGTCGAACTTCGGTCGAGATAAAATTTCCGCAGAGAGGACGACAACGTCAGAAAATGAAGCCATCGGGAGATCAAGAGGACGAACAACAATCCAGAATGACGGTCAAGGGAAGCATCTCACAAAGAATTCGTGAGGATACTAGGAAAGAGGACTGAAATCAATGGATGACCAAGATGTAAACCAAAGTCGGATAGACTAAAGGTACTACAGGATTTCCCTCCTGAGCTCGGAATCGAGACAATACACTGCAAGCAAGGCATTGTAACTATTCCGAAACTCCACACTCATCGAGATCCTAAAGTTTGAAGGGGATAAGTCGAGAGTTAAAAACACTTATGACACTTGTCCTGACCGGAGCAAGGTTAAGGAGTAAAAAGATTCCTACTCTCCGACAACTAACTTAGTAACTACAAAATAGTTTTTGTCTAGACTCGACTTCGGCTAAAGAAGGGATCCTACGATCGGTAAAGCTCTGATACCAAGTTGTAAGGCCCGATATGCGGTACTGTTCCAGATCTAGATGTTTCCATCCAGATCCGGGGACGAAGCACATATCAGTCCCACCGCGACATATGACGAAGTCATATGCCCCGGATTTCCAACATGATATCCCAACATTACAGATACAGTGATACAACATCTCATACAATCGGCATACAACTGCCATAAATACAATACATCAGCGAAAGATACATGTCTGAGTACAGACTACAATCAAATGCCTACTGACAAAGAGAAAAGCATCGATCCCCATAACCACACGGGTCCAGGCCCTCCACCGGGATCCGCCTAACTAGGTCGTCGTCGAGTCTCCACGTGAAACGTCGATCACCATACCTGTTGTCGATCAAGAACCCTAAAAAGAGTTTGGGGGTAGTATCATGAGTACAGAGGTACTCAACATCCAACTGTAGTGGTCATCTGACCCAACAAGGACTTCATCACTCGTCATTCTAGGACAACCAGTAGTTTACGGTAAGGAAGGGGTAAGTGGTGAGGTTGCTGCCGCACTAGCATTTATGAAGTGGCTAACGATCTAGAGAGTGAGATAAGAAGCCAAGCATTCGATGAGGAATTGCCTCCAACAAGTCTTGCTATCAACTACTTACGCAAACATAACACCTATCCTATCCTTGTCCTCCTCTTCGCATCCCGACGAAGAAGAAGCAGTCGAGGCACACACACACGTTGATCAGGTTATATTAAGATTATCTCAGTTGTTGTTATCTATGAACAATGAGTAGGTATCAAGTCGTCCATAACCGTGGACACGGCTTCTCGAAAAGATTTAACCCTGCAGGGGTGTACCAACTGCCCATTACAAGGCTCCGCACGCACGCCCATCTCTATCAGTTGCTACCCATCATAGGCAACCATTTTATGATTTAGTTCCGAGGGATCCGAAACGACAGGTCCCTCTAACTAACAACGAACAAATCCGGGTGGCCCCCGGGGAGTCGACACCCAATCCAAAAGCTGGCCACACTCTCGGATCGGACTCTTCCGTATGACGCAGGTCGGATTGCCGGTAATCACACATGGGAAACCGGGTCCTAGCTGATCGAGTGGACCAACAGAGAAACAAAGTCTCCACTGGCCCAAGTTGTTTAAAAATTGCAAGGGGATCCACCAAGCACACACACGGGGTTTCAAATGGTAAATCAGCTCGGGCGACCACTAGAAATGTTTGAAGCTAGATAGGTAAGAAAAGGGGACCCCATAAAATCCCACACGCGGTTAGGCACGCTCAGTCTTAAAACCAATACCCAGAACTCGGATCCTAGGTGAGTCGAATGGAACAAAGCGTCGGGGCGGGATAGCCTAGACCTTCCATCCTTCGTCGAATATAGTCAACATTTATAATAATCATATCATCAACAACAATATAATAATGATAAGGTGATATCCCAAACCAAGGAGTAACATGGTAACATCGTAGCATCCTAAGCATGCATACTAAGGAGGGGCTGAGCAACGAGCAATAGTAACATAGAAGTACAAGGTTTGCTGGGAAGGGACATGGCTGTATCGGTTTGAAAGAGGCGGTAAACATGTGGTAGGATCAAACATCGAACCTAACCTAGACTAGCATGCAAACCGCTGGTTGAAATAGAATGGATCATAAGTAATGTATAGTCCTTGCCTGTTGATAAGTCGGGTTCTGAAGGTGTAGTTGATCGCAAGCTCGCATCGTCTCCGAAGGTACCCGCGGAAGCACACAAGAGGGTAAACAGTGGAAATCAATCAACGAGCAAGCATCTATTACTACGAGGCAAACACGAGCAAGCATCAACAAGAAGGCAACACGAGACATCGCACCTACCGTCGAGAGCGGTTACTAACAGGTTAAGTGGAGTACTCGTCACACACGACGATACCGCACATTTATGGTGGTTCAAGTTGTTTAGCTACAGGTCATCAACCAACGGTTATTAACATGGCAACTCAAGCAAGCATGGCATAGCACACAAACATGTCAAGAGGTGAAGCACAAGGTAAACTATCTATGCTAGTCAATTTAAGTGAGGCACAACCTAAACATGGCATAACACTAAGTGCCGCACAACAATTAAAGGATTTGGTACTGTTCTGCCCTAAACCATATTTTAGGTTGGTTAACAACAGCAAACAATAGCATAAACACAAAGTACACGAGAAACTAATCAAGTTACATATAAGGCACACTCCAAACGGAGTTACGGTTAAAAAGATATAAGCAAAACATGTTACGGGCACAATCTGCCAACATCAGGAAGCACACTTTAGAGCAATGCATAAATAGGATAATCAATGCAAACATGCTCACAAATGATATGGAACTAAAGTATACATGACAGGGAATGCATGGCAAAAAGAATCATGCAAAAAGGCATCATAGATCAAAAGATATTAAGCAAACAACATGGCATCGTGACGTTACAGACTTAGAGAAAAACAGAGGTGGCTGTCAAAAACAGCAGCATAGCAACTTTGGAGCTGAACAACTATATGACCAGAAAGCATAACATGACAATGCAATACATTTAATGAAAGTAGACACGATGCTTAACAATATGCAATTGGAATCACTCAAATCCGATAAACGGTCCCGACACACTCGTCGACCGAAGTTGCAACAAAATAACAGTTTTCAGCACAGCAACACATTAACATCAGGATAGCTACTTTGGAGCAAGATTTAATATAGCTAAAGCACCCAAACATGACAAGTTAAAGCATGGAAAGGAAGTACACATGATGCTTAACACATAGGAGAAAGAATCAATGCAATAGGCCTCATGGATGAGTCACAATCATCATGCAAAGTTGCAACAAAATAATAACAGCAACACTTAACAGGAAAAAGTAGCAGTTTAACGTCCTGATGGCCACTTTAGCACACAATTACACAATAAAGATGACCTCAAATGCAAATGCTCACAAAAAAAGAATTAAAGTACACACAATTCTAAGCAACTTTCATTTTGGGGGCACGTTCATCGGAGCTACGGATTACTCGCAATAATCGTCGCAAAAACAGATCTGGCCTGCGGCGGCGCAGGGGTCACGGCGCGCGGTGGCCCGGATCCGGCGGCTAGAGCTCGAGCCACTTCGGCGGTCCATGGCGGCGGGCTGCAAAGGAGAGAGGAAGAGGTGAGGTAGGGGAGAAGGCAGAGAGGAGGAGAGTCGCGGGGAAGAGGAGGGCCACGGTGGCCGAGGCAGCCGGCGGCTTGTCGGAGCGGCTGCTACATGTGGCCGGCGGCGGCGACATAGCCCTCGGGCTGGCGGCGGGGTGGAGGAGACAGAGGAGAGGTTGGCTATGTGGCGCGCCCGTAGCCCTCCGATCGCCCGATCGGACGACCGGGAGCAGCTCGGGCTAGGGTTTCGCGAATTTGGGGGTTTATTGGGCAGATCTGGGCAATTCTTAGGTGGTGGCTGCAAATTGTGGCTAGGGAAACCCTAGAAAGGGGGTGGGAGTGTGGTGGTATTTATATAGCCCCGGTGGCTGGCAGTTTGCAAAAACATCTCCGATTTTTCTCTCGCGCGCGCGGTGCTCACGTTTCTGACCGCCGGGGGTCCGCAGTACCTCCGCTTCGGGTAAAACTTCGAACTGCGCGATCAGCGCGTCGAGCCGGCGGCGTTCACCTCGCGCTGGAACCGTTCTGAGAACACTTTCCGGCGCGCTATAAAAATATCCCGTTTAATTATTAAACGGGGTTTTTTTTCGTTCCGTTGGCTGCGGCTGGTCTCGTGCGGTTTTTGCGATGGTGATCGGGTGAAACCCGGTGTCGCAAAGGTCGAGTGTCAGGGTGGCAAGGGTCGGTCTCCATCCGATACGAGATAAGAGGGGGAAAAATAATCTCCGATCGATAAATCGGGGATGCAAACACCGCAAACAAATCAGACAATCAAACAATTCACACCGAAAACAAATTTTTTAAATTTTGTGAAAACTGGGCTGTTAAAGTAGGCCATCATGCCAATCATATCCGTTATATGACTCATGCTTAACCTTTCGGTCATCCGTATCCCAAGCTCATATCTACATATGTCAAGCCTTCTAGTCGAACCTTAGTGTATGGCTGTTCAGCAAGGCCATATCTGCATATGCTAGGCTTGCCAAACCCAACCTCATGCGATCGCTAATGTATGTATGAAACCCGATCGTCACGGCCTGCCTATCATAAAGAGATCCTTCCAGGCGGTGCCCACTAAGGGATAATACAATCATGGTATTGAGAGAGATTATCCTATCATCCTACCGTCGCATATCTAGCATATTAGCAAGACAAGAAGTAAAACCGTAAATCATACAAGCTATGATCCCCCCTTTAAAAATGTGCCACCTATAAGGGCTTATAGGTGGCGCATTTTTTACCAGTGCGCCACCCCTTACAACATAGTGGTGCATTACATATAAAATGCGCCACTAATAAGCTTTCCATGTATAGCTATTTTCCTAGTAGTGTAGACACCCCCAGCCACTTATATGGTACAAGCCATATATCAAGCCTGGAACCAGTCTCGCGTAAACGCGTAAGGTCGGTCGGGGCTGCTTCATCCGGACATTGCCGCAATGCTAAACGAGTACACGTGGGAGGGTAACAATTGGAGAATTGATGCCCACATCCTAGATGTGTTCTACCCGTACAATACATCTACGCATAGCCTTGCTCATGATACCACTGTTGAGGATCGGCGCAGAAAACAAAAAATTTCCTACCTACCAGTCCCGAACCCAAGATCTATGCTATCCTGATGTATGTAACGGAAGGAATCGGTGTTCATACCATTGAAGACCGAAAGAGGGAAACGTTCCTCGAACGTGGTTGGCGTAGACTCTGATCCTACGACCTCCCTGTCGTGTTGAAGAACCTCCGACGATGAAGTAGCACCACATGTGTAGTGCCTCGCGGGATTACACACGTACGGTGCAACCGGCGTCCCTCCGGGCTCCGAACCAGAAGAGCAGCGGAAAGAAGATTGACACGGATCTCGATTCCGGCAGCGCGACGGCGTACGGATGATGGTGAAACCCCCAACCAGGTGCAAACTCCAAACCAGGGGAGTCCGCTCTAGGTCGGAGAAAGAGAGAGAGAGAGAGAGAGAGAGAGAGAGAAACTCAATGTTGTGTTGAAAAAGGCACCCCACCCCTCCTTATATAGGCCAAGGAGGGGCTCCACCCCTCCCCTTCCCCCATGTGGGACTAAACCCCCAAGGGGGGGGAGTGGTGCGGCTAGGAGAGGGGATGGGCCCCTCCCTTGGCGCCAAGCCCAAGGGGGGAGGCTCCCCTTCCCCTCATGGGCCTTTTAAGGTCCAAATACCTTTTCACCTTTTTAATTAATTATTTAAATCATTTTTAATATTTAATTATTTAAATTAAATAATAAAACATATTTAAATATTAATATATATTATTTTGAACCTTTCAAAATATCCGGAACAGCTTCCGGCACCTCCCGGTACATTTCCGGTGTGTTCTCTCTTTTCACCGATGATCCCGAATCAATCCTTAATGCATCGATTGCCCTTAAGTGTGACAACCTATGGTCCGGGAAATAGTAGACATGATCGAGACACTCTTTGACCAATGACCATCATGTGGGATCTGGTTACAATCCTTGATGTGCGCCTACGCTTCCATCGAATAAACTTCATCACTGTTGAACCATTAACAATATGACTTGATCCCTTTGTGCTTTGGTACTATGTTTGTCCGAGGTATGATCGTCGGTATCCAGTACCTAGTTCTTCCTTGTCTCCGACATAACATGTTTACTCGTCTGTGAATATTACATCTCTTGTGACCTAGTCACTTGCTTGCAAGCTATTGATGCAACACCACCGAGTGGGCCCAGAGTACCTATCCGTCACTCGGATTGACAAATCCCGCTCCGATCTATTTCATACTCCTCAACATATGTACTTCGGAATACCCAAGATACACCTTTTCAGTTACCATGTTTCAGTGTAATGGTTAATGCACTCAAAGCATCCTAATAGATTGCAATTATGTATGATCATCACGGTCTAAGGATTTAGTCACTATGTTATTAAGTCATCGCAATGCTGAACTTATGTGACTTGATCAGACTGCAATGCTTAAGGTGGGTGTGTGTCCATCACATCATTCTCCTAATAATATGACCTCATTGTCAATAGACTATTATGTTCTCATGATCAGGAAACCTTGATCATCAATTGCCCAATGAGCTAGCATGCCTGAGTTTAACTAGGGACCAGGTTGTTATATATCACACTTGTATTAATGTTTCCGCTTAATACAGTTCTAGCACAATATATAACGTATTATGAACAAACAGATATGTGACAAATATCTTTATTAATTTGCCTCTAGGGCACATATCCAACACTTTCATCATCTTCCCTCGCACACTTGAAAACTTCCTTCATACATAACTCATCATAATCTGATTAGCGAGGTTTGTAACCATAATAAAATATTTTTTCATCTACTGGAAAAAAAGATATTCTTGAATATCTACTGTTTCTCAAGATTGCCAAAAAGTATTTTCAAAGAAAAAGCAAGCTTAAGGTTCGCAAAACGAAGGAAAGGCAAAACAAAACAGAATCTGTGAAAAACAGACCAGCAGGTAGTAAAGAAATTTTTAGGGATACTTCTGCAACTCAAATCAAAAAACTTAGAACATACGAAAGTTCCGTAATTATATAGAGCCCACTGTGTAAAAATTTCAGCTCAAAAAGATGAACTGGAATTTTTCTGTGATTTTTCTAGTCACGAGGACAGAATCTGTTTTCTGGACAACATGTCACAACTTTCACTTCCCTTGTCACGAGGCTATAAATGGCACAAAGCTTGAAAAGTAAAGATACAATGATGTTTCTACAGTAGTAACAATCATGAAGACCACTAAAAACAGAAGAAAAACAAAAAGGAAATCCTAAATTCGTTGTGGGCTGCCTCCCGGAAGCGCTTCTTTAAAGTCATTAGCTAGGCTTAATGCAAATAGATCGTCTTTTCAAGAAAATAACTAGACCGTGTGACGAACTCAAAAGGCAACTTGATATTTTTCCTAGGGAAGTGTTGGAATTTTATAATCTCTTCTTTCATATCAGTAATAGCACCCATGGTGCGAAGGAAAGGACGTCCCAAAATAATTGGACAAGAAGGTTCACATTCAATGTTTGTCGGTGGGATGACCCCCCGGTAGGTTCAAGAAGAGGAAATAAGTTTTCAGAACAGCGGGCACCGATTGTAACCTCAGTTCATCTCGGTGGTTTCCGATTGCTCCGTGCCGATGTCACTCTAGCTCGGCCGCCTGCCGACTGCTCCGCGCCGGTAGCCTGCTGCCGGTTGCCCGCAGCTCGGCTGCCCGGAAGTCAACACCAGTATCTCCACCGACAAGACGAGACAAGCAGACAAGACAAGCCATGACATCTTCATCGTGAATAGTGTAGAAGGACATGTCACATTACATCACATCAAAGGGTCACATCACTTGTACCTCCCTTTTGTCCTCTTCCCCTTGTCCTCACCCATGGAGCATCCTTGACACCACTATATAAGGGGCAAGGCATGCCCACGGTGAGGAGAGATGAGCTCTCTTCCATTCATACATCCTCCAAGTAGTAGCACTATTAGCTAGCTCACACACTGGTTAGCTCGGCCAGGCGTGCATACAGCTCGAGGAGCACCTCTGTACAGATATATGTCTATAGTCCAGACAGGCAGGAGTAGGGGTTTTATCTCTACGGAGAGCCCCGAACCTGGGTACCTCGTTGTGTTCATCACTGTGCGTGTACCTAGACCCATCCGGAGCGCCGGCGTCTGCGCATTGTTCCCCCAATTTTAGCCATCCTATGGCATCTTCCATTTCCATATCGACGACAGTTCGCGCCCACCGTGGGGCAAACTACGGCGACCGGATCTCTGTTCCGGCCGGGATTTTTTCTTCATCGAGCTTCTTCAACAGCGCCAACTTTTGGATCTGGATCACGGTTTGCGTGCCCAGAGGCTACGCGTGCTGTGGCTTCATCTTCCCGGCCCTCCGCATCTGCGAGTCCTGTGGCCGCGTGCCGGGTTGGTCCTCTCCGCCGAGCTCCTCCTCCTCTAGCTGGCGTCAGCATCGCGCTGCTGCGGCTCGCCGGCCTCTAGCCGTGCTCCTCTCCCCGTCCAAGTCCTGTCTCCCCCGGAGCGCGCCTCTCCTCTAGCGGCGGCTTAACTCGTGGCTTCTCCTGTGGCCTCCACCGTGTCGCCCGCCTCCTCGAGCTCCGCCGCACGCGAGCCTGCGGCCTCCTCCGCGTTGCCCGTCTCCTCGAAGCTCCGCCACGGTCGAGCATGCAGACTCCTCCGTGTCACCCATTTCCTCGAGCTTAGCCGCGCTCGAAGCTATGGCCTCCGTCTCGTCGCCTGATGGCTTCTCGCCCCTCGTTGGTTACCCCAAGTGGAAGGTTTGAGATGCAGTGCAACAACAAGTTTCCCTCGGTGAAGATACCAAGGTTATCGAACCAGTAGGACTCAGGAGATACAAGTAGGTGGCAACGTCGCCAGAAATTGCTTCCTGACTAGGGTGTTGTTGTGGACCTTCACACAGCAACAAATAACTTTGCTCCCAACGAGTACAGAGGAGTTGTCAATTCCTCCGGCCTTGTCGTTTACAAAGGATCAACGCAAGAGATAAAAGGTGCAAATGAAAGTAAAATCTGAAAGTAAATTGAGGGTGTGAACAATAATGTGAAGATGGACCGGGGTCCCGTGATTTTCACTAGTGATGTCTCTCTCCCAAAAGACGATAAAAGTGCTAGCGAGGTAAACAAATCACAGTTGGGCAATTGACAGGATTATGAAGGCACCGCAATGCTAACTATGCTGCAAAGAAAGGAAGGGCTCAAAAGCAATGGGAAGTACGCCAAATTAAGTAGACCGAAATCCATCTGCATCTACTATGAATCATCCACCTTGAGATATCTATCCAGAACATCTCGCTGGTATTAAGTTGCGAATCCCACCCAAAGTGTAAACTCAAAGCAACAGACAACTGCATTAAAAGAACTTTGCGTAAAGTAAACAATCCTTGCACCCGCAGGTACAAGCACCGTTGTTTTATCCCTGGTGGCAACATCACATCCCCTAGTCTCATGTTTCTGTCACTCAAGCTAGACATCAAGGGGCTGAACCCACAATCGAGCATAACGCTCTCTCTTGGAGTTGCAAATAAAATACTTGGCCAAAGCAAATACTGCAACGGAGAACATGCAAGAATTTACTCAAGAAAAAAATATAAAATAGAAGAACCAAATATATTACTCATCACAATCTGAACATAGTCTCATAATCCATCAGATCCCAACAAACTCAGCATAGCAACAGCAGAAATTACATAGATGCCTCGAACATGTGAAGCAGCTCATGCGGACTCGAAAGTGGAAGCACAAAGAGAGAAGAGATTCATCACATAGCTACTGGTCACGGACCCATCACTAGTAGGAAATAGGCTATTGCTGGCGTACAGGTTTTCCCTACCGCTGGCGGGCAGGTGTACGCCAGCGTTGTCCCGCCAGTGGTAACAGGTACCGCTGGCGTACAAACTGTACGCCAGCGCTAGCTTCTGTTACCGCTGGTGTACAAGAAGTATGCCCGCCAGAAGTATGCTTCTTGCGTCCACATCAGCCCGCCAGTGGTCAAAAATATGTACGCCGGCGGTATAATTTCTGGATTTGGTACTGTCCGCCAGCAGTAACTTTTCTATACGCCAGCAATATATTTTCTGGAATTACTTTTCTGCTAAAACTAGTTATTCCAGCCACACAAATACTAAAATATTTTCACAGTTTACCAACACAATACAAATACACAGAATTCATAAGTTCAAATATACAAGAGTGATCAAATATTGTTACATCATATTACTAACCAAAATAGAGAAGTTGTGTAGTGGATCACACATATTGTATCACACACAAACCGAAAAATAGACAAGTTGGGAGTTACATCACTACATTGTATCACACACAAACTACATCTCGATAGTTGGACTTCATTGTATCACATACAAGAGAATGGTAAAGATGATGAGCAAGAAGGGGATCACGAGGAAGTTGGACTTCATCCGGTGGTTCTTCCTCTCTTGCCCTTGCCGGTAGTTCAAGTACCGAGCTTCCGCCTCCGCTTTACTCTTGTAGCTCTTGTAGTTGTTGCCCTTGTACTTGTTCACTTGCTTAAAACAATCTTCCCAGTGCTCATAGACTCCTGGAACGCTACCTTCGTACACCACATACCACTTCTTCATCTATAAAAGACAATATAAATATTAACCAAGATAGTTAAAAAGGAAGATGTGTGTACATTCATGCATTATAAAAGAAGACTTAGTTCAATGTAAAACTAGCTACATGTCCATCATGCATAAAAGAAGACTTAGTTCATGCATCATGTAATACGTACACAAGTTCAACATGAGATAAAGTTTACAACACATGTTCATCGATTGTTCGAAAAAAACTAGCTACATGCATAGAGAACACATCCTCTCACTTCTTGCTTGGCTTCGGCTTCGACTTCGGCTTCGTCTTCAATGGAGGAAACGGGAGACAACCTTGCAATGAGTTGAACGGTCTGTCATCGCCATGTTGATGTAAGCGGGCTTCTATTTCAGCGTTAGGTGGTGGACGATGACTGTAGAAGAACGCCCCATCGCTATGTATGACATCCATGGTGATCGTCCGCGCGATCATTTGCTGAATCCGGCCGAACTCTTGTCTTATTTCGGCATCGGAGGACCCCGCCAAGGTATCGCACCATTTTGCGAGAGACGACGAATATTGTAGTCGTTGTTCATCCTTTATATACTCTCGCATATGATAGATGACGTACCAGGCCTCCCTCGTACTGCCTGGCGCCTGCTTGATGCAGACGAACTCAGTTTTATGTATGAATGTGTACTTTCCTCGCCTTAGATTTTTTCTTTTTATGATGCCCTCCCTATAAGAGTAGCCGGTGAGAGCATCATCTAGAACATCTTTGATTAGCTTGTAGTCTTTGTAATTCTGATGACTCCCTGAGTCGAGATATATGGCAAGCGAGTCTTTCGGCTCCAGAGCGATGAGGGTGCCGTATTGGTTGCTACACAAAATAGTTCGTGGTTCAAAGAGATTATCAGCCTCAGATTAGTTTAACGATAGGAAATCTACTAAAGCATGTTACGGCTGCAAGCGAGAATGACTTACTCAGGAAAGTAAGGCATGAGAAATATGTTCTTGGAGGGATGATCCACGAAGAAATCTTCGATGTACTTCGTTGCCGCTACCTTACCCTTAGGGTTGTTCAAGAACATTTCTTGCATGTAGAAGGGGTCCATTATAGCGACATTCGGGGTATTCTCTTTGATGAGCTGGTGAGCCAAGATGAGCGCAATCAGGCGGACCATGGATGGGTGTAGCGCATTCATGTGGAACATGTCAAAGATGTCATTAAACCTCAAGAAGAACAAGTCCCCTGGGTATTGATCCACAAAGCCCAAGCCCTCCGGTACCTTTCCTATGAAAAGCGGGTATGTTGGATTGTCATCCTTGGCAAGATTCGACTCCACATAGAGAACATAATTATGGAGGCTCCTCATATCCGAAGTGACGATTTCTAAAAAATTTCGCGGCAACATAGGTTTACCCAACTCATGGATCGGATGCCAGTTTATGATGGGTACCTTGTCCTGGACCCGTACCGGCTTCCTACACCCCTCCACCGGCTGGCTGCTGGAGTCAAAGGCACGTTTCTTAATTCTTTTCCGCCCCGTCGTCTTCCTGCTATGCTGCACAAATGAATCTTGAAGCGCCTCTTTGAGTGTGTCTTGGCTGAGACCAGCTGGATCACCAGGGCTGAAGGGGGCTGCTTCTGGCGCTCCTTGAGAAGAGAATAGACGCCTCAAGCAAAATTTCTCTGTCTGATCTGCGCGGCAGGAGGGAGGACCCTGGCTCGGACCGGCGACTTGTGTATCATCAAGAGGACCCTCGCTGGCAGCAGGTAATACTTCCTCGTAATCAACGAGGAAGTCTTCGACGCGAGCATCATTGTCGTCGTGATCAAGATCCGCAGGTTGAGCAGCAAAGGGCTCGTTTTGCTGTGGGGTGGTGAAACAAGAGTCCACACGAATCAGTTCTTTAGGCCATAGCATGGGCCAAGACAAGCATTGTTCGAGGTTCAACTCGCTATCGGCTTCGGGGGGTTGAGTCGGAGGATCCAAATTGGAGCAACCCGAAAACACCCGGTCCAATGCAACCCTAAACATGGTATCGGCCATAGGCACTGTGTGGAACACACGGTTAAGTGGTGCCACGATACGTGCCTTTGCCACGTCCTTCAGCTCATTGTTAACTTGTAATAGCAATGTGCATCCCACCTCATCGGCCTGCGAAAACATGTAAGGCGTTAGAGAGGGGAAAGCAAGCGCAAATTAAACTAGTCGAGACTTTTGCGGCGCTTATTTACCGTCAAGGCGTTGAGCTCGTCTAATGAGGAAGCACCACGGACGGCCGCCGGCGTGTAAGAGATGGAAGGGCTGCTACGAGGCGCTGTGCCGGCCGGCGATTCATCCCTCACACCTTGTGGTGTGTTGCCGGTCGCCGTCGTATTCTCCACAATAGGCGGCTCATTATTCGAGCCGCTGGCACCTAAGGTGATCATTGGGAGAGGCCCTTGTCGGCCTCCGTCGATCCATTCCGCAATCGACTTCATCATGGTAGGAAGGAGGTCGTTGAACGTCTGTGTCACTTGCGCCGAGATTATGTTGGGCATCTCAGCTTTCACGGTCTCCAATTCTTCCCTCACATTCTTCTCTTCGTTCTTCTTCCTCTCCTTTCGTGCCTCCTTGGTCTTGGGGTAGTAAAATGAATGTTTGTGACTGAGTCCGGCGCCCACCACACGGCCACGATGCGGCGGCGCTGACACCGGCAAGTCCTTTACCCTGTTTAGCGCCCTTTCAAAAGAGTTGTCAAACGGCACCTGGGTTGAGGATCCTTGAGATTGAGCTAATGATTCTTCCTCCCGAATTTTCTTCTCAAGGTCCTTGACCTTCGCGTTCGCGACTAGCTCCTTGGTTTTTGGATTTACCCTGTATCGAGCCTGCACAAATCGGTTTCCGAGCGGGTTCTTAAACTTCGGGTAGGGGTACGGCCCTTTCCTTTCCGCGTCCTCCTTATCCCAAACTGGCTGCTTTCCGGGGTAACCATGGCTTCCGAGATTGTGGGGAGCTACGTTCTTCTCATGCATATCTTTCCCCCACTTCCTAAGCGCCTTAGTTGCAGGTAGGTCATGTTTGGCCTTGAAAACATTGAAGTCCTCTTCCGAAATTGAGGGCCAGTGGCCCTTGATCTTATCAAAATCGGAACCCGCATCAAGCTCTAGCCTCACATACCATTTCCAAGTGGACAAGGCTTTGCTGAACTTGCCTAGGACGAATGTGTTCGCTAGATTTTTCTTGATATCAAGGTTATCATAGGGTTCCGGGAACTTGTATCGCGCGTGCAACCGCTGAATGAGGAGGGTGGCCAAAGGTTCGTTGCTTTTTGACCTTAAGTCCTCTTCATTGAGGTTGACAAGTTCTCGAGGGATGCATCCAATGCTGTTGCCGTACCCTTTTGCAACATGAACAGGAAGTGTAGGCAAACCGCTTGCGGGGTCCACCTCCGTAAATTCTTCCCGGATGGTGCGGAGCTTGTTTGGGCCCCTTTCCTTACGCTGCCGCTTGGCTTCGCTACCAGATGTCGAGTTGCCATCCCCGGCACCACTAGTAGTGGTCTCGTTGCCATCCCCGGCACCACTAGTAGTGGTCTCATTGCCTACATCCCCGTCTTCATCATGTTGATCAGCGTCAAAGTGTTCACCCGCAAGCATTGAGAAATAAGGATGATGCTCCTCAGGATCGACAGGTACCCGAGAACCACCGGCTTCCTCGTTGTTTGACATCTATTATAACCATTTAAAAATACTACTAGTAAGTGGGATAGGTTAATGTCAAATGAGTTATAAAAATGTAGCATGTGGGTATACTAGGTCATTTAAAAATATATATTACTTTGCTATGCACTAAAAATATATATTACTTTGCTATGTCCTATTTTTAGCATAAGTCATGCAAAAATTCACGGAAATTTTTGGCATGAACTTTGCTGAAAATAGGACATATGGAGTACCCGAATTTGCCGGAACGAAAGTTAATCAACATTCCCGCAATCTCAAGGCCTCATGGGTACCTGAAAACTGGATATAATATGGACCAGCACCACAACAACACACAACAACAGCACCAGCAATGTGGACCAGCACCACAACACCACACAACAGCAGCATGCACCAGCAATGTGGAACACCACAATGGCATACATCATCCCCTGCAGTGGACACAACTGCATACATCATCATCATCATCATCATCATCTTGTTCAGTTCCACTTGTAGGTGCAGTTCTAGGATCAACATTGATCACTAGGCACAACTTAATCATAAGCCAGAGACATATTAATCATGCCAGTGTATACAGAGCATGTAGTGATCATAAACATGAGTGAGCCAGTACTAAATTGAATTTGTAGAGCAAGTAGAGCATGAGATTGACAGAGAAGTAGCTAAACTCTGAAGAAAATGTCAATGACAGAGATTCAGACATGAATATGAACCCTAACTTGATCCTAGAAACCATAGATTGAGCCATTACTATAAGCAACTGAGAGGAAAACCCCAAATTACTGTAAGCAACTGAGGTTGAGCCATTACTGTAAGCTACCTTTACGTCGACGACGATCTAGCAGTCGTCGGGGGGGGGGGTGTTGATGGGAGGCGTCCACGGGGGCGGGTCGGCGGGAGGCTTCCACGGGGAGGCGGCGATGCGAGGCGTCCACGGGGAGGCGGTGATGGGAGGCCTCCACGGGGTCCACGGGGAGGCGGCGATGGGAGGCGGCGGCGGCGATGGCTGAAGAGAGAAGAGGAGAGATGTGTCGATGGAGGGGAGAGATGCACGGTGGGCGTGGAAGAGTCTATAGGGACCCAAATATCGCTGGCGGACAGGCATCGACGTCCGCCAGTGCTACGTTTTTTCTCTGGCGGTCGGCTGGTAGGCGTCCGCCAGTGCTAATGGTTTTTTCTGGCGGTCGGTAGGAAGACGTCCGCCAGTGCTACTTTTTTATTTTCTTTTTTTCTATTCTTGTATTTGATTTTCTCTCTATTTTATTAAAAGGGTTGTTTTCATATAAAAATGGTCAAAAAATGTATGACTTAATAAAATAATTGTAAGTTAAAAATATATATTACAAAAGATAGATACATATAATAAGAGTGTCATCGAATATTAGTTCATCGATACAACAATTTTGTAGTCTCATACAAAAGAGAAATCAATACTAGTTTCTTCGCACACATTGCACGTCTTTCTCAGCGTTTGGTAATTTTCTTGCCTTTTTTTGTCGCAGTTGCATAATTTAGCCCGACATCATGACTACTTATTTTGAACGGACGACCTGACCTAGGTAGCGTCGTTCTGCTCCTTCTTGTGGTGTATTTTGTCCTATCATCGTCATCTTCATCATCTTCGATATTTGGGTCGCCGAACATATCGAAGTCGTCTTCGTCAGCCATTCCTATGATGTTTCTTTTGCCTCTCGTCACGACCATACGGCTAGGCCTACAGGGGTCTGTTATGAAGAAGCATTGCGACACGTGCTTAGCCAATACCCATGGCTCATTTTGCGCAGTGACGTTCACGCTTGATGAAGTGCTGCCGGCTTCGGGTATAACCATGGTGGTGAAGTATTTGTTTTCTTTCATGATAGTTGATCTCCTAGCCCATCTGACACGAAACATCAGCACCTTCTCTCCAGAGTAGTCAAGCTCCCATATCTCCTCGATCCTTCCGTAGTATCTTAATTTTTCATTACCGATTGAGGATACCATCGTAACTCCTGAGTTGTGATAAACGGAACTTTCATCCTTTTCTTCCGTGTAGAATGTGAACCCATTTATATCATATGCCTGAAATGTCGCAACGTTGGGGGAGGGACCATGTGCCAAAGCATATAAGAGTCTGCCTTCTGGACAATCCATTGGTGGATCAGCGATAAGGCGTTCTTTGAACCAATGCAAGAAAGTGGAGTTGTGCTCTCTGATTACTTCCCTATCTGTCCTTTCCCTACCTTGGTCAATGTACTTCTTCCTAACGATGTTTTCGTGCTCTTTGCACCAGGGATCGACCATTTCAAGGTGTTGTAGAGCTACCAAGTTTGCCCTGTTAAAGTCGACGCGACGTTTTTCAAAGTCCACATGCAATTACCTCCGGCCATTCTTGTGGCCTACTCCGTCGAGCCTGCCAAGGTGCCTGTTTATGGGTAGGCCAATAGGGTCATCGACTTCACCCAAGAGATTTGTGCAGAAGGAGATGCACTCTTCGGTGAGATAGCCCTGAACGATGCTTCCTTCCGGACGGGCCCTGTTACGAACGAATCCTTTGATGACTCCATTCATCCTTTCGAACGGCATCATGTTGTGCAGGAACGTCGGTCCGAGGTGGATGATATCATCCACGATATGGACCAACAGATGCACACAAATATCAAAGAATGCGGGTGGAAAGTAAATCTCAAGTTCGCATAATATCACAACGATCTCTTCCTGCAACCTTGAGAGTTGCATCCGTGTAATCGACTTTCGAGAGATCACGTCGAAAAAGTTACAGAAATCGAAAAGAGTTTCGCGTACGTGCTTGTCCATTATCCCTCGAATCGCAACCGGAAATATTTGCGTCATCATCACATGACAGTCATGAGACTTCATCCCGCTGAACCTTTGTTTCTGTTGGTCTAGATATCTGCTTATCATCCCACAATAACCGAAAGGGGTTTTGACTCCTAGAAGGCACTTGATCAATTGTTGGAGCTCGTTCTCACTTAGAGTGAAACAGGATGGGGGGAAATGGTAGTCATTTTTCTTAACCCTTTTTCCCTTGTGTCGGCTCGTCTCCTCATCATCCGATGACTCGATTCCCCCGTGAAGCTCTTCCCTAATACCTAGATGTATCAGGTCATTTCTTGCTTTCGGACCATCTTTGGTTTTTTCCGGCATGTTGAGCAGAGTGGCAAACAAACTCTCGAACACATTCTTCGTGATATGCATTAGATCAAGGCAATGAGGCGTATTGAGAACAGGCCAGTACTTCAAGTCCCAAAACACAGACCTCGTCTTCCATACATCGAGGAGCGGTTTTGGTGCCTTTTGCTTCTTTCCTGGCTTAGGGCACTGATCCTAATCATTCAGCAACTCATATATTTCTTCACCGCACCTCTTACGTGGAGGTCCCCGGAGCTCATCTTCACCATTGAAAAGGTCTCCACGCCTTCTCCACGGGTCATCCTTGTGTAACCACCTTCGATGCCCCGTGTAGACAGTTTTTGAAGACCCGGGATCTTTCTTAAGCTGCATAAACGTTGGATCATCCATGCACCTCATACATCCCCAATGTCCGTGGCAAACCTGGCCTGTGACATATCCGTGGCCGAGATAGTCGTGCACCGTACAAAGCAAGGCGGCTCTCATAGGGAAATATTCTTCTGCGACGGCATCCCATGTGTTCACACCTTCCCATAACGTGTCTAGCTCATCTTTCAGTAGCTTTAGATACAGATTGATGCCGTTGCCTGGTTGTTTTGGCCCTTGAATTAGCATGCACATGTGTATGTACTTACTCTTCATGCATAACCAGCGGGAAGGTTGTATATCCATACAAACACGGGCCAAGTGCTATGTGTGCTGCTCTGGTTGCTGTACGGATTCACTACGTCGGTGCTCACACCCAACTTGAGGTTCCTCGGATCTGCCGCGAAACTTGCATCGACGCCGTCTAATGCTCTCCATTGGCTTGCGTCCGAAGGGTGTGTCAGAACTGCCTTTTCACACCGTTTTGGATCTTTCAACACTACATTTTTTCTGTCTGCGTGCCACCGCATGAGCTTTGCTTCCTTGTAGTCCGCGAAATACCGCTGCAAACGGGGAATGAGGGGAAAGTACCACACAACTTTCTGAGGTTCTTTCTTCCCTTTCTTGTATCGAGAGGCATTGCACACCGGACATGTGATCATGTCTGCGTCCTCTTTCCGATAAATGTAGCAATCATTGATGCACACGTGGTATTTTTCATGCGGTAAATCAAAGGGGCACACGACTTTCTTGGACTCATCACAACTTGTAGGACACGAGTTGCCCTCCGGAAGCTTACTCTGCCAGTATTGCAGGCTAGCGTCGACGCTTACGTCGGTCCATTTGTCTTTTTCCTTCATTTTGAGAACATCGAGCGCTACTTTCAAGCGAGAGTCTTCCGATCCACAACATGGATACAACGGAGTATTCGAGTCTACCTCCAGTTGTGCTAGCTTAGCTTGCTCTATACTAGCAGATCTGCAGTTAGTCGTCTTCTTTAGAAGCAGCTCTTTGAGATGAGGGTCCCGCACGGCTGAAGTTAGCAGTGTTTGCATGTCATCGTCTTCGGTTACGTGTTGTTCAGCAGCTTCTAGATCTCCAACATCATGCGCGGGAGGATCATCAGGCGGCTCTTCGTCTTCTTGCTCGTGATCGTTATTATTGTCATGCTGATCATGATCATTCGCCGCACCATCATGGACTTCATCATCATCATCATCTTCATCAAGCCACTGAGTGTGGCCATCCATGAAACCATGTATTAGTAGATGCTCCAGCAACTCTCCCGAAAAGGGGTTCAGCAAACCCACTTTTTTGCATTTGCGACACGGACATCTTATCTCCGTGCGGTTATTTTGTATCATGTCGTCTATAGCGTATCTTAAATATTTGTTCACGACACGCTCACTCATACGGCCGGGCGCCATATCGCCTGCACGTGATATAGAATCACAAGACAAGTAAAACAAACATTTTTCATGAAATTTTTTGGCATGACCTTCCTACAAATAGGACTAAGAGAGTGTCAAAATTTGCCGAAACGGAAATGAATCAACATTCCGGCATAATATTGACATCATTTCCTGCACAATACAAGAATAGCACATATATGAATCATCACATATCCGGCAAAATTTCATCATCTACTATATGCATGCATCATCATCATCAAGAGAATAGCACATACATATATACATCATCACATATCCGGGCACAATACAAGAATAACACAATTATGTTGATCCCTCACCTTAAGTGAGACAATGTAGGAGAGGAAGAGAGATGTAGATAGATCTAGCTATTTTTTGGCCATTTCTTTTGGTAGAGAGGAAATTAGAAGGGTAATGGGGCTAGATCTATCACCTAAACTAGTTTTAATTGGTTAGAAAGTGTGGTGGAGATGGGGGATTGAAATAGTAAGGGGAGGAACTTTGAGATAGTGGTGGAGAAGAGAAATGCAAGATTGTTGGAGGCCAATAATGGAGGGACTTGGTGGCAGCCAGCACCAATAATTGCACAGGTTACCTCTGGCGTACAGAAAAGTTGGCCGCCATAGGAACCTATATTACCGCTGGCGTACAGTACTAGGTGTCCGCCAGCAAAAACACCTCCACCTCCAAACATATTCGGAGCAAATTGCCTCTGGCGTACAGGACAAACTGTACGCCAGCGGTAACTGTGCTAGCACTGGCGGCCAGATGAATCGTACGCCAGTGGTAGTTAGCCCCGCTGCCTAGCCTGGGGCAAGTGGTGCCTCTGGCGTGCACAATGATTTGTACGCCAGTGATACCACCTATTGCCCTGGCGTCCACACTTTCCTGTACGCCAGCGCTACTATCACTAGCGTACAACTTTATGCGGCCGCCAGCAATAAGCTGGCGGCTATAGCCTATTTCCTACTAGTGCATGGTCCAAGGGAAACTACTCACGGTACATACGAGAGGCGTCCATGGTTATGGAGGGTCTCCCGGAGGGGGTAGCTTCTCCCGGCAGGGTGCCGGAGCAGCTTCTCCAGGCAGCCCCGATCTTGAAACGACGGCGGCGGAGGAACAGAGGCGAGATCGCGAAAGAGGAGTCCGTATTAGGGGTTTCCACCCCGAGGGGTAAATATAGGCGAAGGGGGCATCGAGAGGGGCCACGAGGTAGTCAGGAGGGTGCCTGGCGCGGCCCAGGGTGGGGCCGCGCCAGCTGCCGTTCTGGATGCCTCGTGGTGGCCCCCCTTTCCTCTCTTGGTGATTCCGGAAGCTTCTGTTGCGCTGATTTTTTATATATTTTTTCCCGGAATTTTTGGAGCACTTTTAATGGTCGGAAAACCTGAAATACACAAACAGCAGAAAACAGAAACTGGCAACTGGGTGCACTGAGTTAATAGGTTAGTCCAAATATGTTCAAAAGTGTATGAAAGTTTAAGCAAAACATGGCAAAGTCACGCAAAACATGCATGGAGCAAGCAGAAATTATAGATACGTTTGGGACGTATCAACATCCCCAAGCTTAATTCCTGCTCGTCCTCTAGTAGGTAAATGATAACAAGCATAATTTTTGTGGTGACATGCCACACAACCATAAAAGGACTTTTAAGTAAAGCAACCAAAGCATGCAATTCAATTCAAGTCTTAACAGGCAAGAGTCTATATTAGCATTGACACAAGTAACAAAAGAACAAAGGGTGCAAGAGCTCTTGCTGTCCGTGACTCGAATGTCTCCAAATGGTGTTTGCGTGCAAGCAGGGGATAGGGAAATACGAGATAAAAAGTAAGGTTGTTGAGAACAACTATCTACTAAAGTTTCACACTTGGTCTCCTTTGGATTCTTATCTGGACTCGTCCCCAGACCACTAGCCAGGTACAAGTCAAACTGATCCACTCCCTTTCGACATTTTGAGAACTCATGCAATGGATGAGCGTGAGCAAGAAAGTTGACACCTAAAAGGCGAAACAGAAAGAAGGTGGAGGAGGAAGACAAAAAGGTGTGAAAGGCTCACATCAATGAGGACAATCATAGGTGAGAGAAGGCCATATGATAGATATGATGTGAGGAGTAGGGATTGCCATACAACGGATGCACATGTGAGCTAAAAGCTATCCAAGGGAACTAGTGGGGGTGCATCTAACTTGCTTGCTCAAGAAGACCTAGAGCTCGTTTGAGGAGGCTCATCATTGGAATATACAAGCCAAGTTCTATAGTGTGAAGGGTCCCCACATAGCTATATGCATGATGATGATCTCTATGGAGTACAAGGGATAGAAGATGAAGTACTAGTGTGGATCTCTCAAAAGGAATAGTAGTATGCCCCCTTCTATTTTTTTTCTCTTTTTTTTGGTGGCCTCAATGGCTCTTTCTATTTAACTCTCATTTGTCCTCTTTGGGATCTTTTGATTTTGTCCTGTTTGGTATCTTTTCCTCACTTTAGGGGCAATACTCTATATTTTACAAGAATATAGGAGATCTTTCACACTTTACAAAGGTACTCACATAAAGAAAATGTAACTATCATGATGCAAATGTATGCCTCTGCCAGGGTAGCAGGATATGCAATGATACTAGCGTGTCATGTAGCAATGGTTAGGGCAAGGCCCAACTAGCATGCGGCTCATCGATCAAGCAAGTAGCGTGTATGACATGAGGATCAAGTCATGAGAAGGTGGATGTTTCATGGCAATGTATCTCGGAAAGGCTATGAAGATGCCTTGTAGGTAGGTATGGTGGCTGTTTTGAGGAAAGATAAAAGGAGGTTTATGATGACAGAGCGTATCATGCCAAGGGTTTGGATGCACCGGCGAAGTATGCGCCAACTCTCGAGGTGAGAAAGGGAAATGCACGGAACCGAAGAGGCTAGAAAAAGAATAGGTGGGTGGAAGTGTCAACTTTCGAATACTCACATTAGTCCGAAGAACTCATGCACTTATTATCGGTAACTCTCAATCTAATCAGGAGGTTCACAAAGAGACAGGTACCCCGAGGAGGAGTGTATGGGGGTTTGGTTATCCTTGCGCATCCTCGACTCATGGTACGTGAGTGTACTCTAATATTCGAACCCTCCAAAGGTTAGTGATCCATCTAGTAGCTAGAGTTCTCAACGGGGTTTTTTTTGGTTTTCGAAAAACACACGGATTGCCCAAAATACGACATCTATCACTAATAGGCAAGAGCTCTTGACACCATAAGTTCAAACATTACTCTAGTCAATACCTCAAAACTATTGCAAGTTACTACTACAAACAGAATAGCAACTTTAACTACTTACATTCAATCAAGACACAGAACTCAGTGCAACAGGCAAACTTTCTAACAAGATAAAACATACAACCTATAGAAAGTTCTACCTAAGACAAAAGAAAAGCTCTAGAAAAACTAAAGCACTACAACTAAACAGAACAGCAGCTAAGAAAAGAAAAAGAACAGCTCACAGCTAAAAGAATAAGCATGCAAATCCGATGAGGAGTTCTAGTTCAAGCGGAGCGTGAATCTTCTCCCACACAAAAGAGTAAGTTGGGGTCTAACTTGTTACTACAGCAAAGAAAGCAAAACAAACCTAAAAAAGTAAAGAGCGAGACGCTCCAAGCAAAGCACATATCGCATGAAGTGATAAAAATATAGTGCAACGAGGGACAAACTGATGATTGTTGATGAAGAAGGGGATGCATCGGGGGCATCCCCAAGCTTAGACGCTTGAGTCTCCTTGAATATTTGTTGGGGGTGCATATGGGCATCCCCAAGCTTGAGCGTTTGACACTCCTGAATCTTCTTTCATCACCTTCCATCGCACACTTGAAAACTCCCTTCATACATAACTCATTGTAGGCTGATTAGAGAGGTTAGTACCCTAATAAAATAATTTTTCTCTACTGCAAATAAAGATAAACTTGAAGGGCTATTGTTTCCCAAGATTGCCAAAAGATTTTTGCAAAGAAAAAGCAAGCTTAAGGTTTGCAAAAGTAAAGAGAGACAAAACATGGCAGAATCTGCGAAAAACAGAACAACAGGTAGAAACGAATTTTTTAGGGATACTTCTGCAACTCAAATCAAAAAACTCAGAACATACTGAAATTTCGTAATTGTATAGAGCACGCTGTGTAATCATTTCAGATCAAAAAGATGAACTAGGATTTTTCTGTGATTTTTCTGGTCACGAGGACATAATCTGTTTTCTGGACAGCATGTCACAACTTTCACTTCCCTTGCCGTATGAGGCTAAACTTGGCACAAAGCTTGAAAAGTAAAGATACAATGATGTTTCTTCAGTAGTAACAATCATCAAGACCACTAAAAACAGAACAAAAGCAAAAAGAAAAACCTAAATTCGTTGCGGGCTGCCTCCCGAAATCGCTTCTTTAGAGCCATTAGCTAGGCTTAAAGCAGAAGATCAAGTCTTTTCAAAATCATCGGAAGGTTCACCAAGGATTTCAAAAGGGTTTTCAATAAGCTCATCCTTGTTCTTCCGAGGGAAGAGGTACGTACCTTTTGCCTTACCACGCAAACGTATTTGTCCTTTACCTATATCAATGAAGCCTTTCATGGCTCGGAGGAAGTCCCTTCTGAGCACTATATTTCCTTTGTTGGCCTTCATGATGGCAAAGTCAATCTCTACACTCCTTTTAAGAAACATGACTTGGACATCTTTTAATCTTCCCTGGATCTCAGAAATAGCACCATTAGAATGTTCATGGAAAGATGGAAATTTGTCCATGCTTGCAAGGTACAAAGAATCATAAATAAAGCTTGGTATTATAGAAACTGTAGATCCAATGTCACAAAAAGAAAGGAAGTGTTGATTAGAGATAACAACCCTAACAAAAGGCTCCCAGTCATTTTCTATTTCCAAAATATCCTCTCTAGGGGGATTTAACTTCTCTACTTCTTTTAAGTCTAGAGTATCAAGTCTCTTCTCAATAGTAGCAATTCTGTCTACAACAGTGTTAAGACCATCATAAACAAAATAACCAGATAAACCAAGTATAATTTCAAGAGCTCTAGCTTCATCACACTCTAAAAAGTCTCCTTCAGCTATAAGATCAAGAGAGTGCTTACACCACTTAAAAAGCCCAAAGTGAAAATTTCTAAGCACAATTCTTATAGGTAACCAAGGCATATTTGCCTTATGTGCTTCAGAAATTCGGTCCCATGCCTTCTTCATATTCTCCCCGTTCCTTTGATGGAAATCCAAGACTTCGGATTCCCTCATAATACAAAATCTTAACATACTTAACCACACAAGAAGGGTAACATGTAATTTTGGTATTTTTGATTAGGGACACAAAAGTAAAAACTAAAAGGTAAACTAACAAGACTAAAAAGCAAAGGTAAAAGATAGAGTGCAACTCCCCTATCTTGTGGACTTGAGTCCCCGGCAACGGCGCCAGAAATTTGGTTGCTGGCGCGGGAGTTGACGGGAAAAGACTCCTGCTTCTCTCCCCGGCAACGACGCCAGAAATTTTCTTGATGTCTTCTCGCCCCTCGTTGGTTACCCCAAGTGGAAGGTTTGAGATGCAGTGCAGCAGCAAGTTTCCCTCGGAGAAGATACCAAGTTTATCGAACCAGTAGGACTCAAGAGATACAAGTAGGTGGCAACGTCGCCAGAAATTGCTGCTGACTAGGGTGTTGTCGTGGACCTGCACACAACAACAAATAACTTTGCTCCCAACGAGTACAAAGAAGTTTTCAATTCCTCCGGCCTTGTCGTTTACAAAGGATCAACGCAAGAGATAAAAGGTGCAAAGGAAAGTAAAAGCTGAAAGTAAATTAAGGGTGTGAACAATAATGTGAAGATGGACCGGGGTCCCATGATTTTCACTAGTGATGTCTCTCTCCCAAAAGACAATAAAAGTGCTAGCGAGGTAAACAAATCACAGTTGGGCAATTGACAGGATTATGAAGGCACCGCAATGCTAACTATGCTGCAAAGAAAGGAAGGGCTCAAAAGCAATGGGCAGTACGCCAAGGTAAGTAGACCGAAATCCATCTGCATCTACTACGAATCATCCACCTTGAGATATCTATCCAGAACATCTCGCTGGTATTAAGTTGCGAATCCACCCCAAAGTGTAAACTCAAAGCAACAGACAACTGCATTAAAAGAACTTTGCGTAAAGTAAACAATCCTTGCACCCGCAGGTACAAGCACCGTTGTTTTATCCCTGGTGGCAACATCACATCCCCTAGTCTCATGTTTCTGTCACTCAAGCTAGACATCAAGGAGCTGAACCCACAATCGAGCATAACGCTCTCACTTGGAGTTGCAAATAAAATACTTGGCCAAAGCAAATACTGCAACGGAGAACATGCAAGAATTTACTCAAGAAAAAAATATAAAATAGAAGAACCAAATATATTACTCATCACAATCTGAACATAGTCTCATAATCCATCAGATCCCAACAAACTCAGCATAGCAACAGCAGAAATTACATAGATGTCTCGATCATGTGAAGCAGCTCACGAGGACTCGAAAGTGGAAGCACAAAGAGAGGAGAGATTCATCACATAGCTATTGGTCACGGACCCATGGTCCAAGGGAAACTACTCACGGTACATACGAGAGGCGTCCATGGCTATGGAGGGTCTCCCGGAGGGGTAGCTTCTCCCGGCAGGGTGCCGGAGCAGCATCTCCAGGCAGCCCCGATCTTGAAACGGCGGCGGCGGCGGAACAAAGGCGAAATCGCGAAAGAGAAGTCCGTATTAGGGGTTTCCATCCAGAGGGGTAAATATAGGCGAAGGGGGGCATCGAGAGGGGCCACGAGGCAGTCAGGAGGGTGTCTGGCGCGGCCCAGGGTGGGGCCGCGCCAGCTGCCCTTCTGGTTGCCTGGTGGTGGCCCCCCTTCCCTCTCTTGGTGATTCCGGAAGCTTTTGTTGCGCTGATTTTTTATATATTTTTTCCGGAATTTTTGGAGTACTTTTAATGGCCAGAAAACCTGAAATACAAAAACAGTAGAAAACAGAAACTGACAACTGGGTGCACTGAGTTAATAGGTTAGTCCAAATAGATTCAAAAGTTTATTAAAGTTCAAGCAAAACATGACAAAGTCACGCAAAACATGCATAAAGCAAGAAAAAAGTATAGGATACGTTTGAGACATCGGCCGCATCCTCGAACCGCGCCTGCGTTCCGCCCTGCCTCTGCGCTGCCCGCTGCAGAGTCACCCGTGGCCGCGATAGTCTGGCTGAGCACGGCTGCGGCTGCGCCTGCCGGTCTCCTCTGGGACGGGTTTCCTCCGCCCTGGATGGCTCCGCTCCGTCTCCGCAACCACACCGGCGCTCGCCATCTCCGGTCCCCGCCGGCTGGTGTTGCGGCGGCGGCCTGTCTCACTGCAGCCAGCTACGCTCGAATGCTCGCCTGCCGACAGAATCAGGAAGAGAAAGTCAAAGAAAGGATAGCCAGATGCAACCCGTATACTACACATACGTTGCCCGTACACACCACACCATATGCTATTCAGAATCAAGACAAACAATGGTCGTACATTGGCCATTTTCAGACTGCGCGTTGCGCGTCCCCGCCAGTTTCGGCTGGTCGCCAGTTGCGGCTGCCGGCCAGCCGAGCTTGTGCTCTCCTCGCAGCACCACTTGCTTCGCCGCTCCGAGAACCCCTGCGTCCACGGCAGTCTCCGAGCTGCCGCCGTCGTCTCCTGCTGCGTCTCGACCGCACCCGCAGGCTGCGTCGCACGGGCCCCTCCGCCTCATCCGCCAGTGCGCCCCCGCTTGCTCCTAGCTGATCTGCCCCGCAGGTTGGCCGTCCGAGCACCGCGCCCGCGCGGCTCCCTCGCGTCGGCCGGCTGTGGCTCAGTCCCAGTCCAGCTCGGCCTCACCCGTCGGCCGCGCCGCTCCAGCTCGGCCGCCCCCGCGCGAAGATCCTTTGCCTCGCCGCCGGATGCAGCGTCCATCTCGTCTTCCTCGCCGCCGGATGCGCCGGACAGCTCGGCCAAGGCTGCCGGCTAGCCGACCTCTCCAGCCCCGCCTACGCCATGGCCGACCTCGGGCCCAGCCCGGCCAGTTGCATCGGGTCGTTTCCGCCTCGTCTACCGTTTGCTGAAGGAAAGCAGAGAAGACAACAAAAGAGTCAGCGAGAAAAACAAGAGCCAATGGCTACGAAAAAAAAGGGGGGAAAGCGAGTTGCGGGCTGGGCCGCTTGTGCCAGGTCGCCCAGCCGACTGCTTAGAAAAAAAGGAAAAAGTTGCTGGCGGTGCCTTGTAAAAAGAGAAAAAAGAGGTGGCCGACTGTGATGTTAGTCCCGCCGACGGCACCAGCGATTCAGAGAAGGGCCGGTTGCAACGCGGCATTCGGCCGGCTGCGTTTTTTCACTTTGCACGTCGGGCTGATTGCTGTCATATAGGTTGTGCCTTCGGTTCGCTAGTACGCTGCAACGCAAACGAAGAATTCGGAGGCTGCGTCCCAGACGACCGTCGTCTGCTCGGAGCGCCTGCAAGAAGCATTCGACTGCGTCAGATCGCCTGTCGACTGCGTTAGATCGGTCAACAACAAAAAATAAGAGAAAAAAATTGGTGCCCGAGCTGCCTAGGTGTTGGGCCGATTGCAATGCAATTTTTTGCTCGGTGGCAAACAACAGTTCACTGCGCCGCATTCTGGATTAGCTGCATCAGATCGGCCTGCCGACGACGCAGATCGGCCGGAAGACTGCAAAAAAAAAGGTAGGTCGGCCGGTGTCAATCCGATTGCGCTGACGGGTCAGCTGATTGCGAAAAAGGAGTGTGGTTGTGACCCGGATGACAGGCCATCCGCCGGAGCGACCACAAAGGATCACTTGCTCGGATGACTCGACGAGTCACTCGAAGGCTCGGAGGATGAACCTGCCGAGTGCTCCGACTGCTACATCAACAGAAGACCCTCCGGATGACTCACCAAGTCACCCGAAGGCTACACCTTCACCCAGTGGGTATTCCGACTGCGCCAAAAATTCAAAGTGAGTTCTCACTCAATACTGCTTACCATAGCAAGCATGACGGATGAACCTGAGTAGTCTTCGGGGGTTATCTCCGCGTTATTTCCAGTTGGCTGCAAGCTCAGTTCGGGACCAGTTGCCTTCGGGTAGACCAGATAACCCAAATAGTTATCTTGTGCATGATCATTTCTGAGTAAAAGCATGTAAGCTCATCCTGGTTGAGATGGTCAAGTTGGCTGCTCCTGGTTGATTGCTCCATAGCAAGCTCATCCTGGTTGTGATGGCCAAGTTGGCTACTCCCGGTTGATTGCTCCATAGCAAGCTTATCCAGGTTGATTGCTCCCGGTTGATTGCTCCATAGCAAGCTAATCCTGGTTGAGATGGCCAAGTTGGCTACTCCCAGTTGATTGCTCCATAGCAAGCTCACCCTGGTTGAGATGGCCAAGTTGGCCACTCCCAGTTGATTGCTCCAAAGCAAGTTTATCTCGGTTGATTGCTCCCAGTTGATTGCTCCATAGCAAGCTCATCCTGGTTGAGATGGCCAAGTTAGCCACTCCCAGTTGATTGCTCCAAATCAAGTTTATCCCGGTTGATAGCTCCATAGCAAGCTCATCCTGGTTGAGATAGCCAAGTTGGCTACTCCCGGTTGATTGCTCCATAGCAAGCTTATCCCGGTTGATTGCTCCATAGCAAGCTTATCCTGGTTGAGATGGCCAAGTTGGCTACTCCCAGTTGATTGCTCCATAGCAAGCTCATCTTGGTTGAGATGGCCAAGTTGGCCACTCCCAGTTGATTGCTCCAAATCAAGTTTATCCCGGTTGATTGCTCCATAGCAAGCTCATCCTGGTTGAGATGGCCAAGTTGGCCACTCCCAGTTGATTGCTCCAAAGCAAGTTTATCCCGGTTGATTGCTCCATAGCAAGCTTATCCTGGTTGAGATGGCCAAGTTGGCTACTCCCAGTTGATTGCTCCATAGCAAGCTCATCCTGGTTGAGATGGCCAAGTTGGCCACTCCCAGTTGATTGCTCCAAAGCAAGTTTATCCCGGTTGATTGCTCCATAGCACGCTTATCCTGGTTGAGATGGCCAAGTTGGCTACTCCCAGTTGATTACTCCATAGCAAGCTCATCCCGGTTGATTGCTCCCGGTTGATTGTTCCATAGAAAGCTTATCCCGGTTGATTGCTCCATAGCAAGCTTGTCCTGGTTGAGATGGCCAAGTTGGCTACTCATAGTTGATTGCTCCATAGCAAGCTCATCCTGGTTGAGATGGCCAAGTTGGCCACTCCCAGTTGATTGCTCCAAAGCAAGTTTATCCCGGTTGATTGCTCCCGGTTAATTGCTCCATAGCAAGCTTATCCCGGTTGATTGCTCCCGGTTGATTGCTCCATAGCAAGCTTATCCCGGTTGATTTCTCCAAATCAAGTTTATCCCAGTTGATTGCTCCGAAGCATGTTAGCTCATCCTGGTTGAGATGGCCAAGTTAGATGCTCCCGGTTGATTGCTCCATAGCAAGCCCATCCCGGTTGAGATGGCCCAGTTGGTTGATCCCGGTTGATTGCTCCAAAGCAAGCTTATCCCGGTCGGCTACTCTCAGTTGATTGCTCCAAAGCAAGCTTATCCCGGTTGATTGCTCCAAAGCAAGCTAGTTCCGGTTGAGCACGCCTCCCAGTTGACTGCTCCATGAGAGTCCGTCCCGTTTGAGCACGCCTCTCGGTCGACTGCTTCAAGCAAGCCCCTGCCGAGATACTCGACGTCATCTACTACACAAGCAAGCGAAGATCCGAGACGACTGCACGCAGTCGGCCCGAATCTCGGAGGCTACACCCAGTGGGTGCGCTGGCGCGCCCCCACTGGAAAGAAGCTGCACCAAGTGCAAACGTCTACACCGACAAGGAAGAACCCTCCGAATGACTCACCGAGTCACCCGGAGGCTCGGAGGCTACTGTCGGGGGGATGACCCCCCGGTAGGGTCAAGAAGAGGAAACAAGTTTTCAGAACAGCGGGCACCGATTGCACCCTCAGTTCAGCTCGGCGGTTGCCGATTGCTCCGCGGCGATGGCACTCCAGCTCGTCCGCCTGCCGACTGCTTTGCGCCGGTAGCCTGCTGCCGGTTGCCCGCGCACCCGGCTGCCCAGAAGTCAACAACAGCATCTCCACCAACAAGACGAGACAAGCAGACAAGACAAGCCATGACATCTTTAGTCACATCATGAATAGTGTAGAAGGACATGTCACATTACATCACATCAAGGGGTCACATCACTTGTAGCTCCCTTTTGTCCTCTTCCCCTTGTCCTCACCCATGGAGCATCCTTGACACCACTATATAAGGGGCAAGGCATGCCCACGGTGAGGAGAGATGAGCTCTCTTCCATTCATCCATCCTCCAAGTAGTAGCACTATTAGCTAGCTCACACACTGGTTAGCTCGGCCAGGCGTGCATACAGCTCGAGGAGCACCTCTGTACAGATATATGTCTATAGTCCAAACAGGCAGGAGTAGTGGTTTTATCTCTACGGAGAGCCCTCACACCTCGGTACCTCGCTGTGTTCATCACCGTGCGTGTACCTAAACCCGTCCGGAGCGCCGGCGTCTATGCATTGTTCCCCCACTTTTATCCATCCTATGGCATATGTCGTTTCCATATCGACGACAACGTTCATAATAGTAAAATCAACGGGAACATAATTGTCATTGAGAATGATAAGAACATGATCGATATTCCCCAAAGGTTTCTTTACGGAAGAATCGACAAGACGAACACCAAAAGAACAAGGATCAAAAGGTTTTAATTCAAATATATCATACATTCTTTTGGGCATAACGGAGGTACTAGATCCAACATCACATAAAGCATAGCAAGAATAGTTATTCAACTTAATTTTAATCATAGGATCCCAACCATCTTCTAGCTTTATAGGTATGGAGGCTTCTACCCTAAGCTTCTCCTCCCTAGCTTTAATGAGAGCATTAATGATATACTCCGTGAAGGCAAGATTAAGTGTGCTAGTGTAGGGGTCTCTAGACATCTTGTGAAGGAAACGAATAACTTCAGAAAGGGTGCAATTATCAAAATCAAGGTCACTACTATCAAGTAAAGTGGTGGTGGTGTCCTTTAGGCTCACTTGTTTGGTAGCTTCTATAGTCATAGGAATTTTTTCTTGTACGGTTGAGGTCATAGCATCACCATTAATAGGTCCTATGGGACTAGGGGTACATTGGGTGCTAAGAGTTTGGATATCCTCAACCACTTGGATAGTAGCAATGGTATTGTGTGTAGGAAGGCTCTTAATTCTATCTTCTTCCTCCTTTTCTCTAGCCCATCTCTCTTTGAGTTTAGCCATCATCCTAATGTTTTCATTAATTTGCACTTGGATAGCATTCATAGGAGTGACCTTCCTCTCCTCAAGAGGAGAAGTTCTAATTTTAAGCAATTCTACTTCATGGGCTAAATTGTCTACCTTCGATGAGAGGTTACCTAATTTGTCTAGTTTTTCCTCTACACTCTTGTTGAAGGGTTTTTTGGTAGTGATAAAGTCTTTAATCATACTCTCTAATTCAGAAGTGGAGTTTTTGGTGCTAGGATAAGTGTTGTTGTTCCCATAGTTGTTGGAGGGGAACGGTCTAGGGTTCCTACCAAAATTACTCCTATAAGCATTGTTGTTGAAGTTGTTTCTAGAGATAAAGTTCACATCTACTTGATCTTGAGAAATCAAAGAATTTAAAGGAACATCATGAGGATCAATAGGAGATTGCTTGGTATGTGATACGTCCAAAACGTATCTATAATTTCTGCTTGCTCCATGCTTGTTTTGTGTGATATTGTTATGATCTAGATACACTTTCATACACTTTTGATCATATTTGGACTAACCTATTAACTTAGTGCACCCAAGTGCCAGTTCCTGTTTTCTGCTGTTTTTCTATTTCAGTTTTCCCCCATATAAAAATTGCCAGAAAAATTTGGGAAAATTCAGATAAAAAATCAGCGTGAAGGAAGCTTCGCGAAGAGCCTGAGTGGGGCCAGGGGGGCCCAGGCGGCCACCCAGCGCGGCCCCACCCTTGGCCGTGCCAAGGGGGCGCCTGGGGCCCCTGGTCCACCTCTGGCTGCCCCTCTCCGCCTATTTATTCTCCGTCACGGGGAAACTCCGAATATAGAACCCTATTCCACGAACTCGCCTCTGTTCCGCCGCCGCCGCGCTTCCAAGATCGGGACCACCAGAAGACCTCTTCCCGGCACCCTGCCGGAGGGAGGATTGACCTCCGGGAGTCTCCTCTCCACCATGGATGCTCCCCGGATGTCTCGTGAGTAGTTTTCCTTGGACCATTGGTCCGTGATCAGTAGCTATGTGATGTTCTCCTCCCCTCTTTGATCTTCATTGTTTAGACCTCGTGAGCTGCCCTACATGATCGAGGCACCTTTGTAATATTTCTGCTATTGCTATGTTGAGTTTGATAGGATCTGATGGATTATGAGATTATGTTCAGATTGTGATAGAGTAATATATTTGGTTTTTATCTCTTATATTTTTGTTCCTAAGTAATTCTTGCATGTTCTCCGTTGTTGTTTATTGCTTTGGCCAAGTAGTAGGTAGTGACTCCAAGAGGGAACGTTGTGCTAGATTGTGGGTTCATGGCCCCCGATGACATGCTTGAGTGACAGAAACATGAGTCTAGGGATGTGTTGTTTCCACAAGGGGGAAAACAAAGGTGCTTGTGACCGCGGTTACAAGGATTGTTTACTTTACGCAGAGTTCTTTTTAATGGAGTTGTCTGTTGCTTTGGGTTTACACTTTGGGTGGGGCTCGCAACTTAATACCAGCGAGATGTTCTGGATAGATATCTCAAGGTGGATGATTAGTAGTAGATGCAGATGGATTTCGGTCTACTTATTTCTGCGTACTGCCCGTGATTTTGAGCCTCTTCCTTTCTTTTGTAGCATAGTTAGCATTGCGGTGCGTTCATAATCTTGTCAATTGCCTTTCTCTAATTTGTTTACCTCGCATAGCAATTTTATCGTCTTTTGGGAGAGAGACATCACTAGCGAACATCACGTATCCCGGTCCATATCCTCATTACTGTTTCCACGCTTTATTTACTTTACTGCTTGTATTTGCTATCATTATCCCTTGCGTTTTATCCTTTGTGAACAACAAGACCGGAGAGATTGACAACCTCTCTGAACTTCGTTGGGAACAAAGTTATCTGTGTCTGTGTGCAGGTCCGCGTCAGTTGCGCCGCTGACACCTACTTATCATCTCTGCAGTCCTACTGGAGACAAACCTTGGTATCTTCACTGAGGGAAAACTGCTGCTGCACTACATCTCAAACCTTTCACTTGGGGTAACCAACGAAGGGCGAGAAGCCATCAAGCAAGTTTTCTGGCGCCGTTGCCGCGGACTCTGAGTGCTAAGATAGGGGAGTTGCACACTACCCTTTACCTTTGTTTTTTTAGACTTATTAGTTTACCTTTCATTTTTTATCTTTGTGTCCTTTATGAAAAACCACAAAAATAGTTGCTACCTTTTGCCTTTCTCTTGCTTTGCCTATTTATGCTATCCTCACCATGGGTGATGAACCACCAAAATATGGTATGATGGACATGTTTCACTTGGATCGTCTTCGATCAATTTTTGCTCGCGCTAAAAACCCAACCGAATTGGTTGAGGGAAAATCATTGGATGAGCATGCTCATTATACGCGGCACCGCCTATCTCAGAAAGGGAAACACTTATGGGATCAAATACATGTTTCTTATTGCCATGCTAAACTTTTGTGCCACATTTATGATTTTACTTGTTGTTCTAATATAGATCATCAACACCTCCCTTTCCAATGTGAGTTTAATGAAAATGATATCTTATCTTCTTATGCTAAAGGTCTTTATGATTACTTTGATGTTGAAAAGATTGAAGAGTTTGTTGCTTTTAAAGGTGCCTATGAGATTGCTTCTTTGATTGAAAAGTATCATGATACTATTTTCGAGTCTGAAAACTTTGCAGTTCTTGCTTATTGCTTCGAGAATTATACTTCCAATTCTTATATTGAGAATTTTAAAAATAAAATGTTTGCTGCCCAAGAAGAGGCCAATGATTTCTTTGAGGAGGAATCCCATGATTCCGAGGACTCACTTGAAATATCCCTTTCTGAAAAGTTTGATACTTGCTTTGTTGATGGCCAAGATGCCACTATGGATGATGCTGACAAAAATGAACTCTCTATAGTTCCTTATGTTAAGCATGAAATTGTTGCTATTGCACCCACACTTGATTGTCCTATTATCCTTTTGAAATCTCCAACTCCGGAGAACTTTTCCCTTATCAAAGCTCAATGTGATGGGTTGCATTTATCTTATGATCCTAAAAACCGTGTTGAAAACAATACACGTGTGCTTGCAGGTCATGAACAACACGATTTATGTGATAGTTATATTCTTGATGTTGTTCATGATACTACCGAAAATTAATTTGAGAGAGGAAAGCTTGGCTCTAAAATCTTTCATGTTACAAAAACACCTTTCTTTTTGATGAAAATTTTAAAGTTGCTCTTGTTCCACCCTCCTATGCTTGTCACTTTGTGCTTCTTTGATTTATTTTCTTATAAGATGCCTATGCATAGGAAGTGGGTAAGGCTTAAATTTGTTTCACATTTGCTTCTTGATGCTCTCTTTTGCTTCAAAATTCTTATTCTTGTGAGAGCATCTTCTATAATCTTTAAGCCTAGCTAATGGCTTTAAAGAAGCGCTTGCGGGAGGCAGCCCGCAACGAATTTAGGTTTTTATTTTTGCTTTTGTTGTGTCTTGATGATTTTTACTACTGTATCAACATCATTGTATCTTTATTTTTCAAATTTGTGCCAAGTTATAGCCTCTTACGGCAAGGGAAGTAAAAGTTGTGACATGCTGTCCAGAAAACAGATTCTGCCCGCGTGACCAGAAAAATTCCAGAAAAATCCCAGTTCATATTTTTGAGCTGAATTATTTTCACAATATGCTCTATACAATTACGAAACTTCTGTATGTTCTGAGTTTTTTGATTTGAGTTGCAGAAGTGCCCCTAAAAAAATTCTTTACTATCTGTTGTTCTGTTTTTCATGGATTCTGCCACGTTTCGTCTCTCCTAACTTTTGCAAACCTTCAGCTTGCTTTTTCTTTGCAAATTTTTTTGGCACTCTTGAGACACAGTAGCTCTTCAAGAATATCTTTGTATCCAGTGGAATTTTTTTATTTATTAAGGGTACGAACCTCTCTAATCAGCTTATGATGAGTTATGTATGAAGGGAGTTTTCAAGTGTGCGATGCAAGATGATGAAAGAAGATCCAGGAGTGTCAAGCGCTCAAGCTTGGGGATGCCCCCATGCATCCCCAATAAATATTCAAGGAGACTCGCGTCTAAGCTTGGGGATGCCCTCGTGCATCCCCTTCTCCATCAACAATCATCAGTTCGTCCTTCGCCTCACTATATTTTTATCACTTCATGCGTTATGTGCTATGCTTGGAGCGTCTCACTCTTAGGTTTTATTTTTAGTTTCTTTAGCTTTGCTTGCTGTTCATAACAAGTTAGGTCCCGTCTTACTTTGTGTGGGAGAGAAACACGCTCCACTTTCAAAATTTAGAACACATCATAGGATTTTTCCTACTTATCTTTTTGCTGTTGTGTGTTCTTTATCTTTTCATAGCTACTGCCATGTTTAGTTTTAGTCTTAGTTTGTCTTTAGCAAGAGCCTTGGCTTTTGTTTAGTTTGTTGCTGGAACTCTTTTTAGTTTTCATGTTTATCTTGTTAAAGAGGGTTGGTTGTTGCACTGAGTTGTGTCTTGTCTTGAAAGTAGGTAATTGAGCTTGCTATTTAATTCTAGTAGTAGCTTGCAATAGTTTTGAGGTATTGTTGTGAGTAATGTTTGGACTTTTGGTGTCAAGAGCTCTAGCCTATTAGTGATAGGTGTCGTATTTTGGGAAATCCGTGTGTATTTTCAAAACCAACAAAAATTAGTTGAGAACTCTAGCTACTAGATGGATCACTACTCTTCTGAGGAGTCGAATATCAGAGAACACTCACGTACCATGAGTCGAGGATGCGCAAGGATAACCAAACCCCCATACATTCCTCCTCGGGGTACTTGTCTCTTTGTGAACCTCCTTATTAGATCGAGAGTTACCGATAATAAGTGCATGAGTTCTTCGGACTAACGTAAGTATTGAAAGTTGACACTTCCACCTTCCCATATTTTGCTAGCCTTTCCTGTGCCGTGCATTGCCTTCTTCTCACTCCGAGAGTTGGTGTCCACCTTCGCCGGTACATCCAAACCCTTGGCATGATACGCTCTGTCATCATAAACCTCCTTATATCTTTCCTCAAAACAGCCGCCATACCTACCTATCAAGGCATTTCCATAGCCTTTCCGAGTTATATTGCCATGCAACATCCACCTCTTCATGAGTTGATCTTCATGTCATTCATGTTCCTGCTACACTGGCAGCGACATACATTGCATACATCATGATAGTTATATCTTCTTTATGTTTTGAGTACCTTGTAAAGTGTGAAAGATCTCCTTTACCTTCTTGTAAAATAGAGTGTTGCCCTTAAGTGAGGAAAAGATCGCAAAGTGGACACATTCAAAGATCCCAAAGAGGACAAATGAGAGTTAAATAGAAAGAGCCATTGAGGCCACAAAAAAAATACAAGAAATAGAAAAAGAGAAAAAGAAATAAAAAGAGAGAAAGGGGCAACGCTACTATCCTTTTGAGAGATCCACACTAGTACTCCCTTTATATCCTTGTACTCCATAGAGATGTTTATCTTGCATATAGTTCCATTGGAGAGCTTCTTAGCTCGTATGTGCATCCGTTGCATGGCAATCCCTACTCCTCGCATCATATCTATCATTTGGCATCTCTTGCCTATGATTGTCCTCATTGATGTGAGCCTTTCTCATCCTTTTTGTCTTCCTCCTCCACCATATTCTCTCTTTGCCATCCTAAGTGTCAACTCTCGTGCTTACGCTCATCCATTGCATGAGTGCTCAAAATATCTAAAAGGAGTGGATCAATTTGACTTGTACCTGGCTAGTGGTCTGGGGATGACTCAAGATAAGATTCCAAAGAATACCAAGTGTGAAACTTTAGTATATTGAGTTCTCAACACAAAAACACTTTTTCTCGTATTCCCCATCCCCCTTCTTGCACGAAAACACCATTTGGAGACATTCGAGTCACGGACAGCGAGAGCTCTTGCACCTAATGTTCTTTTGTTACTTGTTTCAATGCTAATATAGACTCTTGCATGTTATGACTTGAATTGAATCTCTAACCTTGATTGCTTTACTTTTCAAAGTTATTTTATGGTTGCTAGCATGTCACCACAGAAATTATGCTGTTATCATTTACCTACTCGAGGACGAGCAGGAATTAAGCTTGGGGATGTTGATACGTCCAAAACGTATCTATAATTTCTGCTTGCTCCATGCATGTTTTGTGTGATATTGCTATGATCTAGATACACTTTCATACACTTTTGATCATATTTGGACTAACCTATTAACTCAGTGCACCCCAGTGCCAGGTCCTATTTTCTGCTGTTTTTCTATTTCAGTTTTCCCCCATATAAAAAGTGCCAGAAAAAATCGGGAAAATTCAGATAAAAAATCAGCGTACAGGAAGCTTCGCGAAGAGCCCGAGTGGGGCCAGAGGGGAGCCAGGGGGCCCAGGCGGCCACCCGGCGCGGCCCCACCCCTGGCCGCGCCAGGGGGCGCCTGGGGCCCCTGGTCCACCTCTGGCTGCCCCCTTCGCCTATTTATTCTCCGTCACGGGGAAACTCCGAAGAAAGAACCCTATTTCAAAAACTCTCCTCTATTCCGCCGCCGCCGCGCTTCCGAGATAGGGAGCACCAGAAGACCTCTTCCCGGCACCCTGACGGAGGGAGGATTGACCTCCGGGAGTCTCCTCTCCACCATGGATGCTCCCCGGATGTCTCGTGAGTAGTTTTCCTTGGACCATGGGTCCGTGATCAGTAGCTATGTGATGTTCTCCTCCCCTCTTTGTTCTTCATGGTTTAGACCTCGTGAGTTGCCCTACATGATCGAGGCACTTTTGTAATATTTCTGCTGTTGCTATGCTGAGTTTGATGGGATCTGATGGATTATGAGATTATGTTCAGATTGTGATTGAGTAATATATTTCATTCTTATCTCTTATATTTTTGTTCCTAATTAATTCTTGCATGTTCTCCGTTGCTGTTTATTGCTTTGGCCAAGTAGTAGGTAGTGACACCAAGAGGGAACGTTGTGCTCGATTGTGTGTTCATGCCCCCCGATGACACGCTTGAGTGACATAAACATGAGCCTAGGGGATGTGTTGTTGCCACAAGGGGGAAAACAACGGTGCTTGTAACCGCGGTTGCAAGGATTGTTTACTTTACGCAAAGTGCTTTTTAATGCATTTGTCTGTTGCTTTGGGTTTACATTTTGGGTGGGGCTCGCAACTTAATACCAGCGAGATGTTCTGGATAGATATCTCCAGGTGGATGATTAGTAGTAGATGCATATGGATTTCGGTCTACTTACTTTGGCGTACTGCCCGTGCTTTTGAGCCTCTTCCTTTCTTTTGTAGCATAGTTAGCATTGCGGTGCGTTCATAATCTTGTCAATTGCCTTTCTCTAATTTGTTTACCTCGCATAGCAATTTTATCGTCTTTTGGGAGAGAGACATCACTAGAGAACATCACGTATCCCGGTCCATATCCTCGTTACTGTTTCCACGCTTTATTTACTTTACTGCTTTTATTTGGTATCATTATCCCTTGCGTTTTATCCTTTGTGAACAACAAGACCGGAGAGATTGACAACCTCTCTGAACTTCGTTGGGAACAAAGTTATCTGTGTCTGTGTGCAGGTCCGCGTGAGTTGCGCCGCTGACACCTACTTATCATCTCTGGAGTCCTACTGGAGAAAAACCTTGGTATCTTCACCGAGGGAAAACTGCTGCTGCACTACATCTCAAACCTTTCACTTGGGGTAACCAACGAAGGGCGAGAAGCCATCAGTATGTAGAGACATAATCAAGTCAACTTTTTAATTTAGGGAGGAGATCTCCTCGACAGAGTTTACCTTCCTACCTGTTGGAGCTCTTTCAGTGTGCCATTGGGAATAGTTGGTCATCATCTCATCAAGAATTTTTGTGGTAGCACCAAGTGTAGTTGACATAAAGGTTCCTCCCGCGGCCGAATCTAGCAATTTCCGCGAGGTAAAGTTCAAGCCTGCATAAAAAGTTTGGATAACCATCCAAGTAGTCAAACCATGTGTGGGGCAATTCCTAACAAGAGATTTCATGCGTTCCCAAGCTTGGGCAACGTGTTCATTATCCAATTTCTTAAAATTCATAATATAGCCCCTCAATTGGATAATCTTAGCAGGGGGGTAGTACTTCCCAATAAAGGCATCCTTGCACTTGTCCAAGAATCTATGCTATTCCTAGCCAGGGATTGAAACCAGATTTTAGCTCCATCTCTCAAGGAGAAAGGAAAAAGCTTAATCTTAACAATATCACCATCTACTTCTTTGTACTTTTGCATATCACAAAGCTCAATAAAATTATTGAAGTGCAAAGCAGCATCATCTCCAGCACCGGAGAATTGATCTTTCATAACAAGATTCATCAAAGCAGGTTTAATCTCATAAGAAGGTGCTGAAGTAGCAGGTGTAGCAATAGGAGTGCAGATAAAGTCACTGTTTTTGTGACTAGTGAAGTCACACAACTTGGTTTTCTCGGAGGAACCCATAGTAGCAGCAAGCAACATAACTATTTATTTTTTATTTTTGATAAAGGACACTAAAGCAAAAACTGAAAGGTAAAATAACAAGACTAAAAAGCAAAGATAAAAGATAGTGTGCAACTCTTGGAAATATGCCCTAGAGGCAATAATAAATTATTATTATATATATTTCCACGTTCGTAATTAATGTTTATATTTCTGTGCTATAATTGCAATGACCCTGACTGTGAGATTCAGAAGAAAACTCATTTGCATGTGTGAAAATGTAAACACTAAGAGTTCCTGGTTTAGCCTCTAAGACCAGCTCATGTGCTAACTGATGATTACGTTTTCTTAATCATGGACATTGTTCTTGTAACAAGGATGTCAGTAGCAATGAGAACATATTGTCAGCAGAACAATGATGTTGAACCGACCCCAGTAGTGAATGATATACTTAGAGATCACATCGTAACAACGTTATAAGTCATATCATGAAATTTTATCATATACGTAATTCCTTAGACCATGAGAGTATCAAGTTGCTTCACACAGGAAGATGTGCTTTGGTTCTTAGATGAATCTTCCCGTTACTGGGAAGTACTAAAATAAGTTTTGGGTACATTGGATAGTGTGTCTAGTAACTGTGATGGTTCAAGATTGGGATTTGCTCCTTCACGATGAAGAATATATTCACTTCAGGCCCACTCGGTATGACGGTATCCATTATAGTCTGGCCAGACGCATTGTGATTCAATCACGGGGATACCGAAATACGATAACGAGAAAAGGGACAAACGAGCAAAGAGGATAATGAGTGGCTTGTGTTCAAGAAGTTGTTACACATGGGTGCCAAACTTCTCTCCTCTAACTTTGTCATATATCGCGAAGCAAAGGGAATGGTAAATGACTAAACATAATGGTTCACTCGAAGTTTCTTCGTGTATGTGCGGGAGTCAACATGGGTGTCCATGGCTCCGCTATTGATTATTGGCTATTGACAAAAGGCTGTTGACCTATGCCCGGAAGATGTTCTGAGTCATGTCCGCATTATACCGAACCTATTGGGTCACACACTTAACGAGCAGTAGTCTGTTAGAATGCTGGAATGGTAGAAGGTTTAGTGGAAGCAAAGTAGAATAGTTCATACGGGTACCGGAAGTAGTTCCGGGGATTTATGAAATAGTTCACTGTAGCATCCCAAAATTCTCCGAATTTTGGAATGTTAATAAAATTAAATAGATAATGATTGTTTGCTTGATGTGTTTGATTTTCTCTGGGATTTAAAACTATTTGGAGTTTATTGAATATTAAAAAAAGAGAGGGAATAAAAGGACTTTCCCTAATATTCATAATTGGTGTTTTGGAATTTATTATTTAAAACAAAACCAACAAAACAAAATGAGAGAAGGTAATATGACTCCTTCAACATATTAAAAGGTTGGAAAATGTTTTAAATCATTATTGTAATTCTTCTGAATATTCAAAACATTTTTCAACTCAAGGAAATTCATTTGAGAGGATATAAAATGACTTATCCCCTAAAATATTTAGAATATTAATTTAAAGTTTTTAAAATATATTTTGAGTATTATAAATAACTCTAAAATTATTTTAGGGATTTTATATTGCAAAGAGAGTTTTTATTTCATTAAAATGATTTATTAAATATTTTAAAAGAGTAGAAAAAGTATTCAATGGGATATTTTTATTTTGCCAAGTTATTTATTGGTGTGACAATTTTTAAAATTGATATTTTATTATTTAGAAATGGTTTGTCAATGCTTTTGATCAAATAAAAATATTTTTAATAATTTATTGGACTTTATACGATTTATGAAAAGTATTTTGTATTTAAATAAAGTATTTTGAATTTTTTTTATTTTTATTTTTCCTTTTGGAAAATGTATTCATTAAATAAATTTCTTTGGATTATTTGAAGAACTTAGAAATATATTTCATATTTTTATGATGAGTATTTATTTTTTCTACAATTGTTCGAAGTTTCGGTTTTTAAAGAAAAAGAAAATGCAAACCGAGCCGGCCTAATAGCCTGTTCCGCCCAGGAGCGCAATTTGAGCCCGAGACGGATTTCAAAAAAAAAATTCGGGCTATGTAAGATTTCAAAAATTTTCTTTTTCGTTTTTTCCAGAAACCCTAAATCGTCCGCGCCTCGATTTCCGTGCCGCCGCAGGCGAACCTCGGGATCCGCGACGCCGACGAAGCTCGATTTCCGCGACGGTGAACCTCGGTTTCCGTGCCTGGCTAACCTAGATTTCCGCGCCAGGCGAACCTTGATTTCCGTGCCCGGTGAACCTCGGTTTCCGTGCCATCGCCACATCAGCGGTACGTCAGCAATTTTGTCCTGTAGTGAAAAGGACCTGTCTCCGACAGAAACTTTTATTTTATTCACGAATAGGCCCTTTTTCACAGTTTGCACCCTATAATCTTCCTAGCCGTATCTTTTAAACCGTGTATCGGAATTAGGTGATTCTTTTTCCTACACGCTCGTAGTGATCTGTACTTTATCATAGAGTAAACTTTTCACACCTTTGCACACTTTTGAATTTGAATTTATTTCAAATTAAAATTCAAATCCCGGAGGCCGTATCTTTTAAACCGTTGACCCAAATCGAGTGATTCTTTTTGCGTTGGATCACTCGTGTCATGTACTTTCTGTTCCTGGCATGTGGAAACAAAAATTCAAATGTTTCGTGATCTGTTTAAATCCAAATTCAGTTCAAATTTGAACTTGCTATGACCTGCGTTGTAGTATTCCGTTTCACGTGATTCTTTTTGCATATCGGATCATTTGAGGCATGTTATCGGTAAGGTTCACACACTTTTCAAGTGGGCATGATATTCAACTTGAATTCATAAATGTCCATGATCACAATTCCTTACCGATGAATCTTTAACTGTTGACTCTCTCGAGTTCACTTCCACCGATCACCTTCGAGCACATCGACAGTTGTACCATGTCAAGCCTTTTGTTTTGTTGCTAAAACCTTTGTGTTTGTTTGTTGATCTTTTGTTTGTGTTGTTCGTGTGATTTCTTATTTGAGTTCCTTCGTTGCGATAGATTCTCGGAGTGTGACGAATAGAGTTGACTGGACCGTGAGAGCGAAGAACTTCACCGAATGGAAAAGGCAAGTTACACTTTGACCATACCTCAACCTATATTTTCTATTATGCATGTAGCAAATTATCACTCTATGCATGTGTAGGATTATATATTAGTTATGATTTAAACCTAGTAGGATAGCCATATGTTCTGACCTTGTATTTCCTTGTCGCCCTAGGATCGTGGTTGTTATATACTGCTATTGCTTTGTAGACGGGGATTGGTTGAGTTATCATTGAGCTATGTGAGGATTAATGACTTGACTAGCAAACTTAAATAGAAATCACCTCTGGACGGGCAGGGAATGCATCCTGGGGCTCGTGCCGGACCAGGGCTAAATGCTTCCCGAATGGTTGTTTTGGTGGTGAATCGGGTGCGTCATGGCGAGTACCCTCTGACGCAGTGGGCGTCGTCCAGGCTCAAAAAGATCGGACAGACAGTGTGACTAGTAGCTTTCATGTACAACCACTGGCTATATGGCCTCTGGCTTAGATGAGTAAGTTTTGGGGAACCTGGCCCTGGTAGCTAGTTGATGTAGATATGATAGGTGTACCGGCTATCAAAGGGTGGAGGCAACCGCTTCTGAAAGACTATGTCTCAATCTTTGGGTTGAGTCCAGTGGGGAAAGTGTACAAACCTCTACAGAGTGTACAAACTGATCATGATTAGCCGTGTCCACGTTTACGGACAACTTTGAGCAACTAGGCATTATTGTTGTTGGATGGTCTTGACAGATAATTAATCTTGATAAGAATTTGAGTGGGGACTTTTAATAAAGGGATTGTTGGAATTGGTGTAGCCCGATTCAACCATACTTAGGACTAGCAAGATAAATTAAATTTTGATTAGTTGTAGTATGTGATGGAAAAATCAGCTTTCAGCAAAACAAAACCATAGGCCTTTCCTTTGACTTACCTTGCATGTAGATGTAGGTCTGTTATATACTTTTTCGTGTGACTTGCCGTATAAATCAGATGTACTGACCCGTTGTCGGGCTGTAACCTTCGGTGTTGCAGGATTTTTATACGACGAGTAAGTGGTACGATGTAGGGTTACGATGTCTATACTCAACTTGCCGGTGGAGTTGATGGACGCCACGAAGCTCTTTATTGTTTTTCCGCTGTATTCTATTTGTAAGCTAGCCTTGAGCTATGCAGGTATGCTTTATTGTAATACTGGATCTTCGATGTAATATATATGACATGTGGTTTATTCTTGATATTACATCATGTAATGTGTGTGCTAGCTATTGATCCAGGGACTAGCACAGAATGCACAGAGACTCTGGTTTGTGAGGAACCGGGTCGTTACAGATGGTATCAGAGCCCATGTTGACTGTAGGTCGTGACCTAAAAAATGGATAGAAAAGCCATAGGAACAAAATTATTTTATCACTCTTTGATTACTTACTCTCTCCACTAGTATCTCTCATCTATTATTCATCTTCTAAACTTCTCATCTTGGTTTACTGTAAATACCCCTATGAGTTGCATACCCCTGAAGACGAGACATTTGAGATGTGCATCATCAACCTTGTGGATCAATTGAAATTACCACTACCAGAACTAGAAGAAGTATCTTATGGAGTTAAATAAGCTTTGACACTACGAAATGATCTTTAAGTTCAGCTTAGCTGAGAAGGATGAAGCTTAGATTCAGACCACCAATTTTAGGTGAAGTTAGATGAACGAATTTCGCGTAGTATGATGAGATCGTATGTCTTGCACATATGACCTTACTCTAGGAGTTGATTGTGTGGTGTGACTTTTCGTGTTTCATTGTTTGTTGTTATGTGTGGGTGTCGAACGTAGGTGTTTTTGCCTCTTTCCTGTTTGAGTGCATATGTTTGGTGTTATCTTTACTTGTTGTCTTGTCGGTGTTATAGTTTTGCCCTAACCCTTGTCGTATGGGCTTAATAGATGGAGTATGAAGTAGGATTCGCCTTTTCTGGGGCGATGTCGAGACTGAAGGTGGAGCAATGGATTCATAAAATGGAGGAGCATATGGAGCGTAACCAGGTTGGAAGTGAGGACATGGTCCCCTATGCTGTTAAGTACTTGGTAGAAGAGGCTGCTACTTGGTGGAGAATGCATCAAGCGATTGACGAATCACAAAGGAAGATTACTTGGAAGGAATTTACAAAGATTTTGTTGGGATCCCGCCTCGTCACCCCGACGCAAAGGACGGTAAACCTTAAGAGGCACCATGCCTGCAAAATTTGCAGAGAAACAGGACACTCCTATGAAGGACACCAAGATGGATGTCCTCATTGTGAAGAAATTCACTCGGGTGAAGAATGCCCCACTGCACAAGTCACATGTTTTACGTGTGAAGGAACTGATCATTACCCCGCTCAGTGTTAATTTTTCATCATAACACAACAAGTGATTCAACATCAAAAGGAAGGAATGAAGAAAGTTATCCAAGAATTGAAGGAAGCACCCGTGAAGAAGAAAAAGAAGGACATTAGCCAAATTCAGTGTTTCCGGTGCAGGGATATGGGACATTACGCCAACATGTGTAACGCCCAGGCCACACCCACCAGTTCCCGGCGTACGCCTGGAGGGATCTAGACTGTCCCCACAGACCAACACTAGTCTTTCCTGCGCACTTTGTCCTCACTCGTGCGCATCCGGGAACAACTTCCCGGTCGGTCACCCATCCTCAAATCGCACTAAGCCAAGCACGCTTAACTTTGGAGTTCTTTGGATCTGGGCTCCCAGAAAAGTTTGTAACGCCCCGGCCACACCCACTGGTTCCCGGCATACGCCTGGCGGGATCTAGACTGTCCCCACAGACCAACACTAGTCTTTCTTGCGCACTTTGTCCTCACTCGTGCGCACCCGGGAACAACTTCCCGGTCGGTCACCCATCCTCAAATCGCACCAAGCCAAGCACGCTTAACTTTGGAGTTCTTTGGATCTGGGCTCCCAGAAAAGAAGGTGCACCTTGTTGATATGAGTAGTCTTTCATTCCTACTAAGCCAGGATGTCACAACATGTGTCCAGAATTAAAGGGAACGAAGAAGATGTGAACGCGGAAGCAAGGATGCTGACTTGAAGAAGCTTATGTTTTGCAATTGGAGGATAGAAATTCGTAGGTGTGCACTAAGTGTACGTTGTTACCTTTTCATTGTTAGCTGGAGTTGTGGATCGATGCATAGTTTTGCTGAGGATTAACTGGATGTTTTATGTCATCATTGTTTTATTAAGTTTTGCTTGTGGCCTTGACCCTGTTATGTCTTTCATTGATATTGTGTGTGGTGCTTTGCGTTTCTTCTATGCGAGTAGAATAAGTTTACGTTACCTTAGACCCTCATCTATTTAGTATGCTTCAAGACTAAAGGAGGCACAACCACAAGAAGAATGAGTTCACAGGTGAATCGACGATACGAAGATTTCTTCGACAATGCAAAACTAAAACTACCGTCATTGAATACCTGAAGACTTGAAGACCTGGAAGATTCAAAGTGTCTACCGTTAGATCGTTTCTGTGAGCTGTCATTTCTTGTTTTACCGACAGCTACACACCAATACTTATTTTCAAACTAGTGTGATGTTTTTATGGGTATCTCTCCCTATCTCTCTCTCCACCTCACTATCTACATTCTATCCCCCTCATCCTCATCCCTAAATTGAAGAAGCTACTACAATGGCTGCTAATGCCAAGACGAGGATAAAGATGATGCAACCAATGCCAAGTTCAAGGTTAACCCCGTGTGCCAGGATCTTATAACAAGCAAACACAATCTTGCTGAAGGAAGAACCCTCGAAGAAGTTGTAGTCCACCAGTACACGTTTTATAGCAGTTTGCGCAAACCTGAGTGTCGTGAGAAACGATAGATGTTTGTTTGGCTTGCAGAACCATGAATTTACCTGGACCCAGTTCATGAGCAAGAGGAACTTTCTGCAGTGCTTGTGAGGATGACCGAGTGTTAGATTGCGAGATTCACTAAACCATGTACAAGGTAATGATTTGGGTGCGGAATGGATTGGCCCCCATGACGACTACCCTTATTATTCTCTCTTGCTATGCGGGATAGTAAATCTTGAGTGACTTACCTATAGCAGAGAGACGACGATTTTAAACCTGAACCATAGAATGGTACGATGTGTGACCCCTGTAGAAGGTTACCATTTCTGTTATACGGTGAGTTTGGACCAAGACCGTTTGCTGCAGATATCCCGTAGAAGCATTCTTGATGACCACCATGAGGGAATCGATAGTTGTTTAGTATTGGCGCCTGCCTTGTCAGCCATGAAGGTTCGGTATATGGAAGACTCCTCTTTTACTAAGGATTCAAGACTTCAAAGGAGTTGGTGAATCTCCTTGACGGAGGTCATTGATGGAGCAAGCTTTTGAAGACCACGTCGCATTCCTTTTAAGGGTGGTAGTACCCTAGCTCATCGGAGGATTGATCGACTGTCATGTAGAGCCAAACCCTGACCTTTCTTTCTAGCCTTCTCGAATCTCGAGGACGAGATTCCTTTTAAGGGTGGTAGTGTGTAACATCCCAAAATTCTTCGAATTTTGGAATGTTAATAAAATTAAATAGATAATGATTGTTTGCTTGATGTGTTTGATTTTCTCTGGGATTTAAAACTTTTTGGAGTTTATTGAATATTAAAAAAAGAGAGGGAATAAAAGGACTTTCCCTAATATTCATAATTGGTGTTTTGGAATTTATTATTTAAAACAAAACCAACAAAACAAAATGAGAGAAGGTAATATGACTCCTTCAATATATTAAAAGGTTGGAAAATGTTTTAAATCATTATTGGAATTCTTCTGAATATTCAAAACATTTGTCAACTCAAGGAAATTCATTTGAGAGGATATAAAATGACTTATCCCTTTTTTGATAAAATTGTAAAATATTTAAAATATTAATTTAAAGTTTTTAAAATTTATTTTGAGTATTATAAATAACTCTAAAATTATTTTAGGGATTGTATATTGCAAAGAGAGTTTTTATTTCATTAAAATGATTTATTAAATATTTTAAAAGAGTTGAAAAAGTATTCCAATGGGATATTTTTATTTTGCCAAGTTATTTATTGGTGTAACATTTTTTAAAATTTATATTTTATTATTTAGAAATGGTTTGTCAATGCTTTTGAGCAAATAAAAATATTTTTAATAATTTATTGGACTTTATTTGATTTTTGAAAATTATTTTGTATTTAAATAAAGTATTTTTAAAATGTTTTATTTTTTTCCTTTTGGAAAATGTATTCATTAAATAAATTTCTTTGGATTATTTGACGAATTTAGAAATTTATTTCATATTTTTCTGATGAGTATTTATTTTTCTACAATTGTTTGAAATTTCGTTTTTTAAAGAAAAAGAAAATGCGTAGCGAGCCGGCCCAATAGCCTGTTCCGCCCACGAGCGCAATTTGAGCCCGAGACGGATTTAAAAAAAAATGCTGGCTGTATAAGATTTCGAAATTTTTCTTTTTCGTTTTTTCAAGAAACCCTAAATCGTCCGCGCCTAGATTTCCGTGTCGCCGCAGGCGAACCACGGGATCCGCGCCGCTGACGAACCTCGATTTCCGCGCCGCGCCGCCTCGATTTCCGCGACGGTGAACCTCGGTCGCCGTTCCCGGCGAACCTCGATTTCCGCGCTAGGCGAACCTCGATTTCCGAGCTAGGCGAACCTCGATTTCCGTGCCCGGCGAACCTCGGTTTCCGTGCCATCGCCACATCAGCGGTACGTCAGCAATTTTGTCCTGTAGTGAAAAGGACATGTCTGCGACAGAAACTTTTATTTTATTCATGAATAGACCCTTTTTCACAGTTTGCACCCTATAATCTTCGTAGCCGTATCTTTTAAACCGTGTATCGGAATTAGGTGATTCTTTTTCCTACACGCTCGTAGTGATCTGTACTTTATCATAGAGTAAACTTTTCACACCTTTACACACTTTTGAATTTGAATTTATTTCAAATTCAAATTCAAATCCCGGAGCCGTATCTTTTAAACCGTTGACCCAAATCGAGTGATTATTTTTGCGTTGGATCACTCGTGTCATGTAATTTCTGTTCCTAGCATGTGGACACAAAAATTCAAATGTTTCTTGATCTGTTTAAATCCAAATTCAGTTCAAATTTGAACTTGCTATGACCTGCGTTGTAGTATTCCGTTTCACGTGATTCTTTTTGCATATCGGATCATTTGAGACATGTTATCGGTCAGGTTCACCCACTTTTCAAGTGGGCATGATATTCACCTTGAATTCATAAATGTCCATGATCACAATTCCTTACCGATGAATCTTTAACTGTTGACTCTCTCGAGTTCACTTCCACCGATCACCTTCGAGCACATCGACAGTTGTACCGTGTCAAGCCTTTTGTTTTGTTGCTAAAAACTTTGTGTTTCTTTGTTGATATTTTGTTTGTTTTGTTGGTGTGATTTCTTATTTGAGTTCCTTCGTTGCGATAGATTCTCGGAGTGTGACGAATTGAGTTGACTGGATCGTGAGAGCGAAGAACTTCACCGAATGGAAAAGGAAAGTTACACTTTGACCATACCTCAACCTATATTTTCTATTATGAATGTAGAAAATTATCATCTATGCATGTGTAGGATTATATATTAGTTATGGTTTAAACCTAGTAGGATAGCTATATGTTCTGACCTTGTATTTCCTTGTCGCCCTAGGATCGTGGTTGTTATATACTGCTATTGCTTTGTAGACGGGGATTGGTTGAGTTATCATTGAGCTATGTGAGGATTAATGACTTGACTAGAAAACTTAAATAGAAATCACCTCTGGACGGGCAGGGACTGCATCCTGGGGCTCGTGCCGGACCAGGGCTAAATGCTTCCCGAATGGTTGTTTTGGTGGTGAATCGGGTGCGTCATGGCGAGTACCCTCTGACGCAGTGGGCGTCGTCCAGGCTCAAAAAGATCGGACAGACAGTGTGACTAGTAGCTTTCATGTACAACCACTGGCTATATGGGCTCTGGCTTAGATGAGTAAGTTGTGGGGAACCTGGCCCTGGTAGCTAGCTGATGTAGATATGATAGGTGTACCGGCAATCAAAGGGTGGAGGCAACCGCTTCTGAAAGACTATGTCTCAATCTTTGGGTTGAGTCCAGTGGGGAAAGTGTACAAACCTCTGCAGAGTGTAAAAACTGATCATGATTAGCCGGGTCCACGGTTACGGACAACTTTGAGCAACTGGCATTATTGTTGTTGGATGGTCTTGATAGATAATTAATCTTGATAAGAATTTGAGTGCAGAATTTTAATAAAGGGATGTTGGAATTGGTGTAGCCCGATTCAACCATACTTAGGACTAGCAAGATAAATTAAAATTTGATTAGTTGTAGTATGTGAGGGAAAAATCATCTTTCAGCAAAACAAAACCATAGGCCTTTCCTTTGACTTACCTTGCATGTAGATGTAGGTTTGTTATATACTTTTTCGTGTGACTTGCCGTACAAATCAGATGTACTGACCCGTTGTCGGGCTGTAACCTTCGGTGTTGCAGGATTTTTATACGACGAGTAAGTGGTATGATGTAGGGTTACGATGTCTATACTCAACTTGTCGGTGGAGTTGATGGACGCCACGAAGCTCCTTATTGTTTTTCCGTTGTATTCTATTTGTAAGCTAGCCTTGAGCTATGCAGGTATGCTTTATTGTAATACTGGATCTTCGAAGTAATATATATGACATGTGGTTTATTGTTGATATTACATCATGTACTGTGTGTGCTAGCTAATTATCCAGGGACTAGCACAGAATGCACAGAGACTCCGGTTTGTGAGGAACCGGGTCGTTACATTCATAAGGGCACCAGAAGTAGTTTTGGGTATTTAAGGATACGTCCGGATCACTCTGGAATAGTCCCAGGTGGTTCCGGAACATATGAGAATGGTACCGGGGAAGTCCTGGATCAACCGGAATAGTTTCCGGATAATCGCTGGGCGTCCCGACAACCTTCGCGGTCATCGGGTGGCTTAAACTGTAACTCGGATGGTGTTGGAAACTATCCGGATGGCTCCGGAACGTCCGAGAACGGTCTCAGAAGGTCCTGGAAGTGCTCCAGACGGTTCCGGAATGTCCCGAAACGATCCCTGAAAGTCCCGGAAGGTCCTGGAACCTTCTGGAAGGTTCCAAAAGTTTCCGGGCAGTACCACCCACTACCCACGCCCCTAGCCTTGGGGGGCAAGCCACCTAGGCTGCCCTGGCCGGCCAAGGAGGTGGGAGCGCACCAGAGCGAGGGAATCCTCCTCCAGGTGGGAATACCAAAACCCAAATATGGCAGGTTTCCGGTGGGAAGGTTTGGGAGGTTTGGGAGTCGAAGTTGGACTCCCCACCCCCCTTATTGCGCCCCAAGGGCCTCCTGGCCACCTATATAATGAGGGGAGGGGGTGGGGGGGGGGGGGGGGCGGGGCGCAGCACACTTGATCCCCAAGGCCTATGCGCCACCCTCCCTCCCTCTAAACCCCGTTCCTCCACAATTAGACCCCGGTTTAGACGCTGTTCTAGATCGGAATCCGTTAGGGTTTTCTCCCTCTAGTTTTCTCGGTGGCGTTCTTCTCTGGACGGCGGAGCGCTTCTGGATTGCTGCTACGGGATTTGTGGATACCGTTAGAGGGATCATAACTTTGATCCTTCTTCGAGGAACTTCTTCTTCTTCTTCCTCGGAGATCTGTTCGAGGGAATTGCTCGAGGGATTCGTTCGTGGGATAGATCGTGGGACGGATCGTGAGACGCATCACGAGATCTACTTCCACCCGCTTCATCAACTCTTGTTCCATTGCAACCGTTGCTGAGCAATGGCCTAAACCTTGTATGCCATCTTTCTTGGATGATCTTGGGATCTTGATTCGTAGGCACGATTTTTTTCTTTCTACTACGTTTCCCAACAGCGGTATCATGAGCGATCCTTGATTAGATGCATGTTTAGGTCTAGATCATATGTGTGATATGAGCCATTGATTTTCTTGTTGCTTCCCTGTCATGTGATTTTTTTTCTATGCTTGATGGCAAGTTGAGGTTTTGCTACAAGGATTGAGTTTTCCATCGATCACTCTATGCTTCTTTCAGTATGCTGGTTGCCTTGATCATGGTCTACATCAAACTCCTTGGATCTCATCTTAATCTCGCAATAGAAGATTTAACATGGAGGGGCTTGTGGATTTTATGAACTCAAATCCACACGGGGGTCACGCGTTGAACGAAGTTTGGCTTGTGGCATTAGTTGCTGCACGCACCCCGAACGTTAAACTAGCAAAAATGAAGTATCGTGTTTGGTTTGTATAGGGAACAACGTTTGCATGTAACCTGCTAATCAACCACGATAAAAGTTGCAACAACTCGTGTAGATGGCGATCTAACTCATTTTTGCAGAATGTGCATGTGATGTGGTATAGCATTCAAGATTTGCAATGTGTTTGTATGAGATGCTATATGTTATGTAATATTTATTCGCGACCTGCGTGTCGTGGTACGGCATGATGACTGGAGTCATATGATTGTCACTTAATTATGGCCTGCGTGCCAGAACTATTTATTAGCTCGAGGCAAAGCAATAGATAGATGCAAGGTGATGATCTACGATGCAGAGGTGGACCCCGACGCACATGCCGGAAGCCGTGGTGATGTTCCCGGCGCCAAGGACAAAGTTGGTGGACACGGTGACTTCAACCACGACGACGTGAAGACAATGAAGACTTCACGAAGCAAAGGGCTATACTATATCACATAATTTTATGAACTGCCTGTGATGTTTATCCCTTTGATGCACCCTTGTTTGATGCGCGGTGGTCGCATTTTATTAGGGTGATCTCTCGCATAACAATATCAAGTTGATAGTGTTCTTCCAACTGTAGCACCGTCTATACTATGTTTCACACCGGAGCAGGTCATGTCACATGGGTGCACACGGTGTGACGCATAAAAGGCGGGTGTGTTAAGAACACAATGCAATTACACTTGGTTGTCTTGACGGTTTGGATAAAAGTTTGCTACCGGAACACGCCCATCGAAAGATGAACAAGAATCACCTTTGGCGTGATTGGCAAGTTGGCCTACCGGTCCAGTCTAAGTCATCAGTGATGTCACATCAATGGCGGACGATTGGGTTGGATCTTGAATCACTCCAGCATCCATTACGAGAGATATTGATCTAAGTGGGAGCGCACTAAGTAATTAAATTGATTAATCACAAGTGCAACTTAATTATGAACAAAGTCTAAGTATTTGCATTATCGTTGTAGAATAATGGCTCGCATTACCACCTTCCCAATTGATTTTGATTAACTGTATTATCTGGTAAAAACTTTACGATTGGTACCGTATTGTGAGGACTATCCTCAACAGTGTCGAGAAGGAGCTTGTCCTATCGCAAATTTTTGATGCTCTCCCGCTGATGCTATGGATGATGTGACTTACGTCCATAATCCAAAATGCTAGAATTCCACCACAGCTAAGTGCATTGTCTTCACCACCATGAAACCCGAACTTCGAAACGTTTGGGATAGTTATGTTATATTCATGGAACTGAAAAATTGTTTTCAGTAGTAAGACAATTAATGTTGGATATAAGATATCTAGTACAACGTATGATTGTAAGCATTAGTGAAAATGTTCACTGTGCTCTAAACAAAACTAATAAGTGTGGGATCCAGAAGAACACCGATCATATGATGATGAGAATTAAGGGAAAGGAAGTCCAAAGGATGTTAGTAAGACTCACACGCCGGAAATTCCATGGCCTGCGCCACCCTTGATCATATGTGATATTCTGTGAGTAGGAGTGACATTGGAAACAGAACTATGATACGTATAAAGGCAAAGCGAAAGAAGACTGGAATATCCAACTGAGAAATGAAAGTCATACGAAGTTATAGATGAATTCATTGCTAGTCAAAAGATGTAATTCTTGGGAATCATGATTAAGCGGTTAATCTTAATTCCTGTATATTGTGATTAAACTGTTGATCACTAGAATATCACTTCAATTGCATATCGTTGCAAGTCGATGCAAAAAATACTATGGCCTTTATGACTAGCTAAATAATGAGTTTTGACACACACGAGAACACGGTAAAAGGTTTACTATACTGTGTGTTGACTCTATGATTATCTTCATAATTCATTTTAGAGTTGAGTAAATTATTACTGCACTTTAGCCTTGTTGCAAAACATCATTTTTTGAATCATGTTTATTGCAATAGAGTTGTTCAAAGCTATGAATAACATAAAGGCCATACTTCTATTGTGAATAGGTTGTATGTTATGAATCTTGATAATAATGCTAAACATCCGTAACACTGACGCTAAACGTCGCAAGACTAGCAGAAATACCACAAGTGTGTGGCACTGAAGTCAGTCACAAGTGACATAACATGCATGAAGAATTTCCATAAGTGATGGACTTTTGAGTCATATGATTATGAATCACTTGACGCTTGCATACATTGTCTAAAAGTAATGTGACTAAAAACACCGTTGATAGGCCATGCATTAACGGGCAACTAAATTATTGAAAATCATACAGGATAATGTGTGTAGTCCAATAAGTGTAGTTGTGTACAGTGGATTTTCTATCTTCACTCATGAACTGAAGTAAATATATGGATATCTGTTCAGTGGAGACATACGTCTGAAATCTTTGAAACGTTCAAGGAAAATTAGAGTGAAATAAAAATGTATTTGTCAGAACCCTCTGTTAGGTAATGTGCTAGGGTTAGTAAGTCACTTGCATCATGTTAAAAATCTCAAAAGAAATCTTTGAAATCAAAATCAAAAGCAAAATGGGAGAAGGAACCCCCCAGATGAATTAATTCAAAAGGCCAGATAAAAATCTTCTCCAAAAATTCATGTTAGATTTTTAAAAAGTCTTATAAATGAGTGTGATCACATATCAAGTGATGTGGGACCCACCCCATGCTCATGGATTTTTCAAATATTCAAACAGTGCCTTGGAATTAATTAAAAACCCCTATTTGAGTTAAGATTCAAATTATTTGAATTTTAAAAATGTTGAAACTTTATAAGTGGCTGGTCTATATTATTATGAGGCCATATAAAAATTTTCAGCATTTAATGAAATGCCTAGCTATTTAATTGCTAAGCAAAACAAATTTACAGAAAAGAGAAAGAGACAGAAAAGGGAAAAAGGAACTTACCTGGCTTCTGGCCTGTTGGCCCACTTACCTGGCCCAGCCCACCAAGGTCTTCTGTCGTCTTCCTCCCCGCGCGCCAAAGCAGCTCGCTGGAGCGGCCGAGCATGCCGTGGACGCCACCTCGACGCCTAGGGGCTTCCAGGCCGCCCAGGACTCCAAAGTGTGCCACGGAGACGCCCTCGACTCCCTCCTCCACTTTCCCCACCTCGGCTCGTTTTCCTCTCCCTCCCAGTGCGATTCCAGCGACGCCCGAGAAGAACGCCGGAGCACGACCGTGCGCACACGCGACCATCGAGCCCCTCGACCCTTGCAACCTTGTCCAAGAGCCTTGCCGTCTTTGTCTTCATCATCAGGCCAAAGGAATCGAGCCCGGAGCCCACGTAGACGCCGGAATCGCCATCGCGACCTCGCCGGACCCGCAAGCTCGCCACCGTCGATAAGTCGTCGTCGCGACCTTGCAGCCTCCATCGACTGCACCGTTTCGCTCCCCGCATCTCGGTGAGCATTTCCCCTCAAGCCACGACCCCGCTCGCCTCCTCTAGCTCATTCCGACATGAGAGCCGTGGCTCCTCGTCGCCGGTGTGCTCGCCAGCGAGCACCCATGAAGCAAACGAACTCGAGGACCTGTCCATCGTCTTCGCCGAGCTCTTCTGGTTCGATCCCGACTAGCCCAGCGCCTTGAAGGGCCCCCTAGCTAGATCCCGTTCCAAGCCGTGCCTCAGACCGCCGCCGTTCAAGTCGCCGTCGTCACGGCAGGCCTCCCCGTGGTCGCCCGACTCGCCTAGGTGAAGCGCGAGTTCGAGGGCTGCCCTCTGGTGGTCTCGGCGAGCATTTTGGTGGCCGGGAGCACCCTCCCCGTGCAGCGCCGCCGCGTCTGTGACGCCGGCGTTTAGCCGCCGGTAGGCCCGCCGACGTGGCCACGATTAGGGGCTTAACCCCACCTGGGTTAAGTGACCCTAGGTCACTGACACTGGGCCCCAGTGGCTTAATTAAGCCACTGGTTAATTTAAACAGCCGGGTTAATTAACCCAGACCCACTGACAAGGTTGGCCCACACGTCAGACCCCCCCCCCCACGTCAGGCTTGCGCAACCATGACGCAGTAAACCTTTTTTTCAGATTAAATAAATTAAAGAAATTCCAGAAAATAACTCAAACTTTGGAAATTCATAGAAAATACATATCAACTCCAAATTTAACAAATAATATATGAAAAATGATCAGGAGAAAATAAGCTATCCAAATATCCAATTTTCAACCATGTTTGAGTTGAATTTAAAATGTGATCAGTAGCATTTGCTATTTGATTTAAATGGAATTAAATCAAATTCAATTCAAGAGTTTTTGCAACTTGAACCATGGCAACATGCTACATTTCACTTACACATCAGGGGCATATCATACACATTTCCAAATGATTCAAATTGATCAATCAATGTCACATGTAACTTGGCTAGGTTTGAATTCAAATTGGAGTTTGAATTTGCAATTTAATTTGCAATATACTCCATTTAAATGGAATTGCCTCACACATCAAAGCATATACATCAAGTTTCAACCTTCCATCATGTTATTGTGCATTGTATTTACTTTGCTACCTTGTTTGTTGTTTGTCGAGTAGAGGTGGAACCGGAGCAGGAGGCTGCCCCCTTCGTTGAAGACCCCAAACCCGAACCTCGTCAGCAAGGCAAGCAAACCCCCATTGATCATGTCGATAAAATCCCACTTCCCTCTCATGTCTCGCTTATGCATTGTATAGGATGATTACCATGCTATGTTTCTACCGCATAGATGAACCCATTCCTTTGCATGACCTATCATTTGTCACAGTAGTAGGAAAACCAGAATCCTAGAAAATGTAGGAGTTGATTGATATCATGTGGCCCCTGCAATTGTTACTGATTATTGCATGCTTAGAGTGATACCTTGATGATACTGTTATGTGAGTCGGGATGGTAGTGATCATGATGATGATGGTAGAAAAGTGTTGGTGAATCTACCCTAATACAAGGTGAACGATGAGAAGCTGTGTATGAGTACACGGTGGGTTGTCTCGTTGAACACCGCCCTAAGTCCGAGTTCTTGTGTGGTGATCCAAGATGAAGAGTACAACCACACATTGGGCTCACTGACCCCTCTCAGCTTACTAACTCATCCCTTTCGATGTCCAGATGTCGCAATAGTTCGGAGTTCTGGTAGGTCTGTGGCCTGGATGCTAAGTGAGAGAACGGCTCATCCGAGACCGGCTTATGCACCACGCACACATCACTTGGGTCCACTTCGGTAAACCGGCCGGGTTCACGATAGTGGTAGCCAACCCAAGTAGGCGGCTTTCTCGGACTAGATAGTCTATGAGGTAACAGTTGTGGTGAGCATCCTCGCTGGCACCCCTTGAATGGTGTCGAGATCAAAGGCGGTAAATAATGATCATGTGTGTGTAGCGGTACACCCCTGCAGGGTTAACAAAACTATTCGAATAGCCGCGTCCGCGGTTATGGACTGCTTGGAAAGCTTAGCTTGATTATTAGACAACTTGAACTGGATACTTCTAAAATACACCAAGATAATTGTGAGTGCTATGGCGTGCTTTCTCGTGGGTAAGTCGAGGAAGGCACCATAGTGGTTTAATTGGTTGGAGAAAGTAGTGGACTCGTGTACGCTTCTTACCTCAAAGTCTGGTACTCGTAGTTCAGGATTAGCCAAGTCAAAGCTGGCACTTCTGCAAGTGAAACCCCACCTACCTTTACCTTGATACATATGCATGAGTAGTATAGCTCCTATGTAAGTCTTGCTGAGTACGACTTTGTACTCACGTTTTATTAATCTATGTTTTAGATGAAATCACTGACCCCGAAGGTGGCTTCTTCATCGAGCTGGACGACTGAAGATCAAGCTAGTCTAGTCCCAGTCAGACGACTGGTTCCCTCGTGGAGGGCTTGTGTTTAAATAAGGCTTCTTAAGCCATTTGTTAAACTTGTCTGTACTCAGACATACTTTGCTTCCGCTTGTTGTTGTAATGTTGGATCACATGTTTGTGATCTCTGTGTGCACTCTATAAGAGTTATCAATAAAAATGTATACTTTGTAGAGAATTGCAATGATACCTACTGTTCATGCAAGGCATGTGTGCTGCGTGTATGTTTATAACATGCATGTCTTTGTATGGGTTTTCGAGACCTTAGTTGTGATCTGGCTGGCGGTCTGTCATACACCAAGTGGCCCTTAGATGTGTGCAGCTTGGGGCATCGCGATGCGATTGTTCGAGACTCTGTCTCGTGCACACTTTGTGGTATGATCGAGCCCGCCCTAGACCCCGACTAAGTGATCGGGCTGGAGTAAGTCTATGTAAGAGTTATGAGATAGTCGTTAGTATGGTTGAGGCGACTTGTCTTTGAATATGGGAGTTCACCATCCATATCATTAGACTTGTGTGCGGACGATGAGGACCCATCTCAGTTGATCATCCGGCCTGGATGGGATACCCCTCACGTACGATGCTTTCCGAGAACGTTCTGTGCTTGGCCTTGTCAGCTTAGACAAGTGGGTACGGTTCTCGGCTCTCCATATGACTATGTCTTAACAGGACTTGCATACGCTAACCCCGGGTCCCGACAGACTTGGTATTAGAGCAGGACTGACTGTAGGACTAGCAGCCTTGGCCGAAGTCGAGTCTAGCCTTCTATAGTTATATAGTTACTCTGGGTATATGAGGGAACAACGTAAGGCTTCTTTTTCTCCTTACCCCCTTCGTTCTGAGTTCTGAGTCACCCTCATCTTATTCTACGGGAAGATAGGACTAGGCTCTCCTCTGTCTGTTTAGACCATCTCGTTGTTTGCTTCCTTGTAGCCGTAGAAAAGTTGTGATCGGTTTGTTAAAGTGGTTATGCTTCCTGATTTATTACATCGTATGTAAGTGTTGTTTCCATGTTGTAAGAAATTGTCTTTTCTTGCAATTACAGCCATTATGCTATCCGAGTCATTCCAGGTTTATCTCATAATCTGATGCATTTGCAAACTCCTTCTTTCTGTTTCAGATGGCAGATCTTCCCCCTCGGCAGATTGTTCGTTTGACCAGGTGCCTCGGTGTGCGTGGCCATCCCGCCACATTGATCGATATGATGTCCTATGTGGGATATCGATGGTATCCTGAGTACACCGTCGAGGAGCAGTTCCATGACTTCAACCAGACCCAGTTCCATTGCATTGTCCGGATCTACCCGCACCACGTTGGAGTCACTCAGCCTATCCACTTTGGACATGGCATTGGCATTACCGAGAACATGGCTGTGCAGGATGCTGCATACTTATGTATTACCCTGCTGAGAGAGGAGCACACTATGCTGAGAGAGACCTCATTCCGCTATATCCCTGCTGCACTTCCAGGAGAAGAGGGATATTACACTGGACTCTACTCAAATCACTCTGCAGAAGATCCAGTACTTCAGATGACTGCTAGGTTCGCTTGTGATCGAGATCGTCATGCACGCGCTCTCCGTTTCGAGCTTCACGCCACCCGTGTTCGTCTGTATTGAGCACTGGCACTCTTGGCACCCTTCGTGAGTGTTGGATCAGTTGAGTATGACGCTATCTACCCAGTGAGGACTCAGATGCCTTCTCGAGTTGCTTGGCCCGAGATTGGAGGCATTTTTCCACCCCGTGGTCCTTTGCTTCCACCCTACGTTGGACCTAGGCCCCATCCTTGACCAAATGGATATCAGGGTCCACAGGCCTCAGTGTTTTCCGATGGTCACCTTCAGCTACCGGGATACGCGGGTAACTTTTACGAGGACTATTATGGAGATGGAGATGAGTGAGACCGCATGTGGTCTTACTTAGTGAGGATGTAGTAGTATCTTAGTATATTGTACGCAAGGTGTCTAAGTTCCAGAGGCTTAGATAAATAATGTATAGGAAGTCAGAGTGCCTCTGAAGGATGTATCATCTTCATCACGTTTGTATTAGCTTGGTGCTTGTACTAAAACGATGTATGGTTTGTATGACAGCTTGTGAATATATGGCTTGTATGCTTTATCACCATGTTGTCAAGATGATTACTTCCTTTGCTCTGTAATCCTTCCAGTACTTCAATACCTTGATTAGACTCGCCCAATCAACTCTGTTTGACTTTGGTCTTTCACCTTCAGGATGTCTCAAGGAACCCATGGCCAGCTTGGTCGTAACCAGGGTCGTGGGAATGACCAGGAGGAAGGAAACCTTCCACCCCCACCCACGATGGCTCAGGTTCTGATGGAGGTTGAGAGGAACCGCCGAGACTCTCACCACCTGCTGGAAGTCATTGCTCGCAACACCACTCAGCAGCGCAATGAGTTGGTGTCCCTGAACGACTTCATCCGGCTTCATCCCCCGGTTTTCAGTTACTCCACCGAGCCCCTTGACGCCGATGACTGGCTTCGCAGCATCGAGAGGAAGCTCCAAGCAGGCCATGTTGCAAATGGCGACAAGGTCAGCTATGGCACCTATCACCTTGAAGGTGCAGCTAGCTCTTGGTGGGAGAACTTCCTGAATATGCGTCCCGTTGGACCGCCCGCATCTTGGGATGAATTCTGCACTTCCTTCCGTGAGCACCACATTCCAAAGGGCCTTATGGACCGCAAGCGTGAGGAGTTTTGCAACCTCCCCCAAGGCAGAAGGACTGTTGATGAGTTTAGTCGTGAGTTCAACCGACTGGCTCGCTATGCTGCTAAAGAAGTCTCCACCGACGCAAAGAAGCAAGAGAGGTTCCGTCGCGGACTCAATTCCGGACTCCGTCGTGAGCTCAACCTACATGACTTTGCCACCTTCCAGGTCCTTGTCAACAAGGCCATCAAGGCAGAGGACATGAACACCCCCAACGACTTTCACAAACACCCTGGAGACGATGGATCATCCAGTTCAGGCTCCCAGAAGCGCAAGATCTGGATCCCAAATAGTATGTTCCGCCAGAACAACCCACCGAGGCCATCCTATGTGGCGCCTCGTCCACCAACTCAGTTCCACCCAGCTCCACCAAACAACCCAGCTCCACGCACTGTCTTTGGAGCCTGTTACAAGTGTGGTCAGGCAGGCGACTACTCTCGTGATTGTCCCCAGAACCAGCTCCAGAATCAGAATGCTCCACCCCGTGCCGGAGGCAATAACAATGGTCGTGGCAAGCCCCCCCAGAAGGTCTACACCACCAAACCCGCTCCTCCCGCCACTCGTGGACGTGTGAACCAGATTGCCGCCGAAGAGACTGACGACACCACTGACGTCATTCTTGGTACGCTCTCAGTCAATTATGTTCCTACTTCCGTTCTTTTCGACCTAGGAGCATCTCATTCATTCATGTCGGAAAGTTATGCACTTCGTCATGAGTTATCCTTTGTTGAATTGTCCACTCCAATGATTATTCAAACTCCAGGGTCAAGATGGCAAACTAATAGAGTAAGCCATGGTAATCAAATTGCAATTGAGGGTTTAGTATTCCTTGCTTCACTCATAGCCCTCAAGTCTTCAGACATTGATGTCATCCTTGGCATGGATTGGCTATCAAGACAGAATGCCTACCTGGATTGCAAAGGCAAATCCGTGAAACTCACCCACCCTTCAGGAAAAACCGTCAACTATACCTCACCCAGGACAAGAACCCAAGTGCATTCCTTGAATGTACTTCCCCTTCCTGAACTTGAAGATATTCCGGTGGTTCGTGACTTCCCGGATGTCTTTCCTGAAGAGCTTCCGGGCATGCCACCCGACAGATGTGTAGAGTTTATAGTGGATCTTGCCCCAGGAACCGCACCAATTTCTAGACGCCCATACAAAATGGCCCCACGTGAGTTAGCTGAGCTTAAAAACCAACTGGAAGCTTTGTTGGAAAAAGGCTTCATCCGCCCTAGCTCATCGCCATGGGGTTGCCCCGTTCTGTTCGTAACGAAGAAAGATGGAACAGAAAGGATGTGCGTAAACTATCGCCCGCTAAATTTAGCGACGATAAAGAACAAGTACCCATTGCCCAGGATCAATGATCTTTATGATCAACTTTCAGGATCCTCTGTCTTCTCCAAGATGGATTTGAGATTAGGTTATCATCAAATCAAAATCCGAAACGAGGACATTCCCAAAACGGCTTTTACTACTCGTTATGGTCTTTACGAGTACACCGTCATGTCCTTTGGTTTAACCAATGCCCCCGCCACTTTCTCACGCATGATGAATTCGATCTTCATGGAGTACTTAGATAAATTTGTTGTAGTTTATCTTGATGACATTCTCATCTACTCGAAGAACGAAGAAGAACATGCCGAACACCTAAGGCTAGTATTGATGAAACTGAGAGAGCATCGCCTGTATGCTAAATTCTCCAAGTGTGAATTTTGGCTACCAGAAGTGACCTACTTAGGCCACGTGATTTCTGCAAAAGGCATTGCTGTGAATCCCGAGAGAGTTCAGGTCGTCCTTGAATGGACTCCACCTGAATCGGTTAAGCAAGTTAGGAGTTTTCTTGGCCTAGCCAGCTATTGCCGCCGCTTCGTCGAGAACTTTTCTAAAGTTTCAAAGCCTCTAACTGAACTCCTCAAGAAAGATAAGAAATTCCTATGGACTCCCAAGTGCGAGGAAAGCTTTCAAGAGCTAAAAAGAAGATTGACTTTTGCACCCGTACTTGCACCTCCAGACACCAAAAAGGATTTCGAGATCTATTGTGACGCATCACGGCAAGGGTTAGGATGCATACTTCTGCAAGATCGACATGTGGTAGCTTATGCTTCACGCCAGTTGCGGCCACATGAAGAGAACTATCCTACCCATGACCTTGAACTCGCTGCCGTAGTTCATGCCCTAACAACTTGGCGACATTACCTCCTTGGTAATCGTTGTGAGATCTATTCCGACCACCAAAGCCTCAAATACATTTTCACCCAGCCAGATCTTAATCTCACGCAAAGACGCTGGATTGAGTTGATAAAAGATTACGACGTAGGAATTTCTTACACCCCAGGCAAAGCCAATGTCATGGCTGATGCACTAAGTCGTAAGTCGTATTGTAACAACCTCATGTTGCAACAGTATCAACCACTTCTTCATGAGGACTTCCGCAAGCTCAATCTTGAGATTGTTCCTCATGGCTATCTTTCTACCTTGGTGGCGAAACCAACCCTTGAGGAACAAATCATAGTTGCCCAAAGGCGTGCACGAAGTGTTCGCCGGATCAAGGACAACATTGCTAGCGGAGTTGCTAAATGTTTCTCCACAGATAGTAAAGGAACGGTATTCTTTGGAAATCGTTTGGTAGTACCTAAGAATAGGGAACTAAGGCAACTCATCCTCAAAGAAGCCCATGACACACCCCTCTCGATTCATCCCGGTAGTACAAAAATGTACCGAGATCTACGCCAGAGATTTTGGTGGACTAGGATGAAGAGAGACATTGCTCAATTTGTCGCCGAATGTGATGTTTGTCGTCGCATTAAGGCAGAACATCAAAGACCTGCTGGTACACTTCAACCTTTGTCTATTCCCGAGTGGAAATGGGACAAAGTCGGTATGGACTTCATCACCGGCTTTCCAAAAACCCAGAAAGGAAACAATGCCATCTTCGTTGTCATAGATAGGCTTTCCAAAGTTGCTCACTTCCTTCCCGTTCGCGAGTCTATAACTGCTAGCCAGTTAGCAGACTTGTACATCTCTAGAATTGTATCCCTTCACGGTGTTCCTTTGGAAATCAATTCTGATCGCGGTAGCCTTTTCACCTCTAGATTTTGGGGAAGCTTTCATAATGCTATGGGAACTCATCTCTCCTTTAGTACAACTTTCCATCCTCAGTCTAGCGGTCAAGTCGAAAGGGTTAACCAAATTCTTGAAGACATGCTTAGAGCTTGTGTTATCTCATTCGGAAAGACTTGGGAGAAGTCTCTTCCATTCGCCGAATTTGCTTATAACAATATTTTTCAATCTAGTCTGAACATGGCTCCTTTTGAACTCCTATATGGACGACGATGTCGAACACCACTAAACTGGTCAAAAACCGGTGAAAGACAATTCTTTGGACCGGACATGATCAAGGAAGCAGAAGAGCAAGTTCGCATTGTTCGTGATCAATTGAAAGCAGCCCAGTCTCGTCAGAAAAGCTACTATGATCGTCATCATAGGCAAGAGAGCTACAATATGGATGAGAAAGATTACCTTCGGGTTACTCCTCTGAAGGGAACCCAACGATTCGGTATCAAAGGCAAGTTGGCCCCACGTTACATCGGACCTTTCCGCATTATTGCTAAATGTGGAGAGGTAGCCTACCAACTTGAACTACCCCCGCACCTTTCCCGAGTACATGATGTATTCCATGTGTCCGACCTCAGGCGTTGCTTCAAGGACCCCATCCGCGAAGTCGACCATGAAACGCTTGATCTCCAAGATGACCTTTCTTATCGAGAATACCCCGTTCGTATTCTTGATTTCGCAGAGCGTGTCACTCGTCATCAGAAGATTAGGTTTCTGAAAGTGCAATGGTCACACCACTCTGAGAGAGAAGCTACGTGGGAAAGAGAAGACCGTCTCAGTGCCGAGTACCCCACCTTCCTCCCGCAGACTTTTGAATCTCGGGACGAGATTCTGTTGAGTGGGGGCGAGTTGTCAGAACCCTCTGTTAGGTAATGTGCTAGGGTTAGTAAGTCACTTGCATCATGTTAAAAATCTCAAAATAAATCTTTGAAATCAAAATCAAAAGAAAAATGGGAGAAGGAACCCCCCCAGATGAATTAATTCAAAAGGCCAGATAAAAATCTTTTCCAAAAATTCATGTTAGATTTTTGAAAAGTCTTATAAATGAGTGTGATCACATATCAAGTGATGTGGGACCCACCCCATGCTCATGGATTTTTCAAATATTCAAACAGTGCCTTGGAATTAATTAAAAACCCCTATTTGAGTTAAGATTCAAATTATTTGAATTTTAAAAATGTTGAAACTTTATAAGTGGCTGGTCTATATTATTATGAGGCCATATAAAACTGCATTTAATAAAATGCCTAGCTATTTAATTGCTAAGCAAAACAAATTTACAGAAAAGAGAAAGAGACAGAAAAGGGAAAAAGGAACTTACCTGGCTTCTGGCCTGTTGGCCCACTTACCTGGCCCAGCCCACCGAGGTCTTCTGTCGTCTTCCTCCCCGCGCGCCAAAGCAGCTCGCTGGAGCGGCCGAGCACGCCGTGGACGCCACCTCGACGCCCAGGGGCTTCCAGGCCGCCCCAGGACTCCAAAGTGTGCCACGGACACGCCCTCGACTCCCTCCTCCACTTTCCCCACCTCGGCTCGTTTTCCTCTCCCTCCCAGTGCGATTCCAGCGACGCCCGAGAAGAACGTCGGAGCACGGCCGTGCGCACACGCGACCATCGAGCCCCTCGGCCCTTGCAACCTTGTTCAGGAGCCTTGTCGTCTTCGTCTTCGTCATCAGGCCAAAGGAATCGAGCCCGGAGCCCACGTAGACGCCGGAATCGCCATCGCGACCTCGCCGGACCCGCAAGCTCGCCATCGTCGATTCGTCGTCGTCGCGCCCTTGCAGCCTCCATCGACTGCACCGTTGCGCTCCCCGCATCTCGGTGAGCATTTCCCCTCAAGCCACGACCCCGCTCGCCTCCTCTAGCTCATTCCGCCATGAGAGCCGTGGCTCCTCGTCGCCGGAGTGCTCGCCAGCGAGCACCCGTGAAGCAAACGAACTCGAGGACCTGTCCATCGTCTTCGTCGAGCTCTTCTGGTTCGATCCCGAGTAGCCCAGCGCCTTGAAGGGCCCCCTAGCTCGATATCGTTCCAAGCCGTGCCTCGGACCGCCGCCGTTCAAGTCGTCGTCACGTTAGGCCTCCCCGTGGTCGCCCGACTCACCTAGGTGAAGCGTGAGTTCGAGGGCTGCCCTCTGGTGGTCTCGGCGAGCATTTTGGTGGCCGGGAGCACCCTCCCCGTGCAGCGCCGCCGCGTCTGTGACGCCGGCGTTTAGCCGCCGGTAGGCCCGCCGACGTGGCCACGATTAGGGGCTTAACCCCACCTGGGTTAAGTGACCCTAGGTCACTGACACTGGGTCCCAGTGGCTTAATTAAGCCACTGGTTAATTTAAACAGCCAGGTTAATTAACCCAGACCCACTGACAAGGTTGGCCCACACGTCAGACCCCCCCCCCCACGTCAGCCTTGCGCAAGCATGACGCAGTAAACCTTTTTTTCAGATTAAATAAATTAAAGAAATTCCAGAAAATCCAGAAAATAACTAAAACTTTGGAAATTCATAGAAAATCATATCAACTCCAAATTTAACAAATAATATATGAAAAATGACCAGGAGAAAATAAGCTATTCAAATATCCAATTTTCAACCATGTTTAAGTTGAATTTAAAATGTGATCAGTAGCATTTGATATTTGATTTAAATGGAATTAAATCAAATTCAATTCAAGAGTTTTTGCAACTTGAACCATGGCAACATGCTACATTTCACTTACACATCAGGGGCATATCATACACATTTCCAAATGATTCAAATTGATCAATCAATGTCACATGTAACTTGGCTAGGTTTGAATTCAAATTGGAGTTTGAATTTGCAATTCAATTTGCAATATACTCCATTTAAATGGAATTGCCTCACACATCAAAGCATATACATCAAGTTTCAACCTTCCATCATGTGATTGTGCATTGTATTTACTTTGCTACCTTGTTTGTTGTTTGTCGAGTAGAGGTGGAACCGGAGCAGGAGGCTGCCTCCTTCGTTGAAGACCCCGAACCCGAACCTCGTCAGCAAGGCAAGCAAACCCCCATTGATCATGTCGATAAAATCCCACTTCCCTCTCATGTCTCGCTTATGCATTGTATAGGATGATTACCATGCTACGTTTCTACCGCATAGATGAACTCATTCCTTTGCATGACCTATCATTTGTCACAGTAGTAGGCAAACCACAATCCTAGAAAATGTAGGAGTTGATTGATATCATGTGGCCCCTGCAATTGTTACTGCTTATTGCATGCTTAGAGTGATACCTTGATGATACTGTTATGTGATTCGGGATGGTAGTGATCATGATGATGATGGTAGAAAAGTGTTGGTGGATCTACCCTAATACAAGGTTAACGATGAGAGGTTGTGTAGGAGTACACGGTGGGTTGTCTCGTTGAACACCGCCCTAAGTCCGAGTTCTTGTGTGGTGATCCAAGATGAAGAGTACAACCACACATTGGGCTCACTGGCCCCTCTCAGCTTACTAACTCATCCCTTTCGATGTCCAGATGTCGCAATAGTTCGGAGTTCAGGTAGGTCTGTGGCCTGGATGCTAAGTGAGAGAACGGCTCATCCGAGACCGGCTTATGCACCACGCACACATCACTTGGGTCCACTTCGGTAAACCGGCCGGGTTCACGATAGTGGTAGCCAACCCAAGTAGGCGGCTTTCTCGGACTAGATAGGCTATGAGGTAACAGTTCTGGTGAGCATCCTCGCTGGCACCCCTTGAATGGTGTCGAGATCAAAGGCGGTAAATGATGATCATGTGTGTGTAGCGGTACACCCCTGCAGGGTTAACAAAACTATTCGAATAGCCGCGTCCGCGGTTATGGACTTCTTGGAAAGCTTAGCTTGATTATTAGACAACTTGAACTGGATACTTCTAAAATACACCAAGATAAGTGTGAGTGCTATGGCGTGCTTTCTCATGGGTGAGTCAAGGAAGGCACCATAGTGGTGTAATTTGTTGGAGAAAGTAGTGGACTCGTGTACGCTTCTTACCTCAAAGTCTGGTACTCGTAGTTCAGGATTAGCCAAGTCAAAGCTGGCACTTCTGCAAGTGAAACCCCACCTACCTTTACCTTGATACATATGCATGAGTAGTATAGCTCCTATGTAAGTCTTTCTGAGTACGACTTTGTACTCACGTTTGCTTAATCTATGTTTTAGATGAAATCACTGACCCCGAAGGTGGCTTCTTCATCGAGCTGGACGACTGAAGATCAAGCTAGTCTAGTCCCAGTCAGACGACTGGTTCCCTCGTGGAGGGCTTGTGTTTAAATAAGGCTTCTTAAGCCATTTGTTAAACTTGTCTGTTCTCAGACATACTTTTCTTCCGCTTGTTGTTGTAATGTTGGATCACATGTTTGTGATCTCTGTGTGCACTCTATAAGAGTTATCAATAAAAATGTATACTTTGTAGAGAATTGCAATGATACCTACTGTTCATGCAAGGCATGTGTGCTGCGTGTATGTTTATAACATGCATGTCTTTGTATGGGTTTTCGAGACCTTAGTTGTGATCTGGCTGGCGGTCTGTCATACACCAAGTGGCCCTTAGATGTGTGCAGCTTGGGGCATCGCGATGCGATTGTTCGAGACTCTGTCTCGTGCACACTTTGTGGTATGATCGAGCCCGCCCTAGACCCCGACTAAGTGATCGGGCTGGAGTAAGTCTATGTAAGAGTTATGAGATAGTCGTTAGTATGGTTGAGGCGACTTGTCTTTGAATATGGGAGTTCACCATCCATATCATTAGACTTGTGTGCGGACGATGAGGACCCATCTCAGTTGATCATCCGGCCTGGATGGGATACCCCTCACGTACGATGCTTTCCAAGAACGTTCTGTGCTTGGCCTTGTCAGCTTAGACAAGTGGGTACGGTTCTCGGCTCTCCATATGACTATGTCTTAACTGGACTTGCATACGCTAACCCCGGGTCCCGACAGTATTGTAACAGGAAATAATGCTTCTGCAAATTAGATTGTAGAAAGTAATATTTGAGTTACAAGTTTAGCGAACGTCTGATGAGTTCTGAAAAGGTGTCATAACTTGTGCCTCGCGGAACTCAACTAAGAGTAAAGTGTTTGAGAGACATAATCAAGCCATGTATGACACGGTAAGATCAAATATGACGTTTATCAATTTGCCATTATACTTATTAAAGTTATGTGTTAGAGACTACAGCTTTTACACTGAAAAGAGCACCATCAAATCTTTTGAAATGACACCATATTAGATATGATATGGAAATGATAAAACCATATTGTCTTTTCTTAAAATTTGGGTGTATGAGACATATGTTTGACACACTCAAAACACCAAATCAGATAAGTGCTACTTTGTGAAGGTTATTCCAAAAGGTTTGGTATTCCTCTATCACTACAAAAAGCAAAACTGTTTGCTGTTAAGAACAATGTGTTTTGAAGAGAATGGTTTCTTGCAAAATAGTGAGTGGGAGGAAAGTGCAACTTGTCAAAGATTGTTGAATCTTCAGAGAAGTGTGCAGCTGAACCACACAGGTTAGACAAAACTCGTACAAACATTTTTATGTAAACGAGATATTGTTGTTCGACAACGATAAACCTGTGATATACAAAGAAGCGTTGATGGGCCCTGACTCCGGGATTTGGCTAAATGCCATATAATCTGAGATAGTATCCATGGAAGTAAGTCAAGTTTTGAACTTGGTAGACCCTCCGAAAGATTAAAAAGTCTGAAGAATATGTAAATGGATCTATAATTGATTCAGATGAAATTGTTTTATCCATAAAGCTCAACTCGTTGGAAAATTGTTTTCTAGCAAGTTCAAAGGTTGACTACGGTGAAATAGTTTCGACCGTAGAGATGCTTTAGTCAGTTCGGTTTATATTAGCAATTACTACATATCTCATTTATAGGATATGGTAGAATGAACGTCAAAACAAAGTTCCTACACGGAAATATAACAAAGGACGTATATGTGATACAACCGGAATGTTTTGTAGATTCAAGCCTTGGATATCCAGTAATGGACTGAAGCTGGCATAATGGAGTTGGAATTTTCGTCGTGATGAAATTGCCAAAAGAGTTTGTTTTCATCGGGAATAACGAAGATGCTTGAATGTTCAAGAAAGTAAGTGGGAGCTGAATGATATTTCTAAAACCTTATGTAGATGACATATTGTTGATTAGAAATGATGTAAATTTCTTGACACGAATAAGGACTTCATTGGAAATAGTTTTCAGTTGAAGAACTTGGGCTAATATAGCATTAGTATTGAGCACAGTGATCTATTAAGATAGTAAGTTCCTGATCATGCTAAAGCCAACACTACATATTGACATGATACTAAAGTAGTTTAGTATGAAAAGCCAAGAAACATATTCTTGTCGAAGTCGTGGTGAAAAAGTTGTTTGCAAAAATCGGTGTTGATGAACACAGATAGGCAAAAACACGTGAATTGAATTCCACTCACCTGTGTGTTTGGATTAATCATGTACACCATAATATGTAAAACAACCAGATATGTCCAGTGCTCCAAAAGGTTGTGAGCAAGGTACCAAAGTGATAAAGTTGTTGACTATTGGACAAACAGTGAAAAAATTAAGCTTATGAAAGATAAGACATGTTTCTCGAAAATGGAGAGAATGAAGAGCTCGTTGTAATGAGTTACACCAGCTGAATTTTTATGTAAACAGTTAAACCAATTCAGTCTTCCATACTTACTCCGACCGATTTTCGATTTTAATTGGGATTATGTGTTTCACACGTAAGGGTGGCACACTCTGAAGGAACTGTGTTAAGTTAGATACTGTGGTGAATTCTATAACAGAGGCTAAGTATATTGTTGCTTAAAGAAGTAACAAGGGAGGGTATTTTGAAACATAAGTTCATTTATGAACGTGGTATGGTTTCCTAGATGTTTGAAGCTCATGGAACATTGATGAATGATTTCATGACTTATTCTAAGGAACCAAGGTCCTACCAAATGATCCAAAACATATACAAAGCTAAACTGATAAAATTAGTGAATTTTATGATAGCGTGAAAAACGTGAAGATATGCAAGATACAAACGGGCCTGAAACGTCAGATCCGTAGATGAAGTCTATACCACAATTGAAGCATGCATTACACGGGTATGCCATAGGTGTAAAGTGCTCCAGCACTGACAATATTATTGACTCTAGTGCAAGTGAGAGACTGTTGGAAATATGCCCTAGAGGCAATAATAAAATGTTATTATATATATTTCCACGTTCGTAATTAATGTTTATATTTCTGTGCTATAATTGCAATGACCCTGACTGTGAGATTCAGAAGAAAACTCATTTTCATGTGTGGAAATGTAAACACCAAGAGTTCCTGGTTTAGCCTCTAAGACCAGCTCATGTGCTAACTGATGATTACGTTTTCTTAATCATGGACATTGTTCTTGTAACAAGGATGTCAGTAGCAATGGGAACATATTGTTAGCAGAACAATGATGTTCAACCGACCCCAGTAGTGAATGATATACTTAGAGATCACATTGTAACAACGTTATAAGTCATATCATGAAATGTTATCATATACGTAATTCCTTAGACCATGAGAGTATCAAGTTGCTTCACACAGGAAGATGTGCTTTGGTTCTTAGATGAATCTTCCCGTTACAGAGAAGTAGTAAATTAAGTTTTGGGTACATTGGATAGTGTGTCTAGTAACTGTGATAGTTCAAGATTGGGATTTGCTCCTTCACGATGAAGAATATATTCACTTCGGGCCCACTCGGTATGACAGTATCCATTATAGTCTGGCCAGACGCATTGTGATTCAATCACGGGGATACCGAAATACGATAACGAGAAAAGGGACAAACGAGCAAAGAGGATAACGAGTGGCTTGTGTTCAAGAAGTTGTTACACATGGGTGCCAAACTTCTCTCCTCTAACTTTCTCATATATCGCGAAGCAAAGGGAATGGTACATGACTAAACATAATGGTTCACTCGAAGTTTCTTCGTGTATGTGCGGGAGTCAACATGGGTGTCCATGGCTCCGCTATTGATTATTGGCTATATTGACAAAAGGCTGTTGACCTATGTCCGGAAGATGTTCTGAGTCATGTCCGCATTATACCGAACCTATTGGGTCACACACTTAATGAGCAGTAGTCTGTTAGAATGCTGGAATGGTAAAATGTTTAGTGGAAGCAAAGAAGAATAGTTCATACGGGTACCGGAAGTAGTTCCGGGGATTTATGAAATAGTTCATAAGGGCACCAGAAGTAGTTTTAGGTATTTAAGGATATGTCCGGATCACTCTGGAGTAGTCCCATGTGGTTCCGGAACATATGAGAATGGTACTGGGGAAGTCCTGGATCAACCGGAATAGTTTCGGGATAATCGTTGGGCGTCCCGACAACCTTCGCGGTCATCGGGTGGCTTAAACTGTAACTCGGATGGTCTTGGAAACTATCCGGATGGCTCCGGAACGTCCTAGAACGGTCCCAGAAGGTCCAGGAAGTGCTCCAGAAGGTTCCGGAATGTCCCGAAATGACCCCCAAAGGTCCCGGAAGGTCCTGGAAGCTTCTGGAAGGTTCCAGAAGTTTCCGGGCAGTACCACCCACTACCCCACTCCCCTAGCCTTGGGGGGCAAGCCACCTAGGCTGTCCTGGCCGGCCAAGGAGGTGGGGGCGCACCAAAGGGAGGGAATCCTCCTCCAGGTGGGAATACCAACACCCAAATATGGCAGGTTTCCGGTGGGAAGGTTTGGGAGTCCAAGTTGGACTCCCCACCCCCCTTATTGCGCCCCAAGGGCCTCCTGGCCACCTATATAATGAGGGGAGGGGGTGGGGGGGCAACACACTTGATCCCCAGGGCCTATGCGCCACCCTCCCTCCCTCTAAACCCTGTTGCTCCACAATTAGACCCCGGTTTAGACGCTGTTCTAGATCGGAATCCGTTAGGGTTTTCTCCCTCTAGTTTTCTCGGTGGCGTTCTTTTCTGGACGGCGGAGCGCTGTTGGATTGCTGTTATGGGATGTGTGGATACCGGAAGAGGGATCATAAATTTGATCCTTCTTCGAGGAACTTCTTCTTCTTCTTCCTCGGAGATCTGTTCGAGGGAATTGCTCGAGGGATTCGTTCGTGGGATAGATCGTGGGACGGATCGTGACACGCATCATGAGGTCTACTTCCACCCGCTTCATCAACTCTTCTTCCGCTGCAACCGTTGGTGAGCAATGGCTTAAACCTTGTATGCCATCTTTCTTGGATGATCTTGGGATCTTGATTCGTTGGCACGAATTTTTGTTTGTTTTCTACTACGTTTCCCAACAGCAACTCCCCTATCTTGAAGAGTGGAGTCCTCGGCAACGGCGCCAGAAATTGCTTTTGATGGTACGATTTAACACCCCCTCGTTGGTTACCCAATGTGGAAGGTTGAGATGTAGATAGCAGCAATTTCCCTTAGCGAAGATGCTAAGGTTGAATATCGAACCAGTAGGAGTCCAAGATCGACAAGTAGGTGGTTCGGCAAGTGATGCGCTGTTTGATAATCACTTGCTTCTCCTGGACCTGCACACACAACAGATAGCTTTGATCCCAACGAGTACAGAGAGGTTGTCAATCCCTCTGGCCTTGTTGTTTACAAAGTATAAAACGCACGGGATAATAATGATAGTGATAGCAACGGAAAAGTAAATAAACCAGTAAATTGATAGTGGGTGTAAACAGTATTGGAAATATGGACCGGGGTCCTATGATGTTCACTAGTGACGTCTCTCTCGTAAAAGACGATAAAACAACCATGCGAGGTAAAAAAATTACAGCTGGGCAATTGACAGGATTATGTGCGCAAACCAATGCTAATTATGCTATAAAGAAAGGAAGAGGCTCAAAAGCATGGGCGGTACGCCAAGACAAGTTGACTGAAATCCATCTGCATCTACCTACTAATCATCCACCTTGAGATATCTATCCAGAACATCTCACTGGTATTAAGTTGCGAATCCCACCCAAAGTGTAAACTCAAAGCAACGGACAACTGCATTAAAGAACTTTGTGTAAAGTAAACAATCCTTGCACCCGCAAGTACAAGCACCGTTGTTTTTCCCCCTTGTGGCAACATCACATCCCCTAGACTCATGTTTCTGTCACTCAAGCTAGTCATCGGGGGGCATGAACCCACAATCATGCATAACGCTCCCTCTTGGAGTCACTACCTACTACTTGGCCAAAGCAATAAACAACAACGGAGAAAATGCAAGAATTACTCTAGAACATAAATATAAAAGAGGAGAATCAAATATATTACTCAAACACAATCTGAACATAATCTCATAATCCATCGGATCCCAGCAAACTCAGCATAGCAACAACAGAAATATTACATATGTGCACCGATCGTGTAGGGCAGCTCACGAGGTCTAATCCATGAAGAACAAAGAGGTGAGGAGAACATCACATAGATACTGATCATAGACCCATGGTCCAAGGTGGATTACTCACGGTTCATCCGGGAAGCATCCATGGTGGTGGAGAAGCTCCCGGAGGTGGTTCCTCTCTCCGGTAGGGTGCCGGGAAGAGTTCTTATGGTGCTCCCGATCTTGGAAGCGTGGCGACGGCGGAACAGAGGAGATATCTCGAAAAAGGGTTCCCGTCACGTGGGTTTCAGGTCACGAGGAATAAATAGGCGAAGGGGGCAGCCAGGGGGCCACCAGGGGTCCATGCGGCCCCCTGGCGCGGCCCCACCCTAGGGCGCGCCGGGAGGGCTCCTGGGGCCCTGGTGGGTCCCCTCTGGCCCCCCCTCGGTGATTCCCGAAGCTTCTTCTGCGCTGATTTTTTAATTGGATTTTCCCGAATTTTTGGAGCACTTTTAATATGGGGGAAACCTGAAATAGAAAAATAGCAGAAAAAAGGAACTGGCACTGGGGTGCACTGAGTTAATAGGTTAGTCCAAATATGATCAAAAGTGTATGGAAGTTCATCAATATCATAGAAATATCACACAAAAGAGGCATGGAGCAAGCAGAAATTATAGATACGTTTTGGACGTATCAACATCCCCAAGCTTAATTCCTGCTCGTCCTCGAGTAGGTAAATGATAAAAGCATAATTTCTGTGGTGACATGCTAACAACCATATAAGAACTTTTAAGTAAAGCAATCAGGGCATGTAATTCAATTCAAGTCATAACAGGCAAGAGTCTATATTTAGCATTGACACAAGCAACATAAGAACATAAAGGTGCAAGAGCTCTCGCTGTCCGTGACTCGAATGTCTCCAAATGGTGTTTGCGTGCAAGAAAGGGGATAGGGATATACGAGAAAAGTATTTTTTGTGTGAGAACTCAATCTACTAAAGTTTCACACTTGGTCTTCTTTGGAATCTTATCATGACTCATCCCCAGACCACTAGCCAGGTACAAGTCAAAATGATCCACTCCTTTTCGACATTTTGAGCACTCATGCAATGGATGAGAATAAGCAAGAAAGTTGACACTTAGGATGGCAAAGAGAGAATATGGTGGAGGAGGAAGACAAAAAGGTGTGAAAGGCTCACATCAATGAGGACAATCATAGGCGAGAGAAAGCCAAATGATAGATATGATGTGAGGAGTAGGGATTGCCATGCAACGTATGCACATATGAGCTAAGGTAACCTCTCCAATGGAACTAGTGGGGGTGCATCCAACTTGCTTGCTCAAGAAGACCTAGAGCTCATTTGAGGAGGCACATCATTGGAATATACAAGCCAAGTTCTATAGTGTGAAGGTCCCCACATAGCTATATGCATAAATGATAATCTCTATGGAGTAAAAGATATAAGATGGAGTATGAGTGTGGATCTCTCAAAAGGAATAGTAGTGTGCCCCCTTCTCTCTTTTTATTTCTTTTTCTCTTTTTTCTTTTTTTTTGTATTTTTTGGTGGCCTCAATGGCTCTTTCTATTTCTCTCATTTGTCCTCTTTGGGATCTTTTAATTTTGTCCTCTTTGGGATCTTTTAATTTGTCCACTTTGGTATCTTTTCCTCACTTTAGGGGCAACACTCTATATATTACAAAAAGTATAGAAGATCTTTCACACTTTACGAAACTACTCAAATCATAAAGAAGATGTAACTATCATGAAGTATGCAAATGTATGCCTTTCCCAGTGTAGCAGGATATGCAATGATACTAGCGCGTCATGTAGCAATGATTAGGGCAAGGCCCAACTAGCATGTGGCTCATCGATCAAGCAAGTAGCATGTATGACATGAAGATCAAGTCATGAGAATATGGACCGGGGTCCCGTGATGTTCACTAGTGATGTCTCTCTCCAAAAAGACGATAAGACTGCTATGCGAGGTAAATAAATCACAGCTGGGCAATTGACAGGATTAAAAATGCACCGCAATGCTAACTATGCTACAAAGAAAGGACGAGGCTCAAAAGCATGGGCGGTACGCCAAAATAAGTAGACCGAAATCCAACTTCATCTACTACTAATCATCCACCTTGAGATATCTATCCAGAACATCTCGCTCGTATTAAGTTGCGAGCCCTACCCAAAGTGTAAACCCAAAGCAACAAACAACTTCATTAAAAAGAACTTTGCGTAAAGTAAACAATCCTTGCAACCGCGATTACAAGCACCGTTGTTTCCCCCCTTGTGGCAACAACACATCCCCTGGACTCATGTTTCTGTCACTCAAGTGTGTCATCAGGGGGCATCAACCCACAATCGAGCATAACATTCCCTCTTGAAGTCACTACCTACTACTTGGCCAAAGCAATAAACAACAACGGAGAACATGCGAGAATTACTAAGGAACAAAAATATAAAAGATAAGAACCAAATATATTACTCAATCACAAACTGAACATAGTCTCAGAATCCATCAGATCCCAGCAAACTCAGCATAGCAACAGCAAAAAATTACATATGTGCCTCAATCATGTAGGGAAGCTCAAGAGGTATAAAGCATGAAGAACAAAGAGGGGAGGAGAAGATCACATAGCTACTGATCACGGACCCATGGTCCAAGGTAGACTACTCACGGATCATCCGGGAAGCGTCCATGATGGAGAGGAAGCTCCCGGAGGTCAATCCTCCCTCCGATAGGGTGCCGAGAAGAGGTCTGCTGGCGCTCCTGATCTTGGAAGCGCGGCGGCGGCGGAACAGAGGCGAGATTGCGAAAAAAGGGTTCTGTCTTCGGAGGTTTCGCGTCACGGAGAATATATAGGCGAAGGGGGCATCCAGGGGGGCACCAGGGGTCCAGGCGGCCCCCTGGCGCGGCCCCACCCTAGGGCGCGTTGAGAGGGCGCCTGGGCCTCTGGTGGGTCCCCTCTGGGCCCTCCTAGGTCTTTCCTGAAGTTTCTGGTGCGCTGATTTTTTTATTTGATTTTTTCCGAATTTTTGGAGCACTTTTAATATGGGGGAAACCTGAAATAGAAAAATAGCAGAAAACAGGAACTGACACTATGGTGCATTGAGTTAATAAGTTAGTCCAAATATGATCGAAAGTGTATGAAAATGTATCTAGATCATAGCAATATCACACAAAACATGCATGAAGCAAGAAGAAATACATTTGGGACGTATCAACAAACAATAAGATCACACAATATAGTTTTAATATAGCTTTGCATAACTATGATAAGATCCTCATTACAACCACGAAAATAATAGTATATCAAACAACCTAGTATCGCCATACCAATTAAATTGGCATGGTCAAATACACTATCACGATAACGATGATATGTTAATTGTCGGTGTAGTAGTTCCGAACACTGTTTTTGCTAAAGAGCATACGGTACTCCCGCCCACTCATAAGGTTGCACCTCTTGGGACTAGGTTAGTCTTCTTCTCCTGAAGTCTCCACTTCTGGTTCATCTTCCTTCACGTCGACACCTTGTGCCTTTAGCTTCTCCTTTAGCTCCTTGATTTCTTCTTGCATCTCCTTCTTCGAAGGATTCACCTTATTGTTGTCTCTCTTGAGTTTGCGGTTCTTCTGCTGAAGCTCGGTGTTGGTGTAGAGATCTGATTGGGTGTTGCGCTCCAAGTTGAGGATATGCTTCTCCAGGCTCTGTATTAATTAGGCTTGTACCGATGAATGAGGCGTCCTAGAGCAAGGTGAGCAGCTATGCGCAAGCTCTGCTCCTTCTCAGGGGCATGCACTTCAAATGTCTCAGTGATCACCCTTTCTTCCTCGGTCTTCCTTCCGAGAAGATACGCTTCCACCTCCCAGTAAGAATCAGCTCCCCTTATCTCCACTATCTTCAGCTCAAAGACTGGCGCGTAGATGATTAGGTGCTTGCAAATCCCCATGAGCTCAGGTACAAACGCCATAGAGCGATAAGACAAGGTAGTCATCTAAAATCAAAGAGAGGAAAGACAATATTAGGACATGTATGAATATGAGATAGAGAAGGGAAGTAAGTATACGACAGAGTGGTGTAAAGTAAGACTTTCATTCCTATGGCTTTCTAATCTATTTTTTAGGGTCACGTCCTACAGTTAACACACTACTCTGATACCATCTGTAACGACTCGATTCGCTAAGAATCGAAGTCTCTGTGCTCAAGTGCTAGTCCCTGGATCGAACTCGCTAGCACACACAATATAGATGAATAACAAAGTACAAGTACATCATTTATTACATCGTATGATCTAGAATGTACTAAAAATAAACAACTTGCATAGCTCAAGGCTAGCTTATTCAATATAAATATAGCGGAAGTAGAAAATAGTAAATGTCAATGAGTCTCATCAACACCCACAAGAGACATGTGACACGTCCAAAACGTATCTATAATTTCTGCTTGCTCCATGCATGTTTTGTGTGATATTGCTATGATCTAGATACACTTTCATACACTTTTGATCATATTTGGACTAACCTATTAACTCAGTGCACCCCAGTGCCAGTTCCTGTATTCTGCTGTTTTTCTATTTCAGTTTTCCCCCATATAAAAAGTGCCAGAAAAATTTCGGGAAAAATATAGGAAAAATCAGCGTACAGGAAGCTTCGCGAAGAGCCCGAGTGGGGTCAGAGGGGAGCCAGGGGTGGCCCAGGCGGCCACCCGGCGCGGCTACCCCCTGGTCCACGCCAGGGGGCGCCTGGGGTCCCTGGTCCACCTTTGGCTGCCCCCCTTCGCCTATATATTCCCGAGACGTGAAACCCTCAGGAACAGAACCCTTTTTCGCGATCTCGCCTCTGTTCCGCTGCCGTCGCGCTTCCGAGATCGGGAGCACCAGAAGACCTCTTCCGGGCACCCTGCCGGAGGGAGGGCCGACCTCCGGGAGTCTCCTCTCCACCATGGATGCTTCCCGGATGTCTCGTGAGTAGTTTTCCTTGGACCATGGGTCCGTGATCAGTAGCTATGTGATGTTCTCCTCCCCTCTTTGTTCTTCATGGTTTAGACCTCGTGAGCTGCCCTACATGATCGAGGCACTTTTGTAATATTTCTGCTCTTGCTATGCTGAGTTTGATGGGATCTGATGGATTATGAGATTATGTTTAGATGATTGAGTAATATCTTTGGTTTTTATCTCTTATATTTTTGTTCCTAAGTAATTCTTGCATGTTCTCCGTTGCTGTTTATTGCTTTGGCCAAGTTGTAGGTAGTAACTCCAAGAGGGAACGTTTTGCTCGATTGTGGGTCCATGCCCCCCGATGACACGCTTGAGTGACAGAAACATGAGTCTAGGGGATGTGCTGTTGCCACAAGGGGGAAACAACGGTGCTTGTAACCGCGGTTACAAGGATTGTTTACTTTACGCAAAGTACTTTTTAATGCAGTTGTCTGTTGCTTTGGGTTTACACTTTGGGTGGGGCTCGCAACTTAATACCAGCGAGATGTTCTGGATAGATATCTCAAGGTGGATGATTAGTAGTAGATGCAGTTGGATTTCGGTCTACTTATTTTGGTGTACTTCCCGTCCTTTTGAGCCTCTTCCTTTCTTTTGTAGCATAGTTAGCATTGCGGTGCGTTCATAATCTTGTCAATTGCCCTTCTGTAATTTGTTTACCTCGCATAGCAGTTTTATCGTCTTTTGGGAGAGAGACATCACTAGTGAACATCACGTATCCCGGTCCATATCCTCATTACTGTTTCCACGCTCATTTACTTTTCTGCTTTTACTTTTAGTTGCTATCATTATCCCTTGTGTTTGATCCTTTGTGAACAACAAGACCGGAGAGATTGACAACCTCTCTGAACTTTGTTGGGAACAAAGTTATTTGTGCCTGTGTGCAGGTCCGCGTCAGTTGCGCCGCTGACACCTACTTATCATCTCTGGAGTCCTACTGGAGACAAACCTTGGTATCTTCACCGAGGGAAACTTGCTGCTGCACTGCATCTCAAACCTTCCACTTGGGGTAACCAACGAGGGGCGAGAAGCCATCAAGCAAATTTCTGGCGCCGTTGCCGGGGACTCCGAGTGCTAAGATAGGGGAGTTGCACACTACTCTTTACCTTTGTTTTTTAGTCTTGTTAGTTTACCTTTCAGTTTTTATCTTTGTGTCTTATATCAAAAAAAAAATAGTATGTCTAGTTCCTTACTTGCTAATCAATGTCTAACTTCTTTGAAACTAGATCTTATTGGCATGGAGGATTCACCGAGGATGAACAACAATATAACAAGGAATACCGCTTGTCTCAAAAAGGGATACACTTATGGAGACTCATACATCAATCGTATGAGTATGCTAAAAACTTGTGCTCAATATATAATATATCTTTCTGCAGGGATGAATCTTGTTGCTTTATGAGGCACAAACACCTTGCTTTCCAATGTGAGTACAATGAGGATGAAACCTTAGCTTCTTATGCTAAGGGAAATTATGATTTTTATGATACAGAACAAATAGAAGAATTTGTTGCTTTTAAGGGTGCCTATGAAAGTACTTCTTTTCTTGAAAATATTGATGACGCCCCTTACAAATCTGAGAGTCTTGCTATACTTAACTATTGTTTGGAAAATTATGATGCAAATTATTATATTAATGATCATCTTGAGAGAATCTCTCCTCCAAAGGAATAGACTAATGTTTTGCAGGACTCTATGGAAGAAGAAATTACTGAACCTGAAAGCTCCTTGGATGAAAAAGAGGAGGAGAGTGACGAACAAGAGGAGGAAGAATGGAGCCATCCATGTCTACCTTCTAATGAGAGTAACTCTTTGACTCTTACCTTATATGAGTGTTATGATCCTATGGATTCTTTTGAAATATCCCTTTTTGATGAAGTTGACGCCTTCTATGCTTATGGCCGTGATGCCACTATGGATGATGCTTACGGAGATGAACTTGCTATAGTTCCTCATGTTAAGCATGAAATTGTTTCTATTGCACCCACACTTGATTGTCCTATTATCCTTTTGAAATCTCCAATTCATATTCCGGAGAACTATGCTCTTATGAAGGCTCAATGTGATGGATTGCATCTATCTTATCATCCTAAAAACCGTGTTGAAAACAATACACGTGTGCTTGTAGGTCATGAACAACATGATTTATGTGATAGTTATATTCTTGATGTTGTTCATGATGCTACTGAAAATTACTTTGAGAGAGGAAAGTTTGGTTGTAGAAACTTCCATGTTACAAAAACACCTCTCTTCATGTTGAAAGTTTTGAAGTTGTTCTTGTTCTACCTTCCTATGCATGTCACTTTGTGCTTATTTGATTTATTTTCTTATGAGATGCCTATGCATAGGAAGTGGGTTAGGCCTAAATGTGTTTCATATTTTCTTCTTGATGCTCTCTTTTTCTTCAAAATTCTTATTCTTGTGAAAGCATCTTCTATAATTTTTCAGCCTAGCTAATGGCTCTAAAGAAGCGCTTTCGGGAGGCAGCCCACAACGAATTTAGGTTTTTCTTTTTGCTTTTGTTCTGTTCTTAGTGGTCTTGATGATTGTTACTACTGTAGCAACATCATTGTATCTTTATTTTTCAGCTTTGTGCCAAGTTATAGCCTCTTATGATAAGGGAAGCAAAAGTTGTGACATGCTGTCCAGAAAACAGATTCTGTCGCTGGACAAAAAAATTCGAATAAAATCACCAGATCATCTTTTTGATCTGAATTTTTTTCAAAGCATTCTCTATACAATTGTGAAACTTTCGTATGTTCTGATTTTTTTGATTTGAGTTGCAGAAGTGCCCCGAAAAAATTCTCTACTACCTGTTGTTCTGTTTTTCACAGATTCTGCCACGTTTTTCCTCTCTTCACTTTTGCAAACCTTAAGCTTGCTTTTTCTTTGCAAAAACTTTTTGGCAATCTTGAGAAACAGTAGATATTCAAGAGTATCTTTATATATAGTGGAATTTTTTTTATTTATTAAGGGTACTAACCTCTCTAATCAGCTTATGATGAGTTATGTATGAAGGGAGTTTTCAAGTGTGCGATGGAAGATGATGAAAGAAGATTCAGGAGTGTCAAGCGCTCAAGCTTGGGGATGCCCCCATGCATCCCCAATAAATATTCAAGGAGACTCAAGCGTCTAAGCTTGGGGATACCCCCGTGCATCCCCTTCTCTATCAACAATCATCAGTTCGTCCTTCGTCTCACTATATTTTTATCACTTCATGCGTTATGTGCTATGCTTGGAGCGTCTCGCTCTTAGGTTTTATTTTTAGTTTTCTTTAGCTTTTCTTGCTGTTCATAACAAGTTAGATCCCGTCTTACTTTGTGTGGGAGAGAAACACGCTCCACTTTCAAAATCTAGAACACATCATAGGATTTTTCCTGCTTATCTTTTTGCTGTTGTGTGTTCTTTATCTTTTCGTAGTTGCTGCCATGTTTAGTTTTAGTCTTAGTTTTCCTTTAGCAAGAGCCTTGGCTTTTGTTTAGTCTGTTGCTTGAACTCTTTTTAGTTTTCATGTTTATCTTGTTAAAGAGAGTTGGTTGTTGCACTGAGTTGTGTCTTGTCTTGAAAGTAGGTAATTGAGGTTGCTATTTAATTTTAGTAGTAACTTGCAATAGTTTTGAAGTATTGATGTGAGTAATGTTTGAACTTTTGGTGTCAAGAGCTCTAGCCTATTAGTGATAGGTGTCGTATTTTGGGCAATCCGTGTTTATTTTCAAAACCTACAAAACTAGTTGAGAACTCTAGCTATTAGATGGATCACTAATCTTTGGAGGGATCGAATATTAGAGAACACTCATGTACCATGAGTCGAGGATGCGCAAGGATAACCAAACCCCCATACACTCCTCCTCGGGGTACTTGTCTCTTTTTGAACCTCCTTATTAGATTGAGAGTTACCGATAATAAGTGCATGAGTTCTTCGGACTAATGTAAGTATTGAAAGTTGACACTTCCACCTTCCCATATTTTGCTAGCCTCTCCCGTGCCGTGCATTGCCTTCTTCTCACTCCGAGAGTTGGTGTCCACCTTCGCCGGTACATCCAAACCCTTGGCATGATACGCTCTGTCATCATAAACCTCGTTGTATCTTTCCTCAAAACAGCCACCATACCTACCTATCAAGGCATTTCCATAGCCTTTCCGAGTTATATTGCCATGCAACATCCACCTCTTCATGACTTGATCTTCATGTCATACATGTTCCTGCTACACTGGCAGCGACATACATTGCATACATCATGATATTTACATCTTCTTTATGATTTTGAGTACCTTGTAAAGTGTGAAAGATCTCCTTTACCTTCTTGTAAAATAGAGTGTTGCCCTTAAGTGAGGAAAAGATCCCAAAGTGGACACAATAAAAGATCCCAAAGAGGACAAATGAGAGTTGAATAGAAAGAGCCATTGAGGCCACAAAAAAATACAATTTTTTTTTGAGAGATCCACACTAGTACTCCCTTTATATCCTTGTACTCCATAGAGATGATCATTATGCATATAGCTATGCGGGGACCTTCACACTATAGAACTTGGCTTGCATATTCCAAGGATGAGCCTCCTCAAACGAGCTCTAGGTCTTCATGAGCGAGCAAGTTAGATGCACCCCCACTAGTTCCATTGGAGAGGTTACCTTAGCTCATATGTGCATACGTTGCATGGCAATCCCTACTCCTCACATCATATCTATCATTTGGCATCTCTTGCCTATGATTGTCCTCATTGATGTGAGCCTTTCTCATCCTTTTTTTCTTCCTCCTCCGCACTCCTCTCTTTGCCATCCTAAGTGTCAACTCTCGTGCTTAAGCTCATCCATTGCATGAGTGCTCAAAATATTGAAATAGGAGTGGATCAAATTGACTTCTACCTGGCTAGCGGTCTGGGGACGAGTCAAGATAAGATTCCATAAAAATACCAAGTGTGAAACTTTAGTAGCTTGAGTTCTCAACACAAAAATACTTTTTCTCGTATTCCCTATCCCCCTTCTTGCACGCAAACACCATTTGGAGACATTCGATTCATGGACAGCTAGAGCTCTTGCACCTAATGTTCTTTTGTTACTTGTTTCAATGCTAATATAGACTCTTTCATGTTATGACTTGAATTGAATATCTAACCTTGATTGCTTTACTTTTCAAAGTTCTTTTATGGTTGCTAGCATGTCACCACAGAAATTATGCCGTTATCATTTACCTACTCGAGGACGAGCAGGAATTAAGCTTGGGGATGTTGATACGTCCAAAACGTATCTATAATTTCTGCTTGCTCCATGCATGTTTTGTGCGATATTGCTATGATCTAGATACACTTTCATACACTTTTGATCATATTTGGACTAACCTATTAACTCAGTGCACCCTAGTGCCAGTTCCTGTTTTCTGCTGTTTTTCTATTTCAGTTTTCTCCCATATAAAAAGTGCCAGAAAATTCCGGGAAAAATATAGGAAAAATCAGCGTACAGGAAGCTTCGCGAAGAGCCCGAGTGGGGCCAGAGGGGAGCCAGGGGTGGCCCAGGCGGCCACCCGGCGCGGCCACCCCCTGGGCCGCGCCAGGGGGGCGCCTGGGGCCCCTGGTCCACCTCTGGCTGTCCCCCTTCGCCTATATATTCCCCGTGACGTGAAACCCTCAGGGACAGAACCCTTTTTCGCAATCTCTCCTCTGTTCCGCCACCGCCGCGCTTCCGAGATCGGGAGCACCAGAAGACCTCTTCCTGGCACCCTGCCGGAGGGAGGGCCGACCTCCGGGAGTCTCCTCTCCACCATGGATGCTTCCCGGATGTCTCGTGAGTAGTTTTCCTTGGACCATGGGTCCGTGATCAGTAGCTATGTGATGTTCTCCTCCCCTCTTTGTTCTTCATGGTTTAGACCTCGTGAGCTGCCCTACATGATCGAGGCACTTTTGTAATATTTCTGTTGTTGCTATGCTGATATTGATGGAATCTGATGGATTATGAGATTATGTTCAGATTGTGATTGAGTAATATATTTGGTTTTTATCTCTTATATTTTTGTTCCTAAGTAATTCTTGCATGTTCTCCGTTGCTTTTTATTGCTTTGGCCAAGTAGTAGGTAGTAACTCCAACAGGGAACGTTTTTCTCGATTGTGGGTTCATGCCCCCCGATGACACGCTTGAGTGACAGAAACATGAGTCTAGGGGATGTGTTGTTGCCACAAGGGGGAAAACAACGGTGCTTGTAACCGCGGTTACAAGGATTGTTTACTTTACGCAAAGTACTTTTTAATGCAGTTGTCTGTTGCTTTGGGTTTACACTTTGGGTGGGGCTCGCAACTTAATACCAGCGAGATGTTCTGGATAGATATCTCAAGGTGGATGAATAGTAGTAGATGCAGTTGGATTTCAGTCTACTTATTTTGGTGTACTGCCCGTGCTTTTGAGCCTCTTCCTTTCTTTTGTAGCATAGTTAGCATTGCGGTGCGTTCATAATCCTGTCAATTGCCCTTCTGTAATTTGTTTACCTCGCATAGCAGTTTTATCATCTTTTGGGAGAGAGACATCACTAGTGAACATCACGTATCCCGGTCCATATCCTCATTACTGTTTCCACGCTCATTTACTTTTCTGCTTTTACTTTCAGTTGCTATCATTATCCCTTGTGTTTGATCCTTTGTGAACAACAAGACCAGAGAGATTGACAACCTCTCTGAACTTCATTGGGAACAAAGTTATTTGTGTCTGTGTGCAGGTCCGCGTCAGTTGCGCCGCTGACACCTACTTATCATCTCTGGAGTCCTACTGGAGACAAACCTTGGTATCTTCACCGAGGGAAACTTGCTGCTGCAATGCATCTCAAACCTTCCACTTGGGGTAACCAACGAGGGGCCAGAAGCCATCAACATGTTGAGTGAAGACTTGCAACCCTAAACGTGCCTCACTGGTCGTCTGAAAAACCTGCAACTCGAAGGTTACAGCCCGACAACGGGTCAGTACATTGGAATGTACGGCAAGCCACAAGAGAAAGATATAACTGACCTACATCTACATGCAAGGTAAGTCAAAGGAAGGCTTATGGTTTTATTTTGTAGAAAGCTGATTTTTTCCTCAATCTACCTATTAGTCAAATTTTAGTTTGTCTTACTACATTAAACATAAAATTTGAATTGGGTGACACCAATTCCATCCCATACCCTTTATTAAAGTTTCCCACTCAAGTTTTATTAAGGTGAATCATATGTCAAGACCATCCAACAACAGTAATGCCTAGCTGCTCATAGTTGTCCATAACCGGGGACATGGCTAATTATGATTAGTTTGTACACTCTGAATAGGTTTGTACACTTTACCCACTGGACTCAACCCAAAAATTGAGACAAAGTCTTTAGAAGAGGTCACCTCCACCCTTTGGTAGCCGGTACACCTATCATATCTACATCTCCTAGCTACCAGGGACAGGCTCCCTACAACTTACTCGGCTAAGCCAGAGCCCATATAGCCAGTGGTTGTACATGGAAGCTACTAGTCACTAAGTTTGTCCGATCTTTTTGAGTCTGAACGGCGCCCACTTAGGGTGCACTCTCATGGGAACAGTCCTTAGATAAGGTGCAAGACCCCATGATGCCTTCCCTTCATACCATGCAAAACCATTGGGAGCATTTAGCCCTGAACCTGCCCTTAGAGAAGGCGCAGGCTCCAGGATGCATCCCGCCCCTCCAAAGGTGAATTCTATTTAAGGTTGCTAGTCAAGTCATTAAGATCCTCACATAACTCAATGAACACCCAAGCCAATCCCCATCTACATAGCATAGCAATAATAAAAAACACGAACTATGGAGACAAAGAATACAGGATCAGATCATATGGCTATCCTACCAGGTTTGCAACATAATAATATAATATACACCTACACATGCATAGAGTGATAAGTACTACATGCATAATGAAAAATATAGGTGTGGTGGTCAATGTGTAACTTTCCTTGTTCCTGATACTAACGATCGCACTCTTCACAGAAAGTTGCGGTGCACTCCAGGCAGTCTACACGAACCACAATACAATAATCAATAACACATCCAGCACATAAACAATGCATCAGTAAAAGATCCAAATGAACATCAACTAAAAATCACCAAACAGTAGCTAAACGATACCTACAAGTCACTAGGATCCCAACGCAACTGGAATCAACGAAAATGGATTCACCGTTTGCAAGATACAGTCTCCGAAAGTTTGAATTTGAATCTAAATAAAATTTAAATTCAAATTGTGCAAAAGTGCAAAGTGTATCCTACTGCAATCTACATTTCACTACGGTCGCAACGCAAAAAGAATCACCTAAAACGGATACACGGTTAAAAAGATATAGCTAAAACGGTTCTACGGTGAAATCTGTGAAAAAGGGCTCATCCGCGAATAAAAATAAATTTCCGCCGAGATCAGGCCCTCGCTGGTACGGGACGAACGATGTTCGCTCCGGTGAAATTCCGGCGAACGTTCGCTAAATAAAAAAAACGGTTAACCAGCAAAAACTAGGTCAACTTCGGTTAACCGGAACCCTAATAAAACCCCATATCTGGATTTGAGATCTAGATCGAAGCAATCCTGATCGTTGGATCTCGATCCAACGGATGATGGCGGAGCGGCTCACCTCGGTTGCGGTGGCGGACGGTGGCTCTGGCGCGATGGTCCGGCGGTGGCGGCGGCGGTGCTTTAGAAGTTCCAGTGATGGACTAAAAAACTCAACACAAGATGGCGGCGGGGTGCGCGGTGGCGGCAACCGGCGGCGGCGTTCCAGCGGTTGGTGGACTCTGGCGACGACGAAATCTGGCGAAGCGGGTCCCGCGAGCTAGGGTTTCGAAAGAAGGAAAAAGGAATTTTTTCTGAAAAACTATATATAGGCTGAGAGAGAAAAATCCCGAATCCGACTCAGGCTCCAACTTCGCCGTGGCGAAAAACAGCATACTGGGCCTGCTGGTGGCCCAGTTGCGAAACCTATTTTTTAGAAATATTTTATTTGGTCAACCGCGTTGAGGAAATATTTTAAAATAATAAAATAATAGATTTTAGAAATGCGTAGGCATGAAAATAAAAATAAAAATAAAAATAAAAATATTTGACCGGAAATACTTTTCCGCCTATAATGCAATTTTAATAAATTATTTTAATGCAATAAAACTTCGCTGAGAATTATAAAAATCCCTAAAATAATTTAGATTTATTTATAATTCTTAAGAACAAATTTCCAAGAACATCAAGTAATATTTTAAACATTTTAAACTTCTTAACAGGGATAAGTCGTTTTATATCCTCTCCAATGAATTGCCTTAAGTTGAGAAGTGTTTGAATATTCAGAAAATTCAAATAATACAAATAAAGCATGCAATGCATATGATCTATTAACATTTGAATTTAGAAAATTGGGATGTTACACTTTGTTACTAAGTTTTCACTAACAACCCCACTACTGTACTCATTAAATGAAGAAGTCAAGGTACTTCTAACATCATTGATGTGTGGGTTGGCACCAACCTCATCATATAGCTTGGAGTAGCAATACATTAAGAACTTGAACTTATTGTGTGGATCAAGAACAACAGCACAAGATAGAAATGTGTTATAATCAGACCAATATTTCATGAATTCCTCCCTCATAACATGCAACATTGGAGCCATGTAACTATCTATTCCAGCAGTACCATCAATAATTGCGCTATGAACAAGATAGACACTCATAAAGTACAAGTTGGCAGTTGGATACTTTGTGCCTGAGAAAACTGTAGTCACCTTGAAGAAAACCTCCAAGAACTTATGCATATGAGATACCTTGGCCCATTCTTGTACGGAGAGACAAAAGTATCCTTGAATATGTTGTTCCTCTCAGAATACCAACCAAACACTTCCCTAAAGTACAAACACCATCCAAGCATAGTGTATGTTGAATTCCAACGGATAGGCATATCAGGTTTCAACCTTCTTGATCCTTCTAGATTAAAAATAGTAGTAGAAGCAGTATAAAATTTATGCAGCCTATTGCCTAAAGCCTTTAGGTACATTATGTCTTCTTTAAGTTTACGAATAGCAACATCAATCAATGTCAAACCTGCTTGAAGTACCAAATTCAGTATGTGTGCACAACAATGAATCTAAAAGAATTTACCAAACCAAGGTAAAGCATCTTTTGACTAGTGGGTTCGTAAGGAAGCAATCATCCTATCATTGTATGATTCATTATCAAGAGTGATGCACATCACTTTCTTAGTGGGCTATGATTGACTCGGGAGCCGCTGATGGTTGGTTCATTTACTGGTATGAGGGAAAATTTCATACAAGCGTTCGCAATCTCCCTTAGACTTTGGTATTTCGTCATTGAGAAGCTTCACCTTAAGAACATGGAAACATCTTCATGGCATTTGGAGTTTTTCCGTCAAGAATTGATGGACAAGTAGAACTAGAGTGGGCACCCTCATTTAAAAGCCATGGCTTGGTTTACCACATCATCAGTCTTGCTCAGCATCGTCATGACCAAGAAGAACCTTTAGATCAGCACATGTGAGAAGTTGAAACAATTGTCAATTGTATTGCGAGAATAATCTCTTGTGTGGTGGTTGAGGGACTCAAATTTATGCAATGATGCACGGTCGAATATGTAGCGATTGACCCACACATTAGTATCTATACCTAATAATAAAGGAAGGTGACTTTCTTAGTCCATTTTAATGTTTTTGCTAAAAAATCCCTTGAAGTTTCTTTCAATCAACCCGCAATCCGTATAAGTGACAGAAAAGAAAAAACGTTGGGGTTGAAAGCCACGTTTGGATGGAAGAAAGCCACCTTTTGACAGAAAAGAAAAAAATTGCAATAAAATAGAGAAAACACATTGGTATATACTACATCCATTCATAAATATAAGATGTTCGAATTATTATTTCAGTTATATAAAATGTTTTATATTACTTTACGGAGAGAGTATTATTGAATAATACCACCTCGCTAACACTACAAGAATTCCGGTCTATTGCAACAAAATTTATTGCTACAACTATCTTTCGTTGCAATAAAATGCTATATTACCACACAATTCCAATTCGTGGTAATAAGATCTACATATTGCCACCACTTCGTTCCGTCGCGCTAAGCATTAATTTTGTTGCAATAGAAGCCATGTATTTCCACAAGCTCCACTAGTGTTGTAATATGATAGTGATATTGCGACAGTCGTGTTCCGTTGCGCGAATTAGTCATTTTGTTGCAATAATGATTAGGTATTGCAACAAAGTAGATTGTTGTGGTAATATTTAGATATATATATATCAACAATGCATGCATGTGGCGCTAGTCATATATACTGTTGTAAAAACATAGCTTCGTATTGCAACAAAACATGTATTGGTTCTAATAGTGTGACTTTTTACCTCACCTTCGCTGTGTTGCAATAAATATTACTTATAGAGACAATTTATGCATCCATGGTAATACATACAACATATTGTAACAATCCTTTAGTGTTGCGGAAAAGGAGCAAATTTGAGAATCGTGGGCGGAGAACAGAAGAAGGATGGGCAGCAGCGTGCGAGCGAGTTGCGACAGCCGCTCCGGCCATCAGCCCATCACCAACTGAACATGACAACGGACAACGGCAAAATGCCAAGTCTCCGACGGCCCGCAGCCCAGCAGGTTTAATTCAGAGTTCAGATTTGAAAGCTCATTATCCTTATAGTCCAATAGATTCAGACTTCAGACGCGGAAGCTCGGTACTACTAAGAAAACCAAGTAAGTTAATTTTTTAAAAAGAGTAAAGATCTAGAGTTCTAGACTTCCTTCATTCCAAAGTATAAGACATTTTTCATGTCACATACAAATTCTGGCACGCTACGATAATTTTGTCCTTTCTCTTTTTACCCCTCCGTACTCTCTTCGCCCCTCACTCTCTATTCCCACTATCTCCTTCCCCTCCGCAATAAATCCCTAGCTCACGCGTTGCCGGCTTGCCGCCTCCCTCTCGCACGCGTCGCCGCCTCGCTCTGACGACGAGCGTAGTCGCATCCTCTCGCCCGTGTCTTCGCACAGCCTCTCCCACTCGCCTGCGTCGCCTGTATCAGCGCGGTCGCCACAAAGATCATTCTTTTACTGAAGGGGAGGTGAGGACCAGCGGAGGAGCTCTGTCGGCGCACTAGTGGATAGACCCCCATATTATCCCGGTTCATATGGGCCTTCGGTCCAGATTCCACACCCGGGACCAATAACTCGGGACCAATGATGATCCCGGTTGGCCCACGAACCGGGACCGAAGAGGCTCCACGTGGCCAGGCACGCAGCGAGGGGGGGAGGCGTCATCGGTCCCGGTTGATAGGAAGAACCGGGACCGAAGAGGCTCCACTGCCCCCCTTTTTAGCCTTATTTTCTGATTTTTTTTCATTTATTTTATTTTGTGCTTTGTATTTTATTTTGTGTTTTGTATTTTGTGTTTTATTTTATCGTACTTCAATTTTCCTTATGTTTCGGGTTGCGGCCGTCTCTTTGGTCGTCTGGCGAATGAACTCGCAGACATAATATCCACATAAGTTATTCCCGGGTCCCTGTCTCAAACACTTTACGAGAACGGAGATCAATGAATATTATAATCAGCATGATAATTATACTGAAACTAGAATCAAAAAGATGCACGGATCTAGCAAGTAGTACTTACATTCAGTGATTCAAATGTAAGCTTTGCCGGAAGACCCGGTGTTTTGGCGGTGAACCGTTTCCAAACCCTTTGGAGGCATGCTTGCATGTCCTCCCATGATTTCATAGATTTGCGTCCTGGGTCCATGACTTTTACTACTCCTTCGTCCGGAACAATGATCAACAGAATAAAGTGGAAGCTACACACGCATAAAGAGTCAATTATACGCTTAACACCGAGCAAGCAAAATAGAATGTGTGCGAGACAGTAACACTCACTCGAAGTTGTAAGGAAATAGTATTTCCCTTCTTGTGCCGAAATACGTCAACGATTGCAACAAGTTGTTCTCTGTCTGGTTGGGCTTCTCTTTGAGAGTTCTTTCATGAACGAACTGGCAGTCAACGAACCCAATGTCATAGATTTGTCCTTTCTTGCATTCGAGAATCTTCATTCTGCATATATAATTAGTTTAGTGATGAGTGTAAGATTGTACATGAAACGAATGAACTGAGTTAGAAAGGCTTGATCACTGAAATTAATGGTACTTACAGACAATATCACTGACGATAGATTTGTCGATGGCGTCTCCATTGTCAAACTGAAATAATTCTGAGAATTCAATCATATCGAAGCCTTGTCCATGCCCGTAATGCTCGTTCTGAAATTTAGCGTAGATCCAGTTTTCGGATTTAGCAGAATTTTCCATGTACCAGTCATGCAATTTTCGCATCTTTGTTGGTAGATCCTTGACTAACTCGGGTTTGACGAGAGGATACCCGTGTTGGTATTGGTATGCCGGTACGAATTCCTCGTCGTTCCCGAACTCATCCAGACGGCTCAGGTAATCAGTAATAGACAATCCTACTGCCTGGGCTTTTGCTCCGTACTGTCTTATAAACTCCGGATCTTTGTTCGGATCATACGCATCGACCTGATGCTGCTGGGGGCGCGGCCAAGTGTGCACTTTGAGCGGTTCGATCGATTGTTCTTTCTGTAGTCCGAGCTGGGCAATCTCTTTTCCGACTCTCCGCTCTTTTGCCTCAGCTGACTTTGTAATAGAGTGTTCATAGTCTGATGTGAGCGGTATGGGGTTGTGAAGCTTCTTCTTCAGTTTCGCGCATGCGGCGTGATCTTTTGGGGTGCGCAGGAACAATGGCTCTATCGGCTTCTTCTTGTTGGCACATCAATCTTCCACTTTTCATAAGACATTTTTATGGACACTTCCAGTTCCTCAGGTGTCATCTCTCCGGGTAGCTTCTTCATATTCTGATGAGGAACTTTTGGGAGGGGTGATCGCTTACGTTTCGGTGATTTCTTGCTGCCCCTCCTAGTATAGGTACGCTTCCGCTTCTGGCTCTGAGGCTCAGGAGATGGAGACGGCTGAGGCGACGGTGGAGATGCCTGAGGCGACGGTGGAGACGGCTGAGCCGGAGAGTGGTGAGGCGGTGAAGGCGATGGTTGCGGTGAAGAATGGTCACGTGGCGGCGAAGGTGGATTGCTCTTCTGAAGAGTGGGTGACCTTGGCGGCACATAATCTGCAAGCACGATGTGCTCCTTTCGCCATAGAACACTCCCCTTTTTTGCTTCTCCTAGTTCTTTCAGCTCCCCATCTTCACCTGCAGGGTGGTCCAGCTTCAGCTCCTCATAATCATCCATCACATCATCCACCATGACGACAGCGTACCCTTCTGGAGTCGGGTTGCAATGATAAGTTGGTTTCTCCGGGATTGATAGGGCCATGCCGACCGCCACCGTCACCTTTAAGTTCATCACTTGCACCTTAAGCTCACAACGTGTGCTCTCCGTGATATAATCCACTGGGTAGCGTTTAGGAGCAGCCGTTGTCAGTGCATCATCATCATCCTGCTGGAGCTGCGTGGAAGCTTGGGAGCTTTTCCGATTCGATGGGGCGCCAGTAGCATCGAATCCAGTTTCTAACAAGAGCTGTTGAGGTTGGCCGCCACTTTGCTGGCTAAGTCTGCCGATCAGCTCCTCCGCCCGCTTTAAGCCTTCTTCTACATTACGCAGCCGCTCTTTGGTAGCCGTTTTCTCAGCCTCATTCGCCACTTTCTCTCTCTCAGCCGCCGCTTTCTCAGCTGCCTCCCTTTCCTTCCTCCTCTGATGGCTTTTATCTGGATATTTCTTGCTTTCCGAAGGGAAGGCAAGTTTCCAACACTTGGAGTCTGGCGTGCCTCGTTCTCGTCCTGGGTGTTCTTTATTTTTTAGGGCGCGTGTGAGCTCGTCGTCCTCTCTATCGGGAATGAACCGTCCCTCTTCAATATCACGTACTGCATCTCTAATATCATCGATGGGCAGCAGGGTATCATCTATGTGTGACTGGTTATATATTGCCTTCCCATCTTGGTCCAACGTGCCCCCATGGCCGTAAAACCAGTTTCTTGTCCGTTTGTTCCATGTTGTAGGCTCTGGAGTGATCCCGGCATCAAAATACTTGGCCTCAATTGCCTCCCACCTAGGCATGCAACCGGCGTAGCCAGCAGGCCCCATTTTATGGTGGTAAATCTTCTTAGCGGCATTCGTCTGATTTATTTCAGACCTTTGCTGCGCGTGCTCCGATTTCTTGTACGCCACAAAATCATCCCACTGCTCTCTTATCTTACCATAGCCGTGTTCAAAATCCGGAGTCTTCTCTAACTTGACATATTTTAGGTACAAGTTTTTCTTCCAATTCTTGAATTGCTCGGCCATCTTGCTGAGAGCAAACTTCTTGACTCTAGCCTCTAGCTCCAGCCTAGCTGCCGCCTCCTGAGCTGTATTATCCACCTCTGGCATCCACAGGAGGAAATTATGCATGAGCATGTTCCAAAGCCTGTCTTTCATGGTGTCGCACACAAACGAGATTGTAGGGTCCTTTAGATGCATCCATTCTCGAATGGTGATCGGGATGTTGTCCCTCACGAGAGTTCCGCATGCCTTCACAAATTATTTCTTGACATCGTCCGGAGCTAACGGTTCGCCGTCTGGACCGACCTCTTCGATCCTATACCTCACATTTTCAGCCAACTTTTTGGTTGGGCCTCGTTTCGGTCTTGCGGAGGAATGGCCGGATCCGGATCCGGAGGGCTAAAAGAAGAAAGAGTGTTAATATATGCATGTACATATACAGCTGCATTTTAATTAACAGTAATTTACATATATATCAACCTCGTTGGTGTTTTCGAGATTAAAGGTTCCGCCGGAGGCGGAGCCGGCTTGTCTCCCGTCTGATGCTTCTTCTCGGTGGAGAGACTCGTCTCCCTCACCGGAATCGTTCAGAAACCGGCGGGTGACATCTTGACCTTCATTGTCGTTGATCATATCGTGAAGCAAGTTTTCCTCATTTTCATCTCTATGAAATATTGGATCCATAGTATCTGCAAATTAAGAATTGCAAGCTATTATAATGCAAATCGTAGGCGGCAGCGGTGTAGTCAACGGTAGCAGCAGAGTCTACCGGAGATTAAAGGGGGGGATAAACAGTAAATACACGGCAATCATAGCAAATTCACCAGATAATGTGGGCATAGTATGATGGACTCGTAAACCTTAAGGTGTCAGCGACAAAGGATTTTATGAAGGCTTTCACTATCATGACACACTCAACAACCCAACCACACTACTCGTCCGGACAAGGTGTCCGGAGGGGGAAAAGATCAAGCCGGGGGTGTCGTGGACATCCGACACGCGTGTGGGTTGTGTATCCGGGTTAGTTGACCTATTCCGAACAACTTTCGTGTTCGAAATAAATTGATCCAGGTACTGTAGCAGTACCGGACAATTCATCGGACTGGCAGTCCGGAGGGGGGCGGTTCGATGTTCGGTATGTTAGGGGGTGTGGTAGAGCAACGAATACCGTATTTGGATTCGTTGAATTTTTCTGAGCAACTTTCATATAAAAATTATTTTAGTCCGAGTTACGGATTAAAAGATATTAATTTATTAAGTTTTATCCAATATTTAAATCAATTAAATCAAATTTCCTATTTAATAATTCTTTTATTAATTATTAAATGAATTAATAATCATTTTTAATTAACTGACCAGTGGGCCCCACTGGTCAGTGTCTGTTTAATTAAATTAAATTAATTTAACTAATAACCAGGGGTTGTCCCCACATGTCATACTAACACATGTGCTAATTAATCATTTTAATTAAATTAAATTAGGCAGGGCTCACATGTCATTCACAACAGTTAACTAATTAACTATTAATTTCCATTTAACAGGCCAATTAGGAAGGGGTGGCCCACCAGTCAGTGGCTAATTAGCCACTAACAGTGGACCTGACTGGGCGGGCCCACCGGTCAGCCTCACCGGAGAGGCCACCGGAGACGGCCGCCGGCGAGGTCGAGCCCGAGCTCGCTGCAGGCCACGGGAGGGAGCGGGGCGTGTCGCGTTCGAACCAGGGGTGGGCCGCGCGTCGATCTGGGGTGGTGGCGTCGCCGGAGACCTGCCGGAGTGACGACGGCGGTGCAGGGGACAGCTCCGACGGCGTCGACGATTCAGCGCATGTAGAGGGGCTTAGGTGGGTGCGTTCGACAGCTGGGGACACGGGGAGCAAGATTGCGCGGGTGAGAAGCTCGACGGCGGCGGGGAGCGGTTCCAAGCTCGACGGCGGCGCACGGGAAGCCAACAAGGGGAGGTTGGGAGGGGGAAGAGGAGCTCACGGCGAGTGTGTAGCCGTTAAGCGGGCTCGGGGACGGGGCTCGGTGCTGCGTGTCCACGGCGTCGAATCGGCGGGCAGCCTGCCGGCGTCGACGGCGAATTCCGCGCGGAAGAAGAAGAGGTTGGGGGATTTGGTGGAGTTGGGGGAGGAAGAAGAGGTTGCGCGTATTATAGTAAGGGCCATCGATCCCGGTTGGTCGCACCAATCGGGACCAAAGACTCAACGGTCCCGGTTGGTGCTACCAACCGGGATCGTTGGCCTGGGCGGGGAGGGGCGTGCTACCAACCGGGATCGATGGCCCTTTTATGCAATGTTTCGGCTTCCCTCCCTTTTCAAATTTATTTTCTTTTTTAATTAGTTAGGTGTTTCAATTTAAAATGATTTTTTGTTTGGAATTTGAAAAAACTTTTAACAGCAAAAGTGCTTCAATTTAATTAACTAATCCAAAACCATTTTTTGTTTTGAAAAATATTTTTTTAACTATACAATTTTACTATTTTCAATTAAAAATGCATTTTCAAATATTTGCTCTTTATTTTTGTGAAGGATCTACCAAATATTTGATGTCAATTTGAACCAACCTATTTTTGTATTATACTAGACCATATTTTATTAACAATTTACAAAAGTTTCTATGTAAAATGTTTCTTATGCACCTCTGCTGAAAAAGATAAATTGCCGCCAATTCAGTTGGAACGGGGTGAAATTTGAACTACAAGTGCTTGATAGTTTGCTCTTTATTTTTTCAAAAAAACATTTCCAAGTGCACAAGTACTCATTTCATCAGAGATCTACAAAGAGTTTTGCAAGATTCCACATCTAGCTATCACCGGCCATGCCCCCCCTCCCCCGTTTTGACCGCATTTTGAAATCGGTGCTTAAACAATTCAAAAAAAATCAAAAAAATATAAACCTTCGCGTTGCATCCTAATTTATGTCCTAGTAACCATACAAACCAACAAACTTGGAATAATGCAAATCTATTAAAAAAGTCTTCTCAAAATGGGCTATCGAGTATGAAGGTTCATGGCTTTCAAGCCAAATGGCCGAAGTTATAGCTAATTTCAAATGATAGTTTCCCCAAATGATCTCATATTTTGCATATGTGTGTATATTTGAATGGCCAACAAGTTTGCCAAAGGAAGTTTTCATTTTCGTTCCACGAAAAATCCATTTTTCATTTTCCGAGTGCCGAAAGTAGGGTCTTTTTGTGAAGGATCTACCAAATATTTGATGTCAATTTGAACCAACCCATTTTTGTATTATACTAGACCATATTTTATTAACAATTTACAAAATTTTCCATGTAAAATGTTTCTTATGCACATCTGCTGAAAAAGACAAATTGCCGCCAATTCAGCTGGAACGGGGTGAAATTTGAACTACAAGTGCTTGATAGTTTGCTCTTTATTTTTTCACAAAAACATTTCCAAGTGCACAAGTACTCATTTCATCAGAGATCTACAAAGATTTTTGCAAGATTCCACATCTAGCTATCCCCCGTTTTGACCGCATTTTGAAATCGGTGCTTAAACAATTCAAAAAACAATCAAAAAATATAAAACCTTCGCGTTGCATCCTAATTTATGTCCTAGTAACCATACAAACCAACAAACTTGGAATAATGCAAATCTATTAAAAAAGTCTTCTCAAAATGGGCTATCGAGTATGAAGGTTCATGGCTTTCACGCCAAATGGTCGAAGTTATAGCTAATTTCAAATGATAGTTTCCCCAAATGATTTCATATTTTGCATATGTGTGTATATTTGAATGGCCAACAAGTTTGCCAAAGGAAGTTTTCATTTCCGTTGCACGAAAAATCCATTTTTCATTTTCCGAGTGCCGAAAGTAGGGTCTTTTTGTGAAGGATCTACCTAATATTTGATGTCAATTTGAACCAACCCATTTTTGTATTATACTAGACCATATTTTATTAACAATTTACAAAAGTTTCTATGTAAAATGTTTCTTATGCACCTCTGCTGAAAAAGACAAATTGCCGCCAATTCAGTTGGAACGGGGTGAAATTTGAACTACAAGTGCTTGATAGTTTGCTCTTTATTTTTTCAAAAAAACATTTCCAAGTGCACAAGTACTCATTTCATCAGAGATCTACAAAGAGTTTTGCAAGATTCCACACCTAGCTATCACCGGCCATGCCCCCCCTCCCCCGTTTTGACCGCATTTTGAAATCGGTGCTTAAACAATTCAAAAAAAATCAAAAAAATATAAAACCTTCGCGTTGCATCCTAATTTATGTCCTAGTAACCATACAAACCAACAAACTCGGAATAATGCAAATCTATTAAAAAAGTCTTCTCAAAATGGGCTATCGAGTATGAAGGTTCATGGCTTTCAAGCCAAATGGCCGAAGTTATAGCTAATTTGATAGTTTCCCCAAATGATCTCATATTTTTCATATGTGTGTATATTTGAATGGCCAACAAGTTTGCCAAAGGAATTTTTCATTTTCGTTCCACGAAAAATCCATTTTTCATTTTCCGAGTGCCGAAAGTAGGGTCTTTTTGTGAAGATCTACCAAATATTTGATGTCAATTTGAACCAACCCATTTTTGTATTATACTAGACCATATTTTATTAACAATTTACAAAAGTTTCCATGTAAAATGTTTCTTATGCACCTCTGCTGAAAAAGACAAATTGCCGCCAATTCAGCTGGAACGGGGTGAAATTTGAACTACAAGTGCTTGATAGATTGCTCTTTATTTTTTCAAAAAAAACATTTCCAAGTGCACAAGTACTCATTTCATCAGAGATCTACAAAGAGTTTTGCAAGATTCCACACCTAGCTATCACCGGCCATGCCCCCCTCCCCCGTTTTGACCGCATTTTGAAATTGGAAAGCACTACAATTGGAAAGCATCATGTTCAAACTTGGCTAATTGCAAACATCACAAAAAAATCACCAATGGTTCAATACATTATTACACATCACTTGTTTCCTACATTGCTTATGATCGCTTCTTGGGCCATAACCACGGATCATCTTCATTGCTTAATGGGATAGTTGGGTCAGTTTTCACTGTGAATGGAGGAATTTCATGAAACTTATCGTAATCTTCGGACATGTCTGTCTTGTCCTCGACTCCCACAATGTTTCTTTTTCCTGAAAGAACTATGTGACGCCTGGGCTCATTGTCTGATGTATTCGTATCCTTGTTTTTCCTTTTTTTCGGTCTAGAAGACATGTCCTTCACATAGAAAATCTGAGCCACATCTTTGGCTAGGACGAATGTGTCGTCTGTGTGACCAAGATTCTTGAGATCCACTGTTGTCATTCCGTACAGCTGGTCGACCTTTACCCCATCTACATTCATGTTGACCCAACTGCACCGAAACAAAGGGACCTTAAAAGTAGGTCCATAGTCAAGTTACCATATCTCATCTATGTAACCATAGTATGTGTCCTTTGTACCATCCTCGTTTGTTGCATCAAAGCGGACACCACTGTTTTGGTTGGTGCTCTTCTTATCTTGGGCGACCGTGTAAAATGTATTCCCATTTATCTCGTACCCTTGGAAAGTCAATACAGTCTCAGACGGTGTCGCGGCCAGCAAGTAGAGTTGATTTCCAATAGTGGTGTCATGCATGAGACGTAATTGCAACCAAGTGCCGAAAGTCTCCATGTGTTTGACTTGAATCCATTGGTCATCCTCCCCCGGGAACTTGGAGCGTAGAACATTCTTGTGTTCCTCGATATACGGTTGGACGAAGATAGAACTTTGTAGAACTGTGTAGTGTGCTTGAGTCAAAGAATGCCCGTCCTGAAATATCTTTGCTTTCTTTCCTAGCGTTCCTTTTCCACTCAGTCTCCCCTCATACCGCGATTCAGGAACACCAATCGGCTTAAGGTCAGGAATAAAGTCAACACAGAACTCAATGACCTCCTCTGTTCCATAGCCCTTGGAGATGCTTCCTTCTGGCCTTGCACGGTTACGAACATATTTCTTTAAAACTCCCATGAACCTCTCGAAGGGGAACATATTGTGTAGAAATACAGGACCTAGAATGGCAATCTCGTCGACCAGGTGAACCAGCAGATGCGTCATAATATTGAAGAAGGACGGGGGGAACACCAACTCAAAACTGACGAGACATTGGACCACATCCTTCTGTAGCCTTTCCAGACTTGCATGATCGATTACCTTCTGAGATATTGCATTGAGAAATGCACATAGCTTCACAATGGGTACTCGAACATTTTCTGGTAGAAGCCCCCGCAATGCAACCGGAAGCAACTGCGTCATAATCACGTGGCAATCATGAGACTTGAGGTTCTGGAATTTTTTCTCTGCCATATTTATTATTCCCTTTATATTTGACGAGAAGCCTGCCGGGACCTTGATACTTCTAAGGCATTCAAAAAAGATTTCCTTCTCTGCTTTGGTAAGAGCGTAGCTGCTTAGACGCCCTTTATCAGTATGCCTGTGGTATGGGTCTTTCATACGTTGCTGGTCCTCCCGTGCTTCTGGTGTATCTTTTGACTTCCCATACACGCCCAGGAACCCTAGCAGATTCACGCAAAGATTCTTTCTCACGTGCATCACGTCGATTGAAGAACGGACCTCTAGGTCTACCCAATAGGGTAGCTCCCAAAATATAGATTTCTTCTTCCACATGGTCGCGTGTCCGGTAACGACGTCTTTCGGAACAGATTGACTGCCAGGACCCTTTCCAAAGATTACTTCTAGGTCATTCACCATACCAAATACATCAGCACCTTTAGGGAGCTTAGGCTTTTTCCGGTGATCTGCCTCACCGTTGAAATGCTTGCCTTTCTTTCTCATGATATGATTGGGCGGCGGAAATTGACGACACCCGAGGTACACAACCTTCTTACATTTATCCAAATATCACTACTGGAATTCGCCTGTTTGCCGTCTGCCATGGCGGACGGCAAACACCTGTATGGCCGACGGCAAAACCCTTTGCCGTCTGCCCCCGCACGGTAAAGCACCCGTCAGCCATTTCATCGGCAAAGAGGTGCGTTGCCGTCTGTTGTATATCAACGGACGGCAAAGCTCTTTGCCGTCCGCTGGAATAAGAAACAGACGGCAGAGAAGCTTGACGGCGAAGCTGTGCCAGCCGGCTCCGTCAGGCCGTTAACGGCGGGGTTGCCGTCTACGGACAGACGACAAAGAACGGTGACGTCATCGGATAAGGTAATGACGTCACCCCCCCCCCCCCCCGTCATATGTTTGCCGTCCAGCAGCAGACGGCAAAGTCCTACGATTTGCCGTCTGCCTTGCCGGAGGCAGACGGCATAATGACCAAATGGTCACCCAGCATAATATATATATATATATACCAGCGGAATCAGAAGCACATTTTAACACCACATCACATCATATCAAACAACATATGAATCTCCAACAAGGATAACACATTGTTTCCAAACAAGGATAACAACAATATATACATAGTTCATTACACAAAGTCTCCAAACAGTTCATAACAACAATAAACTGTTTCTAAGCTATATTGAAAGTGAAAATACAGAAACTCCATCGATGCACGACCCTCATAAAGCAAATCTGCAAAATCAAAATAAGAAAGTTAGCGGAAGAAGGAGGACAAGAAGAATAAGTAATAAGAGAAGGAGAAGGACAAGAAGAAGAAGAAAAGAGAAGAAGAACAAGGAGGAGAGAAGAAGAACAGAGAAGAGTTATTTTCTATCTTCTCCTTGTTTTTCTTCTCTCCTCTCCTTGTTCTTCTTCTTCTTCTGTTTTCTTTAGCATTTGTGAGCAATTAAGCTAACCTTGAGCATTTGTGAGCATATTTTGAGAAATTAAGCTAACCTTTAGCATTTGTGAGCAATTAAGCAAACATTAGCATATTTTGAGCCAATGAAACTAACTTTAGCATATTGTGAGCAATTTAAGAAACTTTAGCGTGTTTTGAGGAATTAAGCTGACTTTAGCATATTGTGAGCCAATTAAGCTAGCTTTAGCATTTTGTGAGCCACTTTAGCTAACTTTACAATTTTTTAAGTGAATCAAGCTAACTTTAGCATTTTGTGAGCGATTCAAGCTAACTTTAGCATCTTGTGAGCAAATCAAGCTAAATTTACCATTTTGTGAGCAAATTAAGCTAACTTTGGCAACTTTGAACAAATGAAGCTAACTTAAGCATTTTTTGAGCCAATTAAGGTAACTTTAGCATTTTGTGAGCAAATCAAGCTAACTTCATCATATTGTGAGAAAATCTGGCTAATCATGCTATTATTAGGCTAACTTAGCTATATTTAAGAATTTCATAATATTTCAGAAGCTAAATATGCATTTTCAAACTAACTAAGCATTAATAAAGCAAAATATACAACACAACTTACCGGAGTGTAGCCCTCAAGGCTGAGGTGGCTGAGAAGCATCCGTCGGGTTGCCCGATGTTGACGGTGGAGAAGGGTCATGGGACGCAGCCCGAGAGTTATGCTGCACAAAAAGATCAACTAGAGGTTAGCACGACGCCACTCAATATGGTATTGATGATCATCGAAAGATACTCACCGTCCCCACAGGAGAAATGATCGGCATCGGTGGAGCGGCCTGACCAGTCTTCTCGCACATAGTCTGCACATTTGTTTTTCATTAGTCAATCATATTAGTTAGTAATATAAACAAAAATTATAACATGCATTCTTTGGGTGAATATGAACAAGTTACTTACCACGAAGAGCTCATACAAGGCCCGGTTCGATGCATTGTGTCGTGCCGCGGCCTCCTCGAGAGCCTTCGCCGTCCTCTCCTCCGCCAGCCGCTCTCTCTCCGCTGCCTTCTCCTCTGCCAACCGCTCCTTCTCCTCCAGTAGCCGTTGGGTGTTCTGTCGCTCTTTCTCAAGAGCTTCCTGCAACCCCACTCCTCTAGTTAGCATTGTAATATTTGATGAGAGAAAACAAGAATGCAAGAGTCCTTATGGATAACCTGGATAGCGAGGTCGACTGGCCGCGGACGAGTCCTTATAGCAGGAGAAGAGCTCGTTTGGCGCGCCTTGATCTCAGGAAGAGTCTTATCGCACCTGATCAACTTATCTCCAATGGCCATGGCGCCATGGCGCCTTCCGCCACCAGAGATCATCACCAGCTCCGGCTTAATAGGCTTCCCAAGCGGGTTATAATCCTCCCCGTGCTTCTCCTTCGCCACCTCAGTATAAGCCTTGAGCTTACTGTAGGCGGCAATGTTGGTGAAAGTCGAAGGACTGGCGAGATCAGACTCTAAGAGTATGGGCCATGCCATACATGTCGAACACCTGAGGCACCTCCGTTTTATTATGCTCTGCCTAGAAGACAAAGCAAAGCACGATATTAGTAAGTTGTGGGTGCCAAAAAGACAAAGAAAAGTAACATTTGCATGAAAATTGAAGCAAAGCACATACCCATTTATTCCCGTAACCAGCTAAGTTGCGGCTTCCTTGATGGTGTGGCACACCAACCATTTGGGCGCGACGCTCCTTGGCATTGTTGTGGATGGCCAACCAGGCATCTGAGCACCAGTGGTCCACAATGGCCTCCCAACAATCCATCTTGTCCGCACACCATCTCGGTGGCGCCTAAGTTAGTAAACAAGGAAACTAATAAGTAGCCTAGATAGGAATCAAATCAAGCAAACTATTCAAGACTTAAGAAGGGTTACCGTCATGTACTGGGCCCTGGTCAGAAACTTCTTGCGGCAGTCCTTCTTGCTACGCTTGCGCCCTTGCTTGGCGTAGTAGTCACGGACCGCTTGCACTCGCATCTCGTGCCTTGTGTTCTGCAAGAGGCGCGTGGCCTCTGCAACTAACACGTCCTCCGCCTCCTGCTCCTTGGACTCATCGACCTTGTAGTAGACCTGCAATAGCACGAGACAACACTGATGAGTGCACTAATGAGACAACACTGATGACAACACTGATGAGTGCATGAGACAACACTGCAATAGCATGATTTTATTGTGTGAAACAGAAATTACCCAAAAGCCGTTGATCACCATGTCGGCTCTGGTGTGGCATTCGACCCCGTTGATGGTCGTATCCGGCGGGGCCGGGGCAGCACAATAGTGCTCCCACTTGAGTCCAGGCTGCGGAACCTCATCAGGTCCGGGCAATTGAACCAGCCCCGGGAAGTTCTCCCTGACGAGCACACCAAGGATGGAGTTGGGATTGCGGACACCATTGCCGTATATCCAACCCCTGCAGTATAAAAAGACAAAGCCATCAGATAGACATAAGTATAGAAGGTACCGGAAGAGAGTATAAGTGCACTTACGTCTCTCCATCAGGCGTAATCAACCACTTATGGGCGGGAGTCACCGGCACGGACGGGAGCCGTGTACCCCCACGCTGGTACACGGTGGTACCCTCAGCTACCTCCTCCTCATCCGTAGTGTCCAGCTCGGCACCAGCCTCCCCCTCAGGCGTGTGCTGCTCCGGCTGGTCCGGCCAGGGACTCCAGGTCGTGCGGGTGGACGTAGCCTCCTCCTCCACCTCAGGATGGTCCACCCTGCAGTGCTCTGGTGAATCAGCCGGAGGTGGCGGCGAGGAAGCAGCAGCAGGTGTTCGTCTCCCTTTCCCGCGACCACCACCTGCTTTGCCTCTCCCGGTCTTCTTCCGACCTCCTCTCCCCCTGGGCGGCTCATCAGTAGAAGGAGGAGGCGAGGAAATACTCTCGAGCAAAGACCTCCGTAGAGCCAGAGGTGGGAGCACATGACCCCGACCCCTCCCTCGCGAGCCTGAGGTCTCGCCCTCCATATCTGTCACGAACCTGCCAAGAATTAAAATAAAATAATTAGTACAATGAGAAAAAGAATTAATAATACAACACTAATTACTGCAATAATGAGAATATATATGTAATTAAAGTTGAGATGCATACAACTAACAATAGTCGGGATCATCGGTCTCTTCTCCGCGATCAATTGAAGGATCGTCATCGCTATCACGCGTGTCGTCGATAATGATGGCCTCATCAGGTTCAACAACACCAACATTTGGAAGGCCTTTATGTAAACATTCAAGCATTGACAGGTCATCTGGAGCAGTAACCTCTTCTTCAGGCTCTTCAACATCGTCGTTAGCGGGTTCACTCTCATCATCGTTATCGGGTTCACTCTCATTGTCTTCTTCCATGTTCTGGGGTTGCGTAGAGCGGTTTCGGAAACGTTTTTTTATCACTCGTGTTTCTTGGAAGAATTCTCCTTCATATGTCTCTGGGTCAATGTGGGGTACATAATCGTCTTCATTGGGGGGAGGTGGTCTAATATGTGGTGGCACATCATAAACGACATCCCAACCTTTCAGGTTTTCAACCGTTTGGCAGGGGTAGGATAGATAGAAAACCTGGGTGGCCTGTTGAGCCGTAATATACACATCGGGGACATTTAAATGGGTGTCTTGTCGAATTTCAACTAGACCTACATGTTCATGAGTCCGTCTAGTCCTCGACGGGAGAAACCAATGACATTTGAAGACAACGACGTTGGGAGGATTCTCACCATAGAATAGAAGTTCGTATATTGCTTCAACTCTTCCATAATACTCAATACCTCCGTCGCCGACAGCAGAGACACCCGAATTTGTACTTTTTCGATCGGCCATTTTTCGCTCTTTATCAACGGTACGAAAGCGATACCCGTCGATGTCGTATTTCTCAAATACAAGGACCTTATTGTCAAAACCATTAGCGACTTGTCTCAATTCGGCGTCCATAGGCTCCTCATTTGCCTATAAGTTTTATATTGTTATATTAGTAAAAAATAGGTCGAACCAACAAATGAAACCCTATATATGAATGATAGTTACCGTTCGTTTGAACCAAGAGATGAAACCCTATATTTTTATTTTTTTTTCCCTATTATTTTCATTTATTTCATTTCATTTTCTCTTCTTTTTTCCTCCTCCTCCTCCTCCTTCTTCTTCTTCACCCCTAACTTATTCTTCTTATTCTTCTCCACCTCCAACTTCTACTTATTCATCTCCACCTCCAACTTCTTCTTATTATTCTTCTCCACCTCCAACTTCTACTTATTCATCTCCACCTCCAACTTCTTCTTCTTATTCTTATTTTACCCCAAGCTCCCCTCCTCCTCCTTGTTCTTTTTATTAACCTTCAACTTCTTTTTTCTCTTCTTCTTTTACTATTTTACTTTTACCCCTAATTTGTTTCCCTCTTCTTCTTTTATTTCCTTTCTTTTCTTTCTTTCTCTTCTTCTTTTCCTATTCAACTTTTACTCCTAAGGGATTTTTTGGATTCCTAAGGATTTTTCTTATGGATTGCCTTTGGATCATAGGATTGACACCACCAAATTCCTAAGGAATCTTAACATGAGCTCTAAGCTCTTTTTATTTTTCCTGTGAGAAGTCCAATACACTCACACTCTATCTCTCTCTACTCTATCTCCTCATTCCTACAAAAAACTTACACTACCTAAACTAAACAGAGAAGAAAACATATCTAATTAACCCTAAAAAAATCTAACACAATCTAAACTAACTAAAATAGAGAAGTCTAACTAATTATAACATAAAACTAACTAAAACAGAGAAATATAACTAACTAAAACCTAAAAGCAACTAAAACTAACTAACTAATTAACATGAAAATCCTAAAAAAATAGCATGGAGGGGAGGAGGGGAGGGGCTTACCTTTGGTGGGTGGCTGTGGGTGGGGGTGGAGGTGGCGTCGGCGAGGTGGACAGCGGCTTGCTCAAAGGAGGCCGACGATGGCTTGCTCGGGGCCGGCGGCGACCGAGATGAGGGGAGGCGGCCTTGGAGGAGGGAGGCGGGCTGTGGCCGGGGAGAGGGCTTAGCTGAGAGGAGGCAGGGCGGTGGCCGGCTGTGGCGGAGGGAGCCGGGGAGGCGTGGGCGGCGGCGGCGGAGGTGTCGGCGGCGGCGGCGTCGCAGGACAGAGAGGCGTGGGCGGAGGAGAGTGAGAGTGGTGGAGAGAGTGGGCCAACGTGTGCGGGGTTAACGGCAGCCCGTTATGCCGTCCGTAAGCAGACGACAAAGACGGGGTTTGCCGTCCGCTGGAAGACGGCATAGCACGGGTCCGTTAAGCCAGAGGAGACGCAGCCCGGGTGGGCCCGCTGGGTTGTTTGTCGTCTGCCTATGGACGGCATAGGGACCTTTGCCGTCTGCATAGGCTAGCGCAGACGGTAAAGTAGTTGTTTACCGTATGTCCGGGGTTTGCCTTCTGTATCTAGGGAAGCAGACGGCATACACCTACTTTGCCGTCTGCCCCGACGAAAAACAGACGGCAAAGACCCTGGCACATGGCAAACTTGTGAATTCCAGTAGTGTATATACCTTTAGTCTTATCTAAACAGTGCGTGCATGCATTGTATCCCTTGTTTGACTGTCCTGAAATGTTACTAAGAGCGGGCCAATCATTGATGGTTACGAAAAGCAACGCTCACAGGTCAAATTCCTCCTGTTTGTCCTCATCCCACACGCGTACACCTGGTTTGGCCCACAGCTCCAAAAGTTCATCGACTAATGGCCTTAGGTACACATCAATGTCGTTGCCGGGTTGCCTCGGTTCTTGGATGAGCACTGGCATCATGATGAACTTCCGCTTCATGCACACCCAAGGAGGAAGGTTGTAGATACATAGAGTCACAGGCCAGGTGCTGTGACTGCAGCTCTGCTCTCCAAAAGGGTTCATGCCATCTGTACTTAGACCAAACCATAAGTTTCTTGCTTCATCTGTAAAGTCTGAGTGGCCTCTCTCGATTTTTCTCCACTGCGACCCATCAGCGGGGTGTCTCAACTTCCCGTCTTTCTTACGGTCTTCTTTGTGCCATCGCAGCAACCTGGCATGCTCCTTGTTTCTGAACAGACGTTTCAACCGTGGTATTATAGGAGCATACCACATAACCTTAGCAGGAACCCTCTTCCTCGGGGGCTCGTCATCTCCCTCAGCATCACCAGGGTCATCTTGTCTGATCTTGTACCGACTCGCAGTGCATACCGGGCATTTATCCATACTCTCGTACTTTTTACCGCGGTACAGGATGCAGTCATTAATGCATGCATGTATCTTCTGCACATCTAATCCTAGAGGGCAGATAACCTTCTTTGCTTCGTGTGTTGTCGCGGGCAATTCGTTATCCGGTGGAAGCTTCGACTTCATTATTTGCAGTAACTTCTCAAATCCGGTGTCAGAACAACCAAAATCTGCCTTCCATTTCAACAGTTCCAGTGTGGTACCGAGCTTTGTGCTGCCATCTTCGCAATTTGGGTACAAGGGCTTTTTGTGATCCTCTAGCATGGTCTCCAACTTCTCCTTCTCTTTTCCTTTTTCACAGTCTCGCTTTGCATCAGAGATGACCCGACCAAGACCATCAGCGGTCTCATCCGATTCCCGTTGTTCTTCTTCATTGTCACCTCGAGGAGCTCCATCTTCTTCACTGTCTTCCATTGCAGTGTCACCGAATTCTTCAGGGGACATAGGATAGCTATCATCATCCTCCTCTTCTTCATTGTCTTCCTGCCTAACCCCTCTTTGTCCGTGCTTGGACCAACAATAATATCCGGGAATGAAACCTCTCCGAAGCAGGTGGCCTTGAAGTGTTCTCGAGGAAGAGTACTCCGCCACATTCCGACAGTCAATACAGGGACAAGGCATAAAATTATCCACTTTGTTTGCATTAGCCACATTGAGAAATGTATGCAGGTTTGTAATAAACTCGGACCCGCGTCGATTGTTGTACATCCATCGCATCCGTGCTTCGATCTGCGTCATATAATTAACCATTACAATAACTTCGTGAATAGTGAAAAGACCACTATATATGCACACGTGCAGTATTTTTGTATCAGTTACAGATGGAGAAGATAAGGTTGCTAACCTCGGCCGAGGATACGGTGTTCTGAGGACCTAAGTGTGGCTCGGACATTTCGTCGAACACCTGGTGTGCAATCAAAGGAAAAAAATTATAGCACCCACCCCATCCCAACACAATCCTGAAAATTTTTGAGGCAAAATGGCAAAGTGCTGGTTGGGGGCTTATATAGCCAGGGCAACAGTCCCGGTTTTTGCCAACAACCGGGACCAATGCCTCGCAGTGCGCCACGTGTTGGTCGCCAGAGCATTGGTCCCGGTTTGTGGCAACAACCGGGACCGTTGCCTCACATGAACCGGGACCGTTGCCCATTCCAGACGAAACGGGACCGTTGCCCGGCTTCGGTCCCGGTTCTGAAATGAACCGGGAGCGATGCCTTTTTTGGGCTGGACGAAAGGAGGGTCTGTCCACTAGTGGCGGCTGGAACTGAAGCGGCTGGAAGTAGCCGCCTTGAAGACGAGGAGGAGCGGAGGCGGCGGTGCCATGGCGCTGGATGCTCGAGGGAGTTCCGCAACATGGAGATCGACTTCCTGCGATGCGGATGCGCAGCGCGGACGCCATCGACACCAAGCTGCTCTTGGCCAGCGGGAGGAGCGCTGACGGCGGCTGCATGTACTCGTAGTGAGGACGAGCGGGAGGAGCAGGAGGCGTTTGAGGGCGAGGAGGAGAGGAGGCGGCGGTGCCATGGTGCTGGATGTACTGCCACGGTCGGCCGGTCACGTTCGACCCACTCCCTTCCCTGGCGGCTCCGGGTCAGCGGTGGCGGGGGACCATCCACCGCCGCCCCCGCAGTGCATCGCCGCCTGGTGGTGGTACTCGTCTGACTCGTCCGAGTTGAACGGGAGCAGGTGCCCGGCGTCGAAGTGCTGCTGCTGGTGTTGAGCAGGAAGGCCGAGCTCCCGGTGGCGCAGCGGAAGAGCGTGGTCGGGAGGGAGAGGTCGAGCGGCCACGGGCGATTGATGAAGGCGAGCTCCTGGACGCCCTTGACACAACGAGGACTGCAGCTCCTTTGGGTTCAGCAATTGACAGGTTTGTTCTTAATATTCCATCCTTCGCTTGCTTCAAGGTTGCTTCAGCGAGTACCCAGTTTTCTTTGCCTTCTTGTGTGAATTTGGTTGTAGAATCTGAATCTGGTTACATGCGAATGTGAATATTGGTGACTGCTACTGCTTTCAACTCAACTAGTGTAAACTGAATTTAAATTTAGAGTAATTGTTGCTGAATTTAGTCTAAACTGAATTTAAATTCAGAGTTTGTTTAACTGTACCTCTTGCTGCTTAAACCTTAACTGAAACTACAACCTTTATTATCCTATCTAGTGCTGCTCATATAAAATTTCTTGATTAGAGACACTATGATTATAACCAGTGCTTTGATTTATTAAGACCTGAATCTGAATATATCCCGTGGATAGCTATCAGTCTATCACAAAGGAAAAAAGGAGATTCCATAGAAAAATATTAAGAAGCATTTTGGTAGAATCTGGTTGTGTTTGGTACTGAAGAAGATGCTCTAGGCAGCTCGAAGTTGAAGGCAGAGAAGAAGAAATGCTGAATATAAACTGAAATTGACAAACCACATGAACTAAACTAATCCCTTAGAGGAGAAATCTGGAGCAGACTAGAGCAGAGGAGCAACCAGAGCTTAATGGCTTGGAGCAGAGGAGAAACCAGAGCTTCATGGCTTGTTTGAACCTCTTTCACATCAGATTAAACTACAGGAGAGATACTACTCGTAGGTAATCATGAACAAAGTTCATGAATTATATTCATGGATTAAACATGTGGAAAGCGCCATACCAAGCCTACACAAAGAAACCCTGGTCATCATCCAATTCTTCTTGTCCCAAGGGAGCAACATGGCCATCATTTATGTAAGCGTCATCATCATCCGTATCATCATCAGAATTGAATTGAACATCTTCAAACTCAACAGGTCTTATATTATGTAAGACTGAAACATCAATGCTGGATCCTTCAACATCATCTCTGCACCAACTAGTGATCTCTTCGGGTACTGCAATTTCTGGCACTTTAATTTCTGCATCGACGACATCCATTACTTCTGCCTCACCACCTTCGTCGGTTTCAACATCTTCATCAAGGCCTACACCATGTGTAGCAGAAGGAGCAAACAAATTGCGTGGATTAATTTTAATAACAGTTTCCCAATCAGGGTTCTTCACATCTCTCACATAGAAAACCTGTTGAGCTTGGAGGCCTAGAATGTAAGGTTCTTCCTTGAATTGGACCAGAGTAGGGTCTAGTTCAATAATTCCATATTTGTCTTTCTTATACCTCGTACTCTCAATTATATTGGCGGGTGGCACGTCAAACCAGTCACATTGGAATATAACGACCTCCTTATCAGGAGGAAAGTCAAGAAATATGATTTTCTTTATCACCCCATAATAATCAATATTGCCTGTGTTTGCATCGCCCTTGACTATGACACCACTATTTTGGGTACTCAAGTCCTTCTCTATGTAGGAATTCCGAAAGAAATATCCATTTAGAACTGTACGGTTGTATACACGAGCAAGGTGATCAGAACCTTTAGCTAGTGCATAAATAAGATTGTTGACCTTCCCAGCTTTGTGGAGTTGTGTGATCTGTTCATGAAATAGAATATGTGTGAGAGAAATGTACAACATTGTTATGGTATTATGAGGAACATTAGTGTAATGTGGAAGAAACTTACCCGTCTCTCAAACCAGCCAACAAACTCTTCCTTGTGTTGCTTTTCAGGATTAGGAGAATTGTTCCTTGTGAGCTCGTCAAGATGTTCACTTCAAAGACGAAATGGTGGTTAGTTGAACATGAAAGTATTAATGAATATCACGATGTGAAATAAATACATAAGTATCCTTACTCAATCCACGGCGCAGTTTCCTCACAGTTTGTTATTATGAAATGCCTCATTTGATTAATCTCAGCCAAAGAGAGTGATTGACAAACAAAACCTTTCTTGGAGTAATCAACTGTACTCATTATGCTAATCCCTGTTGATGGTTTATTTGTACCTCCATCCTCATGACGTTCGGACTGACTTAGCTTTGTTGGCATTCCATCAAGGAATCAGCTGCAAAAAGTCATGCACTCTTCAAGTATGTACCCCTCTGCAATAGAACCTTCTGGGTGAGCCTTGTTACGCACATATCCTTTCAATGTACGCAAGTATCGCTCAATTGGATACATCCATCTGTACAAGACAGGCCCTCCCAAACGGGCCTCTTCAGCGAGATGAATTGGGAGATGCATCATAATATCAAAGAATGCTGGTGGAAAGATCATCTCTAGGTGACATAGAGTTTCTGAAATTGTTTTGCTCAACTTCACCAAATCTTCATCTCTTAACTCCTTGGAGCATAAATCATAAAAGAATCGACTCAACTGAAGCAATGGGTTAAGGACTTTCTCTGGTAGAAGCTTGCGCAATGCAATAGGAAGAAGTTTCTGAAATATAACATGGCAGTCATGAGTTTTGAGTCCACTAATCTTGCACTTCTCAAGGTCCACACATCGTTTAATGTGTGAGGCATAGCCATCACGCATCTTAATGCTCTTCAGAAACTTAAGGAGCATTATCTTCTCTCCCTTTGTTAAAGCATACAAACCTTTCTCTATTTTGTACTTATTCTTACCGGGATTTGGATGGTGATCCTTCCTAATATTCATGTCCTGCAAATCTAGACGAGCCTTCACACCATCCTTTGATTTCCCAGCCATCTCAAGCAAAGTCCCCAGGATGCTTTCACAAATGTTCTTCTCAATGTGCATAACATCCAAATTGTGCCTAATGAGCAAGTGCTTCCAATATGGGAGTTGGAAAAATACACTTTTCTTCCGCCAGTTATGCCCACTATTAGTTTCCGGTCGCTTTCTCTTATTTGCTCGCCCAAATGGTGCCTGCTGAAAGCTTCCATGTTGTTGTACAACTTCTTCACCTGTAAGTGGCACTGGAGCTTCTCTATGTTCAGTTTTGTTGTTGAACAAAATCTTGTTTCGACGCCATTTGTGGTTCATTGGTAGAAAACGTCGGTGGCCCATGTAGCAATGCTTGCGACCATACTTGAGCCATAGAAAATCTGTATGTCTGTGGCAATAAGGGCATGCTAGCTTGACTTTTGTGCTCCAACCACTCAGCATCGCGTAAGCTGGGTAGTCATTGATGGTCCACAACAAGCATGCATACATCTGGAAATTTTGTTTACTTGCAGCTTCATACGTGTAAGCACCATCCTCCCATAGAACATTCAGTTCATCAATCAAAGGCTGCAAATACACATCTATGTTATTTCCTGGTGACTTTGGTCCTGGAATAATCATTGACATAATCCAGTTTTGTTGTTTCATACACAACCACGGTGGCAAGTTATATGGGCTAAGAATGACAGGCCATAAACTGTATGATATACTCATGAGCCCAAAGGGGTTGAATCCATCCGAAGCAAGGCCAAGCTGAACACTGCGAGCATCTTTTGAGAACCTCTTAAAATATTTTAACTTATCAACGTGCTTCCAAGCCTTCGAATCTGCAGGATGCCTCATTATGCCATCATCCACACGACCCTCCTTATGCCATTTCATATTTGATGACATAGCTTCTGTCATGTATAGCATTTGCAGTCTTGGAGTGAGTGGAAAATACCATAGAACTTTCTGTGGCAGTAGCTTCTTTGATTTAAGGCTTAATGCATTGTCTTCGTCACTACTAGGAGTAGATTTCCATCAGACGCATGACAGACAGGGCATTCTTCTACATCAGCATTTTCATTACGGAATAACACACAATCATTAATGCACGCGTGTATCTTCTTGTAATCCAGTCCAAGATCTTGGATCACCTTCCTTACTTTTCTGAGATTACTAGGAATACAGTGACCCTTTGGTAGTGCCGCCGTGAACATCTGCAGAATTAAGTCAATTGCTCTATTGGTCATCCCACTCACGCACTTGATTTGGTAAAGCTGCACAATGAAAGATAGCTTGGTGAACTCCTCGCAACCTGGGTACAACTGTTTTTTGCCTCTTTCAATAGTTCGAAGAAGACCTTGGCTGTTGCATTTGGCTCCTGGTTCCTTCCATCACCGCTAGAATCATCCACATGTATGTCTCCCGCACCTTCACCATGATCTGCATTACTTCCCATGTTTGTGCCCCTTATGAGAGTATTAAGCATGTCACATACCACATCACCATCATCTACATCGTCTTCATTATCAGAATCTTCAGACATGCTTCCATCATCAGATTGTTCACCATGGTATATCCAGTGAGTGTAGGTCTGATCCATCCCATGGTACAGCAAGTCACTATGAACATCCCTTTTATTTTTTGGAACAATATTGAGACATTTCCTACATGGGCATGGGACTGTTGAGTTTGGATGAGCACCATCAAAAGCAAAATTCAAGAAACCCTTCATGCCAGTTTGCCACTCAACAGAATCTCGTTCCTTGTCTATCCAGCACTTATCTCGTGTCATTTTCCCCTTATCTCCGTAAAGACAATCCTGTTAAAAAAAATATAACAGCTGCATTAGTAGCTGCATTACAGTCAATAGCATCACTACCTGCATTAGTAGCTACATTACAGTCAATAGCATCACTACCTGCATTACAGTCAATAGCATCAGTACCTAACCTGAACCTGGTTGTTTGTCAACAACAACAACACACAACAACAGGTTCAGAGCTAGCTGCAGTAGATAGTTTATTCAAGAAAAAAGAGTAGGCCGAAGGTTGTGTTTGGCCGTTCATTGCCAACAGAGCAAAACATTGAAGTTCTGAAAAATGCTCCAAGGTGTGTTGTCTCTTTGTTATGTGATGACGTTCTAACAACAATCAACAAGGTGACATGAAAATTGAATTTATTTTATTCCCACTCTGTCATAACTACATATTAATGTTACCTTCGGCGTTAGGCGTGCAGGCAAGCAGTATGGAGCCGGCTCAGTGCAGGCAGGCAGGCTGGGCGCCGTGGCCGGGCGGAGCAGCCGCAGCGTAGGGCGTGGGATCGTGGCGGCGCGGACCGCGGAGCTTAGGAGGAATATTGAGGGGCGACGAGGAGGATCAAGATTGGGCGAGATCACATTGGAGGACGGCGGACGCGTGTGGAACTGGAAAGAAGGAGAAGAGAAGTAGGGCTAGATTTGCTGATGGGCTAATTTATTAGATTGGTAGTATACACTACACGCTCGGTCCAATGGCTAGTTTAGAAATAATCGGCTATCATTTTTATTTAAAGAAGTTCATTAAATCAAATGACGTGCATGGGTTTGAAATGATGTTGAAATTTTAAAAATAGCATAAAATTTAAGAGAATGAAAATAATAAAACAAACATATAAGTACAGAAAAACCAAAAAATAATAAATAACCGTTAAAGAAAAAGACACAAAAATATTTAAAAAAGTTATAAAACCCATTACGTGCAAGTCATTAGAGCCTTTTCAAGAAAAAAGTATTGAATCCACTCACTAAGGCGAACATAATCGTTAAAGAAAAACACACTAAAAAATTGCCTCAAAAGTTATGAAAATAGATCCATACCAATCTGCATGATTTTTCCAAAAAACGCTACATCGAACTGACTCACTAAGGCAAACACATACATCTCAAAAAAAACTAAGGAAAACACATAACGAAACATAGAAGCAAAAGGGTGTTACATCTCGCCATAAGCATGCTACTGCGTTGGAACAAGGGAGACGTGTCTGTGGCTTGGCCATCCCCACGATCATAACGTGATTCATGTAACCTTAGTTCTAAATGAATAAAGCCTATCAATGATTCTACAAAAAACTAGGGTGGCATTTGATTTTGGTTGCATGATTAACATGATGATGCTAGACGCACCACGGAAATGTGGTCTTGGTTGGGAGAACCCTAGGCTAGGGGAGGCGACGAATACGTGGCTACTATTTTATGACCGTGTGTGTCCATGGTGTTTTGAACAAACAAGTTTACGAGTTTTATGTATAAACTAATTTATAAACCTGGGACATAGATGATTAGGAGATAGATGAGATATGGTTCTCTTCCTCCATATGTGTGGAACCACAAGACCTTCGATGTAGATGATGTATATATGTTTTGGTGTAGGTATTTCCATGCGAGGTTCAAATGTTGAATATATGTAGTGGCATTTGATTTTGGTTGTATGATTAACATGATGTCCCCTATATATGTATGTATAAACTACTTGTTGATCTGGAGATGATGATGAGATAGACGAGTTATGGCTCTACCCCCACCCCCATATGTGTGGAAACCACAATACCTCCGATGGAGATTTTTTTTAAAGATCCGGTGGTAGCCGGCTTTATTGATTTAGAAGAGAGCAGCGGTAAACAGGATGAATACGCAGCCCGTCGATGAGGCGAGCAGCCTGATGAACTCAACCACCAGGACGGCGCGTCTGCCATGACGAAGGTCCAATATCCATTGGTCGTTCGCGAGCGCCGCGGCAACCGTTCGGTGCTTGCGGCGGGAGTGCCTAAACAGCATGGGGAACTGGTCTTTGAGGGCCGCGTCTCCTGCCCATGTGCTCGTCCAGAATCCCTCCGATGGAGATGACCTGTGTAAGTTCTTGGTGTAGGTATTTTCATACGTGGCCGTCAGGTATTCTTTAGATTCGACACTATTGGATCGGCGAACCAACCGGTAAGAAGAAAACGGTTGACCCAGTCTCCTATCCCATTCCATCGGATATATGTGTGTGTCGAATATATGTGTGTGTGCACGTTTTTCATCATGTCATTCGTGTTCTTCGCCATCTTCTGTCTTATCACCCCATCTGGAGATCAAACCGTGAGATCGAGAACGACATAGATCGACTGTCTCATCACTGTGTATGTACTTATGTTTCAAGGCAAGAGTATAACCTAGTAGTTTTAAAGCAATGGGCACTCCACCACATGGAATCATATCGTGGGGCACCACACCCGCTAAAGGAGAAAATCACGTTGATACATCATGTTTAAAGGAAACTGTCGCGTGACCATGTACGACCTCCACTTGCTCCTATAGTATGGAATATGGAACAAAGGGTGGCAACCAGAGAGAGCGCTCGTCGATTTGATTGGAGTGGATGGAAATCGGAGTTGGGTGGACCAGTCTGAACAAGCGACGATGCCCCCTCTCTCCCCAGTTGTCAACAAAGATTGAGTAGGACAGCGAAACATATGATGCTTTTTTTCTTGCTGAAGCTTCAAATTGGGTGCTCTGGTGGCCTGGAGTTGCCGCTCAGAGCTACAAAGGAAATGTGGCATCACTTCAACATGGTGCTCTGCAAGGGTAGCGCCCGGAGGGGGCATTTGCGCCCCTGGTTGTTTATACGAAAACGATCGATTGAGGGGCTTTTCAAGAAACGACATCGAACCTTCCAGTTTTCTATGAACCGCTCGGTTCTTCGGTTTTTTGAAAACCCGACTGGTTAATTTTTGAAAACCCGACTGGTTCAACCAGCCTTTTCCTGGTTTGATTGCTCAATCGATTCAATGCGCTTAAAAAACCGTCGGGATCACCGGTTTCAGTATTTTCTGTTCCAGCTGATCCGGTCCAGATTTTTAAACTATGCTCCAAAAAAATATTTAAACGTGTATCTATACTTTGTGGAGGTAATTTTTATCCTTCCCGCTACAAACTCCCGCTAACCTCCAAATTTTTGGTCATGCATTGCGCCACAACTTAATCCTCCCGCTAAAATCCCGTCATAAGTACCGGCGATTATTTCTCTTAACAAATTCGATAGATTGGACCTGAGCTCTCTCGTCCTTCGTTCTCACGGCGTCATGACGGCAGCATCAGCGGCGGCGACACTACGGAACGCACCGGAATCCATCCAACAAAGAATGTCACAGGTTATTACTTCCTCCCAAATTTCATCCGCATATGCAAAGCCCAGCGCCCCCCTTTCCCCATAGATGGCCTCGTCGGAGAGATAATCTGCAATGCCCGCACTCCCCACTCCTCGCTCTCTCCTACGGCATGCCCGCATTGCCTTCATACTACATCAACCCTCGCTGGCGAACGACAAGGCAGTAGTGGCGGCGGCGCTCAGGCCGAGCTCGGAGATGGGCGTCCTGCTGTCGTCGATGCCGTCCGCGGCCTCGGCCACGGCGACCACGACCACGACTGGCTTAATTCTGTTGGCTCGATCCCCCCTCAGACTTAGCTTGTGCCCTTCCTCTGGTTCTGTTGGCTCAATCCCTCCCTCAGCGTGAGAAGTAGTTTTTCTGAATTTAGGTTCAGTTGGCACTTTGTTCTGAATATACGTTCAGTTGTCAGTACTCTGTTAGAAACTTGATGGTAATTTTCTTCTAAACTGATTTCATTTTAGAAGGAGAAATAGGGGTGTGTATTAAGTTAATTGAAAGTTAACAAAGAGACAACGCACCTTGGAACATTTTCCAGAACTTCAAAGTTTTAGTCTGTTGGCAATGAACGGCCAAACACAACCTTTGGCCTACTCTTTTTTCTAGAATAAACTATCTACTGTAGCTAGCTCTGAACCTGTCGTTGTGTGCCGCTGTTGTTGATAAACAACCAGGTTCAGGTTAGGTACTTATTTAGCTGTTTTCTTCCAAGTTTAGTTTTTAAGCATGTGTTCTGAATTTAGGTTCGACTGGGAGCTCTTCTAGAGAGCAGGCTGTGTTCTGAATTTAGGTTCAGTTAGCAGAAGTCTATTAGATACTTGGTGGTATTTTTGTTCTAAAATGATTTGATTTTAGAAGAATAAATAGTATCCTTTTTTCACAGAGTCCATGACAATGAAACTTGATTTTGTAAGCAAGTTTGATAAATGAGTCCATAACCAATCACTTAGGTAAAGCTAACAAGTTAAATTTTGTGAGAAAGTCTGAATCCCTCTGCCTAGGAGCTTCTCTGCACATGTACAGTACGTTAAGTTTCAGAATGGATTGAAAACTGCTTATTTTCATAGCCAGATTCATAGGCTGACCAAAGTGACTCTATTTTTGTAGTAATAGTCCCGATCATCTTATCTATGTTGACAAAACCGAGAGCTAGATTGAGATGCACTACATTGACTGCTGCTACTGTGTTAATCATGTAAATGAATGCTTGTATATTTTTTGTGCACCGTTTGAAAGCTTTATGTTGTTTTCTTGTAATTCTCTTCTAAACTGATTTGATTTTAGAAGAAGAAATAGTATCCTTTTGTTCACTGGTGACCCTAACAATGACCATGATCAGAGAAGATATCAGCTGTGCAAACCCGGATTTATGTTCACTTAGCACTGTGTCCTGCATTTTACTTTCAGTTAGCAAGTTTGGTAATTGAGTCACAGCCGCCTACATCTTGAGAAGATTGCAACTTTCTTCTCGTTAAATTGAGGCATTTAATAAGACATTCATGTGTGGACATAGTAGAATATAAAGAGATTTATTTCCTTGGTGACTCAGCGGATGTTCATACTGAAGGGCTTAATATTCTTTTGTATGAATTTATTTATTTTAGGGGTGTGTATGAAGTTAATTGAAACATGGTAAGCGATGAGTATATGTTAGTGGTTGTTTGTTAAAAGTTCATTAAGAATAAAAAGGACTGGGTAGTGATTATTTGCACTTAATTTGATGTAAGTGTGAGGGCAACTAGTATTTGGACTTAACTGATTTTCTGCACTTAATGATTTTCTAATTGCAACTTGAATGATTTTTTGCAATTAATTTGTATCTGCACTTCAGTGAGTAGTAACTCTGAATTCTGTTCCTAGTATTGCACTTGATGTAATTTTTCATCTACCAGGTGCAACAGTATTGTAAGGCAAAATGAGGTGATTGGTTATCTCTGCATATGGCCATAGGCAACACTACTCTAAATTCTTATGTGCTTGTGCTCTCAGGTGTATTTGAATCCCATTGTAATTATTCCATCGAGCTTATTCTTTATATGTGTTGATATGCATGTGCTTCTCATATATCTCAGTTAGTGATTGAACATGGTTTATCTTGGACATCTAATAATGTATGCCTGCTTTAAGTATTGCTTGTCTTCTGAAATTAACTCTAATTTTGATATTACCTACCCAAGGGCACACAAATTAATTCAACGCAACACAATGTTGGTGGGAGACCGATGACAATACAACGACATCGAGTGCAAGCTTCAGAGGAAAGAGATGATTCACATTACTCCTTTATGCAAGGTACACAACTTCCTTAATTGTTAACCATTGTGCTGAATGGTGCACATTTATAATGCTAAGTCCAGTAATTGTTCTTGTGTTCAGTAAGAAAAGGATCTGTTCTCGTAACAAGGATGGAAAGTATAACAACATACAAAAACCAACATGGACAACACAGATCTGGTAAAAACCTTATGACATTGAAGTTGTCTCTAGCATTTGATATAATGCAGAAAATCCTTGACTGCTTAATTTTCACACTTATTAATCCTTATACAGGAACTCAAGAACAATCTCACACTCCAGTGTCTGCTAATGACATGTGTGCACTGGATGAATGGCCATCCCATGCTTGCTGCAACCATGGCCAACTACAGAGTGGTACAAATTTTGGTTTATATTTGTGTCCTAGTTTCTTAAAACCAATTACCAAGTAATGCAATATTTCTTCTATGATTTGGGTTGTAGAAACTGATGGACAGAAGAAGAAGGGGTGAGGTGTTCTCAAGGGTTATAAATCATCTAAGAAGCGTTATGCTAATGGATCAGAAAAGCTTAATATTGCTTTCTCTGAAAATTTGGGTGGTACAGTAGGAGTGAACTACCGTTCGTTCCTCGATGATGTGGTAGTCATAATGAAAAGAAAGTTACCACTCATTGGAGTGAGAAGGTGGTCGGACATTCACCCTACCATCCATCGACAAATTGTTGCGGATATAATAGTGCGTACAACCTTTTTCACTCGTGTTATTTTTTTTTACCATTAATAATGCACTACTTAAGTATTTGCATTTGTTGTATGCATTACAGGACAGATGGGCATTGGAAGATACACCAGAAACATAAGAAAAAGTTCTCAAAATTGCGAAAGAGCGATATAGAGGCTGGCGATCAACATTAAGCTCCACTTACAAGGCATACAACACAGATGCTGCTAGATTGGCTAATGTGCCAGAAGATTTACAACGAGAAGAGTGGGAATGGATGATTGAGTACTTTGGCACTGATTCAAAATTTCAGGTAATCTCTAATCTCACTGTTTGTGAACTGTAACTTAGATGAAATGGCTTGTTTGACCGATTATATTTTGTTTCAATGAATGTACAGGAAATCAGCAAAAAGAACTCTGATAACCATAAGAAACAAAAGACAAAGCACAGAGTTGAATCAAAATCATACTCACAACTAAGTTTTGAGAAGGTATGAGCCTTAACTAAATATGTATAGTTCTTTTCTAACTATGCTTTCATGTTTCAAGCATCTCATGTTAGACTACTTGCTGAGAAACTTAGAAACTGGAGAAGAGCCGGATTGCATTGCTCTTTGGGAACTGACCCACAAGAAGAATGAAACATGGACTAACAAAGAGTCGCAGGATGTTTATGTGAGTAAAATGAATTATGATTATTCTATAGTTATTTACTGTTGTGCATCCTTTATGCTTCTTCATCTGATGGGATTGTACTTGTCGTATTTAGGACAAAGCATTCAAAGAGGTTCAAGAGAAAGAAAATGAAACTGAAGGTCAGATTTCAAGTGAACAAAGAAGCAATATTTTCCAGACTGCATACAAAGACACTCTGAAATGCAAGTCTTCGCAGCCTCGTGGATATGGATACATGGCCAAACCACCAAGTGGTTCTGAAAGGATTAGGTTCCAGCTTGAAGATCAAGCCCGTGCCCAAGCAGAGACCCAAAAGGTAAACTCTGAGCTCAGCCATCAGGTCACCGAATTACAAGATCAGTTACAAGCTGAACGTGAAAGAACACAAGAGAGGATTAACTTCGAGCGTACTGAGAGAGAAAACCTTGAGGAGAGGTTAAAAGAAGAGCATGCTGAAAGGGAAAAAGTGTTGGAAAAAGAGCGTGCTGAAAGGGATAGATTGTTGGAAGAGGAGCGAAAATCAAGATTGGAATTTGAGAAAAACATGATGGAAAAGTTTGCAGAGTTGAGCCAACAGATGGTAACCAAGGTGATTATAGTCATATGCTTGTGAACTTGCAAGATTTATTTTTCTCACTTGCCTTGCTAAAAGTGCACTTCTATTTGCAGACACCCAAAAAAACGACTGGCAAAGAAAATAGTAATCAAAACCTGCAAAATATTGTAAAGACCGCTAGTACTACTGGGGCTCTAGGTACAAGGCAGAATATGATTTCTCCAAATGTGCTCATACAAGCTGCAACAAAGAACAATAGAAATGTTTAGAGCAATGGTAAGTCACAACCTTCATTTGTCTTCATGTTGGCCTTTATTTGTTCACTTGTTGTTTCCAAAAGTTAACATGTTGTTTGGTTAGATGTTTTTTCTAAAGCCCACCAATTTCTATTGGTTCAAAACAATTCTAACATGGAACATAGACATTTTATTGTTGATTGGGAATATGATCAGTGTGGTTGTGAGCACTATGTTCACATATGAGCTGCAAGAATAATTTTCAAGTTTTATCTCTTATTTCTTGATGCTCGGAGAACTTGATGTCTTACTGAACTGGTAGGCTGAAACTGATTTTTTCCGGCGCTTGCTTAACTTGTTTGGTCTTTCTGTATCTGTGAACAAGTTATTGATTGGGTTTCCTCTATTCTCTGTACTTTTTGTGATAAAGTAATCAAACGCTAGCAGAATGCACTCTTATAAACCTAGGATGCACCCTCTTGTTCCATACATTGAGACCTAAATGTAGCAGATTTTTTACATACATTGATACCTAAATGTAGCAGATTTTTTACATAAATTGATACCTAAATGTAGCAGATTTTTTCAATGTATGGCAGGAACATGTAATCGGTCAATTTATTTCCCATATTATGTATAGCCTTTGTTACACAAAATTAAACTCTAGCCAAATGGTCTGGAATCAGCTATGAACTTAGTTATGATGCTAGCATGATTGTATAATTCTTTTTAGATGCGCAACGACTGGATTAATGAGCAAGATAAAGGCTTAATCCGGCACAATGGCTAGTGTTTACTTATGTGATGCACCATCTTTTGCATATCAATTACATAGTAGTATTATAGACTGGACTGGACTAATTATTTTTATTTCTTTATTGTAGGATTCAAACAAGTAGCTGGATTGGACTTTGATCACGCACAGTTTAGACTAGAAAGTTAATTAGGATGCTAAATTATTTTTGAGTTTCATTTCATGGATATTTGGTATGAGAATTATGATTTGTATGGTTTTGAATATTGTAGTTAAATGTCTATTTTTTTAAGGTTGCAATATGCTATTACCACAACCCAATTTCATTGCGACATGTTAGTACCACAAAAAATATATTGTTGCATCAAATCTAAGTCGCCACGCCTACCTGTTTTGTTGCACCAGGATGTTCCAACGAAGCACTTTATATTGTCGCAATAACTTGGCGCCACATATTTTTTGTATGTTGCGATAAATTTTTGGTGCCACAAAACTAAGTTTTGTTGAAATAGCGTGTAGCAACGAAAAATTTACATTGTCGCAGTAGCTTGTCGCTACAAACATTTTGCTCGGTGCGATAACTATTTGGCGCCACAAAAATAAAATTTGTTGAAATATAGTATTTCCACACACAATTTAAATTGTCGCAATAGTTTCTTGCTACAAAATTTTCTGCTGTTGCGATAGCTGTTTGGCGCCACCAAACTAAGTTTTGTTGAAATAGAGTATCGCCATAAAAAGTTTAAATTGTCGCAATTTCCTGTTACGACGACTGGAATGTTTGGTGCCATAGTTTCTTGCAACGATTGACTATTGCCACGGAAGAGTATGTGCCACGAAATGAGGGTTGTTGGCATAGGTTATTGCCACAAATGTCTATCACCACGAGCTACCAGTCCCCACGGTTATTTGAATGTTGCATTAAAACTATCTTCACAAAACTAATTGTGGCATCACATGAGTGCTGCCACGGGGGAAAATATGGCAACTTCCCATATGGATGTTGCAATAGCCAACTTTATTGCCACGTTTTCTTTTTCTTGGCGATAGCCTATTACCATGCGTCCAATCGCAGGAGCTGCCAACGAATGTCGTTTCCTGGAAATAGATACCTATTACCACAAATCGGCATGTATTGCGACGAACAGTTTTGTTGCAATAGACCCGAATCCTTGTAGTGTAATGTACATCGGGTACCACCAATAAATATACGCTTAAAAATTGCTTGAGAAATCAACAAGCCTCCTCGATACTAATTAGCAGACAAAGGCATCAGTTGAAATTTACTACCCCAGTTTCAATTCCAATGGAAGGAAGAGAGAGGCACTCGCGTGTGGGCTAATCTAATAGGGTATGCAAAGAGGATTTAGCACCCTAATTAAAAGAGAACATGATGTGAGCTAATTAAATGTGATCCTTAATGCATGCGCAAGAAGGAGGAGGGCTGACACCCTAATTAAAAGCAGGAAATCCATTAGTGCAAGTAGAAGGAGAGGAGGACTGGCACCGCTAATTAAAAGAAGAGCATGTGTGAGTGCCATTCGTCTGTTGTATATCATGGGCTAATTAAACGGGATAAAGAAAAAAGGGTCGATTGGTTTGACAAAAAAGAATAATTAAGTTAGGTTTCACAATGGAGTACAACTTGAATAAAATCCAAGATAAAGTATGAACCGTATTATTGGATTACATGTGAATAGTTTTTTTAGTGGAAATTACATGTGAATAGTTACATGCCATAATATCTATGCAAATTATGTAGCCATTTGGATACATTGGGCTGATCGGACAGGTCGTTGCGCGAGACTTAGAAAACTCGAAAACAATTTTTTGCTTTTGCATCCAAAAACAATTTATATGCTCACTGCTCTATAGAGAGAAACAACATATTATTGTGGCTACTTATTTCCTTTCTAGAAATTTGATTTGGTCATGGTGTGAAAATTATATTATTTTTTCTAAGTATTATCGTGTTAATAAAAACGTTAAATTGTATTGTACGATAGAAGGTGTGATTTTCTAATCGGACGGCATTAACATGAATTTGTGCTTTGATTTTCCATCGTGGAGCTTTGATTTGAAAAGGCATGGGATTCGATTGGTTGGAAGATCTTACCGGTGTACAATATTTTTGAAGGAAAATAAGGTGGTCGAGAGTTCAGGGAATCGGGAGATCGGTTGGGGACAATTCACATAGTTTTGATTGACGGTATCAAAATTTGAGGCTAAAAAAACTATATGTGGCATGGTTTTTTGTTTATTTTAAAATTAATTAATAAATGTCTTCAAAGTATAATCCTAAGGAATCACAGATGGGCGGTCGGTGCATTAGGGTGTTCGCTAAAGCTCGTGCTACATGGTAAAGATGCATGGAATTTTCCCGTTGCAACGCACGGGCATATTTCCTATATTATATATATACTAGCAGAAAAGCCCGTGCGTTGCAACGGGAGAAATAATTTCACGTATGCTTCTAGGGATTCATCTGTGCTACCTCTTCTTTTCGATTACAACACCAATGGTGGCCATGAGCTTAGTCATCATACTCTAATACACCACTTCGGGAGTCCTTCTCTACACGGATTTATAATTCTGTGGACTGGTAATGATGGTGGACGTCACCCTTATCTCATCTACACTTGGTGCATGCACCGTCGGTCCCCTCACTAACTTCTAATTCGAAAGACTTATATGATGGTGGACACCACACCTTTCTCATCTACCTTTGGTGCATGTTATTCCTACACTCCTAGAATCCACATCACTTGGAATCGAAGCCGAATCTGAAAGGTTTCATCGATGCGATGAATACCCTGCCCTGCTTCATCTTATAGGCGAAGGTCAGTTTAGGAGCTATGTATAATCCCAACGATTTATATTGATGGTGGGCACCACACCTTTCTCATCTACCTTTGGTACATGTCATTCCTACACTCCAAAAATCCAGATCAGTTGAAGTACATCATGAACATGGCATTAATTTCTATTGGCTCGTAAAGATCATGTATAAATTAAAGATAGTATGTCTCGTGAAGACTATGTAGCAACCATAAATTATAGGAAAATGTTTCCCTCCGGCGGGTCGATCGCGTCTCTCGCGTCGGTCGCTTGCGCGAACGCCACACGTCTACAGGAACTATCACATGGACCTGTCTCATCCAATCTCACTCCCCAACGCTCGATGCCATGGCCACCCCCTTCTCCTCGGCTGGTGCTGCGGCCCATGGCTATAAGCTCTCGGACGGGGTGACGGGGTCATTGAGGGGCTACGAAGGTGGTCCTCTTTTTCCTCGAAGCTGCCCTCGGGATGAAGCAACCAACGATGGCGAGCACGACAAGCCATGAAGGCGGCAACCCCTCCTCTCATGACTTCATGCCGGCAAGCCGGAGAGGCCTTCGTCAAATTTCATTGCTGGAAGCAGTTTCAAATTTGCTACGAGTGTCTTTCTTTTTTGCTGGAACCACCATCTAGTTTTGCTGCAACGAGTCAAATTTTCATTGAATTTTTTTGCTGCCATGATATTTTGCTGGAACCACGATTTAGTTTTGCTGGAACCGTTAATTTATTTTGTTTCAACTAAGTTTCTGAGATTTTTGTTGGAACCACGATTTAGTTTTGCTGGAACCGTTAATTTATTTTGCTTCAACTAAGTTTGTGAGATTTTTGTTCCTTCAGATTTTTGTTGGAACCACAATTAATTTTTGTTGGGACCGTTTTTATTTTGCTTCAACAGAGTACTGGAAACTTTTGTTGCTTTAGTTCTTTTTTGCTTGATACAACGAGCCAGAGACGAGGACGCCAGGATGCTACAACCATGGTGGCCCATGCTAGAACTTACTTGTGTCCGAGCTGCAACCATGGCGATCCCAGTAAGCACCGGTGTTGCAACCGGCGAGCGGCTCCGGCGAGTATCTCCAGCGAGCGGGGCAGCGAGGGGTGCGTGTGGGCGGCGAGGATGAGTCCCGTTGGCTGAGAGAGCGCGGTGTCCGACGTGTGCGTTTGTAGCCTTTCTCCTTTTTTATCGTGTTTTGATTTTTGTAGGCATGTTAACAATTCATCTAAGCGGTTAAAAGGAACTTTATCTAATGGCTTATATGGAACCGGCGGAAGCTAGCGTCGACCCGCCGGCACCTAGCGTCGTCCTAAATTATATGCCCTAGATTAAAGAAATGTAAACGTGTTACCTGAAGGAGTTGTTGGTTCTGTTCTTGCAGGCTGCGCTGCTGCAGGCTGCAACTCGTCATGTGTGAGCACCGCACCGCACGCCCGCCGTGGCCATCGTGCCGGACGCCATGTTTCCATTCCATCCGGCGAGTACCACGTAACTTAGTGCCTTCATCCTGCCAAAGGTGCCTGGATTCGTTTGTGGAAGACGTTCAACTCATGGAGACCAAGTACGCAGGATGTTAGGAATAATCACGATTAGGAAAGAACCAGTCTGATACGGACTTGTAGCCAAAACCGAATCAGCCTAGTATAGGTGCTATGTGTAGTATATATATACCTGTACAAAGCTCCCCTGGAACTCAACTCAAAGCAATAAAAAATCACAAAGGCTCGATATGAGCCTTTAGCGATAACTCTCGCCGTCTTCTGTTTGTTTGCTATACGTGCATAGGTAGCTAGCTACACCAAGGATCCATCCACCAGCCTGCTTAGGCACTAGTTCTGTACGTGTGCGTTGTGGCAGCCGAAAGTACAGGTTGCCGGACTTACGTCGTACAAAGTTCGCCGGAAAGTACTCGGCGTACGGGTCTGTGCTAACAATTGGTATCAGAGCTTGGTTGATCGACGTGATTTTCAGAAAGTAATTGCGAGATCATGTCGAACACGGGCAAGGATATTGTGGTGGCGCCAGCGGCAGCACCGATGCCGACGGTGGGGTTGTATCAATTTCCCCGCTTGGATCGTGAGGACTACGCACTCTGGGCGATGAACATGGAGGTAGCGATGGAAGGAGCTGAGTTCTGGGAAGCCGTCGACCCCGGCGGTGACGAGTACGAAAAGGGCGGCGCAAAGTATCGGAAGGATCGTCAGGCGTTAACGGCGATCTACTCCGTCATACCGAAGGATGTGATGCAACACCTCGTCGGAAAGAAATCGGCAAAGGAGGCATGGGAGACCATCAAGATTCTGCACCAGGGTCATGACCGTGTCAAGGAAGCACACCTTCAGTCCCTGATGAGAAGTTACGAGTGCCTGAAGATGGAGGAAAGCGAGACGGTTGATCAGTTTGCCGCCCGTCTCAAGACCATCGTTAACGGCATCCGCAACTATGGTTCAACCCTAGAAGAAGTTGCGATTGTCCGCGGTTTTTGCGCCCCGCGCCGGCACGCTACATCCAGATCGTCACATCAATTGAGCAATGTCTCGACCTGAAAACTCTCATGGTTGAGGATCTCGTCGGAAGATTCAAGGCACACGACGAGAGAATACGGCTCAATTTTGGCGAACCGGAGGAGAGTGAGCACCTCATGCTTACGAAGGCGCAATGGATCGCCCTGTCAAAAGAAAAGAAAGGCGGATCCACGAGCAGCAGCAAGAAGAAGGGGAAGCAACGCTCGGTGAGAAAGAACTTCACCGACTCGGACGACGAGGATGCGCCTGCACCACCGAGGAGGAAGTTTGACATCAGAAAAGTGAGGTGTCATAAGTGTGGCCTCCTCGGACACTTCAAGGCTGACTGCGAGGAAGCACCGAAGCAAAGGGCGCTCATGGCCGAGGAAGGCGACGATGGAGACATGATGTTGATGTGCGAGCTGGTGGACAAGGATGATCCAGACTCTCAAGCGTTGACTAAAGTAATTGTCACACTTGGGAAAGAGAAAGTTTGCCATCATAATCATGCTCCGGAAAATTGTGTCGATGCTAGAGACACAGAAGTTCTAACACTAGGCGAAGTTGTGGCGCCAGAAGACCATAACACAAGGCGTGACAATGTGGCCACGCTAGAAGAAGGCGATGACGTGGTGCCAGAAGACCACGACACAAGACACCCCAATGGGGTCGTGCCAGAAGACCATGGTGTAAGGCACGAATGTGTGATCGTGCTAGAAGCAGACGAAGACGTGGCGCCAGAAGTCCGCGCCGCAAGGCATCCCGATGGTGTCCCGCCAGAAACAAGAACTTTGGCAGGTTCAGAATCAAGAGTATCCTCTTCAATAACACACAAACGACGCGAGTTAGACATCTCTTCAGAGGAAGCGCCTCAAATAAAATCGGTGAAGATGAAGAAAGGGCAACGGTGTTTGCACATCGAGGAACCGGAAAGTTTTGAAGACGCAATTATGAAGGAGTGTTGGCGTCGTGCTATGGATGAAGAAATTAGGTCGATCTGAGACAACAAGACATGGGAGATTGTGGATATTCCCAACGACCATAAGGTTATTGAGCTCAAGTGGGTGTACAAAGTCAAGAAAGATGCCTAAGGAAACTTGGTGAAGCATAAGGCAAGGCTTGTAGCTCAAGAATGTGTGCAAGACCAAGGTGTGGACTTCGAAGAAGTGTTCGCTCCAGTTAAAAGGATGGAATCGGTGAGACTACTCATAGCTCTCACAGCTCAAGAATCTTGAAGGATACATCACATGGATGTGAAATCCGCGTTTTTGACTGGGGAGATAGAAGAAGATGTATATGTGGAGAAACCACCGGGGTACGTCCAAGAAGGAGAAGAGCATAAGGTACTGAAGTTGCACAAGGCATTGTACGGGCTACGACAAACCCTTCGGGCATGGAACATCAAGCTTGATAGTACATTGAATTCTCTTGGGTTTGAGAAAAGTCCACTGGAGCATACAATGTATAAGCGAGGTCAAGGAAGGGATCGTCTACTAGTTGGCATCTACGTCGACGACCTATTGATTACTGGAGCAAATGAAGAGGTGATTGCAAAGTTCAAGCTACAAATGAAAGAGCTTTTCAAGATGGATGATCTAGGGCTACTGAGTTACAATTTTGGGATTGAGGTACAGCAAAAGCCGGAGAGGGTCACGCTATCGTACATGTATATATAAGATCCAGAGCAAGTGGTGTTGAACGTTGACAACGAGTCTACAACTTTTCTACGCGAAGAACCAGTGCGGCATGATAGAAGCAAGCACATTGATACGATGTATCACTACATAAAGGAATGCGTAGAAGAAGGTAAGGTAAAGGTCAACCATATCTGCACCAATGATCAGCTGGCGGACATCCTAACCAAAGCTTTAGATCGAGAGAAGTTTTGGGACGACAGAAGTTCGTGGAGATGCGGAAAAGGATCGGTGTCCAAGCTGTCAAGTGAGGACATCGTGCTTAAGGGGGTGATTGTTAGGAATACTCACGATTAGGAAAGAACCAGCCCGGTACGGACTTGTAGCCAAAACCGAATCAGCCTAGTATAGGTGCAATGTGTAGTATATATATACCTGTACAAGGCTCCCCTATAACTCAACTCAAAGCAATAGAAAATCACAAAGGCTCGATACGAGCCTTTAGCGATAACTCTCGCCGTCTTCTGTTTGTTTGCTATACGTGCATAGGTAGCTAGCTACACCAAGGATCCATCCACCAGCCTGCTTAGGCACTAGTTCCCTATGCAAGCTACACCAAGGATCCATCGTGCTTAGGCACTAGTTCTGTACGTGTGCGTTGTGGCAGCCGAAAGTACAGGTTGCCGGACTTGCGTCGTACAAAGTTCGCCGGAAAGTACTTGGCGTACGGGTCTGTGCTAACACATGAGATTGGCTCTTTTGTGGAGTTGTTGAGCGCCGGCCTGTTTCTAGTTGGTGCATTCTCCTCTCCGCTGGTCGTCCCGAGGCCTCTCGCCAGTCGCCAGGAACAATGACTGCTCCTTCTAGTATGTGCCACTAATGAACGCTAAACTGTTCAAGACTCGTCGTACCTTGTTTCGCGTCCTCGTCGTCCTTCCAGTCCTTATCTGTCGACTAGTAAGTGTGCATGTGCAATGCACCTTTTATACAATATACATTTTTTAATAAAAAAAACTGAAATACAAAATATTGTTATGTTATTAATACTGTATTTTCAAAAGTGAGACATATTTGTGATCAAACACATGAATCATTTCATAGTGAAAACATGTATTCTTAATCTGCTTTTTTAGTGAGTTTTAATTTAGAAACCATTTAAACATATCTTATGTCCAACGATATAAGCACGTGTGTAAAGCACGATTCAAAAACATGTCTTCATATAAAATCCACGATCACATAATTGTATTATAACTTGTTACAAGTTTTTTAAAATCCATAGCTAAGCATCATTATTTATCTTATGAAGGTCCATATCTTGATGCGATCTATGATGCTTCTTTCAATGAATGGTATATTGTTTTGAGCTTCATTCTCTTCGTACTTTAAAATATGTTACAGAAACTTCTTCCTCAGTTGAAAAGCATCCTACATATGCATTATATAATATTTTTATAATAAAATAATATGAGATGTGTATACAAATGAGCAAGATGTAAATACTCACCCTGGGTATAGGAAAGTCTAGTTTTCCATCGCACCATGAATGCATGTAATTAAAAACCAAATAACCTGACATGGAACTGCATATATAAGATGTCAAATTATGGGTTGATTGAATCTATTAAGATTGTAATGCATTGAAAATATTCATACCCGTGTGATTTTGTTGGAACAAAAGGATTCTTGAATCTCCATTTAGAGATGTCGTACTTCAATTTAGGATTTGCGTCTTGGAGCGCAAGGTTTAGTTTGTTCACCACAGTGTTAAGTATATTTTTGCCCAAAGCAGGTATTGGAATCGGATCCAAAATAGAGATAACTTTTTCAATTGGATCCAAGACAAACAGAACAAATATCCCAAAAGTATCCCATGGCAATAAAATCTGCAATGATGCATATGTTTAGAAATAAATAAAATATTGATTAAGACAAAATAAACATTAGTAATGAATATTTAAAATCTTACCATATCACATTCTCCGATATGGTACTCATTGTTGTTAGGCCAGCTATGAAACAACTGTGTGAACTTGGCAATATCCATATTATCACGTTTATTTGGGTTTCGTGCATAGTGCGACATCGACTAAAATTAAAAAAATAGGAAAACATTAGTGTTATGAGGCAAAATATAACATGTGATTATAGTAACTTACACAAAAGTTTAGATCCATGTAATGAGCTGGAATGCCTCTGATAAGCTGAGCTTCGTGGCATGCTAGTATTCGCACTTCCATGTTAAAACAATCAACCTCCATGTATTGATCGTTTTTTAATATATATTTTAATTGTTTCAAATTTAGACTAATTGAATAAGGAAGAGAGCTTTTAACCCATTCGGTCCTGAAAAAATAAAATTTTGTTAGTTATAATGAGATAGGACAATTTATTAGAACATAAAATTAAATAAAAAAAGTATGACTTACTCCAATAAAGTGACATCATCAACCATATCGATGAACACACAAAGTTCATCCATTAAATCGTCGTTTGTTGGTTGGACAAACGGTGAAAGGATAAATGATTGCGAGATCAGTTCAATTTTTTATGGTGTGTTCTGTCTTTTGAAGTTTTCAGGGGGGGCTATCCAGAATCATACATTCCGTGGGATCTATGATGGTTCTATCATCATTTTCAAAGTCTCAATTTCTTATATTATCATCGTTTAATTCAGAATCCACTAAAATGACAGCTAATTTTTTTTCTAAAATTAGTCATCTGAACCTATTAAATAGTAACCAAGGTTAGTTCTGAAATAGTGATACAACATAGAATAAGTATAATGATATACAACGAAAAATACATGTGTAGGAATATCAGATAAAACATCTTCAGTGAAATATTCCATAAAATTTACCATCCACAGACCACAAGATGACCTGCATGATTACATAATTTAAGAATATTCGATAAGGATTTTTATTTTTTAATATATATTTATATATATAAAAACTCATAAAATCATCAAATGATCATGAGTGTTAGAAATCGCGATGATAAAAAATCGTATACACGTAGGTGAATTAAATATGCTCAGTAAACTCAGTAAAAATGTTTTTAAGAATAGAATTTTTCGTTTCTTTAAACAACGCGGAAGTCACTCACCTTCTTTACCTTAAAAAATAGTCACTCACTCACCCTTCCCGCTGCCCCCTCATTTCTTATCCATTCCCCATTGTCTACCTCCACAGCCGGCTCTCCATGGTGGCCAGGCCGCTGGTCCTCGAGGAGGCGCTCGAGCTCGGCGCTTGCCTGCGACGCAGGGGCGCAGGGCCACTCCTCTTGATGCACTCCCGGTCGCAGCCATGAGCTCCCCCACCCTCTACCGCGCTCTCGCGCACTCGACATGGTCTAGGTTAGTCTCTCTCCCCGACCCCGCCGCCTCCTCTCGGTGAAATCCGTTCGTCGACAGGTGCGGAGCCTCACCGTGTGCTTCGTTCGATCCCCTAGGTTTAGCTGCTCAGGGGCCATATCCCTCCTCCCGCATCCGCCTTCACCGCTGTCGCCTGTGTCTCGTGCGTCTCGACGGGCAATGGAGCCGGCAAGGTTCGACACTGGAGGTCCCTGCTCGCCAACTGACAGCCGATGTTCTTCGATCAGTAAAAGAGAGTAGCTTTCTTCCAAGCCAATTATTTTCCTTACATCCTCTAAGTTATGCCCGTGTTGATGATGTGACCCTTAATGGTTCAGATTTTCCCAAGGAGGGGAAGGAGGGAAGGAACAAGTCTGAGTCGAAGGTGCCGAAAGGAGGAGAAGGAGGTGCCGAAAGGGGATGTGAGCAACAAGTCTGAATCGAAGAGTATGTTCTGATTCTGAGTTGCATTGCAGAATATTTTCTATTGTTCTAAGAAATTCATGCATTTCCCTGAAGTGATGCTCAGGCATATTAGTTTACTAATTCAAACGTCCAGATTACGTTAATTCTTATTTGCATATGCATACTTTATTCTTAATTATGGCTTACTTCTTTTGTAACACAACTAATGCGAAATTTATAAAACACACATAATATCGATTGGTTTGAGTTTGGAGGTATACCCATCTGTCTGCAGAGGTCTCTTAATACACTCGTCCCTTGTCCATGTTGTGATGTTTACATCTTCCCACTTATCAGATTTAAGTTCGATTTGAAGCGATGCATATTCGAATACATTTTCCAGCCCTTTCAACTGTTGCATGAATAAATGACAGTATTAGCATCACAAGCGAAGATTAACATAAATCGTCTTATCAAAAGATGGTGTGTGGGACTAATAACTAACCATAGCGTTAAGTCTTTGCAGTGCATTCTTTCGCCTAGCGAGTCGAGCACCTGGATAAATCGGGCCCTGGCATTTATAATTGCTAGGTACCAATGAAAGTCTTCAATGTTTACTGGAACGAATATCTGAAAATTAGTTTTTTGTTAGTTTAGGTCCCATGTATACCAATATCCACCCTCGATTGAATTCATAGTAATATGTACGGAACTGAATCTCACCATATCATGTTCCAAATAAGTTGTAGCTCTCTTTAATACCCATATTGGTGCGTCATCCTTTATAGAGCTAAATTCCTCTATCATCTTGGAGATGCATGCATTCTCTAAGAACACACTTCCACCTGACCTCATCTGTAGGTGCTCTTTAGCACTTATGCAATGTATGTATGCGTCTATGATCTACAATATAAATGCACACCTTGGTTATAGATGATAAATAGAAACTCATGTTAAAATAGCATCGTCTTGTCATAAAGCTACATGTACTTACTTCGTCGCCAACAAATTTTCGGTGGTTAAAAGACGTACTAACTGTTTTTTGTGGAGATATGAGTCGTTGATGCTCACTAAATTTCTTTTATCGCTTGGTTCGGACATGATATTTTGAATCACAAACCAATCATCGCCAGTGCAGGGCATAGAAATTATTAATAACAAAGAAAATAAATGTAGCGTAAGCAGGGCATAGAAGGATTTGTTTGGTGCCTTCTGGAGCCACCACGTAGTCTTTTGCCTTCTTAGGTTTGTTATGCAGTCGGATAGGCTTTCCTGTGTTTGCGGGCATTGCCATCTTGTCCAATATACTTTCTGCCCCTTCCATGCCGGACGTTTGTGCTAATTCTTTGTTCTGAGCTGCCTCCATTTGTTCACTTGTTTCGTTGAAGGTTGATTCCTGAGAGCAACATTACAAACAATAATCCATATGCAGGATATAATATAAGTAGAATTAGAACTATTTGGGACATAGTTGGAAAAGGAAAACGATGCCTTTGTCACTTTGGAATCAGTGGACTTCTTGTTCTTGTTTTTCTCCACTTCATCTTTGTCAAGTATTCCGTTTGATTCTGCCAGCTTGTCCCCGCTAGTTTGTGCCCCTTCCGTGCCCGATGTTTGTGTTAATTCATCGTCCTGAGATGCCTCCATTTGTTCATTTGTTACATTGAAGGTTAATTCTTGAGAGCAACATTACAAAGAATAATCCGTATGCAGGATATAATATAATTAGAACTATTTGGGATATAGTTGGAAAAGAAAAGATGCCTTTGTCACTTCAGAATGAGTGGACTGCATGCCCTTATTTTTCTGCACTTCATCTTCAACAGCTATTGCATTAGATTCTACCAGCTTGCCCCCTAATATAGTTTCTGCCCATTTGACGCTGAATGGTTGTGCTAATTCCTCATTCTGAGATGGTTGCATTTGTTCATTTGTTTCCTTGAAGCTTAATTCCTAAGAGCAACATTACAAAGAATACTCCGTCTGCAAGATGATTAGAATTAGAACTATTTGGGATAGTCGAAAAGAAAGCATGCCTTTGTCACTTCACAATTGTAACAGCCCAGATTTTGCGAAAATTCAAAAAAAATTGTTTTCGGTGTGAATTGTTTGATTGTCTGATTTGTTTGCGGTGTTTGCATCCTCGATTTATCGATCGGCGATTATTTCCCCCCTCTATTCTCGTATCGGACGGAGACCGAGCCTTGCCACCCTGACACTCGACCTTTGCGACACCGGGTTTCACCCGATCACCGTCGCGAAAACCCGCACAAGACCAGCCGCAGCCAACGAAACGAAAAACCCCGTTTAATAAGTAAACGGGATATTTTTATAGCGCGCAGGAAAGTGTTATCGGAACGGTTCTAGCGCGAGGTGAACGCCGCCGGCTCGACGCGCTGATCGTGCAGTTCGAAGTTTTACCCGAATCGGAGTTCCTGCGGACCCCCGGCGGTCAGAAACGTAAACACCGCGCGCGCGAGAGAAAAACCGGGGATGTTTTTGCAAACTGCCACCCACTTGGGCTATATAAAGACCACCACACTCCCACCTCTTTCTAGGGTTTCCCTAGCCACAAAATTGCAGCCACCCCCTCACAATGTCCAGATCTGGCACAAAAAACCCCATTTTCGTCCAAACCCTAGGCCCCTCTGATCTGGACCGTCAGATCCGGAGATCCAACGGTCCAGATGCGTCCCTAGTCTCTCCAGCCTTCTCTCTCCAATCTCTCCTCTCTCTCCCGTGGACGTGCCCGAGCGCCGCCGTGCCCTGGCTGTGCGCCGCGCTGCCGTGAGCCCGGCCGGCGAGCTTCCATGCTCCGATGAGTCCCCTGATGTGATGTGCCTCCTTCCCTCCCTCTCCTCGCGCTCCTCCTTCCCTCCTCTAGCCTCACTGTTGCCCCACCCTCTCTGCAGATCCCTGCCGGAGCTCCACGCCGCCGCCGCGCCACGGGAGTCGGCCGAACTCGCGCCTCGCCGCCCCGGGGAACCCAGCCACTGGATCCGACCGGCCACGTCCTCCCGAGCCCCCCTGCACCCCGTCCCGGCCTTCCCGAGCCGTCCTCGGCCTTCTCGCCGTCGCGTCGCCCCTCGCCGGGGTTGTCACCGGTGGCCGCCGCCAACCGCACCGGCAGGAACCCGATCTGGATCGGGAGACAGCCCCACCTGGGCCGGTGCGTCCCTCCACAGCCCAGGACGGCCCAACAGCTAACCACCGCCCACCCCTGCTCCATGGGCCAGGCCCACTCAGTGAGCCGCCCCCTCTTTTCTTTTTTTTTCTCCTGCGGTAGTTGGGCCGGCCCGATAGCTAAGTAGCGCCCATGGGCGACTTTTTTTTTATCTTGCACCGCCTCTGGTTAGCCCATGTATAGTAGCTTTCGGCCCAGTAGTTTATTTTTCTTTTTCTGGTTTAATAAAATTTACATATTGTGTTATTTTTTTGCGGTGCCCGTATCTTTTACCTCGTAGCTCGGATCGCGACGCGTTAAACATGAAAATTGCTTAGAATTATGTGTAGATTAATAAAATGTGCTCCTTTACCATGTTTGATTTTGTTTACGTGCTGTTTTACTGCTAATTACAACTGCTTGCCACTGAAAACTGTAATTGCCATATCTTTTTAACTGTTGCTCCGATTAAAATGTTCTTTATATGTAACTTGACTAGAATTGCATGTAGATTGTGTTTTTGCTGCTCTTGCTTGCTAATAAATATGATAAAATATTGTTTAGGACAGAACATTACCAAATTCCATTTTATCGTGGGGTCTGCAATAGTTGCCATGTATAGGTTTTACCCCCACTTAAATTGACTAGCATAGATAGTTTATTTTGTGCTTCACCTCTTGTCATGTTTGTGTGTTATGCCATGCTTGCTTGAGTTGCCATGTTAACAACTTTTGATCATGTTGTGTAGCTAAACAACTTGAACCCTTGTAAATGTGCGGTATCGTCGTGTGTGACGAGTACTCCACTTAAACTGTTAGTAACCGCTCTCGACGGTAGGTGCGATGTCTCGTGTTGCCTTCTTGTTGATGCTTGATCGTGATTGCTTCGTAGTAATAGAGTGCTTGCTCGTTGATTGCTTTCCAGTGTTTACCGTCTTGTGTGCTTCCGCGGGTACCTCTCGGAGACGATGCGAGCTTGCGATCAACTACACCTTCGGAACCCGACTTATCAACAGGCAAGGACTATACATTACTTATGATACATTCTATTTCAACCAGCGGTTTGCATGCTAGTATAGGTTAGGTTCGATGTTTGATCCTACCACATGTTTACAGCCTCTTTCAAACCGATACAGCCATGTCCCCTCCCAGCAAACCATGTACTGTTATGTTACTATTGCTCGTTGCTCAGCCCCTGCTTAGTATGCAATGCTTAGGATGCTACGATGTTACCTTGTTACTCCTTGGCTTGGGATATCACATTATTATATTGTTGTTGATGATATGATTATTATAATGTTGACTATATTTGACGAAGGATGGAAGGTCTAGGCTATCTCGCCCCGACGTTTTGTTCCATTCGAGTCACCTAGGACCCAAGTTCCGGGTAATGGTTTTAAGACTGAGCGTGCCTAACCGCGTGTGGGATTTTATGGGGTCCCCTTTTCTTACCTACCTAGCTTCAAACATTTCTAGTGGTGGCCCAAGCTGATTTACCATTTGAAAACCGTGTGTGTGTCTGTCGGGTAGCTCCTGGCAGATATTCTTTAAAACAACTTGGGCCAACGGAGACATGGTTTCTTTGTTGGTCCACACCTGGAAGCTAGGGGGCTGCCCACATCTGTTTGGGTAGCTAACCCGACCTCGTCCAGATGGTAGAGGCCGATTCGAGAGCGCGGACGGCTTTTGAGTTGGATGTCGACTCACCGGGGGTCACCCGGATTTGTGCGTTGTTAGTTAGAGGGACCTGTCGTTCCGGATCTCTTGGGACTAAATGATAAAATGGTTGCCTATCATGGGTAGCAACTGAGAGAGATGGGCGTGCGTGCGGAGCCTTGTAACGGGCAGTTGGTACACCCCTGCAGGGTTAAATCTTTTCGAGAAGCCGTGTCCACGGTTATGGACGACTTGAGACTTACTCCTTGTTCATAGACAACAACAACTGAGATAATCTGAATATAACTTGATCAACGTGTGTGTGCCTTGACTGCTTCTTCTTCGTCGGGATGCGAAGAGGAGGACAAGGATAGGATAGGTGTTATGTTTGCGTAAGTAGCTGATAGCAAGACTTGTTGGAGGTGATTCCTCATCGAATGCTTGGCTTCTTATCTTACTCTCTAGATCGTTAGCCACTTCATAAATGCTAGTGCGGCAGCAACCTCACCACTTACCACATCCTTACCGTAAACTACTAGTTGTCCTAGAATGACGAGTGATGAAGTCCTTGCTGGGTCAGATGACCACTACAGTTGGATGCTGAGTACCTCTGTACTCATGATACTACCCCCAAACTCTTTTCAGGGTTCTGATCGACAACATGTATGGTGATCGACGTTCCACGTGGAGACTCGACGACGACTAGTTAGGCGGATCCCGACGGAGGCTCTGGACCCGTGTGGTTATGGGGATCGATGTTTTTCTCTTTGCCACTAGCATTTGAATGTAGTTTGTACTCAGACATGTATCTTCCGTTGTTATATTGTATTAAGGCAGTTGTATGCCAATTATATGAGATGGTGTATCCTTGTATCTGTAATGTTGTGATATCATGTTGGAAATCCGGGGCGTATGACTTTGTCATATGTCGCGGTGGGACCGGTATGTGCTTCGTCCCCGGATCTGGATGGAAACGTCTAGATCTGGAACGGTGCCGCATATCGGGTCTTACAACAATCAATGGCATGCGTGATATTCTTTTTTCTCTACTTCATCGTTGTCATCTTTTCCACTTGATTTTTCCTCGCTTAGTAACTTTATTCATCTAATAAGAATAATAATGACATGTCAAAATAAAAAAATCCTTTGTTAACTTATGGTTCTTATGCTTGTCTTAGGGTATCACCTCATCAATCTGCATATTTTCTGTATCATCCATGACGGCTTGTTCTTCTATTGGCTTTGTTGACTCGGGCTTCATATCCTCATCTTTGGTTATCATACCTTCGATCTGCATATTTTGTTTATGCTCGTCCTTGCCTCCCTTGTCGATGTTTTCCTGAAAACCCAAGCACCAAAATATGAGGGGGTGGGGTTGGTGGCAGAACTTTGGAGATGAAAGTGTCGTTTTGTTGATATAAGATCTGATGAAAGTTCTTGTTTCTCAGAAACTTTCAGGTAGTGATTCCTTTAATTTCAGGTATTGAGTATTATCTCAAGGAATCGAGTGGCTGTTATAATAACAATTGGACTATTTAGTAATTGAAAATTTCCTAGGTTACACAGAGCATCTTGGTAATCATGCAGGGTAACATAGAGCATGTTTATTCAGTTACTTGGATATCCTCTGGTGACTATGTTGTTTTGTAGATGTGAAATCGTGAATAGGATGAATACAGAGCAGTATACCATGATGATAGTGGATTGATCCGCATAGGCCATCGGGGACTGTGGTGCAGACATGGAGGACGAAGGTGGTTCACCACGGACAGGTGTATTCTGCAAGGTGGAGAGACTTGCGGTCGAGGAGGCCGGCACGGTGGAGTGTTGAGGATGCGGCAGCGAGTCGCGAGGATGGAGGAGAGGTGGAAGGGAAACCCTACGGTGCAAAACCCTTTGATGGGGAGGTCGTTAAGTTTAGGCAATATATAAGGCATATGTCACGGCAACGACTTCCTTAGTTTGAGGAGGGAAGGGGAGGAAAGGGATCGTCATAGAATCTCATGCCCAAGTTTTCCTTTGATTTATATATCAGGCCTCATATTTTTTTGCTATTTTTAATACCCCACGCACACAAAATTAATAGTTATTTTCGTAATACATTTTATACACAAATATTGGGTTCGGCCAAGGATAACGTTTCTTTCATTTTCCATGTGCTTTCTCTTAGCATTGTTTTGAGGGGTGAAGCACAATTTATTTTATTCAACTAAAACATGTTCTGGGATACATACGACTTCAGGAGAATTACTATCATATCGTATGTATCAAGAATACGTGCTTTTTCTTAGCTTTTTATACAAAAAAAGTTTACCTTTACCTTTGTCTACAGAATGTAGTGAGATCTAATTCTTTTTTCCTTTTATTTCCAGTTTTTTTATACCTTGGTGGCCGTGCTAGACAGAATGGGGCAAGGAAGCTCTTGGGATTGGTTATATCGTAGGATTAGATTTTATGGATAAACCATAAAGTGAGTTTGATAATTTTGTTTTCTTATTATTCCTACTCACGTGTAAAACATCGCAATGGATAAACATATGGCTAGGCTGCGTTTTAGTACATCCAATGTTCAGCAAAGCATATAATTTTTTAAAGACTGTTCTGGTCTGTGTGCATCCTTGATGAGGCAATAAAATACCTATTACAATCCAGAGGCCTGATTGGCGCATGTCAGATCATCGACCAAACAACCGCATAAATAAGGTATAATTAGTCACAATATTACAATAGCCATGGTTCACTATCATTTAGTTGTTGAGCTCATCGTAGGTGTTGCCCTAAACACCACCTCTGTAGCTGATTGTTCTCGTTTACATTGATCTGCCGGCCTAATCTCTTTATATTTGTTTCTTCAATGTCATTTAGCTCAGAAAATGTCATTCCCCTTTCCATGCTACATACTGGTTTTGATAAAAAGCAGTAGTTAGAAAACAAATAGCATTATCTCAAATACATGATATGCCAAATATATTTCGTGAGGTAGAATTCTAAAAGTAGCTATATTATACTCATACTCACTGTAAATTGGTTGGTTCAGTTTTCTTTTTGGTCTGCGAGAGACATGCTATATTCAAAACTAATTGAAGAAGCATGTATTTCCAACATACGTGGTCATCTTCTCTTGGAAGTGATGCTACTGCATATCCACTACTATGTTACAAAGATAAGCATGTGGTCCCTGCAAAGTAAGTAATAATCATGAGTATTCAGTAACTTTAATTAAGAACTGGTTAGAAAACATGGAAGTGAAAAAGGGCAAATATCCTTGAATAATATTTGGAACCAGGTTTACAGTTTGGCACATCTAGCCTAGAGACCAATAACCAAACCAAAATAAATATTAGGAAGTCACATGGATGATATACAGTTCATATACAATAACATAGTACGTGCAAAGAAATAATGTAATAACGCACATGCCTCGTCTCTCCGAAACATCTCTGTAGACAATGTTCTTGGTGCTTTTCCCGGATTTATCAACCTCCTTGTTTGGCTTGGCCAAAATCCGTGTCGTCTCTCTCGACACTCCCCTTGACAATGCATGCAACATATAGATGACCATGTGAGGATACTGGCTCGGGAAGGTAAATACCAACGTTTGGTATGATCTGACCCTGCGTCTTGTTAATTGTCATCGCAAAACTCAAGCGGATGGGGAATTTTTTCCTCTTAAGTTTGAAAGGAAGTGAGATGTCCTCGGAGGGCGACATAGGGATCCTAGGTATGAACACCCTCTTGCCAGCATGTTGACCACCAACAATCTCTGCGTCGATTGCATTATCCTGGAAGGTTCTAATCATAAGATGTCAGAACCCTCTGTTAGGTATGTGATAGGGTTAGCAAGTAACTTTGCATCATGTTAAAATTTTCAAAAGAAATTAAAATGGGAGAGAGAACACCCCCCAGATGAATTTAATTCAAATGGTCAGAATAAAAGTTGCTCCAAAAATTCCTTTTGCATTTTTTAAAACTCCCATAAATGAGTGTGATCACATATCAAGTGATGTGGGACCAACCCCATGCTCATGGATTTTTCAAATATACAAACAGGAGCTTGGATTTAAATTTAAACCCCTATTTGAATTAAAGTTCAAATTATTTGAATTTTAAAAGTGCCCAAACTTTATAAGTGGCTAGCTATATATATATTGTGAGGCCATATAAAAATTTGGGGCATTTTATAAAATGGCTAGATATTTTATTTAGCAGGGCAAACAAAGTACATAAAAGAAAACAGAAATAAATAAAGAAAAGAGGCTCACCTGGATCTGGCCCAACTCATCCCCTAGCCGGCCCAAGCCCACCTCCAGTCTTGGCGTCTTCCTCCCCGAGCCCACAAGTTGCTCGCTGTATTGCATGCAGACGCCGCCGCCGCCCCCTTTCCACGTCCTGCTCACCGTGGACGTCCCCGAGACATCTAGACGCGCCACGGAGACGCCCTGCACCTCCCTGGTCACTTTCCCCCTCTCCCCGTTCTTCCCCGTGCTCTCCCTCCACGGATTTCGTCGCCGCCCGAAGGCTCGCCGGAGCACTACCGTGCCCACGCGCAGCCAGAGACTGCCTCAAGCCGCGCCACCTTGTCCATCTGCTCCGGCGTCATCCTCTCTGTCGAGACGTGCAACCAATCGAGAAGAAAGGCCCCTGGACGCGACGCTAGCTTCATCTTCCCCAACTCCGGTCGTCGACCGTCGCCGTTCAATTACTACTCCATTGCTGACTCCCAGGCCTCGCCGTCACTGCCTTTTGCTTCAGGGTGAGCCCCTTGTCCTTCCCCGCCCATCCATGGTTCCCGTTTGCTCTCTAGCGTTTTTTTCCATGGGAGCCGAAGCATGCCGCCGCCATGGTCGATGCCAAGCTCGCTCCCGTGCTCCCAAGTCCTGCCCAGCGCGCGCGTTTGGCTCCTGGAGCTCGTAGCTTTCTAACGCGATGTGTCTCGCTTCAAGCCGTGCACCACAGCCTCGAGTGCAACCTCGTCGTACCTCTGCTTCCGCCGGAGAGCTCGTCGCCGTCCTTCTGGACCTCCCGTGACCCCCTACTACCTCCAATCGATGCGGGAGACCGAGAGGAACATGCTCGTGCCATCCAATCCCTCCCCCGTGCCCTAGAACGGAATCCCGACGAACTCCGGCGAGCAACAGTGCTGCCTCCGACGACCCCCTCCATTAGCCCTAACCCCCAGCTTAATTAACCCTTGGACCCACCCCCCAGTGACCATGACATGTAGGCCCAGCCCCCTGGCTAATCCCTGGGTTAAGTTTAAATCAAATTAAACAGTTTAGTTAAACAACAGTCACTTACAGGTGGGACCCATTGGTCAGAGGCCCCCTGACGCCAGCATGACCTCATGCTTGCGCAATAATTGGTTTTCCAATTTAAAAGAAATTCAGAAAAATCCAGAAAATGCAATAAACTTTGGAAATTCATAATTAATTCATACTAACTCCAAATTGGAAAAATAATATATGTAAAACTATCAGAAAAATGCAAGGATTCTGAATATGGAATTTGTTTTCATGTTTGACCATTTTAAAATGGGTGAACAGTGGCATATGTGCATATGGATCCTTTTCAAATTCAAATTTGGAGTGATTTTGCAAATGACTTTGAAACACACTTCTTTTAAATGGTTTCATCCACACATCAGGGACTTTACCTCACCTTTACAACATCACTTCATGCTCAACCTTTTCAAATGAACATTCATGGTTTCAAATGCATTTGAAATTCATCGCAGTAGTTCGGAGTTCTGGTAGGTCTGTGGCACGGTCTGCAAAGTGGAAGAACGGCTATTCAGACCGGCTTGGGACCCTGCACACATCTTCTGGGACCACATCGGTAAATCGGCCGGGTTCACGATGTGGAATCCAGCCCAGATAGGCGTCTCCATTGGATTTGAGTTGGCTGTGAGGTAAAAGTTGTGGAAATTATCCTCGCCGGCACCCGCTTGAATGGTGTCGAGGCCAAGGCGGTAACTGATAGTTTCATGTGTGTAGAAGTACACCCCTGCAGGGTTAATAAACTATTCGAATAGTCGCGTCCGCGGTAAGGGACTACTTAAAAAACTGTGCTCGATTATTAGACAACTTCAATGGATACTTATAAAACTTGCCAAGATAAGCGTGACTGCTATGGCGTGCTTTCTCGTGGGGAGTTGAGGAAGGCACCATAGTGGTGTAATTGGTTGGAGATTGTAGTGGACGCGTGTACGCTTCTTACCTCAAGTCTGGTACTCGTAGTTCAGGACTAGCCAAGTCAAAGCTGGCTCTTCTGCTTATGAACCCCACCTCCTTTTACCTTGATACATGTGCATGAGTAGTATAGTTCCTACGTAAGTCTTGTTGAGTACGACTTTGTACTCACGTTTGCTTATTCTATGTTTTAGATTAACCCACTAACCCCGAAGGTGGATTCTTCCTGGAGCTCGATGACTGAAGCCAAGCTAGTGTAGTCCCAGTCAGACGACTGGTCCCTCGTGGAAGGGCTTGTTTATAGACAAGGCTTCTCTAAGCCATTTGTTAAACTTGTCTGTACTCAGACCTACTTTGCTTCCGCATGCTTGTTGAAATGTTGGATCACGGTCTCGTGATCTCTGTGTGCACTCTGTAAGAGTTATCAATAAAGTTGTATACTTTGTAGAGAATTGCAATGATACCTGCTGTTCATACTAGACATGTGTGCTGCGTGTATGATTATAACATGCATGTCTTAGTATGGGTTTTCGAGACCTTAGTTGTGATCTGGCTGGCGGTGTTTTATACACCAAGTGGCCCTTAGATGTGTGCAGCTTGGGGAATCGCGATGCGATTTCTCGTGACTCTGTCATGTGCACACTTTGTTGTATGATCGAGCCCGCCCTAGACCCCGACTAAGTGATCGGGCTGGAGTAAGTCTATGTAAGGGTTATAATACAATCGATAGTATGGTTGAGGCGACTTGTCTATGAGTATGGGAGTTCACCACCCATATCATTTAGACTTGTGTGCGGACGATGAGGACCCATCTCAGTTGATCATCCGGCCTGGATGGGATGCCCCTCACGTTCGATGCTTTCCGAGAACGTTCTGTGCTTGGCCTTGTCTGCTTAGACAAGTGGGTACGGTTCTCGGCTCTCCATATGATTGTGTTGTAGCGAGTCTTGCATACGCTAACCCCGGGTCCCGACATAAGCCGTGTTCCATTGCATAGCCGATTATGAGGGTCGAGGTTCCGGAGCAGAATAACCGGGCAGTTGACCTTTAATGTCAATACATGCGGAGGCAAGCCATTTTGTGTGATCGAGTTCAGAAAATCAATTGTGTAATTATTCTGCAAGTCATCCTCGATTGAGTCGAAGCTATGGTATAACTTTTCTTCGCCTGGAAACCTATAGATCATCTTTTCATTCAGGTCATCGACATGATTGTTCTTGGTCGAAAGAATAGCACGTGTGAGATCATGTACTCTCTCGATCTAGCATTAGCATGCAACGATGGAAAGACATCTTCGATGAGCGTGTTAATAGCTTTTTCATCCTCGGTATAGCCGATCACAATGTCATCAGGGAGACGTACATAGTCATCACCAATTGTCTCTTCAGTTCCATTGCCGATGCTTAGGAGGTATTCGGAGAACCAATGATCAGTTTGTGCACGCATATTGCGCGTGAGGCGTATCTTCCGGGTCTTCTCCCACAGATAGGATCTCAGAAGTGTAGCATCCGTGATCTGTCCTCTTGTTCCACGTGTCACAACGGGAAGGACCTGCCTGAAATCCCCACCAAAGACGACGACTTTTCCCCCAAACGGCAAAGGACAGTCCATTATATCCTGAAGTGATCTATCAAGCGTCTCAACTGCTTGACGTTTTGTCATAGCCACCTCGTCCAAAATTATCAAGGATGCCTGTTTAAGAAACTACACATGCTATTGTCAGTGAGCTTGATTGGAATTTTGAACCTATAGTGCGCAGTCCTACCTCCGGGCATTATCGATGCTTCTATACCTGATGTAGCAGTTGTAATCGCTATTTGGCCCATGGAACGCACCTTTGCAAGCAAGGCCTTGTACAAGTAAGTCTTCCCAGTGCCTCCCGGACCATCAACAAAGAATATCTGGCTTTTTTGGTTCATCACATGATCCATTATGTCATTAAAACCAGCCAACTTCTCATTGTTCAAACTGTTAAATAGATCTAGCTGTTCTTTGTCCACTGTGACTTGCCTCTCCTCTATTACCTCTCTGTACTCAACGTCATAAGAACCATCGGTCTCAACCAGATGTGGAAGTCCATAGCTTGTAATATCCTTTCCCATGGATTGCAACATATCCCTTATATCTCGAAGGACCATCTTCTCAAGTGTTGCCTCATTGGATTGATTACGACAGTAATCCTCACACATCGATGCTAGATGTTTGTCCCACATATTTCGGATATCTGTTGCCTCGCAGAATACCAGTATAGTCGCGAACAACCGTCTTAGGGCACAAGGCATCTGAAATGTGGCAGCCTCTGTCATGCAATCATCAAGTGTCCTATCATGCTCAATGAGGCCTAAGTGCTCACATGCCTCCCTGAAGGAACTGCATGGCTTGCCTCTTACTGTTTTTAAATCATCAAATGAAGTGGCACCTCAGACATGACTTAGGAGCACACACAAGTAGTATCTTTCTCCTTCAGCGGGATGTGCATACACAAGCCTTCCAATCTGTGATCTCTTATTTCTTCTATTCTGCCACTTTTTATTTCCGGCTATCCATCTATAATGTTCTGGAAATTCTCTGTACAACCATTTCCGTGCCTCTGGAAACTTCCGGTTCATCTCAAAGTACTCGGTAAGCATGGACCTGGATGAAGATGGTCGAGCGACAACATCTTCTATATCATCAGAAGCTTTAAAGGATTGTATGCATGTTTGGCAAATGAAGCTGGAGTTGTAGCACAGATGGACTGACACCAAACATTTTAAAACCAAAAATCCTATAAATAGCCTCAGGAGGAGATACATAGCGTGCATCTCTGTATTGTCGGATTTCATTGATGATTCCACCATCATTGATTATATCCTGCTCGAATGCAAAGGATGTTCGATCATGCCCTTTTTTGATGTATTTGAACAAGTACTTGACTGCCTTGATGATGGAGTATGCTTCGACATTAATGTGGCAGTTGTATCGCATTAGCAAAAAAGGGTTGTAAGGGACCACCCATCTATTGTCCAAATCTTCTCCTCTGATCCTAACTCCACGCCCATCATCCTTCCTCCTGTAGATGGGATATGAGTCTTTCCCTTGTTGTGTGGCATTGCAAAATTCTCGTGGGTAATGAAACCGACACTTCCCATCGATCATGAAAGGAAAACTTTATCTCAACTCACCACAAGGTCCGTGCAGCATGTGTTTCACGACCAGTTCATGTAGAACAGGGTGTTTCTCTTTGTCGGGTATCTCTGCAGATATAACTCGATCATAGTCATCTAGGGTTGTTAACTTGCTTTTTGCTTTCATGATTAGAAGTATATGCTCATGCGGGAGACCTCGTTTCTGAAACTCCGTGACATGCACATAAGCTGCAACTTCCCCGATATGCTTACCCTTAGTTAGTAAGTCCATCATATCCCGTTGTTTCGCTTTGTATACTCTTGCCACCAGGTTTGGACGGTCTTGTGGCAGTTGGCCAGGCAACAGTTGCTCGGTTATCTCATCCCAGTACGGATTGCAAGTCATCATGATAAAATAATCGGGTTTACCCCACCGTTGGACTATTGCCATTGCATCCAGGAACCTCCGCTGCATGTCGCGATCACCACCAGGGAATGTACGTGGAAGCACGATTCTCTTGCCAATCCGATCAGCGCGGGCCTCGCCAGAAACGACAGTGTCAACAAGACCCTTGATAGTTTGAAGCAGTTATATCAAAAAATGGAACATCTACAATGTCGGTTTATAATGCGAACTATTAGAATAAACACAAGAACGTCAACTGGTACAGATCTACGCGTATAACCTTTTGATTCTCCGGTTTTGAGTACCATTCAAGCCTCATAGTCTCAATCTTAATATACATGTCAATAGCCCACTGTTGAAAAAGGCGGCCCCCGAACAAGATAATGTTAAACAACTTCTTCCTGACCATCAGCTTGAAGCAATAGTACTCCCGCGCACTAACAAACTTTCTAGATTGGGTTGCATTCACTTCATTGTCACCAAAATCCTCATCAGGGTTATCCTCGTTCTCATCTACAAGATTGATAATATAAATATCAATATGACGGCTCATAATGATCGGCAACATAAGAATAGAATAATAAGTAATGATGATCGGTACCTGCAGGTAAATCAGCGGCATGGTCTTCATGTGGTGCAAAATTTCCAACTTGTTCTCTTTCTGTAATGAAGTTTCCATCTGAAGATAGATGAATGAAAACATAATTTGTTTTCGTAAGCTGTTTTCATTCAACATTTATTTAAATTAATAATGAATATCATACCTGTATATAATAATCCAGAGGCTTGGTTAACTTGTGGTGCAGAATTATCCGCTGCATGTTGGGTCATATCATCGGGGGCCTCAATATATGGCATCCAACGATTCCAACCAGTCTTCCCACGTGGGAAGAATAGTGGATATGACAATGGGTCGTAACACCCATAATATTCTCTAATATACAATGGTCGGTCTCCTTTTTTTTCATGCACGACTACACTTCTATCAAAGCAATTTTGTGGGTCACTCCCTTCAACCCATATTGCAGCCACCTGAGAAGTTGTTGGGCAATTATCCTGACGTTGATCTAACTTGATATCTGTGTTTAGTGAGATCCTATACTCATCTAGATTCAGAACAGACCCAAGGCTCTTGAAAACTTGCGCATAAGGGTTATGCTCTAGTATTCGCAGTATTTTCCGTATGAGGTCTATATTAAGATCTTGAGACCTATTAGCCTTGTGCACCAAGTTTTGATATGTATCATAAATATAGAGCTGCAAATGTCGTGGCCCATGATCAGCTGGTACCATCTCATCAAGAGCGTGATATAACCCCCCACATGCACGAAACGTATATACGCCGGTTCCTGCCGCAGTGCTAACTCGACGATCAAGGGTGACTCCAAGAGTTGTGAATGAGAAGTGGGAGTTGAAATATTGTATGTTGTCTCTGAAATATCTAGCATCATCATCATGTTGATTTGTAAACAATCGTTTCAACTCTTCCGGAACATGTGGAGTGCATACACCGACCTTTCCCTTTCTACAACAAAATGCAGGCCCCTCGTATTGAAACCGCAATGCTTCACAATGGCGGCAATCGCTGACTTTTCTAAGGAGATGGTGCTTTTTGGGAAAGTTCATGTAAACTCTGTCATGAGTGTCATTACTGGGAGTTCCATCATCATGATGTTGTCCCACTCGGTAAGATTGGAAATCAACATCTGTAAAAATAATATGCAATCATTAAACTATATGCGGAAAGTATATTATTATATTATATTGTATTGGTAAGTCATAATAGCCCGAAATTACTTGGTTGAATGAACATCCTAGCTTCTTCATCATGGTCAATGTCTCTAGTGTCTCCAAGGTTCCCGTATCCCAAGCAATCTAGTAGCCAAGATATTGAATAATGCATAAGGTGTCATCAATGATGGTTAGTTCATCTTTAACATTATTGGGGAGAGGAAACTTGAAATGACATTTAGTGTACCATCAATGTTTATCGTGTGGACGTCGGGCTCATGTATGCCATATTCATCTTCGCCCTGGTCGTTGCCTGATAACATTATTTGGCTCCAATGAGTAAATAGCAGCTATGTCTTGAAGTTATGAACCACATTCAACAGTAAAATAAAATATACCAGTTAAATTGCGAGTGGATTGACCAACAGTTGTCCATGGTTCCAATCCTGGACTATTGTCATTATTATGGATCGATAAGAGTTGGTTGCTGCCATGAAGAGGATCTGGACTTGATTTCACAATAGATCGATTAAGCACATAGAAGAAATGAACAATTTTGATAATTATGCACCAGGAAAAAGTCGATGAACTAACCATTTTGTTGAAAACACTCTTCGGGGATACATATGTTGATGATTGTACTGAGTTGGGGGTTCTCATGCATGGACATTGGTGTGACAATCATAACTGTTGAAATTCGTTGCATCTGGTACGCATCATTTCTATGCAACCAATCAGACTCGTCGTCTTCATTAATATTCTCCTTACCGTGGAGTATGTTATTGTTGAAATGCACAGAATTCGGTACTGCCCCACCAGCACATGTTCTGCTCTGCAATTGTGTGAGTGCAGATTGTCCGGTAGCTGGCACTTGCGACACATTGTTACTGCCATCCAGTACGGCACCAATAAGCTTATTTTGGTCGCGGGTTTGGCGTTGTCGCTTTAAAATTTCCTCACTATTTTGTGCATATCGCTCCCTTTCCCTCTGATTCTTAATCTCATTACGATCTGAGAAGACAAAGAATAAACCATTATATCGCAATACAGTTGGGACATACATCAGGAACTTGATCATCATTACCTTGTGATGCAGTCACCGATGTGTTTGTTCCGTTATTCAGGCCAGTCATCTCGGCAACGGTTATTTTTTTCTGTTGGTAGGCTTCACGCCGTCTCTTATTAATCTCATCCTTATTTTGTGCATACCGCTCTATCCCTCTGCCTTCTAATTTCTTTAGGGTCTACAATTAATGACAACGACACAGTTCAGCAGTTAAGCAACACAAATGAAGAATAGAGATTGGGTGCATGATCATTACCCAAGGAGTGGGTGCGCATCCCGTTGGCAGTGGTAGGGGTCATAGGAAGTTTAATTACCTGTGAATAGCAAGACGTTATAATACATACTATATACAAATTCTTTCATCCCCATGTTTCTTTATTTATGGTGAACGGCGTATGCTGACCTTGTGTAAGTACTTGTAGTTCCGAAGAGGTGCACCGAGGAGGCTATGAGATTATGCGCAACAAAACCTGCAGGTAATTGACAATTTGCTTTGGTAAGTAAAGGGGATCCATTGGCTAAAGTCATTTGCAAAACCTGATTTAAGTAATGAAGACTCGGAATTAATGTGTTTTTGTTAAATATGGCTGTACGTATAAACCATATTATTCCTGCCATTTATGCGCTATCTTACATGTCATTTGAAATTCAGTTTGGCTTATTCTCTAGTTATACCAAATACATATACTCATGGCAGAAGTCTCATTCTGTCTCCACATATTACAATACGCAGGATGAACTACTCAATGTTTTCCAAGTTAGAAAATCCAGAAGTATGGATGGCGGCGGTGGCTAAAAGCATTGAGGGAGTCGAGATCGCGCAAGACAGGAGAGCATGCACCTGTGTTGGGGAAGAGCTCGTCGTCGCGGTCGTTCTGGAATCGGTTGGAGTTGTCGTGGAAACAACTCGCCGTCACATATTTGACTGCTCAGGGCACCGATGGCGCTGGTAAAGCTGGACGGTGAACGGTGGCGTGGGTAGATTGATTGCCGCTATTTTAGTTGAGTAAATCATGAAACGGGGATGTGTTGGTCGGTAATTTAGCTTTCTTCGATTCTTTGTTGTTGAGTAAATAATGGAACGGGACGTGGTGTGCGGTTGTGTACAACTTTTTTATTATTAGGGTGCCTAATGTACTACTTGTGTGGCTGTGTGAACGTGGGACCGCAGAGTTTTCGTCCGTCAATTAAAACTGCTGGTTGTACTAATGAGGCTTGATTAGTTGAGGAGTGAAGGGTTAGATCCTAGTTAATAGGCTTGATCAGGCGGCTGAAGTTGATTTGGTTTGTTGTGTGTACATTAGTTGGGATGTACTTAAGGAAGTTTATGTTTGCTCTTTTAATAGTAGTAGAGATAGAGATGGATCGGTCTTCAGATGAGAGATGATGATTTGTCCTGAAGAAGGCCCATGGGCCTAGCGTGAGGACCCATTGATCGAATCGTTTGTAGTGCGGTTTATTCAATAAAAGAGTAGGGAGTTTTCTATAAAAATATATAAAATGCGGTTGAACCAACACGACGATCCCCACGAATTTCCTTTTAACAATACATATACTAGCAAAAAGACCCGTGCGTTGCAACGGAAAAGCACAAATATCTCAAGACCCTTACACGGCTGAATGCCTCTATTTCAAAACACTCACTACCCTCATCGAGAATGACGTCGGCTAGTGCATCAGACATCTTTCATTGAACTGTGTCAGTGCTTGTCCAGCTGAAGTGAGGGTCGTCCTATAAACACATGCAAATATGTAGCCTTAGCTTACCATAGAATTTGGTCTCTGTCTCGATCTAACTTATACCAAGAAGAGAAACCAACAAACCTGATATTGATGAACAGGGTCAGACATGAGTTTGCCGAGCTCGCCGTCCGCTATGCAGCTTCATCGAGGAGCGACTTGAAGCCGTCGCAACACTTGCCCTAGAGTGGAGGACGCCGGAGGCACTCCTCGTCATCCGTCACGCACTCGAGGCGGGTGTACGTGTCCAGCATGATCCCTAGCCTGATGGGTGTGGTACGCTGCACAACGACATGCATGTTTCGATGGGACGTACCGAAGCAAACCTCCATCTCCGGCGGGTCAGCGTCGAGGTCTCGAGGAGGACTTGGTGGAGAGCGTGTCGAACTTCAGTAATGAAGACGTGCTTGGCGAGTTGGAGCAGTGAAGACGTAGTTCATATTTGATGGGTAGCTTGCTAATGTCCCTTGTATCTAATAAAGTAGGTACATAGCCTCGGTGATTGATTTGAGTCCAAGCGGTGATTGATTTTTTAGTTCAAGAGGTGATTTATTCGAGTCCAAGACGGACTCTCCAAAACTGCGGTTGTAGGTCCTGCTTAAAAAAAACTAAGGCTGGTTGAACCATCACGACGACCGCGACGGATTCCCTTTTAATAACAATATATACCATTTGGGATACCTAGGTGCCCAGACACCTCGACTACATACCGCTGGATCATACCTTGATTTCGTTGATAAATTAAGTATGCATTAATACCATTTTAAGTAAGGTATGAATTAATACCTAGAATTAATGTACTCTCTCCTATCCATATTACTTGTCTTAAAATGGATGTATCTAGATGCATTTTTGTGATAGATACATCAATTTTAGGTCTTAAAATGGATGTATCTAGATGCATTTTTGTGATAGATACATCAATTTTAGGACAAGTAATATGGATCGGAGGAAATACCTTTTTAAGTAAGGTATGTATTTATATCTGGAATTAATGTAAAATCAGAAAACAAAGCTAACATACCTTATGCTAATAAAGGTGCCCAAGCACCTAATAATAAAGAGAGGTGGCTTTCTTAATCCGTTTTTGTACTTTTACAAAAAAAAAACTTATATTTTCTATGAATTAACCCGCACTCCCACATATCCAACGAGAAAGAAAAGGAAAGAATGATTCGTTTGCTATGTTCCACAGGCTGGCGTTCGTCGCCTCCTCTCTCACTTGCTTGTCCCTGGCCCAAGAAGCAAGCTGAGCTCCAGACAATGCTGGTCCAACGAAAAAGGCCCATTAAGAATAAAAACGTGAAGGTGTTAGAAAGATGTTTATGCGTGCAGTGTTAAATGTGTTGGAGCAACTTTCAAAAAAAATGACATACAAAATAGTCTATGTAATTTACTTTTCAAGAATTTCAAATATATTTTCATGAAATTGTGAAAAAAAATATGGGGCGTTAAGATATTGTTCATAAAACAATAGAAAATTTTAATTGCATGTGAAAACACGTACATAAAACAGTTTCTCACATTTAGAGAAAATGTCCATAATATTTGAAAAAAAATGTAAAAAGATGATACCGGATTTCATTTACTGCTTCAGACTATTCGCAAAAATGCAATGCCACATTCTTCTAAAGTACTACCTCTATTTTAGCCTGCCAAAACGTCATATATTTCTAAACGGAGGGAGTATTATACAATATAAAAAAGAATAATTTTGATATAAATTTTTGTAATCCAGAAAAATGTAAGTGACTTTAAAAAAATATCGTGTTTCAAATAATATATTCCTGAACATTTTTTTTAATGTTTATAGGATGTAAACAAAAATATTCACCGAGTTAAAGAAAATATTGTGTACCATCAAATAAATCTTTCAACGTGTGTTTGAAATTTTTTTAACACATATTCAAGAAAATATGGAAAAATATCTATTTGAAAAAAGGACCGCATTAATTGATGAACATTCCATTTTTTTAGCTATAGATGAGAAGGACTTTTGTATTTTTTTTTTAAATGCTCATAAATTATTGTGGTCCTATATATTAAGTTTATTGGACCAGTTATGACTATTGTGTCTAGCAGATTGAATCAAAATGATGTTTGTATGAAGCCTATAGATTATATTTTTGGAATGTAATAATATATGAGGAAAATTATGAAACATAGTATAATTTAAGTACTAAATATTTTTAATAACTATTTTTTAGAGTAAAAACTATAAAAAAACTATAAATCAGTGTGATTTTTTTATTATTAATGTATTACCTTCATTATATACTGGCGAGACGATAAAAAAATAACATTGAGTGAAGTGAGTGGAGACATTACCTTTATGTAAACCTAAAACAATCATAGCAACTACAGATGTGCATTTATAAAACATAATTGTCGCATAGAAAATTAAAATGCGAGGTAATTTATAATTTGATTTTCAATAAAAAAATCACTTTTTAATCGTGAGGGTTAGTGCAAAAAAAAATTAGTTGTGATAAATTAAACGGAGTATTTGTTTTTTCAAATTTATCAAAAATTTACAACACATCCTACTATCATTTGAAGAATATTTTAAAATTAGGAAATTTCATAAAGTGAAAATCTTTCTCATATTAATAGATCTTTGATTTGAAATTTAATTGCACTTCTGATTAAATAATTCATATTTAAAGTGATGACATCCCAAATCTTGAAAAAATATAATGGGATGTATTTCTGGAGCTTTGAAAAACATTTACTTTAGCACACATTTTTTTCAAAAACATTTAAAATCATTTTCAAAGGTTATAAATTCTTTTACATGCGTGTACGTTTGATTCGCCGATTTTGTTTTTAGATCATCGTCTTGAGATGGACCATAACGCATTGTTATTTGGTTGATATCGCGTTCATTGTCGGACTGGACGGAAAGGAGAACAAGCGGCAACACAGATGGGGCACAACGGTTGAACGATATTATTAACTAGGGGCATACAAAACTTTTCTCCCGTTGTAACGCACGGGCATGTTTCCTACTATATATATATATGGGTGGCTTTCTTAGTCCGTTTTTATATTTTTCCAAAAAGTCCTTTTATTTTTTATGAATTAACCCGCAGTCCTACGCTACCCGGCGAAAAACAAAACAAAAAACAAAATAGTCTATGTCAAAATAAGAAAGATGTTTATGCATGCAGTGTTAAAAATGTTGGAGCAACTTTTTAAAGAGTCTTAATGGCATACAAAATAGTCTATGTGAATCATTTTTCAAGAATTACAAAGATATTTTTATGACATGGATGTTAAGATAATGTTCATAAAACATTAGAAAATGTTAATTGCATAAAAAACATGTACATAGAAAATATTCTCACGTTTAGCGAAAATGTCCATAATATTTGAAAAAATGTAGAAATATGGTCACGTAATTTTTTAGTGTTTCAGACTATTCGCAAAAATGCATGTCACATTCTTCTAAAGTACTACCTCTATTTTGGCCTACCAAAACGTCATATGTTTCTAAATGGTGGGAGTATTATCCAATATACAAAGATGTCCAGATAATTTTATTATAAATGTTTCTAATGCAGAAAAATGTAAGTGACATTTAAAAAAATACCGTGTTTCAAATAATATATTCCTAAACATTTTTAAAAAAAATTATAAGACGTAAAAATTTCACCAGGTTAAAGAAAATATTTTGTATCATGGAAGAAATTTTTCAACGTGTGTATGAAAAATGTTCAACACATATTCAAGAAAATATGGAAAAACACCTATTTAAAAAAGGACCGCACTAATTGATGAGAAAATATGGAAAAACACCTATTCAAGAAAATATGGAAAAACACCTATTCAAGAAAATATGGAAAAACACCTATTTTTTCTATAAGCTGACTTTTTAGGCTTTTGAAAAATATGATTGTATTCACACTTTTAAAATATGGTTATATAAATATTTTAGGTGGTTACACAATCAAAATCACGTATAACAAAAATATTGTTCAATAATTTATTTTTATTAAAAAATACGTAAAAAGGATTTCCGTCTGCATAGAGTATTTGAATCAAATTTTATGAAAGTTATGTTGCATCAGACGAGGTCCAAAGAGAGATTTTTATTTATTTATTTATATATATTTTAGGGGTAAGACACTTCTCATTCATTCAAATCCAAGTCCCTCGGGTTACAAACTGGATCATGCGGGTCCATCACCCATAAGTGCCTATCCAAACCTAAACTAGTAGCAAACTTAACCAGACGATGTGCATCCGGGTTATAATTTCTCCCCTCAAAAACAAAATTACATTCAGCAAAAAGACTCCTATTAGCTACAATCTCAGAGATGATCAAGCAGCTAGCACCTCCAAACAAGTCGGGTCAGTGACCCCTGGAAACACCACCGCGGATGAACCTTGGAAGATACCCAGATGGTCCCGGCACACAGCAGCTACAGCCCCTCTAGTTCCATCCCGAGATAAGCCACCGTCCACCCTGATGTGAAACCAACCTTGCTCAATTGCAGTCCATCCCCTCCCATTACGTCTCACCTGAATTGGCTCGCCGCCCTTCTGAGGAGCAACAAATTCATGTTCCCTCAAAGAGTTCTGGATCAATAGATGGGTAGATACATACCCTACATCGGCCCAACGGTCTAATAATATTAGACAAACATGTAGCCTATTGGATTGATGTGAATTTCTTCTAGAATTTGGTGTGGGCGTCCTTACGATCAGGTGATAACGTCCGAATTTTGATGAACATGACAACTAGCCTTTTCTTTAGGGAGTGGCTAACTATCAGCCGTCTGTTTTTGATTTTGATTCAGGCTGTTTTTTCTCTTCCAATCGCAATTCAACACATTTCATACTCAGTAGTCAGTCCAGTTTCAGTATGAAAAAACCATCTGTTTTCTTTTGTGCTTCAGGTCAAATTTTAGCGCCAACTTTTCTGTCCCGTCTAATGATTTGAGTGTCCTACCTGTCCCTAACGGGCCGCCTAACATACACAGAGCCACACACTGATAACTGGTTGTTCCACGGACAACTATAACAAAAACAAAAATTGTGCACAGCGAACAAATTATACTTCAGAAAAAACACATCATCGCCCTCCTAATTAACCTCAAGCAACTCTATTGTTCATGACCACTACCATTTTGAACTCCACAAATGCGTTGCGCCTGAAAGTAATTAGTACAGCACTGCCTTCCCCATAAGAAACTCCTTCCACCCCTCCTTAAATTTGATTCGGCAGTCCTTAAAAGTCTTGTACACAATAGTGGCAATGCTCCCTATTCCCTAGCGTATTCCATCCAGACCGTCCCTCGTGATCTTGGATGGTAATTTCTGTGATGCCATGTGGTTGCATACATCATGAAAAAAAAGGTGTCAGCGATGAGCAACTAAACTAAGACTGCTGTTAAAAACGAAACTAGTTATGACTAGGTATAGCAGCTACAGAAAAACTGAAAACTGACAGCAACATAAGCCACACAAATGCTGATCCTTACGGTCACGGAAGACTAATAACAGAAAGGTATTGATCCTAAAGAGGGGGTGCCGAGAACTAACTCTCAAGAGTAAGAACTGATAACTGAGACTAAGAATTGAAGAAACTGATGAAGAATGAAACTAACTGAAAGAACTAAAGACAATGACACCTAACTCTGAAACATGACTGAAAACCTATGAAAACTAAACAAATGATGTCACTCGATGTTTAAAGACTAAAACCTAACTGATGACTTATACTAAACCGAGTCGCGGTTGATGAAGTACTCGGGCACGCCCCCGGCTGTGCTTGCGCTCCCGGCGTTCCAGCGGGGATCCATCATGGTGCCCAGCATGGTGCCCTCGCCCGCGCTTGTGAGTGTGTCGACCGTCGTCTCGAACACGTGCCCGTCAATGTTCAGCCGGCGGGCTGCGGCGTGCTCATGGCCGTTCACCCGCTGTGCTCAAGACCTCGCGTCCCGGCGACAGGTTTGGTGGCGTGGACACAAGTGTCGGGTCCTTTTATTGATAACATCCATGAACGTCGGTCTCCGAGTCGGCATGCACATCTGAAAATGTGAAAACTCATACTAAGAACTAAACCAAAATATCAAAACTGACGACTGATGAGAGACCGATATCAATTAAACTAACTATGCAAGACTAAAAACTAAAGACTGAACACAAAATGAATATATAACACCAAAAAACATACACTGAACCCTGAAAAAACTGAGAACGATTGACTAAAAACTAGAGATTGAACACAAAATGAATATATAACACAGAAAACCATACACTGAACCCTGAAAAAACGGAGAACTATTGACTAAAAACTAGAGACTGAACACAAAATGAATATATAACACTGAAAACCATACATTGAACCCTGAAAAACTGAGAACTATTGACAAAACTGAACACAAAATGAATCACAGTGACACTAGTGAAATACTAAGAACTAATAATGGTGAAAATGAAAATACAGAGAACTGTGTAATAAATAACTTAGTAGGACACACCTGTTTATAGACTAAAACTGAAAAAAGTTGAAATACATACTGATAAAATAAGCTACCTGATTGGTTAAGTGATAGAGAAACTTAGTGAGCACTACAGACTAAAGTTGTACTACCTAGAAATTTGGGTGGATGGTTGACCTTAGCCTCACATTTCAAAACATACCATATGTGCCAGGATGATGAGGTAACATGGATAAAGTATTTCGTTGGTGAGAAGCTTAGCTATCAAAATGTAGAGAGCTTTGGTTTTGGCTGCTACACGCACTAAAAAGTGGCACCGCTTGAGCCCCACCGGGCAACATACAACTCATTTTTGGTTGCTACAGCCACTGCAAGTGATACCACATTACCACTGTCAGCGGGCTTGTTGGCCTTGCCCCCATATAAAATGATGATTCGACGCCCGTCACACCCCATTCTAGAGCTAAAAACCATATCCCAAGAATGGAAGTTTACTTTGAAGAAGGATATCATGTACACTGAGTAACAGAAGACATCCAGTCAAAAACAGGGGTCTGAGAGAAATTAGCCTCAAGCACTACACAAAAGAAAAGAGAAATCAGTATCAAGCACTGGTCAAGAAAAATGTAAACAGGAAGGAACTTCCACACCCAGAAAATGGCTTATATATCATCATGTCCAGTTGATACGCTTAGTTGCGTGATTAACACCATGAAAAAGAACGCGACACTACAAGTTCATCATGTGTCCATGCAAGACTTAGTGGCAAAATAAGAACTGCAGAAGTAGTAACTAAGGTACACCGATGAAACCAAAGACTGCTGACTAACTAGGAAAACAAACTGGGAACTAAACTAAATGAAATATCTTATATACAGTAGAGTGATAACATATATATACCAATGAAAAAAATAGTGCGCTATTTCACGCTAATAGCGGCGCTATAGCGTATCTGCGAGTTGAACGCTACGCTATGCATTTCAGCCACGCTATGGCGCTACACGCGCTAAAGACACGCTATTCGCTATTTCGTTATAGCACGCTATTTTTCAGAGTGACTTTTTCAGGAGCCTATTCCACATTTTGTCCCTAATCCAGGCCACTCTGACCAAATCAACCACTCCCATGTTGCTCCCCAATCCTTGTTCATGCTACTAAGCTACTTCCTAGTTCCTACTTTGTTGTGTGATTGGAATTTTCTGGACTATATCTATGTCTATTTAATACTTGTTGAACTTTGACTATGTAATAATAATGGAGCTATGTACTATGTTAACCACCTCTAGTTGATGTTTGGTTGGAGAATACTATATCTGGGATTTTTTTAGCTGCAAAATGGTATATATAGCTACTGAAATTCTGATTTATCATATTTTTTGTCAGACGCTATTTTGAAAAATAGCGCGCTATAGCATGCATAGCGTTTTTTGAAGGGCCACGCTATTTACGATAGCGCGCTATTCTTTTCATTGATATATACTGAAGAATGCAGAAGTAGAAGATCAAATGAAATTGCAAAAAGCAGAACAAAAATAAAGACAGGAGAATAAAGGCAAGGGGCAATGACAAAACTGATCTTTTGAAGTGGCCCGACAGCCAAACCCGGATGATAAACCTGTAGAGTTACTATTGGTGCAGTCACACAAGCAAATTGGGCACGCCATCCCTATTACACACATGGTCGGAAAAAAAGTTTTAACAGTACTACTATATCATTCATCAGAACTAAAAAAATAAGCAAAAGGAAGATCAAATAAAATTTATAACTGGTAACTGAATTATGACATGCTAATAAAAATAGACTGATAATTAAAACTGAAGACTGATGCCAAGAACTACTCAAGCTGAAACTGATGAGTGATAACTAATAAGCATAAAATTACAGTAAACGAGCAAACTAGTTCAAAGTGTTTTCTTATTGCCATAAATAAATAAGAAGTTACAGGTTAGCACCTTCGGATACTCCATAACAGTACTAATGTGTCAGCTTCACGACAGTACCAACTATTATTTATCAAGCAGGATGCTAAATTGGCAGCTTTATTGCTACCAAGGCAGCAAATTGCACAGGTGAACAACTAACCGAGACTGAACCCTCCCTGCGCGAACGTTTTCTAACAAGGTACTTACTAAGTCTGAAGAAAAACATTTCTTCTTATCATCAAACAAGCTAGATGCCCACTAGTCAAAACACAAATGACTGGAGCACTGTAACAAGAAAATACCAATACAGAATACAGATAAACCTACTACGAAGCTACTTATCATCCCTTAATTACATTAAAATAACAAATGCAAAAGTCTATCTTAAATTTTTGGTACTAGCAAGAAGCATCTATACCTTCATGTTTCCGTGTGTAATCAATGCGCAAATCCCAGCCCGGCCTATTGCACAACGTCTCTAAATAAAGAAACAAGCCGTACAACTACAGTTTAGCCCACCTAAAGAAGGACTAGCTAATATACTCTCTGAACCAAGTGATAGATAAATAATGACTCCAAAAATTACAGCTACAATACTAATTATTTGACATATTTATGAAAACAAACTAAAAAATAATTGAACTATAAAAACTGAACCATGACAATGTTATCTAAATAAAAAAAAAGGAAAATCCAAACACTTGTAGATAGCTATAAAATATAAAACTAACCGAAGATAATGACTAAATTGTCAAGACTGGCCTTTGACTAGCTTAACACTAATACCGAGAAAGTTATGATTATGTTATCTATTATGGTTTTCAACCCTGACTAAATATGGATAATCCTAGATAGTGACAGAACTTCGAAAAATGAACACCAAACAAGATGCAATAAGCTGGAAAAATATGTACTGAAAAAGACTAGAAATTCACCGAAATTTGGATATATGTAGGCAGACTAGAGAATAGCTTCTAGTGTACTAGTCTAACTAGAACAAACTGCAAACTTAGAGATGTCTTGTCTGACTAGAACTAGGTATGACTAAGCATAGGAGATCTAGAACATTGTTCATCCCTTTCATCTGGTCTGCTAGAACTAGATAGGAATAAGCAGAGAAGAACTAGTATGACTAGAACTAGGTAAAAAATAATAAGTAAGAATGACTAAGTGTAGCAAGATCAAGAAAATTTATGCCTGAACAAATTGAATAACACAAAGAGGAAATCTGAATTAGAAGAAGAGAAGAAACTGATAGGAAATGAATTGCTCAGAGAAAATATAAACTGGGATGTTCAACATACACCATAACTGACCTGACAAAATAATTGTTAACTAAAATGATTTTCTCTGAACTAAGCTATTGCACACAATGACCACTAAATTTTCCATTAAAAAGCTAAAAGGAGAAACTACAGCGAAGCTGCTTATCATCTCTGAACAAAAAATGGAAAACCTTATTGTTCGGATAGCTCTCAAATTCCTGCTGAAAAACATGTGTTCTAGGCTTCTAGCACTGACGAAAACATACTCGTCACCAAGCACTGGGATGCTTTTTGCCGCCCCCAAACCTAGGCTGCCTGCATGAATTCCCCTATGCCACCGTGTGCAGATAAACAACAATCCTGCACTGCAAAAGTGAATCTGAGATTGGCGGGCATGGCAACAACAAAGTAAATCGAATGCGAGGAGACAAAAACATAGGGAAAATGGACAGAGGACTGAAGCGGGAGGACAGGGATACATTCCGCCCGACCCGCGACGGGTGCTTACTAATAGCGAGCACGGCGGGAGAGCTCTGCCGACCTCCTCTCCATATCGTCCTCTCTCCTATCTCCCGCAGTTCCAGGTTAGCATGCCTCCCTCCTGTCGACGCTAACCGTTGGCGGCTCGCCGCACTCCATGGATCTCTAGCCAACCCATGCCGCTGATCACCGGCGTGGCATCTCCTCCGCCCTCCCCCCCGGAGTCCCCTTGGGCGAAATGAAAAAGAAAAGCCCAACAAGAAAAATCACCCCACCACGAGCACACGGGGACACGCGGACTAAGGCTCCCTCGAGCCGCTGAGATTCGTGCAGAATGGACGGCTACAAAAACGACCTGACGCCAAATTGAAAACAGACGTTTGGAAATTAGGAAAACTGTTTCTTTAACACATTTTCTAGAACGCATTACGCTTAAACATAACATTAATTTATTTTTTGTTGCAATGCACGGGCATTTTGCTAGTATATAAAAAATAAAAGAGAAAGACTAATACAACAAATCGTGCTTTGCCCATCCATGCAACACTACTAAAACGCACCACAATATACCAAAGCCATATTTTGTATGTACATGCAACACTAATAAATATATTACATCAGTACCATTACTCACAAGTCATACACTGAATTATAACATCCACTTCAACAAATCTATAATACCTAAATAGTTCATCCCCACTAACCTTTCTATCTTGACATGCAAGCTATCCACATCATCAAGTAGGTCCACCATGAAAAACAAATCCACTAACTATGCATGCACATGCTTCCATTAATTGCATGCACATGCAACCTAAATAAATAATAACTTTTTATGCACTTAGTCTCACAATTTATAAGAGACTTTTTTATAAAAAAACAAATTATGAGTTATCTCATATTTTATTTTTCTATGCACATCTATAATTGATATTATCGCTTTAGCCTTAGCCAATGGTGGAGATGTCTCCACTATCTCTACTCAACATTATTTTCATCTCATATTGTCTCTCACCATATATTATCAAGCTAATAAAAAAAATCATACTCATTTTTTTGGATTTTCATCAAAATTCTTACATTTTTTCTTTAAACAGTATTGATTTCAAAAGAGAATTTATAATCAAATTATATTACTCTTAATAGTTTTTCTCATGTTTGAAAAAACCATTTTTCTTATATTTTAAAAAACCCATTTTTCTTATACGCAGCAACGCGCGGGGTATCATCTAGTTTAACTAGATAGACGGTTCAACAGATTATTAAACAAACATTTCACTACTACAGTGTACTCCGTGCTTCACAAGCAGCAGCTACCGAAGAACCCACTGAAGCACCGCATACAAACGGACACATGACCGAAATACACAGCAGTGACTACTTTTCAGCAAGTCAAGCACAAACCTCATGGTCCTTCATCTATAAGACATAAGGAGAGACCACACCACAGTTACCTCCATCTCACAAGAACCAATCTTAATCTTTTGTTTGCTCCTACCAGCTCTCTTAGGTGTGAAATAAATGACATCTATAATATCATCTCCTTCATCTTCATCGCTGACAGGTATCGCTTCCATCGAGATTTCCAGCTTTCCTTTTGTTTCAACGCTAACGACACAACGAGAAAGACTTACCTGACCATCATCTTCAACAGGTAAGATGTCATCCACAAACCCAAGAAGCAAAACTACCCTGTCATATATGCTAGCAGTACTAGCATTGAATAGGCCTCCATAACCATATGGCCATTTCCCACTGCTCACTTTGACAATTATTGTAGCCTCCACAGATTTGATGATGTAGCCAACGGTCAACTGCAAAGTGCTAAGCCTGCTCGTCAAATCTCGTTGCATGATGAATGAGCAAGAAGGGACAATCTCAATATAAGCAGCAGATAGGTAGCTGAATTCTTCATCATCAGAGTCTCGCTTAATTTTCAACTCAACCTCAATAAATGAATGATGCACCGACAACACAACAGCGCGTGAAGGACCGGTGAGAGCTAAATACGGACTCTGCATATAATGGGGCAATAATCATTATGGGATTTACAATAATGATGCAAAATGCTAGGCACGCAACATGAATATTAGTTGAGAAATAAAAGGAAAATGGCAACATCTAATATGATGTCGATCAATCATCTCACTGAACAGCAGTATGAAATCAAATCATCTATTATCTGAAGGCATATTAGGACAGACATACTTCAAGTACTAATTGCCACATTCTAAGCATTGTATAACGCATCAACAAAGTTCAGAGAAAAACATGGACTAAACTGGGGCAAACATTTAAGTTTTCAACACACCTAATGGGGCAATAATCATTATGGGGCAATAGTTATGCAGAATGGTAGAAACAAAACATGAATATTAGTTAGCATCTAATCTGATGTCGATGTAGTACTGTCGATCAACCATCTTACCGAACAATTGTATGAACCCACATCGTCTGTTATCAAGTACTAATTGCCACATTCTGAACATTATAACGCAGCACCAAAGTGCAGTAAAAAAAATATGGATTAAACTGGGGCAAACATTTAAGCATTCAACACAGCTATTAAAAACACCATAGGTAACTAACTCTGAATAGAGATCGTTACAAACAACAACAGGTAAGCGACAATATATAACTGACACTTCAAAATCTTCAAAAATAAACACGCATTGTACCGCAATAACGTGGAAAGTTCAAAGTAACCACAATACAATCTTAAAAATTAACTATCATGGTTCTATTTAATGTCCGCGAGGCATGAGATTTACCAAAGATTGCATGTTATTAAATTTAATCAAGTATAGGAAGGAGACATAATTGAATTTCATTAGGTACAGGCAAGAGACAGCAGATGTTGGCAAATGTTTACAAAGAGCATGTGTTCTTGCATGTGATCTAACTGCAGAATTGTTGCTTACATGAAATAAGCTTTTTGATTATTAGGATTTCAACCAACCATAAGATATGTGCCATGAGTTTTACAACTCAAATTGTATAATTATTCATCTCTTTTTGTTAAGTTGTTGGCCATGCTTTTCAAGAACGCTATAGTTAATAACATTAACTGCAGACAAGAGAAAATAATATGCATGGAGAATCTATACGTACATCCTCATGGATAATTTGGCAGTTATCCCTCTCACGATCAAATATCATATTGCGATGACGATCAACTGTATCGCGTGCCGCCACCTTGCCATAGACATGAAGTGGCCAAGATACCCCCTTATCAACGCCAATGACTTTGACTGAAAAAATCTGAAGTGTTTCAAGTGGACTGGCAGAGTCACACAAACCATCAGTGAATCGCACTGGAAGGATAGAAGCTGCATTGTTGACAAACAGAGTAGTCAGCGATAAGATATTTAAATTAACATACTAGCAAAAAAAATGTGCGTTGCAATGGGAGAAAACACAGAATAAAAAGCGAGTTGTGCTTTACAACTGGAGAAAACATGGGATAAAAAATCAACTCTATAATAGGCCCCAAAGCTTGCAGGGGAGATTAATACTAATGAGGGGACTGGAAAATATAAAAATAAATTTATTTCTTTAATAATATTAATAATACATAATAATTATTATAGTGCAACCACCAGTAAATTGCTACCGTGTAATAAAAAATATGAATACATGGCAATAAGTTATATTGTCTCTTTAAATGCACACACTACAAACACTCTAGCTTACAGAAGATAAATAACAATTATGATAATAGTATTGAAAGACCAGTATTTATAGCTCATCTCACATCAAAATGATATAATCAGATGTAAAGAAACTTCTTCTTGAAAAATGTTGTATAGCATCAGTTTAGAATTGTTATATAGTTCAAAAAAAAACTAGCAAGATAAACAAATTCTACACTGTAACTTTAAGTCCAAATTAATTAGATGGATCAATCAAATGTATAGCTGAGTATAAACAAGCAAGATGAGACTATTGGGTACATGTGAATTCCTGGCAAAATCAACTATGGCCCTCTTTGTTTGGGCTATGAATTTCTGAGAATCGGATATAGCTTGGATTGTTAAAATCAGCTATAGCTGCAATTCTGAAAATCCGAATTACACTGTTTGTTTACCATGTTTTTAAAAATCTGGATGTGTTGTGAAATGTCTGCGACACCCGGAATGCATTAATGCTCAATCACAAAACTTGAAGAACTGATCACATTCATAGATCAATCCGTAAATCTTCTATCCATACGTACAAACATACACATTCAGCTGGGAGCACAAACACATTATTTCAACAATTATTCACTAGAAAAGACAAAAAAAAATCTAAACAATATGGTATCAGCGTGGGAGCTGAACATCTGAAGTTTTGGGAAGAACGTGGCCATGGTTGGGGCCAGTGCGTGATGCAGCTGCAGTCTTGGAGCGCCCAGATGTCTAGAATCCAAAACAAACAGCTATAGATTCCCAGATTCTCAGCCATGGCCATGTTCTTCACACACGTTGGGAAGAACGTGGCCCGCTGAATCCAAAACAAACAGCTATAGATTCTCAGATTCTCAGCTGCAGTATAAATTCTGAATGTTTGTTTTGGATTCTGATTTTCTAATGTCTAGAATCTGAGAATCTATAGCTGTAGCCCAAACAAAGGTGGTCTATGTATAGCCTTGCTATAGGCTGGTAGTACACGTATCACAAAAAATTGCCCTAAGCAAACGTGCAACCAAGGCAATATCTAGGCAGTCACAGAAGAGGAAAAGGCAATAGCTAGGCTATGACCTGTGGGTCAAATATACAACTACCCTCCTTTGTGACATACTTCCTCCACACTAAAATACGTTCTGTAGATTTATTTAGATATTAGTTTCAATCCAGACACACCCATATCTACACATATTTGAAACACTTATTTTGGAACAGAGGGAGTAAGTGATAAGCTAGCTTAGTTGGCTGCCAAAATGGAACCGAATTCAAGATCTAGAGTTTGATCCCCTAACCGAATTCAAACTCTTCCTTGGCGTGAAAGAATCAGCACGGCCACAGCCGCCCCTAGAGCGTCCCGCTGGGTAACCTCCTCCATCGGACCAACTCCCTCGTCCCGTCACTTTCTCTTCTTCACCATCCAATCGAGTTTTACTGGAATGGGACAGGCACAAGGTGGCAGCGCATCAGGACGTACATCGAGAGCTCCCCTGACGACGAGCTACCGGGGACATCTTGTGCCTTCGTCGTGGGTAGTGCCTTCGCTTTCGGAATCGCCAGGAGACGGGCAGCTTAGATGAAGCAGATTCAATGGGATTGGGCAGGATGTCCCGCGAGGGATTTCTAGAAAAGGATGATGATGGGGGGAGTCAGCGGTGGCCTATTATTACGATGGAAGGGTGGGCCGACTTCGGTCAACCACAACGCAGTGTGAAGCCCAGGTGGGGATTGTTGGAAAAATAATATAGTTGAACCATCACGACGACCGTGGATTCCACATTAATAGTAGTGATGATTACGAAATCACTAATTTAAGAGTACTCGTGCCCACGAACAGCGCGTTCTCTCCGCGCGCGTCAAGTGGTGCGCTCTGGAGCTTTTTCCGTTTTTCCTGTTTTAGAGGCACGAGTGCCTCTCATGGAGGCACGATAGTGCCTCTCGCGGGAGGCACGAGGCGACTCATGCCTCCTTTTCTGAGGCACGATAGTGCCTTTCACTGTGGCACGATAGTGCCTCTTGCGGAGGCACGACTCATGCCTCCTTTTTTGAGGCACGACTCGTGCCTCCCGCGAAGCCACGGTCGTGCCACCAGCGGAGGCAAGGTCGTGATATTTTTTTTTCACCAAAACATATAGAAAAAACGTGTGAAAACCGGAAAAGTAAAAAGAACACCGAAAAAAACAATTTTAAACATAAAAAACACGTACACAAAAATAAAAAAACCAAAATCCTGAGGGATTGCTGTGAGCGCGACACGTGGCGTTGTCCGTTGGACTGGGCTGTGAACGAGTACTCTAGAATTAGTTGCCCTCTGATGATTAGCCATATTAGTAAAAAACAAAGTTAGAAAATAAATTATATGGAGTGTATGATATTAAGTTATTAACTCTGATGGGCCTACATAAAAACATTGGTCGGAGAGGCCCGCCTTTCAAATATCTCAATAAAGACCTCCCTAAGATCCGGGAACCCAAATGGGCTCTTGAGATCATTTCATAAATGAATGGCTTTTTCCTCTTTTCAATTCCTGGGGAAAATGGCTCCAATGTGCTCGAAGGCAGACCTTGGCTTATTGGTGGTTGGGTTCAAAGATACTTATTATGGATCGGAGGGAGTACATGTTTCGCTTCTGCTTGGGAAATATGCCGGAAGCTACATGCAGGTTTTAGGCGTTGACAACCAATAAATTTGAAAAATATTTTCCATTTAATGACTTGTATTTTATCAATACGAGTGTTCCATAGAAGATCAATTCTACATTATCTATTTCCCGTTCAAAGCATTTCGGTACTAATCATCACTACTATTAAAAGGGAATCCACGGTCGCCGTGATAGTTCAACCTCAAACATCTATAAAAAAAAGTAATATGTTTTCTTCGTACGTTAGTTACTTAGCCATCCTACGTCATCCCTGATTTCCCGATCTTACTTAGAGAAAAACGATTCGTGTACGAGCCCGTCCTGAGCAACGGGATCTGAATGAGAGAAGAGATAGGGGTGACCTGCGGCTCAGGAAGTCGCGGGAACACAGTTAGGCGCCTCTTCTCATCTCTCTTCTCCACTGCTTTGCTACCCAGCCCGTAGCCCATAGGAGAGAATAAAAGGAACGAGGTGAGGCGGCCACGAAGGAGCTTGTCACATGATCGCGGACACTGAATCAATATGGGCATCAGCGACAGCAACACGCAAGCACCACATTGACGGTGCCACCATGGTCCCACCAAACAACTAGGAACCACCTGCCACCGCACCATGACTCCAACAACAAGAACAAACAAGCCTGCACCATATTGGAATCTCCCACGGCGACTGCCCCAACGAGCTCAACATGCAACCATCAAGGTTGCGATTGGGCCTAGCCATGTTCGACGATGACAACAATGAGGGACGTCGTGGCAGCATCACAACTAGCAGCCTGCGTGAATCATCCCCCGTCGAGCGCATGCGGGGATCGAAGCAGGGCAGCGAGCTCCAGAGCCGCTGCTAGCCGTCACCATCGCTGCCGACGCCCTGTTTCCAGCTCTGGCCGCCAAGTAGTTCGCCAACCCGCCTCAATCCAGGTCCGCGTGTCCCGCATCATGAAATCCTCAAACATGAGCCGCTGCCCAGCCTCACCAACGAAACATGCGGACTTGGTAGCGCAGAGATGTTGTCGCCGAGTCATCGCGGTCGAAGGCGCATACGACCTTGAGGCTTGAGTATCTGTGGTTGACGAGGCATGGAGTGTGGGGCATGAGCACCAGCAACATGGTGGCGCATGCTAGCTTATCAAACTCGGTGGTTCATTGACTTATGCATCAATGGCCAGCAGTAGAGGGTCTAATCACCCGGCGGTCGCAAGCTATGAGAGCGGAGCAAGCTATGGGAGCGGAGCAGGACGTTGAGACCTATCCATTTGTAGATGCTACAAACAAGGTCACCGGAGATGGTAAGAACTGAGGCTCTTGGGAAATCGTGAACCTGGTCGACCATATCAAGTAGTTGTTTTTTCGCAAAGCATTCCTTGTGCACTCTCTATGTATCACACTAGTCTATACATGATTTGACATACTTCCAGCCTATGCCCAGATTAATGCACGCTAGGATCAGGATTTACAATAAAACAAAAATACTGATAAATCAGTTTCAGTTTTTTACAAGAACGTTGTAAGTATTTCAGTTTGAGAGAGGGAACACTGTTTAGTTAGGCACAAAATGCTGCAGTATGAAATAAAAGGTGATTAGGTTTAAGCTCGGTAGAGACTATTGCGTTCTTTATTGATTGGAACCGACGGATATTTATGCTAGTCTCTCTACTATTAAAGAGCAATGTGTCGTTGTGGTGATGGTTCAACCACCTATCTTCCACCCGCAAAAACCTCAGCCGCAACCAGCGCACCCACGTTCCACGATCTCCCCTCAAACCGCACCCTTCGCTCACAATGAGATCTCAAAGAAGAACGCCGCCCCAACATCCTCAGAGCTCCTCTTCCTCTCTCCCGATCCCCTCCCTAGCCCTAACCTGCCGCCGCCTCCACCCTCTCACCCACCATCCACCTCGCCGTTGGGCGCCGCCCTCTCCCCTTCCCCTCGACCTCTCTCCCTACCCGCTCCAGGCGGCGTACCGGCAGCAGCTGGCCATGCTGGACAGGCTGCGGCGGCAGAAGCGCTGCCAGGATCGGCGCCTCTGCTCGCTCGTCGCTCCGCGTCTGTCGGCGCGTGACGTGCGTCGTCTTCACGACCACCTTCGCCGCGATCCTCGTCTGCTCGGTCGCGGCCACGGCCATCACGGCGACGCCCGTCGCAGTTGCGCTCGCGGCCACAGCATCACTGTCCGTGGCCTCTGCCGGGAAGTGGGTTGACGTGATGCCGAAGCAGTACCAGGACGTGCTTCAGGGGCACAAGGACGTGGTGGGCACACGGTAGATCGCACCTGGTTTAAGCCAGCGCCCCTCAGGGTGGAGATGTCGATGTACGAGCCTGCCCCACCGCAGGCGCCGCCACCGCCACAGAAGCAGACGATGCTCGGCATGTGAAGCACCAAGCCCTACAAGGTGGACATCGACGGCTAGGTTCTCGCGACCATCATGGAGCCAGACCATCGGCTAACTTGTATGTGGCCTGCACTGCACATGGTATGCTCTTTGGTACTGGAGATAATTTGTTCTCATGCTTATATAATTCTTTTTGTTTAACATTATTCAAATTGCAGCCTGAATATTGCTCTCATGCTTATATATAATTTTTCTAATTCAGTACCTCTCTGCTTTACTCCATAGTATAGCTATATGGCCGGAGCAAAGGCATGATTTCCGTGGCATTATCCTCAATGCACTGGAGATAATGGGGATCAAAGACAGGGGATATTGGGTTCACGTGCCAACCACAAAATCTAGGTACTTTGAACTCAGATCTTTACTCCGAAGTTCTTACGTATGTGTGTACTACTAAGTTCAGAGAAAAAATTCTTTCTACACTTGGTGAATTTCACAACTGAAGAAGTTCAAAGAGAAAAAAAACAGTCTGCACTTACTGAATTTCACCATGGTTGCTACTGGTCAGATTAAGACATAAATAAATGATCCAGTGGATATTAGATAGATGCTTGAGGTTGAAATTGTGGATGAAACTTGGTTCATGTGGGCTATATATAACTTGGATTGTGCAAAATGGAATGCAGGCGGTGGAGGTTCTTAATCCTTTAGCGAGGGGCTACAAGTAGGTTGGAAACTTGAGGAAAAACCTCAATGGGCTAGGGAGGAACTGGCAAAAGATCACAGCCATGTATGTTTTTGTTGTCGGAAGTATCCAGATAAAAGACCTTGCAATGTTGTGTGGAACCTAACTTTTAACCCTATGTTGTACAACTTTATTTATCGGAATCTAGAGTGTCACCTGCACTCGACAAGCTAGCACAAATGGAGAAGGTGGTCAACGAGAGGCTCTTGTCGGATGGAAGCGCTTTTGCAAAGCTACTTTTGATGCGATCACTTCTCTTGATATGAGCACTCCATGTAACTCTGGACTCAAATCCATGAGTATTGTTTTTCATCCTTTTTTTTGGTTGCATCCATGTGTTTGCTATTGAGGGTTGACATATTTATGTTGTTTAAGGGAATTTTATATTACAAAAGAATAATATTGCCAGCGTATATATTTAAGTTTGAAAGTTCATTGTCTTGGCTTTGCAGGGGAACATAAAATGCTTCAGAATTTGTATTATTGTACAATTGTTGTTTGTTGAAAAGGGAGCTATGGTTTGTGGATGACATGAATAAAGGTCATGGAATCATAGTGTCTGCGCGAAGTGTGTGCAATGCCTCCTGAACCTTTGTGTGCAATGCCTCCTGTGATCTGACGGGCTATGGTCCCTTGTGGTGATCGCGGAGAGGGATGGATCGATGACGATGTGGTGGGCTGGGCGACCAAGCCTGCCTTTCTATCGGATACCTGGTGGCCTCAGGTAGCAGCCAACTCCCTGAATGGACACCTAACCATTGCTCACACTACCCTCCAACACCACCGCCCCGGCCAGCACCCCGCTGTGAAGACACATCGTCTATAAACCTGTCTTTTCACCCTCTGTTCAGATACATTCTTTCATTTTTGTACCTCTAAACATTGTACAACTATGCAAAACAATTGGGAAAGATTGTGGAAGAGAATTGGAAGAAGCTTTTGAGTAATGTTCTTTTCAAAGCTTGTAGCGTGAATAAGGTGATTGTCCACCAAGTGTTTTTTTTTGAGGAATACACGACTACAACTTAAACTAAATGCGGGATTTCATCCACTAGGATCCTGATGGTGCAGTCCGGAGGTCTCTTCCTCCAGCTTTCGCTCCGGCGGCCATCGTGATGGTTCAACCTCCATCCCTCCCTCGTACGCTCCAACGATCCCGCTCGCTGCTTTGTTTCCCGTTCTCCCACGAAAAACCCCTGAAGAAAACAACCCACGTCCAACGTCCCACTCCCTTTCCCCCAAATCCCTCGCTCTCCATCCCTCGTCTCTGCAGAAAGAGGTTGTGGCGGCTGCAGCAAGCCAGCAAGGTAGAGCAGGGAGGCCGAGGAGGGCTACATGGTGGCCGGAGCTGATTTGTAGAGGAGAAACGGAGAGACTCAGCCCGCCTCCATCGCTTTCCTCTCACACACAAAAAAAACATTCCCTCTGCATCCACCGCCGGCCCGCCGCTCCACCCGTTCAGCCTGCTGCGCGTTCAGATCCGCGAGGAAGCCTCTGCGTCGCCGAATACGTCATCCTCTGCGGCCGCCCCGGTCCCCTCCGGATCGATGCTGAAGAGGTGACGGTTGGCGCTGCTCCTGGTGTTGGCGCTGCTCCTGGTGTCGGTTGATGGTCGCGCGGCCGCTGCTGCCGTGGCGACGGCGCTGAGGTGGACGAGGAGTTCGCGGCCTACTGGAGGAGGGGGAGGGGCAGGAGAAGGGTGGAGATGGAGGACCGACATGTCGCCAAGGTCGCTGTCGGTGGAGACCCCAAAGTGGTAAGCTCTTCTCAGCCATGAATTTATTTGCTCAGTTTATAAGAATCTGTTTTTATTTGCCTTAACCCCGGATAGGAATCTTATGTCGTTATTCTCGCTTCTCCACAACTTTAATATATTAGCATAAAACACAGAAACTATTAGAATATTAAAAAAACAATGTGGTGAAGAGTTGACGAGTTAACAGATTCAATAGAGCGTCATCATTCAGTCATTAAATATAGATAATGAAGACTTATAGCCTACAGTTACGCTCAGGTTCAGCCGCACTATGACATGATAATATGGTATGCTTATGTGATTCTTGAAATGTAATTCAGTAAATAAAATACAGAAACTATCACAGAAACTATTGTGCTAATATGGTATGCTTAAGTTTCCTAGATTCAGAAGTTACTTTAATAGTTTGGGCGGTCTAATACTTTCTGTATGGAGCATAGTACAAGAACAATAACTAATTCCATTTGTGTTTCCTTAAATCTTTGCTTTCTCTTACTTCACGTAGCTGCATTTTGCATCATAGAGGATGAAGTTCAGGTTTGTAAAAGAAGGCCATATAGTCCAAGACAATATTTTCTCAACTCTAGGCCATCTTGCTGCTAATGGGAGTAATCGACTGGTTGCATTTTTTCCTTGTGTGTATTAGGAAATGTTCAATACGTTTTTTAACACGCTCAAGTAACTTTCTATCATCACAAGAGTCATATTATCTTATCCGGAATTCAGCAAGACAATGACAGTATGCTCGGGTACAGAGTTGGTTGCTCAGTTCTGTCTACAAATCTCCATAAGCCTGGTAGTCTACAAGTAAATACCATTTCTGTTATCTGCTATGTGGTTTTAGCACAATAGACACTTAATTTTTTTCCTCGGGTTCTAGACTAGGGCAACTAAGATTGGTAGTTACACAGGTTTGCAAAAGAAAAGAAACCATGCTATCCTCGTTTATTCAGATAATTAATCATTTAGTTATGCACACATTTTAAATGCTACACCTGTTCTCAAACTGGATCGTATTTGTGCGTAGATTTAAAAGTATCCTTCCAAATTTGGACTCATGAATCACCATGGAAGGTTTCAAGCTATGCAGAACCTGAACGGTATTTCTACTAAATCTATGTTCATCTAAATGAAGAAGAGGTCATTTCTTCCAAGAAGATAAAGCTGCATATTTATTATTTTTGAGATGTGGGCAAACAACCATTTTCCTTCAATTATTTTCTTCATATATGTACGGATATCTTCAGTCATATTGTATAGTATGGAACTATGGATAATGCATGTAGTGTTACCAAGTATTGCTTCACAACCCACCTATCTGGCTACCTCTTTACTTGTAAGTAATTGTGATTTTTTCGTCTCAAAAGAACATTAGTAGTCCTGTCTCCTGTGTTGACCCCTGAGTATTCCATATGGTTCAGAATCCTAATAGTACGTATTTTCTACTGATCCATGACATCCATGAAAACTGCGTAATATTTCCTCTTGGAAGGACCTTCATATATTTCACATCAGTCAAAAAAATTGATGTGACAGTAATCAGCAACCAGCATGAGATCTGGGTGGATGCCTTGAGCAGCACACGAGGGCAGTTGGCAGGTGCCGCAACGCCGTGATCATCGCCGAAGCAGGCCAAAGGTGGATTGGTACTGAATTCTTGGGTAAGCAGGCCAACGCCGTGATCATCGAATTCAACTTTCTTTGATTCTATAAACTCATACCGGTTTTAGGAAGACATTGGTTGGCCTTGTGCAACTCAATACTCAAATCACGGTTCTGGCATAATATTTCATGGGACAAAAGCAGGGTGATGCAAAAAGGGTTTTACTGTTATGTTATGTGCAGCGAGGAGCTCAAGCCGTGGAAGGTGATTTAGCAGAAAGGTTCTCTAGCGGCAAGAAGTTAATTGTCAATGAGCAGGGAGACACTGAACTGCATAATTGAAGTTTTGGTTGTACTGTTTAAATACCGAACTCGGTGGTTCATTGACTTATGCGTCAATGGCCAGCAGCAGAGGGTCTAATCACCCGGCGATCGCAAGCTATGGGAGCGGAGCAGGACGTGGAGACCTATCCATTTGTTGATGCTACAAACAAGGTCACCGGAGATGGTAAGAACTGAGGCTCTTGGGAAATCGTGAACCTGATCGACCATATCAAGTAGCTGTTTTTTCGCAAAGCATTCCTTGTGCACTCTCTATGTATCACACTGTAGTCTATACATGATTTGACATACTTCCAGCCTATGCCCAGATTACATGCGCGCTAGGATTAGGATTTACAATCAAACAAAAATACTGATAAATCAGTTTCAGTTTTTTACACAAGAACGTTGTAAGTATTTCAGTTTGAGAGAGGGAACACTGTTTAGTTAGGCACAAAATGCTGCAGTATGAAATAAAAGGTGATTAGGTTTAAGCTCGGTAGAGACTATTGTGTTTTTTATTGATTGGAACGGATGGATATTTATGCTAGTACTAAGATAGTTGTAGAAAGAGTAGAATTGATAAGTGGACTATGCAAGGACAAGAGTACTTACTTTTGGTCTCGTAGCTACCATATAACCGAGCAAATGTTGAATCCCAAAATTTTCGATGAAGAATGGCTGCATACGCATTTGGATCGGCATTTGGGTCAAAGCTGAATTCCAGCTTATCCTTCTCCTCCGCAACCACCTCTTGTGGCTCAGGTATCTCCTCCGCAACCGCCCCCTTAGGCTCAGATCCCTCCTCCGCAACCGCCCCCTGTGGCTTAAATCCCTCCTTCGAAACCGCCCCCTTAGGCTCAGATCCCTCCTCCGCAACCGCCCCCTGTGGCTCAAATCCCTCCTTCGAAACCGCCCCTTGTGGCTCAGGTATCTCCTCCGCAACCGCCATCGCCATGCTTCCCTGCATCCACGCAGGCGCAGCCTTTTTCTGGCGTCTCCTCCTCCTTTCTAGCCCAGATTTCTCCCCGGCATCACCCTCCGGTCTCTCATCTCCCCCCACCTCAGATCTCTTCTCCTCCGCATCACCCTCCGGTCTCTCATCTCCCGCTCGTACCTCAGGTCTCTTCTCCGCCTCCATCTTCAGCTTCTCACAGTGAGGGCAACTTGCGATTGGACAAGCCGCCGGCTGGCCTTGTACCTCAGGTCTCTTACCTTTTGCATACATATTCTGATTCTCACCGTGAAGGCGCGTGTGATTGTACCAGCTTTGGTCAAACGGACGAGGTGTTTGGGGAGGCAGCAGAGGACGACGAGCGCGACGGAGGACGGCGAGAGGCAGCAGAGGACGACGAGCGCGGCGGACGTCGTGCTCGTTGACCGCGTCGGACGGCGAGACGCAGAGGACGAGAGGCAGCAGAGGGCGACGACCGCGGAGCACGTGGTGCTCGTCGAGGCTCACGCCGGAGGAGGGAAGGCCATGGCTGGGGAGGTCATGTGGAGGCGGCGGCGATGCTGGCCGTCGCTGGCGGCTAGGGTTGCTGGCTCTGGAACGAGGGGAATCGAGAGAACTTGCGCTCGCTGAAGACACGAACGGGACCAGTTGGAGCGAATCGGTACTAGACGAGGCACTTGGCGGTGGCAACTAGTTGTAATTAGGCTGAACTCCAGCTTCTGCGTTTTTTTAGAGTTGCAAATACCCAGCTTCTCAACTCCGGCCGTACAAGAATAAAGAAGGTTATATTGAAAGGAGATGTCTGTGTCTAGAATTTGGGCGTCGGAACTCAATTAGTCAATTGCCTAAAGTCTTCATATTGATCTAATTTCCCTACAGATTCTTAATCTAGAGATGTGATATTTTGCGGAAGTTGTTACTTTGATGATCTGTCTATTCTTTATATTACGATTTTGTCAATTTTTCCCTCGCATGTGCTATTAGGGCAACTCCAACCCTGAAACGCAAACGGACACCCATTTTGGTCCGTTGTCCGTAAAAAACGGACAGGTGGACATGGCTCGGACAGATGAAGAACACATCTACGCCCAACGCAAAAAAAAATGCACTTGACATGTCCGTTTCATCCGCGCCGCCCGCTGGCCGATCTCAGCCGCGCCGCCACCGAGGGCGCGCCGCCCGCTGGCCATCAGTGCAGAGTGTGCCGCCCGCTGGCCATCAGTGCAGAGTGTGCCGCCCGCTGGCCAATCTCCTCATGGCGCCTTCCCACGCCACCGGTGCAGAGCACCTCCTCTGGATCCCGCTGGATCCTGTGTCGTTCGTCTTCGACGACGACGAACACCCAGACATGCCACGGAGCGCCGAGCACCTCCTCTGCCTGCCGGTCGGGGAGGTGGAGGGCGGGGCGGCGCGGCGCGGCGCAGGACGGGGCGGGCGGCGCCAGTCGGGAAGGTGGACGGGCGGCACCGGACGGGGCGGGCGGCGCCGTTTGGTTTCACCGGCGGCGTACTCTGCCTCGATAGGAAAGAGAGAGAAAAGGGGTGAGAGAGGTGGGATGGGTGAATGACTACTGGACCATATAAGGACGCAGCGGACCGAGGCGGACTAAACGAATGCGCGCGCCGTCCGCTTTGTGTCTGTTTTTAACGCAAAGTGAGAGCAAATATGCCCCTGGTATGCGTCCAGACGGACACCGAACGCAAAAAAAATGGAAATGAATCAGCGCCTTGGGCCAGGTTTTTGGGCTTTTGAGACGCGGACACATTTGCGTCTAGCGTTGGAGTTGCCCTTAGGCAGCTATGGAATGCAAGAGCAGCATTTATGATTTACACCGACCAAGTGATACGAGCAATAAGCCCAAATCCATCTGCTTTATCAAAATTCCCTTGTTATTTTGTACTGCATTGCTATGGGGGTAGTATGCTTTGCGTAAGTTTGATTTTTTTAATGAATAAAACTGAAAGAATACAATTAACAAGGTATATACTTTTTTCCCCTCGCAAAAACAGGTAATTATTTTATTGTTTAATTTGGGGCTAAAAGTTATATTTTGGACTTCCCGCTTTAACTATTGACCAACTTCACTACACATGGGTTACAATTTACATCTTTGATTATTTACCTATGCTTAGTTCATTTATGAAAATATAAGTTAGTTTCATGTCTTCCATGTATGTATAATAGTGACAATCTAATCTAGAATAGAAGGGCGCCGCAACGCGCGCCATCAATGATCTAGTATGCTTTATTATTCACTAGCAAACATGCACCTGTGTTGCAACGGGAGAAACTAAAAAAAGTTTATTTAAAGCCCTAAGCTCGTAGTGGTTCGTGATTTAAATTCCGAAGTCAAAATCCCTATCGTTTGTACACTGAACTAATAAATTCCGATCTAAATTGAAACGATACCTGTTTGGCGCACTAGGAAATGGAGGATTCCGTCGGGATGGTTAGGTGGATATTGGTACTTAAATTTTTAAATATTTTTAGAGTGCTTGCACTTAAAAATACTTGCTCTCCTCAGAACATTTTATTTCTTTTTATTGTTCTTTTGCATATAATTTATAAGATATTTGCACTCAAAAAATAATTTAATTTTTTCATACATTAAAAAGTGTATAATAATCCATGAACGCATTTATTAAATATTTCATACTTTAAAAATGTGTTAAATATTGGCACACTTAAATGTGTTTAATTATTCACACATAAACTTTTTAATGTGAATTCACAAAAATAATAATTATATGCAAACAAATTTTAAAATTCGTGAACATTTTTAAATATTCTCAAACACTTTTTAAATTAATCATATGGACAATTATATTTCGCTGCGGAACAGGCTCAATTCGGTCCAGTAGATGGGCCAGCTTCATTAGCCAGGCGACATGCCGCAGATGGGCTTGGGCCTAGGAAGCCTACATGGAGGCAGCGCAACATTTTCAATTTTTTATTGCCAGAAACTATGTACTGCAGGTAAATCCAGTAAAATGGGGAGGGGGGGGGGGAGTTTTCTGCAAAACACCATAACGGAAGGAGAAATCTATCTCCCTTTATTATTTACTAGGACAATGCCCGTGCGTTGCAACGGGATATAAATATTATAGTACGTAGCTTGTGATTTATCTGCTCATATTAATGCGAGTGTGTAAACAAATGTTTAGTCAATCCTACCTGTGATTTACCTTATAGTTTGATAAAAAAATGGTAAGTAAAGTTAAGTGAAATTGGTTTAGAAGGGAAGCAACGAAGGTATAGAGAAAAGAAAAGTGAAAGATGAAGCATTGCATTCTTTTTATAAATAGTATAATAAAGAGTAGTATGTACAAATATTAAACAAATTATGACCATCTTTTTTTGTAGTAAACGAATTAGGACCATCAGCTTTTTAAGTTGTAAAGTCCATTTGTTATCACCTCTTTGTCCACTACAACATGCTTTGTCCTACAAAATCCACAACAATGAAACTAATATTTTCTAAATTTCATGCAAAACCAGGAATATTTCATTTGGAAATAAAAAATAAAAATAAAAACTTTTGAATTAATTAAGCACATTAGTACTCTTATGTTTTGACCCAAACACACATCTCCAGAAGCACCCTTCCGTTGAAAAATACACAAAAGGAAAGAAAGCTTTTCCGATCTAAGGTTACAGTCTCTTTTGTTATGGGATATCAGGGGTAAAGCCACTTTGTTATGTTAAATCTGAGAACAGAAAACACTATCAATTACTCATGTGGTTTATCTTCTCTCAAAATATTAACTCCTGTGGTGTATCTAGACAAACTGAAAATCGTAAAAAGATAAGTTTGGATTCTATACAGTGCTAACAAAAACAACCATGACATAGTAATAGTGACACAAAAAATACATGCAAAGCTGTAGAGAAAGTGAAGTAAATTTCACATGGAACTGTACTTGGTATTGCCTTCTCAGTCGATGAAGTGATCTGCAAGCGATTACATGGAGGCTACGTATCAGGCAAACAAGGCAAATTTGATCTTTTGCCCCACCTTAATTTGCCATTTGATGATTTGCCCCGGGGCAAATCATCAAATCCCCTTCATTGATTAAAAAATTACTTGCCTAATCCAATAGTAGTTGTTCTGTATCTTAGGGCTTGTTTGGTAGACCGGGATCCCCTTCATTTCCCAGGGTAGAAAATCCCAGCCTCAGGACACCGGGAAAATTTTCCTAGTCCCTTGACCTACACCGGATGGGATTTGCTCCCATGGGAAAAAATTCCCGTGTAACCAAACTAGCCCTTAGTGCTGGTCTCCTTCCCAGCGACGTTGATCGGTGCCATGGCAACACGTGCGACCTCTTCCCCCAACCTTGAACTCGAACGACAAAGCTTGCCCCAGGATCGGTCGACGCTCGATACAAAGAGAGGGGGGATCCAGGCGCTTGCGATGCGGCTAACACGAGTTATGCAAGGGGATCCAGTCGACGTGCGACACGGGTAATCGATCTTCCTAGGGTATTCAACTGATGCGCGTGAGAGTATATAGCCGTGGGGAACGCCCTTCATGCCCGTGGTATCTTCTGCTTCCATCTACGGTGCTTGACAAGTGATCTTGGTGAGCTCCTATGCAACGCCTACCTATAACCCTCCCTTGAACATGGCACATGTTCCTCTACCCCTTCCCGCCCTTTGGTAGATATAACTCAACTATTGTGAACCATATTAGTTAACAGTGGGAACCATTCTTGATTACCAGATTTTCAATTTTCGTGTCGAATGGGCCTCGTGGTATCTGTACCATAGCATGCACTTTGTTTGCGGAAGATTGAAGTTCTGTAGGAGGACATCGAAATTAACTAGTAATAAATCTTTAAATTTATGTAGATTATTGATAATCAAGTTAAATCGCCAAATGATGGTATTAGTTATAGTACATACACAAACAATCATCGAATATTCTGGTTGTTGAATCATGAGATATTCCAAACTGTCTTGATTAGTGTCATTTTATAGTTTTAAGGTTATAATATGACATATTAATTATGAAGCAAATCCAATTCAATTACTTCCTACAATGTTGGATAAATATGCATATAATAATGATACATCTATCCAATATCAATATTTGTACTTTTGGACCCGTAGAGAGTTTTACTTGTGGCTGTATGATCTGAGTACACTTACTCAGCACCCAGCCCATCCTTCTGTATAACTATACTTCATCTGAACATCGAGAGTCATTAATTACGGAAAGACTTTTTGTTCCCAAGCAATTTTAATTTGTCTCCCATCTGACCAAATAATATGTACTATTTGTTCAAATCTTGCAAAGAAGAAAGGATATTAAATTATTGCTACTCCAGCACGCTTGATTGTGAGTTTTTTTATCAACTCAGATAATTTGTGGCATATCTGAATTTAATATGATGGTAAGAACTTTCTTCAGCAATGATTGTCGACAGATATATTCTACTTGAGGTTCCATAACTGAATTTAGGTAGTACCACTTTTTGGTGAGCTTAACATTCCATCACATCACAAATATGTATTATGGATAATGCCCGATATTAATGCAGCATCCAACACCTTTTCCAATTTCTGTTAAGTACCTCCAACCTCCATAACATCTAAAGTATTCTTGATTCAAAGGATTGATGGGGATGTCACAAGAATATAGATGGTAAGATTGTTTTGTTCCTAGTTAAGGTATGTCAAGAATTTCACTTCTGGGAATTCTTTTCATGGGTTTTCTGCTGATGCTACAAACTTTCATCAAGGTCAATGCTCATGGAGGTGATTTCGTTGGTGTCTTGCTTCATGTTACAAAAACCTAACCATACAGGAAGGCCAAAACCATGTCGGTAGAACATAGCACAACAACAACTTGGACAAAACTCTATTTAAACCTACTTCGGATCCATTGGGCACCAAGGAACAACAATCCAAGCAAAACTCAGTGCAAAATATAATTAAACTAACGGGTTAATTATGTTTTGTTTTTATGGAAATTATTAGGATACACTTGTAGTAGTTTTTGTGTTGTTCAAACCTCTCTGATGCTTCCTTGGGTTGGAGATAACTTGTTATAATAATATTGCATCGCAATGTAAGGTTTGAGCTGAAGATAATCAAGTAACTTGATTTATGTGATGTAAAGTGTTTCATCATTTCCTTAGCCTGATAACACATTATCTTTCTGAAGTTTTTTCTAGGGGTGATTGTCCATATTTTGAAATATCAATGTTTTCAACAGTCGAATGCCACATTCTATGTTTCGTGTTGTATCTATGTATTTACATCTTGTTTGAAATAGCTTGGGTCTGTTACTAACATAGATTTTCTATCATTATTTTGTAGCACTGAGCAATATATAGATGGCTAAGGAAAATACCACTTACATGTTTGGTGTTGCCATATATTTGTAGAGCTTTTTCCACATTTATTACAAAATAGACGGGCTCGGCAACGTGCGCCCACTACTAGGGAATGCCCTTTTAGTGGCGCCCTTTTTTGTGTTTAGTGGCGCATTAGGGATGCGCCACTAACTACAAGCCACTAATAAGGGCTTATAGGTGGCGCATTCTGGATGCGCCACCCCTAAGGCCCTTAGGCGTGGCGCATCTCAGAATGCGCCACCCCTAAGAGCTTAGAGGTGACGTATTCTGAGATGCGCCACGCCTAAGGGCCTTAGGGGTGGCGCATTCACAGTGCGCCACTAAAGAATTACAGAAAACAAAACAAAAAGAATTACAGAAAAGAATAAAAGCATTACAGATATTTTTATTATATTACAGAAATGCAAAATACAATATAACAATGAGGCCAACAATTATTGATACAAAAGAATTGCATTATAATTTTTATTACAAATGTTTAGAGGCCAACAAGATTCACAAGATTGCATCCATCACAAAATTACAATGAGTCCAACAATTATTGAAAACCGAAAGCTACTTTCGTCATCATATCTTGTTTGCTCTTCAACCTGCACAAAACAAAGCTTTAGAGGTCACATCCATATGAATCATACCAAAGGAGAACAAAGCAATCTAGCATCTATTCTTATCAACAACTTAAAGCAAGTCGATCAATGGTGAGAAGCATGCACATATGCATAAAAATGCATATGCAGTGACCTTTATACACAAAGAGCATCAAGAGTATTTGACACTATACCATCTACTACACAAAGAGTACATCCAAATTACACAAAGAGTACATTCAATTGTTCTGACTCGGCTCGGGGAATGGGCGGCATCCTTCTTTCGTCATGAAAGGCCTTGTGTCACGCAGGGCCTTTAGGCGGACTTCTATCTCCCCATTGGATGGTGCAATGTTGGAGTGGAAGATCGCCTCCTTCATTTGTACTTCATGACGGATGATAGTCGCCATCTGCGCTTGGATGTGAAAGAACTCCTCCTTAAGATTTGCATCGGCGATTTCCGCCTTCCTTTCGGCCCACGCTCTAAGATGACTTGGCAGCGTAAGGTTGCGTTGTTCCTGTACAATCGCCCTCATGTGATGAAGGGCGTAGTACGCATCCCTCACACTGCCAGCCGGCTGCTTGACGCACGGAACTGTGTTACGTGGTTGAACACGTTCACGCCAGGCTGATTTTTCCTGAACTTGTGCTTCATGATCTTGCCTCCGGCTTTTATGTAGCCGACGAGAGCATCATCCAAAACTCTCATGATATACTTGTAATCTTTCTTCTTCACACTCCCCGAGTCTAAATACACGACATGTGAGTGTTGCGGTGAAAAGCAGATGAGCACGCAGTCTTGATCCTCGCTTCATAATTAAAACAATCCAAAAGGAATGTTGGAAGAGGACAACGGAAAGCTAAGAAAGCATATATGCTACGGAGGCAAGCGAATGACTTACTTGGGAGAGTAGGTCATAAGAAATGAATCCTTGTCGGCGTTCCGTAGCATGAAGTCTGTGATGTACCCCGCCGCGAGAGCCGCGTCCTCGTCGTCCATCAAGATGCTTTCACGCATGTAGAAGGGGTCCAATATCGCGACGCTCGGGGTCTTATCTCTCCTGATACTCATAGAAAGGCTGAGCGAGAACAGACGGATAAGGCTATGGTCCAGCCGCTTGAGATGGTACAAATTGAAGATCTCCGAAAATCGCAGGATTATCATATCCGCGGGGATAGTGTTGATGAAGCCCATGTTGAGTGGCACCTTGGCCATGAAAACCGGGTACGAGGGATTCTCTTCTCGAAGAAGAATCTTCTCTAATGCCATAATACTATGATGCACACTCTGCATATCCGAAGTTGCAAGGTCCAGCATGTCCTTAGGTAGCATCGCCCTACCAGCCACATGGATTTCAAACGAGAGATCCTTGGGTCTTGGTGGCTCGTCCTGAGCCCGGATCGGCATCGAAGGTTGGCTACTAGAAGTGATGCTCTTCTTTCTTTTCCGTCCCTTCTTCTTTTCTGATTTTGAGCAGTCACCGGCCTTTATCTGCTCAGTGGCCGCCTTATGGAGTGTGGACGGGTTGAGAATAGATCTCCTTGTGGCATCTGCTTGAGGCTCGGTGAAGGCGCAAGCTGCTGGAGACATGTCCTGTGAAGCAGCGAAGAGACGCGTGGAGCAAGCAGGCTTCGCCGCAGGATTAGCTGGACCGCGAGCTTCCTCCTCATGCTGATAGGCTCCTTCAGCAGGAGGCATGAATAAGTCATCAGCATCATACAAAGTATTTATGAACTGGTCGGCGCTGATATCATCATCAAGATCATCGTCTTCTTGTTGTGCGCCGAAGGGATCATGTGGCGCCGACACGATGACTAGCGGTGTTGTCCTAGGTGTGGTGCCCCTTTCCCCCGTCATTAAACGCATTTGGCTCTTCGGCCATAGGCATATTTGGTTGAAACAGTCACTGAGGACTGCCGGCTCGTCCTCATCGTATCCGGGGGGTTGAATGGGAGGTTCAACTCTCTCGTAGCCCGAAATCACGAGAGAGATTTGAACCCTATGCATCTCCGGTGCCATCGGCATATTGTGCATGATTCGATTTTGTGGTTGAATGATTTTACCTTTAGCAACATCCTTCAACTCGCCGTCCACGACTTGTAATAGAATGCATGGAGTGTCCTCCTGCGAAAGAGATATATATATGCATGTACGGCATCAGAGAGATTCCACTAAAAAAGGCAAGGAGATGAAGTCCTCGTTTGAGTTGCAGACGCTTATAGTTACCTTGAGGGCGTCGAGGTCGGCTAGTGAAGAGACCCCACCGATGACGGCGGGCATGCAAGAGACGGAGGGCGCGCTGCCTCCCGTGGCGTCAGTCGCCCTATTTGCGCTGCCGCCGGGTGCATTATTGTTATGCCCCGGTTGCTCGATCGTGGCCGGAGGAGTTACCATCACGTCCGGCGTCGCCGCCGCGGTGTTGGCGGCCGGAGTCACCAATACGCCGGGAGTCGGTGCGGGAGCCACCACTACGGCCGGAGTCGGGACTGCAGGCGCCGCGGTGCCCGAGTTGCTGCCGACCATGCTGGGACTGGTATGGGCCCTTGTCCACCACGCGCTTGCCAATTCGCGAGCGACTGCATCATATCTGGAAGGAGAGCGTTCATCGTCTTCGCCACTTCGTCCTGGACAAGCTGCGGAAGCATGTTCACCTTCTCCAACAGTCCACGAACATAAGCGGCATCTTCTTCGGTCCTTCTCGCCTTGCGCCCCCTCGAACCGGACTGCTCCGCCGATTTTCCATAATATTGGGACCAATTTAGGTCCGCACCAAAGCCGACCACACGGCCGGCTGACGATGGCTTCGCCGTCACGTCGTCAACCTTCTTGACCTTGTTCAACGCCCTGTTAAAGGCGTTGTCCCACGGGCCGACCGGCTTAACCGACGACTCCTGCGATGAGGCGATTTTCATTTCCGCTTGCTGCAAAAAGAATGTGAAACGTTAAGAAATTGTGAACTTCACTCGATAATTCAATCGACAAGGTCGCGTGGTAAACTACTTACCACGGCAGTCGTAAACTCCTGAATCTTAGGATCGATAATTATTTTCGAGGTTGCTTTGTCCTTATAGCTCCGGGCCCTCACAAAGAATTCGGTCTGCGGATCATCTTTGTATTGCTGGAAGGGGTTAGGTATGCCCGCAGCGGCGTACTCGGCATCCTCCTTGTCCCATTTAGGCTTGGAACTTTTGTAACCACCGGCTCCGAGACGGTGGTTACCTATGACCTGCGACCGCATGGCCTTTCCCTTTGCACTCGCGGCCTTGGCTTGCTCGGACTCACACCTAGCCTTGAAAAGGTTGTAGGTAGCTTCGTCGATCAACGTCTCTTTCTCCTTGAGCTCCTCCCAGGTTTTGTTCTTTTCAAAAATTGCCCTCTTCACCCGGGTTTTCCAACTGGACAAGGCCTTGCTCATCTTCCTGAGGGCCCATGTGTTTACTTTGTTCCCTCTGAGTTTGGTGTTATCGTACGGCTCCGGAAACTTGTATCGTCCGTGCAGCTTGTTGATAAGAAGCTGACAATAATGAATATTCTCACGACTCCTGAGGTTAATCGTGGTGATCGGCACGGTGTTGCGGAGGATCGCCGCGACTTGACGGCCGTACCCTTCCGAAAAACGTTCGGGCTCTTTAGGAATCCCGACGGCGGTCACAACAGTAAACTCTTGCCTGATGACGCCGACCTTGGTCGGTTTCCGATTCCTCTTCTTCGACTGGGTACCATCTGTGTTGGAGCCACCGGTCCCATCATCCTCGCCGATGTTCCTCTCGCCATCTGTCGTACCGGCCTCCTCCTCTAGGTCATCATCCGATGAGTCGGACTCCGACTCTATCTCCTCCTCGCCCGGAGGTACTTCCTCTTCTCTCTGCTCCTCGACCTCCTCCTGGGAGTATTCCCAAAATTGCTTCCTTTTTTCTCCCGGCTGAGAAGAAGGACCGGCGTCGGCTCTGGTCGACATGTTTGCACTAGTACAATATTAAGAAATGCAACTACTTAATTAATTAGCACAATAAATAAATGCAAATACTCTCATGTTAAGAAAAATAGCAAAGGTCATGCACGAATTCACGGAAAAATTCGGCATGACCTTTGCTCTTTTTCTTAACATGAGAGTGCCCCATTCTCAACCGAAACGGAAGTTAATCAACATTTTGGGAGAAAGGGGATAATGATTTGTACCTGCACAACATATAAATAGGCTATACATGAGACAATAACCAGCAACATAGCATTTGTTCTTATCATATTTCATAAACAGAGTCACCAAATATCAAGTAAAACAGTGGATTGATATATGCTTAACAACATCTATATGACAAGTGCTGGATTTTTATAAGAACAACAGTAAAACTAGTACATAACCCATGTGTTGCATTCTTTTAAAAGAGAACCAAGGAATGACCAAAGCTAGTAGCATTTTTTAAAGCTGCTTGCATTCTGTTAAGAACAGATTCTACTCAGATTTCCCTCTCCATTTAATTTTGTTAAGAACAAATTCTACACATGACCACTATCTTTTCGGACTTTATTTAATTATCAGCATATCAATAAGAAACCTATTAACTACTTAGTTCTTTTTTTAGGATTAACTCTAGCTACTTAAGCAAATTCCCTAGCTACAGGACACACACACACACATCACATTGATAAAAAATCCAGATGAGATAAACAATGCATTGCAAATTCTGTATACTTGCAAATGAATAAAAAATGAGCTTGACTAACACGATGAGACAAACATGATGAAATCATGTAACAATGGCACATCAAAGTATAAAACTATCGAAGAACAGATTCTACACTTGCTAGTTTCATCATTATGTTCATAAGAACAAATGCTTACCTACTGGTTTTTCTCCTCTCTCTTTTTTAATTTTTACTAAAGCATATTCCAACTTTCAAGCATATCTTAATCATTAACCATATTTAGTTCTCTACAAATTTTTAGAGTGCTAGTGGAGAGAGAAAATCAGTAGCACATACTAACTCCTAAATAGCATCATCAAGATCAAACCAATTGCACTAAAAAATTCCCTGTCTCTCTCTCTGTTCTCTAGGTTTTGCACTAAAATAAATTGCAATTTAGCATCTCTAACTCCTAAATTGCACTAGCACACTAGGCATCAAATTCCCCAAAGGGATTGCACACAGAGCAATTCTCAAATCCCCTCTGTTCTCTAGGGTTTGAACAAAGGGATTTGAGCAGAGGGGCGAGTGGGGGTTGGGGCGGCAATGGAGGGGAGGGGGGAGCAGAGGAGGGGGGTATGGATGTACCTGGCAGGTGCGGGGCCGGCGTCGACAACTCGAACGGCAGGGGCGCGCGGGGCCGGCGTCGAGGTAGAGGCGGCGCGGTGGAGGGGTGTCGCCTAGGTCGTCGAGGAGAGGCGACGCGGTTGGGGCGGCTTCGGTGCTCGACAACGAGGAGGACGGGGGCCTCCTATGGTGGCGTGGGCGGCTCCGGTGGTCGGTGGAGAGGAGACATGGGAGCTCCGGCGACGGTGGCGGCTAGAGGGCTCCGGTGGTCGATGGCGAGGAGATAGGGGAATGGTTGCTGTGCACGGGCAAGGGGAGGGGCCTGATGAAGGTTAAGGCTTAGGGGTGGCGCATTTTGCCAGAATGCGCCACCAACAGGTTTCTTATGCGTGGCGCATCTCGGCAAAATGCGCCACGCATAAGGAACCTGTTCGTGACGCATTATGGCACAATGCGCCACCCCTAAGAGCACTTAGTGGCGCATTTCAGCGATATGCGCCACCCCTAAGCCTTTTTTATTTTTTAATTAAAGTTTAAACAATTATTTATTTTTAATTAAAGTGAAACCATTTAAAAATAATAGTGGTGATTATTTATTTAAACAATCTTATATGCGGAGTAAAAAGAAACGGAGGGAGTACTTGCTCTAACCGACCTTGAGAATGGTGCTTCGATTGTGTATCGTCGATGTTCATACACTTCAAACTATGATCCAAACATAAGAATGTGATCATATCGATCCACGTACCATGCCTTCACCGTGTCGTCGCCGAACCAAGATCCACAAACACAAGGTGTAGCGGCATTTGGAAACATAAGATTGTGATCATCAATTACAAAGTGCATATTAAATCCATGCATACACAAAGTGATCATGAATTACAAAATGTTTTTCTTAAATTTGGAGCTAGCTATCTAGCTATCGTTTCCTCACGATCTTCTTCTTGCCCTTCTTTGTCGTGGTTGAATAATTTAGGCCCGGGACGCCTTCACTTTTCCTCTTAAACGGGAGAAGACCTTTCTTCGGTAGGGTTGTGGTGTATGTATCCTGAGCGGCGTAGTCATCCTCCATCTTCGGGTCGCCGTACTTGTCAAAGTCTTGCTCGTTGGCGACTCCATCCATTCCGATGATGTTTCTTTTGCCTCTCCTCACTACAATGTGACTAGGCTTTGATGGGTCGGTAATGAAGAAGCATTGGTCCACTTGGCTAGCTAGTACCCATGGCTCATTTTTCGCGGTGACGTTTGCGCCCGCAGACTTGGATTTGGCTTCGGGTATAACCATGGTGGTGAAGTACCGGTCTTCTTTTACGACGCTCTTGGCCCATCTCACACGGAACATCGGCACCTTCTCTCCACAGTAGTCGAGCTCCCATATGTCCTCGATCCTTCCATAGAATCTTTCCTTGACGTCATCGGTGTAGAATATCCCCGTTACCCCAGAGTTCTGGTAATTGCAGTTATTGTCCTTTTCCTCCGTGTAAAATGTGTAGCCGTTGATATCATACGCTTGATAGGTCATCAGGTTGCGTGCGGCACCCTATGACAAGGTGAATATCATATTTTCGTCCTAGGAAGCGTTCCTTCACGGGGGATTAGCACGAAGCTCGTCCCTGAACCAAGTCATGAAACCGGAGTTGTGCTCTTTGATTAGCCGTGGATCTCGGTCCGTTATCTGCAGGCCCTGGTCACTGTACTTCTTCCTGATTAACTCCTTGTGCTTTACTATCCAAGGATCGACCAGCTAGATGTGTTGTAGCGCGACTAGGCTTGCTCTTTCAAAGTCGATGTCTCGACCGTCAAAGTTGACATGCATTGCGCGGCTTCCCTCGTGGTGACCACACCCATCGGTCCTGCCAAAGTGCTTGTTGACGGCCAGACCAACAGGGTTCTCGGTGTTGAGATAATTCGTGCAAAAAGAGATGCACTCTTCGGTTAGAAAGCCCTTCGCTATGCTTGCATCTGGACGGGACCTGTTACGAACGTATTTTTTGATGTGTCCATTCATCCTTTCGAACGGCATCATGCTGCGCAGAAACGCAGGCCCGAGTTGGACGATATCCTCCACGACGTGGATCAGCAGATGCACCATAATGTCAAAGAACGCGGGCGGGAAATAGATCTCAAGCTCGCATAGTATGAGCACGATCTCCTCCTGTAGCCTTTTGAGTTGCGTAGCGCAAATCGACTTCCGGGAGATGATGTCAAAAAAGTTGCAAAGGCCAAACAACGTTTTACGGACGTGCTCGTCCATTATCCCTCGCATCGCAACCGGGAGAATCTGCGTCATCAGCACGGCACAGTCGTGAGATTTCATCCCGCTGAAACGCTGCTTCGCCTCGTCTAGGTATTTGCTTATCTTCCCCGTGTAGCCGTTCGGAAATTTTACTCCTATGAGGCAGTGGATAAACCGCTTGATCTCCTCCTCGCACAGAGTGAAGCATGCCGGGGGGCAGTGATCAATACCGGTCTTCTTCTTGGTCGTCCTTTTTCGTTCGCGAGAGTTTTGCGTTTCCGTATCCTCTTCCTCCTCCGGCTCATCATCGTCGTCACTAGGGGGGTGAAGTTCCCTCCTGATGCCCATAAATTTCAAGTCATTCCTTGCTTTTGGCCCATCCTTGGTCTTCTCCGGCATGTTGAGCAGCGTGCCAAACAAGCTCTCGCACACGTTCTTTGTGATATGCATTAGATCAAGGCTATGAGGACTGCGGAGTAGACTCCAGTATTCCAAATCCCAGAAAACAGACCTCGCTTTCCATACCCTCATCAACGGCTGAGTCTTCTTTTTTTCCTTTCCCGACGCGGGGCACTCTTTCCAAGTTTTCAGCAAGTTGTCGATTTCTTTGCCGCTCCTTCGAGCTGGGGGTGCTCGGAGCTCCTCGCTTTCATCGAACAGATGTCCCTGTTTTCTCCACGCGTGTTTCTTGGGAAGCCACCTCCGAGACCCCTAGAACACGGTTTTTGAAGATCCGGGATCTTTTGGTAGCTGGCGGTACGTTGTATTATCCATGCACCTAACGCATGCACAAAATCCTTGGACCACCTGCCCTGAGAAATATCCGTATCCGAGATAGTCGTGCACCGTCGTGATCACCGCGGCTTTCATTGGGAAATATTCTTTTGACGCGGCGTCCCACGTATTGACTCCGTCTTTCCATAACGTTTCTAGCTCCTCTTTCAACAACTGCAGATATAGATTGAGGTCCGTACCTGGTTGTTTCGGCCCTTGAACTAGCATACACATTGTTATGTACTTTTTCTTCATGCACTTCCAGGGGGGAAGGTTGTATATGCATACAAACATGGGCCAGGTACTGTGTGTGCTGCTCTGGCCGCCAAACGGATTGACTCCATCGGCGCTCACACCAATCCTGAGGTTCCTTGGTTCTTTCCCAAAATCTGGGTATTCGAGGTCCAATGCAGTCCATTGGCTACCATCTGAAGGGTGCCTCAGCATGTCCTCCTTTTCCGGATCTGGGTTCGGGTCATCCTCTTTTAGCTTCTTTCTATCCGCGTGCCAGGTCATGAGCTTTGCTTCCTCGGGATCTACGAAATACCTCTGCAGACGAGGAGTGATCGGAAAGTACCATACCACTTTTCTAGGAACTTTCTTCCCTCTCTTGTATCGACTAACACCGCACACCGAACATGTGGTTTTATCTTCGTCCTCACCCCGATAGATCATGCAATCATTTATGCAGACGTGGTATTTAACGTGCGGAAGATCGAGAGGGAAAAGGACTTTCTTGGCCTCAGCGATACTAGTTGGGCACGTGTTGCCCTTCGGAAGACGATCGTGCCAGAATGCCATGTTATCATCGAAGCTTTCGTTGGTCCATTTGTGTTTTGCCTTCATCTCCATAGCCCCAAGTGTTACATTCAAGCGGGTACCCCCGTCGTTGCATCCTTCGTACAACTTCGTAATCGCGTCTTTCTCGAGTTGCGCCATCTTGGCTTTCTCTCTAGCTGCATCTCTTGCGTTCAACGCCTCTTTGTCAAGCAGCTCTTGAACATGAGGGTCCCGCACCCAGCTTGAATCCTCATCATGTCCGACATCTTGATCTTGATGTCCGGCATCTTGATCTACATGATCCGCTTCGGCATCTTCTTCATGATCATGTACGGGATGCTCTTCGTCATCTCGCCCGCCGCTGTTTTCTGGTTGCCCTTCCTCATTTACTGGCGCCTCACCATTGACGTCCTCCTCCTCACCAGCTTCACCACTTATCCATCATGTGTAGCCATCCATCAAACCATTACGCTTCAGGTGTCTTTGCAATATTCCGGAATCAGGCTCGGTCACGCACTGCAGTTTGCATCTCCGACACAGACATCTTATATCCGACCTATTATTCCTTAGCATGTCGTTTGTCGCACATTGCATCCACCTAGCCACGGTGATATCGCTCAGCATCTCGCGGACCATGGTCGATCACCTGCGTGCACGGAGAGAGCAACACAATTATATATCACAGTCCTCGCCGGAAAATTTTGGCATGACCTTCCCTAATAATGCATGGGAGCATGCGGAGAGTGCGCCAGAAATTTGCCGAAACGGAAATGAATCGACATTTCGGCAAAACATTTGCCACTCAAGATACACATATACATCAAACCACCATAAGCTTCACATATACATCAAATCCAAGCTTGACATATACAACAAACCCCAAGCTAATAAAGGCAAGTATATGGGTCATAAATGGAACAAAAGAGTTTGGGAGGAGGTCCACTTACTTCAATATGAAACAAAATAGATGTAATGCCAAGTATCGATGGATAAATGGAAGAAATGAGGTGGGGAGGAGGAGAAAACCAAATAGATCTAGGGTGAGAAGAGTGGATCTAGTTTGAGAATTGTGTGGAGTGAATGAGAGGTGGTAGGTGGGGTGGAGTAGATAAGGGCAGCTCTAGGCATTTAGTGGCGCATATATAAAGTCAGTGGTGGCGCATTGGTGAAATCCGCCACCTCTAAGCTCTTATGGGTGGCGCATTAGAGAAATGCGCCACCCCTAAGGACCTTATGGGTGGCGCATTTACAGAATGCGCCACCCCTAAGCTCTTAGGGGTGGCGCATTCTGTATATGCGCCACCTATAAGGTTCTTAGGGGTGGCGCATATTGCTAGATGCGCCACGTATAAGATCATCTAGGCTGGTCCACTCTTAGGGTGGCGCACTGGAAAATAATGCGCCGCCCATAAGACCTTATGGGTGGCGCATTATTTTCCAGTGCGCCACCCCTAACAGATGGTGGCGCATGCCTTTCTATATGCTCCACTAATAAGCTTTCCATGTATAGCTATTTCTCTAGTAGTGGCCATCAGTGATCTAGTAAGAGATTATGGTTGGGAAGGGCAGGCCCATAGAATCAACTTCCAACATCGGTAACACCATTGCAGCAAACTGAAGTTACAAATCTTCTATATCATCTCCTTACTATTAAAATCCATCAGCACCCTGCATGTGAATAAACGTGTGTAGGATGATGGCGATGTCTCGTGTTATGGTGATGTCGGCGGTACTTGGGTCTGGCAAGGTCATTGCGTTGATCCCGCCTGAAGATGGAGCGACGAAAGATGGTAGCGATGGATTCTAGAGCGTGTGTATGCAGTGCACGCTCAAGATCTGTTAAACCGGTTGGTGCTCTCGATTCACCATGAGGCAGCCTCACAAGGCCACCAAGTTAAATGGTGTGTGTTGATGCGAGACCAGGACACATCATCAAGCTTGTAGGTGTTGCAATAGAGGTCGCCGGCAAGATGATTTGAAATTGATCCATGTATTTATTTATTCAGTTTTGTCCAATTATTCTATAAAAAATGATTGTATATATCCTTAAATGTCAAGGTCAGATGGTTCAGCCTCGTTTAAGAAATGGATTAAAGGCCTCTACAATTAGGTATTTCTATCTTGATTGGATGTTCGATTTGACTTCATGGTGAGTCACATTGGTAATTGTCATGATGGTGTGTGCCTTGTACGTGTAATAAGTTTGTGAATATTTAATATATTTTTCTCTCTTTTCTATTTTTTATTATATCTATGGTATTTATGACTGCTAGGCAAGCGAAATATGTCAGTGATTTATTTATTTTGACTGCATAGTCCGAAGTGACCTCTTCAGAAAGATTATGTTTCAGTGCTCCTCTCTTCTCTCCATAGCGTGTTTGTATTAGTCGTTGGTGAGTTATCAACATACTCGGTCTTTTTATCAACCTTCCACGGTTAGATCCATCTAGAAGAGGAAAGAAGGCGTTGCGCCTAAAGCAGCGGATGTTGTCGTGGGTTTGTAGCCTAAAGATGCCGCTCTCGCTCGGTTCAAGCTCAACGTACTTGACAGTGACGTCCAAACTGTTCAACGTCGCAACACATTAATCCAACATCAGAGGCTCCGACCAATGGAAAGCACACACCCGCTAGGCCTTGTTTGGCAGCCGTGTTTGTAAGTGGAAGTCCGTGTTTTTTACCAGCCCAATCTGTTACTCAATAATACACCCCGAAGCCCGTTTGGCAGCCCAGTTTGCACGAGTGGAAGCCCGTGTAAAACCCTAGAAACCCGTCCGGTTGACGAGTATTCCAGCCGCGAGGGGGTACTCGCGTTTTACCTCTCGCGACGCAGAGGCCAGGCGGCGGGCGGACGCTAGGAGGAGGAGAGTTCTCGCTCGCCGGCGGGACAAACGCGACGAGGAGGAGGACCTCTCGCGCGGCGGCGGCGGCGGTCCGGGATAGAGGAGGAGGAGGAGGAGCTCTCGCGCTGCGGCGGCGGCCCGAGATCGAGGAGGAGGAAGAGCTCTCGCGCTGCGTTCTCCCGTCGTTCTCTTCGGTACGGACCTTCTGATCTCCAACTCCACTAGTGTCGTTGAGGTCTTCTCCTGCATCATCTACAAGTTCGACCTGATGTATGGAGGACCGTGAGGATCTTGCTGCCCTGGATAAGGTTGTGAGCAAGTTGGTGCTGTGTACCACCTGAAATTTTCTTGCAAATAGGTGATGAGAAATAAATTTGATACTTCTGAATATATTTTTATAATCACTATGGACTTTTCTCCTCTTTTAATTTCCTTCTTGTTGTGATGAGAAATAAATTTGATACTTCTGAATATTTGTCAAACCTGGTATATACCTTCTACATATTTAAATAGTTTTACGCTTTTATTGTTGTCCAGTGAATTAATACTTGTTGTAAATAGAGAACTAATTAGGTCTAGTACTTGTGCTTGTGTAGTTGACATGCCAAAGGTTCAGTGGAACCGAGAACTTGAGAAATCTTTGGTAGATTTGCTTCATGAGCATGATGATCCATGTTTTAGAGGTGTCAATGGATGGGAAAGTGAAACATGGAACCATATGGTCAAACTATTCAATGCTCGTAATGGTGTGAACTTTACAAAGTTCCAGATTGAAGATAGGGAGAAAGAAATGAAAAGGGACTACATGCTACTAAAGGAGGCTCGTAGATAAAGCTGTGTTAGTTGGGATGATGTCAGATGCACGATTGTTGCCGATGCAAACCTTTGGGAAAACATGATCTAAGTTATTTTACCAACATTACAACTACAGTTCCATGCTTAAAGTTAGTATTGTTTTCTGGTATTCACTATTTCACTCTTCTTGTTTGTAGACATGGAAAAGGATTGAAAAATTCAAGAGCGGATCTTTCCTCCTATATGAGAGGCTACCAGACTTATATGATGGTAAGAAAAGTACTATTATTTGACATGGATCATTTGACATGGATTATTTGACATTATAATTTTTTTATCACATCCTCTTTATCCATGAAAGGTACTATAAACCTATTTTTTGCCTGGTCATTATCAGTGTTGGTAGGGGTATTGTTCAAGTTAAAGAGAGATCTGACTCAATCTTGATACATTTTTTTGCTGGACATGAATACCACCTGCCTTTGCTTGATACATTCTTGGCCTTGAGAGATCTGACTCAATCTTGATGGGTGAAATGTTTGTGTTGTGCTCTCTCTAGTTTTGTTAATCTGCTAATAAATAAACATATGTATACAGATTCCAATGACTCCTTTGCACTTTATTTTTTGTCCATTTCTAAATCTTTCTAGAGTTATGTACCCTATTTATTTCTTGCTTATTGTCCTTTCTTCAGGTTGTAGAAACTACCTGTGATGAAGCAAGCTTCAAACTCTTGATCAAAATCATCTTTTGATAAACCATTGATATGTTCTGGTCATGTAATGATGCGCGAGATGTTATTGATCCTGATCAAATATTTTTTGTAATAACCGATGAGATGACCTTGTTCCTGTGATGATCTTGTTCTCGTGAGTCATGACAAGATAAATCTTGCATTTAAATTACTGTTCAACTGTGTGCTCAAGTGATGTGAAAAGAATATATTTCTATTGATGATATACTTTAAATTTAATGTACTACTAAAACTGTGTGCCAAAGTGTTATGAAAAGTTCAGTTTTTATTGAAGATACACCTTGTGGATAAACTCCTGTGCCAAACACGTGGATTTGTGGTTGGGGAAAATAATTGGCGTGGGGAAGAGGATTGGGTGAGGAACGTGTTTTCACCCAATACCCAGGGGATATTACACAGCAAAACACCACAATATACTCCTACCAAACAAAACCTTATGGGTTCTAGAAGGTGTGTTTTCGTTTGGATTCTGGAGGTTATGATTGTTGCGTCGATGCACAGGTGCTATTGCTCATTTTTGCGTCGGAAAGCATGATGTGGTATATCTATTTATTAAGGAGTGAAGTGCATTATAGGTCTCCGAACTATTTCAGAGATGTCACGTAGGTCCTCGAACTATGAAAAGGGTCATCCAAGTTCTCGAAGGTCCTTCGAAGTGCAATAAGTGTGTGCATATGTGACACTTTGATATAGTTCGAGGACCTATATGACACTCTAAAATAGTTTAAGAACCTAGATGACACACATATTGTACTTTGAGGGCCTGGATGATAAGTTTCATAGTTCAAGGACCTATGTGACAGCACTGAAATAGTTCAAACAAATAGGATGCACTTTACTCTTTATTAAGGGCGGTGTCTCATGATTTTATCTATTATTGTTGCCGCTCTATGTTTATTGGTTGGAGTCCTTAGAGCGAACGCTTCACTTATAAACTATAGTGATATCACTAGCTAAAGAAAAACAAGAACCTATCACAAAGACTCTCAAAGGCAAGTGACACAGTGAAGCGCGCATTGGCTTGTAAGAGCATATCCTACTAGATGATGTAAAATAAAACACCAAAAAATGCTACATGTAAAATTTACTTCACCAAAAAATGGTTTCTACATGGCCGAAAAACACTCAACTCCAACAGATGGTGTAAAAAGGACTAGTGCTCCAATAGATGAAGTAAAAATGCACCGACTAAATCATTTGAAACATACCGAAGTCAAGTCAAACCAACATAGTTCATACTACAAACTAGATCATACGATACTTCTTCATACTTTATCCTACTTGATCATCACTCTAGACATAAAACTACTTGTCATCTTTGGTGTCACACATCAACGTGTCCCAGAATGCGTCAGTGGTGGGGTCGCCATAGTCGGGGTGCTCATTCTCTTCCGAATCGGACTCAATGGGGATCACCGTTGAGTGATCGCCTCGTCCTCCTTCTTTCGTATTCTTCTTCTACTCGGCATCACACTTCCAATAAAACTCTTGCTCGGTCTGGACATACTTTTGATGCTCCCGAGCGAACCACGCCATCGTCGCATTGTCACTATCACCAAGGGCAATGTGAATCACCAGTTTATTCTTCTCCTCCTCCTCCATCGTTTGTATCTTGTAATTCTCCGGCACGAGGAACTCCGCTTTCGCTCGGGTCTTGGTATCCGAGAAGTTGACCTCTTCCCTCTACCTGATGAAATGCCATGGTGCGACGTCGTACGTATGCACCCCTCATACGCGGTCCCGTATGTGTCGAGTCAGTAGCGCGGCAGTTGTCGAAGAATTCGACTCAGAAGTTCTTCCTGAACGACTTCGGCCGGGCGCCGAGGTAGCCAAAACCTTGACTTTGAAGACCTTCTTTGGCGGTGGCGTGAAAGAGCGTCTGGCCGGTGGTGGAGTCGCGTGAGAATGACCGAAGCAGCGCGGCGGCGAAGAGCTTCAAATCGAGCAGCGATGGAGATAATTCAAATCCGGTGAGTACGAGAAGGCGGAGGATCCAATGACGACGGTGAAGGGTTCGTTGCATAGAAAACAAAATTTTTCCTACGATTGCAACTGCCAAGATCACATCTAGGAGATAACTTGTAACGGTTTGAGAAGGACTCACCCTCGAAGACCAAAAAGCTTTAACGAGAACGATTCTCGTGGGTGATGTAGTCGATCACTTGCCGACCTCAAGGTCGTGATGAAGATGGGCGCCACAAACGGGCAGCGCCTCCGTAATCGGTCACACGTACGGTTCAGCGACGACCTCCGCCCCTTGCTCCAGTTGGGCAGCGGAAGTAGTGGATCCTCGGGAACTCCAGCAGCACTACAACATAGTGGTGGTGGTGGTAGAGAAGATCTTGAGCAGGGCTTCGCCTAAGCACCGTACTCGTGAAACTGGATCAGCTAGCAAGGGGAGGAAGATGCCAACCAAAGGGCATATGAGAGATGGAGGAATTGGTGTGTAGAGGGGTCTCCACCCATCTATATATATGAGGGGGAGGCAGCCCCCAAGGGTTAGCACGCCCCAAGAGGTGCCCCCACCTCTCCCCTCATCATGTGGGTGGACTCCCCACTCACAAAAACAAAGGGTCACACATTATTCCCATAACTTCCATAATTCTCCACTCAAAATTCCAAGAGTTTATCACATTAAAACACTTTTAATTATCTTGTTTAATGTCACTCAAATTAATGAACACTTCATTCAATGAGTACTTCATTGATGAACACTTCATTCAATGAACACATTAACAATTATCCCCTTACACTATACCGAAACTATTCCAGCAGTTTTATCAAAACAGTCCATGTGCTGTCCAGTATATTCTCTGGCGTTCCGTATCCACTCAAACGCGTCAACGAATCCTTAAGTGTGTCACCCTACGGTTCGTGAATAAAATGGACATGACAGAGACTCTTCTCTGATCAATAATCATCAGCGGGATCTGGAGATCCATGATGACTCCCACTTACTCAACGATGAACTAGTGATCGTGTGAACCAAAACTCCGTAACCAATTCCTTTTGTCTCGCGATATTTTACTTGTCCGAGATCCGATCATTTGGTATCATCCATACCTAGTTCGATCTCGTTACCGACAAGTACTCTTTACTCGTTCCGTGATATAACATCCTCGTGAGCCAGTCACGTGCTTGCAAGCGATGTCAATGTGATATCACCGAGAGGGCCCAGAGTATATCTCTCCGTCATCTGGATGGACAAATCCCACTCTTGATCCACGAGCCTCAACTAACACTTTCCAAGTACCCAACGACACCTTTATAATCACCCTGTTACGGTGTGACGTTTGATGGAATCAAAGTACTCTTCCGGTGTCAGTGATTGACGTGATCTCATGGTCTAAGGATTAGGGTTACTTCGTGAAAGATTGATACAGCAATAGAAACTTGATGACATGATCGTATTGCTATAACTACTGTGGGTGTATGTTCATCACATCATTCTCCAATGGCATGACCTTGTTATTAACAACATCCAATGTTCATGATCAGGAAACCTTGATCATCCGTTAATCAACAAGCTAGTATAAAGAGAGGCATTACTAGGAACCTTTTCTCTGTTTATTAAACACACATGTATTAACGTTTCCGGTTAACACAATTATAGCATGAAAATAAACATTTATCATAAACATGGAATAAGATAATAACCACTTTATTATTGCCTCTCGGGCATATTCCCTTCAGACGGGGGTGGGAAGGTTGGATCTACCGGTGGCGGGCAATCGCTCGTTGGGGGGGGGGGTGGGTTCCGGGGCGGTTGGCGTTCACGCAATGGGCGGTCATGTATATTTACATCACCAAGTAATGCAAAATACATCTAATGTAATTCTTACATCTACATCATCTGTTGGAGAGATATTTTGAGGTTTAAACGGCGTAAAAAGTACTCTCTCCGATCCATAATAAGTGTCGCTCATCTAGTACAAAGTTTATACTAGCTTAGTACAAAATGAGCGACACTTATTATGGATCGGATGGAGTAGGTATTTAGACCTCCCGCAATGGGAGTATCATAACTAGTATCATGCATGCCAACTAAGCAAATTTGGTGATGTGGCATAGAATTAAATGAAGAAAAAGAGGATTGAGTATCATATTATGATACCAAAATGCTAAGCTTGTATGTGTCTTGCATCGCAATAAATAGTACTAGTACTTATGATACTAAAATATGATACTATGCATTGTGGAGATGGTATCATACACTAGTATCATATGCATGATACTAACTTATGATAATACGCATTGCGGGAGGTCTTATACATCTACATCTTGTATTGGAGATGCTTTAGTATCATTAAAGCCCTCTAGTATCATTGGCAGTTGTAGTTTATTGCAAGTACCAACTGGACCGAAACATAAATGTGCAGCAGGTTGAATGAAGCTACGGCTAGAGCAAAACAAGCTACTAACAATCACATGGTAAACTAAATAATCCTGCAGGTAGGAAGGTGAATCACGTCCAGATCTTCTTCTGGGTCAAAATCTGGATCGTTGATTTTTAAGCCTGCGCCTGGCGCCATCAGACTCTTTGGTATTCCTTTCGGCAGTAGGACTTCATCCTTTCTCATGAGTAGCATCAGTTCACTCCAGGGACTCACTACCAACATCTGGAATGTCGTCATGACACCCTCTGTGACAAAATCGTTGAAAATGGTGTCCTCAATCACTTTGCCTCGGTTTTTCTTTGCGGTGGTCAGCACAAATTCAGAGAGATTCCCCAAGCAGCCGATTTGGTCCCAGGATCGGTCTGTCAGCGCACCTGCTTCTTCCTTGTTGAGCAACAACAGCCGTGACACACCGTGAAAGACTAGACGTAGTCTCATTGCTTCACAGAACATCACGGCCGCCCTCAAAAGTGACCGGCGCAGCTGATCCTTATCACCCATATGCTCAGGACAGTCTGCTAGACCATGGAACATGTCGTCAAGAGCTGCATCTCCGCCGATCAAAGATCTACAGGGATAAATGGTCATCTTTCAGCTTGTAGCAAGACCAAGCGCAGTTACCAAAACAATAATTATTAACATACAAGAAGAAATTAGCGCAGTGTCCTCTTATGATATATCTTCTACTAACCAGATATGTACGAGAAAGTGTAAATATGTATACTAACAAAGTGATCAAATAGATGTCCCTTTCAGCCAAATATGTTAAAGAATGTTTTTTAGAAAACGTTGATAAAATGGGTAGGAAGGAACATATGGTTGGCATATTAAGATTACCACACTTTGCCACAGCAAGTTTGATGGCTGAGTTAGCACCCTATTTAGTTTGTAGCCACATTTGTGGCACAATTCTTTTCATGCAAACTATACCTCATAAGTCACAAAAGTGATAAGTCTAAGCTAAAATATGGCAAAGTGTGGGCCAATTTTATCGCCTAAACGTAGGTTTTGTGGCAAAAAAAAAGACAAATGGAGACAATCTTAGTAGCAAATGGTGACAACCGGTGACAATCTTAGGCAAATGGTAGGGCATGTTTGGTTCAAATACTAAGATTGTCACCATTTGCCACACTTTTATTGTCACACATGCTTAACCAAAGTCGACAAACTTTGTCACATTTGAACTAGTCTTATTACACTCTATGAGTCAATGGCATGTTGGCTATAGTCTAATTTGTGACGTGACAAAGTGTGATAAAATTATTATGCCAATCAAACGTGCTCAAAGACATTTTCATTGATTCCAATGGGATTTTACATACGACAAGAGACATATGAAAGGATAAATGCTGTAATTTGTACACTGACGAACATACCTAAACGCATGATCCCCGGTGATGCCCATGTTGACCGCACCAAAATGTGGTGGTAAGGGGTGATCTAAGAAGTGAAACCAAGCTGACCAGTGGCCATACTTGTATCTCCTGAAAGCGACGAGGTACTGATCGAAATCTCTAATCAGAAGTTGCACCCGCTTTCCCTGTTCAGATCCACTGTCAAGCATCTCTATGACGTGATAGCTGTGTCCTGAAAATGGGTCCAAAGCTGCTGGCAAAGGATCATTGTGATTTCGACGGCGCCGGTCCCCTTGTGCGTTTCCATGATTCCGCGCCCTCCTCTGATGGTTGCGGTTTGCCCGGTTAGGCACCCTCGGTTCAGCAGCTACTGGATTGGGGGGGGGGGGGGGGAGGGCGACCTGGGGTTTTCTGGGTTGTGCATAGGAGTCACAGGCTTGTCATAGTAGCAGACTCGACCAATTTTCTCTGCCCTTGCTATCCTCCTGAGGATGCCATCGCTGTACTGTCTGGCTCTTCTGCTTCTGGTTTTCCTATCGACACCACCGTTGATGTCAAAATAGACCACATGGAACTCCTGCAGATCAAAATTAGAGTATCAGTTAGCGAAATCGCGCCTCAATGCATCCTCCTCGTAGCGCAGCAGCCCGCGAGATTTGATGGCGCGACATTGCATCGTGTTTCTCACTTCCTCTTCCTCCGTGGCGCGCGGCCCTCCTGCGGTCGCCACGTGCTACAGTCCAATCTCCGGCGAGAAATCGACTCAAAGGAGGGGCGCGGGCCACGGGACCGGAGGCGAGGAAGAAATACCCAGTCGGCGTCGAGCGGAGGAAAGGGGTGCTTACCTGACCAGCTCGCTGCAGCGCAGCGCAGGGCGGACCGGTTTGCTTCCCAAGTTCGCGGTAGGTAAACCGGGAATGCACTGGCGCCATGGATGGGCCCTTGGAGAATCTTCGGCGGTCGGCGGAGAAGTCTGGGTTGGGCGTTCTAGGGTTTTAGAGAAGAGTCCTTCCCTTCCCTCTCTCTCTCTCTCTCCATCCCTCCCTCCCTCCCCAAGCTCTTGTCCCCTTGTTCCTTTTGGCAGATGAAACGGAAAGGGGGAAGTGAGGAAGGGCGTTTCTCGCAGGAAATGATTTATTTTAGCGAGGGCAGAAGGGTGGGGTGCCCAACGGGCAACAGGGGGCGTCCCAGGTAGAGCTACAGCTTTTTGGAATGGCAGCGATAGGGGTGGGAGTAGTAGACCTTTTGGGTGGGCAGGAAACAAGAATGGTCCCCTCGACTCTCTGACCCATATGGTTCCGGTGCAGGCAAAGCCTCACCCCCCAACTGCTGTAGCCAGCACTTGCATGGCGTGCCGCGTCTTTCTTGCCTTCTCCCCTCCCGTTGGCCGCGGTTTTTCCTTGTCTCTGTTCTTGCTAGTACTCCCGTTGGCGGTCTTAGGGCATGGCCAACGCTCCAGCCTGGACCGATGCCCCAGCCGCCACATCACTTTGCTCGATGCCACGTCCGTTGAACCTATCGCTTGCAGAGCAAAACGGGCTCCTGCAGAAGAGCTCGCCTCTTCCCTGACAAAAGCGGCGAGGCGGCCGCTCGGGCGACGCGGTGTGGGATCCGTCGCCTCGCTCGCTACGGGACCACGCACGCCCACCAAAATCCCGCGGGAGCGAGAGCGCAAGGGCGCGAACCAGGCACTAGATAGGGCGGGAAGGGGAGAAGGGGAGGCGCGGGAAGGGGAAGGGCGAACCAGGGGAGAAGGAGGCGCACCCTCGTCCTCAGCCCACTGCCGAGTCGCCGACGCCATCCTGCCTGATCTAAGGCGCGAACGAGAGGAGAAGGCCGCACACCTCGTCCTCATCCGACCGTCGGCGTCGTCCTGCCCGATCTGATCTTGTTGTTCTCTCTGTAAGGTATGAGTTGATTCTTCCCCTGTCTCTTTTTGTTCTCATGGCTAGATGAATTTGGTTCGGTAGACTAGGCTCACGTTTGCTTGATTCTGGAGATTATTGATGATTCGGTCCATAGCTTTGTTCCAAGAACAATAATGATTCCCTTATGCTGCGAGGTTTCTTCTAGTGTGGTGAGACTGTCATTAGGATTCAGGTGACTGTCCAAGAACATGTATTTTCTCTTAAGTTGAATTTCTGGGTACACGATCTAGCAGTTTGCTTTCTTTATTTAGGATCTTTATTTCTTTAATTGAGGAAGGTTGGTTGCCGTGTTAGGATTAAAAACATAATTCTTATTACTTCATATTTAAATTGTAGCTCAACTTGCAATATGTCACAATTGAGTTCCAATGAGTTCGAAGATGACAGTGTTGACCCAACAGAAATGTTCTCGCTAGAAGATTATTTGGCACAACAGAATATTTTCAACAACTTTGCTACACAAATAGCTACCAATATTCATGATGCACTAGGAGCTCCAAGTACTAGGCGTCGGTCAGCCCCTAGGATATATATTCACAGGAAGAGAGAATTTTACAACCAACTTCTCATAGAAGATTACATTGGGAGTGGAAAAATTGCCCGGTTGGATGGAAGGGGCAGTTTACACGTGGTGACTATGGTGTCCCGATCATCATCCTTGAGGCCGTTGCATCTCATGATCTATGGATATGGCATGCCTTCTTTGGTGTTCCAGGATCCAACAATGACATCAATGTGCTCAATCAATCACCATTGTTCACTGAAGTGTTGCAAGGGAATGCTCCTAGGGTAGACTACTATGTCAATGAGCAACAATACAAGAAAGGATATTATCTTGCAGATGGAATATACCCAGAGTGGGCTGTTTTTGTGAAAACCATTCCGCTGCCTCAAACTGAAAAAGACCGGTTATTTGCGAAGAGACAAGAAGGTGCAAGAAAGGATGTAGAACGTGCATTTGGAGTTCTACAACAACGCTTCAAAATTGTGGCAGAACCATCACGACTTTGGGATCAAATAGATATCTGCAACATAATGAAAGCGTGTGTGATCATGCACAACATGATACTCGAAGATGAGAAGGGCGTGGAGTTACCTTTCGATTTGAATGAAGCTTTGGGATCATCTACTGCTCTGCCGCCGACAGCGATTAGTGGGGCTACACCTTTGTTCGCCGACGTGATTAGAAGAGATGTTGAGATACGTGACCGGTCCATGCACAATCGGCTCAAAGAGGATTTGGTTGAGCATCTTTGGAAGAAATTTGGCGAAGAAGCAAACAATTAATTCTCTTTAACTTTACTTTCTCTGTGTGTGTGTGAGAGAGAGAGAGAGAGATTAATTCTCTGCATATAAACTTGTATGTGTTGTCAAGAGTAATAAGACTATCTTTGAATTTACTCCAAATTGTGCATTCTATCTTGTGTTCTTTTCTTTCTGGCTCAAGTTATATATAGTACTATAGAATCATAATAAGAAAATTCTTCTTTCTTTCTTTCAGCTGCAATGGATTATCGTCCACCTAATGGTTCCATGAGCTTCCTTCAAGACCAAAGTCGTCCCAGCTTCACCTTGCCAGCCCATCAACAACTTGGTTTCCAATATCCAATGTTCTGTACACAGCCGCCGCCGACACCAGTAAATCACCACCCTCCCCCATCAACATCTGTTCCGAGGACCACAACTCCATCCAACAAGCGAAAACGGGTCACAATTGACGTGGAAGAAGATGATGAAGACAGACAGAGGCTATATTATACAAAAGAAGAGGACATCAGATTGGTAAGCCCCCCAAATCCTCTCGTTCTTGTCATGTGAGCATTGAATATATCTCATGTCATTCTATCTAAGAATTTATTTAGGTTGGATTCTCCAATTTTTATGCATCTTGTCCTTTATTTAGTCAAATGTAACCTTATGCTTCCTTCCTTTGTACATGTGAGTTCTTGGTTGCGCAACTCTGTGAATCCTATTGATGGAAATGCGAAGAAGGCAGAATACTACTGGAAGGAGGTTGCTGCTACATACAATAGCACAACTGAGAGTGACCGAAAGAGAGATGTGAAGCACCTCAAGAACCATTGGTACAAAACAACAAAGAAGGTAACCTCTTTCAATGGTTGCTACAACCAGATCAGGGACACATATGCAAGTGGTCGGTGTGATAAACAACTCATGGAGCAAGCTCTGGAACTGTACCATAGCCGCAATGGACACCAGTTCATGTATGTGCATTGGTGGGAGGCTGTGAGGGAGAGCCAAAAGTGGAAGATTCATGTGTACACAAAAGGGGATGGAACAAAGAGGACATCACCAGTACCAACCGAGAATGCTCAGCGTCCCCCAGGTTGCAAGGGTGCCAAGAAATCCAAGGGAAAAGATAAGGAAGCCCCTACTGAGGTCAATATCATGAAAGAACAGATTGATGCTTTTCTACAAGCACAAGCTGACACTAAGGTGAAAAATGAAGAGATGATGGAATTGCAGAGTCGACTATCTGCTCAAAAGCTAGAAGCTAGTCGACTTGCATACGAGGCAGCAAAGGAGCGGACAGTGGCTAAGCTGGCAGAGGAAAGAACCAAGTTGTTTGACAAGTTCACAGAGATGTTGAATGCTGACACTACAAGAATGGAGCCATGGGCAAAGGAGATGCACATGAAGGCTGTCACAAGGTTGGGGGATCAACTTTTCAAGGAGGAATAGAAGGTATGTAGTTCGTTGTGCATGTTTTTCTTTAAAAGCTCGAGGCACATAGCTTGTGACATGCTTGTTATGCTTCTGTTTGTTATTTCATAGCAGATTTGGTTATGTATAGTTACTTGAGTCATATACATAGCAGTTTTTATATTTCAATGTTCACATGCATAAAATTATCCATGCTTGCTCTCACTTTCTTGACTCGTTTTCCTCCTAGTCTTATGCAAAAGATCAAATTAAATGGTAGTAAATTAAATCTTTGTCTCCTTCATTCTCTGCTAGTGTCTTTGACATTTTTCTGAAAGAGAGCAGTGGGCTGCACCCCTGCTTCAATCACCTATGTATTTGGGATCTTCAATCACCTATGTATTTATATCATTTGTCTTGCTTTTTATGTAGATGTGCTAGATATGTGCAAGAAAGGAGCGTTACATGCAAAGAAGAATAGAAGATGTGCGGCAAGGCTTTTTTGGATCAGAAAGATCACATGATAGGAGTCACAGGCTTGTCATAGTAGCAGACTGGACCAATTTTCTCTGCCCTTGCTATCCTCCTGAGGATGCCATCGCTGTACTGTCTGGCTCTTCTGCTTCTGGTTTTCCTATCGACACCACCGTTGATGTCAAAATAGACCACATGGAACTCCTGCAGATCAAAATTAGAGTATCAGTTAGCGAAATCGCGCCTCAATGCATCCTCCTCGTAGCGCAGCAGCCCGCGAGATTTGATGGCGCGGCATTGCATCGTGTTTCTCACTTCCTCTTCCTCCGTGGCGCGCGGCCCTCCTGCGGTCGCCACGTGCTACAGTCCAATCTCCGGCGAGAAATCGACTCAAAGGAGGGGCGCGGGCCACGGGACCGGAGGCGAGGAAGAAATACCCAGTCGGCGTCGAGCGGAGGAAAGGGGTGCTTACCTGACCAGCTCGCTGCAGCGCAGCGCAGGGCGGACCGGTTTGCTTCCCAAGTTCGCGGTAGGTAAACCGGGAATGCACTGGCGCCATGGATGGGCCCTTGGAGAATCTTCGGCGGTCGGCGGAGAAGTCTGGGTTGGGCGTTCTAGGGTTTTAGAGAAGAGTCCTTCCCTTCCCTCTCTCTCTCTCTCTCCATCCCTCCCTCCCTCCCCAAGCTCTTGTCCCCTTGTTCCTTTTGGCAGATGAAACGGAAAGGGGGAAGTGAGGAAGGGCGTTTCTCGCAGGAAATGATTTATTTTAGCGAGGGCAGAAGGGTGGGGTGCCCAACGGGCAACAGGGGGCGTCCCAGGTAGAGCTACAGCTTTTTGGAATGGCAGCGATAGGGGTGGGAGTAGTAGACCTTTTGGGTGGGCAGGAAACAAGAATGGTCCCCTCGACTCTCTGACCCATATGGTTCCGGTGCAGGCAAAGCCTCACCCCCCAACTGCTGTAGCCAGCACTTGCATGGCGTGCCGCGTCTTTCTTGCCTTCTCCCCTCCCGTTGGCCGCGGTTTTTCCTTGTCTCTGTTCTTGCTAGTACTCCCGTTGGCGGTCTTAGGGCATGGCCAACGCTCCAGCCTGGACCGATGCCCCAGCCGCCACATCACTTTGCTCGATGCCACGTCCGTTGAACCTATCGCTTGCAGAGCAAAACGGGCTCCTGCAGAAGAGCTCGCCTCTTCCCTGACAAAAGCGGCGAGGCGGCCGCTCGGGCGACGCGGTGTGGGATCCGTCGCCTCGCTCGCTACGGGACCACGCACGCCCACCAAAATCCCGCGGGAGCGAGAGCGCAAGGGCGCGAACCAGGCACTAGATAGGGCGGGAAGGGGAGAAGGGGAGGCGCGGGAAGGGGAAGGGCGAACCAGGGGAGAAGGAGGCGCACCCTCGTCCTCAGCCCACTGCCGAGTCGCCGACGCCATCCTGCCTGATCTAAGGCGCGAACGAGAGGAGAAGGCCGCACACCTCGTCCTCATCCGACCGTCGGCGTCGTCCTGCCCGATCTGATCTTGTTGTTCTCTCTGTAAGGTATGAGTTGATTCTTCCCCTGTCTCTTTTTGTTCTCATGGCTAGATGAATTTGGTTCGGTAGACTAGGCTCACGTTTGCTTGATTCTGGAGATTATTGATGATTCGGTCCATAGCTTTGTTCCAAGAACAATAATGATTCCCTTATGCTGCGAGGTTTCTTCTAGTGTGGTGAGACTGTCATTAGGATTCAGGTGACTGTCCAAGAACATGTATTTTCTCTTAAGTTGAATTTCTGGGTACACGATCTAGCAGTTTGCTTTCTTTATTTAGGATCTTTATTTCTTTAATTGAGGAAGGTTGGTTGCCGTGTTAGGATTAAAAACATAATTCTTATTACTTCATATTTAAATTGTAGCTCAACTTGCAATATGTCACAATTGAGTTCCAATGAGTTCGAAGATGACAGTGTTGACCCAACAGAAATGTTCTCGCTAGAAGATTATTTGGCACAACAGAATATTTTCAACAACTTTGCTACACAAATAGCTACCAATATTCATGATGCACTAGGAGCTCCAAGTACTAGGCGTCGGTCAGCCCCTAGGATATATATTCACAGGAAGAGAGAATTTTACAACCAACTTCTCATAGAAGATTACATTGGGAGTGGAAAAATTGCCCGGTTGGATGGAAGGGGCAGTTTACACGTGGTGACTATGGTGTCCCGATCATCATCCTTGAGGCCGTTGCATCTCATGATCTATGGATATGGCATGCCTTCTTTGGTGTTCCAGGATCCAACAATGACATCAATGTGCTCAATCAATCACCATTGTTCACTGAAGTGTTGCAAGGGAATGCTCCTAGGGTAGACTACTATGTCAATGAGCAACAATACAAGAAAGGATATTATCTTGCAGATGGAATATACCCAGAGTGGGCTGTTTTTGTGAAAACCATTCCGCTGCCTCAAACTGAAAAAGACCGGTTATTTGCGAAGAGACAAGAAGGTGCAAGAAAGGATGTAGAACGTGCATTTGGAGTTCTACAACAACGCTTCAAAATTGTGGCAGAACCATCACGACTTTGGGATCAAATAGATATCTGCAACATAATGAAAGCGTGTGTGATCATGCACAACATGATACTCGAAGATGAGAAGGGCGTGGAGTTACCTTTCGATTTGAATGAAGCTTTGGGATCATCTACTGCTCTGCCGCCGACAGCGATTAGTGGGGCTACACCTTTGTTCGCCGACGTGATTAGAAGAGATGTTGAGATACGTGACCGGTCCATGCACAATCGGCTCAAAGAGGATTTGGTTGAGCATCTTTGGAAGAAATTTGGCGAAGAAGCAAACAATTAATTCTCTTTAACTTTACTTTCTCTGTGTGTGTGTGAGAGAGAGAGAGAGAGATTAATTCTCTGCATATAAACTTGTATGTGTTGTCAAGAGTAATAAGACTATCTTTGAATTTACTCCAAATTGTGCATTCTATCTTGTGTTCTTTTCTTTCTGGCTCAAGTTATATATAGTACTATAGAATCATAATAAGAAAATTCTTCTTTCTTTCTTTCAGCTGCAATGGATTATCGTCCACCTAATGGTTCCATGAGCTTCCTTCAAGACCAAAGTCGTCCCAGCTTCACCTTGCCAGCCCATCAACAACTTGGTTTCCAATATCCAATGTTCTGTACACAGCCGCCGCCGACACCAGTAAATCACCACCCTCCCCCATCAACATCTGTTCCGAGGACCACAACTCCATCCAACAAGCGAAAACGGGTCACAATTGACGTGGAAGAAGATGATGAAGACAGACAGAGGCTATATTATACAAAAGAAGAGGACATCAGATTGGTAAGCCCCCCAAATCCTCTCGTTCTTGTCATGTGAGCATTGAATATATCTCATGTCATTCTATCTAAGAATTTATTTAGGTTGGATTCTCCAATTTTTATGCATCTTGTCCTTTATTTAGTCAAATGTAACCTTATGCTTCCTTCCTTTGTACATGTGAGTTCTTGGTTGCGCAACTCTGTGAATCCTATTGATGGAAATGCGAAGAAGGCAGAATACTACTGGAAGGAGGTTGCTGCTACATACAATAGCACAACTGAGAGTGACCGAAAGAGAGATGTGAAGCACCTCAAGAACCATTGGTACAAAACAACAAAGAAGGTAACCTCTTTCAATGGTTGCTACAACCAGATCAGGGACACATATGCAAGTGGTCGGTGTGATAAACAACTCATGGAGCAAGCTCTGGAACTGTACCATAGCCGCAATGGACACCAGTTCATGTATGTGCATTGGTGGGAGGCTGTGAGGGAGAGCCAAAAGTGGAAGATTCATGTGTACACAAAAGGGGATGGAACAAAGAGGACATCACCAGTACCAACCGAGAATGCTCAGCGTCCCCCAGGTTGCAAGGGTGCCAAGAAATCCAAGGGAAAAGATAAGGAAGCCCCTACTGAGGTCAATATCATGAAAGAACAGATTGATGCTTTTCTACAAGCACAAGCTGACACTAAGGTGAAAAATGAAGAGATGATGGAATTGCAGAGTCGACTATCTGCTCAAAAGCTAGAAGCTAGTCGACTTGCATACGAGGCAGCAAAGGAGCGGACAGTGGCTAAGCTGGCAGAGGAAAGAACCAAGTTGTTTGACAAGTTCACAGAGATGTTGAATGCTGACACTACAAGAATGGAGCCATGGGCAAAGGAGATGCACATGAAGGCTGTCACAAGGTTGGGGGATCAACTTTTCAAGGAGGAATAGAAGGTATGTAGTTCGTTGTGCATGTTTTTCTTTAAAAGCTCGAGGCACATAGCTTGTGACATGCTTGTTATGCTTCTGTTTGTTATTTCATAGCAGATTTGGTTATGTATAGTTACTTGAGTCATATACATAGCAGTTTTTATATTTCAATGTTCACATGCATAAAATTATCCATGCTTGCTCTCACTTTCTTGACTCGTTTTCCTCCTAGTCTTATGCAAAAGATCAAATTAAATGGTAGTAAATTAAATCTTTGTCTCCTTCATTCTCTGCTAGTGTCTTTGACATTTTTCTGAAAGAGAGCAGTGGGCTGCACCCCTGCTTCAATCACCTATGTATTTGGGATCTTCAATCACCTATGTATTTATATCATTTGTCTTGCTTTTTATGTAGATGTGCTAGATATGTGCAAGAAAGGAGCGTTACATGCAAAGAAGAATAGAAGATGTGCGGCAAGGCTTTTTTGGATCAGAAAGATCACATGATAGGAGTCACAGGCTTGTCATAGTAGCAGACTGGACCAATTTTCTCTGCCCTTGCTATCCTCCTGAGGATGCCATCGCTGTACTGTCTGGCTCTTCTGCTTCTGGTTTTCCTATCGACACCACCGTTGATGTCAAAATAGACCACATGGAACTCCTGCAGATCAAAATTAGAGTATCAGTTAGCGAAATCGCGCCTCAATGCATCCTCCTCGTAGCGCAGCAGCCCGCGAGATTTGATGGCGCGGCATTGCATCGTGTTTCTCACTTCCTCTTCCTCCGTGGCGCGCGGCCCTCCTGCGGTCGCCACGTGCTACAGTCCAATCTCCGGCGAGAAATCGACTCAAAGGAGGGGCGCGGGCCACGGGACCGGAGGCGAGGAAGAAATACCCAGTCGGCGTCGAGCGGAGGAAAGGGGTGCTTACCTGACCAGCTCGCTGCAGCGCAGCGCAGGGCGGACCGGTTTGCTTCCCAAGTTCGCGGTAGGTAAACCGGGAATGCACTGGCGCCATGGATGGGCCCTTGGAGAATCTTCGGCGGTCGGCGGAGAAGTCTGGGTTGGGCGTTCTAGGGTTTTAGAGAAGAGTCCTTCCCTTCCCTCTCTCTCTCTCTCTCCATCCCTCCCTCCCTCCCCAAGCTCTTGTCCCCTTGTTCCTTTTGGCAGATGAAACGGAAAGGGGGAAGTGAGGAAGGGCGTTTCTCGCAGGAAATGATTTATTTTAGCGAGGGCAGAAGGGTGGGGTGCCCAACGGGCAACAGGGGGCGTCCCAGGTAGAGCTACAGCTTTTTGGAATGGCAGCGATAGGGGTGGGAGTAGTAGACCTTTTGGGTGGGCAGGAAACAAGAATGGTCCCCTCGACTCTCTGACCCATATGGTTCCGGTGCAGGCAAAGCCTCACCCCCCAACTGCTGTAGCCAGCACTTGCATGGCGTGCCGCGTCTTTCTTGCCTTCTCCCCTCCCGTTGGCCGCGGTTTTTCCTTGTCTCTGTTCTTGCTAGTACTCCCGTTGGCGGTCTTAGGGCATGGCCAACGCTCCAGCCTGGACCGATGCCCCAGCCGCCACATCACTTTGCTCGATGCCACGTCCGTTGAACCTATCGCTTGCAGAGCAAAACGGGCTCCTGCAGAAGAGCTCGCCTCTTCCCTGACAAAAGCGGCGAGGCGGCCGCTCGGGCGACGCGGTGTGGGATCCGTCGCCTCGCTCGCTACGGGACCACGCACGCCCACCAAAATCCCGCGGGAGCGAGAGCGCAAGGGCGCGAACCAGGCACTAGATAGGGCGGGAAGGGGAGAAGGGGAGGCGCGGGAAGGGGAAGGGCGAACCAGGGGAGAAGGAGGCGCACCCTCGTCCTCAGCCCACTGCCGAGTCGCCGACGCCATCCTGCCTGATCTAAGGCGCGAACGAGAGGAGAAGGCCGCACACCTCGTCCTCATCCGACCGTCGGCGTCGTCCTGCCCGATCTGATCTTGTTGTTCTCTCTGTAAGGTATGAGTTGATTCTTCCCCTGTCTCTTTTTGTTCTCATGGCTAGATGAATTTGGTTCGGTAGACTAGGCTCACGTTTGCTTGATTCTGGAGATTATTGATGATTCGGTCCATAGCTTTGTTCCAAGAACAATAATGATTCCCTTATGCTGCGAGGTTTCTTCTAGTGTGGTGAGACTGTCATTAGGATTCAGGTGACTGTCCAAGAACATGTATTTTCTCTTAAGTTGAATTTCTGGGTACACGATCTAGCAGTTTGCTTTCTTTATTTAGGATCTTTATTTCTTTAATTGAGGAAGGTTGGTTGCCGTGTTAGGATTAAAAACATAATTCTTATTACTTCATATTTAAATTGTAGCTCAACTTGCAATATGTCACAATTGAGTTCCAATGAGTTCGAAGATGACAGTGTTGACCCAACAGAAATGTTCTCGCTAGAAGATTATTTGGCACAACAGAATATTTTCAACAACTTTGCTACACAAATAGCTACCAATATTCATGATGCACTAGGAGCTCCAAGTACTAGGCGTCGGTCAGCCCCTAGGATATATATTCACAGGAAGAGAGAATTTTACAACCAACTTCTCATAGAAGATTACATTGGGAGTGGAAAAATTGCCCGGTTGGATGGAAGGGGCAGTTTACACGTGGTGACTATGGTGTCCCGATCATCATCCTTGAGGCCGTTGCATCTCATGATCTATGGATATGGCATGCCTTCTTTGGTGTTCCAGGATCCAACAATGACATCAATGTGCTCAATCAATCACCATTGTTCACTGAAGTGTTGCAAGGGAATGCTCCTAGGGTAGACTACTATGTCAATGAGCAACAATACAAGAAAGGATATTATCTTGCAGATGGAATATACCCAGAGTGGGCTGTTTTTGTGAAAACCATTCCGCTGCCTCAAACTGAAAAAGACCGGTTATTTGCGAAGAGACAAGAAGGTGCAAGAAAGGATGTAGAACGTGCATTTGGAGTTCTACAACAACGCTTCAAAATTGTGGCAGAACCATCACGACTTTGGGATCAAATAGATATCTGCAACATAATGAAAGCGTGTGTGATCATGCACAACATGATACTCGAAGATGAGAAGGGCGTGGAGTTACCTTTCGATTTGAATGAAGCTTTGGGATCATCTACTGCTCTGCCGCCGACAGCGATTAGTGGGGCTACACCTTTGTTCGCCGACGTGATTAGAAGAGATGTTGAGATACGTGACCGGTCCATGCACAATCGGCTCAAAGAGGATTTGGTTGAGCATCTTTGGAAGAAATTTGGCGAAGAAGCAAACAATTAATTCTCTTTAACTTTACTTTCTCTGTGTGTGTGTGAGAGAGAGAGAGAGAGATTAATTCTCTGCATATAAACTTGTATGTGTTGTCAAGAGTAATAAGACTATCTTTGAATTTACTCCAAATTGTGCATTCTATCTTGTGTTCTTTTCTTTCTGGCTCAAGTTATATATAGTACTATAGAATCATAATAAGAAAATTCTTCTTTCTTTCTTTCAGCTGCAATGGATTATCGTCCACCTAATGGTTCCATGAGCTTCCTTCAAGACCAAAGTCGTCCCAGCTTCACCTTGCCAGCCCATCAACAACTTGGTTTCCAATATCCAATGTTCTGTACACAGCCGCCGCCGACACCAGTAAATCACCACCCTCCCCCATCAACATCTGTTCCGAGGACCACAACTCCATCCAACAAGCGAAAACGGGTCACAATTGACGTGGAAGAAGATGATGAAGACAGACAGAGGCTATATTATACAAAAGAAGAGGACATCAGATTGGTAAGCCCCCCAAATCCTCTCGTTCTTGTCATGTGAGCATTGAATATATCTCATGTCATTCTATCTAAGAATTTATTTAGGTTGGATTCTCCAATTTTTATGCATCTTGTCCTTTATTTAGTCAAATGTAACCTTATGCTTCCTTCCTTTGTACATGTGAGTTCTTGGTTGCGCAACTCTGTGAATCCTATTGATGGAAATGCGAAGAAGGCAGAATACTACTGGAAGGAGGTTGCTGCTACATACAATAGCACAACTGAGAGTGACCGAAAGAGAGATGTGAAGCACCTCAAGAACCATTGGTACAAAACAACAAAGAAGGTAACCTCTTTCAATGGTTGCTACAACCAGATCAGGGACACATATGCAAGTGGTCGGTGTGATAAACAACTCATGGAGCAAGCTCTGGAACTGTACCATAGCCGCAATGGACACCAGTTCATGTATGTGCATTGGTGGGAGGCTGTGAGGGAGAGCCAAAAGTGGAAGATTCATGTGTACACAAAAGGGGATGGAACAAAGAGGACATCACCAGTACCAACCGAGAATGCTCAGCGTCCCCCAGGTTGCAAGGGTGCCAAGAAATCCAAGGGAAAAGATAAGGAAGCCCCTACTGAGGTCAATATCATGAAAGAACAGATTGATGCTTTTCTACAAGCACAAGCTGACACTAAGGTGAAAAATGAAGAGATGATGGAATTGCAGAGTCGACTATCTGCTCAAAAGCTAGAAGCTAGTCGACTTGCATACGAGGCAGCAAAGGAGCGGACAGTGGCTAAGCTGGCAGAGGAAAGAACCAAGTTGTTTGACAAGTTCACAGAGATGTTGAATGCTGACACTACAAGAATGGAGCCATGGGCAAAGGAGATGCACATGAAGGCTGTCACAAGGTTGGGGGATCAACTTTTCAAGGAGGAATAGAAGGTATGTAGTTCGTTGTGCATGTTTTTCTTTAAAAGCTCGAGGCACATAGCTTGTGACATGCTTGTTATGCTTCTGTTTGTTATTTCATAGCAGATTTGGTTATGTATAGTTACTTGAGTCATATACATAGCAGTTTTTATATTTCAATGTTCACATGCATAAAATTATCCATGCTTGCTCTCACTTTCTTGACTCGTTTTCCTCCTAGTCTTATGCAAAAGATCAAATTAAATGGTAGTAAATTAAATCTTTGTCTCCTTCATTCTCTGCTAGTGTCTTTGACATTTTTCTGAAAGAGAGCAGTGGGCTGCACCCCTGCTTCAATCACCTATGTATTTGGGATCTTCAATCACCTATGTATTTATATCATTTGTCTTGCTTTTTATGTAGATGTGCTAGATATGTGCAAGAAAGGAGCGTTACATGCAAAGAAGAATAGAAGATGTGCGGCAAGGCTTTTTTGGATCAGAAAGATCACAGGACACACCATCAAATTTAGTTTGGACTTCGAATAACTATGAAGTGTGTAAAAATTAAAATCTTCCCTTTATGAGTGTTTGGAAACCTTTAGATTGTTATATTACTGTGAGATTTTTAGTGTCATCAACACACCATACTTGCTGATATTGTTTGGGAATCAAGATTGCTAGTTTTGTTTGAAAATCAAGTTTGCTGGTGATATTGTTTAAATCCAATGAAAGTTGCATGTGTTGGAAAGTAGGTGAGAGAAAAAGTAAGATGTTGTCATCACAGGGAGTAGCTTCCGTTGGATGATTGTTGCATACACCAACAGCTCCATTCAAATTCATCTACGTGTGTGGCTGGAGCAGCACCAAAGTGATGCTTCCATTGTACATGCCCTTATCTGCTGAAATGGAATCACAGCACAGCAGCTCTCCTGATTTGTTTCAGAAAAAGACATGGAAACAGTAAAGGGGTGGAAGTGGGACTCGCTCGCAGATGAAGGCCGCGGCGCATGGGTAGGTAATTAACGACCACCATAGACATGGTGAACCATATCTATCGCAAGGCCTCCCAGCGCATACACCATTGATTGACAGCTCGGGACCGCGCACCCACTGTAGCCCCAACACAGAAGCAATGCACTGTTTGCAGCAGACATGGGTCCCCTATACTGATTCCGTCATTCCGCTGCAGTGCCAGTGCACCTTTCGTCGGTCTTGAGCAACTTGGACTTGGCTTTCCAACCAAGTTCGAAGCAAGGGTGTGTCTCGATTCTTGTGCTCCTCCTCATGGTCTCTCTCCTACACCGTGAAAGCGTGGTGTGGCCACGCATGACACGCAGCCCCCTTGGGTTGGGAAGAAGGGAGGGGAGAGGCTTGGTGGAGATGACAAGAGGAGGCATTTCTTTGTACTACTACTATACTGTTAATTTGACTTGTTTTCGTAACAAAGGGCATCTCAACTTCGTATTTTAAATCAAAAAACATTAAGACGGTTATGGACGTGTTTATCCTTCTAGGTGCCGACATATGACTTCGAAAATTCATCTCCAATTTTGGAAGAAAAAAAAGTGAGTAAGAAAATTCAAAAGTACTACGTACTATATACATTATTACTCAAAATTTTGTATTTTTATTTGTCTAGCTAGATATTACGTTTGGTTATTAAATTTTTGACATAAGAAATCTACCACTTCTTGAATTTATTTCGCAAGTTGTAGTTAGGTCAGATTAGAGTTAATTACATATGGGGTACATAAACTTTCAGTGCAGTAACAAATCCATACAGAAACAAAAAAACCCACAAAAGTGGTACAACATCTCTGATGCGGATTCGTTTAGGCTCAAAATGCATGCAAAGCGTCCACATGGGCTAGCACGTAAGCAAGGTAATTTTGCAGAAAACCCCCTAAGTTATGTGTGGGCAGTACCCAAACTCCTCTCCTCTTCTATTCCCCAAGTCTGCTCGAAATCCCGCAGACCACCAGACCACAGCGGCACACACCGCCACCACAGCGACGCCACCAGCACACGCCGACACCAGCGGCAGGGGCGTCCTCAAGCACGACGGCGGCAGGGGCTTCCTCAACGCAACTTCAAATCTTCCCTGATTCGGCGGCACGGTGGGCGACATGGATGGCGAGTGGAGACAGACGGCGGAGGTCGTCATTGGGGCGAAAAAATCAATGAAGTGTGTTTTTCGATCGAATTGTTTTTGACCCCTGATTCCATGATGCTCATGTTGGAGGGCAGAAATCATTATGTGAATCTCGGCAGGGGGAATGTGGTTGCAATCTGACACCGGTTATTAGAGTTTGCAATGAAGGATTTGATGTAGGTCATCGATTTCAGAGCTCTCCATATGAGGTATAAGATTGTCTGCAAGTTTGAGTGCATTTTGTTTAGTCTGAATATTGATCTGACTGTAATTTGAAATGTACAGGGGGTACATTCTTGTGGGTACCTGAGGTGGCTAGATGATGAATGGCAGGGAAGGAGTCGGGTGGTCATTAAGAAGCTTGCAGATGACAATAAGAATTTACATGCTGCTTTGTTTGAGAAGGAGCAGGCCATTGAGAGGATGAAGCAAGAGAGGATTAAGCAAGTTCAACAGAGAAAAGGAAGGGAAAAATAAATTTGTGTGTACTGGTTGTGGTAGTTGGAATTTTAGTGAGTTGTGTTGTTGTTACATTGTTGTTCTGGGGTTTAGTGTGATTGTATTCTGAAGAAACATATATCAATTGTGATGATGCAAATTTCCCTTTGTTGATGCAATGCAAAATCAGTTAAATTCGGTTAATTTGTTGGGACAAATCGTTGGAAATATGCCCTAGAGGCAATAATAAAATGTTATTATATATATTTCCACGTTCGTAATTAATGTTTATATTTCTGTGCTATAATTGCAATGACCCTGACTATGAGATTCAGAAGAAAACTCACTTGCATGTGTGGAAATGTAAACACCAAGAGTTCCTGGTTTAGCCTCTAAGACCAGCTCATGTGCTAACTGATGATTACGTTTTCTTAATCATGGACATTGTTCTTGTAACAAGGATGTCAGTAGCAATGGGAACATATTGTTAGCAGAACAATGATGTTGAACCGACCCCAGTATTGAATGATATACTTAGAGATCACATCGTAACAACGTTATAAGTCATATCATGAAATGTTATCATATACGTAATTCCTTAGACCATGAGAGTATCGAGTTGCTTCACACAGGAAGACATGCTTTGGTTCTTAGATGAATCCTCCCGTAAATGGGAAGTAGTCAAATAAGTTTTGGGTATGTCAGATGGTGTGGCTAGTGACTGTGATAGTTCAAGAATGGGATTTGCTCCTTCACGACGAAGAGATATTGACTTTGGGCCCACTCGGTATGACGGTATCCATTCTAGTCTGGCCAGACGCATTGTGATTTAATCACGGGGATACCGGAATACAATAACGAGAAATAGAGACAAACGAGCAAAGAGGATAACGAGTGGCTTGTGTTCAAGAAGTTGTTACACATGGGTGCCAAACATCTCTCCTCTAACTTTGTCATATATCACGAAGCAAAGGGAATGGTACATGACTAAACATAATGGTTCACTCGAAGTTTCTTCGTGTATGTGCGGGAGTCAACATGGGTGTCCATGGCTCCGCTGTTGATTATTGGCTATTGACAAAAGGCTGTTGACCTATGTCCGGAAGATGTTCTGAGTCATGTCCGCATTATACCGAACCTATTGGGTCACACACTTAACGAGTAGTAATCCGTTAGAGAACTAGGAGATGAAAAGAGAAAGGGTACCGGAATTGTTTCGGGTGGAACCGGAAGTGTTTCCGGGTAGCACTAGAAGTGTTCTAAGTTGTGTCGAATGGTTTTAGAATATTCGAGAACGGTCTCGAATGATTCCGGAACATTCAAGAAGAGTCTTGAAGTGGTAACAAGACATCCGTGATAGTCTCGGAAGGTTTTGCAACATTCGGTAATAGTTGTGGAAAGGTTACGAAACATCGGGAAATTGTTTCGGGACTTCTAGAAATGTTCCGAGAGGTTTCGGAAGGTTCCCGGGAGCTTATGGAAGTATCCGGAGGGTTAAGGAACTCTCCAAACCGCGGAAACCGACGTTAGACCAAGTAGGAAGGTCCACAAGGTCGTAACTTGGAAGGAAAAGGAATTTCCTTGAGTCCAAGGCCCAGACGCCAGGGTCCCTGGCGTTTTGGACCAGGACGCCGGGGTCCGCGGCGTTTCGGCGGGGAATCCGTGTTGGACTCCTCCTGGTGGCCAAAACCGACTTTGGGGAGAACCCTCGCCCAAGTTGCGACCCCAGGCTTCCACCTATATATACAGGAGCAGGGGCAACCCCAAAACTACACCAGAAAATGCCCAAGGCTGCCCTAGCTAAATCCCACACGCCTCTAATTCACTTCGGTCTAGATCATTCTAGTCCGGACGCCGCTAGGCTCTTCTCCCTCTAGTTTCTCTTGGTGGCGTTCTTCTCTGGACGGCGGAGCGCTGCTGGATTGCTACATCGGGATGTGTGGATACCGGTAGAGGGATCATACCTTTGATCCTTCTTTGAGGTCCTTCTTCTTCCTCGGAGATCATGTTCGAGGGACTTGTTCGTGGGACTTGATCGGGACGGATCGCAGGACGGTTCACGGGATAGATCGCGCAACGGATCGTGGAACGGTACGCGGGATCGATATCCTCGCGGTTGGGAGGTCATTGAAATTCCTAGCTGCGGGGATCTGCACCAATGGTCTTCACCAACTCTACTTCTGCTACATTGGTTGGTGAGCCATGACCTAAAACCTTGTATGCAATCTTCTTGGATGATCTTGGGTTCTTGCTTCGTAGGCCGATTTTTTTTGTTTTCTACTATGTTTCCCAACACAAATGAATATGTGTACTGAAAACAGAAGAGAGAAAATAATCCAATTGTGAGCACAATTGTTGAAAACTCTGAACTTGAGCAATGCGATTGTCGTCGATATGTAAACGGCAGATGCCATAGGATGGCTAAAGTGGGGGAACAACGCGCAGGCGACCGGCGCTCCGGAACGGGTCTAGGCACAAGCACACGGCGAGGTACCCAGGTTCGGGGCTCTCCATAGAGATAAAAACCCCTACTCCTGCCTGTCTAAACTATAGGCATATATCTGTAGAAAGGTGCTCCTTGAGCTGTATGCACGCCTGGCCGAGCTGACCAGTGCGTGAGCTACCTAATGGCGGATGGATGAATGAAGTGCTCAACCTCTCCACCGTGGGCATCCTTGCCCCTTATATAGGTGGTGGCAAGGTGCTCATGAGGGTGGAGACACTAGGTAGAAGACAAAAGTGAGTACAATTGATGTGATGGAGTGATGTGATGTAATGTGACAAAACTATGAACTTGATCAACGATATAATAAAACAATGAACTTCACAAGAATTGCCCCAAAATATTTTAAATCCTCGGAAAACAAGAATTACCTCATCTTAGCAAAGTGTTTTGCTGCATTACAAAAAGCTGGGAACAAGTAGCTGTGTGATATTGTACTAAATTCATGAACAAAGTGGAAACATGATATATGTTGTAAACTGATTTAATTGTCTGGAGCAGGAGCATTTTGAGTAACATGGATTTCTTCATTTAGGTCAGGAATTGCATCTGTTCGCCCATCATTCCCAAACATCAAGTGGAAGAAACCAGATCCTGGTCCATTGTATGAAAGTCCACCAGAAGCATCAGCAGGTCCTCTTGCAGCAGTCGACTGAGCACCTCCTCTTGCAGCAGCTGTTACAACTCCTCTTGCACCAGATCTTCCTGCTCCTCTTGGTTTCTTCACAGATCTGCCTGAATTTGCACTACTCCCTGGAGCATCTGCATTTGAATTAATTATTAAAATGCAGTTATGACCAGTAGTGAATGGAATAAATTATGCATTATTGCAGTAGTGCTTTATGTTCACCTGCATTTGCTTGTACTTGTGTCACTGCAGTTCTTTTCCCTTTGCTTGCCCTTGTTGTTCTTCCTCTAGTAGTTGTTGTAGTATTTGTTCTTCGCCCAGGGATTAAATCTCTAGCAATAGCTACAAAGCTAGATTCCTTTAGAAGAGGACGAGGTGGTACAACTCTTGTGACATGGGACCTCTCCTTCAATGCATATGTGAGTAATACTATCATTGAGTAAACATTGAGACCTCTCCAGCCAAATATTTTTATATTGATAATTGTTGGATACCTCTTGTCCCATTGAGTACACCATGTTGCTCCTGTTAACAGTTGGATCTAGTCCCAAATTAATTGTGTGGGGCAATATATTCTGCATTATTAAAAGAGAATGCATGACATATAAGTATTGAACAACAGTAGTAAAAGGAGGAAAATTCAGTAAATTGCAGTAAAGCTTTAAGTAACCTGAAGAATTTCTGGGCATGCATATTCATCTTCCTCTTCTACTTCTGGGACTTGCATTTCCGTTTGTAGGTATTTTGCATGACCTCTTTTATTGTGATCAACCTTTCCACAAACTGAACAATGCATGGCCACCCCATTCTTATTCAGAAAAACTGTGCCATCTTTCTTCTTCTTCTCTTCTGGAGTTTTTCTCCTTTTTGTGGCTGGTCTTCCCATAACTTTAGTGAACACAGGGGGGTGGATGTCTATTCCATTGAGTTTTTCCCAGTGGGCCCTGTCTCTAAGAGGCATGATATTGTTACCATAGGCTTGCAAGTATGTCTCTATGGTGTAACATTTGTGCACTAGATCTTCAGGATCTATCCTCTCAGCCCTACAAACTGAAACGACATGTGAACAGGGCACTCCACTCAACTCCCAGCTCCTGCAATCACAAGTCCTAGCATTGATATCAACTATATATGTGATGGGTCCATATTGCACTTCATATATTCCAGTGCCAGCCTCTCTTGGAAAACAGTTGCCACTCCACTCAGCATTATTCTCTAACTTCTTTCTGATTTTAGGACAGATTCTTCCAGTCCACTTCTCCACAGCTTCCCTATGCTTGCTTGCATGTCTTAAAGAAATTTGGCCAAGATGCATTCTAACATGGATATAATGCATAAAGATCTGGCATCTAAAATGTAACTACAATAGCAATACACAACAACATAAGCAAAGTGTACAAGAAGAACAATTTTGTAATATATGTAAGAAGAACAATTTTGTAATATAGGTAAGAAGGACAATTTTGTAATATAGGTAAGAAGAACAATGGTAAGAAGAACAATTTTGTACCTATTATAAACCTCAGACATGTTGTTCAGAAGAATATCACATTTGGGGAACTCACTGAAGAAGCACTTCACCCATTGGTTTGGTGGCTTCCCTTCTAGCCAGTTATAAGCACCAATGTTGGCTTCCCTAATTTTCTCTCTATTCGTATTCCATTTTGGTAAATTTGTTGACCTTGCAATGGCCCATAATAGATTTTTCAGTTTTTCACCTTTGAACAACTTGTGGAAATTCTGGTATAAGTGCCTAACACAGAATCTATGCTCAGCATCAGGAAATACTGTCCCAACTGCATTTATTAAACCCTGTATATGATTACATTTTGTTAAATCTATGGTCAGCATCAGGAAAATTATAAATAGCCATACAAGGGATTACCTTCTGCTTGTCACTCATGATGGTATATGGGCTTGTGTTCACAATGTTGAGATCATTTTTTAGTGTCGTCAAGAACCATTCCCATGTGTACGTAGATTCAACTTCAACCAAACCCATTGCAATGGGGAATATGCAGTCATTGGGGTCTATTCCCACAGCTGTTAGAAACTGACCTTTGTATCTGATTTTCAAATGACAACCATCTACAAATATTATAGGCCTACAACCCTTTAAAAAACCTCTCTTACAAGCATCATAGGACCGGTAAAGTGATGACAAATGGTCCTTCAGGAGCACATCTTCTTTCTCCTTCACCTTTGTTGTCCTAACAATAAACTTGCTTCCAGGGTTGCACCTTCTCAGTTCATGGCCATAATCCCATAGCAGATTGTATTGCTCAGCCTCATCTCCATGGATGATATCTAGTGCATCCTTCCTAGCTCTACCTAGTTTCATCTTATTGGGCATCAACTTATACTCTCTCTGCACTTTCTTCCCAAATGTTGTAAGGTCCATTTTCTGGTTGTCTCTGAACTCATGAATAAATTTCTCTGTGAGGATCTTAACAGTGAGACATTTTGAATCAAAGTCTTTCTGACATGTATGGTTCCCATTGTATTGCCTTACTACAATACTTCCAGTCCTATTATCCATTGCAGCTTTAAGTAACCAAGGACACCCCTGAGAACACTTTGCATTTAGTCTCTCACTCTCATTTCTGGGTTTCAGAATTTTAACTCTATTCCTCACTGTATATGCATCCAGTGCCATCCTCAGTTCTTTCATTTCACCAAACACAATCCCTACTCTGAATACTGGATTGTTTAGATCAACTTCAAGATTGTATGCTCTGAATTTGTACTGTAGTTTCTCCAGTTCTGCTTTGGACAAGTTCAGATCACTATCATTTAGAGGATCATCCTCTTCAACATATCCTTGCATCTCATTGTTATCACCTACTTTTTCATCTACATTCTGAAGGAATAAATCATCATCCATATCTTAAACATCATAATCACTCTCATAAAAATCAGAGTCGGTTTCTTCACCATGCTCTGCTTCCTCTGCTTCCTCTCCTTCTCCTGCTTCCTCAATGTGCACTTGTTCTGTTTCCTCTCCCTGCACTGCTTCCTCACTGTCCCCTCCTTGTTCTGGTTGATCTGTTTCAGGACATCCATTGATGATCACATCGTCAAACAACTTTCTTATCCTATTATCCTCATCCACCAACAAGCATAGAGTCTTGCATTTTTTGCTTGCACTTACCATTTCAGCAATTACTTGTGCACTTTCTACACACACAAGCCCATCCCCAATGTATTTTCCTGGAAGGCACCAGTAAACTTGAAAATCAGGGAAACCTTGGGAGAAATCCATCTTGTCCAAACAGTACTTCAACATTTCAAGCAGCGGCGGCGCCAGGATATAATGTCTGGGTATTCATTTCAAAAAATATTGCTCTAAATGCAATATAAAAACACAACAGTACGGCAATAGTAATTTTTCCCGCAATGAAAAATACAACTGTCAACAGTTCCACTTTTCTTTTTCATCTAAAAAGCAGGGGAAAATTGGCATCTAAAAATTAGATCAACTACTACTAGTAATTAGAGAAGCAATATAGAATCAAATGAGAAATTGGGGATGTCTTGTACCTGCCGCCGTGGCTGGTTTGGCTCCTGGGCGTTGGGCGGCTGAAACGCTGCTGGATCCTGGCGAAGAGGGGATGGAGCAAGCGGCTACGAGGGCCGGGGCTTGCGGCTACGAACGCCGGGATGGGCGGCCGAGCGGCGCTGCGTTGGGCGAGTGCCGGCGCAGTCGAGACTCGGGAGGTGCTGAGCGGCTAGGGTTGGCACCTGAGGCTGGGGCGCTGGCTCTGTTCCGTTGTGGTGGAGACTGGGTGCTTGAGTGCGTCTCCGTGCGTGACTGCGTGCGTCTCGGTCAGATCGAGCGATTGGAATTTGGAAGCCAGCGGTGGTGCTTAACTGGGCTTAATTAGCGTGACAGTTAGGCTCTTATATATTACTAATATTTCTTTGCTTCAAATCTTGGGCATTCACCTGAATACAGGTGCATACACCCCGCGCCGCCACTGATTTCAAGTGACCATGTATCAGCATGACATTAATCAAAGATTGTTTCTGTGATTTGTATGTATGATGATTTCACTCCAAGACCAATGAAAATGCCATTATGCTCAAATGCTACTGAGAAAAGTTGTGAATCTTCACCTAATGTAACTGAAAAAAAGAAAACACCCACTGAGAACAACATGACAGTAATCAAAGAGTATATCATATGCACTGTAATATATTATTCATCCTTGAGTTCCTCACACAAACAAAATTTAAGCATTCAACGAATTACTTCTTAATCAGCTCAACATATTTCTGAAATCAACATGTATATGTACATATGCACATCTTCAGACTTAACTGAATATCGACAGCAAAAATGAAGTTTTCAACAAAAAACACTTTTTCCTAGCAAAATCTCCATCAATTCAACTACACGAACATCGGTGATTGTACACACATTCTTTCTGTCGAATTACTTCTTAATTAGTTCAACATTTTCTGAAAACAACATGTATCTGTACATATGCACATCTTCAGACTTAACTGAATATCGACAGCAAAAATGAAATTTTCAACAAAATCACTTTTTTCCTAGAAAAATCTCCATCAATTCAACTACAAGAACATCAGTGATTGTACACACATTCTTGCTGTCGAATTACTTCTTAATTACTTCAACATATTTCTGAAAACAACATGTATCTGTACATATGCACACCTTCAGACTTAACCGAATTTCAAATCGACACCCAACACTCATCGTGTACAAACCACCCAGCACAACCAAATCCCATCCTTCTTTCAGCAATAATATGTTCCTTCTTTCAGGATAAATTTGTTTTTCGCAGCCACAAGATCAAAACAAGAACCGATCAACGTTGCCAAATAAAACCTAGCAGATGGGCGCCTCGAGTTGCAGAGAGCACGACATACCATATTCAGGAGGGAAGAGCCCGGGTTCTCGCAAGAGCGGCTCCATGCTGTGGCGGTCCCCTGGGACGGCGCCAATTCCGGCGAGGCCCGTCGGAGGAGTCGAGGCGCATCGTTCAGGGTCGGCGCAGTCGGGGAACAGGGGAGGGGGTTATGAGAGGGTTCAGCGACGCTAGGGTAATAAAAGAGGACCAGGGGGCACACAATAAATAAAAATTCCATCCGGGGGGGGGGGGAGGGGTTCTGCAATGCTTTCCGACCAGGGCGTGTGCCGCTATGCCGACGTGGCAGCCAAAACGTGTCGTCTCGGACTATTTTGTATTAAAATGTTACATCGTCAGAGATGTTGTACCACTTTTGTGGTTTTTTTTTGTTTCTGTATGGATTTGTTACCGCACTGAAAGTTTATGTACCCCATATGTAATTAACTCGTCAGATTATATTGGTGCACCGGCATCACTTGATAATAAGTGAGAAAGTAAGTTGCTTTTAGTCAAGGTGTTGTGTTGATATTTTGGTAAAAATTATTTAAGGGCACCTTTGATCAATGTAAGATGCCTATTGTTAAATTTGTCATGTAAGTATCTTTGATGATGAACGAGTGTTGATACACCAACACCAAAAAATGGTGCGTCGCTCCGCAATAACGACACAAGTGGTGACCTAGTCGTCGTTGGATAAGAAACTACTCCCTCTCCCCTGCCAAGGTTGTGGTGGAGGTCGGATTTTTGGAGAAGCAGTTGCTCAAGAAGTCTTCGCCATTATCCTCTTGGGGCGACGCCTAAATGGTCCATCCTCTTGTCGGTTGGCAGTGGCTCATGCAGCTTTGCCAGTTCAGTCCTCATCTAGGCGAGTGCACGACCTTGGGACCAATGTGTAAGTCGAAGCGACGACCCCAGAAATATATTATGTGTGTTGTTAACTTTGGTCATCTAGGCGACATATTGACTAGGCTGGTTCGTGGCTTCCGGGCCGATGTGGAAGTCAGAGCGACTAATTCGAAGATCTCTTGTGATTATGGTGTTGACTTTATTCACCAGGGCAATATAGATGTAGGCTAGGGTTGTACGCGGCTTCAGGACCAGTGTCCATGCTAAGAACATGCACGGAAGCTCACATGCACTTGCGCGCACGTATACGCGTGCGTGCGCGCGCACACACACACACCAATAAACTTATTGACAAAGACCAAAGTCCTGCCTTTGTGAGAGAGAAAATTTAAATAGATGAAACGGTCCACAAACCATAACTACAACCATATCTGCATCAATCATCTCTTGATACCATGAAGACAACATAGTTCTTCAGCAAAAATTCTTTAGAAAGGGAATCACACTCAAGCGATGTTGTCATCGGATCCAACTAGGCAATATTCTAGGTTTTCGCCATGGAGAACAAGTCTGAGTATACCCAAGCAAGGTTGTCAGAATCATGATTCTATTGTATGATTATCCGACTTTACGACCCAAACTAGGCCCTCTGATTCTATGTCTTTTTCTCGTAGAATCTAAGTTTCTACGATTCTTGTAGTTATGATTATATTATTCATCATCCTACTAACGGAGTTTCTATCCGATTCAGAATCTCGATTTTGACAACTTTGTACCCAAGCAATGTATTCAAAAAGTTAACGATGAAGCTTAAAAAAACAAAGTAACGATGCAAAAACATCACAGATTAACCCCATCAGGGCAAGCCTATAATTTTCACCCCAAAACTCGACATCGGTTACTCACGAAACGCCATCAAATGAAAGTCAAGCATGTATTGTCACCATCATTTCTCCATGACCACATGTACGTGCGATGTGCTTGAAATACCACCACTGTCATGGCACAATCATACCTTATGCATCAAGCCACCATTCATAGATTGCATCTCACCGTCAAAAGGCAACTAGCCATAGTGAGAGCCACAAAAACTCATAAATGAACCCCCCCTTTCATCTAGATACCTCGCCAGAACGATTCACCGACGGTAGGCACAAGATCTGGAGAGAGGAAACTTCACGAAGCCACATAGGTTGTCACCGCAATCCACAAACCAATTGAGACAACATGCAACAACTTGCTCTCCCTCGGAGGGAACCAATCTAAGGCTAGAGCACCGCACACATCCAAGGCGAGCGACATGTCCTCATTGACTCCCGTAAGGAACCCTTACCGCAACTCCAAAGCGCCGACGCAAAATGCATTTTTCTGTTTGTTTTGATCCGGCTGCGTCTGCACGGATAGAAATCGCGGTCCAACGCGCCAGCACAAACGGACGCCCGTCTGTTTTCTTGTCCGTTTTGACCCATTTCCGGCCCAAATTTAGGCCTGGTTTGCGTCGGCGCGGACATGCTCCGGACGTCCGCGTCGCGTCCACTCCTTCTACCCTGGCCCGTTCGTCATTGGGCGAAGAATCACTCTATCCTCCACACCAGTCGCGCCGCCAGCTTCATCCGCTTGTGGTCGCCGCCGCGAGCACCCGCGCCGGTTGTATCTCCTCCGCGAACTGATAGCACTCGCCGCCGCGAGCACCCGCGCCGGTTGTATCTCCGCAAGCGCTTGTTCTCCTTGCCGGGCAGTCGCCGGACTTGCGCGGCTGCTGCGCCCCTTCCCCGTGCTGCGCTTCTTCCCCGCCCCGACTCCGCAGTCTCACCGTCCCCAGCGTCGGACTCCTTCGTCGGCATCGACCGTCTCTGCGTCGTGCGCCGCTGTGGAAGGCGCGCAATCGCTCCGGCGCGCGTCGCTCCCGCTGCGTCTCCCCCTGCTTCACCGCGCCTGCAAGGTGTTCGACGCTTTGCCCACAAGGTACAATGGACAGTGGTGATGAGTTTTTCTTCGAGCATTTTTTTTGTTCGTCGAATGAGTCTAGTGATGATGAAGAATTGGTGATGGCGACATTGATCGTAACAACCATATTGAAAATCAGCGGCCGTTGTTTAGAGGGTCGATTGTAGGACATGAACCTGCTTTGAATCGCAACCGAGTGACTGGGCATGTGCTGTTGTGGGATGATTACTTTAAGGTGCCAAAACCATTGTATGGTCTTAAACATTTTCGCCGTCGGTTTAGAATGGCTAAGCATGTGTTCAATCGCATTAGGGAAGGAGTGGTAGAATATGATGACTACTTCAGATGCAAAAAAGATGCACTAGGCAACATTGGATTTTCTTCTTATCAAAAGTGTATTGTTGCCATCCGAATGCTTGCATATAGAGTTCCTGGTGATCTCATAGATGAGTATGTTCAGATGAGTGAATCCACGTGCCTTGCATCACTTTACAGATTTTGGAAGGCTGTGGTAGCAGTGTTCGGTCCAGAGTACTTGAGAGAACCAAATGAGGCCGATACTGCTCGATTGTTAGCAATCAATGCCGAGAGACGGTTTCCGGGAATGCTCGGCAGCATAGATTGCATGCATTGGGAGTGGAAAAACCGCCCATTTGCTTGGCAGGGACAGTACAAAGGTCATGTGAAAGCTTGCACGGTCATACTTGAGGCGGTGGCATCTCAGGATCTTTGGATATGGCATTCTTTTTTTGGGATGGCTGGTTCTCATAATGACATCAATGTGCTTCAGAGATCTTCTGTATTTGCTAGACTAGCTGAAGGGCATAGCCCCGAGGTTAACTTTGAGGTCAATGGCCATCAGTACAACAAGGGATACTATCTTCCAGATGGTATCTATCCTCAATGGGCAACCCATGTGAAGACATCTCAAACCCCCAAGGCTAAAAGAGGGCTAGGTTTGCTCAAGCACAAGAGAGCGCAAGAAAAGATGTGGAGCGTGCATTTGGTGTGCTTCAGTCTCGTTGGGCTATTGTTCGGCATCCTGCTAGAACATGGAGCTCAAAGAAGATGTGGGAGGTGATGACTGCTTGTGCGATCATGCACAACATGATCGTAGAGGATGAGCGTCCAAAGGATATTGCCCAACAGGGCTTCCAGTTCCAGGGCACAAATGTTGAGCCTGAGCATTTACCTGCTACATTTGCACAGTTCACCCAGTTTCATGCCGAGATGCGAGATTATCAGAAACATATTCAGCTCCAGGATGATTTGGTTGAGCATATGTGGACACATGTTGGCAACCAGTAGATGTATCAACTTTTATTAAGTTCAGTTTGGTTGTAATAAAGTATTTGAGACTATGTTTATTTGGGTTTGTAAAACTATTTATTTGATGTGTGTTTAAACTTGTTATTTGAGACTATGTTTGATGAAAATTTATAAAAATTGTGTATACTGGGCGCCGACGCGCGGATAAACCGCACATGCGTTCGCGCGTTGGCCAAAGTGACCACAGAAACGCGGACGCGCGCGGATCCCGACGCTTCAGCCGACACAAACGGACTAAATCCGGACAAATCGCGCGTCCGTTTGCGTCGGCGCGTTGGAGTTTCTTCGTGTATGTGCGGGAGTCAACATGGGTGTCCATGGCTCCGCTGTTGATTATTGGCTATTGACAAAAGGCTGTTGACCTATGTCCGGAAGATGTTCTGAGTCATGTCCGCATTATACCGAACCTATTGGGTCACACACTTAACGAGCAGTAGTCTGTTAGAATACTAGTATGGTAGAAGGTTTAGTGGAAGCAAAGCAGAATAGTTCATACGGGTACCGGAAGTAGTTCCGGAGATTTATGGAATTGTTCATAAGGGCACCAGAAGTAGTTCTGGGTATTTAAGGTTATGTCCGGATCACTCTGGAGTAGTCCCAGGTGGTTCCGGAACATATGATAATGGTACTGGGGAAGTCCTGGATCAACCGGAATAGTTTCTGGATAATCGCTGGGCGTCCCGACAACCTTCGCGGTCATCGGGTGGCTTAAACTGTAACTCGGATGGTCTTGGAAACTATCCGGATGGCTCCGGAACGTCCGAGAACGGTCTCGGAAGGTCCTGGAAGTGCTCCAGAAGTGTCCGGAATGTCCCGAAACGGTCCCGGTATGTCCCGGAAGGTCCCGGAAGCTTCTAGAAGGTCATGGAAGGTTCCGGAAGGTTCCGGGCTGTACCACCCACTCCCCTGCGCCCCTAGCCTTGGGGGGCAAGCCACCTAGGCTGCCCTGGCCGGCCAAGGGGTGGGGGCGCACCAAGGGGAAGGAATCCCCCTCCAGGTGGAAAGTCCAACTCTCCAATATGGCAGGTTTCCGGTGGGAAGGTTTGGGAGGTTTGGGAGTCCAAGTTGGACTCCCCACCCCCCTTATTGCGCCCCAAGGGCCTCTTGGCCACCTATATAATGTGGGGAGGGGTGGGGGGCGCAGCACAACTTGTCCCCAAGGCCTATGCGCCACCCCCCCTCCTCTAAACCCCGTTGCTCCACAATTAGACCCCGGTTTAGACGCTGTTCTAGATCGGAATCCGTTAGGGTTTTCTCCCTCTAGTTTTCTCGGTGGCGTTCATCTCTGGACGGCGGAGCGCTGCTGGATTGCTGCTACGGGATGTGTGGATACTAATGGAGGGGTCGTACCTTCGACCCTTCTTCGAGGAGCTTGTTCATGGGACTTGTCCGTGGGACTAGATCGCGGGACTTGTTCGTGGGATTGATCAAGGGACTGTTCGTGGGAGAACTTGCGAGATCTAATTCCACTACGTCCACAAGCTTCACCAACTCTACTTCCGCTACATAGGTTGGTGAGCCATGACCTAAAACCTTGTATGCAATCTTCTTGGATGATCTTGGGTTCTTGATTCGTAGGCCGAAATTTTTGTTTTCTGCTACGTTTCCCAACATTTAGGGAAAGCTACGACACGCTTGCCACTTTGCCCTCCTGTCTGGAAGTTGTCGTGTCACAATGATGTGCTGACTTGCCGCTTCGAGAAGTTGTTGCGCTCATCGACACCTCGCCGCGCACCTCCACCATGGCGGGAAGGTAGTGGCGTAGTGCCCCGCCGCCATCTTCCTCGGGGGTTGGTTCGGGCTTCGTTGGGTGACGAGACGAAGAAGAGCAGGGGAGGCAGTGACGATGGCTAAGATTTTTCCTCTAGACGATGCATGGGGTACGAGTGTGTTTGTTGCGTCTCGGCTGATGTTTTTTGAAACTTTAACACATCCTTCAAACCACCAATGTAGCATCAGTTACAAGCTGCTGGACTATGCCATTAGGAGGAAGATCAAGCCAAACCTGCGGAGTTTGGTGCCTAGCTAGCCTAGCAAGCTCATCTGCTACCGCATTGTTATCCCTCTTACAAAGACCAAAACTTATATGATTAAAATCTAGAGACATGTAAAAGAAATCATCAAAAATAGAGCTTGCCACCGACGTAGACAAGCCTTCCTTAAGGGCTTCAACAACATCAGAGTTGTCTGATTTCACTTCAATCTTAGAGCAACCCACTATCTTCGCAAGATTGAGTCCGAATCTCACCGCCATTGCTTCAGTAGTGAAACTGTCATAGCAAATCTCAATCTTTTCATTAGCACATGCCACAAATTTCCCATTGTGGTCTCTCAGAACTGCTCCTACTGTCCCTCTTAGCAAGTCATGATCAAAGCCCGCATCAACATTAAGCTTCATATATCCTTGCTTTGGTCTGCTCCATCCCTCTATCTTTTGCTTAGCTTTACGTTTACTGGCCGCCTCAAAGTTGGCCGCAAGGCTCCTGATAGCTAAAGCAATTTGGCCCGGGGTCTGGGTACTCTCTTCATGAGTTAGCTTTCTTCTTTCAAACCAGAGATACCATGAAGTAACAGCAATTATGTCTTTAAATTTTGCTTGGCCGAGGACTGGACAAGAAATGCCTGGCAAGCACAGGAGGTACTCAAGGACCGCCTCCCCTGCTCTGTCAATTGCACAGGCCTTCTGAACCTCCTCCTTTAAACCCAGCAGAGTCCATACCTCCTCAGCTATAGGGCACTCAAACAGCAGATGCTTGATAGTGTCTGTGGACAGGTTGCAGGCTGGGCAATGGGCTTGAATCTTCAAGTGTTTTGCTGCCAACATAGCCCGACAGGGGACAGCAGTACGAAGAGCTCTCCAAACAAAAAATTTAACTTTCGATGGGCAATTTAAACCCCAAACCACATCCCACACTTTCGGGCTAGATGAAGCCTCCGCCACACTATTCATTTTGTGTCCAAACTGATGTTCCCATTCCAGAACATAGGCCGATTTGACAGTAAATGATCCCGATTTTGATTGGTCCCAAGCAACGAAATCTGTCATTTCATGTACCGGTAGAGGGATAGACAGAATCCTCCTAGCATCCACCGGCACAAAGCTCTGGTATATCAGGTCTTCATCCCACTCCCCAGATGGGAGAATCAAATCCGAAACTTTGTGTAATAAGTTGTGGCCACGCCTGGAGATGACCAACCTCGAATCCGACTGGGGTATCCATGGGTCCGACCATACATTAACATTCTGTCCATCACCTATCCTCCATATATAGCCCCTCTTTATGCATTGCAAACCGGCCATGATGCTCTGCCAGGTATACGAAGAGCCTCTTTTCAAACTAGCATTAAGAAGGTCCCCATCAGGAAAGTATCTAGCTTTTAGGATGGTTGCACACAATGATTCTGGGTTATCAATGAGTCTCCAAGCTTGCTTAGCCAAGAGAGCTATATTAAAGCAATGTATATCCCTGAATCCCATACCTCCTTGTTTCTTTGGGATGCACATCTTCCACCAAGCGAACCAATGATGTTTTTTCCCCGTTGCATCATCACCCCACCAATATTGTGCAATGGCGTCAGATATTCCTTTGCAATTTTTTTAGGAATTTTAAAGACGGACATCGCATATGTTGGTATAGCTTGCGCAACCGACTTGATAAGAACTTCTTTGCCTCCTGAGGAGAGGCGTTTTTCCTTCCATCCCATAAGTTTCATTAAGAGCCTGTCAATCAGATACTGAAAATTGTCACTTTTCTCCAAACCTAGCTGTGCTGGCAGACCAAGGTATTTGTCATTAAGGGCTTCCGTAAAAATATTCAGGATATTGCAAACTTCAGCCCTAGCATCCACTCCCGTGCTAGGACTAAAGAATATACTGGATTTATCCATGCTAACCATCTGACCAGAGGCTAGACAGTATTGATCCAGTACCAGCTTCAGGCTATTTGCATTCACGGCATTAGTTTTCATCAGGATTAAAGAGTCATCAGGATTAAACAGGGCTGTTAAGCCTTCAGTACAGAGCAGAAATAGATACGGCGACAAGGGGTCCCCTTGCCTAAGACCCCTCGAAGGTTTGATCACATCTGTTTCCATGCTGTTAAATCTTACTTTGTACTCAACAGAAGAGACACATAGAATAATCATTTTAACCCAATCAGCATGGAACCCGAGTTTGAGAAGGATGGCCTCCAAGAAAATCCACTCTACTCGATCATAAGCCTTGTGCATATCAAGCTTCACCGCACACCAACCCTCTTTGCCCACTGATTTCCGCTTAATCGTATGTAAGCTTTCATAAGAAATAAGAACATTGTCCGTAATGAGGCGACCTGGGACAAAAACACTTTGAGTTGGACTTATTATTTCAGGCAATAGCACCTTCAGTCTAGCTGCCATTACCTTCGAGATCACCTTATAAACCACATTGCATAGGCTAATCGGTCTATACTGTTTCAGATTTTCCGGTGATTGCACCTTTGGTATCATCACGATGGTTGTATGATTGCGTCTCGGCTGATGTTGATATTACTTTTTGAGAAACTTACCTCTTTTTTATTGCTCTACTTGAATGTTTGGATAGATACAAAGGGAACCATGAGGTTGAATTAGCCACAAATGGAAAAACTAAGGAAAACATTTACTACCTCCGATCCATATTAATGGGCACACACTTAATACAATTTTATACTAGAGTTGTACTAAGTGTGTGCCCATTAATATGGGTCGGAGGGAATACAAGATTATGGGCACCTAGATTACAGCTCTGCTTTGAAATGTAAAATTACAACAAATAAAATTTGAAGAAAGAAGACGGATATCTTTTATGATAGCTTTGTGGCCCCTCCCTTTTGTCATGCAGATTCCCTTGCGTGGGTTTGTTGTGTCTCGGCTGATGTTGATGGGGGGGGGGGGGGCGGTGTACTTTATGATAGTATTAGAGCATCTTCAATATATGATGTATATTTGATGATATATAGGTGTTGTATAATTTGCAACACTAAAAAAATGCGTTTTACATTTAGAAAAAAGATCCACTTCCAACAGATGATGTAAAACGATGGTGTAAATGAGCAACTCCATTAAATGATTTAACTGGAGATGTAAAACATTGCACTGTCGAAACTTACGCACTGAACCAGACAAAACCGAGCGACGACGACGACAACCGGCGACACTGGCCTCGGCTACACTACTCTGGTGACGGCGTTGTTGCTCGGGAACGCTAGCCTGCACTACCACGGACACACAGGTGCACAGAACGGCCGCTGGGACACCATGATTAGCTCTCGAGCTCACCGGGAAGAGCACGACGGCGACAGAAGCAAAAGTTCAGAGACAAGCACAAAAGTTCAGAGACACTATAAAAATCGCAGCTCAAACACCAAACTCTTCATCCATTCGCAATTTCCACTACACAGCCGCGCACTGCTTCGGGCCGTGCAACCTGGACTGGATAGCCGCCCGGCTGCTGGTCGCCGGAGAAGGAGGGCGGCGGGGTAACGGGAATGACGCCTCCCCTAGGTTGCGGCAGGGCGAGCGCGACGGGAGAGGCGGCTTCCTGGGTACGGCGGCGCGGGCGCTCGCGATGTGAGAGGCAGGTGAGGCGACTCGGTCCTTCCGGCGGGCGGCGGCTGCGGGAGAGCGCGACGGGCGGTTCGGACGGGCGCGACAGGATCCTTCTGGCGTCCGGCCATGGCGGGCCGCGGCGGCGGCGAGAGGATCCGGCGGGCGGCCATGGTGTAGGCGGGTGGAGGCGGGCGGAGGCGCCACACGGGCGGAAAGGGGGAAATCTGGCAGTTGGGTTGTTGGCGCGCGAATAGGCTTTTACAAGACCTGGTGATGGTGTTGTATATTTGCATTACCAAGTGTTAAATTATACAACAATTAGAGTTGATGTTGTAAAAGTTTATATATATACTTCATTTGTTAGAGCATCGTTTTTAAGCCTTGAAGATGCAAAAGTTAATTATTTATACATATACATCTATTAGAGATGCTTTTATTGATCTAGATATATTTATGAACAAAATGGGCATGGCGCTGCTTTCTGGTTCCGGCTATGTACGTACGTAGATCAAACTCTCAGCTCTGCTAGAAGATTTGATGGGACCGGCTCTCTCTCCTGCCCCCAATGGAGTGGGCAACGACAAGGAAGCCCTGCGCGCGTACAGAACTTTATTTTTGATCTTTTCAGCCACTGTTACCTTTGCAAAGCACGAATACCGAAGCTTTCTTGACCGATCACTGCGAGACGTTAAAGCTTCTGGCCTTTTGGCTGTGTTCTTCACAACATTTGTTCAAACGTATAGCATCTTTCACATTATTCATTAAACCAAGTAACATTGTAGAGTACTGCCATAGCATCTACAATTCTCATATAAAATTGATTCGTAATATTGGTCAACTTGAAAATATTACATAGAATACAGAACTAAACATATAGACAGCTCCTTAATCTTTTTGGTGAAGCCTTTGGACTGAAAATTGGTCAACTTGCAACACTTCTCTTTGCGCCTTCATACAAATTAAATTTAATTCCCCAAGCAAGACCGTAAGCTTCCAGTTAGAAAATGAACTTTCAAGCCTTTGGAAATTTAATAATGAATAATAAAAACATGCTGACACCTACTTTTGATGTACTCCAACATTTCAAAAAAGAACCGAACTACATTTATGTATCGATCAGAAATGAAATCAACAGCTTGCTGAAATTATAAATACAATGGCGCTATTCAAAGTCCTAAAATGATAAAACATCTTATTTACAAATTTTGAAACGTCATTTTCTACCTGCTTTGGGATGGGTTTGGGTTGGCATTTATAGGTTGAGTATACCAAGTCTGGCCTGTACCATGCTAGTACCATTCGGTGAGCAGTACATCTATTTTTTAGAGCATCTCCAGCCGTTCGGCCCCTAAGGCGTTTTCCGGCGCTATTTTAGCGCCGCTTGGGGGGCTCACGACGACGAAATCGGCTTGGGGCGATCGGCCACCCAGCCGCGGCCTTAGGGTTACCCCCCAGGTGCCGAGATTCGACGCAGATTCGGGCGTAGTTTTGGTGCAAATTCGTCTCGTTTCGGCTAGTTCTACACAACACACATGAAATTCGGCGCAAATTCATAGTTCGACGCATAACATACAATATAAGTACATAGTTCGGCACAAATAAAAAAAGTACAAATAAAACAAGGCATTGCCTTTGCGCATCCATAGATGATCCACTAGATCTTGCTGCAGTTGATGATGCACTTGCGGATCTCGGATCTCCTGACGTATATTGAGATAGACTGTCCAGCCTGCCGGTATCTGGTGATCAACAACTGCCAAAGGTCCCTGGTTGAGATATGGTTCAGTGTCATATATGTGATCCTCTTTCTCGCTCTCAATGATCATAATGTGCAAGATGACACAACAATTCATCACCTCCCATATTTGAGATTTTGATCAGGTCAGAGCGGGGTATCGGACAACGGAAAATCAAGTTTGTAGCACCCCAAATGCCCGCTCGATATCCTTCCTGCAAGCCTCCTGGCACTTGGCAAGTAGACTTACTTCCCTCCTGGCACAGGGTTTGAGATAGTCTTCATAAATACTGGCCATCTTGGATAGATGACATCTGCTAGGTAGTATCCCTTATTGTAGTGGTGCCCATTCACCTCGAAGTTCACGTGGAGGAGCATGTCCTTCGACAAGCCTGACAATGACATTTGGGGCACTGCAGGACATTGATGTCATTGTGTGTTCCTGACATGCCAAAGAAGGAGTGCCAAATCCAAAGGTCATGTGTAGCAACTGCCTCAAATACCACACAGCAGTGACCTTTTACGCCCTTGTACATTCCTTGTCAAGAAAATGGACAATTCTTCCATTCCCAATGCATGTAGTTGATGCTTCCAAGCATCCTAGGAAATCATCTTGCTTCATTCTCTGCTAGGATCCGAGCAGTGTTTTCAGTATTGGATGCGCGCAAGTACTGTCCTCCAAAGCAGCCCACCACTCCTCTATAAAACTTGTACATACAATCAAGAGTGATGGACTCGGTCATATGTGCATAGTCTTTCTGTTGATCACTAGGAGCTTCGTATGCAAGTAGTCTCATGGCCGTTGTGCACCGTCTGTGAATCGTCCAGAATTTGTGTTGCGTGTGTAGCAGCTCTCCGCTACAACTGGCGTGAATTTTGTTGCCCACACGATCCCCGTCCCACCCTTGTACCCTGGGTAAAACAGAAAAGACATGGATGGATGCAGCCGGTTCCTTGTTCCTGAGTTTCTCTTGTTCCTGGGTATCAGGGCAGCCGGTTCCTTGTTCCTGGGTATAAAAGGGTTCGGTCCTTTATGGGCATTTTTATCGTCACTTGGCGTCGGTCGGCGTAAGTTTTGGCTTGAGATCCATTGGTTTCCCAGTGGCGAACCCACGGATAAGGAGAAAAAAATTGAACAACGAAACTTAACAAAATTCACTCGAGTTGAGCGAAATATAGGCGAATTCATAGATATTTCGACGAATTTTACATAAAACAATAAAAAAATCTAGCTCATGCCGAGCATGCGGTAGATCTCGACGGTGTAGTCGTCGTCGTCACTCGGCGGCTCGTCCTTGGGCGCGACGCTGCTGCTGCGCCCTGCGCCGCCGGTGGACCGCGGCCTCCTCCTCCTCCTAATCATCATTAGAGGCGCCGGATCCTCGTCGTCGCCGACATCAAGGATGACCACGGCGTTGTCGTTGTTGCTCTGCGCCCCGCCGTTGCTGCTGCCCGCCATGCTCCCACCTGCGCCGCGCCATCTCGAGGCGATGCTTCGCCTCGATCTCTTTCAGTGCGCAGCGCTGGAGCTCTACCTCCTGCCGCGCCTAGTCCTCCTTCGCCCAGACGAGAGCGTAGTCCTCGTCGGGGCCATGTCCTCGTGCTCCTCCTTCACGAAGGCCGAGGGCTCGAGCTCCTCCTTCTTCGGCTTCACCAGCCGACCAAGGAGACCCCGACGAAAAGTGGAAGGCGCCGGAGCGGAGCGGCCTTCGTTGATAACGAGGCCGCCGAAACGGGTGCGCCGGCCGAGCGGCGTCTGCCGCTCGGGCTTGACGGGGAGAAGTTTCGGTGATCTCGCCGAACCTGTAGAGCGCGAGCCCGATTCGGAGGACGACGAGGTCGTCGTCGTCTCCATGCGTCGTGGCACCGTCGCCCACAACGGGATGCTGCCGTCGACGCGCGAGGACTGGCGGCGAGCGCGTGTGCCCGGTGGAGGGTACTCGAGCGGCGGCTCGTTGCCACCCTCGATGTGGGCGAGGACGTTGTGGAGGGTGCGGCCCGAAACTCTCCACCATAACAAGGCCACTCTTGATGTGGGTGTGGACCGTTGGTGGACGCCAGGGCCTCGGCGTGGCGGCACGCGAAGTACGTGTTCCACTCCGCCACGTTGCTCGCCGTGTAGACCCGGTTGTTCCGCGCCATCTCCGGCATGGCGTCGCGGATGCCGTCGACCTCGGCGTCGAAGGCTGCGTCGTGTGGCACCGGCACGCGGCCGTTGCCGAGCAACCAGTCGTTGGGACACACATGTCACGCGGACAAGGATAGTTCACCTAACACAACAGCGCCACCTCCCACTCGTGCAGCCAACAACGGCTGAAGTCGTTGGCCGCCACGCCATCACCGGCGAAGCGCTCGCCCATTTTTGCCGGAGAGATGTCGGCAGGGACGCGACTGAGCGGAAAAAATAAATTCGGCGATAATAGCGCCGCTCTGGGGTGCCTGTTGGGAAGGGGGGGTTGGAGATGCCCTAAGAAGAACAAAAAACAAAGGCGAGAAAAATGCAGTTAGTCAGATTGTCCGTTTGTTATATGTGATCCTCTTAATCAAGATGAACCTAATTTAACTCCTCTTTTTCTATCGGTTTCGCTAAAAGTCAGTCGACTAAAACTTAACCAAGTGTTAGTCGACTGATCCACCATTAATTTTGTCCTTGCTTTTAGATTCGCGCGCTGAGATTTGTTTGACTATTGTCGGCCCACTAAGAACGATTGGCCCATGTTTTCATTTTTTGTTTTTGACTGGGGGCATACCGGTTCGGCCACTGGCCCTTGTTCAGCGACGGGACAAGAGGAAAGGAGAGCAGAGGCAGCCAACGTTCGTTTTTTTACACTGCAACGTCCGTTCTTTTTTTTTGGCACTGCCAATGTTCGTTCTTAGCTTGGCGTGCTCCAATTAGTAATGTGTATTTGTTTGTTTTGTACTTGTTTCAGTGCCACTCGCAAAAATAAGTAATACATATCTTTACTACGGGAATAAAAATAAGTAATACAGTACATATTTTTATTACGGAAATAAAAAATAAGTAATACGTATTTTTACTACGGGAAAAAAACACACTTTTTTACTACGTATTTTTTCAGTGTCACTGGCAAAAATAATTATAGTTAAAAGATTCATTTTAGCTAGACTTTTATATCAATCTGAAGTTGCAACATAACAAGTTGCTATTTTTTTCTATATTTTTGTTAGCTGTTCACATCAACAGCAACATTTCTCACATTTAAAAAAAATATTTTTCTGATAAACAATTACTATAATAATCCGGTTTTGCTAGTCGACTGATTAACCATTCGATCTAGCGTGCTTTTTGATTCGAGCGGAAAGAAGGTCTGAGCGTCATCGGCCCGAAAAAAGGCGACCAACCTATTTTGTTTTGTTTTTCTTATCGCGCATCGATTCAACCGCTTGTTGGGCTTGGTCAGCCCGTGTTTTTTTTGTTTTGATGCCCTAGTTGCAACCCTCACAACGAGGTCGCAACTGCAACCCGGATATACCAAATGCAACATGAATTTTTTTCCGGAATGTCCCAGTTGCAACCCTCACAACGAGGTCGTAACTGCAACCTAGATATACCAACTGCAACTGGTATTTTTTTTCTGAAATGTCCCAGTTGCAACCCTCACAACGAGGTCGCAACCGCAATCCGGATATAGCAACTGCAACTGGGATTTTTTTCCGGAATATCCCAGTTGCAACCCTCACAATGAGGTCGCAACTGCAACCCGGATATACCAATTGCAACTGGGATTTTTTTCCGGAATGTCCCAGTTGCAACTCTCACAACGAGGTCGTAACTGCAACTTAGATATACCAACTGCAACTTTTATTTTTTTCTGGAATGTCCCAGTTGCAACCCTCACAATGAGGTCGCAACCGCAACCCGAATATACCAACTGCAACTGGGATTTTTTTTCCGGAATGTCCCAGTTGCAACCCTCACAACGAGGTCGCAACTGCAACCAGGATATATCAACTGCAACTGGGATTTTTTTTCCGTAATTTCCCAGTTGCAACCCTCACAACGAGGTCGCAACTGCAACCTAGATATTGTTGGAAATATGCCCTAGAGGCAATAATAAAATGTTATTATATATATTTCCACGTTCGTAATTAATGTTTATATTTCTGTGCTATAATTGCAATGACCCTGACTGTGAGATTCAGAAGAAAACTCACTTGCATGTGTGGAAATGTAAACACCAAGAGTTCCTGGTTTAGCCTCTAAGACCAGCTCATGTGCTAACTGATGATTACGTTTTCTTAATCATGGACATTGTTCTTGTAACAAGGATGTCAGTAGCAATGGGAACATATTGTTAGCAGAACAATGATGTTGAACCGACCCTAGTATTGAATGATATACTTAGAGATCACATCGTAACAACGTTATAAGTAATATCATGAAATGTGTTCATATACGTAATTCCTTAGACCATGAGAGTATCGAGTTGCTTCACACAGGAAGACATGCTTTGGTTCTTAGATGAATCCTCCCGTAAATGGGAAGTAGTAAAATAAGTTCTGGGTATGTCAGATGGTGTGGCTAGTGACTGTGATAGTTCAAGAATGAGATTTGCTCCTTCACGATGAAGAAGATATTCACTTCGGGCCCACTCGGTATGACGGTATCCATTATAGTCTGGCCAGACGAATTGTGATTCAGTCACGGGGATACCGGAATACGATAACGAGAAAAGGGACAAACGAGCAAAGAGGATAACGAGTGGCTTGTGTTCAAAAGTTGTTACACATGGGTGCCAAACTTCTCTCCTCTAACTTTGTCATATATCGCGAAGCAAAGGGAATGGTACATGAATAAACATAATGGTTCACTCGAAGTTTCTTCGTGTATGTGCGGGAGTCAACATGGGTGTCCATGGCTCCGCTGTTGATTATTGGCTATTGACGAAAGGCTGTTGGCCTATGTCCGGAAGATGTTCTGAGTCATGTCCGCATTATACCGAACCTATTGGGTCACACACTTAACGAGCAGTAGTCTGTTAGAATACTAGAATGGTAGAAGGTTTAGTGGAAGCAAAGCAGAATAGTTCATACGGGTACCGGAAGTAGTTCCGGGGATTTATGAAATAGTTCATAAGGGCACCAAAAGTAGTTTTGGGTATTTAAGGATATGTCCGGATCACTCTGGAGTAGTCCCAGGTGGTTCCGGAACATATGAAAATGGTAATGGGAAAGTTTACGATCAACCGGAATAGTTTCGGTGATCGGTGGACAGCTTAAACAATATGTTGTGTTCACCGGACATAATAACCTTTGCCCGAATGGCTCCGAAACCCATTTAGATGGCTCCGGAACATTCGTTAGAGGTTCCGGAAGGTATTGGAAGTGCTCCAAAAGTGTCCGGAATGTCCCGAAACAGTCCCGGTAGGTCCCGGAAGGTCCTGGAAGCTTCTAGAAGGTTTCGGAAGGTTCCGGGCAGTACCACCCACTGCCCTGCGCCCCTGGCCTTGGGGAGCAAGCCACCTAGGCTGCCCTGGCCGGCCAGGTGGTGGGGGCGCACCAAAAAGGGGTGGGAGATCCTCCAGGTGGGATTTCCAAATACCATTATGGAAGGTTTCCGGTGGGAAGGTATGTGTAGGTTTGGAAGGCTTGGGAGTCCAAGTTGGACTCCCAAACCTCCTTGAGCTGCGCCCTAGGCCCCTTGGCCACCTATATAAGGTGAGCCAAGGGTGGGGGAAGAGACACACAATCAATCCCCAAGGCCTATGCGCCACCCTCCCTCCTCTAAACCCTGTTGCTCCACTTTTAGACCCCGGTTTAGACGCTGTTCTAGATCGGAATCCGTTAGGGTTTTCTCCCTCTAGTTTTCTCGGTGGCGTTCATCTCTGGACGGCGGAGCGCTGCTGGATTGCTGCTACGGGATGTGTGGATACTAATGGAGGGGTCGTACCTTCGACCCTTCTTCGAGGAGCTTGTTCATGGGACTTGTCCGTGGGACTAGATCGCGGGACTTGTTCGTGGGATTGATCAAGGGACTGTTCGTGGGAGAACTTGCGAGATCTAATTCCACTACGTCCACGAGCTTCACCAACTCTACTTCCGCTACATCGGTTGGTGAGCCATGACCTAAAACCTTGTATGCAATCTTCTTGGATGATCTTGGGTTCTTGATTCGTAGGCCGAAAAATGTTGTTTTCTACTACGTTTCCCAACAGATATACCAACTACAACTGGTATTTTTTTTCTGGAATGTCCCAGTTGCAACCCTCACAACGAGGTCACAACCGCAACCCGGATGTACCAACTGCAACTGGTTTTTTTTCCTGGAATGTTCCAATTGCCACCCTCACAACGATGTCGCAACTGCAACCTGGATATACCAACTGCAACTGGAATTTTTTCCCCGGAATGTCCCAGTTGCAACCCTCACAACGAGTTTGCAACTCTCACAACGAGTTTGCAAATGCAACCCGGATATACCAACTGCAACTGGGATTTTTTTCCCGGAATGTCCCAGTTGCAACCCTCTCAACGAGGTCGCAACTGCAACCCGGATATACTAACTACAACTAAGATTTTTTTTTCTGGAATGTCCCAGTTGCAACCCTCACAACGAGGTCACAACTGCAACCCGGATATACCAACTGCAACTGGGATTTATTTTTCCAGAATGTCCTAGATGCAACCCTTACAACGAGGTCGCAACTGCAACCTAGATATACCAACTGCAATTGGTATTTTTTTTTCTGGAATGTCCCAGCTGCAACCCTCACAACAAGGTCGCAACCGCAACCCGGATATACTAGCTGCAACTGGTATTTATTTTTTTATAAATAATGTTGAACTATTTTTTGAATGCACGTCAATTTTTTTAAAATACAAAGATATTATTTTGTAGAAATGTTGGAAAATGTTTATGAAAAATAATGGAAAAAGGTAGACATTTGTTTACAATTATTAAGGAACAACCAAAAAGTCAACATGAAAAAAAGACAAGGAAAAAATGACGTGAAAATATATGCACACTGCAAACCCCCATTTATCATGATCGATCCAAAAAATGGTTGCTTGTTGCGTCCACTGTTCAATCCGTGTGTGTGTATGTTGTAGCAGACGCGACCCAAACAAATAAGAACAAGGAAGCAAAGGAACTGCGTGTTTTGCAAAGCCAACCCAAAAACCAAACAGCAGCCAGGCAGCAGATTAAACGAACTAGGTTATGCACCTATGACGTCAGCTGAACCAAGTCTCAGTCAACTGAGTTCTAGACATACCCTTTTTCTATATAAGAAAATGACCCTCTTTTGGATGTCTAGTACAAAAAAAATACCATAAATCCAAAACTCTTAAGCCATTCTTACATGTTACGCAGTGTCTATATTTGTGGCATTCCACTTCCCTATGTTAGGTTCTGATGTATTGACGTTGAATTTTTCTTCAGCACTTTTGTAAACGAAACAGCTCTGTCTGGATTTTGAGAGCTTATCCACATTCGGTTTTTGTGCTGAACCGCTAATGATGGAGTACTACTTGTTTCGTTCGTGAATTCATCAAGTTTATTTTTTGAGCAAATTTCACTTTTCCCTTTAAGTTACAAGTGACATTTTTTAATGCACTTTACCTAAATCCCTCCAAAATACCCTTTGTAACTAAGTTTATTTTTCTAGTTTGAACCGAACAAGGCACAGAAAGTGGGTCTGGTTGATCGTGTTGATGAAAGATCCGTAGGTAAGGGTGTGGGTATTCGTGTCCGGGTGACTTTGGATGTGCTCAATCCACTTGGTGTGATAGTTTAACAACAAAAATGCTAGACTTACACGATTGATACAAAAGCTTACAGGTTTCCTTAGTCTCGTAATTATAATGCCCCCCCTAATTGCAGGGGGTGGGCCCCATGATTCATTAACATCCAATCAAGAGCAACCACCTCACCCTGTAAACCCCTTCATCCTGTAATTGTTTGTAGGTGTAGCAAAGCTCGTTTATTAATCATGAAGAAAAACTTCTTTGAGTTCAACACGAAAAGTTGCCATGTTTTTGTGGTGTTTCTGGCTTTGTGGGCATGCGACGAAGGAACATGGAAAAGGGGCTCATGCTGAAAGTGATGTCATTTATCTATCCTCACTGATTGCACAAGAGTTTAGAAGGGATAAGCATGGCAGTGCTACGACGAGGAAGGCATTAAGGGAGGCTGCGGAAACACGAGAGAGGTACAGGCGATGGAGGCCGTGGGGTTTATGTCCCGCTAGGAAGTTTTCATGTTGACAATGACAATGATCGAAAGATCACGACATCAAGCCCTGCAGAGATTCGAAGAGTGCAATTTCTTCTGGAACCAATCAGAGACGTTTGGAGTTCGAAGGGAAGGATGTCTTATTAGGAAATCAATTGTTGTTAACCAACCGGGGGAGTAGGGGAGAACTTGTAAATCAAAAGAAAAACGGAAGAGAATAGGGAGAGACTTGGGTGGATGGGAAGTGATGGAAGAAGTGGCAGATTGGCACTGTATTGGCATGAATCATTACATGTGGAAATTACAGGAAAGAGTAATATATACATTGATATTTGTATCAAGGGACAACAAGATGATCCACTACTTGCGTCTGCCATGTAATGCCCTTGAGCTTTGCATGCCACCATCACCATTGTTGGAACCATCGCTCCTATCCTCTCCTACATCGCTTGTCTCTGCCTCTCATATTTCCTTTCATCATGCCACCGGCCTCCTCCTCCATCCCTCAATTCAGACAAGGCAACATGGATCAAGATCTGAGGTGGCATGCATCATGCTCTCGTTCCCGCCTCTGCCTAGCATCGAGCCTGAGAAAAAAGATGGTGGCAACGTCATGGAGCATGGAAGTGATGGCGGTGATTGGACGATAAGAGTTAAACAAGGTGGTCCATATCTAGGAAGATGGCATCCGTGTGATCTCTTTTCATTTCCTTTCCTTTCTTGCTTAATCTATTTTGCGGTCAAAACAATTGATGATTTCCCTGTTGGATGGTCTAATTTTGGGGCTTGATTTTCCTTTTTCGGTTCTTGCCTGTGGCGAATAGGAAGTAACACCTGCGCAAAAATGTTCCAGAATTAGAAAAAAAATGTGAATTAGAAAACATGTTTATTAATTCTATTTTATATTGATTTTTTTAATGTCTTTAGATTTAGAAAATTATCAGAATATTTAAAAATGACACAAGATTTTCAAAACATGCATGATATTTCAAAAAATATCCATAACCTAATTTTTTGTGGCTTTAAATAAGCTATTGCATATTTTAGGAAAGTTTGTGAATTTCTATGATGCTCGGGCATTCAAAGAAATTGTGGGTTTAAAAATAATGTTCTTGTATCTTACTATTTTTTATGTAATTTGACTATCATTCACGAATTTGAAACAATATTTCTAATTTGATAAAAATATTGTGAATGTAAATATGTATAGGAATTTCAATATTGTTCGTGAATTAAAATAATGTTGGGGGTTTTGGAAATATTTACGTAGTATTAATATTTTTTTCATTTTCTTAAAATAAATCCAATAATTTATAAATGTTTGTGATATTCAAAAAATCTTCATAAATTAAAAAAAATGTGAATTGATTTTTTTTCCAAGAAAATAAAATGTTTGTGAATATAAAATAAAGGTTGTCAATTGTCAAAAAAATCTGCCTGTATATAAATTTCTGTGAATATTTTGAAATAATGTTCATGAATTTCTAAACTATTACTAAATTTTTCATCTATGTGAATTTTTTAAAATGATGTGCTTTTTATAATTGTACGCTAATTTGGAAGGAAAAAATGAAATTTAATATGACTTGAAAACGTGTTCAGACATTTTTAAATATAATATAGAAGGTAATAAAATATTAAATAGGAACAAAAAGACAAAGAATATAAAATAGAAATAAAATTTGTAAAAATAATAGAGGAAATGAACAAAAAAGAACACCACAGCAATCTCGTGGAACCTTCTTAAAATGGAAGAGAAAGGACTTGGGTAGTTGAGCCAGCCTATATATGCACTATACGCCTTTTTTTTAGGAACACAGTACAACTCTGACTGTCGGGGGATTGGTATCCGGGTAGGCTCACCCAAGCGAAAGCAACCTTTCCAGACAAGGATGGACCGATTGGGCTGCAGCTGGGCCGAGCTGGGCAGGCGTACGGCCGATTGCTTCAAGGCAATCAGCCGTACCGAATGCCAGCAGTCGGTCCAGGCGCAACTGGTCCACCCTTTAGTCACCAAGACAATTATCCGATTAGTCTGCAGCTGGGCCGAGGTGGGCATCAACACGACCGATTGCCCAGAGCAACCGCCCCTGCCGAGAACCACCAGTCGGCCCAGGCGCAATCGGTGCAACCTACTACCCCTGGAGAAGTTGAACCCGAGATCAGTCAAGGGTACAGGTAGAAGGTCATAAATGCGCAATCCCGAGAGATCGGGGTGGCAGAGAAGCCAAGTCACATCGAAGATCTGGCAGAGATGCGGTGTCGACCTCTCCGCCGATTCCGCGGACAGGGCGACAAGACCGCACCTCCTAGCTACACTGTTCATCATCATGCCCTACAAGAAGCAGTCGGTGGGACCCAGCCGATTAGAGGATGACGGCTGGGCCCAATCGGCAGTGAAGTTACCGATTTACCCCGGGCTCACGCTATAAGAGCCCGGGGTACCCCTCCTGCGTGGGGGATGATCCGCTCATTCGCACCATTACTCACATTCTCCTCAGTTCATTCACTTCTAGTAGTTACTCCTCCGAGAAGCAGGAGAGAGCCTTGCCCACGGCGGCGCTCACCTTCCCCTGAGAAGATAGAGAAGCAGTTATTGTAACCCAGTTCCATTGATATAGAAGAGACAAGCAGGAGTAGGGGTGTTATCTCTCCGGAGAGCCCCGAACCTGAGTACATCGTGGTGTCCTTCACCGTGTTTGTGCCCAACCCGATTCCGGCACCATCGACATCCTCTTCCTCGCGTCTTCCCCTCACTTTAGCCATCCCCATGGCATCTGCCGTCACATATCGACGACAGTTTGTAGCCCCTAAAGCTGTAAAAGTCCCACGGTCATTTGACTGCGGGGCCTTTGCAGTTTCAATCTTTGTCCGATATCTTCCGAATGCTATGGCCTCATCAAGTGCGTCATTCCGAGTTCGTCGACCGACTCAGAGCTCACACTCGGCTGGCCAAGATTTTATCCTATCTGTTTTGAATCATCTCCGATTTCGGCCTTCACTTTTTGAGAATAGTATCCCTCACCGATTACCTTCCAACAGTTACCTCCGATTTCTCCGGGGTGCAGTCAATGGACGGGGGCCCATGACCCACGTGCGACTTGACGTAACTGCAGGCCTCGACCCCCACGTCGCACGCCTCGCTTCCCACGCTGGGATCTCTTGCGCGGGTCTGCCGGTTGGTCTTCTTGTGTGCTAGGCCACACCAGGCCACACGGCCGCAATCGAACCCCACTCCCCGCCTGCGCCGCCCATATAAGCCACAGGGGGGAGGGCCTTGGACTCTCCCTTCTTCCAGACGCCTTCTTCCTCCTCCACCCCTTGCTCTTCGCGCGCGCCATTCACTACAGGAAACAGGAGTTTTGCCGTCAGCCAAAGCTGACGGCAAACATATGAAAAGCTGACGGCAAACGCTTTGCCGTCAGCTCCACGACGGCAAACCTGTTGTCAGCTCATCAGTCGGCAGTGAGCTGCTTTGCCGTCAGCTCAAGATCGACCGACGGCAAAGCCTTTGCCGTCAGCCTTATTGTACTGGCTGACGGCAAAGCCGCTCGTACGGGCCAGCTCTGACTTAACCCCGTGGGCTGAGTTAACGGCGTGCACTGCCGTCAGCCAGCCTACTCTTTGCCGTCAGCCGGTTGAAGGCCGACGGCAAAGCCATGACCAAATGGTCACTGTCACAACCCAGATTGAATAGGCTGCCGCCACGTGTCCACTTTGCCGTCAGCTTGCTAACGGCAACGCCTTTGCCGTCAGCTAGCTGACGGCAAAGCTCTCTGTATCTATCTTTTTAATTTGTTTTTCTTTAATTCCCTGCATATAAACAATAATATATATATATATATATGTACAGAATGCCATCCACAAGTCATATATACAATCATAATGCTATCCACAAGTCACGTATACAAAAGAAGCCATCCACAAGTCATATATACAAAAAGAAGCCATCCACAAGTCATATAAACAAAAATTAGCCATCTCCATGTTTAAAAAAGCAAGTCATATCCATGTTTAAAACAGCAAGCCATCTCCAAGTTTAAAACAACAAGTCATCATATATACAAAAGGAAAGTACCCAACATGATATACATCTACAAGTCATCTCCATCCTAACATACTATATCTACAACAAAGAAGCATCCATCCATGCATAAAGGCAAATCTGCAAAATGAAAACATAATCATATGTTACATACGGAAAAGAAGAAATCCAAAATGATGAAAAGATGAAAATAAAAATGAAAAAGAAGAACAAGGAGAAGAAGAGTAAGGAGAAGAAGAGGAAGAATAAGAATAAGATGAAAGGAAGAAGAGAAGATGGAGAAAAAGAAAGAAGAGAAAAAGTAAGAATAAGAAGAACTTTTCTTCTTTTACTTTCTTTTCACCTCTTTCTTCTTCACTTCTTTCTTTTCCTCCTATCCTTCTTCTTATTCTACAATACTTGTTCTTCTTAGACCTCAAGAGCTAAATATATCTCATTTTAGATCTAACTAAGTCATTAATTCATTTTTGAGCTTTATATGCGAGGTATAAGTCATTTTTAGGTTTATAAGCCACTTAAGCTAGTAAATTCATTATTGAGTTTTTATAAGACAAGTATAAGTCATTGTTGAACTTAATAAGCTTATAAAATCTAATTTGAGCTTTAAAAGCTTATAAAGCCAAGTTTGAGCTTTATAAGCTTATAAATTCACTATTGAGCTTTTAGAAGCCAAGTATAACTCAATTTTCATCGAACTACGCTATTAACATCATTTTTCAGCTTTATGAGCTTATGAAGTCATTGAGGAGCTATTATAAGCCAAGTATAATTCATTTTTTAGGTTTACAAGCTTATAAAGCCAAGTATAAGTTTTATAAGCTTATATAGTCATTTTTTAGCTTTTATAAGCCAAAATAATTCATTTTTTAGGTTTACAAGCTTATAAAGCCAAGTATAAGTTTTATATGCTTATATAGTCATTTTTTAGCTTTTATAAGCCAAGTATAATTCATTTTTTAGGTTTACAAGCTTATAAAGCCAAGTATAAGTTTTATAAGCTTATATAGTCATTTTTTAGCTTTTATAAGCCAAGAATAAGTAAATATTTATGTAACTAAGCTATTACTACCATTATTGAGCTTTATGAGCATATAAAGTCATTGATGAGCTTTATGTAACTTACCGGAGGCCACCTCAAGGCTGAGAAGCGCCGCAACGTGGGTTGCTCGGGGATTCACTAGGAGATTCTTGTGGGTTGTGAGATGCAGCTCCGGAATTATGCTGCAACAAAGGATGAGTTGCAATGTGGTAAGCATGATGACACTTGATGGTATAAGACCGGGATATATTGATCATTGAAAGAAACTTACCGTTCCGGGAGGAGAAACGATAGGCGTCGGCATCGGTGGAGGGGTAAGACCTTGCTTCTCCCACATACTCTGCGAGTTAGGTTTTGAGGACTCGAGCATATTAGCAAGTGAACCAAACATATGCATATGCATTCTTGGCGGACATATGCAAAAGTAGTAACTTACCGAGAAGAGGTCGTAGATGGCCTTCGTCTGGGCATTATTGCGTGCCCTCTCCTCCTCGAGTATCCTCTGGGTCCTCTCCTCCGCCAGCCGGTCCCTCTCCGCAAGCTGCTCCGACAACATCTCTTGTGTCGCCTGTCTCTCCCTCTGAATGGCGTCCTGAGAACACTCAACAATATAGCAATTATTGTCATCATCGCTACGTAATCTAAAGAACGGAAAGAAAAATTGAGACAAAGTTATACCTGGATAGCAATGTCCACTGGCCGCGGGCGAGGTCGTACAGCAGGAGCGGAGCTCGTTTGCCTCGCCTTGATCTGAGGTAGAGTCTCCGGGCAATGTACGAAGCCATTGCACATGGAGGTGCTGCCATGATGCTTACCGCCACCAGAAATCATCAAGGCCTCCGGATCAATCTCCTCCTCGCTCGGGTCAAACTGAGGACCGCGTAGCTCTTTCGCCACCTCAGAATATGCCATCATCTTGTGGTAGGCTGCAGCGCTGGTGTACGCCTCAACACCGTCGCCCTCGGAATATGCCGTCACCGTTTTGTACTTTCCCTTATGGGCCATGGCAAATGAGCGAAATCCCTTAGGCACAGGCTGATTATGGTGCTTCGCCTACAATGAAAAGCAAAGAAAAGGCATGAAACAAATCAATTGATTAATGATGAAAGGACATGAAACTTAAAACAAAAAGGCACATACCCATTTTTTTGCATACTCGTTGATGTTGAGATTGCCTTGGTGGTGTGCCACACCTACCATTTGTGCACGCCTAGCCTTGGCACTTTTGTGGGTGGACAGCCAGGCATCACTGAGCCATTTGTCCACTATCGCCTCAAAGCAATCCATCTTATTTGCACACCATCTCGGGGGCGCCTATAAAGTAATAATCTTATAAAGTCATTGAATATCTTTTTTAAGCCAAGTACAAGTCAAGTTTTATGTAACTAAGCTATTATTATCATTTTTTAGTTTTACAAGCTTATAGAGCCAAGTTTGACCTTTATAAACTTATAAAGCCAAGTTTGACACTTATAAGCTTATAAAGCCAAGTTTGAGCTTCATAAGCTTATAAAGAAAAGTTTGACACTTATAAGCTTATAAAGCCAAGTTTGAGCTTCATAAGCTTATAAAGAAAAGTTGGAGCTAACTAGGCCTTACTTATAAGTGTAGGAATTTACCTCCAAGTATTCATCCTTCTTAAGGAAAAAATTTCTACACTTCTTCTTGGCCTTCTTCACGCCCTTCTTGGCGTACCAATCTCGAACACACTGAACACGCATCTCGTGCCTAGTGTTCGTGAGTAGCCTCACTATCTCCTTCTCGAGATTCTTCTGGGCCGCCGGCTCCATCCCCTCCTCAACCCTATAGTAGCACTGAAAAATGCATCGAACATATGAAAAGATGAGTGAAATGATTCCAACACTAATAAATGATTGCAATGCTTAGAATACTTACCCAAAAAGTAGCCACCACCATGTCGGCTTTGGTACGGCATTCAACGTTGTTGATGCGTTCATCTGGCGGGGCCGGGGCGGCTTTGTAGTGTGGCCAAGTGAGGCCGGGCTCAGGAACCCTACCCTCAATAGGCAACTGGACTAGCCCGGGGAACTGCTCCTTAAGCACGGCACCAAGGAGGCAGTTCAGATTCCGAGCACCTTCCGGGTAAGTCCACGCCCTGCAAAATAAGAACACAAAGACATTAGTTCTTGTTGGACCATATGTACATGTATGATATATATATACAAGGAACACAAAAAATTCATCAACTTACTTCTCCCCATCTGGCGCAATCAATACCCTATGCGCAGGGTCCGGACGTGGTGGGAGCCGTGTCATACCACGCTGGTACACCGGCTTCTTGGAAGAGGAGCTCCCCTCACCCCCATCATCCCCCTCACCCCCCTCAGCCCCGTCGTCATCGCTATCATCATCCTCATCAGCATCATCATCATCCGTGCGAGCACGCTCCTCCCAAGGATCATCCCAACGAGGCTCCGTCGACTTCCTCGGTGCCTCCGGTGTCTCTGACTGCACCGGCGGTGTCCGCTGCTCCGGTGCCTCCGACTGCACCGGCGGTGGCTCCTGCACCGGTGAGACTGTCCTGTGAGTGGGTGACTCGGCTAGGGCGCCACCTGCTCCTCGACCACCTCCTCGACCACCGGGTTTAGCTCTCTTTGGGCCTTTTCCCCGACCTCTCCCACGAGGCTGCTCAGCACGCGCCGGCGGCGAGCTGGCTGCGACAATACCCGCCAGCAACTCTCTCCGTAGAGGTAGAGGTGGTCGAGACTCCACCGGTGGGTCCCTACGGCTCGCCATGTGTCAACACCTGTTACGGAGTAAAGATGAATTAGTAAAGTAAGGAAATAAATAATACAAATTCATATATACAAAAAACAAACATATGCATATAAAGATGAATTAGTACATTAAGGAAATAAATAATACAAATTCATATATACAAAAAACAAAAGAAAGTTGGGATGCATACAACTAATAGTCGGGATCATCTGTATCTTCTCCAGGATCAATAAAAACATCATCGTCACTATCACGCGTGTCGTCATGAATGATCTCTTCTCCGGGATCGGGTTCAGCGTCAACCACATTTCGAAAGCCTTTTTGTAACCGGTCAAGCAATGATAGGTCATCCGCATCGGTAACCTCTTCGTGTTCCACTTCTTCATCTTCCTCCTCATCATCATCGGTAACCTCTTCGTGTTCCACTTCTTCCTCTTCCTCCGCATTGTCATTCTCTACTTCCATGTTTTGACCAAACGTAGAGGTTTTTCCGAAATGTTTTTTTGGCCACACGTGTTTCTTGGAAGAATTCTCTGTCATATGTGTCTGGGTCTATGTGAGGTTGATAATGCTCTTCTTCATTGGGGGCAGGTAGTTTACCATGTGGCGGCACGTCATAGACGACATACCAATCTTCGAGATTCTTTACACTTTGGCAGGCCCATGGAAGATAGAAAACTTGTGTGGCCTGTTGAGCCACAATATAAACTTCGGCAACATTTAAACGGTTCTTCTGTTTAATTTCAACTAGCCCAACATGCTCATGAGTTCGTCTAGTGTCCTTCGGATCGAACCAATGACATTTGAAGACAACGACATTCGGAGGATTTTCACCATAATATAGCAGTTCGTATATTTCTTCAACTATTCCATAATACTCGACTCCTCCATCTATAGAGGACACACCGGAATTCGTTGTTTTCTGATCGGGCATAGTTTGCTCTTTCATACCAGTACGAAAGCGATACCCATTGATGTCGTATTTTTCATATGTATGGACCTTAAAGTCAAAACCATTTGCGATTTGTCTCAATTCAGCGTCCATCGACTCTGAATTAGCCTACAAGTTGAAACGGAAAGGCTTGTTGTATTAGTCGGTACTGAGACGACGAAGAAATAACAATGGCCTGTATATCATATAAGAAGTACCGTTTGTGTAAACCAAGAGATGAAACCGGGATTGCCGCCTCCCCGCTTCTCAAGAAGATTAATCTCTTCGATGGAGTCTTTTTCGATCGCCACTCCATTCGAGAATTGCGCGACGAATCGACTGTATCAAATAATTAAGAGAAGTTAGACACACAACTCGTCAAGAAGTTGCAGAACAATTAATATGTACCGCGCACTTACTCGATGTATGGCCGCACTTCTGTCATGTTGGTCAAGATATACAATGTAATGATGCTCCATTCCTCGAAGGTCAACGTCTTTGTCTTCATAACCCCACAAGGTGCGAGGCTCCCTTTAAAGAGTTTGAACTTGGATTCATGTCGCTCGGGGTCGCCAGTATTGTACCGAGGCTTTGGATTATGCAAACTGTAATTAGTGGCAGCATAGTGTGCTGTCACGAAGTTTGCCGCTTCCTCGACAACGAATGCCTCATCCATTGATGCTTCAATTCTCCGTTTATTTTTACATTTTGCTCGAAGCGTCTTCTGCATTCTCTCGGTTGCATAGCACCAACGGTTTTGCACAGGGCCACCCAATCTTGCCTCCATCGGTAGATGCAAAATCATATGCTGCATCGGATTAAAGAAACCCGGTGGAAAGATCTTCTCTAACTTGCATATCAACTCCGGCGCCAGTTTTTCCATCTCTTCTATCACAATAGGCAATAATTCTTTAGCACAAAGAACACGGAAGAAATAGCTTAGCTCTGCCATTACTAGCCATTCATCCTCGGGGATGTAGCCGCGCAACATCACCGGCATTATCCGCTCAAGCCATATGTGCCAATCGTGACTCTTCAGCCCAAAGATTTTCAACTTTTCAAGACTTGCTCCCCTTGCTAGATTCGCTGCATACCCATCGGGGAACATCAACTTTTTTTTCACCCAGATGAGGATTTCCCTCATGTGTTCTCTTTTAAGATTGAACCATGCCTTTGGCTTCTCCCAATTCCTATTACACAGACTCTCCTGATCGACTCTAGCCTTAACATTATCTTTCCCCTTATCAGTGCCGAACAATGTACCAAAAAGGGCCTCGCCCATATTTTTTTCAGTGTGCATCATGTCAATGTTGTGTGGAAGAGCAAGGTCTTTGAAATACGGGAGATCCCAAAAGCATGGCTTGTGGGTCCAGGCGTGTTCCGTATTATATCCCAAGAAATACCCTGGTCGGTTCGGATCAGGCTCTAGTGAGTTCAACTGATCAAGAATTTGTGCGCCCGTCATCATAGGTGGTGCCTCGTGCTCGACAACTTTACCTTTGGTGAAATTCTTCTTGTCTTTTCTGGATCCATGGTCCAGAGGCAGGAATTGTCTATGCAAGTCGAAGCAAGAATACTTGCGACCCTCCGGCAGCCAATGAAACTTAAGAGCAGACTTGCATTGCGGGCATGGGAACCTTCCGTGCACGCACCATGCAACAAAAAGTGCAAACGCCGGCAGGTCATGCATGGAGTACATCAACCAAGCATGTAGTTGGAAGTTTGTTTTGCTAGCTGCGTCATATGTCCGGATCCCATTATCCCAAGCTTCTTTCAACTCATCCATCAGTGGTTGCAAGTACACATTCATATTTTTTCCGGGATAGTTGGGCCCCGGAACTATCAACGTCAAGAAGATGTGCTTTCTTTGCATAAGTACTCCAGGGGGAAGATTGAGGGGCATGATGAATACGGGCCAACAACTATACTGGGTTGCCGTCATACCGAAAGGATTGAACCCATCGAGGCTAATGGCGAGTGCCACGTTTCTTGGGTCTTTGGCTTTACCTTCTTTATGTATTTCATTGAACATCTTCCACGCTTCACCATCAGAGGGGTGGGTCAACATCAAATTTCCGTATTCATCTGTAGCACGTCTAATTCCATCTCTGTGCCATGTCATTTGTTTTGCTGTTTCTTCAAGCATGTAAAGCCGTTGAAGTCTTGGTAAGATCGGTAGGTACCGAAGAATGTTTACGGGTATTTTGCTCTGCGTCTTCTCACCAAGACCGTTGTCTACGACAATATACCTGGAGGACTTGCAGCGTGGACAATAATTATCATCCGCATACTCATTCCTAAATAAGACGCATCCTTTCTCACAAGCATGTATCCGCTCGATGGGCATCTTCAGTGCACCGAGTATTTTGTCTGAGTGGTATAGGTTTGCAGGCATAATATGACCGTCCGGTAGAAAGCGCCCGAATAAGGTCATCATCGCATCATAGCACTCTCTGGACAAGTTGAATTGTGCCTTAAGAGCCATTGTTTGTGCGATGGCATCTAGTTGACAAAGCTTGGTGTGCGCATGCAGTGGGAGTTTTGAAGACTCTAGCATGGCATAAAAGGCCTTGGCAGTTTCCTCCGGTTCTTCGTCCTCAAGACGAGCATCGTTGTAGTCATTGACCATGTCTTCGATCCCTGTACCACAATCCTCAATGCGCTGACGCACTACCTCATGTCTGTCATGTTGGTCCGACTCGCCGTGAAATGACCACAACGTATAATCAGGCATGAAACCACGTATTTGCAGGTGTTTACCCATTACATCCTTTGTCTGTTGTGAATAGTTCCTACATCTAGTGCAGGGGCACCATGTTCTTGGTTGGCCAGCACTAAATGCAACCTCTAGGAACTCCTCGGTCTTGGCCAACCATTCCCCAGTCATATTTTTTTGACTAGGGTGACCGGTGTACATCCACGCACGATCATTCATTCTGGCTAGCTAGCTAGTACAAATTAACACCAGAAGGCATATAATTAATTACGGTGATACGACATATACGAAGGCCGGAACATATCAAAGGAAAAGAGAGCAAAATATTAATTATATTTATTTTCTAACTTCTTCTCTTCTTCTTTCTTCTTTCTTCTATTTCCTTTTATTCTTCTATATCTTTATCCCCTCCTCTTATCCTTTCCTTTTCTCTCCTTTTCCACCTCCTTCTCTTCTTCCTATTCCTAACTACTTTTCCTTCCCTTTCCTATTCTTCCTTTTCCTTCTCTTTCCTATTCTTCTAGCTATAACACAAGACCAGGCCAACCATAAGCCACAAGATAACTAGCCCTAACTACTTTTACTTTACTTTTCATTTCATTTTACTTTTTTCACTTTTCATTACATTCAATTTTCTTTCAATTCATTAAAAATCTAACAAATGATTTTCAATAACTAACTAACTATTGTCTTTAACTAACTACAAACTAACTAAATAATCTTAACTACTATAACTAGCTAACTAGAACCTGACTACTGATTTTACTAAATAACTAACTAACTAATGATTTTAATTAAATAAATAACTAACTATTGATTCTAACTAACTACAATCTATCTACTGTTTTAATATAACTAGTTAACTAAAATCTAACTATTGATTTTAACAATAACTAACTAACTAAATATCTTTCGAACGGGAGACACATATGGGTTGCGCAACGACAATTCCTGGCTCGAGGTGGGCGACTCTAAAGCATTAACTTGGCAAGTCATGCAAGGGATGGAAGGAAATAAGCGTGGGTTGCTCTATCTTGAGGACAAGATCACCTAATTGATTAAACCTTCTAAAATTAGTAGGAAGGGTAATTTTGTCCATCCATCCTCTAATCTTATAGTGCCTTGGTCATTGAGCTAGAAATAATACACCTTACAAAACGGAACGGAGGGAGTAGTTCTTAGGACTTTTGTTCTATAGGACATTTTTTTACTATATATTTTTCTCAATATTCACCCAATAAAATCCCTCTTAATGGCACACAATAAAGCCCCCTATTTAAATCTTCTTCCATGAGAGGTTTTTATGAAAAAATGTTGTAAAGCCTAGGATAATTGCATTTAATAGGATTGTCTCCAATTCATAAATTTGACGATCTATGTTTTGAATGGCAACTATAATGTGAGTAGATTTGATATACCTAATGTTTTTGTAATTTGGCAACTCATAAATCTACCTAAATAGGAAAAAACACCTAACATTGTTGATCTATAAAATAATTAAATAAATTTATAATTTTCATTAATCATGAATCTCATAAATCTACCTAATCATTTTCAGTAATCATGGTACCATGCATAGGATTTTCTAATATTGTTGAACTATAAAAGATTGCATTACAGAAAATTGCTCACCTGGAGGGGGGCGGTTAGGAGGTGGTGGCAGGCGCCGGCAGGGGAGCCACCGGGGCCGAGGAGGAGGGGGTGGCGGTGGCGCAGCTCACCGGTGGCGTGGTCGACGGGGAGCAGGGGGTGGCGGTGGCGCAGCTCACCGGTGGCGTGGTCGACGGGGAGCAGGGAGCAGCGCGGCGGCCACTCACCAGCGGACAGGGAGCAGGGAGCAGGGAAGAGATGAGGGGGCGGCCACTCACCGGCGACGGCGACAGCGGCGGTGCGGGCGACAGGAGGAGGGCCGGGCCGGGGTGGTGGTGGTGGCGGCGGCGTGCTAGGTCAGGGGAGAGAGGTGGGCGAGAGAGACTGAGAGAGGATAGGGTTAGGGCTAGCCGCGGGCGTGGGTTAAGTCCTTGCTATGCCGTCAGCCGGCTGACGGCTAAGCCTGCCGTTAGGCTAAGCCGTCTGCCCGCTGACGGCAAAGCTTGGGCGCCGTTAGCTCTCGGTTGGAAGGGACACGTGGCCTGGGGGTGTCGTCCGCCCTCCTTTGCCGTCAGCTATTGCGCTGTTTGCCGTCAGCCAGCTGATGGCTTAGGGATGGCTGACGGAAGATAAACCCTACGCCGTCAACCAATGCTTTGCCGTCAGCTTTGCCCACGGCTGATGGCATAGGTTCCTATGCCGTCAGCCCCGATAGAAAGCTGACGGCAAAGCTCTAAGCTGACGGCAAAACTTCTTTTTCCTGTAGTGATTGCCGCTCCACCTGAAGCTCTCCGTCGCGCTCGCCTCTCCGCCTCCGCGCACGGGACCCGCTCTAGCCGTGCACTCGCGTGCTGCTCCGCCACCGCGGTATTCTCTCGCCGCTAGCTCCTTGTTCTCCTTCTCTCTCCGCCCGCGATCTCCATGGCGCCCCAGCGAGACACCTCTTAGGCCAGCCGCGGGTGCTGGAAGGGCGCCAAGGTCACCGTGGACGCCATCCAAGCTCTGGTTCGCGCCCGCAAGATGCCGGCTGAGGTCCAGTGGCGCCGAGATTGTGCCCAACGCGCGCGCTGGCGAGAGGGTCGTCTTCCTCACTCACTTTGAGCGTGGATTCGGACTCCCCGCCAGCACCTTCTTCCGAAACTTCCTCGACTTCCATCGCCTGCAACCTCATCACCTCGCGGCAAACTTCATCATGATCCTCTCCGGCTTCGTCACGCTGTGTGAGGGGTATCTCGGCTGCCACCCAAGCGTTGCTCTTTGGAAACGGTTCTTCAACCTCCGAGCTCAGAACGCTTGGACGGGAGTTGTGGTGCCGTCTGATACGGAAGGTGGCGAGCCAACATACCCGACTGACATGACCGACTGCGGCAGTTTCCTCGTCGCAACCAGCAAACCTAGGTACAAAAGTCCCGAGATCGTCTAGTCATGCAAGAACTGGCAGACCACCTTCTTCTACGTCAAATATCCTGATCAAGGCCCCGACCTCCTGAACCTGCCCGAGTTCTCCCTCGCCCGGCCGACTGAGAAACATCAGTGGTCGTTGAAGTATGGTGTCGGAGACCTTGATGTGGATGCTCAAGTCGCCCGGGTTGCTCAGCTGGAGCAAGAGGGGCTCCTGCCGACTGATCTTGTCACTGCTTGGCTGCAAGCCCGAGTGCTTCCTCTGCAGCGCCGAGTGCACCGCATGTGTGACATGTCGGGGCCCCGAGATCCCACTCGGCTCTGCACGTGGCGAGTGAAGCTCGAAGACCTTTGCTCCAGGCTAAAGGCTATTACATCCAGCGCCTTTCCCGATCCTTTCCGCTTCGGCCTTGAGTACCTGCACCGCCGACAGAAACCACCCGTGGTATGTCCCGATTGGTCCCTTTCTCCGATTGCTTTTGCCCCATACTCAATTTCTCTGACAACTTTCTTCTTCTTGCTCAGCACTTCATTCAATCCAATCTGATGGAAGACGGCCAAGTGGCCGGCACGTACGCCCCCGACCGCGAGGAAGATGACCCCGCGGACTTCGAATACAATGGTGAGGCTCCTCCCTTCGCAATCCTTCTCACAAAATCACACTGCCGAGTGGTATGCGTAGACGGCCTGCCGGGAGTGCTGTGCAATTTGCACGGTGCATCCAGCATATCATCAAACGTGTACTTGGGCTTCATCTGCCCCGGCGGCCTTACATTAGGCTTCATCTTCCGACTGCCTCCTGCAGCCCCTGGATCTTCTTCATTCTGGACCGCGGCCACCTGCCGACTGTCGTACTAAGTATCTGGATGCTCATCCTTGCGCTTGCCATTGTTCTGCTGGTTGTTGTTGTTGCGGTTGTTCTCTCTCCTTTCCTTCCGACTAAGGCCTTGGTTCCCTGTGTCCGACTGCGGAGCCCCTGGTGACTGGATTACACCTCCAACTCTGAGCTGGATAGGGCGCATCGCAGAATCGGACATAGGAAACGCGTTGGCCACCTTCATGAGCTCGGTGAGCGACGTGAAATCCTTGCGGAGCAACTTGTGCTTCAGCATTGAATCGGCCAGGCATCCATCCGTGAAGTACTGAATGTCCTGGATCTCATGGACTCCTTCACATGAGTTCTTCAGCTTGATCCACCGAGATAAATAATCTCGGAGGGGTTCATCCTTGCCTTGCACACAAAGAGCCAATTGCCGCGGGAGGTTGGGCCGCTCATATGTGCTCGTGAAGTTGTGAATGAATGCACTTGTAAAATCTTCCCAACAATTTACACTGTCCTTGGGCAAACTGTTCAACCAAGTCCGAGCTGAACCCTGCAGCATCAAAGGTGCATAACGGACTGCCACACGCCGATTGCCTCCTGCAATGCGAACTGCGGTCAGGTAATCGGACAACCAATCTTCTGGCTTCACAGAACCATTATACTTGGGAGTATCCCTCGGCAGCGTGAAGCCTTTGGGAAACTTCTCGGTCCGAATGCGATGTCCGAAACACGACGGGCCAGCTTCTCCTTCTTCATCCTCTTGAGCTTCCTTCTCCAAGAGCTCAATGCGATGCCTGGCATCATTCTGACCGATTTGGCGAGGGCCAAGTCGGGCGCTGATTGCTGGTCTTGGTGCCGACTGCTGAGGCATGTCATTGCGCCTGCTGTTAACAAATGGCTCTTCAATTCTTCTGCTTGCCGCTGGTGGTGGACGATTGCTCCTGACCCTACTCTCATGCCGAGATGGGGCAGACTGCTGTCTGTTCTGGCGCGATGCATTCGGTCGCTGGCTAGCTTCCGGATTCGGCCTCACAGTTCCTCTTGTCGCCCTATGTCCTGCATTCTGATTCTCCATTGCCATGAGCCTCTGCTCCTTTGCGGCTGCCATCAGCTCACGCATTCGGCGCGACTGCTCTCGCCGCTCATCTCCCTCCAGGTCTTCTAGCTCGATTACTATCTGCTCGACTGCTCTCAGGTTTTTGTCCGGCGTGCTGTATGTCGGCCTCTGGATGAACGCCGATTGGCTGGTTGCTTCGGCTGCACCGGCCTCCTTGGCCGCTCCGGCTACTCAGCTCCCGACAGCTGCTGGTTGACTGCTCTACCTCGGCTTCTCAAATCTTCCAAGACCGCGGGCTCAATCGGCCGACGCGGTCCTGCATGCGTTGTGTTGTACTCTCTTGTGATGGCTCCCAGCCTGCGCTCTTCTGCCAGCACCTGCTCGGCCCTGCGAGCAAGAGCAAGCCGTGCCGTCTCCAGCTCGGTGTGCACTTGATCGGGATCACCATTCCTGTTCACGGGTGTGTATAACACATCCTGCAACGCACTGGTGCCGACTCTCTCTGCAGCCTCCGCTGCCTCCTTGGCTCTCCTAGCCGCACTCGCTGCACCGCGATTGCTCGATGAAGACGCCCCCGCCATCATGACAGCTGCGTGTACTCGGCCATCCTCTCCGCCGAGTGCTGCGCTGCAGCCCCTGGTCGAGAGCGGATCTGAGACGCACGAGAAGACGCGAATCTCCCTAGGGTATGCCTCGGGGAAGCTGCCGATGAAGAGGCGATGACTGCCGACCTGCAGCGACACACCGGGCGGCAGGGGTGCACCGGCCCCGTACCGCGCCGATTAGTCCACCACGTAATTGATTGCCCCACGCCTAAGAATCAGGCCAGAGGCGTGGCTACCACCTGATGCAGAGGAAAATACCGTCCGGATCTTTACTCCAGTCGACGCCTCGGTCTGCCCCACGGTGGGCGCCAACTGTCGTCGATATGTGACGGCAGATGCCATGGGGATGGCTAAAGTGAGGGGAAGACGCGAGGAAGAGGATGTCGATGGTGCCGGAATCGGGTTGGGCACAAACACAGTGAAGGACACCACGATGTACCCAGGTTCGGGGCTCTCCGGAGAGATAACACCCCTACTCCTGCTTGTCTCTTCTATATCAATGGAACTGGATTACAATAACTGCTTCTCTATCTTCTCAGGGGAAGGTGAGCGCCGCCGTGGGCAAGGCTCTCTCCTGCTTCCCGGAGGAGTAACTACTAGCAGTGAATGAACTGAGGAGAATGTGAGTAATGGTGCGAATGAGCGGATCGTCCCCCACGCAGGAGGGGTACCCCGGGATCTTATAGCATGAGCCCGGGGTAAATCGGTAACTTCACTGCCGATTGGGCCCAGCCGTCATCCTCTAATCGGCTGGGTCCCACCGACTGCTTCTTCCCGGGTGATCCGGACCCGACAAGCGGCGGCCCATGCTGTAGACTCGTAGGGCATGATGATGAACAATGGAGCTAGGAGGTGCGGTCTTGTCGCCCTGTCCGCGGAATCGGCGGAGAGGTCGACACCGCATCTCTGCCAGATCTTCGATGTGACTTGGCTTCTCTGCCACCCCGATCTCTCGGGATTGCGCATTTATGACCTTGTACCTGTACCCTTGACTGATCTCGGGGTCAACTTCTCCAGGGGTAGTAGGTTGCACCGATTGCGCCTGGGCCGACTGGTGGTTCTCGGCAGGGTCGATTGCTCTGGGCAATCGGCCGTACTGATGCCCACCTCGGCCCAGCTGCAGACCAATCGGATAATTGTCTTGGTGATTAAAGGGTAGACCGGTTGCGCCTGGACCGACTGCTGGCATTCGGTACGGCTGATTGCCTTGAAGCAATCGGCCGTACGCCTGCCCAGCTCGGCCCAGCTGCAGCCCAATCGGTTCATCCTTGTCTTGAAAGGTTGCTTTCGCTTGGGTGAGCCTACCCGGGTACCAATCCCCCGACACTGACGCTCACATACACGAGTATACAATCACCCCTATGACGCACACACGCACACCCTACCCCTATGAGCATCTTCGCATACTGAGCCGGTACATCATCTTGAGATTAACGAAGCCTTCACCTCGTCTTCGACGGGATCGTCTTCTCCCACTAAAAGCGCATCACCGGAAGCCCTGAAATAAATCAAAAAAATGCGAGCACCATTATCAAATCTGAAATTTAAACTCTGATGGGCTAAGGATACAACCATCCACCTAACCAACTCAACCACAGGTTGGTTCGCTATGCACTATACGCCTTAAGGTCCATGTTTGCTCGACACCTCCTACCCCTAAAAAAAATGCTCGACACCTCTTAATTAATGGTTATTCTTGCAATTCTCGCCTCATTTTTTTATGGTAACAACAAACAAATCACCATTAACTCTTTGTGATGTTCTAGAACTAAATTATGCTCTTAATGCAAACTACGTCGTCGTTCTCGAAAAGGCACAAAGTGTGCTCATATGCGGGTGAAGCACTACGGTGCTTCGCTTTCACGTGAAGCATTATATGTTTATTAAAAAAACACTATTACGTTTTACTCAAAATCATACATGTGTGTCACGATTCTGAAAGATCAAAATAAAAAAATCCTAAGAAATATAACAAAAGATAAACCAAACATCAAGAAACTAAAAACCCCCTCAAGAACAACAAAAAGAAACCAAACAAAATCACTAGAACAAAAAAATATGTTAAAACTACAAAAGCGAGCGCTCTGGCCTCTTCGTTCGAGAGCACCTAGTCCAGCCATTTAAGTCGGATGCTGGCACCCAAATTCTACCCATCCCCATTTTCCATCCCTTCCATCCGTCGTCGATACATTCCAATCTACTAGTCGTTCGATCACGACATACAACATGGTCATGCCGGCGTGGCGGCTAGGGATTATTGAGGAGATTCAGGCTAGGTAGAAGCCCGGCTCATAGCCGACCTACCTCCAGACTTGCCGAAGGAGGTGGAGGAGCAGGAGCAGGACACGAGGAGGAGGAAGACACAGGCGAGGCGGATCCGGCGCCTTCGGTTGCGGGCTTCTCCATGCCCGACGCCGCGTTAGCGTAGGTCGGGGTGGTGCAGAAGCAGGTCATCCTCGACTCCAAAAAGTCAAAGGTAAAGGTTAACCGTCGCTTCCTTCGCCGACGAAAGGTGGAGATCGATGAGATCTTCATTGATTTAGTCTGACGAGGAGTCGAAAGTGCCGCAAGTGGTGATCCATTCAAAGGCAGGGTTGTTCGATATTGTCGACACCGATTTCATTGATAAGTATACATCATTTACTCTCTTTTTTTTGAAAAGGAGGATAACCCCCTGACTCTGCATCAAATTAATGATGCATGCGGCCAGTACATTATCTACTTTGCGCGTAGATTTATTTTTCATGTTTTTATAAGGATTTAAGATATTGAATATAAAGTAGTTTGTAACCTCGAAAAAATAAAGTGGTTAGTTACCACGAAGATTCTATTTTAAAGATGATCAATCATTATTTGTGAAAGTGTGTATAGAAGGTTGAATTTGTATTTGTGAAAGTGCGTATAGAAGGTTGAATTTGAAAAACCCGGATGAAGATGCTCGGACAACCGAGTTTGGCGATGGAGGAGCTTGATTCCCCGATGTTTATGCAAGCGAATCGAGCATTACTGTGCTGTCGCCATGGTGCCGGGCCTTCGTGTGTCCGATAAACAATCTAGGGATGTGTACTAGTCTAGCATGGACAGATAAGTCAATCAAGCTTCGTGAAACTTGCACGTACACGAGTTTCCCCACACGCCACAGGGGGATGGAGGTTGTAGAGCTCGTCGAAAAAGAACCCCACATCTAAATCCCTAAAATCCATACCCTGAACTCATTAATTCCGGTCGTTTTTAACTTTATGGTAGTATCCAATCAGGGAATTGATACTTGGACCCGGATCGGTGAGTCTTCCAACACATGCAGCTGGGTCCCATAAGCAGGCCAGGATTAGTGGTCACGGTGCGTCGCACGCAGACCTGTTCATGGTGCATGCATGCCAGGATCAATGGGACGGAGGCCTTGCGGCGCCGGATTTGGAGCTACGATTTGTCGCGGGCCTGCTCGTCGGAACTGTCGCATCCGGCTTTTGAGCGACAAAAAGGCGGGGGAGCTCATGTCGTGCTTGCGCTGCCGGCCTGCGGCGGTTCAAGCGAAGGACGAAGCAGTGAGAAGAGTTGTTGTGTACATGGCGCCGCCAGCCGCCAGGCCACGGTTCGTCGATGAAACATGTGTGCAGCGCGACCTGCAGTTGTAGGTCCATGTGCACTAGCTCGCCGGAGACGAGAATGGTTCCGAGCTCTGGTTTCCTTGCTCTGACGGCCATGACAGCGATTCGATGCTCGGCGCTGCCAGGGCTCATCGGCCAAGCACGGTGCAACCAACTGCTGCAGCTAGGTCTCTATGCAGCCGCTCGTGGATGACCGCATCTACGGCTCGACAGTAGGCTGGCTCAACCTCCTAGTCGGCGGCGACAATCTAAGCACCAACGTGAACGCACGTACACCACTAATGGGGACAGAACTGGAACTAGGCATCAAAGTTGGACTGGGATCCAGTGATTTGACCATAGCAAGTCTCGCTGTGACATGCGGCCTATATCCACCGTAGAAACAAAATCCAACGATTCATATTATGTACACTTCATGTCCTATGTATCAGCAAATATGTGTTCATCTGTTGATTTTATTTAGTCTTGTACAATACATTTGTTACTCATATTAATCCTAGAATTGCATGATAACTAATATTTTAACCATCAATACATCTCTAAAAATGTAATATTGACCTTTATTTTTACATGAACATACGGGTACTAAATCATTGCATGCAAAAATGGTAAACTAGTTATTTAAACTAAATCTATTAATAGTCGAAATATGTTTCCAGTGATATTTTTGCCGGCGTCGGCGTCGCGCTCTCCGACACATTCGTGCGCTCGCCGGCGACGTCGTTGACCTCTTCGACGGCGTCCGCGCGCTCGCCGGCGACCTTGCCACACACAACAACGATTATGTCTGCGCGCTCGTCAGCGATGTCCGTGCGCTCGCCAGCGACGTCGCCGCACTCTTCGATGACATCGCCACGTTCGCCGACAGCTTATCGCACTCTCTGACGACGACGTTGCCGTGGTCGCCGCTCGCCAGCGACATTTTTTTGTTTTTGATTTCCTTAAAGATGGCGTGTGATAAACGCGCACACCAACAATATATAAAATATTATAGGTGTGCTTTGTCTGAACGCCGTCGATATTTGGTTATCATTAATGCCATATTAGTGGCGTCGGGTGCCCGCGCCAGAAAGAAAATTTTGGCACATCATAGATGAATTTTTTCTGTGCTAGTGTCATGAGCATTTTTTTTACGGGTCGACGAAGATTTGGTGGATCTGTTTGGATAGCAAAACGCTCCATCTACCAAAATATTCGTATATATACGAGGTGGTGTGGGATGATACATCTGCTAAAGTTGCTCTAAAACACTTGGTCACAACAACGTATGCATAACCGTGAGATAAAAATTTACCTCATGCCTGAAAAATTATTATCTTGCATTGTCTAATGGTTGAGTTTGAAGTCCCTTCATATTCTGTTGGGCTGAATGCCTCAAAGCGTGAAGTGTTTGTAAGCTGTTTTTACATAGGTCAATTTGAGGCATTGGATTTTGTTTATACGACTGATATTGGCCGCATGTCACGGGTCACTAGATCAAAGTTGTTTTCTTTACGAGAAAGCCTTCATGGCTAGCTTTATTAATATCAAATTATGCTTACATCGTCAGCCAAAAAGCTAGAAATAAAGCTGGGAGGTGAGTCCATCCACAAGCTTGAAGGATCATCACGTCCCTTTTGAGCTAGCACATGAGCAACCATATTTGATTCTCGGTTACAATGCTCAATAAAAACCTTTCCGAAATTTTTCAATAGTAAACGACACTCCTCCAACACAGGTGCTGCAACCATTGAGTGCCCCGTATTTGTATTAAGAGCCTCCACAACAGTAGAGTTATCCATCTGGACCTGCAAGTTTGTTATACCCAGTTGAAGGGCAAACTTCAGACCATGTACTAGGCCAGCTGCCTCTGCGGTCTCAATATCAGCGGAGTGGAGAAGCTTAGCCGTAGATGCTCCTACAAAGCTCCCCGTATGGTCCCGGATTAGTGCACCACAAGCACCCGTATAATTTTCCTCCAAGAAAGACGCATCCACATTGAGAATCATATCCCCCCGTCGAGGTTTTCTCCATTGATTCAACTTCGGAATATTAGATTTCTTGATGTTAGCTCGGACCATATTCAGAGCTAGAGCGTGCATAGCAAGACCTGTTCTGCTGGCCGATTGCACTTCTTCATCATGAGTGATCTGTCTTCGTTGCCACCATAGGTACCAACTCGTCAGTGCAATCACCTCTGGTCGTTGCACAACGTCCATGTAGCTAGTTTGGTTACTTTCATCACATAGCAGTTCATCTAGAATTTCTGCCCCAGACCGCTGTTCCTTGCAAGCACGGTCGATTATATCATATAGACCCAAGGATCTCCACACCTCTTGTGCCCTGCCACACCCGAACAAAGCATGGCGGATATCCTCGACCTGGAGTTTGCAAAGAGGGCATTGACTCGAAGATGATATATGCCTATTCGCCAACACTCCCATACATGGAATAGCGTTATGCATGCACCGCCAAATGAAAATTTTGACCTTGGCCGGTAATTTCAGGCTCCAGATTTTCCTCCATACCGGATGTACTTCTGAGCTTCCATGTCCAACAGTATTCGAGTGACCCCCGTAGCTGTCCTCCCATTGTTTATAATACGCCGAGCGGACAGAAAACACTCCAGATTTTGTAAGGTGCCAAGAAACATAGTCCTCTGTTTGTTGGATGTGTATGGGAATTTGAAGAATCCGATCTGCATCTATCTGCCAAAAGTTTTGCCTCATAAGCCCTTCATCCCACTCCCCTGATATTGGATCAATAAGCTCATTTACCTTGGTCAAGATTCTATTGCCCCTCACAGTGATGATCTTTCTCGAGTCACTATTTGGAATCCAACAATCATCCCATATGTTGATTTTCATACCATCCCCCACACGCCATATATATCCTTTCTTGAGCGTTTGGATTCCTGCCCATATACTTTGCCATGTATAGGACGACCCTTTCTTTAAAGCACAATTCAGAATGTCACCCGAAGGGTAGTACTTTGCTCTCAGTATCCTTGCACACAGTTGTCGTGGATATGATCCTGACAATAGAGAGGGGGTATGAACGGAGCATGATCTATCGAGATGCAAACGGGTGGACGCAGACGATTTTATCGAGTTCGGGACTCTCGCGGAGGAGATAAAATCCCTACATCTCGCGCTCCCGGAAGAGCTTTTTCTTATCTTTTTATGAACAAGATGATGTACATGAGTTCTTCCCGTGGGAGAGAAAGAGTGAGGTCGAGGAAAAAGAAGAGAAAACCAGCCCTTGGTGCCGTGGTGGGGGTGGCTTATATAGAGTGCGCCACCCCCATGCCACTTAAATTACATGAATGGGGAATTAATGAGAGATTAGTGCCTAATAAATGCGGCGGTTTCTAGTGCTACTTATTACATGAAGTAATGCTTGGAGTAGTGACTGTCGTGAGTAACTCCCCTTTTAATGTAGAGTTGCCACGTGCAGAGTAAATCCATCCGAGTTGGAGCATTCGAGTTACAGCATCCGAGTTGGACAATCCGAGTTGGACCATCCGAGTTGGTGTATCCGAGTAACACGTGACTCGGTTGTTGGGGTTCGGGGCAGAAAACACAAATTTTTCATAACCTACGAGACCCATACCCAAGACCTATGCTATGGCGATGCAAGTAACGGACAGAAATAGATCACATGCCAGTATGTAGTCTGTTAAGCGGGAAACGTTCCCGCATGAACGTGGTTGGTGTAGTTGTACCAGCAATCCCCGATGCCGCGCAGATCCACGATGACTCCTGTAGCCACCCGATCCTTGTAGACCGATGACGGGATTACGTCCCCGTCGGAACGTTGTCGATGAAGACCTCATGATACGGCCACGACGACGAAGTAGCACCACAAGTGTAGTGCCTCGCGGGATTAAACACATACAGTATACCCGACGTCCCTCCGGGCTCCGAACCAGTAGAGCAGCGGAAAGAAGATGGATTCGGATCCCGATTCCAGCAGCACGACGGCGTGCGTATAGTGGAGAAATCCCCAACCAAGTGTAGACTCCAAACAAGGGGAGTCCACTCGAGGAAGGAGAAAGCAGGGAGAGAGAGATGAGAACTTATCTAAAAAATATGATGATTAAAAGGGCACCTCTACCCCTCCTTATATAGGCCAAGGAGGGGTGCCACCCCCCCTCCACTTCCGGGGTGGGACTAATCCCAAAGGGAGGGGGGTGCGCCATGAATAAAGGGGGTGGCCCCCCTCATGGCGCCATGGCCCATGGGGGAGGACTCCCTCTCCCCCTAATGGGCCCTATGAGGCCCATATGCCTTTTAATTCATTTTAAATTATATTTAAATACATTTTAATATTTAATTCAGATAATTAAATAATAAAACATATATTAAACATTATCAAATATATTTTGAACCTTTCAAAATACCCGGAACAACTTCCGGCCTTCATCGGAACAATTCCGGTCATCACCGGAACAATTCCGGTGTTCTCTCCAATTTCTCCGGTGATCGAGAATCAATCCTTACTGCGTCGAGTACCCTTAAGTGTAACATCCTACGGTCCGGGAAACAGCAGACATGATCGAGACAATCTCATTGATCAATGACTAATCAATTGGACCTGGTTACAATCCTTGATAGCCCCTGCGCTTCCATCGAATGAACTTCAATCGCTGTTGGATCCGTTAACCGTGTGCCTGTTCCCTTTGTCCTAGGGTACTTTGCTTGTCCGAGGTTTGATCATCGGTATCCACTATACCTAGTTCGTCCTCGTTCTCAACAAACAAGTTTACTCGTTCCCGTGATATTACAACTCCGTGACCTAGTCACACGTTTGCAAACTTTATGATGTAACATCACCGAGTGGGCCCAGAGTACCTATCCGTCACACGGATGGACAAATCCCGCTTTGATCTATTTGCATACTCATCAACCATCTATTTCGGAATACCCAAAGTGCACCGTTATAGCCAGCATATTTCAGTCAGGCGGTGGGATACAAATCAAAGTCTCCTCATAGATGACAATTACGTATGATCATTGCGGTCAAAGGATCTGGTCACTACGTTATAGTTATCGCAATGTCGAACTATGTGACTTGATCACATCGCAACACTTCTGGTGGGTGTATGTCCATCATATCATTATCCAATGATACGACTCCATTGTCAACAGACGCCATTGTCTCATGATCAGGAAACCTTGATCATCAATCGCCCAATGGACTAGTATACTAGGGTTTACTAGGGACCTGGTTGTTTGTATACCACACCTGTATTAATGTTTCCGCTTAATACAGTTATAGCATAGTATCAAACGTATTATGAACTAATGGAATATGCTCGATAAAACATATTTTATTTGCCTCTAGGGCACATTCCCAACAGTCTCCCACTTGCACTAGAGTACAAATAATCTAGTTGCATTTTCTCTGGATCATAACTCCTTATTGATCATGCTTGCCCGTGGAAGAGGTTGTATCAACGGTCTGGGTACCATTCAGAACCGTATGTCCTTTTGCAAATCATAATGTCACCTAATTTGACATTCCTTCATTATCCACTATAATGATGAGGTATATATATTTGGCGGTGAAGTGAGACTTCGTTTGCTGTGTCATAGCAATGACATCCGGTGGGTCACGCGGACTTTCCCATAGTCATGCACACTTGAAACTAACTCAATCAGAAGTCGAACTTCTTAAGCCATAATATAACTCCTGGTACTTCTAAAGCAGCCACATCAATGTAGATTCAATCCTTAGTGCATTGTATGCAACTTTGATGTCTAACCATGTTTCTTTCAACTTAGGCATTCATTAGTATGATATCTCAATTTTCTAGGTTAGTGCCAAAACTTGAACCAGCATAACATTTATGGTCAAGTCCACTATCCTTTACAAATTTGAGATGTATCCTCAGTTCTCTTCAGACACTAAAGGATAAACTTAACTCTTTGTTCAATGATTTACTCATAAATCATATCACAACATGTTCTTACTACTAAGAACTTGGGTCACATTACGTCGAGTACATAACTCTGGTTTTATATGAAAGAACCTATGAAAAAGGCATAGAGGATCCAACACTTCCATTTCTTTCATTAACCATTAACCATTGTTCTTGTACTGAGATTAACTCAACACTTTTCTTGGATATACAAGTAAGGACCATTTCTTGACTTGTCCCATTCTGAACTCCTTCAGAATCTTATCCAGGAAAGTATTACGACTCAATCTTATTAAACACATATCTATCTTAATAGATCTTCAATGCTTAATACTTATTCATCTTCATTTATGAAAGATTCAAATAATCATTAACACCAACTGCACCATTCATAATATGTTATCCATATATGAGAATGTTATCATGCTCCCACTCAAATATGTCATGCACATATTAAGTTATAGGATAACACTCATATTGCTCCCACTCAAATATGTCGGCCACATATAAGACAAGGATAACATCCACATGGCTCCCACTTAGATATGTCAGACACATATTAAGTTCAGGATACTAACCACATGGCTCCTACTCAAATATGTCATTTACATATAAGTCTAGGATAATACTCCCATAGCTCGCACTCAAAATATGTCGTCTACATATTAAGTTTTAGGAAACTATTCAGCTCCCACTCAGTTTCATGCAAATGCATGTTTCCTCGATATTTTGGTTAAGTCCAAAATCCTTTGATCATCCATCAAAATGAGAATTCAGTTTACGAGACACTAGTATCCATATGTTTTTCCAAAACCTTCTTGTTGTACTAATTACAACACTTCTTCAAATACAGGATTTGAGGAAGTCACGGTATTGATAACAATCCTGGATCAATCATAGTGAATATCCCTTTGACTCAAGCATTGCTACACATTGTAGTCAACCCATTGAATTTGTCAGAAACAATCTTTGTGACAAACCAATCTTGACGTCCCTTTGATGTTCACATTTATTCCTCATAACTCTGAAGTTATTGTGAATATCAAGTAACCTCCTTACTTGATAAGATTCAAGAAATCTTAAATGTAACTCAACATAGGATTTCATGACTCATAGTCATATCTCGTACTTAGGTCCACCATCGCTTCTTTGTAGTCCGTAGGAATGTCTTGTTCCATTAACATGACAAGTGAATCATGAATATCATTTTGCACCAGGGGCAAATATATATTCTTCAATCCTACCTTTCTCAGTAAAAGCTCCCATCAGAAGATCATGATCATTATCATTAGTTTCTCCTCTTATTGTAGAGCTTTGCTTCCAGAACATATTCCGTTGCACTGCTCTGACATTTGGAGGCAAGGTCAATTACCTTGGTTGAACTTTCACTTTTCTTCCATTACCACATTTATCAAGAACAATTCTTGACAAACACCAAACATAGCAATACAAGTTTTGCTCCTTTTTGGTTCTAGTTGTGGAAGATGCATCCATAGTTGTCTAAGGATACACTACAAAGATAATTTATCTTACATAAATCAAGCTTCCTAGAAACCACAACACACCATGACATATATAGTGTTGGTTTCCACGAACTCAGATGGTTCCCTATGCTGAAGTGAGTGTTTACATATTAAATTAATAACTCTAAACAATAATAACGTAACCTGGCAAGAGATAACTTAGACCATACACTTTTCGATAGAATATGATCACAATGTTCAGGCACATCAATCATATTGAAGTGTCTCAAGACATTGCAATTTGTGGAACAACTTTCACACAAGTCTTTATGCCCAAGACTAACTCAAAACATTTGTCACTTTGATCAAATCGTAGAGACTTGTCTTTCTTGTTAATTTAATATCCATCTTTACTCTGAAATCCCTTTTGATCATATCAAATTATTTCAGACTCATGTTTCATTAGTGAATACAAATATTCATCTAAGTCCACATACGAAGTTCACGAAATAATGAAATTCACCACATGCTGACATACGATACATCACAATGTATGATATTTAACAATCAGTACACATTATGTTTACTAGAATGCGAGGTTTTAGTCATCTCACCTAAAAGGCATGGTTTGTATGTGTCAAGAGATCAAGTATCTTAAGACATCATCATACCATTCATGACTTAAACTGTAGTGTCATTATTAAGCCTGGATATTTCTTGGCATTACAATATTTCTTATAAATGATCAAACAACTATCATCAATATAAGAATAACTCATTCATAATCGTAATGTGACCATAAGAGATATCATTCATAAAAGGAGAACAACTGACTTGTTTCTCACTAATATGAATAACTGTCTTCGCGAGATGCAAGACACACTAATAAAGTCCTCATTCAAACGATCATAAAATTTATTCATATATTAATCAATTGATAGATGTAGAGGGAGAGTGTTGTCGACCATCAACTATCTTGATTGCCGTCAGCACACATTGTCACCTCATCCCTTCCAAGTCACTCTCAAGCAGCAAGTTCAAGCATCGAATACTTAATCAACCGCAATTAGTGTTTCGTGGGAAAGACATTTATAACTCGTATATCAAATATACCTTCTCCGTCAATGACCATTCCTGCATTGGTTCTACTCTTAAAGTTCTTAACTTTAACAATGACCTCATGACAGGTGAACGATTCTCCTTCACGACATAGTCCAGACATGGTCTTTGTAACTGGGAGGAAGCGGATGCAACTCCCCAGTTATCGCAAAGTAACCAGTCATTCAGTAGTCCAAGTTATGCACAAGGTGTTCCATGTATCTTATACATTTTCCAAGTGACTTTCTCAGCAGGTTGTTCCTTCCACCATAGTTGAAAGAAACCCCGTCCATATACTCATATTCCATTACTCTAATTTGTGACCAAGTGCTTTCAAGTTCACCTAGCACGTCATACGTGTTGGTTAACATGCATTCACAATTCAGATTCCATAGAATGAATTATGGTGTATTGGACAGTCATTCATAAGTGACGGTGAGTGCGATACTCATCATCATCTTCCTTGATTACGGAGTTGTCAGGTGTATCTCCTAGCAGTTCTTCGTATTATGTTTAGCAAGTCATTACTAATGAGTATGTCTCTAATGGTGTTGGTACACATCAATGAAGTAAGACCCATTTACCTTAAGTTCTATCATACTAAAAGAGCCATAGTTCTAAACATTGGTATGACGTTATCTACAATGATATTTGCTAAGACATGAAGATTAAGTTCATAATATTGAGTTCATGTTTCAAAAAACAATTCTGGAACTCCCACTCAGACAAACATCCCTCATAGTTTATTCTAAGTGATTACACGATCCTTGAACACCATACCTCCCCCGATCGTCACGGCCATCAGTATGTTGTTCAAGGTAGGCCATCATGCCAATCACATCATCCATGTGACTCATGCTCGACCTTTCGGTCTCTTGTGTCCCGAGGCCATATCATATACATATGCCAGGCTCGCCACCACACCCTATGTGATTTGTTGCTGTGTCATGCAAGGCCATATCATATACATATGCCAGGCTTGCTACACCCACCTCATGTGAACGAAAAAATGTTTGACACACGTGTGACACGTGGTGCCTCCATAATGTAGAACTTTCCAGGTGGTGCTCACTAGGGTAAGGACACTATGTTGGTTTTAGTGAGGGATCATCCTATTATGCTACCGTCGTATATCTAACATATTAGCAAAATAGGATGCAACATAAATCATACATGCTATGATTCCCCCTTACATGCAAATTAAAGTTAAAAACACCTTTCTACTTTATCTTTTGCAAGTTTTACGTGGCTTCTAGGGGTTTCGAGAAAAGAACCGTTTCTATCCTACGAAAACAAGCCACAACACCAATCCCGCAATTGTCTCTATTACACCCCTGTCGGGGCCCTCCGTTGCAAACATCTTCGCATCGCTAATGCAGAGAGACAGACACCCCCCCAGCCACTTTATATGGTACAAGCCATATGTCAAAAATACTGCGAGTGACGACTTACTCGGTTTTGTTGAGTAATCGAGTGGTAACTTACTCGGTTTTTATTGGCTACCCACTGGGTGTATCCGAGTGATGCCTTACTCGACATGTCATTCTTCTGAGTGAAGATCTACTCGGGTTAATTTTTCTTCCAGTGGGAGCACGATCAGTGCACCCACTGGGTGTAGCCCCCAAGGCTCCGACTAACTACTGGTAGTTAGTTGGAGTCTTTTACTGGAGTTATCCGGAATTTCTCAGTAGTTAGTCGGAGTCTTTTACTGGAGTTATCCGGAATTTCTTCGTCGTGCATGGACACGAAACATTTTCTCGAGTGTAGCCACTCGGAGTAAGTCTTTAGGTGAAGAAAAACATCACCCGTCTTCCATGAGTACGGGATAAAACTAGAGATATTTCCTTCGTTGACCTGAAAGAAAAAGTGAACAGATAGAAGGTGAAAGTGAAAGCGTAACTTTAAACTTTGCAGAAATAAAGTGTAGAACTCAAACTTTGCATATAATAATATGTCTAACTTGCTTTATTGTTCTCTCGTGTTTAGCCATTTAGCGTGTCGGCAGACCATTAGCTTTTGCTCTTGCCAACCAGACAGTTAGGTTGCGACTGGGTTGGAGACGAAGAGTAGGCGTTTAGGTACCGAGCGTGTATAGGCGTTTCACGAAGAACAGGAGAAAACCAAGTAAACAACTTGCCGACTGGCGGCGCAACTAATGGGTGGAGCAAAGAGCCACCAGCAAAGGTAAATCTGATTCTAATCTAAATTGTAGCCCCCGGATGTGGCGTAGCCCCCGAGTGCGTTACAACCTTCGACGGCGGACCCGTCGGAATACGTGGAATATAATTTGTGTTTCATCGAGATGGACTCGGGTAAAGGCGAGAAGTGGTTCCCGGGTGATGCTCGGGAGAGACCAACTTGCTAAAGATTAAGTACGAAAATTGGTTGTATGAGAAACTTATCTGTTTTCGCGTTGGTGATGTAGTCGGTGTCGGTGAAGCCATGACACGACGAAGATAAGTCCTCGGAGGAATCTGAGGCCGAGTCGAAGCGTAGGCCGAGTCGTGACGGATGCCGTCGTCGAATGAGTGCGTAGCACATCCGAGTCGCGGCCGAGTCGAAGCAACGCGGAGTTGCGGAAGCAGTGTGTACCTCGTCTGGATCATCGCCGAAGGAGCGCATAGCTCGTTCGGGTCATTGCAGAAGGAGTGCGTAGCTCGTCCGAATCGTCGATGTCGAGTCGATGCAACGCGGAGTTGCGGACGAAGCGCGTAGCTTGTCTGGATCATCGTCGAAGGAGCGCCTAGCTCGTTTGGATCATTACAGATGAAACGTTGTGGAAGGAATGCGCAACTCATCCAAATCGCTGCATGGCGTGGCTGACTCCTGGTTTGTCCAAGTCATTGCAAGGGCGTAGCCGAGTTGCTATCGAGCTCCGAGTTGCTGACGAGTGACTTGGTGCCCTTGGCGGTGTTGGCGTGGATGGCCTCTGAGTTGAGGCGTGGTTGAGGACGGAGCGTGGTCGAGCTGCTTTTGATGGATAAACAGTGTGGAAGTGCAAAGCAGATCGTATGTTCTTATAGATGATCATTACATTACTAAGCTAGCACACACCAACGCTGATGGATGAATAATGCATGCAAACTTAGCGTGTTGATGTATGAAGTATACGGGGGTGTGGTTGGCATCAGCTCATCCGAATTGCTGTGGTTGGAGCACCGAGTTGGGATTGAGCTGAACCTAACCTCCAAGTTGGAGCAGGAGCTGTCGTCTGTGTGCGTCATGTCCGTGTTGGAGTAGGAACTGGGCGCAGTAGAGTCGTTGTAGGTCGACGGCGTCAGCCTACTCGCCGAGCGACATGAGGTAGAACGGAGCAGGTCGCACCGGGCGTCCGAGCTGCCGCATGTCCGAGTTGGAGCAAGTCGGTCGCAGCGAGTTGGTTGCAGGAGCGTGATGCCGACGCTGCAGCGGTGCAGCCCAGTCGCTGGTTCCCGAGGAAGGTTGACGTCGTTGTTGCCGAGTCGCTGACGTCCAGACAGATGTTTCCGGAGCAGGGGTGCACATCCGAGCAGCAGTGCAACCAAGTCGGAGTGAGGCAGGGGCATGCTACCGGTGCTATAGCTATCGCTAGGGGACGGCGTCCGAGTTGTAGCCAGGTCGGGGAAACCGGCGGCCTCCGAGTTGGAGCAATTCGAAATGGCCGCCGAGTAGTTACAGGATCGCCATATTACAAAGCTAGCACATTTTGCGGGTACTGTACATCCATCAGCCACTTTTGATGGCTCGGTTATGCTGGAGTCTGGGCAGAGCAGCTGGAGTAATCCGCAGAAGATGAAAACTGAGGAGCCACCGTGTAGAGTTCACCATGCAACCTAGTAATGCGTAGTAGAATTTGTACGCCATGCACGTCCGACTAGTGTGTCTCAACCTGTGCGAGAAAAATACAGTTGAACAGACCTGCAAGTTACTCAATACAGAAAACTTGGGTACGAAGACCATATATTAATTGCATTTTAGGGCTGTAGTAACAGCAGTTGATAGTATTAACGTGTAATTATGCTTTAGTGGGCTGCATGCAACGGTTTCGCATGCAATTAAGGCTCCAGTAGGCCTTTAGTTTTGCATACAATTAATCGTACCTTTGTTTCGCCCTGCTGCAATTTGCCGGCTGAGATGGGCTTGCGCCTGTACTGAGCGGCCGATGCGGGGGAAGGAGCCGCCGCCAAGGAGAGGAGGCAGTAGCCGTAGTCGGATCCACGACGGCGGTGAGCAGGGATGGCCGCGCGACGAGGAGAAAAACACCATGCGCGCAGGCAGTGCAGCAAGGCGACTGTTGCCCGCCGGAGTTGAAAAGAACACTTGTAGTTGTGCAACGAAGAGAAGTACTATTCATCCATGAAAGGCACTGTTCATCCATCAGGGTTTTTCCTTGTGCGCTTGTATGAGTTGGCTTGAGGTGCTCGTTGTAGGAGTCAGGAGCACGCTCGGTTGGAGAGAGTTGGAGGCGGCCGCGGTCAACCCGGCGAGCACGACGGCGGAGACGACCACGACCGACGCGCAGAGCTGTTCTTGGCAAACACAACGTGCATCAAGAGAAAAGAAAAATAGTTGTAAGAGAGAATACAAACCATTCACATCATGGTTCGATAGACGCCAGGCCCCAAGGTGGGCGCCAACTGTCGTGGATATGATCCTGACAATAGAGAGGGGGTATGAACGGAGCATGATCTATCGATATGCAAACGGGTGGACGCAGACGATTTTATCGAGTTCGGGACTCTCGCGGAGGAGATAAAATCCCTACGTCTCGCGCTCCCGGAGGAGCTTTTCCTTATCTTTTTATGAACAAGATGATGTACATGAGTTCTTCCCGTGGGAGAGAAAGAGTGAGATCGAGGAAAAAGAAGAGAAAACCTGCCCTTGGTGCCGTGGTGGGGGTGGCTTATATAGAGTGCGCCACCCCCATGCCACTTAAATTACATAAATGGGGAATTAATGAGAGATTAGTGCCTAATAAATGCGGCGGTTTCTAGTGCTACTTATTACATGAAGTAATGCTTGGAGTAGTAACTGTCGTGAGTAACTCCCTTTTAATGTAGAGTTGCCACGTGCAGAGTAAATCCATCCGAGTTGGAGCATCCGAATTACAGCATCTGAGTTGGACAATCCGAGTTGCAGCATCCGAGTTGGACCATCCGAGTTGGTGTATCCGAGTAACACGTGACTCGGTTATATGTCATGTTGTCTTACTCTTATTGTCTCGTTAAGGGTACCCCATGATATATGATACTTAAGGGTATGCCTTAGGTATGACCATGACAACAGTGAGTCATGACTATCAATAAGTCTCCACACCTGTCTAGCGAGCATGGTTAGATTAAAGTTGTTTATGTCTCGGAAGCCTAGACCTCCCTTATCTTTTGGAACACACATTTTCTACCAAGCAAACCAGTGCATCTTCCGGTTCTCCTCGCCATCACCCCACCAATAATGCGATATGGCATCAGTGATTCCCTTGCAAATCTTTTTTGGAAATTTGAATACACTCATCACATATGTTGGGATAGCTTGGTCTACCGCCTTAATCAAAGCCTCCTTGCCACCATATGACAAGGTTCTCTCCTTCCAACAATTCACCAATTTCTCAATTAGATGTTTAAAACAGTCAACCCGGTCCACACCTACCATAGCTGGCAAACCCAGATACTTATCAGAAAGTGACTCCGTCATGATATCAAGGGTTTGACAGACCTCAATCTTCTCCTCAACACGTGTGTTTGGGCTGAAATAGATTGACGATTTTGCTGCGCTGATGAGCTGTCCCGAAGCCGAACAATAGGAGTCCAGGGCCCGTTTCAGGGCAATAGCTTTGGCCTTGTCTGCTTTCATCAGAATTAATGAGTCATCATCAAACAACAAATGTGATATAACATGAGAACCTCTGCAGACTTGAACTCCTTTTAGCTCTCCAATATCCTCTTCATGCGCTAGTGCAGGTGACAGACCCTCAGCGCATAAGAGAAATAGATACGAAGATAGAGGACCCTCCTGCCGAAGACCCCTAGAAGGCTTGAAATAAGTAGTTTCATTAGAATTAAATCCCACTCTATATTCAACAGACGAAAGGCAAGCCATAATAAGATTCACCCAATTATCCTCGAAGCCCATCTTCCGCAGAATTGCCTCTAGAAAAACCCATTCAACCCGATCATATGCTTTATGCATATCAAGCTTGACTGCACAACTTCCCATTTTCCCCTTCTTTTTCTTCATAGTATGCAGACATTCATAAGCAACAATAACGTTATCAGTGATAATACGACCCGGAACAAAGGCGCTTTGGGATTCACCTATTAACTCTGGCAGAAACACTTTGAGCCGGTTTGCAAGCAGCTTCGAGATCACTTTGTACACCACGTTGCACAAACTGATTGGACGGAATTGAGTAACCTTTTCAGGATTTTCCACTTTGGGGATCAGAACTATGGTGGTTTCATTCCACTCTTTCGGGATAACACCCGAGTTTACCGCATGCAACACTTCCTTTGTTAGATCATTCCAAAAAACATGCCAGAATTTTTTGTAAAAAATCGCATGTAAACCATCCGGGCCTGGTGCCTTTAGATCACCAATGCTGAAAAGAGCTTTCTTCACTTCCTCTTCTGTGTACGGCGCCATAAGTGTTTCATTCATAAACGGAGTGACCCGGTGTTTCACTTTATCCAACAGTTCAACATTCGGTACTGCCACCTCAGACGTGAACAAACCATTGAAGTATTCAGCAATTAACTTTTTCATAGATTCGTTATCTTCCTTCCAATCTCCATGATCATCCATCAACCGACGAATATAGTTCCTCTTTTTCCTAGCAGAAGCAAAGTTATTAAAGAACTGCGTATTGCGGTCTCCATGTTTTAACCAATTGGCTCTGCTCCTCTGAACCCAATAAATTTCCTCCTTCTCCATTGTTTCTTCAATTATTATCAGAAGCGCACGTTGCCGATCTGCTAACTCATCAGTGAGGGCCCCCGATCGCAACGACCCCAACTCAGCCTTCAGTTCCTTCAGTCGGCGCTTGGGGGCTTGAAGTACATCACGGTCCCATTCATGGAGATGGGCATGAACCGCAACGGTTCGTTCAGCAAAAGTTGCAGAAATATGGGAGCGATCCCATGCTTCTTTAACCTGTTGCATAATCTCCTCCTCAAGCAGCCACCTAGCCTCAAACGCCCTCCTAGCCACGCGACCTGGCTGGTTCAAACCCGCATCCCCTTCCGTGTCAAGCACCATCGGCCTATGATCCGATTTAATATGTGGAGCATTAAACAGAGTAACCCCTGGAACATACTATGAAAGTCTCTGTTCCCTACAGCATGATCCAGTCGTTCTCTAAGTCCTCGGTGCCTCCATGTAAAATGATCCCCCTGGCAACCAAGGTCTTCAAGATGGCAGTCCACGAGTGCGTCCCGGAAACGTTGCATCATCACCGTCGGGCGTGGTGCACCTCCTTCTTTTTCGTGGGAGTAGATAATCTCATTAAAGTCCCCTAGAACAACCCAGGAGAGATCAGACTGGGCCGCCAAATCTCGAAGGTAATTCCAGGATAGATGTTTGTCCTCCCACTTTGGTTCACCATAGAACCCCGTAAACTTCCACTGCTCATCCGACCCTGCATCAACCGTAGCATCAATATAATTTTTTGACTTATCTCTGACTTGCAAGTTGATGTTATTCCTCCAAAACAGTAAAAGGCCACCACTTGCACCCACACTTTCCACCACCTCCACTTTGTCCATTTTCAGTTTTCTCATCAGTTTCCTTGCCTTAACAGTATTCAGATGTGTTTCAGACAAGAACAACACATTCGTCCCCCACTGCTTCTGGATATCCAGAAGAGCCCTCTCTGTCGCGGCGCTGGCCATTCCGCAGCAGTTCCAGCTTATGGTTTTCATTGCGTCCGGCGATCATCCTCGGAGGATGTCGCCGATATCTCATTTGTGATGTCCATCACCACTGACTCACTCGCTTTTTGCCTCTTGCTATCTTGGACTTTCTGGGGCGTATTTAAAAGGTTTTTGTCAATTGAATCCTGAACCGGCCCCTCTAGCAATTGGATTTTTTCTGAGACAAAACCTGCAGGGGCGCATTTGGCAAAACTGGAAGCGTCTCATTTACAGATCCTTCTTCATTGATGAGCCTTTTCCGAGAAGTTGAGAGGAAAGTGGATCCCCCAACCTCATTACCTCTTCCTCTACCAAATAAGGTCCCTCGACCACCTCCTCCTCCACCTCTGGTAGCACCTCTGCCTGCACCAAAATCATTAGATCTGTCGAACTTTACTAACAACCAGTCACCCCATTGGCACTCTTCCTGTTTGTGTATTCCATCCCCACATTCTGTTAGTAGGTGACCCATGCAACTGCAAACGTAGCATAAGTCCGGCAATTTTTCATATTCAACCGGGTACCTCTTCCTCTCCTTCAAGGTAATGGGTACAAATCTGATCAGGGGTTCATCCAGAGGAACGAACACTCGTGCCCTTAGGTATTTGGCCGGATTCAGTCTCCCTTCATTTACCATAACTTGCACTGGAGGGAGACCAACCTTCCTTGCAAATTTAGTAGCTACAGCTGTGTTTTTCATCAGCCCATTCGGAATTCCAACAATACGTACCCACACCAGGATCCGATCAAGCTTATAGTCGTAGACATTGGATATCCCATCGTACTCCTCAATGACCACAAGAGCACGGCGGAATAACCACAAGCCTCTTTTGAACATCCTGTCCCAATCCCCAATGCTAGAGAATTGGGCTAGGAACAAATTATCCGCCTTTCCTTTGAAGATCACTCCTTGTGCAGGTGCCCAGGCATTACGCATCTCCTTGAACAACGCGACATGGCTAAAGGGTTTAGTGGTATGAACCCTAAAGATCACTATCCACCTTGTTTCAGCAACCAGTCCTTCGATTTCATCTTACAGATCCAGGTCTTCTTCCTTCTCCCCATGCAGACTAAGCCCCACAATTCGATCTTCAAAACTCGGTTCCGATCTGAACTCATCATCAGGTACTCCCCCGTATGGAGGATCCGCCGTGGGAGGCACCGCCGAGTTCATAGTCTCCATGCAACCTCTTCTCGTCAGGCTCCGAGACCCACTGATCAACCCACATAAATCCCTGAGCCGATCGAACATGAGATCTTCCGCAAATTGTGTGTAGACGATAGGGAACTCTGGCCGCCGCCAGAGGAAATAGGAACCCTAGCTTTCGCCTAGGGGAAAATAGGGTTCCTCCTCGTTGGGTCTTGAACGAGAGCGATTCTACACTCACTAAACGTTTTTATACTTTGTCCATCAAAGTTAGCCCGGAGGCTGTCGACGTCGTGTTTGCGAAACACCACACATTGGGCGTACCGGGTGTGCACAAAGCTAGCACTAGCGAGATGCACACGTACACGCACAGTTTCAATATTTCTCTACCACGCTGAAAAATAGGACCAGGGTCAGTTCTTTTGGCGGCTTCTCCCAGAAGCTACTCTCCTCCAGCTTCTCTGAAAAGCCGCTCCAAAAAGTTAGGAAAGCTTCCGGAATGCCCCGTGTTAGGTCGTTCCAGAAGCCTCCCTAACTTTTTAGGGCGGCTTCTCAGAGAAGCTGAGGGAGGGCAGCTTCGAGGAGAAGCCTCCAAAAAGACTGGCCCTGGATAGTGAGCAATTCCAGCCTTCGGGTGCCACATCAGCAAATCCACATTTATAATGACCGAAGGTTTAAAACAACCGGGATCAATAAAGTGATGGTATCTGACGGGGATGTACCCCGGCAAATCCCATGGTCAGGGACCCTGGGTTAGTCATGAGAGGCACAGGTTGGACGATAAGCTCGTCGGCTAACAGGAGGATACGTTCCTTCTCGATATTATTGATTGGAGATGGCGATTACAGGGAAGCCGAGGTTGGTGCGCGCAAGGCTAGGTTACAGATTGTGTATTGCTTGATTTCGACGTCTCCCCTCCTAGCCCTTATATACTAGGCTAGGTCTCGGGGAGTCCGTCCTAATTACAGATGAGGTTTCCTAACCATGATCTTCTTCCGTACGGCAAGTTTACACCTTCCTTATGACTCGTGAACTCCTACGTCGGTGCCACAAGTGGTCCAAAGCCGGCATCTTTGTAGGCCTTCTGTCTTCTGGGACACCGGGTAGGCTCATCCATAGGAGTCGTGGGGTCACCCCCTCGTCAGTATCCCCCGAGTGCCTGGGGGACTCGAAGAGGCGCTGTCGGGGGATTGGTACCCGGGTAGGCTAACCCAAGCAGAAGCAACCTTTCAAGACAAGGATGGACCGATTGGGCCGCAGCTGGGCCGAGCTGGGCAGATGTACGTGAAGGGAATATGCCCGAGAGGCAATAATAAAGTGGTTATTATCTTATTCCATGTTTATGATAAATGTTTATTTTCATGCTATAATTGTGTTAACCGGAAACGTTAATACATGTGTGTTTAATAAACAGAGAAAAGGTTCCTAGTAATGCCTCTCTTTATACTAGCTTGTTGATTAACGGATGATCAAGGTTTCCTGATCATGAACATTGGATGTTGTTAATAACAAGGTCATGTCATTGGAGAATGATGTGATGAACATACACCCACAGTAGTTATAGCAATACGATCATGTCATCAAGTTTCTATTGCTGTATCAAACTTTCACGAAGTAACCCTAATCCTTAGACCATGAGATCACGTCAATCACTGACACCGGAAGAGTACTTTGATTCCATCAAACGTCACACCGTAACAGGGTGATTATAAAGGTGTCGTTGGGTACTTGGAAAGTGTTAGTTGAGGCTCGTGGATCAAGAGTGGGATTTGTCCATCCAGATGACGGAGAGATATACTCTGGGCCCTCTCGGTGATATCACATTGACATCGCTTGCAAGCACGTGACTGGCTCACGAGGATGTTATATCACGGAACGAGTAAAGAGTACTTGTCGGTAACGAGATCGAACTAGGTATGGATGATACCAAATGATCGGATCTCGGACAAGTAAAATATCGCGAGACAAAAGGAATTGGTTACGGAGTTTTGGTTCACACGATCACTAGTTCATCGTTGAGTAAGTGGGAGTCATCATGGATCTCCAGATCCCGCTGATGATTATTGATCAGAGAAGAGTCTCTGTCATGTCCATTTTATTCACGAACCGTAGGGTGACACACTTAAGGATTCGTTGACGCGTTTCAGTGGATACGGAACGCCAGAGAATATACTGGACAGCACATGGACTGTTTTGATAAAACTGCTGGAATAGTTTCGGTATATCAAAATAGTGCAAGGGGATAATTGTTAATGTGTTCATTGAATGAAGTGTTCATCAATGAAGTACTCATTGAATGAAGTGTTCATTAATTTGAGTGACATTAAACAAGATAATTAAAAGTGTTTTAATGTGATAAACTCTTGGAATTTTGAGTGGAGAATTATGGAAGTTATGGGAATAATGTGTGACCCTTTGTTTTTGTGAGTGGGGAGTCCACCCACATGATGAGGGGAGAGGTGGGGGCACCTCTTGGGGCGTGCTACCCCTTGGGGGCTGCCTCCCCCTCCTATATATAGATGGGTGGAGACCCCTCTACACACCAATTCCTCCATCTCTCATATGCCCTTTGGTTGGCATCTTCCTCCCCTTGCTAGCTGATCCAGTTTCACGAGTACGGTGCTTAGGCGAAGCCCTGCTCAAGATCTTCTCTACCACCACCACCACTATGTTGTAGTGCTGCTGGAGTTCCCGAGGATCCACTACTTCCGCTGCCCAACTGGAGCAAGGGGCGGAGGTCGTCACTGATCTGTACGTGTGACCGACTACGGAGACGCTGCCCGTTCGTGGCGTCAAGTCTTCATCACGACCTTGAGGTCGGCGAGTGTTCGACTACATCACCCACGAGAATAGTTCTCGTTAAAGCTTTTGGTCTTCGAGGGTGAGTCCTTCCCAAACCGTTACAAGTTATCTCCTAGATGTGATCTTGGCTGTTACAACCGTAGGAAATTTTTTATTTTCTATGCAACGACCCCTAAAGTGGTATCAGAGCCAGGTTTATGCGTAGATGCTTTGTACGGTTAGAACACATAGAGATGTGGGCGTTGATCCTCTAGTTGTTACCCTCTTTTGTGCACTTGTTCATATTGCGGCAATGTTGGATTGAAGCGGCCCTAAGCGCAGATTGCGTGTCACGCTTGACATACGGCTTGTACCGTATAAAGTGGCTTTGGGGGTGTCAGTTTCTCTAACATTAGTGATATGGCATTTGCAACGGAGGGCCCTGGAAAGGGACGAAAAGAAACAACTAGCGAATCAACGTTGTGGTTCTTGTCCGTAGGTAAGATCGGTTCTTTCCTAGGAAGCCCAAAACCACGTAAAATTTGCAAAGATAATTTAGAAGCGTCTAACTTGTTTTTGCAGGGCATGTGATGTGATATGGTCATTGTTACAAAATTGTTGTATGAAATGAGATTTATTGTAAACAACCGGCAGGAGCCATATGGTTGTGTTTTTCCTTTCTAAGGCCTGCGTGCTGTAGATATATCCATGAGATATATTGTAATGGAGAAGGACGACCATGGTGGTGGCGCCATGGACCTTGGTGCCGCGCCGGTGGCATGATGGAGATCATACCAAGACGCACAAGATGGAGATCTAATGCGAGAAGGACCATATCATATCACATTATCCATGCATGTGATGTTTATCCTTTTATGCATCTTATTTTGCTTAGTTACGATCATGATCGCTTCGGTAGCATTATAAGATGACCCCTCTCACTTAATATCAAGATAATTATATGTTCTTCCTTAGTATGCACCGTTAAGAAAGTTCGTCGTTTCGAGACACCACGTGATGATCGGGTGTGATAGACTCTACGTTCGCATACAACGGGTGTTTTCAAGCCTAGCATGTACAGACATGGCCTTGAAACACATGCAAATACTAAGGTTCTACTTGGCGAGCCTAGCATGTACAGACATGGCCTCGGAACATGGACCGAAAGGTTAAGCACGAGTCATATGGATGATATGATGAACCATATTGAGATGCTCGCCATTGCAGCTACACCGCCTCACGTGATGATCGGTCGTGGTGTAGTGAATTTGGTTCGTGTAATCACCAAAGACGACTCGAGGGATGTTGTTTTTGAGTGGGAGTTAGATGAACTCATTTTATCATGAACTAAATCAAAGTGAATTTGCATAGTTCGTTGTAGTCATTGGCATTTGTTTACTACCTTTGCGCTTAGCTATAATTGAGATAATAGAACTATAGAATTCTGGATATTTAACTTTACGGACTGGTACCGTATTGTTTGAGTGTCAATCTAAAGTTTAAAGTCTTATTGCAAACTTTAGCAAACCTTGCTTGCTCCATGAAGTTTAATAATGTGTATTAAATCGAGAGTAACAATTCCAGTGTTAGTGTCTAAGTATCACACTTGCCTCCATGATCCTTGATATTCAAATGTTGTTTGTTATTATCAAGGTTATATAGGAGCTGAAAGGGTTGTTTCAGAAACTATCATGTGTGGAAGATATAGCGATATCTGAAACAATGTTTAGTTGCAATGTGATAGAGTAAAATTTAGTGAGAAACATGTTCTCATATTGTATGAGAATTTGTGAAGGTTGGAGACACTATGTGTCCTAATCTCTCAAAAAGGTTTTGGGAACTAATATTGTACTCACAGTTTGTCCCTATGAGCTATGGTAGTTTTGTCATGAAAGTTGTCATGATAGGATGAATGGAAGATGTAGGTAAAATGTTTATTACACTATAAGATTACTAAAGAATGGAATTTGGAAGAACACCAAACATTTGATGACGGTGATCTACATCAAAGTGAGAATCAAAGGGTGTTAGTATTTGACTAACACACTTTGGATTATGTGTCATATGAATGGTGCCACAAGTGATGTTGATAAATTCTTCTAAAAAGGAAAGGAATTGCTGAAAGAGGATCTGAAAAAATATTTTGGCAAAAAGAAAAAGGAAAAGACTGGAAATGTCCAGCTCGGGTATATAGATGATATACATGTTATGGGTATATTCATTGCTTGTTAAACAATGTGATTCTTGAGTATTGGATACTGATTGGTTGGTATGAAGTGTCATACGGAACAACGCAATACAAGAGTTGCAATGGCCTGAGTAACTAGCAAATGAATATGGGATGATTCTCATCAAGAACAAAATAAAGTGTTATTGTGTTTATCGTTGGAATTAAACCTAGCCTTCAAGATTTATTTGAATAATTGTTATTCTGTTCTGGTGTTATACGAACAATAGTTGTTCAAATTATCACCATATTCATAGAAGATGGATGAACTCTATAAATCTTGTTGGAGAAATCACATCCATAATAACTGATGCTAAACATGTCGCAAGACAAATGATTAGAAGATCACTTATGAGTGACACCACCGTTTGAATCATATTGGAAAGAAACACATGAAGAAACTCCATGGTGATGGAATTTTGGAGTCTTTTGATTTTGAATCAATTGACGGTTGTGAGAAATTTCTAGAGATGATTGAAACACCGTTTAAATCATATTGGAAAGATAACATGAAGAAACTCCATGTTGGTGGAATTTTGGAGTCTTTTGATTTTGAATCAACTGACGCTTGTAAGAATTTCCTAGAAATGATTGAAACTCCGTTCATAGGCAAAGAAGGACGGACGACTAACTTATTGGACATTATACATGTTGATGTGTATAGTTCATTATGTGTAGCCGTGTGTGGTGGGTCTTATAACTTCATATACTTTAAACGAGGTTTTGAGTGGATATATGTGTATATTTACTTGATAAAGAAGAAGTATGAAATGTTTGAAAATGTTCAAATAAATTTCAAGATGAAGTGAAAATCATTGTAACGAGAAAATAAGAGTTTATGATTGGATCATAAAAGAAGATTTTTGAGTTAAAAGTTTAGCAAATGCCTGAGAGTTTAGGAATCGTTCCAAAAAAAACTTGCATTTCCCGAAACACCATAGGAGTATGGAGTGTTCGAGAGATGTAATCAAACCTTGTTTGACATGGTAAGGATCAAAGGTGTTATTTATAAAAATTGCCATTATATTTTAAGGATTAAGCTTTAGAGACTACCGCTTTTCACTGAAAAGAGCGCCATCGAGATCCGTTGAAATGACACCATATAAGTTATGGAATGGGATAAAACCCAATTTGTCTTTTCTTAAATTTTGGTATGCAAGGCATATGTAAAATGTTTACAACCAAAGTCGGATAAAATGCGTCATTGTAAGTTATCCCAAAGTAACCGTTGGGTATTCCTCCATAACACTAAAGACAAAAGTGTTTTGTGGCTAAGTGCATCAAGTTTCTTGAGAAGGAATTTTTTGCGAAAAGTTAAGTGGGAGGACACTAGAACTTCGATTAGGTTGTTGAACCTAAGCTTTAAGTGCTAAGTGGCACAGCGCCGGAAAGTGTCCCGGAAGCGGCCGCAATGCTCGAGGCTCCCGTGTCGCAAAGGTTGTGGTCACGGCGATCTAAGTTCCTATTGAACTGCGTAGTTCGGGTAATCGATCAAATAGTAAGATTTGAGATTGAATCATTGTTATTTGATAATAATGGACCGACTACATGCAAAGAAGCAATGATGGGCCCCGACTCCGTCAAAATGGCTAGAAGCTATAAAATCCGTGATAGTTCCATACACGAGAAACCAAGTTTCTGAACTTGGAAGACCCTCTAGATACCGTGTTTGGATCTATAAAGAAACAAACGTGGATGTTCTCACATCTATGAAATATTCGACATATCGTTAAAATGGTTTACGATTATGTTCAAAGATTTGGCTATGACAAGATTTGATCTTTCATAACGATATTTAGTCTGGACGGATTATTGTAGCAACCACTACATATGCTAGTTTTGGTATATGGTAGTTGAACAAACGGAACAACGTTCTTCTAATAGAATGGTTACCTAGGACGTGTACAGGACACGGTCGAAAGGGTTCTGTTAATTCAAAGGATGCTAAAATAGCATGCAAATTTCAATGGTTGAAATAAGCATTCGCGGAGTTGGAATCTTCATCATGATGAAATTGTTAAAACGTTTAGTTTCATCAGAGACGGTGAAGATGCTTGCTTTTGCAAGAAATTAAGTGGGAGCGCTGAGACATATTTCTAATACATTATGTAGAAGACATATTGTTGATTGGAAATGATGTATCTTTTATTGACACGGGTGAAGTTTCATTGAAAATTTGATTTTAATGGAAGATTTGGGCAAAACCAGTATATTGGGCTAATATGGTCTATATAGATAGATTAAGGTGCTAATATGGTTGGGCCGAAGTACATATATGAAATATTGAATAAGTTCAATATGGAAACGACGAGAAAGGTTCTTGCCGCATGGAAAAGGTTGAAGCGAGATTCAAGTGTTTTGACACTTGGTGAGTAAAATCACATGAATGACTTGATCAATTATGTACACCATGATATGTACAATTCCAGAATGTCCTATGCTCTAAATGTTATGAGCATATACCAGAATGATTCATAAGATGATCATTGGACAATGGTAAAGATATCCTTACGTGCTTTGGAAGGACTAAGAATATATATTATGTATGTTGGACAATAGTTCATTGTAAAGTGTTACATTGATACTAGTTTTGTCGCAAGATACAATCTAAATTTATCTCAATTTTGGCGGTATGTTAAGGTGGAAAAATGTAATGGAAGAAAGTTCCATGATAGATTTGGAATAGTTCCAAATGGATTTGGATGAGTTCCAAAGTTAAGACATTATAACGAATACTACAACGAAAGGCTAAGTATATGACTGCTCTAGCAGCAGCAAAGGAGGGCATTTGTGTCAAGAAGTTTGTTTGACAAACTAGGTGTAGTTCCAAACGGGCTAATACTATGAAGATCTATTGTATGATAATAGATTCAACATGTTTTGAGCTCAAGGGACTAAGGTCTCACCGGAGGACCAAATTTATGCAATGCCATCTCATTGGTGAATGAGTGATGCGTAGAGACGCAAAGAAATGAAAATACACACGGACCTGAAGTGTCAGATCTGGAGATTCGGTTTACCACTAGCAATGCGTATGGATAACAACTGAATGCCATAGGTGTTGGATGCGCAAGTACCAAACTAGATTATTGACTCTAGTGCAAGTGGGAGACTGAAGGGAATATGCCCGAGAGGCAATAATAAAGTGGTTATTATCTTATTCCATGTTTATGATAAATGTTTATTTTCATGCTATAATTGTGTTAACCGGAAACATTAATACATGTGTGTTTAATAAACAGAGAAAAGGTTCCTAGTAATGCCTCTCTTTATACTAGCTTGTTGATTAACGGATGATCAAGGTTTCCTGATCATGAACATTGGATGTTGTTAATAACAAGGTCATGTCATTGGAGAATGATGTGATGAACATACACCCACAGTAGTTATAGCAATACGATCATGTCATCAAGTTTCTATTGCTGTATCAAACTTTCACGAAGTAACCCTAATCCTTAGACCATGAGATCACGTCAATCACTGACACCGGAAGAGTACTTTGATTCCATCAAACGTCACACCGTAACAGGGTGATTATAAAGGTGTCGTTGGGTACTTGGAAAGTGTTAGTTGAGGCTCGTGGATCAAGAGTGGGATTTGTCCATCCAGATGACGGAGAGATATACTCTGGGCCCTCTCGGTGATATCACATTGACATCGCTTGCAAGCACGTGACTGGCTCACGAGGATGTTATATCACGGAACGAGTAAAGAGTACTTGTCGGTAACGAGATCGAACTAGGTATGGATGATACCAAATGATCGGATCTCGGACAAGTAAAATATCGCGAGACAAAAGGAATTGGTTACGGAGTTTTGGTTCACACGATCACTAGTTCATCGTTGAGTAAGTGGGAGTCATCATGGATCTCCAGATCCCGCTGATGATTATTGATCAGAGAAGAGTCTCTGTCATGTCCATTTTATTCACGAACCGTAGGGTGACACACTTAAGGATTCGTTGACGCGTTTCAGTGGATACGGAACGCCAGAGAATATACTGGACAGCACATGGACTGTTTTGATAAAACTGCTGGAATAGTTTCGGTATATCAAAATAGTGCAAGGGGATAATTGTTAATGTGTTCATTGAATGAAGTGTTCATCAATGAAGTACTCATTGAATGAAGTGTTCATTAATTTGAGTGACATTAAACAAGATAATTAAAAGTGTTTTAATGTGATAAACTCTTGGAATTTTGAGTGGAGAATTATGGAAGTTATGGGAATAATGTGTGACCCTTTGTTTTTGTGAGTGGGGAGTCCACCCACATGATGAGGGGAGAGGTGGGGGCACCTCTTGGGGCGTGCTACCCCTTGGGGGCTGCCTCCCCCTCCTATATATAGATGGGTGGAGACCCCTCTACACACCAATTCCTCCATCTCTCAGATGCCCTTTGGTTGGCATCTTCCTCCCCTTGCTAGCTGATCCAGTTTCACGAGTACGGTGCTTAGGCGAAGCCCTGCTCAAGATCTTCTCTACCACCACCACCACTATGTTGTAGTGCTGCTGGAGTTCCCGAGGATCCACTACTTCCGCTGCCCAACTGGAGCAAGGGGCGGAGGTCGTCACTGATCTGTACGTGTGACCGACTACGGAGACGCTGCCCGTTCGTGGCGTCAAGTCTTCATCACGACCTTGAGGTCGGCGAGTGTTCGACTACATCACCCACGAGAATAGTTCTCGTTAAAGCTTTTGGTCTTCGAGGGTGAGTCCTTCCCAAACCGTTACAAGTTATCTCCTAGATGTGATCTTGGCTGTTACAACCGTAGGAAAATTTTTGTTTTCTATGCAACGACCCCTAAAGTGGTATCAGAGCCAGGTTTATGCGTAGATGCTTTGTACGGTTAGAACACATAGAGATGTGGGCGTTGATCCTCTAGTTGTTACCCTCTTTTGTGCACTTGTTCATATTGCGGCAATGTTGGATTGAAGCGGCCCTAAGCGCAGATTGCGTGTCACGCTTGACATACGGCTTGTACCGTATAAAGTGGCTTTGGGGGTGTCAGTTTCTCTAACATTAGTGATATGGCATTTGCAACGGAGGGCCCTGGAAAGGGACGAAAAGAAACAACTAGCGAATCAACGTTGTGGTTCTTGTCCGTAGGTAAGATCGGTTCTTTCCTAGGAAGCCCAAAACCACGTAAAATTTGCAAAGATAATTTAGAAGCGTCTAACTTGTTTTTGCAGGGCATGTGATGTGATATGGTCATTGTTACAAAATTGTTGTATGAAATGAGATTTATTGTAAACAACCGGCAGGAGCCATATGGTTGTGTTTTTCCTTTCTAAGGCCTGCGTGCTGTAGATATATCCATGAGATATATTGTAATGGAGAAGGACGACCATGGTGGTGGCGCCATGGACCTTGGTGCCGCGCCGGTGGCATGATGGAGATCATACCAAGACGCACAAGATGGAGATCTAATGCGAGAAGGACCATATCATATCACATTATCCATGCATGTGATGTTTATCCTTTTATGCATCTTATTTTGCTTAGTTACGATCATGATCGCTTCGGTAGCATTATAAGATGATCCCTCTCACTTAATATCAAGATAATTATATGTTCTTCCTTAGTATGCACCGTTAAGAAAGTTCGTCGTTTCGAGACACCACGTGATGATCGGGTGTGATAGACTCTACGTTCGCATACAACGGGTGTTTTCAAGCCTAGCATGTACAGACATGGCCTTGAAACACATGCAAATACTAAGGTTCTACTTGGCGAGCCTAGCATGTACAGACATGGCCTCGGAACATGGACCGAAAGGTTAAGCACGAGTCATATGGATGATATGATGAACCATATTGAGATGCTCGCCATTGCAGCTACACCGCCTCACGTGATGATCGGTCGTGGTGTAGTGAATTTGGTTCGTGTAATCACCAAAGACGACTCGAGGGATGTTGTTTTTGAGTGGGAGTTAGATGAACTCATTTTATCATGAACTAAATCAAAGTGAATTTGCATAGTTCGTTGTAGTCATTGGCATTTGTTTACTACCTTTGCGCTTAGCTATAATTGAGATAATAGAACTATAGAATTCTGGATATTTAACTTTACGGACTGGTACCGTATTGTTTGAGTGTCAATCTAAAGTTTAAAGTCTTATTGCAAACTTTAGCAAACCTTGCTTGCTCCATGAAGTTTAATAATGTGTATTAAATCGAGAGTAACAATTCCAGTGTTAGTGTCTAAGTATCACACTTGCCTCCATGATCCTTGATATTCAAATGTTGTTTGTTATTATCAAGGTTATATAGGAGCTGAAAGGGTTGTTTCAGAAACTATCATGTGTGGAAGATATAGCGATATCTGAAACAATGTTTAGTTGCAATGTGATAGAGTAAAATTTAGTGAGAAACATGTTCTCATATTGTATGAGAATTTGTGAAGGTTGGAGACACTATGTGTCCTAATCTCTCAAAAAGGTTTTGGGAACTAATATTGTACTCACAGTTTGTCCCTATGAGCTATGGTAGTTTTGTCATGAAAGTTGTCATGATAGGATGAATGGAAGATGTAGGTAAAATGTTTATTACACTATAAGATTACTAAAGAATGGAATTTGGAAGAACACCAAACATTTGATGACGGTGATCTACATCAAAGTGAGAATCAAAGGGTGTTAGTATTTGACTAACACACTTTGGATTATGTGTCATATGAATGGTGCCACAAGTGATGTTGATAAATTCTTCTAAAAAGGAAAGGAATTGCTGAAAGAGGATCTGAAAAAATATTTTGGCAAAAAGAAAAAGGAAAAGACTGGAAATGTCCAGCTCGGGTATATAGATGATATACATGTTATGGGTATATTCATTGCTTGTTAAACAATGTGATTCTTGAGTATTGGATACTGATTGGTTGGTATGAAGTGTCATACGGAACAACGCAATACAAGAGTTGCAATGGCCTGAGTAACTAGCAAATGAATATGGGATGATTCTCATCAAGAACAAAATAAAGTGTTATTGTGTTTATCGTTGGAATTAAACCTAGCCTTCAAGATTTATTTGAATAATTGTTATTCTGTTCTGGTGTTATACGAACAATAGTTGTTCAAATTATCACCATATTCATAGAAGATGGATGAACTCTATAAATCTTGTTGGAGAAATCACATCCATAATAACTGATGCTAAACATGTCGCAAGACAAATGATTAGAAGATCACTTATGAGTGACACCACCGTTTGAATCATATTGGAAAGAAACACATGAAGAAACTCCATGGTGATGGAATTTTGGAGTCTTTTGATTTTGAATCAATTGACGGTTGTGAGAAATTTCTAGAGATGATTGAAACACCGTTTAAATCATATTGGAAAGATAACATGAAGAAACTCCATGTTGGTGGAATTTTGGAGTCTTTTGATTTTGAATCAACTGACGCTTGTAAGAATTTCCTAGAAATGATTGAAACTCCGTTCATAGGCAAAGAAGGACGGACGACTAACTTATTGGACATTATACATGTTGATGTGTATAGTTCATTATGTGTAGCCGTGTGTGGTGGGTCTTATAACTTCATATACTTTAAACGAGGTTTTGAGTGGATATATGTGTATATTTACTTGATAAAGAAGAAGTATGAAATGTTTGAAAATGTTCAAATAAATTTCAAGATGAAGTGAAAATCATTGTAACGAGAAAATAAGAGTTTATGATTGGATCATAAAAGAAGATTTTTGAGTTAAAAGAACTCCAAAGTTAAGCGTGCTTGACTTGGAGAAATTTGAGGATGGGTGACCGACTGGGAAGTAGCTCCCTGGTGTGCACGAGTGAGGACAAAGTGCGCAGGAAAGACTAGTGTTGGTCTGTGGGGACAGTCTAGATCCCTCCAGGCGTACGCCAGGAACCGGTGGCTGTGGCCGGGGCGTAACAAATGGTATCAGAGCCGACCCTCGCGGTTACACGGGCGTGTGTGGGTCAGTTGCGCGAACATGTGGGACATGTGTCGGCACTGGACGCACAGACGTGTGCCAAGAGGGAACGTTCCTGTGGGCCGATGAGGACATCGGTTCCTTTGAGTGGGGGTGTATGTGACATCCTGGCTTAATAGGAATGATAGACTACTCATATCAACAAGGTGCACCTTCTTTTTTGGAAGCACATCTTCAAAGAACTCCAAAGTTAAGCGTGCTTGACTTGGAGCAATTTGAGGATGGGTGACCGACTGGGAAGTAGCTCCCAGGTGCGCACGAGTGAGGACAAAGTGCGCAGGAAAGACTAGTGTTGGTCTGTGGGGACAGTCTAGATCCCGCCAGGCGTACGCCGGGAACCGGTGGCTGTGGCCGGGGCGTAACAGTGTCCTTCACCGTGCTTGTACTCAACCCGATTCCGGCACCATCGACATTCTCTCCCTCGCGTCTTCCCCCTCACTTTAGCCATCCCATGGCATCTGACGTCACATATCGACGACAGTTGGCGCCCACCGTGGGGCAGACCGAGGCGTCGACTGGAGTAAAGATCCGGACGGGATTTTCCTCTGCATTGGGCAGAAGCCATGCCTCTGGCCTGATTCTAAGGCGTGGGGCAATCGATTATGTGGTGGACTACTCGGCGCGGTATAGGGCTGGAGCACCCCTGCCGCCCGGTGTGTCGCTGCAGGTCGGCAGTCATCGCCTCTTCATCGGCAGCTACCCCGAGGCGTATCCCAGAGAGATTCGCATCTTCTCGTGCGCAACGGACCCGCTCTCAACCAGGAGCTGCAGTGCAGCACCCGGCAGAGAGGAGGGCCGAGTGCACGCCGCCGTCATGATGGCGGGAGCGTCCTCATCAACCAACCGCGACCCTGCAAGTGCAGCAAGAAAGGCTAAGGAGGTAGCTGACGCTGCAGAGCGAATCGGCACCAGTGCGTTGCGGGATGTGTTATACACACCCGTGAACAGGAATGGTGATCCGGAGCAAGTGCACACGGAGCTGGAAACGGCATGGCTCGCTCTGGCCCGCAGAGCTGAGCAAGTGTTGGCAGAAGAGCGCAGGCTGGGAGCCATCACAAGGGAATACAATGCAGCGCATGCAGGACCGCGCCGGCCGATTGAGCCCGCAGTCCTGGAAGATCTGAGAAGCCGGGGCAGGGCAGTCAACCAGCAGCTGTCTAGAGCCGAGCAACCGGAGCGTCCGAAGAGGCCGGTGCAACCGGAGCAACCGACGCAATCAGCATTCGTCCAGAGACCGACATACAGCACGCCGGACAAGAATCTGAGAGCAGCCGAGCAGATAGCACTCGAGCTAGAAGACCTGGAGGGAGATGAGCGGGGCGAGCAGTCGCGCCGAATGCGTGAGCTGATAGCAGCCGCAAAGGAGCAGAGGCTCGTTGCAATGGATCATCAGAATGCAGAACCTGGGGTGTCGAGAGGGACTGTGAGGCCGAATGCGGGAGCTAGCCAGCGACCGAATGCATCGCGCCAGAACAGACATCAACTCGCCCCATCTCGGCATGAGAGCAAGGTCAGAAGCAATCGGCCACCCCCAGCGGCAAGCAGAAGAATGGAAGAACCAGCTGTCAACAGCAGGCGCAATGACATGCCGCAGCAATCGGCGCCAAGACCAGCAATTAGCGCTCGACTTGGCCCTCGCCAAATCGGCCAGAATGATGCAAGGCATCGCATTGAGCTCCTGGATAAGGAGGCTCAGGAAGATGAAGAAGGAGAAGCTGGCCCATCGTGTTTTGGTCATCATATTCGGACTGAAAAGTTTCCCAAAGGCTTCACGCTGCCAAGAGACACTCCCAAGTACAATGGGTCGGTGAAGCCTGAAGACTGGTTGTCCGATTACCTGACGGCAGTCCGCATTGCAGGAGGCAATCGGCGTGTAGCAGTCCGCTATGCACCTTTGATGCTGCAGGGTTCAGCTCGGACGTGGTTGAATAGTTTGCCCAAGGACAGTGTGAACTGCTGGGAAGATTTCACGAGTGCATTTATCCACAACTTCACAAGCACGTATGAGAGGCCCAACCTCCCGCGGCATCTAGCTCTGTGTGTGCAAGGCAAGGATGAGCCCCTCCGAGATTACTTATCTCGGTGGATCAAGCTGAAGAATTCATGCGAAGGAGTCCATGAGATCCAGGCCATTCAGTACTTCACAGATGGATGCCTGGCCGATTCAATGTTGAAGCACAAGCTGCTGCGCAATGACTTCACGTCGCTCGCCGAGCTCATGAAGGTGGCGAATGCGTTCGCTATGTCCGATTCTGCGATGCGCCCTATCCAGCTCGGAGTTGGAGGTGTAATCCAGTCACCAGGGGCACCGCAGTCGGACACAGGGAACCAAGGCCTTAGTTGTAAGGAAAGGAGAGAGAACAACTGCAACAATAACAACCACAACCAGCAGAACAATGGCAAGCGCAAGGACGAACAGCCCGATACCCAGTATGGCTGTCGGCAGGTGGCCGCTGTCCAGAATGAAGAAGATCCAGCGGCTGCAGGAGGCAGTCGGAAGATGAGACCAAATGTGAGACCCCCGGGGCAGATGAAGCCCAAGTACAAGTTCGAGGATATGCTGGACGCGCCGTGCAAGTTGCATAGCACGCCGGGCAGGCCGTCTGCGCACACCACTCGGCAGTGCGATTTTGTGAGAAGGATTGCGAAGGGAGAAGCTTTACCACCTCCACCCCCACCACCACCCCAGAACAGAGGACCGCCTCAGCAGCAGAACCAGTTCCCACAGCAAGATGCCGCGTACATGATTTTCACCAGCGAGTCCACAGACAAGGGCAGTCGGAGATCCCGAGCTCAGGAGGTTAATGCCACTATGCCACCGATTCCCCAGTTCATGCATTGGTCCGAGTGTCCTATATCCTGGGACAGAGCAGATCATCCCACCGTTTTTCCGAATCCGGGCAACTATCCGCTGGTGGTGGACGCTCTGTTCGCAGGACCAAGGTTTTCATGCAAGTTATCCCGAGTGCTCGTTGATGGAGGAAGCACAATCAACATTCTGTACAGAGATACAATGATCAAGCTAGGGCTCACAGAGAGGGACCTGGAGCGCAGTCAGACGACTTTCCATGGAATTGTTCCTGGACTGTCTTGCACCCCCATGGGCCGCATTCGGCTGGATGTTATATTTAGCAAAGAAGAAAACTTCAGGAGAGAGCCGATTTGGTTTGAAGTCGCCGACCTCAGTAGTCCTTACCATGCTCTGTTGGGATTGCCAGCGTTTGCCAAGTTCATGATCAACGCACAGCGGACGTACCTCAAGATGAAGATCCCAGGGCCAAACGGCGTCATCACTGTCACCGGGGACTTCAGGAAGTCCCTCGAGTGCACATCCGCGGGCAGCAGTTTGGCTGATTCCCAGGTGGTCGAAACGGAGAAGCGTCAGCTCAGCAAGGTGATTGCAATGGCTCAAGCGCAGAGCAAGAATCCACTGCCAGTCGGCCCAGCAAAGAGAGTAGATGAGGAATCGGATTTTCAGTCGGCCAAGGACAGCAAGAAGATCACCCTAGATCCCTCCGACTCAACCAAGTTTGTTGTAGTCGGAGCTGGACTTAGCAATAAATAGGAAAGCGGGCTCGTCGAGTTTCTCCGTGAGAATCGGGACATCTTTGCATGGTCTCTACAAGACATGCCTGGTGTTCCGAGAGAACTCGCCGAGCACAAGCTGCACATTCGGCCAGGCTCGAAGCCTGTCAAGCAACCCCTGAGACGTTTTTCTGAAGACAAGAGAAGGGCAATCGGGGAAGAGATTGCGAAGCTGCAAGCAGCAGGTTTCATCATGGAAGTGTTCTACCCCGAGTGGCTGGCAAATCCAGTCCTCGTCATGAAGAAGAACAAGACCTGGCGTATGTGTATAGATTACACTTGCCTGAACAAGGCGTGCCCGAAAGATCCGTTTGCTCTGCCCCGTATTGATCAAGTGATTGATTCTACGGCCGGCTGCGAGCTGTTGTCCTTCCTGGACGCCACTGCTGGCTATCACCAGATCAAACTTGCTGTGGAAGATCAGATAAAAACTACATTCATCACCCCTTTCGGGGCTTATTGCTATACCACTATGTCGTTTGGTTTGAAGAATGGAGGCGCCACTTATCAATGCACAATTCAGAGATGCACACACTCTCAGCTCGGCAGAAATCTCCACGTTTACGTGGACGACTTAGTGGTGAAATCGGCAAAAGGAATCACGCTGTTGGATGACCTCAGGGAAACATTTGCAAACTTGAGAACTTATCAGATCAAGCTCAACCCGGAGAAGTGCGTGTTTGGAGTCTAAGCTGGCAAGCTCTTGGGATTTCTAGTTTCCGAGAGAGGAATCGAATGCAATCCCGAGAAGATAGCGGCAATAGAGCGCATGGAACAACCCAAGACTCTGAAGCAAGTACAGAAGTTCACCGGTTGCCTCGCATCACTCAGCCGATTCCTCAGTCGGCTGGGTGAAAAAGCAATCCCGTTGTACCAATTGATGAAGAAGACAGAGAAGTTCACTTGGACCCCCCAAGCAAATGAAGCATTCCGAGAGCTGAAGCGCATGCTCTCCACGGCACCGATTCTGGCTGCCCCGATTGAGAAGGAGCCAATGATGTTATACATTGCGGCAACCAATCGGGTGATCAGTGCAGTTATGGTGGTGGAGCGGCCTGAGAAGGACAAGGCACAGCAAATTCAGCGTCCAGTGTATTACATCAGCGAAGTGCTCTCGGCATCCAAGCAGAACTACCCTCACTATCAGAAGATGTGCTATGGAGTGTACATGGCAGCCAAGAGATTGAAGCCATACTTTCAGGCTCACTTGATCATAGTCGTCAGCTCGGCTCCGCTGGCCGACATCATGGAAAGCAGAGATGCAACCGGAAGAGTGGCAAAATGGGCAATCGAAGTCGCTAGCCATGGCATCCAGTATGAACCGAGAACGGCAATCAAGTCACAAGCATTAGCCGATTTCCTGGTGGACTGGGCTGAAACTCAGTACATGCCGCAGCTACCTGTGTCGGATTTTTGGCGAATGCACTTTGACGGCTCCAAGATGAAGAATGGCCTAGGGGCTGGTGTGGTACTGACTTCACCAAGAGGAGATCAACTGCAATATGTGCTCCAGATTCACTTTGCAGCATCAAACAATGTCGCCAAGTACGAAGCCCTTGTGCATGGTATCAAGCTTGCCAAGGAAATCGGTATTCGGAATATTGAGTGCTTTGGTGACTCCGACCTGGTTGTACAGCAATGCTCAGGCACCTGGGATGCAAAGGACGCAAACATGGAAAGCTATCGCTTCTTGGTGCAGCAAATCAGCGGGTACTTTGAAGGTTGCGAGTTCCATCATGTGCCAAGAGCATACAACGAGGCAGCAGATGCGTTGTCCAAGCTCGGATCAACAAGGCAAGCTATCCCACCAGGTGTGTCTTTGGAGCACATCAAGAAGCCATCCATCATACCATCCCCAGAGTCTGAGTCCATTTTTATCTCGGAGACCGACCTTGAAGCATTGAAGAAGGAAAAAGAAGCTCAACCGGCACAACTTGCAACCGTGAAGAAGGAGTCCAGCGCCCAAGGTATCTCGGCAGCAACACCTGGGGCTGCCGAGTGCGAGCCAGGGGCTGCCAAAGGATGTGAGAAGAGCAAAGCTTTAGGGAAGCAAGCAGAGGCCGCGCCAGAAGGAACAACCTCCGAAGAACCAATGATATCAGAAGTTGCCAATTGCAATGATGAAGCTCCAGCTCAGAATGAGAAGTCGACACCAGGGGCTGCCGAATGCGTGACAGGCGCCGCAATCGGCAGTTCAGGGGCAGAAGAAGAAATGATAGAAGTCCAAGAGGCCGAGATCCAGGAGGCCAATGGCCAAGGAACTGTGATCCAAGAAGAAGTCCCACCCCATCATGCAGTGGTAATGGCAGTCGTCAGCGCGCCATCATGGGCATAGCCGATCAGAGATTTCCTAGAAGACGGAGTCCTCCCAGAAGACGAAGCAGAGGAACGGCAAATCAGCCGCCGATCTTGGGCGTACACAATAATCAACAATGAGCTAGTGCGCAAGAGTGCAACTGGTATCCTTCAAAGATGTGTAGAAGAGGACAGAGGCTTGGAGCTGCTCAGAGACATTCATCAAGGTGAATGCGGTCATCATGCATCAGCAAAGGCAATCGCCAGCAAAGCTTTCCGACATGGTTTCTACTGGCCGACTGCGCTTGCAGCGGCTGAGAATTTGGTGAAGTACTGCAAGGGCTGTCAGCGGTTCAAGGCAAGAAGTCATCAGCCAGCATCGGCGCTGAAGACAATCCAAATAGCATGGCCGTTTGCAGTATGGGGTTTGGACATGGTTGGACCATTCAAGAGAGCTCGCAGTGGCATGACACATCTTCTAGTCGCAGTGGACAAGTTTACCAAGTGGATTGAAGCCAGACCGATCAAGAAGTTGGATGGGCCGACTGCGGTTTGATTTGTGGCCGACATTGTGTGCAGATAGGGTGTGCCTAACAGCATCATCACCGACAACGGCACAGATTTTGCGAAGGGTGCACTGGCTCGATATGCATCTCAGCAGGGCATTCGGCTTGATCTGGCATCTGTGGCGCACCCGCAATCAAATGGTCAAGTCGAAAGAGCAAATGGACTAATCCTATCGGGTATCAGGCCCAGATTGGTAGAACCACTTGAGAGGGCACCCAGAGCATGGATTGAGGAGCTCCCCGAAGTACTGTTCAGTCTGAGGACAACACCAAACAGGTCGACTGGATTCACTCCCTTCTTCCTGGTGTATGGTTCAGAAGCAGTCATCCCATCCGACATTGAGTTTGATTCACCTCGGCATGCCCTATACACCGAAGAAGAAGCCAGATTGGCACGAGAAGACGGCATCGACCTCAAAGAAGAAGCTTGTCTGTTGTCCTTGTCCAGGTCGGCAGTCTATCAACAGAAGTTGCGGCACTACCACAGCAAGAAGATCCGTCCTCTCGCCTTCCGAGAGGGAGACATGGTGCTACGCCGAATTCAGAAGTCAGACGGACAGCACAAGCTATCCTCACCTTGGGAAGGGCCATTCGTCATCAGCCGAGCGCTCAAGAACAACTCCTATTATCTGATCGACTGCACCAAGGGCACTGAGCACAAGGACACATCAGGAGCAGAGACGGAGCGGCCGTGGAACGCCGAGTTGTTATGTCTGTTCTATAGCTGAGCGGCAGAAACTTATGTAAGCCATTCGGCAAACAATCAGTAAAAGTTATCATGCCTCTGAAAATGAGCATTCGATTACCTTTTCATAATTTCATTCGAAGAGCTAGCCTCAATCGGCGACGCTCAGTCATACCCGAGGCGTGTATAACACACCCGGGGACTGACCGACCACGAGGTCAAGCGAATAGGCCATCGAGGCACGGGGACTGCGGGCTGGCACTCAACTCGGCACTCAGCTCAAGCGCAAACCACTAAATGGTTTGTGGCATTGAGAAGGGCCGCATTTGAGGCAGCCGGCAGTACGAATTCCCGGGAAACAATTCGAAACGCGCCACTAAGGGCATATTCGATAAAACAAAGTCGCCGATTGCGCCGCGAACCAAGGCGTCGAGCCCGGTAGTGAGCAATCGGCGCCTACTGTCGCGGAATCCTTTGCGTTAAATCTTGTCGTGTAAAAAATGAAAAACTTATCGAACCTTGGCTGGTAAGCTACCTTTGATCCGATTGCGGACCGCATGACGGCAGCAAGGGTGACACGGTAGACATCCCCAAGTGCAGCCGATAAAGGAAACCGACAAAGACGCAAAGATTGATCGCACAAGTAAAAGCAAAGACCAAGCAATCGGATTGCATCAAAAGTAGCAGGCCCAAGGCCGAATATGTTCATTACATCGAGGTCACACCCAGTGGTTGTCGACAGAATTAAAATTATGTCTTACAAGCAGATAGTCGGAAGACAAAATAAGATAAAACCGATCCGGTATCGGCAAGCTACAACAAGTAACATAGTTGGCGGCATGGCTCAGGAAGTCGGAGGCACGGAGCTAGAAGATGGAGCAGTCGGATCCGATTGCGCTTCAGAAAATGTGGCACCAGTCTGCTTGGATCTCAGAGATGTTTGAGATGAGCCGCTATCAGAAAGCTCCTCGGCCAGGTACTCGTAGAGATACGGAGTGTACTCGTAGGGAGAGAACCAGTTCACCATAGTGCTGGCTAGCCGATTTACTTCGGTATAGGTCTTCTCAAGCAGATCAGAGGCATTTTCTCGGAGGCTGTAGAGTTGGGAGAGCTTCACCTGAGGGTACCAGCTCAGCACAGTTTGGAGGGCGGTTTCCGCGCCAGTCCGACCGCCAGAGTTCGGCAAGACGTCGATCCGACGTGGGATGGCCTTCAGGAGAGTCCTAGTCTGTTCGGTGGTAGCATTCGGAGCTTCCCCTTTGTCAGAGTCTTCTTCATCTTGTGCTTCAGCCTTGTCGGTCCCGGCGGAGGAACCAGCAGCATGTTTCATTTTTTGAAGGCCAACCTTAAGCTCAGTCGGTGACCACAGTGATTCAGCAATTTTCAGGATGCCGAGCTTGAATGACAAGGCAACTCCCTTGATAACAGGAATGCGGGCTTCGGTGCAGATTAGATATTCATGCCGAGTCCAGACGTTATCTTCAAGTTGGCAGGTGCCTCCGGCGGCAACAGTTTCTTCTCGGGATTTGGCAACAGCCGCATAGGCAGCTGCTTCAGACTCGGGCCAAGCTTCTGTGTCACGAAATAAAGTATGAGCAACAAGATAAAGGAGGAAAGCAATCGTAAAATGCACTCGGATGCAGGAAACACTCACCGCTAAGGAGGACGTCCATCTCGGTCATTGTCTCGCAGAAGCCTTTGGCTCGGCGGCGCAGTCGGGTGGTCTCTTCGTAGCTGCGTTTCTCCAGTTCTTCAAATTTGGCGATGTGTTCATCACGATCTCGCAGAATGGAATCGCGTGCAGCCACCGCTTCATCCCTCTCAGCTTGCAAGGCTTCTTGGGCGGCGACGGCGGCATCTCGCTCGATAAGGAGACCATCACCAGTAGCCGTCACGGCAGCTATGTCGGCCAGATGTTTTCTTTCGAGGGCAGCCATCTCAGAGCGAAGGCTTTGGATAGTCCGATTTAGATCAGTTTCTACCCCCTGCAGTCGGGTCGCTTCTTCCTTGGCTTTGGCGAGTGCTGGGCCATGTTGGTTGAGTTCTGCAGTCAATTCAGCAATTCGGCCCTGAAGGTCATCTACCATGGGAATAGAAGCTAGAGGAGAGCATAAAAGATATGAGACAGAAATGGTATAGAGGTTACCTCTCAGTTTAGTGATCTCGGCCGATTGATTGTTGACCTGCAGCTGGGCCTGGGCGAGAGTTCGGAGGCTGGCAGTGTAAGCATCAAGAAGCTTTTCGAAGACTTCGCACTTTTCGTCCATAACAGCCTGAGAAGAATAGTAAGAAGGAGTAGAGATACAGCAGTCAGCAGAAGATCCGATTCAATTGCAAGCAATCGGCCTGAATCTCGGGGACTACACCCAGTGGGTGCGCTTGCGCGCACCCACCGGAAGAAAAGTCTTCCGATTGAAGGGAGGCAGAAGATAAAGCAAAAAGTATGAAAGATTCGAACCGATTGCAACCAATCGGCCCGAATCTCGGGGACTACACCCAGTGGGTGCGCTTGCGCGCACCCACCGGAAGAAAGGCCTCCCGAGTAAAGGAAAGACACAAAAAGAAAGTCAAGAATTTACCGTGTGATGAGAGGTGAGCTGTTGGAGGTCCCGAGCAAGGGCGTCAGCGAACTCATTCACCCGCCTGAGAGTGCTCGTTAAAGGGTCCTGAGGGCGGTGTGAAGCGTCAGGTTCGGCGCCGACATGACGAGAGCGAGAGTATTCGGCCCGGAACTGGTCCACCGAGCGCATAAGAATTTCCGACGCAGAGGAGGTCGGCGTTGGCACTAAAGCTTGAGCGGCGGTGGAAGCAGCAGCGGGGATGGCTAGTGGCACCGGCGTCACCTGAGGGCCAGAAGTACTCGGTTGTGGTGGCGGCGCAGTCGGATGAGCTGAAGCGGAGGTGATAATTGCGACTGGCGGCAAGGTCGTCGTCGTCAGTGGCACGGGCAGAACAACCGGTGGCACAGTTGTGGCAGTCGGTGGCGCCGACACCACGATTGGCGGCGGGCTTGTCACCATCGGTGGCTCGAATGTGGCAGTCGGAGCAGGTGTAGTCGCGACAGTGGAGACCGGGTCGGAGCGGCGTGGTGGAGATGGGGCAATCAGATCGACCGATTGTGTTCCTCTGCCGCCAGGAGCTTCCCGATCAGCTGCGCTCTTGGAAGTCTTGGAGGCAACAGAAGAGGAAGAAGTCTTCTTAGTTGTCTCCAGGCGGGCCTTCTTGGCAGCGCGCTCGACGTCCTTGGAGGAGCGATGAGAAGCAGGCGGCCGTTTGTGGATGGCAGCGGCGGATGCGGCAGGAGAGATGACGACGCTGGTATGGACAGGAACACCAGCGTCGACGTCGTCAAGCCCAATCGGTTCCTTGAAAGAAGAAAGAGGAAGTGAATCAGTATAAAGAGGGACAGTAAAGTGCAAGGCGTGAAGATAAAAGCATACCCGAATGTTCTTGGTGCTCCAGAGGGCATCCGGCATCTCAGCGGGGCGACATCCAGCGGCGCCTAGGAAGTCGGCCTTCGGGTGGTCGTCACCTGGGGGTGTTTGCCTTTGCTGGCATTCGGCGTGGCTTTAGCAACCTTGCTGGGAGCAGTACCAGCGGAGGATCTGGTGGTCGAGGTGTGCTTAGCCGGCACCTTCGGAGGTTTGGCACGTGGAGCTGCATCAGAACCATCATCCTTTGAGACACTATCATCATCACTCCATTCGGCCAAAAAATGCTCAAGGGAAGGGTCAGGCGTACCCCCTTGAGCTGGCGGTTGGGTGTCGGTCCTCGTAGGGTCGGCGGCTCTGGCATCAGCGAAGTCGGCATCCATGAAGTCGGAGGATTCTCCGGAACACTCGTCGTCATCATCATCATCATCATCACCGGACTCGGCGGAAGGAACCTCGCCATTATACTCAAAGTCGGCGGGGTCATCCTCCGCGCGGTCGGGGGCATACACGCCAGCTTCCTGGCCGTCTTCCATCAGGTTGGACTGAATAAAATGCTGGAAAGAAGATAAAAGTAATCAGATAAGCTGAGAGAAAAAGCAATCGGAAGAAGAGGGCAATCGGAGCATACCAAAGGCGGTTTCTGCTGGCGAGTGAGGCAGTCAAGCCCGAAGCGGAAAGGGTCGGGCAAAGGGATAGATGTAATAGCCCTCACTCTGGCGCAGAGGTCTTCCTTCTTCACCCGCCACGTGCAGAGCCGAGTGGGATCTCGAGGACCCGACATATCGCACAGGCGGTGCACTCGGCGCTGCAGGGGGAGAATCCGAGCTTGAAGCCAAGCGGCTACCAGGTCGGTCGGGAGAAGTCCTTCTTGCTCTAGCTGGGCGACCCTGGCGACCTGGGCATCGACATCGCAATCTCCGACGCCATGCTTCAGCGACCACTGGTGCTTGTCAGTCGGCCGGGCGAGGGAGAACTCGGGAAGATTCAGGAGATCGGGCCCTTGGTCAGGTGACTTGACGTAGAAGAATGAGGTCTGCCAATTCTTGCATGATTGGACGATCTCGGGACTCTTGTACTTCGGCTTGCCGGCTGCGACAAGGCAACTGCCGCAGTCGGTCATGTCAGTCGGGTACGTCGGTTCGCCGCCTTCGATGGTGGAGGGCACCACAGTTCCCGTCCGAGCATTGTGAGCTCGGAGATTGAAGAATCGCTTCCAGAGAGCGATGCTTGGACGGCAGCCGAGATACCCTTCGCAGAGTGTCACGAAACCGGAAAGAATCATGATGAAGTTGGCTGCGAGGTGGTGAGGCTGCAATCGGTGGAAGTCGAGGAACCCGCGGAAGAAGGTGCTGGCGGGAAGGCCGAATCCACACTCGAAATGAGCGAGGAATACAACCCTCTCGCCAGCACGCGCGTTGGGCATGACCTCGACGCCGGGAATGCGCCATTCGATCTCCGCGGGCATCTTCCGGGCGCGAATTAGGGACTGAACGGCGCCGGCGGTGGCCTGAGAGCCTTTCCAGCATCCGCGGCTCGCCTGTGAGACGTCTCGCCGTGGCGCCATGGCGTTCGCGGGCGGAGAGAAGACGAGGGACGAGGAGCGCGAGAGCAAAGGAGAAGAGTTACCGCGGAGGCGGCGGAGCGCACGGGTCCGTGGCCGGAGCGGATCTGAAGCGCAGAGGTTGGGTCGCAGGAGCGGCAGAGAGCTTCGAGCTGGAGCGGCAATGGCGCAGAGGAGCGAGAGCTGGAGGTTGAAGATGGCGTTTGGGAGAAGGAAGGGGCGAAGGCCCTCCCCTGTGGCTTATATGGGCGGCGGGGGAGGGGAGTGGGATGCGCCTGCGGCTGTGTGGCTTGGTGTGGCCTAGGGCACAGGAAGGGCAACCGGCAAACCAGCGCAAAGAATCCTGGCGCAAAAGGCGAGGCGTGCGACGTGGGGGTCAAGACCTGCAGTTATGTCAAGTCGCGCGTGGGTCGTGGGTCCCGGCTCATTGATCACATCCCGGAAGAATCGGAGGTAACCGTTGGAATGAAATCGGCGAAAGATGTCTTTCTCGAAAAAGTGAAGACACGAATTGGGAGCGAACCAAATCCAATCGGACGAAAATTTGGCCAGCCGAGTGTGGTCTCCGAGTCGGTCGACGAACTCGGAATGACGCACTCGATGAGGCCATAGCAGTCGGAGGATATCAAGAGAGAGATTAAAAACTGCAATGGCCCCGCGGTCAAATGACCGTGGGACCTTTACAGCTTTAGGGGCTACTGTCGGGGGATTGGTACCCGGGTAGGCTAACCCAAGCGGAAGCAACCTTTCAAGACAAGGATGGACAGATTGGGTCGCAGCTGGGCCGAGCTGGGCAGATGTACGGCCGATTGCTCCAAGGAAATCAGTCGTACCGAATGCCAGCAGTCGGCCCAGGCGCAATCGGTCCACCCTTCCTTCACCAAGATGATCGTCCGGTTGGTCCGCAGCTGGGCCGAGATAGGCATTTGGAAGGCCGATTGCCCAGAGCAATCGACCTTACCAAGAACTAACAGTCGGCCCAGGCGCAATCGGAACAACCTATTACCCTTGGAGGAAGTCGACCCCGACACCAGTCGGGGGTATGATTACGAGGTCATAAATACCATATCCCGAGATATCTGGGTGGCAGGAAGGCCAAGTCATGTCGAAGATCTGGTGGAGATACGGTGTCGACCTCTCCGCCGATTCCGCGGACAGGGCGACAAGACCGCACCTCCTAGCTCCACTGTTCATCCCTAGGCCCTACGGGTCTACAGCATGGGCCGCCGCTCGTAGGCTCCGGATCACCCGGAGAGGAGCAGTCGGTGGGCCCAGGCCGATTAGAGGATGACGGCTGGGCCCATTCGGCAGTGAAGTTACCGAAGTACCCTGGACTCACACTATAAGAGCCAGGGTACCCCTCCTGTGTGGGGGACGACCCGCTCTAGAACACCATTACTCACATTCCCCTCAGTTCATTCACTGCTAGTAGTTGCTCCTTAGAGAAGCATGAGAGAGCCTTGCCCACAGCGGCGGCGCTCACCTTCCCCTGAGAAGATAGAGAAGCAATTATTGTAGCCAGAGCATTTATATATAAGAGATAAGAAGGAGTAGGGGTGTTATCTCTCCGGAGAGCCCCGAACCTGGGTACATCGTGGTGTCCTTCACCGTGCTTGTACTCAACCCGATTCCGGTACCATCGACATTCTCTCCCCCGCGTCTTCCCCCTCACTTTAGCCATCCCATGGCATCTGACGTCACATATCGACGACAGGCGCGCAGAGACTCGAATCCACTCTAGCGTCGTTTTGATGTATGCACGGTTCAACCGCGGGTCGCTGGCAGTTTGGGGCCATGACAAAACCTGTTTCGAGGGATGCTAAGCTGAAAGGGCCCAAGGTGTCGACTGGTCGAGCCTTGGTGAATTGCACTAGTCGCAAAAACCGCAGTAGCCCAATCAAACCCATGTCCCTCGACATGAATTTGGAACACTGGTGTCTAGCAAAAGTCATGCCGCTGCAGGTCTTACAGTGATCAATTGCCGCTAGTAAAGTTCGTAGCCTAGGCGCGTCCGCCGGCCTTTTTCTATCATGCATGCGCATGGAAAAGGTTGGGAGTGTGATGTCTACGCACGCTTCTATTCTTGTAGACTATGTTGGGCCTCCAAGCGCAGAGGTTTGTAGGACAGCAGCAATTTCCCTCAAGTGGATGACCTAAGGTTTATCAAACTCAGGGAAGTAGAGGTTGAATATGGTCTCTCTCAAGCAACCCTGCAATTAACATACAAGAAGTCTCTTGTGTCCCCAACACACCTCATACAACTAGGAGTTGTATAGGTGCACTAGTTCGGCGAAGAGATGGTAAAATACGAGTGATAGGTGTGGCAAAGCAAAGTAATATAAATCTGTAATAAAAAGTGCAGCAAAGAAACAAGTAACAAAAGTGAGTGCAAACGGTGTAACAATGATGGAAACAAGGCATAGGCTTCATACTTTCACTAGTGGCAACTCCCAACAACATTAACATAGTCTAATCACATGATATTTCCCATAAAACATGCAATGGAGACGTACTCAGAGGTCATTCCTTTGTGGTCAAGAGAGGACGAGAATTGTGTAGGGCTACAAAAGCACACCTCAGAGTTCGTAGTTCTCAATCTATGGATTTACCAATGTCACCGCGGCCATTCAAAGAGAGTACCACAATCACCACAACATATCTAAAGGATAGTCAAAGACAAGCACCAAAATACTCTCAATCTTCAATCCACACACAAAAGAGGAAATCACTCATGAAAATATTCTTCTAACCCATGTCCAATAGATCGCTGTCACCATGGTCTCGGGGATTATACTAGATAGGATCAAGTGAGTACATCAAATCCAATACATAGAAGAAGGGGAAACATCATGGGATCATCCTAGATTAACATAGCCAATGATCACAACAAAGATCACATCACGGGAGAGAGAGAAACCACATAGATCAAGATACAAGCCTTAACCCCGAGGGGGAACTACTCACACATGGACATGGTGAGAGGGAGAGTTGTTGATGGAGAGATGCAGCCCAGAGAAGATGAAGGAGGCGGCGGCGACGGCGACGGCGACGGCCACGGCCACGGCCCTTGGGGGCAGCGGCCCTTGGCCCCTTCTTCTTCCTTGGAGATGGTGCTTCTGTGGAGATTGATCTCCCCCTCAAGACGGCTGCCAAGGGGGAGGAATTTTCGTGGTGCCCTTTGACCTAGGTTTCCTCTCTTTATATAGACTCTAGGATTCCCGTCATCCACATTACGTCTTCTGTATTTCGGGGTTTCTCGAAGCATACGAACTTCGATTGGGCCTAATTTTATGTCTAGATCCACCAGAAAAAAATTCCCTACAACTTTGTAGTATTAAGTTTTTCCGTTTGAGGCCGTATTCTAGCGTTTCCGAGGCGATCTTTAAAACCTGTCTGGTGGGGACAGATTTCGGGAGAGTTAGAGTCCAACTCCTAAAAGGCTCCTTTTTGTGATTTTTCCTTTATCCAAGTAATTTACTACACATAAATTACAAAAACAAGAACTTGTGCACTTTTGCAACCATTAATAGGTTAGTTCCAAAATATGTTATAAAAAGATATGAAATTGTATCAAAATCATAGCAATATCACACAAAACATGCATGGAGCAAGCAGAAATTATAGATACGTTTGGGACGTATCAACATCCCCAAGCTTAATTCCTGCTCGTCCTCGAGTAGGTAAATGATCACAGCATAATTTCTGTGGTGACATGCTAGCAACCATATAAGAACTTTAAAAAGTAAAGCAATCAAGGTTAGAGATTCAATTCAAGTCATAACATGCAAGAGTCTATATTAGCATTGAAACAAGTAACAAAAGAACATTAGGTGCAAGAGCTCTCGCTGTACGTGACTCGAATGTCTCCAAATGGTGTTTGCGTGCAAGAAGGGGGATATGGAATACGAGAAAAATATTTGTTTGTTGAGAACTCAATCTACTAAAGTTTCACACTTGGTCTTTTTCTGGAATCTTATCTTGACTCGTCCCCAGATCACTAGCCAGGTACAAGTCAATTTGATCCACTCCTTTTTCAATATTTTGAGCACTCATGCAACGGATGAGCGTAAGCACGAGAGTTGACACTTAGGATGGCAAAGAGAGAAGTACGGAGGAGGAGGAGAAAGACAAAAAAGAATGAGAAAGGCTCACATCAATGAGGACAATCATATGCAAGAGATGCCAAATGATAGATATGATGTGAGGAGTAGGGATTGCCATGCAACGGATGCACATATGAGCTAAGAAGCTCTCCAATGGAACTAGTGGGGTGCATCTAACTTGCTCGCTCATGAAGACCTAGAGCTCGTTTGAGGAGGCTCATCCTTGGAATATGCAAGCCAAGTTCTATAGTGTGAAGGTCCCCACATAGCTATATGCATAATGATCATCTCTATGGAGTACAAGGATATAAATGGAGTACTAGTGTGGATCTCTCAAAAGGATAGTAGTGTTGCCCCTTTCTCTCTTTTTATTTCTTTTTCTCTTTTTCTATTTTTTTGTATTTTTTTGTGGCCTCAATGGGTCTTTCTATTTTACTCTCATTTGTCCTCTTTGGGATCTTTTATTGTGTCCACTTTGGGATCTTTTCTTCACTTAAGGGCAACACTCTATTTTACAAGAAGGTAAAGGAGATCTTTCACACTTTACAAAGTACTCGAAATCATAAAGAAGATGTAGCTATCATGATGTATGCAATGTATGTCGCTGCCAGTGCAGCAGGAACATGTATGACATGAAGATCAAGTCATGAAGAGGTGGATGTTGCATGACAATATATCTCGGAAAGGCTATGGAAATGCCTTGATAGGTAGGTATGGTGGCTGTTTTGAGGAAAGATATAAAGAGGCTTATGATGACAGAGCGTATCGTGCCAAGGGTTTGGATGTACCGGCGAAGGTGGACACCAACTCTCGGAGTGAGAAGAAGGCAATGCACGGCACGGGAGAGGCTAGCAAAGTATGGGAAGGTGGAAGTGTCAACTTTCAATACTTACATTAGTCCGAAGAAATCATGCACTTATTATTGGTAACTCTCAATCTAATAAGGAGGTTCACAAAGAGACAAGTACCCCGAGGAGGAGTGTATGGGGGTTTGTTTATCCTTGCGCATCCTCGACTCATGGTACGTGAGTGTACTCTAATATTCGATCCCTCCAAAGATTAGTGATCCATCTAGTAGTTTAGAGTTCTCAACTAGTTTTTGTAGGTTTTGAAAATACACACGGATTGCCCAAAATACGACACCTATCACTAATAGGCTAGATCTCTTGACACCAAAAGTTCAGACATTACTCACATCAATACCTCAAAACTATTACAAGTTACTCCTAGAATTAAATAGAAACCTCAATTACCTACTTTCAAGACAAGACATAACTCAGTGCAACAACCAACTCTCTTAACAAGATAAACATGAAAACTAAAGAGAGTTCCATCAACAACTAAACAAAAGCCAAGGCTCTTGCTAAACACAAACTAAGACTAAAACTAAACATGGCAGCAGCTACGAAAAGATAAAGAACACACAACAGCAAAAAGATAAGCAGGAAAAATCCTATGATGTGTTCTAGATTTTGAAAGTGGAGCGTGTTTCTCTCCCACACAAAGTAAGATAGGATCTAACTTGTTATGAACAGCAGGCAAAGCTAAATAAAAGTAAAAATAAAACCTAAGAGCGAGACGCTCCAAGCATAGCACATAACGCATGAAGTGATAAATATAGTGAGACGAAGGACGAACTGATGATTGTTGATGGAGAAGGGGATGCACGGGGGCATCCCCAAGCTTAGACGCTTGAGTCTCCTTGAATATTTATTGGGGATGCATGGGGGCATCCCCAAGCTTGAGCGCTTGACACTCCTGGATCTTCTTTCATCATCTTCCATCGCACACTTGAAAACTCCCTTCATACACAACTCATCATAAGCTGATTAGAGAGGTTAATACCCTTAATAAATAATTTTTACCCACTGGATATAAAGATATTCTTGAAGAGCTACTGTTTCTCAAGATTGCCAAAAAGTTTTTGCAAAGAAAAAGCAAGCTTAAGGTTTGCAAAAGTTAGGAGAGACAAAACGTGGCAGAATCTTTGAAAAACAGAACAACAGGTAGTAAAGAATTTTTTAGGGGTACTTCTGCAACTCGAATCAAAAAACTCAAAACAGACGCTCGAAAGTCAATTGTATGGAGCACTCTGTCAAAAAATCAGATCAAAAAGATGATCTGGTGATTTTAGGCTAATTTTTCCGTCCAAGGACATAATCTTTTTTCTGGAGAGCATGTCACAACTTTTGAACTTTCTTGCAATCGGAGGCTAGACTTGGCACAAAAATTGAAAATAAAGATACAATGATGTTGCTACAGTAGTAACAATCATCAAGACCACTAAAAACTGAAAGTAAAAACTCAAACTAAAGATAACAAGGGTTGTCTCCCTAGAGCTCTTTCTTTATAGCCATAAAGATAGGCTTAAGATTTTTAATGATGCTCTCATAGGAATAAGGAATAAGAGTTGAAGAACAAAAGAGAGCATCAATAAGCAAATACCAAACACATTTAAGTCTAACATGCTTCCTATGCAAAGGGATCTTGTAGAGAAATAAGTCATTGAAGCATAAAGATATTAGCATAGGAAGGCAAAATAAGTGCAACTTCAAAACCTTTAACATAAAGAGAGGGAATTTGACATTATTGAAATATCTATAAGAATGTGTTCCCTTCTCATAATAATTTTCAGTGGGATCATGAATAAACTCAACAATATAAGTATCACATAAAAAAATTGTTACCATGATCCACATGCAAAAGGGTACTCTTACTCTCCACATAAGCATAATCTTTCTCATTGGTACTAGTGGGAGTAGGACTATCATAAACAACTAGAACACTATAGATTAATTGTGTATTAGAAAGATGGTGTTCAACAAGGGAGTAATTCCCTCCATGATCATGACAAGTTTCATAAGGATAATTTCTCCTTATGTCATAGGTACCTTTATAATCGCTAAAAATAGGAGTTATAACATCATCGTAGTAGATAAGAGCATTATCATTGCTAGAAACTATATTTGTAAAAATGTTGTCTTTTTTCTTACTAGCAAAAGAATTATCAATTACCACATCACTAATGGGTAAAGGACTTGCAATCCTATCATCCCCAAGCTTGGAGCTTTCCATATCATCACTCTCAGAGTTGGTACCAAAGAGATTTTCAAGGTCATAAGTAGCATTATCATCATTTTCCCAATCACAAAAAGTAACATGCATATCATAATCAAAATCATCTTCAATAGTACCTATAGACTTATCTTCAAGATAATAATGAATGCAATCAAGCTCACCATCCTCCATAAATTTATGTCCGTTGGGATAAAAATCGATGCGAGGAATATGCTCAGGCCAGGTTGTTACCCATTCTTCTTCCTTCCTGCTCCTCTTCCTCCTCCTCTTCTTTTTCTTCTTCTTCACCTTAGGAAGGAGTGGTTGGAGGGGAAGTTTCTCCACATATCCTGGTTTATCATTAGAAACAATAGGGGAAACTTGGGAGAAACTCTCCTTTTTTTAGTAGAAATATAAGAGACATTTTTATACTTTGGTAGAGTTCCCTCCTTTATAATCTTACTTATGTAATCATTCTCATGGAAATTAACAACACAATAGAGATGGCATTTCTGCAAAGTGTTATTTATTCCCAAAGCATGACCATCTAGCCAAGAAGTCTTTTCTGATAACTCTTCACACATCAAAAATAACATAAGCTCATCATAAAGATCAGGGGTGATCATGTCATCACACAACTGGCTAACAGTTCTGTTTTGAAAGTACATGCCCTGAAAATTGAAGTGACCCTTTATGCAGCAAAGTTCATAAGTAAAAGGACAAAGGTCACACAATTCTCTAGCAATTTCATTTAAATCTCTAACCCAAGTGATTGTTCTTTCATGCTTATGTTGCTTACAATACTTCTCTTCTTCAATCATAGGCCTTTCACAAGGTCTATCCACTCCACAAAAATTAACATGCTTATATAAAACTTCATTTTCAGGAATTGGATCATGCATGTTGCAATCATCATTAACAATTTCATTTTCTTTGCAAATCTCTTTAAAAGGTTCATGATGCTTGATCGAATTCTCCTTAGGCATATTAAGATGTGAAGCAAAAGATTTGAGGAAATCAACAAGGAGTTGAGAATCAAGCCCAAACTTAGCACTAAATTTATTAAAACTTGCAGTTTCAACAAAGGACTTAATGCAATCATACTCATAAATTATACCTGACTCTTTACCTTTGTCGATCTCCCAATCTTGAGTATTGTGTTGGATTCTTTCAAGGAGTTCCCATTTAGCATCAATCTTTTCGTTTGTGAAAGAACCCATCGAGGAAGCATCGAGCAAGTCTTTATCCCATCGAGATAGCCTTGCATATAAATTAGTAATAATCATATCTTTGGGGAGCCCATGGTTAGGACATTTTAGCATCAAAGTTTTCAGTCTCCCCCAAGCTTGAGCTATGCTCTCTCCGTCATGAGGATAGAAATTATAAATATAATTCCTATTCTCATGGACTTCATGAAGAGGATAAAACTTGGAGTAAAAGAGAGACTGGATCTCTTCCCAATCACGTAGGTGAGAATCATCTAGTAGCCTATACCATTCCAATGCTTTTCCTTTCAGTGACAAGGCAAATAATTTCTTCATGACTTCACCTCTTGTCAAACCTGAAATCTTAATTAACTCACACAGTTCTGTAAGTTTCAACAAATGAATACTAGGATTGACTGTCCTATCATAACAATCATTAATAATTATTTCAACTATCCCAAGTGGTATTTGAAACGGGATACATTTGGTAGGTGGCGGAGACTTCTCTACCACAGGTGTGGCAAAGCGGTCTCCCCGAAGCAGCGAACTAAGATTGCAGTTTTCCATAAACCTAACTAGTGAAAATAAAAACAAGAAACAAAAAGATTTAATTCCAGAATCTAAAGATATACCTTCAAGCACTCACCTCCCCGGCAACGGCGCCAGAAATAGCTTGATGTCTACGCACGCTTCTATTCTTGTAGACTATGTTGGGTCTCCAAGCGCAGAGGTTTGTCGGACAGCAGCAATTTCCCTCAAGTGGATGACCTAAGGTTTATCGAACTCAGGGAAGTAGAGGTTGAAGATGGTCTCTCTCAAGCAACACTGCAATTAAGATACAACAAGTCTCTTGAGTCCCCAACACACCTAATACAACTAGGAGTTGTATAGGTGCACTAGTTCGGCGAAGAGATGGTAAAATACGAGTGATAGGTGTGGCAAAGCAAAGTAATATAAATCTGTAATAAAAAGTGCAGCAAAGAAACAAGTAACAAAAGTGAGTGCAAACGGTGTAACAATGATGGAAACAAGGCCTAGGCTTCATACTTTCACTAGTGGCAACTCCCAACAACATTAACATAGTCTAATCACATGATATTTCCCATAAAACATGCAATGGAGACGTACTCGGAGGTCATTCCTTTGTGGTCAAGAGAGGACGAGAATTGTGTAGGGCTACAAAAGCACACCTCAGAGTTCGTAGTTCTCAATCTATGGATTTCCCAATGTCACCGCGGCCATCCAAAGAGAGTACCACAATCACCACAACATATCTAAAGGATAGTCAAAGACAAGCACCAAAAGACTCTCAATCTTCAATCCACACACAAAAGAGGAAATCACTCATGAAAATATTCTTCTAACCCATGTACAATAGACCGCTGTCACCATGGCCTCGGGGATTATACTAGATAGGATCAAGTGAGTACATCAAATCCAATACATAGAAGAAGGGGAAACATCATGGGATCATCCTAGATTAACATAGCCAATGATCACAACAAAGATCACATCACGGGAGAGAGAGAAACCACATAGATAAATATACAAGCCTTAACCCCGAGGGGGAACTACTCACACATGGATATGGTGAGAGGGAGAGTTGTTGATGGAGAGGTGCAGCCCGGAGAAGATGAAGGAGACGGCGGCGACGTCCACGGCCACGGCCCTTGGGGGCAGCGGCCCTTGGCCCCTTCTACTTCCTTGGAGATGGTGCTTCTGTGGAGATTGATCTCCCCCTCAAGACGGCTTCCAAGGAGGAGGAATTTTCGTGGTGCCCTTTGACCTAGGTTTCCTCTCTTTATATAGACTCTCGGATTCCCGTCATCCAGATTACGTCTTCTGTATTTCGGGGTTTCTGGAAGCATACGAACTCCGATTGGGCCGAATTTTATGTCTAGATCCACCGGGAAAAAATTCCCTACAACTTTTTAGTTTTAAGTTTTTCTGTTTGAGTCCGTCTTCTAGCGTTGCCGAGGCGATCTTTAAGACCTATCTGGTGGGGACAGATTTCGGGAGAGTTAGAGTCCAACTCCTACAAGGCTCCTTTTTGTGATTTTTCCTTTATCCAAGTAATTTACTACACATAAAGTACAAAGACAAGAACTTGTGCACTCTTTCAACCATTAATAGGTTAGTTCCAAAATATGTTATAAAAAGATATGAAAGTGTATCAAAAGCATAGCAATATCACACAAAACATGCATGGAGCAAGCAGAAATTATAGATACGTTTGGGACGTATCAGAATGAAATCACTCTTCGGCAAGTCTCAGCCCGGCCGATCTTCGCAGCGGGGTCTTACCTACACGCTAAGCTTGTGTGGCATCTGGGCACAGTGTATCGTGTTCCAGGAATATGTATTTTTATTGAGGCGTGGAGCCTAGTAGATAATGCACCCACTTGGAATAAACAATCAAGTGGGTGGTTTCAGCGGTCAGTCGTGGAGATTTTCCGAGTGCTCGGGTGTAGAGGGATATTTTCTCGGGAGGTCGTCGAGTGCTTGAGTATATATAGAGTTTTGCGAGTAATCAGTCGAATATCGCTTTTGCTCTCGGGGTGAGGGAGCACCCGATACTCCAGGACCGCTCGAGCTGGCGAGTGCAGGTCTGCTCATCTTGCGTCATGGTGAGGGAGCACCCGAAACTCTCGTGGGTGCGAGTAATCACTCGAGCACGTTTTCTTCTAGGTGAGGGAGCACCTGAGACTCTCGTAGGTGCGAGTGATCACTCGAGCACATTTTTTCTTCTGGGTGAGGGAGCACCCGAAACTCTCGCAGGTGGATACACTCCCGATGGGAGTTAGATATATTTGAAAAATGTATTTAAACTATGCAGAAAACGGTGCTTGCAAGCTGCCTCTTCTGCACACTGCCCCTTTGATTTACCTCTTGTTTGGTGAAGATAACTATCTCCTTGCTGGAGGGCCGTCAAAAGATGCTCTAGCTGCTAACCGTCATGTCTTCATGACCGGTCATAATGATGGCTTTTGGTGGCGTGCTGCAGCTGCCTGTTGAGTTATCAATGCGCACATTGAAAACGTGCGAGATTTGACGCGTCCAGCACACTGTGCCGCCCGTGTGAAGGCATCTTTGCCTCGGAATTCGAATCGCCCAGCATGCTTGGTCTTTGATTTAATGGCTCCCGACGTCTGGGCTTCTATGTGGGGTTTGTGCTATAAATAGGCCCCTTCTTTTTCTTCTAACAGCGGTATTCGTCCTTTGCTCATTTTGCTCCTTTTTCTCTTCCTCTTTTCATGGCGCCCAAGCGTGGAGCTGGTATGACTGGCCGTGGTCGTACTCCACGCTCTTCTCGAGGTGGTCGTCATGGTGCAGCGTTGGTGCATTCCTCTTCTTCCTCGGAGGAGGGTGTTTGGTGTTATGACTTTCTCCTGCACGTCCGTGGCCGGGGCGCTGCTCGCATTCTTCTTCCTTCTGCATTTGCTTCCATTGTTTCTGAACGTGACCTTGATGGCTTGCTGCTTCGTCTTCAGGGGTGCGCTCGATCTCCTTCTTATATTAAGTTGGAGATCGATAGTTCCCGCTTGATTTTTCTTGGCTTTGGCTGGAAATCCTTTGCTCGTCGGTTGAACTTGCGTGATGGTGACACTCTTTGTTGCCGTTTTGATGGAAAAGACACTCTTGTCATCCGTGCTTTTGACCCGAGAGGCAACCGCATTGATCCATACTGGCCAGAGACAAGCAGCGATGGTTCTGACAGGTCAAGGAGTCCGTTGCCTGCTTCTTCAACTGCTTCCTCTTCCGGTGGCTCTTCGGGTGCTTATGTTGAGCCATCTTCAACTGCTTCCCTCTCCGGTTCTGAAGAGGATCTCGACGTCAAACCACCGGTCAAGCGGGCGCGCCAGGCGACCTTGTAGAACTGGAGGCGGCAGCGTCATCTTCGCCGGCAGCTCGGGTGGAGCTGGAGAAGAAGCTAGTGGAGCAGGAGAAGAAGCTGGTGGAGCAGCGTCTTCAACTGCTCTGCAAAAAAGTCGAGCTTCACCTTTTGTTATGTCATTGACATTGTGAGCCTGTTGCTTCGACTCCTCCTTTGTCTGTGATGATGCTTTGTCTTGGTGCCAATCATCCCAGCATGGGCACTCATGTAGAATTCATAATTCCTTGGGTGATTGATGATGTAGGATTTATTGGCTGCTTGTGCCTTTTGTAACCATATTAGTTCTCCATGTAATGAGGATTGCCTTCGAGCAATCAGAGCTGCCTTCTATCCAATGTGCTTTCGAATCTTTGTACTAAGAGTGATATTTGGGTCCTTGTAATGTGAATTGTGCTTGGGGCTTTGTAATGGAATATGTCTTCGAGTCCTTTGCAAACGAGAGTTGTCTTCGAGTCCTTGGCGGTCGAAAGCTGTCTTCAAGTCCATTAGAACTTCGCTTTGTGGGTTCTATCGGGTGCGCGACAGCGCTCCCGATGGGAGTAGCCCCCGAGGCTACGTTTGAGTCGAAGAGTCGAACGTGGGCTGAGATCTGTTTCCTTTGTCATTCTTCCATTGTTTCCTGTCTTTTATCGGGTGCGCGACAGCGCTCCCGATGGGAGTAGCCCCCGAGTCTTTAGGTGATCGTTGGCGATTGGGTGAAGACTTAATGTTTGTCTGCGTCCTGCGCTCCGTCCGTATTTCTTCACAGTACAGGGTGTTCCATCTAGTTGTAGCCGTGTCTTTCCCTTTGCTTCCGAACAGAGTTTCAATGGGTGATGCTTGTCGATGGGTTTTTGCTTGGTCCCTTTTGAGCTTTGGGCTGCGTGAGCTATGACGATGTCTCTCGGGAGGAGTTGTTGCAACCGAGCCCCCGAGTGCTTTTGAGAAAGATCGCGATTGCGACGATAGCGTCTCTCGGGGTGTTTTTGTGCTCAAGCCCCCGAGTGCTTTGGCAAGAGATCGCGATTGCGACGATAGCGTCTCTCGGGGGGTGTTTTTGTGCTCAAGCCCCCGAGTGCTTTGGTAAGAGATCGCGATTGCGACGATAGCGTCTCTCAGGGGGTGTTTTTGTGCTCAAGCCCCCGAGTGCTTTGGTAAGAGATCGCGATTGCGACGATAGCGTCTCTCGGGGGGAGTTTTTGTGCTCAAGTGATACGTCTCAAACGTATCTACTTTTCCAAACACTTTTTCTATTGTTTTGCCCTCATTCTTGCATGATTTGGACGAAACTAACCCGGACTAACGTTGTTTTCAGCAGAGCTGCCTGTATGGTTTTATTGTGTGCAGGAAAATGGATTTTTAGACGTTCCAGAAAATTCCCAGAAAAATACCAGAAAATCCACGCACCCGAAGGAGCCAGAAGCCAGAAGTGGGACCAGAGGGGAGTCCTGGGGGCCCCAGGCGCCCCCCTGGCGCGGCCAGGGGTGGGACCGCGCCCTCTAGCCACCTGGGCGCCTCCCCCTCCTCTGGTGCCCTACCGAGACTCCTATTTATCCCCGTGACGAGAAAACCCCATAACAGAAGTCGCTTTTCCAGTTTCCGTCGCGGAGCCGCCGCCACCCTCTGTTCTTCTTCGGGAGGGCTAATCTGGAGGCTGATTTGGCCTCCGGAGAGGGGAGATCGTCGCCATCGTCATCACCACTCCGTCCATCCTCCATGAATTCTCTTCACATGTGTGAGTAATTCCCTGCTGTAGGCAAAGGGGGTGGTAGGGATTGGATGAGTTTGATCATGTAATAGTTCGTCAGATTGTTGGGGGCATGTTGCCTATCATCTAGATTGGTGTTTATCTTCTTTGCTTCAACTTGTTGATCTTAATGCTTGTCACTTTGGGCCTGAGTGCCATGTTTTCAGATCTGAACCCTATGTGTTTTCATGAATATATTTGTGTTCTAGATCCTATCTATGAGTTGTATGCACCTATTATGGTCCGGAACCGGCGATCCCAAAGGTGACAGCTTGGGACACCAAAGGGGATGGTCCATAATTTGAGGATTCCGTGTATCCATTGAGTTTATTTCTTTGTTCCGGTGCTCTTTGACAGGAGCACCTTAATCTCCATAAGTTCCTTTTGGCCCCGTTTGTAGCGGGATGGTAGGAAAAAATATGGTGTGCAAGTTCTTATTGCAAGCACGCACAACTACCTACGGGATACATGCCTAATGTTTGATATTTGCCTAGATGATCATTGCTTTTCTGTGTGCCTTGCCCCGTGTTAGAATCTATTATATGTTCACTCTCATCCATGCAGCGCCCAACCATCCATCTCCCTAGCCTACAGTGTTTTCAATCCTGTTGGTCATTAGTTGTTACTTTTGCTATTTACTTTTGTTGTTGCCACCGTCACTATCATATTACCATTACCACTTTTCTATTGTTGGAAGCAAGTATATTTTAGGTGCGGTTGAATTGACAACTCAACTGTCAAAGCTTATAAATACTCTTTGGCTCCCCGCGTGTCGAATCAATAAGTTGGGTTAACTTACCCGCGAAGACTATCTCGATCCCTTACGCCTGTGGGGCATCAAGCAGCGTTTTCTGGCGCCGTTGCCGGGGAGCATAGCAATATTTACAAGTCTACTTGAAGTATCCTGCCTGCTGCACATCATCCGCTATGGGTAAGAAAGGAGACCCCAAGGTTCCGATCTTACCATCCCGTACAAGAAAAGGTACTGTTCTGAACACTAGTGCTACACTTGATTCACCTTCTGTTATGGGTAAGTTTACTTCACCACCACTACATGATGCTTCTATTGAGTCAGTCACTATGGCCGATACTTTTGATGATGCTTCCAGTACTCTTGATGATTCTACTTTTCTTGGTCACTATATTGAAACTCAGACTGCTAAGGCTGCAGCAGAATCCAAGACCAAGACCCCTGCTACCTATATTCCTACCTGCAAAACCTTTGGTTACCCATGCTTAGATGACCTCAAGGAGAGAATCCTTGATGATGATTATGTTACTCTTGATGATGATTTTTGCAGGGAACTCAGAGAGTGTGTCGACTCTGACCCTGGTGCTGTTAAGGAGTTGCTCAAAAAGCACTCCATGAAGAACAAAGTTATTCCTGATTCTCAATTTTCCACGTCACCTATATGCATCACTGATCCTGATTATGATTTCTCTGTTGATCTTTCACTTATATCTACAGTCGAGGCTGACCCCTTTTATGGCAGAGAAAATGATGATGCTATAGCACACTTGACCAAACTCGCTGATCTAGGTAACCTATTCACTACTGATGAGAAGATACGAAACTTCTATGTGGCCAAGCTTTTTCCTTTTTCTTTGAAGGAAGACGCTAAATCATGGTATGATGCACTACCCTATGGTTCCATTAAGAGTCCTTAGGACTTAGTTCAATTCTTTGTTGATAAATATTTCCCAGCTCATCTGCAACATGCTGCTTTGCAAAGAATCTATAACTTTAAACAATTGCAGGATGAGCACCTCCCTAAAGCTTGGGGGAGGTTTTGTGATTTACTTAAGGTTATGCCGGGACATGGAGTCCCCAAGAATGAACTGCTTGATATATTTTACGCTGGTTTAACCGATGAATCCAGATCCTACCTGGATAGTTGTGCTAGTTGTGTTAACAGGGAAAGAACGCCGGACGATGCAGAAGAATTAATGTGCAAACTTTCCAAGAATTATGAAGATTGGTCCGTTCCTGAACCACTTCTACCACCCAAAAAGAGGGGCATGCTTGTTCTGAACCCCGAAGATATGAAAGAAGCAAAGAATTCTATAAAGGAGAAAGGTATTAAAGCCGAAGACGTGAAGAATTTACCGCCTATTGAGAAGTTGTGTGAGCCTACTACTCACCCTCTCTTGGTAGAGGTACACTCTCTATTAGACTTTACTGAAAGTGACATCCCTAAAGGTAAGCCTCCCGACCAATGTTTGGATGAGCTTGATAATTTTATTGTTAAGAAATACCATTTTAATAGGAAGTTACAAAGTCAGTTGCATGATAACTCTCTTGCTATCAAAAGTTTGTGTGATGTTCTATAAAGAACAGTTAATGATGTTAAATGTCTTGTTAAGCATTTTCATATGGTCCAAACTCAGCTTGAACAAATTTCTAATGTGCAAAAAGATTTTCTTGCTAATAATGCCAAACAGGACATACAAGCTTATGGCATCAAAACTAGAGGTGGAACACACACCCAGGACCCGCTCTATCCTGAGGGGCATCCAAAGAGGATCGAGCAAGATTCTCAAGTACAAGAAGAAGAGGAGAATGTTAGCTCTCCAAGGAAGAAAAAGAAGAAGAAGAAACACAAGGAGGCTGACAAACCTAATGATCCTATTACAAGTGAAAAGCCAGCTGTTGATCCTAACAGCATATCTACCTTCGATGCTGAAACAGAAGACGATGCCGAGCCTGAATAAAAGGGCAAGGAGAAGGGTGATTCTCCCGAGGTAAGAGAAGAAGAAGCACCCGATAAACGCAAGAGGTACTCTAGAGAAGACTTCATCGCAAGAAGACATGGGAAGGAAAGAGAACCATGGATACAGAAACCCATGCCCTTTCCAGGTAAGTCCCTCAAATCTAAAGAAGAAGAGCATTATAATAAATTTTGTGAATGGATGAAACCTCTTTTTCTTCAAATCCCTTTGACTGATGCTATTAAGTTACCTCCCTATTCGAAATATATGAAAGATATTGTTACTAATAAAAGAAAAGTTCCTAATGAGGCAATATCTACTATGCTTGCTAACTACTCTTTCAGTGGCAAGATTCCTAAGAAGCTCGGCGATCCAGGTATACCCACCATTCCTTGCTCCATAAAGAATAATTACATCAGAACTGCTTTATGTGACCTTGGTGCAGGAGTGAGTGTTATGCCTTTCTCTCTTTACAAGAGGCTTTGTTTAGAGAAACTAATCCCTACAGATATCTCTCTTCAGATGGTTGACAAGTCAACAGTTGTCCCCATTGGTATTTGTGAGGATGTTCCCGTTGAAGTTGGTAACTGTTTGATCCTTATAGATTTTGTTGTGCTTGACATGCCCGAGGATGGGAGCATGTCCATTATTCTTGGTAGACCTTTTCTTAACACCGCATGTGCTATCATTGATTGCAATAAAGGAAAGGTCACTTTCAACGTTGATGATAAGGAACACACGGTGTATTTTCCAAAGAAGATCGACAAGAGGCATGGCCTTAACTCTATAGAGAATATCGAGACCGTGAAGATTGGAGAATGGGACTGTCCACTACATGTGCACCACAAATACAAAACCATTATGGTGGGGACAATGTCCATTAAAGTAAAGGTGCAATGATCACTTCATAAGAGGGGAGACTTTTTGTTCTATATATCGCCAGTTTGTTGGTAAGACTTGATCAACCTTACTATTGAGCTTGTTTTATATAGGTAAAAAGTTAAGCTTGTTATGTTTTCATTTGCTTTAGCATTCATTCTTTTTGCTGTACCAAGTTTTTATGTTTTTGAAGCTTCACAATACTAATCACCGCTTTAAGTTTTCAGAAAGTTTTGCAGCTTTTTGAACTCCGAGAAATTTTCAACAGTGAAGTTTTCAGAAAAATTCCAGAAAAATAAAAATAAAAATTTCCATGCCGGGAGTGACCCAAAGGCACCTGGGGCTGACCAGGGGGGCCACCAGTGGCCCAGGCGGCCAGCTGGCGCGGCCTGCCCCCTGGCCGCGCCCACAGGGCGCCTGGGGCCCACAGGCCCCACTTCCAGGTATGTCTTATTCCTCCTCCTTCTTCTCTCTCCAAAAACACGAGTTCTGCACTTTGTTCTTGCGTTCTTGCTGTTCTTGGAGGCGATTTTCGATCTCTCTCTACAGCCCACCATTTGAGCTGAATTTTTGAGCAAATACTCCCTGGTATGTAACTCCTTCACCCCTCCAATTAGATTTTTGATTGGTGGCCTCATTTTTGAGTATTTAGTAGCTCTTGGTGCTGTTTTTATGAGCTTGCATGCATGTGTAGAATTTTATTTTCCAAGTTTTGATGCAAGTTTATGCCTTAGGTAAGTGAGTTGAGTAGTTTGCCTTAACTCACTTTGTTTAAATCCTTGTTTTTGTAATTTGTTAAAAATTTCATAAATGAGTTTGCTAGGAAGAGCAAAGGGGTGGCTTGGGAAGAAAAATCCCGAGCACTCCGATCGAGTTACAAGAGCTGCAGATTCACCCTCGACTGCTAGGGTGAGCTAAAACGAAGATCATGTGCCCTTAGAGTTGTTGGAGGACACAAATTCAGCACGTGCAATGACTTTCCCGTGCGATGAATTCCTTGAAGCTGCAGGAATTAAGGAGGAGTTCTATAATCTTTGTGCTAATGCAGGTCTGACGCGGCTCGCAACGTGCCGTGTTACCCAGTATCAAAAACTCACCTCCTGTTTCATTAACAGTTTTAGATACAACCTTGATGCTGGTTCTGTTGAATTTAAAATTTACAATGATCTTTTGACCATGCCTTTGGAAATTTTTTGTTAAATAATAGGTGTGCCGAACGTGGGATTGACGACGAAGATGAGCTCTCATCCCTCCGAGCTGAGAACCGTCTTCAACTCTCTCTGTATCATGGATACAAGGGATATTCATCGGTCAAAGATCTCTAGCATCTTATTCCCACACCTCAGGTATTTGCGTATTTTATTGCTAGAGGGGTGTTAGCTCGTGACAACACGAGCAACATATCTGCGCCGGATATTGCTATCCTGGCAACCGCCCTCTCGGGGAGGTTTGATTATAATGTGGGTGCCTTATTTGCTCGACGCCTTGCTATGAACGGTAACAAGGGAGATTTATTTGGTGGCGTTTACGCCACACTTATCCTAGAGTCTCTTAATGGCACCCCACACCCCGATGATAAGCCTTTTACTTATTTAAGTTTTGATCTTGCTGCTATGAAAAGGCATAAGTTTGTTACCATGACTTCCGAGTTTGGTAACCTTGATTATATCTTGCGTTTCGGAGCCACCACGGAACGCAAGATCCGTCTACCTGCACCTCTTTTGTTTGATTTTTCTTGCAGGAACGGATGGTCCTTTGATGCTACCCAGTTCGATGAGTTCGTGGTCCAGCGTCGGTTTCATAACCCCATGGAGGGGGTTGTGCCCGACGAGGAGGAGCATGGTGAGTTCCCACCTTTCCAGGGAGAGACCGTCACCCAGTTTGGTGAAGGGTCTTCCTCTGCTTGGAGCGCGGACCCTTCTTCGTGGGAGGATCCGAGGACTTCGCTGTATGCGCCGGAAGCCTCATACGACCCTTGGACTCACCCGTACTACCCTGGAGCAGGAGGCTCCTGGGGACATTAGCTGCTACCAACTTAGGCCAAAAGCCTAAGCTTGGGGGAGTACGTGCCCTTCTCACTTTTCCATTGTATTATCCGTTTTATTTTGTTCGCTTTGATCTTTTTGAAGCTTTTTGCCCGTTCTTCTTTCTTTCTTTCTTTGCAAAAACAACAAAAAGATTTTCTCTTTTCTTTTGCTCTCTTTTAACCTTCAAAAACCCAAAAAGATTTCCTTTCTCTCTTTAGTTTGCTTTGTTTTCAGAGTTCAGCTCGAGTCCGTGATGGCATTTGATTATATTTCCCACGTTCAATCGTGCAAGAGACAAGGCAGTAATGACGAAGATCGACGGAAGGGAAGCAACAAGAAAAACCGGTATGAACTCTTCTTGTTTCTACTTTTGTACATATGCCTGTACTTATGATCTAGAGACCAGCTTGTAGCGACATAGTGCTATGTTTACAATGCTTTCCCAGTGTTCATGCTTTCCTTGTGGCTAGTCTCAAATAGCTAGAGTACATAATGTGTTGTTGAAATGATTTACATGCATTGCATTGTTCATGGTTTGGCATACTGGAGTGGTATTTCCCTTCGGAGAATTTTTGGATTGACTTGGCACATGTTCACACATGCTTATGACTAAAAAGTCTATTTTTTCCTTGATGATCTTTTTGTTTCAGAATAGTTATATCACTTTCATGCCCGATTCAATGTTGCTTTGTCGCTCTGCATGATTATGACAGTTATTTCTCTCTAGTTGGTCGCTTCCCAGTCTTTTGCTAGCCTTCGCTCGCACTAAGCGGAATTCTGCTTGTGCTTCCAAACTCCTTTTCAAACCCAGTTTTTCCATTTGAGTCCACCATACCTACCTATATGTGGTATTTACCAGCCACTCCTAACTTAGACTTTCTTGTGCCATCTCGAAATTTACTCAAAAGTTTCCATTTTGTAACCATACAAGCTCATGGTGCGGTGAAGGGAAATTAGTATCTTTCATGCCAAAAATATTTTGACAGAAGTTTTAACTAGTCAAACAGAAAAAAAGAAAAAAATATGAGAGTTACACCTCCCCCATACTTGATGATGGAGTGAAGTGGACCAAATGCTGCTTATGATAGATGGAACGATACCCTCCTTCCATCCTTGAGGCAAAATAAAAGGTTCCGTAGACCATCAAAGGATTTATGGATAGGGGAATATGTGTAAGAAAAAGGCATTATATATGGTTGGCATGGGAGATATTGAGAGACCCTTACCGTTCACCGTTGACTGGAAAGTTGCACTTCTCAAAAATGTTTTATCTCTGTTTTCAAAACCGAGAGCTCTGGCACATGTTTAGTCTTTGCTTCCTTTCACGGGTTTTCAACCTTTCCATCAAAAGCCACGGTTCGAGAGTCTCCCCTTCTTTCTTCAAAGCACCAGCTATGAGAGCATAATTGTCATTCTTAGGGTAACATGCTTTGTCCCAAAGTATTACATTGTCTTCTGCATGCTTGTGTTATTGCTAGTCTGAAATACTGAGTTCTAGTCGCCTTTAAAACTCCGGAGGAGTTTCTGCATTTATGTTTTGCTTCACTCATGGAGGCTAGCGAAATGCCACTCAAGTATGTTCAAGCTATGTGCATTGTGATCCTGTCTTGATTTTCAGTAGCTTATTATTTACTTTTAGTTGTTTGTGACTGATCACATGAAAGAAGAATTGCTTCGTGCATTGTCCTTATAGCATTGTTTCAATACTTGCTAAACTCTTTTCGTAGTACATGCTTATATACATTTAATGAAGCAAAAGAGTTTGTCAAAGTTTTCTTTGTCGCGTCCAGTTCGTTGAACTGAATTTCTTGAGGACAAGCAATATGCTAAGCTTGGGGGAGTTGATACGTCTCAAACGTATCTACTTTTCCAAACACTTTTGCTATTGTTTTGCCCTCATTCTTGCATGATTTGGACGAAACTAACCCGGACTAACGCTGTTTTCAGCAGAGCTGCTTGTATGGTTTTATTGTGTGCAGGAAAATGGATTTTTAGACGTTCCAGAAAATTCCAAGAAAAATACCAGAAAATCCACGCACCCGAAGGAGCCAGAAGCCAGAAGTGGGACCATAGGGGAGTCCTGGGGGCCCCAGGCGCCCCCCCCTGGCGCGGCCAGGGGTGGGGCCGTGCCCTCTGGCCGCCTGGGCGCCTCCGCCCTCCTCTGGTGCCCTACCGAGACTCCTATTTATCCCCGTGACGAGAAAACCCCAGAATAGAAGTCGCTTTTCCAGTTTCCGTCGCGGAGCCGCCGCCACCCTCTGTTCTTCTTCGGGAGGGCTAATCTCGAGGCTGATTTGGCCTCCGGAGAGGGGAGATCGTCGTCATCGTCATCACCATCACCACTCCGTCCATCCTCTTCTCTTCACATGTGTGAGTAATTCCCTGCTGTAGGCAAAGGGGATGGTAGGGATTGGATGAGTTTGATCATGTAATAGTTCGTCAGATTGTTGGGGGCATGTTGCCTATCATCTATATTGGTGTTTATCTTCTTTGCTTCAACTTGTTTCTCTTAATGCTTGTCACTTTGGGCCCGAGTGCCATGTTTTCATATCTGAATCCTATGTGTTTTCATGAATATATTTGTGTTCTAGATCCTATCTATGAGTTGTATGCACCTATTATGGTCCGGAACCGGCGATCCCAAAGGTGACAGCTTGGGACACCAAAGGGGATGGTCCATAATTTGAGGATTCCGTGTATCCATTGAGTTTGTTGCTTTGTTCCGGTGCTCTTTGAAAGGAGCACCTTAATCTCCATAAGTTCCTTTTGGCCCCGTTCGTAGCGGGATGGTAGGACAAAAGATGTTGTGCAAGTTCTTATTGCAAGCACGCACAACTACCTACGGGATACATGCCTAATGTTTGATATTTGCCTAGATGATCATTGCTTTTCTGTGTGCCTTGCCCCGTGTTAGAATATATTATATGTTCACTCTCATCCATGCAGCGCCCAACCATCCATCTCCCTAGCCTACAGTGTTTTCAATCCTGCTGGTCATTAGTTGTTACTTTTGCTATTTACTTTTGTTGTTGCCACCGTCACTATCATATTACCATTACCACTTATCTATTGTTGCAAGCAAGTATATTTCAGGTGCGGTTGAATTGACAACTCAACTTTCAAAGCTTATAAATACTCTTTGGCTCCCCGTGTGTCGAATCAATAAATTGGGTTAACTTACCCGCGAAGACTATCTCGATCCCTTACGCCTGTGGGGCATCAAGCCCCCGAGTGCTTTTGTGAAAGATCGCGATTGCGATGATAGCGTCTCTCGGGGGGAGTTTTTGTGCTCAAGCCCCCGAGTGCTTTGGTAAGAGATCGCGATTGCGACGATAGCGTCTCTCGGGGGGAGTTTTTGTGCTCAAGCCCCTGAGTGCTTTTGTGAAAGATCGCGATTGCGACGATAGCGTCTCTCGGGGGGAGTTTTTGTGCTCAAGCCCCCGAGTGCTTTGGTAAGAGATCGCGATTGCGACGATAGCGTCTCTCGGGGGGAGTTTTTGCGCTCAAGCCCCCGAGTGCTTTTGCGAAAGATCGCGATTGCGACGATAGCGTCTCTCGGGGGGAGTTTTTGTGCTCAAGCCCCCGAGTGCTTTTGTGAAAGATCGCGATTGCGATGATAGCGTCTCTCGGGGGGGGGGTTGTGCTCAATCCCCCGAGTGCTTTTGCGAAAGAACGCGATTGCGACGATAGCGTCTCTCGGGGGGAGTTTTTGTGCTCAAGCCCCCGAGTGCTTTTGTGAAAGATCGCGATTGCGACTATGGCGTCTCTCAGGGGTAGTTTTTGTGCTCAATCCCCCGAGTGCTTTGTTGTGGTAGTATTTGGGCAACATCATTTTATTGCGTCGAAGGTTTACATGAGCTGCGATATGAGCATGCCTGGTGGAGACTATGGGTAGAACAGGCGTAGGTTCGCTACGTTCCATGGATTTCCCACGTCCTCGTCAGTCTTCGGGTTCTTCAGTCGATAGGCGCCTCCTCCTATGACTTCTGTGATTATGAACGGTCCTTCCCATTGGGGGGCGAGCTTGTGAACTTTCTCTTGTATGAGCCGTAGGACAAGGTCGCCTTTATTGAAGGTTCTGGTGCGCAGGCGACTGCTCTGGTAAGTGCGCAGTTTGTCTTGGTATCCTTCTGATTTTTCTACGGCTGTATCCCTTGCTTCGTCTGCTGTGTCCTTGTCATCTTGCAGTGCTTCCTCTTCTTCGTACCCTGAGATCCGGGGTGCCCCAAATTTGAGGTCATGTGGTAGCACCGCCTCCGACCCGTACACCATAAAGAAAGGTGTGTACTGGGTTGAAGTATTCGGGGTGGTGCGTAGGCTCCATAGTACGGCGGGAGTTCTTCTATCCAGTTTCCCGCGGCCTGCTCGAGTGGTGCGAGGAGCCACTTTTTTAGTCCTCCGCATACTAGGCCGTCTGATTTTTCCACCTAGCCGTTGGATTGCGGGTGTGCGACTGATGCATAGTTGATTTTGACGCCCAGTTCTTCACAGAAGTTCTGGAATTCTATTGCTGTGAAGTTTGTGCCATTGTCCGTGATGATGTTGTGTGGCACCCCGAACCTGAAGATGATTGATTTGATGAAGTTCACCGCCGTGAGGGCTGTGGAGCTGGTGATGGGCACTGCTTCGATCCATTTGGTGAACTTGTCGACTGCTACTAGCAGCTGAGTTCTTCCTCCCTTTGATGATTTCTTCACTGGGCCCACCATGTCGAGTCCCCAGGTGGTGAAGGGCCATGATAGTGGTATGGTCTTGAGTTCTGAGGCTGGGGCGTGTGGCCTGCTGGCGAATTTTTGACAGGCGATGCAGCGTCGTAAGATTTCTTCTGCGGTTTTCATCGCAGTGGGCCAGTAGAAACCTGCTCTGAACGCTTTAGATACGAGCGCTCGGCTGCTCGCGTGGTGCCCGCAGGTGCCCTCGTGGATTTCGAGTAGTAGGGCTTTGTCGTCTTCTTCATCGATGCACTTCTGGAGTATCTGGGTGATTGATGTGCGAGATGATGATAGTGATTTCTCGCCCTTCGTTGGTAAACCCCAAGTGGAAGGCGTGATGTAGCACAGCAACAAATTTCCCTCAGTAAAGATACCAAGGTTTGTCTCCCGTAGGACTCCGGAGATGATAAGTAGGTGTCAGCGACGCAACTGTCGCGGACCTGCACACAGACACGATAACTTTGTTCCCAACGAAGTTCAGAGAGGTTGTCAATCTCTCTGGTCTTGTTGTTCACAAAGGATCAAACACAAGGGATAATGATAGCAATTGAAAGTAAAAGCAGAAAAGTAAATGAGCGTGTAAACAGTGATGAGGATATGGACCGGGATACGTGATGTTCACTAGTGATGTCTCTCTCCCAAAAGACGATAAAACTGCTATGCGAGGTAAACAAATTACAGAAAGGCAATTGACAGGATTATGAACGCACCGCAATGCTAACTATGCTACAAAAGAAAGGAAGAGGTTCAAAAGCATGGGCAGTACGCCAAAATAAGTAGACCGAAATCCATCTGCATCTACTACTAATCATCCACCTTGAGATATCTATCCAGAACATCTCACTGATATTAAGTTGCGAGCCCCACCCAAAGTGTAAACCCAAAGCAACAGACAACTGCATTAAAAAGAACTTTGCACAAAGTAAACAATCCGTGTAACCGCGGTTACAAGCACCGTTGTTTTCCCCCTTGTGGCAACAACACATCCCCTAGACTCATGTTTCTGTCACTCAAGCGTGTCATCGGGGGGCATGAACCCACAATCGAGCAAAACGTTCCCTCTTGGAGTTACTACCTACTACTTGGCCAAAGCAATAAACAGCAACGGAGAACATGCAAGAATTACTTAGGAACAAAAAATATAAGAGATAAAAACCAAATATATTACTCAATCACAATCTGAACATAATCTCATAATCCATCAGATCCTATCAAACTCAGCATAGCAACTGCAGAAATATTACAAAAGTGCCTCGATCATGTAGGGCAGCTCACGAGGTCTAAACCATGAAGAACAAAGAGGGGAGGAGAACATCACATAGCTACTGATCACGGACCCATGGTCCAAGGGAAACTACTCACGAGACATCCGGGAAGCATCCATGGTGGAGAGGAGACTCCCGGAGGTCGGTCCTCCCTCCGGCAGGGTGTCGGGAAGAGGTCTTCTGGTGCTCCCGATCTCGGAAGCGCGGCGGCGGCGGAACAGAGGCGAGATCGCGAAATAGGGTTCTGTCTTCGGAGTTTCCCCGTGACGGAGAATAAATAGGCGAAGGGGGCAGCCAGAGGTGGACCAGGGCCCCCAGGCGCCCCCCTGGCGCGGCCAGGGGTGGGGCCGCGCCGGGTGGCCGCCTAGGCCACCCCTGGCTCCCCTCTGGCCCCACTCGGGCTCTTCGCGAAGCTTACTGTACGCTGATTGTTCCTGTATTTTTCCCGGAATTTTTCTGGCACTTTTTATATGGGGGAAAACTGAAATAGAAAAACAGCAGAAAACAGGAACTGGCACTAGGGTGCACTGAGTTAATAGGTTAGTCCAAATATGATCAAAAGTGTATGAAAGTGTATCTAGAACATACAAATATCACACAAAACATGCATGGAGCAAGCAGAAATTATAGATACGTTTTGGACGTATCAACATCCCCAAGCTTAATTCCTGCTCGTCCTCGAGTAGGTAAATGATAACGGCATAATTTCTGTGGTGACATGCTAGCAACCATAAAAGAACTTTGAAAAGTAAATCCATCAAGGTTAGAAATTCAATTCAAGTCATAACATGCAAGAGTCTATATTAGCATTGAAACAAGTAACAAAAGAACATTAGGTGCAAGAGCTCTCGCTGTCCGTGACTCGAATGTCTCCAAATGGTGTTTGCATGCAAGAAGGGGGATAAGGAATACGAGAAAAACATTTATTTGTTGAGAACTCAATCTACTAAAGTTTCACACCTGGTCCTCTTTGGAATCTTATCTTGACTCGTCCCCAGACCACTAGCCAGGTACAAGTCAATTTGATCCACTCCTTTTCGATATTTTGAGCACTCATGCAATGGATGAGCGTAAGCACGAGACTTGACACTTAGGATGGCAAAGAGAGAAATGCGGAGGAGGAAGACAAAAAAGGATGAGAAAGGTTCACATCAATGAGGACAATCATAGGCAAGAGATGCCAAATGATAGATATGATGTGAGGAGTAGGGATTGCCATGCAACGGATGCACATACGAGCTGAGAAGCTCTCCAATGGAACTAGTGGGGGTGCATCTAAATTGCTCGCTCATGAAGACCTAGAGCTCTTTTGAGGAGGCTCATCCTTGGAATATGCAAGCCAAGTTCTAAAGTGTGAAGGTCCCCACATAGCTATATGCATAATGATCATCTCTATGGAGTACAAGGATATAAAGGGAGTACTAGTGTGGATCTCTGAAAAGGATAGTAGTGTTGCCCCTTTCTCTCTTTTTATTTCTTTTTCTCTTTTTTCTATTTTTTTGTATTTTTTTGGTGGCCTCAATGGCTCTTTCTATTTAACTCTCATTTGTCCTCTTTGGGATCTTTTATTGTGTCCACTTTGGGATCTTTTCCTCACTTAAGGGCAACACTCTATTTTACAAGAAGGTAAAGGAGATCTTTCACACTTTACAAGGTACTCAAAATCATAAAGAAGAAGTAACTAACATGATGTATGCAATGTATGTCGCTGCCAGTGTAGCAGGAACATGTATGACATGAAGATCAAGTCATGAAGAGGTGGATGTTGCATGGCAATATATCTCGGAAAGGCTATGGAAAAGCCTTGATAGGTAGGTATGATGGCTGTTTTGAGGAAAGATATAAGGAGGTTTATGATGACAGAGCGTATCATGCCAAGGGTTCGGATGTACCGGCAAAGGTGGACACCAACTCTCGGAGTGAGAAGAAGGCAATGCACGGCACGGGAGAGGCTAGCAAAATATGGGAAGGTGCAAGTGTCAACTTTCAATACTTACATTAGTCCGAAGAACTCATGCACTTATTATCGGTAACTCTCAATCTAATAAGGAGGTTCACAAAGAGACAAGTACCCCGAGGAGGAGTGTATGGGGGTTTGGTTATCCTTGCGCATCCTCGACTCATGGTACGTGAGTGTTCTCTGATATTCGATCCCTCCAAAGATTAGTGATCCATCTAGTAGCTAGAGTTCTCAACTAGTTTTGTAGGTTTTGAAAATACACACGGATTGCCCAAAATACGACACCTATCACTAATAGGCTAGAGCTCTTGACACCAAAAGTTCAAACATTACTCACAACAATACCTCAAAACTATTGCAAGTTACTACTAGAATTAAATAGTAACCTCAATTACCTACTTTCAAGACAAGAAACAACTCAGTGCAACAACCAACTCTCTTTAACAAGATAAACATGAAAACTAATAAGAGTTCCAGCAACAAACTACACAAAAGCCAAGGCTCTTGCTAAAGACAAACTAAGACTAAAACTAAACATGGCAGTAGCTATGGAAAGATAAAGAACACACAACAGCAAAAAGATAAGCAGGAAAAATCCTATGATGTGTTCTAGATTTTGAAAGTGGAGCGTGTTTCTCTCCCACACAAAATAAGACGGGATCTAACTTGTTATGAACAGCAAGCAAAGCTAAATAAAACTAAAAATAAAACCTAAGAGCGAGACGCTCCAATCATAGAACATAACGCATGAAGTGATAAAAATATAGTGAGACGAAGGACGAACTGATTATTTTTTATGAAGAAGGGGATGCACAGGGGCATCCCCAAGCTTAGACGCTTGAGTCTCCTTGAATATTAATTGGGGATGCATGGGGGCATCCCCAAGCTTGAGCGCTTGACACTCCGGATCTTCTTTCATTATCTTCCATCGCACACTTGAAAACTCCCTTCATACATAACTCATCATAAGCTGATTAGAGAGGTTAGCACCCTTAATAAATAATTTTTCCCACTGGATATAAAGATATTCTTGAAGAGCTACTGTTTATCAAGAGTGCCAAAAAGTTTTTGCAAAGAAAAAGCAAGCTTAAGGTTTGCAAAATTAAGGAGAGACAAAACGTGGCAGAATCTGTGAAAAACAGAACAACAGGTAGTAAAGAATTTTTTAGGGATACTTCTGCAACTCAAAAAAAAACTCAGAACATACAGAAGTTTCGTAATTGTATAGATCACGCTGTGTAAAAATTTCATCTCAAAAAGATGAACTGGGATTTTTCGGGAATTTTTCTAGTCACGAGGACAGAATCTGTTTTCTGGACAGCATGTCACAACTTTTACTTCCCTTGACGTAAGAGGCTATAACTTGGCACAAAGCTGAAAAATAAAGATACAATGTGTTGGAAATATGCCCTAGAGGCAATAATAAAATGTTATTATATATATATTTCCACGTTCGTAATTAATGTTTATATTTCTGTGCTATAATTGCAATGACCCTGACTGTGAGATTCAGAAGAAAACTCATTTTCATGTGTGGAAATGTAAACACCAAGAGTTCCTGGTTTAGCCTCTAAGACCAGCTCATGTGCTAACTGATGATTACGTTTTCTTAATCATGGACATTGTTCTTGTAACAAGGATGTCAGTAGCAATGGGAACATATTGTTAGCAGAACAATGATGTTGAACCGACCCCAGTATTCAATGATATACTTAGAGATCACATCGTAACTACGTTATAAGTCATATCATGAAATGTTATCATATACGTAATTCCTTAGACCATGAGAGTATCGAGTTGCTTCACACAGGAAGACATGCTTTGGTTCTTAGATGAATCCTCCCGTAAATGGGAAGTAGTAAAATAAGTTCTGGGTATGTCAGATGGTGTGGCTAGTGACTGTGATAGTTCAAGAATGGGATTTGCTCCTTCACGATGAAGAAGATATTCACTTCGGGCCCACTCGGTATGACGGTATCCATTATAGTCTGGCCAGACGCATTGTGATTCAGTCACGGGGATACCGGAATACGATAACGAGAAAAGGGACAAACGAGCAAAGAGGATAACGAGTGGCTTGTGTTCAAAAGTTGTTACACATGGGTGCAAAACTTCTCTCCTCTAACTTTGTCATATATCGCGAAGCAAAGGGAATGGTACATGAATAAACATAATGGTTCACTCGAAGTTTCTCCGTGTATGTGTGGGAGTCAACATGGGTGTCCATGGCTCCGCTGTTGATTATTGGCTATTGACAAAAGGCTGTTGACCTATGTCCGGAAGACGTTCTGAGTCATGTCCGCATTATACCGAACCTATTGGGTCACACACTTAACGAGCAGTAGTCTGTTAGAATGCTGGAATGGTAGAAGGTTTAGTGGAAGCAAAGCAGAATAGTTCATACGGGTACCAGAAGTAGTTCCGGAGATTTATGGAATTGTTCATAAGGGCACCAGAAGTAGTTCTGGGTACTTAAGGTTGTGTCCGGATCACTCTGGAGTAGTCCCAGGTGATTCCGGAACATATGAGAATGGTACTGGGGAAGTCCTGGATCAACCGGAATAGTTTCCGGATAATCGCTGGGCGTCCAGACAACCTTCGCGGTCATTGGGTGGCTTAAACTGTAACTCGGATGGTCTTGGAAACTATCTGGATGGCTCCGGAACGTCCGAGAACGGTCTCGGAAGGTCCTGGAAGTGCTCCAGAAGTGTCCGGAATGTCCCGAAACGGTCCCGGTATGTCCCGGAAGGTCCTGGAAGCTTCTAGAAGGTCATGGAAGGTTCTGGAAGGTTCCGGGCAGTACCACCCACTCCCCTGCGCCCCTAGCCTTGGGGGGCAAGCCACCTAGGCTGACCTAGCCGGCCAAGGGGTGGGGGGCGCACCAAGGGGAAGGAATCCCCCTCCAGGTGGGAATACCAAAACCCATTATGGCAGGTTTCCGGTGGGAAGGTTTGGAAGGCTTGGGAGTCCAAGTTGGACTCCCAATCCTCCTTAGGCTGCGCCCTAGGCCTCTTGGCCACCTATATAAGGTGAGCCAGGGGGAGGGGGAGAGATACACAACTTGTCCCCAAGGCCTATGCGCCACCCTCCCTCCTCTAAACCCCGTTGCTCCACAATTAGACCCCGGTTTAGACGTTGTTCTAGATCGGAATCCATTAGGGTTTTCTCCCTCTAGTTTTCTCGGTGGCGTTCATCTCTGGACGGCGGAGCGCTGCTGGATTTCTGCTACGGGATGTGTGGATACTAATGGAGGGGTCGTACCTTCGACCCTTCTTCGAGGAGCTTGTTCATGGGACTTATCCGTGGGACTAGATCGCGGGACTTGTTTGTGGGATTGATCGAGGGACTGTTCGTGGGAGAACTTGCGAGATCTACTTCCACAACGTCCACGAGCTTCACCAACTCTACTTCCGCTACATCGGTTGGTGAGCCATGACCTAAAACCTTCTATGCAATCTTCTTGGATGATCTTGGGTTCTTGATTCGTAGGCCGAAATTTTTTGTTTTCTACTACGTTTCCCAACACAATGATGTTGCTACAGTAGTAACAAACATCAAGACACAACAAAAGCAAAAAGAAAAACCTAAATTCGTTGTGGGCTGCCTCCCGAAAGCGCTTTCTTTTATGCCTTTAAGCTAGGCATGATGCAAAAAGATCAAGTTGTATCAATCGAATCATTATCAAGATCATCAAAAAGCTCTTCAATTGTACAACTAGTCTTAAGAGGTCTTTCAAATAAAGGCCTAATGAAGAAACTTCTAGGGAGAAAACCAAAAGGGGGAAAATCAATGGAAGATTCATTTATAAAATTATCAAAGAGAGGTATTTCTTCCAAAGTTTTCACGGTTTCAACTTCTTTAGCAATGGGTGGTTTATTTTTAGGTCGGGGAACCTTAGGGACATAATTGAACTTAGGTTCCCTTCTTGCTGAAGTCTTTACCTTTTTTGGTTTGATTGAGGAAAAAGTAGTTCCAAGAGTATTAATGATTTCCTCAATCTTATCTATCCTAGAAAGATCCGTATCACGGGATTTGATGTCCTCCAAAGTTTTAATAATTTTAAGCATGAAGCTATCAAGCCTATTCAAATTCCCTTGAATCTTGCGATCCAACTCATTTATCCTAGTTATACTTGGTATTTCTAACTCTATCTTTTCAAGTTTCTTCATAATGTGAGCTAGAGTTATATCTTCTTGTATGCTAGCAATAGGGAGATTTCCAACAAGATTTTCAATAACATTAAGAGACTCCCAAGTCGGGGCTTCTAGAAAATTCCCATTGATAGCAGTATCTAATATGAACCTATTCCAAGGAGTAATCCCGACATAAAAATTTCTAAGCAGGATAGTAGTGGATTGCTTCTTGGTGGCTCTTTTTTGAGAATCATTAATTCTATACCAAGCATCTTTTAAACTTTCACCACCTTTTTGTTTAAAGGTGAGAACCTCTGTCTCAACAAAGGCAAAAGGGCCAGACATAATGACAACTACTAGCAAGATAAATAATTTTTTTGTAATTTTTGGTAAAAGACACAAAGATAAAAACTGAAAGGTAAACTAACAAGACTAAAAAACAAAGGTAAAGGGTAGTGTGCAACTCCCCTATCTTAGCACTCGGAGTCCCCCGCAACGGCGCCAGAAATTCGGCTTGATGTGCGAGATGATGATAGTGATTTCTCGCCCTTCGTTGGTAAACCCCAAGTGGAAGGCGTGATGTAGCACAACAGCAAATTTCCCTTAGTAAAGATACCAAGGTTTGTCTCCAGTAGGACTCCGGAGATGATAAGTAGGTGCCAGCGGCGCAACTGACGCGGACCTGCACACAGACACGATAACTTTGTTCCCAACGAAGTTCAGAGAGGTTGTCAATCTCTCCGGTCTTGTTGTTCACAAAGGATCAAACACAAGGGATAATGATAGCAATTGAAAGTAAAAGCAGAAAAGTAAATGAGTGTGTAAACAGTGATGAGGATATGGACCGGGATATGTGATGTTCACTAGTGACGTCTCTCTCCCAAAAGACGATAAAACTGCTATGCGAGGTAAACAAATTACAGAAAAGCAATTGACAGGATTATGAACGCACCGCAATGCTAACTATGCTACAAAAGAAAGGAAGAGGTTCAAAAGCATGGGTAGTACGCCAAAATAAGTAGACCTAAATCCATCTGCATCTACTACTAATCATCCACCTTGAGATATCTATCCAGAACATCTCGCTGGTATTAAGTTGCGACCCCACCCAAAGTGTAAACCCAAAGCAACAGACAACTGCATTAAAAAGAACTTTGCGTAAAGTAAACAATCCTTGTAACCGCGGTTACAAGCATCGTTGTTTTCTTCCTTGTGGCAACAGCACATCCCCTAGACTCATGTTTCTGTCACTCAAGCGTGTCATCGAGGGGCATGAACCCACAATCGAGCAAAACGTTCCCTCTTGGAGTTACTACCTACTACTTGGCCAAAGCAATAAACAGCAACAGAGAACATGCAAGAATTACTTAGGAACAAAAAATATAAGAGATAAAAACCAAATATATTACTCAATCACAATCTGAACATAATCTCATAATCCATCAGATCCTATCAAACTCAGCATAGCAACTGCAGAGATATTACAAAAGTGCCTCGATCATGTAGGGCAGCTCACGAGGTCTAAACCATGAAGAACAAAGAGGGGAGGAGAACATCACATAGCTACTGATCACGGACCCAGGGTCCAAGGGAAACTACTCACGAGACATCCGAGAAGCATCCATGGTGGAGAGGAGACTCCCGGAGGTCGGTCCTCCCTCCGGCAGGGTGCTGGGAAGAGGTCTTCTGGTGCTCCCGATCTCGGAAGCGCGGCGGCGGCGGAACAGAGGCGAGATCGCGAAATAGGGTTCTGTCTTCGGAGTTTCCCCGTGACGGAGAATAAATAGGCGAAGGGGGGCAGCCAGAGGTGGACCAGGGGCCCTAGTGTTGGGAATGTGCCCTAGAGGCAAATAAAATATGTTTTATCGAGCATATTCCATTAGTTCATAATACGTTTGATACCGTGCTAGAACTGTATTAAGAGGAAACATTAATACAAGTGTGGTATACAAACAACCAGGTCCCTAGTTATCCCTAGTATACTAGTCCATTGGGCGATTGATGATCAAGGTTTCCTAATCATGAGACAATGGCGTCTGTTGACAATGGAGTCGTATCATTGGATAATGATATGATGGACATACACCCACCAGAAGTGTTGCGATGTGATCAAGTCACATAGTTCGACATTGCGATAACTATAACGTAGTGACCAGATCCTTTGACCGTAATGATCATACGTAATTCTCATCTATGAGGAGACTTTGATTTGTATCCCACCGCCTGACTGAAATATGCTGGCCATAATGGTGCACTTTGGGTATTCCGAAATAGATGGTTGATGAGTATGCAAATAGATCAAAGCGGTATTTGTCCATCCGTGTGACGGATAGGTACTCTCGGCCCACTCGGTGATGTTACATCATAAAGTTTGCAAATGTGTGACTAGGTCACGGAGTTGTAATATCACGGGAACGAGTAAACTTGTTTGTTGAGAACGAGGACGAACTAGGTATAGTGGATACCGATGATCAAACCTCGGACAAGCAAAGTACCATAAGACAAAGGGAACAGGCACACGGTTAACGGATCCAACAGCGATTGAAGTTCATTCGATGGAAGCGCAGGGGCTATCAAGGATTGTAACCAGGTCCAATTGATTAGTCATTGATCAATGAGAATTGTCTCGATCATGTCTGCTGTTTCCCGGACCGTAGGGTGTTACACTTAAGGGTATTCGACGCAGTAAGGATTGATTCGGGATCACCGGAGAAATTGGAGAGAACACCGGAATTGTTCCGATGAAGGCCGGAAGTTGTTCCGGGTATTTTGAAAGGTTCAAAATATATTTGATAATGTTTAATTAATGTTTTATTATTTAATTATCTGAATTAAATATTAAAATATAATTAAATATAATTAAAAATGAATTAAAAGGCATATGGGCCTTATAGGGCCCATTAGGGGGAGAGGGAGTCCTCCCCCATGGGCCATGGCGCCATAGAGGGGCCCACCCCCTTTATTTGGTGCGCCACCCCCCTCCCTTGGGATTAGTCCCACCCCGGAAGTGGAGGGGGGGTGGCACCCCTCCTTGGCCTATATAAGGAGGGGTAGAGGTGCCCTTTTAATCATCATATTTTTGAGACAAGTTCTCATCTCTCTCTCCCTCCTTTCTCCTTCCTCGAGTGGACTCCCCTTGTTTGGAGTCTACACTTGGTTGGGGATTTCTCCACTATACGCACGCCGTCGTGCTGCTGGAATCGGGATCTGAATCCATCTTCTTTCCGCTGCTCTACTGGTTCGGAGCCCGGAGGGACGTCGGGTATACTGTATGTGTATAATCCCGCGAGGCACTACACTTGTGGTGCTACTTCATCGTCGTGGCCGTATCGCAAGGTCTTCATCGACAACGTTCCGACGGGGACGTAATCCCGTCATCGGTCCACAAGGATCGGGTGGCTACAGGAGTCATCGTGGATCTGCGCGGCATCGGGGATTGCCGGTTAGACTACACCAACCACGTTCATGCGGGAACGTTTCCCGCTTAACGGACTACATACTGGTATGTGATCTATTTCTGTCCGTTACTTGCATCGCCATAGCATAGGTCTTGGGTATGGGTCTCGTAGGTTATGAAAAATTTGTGTTTTCTGCCCCGAACCCCAACACCTAGGCGCCCCCTGGCGCGGCCAGGGGTGGGGCCGCGCCGGGTGGCCGCCTGGGCCACCCCTGGCTCCCCTCTGGCCCCACTGAGGCTCTTCGCGAAGCTTCCTGTACGCTTATTTTTCCTGTATTTTTCCCGGAATTTTTCTAGCACTTTTTATATGGGGGAAAACTGAAATAGAAAAACAGCAGAAAACAGGAACTGGCACTGGGGTGGACTGAGTTAATAGGTTAGTCCAAATATGATCAAAAGTGTATGAAAGTGTATCTAGAACATAGCAATATCACACAAAACATGCATGGAGCAAGCAGAAATTATAGATACGTTTTGGACGTATCAGTGATGCTTCGCTTGTATAACTGTCTGTTGATGACTATGAATGCCTTGGATCGGCGGCTGATGCGTCGAGCTTCTGAGACGTCTTGCGGTAGTCTGCCGTCGATTAGGAATCGGAGGAACGGTCTTGTCCATGCTGGTCCTTCAAGTGCTGTTGAATCCGTAGGTTCGACCTCTTGGCTGTTGTTGCCTTCAGATGGATTTGCTGATGCCACTTGTGTTGGCTCTGTAGTGTAATCATCTACAGCTGCCTCTGGTGCTGCTGGTTTCTCCTTGATGGATCGCTGGCTGATGCTTTCAAGGAAGACGCCGAGTGGTACTGGTCCTCGAGTCGAGCCGATGTTTGCGAGTTCGTCGGCTTCTGTGTTGTTTGCTCTGGGGATATAATTGAGCTCGTAGCCGTCGAAACTTCCTTCGAGTGCGTTGTAGAGCTTCTGATAGGCTGCCATGTTGTCGGCTACTGCATTGCAGTCTTTCATCGCCTGCTGGACGACGAGGTTGGAGTCTCCGTAGATTACGAGGCGAGTGGCACCGCATGTTTTGGCCATACGCATGCCATAGAGCAGTGCCTCGTATTCGGCTTCGTTGTTGGAGGCGTGGCTGAAGTTGATCTGGAGGATGTATTTGAGTTTGGTTCCTTTGGGGGAGACCAGAACAACTCCTGCTCTGGCTCCTTGCTGTCTTTTGGACCCGTCGAAGAACATTGTCCATGAGTTCGACAGGTCCGGGGGGCAGGTGTCTGGACCTCCGTCCACTCGACCAGAAAATCTGGGAGTACTTGGGCCTTGATTGCTGTCGGGTGTTTGAATTGTAGGTCCCACGGACTGAGCTCAATGTTCCACTCGACGACTCGCCCCGTCGCTCCGGGGTTGTTGAGAATGTCTGCGAGCGGTGCGCTGCTCACGATTGTGATGGGGTGCTCGTCGAAGTAGTGCGACACCTTTCTTGAGGTCGTGATGATGGCCAGTAGTAGCTTCTGGTAGTGCGGGTACCGCTGCTGGAATTTTGTCAAGAGCATGCTGAGGTAGTATATGGGCCTCTGTATGCTCTAGATCTTGCCTTCCTCTGTGCGCTCGACGACGAGTACTGTTCTTACCACGTTGTTGCGTGCCGCTACGTAGAGGTATAGTTGTTCTTTTTCTTTGGGTACCGCCAGGGTCGGCGGGGTCGACAGTGTCTTCTTCAGGTCCGCGAATGCTTTGCGAGCTTCTTCAGTCCACTCGAATTTCTCTCCTTTTCTCAGCAACTGGTAGAATGGCAACGTGCGCTCTCCCAATTTGCTGATGAAACGACTCAGGGTTGCGAGTCTTCCAGTGAGTTGCTGCACGCCTGTGATGTTATTTGGTTCCTGCATCCTGGCGATTGGTTGAAATTTCTCGGAGTTCGCTTCGATTCCTCGAGCAAAGACCATGTACCCGAGCAACTTCCCGGCTGGGACGCCGAACGCGCACTTCTTCGGGTTGAGTTTGATTCTGTATTTGTTGAGTGCTGCGAAGGTCTCGCGCGGGTCGTCGAGTAGTGTGTTTGCGCTGTAGGTTTTGATGACGATGTCATCCACGTAGACATGTACATTTCTTCCGATTTGCTCTTTTAAGCATGCTTGCATCATTCGCTGGTATGTAGCACCTGCGTTCTTGAGTCCGAAAGGCATTGTTTTGTAGCAGAATACGCCGTAAGGGGTGATGAATGACGTATGCTCTTCGTCTTGTTCCTTCATCCTGATCTGATTGTACCCTGAGTAGGCGTCGAGGAACGATAGTAGATCACATCCTGCTGTCGAGTCGATTATCTGGTCGATTCTTTGCAGGGGAAAGTGATCCTTTGGGCAGTGTTTGTTGATTGGCCCGTAGTCGACGCACATTCGCAGTACGTCCGTGTCTTTCTTGGGGACCAGCACAGGGTTGGTGACCCAAGTGGCTTTCTTCGTCTCTCGAATGAATTGGGCGTCGAGTAGTCGGTTGACTTCCTCCCCGATTGCTCTGCATTTGGGTTCTGAGAATCTTCGAAGCGCCTGCTTCACTGGCTTGGTGTTTGGCTTGATGCGCAACGCGTGCTCTGCGAACTCGCGCGGTACTCCTGGCATGTCGGCTGGGCACCAGGCAAAGATTTCCCATTCTTCGCGGAGGAAAGTGATGAGAGCCGTCGTTTGCTCTTCCGGGAGGTGGGCGTACACGCGGACTATTTTTCCTGGGTCTGTCGGGTGCACATGGTGGGTGACCGTGTCGCCGTCGATCTTGAAGTCCCGTCCATACTCTTTTGACTCGCTTCGGCTTGCTAGCGGAAAGATACTCTTGTCTGTCGCCATGGCTATTTCTGTGAGTTCTTGCTTGGCTCCGAAGGTGTCAGAGACTTTGTGGAAATAGCGGTCACATTTGTCTGACTTGATGAAGCTTCCGTTGACTGTGATGACGCCCGCGGATCCTGGCATCTTGAGTTTGAGGTAGGCGTAGTGCGGAATCTCCATGAATTGTGCGAATGCTGGACGTCCCAATATGGCGTGATACTGTGATTTCCAATCGAGTACTTCAAACTCGAGGGTGCGTCTTGCGAAATTGCGTCTGTTGCCGAAGACGACTTCGAGCTCGATTAATCCAAGGGAGGTAGTTGCTTCTCCTGGGACTACTCCGTATAACACGGTGCTTGTTGCGCAGGGTGCTGACGAAGATTATGTTCATGCTGCTGCCTCCGTCCATGAAGATTATGTCCATGTCGTACCCTCCGATTTGAGCGTCGAGTACCAGGGGCGCGTACCCCAGCCTTGGGACTGCAGGCGGGTGGTCGCTCTGGGAGAACGTGATGCTGGTTTTTGCGTCGTGTAGCTGATAGACTTCGACTGCGTTAAGATTCTCGGCTGCTCTGGCCTGCAGGGTGTAGGCGTCCTGTTGGGCTTGCGATACCTTGCCTTCTTGGATCGTGTACACCTGTCCTTGAGTGGGCGACTGCTCGGTTCGTCGGGCGCGCTTGGCTTCTTGCTGTTTTTCTTCCTTGAGGCTGTCGGCGAGTTCATTGAACAGGCGGCAGTCTCCTAGAGTGTGGCTCGATCTGATGTTTCCCCAGTTGTCTTCGAAGCAGTGGATCGTGCAGGGTCCTTCTAGCTGTTCCCTGACCGTGAGCTTGCTAGATCCGGCGTGCCGTTTCCTCCTTGAGATTCGGAAGAACAACGCGTGGTCCGCTGGGTGCTCATGAGCTCGCGGGTCGACTTCGATTCCTTCACTTAGATTCTGGTTCCTTATGAGATTGGCGAATTTGTCTGGCCTTCGATCTGGGTCGTAGTATTCGCCGGTCTGAGTCTCAGAGTCGCTGTCCTGGCGGGTGGTGGCTGTCCGCACGGCGGCGTGTCGTCGAGTGGTCGGCGATCGTGCGGCTGTATAGTTCGACTCGTCGGGTGGAGTCGCTTTGTAGGATCCACGCGCCTGTCTTCTGGGTCGTCGATTTCTTCCTTGTTGGCGATGATCTTGGCGGTCGTTGATCTCGAGCTCGAAGTCAGTGTCTTGTTGTGCGGCGGGTGCCTGGGTGGTGGTGGGTCGTCGAGTGGCCGGCAGGTCCTCTGCTTCATGTTGTAGTTCGTCGATCGTGGTCTCCGTGTAGAACCCTTGCGCCTTTCTTTTGGGTCGTCGAGTTCTCCTTCGCTGGCGGCGGGCTTGGTTGCCCCGTAGTATTGATCTTGACACGGCTGCGGACTGAGCGGTCTTGCCGGGGTGGCGGAGATATTCGCCGTGATCTTGAATTCCTCGGGTAGATTGCATTTGGTTCTTTCCCTTGAGTTGCGGCTTGCTGGAGATGGAACCGCCGAGATCGTAATTCCAACCTGTGTAGTTCCCACAGACGACGCCAATTGACGGGGATGTACCCCGGCAAATCCCATGGTCAGAGACCCTGGGTTAGTCATGAGAGGCACATGTTGGACGATAAGATCGTCGGCTAACAAGAGGATACGTTCCTGCTCGATATTATTGATTGGAGATGGCGATTATAGGAAAGCCGAGGCTGGTGCGTGCAAGGCTAGGTTACAGATTGTGTATTGCTTGATTTCGACGTCTCCCCTCCTAGCCCTTATATACTAGGCCAGGTCTCGGGGAGTCCGTCCTGATTACAGACGAGGTTTCCTAACCATGATCTTCTTCCGTACGGCAAGTTTACACCTTCCTTATGACTCGTGGACTCCTACGACGGTGCCACTAGTGGGCCAAAGCTGGGCCCAGGAGGCATCTTTGTAGGCCTTCTGTCTTCTGGTACACCGGGTAGGCTCATCCATAGGAGTCGTGGGATCACCCCCTCGTCAGTATCGATTTCAGGGATTTGAACGTCAGGGTTCAAATCCATCAAGCCCTACAATATCAAGGTTTAACTCAAACATCCTAGCTCTATGGCAAGGCGGACGGCAACAAGTGGCTCGCCAGGAAGGAGGTGAAGAGCACGAGCCCCCGCTTCGGCTGGTCGATCTTGACCATGTGGCCGGAACCGCGCACCATGGTGAAATCTTGTAATTTTGCACAAGTTTAGGACTTCGTTTACCGACATTGGATCCGCGATCCAACGGCTCACGACGTATCGTATCATGGTATCATGTGAGATTTGGGAGCATGTGATATTCTCCCCCGTGGCGAGCACCAACCCCTTGCACACGATCACGTACCCTGCCCACGTCATTGTCCAGCCCCGTCCAGCGGGCATATGTTTTTTTATGATATCACTATCGTAATTCATGGGAAAACTATGTGTTCTTGAAAGAACCAGCTCCTTGAATCGCTATAGGTTTTATATTATGCTATCGTACATCATGTGAAAGCATATATGTGCAAAAACGAAAAAATATCTAGAAAGGCTTAAGAAGCAAACAAAATGGAAAACCCAAACATAAAGCCCCCGAAAGAAACCAAGCAAAACCACCAAAATGAAAAGAAAACATGTTAAAACTACATAAGTGAACGCTTCGACCTCATCATGCACCATGTGTCGCAATCCCAGGGCCTCATCCATGGTCGCGTGTTACCGCTGCGGATGGCGCCCTTCACTGGAACGCTTGGAGCCAACCAACAGTTTTTTGTGCCCACCCTTTACCGCGCACGTAACAACACATTTGGCGATGAAGGAACTTGAGGTCAAAATCGTCCTTTTAAACTTTTTTTAACAATTTCAACCGAAAAATCACCTTTGCTGAAACTTTTAGTATGAATTTGGCGTTACCAACACGTTGAGAACCGCCAAGAATCTCATCGTTTCCTCCTTGGGCAACACCACAGCCTTGGACATTGCCGTTCACTACAGTGTTTTTTTTTGCGGGTGCACCGCATTGTTTATTGATGATGTTATGCCGTGGAGATTCACTGACTTTGCCCGGCCTGACTTTGGGCCATTGACAGGCAGGTCGTGCATGCAATGGGTCTTATGTCACAGTGACTCAAAGTCAGTAAAAAGGCACAGGGGTAAAGTTAGAGAACATGCGCCAGATGTTATGAGACATCTCATGACAAGAACGACATAGTCTCTGGCGTTTCATACTATAGCTCTCACGCCGTGATGATTAACTTTTCTAAAAGAAATCAGTTTGTGCTAAAAAATTAAACAGAGGTAATTTTATACTGTACTAGTTTGTCAAAAGAAGATCAAAACAATGACTTTGTCCGGAGCTTGGTGCCCCGATGTCGACACAATCGAAGCGAGCATTCTTTCCTGTGCCGTCGCCATGGTGGTGTCAGACCGCCGTGATGTCCGATAAACAATCTACGGATGTATACTAGCACGGACAGATAAGTCAATCAAGTGTGAATGTCAGCGCCAAACTTGTAATACGTACACGAGTTTCCCCACAGGCCACAAAGGGGGGAAGCAGCACATCGTCATCATACACATGCGAGCCCTGCCTAGGTGCCTTCAGTCGGTCTGCGGCAAGGCGGACGGCAGCGGCTGGTCGCGGAGGAAGGAGGTGAAGAACACGAACCCCCGCTCCGGCTGGTCGACGTTGACCATGTGGCCGGAGCCGCGCACGGTGGCGAGCACCAGCCCCTTGTACACGACCACGTAGCCGGCCACGTCCTTGCCCGGCCCCGTCGACCACGCCCGCCAGTCCGTCACCACTCCCAGCTGCAGCTTCTCCACCGACCTCTTCGTCGCCGTCACCGGCACCATCGCGTCGAAATCGCCGCTGCATCACCCATACTCATCGATTAAGCAAGCACATGGAATTAAGCACAGTACGGAAGGGAAGCGTTTGCTTAGTTTGCTCCTGACCTGAAGAGCCAGATGCGGATGCCGGTGGTCGCCAGGGCCTTGAGGTACGGCAGCATGGTCGTCGGCGAGTCCCCGAAGCGCTTCAGGTTGTAGGTCCGGGTCCTGCATGCCACCCACGGGTAATTGAGCGCCGGGTTGGCATGGATCGCCATTTGCACCGGCCGCTGGTTCAAGTAGGCCTCCACGAAGTATCCTTTGCACGGGTCAGCCAAGTCCTGCACAACAATGCATGCACGTACGTATTCCGTAACCTCAGTGCAGCTGCTTAATCATACGTAAGAATGTACGTAAGATGTAGTACAAGTGCATCACATCACATCACATACCATGCACTTGGAATCTACTGGCCTGACTTTCTTGTCGTGGCAAGTGGGAGCGTATATGTTGAAGGCGCTGATGTCGCCGGTGTTGCCGTAGGCCGTGTCCCTCGCCGCCTGGCAGACGGTGGAGAGGTCGTCGGGGCCCGTGCAGTGCTTGGTGATGGTGTCGTGCGCCGCGTCGGAAATGAAGGCGCGCTGCCACAGGTAGTCGTACAGCTCCGCCTGCTCCTCCGCGAACTCCAGAATGCCGTTGCCGATCTGTGTTAGGTCACCAGCACCATCATGTTAATGTATCCCAAGCTGATTGGCAATTGTTGTTGGTTCTGAATTCCGATGGGTGGTACAGTACTCACGGCGATTCCCTTGAGATTGATGGGTTTGGCCTTGGGGACCTTGTTGTGGATGTCGATGGTGACGGCCAGCTCCGGGATGTAGTGGCCGGCGTAGCTCTCGCCCATGATGAAGAAGTCCCGGCCCTTGTACTCCGGGAACCGGTCGAACCACCTGAGCAGGAAGGCCAGCGAGTCGCTGGCCGTCATGTTGTCCCCCATGGTCTTGTACACCTCCTCGTTGACGGCGTACGAGAACCCCACGCCCACCGGGCTCTCCAGGAACAGCAAGTTCGCCTCTGCACGCCCGCCGGCCGTCCTCGTTAGCACAAGTCTGTAATAGTTCCGGAAAGTTTTTGAAGATGGGTGACTGACCGGTGGCCCAGGAGTAGGGGTGCGGGCAGAGGGTCTTGCCGTCCGTGTCGACGCGGAAGGGGCCAACCTCCGTGAACGCTCCAAGCCCGAAGGAGGAGCAGCCAGGCCCTGCCAAATTAACCGATCCATGAACGGACGTAACTCTTGCCACATTGACCCGATTGCACGTTAGAAAGCATTCTAGATTCTCTTCAGGGCCTATTAATTCCCTGAGACCACGAACGGAGATGTTTTTGTTCAGTTTACAGGAGGATGTTCTTTCTTAGTACCTCCATTGAGCCAGAGGACGAGCGGTTTCTGAGCAGGATCGACGGGCGCCTCCACGAAGTAGTAGAAGAGCGACTTCCCGGCGGCCTTATCGAAGTTTATGTAGCCGGAATACTGCTGCAATCGCACCAGCGGAGGCTGCCCCGGCAGCGCGATGATCCTGTCCGCCTCCTTGGACCCTGGCCCTGGCAGTGGGACGCCCAAGGCGGCGGCGGCGGCGGCGACGGGGCGCCGCGAGAGCACGGAGAAGACGACCGCGACGGAGAAGCACAGCGCTCGCAGCGCCATTTTGCTCGCGGCGGGAGAAAAATGGCGGAGCTCCCGACGGGGATCGCCGTGTGTTTATAGGCAGGAGGTCGACCTATTTTTCTGGTTCGTCGGTTGGATTGGGTGTTCGCGGTATGTTTCGCCGGAGCTAAAGCTCGGCTGCGTGTCGTGGCCTGTTCATTTTTGGGGTTGCCTTCGGCTATAATAGGGATGGTTTGGTTTAGCGATGGACTGCTTCGAGCAATTTAGCCCGCTCGTTTGGCCGTGTACTTCTCGCGGCTATTTAATATGGTAAGTATATGTTGTGGCGATCCGGTAAAGCCAGGCATGAGCTGGTTTTGTAAGTTCAGTTCATACAAATCACCTGAAACCTCAATAAATTCAGAGAAAGTGCAACTCCACCGGTTGCTTTTTTTTAGAAAAGTGCAAGTCAATGAATCTATGTTGCACTTTCCAAATCGATTAACACTTATGAGTGTCAATGAATTTATGTTGCACTTTTCAAATTGATTGACGCTTGTCGCCAAAAGCCTTGTGTATCTTAGCATTGGTAGGTAGAGAACAAATACATCGTTTAGGCAACAATACACCGCCCCCGTACACATCCTTCGGTGCAAGCATAATATAGCCGGGGATGTTCGCCCTACAACAATAAACGAACAGTTGACAACAAAGCTTGAAGCCCTTTCACACCTACCTTGACCCCGGAGCGTGCTTCGTCTTTGATGGTATGGATGATGCGATGGATTGATGGGTGCTCTCCATTGAAGATGCATTAGTGATTTTGTTTCCGGGTTGATCAGGCGTGAAGGATAGAAACAAGACCAGACTCTTCCTTGATGCAAGGGGATGCGGAGGATGCAACCCACCAATTGAGGTAGCCCTTGTCACAAATCGGTGAACGGTCAATGAGCTAACGCCAACAAAGTACCTCGTTCTAGACCGACCGCGTTAAAGGGCAGTGGACAAGAAAACGGTGATTTCAGGAAGTCTTAGAAGGGAGTTCACACAAATCTTCTATCAAAGTTCAGGCACTCATCAAGAAGGTAATAAGTATGTGTATTAGGTTCTATCGAAGCTAGGGTTTGATATAAGGTTCCCTAATCTACTCCCAGCCTCGACTTACAAAGGGAGGAGACATGTAGTTATAGAGTCCAAGTCGATTTTTTTCCAACCTGACCCCGTAGCCAGGGATGTATTTAAGGGGGGACAAGGGGGGCTAGACCCTCCTCAATGAATTACTTCTTCTTCTTAACAGTGAATGTTGCTAAAAAATTCAAATTCATAAGAACAATGGCCCCTCCATGAACTAATTCGCCACCTCTCTGAATGTATCATGGTTCTGTCCCAGCCCCGTGGCAGGCTCTCATCATCGTTTTCTTCGTTAGGGCTGGGATTTTTATCCTTGTCGAGCTTGTCGTTGAGGGTGTAGTCTCTTGTAATGTGCGATGCCTTATAGGCGTTGTGGTTGTGGTATCTACAAGGGCTACTCATGATTTCTTCATACGACTGTGGTGACCGTTTGCCCTTTTTCTCCCACTTCTGCTTCTTGTCGCTGTTGTCTTTGTTGGATCCGAGCTATTTGATTGTCGTGATGAGCTCGGATTCTGACTCTGTGTCATGCATATTTCTTTCCTTGTTGCGGTACAACGTCGGTCTCTTCCGTTGTTGGGTTCCTTATGGGCTCGATCGACCAGGTATCTCTCCTATAAGGCCCCCAATCTACACACTATCTGGTACCTCATTTGTTAAAAATATGCTGATGGATTCGACCAATCGAGCATGATTTGTTTATGGCAACAGAAAAAATGGAAGAAATCGCAAATGACATGATGAATGGAAAAGATGGACCTATGAAAAAAATCATGGGGGGCAACAACCATACGCTCGCGTTTCTTGGTTTAGAAAAAAGAGGGTAGAACCTCTTTTTGAAATACTACAGAAAAATCACAGTTTCACAAATACTAAAGTTTCTAAGATTTTTGTTTCTATTCACACAAACACACGAATGTATTTAAAATTGTGGTTTAGGAAAAGTAAAGTATTATCTCAAAACTTTAAAAGTACTATGTTGCCAAATGTACTTTAAAAAATAGCAAACCCATATTGTTTTTTATATTTAACAAGTTTGAAAATATTTTTCAGAATTACTTACCACAAGAACATTTTTTGTAAGTAATACTTCATACATTCGTTTCTGCGTCAATTAATTCCGAATGGAAGAAGTAATTAGGATGGAAAATGACCGAATCGGGACAAAAGAACTCATGTAATTCAAATATAAGAGCATCTCCAGCCGCACCCCCAACAGCCCCCCGGGCGGTGATATTAGCGTCGAACGGGACTTTTTTCCCAAGTCGCGCCCCCAGGAGCCCAAATAGCGCCGGATTGGGCCGAATTTGGGTCCGGCGATCCCAAGCCAAAGCCAACGCGCTGGGGGCGTCAAACGAAGCGAAATGCGCCGAGTGTCCCCTTCCGTCAGTCCAAATTGACCAAATCGCCCACCACCCGCCCCATTGCCTTGTCGTCGCCGCCCCCGACTCAAATAGCCACCAGACACGCCAAAAAAGGGGAGTTCGCCGCCGCCGACCCCCTCCCAACCGTTGGTCGCGGCGCGGACGCTTTTGGCAGGCTCCCGGCCGCCCATCCGAGTACACTGGCGGCTGGTCGCGCCCACCACGCCAGCCAGGTGTTCGGCGAATTGCCTGAGCGCCGCACCGCACTCATGGACTCTGACGAGGAGGCGCTGTTCACCGCGCTGATGGAGGAGGAGGCCGATGCCAGCGCCCAGGACGAGGAGCACCTCCTGATGCTCACCGCTTTGCCCGATCTGTTTGCCGCCAACACGAAGCCGAAGCGAGGTGGCTCCAAGATGGGTCGCCGAAAGATAAAAGAGAGGCATTGTTTCAAGGGCTATTGCTTGCTTTACACCGACTACTTTGCTGATGTTCCATTGCACGTCGAGAAGGTATTCCGGCGCCGGTATTGAATGGGCTGAAAGCTCTTTCTTCGCATTGTGAATTCTCCCTGGGAGTACGACATTTTTTTCGTTTGCAAGAAGGATTGCACCGGCACAATTGGATTCTCCTCACTTTAAAAGTGCACAATGGCTATGAGGATGCTTGCATACGAAGCTCCCGATGATATGCAGGAAGACTATGCACGCATGGCAGAGTTCACCGCCCTTGAGTGTTTGTACAAGTTTTGCAGAGCGGTCGTGGGATGCTTTAGTGGACAGTACTTGCGAGCATCCAATGTGCTCGGATCCTAGCGGAGAATGAAGCAAGAGGATTTCCTGGGATATTTGGAAGCATCGACTGCATGCATTGGGAATGGAAGAACTACTCATTTTCTTAACAAGGGATGTACAAGGGCGCAAAAGGGCACTGCAGTGTGGTACTTGAGGCAGTTGCTACACATGACATCTGGATTTGGCACTCCTTCTTTGGCATGCTAGGAACTCACAATGACATCAACGTCATGCAGTGCTCAAATGTCTTTGCTAGGCTTGTCGAATGTCATGCTCCTTCGACGAACTTCGAGGTGAATGGGCACCACTACAACAAGGGATAGTACCTAGCAGATGGCATTTATACAAGATGATCAACATTTGTGAAGACTATCTCAAACCCTATACTAGGAGGCAAGTACTTCTACTTTGCCAAGTGTCGTGAGGCTTGCAGGAAGGATGTCAAGTGGGCATTTGGGGTGCTTCAATCTTGATTTGCTGTTGCCCGATACCCCGCTCTGACATGGTCGAAATCTCAAATATGGGAGGTGATGAATTGTTGTGTCATCTTGCACAACATGATCATTGAGAGGGAGAAAGATGAGCCAGTGTTTGACACTAAATCATATCTCAACCAAGGACCTCTTCCAGTAGTTGATCACCAGATACCGGCACATTGGACAACCTATTTCAATATGCGTCAGGAGATCCGAGACCCGCAAGTGCATCATCAACTGCAGCAAGATCTAGTGGAGCACCTATGAATGCGCAAAGGCAATGTCTAATTTAATTTATATTGTTTTTAGTATTTGTGCCGAACTATGTTTTTGTACTGTATGTTGTGCGCCGAACTATCGCCGAAATTGCGTCGAGTTTAATCGAAATTTCATGTTTTGCGCTGACTTGAATTAAAATGAAACGAATTTGGATCAAAACTGCGTTGGATCTCGATGCTTGGGAGAACGAACCTTGAAGGCGGCTGGATGGCCGATTGCCCCAGAACAATTTTAGCATTATCGTCCCCAAACGGCCTTAAAATAGGGACGAAACACGCCTTAGGCGAACAGCCGGAGATGCAAGTCCACGGCGGCTGAAACTAGCCCCGTATTTTCCCTGACCGAAGAAAACCTCAGAAGCCGCCTCTGCCACTGCAACCTCCCGAACTCTGCCATGGGAAGCAAGAAGAAGGCGAAGCCGAGCAGGGGCAAGAAGAAGCCGAGGACCAGCGCTGACCAGGCCCTGGCCCTCGACTACGTCCGCGCCTGGGCACACCCCGCGCCCCCTCCGGAACCCTCGACGGCCGATGCCGGCGACGGCTTCCTGCCGCTCAATGCCGCGCGCATGGCCTGCGGCGGCGGAGGCAACGTGCTGTTTGAGCTTCACTCTCACTCAAACCATAGCGACGGGTTCCTCTCCCCCTCCGCTCTCGTCGAACGCGCGCACCGCAACGGGGTAAGTAGGTCTCTGGCCTCTCCTCTGCTTGCACGTCAGGTGTTTGATAAAATGCTTCTGAGGTTCGGCTAGCGTTTATTGTCCTGTACCGTACCCGTATAGGTTCTCCCTAGAATTATCCCATCTGCACATCTCCCAGTGTTGAGTGAATACAAACATTGCCTTCAATCTTTCGCCCTATGTATGTGGCGCCTATTGGTTTGATTTTGATTAGTAGTAGACTCTTAGGCTTGTATTATTAACCAGTTTAAAATGCTGTACTGGAGCATCTCAGAGGAAAGTTCTGTGTGTTCTCTCAAGCTTTATTCCATCTTCAATAATTGAGTTATTCCGTCAAAGTCAAAAAGGCAAACCATAGAAGATAATAGAAGAGAGAATGCCTGCAGTATGGGCACACAGCCACCATCAAAGTTAAATGAAGTGGTGATCTGCGGACTGCGTTAGGTAGTTCACAATATGCATTATTGTCTTGTTTTCCTTTCTATCTCACAAAAAGCAAAAAACATCAATTGGTTTACATCAATTTTTCTCTCCTCATGGTCATGGATCATTTCTGGGTGTGTTATATATTATTTCCTCCATGTTTCTGTTGCGGATGTCTGCCAGGTTTAGTGATATATGATGTGACAGTTTTGATTGTTGACAAGAAGAATGATTATATTATAAATGCCGGTATGCAGGTGAAAGTTCTCGCCCTGACAGATCATGATACCATGGCTGGTGTACCGGAAGCTATGTCAGCAGCTCACAAATTTGGCATAAGAATAATTCCTGGAGTAGAAATTAGCGCACTACATTCTCCACGGTAAGAGTGTTTTTCACTTTGCTTATAAAGACAGTGCTCATGTTCAAACTGAAAATAAGCAATACAGTTGTAAAGAAAATAGTTCAATGCTACAAATCAGTCATCATATTGCATGAATACCTTTGTCAGTTAGAACTACACTTGTCCAAGTTGTACCTACCTTGTTTCTGTGTGTGAGGGTTCTATTGGTGTTTACGTGTTAGTCAGCAAAGCCACAAATCTAGAGCCTGAAATTGATAAGTCTGCTAATGAGCTGCTGCACTAATCACGTATAAATGTCTCATTTAAAGTGGAATGTATGAGTTAAATCAATATTTAGTAGCAGCAGTTTCCTTCTTTTATCTGGACAAAATGCTGATCCCCAGCATTCTTATTTGTATAGATCAAAACTGATCACCTCTTAAATGATCGTCTTAGGAACACCTTGGTCCTTTCATGTATGTGTTGTATTTATACTAGTGATGATCAGTGACCAAAAGTAAAACTGACATGGTATAAGTGATTTCTGTCGAAAATAGCGATATGTGTGGCCACTAATTTTTGCATATACTTCCCCTGAAACTTATTGTTAAAAGGGAAATTCCTGGTGCTGGCGAACCTGTTCATATTCTTGCATACTATGGTATGTGTGGCCCATCAAGGTTTGAGGAGTTGGACAGCATGCTCTTGAACATTAGAGACGGGCGATACTTACGCGCAAAGAATATGCTGTCAAAGCTAAACATGTTGAAGGTGCCAATAAAGTGGGAGCATGTAACTAAAATTGCTGGTGAGGGAGTGGCACCTGGTCGACTCCATATTGCAAGGGCTTTGGTTGAAGCAGGTTATGTAGATAATGTCAGGCAAGCATTTAACAAGTATCTTGGTGATGATGGCCCTGCGTATGCCACGTAAGTCATACAACTAATACTTAATTCCATTGAGCATTTCACGCTGAGAAAATGCTTGGCGAATAACTGTGTGTGTATTTTGTGCAGAGGGAGTGAACCATTTACTGAAACTGTGGTGCAGATGATTAGTCATACTGGAGGTATGTCTGCATTAGCCCACCCATGGTCATTGAAGAATCCGGATGCAATCATTAGGTCCTTGAAAGGTGCTGGCCTTCATGCTATGGAGGTTTACAGAAGTGATGGGAAGGTTGATGGTATGTCTCTTGTACAGTTGCACTACATAAACAAGTTATTCAAAATAAAAGGGGATACTCCTATCATGTAGACATGTACCGAAGATTTACTCGTTAGCATTAATTCTGCAGGGTTTAGTCAGTTAGCTGAGAAGTATGGACTTCTGAAGATTGGAGGTTCAGACTTCCACGGAAAAGGCACGAAAGATGAGTCTGACGTTGGAGCAGTTAAGCTTGCTGTTACAACTTTGTCCTCCTTCTTGGAGATGGCTCGGCCTATTTGGTGTAGTGCAATGAAAGACATCTTGCTGAAGTTTGCAGAGGAACCATCTGCTGCCAATCTAGGGAAGATACTTAAATTTGGACAACTTGCAAATTTAGATGGGTTTGCACCAATGGATAGTGGTCCAGATGTTGTTAATCTCTGCCTATCTTCATGGTTAAGTTATGATGACATGGAAGATGTTGAGCTTGAGGAAGTAAGATCGAAGCTTGGTGGCTATGCATCAAAAACATAACTTGAACTACATGACCATCTCCGACAATGTATTTTTCCTATCCAGAATCTGTTACCCAACTCAATACCCATGTTTTACTATGTTCTTTTAACGGCCCATCAGAGCTAATTTTATTTTTTTGTTAGCTGATGATGTTGCTGAAAGTAGAAAGTATATTGAATGGGTAATTGACATTTTAAGGAAGAATTCCTATTCCTGGATGATAATTTACTACACTCAAATTAGCATGCAACTGTTTCTGTAATGAGCATATCACCTTCCCATAAGCATACGAATGAAACGACGTATCAATTACTTTACCATGTCTGTTTCATTTTGCAAACCATATTCATTGTACATCTTCAATACTGTATTTTCTAATGCTGACACGTGGGAATGAGGTCTATCCTGGGTATTTATGTAAGTTCCAGTCAGTGCCCATCATTAAAACATAAGTTCTCTTTGAGGAGTTTGGTCTTTCATGTGCTTTTCAGGCTAATACATGTGACTGTATCCTTTTCTCATAAATATCTGGAACTTCACATAGCATGTCCTTACAAATATACGTTTTTTCCAGTGAAAATGAATTTGGCTGGCCAAATAAGTTACATACAACTTAGCTAAAATTCAACTTATCTAAGGGATGACCTGGCTCTAGAGATAACTTAAGTCTTGTTGTATGCAAATAGGTTCATAGAATACAACCTTATGGATATTCATTTCTGCATGAATCATGATGTATATTCATTGAGCAAAGTTTATATGATCGGACATGATCTTCATGTTTCCTGAGAAAAAAGTACACTCATATATATATTTTGAATTAAGGAGCATAGCTTCCAATTTCATTTCACCAAATTAAACTGATAATGAGCATACCCATATTCATGATTATTTCATTTACCATGTTTTTTTATGGAGACCTTGAGTTTATTGGCCTTGATTTTCACCTTCATGTTCAAGGTTTTGGGTTAGAGCCCTATCCTAGAGGCATAAGGTGTGGAAAATCTTATACCCCTCGGGCCTCAGCCTCAATCATAAATAAATGAAAAAAAGGTGACGTGATATAGTATTTGATTAGATGATGAGATGTATGAGAAACAATCAAAATAAGCAACTAATAGACTAATAGAGGACTTAGGGTTGCATACTTGCTCATCATGTTAATTTTATTAGCTCTGACAAATCCAATCGTGAAACATGATCCTTTTATTTAGTTATGTTTAATCCATATATATATAATAAGTTGAATATATACCATGAACGGGATTTAAATTATTATGAAAAGTGATCTTGACCTCTTGGTTTGGTGTCGCTTTCCGCTCTACCTTTGTGTGTAGGGCCAAGCCACGGCGGACACTGTCAACCCTGTTGTGGTGCTGCGTCAGTAAGTAATCTACAGAATAATGAATCCTATTGTTATGTTGTCATACCTATTTTTTACTCGACCCTTTTTGTCAATTCCGCAATAAAAACTCCTCTGTTTAATTCATTTGACTTGTTTATATTGCTGAGCGGTTGGTTGCTGAGCCGCATGCCATCACCAAATTTGTCACCTCTTTCCTGAAAGGGCATTAGGACCTAACGATTACGTGCTCCGCATGATTAGCATGTTGCCAATTCGGTTGTGCTGCATCATTAGGCCTTTAATTTTTTGCCTCCTCTGGATGGCCACTAATCCATGTTCCGTCTCTTAGCCCCTGGTGTGGATCACAGCCACCAGTTCGTATTAAAGCATTATCACCTCCATGTGGTATTTTTTGACTTCCAGTTTAGAACATTATCTCCACTGATCTGATGTTTGCACGCATGAGATGGGCCAACGGCACTAGGCTGGGAAAGTGAGAAGTATTGCCTGCCTCTCCTTTCTGCTTTCGGGTTTTTGCGTTTGTTTTCTTGTTCTCGGTTGGAGATTGTGGTCATGGACTCATGGCCACGGCTGCTTTATGTGCCTACTACTCATATGGTCTTAGTCTTAGATCATGTGCATTGCCTGATGCCGCCAATGGAAAGCCGCCGTTAATCCGCTGTCGTCGACGCTGACGCTACGACGGCGCGGATTTGCGGCTAGGGCCAGAACTATATGCACCAAAATTTCATTTTTTAGCAATTGGTGTTCATCTTCTACTGGGATTGCAGTGACATGTTTGTTCTCGCAGGGTTTGTTTGCTTCATCTTTCTGAAAATTCCTCAGGCGTGGCAGCAGATAAGCGCATGGAGATGATTGCAGCAGGACAGGATCTGGTGGTTAGGCACCCTAGGAGATCTCCAACAAAAGAAAAGCCCCCAGCGACCCGTTCATCTTCTTCCTGGGGACGCGAACCGGACACGTGGATATTCCCGGCTCCAGACTAGGTGAGGTGAGGCTCGCGGAGAGTTTCTCCTTGCTTGCTTCCTCCCCGCTTCCACCATCCGTCGCGATCGACAATTCTCGCAGCGGCCACAGACCACGCGTGCCGTCGCGTCAACTCGCCGCGACAGGAGCTCCCATGACCACTACAAAAGCCGCTTTCCCCATCGGCCGCTGTTTGCTTGCCCGAAGAGAGGGGTTTGGGGGGATCTCGCACAGTGAACACGGAGCGTACGAACGATCTGGTTTTGATCGGATCGCCTTTATTTGTCTGGCCATCAGTCCGTTTCCGGTGCGTCCTACCAATTTGTGGGTGCATTTCCGTGTAAACGGACTGTAGCGGGCAATGTTTCCGTGAATAGTGACGCTATCGGATCTTAGGGCGTTTTCAGAGTCGATCCTCAACCTGCCACGTCTGTTCGGATTGAGTAAGTTATCATTTTATCATCCAACCACAACGGATCGGTTTTAATGTCCGTTTTCTCGTAAATTTAACCCAAACCAAAAAGGTCTTGTGGGAGCCCGAACCGCGGACACGCATGTTCCATCCCCACAAAATTGAGCCGATGCCCATGCTTTTGTAGCCATCCTCATTGATCCATGCTAAAATTCGTTATTCCCTTCATTTTTCTCACTCTCTTCGTCGCCCTCCTCCACCCCAGTCCTCGAGGTTTTCGCTTCCGCCGCCGCATGAAGACCCGAGAAGAACTGCCGGAGAGGATGCGACCAGGAAGTGTCCCAAAAGGTCATGGAAGCTTCCCGAGTTTCCTGGGGACACTCTAGTGCGCCACCCCCTAGCTTGGAGGGAATGGCACTACAAAAGGCCCTAAGTCGGCGGGACTAGGACTCCCAGGTGGAGTTCGGGTAGGGTGTTTCCACCTGGGAGGCCGAGTCTCTCTGGGACTCTCCTCCAGGTCGTCTAACCTCCCACCTTGTTTGCCACCTTTAGATAGAAGCTCGGGTGGGCGCACCAGCACACCCCAAATGCTTAAGGGTTGCCACCCCCTTTGCTATATGTTCCTCTACTTCTCTTCGATCTAGATCATTCTAGATCGACGTTGTTAGATCGTTCTCCCATTAGTTTTCTTGGTGGAGTTTCTCTCTAGACGGTGAAGCTCTGCTAGACTGCTACTTCGGGATATGTGGATGCCGCTGAAGGGATCATACCTTTGATCCTTGTTCCAGGGACTTGTTATGACTTACTATTTAGGCATTGCACTTATTTTTATGAACAAAAGTTATGACTTACTATTTGCATACACTAGGTTACCGAAGTTATCATAAACCCTAGCCGCCATAGGTGATACAGTGGGAGGAGCAAGCATGCACCTTCGAATTATGTATCACTAGGGTTCCATCACCTTTGTCGACCATTCTTGCGGTGGAAGGGATGAGGGAAACCACGGGGCCTTGTGTTCCACGTGTGTTTAGTAGTCTAGGTATCTTAGGTGGGTCTTTGACTATCCACAACTTCCGCTCTGGCGATGGTGATGGAGGTAGCGAATAAGTTTCCTCCATGACTCCTGTCGAAACAGTGGTTCTATCAACTATTGGTGTTGGATCTGGGTGGCGGTGTATGCATCATCTTGGTTCCTTCAAATCTGAGTGTGTTTCATGTATCTTCATGTTGATGTTGAGGTAATGAACTTTTTCTTTCTGCTATTTGCCGTGGTGGTGTTGCGATCAATCATTGGCATCGACATTGGAAGACATGCCCTTGAGGTTTGAGATAATGTTCCTTGGACCTTTTTTGCGGCAACGATGAATTTGTGGCCTTCTTTTCTCTCATTGGATGTCTCCCTGATGCCACATGTCACTCTCTAGTGGTTCGCGCCCCCTCTTCATCGCAGTGACAGTCTCCTTGTCGTTGTTGCGAGCCTGATGGAGTTTTATTGAAGAGATGATTTTGCTCCATGATTTTTGATCTACACAAGGTTTTCATAATACAATTTCTTCTCTGGGCATTGATCCAAATGGGCGATTTCTGGGCCGCATAATTTAATGCTAGGTCGGCTTTGGTGACGAAGCAGAAGCGATGGCGCGTCTTTGGCCTGTGTTGAAGGTGGAGTTTGTTTGGCTCTCTAATGACCTGTTGTAATTTTTGTTTTCAAATATTTCTTACATAATTGAAAGTCTTTAAATCATTGTACTGACTCTATGACCTTGTATATATCGTAGCGTCTTTGAGCATCTGATGAAGACATGTGACATTGGTCGTAGCTTCGCGACTAACAATTTGCTCCTATGTGTAGTCGTATTCACTGTACCTGTGTGTCCTTCGTTTCTGGAAGAGTAAGGAACATGTTTCTTCTGGAATGAAAAGGAAGATTGCTACTACTTGTGTGCATTTTCCAATAACATGGGGATAATTCGCCACAAGTTGTCCAAACAGCAGTGCCATCACCCGTAAAGAATGACCTTGTCAATTTGTCATCACATCAAAGCGATATACAGTTTACATCACCAAGATATCGTTACATCGGCACTACTGTTACCACCCCTCGGTATTGTATTGCCATACAAAATTGTACGGTCCAATCTACGCCCGGCTCTACGTCCCCTGCGCAGCCTTGCAGTTCCCAGGATCTGATTGACTGTCCGGGAAAAAAACAGAAGAAAATCCGTTTAACCAACCGCGTAGATCGGTCATTCGACGACAGTCAAGTGACAGCTAGATCTGGACTTTACCAGGTCAAAACCATCCGACAGCCAATACGGAGCTGCCAGGTGTCCACCGTCTCACCGGCACCTGCCCATCCCCCGTCGTGGAGGCGTCCCGACAGGTGGCAGTAGGAGATCGCCGTTGGACACGAGGCGCCTCCTCATTGGCCTGATCCTCCTTCCGGCGCGCTTATAAAAGAGCCCGGCAATGGCTCCTCTTGCTCACCAAATTAAGCACTTCATCCGCCGCTCCCTCAAGCTCAACAACTCGCCACTTCTCTTAGTTCCAAATCTTCCAGTTCATCCTAGACAACAACTCTCCTCGATCTCTGTTCCAAATCTTTAGCGTTTCCTCCTCTGCTCGTTCCGTCGTCTGTGTTTCTTGATTTCTTGATCCGGCAAGACATGGCGACGACGGCGGACTGGCGCAGCTACAGGCCCGATTTCCCTCCGGCGATGTATCACATGGTGGATGGCGGAGGTCAGTTCATGCAGGGGCTTGCTCCGCCGACGGCGCAAGGCGCGGCTCCGACCATCTCATTCTCCTTCCCCTGCCCCGGCGCGGAGCAGAGCGCCGGCCTGCTTCGTGGCGCCAGCTACCTCACTCCCGCGCAAATCCTCCAGCTCCAGTCGCAGCTGCACCACGTCCGCCGGGCGCCTGGCGCGGCCATGGCGGCGGTGGGGCAGCCGATGAAGCGGAACGGCGTGGCGCTGCTCCAGGCGCGGCCCGCGGCGGTCAAGCTGTACCGCGGCGTGCGGCAGCGGCATTGGGGCAAGTGGGTCGCGGAGATCCGCCTGCCCCGCAACCGCACCCGCCTCTGGCTCGGCACCTTCGACACCGCCGACGAGGCCGCGCTGGCCTACGACGCCGCCGCCTTCCGGCTCCGCGGCGAGTCCGCCAGGCTCAACTTCCCCGAGCTCAGGCGCGGCGGCGAGCACCTCGGCCCGCCGCTTGACGCCGCGATCGACGCCAAGCTCCATTCCATCTGCCATGGGGAGGACCCGCCGCAGAGCCAGAGCAATGCGGCGCCGGCGCCGACGCCGACACTGACGCCGAGTTCTTTCCCGGACGTCAAGAGCGAGCCAGGCTACTCTGTCTCCGAGAGCTCGTCGTCGGTGGACGGCGAGGTGTCCTCGTGCTCCGACGTCGTGCCGGAGATGCAGCTTCTTGATTTCTCGGAGGCGCCATGGGACGAGTCCGAGAGCTTCCTGCTGCGCAAGTACCCGTCGCTCGAGATCGACTGGGACGCCATCCTTTCTTGATTCAAGTTAATTCTGGATTGATTCACCCCTCGACCAGAGTGATTAGTCTGCTTTTCATTAGGCTCTTGGATAGTTTATGGGTTTGAAGTATTATTCATGTGTAATATGAACCCCTGCTCTGCTTAGTTTTTTGAATGGCATTGCCAGGAGGAAGAATGTAGAAACTTAAGTCTGTCGTAGTTTGTGATCCAATATTCCAATAAAGATACACTTTGGTCCTTGAAATTGCCGTTGGTGTCCTGAAGTACTTTTTATTGTTCAGAATATCATAACAGAAATGAGATGAAAATTTTGAATATAAGATAAGTTCAAAAGTTGAATCCCATTCTTGATAGAAAACAGAACATTCTGAATTTCTGATGTTCTTGCACAAATGTGAGTTTCTACAACAAGCATGATTCCATGGACGCCACTCTTTCATTTCTTCAACCAGTTTAGTACTAATAAGCATAACGGTCTTATTGTTCCGATGGAGAGAAGACCTATAATTAGCTTTTTGGGAAATTTCCAAACGAACAATTTCAACAAAATCTTTCAATTTCTCATTTTATTATGTTCAACTTTATGTATTCCTCTATCCGTAGAGTACATTGAATGTACAGAAATGGTGCAGAAACCTCTTAGTCTCGAGCCTTGGTGTCAAAAACCATTTCAATTTAGACAATATTCTAGTACATGCCAAATCCATATGATGTTATTTTTGGCCTTGCAACTTCTCCAAAACCTTTACAGAAGAAGAAAAGCACGCCACAAACAACTCAAACAACAACCATTTTAAAATCAAGAAAAGGAAAGAAAACGTGAATAATTTCCATGTCCATTAAAAACTCAAGACTTATAACTAATTCTGAGAGCTGACGTGCCGCTCTAATCTTCACACACATCGCATAGTACACATACACTTAACCTTAGTTTGGGACAGAGCATGTAAACACTATATAAAGTTGTACTAGCTGCAGAGGGGGAAAGCATCTGGATCTCTGTTCAGTGTTCACCTAGGTTTGAAAGGCGGAGGGAATCATGTGAGGACAGTCAGGAGTCCACGTTAGCACAACTCTAATCTGGATTAATGTAATGCTGATCCGGTTCCCCAGTAGGAGAGAGAGGCTTAGGTTATCTGCCAATCAGCACAGCATATGGACATTGGCTCCTCTCCTGGTTCACTGTATGTTCCTCGGTGTAACAAGTGTGTAACTGTCGTTTCCATCAATCAAACAATTGCCTGTATCAGGGAATATGATGCATGAACCTCGAGAAATGGACCCGTGAAGACGACAGATTAGCTCTACTATCTCTGATGCATGAGAGAGGTTAACAATTTTGTTTTGTAGCATAAGAAAATCATCAAGGGCGGTTCTAGGAAGAAGCAAATTTGTACAATAAGCTTGTGCTGCCCTGTCAAACTTGGCCTACCATGAAGAGTTGTCTTACAGCCACAACTAGTGCGAAGATGTGAACATCAAGATCAGTGTTCGGATGTTACATTGTCTTACTTGTAAACTACTACTACTGCTACTAATGCTGATGAATGTGTGCGTCCTGGCTGGTCTCTGTTACTTTACAGATCAGTATGGTCTATCCAAAGCCTTGCTTTTCTTTCTGGTCACCCTCATGGTTTGGTACATCATGGCGTTTGACCTTTCATGGTTTTGTATGCATATCCTCTCATGGGGCTCTAGCTTAGACAGGCATATGGCTTTGCAGAAAGGCACCAGTGCTCTGCACTGCAGTGCAGCCATTCGCAGGTCAACCCCATAATCCCACTTGCCGAATGTCAACACGGTGATATACTGCTGGTGTTAGTAGATGCACTCAAGGAGGATTGGAACTTTGGAAGACAGGGACGCCCACTAGGTTGACACCTGCACAAGCACAATCCTGCTCATGGCTCCCAGTGCTCATCAGCTCTGAGTTGACTTGTTGGTGTTTTCAAAGGGCTTGTTTGATTGAGCAGAACTGGAGGAGTGTGTTGTGATGTAATGCAGAGGATTAGTTAGTTTAATGGTTAGTTGGGATGGAGGGAGAACCCATCCATGCCATTTATGCATGATATATCCATTCCAACCCAGTAGTTGGCCATGACAGCACCAGTCATATCACTGAAGGTGTAGCTTCGCTTGGTAGCCGTTGACTCCAGTGAAGAGCGATCCATTGGTACAGAGGCAGATGGTTGATAGGATTGGAGCTATGGAATGGAAGTGAGGCAGACGGTGCTCTCATGATGCATGAATCCCTTGGTATTTGACGAATTCTACGCGCTTGTGCTTGTGCAGGGTCATGTGCGTGCCATGCCTGATGTTCATGTCATGGGCCTGGGTCTGGATGAGTGGTGTACTGGTGTGAGTGGGCGGATGGAGGCAGGAAGGAGGCGTGCATCGGCGTTTCCGAAGCTATGTCGGCAAAGCACGAGTACCTGTCAGAGTGCCACATTGACCGATCCTGTCAGGCTAAAATCATTATTTTGTTTTTTTTTGAAAATTGCGACACAAAATGACGCTGATTTACAAATACTACCTGTGTATCTCAATATAAAACATTTTTAAGCTCAATTTAAACTACAAAAACATTTTATATTTTGGTATGGAGGGAGTATAACATTTTTGCATAGCGCCTGCAATGGGGGCGCTATGCTCAACATTGTAGCATTGTTTTTCAACGCGCCATGCCCTTTTCAGCATGGCACTGCACGCCCCGAGAGAAAAAGTATAGCGCTGTGTCAAAGAGGGGAGGGGTGATATACCGCTTAAATAGTGCCTCAGTGTAGGGCGCTATGACTTGTTGATTTACTTGGTTGCAATCGGTCCATCACATCTTTAAGGATAGTGTTCCTTTTATAAACAAACAAGGGAAAATGCAGCAGCAGTGCTGCTTTCTTCCCCTTTCAAATCTTCACTAAATATCGGCCAAATCTAAAAATGTTTTTCGTTGATTTCATCCCCCATCCACCCCTATAGGTATTCTAAGGATCCTCCCAATTTCATCTGAAATAATTATCACATTGGCTCTATTTTGGCATGTTTTGGTGAAACCCTAGTTCATCATATTTTTTAAAATTTTGTATGGATCACTGTAATTGCGTTTGATGATTTAGCATTTGTATAGTACTTATAATCATTGAGAAATATGTGAAATATTGATTTTATATTTATAGTTTATCGGCTAGTTTAACACTAAATATTTGGATTAGCATCCGAGGTATCAAATTGATGCACTAAGTGTTTGGTATGTGTATATGTGTGCTATTTCAAAACATATGCGTGGTATGTATTATGCGTGTGTGTAGTGTGTCAAATTTCTATCTCATGACCATTAAATTGGATAAGATGGATTACTACTACACTTTGGTACACTAATCGGTATTCTTATTCAAATATGTAGGACAACATTAATCCATGACTATTATGATAAGAATCATCGTGCACGGTTTATGGTGGAGGAGAGTTGGGTAATACATATTGATAATGCAATTCACATTCTTAGTTAACATGGATCTATAATGTTCTAACTTGTATTATTTTGCAGGTCCTTTTACCTTTGCGCTTGAGGGCTCATAAGGCTTCATCTAATGAGATGAGTTACGGTGAGTGATACAAAAAGTGCAACGAGATGATAAGACTCCTTCCATTAATGCAGGTTGTACCCAGTCAATGCCAAATATGAACCCTTGTGCGATCATCACACTTATTGATTGCACGAGGCCAAAAACCCACAGTTTCACCTCTATACTAGGGAGATGGTCGTAACTCTTCGGTATATTTTGATGATCCTAGCACCTTCCATCGAGGAATTTCTTGTGTGTTTTAGCATTGATGCTGCTAACTGGTGCGATAAGATATTGAACCTTATCAATGTGATTTCTTCGGTGTCGAAAAACCTGACTAAACATAGAGTCTCCGTTAGCGGAACTTATGCTTGGATCGTAAGACGTTTTTGTTGGAGATATGCCCTAGAGGCAACCGTGTGATGCTTTTTTATGTATTCATCGGTTATTTGTATTATCCTTGAACATCATAACTGATATGCATCAATAAGTATGTGACTTGATTATGAGACTACACATTGTATGATGAATATTTAATTGTCCCTAGGTTATAAGATTATGTAGACACATATTTTTTAACTAGTATATGATACAGTTGATAACCATGTTTTACATGCCATGCACGAGCATAGAGATGTTAACCTGATAGTATGGACTCGGTATGCACACATAACCAACTATCTTTTTTGTTGTCGTGACAATGCACTAGTGATAAATTTCGATCTCGTGGTCTGTATCCAGCATCATTATCTTTGTTATGTGGTTGAATATATTCTTTTACGTTAGTGTAGCATGTCACGTGACCCAGCAATGGTATCAGAGTATATACTGTGTGGTGTTATATTCTAGAATATTTATATGTGATATGTTGATCGGTTCTTGTGCCGATCGGTGTGATCGACCATGCAAGATGGTTTGAAGATTACTTTCCAGATCGTGTTTTCGTGACCATTTTCTTAGGTGGTGACACAACATATCTCTACTAGTCGATTTTTGCTATCGAGATAGACAGTGAAATGTAAACCCGATTACAACACGCGAAGATCAATATAATTGATTGAATTGAAAGAAATATTAGGACTACCTAAAAATGATTCATACCTATTTTTTGGTATACATTTTTTTACTTATACACGTTTAATAATTTTCAAATACATGATTAACCTTTTCTCATTACAAGTTTTGAACATTTTGTTGAATACATGTTAAAAAAAGTTACACACATGTTGAATATGTGTCTTTTACATTATATAAGTATTTTTATTAATTTTTGTGAACATATATTTTGAAACGCGTCACCATGTTGATATTTTTATGAATGGTTTGATACGTTTTTGGGACTTACACGATTATTTTACACTCTTTTTTTTTGTAAAATGTGACGTACATTTTTTTCAAAATGCATGAACACTTATAAATGGATTTTGTTGAATGTCGTCAACACTATTTTAAATATGACTAAAAATAAAACATTGTCTTAGTATTTTTTTTAAATTTGCAGTGAACAATTTTAATAAATAGGTCCCCGAATTTCTGTGGGCTTCCAGTTCAACTAACAATTCATGAACTCATAAAGTGGTCCAAATACAACTCATGAACTATTCCCACCGCAGGAAGCATGCCGATCGGACCGGAATCAATAATTAAAAAGTATTCTTCGAAACGATCATTCTGAGTAGTTGACAATTGTCACACTATATGCACGCCACCTGTAGGAACCTAGGATCTTTTTTCCTTTTTTTGTAGATCCATTAGTTTAAAGCGTTTTATCTTTGAAACCGTACGTTCATATCCTAAATCGTTTTATCGTTGGATACCTCGTGACCACATATTCAAAATTATGAAAGAAAAAAACGTTCCTTTTCTGAGAGGCACAATTATGGAGTTAAATGCAGAATCCATACATCAACTTATACCCAGCGATCACTTTAGTACATCAACTCGCAAAACGTATCAAATTTGCTCTCTAAACTTGTCTCGTGCACTCAGTTTGATACAAACGTAGGCAAAAAAAATGTTTATTCAGGAAAAACTAAAAATTTATTGAAAGAATCAATTTTTCCTGAGAAAAAATGTTTTTTACGAAGATAAAATATTTTTCGACCAACAAAAATCATTTCCCCCCCTAAAATATTTTTTTACTCAAGAAACTATTTTTGCCCCGAAATTATTTTTTCTCGGAAATAATTATTTTCCACCCGAAAACAAATTCTGGACAAAAAATTGATTTTCTCCAGAAATATTTTTTACCAAAAAATAATGATTTCCCTTCGGAAATATATTTTTAACAAAAAAAAATTGACATAATTTTTTTATTTTCCATATATGTGTTTTTCGGCTAAAAAAAATTACTTTCAGGTAACACATATTTTATTTCGGGAAAAATGATTTCTTTGGTCTAGGAGTTTTCATGGGGTGGGGGGATAACTATTGGAGGGTTAAAAATAAATAATTTCGGTTAAACAATAACTTTTAGTAAAAAAATGGGTTCTCTTGGGTTTTTTTATGAAAAAAAGTTTTTTTTGCCTGTATTTGTATCAAACTGAGTGTAAATTGATAAGTTTTGTGAGTTGATGTACTATAATGAGCATTGGAAACAAGTTGATGTATGATTGATGCATTTAACTCACAATTATGTCTCTCGTGAGAACAAACACGTGCCTTCAGAATAAGCTAGAGGAAAAAATTATTTTCCTTCTCAAAGAGGCACCGTTATGCCTCTCACGGAAGCAAATATGTGCATCCACGAGAGGCACATATAAAAAAACACACTTTTTTCCCATTCCGAGAGGCACGATCGTCTCTCTCGTAAGCAAATCTATGCTCCATGAGGCACAATTTTGCCTCTCGTAAAAAAGTGTTTTTCCTTTTCGACAGTGCCTCTCGCGGAAACGTGCCTCCACAAGAGGTACATATGTGTTTCTCGTAAAAAAATTGTTTTCCCTTTCCGAGAGGCAAGATCGAACTCTCGCGAAAATAAACCTGTGCATCTAGAAAAAAGCAAACTTGTGCCTATCGTGAAAGAAAAAAGCAGTTTTCCTGCGAATAATTTTAGTTTCCCCCCCTAGAATCTAGAAAAAAACTACACAAATACTCAAAACCGAAAAAAGCCGAACAAATAAATCTGAACTAAAAAAAATGCGTAGAAAAAAGCGCAAACAGAAATAAAATCCCGAGTAGGCATCCAGTACTCGACACGTAACACGCTCTCAACCCCTCAAAAGTTACCCTTGCGAGCTCCTGCAAAGAGTAGCCGCTAATTAGTTTTTTTTTTAGCAAAAGTCGCTAATTAGGTGCTCTCCGATCAAAAGTCCCAACGCCCGTGTGCATTCCGCCGAAGCTTTGGTTGTCGTATAGGGGCGATCCAATTGGGCCGTCCCATTTTGTAGTTCACACAACTCAAAAACAATGTAGACACACTGTAGGGCCGGGTACCATAACAAAACAATATTGTAGCATGTGGTTTACTGTAGCATCATATTTTTTTACTCGGCTTTATTTCACTTTTTATGAAATGATCAATATAAATGTTGAACAGAGATTTAAATGCACATTTAACATTTTGTAATATATACATTGAAAAAATACAACGAATTTGTTGAAAAACACTGAAGAAATTTCAAATATAATGAATATTCTTTAGTATATGTTGAACAAATTCTTAATGTACTATGAAATTTTTTATAATGTATGATGCGCTTTTTTCCAATATAAGGTGAATATTTTTTTTAATATATGATGAACATTTTGTGCTCCTTACAATACATATTAGATACTTTCTCTGTAAATTAATATAACATGATTTAGATACTCGTTTAGTGATCTAAATAATACTCCTTCCATTCCTCAAAATAGGGTGTATAATTTTTTTGAAAAGTCAAACTTGTTTTACTTTGACTGAATTTTTGGAAAAATGTATTAACATCAATTACATCAAATCAGTATCATGAGATTCATCATGAAATGTATTTTTTATATTGAATTTACTTAATATGGTAGATGTTGATTGTTTTATTATAAATTTGGTCAAAGTTAAAGAAAATTGACTTTTCAAAAAAAATATACGCCCTATATTTAGTAATGGAGGGGTATTATATTAGTTTACATAGGGAGAACATCGGTGTTAACGACAAGTAATATGGGTAGGAGGTAGTAGTATACATTGTACAATTTCTTAATATACGTTGAACTTTTGTAATGCTCGTACATTTAAAAAAATATAATATTGTAATTTTTCTTAATATATGACAAAATATTTTGTAATAAAAGTTGGAACAATATTTTAATACAAGATGAATATTTTTGTAATGCAGACTACACTTTTTTGTAATATACGATGAATATAATTTTAATACATAATAAATATTTTTGTAATATAAAATTATGTTTCCATATAATATGTGAAAAGTAGGAGGAAAATAAAAAGATAATGTGAATATAAAGACATGAAAATAGTAAGATAAAAGGAAAACAGTAAAAAAGAAGAAGAAATCTAACCGAATGTGGGCTGGTCCAACTGCGGCGTTGGTAGGCTTGCCCTTCAGTGAAGTCACCCCCCCGTCCTACTAACGCAGGCGACCGTCCTATAAATTTTAATCGCTAAATCGATAGTTAGAAGGTACTCTCTCTGTTTCATAATATAATTTCATTTTAGAAATTATGTTAGTTTGAAAAAATACTACATTACGGGACAGAGGGGGTATCTCTTAGAAATATTATTTTTTAGTCCAAAGTTTATAAGTAGTGTAACGTGCGGGCATGAGTGACTTTACCACCTCGTGCGTGAGGGTGGGAGATTGACTGTGTTTTTTTCATACATTTTTTCTAAAATGATTTATATCTTGAATCATGCGTCTAAATCATGGATCATTTTCACAGTTGCATTTATTGTGTCGAGATCTTTTTGGGAATTTTTTTGTGTGAAATTTGTGGCTAAAACCGTACTGACCATGCTATTTTGTAGAGCCAATTTTTTTTCTCGTGTTGCTATATATTATTTTTCTTCTGTAGATTTTTTTCCTTTTTCAGCAGACACAAATTTGTTTCTCTTGCAACCATAGATTTTTTTCCAGCAGCCATATATTTGGTTCTCGTACTGCCATATTTGTTTTTTTTTTTTAGTCGCGGTTGATTACTTTTTGTGCAGCATATAGTTACTTTCTGTGTAACCATATATTTATTTCTCGTGCAGTAAAAAAAAAGCGGCCATAGATTTGCTTCTCGTGCACACATGTTTTGTCTTTTTTCAGCAATGACAGTTTAGCCTCTTGTGTAGGTATTATTATTTTTCTCTTTTTTCAGCAACTACAGATTACTTCTTGTGCAACCATTTTTTTCTCGTACGACTTCAATTCTTTTTCAGCAGCCATAAATTGCTTCTCGCTTGGCTATAATTTTTTCTTTCTTAATAGCTTCATATTTTGTCTCGTGCAGTCAAAAAATTACTTCCATGCAACCACAATTTAGTTCTTGGGAAGATATTATTTTACTTTGTGCGGAGAAAAAATAAATAAATCTATGAATGCAGCCCAAACGTGCGGGGAATGGGTACCCGCCATTTGTTTGCTCCCGTTGGAATGCCGATGGTTCGGCTCAATCCTATTCCCCGCGTAACGCATAAGATGTCCAGCAAACAGGCACCCTCACGTAGGTTGGCCAAACTACCCTTCTCTTTCGGTTTACGACTCCCTTTCAATTTCAATTTCAGAAAAAGTCTTTCTGTTTACTTTCTCTTTCAATTTCAGAAAAAGTATCTCATTTTTATGTTCGATTTTCCCTTTCTGTGCACTTTTTATTTTAGAATTGTATACATTAGTTAAAAAAACATGAAGGTTTTTTGAAACTCATAAACACCTTTTCAAATTCCGTTAATGTTTGGTAGTTATGGAACACTTTTATCAAATCGATAAACCTTTTTGGTTTTCATAAAAAACTTCATTTTTATAAAAAAAATCATGGTTATTATTACTTATTCGCACATATTTTAAAAATTAGAGAAGATTTTTTAACATATTGCAAATAATTTTAAATTTTGGTTTTATTCTTGTAAAATTGCAAACATTTTTTACAGTACATGGAAATTTCTGTAATCACCAATATTTTTTTAATCCATGAACATTATTTAAATTATTGAATGTTAGTTTAATTTTGTAACATTTTTAACTAATTAGTTTTTTTCAGAGCATGAACATTTAAGAAATTCATGATTTTTTAAAATACGCAATAATTTATTAAAATTTAAAAAATGAAGTTGTAATATTTTGAAAAGTAAAATACACCAATGGTCCTTAAACTGTTATAAGTGTGTCAAGTTAGTTTCAAAGCTTCAAAATTGCATATTTGGGTCCCAAAAGTTCGTAAGTGGTCAATCTTTGATCCTCAGCAGCCCAAATAATGTTTGACCTGCTAGGGTGGCACATTGACCATTGCCACATCGACACGGTCCTATCGGGGAATAACTGAATAGAAAAACATTTTGTATACACACCCTTGGTATGACTTTCCTTTTCACTTGCCACTACTCGGATTTTGGTAATACAAGAATGGACATTAGCAGCGCGGATATTATGAGACACGTTGCAGGAATTTATTAGCAGCGCGGGATATATAAGTGCGCTACAGGTGATTAACCGTTAGCAGCGCGGGTGTTGGAACCCCGCGCTTCTAGTATGTGGTGACAACTTTGATTTCCGTGGTTGGACATCTGCAGCGCGGATCATACATGTCGCGCTGCTAATATGGATAGCACCGGCCCGTTATTTTGGCCCACATATCAGCAGAGCGGACCAGTGCGCCCGCGCTGTAGATGTGTTGGCCATCTACATCGTGGCCTTGTGTCCCGCGCTGCAGATGATGTGCTATAGCACTACATCTGGATCTAACTCCCACTCTCACACTCTCCCGTCGCTCGCCCGCGCCCTCTCCTCACCGTTGTCGTCGCCTGACCGTGCCCGCGCCCTACTCGTCGTCTTGCCGTCGCCTGCCCGCGCCCTCCTCTCCATCGCCGTCGCCGTCGCCCGCCGGCGCCCGCGCCCTCCTCGCCGTCTCACCGTCGCCAGAGGCCACCCCTTGGCCGGTGAGTCGCCCCCTCCCCCCTTCCTCAATGTTAGGTTGCAAAATAGGATTTTTGTTGCATATTAAGGCAATTAGGATTTTTGTTAGCATATTGATACGTATCAAACGTATCTATTTTTTCAAACACTTTTGCTATTGTTTTGGCCTCATTCTTGCATTATTTGAACTAAACTAACCCGGACTGACGCTGTTTTCAGCAGAGCTACCTGTATGGTTTTCTTATGTGCAGGAATATGGATTTTTAGGTGTCTCAGAAAATTCCAGGAAAAATAACAGAAAATCCACGCACCCGGAGGGACCCCGAGCCAGAAGTGGGGCCAGAGGGCAGCCAGGGGGGGCCCAGGCGCCCTGCTGGCGCAGCCTCACACCTGGCCGCGCCGGGAGGCCGCCTGGGTGAGTCCTCCCCCCTCTGGTGCCCTACCAAGGTCCCTATTTATTCCCTTCGCAAGGAAATCCCGGAACATAAGTAATTTTCCCAGTTCCCACCGAGGAGCCGCCGCCAGCCTCTGTTCTTCTCTGGGAGGGCTAATCTCGAGGCTATTTTGGCTTCCGGTGAGGGGAGATCATCACCATCGTCATCGCCATCACCAATCCATCATCCTCCATGACTTCTCCTTTCATGTGTGAGTAATTCCCTGCTGTAGGCAAAGGGGATGGTAGGGATTGGATGAGTTAGATCATGTAATAGTTCGTCAGATTGTTGGGGGCATTGTTGCCTATCATCTACTTTGGTGTTTATCATCTTTGCTACAACTTGTTGCTCTTAATGCTTGTCACTTTGGGCCCGAGTGCCATGTTTTTAGATCTGAACCACTTGTGTTTTCATGAGTTTATTTGTGTTCTTGATCCTATCTATGAGTTGTATGCACCTATTATGGTCCGGAACCGATGATCCCAAAGGTGACAGCTTGGGACACCAAAGGGGATGGACTATAATTTGAGGATTTCATGTATCCATTGAGTGTTAATGATTTGTTCCGGTGCTCTTTGACAGGAGCACCTTAATCTCCATAAGTTCCTTTTGGCCCCGTTCGTAGCGGGATGTTAGGACAAAAGATGTTGTGCAAGTTCTTATTGCAAGCACGCACAACTACCTACGGGATACATGCCTAATGTTTGATATTTTCCTAGATGATCCTTACTTTTTCTGTGTGCCTTGCCCCGTGTTAGAATCCATTACATGTTCACTCTCATCCAAGTAGCGCCCAACCATCCACCTCCCTAGTCTACAGTGTTTGATATTTTCCTAGATGATCCTTACTTTTTCTGTGTGCCTTGCCCCGTGTTAGAATCCATTACATGTTCACTCTCATCCAAGTAGCACCCAACCATCCACCTCCCTAGTCTACAGTGTTTTAATCCTGCTGGTTACTAGTTGTTTACTTTTGCTGTTCTACTTTCGCTGTTGCCACCATCACTACTATATCACCGTTGCTATTAATATTTTGTTGCAAGCAAGTATATTTCAGGTGCGGTTGAATTGACTACTCAACTGTTAAAGCTTATAAATATTCTTTGGCTCCCTTGTGTCGAATCAATAAATTGGGTTATCTTGCCCGCGAAGACTATCCCGATCCCCTAAAGTTGAGGGTCATCAAGTACTATTTTCTGGCACCTTTGCCGGGGTGCATAGCTTTATTTACAAGTCCACTTGAAGTATTCTGCCTGCTGCACTTTATCCACTATGGGTAAGAAAGGAGACCCCAAGGTTCCGATCTTACCATCCACTACAAGAAAAGGTACTGTTCTGAGTACTAGTGCTACACTTGATTCACCTTCGTTTATAAGTAAGTTTGCTTCACCACCACCACATGTTGTTTCTACTGAGTTTGTTACTATGTCTGATAATTTTGATGATGCTTCTACTACTTTTGAGGAAATTGGTTTTCCTGGTCGCTATCTTGAATCTCAAATTGCCAAGGTTGCAGCACAGTCCGAGACTGAAACTCCTGCTACCTACTTTCCCACTTGCAAAGCCTTTGGTTACCCAGACTTGGGCAAACTCAAGGAGAGACTCCTTGAGGATGACTATATTATTCTTGATGATGATTTATGCAGGGAACTTACAGAGTGTGCCGACTCTGACCCTGGCGCTGTTAAGAAGCTGCTTGAAAAATACTCCATGAAGAACAAGATTACTCCCGATCCTGAATTTGCCACATCTCCTTTATGCATCAATGATCCTGATTATGATTTCTCTGTTGATCTTTTACTTATATCTATAGTTGAAGCTGACCCCTTTTATGGCAGAGAAAATGATGATGCTATTGCACACCTGACCAAACTCACTGAGTTAGGTGGCTTGTTTACTACCGATGAGAGGATACGAAACTTTTATGTGGCTAATTTTTTTTCCTTTCTCCTTGAAGGAAGACGCTAAAGCATGGTATGATGCATTACCCTATGGTTCCATTAAGAGTCCTCATGACTTAGCTCAATCTTTTGTAGATAAGTATTTTCCTGCTCATATGCAACATGCTTTTTGACAAAAAAATATAACTTTAAACACTTGCAGGATGAGCACCTCCCTAAAGCTTGGGGGAGGTATTGCAGTTTAATCAAGGCTAGACCGGGACATGAAGTCCCCAAGAATGAATTACTTGATATATTTTATGCTGGTCTAACCGATGATTCTAGATCCTATTTGGATAGTTGTACTGGCTGTGTTTTCAGGGAAAGAACGTCGGACGATGTTCAAGAATTAATGGGCAAGATTGCCAAGAACCACGAAGATTGGTCCGTCCCTGAACCACCTTCACCACCAAAGAAGAGGGGCATGCTTGTCCTAAGCCCCGAAAATATGCAAGAAGCAAAGAAGTATATAAAAGAGAAAGGTATTAAGGATGAAGACGTGAAGAATCTACCTCCTATTGAGAAGTTGTGTGAGCCTACTACTCACCCCCCTATGGTAGAGGTACACTCTCTTTTAGATTTCAATGCAAATGACATCCCTAAAGGTAAGCCTCCTGATCAATGTTTAGATGAGCTTGATAATTTAATTATGAAGCGAAATCACTTTAATATGAGGATTCAAAGTCAGTTGCATGATAATACTCTTGCTATTAAAATCTTGCTTGATGTTCTAGGTAGAATAGTTAATGATGTTAAATGTCTTGTTAAGCATTTTCGTATGGTTCAAACTCAACTTGAACAAATTTGTAATGTGCAAAAAGATTTTCTTGCTAACAATGCCAAACAAGATAATTTACAGGCCTATGGTATAAAGACTTGGCGTGGAACACACACCCAAGATCCTCTCTATCCAGAGGGGCATCCAAAGAGGATTGAGCAAGATTCTCAAATACAGGAAGACGAAATTGTTAGCGCTCCGAAAAAGAAGAAGAAGAAGAAACACAAGGAAGCTGATAATTCAAACGATCCAATAGTAGAAGAAGAGCATGTTGCTGATCCAAATAGCATATCTACCTCCGATGCTGAGACTAAAGACGGTGCTGACCCTGAAAAAGATAAGGATAAGAATGATCCTCCCAAGGTTCGAGAAGAAGAAGCACCCGATAAACGCAAGAAATATACCAGAGAAGACTTCATCGCAAGAAGACATGGGAAGGAAAGAGAACCATGGGTACAGAAGCACATGCCCTTTCCAGGTAAGTCTCTCAAAACCAAAGAAGAAGATAACTATAATAAATTTTGTGAATGGATGAAACCTCTCTTTCTTCAAATTCCTTTGACTGATGCTATTAAGTTACCTCCTTACTCGAGATATATGAAAGATATTGTTACTAATAAAATAAAAGTCCCTAATGAAGCAATATCTACTATGCTTGCTAACTACTCTTTCAATGGAAAGATTCCTGAGAAGCTTGGTGATCCAGGTATGCCCACCATTCCTTGCTCCATATAGAATAATTATGTCCAAACTGATTTATGTGATCTTGGTGCAGGAGTGAGTGTTATTCCTTTTTCTCTTTATAAGAGGCTTTGTTTAGATAAACTAATCCCTATAGATATCTCTCTTCAGATGGCTGACAAATCAACAGCCGCCCCGATTGGTATTTGTGAGGATGTTCCGGTTGAAGCTGCCAATTTCTTAATACTTACTAGTTTTGTTGTGCTTGACATGCCCGAGGATGGGAGCATGTCCATTATTCTTGGTAGGCCTTTTCTTAACACCGCAGGTGCTATCATTGATTGCAATAAAGGAAAGGTTACCTTCAACGTGGATGATAAAGAACACACGGTGTATTTTCCGAAGAAGATCGACAAAAGGCCTTGCCTTAACTCTATAGAGAATATCGAGACCGTGAAGATTGGAGAATGGGATTGCCCTCTACACGTGCACCAATAATACAAAACCATTATGGTGGGGACAATGTCCATTAAAGTGAAGGTACAATATTGATCACTTTATAAGAGGTGAGATTTTCTACTCTGTATATCGCCGGCTTGTTGGTAAGACTTGATCAACCTTGCTAGCTAGCATGTTTTATATAGGTAAAAAGTGGAGCTTGTTATGTTTTCATTTGCTTTAGATTTGGTTCTCTTTTCTCTACCAAGGTTTTATGTTTTTGAACCTTCACATTTCTAACCACTGTTTCAAGTTTTCAGAAAGTTTCGCAGCTTTTTGAACCTCAAAAAATTTTCAACAGTGAAGTTGTCAGAAAAAGTCCACAAAAAAACCAAATTTTCCACGACAAAAGTGACCCAGGGGCACCTGGGGCTGACCAGGGGGGGCCACCAGTGGCCCAGGAGGCCAGCCAGGTGAGTCTTCTTCCCCCCTCTCTCTCTTTCTTCCCCAAAACACGAGTTCTTCAGCTGGAACTTGCGTTCTTGCTGCTCTCCATCCAGCATTTTGATCTCTCTCTACAGCCCGTTGTTTGAGCTGAAATTTTGAAAAAATACTCCCTGAAATGAGTTTGTTAGGAAAAGCAAAGGGGTGGCTTGGGAAGAAGAAGCATGAGCGCACCGATCGAGTTACTAGAGCTAGAGCTTCATCCTCAGCTGCTAGGGTGAGCTACAATGAAGATCATGTGCCCCTAGAGCTGCTGGAAGATACAAGCCCGACACGTGCAATGACATATCCATGCGACGTTTTTCCTGAAGCTGCGGGAATCAAGGAGGAGTTTTACAGCCTTTGTGCTAATGCAGGTTTGACACGGCTTGCAACATGCCATGTTGCACAGTACCTCCTATTTTATTAATAATTTTGGATATAATCATGTCGTAAGGAAACAATGGCACTGTCTTAAGACAAAAGTTGCTTCCTTGACCTGGACCTGCACACAAATACAAATAAATTTGCTCCCAACGAAGTCCAGAGAGGTTGCCAATCTCTCCGGCCTTGCTGTTTACAAAGGATCAAACACAACAGATAATAGGTAGTGATAATTGCAATTGGAAAGTAAAAACAGGAAGTAAATTGAGCGTGTAAACAGTGATGAAAATATGTACCGGGGTCCCATGATGTTCACTAGTGATGTCTCTCTCCCAAAAGACGATAAAACTGCTATGCGAGGTAAACAAATCACAGCTGGGAAATTGACAGGATTACAGGCGCAAACCAATGCTAACTATGCTACAAAGAAAGGAAGAGGCTCAAAAGCATGGGTGGTACGCCAAAATAAGTAGATCGAAATCCATCTGCATCTACTACTAATCATCCACCTTGGAGATATCTATCCAGAATATCTCGCTGGTATTAAGTTGTGAGCCCCACCCAAAGTGTAAACCCAAAGCAACAGACAACTGCATTAAAAGAAATTTGCGTAAAGTAAACAATCCTTGCAACCGCGGTTACAAGCACCGTTGTTTTCCCCCTTGTGGCAACAACACATCCCCTAGACTCATGTTTCTGTCACTCAAGCAAGTCATCAGGGGGCATGAACCCACAATCAAGCATAACGCTCCCTCTTGGAGCCACTACCTACTACTTGGCCAAAGCAATAAACAACAACGCATAACGAATTACTCAAGAAAAATAAATATAAAAGATAAGAACCAAATATATTACTCAATCACAATCTGAACACAGTCTCATAATCCATCAGATCCGAGCAAACTCAACATAACAACAGCAGAAAGAATTACATATGTGCCTTGATCATGTCGGGCAGCTCACAAGGTCTAATCCATGACGAAAAAAGAGGGGAGGAGAACATCACATAGCTACTGATCATGGACCCATGGTCCAAGGTGGACTACTCACGAATCATCCGGGAAGCGTCCATGGTGGAGGGGAAGCTCCCGGAGGTCAATCCTCCCTCCGGAAGGGTGCCGGGAAGAGGTCTGCTGGCGCTCCCGATCTTGGAAGCACGGCGGCGGCGGAATAGAGGCGAGATCGCGAAAAAGGGTTCTGTCTTCGGAGGTTTCCCGTGACGAAGAATAAATAGGCGAAGGGGGGAAGCCACGGGGACCACCAGGGGTTCAGTCGCCCCCTTGGCGCGGCCCCACCCTAGGGCGCGCCGAGAGGGCACCTGGGGCCCTGGTGGGTCCCCTCTGGCCCCTCCTCGGTGATTACCGAAGCTTCTGAAGCGCTGAGTTTTTAATGTATTTTCCCGGAATTTTTGGAGCATTTTTAATACGAGGGAAACCTGAAATAGAAAAACAGCAGAAAACAGGAACTGGCACTGGGGTGCACTGAGTTAATAGGTTAGTCCAAATATGATCAAAAGTGTATGAAAGTGTATATAAAACATAGCAATGTCACACAAAACATGCATGGAGCAAGCAGAAATTATAGATACATTTGGGACGTATCAACATCCCGAAGCTTAATTCCTGCTCGTCCTCAAGTAGGTAAATGATAACAAGCATAATTTCTGTGGTGACATGCTAATAACCATATAAGAAATTTGTAAGTAAAGCAAACAAGGTATGCAATTCAATCCAAGTCATAACAGGCAAGAGTCTATATTAGCATTGAAACAAGTAACATAAGAACATAAAGGTGCAAGAGCTCTTGCTGTCCGTGACTCGAATGTCTCCAGATGGTGTTTGCGTGTAAGAAGTGGGGGATGGGAATACGAGAAAAAATATGTATTTGTTGAGAAGTCAATCTACAAAAGTTTCACACTTAGTCTTCTTTGGAATCTTATCTTGAATTGTCCCCAGATCACTAGCCATGTACAAGTCAATTTGATCCACTCCCTTTCGATATTTTGAGCACTCATGCAATGGACGAGCGTAAGCACGAGAGTTGACACTTAGGATGGCAAAGAGAAAGATATGGTGGAGGAGGAAGACAAAAAGGGTGTGAAAGGCTCACATCAATGAGGACAATCATAGGCTAGAGAAGGCCAAATGATAGATATGATGTGAGGAGTAGGGATATACAAGCCAAGTTCTATAGTGTGAAGGTCCCCACATAGCTATATGCATATATGATCATCTCTATGGAGTACAAGATATAGAGGGAATATGAGTGTGGATCTTTCAAAATGAATAGTAGTGTTGCCCCCTTCTCTCTTTTTATTTTCCTTTTCTCTTTTTTCTATTTTTTTTCTATTATTTGGTGGCCGCAAGGACTCTTTTTATTTTACTCTCATTTGTCCTCTTTGGGATCTTTTCCTCACTTAAGGGCAACACTCTATTTTACAAGAAGTATAGAAGATCTTTCACACTTTACAAGGTACTCAACATAAAGAAGATGTAGCTATCATGATATATGCAAATTTATGCCTATGATAGTGTAGCAGGAACATGTATGACATGAAGATCAAGTCATGAGAATGTGGATGTTGCATGGCAATATATCTCGGAAAGGCTATGGAAATGCCTTGATAGGTAGGTATGGTGGCTATTTTGAGGAAAGATATAAGGAGGTTTATGATGATAGAGCGCATCATGCCAAGGGTTTGGATGCACCGGCGAGGTGGATGCCAACTCTCGGAGTGAGAAGAGGGCAATGCACGGTACCGAAGAGGCGAGCAAATAGGAGGAGTTGGAAGTGTCAACTTTCAGCACTTACGTTAGTCTGAAGAACTCATGCACTTATTATCGGTAACTCTCAATCTAATAAGTAGGTTCACAAAGAGACAAGTACCCCGAGGAGGAGTGTATGGGGTTTGGTAATCCTTGCGAATCCTCGACTCATGGTACATGAGTGTACTCTAATATCCGATCCCTCCAAAGATTAGTGATACATCTAGTAGCTGGAGTTCTCAACTAGTTTTTTTAGTTTTTGAAAATAAACACGGATTCCACAAAATATGACACTTATCTAAATTGTTTTGACAGTGTGCTCCATACAATTGTTTTTCGAGCGTATGTTCTGAGTTGATTTTATTTGCAGAAGTACCCCGAGATCATCAGAGTCATAAAAACCTTCAAATTGATTTTCCACAAGTTCATTCTTCTTTTTCCTAGGGGAGAGGTACTTATCTTTCTCTTTTCCACGTAAGCGTATGTGCCCCTTACCAATATCAATGAAGCCTTTCATAGCTCGGAGGAAGTCCCTTCCAAGTACGACGTTACTTTGGTTTGGCTCCAGGACGAAGAAATCCATCGTTGCAACCCTTTTAAGGAATGTAACTTGGACTTCCTTTACCTTTCCCTTAATCTCTGAAATATCTCCATTAGCATGTTCATGATAAGATGACAAATTATCCATGTTTAGTTTCAAAGAATCATAAACTATTTTTGGCATTGTAGAAACCATGGATCCAATATCACAAAAAGCAAGGAACTCTTGGTTAGAGATGCTAATCCTAACAAAAGGCTCCCAATCATCATCTATCTCCAACATTTCCTTTTTGTTGGGCTTAAGTTCCTCTACCTTCCTCAAGTCTAGAGCATCCATCCTCTTTTAAATAGTAGCAAGTCTATCTATAACAGTATCAAAACTATGATCATAAACAAAATAACTAGATACACCATGCAAAATATCAAGAGCTCTAGCTTCATCACACTCTAAAAAGTCTCCTTCAGCTATAATATCAAGAGAGTGTTTACACCACTTAAAAAGATCGTGGTAAAATTTTCTAAGCACAATTTTTATAGGTATCAAAGGCATAATTCTCCTATGTGCTTCATAAATTCTGTCCCATGCCTTCTTCATATTCTCTCCATCCCTTTGATGGAAATCTAGAACCTCTGATTCCCTCAAAGCACCCAGTCCTGACATGCTTAACTAAACAAGAAGGACTACTAAAAGCAAGGTAAATATATTTTTTGTGATTTTCGATAAAGGACACTAAGATAAAATCTGAAAGGTAAACTAACAAGACTAAAAAGCAATGGTAAAAGATAGTGTACAACTCCCCTATCTTGAAGATTGGAGTACCCGGAAACGGCGCCAGAAATTTTCTTGATGCGCGAGAGATGATAATGGCTTCTCGCCCTTCGTTGGTTACCCCAAGTGGAAGGTGAGATGTAGGATAGCAGAAAATTTCCCCTAACTTAGAGGATAGGGTTTATGTCTCCAGTAAGACTCCAAGGTCGACAAGTAGGTGGTAAGGAAACAATGGCATCATTTTAAGACAAAAGTTGCTTCCTTGACCTGGACCTGCACACAAATACAAATAATTTTTCTCCCAATAAAGTTCAGAGAGGTTGTTAATCTCTCCGTCCTTGCTATTTACAAAGGATCAAACGCAAAAGATAATAGGTAGTGATAATTGCAACTGGAAAGTAAAAATAGGAAGCACAATGATGAAAATATGGACCGTGGTCCCATGATGTTCACTAGTGATGTCTCTCTCCCAAAAGACGATAAAACTGCTATGCGAGGTAAACAAATCACAGCTGGGAAATTGATAGGATTACGGGCGCAAACCAATGCTAACTATGCTACAAAGAAAGGAAGAGGCTCAAAAGCATGGGCGGTACGCCAAAATAAGTAGACTGAAATCCATCTACATCTACTAATAATCATCCACCTTGAGATATCTATCCAGAACATCTCGCTAGTATTAAGTTGCGAGCCCCACCCAAAGTGTAAACCCAAAGCAACACACAACTGCATTAAAAGAACTTTGCCTATAGTAAACAATCCTTGCAACCGTGGTTACAAGCACCGTTGTTTTCCCCCTTGTGGCAACAGCACATCCCCTAGACTCATGTTTTTGTCACTCAAGCTAGTCATCAGGGGGCATGAACCCACAATCAAGCATAACACTCCCTCTTGGAGTCACTACCTACTACTTGGCCAACGCAATAAACAACAACGGAGGACATGGAAGAATTACTCAAGAAAAAAAATAGAAGATAAGTACCAAATATATTACTCAATCACAATCTGAACATAGTCTCATAATCCATCAGATTCCAGCAAACTCAGCATAGCAACATCAGAAAGAATTACATATGTGCCTTGATCATGTATGGCAGCTCACAAGGTCTAATCCATGAAGAACAAAGAGGGGAGGAGAACATCACATAGCTACTGATCATGGACCCATGGTCCAAGGTGGACTACTCACGGATCATCCGGGAAGCGTCCATGGTGGAGGAGAATCTCCCGGAGGTCAATCCCCCCTCCGGCAGGGTGCCGGGAAGAGGTCTGGTGGCGCTCCCGATCTTGGAAGCGCGGCGGCGGCGGAACAGAGGCGAGATCGCGAAAAAGGGTTCATGGCGGCCTTATTGGGGCGGCCAGCATTCGCGCAATTCATGGCGGTCCCACACTACGCCTACCTCAAGCTCAAGATGCCAGGATCATCAGGAGTCCTCACGATCAACGAAAGCTTCATCAAATCAGATCAATGTGATCGTGACTTCCACAGAATCTCCGACACATTCGGAGACGAACAAGAACTCAGAGAAATAGCCATGGTGACGGACAAGAGTACCTTCCCACTGGTGAACCGTAGCGAATCCAATGAGTACGGACGCGACTTCAGCATCGACAGCGACACAGTCACTCACCAAGTGCACCCGACGGACCCGGACAAAACAGTCCGCGTGTACGCCCACCTACCAGAGGAGCAGGCGACGACTCTCGCCGCTTTCCTTCGAGACGAGTGGGAAATATTCGCCTAGTGCCCAGCAGACATGCCTGGGATACCACGCGAATTCGCGGAACACGCCCTCCGCATCAAGCAAAACACGAAGCCGGTGAAGAAAGCGCTGAGACGATTCTCGGAGCCCAAGCGCAGAGCAATCGGAGAGGAAGTCAACCGGTTACTCGACGCTCAGTTCATCCGAGAAACGAAGAAAGCCACCTGGATAGCCAACCCAGTGCTGGTGCCCAAGAAAGACACGACCGTTCTGCGCATGTGTGTCGACTACGGACCAGTCAACAAGCATTGCCCGAAGGATCACTTCCCCCTTCCTAGAATCGATCAGATAATCGACTCAACAACAGGGTGCGATCTACTTTCCTTTCTCGACGCCTACTCAGGATACAACCAGATCAGGATGAAGGAAGAAGACGAAGAGCACACATCGTTCATCACCCCCTATGGCGTATTCTGCTACAAAACCATGCCCTTCGGGCTCAAAAACGCAGGCGCCACTTACCAACGAATGATGCAGGCCTGCCTGAAGGAGCAAATAGGAAGAAACGTGCAAGTCTACGTGGACGACATCGTCATCAAGACCTACAAAGCAGCCACACTACTCGACGACCTACGCGAAACCTTCGCGGCACTCAACAAATACAGAATCAAACTCAACCCAAAGAAGTGCGCATTCGGCGTACCGGTGGGAAAGCTGCTTCGCTATATGGTCTCTGCCCGAGGAATCGACGCAAACCCTGAGAAAGTCCAAGCCATCACCCGCATGCAAGAACCAACCGACGTCAAAGGAGTACAGCAGTTCACCGGAAAACTCGCAGCCCTAAGCCGCTTCATCAGCAGGCTGGGAGAACGCACGCTGCCTTTCTATCAGTTGCTCAGGAAAGGAGAGAAATTCAAGTGGACGGAGGAAGCCCGCCAAGCATTCGCGGACCTGAAAAAGACACTCTCGACCCCACCAATCCTGGCGGTACCCAAGGAACGAGAGAAGCTATACCTCTACGTGGCAGCACGTAGCACGATGAGAAACTGCAATGCAATAGCCGACAACATGACGGCCTACCAAAAGCTCTACAACGAACTCGAAGGAAGTTTCGACGGTTGCGAGCTCAACTACATCACCAGGGACAACAACACAGAAGCTGACGAGCTCGCAAACATCGGTTCGACCCGGGGGCCTGTACCACCCGGCGTTTTTCTCGAAAGCATCAGTCGGAGATCCATCAAGGTACAGGAAGCAACACCTGAAGCAGTCGTGGACGGCGAAGACGCAACAGAAACGGCGCAGGTGGCAGCAGCAACCCCATTAGAAGGCACAAGCACCAGCACATCCGACAGCACAGCTCCGACAGAGCTCGAAGGACCCGTCTGGACAAAACCGTTCCTCCGATTCCTAATCGAAGGCACGCTACCACAAGACGTGGCCGAAGCACGAAGCGTCAGCCGACGATCCAAGGCATTCACGGTGATCAACAGACAACTATACAAGCGCAACATCACCCAGATACTCCAAAGGTGCATCGACGAAGAGGACGGCAAAGCTCTACTGCTCGAAATCCACGAAGGCACCTGCGGGCACCACGCGAGTAGTCGAGCGCTCGTGTCCAAAGCATTCCGAGCTGGGTTCTACTGGCCCACAACCATGAAAAACGCAGAGGAAATCGTGAGACGTTGTGTCGCTTGCCAGAAATTCGCCAACAGGCCACACGCTCCCGCATCAGAGCTGAAGACCATACCACTATCCTGGCCGTTCGCTACCTGGGGACTTGACATGGTGGGACCACTCAAGAAATCATCAAAGGGCGGAAGGACACACCTGCTCGTCGCAGTCGACAAGTACACTAAATGGATCAAAGAAGTGCCCAGCACCAGCTCCACAGCCCTCACGGCCGTCAACTTCATCAAATCGATCATCTTCAGATTCGGAGTACCACACATCATCACGGACAACGGCACGAACTTCACAGCCACAGAGTTCCAGAACTTCTGCGAAGAACTGGGCATCAAAATTAATTATGCATCAGTCGTGCACCCGCAGTCCAACGGCCAGGTGGAAAAAGCAAATGGCCTTGTATGCAGGGGAATCAAGAAACGGCTCCTCGCACCACTCGAGCAACCGCCGGCAACTGGGTAGAAGAACTCCCCGCGGTCCTATGGAGCCTACGTACTACACCAAACCCCATGACCCAGTACACACCCTTCTTCATGGTGTACGGGGCAGAGGCAGTCCTACCACATGATCTCAAGTTCGGAGCACCTCGGGTCACCGGATACGAAGAAGAAGAAGCAGAAGAAGCACTACAAGATGACAAAGATACGGCCGACGAAGCAAGAGACACAGCCCTGGAAAAATCAGAGGGGTACTAGGACAAACTACGTACCTACCAAAGCAGTCGATTGCGCACTAGAACCTTCAACAAAGGTGACCTAGTCCTACGACTAATACAAGAGAAGGTCCATAAACTTGCCCCCCAATGGGAAGGACCATTCATAATTTCAGAATTCATCGAAGGTGGCACCTACAGGCTGAGGAACCCAAAGACAGACGAGGACGTGGGCAACCCATGGAACGTAGCAAACCTGCGACCGTTCTATCCATAGCCCCTTGACCGCAATAAAATAAATGTTGCCCAAATACTGCCATCTCAAAGCACTCGGTGGCTTAAGAGTAAAATCCCCCTAAGCAACGCTATCGCCTACGCGATCTTAACCAAAGCACTCGGGGGCTTAAGGGTAAAATCCCCCCGAGCAACGCTATCGCCTACGCGATCTTAATCAAAGCACTCGGGGGCTTAAGAATAAAATCCCCCCGAGAGACGCTATCGCCTACGCGATCTTAACCAAAGCAGTCGGGGGCTTAAGAGTAAAATCCCCCCGAGCAACGCTATCGCCTACGCGATCTTAATCAAAGCACTCGGGGGCTTAAGAATAAAATCCCCCCCGAGAGACGCTATCGCCTACGCGATCTTAACCAAAGCACTCGGGGGCTTAAGAGCAAAATCCCCCCGAGCAACGCTATCACCTACGCGATCTTAACCAAAGCACTCGGGCGCTTAAGAGAAAAATCCCCCCGAGCAACGCTATCGCCTACGCGATCATTAACCAAAGTACTCGGGGGCTTAAGAGCAAAATCCCCCCGAGCAACGCGATCTTCATCAAAAGCACTCGGGGTCTCGAGTACAACTCCCACCCGAAGGACGCTATCGTCACCCACGCGACCACTGCATTCAAGCATTCGGGAGATCGAGGACCATCGCCTCCCGAAGACCGTTCGCGCAGTCTGAAGCTTAAAAACCGCTCAAGCAAACAAAACTGGCTAGCCCCACCTGCTGAAAACAAGGCTCGAAAAACATGGCCACAATCAGATGGAGCACCCAAGTACTCTGAAGAAACTTTGGAGGAAGCACAGAACACAGGCTCATTTAGCCTTCACCCGATCGCCAACGATCGACTAAAGACTCGGGGGCTACTCCCATCGGGAGCGCTGCCGCGCACCCGATAAAAGACAGAAATTAACGACAAAGGAAACAAATTTCAGCCTACGCTCGACCCTTCGACTCAAGCGTAGCCTCGGGGGCTACTCCCATCGGGAGCGCTGTCCCGCACCCGATAGAACCCACAGTGCAAAGACGGACTCGAAGACAGCTCTCGGCCGCAAAGGACTCGAACACAACTCTCAGTGCCAATATAAAGTTCCATTGCAAAGGATCAAGCACAGTTTACATCATAAGGATCGTCTTCAGTACAAAAAGGACTCAACTATATTTGGATAGAAGGCAGCTCCTGTTACAAGAGGGAATCGCCCAAGGAATTATGACTTCTACATGTGTGCCCAAGAGGGGCAATTGATTCTAGTACAAGAACATCATCACAAACAAAGGAGGAGTCGAAGCAGCAGGCTCATGATGTCAATGACATAACAAAAGGTGAAGCTCGACTTATTTGCGGAGACATTGGAGACGATGCTCCACCAGCTTCTTCTCCTGCTCCTCTAGCTTCTTCTCCAGCCCCGCCCAAGCTGCCGACGAAGATGACGCCGCTGCCTCCAGTTCTACAAGGTCGCCTGCCGCGCTCGTTTAACCGGTGGCTTGACATCAAGGTCTTCGTCAGAGCCAGAGGGGGAAGCAGTTTAAGACGGCTCACCACCAACACCAGACGAGTCCCTGGAGGAAGAAGCAGTCGAAGACGCCGGCGAAGGACTCCTCGACTTTGTGGAGCTGTCGTTGCTTGACTCCTGACCATGCGGATCCATGCTATTGCCACTCGGATCGAATGCGCGGACAGTGACAGTGCTTTCGCCGTCAAAGCGACAGCTGAGCATATCGCCATCTTGCAAATTCAACCGACGAGCAAACAAACTCCAACCAAAGCCAAGAAAAATCAAGCGAGAGCTATCAACCTCCAAGTCAACATAAGAAGGAGATTGACAGCTCCCTTGAAGATGCAGAAGCAAGCCATCCAAGCCACGCTCAGAGACAATGGCGGAAAAAGCAGAGGGAAGAAGGATGCGATTGGCGCTTTGGCCACGAACACGTAAAAGAAAATCATAGCGCCAGAATCCCTCCTCCAAGGGAGAGGAGGAAGGCACTGGCGCCGTACCATGGCGACCACCACGGCATGAGCATGGTGTGCGGCCACCACGGCCACGACGAACACGGCCACGGCCAACACCTCGCCTGGGAACCATGAGCGGAAGAAGAGATGAAGGAAGAGGAAACGCAGCGAGTTGGATAGAGGCGTGGAAGAGAAAGGCTTATTTATAGAACAATAATCCTCAAAGCACAGAGAAGCCAAGACGACATCAGCAATTAATTCAAAGACCAAACGTCCCAGCCGTCTCGGACTCCAAGACGAAGATGCTTTCCCACGGGACACACTGTACGCAAGACGCGTCAATTCGCGCGCGTTTCCAACGCGCGTATGGGAAACTCAACCGGCGCCTGCCGCACGCCACAGCGGCCATTATTATGACCGGTCCTGAAGACGTGACGGTTCACTGGCAGAGCATCCCTGACAACCATCAAACAGAGGCATCGCTATCCCTGACAAACGGCGAAGAAAACCAAACAGACATCAAGGCCCTGAGATTCCATCTATCAGATATTTTCCATACGGAAATAAAAACATCTTACTCCCATCGGGAGAGTACATCATAAGAGTCACGGGTGCTCCCTCACCCTAAAGGTCAGCCATGTGCTCGAGTGACCACTCACACTTATGAGAGTCTCGGGTGCTCCCTCAACCCGACGTAAGACAAACATGCATTCACCAAGACCATACGGCGCTAAGAGTCTCAGGTGCTCCCTCACCTCAAGAGCCGAAACGGCATTCGAGTGATTACTCGCGAAAAACCCCCCGACCGAGCACTCGAAACAAAGCTCCTCGGGTGAATGAGTGAACAGCTCGCTTGATGTTTTGTTCCAAGCGGGTGCAATGCTATAAGGCTCCACGCCTCAAGAACACACATTCCTGGAACACGATACACTGTGCCCAGATGCCACGCAAGATTAGCGTGTAGGTAAGACACCGCTGCGAAGTACGGCCGGGCTGGGACTTGCCGAAGAGCGATTTCACTCCCAACCTTTCCCATGCGCTGCGCATGATAGAAAATCCGGGCGGACACGCCTTAGGCTGAACACATTACTGGCGGCAAATGAACACCGTAAGACCTGAAGCGGCCGGACTTTTTCTCGACACCAGTGTTCCAAGCTCACGTCGAGGGACGTGGGTTTGATTGGGCTACTATGGTATTTGCCCTAGTGCAATTCACCAAGGCTCGACCCGTCGACTCCTTGGGCCCTTTCAGATTAGCATCCCTCGAAACAGGTTTTGTCATGGTCACCAGATTGCCAGCGACCCGCGGATGAACCGCGCATACCAATAACCGACGAATGAATGTACTCGAGTCCCTGCGCGACTCTCCGAGTCCCCCAGGCACTCGGGGGTGACCCCACGACTTCTACGGATGAGCCTACCTGGTGTCCATGAAGGCAAAAGGCCCATGAAGATATAGCCTCGGCCCACTAGTTGGCACCGACGTAGGAGTCCGCGACTCACAAGGAAGGTGCGAAGACCTGCCGTACGGAGCAAGCTAGGGTTAGGAAAGCTTACCTGTAAACGTAGATGAATTCCCCGAGACCTAGCCCGGTATATATGGGCTAGGAGGGGCGACGCCAAAGACATCTAATATCACCTGTAACCCTAGCCTTGAGCGCTCCAGCCTTGGCCTCCACTGTAATCGCATCTCCCCCATTAATAATATCGAGCAGGAGCGAGCCTTCCTGTTTGCCGACGAGCTATCGTCCAACCTGTGCATCTCATGACTAACCCAGGGTCCCTGACCATGGGATTTTCCGGGGTTGATCCCCGTCAATAACTTTTCTTGTTATGCTCTTTGTGATGTTGGAGCAAGTAACTCTGTTATGCCCAAAAGAATGTATGATATGCTTGAACTGAAACCTTTTGATCCCTGTACTTTTGGTGTTCGTCTTGTTGATTCTTCCGTAAAGAAACCTTTGGGGAAGATCGACGATGTTCTTATCATTGTCAATGACAATTATGTTCCCGTTGATTTTACTATTATGGACATTGAATGTGAACCTTCTTGTCCAATTATTTTGGGACGTCCTTTTCTTCGCACAGTTGGTGCTGTTATTGACATGAAGGAGGGGAATATCAAATTCCAATTCCCTCTTAAGAAAGGGATGGAACATTTTCCTAGGAAAAAATATCAAGTTACCTTTTGAGTCCATCACACGGGCTAGTTATTCTCTTGAAAAAACTTGATCTTCTGCTTTAAGCCTAGCTAATAGCTCTAAAGAAGCGCTTTCGGGAGGCAGCCCGCAACGAATTTAGGTTTTTATTTTTTGCTTTTCTTCTGTTTTTAGTGGTCTTGATGATTGTTACTACTGTAGCAACATCATTGTATCTTTACTTTTCAAGATTTGTGCCTTTTATAGCCTCATACGACAAGGAAAGTGAAAGTTGTGACATGCTGTCCAGAAAACAGATTCTGTCCTCGTGACTAGAAAAATCAGAGAAAAATCCCAGTTCATCTTTTTGAGCTGAAATTTTTACACAGCATGCTCTATACAATTACGAAACTTGCGTATGTTCTGAGTTTTTTTATTTGAGTTGCATAAGTATCCCTAAAAAATTCTTTACTACCTGCTGTTCTTTTTTTCACAGATTCTGCCCTGTTTTGCGTTTTCATCGTTTTGCAAACCTTAAGCTTGCTTTTTCTTTGCAAAAACTTGTTAGCAATCTTGATAAACAGTAGCTATTCAAGGTTATATTTATTTCCAATAGAGAAAAATATATTTTATTAAGATACTAACCTCTCTAATCAGTCTACAATGAGTTATGTATGAAGGGAGTTTTCAAGTGTGCGATGGAAGATGATGAAAGAAGATCCTGGAGTGTCAAACGCTCAAGCTTGGGGATGCCCATGTGCACCCCCAATAAATATTCAACGAGACTCAAGCGTCTAAGCTTGGGTATGCCCCCGTGCATCCCCTTCTTCATCAACAATTATCAGTTCGTCTCTCGTTGCACTATATTTTTATCACTTCATGCGTTATGTGCTATGCTTGGAGCGTCTCGCTCTTAGATTTTATTTTTAGTTTTCTTTTGCTTTGTTTGCTGTAGTAACAAGTTAGATCATAGCTTACTCTTTTTTGTGGGAGAGATACACGCTCCGCTTGAATTAGAACTCCTCATAGGATTTGCAGGCTTATTCTTTTAGCTGTGAGTTGTTATTTTTCTTTCCTTAGCTGCTGCTCTGTTTAGTTGTAGTGCTTTAGTTTTTCTAGAGCTTTTCTTTTGTTTTAGGTTGAACTTTCTATAGGTTGCATGTTTTATCTTGTTAGAGAGTTTTCCTGTTGCACTGAGTTTTGTGTCTTACCTAGAAGTAGGTAGTTGAAGTTGCTATTCTCTTTGTAGTAGTAACTTGCAATAGTTTTGAGGTATTGACTAGAGTAATCTTTGAACTTTTGGTGTTAAGAGCTCGAGCCTATTAGTGATAGTGTCGTATTTTGGGCAATCCGTGTGTTTATCAAAAACCAAAAACCCCTGTTGAGAACTCTAGCTACTAGATGGATCACTAACCTCTGGAGGGTTCGAATATTAGAGAACACTCACGTACCATGAGTCGAGGATGCGCAAGGATAACCAAACCCCCATACACTCCTCCTCGGGGTACTTGTCTATTTGTGAACCTCCTGATTAGATTGAGAGTTACCGATAATAAGTGCATGAGTTCTTTGTACTAATGTGAGTATTCGAAAGTTGACATTTCCACCCACCTATACTTTTTCTAGCCTCTTCGGTACCGTGCATTGCCCTTTCTCACCTAGAGAGTTGGCGCATACTTCGCCGGTGCATCCAAACCATTGGCACGATACGCTCTGTCATCATAAGCCTCCTTATATCTTTCCTCAAAACAGCCACCATACCTAACTACAAGGCATTTCCATAGCCTTTCCGAGATACATTGCCATGCAAAATCCATCTTCTCATGACTTGAACTTCATGTCATACATTTGCATCATGATAGTTATATCTTCTTTATGTGAGTACCTTTGTAAAGTGTGAAAGATCTCCTATATTCTTGTAAAATATAGAGTGTTGCCCCTAAAGTGAGGAAAAGATCCCAAAGAGGAAAAAATCAAAAGATCCCAAAGAGGACAAATGAGAGTTAAATAGAAAGAGCCATTGAGGCCACCAAAAAAATACAAAAAATATAAAAAAGAGAAAAATAAAAATAAAAAGAGAGAAGGGGGCACACTACTATTTCTTTTGAGAGATCCACACTAGTACTTCATCCTCTATCCCTTGTACTCCATAGATATCATCATCATGCATATAGCTATGTGGGGACCTTCACACTATAGAACATGGCTTGTATATTCCAATGATGAGCCTCCTCAAACGAGCTCTAGGTCTTCTTGAGCAAGCAAGTTAGATGCACCCCCACTAGTTCCCTTGGAGAGCTTTTAGCTCACATGTGCATCCGTTGCATGGCAATCCCTACTCCTCACATCATATTTATCATATGGCCTTCTCTCGCCTATGATTGTCCTCATTGATGTGAGCCTTTCACACCTTTTTGTCTTACTCCTCCACCTTCTTTTTATTTTTCGCCTTTTAGGTGTCAACTTTCTTGCTCACGCTCATCCATTGCATGAGTGCTCAAAATATCGAAAGGGTGTGGATCAGTTTGACTTGTACCTGGCTAGTGGTCTGGGGACGAGTCAAGATAAGAGTCCAAAGGAGATCAAGTGTGAAACTTTAGTAGATAGTTGTTCTAAACAACCTTTTTCCTCTCTTTTTCCCAGTCCCCTGCTTGCACGCAAACACCATCTGAAGACATTCGAGTCACGGACAGCGAGAGCTCTTGCACCTTTTGTTCTTTTGTTGCTTTTGTCAATGCTAATGTAGACTCTTTCTTGTTAATACTTGAATTGAATTGCATGCTTTGATTGATTTACTTAAAAGTCCTTTTATGGTTGTGTGGCATGTCACCACAGAAATTATGCTTGTTATCATTTACCTACTCGAGGACGAGCAAGAATTAAGCTTGGGGATGTTGATACGTCCCAAACGTATCTATAATTTCTGCTTGCTCCATGCATGTTTTGTGTGACTTTGCCATGATTTGCTTGAACTTTCATGCACTTTTGAGCATATTTGGACTAATCTATTAACCCAGTGCACCCAGCTGCTAGTTGTTGTTTTCTCTGTTTTTGTATTTCAGGTTTCCAGGCCATTAAAAGTGCTCCAAAAAATCCGGAAAAATCAGATAAAAAATCAGCGACACGGAAGCTTCCGGAAACACCAAAGGAGGGAAGGGGGGGGGCACCACAGGGACTCCAGAAGGGTCCCTGGCGCGGCCCCACCCTAGGCCACGCCAGGGGGCCTCATGGCTGCCCTGTGGCCCCTCCCGGTGCCCCCCTTCGCCTATATTTACCCCCCGTGACGGAAACCCCTAAGATCGATCTCTTTTCCGCGATCTCGCCTCTGTACCGCCGCCACCGCCGTTTCAAGATCGGGGCTGCCTGGAGAAGCTGCTCCGTCACCCTGCCGGGAGGAGGAACCACCTCCGGGAGACCATCCATAGCCATGGACGCATCCCGTATGTACTGTGAGTAGTCCTCCTTGGACCATGGGTCCGTGACCAGTAGCTATGTGATGTTCCTCTCCCCTCTTTGTGCTTCCACTTTCGAGACCTCGTGAGCTGCCTCACATGATCGAGGCACCTTTGTAATTTTCTGCCGTTGCTATGCTGAGTTTGTTTGTATATGATGGATTATGATACTATGTTCAGATTGTGATGAGTAGTATATTTGGTTCTTCTCTTTTATATTTTGTTCTTGAGTAAATTCTTGCATGTTCTCCGTTGCCGTATTTTACTTTGGCCAAGTGATTTGTTGCAACTCCAAGAGGGAGCGTTATGCTTGATTGTGGGTTCAGCCCCTTGATGTCTAGCTTGAGTGACAGAAACATGAGACTAGGGGATGTGCTATTGCCACCAGGGATAAAACAACGGTGCTTGTACCCGCGGGTGCAAGGATTGTTTACTTTACGCAAAGTTCTTTTAATGAAGTTGTCCGTTGCTTTGAGTTTACACTGTGGGTGGGATTCGCAACTTAATACCAGAGAGTTGTTCTGGATGGATATCTCAAGGTGGATGATTCGTAGTAGATGCAGTTGGATTTCGGTCTACTTACCTTGGCGTACTGCTCATTGATTTTGAGCCCTTCCTTTCTTTGCAGCATAGTTAGCATTGCGGTGCCTTCATAATCCTGTCAATTGCCCAACTGTGATTTTTTTACCTCGCTAGCACTTTTATCGTCTTTTTGGAGAGAGACATCACTAGTGAAAATCACGGGACCCCGGTCCATCTTCACATTACTGTTTACATCCTTAGTTTACTTTCAGTTGCCACTATTATTATCTCTTGCGTTGATCCTTTGTAAACAGCAAGGCCGGAGGAATTGACAACTCCTCTGTATTCGTTGGGAGCAAAGTTATTTGTATCTGTGTGCAGGTCCACGTCAAGCGCCGTGACACCTTCTTGCATCTCTTGGAGTCCTACTGATTCGATAACCTTGGTATCTTCACCGAGGGAAATTTGCTGCTACGCTACATCTCACCTTCCACTTGGGGTAACCAACGAGGAGTGAGAACTATCCTCACTGTATCACCAACCATATAAGAACTTTTAAGTAAAGCAATCAAGGCATGTAATTCAATTCAAGTCATAACAGGCAAGAGTCTATATTAGCATTGAAACAAGCAACATAAGAACATAAAGGTGCAAGAGCTCTCACTGTCCGTGACTCGAATGTCTCCAAATGGTGTTTGCGTGCAAGAAAGGGGATAGGGATATACGAGAAATAGGTATTTTTGTGTTGAGATGTCACAACCCCAAGTTAGGTATGTGCTAGGATTAGAAAGTCACCTTGCATCATGATAAAAATTTCAAAATAAATCATTTGAAACCAAATTCAAACTCAAATGGGAGAAGGAACACCCCCAGATGAATTAATTCAAAAGGCCAGAAATAAATCTTCTCCAAAAATTCATGTTTGATTTTTGAAAAGTCTTATAAATGAGTATGATCACATATAAAGTGATTTGGATTCAAACCCATTCTCATAGATTTTTCAAATATTCAAACAGGAGCATGGATTTAAATTTAAACCCCTATTTGAATTAAAGTTCAAATTAGTTGAATTTTAAAAATGCCCAAACTTTATAAGTGGCTAGATATTTTTATGTCTAAGCCATATAAAAATTTGGGACATTTAATAAAATGTCTAGCTATTTTTTTAGCAAGACAAAACAAAAGACAGAAATGAAAAACAAAAGGAAAAACAAAAGGAGACTTACCTGGAAGCAGCCCAACTTACCCCCCGCGGCCCAGCAGCAGCCCAGCCCACCTCCCTCCTTGCCGTCTTCCTCTCCACGCCCCGAAGCTGCTCGGTGGAATGCATGCAGCATGCCACCGCGCCGCCGACGAGCTCCTCGCCACCTCCTGCTTCCCCGCGTCCACGTCTCGACGCATGGACACGTCCTGAGACGTCGTGGACCATTCCCCCTCTCCCTATTCTTTCCCGTGCTCTTCCTCCCCGGTTTTCGTCGTCGCCGAAGCTTGCGCCGGAGCGCGCCGCCGCACCTGCGCGACCAGTGAGCACGTCGAGCCGTGCCACCATGTCCAGAGGCTTCTGCGCCGTCGACTACGCCAAGAGGCAGAAGGAATAGAGCCCTTACACTCTGTAGCCGCCGTTCCCCTTCTTCGTCCTCGCCTCCGGCCGCCGCGCGCCATCGACAAATTCGTCACCGTCAAGGCACCCCCGACCTCGCCGTCGCGTCCTTCGCATCCGTGGTGAGCAGACGCTTAGTTTTGCCCTATTTCCCCCTTCCATTTCGTCCTATAATTCGAGCTGCCATGAGAGCCGAGTAAGGTGGCCACCAAGGTTGAACCTGCGCTCGCTCTCGTGCGCACACAACCTTCCCAACGCGCTCGTTTTGGTCCTGGAGTTCCCAGATTTCGAACGCGCCACTTCCTGCTCCGAACCGTGCCCTGCAGCTTCACTTGCTACGTCGCCGCACTTCTGCTTCCGCCGACGAGCTCGCCGCCGTCCTCCTACACCTCCCCGTGGACGCCTGCTGGCTCAAGACGACGCGCGCGAGCCTGAGCTTCCTCTTGGTGGTCGAAACACAGAGAACGGTGCACGGGAACGCCGTCCCGTGCGAGCGCCGCCGCACTGGATGCCACCGACGGCTAACCGCCGGCGCGGCGTGTTTAGTTAGAGTTAACCCCACGCTTAATCACACCCCTGGGCCACTGACCAGTGGGCCCAGGCTGCTAACTAACTACGGGTTAGTTTAAACTAACCGGGTTAGTTAACTAACCCACTGACAGTGAGGCCCCACATGTCAACACCCCCCACGTCAGCATGACGCAACAGTGACGCAATAAGTCATTTTCCAAATTTAAAGAATAATCCAGAAAATCCAGAAAATGAATTAAACTTTAGAAATTCATAACTAATTCATTTTAACTCCAAATTGGACAAATAATATGTCAAAATTATTAGAAAAATACAAGGATTCTGGATATGCAACTTGTCTCTATGTTTGACCATTTTAAAATGGGTGAACAGTAGCAAACATCCTTATGGCATTCTTTTAAATTCAAATTTGGAGTGAATTTGCAAATGACTTTGCAACACACTTCTTTTAAATGATTTCATCCACACATCAGCGACTTTACCTCACCTTTACAACATCACTTAGAGATCAACCTTTTCAAATGAACATCCATGGATTCAAATGCATTTGAAATTCATCGATAAATCAAATGGAGTTTGAATTTGCATTTCAAATGCAATATACTCCTTTTAAATGGAATGCTCAACACATCAGTACCATGAACATCACCTTATGCAATTGATCATGTACTTGTGCATTGTACCTTATGTTGATCACTTTGTTTGTATTGTTTGCTCGGATAGAAGTGGAGCCGGAACCCGAGATCACCCCTTCGTTGAAGACCCCATGACTGAACCTCGTCAGCAAGGCAAGCAAACCCCCATTTGATCATGTCTATAAAATCCCAATTCCCTCTCAGTCTCGCTTATGCATGTTTAGGAGATCACCTTGTATCGATTCTACCGCATAGTTGAACCCATATCCGATGCATGACCTATCATCTTTTCACAGTAGTAAGCAAACCACATTCCTAGATGACATAGGAGTTGTTTGATATCATGTGGCCCCTGCAACTGTTACTGCTCATTGCATGCTTAGAGTTTACAATGAGTATGCTTTTGATGTGAGTCGGGATGATAGTGAACATGGTGTTGATGAAAGTGAAAATGTGTTGGTGAATCTACCCTAATACAAGGTGAACGATGAGAGGCTGTGTAGGAGTACACAGTGGGTTGTCTCGTTGAACACCGCCTTAAGCCCGAGTTCTTGTGTGGTGATCCAAGACGAAGAGTACTACCACATGTTGGGCACATGGACCCCCGCTCAACCTACTAACTCACCCCTTCTCAGTTCAATGAGTCGCATTAGTTTGGAGTTCTGGTAGGTATGTGGCACGGTCTGCGAAGTGGAAGAACGGCTATTCAGACCAGCTTGGGACCCTGCAAACATCTTCTGGGACCACATCGGTAAACCGGCCGGGTTCACGATGTGGATTCCAGCCCAGATAGGCGTCTCCATTGTACTTGAGTTCGTTGTGAGGTAAAAGTTGTGGAAATTATCCTCGTCGACACCCGCTTGAAGGGTGACGAGATCCCGGCGGTAACTGATCGTTTCATGTGTGTAGCAGTACACCCCTGCAGGGTTAATAAACTATTCGAATAACCGCGTCCGCTGTAAGAGACTACTTGGAGAGCTGTGCTCGATTATTAGACAACTTGAACTGGATACTTATAAAACTTGCCAAGATAAGCGTGAGTGCTATGGTGTGCTTTCTCGTGGGGAAGTCGAGGAAGGCACCATAGTGGTGTAATTGGTTGGAGACATGTAGTGGACTCGTGTACGCTACTTACCTCAAGTCTGGTACTCGTAGTTCAGGACTAGCCAAGTCAAAGCTGGCACTTATGCATTTGAACCCCACCTCCCTTTGCCTTGATACATGTGCATGAGTAGTATAGCTCCTATGTAATTCTTGCCGAGTACGACTTTGTACTCACGTTTGCTTATTCTATGTTTTAGATGAACCCCCCTGACCCCGAAGGTGGATTCTTCCTGAAGCTCGACGACTGATCAAGCTAGTATTGTCCCAGTCAGACGACTAGTCCCTCGTGGAAGGGCTTGTTTATAGATGAGGCTTCTCGAAGCCATTTTTTAAACTTGTCTGTACTCAGACCTACTTTGCTTCCGCATGCTTGATGTAATGTTGGATCACAGACTTGTGATCTCTGTGTGCACTCTGTAAGAGTTATCAATAAAGTTGTATACTTTGTAGAGAATTGCAATGATACATGCTGTTCATACTGGACATGTGTGCTGCGTGTATGATTATAACATGCATGTCTTAGTATGGGTTTCGAGACCTTAGTTGTGATCTGGCTGGCGGTCATTTATACACCAAGTGGCCCTTAGATGTGCGCAGCTTGGGGCATCGCGATGCGATTTCTCGTGACTCTGTCACGTGCACACTTTGTTGTATGATCGAGCCCGCCCTAGACCCCGACTAAGTGATCGGGCTGGAGTAAGTCTATGTAAGGGTTATAATACAATCGATAGTATGGTTGAGGCGACTTGTCTATGAGTATGGGAGTTCATCACCCATATCATTTATACTTGTGTGCGGACGATGAGGACCCATCTCAGTTGATCATCCGGCCTGAATGGGATGCCCCTCACGTTCGATGCTTTCTGAGAACGTTCTATGCTTGGCCTTGTCTCCTTAGACAAGTGGGTACGGTTCTCGGCTCTCCATATGATTGTGTTGTAGCGAGTCTTGCATACGCTCACCCCGGGTCCCGACAGACTTGGTATCAGAGCAGGACTAACTGTAGGATTATCAGCCTTGGCCGAAGTCGAGTCTAGCCTTCTATAGTTATATAGTTACTCTGGGTATATAAGGGAACAACGTAAGGCTTCTTTTTCTCCTTACCCTCATCGTTCTGAGTTCTGAGTCACCCTCATCTTGTTCTACGGGAAGATAGGACTAGGCTCATCTATGTCTTACTAGAACATCTCGTTGATTGCCTCCTTATAGCCGTAGGATGGTTGTGGTTGTCCAGAGTCTCCGTGTTTTGAGTTCCTTGAAGAAGTTCTGTCCAATTTCTTTGAGGTTGTTTCATTTTCCATCCTAGTGTATCCGTTATGCTGCCGGATTTGTTCTGTGTTTCTTTGAGTCATTGCCTTCGCATTACAATCTTTTCCGCCTAGTCATGTCCTCTTATCTTTGATTCCATCATAAAACCTGTTCTGATTGTTGATTTTTATCACACAGGATGTCAGGTGGAACTCGTAGTGTTGTTCTTCGGAATCGAGACCGTGATCGGAATCGAAATGATGATGAACCTCCTCCATCGCCTTCTGCGGCGGAAATCATGATGGAAGCTGAGCGGAATCGACGTGATCAAACACGCCTTCTGGAGCTCATCGAGCATAATACCACCCACCATCGTAATGTGGTGGTCAGCATTCAGGACTTCATCTTCCTCAAGCCACTGGTATTCCGATGTTCTTCTGAGCCCCTCGAAGCTGATGATTGGCACCGTTCCATCGAGCGTAAGCTTGATACAGCACATGTTGCTCCCGATGACTGAGTTATTTTCGCGGTATACTTCTTGGAAGGTGCTGCTCTTCAGTGGTGGGAGAACTATGTTGCAATGCAGCCAGATGGTCACGTAGTGACTTGGCAGGAATTCTGTGTTGCCTTTCGAGGGTACCACATTTTGGATGAGTTGATGGAGCGCAAGAAGGAAGAGTTCTGCAATCTGAATCAAGGAGAGATGTCCATTCATGAGTATGTGAGGGAGTTCAACCGTCTTGCTCGTTATTCCCAAGATGAGATCACCACCGATGCTAGAAAGCATGCAATGTTCCGCAAGGGACTTAGCCCCATCCTTCGTCATGATCTCAACCTCCTTGAGTTTGCCACCTTTGAGGATTTAGCCAACAGATCCTTCAGATCTGAGCATGGCAATGAAGTTTTCGAGAAGTCTCGCAAGCATGCTCTTGAGCTTGCCCCTTCTTCTAGTTCACGCCCTCAGAAGCGCATGATCTGGATTCCTAACAGTTTGTTCCACCAAAACAACCCACCGAGGCCATCCCTTATGACACCTCGTCCACCAGCTCCACCAAACAACCCAGCTCCCCGCACTATCTTTGGAGCCAGCTTCAGATGTGGCCAGCCTGGTCACTATTCTCGTGAGTGCCCCGTCAATCAAAATGCTCCACCCCTTGCCAAAAGGAAACCCCAATGTTCGTGCCAAGCCACCCCCGAAGGTTTCCACCGCCAAGCCTTCCACTTCCGCAAATCTTGGACGTGTGAACCAAATCTCAGCTGAGGAAACTGATGGTACTTCTGATGTCATTCTTGGTACACTCCTAGTCAATTTTGTTCCCACTTCTGTCCTTTTCGATCCAGGAGAATCTCACTCATTCATGTCGGAGAGTTATGCACTTCGGCATGAGATATCCTTTGATGAAATGTTCACCCCAATTATTATTCAAACTCCTGGTTCCAAGTGGCAAACTAATAGAGTAAGCCATGGAAATCAAATTGCAATTGAGGGTTTAGTATTCCTTGCTTCACTCATAGCCCTCAAGTCTTCAGACATTGATGTCATCCTTGGTATGGATTGGTTATCAAGACAACATGCTTTTCTTGATTGTAAAGCCAAGTCAGTTAGACTTCACATCCTTCAGGTCAGACAATAGATTACTCCTCACCAAGAACAAGGACCCAGATGCATTCTTTGAATGTGCTTCCCCTTCCCGACCTTGAAGATGTTCCGGTGGTTCGTGACTTCCCGGATGTCTTTCCCGAAGATCTGCCGAGAATGCCACCCGACATATGTGTAGAGTTCATAGTGGATCTTATGCCAGGAACCGCACCAATTTCCAGACGCCCATACAAAATGGCCCCACGTGAGTTAGCTGAGCTTAAAACCCAACTTGAAGCTTTGTTGGAAAAAGGCTTCATCCGCCCTAGCTTATCGCCATGGGGTTGCCCCGTTCTGTTCGTAACGAAGAAATATGGAACAGAAAGGATATGCGTAGACTATCGCCCGCTAAATCTAGCGACGATAAAGAACAAGTACCCATTGCCCAGGATCAATGATCTTTATGATCAACTTGCTGGATCCTCTGTCTTCTCCAAGATGGATTTGAGATTAGGTTATCATCAAATCAAAATCCGAAACGAGGACATTCCCAAACGGCTTTTACTACTCGTTATGGTCTTTACGAGTACACCGTCATGTCCTTTGGTTTAACCAATGCCCCCGCCACTTTCTCGCGCATGATGAATTCGATCTTCATGGAGTACCTAGATAAATTTGTTGTAGTTTATCTTGATGACATTCTCATCTACTCGAAGAACGAAGAAGAACATGCAGAACACCTAAGGCTGGTATTTATGAAACTTAGAGAGCATCGCCTGTATGCTAAATTCTCCAAGTGTGAATTTTGGCTACCAGAAGTGACCTACTTAGGCCACGTGATTTCTGCAAAAGGCATTGCTGTGAATCCCAAGAGAGTTCAGGCCGTCCTTGACTGGACTCCACCTGAATCGGTTAAGCAAGTTAGGAGTTTTCTTGGCCTAGCCAGCTATTGCCGCCGCTACGTCGAGAACTTTTCTAAAGTTGCAAAGCCTCTAACTGAACTCCTCAAGAAAGATAAGAAATTCCTATGGACCCCCAAGTGCGATGAAAGCTTTCAAGAACTAAAAATAAGATTGACTTCTGCACCCGTACTTGCGCCTCCAGACACCAAAAAGGATTTCGAGATCTTTTGTGACGCCTCACGGCAAGGATTAGGATGCATACTTCTGCAAGATAGACATGTGGTAGCTTATGCTTCACGCCAGTTGCGGCCACATGAAGAGAACTATCCTACCCACGATCTTGAACTCGCTGCCGTAGTTCATGCCCTAACAACTTGGCGACATTACCTCCTTGGTAATCGTTGTGAGATCTATTCCGACCACCAAAGCCTCAAATAGATTTTCACCCAGCCAGATCTTAATCTCAGGCAAAGACGCTGGATTGAGTTGATAAAAGATTACGACGTAGGAATTTCTTACACCCCAGGCAAAGCCAATGTCATGGCTGATGCACTAAGTCGTAAGTCGTATTGTAACAACCTCATGTTACAACAGTACCAACCACTTCTTCATGAGGAATTTTGCAGACTCAATCTTGAGATTGTTCCTCTTGGTTATCTTTCTACCTTGGTGGCGAAACCAACCCTTGAGGATAAAATCATAGCCGCCAAGAAACGTGATAGTGGTATTAGAGAGATCAAGAAGAACATTGCTAGCGGAGTTGCTAAATGTTTCTCCATAAATGATCAAGGTGTCGTTTTCTTTGGCACTCGATTGGTTGTATCACGAAAGCACAATCTTAGGAGACTATCTTAAGGAGGCCCATGACACGCCCCTTTCGATTCATCCTGGTAGAACAAAGATGTACCGAGACCTACGCCAGAGATTTTGGTGGACTAGGATGAAGAGAGAAATTGCTAAGTTCATTGCCGAATGTAATGTTTGTCGTCGCATTAAGGCCGAACACCAAAGACCTGCTGGTACACGTCAACCTTTGCGTATTCCAGAGTGGAAATGGGACAAAGTCACTATAGATTTCATCACTGGCTTTCCAAAAACTGTAAGAGCAAGTTTTGCCCCCCGAAGGTTTTGGACATTGTTGGACAAAGCAGAAGTGGAACTAATATTGTTTTCGAGTATAAACAGATACTTAGGTTCCGAAAGAATGGAGTTTTCAAGTAGAAGGTCGAAGGACAACTCACTGCAGCAGAGCTGCAGTCATCTACCGAACCCTTTGGAGAAAGACGACCCCTAAAAATGTAGTCGAAGAAAAAGTCTCTCTCGAGTAAAAGCGCAACGAGGAGAAAGCTGAAGCTGGTCGAAGACTTAGTCTTTTTACTAGTTTCTCTTTGTTTTCTTGAGTCGTAGGAAAAACCGTACTATTAAGAGGGGTTTGCTAGTTGAGATCTTAGTTGAAGTGAACTTGCTCTGCTCAACCAAAACCCACAAAAGCCTACCGAGAGAAATCTTACTGAGTCGAGTGAATAGCTCGAAGGCAAAGTCATCGCACTTTGTGCCTTCGAGAGAGAAATCGTTCGGTAAGTCAGCTTACTTGTTCCTCAAGTAAAGTTGCGCAGTGATTGGAATCCGACCGTTGTGGACACGCGTCAAGCGGTTGCATCGGGTCACTTCAGTCATTTTACCCTTCGGGATCGCCAACTATAAATACCCCGCACCTACCCGCCATTTCGGGTTGGCTGCTCCACTGAAGATTCTAAGACAGAAGTCTATGAGCATCCCAAGAGAGATTCATCGAGAGAAAACCAAATCCCAAGTCTGAGCTGAGTTGAGCAATTCACTATGACTTAGGTTGAGATTAGCCGATCTTTTTATCTTGGAGAACTGCAAGTCTTCTAGACGGTTAGGCGTCGCCTGTCAAGCAGTCGAAGAGTAATTGTCACTGCTGAAGGAAGTTTGTAAAGGTCTCGGAGATGTCCTGAATCATCTACCACGAGTAAAAACTGGACAAGCTCGAGGAGTTTGTTGCAGTGGAGAATAGGACGGAGAGAGTTTTTCTCCAGGTGTTCAATCACCAGTCCCTCCAACCAGACGTAGCACTTTGCAGAGTGTGAACTGGTTTACCAAACATCGTCGTGTCAGGCTCGTTTTCCTTCATACATTTAAATTAAGTATTCTCTCGTAGCCTGTATGCCTTCGATGTTTCCCTTCGCCCTTAATTCTTTCGAGCTATGCATTACCTTCGATACTGTATTTCCTTCGAGATGTTCTTAGTCCTTCGCAGTTTGCATGAATTCCTTCTAAGTTCCTTAGAATTTTTAGAAGTGATCATTCACCCCCTCCCCCTCTGATCATTCTTGAGCTTTCAAAAACCCAGAAAGGAACTGATGCCATCTTCGTTGTGGTAGATAGGCTTTCCAAAGTTTCTCACTTCCTTCCAGTTCGCGAGTCTATAACTGCTAGCCAGTTAGCGGACTTGTACGTCTCTAGAATTGTGTCTCTTCACGGTGTTCCTTTGGAAATCAATTCTGATCGTGGTAGCCTTTTCACCTCTAGATTTTGGGGAAGCTTTCAGAATGCTATGGGAACTCATCTCTCCTTTAGTACAACTTTCCATCCTCAGTCTAGCGGTCAAGTCGAAAGGGTTAACCAAATTCTTGAAGACATGCTCAGAGCTTATGTTATCTCATTCGGAAAGAATTGGGAGAAGTCTCTTCCATTTGCCGAATTTGCTTATAACAATAGTTTCCAATCCAGTCTGAACATGGCTCCTTTTGAACTCCTATATGGACGGCGATGTCGAACACCCCTTAACTGGTCAGAAACCGGTGAAAGACAATTCTTTGGACCGGATATGATCATGGAAGCAGAAGAGCAAGTTCGCATTGTTCGTGATTAATTGAAAGCAGCCCAGTCTCGTCAGAAAAGCTACTATGATTGTCATCATAGGCAAGAAAGCTACAATCTGGACGAGAAGGCTTACCTTCGGGTTACTCCTCTGAAGGGAACCCAAAGATTCAGTATCAAAGGCAAGTTGGCCCCACGTTACATCGGACCTTTCCGCATTCTTGCTAAACGTGGAGAAGTTGCCTACCAACTTGAACTACCCCTGCACCTTTCCCGAGTACATGATTTATTCCATGTGTCACAACTCAGGCGTTGCTTCAAGGACCCCATCCGCGAAGTCGACCATGAAACGCTTGATCTCCAAGATGACCTTTCTTATCGAGAGTACCCCGTTCGTATTCTTGATTCCGCAGAGCGTGTCACTCGTCGTCAGAAGATTAAGTTTCTGAAAGTGCAATGGTCACACCACTCTGAGAGAGAATCCACGTGGGAAAGAGAAGACCGTCTCCGTGCCGAGTTTCTGAAAGTGCAATGGTCAAGGACACTGATGCCATCACTCCTGAAGAGGCAAAGAAGATAGAGCTAGATGCTGAAGTCTGGGTATTCATCACAAATCATCTGATTCCTGAAAAATATCATGAGGTCAAGAATATTCCTTCGGCCAAAGGTGTTTGGGATTATCTCGAGAAGATTGGTGAAGGTGTCTCTACTCAGAAAGATGCTCGAATTGACACCCTTCGAAGCAAGTTCTATCGGTTCAAGAGGCACGAGGGAGAAAAAGTTTGTTCCATATACAGCAGACTCACTGCGCTGTCAAATGAACTGATTTCCCTCGGTGCAGATGACATTACCAATCGGATTATTGTCAGAACTTTGCTCCGTTCTCTTGATGATTCCTTCGATCACATTGTGCTGATGATTAAGGAAAGAACTGATTTCAAAGATATGGTTGCCGCTGATATTCTTGAAAGGCTTAATACTTTCGAGATGGAAGAAGATGAGAAACGTGATGTCAATGGGAGTCGAAAGAAATCTCATGCACTCAAGGCCAGAGCTTCACGTCACTCCTCTCCTGAAGCCAGTTCTGAATCTGCTGGTGCATCTGATGACCCCGAGAACATTGGGAAAGATCTTGCACTGATTATGAGAAGATTCAACCGCTTTCAGAGAAGGAACTCCTCTTCACCAAAGAAAAACTATTCTTCAAGACATTCTAGCAATTCATCACAGCATCGATCATCATCCAGAAACTCTTCAGCGAAAGATAACTGTTGCTATAAGTGCAAGAAGCCAGGTCACTTCATTGCTGATTGTCCTCTCTGGGAAACAGAACATAAATCAAAGCACTCTCACAGCAGCTCTTCGAGCAAGTCTTACAGATCGAGCAAAAACCACGATTCGAAGAAATATGATTCAAGGTCCAAAAAGGACAAGAAAGATGGTTCTGATGATGACAAGAAGAAGAAGTATCACAAGCATCGAGAGGGTTCTTACTCAAAATCACATTCCTATCGTCGAAAGAATTCGCACCGAGCCGAAGCCTATCTGGGTAAAGAGATGAACTCTGAAGATGAAGCTTCCGGTTCTGAAGCAGGATCAAAGTCAAGATCAGGTTCTGGTTCTGGTTCTGAATCTGATGGTGTTGCTGGGATAGCATTCGCCTCAAACAAGAATTCAAGTTCATTCTTCTCCAACCAGAGCAGTGAAGATGAATCTCCAGCTTACTGCTTCATGGCCAAGGCTAAGGTATCTTCATCTAAGAAATCCTACGATACTTCTGATGGATCTGCTTATGAAAGTGACTCTAGGATAAGCTATGCTAAACTTGCTAAAATTGCTTCTATCCAACAAGATGAACTAGATTCTTTAAGTGAAACTATTCAAAAATCTGAGACTCTGTTGATCGATGAGATTGAGAAGGGTCAAACTTTGACTAACGAGCATGCAGCTCTGAAGGAAAAGTATGATGAACTTTCCTCTCGTCATGAACTTCTCTCAGTGGACTACGAGAAGCTAACCTACGAATTCCTTCAAAGGAAAATGGCTCTCGAGAAACTGAGAGAGGCTAATGAAGAGTTGGAAAGTGTAAATCTCACTCTCATGGCTCAACAAGGCTCAGAAGATAAAAATGAATCTATTTCACCTTGCTTGACTTGGTTGGAATGAAGTAAAATTGATTCTATTTCTGAGAGATCGAAAGGAAAGCAACCTATTGTTATTGATGATGCTAACCCCTCGGACGAGGAAACCATTACCGAGGAACTCCTCAGGTTGAGAAATTTGTTTGAAACAGGCATGTTCAAAAGTGTGCAGGGACACCATTATCTGTGTGATAACCTTCGAAAAGCTCTTCTTCACAGAAATCCTCGAAACGAAGGAGTTGGCTTCGAAAGGAAAATCAACCCTGATGGAACCTACTGGAAACCCGAACAGTATCCTAAAACTGTCTGGGTTCTTGCGAAAGAAAAGCCCATTGATATTGCTAACCTTTCAGGTTTCAGTTTCAAAATGGATAAGGCTATTGTCGATGAATCACTTGATTCTGACTATAAGCTTATCAAAGATCAGGAAGGAAAGGTGTCAGCTGAGTTCGTTGGTACTCCTCCAAAGAATGGCTTTTATAAGCGACAAATTTGGGTTCGCAAATCTCTCGTAGAAAAACTGCCCCCTAATCATTCTATGCAGGGAAAATCCTCCGTACCACCGAATCACTACTATTCTCTCGAGGATAGAAATGAACCCTTGGTATCTGTTTCAAATGTTCCCCAGAAGGATTACTATCGTATAGATAGAAATGTTTATCGCCATCGTGACAATCGCACCAAAATTGCAATTACCCATCGTTACTCTAACCCCTCATCAAGGAATTATATTTATGGTGTGCTTGATGGTCCTGATCGACAATGCAATCCTGTTCGATATATTATTGTTGCCCCATCTAGCTCTACCATGCCTTCTAAGTCACCTGCTCGCTTGTGGGTGGTTAAGAAGAACTAATTCTTCTGCAGGGCTATGTCTCCGGTGGATCCGAATGGGTCATGGATAGTGGATGTACAAATCATATGACCGGAGACAAAGAGTTGTTCGCCGAAGCAAAACTGTCTGAATCTCCACAGAAATACATTACCTTCGGTGACAAAAACAAAGGAAAAGTACTTGGTTTGGGTAAGGTTGCAATATCGAAAGACAAGCATATTGATAAGGTGTTACTTGTACAATCTCTAGGATATAATCTTATGTCTATATCGAAACTTTGTGATATGGGTATGCTTGTACTGTTTTCTGCGTCTCGTTGTGTTGTCTTTTCACAGGATGATTATTCCTTCGTGTTCGAAGGATATCGCAAGGGTGATCTTTACGTCGTTGATTTTTCTTCGGGACCTGCAGTGTCCACATGTTTAATGGCCAAAGCCACTTCTGGCTGGTTATGGCACCGAAGACTTGGTCATGCAGGAATGAAAAATCTTCAAACTCTTATCTCGAAGAAGAACATCGTTGGAATTGATAATGTGAAATTCGATAAAGATCGTCTATGCAGGGCCTGTGAAGCTGGAAAGATTGCCAAGAAACATCACTCAGCAAAAACCGTCATGACTACTACTCGTCCTCTTGAATTACTTCATATGGATTTATTCGGTCCTCAAAATTATGCTAGTCTTGGAGGTAACAAGTATGGTCTGGTTATTGTTGATGATTTCTCTCGATATACCTGGGTTTTCTTTCTTGATGACAAGAGCAAGGTTGTTGAAATTTTCAAAACCTTCGCAAAGAGAGCTCAAACTGAATATGAATTATCTCTCAAGCATATCAGAAGTGATAATTGTACAGAATTCAAAAATACTCATATCGAAGAATTTCTTGATGAATATGGCTTTACTCATGAATTCTCGGCTGCTTATACACCGCAACAAAATGGTGTGGTCGAGAGAAAGAATCGAACACTCATTGAAATGGCCAGAACAATGCTCGGTGAATACAAGACCCCTATCAGGTTCTGGGCTGAAGCTATCAACACTGCATGTCATATCATCAACAAGGTTTATCTGCACAGATTTCTGAAGAAGACTTCACATGAACTCATCACTGGTAAAAAGCCCAATGTGTCTTATCTCAGGGTTTTTGGTGCTACATGTTACATCAGAGATATGAATCACAGCTCCAAGTTTGCCCCAAAGGCACACGAAGGTTTTCTTCTAGGTTATGGTTCAAATTCTCACACTTACAGAGTTTACAACTCACATCTTGGCAAAGTTGTAGAAACTGTAAATGTTCGCTTTGATGAGTCTAACGGCTCTCAAAAGGAGCAATTACCTCTTAACCTGGATGAACCACCATTGGATGAAGTTATCAGGTACATGGCTATTGGAGATATTCGGCCTGTCGATGGAAATGCACAACAAGCAAACAGGGATGATGATGGTCCAATGTTCCCACACATAGCCCGGGGCGCTGGAGATCAACATCCTGAAGAAACTGATGAACAGGTCGAAGGAGAACGCATAAACGAAGAAAATGCTCATCCCGAAGGACAAGCTTATCCCGAAGGACAAGCTGTTCCTGAAAATCATCCTGGTCCACATGATGAAGAAATTTTTCCTCGCGTTCGAAGAAGAGTGGATGTCGACTCAATTCTCAAAGAAATTCGTTTACCAGGTCGACCCACCACTCGTTCTCGTACTCGACTAGCTAACTTCTGTGGAAATTTTTCGTTTGTATCCATGCTAGAACCATCAAAATTCGATGAAGCCATGAAGGACTCAGACTGGATGACTGCTATGCTCGAAGAACTTAACCAGTTCGAGAGAAATAAAGTCTGGTCCCTTGTCGATAGACCTGATCCCACAAAGCATAATATCATTGGTACGAAGTGGATCTTTCGCAACAAGCAAGATGAAGATGGCATAGTGGTAAGGAATAAAGCTCGACTGGTTGCACAAGGATACACCCAAATCGAAGGTATTGATTTTGGTGAGACTTATGCCCCAGTTGCTCGTCTTGAATCCATTCGTGTCATTCTTGCTTTTGCCAATTACAATGGTATATTGCTATATCAAATGGATGTCAAAAGTGCATTTCTTAACGGTGAAATCGAAGAAGAAGTGTATGTTATGCAGCCACCAGGTTTTGAAGACCCGAAGAATCCTGATAAGGTGTACAGATTGCACAAGGCCCTATATGGGTTAAAGCAAGCACCTCGTGCTTGGTATGAAACACTGAAGGATTTTCTTCTAAACAAGGGCTTCAAACCAGGAACAACTGATCCGACTCTTTTCACTCGTGCGTACAAAAATGATCTTTTTGTGTGTCAAATTTATGTCGATGATATTATTTTTGGCTGTACTAACCCTGATATTAGCGAAGAATTTGCTCGTATGATGTCGAAGAAATATGAAATGTCAATGATGGGTGAATTGAAGTTCTTTCTCGGGCTTCAAATCCGTCAACAGAAAAATGGTACTTTCATTTCTCAAGAGAAGTATCTCAGAGATTGCCTAAAGAAGTTTGATCTTGTCAGTTGCAAAACTATCAAGACTCCAATGCCTACGAATGTTCATCTAGATGCAGATGAGAAGGGCAAACCTTTCGATCAGAAGAAATATCGCTCGATGATCGGTTCGCTTCTTTACCTTTGTGCATCTAGACCTGACATTATGCTATCAGTTTGTATGTGTGCTCGTTTTCAGGCAAATCCGAAGGAATCTCATCATATTGCTGTCAAGCGAATCCTTCGATATCTGGCTCACACACCAACCTTGGTTCTTTGGTATCCCAAGGGTGCCCAGTTTGATCTCGTTGGTTACTCTGATTCCGACTGGGCTGGTGATCGAGTCGACAGGAAATCTACCTCAGGCACATGTCATTTTCTCGGTAGATCTCTTGTCTGTTGGGCTTCGAAGAAACAGAATTGTGTATCTATTTCTACGGCTGAAGCCGAGTATATTGCTGCCGGTTCATGCTGTACTCAGATTCTGTGGCTCAAGAAAACGCTGAAAGACTATGGTATTCTTGTGAAGAAAATTCCATTGCTCTGTGATAACGAGAGTGCTATCAAAATTGCCCATAATCCAGTGCAACACTCTCGTACGAAGCATATTGATATTCGTCATCATTTTCTTCGAGATCACGTTCAGCGAGAAGATATTGTTATCAGTCATGTTCGCACCGAAGATCAATTGGCTGATATATTCACAAAGCCCTTCGATGAAAAGAGGTTCTGTACACTGAGGTGTGAGTTGAACATCTTAGACTCACGCAATGTGCTGTAAGATCATAACCATCGGTACTATGTATCATTAGTGTTCATTGTTGTTTACTTACGTTAATTTTCTATCGTGTTTCTTTTTCGTTTATTTTTTGTTCGTTTGGTGTTGTCCTATACACTTATCAATCCGAGTCTTATCGCTGTTTTTCCCTCGGATTGACTAAGTATCGGACCCTATTTTCCCTCTATTCTATCCCTACCCCTTCCGTGCTTTTCTCTCGTGAACATGTATATATTGTACTCGATCAAGATTCCCTTCGAATGTCATTGATTCCGAAGGAAAATCTATCGAAGTTTTTATCTTCTTTTTACTCGATGTTCGACGAGTTTGGTCTCGGACGTGGAGCAACTATCTTTCGGTTCGTTGGGACTTCCCACGATTACCGCCACAAAATCCGTCCGTTGAATGCGGAGAGACGCGAAATCTGCGCCGTTGGATCAGATCTGACAGCTCAGTCAGACCCCCCCTTATATATACTGATCCACCCCACCGGCCTAGACATCGCTATTTCCTCGACTTCGTCTCTTCGCTTCCAGAAGCTCTCTCTCGCGCGCCGTCGTGCTGCCTCGTCGCCGTCGACTCCCTCGCCGCTTAGCTGCCGGAAGGAAGCCGCCGGAGACGTTCCCGTCGACAAAGATCTTCATCCGCGTCGCCGTAGTCGCCTCACATCACCAAGTTAGGGTATGTGTGGCTCTGGATTCGATTCTATCTCATCTGTTCATCGTTTCCAGTTTCTGTGTTGATTTTCTGTAATTTCTTTTAGGACTGTTTGATCCGATTGGATCTTTGAAACTTGGGAAATCTGTTTGTAGCCTTTTCTGTCGATTCCCCATCTGACCTTGGTAAGAAATCACTCGGATTCTCTCACTTAGGAAATTCCTTCAGTATCGTATCGATAGACTTATACTTGTGCGATTAATTCATACAAGTTCTTCGTTAGATTTCCACCCGATGAAAATCTAGCCTAGCACTTTCATGAAAACTTGCGATAAGAAAAATCTCTCGATATGATTGCTGCTTTCAAAATGTTTTTCCTCGTAATTGCTGGTGCTTGTTCACAACTTCCCTATATTCCCTCGTACCTTCCTTTTTCGCAGGAAAATGTCTGGCAACGAAGGAAATATTAGAGCACCCAAGCGTGTGGGAGGCAGAACTAGAATCACCAACAACTCTAAAGGTTTATCTGAGGATTTGATCATAGAGAAGAACTTGAGGACACCTTCAGGATCTGAGGATGAACGTACGAGAGAAAATCGTCTGCAAGAGATACGAAGGCTTCAAGCTCTTCGTTGGTATGAGTACAAGTCCCTTTTTCGTCGCTGGGAGAGGCTGTTTGCCATGAAGAATCCATGGACTGATGTCAAAGCTCTAAGGCCAAAGTGGACGAAAGCTAATCGACCACCTCCTACTGTTGATGCTCACCCTACAGCTCTCAAAACACCTGATGATTTTAAAGAGCTTGTTGAAGCTCGAGAAGCTCGAGCACAAAAGAGAAAAGAAGCTAAAGCTCGAAAGGAAGCTGCGGCTGCTAAAGCTGCTGAGGAAGTTGGCCCTAGTGCCAAATCGAAGGGTGGCAAGAAGTCAGCCAAGCGACAGAAAAAGGTTGTAATAGTATCACCTCCTGATGCAAGCTCCGAAGGAGAAGCTAACTCAGAGGATCAAGACCCTGGTACTGAGGCTGATGTCGAAGACATACCTCAGAAGAACAAGCCGAGCAGTAAAGGCATAAGGATCCAGGAGCCAGCTCCACAGGCTCCTCGCGGAAATATTGACTTGACCAACTTGGTCACTGATCCGCCCATTTCTTCTGCTCCACCTGTTCCTGTTCGCCAACCAAAACCTTCGGTCACAACGAAGGGAAAGCAAGCTGAAGTTTCTGAGGATGAAGAAACCCTTGTTCAACGTAAAGAAAGGCTGGCAAAACAAAAGGAACAAGAGGCAAAAGACTTGATTAATTCCAAACTCCTGAACTTTCACAGTCAGCCCGAGCATAAAAAGGCTCTGGTTGCTCAACAACTTGGTATTCTCCATTTGGTCAGTGAAAAATATCGTCGCCAGATTTCTGAAGGCACTATACCTACAAACCCGAAGGAAAAGGTTGTAGCCCCAAGTGCTGCGAAGAAGAATGCTGAGGCCCCTAGTGCCTCGAAGGATAAAGCAGTGGCCTCAAAGCCCATTGCTGCTGTCAAGGCCACCAAGGAAGCCGAAAAGAAAGCCAAGGAGGCTAGGCAGAAGGCGCAAGCTGCTCCAGTTCCTCGAGCTGCCCCAGCTCCTGCCCCTATTGCACCAGTTGATTCCGGCCCTCGTGCCGATGAAGAGAGTTCTAACGAAGGAGAATCAAATGCAAATGCTCCATGGGATGCTGCACATATTTCACACATTCTCTGGAAGATGGCTACCACACCGAGCAGAGTCACTGCCGAGGACGATGTTCCTGCTGAAATACAAGAGCATGTTGCTCGATACATGATTCGCTGGGAAGATTATATCACCCAGGATAAAAAGGATAAGGAACAAGTGAGGTTTTACACCAGGCAACTTCAAGAAGAAACCGAGGACGTTGAGTCCCGAAATTTTTTCAAATCCAAGATTGCATCGGCTGAAGCCTCCAGGAGAGCTCAGAAAGAGAATTTAACTGCTGTGTTTGACAAGGTTAAACAAGTTGTATCTGCTGTTTGCAAAGAGCATAATAATGCTCTGTTCCAAAGACAATCTCGAAAGAGAAAGTCTGCTGCCCCAACCTCTGTGCGTGGGACGCCAGAGATCGAGAAGACCGCCAAGAAGTCCAAGACCACCGAGGTCGATGCTGCCACAGCACGACAAGTATCTGAACCAAATCCAACCAAGCAACCCTCTCCTCCCCGCAAGAAAACACCATCACCTCGCCAAAGAACCCCACCTCCTCGACAAACAACTCCACCCCCTTGCCAAGCCACTCCTCCACCTCGACAACAAACACCTCCACTTCCACCGCGTCAACCCTCACCACCAAAAGCCTCGTCACCACCTCCAAACCCACCATCACCTCCTCTCGTCATTCCATCGACCAGCCCAGTCATCGAAAACCAAGTCCATACAGAGACCGAGCAAGTGGCTCAAGTCGAGCAAGAAACACAAGTCCCCATTTCCTCTGCCCAAAAAGATTACTCTTCTGCCCAGACTCTGCCTGAAGGAGAAGATGCTGATGTTGACATCACGACAGTTTCTTCTCGACGAGACCATGTCGCATGCAATCGTTCTGGAGATGTCAGTTCAAGTGAAAATTCTTCCTGCTCCTCTTCAAGTTCCTCGAACGAAGAAATGGTTGATGCCTTTGCACAACTAGATGAAGACTTGGAGGCCATGGAAAATGAAGAGGCCGCACAAAATGCTCAAACCGACGAAGGAGATGCCGTCGTAGCTCAGCCCGAAGAGAATGCTCCTGCAGTCATTCCGACTCAGGATATCGTAAACATTCCATCATCCATCACTCGACCTGCTGAACCTGTATTCCAGATGCTAGATAATGCTGCTGAAGTTTTTCCAGTTGATGAGCTGCTTCACTCTGCTCATCCGAGAGAAATGCTACCTCTGTTCCGCTCAGATGTTCCTCATGGAGGTCCTATCTTCAAAAGGCGCGAACACAAACCATTTTTCTTCGGTACCAATCCCTACGAGAAGCCCAGAAGTGCATATTCTCTTCGGTTTTGGACCCAAGAACAAGCTATCTACTATACTCGTGTGCTGTACAACAAGGCAAGAGTTTTCCAGCATCAATACCTTGATATGCCTTCGGTGTACTCCACTACTTGTTTCGAGAATGTTGCCGAAACAATTGATAGTCTGCATGCTCAAAAGATATTTGCTCTCGATTGTGGTTACAATCCCGAGCTTATCAAGCAGTTTTATGCAACGCTTTATGTCACTGGAGATCCGGAGAACTCGAAGACATGGAAATTTGATTATATGATTCAAGGCCAAGTCTTTCATATGACTGTCGATCAATTTCTGGCCATCATCAATTTACCTCGTTTCGAAGGATTACCTCACAAGCTCCATGACTTACCTGCTGCAACTCCAGCTGAATTCTCTACGCTTATGGATCCAGATGTCGTAGGAGATCACTACCCCACTGAGCCAAAACCAAGACACTTGGTATTTGAAGCAAAGGCATGGTTTTATATTCTATCAAAGACTTTGATGCCAATGCTCGATGTGCACGATGATTTTCCCATTCCAAATGATGTGCAACTTGCTCTGATGAAGTTAGTCCACGGTTGTCCCTTCGATTTTGAAGACTACTTCCTCAGAACTTTGGTGTCTTGTGCTGATGACCACAATTCCCACAAGCCATATGCACCATGGCTGATGGCAATCTGCAATTACTCTCGGGACGTGCCATTCCCCGTATCCATTTACCCGAAGATTTTCACTCCTCCTGTTCGTGAAGTATTGCAGGTTGTTGCTCGACCCAATGATCCTTTTGCTGAGCACACTGGCATCCGCGCCCACTTAACTGAGCGCAATATTCGCTCGAAGTTTATCAAGCCAGTGCATCATTTGGAAGTTTCTCTTCGGTCCCAGCAAATGCTTCAACATCACATTGATCAAGATTTCATTCAGAAGCAAGCTATGATGGACGAAATCAATCACCTGCGAAACATTGCCATGAACAACAATCAGATGCTGCGTGAATGCCTTCGCCGTGATTGGAAAGGTTGAAGGAAGTTCAATTCCCTCGGTCAACTTCAACGATGCGGGTTCGAAGAATATCCTCCCCATCTGAACAGAAATTGGACAAATGATGATCGAGTAGATCGCCCGGATCCCAATATCCCTCGTCTGCCGAAGAACAGAGATGTGCTCAGTGTCGACGACTATTATCACATCACTATGGACACCCTCTCCTCCGACTCCGAGCCAGAAGAAGCCCCTCCTCAGCGTCAACCGAGAGTTTACTCGCCACATCCTCGAAGCCCCCGGACTCCGCCGGAATCGCAGCTGGAATATTCTGGAGATCAACACTCCTTCCGCACGAAGATCACTCCTCCAGGCGCTCGCCCAATTCGTCGTGCTCCAACGCTCGCCGAATCCTCTCGACGTCGCCGGAGCCGCCACAGCGAGTAGGGATTTCTTTCGACCCTATTCTCTCGACTTTTTGTACGTTGTGACAAAAAGGGGGAGATGTAGTGGCATCGAAGAAATTAGTTTGCCTACGGGGTTTAGGGCTTTGGTTTTCATTCGACAAACTTTTGATCTTTGAGGTTTTCTGAGTAGTTTCAACAAACTTTCGATTCATATTCGATCTGGTTGTAACTAACTCTAAGTAGGACTGTGAACTGCTACTCTTTCTCGTAAGATATCTATCTGCTGCTTGCGATACTTAACCTTTTGCAGGAAGTTATCTTTCATATAAGTTCACAGGTCATTCGAGGAGATTGCATGTTTCTCATTGGATATTATCTGGAATGCAATTTCACTCGCTAAGATTATTGATGTTTTTCCCTCGACTCCATTTGTCAAATATGCACTTCACAGGAAACTCTTATCTTCCGTACATACATCAAGGGGGAGTATTTCATCGATCTTAGCACCGGTTTATCATCGAAAACTCAAAACTTTTTCAATTATTTTTCGATGCCTGTTTTGTCAACAATCGTCCAAAAAGGGGGAGATTGTAAGAGCAAGTTTTGCCCCCCAAAGGTTTTGGACATTGTTGGACAAAGCAGAAGTGGAACTAATATTGTTTTCGAGTATAAACAGATACTTAGGTTCCGAAAGAATGGAGTTTTCAAGTAGAAGGTCGAAGGACAACTCACTGCAGCAGAGCTGCAGTCATCTACCGAACCCTTTGGAGAAAGACGACCCCTAAAAATGTAGTCGAAGAAAAAGTCTCTCTCGAGTAAAAGCGCAACGAGGAGAAAGCTGAAGCTGGTCGAAGACTTAGTCTTTTTACTAGTTTCTCTTTGTTTTCTTGAGTCGTAGGAAAAACCGTACTATTAAGAGGGGTTTGCTAGTTGAGATCTTAGTTGAAGTGAACTTGCTCTGCTCAACCAAAACCCACAAAAGCCTACCGAGAGAAATCTTACTGAGTCGAGTGAATAGCTCGAAGGCAAAGTCATCGCACTTTGTGCCTTCGAGAGAGAAATCGTTCGGTAAGTCAGCTTACTTGTTCCTCAAGTAAAGTTGCGCAGTGATTGGAATCCGACCGTTGTGGACACGCGTCAAGCGGTTGCATCGGGTCACTTCAGTCATTTTACCCTTCGGGATCGCCAACTATAAATACCCCGCACCTACCCGCCATTTCGGGTTGGCTGCTCCACTGAAGATTCTAAGACAGAAGTCTGTGAGCATCCCAAGAGAGATTCATCGAGAGAAAACCAAATCCCAAGTCTGAGCTGAGTTGAGCAATTCACTATGACTTAGGTTGAGATTAGCCGATCTTTTTATCTTGGAGAACTGCAAGTCTTCTAGACGGTTAGGCGTCGCCTGTCAAGCAGTCGAAGAGTAATTGTCACTGCTGAAGGAAGTTTGTAAAGGTCTCGGAGATGTCCTGAATCATCTACCACGAGTGAAAACTGGACAAGCTCGAGGAGTTTGTTGCAGTGGAGAATAGGACGGAGAGAGTTTTGCTCCAGGTGTTCAATCACCAGTCCCTCCAACCAGACGTAGCACTTTGCAGAGTGTGAACTGGTTTACCAAACATCGTCGTGTCAGGCTCGTTTTCCTTCATACATTTAAATTAAGTATTCTCTCGTAGCCTGTATGCCTTCGATGTTTCCCTTCGCCCTTAATTCTTTCGAGCTATGCATTACCTTCGATACTGTATTTCCTTCGAGATGTTCTTAGTCCTTCGCAGTTTGCATGAATTCCTTCTAAGTTCCTTAGAATTTTTAGAAGTGATCATTCACCCCCTCCCCCTCTGATCATTCTTGAGCTTTCAAAAACCCAGAAAGGAAATGATGCCATCTTCGTTGTGGTAGATAGGCTTTCCAAAGTTTCTCACTTCCTTCCAGTTCGCGAGTCTATAACTGCTAGCCAGTTAGCGGACTTGTACGTCTCTAGAATTGTGTCTCTTCACGGTGTTCCTTTGGAAATCAATTCTCATCGTGGTAGCCTTTTCACCTCTAGATTTTGGGGAAGCTTTCAGAATGCTATGGGAACTCATCTCTCCTTTAGTACAGCTTTCCATCCTCAGTCTAGTGGTCAAGTCGAAAGGGTTAACCAAATTCTTGAAGACATGCTCAGAGCTTGTGTTATATCATTCGGAAAGAATTGGGAGAAGTCTCTTCCATTTGCCGAATTTGCTTATAACAATAGTTTCCAATCTAGTCTGAACATGGCTCCTTTTGAACTCCTATATGGACGGCGATGTCGAACACCCCTTAACTGGTCAGAAACCGGTGAAAGACAATTCTTTGGACCGGATATGATCATGGAAGCAGAAGAGCAAGTTCGCATTGTTCGTGATTAATTGAAAGCAGCCCAGAAAAGCTACTATGATTGTCATCATAGGCAAGAAAGCTACAATCTGGACGAGAAGGGTTACCTTCGGGTTACTCCTCTGAAGGGAACCCAAAGATTCGGTATCAAAGGCAAGTTGGCCCCACGTTACATCGGACCTTTCCGCATTCTTGCTAAACGTGGAGAAGTTGCCTACCAACTTGAACTACCCTTGCACCTTTCCCGAGTACATGATTTATTCCATGTGTCACAACTCAGGCGTTTCTTCAAGGACCCCATCCGCGAAGTCGACCATGAAACGCTTGATCTCCAAGATGACCTTTCTTATCGAGAGTACCCCGTTCGTATTCTTGATTCCGCAGAGCGTGTCACTCGTCGTCAGAAGATTAAGTTTCTGAAAGTGCAATGGTCACACCACTCTGAGAGAGAATCCACGTGGGAAAGAGAAGACCGTCTCCGTGCCGAGTATCCCTCCTTCCTCCCGCGGACTTCTGAATCTCGGACGCCTGCTGGCTCAAGAAGACGCGTGTCAGACCCCCAACTTAGGTAAGTTCTAGGGTTTTATTGTGCCCTTTGCATCATGCAAAAATTCAAAAGAAAATTCAAAAATGGGGAAAAGAAAAGCCCTGAGAATTTAAATCAAATGGCCAGATAAAAATCTTTTTCCAAAAATCATTTGAGTATTTGGAAAATTCCTATAAATGATGCTGATCATTTTAAAAGTGGTTTGGGTATTTTCCCATGCCCATGGAATATTCAAATTTTCAAAATGTGCCTTGGAGAATTAAAATAACCCCTATTTGATTTGAGATTCAAATGTATTGAATTTCAAAAATGCCCAAATCCTAAAAGTGACTAGCTACTGGTCACCTAGTATTTATAAAATTAGTTGGGCATTTTTATAAAATGTTTTGGTATTTATTTATCAGAGCAAACAAATGAAAGAAAAAGAAAACAGAAAAGAAATAACAGAAAATAGAAAAAGGAAAGCTAGCCCACCCGGCCAGGCCGCAGGCCCAACTCACCGTACCCCTGGCCCAGCCCACGGCCACCTTGTCGTCTTCCTCCCCCGCGCTGCCAAGCAGCTCGCTGGAGGCAGGGGAGCACGTCGCGACGCCACCGCGACGTCTCGCGGATTCCAGGCCATCTAGGCCCCCTCCCCTCGCCACAGAGAGGCCACGCACGCGCTCTTTCTTTCCCCCCTCCCTCCGCTCTTCGTCCCGCCCTCCTCTGCACGATTCCGTCTTGAACCGTAGCTCGCCGGAGAGCGCCGACACGCGCAACCGTGGCCACCGGCAAGCTCGAGCCACCCCACCTTATACAGAAGGACCGCAACGCTCGTCTACGTCGACTACTGCAATCAACTGAACCAGGGATCCTCCGAAGCCGACGCCATCTTCGCCGATTCGCCGCCTGCCGCCGTAGACCTCGTCGGGAAATTCGTCGACGCCAGGACCTCCCCTGCCACGCCGTGCTTCCCTTCGTCCCCAGGGTGAGCTCCTCTTTCTCCCCAGCCCTCCCGCGCTTCTGCCCGTGGCTCGGTTCACCGTTTCTGTCGAGGCCAGTGGCCCAGCCGCCGCCTCATCGTCGTGTTCGTGACCACGGGCCTCCCCGTGTTGCCCCTATGGCACAAGTGGACGCGCGACGTCCCAAGCTACGCGCCCGTGCCTCCAGAACCCTCTCCCGTGCCCGAAATCACCATCCCGGCGATGCTTCGGCAGCTACAGTGTTGTCGCCAGCGAGCCCTAGCCATTAGGGCTAATGAACCTCCTAACCCCCCCTAAACCTCAATGACAGGTGGGGCCCCAGCCCCCTAATCCCTCTCTGTTTAGTTTAAACAGAGGGGTTAACCCCCACAGAGGCTGACAGCAGGGCCGCACTCGTCAGCTGCCCCCTGACGTCAGCACTGCGCTAGGCTGACGCAGTAAAGGATTTAAATCGATTTAAATAATTACAGAAAATTCCAGAAAATACCCAAAACTTCAATAATTCATAGATAATTCATTTTAACTCCAATTTGGACAATTAATATGTCTAAAATTATCAGAAAAATACAAGGATTATGAATATGCAATTTGTTTTCATGTTTGACCATTTTAAAATGGGTGAACAGTAGCAAAAATGCATATGGATCCTTTTCAAATTCAAATTTGGAGTGATTTTGCAAATGATTTTGCAACACCCTTAATTCCAATGGATTCATCCACACATCAGAAACATTACTTCAACTATACCACATCACTTCATTATCAACATTTTTCAGATGAACTTTCATGCATTCAAATGCATTTGAAATTCATCAATAAATCAAATGGAGTTTGAATTTGCATTTCAAATGCAATATACTCCTTTTAAATGGAATGCTCAACACATCAGTACCTTGAACATCACCATTACAATCTTATTCATGTGTTTGTGCATTGTACATTATGTTGATCCTATGATTGTCATGTTGCTGATAGAAGTGGAGCCGGAAACCGAGATCACCCCCTTCGTTGAAGACCCCGTGACTGAACCTCGTCAACAAGGCAACCAAACCCCCATTGATCATGTCGATAAAATCCCACTTCCCTCTCATGTCTCGCTTATGCATTGTTTAGGATGATCACCATGATAACGTTTCTATCGCATAGTTGAACCCATATCCTTTGCATGACCTATCATCTTGTCACAGTAGTAAGCATGGTGAAATGTGAACGATGAAAGTGAAATGTGTTGGTGAACCTACCCTAATACAAGGTGAACGATGAGAGGCTGTGTAGGAGTACACAGTGGGTTGTCTCGTTGAACACCGCCTTAAGTCCGAGTTCTTGTGTAGTGATCCAAGAAGAAGAGTACAACCACACATTGGGCTCACTGACCCCTCTCATCCTAGTACCTCACCCCGTTCGAACCCCAAGAGTCGCAGTAGTTCGGAGTTCTGGTAGGGCTGTGGCACGGTCTGCGAAGTGGATGAACGGCTTTTCAAGACCGGTTTGGGACCCTGCACATATCTTTTGAGGCTGTACTGGAACCTCGGCCGGACTTCCATACGGATCCCCCTCAGATAGGCGACTCTCTGGACTAGAACGGAGCTGTGGGCGAAGTGTTGTGGTGGCATCCTCGCTGTCACCTCTTGAACGGTGACATGCAAAAGGCGGTAAATGATGACACGTGTGTGTAGCGGTACACCCCTGCAGGGTTAACAAAACTATTCGAATAGCCGCGTCCACGGTTAAGGACTGCTTGGAAAGCTTAGCTTGATTATTAGACAACTTGACTTAGATACTTCTAAAACACACCAAGATAAGTGTGAGTGCTATGGCGTGCTTCCTCGTGGGGAAGTCGAGGAAGGCACCATAGTGGTGTAATTGGTTGAAGAGATGTAGTGGACTCGTGTACGCTTCTTACCTCAAGTCTGGTACTCGTAGTTCAGGACTAGCCAAGTCAAAGCTGGCACTTCTGCAAGTGAACCCCACCTCCCTTTACCTTGATACATGTGCATGAGTAGTATAGCTCCTACGTAAGTCTTGCTGAGTACGACTTTGTACTCACGTTTTCTTATTCTATGTTTTAGATGAACCCACCGACCCCGATGGTGGCTTCTACCGAAGCTCGAAGAATGAAGACTCATACCAAGACCAAGCTAGTGTAGTCCCAGTCAGACGACTGGTTCCCTCGTGGAAGGGCTTGTTTATAGAGAAGGCTTCTCTAAGCCATTTGTTAAACTTGTCTGTACTCAGACCTACTTTGCTTCCGCATGTTTTGATGTAATGTTGGATCACAGACTTGTGATCTCTGTGTGCACTCTGTAAGAGTTATTAATAAAGGTGTATACTTTGTAGAGAATTGCAATGATACCTGCTGTTCATACAAGGCATGTGTGCTGTGTGTATGTTTATAACATGCATGTCTCTGTATGGGTTTTCGAGACCTTAGTTGTGATCTGGCTGGCGGTCTTTTATACACCAAGTGGCCCTTAGATGTGCGCAACTTGGGGCATCGCGATGCGATTGTTCGAGACTCTGTCTCGTGCACACTTTGATGTATGATCGAGCCCGCCCTAGACCCCGACTAAGTGATCGGGCTGGAGTAAGTCTATGTAAGGGTTATAATACAATCGATAGTATGGTTGAGGCGACTTGTCTATGAGTATGGGAGTTCACCACCCATATCATTTAGACTTGTGTGCAGACAATGAGGACCCATTTCAGTTGATCATCCGGCCTGGATGGGATGCCCCTCATGTTCGATGCTTTCCGAGAACGTTCTGTGCTTGGCCTTTTCTGCTTAGACAAGTGGGTACGGTTCTCGGCTCTCCATATGATTGTGTTGTAGCGAGGCTTGCATACGCTAACCCCGGGTCCCGACAGACTTGGTATCAGAGAAGGACTGACTGTAGGATTATCAGCCTTGGCCGAAGTCGAGTCTAGCCTTCTACAGTTATATAGTTACTCTGGGTATATAAGGGAACAACGTAAGGCTTCTTTTTTCTCCTTACCCTCATCGTTCTGAGTTCTGGGTCACCCTCATCTTATTCTACGGGAAGATAGGACTAGGCTCACCTCTGTCTGATTAGAACATCTCGTTGTTTGCTTCCTTGTAGCCGTAGGAAAGTTGTGTCCGGTTTCCTAGCATTGTTGTAATGCTGATTTCTTACATCGTATTATGTAAGTGCTATATCTACATTGAAAGAAAATTGTTTTCTTGCAATTACAGCCGTTATGCTGTCCGAGTGATTCCAGGTTTCTTCAAAATCTGATGCATTTGCAAAATTCTTCCCTCCTTTTTGGTTGTCCTTTTAGAAGAACTTCTAGGTGGCATGCCCGACAGTTCCATAGAGTTTGATGTAGGTTTTCTTCTAGAAACCTATAGTGTTTCATTTGCAGCTCTTTCTCCCACTTTAGATGTCTTCTAGCCAGAAGAACCACACTAACCATCGTGTTGGGGTACTTTGCTACTCTGACATATCTGTTGTAGCCCTAGTAAGCCATGGTCATCCTCAGGAAAACCATCCAGTAACCAAACTCCTTAAACCTAGCCACCCTACAGATGTGTAGAGTTCATAGTGGATCTTGCCCCAGGAACCGCACCAATTTCCAGACGCCCATACAAAATGGCCCCACGTGAGTTAGCTGAGCTTAAAAACCAACTGGAAGCTTTGTTGGAAAAAGGCTTCATCCGCCCTAGCTCATCGCCATGGGGTTGCCCCGTTCTGTTCGTAACGAAGAAAGATGGAACAGAAAGGATGTGCGTAGACTATCGCCCGCTAAATCTAGAGACGATAAAGAACAAGTACCCACTGCCCAGGATCAATGATCTTTATGATCAACTTGCTGGATCCTCTGTCCTCTCCAAGATGGATTTGAGATTAGGTTATCATCAAATTAAAATCCGAAACGAGGACATTCCAAAAACGGCTTTTACTACTCGTTATGGTCTTTACGAGTACACCGTCATGTCCTTTGGTTTAACCAATGCCCCCGCCACTTTCTCACGCATGATGAATTCGATCTTCATGGAGTAGTTAGATAAATTTGTTGTGGTTTATCTCGATGACATTCTCATCTACTCGAAGAACGAAGAAGAACATGCAGAACACCTAAGGCTGGTATTGATGAAACTTAGAGAGCATCGCCTGTATGCTAAATTCTCCAAGTGTGAATTTTGGCTACCAGAAGTGACCTACTTAGGCCACGTGATTTCTGCAAAAGGCATTGCTGTGAATCCCGAGAGAGTTCAGGCCGTCCTTGACTGGACTCCACCTGAATCGGTTAAGCAAGTTAGGAGTTTTCTTGGCCTAGCCAGCTATTGCCGCCGCTACGTCGAGAACTTTTCTAAAGTTGCAAAGCCTCTAACTGAACTCCCCAAGAAAGATAAGAAATTCCTATGGACCCCCAAGTGCGATGAAAGCTTTCAAGAACTAATAAGAAGATTGACTTCTGCACCCGTACTTGCGCCTCCAGACACCAAAAAGGATTTCGAGATCTTTTGTGACGCCTCATGGCAAGGATTAGGATGCATACTTCTGCAAGATAGACATGTGGTAGCTTATGCTTCACGCCAGTTGCGGCCACATGAAGAGAACTATCCTACCCACGATCTTCAACTCGCTGCCGTAGTTCATGCCCTAACAACTTGGCGACATTACCTCCTTGGTAATCGTTGTGAGATCTATTCCGACCACCAAAGCCTCAAATAGATTTTCACCCAGCCAGATCTTAATCTCAGGAAAATACGCTGGATTGAGTTGATAAAAGATTACGACGTAGGAATTTCTTACACCCCAGGCAAATCCAATGTCATGGCTGATGCACTAAGTCGTAAGTCATATTGTAACAACCTCATGTTACAACAGTATCAACCACTTCTTCATGAGGAATTTCGAAAGCTTAATCTCGAGATTGTTCCTCGTGGATCTCTTTTCAACTTGGTGGCGAAACCAACCCTTGAGGATGAAATCATAGTTGCCCAACGGCGTGCACGAGGTGTTCGCCGGATCAAGGAGAACATTGCTAGTGGAGTTGCTAAATGTTTCTCCACAGATAATAAGGAACAATATTCTTTGGAAATCGTTTGGTAGTACCTAAGAATAGGGAACTAAGGCAACTCATCCTCAAAGAAGCCCATGACACACCCCTCTCAATTCATCCCGGTAGCACAAAAATGTACCGAGATCTACGCCAGAGATTTTGGTGGACTAGGATGAAGAGAGGCATTGCTCAATTTGTTGCCGAATGTGATGTTTGTTGTCGCATTAAGGCAGAACACCAAAGACCTGCGGGTACACTTCAACCTTTACCTATTCCAGAGTGGAAATGGGACAAAGTCGGTATGGACTTCATCACCGGCTTTCCAAGAACCCAGAAAGGAAACGATGCCATCTTCGTTGTCATAGATAGACTTTCCAAAGTTGCTCACTTCCTTCCAGTTCGCGAGTCTATAACTGCTAGCCAGTTAGCAGACTTGTACGTCTCTAGAATTGTGTCCCTTCACGGTGTTCCTTTGGAAATCAATTCTGATCGTGGTAGCCTATTCACCTCTAGATTTTGGGGAAGCTTCCAACATGCTATGGGAACTCATCTATCCTTTAGTACAGCTTTCCATCCTCAGTCTAGCGGTCAAGTCGAAAGGGTTAACCAAATTCTTGAAGACATGCTCAGAGCTTGTGTTATCTCATTCGGAAAGAATTGGGAGAAGTCTCTGCCATTCGCCGAATTTGCTTATAACAATAGTTTTCAATCTAGTCTGAACATGGCTCCTTTTGAACTCCTATATGGCCGACGATGTCGAACACCCCTAAACTGGTCAGAAACCGGTGAAAGACAATTCTTTGGACCGGATATGATCAAGGAAGCAGAAGAGCAAGTTCGCATTGTTCGTGATCAATTGAAAGCCGCCCAGTCTCGTTAGAAAAGCTACTATGATCGTCATCATAGGCAAGAAAGCTACAATCTGGATGAGAAGGCTTACCTTCGGGTTACTCCTCTGAAGGGAACCCAATGTTTCGGTATCAAAGGCAAGTTGGCCCCACGTTACATCGGACCTTTCCGCATTCTTGCTAAACGTGGAGAAGTTGCCTACCAACTTGAACTACCTCCGCACCTTTCCCGAGTACACGATGTATTCCATGTGTCACAACTCAGGCGTTGCTTCAAGGACCCCATCCGCGAAGTCGACCATGAAACGCTTGATCTCCAAGATGACCTTTCTTATCGAGAGTACCCTGTTCGTATTCTTGATTCCGCAGAGCGTGTCACTCGTCGTCAGAAGATCAAGTTCCTCAAAGTGAAATGGTCACACCACTCTGAGAGAGAAGCCACGTGGGAAAGAGAAGACCGTCTCAGTGCCGAGTGCCCCTCCTTCCTCCCGCAGACTTCTGAATCTCGGGACGAGATTCTTTTGAGTGGGGGCGAGTTGTCAGACCGCCAACTTAGGTAAGTGCTAGGGTTTTATTGTGCCCTTTGCATCATGCAAAAATTCATAAGAAAATTCAAAAATGGAGAAAAGAAAAGCCCTGAGAATTTAAATCAAATGGCCAGATAAAAATCTTTTTCCAAAAATCATTTGAGTATTTGGAAAATTCCTATAAATGATGCTGATCATTTTAAAAGTGGTTTGGGTATTTTCCCATGCCCATGGAATATTCAAATTTTCAAAATGTGCCTTGGAGAATTAAAATAACCCCTATTTGATTTGAGATTCAAATGTATTGAATTTAAAAAATGCCCAAATCCTAAAAGTGACTAGCTACTGGTCACCTAGTATTTATAAAATTAGTTGGGCATTTTTATAAAATGTTTTGGTATTTATTTATCAGAGCAAACAAATGAAAGAAAAAGAAAACAGAAAAGAAATAAAAGAAAATAGAAAAAGGAAAGCTAGCCCACCCGGCCAGGCCGCAGGCCCAACTCACCGTACCCCTGGCCCAGCCCACGACCACCTTGTCGTCTTCCTCCCCCGCGCTGCCAAGCAGCTCGCTGGAGGCAGGGGAGCACGCCGCGATGCCACCACGACGTCTCGCGGATTCCAGGCCATCTAGGCCTCCTCCCCTCGCCACAGAGACGCCACGCACACGCTTTTTCTTTCCCCCCTCCCTCCGCTCTTCGTCCCACCCTCCTCTGCACGATTACGTTGTGAACCGTAGCTCGCCGGAGAGCGCCGACACGCGCAACCGTGGCCACCGGCAAGCTCGAGCCACCCCACCTTGTCCAGAGGGACCGCAACGCTCGTCTACGTCGACTGCTGCAATCACTTGAACCAGGGATCCTCCGAAGCCGACGGCATCTTCGCCGATTCGCCGCCTGCCGCCGTAGACCTCGTCGGGAAATTCGTAGCCGCCAGGACCTCCCCTGCCACGCCGTGCTTCCCTTCGTCCTCAAGGTGAGCTCCTCTTTCTCCCCAGCCCTCCCGCACTTCTGCCCGTGGCTCGGTTCACCATTTCTGTCGAGGCCAGTGGCCCAGCCGCCGCCTCGTCGTCGTGTTCGTGACCACGGGCCTCCCCGCGTTGCCCCGATGGCACAAGTGGACGCGCGACGTCCCAAGCTACGCGCCCGTGCCTCCAGAACCCTCTCCCGTGCCCGAAATCACCATCCCGGCGATGCTCCGGCAGCTACAGTGTTGTCGCCGGCGAGCCCTAGGCATTAGGGCTAATGAACCTCCTAACCCCCCCCCCTAAACCTCAATGACAGGTGGGGCCCCAGCCCCCCAATCCCTCTCTGTTTAGTTTAAACAGAGGGGTTAACCCCCATAGAGGCTGACAGCAGGGCCCCACTCGTCAGCTGCCCCCTGACGTCAGCACTGCGCCAGGCTGACGCAGTAAAGGATTTAAATCGATTTAAACAATTACAGAAAATTCCAGAAAATACCCAAAACTTCAATAATTCATAATTAATTCATTTTAACTCCAATTTGGACAATTAATATGTCTCAAATTATCAGAAAAATACAAGGATTATGAATATGTAATTTTTTTTTCATGTTTGACCATTTTAAAATGGGTGAACAGTAGCAAACATGCATATGGATCCTTTTCAAATTCAAATTTGGAGTGATTTTGCAAATGATTTTGCAACACCCTTAATTCCAATGGATTCATCCACACATCAGAAACATTACTTCAACTATACCACATCACTTCATGATCAACATTTTTCAAATGAACTTTCATGCATTCAAATGCATTTGAAATTCATCAATAAATCAAATGGAGTTTGAATTTGCATTTCAAATGCAATATACTCCTTTTAAATGGAATGCTCAACACATCAGTACCTTGAACATCACCATTACAATCTTATTCATGTGTTTGTGCATTGTACATTATGTTGATCCTATGATTGTCATGTTGCTGATAGAAGTGGAGCCGGAAACCGAGATCACCCCCTTCGTTGAAGACCCCGTGACTGCACCTCGTCAGCAAGGCAAGCAAACCCCCATTGATCATGTCGATAAAATCCCACTTCCCTTTCATGTCTCGCTTATGCATTGTTTAGGATGATCACCATGATAACGTTTCTATCGCATAGTTGAACCCATATCCTTTGCATGACCTATCATCTTGTCACAGTAGTAAGAAAACCACAATCCTAGCAGATGTAGGAGTTGGTTGATATCATGTGGCCCCTGCAACTGTTACTGCTTATTGCATGATTAGTGGTACAACGAGGTTGCTTTTGATGTGAGTCGGGATGATGATAAACATGGTGTTGATGAAAGTGAAATGTGTTGGTGAATCTACCCTAATACAAGGTGAACGATGAGAGGCTGTGTAGGAGTACACAGTGGGTTGTCTCGTTGAACACCGCCTTAAGTCCGAGTTCTTGTGTAGTGATCCAAGAAGAAGAGTACAACCACACATTGGGCTCACTGACCCCTCTCATCCTAGTACCTCACCCCGTTCGAACCACAAGAGTCGCAGTAGTTCGGAGTTCTGGTAGGGCCGTGGCACGGTCTGCGAAGTGGATGAACGGCTTTTCAAGACCGGCTTGGGACCCTGCACACATCGTTTGAGGCTGTACTGGAACCTCGGCCGGACTTCCATACGGATCCCCCTCAGATAGGCGACTCTCTGGACTAGAACGGAGCTGTGGGCGAAGTGTTTTGGTGGCATCCTCGCTGTCACCTCTTGAACGGTGACATGAAAAAGGCGGTAAATGATGACACGTGTGTGTAGCGGTACACCCCTGCAGGGTTAACAAAACTATTCGAATAGCCGCGTCCGCGGTTAAGGACTGCTTGGAAAGCTTAGCTTGATTATTAGACAACTTGAACTGGATACTTCTAAAACACACCAAGATAAGTGTGAGTGCTATGGCGTGCTTCCTCGTGGGGAAGTCGAGGAAGGCACCATAGTGGTGTAATTGGTTGAAGAGATGTAGTGGACTCGTGTACGCTTCTTACCTCAAGTATGGTACTCGTAGTTCAGGACTAGCCAAGTCAAAGCTGGCACTTCTGCAAGTGAAACCCCACCTCCCTTTACCTTGATACATGTGCATGAGTAGTATAGCTCCTACGTAAGTCTTGCTGAGTACGACTTTGTACTCACGTTTGCTTATTCTATGTTTTAGATGAACCCACCGACCCCGATGGTGGCTTCTACCGAAGCTCTAAGAATGAAGACTCAGACCAAGACCAAGCTAGTGTAGTCCCAGTCAGACGACTGGTTCCCTCGTGGAAGGGCTTGTTTATAGAGAAGGCTTCTCTAAGCCATTTGTTAAACTTATCTGTACTCAGACCTGCTTTGCTTCCGCATGTTTTGATGTAATGTTGGGTCACAGACTTGTGATCTCTGTGTGCACTCTGTAAGAGTTATTAATAAAGGTGTATACTTTGTAGAGAATTGCAATGATACCTGCTGTTCATACAAGGCATGTGTGCTGCATGTATGTTTATAACATGCATGTCTCTGTATGGGTTCTCGAGACCTTAGTTGTGATCTGGCTGGCGGTCTTTTATACACCAAGTGGCCCTTAGATGTGCGCAGCTTGGGGCATCGCGATGCGATTTTTCGAGACTCTGTCTCGTGCACACTTTAATGTATGATCGAGCCCGCCCTAGACCCCGACTAAGTGATCGGGCTGGAGTAAGTCTATGTAAGGGTTATAATACAATCGATAGTATGGTTGAGGCGACTTGTCTATGAGTAAGGGAGTTCACCACCCATATCATTTAGACTTGTGTGCGGACAATGAGGACCCATTTCAGTTGATCATCCGGCCTGGATAGGATGCTGATACGTCCCAAACGTATCTATAATTTCCGCTTGCTCCATGCATGTTTTGTGTGACTTTGCCATGTTTTGGTTGAACTTTATTACACTTTTAAACCAATTTGGACTAACCGACTAACTCAGTGCACCCAGTTGCCAGCTTCTGGTTTTCTGCTGTTTTTGTTTTTCAGGTTTTCCGGCTGATTAAAGTGCCCAAAAAATTCCGCAAAAATTATATTAAAAATCAGCGGGCAGGAAGCTTCCGGAATAACCAAGGGAGAGAGCCGGGACCACCACCAGGGAGCCAGAAGGCTCCCTGGCGCGGTCCCAACCCTAGGGCGCGCCAGGCACCCTCCTGGCTGCCCTGGGTGGCCCCTCGACGCCCCCTTCGCCTATATAACCCCCTCGGGGTAGAAACTCCAAAAAAAGAACTCTTTTTCGCGGAAACCTCTCTGTTCCGCCGCCGCCGCCGTTTTCAGATCGGGGCTGCCTGGAGAAGCTGCCCCGGCACCCTGCCGGAAGGAGATCACCCCTCCGGGAGACCATCCATAGCCATGGACACCTCCCGTATGTACCGTGAGTAGTCCCCCTTGGACCATGGGTCCGTGATCAGTAGCTATGTGATGTCCTCTCCCTCTTTTGTGCTTCCACTTTCGAGACCTCGTGAGCTGCCTCACATGATCGAGGCACCTATGTAATTTTCTGCTGTTGCTATGCTGAGTTTGTTGGGATCTGATGGATTATGAGACTATGTTCAGATTGTGATGAGTAATATATTTGGTTTGCCCTTTTATATTTTGTTCTTGAGTAAATTCTTGCATGTTCTCCGTTGCAGTATTTGCTTTGGCCAAGTTATTTTCTTGCAACTCCAAGAGAGCGTTATGCTCGATTGTGGGTTCAGCCCCCTGATGTCTAGCTTGAGTGACAACAACATGAGACTAGGGGATGTGCTATTGCCACCAGGGATAAAACAACGGTGATTGTGCCTATTGGTGCAAGAATTGTTTACTTTACGCAAAGTTCGTTTAATGCAGTTGTCTCTTGCTTTGAGTTTACACTTTGGGTGGGATTCGCAACTTAATACCAGCGAGATGTTCTGGATAGATATCTCAAGGTGGATGATTCGTAGTAGATGCAGATGGATTTCGGTCTACTTACCTTGGCGTACTGCCCATTGCTTTTGAGCCCTTCCTTTCTTTGCAGCATAATTAGCATTGCGGTGCCTTCATAATCCTGTCAATTGCCCAACTGTGATTTGTTTACCTCGCTAGCATTTTTCTCGTCTTTTGGGAGAGAGACATCACTAGTGAAAATCACGGGACTCCGGTCCATCTTCATACCATTGTTCACACCCACTATTTACCTTTCTGTTTTTACTTTTACTAGTACCTTTTTATCTCTTGCGTTTGATCCTTTGTAAACGACAAGACCGGAGGAATTGACAACTCCTCTGAACTCGTTGGGACCAAAGTTATTTGTTTTGTGCAGGTCCACGACAACTCCAAGCATCAGAATAATTTCTGGCGCCGTTGCCACCTATCGTACTTATCGTTGAGTCCTACTGGAGACAAACCTTGGTATCTTTACTGAGGGAAATTACCGCTACGCTGCATCTCAACCTTCCACTTGGGGTAACCAACGAGGGGCGAGAAGCCATCAAGCTAATTTCTGGCGCCGTTGCCGGGGACTCAAAGGAAGTACAAATACGCGAGTCCTGATAACCGCCAATTTCTGGCGCCGTTGTCGGACTGCTGTATCAAAAATAGGGGAGTTGCACACTACCCTTTACCTTTGTTTTTTAGTCTTGTTAGTTTACCCTTCAGTTTTTATCTCAGTGTCCTTTATGAAAAACCACAAAAATAGTTGCTACCTTTTGCCTTTGTCTTGTTTTGCCTATTTATGCTATCCTCATCATGGGTGATGAACCACCCAAATATGGTAGGATGGACATGTTTCACTTGGATCGACTTCGATCAATTTGTGCTCGCGCTAAAAACCCAACCGACTTGGTTGAGGGAAAATCATTGGATGAGCATGCTCATTATACGCGGCACCGCCTATCTCAGAAAGGGAAACACTTATGGGATCAAATACATGTTTCTTATTGCCATGCTAAACTTTTGTGCCACATTTATGATTTTACTTGCTGTTCTAATATAGATCATAAACACCTCCCTTTCCAATGTGAGTTTAATGAAAATGAGATCTTATCTTCTTATGCTAAAGGTGTTTATGATTACTTTGATGTTGAAAATATTGAAGAGTTTGTTGCTTTTAAAGGTGCCTATGAGATTGCTTCTTTGATTGAAAAATATCACGATACTATTTTCGAGTCTGAAAACTTTGCAATTCTTGCTTATTGCTTCGAGAATTATACTTCCAATTCTTATATTGAGGATTTTAAAAATAAAATGTTTGCTGCCCAAGAAGAGGCCAATTATTGCATTGAGGAGGAATCCCATGATTCTGAGGACTCACTTGAAATATCCCTTTCTGAAAATTTTGATACTTGCTTTGTTGATGGCCAAGATGCCACTATGGATGATGCTGAAAAAAATGAACTCTCTATAGTTCCTTATGTTAAGCATGAAATTGTTGCTATTGCACCCACACTTGATTGTCCTATTATCCTTTTGAAATCTTCAACTCCGGAGAATTTTCCTCTTATCAAATCTCAATATGTTGGGTTGCATTTATCTTATGATCCTAAAAACCGTGTCGAAAATAATACACGTGTGCTCGTATGTCAGGAACAATATGATTTATGTGATATTTATATTCTTGATGTTGTTCATGATACTACTGAAAATTATTTTGAGAGAGTAAAGTTTGGTTGTAGAAACTTCCATATTACTAAAACTACTCTCTTTATGTTGAAAGTTTTGAAGATGTTATTGTTCCACCTTCCTATGTTGGTTTCTTTGTGCTTCATTGATTTATTTTATTACAAGATGCCTATGCATAGGAAGTGGGTTAGGCTTAAATGTGTTTCACATTTGATTCTTGATGCTCTCTTTTGCTTCAATTCTTATTCTCTTGAGAGCATCTTTTATAATCTTTAAGCCTAGCTAATGGCTCTAAAGAAGCGCTTTCGGGAGGCAGCCCGCAACGAATTTAGGTTTTTCTTTTTGTTTTTGTTCTGTTCTTAGCGGTCTTGATGATTGTTACTACTGTAGCAACATCATTGTATATTTCTTTTTCAAGCTTTGTGCCAAGTTTAGCCTCAGAGTGCTTGAAAGTTCAAAAGTTGGAGCTTGCTGTCCAGAAACAGATTCTGTCTTCTTGACGGGAAAATTCGCGATAAATCACCAGATCATCTTTTTGATCTGAATTTTTTTGACAGCATGCTCCATACAATTGGATTTCTAGCCTCTGTTCAAAGTTTTTTGATTTGAGTTGCAGAAGTACCTCGAAAAAATTCCCCTTTCTCTGCTGTTCTGTTTTTCTCAGCTTCTGCCCCAGTTTTTCTTTTCGCAGTTTTGCAATTCTTAAGCTTGCTTTTTCTTTGCAAACTTTTTTGGGCAGGCAAGAGAAACAGTAGCTATTCCTGAAAATCTTTATTTGCAGTAGAGGAAAATTATTTTATTAGGGTACTAACCTCTCTAATCAGCCTACAATGAGTTATGTATGAAGGGAGTTTTCAAGTGCGCCATGGAAGGTGATGAAAGAAGATCCAGGAGTGTCAAGCGCTCAAGCTTGGGGATGCCCAAGTGCACCCCCAATAAATATTCAAGGAGACTCAAGCGTCTAAGCTTGGGGATGCCCCCGGTTCATCCCCTTCTTCATCAACAATCATCGGTCTGTCTTTCGTTGCACTATATTTTTATCACTTCATGCGTTATGTGCTTTGCTTGGAGCGTCTCGCTCTTTACTTTTCTAGGTTTGTTTTGCTTTCTTTGCTGTAGTAACAAGTTAGACCCCAACTTACTCTTTTGTGTGGGAGAGAAACACGCTCCACTTGAACTAGAACTCCTCATAGGATTTGCATGCTTATTTCTTTTAGCTGTGAGTTATTCTTTTTCTTTTCTTAGCTGCTGGTCTGTTTAGCTGTAGTGCTTTAGTTTTTCTAGAGCTTTTATTTTCAGGTTGAACTTTCTATAGGTTGCATGTTTTATCTTGTTAGAGAGTTTGCCTATTGCACTGAGTTCTGTGTCTTGACTAGAAAGTAGGTAGTTAAAGTTGCTTTTATTTTTGAAGTAGTAACTTGCAATAGTTTTGAGGTATTGACTAGAGTAATGTTTGAACTTTTGGTGTCAAGAGCTCTTGCCTATTAGTGATAGATGTCGTATTTTGGGCAATCCATGTGTTTTTCGAACACCAAAAAACCCCTGTTGAGAACTCTAGCTACTAGATGGATCACTAACCTCTGCAGGGTTTGAATATTAGAGTACACTCACGTACCATGAGTCGAGGATGCGCAAGGATAACCAAACCCCCATACACTCCTCCTCGGGGTACCTGTCTCTTTGTGAACCTCCTATTAGATTGAGAGTTACCGATAATAAGTGCATGAGTTCTTCGGACTAATGTAAGTATTTGAAAGTTGACACTTCCACCTACCCATACTTTTTCTAGCCTCTTCGGTACCGTGCATTGCCCTTTCTCACCTCGAGAGTTGGCGCATACTTCGCCGGTGCATCCAAACCCTTGGCATGATACGCTCTGTCATCATAAGCCTCATTATATCTTTCCTCAAAACAGCCACCATACCTACCTACAAGGCATTTCCATAGCTTTTCCGGGATACATTGCCATGCAACATCCACCCTCTCATGACTTGATCTTCATGTCATACATGCTACTTGCTTGATCGATGAGCCGCATGCTAGTTGGGCCTTGCCCTAATCATTGCTACATGACGCGCTAGTATCATTGCATATCCTGCTATCCTGGCAGAGGCATACATTTGCATCATGATTAGTTACATTTTCTTTTTGTGAGAACCTTTGTAAAGTGTGAAAGATCTCCTATATTCTTGTAAAATATAGAGTATTACCCCTAAAGTGAGGAAAAGATCCCAAAGAGGACAAAATCAAAAGATCCCAAAGAGGACAAATGAGAGTTAAATAGAAAGAGCCATTGAGGCCACCAAAAAATAAAAATAAAAGAAAAAAAGAGAAAAAGAAAAATAAAAAGAGAGAAGGGGGCATACTACTATTCCTTTTGAGAGATCCACACTAGTACTTCATCTTCTATCCCTTGTACTCCATAGAGATTATCATCATGCATATAGCTATGTGGGGAACTTTTACACTATAGAACTTGGCTTGTATATTCCAATGATGAGCCTCCTCAAACGAGCTCTAGGTCTTCTTGAGAAAGCAAGTTAGATGCACCCCCACTAGTTCCATTGGAGAGCTTTTAGCTCACATGCGCATCCGTTTTATGGCAATCCCTACTCCTCACATCATATCTATCATATGGCCTTCTCTCGCCTATGATTGTCCTCATTGATGTGAGCCTTTCACGCACCTTTTTGTCTTCCTCCTCCACCTCTTCTTTCTGTTTCGCCTTTTAGGTGTCAACTTTCTTGCTCACGCTCATCCATTGCATGAGTGCTCAAAATATCAAAAGGGAGTGGATCAGTTTGACTTGTACCTGGCTAGTGGTCTGGGGACGAGTCCAGATAAGAATCCAAAGGAGACTAAGTGTGAAACTTTAGTAGATAGTTGTTCTCAACAACCTTTTTTCTCTTTCTTCCCAGTCCCTTGCTTGCACGCAAACACCATCTGGAGACATTCGAGTCACGGACAGCAAGAGCTCTTGCACCTTTTGTTCTTTTGTTGCTTGTGTTAATGCCAATATAGACTCTTGCCTGTTAAGACTTGAATTGAATTATATGCTTTGATTGCTTTACTTAACAGTCCTTATTTGCTTGTGTGGCATGTCACCACAGAAATTATGCTTGTTATCATTTACCTACTCGAGGACGAGCAGGAATTAAGCTTGGGGATGTTGATACGTCCCAAACGTATCTATAATTTTTGCTTGCTCCATGCATGTTTTGTGTGACTTTGCCATGTTTTGGTTGAACTTTATTACACTTTTAAACCAATTTGGACTAACCTACTAACTCAGTGCACCCAGTTGCCAGCTTCTGGTTTTCTGCTGTTTTTGTTTTTCAGGTTTTCCGGTTGATTAAAGTGACCAAAAAATTCCGCCAAAATTATATTAAAAATCAGCGGGCAGGAAGCTTCCGAAATAACCAAGGGAGAGAGCCGGGACCACCACCAGGGAGCCAGAAGGGTCCCTGGCGCGGCCCCAACCCTAGGGCGCGCCAGGCACCCTCCTGGCTGCCCTGGGTGGCCCCTCGATGCCCCCTTCGCCTATATAACCCCCTCGGGGTAGAAACCCCCAAAAAAGAACTCTTTTTCGCGGAAACCTCTCTGTTCCGCCGCCGCCGCCGTTTTCAGATCGGGGCTGCCTGGAGAAGCTGCCCCGGCACCCTGCCGGAAGGAGATCACCCCTCCGGGAGACCATCCATAGCCATGGACACCTCCCGTATGTACCGTGAGTAGTCCCCCTTGGACCATGGGTCCGTGATCAGTAGCTATGTGATGTCCTCTCCCTCTTTTGTGCTTCCACTTTCGAGACCTCGTGAGCTGCCTCACATGATCGAGGCACCTATGTAATTTTCTGCTGTTGCTATGCTGAGTTTGTTGGGATCTGATGGATTATGAGACTATGTTCAGATTGTGATGAGTAATATATTTGGTTTGCCCTTTTATATTTGTTCTTGACTAAATTCTTGCATGTTCTCCGTTGCAGTATTTGCTTTGGCCAAGTTATTTGCTTGCAACTCCAAGAGAGAGCGTTATGCTCGATTGTGGGTTCAGCCCCCTGATGTCTAGCTTGAGTGACAACAACATGAGACTAGGGGATGTGCTGTTGCCACCAGGGATAAAACAACGGTGATTGTGCCTATTGGTGCAAGAATTGTTTACTTTACGCAAAGTTCGTTTAATGCAGTTGTCTCTTGCTTTGAGTTTACACTTTGGGTGGGATTCGCAACTTAATACCAGCGAGATGTTCTGGATAGATATCTCAAGGTGGATGATTCGTAGTAGATGTAGATGGATTTCGGTCTACTTACCTTGGCGTACTGCCCATTGCTTTTGAGCCCTTCCTTTCTTTGCAGCATAGTTAGCATTGCGGTGCCTTCATAATCCTGTCAATTGCCCAACTGTGATTTGTTTACCTCGCTAGCATTTTTATCGTCTTTTGGGAGAGAGACATCACTAGTGAAAATCACGGGACTCCGGTCCATCTTCATACCATTGTTCACACCCACTATTTACCTTTCTGTTTTTACTTTTACTAGTACCTTTTTATCTCTTGCGTTTGATCCTTTGTAAACGACAAGACCAGAGGAATTGACAACTCCTCTGAACTCGTTGGGAGCAAAGTTATTTGTTTTGTGCAGGTCCACGACAACTCCAAGCATCAGAATAATTTCTGGCGCCGTTGCCACCTATCGTACTTATCGTTGAGTCCTACTGGAGACAAACCTTGGTATCTTTACTGAGGGAAATTACCGCTACGCTGCATCTCAACCTTCCACTTGGGGTAACCAACGAGGGGCAAGAAGCCATCAGATGCGCCTCATGTTCGATGCTTTCCGAGAACGTTCTGTGCTTGGCCTTGTCTGCTTAGACAAGTGGGTACGGTTCTCGGCTCTCCATATGATTGTGTTGTAGCGAGGCTTGCATACGCTAACCCCGGGTCCCGACAACGCGCGCGAGCTTGAGCTTCCTCCTGGTGGTCGAAACGCAGAGAACGGTGCACGGGAACGCCGTCCCGTGCGAGCGCCGCCGCACTGGATGCCACCGGCGGCTAACCGCCGGCGCGGCGTGTTTACTTAGAGTTAACCCCACGCTTAATCACACCCTTGGGCCACTGACCAGTGGGCCCAGGCTTCTAACTAACTACGGGTTAGTTTAAACTAACCCACTGACAGTGAGGCCCCACATGTCAGCACCCCCCACGTCAGCATGACGCAACAGTGATGCAATAAGTCATTTTCCAAATTTAAAGAATAATCCAGAAAATCCAGAAAATGAATTAAACTTTAGAAATTCATAACTAATCCATTTAACTCCAAATTGGACAAATAATATGTCTAACATTATTAGAAAAATACAAGGATTCTGAATATGCAACTTGTTTCTATGTTTGACCATTTTAAAATGGGTTAACAGTAGCAAACATCCTTATGGCATTCTTTTGAATTCAAATTTGGAGTGAATTTGCAAATGACTTTGCAACACACTTCTTTTAAATGATTTCATCCACACATCAGAGACTTTACCTCACCTTTACAACATCACTTCATGATCAACCTTTTCAAATGAACATCCATGGATTCAAATGCATTTGAAATTCATCGATAAATCAAATGGAGTTTGAATTTGCATTTCAAATGCAATGTACTCCTTTTAAATGGAATGCTCAACACATCAGTACCATGAACATACCCTTATGAAATTGATCATGTACTTGTGCATTGTACCTTATGTTGATCACTTTGTTTGTATTGTTTGCTCGGATAGAAGTGGAGCCGGAACCCGAGATCACCCCCTTCGTTGAAGACCTCGTGACTGAACCTCGTCAGCAAGGCAAGCAAACCCCCATTTGATCATGTCTATAAAATCCCAATTCCCTCTCAGTCTCGCTTATGCATGTTTAGGAGATCACCTTGTATCGATTCTACCGCATAGTTGAACCCATATCCGATGCATGACCTATCATCTTGTCACAGTAGTAAGCAAACCACATTCCTAGATGACATAGGAATTGTTTGATATCATGTGGCCCCTGCAACTGTTACTGCTCATTGCATGCTTAGAGTTTACAATGAGGATGCTTTTTATGTGAGTCGGGATGATAGTGAACATGGTGTTGATGAAAGTGAAACTGTGTTGGTCAACCTACCCTAATACAAGGTGAACGATGAGAGGCTGTGTAGGAGTACACAGTGGGTTGTCTCGTTGAACACCGCCTTAAGCCCGAGTTCTTGTGTGGTGATCCAAGACGAAGAGTACTACCACATGTTGGGCACATGGACCCTCGCTCAACCTACTAACTCACCCCTTCTCAGTTCAATGAATCACATTAGTTCGGAGTTCTGGTAGGTCTGTGGAACGGTCTGCGAAGTGGAAGAACGGCTATTCAGACCGGCTTGGGACCCTGCACACATCTTCTGGGACCACATCGGTAAACCGGCCGGGTTCACGATGTGGATTCCAGCCCAGATAGGCGTCTCCATTGTACTTGAGTTGGCTGTGAGGTAAAAGTTGTGGAAATTATCCTCGCCGACACCCGCTTGAAGGGTGAAGAGATCCCGGCGGTAACTGATCGTTTCATGTGTGTAGCAGTACACCCCTGCAGGGTTAATAAACTATTCGAATAGCCGCGTCCACGGTAAGGGACTACTTGGAGAGCTGTGCTCGATTATTAGACAACTTGAACTGGATACTTATAAAACTTGCCAAGATAAGCGTGAGTGCTATGGTGTGCTTTCTCGTGGGGAAGTCGAGGAAGGCACCATAGTGGTGTAATTGGTTGGAGACATGTAGTGGACTCGTGTACGCTTCTTACCTCAAGTCTGGTACTCGTAGTTCAGGAATAGCCAAGTCAAAGCTGGTACTTCTGCATTTGAACCCCACCTCCCTTTGCCTTGATACATGTGCATGAGTAGTAAAGCTCCTACGTAAGTCTTGCTGAGTATGATTTTGTACTCACGTTTTCTTATTCTATGTTTTAGATGAACCCCCCTGACCCCGAAGGTGGATTCTTCCTGGAGCTCGACGACTGATCAAGCTAGTATAGTCCCAGTCAGACGACTAGTCCCTCGTGGAAGGGCTTGTTTATAGATGAGGCTTCTCTAATCCATTTGTTAAACTTGTCTGTACTCAGACCTACTTTGCTTCCGCATGTTTGATGTAATGTTGGATCACAGACTTGTGATCTCTGTGTGCACTCTGTAAGAGTTATCAATAAAGTTGTATACTTTGTAGAGAATTGCAATGATACCTGCTGTTCATACTGGACATGTGTGCTGCGTGTATGATTATAACATGCATGTCTTAGTATGTGTCTTCAAGACCTTACTTGTGATCTGGCTGGCGGTCTTTTATACACCAAGTGGCCCTTAGATGTGCGCAGCTTGGGGCATCGCGATGCGATTGCTCGTGACTCTGTCACGTGCACACTTTGTTGTATGATCGAGCTCGCCCTAGACCCCGACTAAGTGATCGGGCTGGAGTAAGTCTATGTAAGGGTTATAATACAATCGATAGTATGGTTGAGGCGACTTGTCTATGAGTATGGGAGTTCATCACCCATATCATTTAGACTTGTGTGCGGACGATGAGGACCCATCCCAGTTGATCATCCGGCCTGAATGGGATGCCCCTCACGTTCGATGCTTTCTGAGAACGTTCTGTGCCTGGCCTTGTCTCCTTAGACAAGTGGGTACGGTTCTCGGCTCTCCATATGATTGTGTTGTAGCGAGTCTTGCATACGCTCACCCCGGGTCCCGACATGAGAACTCAATCTACTAAAGTTTCACACTTGGTCTTCTTTGGAATCTTATCTTGACTCATCCCCAGACCACTAGCCAGGTACAAGTCAAAATGATCCACTCCTTTTCGATATTTCGAGCACTCATGCAATGGATGAGCGTAAGCAAGAAAGTTGACACTTAGGACGGCAAAGAGAGAATATGGTGGAGGACGAAGACAAAAAGGTGAGAAACGCTCACATCAATGAGGACAATCATAGGCGAGAGAAAGCCAAATGATAGATATGATGTGAGGAGTAGGGATTGCCATGCAATGGATGCACATATGAGCTAAGGTAAGCTCTCCAATGGAACTAGTGGGGGTGCATCCAACTTTCTTGCTCAAAAAGACCTAGATCTCATTTGAGGAGGCTCATCATTGGAATATACAAGCCAAGTTCTATAGTGTGAAGGTCCCCACATAGCTATATGCATGAATGACAATCTCTATGGAGTACTGATACGTCCAAAACGTATCTATAATTTCTACTTGCTCCATGCATGTTTTGTGTGATATTGCTATGATCTAGATACACTTTCATACATTTTTTATCATATTTGGACTAACCTATTAACTCAGTGCACACCAGTGCCAGTTCCTGTTTTCTGCTGTTTTTCTATTTCAGTTTTCCCCCATATAAAAAGTGCCAAAAAATTTCGGGAAAATTCAGATAAAAAATCAGCGTGACGGAAGCTTCGAGAAGAGCCAGGGAGGGGCCAGAGGGGAGCCCGGGGGGCCCAGGCGACCACCCGGCGCGGCCCCAACCCTGGCCGCGCCAGAGGGGCGCCTGGGGCCCCTGGTCCACCTCTGGCTGCCCCCTTCGCCTATTTAATCTACGTCACGGGAAAACTCCAGAAGAAGAAACCTATTCCGCGAACTCGCCTCTGTTCCGCCGCCGCCGCGCTTCCAAGATCGGGAGCACCAGAAGACCTCTTCCCGGCACCCTGTCGGAGGGAGGATTGACCTCCGGGAATCTCCTCTCCACCATGGATGCTCCCCGGATTTCTCGTGAGTAGTTTTCCTTGGACCATGGGTCCGTGATCAGTAGCTATGTGATGTTCTCCTCCCCTCTTTGATATTCATTGTTTAGCCCTCGTGAGCTGCCCTACATGATCGAGGCACCTTTGTAATATTTCTGCTGTTGCTATGTTGAGTTTGGAGGGATCTGATGGATTATGAGATTATGTTCAGATTGTGATAGAGTAATATATTTGGTTTTTGTCTCTTATATTTTTGTTCCTAAGTAATTCTTGCATGTTCTCCGTTGCTGTTTATTGCTTTGGCCAAGTAGTAGGTAGTGACTCCAAGAGGGAGCGTTGTGCTAGATTGTGGGTTCATGCCCCCCGATGACACACTTGAGTGACAGAAACATGAGTTGGTTGTTGCACTGAGTTGTGTCTTGTCTTGAAAGTAGGTAATTGAGGTTGCTATTTAATTTTAGTAGTAGCTTGCAATAGTTTTGAAGTATTGATGTGAGTAATGTTTGGACTTTTGGTGTCAAGAGCTCTTGCCTATTAGTGATAGGTGCCGTATTTTGGGCAATCCGTGTTTATTTTCAAAACCTACAAAACTAGTTGAGAACTCTAGCTACTAGATGGATCACTACTCTTCTGAGGGGTCGAATATTAGAGAACACTCACGTACCATGAGACGAGGATGCGCAAGGATAACCAAACCCCCATACACTCCTCCTCGGGGTACTTTCCTCTTTCTGAACCTCCTTATTAGATTGAGAGTTACCGATAATAAGTGAGTGAGTTCTTCGGACTAATGTAAGTATTGAGAGTTGACACTTCCACCTTCCCATATTTTGCTAGCCTTTCCCGTACCGTGCATTGCCTTCTTCTCACTCCGAGAGTTGGTGTCCACCTTCGCCGGTACATCCAAACCCTTGGCATGATACACTCTGTCATCATAAGCCTCCCTTTATCTTTCCTGAAAACAGCCACCATACCTACCTATCAAGGCATTTCCATAGCCTCTCTGAGTTACATTGCCATGCAACTTCCACCTCTTCATGACTTGATCTTCATGTCATACATGTTCCTGCTACACTGGCAGCGACATACCTTGCATAGATCATGATAGTTACATCTTCTTTATGTTTTGAGTACCTTCTAAGTGTGAAAGATCTCCTTTACCTTCTTGTAAATTAGAGTGTTGCCCTTAAGTGAGGAAAAGATCCCAAAGTGGACACAATAAAAGATCCCAAAGAGGACAAACGAGAGTTAAATAGAAAGAGCCATTGAGGCCACAAAAAAATACAAAAAAATAGAAAAAATAGAAAAAGAAATAAAAAGAGAGAAAGGGGCAACACTAGTATCCTTTTGAGAGATCCACACTAGTACTCCCTCTATATCCTTGTACTCCATAGAGATGATCTTCATGCATATAGCTATGTGGGGACCTTCACACTATAGAACTTGGCTTGCATATTCCAAGGATGAGCCTCCTCAAACGAGCTCTAGGTCTTCATGAGCGAGCAAGTTAGATGCACCCCCACTAGTTCCATTGGAGAGCTTCTTAGCTCGTATGTGCATCCGTTGCTTGGCAATCCCTACTCCTCACATCATATCTATCATTTTCCATCTCTTGCCTATGATTGTCCTCATTGATGTGAGCCTTTCTCATCCTTTTTGTCTTCCTCCTCCACCATATTTCTCTCTTTGCCATCCTAAGTGTCAACTCTCGTGCTTACGCTCATCCATTGCATGAGTGCTCAAAATATCGAAAAGGAGTGGATCAAATTGACTTGTACCTGGCTAGTGGTCTGGGGACGAGTCAAGATAAGATTCCAAAGAGGACCAAGTGTGAAACTTTAGTAGATTGAGTTCTCAAAAAAAATACTTTTTTCTCTCGTATTCCCTATCCCCCTTCTTGCACGCAAACACCATTTGGAGACATTCGAGTCACGGACAGCGAGAGCTCTTGCACCTTTTGTTCTTTTGTTACTTGTTTCAATGCTAATATAGACTCTTGCATGTTATGACTTGAATTGAATCTCTAACATTGATTGCTTTACTTTTCAAAGTTCTTATATGGTTGCTAGCATGTCACCACAGAAATTATTCTTGTTATCATTTACCTACTCGAGGACGAGCAGGAATTAAGCTTGGGGATGTTGATACGTCCAAAACGTATCTATAATTTCTGCTTGCTCCATGCATGTTTTGTGTGATATTGCTATGATCTAGATACACTTTCATACATTTTTGATCATATTTGGACTAACCTATTAACTCAGTGCAACCCAGTGCCAGTTCCTGTTTTCTTCTGTTTTTCTATTTCAGTTTTCCCCCATATAAAAAGTGCCAGAAAAAATCGAAAAAATTCAGATAAAAAATCAGCGTGACGGAAGCTTCGAGAAGAGCCCGGGGGGCCCAGGCGGCCACCCGGCGCGGCCCCAACCCTGGCCGCGCCAGAGGGGCTCCTGGGGGCCCTGGTCCACCTCTGGATGCCCCCTTCGCCTATTTAATCTACGTCACGGGAAAACTCCAGAAGAAGAACCCTATTCCGCGAACTCGCCTCTGTTCCGCCGCCGCCGCGCTTCCAAGATCGGGAGCACCAGAAGACCTCTTCCCGGCACCCTGTCGGAGGGAGGATTGACCTCCGGGAATCTCCTCTCCACCATGGATGCTCCCCGGATGTCTCGTGAGTAGTTTTCCTTGGACCATGGGTCCGTGATCAGTAGCTATGTGTTGTTCTCCTCCCCTCTTTGATATTCATTGTTTAGACCTCGTGAGCTGCCCTACATGATCGAGGCACCTTTGTAATATTTCTGCTGTTGCTATGTTGAGTTTGGAGGGATCTGATGGATTATGAGATTATGTTCAGATTGTGATAGAGTAATATATTTGGTTTTTTTCTCTTATATTTTTGTTCCTAAGTAATTCTTGCATGTTCTCCGTTGCTGTTTATTGCTTTCGCCAAGTAGTAGGTAGTGACTCCAAGAGGGAGCGTTGTGCTAGATTGTGGGTTCATGCCCCCCGATGACACGCTTGAGTGACAGAAACATGAGTCTAGGGGATGTGCTGTTGCCACAAGGGGGAAACAACAGTGCTTGTAACCGCGGTTACAAGGATTGTTTACTTTACGCAAAGTTCTTTTTAATGCAGTTGTCTGTTGCTTTGGGTTTACACTTTGGGTGGGGCTCGCAACTTAATACCAACGAGATGTTCTGGATAGATATCTTAAGGTGGATGATTAGTAGTAGATGCAGATGGATTTCGGTCTACTTATTTTGGTGTACTTCCCGTGCTTTTGAACCTCTTCCTTTCTTTTGTAGCATAGTTAGCATTGCGGTGCGTTCATAATCCTATCAATTGCCCTTCTGTAATTTGTTTACCTCGCATAGCAGTTTTATCGTCATTTGGGAGAGAGACATCACTAGTGAACATCACGTATCCCGGTCCATATCCTCATTACTGATTCCAAGCTATATTTACTTTTCTGCATTTACTTTCAAGTTGCTATCATTATCCCTTGTGTTTTATCATTTGTGAACAACAAGACCGGAGAGATTGACAACCTCTTTGAACTTCGTTGGGAACAAAGTTATCTGTGTCTGTGTGCAAGTCCGCGTCAGTTGCGCCGCTGACACCTACTTATCATCTCTGGAGTCCTACTAGAGACAAACCTTGGTATCTTCACCGAGGGAAAACTGCTGCTGCACTGCATCTCAAACCTTCACTTGGGGTAACCAACGAAGGGCGAGAAGCCAATAAGCAAGTACAAGATATAAGAGGGAGTACGAGTGTGGATCTCTCAAAAGGAATAGTAGTGTGCCCCCTTCTCTCTTTTTATTTGTTTTTCTCTTTTTTTTTTGGTGGCCTCAATGGCTCTTTCTATTTCTCTCATTTGTCCTCTTTGGGATCTTTTGATTTTTTCCTCTTTGGGATATTTTCCTCACTTTAGGGGCAACACTCTATAAATTACAAGAAGTATAGAAGATCTTTCGCACTTTACAAGGTACTCAAATCATAAAGAAAATGAAACTATCATGAAGTATGCAAATGTATGCCTCTGCCAGTGTAGCAGGATATGCAATGATACTAGCGCGTCATGTAGCAATGATTAGGGCAAGGCCGAACTAGCATGCGTCTCATCGATCAAGCAAGTAGCATGTATGACATGAAGATCAAGTCATGAGAGGGTGGATGTTGCATGGCAATGTATCTCGGAAAGGCTATGGAAATGCCTTGATAGGTAGGTATGGTGGCTGTTTTGAGGAAGGATATAAGGAGGTTTATGATGACAGAGCACCGGCGAAGGTGGACGATAACTCTCAGAGTGTGAAGAAAGCAATGCTCGGCACAGGAGAGGCTAGAAAAATATGGGAAGGTGGAAGTGTCAACTTTCGAATACTCACATTAGTCCGAAGAACTCGTGCACTTATTATCGGTAACTCTCAATCTAATAAGGAGGTTCACAAAGAGACAAGTACCCCGAGGAGGAGTGTATGGGGGTTTGGTTATCCTTGCGCATCCTCGACTCATGGTACGTGAGTGTACTCTAATATTTGATCCCTCCAAAGAGTAGTGATCCATCTAGTAGCTAAAGTTCTCAACTAATTTTGTAAGTTTTGAAAATAAACACAGATTGCCCAAAATACGACATCTATCACTAATAGGCTAAAGCTCTTGACACCAAAAGTACAAACATTACTCAAAGCAATACCTCAAAAATATTGCAAGTTACTACTACAAATGAATAACAACCTCGATTACCTACTTCAAGTCAAGACACAAAAATCAGTGCAACAGGCAAACTCTCTAAAAAAGATAAACCTGAAAACTCAAGAGAGTTCCAGAAACAAACTAAACAAAAGCTCTTACAAAGATAAGCATGAAAACTAAGAGCTGAACATGACAGCAGCTATGAAAAAGATAAAGAACACACACAGCAAAGATAATCATGAAAAATCCTATGATGTGTTCTAGATTTTGAAAGTGGAGTGTGTTTCTCTCCCACACAAAGAAAGCTGGGTTCTAACTTGTTATGAACAGCAAGCAAAGCTAAAGAAAACTAAAAAGGAAATAAAGAGCAAGACGCTCCAAGCATAGCACATAACGCATGAAGTGATAAATATATAGTGGAACGAAAGACGAACTGATAATTGTTGATGGAGAAGGGGATGCATGGGGGCATCTGATGGCTTCTCGCCCCTCGTTGGTTACCCCAAGTGGAAGGTTTGAGATGCAGTGCAGCAGCAAGTTTCCCTCAGTGAAGATACCAAGGTTATCGAACCAGTAGGACTCAGGAGATACAAGTAGGTGGCAACGTCGCCAGAAATTTCTTCCTGACTAGGGTGTTGTCGTGGACCTGCACACAGCAGAAAATAACTTTCCTCCCAACGAGTAAAGAGGAGTTGTCAATTCCTCCGGCCTTGTCATTTACAAAGGATCAACGCAAGAGATAAAAGGTGCAAAGGAAAGTAAAAGATGAAAGTAAATTGAGGGTGCGAACAATAATGTGAAGATGGACCGGGGTCCCGTGATTTTCCCAAGTGATGTCTCTCTCCCAAAAGACGATAAAAGTGCTAGCGAGGTAAACAAATCACAGTTGAGAAATTGACAGGAATATGAAGGCACCGCAATGCTAACTATGCTGCAAAGAAAGGAAGGGCTTAAAAGCAATGGGCAGTACGCCAAGGTAAGTAGACTGAAATCCATCTGCATCTACTACGAATCATCCACCTTGAGATATCTATCCAGAACATCTCGCTGGTATTAAGTTGCGAATCCCACCCAAAGTGTAAACTCAAAGCAACAGACAACTGCATTAAAAGAACTTTGCGTAAAGTAAACAATCCTTGCACCCGCAGGTACAAGCACCGTTGTTTTATCCCTGGTGGAAACAGCACATCCCCTAGTCTCATGTCTCTGTCACTCAAGCTAGACATCAAGGGGCTGAACCCACAATCGAGCATAACGCTCTCTCTTGGAGTTGAAAATAAAATACTTGGCCAAAGAAAATACCACAACGGAGAACATGCAAGAATTTACTCAAGAACAAAATATAAAAGAGAAGAACCAAATATATTACTCATCATAATCTGAACATAGTCTCATAATCCATCAGATCCCAACAAACTCAGCTAGCAACAACAGAAATTACATAGATGCCTCGATCATGTGAGGCAGCTCACGAGGACTCGAAAGTGGAAGCACAAAGGGGGGAGAGATTCATCACATATCTACTGGTCACGGACCCATGGTCCAAGGGCGTGTGACGCCCCCAAAATCAATCCGTGTACAGTAATCATACACACAGGGTACACGGCTGAGATTAGGGTGCCACGGTGATAATATCACAGCACAACACTAAACACAAAAGGATAAACAAATATGTTACAATAGAGGGGGTCACGCGGACCCGAATACATAAGTCATACAAGCCATAATATCTGAGTACAGACATAGTTAGTCAAGTTTTGCCTTAAGAAGGCTAGCACAAATCACATCAGAGATACAGATCGAAAAGGCGAGGCCTCCTGTCTGGGATCCACCGAACTACTCCTGGTCAACGGGGAACTCGACGTCGTAGTAGGCGCCTCCGGGGTACTCCTGCTCCTGGGCTCCAACATCGGCTGCAGAGGCCGATCAGGCAAAACAGTAAAGGAAATAAAGTAGGTGAGTATCTAGTATACCCGCGAGTCTTACGTCCTCTACTAAGCATTATGCATTGTATCAACGGAAAGAAGAGGCTGTATATAGTGGACTGAAAGACAGAAATCCAGAGCAAGGGTACGAAGCTAGGCCTAACGAAGACTAGCATCTTCCGGCGATGTCTTGCAGCATGAGGTAAGAACCAGCCAACAGTTTATATAAAGCATAAAGTAACAATGAACCAGAAGTTGCTGCAGCATTGTATAATAGTAAGTTGTAATAATTAACAATGCCTCCGAGTTCACCTCCTCGACATCCCAGCGAGGAAGAAAACCCGGAACCATACAGTTTAATAATAATAGTTTGTAGTGGTAAGATCCAGCTTCAACATAAAGCGTCCTGTTACCGTGGACACGGCTATTCGAATAGATTAATCTTCCCTGCAGGGGTGCACTTGTGTTACGCTACACGCACGGATCTCCAGGGTGGCGGGAACCTTGTTAGGGAACGCTCCACCGAGGCTATCCGACACTTCATAGCCCATCTTTCAAACTCAACAGAGAGGCCATCCGCCGGTCTAAATCCTAAGTACGCCGGGCCTTGGACCCCAACCCGAACGTACTCCTGCACGGTGCGTGGCTGGCCGGTGAAGTTGAAGCAAATCCAAATAAGACACCACCGCGCGAGCAAATAAGACAACACCACTTCCCGGCAATCAGCCCGCAGTATTGCTGACGTCTGAAGAGTCCTCGGACGACACTACGAAGCAGAGGAGCCCATAACTCGTAATTCCCACGGGTAGGTAGTGCGTACATGGCATATAGCCAACTCAAGACATTCACTGAACTATTTAGCATTTTAATTAACCTGCGTGACAACCGTTATCGTTGCCTCGACTTAACTGACCCGCGGACAACGACAGCAGCCAGGACCACCAGTACATCGGTGCCTGCCCCGTCGTCCCACCAAGTCACTGCGGTTACCAACAAGGTGAACCGTCTCCTTACCTTGTCTCGCGTGTGCTCCTGGAGGAGCTCGACTTTCGTAGTTTTGTAACTCTCGCGGCCAACGATCAGGGGCCAAGCACACCGGTACACTGGTCGTACCCTCCTTGTCGTCCCGTCGCAATACCTCTCGCGGGCACCGTTGGGTCGCCCGACTTCTTACCTGAAGGACAACCGTTGTTCAGGACCCTAAGGCTGTAAGACAAAGTCATCCTCGAGTGGAGTACAAGGATTACTCCTTGATAGCTCACACTTGAGGTGACTAGGCATAACCCAGATAGGGCCCTTAGACGGTGGCTGCATTGTACCGTACCTGTGCAGTTATAATATTTGTATCCGCGTTCACTCCCCTGAGTGATCATGGCCCTCTATCTAATCCTAGTTAACAATGCGCAGGGCTCACTGCTGAATAATGCATAATAATAATAATAGGCAGCATAGGATAAAGGAGCCACATCAAGGGGCGACAATGACAGGTTATGCAATTGAATAGGTAAGCAACGTAGCAGCAGCAGTAACAATGCCTAGTGCAAGAAATGTACGGAAAGATAGGCGATATCTGGGGAAGAGAATGGCTCTGCTTGCCTGGAAGCTCGACGGTAGTAGTAGGGTCGTCGACGAAGTAGTCGTCCTCAGCAGCGGTGTAGTCGACGGCAGCAGCGGGGTCTACCGGAGATTAAGGGGGGGGGAGAAACAGTAAATACACAGCAAGCATATACAAACAGATGCATGACATGACAGATGAAATATTAACGGTATTCTAACGCAGTGCAATGCACGTTTCTCGGAGCGGAAATTCATCTGAGGATGAACTACCGGCTCCAGATGATTACCGGACAGGGTGACCGGAGGGAGAAGGATCAAGCCGGAGGTGTCGTGGGTACCGGACAAACATAAGGGAGGTGTATCCGTGCTAGTTGATCTATTCCGAGAAACATTCGTGTTCGGAATAAATTCATCCGGGCACTCTGACAGTACCGGACAATTTATCGGACAACCGGTCCGGAGGGGGATGGTTCGATGTTCGTTGTGTTAGAGGGATGTGATAGACATACGGATACTGTATTCGTATTCGTTATATTTTTCTGATCAATTTTCATCTATAAAGTTTTTGAATCCGAGTTATGGTTTAAAAGTTATTGAATTTCAAAGTTTTAAATCATTTAAATGATTTTCCGAATTTCTTTTATTATTTATTCAACATTATCCAGAACATTATCCAAAACATTATCCAAAACATTATCCAAAACAGTGCCTGACATGTGGGACCCACATGTCAGCCTTTGTTTTTTTATAAAACATTTTATTAAATCAGAAATAGCCTCTGGTCCCACATGTAAGTCACTGGAATTTATTTAAATCTATAAAAAAAATCAAACTAACAAAGGGGGCCTAGTGGTCAGTGACACATAAACTAATTAAATCTGTTTAATTAGATTAAATGGCCAGGGGGCCCACCTGTCATAGACAGTGGGGGGGGATTTAACTCCAGTTAGCTTAACAAAGGTATTAGAGGGGGGGCGGGCCCGTTGTCAGTGGCTCATTAACCACTGATGCTGAACCCGACAGGCGGGGCCCAAGGGTCAGCCTCACCGGAGGTCAGCCGGCGGCAGAACGCCGGCGAGGTTGATGCTGCCCCCGCTGTGGTGTACGGGAGGAGGCGCGGTTGGGCATGTTCGAACCGGGGGAGCAGCGCGCATCAACTGGTGGTCTCGGGGCGGCCGGGGACTCACCGGAGCGGCGTTGGCGACGGGCGAGGCGGCGGTCAGTGAGGGTGCGGCAACGAGGAAGTGGCTACGCGGGTTTTTGGCGAGCGGGGGATGGGGCATTCGACTCATGAGAGCACCACGGCCAAAACGACGCGAGTGGCTGTCCAAATGGGTGTTGTGGGCCACGGGGAGGAGCTCGACGGCGGCGAGGAGCTTCTGCCCTAATGGCAGATCGGCCCATGGGGCACGGGAGAGGGAACGGGGCGTTGCCGGTGGTAGGGGAGCTCACCAGGAACGCGTAGAGTCTGGCAGCGAGCTCGGAGACGACGCGTCGTGGCCAGAATTGGTCGGAGAGCTAGCCGGAACCGAGGTTGAAGACGAAGACGTAGTCGTCGCAGAGAGGCACCACGGCTCGATTCCTCCGGCAGCTTGGTGTAGTCGACGATGGCGAGTCCAGTGGGCAAAGTGTAGTGGGCTGGTTCGGTTAGTGGACGCGCGAGCTCACGACCGTGTCCATGGCGGGTTCCGCGGATTTTTCCCCGAGGAGAGCGAGAAGAGGAGGAGGGGAGAAGGAGGAGGAGGATGTCCAGGGGGTCGGGGGCGTCGCCCTTATCGCGTCGGCGCCGGGAGGGAGCAGGTGTAGGCGGGGTCGGCCTGGCAGCGGCGTGCCCACGCCCGGCTGCCGTACGTAGCAGGTGAGGGGGTGGGTGGGGAAGAAGACAAGGGTTGGGGGGTGGGCTGGGCCAAGTGGGCCGTTGCCCTGAGCAACGTTTCGCCCCTTTTTATTATGTTTTATTTTTCTGGTTGTTCTATTTCTTTTCTGTAATTGATTTATTAACCCTAGCCTTTTTGTAAAATGTTATTGGTGTTTGTAAATTAGGGTTACATATTACTGAGGTGCCACAAAAGATTTTGAGTTTTTATAAAATCATTTGATATTTTATTTTATTGAAAAAGGAGCAGAACCCACTGTTTTTTCTACTGTTTGAGTTGTTTAGATTTTTCAGTGGCAAAATAAAATACCATAACCACATGGGCATGACCCAATGATTATTAGTGATTTTATAAAAGTGGTCCCATGATTTTTGGGCAAAGTTTAATTGCAACATATTTTTCATAGCAACCAAAAGGCATTTTTGAATATGATAAAATGGAAGTGGATCATGGCAAGGTTTGCATAGTGATTAGCAACAGTGATTAGTCCACAGTAAAAGTGATTACTGTTACAGGCAACTGAGGGTGTTACAAATCTCCCCCACTACAAGAATTCTCGTCCCGAGAATTTAAGTGGTAGCGAGGAAAAGATCGGGGTATTCATCGCGAAGGCGATCTTCGCGGTCCCAAGTGGCTTCATCTTCAGAATGATTCGACCACTGAACCTTGAGGAACCTGACGGTCTTGTTGCGGCTTCGACGCTCAGACTGGTCGAGAATGCGGCTCGGATGTTCTCGATAAGTCAAGTCTTGTTGCAGCTCGATCATATCATGCTCCACTTCGCGGATAGGGTCCTTGAAGCAGCGACGGAGTTGCGACACGTGGAATACATCGTGGACTTGGGAGATGTTCGGCGGCAATTCCAACCGGTATGCCACGGGTCCACTCCTGGAAAGGATACGGAACGGGCCAATGTAGCGAGGAGCCAACTTGCCCTTGATACCGAAGCGATGAGTGCCCCTCATGGGAGTGACACGGAGGTACGCGTATTCACCAGGTTGATACTCCATTTCACGGTGTTTGCGGTCATAATTGCTCTTTTGACGAGACTGTGCGGCCTTCAGATTTTCTTGCACAATGCGAACTAGTTCTTCAGCTTCTTGGAAAAGATCCGGTCCGAAGTAGGGTCGTTCCCCAGTTCCTGACCAATTCAGGGGGGTTCGACATTTACGTCCATATAGAACTTCGAAGGGGGCCATCTTCAAGCTAGCTTGATAGCTATTGTTGTACGAGAATTCCGCGTACGGGAGGGCATCCTCCCATTTCATGCCGAAAGAAAGGACACAAGCGCGAAGCATGTCTTCCAGCACTTGATTAACTCGTTCAACTTGGCCTTGCGACTGGGGGTGATAAGCGGTGCTGAGAGACAGACGAGTCCCGAGGGCTTCCATGAAACTATTCCAGTATCGTGAGGTGAAAAGGCTGCCACGGTCTGAACTGATCTCCATCGGAATACCGTGGAGTGACACAATTCGGGAGATATACAAGTGTGCTAACTGACTAGCAGTGATCGTCTCCTTGACCGGCAGGAAGTGTGCAATCTTGGAGAATCGGTCGATGACGACAAAGATGGCATCGTTACCTTTCTGTGACTTAGGAAAACCGGTGACGAAGTCCATCTCGACTTTGTCCCACTTCCAATCAGGAGGAGGGAGTGGTCGCAACCAACAAGAAGGTTTCTGATGTCCGGCTTTGACGCGACTGCAAACGTCACATTGAGAAACATAGCGGGCGATGTCTTGCTTCATGTAAGGCCACCAGTACCGTTGACGAAGGTCTTTATACATCTTGGTCCTGCCAGGGTGGATTTACAAGGGAGAATTATGGGCTTCTTCCATGATATCCGGACCACAGTTAATGATGGCCGGGCTCACATGAACTACTAAGCGGCCCTTGAAGTACACAGTATCACCATCATTGGCATCAATGGTAAAAGAGGAGGGCTTTCCTTCTGCGATGTCCTGCTTTATCTTCACAATGTCAGGGGCCAGAGATTGTCTACTCTTGTTGAGGGCGTCGAGTTTTGACTCGAGAACCAGGTTATTGACGTAACCTTGAGGAACAATCTCGAGGTTCAACTTGCGGAACTCTTCATACATAAGTGGTTGCTGCACCTGAACCTCAAGTTCAGAACAGTAAGCTTTGCGGCTCAAGGCATCGGCCATCACATTAGCCTTGCCAGGGGTATACGAAATATCCATGTTGAAGTCGGTTATTGTCTCGAGCCATCGTTGTTGACAAAGATTCAGGTCTGGCTGAGTAAACAGGTACTTCAGACTTTGGTGGTCGGTGTAGACCTCGCAACGATTACCGACGAGGTAATGTCGCCACAGCTTCAATGCATAAATTACTGCGGCCAATTCGAGGTCATGTGTTGGATATTTGTCTTCGTGAGCACGCAACTGACGAGAGCCATAAGCAATCACTTTGCGCTCTTGCATTAGGACACAACCTAATCCTTGACGAGACGCGTCGCAATATATCACGAAGTCCTTCTGAGTATCCAGGGGAGCGAGCACCGGGGGAGTAGTTAGCTTGTCCTTGAGCGCTTGGAAACTTTCTTGACTTTATCTGTCCACTCAAACTTGACGCCTTTGTGAAGCAGATTAGTCAGAGGCCTGGCAATCTTGGAGAAATTCTCGACGAAACGGCGGCAATAGCTAGCGAGCCCGAGGAAACTGCGGACTTGTTTGACGGTCTTGGGAGGAGTCCAGTCAAGAATAGCCTGGATACGTTCTGGGGTGACGGCAATGCCATCCTTGGAAATCACATGTCCAAGGTAGGTCACTTCGGGAAGCCAGAACTCACACTTAGAATACTTAGCGTAGAGTTTGTGTTCTCGAAGCTTCTCCAGTATAAGACGAAGATGTTCAGCATGTTCTTCTTCATTCTTGGAATATATCAATATATCATCCAGATAAACCACGACGAACTGGTCGAGGTACTCCATGAAAATATAATTCATCAATCTGGAGAAGGTGGCTGGAGCATTGGTTAAGCCAAAGGACATGACAGTGTACTCGTATGAACCATAGCGAGTAATGAAGGCAGTCTTCGGAATGTCCTCATCACAGACTCGGATTTGGTGATAACCCAACCTCAAGTCGAGTTTAGAAAACACCTTGAATCCGGCAAGTTGATCATACAGATCGTTGATCCGGGGAAGTGGTTATTTGTTCTGGATGGTGGCTTGGTTAATGGGCCGATAATCTTGGACCAATCGGTTTGTCCCATCGCTCTTCTTGACAAAAAGCGAAGGTGCTCCCCAAGCTGAGGAACTGGGGCGAATGAATCCTTTCTGAAGTGCCTTGTCGATTTCCTCCTTAAGTTCAAGGAGTTCATGTGGCGGCATCTTGTAAGGACGCTTGGCAATAGGGGTGGTGCCGGGCTTCAAGTCGATGAAAAATTCAACTTCTCTGATTGGGGGTATTCCCGGCAGTTCTTCTGGGAAGACATCGGGAAAATCGCGAACGACTGGAACGTTCTCGATGCCTTCGAGGGGGCGGCATTCAAAGCATTCATCATAAATATCTGTTTTTCAGCATTACGGGTAACTCGGGTGGTGTGGTTAACAATCTCGCCAGAGGGGTGAAAAAGTTGAACAGACTTGTGCCACAATAGAGTGCGGCATCGTGAAATTTCAACCAATCCATTCCCAGGATGAGGTCTATGGTGGAAGACTTCAGAACGATGGGGGAAGCAAGGAATTCAATCCCTTCAATTTCAACAATGGTTCCGGGCACTATCTTGGTGGTTTGACATTGGCCTATCGGGGTGCGGACAACCATCGGTGGGTTCATCTCTTCTAGCGTGAAGTTATGCGACCATGAAAATGCTTCCGACATGAATGAATGCGATGCTCCTGTATCAAATAAAACAGTAGCAGGTACGGAATTAACGAGAAGGGTACCCATCATGGTAGCGGGTTGTTGCTGAGCTTCTTCAACATTGACGTTGTTAGCATGTCCACGAGCATAAGCAGCAGACCCAGTATTATAGTTGGGGGTCCTGTTGTTGCCACGACCATTTCCGCGGCCAGCGGGGTGAACTACCAGTTGCTTCTGTTTCTGGGGGCACTCCCTGGAAAAATGCCCCGGTTGGCGGCACGTGAAGCATAATCCATCCTGAGGACGAAGTGGTGTAGCATTGGGTGGTGCAGGCAGAGCTCTTGGCATCTGCGGTGGCGGAGGCAGACGGGGTGCAGCATAAGACGGCCTTGGAGCAGGGACAGCTGAATGGGTCACACTGGTAGGGAGCCAGATACGACGCTTCTGCGTTGCACCCGAAGATGAGCCAACGTCACGATAACACTTCAGAGAGTTCTTGTGCTCCATCTGGGCAGTCTCGACGGTGATAGCCTTGTTCACCATGGTGGCGAAGTTGGCGAAATCATGAACGGCAAGAGCGAGCCTGAGGTCTGGGTTGAGGCCACGACGGAACTTCTGCTGTCTGCGAGCATCAGTGGTGATCTCCCCTTCCGCATAGCGAGAGAGGTTGAGGAACTCGCGCTGATAGGCTTAAACATTCATGTCGCCCTGAGTGAGGTTGCGGAATTCTTCCGCCTTACGATCCATGATCCCCTGAGGAATGTAGCGGGAGCGAAAGGCCGACTGAAATTCATCCCAGGTGATGACTTCTCCAACTGGCAGTGAACGCTTGTGGGTATTCCACCACTGAGCAGCGGCGCCTTTCAGATGATAAGACGCAAAGTTCACATAGTCGGCTGGATCGACATTAGCTGACTCCAGCTCGTGAGTGATGTCGCGAAGCCAGTCATCAGCATCCAACGGCTGAACAGTGTTGTGGAACATAGTGGGGTTGAGGCGGGTGAAGTCGTGCAGAGTCACGGTGGCATGCTGATGGTGGTGCCCATTCTGATTCGGCTGGGGGAACTGAGCCATGATATTCTGCATGAACTGACGGTTCACCTCGAACTGCTGCATCATCGCGGCCATGTAATCCGGCGGCGGAGGTGGGTCATTGGCAGCACGACCACGACCACCACGACCAGCCATCCTGCTAGAATTTAACAGGGGTATTTCAGCGATGAAAATTTAACGAGATACCGGAATCAATCCTGAATTAAAACGACAACGAAAGGGAGGCGCAGATATGTATAGGAGTAGTCATATAAGACATACACATTTACACACAAAGTCAATCAAAAATCGAGCAGCGTAACGTCGTAGAAATTAAGGAAAAAGGACTCACTAGGCGGCGCGCAGACCGCGGTAAGGATTACACGACGCGACATAGATTCCACTATGTCAATCACGCCGCAAGAAAACTGTTGGCCACAGGAGTTAATGCCAGAGGACGCGCGGCCTGCCCAGAATGAGAAAGGGATCCGCGGTCCGGGACCTGGGGTATGACTCCTGCAACACGACTCAATCAACGGGGGAAGCACAAAAAAAACGCCGGGTGGAATCAAGAGAACGTGATCCTAATGTCAGATTTTGTAAAACTTACCAGCAAGGATAAGAGAGCAGATTCCCAGAGCATAGGTAAGGAGAAAAGGAACCGAATACCATATATATCACACGTAGTGACATCGATGTGGGCCCGTAAGCCAAATATTAAGTTAGCAAAATAGTTTTTCAAAGTCTAGACTCAACTTCGACCAAGTAGTGGTGGGGTGGCTTCCTACAGGCAGTCGGCTCTGATACCAACTTGTGACGCCCCCAAAATCAATCCATGTACAGTAATCATACACACAGGGTACACGGCTGAGATTAGGGTGCCACGGTGATAATATCACAGCACAACACTAAACACAAAAGGATAAACAAATATGTTACAATAGAGGGGGTCACGCGGACCCGAATACATAAGTCATACAAGCCATAATATCTGAGTACAGACATAGTTAGTCAAGTTTTGCCTTAAGAAGGCTAGCACAAATCGCATCAGAAATACAGATCGAAAAGGCGAGGCCTCCTGCCTGGGATCCACCGAACTACTCCTGGTCAACGGGGAACTCGACGTCGTAGTAGGCGCCTCCGGGGTACTCCTGCTCCTGGGCTCCAACATCGGCTGCATCGGCCGATCAGGCAAAACAGTAAAGGAAATAAAGCAGGTGAGTATCTAGTATACCCGCGAGTCTTACGTCCGCTACTAAGCATTATGCATTGTATCAACGGAAAGAAGAGGCTGTATATAGTGGACTGAAAGACAGAAATCCAGAGCAAGGGTACGAAGCTAGGCCTAACGAAGACTAGCATCTTCCGACGATGTCTTGCAGCATGAGGTAAGAACCAGCCAACAGTTTATATAAAGCATAAAGTAACAATGCAGCAGAAGTTGCTGCAACATTGTATAATAGTAAGTTGTAATAATTAACAATGCCTCCGAGTTCACCTCCTCGACATCCCAGCGAGGAAGAAAACCCAGAACCATACAGTTTAATAATAATAGTTTGTAGTGGTAAGATCCAGTTTCAGCATAAAGCGTCCTGTTACCGTGGACACGGCTATTCGAATAGATTAATCTTCCCTGCAGGGGTGCACTTGTGTTACGCTACACGCACGGATCTCCAGAGTGGCGGGAACCTTGTTAGGGAACGCTCCACCGAGGCTATCCGACACTTCATAGCCCATCTTTCAAACTCAACAGAGAGACCATCCGCCGGTCTAAATCCTAAGTACGCCGGGCCTTGGACCCCAACCCGAACGTACTCCTGCACGGTGCGTGGCTGGCCGGTGAAGTTGAAGCAAATCCAAATAAGACACCACCGCGCGAGCAAATAAGACAACACCACTTCCCGGCAATCAGCCCGCAGTACTGCTGACTTCTGAAGAGTCCTCGGACGACACTACGAAGCAGAGGAGCCTATAACTCGTAATTCCCACGGGTAGGTAGTGCGTACATGGCATATAGCCAACTCAACACATTCACTGAACCATTTAGCATTTTAATTAACCTGCGTGACAACCGTTATCGTTGCCTCGACTTAACTGACCCACGGACAACGACAGCAGCCAGGACCACCAGTACATCGGTGCCTGCCCCGTCGTCCCACCAAGTCACTGCGGTTACCAACAAGGTGAACCGTCTCCTTACCTTGTCTCGCGTGTGCTCCTGGAGGAGCTCGACTTTCGTAGTTTGGTAACAATCGCGGCCAACGATCAGGGGCCAAGCACACCGGTACACTGGTCGTACCCTCCCTGTCGTCCCGTCGCAATACCTCTCGCGGGCACCATTGGGTCGCCCGACTTCTTACCTGAAGGACAACCGTTGTTCAGGACCCTAAGGCGGTAAGACAAAGTCAGCCTCGAGTGGAGTACAAGGATTACTCCTTGATAGCTCACACTTGAGGTGACTAGGCATAACCCAGATAGGGGCCTTAGACGGTGGCTGCATTGTACCGTACCTGTGCAGTTATAATATTTGTATCCGCGTTCAGTCCCCTGAGTGATCATGGCCCTCTATCTAATCCTAGCTAACAATGCGCAGGGCTCACTGCTGAATAATGCATAATAATAATAATAATAATAATAATAATAATAATAATAATAATAATAATAATAATAATAATAATAATAATAATAGGCAGCATAGGATAAAGGAGGCACATCAAGGGGCGACAATGACAGGTTATGCAATTGAATAGGTAAGCAACGTAGCAGCAGCAGTAACAATGCCTAGTGCAAGAAATGTACGGAAAGATAGGCGATATCTGGGGAAGAGAATGGCTCTTCTTGCCTGGAAGCTCAACGGTATTAGTAGGGTCGTCGACGAAGTAGTCGTACTCAGCAGCGGTGTAGTCGACGGCAACAGCGGGGTCTACCGGAGATTAAGGGGGGGGGGGGAAGAAACAGTAAATACACAGCAAGCATATACAAACAGATGCATGACATGACAGATGAAATGTTAACGGTATTCTAACGCAGTGCAATGCACGTTTCTCAGAGCGGAAATTCATCTGAGGATGAACTACCGGCTCCGGATGATTACCGGACAGGGTGACCGGAGGGGGAAGGATCAAGCCGGAGGTGTCGTGGGTACCGGACAAACATAAGGGAGGTGTATCCGTGCTAGTTGATCTATTCCGAGAAACATTCGTGTTCGGAATAAATTCATCCGGGCACTGTAACAGTACCGGACAATTTATCGGACAGCCGGTCCGGAGGGGGATGGCTCGATGTTCGTTGTGTTAGATGGGTGTGATAGACATACGGATAGTGTACTCGTATTTGTTATATTTTTCTGATGAATTTTCATGTATAAAGTTTTTGAATCCGAGTTATGGTTTAAAAGTTATTGAATTTCAAAGTTTTAAATCATTTAAATGATTTTCTGAATTCTTTTATTATTTATTCAACATTATCCAGAACATTATCCAAAACATTATCCAAAACATTATCCAAAACAGTGCCTGACATGTGGGACCCACATGTCAGCCTCTGTTTATTTATAAAACATTTTATTAAATCAGAAATAGCCTCTGGTCCCACATGTAAGTCACTAGAATTTATTTAAATCTATAAAAAAATCAAACTGACAAAGGGGGCCCAGTGGTCAGTGACACATAAACTAATTAAATCTGTTTAATTAGATTAAATGGCCAGGGGGCCCACCTGTCATAGACAGTGGGGGGGTTTAACTCCAGTTAGCTTAACAAAGGTATTAGAGGGGGGGCGGGCCCGTTGTCAGTGGCTCATTAACCACTGATGCTGAACCCGACAGGCGGGGCCCAAGGGTCAGCCTCACCGGAGGTCAGCCGGCGGCAGAACGCCGGCGAGGTTGATGCTGCCCCCGTTGTGGTGTATGGGAGGAGGCGCGGTTGGGCCTGTTCGAACCGAGGGAGCAGCGCGCATCAACTGGTGGTCTCGGGGCGGCCGGGGACTCACCGGAGCGGCGTTGGCGACGGGCGAGGCGGCGGTCAATGAGGGTGCGGCAACGACGAAGTGGCTACGCGGGTTTTTGGCGAGCGGGGGCTGGGGCATTCGACTCATGAGAGCACAACGGCCAAAACGACGCGAGTGGCTGTCCAAATGGGTGCTCTGGGCCACAGGGAGGAGCTCGACGGCGGCGAGGAGCTTCTGCCCTAATGGCAGATCGGCCCATGGGGCACGGGAGGGGGAACGGGGCGTTGCCGGTGGTAGGGGAGCTCACCAGGAACGCGTAGAGTCTGGCAGCGAGCTCGGAGACGACGCGGCGTGGCCGGAATTGGTCGGAGAGCTAGCCGGAACCGAGGATGAAGACGAAGACGTAGTCGTCGCAGAGAGGCACCACGGCTCGATTCCTCCGGCAGCTTGGTGTAGTCGACGATGGCGAGTCCAGTGGGCAAAGTGTAGTGGGTTGGTTCGGTTAGTGGACGCGCGAGCTCACGACCGTGTCCATGGCGGGTTCCGCGGATTTTTCCCCGACGAGAGCGAGAAGACGAGGAGGGGAGAAGGAGGAGGAGGATGTCCAGGGGGTCGAGGGCGTCGCCCTTATCGCGTCGGCGCCGGGAGGGAGCAGGTGGAGGCGGGGTCGGCCTGGCAGCGGCGTGCCCACGCCCGGCTGCCGTACGTAGCAGGTGAGGGGGTGGGTGGGGAAGAAGACAAGGGTTGGGGGGTGGGCTGGGCCAAGTGGGCCGTTGCCCTGAGCAACGTTTAGCCCCTTTTTATTATGTTTTGTTTTTCTGGTTGTTCTATTTCTTTTCTGTAATTGATTTATTAACCCTAGCATTTTTGTAAAATGTTATTGGTGTTTGTAAATTAGGTTACATATTACTGAGGTGCTACAAAAGATTTTGAGTTTTTATAAAATCATTTGATATTTTATTTTATTGAAAAAGGAGCAGAACCCAGTGTTTTTGCTACTGTTTGAGTTGTTTAGATTTTTCAGTGGCAAAATAAAATACCATAACCACATGGGCATGACCCAATGATTATTAGTGATTTTATAAAAGTGGTCCCATGATTTTTGGGCAAAGTTTAATTGCAACATATTTTTCATAGCAACCAAAAGGCATTTTTGAATATGATAAAATGGAAGTGGATCATGGCAAGGTTTGCATAGTGATTAGCAACAGTGATTAGTCCACAGTAAAAGTGATTACTGTTACAGGCAACTGAGGGTGTTACAGGGGGACTACTCACGGCACATCCGGGAGGCGTCCATGGCTATGGATGGTCTCCCGGAGGGGGTTCCTCCTTCCGGCAGGGTGCCGGGGCAGCTTCTCCAGGCAGCCCCGATCTTGAAACGGCGCCAGCGACGGTACAGAGGGGAGTTCGCGAGAAAGAGATCGATATTAGGGGTTTCCACCCCGAGGGGTAAATACAGACGAAGGGGGCGTCGAGGGGACCCACGAGGCAGTCAGGAGGGTCCGTGGCGCGGCCCAAGGTGGGGCCGCGCCACCTGCCCTCCTGGTTTCCTGGTGGTGGCCCCCTTCCTTCTCTTGGTGATTCCGGAAGCTTCTGTTGCGCTGATTTTTTATATATTTTTCCCGGAATTTTTGGAGCACTTTTAATGGCCGGAAAACCTGAAATACAAAAACAGCAGAAAACAGAAACTGGCAACTGGGTGCACTGAGTTAATAGGTTAGTCCAAATAGGTTCAAAAGTGTATGAAAGTTCAAGCAAAACATGGAAAAGTCACACAAAACATGCATGGAGCAAGCAGAAATTATAGATACGTTTGGGACGTATCAGCATCCCCAAGCTTAGACGCTTGAGTCTTCTTGAATATTTCTTAGGGTGCATGGGTCATCCCCAAGCTTGAGCGTTTGACCCTCCTGAATCTTCTTTTATCATCTTCCCTCGCACACTTGGAAACTCTCTTCATACATAACTCATCATAATCTGATTAGGGAGGTTAGTACCCATAATAAAATATATTTTTCTCTACTGTAAATAAGGATATTCTTGAAGAGCTACTGTTTCTCAAGTTTGCCAAAAAAAATTTGCAAAGAATAAGCAAGCTTAAGGTTTGCAAAATGAAGAAAAGGCAAAACAGGACAGAATCTGTGAAAAACAGACCAGCAGGTAGTAAACAATTTTTTAGGGATACTTCTGCAACTCAAATAAAAAAACTCAGAACATACGAAAGTTCTGTGATTGTATAGAGCACGCTGTGTAAAAAATTTAAGCTCAAAAAGATGAACTGAGATTTTTCTGTGATTTTTCCAGTCACGAGGACAAAATCTGTTTTCTGGACAGCATGTCACAACTTTCACTTTCCTTGTCATATGAGGCTATAAATGGCACAAAGCTTGAAAAGTAAAGATACAATGATGTTGCTATAGTAGTAACAATTATCAAGACCACTAAAAACATAAGAAAAACAAAAAGGAAAACCTAAATTCGTTGCGGGCTGCCTCCCGAAAGCGCTTCTTTAAAGCCATTAGCTAGGCATAATGCAATAGATCAAGTATTTTCAAGAAAATAACTAGCCCGTGTGACGGACTCAAAAGGCAACTTAATCTTTTTCCTAGGGATGTGTTCCATCCCTTTATTGAGAGGGAATTGGAATTTGATAATCCCTTCTTTCATGTCAATAACAGCACCCACGGTGCGAATAAAAGGACGTCCCAAAATAATTGGACAAGAAGGTTCACATTCAATGTCCACAATAGTAAAATCAACGGGAACATAATTGTCATTGAAAATGATAAGAACATCATCGATCTTCCCCAAAGGTTTATTTATGGAAGAATCAACAAGACGAACACCAAAATAACAAGGATCAAAAGGTTTCAATTCAAATATATCATACATTCTTTTGGGCATAACAGAGGTACTAGCTCCAACATCACATAAATCATAGCAAGAGAAGTTATTCAACTTAATTTTAATCATAGGATCCCAACCATCTTCTAGCTTTCTAGGTATGGAGGCTTCTACCCTAAGCTTCTCCTCCCTAGCTTTAATGATAGCATTAGTAATATGCTCCGTGAAGGCAAGATTAAGTGTGCTAGTGTGGGGGTCTCTAGACATCTTGTGAAGGAAACGAATAACTTCAGAAAGGGTGCAATTATGAAAATCAAGGTCACTACTATCAAGTAAAGTGGTAGTGGTGTCCTTTAGGCTCACTTGTTTGGTAGCTTCTATAGTCATAGGAGTTTCTTCTTCTACGGTTGAGGTCATAGCATCACCATTAATAGGTCCTATGGGACTAGGGGTGCATTGGGTGCTAAGAGTTTGGATATCCTCAACAACTTGGATAGTAGCAATGGTATGGTGTGTGGGAAGGCTCTTAATTATATCTTCTTCCTCCTTTTCTATAGCCCTTCTCTCTTTAAGTTTAGCCATCATCCTAATGTTTTCATTAATTTGCACTTGAATAGCGTTCATAGGAGTGACCTTCCTCTCCTCAAGAGGAGAAGTTCTAATTTTAAGCAACTCTACTTCATGTGCTAAATTTTCTACCTTCGACGAGAGATTATATAATTTGTCTAGTTTTTCCTCTACACTCTTGTTGAAGGCTTTTTGGGTAGTGATGAAGTCTTTAAGCATACTCTCTAGTTCAGAAGTGGAGTTCTTGGTGCTAGGATAAGTGTTGTTGTTCTCATAGTTGTTGGAGGGCAACGGTCTAGGATTGCTACCAAAATTACTCCTATAAGCATTGTTATTGAAGTTGTTTCTAGAGATAAAGTTCATATCTACTTGATCTTGAGCAATTAAAGAATTTAAAGGAACATCATGAGAATCAATAGGAGATTGCTTGGTAAGTAGAGACATAATCAAGTCAACTTTTTCATTTAGGGAGGAGATCTCCTCGACAAAGTTTACCTTCCTACCTGTTGGAGCTCTTTCGGTGTGCCATTGGGAATAGTTGGTCATCATTTCATCGAGTAGTTTTGTGGCAGCACCAAGCGTTCTTGACATAAAGGTTCCTCCCGCGGCCGAATCTAGCAGGTTCCGCGAGGTAAAGTTCAAGCCTGCATAAAAAGTTTGGATAACCATCCAAGTAGTCAAACCATGCGTAGGGCAATTCTTAACAAGAGATTTCATGCGTTCCCAAGCTTGGGCAATGTGTTCATTATCCAATTGCTTAAAATTCATAATATTACTCCTCAATTGGATAATTTTAGCTGGGGGTTAGTACTTCCCAATAAAATCATCCTTGCACTTATCCCAAGAATCTATGCTATTCCTAGGCAAGGATTGTAACCAGATTTTAGCTCCTCCTCTCAAGGAGAAAGGAAAAAAGCTTAAGCTTGACAATATCACTATCTACTTCTTTGTACTTTTGCATATCACAGAGCTCAACAAAATCATTTAAGTGCAAAGCAGCATCATCTCCAGCACCGGAGAATTGATCTTTCATAACAAGGTTCAGCAAAGCAGGTTTAATTTCATAAGAAGGTGCTGAAGTGACAGGTGGAGCAATAGGAGTGTAGATAAAGTCACTACTGTTATGACTAGTGAAGTCACACAACTTGGTGTTCTCGGAGGAACCCATAGTAGCAGCAAGAAAGATAACTATTTTTTTATTTTTGATAAAGGACACTACAGCAAAAACTGAAAGGTAAACTAACAAGACTAAAAAGCAAACATAAAAGGTAGTGTGCAACACCCCTATCTTGAAGAGGGGAGTCCCCGGCAACGGCGCCGGAAATTTCTTTGATGTCGCGAGAGTTGCTCGCCCCTCGTTGGTTACCCAAAGTAGAAGGTTTGAGATGTATACAGCAGCAAATTTCCCTCGGTGAAGATACCAAGGTTTGTCTCCAGTAGGACTCCAACAACGACAGGAAGGTGACAACAGCGCCAGTAATTAGGCGGTTGACGTGGACCTGCACACACGCAATAGATAACTTTGCTCCCAATGAGTTCAGAGATGTTGTCAATCCCTCCGGCCTTGTTGTTTACGAAGGATAAAACATACAGGATAATAATGATAGTGATAGCAACGGAAAAGTAAATAAAGCAGAAAATAAATAGTGGTGTAAACAGTATTGGAAATATGGACCGGGATCTCATGATGTTCACTAGTGATGTCTCTCTCCCAAAAGACGATAAAATAGCCATGCGAGGTAAACAAATTACAGCTGGGAAATTGACAGGATTATGTGCGCAAACCAATGCTAACTATGCTATAAAGAAAGGCAGAGGCTCAAAAGCATGGGTTGTACGCCAAGACAAGTGGACCGAAATCCATCCGCATCTACCTACTAATCATCCACCTTGAGATATATATCCAGAACATCTCGCTGGTATTAAGTTGTGAATCCCACCCATAGTGTAAACTCAAGGCAACCGACAACCGCATTAAAGAACTTTTCGTAAAGTAAACAATCCTTGCACCCGCAAGCACAAGCACCGTTGTTTTCTCCCTTATGGCAACAACACATCCCCTAGACTCATGTTTCTGTCACTCAAGCTAGTCATCATGGGGCATGAACCCACAATCATGCATAATGCTCCCTCTTGGAGTCACTACCTACTACTTGGCCAAAGCAATAAACAACAACGGAGAACATGCAAGAATTACTCAAGAACATAAATATAAAAGAGGAGAATCAAAAATATTACTCAAACACAATCTAAACATAGTCTCATAATCCATCGGATCCCAGCAAACTCAACATAGCAACAGCAGAAAGATTACATATGTGCCTCGATCATGTAGGGCAGCTCACGAGGTCTAAACCATGAAGAACAAAGAGGGGAGGAGAACATCACATAGCTACTGATCATTGACCCATGGTCCAAGGTGGACTACTCACGGTTCATCCGGGAAGCATCCATGGTGGTGGAGAAGCTCCCGGAGGTGGTTTCTCCCTCCGGCAGGGTGCCGGGAAGAGGTCTCCTGGTGCTCCCAATCTTGGAAACGCGGTGGCGGTGGAACAGAGGAGAGATCGCGAAAAAGGGTTCTGTCTTCGGGGGTTTCGCATCACGGAGAATATATGGGCGAAGGGGGGCAGCCAGGGGGCACCAGGCGGCCCCCTGGCGCGGCCCGACCCTAGGGCGCGCCGGGAGGGCGCCTGGGGCCCTGGTGGGTCCCCTCTGGCCCCTCCTTGGTGATTCCCGAATCTTCTGAAGCGCTGATCTTTTATTGGATTGTTCCCGAATTTTTGGAGCACTTTTAATATGGGGGAAAACTGAAATAGTAAAACAGAAGAAAACAGGAACTGGCACTGGGGTGCACTGAGTTAATAGGTTAGTACAAATATGATCAAGAGTGTATGGAAGTGCATCAATATCATAGCAATATCACACAAAAGAAGCATGGAGCAAGCAGAAGTTATAGATACGTTTTGGACGTATCAACTCCACTCTTCAAGATAGGGAGTTGCACACTATCTTTTATCTTTGCTTTTTAGTCTTGTTATTTTACCTTTCAGTTTTTGCTTTAGTGTCCTTTATCAAAAATAAAAAAATAGTTACCTTGCTATTAGTTGTCATTATGTCTGGTCCTTTTGCCTTTGGTGAAGCAGAAGTGCTCACCTTTAAACAAAGAGGTGGTGAAAGTCTGAAAGATGCCTGGTATAGAATTAATGATTCTCAAAAAAAGGCCACCAAGAAGCAATCCACTACTATCCTGCTTAGAAACTTTTATGTTGGAATTACTTCTTGGAATAGGTTTATTCTAGATACTGCTATCAATGGGAATTTCCTAGAAGTCCAAGTTTGGGAAGCTCTTAGTATTATGTAAAAATCTTGTTGGAAACCCCCCTGTTGCTAGCATTCAAGAGGACATTACCCTAGCTCACATTATGAAAAAACTTGATAAGATAGAGCTAGAGATGCCAAGCATTAATAAGATAAGTGAGTTGGATCGTAAGATCCAAGGGAATTTGAATAGACTCGATAACTCCATGCATAAAATTTTCAAAACCTTGGAGACCATCAAATCCCATGACTTGGATCCTTCTAGGATAGATAAGATTGAGGAAATCATTGACACCCTAGGAACTACTCTCTCCTCAATCAAAACCAAAAAAGTAGAAACTCCGGCAAAGAAGGAACCTAAGTTCGTTTATGTTCCAAAGGCTCCTCGTTTCAAAAATTATCCATCTATTGCCAAAGGGGTTGAAACTGTGAAGACCTTGGAAGAGATACCTCTCTTTAGAATAAATGAAACTCCAATTGATCTTCCGCCTTTTGCTTTCATCCCTAGAAGTATCTTTATTAGGCCTTTATTTGAAGGTCCTCTTAAGAGTGGTTATACTATTGAAGAGCTTTTTGATGATCTTGATGATGGTTCAATTGATACAACTTGATCTTTTTGCATCATGCCTAGCTTAAAGGCATAAAAGAAAGCGCTTTTGGGAGGCAGCCCGCAACGAATTTAGGTTTTACTTTTTGTTTTTCTTATGTTTTTAGTGGTCTTGATGATTGTTACTACTGTAGCAACATCATTGTCTCTTTACGGTTCAATTGATACAACTTGATCTTTTTGCATCATGCCTAGCTTAAAGGCATAAAAGAAAGCGCTTTCGGGAGGCAGCCCGCAACGAATTTAGGTTTTACTTTTTGTTTTTCTTATGTTTTTAGTGGTCTTGATGATTGTTACTACTGTAGCAACATCATTGTCTCTTTACTTTTCAAGCTTTGTGCCATTTATAGCCTCATATGACAAGGGAAGTGAAAGTTGTGACATGCTGTCCAGAAAACAGATTTTGTCCTCGTGACGGGAAAAACCATAGAAAAATCGCAGTTCATATTTTTAAGCTGAATTTTTTACACAGCGTGATCTATACAATCACGGAACTTTCGTATGTTCTGAGTTTTTTTATTTGAGTTGCAGAAGTATCCCTAAACAATTATTTACTACCTGTTGTTCTGTTTTTCACAGATTCTTCCACGTTTTGTCTCTCTTAACTTTTGCAAACCTTAAGCTTGCTTTTTCTTTGCAAAAACTTTTTGGAAATCTTGAGAAAAAGTAGCTCTTCGAGAATATCCTTATTTCCTGTACATAAAAATTATTTTATTGTGGGTACTAACCTCGCCAATCAGATTATGATGAGTTATGTATGAAGGGAGTTTTCAAGTGTGCGAGGCAAGATGATAAAAGAAGATTCAGGAGGGTGAAACGCTCAAACTTGGGGATGCCCCCATGCGTCCCCAATAAATATTCAAGGAGACTCAAGCGTCTAAGCTTGAGGATGCCCCCATGCATCCCCTTCTCCATCAACAATTACCAGTTCGTCTTTCGTTCCACTATTTTTATCACTTCATGTGTTATGTGCTAAGCTTGGAGCGTCTTGCTCTTTATTTCCTTTTTAGTTTTCTTTAGCTTTGCTTTCTGTTCATAACAAGTTAGAACCCAGCTTTATTTGTGTGGGAGAGAAACATGCTCCACTTCACCCTAGAACACAACATAGGATTTTCATGCTTATCTTTGATGTGTATGTTATTTATCTGTTTCGTAGCTGCTGTCATGTTTTAGCTCTTAGTTTTCATGCTTATCTTTTTAAAGAGCTTTTGTTTAGTATGTTGCTGGAACTCTCTTGAGTTTTCATGTTTATCTTGTTTAGAGAGTTTGCATGTTGCACTGAGTTTTGTGTCTTGACTTGAAGTAGGTAATTGAGGTTGCTATTCAATTGTAGTAGTAACTTGCAATAGTTTTGAGGTATTGCCATGAGTAATGTTTAAACTTTTGATGTCAAGAGCTTTAGCCTATTAGTGATAGATGTCATATTTTGGGCAATCCGTGTTTATTTTCTAAAAACCTACCAAATTAGTTGAGAACTTTAGCTACTAGATGGATCACTAATCTTTGGAGGGATCGAATATTAGAGTACACTCACGTACCATGAGTCGAGGATGCGCAAGGATAACCAAACCCTCATACACTCCTCCTCGGGGTACTTGTCTCTTTGTGAACCTCCTAATTAGATTGAGAGTTACCGATAATAAGTGCATGAGTTCTTCGGACTAATGTGAGTATTCGAAAGTTGACACTTCCACCTTGCCATATTTTTCTAGCCTCTTCTGTGCCGTGCATTGCCTCCTTCTCACTCCTAGAGTTGGCGTCCACCATCGCCGGTACATCCAAACCCTTGGCATGATACGCTCTGTCATCATAAACCTCCTTATATCCTTCCTCAAAACAGCCACCGTACCTACCTATCAAGGCATTTCCATAGCCTTTCCGAGATACATTGCCATGCAACATCCACCCTCTCATGACTTGATCTTCATGTCATACATGCTACTTGCTTGATCGATGAGACGCATGCTAGTTCGGCCTTGCCCTAATCATTGCTACATGACGCGCTGGTATCATTGCATATCCTGCTACACTGGCAGAGGCATACATTTGCATACTTCATGATAGTTTCATTTTCTTTATGATTTGAGTACCTTGTAAAGTGTGAAAGATCTTCTATACTTCTTGTAATTTATAGAGTGTTGCCCCTAAAGTGAGGAAAATATCCCAAAGAGGAAAAAATCAAAAGATCCCAAAGAGGACAAATGAGAGAAATAGAAAGAGCCATTGAGGCCACCAAAAAAATAAAAAAATAAAAAAAAGAGAAAAAGAAATAAAAAGAGAGAAGGGGGCACACTACTATTCCTTTTGAGAGATCCACACTCGTACTCCCTCTTATATCTTGTACTCCATAGAGATTATCATTTATGCATATAGCTATGTGGGGACCTTCACACTATAGAACTTGGCTTGTATATTCTAATGATGAGCCTCCTCAAATGAGCTCTAGGTCTTCTTGAGCAAGCAAGTTGGATGCACCCCCACTAGTTCCATTCGAGAGCTTACCTTAGCTCATATGTGCATCCGTTGCATGGCAATCCCTACTCCTCACATCATATCTATCATTTGGCTTTCTCTCGCCTATGATTGTTCTCATTGATGTGAGCCTTTCACACCTTTTTCGTCTTCCTCCCCCATCATTTCTCTCTCTTTGTCATCCTAAGTGTCAACTTTCTTGCTTACGCTCATCCATTGCATGAGTGCTCAAAATATCGAAAGGGAGTGGATCATTTTGACTTGTACCTGGCTAAGTGTCTAGGGATGAGTCAACATAAGATTCCAAAGAAGACTAAGTGTGAAACTTTAGTAGATTAAGTTCTCAACAATAAAAACTATGTTTTACTCTCTCGTATATCCTTATCCCCTTTCTTGCACGCAAACACCATTTGAAGACATTCGAGTCACGGACAGCGAGAGCTCTTGCACCTTTATGTTCTTATGTTGCTTGTTTCAATGCTAATATAGACTCTTGCCTATTATGACTTGAATCGAATTACATGCCTTGATTGCTTTACTTAAAAGTTCTTATATGGTTGGTAGCATGTCACCATAGAAATTATGCTTGTTATCATTTACCTACTCGAGGACGAGCATGAATTAAGCTTGGGGATGTTGATACGTCCAAAACGTATCTATAATTTTTGCTTGCTCCATGCATCTTTTGTGTGATATTGCTATGATATTGATGCACTTCCATACACTTTTGATCATATTTGGACTAACCTATTAACTCAGTGCACCCCAGTGCCTGTTCCTGTTTTCTGTTGTTTTCGTATTTTAGGTTTTCCCATTACTTAAAGTGCCAGAAAAATTCTGGGAAAAATATAGGAAAAATCAGCGTACAGGAAGCTTCGGGAAGAGCCCAAGTGGGGCCAGAGGGGAGCCAGGGGTAGCCCCAGCGGCCACCTGGCGCGACCACCCCCTAGGCCGCGCCAGGGGGCGCCTAGGGCCCCTGGTCCACCTCTGGATGCCCCCCTTCGCCTATATATCCCTCTCGTCCCAAAACCCTCGAGGACATAACCATTTTTCCCGATCTCTCCTCTGTTCCGCCGCCGCGTTTCCAAGATCGGGAGCACCAGGAGCCCTCTTCCCGGCAACCTGCCGGAGGGAGGAACCACCTCCGGGAGCTTCTCCACCACCATGGATGCTTCCCAGATGAACCGTGAGTAGTCCACCTTGGACCATGGGTCCATGATCAGTAGCTATGTGATGTTCTCATCCCCTCTTTGTTCTTCATGGTTTAGACCTCGTGAGCTGCCCTACATGATCGAGGCACATATGTAATCTTCTGCTGTTGCTATGCTGAGTTTGCTGGAATCTGATGGATTATGAGACTATGTTGAGACTGTGTTTGAGTAATATATTTGATTCTCCTCTTTTATATTTATGTTCTTGAGTAATTCTTGCATGTTCACCGTTGCTGTTTATTGCTTTGGCCAAATAGTAGGTAGTGACTCCAAGAGGGAGCGTTATGCATGATTGTGGGTTCATGCCCCCTGATGACTAGCTTGAGTGACAGAAACATGAGTCTAGGGGATGTGTTGTTGCCACAAGAGAGAAAACAACGGTTCTTGTACTTGCGGGTGCAAGGATTGTTTACTTTACGCAAAGTTCTTTAATGCAGTTGTCTATTGCTTTGAGTTTACACTTTGGGTGGGATTCGCAACTTAATACCAGCGAGTTGTTCTGGATAGATATCTCAAGGTGGATGATTAGTAGGTAGATGCAGATGGATTTCGGTCTACTTGTCTTGGCGTACCGCCCATGCTTTTGAGCCTCTTCCTTTCTTTATAGCATAGTTAGCATTGGTTTGCGCACATAATCCTTTCAATTGCCCAGCTGTAATTTGTTTACCTTGCATGGCTATTTTATCGTCTTTTGGGAGAGAGACTCACTAGTGAACATCATGGGACCCTGGTCCATATTTCCAACACTGTTTACACCCACTATTTATTTTCTTCTTAATTTCCTTTTCTGTTTCTATCGCTATCATTATTATCCCGTGCGTTTGATCCTTTGTAAACAACAAGGCCGGAGGGATTGACAAACTCTCTGAACTCGTTGGGAGCAAAGTTATCTGTTGTGTGTACAGGTCCACGTAAACCGCCTAATTGCTGGCGCCGTTGTCACCTTCCTGTCATTGTCGGAGTCCTACTGGAGACAAACCTTGGTATCTTCAACGAGGGAAATTTGCTGCTATCTACATCTCAACCTTCCACTTTGGGTAACCAACGAGGGGAGGGAAGCCATCAGGGACCTGGTGGGTCCCCTATGGCCCCTTCTCGGTGATTCCTGAAGCTTCGTAAGCGCTGATTTTTTATTGTATTTTCCCGGAATTTTTGGAGCATTTTTAATATGGGGGAAACTTGAAATAGAAAAACAACAGAAAACAGGAACATGCACTGGGGTGCACTGAGTTAATAGGTTAGTACAAATATGATCAAAAATGTATGGAAGTGTATATAAAACATAGAAATATCACACAAAACATGCATGGGAGAAAGAAGAAATTATAGATATGTTTGGGACGTATCATCATGACATTGGTATTGTTGAGTTTAGAATTTATGATGATCTTTTGACCATGTCTTTGTCAAGATTTTGTGAAATAATAGGTGTGCCGAACGTTGGACAGACGGAAAATATGAACACTCAGCCCACCGAGCTGAGAACCCTCTTCAGCTCTCTTTGCGGCCAAGACACGAAGGATATGCAACGTTCGAAGATTACCAACATCTTATTCCCCCACCTCAGGTATTTCGCGTATTTTATTGCTAGAGGGGTTTTAGATCATGATAACACGAGAAACAGTTCCGTACCGGATATTGCTATCCTGGCGAACGCCCTCTAAGGGGAGAGTAAGTATAATGTGGGTGCCTTAATTGCTCGCCGCCTTGCTGCCAATGGCAACAAGGGAGATCTCTATGGTGCGTTTACGCCACACCTGTCCTTGAGTCTCTTGGGTGCACCGCACATCCTGATGATGAGTCGTTTACTTATATAAGCTTTGATCTTGCTGCCATGAAGAGGCATGAGTTTGTTACCAGGACTTCTGAGTTTGGTAACCTTAATTATATTCTTAGGTTTGGACTGACCACTATTCGGGAGATTCGTCTACCTTCACCACTTTTGTTTGATTATACTCGCATGAGCGGATGGTCCTTCAACGTTACCCAGTTCAATGAGTATTTGGTCCAGCAGCAGTTTCATAACCCCATGGAGGGGGTTGTGCCCGATGAGGAGGAGCACGGTGAGTTTCCACCTTTCGAGGGGGAGACCGTCACCTAGTGGGGTGAAGGGTCTTCTTCTGCTTGGAGCGCGGAGCCTTCTTCGTGGGAGGATCCCAGGACTTTCGTGTACGCACCTGAAGCTGGAGGCTCCTGGGGACTGCAGTAGCTGTTACCAACTTAGGCCAAAAGCCTAAGCTTGGGGGAGTACGTGTCCTTCTCCCTTTTCCATTGTATTATCCGTTTTATTTTGTTCGCTTTGATATTTTCGAAGTTTTTGTTGTTCTATTTTGTTCTCTTTAATTTGCAAAAACAACAAAAAGATTTCTCCTTTCTCTTGCTTTCGTTAAACCTTTGAAAAACCCAAAAATATTTCCTTTCTCTCTTTAGTTTGCTTTGTTTTCAGAGCTCGGCTCGAGTCCGTGATGGCATTTGATTATATTTCCCACGTTCGATCGTGGAAGTGACAAGGAAGTAATGACGAATATCGACGGAAGGGGTGCAACAAGTAAAACCGGTATGAACTCTTTTTGTTTCTACTTTTGTACATATTCCTGTACTTATGATCTAGAGACCAGCTTGTAGCGACATAGTGCTATGTTTACAATGCTTTCCCAGTGGTTCATGCTTTCCTTGTGGCTGATCTCAAATGGCTAGAGTGCATAATGTGTTGTTGAAATGATTTGCATGCATTGCATTGTTCATGGTTTGGCATATTGAAGTGGTATTTCCCTTCGGAGAATTCTTGGATTGACTTGGCACATGTTCACACATGTCTATGACTAAAAATTCTATCATGCCTTGATGATCTTTTTATTTCAGAATAGTTATATCAATTTCATGCCCAGTTCATGGTTGCTTTGTCGCTCTGCGTGATTATGACCGTTATTGCTCTCTAGTTGGTCCCTTCCCAGTCTTTTGCTAGCCTCCGCTCACACTAAGCGGAATTCTTCTTGTGCATCCAACTCCTTTTCAAACCAGTTATTACACTTGAGTCCACCATACCTTCCTATATATGGTATTTACATGCCATCTCTAACTCAGACTTTCTTTTACAATCTCAAAATTTATTCAAAAGCCTCCTTTTTGTAACCGTACAAGCCCATGGTGAAGTGAGGGAAAATCAGTATCTTCCATGCCAAAAATGTTTTACGCCTTGACAAAGTTTTAACTAGTCAAATTTATGAGGCAGAGGCCGGTCTGGAGAATTCCCAGTTCTCAATTGTTTCACATTTTACAAAAATTACACTTCCCCCATACTTGATGATGGAATGAAATGGACCAAATGCTGCTAATGATAGATGGAATGAGAAATTTCCTGCCATACTTGAGGCAAAATAAAAAGGTACCATAGACCTTCAAAGGATAGATGGGTAAGGGAACAAAAGTGTAAACAAAAAAGCATGGGGCCGCCATTAATGTGGTTGGTATGGAAGATATTGAGAGACCTTTACCCTTTACCGTTGACTGGAAAGTTGCACTTACCAAAAGAATTTTATCTCTATTTTCAGAACCAGGAGCTCTGGTACTTGTTTAGTCTTTGCTTCCAACCACGGGTTTTCAACCTTGCCATCAAAAGCCACGGTTCGAGAGTCTCCCCTTCTTTCTTTAAAGCACCAACTATTGAGAGCGTAATTGTCATTCTTAGTGTAACATGCATTTCCCCAAAGTACCACATTGTCTTCTGCTTGATAGTGATATTGATTGTTCTGAAATTCTTAGTTCTAGTCTCCTTTAAAACTCTGGAGGAGTTTCTGCATTTATGTTTTGCTTCACTCATAGAGGCTAGCGAGATACCACTCTAGTACGTTCAGGCCATGTGCATTGTGATCTTGTTTTGATTTTCAGCAGCATATTATTTACTTTTGGTTGTTTGTGATTGATCACTTGAAAGAAGGATTGCTTCGTACATTGTCCTTATAGCATCGTTTCAATACTTGCTAAACTCTTTTCGTAGTACATGCTTATATACATCTAATGAAGCAAAAGAGTTTGTCAATGTTTTCTTTGTCGCTTCCAGTTCGTTGAACTAAATTGCTTGAGGACAAGCAATATGCTAAGCTTGGGGGAGTTGATACGTCTCAAACGTATCTACTTTTCCAAACACTTTTTCTATTGTTTTGGCCTCATTCTTGCATGATTTGAGTTAAACTAACCCGGACTGGCGTTGTTTTCAGCAGAGCTGCCTGTATGGTTTTCTTATATGCAGGAATATGGATTTTTAGGTGTCTCAAAAAATTCCAGGAAAAATCACATAAAATCCACGCACCCAGAGGGACCCCGAGCCAGAAGTGGGGCCAGAGGGCAGCCAGTGGAGCCCCAGGCGCCCTGCTGGCGCGGCCCCACCCCTGGCCGCGCCGGGAGGCCGCCTGGGTGGGTCCTCCCCCCTATGGTGCCCTACCAAGGTCCATATTTATTCCCGTCGCGAGGAAACCCCAGAACAGAAGTCGTTTTCCCAGTTTCCGTCGTGGAGCCGCCGCCACCCTCTGTTCTTCATGAACCCCAGAACACAATCAGTAGGCTGTTTTGGCCTCCGGTGAGGGGAGATCATCTCCATCGTCATCACCATCACCAATCCATCATCCCTCCATGACTTCTCCTTTCATGTGTGAGTAGTTCCCTGTTGTAGGCAAAGGGGATGGTAGGATTGGATGAGTTAGATCATGTAATAGTTCGTCAGATTGTTGGGGGCACGTTCCCTATCATCTACTTTGGTGTTTATCATCTTTGCTACAACTTGTTGCTCTTAATGCTTGTCACTTTGGGCCCGAGTGTCATGTTTTTATATCTGAACCACTTGTGTTTTCATGAGTATATTTATGTTTGAGATCCTATCTATGAGTTGTATGCACCTATTATGGTCCGGAACCGGCGATCCCAAAGGTGACAGCATGGGACACCAAAGGGTATGGACTATAATTTGAGGATTTCATGTATCCATTGAGTGTTAATGCTTTGTTCCGGTGTTCTTTGACAGGAGCACCTTAATCAGTTCCTTTTGGACCTGTTCATAGTGGGATGGTAGGACAAAAGATGTTGTGCAAGTTCTTATTGCAAGCACACACAACAACCTACGGGATACATGCCTAATGTTTGATATTTGCCTAGATGATCCTTACTTTTTCTGTGTGCCTTGCCCCATGTTAGAATCTATTACATGTTCACTCTCATCCAAGTAGCGCCCAACCATCCATCTCCCTAGCCTACAGTGTTTTAATCCTGCTGGTTACTAGTTGTTTACTTTTGTTGTTCTACTTTCGTTGTTGCCACCATCACTACTATATCACTGTTGCTATTAATATTTTGTTGCAAGCAAGTATATTTCAGGTGCAGTTGAATTGACAACTCAACTGTTAAAGCTTATAAATATTATTTGGCTCCCCTTGTGTCGAACCAATAAATTGGGTTATCTTGTCTGCGAAGACTATCTCGATCCCCTACAGTTGAGGGTCATCACATATTGAGGCAATTCAGATTTTTGTTAGGCAATTAGAATTTTTGTTAGCATATTGAGGTAATTGGGATTTTTGTTAGGTAATTAGGGTTTTTGTTAGCTTTTAAGGTAATTAGGATTTTTTTTAGCATATTGAGATGATTAGGATTTTTGTTAGCATATTGAGGCAATTAGGATTTTTGTCGAGCAAACTTATATTAGGATATGTCATATCAAAATTTGCAGGGATATGAGTGGCCTATTTTTTGCCGGAATGTCGATTCATTTCTGTGCCGGCAAATTTCACGCGCTCGATATGTCGAATTTTTATCAGATTTCATGCCGAAAATTTCCGTGGATTTCGGCATGACTTGTGCTAGAAAAGTAGGACATATCGAGTGCCCGAGATTTGTCGAAACGGGAATTAAACGTTGTTCCGACATCAAATTACTTTTTATCATTACTTTCCTCCTTTTTTTAGTATGTCAATGATTAAAAAATATGGTGACACTATGTGACATCGGGGAGAGCGTGAAGCAAACCCTTGTGATATGTACAAGTAAGGAACTTGTGTATCCTACTTGGGTTTGTTGCCACACTTTCCCTGGAATCGCTTATGTGTCCAATCTAAGTATGAGGCATAATTTAAAAATATTTTCGTCTTAATTTTTTAATTTGTTAGTTAGTATAATTTTTTCACCCGTTTTAATAAAACTTTGTATTAAATAAGTTCTCGACGACGTTGCCCAGCCCGCATCCTCGTCACCGCCGCGGCGGCGATCACCTGCTTGATCAGATGCACAATGTCCGAGACTGGGCTTCCCCAGGCTGGCACTGGCAGGTGGTCTCCGGGGTGCGCTGCTTGGTGAGGAATCCGGGTCCTGTCTACACCGTCGGTCATGTGTCGGCCACATGGGCCGCATTCGGTGTAGAGGGATCCATCCCCCAAAGATGTGGTACATCACCGTGTTAGGGAGGAGGACCAGCACGTCCGTCGCTACTTGGTTGCGTTGGACGTCGGGTTCTCCACGGCCAATACCTGGCAGGTTCTTTTAAATGTGTGTAGACTTTGAATTGATCTTTTGAATTATGAATACAAAAAATGTCTCCCAAGTGCGAGTATTGTCACGATCACTCGGGTCGATGCAACGATCCTATGTTGGATGAAGACACATACTTCTCCCTCACGCTTAGGTCTGGTTTCAAAAATCGTACGGTATGCAACTTCAACGACATGTTCATCTTATTTAAACATGCATGAATTAAGTTTTTGTTTTAACGTGACATTTTTTTATAATTCAACTAGTGCTCCCTTGCTTTGCAAGACGTCACGTTTGTGACAAGATCCATGTTGAGGATTTCGAAGAAAATGGTAAAAAAGAAGTTAAACTTAATACAAAAAATTACGTTCTTAAGGTAAACATCTTTAATGAACCAGAGACCACATTCTTTGGCTGTTCAAAATGGGATGCATTATGCAAGATGATGGAACTGAAGTAGTGCTCGTCGTTGTCTACCCCAAGTGGAAGGTTGAGAAGTAGACAACGACAAATTTCCCTCGGTGAAGATACCAAGGTTATCGTACCAGTAGGACTCCGAATTCTGCAAGTAGGTGTCAACGGCGCCAGAGATTAAGTTGCCTAAAGGAGATGAGGTTGACGTGGACCTGCACACAGAAACAAATAACTTTGCTCCCAACGAGTACGGAGATGTTTTCACTCTCTCCGGCCTTGTCGTTTACAAAGGGTCAAACACATGATGGAAATAGTGATGATGATTGCAACTGAAAGGAAACAAAGCAGTAAAGAGTTGAGGTGTAAACAATGGTGGAAATATGGACCGGGGTCCCATGATGTTCACTAGTGATGTCTCTCTCCCAAAAGACGATAAAACAGCTAAGTTGGGTGAATAAATTACAGCTGGGCAATTGAAAGAATTATAAATGCACCGCAATGCTAATTATGCCACAAGAAAGTTAGAGGCTCAAATGTATGGGAAGTACGCCAAAACAAGTAGACAATTTATTCATCACCATCTACTTACTAATCATCCACCTTGAGATATCTATCCAGAACATCTCACTGGTATTAAGTTGCGAGCCCCACGCAAAGTGTAAACCCAAAGCAACAAACCACTGCATTAACAAACTTTGCGCAAGGTAAACAATCCTTGCAACCGCGGTTACAAGAACCGTTGTTTTGTCCCTGGTGGCAACAACACATCCCCTAGTCTCATGTTTCTGTCACTCAAGCTAGACATCGGGGGCATGAACCCACAATCAAGCATAAGCGCTCCCTCTTGGAGTTACTATCTACTACTTGGCCAAAGCAATAAAAAGCAACGGAGAACATGCAATAATTACTCAGGTACAAATTATAAAAGGAGAACTAAATATATAACTCATCACGATCTGAACATAATCTTATAATCCATTGGATCCAAGTAAACACAACATAGCAACAACAGAAAGATTACATAAATGCCTTGATCATGTAGGGCAGCTCACAAGATCTAAGAATTTAAGCACAAGATTGGAGAGAAGACATCACATAGCTACTGGTCATGAACCCATGGTCCAAGGGGGACTACTCACGGCACATCCGGGAAGCGCTCATGGTGGTGGATAAGCTCCCAGAGGTCAATCCTCCCTCCATCAGGGTGCCGGGATGATGTCTTCTGGTGATCCCGATCTCGGGATCGCGGCGGCGGCGGAACAGAGGTGAAAATCGCGATGTGGGGTCTCTTTTCAGTGTTTCTGCATCGGGGTGTAAATATAGGCCAAAGGGGAGGGGCGCCAGGGGAGGGCCCCACCTCCCAGGCGGCCTGTGGGAGCAGCCTCCCCCCTGGCCGCCTCAGGTGGCTGCCTGGGAGTGGGGTGCCCCCTCTATGGCTTCCCTTCGGTGTTCTGGAAGCTTCCGCCACACTGATCTTTTATATATTTTTCTTGGAATTTTTGGGCACTGTAAATATGGGTAAAAACCTGCAATTCACATACATGAGCAGACAGAAACTAGCACTGGGTGCACTGAGTTAGTATGTTAGTCCATATATGTGTAAAAAGGTATGAAAGTGTAGCAAAACACATAGCAATGTCACCCCAATGAGCATGGAACAAGCATAAATTATAGATACGTTTGAGACGTTTCAATATCCCCAAGCTTAATTCTTGCTCGTCCTCGAGTAGGTAAATGATAACACAAATAATTTCTGTGGTGACATGCTAACACATATATAAGAACTTCAAAGTAAAGTAAATAAGATATGCAATTCAAGTCAAGAGAATAACAAGTAAGAGTCTATATCCAGTATTGAAACTTGCAAAGTAAGAACATAAAGGTGCAAGAGCTCTCGCTGCCCGTGACTCGAATGTCTTCAAATGGTGTTTGCGAGCTAGAAGTGGGATATGGGATTAGAGCATAAAAATACTATATAGTTTAATTGAGAACTCAATCTACTAAAACTTCACACTTTGTCTCCTTTGGAATCTTATTTTTACTCGTCCCTAGACCACTAGTCAGGCACAAGTCAAGACGGGGAAGGAATGCTCTCCCTTTCGACTTTGAGCACTTATGCAATGGAAGAGCGCAATCAAGATATGTTGGCACTTAGGATGGCAAATAGAATAATGATGGGGAAGTAAGAAAAAAAGGTGTGAAAGGCTCACATCAATGAGGACAATGATAGGCGAGAGAAAGCCAAATGATAGATATGATGTGAGGAGTAGGGATTGCCATGCAACGGATGCACACATGAGCTAAGGTAAGCTCTCCAATGGAACTAGTGGTGTTGCATCCAACTTGCTTGCTCATGAAGACCTAGAGCTCATTTTAGGAGGCTCATCCTTGGAATCTGCAAGCAAAGTTCTATAGTGTAAGGATCCCCACATAGTTATGCATGAATGATATGAAAATCTCCATGGAGTACATATATGACTATGGAGTACGAGTGTGGATATCTCAAAAGGAATAGTAGTGTTGCCCCCTTCTCTATTTTTATATTTTTTTCTCTTTTTTCTATTTTTTGTTCTTTTGTGGCCTCATTGAATCTTTCTATTTATCTCTCATTTGTCATCTTTGGGATCTTTTAATTTCTCCTCTTTTGGGATCTTTTATTTTGTCCTCTTTGGGACATTTTCCTCACTTTAAGGGCAACACTCTATGTTTTACAAAAGTATAGAAGATCTTCACACTTTACAAGAAGCACTCAACATAAAGAAAAAATGAAAAACTATCATGATGTATGAAAATGTATGCCTCTGCCAGTGTAGCAGGATATGCAATGATACTAGCACGTCATGTAGCAATTATAAGGGCAAAGCCCAACTATCATGCGGCTCCTCGATCAAGCAGAAGCATGTATGGCATGAAGATCAAGTCATGACCTCGGAAAGGCTATGGAAATGCCTTGATAGGTAGGTATGGTGGCTGTTTTAAGGAAGATATAAGGAGGTTTATGATGACAGAGCATATCATGCCAAGGGTTTGGATGCACCGGAGAAGTATGCACCAACTCTCAAGATGAGAAAGGGAAATGCACGGTACCGAAGAGGCTAGTAAAATATGGAAGGTGGAAGTGCCAACAATCGAAAACTCTCATTAGTCCGAAGAACTCATGCACTTATTATCGGTAACTCTCTATCTAATTAGGAGGTTCACAAAGAGACAAGTACCTCGAGGAGGATTGTATGGGGGTTTGGTTATCCTTGCGCATCCTCGATCCATGGTACGTGATGGTACTCTATATATTCCAACCCCTCCAGAGGTTAGCGATCCATCTAGTAGCTAGAGTTCTCAACTAGTTTTTTTGTAGTTTTCAAAAATAAGTACGGATTTTCCAAAATACGACACCTATCACTAATAAGCTCAAGCTCTTGGCACCAAAAGTCCAAACATTACTCAAATCAATACCTCAAAACTATTGCAAGTTACTACTACACTTATAATAGCAACCTCAATTACCTACTCATGCAAGACACACAACTCAGTGCAACAGGCCAACTCTCTAAACAAGATAAACATGATAACTCAAGAGAGTTCCAAAATCAACAATCTAAATAAAGCTCTTAAAAATATAAGCATGAAAACTAAGAGCTAAGCATGACATCGGCTATGAAAAGATGAAGAACACACACAAAAAGAAAGATAAGCATGCAAGCCTATGTTGTGTTCTAGGGTGAAGTGAAGCGTGTTTCTCTCCCAAACAATGAAGGCTAGGGTCCAACTTGTTATGAACATCAAGCAAAACTAATACAAACTAAAAAGTAAAGAGCGAGACGCTCCAAGCATAGCACATAACACATGAAGAGATAAAAATATAGCATGGAGAAGGACGAACTGATGATTGTTGATGGAGAAGGGGATGCACGGGGGCATCCCCAAGCTTAGACACTTGAGCCTCATTGGGTATTTCTTGGGGGTGCATGGGGGCATCCCCAAGCTTGAGTGTTTGACCATCCCGGATATTCTTTCATCATCTTCCTTCGCATACTTGAAAACTCCCTTCATACGAAACTCATCATAAGCTGATTAGAGTGGCTAGTACCCATAAATAATTAATTTTTCTCCATCGGAAATAAACATTTTCAAGAAGAGCTGCTCTTTCTTAAGATTGCCAAAAAAATTGCAAAGAAAAATCAAGTTTAAGATTTGAAAAAATATGAAAACGCAAAACGTGGCAGAATCTGTGAAAAACAGACCAGCGGGTGATACATCCAAAACGTATCTATAATTTCTGCTTGCTCCATGCCTCTTTTGTGTGATATTGCTATGATTTTGATGAACTTCCATACACTTTTGATCATATTTGGACTAACCTATTAACTCAGTGCACCCCAGTGCCAGTTCCTATTTTCTGCTGTTTTTCTATTTCAGGTTTCCCCCTTATTAAAAGTACCAGAAAAATTTCGGGAAAAATATAGGAAAAATCAGCGTACCAGAAGCTTCGCGAAGAGCCCAGGAGGGTCCAGAGGGGAGCCAGGGGGCCAGGCGGCCAGAGGGTGCGGCCAGGCCCCTGGCCGCGCCAGGGGGGCGCCTGGAGCCCCTGGCCCACCTCTGGCTGCCCCCTTTCGCCTCTTTATTCCCCGTGACGAGAAACCCTCGGGGACGGAACCCTTTTTCGCGATCTCTCCTCTGTTCCACCGCCGTCGCGCTTCCAAGATCGGGAGCACCAGAAGACCTCTTCCCGGCACCCATCCGGAGGGAGGAATCACCTCCGAGAGCTTCTCCACCACCATGGATGCTTCCCGGATGAACCGTGAGTAGTCCACCTTGGACCATGGGTCCATGATCAGTAGCTATGTGATGTTCTCCTCCCCTCTGTGTTCTTCATGGATTAGACCTCGTGAGCTGCCCTACATGATCGAGGCACATATGTAATCTTTCTGCTGTTGCTATGCTGAGTTTTTTGGGATCTGATGGATTATGAGATTATGTTCAGATTGTGATTGAGTTATATATTTGATTCTCTTCTTTATATTTATGTTCTTGAGTAACTCTTGCATGTTCTCTGTTGCTGTTTATTGCTTTGGCCAAGTAGTAGGTAGTGACTCCAAGAGGGAGCGTTATGCATGATTGTGGGTTCATGCCCCCCGATGACTAGCTTGAGTGACAGAAACATGAGTCTAGGGGATGTGTTGTTGCCACAAGGGAGAAAACAACGGTGTGTGTACTTGCGGGGTGCAAGGATTGTTTACTTTACGCAAAGTTCTTTATTGCAGTTGTCTGTTGCTTTCAGTTTACACTTTGGGTGGGATTCGCAACTTAATACCAGCGAGATGTTCTGGATAGATATCTCAAGGTGGATGATTAGTGGGTAGATGCAGATGGATTTCGGTCTACTTGTCTTGGCGTACCGCTCGTGCTTTTGAGCCTCTTCCTTTCTGTTTTGCATAATTAGCATTGGTTTGCGCACATAATCATGTCAATCGCCCAGTTGTAATTTGTTTACCTCGCATGGCTATTTTATCGTCTTTTGGGAGAGAGACATCACTAGTGAACATCATGAGATCCCGGTCCATACTTGCACCACTGTTTACGCTCTCAATTCACTTTCAGTATTTACTTTTCAGTAGCTATCACTATCTATCATTATTATCCCGTGCATTTTATCCTTCGTAAACAACAAGGCCGGAGGAATTGACAACTCCTCTGTACTCGTTGGGAAGCGAAGCTATCTGTGTGTGTGCAGGTCCAGGTGAAGTTAGCAATCCTTAGATTGTCAACGGCGCCATTTGTTCACTTCACCACCTACTTGTTGACCCAGGAGTCCTACGGGTTCGATACTTTAAACCTTAGCATCTTTGCTAAGGGATACTTGCTGCTATCTGCATCTCACCTTCCACTTGGGGTAACCAACAAGGGACGAGAAGCTATCTCGTGTATCAAGCAAATTTCTGGCGCTGTTTCCGGGGACTCCTCTCTTCAAGATAGGGGAGTTTCACACTATCTTTTATCATTGCTTTTTAGTCTTGTTAGTTTACCTTTCAGTTTTTGCTTTAGTGTCTTTTATCAAAAATCAGAAAAATAGTTATCTTGCTTGCTGCTACTATGGGTTCCTCTGAAAACACCAAGTTGTGTGACTTCACTAGTCACAACAACAGTGACTTTATCTGCACTCCTATTGCTACACCTACTACTTCAGCACCTTCTTATGAGATTAAACCTGCTTTGCTGAACCTTGTTATGAAAGATCAATTCTCTGGTGCTAGAGATGATGCTGCTTTGCATTTAAATAATTTTATTGAGCTTTGTGATATGCAAAAGTACAAAGAAGTATATGGTGATATTGTTAAACTTAAGCTTTTTCCTTTCTCTTTGAGGGATGAAGCTAAAATCTGGTTTCAATCCTTGCCTAAGAATAGCATAGATTCTTGGGATAAGTGCAAGGATGCTTTTATCGGGAAGTACTACCCCCTGCTAAGATTATCCAGTTGAGGAGCTTTATTATGAATTTTAAACAATTGGATAATGAACACGTTGCCCAAGCTTGGGAATGCATGAAATTTCTTGTTAAGAATTTCCCTACGCATGGTTTGACTACTTGGATGGTTATCCAGACTTTTTATGCAGGCTTGAACTTTACCTCGCAGAACTTGTTAGATTCGACCGCGGGAGGAACCTTTATGTCAACTACACTTGGTGCTGCCACAAAGCTTCTCGATGAGACGATGACCAATTATTCCCAATGGCACACCGAAAGAGCTCCAACAGGTAGGAAGGTAAACTCTGTCGAGGAGATCTCCTCCCTAAATGAAAAAGTTGACTTGATCATGTCTTTACTTACCAAGCAATCTGCTATTGATCCTCAAAATGTTCCTTTAAATTCTTTGATTGCTCGGGATCAAGTAGATGTGAACTTTATCTCTAGAAACAACTTCAACAATAATGCTTATAGGAGTAACTTTGGTAGCAATCATAGACAGTTCCCCTCCAACAACTATGGGAACAACAACACTTATCCTAGCACCAAAAACTCCACTTCTGAATTAGTGAGTATGCTTAAATACTTTATCACTATCCAAAAAGCCTTCAACAAGAATGTAGAGGAAAACCTAGACAAACTAGATACCCTCTCGTCGAAGGTAGACAATTTAGCTCACGAAGTAGAATTGCTTAAAATTAGAACTTATCCCCTTGAGGAGAGGAAGGTCACTCCTATGAATGATATCCAATTGCAAATTAATGAAAACATTAGGATGATGGCTAAACTCAAAGAGAGATGGGCTAGAGAAAAGGAGGAAGAATATAGAATTAAGAGCCTTCCTACACACCATACTGTTGCTACTATCCAAGTGGTTGAGGATATCCAAACTCTTAGCACCCAATGCACCCCTAGTCCCATAGGACCTATTAATGGTGATGCTATGACCTCAACTTTAGAAGAAGAAATTCCTATGACTATAGAAGCTACCAAACAAGTGAGCCTAAAGGACACCACTACCACTCTACTTGATAGTAGTGACCTTGATTTTGATAATTTCACTCTTTCTGAAGTTATTCTTTTCCTTCACAAGATGTCTAGAGACCCCCACACTAGCACACTTAATCTTGCCTTCACGGAGCATGTCACTAATGCTCTCATTAAAGCTAGGGAGGAGAAGCTTAGGGTAGAAGCCTCCATACCTAGAAAGCTAGAAGATGGTTGGGATCCTATGATTAAAATTAAGTAGAATAACTTTTCTTGCTATGCTTTATGTTATCTTGGAGCTAGTACCTCTGCTATGCCCAAAAGAATGTATGATATATTTGAGTTGAAACCTTTTGATGCTTGTTATTTTGGTTTTCATCTCGTCAATTCTTCCGTAAAGAAACCTTTGGGGAAGATAGATGATGTTCTTATCATTGTCAATGAAAACTATGTTCTCGTTGATTTTACTATCATGGACATTGAATGTAAACCTTCTTATTCAATTATTTTGGGACGTCCTTTTCTTCGCACCGTGGGTGCTGTTATTGATATGAAAGAAGGGATTATAAAATTCCAATTCCCTCTCAAGAAAGGGATGGAACACTTCCCTAGGAAAAAGATTAAGTTGCCTTTTGAGTCTGTCACACGGGCTAGTTATTTTCTTGAAAAGACTTGATCTATTTGCATTAAACCTAGCTAATGGCTTTAAAGAAGCGCTTTCGGGAGGCAGCCCGCAACGAATTTAGGTTTTACTTTTTGTTTTTCTTCTGTTTTTAGTGGTCTTCATGATTTTTACTACTGTAGAAACATCAGTGTATCTTTAATTTTCAAGCTTTGTGCCTTTTATAGCCTCATACGACAAGGGAAGTGAAAGTTGTGACATGTTGTCCAGAAAACAGATTATGTCCTCGTGACTATAAAAATCAGAGAAAAATCCCATTTCGTCTTTTTGAGTTGAATTGTTTACACAGAATGCTCTATACAATTACGAAACTTTCGTATGTTTCGAGTTTTTTGATTTGAGTTGCAGAAGTACCCCTAAAAAATTCGTTTTTACCTGCTAGTCTGTTTTTCACAGATTCTGTCCTGTTTTGCCTTTTCTTCGTTTTGCAAACCTTAAGCTTGCTTTTTCTTTGCAAAAACTTGTTGGCAATCTTGAGAAACAGTAAATCTTCAAGGTTATCTTTATTTCCAGTAGAGAAAAAATTATTTTATTATGGGTACTAACCTCGCTAATCAGATTATGATGACTTATGAATGAAGGGAGTTTTCAAGTGTGCAAGGGAAGATGATGAAAGAAGATTAAGAAGTGTCAAGCGTTCACGCTTGGGGATGCCCCCATGCATCCCCAAGAAATATTCAAGGAGACTCAAGCGTCTAAGCTTGGGGATGCCCCCGTGCATCCCCTTCTCCATCGACAATTATCAGTTCGTCTCTCGTTTCACTATATTTTTGTCGCTTCATGCGTTGTGTGCTATTCTTGGAGCGTCTCGCTCTTAGCTATGTTTTCAGTTTTCTTTAGCTTTGATTGTTGTTCATAACAAGTTAGAGCCCAGCTTTCTTTGTGTGGGAGAGAAACACGCTCCACTTCCAAATTTAGAACACAACATAGGACTTTTCATGCTTATCTTTGCTGTGTTTGTTCTTTATCTTTCCGTAGCTGCTGTCATGCTTTGCTCTTGGCTTTCATGCTTATCTTTTTAAGAGATATTGTTTAGTTTTTGCTGGAACTGTCTTGAGTTTTCATGTTTATCTTGTTTAGAGAGTTTGCCTGTTGCACTGAGTTTTGTGTCTTGACTTGAAGTAGGTAATTGAGGTTGCTATTCTTTTTGTAGTAGTAACTTGCAAAAGTTTTGAGGTGTTTTCTTGAGTAATGTTTGGACTTTTGGTGTCAAGAACTTTAGCCTATTAGTGATAGATGTCGTATTTTGGGCAATCCGTGTTTATTTTCAAAAACCTACAAATTAGTTGAGAACTTTACCTACTAGTTGGATCACTACTCTTCTGAGGGGTCGGATATTAGAGTACACTCACGTACCATGAGTCGAGGATGCGCAAGGATAACCAAACCCCCATACACTCCTCCTCGGGGTACTTGTCTCTTTGTGAACCTCCTTATTAGATTGAGAGTTACCGATAATAAGTGCATGAGTTCTTCGAACTAATGTGAGTATTCGAAAGTTGACACTTCCACCTTCCCATATTTTTCTAGCCTTCCCTGTGCCGTGCATTGCTTCTTATCACTCCGAGAGTTAGCGTCCACCTTTGCCGGTACATCCAAACCCTTGGCATGATACGCTCTGTCATCATAAGCCTCCTTATATCCTTCCTCAAAACAGCCACCATACCTACCTATTAAGGCATTTCCATAGCCTTTCCGAGATATATTGCCATGCAACATCCATCTTCTCATGATTTGATCTTCATGTCATACATGCTACTTGCTTGATCGATGAGTCGCATGCTAGTTGGGCCTTGCCCTAATCATTGCTACATGATGCGCTAGTATCATTGCATATCCTGCTACACTGGCAGAGGCATACATTTGCATACATCATGATATTTACATTTTCTTTATGATTCGAGTACTTTGTAAAGTGTGAAAGATCTTCTATACTTTTTTTAATATATAGAGTTTTGCCCCTAAAGTGAGGAAAAGGTCCTAAAGAGGACAAATTAAAAGATCCCAAAGAGGACAAATTAAAAGATCCCAAAGAGGACAAATGAGAGTTAAATAGAAAGAGCCATTAAGGCCACCAAAAAATACAAAAAAATATAAAAAATAGAAAAAAGAGAAAAGGGGGCACACTACTATTCTTTTTTAGAAGATCCACACTCGTACTCCATCTTGTATCTTGTACTCCATAGAGATTATCATTCATGCATATAACTATGTGGGGACCTTCACACTATAGAACTTGGCTTGTATATTCCAATGATGAGCCTCCTCAAATGAGCTCTATGTCTTCTTGAGAAAGCAAGTTGGATGCACCCCCACTAGTTCCATTGGAGAGCTTTTAGCTCACATGCGCATCTGTTGCATGGCAATCCCTACTCCTCACATCATATATATCATTTGGCTTTCTCTCGCCTATGATTGTCCTCATTGATGTGAGCCTTTCACACCTGTTTGTCTTCCTCCTCCACCTTATTCTCTCTTTGCCATCCTAAGATTCAACTTTCTTGCTTACGCTCATCCATTGCATGAGTGCTCAAAATGTCGAAAAGGAGTGGATCATTTTGACTTGTACCTGGCTAGTGGTCTGGGGATGAGTCAAGATAAGATTCCAAAGAAGACCAAGTGTGACACTTTAGTAGATTGAGTTCTCAACAATAAAAATACGTTTTCTCGTATATACCTATCCCCTTTTCTTGCACGCAAACACCATTTGGAGACATTCGAGTCACGGACAGCGAGAGCTCTTGCACCTTTATGTTCTTATGTTTCTTATTTCAATGCTAGATATAGACTCTTGCCTGTTATGACTTGAACTGAATTGCATACTTTGATTGCTTTACTTACAAAGTTATTATATGGTTGTTAGCATGTCACCACAGAATTTAAGCTTGTTATCATTTACCTACTCGAGGACGAGAAGGAATTAAGCTTGGGGATGTTGATACGTCCAAAATGTATCTATAATTTCTGCTTGCTCCATGCCTCTTTTGTGTGATATTGATGAACTTCCATACACTTTTGATCATATTTGGACTAACCTATTAACTCAGTGCACCCCAATGCCAGTTCCTGTTTTCTGCTGTTTTTCTATTTCAGGTTTCCCCCTTATTAAAAGTACCAGAAAAATTCCGGGAAAATATAGGAAAAATCAGCGTATCGGAAGCTGCGCGAAGAGCCCAGGAGGGGCCAGAGGGGAGACAGGGAGCCCAGGCGGCCAGAGGGCGCGGCCAAGCCCTTGGTCGCGCCAGGGGGGCGCCTGGAGGCCCTGGCCCACCTCTAGCTGCCCCCTTTCGCCTATTTATTCTCCGTGACGAGAAACCCTCGGGGACGGAACCATTTTTCGCGATCTCTCCTCTGTTCCGCCACCGTCGCGCTTCCAAGATCGGGAGCACCAGAAGACCTCTTCCGGCACCCTGCCGGAGGGAGGAATCACCTCCTGGAGCTTCTCCACCACCATGGATGCTTCCCGGATGAACCGTGAGTAGTCCACCTTGGACCATGGATCCATGATCAGTATCTATGTGATTGTCTCCTCTCCTCTTTGTTTTTCATGGATTAGACCTCGTGAGCTGCCCTACATGATCGAGGCACATATGTAATCTTTCTGCTGTTGCTATGTTGAGTTTTCTGGGATCCGATGGATTATGAGATTATGTTCAGATTGTGATTGAGTTATATATTTGATTCTCTTCTTTTATATTTATGTTCTTGAGTAACACTTGCATGTTCTCCGTTGCTGTTTATTGCTTTGGCCAAGTAGTAGGTGGTGACTCCAAGAGGGAGCGTTATGCATGATTGTGGGTTCATGCCCCCCGATAACTAGCTTGAGTGACAAAAACATGAGTCTAGGGGATGTGTTGTTGCCACAAGGGGGAAAATAACGGTGCTTGTACTTGCGGGTGCATGGATTGTTTACTTTACGCAAAATTCTTACCTGGAATTGTTTGTGTTGGGAATGTGCCCTAGAGGCAAATAAAATATGTTTTATCGAGCATATTCCATTAGTTCATAATACGTTTTATACCGTGCTAGAACTGTATTAAGCGGAAACATTAATACAGGTGTGGTATACAAACAACCAGGTCCCTAGTAAACCCTAGTATACTAGTCCATTGGGCGATTGATGATCAAGGTTTCCTGATCATGAGACAATGGCGTCTGTTGACAATGGAGTCGTATCATTGGATAATGATATGATGGACATACACCCACAAGAAGTGTTGCGATGTGATCAAGTCACATAGTTCGACATTGCGATAACTATAACGTAGTGACCAGATCCTTTGACCGTAATGATCATACGTAATTGTCATCTATGAGGAGACTTTGATTTGTATCCCACCGCCTGACTGAAATATGCTGGCCATAACGGTGCACTATGGGTATTCCGAAATAGATGGTTGATGAGTATGAAAATAGATCAAAGCGGGATTTGTCCATCCGTGTGACGGATAGGTACTCTGGGCCCACTCGGTGATGTTACATCATAAAGTTTGCAAACGTGTGACTAGGTCACGGAGTTGTAATATCACGGGAACGAGTAAACTTGTTTGTTGAGAACGAGGACGAACTAGGTATATTGGATACCGATGATCAAACCTCGGACAAGAAAAGTACCACAGGACAAAGGGAACAGGCACAAGGTTAACGGATCCAACAGCGATTGAAGTTCATTCGATGGAAGCGCAGCGGCTATCAAGGATTGTAACCAGGTCCAATTGATTACTCATTGATCAATGAGATTGTCTCGATCATGTCTGCTGTTTCCCGGACCATAGGGTATTACACTTAAGGGTACTCGACGCAGTAAGGATTGATTCGGGATCACCGGAGAAATTGGAGAGAGAACCGGAATCGTTCCGATGAAGGCCGGAAGTTGTTCCGGGTATTTTGAAAGGTTCAAAATATATTTAATAATGTTTAATACATGTTTTATTATTTAATTATCTGAATTAAATATTAAAATGTATTTAAATATAATTAAAATGGAAGAAAAGGCATATGGGCCTCATAGGGCCCATTAGGGGAGAGGGAGTCCTCCCCCATGGGCCATGGCGCCATGAAGGGGGCCCACCCCCCTAGGGCTGCGCCAAAACCCCTTCCCTTGGGATTAGTCCCACCCCGGAAGTGGAGGGGGGTGGCCCCCCTCCTTGGCCTATATAAGGAGGGGTAGGGTGCCCTTTTTTCTAGATACAAATTGATTTGAGACAAGTTTCTCTCATCTCTCTCTCCCTCCTTTCTCCTTCCTCGAGTGGACTCCCCTTGTTTGGAGTCTACACTTGGTTGGGGATTTCTCCACTATACGCACGCCGTCGTGCTGCTGGAATCGAGATCCGAATCCATCTTCTTTCCGCTGCTCTACTGGTTCGGAGCCCGGAGGGACGTCGGGTATACTGTATGTGTATAATCCTGCGAGGCACTACACTTGTGGTGCTACTTCATCGTCGTGGTCGTATCATGAGGTCTTCATCAGAAACGCTTCGACGGGGACGTAATCCCGTCATCGGTCCACAAGGATCGGGTGGCTGCAGGAGTCATCGTGGATCTGCGCGGCATCGGGGATTGCCGGTACGACTACACCAACCACGTTCATGAGGGAACGTTTCCCGCTTAACGGACTACATACTGGTATGTGATCTATTTCTGTCCGTTACTTGCATCACCATAGCATAGGTCTTGGGTATGGGTCTCGTAGGTTATGAAAATTTTGTGTTTTTTGCCCCAAACCCCAACAGTGGTATCAGAGCAAGGCTATGCGCAGATATATTGTACGGATAGAACACATCTAGTATGTGGGCATCAATTCTCCAATTGTTACCCTCTCATGTGTACTCATTTAGCATTGCGGCAATGTTTGATGAAGCGGCCCCCGATCGACCTTACGCGTTTACGTGAGACTGGTTCCACGCTTGACATATGGCTTGTACCATATAAAGTGGCTGGGGGTGTCTGTCTCTCTGCATTAGCGATGCGAAGATGTTTGCAACGGAGGGCCCCGACAGGGGTGTAATAGAGACAATTGCGGGATTGGTGTTGTGGCTTGTTTTCGCAGGATAGAAAGCGGTTATTTTCTCGAAACCCCTAGCAGCCACGTAAAACTTGCAAAAGATAAAGTAGAAAGGCGTTTTCAACTTTAATTTGCATGTCGGGGGGAATCATAGCATGTATGATTTATACTGTTGCATCCTATTTTGCTAATATGTTAGATATACGACGGTAGCAAAATAGGATGATCCCTCACTAATCCAACAAAGTGTCCTTCCTTAGTGAAGCACCATCTGGAAAGTTCTTCATTATGGAGGCATCACGTGTCACACGGGTGTCAAACATTTTTACGTTCACAAGAGATGGGTGGAGCAAGCCTAGCATGTCCAGAAACATGGCCTTGCATACGCAGCATATACTCACTAAGGTTATTGTGGCCAGCTTGGCATGTGCAGACATGGCCTCGGGACACAAGAGATCGAAAGGTCGAGCATGAGTCACATGGATGATGTGATTGGCATGATGGCCTACCTTGAACAACATACTGATGGTCGTGTCACACGGGGGAGGTATGTTCTTCAAGGATCGTTTAATCACTTAGAACAAACTATGAGGGATGTTTGTCTAAGTGGGAGTTCCAGAATTGTTTTTGAAACATGAACTCCATATTATGAACTTAATCTTCATGTCTTAGCAAATATCATTGTAGATAATGTCATACCAATGTTTAGAACTATGGCTCTTTTAGTATGATAGAACTTAAGGTAAATGGGTCTTACTTCATTGATGTGTACCAACACCATTAGAGACATACTCATTAGTAATGACTTGCTAAACATAATACGAAGAACTGCTAGGAGATACACCTGACAACTCCGTAATCAAGGAAGATGATGATGAGTATCGCACTCACCGTCACTTATGAATGACTGTCCAATACACCATAATTCATTCTATGGAATCTGAATTGTGAATGCATGTTAACCAACACGTATGACGTGCTAGGTGAACTTGAAAGAACTTGGTCACAAATCATAGTAATGGAATATGAGTATATGGACGGGGTTTCTTTCAACTATGGTGGAAGGAACAACCTGCTGAGAAAGTCACTTGGAAAATGTATAAGATACATGGAACACCTTGTGTATAACTTGGACTACTGAATGACTGGTTACTTTGCGATAACTGGGGAGTTGCATCCGCTTCCTCCCACTTACAAAGACCATGTCTGGACTATGTCATGAAGGAGAATCGTTCACCTGTCATGAGGTCATGGTTAAAGTCAAGAACTTTAAGAGTAGAACCAATGCAGGAATGGTCATTGACGGAGAAGGTATATTTGATATACGAGTTATAAATGTCTTTCCCACGAAACACTAATTGCGGTTGATTAAGTATTCAATGCTTGAACTTACTGCTTGAGAGTGACTTGGAAGGGATGAGGTGACAATGTGTGCTGACGGCAATCAAGATAGTTGATGGTCGACAACACTCTTCCTCTACATCTATCAATTGATTAATATATGAATAAATTTTATGATCGTTTGAATGAGGACTTTATTAGTGTGTCTTGCATCTCGCGAAGACAATTATTCATATTAGTGAGAAACAAGTCAGTTGTTCTCCTTTTATGAATGATATTTCTTATGGTCACATTACGATTATGAATGAGTTATTCTTATATTGATGATAGTTGTTTGATCATTTATAAGAAATATTGTAATGCCAAGAAATATCCAGGCTTAATAATGACACTACAGTTTAAGTCATGAATGGTATGATGATGTCTTAAGATACTTGATCTCTTGACACATACAAACCATGCCTTTTAGATGAGATGACTAAAACCTCGCATTCTGGTAAACGGAATGTGTACTGATTGTTGAGTATCATACATTGTGATGTATCATATGTCAGCATGTGGTGAATTTCATTATTTCGTGAACTTCGTATGTGGACTTAGATGAATATTTGTATTCACTAATGAAACATGAGTCTGAAATAATTTGATATGATCAAAAGGGATTTCAGAGTAAAGATGAATATTAAATTAGCAAGAAAGACAAGTCTCTACGATTTGATCAAAGTGACAAATGTTTTGAGTTAGTCTTGGGCATAAAGAATTGTGTGAAAGTTGTTCCACAAATTGCAATGTCTTGAGACACTTCAATATGATTGACGTGCCTGAACATTGTGATCATATTCTATCAAAAAGTTTATGGTCTAAGTTATCTCTTACCAAGTTACGTTATTATTGTTTAGAGTTATTAATTTAATATGCAAACACCCACTTCAGCATAGGGAACCATCTGAGTTCGTGGAAACCAACACTATATATGTCATGGTGTGTTGTGGTTTCTAGGAAGCTTGATTTATGTAAGATAAATTATCTTTGTAGTGTATCCTTAGACAACTATGGATGCATCTTCCACAACTACAACCAAAAGGAGCAAAACTTGTATTGCTATGTTTGGTGTTTGTCACGAATTGTTCTTGATAAATGTGGTAATGGAAGAAAAATGAAAGTTCAACCAAGGTAATCGACCTTGCCTCCAAATGTCAGAGTAGTGCAACAGAATATGTTCTGGAAGCAAAGCTCTACAATAAGAGGAGAAACTAATGATAATGATCATGATCTTTTGATGGGAGCTTTTACTGAGAAAGGTAGGATTCAAGAATATATATTTGCCCCTGGTGCAAAATGATATTCATGATTCACTTGTCATGTTAATGGAACAAGACATTCCTACGAACTACAAAGAAGCGATGGTGGACCTAAGTACAAGATATGACTACGAGTCATGAAATCCTATGTTGAGTTACATTTAAGATTGCTTGAATCTTATCAAGTAAGGAGGTTACTTGATATTCACAATAACTTCAGAGTTATGAGCAATAAATGTGAACATCAAAGGGACGTCAAGATTGGTTTGTCACAAAGATTGTTTCTGACAAATTCAATGGGTTGACTACAATGTGTAGCAATGCTTGAGTCAAAGGGATATTCACTACGATTGATCCAGGATTGTTATCAATACCGTGACTTCCTCAAATCCTGTATTTGAAGAAGTGTTGTATTTGGTACAACAAGAAGGTTTTGGGAAAACATATGGATACTAGTGTCTCGTAAACTGAATTCTCATTTTGATGGACGATCAAAGGATTTTGGACTTAACCAAAATATCGAGGAAACATGCATTTGCATGAAACTGAGTGGGAGCTGAATAGTTTCCTAAAACTTAATATGTAGACGACATATTTTGAGTGGGGGCTATGGGAGTATTATCCTAGACTTATATGTAAATGACATATTTGAGTAGGAGCCATGTGGTTAGTATCCTGAACTTAATATGTGTCTGACATATCTAAGTGGGAGCCATGTGGATGTTATCCTTGTCTTATATGTGGCCGACATATTTGAGCGGGAGCAATATGAGTGTTATCCTAAGGCTTAATATGTGCATGACATATTTGAGTGGGAGCATGATAACATTCTCATATATGGATAACATATTATGAATGGTGTAGTTGGTGTTAATGATTATTTGAATCTTTCATAAATGAAGATGAATAAGTATTAAGCATTGAAGATCTATTAAGATAGATATGTGTTTAATAACATTGAGTTGTAATACTTTCCTGGATAAGATTCTGAAGGAGTTCAGAATGGGACAAGTCAAGAAGTGGTCCTTACTTGTATATCCAAGAGAAGTGTTAAGTTAATCTCAGTACAAGAACAATGGTTAATGGTTAATGAAATAAATGGATGTGTTGGATCCTTTATGCCTTTGTCATAGGTTCTTTCATATAAAACCAGAGTTATGTACTCGACGTAATGTGACCCAAGTTCTTAGTAGTAAGAACATGTTGTGATATGATTTATGAGTAAATCATTGAACAAAGAGTTAAGTTTATCCTTCAGTGTCTGAAGAGAACTGAGGATACATCTCAAATTTGTAAAGGATAGTGGACTTGACCATAAATGTTATGCTGGTTCAAGTTTTGACACTAACCTAGAAAATTGAGATATCATACTAATGAATGCCTAAGTTGAAAGAAACATGGTTAGACATCAAAGTTGCATACAATGCACTAAGGATTGAATCTACATTGATGTGGCTGCTTTAGAAGTAGCAGGATTTATATTATGGCTTAAGAAGTTCGACTTCTGATTGAGTGAGTTTCAAGTGTGCATGACTATGGGAAAGTCCGCGTGACCCACCGGATGTCATTACTATGACACAGCAAACGAAGTCTCACTTCACCGCCAAATATATATACCTCATCATTATAGTGGATAATGAAGGAATGTCAAATTAGGTGACATTATGATTTGCAAAAGGACATACGGTTCTGAATGATACCCAGACCGTTGATACAACCTCTTCCACGGGCAAGCATGATCAATAAGGAGTTATGATCCAGAGAAAATGCAACTAGATTATTTGTACTCTAGTGCAAGTGGGAGACTGTTGGGAATGTGCCCTAGAGGCAAATAAAATATGTTTTATCGAGCATATTCCATTAGTTCATAATACGTTTGATATCGAGCTAGAACTGTATTAAGCGGAAACATTAATACAGGTGTGGTATACAAACAACCAGGTCCCTAGTAAACCCTAGTATACTAGTCCATTGGGCGATTGATGATCAAGGTTTCCTGATCATGAGGCAATGGCGTCTGTTGACAATGGAGTCGTATCATTGGATAATGATATGATGGACATACACCCACCAGAAGTGTTGCGATGTGATCAAGTCACATAGTTCGACATTGCGATAACTATAACGTAGTGACCAGATCCTTTGACCGTAATGATCATACGTAATTGTCATCTATGAGGAGACTTTGATTTGTATCCCACCGCCTGACTGAAATATGTTGGCCATAACGGTGCACTATGGGTATTCCGAAATAGATGGTTGATGAGTATGCAAATAGATCAAAGCGGGATTTGTCCATCCGTGTGACGGATAGGTACTCTGGGCCCACTCGATGATGTTACATCATAAAGTTTGAAAACGTGTGACTAGGTCACGGAGTTGTAATATCACGGGAACGAGTAAACTTGTTTGTTGAGAACGAGGATGAACTAGGTATATTGGATACCGATGATCAAACCTCGGACAAGCAAAGTACCACAGGACAAAGGGAACCGGCACACGGTTAACGGATCCAACAGCGATTAAAGTTCATTCGATGGAAACGCAGGGGCTATCAAGGATTGTAACCAGGTCCAATTGATTAGTCATTGATCAATGAGATTGTCTTGATCATGTCTGCTGTTTCCCTGACCGTAGGGTGTTACACTTAAGGGTACTCGACGCAGTAAGGATTGATTCGGGATCACCGGAGAAATTGGAGAGAACACCGGAATCGTTTCGATGAAGGCCGGAAGTTGTTCCGGATATTTTGAAAGGTTCAAAATATATTTAATAATGTTTAATATATGTTTTATTATTTAATTATCTGAATTAAATATTAAAATGTATTTAAATATAATTAAAAATGGAAGAAAAGGCATATGGGCCTCATAGGGCCCATTAGGGGAGAGGGAGTCCTCCCCCATGGGCCATGGCGCCATGAAGGGGGCCCACCCCCCTAGGGCTGCGCCAAAACCCCTTCCCTTGGGATTAGTCCCACCCCAGAAGTGGAGGGGGGTGGCACCCCTCCTTGGCCTATATAAGGAGGGGTAGGGTGCCCTTTTTTCTAGATACAAATTGATTTTAGACAAGTTTCTCTCATCTCTCTCTCCTTCCTCGAGTGGACTCCCCTTGTTTGGAGTCTACACTTGGTTGGGGATTTCTCCACTATACGCACGCCGTCGTGCTGCTGGAATCGGGATCCGAATCCATCTTCTTTCCGCTGCTCTACTTGTTCGGAGCCCGGAGGGACGTCGGGTATACTGTATGTGTATAATCCCGCGAGGCACTACACTTGTGGTGCTACTTCATCGTCGTGGTCGTATCGCGAGGTCTTCATTAGCAACGTTCCGACGGGGATGTAATCCCGTCATCGGTCCACAAGGATCGGGTGGCTGCAGGAGTCATCGTGGATCTGCGCGGCATCGGGGATTGCCGGTACGACTACACCAACCACGTTCATGGGGGAACGTTTCCCGCTTAACGGACTACATACTGGTATGTGATCTATTTCTATCCGTTACTTGCATGAGCATAGCATAGGTCTTGGGTATGGGTCTCATAGGTTATGAAAAAATTGTGTTTTCTGCCCCGAACCCCAACAGTCCGTTGCTTTGAGTTTACACTTTGGGTGGGATTTGCAACTTAATACCAGCGAGATGTTCTGGATAGATATCTCAAGGTGGATGATTAGTGGATAGATGCAGATGGATTTCGGTCTACTTGTCTTGGCGTACCGCCCGTTCTTTTGAGCCTCTTCCTTTCTGTTTTGCATAATTAGCATTGGTTTGCGCACATAATCATGTCAATTGCCTAGCTGTAATTTGTTTACCTCGCATGGCTATTTTATCGGCTTTTGGGAGAGAGACATCACTAGTGAACATCATGAGATCCCGGTCCATACTTCCACCACTGTTTACGCTATCAATTTACTTTCAGTATTTACTTTTCAGTAGCTATCACTATCTATCATTATTATCCCGTGCGTTTTATCCTTCGTAAACAACAAGGCCGGAGGAATTGACAACTCCACTGTACTCGTTGGGAAGCGAAGCTATCTGTGTGTGTGCAGGTCCAGGTGAAGTTAGCAATCCTTAGATTATCAACGGCGCCAGTTGTTCACTTCACCACCTACTTGTTGACCCAGGAGTCTACGGGTTCGATACTTTAAACCTTAGCATCTTTGCTAAGGGAAACTTGCTGCTATCTGCATCTCACCTTCCACTTGGGGTATCCAACGAGGGACGAGAAGTTATCTCGTGTATCGGCGGGTAGTAAATAATTTTTTGGTGTAATTCTACAACTCAAATAAAAAAACTAAGAATAGATGCTAGGAAGTCAATTGTATAGAGCATACTTGTCAAAAATCAGATAAAAAGATGATCTGGTGATTTATGGTGATTTTTTTTGTCAAGCACACATAATCTGTTTCTGGACAGCATGTCACAACTTTTGAACTTTCTTGCAATCGGAGGGTAAAACTTGGCACAAATCTTGAAGATAAGATACAATGATGTTGCTACGTTAGTAAAAAAACATCAAGACCAATAAAACTGAAAGTAAAAATATTTTGGGTTGTCTCCCAATAAGTGCTTTCTTTCATGCCGTTTAGCTAGGCATGATACAAAAAGATCAAGTTTTAATAATTGAGCCATCATCAAGATCATCAAAAAGCTCTTCAATAGTACAACTAGTCTTAAGAGGACTTTCAAAGAAAGGTATAGGGGTAACACTTCTAGGAACACAAGAAAAGGTAGTAAGACCAATTGGAATTTCATTTCTAGTTCTATTCAAGAGAGGTATCTCTTACAAAGTCTTCATAGTTTCCAAACCCCTGGTAATAGGTAAAAAAATTGGGTCGAGGAACCTTGGGTACGTAAACGAACTTAGGTTCATTCTTCGCAGGGGTTTCTACCTTTTTAGTCTTGATGGAGGATAGAGTAGTTCCTAAAGTTTCAATAATATCCTCAATCCTAGATGAGTCCATATCATGGGATTTAAGGGTCTCCAAAGTTTTATAAATTTCTTTCATGGAGCTATCAAGTCTATTTAAATTCCCTTGAACCCTACGGTCTACCTCATTTATTTTACCCATGCTTGGCATCTCTAGTTCTATCTTCTCAAGTTTACTCATAATGCGAGCTAAAGTAATGTCGTCTTGTGTGCTAGCAATAGGGAGATTTCCAAAAAGATTTTACATAACATTAAGAGCTTCCCAAACTGATGATTCCAAGAAATTCCCATTGATTGCAGTATCTAAAACAAACCTATTCCAAGAAGTAATACCAACATAAAAAATTCTAAGCAGATAGTGCTGGATTGCTTCTTGGTGGCTCTATTTTGAGAATCATGTATTCTATACCAATCATCTTTCAAAATTTCTCCACCCCTTGGTTTGAAGGTGAGAATCTCTCCTTCGGGTGCAACACCAAAGGCAAAGGACTTAGACATCCTGGCTGAACAAAGCAAAGTAACTATTTTTTTGTGGTTTTTGGTATAAGACTCTAAAGCAAAAACTAGTAAGTAAACTAACAAGACTAGAAAGGAAACGTAAAAGATAGTGTGCAACTCCCCTATCTTGAAGATTGGAGTCCCCGGCAACAGTGCCAGAAATTATGCTTGATGGCACTGAAGTGGTGCTCCTCGTTGGCTACCCCAAGTGGAAGATTGAGAAGTAGACAGCGGCGAATTTCCCTCGGTCAAGATACCAAGGTTATCGTACCAGTAGGACTCCGAATTATGCAAGTAGGTGTCAACGGTGCCAAAGATTAGGTTGCCTAAAGGAGATGAGATTGACGTGGACCTTCACATAGAAACAAATAACTTTGCTCCCAACAAGTACAGAGAGGTTGTCAATCTCTCCGACCTTGTCGTTTACAAAGGATCAAACGCACGGTGGAAATAGTGATGGTGATTGCAACTGAAAGGAAACAAAGCAGTAAAGAGTTGAGGTGTAAACAATGGTGGAAATATGGATCGGGGTCCCATGATGTTCACTAGTGATGCCTCTATACCAAAAGACGATAAAACAGCTAAGCTGGATGAACAAATTACAGTTGGGAAATTGACAAACTTATAAACGCACCGCAACGCTAATTATGCCACAAGAAAGTTAGAGGCTCAAAAGTATGGGCATACGCCAAAACAAGTAGACCGTTTATTCATCAGCATCTACTTACTAATCATCCACCTTGAGATATCTATCTAGAACATCTCACTGGTATTAAGTTGCGAGCCCCACCCAAAGTGTAAACCCAAAGCAACTGACAACCGCATTAACAAACTTTGCGTAAGGTAAACAATCCTTGTAATCGCGGTTACAAGCACCATTGTTTTCTCCCTGGTGGCAACAGCACATCCCCTAGTCTCATGTTTATGTCACTCAAGCTAGACATCAAGGGGCATGAACCTACAATCAAGCATAAACGCTCCCGCTTGGAGTTACTATCTACTACTTGGCCAAAGAAATAAAAGCAACGGAGAACATGCAAGAATTACTCAAGAACAAAATATAAAAGTAGAACCAAATATATAACTCATCACGATCTGAACATAATCTTATAATCCATCGGATCCCAGCAAACACGGCATAGCAACAGCAGAAAGATTACATAAATGCCTCGATCATATAGGGCAGCTCACAAGGTCTAAGAATTGAAGCACAAGATTAGAGAGAATACATCACATAGCTACTGGTCATGGACCCATGGTCCAACGGCGACTTCTAACGGCACATCCGGGAAGCGCTCATGGTGGTGGAGAAGCTCCCGGAGGTCAATCCTCCCTCCGGCAGGGTGCCGGGACAAGGTCTTCTGGTGATCCCGATCTCGGGATCACGACGGCAGTGGAACAGAGGTGAAAATCGCGATGCGAGGTCTCTTTTCAGGGTTTATGTATAGGTGGGTAAATATAGGCCAAAGGGGGCGCCAGGGGAGGGCCCCACCTCCCAGGCGGCCTGTGGGCGCGACCTCCTCCCTGGTCGCGCCAGGTTGCCTCTCCGGAAGCTTCCGTCACGCTAATTTTTATATATTTTTCTTGAAATTTTTTGCGCGTTGTAAATATTGGTAAAAACCTGCAATTCACAGACATCAGCAGATGGAAACTGGCAGTAGGTGCACTGAGTTAGTAGGTTAGTCAAAATATGTGTAAAAAAGCATGAAAGTGTAGCAAAACACATAGCAATGTCACGCAAATGAGCATTGAACAAGCAGAAATTATAGATACGTTTGGGACGTATCACAAGACATTTGCATTTGATGATAATATGAAAATAGCATTCAATCTTGGATGTCGTTTGTCGAGGCACCAATGTTTTTCATGATGATGAAATGTCGGTGGAACTAGGCGACATGATTCCAGTTCGATCTTCACGAGATTTTGTTAAACAAACAATTTTTTAATTCTTCAACTTATTTTTCTTTGCTTCCAAATGTTGACAACTTATTTATAATTTCCATCTAGTGATGTCTCTCTCCCAAAAGACGATAAACAACTATGTCGGGTGAACAAATTACAGCTGGGCAATTGACAGAATTATAAACGCACCACAATGCTAATTATGCTACAAAAAAGCTAGAGGCTCAATCGTATGGGCATTACACCAAAACAAGTAGACCTTTTATTCATCAGCATCTACTCATTAATCATCCACCTTGAGATATCTATCCAGATCATCTCACTAGTATTAAGTTGCAAATGCCAACCAAATTGTAAGCTCAAAGCAACAGACAACTGCATTAACACTCTATGCGTAATGTAAGCAATCCTTGCAACCGCAGTTATAAACACCTTTGTTTTCTCCCTGGTGGCAACAACACATCCCCTAGTCTCATGTTTCTGTCACTCAAGCTAGACATCGGGGGGGCATTAACCCTCATGCATTACACTCCCTCTTGGAGTTACGATCTACTACATAGCCAAAGCAATAAAAAACAATGGAGAACATGCAAGAATACTCAAGAACTAAAACATAAAAGTTAAATCAAATATATTACTCATCACAATCTGAACATAATCGCATAATCCATCAGATCCCAGCAAATACAGCATAGCATTACAGAAACTAATACATAAGTGCCTTGATCATGTAGGGCATCTCACAAGGTCTAAGAATTGAGGCACAAGATTGGAGAGAAGAACTCATCTAGCTACTGATCATGGACCCATTTTCCAAGGGGGACTACTCATGGCACATCCGGGAGGCGATCATGGTGATGGATAGGCCTCCAAAGGTCAATCCTTCCCCGGCAAGATACCGGGACATGCTCTTTAGGCGATCCCGAGATCAGAATCGCGACGGCGTCGAAACAGTGGGGAAAATCATGTAATGGGGCTCCTCCCTAGGATTTTCGGAGGAAGACAGATATATAGGAGAAAGGAGAGAACCAGGGGAGGCCCCACCTGACCAGGCGGCCTGGTGGCACGGCCCCCCCCCCCTCTGGCCACGCCAGGAGGGCGCCTGTTCAGGGGGTGGGTCCCCTCTGGCCCCACTCCGGGCTTCTGGAGTCTTCTGTCGCACTCATTTTTATATGATTTTTCTAGATTTTTTTGAGCACTTTAATATTTGACATTTTCCTGCAATGCACGAACAACAGCAGACAGAAACTGGCATTTAGGCACTGAGTTAGTAGGTTAGTCCAAATATGTTGTAAAACGTATGAAAGTGTAGCAAAACATATAGCAATATCACCAATATAAGCATGGAACAAACATAAATTATATATACGTTTGGGACGTATCTGGTGGTTGTAGACTTAGGTCACCGTGATGTATTGGCCATAGAATTCGAACACCTTCTTGGCAACTGATACGTCCAAAACGTATCTATAATTTCTGCTTGCTCCATGCCTCTTTTTTGTGATATTGCTATGATATTGATAAACTTCTATACACTTTTGATCATATTGGGACTAACCTATTAACTCAGTGCACCCAAGTGCCAGTTCCTGTTTTCTGCTGTTTTTCTATTTCAGGTTTCCCCCATATTACAAGTGCTCCAAAAATTTGGGAAAAATACAATAAAAATCAGCGTAGCAGAAGCTTCGGGAATCACCGAGGGGGGGCCCGAGGGGACCCTGATACGTCCAAAATGCATCACTATTTTATATCGTAATTCATCCTTATTCATTGATATATTTCATGTTACGATGATTTTCTTATGTTGTTTTGGCTTATTTTACACAGTTTGCAACTTTCCGGTGCCGAAGCAGCAGACGCAGGATTCAGCGGTAAAAAGTGGACGCTGAGTTGATGAAGAAGAATACCTCCAAATTACCTGAAAATCGACGGGGGGTATTTTCCAGAAGAATAACGAAGACTCGCCGAAGAGGGGCCAGAGGGGGGCCACAGGAGCCCCAGGCGGCCACCTGGAGCGGCCCCACCCCTAGCCGCGTCGGGAGGGCGCCTGGAGCCCTGGGGCCACTCTCGGCTCCCCCTCTGGCCTATATACTCCTCGTTACGTGAAAACCCTAAAAGAGGAGGCCATCACGGAGTTCCTCCGCCGCTCCGTGGAGGAAACCTACAGAGAAGAAAAGGGCTCTCCGGCTCGTTGGTTACCCCAAGTGCAGGGTGAGATATAGTGCAGCGGCAAGTTTTCCTTTGGCAAAGATACCAAGGTTTGTCTCCCGTAGGACTCCGAAGGATACAAGAAGGTTGTTTACAAAGGATTCCTCCGGCCTTGCTGTTTACAAAGGATCAACGCAAGAGATAAAAGTGGAACTAAAGTAAACTAAGGGTGTAAACAATAATGTGAAGATGGACCGGGGTCCCGTGATTTTCACTAGTGATGTCTCTCTCCCAAAAGACGATAAAAGTGCTAGCGAGGTAAACAAATCACAGCTGGGCAATTGACAGAATTATGAAGGCATCGCAATGCTAACTATGCTGCAAAGAAAGGAAAGGCTCAAAAGCAATGGGCAGTACGCCAAGGTAAGTAGACCGAAATCCAACTGCATCTACTACGAATCATCCACCTTGAGATATCTATCCAGAACATCTCGCTGGTATTAAGTTGCGAATCCCACCCAAAGTGTAAACTCAAAGCAACAGACAACTGCATTAAAAGAACTTTGCGTAAAGTAAACAATCCTTGCACCCGCGGGTACAAGCACCGTTGTTTTATCCCTGGTGGCAACAACACATCCCCTAGTCTCATGTTTCTGTCACTCAAGCTAGACATCAAGGGGTTGAACCAACAATCAAGCATAACGCTCCCTCTTGGAGTTGCAACAAATCACTTGGCCAAAGTAAAATACGGAAACGTAGAACATGCAAGAATTTACTAACGAACACAAATATAAAAGAGAACCAAATATATTACTCATCACAATCTGAACATAATCTCATAATCCATCAGATCCCAGCAAACTCGGCATAGAAACAGCAGAAATTACAAAAGTGCCTCTATCATCTGAGGCAGCTCACGAGGTCTCGAAAGTGGAAGCACAAAGAGGGGAGAGGTACATCACATAGCTACTAGTCACAGACCCATGGTCCAAGGGGAACTACTCACGGCACATCCGGGAGGCGTCCATGGCTATGAATGGTCTCCCGGAGGGGGTTCCTCCTCTCGGCAGGGTGCCGGGGCAGCTTATCCAGGCAGCCCCGATCTTCAAACGGCGACGGCGGCGGTACAGAGGCGATTTCGCAGAAAAGAGATCGATATTAGGGGTTTCCACCCCGAGGGCTAAATATAGGCGGAGGGGGTGTCGAGGGGACCCACAAGGCAGCCAGGAGCCTCCCTGGCGCGGCGTAGGGTGGGGCCGCGCCAGGGACCCTTATGGAATCCCTATGGTGGCCCCCCTCCGCTGCCTTGGTGATTCCAGAAGCTTCTGGGTCGCCGATTTTTTATCTGATTTTTCCGGATTTTTTGAAGCACTTTTAATGGCCGGAAAACCTGAAATACAAAAACAGCAGAAAACAGCAACTGGCAGCGGGGTGCACTGGGTTAATAGATTAGTCCAAATATGCTCAAAAGTGTATGAAAGTTCAAGCAAATCATGGCAAAGTCACACAAAACATGCATGGAGCAAGCAGAAATTATAGATACGTTTGGGACGTATTAGGCGGGCAGATTCCGCCGAGGAGATCACCTCCCGGAAGGGGAGATCATCGCCATCGTCATCACCATCATCACGGGCATCATCGAGATCATCATCAACATCATCCCCAACATCAGCACCATCTCCATCACCATCCAATCTCACCTCACAAGTTCATCTTGTGTTGTAATCCGTACTATCTATCCCCTCTACTCTACCGGTGTTGATTACTCCTTTGTGGTGAATGCTATTGAGTTTTGTTGGAGAAATACCATTATGTCCATATTGTTTATTATATATTTATCACCTCTGATCATGATCTCTTTTATGTCTTGTGAGTAGTTACTTTAGTTCTTGAGGACATGGGAGAAGTCTAGTTGCTAGTAGTCATATGATGTTGAAGTAATTTGTGTTGTTTGATATTTAAGTTGTGTTGTTATTTTCCTAGTGGTGTTGAGTGGTCGAACACTCAACACTTCGCCTTCTTAAGGACCTAGGGGAATGCATTGTGTATTAAGAATGCTTACGGTGGGTTGCCGGAGTGACAAAAACCTGAACCCCAGTTTGCACGCTTTTGCACAAGGGAGTAATGGATCCTTGATCTTATTGTTGTGGTTAGGCTTTGCCTTAATTTCTATCTTGTATTTGTGGATGCTTGCAAGATGTTTAATCATAAGAGTGCACTTATCTTAGTCTAGAAGTTGTGCTAGCATAGATCCACCCACTCAACACTTATCAGCACAACACTTGTTATCGATACGGAGTATGGCGAAATCACGTGACTACCTCTCCATGTGTCCTCAAGAACGCTTTAGTCTTTATAAGTTCAGTTGTCAGGCTTATCCTTTGCACAAAAGGATTGGGCCACTTGCTGCTCCTCAGTGCTATTTACTTTGCTTGCTTTTGTCTTATCGTTGCTTATATCGAAAACCCCTAAAAAGTTACCTTTCAGTGTTTGCAGTTATTACTTGCCTACTATCGCCTATCAATACATTTCGCTCCTCGTTGGGTTCGACACTCTTACTTATCGAAAACGCTACAATAGATCCCTTTACGTTGAGGGTCATCAAGCTACGTTTTCTGGCGCCGTTGTCGGGGAGCATAGCGCTATTGGTAAGTGAAGCTGGTAAGGAATTTTTCATATCGTTGCTTTTATTTTGCTGTTGTTGTCCTTTGTCCGTATGGACAACCTAGCTATTGGATCGTTGCTTATGGGGAAACGCCCCACATCTATGGTGGTTGTACCTCCCCCTACTGAAATTGTGCCTTATAAAATACCAGCTGGTATTATCGATTGTGTCTTAGCGAATCGTTATGCAGGAGATAGACACCCCAGTGAACACTTGCTATATTTATCACAACTATGTTCGCTATTTGAGCTTGCAGGTGTATCAAAGGAATTTTTCATGAATAAATTGTTCTTCGTATCGCTTATAGATAAAGCTTCAGATTGGTATAAGCTTCTCGATAACTCTCATTTGCTTGATTGGCATGAACTTATGTCTCTCTTTTACACCAAGTAAATTCATCGAGACAGGAATTATATCTATAACTTTTGGTCTCGTGACGGAGAAAGCATCGCTCAAGCTTGGAGGAGATTGAAATCTCTAATGCTCAAATGTCCTATTCATGAGCTCCCCAAGGAAACTATACTTACAAACTTTTATGCCAGACTTTCTCGTCAGGATAAGGAAATGTTGGATGCCTCCTCTAGTGGGGTATTTCAGAAGAAAAGCGTTGAAGAAAGATGGGATCTCCTTGAAAGGATCCAGAGGAATACCGAAGATTGGGAAATAGACAAAGGTATTGAACCTACTATAAATTATGAGCATGATTATATAGAGAGCTATGTGAAAACTGATTCCTTTAATGCCTTTTTCTCTAAGATTGGTCTTGATTCCCATCTAATGATTGATTTTTGTAAGGACGTTGCCTCTCATATCGACTCTTCTAAGAAGAAGAAGAGCCAGCATCATAAACCCTTCAAGGAATCATCTATTGATATTCATGTTGCTGGCCCTATTGTGCCTGCAGTTATATATGAAAAGCCCCCTTTTCCCGTAAGAATAAGGGAGCACTCTTTTGTTACAGGCATAATGAATAAGAGTGAGAGAAGAATTGATGAACCCGAGGACCAGATCAAGGTCGACCCTCGAGTTGCATTGGTTAAGAATCTTATTACTAATGATGCTTTAGATTCCAATATAAATTTTTGTGTTCTTTACACTAACCTTGTCACAGCCAAGAATAAGGGCCCAATTTCAGGTACTCCAGTAGTATCTGTTAAAATAGGAGATCATAATTATTATGGGCTATGCGATTTGGGATTGAGTGCCAGTGCTATCCCGTATTCACTTTATCAAGAGATCATGGGTGAAATTTCACCTTGCGAACTTGAAGAAGTTGATGTCACTATTCATCTTGCAAACAGAGCAACTATCTCTCCCATCGGAATTGTGAGAGACGTTGAAGTCTTATGCGGAAAGGTAAAGTATCCTACCGACTTTCTAGTACTTGGTTCGGTAAGGGATAATTTTTGTCCCATTATTTTCGGTAGACCTTTTCTCAGAACTTGTGGAGCTATAATAGATTGCAAGAAAGGTAAAGTTTCTGTTGAATTCAATGGTGAGCCTTATGAATTTAATTTTTCTAAGTTCTCTAAGCAGCCTCGTGGTACTGATTTTCCTAGTAATGATAAGATTATTGAAGATATTGCTTCCATTGATATCCCTCCTAACGATCCCTTGCAGCAATATATGGAGGACCACGAGAATGATTTTCACATGCAGGAGAGAAATGAGCTGGACGAAATATTCCTAAGACAACCTGCTATCCTAAAGCACAACCTTCCATTTGAGCCTTTGGGAATTTTGTCTCAACCAAAAGAAGATCCAGTGTTTGATCTTAAACCTCTTCCTGATACGCTCAAATATGCTTATTTAGATGAAAAGAAAGTATATCCTATTATCGTCAATTCTAACCTTTCAGGATATGAAGAGGGGCGTTTATTGGAAGTACTTCGCAAACATCGAGGTGCAATTGGCTATACCCTTGATGACCTTAAGGGGATTAGTCCGTCTATTTGTCAACATACCATCAACCTTGAACCTGACGCCAAACCAGTTGTTGATCATCAACGACGGTTGAATCTGAAAATGATGAATGTTGTAAGGACTGAGATTCTCGAGCTTCTAGCCGCAGGTATTATCTATCCTATAGCTGATAGTAAGTGGGTAAGCCCAGTTCATTGTGTTCCAAAGAAAGGAGGAACAACTGTAGTTCCTAATGATAAGAATGAACTAATACCTTAGAGAATTATTATTGGATATCGAATGTGTATTGATTACAGGAAGCTGAACAAGGCAACCAGGAAGGACCACTACCCGTTGTTTTTCATCGACCAAATGCTTGAAAGGTTATCCAAAAATACTCACTTTTGCTATCTAGATGGTTATTCTGGCTTCTCTCAAATTCATGTTAACACTGCTGATCAAGAGAAGACCACTTTTACTTGTCCCTATGGTACTTATGCTTACAGACGTATGCCTTTTGGTATATGTAATGCCCCTGCTACTTTTCAAAGGTCTATGTCTGCTATCTTTCATGGTTTTTGTGAAGAAATTGTGGAGGTATTCATGGACGATTTCTCCGTCTATGGAACCTCTTCTGACCATTGTCTCCACAACCTTAATAAAGTTTTGCAGAGATGTGAGGAGCCAAATCTGGTGCTTAACTGGGAGAAGTGCCACTTTATGGTCAACGAGGGAATTGTTCTTGGCCACAAGATTTTCGAGAGGGGAATTGAAGTGGACAGAGCCAAGATCGAAGCAATTGAAAGGATGCCCTATCCACTGGACATCAAAGGTATTTGTAGTTTTCTCGGTCATGCTGGTTTCTATAGAAGGTTTATTAAAGACTTTTCTAAGACTTCGAGACCCCTCACTAATCTTCTCCAGAAGGACGTTCCTTTTGTTTTTGATGAAGATTGTAAGGAAGCCTTCGAAGTTCTTAAGAAATCTTTAATAACTGCTCCTATAGTACAACCACATGATTGGAATTTACCTTTTGAAATTATGTGTGATGCTAGTGATTTTGCTGTTGGAGCTGTTTTAGGACAAAGGGTTGACAAGAAGTTGAATGTTATATCTTATGCTAACAAAACCCTTGATAGTGCTCAAAAGAATTATGCTACTACTGAGAAGGAATTCTTGGCAGTACTGTTTGCTTGTGATAAGTTTAGGCAGTATATTGTTGATTCTAAGATTATTGTTCATACTGATCATGCTGCCATTAAATATCTCATGGAGAAGAAGGATGCCAAACCAAGGGTCATCCGATGGGTACTCCTTCTTCAAGAATTTGATTTGCAGATTTTCGATAGGAAAGGAGTAGACAATCCGGTGGCGGATAATCTCTCAAGGATGGAAGATATACCGCATGATCCCATTCCAGTCAACGACAGTTTTCTAGGCGAATAGCTAGTTGTTGTTAAAGTACAATCTCTCTCCGATCCTTGGTTTGCAGATTATGGTAATTTTATCGTTGCAAAGTTTTTGCCTCCAGGTTTAACATTTCAGCAAAGGAAGAAGTTCTTCCATGATTTGAGGCATTACTTTTGGGATGACCGACATCTTTTCAAAGAAGGTCCAGATGGGATCGTGAGAAGATGCGTACCGGAACACGAACAGAAGAACATTCTCAAACAATGTCACGATAGTCCATATGGAGGACATCACGCTGGTAAGAGGACCGCACATAAGGTTCTTCAATCAGGTTTTTATTGGCCTACTCTCTTTAAGGATGCTAGAAATTATGTTTTATCCTGTGATAAGTGTCAGAGAGTTGGTAATATTAGTAGGAGGAATGAGATGCCTATGAATTACTCTCTAGTGATTGAGCCTTTTGATTGCTGGGGTTTTGATTTTATGGGTCCTTTTCCTTCCTCACACAAGTACACTCACATTTTAGTCGTTGTTGATAATGTAACCAAGTGGGTAGAAGCAATCCCCACTGAAAGTGCTGATCACAAGACACCTTTGAAAATGCTCAAGGATGTAATTTTTCCTAGGTTTGGAGTACCCAGGTACCTCATGACTGATGGGGGTTCACACTTTACACATGGAGCTTTTAGAAAAGCTTTAGCCAAGTACGATGGCAATCATAGAATTGTTTCACCGTACCACCCCCAAACTAGTGGGAAAGTTGAGCTCACCAATAGAGAGATCAAGTTGATCTTACAGAAGACAGTCAATAGAAATAGAAAGGATTGGTCAAATAAGTTAGGAGATGCTTTGTGGGCGTATAGAACTGCTTACAAAAACCCATGGGCATGTCTCCCTATAAGATGGTTTATGGCAAGGCTTGCCATTTGCCATTAGAATTAGAACACAAAGCTTTCTGTACTATTAGAGATCTTAATGCTGACCTGAAATTAGCTGGTGAAAAGCATCTCATGAACTTGACTTCTCTAGATGAGTGGAGAAGTGAAGCTTACGAGAGCGCTAAAATGTTCAAGGAAAAGGTAAAGAAGTGGCATGCTAGGAGGATTTTGAAACGTGAATTTAATGTTGGTGATAAAGTTTTGTTGTTTAGATCCCGTTTCAGGTTTTCTCCAGGTAAATTACTTTCCAGGTGGGAAGGGTCATTTCATATTGAGGAAGTCTACCGCTCGGGTGCGATCAAGATTAACAATTTCGAAGGCACCAAACCTCAAGTGGTGAATGGGCAAAGACTTAAGAATTACATAGCAGGAGATCCTGTCAATGTTGATGTGGATTTGGTATACACAAAGTCTCATGAAGAACATGTAGAAGCCCCGTTTCAGACACCGGCAGAAGCAGAATAAGGAAAGGTATGTATTACGGTAAGGAAACATCGCGAAACCGTCATGAAAGTTCCAGATTATGAGTTTTTGCAAAATATAGAAAATTTGAGGCCTAAGTGGAGCCGGAGACCAGCTCCAGGGGGGCCAGGCGCCCCCCTGGAGAGGCCCCACCCCTGGCCGCGCCGGGAGGACGCCTGGGCACCCCAGAGCCCGTCTCCGACTCCGCTTTGACCTGTTACCTTCCTTTCTGTGCAGAAATTTTTGCTATATATTTTCCCGGATTGTTCCGGCAGCGTATCTCACGATCTCGTGTGTTTTCTTTTCGAGCTGTTTCTGCCAGGAAAAATTTCATCTAGACCTAGGTGCCATGTCTTCCCCAAGTTCCCCGAAGGACAAGTTTGTCGTCAACGTCATCAACCCTTACCTCAATGAGGTGAAGAAGCACCCCCCAGATCCTTCATGTGGAGGAAGGTGACCTCCACAAGGAGGATCTGAAGGGACCAGTCAAGGAGGGGAGCATCGAGGAGCGGCTGAAGAAGATGGAACATGAAGTCTTCAAGTTCAAGAAGATGGTGGAGCGTGGTGTTGAAGCTAACTTCGACATCATGAATGAGATAGAGGCTTCCCACAAGAAGGAGATGAAGGAGATGTGGTCAAGTTTGGCCGCACTAGAAGAAAAAGTTTATGGGCTCCAAGCACAGATCTATGATCTGCAGAACCAGAACTATGAGTATGAACTAAATTTTATGCGAATGGGTTTGGGTGCTGAGTGCAGGATCTTAGAGACGGGAATGTCCTTTGATACCGAAGAGCAGCTACCATGGAAGCGCTTCGCCAAGGAGTACGTGACCGAAAAGAACAAGGATGAGGAGTAAATCTCCTTGGGTAATGGCATCCCCTTAGCTTGTTCCAAGCTTGGGGGAGTGCCCGGTATTTTTATCTTTAACTATGTCTTTTAGAGTCAAGTAGAGTCGTATCATGTCTAGGGAAGTTATCTTATAAAATAGGTGTTTGCTTTGAGGTCTATCACTCCTTTCTGGAGAGTTATGTATCCGTGAGTGTGGAGTCGTCTATGATGGACTATTAATGAGAAGTCTATTGATCCCTTCACTGCACTCGGTATTCTCTTCACGTAATCGACCTCGTGATGATTCTTATGGGGAGTATTGACCTTATATCAGGTATGTCTTTGAAAACTTTATTTAATCTTGGCAAACATAGCTTTGGTCATAACAACAAGCATGTTATTTTTTCTCAAAGTAGCGACATAGCCAAAACCCTCTTTGTTATTATGCTTGTAGTGTTATGTTGACAAGGAAGACAACTTGATATGTTATGCTTGTTTTAATGTTTATGCTTTATATTGTTTTGCATCCAAGTCATCATCAATTGTCTGTTCTCTCAAAGCCTTTGCTAGCCAAAACCCTGTACTAAGCGGAATTCTGCTTGTACATCCATACCCTGAAACCAGTACCTTCCAGATGAGTCCACTATACCTTCCTATTCGTGGTATTCCTTGGATGTTAAAAATCTTCTGTTTTGTGCCCCTGTTTTAGCTCATGAGGAAGTAGTGGTTAACTCATGACCTTCTTAAGTAGGACAAGTTTTTCCCCGGGATTGCATGTCTAATCTGCAAACCCCTAATACGAGGAGGAACTGGCATGAGTGCGCCCATCTCACAAAAGATAATCACAACCAACAACCCTCCTTCACGCTTTGTTCATGAGAAATCAGAAAACTTTGGCAGTGATAAACAATGAAGATTGCGGGGATGTGATTTTCCCCGTTTGGGAGTCGTTCCTCGAAACTTGTCCAACCTGGGAAGCAATTGAGTTATCTATTAGCATTCGTTGACAAATCATGCACCTCTCAAAACTTGTTTTCATTCTGTTTGATCTAAGGATAGCGCTTGAGTTTTCCCTGCTTGCCTTTAACAAGGTTGTTAGTTCCTTTACTTTTGTGTTGAGTCAGTTTTCCCTACTTCCTCCTTTCCCAAAGAGAACAGACACTTGATGTTGATGAAGATTCATCAATATAATGTTGCATTAAAAGTTTTGCCATGACATATCATTGTTGACATTATCTCTTGATAAGTAAGTTGTTTGTAAAATCCTTTGCCAAGCAAACATCTTCCTTTGTGTTAACATTTGCACTTCATGACTAATAGCTTGTTCTTTCAAAAAGTTCCAAATCATCACTTAAAAATATAAGGAGAAAGAGCAAAGGTAAAAACTTTTAGTTGTCCCTTGACCAAAGGACTTGTTTTCCATGATTTGATGAGTTTCCTTAGCCCTACTTTTGATTATAATTGTTATTACTCTTTCATAAGGGCTTTATGAGTTGGAGATTGCTGTTCAGGATGTTTGAGTTTGGTGAAAAGATCATGATGCTTCTTGTCCGTATTTTATTTATCGACACTTCACTCTCTAAACTTGTGGACGGGTTTACCGAGCTCAGCTTTCGCTTGGGGACAAGCGAGGTCTAAGCTTGGGGGAGTTGATACGTCCAAAATGCATCACTATTTTATATCGTAATTCATCCTTATTCATTGATATATTTCATGTTACGATGATGTTCTTATGTTGTTTTGGCTTATTTTACACCGTTTGCAACTTTCCGGTGCCGAAGCAGTAGACGCAGGATTCAGCGGTAAAAAGTGGATGCTGAGTTGCTGAAGAAGAATACCTCCAAATTGCCTGAAAATCGACCGGGGGTATTTTCTAGAAGAATAACGAAGACTCGCCGAAGAGGGGCCAGAGGGGGGCCACAGGAGCCCTAGGCGGCCACCTGGCGCGGCCCCACCCCTGGCCGCGCCGGGAGGGCGCCTGGAGCCCTGGGGCCACTCCCGGATTACCCCTCTGGCCTATATACTCCTCGTTACGCGAAAAATCTAAAAGAGGATGCCATCACGGAGTTCCGTCGCCGCTCCATGGCGGAAACCTACAGAGAAGAAAAGGGCTCTCCGACGGGCAGATTCCGCCGAGGAGATCACCTCCCGAAAGGGGAGATCATCGCCATCGTCATCACCATCGTCACGGGAATCATCGAGATCATCATCAACATCATCCCCAAAATCAGCACCATCTCCATCACCATCCAATCTCACCTCACAAGTTCATCTTGTGTTGTAATCTGTACTATCTATCCTCTCTACTCTACCGGTGTTGATTACTCCTTTGTGGTGAATGCTATTGAGTTTTGTTGGAGAAATACCATTATGGCCAGATTGTTTATTATATATTTATCACCTCTGATCATGATCTCTTTTATGTCTTGTGAGTAGTTACTTTAGTTCTTGAGGACATGGGAGAAGTCTAGTTGCTAGTAGTCATATGATGTTGAAGTAATTTGTGTTGTTTGATATTTAAGTTGTGTTGTTATTTTCCTAGTGGTGATTAGTGAGTCGAACACTCAACACTTCGCCTTCTTAAGGACCTAGGGGAATGCATTGTGTATTAAGAATGCTTACGGTGGGTTGCCGGAGTGACAGAAACCTGAACCCCAGTTTGCACGCTTTTGCACAAGGGAGTAATGGATCCTTGATCTTATTGTTGTGGTTAGGCTTTGCCTTAATTTCTATCTTGTATTTGCGGATGCTTGCAAGATGTTTAATCATAAGAGTGCACTTATCTTAGTCTAGAAGTTGTGCTAGCATAGATCCACCCACTCAACACTTATCAGCACAACACTTGTTATCGATACGGAGTATAGCGAAATCACGTGACTACCTCTCCATGTGTCCTCAAGAACGCTTTAGTCTTTATAAGTTCAGTTGTCAGGCTTATCCTTTGCACAAAAGGATTGGGCCACTTGCTGCTCCTCAGTGCTATTTACTTTGCTTGCTTTTGTCTTATCGTTGCTTATATCAAAAACCCCTAAAAGTTACCTTTCAGTGTTTGCAGTTATTCCTTGCCTACTGTCGCCTATCAATACCTTTCGCTCCTCGTTGGGTTCGACACTCTTACTTATCAAAAACGCTACAATAGATCCCTTTACGTTGAGGGTCATCAAGCTACGTTTTCTGGCGCCGTTGCCGGGGAGCATAGCGCTATTGGTAAGTGAAGCTGGTAAGGAATTTTTCATATCGTTGCTTTTATTTTGCTGTTGTTGTCCTTTGTCCGTATGTACAACCTAGCTATTGGATCGTTTCTTATGGGGAAACGCCCCACATCTGTGGTGGTTGTACCTCCCCCTACTGAAATTGTGCCTTATAAAATACCAGCTGGTATTATCGATTGTGTCTTGGCTAATCGTTATGCAGGAGATAGACACCCCAGTGAACACTTGCTATATTTATCAAAACTATGTTCGCTATTTAAGCTTGCAGGTGTATCAAAGGAGTTTGTCATGAAGAAATTGTTCTCCGTATCGCTTATAGATAAAGCTTCAGATTGGTATAAGCTTCTCGATAACTCTCATTTGCTTGATTGGCATGAACTTATGTCTCTCTTTTACACCAAGTTTTATCCTCTTCATGAAATTCATCGAGACAGGAATTATATCTATAACTTTTGGTCTCGTGACGGAGAAAGCATCGCTCAAGCTTGGGGGAGATTGAAATCTCTAATGCTCAAATGTCCTATTCATGAGATCCCCAAGGAAACTATACTTAATACCAGCGAGATGTTTTGGATAGATATCTCAAGGTGGATGATTAGTAGATAGATGCAGATGGATTTCGGTCTACTTGTCTTGGCGTACCGCCCATGCTTTTGAGCCTCTTCCTTTCTTTATAGCATAGTTAGCATTGGTTTGCGCACATAATCCTGTCAATTGCCCAGCTGTAATTTGTTTACCTCGCATGGCTATTTTATCGTCTTTTGGGAGAGAGACATCACTAGTGAACATCATAGGACCCCGGTCCATATTTCCAATATTGTTTACACCCACTATCAATTTACTGCTTTATTTACTTTTCCGTTGCTATCACTATCATTATTATCCCGTCCGTTTTATCCTTTGTAAACAACAAGGCCGGAGGAATTGACAACTCCTTTGTACTCGTTGGGAAGCAAAGTTATTTGTTGTGTGTGCAGGTCCAGGTGAAGTAAGCAACCTTAGGTTGTAAACGGCGCCATTGTTCACTTCACCACCTTCTTGTATCTTTTGGAGTCCTACTGGTTCGATGCTAAACCTTAGCATCTTCGCTAAGGGAAACTTGTTGATGTCTACATCTCAACCTTCCACTTTGGGTAACCAATGAGGGGGCGAGAAATCGTACCATCAGCAACAGAGTTCAAGTGCACCTCCTCGAAGCCCTTGTCAGTCCTCCCCCCACTAAGTATGATCTCACACATCTTGTTAAGCACAAAGGTGGACAAAAACAGTTGCCATTTCATGGAGTTCCCCTTTGGTGGACCCTTTGGCTTGGCAGCGTTGATTGTTGACTGCTTAGGTGCAACAACAACAACAACATTACTGACAACCAGCATAGCAGGCACCCTGAAGACATCTGAATCTGGAGGTATATGGTCCTTGTTGAGAGGTTGCGAGTCATCAACATACGATCGTGGGACTTTTCTCTTGGACACTACAATAGCTTGGCTAAAATCTTGCATGATCATGTCCTACAATCGTTGACAGTAAGCATACTACATATCGATCATGCAGTTCAACACCACTACAATTCTATCATACTACCACTCATCTCCAAGAACATAGCACATCTACAATATCGATCACATCAACACATACTCGCTTATCAGAGACTACAATGCTTGGCAACATAGAAATAAGCATGGCATCATCAAATCTTACCAGGATAAGCACTGAATTACCAATAAGTCACCACAAATATCTATCACATCCTCACATACTCACATATCAGAGACTATAATTCTACCACATCACCACATGCTCATAGATCTAGCCCTTAAATATGCTTACAGATCTAATACTAGCACATGCTCATATCACTACTGGAATCTACTGGTTTGCCCGGATAACCTACGGCAAAGGCTTTGTCGTCAGTGTGCCGATGGCAAAGAAGCTGGCAACGATTTTATCGGTGAAGACGTTCTTTAACATTAGCTCAAAATCGACCGATGGCAAAGTTGTTGCCGTCGGCTATGTGGCACGGGCTGACGGCAGCGCGAGTTGACGGCAACGGCGCAAGTTGAGGCCCGTTAGGGGGTTAACGGCAGGCGTTGTCGTCAGCTATCCCCGGGCTGACGACAAAGATTCTACCGGTGGGCCATACGTGACAGAGATGATGCCAACGCTGGCATGTGGGTCCCTTCTTTTCCGTCAGCCCATATCCTAGCTGACGGCAAAGCCGAAAACCTGGGCAAAACTTGTCAACTCCCAGTTGCCAGATTACACAGGTTGCCGCCACGTGTCCTTCTTTGTCGTCAGCACACCGACGGCAAAGGCGTTGCTGTCAGTAAGCTGACGGCAAAGACCCTTTTTGCTTTTTTTTTGTTTTCTATTAATTCCCTGCATTTGCAGAACATAGATACAAACAGCAAAAAAAATTCCCAGACCCTAAACAGCAGTACAAGTGCATCACAAAATGAAAACAACACCAATATATATAAAGTGCAAACAAGATCACAAAGTATCACATTACAAAAAGAAAAGCATCACAAGTGCATATCACTAAAACAAGTGCATTACAAAGTACATCACAAGTGCATCACAAAGACTACATGAGTAGAGTTCTGGAACATCCATCCATATGCCATGTTGCTTTATCAAAATCTGCATAATGAGAAGAAGAAGCAGAATCTAGCGATAAGCAATTAGAAGAATACAATAAGAAAGAAGTAATCTAAATTAAGCTAAGCAATTAGAAGAAGAAGAAGAAGATGGAGATAAAGAAAGAAGAGAAAAAGGAAGAATAAGAAGATTTGTTCTTCTTATTCTATCTTTTTCTCCTCTTTCTTCTTCTCTTCTTTCTTCATCTCTTGTTTATTCTTCTCTTCTGGTTTCTTTTTAAACTTTCTAAAGTAATTATGTCATTTTTGAGCTCTAATATCAACTAATTATGCTATTTTTTGTGTTATCAAGTAATTATGTCATGTTTGTACCAAATAATCAAAGTCTATATCATTTTTTAGGTAAGTAAGCTAATTATGTATTTGTTTTGCCTAACTAGAATTTACTAAGCTAACTAAAGCATGGCATAATCTAAATAGAGCTAACCAATAAGAAGAATAAGAAGGAGAGGAATAACTTACCGAAGGCCAAGTCACGGAGGAGAAACACCATCTCGGTTGGTCGTCGGGTTGGTAGGGCTCTCACCAAGAGAAGTATCAGGATCGTGGGATGCAGCTATGGAATGAAGCTACAATAAGGCAAGAGTTGAAATATGTGGTTAGCATGGCGACAGACAATGGTATAAGACCGTGCAAGGTTGGTCATTGAAAGAGAACTCACCGTTCCCTCCGAAGAAGGCATCGGCGGAGGGGGCGGCAAACTTGGCTTCTCACACATAGCTTGCAAATTAGTTTTCGAGGAGTCAAAGAAATAGTCTTGCTTCTCACACATAGCGTTGCTTCTCACACAACTGACTTACCGCAACGAAGTCGTGCATGGCCTTCGCATGGGCATTATTGCGGGCCCTCTCCTCCTCAAGCAACCTTTGTATATTTCGGTCCCTCTCCTCCAACAAGAGTCGGGTGGCCTCCCTCTCCTTCTCAAGTGCGGCCTACAACCACTCCTAAAAAGGAATCGCCATCATCCATCCAGGGACAAATGAACGAAAGAAATAATGAAGGAAAAATAACCTCGATGGCAAGATCAACTGGCCTCGCGCGTTGCCGTATTACAGGAGCCGAGCTCGTTTGCCTCGGGAACCATACCCTCATCGGGCAACCGCACTATCCCGGTAAAGTGCTCCCTAAGCAAAGCACCAAGGAGGCAGTTTGGATTCCGGGTATTTTCCGGGTAATTCCACCCCCTGCATAATGAGAAGGAAAATACATTAGCTACTTGGTGAAACATAATGATATAAGGTACACAATATATATCAACTTACTTCTCGCCATCTGGCGCGATCAACGCCCTATGCTGGAACTCCAATCGGTCCGGAACTCGTGTCATACTACGTTGGTAGACCGACTTGCTGGCAGACGGACTTTGCCTCTCTCCCGCAGCCTCCGCCTTAGCCCCCTCATCCTCCGCCTCAACCCCCTCGCCGTCCCCCCAACTCCCCAATCTTCGTGTGCGGGTGTCTTCTCCTGGACGGGAGGATCCTGCATCGGTGTCGGCTCCTGGACGGGAGGAACCCGCACCGGTGACACCCTCGTCTGCAGGGGTGAAGTGGCTGAGACTGAAGTAGCTGAGGGTGGTGGCGAATGGCTCCTATCAGCATGCCTCCCTCTCCCGCGACCACCTCCTCTGCCTCTCTTCTTTCCCCCTCCTCTCCCATGACCGGGCTCCTCGGCAAAGCTCTTCAACAAATCTCTCCGTAGCTTCCCAGGTGCTATCCTCAACTTATCCCCGCCTGCCATCTCTCACCACCTGCAACGATAAATAGTTAACTAATTAGTACAAATTCAAGGACAATAATTAAAAGAACAATAATTAAAAAAGAATTGAATAATTCAACAACAATGTTTGGATGCATATAAAGTACTAATAGTCGGGATCATCTGTCTCTTCTCCATGGTCAATTGAAGCATAATCATCATCAGTATCACACGTGTCGTCATGAATGCCATCGTCATCGGGTTCAGGGACATCATGTGGAAGGATTTTTTGTAACCGATCAAGCATTGATAGCGCATCCGCATTGGTAACCTCTTCTACTTCCGCTTCTTCCTCATCATCACGTGGTTCTTGTTCCTCCGTGTTCAGGGTGGACGTAGAGCACTTGCGGAGACGACGTCTCACACCATGTGATTCTTGGAAGAATTCTCCATTATATGTTATTGGGTCAATTTGAGGTTCATAATCGTCTACACTTGGGGGAGGTGGTCTAAGATGTATGGGCCCATCGTACACAACATACCAACCTTCCAGGTTCTTAACACTTTGACGACTGTATGGCAGATAGAAAACTTGGGTGGCCTTTTGAGCCGCAATATAGACATCGGGACCGCTTAACTGCCTGTCTTGTCAAATTTCGACTTGCCCAACATGTTCATGAGTCTGTCTTGTCTTAGTAGGATCGAATCAATGACATTTGAACACAACAACGTTCAGAGGAATTTCACCATAATAATGAAGTTCGTATACTTCTTCAAGTCTTCCATAATACTCGACACCTCCCTCGCGTATAGCCGAGACACTGGAATTGGTTGTTTTTCGACCAGGCATTGAAAGCTCTTTGCTAGCAGTACGAAAGCGATACTCGTTGATGTCGTCATTCTGAAATGTACGGACCTTAAAGTCAAAACCATTAGCTATTTGTCTCAATTCATCCTTGACTTGCTCATCTGAATTAGCCTAGAAGTTAAGAAAAGATTTGGTGTGTTACTCACAAGTAATAGCAACAAAGGAAATCACCTATTATATATATAGGGTAGGTACCGTTTTTTTGAAAGAAGAGATGAAACCGAGATAGTCGCCTCCTATCTTTTCAAGAAGTTCATACTCGAGAATGGATTCTTTTTCGATTACCATTTGAGAATTGTGCGACGTATCGACTGTATCAATTAATAACAGTTGTTAGATACAGAACTTGTTAAAAGTTGTGAAACAATGTACCGAGCACTTACTCGATGTACGGCCGAACTTCTGTTAAGTTGTTCAATATATACATCGTTAGTGTGCGCCACTCCTCGATGCACAACAACTGTGGTTTACCCACACTAGAAGGTGCGAGCCTCCCTTTGAAGAGGCTGAGATTGGATTCACGTCGTTTGGGGTCGCCAACATTGTACCAAGGCTTCGGATTATGTAAGCTGGGAATAATGGCATCATAGTGTGTTGTTACGAAGTTTGTCGCCTCCTAGGTAATGAACGCCTCGGCCATCGATGCTTCAATTCTACGTTTATTTTTACATTTTTCTCGAAGTGTCTTCTGCATTCTTTCAGTTGCGTAGCACCAACGATTTTGCACAGGGCCACCCAATCTTGCCTCGGTCGGGAGATGCAAAATCATGTGTTGCATCGGATTAAAGAATCCAGGTGGAAAAATCTTCTCTAACTTGCAGAGCAACTCAGGGGCCATCTCTTCCATTTCATATATCACGGGACGCGACAACTCTTTAGCACAAAGAACACGGAAGAAATAGCTCAACTCTGCCAATACTAGCCATTCAGCCGCGCAACATCACCGGCATTATCCTCTCAAGCCATATGTGCCAATCATGACTCTTGAGCCCAAAAAAATTCATTTTTTCAATGCTCGCTCCCCTCGCTAGATTCGCAGCATACCCATTGGGGAACGACAACTTTTTTTGCACCCAAAAAAGGATTTCCCTTATTGCTCCCTTCTCAAGATTGTACCAAGCAGGTGGTTTGGACCAATTTTTCCTTCCTTTCGGTTGTCACATGTTTAGTGATTTCCTATCACACAGAGTCTCCTGGTCAACTCTAGCCTTTGTAATGTATTTTCCCTTATCTGTGCCAAAAAATGTGCCAAGAAGGGCCTCGGCGATATTCTTTTCAGTGTGCATCATGTCAATGTTCTGTGGAAGTAAGAGGTCTTCGAAGTAGGGGAGAACCCAAATGCATGGCTTGTGAGTCCAGGCGTGTTCCTCATTATAACCCAAGAAATACCCTGGACGGTCTGAATCAGGCTCCATAGATTTTAACTGTTCATGTGTATTTTTGCTCCCGTCAACGCAGGTGGTGCCAAGTGTTTGACAGCTTTACCTTTCGTGAAATTCTTCTTGTCATTTCTGAATGGATGGTCCAAAGTCTAGAACTATCTATGCAAGTCAAAGCAGGAATACTTGCCACCCGCTGGCAACCAATGAAACTTAAGAGCTGCCTTGCATTGTGGGCATGGGAACCTTCCATGCACACACCACGCAACAAAAAGCGCAAATTCCGGCAGATCATGCAACGAGTATTGGTACCAAACATACATTTGAAAGTTGTCTTTCTTAGATGTGTCATATGTATTGACCCCATTCACCCAAGCTTCTTTCAAGTCATCCATCAGCGGTTGCATGTACACACTCATATTCTTCCCCGGATAGTTTGGCCCTGGAACTATCAACGTCAGAAATATGTGCTTTCTTTGCATAATGGATGATGGTGGAAGATTGAGGGGAATGACAAATACAGGCCAGCAACTATATTGGGTAGCCGTCATACCAAAAGGATTGAACCCATCAAAGCCGATGGCGATTCGGCAATTCCTTGGCTCTTTAGCTTTTTCCTTATGTTTATGATCGAATGCCTTTCATGCGTCACCATCCGAAGGGTGTACCAACATCGGATCTCCGTTTTCATCTAATTCTTTCCTAATTCCATGTTTGTGCCATGTCATCTGTTTTGTTGTTTCTTCGAGCATGTAAAGTCGTTGAAGTCTTGGTAGGATCGGTAGATACCATAGAACACTCACGGGGATTTTGCTCTGCGTCTTCTCACCTTTACCGTTTTCTACCTCAACATATCTAGAGGACTTGCAAAATGGACAATATGTTTCGTCCGCATACTCTTTCCTAAATAAGGCACATCCTTTCTCACAAGCATGTATCTGCTCATACGGCATCTTGAGTGCACTAAGGATTTTGTCTGACTCGTATAGGTTTGAAGGCATAATATGACCTTCGGGTAGAAAGCGCCCAAATAGGGTCATCATTGAGTCAAACTGGTCTCTTCCAATGTTGAATTAGGATTTCAGAGCCATTGCTTGTACGATGGCATCTAGCTGAAAAATCTTTGTGTGCTCGTGAAGAGGACGTTTTGAAGACTCCAACATGGCCTAGAAGGCCTTCACAGATTCCTCCATCTCTTCGTCCTTGTTCCGAGCATCATCGAAGTCATTCACCATGTCTTCAATCCCTGTACCATAATCGTCGGTGCGCCGACGCAACACTTCGTCTCTGTTACGTTGGGCCGACCGACTCACCATGAAATGTCCACAAGGTATAGCCGGGAGTATAACCATGCATCTGCAGGTGTTTACCCATTACTTCCTTTGTATGTCGCGAATAATTCTTGCACTTAGTGCAGTGGCACCATGTTTTTGGCTGGCCTTTAGAAAATGTTGTTTGCAGGAATTCATAGGTTTTTCTCAACCATTCATCGGTCATCTCTCTCTGACTAGGGCGACCGGTGTACATCCATTCACGATAAGTCATTCTGGCAAGCTATCTATATAGTATCCACATATAAACAATATAAATAATCACTTCATCAAGTATGTCAAATTAATTATGGTCATTTATTAATTATGGTTAATACATTGGGATGCACGGCATGTACACCTACCAGCTACTAGGTAAAGATGGGTCCTAATCCCACTCGAGTATGTGTAGATTGGGTCATTTCCCATGCTCTGCTCTTGATCCAACGCAAAATTTCGGCAGCACCTCCGCGTTGTTCTCCTAATACACGTCTCGGCAACTAACCGAGAGGATGTGTACCCGGAGAACAACAAGGAAGCGCTGTCGAAACTCTGCGTCGGATCCGGAGCAAAGCATGGGAAAACGACCCAATCTACACATACCCGGGCTGTCCATGGATAACGTTGGACAATTCGAAAGAATCACCGTTATAAATATGCAAATGCATGCATATTTATAACCGTAACCCTTTCGAACGGGAGACGCATATTGGTTACGCAAAGACTTTGCATTTCAATACTAAAACTACCTATCTAGATAGTGTCATCGGCACGAAGGCCGGAACAGAGGAAAAATAAAGGGGGAGGAGGAGGAGGTCGTCGAATGTGCTCACTCTCGAATACAGGGGAGGTCGTCGAAAACCAAACACTCGCGGGGAAGCTACTGCACATTTAAATGCAATCAATCAACACCAATACGCACTCGCGATAACTAATCTAACTAATACTAACATCTAATTGACAACTACATTATTAAAAGTATAAAGCTAATTAAGGTGACTACTATAAAGCTAATAATTCTTCTTCTTCACATCTCTTCTTCTTTTTCTTTACTCTTCTCTTCTTCTATTTCTTTTCTTCTTATTATTTTCTTCTTTTCTTCATTTTTCTCTCCTTCTTATACCTCTTTTTCCTTTTCTTCTTCTTCTCTTAATCTCCTTCTCCTTCTTATTCCTTTTCCTTTTCTTCTTTTTATCTTCATCTCCTTCTCCTCATTCTTCTATTATTCTTCTTCTCTCCATCTCTTTCTCCTCTCTTTATCTTCCTACTTCTACTAACTAAGTACTATAAATCTACCACTAATAAATCCTATTGTCTAAATACTAACAACTAACTAATTCCTATATTCTAAATAAATTTAATAACAATTAACTTCTAATTGCTAACTAAATCTTCTATATACTTATAACAGATATAACTAATATAATAAAAATCAACTACTAAAAAATAGAAAACAGGGGAGGGGAGTACCTCCCGGCGAACAGAGGAGGTGGCAGCGAGAAGGAGGAGGACCGTGGCGGCGGCGAGGAGGACGAGGATCGTGGCGGCGGGGCGACGGCGACTTGGGCAGGGCGACGACAACGGAAGCTCGGGCACGAGGGCGGCGACGGCTCGGACGCGGGGGCGAGGATGGATCGGGGTGGGGGCGGGAGCGTGTACGTGGGCCTCGAAGGCGGCGGCAAGGACGGAGACCGGGGCGACGACGGCGGCAACTCGGGTGCGGGGCCTCGACGGTGGCGGAGGGGGCGGCACGGGGGCTCAGATGCAGGAGGTGGGAATAGATCGAGCGGGGGCTAGGTCATGGCCACGCGAGGGGATAACCCTCGACTTTGTCGTCAGCCGGCTGACCGCAAAGACAGCCGTTAGGCTTTGCCGTCAGCTAGCTAACGGCATAACTGGCCTCCGTTAGGCGGGGCTCAAATGTGGGCAAGGAACCCTCTCTATGTCGTCCGCATGGCTTTGCTGACGGCTTAGAACTAGCTGACGGCAAAGCCTGTATATGCCGTCAGTCTATCCTATGTCCTCAGGTTTTTTTCTAGCTGAGGGCAAAGCCTCTTTGTCGTCAGCCCCGTGAAAATGCTGACGACAAAGCTCAAAGCTGACGGTAAACTAGGTTTTTCCAGTAGTGTATATCTAAGCATGGGAAATCTTGGAGAAGGATAAGAACTTACAACCATGGGTGAAGCCTCTTTGAGGCATGGAAGAGGTCGAAGAAGAGGATGAGGCAAGTGATGACCCAAAAGTATAGGGGGTCATAACAGTCTTCAAGGGAAGTGCTTTAATCCAAATGTATTGATTCGACACAAGGGGAGCCAAAGAATATTTGTAAGCCTTAACAGTTGAGTTGTCAATTTAACCACACTTAAGAAATAGCTTCCTTTCAACAATATATTAATAGCATAGTAATTTTATAGCAATAGTAGCAGCAAATGACGGTGTGCTATACTGGGGGGTGACCCACAGAAGGCCTAGTTAGACTGCCGCACGACCGAAGGATCCCAGATGACTCACCAGTATAGGGGATCAATCATATTACTTTCGATAAGTAAGAGTGTCGAACCCAACGATGAGCAGAAGGAATTGACAAATGGTTTTCAACGAGGTTTTACTACAAATGCAGTAAAGTAGTGGTGATAGATAGTTTATAGTAATATGATTTGTAAATGAGTAGCAAATAATAAAAGTAACAAAGTGCATCAAGTGGACCAATTCTTAAGAGTGATAAGGATAAGTCGGTGATTCTTCTAATAGTGAAGAAAATGTTCCTAAGGACACACGAGAACTTATAGCCAAGTTGATTTCACCATGTTTATCAATCGTACGCTCTTTGCTTTGATAAGTGTTGTGTGGGTGGATCAATGCTAATCTATTGTCCTTACTTGGAAATACACCTACTTATGATTATATTTTCCATGCAAGCATCCACAAATACAAGATAAGTAATTAATACAAATCTAACCATAGCATTAAACATAGGACCCAAAATAGCCCCTTATGGATTAGTTCAGAAACTTGGGCTAGGTATCATGGCACCACTAGAGGAGGAACAACACACCATAATATAAAAACACTATTAAACAGTGATCAACTTCACATGACTACTTGAAACAACATTTGCATGTCCTCAAGAACCAAAGGAACTACTCACAACTCATAATGGTGTTCATGATCAAGGGGTATAAATATATGTTTAACATTCTGAACATAAAAACCTTCCACCAATAAAAACCCAATAGCATCAACTACAAGTTGCAATCAACACTATGGAAACACCTCAGGTACCAATCCGAGGTTTGAGACAAACATTGGTTACAAAGGATGAACTAGGGTTTGGAGATGAGATAGTGCTGGTCAAGATGTTGATTGAGATGATGACCCCCCCCCCCCCTCGCCCCGAAGAACGGGGTGTTGGTGACGACGAAGGCTTGGATTTCCCCCTCCCGGAGGGAAGCATCGGCCCGTCGGAGGGCAAAAGTGCTCCGCCAAGGTTACGTATGATACGTCTCAAACGTATCTATATTTTTTATTAATCCATGCTTATTTGTGTGACTTTTCTATATGTTTTGATCCACTTTCATATCATTTTACAACACATTTGGGACTAACCTATTAACCCAGTGCCCAATTGCCAGTTTCTGTCTATTGTTTGTGCATCGCAGAAAAAGGTGAAACTCAATATTGCCAAAAAATTCAAGAAATTCTTATTTGTCGGAAGACTCCACAAGCCCGAAAGACACCCGGGGGGCACTCCCTGTCCAGACGCCCTGGTGGTGCGGCAGGGAGGGGCCGCGTCCCCTGGCCGCCTGGCCAGGTGGGGCTACCCCCGGTCCCCCTCTTTCACCTATTTATTCTCCGTTCCTAAAAAACTCTCGAGGCGGACTCTATTTTACAGAAACCTTCTCTATTCCACAGTCGTCGCGATTACCGGATCTGGAGCTCCAGAAGTTATGTCCCGGCATCCTATCGGAGGGAGGATTCATCTTCGGAGGCCTCTCCATCAACCATGCTTGCCTCCCGTATGAGTCGTGAGTAGTTCCACCTTGGACCTAGGGTTCATGTCAGTAGCTAGATGATCCATCTCTCTTCAATCTTGATATTCAATGTTTAGTCTTTGTGAGCCGCCTATCATGACCAATGCACCTATGGTGTAGTTACCATGCTTTTATTTGTGCTTGTTAGGATCCGATGGATTATGAGATTATGTTCAAATTGTGGAGGTTATATATTTGATCCTATTTTACATTTTGTTCTTGATTATTCTTGCATGTTCTCCGTTGTAATTTATTGCTTTGGTCAAGTAGTAGATTGTGACTCCAAGAGGGAGCGTTATGCTAGATAGTAGGTTCAACTTAAAATGCCGATGATTAAAACATTATGGCACTATGTGACACAAGAGATGGTCGAGTGAACCTTGTGATATGAACCAATACATAACTTGTGCATCCTACTTGGTTCACTCGCTCCATCCCTGGAATCGCTTGTGTGTGTCCAATGTAATAAGTATGAGGCACAAATAAGAACAAAAAGAAAAGAAGAATGTTGATGATTAAAACAGATTGTGGCACTATGTGGCCGTCGGGATGGTCATGTGAGTTGTGATATGCACAAATACGAATCTTGTGCATCCTACTTAGCTCACACAACCTATGTCAGTGGTGCTTGTGTGTGTCCAATTCAAGTATGAGGCACAAATACGAATTATTTTTCTCCGTTTTTCAAAACGTCGATGATTAAAATCGTTGTTGCACCATGTGACAACAGGGATGGCCCAGTGAGCCTTGTGATATGCACAAATAGAAATCATGTGCATCCTACTTGGCTCACTAGCATCGTCTGTTGCTTGTGTGTGTCCACTGTAAGTATGAGGCACAAATCAAAATATTTTTTATGATTACCTTTGTCCTATTTTAGAATGGAAATGATTAAAACAGATTGTGGCACTATATGACCGCCGGGATGGTTGTGTGACCCTTGTGATATTCACAAATACGCTTGTGCATCCTACTTGGGTCATGCGACCCATCTCGGCGATTACTTATGTGTTTCTTATTTAAGTATGAGGCACTATGTAAAATTACTTTTCATGATTATTTTTCTCCTTTTTTAGAATGCCGATGATTAAAACCGTTGTGGCACCATGTGACAACAGGGTTGGTCGAGTGAGCCTTGTGATATGCACATGTACGAAACTTGTGCATCAACTTGGCTCGCTTGCTCCATCCCTGTAGTTGTCTGTGTATGTCATATGTAAGTATGAGGCACAAATCAATTTACTTTACATGATTACTTTTGTACTTTTCATGACATGTGTTGACTTTTTAGTATTGATCGACGATTAATTAATCATTTAAATTATGAACACAAAAAATGTATGACGATCATAAGATCCCGGAGTGTGATGATGACTCGGGTCAGTGCGACCATCCTGTTTTGGACGAAGAAAAATACTTCTCCCTCACGCTTAGTCGGGTTTCAAAAATCGTACGATATGCAATTTTAACGATACATTTTTCTTATTTAAGCATGCGTGATTTAAATTTTTGTTTTAACGTGTAATTTGGTTTTTATAATTCAACTGGTGCATCCCCTGCTATGCAAGACATCACGGCTGTAACAAGGTCAATTTATATTATTAGGAAGAGAATGATAAGAAAGAAGTTAAACTTAAGACGAAACATGGTTTCGTTTTAAAGGTTCGGATCTTTAATGAACCAAATGTCATATTTTTATTGTCCAAATTAGTATGCACTATGCAAAGCATATGCAATTTAGGAGGATATGAAAATAACCTTCGATGTTGGATTTCATCGCCGAGGCACGGATAATTTTATTGATGAAAACATTTGGATGGTAGTGGGCGACAGGATTCCAGTTCTATCTTCATGTGAGTTTGTTAAACAAATTTGCTAATTCTACAACTTATTTCATTGGTTCCAAAGGTTCACAACTTATTTGTAATTGTCAGCTTATGACTTTGCTACGAGCGATATACGAAAGATGGTAGATAATACATATTATAATCATGGCTTAGAGCTAACTATGGACGAACAAGATGTTTTATCGACGTTCTTGAAAATTTACGTATGACTGCGGACTTCTTTAATGCTGGTGCAGCTTATACATCATACGTGTCATTTGTCCTTGAGCTGACCGGGGATCAAATTCATGAAATTAGCTTGGTAAGATTTTTACTATCATGACACTAATCCATCTTTTTCAGAAATGCATTCTTATTAAGTATACTGCATTGCTAACTATGTTACTATGTTCTTCAACAGAGGCTCCCGAAAGATGTTGTGCCTAGTTCGATGTGTGACAGAGGCGAACTCACAATTGTTTGTGCACATCCATGAGCTGAATCTTTCAAACATGACTACTCGTGGAAAAAAATGGCTGCCTAAGAATCAAAAGATTGTGGTTGAGAGAAAACCAAAAGTTGAAGACAAGTTGTTCTCTATTCTACTAGTCATGTGTTTGGAGTAGGTCCTAACTAGTAGTAGTGAATGTGAACAATTAGGTACTCCCTCCATTTCCAAATATAAGGTGTATAGTTTCTTTTGAAAAGTCAAACTTAGTTAATTACGACCAGATTTGTAGATAAATATATCAACTTAAATAATACCAAAACAATATTATCTGATTCATATTGAAACATATTTTTATTTTTATTTATTAAATATCATGGATGTTAATATTTTTTGCTATAAATTTGGTCAAAGTTAAGAAAGTTTGACTTTTTAAAGAAAAATATACACCTTATATCAAGGAACGGAGGGAGTATTATACTATGCTCGAAAGTTTTTTGTTGTTATCGTGACATATTTTGTTACTTGCACTACTAGAAAAATAGCATTTGTGTTGGATCATGATCATGATGATCGGTCAGACTATTGTATGTGTATGATATGATGAGTTATAATGGGACTATTGTGTGTATGATATGATACATACTATTGTATAAAACATGTACAAATACGAAGAAAATACGCAGGAAAATCAATAAAAAAAATAACAGTAGCGCTGGATGGAGGACATGCGCTACTGCTACCTTTGAGTGGCAGTAGCGCGGGTTGCCTTGCGCTACTGATAAGTATTAGCCGTAGTGCCCTATCAGTGTTCAGTTGACACGATCATCATGCGCTACTACTAGGGTTTTCCCTAGTATTGCATGGTGATCGCCACGGCATGGTATTTATGAAGCAACGCAATGCAAGAGTGTTCAGTCGACACGATCATCATCTTTCCCCTTCAAGGCCGGTCCATAAGATCTCCAAAAGATTCCAGATGAAATGAAAGCTTTGAAACAGGCATGTGTTGGTGGGGTGGGGCTAGCTAGATTTGTGAGAGAGTAGCTTGTGGTATTCTTGTGGGTGTCTGTACTATGTTGGTGTTCGCATAAGATGTAGTTCTTGCTTGTGTATTATCCTTTTACCTTCTAAAAAAATACGGTACACCAAAAAATAGTACACGAACTCCAATTTCACAAGGCAGGGCGAAGAAGAGAACCTATTCATAAGGCTGAGAAAATTATCTTACTACCGAGAGAAGATATCACTACTCCAGTAGAAAAAAGATATCACTATTCCAGAACTTAGAAGAATGTGTATCACATTAACTTGATGCACAATTGCACATAAGAGAAGAATGTGCAATAATGTATCTCTTACTTGGAACCGAAGGAAACCAGCATGGCACCATTTACCCTCGAACAAACTCAGGAATGGAGTTCTCAAAAACCTTCTTCTTTCTAAAAATGGGGACAGCAATTTTGCATAACACAACATATTGATGCACATTTATGAAATTTTTGAGAAATTTTAGAGTTGTGTAATCTGGTAAAATCCTAAGCAGCACCCACCATTGCCTGAACATTTTCTATATATGTAGGGTCACACCACCTTAAGTGTGCAACTCTCCAAAGTCCTAAAATGTACAATAATAGGTGGATCATGTTGAAATTTCCAATGCATCAGCCTATCAAGGGCAAGCAAAACCAATGAAACAATTTCTGTAATCGCCACGCATGATCACCTATATGGCTATATCATTAACAAAACTGCAAAGAAGTGTACAAGCAAGTAGAAATGACAAATATAGCAACAATTATAGCAACTTGTCCACCATTACTAATTATTCTCTGTCCACACAATCCAAAGAAAAACGATACAGCAGATACAAAATAGACAACTCGTAAAGCACACGTTTTTTTTTACAACTCTACACCATCACCATCGGAATAGGCGCGCAGGAAAACTACATCACGGATGGCAACACCTGATAAACTCTACAAGTTGACGATATGTCGAACCTTCTTGCAGCAAAAACCACCTTCTGAACTTAGAAGACCGTGTGCAGATACATGATAGTAAACAGCTAGTGAACATAAATGACAACAACACAGATTCTGTGGCACCGCAGATTGTACATCTCTCACCTCCTAGAGATGGCTCTGGAGATTCTCTTACAACAGGGACTGGTCCGAAGGGCTTCTTCATGAGGGCGGATTGCTTCCACTAGGGCATTATGGAGATGACCCTGTCAAGAAAAACGATAGTAAGGTAATGCTGAACAATATGCAAGCTGTAATTCAATGACGTGCTTCACAAATTGATATGGATAGAAACACTCACCCTGCTGTTAACAAGGGCGGTGTGAATGACGTAGTTTGCAAAAGGGTCTTGCAGCAGTTGTTCAAAATGAGGCACTGAAATTAAGTCAAACACGATGGCAGCTTTGTCTTCATCAGAGAAGACCTTCAGGCATTTCTCCACCACATTGCTACTGACTTTCTGCTTTGAGAGATAAACATAACTTCCTGCAAACTGAGTTGCCAGGCGTTTATTTGCAGTAGGAATCTTCTGGTCTAAGACATACTGTACCACATAATTCCTGAAAGAAGGGGAAATATGTAAGAACTTTAGTTTATAGAATTTAATATAGTTTACGTGTTGCTAAACATCTGCTTGAAAGAAAATCAAGCTAGGGGCTGTTTGGATTATTACTAACTTTGCCACAACTAACCTTAGGTAAAGTGTGGCTACCACAAAAGTGTGGTGAACAAAATGACCACCACAAAGTGTGGCAAGGTGTGGCAAAAAAATAAGTCTATGACATGTGGACCATAGTACTAGTAAAGTGTGGCAAGCCACAAGTGTGGCAATGAACCAAACACAAGCCAAACATGTTGTGGCATGACTAAGGTTAGGCGTGGCAAGCTGTGGCTGGGAACCAAACAGCCCCCTAATCTCATGATAGAGAAGTGAAACACATGATGGTACTGAACAAAAGATAAATCTGGTTGGGAATGCATCTAACTCTCAGATTAGACAAGGGAACAAGAAACAAAATCAAAGCATGCAAGTAGTTATTCCAAGAAAGATTCGGTTCATGTACTGATAAAATCTCTACAAGTTGGACAAGTTAGCACTATTTTGCAAGAGAATAGGAAAAAACATAATGCAAGAATGCTCATTTGTAAATAGCACGAAGTATAAGCAACTAATTAGGAAGGGTGGGTTTACCCAAATGGATCTTGAGCAAGCTGAAAGGCATGAGCACACACTTCCACAATTAGCTTGGCCTGATATTCACCACGTGCACTAGTTATGCACTTTTGTAAAACACAGCAGCCATGGCGATGTATTGCCATTTCAAAACAATGAGTTGCAGCAGCCTCAAATATGAACTGTCCAAAGAGAGTAAAATAAATACATTGAGAATTTGAGACAATAATAAGATCACTGCATAAGTCCACACATTTGCATAGAGAATTCTACAACACTACTACATTTTCTTGAGATGTTCTGCTATCACTTATGACATTTAAAAAGTATCGCCTTGGTACTTTTTCTCTCTAAAATTTAGAGACCTTGAACTATTAAAAGTTAGCAAGGCCATCATACTCGTTCCATCCATTGGATCAAATCTAAGTGCAGAATATACTTGTATAAGGTCTGGTTTAACTTTAACTTCATGATCAATATATATATATTCCCATGTAGAAGGAACCTTACCATAGCAAATGTTCCTACTGATATTAGTCTTATGGGTTCTTCTCCAACAAAAGTTACGTCCACAAATATGTAAAAGACAGTACTTCCAAGAATAAAGGAAGTAAATGATATGATAACCAAAGTCAACTATAGGGAGAAGCTCAAAGGGGTCAAACGCATCACCACCATTCAGACGATATTGCAAGAAAATGGTTCTCTAGAGAACTTATAACACTAGTAAGTTAGTAAAGCATGATCATAATTTGGTTTTGGTTTATTATAGGACGTGTAATTTTTTACTGTCCTAATTTGTTAACTTGAATTAAGGCCATATTTTGGTTCTCCCTAATCATCCAGATCTCATGTATCATGCATACATAAAAATAAGACCTAGATGAACCTGAAGTACATACATTTTGTATATGCAGTGATGCATACGGAATTCAAGATAAGAACTCTAGAACGTACTATTAAAACAGTTACTTTTCACGCAAAAGTTTCTCATCATCAAACAAGTCTCCTGAATATTAACTGACACATATAAACTGCTATTGAAACTCTTTCAAGGATACATTTCTAAGATTATGCATACTGATATACAGGTTTCGTTTTTGTTCATCTGCCAGCAGATTTACATTATGTAAGTAAACACGGCTGATTACAAATTCATAACATGTGTTATAAGTTGAAGCCATGATACTGCTTATTGAGTTTACACACATGTGGAGTATTTTGCACTAGACTGTGCAGGTTGCATGGCAGGTCCACAGAACATAGCTGATAAATTCGCTGTCACGGTACTGATTCTCAAACTTATGGAGTGCATTTGCCGAATAAATGTGATTACTAATAATTGCTCAAAGTGAATTATATGACCAAAAATAGGTAATAATGGCAAAACTGCGCTACAGAATAAATAAGAGTTTGCAAGTACTATGATGTACCTTGTTCTCCTCTGCACCAAAGTTTGACAAGCATTTCTGTATGACATGATTACCATTAAGGTCATTGACAAGATGCATGAAGCCTGGTTGTAGGGCCGAAATAATGAGCACTATCTGCTTCCTGACCTGAACAGTCTCTATCAATTTCTGAACTGCCCGTGTCCTGAAACAAATCACAACAACCGAATCATCACCAATCATTTGCATGCATTTAGTAACAAAAGGGGTTTATATCTTGCAATGTAAGCATCATGGCACACTTCTACTGCATCCAAACTCAATTCACAGCATTCTCAAACCAAAATTTGCAACAATTGGATAGGGAGTCAAATTACTTCTATTGTCAGGATCATAGTGCAGTTAAATTGATCAGTCCGGTTAAGAGAAGGGAAATTACCCATGTGAATTCACAGAGATTCTCATCAGCTTCACAGGGTCCTCCGTCAGCACGGCAATGATCCTCAGCCTCTGATCCTCATCACACACATCAAGAAGCTTCTGTATGAGATAGTTTGCAAACGAGTTGATCATAAGCTCTGCAATGTGGTCAATGATCCCTTCAAAAATGACATCCACGTGTTGCTTTCCTTCCTCAAACTTCTGCTGCAAGAACCGGCATCCATTCTGGTCCTTGGCCATGAAGTAGATGTACCCCTTAACTCCAACCATGTTCTCATACCTCAGCATCCTAGGACTGTCCAGCTCCAGTGCCCTGTTGTTGACATGCTGCTGAAACCTCCTGTCCTTGGCACGGTACAGAACAGGCATGCCCTTCTTCCCATCAAAATTCTGGCCATCCTCGCGGCGAAACGCGTCCATCTGATTATTGTTCATACCACCTTTCATGTACCGATTCCCGGTATGCACAGGCACGCCGTACTCGCAGTGCAGTTTGGGTGAACGACCTGCTCCACCACGGGGGTCGAGGGCAATCGGGCCAGCACCAACGAACCCCCAGTTGTGCTCTGCGGCGGCCTGCCCAGGAAGCATGAATGGCTCGGGGTGAGCATGAGCCGGGTGCACCAGGCCCTGTCCCCAACCAATGCCGGTGCCGTTTCCTGTCCTGTTGTACACGAAGCCGCCCATGGTGGCGTCCATGCCTCTGGGGAGGCCGACGTCCGGCCCGAGTGCGAAGCGATACCTGGCCTGGTCGTCGAACAGGGGCTCGCCGTGAACCGAGGAGCCCGGCGCCCCAAAGTGATAGCCGTAGTAGGCGCCATGCGCCGCAGAGAAATCCGGCGGGGCGTTGCCGATGGGCGGGGCCGGCAAGGGGTGCGGCGCGTCCTCGATGAGCAGGCCGCGGAGCTGGTTGGCCAGCCACTGCTTGTCGGGGTCGTCCACGGCCTGGACCATCGGCGAGGGCGCGCCGCCGGCGACGAAGGGGCTGGACGGAGCCGGGCACACGCGGAAGCCGCCGGCGCCGGCGCCGCCGCCGCCCTGGTGATCACCGTCATCGCGACGGTTGACGACGACGGCGTAGCAGGCGTCGTCGGCGTGGCGCGGCGGGGCGGCGAACCCGTGACGGCGCGGCGGCGCGGCGAACCCGTGATGGCGCGCGGGCGGTCCATAGACGGAGGCGCCCTGGCCGAGAACGGCGGCAGCGCCGGCGCGGTGCGCCTGCGGGGAGGTGACCTGGGGGATCTCGCTGAGGAGCAAGTCCATCTCTCTCTCCTCGGGCCGGTCCTCCGCCTCCACCGCCGCCGCCGCCGCCACCTTCCCACCCTTCATCGGCAGATCAATCAAAGCACCAAAACAAAAACGGAAAAGAGGAGGATCCCCACCACCACCGGGGCGGCGCAACAAGAAACGAAACGGAACGAAAGAAGGGCGGGCGGAAATCGGATCGGATTGCGGCGGAATCGGGAGGAGGGGGGCGATCCGCGGATCGGGAGGGGGGGGGAGCAGGGGTTAGCAGTGGTGCATTGGGGGCGGGGATGCGGAGGGGGGAGGGGGAGGGGGCCGGTGAGGCATGCAAAAGGGGAGAGGGGAGGGGGCGCAAGGTGGGAGGAGGCGGTGGGTTTATATACCCAATTGACTGGGCGCAGGGCTTGGCTTCTCTCTTCTCCCTGCTCTAGCCCACCCAGCTCTTCCCCTCCCTCCCCCGTCCTGCGCTGCGCATTGGTGGGCAGAGGCGACGGACGGGTTGGATCTTTTTCTTTTGTCTTTTTTTCTTTTTACCAACGGAAAATATCATCTTCCTACGTAGTACCCCGCGTCATATCGCCTCGCGCGTCTGCGGCGAATCCGCGGCTCCGGTTTTCCGGATTTTAACTGACGCTCTCTCTTTCTCCCTTTCTTTTGGCACGGGATCTGGGGATTTCAGGGCGATCTTTTTTCAGTTTGTTTTGGCTCTGGTTTCCATTGCTGCTGCTGGTTCGTTCGTCCTCTAAAGTCTGTTCCAACTCCAGATAGAACTTACTCTAGTCTTTTTGTTCTTTGACTTGACTTGATAGGGCCCTGGCCTCTGACGACGGATGAGACGTTTTGTGGTGTGTATATTTTCTAAATGTTCACATACAGTACTCCGTACCTTTTTTTTCTTCATACAATCTTATGGTAGGAGTATCTCGAACTCGATCCATCAAACCTTCGGTAAGGGTTTGGATTGAACTATCCGAATCGGTTTTACCATACAAGGCGACCTTGTATCATCCTTGAACAGATTGATACATCTGTTCGTTTTTCCGTAAATTTGATCCAAACAATGAGGGCTTTGTGAAAAACCGGACGTTAAAAACTCTCGATTACGACATCCTGGCCACACCCAAAAGCCATTCGCCTAAGAAATCCTCATGCGCGCGAAGAGATCGTCGTGCATCCATGGAGATCGTTGGCATTGCATGTCGGTCGGACGCATGCGTGACCGGCCACTGCGGTCGTCATTGACGCCGAGTCAGTGCTGACGCGGACGCTCACTAGAGGGACGTATGGCTTGCCGATCGAGAGTCCCGGTCTCCGCGTCTGTTCAATGTCGGAGAAACGTGACGATTACCCGTCTGTCACCCCGCCGTCAATAAACCAACGCGACGGTTGAAAAACCCACTCCAACGCACTGCATTTAAACCGGTTCCTCCTCTCCCCTACCCAATACTGAATATTTAAACGGATCCTCGCGGAACCGTGGAACACACCAAACATACACGTTCCCCTTTCGTCTTCCTCCACCTCTGCCGAGACTTCGAGCTATATGCTCTTCTAGGATAGAAATCGGCTAACTGACCAAGCAGCATCGATTGCAGACGGCAACTCTCCTCAAGAAAATCGGTGCAACGGTGATTTGGTCGGTCATTACGGGCAGCACCTCTCCTCATCGAAGGTAATGCACACCTGGTTGACTATGACGTGCAATAATCTTGCTCTGATAAAGTGTGGTGGACGAATAGGGACGTCGGGCTCGGGCATCGCTTCATGCTTCGGCCTCACTCTAAAAGTGGCCCACACACGACGATTTGCAAGGATGTCCTTCTCCCTGGTTTGGCATCATGCCTCTTCACCGCCGGTGACCCAATAGATGAGGCAACTTGGTACATAAGACTTTTACGCTGCCCCTTTTGTATCGTCTACCCGGAGCTTCTTCTTCGCCCCGCCGTCATTTCTTCCGATGAACTGGAACGACCGAAATCATTTGGTTTGCACGAAGGTCACGTCTGTCGCCATCTATGTCGATAACCTGAAACGAGCGAACTCGATTGCAAATCATGTAGCTCCTCACAACCAATGTGGACGGGTATCATTGTAGTTTTAGACTAGGTTAAAATTATTTTTATGAAAATCATCCGGTTTGCATAAAATACTTACGGTTTATGTAAATTATATCTGAATTTGAATGAAATTCATTCAAATTTATGTGAATTTGATGTATTTTTGTTGAAGCGGACGGATGCGTCTAGGATTGAAAGATCGGCTCTCGCTTCAGTATCTGCGAACTAGTTCAAAGTGATCCATAGATGGATATGGCGTCCGTTTTAAGAATAGAGTTGGAGATACCGGTCAGGTTCCACTATCATCAAATAGCGAAAGAACAAAGAAAACATACGGTGCCTCTTAAGATCGGCTTGAAACTATATCTATTTTTCGTTTACTTGTTATATAGCGAAGCTGAACTCTTGAGGATGGCACGTTGCATTGTATGGAGAGTGATAATTTCCCACCTAAACTCAATGATGTGTGCCTCATTATTTGCATTAAATAATACTCCAAAAATAACTTATAAACTTACGTGATACTATAGTGCAATTATCTATTGGTAACAATTTTAATGATTCATTTCCAGAAATAACTTGTAAACTGAAATATAATTAGGAAATCGAGGATAGTAGTTTGAAGAAACGATAATGCAACTATAAAAAAATTTAGTTGGATTGAAACAACCTTTTTGGTATAATTCAAACATTATATACTTGGAGACATCTTTTTTCTACGGATTTTTAGATGGTTCCACTATACCACGGTAAAAGGATCAATATAACTCACAAAATGAAAGCTAGTTAAGAAATTGAGAATTGCTGTTTTGAGAAAAGACTTACGTATTGTTCTAAGATATTGATGGTGCGTCTCCTGAACTTTGGCCATCTTTTTTGTTGTTTGACGTCTAGATAGGGTTTCATGACTCTCACGCCTTCTACGTCGTGGGCCGGGTCAGCTAGAACATTAGTAAGTAGAAAAGCGACTAAAACAGAAGCTAGAAGCCCAATGCTTTTACTTCTACTAATGGCAGGTAACTGAAAAACTGCATTACGTTATCTAAAACTTACTGTACGAAACCAATTCTATCAGCATAGTCATAACATGTAAAAACCATAATGAAACATGTAATGGTGGCCACACAAAAATCGACCACACACACAAGTGAAGGTCTTTGGTCTACTTTTTTCTTGCCAAAATGTTTCGAATTGATGACTTTTAAATTTACTATGCAGTGTGTTCACATTGATATTAATTACCCATGTTTTTATTAGGAATCTGTTTTAGAACATATTTTTGCGGAAAGTTTTGTTTTATTCATTTATTCTTCTTGTACTTGGATAACAACGTCATTGTCCTTGTTTAGTGTCATTTGGCCAATCTACTACTGTAAGAGGGATGACACTTGGCAGTTGGTCTAATCCAAATGGGGAAAAGATGTGCAAGACTCCAACAGCTCGGTGTACCGCATGGACACTCTTTCACAAGCTGTTTGCCCAAGTATATGATGTAAGATAGTGATGAATTTTCTAAGGGTTTCTCTCTTTTTGTTCGACGACTTGGCAAAATTTTAATTTTAAAATGTTGTCCTTCATAAGTCTAGCTCTTTTAAGTCCATATTCACGGTGACATGTCAATGGATGGCCAAGAAATGTCATGTCAATATTTAATTGTTATTTTTATTAAGGATTAGGCAATTGCCATTTTCTTGCGGGGTATACGTAATTGCCATTTTTGGGATGGCAAAGATAACAAGCAAGTACTACTACTTTACTGCATTTTTGGGGGAATTAAACATGTGATATGTTAAGAGTCCCAACTTTGTATAGGAAACAATTTTCTTCGATGTTTGTTAGCCATACGATCCTTGGACCGAGCGTCGCATCATACGTTTCCGGTTCTGCATACCAGCATTCAATTTTCACTAGACTAGAGGAATGGAGGAGGATCTAGTACTTCATTGCAGAGAGAATACTCCATGAAGGGAGTACTAGTACTCCTCCATAATTGATGAACCTTAATTGCCATCCATGAAGGGCATTCGATTCAGCTCAGAAACGTTTGGCAAATGGGATTAGTGGAGTGGAAAACAATACAATTAAATTGATCCGAATACTTTCTTCAGACGTGCATGTTGTGAGAGCTTTTTTTCTTGAAAATACAATATCTTTATTAATTTGAAATAACGATTACATAGTCTAAGACCTCCCGCAATGGTAGTATCATAACGACATGATACTAGTGTATGATACTACATTCACAATGCATAGTATCATAGCTTAGTATCATAAGTAGTATTATTTATTGTCATGCAAAACACATAGTACTAGCTTAACATTTATTATAATATTGTATCATAATATGATACTCAACTCTCTCTTTCTTCATTTAATTTTATGTCATATCACCAAAATTGTTTAGTTGGCATGCATGATACTCGCTATGATATTCCCATTGCGGGAGGTCTAAGAGGAAGCGCACAATATGGCTCCTTAAACCAGTCATAAGTCGTAGACATCTCTAAGGGCACTCCCAATGCTTTTATCTTAGCACGTAATCATAGGCGTTTTGCTTATGTGGCATACTATTTAATGAAGAAAAGAGAGGGAGGTTGTATCTTAGATCAACCCTTGCACGTGGCCATATGAAAAAAGCATGGTTAGACCAATCATATTTATGAATGAAGCTAAATCATTAAATAAGATACAACCTCTAAGAAACAATGCATTGTAGGGGTTGTATCTTATGTTTTTATTGATCCTATAATATTGTGTTAAGAAACAATGCATTGGGAGCCCTAAGTTATTTGATCTCGCAAGAATTGAAGACGCCTAGTACATCGAAAGATCAATTTAATTGTTGGTGTGGTTGTCCTAATCGATGGTGGACCTGGTTGATATTTTTTGACTCATTTGTACAAAGTTGATATAAAAAAATGATACGATGCGTTACTTTACTGTACTGTTACAGGTGAATCAATTGCCTTCAACAACTTGATCAAGATAAACCAACAAAAATAAAAGAGGAACGTTTGACTTCCGATCGACGGGTAACCGACTACTCGATTTGTCTCATGTGACTATTTTTTTTCTTATTTTTGGCATTGTTACGTTAAAAATCCAAATCTTAACGTTAAAGCCTCGTCGATTAGGACAACCACACCAACAATAAAATTATCTTTGCGTTCTCTCATGACAACACCGGTTGTACCCCTTATTAGAAAATCTTGATCGAAGAAAGCATAATAAATTTTACAAAACCCTTCGAGGCCTAATCCAATCAACATTTTCAATGATATAGCATTTGGGGAGGAAGGAATATCATAATTGGTCGTAATAGCCCGAATCCCCATAATAATCCGATGGACATCTTGGGCTGTCTCTTCATGGATGAATCTGCGCTTTTCTCATCATAAATACCAAGTGATAATGGCGATCATCTCAAGCACATTTTAAATACCCAAAGTAATAACCTCGCTCGCAGGATCTACTTCATAAACCCTTTGGATAACTTTATCCAAATCAAGAAACCTTAAACCTCTTTAGCTTTTTAACATAGGAAAATCAAGTGCTTTAAGTCTTCATCAACTTCATAAAAACAAGAAGAACATTGAAAAGAAACTTTTACGTGTCTATTAGCAAGCTTAACACGATATGAAAAAATCTAAAGTAATGTGTGTCAAATATTTTTTTATACTTCATCGGACAAGACAATTTCTGAATTTTACAACAATAGGATTGGTTGTGACTTGTCCTATATCCCCTTAGTCCGCTGAACCTTTGAAGCCGAGCTCTTTGCACTAATGGAAGGGCTATCTTCAGCGTTGCAGAGGAGTGATCAACCAATAATTGTAAAAATAGATTCGTCGGTAGAAGTGAAGATGATCCAACAAAAACGAGATGGATAGGTCCCCCTACTCATCCATCATCAGGGAGATTAAGCTTAATCTTTCCTTCCTTGAGACTTGTATTACTCTTATAAATCATATTCAAAATAAAGTCAGCGATAATTTTGCTAGGCTAGAGTGTAGGACAATGACTTCGATCGGCTCTGGACCCTCTTTAGCCTCAGAATTAGCCCTTGTTGATTGTAATTCTGTTGTGATTAAGTAATACAAGTGTTTTTTTTCTTTTGAAGGTTGTAATACAAGTGTTTTCATTCGGAAAAAAAACAATAACAACAATAACAAAATACTAGTACAGTGCATCCTCGGCGACTGCAACGGCGCAGGCGAGCCGCGTCTGGCCACTGCCAAAAACACTGTTTTGATCTTTGTAGAAAAGTTTAACACCGATTACATTTTTTTGGATTTAACCCTTTTATGCAACGCCAACCACTATGACGTTTCCATTACAAAGGAAATGCCAAAGACCTCGGTGTCTGCCCCTGGCGCATCTCCTGGTCGTCCTTCACGCTCGCTCGTTGACCCGCCGACGTGGCAAAGGGGATACGCCAAAGACCTTGGCGTTAAAATTTGTTGATATTCTTGCTTCAGGCCAAACGCCAAGGTCCTTGGTGTATACTGAAGGAACGCCAATGTCTTTGGCGTATCCCCTTTGCCACGTCGACGGGTCAACGAGCAAGCGCCGGAACGACCAGGGGGAGGACGAGGGGTAGACGTCGAGGTCTCAGACGTTTTCTTTGTAACGCAAATGTCATAGTGGTTAGCGTTGCTTAAAAGGGTTAGATTCGAAATTGTAGCTAGGGTCAATTCATGCTAAATTTTGCCGCAAATGTCAAAACAGTGATTTCAGCCTCCGGCACCATGGCGGTTGCAAGTTGCAACGGATACCCTTGAGCCTTGACAGGTGGTGCCATGCCAGGTTGCCAGCGCCACCCGCCAACAATAGGTATGTGGTCAAAACGAGTCGTGGCGCGCACGGGCGTTCCTCCTGGTTTCCCTCCAAATCGGCCTTCCCCACGCCCCATGCAACGTCCTCCGCCACCAGCTCCCTCCCGCCCCCTCGCACCTCGCCGCATCACGCCGGCCTCCCTCCTCCCATGGCGGAGAGGGCGTTCCCGCCGCTCGTGCCCGCCTATTCCGACCAGGCCGCCTTCGGCTCCGCGATCCAGCCCGTCGCCGCGCCGCGCCAGCTCAAGCCGCCGCCGCACAACACCTACGTCGTCAAGGTCCAGAAGGACCAGATATACCGCGTGCCGCCGCCCGAGAACGCCTACCTCGCCGAGCGGTACCGCGCGGAGCACGCCGGCGGCGGCGGCGGCAAGAGCGACGGCTCCGCGAGCCTTCTGCTCACGATCGGGCTGGCGGTGGCCGGGGCGCTGCTCCTGGGCGGCAGCATCTGGCTCTCCGTCGCCGTGCTGCGGCCGGACCCGCCCGGCTTCTCCGTGGACAGGCTCTCCGTCCACAACGCGTCGGCGCAGCACCACGTGGACTACGACTTCTTCCTGACGGCGGTGAACCCGAACAAGGTGACCGCGCTGTGGTACCAGCGCGGCGGCACGGCCAGCCTGCTGCACCAGGGCGCGGCGCTCGCGAAGGGCGAGCTCGGGAGGCCCGAGGACGGCGGCGAGGACGCCAAGGACTTCAAGCTGCTGCTGCACGGCGCCCGCCACGCGCCGCCCAAGGCGGTGGAGAGGGCGCTGAGGGGGTCGAGGAAGGAGGCGCTGGAGCTGGAGCTGGCCGTGCGTGTCCCCGTGCAGGTGCACGTGGGCGCGCTCGGGTTCGCGACCAAGTGGCTGGGCGTGGCGTGCGACGTGAGAACGGCCGGGCTGAGGAAGGACGTGCACATCTCGTCGCAGAGCTGCCGGAGCAGCTTTAAGAAGTGACCGACGCCGGCGGCCGGCGCGGCGCTCTGTACATTGTACATTGTAGAATCGACGGCCCAACAACGGCCAGGGGTGGCGGCGACGACGTGTGGAAGTGTTGTGGATGATGCGTGGGATCGTGCGTGCGTACGTCGCGTGTAAATGTGTTGTGGTGTGCAAATACATACGTGTAAATTGTTACGTACTGTACGTACTGAGCAGAATCTGGGAGTTGTTGGATGGACCTGATTGTGTGAATATCATGGTGTACGTACGTATGGAAGTAGTCATGTCATGGGGACGTTGTTCTTGTCGGTGTCGGCCTGCCGAGAAAGCGCGCGTGAGCAGTTCAGTTGATGTACCGTTGTTTAACGCGATGCAGACGTGTTGGGCCGGCGATCCTGGACTGTGGTACGAAGCGGTGTGTACTCGTACGTACAAGGTAGTACGTACAAGGACGCACGGCTAACGATGCTCCGGTCAGCCTGCCTGCCCTCTCACCTAGGAGGAGTAGGATCGGCCGTCGTCAGTCCAGTCGTCACCATGCTCTACAGTTGACAAGGTGCGCGTCCTCTCGATCGCCGCGTCCTGCCTGGGTGGTGGGAGACGTATGCGTATGCAAAGCCGAGCTGTGCGCAGACAGACATGCGTGCACGGGGCAGGCGATGACCCGCTGGGTTCGTCACGGACGCCGCCGATATTGTGAGAGAGCAAGCGGGGAGGCTTCCCTCCCTCCGGCGGTCCTGTCGCCGCACCATTGGCTGCTCTCTGGACCCTGGTCGTCTGGACAAATTGGCAACGCCATGGGCATCCATGTTCCTCCCTCTCCGCGGAAAACCAAGCGACTGTGGCTCTGTCAAAAAAAAATAGAGAGAAAAAACGACTCCGCTGGGGATCGAACCCAGAATCTCTGGTTTCGTAGACCAGCGCCTTATCCATTGGGCCACGGAGTCCTTGTTGCAAATGCTTTACATTCGCCCTTATATATTTTCATTACATGTGAGAGATTTATATAGATCAGCAACTTAAGCCACGATTTCATCCAGCCATGCACACGCTTTTAATTTTATGAGTTGGATCGTGCACACACTAAACCGAATATTTTTTTTAGAAAGACAATACAAACGCTGTGGTGGATTTTGGCTTTTACCCGTGGGACAGTTCCAATTTAAATTGTTTTTTAAGTTTTGTTAGGGTTTGTGTTTTGTTTCGAAAGATGACATAAAGGTCTCCCCGCCTAGCCCCCATCCCGATGGTGCGTCTAGCATCATCCGTAGACGTGTGGAGGTGTGTTTTTTATGTATCTATCCTTGGTGGATTTATTCGGATCTGGTCGTAGTTTGTCTACGTCCGTCTGTCTATATGTTAAATCCTTCCGATCTACGCTATTCTTTAATGGCGGCGGTTGTTGTTCTGGTGCGCTGGTTCTATGAGACCTTAGTACGGAGACTTCCCGTCTGTGTACTATAACAAGTTCTATCCGGTTCCGGTTAGAAAGGGGCGATGACGGCGACGCGTTCTCGGTTCGCTTCAGTGGTCGTCGCTAGGTGTCTACATATTTGGATGTAATTTTTATTATTTCTGATATTCATATGTACTGCTATGATTGAAAATAAATAGATTGAAAGTTTCTTCGAAAAAATATATATATGTACATACACTTTCTATAAACTAGAAGAACACCCCGCGCATTGCAACAGAAATCTCTATACAAACTCTATGACGTAAATTGAAAGAGCTACTTTGAGAACAATAGTGAGTGATGGTTAGCTTGCATGTTGAGATAAATACCATAAATGCATTTTTATAGAGTTTTGTTATTGGATGACACAGACAAATGATTGGGTATAATAGTTGGTGATGTGGATAATTTACATGTTGAGATAGACATCATAAATATATTTAGTGGGATTTTGATTTATAAAAAATATAAATACACACACAAACATAAAAAAAAATATACACCCTATCTTTATAAGCACATATGAGAGACTGGTCTTCATTGGGTGAATATTAAGATTTAACATAATCACTACACGTGCCTCGTTGTCGATGGATACATCTCATCTCACATATTTTTTAATCTTCTTTTTACAAGGAAAAGGGGAGTTTTATTTTTTGTGAACATTGTTACAATCATGAGGTAGGAGTTTCTCGGTACATGAAGGTACTCCCTTTGTAGCCATACTGCCATACATGACTCAATACCGGAAATACCTTTTGGATCCCGAGCTCCATGACTCCCTTAATTTTGAAAATTAAAAAATGTAATTTTTAGGTTTCAAAAAAGTCTGAAAAAAATACGCACACATACATATGGACGTATATTACTTGTTTGCAAAGTTTCACGGTGAAATATGATTGTATGCAAGCTACACAAAAATGCAAAAATCTTGTATTTCTAGCACACATACTATTCACTATTAAAGTACATGAATTTATCTTTTTTGTGTAGCTCACAGAAAAGCGTATTTCATTATGAAACTTTCCAGACATATGGTATGCACCTCAATGTTCATGCGTATTTTTTTTTTCAAATATTTTTGAATCTCAAAAATATGTTTTTTGATTTTTTCAAAAAGCAGGATCACTGGAGCTCGGGATCCAAAAATCCCCACTCTATATGATGCCAAACAATTTGCAACCCTATTTTGGTCGCGACTATTTTTTTTGGAACAAACCGTTAAAAAGGCACGATGATGCCTCCACGAAAGGTACGAATTTACTTTCGCGAGAGGCATGCCGTGTGTCTCCTAAAAAAAGTCATCTCGTGTGCCTCTAAAAAAAGCACAACTTGTGTCTCCGGTGAAGACACGAACTTAATTTTGGGAGAGGCACATCGCGTACCTCTAAAAAAAGGAACTATCGTGTCTTCTGTGGCGGTACGAATTTACTTCCGCCATAGGCACGCGACGTGCCTCTAACTGCTGAATTTTACACTCATTTGCTGAGTGGACCTTTGGCCCAAAGCATTTTGTAAATTCTGAAATTCTCTTGGTCAATTCATGCATAGCTAGTGGTGGGAACTTTAGTACCACCTCGCTAGTGGAGGGAGAGCCACACCTGTTTATAAGGTGAGCTCCACTAGCACTTGTAAGAGCTTGAGAAGAAAAGCGCTACACGTGCGCTCCTCCTCCTCGCTCGCCTCGCCACACCTCGTCACGACGCGCGCGCGTCGGGTTTCGGGAATGAGCCGAGCCGAGGACAAAGCTATGCGTACGCTTATATTTTTGCAGCTCGGGAAAAATTAATGAGACATTAATTGTAGGACGCGTTAATTATGCTTAATTGGTGCGCCGTTTTCGTGGGCTCTACTCCCACGTCGGCACGTCCCGCTGCGTCTATATAAACAACGCAAACCCTACCTTGGCCGCACCGCCATATGGTTCCTCCTCCTCGTTCCAGATCATTGTGCGGCCGCTCAAGTCTTCTCCATCCCTTCTTCCGGCGTGCACCGCAAGAAGGGACAGCAGGCCTCCGAAACTCCGTCTCTCGAGATCCTGTACGGGAGAGGGGCGATCAGGTTTTTGGGGAGCGCACTCGCGCGACTGCTGACAGCGACGACGACTACTTCTCCGACGACGACTTCTTACCGGACGTCAGCAGCCTCTCCATCAACGACATGGGCGACACCAACACCAGCGGCTCCACACCCGTTGCACCGTACGTGATCTGTTCTTCTGTGTTTGAGATCATGTTGCATGTCGTGTTCCTAGTAATTGCTTTAGATGTGATCTCGTTGTCTACTTTTTTAGTAGATCGCATGGCTAGTTTGATTTGTTTCATTATTGACATGAATTGTTTGTCTATTTCGTGGATTAAATCATATGCTAAATTGCTAATATATTCAACAATCCAAAAACCTGATTATAGGCAATTTACTGCATCTGGCTTACTTGCGTCTATGAAGCCGCCGCCTTTCAAGGGGGTGCACTATAAGCGGTGGCGCACGAGAGCATTGTACTGGCTTCAGTCCATGCAATGCTATGACGCCACCAAGGGCAAGCCCGAGGGCGATCTTACTCCTGCACAGCAGGAGGCTTATGAGAAGATCGATACTCTTTTTAAGGGTGCCCTCCTTGGTATTCTTGATGACTCCATTGTGGATTCATATATGTCGTTTGATAACGGCAAGGACATGTGGGATGCGCTCGAGGCCAAGTTTGGGTCCTCGGACGCTTGCAGCGAGTTGTATGTCATGGAACAATATTATGACTACAAGATGACTGATGAGCGCTCTGTTGTTCAACAAGCGCATGAGATACAGTCGCTTGCCAAAGAACTTGAGCACTTCAAGTGTGTGTTGCCGGACAAGTTTGTGGCCGGAGGCATTATTGCCAAACTTCCACATTCATGGAACAACTTTGCTACTTATTTAAAACACAAGAGGCAAGAGTTTTGCGTTGCGAATCTCATTGGGACTCTTGATGTTGAAGAGAAGGCGAGAGCAAAGGATACACGCGCTCGAGTTCCTGAGGGTGGTTCAAGTGCCCATATGGTACAGAAAAAGAACTACCATCCCAACAAGTCCAACTTCAAGAATAAATCTGGTGGAAAAGGCAAGTTTGATAAAAAAAAACAAGCCGTCACAGCCTACCAACTTCAAGAAGAATCCTAATAAGAAGAAGGGAGTGTGCCATGTTTGCGGCAGTGCAAAGCATTGGGCCTCCAGCTGCCCTGATCGCTATGAGGAGCGCGGACCTGAGAATGGCGGCAAGACCGTCAATGTTGTCATTGCCACGGAGATGAAAAACTCTGGGTACGTCCCTGCAATTCTTTCATTATGTCAGTCTCCTGATTGGTTGATTGATATTGGTGCCAATGTTCATGTCTGTGCTGACGCATCTATGTTTTATTCTTATCAGGTCACAAGGACTTCCCCCGTGCTGATGGGGAACGGGTCATATGCTACTGTTCGTGGGGTCGGTACGGTGGATCTGAAGTTTACTTCGGGGAAGATCGTGCGACCGAAGAACGTTCATCATGTGCCCTCCATCAATAAAAATCTCGTTAGCGGTTCGCGTTTGTGTCGAGATGGTTTTAAGTTGGTTTTCGAGTCCAATAAAGTTGTAATTTCCAAAATTATGGACAATTCATTGGGAAAGGCTATGAATGCGGAGGCTTGTTCTGCCTATCTTTGACAGATATTTGCACCAAAGTTGTTAATCATATTTGTTATGATAATGAGTCCAATGTTTGGCATTCTCGACTCTGTCACATTAACTTTGGTAGCATGACGCGGTTAGCTAATATGAGTTTAATTCCGAAATTTCCTACTGTCAAGGGTTCCAAGTGCCAAGTATGCGTTCAAGCTAAGCAACCTCGCAAGTCCCATAAGACTGCAGAGGCAAGAGACTTGGCACCACTAGAAGTCATATATTCAGACCTTTGTGAGATGAATGGTGTGATGACAAAAGGTGGAAAGAAATATTTCACGACGTTGATTGATGACTCTACTAGATATTGTTATGTGTATCTTCTGAAATCTAAAGATGAGGCTTTAACTTACTTCAAAAACTATAAAGCCGAAGCAGAGAACCAACTTGATCGAAAGATTAAACGACTTAGGTCCGATCGTGGTGGAGAATACTTTTCCAATGAATTTGATTTTTTTTGTGCGGAACATGGTATAATACATGAGAGGACGCCTCCTTATTCACCTCAGTCAAATGGGGTGGCCGAAAGAAAGAACCAAACTCTAACTGATTTGGTTAACGCCATGTTAGATACTTCAGGTCTCTCTAAGGCATGGTGGGGGAGGCGCTAATGACTGCATGTCATGTCCTAAACCGAGTTCCCACAAAGACAAAAACTGTTACCCCATTTGAGGAATGGGAAAGGAAAAGGCTGAAGCTCTCTTACTTACGTACTTGGGGCTGTTTGGCAAAGGTCAATATACCGATCCCCAAGAAGCGCAAGCCTGGACCAAAAACCGTAGATTGTGTTCTGTTGGGTTATGCTTTTCATAGCATTGGCTATAGATTTTTGATAGTAAAATCTGAGGTATCCGACATGCGTGTTGGTACAATTATGGAGTCGAATGATGCGACTTTCTTTGAGGATATATTTCCTATGAAGGATATGTCTACCTCATCAAACCAGGAGATTCCTACTTTATCTGGTCAGGATTTAACTGAGATTCCTGAGACCACCATTTCGATAGAACACGTTGAGAATCCTGAGGAGGATGACAGTGAAACTCCTGTAAGGAGCAAGAGACGGAGGACTACAAAGTCCTTTGGTGATGATTTCATTGTGTACCTCATGGATGACACACCCAATACTATTTCAGAAGCCTATGCATCTCTTGATGCTGACTACTGGAAGGAAGTTGTTCGTTGCGAGATGGATTCCATCTTGGCTAACGGAACCTGGGAAATTACTGAACGTCCTTATGGGTGCAAACCTGTAGGATGTAAGTGGGTGTTCAAGAAAAAGCTTAGGCCTGATGGTACTATTGAGAAGTACCAAACAAGGCTTGTGGCCAAGGGCTATACTCAAAAGGAAGGTGAAGACTTCTTCGATACTTACTCACCAGTGGCCAGATTGACCACTATACGGGTGCTACTTTCATTGGCTGCCTCGCACGGTCTTCTCGTTCATCAAATGGACGTTAAGACAACTTTCCTCATTGGAGAGTTGGACGAGGAAATTTACATGGAGCAGCCAGATGGTTTTGTAGTACCTGGTCAAGAGGGCAAGGTGTGTAAGTTATTGAAGTCGTTGTATGGCCTTAAGCAAGCTCCTAAGCAGTGGCACAAAAAGTTTGAAAGGACTTTAACTGCTGAAGGCTTTGTTGTAAACGAGGCCGACAAGTGTGTGTACTATCGCCATGGTGGGGGCGAGGGAGTTATTCTTTGTGTATATGTTGATGACATATTCATTTTTGGGCCCAATCTTGATTTAATCAAGGAGGTCAAAGATTTCTTATCTCGTTGTTTTGAAATGAAGGATCTAGGGGTAGCTGATGTTATCTTGAACATCAAGCCACTGAGAGATGATGATGGTGGGATTACTCTGCTTCAATCTCACTATGTGGAAAAGGTCTTAAGTCGTTTTGGGTATAGCGACTGTAAGCCCTCTCCAACACCATATGATCCTAGCGTGGTACTTCGTAAGAATAAACAGATTGCTAGAGATCAACTGAGATACTCTCAGATTATTGGCTCGCTTATGTACTTGGCGAGTGCCACGAGGCTTGACATCTCGTTTGCTGTTAGCAAACTGAGCCGATTTGTGTCAAATCCGGGAGATGATCATTGGCATGCGCTTGAGAGAGTTATGCGCTATTTGAAAGGCACTGCGAGCTATGAGATTCACTATACTGGGTATCCTAGGGTACTTGAGGGTTATAGTGATTCCAACTGGATATCTGATGTTGATGAGATTAAGGCCACAAGTGGGTATTTGTTTACACTTGGTGGTGGCGCTGTTTCTTGGAAGTCTTGCAAGCAGACCATCTTAACGAGGTCAACTATGGAAGCAGAACTCACAGCATTAGACACAACCACTGTTGAAGCAGAGTGGCTTCGTGAGCTCTTGATGGACTTACCTTTGGTTGAAAAACCAATACCCGCTATCCTGATGAACTATGATAATCAAACTGTGATCGTCAAAATAAACAGTTCTAAGGATAATATGAAGTCATCAAGACATGTGAAGAGGAGACTGAAATCTGTCAGGAAATTGAAGAACTCCGGAGTTATTACACTGGATTATATCCAAACGTCTAAAAATCTGGCAGATCCCTTCACAAAGGGTCTATCACGTAATGTGATAGATAATGCATCGAGGGAGATGGGTTTGAGACCCACCGTTTGAGTTGTCCACGGTGGTAACCTACTCTATGTGATCCGAGATCCCGTGAAGTAGAAGTAAGAGGCAAGCTGTTGGTCAGCCGAGAGGAGAGTATCCTTATATTGGTTACCCCACTCCGTTATGATGCAATACTCTCCTGATCTGCATTGCAGGTTGATATTTATCTTAATGTGTTCCAAGTGGCTTATGTATATAAGCAAAGATGTCGTCATGCAGAGCATCTTTGAGGAATACACCTATATGAGCTTGGCTGTTACACGTCGCAGTCCGTGAGAGTTGGGTGCTATCTAATAAACTCATGAAAGGTCTTGGAGTATGACTTATAAGCTCCACCCGTGGGGAAGCCTTGCGGCAGCCCAGTATCGATTACGGATGTATGTGAAACTAGGTTTACAGAAAACTTGTAGTTCAAGGCATAGTCCACTATTCAAGTTGTGAACTAGTGTAGCATGAATCTTACGTGGGAGTTCAACTTAACAGTCTTCACTAAACATCGGTATATAAACAATGATTTGGAACAAAAATGATGAGATAAGCCAATGAGACTTTGTGGGGGATTGCTGAATTTTACATTCATTTGCTGAGTGGGCCTTTGGCCCAAAGCACTTTGTAAATTCTGAAATTCTCTTGGCCCATTCATGCATAGCTAGTGGTGGGAAGTTTAGTATCACCTCGCTAATGGAGGAAGAGCCACACCTGTTTATAAGGTGAGATCCACTAGCACTTGTAAGAGCTTGAGAAGAGAAGTGCTACACGTGCGCTCCTCCTCCTCGCTCGCCTCGCCACGCCTCGTCACGACGCGCGCGCGCGTGTCGGGTTTCGGGAATGAGCCGAGCCGAGGACAAAGCTATGCGTACGCTTATATTTTTGCAGCTCGGGAAAAATTAATGAGACATTAATTGTAATTAACGGACGCGTTAATTATGCTTAATCGGTGCACCGTTTTCGTGGGCTCTACTCCCACGTCGGCCCGTCCCGCTGCGTCTATATAAACAACGCAAACCCTACCTTGGCTGCACCGCCATATGGTTCCTCCTCCTCGTTCCAGATCATTGCGCCGCCGCTCAAGTCTTCTCTATCCCTTCTTCCGGCGTGCACCGCAAGAAGGGACAGCAGGCCTTCGAAACTCCGCCTCTCGAGATCCTGTACGGGAGAGGGGCGATCAGGTTTTTGGGGAGCGCACTCGCGCGACTGCTGACAGCGACGACGACTACTTCTCCGACGACGACTTCTTCCCGGACGTCGGTAGCCTCTCCATCAACGACATGGGCGACACCAACACCAGCGGCTCCACACCCGCTGCACCGTACGTGATCTGTTCTTCTGTGTTTGAGATCATGTTGCATGTCGTGTTCCTAGTAATTGCTTTAGACGTGATCTCGTTGTCTACTGTTTTAGTAGATCGCATGGCTAGTTTGATTTGTTTCATTATTGTCATGAATTGTTTGTCTATTTCGTGGATTAAATCATATGCTAAATTGCTAATATATTCAACACTAACAAAGGAAAAGGAGAGCCTTCAAATCATGAGAAGTGACACATGTATTGTACCCATTTGTTAAACATGAAAAATATGAAAATATCGGAAAGAGTAGTAGCCAATTAGTTATTTCGCGTCCTCACCAAAAAAAAAATTCGAGGAGTTCTCCGTTGTTTTATTCGGCCCAGACGAGTCGGAAGTGGGCCAGGTAGGCCAGATATCCCAGCGACATTCCCCTTCTCTGCTCTCTTCACCGGACGACCACTGCGGAGGTTAAGAAAACAGAAAAAAAAGCACTGCCCAAGCTGCTGGGCGACTCGGCGCTTTCCTTTTCCCCTCAAGCGCCGGCGACGGCGTGCGGCCGGAGATCTCCATTGCTCCCCCCTTTGACGTTTTCCAATCCAGCGGTGCACTGCAGTGCTTCCTTTGGGATGGCTGGCTTAGGCGACGCCGCCAAGGAATACATCGCTGGATCCGCTGCGGGCGTCGCCCAGGTACTCGTCGGCCATCCTTTTGACACCGTGAAGGTAATTCTCTTTCCTCTTTTCTGCGCTCCCCTTCTTATCCATCGTCACATCACATCGCTCGCTGGTTGCTTGATCTGTGGTGCTTCAGGCCTTCAGCGCTTTGGCTCTGTTTTGTATGTTACGCTATGCCCGCGCAGTGTTGCTGTTCGATCAAATGCTTGCATGGTTCAGTCTGATAACGCACACATCAAATATAGCTTTGGTCAGAAAGGTTTGTGTTAGGGAAAAAACTTCGTAATGCTAAAGGGAAACACAACTGAAGCTGGACAATCACATAACTTTTAAAACCAGAATTGGAACCCATTATATAGGTAAACAACCAGTGATGGAAAAGGTATTGGGTTCAAGTAAAGCTCCTCAAACGGGTCTAAAATTGCCGAGGCTAAGAATTTAAATGATAGGAGTACTTACAGGTAATTAGATTATGATTGCTGCTGTTACTAGTTGTTGCTATAGGATTTGCCAGTGCAATGTTTTTTACTGCTTGTTTGAGAGTACTTTTTTCTTTTTCATCCTTACCTTCATCTGCTGTTATGATATTTCTGATGATGAAGTATGGAGACACACCTGTTGGTAATTTGGTTGATATTACCAGCTTTTGAGTGGGTTAGAAAGCTGTCATTCGTATCAGTTGTGTTCAATTCCGAATTCAGCTGGTTGTACTTGCCATCTTTAAATAAGAATGGGCATGTATTACTGGCTGCATTGATTCAGGACATGCCAACCTTTTTGTCTTCTTTGAGTTTGGAATATTTTGGATGTTTGCTCAGGTGCTATCTAACAAAGCTCTTCATCCAAAACTGATCATATCCATTGGATCTTATTGTTTCATTGTCTTGACTTAATTCTAGGATTTTCTGTTTCACACTTAAACTCTTTGGGGTTCATGGCCAGTTGTTCATTAACTTGGTGCATTTTTCTAATGCTGGAGTAGGAGATTTTGAGACATACTAACCGATGTTACATTTGTAACTTCCAAACAAGACATTGTTCCCTATAGAAGGAATGTTTGCCCTAAGGTTCATATTCCAGGTGTTTGTGGCACTTTATGATTACATACCAGTCTGGTTATCAGTGGTATGCGAGATGATACTGGCAAACTGGGAAACTAATTGCACTTATTTTTTCTGTAATTAGGATGCACCGCAAAAGTACTTGTTTGTGCCAGTGTATGAGAACGCACATAATATAATTTTCTTTTCCTGTGCATATACTAGGCAAAACTCAGTTTGGATGGAATATATGTTTACCATTTTCTTTATATTTTTCCATGTGAATTCAAGATAATTTCGTTCATCAACAGGTCAAACTGCAAGCTCACAACACCACGGCTCATGGAAAGGTCTACAAGAATGCATTCCACTGCACTAGTAGGATACTGGTTGAGGAAGGAGTATGCCCCTTCATTCATATATCTCACTTTAGAAGTTATACTTAGTTTACTCAATTAATCGAGTGTGTTGCTTTTATAGAAAGCACCTGGTGTTGTTTTAGTGCTGCATATATATGTTCTATTCCATAGATCAAATTGAAAATGACATTTTTTTTCATCTTACAATTCATGCTAGGAAAATTGACTAGACTGCATTTAATGTAGCCCTCTAATACATGACTAGTTTACGATGCTAAGGAAATTACAAACAAACCAACTATCTTATGACTAGTATTGGATGCACCTTTTTATTAGTTAGACTAATTTATTAAGGATGAGCTGTCATCATTCATCTAGTTAAAGGATCATATTACCATTTTTTTCTGGAATTAATGCTAGGCACAGTTTTAGAACCTACAGCTACAGGTATTAAACTGAAAACTGCTATAGATTAGTTCATCTACAATTTTGAGAGAATACAGTTTTATCAACATATTACTGGAAATTCATTGCATGATTATTTTCCATGCCAGATAAGAGGGTTGTATAGAGGCGCATCATCTTCATTTGTTGGTATAGCACTTGAAAGCTCCCTATTTTTTGGCACATATGCACAGGCCAAACAATTACTACAGGTATTTGTTTCCTTGGTAATACCAACCACAGTTGGAATGCAAATGCTTATGTCAAGGCCTTATGTTACTTAAATGGGTCTTTTAATTTTAATTTTAGGGAAAATCTGAGGATTGTAAGCCACAGCTACAGGTAATTATTCCTTCTGCTGCCTGCAGTGGAGCCCTGATTAGCTGCATCCTTGCTCCGACTGAACTGACCAAGGTCAGTTCTGCATCAATCTCTCTTTTTTCCGGTTGTTAGTGAGTACACAGGAGGCATGATTCAGGTGACATCTATGATGCAATCTCAAGACATCTCCAGTGCAGAATGCAAGTTCAAGGGAAGGACGCGATGTATGCGACCCGGTACTCCAGTCCTCTAGATTGCGCTGTGAAAACACTGCAGCATGAAGGGGTGAGCTTAATGCCTTCTGCAAGCTCTTTGACATTATGTCTAGTCTAAGGAGCTGTTATTATGTTACAGGTCAGGGGTATATTTCGTGGTGGTTTAGCAACATTGTTCAGAGAGGCAATAGGCAATGCTTTCTTCTTCTGCAGTTATGAGTACAGCCGATATTGGATGCACAACTATATAGATTCTCGGCAATTATCTAGCAACAGTAGCTTCGTTGTGGCAAAAGATATAGGGATAGGAATCATGAGTGGTGGAATTAGTGGGATGGCTGTAAGTATATCGAAATCTTTCAAGTTCATTGTACGATATGTTTTTTCTTCAATTTGACCAGTATTTCACTCTGCAGTTCTGGACAGCTACCCTGCCACTGGATGTTGCCAAAACGATTATTCAGACAGATCCGGACCCTCGGTCGAGCCGAAATCCATTTCGGGTTTTGAAAATGGTACATGCCCTTAAATGGTTCACGATTCTTCTGTTTTCATTAGATATATAGTGCCTTTGCTTGATCATGGCAGCCATGCCTGAAATGCTGCAGGTCTATAGGAGAGCTGGTCTGGCTGGCTGTTATGCTGGTCTTGGGCCAACACTAGCAAGAGCATTCCCTGCCAATGCAGCAGCGATTGTTGCCTGGGAGTACAGTGCTAAGATTCTTGGTATAAGGCGTGATTAATGCAAGGGATAAAATGCTTGTGGTGACACTTACCTGCTTGATTTCCCCAAATAAAATTCACTAAGAAAGTCAGGGAATTAATCATTCCAACTGGACTGGATGGTGTTTATCACGGTGACAGCAAAAAGGGCAAACTTTATACTAGATGAATGACACTTATTATGGATCGGAGAGAGTATCTGGTTAGTGTTCTATGATTGGAATAAATGTAGGTTTTTTAGCAAGTAGTACTTTGTATCTGGTTAGTGTTCTGTGATTGGAATGGAATTATGATTGTTTATTCAATCCAAACTATTTATTGAGAGCCTCACTGGGTAGGATTAATAGTCTTTCGCAAAGAGAAGGGACAATCATGAAGTGACTACCAAGAAGTGTTCTTGTGTGGTCTAGACAAGACGATCTCACGACAGGCTTAAGTGAGCATGAGCGACTATGCATTTGCGACGTGTTAGACTGAAACTCATGTTTGAAAAGATTGTACAAAATGCTCCCATATGTTACTTTTCCATCTCATATGTGGTAAAAATTTCTGTCCATAGCGTTTTCAAGCATACAAGCACAAGGTCAACAGTCAAGAATGGAATGCACCCACCTTTGATCATGTCTTATGCAGAAATTTCACATGGCAAGTATGAGAGGGTTTCGTTCCTAAAAATGTAACGTCCCCTTGTTTGACAACTAATTGCTGGGAGTTCTGCTGTATTCCATTCGTACCGAATTATAGGTAGTTACAGGGTATAAGTTATAGTACACTCTAACTAACTATATTTCGGTAAGGAGGGAGTAGTTTGTAGGATTATTCATGCAAATTTAGCCTGGAGGAACAGTAGGACCTCCACCTCATGCCTGGTGTCAAGCGTCGCCCCAATTTTGACAAATATGTTCCACAGTGAGGGGCAACCTCCTTTACTTCACCAGTTCACCGTGCTTGATTACAGTCACCTTGGGTCTGGGTTGCTTCTTCATGCCAGAGAAACCTATGATGGTCATGACTAGGATGGATGTTGACTTGGTGGTCATCATGTTGATGGTGAATCTATGTATTGTACCATTAAACCAATAGACACCAAGTCGTTGTAGTATAGTGGTAAGTATTCCCGCCTGTCACGCGGGTGACCCGGGTTCGATCTCCGGCAACGGCGAGTATATTTTTTGCTTCGCGCCTAATTTTTTTTGCATTCATCTGCTTGGTCAAAATTACAGTCTTCCACTCCATATATCATTACATTTCTCTGTCAGCTGCAACTGGCAACTAGCAACCGGCACCTGCACTGCCATGGATGCAAAATCGATTCCCTACAACAAAACTCAGCAAGAACAACCCCCAGCTTTCTGCTCCTGCTGCGCGGCCGCGCCTGAACCCGCCGCCCCGGAGGCAGGCCTCAGGTTGATGTCCACCATCTCCTCCTGCCTGGCCGACGACAGAGCGTCCATCCCAGGCAGCGACATGGCGATCGAGCGGAACAACGGCTGCAGGGTTCAATTCAGGTTTCCGCGGTCAGGTGTTTGCTTCTTCTTGCCCAAGTGAAAGGACGTTGAAACATGTTGAGACCTACCTTGACATTGAAGCCGGCCTTTGCGCTGGTCTCCATGAACATGGCGCCGTGCTCCTGCGCCTTGGCCTCTCCTTCGTCCGTGGGCACTTGCCTGGTGGCGGCAATGGCAACATTCAAGTGAACAACGAGAAGAAGAAGATTCACCAAGAAATATGCTCGGGCTAGGGATATGTACCTCTGGTCTACGAGGTCTGTTTTGTTCCCGACGAGCACGATCAGCACATCTCCGCCTCTTTCCGTGTTTACGTCATCGATCCACTTCGATGTGTGCAGAAACGATTGCCTGTCTGCAAACAAGGATGGTATGAGGCCATCAACATCAATGCAGGAGGGATGATAATTGATAGACTTGTATAATTTCCTGGTGTCATCAGATAAACTTCTGTGGTTAAACATGTCACTGTAATAAAATATTCTCAGCTGAAATAGTCAGAAAATGCTTTATAGTCAGCTGAAATAGTTCAAACTGATCTGAACATTCTCTGTACTATGTCTGTTTAGATTTCATGCATCACTATCAAATTGTCTCCATTTTTTTTTTCAAATTGGGATGATACTTTCTGGTGCAGTGCAAAGCTACATATTCCGCTGACCGGTGAGTATTTTATGAAGGCAGGTATCATACCAGTTACATCGTAGACGATCACAGCGACAGAAGAGTCTCTGATATAGCTTGGAATCAGACTCCGGAACCTCTCCTGTCCAGCCGTGTCCCTGCACATTTTAAAAATTACAAACTTTCTCTGCTACCCTTCCAATGAATGAATGTTCTTACAGTTGACTTTGTGCCAGTTTTTTTCCTTTTTGAGAGGAGGGGAGGGGGGAAACCAGTAAGTTGTACGTGTTGTTTTAGAATGTGCCAAGCCTAATTTCAGGTTAGGAACTACTCCGTCCCTCAGTCCGGAAATAAGTGACGTTGTTTTAGTTTAAACTTTCCGAACGGAGGGATATCAAAGTACCGAATTATCTAGATTCCTGAAATACTAAAATATTCTTCTTGAAAAAAAATACACCCAATATGTATACTTATTTTATTGAAATCATCCACGAAAATGACAGAGGAACAAAGCATTGATGTGTCAGAACTTACAAATAACTAGCTGGATATACATATGCACCAACTGAATTTCACAACAAAGACAAGCTAGCTGAACGATCCTAGGCGGCAAAAAGACAGGAGCAGTCCACCAAAAAGGAAAGTCCACATACATACCATAGCTGCAGCCGAACCGTGCGGTCCTCGAGGTACATGGTCTTGGAGAGGAAATCGATCCCGATGGTCGCCTGCATAACAAGCAAGAAGCACAAGCCATAACATCAGCGGCAGATGGTCAGAGAATTCGCCAATCGAAACCGCATAGGATAGGAGTACGAGGTTCGGACGATCGAACGGGAGTCGAAGAGGAAACGGACCTGGTAGGTGGCGTCGAACTTGTCGTACATGAAGCGGGTGATGATGGCGGTCTTGCCGACGGCCTGGTCGCCGAGGAACACCAGCTTGTACTTGGCCAGCGCCGACACCGCCGGCGCCATTGCTCGCCCGCACCGGAGCTAGTCGATTGATCTCTTCTACTTTCTTGGATGCTGGAGATCAGTCTGGTGCTTAATTTGGATCGATCGGGAGTAGTAGTTCGGTTTTGGAAAGGAACGGAAGAAGAAGAAGAAGAAGAAGAAGGGGGTGGGGGTGGGGTTGCTTTGAACGGAGAAGGGGAGGCGACTTTGGGCGTTTCCGAAGCCAGCTGCGGAGTCCCGTGTGTTGACGGGCCATCCATGAAAATATACTGGTTCAAAGGTTCTCTTTCTCTTCTAGACGAAGTACCGTGGGTTCATACCAATAAAACCTTTTCTTGTCTGGAACTCGAAGACTTTACTATGTTACTGTAGTTGGAAAGATCCTTCGAGCTAACGCAGCCGTTCGGTCCTGATCGAGCGATTGCAGTCTCTTTGAAAAAAAACGCCTTTAAATATAAAATATGTCATCCTTTTCAATTAATTTTTTCATCCTTTTATTACAACTAAAATTAACGTAAAAAAAACGTCTGTAAATACCTTCCCAAAAGACGTTTTATAGCTAAGAGTAAGAGGCTTCAACCAAGAATAGTAGGGAAATGAATACTAGTTCGTTCAGTTTTTGTGCACAAGCTGAAATAAATTGTGAATGCTACCCATTCAAAGCTAGATGTTTCTCTTTATGTACACATTGAATAGTTTAGATTCTTTTACATAAACATAAGAGTATTTCATCAGAGTAATTTCATGCGTTTTAAAAGGGACTTAACTGCACACCGTTCACGGTTTTGTCGATTGATCCACCATAGTGTCGTTGTCGTCGCCTTCCTTCCTTTTCTTTTTTTGAAACCTACCTCCTTTGTCTTTTTAAACAAGATTTGCACATGTTACCATTGTAAAAGCTACGCTTGTCCAAATGGCAAGCTCAACAATAGTGGCAACTAGAAACGACTACACGCTTTACCTCGCTCGCTTTTTGGTATGGGTTCATCTTTTTCTTTATGGATGGATGAAGTGAAGGATAAAATGTATGTGATAGGCTGAAATGATTAGTGAAAAGCCACCAGCCGAGCGAACCCATCCCCTCGCTAACCAACATATGCACCCTCTCTCATCCACCCCCACAACGGCATATTAAAGAAGAAGAAACCCGCACCGTCCCTTTCACCCGCACGGCGACAAAAAGACCAACTCCTCCACACCCAGTAATCTATATCACACCAACAAGGACATGTGATCCAAGAGAGGCTACGCACACACCATTTGTTACGGGGGATGAATCCAAGCGGCTCGCAAAATTTGTGACGTGTATAATCTTACTATGTGAACTTAGTGTGTTATGTATAGAGTTAAATTCATTCATCTATATCTGACGATGGTAACATTTTTCAACTTTGGTATAACTTATTTTTGTAATGCAATAAGTTGTTCCCCGCGGTTACGCTTCGTCACCAACCAACCTTGATTCATACAAATGCAATAATAAAATTGGCGCCTAACCATTCCTCTTTGGTAGCATCAATGCATCACCGTGGTAACATTCAGTTGCAATAGTTTGAAATTGTGGAGTCCACTTCTTAAGCCTAGCCTTGACCTTCTCGAGGGCGATCGATTGCGCCCCAACACTTTAGTGTGTTGAAAATATTGTCCATCAATGATAGATACCCCAGGATCTCTCCTTTTTCCCGAAAAGATCTAGGAGTATATTTTTTTTAGGCTTTTAGCGTAATCATCATAATAGATCTCTTTTCCCAGCGTTTGGGTTCTTTTATTTCCACGTGACAACATCTATCGGCACTTCGGCAACAACAAATTACTTCTCGTAAACTTTTGTTATTCTCGTGGGTTTTACCTAGGAAAGGCATGTAAGGACAAATTTGTCACGGTTGTAGTTTAGGATTGGGCAACGCTACGCGTCAGCCGGTCGGAGAATACATATTATCCGTCGCTTTCCTGACCGTATGATCAAACACGCGGTACGCAGTAGATCCTGTCGAGCGCTCGTTTCGCTTTGCAACAGAGCCTTTGTTGTGTTCGGTCCATTGCAACAGAGCATCTGTTGCAAAGTATATTTTTCATCAAATCAGTGCGCTCGTTTCGCTTTGCAACAGAGTCTTTGCTGCGCTTGGTCCATTGCAACAGAGCCTCTGTTGCAAAACGCCTTTTCATCAAAATCGATGCCGTAAAAAGCAATCGTCGTCGTACTACTTTGCAACAGAGCCTTTGTTGCGCTCAGAACATTGCAACAGAGTCTCGTCGAATTGATTCCGTAAAAGGCATCAGTTGCTCGTACTACTTTGCAACAGAGCCCCTGTTGCGCTTTATCCATTGCAACAAAGGCTCTGTTGCAAAGTCGCTCGTCATCGCCATTTGCAATAAACTATTTTTTGCAGAAACGACAAGCTCACCTCACGCCGACGAGGTGCCGTGCAGGGAGGCTGGCGACAACGGCCGACGTACGGCCGCCAATGGTCATGGCCTCGACTTGGATCTCGTTGTGAAAGGGAGGAAGGGTGTAGGAGAAGAAGAAAAAGGAGGAAAGGAAAGGTCGCGGCGGAGGCTTGTCTCGCCGGCTAACGACGGCTGCCGGCGCGGACCGGTAGCAAGCAGCGCCATGGGATTGATTCAGGTTGGAGTGAAATTGGGGAAGAAACGCAGAAGATAAGGCAGGGGTGTTGGAACGCATGTGATAGGTGGGCTCCACCGAGACATGTGGCGTACACTGAAGGCGGTCGACGCCAGCAAAATAATCCGCCAGTTGAACAAGAGCGTTTTCCTTTAGGATTTGGGTTTCCGTGTTGGGCTTTATATATGGAGTGGTCTGTCGTCTTTTCTTGTGCGCTCGGCTCCTCCCAGTGGGGGAGTCACTACGCAAATGCTTATAGCGAATATATCATCGGGCTTGCCTAAACGCGTGTGCATATTAGGCCTGACCCATCAGACCGATCGTTTGCTTGTTGGCTCGTTGGATATATTAGTTTGGTCAGGTTTTTTAATTTTGGTTTTATTTTTTTATTCACAAAATTTCTTTGTTTGTCTGTCCTTTCACTGTTTTCTATGTTTCTTTCACGTTTAACCGATTTTCTTCGATTTTTATTTCTTGCTTAATTTTTACTTTTTTTTGCTTTGCATTATTTCTTCGTCATGTTTTATTTTTATTTTTTATACCTCTTATGTATACATCAAGAACAGTATTAATCTAGACGTTTAACATGTTTCAAATACATGACTAACATTTTTAACAAATTATATTTTGTAATGTATATATATTTTTGTATATATTATACACTTTTTGTGTACACTAGTAATAGTTTATATAAACACCTTTAAAATTTTGAAAATACATGATTAACATTCATGTTAAAGCATATCTTTTTTATGTCTACCCTTTCCATAAGTATTGTATATTTGTGTATGCATCATGAAAATTTTGTGTATATCAATTTATTTATTTTCAAATGCATAATTAACAGTTTTTAAAACATATATTTCTATGTCTACTTTTCCATATATATATTTTTGTATACACCAGGAATATTTGTATATGCATGCCTAACATGATTAATTTTTTAAAAACTTATATTTGATATTTATATTTTCCATACATTTTTCAATTTTTTATATACATCAAAAACATTTTCTATACATATTTAATATTTTTCAATTCTTTATCAACATTTTTCAAATAATTATGTAATTTATTTTTAATGCATGATTGACATTATTTATAGATAAGTTTTTTATTGAAGAGTTATATAATATAAACAAAAGTAAATAAGTAAATAATATATAGAGAAAAAAAATTAAAAAGTAAAGTTAAAAACAATGCTCTTCTGAGGCATGTGGCCTCCCACGTGCTGGGTCACTCTCTTCAAATGAGGCAGCCACATATGTCGTGACATAGCCGTGCCTAGAAGGAATTATAGCTTGATGCGAGACGTAGACATATATTATTTACGTGATTTCGTTCATGTATTAAAAGATATATTGAACGTGTATAACTATGATAAAATTATTTGCCAAACTATCTGATTCTTGCTTCAGATGAGAAAAAGCGCCTATCATTCGATTGGAATCATTCGCCTCCCCCAACATGTCCTTGTTCCTCCATTCAGTTTATTTCTCTTTTAAACGTGGGTTTCGTCGCCATGCAAGATAATTTTTATCATGAATAAATTTTGTTAGACTGTTTTCATGGCAGATTCTAATCCCGATTTCTTCGAGTGTTTCATGAAGACAGGATGTCAGCAAGTATCAATATTTTGAAGTAAATTTTTATCAAACACAAAAATAAGTGCCTCAAAACTCAAAAGGATCAAATTCCGGTGGCTTTGTGAAAGCCTTGAAACATCAACCAACTTTCCAATTAATTAGTTTTTTCTTTGGGTAATATTTTTTTCCTGCAAAATTTGGTGGTTGTTCATAATAATTGTTTTCTATTTATTGTCTACCAAGTTTATTTGCCTTTTTCACCTTCTGCGCACCTTTCATGCTTGTTCAATGTTTCAATTGATTGCTATTTCTTTTGAACGTTGTTTATCTTAACGTTCTTGCTTTTCATTTTTTTTTCATCGATTGTATTTCATCATGTTTTATTTAACATTTTCTTCTCGCATATTCCACACTAAATCATATGGTTTCTTCGTTTTTTTGCCAAGTTCCCACCACTTCACTTATTTTCATGAACTCTTTACACATGTTTATAACTGCTCATTTTGAAGTTAACATGCTTTCATGCTATAGTTATTATGTTGACCATATTGAAGTTATCTGACTGCTTATGTTGACCATATTGAAGTTAACAGGCTCTCACGACAATTTCTGTTCTCTAGTGCATGCATAAAGAATGTTTGAGGAACCATTTTCATGCCCCTCGTAACTTGAGTGCAAACAACGATAACATAAATACTGGATATGTGATAACTTACGTAGCACATGCATACTAACTTTTGTACTTAATGTTTTTATCAAAACATATCAATATGATATCAACATTTGAATATCTTATCACCATGAACTTAATGGTAAAAAAGTATTTTGAATCAAATGAACGGATTGAACCACTAAATATCTTGAATTTTCGTAATGGATTATTTCTACATCATATCATTAGCTTTTGTCCTCTAGTACATGCATGCATGTGCATGTGAGGAAGAATGTTGAGTAATTCATTTTTATGCCCTCATAAAATCAATCGAGACAACATGATAACGTACGCACCGCAAGCGTGACAACTTACATAGGTCAGGTGTGATAACTTTTGACTCGATTTTTTTTGTTGAAACATAGTGACATGATATCTAATTTCAAAGATCCCGCCACGATAGCTTAATTGGAGAAGACGGATTTTAAGTGGATCGATAGTTTGGAACATATAATATTTTGAATTATAAAAACAAGAAATAATATTTGCTGACATTAGCTTTTCCATTTTTATGTATATGCATGCAACCTTGTGAAGAATTAAGGTAAAAAACATGTGATAGTGCAGGTTGAAATTGTTTGGTTTTATAGCAAAAATCATAACCTTCGTCAGTTATTAGAGTCCATATAAAAAGGTACAACATGTATGAAAAATAGATATTAATATGTATATTTTAAAACATTAACCTTTTTTAATATGTACAAAAAAGTTCCTGGTGCATACTAATAATTTCAAATATTTATAAAAAATGTAGCATGTGTTGAAGAAAGGAGAAAAAGAAAAAAGAAAAGAAAATCAATGAAAAGAAAAAAGAAAAAAAAAAGAAAAAATAAAATGAAAATAAACCAGAAAAAATAAAGAAACCCCGACCCAAATATTAAAAATCGAACAAAGAAAAACCACATAGAAAAAACAGAACCCAAACAGCAAAATAAGACACAAAGAAAAAAATCACACTATTTTGTTTTGAACATAAAAGAGGAGGGTCTCGAAGACCCCCTGCTGCATTAAGTTGTAACAGTGGTACAAGTTACAGACCAGCCCCTTTGAAAGTTGGAAATTACAAAGTGGGGCTTACAAATTACAAAGAGAACCCTAGAACTTTCTGAATAAAAGCAATCGGGTCCCTGACCACTGAAGACGCGTCGATTCCGCCGCCGGTCACGGCCAGCACCAAGGTCGCCGGGGACAACACCACTTGGGACAAAAGTGCCGAAGAATGCCGAGCTCGCGGGGCTGTAAAGCCTCCCCTTAGGCACGTCGGCCGGGAGGTTTCTGGAGAGAAGACGCCGACTTGCTGCCGGAGTCGATGAAGCGTTGAATGGCCGCCTTTCGACCAGAATAGTCGACGGCGGTCTGGCCCTAGGCCAACGAAGCACCGCCGAGATTGAGCTCACAAAGAAAGCAGCAGCAGATCTAGGAGGAGTTTCACCACGACATACATCCAATGATCTATTTTTTCCATCTCCATGACAGCAAAAACAGAGCAGAGGATGGAAAGAACGCAGCAAAACAGTCCACCTCAAGGAAGATAGGGCGAGGTTATTGAGAGGGCTTGGTGCTGACCAGATCCACGTCGCCGCCCACCTTGGACGTCGGAAGAAAACTTGGAACAACTCCATGAAGCCACCGCTCGCCGGCAGTGGCAGAAAGCCAAACAAGAAAAAAAAAAGCAAACTAAACGCAGCACACCCACCCCCCCACTCCACCCCAACCGGCTACGCCGGCTGAGGGAGCAGAGGGGCAGGGGCCGCCGTCAAAAAGGCCTTCAGCGGTGAACAGAAGAAAGAGGAGCGGAGCGGTGGGTGGGGGGGGGGGGAGGAGTACAGAGGGACGGACTGTGGTGGAAGGGAGGAGAGAGCGAGAGAGTGGGGTGGCTCGATTGCACCTCTTATGAGGTGAGGGGAGCATAATACATCTCACTCTAAGCAAGGCTGCCGCGCTCCCGGTTGCCATTACACACGAAATGTTGTACCCCAAGTTCAGTGAAGTATGGATTCCATCTCTTTTTGTTTAGAAGAGTTATGAAGTCACTTTTATATCATTAATAGTAACTGAGCTTCGGAGAAAGCCCATATATGCCTTTTTTTGTATAAAAATAATATGCCATGATTCAAAGGAGGTGACATGAGATTATTGCCATGGTAGGTCTTATCTGCTTTTCTTTGATATACATCTTCCAGTTCATTATGACACCTTTTATATCTTTTAGGTTATCTTTTACTCCCTCCGATTCATAATAAGTGTCGCTCATTTCGTACTAAGCTAGTACAAACTTTATACTACATGAACGACACTTATTGTGGATCGGAGGGAGTACTATTTCTGATACTATAGCGGCAGTATTCTACATTTTGAACATGTATGGAATTGTATGTTGTTACTTCCAAAGCAACCATATACTTTAATGCTTGCAATTGATTGATTAACACAACACCAAATAGAAGAAATGCTTTTCTTTAAGAAGTGACATGTATATTTGTTTTATGAAAATAATTTGCATTCTATTGTATTATGATAAAATTAAATGTTCTTTAAGAAGTAAACGTGAGATAACAATCAGGAAGGAGGATTTACTTTTACATGATTTGAATCATGTTTAAATATTTTTCTTGGTCGTATATGGTCCATAATATCATATCGACCACACTTACATTGCTTACTTCGAGAATTCTGAGTATAGAAGAAATTGTAGATAAAATATGTGTAGATTTATATGACAAATAAACTTCATTAATTTTTTATTAGATATATTATACCATTTTTTTGTTTTTGAAATTATGGTAAGTGAACACCTACAAGTGTGGATCTCAGTATTCAATTGATAAGGAGAAAACGATCTTCACTTCAGCTAATATCGGGGATTGCCTGCCTCTACACTAGAGACTAGCGATCTTTCTTACGTAAATGTCTAGGCACCTTTCTTAAAGATGATTTGCGTTGAGTGTATTGCACTATCCTTTTAAACTTGCAAGGAACACAACAAACCGTTTGCCTTCTAAATCTTGATGCTTTGTATTGGGCTATTTTGTATGATATACACAATTCCTTCCTCTAGAGGTGAGTGGGTAAATGGAGTGAAGGGAAGGGGAGGAGGTGATACTAATTTTACACCATCCCACACCGGCATATGCAGATTGGTTTAGGGTTTATGTGCGTGCAAACCATGCCTTCGTTTACGATATCAACCATGTTCTCTTTACATTTAGTGGGTGAGCTTGGGAGGATGCAGGTAAGGGCATCTCCAAGGAAGAGCCTCAAAACTACCGCATCCCTTCGGACTGGGTTGTTCGGATCAATTTAGTGATCCAATGCGGCCCTATATATATCCATTCGCGGATCAGTCCGTCTGTCCGTTTTCCCACAAACCTGAACTAAACTGAGGGGGATTTGCGGGAGTCCGGACACCACAAACGCTCGCTTTCGACACCCCCGACCCACCTTAAAACCTCACAAGCCCACAATTTCGTCACTTCCTTCTTCCTCTGTATATGCTTGCTTCCTAATGGCTGCCGCCGCTGCACCACCGCCACATTGCCAAAGACCTTGCTAGAGCTCAGTTGCACCACCACACCACCCCTAGCGTTCCCAAGGCCTTCTCGGAGTCCTTCTCAGCTCCTGTCGTCCGTTTGCCGCATAGGTACCGTCCTCCTCTGCGGATGCCCTCTGTGGTGATGAACTCGTCCGACTAGATTTGGTCCAAATGCCCGCTCCAATTTTACTGAACATGTTCTCTCATCTTTCAAGAAATGGATCCACACTCGAAGTACATGTAAGTTGGAAAGGATGTGGAGAGGGCATTTTACTTGTTGCACGCTCGATGCACAGATGTTTGAGGACCAGCCAAACAGTGGGATTCGAAGACCTTGTGAGAGGTGATAATATGTTGTGTGATCATGCACAACATGATCGTGAATGATGAAATTGATGATGTACCAAAATTTGGACTTTGAGAACATGGGTGATCCTATTAAAGTACCATGTCAGAATCCAATCGCATTTGATGTGTATGTGCAAATGCATCAACAAATTCGATATCGTGCAACTCATGAGTAGCTCAAAAAAAAATCCGATTGAGCATTTGTGGGTTTTTAAGGGAAACAATTGAAAATAAATTTAATTTGAATTTATGTTCAAACCATTTTAATAGTTGAAATGTAATTTCTTTGATGAATTTTGATCAAGTTTGTGCGAATTTAGTTTTTTGGTAAAACTACTGGCGGATGGGTGCGGTTATGGTTGGGTGGTCGTCTTCTGCATCAGTATCCACATGGACTGGTTTGAACAGGTATGACAACAGATGAATTATCCGTTTTAACTATCAATGTCAGGGATGCCCTAATCAAACATACCCTAACAGATCGTACACCGTAAAATTTGGATGCCACACGTTTTTTCTACTATCTACACTCGCTGACAGTGGGTCATATGACACGTTGGCAAGTCAAACCAATGCTTGATCCGTAGACAAATGAAATTAGCACCGTATTTGCACACCAAAACCAAGTTAATGCACTACTAATACGTACACCACAAGTTTTAGCACCAAACTGAAAACCATTGCCAAGTTTTAGCACTTCTAATGTAATTGCCTCGTACTACCTCTGTAAAGTTTTATAAGACGTTTTAGACTACTAAAATGGTAATCTAAAATATCTTATAAAACTTTACGGAGGGAGTACTATATTGATCAACTGCACGAGGCAGTGGTGAAAATTAACTTGGCATGGGCATAGTACTTGTGCATGCACACAGTAGACTCCATGAGAATTCCTGCAAAACCAGGGATGGCCTGGCTTTCATGGCCGCGAAACGTGGCATGCCAACATACATGTACCTGCTCTGGTCTCGATAAATGCTGCTACTACTACCACCACCAGCTGCGTGCGTGCATGCATGCACGTCAATGATGATCTGGTAGGTACTCCACCAAGCTACGAAGTAGATACGCTTCCTGCCGCACTTATGCTCGCCGCAGTGCGCTAGCTATGCTGTCTCGCCGCCATCCCGGCCGGCCGGCCGGCTGCTGCTGCCGTACGCACGTACGTGTTCCCTGTGCCTGTGCGCGAGTGTCAATGGCATGGGCTCATGACTATGGCATCGGAGTGAAGGAAGCTGGCCAGCGGCAAGCCGTCCGGCCGGCGGTCTAGCCGTCCGGCCTGGTGGATGAGCTTCAAGCATGCCGGGGAGGAGGACCGGCGTAGAGGTTTGGGGAATAAATACGTAATGGACGGGGAGTTGCTGGCTGGCTGGTCGCCGTTGGTGCAGTGTGCATAGCGGCGAGCGGGCCGCGCCGACGCGGAGGCAGCCGAAGTTTGGTGCGGTATTTAAGGCGGCGATAACTAGCTAGCTAGCCCTCCCGAGTACGTACGTACCGGTCGAGAGCTGAACCGGGCCGGCGCCGGGCAAGGACCCTAATTACGACGCCCGAGTGGTAGCAGCTGTAAGCTGCCTGCATTCGCACAGGAAAAACGCTGTTGATACGGATGTGACTCGTCATGCGTCTGTATGGGACAAGTTCGCTAAGACTGTGTGATGCTAACCTAACGCACATGTTTGTCATTCATCGTGATCGTCATTTCCTTTTTGTCTTCTAAAAAAACGTGATCGGGCTGTTGTACGGATAATCTTGACGGAAATTATCTATACTATTATTGAGACAATGTACGTTAATTCATTCCAATCATACCGGGGGGAATGTATCTAAACACCATCATAATCATTTGGATCAACTCCTGGGTAGCACACTGGATCCCACCGATGTATGTGGGAGCGTTGATTCGGTGCCCGGATGCATCTGCATCCGGAGAGTCAAAAAAATAAGAAAATGAGAATGAAAAAAGCTTAAACAATTTTTTTCTAGTAGAGGATGCTTACGTCCGAGATGTTTGTGTAAATTTTAAAAAAAGTTGGATATCTAGAGAGCTCACGGCAAAAAAAAAAAACAAATTTACAGTTTTTTTAAACACCACTATTCATGTACTATTTCGGATTGAATTTGTCTTTTTTTCCATGAGCTCCCTAGATGTCCAAAAAATCTCAAATTTTTCACAAACATCTAGCCCCTAAGCATTTTTTATCATAATAAAATTTGGATTTTTTTGAGATTTTTTCATATGTCTTTTCGAAAGTTTTTTGCGCAGGAGCATATGAGCCTAGGCTCATATTTGAATATCCCTATGTAAGTTGTTGTTTTATAAATTTCGGCAAATCAATTTTTTAACCGTTGATTCTTTATCAATATTTATGCTAATTTTTCCTTGTTTTGTTTTATGGCTTTTGGGGCTGAATATAATACTTGCATTTCTGATTTTCTGACTGGGCTTTAAGCCCATTAACATTGCCTATTTATTTTTGTTGTATGCATTTTTCTTTATTTGGTCAGGTGTTCTTTTTTCCTTTATAGGTATCTTCGAGATGTTCAGTGAGTTTAAATACAGACACACGCGTACTACTACCTCCATCATAGTTTATAAGGCCTGTGCGAACCCCTAGATCATCAATTTAACCAACATAACATAAATTATATGACATAAAAATATACCATTTCAAAATATAATATCTAATTTTTTTATGATATACTTTCTATAATATATAATTTATGTTATGTTGATTAAATTGACGACCGAGGGATACACGCAGACCTTATAAACCGTGATGGAGGTAGTATCAAATATGTGTGTAGATTATATTACTCCCTTCGATCCATAATAAGTGTCGCTAATTTTGTACTAAGCTATTATAAATTTTATACTAAATAAGCGACACTTATTATGAATTGGAGGGAGTAGTATACAAAAATTCTGACGTAAATATTTATTCTTTGCATAGTATAAAACGTGCAACTTCAATGCAATGATGTGTGTATATTTTCTTATTTCATCATAAAATATACTTTCTCCGTTGCAAAATAATTGTGTCAACTTTGTACTAGCTCTAATACAAAGTTGTAATAAGGCTAAGACAGTTATTTTGAAACGAAGGGAGTAATAGAAATGCCAGTAATTTATTATTTCTTTGAAAACTTTATTTTTTATTTTATTTCTTCTGTAAAGGTAATTTCAATGCCACTAACTCATTTTGTCTCTGAATTATTTTTCATAATATAAGAAATTGTAGTTTATTAAATTTTGTGCAAATTTATTCAATTTTTCTCATGTTCTTTATCCTTAAGGGTAGTTTTAGTAAATTGTGTGCAAATTTCTTCATTTTTTTCTCTTGTTCTTTATCCTTAAGGGTAGTTTTAGTAAATTGTGTGCAAACTTCTCTAGCTTTTCCTCAACGATTTTGTTGAAAACCTTATGCGAGGAAATAAAATACTTTAGCATGATTTCAAGTTCAAACTTTTATTACTAGCATAAAAATTCTCATAGGAGTTTCTATTGTTGAAATAAAAAGGCCTATATATAGTGGCTATTGCCAAACTTACGCCTACAAGCACTATTGTTGAATTTTTTTTCTAGAAATAAAGTTAATATCTACTTGCTTCTTCTCTCGAGAAATCAAAGAATTCAAAGGTACATTACTAGGATTAAGAGGAACTTTTGTAGCAAGCAAAGAGACAATCATATAAATTTTATTATTCAAGGAAGAGATCTCCTCAACAAAATTTACCTTCATAACTATTGGAGCTCTTTCGGTGTGTCATTGAAAATAATTTTCCATCATATCATCCAATAATTTAGTGGTTGCACCGAGTGTGATGGACATAAAGGTACCTTCCGCGGCCTAGTCTAACAAATTTCGCAAAAAAAAAATCTGCATAAAAAGTTTGTATGATCATCCAAGTAGTTAGTCCATGAGTGGGACAATTTTTAATCATAAATTTTATTCCTTCCAAATATGAGCAACATACTCATTATCTAGTTGCCTAAAATTCATAATATTACTTCTCAATTGAATAATTTTTAGCAGAGGGTAGTACTTCCCAATAAAATCACATTTGCACTTACTCCAAGAATCAATACTATTTGTAGGCAAAGCTTGGAGCCACTCTTTAGCTCTTTCTCTTAAGATAAAGGAAAAAACTTGAGCTTAATATATCACCATCTATCTCTCTGTACTTTTGCATATCACATAACTCGATAAAGTTATTCAAATGTGAGGCATCATCCTCAGCAACCCCAGAAAACTGCTCTTTCATAACAAGATTGAGCAAAGCAGGTTTGATCTCATAAGACTTTGCCTTGGTGTCGGGTGGATCAATAGGAGTGCTAATAAAATCATTATTTTTGTGACTTGTAAAGTCACAAAGCTTGATGTTCTCACCTGAACCTATGCTAGAAGGAGCAAAGAAAGAAAACAAACTACTATAAGGAAAAGAAACTAGAAATAGCAACTAAATTTTTTTGGGATTTGATAAAAGACAAAGCAAACAAGCAGAATAAACTGGATAGAAGGTAAACAAAGCAAGAAATAAAAACGAAAGGATAAATGGAAGTGTGCAGATCCCCTAGCTTGAAGCTTGAAATCCCCGAGAACGGCATCAGAAATTCCTTGATGCTTAATGTGTATCACACACCCGTTGGGAAACCCCACGAGGATGGTTGTGATGTAGCAAGCGCTAATTTCCCTCAGTGAAGATACTGATGTTATCAATCCAATAGGACTTCAATGTATTCAAGTAGGTGTGTTTACTGCAACAACGCTAGAAAATAAATGTGGACCTAGACACAAGAACACAAACACTTTCATCTTCAAAGATTTAAAAAGGTTGTCAAGCTTACTGTCTTGCTATACTTACGAATGAATTAAACGTATGGTGTGGTGGAAACACTTAAAATCATAAACGTGCATAAAGCAAAAGAAAGTAAGAAGTAAATGCAAATGGTTGTAAAAGATGGATCAGGGTCATAGCTTCACTAGAGGTGTCCGTACATAAAACAATAAATATGTTGGGTAAATAAATTATAGCTAGTCAATTGACAGAATTATAAACACATCGCAATGCTAATTGAAACATAAGGAAGATCAAGGTCTTAATCGTGTAGGCATTATGTTAAACATATATATACCGCTATCCAACAACATCTATAAGTAAGATTCCACCTTGAGACCACTATCTAGTGTATCTCACTCGTATTAAGTTGCGAAGGCAACAACAAATGCTATAGGCTTGATACATAATATAAGCAACATCTATGAGCAGTAAAAATCCACAAATACCGTTTTTGTACCCTTAACGGCAACAACACATCCACCGCCTTAGAAATTTCTGTCACTTGTGCCCAGACGCGAGGAAGCATGAACCCACTATCAAGCACACTGCTCTTTCTTGGAGTTATAAGCCACTACTTGGCCAAAATAACAATATATAATGGAGAGCATGCAAGAACACTCAAAGAACATATCAAATGATATCATATATAAAGCATGAACACTCTGATCATAATCTCATAGTCCATTGGATCCCAGCAAACACAACATAGTAATTACAATAAAAAATTCCTTGATCATGATAGGCAGCTCACAAAGACTGATTAGTGAAGTAGAAAGGAGAGAGAAACCCATATAAGGGTGTGATACTCACGCATCATCCGGAAGGCAAGCATGGCGAGGAAGAGTCCTCAGGGGATGATCTCTCCCTCCGGCAGGGTGCCGGGATAGGGCTCCAGCAGCCCTAGATCAAAGTTTCAAGGTGGTAGAGGAACGACGATAGCTTCTGCGATGATTCTTCCTCCCTCGATCATTTAGGTTTACGAGGGGTATATAGTCTAAAGGGGGGCCAGAGGGGGTAGTCCCTCCTCCCAAGCGGCTTGAGGGCGCAACCAGGGGGTAACCTTGCCCCCTGGCTGCCTCCTCTGCCGGTGGCCCTCCTTCGGGAGTTCATTGCACATCTGTTTCATCTCGGATAAAAATTGGTCTCTGTAAATTTTTAGATGATTCTGAGATTATTTATTGTATAGGAATTCTGAAACAAAAATACAACAGAAAACATGAACTCGCACTGGGCATCTCGTCATTAGGTTAGTTCCAGAAAAGGCTAAAAAATGATGTAAAAATATTATAAAAGCATGTAGCAATATCATAAAAAAGCATGAAACAAGGAAAAATTATAGATACGTTTTGGACATATCATCCTCCCACCGCTTCCATGGCTAGCTTCGGTTGCGAGGTGGATCTCATTGATTGGGAAGGCCTCCTGAAGAAGGAGGACGGAAACGAAAGCGCAAGGCGCCGCCCGACGAGGACTTCACGCTCCGCATCACCATCAAGCGAAGCAAGGCGGACACCTACGACAACAACTCCTCCGCGCCCTTCGGACTCCGGTTCACACGGTGCAATGCAACGGTCGACACCGGCCCATCTCGCTCGGCGTCACAGATCCAGTCCCGGGAGAGATCCACTTCTCCACTCACTCCTCCTTCAGACCCTGCTCTGCTCGAGCTACGATGGGTGATTGTGGAATCACCGCCCCAGTGAGAGAGGATGCTAGAGTCGGTGGCGAAAGCCGCCCGATGTGAGAGAGGCAGCGGGCAACGCTAGTAGGCCCTATCGCCGGATCCGTGCTTATGGCTTCCGCCGCCGGAGGAGAAGCTGCTCCACCATGTCTTTTGCCGGTAATTGACCACGTTGGAGATCGAAAATCATCATCAGATCATTTTTATTTTAAAAAACGATTTTGTGTGACATACATAACCCTTCATAAAAAATCATAAATTTTGTATTCTCTTTATTCTTACTTGGAACTCGGTTTCAAACGGGACAAGATATTGCCTCCCCTCACCATTTTTTGGATAAACCATCAATGTCTAACAAGGTTCGTAACATTAACCCGCAAAAGAAAGGTACATAATATTAATCCAAACTCGATTCATAAAATGTGACATGCACGTTCTCTTCTGATTTGTGAAATGAGTGAGTGAGCGAGCATGCATATTGTTACGCTCTCTCTCTCTCTTTTGCGAAAATAGTTGCTCTCTTTTCTGTTGCTACAGGGAGTAGTAGTAAACATCTCACTTGTTGATAACTTTTCAGCCAATTAGTTGTATGATGAAATTTAGAATCTTAACCTAGTTACTCCTTCTAACGAGTCAATCTAACAAAAAAGTCAATCTTTAGGAATAAATAAGGCAATACCTACTGTAATACGGAGTACTTCAAGGCGACAGTCAAAACCGTACGATTCGAATCTAAAGAGGCCTGTAAATGTGGATCACAGTGAGCAGTCTTTTCAACCTTTGCTGACATTTAGAGTGGTTCCACTGCAGTGGATAAAATACAATATTTGCTTGTTTTCATGCATCAAGAATAGAAAATTGAGAGTGCAATCACGGCCCATCCAATTCGATTGACATGCGTCTACAGGGGCGGCCTGAACAGCTCCCATCTGCCGAATCACACGTGCAAGTGCAACCGTGCCGCCGATCGTCTCTCGCCGGCGGAATGGAGCGGCCAGCTAGCGATCGATCGGGGCTGACCGTGCTCGATCAGACGATGGGGAGAGCTTGTTGGAGCGGCCAACGTCGCCAAAATACGTGACAGATCGATGATGTTGCCTGTGCTTGCGAGCATTGAAGTGAGAATTGAAGGGCAGTTAATGGGAGCAGGTGGACTCGAGCACCATGACTCGAGTATGACCGTCTTCTTCAGGCCTTAAATGTTGCGGGAGGGGTCACCTTCTTAATTTCACACTCTTCTCGATTTCTCGGATCACACACCTTTTTTTTTTTCCTAGAAACACATTTTAGTACTATGTACCAAAATACAAGACGTTTTTGTATAGTAATTTAAACTAAAAAACATCGTTTATTTTGATAAAGGGGGAATACTAATTTTCCTCTTTTTTAGTTTCCATATAAGATTTCTGAAGTAAAACTGAATAAAGTTTGATTATATTTGTGTTTAAAAATATCAACATCTATAATATCAAAACTCTACGATGTAAAAATTAAATTAATGATTTATCTAATAATATTAATTTTGTATTGTCAATGTTTACATTATTTTTATAAAGTTGATCAACATTATGATGTTTCACTTCAGATCCCGAAATAAGTGGCTCAAATATAAGTCTAGATAAGGATAATCTAGATACACCCATATCTGGATAAAATCTACGACACTTATTTTTAGAATGGACGAAGTATATGCAAAGTAAAAAAGACGAAATGGAGTACAGTATTGCCCCATGTTTGAGAAAATATCCGTAGTCAGCTGTAGAAATTACCGAGTACTCTCTTCTTTTCGATTGGGCAACGAAGGCCTTACCTCCGGTGGCGCAGGTCGACAGGCGGCTGGGAGCATGGGTTGATCGCCAATGCGTGGGCTAGTGGCCCTTTCTCGAGGACGCGTGGCATGGCCACCTTGGTCTAAGTCGAGGTGAGCCTAGATTGATGGTGGAGAAGATGGGTGCTTCTCCTTTGATTGGTGGAGTCCCCGTTTTTCTTAGTTACAAGATTGTCTACCACATGGCATTTGAGGTAAGCAATCCAAACTTCTTGATGAAACAAAAGTTAAGAAGATGGTCTCTGGACACAATGTCTCACCAGATATTTATGAATAGTTAGTTACATACGGAAGGTACATTTAAATTATAGTTCATCGTACACATGTTTTTATTATCATCTATAAATTACAAAAAAATATATGATTATTTTATCAACCAATGTATATGTGCTTTGCATCCTGTCATCCGTTAATTATAATAAATTGTGTCTGAAACAAATTCCTAGATAATTTTTATAGATGGATTTTATATTTTTATGAAAGGACTTTCTATATATGGATATATTTATTTAATTTTTCTAGAAAGATGATCTGTTTTCAATGACATTGTGTTGATCACGGCTTGCAATGTGGGTATTTTAATTTCTGGGATGTGGGTGGGTTAACGACTTAGGATTCTCATGCTCGTCATGGTCCGAGGCAGTGAGAGCACGAGGTTTTTTTCTCAACTTCTAAACGACTCAGCTGACATATTTTCTCTTATGTTTTAACATTGGCCTCCAAAGAAAACACCTTGTTCGATTGAAAATTGCTATGTCAAAATAAAATTTAACTATATAAAGGTGTGCAATGTTGTTTTAACATGTGCCACCACAAAACTCTCATCCTCGCCGGCTAACTCCATCGGGCTCCCTCATCTCCATGCGGCCGGGTTCAACACAGAGTGGCGAGGAAGACCAGTGATCTTCACACTTAGGAGCCGTCTTGTTTAGTATGTTAGGTTTTGGGGTGGTATTATTATCGATTTAGGTGGTGGAGCCAATGCAATACTCTTATCCTCGTCGGCTAACTCCATCGGGCTCCCTCGCCTCCATGCGATCAGGTTAACACCGAACGGTGAGGAAGATTATGGATCTTCACACTTATGAGGAGTCTTGGTTTAGTATGTTATGTGTTGGGATGGTATTGTTGTCCATTCAGGTGGTGGTGGAGATAATGCAATGGACCAAGTGCGCCAGGTCCCGGCCTTGTCGTGGTTGCACTGGTCTAGCGTTGTTGCGAGGCGCGTAAGGGTTTGTTTCCCTCGATCGGATCCATAAGTTTGTGGCGGAAAGATGTCAACCATGTGTTTTTTTTTTCATCGGATCGTGGTATTACAGATGGTCTCATCAAAAGATCTTGCGACGAGGTTTTCAACATCGGCAACGGATTGGGTCTCCACGGTAAACCTTCGCTAGGTCTAGGACCATGTTTCGTATCTCCATCATGCGCGTCTTCTACCAATGTCCGGTGATTTTCATCAGTAGTTACAACGATTTTCTATTTCAACAATGTCGAGAAGGTGTGACATCGAGCTAGAATCACGGTGCCCCATCACGAGTCGGCTTATGCAGGTTGAAAACAACGATGAACTTTCCTAGAGCTTTCGTTGTCAAGGGTATTCATGTAAGACTCAGACTTGTTTAAATATATGGTTTAAGGTAGTAATCACCAAAAAATTGCTTACTAATAAATATGTATTCCAATATAGAGGTATGTCATACAAATTACGATGAAACTATAATCTGATGATAATAATTTCTAAGCAACTAAAGAGTTACGTTCTAGTCTGGATTAGCATAGAGATTAGGTTTAATCTCACCAGTCAGGAAGCTACTTAAGGTTGCCCTCGTACAATTTGGCACCTCCAAATTAGGCCACTCCCAATGCTACTATCTTAGCACGATATCATAGGCATTTTGCTTATGTGGCATAGTATTTAATGAAGAAAGAGAGTGAGGTTGTATCTTAGCTAAGATACAATTCTTGCACGTGGTCATATGCAAAAGGTATGGCTAGACCAATCACATGTATACATGTAGCCAAAATCATTAAATAAGATACAACCTCTAAGAAACAATGCATTGTGATGGTTGTATCTTAAGTTTTTATTGCTCCTATGATATTGTGCTAAGAAACGATGCATTGGAAGAGCCCTTCCCAATGCATCGTTTCTTAGCACAATATCATAGGAGCAATTAAAACTTAAGATACAACCCCTACAATGCATTGTTTCTTAGAGGTTGTCTTTTATTTAATGATTTTAGCTTCATGCATAAATGTGATTGGTCTAACAATGCTTTTTTGCATATGGCCCCGTGCAAGAGTTGTATCTTAGCTAAGATACAACATCCCTCTCTTTCTTCATTAAATAGTATGCCACATAATCAAAATGCCTATAATTACGTGCTAAGATACAAGCATTGGGAGTGCCCTTATGGCAACCCGATCTTAAACTCAAAACTTGGTTCTTTTGGCGTTTCAGTCCATTCGTTTTTGTTTATTTCCGATTGTCACCATCTGACACAGCAATTACGCCTCTGACCTGTCCGGCTCCTAAATGCACCTCGAGCTACTAGAGCTCCATGCGGCACACTACTTGTTCTAGCATTCTGGGGATCTTCAAAAGGAGAACTAGTGACGATATCATGGTGGCATTCATTCTTCCTTCACAAACGTTACACTGGCCAAAATTCACCGGGATCACCCAAATTCGTGCAAACATTGATGATCTTTTTGCCATACGAAGGAAACACCCGGGTATGTGTAAACATTCATGATAGTACCCAGCGTAAGCGGATGAAAATGATTGGAGTGGAATCGTCTGCATGGCCCAATCTTGGCATGATGGATTCTAAACGTAAGCACCCCAAGCATGTGGGTCAATGTGAAATTAAGCTTCACAATGATGAAAATCCCCCACACGACTCTTTGTAGTGCCATTTCTTGGAAGGTAAAATCGTTATGACAGCTGCTGAGTGGTAAAGGCATATGATTGAACATCTCTTGGACTCATCGAGTTTACATGTGTGTGAACCATATGACCCACCACCTCCCTGTAAAAGAACACACCCACACTCACATATACAAGCTCACTGTCAAAACAGTCGTCAACCACCACTCCTCTTTTTTCAAGAACAATCGACGAGTGAATAATCAAAGAGTGTTGCCTGCCATTTTCACTTAGACTCAGAAAGGTTTTTTTTATATAAATGGGATATATTAATATCATCAAGATATACCACTTATGCTCAGCCTCTTCAACAACATAATGCCCTAATGGCATTACGGATGCACACAACCCGAAGAAAGGGGTTACATGGATTTATTACAAGGAGGCCATATCACCACCAATACCTACAAAATATTACCTCCCCCCCCCTAAAGCTCGCCTTTACCCACACACTATTAGATATTTTCGTCTCACTGAAGACATTGTGCTCGAATTCCTCTCAAAACTACTCACATTGTGTTATGACCGAATTGTCTGAATCCCCGCAATGAGTATAGTGCATACTTCCTCCAGCTTCACACAAGGTACCCTGTCTACAATGTTGCATCACCAACCCCTCACCGAGTGTGAAGCGGAAGGCATCAACAGGGGGAAGCCCCTTGACCATTAGGAGGTCAAACAATACATCTTGCGGGAATGGCATTGCGCCATCAGATGGCCGATCATCGTTGAAGCTTGATCACATAGGAGGTAGCCATGTGATCAAAGAAGATTTCTTCACTTGAGCATGCCCCCAATTCAACACCGATTCCTCATAGCCAGACATGTGGAAAGATGTTTCGCGTGTGGCGCATTGTTCTTCCAAAGCATCATAGCACAAACATATGTTTCATCCCAAAGAAGAACACCTTGCGTGTGGTGCTAGCCGAGTACTTTGCACTACGAGCTAACCACCAAAGGAAAGAATCACCCTCCTCCAAGAGCCCAAACATTAGATGGATCTCCCTTTGAATAACGAGAAATCCAGCAAATTCCTGGACCGAGGGGGAATCCCTAAGGTTCACTCATCGATGGGCGTGCAAATTACTCACCAAACACCTCATGCGAACTTACCACTGTTGATCAATGTCACCTCGTCGATGCCCTCTCCTCTCACCTCAAATCTATCATTGTATGCGAGGTGTACTTTCGACCATTCACAAATTACACCCTAGTGTTCCCTGCTTAATTATTAAAAAATATAATAACCAAATAAAATACTCCCTTCATTCACAAATATTGATGTTTTGGATATCTCAATATGAACTATACACGACTCGTAAAAAAATTACATATTGATTGGAATGAGTGAATAAACACACTAAAATGAGTGAATAAATATATCCGATTTAGAATTTTTTTTTAAACATCTAACAATTGTGAACGGAAGTAAGTACATCCAAGGTAAACTAGCATCGTCGTGTGCCCGATATTCATCCATCGAGTATACTACTGCACCGGACCGATCGATACGTATGAGATGGTTCATAAATAAAATCTACAATTGCTAGATACCACAGTCCTGTACGCTAGAAATTTCGTACACACCACGCAGGCCAGTAGGCTGCTCGGGGGTAGGACGGACGAAGCAGAGGAGCTATTGCACCACCACCATGATGGCAATCCAACGGACAGGGCCATAAAAGCCACGCAGCTAATTTCATGGGGTCGGCAGAGAGAGAGATTTGATGGGCGTGCTTGCATTGCATTGCATGCGCTCGCTCGCAGAGGGGCAGCCCCATAAATCCCCTCCGCCGGATTTTAAAGACCGTCCGGGGTGGGTTGGCGGAGATGGATTTACTTCTTCTTCCTCCACACCACCACCACCACCACCACTGCGTTTTAAATCTCTCTTCTTCCTCCTCTCTCTGGTGGGTTAAAAGCGGGTGTTGGGCCGCCTTAAATCCGGGGCTCCGCTTGGCGACCCAAATTTGGAAGTTGTAGTTATGAGAAGCGCTAGCCCGCATTCAATCCGGCCTCTCTCTCTCAACTAGCCCGATCGATCATCGTTCTCCTCACCTCGCCGGTGCCTCTCACCGCCTCCCCTCGAGCCCCGCGCGCGAGACACAGACACGTGTCCCTCCTTGCCATGGTGGAGTAGAAACCATGGAAGCTTCCATGACGTAGCTGGGAGGGTAAGTTACGTAAATACGTGCAGGTCGACGGACGCCAGGAGGGTGATATACCATAATACCATATACAGTACAAGAGCATAAATACGGTTAGGTTTACGCATTGATGCGATCGTGATCAATTGGGGTGGTTTGTTAGCTAGCCAGGAGCAGACTTGAATCTGTTGCTGCTGCTATGCTTCATTCGCTCGCTCGATCTATCATTTATACGCCCCTGCCACTGCATGCCATGGACGAGCTCCAGCAGCTACCTAGCTGCTGGTAGTATATATTGCTCTCATTCAATTACTTACTGCGTCCTCAACGCCAGAGCTACTAAGATATACGGCCTTAAAAGCGGCCCAGCTGGCTGGCCGGAGGTAGTAGTACGAACTATAGGTCGTCAGTCTGTGCGTGTGGTGCCTGGGCAGTAAAAGTCTCGCATTACTCCCCCTCCTGCTTCCTACTCAAATACGTACAGTACTGCCCCGTCGTCGGTCCATTCTACTGCTCCTACATACGTACGTACGTAGTCACGTAGACCACCGCGTACGCCCGCGCGCACGTACGTACCTCACCGCCGTGTATTAATTGAAGTGTTTGCACTGCACGTCTCAGCATACTATTTCGTACGCTCTACTAATACCACAGTGTACTCATGCATTCTGATGCACGCCGACCGGCTAGCTAGCTACCGCTGATTAATTGCCCTCCTCCCTCTCAACTACCTTGCTTCAAAGGAGGGTAAAGGAACAAGAACCAGAGAAGATGCATGACGACGCATGACAGGGCTAACCGGCTAGGTAAGAGAGATAGATTCATAGAATAGAGCAGCTAGCGCCACCCTGCATGAAGAGGAAGGCGATTTAATCAAGGCCGCTCTAGCACCACATAGCTCTTGATTTTATGTATCGATGGAGATCATCATCTTCTCGATCAATTCCTTCTACACACTACACTAGCAGTAGCTAGCATGCCGATGGATGCCATTGCCATGCTTCCCACTCCAACATGATTAATCCTATCCATTTCGCGCTAATGAATGCGGTCGCGCGCGTCGCCATCGTATCCACTCCACAGCCCCAACTGAAAGTTGAGGTCGCCACTTAAATGAAGGGCCTTTTGGTTAAGCCCCGGCCCGTAATCAATACCCTCTTTCGTTCGACGGATCCATCCATCGACCAGCCGTCGCGTCAGCTATTACAATTCGCTAATTAAGCGCCCGTCCAAGAGGGCAAGGTTTTTAATCCAGACAGCATGCAGAGAGCGAGAGAGGGGATTAATGCCCTGATGGCGAGCGCGAGCCTTAACAATGATGTGTAACTGCAAAAGCCCATGCAGCGTTAAGACGCAGCATGTGATGGCCGAGAGCGATCCATCCATACGGATGGTTGCATTGCATCATCATCCATCAGGCGCAGTAATGGCCGCCCGGCGGCGTCGATCCGCTGGGAGGTGACCGGAGCGGAACCGGAGCCGGGTCTCCGGCGGTGAAAGGGGCTGGAAATCGAGTGCGAGGTAGGAGGAGGATGTACTCCATGTATGTATTGCGCTGCGCCGGTGCAGCAGCGGCGAGTCGAGCGACTGAGCAGAGCACTGCACTGCACTGGCCTGGCCTGACCAGTAGTAAGTGTTGTGAACATCTCGTGGGCCCGGTCGCAGTGTGTCCCCTTTAAGATCCTGGCTACCACTTCTGTGCTCTTAAATTTCCGTCCCCCTCCTGAACGCTCGCCTCGCCTATATAAACCCCTCCGCACCGCCCCAATCCAAACCCGCTCACTTTACTCCTCTGACTCCCCACGCTCAGGTGGATAGATTGATAGATCCATAGCTAGGAAGGATCGGCTCGACCGACCGGCCGAAGCGCCCAAGTACGCCATCCTCCGAGCACGCAAGTGCAAGTGTGCAACAGCAGCGGGGAACACACATGGTGTCCTTGCAGTCGGCGGCGCTCCTGCCGGAGGCCAGCAAGCGGCCCCCGTGCCCCTCCTTCGCCGACGCCAGCGTCGTGGCGTCCACCGCCACCAGCAAGAAGCGGAAGCGCGACGGCGAGGAGGAGGACGGCGGCGAGGGGGAGGACGGCATCGAGCTCAATTTCGACGCCGCGCCGCTCCCCGTCGAGTGGCAGCGCTGCCTCGACATCAAGGTGCGCCGCTGATCGCCCGATCGCCTCTTTATATCTACATATATACGATATGTTTGTGATCGTTTCTGACCAAGTGTAAGGTGTGATTTGCAGTCCGGGCAGATCCACTACTACAACACCAGGACGCACAAGAGGACGTCCAAGGACCCCAGGCGGCACGCCGCCGTGGCGCCCGCGGTGGAGGAGGACGTCGCGAATTGGTCGGCGCCGCCAGGGCTGGACCTGGACCTGAACCTGGCGTTCGAGCCGCGACGTCGTTCGCCCGTCAAGGAGGACAGGAAGCCCGAGCTGAAGTCAGCAGTCGCACGAGGCGATCGCGGGGAGGCGCCGGCGCCCTCCGCGTCCGGCGGCATGGAGATGGTGGCGGCCGTGTGCATGCGGTGCCACATGCTGGTGATGATGTGCCGCGCGTGCCCGGCCTGCCCAAACTGCAAGTTCCTGCACCCCACAAGCCGGCCCTCGCCGCCGGCGCCGGAGCCAGCGCCGCTCAAGCTCGGGCTCCAGCTTCTCTGCTGCAGGGACTAGCTCCTAGTACCTCCTACTCCGTATCATGCATGCATGGATGGACCAAGCATTCAAATATCCGATCGATCGATGGATCGTGTCCTGGTGCACCTTGATAAGTGCGCGCAGGCAAGAGTGATGATGTACGTACGTACGTGACCATGTAGCTAGCTGCCGGTGCCGGCGTACGTGTACGTACGTACATGTGCAAAGAAATAAACAATGATAGTAATTAATATCGTTGTTGATCACATGTACGTGCTCCATTAGTGGCCGGCTGGCTGGGAGTTGGGAGTGCTCGATCATGGGTCGCTAATGATCCATCGGTGGTAGTATGAGATCGAATTGAATGAATGAATGTATGACGTAGATATAATTAAGTGCATATATAAATGTAGTCTGCAACTTCTGGTATGCGTCACTTGTCCGTGCATGTATGCGAATTGCGACCGATCGATCGAGCGAGCGGCCTACTCGCTGCTACTACCATAACCATGCAACGTTGAAAGTTGGTTGGTTGTTGGTGCGCGGAAATTTATGTCTGCTATAGTTACAATTCTTGCATATACATGGTTTTCTTTTATCGCATGGACGGAATACTGTAGCAGTGTCCCGTGGCATTGATGGGCACCCTCTGATGAGATACGTAGAGTGAGTGTGAGTCCAGTCGGCAGGGACGGACGGACGTACGACGACATTTCCAAATAGCAAGTGGCATCGCGAACGAATTTTCCATCCATAAAAAACATAAACCCTAGCTGCACTGCATGCATTCGTCTACGGTCTACTTCATGGAGTACCCAACGATGACCCAGCTGCTGCACACATACTTACACCAGCTGGGTAGTCTTGCCGCTTGGACTACATAGATTTCCGGTGGCCCGTTCCGTCAGGAACCCGTTGGATGTGGAGCTATCTATCTATCAATCAAGTTAGCTGAAAGGCGCATACGGCGTCCGGATATGCGTAGATGGGGTGTCGTGAGCTAATGTGGAAACCGGGTGAGATGAGATTGGTTCCATGGAAGAGGGTTTGAATGAATGCGGCTCATTTACTATCTAGATGGCGGATGCAACGAACCGTCCTCTCGCGTATTCAAGCGCAATATGTTGCTGCCGTCTTTCGCTTGTCACGGCAATGAATCGCCCGATTTATTGCGTGCGCCCGGGCCGGTGTGTGCCACGACCAGCCTCTCAACACGCTGCAATAGTTGCAGCCGATCGCTCCACATTAACTACGACCTCTGCACATTTGTGTTCCTCTATCTTCTCTCAAGAAAAATCTACCGTTTGTTTGCCTAGAAAAATACTTCTTCTTGCGCTCTTCGTCGATCGATCGACCGCTTACTGTCGTGCTGGTTTTGGTGCAAGCGCAGAAGCACCATTCCCATGCAATTTTGTTACTGCTATAGATATACTCCGGCTTGTACAGGTGTGCTAAGTGCTAACCGATCAGATTGATGCGTCTACGTACTGTGGCTCTTGCACAGGACGGTCGTCGTCGCCGTCTCATCTGATCGGGTCCTCGTCGCAATCCTGACTGGGAACTATGCGTGGAGAATGTGGAACAGAGGCGAGGATGTAAACGAGACGGACGGGTTTTAGGGGGCTTTGATTCGATGGGGACGAAGCAAATGGCGAGGGGCCATGCATCGTCGCTCGTAGGTGTGGCAGATCAAAGAATTCAATGTAAACTTAAGGAGAGCAACTAGGTAGCAGCGGCAGCGTGCAGCACAACAGCAGCAAGGAGAGGCGCAGTAAGGGCGCGCAGCTAGTAACGCCGGAATTTAATTGCTCGCCCCTCCCGCCGGCCAGTGCTGCCGCTCTTGCCGGTCGATCCATCGCCGCGGATAGCTGCAATACATGCATCCCCTCTGTTTAAAGCTTCAGCTATCGGCCTGGAGAAACGCGGCGAGTAGGTGACAGGGGTAACTGTGGTATGCTACTGCGTTGCATTTGCTTGGGTTTCTTTTTGGAACAAATGGCAAAAGCTTTGTTATATTTCATTTTCACATTCGAAAATATTCTAGCATTACCTTCATTCCAAATTTCAAAGAAGAGAGGCGGTAGAAACTTCTAGGAACACCGTGCCGAGAGGTGGCCACCGCCCACGAGAAAGAGTCGAAGTTTTGCCATGCCACTGGATCAAGATCACCAATCGACATGCGAAAAAATATGCGGTGGGAGCATCACCTTTAAGGGTCCAGGTTAAGCGATCGCGAACCCATATTCCTTTTGAATCAACATCAGAGCGGCCCCGAGCGCGTCACATTAAGCCCAACCAAAGTCAGATACCCCCATAGTACTTGCGATTGAGTCCAAAGGTTTAATTGAGTAGATAATTAATCATTGTCGTTAAGGACAGCAGCGGTCGATTCATACCGCAACCTATTAAGAATTTACATAAAGATTACACGCACGAACGCGAATCGTCCAGAGGGCCAAACGAACGAGAAACAAATTCTAGGGAAGTAGAAATCTTATACATAACCCTTAATGAGGATCCACGAAGAGTCGAAATGTAGCTCTGGCTTGAAGATCACTAGAATCCAAGAGAAGGGAGGTGTGGTCAGAATCTATGTGTGCGTCCGCCACCAAGGAAGAGCTAGGAGACAACATGTTCCAATCGGGGCTCATAAAAATTCAATCAAGTACAGATCGAATCGAAGCAATCTGGTGATTAGAACAAACATACTGAGCTCCAACTCGATCAATTTCATCACAGAGCCGCATTTGGAATGAAAGCATTAAACGCATCAGCTCTGGTCCAGGAAAAACTTGTGTTATTCCTATCATCGGATGAGCAAAGAAGATTGAAGTCGCCACCAATGAGAAGATGAAGGTTAGAGGAAGCTACTTTAAGAGAGATTCCATAGAAAATTTGGGAAAGTGAATGGTCAGCAGGGGTCATAAACCACCACAATTTCCAGAGTTTATTAAGGGTACGATGAGAGAGGACCATGCTAGCATAAAATTCCCGTGGTCAAAAGCACAAAATCAAAGACATTGATACAGTCACTTCTTCGGATACCTCCTGAATGAGCTGATTTCAGTTCCCCCTAGCGCCAACATCAAAGGCAATCAAAACCTATCAACACACACAATAGAAGATACTTTATAGGAAGAATAAGACATTGATGGTCTCCTAAAGGCAAATCAAATCATCACGAACGTAATATTTAAGTTCATTTCAGTGCCCCCTACCGCCAAAATATCTCATATTCAAAAATAGGATCCTCGTTTATAGGACAAATTCTGAATGCGGAGACTAGACCAGCTTGGAGCCAAGAAACTCTTAGCCCTGTTACCATGAGGGCAAGTACGAGCAGGTGGATTGCCACCACCAGCCACCGCACATCTATCGATAGTAACCAAATTATAAGCTATTGAATTTTCAAGAACGAAACAAGCCACCACCACGAAGGCCCCACACGACCACCTGACGTGACCTAGGGGCGCGCCATCTACCTGTGTGGCCCCCCTTCGACTCCATTTGTCTTGATTCCATCGCCTAAAATCATTATATATATTCCAAAACCACGGAAACTCCAAATGAGAAGCAGTTTCCGCTGCCACATGCTCCTGACCTAGACAAGATCAATCTGTGGGATCTCCCCGGAGTGTTGCCGGGAGGGGGATCGATCACCGTAGGCTTCTTCATCAATCTTGCTGCCTCCATGGTGATGTGTGAGTAGTTCCTATTAGACCTTCGGGTCTATGGCTGAAACTAGTTGGCATTTTTCCCTCTTTTGGATCTTCAATACCATGTTCCTCTTTCTTCCTATGAGGAGTTGGATCAATCTTATGTAAATCTAGATGCGTTTGTTGGGATATGATGAATTGTGAATTAATGGATCAGATTGTTCATGATATATTAATGGATCTTTTGTGGTTCTATCTCTTAGCTATGTATGCTTTTTGATCTATCTTGTATAAAATTGGTCTATGTGGGATCAATCCATGGAGTAAGTAGTGCATAGTAGTAGGTTCAATCTTGATGGTGTTATATATCCCAATGACCTTGTTTGGGACAAGACATGTATTTGTATTGTTGCTACTAAGGGGACAACAACGAGGTTTGGTAGTATTACACTCCTTTCTTTGCTTACTTTATGTCATCTTGCTTATAGCATTACTCTGCTTGTTATGAACTTAATACTTCTAGATGCATGCTAGATAGTTGTTTAGAAGTGGAATAATAGTGGTGGGAGTAACAACAACCACCTATCGTGGACGCATTGCCCGTGAACATTCATAGCTATCAACTATCATAATTTTGTCAATTTCTCTACTGTAATTTGTTCACCACATCATTGCTAACGAGAGAGATGTCACTAGTGGATTTCATGGCCCGGGGGGGGTCTATTCTTATCATTGTTATTGTCATTTTCCATTTCGTTTTAATTATGCTTCAAAATTACCAATATATATATACCACCGCTTTTAATACTGCTGCTAGCAAGACAGGGGGATTGAAAACCCGTATGCCAACTTGTTGGGAGCGGAGTATGCTTCTCTTTGTGTGTAGGTGCGGCTCGACTTGTCAGTTTCAGACCTTCTTATGGTTCGATAAACCTAAGTCTCATCATCGAGGGATAACTTGTTACTTACTGCTTCACCACTCGGGGGGGGGGGGAGGGGGCAACATGCTATAAGAACACAAGTGCTTTGTGGTTGCTTCCAGTTGTCATCAAGCGTTTTTCCTAGCACCATTGGCGGGGACACTTCTACCTCAGCAATCAGGTACCTTCACACAATTACAATTTTACTCCGTTACTTTCCTATCTTGCTCTTGCATCTTCACTTGCTAGAAAAACACAAAATAGTTGTTATTACCTTACTGTTGGGATTCAGAGTAGAAAACTATATGTTGTGTGTGCAGGTCCACGACAACCGCCAATCTCTGGCGCTGTTGTCACCTTCTTGTCGTTATCGGAGTCCTACTGGAGACAAACCTTGGTATCTTCACTGAGGGACATTGCCGCTACGCTACATCTCAACCTTCCACTTTGGGTAAACCAACGAGGGGCGAGAAGTAAACTCTCGTAACATTAGTCATACTTCGGAAGTATGCCGCGATTATCAGTAATTTTCCATATGAACATTTGCATCACTACACATATTATAGTCAACCTTTTGAACTCTATCGAAAAAATTATTTTGCGATAAGCCGAGCGTTATCAACGATGAAGCTATCGTCTATGTTCATATCTATGAAAAATCCAATCCACTCTAATGATCAGGTATCCTTAGGAGGGTTTTACCAAGTTCTCAACTTGATTTTGGTGGATGGCTTTCATTTCGTTTTTATGGTGTTTAAGCCATATAGTGGAGTTAGTGCCCGTCATGGGGTCTTGTAGTTCACAGGTTTATCACACTTCAGAACTACATTGTTCAATGTGAATTTATAAAGCTGTGTGATACAACATCAGACTTGATCATTTCATCTCTGGAACGCATTTCAGAGTTTCATCATTCCTTTTCATCAGATGTAGGAATTTTTGGTTTGGTCACAAAATTTATCTCTAGATCAAATTTCGAGTTCCATTCTGTAGAACCAAATGATTCATTGTAATCATTATCAAGCTATTAGTCCTCCCACTTAATTGTTTCAAGAGAACTATTTTCTCAAGGAAAAATCCCATGTCCCTCGATAAACAATTTTCTCGGGTATGGTAGTGGAGGTGTTGTTCGTAACGTGATGTTTCTACAATACTTATATTTGAGATCGAGTATATTCTAAATATATATCTCTGAAATTGTGAAACAACAATTGGATTTCTTATCCATGCCATATTCTTATAGGGCATTGTTTCAACAGTCATATGACGACACTCTATTTAGTTCGTAAGTGGTTTTTCTAAAGCTTTAAGCAGTATAGTGAATGAAGTGTGGTTTAAGTACATCTCCGACCTCACCATGTCATGCTAGAATTCAGGGTAGAAAACAATTTTAATTCCAATATGTCATATAGGGCTTGGTTATGCGTCAAGATACTCCGTAGCTATACGGGGTTTCAGGTGACGCTAATTTATGAACTGACTTCATACACTCAATGATGTTTGCTAAATTCTTTAACTCATTTATTTTACGATCAGATCGTCAAATATTTGATCTATGTGTGATGATGATTCTCTTTGTGTTGAAACAATTTTGAACTTATTCAAATTTTTAGATATTATGTCTTGTCTAAATATCGGTATATCTATACAAGTCATTATCACAAAGTTTTATGTAAAATACTGTTTATTGGTTCTTCACACATCGATATGTGTTATTACCAATAGTTTACTAAAAACTTGAATAATTCATTTAATCAATGATTTTGTCTATTAGAAAAACATTGTATGTGTCAAATGACTCAAAGTCAAGAGATTGAATGACTTCATTGATATGAAGCTTCCGCATTCGCTTTGTTCTAATGCGACTAAGTCATTTATGCTATAACAATTTTAGCATTATCATCACATAACTTAATTTATTTAGCAATCAAGAAAATAAACATAACATCAAGATTTCAACTTAAGTAATTCACCACGAAGGGTGAAATTCAGAAAGCATTAACTTTGAACAACCATTATTCAAACCGTGGATAAGGCATCCACTGTGTAGACGACATAATATGATATTAATGTTTTACACAACCTCTGAATCAAATAACTTTTATTTAAACTCTAAGATAAATCTTGATAGACGAACGCCGACGGCCTTGGGTGACTTGGGCACCACTTCCGACGCGGACTTGCACTTCATTCGTTCTTCTCCTTTGAATTCTGAGAATTCTCTGTACCGATTTGCGAACCATTAGCAATCGGTATGGTATCAATTATACCTATGAAGGTGAAATAATGAAATTGTCTATTAACTTAGTATAACTTATTTATACCTTTGGTGATCAGACCACTTTCCAGATCTCCTAGATACTTCTTGCAATTCCTCTTCCAGTGCCCCTTGTTCTTGCAGTAGTGACACTCAGAATATTTAGTTGGGTCATTCTTGGTCTTTACCTGAGCTTTGGTCTTACCACCGCTCTTGGCATTTCTGCCTTTGTTCTTCTTCTTGAAACTGGTAGTGTTCATCACAGCCAACACGTGGCTTGGATCCTTCTGCATATATGCTTCGCAGTCTTAAGCATAGCGAACAATTCATCTGTGGTCTAGTCAAGCCCATTCATGTTGTAATTCATGATAAAGCCGTTGTAAGACGGGGGGAGTGACGCAAGGAGAATGTCAGTGCCGAGTGTCGTAGGGATCGCAAATCCCAGAGCACTCAGCCTCTGTGCGTAACCAAATAGTATTGGAAATATGGACCGGGGTCCTATGATGTTCGCTAGTGATGTCTCTCTCCCAGAAGACGATAAAATAGCCATGCGAGGTAAACAAATTACAGCTGGGCAATTGACAGGATTATGTGCGCAAACCAATGCTAACTATGCTATAAAGAAAGGAAGAGGCTCAAAAGCATGGGCGGAACGCCAAGAAAAGTAGACAAAAATCCATCTGCATCTACCTACTAATCATCCACTGACGAGGGGGTGACCCCACGACTCCTCTACGTGAGGGTACCTGGTGCGTGTCATGGTTGGCGGCCGACCAGGGGCCCACTCGTGGACACCGACATGATGGAATAAGACGTGAAGCCGAAGACTTGAGGCGCAAGACAAGGACTCTTATCTATAAATTCATCACGACGACTTGATACGTCCAAAACGTATCTATAATTTCTGCTTGCTCCATGCATGTTTTTTTGTGATATTGCTATGATTTAGATACACTTTCATACACTTTTGATCATATTTGGACTAACCTATTAAATCAGTGCACCCCAGTGCCAGTTCCTGTTTTCTGCTGTTTTTCTATTTCAGTTTTCCCCCATATAAAAAGTGCCAGAAAAATTCGGGAAAATTCAGATAAAATATCAGCGTGATGGAAGCTTCGAGAAGAGCCCGGGAGGGGCCAGAGGGGAGCCAGGGGGCCCAGGCGGCCACCCGGCGCGGCCCCACCCCTGGCCGCGCCAGGGGGGGCGCCTGGGGCCCCTGGCCCACCTTTGGCTGCCCCATTTCGCCTATTTACCCCCCGTCACGGGAAAACCCCGAAAGGAGAACCCTATTCCCCGAACTCGCCTCTGTTCCGCCGCCGCCGCGCTTCCGAAGATCGGGAGCACCAGAAGACCTCTTCCCGGCACCCTGCCGGAGGGAGGATTGACCTCCGGGAGTCTCCTCTCCACCATGGATGCTCCCCGGATGTCCCGTGAGTAGTTTTCCTTGGACCATGGGTCCGTGATCAGTAGCTATGTGATGTTCTCCTCCCCTCTTTGATCTTCATTGTTTAGACCTCGTGAGATGCCCTACATGGTCGAGGCACCTTTGTAATATTTTTGCTATTGCTATGTTGAGTTTGATAGGATCTGATGGATTATGAGATTATGTTCAGATTGTGATAGAGTAATATATTTGGTTTTTATCTCTTATATTTTTGTTCCTAAGTAATTATTGCATGTTCTCCGTTGCTGTTAATTGCTTTGGCCAAGTAGTAGGTAGTGACTCCAAGAGGGAGCGTTGTGCTAGATTGTGGGTTCATGCCCCCCGATGACACGCTTGAGTGACAGAAACATGAGTCTAGGGGATGTGCTGTTGCCACAAGGGGGAAAACAACGGTGCTTGTAACCGCGGTTACAAGGATGGTTTACTTTATGCAGAGTTCTTTTAATGCAGTTGTCTGTTGCTTTGGGTTTACACTTTGGGTGGGGCTCGCAACTTAATACCAACGAGATGTTCTGGATAGATATCTCAAGGTGGATGATTAGTAGTAGATGCAGATGGATTTCGGTCTACTTACCTTGGCGTACTGCCTGTGCTTTTGAACCTCTTCCTTTCTTTTGTAGCATAGTTAGCATTGCGGTGCGTTCATAATCCTGTCAATTTCCTTTCTGTAATTTGTTTACCTCGCATAGCAATTTTATCGTCTTTTGGGAGAGAGACATCACTAGCGAACATCACGTATCCCGGTCCATACCCTTATCATTGTTTCCACGCTATATTTACTTTTCTGCATTTACTTTCAAGTTGCTGTTATTATCCCTTGCGTTTTATCCTTTGTAAACAACAAGACCGGAGAGATTGACAACCTCTGTGAACTTCGTTGGGAACAAAGTTATCTGTGTCTGTGTGCAGGTCCGCGTCAGTTGCGCCGCTGACACCTACTTATCATCTCTGGAGTCCTGCTGGAGACAAACCTTGGTATCTTCACCGAGGGAAAACTGCTGCTGCACTACATCTCAACCCTCCACTTGGGGTAACCAACGAAGGGGGGCGAGAAGCCACCAAGCAAGAAGTTTTCTGGCGCCGTTGCCGGGGACTCCAGGTGCTAAGATAGAGGTGTTGCACACTATCCTTTACCTTTGTTTTTTAGTCTTGTTAGTTTATGTTTCAGTTTTTATCTTTGTGTCTTTTATCAAAAACTACAAAAAAATCTGCCACAGTTGCTGCTACTATGGGTTCCACTAAAAATACCAAGTTGTGTGACTTTACTAGTCACAACAACCAAGACTTTATCTGAACTCCCATTGCCACACATTGCCACTTCAGCCACTTCAGTTACTTTGCTAAACCTTGTTATGAGAGATCAATTCTCTGGTGCTGGAGATGATGCTGCTTTACACTTGAATAATTTTGTTGAATTATGTGATATGCAAAAGTATAAGGAAGTAGAAGGTGATGTTGTTAAGCTCAAGCTCTTTCCCTTCTCTTTAAGGGGAGATGCTAAAATCTGGTTTCAATCTTTGCCTAGAAATAGCATAGATTCTTGGGATAAGTGCAAAGATGCTTTTATAGGGAAGTACTACCCTCCTGCTAAGATTATCCAATTGAGGAGTAATATTATGAATTTTAAGCAATTGGATAATGAACACGTTGCCCAAGCTTGGGAACGAATGAAATCTTTTTATAAGAAATGCCCTACACATGGTTTGACTACCTGGATGGTTATCCAGACTTTTTATGCAGGCTTGAACTTTACCTCGCGGAACCTGTTAGACTCGGCCGCGGGAGGAACCTTTATGTCAACTACACTTGGTGCTGCCACGAAGATTCTCGATGAAATGATGACCAATTATTCCCAATGGCACACCGAACGCGCTCCAACAGGTAGGAAGGTAAATTCTGTCGAGGAAATTACCTCCCTCAATGAAAAATTTGATTTAATTATGTCTCTACTTACCAAGCAACCCTCTATTGATCCTCATGATGTTCCTTTAAATTCTTTGGTTGCTCAAGAACAAGTAGATGTGAACTTTATTGCTAGAAACAACTTCAACAACAATGCTTATAGGGGAAATTTTGCTAACAATCCTAGACCGTTTCCATCCAACTATGGGAACAACAACACCTACCCTAGCAACAAGAACCCCTCTTCTGAATTAGAAAGCATGCTTAGAGACTTTATCACTACCCAAAAAGCCTTCAACAAAAATGTAGAAGAGAAATTATCTAAAATAGATAATCTCTCTTTGAAGGTAGAAAGCTTAGCCATTGATATTGAGATGCTCAAAATTAGAACCTCCCCCCTTGAGGTAGAAAGCTTAGCCCTTGATATTAATGCTATGCAGTTACGAATCAATGAAAACATTAGGATGATGGCTAAACTTAAAGAAAGATGGGCTAGAGAAAAAGAGGAAGATGATAGAATTAAGAGCCTTCCTACGCACCACACAGTTGCCACTATCCAAATTGTTGAGTACACTCAAACTATTAGCACCCAATGCACTCCTAGTCCCGTTGGACCTATTAATGGTAATGCTAATACCTCAACCATAGATAAAGAAACTCCTATGAACATAGAGGGTTTCAAACAAGTGAGCCTAGATGACACTACTACCACCTTTGATAGTAGTGATATTGATTTTGATAGTTGTACCCTCTCAGAAGTTATCAGTTTACTACACAAAATGTCTAGAGACCCCCACACTAGCACACTTAATCTTGCCTTCACGGAGCATATCACAAGTGCTCTCATCAAAGCTAGGGAGGAGAAGCTTAGAGTAGAAGCCTCCATACCTAGGAAGCTAGAGGATGGCTGGGACCCTATGATCAAAATTTAATTAAATAACTTCTCTTGCTATGCTTTATGTGATGTTGGAGCTAGTACCTCCGTTATGCCCAAAAGAATATTTGATATGTTTGAATTGAAACCTTTTGAGCCTTGTTCTTTTGATGTTCGTCTTGTTGATTCTTCCGTAAAGAAACCTTTAGGGAAGATCGATGATGTTCTTATCATTGTCAATGACAATTATGTTCCCGTTGATTTTATTGTTATGGATATAGAGTGTGAACCTTTATGTCCAATTATTTTGGGATGTCCTTTTCTTCGCACTGTTGGTGCGGTTATTGACATGAAAGAGGAGAATATAAAATTCCAATTCCCATTTAAAAAGGGGATGGAACACTTACCTAGAAAGAAAATCAAGTTACCTTTTGAGTCCGTTACACGGGCTAGTTATTCTCTTTCTCTTGATAAAACTTGATTCTTCTTTTTGTATTATGCCTAGCTAATGGCTTTAAAGAAGCGCTTTCGGGAGGCAGCCCGCAACGAATTTAGGTTTTTCTTTTTTATTTTGTTGTGTCTTGATGATTGTTACTTCTGTAGCAACATCATTGTATCTTTATTTTTCAGCTTTGTGCCAAGTTATAGCCTCTTACGGCAAGGGAAGTAAAAGTTGTGACATGCTGTCCAGAAAACAGATTCTGTCCTCGTGACCAGAAAAATTCCAGAAAAAATCTCAGTTCATCTTTTTGAGCTGAAATTTTTACACGGTATGCTCTATACAATTATGAAACTTCCGTATATTCTGAGTTTTTTGATTTGAGTTGCATAAATACCCCTAAAAAATTATTTACTATCTGCTGTTCTGTTTTTCACAGATTCTGCCACGTTTTGTCTCTCCTTACTTTTGCAAACCTTAAGCTTGCTTTTTCTTTGCGAAAACTTTTTGGCACTCTTGATAAATAGTAGCTCTTCAAGAATATCTTTATATCCAGTGGAGAAAAATTATTTATTAAGGGTACTAACGTCTCTAATCAGCTTATGATGAGTTGTGTATGAAGGGAGTATTCAAGTGCGCAATGGAAGATGATGAAAGAAGATCCAAGAGTGTCAATCGCTCAAGCTTGGGGATGCCCCCATGTATCCCCAATAAATATTCAAGGAGACTCAAGCATCTAAGCTTGGGGATGCCCCCGTGCATCCCCTTCTCCATCAACAATCATCAGTTCGTCCTTCGTGTCACTATATTTTTATCACTTCATGCGTTATGTGCTATGCTTGGAGCGTCTCGCTCTTAGGTTTTATTTTTAGTTTCTTTAGCTTTGCTTGCTGTTCATAACAAGTTAGGTCCTGTATTACTTTGTGTGGGAGAGAAACACGCTCCACTTTCAAAATCTAGAACACATCATAGGATTTTTCATGCCTATCTTCTTGCTGTTGTGTGTTCTTTATCTTTTCATAGCTACTGCCATGTTTAGTCTTAGTTTTAGTTTGTCTTTAGCAAGAGCCTTGGCTTTTGTTTTAGTTTGTTACTGGAACTCTTTTCAGTTTTCATGTTTATCTTGTTAAGAGAGTTGGTTGTTGCACTGAGTTGTGTCTTGTCTTGAAAGTAGGTAATTGAGGTTGCTATTTAATTTTAGTAGTAGCTTGCAATAGTTTTGAAGTATTGATGTGAGTAATGTTTGAACTTTTGGTGTCAAGAGCTCTTGCCTATTAGTGATAGGTGTCGTATTTTGGGCAATCCGTGTTTATTTTCAAAACCTACAAAACTAGTTGAGAACTCTAGCTACTAGATGGATCACTACTCTTCTGAGGAGTCGAATATTAGAGTACACTCACGTACCATGAGTCGAGGATGCGCAAGGATAACCAAAACCCCATACACTCCTCCTCGGGGTACTTGTCTCTTTGTGAAACTCCTTATTAGATTGAGAGTTACCGATAATAAGTGCATGAGTTCTTCGGACTAATGTAAGTATTGAGAGTTGACACTTCCACCTTCCCATATTTTGCTAGCCTTTCCCGTGACGTGCATTGCCTTCTTCTCACTCCGAGAGTTGGTGTCCACCTTCGCCGGTACTTCTAAACCCTTGGCATGATACGCTCTGTCATCATAAGCCTCCCTTTATCTTTCCTCAAAACAGCCACCATACCTACCTATCAAGGCATTTCCATAGCCTTTCCGAGATATATTGCCATGCAACTTCCACCTCTTCATGACTTGATCTTCATGTCATACATGTTCCTGCTACACTGGTAGCGACATACCTTGCATACATCATGATAGTTACTTCTTTATGATTTTGAGTACCTTGTAAAGTGTGAAAGATCTCCTTTACCTTCTTGTAAAATAGAGTGTTGCCCTTAAGTGAGGAAAAGATCCCAAAGTGGACACATTAAAAGATCCCAAAGAGGACAAATGAGAGTTAAATAGAAAGAGGCATTGAGGCCACCAAAAAAAAAATAGAAAAAGAGAAAAAAAGAAATAAAAAGAGAGAAAGGGGCAACACTACTATCCTTTTGAGAGATCCACACTAGTACTCCCTTTATATCCTTGTACTCCATAGAGATGATCATTATGCTATGTGGGGACCTTCACACTATAGAACTTGGCTTGCATATTCCAAGGATGAGCCACCTCAAACGAGCTCTAGGTCTTCATGAGCGAGCAAGTTAGATGCACCCCCACTAGTTCCATTGGAGAGCTTCTTAGCTCGTATGTGCATCCGTTGCATGGCAATCCCTACTCCTCACATCATATCTATCATTCGACATCTCTTGCCTATGATTGTCCTCATTGACGTGAGCCTTTCTCATCCTTTTTGTCTTCCTCCTCCACCATATTTCTCTCTTTGCCATCCTAAGTGTCAACTCTTGTGCTTACGCTCATCCATTGCATGAGTGCTCGAAATATCGAAAAGGAGTGGATCAAATTGACTTGTACCTGGCTAGTGGTCTGGGGACGAGTTAAGATAAGATTCCAAAGAAGACCAAGTGTGAAACTTTAGTAGATTGAGTTCTCAACACAAAAAAATACCTTTTTCTCGTATTCCCTATCCCCCTTCTTGCACGCAAACACCATTTGGAGACATTCGAGTCACGGACAGCGAGAGCTCTTGCACCTATTGTTCTTTTGTTACTTGTTTCAATGCTAATATATACTCTTGCCTGTTATGACTTGAATTGAATCTCTAACCTTGATTGCTTTACTTTTCAAAGTTCTTATATGGTTGCTAGCATGTCACCACAGAAATTATGTTGTTATCATTTACCTACTCGAGGACGAGCAGGAATTAAGCTTGGGGATGTTGATACGTCCAAAACGTATCTATAATTTTTGCTTGCTCCATGCATGTTTTGTGTGATATTGCTATGATCTAGATACACTTTCATACACTTTTGATCATATTTGGACTAACCTATTAATTCAGTGCACCCCAGTGCTAGTTCCTATTTTCTGCTGTTTTTCTATTTCAGTTTTCCCCCATATAAAAAGTGCCAGAAAAATTCGGGAAAATTCAGATAAAAAATCAGCGTGACGGAAGCTTCGAGAAGAGCCCGGGAGGGGCCAGAGGGGAGCCAGGGGGGCCCAGGCGGCCACCCGGCGCGGCCCCACCTCTGGCCGGGCCAGGGGGGCGCCTGGGGCCCCTGGCCCACCTCTGGCTGCCCCCTTTCGCCTATTTATCCCCCGTCACGGGAAAACCCCGAAAGGAGAACCCTATTCCGCGAACTCGCCTCTGTTCCGCCGCCGCCGCGCTTCCGAAGATCGGGAGCACCAGAAGACCTCTTCCCGGCACCCTGCCGGAGGGAGGATTGACCTCCGGGAGTCTCCTCTCCACCATGGATGCTCCCCGGATGTCCCGTGAGTAGTTTTCCTTGGACCATGGGTCCGTGATCAGTAGCTATGTGATGTTCTCCTCCCCTCTTTGATCTTCATTGTTTAGACCTCGTGAGCTGCCCTACATGATCGAGGCACCTTTGTAATATTTCTGCTATTGCTATGTTGAGTTTGATAGGATCTGATGGATTATGAGATTATGTTCAGATTGTGATAGAGTAATATATTTGGTTTTTATCTCTTATATTTTTTGTTCCTAAGTAATTCTTGCATGTTCTCCGTTGTTGTTTATTGCTTTGGCCAAGTAGTAGGTAGTGACTCCAAGAGGGAGCGTTGTGCTAGATTGTGGGTTCATGCCCCCCGATGACACGCTTGAGTGACAGAAACATGAGTCTAGGGGATGTGCTGTTGCCACAAGGGGGAAAATAACGGTGCTTGTAACCGCGGTTACAAGGATTGTTTACTTTACGCAGATTTCTTTTAATGCAGTTGTCTGTTGCTTTGGGTTTACACTTTGGGTGGGGCTCGCAACTTAATACCAGCGAGATGTTCTGGATAGATATCTCAAGGTGGATGATTAGTAGTAGATGCAGATGGATTTCAGTCTACTTACCTTGGCGTACTGCCTGTGCTTTTGAACCTCTTCCTTTCTTTTGTAGCATAGTTAGCATTGCGGTGCGTTCATAATCCTGTCAATTGCCTTTCTGTAATTTGTTTACCTCGCATAACAATTTTATCGTCTTTTGGGAGAGAGACATCACTAGCGAACATCACGTATCCCGGTCCATACCCTTATCATTGTTTCCACGCTATATTTACTTTTCTGCATTTACTTTCAAGTTGCTATTATTATCCCTTGCGTTTTATCCTTTGTAAACAACAAGACCGGAGAGATTGACAACCTCTCTGAACTTCGTTGGGAACAAAGTTATCTGTGTCTGTGTGCAGGTCCGCGTCAGTTGCGCCGCTGACACCTACTTATCATCTCTGGAGTCCTGCTGGAGACAAACCTTGGTATCTTCACCGAGGGAAAACTGCTGCTGCACTACATCTCAACCCTCCACTTGGGGTAACCAACGAAGGGGGGCGAGAAGCCACCAAGCACGACTTCACTGCGCAACTCCTCCTGCTCAACACTCGGGGGCTCACGGACTCGGGGGCTGATCGTCGCAGTCGCCATCACATCGACTTTGTTCTCGCCTCGTCAACTAATCATCGTCGACTGCGCATCTTCTACATCCTCCGCCGCGTCGATCCTACAGCTAAGTTTTCTTTACACTCTTATATGCTATGATTCCAAAACCTATACGCATTCTCGATCAGTCGCCAAAGACGACTACACAGTCGCACACAAACCTCGAAGGTTTCAAAACTATCCTTTGGATCATGCTCAGTTTTATATGCTGTTTATTTGCATTCGTCAAAGTAGTGAATCTGGGTACCAAAAGGCCGCTCTTGTCTCCGGGTTCAACAATTCTGGCATCGCGTCCCTGTTACCCGACAGGAGTTTGCTGCTGGAGGGCCTACTCACAAAAAGACACGCTTAAACCGTATATACAGCTACATTATCCACTCGATAAAAGTGCAGTGTCTACAAATCACACACCTTAGAATTGTTTTGTATATCGCGCAAGTACATCTTAATACAGTTGCACCTTTTTCTCCTTCTCAGCAGATGCTCGGGGGCTGGGCGCCCTCATGAAGCGGCGAGGCCAAACTCCTCGTCCACGACTGATCCCTACAACAACTCACGGATGAAAATTACTCGACGACGAAGAAGTCTTGAGTCTATGCTCGACTGCAAGCAGTCGAACATAGCCTCGGGGGCTACTCCCATCGGGAGCGCTGACGCGCACCCGACGAACACTACTCGCGCATCCGACTAGAACGACGGGGTTAGCTTAACAACAAATTGAGCCTATGCCTGACTCTATGAGTCGCACATAGCCTCGGGGGCTACTCCCATCGGGAGCGCTGACGCGCACCCGACGACCGGTTCTCGTACATCCTACAAGAGGACAAACCAGACTGCAATTTCGATGCTTCATCCAAACACTCCCATCGGGAGCATACTCACGGCATCTTCGATTGTTCATCAGCAAATGATCGACACGCACTACGGCGGCTACTACAGATTCGAGTCCCTGCTCGACTCTTCGAGTCCTCCAGGCACTCGGGGGCTACTGACGAGGGGGTGACCCCACGAATCCTCTACGTGAGGGTACCTGGTGCGTGTCATGGTTGGCGGCCCACCAGGGGCCCACTCGTGGACACCGACATGATGGAATAAGACGTGAAGTCGAAGACTTGAGGCACAAGACAAGGACTCTTACTTGTTGTCGACTAGGACTCTTGTAAACCCTACCGGGCTATCTATATAAAGCAAGGTAGGGGCACCTCTCTAGACAACTCAAGACACAAGCTCTCAACCCCACGCATAGGACTAGACAGATCTCTCTCCACCAAAGCCCTCACGGCACCTCTGTACATCATCATCAATACAAGATCAGACAAGCAGCATGCAGGGTTTTCCCTCCGGGGGACTGAAGCTAGGTAAATCGTGCCCCATGTGTCGCTTGTCCGCCGTCCAAGGATCCAATATCATCTGTAACCCTAGCCTTGAGCGCTCCAGCCTTGTCATCCACTGTAATCGCATCTCCCTCATCAATAATATCGAGCAGGAACGTGTCCTCCTGTTTGCCGACGAGCTATCGTCCAACCTGTGCCTCTCATGACTAACCCAGGGTCCCTGACCATGGGATTTGCCGGGGTTGATCCCCGTCATCCACCTTGAGATATCTATCCAGAACATCTCGTTGGTATTAAGTTGTGAATCCCACCCAAATTGTAAACTCAAAGCAACAGACAACTGCATTAAAGAACTTTGCGTAAAGTAAACAATCCTTGCACCCTGAAGTACAAGCACCGTTGTTTTCTCCCTTGTGGCAACAACACATCCCCTAGACTCATGTTTCTGTCACTCAAGCTAGTCATCGGGGGGCATGAACCCACAATCATGCATAACGCTCCCTCTTGGAGTCACTACCTACTACTTGGCCAAAGCAATAAACAACAACGGAGAACATGCAAGAATTACTCTAGAACATAAATATAAAAGAGGAGAATGAAATATATTACTCAAACACAATTTGAACATAGTCTCATAATCCATCGAGTCCCAGCAAACTCAGCATAGCAACAACAGAAAGATTACATATGTGCATCGATCATGTAGGGCAGCTCACGAGGTCTAATCCATGAAGAACAAAGAGGGGAGGAGAACATCACATAGCTACTGATCATTGACCCATGGTCCAAGGTGGACTACTCACGGTTCATCCGGGAAGTATCCATGGTGGTGGAGAAGCTCCCGGAGGTGGTTCCTCCCTCCAGCAGGGTGCCGGGAAGAGGTCTTCTGGTGCTCCCGATCTTGGAAGCGCGGCGGCGGCGGAACAGAGGAGAGATCGCGAAAAAGGTTTCCCGTCACGGGGGTTTCACGTCACGAGGAATATATGGGAGAAGGGCGTCCACCAGAGGTCCAGGAGGCCCCCTGGCGCGGCCCCACCCTAGGGTGCACCGGGAGGGCGCCTGGGGCCCTGGTGGGTCCCCTCTTCCCCCCCCTCGGTGATTCTCGAAGCTTCTGTATCGCTGATTTTTTATTGGATTTTCCCCGAATTTTTGGAGCACTTTTAATATGGGGGAAACCTGAAATAGAAAAACAGCAGAAAATAGGAACTGGCACTGGGGTGCACTGAGTTAATAGGTTAGTCCAAATATGATCAAAAGTGTATGGAAGTTCATCAATATAATAGCAATATCACACAAAAGAGGCATGGAGCAAGCAGAAATTATAGATACGTTTTGGATGTATCAACATCCCCAAGCTTAATTCCTGCTCGTCCTCGAGTAGGTAAATGATAAAAAGCATAATTTCCGTGGTGACATGCTAACAACCATATAAGAACTTTGTAAGTAAAGCAATCAAGGCATGTAATTCAATTCAAGTCATAACAGGCAAGAGTCTATATTTAGCATTGAAACAAGCAACATAAGAACATAAAGGTGCAAGAGCTCTCGCTGTCCGTGACTCGAATGTCTCCAAATGGTGTTTGCGTGCAAGAAAGGGGATAGGGATATACGAGAAAAAGTATTTTTATGTTGAGAACTCAATCTACTAAAGTTTCACACTTGGTCTTCTTTGGAATCTTATCTTGACTCATCCCCAGACCACTAGCCAGGTACAAGTCAAAATGATCCACTCCTTTTCGACATTTTGAGCACTCATGCAATGGATGAGCGTAAGAAAGAAAGTTGACACTTAGGATGGCAAAGAGAGAATATGGTGGAGGGCGAAGACAGAAAGGGTGTGAAATGCTCACATCAATGAGGACAATCATAGGCGAGAGAAAGCCAAATGATAGATATGATGTGAGGAGTAGGGATTGCCATGCAACGGATGCACATATGAGCTAAAAGCTCTTCGAAGGAACTAGTGGGGGTGCATCCAACTTGCTTGCTCAAGAAGACCTAGAGCTCATTTGAGGAGGCTTATCATTGGAATATACAAGCCAAGTTCTATAATGTGAAGGTCCCCACATAGCTATATGCATGAATGATAATCTCTATGGAGTACAAGATATAAGAGGGAGTTCGAGTGTGGATCTCTCAAAAGGAATAGTAGTGTGTCCCCTTCTCTCTTTTTATTTTCTTTTTCTCTTTTTTCTCTTTTTTGTATTTTTTGTGGCCTCAATGGCTCTTTCTATTTCTCTCATTTGTCCTCTTTGGGATCTTTTAATTTTGTCCTCTTTGGGATCTTTTAATTTGTCCACTTTGGGATCTTTTCCTCACTTTAGGGGCAACACTCTATAAATTACAAGAAGTATAGAAGATCTTTCACACCTTAAAAGGTACTCAAATCATAAAGAAGATGTAACTATCATGATGTATGCAAATGTATGCCTCTGCCAGTGTAGCAGGATATGCAATGATACTAGAACGTCATGTAGCAATGATTAGGGAAAGGCACAACTAGTATGCGGCTCATCGATCAAGCAAGTAGCATGTATGACATGAAGATCAAGTTATGAGAAGATGGATGTTGCATGGCAATGTATCTAGGAAAGGCTATGGAAATGCCTTGATAGGTAGGTATGGTGGCTGTTTTGAGGAAGGATATAAGGAGGTTTATGATTACAGAGCACCAGCGAAGGTGGACGATAACTCTCAGAGTGTGATGAAAGCAATGCACGACACATGAGAGGCTAGAAAAATATGGGAAGGTGGAAGTGTCAAATTTCGAATACTGACATTAGTCCGAAGAACTCATGCACTTATTATCGGTAACTCTCAATCTAATAAGGAGGTTTCACAAAGAGACAAGTACCCCGAGGAGGAGTGTATGGGGGTTTGGTTATCCTTGTGCATCCTAGACTCATGGTACATGAGTGTACTCTGATATGCGACCGCTCAGAAGAGTAGTGATCCATCTAGTAGCTAGAGTTCTCAACTAATTTGTAGGTTTTTTAAAATAAACACGGATTGCCCAAAATACGACATCTATCACTAATAGGCTAAAGCTCTTGACACCAAAAGTCCAAACATTACTCAAAACAATACCTCAAAACTAGTGCAAGTTACTACTACAAAAAGAATAGCAACCTCAATTACCTTCTTCAGGTCAAGACACACAACTCAGTGCAACAGGAAAACTCTCTAAACAAAATAAACATGAAAACTCGAGAGAGTTCCAGTAAAAAACTAAACAAAAGTTCTTTGAAAAGATAAACATGAAAACTAAGAGCTAAACATGATAGTAGCTACGAAAAGATAAAGAACACACACAACAAGGATAAGCATGAAAAGTCCTATGTTGTGCTCTAGATTTTGGAAGTGGAGCGTGTTTCTCTCCCACACAAAGAAAGCTGGGTTCTAACTTGTTATGAACAGCAAGCAAAGCTAAAGAAAACTAAAAACAAAACCTAAGAGCGAGACGCTCCAAGAATAGCACATAACGCATGAAGCGATAAAAATATAGTGAAACGAGAGACGAACTGATAATTGTTGATGGAGAAGGGGATGCACGGGGGCATCTGATACGTCCAAACGTATCTATAATTTCTGCTTGCTCCATGCCTCTTTTTTGTGATATTGCTATGATATTGATGAACTTTCATACACTTTTGATCATATTTGGACTAACCTATTAACTCAGTGCACCCCTGTGTCAGTTCCTGTTTTTTGCTGTTTTTCTATTTCAGGTTTCCCCCTTATTAAAAGTACCAGAAAAACTCCGGGAAAAATATAGGAAAAATCAGCGTACCGGAAGCTTCGTGAAGAGCCCGAGATGGGCCAGAGAGGAGCCAGGGGCCCCCAGGTGGCCAGAGGGCGCGGCCCCACCCCTGGCCGCGCCATGGGGCGCCTGGAGCCCCTGGCCCACCTCTGGCTGCCCCCTTTCGCCTATTTATTCCCCGTGACGAGAAACCCTCGGGGATGGAACCCTTTTTCGCGATCTCTCCTCTGTTCCGCCGCCACCGCGCTTCCAAGATTGGGAGGTAGTGACTCCAAGAGGGAGCGTTATGCATGATTGTGGGTTCATGCCCCCCGATGACTAGCTTGAGTGACATAAACATGAGTCTAGGGGATGCGTTGTTTCCACAAGGGAGAAAAAAACGGTGCTTGTACTTGGGGGAGCAAGGATTGTTTACTTTACGCAAAGTTCTTTAATGCAGTTGTCTGTTGCTTTGAGTTTACACTTTGGGTGGGATTCACAACTTAATACCAGCGAGATGTTCTGGATAAATATCTCAAGGTGGATGATTAGTAGGTAGATGCAGATGGATTTTGGTCTACTTGTCTTGGCATACTTCCCATGCTTTTGAGCCTCTTCCTTTCAGTTTAGCATAATTAGCATTGGTTTGCGCGCATAATCGTGTCAATTGCCCAGCTGTAATTTGTTTACCTTTTGTTCGTCCTTTTGTTCCTCCTTTTGTTCGTCCTTTTGTTCGTCACTCTCCTCCTCTTTTTCATCCAAGAGAGTCCTGCAAAACATTAGTCTCTTCCTTTGGGGGAGAGATTCTCTCAAGATGATCAGTAATATAATAATTTGCATCGTAATTTTTCAAACAATAGTTAAGTATAGCGAGACTCTCAGATTTTTAAGGGGCATCATCAATATTTTTAAGAAGAGAAGTAATTTCATAGGCACCCTTATAAGAAGCTAAGGTTTCATCATCATTGTACTCACATTGGAAAGCAAGGTGTTTGTGCCTCATAAAGCAACAAGATTCATCCCTGCAGAAAGATATTTTATATATTGAGCACAAGTTTCTAGCATACTCATACAACTGGTGTATTTGTTTCCATAAATGTATCCCCTTTTGAGACAAGCGGTGTTCCTTGTACCACTTTTGTTGATCCTCGGTGAATCCTCCATGCCAATAAGATCTGGTTTTAAAGAAGTCAGACATTGATTGGCAAGTAAGGAACTAGACATACTATTTTTTTTTGAATTTTTGATAAAGGACACAAAAGCAAAAACTGAAAGGCAAACTAACAATACTAATAAGCAAAGATAAGAGATAGTGTGCAACTCCCCTATCTTGAAGAGTGGAGTCCCCGGCAACGGCGCCAAAAATTTTCTTGATACACGAGATAATACTCGCCCCTCGTTGGTTACCCCAAGTGGAAGGTGAGATGTAGCGTAGCGGCAAATTTCCCTTAGCAAAGATGCTATGGTTTTAGATTGTCTCCCGTAGGACTCCAAAATCGACAAGTAGGTGGTGAAGTGAACAATGGCACCGTTTACAACCTAGGTTGGTAACTTCACCTGGACCTGTACACACAACAAATAGCTTTTCTCCCAACGAGTACAGAGGAGTTGTCAATTCCTCCAGCCTTGTTGTTTACAAAGGATAAAACGCACGGGATAATAATGATAGTGATAGCTACGGAAAAGTAAATACTGAAAATAAATTGAAGGTGTAAATAGTATTGGAAATATGGACCGGGGTCCTATGATGTTCACTAGTGATGTATCTCTCCCAAAATACGATAAAATAGCCATGCGAGGTAAACAAATTACAGCTGGGCAATTGACAGGATTATGTGCGCAAACCAATGCTAATTATGCTATAAAGAAAGGAAGACGCTCAAAAGCATGGGCGGTACGTGATACGTCCAAAACGTATCTATAATTTCTGCTTGCTCCATGCCTCTTTTGTGTGATATTGCTATGATATTGATGAACTTCCATACACTTTTGATCATATTTGGACTAACCTATTAACTCAGTGCACCCCAGTGCCAGTTCCTATTTTCTGCTGTTTTTCTATTTCAGGTTCCCCCCTTATTAAAAGTACCAGAAAAATTTAAGGAAAAATCAGCGTACAGGAAGCTTCGCGAAGAGCCCAAGAGGGGCCAGAGGGGAGCCAGGGGGCACGGACCGACCCCTGTCCGCGCCAGGGGGGCGCCTAGAGCCCCTGGCCCACCTCTAGCTGCCCCCTTTCGCCTATTTATTCCCAATGACGAGAAACCCTCGGGGACGGAACCCTTTTTCGTGATCTCTCCTCTGTTCCACCGCCGCTGCGCTTCCAAGATCGGGAGCACCAGAAAACGTCTTCCCGGCACCCTGTCGGAGGGAGGAATCACCTCCGGGAGCTTCTCCACCACCATGGATGCTTCCCGGACGAACCGTGAGTAGTCTAACTTGGACCATGGGTCTATGATCAGTAGCTATGTGATGTTCTCCTCCCCTCTTTGTTCTTCATGGATTAGACCTCGTGAGCTGCCTTACATGATCGAGGCACATATGTAATCTTTCTGCTTTTGCTATGTTGAGTTTGCTGGGACCAGATGGATTATGAGATTATGTTCAGATTGTGATTGAGTTATATATATTTGATTCTCTACTTTTATATTTATGTTCTTGAGTAATTCTTGCATGTTCTCCGTTGCTGTTTATTGCTTTGGCCAAGTAGTAGGTAATGACTCCAAGAGGGAGTGTTATGCATGATTGTGGGTTCATGCCCCCCGATGACTATCTTGAGTGACAGAAACATGAGTCTAAGGGATGTGATGTTGCCACAAGGGGGAAAACAACGGTGCTTGTACTTGCGGGTGCAAGGATTGTTTACTTTACGCAAAGTTCTTTAATGCAGTTGGTTGTTGCTTTCAGTTTACACTTTGGGTGGGATTCACAAGTTAATACCAGCGAGATGTTCTGGATTGATATCTCAAGGTGGATGATTAGTAGGTAGATGCAGATGGATTTCGGTCTACTTCTCTTGGCGTACTGCCCATGCTTTTGAGCCTCTTCCTTTATGCGTAGCATAATTAGCATTAGTTTGCGCACATAATCATGTCAATTTCCCAGGTGTAATTTGTTTACCTCGCATGGCTATTTTATCGTCTTTTGGGAGAGAGACATCACTAGTGAACATCATAGGACCCCGGTAAATTTACTTTCAGTATTTACTTTTCTGTAGCTATAACTATCATTATTATCCCGTGCGTTTTATCCTTTGTAAACAACAAGGCCGGAGGAATTGACAACTCCTCTGTACTCGTTGGGAGGAAAGCTATATGTTGTGTGTGCAGGTCCAGGTGAAGTAAGCAACTTAGAGTTGTGAACGGCGCCATTTTTCACTTCACCTACTTGTCGATCTTGGAGTCCTACGGGAGACGATCTTTTCAACCTTGGTATCTTCACCAAGGGAAATTTTCCGCTACGCTACATCTCACCTTCCACTTGGGGTAACCAACGAGGGGCGAGTATTATCTCGTGTATCAGTACGCCAAGACAAGTAGAACGAAATCCATCTGCATCTACCTACTAATCATCCACCTTGAGATATCTATCCAGAACATCTCGCTGGTATTAATTTGCGAATCCAACCCAAAGTGTAAACTCAAAGCAACAGACAACTGCATTAAAGAACTTTGTGTAAAGTAATCAATCCTTGCACCCGCAAGTAGAAGCACCGTTGTTTTCCCCCTTGTGGCAACAGCACATCCCCTAGATTCATGTTTCTGTCACTCAAGCTAGTCATCGGGGGGCATGAACCCACAATCATGCATAACGCTCCCTCTTGGAGTCACTACCTACTACTTGGCCAAAGCAATAAACAGCAACGGAGAACATGCAAGAATTACTCAAGAACATAAATATAAAAGAAGACAATCAAATATATAACTCAATCACAATTTGAACATAATCTCATAATCCATCGGATTCAAGCAAACTCAGCATAGCAACAGCAGAAAGATTACATAAGTGCCTCGATCATGTAGGGCAGCTCACGAGGTCTAATCCATGAAGAACAAAGAGGGGAGGAGAACATCACATAGCTACTGATCATAGACCCATGGTCCAAGGTGGACTACTCACGGTTCATCCGGGAAGCATCCATGGTGGTGGAGAAGCTCCCGGAGGTGATTCCTCCCTCCGGCAAGGTGCTGGGAAGAGGTCTTCTGGTGCTCCCGATCTTGTAAGCGCGCGGCGGCGGAATAGAGGAGAGATAGCGAAAAAGGGTTCTGTCCCCGAGGGTTTCCCGTCACGGGGAATAAATAGGCGAAAGGTGGCAGCCAGAGGTGGCCCAGGGGCACCCCCCTGGCCCCCCTCGGCCCCCACTTTGGCTCTTCTGGAAGGTTCCCGTACGCTGATTTTTCCTATATTTTTCCCGGAATTTTTCTGGCACTTTAAATAAGGGGGAAACCTGAAATAGAAAAATAGCAGAAAACAGGAACTGGCACTGGGGTGCACTGAGTTAATAGGTTAGTCCAAATATGATCCAAAGTCTATGGAAGTTCATCAATATCATAGCAATATCACACAAAAGAGGCATGGAGCAAGCAGAAATTATAGATACGTTTTGGACATATCACCAGTGTAGCAGGATATGCAATGATACTAGCGCGTCATGTAGCAATGATTAGGGCAAGGCCCAACTATCATGCGGCTCATCGATCAAGCAAGTAGCATGTATGACATGAAGATCGAGTCATGAGAAGGTGGATGTTGCATGGCAATATATCTCGGAAAGGCAATGGAAATGCCTTGGTAGGTAGGTATGGTGGCTGTTTTGAGGAAGGATATAAGGAGGTTTATGATGACAGAGCATATCGTGCCAATGGTTTGGATGTACCGGCTAAGGTGGACGCCAACTCTCGGAGTGAGAAGAAAGCAATGCACGGCACAGGAGAGGCTAGAAAAATATGGGAAGGTGGAAGTGTCAACTTTCGAATACTCACATTAGTCCGAAGAACTCATGCACTTATTATCGGTAACTCTCAATCTAATAAGGAGGTTTCACAAAGAGACAAGTATCACGAGGATGAGTGTATGGGGTTTTGGTTATCCTTGCGCATCCTCGACTCATGGTACGTGAGTGTACTCTAATATTCGACCCCTTAGAAGAGTAGTGATTCATCTAGTAGCTAAAGTTCTCAACTAATTTTGTAAGATTTTAAAATAAACACAGATTGCCCAAAATACGACATCTATCACTAATAGGCTAAAGCTCTTGACACCAAAAGTCCAAACATTACTCAAAACAATACCTCAAAACTATTGCAAGTTACTACTACAAAAGAATAGCAACCTCAATTACCTACTTCAAGTCAAGACACAAAACTCAGTGCAACAGGCAAACTCTCTAAACAAGATAAACATGAAAAACTCAAGAGAGTTCCAGCAACAAACTAAACAAAAGCTCTTGAAAAAGATAAGCATGAAAACTAAGAGCTAAACATGACAGTAGCTATGAAAAAAATAAAGAACACACACAGCAAAGATAAGCATGAAAAATCCTATGTTTTGTTCTAGATTTTGAAAGTGGAGCGTGTTTCTCTCCCACACAAAGAAAGATGGGTTCTAACTTGTTATGAACAGCAAGCAAAGCTAAAGAAAACTAAAAATAAAACCTAAGAGCGAGACGCTCCAAGCATAGCACATAACGCATGAAGTGATAAAAATATAGTGAGACGAGAGACGAACTGATAATTGTTGATGAAGAAGGGGATGCACGGGGGCATCCCCAAGCTTAGACACTTGAGTCTCCTTGAATATTTCTTGGGATGCATGGGGGAATCCCCAAGCTTGAGCGCTTGACACTCCTGAATCTTCTTTCATCATCTTCCCTCGCACACTTGAAAACTCCCTTCATACATAACTCATCATAATCTGATTACGAGGTTAGTACCCATAATAAAATAATTTTTTCTCTATTGGAAACAAATATATTCTTGAAAAGCTACTGTTTATCAAGATTTCGAAAAAGTTTTTGCAAAGAAAAAGCAAGCTTAAGGTTTGCAAAACGAAGAAAAGGCAAAACATGACAGAATCTGTGAAAAACAGACCAGCAGGTAGTAAAGAATTTTTTAGGGATACTTATGCAACTCAAATAAAAAACTCAAAACATACGAAAGTTCCGTAATTGTATAGATCACACTGTGTAAAAATTTCAGCTCAAAAAGATGAACTTGGATTTTTCTGTGATTTTTCTAGTCATGAGCACAGAATCTGTTTTCTGGACAGCATGTCACAACTTTCACTTCCCTTGTCATATGAGGCTATAAGTGGCACAAAGCTTGAAAATTAAAGATACAATGATGTTGCTACAGTAGTAACAATCATCAAGACCACTAAAAAGAGAATAAAAACAAAAAGGAAATGCTAAATTCGTTACGGGCTGCCTCCCGAAAGCGCTTCTTTAAAGCCATTAGCTAGGCTTAATGCAAATAGATCAAGTCTTTTCAAGAAAATAACTAACCCGTGTGACGGACTCAAAAGGCAACTTAATCTTTTTCCTAGGGAAGTGTTCCATCCCTATCTTGAGAGGTAATTGGAATTTTATAATCCCTTCTTTCATATCAATAACAGCACCCACGGTGCAAAGAAAAGGACGTCCCAAAATAATTGGACAAGAAGGTTCACATTCAATGTCCATAATAGTAAAATCAACGGGAACATAATTGTCATTGACAATGATAATAACATCATCGATCTTCCCCAAAGGTTTCTTTACAGAAGAGTCGACAAGACGAACACCAAAAGAACAAGGATCAAAAGGTTTTAATTCAAATATATCATACATTCTTTTGGGCATAACGGAGGTACTAGCTCCAACATCACATAAAGCATAGCAAGAAAAGTTATTCAACTTAATTTTAATCATAGGATCCCAACCATCTTCTAGCTTTCTAGGTATGGAGGCTTCTACCCTAAGCTTCTCCTCCCTAGCTTTAATGAGAGCATTAGTTATATTCTCCGTGAAGGCAAGATTAAGTGTGCTAGTGTGGGGGTCTCTAGACATCTTGTGAAGGAAATGAATAACTTTAGAAACGGTGCAATTATCAAAATCAAGGTCACTACTATCAAGTAAAGTGGTAGTGGTGTCCTTTAGGCTCACTTGTTTGGTAGCTTCTATAGTCATAGGAATTTCTTCTTATACGGTTGAGGTCATAGCATCACCATTAATAGGTCCTATGGGACTAGGGGTGCATTGGGTGCTAAGAGTTTGGATATCCTCAACCACTTGGATAGTAGCAATGGTATGGTGTATAGGAAGGCTCTTAATTCTATCTTCTTCCTCCTTTTCTCTAGCCCATCTCTCTTTGATTTTAGCCATCATCCTAATGTTTTCATTAATTTGCATTTGAATAGCATTAATAGGAGTGACCTTCCTCTCCTCAAGAGGAGAAGTTCTAATTTTAAGCAATTCTACTTCATGGGCTAAATTGTCTACCTTCGACGAGAGGTTATCTAATTTGTCTAGTTTTTCCTCTACACTCTTGTTGAAGGCTTTTTGGGTAGTGATAAAGTCTTTAAGCATACTCTCTAATTCAGAAGTGGAGTTTTTGGTGCTAGGATAAGCGGTGTTGTTCCCATAGTTTTTGGAGGGGAACGGTCTAGGATTGCTACCAAAATTACTCCTATAAGCATTGTTATTGAAGTTGTTTCTAGAGATAAAGTTCACGTCTACTTGATCTTGAGAAATCAAAGAATTTAAAGGAATATCATGAGGATCAATAGAAGATTGCTTGGTAAGTAGAGACATAATCAAGTCAACTTTTTCATTTAGGGAGATCTCCTCGACAGAGTTTACCTTCCTACCTGTTGGAGCTCTTTTGGTGTGCCATTGGGAATAGTTGGTCATCATCTCATCGAGAAGTTTTGTGACTGCACCAAGTGTAGTTGACATAAAGGTTCCTCCCGCGGCCGAATCTAGCAAGTTCCGCGAGGTAAAGTTCAAGCCTGCATAAAAAGTTTGGATAACCATCCAAGTAGTCAAACCATGCGTAGGGAAATTCTTAACAAGAGATTTCATGCGTTCCCAAGCTTGGGCAACGTGTTCGTTATCCAATTGCTTAAAATTCATAATATAGCTCCTCAATTGGATAATCTTAGCAGGGGTAGTACTTCCCAATAAAAGCATCCTTGCACTTGTCCCAAGGATCTATGCTATTCCTAGGCAAGGATTGAAACCAGATTTTAGCTCCGTCTCTCAAGGAGAACGGAAAAAGCTTAAGCTTAACAATATCACCATCTACTTCTTTGTACTTTTGCATATCACAGAGCTCAATAAAATTGTTTAAGTGCAAAGCAGCATCATCTCCAGCACCGGAGAATTGGTCTTTCATAACAAGGTTCAACAAAGCAGGTTTAATCTCATAAGAAGGTGTTGAAGTAGCAGGTGTAGCAATAGGAGTGCAGATAAAGTCACTATTGTTGTGACTAGTGAAGTCACACAACTTGGTGTTCTCGGAGGAACCCATAGTAGCAGCAAGCAAGAGAACTATTTTTTTTATTTTTGATAAAGGACACTAAAGCAAAAAACTGAAAGGTAAACTAAAAAGACTAAAAAAGCAAAGATTAAAGATAGTGTGCAACTCCCCTATCTTGAAGAGTGGAGGCCCCGGCAACGGCGCCAGAAATTGGTTTTGATGTTACGAGAGTTTACGTCTCGCCCCTCGTTGGTTTACCCAAAGTGGAAGGTGAGATGTAGCGTAGCGGCAAATTTCCCTTAGCGAAGATGTTAAGGTTTAAGTGTCGAACCAATAGGACTCCAGCAGATACAAGAAGGTGGCAAGGAAACAATGGCACCATTTTTAAGAAAAAAAATTCTTCCTTCACCTGGACCTGCACACACAACAAATAAATTTTCTCCCCAACGAGTACAGAGGAGTTGTCAATTCCTCCAGCCTTGTTGTTTACAAAGGATAAAACACACAGGATAATAATGATAGTGATAGGAACGGAAAAGTAAATAAAGAAGTAAATTTATAGCGGGTATAAATAGTATTGGAAATACGGACCGGGGTCCTATGATGTTCACTAGTGATGTCTCTCTCCCAATAGACGATAAAATAGCCATGCGAGGTAAACAAATTACAGCTGGGCAATTGACAAGATTATGTGCGCAAACCAATGCTAACTATGTTATAAAGAAAGGAAGAGGCTCAAAAGCATGGGCGGTACGCCAAGACAAGTAGACCAAAATCCATTTGCATCTACCTACTAATCATCCACCTTGAGATATCTATCCAGAACATCTCGCTGGTATTAAGTTGCGAATCCCACCCAAAGTGTAAACTCAAAGCAACAGACAACTGCATTAAAGAACTTTGCGTAAAGTAAACAATCCTTGCTCCCCCAAGTACAAGCACCGTTGTTTTCTCCCTTGTGGAAACAACACATCCCCTAGACTCATGTTTATGTCACTCAAGCTAGTCATCGGGGGGCATGAACCCACAATCATGCATAACGCTCCCTCTTGGAGTCACTACCTACTACTTGGCCAAAGCAATAAACAGCAATGAAGAACATGCAAGAATTACTCTAGAACATAAATATAAAAGAGGAGAATCAAATATATTACTCAAACACAATCTAAACATAGTCTCATAATCCATCGGATCCCAGCAAACTCAGCATAGCAACAGCAGAAAGATTACATATGTGCCTCGATCTTGTAGGGAAGCTCACGAGGTCTAATCCATGAAGAACAAAGAGGGGAGGAGAACATCACATAGCTACTGATCATAGACCCATGGTCCAAGGTGGACTACTCACGGTTCATCCGGGAAGCATCCATGGTGGTGGATGATACGTCACATATATATAATTTTTGCTCGTTCCATGCCCTTTTTGTGTCATTGCTACATCTTTTTGCCATGCTTTTGAATCATTTATTGGACTAACCTACTAATATAGAGCCCAATGCCAGTTTCTATCTGTTTTGTCTTTGCAATGCAGAAAAAGTCCAAAAAGGAAGTTGCTCAGAAAATTCCCAAAAAATTACCAAAAAATGTCTACATCGGAAGAGTCCTCCAACCGGAGGACGGAGCCAGGAGGTGGCCCCAGGCCCCCAGGCGCCCTGCCGGCATGGCCAGGGCCCACCCGCGCGGGGTGGCCGCCTGGGTGACCTGGGCACCGCCTCGGACTCCCCCTTTGCCTATAAAATCTCTGGTGACGCAAAACCCGAGATATCCAACCCTTTTCTCCAGAAGCGCTCCCGATCTCCGCTGCCATCGAAACCTAGCTTCTGGGGTCACCAGGATCCTGCTCCGGCACCCTGCCGGACAGGGCCTTGGCCCCCGGGGCCATCTTCATCAACTCTTCTTCACCCCATGATGGATCGTGAGTAGTTCCTCCTTGGACTACGGGTTCTTGGCAGTAGCTTGTTGGTATCTTCTCCCCCTTGATCTTCAAATACAAAGTTCTCATGAGATTCCCCACATGATTGAGATCCATATGATGTAATTGGTGTTGTGTTTGTTGGGATCCGATGAATTGTTACCTTGTTCAGTCCTAAGAGGTTTATGAATTCTTGTTGCTGCAATTTTGTTCTTCTTAATGCTTGTTACTAGTGCATGAGTAGCATGATTTCAGATCGGAGCACGTTATGGTTGCATGATTATAATTTTTGTTCTAGATCTTATCTACGATTGGATGCACCTATTATAGTCCGGAACCGGCGATCCCAAAGGTGACAGCTTGGGACACCAAAGGGGGTGGGCTATAATTTGAGGATTACATGTGTTCATAGAGTGTTAATGCTTTGTTCCAGTGCTCCTTGACAGGAGAACCTTAATCTCCGTAAGTTCCCTTTGGCCCCGTTCGTAGCGGGACGGTAGGACAATAGATGTTGTGCAAGTTCTTATTGCAAGCACGTACAACTACATACGGGCACATGCCTATGTTTAGTTCTTAGACTTGGATTGCTCTAGTTTGTTTGGCTAGAGTTTGTGCAATTTTTTCAATTTCCCAACTGTAATTCGTTCACCCAACACCTGTCTTTTTGCTTGGAGAGTTACCACTAGTGAAACCTTGAACCCCGGTCCAAATTTCATCTTTATTGCCTTCGTTGTTACTATTGCTCTCATCACTGCTGCTAATACTTTGTTACTACTTTGTGGTGTTGGTGATTGGGGAAGTCTCTAAGACTACACCCGTCAACACACCGTTTCTACTAAAATATTGTCTAGTGATTTTTCAGGTGTGGTTGAATTGAAAACTCAACTGCTAAGGCTTATAAGTATTCTTTGGCTCCCCTTGTGTCGAATCAATAAATTAGGGTTATACCTACCCGCGAAGACTGTTGCGATCCCCTAAACTTGTGGGTTATCAGTGGAGAAGCTCCCGGAGGTGGTTCCTCCCTCCGGCAGGGTGCCGGGAGGAGGTCTTCTGGTGCTCCCGATCTTGGAAGCGCGGCGGCGGCAGAACAGAGGAGAGATCGCGAAAAAGGGTTCCCGTCACGGGGGTTTCACGTCATGAGGAATATATGGGCGAAGGGGCTGCTAGGGGGGCCACCAGGGGTCCAGGCGGCCCCCTGGCGCGGCCCCACCCTAGGGCGCGCCGGGAGGGCGCCTTGGGCCCTGGTGGGTCCCCTCTGCCCCCCCCCCTCGGTGATTCCCGAAGCTTCTGTATCTCTGATTTTTATTGGATTTTTCCCGAATTTTTGGAGCACTTTTAATATGGGGGAAACCTGAAATAGAAAAACAGCAGAAAACAGGAACTGGCGCTGGGGTGCACTGAGTTAATAGGTTAGTCCAAATATGATCAAAAGTGTATGGAAGTTCATCAATATCATAGCAATATCACACAAAAGAGACATGGAGCAAGCAGAAATTATAGATACGTTTTGGACGTATCAACAGGTTAGTCCTAGAGGGAGACTAAGAACACTTTGTGTTTATACTCCACACCTGCACATGGGTTTTCCTCCGAAGGCAGTTAACATGCACTTGGCAAACCTCCGCATAGGCCATTGTAGTTATAGCACATACATATAAACATTAATAATGAACCTGGAATTATAATACTTCCTCTGATCCATATTACTTATCCTAAAATTGATGTATATATCACTAAAATGCATCTAGATACATCCATTTTAAGACAAGTAATATGGATCGGAGGGAGTAATACATTTTATTATTGCCTCTAGGGAATAATTCCAACAGTCTCCCACTTGCACTAGAGACAATAATCTAGTTGCATGGTTTGCTCAGACCAATGGCACTTTGGTCTTCATGCTCGCTTGTGGTATAGACTTCTTCACTGATCTTAACGCTTTTAGTCTCGTCTCAGTCCTGCGTATCTTAATGTGCCCCTTCATCATTTATGAAGTATCACTACTGGAAAAACATAATTTTCCGTCAGCCTTTGGCTTTGCCGTCAGCTATTTCACGGGGCTGACGGCAAAGAGGCTTTGCCCACAGCCAAACAGAAAGCTGACGGCATAGACCCGGCTGACGGCATAGAAAACCTATGCCGTTCGCTCTATCTAAGCCATCAGCCAGCTGACGGCAAAGACGAAAAAGACTGACGACATAGGTCGGCTAACGGCATAGGGAACTTACCTGGCCCACGTTCGATCACTGCTTAACGGGAGCCAGCTATGCCGTCAGCCAGCTGACGGCAAAGCCTAACGTGTGGCTATGCCGTCAGCTGGCTGACGGCATAGCCTGGTAGTTATCCCCACGTGGCACGACCTAGCCGGCCCTATCCTATCTCTCTCACCTCTCTCACCTAGCTCTCCCGACCCGCCGCCGTCGTCGACCCGCGCCCGCCCCAACTCGCCGCCGCCGCCCCGGGCCCCAACTCGCTGCCGCCGCCCCGCGTCAGCCCCGCCGCGACCACGCGTCGTGGCCCCGCAGCAGGCCCGCCCTGAGCCGCCGCCATCGCCCCGCCCCCGAGGCCTCCCCTCCCAGACCCTCCACCGTCGCCGCCCCTGGGCTGCGGTCGCCGTCCCGGCCGAGACCCTCCACCGCCGCCGCTCATCAGGTCGTCCCCTCCCCAGTAAGACAGTCTCCCTCCCCTACTCCTCTCTCTTCCTCCCCCGATCCCTAACCCGAGATCCACAGGTGACTCGCGCCGTGTCTGCCCCGCCGCCGTCCGTGAGCCGCAGAAGTTGACCGTAGGCCTGCCGTCGCCATACTCAGGTGAGAACTGACCTCCTCTCTTTTTTTATTTTTTTTGCAATTTTTAGGCTTGGAGACCACTAATCCACAGATGTAGAATCGACCGTTTGAACAAATGAACCACTAGTCCATCATGTCTGCTAGTTGCATTCCAATAGTTTCTTGACTATAATGAAACATAAAGAAAACAATATGGAATGCAATCAATTAACAAGAAATAGTTACATAGATGTTCCATTGCATTACCTTTGTTAACAAATAGCATTACCTTTGTTACTTCTGTTAAAAAATAGCATTACCTTTGTTGCATTTAGTTACAAAGTAGTGCATTAGTAGAAGCTTAATGTTACTTATAATATTTGCATCCACACTTCAAGTGACACACGCAAGACAAAAATTGAACGATCTCTACTAGGAAAACATGGCAACCAAAAAAGAATGGAAAAACAGAAGAGTCACCAGGGAAACCAGTGGTAATCATAAACTATAAAAAATCTCATACATCATGTTGATCCAAATTCAAATTTATTTTGCTTAGTCATTATGTGACTTGGGGAAGCAACAGAGACAATGCCTACAAGTCTAGAAGTCTAGCAACTATGACAATGCTTAATTATGTTAGTATTAGTTTGAAAAAGAATAGTAATTTTGTTAATCATGTCATCTCCTCCCCCTCCTTTATATTGCTCTGTTCTGGCCTTCGTGCCGATGACACTATCTAGATAGGTAGTTTTAGTATTGAAATGCAAAGTCTTCACGTAACCAATATGCGTCTCCCGTTCAAAAGAGGTACGGTTATAACTATGCATGCATTTGCATATTTATAACGGTGATTCTTTTGAATTGTCCAACGTTATCCATGGACAGCCCGGGTATGTGTAGATTGGGCCATTTTCCCATGCTTTGTTCCGGATCCGATGCAGAGTTTCGACAGCGCCTCCTTGTTGTTCTCCGAGTACACATCCTCTTGGTTAGTTTCCGAGACGTGTATTAGGAGAACAACGGGGAGGTGCTGCCGAAATTTTGCGTTGGATCGGGAGCAGAGCATGGGAAAATGACCCAATCTACACATACTCGGGTGGGATTAGGACCCATCTTTACCTAGTAGCTGGTAGGTGTGCATGCCGTGCATCCCAATGTTTTAACCATGATTAAAAAATGACCATAATTAATTTGACATACTTGATGAACTGATAATTTATATTGTTCATATGTGGATACTATAGAGCTAGCTTGACAGAATGACTGATCGTGAATGGATGTACTCCGGTCACCCTAGTCAGAAAGACATGACCAATGAATGGTTGAGCAAAACCTATGAATTCCTGCAAACGGCATTTTCTAAAGGCCAGCCAAAAACATGGTGCCCCTGCACTAAGTGCAAGAATTATTCGCGACAGACAAAGGATGTAATGGGTAAACACCTGCAGATGCGTGGTTTTACTCCCGGCTATACCTTGTGGACATTTCGTGGTGAGTCGGCCCAACGTAACAGAGACGAGGTGTTGCGTCGGCGCACCGACGATTATGGTACAGGGATTGAAGACATGGTGAATGATTTTGATGATGCTCGGAACAAGGACGAAGAGATGGAGGAATCCGCAAAGGCCTTCTATGCCATGTTGGAGTCTTCAAAACGTCCTCTTCACGAGCACACTAAGATTTCTCAGCTAGATGCCATCGCACAAGTAAAGGCTCTGAAAGCCCAATTCAACATTGGAAGAGACCTATTTGACTTAATGATGACCCTATTTGGGCGGTTTCTACCCTAAGGTCATAATTATGCCTTCAAACCTATATGAGTCAGACAAAATCCTTAGTGCACTCAAGATGCCATATGAGCAGATACATGCTTGTGAGAAAGGATGTGCCTTATTTAGGAAAGAGTGTGCGGACGAAACATATTGCCCATTTTGCAAGTCCTCCAGATATGTTGAGGTAGAAAACGGTGAAGGTGAGAAGAAACAGAGCAAAATCCCTATGAGTGTTCTACGGTATCTGCCGATCCTACCAAGACTTCAACGACTTTACATGCTCGAAGAAAAAGCAAAACAGATGACATGGCACAAACATGGAATTAGGAAAGAATTAGATGAAAACGGAGATCCGATGTTGGTACACCCTTCGGATGGTGACGCATGGAAGGCATTTGATCGTAAACATACGGGAAAAGCTAAAGAGCCAAGGAATTGCCGAATCGCCATCGGTCTCGATGGGTTCAATCCTTTTGGTATGACGGCTACCCAATATAGTTGTTGGCCTGTGTTTGTTATTCCGCTCAATCTTCCACCATCATCCATTATGCAAAGAAAGCACATATTTCTGACGTTGATAGTTCCAGGGCCAAACTATCCGGGGAAGAATATGAGTGTGTACATGCAACCGCTGATGGATGACTTGAAAGAAGCTTGGGTGAATGGGGTCAACACATACGACGCAGCTAAGAAAGAGAACTTTCAAATGTATGTTTGGTACCAATACTCGTTGCATGATCTGCCGGCATTTGCGCTTTTCGTTGCCTGGTGTGTGCATGGAAGATTCCCATGCCCATAATGCAAAGCAGCTCTTAAGTTTCATTGGTTGCCGGCGGGTGGAAAGTATTCCTGCTTTGACTTGCATAGACAGTTCTTGCCTATGGACCATCCACTCATAAAAGACAAGAAGAATTTCATGAAAGGTAAAGTTGTCAAACACTCGACAACACCTGCGTTGACGGGCACACAAATTCATGAACAGTTAAAATCTATGGAGCCTGATCCAAACCGTCCAGGGTATTTCTTGGGTTATAATGAGGAACACGCCTGGACCCACAAGCCATGCATCTGGGATCTCCCCTACTTCGAAGACCTCTTACTACCACACAACATTGACATGATGCACACTGAAAAGAATATCGCCGAGGCCCTTCTTGGCACATTTTTCGGCACTGATAAGGGCAAAGATAATACAAAGGCTAGAGTTGACCAGGAGACTCTTTGTGATAGGCCATCACTAAACATGCAACAACCGAAAGGAAGAAAAAATTGGTCCAAGCCACCTGCCTGGTACAATCTTGAGAAGGGAGCAATAAGGGAAATCCTCTTGTGGGTGCAACAAAAGTTGTTGTTCCCTGATAGGTATGCTGCGAATCTAGCGAGGGGAGCGAGCATTGAAAAAATGAAATTTTTTGGGCTCAAGAGTCATGATTGGCACATATGGCTTGAGCGGATAATGCCGGTGATGTTGCGCGGCTATATCCCAGACTCTGAATGGCTAGTATTGCCAGAGTTAAGTTATTTCTTCCATGTTCTTTGTGCTAAAGAGTTGTCGCGTGCCGTGATAGTTGACATGGAAGAGTTGGCGCCTGAGTTGCTCTGCAAGTTAGAGAAGATTTTTCCACCGGGCTTCTTTAATCCGATGCAACACATGATTTTGCATCTCCCGACCGACGCAAGATTGGGTGGCCCTGTGCAAAATCGTTGGTGCTACGCAACTGAAAGAATGCAGAAGACACTTAGAGCAAAATGTAAAAATAAACGTAGAATTGAAGCATCGATGGCCGAGGCGTTCATTACCGAGGAGGCGGCAAACTTCGTAACAGCACACTATGATGCCACTTTGCACAGCTTGCATAATCCAAAGCCTCGGTACAAGGTGGGCGACCCCAAACGACGTGAATCCAAACTCAGCCTCTTCAAAGGGAAGCTCGCTCCTTCTAGTGTGGGAAAATCAAAGTTGCTGGGCGTCGAGGAGTGGCGCACGCTAACGATGTATATATTGAATAACTTAACAGAAGTTCGGCCGTACATCGAGTAAGTCTCGATACATTGTTTCGCAACTTTTAACAAGTTTTGTGTCTAACAACTGTTATTAATTGATACAGTCGGTACGTCGAACAGTTCTCGAATGGTGTTGCAATCGAAAAAGAATCCATTCTCGAGTATGAACTTCTTGAAAAGACAGGAGGCGGCTATCCCGGTTTCATCTCTTGGTTCAAAAATATAGCTAGTTCAGATGAGCAAGTCGACGATGAATTGAGACAAATAGCAAATGGTTTTGACTTTAAGGTCCGGACATTTCAGAAGTACGACATCAACGGGTATCGCTTTCGTACTGCTAGCAAAGAGCTTTCAATGCCCGGTCGAAAAACAACCAATTCCGGTGTCTCTGCTATAGGCGAGGGAGGTGTCGAGTATTATGGAAGACTTGAAGAAGTTTACGAACTTCATTATTATGGTGAAAATCCTCCAAATGTTGTTGTGTTCAAATGTCATTGGTTTGATCCTACTAAGACAAGACGGACTCATGAACATGTTGGGCTAGTCGAAATCCGACAAGACAGGAAGTTAAGCGGTGATGATGTCTTTATTGTGGCTCAACAGGCCACCCAAGTTTTTTATCTGCCATACAGTCGTCAAAGTGTTAAGAACCTGGAAGGTTGGTATGTCGTGTACGATGTGCCGCCCCATCTTAGACCACCTCCACCAAACGAAGAGGATTATGAACCTCAAATTGACCCAATAACATATGATGGAGAATTCTTCCAAGAATCACGTGGTGTGAGACGTCGTCTCCGGAACTGCTCTACGTCCACCCTGAACACGGAGGAACAAGAATCACGTGATGATGAGGAAGAAGTGGAAGTAGAAGAGGTTAACAATCCGGATGAGCTATCAATTCTTGATCGGTTACAAAAAGGCCTTCCACATGATGTCCCTGAACCCGATGACGATGTCATTCATGACGACACGTGTGATACTGATGATGATTATGCTTCAGTTGAACATGGAGAAGAGACAGATGATCCCGACTATTAGTACTTTGTATGCATCCAAACATTGTTGTTTAATTATTTAATTAATTGTTTAATTATTCATGTATTTATTATTGTTCATTTAATTATTGTCTTTGAATTTGTACTAAGTATTTAACTATGTATTGTTGCAGGTGGTGAGACATGGCAGGCGGGGATAAGTTGAGGATAGCACCTGGGCAGCTACGGAGACAGTTGTTGCAGAGCTTTACCGAGGAGCCCCGTGGGAGAGGCGGAGGAAAGAAGAGAGGCAGAGGACGTGGTCGCGGGAGAGGGAGGCTGCCTAATAGGAGCCAGTCGCCACCACCCTCAGCTACTTCAGTCTCAGCCACTTCACCCCTGCAGACAAGGGTGTCACCGGTGCGGGATCCTCCCGTCCAGGAGCGGACACCGATGCAGGATCCTCCCGTCCAGGAGCCGACACCCTCACACGAGGAGTGGGGGATTTGGGGGGCTGGGGCGGATGTGGAGGCTGAGGTTGAGGTGGAGGATGAGGGGGCTGAGGCGGAGGATGAGAGGGCTGAGGCGGAGGATGAGGGGCCGTCTGCCAGCAAGTCGGTCTACCAATGTGGTATGACACGAGTTCCAGACCGATTGGAGTTGCAGCACAGGGTGTTGATTTCACCAGATGGCGAGAAGTAAGTTGATGTCTATTGTGTACCTTATATCATTATTTTCCACCAAGTAGCTAATGTCTTTGCCTTCTCATTATGCAGGGGGTGGAATTACCCGGAGAATACCCGGAATCCAAACTGCCTCCTTGGTGCTTTGCTTAGGGAGCACTTTCCCGGGATAGTGCAGTTGCCCGGGGAGGGTATGGTTCCTGAGCCAGGACTCAAGTGGGAGCACTACCAAGCCGCGCTGCTCCCGGAAAACACTCACGTGAACGGTGTTGTTTGCGCGAGCATGGCCGACAAGGTGTTGGCTGATTTTTGGGTAACTATTATTTTACCCAATAAAAAGTATACAATATCCAATGTTATATCTTGTTATTTCCTATTCATCTGTGCATATATATGGAATAATTGCAGAGTTACCATAGGGTCAAGGAGGGGACGGAGGAGGCGGCCAAGAAGAACCTCGAGAAAGAGTGCAAGAGATTATTGAATAACACGAGGCATGAGATGCGTGTTCAGGCCGTTCGAGATTGGTACGCCAAGCAAAACGAGCCGAAGACGAAGGTTGAATGTCGAAAGCTTTTCCCTGATAAGACCGAGTACATGGAGGTACGTAGATTCCTTAGTTACATTCTTTATTAGTTTTGTTAGGGCTAGTTACAATACTTAGTTTCATTCATAGGTGCCCCCGAGATGGTTGGCCGATAAGATGGATTGTTGGGAGATGATAGTGGACAAGTGGTGCACAGAGGCTTGGTTGACCACCCACAATGTGGCCAAGGAGCGTCGTGCCCAATTGGTTGGTGTGGCACACCACCAAGGAAATGCCAACATCAAGAAATACGCCAAAAAATGGGTGTGTGTGCCTTGTTTTCTTTCATCATTAATTCATTTGTGCATGATTTTTGTTGTACTAACTCTTTGCCTTTTCTTGTAGGCCAAACACCATAACCATCCCGAGACTCAGGGATACGCCGCGTTTGGCATGGCCCATAAGGGCTCGTACAAGACGGCGACACCATATTCTGAGGGGGACAGGACGTCGGCGAACACAAGCCTGTCCGCCTACAACAAGATGACGTCTTATTCTGAGGTTGTCAAACAACTGCGCGGCCCTGACTTTGACCCGAGCCTGAATCCTATGGATGAGGAGGCGTTGATGATCTCTGGTGGCGGTAAGAGTCATGGCACGGTGGCCATGTGTGATGGCTTCGTCCCTATCACTGAGACTCTATCTCAGATCAAGGCGAGGCAAACGAGCTCGGCTCCTGTAATACGGCAACGCGCGAGGCCATTTGATCTTGCCATCGAGGTTAGTTTTCCTTCATTATTTATTTAGTTCATTTGACCCTGGATGGATGATGATGAGAAGTGGTTGCAGGCCGCACTTGAGAAGGAGAGGGAGGCCACCAGACTCTTGTTGGAGGAGAGGGACCGGAATACACAGAGGCTGCTGGAGGAGGAGAGGGCACGCAATAATGCCCATGCGAAGGCCATGCACGTCTTCGTTGCGGTAAGTCAGTTGTGTGAGAAGCAAGGCTATGTGTGAGAAGCAACAAGACTATTTCTTTGACTTCTCGAAAACTAATTTGCAGGCTATGTGTGAGAAGAAAGGTTTGCCACCCCCTCCGCCGATGCCTTCTCCGGTGGGAACGGTGAGTTCCCTTTCAATGACCAACCTTGCACGGTCTTATATCATTGTATGTTTCCATGCTAACCACATATTTCAACTCTTGCCTTGTTGCAGCATCATTCCAGAGTCGCATCCCACAATCCCTCTCCCGGTGAGAGCCCTACCAACCCGGCGACCAACCGAGATGGTGCTTCTCCTGCGTGACTTGGCATTTGGTAAGTTATTCCTCTCCTTCTTATTCTTATTGTTTAGCTCAACTTAGACTTTTCCATGCTTTAGTTAGCTTAGTAAATTCTAGTTAGGCAAAAAATTGCATAATTAGCTTAATTACATAAAAAAATACATAATTAGCTTACTTACCTCAAAAATGACATAGACTTTGCTTATTTGGTACAAACATGACATAATTACTTGATAACACCAAAATAGCATAATTAGTTGATATTAGAGCTCAAAAATGACATAATTACTTTAGAAAGTTTCAAAAGAAACCAGAAGAGAAGAACAAAGAAGAGATGAAGAAATAAGAGAAGAAAAAAGAGGATAAAAAGATAGATTCAGAAGAAACAAATCCTCTTATTGTTCCTTTTTCTCTACTTTCTTTTTCTCCATCTTCTTCTTCTTCTTCTTCTTCTTCTTGTTCTTCTTCTTCTTCTTCTTCTTCTTCTTCTAATTGCTTATCGCTAAATTGTTTCTTCTTCTCATTATATAGATTTTGATAAAGCAGCATGGCACATGGATGGATGCTCCAAGGACTCTACTTGTAGTCTTAGATGCTTTGTAATGCACTTGTACTTGCGGATGCACTTGTGATTCTTTGTGATGCACTTTGTGATGCCATCTTGTTGTTTGCACTTTAATTACTTTGTGATGCACTTGTGATGCACTTGTGGTGCTGTTTAGGGCCTGGCAGAAATATATATTGTGTTATTTATATTGTTGTTTGAAAATGCAGGGAATTAACAAAAATTAAATATAAAAAAAACAGAGAGGGCCTTTGCCGTCAGCTTACTGACGGCAATGCCTTTGCCGTAGGTGGGCTGACGGCAAAGAAGGACACGTGGCAGCAGCCTGTTCAATCTGGCAACTCTGGGACGACCAAATGTCCCAGGTTATCAGCTTTGCCGTCAGCTGGCCCGTGGCTGACGGCAAAGAGGGGACCCACATGGCAGTGTTTGCAGCTTCCCTGGCAAGTATGTCCCACCAGCAGCAGCAACCGTTGCCGTCAGCTATGGGCCAGCTGACGGCAAAGCCTGCCGTTAACCCTCTAATGGGGTTGGGCTTACGACGTTGCCGTCAAGGCTCTACGCCGTCAGCCTTGGCCCCCTAGCTGACGGCAAAGGCTTTGCCTTCGGTCGAATTCCAGCTGACGGCAAAGAACCTGTTTGCCGATAAAATCGTGGCCAGTCTCTTTGCCGACAGCAAACTGACGGCAAAGCCTTTGCCGTCAGTTAAAGTGGCCTTTGCCGTCAGCTATGGCTGACGGCAAACCAGCAGATTCCAGTAGTGTATTTAAAGATAGGGCACTATCGTTCAACATGTTTGGACTTCAGTGAGCTCTTAGCTTACTTTACTTTGATCATGATGCTCACATCAAAAATGTGTTTGTGTAGTTCAAGAGTTCGGAACTATGCCAATCACTATGATGGTGTTCCTGATCCAAATACCCTCCTATGCAACTTCCAGAGTTTCCATGTTTCACGTCTACGTTGTAGGAATCCCGCTATGTGCCTTAGCTTGAAAAACAATTTTCAACATCCTATTTTGCTCCCACTTAATTCCATATCTTATATGATTATTGATGAAATAATAACTTTTATAACTTCATCAAAAACTATTACTCCAGCTCTGTGATGTTTGCTTCAACTATGGACTAATATTTCAAGCATTCTCACTTTTACTAATATCGTATAGACCATTAAATACTTTCTGGTTGTATCATGCATACACCCTTTGTTTAATTTTCTTAGAAGAAAAATCCATATGTCATTGATACGTCCAAAACGTATCTATAATTTCTGCTTGCTCCATGCCTCTTTTGTGTGATATTTCTATGATATTGATGAACTTCCATACACTTTTGATCATATTTGGACTAACCTATTAACTCAGAGCACCCCAGTGCCAGTTCCTGTTTTCTGCTGTTTTTCTATTTCAGGTTTCCCTCATATTAAAAGTGCTGCAAAAATTCGGGAAAATCCAATAAAAATCAGCGTACAGGAAGCTTCCGGAATCACCGAGGGGGACCATAGGGGACCCACCAGGGACCCAGGCGCCCTCCCGACGCACCCCAGGGTGGGGCCGCGCCAGGGGGCCGCCTGGACCCCTGGTGCCCCCCTGGCTGCCCCCTTCGCCTATTTATTCCTCGTGACGCAAAAACCCCGAGACAGGAACCCTTTTTCGCGATCTCTCCACTGTTTCGCCGCCGCTGCGCTTCCAAGATCGGGAGCACCAGAAGACCTCTTCCCGGCACCCTGCCGGAGGGAGGAATCACCTCCGGGAGCTTCTCCACCACCATGGATGCTTCCCGGATGAACCATGAGTAGTCCACCTTGGACCATGGGTCTATGATCAGTAGCTATGTGATGTTCTCCTCCCCTCTTTGTTCTTCATGGATTAGACCTCGTGAGCTGCCCTACATGATCGAGGCACTTATGTAATATTTCTGCTGTTGCTATGCTGAGTTTGCTGGGATCCGATGGATTATGAGATTATGTTCAGATTGTGTTTGAGTAATATATTTGATTCTCCTCTTTTATATTTCTGTTCTTGAGTAATTCTTGCATGTTCTCCGTTGTTGTTTATTGCTTTGTCCAAGTAGTAGGTAGTGACTCCAAGAGGGAGCGTTATGCATGATTGTGGGTTCATGCCCCCCGATGACTAGCTTGAGTGACAGAAACATGAGTCTAGGGGATGTGTTATTGCCACAAGGTGGAAAACAACGGTGCTTGTACTTGCGGGTGCAAGGATTGTTTACTTTACGCAAAGTTCTTTAATGCAGTTGTCTGTTGCTTTGAGTTTACACTTTGGGTGGGATTCGCAACTTAATACCAGCGAGATGTTCTGGATAGATATAGCAAGGTGGATGATTAGTAGGTAGATGCAGATGGATTTCGGTCTACTTGTCTTGGCGTACCGCCCGTGCTTTTGAGCCTCTTCCTTTCTTTATAGCATAATTAGCATTGGTTTGCGCACATAAACCTGTCAATTGCCCAGCTATAATTTGTTTACCTCGCATGGCTATTTTATCGTCTTTTGGGAGAGAGACATCACTAGTGAACATCATAGGACCCCGGTCCATATTTCTAATATTGTTTACACCCTCTATCAATTTACTCCTTTATTATTTTTCCGCTGCTATCACTATCATTATTATCCCGTGCGTTTTATCCTTTGTAAACAACAAGGCCGGAGGGATTGACAACCCCTTTGTACTCGTTGGGAGCAAAGCTATTTGTTGTGTGTGAAGGTCCACGACAACCGCCAATATCTGGCGCTGTTGTCACCTTCTTGTCGTTATCGGAGTCCTACTGGAGACAAAGCTTGGTATCTTCACTGAGGGAAATTGTCGGTATGCTACCTCTCAAGCTGGCACTTTGGGTAAACCAACGAGGGGCGAGAAGTAAACTCTCGTAACATCAAAGCAATTTCTGGCGCCTTTGCCGGGGAGGTAAGCGTTGAAGGTATATCTTTAGATCTTGCAATTAAATCTTTTCGTTTCTTGTTTTTATTTTCACTAGTTAGGCTTTATGGAAAACAACAAAAAAATTATGAGAGAGCTTTGTGAGCTCTATCTTGAGTTAGGACATGAAGTGTTTGAGGAGGAGATCAAAAAGCCTATGGAGCTTTATTATTTGAACAACACTCATGATAGTAATAATGTTATTAGCATTTCTTCTTTGAATACTTTTGATACTAATGATATGCAAAACCATAAGCTTGGGGATGCTACGTTTTATGAAGATGATCTTTTTAGCCCCCTAGGTTTTGATGAGGAAATTTATTTTGATGATACTTTGCCTCCTATCTATGATGATTATTGTGATGACACTTATGCTATAAAGAATGAATGTTTGGAAGTGTATCATGATAAGAATGATTAATGTGATAGCTATTTTCTTGAGTTTGCTCCCACTATTACTAATGAGAAGGATTTTGCTTATGTGGAGAGTAACAAATTTTCTATGCTTGTAGATCATGATAAGAATGCTTTATGTGATACTTATATTGTTGAGTTTATTCATGATCCCACTGGAAATTATTATGAGAAGGGAACACATGCTTATAGATATTTCAATAATATCAAGTTCCCTCTCTTTATGTTAAAGGTTTTGAAGCTGCACTTGTTTTGCCTTCTTATGCTTATTGCTTTGTGCTTCAAGGAATTATTCTATTGCAATATTCCTATGCATAGGAAGCATGTTAGGCTTAAATGTGTTTCGTATTTGCTTCTTGGTTCTCTCTTTTGTTCTTCAACTCTTATTCCTGCGAGAGCATCATTAAAATCTTAAGCCTAGCTAATGGCTTTAAAGAAGCGTTTTCGGGAGGCAGCCCGCAACGAATTTAGGTTTTCCTTTTTGTTTTTCTTCTGTTTTTAGTGGTCTTGATGATTGTTACTACTGTAGCAACATCATTGTATCTTTACTTTTCAAGATTTGTGCCATTTATAACCTCATATGACAAGGGAAGTGAAAGTTGGGACATGCTGTCCAGAAAACAGATACTGTCCTCGTGACGAGAAAAAACATGGAAAAACTCAGTTCATCTTTTTGAGCTGAATTTTTTACACAGCATGAGCTATACAATTTCGAAACTTTCGTATGTTCTAAGTTTTTTTATTTGAGTTGCACAAGTATCCCTAAAAAATTATTTTCTACTTGCTGGTCTGTTTTTCAGAGATTCTGTCCTGTTTTGCCTTTCCTTCGTTTTTCAAACCTTAAGCTTGCTTTTTCTATGCAAAAACTTTTTGTCATTCTTGAGAAACATTATCTCTTCAAGAATATCTTTATTTCCAATATATAAAAAATTATTTTATTATGGGTACTAACCTCGCTAATCAGATTATGATGAGTTATGTATGAAGGGAGTTTTCAAGTGTGCGAGGGAAGATGATGAAAGAAGATTGAGGAGTGTCAGGCGCTCAATCTTGGGATCTAAGCTTGGGGATGCCCCCGTGCATCCCCTCCTCCATCAACAATTATCAGTTCGCCTCTCGTCTCACTATATTTTTATCGCTTCATGCGTTATGTGCTATGCTTGGAGCGTCTCGCTCTTAGGTTTTATTTTTCATTAGCTTTGCTTGCTGTTCATAACAAGTTAGAACCCAGCTTTCTTTGTGTGGGAGAGAAACACGCTCCACTTTCAAAATCTAAAACACAACATAGGACTTTTTCATGCTTATCTTTGTTGTGTGTGTTCTTTATCTTTTCATAGCTACTGTCATGTTTTGCTCTTAGTTTTCATGCTTATCTTTCAAAGAGCTTTTGTTTAGTTTGTTGCTGAAACTCTCTTGAGTTTTCATGTTTATCTTGTTTAGAGAGTTTTCCTGTTGCACAGAGTTTTGTGTATTGACTTGAAGTAGGTAATTGAGGTTGCTATTCTTTTGCAGTTGTAACTTGCAATAGTTTTGAGGTATTGTTTTGAGTAATGTTTGGACTTTTGGTGTCAAGAGCTTTAGCCTATTAGTGATAGATGTCGTATTTTGGGCAATCCGTGTTTATTTTCAAAAGCTTACAAAATTACTTGAGAACTTTAGCTACTAGATGGATCACTACTCTTCTGAGGGGTCGAATATTAGAGTACAGTCACGTACCATGAGTCGAGGATGCGCAAGGATAACCAAACCCCCATACAATCCTCCTCGGGGTACTTGTCTCTTTGTGAAACCTCCTTATTAGATTGAGAGTTACCGATAATAAGTGCATGAGTTCTTCGGACTAATGTGAGTATTCGAAAGTTGACACTTCCACCTTCCCATATTTTGCTAGCCTCTCCTGTGCCGTGCATTGCTTTCTTCTCACTCCGAGAGTTAGCGTCCACCTTCGCCGGTACATCCAAACCCTTGGCATGATACGCTCTGTCATCATAAACCTCCTTATATCCTTCCTCAAAACAGCAACCATACCTACCTACCAAGGCATTTCCATAGCCTTTTCGAGATATATTGCCATGCAACATCCCTCTTCTCATGACTTGATCTTCATGTCATACATGCTACTTGCTTGATCGATGAGCCGCGTGCTAGTTGGGCCTTGCCCTAATCATTGCTACATGACGCGCTAGTATCATTGCATATCCTGCTACACTGGCAGGGGCATACATTTGCATACATCATGATAGTTACATCTTCTTTATGATTTGAGTACTTTGTAAACTGTGAAAGATCTTCTATACTTCTTATAATATATAGAGTGTTGCCCCTAAAGTGAGGAAAAGATCCCAAAGTGGACAAAATTAAAAGATCCCAAAGAGGACAAATGAGAGAGAAATAGAAAGAGCCATTGAGGCCACCAAAAAATACAAAAAATAGAAAAAAGAGAAAAAGAAATAAAAAGAGAGAAGGGGACACACTACTATTCCTTTTGAGAGATCCACACTCGTACTCCCTCTTATATCTTGTACTCCATAGAGATTATCATTCATGCATATAGCTATGTGGGGACCTTCACACTATAGAACTTGGCTTGTATATTCCCATGATGAGCCTCCTCAAATGAGCTCCAGGTCTTCTTGAGCAAGCAAGTTGGATGCACCCCCACTAGTTCCATTGCAGAGCTTACCTTAGCTCATATGTGCATCCGTTGCATGGCAATCCCTACTCCTCACATCATATCCATCATTTGGCTTTCTCTCGCCTATGATTGTCCTCATTGATTTGAGCCTTTCACACCTTTTTGTCTTCCTCCTCCACCATATTCTCTCTTTGCCATCCTAAGTGTCAACTTTCTTGCTCACGCTCATCCATTGCATGAGTGCTCAAAATGTTGGAAAGTAGTGGATCATTTTGACTTGTACCTGGATAGTGGTCTGGGGATGAGTCAAGATAAGATTCCATAGAAGACCAAGTGTGAAACTTTAGTAGATTGAGTTCTCAACACAAAATACTTTTTCTCGTATATCCCTATCCCCTTTCTTGCACGCAAACACCATTTGGAGACATTCGAGTCACGGACAGCGGGAGCTCTTGCACCTTTATGTTCTTATGTTGCTTGTTTGAGTGCTAAATAGAGACTCTTGCCTGTTATGACTTGAATTGAATTACATGCCTTGATTGCTTTACTTAAAAGTTCTTATATGGTTGTTAGCATGTCACCACAGAAATTATGCTTGTTATCATTTACCTACTCGAGGACGAGCAGGAATTAAGCTTGGGGATGTTGATACGTCCAAAACGTATTTATAATTTCTGCTTGGTCCATGCCTCTTTTGTGTGATATTGCTATGATATTGATGAACTTCCATACGCTTCTGATCATATTTGGACTAACCTATTAACTCAGTGCACCCCAGTGCCAGTTCCTGTTTTTTGCTTTTTTTCTATTTCAGGTTTCCCCCATATTAAAAGTGCTCCAAAAATTCGGGAAAAATCCAATAAAAATCTGCGTACAGGAAGCTTCTGGAATCACCAAGGGGGGCAGAGGGGACCCACCAGGGCCCCAGGCGCCCTCCCGGCGCGCCCCAGGGTGGGGCCGCGCCAGGGGGCCGCCTGGACCCCTGGTGGCCCCCTGGCTGCCCCCTTCGCCTATTTATTCCCCGTGACGCAAAACCCCCAAGACGGGAACCCTTTTTCGCGATCTCTCATCTGTTCCGCCACCGCTGCGCTTCCAAGATCGGGAGCACCAGAAGACCTCTTCCCGGCACCCTGCCGGAGGGAGGAATCACCTCCAGGAGCTTCTCCACCACCATGGATGCTTCCCGGGTGAACCGTGAGTAGTCCACCTTGGACCATGGGTCTATGATCATTAGCTATGTGATGTTCTCCTCCCCTCTTTGTTCTTCATGGATTAGACCTCGTGAGCTGCCCTACATGATCGAGGCACTTATGTAATATTTCTGTTGTTGCTATGCTGAGTTTGCTGGGATCCGATGGATTATGAGATTATGTTTAGATTGTGTTTGAGTAATATATTTGATTCTCCTCTTTTATATTTATTTTCTTGAGTAATTCTTGCATGTTCTCCGTTGTTTTTTATTGCTTTGTCCAAGTAGTAGGTAGTGACTCCAAGAGGGAGCGTTATGCATGATTATGGGTTCATGCCCCCCGATGACTAGCTTGAGTGACAGAAACATGAGTCTAGGGATGTGCTGTTGCCACAAGGGGAAAACAACGGTGCTTGTACTTGCGGGTGCAAGGATTTTTTTTTACTGTACGCAAAGTTCTTTAATGCAGTTGTCTGTTGCTTTGAGTTTACACTTTGGGTGGAATTCGCAACTTAATACGAGCGAGATGCTCTGGATAGATATCTCAAGGTGGATGATTAGTAGGTAGATGCAGATGGATTTCGGTCTACTTGTCTTGGCGTACCGCCTGTGCTTTTGAGCCTCTTCCTTTCTTTATAGCATAATTAGCATTGGTTTGCGCACATAATCCTGTCAATTTCCCGGCTGTAATTTGTTTACCTCGCATGGCTGTTTTATCGTCTTTTGGGAGAGAGACATCACTAGTGAACATCATAGGACCGGTCCATATTTCCAATACTGTTTACACCCTCTATCAATTTACTGCTTTATTATTTTTCCGCTGCTTTCACTATCATTATTATCCCGTGTGTTTTATCCTTTGTAAACAACAAGGCCGGAGGGATTGACAACCCCTTTGTACTCTTTGGGAGCAAAGCTATCTGTTGTGAATCGATACGTCCCAAACGTATCTGTAATTTCTGCTTGCTCCATGCATGTTTTGTGACTTTGCCATGATTTTCTTGAACTTTCATACACTTTCGAGCATATTTGGACTAATCTATTAACCAAGTGCACCCAGCTGCTAGTTGTTGTTTTCTGCTGTTTTTGTATTTCAGGTTTTCCGGCCATTAAAAGTGCTCCAAAAAATCCGGAAAAATCAGATAAAAAATCAGCGGCCCGGAAGCTTCCGAAATAACCAAGGCAGCGGAGGGGGCCACCATAGGGACTCCAGAAGGGTCCCTGGCGCGGCCCCACCCTAGGCCGCGCCAGGGGGCCTCCTGGCTGCCCTGTGGGTCCCCTCGACACCCCCCTCCGCCTATATTTAGCCCTCGTGTGGAAACCCCTAAGACAGACCCCTCTTTCTCGATCTCGCCTCTGTACCGGCGCCACCGCCGTTTCAAGATCAGGGCTGCCTGGAGAAGCTGCTCCGGCACCCTGCTGGGAGAATCTACCCCCTCCGGGAGACCATCCATAGCCATGGACGCCTCCCGTATGTACCGTGAGTAGTTCCCCTTGGACCATGGGTCTGTGACCAGTAGCTATGTGATCTATCTCTCCCCTCTTTGTGCCTCCACTTTCGACACCTCGTGAGCTGCCTCACATGATCGAGGCACCTTTGTAATTTTCTGTCGTTGCTATGCTGAGTTTGTTGGGATCTGATGGATTATGAGACTATGTTCAGATTGCGATGAGTAATATATTTGGTTCTTCTCTTTTATATTTTGTTCTTGAGTAAATTCTTGCATGTTCTCCGTTGCTGTATTTTACTTTGGCCAAGTGATTTGTTGCAACTCCAAGAGGGAGCGTTATAGTGACAGAAACATGAGACTAGGGGATGTGCTATTACCACCAGGGATAAAACAACGGTGCTTGTATCCGCGGATGCAAGGATTGTTTACTTCACGCAAACTTCTTTTAATGCAGTTGTCTGTTGCTTTGGATTTACACTTTGGGTGGGATTCGCAACTTAATACCAGCGAGATGTTCTGGATAGATATCTCAAGGTGGATGATTCGTAGTAGATGCAGATGGATTTCGGTCTACTTACCTTGGCGTACTGCCCATTGCTTTTGAGCCCTTCCTTTCTTTGCAGCATAGTTAGCATTGCGGTGCCTTCATAATCCTGTCAATTGCCCAACTGTGATTTGTTTACCTCGCTAGCACTTTTATCGTCTTTTGGGAGAGAGACATCACTAGTGAAAATCACGGGACCCCGGTCCATCTTCATATCATTGTTTACATCTTTAGTTTACTTTTCGGTTGTTATCGCTATCATTATCCCGTGCGTTTTATCCTTTGTAAACAGCAAGGCCGGAGGAATTGACAACTCCTATGTACTCATTGGGAGCAAAGTTATTTGTATCTGTGTGCAGGTCCAGGTGAAGTTAGCAACCTCTGGCGTTGTTGTCACCTTCTTGTCGTTATCGGAGTCCTACTGGAGACAAACCTTGGTATCTTCACTAAGGGAAATTGCCGCTACGCTACATCTCAACCTTCCACTTTGGGTAAACCAATGAGGGGCGAGAAGTAAAATCTCGTAACATCAGTCATACTTCGGAACTATGCCGCGATTATCAGTAATTTTTCATATGAACATTTGCATCACTACACATATTGTAGTCAACCATTTGAACTCTATCGGAAAACTTATTTTGCGATAAGTCGAGTGTTATCAACGATGAAGCTATCGTCTATATTCATATCTATGAAAAAACCAATCCATTCTAATGATCAGGTATCAGTAGGAGGGTTTTACCAAGTTCTCAACTTGATTTTGGTGGATGGCTTTCATTTCGTTTTTATGGTGTTTAAGCTATATAGTGGAGTTAGTGCCCGTCATGGGGTCTTGTAGTTCACAGGTTTATCACACTTCAGAACTACATCGGTTCAATGTGAATTTATAAAGTTGTGTGTACAACATCAGACTTGATAATTTCATCTCTGGAACGCATTTCAGAGTTTCATCATTCCTTTTCATCAGATGTAGGAATTTCTGGTTTGGTCACAGAATTTATCTCTAGACCAAATTTCGAGTTCCATTCTGTAGAACCAAATGATTCATTGTAATCATTATCAAGCTATTAGTCCTCCCACTTAATTGTTTTAAGAGAGCTATTTTCTCAAGGAAAAATCTCATGTCCCTCGATAAACAATTTTCTCGGGTATGGTAGTGGAGGTGTTGTTCGTAACATGATGTTTCTACAATACTTATATTTGAGATCGAGTATATTCTAAATATATATCTCTGAAATTGTGAAACAACAATTGGATTTCTTATCCATGCCATATTCTTATAGGGCATTGTTTCAACAGTCATATTTCGACGCTCTATTTAGTTCGTAAGTGGTTTATCTAAAGCGTTGAGCAGTATAGTGAATGGGACTGTGGTTTAAGTACATCTCCGACATCACCATGTCATGCTGGAATTCAGGGTAGAAAACAATTTAATTCCAATATGTCATATAGGGCTTGGTTATGCGTCAAGATACTCCGTAGCTATACGGGGTTTCAGGTGACGCTAATTTATGAACTGACTTCATACACTCAATGATGTTTGCTAAATTCTTTAACTCATTTATTTTACGATCAGATCGTCAAATATTTTATCTATGTGCGATGATGATTCTCTTTGTGTTGAAATAATTTTGAACTTATTCAAAATTTTAGATATTATGTCTTGTCTAAATATCGGTATATCTATACAAGTCATTATCACAAAGTTTTATGTAAAGTACCACTTGGTGTGGCACCCCGGCTCAGAGGACCGGAACGCCCCGTGCACCAGCCCAGAGATCAAGTCTTCTGGTACACGACACTGCTTGATATAGATCTGAACAGCTTTCTATTAACGAAGATGGGGGGTACACGATGTATATTACAACGCTAGCGGAGACACAGCTTGCTCCTCAGGCTAGCCTCAGCTCCACACTAAGCAGCAGTAGAACTCTCTAGCAGCGGAAAAACGACGGCAGCGGAATAACAACAGCGATGACGAACTCCACTCCACAGGGACACTGGCTGGGACACATCCTAGCTCTCAAACACTGGGAACGTCGTCCTACGCGTCCAAAGCAAGGCCTACAAGTCTGGCATAACACGCCAGGTCAGTACATTGAATGTACTTGCAAGCTCACAACAACCAAAGCAACAGGGCAAAACAATAACATGACATTAATAGGTACAAGTATCTTAGGTGAGTGACAACATCATGCAAGCATGTTAACAGTTAAGCATATGATCAACATAACATTAACATGGCATGAATGTAAACAACATGGTAAACATGAATGCATAGAAGGTTAACTTTAGTGCAATAATCACCACCTCTCACGATCATCACATGACCGTGAATCTTACCTCCGAGTCCTCCCGACTCGGTACTCGGGTCACCTTATGTCCAACCACCACTTTGGTACAACTATTCAGCATCAAGTTTTATTATTAGCAATTTCTTGTTGACCTCGTGTGACCTAGTACGAACTGCGTCCCATGACCGAGGACTCGGCTATTCGAATAGATTTGACTCTGCAGAGTTTGTACACGTTCCCCACACATGGAGCTAGTCCTTCGCTCTAAACCCCCGGAACACGTCCCACAGGATCCTTGGAACTAGCCCCGTGAGTAGTGAGCTGGACATCCCCCAACGAGACTGATATACCGCATGTCCCTCTTACCGCATCACCGACACACTTGTCCTGGGTAGCCCGGTGTCATCCCGACACTACCACCGCATGGCTCCAACCATCGCGTGGCACAAAACTTGTCCCAAACGGGGACGGGCCCTAAACATACTGGCTGTCAAGACTACCGCCGTCACCTGATCAGGGTGACTGCCGCGCGTAGCCTTCCCTCTTTGGTGAATACGCGTAAGAGAAGCCCACCGGCATACCGCATCAAGGCCTTCCCATACAGGCAATTGTGGTTGCACGAAAAGAGCTCAGTTCGGTGGCACTTGGTCAACGTTCAGATTAGGTTCATGAGCATAACAATATGTAGTTCTTATCATGAAGGTGAAACAAAGTAACATGACATGAGCATAGATCCGATGTAATAACTAGCATGACATGGTATTAACTACATGAACTTAACATATGCAAAGATTTATTCATAGCAATCATGACCTATCTAACGTGACCAAGATGTGAACTCTTAGTGGCATGAAACTAATCAGAGAACATGGCATAGTTCAACATGTTAACTTAGCATGGCAATAACACGGGTGTGACATGAATGTAGCATGGTAAACATAGCATGGCATGAAAGTAACATGGCAAGGCATGGCATGAATGTAACCTAGTCAAGCATGAACATAGCATGGATAAGACATGGCATAGCAATAACATAAACAAGTATAGCATGGCATAACATCGCAACGATAATATAAAGCATGCAACGGTAACCCAAATACGGTCACCGAGATCGACATAGCACCGACAAGCATAGCAACGAACAAAAATAAACACGTTAAAGTTTTGCAGAGGTGCGACGGGTGTCGTGGCTTGCCTTCACCAACAAGGTGTGGAACACACCCTCGGTCTCGGTCACCGACGAATCCCTGCAAAAACCGGACAAAAACACGGCGGGAAAAAGGGGTCAACTCACTTTGACTTGACCAGCAAAGAACAACAAAGAACCAAGGCATAAAACCTATGCCAACGCGAAGAGGATCTCGACACGAAACCAACGCAAAAAGAACCACCCCGTTTGGACTTACGGTCGCGAAGATATTGACGAAACGGTGCGGAGGGGGCTGGGTTTGACTGGAATACGCTTTCCAGAAGCTGAAAGCGTACTTTGGGTTTAAACGGACGAAAATGCGCTTTGCAGCGGAGTAGACGTATTTTGGCCTGCAAAGGGGCAAAATACGCCTTTAGGTTAGGGAAACGTATTTTCGGGCAAAAGAAGGAGAAATACGCCTTCGCTAGGGGAAGGCGCATTACAACGGAGGCGCCACCACCTAGATCTGGCCCGCGGGGCCCGCACGCCAGCGGCTCGGGTGGCTTATAGAGGGGGCCCACCGGTCAGGGCCCTCTACTCGTCTCCTTCCTCCCGACTCGAAGCAGAGCAGGGGAGGCCACGGGAGGCCACCACCGCCGTCGGAGCTGGTCCGGGCGAGCTCGCAGGCGGGACCAGGGCGCGGCGCGCGGAGCCTCTGCCTCCTCTGCCCGAGGGGTGGCGCGGGGTCCTGGCGGCGGAGCTACTCCCGCTCGGGGACGCCGTGGCCGGCTGCGGACCGGCGCCGGTTCGGTCCGGCGAGGAGGGGGGCGAAGGCGGCGGGGGTGTGGGAGCGTCCAGGGGGCGGCAGTGGGTGGCTGGGAGCGGAGGGGAGCCTCGGGCTAGGCGGATTTGGGAGGAGGGGGCCGGCGGCCGTGGTGGGGAGCGGCGGCTCTGGGGGCTAAAATGGAAGGGGCAGGGGGCTAGGAGGGAGCTGGAAGATGGGGGAGGCCGAGGCGATGCTCTGGGAGGCCGGGGGCGGCGCCATTTATAGGGTGGGCGAGCGACCCGTGACGGAAGACGACGGCCAGGGCGCGGCCGTGCGCCCGTGAGGTGGCAGGCGGCCACGCGGGCGACGCCGAGGAGTTTCCAGCGAGCTTGCGAGGATCACGCGGCCACAGGAGCACTGGGGACACGAAGATGGCGACGAGGAGGCCCTGGAGCACGAGGGCGACGCGTCGGTCACGCGGGCAGAGCACCGGAGCGCGCACAGTGCGCGTCCAGAGCGCCTCTATGGCGTGTCCAGCATGCATGAAGTGGGAATCTTCGTGGCCAAACGTGTCAAACCTGGAGTCCTTAGAGTGCTGGTCACGGTGCAACAGTTGTCTAGTCAAAAGGATGCAGATCATGATCTGTGGCTCAGGGATAAGATTGATGCAGCAAACTTTGGGCAGAGGTAGAGCTCACATGTTGTTGTTTGGGATGGAACCAAGTTGTCTTCTGGGATGTGGGTACAAAGGACCACAGTTCTGGAGATTTTGGGCTCAAACAAACCAGTGTACAGGGTACCTCCTTTGTAAATGGCATCATGTGGCAGCAGGTGTTTGTAATGTGGTGTGGGATGTACATAGCTCTCCTTGGCATGATATTTTTCACATCTTAATAGTACACTAGGGTGAGTGTGCACACCAAGTTTGGGCTCATTTGGATCAAGATAGCTAGCACTTTCTTTTAAAGGTACAATTGGACCTGAATTGAAAAGTTGATGCTATACTTTCTTCTGGTGGTTGGAATTCGATGAAATTTGGTGTGGCATGGTTATTTGGCATGGTGCACATGTGTATAAATTTTCATAGTCATTGGACATACATAGCTAGCACTTGCTTCACAATGTTGCCTACTGACCAGAAAATTAAACATGATGATGCACTCACATGGGTGGTTGGGTTTGGCTCAAATTTGGTTTGGTGGAGTTATTTGGTGGTAGGTTCATGCTCAAAAAGTTTCAAGGCATTTGGGATCACCTAGCATGCACTTGCTTCACAATTCCCCTTTGCTGCATACAACCTTTAGGAATTTATTGTGGAAGTTTGGCTAAGCACTTGGTGGTGGGATTTGGTGGAGATCCATCACATGATCATATGAGCTTGCACAAAAAGTTTCACCAGCAATGGATCAAGGAAAGTGGCACTCCCTTCACAAAGCTCCATTCTGCCCCCACAAACAAATGAATTTTTCTAGAGGAAAAATTCAATTGGGCTATGCAATATTTTTGAAAAAATTGGCAAGATATGGCATCAAGGTCATGGAGGAATTATTTGGGAATCTATGGAGCAACATATGTAGGGGTTGCTTCACAAACCTCAAATAATAGGAATATCCCTTTTAATGGAAAAATGAATATTTGGGTTGAACAATTTGGTGGCTTGGATGAGGTGGGTGAATAGGATGACATTGGCAAGGGTTGGAGACAAGGGGCACTTGAGCATGGAAAAGAAATATGCTCAAGTTCAAGTCCAACGAGGTGCTCAAGAACCAAACCAGCGGCAAAAACGAGAAAACCGCGAAAGAGAAAAGGCTGCGAAAACCAGGGTGTCACAAACCTACCCCCCTTAGAATAAATCTCGTCCTCGAGATTTGGTTGCTCAGGGAACCAATGCAAACTTACTGCCCTTCGGAAACTTGTTGCTTCTCGGACTTCTTCTTACTGCATATTGTTCCCATGGTAGCATCCAATATTTCTTTGCTGAGGGGGTTTACTTCACCCGGTTCATAATTCTGACAGAACGTTTTCCCTTGACACATCACATCCTTTCCTGCCGATTTTCCATCCTCATATATTCTGACTTGCATGACAACTGGGTGTCTTGTCATCGACTGAATGCTGTCGATACTTGTACTGTTCTCGGGGTATCTCGAGTTTTGTCTGTGGTGCGGTCTTGACTTCTTTGTACTGGATCCTCTGAGAAGAGCTTGGCCTTCATGGGTAGCTGGTATCCCCGGTGGTTTACCATCGTGGTGTTTCATGTGCGGAACCTTGACTGACGGCACGTGCGGTTGCATCACATTCCTTTTGGATTGTCCACCTTGCTCGTCGACTCGGAGCGGGGTACAATATTCCGAACAAGCACGGTTGTGGAGATTCAACTGACAGGGGGTGCAATCCGGGTGGCGATGAATCGTATTTTGCTTCACTGTGGTACTTGCGGTCAAAGTGCTTAGCTGAGCGGCGACCTTTGATGAAGCAGACTGTGGTATACTGGCAAGACGGACGATTCTGAACTTGAGTAGCTGCTCGGACTGACTGGCTCAGTATGCGGTACTTTGCCCATAATGAATGAGCTTTCTTTATGGCAAACATCCCCGATGGTCCACATGACTTCAACGGATCGCGTCCATGTTGACTTGAGGTCCATACCATGTATATTTTGTCGAGCTCGTCGGGCTTGAGAGTTCTATACTTGTGACAATTTGAGAGGTGCTAAGCTTGATGAGGTAAGGTATACTGCAGCCAGGTAGTATATTTCAACATGGTGTAACATCTACCATGCACGTCTGCCTTGGGTCTTGCTTCTGCGGCAATCACCTTTCTTGTACTGGCTTTTCTTTAGTCCAGGCTCTTTTTCTTCTGCCTTCTTGCGTACTGGCTTAATGTTCTGCCGCAATCCTCCTTTGAGACAGACAGGTTAACAAAACTTTTGGCTCCCGGGCCATCATGATAGTATTGCTTGCCAGGACTGGGATCTCAAGATTATATTTCTTCGGGGATTTTTCAGACGTGAGGGGCTGTCCCTCGGGTTTGGGGCAAAGTCCACTGCTTCATTGCTTTTCTTCCTCTGGGCGCTTCATCATGATTTTGTCGGTCTCTCTTCCAGGCTGGAGTGTGGCTCTGCTGTTTATGCTGACTTGCCTTCCGGGGGTTGCGGTTTTTCACCGATGTTCATTTGCATAATTCTTCCTGGATTACGAGTAGGGTGGTATCCGTACTGGGGTAGCTTTCATGCTTGATACGGGTACTTATAGTTATGTGCGGGTCCTGACAATGCCGAGGTCTTCATTGTGTCTGCATGACTGGATGTCTGACAACACCGTTGGAGGTGCGATGGCGTGTCGAGGAAGGCTGAGTGGCTTGCCTGCGAAGCTTGGGGTAGCTTGCTGGGGAAAGTTGGGTACCGTACCCCGGAAGTTTTCTCCAGGTGGCTTATCGAGGAAGGCGAGGTGTCGCACACGGAAAGCTGCCTCGATAGCTTGTTGAAGAAGGTTGGGTTGCCTTGCTTGGGAAGCTTTGCCTCTTTTGCACTGTGTATGTATTAGTTCCTTCTGCTGGAAGTTTCTGCGGCATTTCACTTTAGACGGTCGAGCGGCTTGTGCTGAAATCCATCCAGTGGCATACTGAACACGACTGTGTGTCTTGCACTGTAAGCTTCTGTCGGTGGCTTGTGGTGGAAGTCTGAGTGTCTTGGCCGAGAAGATATCCCGGTAGCGTACTGAGGAAGGTTGATACACTGTATATGTCGGCTGTGCCGGTACCTTGACACGGAAGGCTGAGGTTCCTTCTTCTCGAAGCTTTCCCACATTGGGGTGGAGACAATACTGATCACGGTGTCTGACAATTTCTGACTGTCGGTTGGTGAGAGGGAAATATTCTTCCAATCATGTGTGCTTCATGATATGTCTTTGCCAGCTTCCGGAATATACCGAAATAATTTGTTGCATAGGACAGCAGCTGGGGCTTGTCCTGCCTTGGGTGCATATGCTCGGGGGTCGCGGTTTTTGTTGCTTTTTCTTTGCCTGAATCTCTGCGGCTGTCATGGTTGATGCTGACTGAATTCAATGGATAGCTTGGGTAGCATTCATTTGTGCGCCACTTGCTTTTAACGCAACTGGATATGAGTCACGTTTGACTTGCTGATTTACCCGCTCCATTGCGGTGTTTTGACTGATCAGCTCTTTACTGCTGAACTATTTTCACTGCGGTCTTCTGCTACTGGAATCTTCATGGACATAACTGTCACTGAAATAATGCTGACTTGATTCATTTAGACAGAACTCATTATTGGGGTTGAATATTCCTGCTGCAAACTGGTGTGGGTTCTTGACTTGGTAGCGTTATGGTGTTCTGCGGTCTTGCACTGATTCTTCGAGGTATGCGGGGTTATGAGCAACGTTGACACCGAAGAACCAAACGAGAACCAACGAAGAAAAACCACGAGACAAAAGCCAACGAGGAGAGGCCTGCTACTTCATCAGCTTTAGCGGTAGTCGATGACCATCCGGACTCCTTGCAAAGATACAGCGAATAATCCAGTAGCCACCAGAACGGTCTTTACAACTCAGATCTGGGACTTATACTGGAATAGCTCAAGCATTGCTCACGACGGCCGACCGAAATCAGCTCAGAGCGTGAGAACAAGTTGATAAGAAGAATGCAGAGGTCCCCTAAGACGGCCGGAAATCAGCTCGGAACATAGGGTCTCCACTGCGAAAAGACACTCAACAGCTGCCCGAGACGGCTGAAAAGCAGCTCAGAACACGGGGTCAGTGTGAGAAGAAGGAAGCAGAGATCCCCTAAGTCGGCCGGAAAATCAGCTCAGAGCATAGGGTCTCTACTGCGAAAAGAACTCAACACCTGCCCGAGACGGCCGAAAAGCAGCTCAGAACTCGGCGGTTGTTGAACAGAGAAAGGCAAAAACAGGCATCCACTCCGGACGGCCGACTATGAATCAGCTCAGAACCAGACGTGGTGCCACTGCTGAAGAACAACAAGCAAGGGGTCCGTCCAAGTCATCTAGCACCTGCCAAAACAGAGTCAGTAACTGCCGAGGAAGCTGAACAAAGAACCAACAACGAGAACCAACTGAGCAGGAACAACAACACTGAACAAACACTGAGATCGCACGCTGGATCTCAACTTATTGCTACGCACACAACATGCAACAAGCAACATGCAACTCTACTACTCGCATTACGAACTACGCTAAGCTCGGGCGTCTTGATCTGACGGCGGGTTGCCGGGGGTGGCAGGAGTGGGCGGAGCAGTCGACAACGACAGGGCTGCAGCAAGAGCTCTCCTTGCATCCCTTGCATCACGGACGAGGTCGATGAGGAGGGCGTACTGGGCGATCATGTAGCGGGACATGGTGATCACCGCTGCATCGGCTTCCGCCAGAGGGCGAGGAAACCTGACTTGCTGTGGAGTCGCTCCCAGGGTGGGATAGAAGTGGAAGGCGTGATTCTGCTGCATCGCACTTTCCTGGTGGCGGAGGCCTAGGAGGCCCGCCAACGCGGCTAGCTGAATGGCTCGGTCCGGGGTAGAACCTGGTCCACCCTGGAAGTTGTAGGAGTGCACGCCAGTGGAAATGGGGGTTGTCAAGTAGACAATGGCACGGTACTCGAGCAGCTGTCCTCCGATCGGCGTCTGGGAGACTTGGTACCTTGGCAGCTCTCCACTGGGGTAGAGAGTCCACCATACGTCTGCAAGGAGATAGTCAAAGTTGGTGGGGGAGGAGGATCCTGCGTAGCCCACCGGGTATTCCGCCATCTACACTTGTCAGATCAGATCGTCAGCGAAAACATATCACCTATATGCAGCAAACAAATGCAGCAAGCAAAAGCAGCAAGCAAACAAGCTATAACTCTAGTTCTAATGTCAAGCTAACGTCCTTCTAACGTTCGCGCGGACTAGGGTGTCCTACAGCCAGTCCTGCTCTGATACCAAGCGTTATGGCACCCCGGCTCAGAGGACCGGAACGCCCCGTGCACCAGCCCAGAGATCAAGTCTTCTGGTACACGGCACTGCTTGATATAGATCTGAACAGCTTTCTATTAACGAAGATGGGGGGTACACGATGTATATTACAACGCTAGCGGAGACACGGCTTGCTCCTCAGGCTAGCCTTAGCTCCACACCAAGCAGCAGTAGAACTCTCTAGCAGCGGAAAAACGACGGCAGCGGAATAACAACGGCGATGACGAACTCCACTCCACAGGGACACTGGCTGGGACACATCCTAGCTCGCAAACACCGGGAACGTCGTCCTACGCGTCCAAAGCAAGGCCTGCAAGTCTGGCATAACACGCCAGGTCAGTACATTGAATGTACTTGCAACCTCACAACAACCAAAGCAACAGGGCAAAACAATAACATGACATTAATAGGTACAAGTATCTTAGGTGAGTGACAACATCATGCAAGCATGTTAACAGTTAAGCATATGATCAACATAACATTAACATGGCATGAATGTAAACAACATGGTAAACATGAATGCATAGCAGGTTAACTTTAGTGCAATAAACACCACCTCTCACGATCATCACATGACCGTGAATCTTACCTCCGAGTCCTCCCGACTCGGTACTCGGGTCACCTCGTGTCCAACCACCACTTTGGTACAACTGTTCAGCATCAAGTTTTATTATTAGCAATTTCTTGTTGACCTCGTGTGACCTAGTACGAACTGCGTCCCATGACCGAGGACTCGGCTATTCGAATAGATTTGACTCTGCAGAGTTTGTACACGTTCCCCACACATGGAGCTAGTCCTTCGCTCTAAACCCCCGGAACACGTCCCACATGATCCTTGGAACTAGCCCCGTGAGTAGTGAGCTGGACATCCCCCAACGAGACCGATATACCGCGTGTCCCTCTTACCGCATCACCGACACACTTGTCCTGGGTAGCCCGGTGTCATCCCGACACTACCACCGCATGGCTCCAACCATCGCGTGGCACAAAACTTGTCCCAAACGGGGACGGGCCCTAAACATACTGGCTGTCAAGACTACCGTCGTCGCCTGATCAGGGTGACTGCCGCGCGTAGCCTTCCCTCTTTGGTGAATACGCGTAAGAGAAGCCCACCGGCATACCGCATCAAGGCCTTCCCATACAGGCAATTGTGGCTGCACGAAAAGAGCTCGGTTCGGTGGCACTTGGTCAACGTTCAGATTAGGTTCATGAGCATAACAATATGTAGTTCTTATCATGAAGGTGAAACAAAGTAACATGACATGAGCATAGATCCGATGTAATAACTAGCATGACATGGTATTAACTACATGAACTTAACATATGCAAAGATTTATTCATAGCAATCATGACCTATCTAACGTGACCAAGATGTGAACTCTTAGTGGCATGAAACTAATCAGAGAACATGGCATAGTTCAACATGTTAACTTAGCATGGCAATAACACGGGTGTGACATGAATGTAGCATGGTAAACATAGCATGGCATGAAAGTAACATGGCAAGGCATGGCATGAATGTAACCTAGTCAAGCATGAACATAGCATGGATAAGACATGGCATAGCAATAACATAAACGAGTATAGCATGGCATAACATCGCAACGATAATATAAAGCATGCAACGGTAACCCAAATACGGTCACCGAGATCGACATAGCACCGACAAGCATAGCAACGAACAAAAATAAACACGTTAAAGTTTTGCAGAGGTGCGACGGGTGTCGTGGCACGCCTTCACCAACAAGGTGTGGAACACACCCTTGGTCTCGGTCACCGACGAATCCCTGCAAAAACCGGACAAAAACACGGCGGGAAAAAGGGGTCAACTCACTTTGACTTGACCAGCAAAGAACAACAAAGAACCAAGGCATAAAACCTATGCCAACGCGAAGAGGAGCTCGACACGAAACCAACGCAAAAAGAACCACCCCGTTTGGACTTACGGTCGCGAAGATATTGACGAAACGGTGCGGAGGGGGCTGGGTTTGACTGAAATACGCTTTCCAGAAGCTGAAAGCGTACTTTGGGTTTAAACGGACGAAAATGCGCTTTGCAGCGGAGTAGACGTATTCTGGCCTGCAAAGGGGCAAAATACGCCTTTAGGTTAGGGAAACGTATTTTCGGGGAAAAGAAGGAGAAATACGCCTTCGCTAGGGGAAGACGCATTACAACGGAGGCGCCTCCACCTAGATCTGGCCCGCGGGGCCTGCACGCCAGCGGCTCGGGTGGCTTACAGAGGGGGCCCACCGGTCAGGGCCCTCTGCTCGTCTCCTTCCTCCCGACTCGAAGAAGAGCAGGGGAGGCCACGGGAGGCCGCCGCCGCCGTCGGAGCTGGCCCGGGCGAGCTCGCCGGCGGGACCAGGGCGCGGCGCGTGGAGCCTCTGCCTCCTCTACCCGAGGGGTGGCGCGGGGTCCTGGCGGCGAAGCTACTCCCGCTCGGGGACGCTGTGGCCGGCTGCGGACCGGCGCCGGTTCGGTCCGGCGAGGAGGGGGGCGAAGGCGGCGGGGTGTGGGAGCGTCCAGGGGGCGGCAGTGGGTGGCTGGGAGCGGAGGGGAGCCTCGGGCTGGGCGGATTTGGGAGGAGGGGGCCGGCGGCCGTGGTGGGGAGCGGCGGCTCCGGCGGCTAAAATGGAAGGGGCAGGGGGCTAGGAGGGAGCTGGAAGATGGGGGAGGCCGAGGCGATGCTTTGGGAGGCCGGGGGCGGCGCCATTTATAGGGTGGGCGAGCGACTCGTGACGGAAGACGACGGCCAGGGCGCGGCCGTGCGCCCGTGAGGTGGCAGGCGGCCACGCGGGCGACGCCGAGGAGTTTCCAGCGAGCTTGCGAGGATCACGCGGCCACAGGAGCACTGGGGACACGAAGATGGCGACGAGGAGGCCCTGGAGCACGAGGGCGACGCGTCGGTCACGCGGGCAGAGCACCGGAGCGCGCACAGTGCGCGTCCAGAGCGCGTCTATGGCGTGTCCAGCATGCATGAAGTGGGAATCTTCGTGGCCAAACGTGTCAAACCTGGAGTCCTTAGAGTGCTGGTCACGGTGCAACAGTTGTCTGGTCAAAAGGATGCAGAGCATGATCTGTGACGCAGGGATAAGATTGATGCAGCAAACTTTGGGCAGAGGCAGAGCTCACATGTTGTTGTTTGGGATGGAACCAAGTTGTCTTCTGGGATGTGGGTACAAAGAACCACAGTTCTAGAGATTTTGGGCTCAAACAAACCAGTGTACAGGGTACCTCCTTTGTAAATGGCATCATGTGGAAGCAGGTGTTTGTAATGTGGTGTGGGCTGTACATAGCTCTCCTGGCATGATATTTTGCACATATTAATAGTACACTAGGGTGAGTGTGCACACCAAGTTTGGGCTCATTTGGATCAAGATAGCTAGCACTTTCTTTACAAAGGTACAATTGGACCTGAATTGAAAAGTTGATGCTAGACTTGCTTCTAGTGGTTGGAATTGGATAAAATTTGGTGTGGCATGGTTATTTGGCATGTTGCACATGTGTATAAATTTTCATAGTCATTGGACATACATAGCTAGCACTTGCTTCACAATGTTGCCTACTGAGCAGAAAATTAAACATGATGATGCACTCACATGGGTGGTTGGGTTTGGCTCAAATTTGGTTTGGTGGAGTTATTTGGTGGTAGGTTCATGCCCAAAAAGTTTCAAGGCATTTGGGATCACCTATCATGCACTTGCTTCACAATGCCCCTTTGCTGCATACAACCTTTAGGAATTTATTGTGGAAGTTTGGCTAAGCACTTGGTGGTGGGATTTGGTGGAGATCAATCACATGATCATATGAGCTTGCACAAAAAGTTTCACCAGCAATGGATCAAGGAAAGTAGCACTCCCTTCACAAAGCTCCATTCTGCCCCCACAAACAAATGAATTTTTCTAGAGGAAAAATTCAATTGGGCTATGCAATATTTTTGGAAAAATTGGCAAGATATGGCATCAAGGTCATGGAGGATTTATTTGGGAATCTATGGAGCAACATATGTAGGGGTTGCTTCACAAACCTCAAATAATAGGAATATCCCTTTTAATGGAAAAAGGAATATTTGGGTTGAACAATTTGGTGGCTTGGATGAGGTGGGTGAATAGGATGACATTGGCAAGGGTTGGAGACAAGGGTCACTTGAGCATGGAAAAGAAATATGCTGAAGTTCAAGTCCAACGGGGTGCTCAAGAACCAAACCAGCGGCAAAAACGAGAAAACCGCGAAAAAGAAAAGGCTGCGAAAACCAGGGTGTCACACTTGGGCACCACTTCCGACGCGGACTTGCACTTCATTCGTTCTTCTCCTTTGAATTCTGAGAATTCTCTGTACCGATTTGCGAACCATTAGCAATCGATATGGTATCAATTATACCTATGAAGGTGAAATAATGAAATTGTCTATTAACTTAGTATAACTTATTTATACCTTTGGTGATCAGACCACTTTTCAGATCTCCTAGATACTTCTTGCAATTCCTCTTCCAGTGCCCCTTGTTCTTTCAGTAGTGACACTCATAATCTTTAGTTGGGCCATTCTTGGTCTTTACCTGAGCTTTGGTCTTACCATCGCTCTTGGCATTTCTGCCTTTGCCCTTCTTCTTGAAACTGGTAGTGTTCATCACAGCCAACACGTGGCTTGGATCCTTCTGCATATATGCTTCCGCAGTCTTAAGCATAGCGAACAATTCATTGGTGGTCTTGTCAAGCCCATTCATGTTGTAATTCATGATAAAGCCGTTGTAAGACGGGGGGAGTGACACAAGGAGAATGTCAGTGCCGAGTGTCGTAGGGATCGCAAATCCCAGAGCACTCAGCCTCTGTGCGTAACCAACAAGTTTGATCACATGCTCCCTTACGGAGCTACCTTCTGCCATCTTGCATTCCCACAGCTGCTTTGTTATTTTGTAACGTTCAGTTCTATCCTACTTCAGTTATAGAGCGTTCAGTTGTGTCACCATGTCAAAAATGGTGAAGTTCTCAAAACATTTCTGGAGCTCTGTATCCATGCATGTAAGCATCAAGCATTGTACTACGGTGTGGTCATCGACTTTAGTCGCATAGACGTTCTTATCGTCCTGCAATGCATCCTCAGCGGGAGTGGCTGGGAGAGCTTCTTTGAGAACATAGTCCTTCTTAGCAACTTTGAGGACAAACCCAAAATTACGGAACCAGTCCGCATAGTTGCCCCCATTTGCAGCAAGCTTCTCTTTTTCAAGCATCGGTCCTAAGCTAAAAGCATTGCTGTTGCAGGCCATCTCTCTACAACGATATAAGCAGATTGATTTAGACATGGTTCAAAATTAATTGCATTAATCTTAACAAGTTTAATCTAATGCTCCCACTAAAACCAATATCTCTCAAAATTGATCTTAGTGTAATCAAGATCCGGATCAATACACCTGCCACCGGTCAAACACTCATCCATGGAGGAGATCAACCCGGTAGGTCTAACAAAACCAATCATAACCAATTTATGACTCTTGTATTAGCCTTTCGACACTTGTGCTCCAAGATCAGATCTGATAAGCTAGAACGTCAAGTATACCAAGCGCTTTTGCTGTGGAGACAACTCAATCCACCCGTTTTTTTTTGTTACCTTTCCATTGGTACTCGTGTGACACGACGCACCGCGGGTGGCGTTTATTACAGACGGTTGCACGGTTGGGAGAGCACGAACTTCTTGATATTTTAAGAGAGATCTACCTATTAAAACACGACTACTTGCGCATTCAAACAGGCAATGAAAAGGATTAACATCACAGGCAATTTAATGTATGTGATATGGTATAGCCCTTTTCTTCAAGAAGCTCCAAGCAACATGTTTTTCTTTCTTCATCTTCTTTTGGCGAAGAGCATCACCTCCACGCACGACATGTCGTCAAGCACCATGACGTATGATCATCATCTTCATGTAGATACTACAACTATTGCTAGCATCTATTCTACTAAAAGAAAATTACATGAAGTTTGGCCCGCAGGCCGAATAAATGACAATCATATGGCTCCAGCCATCATGCCGTACCATGACATGCAAGTCATCCAAATTTAACATGTACAAAGTATAATCATATCATACAACTTTTATCATGACGAAGACTATACCACATCACATGTTCCTGCAAAAACAAGTTAGACGTTCTTCTACTCGTTCTTTGCTTCTTTTACGTGGCTACTAGGGTTTGCATGGAAAAACGTTTTGCTAGCTATGTAACCACATAAAGCACAATCTTCAAGTTGCTAGATTAACACTCGGGGTGTATCAACCATGAGACTACAATTTAATCTCATGACCCATACTGAACAATCGTCAATACGTGTGATCCCCGTGCTAGATCAACAATCTAACACGCCCCTTTTGTTACACAATTTCTCCACACCAAAAGCAAGACCCAAATCATCTTCGCGCGACCAGCATACTCAGGAGCAGCATAGAAGGACCCCGAGGGGCAAGATGTTTGTAACAAAATCAAGCCATACAGGAGGGATCAATTTGTGCAATTAGAGGGGAAGCAACTAGAAGATTCAGTTTAGATCTATTATCAAAAAACCGCGCACAATGAAATTTTTTTGCAATGCCCATTCATCACTATGAACTCTAGATCGAACCTGCATCTATTACTAGAACTAGCTCATGATACCGCTGTTGGGATTCGGAGTAGAAAACAAAAAAATTCGGCACTACGAAACCAAGTCCCAAGATTGGATCTAGATAGATGCAAACAATGGTAGCGATCTTGTTACCTTAACAACCGTTCAAACGGTAGTTCTCTCGCAGCGGAAGAAGTAGATGGAGAGTTGGGGAAGTTTGACGTAGCGCAACCCCTCGAACAGATATGATCCACTTGAGTTCCCACGAACTGATCTAGAAGTCCCTCGAACGTACGATCTCTCTACGGTTGATCCACACGTACGGTGTAGTAGATCCGGCAGGGCTCCGCCGTCCAGAGCTCGGCGCCACCGGAGTAGAGAGGAGAGAGGAGCATATCTTCGGTGTAAGGTGGAGTTTAGATCTAATAGAGAAGAGAGAGGAGGGGCAACCCTAAGGCAAAAGAACAAACTTATGTGTCCTTGGGGGTGCCCCCTCCTCATATATTTATAGTGGGAGGGGAGGGGAGGCCACCTTGGAGGAGGGGGATGCCCTATGGGGGCGCCCTAGGGTTTCCCTCCACCTGGTGGAGGCGCCCTAGGGTTTCCCCTAAGGGGCCCTTGGCCCTCCAAGTGGAGGTGCCACCTATGAGCCTTCTTGGTCCAAGTGGCTCCCTCCTCACTTGGGCCTTTCAAGTGAGAGGGGGGCCATTGATATTTAATCCCTTTTATTAATTCTAAAACAATTCTAGAATTCACAAGAAATAAATATTAAACATATTTAGACCATCCCAGAACTTTTCCGGCCCTCCGGTTTTACCCGGTTTTCTCAAAACTTTTCCCGGTACTTTACCGGTGCTCCGAAACAATTCCGGTTTTCTCTCCGATTAAATCTCAATCACTCCGAAAATTTTCCGGTGTGTTATACTCGTGCTCCTATCACTCTAGTACTCAACAAATCTACCACCCTTAAGTGTGTGACCCCATAGGTTCGGTAGAATACGGACATGAACAGGAAACTGACTTTCCTCGGATCAATAACCAATAGCGGAGCCATGGACACCCATAATGGTTCCTGCACCTACACGAATATGAATTCGAGTGAACCTCTGGTTGACATGCCAATCCCTTTGCTTCGCGATACTTTACAAAACATGAGGTGAGATTATATAGGTATCCGCATGATCAACTCATTAATCATTATACCAATTATCCTCATATCGGTTTTGTTCTTTTCTCGTTCACGTATTCCGTATCCCATGTGATCTATTCACAAAGTACCCGGCCGGATGTTGGTGGATACGTAATACCGAGAGGACCCAAAGAATATCTCTCCTAAATAGGGGGAGAAAATCCCAACTTGAATCATCAAGTCCCTAGACATACTTTCGAGTGTGAGTGAGCAAAGCCGTTATAGCCACGCCTGTTACGGGTGGTGTTAGGACAGAGTCAAAACCCACCCTATGTTATGTAGGTACTTAACATTCTCATGGTATATAAGGATACATGCAAATGTCAACTCATCTGATGATTTAACTCATAATACAATGATGATGAAATCTCAAAGCAAATCATACAATTGGGTCGGTTCAGCACCCTTGTTATGGTAACAATGTGCTCCCATGTATTACCGGCATATTCAATGCCCTATGTCAGGAAAACATGACATCCATAATACACAGGTTAGTCCTAGAGGCAGACTAAGAACGCTTTGCGTTTATACTCCACACCTGCATATGGGTTTTCCTCCTAAGGCAGTTAACATGCACTTGGCAAACCTCCGCATAGGCCATTGCAGTTATAGCACAGACATATAAACATTAATAATGAACCTGGAATTATAATAATACATGTTATTATTTCCTCTAGGGCATAATGCCAACACTTACATCTTCGCTTGCAAGAAATGGGATGTATCTTTCTCCACTAGCTGGACTTCTCAAGGATCCCAATTATGATAAACCAATAGATAATGATGTGCAAGGCTATAAGCTTGGGGATGAGATGAATATGATCTTTTTACCCCCCCCCCCTACTAATGACGTTATAAAAGAGGAAGTTATTGGAGTACACTCATTGCATCCTAAATATGATGGAGTAGACATGATAATCTTTACGATTCAAGGAAAGTATTATGCTGATAATAAAAATATGTATATTTCCACTTTTGATGATGAGTGTGATGTGTTTACTTATTATGATGATCATGATTGGGGAGATAATTTCGATAGTTCTTATAATCTTGAAGAATTACTTAGTACCAATGGTGATGCTATGCTTGATCACAATGATTATGATATTGTTGGAAGTAGGTTTGGAGAGGTCATGACTTTAGTTAGTAATGATCCGACTATTTTGGAAGATGATACAATCTATGTGCATTTGAATCATAACAAAAATGCCTTATGTGATATCTATATTATTGAGTTTGAATATTATTCTACATGTATTATTATGAGATATGAAAATATGGTTATAGAAATCTCCATGTTACTAACTTACCTCTCTTTATATCAAAGTTGTTAATGTTTATTTATTTCTTATGATAGGCACTGTTGGATTTGATAATTTGTTTACCTATAAGATGCATATGCATATGAACTGGCTTATACTTAAATAAGAAGCGCTTATTGGGAGGTAAACCAAAACGTAATCCTATATACCTAAAAGAGTGATTCCACTAATTTATTTATCTCAACATGTAAGCATGCCACATCATCACACAATTATGAGTGAGATAAGACTCACCTCAACATGCAACCATGGATGGGACAACACCCACTACCACATGCAACCATGCATGCATGTACGATTATTTTCATCCTTTTACTATACTTATATTAAATAAATATTTTACAACTATACATAATCAAATATAATAAGTTGTATGTATTTTAAATTTTTGGATACATGCAACCATGCATGAGACAACACACACACAATTATGATTGAGTGAGATAAGACTCACCTCAATATGCAACCATGCATGAGACAACACCCACCACCACATGTAACCATGTATGCATGTACAATTATTTTCATCTTTTTACTATACTTATATTAAATAAATAGTTTACAACTATACATAATCAAATATAATAAGTTGTATGTATTTTTAAATTTTGGATACATGCAACCATGCACGAGACAACACCCACCATCACATGCAACCATGCATGTACACTTATTTTCATCCTTTTACTATACTTATATTAGATAAATAGTTTAAAACTAGACATAGTTAAATATAATAAGTTGTACGTATTTTAAAATTTTGAATCATGTGTTATTAATCCAAGTATTAAAATTTACATAATGAAGTTTGTTTAAAAATATACGGCAACCGGTTCCCGCAGCAACACGCGGGGTATCATCTAATTTATTTAGTTTATGAGTCTACATGGTTGAGGCTATTGTTTTAATAATGTTTTTTTATCTTTTATTATACATTTTGTGCCAAGTTTAGCCTTTAGGATGTGCAAGTTATATGTGCGTTGTCGAGAAAACAACAACTTTATTGTTAATACAAAAATTCCAGAAATTCCTGTAATATCAAAGAATTTTAAAATTTTACCTGTACTGCACATGCTTGTTCTCTACATTGTCCTAATTGTTGGAGTTACATAAGTGTTATGTTATCTTTTGTGGAGTTTCCAAGGCTTATATTGGGGGATAAAATGGTGGAAACATTGAACAACAATAGCTAATAATGTGGATTTAAATATGATTATTGTCTTACTAGTACGGAATTGCGAGATAAAGTTCTTTAATGCACTAACGTTACTTACCCATTTCTATACAGTTTTGTGTGGATGAGGTTTTAAGTTCTGTGGGAGTCATCGATACGCGAGGAACCAAAGGGACGGAAAGATATAAGCTTGGGGATGCCCCAACATCCCGAGTGAATATCTAAGGAAGACTCAAGCGTCTAAGCTTGGAGATGCCCCGGATGCCATCCCCTCTTTCGCTCTTCAAACATCGGTTAGTCTCGTTTACCACTATGTTTTGTTCATCCACATGGTATGTGTTCAACTTGGAGCATCTTTGTTTGCTTTATTTGCTTTATTTAGCTTTTGTTTGTTGTTCTCACAATCATCTTGCTCTGAACATGTACACCGAGGATGTCATCCTCCTATCTATCTATTTGTAGAATGGTCAATGATCTTCACTATACATGCTTGAGCTATCATGTTTTAAGAATTTTCTCTAGATCTTCACTTATATCTGTTAGAGCAACGCGAAGCAATGTTTTATAGAAATGTTTATACTCTTGTGCCTCACTTATATCTATTTAGAGAGTTGATTTAGTTTCACTAGTTAATATGTCATATGATAAAAGTGGTATGATCGGAGCTGTTAGGTAATCTTGATCACTAAGCTAGACTTTTTGATATATTAGTGTTGAGGTATTAGGTGTATAATGATGATACTTGTGTGGAATTCAGCTTGCGCTGATTAGTTATAGGTGTCTTATTTTGGCTCACAATGCCCTATTTTCAATATAAAACATAACTAGTTGATAACTTTGTGACACCTAGTCAATCCACGTCAACACGATAGCTATAAGCAACCCCTCAGGTGGTATTTGTCTAGATGTGCAAGGATAACCAAACCCCATGATGGTGTGCTATACTGGGGGTGGTACACATAAGGGTTTAGCGGGGCTCTACGGTCTAATGGGTCTCCCACAGTGTGTACCATAGCAGGACTCTAAGAGGAGCATGGAGTCCACTTTCCCGAAGATTGCAAGCCTTGGCGCAAAAGACTAGGACTCATAGCTATTTCCATAGTTGTATGTCAGATACTCCATGTAACCCTAGGCCTCGCCACCCTATATAATCAATCTACACATTGTGACCTTCTCTTTTGAGGAGATATACACCATCAATAATCGAAACTAACAGGAGTAGGGTTTAGTCTCGTCATGAGGCTGAACCTGGGTAAATCCGTCGCCTGTTCTCCTCTCTAGTACTTTCAGCGACTCGCACCACCCTACTGATACACGAGATAACTTCTCGCCCCTCGTTGGTTACCCCAAGTGGAAGGTGAGATGTAGATAGCAGCAAGTTTCCCTTAGCGAAGATGCTAAGGTTGAATGTCGAACCAATAGGACTCCAATGGATACAAGTAGGTGATGAAGTGAACAATGGCGCCGTTCACAACTCTAAGTTGCTTACTTCACCTGGACCTGCACACACAACAGATAGCTTTGCTCCCAACGAGTACAGAGGAGTTGTCAATTCCTCCGGCCTTGTTGTTTACAAAGGATAAAACGCACGGGATAATAATGATAGTGATAGCTACGGAAAAGTAAATACTGAAATTAAATTGAAGGTGTAAACAATGTTGGAAATATGGACCGGGGTACTACGATGTTCACTAGTGATGTCTCTCTCCCAAAAGACGATAAAATAGCCATGCGAGGTAAACAAATTACAGCTGGGCAATTGACAGGATTATGTGCGCAAACCAATGCTAATTATGCTAAACAGAAAGGAAGAGGCTCAAAAGCATGGGCAGTACGCCAAGACAAGTAGACCGAAATCCATCTGCATCTACCTACTAATCATCCACCTTGTGATATCTATCCAGAACATCTCGCTGGTATTAAGTTGCAAATCCCACCCAAAGTGTACACTCAAAGCAACAGACAAATGCATTAAAAAAACTTTGTGTAAAGTAAACAATCCTTGCACCCGCAAGTACAAGCACCATTGTTTTCCCCCTTGTGGAAACAGCACATGCCCTAGACTCATGTTTCTGTCACTCAAGCTAGTCATTGGAGGGCATGAACCCACAATCATGCATAACGCTCCCTCTTGGAGTCACTACCTGCTACTTGGCCAAAGCAATAAACAGCAACGGAGAACATGCAAGAATTACTCAAGAACATAAATATAAAAGAAGAGAATCAAATATATAAATCAATCACAATCTGAACATAATCTCATAATCCATCGGATCCCAGCAAACTCAACATAGCAACAGCAGAAAGATTACATATGTGCCTCGATCATGTAGGGAAGATCACGAGGTCTAATCCATGAAGAACAAAGAGGGGAGGAGAACATCACATATCTACTGATCATAGACCCATGGTCCAAGGTAGACTACTCACGGTTCATCCGGGAAGCATCCATGGTGGTGGAGAAGCTCCCGAAGGTGATTCCTCCCTCCGGCAGGGTGCCGGGAAGAGGTCTTCTTGTGCTCCCGATCTTGGAAGCGCAGCGGCAGCGGAACAAAGGAGAGATCACGAAAAATGGTTCCGTCCCCAAGGGTTTCTCGTCACGGGGAATAAATAGGCGAAAGGGGGCAGCCAGAGGTGGGCCAGGGGCTCCAGGCGCCCCCCTGGCGCGGCCAGGGATGGGGCCGCGCCCTCTGGCGGCCTAGGGCCCCCTGGATCCCCTCTGGCCCCTCTCGGGCTCTTCGCGAAGCTTCCGGTACGCTGATTTTTCCTATATTTTTCCCGGAATTTTTCTGGTACTTTTAATAAGGGGGAAACCTGAAGTAGAAAAACATCAGAAAATACGAACTGGCACTGGGGTACACTGATTTAATAGGTTAGTCCAAATATGATCAAAAGTGTATGGAAGTTCATCAATATCATAGCAATATCACACAAAAGAGGCATGGAGCAAGCAGAAATTATAGATACGTTTTGGATGTATCAACATCCCCAAGCTTAATTCCTGCTCGTCCTCGAGTAGGTAAATGATAACAAGCATAATTTCTGTGGTGACATGCTAACAACCATATAAGAACTTTTAAGTAAACAAATCAAGGCATGTAATTCAATTCAAGTCATAACAGGCAAGAGTCTATATTTGGCATTGAAACAAGCAACATAAGAACATAAAGGTGCAAGAGCTCTCGTTGTCCGTGACTCGAATGTCTCCAAATGGTGTTTGCGTGCAAGAAAGGGGATAGGGATATACGAGAAAAAGTATTTTTATGTTGTGAACTCAATCTACTAAAGTTTCACACTTGTTCTTCTTTGGAATCTTATCTTGACTCATCCCCAGACCACTAACCAGGTACAAGTCAAAATGATCCACTCCTTTTCGACATTTTTAGCACTCATGCAATGGATGAGCGTAAGCAAGAAAGTTTACACTTAGGATGGCAAAGAGAGAATATGGTGGAGGAGGAAGACAGAAAGGGTGTGAAAGGCTCACATCAATGAGGACAATCATAGGCGAGAGAAATCCAAATGATAGATATGATGTGAGGAGTAGAGATTGCCATGCAACGGATGCACATATGAGCTAAGGTAAGCTCTCCAATGGAACTAGTGGGGGTGCATCCAACTTGCTTGCTCAAGAAGACCTAGAGCTCATTTGAGGAGGCTCATCATGGGAATATACAAGCCAAGTTCTATAGTGTGAAGGTTCCCACATAGCTATACGCATGAATGATAATCTTTATGGAGTACAAGATATAAGAGGGAGTACGAGTGTGGATCTCTCAAAATGAATAGTAGTGTGCCCCCTTCTCTCTTTTTATTTCTTTTTCTCTTTTTTCTATTTTTTGTATTTTTTGGTGGCCTCAATGGCTCTTTCTATTTCTCTCATTTGTCCTCTTTGGGATCTTTTAATTTTGTCCTCTTTGGGATCTCTTAATTTGTCCACTTTGGGATCTTTTCCTCACCTTAGGGGCAACACTCTATATATTACAAAAAGTATAGAAGATCTTTCACACTTTACAAAGTACTCAAATCGTAAAGAAGATGTAACTATCATGATGTATGCAAATGTATGCCTCTGCCAGTGTAGCAGGATATGCAATGATACTAGCGCGTCATGTAGAAATTATTAGGGCAAGGCCCAACTAGCATGCGGCTCATTGATCAAGCAAGTAGCATGTATGACATGAAGATCAAGTCATGAGAAGATGGATGTTGCATGGCAATATATCTAGCAAAGGCTATGGAAATGCCTTGATAGGTAGGTATGGTGGCTGTTTTGAGGAAAGATATAAGGAGGCTTATGATGACAGAGCGTATCATGCCAAGGGTTTGGATGTACCGGCGAAGGTGGACGCCAACTCTCGTAGCGAGAAGAAAGCAATGCACGGCACAGGAGATGCTAGAAAAATATGGGAAGGTGAAAGTGTCAACTTTCGAATACTCACTTTAGTCCGAAGAACTCATGCACTTATTATCGGTAACTCTCAATCTAATAAGGAGGTTTCACAAAGAGACAAGTACCCCGAGGAGGAGTGTATGGGGGTTTGGTTATCCTTGCGCATCCTCGGCTCATGGTACGTGAGTGTACTCTAATATTCGACCCCTCAGAAGAGTAGTGATCCATCTAGTAGCTAGAGTTCTCAACAAATTTTTAGGTTTTGAAAATAAACACGGATTGCCCAAAATACGACATCTATCACTAACAGGCTAAATCTCTTGACACCAAAAGTCCAAAAATTACTCAAAACAACACCTCAAAACTATTGCAAGTTACTACTACAAAAAGAATAGCAACCTCAATTAACTACTTCAAGTCAAGACACAAAACTCAGTGCAACAGGCAAACTCTCTAAACAAGATAAACATGAAAACTCAAGAGAGTTCCAGCAACAAACTAAACAAAATCTCTTAAAAAGATAAGCATGAAAACTAAGAGAAAAACATGACAATAGCTACGAAAAGATAAAGAACACACACAGCAAAAATAAGCATGAAAAATCCTATGTTGTGTTCTAAATTTTGGAAGTGGAGCGTGTTTCTCTACCACACAAAGAAATCTGGGTTCTAACTTGTTATGAACAGCAAGCAAAGCTACAGAAAACTAAAAATAAAACCTAAGAGCGAGACGCTCCAAGAATAGCACATAACGCATGAAGTGATAAAAATATAGTGAAACGGGAGACGAACTGATAATTGTCGATGGAGAAGGGGATGCACGGGGGCATCCCCAAGCTTAGACTCTTGAGTCTCCTTGAATATTTCTTGGGGGTGCATGGGGGCATCCCCAAGCTTGAACGCTTGACACTTCTTAATCTTCTTTCATCATTTTCCCTCGCACACTTGAAAACTCCCTTCATACATAACTCATTATAATCTGATTATCAAGGTTAGTACCCATAATAAAATAATTTTTCTGTACTGGAGATAAGGATAAACTTGAAGAGATACTGTTTCTCAAGATTGCCAAAAAGTTTTTGCAAAGAAAAAGCAAGCTTAAGGTTTGCAAAACGAAGAAAAGGCAAAACAGGACAGAATCTGTGAAAAACAGACCAGAAGGTAGTAAAGAATTTTTTAGAGATACTTCTGCAACTCAAATAAAAAAACTCAGAACATACGAAAGTTTCTTAATTGTATATATCACGCTGTGTAAAAAATTCAGCTCAAAAAGATGAACCAGGATTTTTCTCTGATTTTTCTAGTCACGAGGACATAATCTGTTTTCTGGACAGCATGTTACAACTTTCACTTCCCTTGTCGTATGAGGCTATAAAAGGCACAAAGCTTGAAAAGTAAAGATACAATGATGTTGATACAGTACTAACAAACATCAAGACCACTAAAAACATAAGTAAAAACATCTTGGGTTGCCTCCCAACAAGCGCTTTCTTTTACGCCTTTAAGCTAGGCAAAAAGATTATAGAAGATGCTCTCACAAGAATAAGAATTTTGAAGCAAAAGAGAGGATCAATAAGAAAATATGAAACACATTTAAGCCTAAGCCACTTCCTATGCATAGGCATCTTGTAAGAAAATAAATCAAAGAAGCACAAAGAAACCAACATAGGAAGGTGGAATAAGAACCAATTTAAAACTTTCAACATAAAGAGAGGAGTTTTAGTAATATGGAAATTTCTACAACCAAACTTCCCTCTCTAAAAATAATTTTCAGTAGTATCATGAACAACATCAAGAATATAACTGTTGGGGAACAGGGCATAAAACAATATTTTTTCATGACCTACGCGTCCCGAACCCAATACCTATGCTATGGCGATGCAAGTAACGGAGGGAATTGGTCACATACCAGTATGTAGTCCGTTATGCGGGAAACGTTCCCGTGTGAACGTGGTTGATGTAGTCGTACCGGCAATCCTGATACGTCCAAAACGTATCTATACTTTCTGCTTGCTCCATGCATGTTTTGTGTGATATTGCTATGATCTAGATACACTTTCATACATTTTTTTATCATATTTGTACTAACCTATTAACTCAGTGCACCCCAGTGCCAGTTCCTGTTTTCCGCCATTTTTCTATTTCAGTTTTCCCCCATATAAAAAGTGCCAGAAAAATTCGGGAAAATTCAGATAAAAAATCAGCGTGACGGAAGCTTCGAGAAGAGCCCGGGAGGGGCCAGAGGGGAGCCAGGGGGCCCAGGCGGCCACCCGGCTCGGCCCCACCCCTGGCCGCGCCAGGGGGGCGCCTGGGGCCCCTGGCCCACCTTTGGCTGCCCCCTTTCGCCTATTTATCCCCCGTCACGGGAAAACCCCGAAAAGAGAACCCTATTCCGCGAACTCGCCTCTGTTCCGCCGCCACCGCGCTTCCGAAGATCGGGAGCACCAGAAGACCTCTTCCCGGCACCCTGCCGGAGGGAGGATTGACCTCCGAGAGTCTCCTCTCCACCATGGATGCTCCCTGGATGTCTCGTGAGTAGTTTTCCTTGGACCATGGGTCCATGATCAATAGCTATGTGATGTTCTCCTCCCCTCTTTGATCTTCATTGTTTAGACCTCGTGAGCTGCCCAACATGATCGAGGCACCTTTGTAATATTTCTGCTTTTGCTATGTTGAGTTTGATAGGATCTAATGGATTATGAGATTATCTTCATATTGTGATAGAGTAATATATTTGGTTTTTATCTCTTATATTTTTGTTCCTAAGTAATTCTTGCATGTTCCCCGTTGCTGTTTATTGCTTTGGCCAAGTAGTAGGTAGTGACTCCAAGAGGGAGCGTTGTGCTAGATTGTGGGTTCATGCCCCCCGATGACATGCTTGAATGACAGAAACATGAGTCTAGGGGATGTGCTGTTGCCACAAGGGGGAAAACAACGATGCTTGTAACCGCGGTTACAAGGATTTTTTACTTTACGCAGAGTTCTTTTTAATGCAGTTGTCTGTTGCTTTGGGTTTACACTTTGGGTGGGGCTCGCAACTTAATACCAGCGAGATGTTCTGGATAGATATCTCAAGGTGGATGATTAGTAGTAGATGCAGATGGATTTCGGTCTACTTACCTTGGCGTACTGCCTGTGCTTTTGAACCTCTTCCTTTCTTTTTTAGCATAGTTAGCATTGCGGTGCGTTCATAATCCTGTCAATTTCCTTTCTGTAATTTGTTTACCTCGCATAGCAATCTTATCGTCTTTTGGGAGAGAGACATCACTAGCGAACATCACGTATCCCGGTCCATATCCTTATCATTGTTTCCACGCTACATTTACTTTTCTGCATTTACTTTCAAGTTGCTATTATTATCCCTTGTGTTTTATCCTTTGTAAACAACAAGACCGGAGAGATTGACAACCTCTCTGAACTTCGTTGGGAACAAAGTTATTTGTGTCTGTGTGCAGGTCCGCGTCAGTAGCGCCGCTGACACCTACTTATCATCTCTGGAGTCCTACTGGAGACAAACCTTGGTATCTTTACCGAGGGAATTTGCTGTTGTGCTGCATCACGCCTTCCACTTGGGGATCACCAACGAAGGGCGAGAAGACTACACCCGTCAACCCTCGCGCCATCAAATCCCCGATGCCGCGCGGATCCGCGATGACTCCTGAGGCCACCCGGTCCTTGAAGACCGATGACGGGATTACGTCCCCGTCGGAACGTTGTCGGTGAAGACGTCGCGACACGGCCTCAACGATGAAGGAGCACCACAAGTGTAGCGCCTCGCGGGATTACACGCATACGGTGTACCCGACGTTCCCTCCGGGCTCCGAACCAGAAGAGCAGCGGAAAGAAGATGGATTCAGATCCCGATTCTAGCAGCACGACGGCGTGCGTATGGTGGAGAAACCCCAACCAAGTGTAGACTCCAAACAATGGGAGTCCACTCGAGGAGGGAGAAAGAGAGAGAAGAGAGATCTGAGAAACTTGTCTCAAATCAAATTGTGTGAAGAAAAAAAGGCACCCCCACCCCTCCTTATATAGGCCAAGGAGGGGTGCCACCCTCCCTCCCCTTCCCATGTGGGACTAAAACCTAGGGAGGGGGGGTTTGGTGCGGCTAGGGGAGGTGGGCTCCCTCCCTTGGCGCCTTGGCCCAAGGGGGAGCTCCCTCCTTCCTCTAATGGGCCTCTTTAGGCCCATATGCCTTTTAATTCATTTTTAATTATATTCAATCATATTTTAATATTTAATTCTGTTAATTAAATAATAAAACATATTTAAACATTATTAAACATTATTTTGAACCTTTCAAAATATCCAGAACAAGTTCCGGCACCTCCCGGAACAATTCCGGTGTTCTCTCTTATTTCACCGATGATCCCGAATCAATCCTTATTGCGTCGAATACCCTTAAGCGTGACACCCTACGGTTCGGGAAACAGCAGACATGATCAGACACTCTCTGAACAATGACCATCATGTGGGATCTGGTTACAATCCTTGATGAGCCCCTGCGCTTCCATCGAATTAACTTCATCGTTTGAACCTTTAACGTTGAGTCCTGATCCCTTTGTCATATGGTACATTGTTTGTCCGAGGTTTGATCGTCGGTATCCAATATACCTAGTTCATTCTCGTTACCGACAAACATGTTTACTCGTTCCTGTGATATTACAACCCCGTGACCTTGTCACATGATTGCGCAATATTTATGATGTAATATCACTGAGTGGGCCCAGAGTACCTATCCGTCACTCGGATGGACAAATCCCGTTTTGATCTATTTGCATACTCATCAACATATCTACTTAGGAATACCCAAGATACACCTTTATGGTTACCATGTTTCAGTGTAACGGTTAATGCACTCAAAGCATCCTGGTAGATAGCAATTATGTATGATCATCGCGGTCTTAAGGATCGGGTCACTACGTTTATAGTTATCGCAATGTTGAACTATGTGACTGGATCACATTGCAACACTTCTGGTGGGTGTGTGTCCATCATGTCATTCTCCCAATGACATGACCCCATTGTCAATAGACTGTTCACATCTCATGATCAGGAAACCTTGATCATCAATTGCCCAATGGACTAGTTTACTAGAGTTAACTAGGGACCTGGTTGTTTGTATACCCCATGTGTATTAATGTTTCCGCTTAATACAGTTATAGCACAGTATAAAACTTATTATGAACTAACGGAATACGCCAATAAACTTTTTTTTGCCTCTAGGGCACATTCCCAACAATAACTATCACATAAATCATGTTGTTCATGACCTACAAGCGCACATGTACAGTTTTCAACACGGTCTTTAGGATTATAAGATAAATGCAACCCATCACATTGAGCCTCGATAAGAGCACAATTCTCCGGAATATGAGTTGGAGATTTCAAAAGGATAATAGGACAATCAAGTGTGGGTGCAATAGCAAAAATTTCATGCTTAACATGAGTAACTATAGCAATTTCATCTCCGTAAGAATCATCCATAGTGGCATCACGGCCATAAGCATAGAAGGCATCAACTTCATCAAAAAGGGATATTTCAAAAGAATCCATAGGATCATAACACTCATATCAGGTAAGAGTCAAAGAGTTACTCTCATTAGAAGGTAGACATGGATGGCTCCATTCTTCCTCCTTTTGTTCGTCACTCTCCTCCTCTTTTTCATCCAAGGGGCTTTCGGTTCAACAATTTCTTCTTCCATAGAGTCCTGCAAAACATTAGTCTCTTCCTTTGGGGGAGAGATTCTCTCAAGATGATCACTAATATAATAATTTGCATCGTAATTTTCCAAACAATAGTTAAGTATAGCAAGACTCTCAGATTTGTAAGGGGCATCATCAATATTTGTAAGAAGAAAAGTAATTTCATAGGCACCATTATAAGCAACAAATTCTTCTATTTGCTCTGCATCATCAAAGTCATTATTTCTCTTAGCATAAGAAGCTAAGGTTTCATCATCATTGTACTCACATTGGAAAGCAAGGTGTTTATGCCTCATAAAGCAACAAGACTCATCCCTGCAGAAATATATATTATATATTGAGCACAAGTTTCTAGCATACTCATACAACTGGTGTATTTGTTTCCATAAGTGTATCCCCTTTTGAGACAAGCGGTGTTCCTTGTACCACTTTTGTTGATCCTTGGTGAATCCTCCATGCCAATAAGATCTGGTTTCAAAGAAGTCAGACATTGATTGGCAAGTAAGGAACTAGACATACTATTTTTTTTTAATTTTTGATAAAGGACACGAAGATAAAAACTGAAAGGTAAACTAACAAGAATAAAAAGAAAAGATAAAAGATAGTGTGCAACTCCCCTATATTGAAGAGTGGAGTCCCCGGCAACGGCGCCAGAAATTTTCTTGATACACGAGATAACTTCTCGCCCCTCGTTGGTTACCCCAAGTGGAAGGTGAGATGCAGATGGAAGCAAGTTTCCCTTAGCGAAGATGCTAAGGTTGAATGTCTAACCAATAGGACTCCAACGGATACAAGTAGGTGGTGAAGTGAACAATGGCGTCGTTCACAACTCTAAGTTGCTTACTTCACCTGGACCTGCACACACAGCAGATAGCTTTGCTCCCAACGAGTACAGAGGAGTTGTCAATTCCTCCGGCCTTGTTGTTTACAAAGGATAAAACACACGGGATAATAATGATAGTGATAGCTACGGAAAAGTAAATACTGAAAGTAAATTGAAGGTGTAAACAGTGTTGGAAATATGGACCGGGGTACTATGATGTTCACTAGTGATGTCTCTCTCCCAAAAGACGATAAAATAGCCATGCGAGGTAAACAAATTACAGCTGGGTAATTGACAGGATTATGTGCGCAAACCAATGCTAATTATGCTGAACAGAAAGGAAGAGGCTCAAAAGCATGGGCAGTACACCAAGAAAAGTAGACCGAAATCCATCTGCATCTACCTACTAATCATCCATCTTGAGATATCTATCCAGAACATCTCGCTGGTATTAAGATGCAAATCCCACCCAAAGTGTAAACTCAAAGCAACAGACAACTGCATTAAAGAACTTTGTGTAAAGTAAACAATCCTTGCACCCGCAAGTACAAGCATCGTTGTTTCCCCCGTGTGGCAACAGCACATCCCCTAGACTCATGTTTCTGTCACTCAAGCTAGTCATCGGGGGGCATGAACCCACAATCATGCATAACGCTCCCTCTTGGAGTCACTACCTACTACTTGGCCAAAGAAATAAAGAGCAACGGAGAACATGCAAGAATTACTCAAGAACATAAATATAAAAGAAATAAACATAAAAGAATCAAATATATAACTCAATCACAATCTGAACATAATCTCATAATCCATCGGATCCCAGCAAACTCAACATAGCAACAGCAGAAAGATTACATAAGTGCCTCGATCATGTAGAGCAGCTCACGAGGTCTAATCCATGGAAACAAAGAGGGGAGGAGAACATCACATAGCTACTAATCATAGACCCATGGTCCAAGGTGGGCTACTCACGATTAATCCGGGAAGCATCCATGGTGGTGGAGAAGCTCCCGGAGATGATTCCTCCCTCCGGCAGGGTGCCGGGAAGAGGTCTTCTGGTGCTCCCGATCTTGGAAGCGCGGAGGCGGCGGAACAGAGGAGAGATTGCGAAAAAAGGGTTCCGTCCCCGACGGTAACTCGTCACGGGGAACAAATAGGCGAAAGGGGGCAGCCAGAGGTGGGCCAAGGGCTCCAGGCGCCCCCCTGGCGCGGCCAAGTGTGGGGCCGCACCCTCTGGACGCCTTGGGGCCCCCTGGCTCCCCTCTGGACCCTCTCGGGCTCTTCGCGAAGCTTCCGGTGTGCGTATTTTTCCTATATTTTTCCCGGAATTTTTCTGGTACTTTTAATAAAGGGGAAACCTGAAATAGAAAAATAGCAGAAAACAGGAACTGGCACTGGGGTGCACTGAGTTAATAGGTTGGTCCAAATATGATCAAAAGTGTATGGAAGTTCATCAATAGCATAGCAATATCACACAAAAGAGGCATGGAGCAAGCATAAATTATAGATACGTTTTGGACGTATCACCTACCCAGATATTTGTCAGATTTCTACCCCGATAGTTAACGCGCGAGGCACTGGTTTCGAGCGTTGAAGATTGAATCCAGATTGGATCTTCATCACTTCTCAGTGTGAAAGGACGTGGATATCGCCTAGAGGGGGGGTGAATAGGCGCTTAAAATAATTACGGTTTAGGCTTGAACAAATGCGGAATAAAACTAATGTTTAATTTTCCAAGAAAGAAACCTAAATAATCTAGGCTCAACTATGTGCACCAACAACTTATACTAAGCAAGATATACGACTATGTGATAGCAAGATATATAAAAAAAACACTATGGCTATCACAAAGTAGGTGCACAAGTAAATATGTTGACTAGATGAACAACCTATGGGACAAGCAATGCACAATAATATGAGCAACCACAAGATAAACAATTTAATAAGCTTACTCAAAGTGAACTTCAATAAATCCTCTTTAATCCACCCAGTGGAGGGTTTGCAGGATTTGACCACTCCCTTCTCTCAGGCTGAGATTAATGAGGTTCTCAAAGATCTCCCTGTAGACAGAGCTCCTGGTCCAGATGGTTTCAATGGCTTATTCCTTAAGAAATGTTGGCCCATCATTCAATCTGATTTTATGAATCTGATTTCTCAGTTTGCTGATGGCTCTCTCAAGTTGGAATGTCTAAATGGTTCTTTAATCACCTTGATTCCAAAAATGCTAGCTCCTGTTTGTCCTAATGATTTTAGGCCTATATCTCTGACTAACACCTGCCTGAAATTCCTCACAAAGTTGCTTGCTAATAGACTTCAGAAGGTTATTCTACAGTGCATTCACTTGAATCAATATGGCTTTCTTCATTCTAGATCTATTCAGGATTGCTTAGCATGGGCTTTTGAGTATATCCACCAATGCAAACAGTCTAAAAAGCCCCTTCTTATTCTGAAGTTAGACTTTGCAAAAGCTTTTGACACTATTGAACATGAAGCTGTTCTTCAGGTTTTGGAACACAAGGGGTTTTGTCAGAAATGGATCAGTTGGATTAGAGAGATTTTAGGCTCTGGATCTTCATCCATCTTGTTGAATGGAGTGCCTGGTAAACAGTTCTATTGCAAGAGAGGGGTTAGACAAGGAGATCCTCTGTCTCCCCTGTTGTTTGTATTGGCTGCTGATCTGTTACAATCAGTAGTCAATAAAATGCTCCATGATCAACTCCTGACACTGCCAATTTATTCTCATGATCCATACTACCCTATCATTCAGTATGCTGATGACACTATATTGGTAGTTCATGCTGATGAATCCCAGTTGTTGGCTATCAAGGAGATGCTTATCAGGTTCCATGCTTCCACTGGTCTCAAAGTGAACTTCAATAAATCCTCTTTAATCCCCCTGAATGTTGATGAGGCTATGACTGCTCATCTTGCTGAAGTGTTTGAATGCTCCATTGGACAAATGCCTTTCACTTACCTTGGTTTACCTCTGGGTACTACCAGGCCTAAAATTCAGGATTTGATGCCTTTGGTAGACAGGGTGGAAAGAAGACTCTCTGCTAGTTTTGCTATGCTGAACCAAGGGGCAAGGCTTCAGTTACTCAATTCAGTAATTTCCTCCGTGCCCATTTATCACCTTTGTAGTCTTGCTATCCCTCAGGGCATCTTCAAACAGCTAGAGAGAATTCAGAGACAATGCCTCTGGAGAGGGAACTCTGACACCCCAAGACAATCTCTTGCTGCTTGGGAGCTTGTTTGCAGGCCTAAAAAGAAAGGTGGTCTGGGTATTGTCAACCTGCAAATTCAGAACAAAGCTCTACTTCTGAAGCACTTGCATAAGTTTTATAATAAGGAGAATGTTCCTTGGGTTTCACTTATTTGGAACACTTATTATAATGGCAATGTCCCACATGCAACAATGCTTTGTGGATCCTTTTGGTGGAAGGATATCCTTAAACTAAGTGACCTATATAGACCAGTGACCTCTGTCATGATCAATGCTGGGGATTCTGCACTTTTTTGGTCAGATGGGTGGCGCATCAATGGCTCATGTAGACCTCTGCGATATAGGTTGCCTCATCTTTTCTCTTTTGTGAGAGATGAAAAGCTATCTGTTTATGATTTTTTGAGCTTGGAGGATGAAGAGATTTTGTTTCACTTGCCACTCACACAACAAGCTGTTGATGAATACTTCTGTCTTAAGGACTGGATTTCTAATCTTCAGAGAGATCCTCAAGCTGCTGATTCTTGGCACTGGCCTGGTAAATATGGTTATACTGCCAAAGGATTCTACAATCTTATGCATTCTCACATGCCTACTGATCAATCTTGTGCCTGGATATGGAGGAGTAAGTGCACCATGAAGATAAAAGTTTTTGGCTGGCTCCTGATGTTTGACAGATTAAACACTAAAGATCTACTTGTTAGGAGACACTGGAGACCACCCACTGAGTGATGTGTCACTCACATGATCTTGATGACAGACTGCATTTGTTCTTCTCTTGCAACTTTAGTTGCAGATTTTGGAACTATCTACAAATTACATGGGGGGGCCAATGGATCCTTGCATTCCTGTTTACAACAGGCCAAAGATTCATTTGGCCAGTCTTTCTTCATGGAAGTCATGCTTACTGCCTCCTAGTGTATCTGGATAGTCAGAAATGGGAAGACCTTCAGGAATGAGAGACCTTCTTTTCATTCCTGGAGAAGGCACTTTGTGCATGATATCACCTTGCTTTCACATAGATTGCAGGGTGATGCTAAAAACAGATTGATTTCATGGATCAATTCACTGCAATAGTATAGGTAGGATTAGTTTTCTTCCTTTACTTTCTTGTTCTGTTTTACTATTTACTTGTACCATTCTTTGAGAACCTTTGGTTCTCCCATGCAATAAATTACTGTGGAGCTCATGCTTCACAGTCTTAAAATTCAAAAAAAAGTAAGGGTAGAGATAACCGTAAGCGGAGCCGATGGAGACAAGGATTTGTTACCGAAGTTCCTTCTCTTGCGAGAAGTACATCTCCGTTTGAGAGGGTGTGGATCACAATGCTCACCACGAAGGCCACCTAGGTCCACCCTATTCTCCTCACGCTCTCACCAATGCGAGATGTCGTGATTCCACTATGGGACACTTGAGGGCGGTCACCGAACCCGTACAAATTGCGACCTTGGGGGCGGTCACCAAACCCGTACAAATGCTCGGGGCTATCTCCACAACCGAATTGGAGGCTCCCGTTTCATCCCGAAGCTTTACACCACAATGATTGAGCTCCACAACAACAACAAGCCTCTAGGGGCCAACGCACCCAAGAGGAACAAGCTCTAGAGTGCCAATGCACTCAAGAGTACAAGCTCTAGAGTGCTAATGCACTCAAGAGTAACAATCTTCTCAATGCTCAACTTCCACTACAACGAATCCTCGGAGAGAACTCAAACCGATGCACCAAATGCAGTGGAAAGAACACACGAAGTGCTCAAGTCCCCCACTCTCAAATCCCACCAAAGCAACAGAATCTATGGAGGAATATGAGAGGAAGAACAAGGAGAACACCAAGAACTCCAAGATCTAGATCCACAAGGTTCCCCTCACAAATAGGAGAGTTGAGTTGGTGGAGAATGTAGATCTAGATATCCTCTCTCTTTTCCCTCAAAAAGGAGCAAGAATCATGGGAGGAATATAGAGATCTCAAGCTAGAAGAGTTCAACAATGGAGGTGAAAAACGAGCTCAAGAACGGTGGTGACAATGGGGAAGAAGACCCCCTTTATAGGTCCCCACGAATCCAGCCGTTGTGTGCAGTCTCACCTACCATGGTAGTGTCGCTCGCCCTACTATCGTGTAGGTTACAAAGAGAAAATCCCACGCAGTAGTGGCGTGGTAGTCAACTTTTGGAAGTACCACTGGCGCGGTACTACCGAATATTAAGTATCGTGCTACTACCGCTCGGGTTACAGAGAGCAAAACCCTAAGAGGTAGTGGCACGGTAGTTAAGCCCTGGAAGTAAAGCTGGCACGGTCCTACCATGATGGCCGAGGTACTAGCGCCCTGGAAAAATCAGGGAGCCCTTAGCACATAACTGATGAACTCCAAAAGAAACAGGAAAACCCTGATCTGCCATAACTTCTGCAAATGAACTCCGATTAAGGAAAACTCAAGCTTGATGGAAAATTTCAGAAGTGGCAAGGGAGAAATGTCAAACAAATAGAGGTGTGAAATCTCTAACCAAAAAGATCTGGCAAATCTCCCACATTTAAAAACACAGGAGAAGATGCATATGCAATACGTTTTCGATGAACATGAGGTTGTCATGAAGAAGACCACAAGCTCCAAACTCACAAAGAGAAAAGCCAAACAAGAACCAATAAAGATGATGCCAAGGATGCAAAGATTTGAGCTCTCTACGAACGATGTGGCCTAACCTATAACCCGGTCTCCCAACTAATACCATGAGACCGGTAACTAGAAGTCTATCAAGGTCAAACATTTGTCTTGAGCATAATCCACTTGAGCTTGATGATGACGGTCATGCCCGCCTCAAGTTGGAACATCTTTCTTGATTTCGCCGGCTCGATGAAGACTAGTAGATTGCTCCCCCATACTCCATTATGGGTGAGTCTCTTTCAGGCACATCTTCACAAGACCATCATCACCAAATGGTCGGTAAGCTCCAAGCATATGATATCTTCAAGATGCTCATCTTGACCTTGCACACATCAACCTGACCAATCTTTGGATAACTCCATGAATAACGCCTTGGTCAACACATAATCTTCATCATTCAACATTGAAGCCGACCTAAGATCTTCAAGCGTTGCCTATGGACAAACCTTAAAGTATAACTCAAGGAGACCGTTAGTCCATAATGACTGTCATCAATTAGCAAAACCAAACATGAGGGCACATGCCCTTTCACAGTGTCTTCACCCTAAGATAGGAATTTATCTTTGATGACTTCAATTTCATCGCCAACCCCATGGGACAACACTACAACCACACGTCCTCCCCACGTACTGAGTCCATGTGCCATCTCTACAACAACTCGTTGTCCCACCATACTGATTCCATCAACTTAGTGACACGCGCCTTCTTCATCGACAACCAAGGCAATCTCAGGTTCCAGGATCCTCCTACAACATGGGAAGGAACCAGGGGCCTCGAGATGATCCAGGAGTCGCCCTATATACTGATCCAGGCTCCACCGCTTGCCTGGATCGTCTACCACCTACATCAACACCAGGTATCGACGGAGCAGGTGCAGGCTCCATAACAACATCGCCTAAGCCCGTCGAACTATCTAATACGTCTCAAATGTATCTATAATTAAGCTTAAAAAATGTATCTATAATTTTTTGCTTGTTCCATGCTTGTTCTGATGACTTTGGTACATGTTTCAATGCACTTTCATATCATTTACATCATATTTGGGACTAACCTATTAACCTAGTGCTCAGTGCTAGTTTTTATCTGTTTTTGTCTGTGCTTTGCAGGAAAAGGCTAAAAAATCAATACCGCCGAAAAAATCTAGAAAAATTCCAGAAATTTCAACTTACTAGAAGACTCCAGAAGCCCTAAGATGAGCCCAGAAAAATTCCAGAAATTCCTGTTGTGCTTCTGTCCTCTGTAGTCTTCCGATGAATTGGAATTTCTGGCAATTTTGTTTTTTACCTTTATTGCGATGTATAGACAATAAGAGACAGAAATTGACACTGGGCACTGGGTTAATAGGTTAGTCTCAAATATGTTCTTAAATGATATGAAAGGGCCTCAAAACATATAGCAAAGCCACACAAATAAGCATGTAACAAACAAAAATTATAAATACGTTTGGGACGTATCAACATCGTCAAGCTTAATTCTTGCTCATCCTTGAATAGGTAATTGATAACAAAGATAATTTTGTTGGTGCCATGCTACCAACACAAGTAAAACATTAAGTAAAGCAATCAAGATGTATAAATGGAGTCAAAGTAATATAAAGCAAGAGTCTATATCTAGGGAATGTCAGTTTGGGAGGACCTCTCAGCTAACGACCTTGCAACCCTTCAATTATGTTTGAACGAAAGGTATTTTTTGGCAATTTTCTCTCTCTTCTTGACAGTTTTTCCATACAAGCATGGTAAATTTTATAAAATTGCAATGGTAATTTTAGTTGAACTCATATGACAATTCAAGTGTTTACCGAGAAAACGTTCCCCGGTCATTGGCGTTACTTTTTATGAAGTGGCCACCTGTTGTGCATGCATATAAATTTTAGTGATCACAATCGTAGCTCTTTTAAGCGAACATCACATTGAGACTCGATTAACCAGTCTTCTGTGTGGGCGGGAGAACACGGTGGCATGACTAACATCTGCACTTGGGACGAATGATACGGTCGACGAGGGCGATCGGGAAGACGCAAGGGCGACCGCGTCAGGTCGTTCGATTGGTATAGGATTTAGTGGAACCCGGATCTGTAGACCCTCGTCATCCCAATGCGCAACAACCGCTCCTACACATTTTTTATCCTCACGGACAACTGGGTTGTCGCACTTGCGTTGAGGGCAACCTCTGACTCCTACGAGGAAGGGGACAACGCAACACTCCCTCATGTCTGGTGCTTTACAGACCGTGCACATAATTGATAAGACGAAGACCACGGTCTCAGATTATCATCGTCCCAAAAGACCCTCAAGCCCATTAAAGTGGGCCGACCTCAACCGCATCCCCGCCAAAAAAAATAGGTCGTGTAGCATGTCTAAAACAGGTAAACCCTGCAGGATTCACATGTGCGTCCAATTTCGTTGGTTTCGTACAGGGTTTGTAGCAGGCGGTGCGAGGTGGCCCGGCCCACATTCTGTTTTTTTTTCTCTTTCATTCGTTTCTTTCCTTTTTCAGTTTAAATTCTTTTTTAAATATTTTAAAAAAATTATGTTGAACTTTTTAAAATGCACGTTGAACTTTTTTGTTGTATACATTAAACAATTTTTTTAGTGTGCAATGACTTTTTAATACACATTGATTTATTAACTTTTTTTATGAACATTTTTTATCATGTTAAATTTATTTTAAATGCATAGTGAATTGTTTTTGTTATATATATTGAACATTTTTTTAATGTTCAAAGCACTTTTTAAATATACATTGTTTTTTATTGTATACGACTAACATGTTTTTAATATAGAATGAAATTTTCTAATATACATTAAACTTTTTTATTCATTTTATGATGAACACTTTTATTACCACCGGATAAAATTTCCGTACATAATAGAACAAGGAAACCAAAAGATAGGTCTAAAAACCGAATAATAAAAAACAAAAAACGACAATAAAATGAATTGGGTGTTGCGTTAGCATCGTAGCGCACAAGCGCTCGCGTGCATGGATCGAACCAATAAATGCAGAGTGGTCTGCACATTGTCCGCCTAGGCGCGTGTTCGCTCGCCTTGTTGGTTTTTCTTGCTCATATTTCTCTCTTTGCTTCTCTGTGGCTTAAGAAAAAACACACGTTTTGAAAACAATCGGAGATTAAAGAACAGGAATTTGGAAAAGTTCATAATTTTAATATTTCCATGAATTTGAAACGAGTTTGTGAAATTGAAGAAACTTTATGATTTTTAATTTTTTGTGAATTTAAGAAAATAGTGAATTTTAAAAAAGGTCGCAAATTCGATATACATTCATGAATTTGAAGGAACCATGAAAATTAAAAAGGAAAAAATAGAACCCCCGACAAAAGCATCTAGAAGATTCCCAAAACCGGCTAGATTCTCCTAGAAGCTTCCCAAAACCAAAAAAACAGACCAAAGCGTTATGGGTCGGCCCATGTAGATTGGGTGTGCGCTTTATACCAAAATGCTTGTAACTGGGCTATACATGTCAAATAGGACATGCAATACCAGTCGTTAATAAGTTTGTGTTCTTGAACATTAGAGATTGTGAGGAGGTGTTATCTAATGTTGGTTGTCGTACGATGTTTAGTATGTTAAATTGAATAGTATGTTTAACTAAAAATCATGTCAGTTATATATGTTTAGTATTGTGAATTTTGTTGTGATCAATATTATATGTATTGTCATTTTCTTTCGCTGGGGAATGGATTTTCCCTTTTTTTTAGTTCTCGAAAAATAAACAGTTGGCGTTTTAAAGCATAACACGCCATAGGTACACACAATATTGTTAGCATGGGCACCCAACGCCAGCACTATATTTTATCAACGGCACCATATTACTTGCGCCGGGTGTCCACGCCAGCAATTAAGACACTTTTTAACACGCCATAAAAGAGCTTTTCTCTAATAGTGAATGATACCTCTCGGTGAATCTTGTGGTTGGATGACTTTCACTTCGAGGGAGACGGTGTAACGGTTTTCAAGGGAGAAAATGGTATGCGTTGAGTGTACGTTGTCATAGTTCTCTCTCTGTATCTTCTATATCTAAATAGCTAGCATCCACTAATTATTTTAATGGACATGCAATTGTGTCACCTCATCACTCCATTAAGCTTTAAAATCAATTGCATGTGTGCATATGTCTTTCATACATAAAGCTTATTCTCTCACACTTTTATGAGCTTTTTTTTATCTTTCTACCGATAACTTAGTGAACATATGATATCACCAAACATATGCAACATCAACATACCATTACTTCAAATAGTCATGTTCATACAAGAAAATGTCATCAAAATATATTGCTATCAATAGCCGCGGCAACGCGCGGGGTGTCAACTAGTTATTCAAGTAGTCTGCACAAACCTCTGTATGTCCATTGAGATATATTAGTTGCCCCCTGTGATATAAGCAAAAAAATCACAACAATGCAGGCATTTTGCTTTTATGACGACAACCCTAGTTTCTTCCTGCATATACCTTCGACCTCCTTAAAATGATGCCAATATTTTGCACTCTTAACTCTAGATTTCCTCGGCTTAGCCTTACCAACTGTCGGGAACCGGGGTTAGCGTATGCAAACCTCGTTACAACACAATCATATGGAGAGCCGAGAACCGTACCCACTTGTCTAAGTAGACAAGGCCAAGCACAGAACGTTCTCGGAAAGCATCGAACGTGAGGGGCATCCCATTCAGGCCGGATGATCCACTGAGATGGGTCCTCGTCGTCCGCACACAAGTCTAAATGATATGGATGGTGAACTCCCATACTCATAGACAAGTTGCCTCAACCATACTATCGATTGTATTATAACCCTTACATAGACTTACTCCAGCCCGATCACTTAGTCGGGGTCTAGGGCGGGCTCGATCATACATCAAAGTGTGCACGAGACAGAGTCTCAAACAATCGCATCGCGATGCCCCAAGCTGCGCACATCTAAGGGCCACTTGGTGTATAAAAGACGGCCAGCCAGATCACAACTAAGGTCTCGAAAACCCATACAAAGACATGCATGTTATAAACATACACGCAGCACACATGCCTTGTATGAACAGCAGGTATCATTGCAATTCTCTACAAAGTATACATTTTATTGATAACTCTCACAGAGTGCACACACAGATCACAAGAATGTGATCCAACATTACAACAAACAAGCGGAAGCAAAGTAGGTCTGAGTACAGACAAGTTTAACAAATGGCTTAAGAAGAAGCCTTATTTAAACAGAAGCCCTCCACGAGGGAACCAGTCGTCTGACTGGGACTACACTAGCTTGGTCTTCAGTCGTCGAGCTCGATGAAGAAGCCACCTTCGGGGTCAGTGGGTTCATCTAAAACATAGAATAAGCAAATGTGAGTACAAAGTCGTACTCAGCAAGACTTACATAGGAGCTATACTACTCATGCACATGTATCAAGGTAAAGGGAGGTGGGGTTCAAATGCAGAAGTGCCAGTTTTGACTTGGCTAGTCCTGAACTACGAGTACCAGACTTTGAGGTAAGAAGCGTACACGAGTCCACTACAGTCTCCAACCAATTACACCACTATGGTGCCTTCCTCGACTTCCCCACGAGAAAGCACGCCATAGCACTCACACTTATCTTGGTAAGTTTTATAAGTATCCAGTTCAAGTCGTCTAATAATCAAGCTAAGCTTTCCAAGCAGTCCTTAACCGCGGACGCGGCTATTCGAATAGTTTTGTTAACCCTGCAGGGGTGTACCGCTACACACACATGATCATCAGTTACCGCCTTTGTACTCGACACCGTTCAAGAAGTGTCGGCGAGGATGCTCACCACAACTGTTTCCTCATAGCCGATCTAGTCCAAGAAAGCCGCATACCTGGGTTGGCTACCACTATCGTGAACCCGGCCGGTTTACCGAAGTGGACCCAGATGATGTGTGCGTGGTGCGTAAGCCGGTCTCGGATGAGCCGTTCTCTCACTTAGCAGCCAGGCCACAAACCTACCAGAACTCCGAACTATTGCGACATCTGGATATCGAAAGGGATGAGTTAATAGGTTGAGAGGGGTCAGTGAGCCCAATGTGTGGTTGTACTCTTCATCTTGGATCACCACACAAAAACTCGGACTTAGGGCGGTGTTCAACGAGACAACCCACTGTGTACTCCTACACAACCTCTCATCGTTCACCTTGTATTAGGGTAGATTCACCAACACATTTCCACCATCATCATCATGATCACTACCATCCCGACTCACATAACAGTAACATCATTGTATCACTCTAAGCATGCAATAAGCAGTAACAATTGCAGGGGCCACATGATATAAATCAACTCCTACATTTACTAGGATTGTGGTTACCTTACTACTGTGACAAATGATAGGTCATGCAAAGGAATGGGTTCAGCTATGCGGTAGAACGTAGCATGGTAATCATCCTATACAATGCATAAGCGAGACATGAGAGGGAAGTGGGATTTTATCGACATGATCAATGGGGGTTTGCTTGCCTTGCTGACGAGGTTCGGGTTCAGGGTCTTCAACGAAGGGGGCAGCCTCCTGTTCCGGTTCCACCTCTACTCGACAAACAACAAGCAAGGTAGCAAAGTAAATACAATGCACAATCACATGGTTGAAGGTTGAAACTTGATGTATATGCTTTGATGTGTGAAGCAATTCCACTTAAATGGGGTATTTGCAATTGAATTTGCAAATTTAAACTCCAATTTGAATTCAATTTAGCCAAGTTACAAATGCTATCGTGTGATCAATGTAATTCATTTTGAAATGTGTATGATATGCCTCTGATGTGCAATTGAAATGTGGTATGTTGCTATGGTTCAAATTGCAAAAGCATTTGAAAAGAATTTGATTTAATTCCAATTAATCCAAATAGCAAATGAGACTGGTCACATTTTAAATTCAACTCAAACATGGTTGAAAGTTGGATATTTGGATAGATTATTTTCTCCTGATCATTTTTCATATATTATTTGTTAAATTTGGAGTTAATATGAATTTTCTATGAATTTCAAAGTTTAAGCCTTTTTCTGGAATTTCTTTGATTTATTTTAATCTGGAAAATCAATTACTACGTCAGCACTGAGTCAGCATGACATCAGGGGTTTTTGACCCAGTCAAACTGACATGGGGGCCCTACCTGTCATTGACTCAGGGGCTAATCCCCTCTCTGTTTAATTAAACAGAGAGGATTAGGGGGGCTGGGACCCACTGTCAGCCTCACTGGGGGTGGATTAGGGGGTGGATTAGCAGCTAACCAAGCCGGACACGTCAGCCTTGCCGGCGGCTCAACGCCGGCGACCAAATCCGCGGCGGCGCTCTGCTCTCCTCCTCTCCTGGCCACCACTCGAAGCGCTAAGACCAAAGGGACGTAGCCCATGCTCTCGCACGTCGCCTGGTGCACGCGGGCATCCAAGGTGATGACCATAGCGACGACGGTGACCTCGCCGGCGGCAACAGAAGCCCAGCAAAGAGACAAACGTCGCCACAGTGCACCAAAACAAGCAAGCGCTAGCTCATTCCACGCGTGAGGTCACAGTGAAGATGACGGACAGGTTCTCGAGTTCGTTTGCTTCACGGGTTCTTGCTGACGAGCACACCGGCGACGAGGAGCCACGGCTCCCATGGCCAATCGGGCTAGAAAGAGGGGGGGCGTTGTGAGCTTGGGGGAAACGCTCACCAGGCTACAGGGAACACGACGAGGTAGTCGACGGAGTCGGGGAGGGAACGTAGCCGAAGTATTTGACGACGACGAGTCGCGGATCCGGCGAGGCCTCGAGGGCGATTGCGGTGGCTTGAGTCCAAATCACGGCTCCATCTGCTTCGGGGAGAGGAAGTCAACGACGACGAGTACGAGGGACACAGCAGCTTGAGCTCTAGGGCATGGTGGCCACGTTGTCCACGGCGGTGCGCTCCGGTGAGCTTCCTGTCGGCGACGAAATCAAGCAAAGGGGATCGCGAGAGCAGTGGAGAAGAGGGGGAAGTGAGGCGGGCGTCCACGGGACGTCTCCTGGCGCGATAAGGACGCCTGGGAGGCCTCCAGGCAGGCCGGTGGCGTGGCGGCCGCGGCATGCTCGCCACCGAGGAGCTTGCCGCCGCGCTGGAAGAAGACAAGGGGGTCCATGTGGGCTTGGGCCAGGGGGGCGATGAGTTGGGCCGAAATGGCCGGGTAAGCTCCTTTTCCTTTTTTCCTTTTTGTTTTCTTTTTTGCCTTTTTGTTTTGTTGTGCTAAATAAATAGCTAGGCATTTTATTAAATGTTGAAACTTTTTATGTGGCTTCACAATATACTAGGCCAGCCACTTGTAAAGTTTGAACATTTTTAAAATTCATATTATTTGAACTTTAAATCAAATAGGGGTTTTTGATTAATTCCAAGGTCCTGTTTGAATATTTGAAAAATCCATGAGCATGGGGTGGGTCCCACATCACTTGATATGTGATCACACTCATTTATAAGACTTTTCAAAAATCAAACATGAATTTTTGGAGCAACTTTATTTCTGGCCATTTGAATTAGTTCATCTGGGGGGGTGTTCCTTCTCCCATTGGAGTTTGATTTTGATTTCAAATGATTTCTTTTGAAAATTTTAACATGATGCATGGTGACTTTGATCCTAGAACTTTACCTAACAGAGGGTTCTGACAACTCGCCCCCACTCAACAGAATCTCGTCCCGAGATTCAGAAGTCTGCGGGAGGAAGGAGGGGTACTCGGCACTGAGACGGTCTTCTCTTTCCCACGTGGCTTCTCTCTCAGAGTGGTGTGACCATTGCACTTTAAGAAACTTAATCTTCTGACGACGAGTGACACGCTCTGCGGAATCGAGAATACGAACGGGGTATTCTCGATACGAAAGGTCATCTTGGAGATCAAGCGTTTCATGGTCGACTTCGCGGATGGGGTCCATGAAGCAACGCCTGAGTTGGGACACATGGAATACATCATGTACTCGGGAAAGGTGCGGGGGTAGTTCAAGTTGGTAGGCAACTTCTCCACGTTTAGCAAGAATGTGGAAAGGTCCGATGTAACGTGGGGCCAACTTGCCTTTGATACCGAAACGTTGGGTTCCCTTTAGAGGAGTAACCCAAAGGTAAGCCTTCTCGTCCAGATTGTAGCTCTCTTGCCTATGATGACGATCATAGTAGCTCTTCTGACGAGACTGGGCTGCTTTCAATTGATCCCGAACAATGCGAACTTGCTCTTCTGCTTCCTTGATCATATCCGGTCCAAAGAATTGTCTTTCACCGGTTTCTGACCAGTTTAAAGGTGTTCGACATCGTCGTCCATATAGGAGTTCAAAAGGAGCCATGTTCAGACTAGATTGAAAACTATTGTTATAAGCAAATTCGGCGAATGGCAGAGACTTCTCCCAATTCTTTCCGAATGAGATAACACAAGCTCTGAGCATGTCCTCGAGAATTTGGTTAACCCTTTCGACTTGACCGCTAGACTGAGGATGGAAAGCTGTACTAAAGGAGAGATGAGTTCCCATAGCATTCTGAAAGCTTCCCCAGAATCTAGAGGTGAAAAGGCTACCACGATCAGAATTGATTTCCAAAGGAACACCGTGAAGGGATACAATTTTAGAGACGTACAAGTCCGCTAACTGGCTAGCAGTTATAGACTCGCGAACTGGAAGGAAGTGAGCAACTTTAGAAAGTCTATCTATGACAACGAAGATGGCATCGTTTCCTTTCTGGGTTTTTGGAAAGCCGGTGATGAAGTCCATACCGACTTTGTCCCACTTCCACTCTGGAATAGGCAAAGGTTGAAGTGTACCAGCAGGTCTTTGGTGTTCTGCCTTAATGCGACGACAAACATCACATTCGGCAACAAATTGAGCAATGTCTCTCTTCATCCTAGTCCACCAAAATCTCTGGCGTAGATCTCGGTACATTTTTGTGCTACCGGGATGAATCGAGAGGGGTGTGTCATGGGCTTCCTTGAGGATGAGTTGCCTTAGTTCCCTATTCTTAGGTACTACCAAACGATTTCCAAAGAATACCGTTCCTTTGCTATCTGTGGAGAAACATTTAGCAACTCCGCTAGCAATGTTCTCCTTGATCCGGCCAACACCTCGTGCACGCCTTTGGGCAACTATGATTTGATCCTCAAGAGTTGGTTTCGCCACCAAGGTAGAAAGATAGCCATGAGGAACAATCTCAAGATTGAGTTTGCAAAATTCCTCATGAAGAAGTGGTTGATACTGTTGTAACATGAGGTTGTTACAATACGACTTACGACTTAGTGCATCAGCCATGACATTGGCTTTGCCTGGGGTGTAAGAAATTCCTACGTCGTAATCTTTTATCAACTCAATCCAGCGTATTTGCCTGAGATTAAGATCTGGCTGGGTGAAAATGTATTTGAGGCTTTGGTGGTCGGAATAGATCTCACAACGATTACCAAGGAGGTAATGTCGCCAAGTTGTTAGGGCATGAACTACGGCAACGAGTTCAATGTCATGGGTAGGATAGTTCTCTTCATGTGGCCGCAACTGGCGTGAAGCATAAGCTACCACATGTCTATCTTGTAGAAGTATGCATCCTAACCCTTGCCGTGAGGCGTCACAAAAGATCTCGAAATCCTTTTTGGTGTCTGGAGGCGCAAGTACGGGTGCAGAAGTCAGTCTTCTTTTTAGCTCTTGAAAGCTTTCCTCGCACTTGGGAGTCCATCGGAATTTCTTATCTTTCTTGAGGAGTTCAGTTAGAGGCTTTGCAACTTTAGAAAAGTTCTCGACGAAGCGGCGGAAATAGCTGGCTAGGCCAAGAAAACTCCTAACTTGCTTAACCGATTCAGGTGGAGTCCAGTCAAGGACGGCCTGAACTCCCTCGGGATTCACAACAATGCCTTTTTCAGAAATCACGTGGCCTAAGTAGGTCACTTCTGGTAGCCAAAATTCACACTTGGAGAATTTAGCATACAGGCGATGGTCTCTAAGTTTCATCAATACCAGCCTTAGGTGTTCGGCATGTTCTTCTTCGTTCTTCGAGTAGATGAGAATGTCATCGAGATAAACCACAACGAATTTATCCAGGTACTCCATGAAGATCGAATTCATCATGCGCGAGAAAGTGGCGGGGGCATTGGTTAAACCAAAGGACATGACGGTGTACTCGTAAAGACCATAACGAGTAGTAAAAGCCGTTTTGGGAATGTCCTCGTTTCGGATTTTGATTTGATGATAACCTAATCTCAAATCCATTTTGGAGAAGACAAAGGATCCAGCAAGTTGATCATAAAGATCATTGATCCTGGGCAGTGGGTACTTGTTCTTTATCGTCGCTAAATTTAGCGGGCGATAGTCTACGCACATCCTTTCTGTTCCATCTTTCTTCGTTACGAACAGAACGGGGCAACCCCATGGCGATGAGCTACGGCGGATGAAGCCTTTTTCCAACAAAGCTTCCAGTTGGGTTTTAAGCTCAGCTAACTCACGTGGGGCCATTTTGTATGGGCGTCTAGAAATTGGTGCGGTTCCTAGCATAAGATCTACTATGAACTCTACACATCTGTCGGGTGGCATGCCCGGCAGCTCTTCAGGAAAAACATCCGGGAAGTCACGAACCACCGGAATATCTTCAAGGTCGGGAAGGGGAAGTACATTCAAGGGATGCACCTGGGTTCTTGTTCTGGGGAGGTATAGTTGATTGTCTTGCCTGAAGGGTGGGTGAGTTTCACTGATTTGCCTTTGCAATCCAGGTAGGCATTCTGTCTTGATAGCCAATCCATGCCAAGGATGACATCAATGTCTGAAGACTTGAGGGCTATGAGTGAAGCAAGGAATGCTAAACCCTCAATTGCAATTTGATTACCATGGCTTACTCTATTAGTTTGCCATCTTGACCCTGGAGTTTGAATAATCATGGGGGTGGACAATTCAACAAAGGATAACTCATGACGAAGTGCATAACTTTCCGACATGAATGAATGAGATGCTCCTGGGTCGAAAAGAACGGAAGTAGGAACATAATTGACTGGGAGCGTACCAAGAATGACGTCAGTGGTGTCGTCAGTCTCTTCGGCGGCAATCTGATTCACACGTCCACGAGTGGCGGGAGGAGCGGGTTTGGTGGTGTAGACCTTCTGGGGTGGCTTGCCACGACCGTTGTTGTTGCCTCCGACACGGGGTGGAACATTCTGATTCTGGAGCTGATTCTGGGGACACTCGTGGGAGTAGTGTCCTGCCTGACCACACTTGTAACAGACTCCAAAGATAGTGCGTGGAGCTGGGTTGTTCGGTGGAGCGGGGTGGAACGAAGCTGGTGGACGAGGCGCCACATAGGATGGCCTCGGTGGGTTGTTCTGGCGAAACATACTGTTGGGGATCCAGATCTTGCGCTTCTGAGAGCCTGAACTGGATGAACCATCGTCTGTAGGGTGTTTGCGGAAGTCATTGGGGGTGTTCATGTCCTCTGCCTTGATGGCCTTGTTGACAAGGACCTGGAAGGTGGCAAAGTCATGCAGGTTGAGCTCACGACGGAGTCCGGCATTGAGTACACGACGGAACCTCTCTTGCTTCTTGGAGTCGGTGGAGACTTCTTCAGTAGCATAACGATCCAGTCGGTTGAACTCACGACTAAACTCGTCAACAATCCTTCTGCCTTGGGTGAGGTTGCAGAACTCCTCACGCTTGCGGTCCATAAGACCCTTTGGAATGTGATGCTCGCGGAAGGAAGTGCAGAATTCATCCCAAGATGTGGGCGGTCCAGCGGGACGCATGTTCAGGAAATTTTCCCACCAAGAGCTAGCTTCACCCTCAAGGTGGTAAGTGGCATAGCTGACCTTGTCGCCATATGCAACATGGCCTGCCTGGAGCTTCCTCTCGATGCTGCGAAGCCAGTCACCGGCGTCAAGGGGCTCGGTGGAGTAGCTGAAAACCGGGGGATGAAGCCGGATGAAGTCGTTCAAGGACACCAACTCGTTGCGCTGCTGAGTGGTGTTGCGGGCAATGACCTCCAGCAAATGGTGAGAGTCTCGGCGGTTCCTCTCAACCTCCATCAGAACTTGAGCCATCGTGGGTGGGGGTGGAAGGTTGCCTTCCTCTGGTTCATTCCCACGACCATGGGCACGTCCAAGCTGGCCACGGGTTCCTTGAGACATCCTGAAGGTGAAAACCAAAGTCAAATAGAGTTGATTGGAAGAGTCTAAACAAGGTATTGAAGGTACTGGAAGAATTACAGAGCAAAGGAAGTAATCATCTTGACAACATGGTGATAAAAGCATACAAGCCACATATTCACAAGCTGTCATACAAACCATACATCGTTTTAGTACAAGCTCCAAGCTAATACAAACGTGATGAAGATGATACATCCTTCAGAGGCACTCTGACTTCCTATACATTATTTATCTAAGCCTCTGGAACTTAGAACACCTTGCGTACAATATACTAAGATACTACTACATACTCACTAAGTAAGACCACAGGTGGTCTCACTCATCTCCATCTCCATAGTAGTCCTCGTAAAAGTTACCCGCGTAACCCGGTAGCTGAAGGTGACCATCAGAAAACACGGAGGCCTGTGGACCCTGATATCCATTTGGGCAAGGATGGGGCCTAGGTCCAGCGTAGGGTGGAAGCAGAGGACCACGGGGTGGAAAATGCCTCCAATCTCGGGCCAAGCAACTCGAGAAGGCATCTGTGTCCTGGCTGGGTAGATAGCATCATACTCCACTGATCCAACACTCACAAAAGGAGCCAGGAGTGTAAGTGCTCGATACAGACGGGCACGGGTGGCGTGAAGCTCAAAAAGAAGGGCACGTGCATCACGATCTCTATCACAAGCGTGCCGAGCAGTGATCTGAAGCAAAGTATCCTCCAGGGAGTGATCTGTGTACAATCCGGTGTAATACCCCTCTTATCCTGGAAGTGCGGCAGGGATATAGCGGAAAGGTGATCCTGCAAGCAGTGCATGCTCCTCTCTCAGCAGGGTAATACATGAGTATGCAGCATCCTGCACAGCCATGTTCTCGGTGACACCAATGCCATGTCCAAAGAGGATAGGCTGAGAGACTCCAATGTGGTGCGGGTAGATCCTGACAGTGCAATGGAACAGAGTCTGGTTGAAGTCAAGGAACTGCTCCTTAACTGTGTACTCAGGATACCACCGATAGCCAATGAAGGACATCATCTCGGTGAGCATGGCTGGATGCCCACGCACATCGAGGCACCGGGTCAAACGAACAATCTGCCGAGGGGGAAGATCCGCCATCTGAAACAGAAAGAAGGAGTTTGCAAATGCATCAGATTATGAAGAAACTTGGAATGACTCGGGCAGCATAACGGTTGTAATTGTAAGAAATGTCTTTTCTTGCAATGTAGAAACATCACTTACATACGATGTAAGAAATCATGAAGCACAACAATTCTAGCGAACCGAACACAACTTTCCTACGGCTACAAGGAAGCAAACAACGAGATGTTCTAATCAGACAGAGGTGAGCCTAGTCCTATCTTCCCGTAGAAGATGTAAGGGTGACTCAGAACTCAGAACGATGAGGGTAAGGAGAAAAAAGAAGCCTTACGTTGTTCCCTTATATACCCAGAGTAATTATATAACTATAGCAAGCAAGACTCGACTTCGGCCAAGGCTGATAATCCTACAGGCAGTCCTTCTCTGATACCAAGTCTGTCGGGACCCGGGGTTAGCGTATGCAAGCCTCGCTACAACACAATCATATGGAGAGTCGAGAACCGTACCCACTTGTCTAAGCAGACAAGGCCAAGCACAGAACGTTCTCGGAAAGCATTGAACGTGAGGGGAATCCCATTCAGGCCGGATGATCCACTGAGATGGGTCCTCATCGTCCGCACACAAGTCTAAATGATATGGGTGGTGAACTCCCATACTCATAGACAAGTTGCCTCAACCATACTATCGATTGTATTATAACCCTTACATAGACTTACTCCAGCCCGATCACTTAGTCGGGGTCTAGGGCGGGCTCGATCATACATCAAAGTGTGCACGAGACAGAGTCTCGAACAATCGCATCGCGATGCCCCAAGATGCGCACATCTAAGGGCCACTTGGTGTATAAAAGACAGCCAGCCAGATCACAACTAAGGTCTCGAAAACCCATACAAAGACATGCATGTTATAAACATACACGCATCACACATTCCTTGTATGAACAGCAGGTATCATTGCAATTCTCTACAAAGTATACATTTTATTGATAACTCTCACAGAGTGCACACAGAGATCACAAGAATGTGATCCAACATTACAACAGACAAGCGGAAGCAAAGTAGGTCTGAGTACAGACAAGTTTAACAAATGGCTTAAGAAGCCTTATTTAAACACAAGCCCTCCACGAGGGAACCAGTCGTCTGACTGGGACTACACTAGCTTGGTCTTCAGTCGTCGAGCTCGATGAAGAAGCCAACTTCGGGGTCAATGGGTTCATCTAAAACATAGAATAAGCAAACGTGAGTACAAAGTCATACTCATCAAGACTTACATAGGAGCTATACTACTCATGCACATGTATCAAGGTAAAGGGAGGTGGGGTTCAAATGCAGAAGTGCCAGTTTTGACTTGGCTAGTCCTGAACTATGAGTACCAGACTTTGAGGTAAGAAGCGTACACGAGTCCACTACAGTCTCCAACCAATTACACCACTATGGTTCCTTCCTCGACTTCCCCACGAGAAAGCACGCCATAGCACTCACACTTATCTTGGTAAGTTTTATAAGTATCCAGTTCAAGTCGTCTAATAATCAAGCTAAGCTTTCCAAGCAGTCCTTAACCGCGGACGCGGCTATTCGAATAGTTTTGTTAACCCTGCAGGGGTGTACCGCTACACACACATGATCATCGGTTACCGCCTTTGTACTCGACACCGTTCAAGAAGTGTCAGCGAGGATGCTCACCACAACTGTTACCTCATAGCCGATCTAGTCCAAGAAAGCTGCCTACCTGGGTTGGCTACCACTATCGTGAACCCGGCCGGTTTACCGAAGTGGACCCAGATGATGTGTGCGTGGTGCGTAAGCCGGTCTCGGATGAGCCTTTCTCTCACTTAGCAGCCAGGCCACAAACCTACCAGAACTCCGAACTATTGCGACATCTGGACATCGAAAGGGATAAGTTAATAGGTTGAGAGGGGTCAGTGAGCCCAATGTGTGGTTGTACTCTTCATCTTGGATCACCACACAAGAACTCGGACTTAGGGCAGTGTTCAACGAGACAACCCACTGTGTACCCCTACACAGCCTCTCATCGTTCACCTTGTATTAGGGTAGATTCACCAACACATTTCCACCATCATCATCATGATCACTACCATCCCGACTCACATAACAGTAACATCATTGTATCACTCTAAGCATGCAATAAGCAGTAACAATTGCAGGGGCCACATGATATAAATCAACTCCTACATTTGCTAGGATTGTGGTTTGCTTACTACTGTGACAAATGATAGGTCATTCAAAGGAATGGGTTCAGCTATGCGGTAGAAACGTAGCATGGTAATCATCCTATACAATGCATAAGCGAGACATGAGAGGGAAGTGGGATTTTATCGACATGATCAATGGGGGTTTGCTTGCCTTGCTGACGAGGTTCGGGTTCAGGGTCTTCAACGAAGGGGGCAGCCTCCTGTCCCGGTTCCACCTCTACTCGACAAACAACAAGCAAGGTAGCAAAGTAAATACAATGCACAATCACATGGTTGAAGGTTGAAACTTGATGTATATGCTTTGATGTGTGAAGCAATTCCACTTAAATAGGGTATTTGCAATTGAATTTGCAAATTTAAATTCCAATTTGAATTCAATTTAGCCAAGTTACAAATGTTATTGTGTGATCAATGTAATTCATTTTGAAATGTGTATGATATGCCTATGATGTGCAATTGAAATGTCGTATGTTGCTATGGTTCAAATTGCAAAAGCATTTGAAAAGAATTTGATTTAATCCCAATTAATCCAAATAGAAAATGCTACTGGTCACATTTTAAATTCAACTCAAACATGGTTGAAAGTTAGATATTTGGATAGATTATTTTCTCCTGATCATTTTTCATATATTATTTGTTAAATTTGGAGTTAATATGAATTTTCTATGAATTCCAAAGTTTAAGCCTTTTTCTGGAATTTCTCTGATTTCTTTTAATCTGGAAAATCAATTACTACGTCAGCACTGAGTCAGCATGACATCAGGGGTTTTTGACCCAGTCAAACTGACATGGGGACCCTACCTGTCATTGACTCAGGGGCTAATCCCCTCTCTGTTTAATTAAACAGAGAGGATTAGGGGGCCTGGGACCCACTGTCAGCCTCACTGGGGGTGGATTAGCAGCTAACCAAGCCGGACACGTCAGCCTTGCCGGCGGCTCAACGCCGGCGACCAAATCCGTGGCGGCGCTCTGCTCTCCTCCTCTCCTGGCCACCATTCGAAGCGCTAAGACCACAGGGACGTAGCCCATGCTCTCGCACGTCGCCTGGTGCACGCGGGCGTCCAAGGTGATGACCATAGCGACGACGGCGACCTCGCTGGCGGCAACAGAAGCCCGGCGAAGAGACAAACATCGCCACAGTGCACCAAAACAAGCAAGCGCTAGCTCATTCGACGCGTGAGGTCACAGTGAAGATGACGGCAGGTTCTCGAGTTCGTTTGCTTCACGGGTGCTTGCTGACGAGCACACCGGCGACGAGGAGCCACGGCTCCCATGGCGAATCGGGCTAGAAAGAGGGAGGGGCGTTGTGAGCTTGGGGGAAACGCTCACCAGGCTACAGGGAACACGACGAGGTAGTCGACGGAGTCGGGGAGGGAACGTAGCCGGAGTATTTGACGACGACGAGTCGCGGATCCGGCGAGGGCTCGAGGGAGATTGCGGCGGCTTGAGTCCAAATCACGGCTCCATCTGCTTCGGGGAGAGGAAGTCGACGACGACGAGTACGAGGGACACAACAGCTTGAGCTCTAGGGCATGGTGGCCACGTTTTCCACGGCGGTGCGCTCCGGTGAGCTTCCTGTCGGCGACGAAATCAAGCAAAGGGGATCGCGAGAGCAGTGGAGAAGAGGGGGAAGTGAGGCGGGCGTCCACGGGACGTCTCATGGCGCGATAAGAACGCCTGGGAGGCCTCCAGGCAGGCTGGTGGCGTGGCGGCCGCGGCATGCTCGCCACCGAGGAGCTTGCCGCCGCGCTAGAAGAAGACAAGGGGGTCTAGGTGGGCTTGGGCCAGGGGGGCGATGAGTTGGGCTGAAATGGCCAGGTAAGCTCTTTTTCCTTTTTCCTTTCTGTTTTCTTTTCTGCCTTTTTGTTTTGCTGTGCTAAATAAATAGCTAGGCATTTTATTAAATGCTGAAACTTTTTATGTGGCTTCACAATATACTAGGCCAGCCACTTGTAAAGTTTGAACATTTTTCAAATTCAAATTATTTGAAATTTAAATCAAATAGGGGTTTTTGATTAATTCCAAGGTCCTGTTTGAATATTTGAAAAATCCATGAGCATGGGGTGGGTCCCACATCACTTGATATGTGATCACACTCATTTATAAGACTTTTCAAAAATCAAACATGAATTTTTGGAGCAACTTTATTTCTGGCCATTTGAATTAATTCATCTGGGGGGGTGTTCCTTCTCCCATTTGAGTTTGATTTTGATTTAAAATGATTTCTTTTGAAAATTTTAACATGATGCAAGGTGACTTTGATCCTAGCACTTTACCTAACAGAGGGTTCTGACACCAACATCAACTATGTATTATCACCCAATCCTAGAGAAGACTCTGACATATCGTTATCCATGTGATATGCATGTGCCTTGTCAACCTCTTCATACCATTCGACAACCCCAATCCATTCCTCTATATGATCATCATGTGCACAAAGAAACGACATGATTTAGATTTTCAATCAGATTTAACAAGTCATCTTTGCATGATTTATTATGAACATAAATAATGAAGTTATATTATATGTTATAACTAGAGTCTAGAGTTCTATACGAATATACCAAAGAATGCAATGTTCAAAACTATAAAAGAGTTATATACTAATAACCATCTAAAATAGTAGAAGTTGGGATATCTACTAACTGCATCGGTATTGCATTTAATTATTAATTATTACTATATAAAATAGAAGTTGGAACTTAAAACATGTACAAAATTGAGGGAATGATAATAGAATTCACAAGATTTCACTATCATCCGGTAGCGAGGTTTATCAACATCACTAATCTAAAAGAATCATGTTGATTTCAGCAAATTCGCAAGTACTAAGGCATCGAAGATTCAAATTAGCATTGGAATGCAATAGAAAAATAATGAGAGTTTGATACTAGGAAAGAAACTCGTCGGTCCTGATCCAACACCGACGACATCATCATTTCAACATGTCACCTCCTCTTCTCTTGTATGACTTTTTTTCTGTTTCTATTGAGGATGAGGAGGCTTTGCTGCCGTCGAAGGAGATTCCCATGACGTTGGACCAAAGTTCGAAATCCTTTGCCTCACCACCTTCTTTCGAGCCTTTGACTTCATGCTTGGAGTCTCGTTGTAGGCGATGGTCGTTTGCACCATTCCATGGGGACACAGATGTAGATGTCAGAGTTGGGGGGAAGTTGTCACTGATTTCCTCCCTTACCAAGAAGGATAGAAGATCCTGGATGTCACGGACGCGCGACCATCCTACCTAGAAACCCCCTACTCTCTCTGTATATTGCTAACTTATGAATATCCCCTTTTACACTACTTCTGTTCGTCCCTCTCTATTCTCAAGTGGCCATGGTCAGTTGCAAAGAGAGGAGGTGGGTTGTGATCAACTAGTGGTCCATGCTGAGTGCTAAACCTTTACATTAAGTAAAAACTAAAAACTAGTGATTTGAAAATAATGAGTAAAACGAGCTACACGTGAACCTCGTGAGCGTGCTCGTTCAGCTCATTAATATTAAGGAACTAAAATTGATGTCCATCTTGGCACTAACTAACAAAAGTTGAGCATGAGCCTTAAAGAGTCAAACTTTTGAGTGTTTGTTACGAGTCAAGAGCTTTTCGTCCAACCTTAGATTTAGGGATTGGGTTTTGGTTCTTATCTCCATGGCCTTCTCAAGGATGTTGATCAATGGTGTGGTTGGTGACCCGATGAAGCATGGTCATGGGCTTCAACAAGCGGATTCACTTTCCCCTCTTCTCTTTGTCTTGGCAAATACCATCTGCATCAACTACTTGATAAAGCCATAACTCAAGGACACCATCACTCCGACTATCTGTGCATTTCTATATGTCAATGATGTTCACACCTTTGTTGCGCCAATTAAGTAGTACATTTAATTCCTTGTGACTTCTGGTGACTCCCTTGATGACGTGATCGACATGGTTACAAATTGCTTCAAGAGTCTTGTAGCTCCCATCAAATGTGACAATGTTGACGTTTATGACATCCTTTAGGCATTTCAGCTATTTGCACATCCTTTCTTATGCGCTTCATTTACCTCTCTTTATCAGTCAGCCAAAGAGAGTACATTATTAACACTTGGAGGATAAGATCGCCAACAAGCTCTCTCTTGGCAAGGAAGGAACGTCGATTGTGTGGTTCATGTTGTCCTTGTCATAGTTGTCCTCACCGCAACTCCATTTAACATCTCACACCCCTTGACACCTCGTCGGAGGTTACGAAGAAGATTGATAGCATTAGTCGCGCCTATCTTGGGCAGGAACCGACAAGGTCTCCGGAGGCAAGTACAAAATTATTGGGATCTTTTTTAAAAAACAAAGAAGCGTGGAGGGTTGGATGTGCTCACTCTGGACAAGTTTTCCAAAGCCTTTCGTCTTTGCTGAATCTGGTTAGAGTGGATAGATGCCACCAAGCCTTAAATTGACATGGGTCCACCGTGCACTAGTGACGAGCGTGATCTTTTTGTGGCTACCACTCAGGTCACCATTGGTAGTGGGCGCATTGTGATGACCCTCAACTGTAGGGGATCTATTGTAGCGTTTTTGATAAGTAAGAGTGTCGAACCCAACGAGGAGTGGAAGGTATTGATAAGTGACTTTGATAAAGGAACAACTGCAAGCACTGAAAGATAACTTATTAGGGGCTTTTGGTATACGCAATGAGAAGGTAAAAGCAAGTAAAGTAAAAGGTATTGAGGAGTAACAAGTGGCCCAATCCTTTCTAGCAAAGGATAAGCCTAGCAACTTATAAAGGCTAAAGCGTTCTTGAGGACACACGGGAGAGGTAGTCACGTGCTTTCGCCGTACTCTGTATCGGTACTATGTTTTGTGTTGATAAGTGTTGAGTGGGTGGATCTATGCTAGTACACCTTCTAGACTAAGATAAGTGCACTCTTATGATTAAACACCTTGCAAGCATCCGCAAATACAAGGTAGAAATTAAGGCAAAAACCTAACCACAGCAATACGATTAAGGATCCATTATTCCCTTGTGCAAAAGTGTGCAAACTGGGGTTCAGGTTTCTGTCACTCCGGCAACCCACCGTAAGCATTCTTTATACACAATGCATTCCCCTAGGTCCTTAATAAGGCGAAGTGTTGAGTGTTTGACTCACACAACAACACTAGGAAAATAACAACACAACTTAAATATCAAGCAACACATATTACTTCAACATCTTATGACTACTAACAACTAGACTTCTCCCATGTCCTCAAGAACTAAAGTGACTACTCACAAGACATAAAAGAGGTCATGATCAGCGGTGATAAATAAGTGATAAACAATCTGGACATAAACAATATTTCTCCAACAAAAATCAATGGCATTCACCACAAAAGAGTAATCAACACCGGTACAGTAGAGAGGATAGATAGTACGGATTACAACACAAGTTGCCATTGTGAGATGAAATAGGATGACGATGGAGATGGTGCTGATGTTGGGGATGATGTTGATGATGCCCGTGACGATGGTGATGAGGCGATGATCTCCCCTTCCGGGAGGTGTTCTCCCCGGCAGAATCTGCCCGCCGGAGATGTCTTTTATTCTCTATAGGTTTCCGCCACAAAGCGGCAGCGGAACTCGCGAAACTCCTCCCTTTTTAGGGTTTTTAGATGACGATGAATATATAGGACAGAGGGGGGGATCCAGGAGTGGACCCAGAGGTCCATGCGACCTCCCGATGTGCCCCTGGTGGAGCCGCGCCAGGGAGGTGCCTGGGCACCTGGTGGCCCCCCTCTGGCTCTTGTTTTGCGTGTCTCCGTCATTTTTCTGGAAAATAACCTCCATCGATTTTCAGGTCATTTGGAGGTCTTCTGATTAAGCAACTTTGTGTCCATTTTTTACCTTTGAATCCTGTGTCTGCTGCTTCGGCATCAGAAAGTTGCAAACTGTGTAAAACAAGCCAAAACAACATAAGAATAGCATCATAACATGAAATATATCAATGAATAGGGGTGAATTAAGATATAAAATAGTGATGCATTTTGGACGTATCACATTGACATGTTATGGAACTCTTCATGGTTGCATGACTTACGTCTCGTGTTATTGCGCCAAAGATATTTGAACTCTTCTATAAGAAAAACTACTAGGTCTAAGAAGCTGACCCAACAAGTTTTGGAATTTGTATATTGGCATAAGTAATGGTTTCACCCTTGTCCACATTAAGTAGCTTGTCGAGCTTTTGGATAATTTATCCATAGTTGCCCTTTTCCATGATGTCGAGGATATTATCATTTGAAATTTCAATAAATGTGGCACATATCGCTTCCTCGGTCTACAAGGCACAATTAGAGTGTCCCACTTCTTCATATTTGTTTCATTCAGTGTGGAAGGTTTGGGCACCCCGAATATGCAGCTTTTTCACTTGGTGTGTGCGCTAAAACATGACTCAAGGTGGCCCGATAGCGACCTTTGCCCCCTTTGCAAGCAAAGTCAAGAGTCGGTGGCCTACCTACTTTTCCAATGCCGCTTCATGATTCGTATTTGGAATGACATCCTTCCTTGGCTTGACATGAGTGAAATCATTCCTACTACTTGGTTGATGATTGATTAATGCTATGGTCTTATTTAATGTTGTTGACCCTTTGATGGTCATTATTGTTAGGATTTATTAAATACTAATAATCTATTCCTAAAGATAACTAATGATGGATGCTATTAGCAATTGTCGAACTCACGCCCTCCACCCCTTGTACTTGCATATATATATATATATATATATGTGAGCATCAATAAAGGAAAACATGTTTGATTCATTGCCTCCCTCCTTATGTTTACTTTAGCACATTATCTGTGTGTGTCTCTTCACAGAGAGAGAAAATGGCCCTGCCAGAGATGGCGGTTACCGCCACAAACAATGTCGGTTCGTCGACAACACTGTGGTAACCAAAGTAACATCGACATCACAAGCTTGAACATTCTCCACGATACAGTAAGATGGAGTTTGATATGAAAGAGTTGGTTGATACCCTTTTTTAGTTTGGAACTTGAGCGTATTTCTTTGAGAATACTTGTTCATCAGTTTACATTTATCCAAAAAATTGTTGAAAAGTTCAAGATGGTAAGTCATATCCACAAAGGACTATGGTTCTGAGATCTATCGATTCCTAAAGATAACGATCAATTAAGGCCTAAGGGAGTGATGAAAAGATAATTGGATATGAGTTTCCATTTCGCGGTGGAATGAGAGCATTAGTGTATCCAACAAACTGCACTAGACCTGATATATCATTAGATACGTGAATTTATTGGCTAGATACACTGCATCACAAATTTAAAGGCGTTGAGTTGTGTGAAGAGTGATTTTAGATAATTTTTGGCCACCACACATCTTGGTTTGTTCTATGAAAAATATATTAAGATATGGCCATGGTTGGATGTAGTGATGTTGGTCATGTGTAAATTCCTTATAACCCACGTTATAGTCAAGTTTTTATTGGAGGTACAACCCTGTCTCGAAAGTTGTGAAGGCAATTTTTGGTGTCTGCATCCACTAATTATTATGAAATCATTGATTTATATGAAGCATGACAATAGCGTATGTGACTTCGCAAAGTCATAGACCCGGATGTAGGAGCTCAACTTACCAAAAAAGTGGTTACTAATTGCCATTGCGACAGTAGACGCTTTTCTGAAGCAGTCCCAGCCGCACCCGCCGGAGGAGCTGGAATGCTTGATCCGGCGCTTTGTCAATGTGAACGTAGGTCATGCACGACATCTCTAGCATACCGGCTCTTCCTGCCTTCCTGGTCGGTAAGAATCCCCGTCGAGGTCGCGTTCACTCTATGCATAAGGACGACGTGGCTATCAAAGCGTCCTCCTAGGCTGGAAATAAACCCAACTCCAGAGTCCAAACAGCAGCAACTTGTTCAATCCGACGAACCGACCAGAGCCAACCTCCTTGTCAACGCTGGAGCTAAATGAACATGGAGAAGGGAGAGGAGGAGCATGACACCACAGATGCCTCGTCGAGGGCGCGGGCGCCACACCAGCAAGGGGAATAACCGAAGATGATCTCGGAGATCCGAGACGGCGAGATGGACCAGTCAACGCGCCAGTGGAGTTCCATCGGGCAAACATCAGATCCCAGCCGACAAGCCGTACTGTAGATATGGGGATTGGATCACGACCGCCGCTCCAAACCATACGAAGGAAGAGAGGGCGAGAGGCTTCATGGGTCCAGAATAATCGTAGAGGGGTACACACGGGGGTTCTTGTAATGGATATCAACCATCATAATGCGAATACGAAAGATTGGTTTTGGGTAGAAGGATAGTGGGGATTGGGAAGAGCATACGACGAAGAAATCAAAGCGGTAAAGAAAGTGAAGCGCTGGAAACTGCTGGCCATTGGACTTCGGTGCTAACTTTTAAGTCAGTAAATAGAGGGCCGAGTCCAAAGACAGCAGTCTAGATGCCAATAGAAATTGATTAAATAGAAAGAAGATGATGATGTGGAAGATTGCTGAGGTGGATAGGTTGCATGTTGAGATAGAAATGATAGTGGGGATGAACTTTTGAGGTATATAGGATACCCCGCGCGTTGCAGCGGGATTTGTTATAAGAACCTTTCAAATAGTCATACTCATCCACATGAAAGAGCTGACCACACCTGCCACGTGGTCTCTATAAGAACTACAATGTAAATTGAAAGGGTATAGTAAGATGCATGTAAATGAATACGGATGATATAGACAAATGATTGGCTATAATAATGGATGATGTGGATAACTTGCATGTTAATATAGATATCATAAATGCATCTTATTGTGATTTTGTTAGTGGATAGCATGTACATGATTGGCTACAATAGTGGATGCCATGGATAGCTTGCATGTTGAGATATACGTCACAAATGCATATTAGTGGGGTTTTGTTTTATAAGAGATATAGATATTGTGATACTCCCTCCGTTCGGGTTTATTAGGTCCCTCTTACTTTGGACTAAATTTTGACCATAGATTTGAACTAATAAAATGTATACTAATTATATCATTGAAAATATCTTTTGAATACAAATCCAACAACATCATTTCATAGTAGTATACAGTTTGTATTTAGTTAGTCAAGTAGACGGGAAAAATCTAACACTAAATGCGAGGGGGCCAATAAACACGAACAAAAGAATCATCACATATTTTCATTATTTTCCCACTGGGCTTTCGAAAGATTTTTTTCTTAATATATTATGTACATCTCCTTATATTTTTTTCCATGGGATTTTTGAAGGAAGCGTTTATCAAGATGATAAATATTACAAGGATAAGCATTGATTATAAATAGTGTTCATATTTATCAAATCTTAATCATTTATGCATAAAGATAATATACTACTGTTACAAACTGGCTAAGCTCTAAGCCACGCCCAGCGTTCCCAGTGTTGGGCCCCGTTGCTCCTTCGATGTGACACGTGTCTGGTTTTTATTTGGTTTGCAAAATTTCTATCAGTGTTAGTAGCTACGAAACGGTGAACCAGCCAACCAGTGTCGTAGATTAGATATACTCTGTAACATATATGCAGTCAACCGGGCCGCCCGTCGCCCACCTTCTCTGACTCCCGATCTCTCCGCACCAAGCGAGATCTCTGCAGAAGACTCCCCGTTCGCTCCTCTTCTTTAGCCCTTGGTCCGCGCCCAGCGGGAAACAGAGGCCGGCCCAGTCGACGCTTTTGCCGGCCTACACTGGAGGGTGCCGGTGTGCGCGCCGGAGGATGCCGCTGCCAGCCAGGGAGAGCCGCCCTGCTGGAGTTCCCATCTCCGAGCATCAGATCCGTCAGCCGGCGGAAGGAAGGAGCGCCGCACCAAGGGCGGAGGAATGTACCCCTCAAGCCGCCAGCTCCGAGTCCTGACTCCGTCCTTCCGGTTATGTATTTTGTTTGGCAGCCGTACCATGTTTGTATTTTGATTAAATTCAGACTCACTTCTCACATAATTTTGTTGAGAGATGAGTAAATTCAGTCCTTAACCTGCACTAATTATATTGATTTTCAATTTATTTTTAGAGTGAATTTCAGTTTTTGCCCACTAATGGTGTTGAATGCTCTACGACCACTGATTACGGAGTGATTCCAAGGAGAAATCATGTCTACTGGTTAGATCACCAAGAAATGGCACGTAAAAGAGGAGCCTAAAGTTGAGGTTTCGAGGTAATTGCATAGTGCAGCTCTAGCACTCAAAAGGGTGGGAGAGTTTTTCCATGGTCAACTTATTACTAGGAGATGCTATTCGAAGATTTACAGGGTTTATTAGACACATGAGTACTGATCTATAGAGTAAATGACTTTTCGGGTTTTAAACTGTCAATCTACTGCTTTAGTACTTCACATTCATTTATGATAGTTTAGCCTGCAGGTTCGGAAAAAATATAAGGCATGTTTGGATCCATGGGTTAGAGTTAGAGTTGGTTAGATTGTACCGAACTAACCCCAAAACATCCAAACATGAGGGTTAGAGTTGGTTAGATGCATCTAACCCACCCAAAAAATCTAACCCACCCAAGAGGTGCTTATTTGGGTTAGAGTTAGGTGAGGCCAAAAAAATTACTTTTCCCTCTACCTCCACCATACAAATCTTGAATAAAGTAGTCAAATGATTGGAAAAGGTACATTTATTGTCAATTTAACCCCATCATCCAAACGCCTTTTTGGTTAGAGTTAGTTTAAGGTTAGTGTAGAGTTAGAATCTAACTTCAACCTCTAACCGAGTTAGAGTATCCAAACAGGGCCATAGTTTAGCCTGCCAAGATTAGAACAGTAGAATTTTCCTTACACTGCTATTGATGTGCGGCATATATTATTTAGTGGAATCTCTACAAGAATTTTGCAATGAGTTCCATGTCTATGAAGTCGTTGTGGCTATCTTTTAGCTCTCTATGACAAGACACTCCCAGAAGCTACTGTATGGTAATCTAGCTAACATTCAGTTAGTTCCTTCAGCTTGCCCTTCAAAGCTAAAAACCCGTCATTATATTTTATGACTAGAACCTCTACCCCGCAACAATACAATATCCATGTTATTTTCCTGCTTTGTGCTGCTATTGTGCCTTTTCTGAACCTAGGGACATCAGTGCCGAGTTTACTTGAATTAGTTATATGAGTACTTATGTAAGATCGTTTTCCTACAACGTTTGTATGTGTGATGTTGCATTTCAGAACAAGGGAGGTGTTTCCCCTGCAGAAATATTTTCCGTAAGTAGCAAATTCCTTCTGCCCAATATAGATCATGTATAATAATTTCCTACTGAATGAAGACAAGTTAGATGTTAATTATTATTTCATTCATGTGTGTATGACATCTTTTTTCAGGAGAGAAAGTGCCCATAACCTATTTGGATCTTTTCCATATTTGGTTTGCACGCCATTTATTTAGTTAAAATTACCATTGATGATACGTCTCCTTTGCAAACGTTATTCATATTAACTAACACAGATTAGAGAAAGGCTGGAAAGGTACTATGTTTAATCGTTGTTTAGGAAATAGGAGCCCTATTCAAATTGAAATCCTATAATTTTGTCTGTCATTCAACTTTGGATTTTTTTCTCTACAAAATTGATTTTGAACTTCCCATACAGTGAATCTACCCTTATATACTCCTTCACTGGTATTCTTAAATAGGATTATTGGCATTGATTAGCGTCTGGGACATGTTAACTATTAATTTGAGCTCCATGCCTATGTGGAAGTAGTAACTGAAAATATATAACTCTAAACCAAATGTACATGTACGTAAGTACTATCATGTCCTGCATGCATACAAAAATAATCCGAACTCAAGAATAACTCTTCCAATAAAGTATTATCTGCTGAACCAAATTGTAGATCTCACATAAATTTCATTTGGTAAGTAGGTTTCCAATTTGCAAATCATTTGCATCATTCCTACTTATTTTCGTTAATTGTGCACTTTGATGTGTAAGCTGAAATTACTCTTCCGAGTTGCCTTTAAGAAACGGTTATATTATGCTCAGAATTTTTTCCGTGGAATTTACTAAGAGCTATTGTGATTCATTTTTCTTTTGCCAATGCCTAATGAGTCTTCTAGATTATGAAGCAAACTCTTCATCCATTTTCTGTGTTTTACTTTTTCTGTTTGTAAAATCTTGTAATTAGTACACCAAAGCTTACATAGTTACACTTAATACTTATTGTTCAGCTAATCGTGTATCATAGTTAGTTTTTCTTTTCTCTGTTCAATATAAATTTTATGTCATCCTTGGTTTTGTGAGCTTCATCTCTTGAATGTAGATCTCAGAGAAGTGAGATAGAGACTGTTTAGTTTTATGAGAGTTGTTATTGAATAATGTGAAGATCTGTTGCAAAGGAGTTGTTCCCTCCAAAAAGTGGCAAAGCAAAAGAGGCTAACGTTCACAAGGAGTGAGTACAACACTTTTTTTGTGCGGAGGCCTGCTTAGGTGGAGTACAACAGTTTCAAGCCTACTATATAACCTACCCAAAGAAGATACCGATGTCTACTTCGTAAATATGTATCGATCACTTTCTTTGAACTAAGTACGTTGTGCTTTTGTGTTGTATCAAACCCAGGTATTTTCAGTAGTAATAATATCTTCCTTTTTTTGGTCAGCTCAAAAAATCCATTGTCTGGCCTCTATTTTTTTTATGTTCAGCTCGATCATAATAAATTGGCTGCAAACACTCATTATACGTAAGAAAGAATTTTAACGGATTTTAATTATGAAAAGTTGTATGTAACAAACAAAAACTCAAAAGGAAACTATACAAAATTGCTAAATAGATAGAAATTCTATTTAAACAACTTTGCCAAATTAACTATTATCTACCTTTCATAAAAATGAAACAATAGAAAGCACCATAGAGCTTCCTCATGGGCACGGCGTGCCGCCGGGCCTTTCCCTGCTAGTTAATGCCAATTGCTAATTAGCAACCGTCGAACTCACACCCTGCACCCCTTGTGAATAGACGTCTCTTGGAAGAAGTTCCTTTTACCTATATGTAACAATTATTTTCAAAACAAAAAAGGAGATTTTTCTTTGGGTTTTGACGGGCGTCGATCATTTGAATATTGCAACATTAAGAGAATAAGGCTAAGTTTGTTTGCTATTTTTTATGAAGTGTTTAGAGCATATTATGTCCTTTTATAAATCACTGCTTTTGAAACTTCAAGGTGTTTGACTTCAATAAATAGCACAACTTTATAAATTCGTAGTATTCTCAATACCATGTGCATTTAAGTATTAAAAAAAAGGGGTCTTATCAGTTTTTTCTAAACCAAAGAAAGAAAACTGTTGATTTTAAAAACTGAAGTATCTCTCACGGAATTGAACTAATGTTTTGATTACTATGGTCTTAAGAATACTACTCCCTCCGTAGTTTAGTGATCTAAAACATCTTATATTAGTTTACAGAGGAAGTACATTACCAAACTAGGTCTAACTCTTATCCTCCTCCTTTGCGATTTTTTTTTATTTCTTTTACTTAATTAATAACATAACAACCTTTTGCCTTGTTTTAAAATAAAATAAAAGCCTGGTCTACATTGCCAAACTAGTACAGTACAGTAGTACTAGTGTACTGGCAAGTTCCACCATTTCAAAACGTACACGATTAATCCACCCTCCACCGTATGGCCTCGAGCTCTTTGTTTCTCCATGGGGTTAATCCATCGTCCTTGCGCGTCCACTTAAACGAATGGACAAAAAAAGGAACAAGAAAAACATGTATACACACACTAAAAAACGTTATCCTGAATTTGTTTTTACAAGAAAAATTCGCAGCTTGCGCAACCTCGTTCGCGGTTCCTTGGCCTCTCCTGCCTCCGGGCGGCAAGATCCAAGGAGGCAGCAATCCCCCACCTCCTCCCCAACTGCCAACAAATCGCGCCTCCGAGAACAAGAATAAAAATCCAATCTTGTGCCGCCGCCGCCCCGCATCTACCTCCTCGCCACCAAGTTGCCGCGCTGCTTCCCTTCCTCCATTCCCCGCCGCCGGATCGAGCGAAGCGGTCGATATAACCGATGCTCCGCCTCGCTAACCCTAGCAGCGGCAGCAGTGGTCTGTAGCGTCCGTGTGTGCGCGTGTGTGTGCCGCCATGTCGTGGCTGGAGGTTTGGCTGCCGGTCGCGGGCGAGGGCGTTGCGGCGGGGCTGTTCCTCGATGTAGGAGACGCGGCGGCGCACGGCGCGCTCCTCGCGGCGATGCCCGGCTGCTCGGCGTCCTTCGGCATGCCGCGGCAGCGGCGGCGAGGGAAGGCGCCGGGTTTCCTCTCGATGACGATGTCGGTCAAGGGGGGCAGGGGGTTCGCGCCCGCCCCGGTGGGGCTGCTCACGAGCGGGGACGACAAGGGCGGCGGAGGGGTGGAGGCGGAGGAGGGGCTGGTCGCCGGGAGGGGCGCGGATGAGGTTGTGCTGGTGGAGGCGGATGTGAAGCTGGCGGAGGACAAGGAGGCTCATTCTGGAGCGGGCGCCATGAACACAACCAAGCATCTCTGGTCTGGAGCCGTCGCCGCCATGGTCTCGAGGTATTGCCGCTCTGTCTTTGGCTGGGATTAAATGCCTGATTTTTCTGTTAGGACCTAGTACTTGTCACCCCCAAGTAGTAGTATCATCAAGTATGGTTCTCGAAACTCTAAGGTGCATTGTTGGGATATCCGGAGAACTACCATAGCTATGGCGCAGTTAACTCCAACAAACTTGCATAAGACCACTGATCCCAGTATCCATGCTTTTTCTGTAATGTCGTTCCCTTTCTGGCCAAATGAATTGAGCTTGCTGGGATAAGCAAATGACATCTTACTATGCTACTGATGCGAGCGAAGTTTCAAGTGGCATGTCAGATTATCCTCTTGAGTTAGGTTCATTGCTTCCGTTTCAATGCCACATGAGGGGGATAAGACTTGGGTGTCAGATTACTATTTTTTAACCTTCCTCGAACCGTGCCATTTTCATTAAGAAGAAATCACTACGATAGATCGAAGGACCAATATTTACAAACACCTGTCAACAATGAAGCCAAAAAATAAGAAGAAAGAAAAAAACGACCATACTCAGCAAATGATCTACGAGCCCTAGTTTACCTAGTTACCTGCACCCACAACGGCACAGGAAACAAAAGATCCGTGTCTGACACTGATGGGTTTAAGCCAAGCTGTGTGTTGTGGGTTCAGGTTCAGGGGCACTTAGAGAGTATCGCTGTTTGTTAGCAAGCATTATCTACCACCTTTATTGGGATTTAGCCTTTTATTTTTCCTAATGCTTAGGTTTTGTGATAGATGGATTATGACATAAGTTGGTTACTTGTGGATCACTTCATTTCAGATTGTTCTGCTAATTGCTATGAATGCTTGGATAATTGGTCTTTTGATGCAGCCAACTTTAACAAATTGACCTTCTCTGTCACAACAATTAACTGCTATTTTGTTCACTTCCTTAAAACTGATGTTTAATTTTCTCGTTTTGTTGTGCTGGATGCTGGTTCACTCTTGTTCCGTTATCATAATGATACTGGGACCCGATCCTATTTTGGATCGTATGGGAAAATAACAATTTAGTTCTATTCCGCCCACTTCATTAAAACTTGTCGCCTTGGATCATCCGTGAACGTGAAGTCAAACTTTCAAAACTAAAGCTTATCGTTTTTTATCATACATGAATGTGAAGTCAATTCTCTAAAACTTTTGAGTCGTTTGTGCAGATTTCTTTTGAAAAATATTTCCATAACAGTGTCAGTTTTAATGAATATATTGAGATAGATATTTGCAGTATTTTTTTTCTTTATAGACATTTTTTATTTCCAAAATGACAAACTTCACATACTGATGCTAGTACATAGCATCTGGGCATGCCGGCTATGTAGTTAGGTAGTTATTTTACATCGAAGGGCATGAAGTAAGCCTGAAGTTTGAGGCGGCAAGAGCTCTGTCTTGTTTGACCGATGCTCTTGTTTTATCTTTCATGGTGAAACTGGATCCATTTCTTACCGCAGCCAAAATAAAGCCTGATCTTAATGTTACTAGTTTGACTGCATGGAATTGCAATTGGTGTGTGATTCTACTCAAATTTCAAAGTTAATCTTGTGTGTGATTATACTCAAATCTCAGATTGGTGTGTGATTCTACTCGAATTCTGCAATGTTTAGGGAGCAAAACAGAGCTCGTTAATGTTGTGGCTTCAGCAAATAGCATAGTTTTGCAGCCTGGCCAAACCACTCACTGAAGAGGACATTATGTCAGAGATAAGTACATTATCACATATAGCGAAACTAGTCTGTTACCAATTCCTATTTAGGGTTGCCGATTACTCACTGAATTTGGAGATATACTTAGCTTGAGGACACGCGGTACTATTGAGCGGACTAGTAGTGACATCAGAAGTTAGGGACAACAGAAGCCATAATTTAGCCTTTCTCTTGCCTACATAACACTGGATTTTGTGACCGTGTGCCCTGGGCCCTAGCAGCAACATTGTGCTACCCAACGAAGGAAGATCAGCTACTTTGCTAGGTATCGTGTATGCTATAGCCAGCTGGCTGCACAAAAGGCAGCGTCAGGCGTAACCACAGGGGTGCTTCACGTATGGAAGGTAGGATTTAGTTTTTTTCCGTTATTAAATACTCCCTCCGATCCATAATAAGTGTCGCTCATCTAATACAAAGTTTGTACTAGCTTAGTACAAAATGTGCGACACTTATTATGGATCGGAGGGAGTATATGAGGATGGAATGCCTTCTTCATAAGCGAATAAGGAATAAACAAAGTAACTGGTTTCTACTCTCCTGCTGTCTTCCTTGACCTGCTAGTCTAGATCCTTTTCTTCCCAAATTAGTGGGCCTCCTCCACCTAGCGCAAGTCGTCACTGTCCGACCCCTCTCTGCCTCTCAGATAAATTTTAATCCCATTGTAGACTGGGTTCACAGCAATCGAATTACTTCTTCAGGGCGTAACACATCGGCAGTCAATACAATTAATTTATGTACATTGTACTGTGTAGTAGCATTGGTTATCCATTGAATAAGGATTAAGGAAGCTTGAAGGATATTGTTCTGGGTTACCCTCAGAGTTACCACAATCCACCTCCTATCAAGTCCTTGAGATTCTAGAAGAACTGTTACTTCTCTTTTCTGCCCTCATGGGCTGATCTTGCAGTTGAACATATGTTCTCTTTGAATCCCAAGTACCTGATAGAGGTGGATTGTGGTGGTTCTGGGGGTATGTTGGCTCCAACCCAGCACAATGTCCTTTTGAAGCCTCATTCAATAGCTAGACGATGCTAGTACACAGTACTATGTACAAAAATTGATCGTATTGACTTTTTATAGCTTCTGGCCTCTATTGAGCATTCGATCTGTATTTACTACGTAGTACTTATTAGATGTTTGCCTTGGTGAGTTGGTGGGCTCTGCCATCTGTTTTGTTCTGGTCCAAGAAAGACATGAACCTGCATCCTCAAACTAGATACCATGTTATTTACTTGATATATGACATGTATACTATGTCAGTGAAACCACTGTTCTATATTAACAGAAAATACACTCTCGCGTTTCCCTATTCCTAATTTTTGGAATCCTGTGAATTAGAGATGCCATTTTCTGCCCACTTTCAATGGATTATGTGTAGGCAGTTACTTTCTCATGCTGCTAGAAGCCTAGACCGAATGAACTTGAACATAATAAATACAAATAAAGATAAACCTAAAAATAAACCACTTGTACCAGGACCTGACTGTTTTCAGGCTGGTTAAGCGTACAGAGCCCAGTGTGGAATTTTTATTGTAATATGCAGAGTGGACTGTGGATCTGTATTTGCACTTCTGCTGCTTAAAATGTTAAACATTTCTTCACTGATTTTTATATCTTGTGTAGAACAGTTGTTGCTCCTCTCGAGAGGCTAAAGTTGGAGTATATAGTCCGTGGTGAGCAAAGGAATCTATTTGAGCTTATCCAAGCGATTGCAGCAACAGAGGGGTTGAAAGGCTTTTGGAAAGGAAACTTTGTCAATATCCTCCGTACTGCTCCATTCAAGGCCGTCAACTTTTATGCATATGATAGTTACAGAAAGCAACTGCTCAAATGGTCTGGTAATGAAGAAACAACCAATTTTGAGAGATTTATTGCTGGTGCTTCTGCTGGTGTTACAGCAACAATAATGTGCATACCCATGGATACGGTATGTCCATTTAAAAGACCTCTTGGGTTCTGAATTATCTCAGTTTTTTTGGTGCCACCGTTAATTGCTAAGTATTGTCTGGATTAACCTGTTGATCTCAGATTAGGACGAAGATGGTAGCTCCTGGGGGTGAAGCCTTAGGTGGGGTTCTTGGTGTTGCTCGCCACATGATCCAGACTGAAGGGTTGTTCTCGCTGTACAAGGGATTGGTGCCTTCTCTGATCAGTATGGCACCCTCTGGCGCTGTATTCTACGGGGTGTATGACATACTGAAGATGGCTTATCTGCATTCCCCCGAAGGGAAGAGGAGGATATCAATGGTGAAACAACAAGGTGAAGAAGCAAACGCATTGGATCAGCTTGAATTGGGCACTGTTAGGACCTTACTTTATGGGGCAATTGCTGGATGTTGTGCTGAGGCAGCCACATACCCTTTTGAGGTAGTTAGGAGACAGCTACAGTTGCAAGTCAAAGCAACAAAGATGAATGCACTCGCAACATGCCTGAAAATTGTCGATAAAGGTGGAGTACCAGCACTCTATGTTGGCCTGGTCCCCAGCTTGTTACAGGTACGTGTTTCTTCCAGAAAAAATATCCACTTGCACATACGTTTAGAGTTAGCCTTATAAATGCATCCATCTGATTTGCAAATTTGGTGATCAGGTTCGAGCCTTTGCTCATGGTTTCCTCATGTAATGTCGGGAGATCTCAGAGAAATTATTTGATAGATAATGATATTCTAGTGGTTCGGTAACTCAGATACTCCCTCCGATCAATATTACTCCCTCCGATCCATAATAAGTCTCGCTCGTCGAGTATAAAGTTTGTATTAGCTTAGTACAAAATGAGCGACACTTATTATGGATCGAAGGGAGTACTTGTTTTGAAATGAATGTATCTAGATGTATTTTAGTGTTAGATACAACAATTTTAAGACAAGTAATATGGATCGGGGGGAGTACATTAGTTTACCTGATTGTTTGTGTTATTCAACTTTGCATGCTAATTTGTTTTGGATTGTCTGATGCAACCAAGCCTAATGTGTGCCTAGGTTAACTCAGGCCTACATATATCAGTTAACCTTAGTATTCGTGTTATTCAACTTCTCATGCCAGTTTGCTTCGGATTGTCTTATGTGACTGATTTTCTTTCTCCTCCTTTTCAGGTTCTGCCATCGGCATCTATCAGCTATTTTGTATACGAGTTAATGAAGATAGTCCTGAAAGTGGAATGAGTGCAGATTAATCCTTTGTGCCCACGTAGCAAGTTCAGGAGACTCAGCTGACATTACCTTGGCAAAAGTTGCAAGCAATCCTCGATTTATCAGTGCATTTAGCATGTTTCCTTTTTCTGGTAGGCTTACTTCATGAAAGCTTCATAGGCTGTGAGTGTAGCTTCATTTTGGTCAAAGCATTTCATTTGAAGCTTTGTGCTATAGTATTCTTGTGCACAAGCCATGAGGTCTTCCATGCATCTGTTCTATTGCTCATCTATAGCAGATTGAGCTGTCCCTGAGTGAAAACATTTGTCCCTCCTTGTGCTTGAAATTTCAGTTAACAAGGTTTCAACTTTTAATGTTTGATGTATGGATGGCAGATGTCTTCCATGCATCTGTTCTATTGCTCATCTATAGCAGATTTCCGTCGGCCATTGATGATTAATTATTTGCTGCCATTTCTATAATCCATTTTATGCTTTGGTCTATTACGTGAAGATACTTAGGGCCTTTTTGTTGAAGAAATTGAGAAAATAAGGAATGAAGGATTTTGTCATCCCAGTTACAAAGGAAGATTGCAGAATTTTTGACATTTACCACAATCTCCTTTTAGGGCCTATTTGATTCACAGATTTCTAAGAATGTAGGAATAGGATGCTGTATTGAATGGTTGCATATTGAAGTCGTTTCTTTCTTCCTCAGTATATGTGGTGGCCGACACTGTCCTTCTAATCTCAACTGAAATGCTCCTTTATGAATTGAAAGAAAAAAAAACACTGCTTAGTTTTGTGTGTGCAAATTTTTGAGATGAAATCACGCAATTTCAAAAGCAACACTTCAAAATGTTTTTAAAAACAATCTTTTTGAAGCATTGATTTTCTTTGTCCCATGCATTAGGATTGTTTTTTCTTCACGGGAAATTGCATGTATGTTTGACATTCAACAATGTTTGTTGACAAAAACAAATTTTATTTTTTGACTTTTTACTACTTCCTTGGTCCCAAATTACTTGCATCTTGATATTTTTGGATCTAGACAAATCGGCGTCAAGTAGCTTGGGATGGAGGTTGTATTTCTTTTAATTTTACTATTCATGAGAGGCATTCATATCGATATAAATCTGCATCAACTAATAGCTTGGGATGGAGGTAGTATTTCTTTTAATTTTAATATTCATGAGAGGCATTCATATCGATATAAATCTGCATCAACTAATTTGAAACGAAGAGAGTATGAATTATAATATCAGTTCTCTTGTTGCACATGAAAAGGTCATAACTTCTATATAGCGCTACGTGTGTGACGTAGTTGCCATAGAAACAATGAAGAATTTCTCTTGGAATTACATGGAAAGTTAACTAGATGAAATATTCATATGGTTTCCAATCCTCCAAACCAAATAACTTTACAGGGAAACATCCTAAGGATTTTTTTTAGTGAATGCCCTTAGAATGTGTAGCCATGCAACATACTTGAGGTCTTGAGGGCATCTCGAACGCTGATCCCTAAGACGGGCGTCACATCCGTTCGTAAACAGGGGATCAGTTCGTGAACACGGATACGGAAGCTGATCGTTCAACCTTGATCGTAAATATCCACCAACAGCTTAACCAAAATTCAGAAAATTTGTATAAATTCAAATTTAATCCATTTAAATTCGGATGTGATTTACATAAATCAACCATATTTCATGCAAATCGAATGATTTTCATAGAAAAATAAATTTAACCTAGCCTAAAACTACATCGACGCTATGCACGGTGAGGATGAGCTTCAGGAGTTGAACTTGCTTTGGTGTTGCTCCCGAAATTGATAGTAGAACACGGCGGCCGGGCATGGAGCAGGCCCACTTGGTTTTCTTTCATGTTCTACTCTTCCTCCGAGCCGACGTTTACCGTCTACACGACGATGGAAGTGAGGTTCACGATCGACATGGACATGCCAGCGTTGGAGATTTCCAGTGCGGGCGGGTCCATGAGGTTGAGCTTCCTGATTTGTCGTCCGTGATCACGTCTGACGCCTCCACGCCCGCCTTCATAAGGGTCGTGTTGTAGCTAGCGCAATCGTGGTGAGTAGACTCGTAAAGCGCTCGAGCAACAACATGTCATTTTGATCGTTTTGTGACTAAATAAGACCTCTTGTGTCCTTTTTACTTTGATCTGTGCGGTAAAAATCCAATCCCGTGTCTATCTTCACAACATGGTTCTGATTTGCGAGGTGGACATTCTTTATATTGTGCTAGTGTAGCATAACGCTTGCCCCAAAAATGTCCAGCCCTGGTTAGTTATATCATGCAACGATGGTGTTTATACATTGTTTCCTTCTTGAAGCTGCTCGGATTTGGTCATTAAGATGAAAAATCAAGGCCTAACTTTCGTTGATTGGATCTGGATCCGAGGACGGTGAGATTCATCCCCTTCTTGGAGGTGTTGCTATTGTATAACGTTTTTCGTTACCCTTGCGACGTCGAAACATAGTTGGCATCGTTATTCTTGGAGGTGGGCCATATAAAAACCAGTGACGCCCCTGGACGAGGAGAACCCTACCATAACCTAACTCCTCCATCCCCCTCTTACACTTCTGGTGACGGCGGCTGGGAAGAAGGAGAGAGTTTGCAAGAAGACATGGTTGGAAGAAACAATGGAGGATGGATGGGAAGAACTGGAAGAGGATGGAAAGACAGAGGAAGAGGGTTTGGGTACAACAATAATAGAGGTAGATTTGGGGATGGTAGAGCATATTACAACAGAGAGGGGAGATTCAAAGAGAGATAGGAGGAGAAGAACTTAGAGACTGGGATCTGATACGTCTCAAACGTATCGATAATTTCTGCTCACTCCATGCATGTTTTGTGTGATATTGCTATGATCTAGATACATTTTCATACACTTTTGATCATATTTGGACTAACCTACTAACTCAGTGCACCCCAGTGCCAGTTCCTGTTTTCTACTGTTTTTCTATTTCAGTTTTTCCTCATATAAAAAGTGCTCCAAAAATCCGGGAAAACCAGATAAAAAAATCAGCGTACCGGAAGCTTCCCGAAGCCCGAAGGAGGGCCAGGGGGCCCACACCAGGAGCCCAGGCGGCCACCTGGCGCGGCCAGGGGCCTGGCCGCGCCACGGGGCGCCTGGACCCCTGGTGGGCCCCCTGGCTGCCCCCTTCGCCTATTTAATCTCCATCACGGGAAAACTCCGAAGACATAACCCTATTTCGCAATCTCGCCTCTGTTCCGCCGCCGCCGCGCTTCCAAGATCGGGAGCACTGTCAGGACCCTTCCCGGCACCCTGCCGGAGGGAGGATCGACCTCCGGGAGCTTCTCCTCCACCATGGACGCTTCCTGGATATGCCGTGAGTAGTCTACCTTGGACCATGGGTCCGTGATCAGTAGATATGTGATGTTCTCCTCCCCTCTTTGTTCTTCATGGTTTAGACCTCGTGAGCTGCCCTACATGATCGAGGCACATATGTAATTCTTCTTCTTTTGCTATGCTGAGTTTGATGGGATCCGATGGATTATGAGATTATGTTCAGATTGTGATAGAGTGATATATTTGGTTTTTATCTCTTATATTTTTGTTTCTAAGTAATTCTTGCATGTTCTCCATTGCTGTTTATTGCTTTGGCCAAGTAGTAGGTAGTGACTCCAAGAGGGAACGTTATGCTCGATTGTGGGTACATGCCCCCTAATGACACGCTTGAGTGACAGAAACATGAGTCTAGGGGATGTGCCGTGGCCACAAGGGGGAAAACAACGGTGCTTGTAACCGTGGTTGCAAGGATTATTTACTTTACGCAAAGTACTTTTAATGCAATTGTCTGTTGCTTTGGGTTTACACTTTGGGTGGGACTCGCAACTTAATACCAGCGAGATGTTCTGGATAGATATCTCAAGGTGGATGTTAGTAGTAGATGTAGATGGATTTTAGTCTACTTATTTTTGCGTAATGCCCATGCTTTTGAGCCTCTTCTTTTCTTTTGTAGCATAGTTAGCATTGCGGTGCGTTTATAATCCTGTCAATTGCCCGTCTGTAATTTGTTTACCTCGCATAGCAGTCTTATCGTCTTTTGGGAGAGAGACATCACTAGTGGACATCACGGGACCCCGGTCCATATTCTCATTATTGTTTACACGCTCATTTACTTTTCAGTATTTACTTTCAGTTGCTATCATTATCATTATCATTATCCCTTGTGTGTTTGACTATTTGTAAACAACAAGACCGGAGAGATTGACAACCTCTTTGAACTTCGTTGGGAGCAAAGTTAATTGTATTGTGTGCAGGTCCGCGTCAGGTGCGCCGCTGACACCTACTTATCATTGCCGGAGTCCTACTGGTCGATACTCAACCTCGGTATCTTCACCGAGGGAAACTTGCCGCTACGTTGCATCTCACCTTCCACTTGGGGTAACGAACGAAGGGCGAGAAGCAATCCTCTCTCGCGTATCAAGCAAATTTTTGGCGCCGTTGCCGGGGACTCCGAGTGATAAGATAGGAGAGTTGCCCACTATCTTTTACCTTTACTTTTTAGTCTCGTTAGTTTACCTTTCTGTTTTTATCTTTGTGTCTTATATCAAAAATTACAAAAAAATCTGCCACACTTGCTACTACTATGGGTTCCTCTGAAAACACTAAGTTGTGTGACTTCACTAGTCACAACAACAAAGACTTTATCTGCACTCCTATTGCTACACCTGCACTTCAGCTACCTCTTATGAAATTAAACCTGCCTTACTGAACCTTGTTATTAGAGATCAATTCTCTGGTGCTGGAGATGCTGCTGCTTTACACTTGAATAATTTTGTTGAATTATGTGATATGCAAAAGTATAAAGAAGTAGAAGGTGATGTTGTTAAGCTCAAGCTTTTTCCCTTCTCTTTGGGGGACGGAGCTAAAATCTGGTTTCAATCTTTGCCTAGGAATAGCATAGATTCTTGGGATAAGTGCAAAGATGCTTTTATTGGGAAGTACTACTCACCTGCTAAAATTATCCAATTGAGAAGTAACATTATGAATTTTAGGCAATTGGATAATGAACACGTTGCCCAAGCTTGGGAACGTATGAAATCTCTTGTTAAGAAATGCCCTACACACGGTTTGACTACATGGATGGTTATCCAGACTTTTTATGGAGGCTTGAACTTTACCTCGCGGAACCTGTTAGATTCGGTCGCGGGAGGAACCTTTATGTTGACTACGCTCGATGCTGCTACAAAACTCCTCGATGGAGATGATGACCAATTACTCCCAATGTCACACCGAACACGCTCCAACAGGTAGGAAGGTAAATTCTGTCGAGGGAATTACCTCCCTAAATGATAAAGTTGATTTAATTATGTCTCTACTCACCAAGCAACCCTCTATTGATCCTCATCATGTCACTTTAAATTCTTTGGTTGCTCAGGAACAAGTAGATGTGAACTTAATTGCTAGAAACAACTTTAATAATAATGCTTATAGGGGCAACTTTGCTAGTAATCCTAGACAGTTTCCATCCACTTATGGGAACAACAACACTTACCCTAGCAACAAAAACCCCACCTCTGAACTAGAGAGTATGCTTAGAGACTTCATCACTACCCAAAAAGCCTTCAACAAGAATGTGGAAGAAAAGCTAGCTAAATTAGATAATCTTTGTTTGAAGGTAGACAACTTAGCCCTTGATGTTGAGATGTTAAAAATTAGAACCTCTCCCCTTGAGGAGAGCAAGGCCACTCCTATTAATGTTATCCAGTTACAAATTAAAGAAAACATTAGGATGATGGCTAAGCTTAAAGAAAGATGGGCTAGAGAAAAGGAGGAAGAGGATAGAATTAAGAGCCTTCCTACACACCACACAGTTTCCACTATCCAAATCGTTGAGGACACTGAAACTATTAGCACCCAATGCACTCCTGGTCCCATTGGACCTATTAATGGTGATACTAATACCTCAACCGTAGAAGAAGAAACTCCTATGAACATAGAGGGTTTCAAACAAGTGAGCCTAGATGACACTACTACCACCTTTGAAAGTAGTGATATTGATTTCGATAGTTGCACCCTTTCAGAAGTTATCAGCTTATTACACAAAATGTCTAGAGACCCCCACACTAGCACACTTAATCTTGCCTTCACAGAGCATATCACAAATGCTCTCATCAAAGCTAGGGAGGATAAGCTTAGGATAGAAGCCTCCATACCTAGGAAGCTAGATGATGGTTGGACCCTATGATCAAAATCAAATTAAATAACTTCTCTAGCTATGCTTTATGTGACGTGGGAGCTAGTACCTCCGTCATGCCCAAAAGAATGTATGATATGTTTGAATTGAAACCTTTTGATTCTTGTTCTTTTGGTGTTTTTCTTGTCGACTCTTCCGTAAAGAAACCTTTGGGGAAGATCGGAGATGTTCTTATCATTGTCAATGACAACTATGTCCCCGTTGATTTTATTATTATGGATATAGAGTGTGAACCTTTATGTCCAATTATTTTGGGACGTCCTTTTCTTCGCACCGTTGGTGCTGTTATTGACATGAAAGAGGGGAATATAAAATTTCAATTCCCTCTCAAAAATGGGATGGAACACTTCTGTAAGAGCAAAGTTTTGCCCCCGTGTGTTTTGGATATTGTTGGACAAGGCAGTAGAGGAACTAACAATGTTTTCTAGTGTAAACAGTTGAATAGGTTCCTGAAGGACAAGCTAGGTGATAAAGCTTCAGGGAAGGTCTTCAAGTTATCGAAGCATTACCCCGTGTAGCGAAGCTTAATCACGGAGGATGACCCCCAAAAATGAAGGTGTCCTGAAGCTCAACTCATTGAAGGAAATGAAGAAGACGGCGCAAGACTTAGATGTTTTTGTGTAATTCTTTTTCTGTTCTTTGAGTCATAGGACAAACCGTACTATCAAGAGGGGTCTTTAGTTTGTGGACACCGAAGTTATTGAGAAAATGCTCAGATCAAATCCAAACCGAGTGAGAAGCCTGAGCGAAGAAATCTCATGTGCACTGAGTTAAGCTTCAATAGCAAAGACTTCGTTCTTTGGCCTCTGAAGCAGAACTAAGTCCGTGAGTCATCTTTACTTGTTCCGCAAGTAAAGTTGCGCAGTAATGACAAATCCGACCGTTGTGGACACGTGTCAAGCTGTCACCTCGGGTCAATTTGGTCATTCCGCACCTCGGGATCACCAACTATAAATACGCCGCCCCGTCCTCCATTTGCGGGTGGCTGCTCTGAGAATATTCCTAAGAGAGACTGAATAGAGCACCCCAAGAACACCACCGAAGCAAAACCCAAAACCCAGATTACTGAAGCCTAAGTCCCATTGATCTGAGTAGATTCGAGATGACTTAGGTGAAAGCATACTAGCCTTTTTATCTTGGAGAACTGCAATTCTCCTAGACGGTTAGAGTGTTGTTCTTCAGAGAGCGAAGAGTAATTGTCGCCTCGAAATCCAGTTTGTCAAAGGTTTCGGTGATTTCCTCAATAACCAACCACGAGTGAAGAACTGACCAAGCTCAAGGAGTTTGGTGCAGTGGAGCAATGGACGGAGAGAGATTTTCTCCAGGTGTTCAATCACTAGTCCCTCCAACCAGACGTAGCGCTTTGCAGAGCGTGAACTGGTCGAACAAACATCGCCGAGTCTCAGTTCGTTTTACTTCAAGCATTACCGTTTGTATTGCATTTGCTTCGCAGTTATGCTTCATTGTGTTTTGAATCTCTGCATTTAGTTTCGCTTCCAGTTTTACTTCGCTGTTCCGCTTTACTTATGCTTCACTTCATAGTTTCAGTCGAAAATTTTGAAGTGATCATTCACCCCCTCCCCCTCTGATCACATACTTGGACTTTCAATTGGTATCAGAGCTAGTCACTCCCTACACTCTGTGTGTTTCGGATTAACCTCCTGGAGTGCTTTCAAGTATGTCTTTCGCAGCTATTCGCTCCGGCGAACCTATTCCTGTTTTCAATGGGAAGGACTACCCATACTGGAAGGACAAAATGAAGAGAAATATCATGGCTATCAATTCTGTTTCCTGGCAAGTTGTCTTATATGGAGTCACGGTCGCTGATGAGAAGGCCATCACTCCTGAAGAAGCTAAATTGATTGATCTTGATTCTAAAGTTTGTGTATTCATCACCAATCATCTGACACCAGAGAAGTATCATGAAGTGAAGAATATCCCTTCTTCCAAAGGTGTCTGGGACTATCTGGAAAAGATTGGTGAAGGTGTTTCTACCCAGAAGGATGCCAGAATGACACACTACGAATCAAATTCTATCGATTCAAGAGAAACGAGGGTGAAAAAGTCAGTTCCATTTACAGCAGACTTACTGCTCTTGCTAATGAGTTGATTTCCCTCGGTGCCGATGACATTACTCCTAACTCAGTTGTAAGAACTTTGCTTCGCTCATTGGATGATTTGTTTGATCACATTGTGCTGATGATCAAGGAAAGGACTGATTTTAGACGTCTTGTTGCCGCTGATATTCTTGAGAGACTCAATACTTTTGAAATGGAAGAAGATGAGAAACGTGACATTAATGGCTCTCGAAGAAGATCACATGCTTTGAAAGCAAAAGCTTCGCGTCATTCTTCACCCGAAGTCAGTTCTGCTTCAGGTGTCGAATCTGATGATCCTGCAAGCATTGGGAAGGATTTAGCCTTGATCATGAGACACTTCAATCGCTTCCAAAGAAAAGGTTTTTCTTCACCGAAGAAGAATTACTCTTCAAGGAACTCAAGTCACTCATCTCACCGCTCATCCTCAAGAAGCTCTCCATCGAAGGACAACTGCTGCTACAAGTGCAAGAAACTAGGTCACTACATTGCTGATTGCCCTCTGTGGGAAGCTGAGAACAAATCAAAGCATTCGCTCAGAGACTCCTCAACCAAGTCCCACAGATCCTTCAGAAACTATGAGTCCAAGAGACATGACTCCAGTTTGAGAAGAGAAAATAAGAAAGATTCTGATGATGACAAGAGGAAGAAGTATCATAAGAAGCGTAGGGTTCTTCATCGAAGACTCACTCGTCTCGTCGAAGCAGCTCTCACCGTGCCAAGGCCTATCTGGGAAAGGAAATGAACTCTGAAGATGAAGCTTCTGGGTCCGAAGCTGAATCAGGCTCAAGGTCTGGGTCTGGGTCCAAATCAGATGGTGTTGCTGGTTTGGCATTCGCTTCAGCAGATGCTTCAACCAAAGCTTCGAGCTCATTCTTCACCAACAACAGTAGTGAATATGAAACTCCTGCATATTGCTTCATGGCCAAAGCGAAGGTATCTTCATCCAAAATTACCTATGGTACTTCTGACTGTTCCTCCTATGATAGTGATTCGAAGATAAGCTATGCTAAACTTGCTAAAATTGCTTCAATCCAACAAGATAAACTTGATTAGCTAAGAAAAACTATTAAGAAATAAGAAACTCTGTTGATCGATGAGATAGAGAAAGGTCAAACTTTAACTAATGAGCATGCTGCTTTGAAGGAAAAGTTTGAAGAATTATCCTCTAGGCATGATCTTCTTTCAGTTGATTATGAGAAGCTTAGCTATGAATTTCTTCAAAGGAAAATGGCCCTCGAAAGACTGAAAGAGTCTCATGAAGAGTTGGAAAATGTCAATCTCTCTCTCATGGCTCAACAAGGTTCTGAAGCAAATCATAAAATTGATTCACCTTGCTTAACTTGTATGGAACGAAGCAAAACTGATTCCAAAGGCAAAGCTCCTATTGTTATTGATGATACTAATGCCTCGGATGAGAAAAACTCTGCTGTTAGCGAGGAACTCCTCAGGTTGAAAAACTTATTTGAAACAGGCATGTTCAAAAGTGTGCAAGGTCACCAGTATCTGTGTGACATCCTGAGGAAGGCTCTCCTTCACAGGAATCCCAGGAATGAGGGTGTAGGCTTCGAGAGAAAGATAAACCCTGATGGCACCTATTGGGAACCTGAGCAGTATCCTAATACTGTTTGGGTCCTAGCGAAGGAGAAACCTATTGATATTGCTAATCTTTCAGGTTTCGACTGCAAAATGAATAAGGCTATTGTGGATGAATCACTTGATTCAGACTACAAGCTCATTAAAGATGAACAGGGAAAGGTTACAACTGAGTATGTTGGTACTCCTCCTAAGAATGGATTCTATAAGAGGCAAATATGGGTGCAGAAAGCACTTGTGGAAAAACTGCCTGCTAACCATACTATGCAGGGAAAGTCTTCGGTACCACCGAATCATTTCTATTCTCTAGAGGAGAGAAATGATTCACTGGTGCCCGAATCAAATGTCCCTCAGAAGCAATACTATCACACTGGTCGCTATACTTATCGTCCTCATGATAATCATAATAAGATTGCATATGCTCATTCTTATCCTAACCATTCGCAGATGACTTACATTTATGGTGTACTTGATGGTCCACCTAAGCAATATAATCCTGTTCGTTTTAATATTGCTTCAACCAGTGCTTCAACCTCTTCTCAGTCACCTGCTCGTTTGTGGGTGGTTAAGAAGAACTAATTCTTCTGCAAGGCTATGTCTCCGGTGGATCCGAATGGGTCATGGATAGTGGTTGCACAAATCATATGACCGGAGACAAGGAGTTATTCACCGAAGAAAAACTATCTCAATCTTCTCATAAGTACATTACCTTCGGTGATAACAACAAGGGTAAAGTTGTAGGTTTGGGTAAGGTTGACATATCGAAAGATAAGCACATTGACAAGGTTATGCTAGTCTAATCACTTGGATATAATCTTATGTCTATGTCGAAGTTATGCGATATGGGTATGCTTGTTCTATTTTCTGCTTCGCGTTGTGTTGTCTTTTCACAGGATGACTATACGTTTGTCTTCGAGGGTTAACGAAAAGGAGATTTATACATTGTTGATTTTTCTTCGGGCCCTGCCGTATCCACATGCTTAATGGCAAAAGCTTCATCTGGTTGGTTATGGCTGTTGACACCGGTTTTTGGCACGGCAATAAACCTATATAATATGACCTCAAATGAAGATGTGCTCTACATGAAAAAGTTGGGTATTGTCGATATGAACAACTTTGTAGTTCAAGCCATGATCATCCGATTCCATCTCAAGGGCCGAAACTATGTTTGAAGCAATAAGACCCTAGCATTCGGAGTACTATTCTGCCAATTAGGACATCAAGACATACTCAAATGGGAAAATGTTCTACATAGGCCGGCTTTATCTCGTCGAACCGGTCGATTTTGATATTTTAGACGTCCAAATCCGAGTTCGTATGAAGAAGTTATTGCCAAAACAGTGCAGCACTGGAAAACCATGTCGGACCGTCCGAGGTGGAAACCGGACCGTCCGACTTGAGGACCCCGATTACAGAAAGATTTTGAACTCAGCTCGGACCGTCCGACCTAGAAGCCGGACTGTCCGACCCTATGGTCCGGACCGTCCGGGTTAAAGTCCGGACGTCCGAACCCCCGATTCGGGTCCGAATTTGATCGGGTTTTTGGCAGTTTTGACGCGAATCTGAGCCCTTTTCTTGCACGGAAAGTCCAACCCCCTCATAAATAGATGAGGTGACGGCCGATTGAAACAACACACAATCGAACAAACATATCTACACTTCCAAACCCTAATTTTATCTCTCTTCCTTGTATCTTTCTTCTCGTTCTTCGTTTGTTCTTATTCTTGCAGGGCAACGATCCACGAGGCCCTAGGGGAGATCAGGTCGACCTAGGGCAGCCCATTGCCGCCGTGCTCCCTCCCGGGAGTGTGGGGTTTCGGGTCTACAAAAGCACCCGCCGGATTGCTTGCGTACCGCGCTTCCGGTCAGGTCTCCTTCGGCGTGAGCTGCGGTGCATCACCCCCGGCGTCGAGGGTACACGTGACGTGTTCGTGTGTCAACACACTTTTTGGCGACACCGCTGGGGAAGAAGCTTTGAACGGTCTTCAACCTGTTCTTTCTACGAAGAGATCGTCATCAAGTTGCAGCAATCTACGAAGGTAGTATGAATTCCCAATTCACCTATGTAGATGCAAATAATTCATATGTTGTTGCTAGATCACCTTATGAGCATGATGTATCGGCTAGCCCTAGTTTTACCAATTATTCATCTAATTGTGTGAAACAGCCGGTTCATAATAATCTCTACGCTTCAAGTTCTAGTTTTAGCAACATGCAACATATGTATCCCAACCCTCATGCATCGGCAACCCCACAAATCCATATGCCGATGAACAACATGATGAGTTCGGTTAATAGAGTTGAAACACCTCATGTAGAATCTTCCAATAGTATACAACAAAGTGTTTCATCTTTTTATTCACCGGCAACTAACTTGCAATATATGAATCAAAACATGCCGGTGGATAGGGGAATTGGCCATGCTACTACAAGTTATTCAGCCAATTATCTTCAACCATCATATGCTATACCTCATGATATTAATTCTTTGGCATCATATGCAACTGTGGATGTTCATAATTCTGCTCCGCACCTTCATTCTTATAGCCGAATAAGTGGAAATCCCACAGGAGCGCATCTTCCTTTACCTAACACTGTAGCATATAATCTTGCCCCTACACAATTGCATAACTACGGCGACATCTCATTGCCGAAAGAGTCTAATAGCATTGGGGGGCAATCCAATGAAGATTGGGTTGAAGTTGGACGAAAAAAGATTAAAGATGGTATAGCTGCAATATTTGCTGAGTTTAGACGAGAACAAGCAGCCTTGCGGATCAAAGAAAGAAACAATATTGATTTGGATAATAGACGCAATTCGGTTATTGAAAAAGCCGAATCAACTAGTGTGTGTTTCGAATCCATAAAATCCAAAGAGGCAAGCACCATTGAGAAAGGGCATGACGAGCACATGACCGTGCTTGATTTTTCTGAGGCTAAGGGAACCTATTTCCTGCCCTATGAGTTTCGTGCCACGGAAATTGATGAGCATCAAGAACAAAGTGATATGGTCAAACAAAATTTGGTTAAGGATGAACATCAAGAATACAAGTGTGCAGCTGAGAAAAATTCACTTGATAATCATTTGAGCAATGAAACACAGAACACACAAAAAGATGAGGACAAGAGGTTGGGGAGGCATCCAAAACTGGAGCATGCTATTGTTCATATCACACAATCATCGTGCTCTCCCAACATATTTGAAGAGGTATGTTTAGCAAGTGATTTACCTATTTTCCGATTTGGTCGCAACTTTATTGTTGATACATCTATTAGAAAAATTCTCATTAGCAATCTTGAAAGACCAATGAAGAAGGGTAATTTATTTGTTAATAATAAAATCATTGCAAGGCATATCGGTCAACATGTTGTGCCATTTAGAGAGACCGATAATGACTTAATTTTTCAGCCAAAGCTTTCCCCGTTGCTGTACTTAAAACTTATATCTAAGTGGGTAGCTTTATTTGTTTCATACTTGGCTTACACATGCTCTCAATTGAGGCATATGTGCTCTAACAATTTTTGTTTCAGAAATTTAAAGTCAAGGTTGAATTCTTTTGAGAAAACCGATGCTATTGTAATGTCTTATCTAAAGGTATCGGAGATGGAGTGCAAAACACAATGCATAGCCGAATGGGGAGATTCCAAATCTGAACTATTCGTTTGCTTACCTCCAAAGCCGTTCTCACACAAAGATCGGCTAGAAAACAAAAGGATTACCTTCGATTCAAATATGTGTGATCGGATCTTTGATTTGCTGCTAAAGAATGATTATATTAGAAATCTTGATCACCATCTCAAGCCATCAATCCAAGGACGAATGTATTGTAAGTTGCATGATTCGTTCAAGCATAATTTTGTGGACTGCAATATGTTTCGTCAGATAGTTAGATCGGCCATTGATAACGAACGATTGAAACTTGCTGAAACACCAAGGGATGATCATGCTATTCCTATTGGTCCAGATGGTAGAATTTGTTTGCATCGGCTGCTTCAAGCCGATCCATTTAAAGATAAGAAGGTAAAAACTGCAAGTGATGGGATCAAGCTTTCATGTACAGAGATTATTCATGAGCACAGTGATGATATTCCTGAAGGCGAAGGTTCTATTGAAGTTACGATGAAGACGCCAAGCACTAGGGGGCAACAAGAAAATCCAATGATCGATGCTATCACAACCAAAGAAAGCAATGACCGAAGTAGACGGAAAGGTAAAAAGACGAAAGTCACTTTCGCGCAGCTGTTGGAGAAATACCAAAAGATAAGTGAGGAGAAGAATGCTTATCGGTCAAGTAGTTCAAAAGCATCAAGATCACCCCCTAGGCGCAAATCTAAAGATCAGTGTTGGCAGAAGGGAAATTTCAATGCATCATATTCATATCCTTATTTTGGGCCGCCAATACCGACGTCATGGATACCTCCCTATGCTTATATGAATCAATATCCATCACGGGACAGGTATAATTCTAGGGAACGTTATCCATCTTATTTTGAATCATCTCATCAATATTATGCAGCTCCAAGAAGATCCACGTTTGATGAACAATTGCATAACAAAGACCGTTTCAATCAAAAGAAATCGGTCCAGAGCTCAAGAAAGAAGAAAGAGGTGGTCAAGCAAGTATATCGAGTTAAAAAAGATGGTCGCATGTGTGCCACTTCAGATTTTCTTTCAAATAACAAAGAGCCAATTAAAGTGTTAAAATTGGCTACTAAAGGCAAAGAAGAGGAGCAAACAAATCTTCAAAATAAAGATGCCAAATCCGAAGAGAAGAAGTTGAGAGTGCACAAGGGTAGAAAAGAATTGCCATTGCTTGAACAAAAATCACAGTTGAGGCACCCACTCGGCTTATCGTATTGGCAAAAGAAGAAGTTGCAAAAGCTTAGTGCACACGAACTTGAAAAGAGTAACATGGCATGGGTTCCCAAAGGAAGTACTTTAAACAGGAATAATGCGCAAGCTTCTATTGCAAAAAGTGCGGCAAAGATGAAGAAGGAAAAGAGTTTAAAGAATGAACAAAAAAACCGAAGGTTTCCAAATCATTGGTCCAGAAATTATTCATATTCTTCATTCCATTGATGCCCATGCCAATGGATTCATCCTCAGGTATGATAGGTTACCCTCCATGGGTTTATTTTAATACATGGGTGCATTACAATTTGTCTCATCATGAAAGGGGTTTACCGAATCACTACTCATTCGATTAGCTGAGATCTAGTTGCTAATCTACATGGCCGATAAGTAATTATCGCCCTTAGAAAACATATGGCCGATTGAGTGTTGACATCGTCCTTAGAACAAACATGGGCAAGTTATTAGCCATTAGCTAGGCTTAATGCAAAAGAAGAATCAAGGGTATCCAAGATCAGAATCATAAAAACCTTCAAATGTATTTTCAATAAGCTCATTCTTCTTCTTACTAGGAAAGATATACTTACCTTTTGTCATACCGCGTAAGCGTATATGCCTATTACCAATATCAATGAAGCCTTTCATAGCACGGAGGAAGTCTCTTCCGAGCACAATGTTACTTTGGTTTGGCTCCATGATGAAGAAATCCATTGGTGCAGTCCTATGAAGGAATGCAACTTGGACTTCTTTTACCTTTCCTTTAATCTCTGAAATATCTCCATTAGAATGTTCATGATAAGATGATAATTTATCCATATCTAGCTTTAAAGAATCATAAACTATTTTTGGCATAGTAGAAACTGTGGATCCAATATCACAAAGAGCAAGGAAGCCTTGGTTAGAGATGCTAATCCTAACAAAGGGCTCCCAATCATCATCTATCTCCAACATTTCTTTCTTGTTGGGCTTAAGTTCCTCTAATTTACTCAAGTCTAGAGCATCCAATCTTTTTTCAATAGTGGCAAGTCTATCTATGACAGTATCAACACTACGATCATAAACAAAATAACTAGACAGACTATGCAAAATATCAAGAGCCCTATCTTCATCACACTCTAGAAAATCTCCTTCAGCTATAATGTCAAGAGAGTGTTTACACCACTTAAAAATACCATGGTAAAAAATTCTAAGCACAATTTTTATAGATATCCAAGGCATAATTCTTTTATGTGCTTCAGAAATTCTGTCCCATGCCTTCTTCATAATTTCTCCATCTCTTTGACGGAAATCGAGAACTTCCGATTCCCGTAAAGCACCTAGTCCTAACATGTTCATCTAAACAAGGAGGACTACTAAAAGCAAGATAAATACTTTTTTTTGTAAATTTTGATAAAAGACACAAAGATAAAAACTGAAAGATAAACTAACAAGACTAAAAAACAAAGGTAAAGGGTAGTGTGCAACTCCCCTATCTTAGCACTCAGGAGTCCCCGGCAACGGCGCCAGAAAACTTGCTTGATGGCTTCTCGCCCTTCATTGGTTACCCCAAGTGGAAGGTTTGAGATGTAGTGCAGTAGCAGTTTTCCCTCGGTGAAGATACCAAGGTTTGTCTCCAGTAGGGCTCCAGAGATGATAAGTAGGTGTCAGCGGCGCAACTGACGCGGACCTGCACACAGACACAGATGTTGGGATACGGGGCAGAAAACACAAATTTTTCATACCTACGGTACCCGAACCCAAGATCTATGCTATGGCGATGTAAAGTAAAGAGGGAATCGGTGTTCATACCTTTGAAGACCGAAAGAGGGAAACGTTCTTGCGAACGTGGCTGGCGTAGACTCGGAACTACGACCTCCCTGTCGTGTAGAAGACCATCACCGGCGAGGATGACTCCCGGTAAACCTCCAGCGACGAAGTAGCACCACAGGTGTAGTGCCTCGAAGAGATTATACACGTACGGTACAATCGATGTTCCTCCCGGGCCCCGAACCAGGCGAGCAGCGGAAGAAAGACGACTACGGATCCCGACTCCAGCAGAACAACGGCCTGCCTTATGGTGGAGAACTCCAATCCAGGTGCAGACTCCAAACAAGGGGAGTCCACTTCCGGGAAGGAGAAGGAGGAAGAAGGAGATATTGGTGTGTTGGAAAAAGGGGGGTCTACCCCCAAAAATGCCTAACGTAGACCGAGCTACACGTAGCCCTTTATTTTGAACAAGTCATAAAATATATTTACATTATCTAAAAAGTATTGAATTTTTTTATGAGTACACATACACATGTATATAACATATGCCAAATTTTAATACCATTATACTTTCATATGTGGCATATGAAAAAAAGACAAATATTTGATTTTAAATGGGCTTTTTGTTGTTATTATTGGGCTGAAAATTTGTTTTTTTTTGTGTAGGCTGCATATTACAATATTTTCAAACAAAATTTGACATGTTCATATGGAATACATATAAGTTTCCACAGAAAAAAATTTGGATTTTTTCAAAACTTTTAAATATAATTTTCGATCTTTTCAAAATAAAGGGCTACGTGTAGCTCGGGCTCCAAAAATCCGCATCCGATCTACCCCTCCTTATATAGGCCAAGGGGGGTGCTATCCTCCTCCCCTCCCCCATGTGGGACTAAACTCCCAAGGGGTGGGGGGAGTGCGCCGGCCAAGGGGGGTGGTGGGCCCCACCCTTGGCGCCAAGCCCAAGAGGGGAGACCCCCTCCTCCCTTAATGGGCCCCATGGGCCCATTTAGCCTTTTCCCATTTTTTTTAATTTATTTAATATGTTTTAAATATTAATTCAGATAATTAAATAATAAAACATTATTAAAACAATTAAACTTTATTTTGAACTATTCAAAATGTCCGGAAACCATTCCGTCCTCCTCCGGAACTATTCCGGTGATTTCTCCTATTTCACCGATTGATCCCGTAACTGTCCTATGCATCGATTGCCCTTAAGTGTAACACCCTAACGGTCCGGGAAACAGCAGACATGGTCGAGACTCTTCTCATTGACCAATGACTAGTCAGTTGGACCTGGTTACAATCCTTGACAGCCCCTGCGCTTCCATCAAATGAACTTCGATCTCTTTTGGAAACCGTTAACGATACGACGTAATCCCTTTGTGTTGCGGTACTTTGTTTGTCTGAGGTTTGATCGTCGGTATCCTACATACCGTGTTCACATATCGTTCACAACAAACAAGTTTACTCGTCCATGATCATTGCATCTCTTGTGACCTAGTCACTTGCTTGCAAGCTATTGATGCAATATCACCAAGTGGGCCCAGAGTACCTGTCCTGTCACAAGGACTGACAAATCCCGCTCTGATCTATTAACATACTCATCAACCATCTATTTTGGAATACCTAAAGTGCACCGTTATAGCCAGCATATTTCAGTCAGGCGGTGGGATACAAATTAAAGTCTCCTCATAGATGGTGCTTACGTATGATCATTACGGTCTAAGGACTAAGCCATACGTTACAAAGTCATAGCAACGCTGAACTATGTGACTCGATCACATTGCAATACTTTAGGTGGGTGTACGTCCATCACATCATTCCCCTAATGATATGACCTCATTTTCAATGGACTTAAGTGTCGCCATGATCAGGAAAGCTTGATCAATCAATTGCCCAATGAGATAGTTTACCCGAGTTAAACTACGGACCATGTTTTATACCACACCTGTATTAGTATTTCCAAGTAATACAGTTATAGCACAGTATAAAACTTATTATGAATACAACGGATATGTGACAAATATCTTTATTAATTTGTCTCTAGGGCACATATCCAACAGTCTCCCACTTGCACTAGAGTACAAATTACACTAGTTTACATCAGGTATGTATCTAACACCAATAGTCTCTCGGTGTTCTTCAAACTTGCCCTGTGGAAGAGGTTTAGTCATCGGGTCTGCTGCGTTCAGATAAGTATGTATCTTGTGAATCCTAGTGTGTCCATCCCTAACGTAGTCTCGCGTCACATGGAACTTTCGGAGGATGTGCTTGGCTGTAGAGTGAGTTCTTGGCTCCTTCGCATTAGCAATGGCACTCGTGTTGTCGCAGAAGATTCCCACGGGGTTAGTGCAGCTGGGAAAGACGCCAACTCGATCACGAACTTCTTCAGCCACAGCGCCTCGTTTGACGCTTCGCAAGCGGCAATATGCTCCGACTCCATTGTAGATTGGGCGACGACTGACTGTTTGCTGCTCCTCCAGCTAATTGCGCCACCGTTCAACATGAAAAAATATCCCGTCTGGGATTTCGAGTCATCTAGATCTGAGTCGAGGCTTGCGTCAACGTAACCCTTTACGGTGAGCTCCTCATCAACTCCTCCATAAACGAGAAAGAGATCCTTGGTTCTTCTCAAGTACTTAAGGATGTTCTTTACTGCTGTCCAATGAGCCATTCCTTGGTTCTTCTCAACTCCTCCAGCTAATTGCGCCACCGTTCAACATGAAAAAATATCCCGTCTGGGATTTCGAGTCATCTAGATCTGAGTCGAGGCTTGCGTCAACGTAACCCTTTACGGTGAGCTCCTCATCAACTCCTCCATAAACGAGAAAGAGATCCTTGGTTCTTCTCAAGTACTTAAGGATGTTCTTTACTGCTGTCCAATGAGCCATTCCTTGGTTCTTCTCAACTCCTACTAATGGCCAGCGCTAAATCCGGTCTGGTACATAACATAGCATACATGAGAGAACCTATGGCTGAGGCATAGGGCTTTGAGGACATCTCCTCCTTCTCTTTTGCTGTGGTTGGGCATTGAGTCACGCTTAATTTTACACCTTTTATAACTCGCAAGAGGCCTCTCTTGGAGTTACCCATACTGAACCTTTTCAATATCTTGTCAATATAAGTGTTCTGACTCAAGGCCAACCGTCCATTAGGTCTATCTCTATAGATCTTAATCCCTAATATGTACGCAGCTTCACCTAGGTCCTTCATGGAAAATTGTCCATTCAAATATTCCTTTACTTCTTCTAAGAATTTCTTATCGTTCCCTATCAATAATATGTCATCTACATATAACACAAGGAATGCTACAGAGCTCCCACTCAGTTTCTTATAGACGCAGAACTGTCAGAACCCTAATTTTGGGTTTGTGCTTTTCCAAGCTTGCATTTTTGCATCTTGAAAAAAATTGCAAAAGAAAAAGAATTGGGGAAAAGAAAATCCCTAAATGATTTAAGCAAAAAGGCCAGAAATAAATCTTTTTCCAAAATTCTTTTGGATGTGTTGAAAAATCCTAAAAATGAGTGTGATCATTTTAAAAGTGATTTGGGATTAATCCCATGCTCATAGATTTTTCAATAATCCAAATAGTGGCTTGGAAATTAAAACAATTGCCTATTTGAATTGAAATTCAAATAAATTGAATTTCAAAAATTCCCAAAACTTGGGGTTGACTTCTATAGAGTCACCTAGGGTTTATAAAAATAATTGGCAGTTTTTACTAATGCCCTAGCTATGTTTTTTGAAGGGCAAAACAAATAACAGAAAGAAATAAAAAGTAAAACAGAAGAGAGCTTATCTCCCACCTAGGCGCCGGCCCACCTGGCCCAGCCCGGCCCCTCCCCTGTCGTCTTCCTCCTCGCCAGAAGGAGAGACGGCCGCGCCGTGCTCTCACGGTATGCGCGCCACCTCCTGCTTCCGGCCAGCGAAGAGGCCCCCGTCCTCATCTCCTTGCCCCCGTGGACGCCTCGAAGCCCCATCCTCCCTTTCCCCCTCCTCTGGCCCTCTCCTTCGTCTCCCTCTCACGAACCCGTAGCCCTAGCCGAGAACCGCCGGAGCACCGACGACGAATAGCGCGGCCACCGAGCTCCCCAAGCCGTCACACCTTGTCTGGAGGCATCCTCGGCGACCACAAGCTCGACCCGCGCCTTCAATTTGAGCAGAGGACCACTCGAGGAGACGCCATCTTCAAGGGTTCGCCGCCGGCCGCGAGGAACCCCGGCGAGAAATCTGGCGCCCTCAGCTCCTCTCCGGCCTCCCCGAGTGCGCCATCGACTTCAACGTGAGCTCCCGACCGTTTTCCCCCTCCTAGCTTCCCTCCCCGCTCCCCCTGTCACCGGTTGCCACGAGCAGAGGCCACGGCCGCCGCTTCCCTTTGTCGTAGACATGGCCAGGGGCCTCCTCGAGGTCCCTGGCGTGCTCCAGGAGAAGCGCACGAGTACGGGGCACGCGCCCGTGCCTCCAGCTCCCTTCCCCGTGGCCGAAATCGCCACTCCGGCGAGCGCCGCCGTGGCCCAAGCCACCGGCGTCTAGCCGCCGGTAGGTTAGCCCCTAACCCACGGGCTAATCCCCCCCAGGCCCAGTGACATGTGGGGCCAAGCCTTTAACTAAATTAGATTAAGTTAAATAACCCCTGGCTTAACCACTGACAGTGACTGGTGGGCCCCTTTTGACAGTGTTGACCAGTCAACCCCCAGACGTCATGCTGACGTCGTAATGACGCAGTAAATCCTAAATAAATTATTTATTCAGTAAATTCCAGAAAATAAGCAAAACTTTGAAATTGAATATCTTTTAAACTATAACTCCAAATTCAAAGTGTAATATATGAAAATTGATCAGGAGAAAATCCTCTATCCAAATTTCCAACTTTCAGATATGTTGGAGTTGATTTTAAAAAGGGATCAGTAGCTTTTGCTATTTGATTTAATTGGAATTATTTCAAATTCAATTCAAAAGCTATTCCAACTTCAACCATTGAAATGCACCACACTTCACTTGTACTTCAGAAGCATTTCACACATATGATCACTTGGTTTACAAAGTACCAACATTAGCAAATGCAAGTTGAACTAAATTGAATAACACTTGGAGTTTGAATTTGAATTTACTTTTCAAATCAACTTCAATTAATATGTTGCAAATTAAACCTAAGTCACACCAGCACATTGCCATGCTATGTTTTGCATATTGAATGTGCATTGTATTATCTTGATTGTGCTTTACTTCCAGTGCTTCGGTGATTGCATCTTCTCGGTAGAGTTGATCTCGGAGACGAGTTCAACCTCACGTCAAAAGAGTGTTACATCGTGATCGTCAGCAAGGCAAGCACCCCCTCTTTGATCATGTCGATAAAATCCCAATTCCCTCTCATTCTCGCAAATGCATGTTTAGGATGTTACCATGATACGTTCTACCGCTAGTTGAACCCATTCCTTTGCATGACCTATCATTTTGTCACAGTAGTAAGCAAACCACAATTCTAGCAGATGTAGGAGTTGGTTGTTCTCATGTGGCCCCTGCAACTGTTACAGCTTATTGCATGCTTAGAGTTGTTACCTGAGGCTACTTTGATGTGAGTCGGGATGGTAGTGATCATGTGATTGATGGTGGTAACGTGTTGGTGAATCTACCCTAAACAAAGGTGAACGATGAGAGGCTGTGTAGGAGTACACAGTGGGTTGTCTCGTTGAACACTGCCTTAAGCCCGAGTTCTTGTGTTGTTATCCAAGACTAAGAGTACGACCACACATTGGGCTCACTGACCCCTCTCGTCCTAGTACCTCACCCCGGACCTGTTCAGGAGTCGCAAGTAGTTCGCCCTTTAACGATCTCAAGCAGGTGGAACCAAGGTAAGTGGTTGGCGTAGGTTGTGGGCACGTTGAATCAAGTGATCATGATCGAGTTGAGATTGATGGCAGTCACACAACGTTTGAGTCTGCATCGGAAAAATCGGTCGGATTCCGATTGTGGTCCCAACTCAAATAGGCGACTCCCTAGGACTAGAGATGGTGCCGTGAGTGAAGTGTCGTGGCAGCATCCTCGCCGGTACTCATTTGAAGGGTCCATCCCCAGACGGTAAATGATGAGGCGTGTGTGTAGCAGTACACCCCTGCAGGGTTAATGAACTATTCGAATAGCCGTGTCCGCAGTTATGGACTACTTGGAGACCTTTACTTGATCATAGATAACTTGAACTGGATACTTCTAAAACACACCAAGATAAGTGTGAGTGCTATGGCGTGCTTCCTCGTGGGGAAGTCGAGGAAGGCACCATAGTGGAGTATTGGTTGGAGACTGTTACTTGGACTCGTGTACGCTCCTTACCTATTTCTGGTATTCGTAGATTAGGACTAGCCAAGTCAAAGCTGGCACTTCTGCAAGTGAAACCCCACCTTCCTTTGCCTTGATACATGTGCATGAGTAGTATAGTTCCTATGTAAGTCTTGCTGAGTACGACTTTGTACTCACGTTTGCTTATTCTATGCTTTAGAGACGAGACCACTGACCCTGATGGTGGCCTCTACCTCGAGCTCGACGTGGACCAAGTCGTATAGTTCCAGGCAGTAGCCTGTGCCCTTTGGAGGGTCGTTGTACTTTTCTTTCAGGCTTCTTAAGCCATTTGTTAAACTTGTATTTACTAAGACATAATTTGCTTCCGTTGTTGTTTGATGTAATGTTGGATCACAATCATGTGATCTCTGCTTGTAATACAACTACTATGTTTGCTCTGTTTAGCAGAAGTTATAAAGACTGAGTTTGTAGAGTTCATGTTGTGATTACCTGCTGTTTACACTGGACATGTATGTTGCGTGTATGATTATAACATGCATGTCTTAGTGTGGGGTTCGATAGCTTAGTTGTGTTCTTGCCGGCGGTCTTTTATACACCAAGTGGCCCTTAGATGTGCGCAGCTTGGGGCATCGCGATGCGATTGCTCGTGACTCTGTCACGTGGCACACTTTGTTGTATGATTGAGCCCGCCCGAGATCCCGACTAAGTGATCGGGCTGGAGTAAGTCTATGTAAAGGTTATGATTCAATCGATAACATGGTTGAGTCGACTTGTCTATGAGTATGGGATTCACCACCCATAATCATTTAGACTTGTGAGCGGACGATGAGGACCCATCTTAGTTGATCATCCGGCCTGGATGGGATGCCCCTCACGTTCGATGCTTACTGAGAGTGATCTGTGCTTGGCCTTGTCTGCTTAGACAAGTGGGTACGGCTCTCGGCTCTCCATGTGATTGCATTGTGACCGGAATTACATACGCTAACCCTGGGTCCCGACAGACTTGGTATCAGAGCAGGACTGCCTGTAGGATTATCAAACCATTGGCCGATGTCGAGTCTAGCATTCTATAGTTATATAGTTACTTTGGGTATAAGGGAACAACGTAATACTTCTTTTTTTCCTTATCCTCATCGATATGAGTTCTGAGTCACCCTCATCTTATTCTACGGGAAGATAGGACTAAGCTCATCTATGTCTTTACTAGGACATCTCGTTGATTGCTTCTTTGTAGCTGTAGGAGTGTTGTGGTCTTTCTGAGCCATCATTCCATAGTGTTTCTATGGATGTGATGTCCGTTATCCTGTAGGTTGTCTCAATTTCCATCTCGGTGCAGCCGTTATGCTGTCCGTTTGTGACTTCGATGCTGTTGCATTATAGTCTTCTATCTTAGCATAGAATTGTGTCCTAAATCCTATTCTGATTGTTGATTCTTATCACATAGAATGTCAGGTGAAAATCAAGGTGTTGATCCCAATTCCTGTAACATAGACGGTGAAGAACCTCCACCACCAACCTCAACGGCAGAAATCATGATGGAGGCTGAACAGAATCGTTGTGATCAGACACGTCTTCTCGAGCGTATTGAACAGAACACTTCTCGTCAGCATCATAGTGTTGTTACCATCCAGGACTTCATTCTCCTCAACCCGCCAGTATTCCGATGTTCTTCCGAGCCCCTTGATGCCGATGATTGGCTTCGTTCCCTCGAGCGTAAGCTTGAGACAGCCCATGTTGCTCCCGGTGATCGCGTGCTATTCGCGGCATACTTTCTGGAAGGTGCTGCTCTTCAATGGTGGGAGAACTTTGTAGCAATGCAACCCATAGGTCACGTGGTGACTTGGCAAGAGTTCTGTGATGACTTCCGAGGATATCATATTCCGGATCAGCTGATGGAGCGCAAGAGAGAAGAATTTTGCAATCTGACCCAAGGAAAGATGACTGTTCATGAGTATAGAACTGAGTTCACTCGTCTAGCATGTTATGCCCAAGAAGAAGTATCCACCGACGCCAAGAAACAAGCCAGGTTCCGCAAGGGACTTAACCCCGTTCTTCGTCATGGCCTGAATCTTCACGAGTTCGTCAACTTCAAGGACTTGGTCGACAAATCTTTCAAGGCCGAGTATGGAATTGAGTTGTATGAAGAGTCTCGCAAGCGTGATCGTGAGTCTGCACAATCTTCTGGCCCAGTTTCTCGGAAACGCTGTGCATGGATTCCCTTCAATGACGTCAGTCGTGCTGTAAGTGCTTCTAGACCACCAACCACCATATATCGTCCACCTCAACCTAAACTTCCTCCTTGGAATTTTTTTGGACAATCAAGTGCTCAAGTTCCTTTCATTCCACGTGGTGTTTGTTTCCAATGTGGACAATCAGGCCACAATGTTCGAGAGTGTCCCCAAAATCATGTAGCCACCACACCTAATCCAAAGAAAGCCTTTCGTCGTGGTAAGCCACCACCCAAGACTTCCAATGTCAAGCCTCCTGTTTATGAACATGGTTATGTGAATCATGTATCCATTCTAGATTCCCACAAGTCAACCGATGTTGTACTCGGGACCCTTCCTGTCAATTCCACCCCAACTTCGGTTCTTTTTGACCCAGGAGCATCTCACTCATTCATATCCCAGGACTTTGCACTGTCACATGACATCTCTTTTTCGATGTTATCCACCCCCTTAGTTGTGCAACCCCTGGATCCAGATGGCACACCACCATGGTGAGTCATGAGAATGAAATTGCAATTGAGGGTTTAGTATTCCTTGCCTCACTTATAGCCCTCAAGTCTCCAGACATTGATGTGATCTTAGGTATGGATTGGTTATCAAGACAGAATGATGTCCTTGATTGTAAAGCCAAGTCAGTGAAACTAACCCATCCATCAGGCCAGACAATCAAGTACACCTCACCAAGCTCTAAAACCCAGGTGCATTCTTTGAATGTGCTTCCTCTTCCGGACCTTGAAGATATTCCAGTGGTTCGTGACTTCCCGGATGTCTTTCCAGAAGAGCTGCCAGGCATACCACCTGACATATCTGTAGAGTTTGTGGTAGATCTTATCCCAGGAACCGCCCCAATATCCAGACGCCCATATAGAATGGCCCCACGTGAGTTAGCTGAGCTCAAAATCCAACTTGAAGCTTCGTTGGAAAAAGGCTTCATCCGCCCTAGCTCATCTCCATGGGGTTGCCCCGTTCTGTTCGTAACCAAGAAAGATGGAACAGAAAGGATGTGCGTAGACTATCGCCCGCTAAATCTAGCGACGATAAAGAACAAGTACCCACTGCCCAGGATCAATGATCTTTATGATCAACTTGCAGGATCCTCTGTCTTCTCCAAGATGGATTTGAGATTAGGCTATCATCAAATAAAAATCAGAAACGAGGACATTCCCAAAACGGCTTTTACTACTCGTTATGGTCTTTATGAGTACACCGTTATGTCCTTCGGTTTAACCAATGCACCCGCCACATTCTCGCGCTTGATGAATTCGATCTTCATGGAGTACCTAGATAAATTTGTTGTGGTTTATCTTGATGACATTCTCATCTACTCGAAGAACTAAGAAGAGCACGCAGAACATCTTAGGTTGGTATTGATGAAACTTAGAGAGCATCGCCTTTATGCCAAATTCTCAAAGTGTGAATTCTGGCTACCAGAAGTGACCTACTTAGGCCACGTGATTTCTGCAAAAGGCATTGCTATCAATCCTGAGAGAGTTCAGGCCGTCCTTGATTGGACTCCACCTGAATCGGTTAAGAAAGTTAGGAGTTTTCTTGGCTTAGCAAGCTATTGTCGCCGCTTCGTCGAGAACTTTTATAAAGTTGCAAAGCCTCTAACTGAACTCCTCAAGAAAGAGAAGAAACTCGAATGGACCCCCAAGTGCGAGGAAAGCTTTCAAGAGCTAAAAAGAAGATTGACTTCTGCACCCGTACTTGCGCCTCCAGACACCAAAAAGGATTTCGAGATCTATTGTGATGCCTCACGGCAAGGGTTAGGATGCATACTTATGCAAGATTGACATGTGGTAGCTTATGCTTCACGCCAGTTGCGGCCACATGAAGAGAACTATCCTAGCCATGATCTTGAACTCGCTGCCGTAGTTCATGCCCTGACAACTTGGCAACATTACCTCCTTGGTAATCGTTGTGAGATCTATTCCGACCACCAAAGCCTCAATTACATATTCACCCAGCCAGATCTTAATCTCAGGCAAAGACGCTGGATAGAGTTGATAAAAGATTATGACTTAGGAATTTCTTACACCCCAGGCAAAGTCAATGTCATGGCTGATGCACTAAGTCGTAAGTCGTATTGTAACAACCTCATGTTACAACAGTATCAACCACTTCTTCATGAGGAATTTCGAAAGCTCAACCTCGAGATTGTTCCTCGTGGATCTCTTTTCAACTTGGTGGCGAAACCAAACCTTGAGGATAAAATCATAGTTGCCCAAAGGCGTGCATGAGGTGTTCTCCGGATCAAGGAGAACATTGCTAGCGGAGTTGCTAAATGTTTCTCCACAGATAGTAAGGGAACGGTATTATTTGAAAATCGTTTGGTAGTACCTAAGAATAGGGAACTAAGGCAACTCATCCTCAAAGAAGCCCATGACACACCCCTCTCCATTCATCCCGGTAGCACAAAAATGTACCGAGATCTACGCCAGAGATTTTGGTGGACTAGGATGAAGAGAGAAATTGCTCAGTTTATTGCTGAATGTGATGTTTGTCATCGCGTTAAGGCAGAACATCAAAGACCTGCTGGTACTCTTAGACCTTTGCCTATCCCCGAGTGGAAATGGGATAAAGTCAGTATGGACTTCATCACCGGCTTTCCAAAAACCCAGAAAGGAAATGATGCCATCTTCGTTGTCATTGATCGACTTTCCAAAGTTGCTCACTTCCTTCCCGTTCGTGAGTCTATAACTGCTAGCCAGTTAGCGGACTTGTATGTCTCCCGAATCGTGTCACTTCACGGTGTTCCTTTGGAAATCAATTCAGACCGTGGTAGTCTTTTCACTTCTCGATTTTGGGAAAGTTTCCAGAATGCTATGGGAACCCACCTCTCCTTTAGCACCGCTTATCACCCGCAGTCCAGTGGTCAAGTAGAAAGGGTCAATCAAATTCTCGAAGACATGCTCAGAGCTTGTGTTATCTCTTTCGGAAAGAAATGGGAGAATTCTCTTCCTTTTTCCGAATTTGCGTATAACAATAGTTTCCAATCTAGTTTGGGCATGGCTCCTTTTGAATTTCTCTATGGACGGAAATGTCGAACACCCCTAAACTGGTCAGAAACCGGTGAAAGACAATTCTTTGGACCGGATTTGATTCAGGATGCAGAAGAGCAGGTTCACATTGTTTGTGAGAAGTTGAAAACAGCCCAGTCTCGTCAGAAAAGCTATTATGATCGTCATCATAGGGAAGAAAGCTATAATCTGGATGAGAAGGCTTACCTTCGGGTTACTCCTCTGAAGGGTACCCATCGCTTCGGTATCAAAGGCAAGTTGGCCCCACGTTACATCGGTCCCTTTCGCATTCTCGCTAAACGTGGAGAAGTTGCCTACCAATTGGAACTACCCCCTCACCTCTCCTAGGTTCATGATGTCTTCCACGTCTCTCAACTCAAGCGTTGCTTCAAGGACCCCATCCGCGAAATAGACCACGAAACGCTTGATCTCCAAGATAACCTTTCATATCGAGAGTACCATGTTCGTATTCTTGATGAAGCCGAGCGTAACACCAGACGTCAGAAGATCAGATTCTTCAAAGTGCAGTGGTCACATCATTCAGAGAAAGAAGCTACCTGGGAACGACAGGATCGTCTATGAGCTGAGTACCCCAACCTCTTCCCGACGACTTCTGAATCTCGGGACGAGATTCTTTTGAGTGGTGGCAAGTTGTCAGAACCCTAATTTAGGTTTGTGCTTTTCCAAGCTTGCATTTTTGCATCTTGAAAAAAATTGCAAAAGAAAAAGAATTGGGGAAAAGAAAAGCCCTAAATGATTTAAATAAAAAGGCCAGAAATAAATCTTTTTCCAAAATTCTTTTGGATGTGTTGAAAAATCCTAAAAATGAGTGTGATCATTTTAAAAGTGATTTGGGATTAATTCCATGCTCATAGATTTTTCAATAATCCAAATAGTGGCTTGGAAATTAAAACAATTGCCTATTTGAATTGAAATTCAAATAAATTGAATTTCAAAAATTCCCAAAACTTGGGGTTGACTTCTATAGAGTCACCTAGGGTTTATAAAAATAATTGGGAGTTTTTACAAATGCCCTAGCTATTTATTTTAAAGGGCAAAACAAATAACAGAAAGAAATAAAAAGAAAAACAAAAGAGAGCTTATCTCCCGCCTAGGCGCCGGCCCACCTGGCCCAGCCCGGCCCCTCCCCTGTCGTCTTCCTCCTCGCCAGAAGGAGAGACGGCCGCGTCGTGCTCTGACGGCATGCGCGCCACCTCCTGCTTCCGACCAGCGCAGAGGCCCCCGTCCTCATCTCCTTGCCCCCGTGGACGCCTGGAAGCCCCAGCCTCCCTTTCCCCCTCCTCTGGCCCTCTCCTTCGTCTCCCTCGCACGAACCCGTAGCCCTAGCCGAGAACCGCCGGAGCACCGACGACGAATAGCGGCCACTGAGCTCCCCAAGCCGTCACACCTTGTCTGGAGGCATCCCTGGCGACCACAAGCTCGACCCGCGCCTTCAATTTGAGCAGAGGACCACTCGAGGAGACGCCATCTTCAAGGGTTCGCCGCCGGCCGCGAGGAACCCCGGCGAGAAATCCGGCGCCCTCAGCTCCTCTCCGGCCTCCCCGAGTGCGCCATCGACTTCAACGTGAGCTCCCGGCCGTTTTCCCCCTCCTAGCTTCCCTCCCCGCTCCCCCTGTCACCGGTTGCCATGAGCAGAGGCCACGGCCGCCGCTTCTCTTCATCGTAGCCATGGCCAGGGGCCTCCTCGAGGTCCCCGGCGTGCTCCAGGAGAAGCGCACGAGTACAGGGCACGCGCCCGTGCCTCCAGCTCCCTTCCCCGTGGCCGAAATCGCCACTCCGGCGAGCGCCGCCGTGGCCCAAGCCACCGGCGTCTAGCCGCCGGTCGGTTAGCCCCTAACCCACGGGCTAATCCCCCCCAGGCCCAGTGACATGTGGGGCCAAGCCTCTAACTAAATTAGATTAAGTTAAATAACCCCTGGCTTAACCACTGACACTGACTGGTGGGCCCCTTTTGACATTGTTGACCAGTCAACCCCCTGACGTCATGCTGACGTCGTAATGACGCAGTAAATCCTAAATAAATTATTTATTCAGTAAATTCCATAAAATAAGCAAAACTTTGAAATTGAATATCTTTTAAACTATAACTCCAAATTCAAAGTGTAATATATGAAAAATGATCAGGAGAAAATCCTCTATCCAAATTTCCAACTTTCAGCTATGTTGGAGTTTATTTTAAAAAGGGATCAGTAGCTTTTGTTATTTGATTTAACTGGAATTATTTCAAATTCAATTCAAAAGCTATTCCAACTTCAACCATTGAAATGCACCACACTTCACTTGTACTTCAGAAGCATTTCACACATATGATCACTTGGTTTACAAAGTACCAACATTAGCAAATTCAAGTTGAACTAAATTGAATAACACTTGGAGTTTGAATTTGAATTTACTTTTCAAATCAACTTCAATTAACATGTTGGAAATTAAACCTAAGTCACACCAGCACATTGCCATGCTATGTTTTGCATATTGAATGTGCATTGTATTATCTTGATTGTGCTTTACTTCCAGTGCTTCGGTGATTGCATCTTCTCGGTAGAGTTGATCTCGGAGACGAGTTCAACCTCACGTCAGAAGAGTGTTACATCGTGATCGTCAGCAAGGCAAGCACCCCCTCTTTGATCATGTCGATAAAATCCCAGTTCCCTCTCATTCTCGCAAATGCATGTTTAGGATGTTACCATGATACGTTCTACCGCTAGTTGAACCCATTCCTTTGCATGACCTATCATTTTGTCACAGTAGTAAGCAAACCACAATCCTAGCAGATGTAGGAGTTGGTTGTTCTCATGTGGCCCCTGCAACTGTTACAGCTTATTGCATGCTTAGAGTTGTTACCTGAGGCTACTTTGATGTGAGTCGGGATGGTAGTGATCATGTGATTGATGGTGGTAACGTGTTGGTGAATCTACCCTAAACAAAGGTGAACGATGAGAGGGTGTGTAGGAGTACACAGTGGGTTGTCTCGTTGAACACTGCCTTAAGCCCGAGTTCTTGTGTTGTTATCCAAGACTAAGAGTACGACCACACATTGGGCTCACTGACCCCTCTCGGCCTAGTACCTCACCCGGACCTGTCCAGGAGTCGCAAGTAGTTCGCCCTTTAACGATCTCAAGCAGGTGGAACCAAGGTAAGTGGTTGGCGTAGGCTGTGGGCACGTTGAATCAAGTGATCATGATCGAGTTGAGCTTGATGGCGGTCACACAACGTTTGAGTCCGCATCGGAAAAATCGCCCGGATTCCGATTGTGGTCCCAACTCAAATAGGCGACTCCCTAGGACTAGAGATGGTGCCGTGAGTGAAGTGTCGTGGCAGCATCCTCGCCGGTACTCATTTGAAGGGTCCATCCCTAGGCGGTAAATGATGAGGCGTGTGTGTAGCAGTACACCCCTGCAGGGTTAATGAACTATTCGAATAGCCGTGTCCGTAGTTATGGACTACTTGGAGACCTTTACTTGATCATAGATAACTTGAACTGGATACTTCTAAAACACACCAAGATAAGTGTGAGTGCTATGGCGTGCTTCCTCGTGGGGAAGTCAAGGAAGGCACCATAGTGGAGTATTGGTTGGAGACTGTTACTTGGACTCGTGTACGCTCCTTACCTCTTTCTGGTATTCGTAGATCTGGACTAGCCAAGTCAAAGCTGGCACTTCTGCAAGTGAAACCCCACCTTCCTTTGCCTTGATACATGTGCATGAGTAGTATAGTTCCTATGTAAGTCTTGCTGAGTACGACTTTGTACTCACGTTTGCTTATTCTATGTTTTAGAGACGAGACCACTGACCCTGATGGTGGCCTCTACCTCGAGCTCGACGTGGACCAAGTCGTATAGTTCCAGGCAGTAGCCTGTGCCCTTTGGAGGGTCGTTGTACTTTTCTTTCAGGCTTCTTAAGCCATTTGTTAACCTTGTCTTTACTAAGACATAATTTGCTTCCGTTGTTGTTTGATGTAATGTTGGATCACAATCATGTGATCTCTGCTTGTAATACAACTACTATGTCTGCTCTGTTTAGCAGAAGTTATAAAGACTGAGTTTGTAGAGTTCATGTTGTGATTACCTGCTGTTTACACTGGACATGTATGCTGCGTGTATGATTATAACATGCATGTCTTAGTGTGGGGTTCGATAGCTTAGTTGTGTTCTTGCCGGCGGTCTTTTATACACCAAGTGGCCCTTAGATGTGCGCAGCTTGGGGCATCGCGATGCGATTGCTCGTGACTCTGTCACGTGGCACACTTTGTTGTATGATTGAGCCCGCCCGAGATCCCGACTAAGTGATCAGGCTGGAGTAAGTCTATGTAAGGGTTATGATTCAATCGACAACATGGTTGAGGCGACTTGTCTATGAGTATGGGATTCACCACCCATAAGCATTTAGACTTGTGAGCGGACGATGAGGACCCATCTCAGTTGATCATCCGGCCTGGATGGGATGCCCCTCACGTTCGATGCTTACCGAGAGTGATCTGTGCTTGGCCTTGTCTGCTTAGACAAGTGGGTACGGCTCTCGGCTCTCCATGTGATTGCATTGTGACCGGAATTACATACGCTAACCCCGGGTCCCGACAAGAACTCTTCGACGTTTTGGACAAATCCAAAAGCTTTAATGACCTCATCAAATCGAAGATTCCAGCTCCGAGATGCTTGCTTCAACCCATACATGGACCGTTGAAGCTTGCACACATTACCAGCATTCCTTGGATCGATAAACCCCTCTGGTTGCATCATATACAACTCTTCCTCAATGTTGTCATTAAGGAACGCAATTTTCACATCCATCTACCATATCTCGTAATCATGATAGGCAGCTATTGCTAGTAGGATCCGAATAGACTTGATCATCGCTACAGGAGAGAATGTCTCCTCGTAGTCAACTCCTTGAATTTGTCGGAACCCCTTCGCGACAAGTCGAGCTTTGTAGACAGATACGTTTCCGTCTGCGTCAGTATTTTTCTTGAAAATCCATTTATTCTCGACGGCCTTGCGGTCCTCGGGAATATCCACCAAAGTCCAAACTTTGTTGGTGTACATGGAGTCTATTTCGGATTTCATGGCTTCTAGCCATTTCTCTGAGTCGGGTCCGTCCATTTCTTCTTTGTAACTCGTAGGTTCATCCGACTCATCAGCCGAGATTGCATTCACAAGTTGTCCGTAAAACTCGGTAGGTTGACGGACTCTTGATGACCTACGGGGCATAAAAGGTTCCTCTTCATTCTCATCATGATCATCATCAATGTCATGATTGTTATGAATGTCGTTCTGGCCATTCTCTTCAGCTCCCACTGTGGGAGAAGGTTCCAGAATAATTTCTGTTGCCGGTTCTTCCATTGGAGTGATTGGTCATTCACTTCATCGAGGTCTACCTTCCTCCCACTCAATTCTTTCGAGAGAAACTCTTTCTCAAGAAAGTGTCCAGTCTTAGCGACAAACGTTTTGCCCTCAGATTGGTTGTAGAAGGTGTATCCAACAGTTTCCTTTGGATATCCTACAAAGATGCATTTCTCCGCCTTAGATTCGAGTTTGTCAGGCTGAAGTTTCCTAACATAAGCTTCACAACCCCAAATCTTCAGGTAAGACAACATTGGTTTCTTGCCAAACCATTCTTCAAACGGTGTTGTCTTCACGGATTTGGATGGTACCCTATTAAGAACGTAAGCGGAAGTTTCTAATGCATACCCCCAGAATGATGTAGGTAAGTCGGTATGAGACATCATTGACCGTACACTATCCAATAGTGTTCGATTACGTCGCTCGGACACACCGTTTCGCTGAGGTGTTCCAGCTGGCGTAAGTTGTGGTACAATACCACAAGTCTTCAGATGATTGCCAAACTCGTGACTTAAATACTCGCCTCCTCGATCAGATCGAAGGTGCTTGATTTTCTTCCCGAGTTAATTCTCGACCTCACTCTGAAATTCCTTGAATTTTTCAAAGGTTTCAGACTTGTGTTTCATTAAGTAGATATACCCGTATCTACTTAAGTCATCCGTGAAGGTCACGAAGTAATAAAAACCATTGCGTGCGGTGACATTCATTGGTCCGCATACATCGGTATGTATGATCCCTAATAAGTCCACCGCACGCTCCATTGTTCCATTGAATGGAGTCTTTTTCATTTTGCCCATTAGCCATGGTTCACATGTGTCAAGGGATCCAAAATCCAATGACTCCAGAAGTCCATCTTTATGGAGTTTCTCCATGCGCTTTATACCAATATGACCAAGTCGACAATGCCACATCGTCATGTGTTCATCGTTACTAGGCTTTAATCTTTTGGCCTCTACATTATTGATGTGGGAGTCATGATATTCGAGATCCATTAAGAATAAACCATTACGCACCGGTGCATGAACATAGAAGACATTATTCTTATAAATCGAACAACCAGTTGTTTCGAATTTAAAAGAATACTGGTCTCGCATCAAGCAAGAGCCACTCACAATGTTCATACTCAACGCGGGTACATAATAGCAATTATTCAAGACAAGAATCAATCCCGAAGGGAGACTAAGACGAAGCGTGCCAATTGACATTACTTCAACCTTGGCACCGTTCCCAACGCGCATCGTCACTTCATCCTTCTGCAAGAGTCGTTTATTCTGCATCCCCTCCTGGGAGTTACAGATGTGAGCAACTGATCCGGTATCAAATATCCAGACGTTGCTCCGAGCACTTGTCAGGAAAATATCAATAACATGTATATCACATATGTCCATGTCTCTTCCGGCAACCTTGCCGGCCTTCTTATCTTCTAGGTACTTGGTGCAGCTGTGCTCCTTCTTGATTTCCATCTCAGCAATTTTGAGTATTGTGAACAATTCAGAAATGGTCTCAACCATTCCTTGCATGTTGTACTTCAACACAAAACTCTCATAGCTAGGGGGTAGCGACCGCAACACCCTATCAATCGCCACTTCATCTGGAATCTTAAATTCTAGATCATTTAGGCGTTGAACGTAGTCAGACATTTTGACTAGGTGCTCAGTCATGCCGGTGTGCTCTTCCATCTTTGCAGAGAAGAAAGCTTCACAAACTTCATTTCTCTCAACCTTGGCTTGAGGTGCAAAGACGGTCTTGAGGTCAGTGATTATCTCATAAGCACTGAAGCTCTCGAACCGTTTCTGCAGTTCAGCCTCCATGGCATGGAGCAGACCCTTCTTGACGAGGGAGGAATCATCCGACTTAATGAGATAGACTTTCTTCTCAGCCGGAGTAGCGGTAGTTGCTGGTGCATCTCCTAATGCGGTCTCAAGTACATAGGACATTTTGAGGGGAACGAGGAGAATCCTCAGGGTGCGGAACCAGGAGGTGAAGTTTGACCCATTAGTTTTCAGTTTATCTTTCTCTAGGAATGATCCTAAGTTGAACGAGGGGCGTGGTGCTGTCATCTACAAGGTTGATTCACAAAGATACATATTTAGACTTTTGTTCATAATGTGGAGTTCAATTACAATTAATTCTAAAACTCCCACTTAGGAAAACATCTCTCAATTTTGCTAAGTGATTACACGATCCTAGAACACCATACCTCCCCCGTGTGACACGACCGTCAGTATGTTGTTCAAGGTAGTCCATCATGCCAATCACATCATCCATGTGACTCATGCTCGACCTTTCGGTCTCTTGTGTCCCGAGGCCATGTCTGCACATGCCAGGCTCGCCACCACACCCTATGTGATTTGTTGCTGTGTCATACAAGGCATGCTTCTGGGCATGCTAGGCTTGCTACACCCACCTCTTGTGAACGAAAAAATGTTTGACACCCGTGTGACATGTGATGCCTCCATAATGTAGAACTTTCCAGGTGATGCTCACTAGGGTAAGGACACTATGTTGGTTTTAGCGAGAGATGGTCCTGTTTCGTGCTACCGTCGATATATCTAGCATACTAGCATAAAACGGGAAGTAAAATTGTAAATCATACAACCTATGATTGTCGGGACCCGGGGTTAGCGTATGCAAGTCCAGCTAAGACATAGTCATATGGAGAGCCGAGAACCGTACCCACTTGTCTAAGCAGACAAGGCCAAGCACAGAACGTTCTCAGAAAGCATCGTACGTTAGGGGCATCCCATCCAGGCCAGATGATCAACTGAGATGGGTCCTCATCGTCCGCACACAAGTCTAATGATATGGGTGGTGAACTCCCATATTCAAAGACAAGTCGCCTCAACCATACTATCGACTATCTCAAAACTCTTACATAGACTTACTCCAGCCCGATCACTTAGTCGGGGTCTAGGGCGGGCTCGATCATACCACAAAGTGTGCACGAGACGGAGTCTCGAACAATCGAATCGCGATGCCCCAAGCTGCGCACATCTAAGGGCCACTTGGTGTATGAAAGACCGCCAGCCAGAACACAACTAAGGTCTCGAAAACCCATACAAAGACATGCATGTTATAAACATACATGCAGCACACATGCCTTGTATGAACAGCAGGTACCATTGCAATTCTCTACAAAGTATACAATTTTATTGATAACTCTTATAGAGTGCACACAGAGATCACAAACATGTGATCCAACATTACAACATAAGCGGAAGCAAATTATGTCTGAGTACAGACAAGTTTAACAAATGGCTTAAGAAGCCTTATTTAAACACAAGCCCTCCACGAGGGAACCAGTCGTCTGACTGGGACTAGACTAGTTGGTCTTCAGTCGTCCAGCTCGATGAAGAAGCCACCTTCGGAGTCAGTGGCATCATCTAAAACATAGATTAAGCAAACGTGAGTACAAAGTCGTACTCAGCAAGACTTACATAGGAGCTATACTACTCATGCACATGTATCAAGGTAAAGGGAGGTGGGGTTCACTTGCAGAAGTGCCAGCTTTGACTTGGCTAATCCTGAACTACGAGTACCAGACTTTGAGGTAAGAAGCGTACACGAGTCCACTACTTTCTCCAACCAATTACACCACTATGGTGCCTTCCTCGACTTCCCCACGAGAAAGCACGCCATAGCACTCACACTTATCTTGGTGTGTTTTAGAAGTATCCAGTTCAAGTTGTCTAATAATCAAGCTAAGCTTTCCAAGCAGTCCTTAACCGCGGACGCGGCTATTCGAATAGTTTTGTTAACCCTGCAGGGGTGTACCGCTACACACACATGATCATGATTTACCGCCTTTGATCTCGACACCATTCAAGGGGTGCCAGCGAGGATGCTCACCACAACTGTTACCTCATAGCCGATCTAGTCCGAGAAAGCCGCCTACTTGGGTTGGTTACCACTATCGTGAACCCGGCCGGTTTACCGAAGTGGACCCAAGTGATGTGTGCGTGGTGCATAAGCCGGTCTCGGATGAGCCGTTCTCTCACTTAGCATCCAGGCCACAAGCCTACCAGAACTCCGAACTATTACGACATCTGGACATCGAAAGGGATGAGTTAGTAAGCTGAGAGGGGTCAGTGAGCCCAATGTGTGGTTGTACTCTTCATCTTGGATTACCACACAAGAACTCGGACTTAGGACGGTGTTCAACGAGACAACCCACCGTGTACTCCTACATAGCCTCTCATCGTTCACCTTGTATTAGGGTCGATTCACCAACACTTTTCTACCAACATCAACATGATCATTCCCATCCCGACTCACATCACAGTAACAACATGGTATCATACAAGCATGCAATAAGCGATAACATTTGCAGGGGCCACATGATATCAACCAACTCCTACATTTGCTAGGATTGTGGTTTGCTTACTACTGTGACCAAATGATAGGTCATGCAAAGGAATGGGTTCATCTATGCGGTAGAAACGAATCATGGTGATCATCCTAAACAATGCATAAGTGAGACATGAGAGGGAAGTGGGATTTTATCGACATGATCAATGGGGGTTTGCTTGCCTTGCTGACGAGGTTCGGGTTCTGGGTCTTCAACGAAGGGGGCAGCCTCCTGCTCCGGTTCCACCTCTACTCGACAAACAACAAGCAAAGTAGCAAAGTAAATACAATGCACAATCACATGATGGAAGGTTGAAACTTTATGTACATGCTTTGATGTGTGAAGCAATTCCATTTAAATGGAGTATATTGCAAATTGAATTGCAAATTCAAACTCCACATTTGAATTCAACTTAACCAAGTTGCATGTGACATTGTTTGATCATTTTGAATCATCTTCAAATGTGTATGATATGCCTCTGAAGTGTAGTTGAATTGTAGCATAATTCCATGGTTCAAGTTGCAAAAGCATTTGATTTGAATTTGAATTAATTTCAAAAAAACCAAATGACATATGCTACTGGTCCAATTTTAAAATCAACTCCAACATAGTTTAAAGTTGCATATTTGGAAAGATAATTTTCTCCTGATCATTTTTCATATATTATTTGTCCAATTTGGAGTTAATATGAATTTTCTATGAATTTCCAAAGTTTGGGGTATTTTCTGGAATTTCTGGAATTCTTTAATTCAATTTGATTTTCTGGAAATTCATTTAAATGATTTATTGCGCCAGGCTGACGTCAGGGGGGGGGGGGGCTGACATGTGGGTCCAGGGTGTCAGTGACTGAGTTCAATTAACCGGTTGGTTAATCTAATCCAGTGGCTTAATTAAGCCACTGGGCCCACTGGTCAGTGACCCAGGGGGTCATTAGGCGGGTGATTAACGGGGGGGTTTTGGGCTAACCCGCCGGCGTCTAAACGCCGGCGACTAGAGCCGTGGCGGCGCTGCACGGGGAGGGTGATTCCGGCCATCATTTGAAGCGTTGTGTCCTCCAGATCGAAGCCCTTGCTGCTGCGCGTCGAATGAGACTAATCCCAAGTGCTGGGGTGCCCTGTACGCTCGCCGGCGTCGAGTTCTGCGGGGACGGAGCTACGGCCGTGATCGGGATTTCGTTACAAGGCACGAATTGAGGCGGGGCTAGGCTGGTTCGAAGAGGTGGAGCACGGGGAACGTGATGGACACTACGGCGAGCTTGATGGCGTAGCGGTTGGTCGTCGCCATGGATCCCGGCGGCGAGGAGCTTCGGCTCTCATGGCGGCCGTGGCTAGAGGAAGCAATCGAAGTGGTAAAGTTAGGGCTTTCGATCGTGAGCTCACCAGGAACTCAACAGAGGTGGTGGCGATGGCTGGGGTGGCTCGACGGCGACGGAATCAACGACGATCTCTTTCGGCTCCGGCGGCGGATCGAGCTCGAATTCGCTGGCTAGGAGGGCTCCGGGCTCGCCTTCTTCTGCAGGTCGATGAAGACGACGACGAGGAAGAACTTGGACACGGTGGCGTAGCTCTTCGCTATCGTTGGCTACGCAGGGGCTCGACGGTGCTCCGGCGTTCTTCTCGGGCGTCGACGAATCGGGCGAGAGAGGAAGGGGAAGACGATGAGGAGGGGGGGAATGGATCAGGACGGCTCCAGGACGCGTCCAGACGTGAAGATGTGGCACGGGGAAGCAGGAGGTGGCCAGGCACGGCGGCGTCCTCGGCATGGCCGGCACGCAGCTGCTTGCCGCCTGAGGAAGACGACAGGGGAGGGGAGGTGGGCTGGGCCGCTGGGAAAACTAGTCGGGCTTCTTTGAGGTAAGCCCCCTTTTCTTTTCTTCTGTTTTTCTTTCTGCTATTTGTTCTGTTTAGCTAGATAAAATAGCTAAACATTTTATTAAATGCTCATAATTTTTATGTGGCCTCATAAAACAAAATACTAGCCACTCATAAATTTTGAACATTTTTAAAATTCAAAAGATTTGAATTTTAAATCAAATAGAGGCATTTCTTTAAATCCAAGGCACTGTTTGAATATTTGAAAAATCTATGAGCATGGGATGGTTCCCACATCACTTGATATGTGATCACACTCATTTATAAGACTTTTCAAAAATCTAACATGAATTTTTGGAGAAGATTTTTATCTGGCCTTTTGAATTAATTCATCTGGGGGGTTCCTTCTCCCATTTTGATTTTGAAATTGAATTTCCTTTGATTTCTTTCATGAATGCAAAGTGAAATTTATCCTAGCACATTACCTAACAGAGGGTTCTGACAATGATCCCCCTTCATGCAAAGCAACGTTAAAACGCCTTTCTACATTAGCTTGTGCAAGTTTTACGTGGCTGCTAGGAGTTTCGAGAGAGAGAACCGTTTCTATCCTGCGAAAAACATGCCACAAAACCGTCTCCCATCCGTCTCTATTATACCCCTGTCGGGGCCCTCCGTTGCAAACATCTTCGCATCGCTAATGCAGAGAGACAGACACCCCCAGCCACTTTATATGGTACAAGCCATATGTCAAGCGTGGAACCAGTCTCGCGTAAACGCGTAAGGTCGGTCGGGGGCCGCTTCATCAAGCATTGCCGCAACGCTAAATGAGTACACGTGGGAGGGTAACGAATGAAGATTCGATGCCCACATCCTAGATGTGTTCTACCCGTACAATACATCTACGCATAGCTAGCTCATGATACCACTGTTGGGATACGGGGTAGAAAACACAAATTTTTCATACCTATGGTACCCGAACCCAAGATCTATGCTATGGCGATGTAAAGTAACGGAGGGAATCGGTGTTCATACATTTGAAGACCGAAAGAGGGAAACGTTCTTGCGAACGTGGCTGGCGTAGACTCGGAACTACGACCTCCCTGTCGTGTAGAAGACCACCACCGGCGAGGATGACTACCGGTAAACCTCCAGCGACGAAGTAGCACCACAGGTGTAGTGCCTCGAAGAGATTATACACGTATGGTACAATCGATGTTCCTCCCGGGCCCCGAACCAGGCGAGCAGCGGAAGAAAGACGGCTACGGATCCTGACTCCAACAGAACAACGGCCTGCCTTATGGTGGAGAACTCCAATCCAGGTGCAGAATCCAAACAAGGGGAGTCCACTTCCGGGAAGGAGAAGGAGGAAGAAGGAGATATTGGTGTGTTGGAAAAAGGGGGGTCTACCCCTCCTTATATAGGCCAAGGGGGGGGTGCTGTCCTCCTCCCCTCCCCCATGTGGGACTAAACTCCCAAGGGGGGGGAGTGCGCCGGCCAAGGGGGGTGGTGGGCCCCACCCTTGGCGCCAAGCCCAAGGGGGGAGACCCCCTCCTCCCTTAATGGGCCCCATGGGCCCATTTAGCCTTTTCCCATTTCTTTTAATTTATTTAATATGTTTTAACTATTAATTCAGATAATTAAATAATAAAACATTATTAAAACAATTAAAATTTATTTTGAACTATTCAAAATGTCCGGAAACCATTCCGTCCTCCTCCGGAACTATTCCGGTGATTTCTCCTATTTCACCGATTGATCCCGTAACTGTCCTATGCATCGATTGCCCTTAAGTGTAACACCCTAACGGTCCGGGAAACAGCAGACATGGTCGAGACTCTTCTCATTGACCAATGACTAGTTAGTTGGACCTGGTTACAATCCTTGACAGCCCCTGCGCTTCCATCGAATGAACTTCGATCGCTTTTGGAAACCGTTAACGATACGACGTAATCCCTTTGTGCTGCGGTACTTTGTTTGTCTGAGGTTTGATCGTCGGTATCCTACATGCCGTGTTCACATCTCGTTCACAACAAACAAGTTTACTCGTCCATGATCATTGCATCTCTTGTGACCTAGTCACTTGCTTGCAAGCTATTGATGCAATATCACCGAGTGGGCCCAGAGTACCTGTCCTGTCACAAAAACTGACAAATCCCGCTCTGATCTATTAACATACTCATCAACCATCTATTTTGGAATACCTAAAGTGCACCGTTATAGCCAGCATATTTCAGTCAGGCGGTGGGATACAAATTAAAGTCTCCTCATAGATGGTGCTTATGTATGATCATTACGGTCTAAGGACTAAGCCATACGTTAGAAAGTCATAGCAACGCTGAACTATGTGACTCGATCACATTGCAATACTTTAGGTGGGTGTACGTCCATCACATCATTCCCCTAATGATATGACCTCATTGTCAATGGACTTAAGTGTCGCCATGATCAGGAAAGCTTGATCAATCAATTGCCCAATGAGATAGTTTACCCGAGTTAAACTACGGACCATGTTTTATACTACACCTGTATTAGTATTTCCAAGTAATACAGTTATAGCACAGTATAAAACATATTATGAACAAAACGGATATGTGACAAATATCTTTATTAATTTGTCTCTAGGGAACATATCCAACAACAAATAACTTTGTTCCCAACAAAGTTTAGAGAGGTTGTCAATCTCTCCGGTCTTGTTGTTCACAAAGGATAAAACGCAAGGGGTAATGATAACAAGTAAAAGCAGTAAAGTACATATAGCTTGGAAATAATAATGAGGATATGGACCGGGATACGTGATGTTCACTAGTGATGTCTCTCTCCCAAAAGACGATAAAACTGCTATGCGAGGTAAACAAATTACAGAAGGGCAATTGACAGGATTATGTGCGCAAACCAATGCTAACTATGCTACAAAAGAAAGGAAGAGGCTCAAAAGCACGGGCAGTACGCCAAAATAAGTAGACCGAAATCCAACTGCATCTACTACTAATCATCCACCTTGAGATATCTATCCAGAACATCTCGCTGGTATTAAGTTGCGAGCCCCACCCAAAGTGTAAACCCAAAGCAACAGACAACTGCATTAAAAAGAACTTTGCGTAAAGTAAACAATCCTTGTAACCGCGGTTACAAGCACCGTTGTTTTCCCCCTTGTGGCAACAACACATCCCCTAGAGTCATGTTTCTGTCACTCAAGCGTGTCATCAGGGGGCATGAACCCACAATCTAGCACAACGTTCCCTCTTGGAGTCACTACCTACTACTTGGCCAAAGCAATAAACAGCAACGGAGAACATGCAAGAATTACTTAGGAACAAAAATATAAGAGATAAAAACCATATATTACTCTATCACAATCTGAACATAATCTCATAATCCATCAGATCCCTCCAAACTCAGCATAGCAACAACAGAAATATTACACAGGTGCCTCGATCATGTAGGGCAGCTCACGAGGTCTAAACAATGAAGATCAAAGAGGGGAGGAGAACATCACATAGCTACTGATCACGGACCCATGGTCCAAGGAAAACTACTCACGAGACATCCAGGGAGCATCCATGGTGGAGAGGAGACTCCCGGTGGTCAATCCTCCCTCCGGCAGGGTGCCGGGAAGAGGTCTTCTGGTGCTCCCGATCTCGGAAGCGCGGCGACGGCGGAACAGAGGCTAGTTTGTGGAATAGGGTCCTCTTCTGGAGTTTTCCCGTGACGGAGAATAAATAGGCGAAGGGGGGGCAGCCAGAGGTGGACCAGGGGCCCCAGGCTCCCCCCTGGCGCGGACAGGGGTGGGGCCGCGCCGGGTGGCCGCCTGGCCCCCCTGGCTCCCCTCTGGCCCCTCCTAGGCTCTTCTCGAAGCTTCCTGTACGCTGATTTTTCCTGTATTTTTCCCGGAATTTTTCTGGCACTTTTTATATGGGGGAAAACTGAAATAGAAAAACAGCAGAAAACAGGAACTGGCACTGGGGTGCACTGAGTTAATAGGTTAGTCCAAATATGATCAAAAGTGTATGAAAGTGTATCTAGATCGTAGCAATATCACACAAAACATGCATGGAGCAAGCAGAAATTATAGATACGTTTTGGTCGTATCAATAACCAAACCCCCATACACTCCTCCTCGGGGTACTTGTCTATTTGTGAAACCTCCTTATTATATTGAGAGTTACCGATAATAAGTGCATGCGTTCTTCAGACTAATGTGAGTATTCGAAAGTTGACACTTCCACCTTCCCATATTTTTCTAGCCTTTCCTGTGCCGTGCATTGCTTTCTTCTCACTCCGAGAGTTGGCGTCCACCTTCGCCGGCACATCCAAACCCTTGGCACGATACGATCTGTCATCATAAGCCTCCCTATATCCTTCCTCAAAACAGCCACCATACCTACCTATCAAGGCATTTCCATAGCCTTTCCGAGATATATTGCCATGCAACATCCATCTTCTCATGACTTGATCTTCATGTCATACATGCTACTTGCTTGATCGATGAGCCGCATGCTAGTTGGGCCTTGCCCTAATAATTACTACATGACGCGCTAGTATCATTGCATATCCTGCTACACTGGCAGAGGCATACATTTGCATACATCATGATAGTTACATTTTCTTTATGATTTGAGTACTTTGTAAAGTGTGAGAGATCTCCTATACTTTTTGTAATATATAGAGTGTTGCCCCTAAAGTAAGGAAAAGATCCCAAAGTGGACAAAATTAAAAGATCCCAAAGTGGACAAATTAAAAGATCCCAAAGAGGACAAATGAGAGTTAAATAGAAAGAGCCATTGAGGCCACCGAAAAAAAGAGAAAAAAAAGAAAGAAAAAAATAGAGAAGGGGGCACAATACTATTCCTTTTGAGAGATCCACACTCGTACTACTTCTTTTATCTTGTACTCCATAGAGATTATCATTCATGCATATAGCTATGTGGGGACCTTCACACTATAGAACTTGGCTTGTATATTCCAATGATGAGCCTCCTCAAATTAGCTCTAGGTCTTCTTGAGCAAGCAGGTTGGATGCACCCCCACTAGTTCCATTGGAGAGCTTTTAGCTCATATGTGCATCCGTTGCATGGCAATCCCTACTCCTCACATCATATCTATCATTTTGCTTTCTCTCGCCTATGATTGTCCTCATTGATGTGAGCCTTTCACACCTTTTTTGTCTTCCTCCTCCACCCTATTCTCTCTTTGGCATCCGAAGTGTCAACTTTCTTGCTTACGCTCATCCATTGCATGAGTGCTCCAAATGTCGAAAAGGAGTGGATCATTTTGACTTGTACCTGGCTAGTGGTCTGGGGATGAGTCAAGATAAGATTCCAAAGAAGACCAAGTGTGACACTTTAGTAGATTGAGTTCTCAACATAAAAATATTTTTTCTCGTATATCCCTATCCCCTTTCTTGCACGCAAACACCATTTGGAGACATTCGAGTCACGGAAAGCGAGAGCTCTTGCACCTTTATGTCCTTATGTTGCTTGCTTCAATGCCAAATATAGACTCTTTCCTGTTATGACTTGAATTGAATTGCATGCTTTGATTGCTTTACTTACAAAGTTCTTATATGTTTGTTAGCATGTCACCACATAAATTATGCTTGTTATCATTTACCTACTCAAGGACAAGCAGGAATTAAGCTTGGGGATGTTGATACGTCCAAAACGTATCTATAATTTCTGCTTGCTCCATGCCTCTTTTGTGTGATATTGCTATGATATTGATGAACTTCCATACACTTTTGATCATATTTGGACTAACCTATTAACTCAGTGCACCCCAGTGCCAGAGGGCGCGGCCAGGCCCCTCGCTTGGAGCCCCTGGCCCACCTCTGGCTGCCCCCTTTCTCCTATTTATTCCCCGTGACGAGAAACCCTCGGGGACATAACCCTTTTTCGCGATCTCTCCTCTGTTCCGCCGCCGCCGCGCTTCCAAGATCGGGAGCACCAGAAGACCTCTTCCCGGCAACCCTGCCGGAGGGAGGAACCACCTTCGGGAGCTTCTCCACCACCATGGATGCTTCCCGGATGAATCGTGAGTAGTCCACCTTGGACCATGGGTCTATGATCAGTAGCTATGTGATGTTCTCCTCCTCTCTTTGTTCTTCATGGATTAGACCTCGTGAGCTGCCCTACATGATCGAGGCACATATGTAATCTTTTCTGCTGTTGCTGTGCTGAGTTTTCTGGGATCCGATGGTTTATGAGATTATTTTCAGATTGTGATTGAGTTATATATTTGATTCTCCTCTTTTATATTTATGTTCTTGAGTAATTCTTGCATGTTCTCCGTTGCTGTTTATTGCTTTGGCCAAGTAGTAGGTAGTGACTCCAAGAGGGAGCATTATGCATGATTGTGGGTTCATGCCCCCCGATGACTAGCTTGAGTGACAGAAACATGAGTCTAGGGGATGTGTTGTTGCCACAAGGGGGAAAACAACGTTGCTTGTACTTGCGGGTGCAAGGATTGTTTACTTTACGCAAAGTTCTTTAATGCAGTTGTCTGTTGCTTTGAGTTTACACTTTGGGTGGGATTCGCAACTTAATACCAGCGAGATGTTCTGGATAGATATCTCAAGGTGGATGATTAGTGGGTAGATGCAGATGGATTTCGGTATACTTGTCTTGGCGTACCGCCCATGCTTTTGAGCCTCTTCCTTTCTGCACAGCATAATTAGCATTGGTTTGCGCACATAATCCTGTCAATTGCCCAGCTGTAATTTGTTTACCTCGCATGGCTATTTTATCGTCTTTTGGGAGAGAGACATCACTAGTGAACATCATATGACCCAGGTCCATATTTCCAACACTGTTTACACCTTCAATTTACTTTCAGTATTTACTTTTCCTTAGCTATCACTATCACTATTATCCCGTGCGTTTTATCCTTTGTAAACAACAAGGCCGGAGGAATTGACAACTCCTTTGTACTCGTTGGGAGCAAAGCTATCTGTTGTGTGTGCAGGTCCAGGCAAAGCAAGTGATTATCATAAAACGGCGCCTCACTTGCCGAACCACCTACTTGTTGCCGTTGGAGTCCTCCTGGACGATACTCAACCTTAGCATTTTTGCTAAGGGAAATTTGCCGCTATCTACATCTCACCTTCCACTTGGGGTAACCAACGGGGGCGAGAAGTTATCTCGTGTATCACATGTCACCACAGAAATTATGCTCATTATCATTTACCTACTCGAGGACGAGCAGGAATTAAGCTTGGGGATGTTGATACGTCTCAAACGTATCGATAATTTCTACTCGCTCCATGCATGTTTTGTGTGATATTGCTATGATCTAGATACACTTTTGATCATATTTGGACTAACCTAATAACTCAGTGCACCCCAGTGCCAGTTCCTGTTTTCTTCTGTTTTTCTATTTCAGTTTTTCCCCATATAAAAAGTGCTCCAAAAATCCGGGAAAAACCAGATAAAAAATCAGTGTACCGGAAGCTTCCCGAAGCCCGGAGGATGGCTAAGGGGCCCACACCAGGAGCCCAGCGGCCAGGGGCCTAGCCGCGCCAGGGGGCGCCTGGACCCCTGGTGGCCCCCCTGGCTCCCCCCCTTCGCCTATTTAATCTCCGTCACGGGAAAATTCCAAATGCAGAACCCTATTTCACAATCTCGCCTCTGTTCCGCCGCCGCCGCGCTTCCAAGATTGGGAGCACCGTCAGGACCCTTCCCGGCACCCTGCCGGAGGGAGGATCGACCTCCGGGAACTTCTCCTCCACCATGGACGCTTCCCGGATGTGCCGTGAGTAGTCTACCTTGGACCATGGGTCCGTGATCAGTAGCTATGTGATATTCTCCTCCCCTCTTTGTTCTTCATTGTTTAGACCTCGTGAGCTGCCCTACATGATCGAGGCAAATATGTAATTCTTCTGCTTTTGCTATGCTGAGTTTGATGGGATCCTGTGGATTATGAGATTATGTTCAGATTGTGATAGAGTAATATATTTGGTTTTTATCTCTTATATTTTTGTTCTAAGTAATTCTTGCATCTTCTACATTGTTGTTTATTGCTTTGGCCAAGTAGTAGGTAGTGACTCCAAGAGGGAACGTTATGCTCGATTGTGGGTACATGCCCCCTGATGACACGCTTGAGTGACAGAAACATGAGTCTAGGGGATGTGTTGTGGCCACAAGGGGGAAAACAACGGTGCTTGTAACCGCGGTTGCAAGGATTGTTTACTTTACGCAAAGTTCTATTAATGCAGTTGTCTGTTGCTTTGGGTTTACACTTTGGGTGGGACTCGCAACTTTAATACCAGCGAGATGTTCTAGATAGATATCTCAAGGTGGATGATTAGTAGTAGATGTAGATGGATTTCGGTCTACTTATTTTGGCGTACTGCCCATGCTTTTGAGCCTCTTCATTTCTTTTGTAGCATAGTTAGCATTGCGGTGCGTTTATAATCCTATCAATTGCCCGTCTGTAATTTGTTTACCTCGCATAGCAGTCTTATCGTCTTTTGGGAGAGAGACATCACTAATGAACATCCCGGGACCCCGTTCCATATTCTCATTATTGTTTACACGCTCGTTTATTTTTCAGTATTTACTTTCAGTTGCTACCATTATCATTATCATTATCCCGTGTGTGTTTGACCCTTTGTAAACAACAAGACTGGAGAGATTGACAACCTCTCTGAACTTCGTTGGGAGCAAAGTTAATTGTATCGTGTGCACGTCCGCGTCAGGTGCACCGCTGACACCTACTTATCATCGCCGAAGTCCTACTGGTCGATACTCAACCTCGGTATCTTCACCGAGGGAAACTTGCCGCTACACTGCATCTCACCTTCCACTTGGGGTAATCAACGAAGGGCAAGAAACAATCCTCTCTCGCGTATCAGGATCAAAGATAGCAATTCTGGGAGCTCAGCTGGGGCGCATGGGACTGTTGGATCTTCTATTAACAGAGAGAAGGAGGTAGCTCAGAGATCTGGGAGTAGCTCAAGTTGGGGGGAATCAGATTCATGCTGCTATTGGACATACTACACCACAACAGTATGCAATGCAGGTCCCTGGAGGGGGGGGGGGTTATTCAGAGCACTGGTTTGTATGGAGGACAGCAGGTGGGAATGCCTTTTCAGATTCAACAATTCCCAGGGCAGTTTGCACAGGTGGTGCCTGCAGGAGGAAATATGGGACAGAACAATATACAGGAGCAAGTCAGTCCACAATTTCAGTACTTGATCTCCAATGTTCAAAAGGGCAATGTTCTGACAACTAATGTCAATGGAAAAGACATGTATCCTAAATCTGAAGGAAAAGAAGGAAAGCAAAGGTAAGCAATTTGTGGAAGATGCAAGAATGTGGGACATGTGAGCAAAGACTGAAAGGCTAATATACATTGTGTGGCATGTAATAGAGATTCACGCAAAACTGCAGATTGCACTGTGCTCAAACAGCCAAAGCCAGTTTCCAAATATGTAGGCTATGGAGACAAGGGGCTAGGACGTTTGCTGATTCAAAACACCAGGGAGATATATTCACCTGAACAGAAAAATCCCATGGCTATGATCACTGTAGTGTCAGGTGCATTAAATGAGACAACTTTGGCTGCTGGTTTCAACTCTATGTTCAGCTAGAACTGGGAATGGAGAGAAAAGATGCAGAATGTCAACACCTTTTTGATGAGGTTTCCCAATAAGGATAAATTGGTGGAACTGAAAAAATTCAAAACCTTCACATTGCTAGGGACAGATGTGGTGATAACTATGGATTTATGGGCTCCAAACAGTATGGCAAAAGGAAAATTACATGCTATATGGGCCAACATGACAGGGGTCCCTGAATCCTTAAGACATTACTTGGGGGTTTGTGAAATTGGCTCTGCTCTGGGACCAGTCATTGAGGTTGATCTAGAAAATCTGGGAACAAGGGAGGCAATCAAGTTCAAGGTGGGTGTGAGAGACTTTTACAGGGTGCCTATTGGGACTGAGATAACCACAAAAGACTTGCTACTCTTTGATGTTGGATTCTCTATAGAATGTGTAGCTGAGCAAGGGTGGTACAAAACTGCTGAAGGGAATAGGAGAAGAAATTTTGAATTCATAGATGTGGAAGAGTTGTATGGGAGAGGGAATAATCAAGAGAAGAGAAGCAAGGTTGATGGTGGTTCTGGATTTGGAGGTGTGACCTTGGGAAGTTTGTCACTAAAACAATATGAGGAAGTTACAAATTCTAAAAAGATGGATCAAGGAAACAACAAATTTGAGAAAGATAAAGGACTGCAAGAAGTTACAAAAACACAGGTCAGAGACAGTGAGTTGGTGATGAGACTCAAAGAAGCTGAAGAGAAAGCTGCAAAGTATGCAGTACAACTGGCTATGGAGAATAAAAAAGGATTGCTCTGGAACATGAAAAAAGAAAACTGGAAATGGAGGTGAGGAGACAACATGAGATTATTGTGTAGATGGCTGAAGAGGAAGGAAAGGAGAAAGATAAGGTGGGGGAAAAGATGGAAGAAGGTAACACCATTGGGGGAGATGAATATGAGGATCTGCTGGGGGAAGAGCTGGCTGCAGGAATGGGAGTGGACAACTACAATGAAGAGGTTAATTATGGTGCAAGCCAAGAGTCAATGACCTTTGGGGAAAAGATTGAGAAGGCAAAGAAGGGGGAGCTGGTAGTTAAAGATCTGAGAAGGGCTACCAGATTGGTTGGAAAAGAAGACAAGAAGATGGAGCACTTAGCAAAAGAGAGAATTGCAGAAAAAATGATTATGGTAAGTACCCTAAATCTAGTTTCATTCACAAAGATAATGATAAGCTAGCTAATTTAGCTAATGGGGTAGGAGTGAATTTGGGAAACAACATGGATAGTGTCAATGGGAACATAGAATAAATTAAGTCTATTAAAAGTACTAGATATGATTTATTGAGACAAGATGGAAAAAAGAAAAAAAATATATATTTACCCCCAAAGGGAATGATTGAAACAGGTGATGATGAGTTGGAAGATTTTTTCTCTGAGGATGATGAGGAAGATATTGACCCAGAGGGAGAATGGGGGAAATTAAAAACCTATTTTCTGGCAGTGCTAATAACAAACATGGCTCCCCACTAATTTCTAGGGGGGGGGGGGAGAGACCGGTTTGCAAAGTTAAGAAAGTGGGGAAATCTGGACAGAAAAAAAGAAAATGGAAGTGATTTCTCGCAAACCTCTGTCCTTTAAAAATGAGAAGGGGGTTTTTGGAATATGAGAGGGTTTGGAGGTCACACTAAACAAAGATTCATTAGAGAGATGATTATGGATAAAAAGTTAGATTTTATTGGGCTACAAGAGACTATGAGGCAAACTTTTAGCAGAACTGACTTGCAAAAATTATGTGCATGCAGGAGCTATCGTTGGCATCATACTACATCCAGAGGTAAATCTGGGGGGTTGCTATTAGGAGTAAATTACACTACTTTAGATGTAATTACTCAAGAGGATGGAGAATATTATATTAAGATGACAGTGCAGGATACCCAAATTAAATTCATTTGGGACTTGGTGCTAGTGTATGGAGAGGCACAATTAGTGAGAAAAGCTAGATTCTTATCAGAATTTGCTAGAGTTTTACAACAAAGTGTTAATCCCATTTTGATATGTGGGAATTTTAATATAATTAGAAAAGCCTCTGAGAAAATTAAACCTGGATCCCTAGGTCATTGGAGCTTTGTGTTTAATGCCATCATTGAGCAATCTAATCTTATTGACTTTCCTCTAAATGGGAGACAATACACTTGGGGTAATCATCTTGAGCATCCCACATTTGAAAAATTAGACAGGGTGCTATGCTGCACTAAGTGGGAGGAAAAATATCCTCTTACAAATGTAGAGGCACTATATAGAGAGAAATCTGATCATGTTCCCCTGTTTGTATGCTCAGGGGACTTGACCAGATATGAACCACTTTTTAAATTTTAAAATGCATGGCTACAAAGAGAGGGGATAGACAAAGTGGTCTGGGATACATGGAACCAGGCAAAGGTATATGGATCTAATATAGATATCTGGCAAGGGAAAATTAGACTGCTTAGAATTTTTTGAAGGGATGGAACAGAAATATGAATGCATGGTATAGAGAATTGAAAAAACGTATCCTTACTCAATTGGATGAAATTGATAAAAACAGTGAAATATTTGGTTTAACTGCTGAGGTGAGACAAGAACAACTTGATTTGAGAGCTCGGCTTGAGAGATTAATGAGCCAAGAGGAAGCTAAGTGGAAACAGAGGGGCAAAATCAAAGAGATTCTCCAAGGAGATTCTAATACAAAATATTTACATGCTAAATCTAATGGGAGGAGAAGGAAGAATAGAATTACAACACTTAACCAAGATGAGGGGATGCTGACTGAAGAGAAAGAAAAAGTTGAATATATTACAATTTTTTACAAAGGTTTATTTGGACAACCTGATTGTAATTCAATTTCTCTTTAGGTAGATAATACAGAGGTGGTGTTAAATGCCGACAATGATAAATTAATAGAACCTTTCACTTTGAAAGAAGTTAAGGAAGTGGTTTTTAAAATGTCACACAATAAATCTCCTGGTCCTGATGGTTTTAACGTTGAATTTTACCAACATTTTTGGGAGCTGATTAAAACAGATCTGATGAATCTGTTTGAGGATTTCCATAAGGGTAAGATGGATATATCTAGATTGAATTATGGTGTGATTACCTTACTCCCAAAAGTGCAGGGGGGTGATCAGATCCAGAAATTTAGACCCATTTGCCTCTGGAATGTTAGTTTTAAATTTTTCACCAAAGTACTGATGAACAGATTAGTTGGGGTGGCAAACAAAGTCATACTCCCTACATAGAGTGCTTTTATTAAAGACAAATTCATTATGGATGGAGTGGTAATTTTACATGAGGCCCTTAATAGCATACATATAGAAAAATCAAATGCTTTGGTGTTTAAAGTGGATTTTGAAAAAGCCCATGACAATATCAAATGGTCTTTTGTTCTACAGTTGATGAGGATGAAAAAAATTCCCGAGAATTGGATCAGACGGATAATGCAGACTATTAGAGGAGGCAAAGTAGCTATCAAAGTTAATGATAGAATTGGAAGTTATTTCCCCACCTACAAAGGCCTGAGACAAGGGGATGCCTTGTCACCTTTAATTTTTGATCTTGCTGCTGATGCCTTAGCTATAATTATGGACAATACTAGGAAAAGTGGTTTAATCAAAGGGGTGCTAGGGAATAAAATTGAAAATGGAGTCAACATGCTGATGACACTATTTTCATGATAGAAGATGACATTGAGAGTGCACAAAATTTAAAGTTTGTATTGACTATGTTTGAACAAATGTCAGGGTTGAAAATAAATATCCATAAGAGTGAGCTCTTTCTGTTTGGGGAGGCTAAACAAAAGGAACAAACTTATTTTGAAATATTTGGTTGTGGGCTAGGAGAGCTGCCTATGAAATATCTAGGATTCCCCATTGACAAGAAAAGAATTAGAAACAAAGGGTGGATAAAAACTGAAGAAAAAGTAGGAGGGAAATGCCAAACATGGCAGGGGAAACTGCTAGATAGTGGGAGTAGATTAACACTTATACATGTTGCTCTTACTGGAGTGCCTTATTACATGATGTCTTTCTACACACTGCCTTGTGGTGTGAGAAAGAGAATTGATTTCTATAGAGCCAGATTCTTATGGCAGGAGGATGATAATACAAAAAAATATCATTTAGTTAACATGACATTTGCAGACCAAAAGAAATGGGGGGTTTGGAGATAAAAAAAATTAGTCCATATGAACACTGCTCTTTTAAGAAAATGGTGGTGGAAAATCTATACTACATAGGGGGTGTGGCAAAACCTACTCTATAAAAAAAATATTAAAACTGCAGTAATATCTGCTGCTAAAGCCAAAAAGGAGATTCACACTTTTGGCAAGGATTACTAAAAGTTAAGGATGATTTCCTTGCTTACTGTAAATTTCATATAGGGGAAGGAAAAAATGTTAGATTTTGGGAAGATTGCTGGATAACTGATAAGCCTTTGAAAACCCTATATCCTAGGTTGTACAATGTATGTTTTGATATAAACATGTCTGTTAAACAGGTGTTTGATAAAGGATTGGATAATGTGAAATTTCGAAGAACTTTGTGGGGGGGGGAGATGCTAGAATTTTGATATCAAAGATGCGTGTGCAGATGTGGTGTTAAACAATGAAAAAGATACGATTATATGGAATATGACCAAGAACAAACAATTTACTGTGAAATCGATGTATAAACACCTGGTAGAAGGGGAGATAAATGTAACACAAAGATTTTTGTGGAAAATTAAAATCCCTGCTAGAATCAAGTTTTTTATGTGGCTGTTAGATAAGAACTCTATTTTAACAAGAGACAATCTTTCAAAAAGAGGATGGCTGGGAGACAATGGATGCCCTTTTTGTGGACAGCCTGATTCAATCACTCATTTATTTTTTAAATGCTCTATGGCCAGAGTCTTATGGAATATTCTAAAATGTGCTTTTAATTTACATAGGAATCCTGAAGATATACATGACTTATTATATGTATGGATTCTGCAATTTAATATGAAATTAAGAAAAATTATGATAGTTGGGATTTGTGCTCTTTTATGGACCATCTAGAGGGTTATAAATAGATTAGTATTTGATAACATGAGAGTCACTGATCCTAGTGTGCCTGTTAACATGTTGACTAACTGGTTGTCTGATTGGACAATTTTACAGAAAAGCCAAGAAAAATAGAAAATGCTAAAGAAAGGGGTAGCCATATATGATCTGGTGGCGAGGCAGATCTTCAGAAGAGCTGCTGGCTGAAGCTTCAACATCCCAAGGATTGAAGATGGTAGCTGATGAAGAATTACCTGTAGCTGCTGTAGATTGCGTGTGTCTTGTCGTTTCCCGCTTGAACTTTAGTTTCCTAACTATGTCTATATGCTACCTATTTCCTAGATCTAGACAAGGCTAGAAGCTGTAAGTTGCTCTAGTTTGATCTCGCTGGTTTGTAAAAGCTGTAAGCCCGATGGTGTGAGCATCATGCGGGTGGCTTTATTTTGTCTCTCTTTGCTTTCTTGCGAAGAGGGATGGTAATGTAGTATGGTGATGTAACAGACAATATGATTTCTATAAATGAAATCGGAGAGGGTGCTCTCTTGTATCAAAAAAAAGTTGGCATCAATGGTCGTTGTTGTAATTCGTCGATCATGTTTTGTTTTAATCGCTTTAGAATTTTCTTATTTTTTGGATTTGCATGACTTTGCTTTTTCCCGATGACTCAGTGTGATTCTTAAAGTGTGCACATTAATGTTGATTGTGTGCATTTTAATCGTGTAAAGATCGAATGTCGTTGATGATTCGTTTTTTGAGTCAACAAATTCCACACAGAAAACTATGGGGCTGCTTGGATTGTGACTAAGATCGCCACAACTAATCTTAGGCAAAGTGTGGCTGCCACAAAAGTGTGGTGAGCAAAATAGCCACCACAAAGTGTGGTAAAGTGTGGCAAAAAAATAAGTCTATAACATATGGGCCATAATACTATTAAAATGTGGCAAGCCATAAGTGTGACAATGAACCAAACACAAGCCAAAAATGTTGTGGCATAACTAAGGTTAGGTGTGGCAAGCTTATGCTGGGAACCAAACGGCCCCTATGTTTTTCCCAACCAAATTAATTTTCTGTTGAGGGGTCCAAATAGATTCTCCTCCAGCGTTCTGTTCACTGTGGCATGAGCATGGAATAGACTCGTACGGTCGGCCGACCTCCGTCCGATTCTTGAGGGTCGGCTGTGATTGATTGCAATAACGCGTTCATGATGCGCGTGGCGTGGGGCAGCAAGGTGCACTGTCTGCAGTTCCTCTGACGCTTGGCGGCAGCACGTCGGCAGTGCAGTCCCCGGACATGTGGTGCCGGTGGATGTGATCTATCCACGGTCTGCACATGCCTCCGGCGATCTAAGATTAGCGTTCTTATTCAAATGCATAAACTCTGCATCAGAGTTGTTGGGCGGGGCATGCACGCATGCTTTTGCTGGAAAGCCGTGCTCGGGGTTCATGGGTTAGGTGCAAAGCCGCTGCCTCTAGTCGCTAGACTAATCAGTAATCACCTTTTGTTTTACCCCTCGTGCGACGCAATTTTTCTAAGAAGCTGCCGGGAAAGCCGATCCGCTTGCTGGTCGACACTCGACAGACAGCTTAGTGAGTGACCGCGAACCTCAACCTCAATCATGCGCGCGCGCACTCGCACGCCGAGATCGGTGACCGGGACGTGCTTCTGCTCCTCCAATCCATTTACCATGGCCATCAGTTCAGAGCAAGCCAAGCATGAGTGCGCGGCCGAACTGGAGTACTAGAATATCAGTCATCGGCGACAACGAGACGTACGCGAGACGGCGGGGGAGAGCGGCCACGAGCCGAGGCGAGAGGGACAGAGAGCGACGAGGACGGGGGAGCTTTGAACGGGCGACGGATAACGACGGCGGCGGGCGCGGCTCCCTCCCCCGTTACCAGCCAAAAGCTTCCGACGCCCGGCCCGCGCCCCCAGGAAGTCAGGATGGTGCGGACAGCGGACTGCACAGCATATTCTCCACTACGAATCTTTCTTGGATCAGGTTATCTGTATTCAGGGTTTTCCATCGAACCAGCGCTTTTATTTCCCATTCCATTCTTATTCGGAAGATATGGTGATATATATTCTCCCTCCCTGTCCCTGTACTCTGGCAGGAGGTTCGGACTTCGGAGTGCGACAACGTTGGAGCAGCGGACAGAAGGACCTAATCTGGCCAGATTCCGTGTAAAATCTCCGTAATATTATCGGTTTGATTTACTGTACTAGTACTAGTAAACAATCTCTGTGATGTGATGCAGAGCAGAGGACGGGACCCGACGGCTGTCAAAAAGAGCAGACTGGACACATCCATTCATCCAGATCCAAGCCTGAATCACTTCACTCAAACAACAGTTCTAGTAAAACCACCGACGTTTCTTTAAGAGAACTGGTTCAGGGTCTAAAGTCTGAACGCAGTATGCAGGGCCACTGACCAGCAAAAAAAAAAAAAAACTAGACCGGAGTATTGTACACACTCGCAAAAGCCGACAGGTTAGCCGAAATCGCTTGGCCGTTTCCCAAAAAAAAAACGGACGCTTGGCGCCTTCCACCTACCGCCACAAGTCAAGTCGTGCGTACTCAATACACTCATGCGGCCGCCTCGCACCACCAACCGAGAACGGACGGCCACGATCGCCCCACATCGGCCCCACACAAATCCCCCGGTTTAAAGGACATTAGTCACACCCGAGGGGCATAACGGGCATTTCCCCTCTCCACACGATCCCCTTCCTATGTAGGAGCGGGCATCGCGAATGGCAATGGCTGTCCAGTAGTTTCTCTTTCCCAACTCTGTCGGCTAAAAGCATCCATCCACCCACCCGCTGCCGTCCGTCGTCTCTCCCCGGAAAATCCCCCAAAACCCTACCGCGAAACTCGCCCGGATCGCCGGAGGACGCGGCCCGCGGAGCCTGCTCGGGGCTCCTGCGAATTTCGCGGCGGCGGCGGCGACTCCTGATCGACGCGGCCGGCAGCAGCGTTTTTTTTTTGCGATGGCCGAGAGCCGGCGCTACGGGATCGCGCCGCAGCTAGGTGAGATTTTTGGGGTGGTTTTTGGTGAGATTTTGCGATCTGCTTCGGGTTGGGGCGGGTCAACGCCCCCCCGGTCTTTGTTTTGATTTGTCGCGCCTTCGTTGCGTGCGGGGATCTGAGTCTGTGGCGATCCAAGATGGTGTTCGGCTGTCGCGGGATTCGGAGGTTCATGATTGGTACCGAACAATTCATGATAATTCTGTGTTTCTGCGGCCGGGGATTTTGGTCGTTTGGTGGCTGCGGAAACCGGAATTTATAGTGCAGAGTGGAGATTTCAGTCTGGTCACTGGGTACTTGAGTGTACGAGAGTGAAACCATCGGAAGCTAGCTGTAGCAGCTAACCGAAATAGTCAACTGTTGCTAAGTAATTCACGCTAATTATGTGTTTCTGTGGCTGGGGATTTTGGTCTTGTTGCGGAAACCGGAAGTTATGGTGCAGAGTGGAGATTTCAGTTTTGGTCAATGGCCGCGGGAGTGTAGTGGAGCCACCGGGAGCTGTATCAGCTAAATCCGAAATAGTCAACAACTTGCTTTGTGGTTTGCGTGGTCTGGACTGTCCATATGAATTTCCGGTGCCCTGGTGTTCTAGGAGCTGTGCTTGATATATGCGATTTACATCTTGTGTTGCCCTTACGTGTATGGGTTTGGAGGTTTTCTGGGAGAAATCAGTGTTCCTGTGGTGTGTCCACATGAACCTGAAATATGAAATTGAATCGTGCAAGTGAATTTTTATGATGACACATGCTTCATTTCGTGTAGACTGAGAAGCAACAATGACTAGCTAATTGTCCATGCGTTGCAACGGGGGTGTACATATTTTAGTGGTTCAACACCAATCGTGTCCAACTTATACCTTACACTCATCATATTTTAGATTTGGGTAAGATTTCATTTGATTTGAGTATGGGCAGGGGAAGACAAGGGAAGTTTTGATTTAGTTGAGATTTTGGTAAGATTTAATTTGATTTGGGTATGGGTAGGTGAAGACAAGGAAATTTTTGATTTAATTGAGGTTTTGGTAAGATTTGATATGATTTAATTGAGTTAATGCAGGACGTGATTTTGGATGGAAGTTTGGGTACCAACGATGTATTAACTCCCCTTTAATAATAGAGATGGCATTTTCTTTTCAATGTTTTTAAAATCCACTTTAATATATGGCTAATTTTCAGTTATGTTTAATTGTCTAACTCTACATTTCAATGACTTCTGAACAGACATGGAGCAGATACTGAAGGAGGCTCAACACCGATGGTTACGCCCTACTGAGATTTGCGAGATACTTAAGAATTACAGAAATTTTCGTATAGCTCCAGAGCCACCAAATGTGCCTGCAAGTATGACCCCTATTTTGTGTTCAATACTGTTGTTGTTTGATTATTTGTTATTATTTTTCAAAACTAACTTACGTTTTGGCCAAATATTACCAAAGCCACATTGTTTAATTTGGAAATTGGTGTTCATTTGTTAACTTGCACAACAGTGTGCTGTTTGAGAGCAGAAGTTTTACCGAAATTGTGAGAACAGAAAAGATTGTTTTATGATGTTTTTTCTGTTTTAATCTAGTCAAATATTGGTGTGAGTGTAAACTTTAGCACACCCTGGTAGCCCTGCCAGCTTTATAATGCCATATAGCGATACAAGACTGATGTAATCCTTACCGTGACTAAGCCTCTGGATCGACCATTATTGCTACTAGACCTTGGACAGCTGTGATCGACATTGATAATGCAATTCTTTGATAAGCACGGCAAAGCACTAGTCTAAATCATACGAATACTTGTTGCTTCAGAAATATATCTGCAGTAATATATGCCCAACTGCCTTTCTCCTGGTATCAGGATTGAATGGTTGCTATGTGATCAGTGCACTTTCTCATGCCAAGGGCCACGTCTGATGCCCTTGTGCAATGGGATTCTGTGAAAATTTTGTTATACTCCCTCCGTAATCTTTTATAAGATGTTTTAGATTACTACTTTAGTGATCTAAAACGTCTAATAAAAGTTACAGAGGTAGTACTTATTAGTGTCTTTGAATTGATGCCATTTGATCCGAACATTCTATTTTACTAATATCTCCACACCTGTAAACAGTATGGCATGTGCTATCTGGATCCTATATTCTGAAGTAAACATGCACATGGGCTGACAAAGTGTCTCCCAAGTAGTCATTTTAAGGTTCAGTTGCATCTTACTAATATCTGTATCTCTGGTTTTAGGTGGTTCACTTTTCTTGTTTGATCGGAAGGTATTGCGATTTTTTAGGAAGGATGGTCATAATTGGAGGAAGAAAAAGGATGGAAAGACTGTCAAAGAAGCCCACGAAAGATTAAAAGTAAGTAAAGTTGAATGTTGCCAGTACTTATTTCTGTGACATCTTGCAGTCTTTTTCTAAGGGTTCCTAGACATACTGCATCGCTTGTCTATGAAGGCCAATTAACTTATCATTCTTTATAAATATAGTCTGGAAGCATCGATGTACTTCATTGCTACTATGCTCATGGGGAAGAGAATATAAACTTCCAGAGGAGGAGCTATTGGATGCTGGAGGAGTAAGTGAAATACTTTTAGTGACCCATTCTGCTTTTGTAACATTGCAAAATATGCAGTTGCTGAATAAATCATGTCATGTGCATCGTATATGCCTGCATGGAGCCTACATGTATGCACATGAACTTGAAAAATACTAAACTAAATTTGTATTTAAGCTACCCTACCTTTGCTTTTGCAGGGACTATATGCACATCGTCCTTGTACATTATCTTGAAGTCAAGGTTACACCTAATCCTTCTACGGTTGCAATGTTGTTATATACTTGTTTACCTTACCCTTTATGTCTGGACAACTCTTAACGTGCTTCATGTGAATTATATTGCTTCGATGACATTACTGGTCTTCATATACTGTTCCTTTTGTGATAGTAAATTAGTAATCACACTTCTAGTTTCAGTTTGGGATTATCATAGTTTCTATACCGCCTAGGCGCCTATAAGGAGTACCGATTTGGTTTTCACTAGCACTAGTGGTTGATGAGCTTGATTCTTATGTTGAACCAGGAATTAGGCAATTGCACAAAAGGAACTGTTTCAGTGATGTGATATGTTAAGTGATCGATCTTTGATTAGGTAGAATTAAGCCTTGTCATAAATTGTTAATAATATTGATAATAGGATGAAAATGTAAAATAAGTGCAGAATTTGGAGTGAAATTAACTAAAGGGGTAAGAAATGGGACTCCACATTTGTATGAATATTGCGCGTTTATGCTTGTATAGGTCCCAGTAGCACATTGTGTGAAAACTATATCTCATGATAAATTGACTAATCTGAACATGTTAAACCGATTTGTCTCTCCATAGAGGAACCTAATCAGCTTATTTTCATAATCATCTGTTTATGTCGGTTTTAGAAGTAATTTTCTCTTATTTCTTTGTTTATAATTTTTACTTTGCCTACTTACTTTTACTATCCTGGGTTCAAAGTCTGAGTGGAAGTCGTTATTGCCTCATGCGCTGTGAACAAAAGCTTCCTGCAATAAGTCACTTAAAGTCTCATTTTCCTTGTATATGGACATACAGGCTGGCAAATCAAGTTCTCGTACAAGGGGGCATGATAACATGCTACAAGGGTCCCATGTTGATAGCCCTTTAAGCCAGCTGCCTTCACAAACTACAGATGGTGAAAGCTCACTTAGCGGACAAGCCTCTGAATACGAGGCAGAATCAGGTAAAGCTGTTTGATCATCTTATTCTGTTCCGCACGAAGTCCAGTTAAATAGTTTCACTGATACTATTCCAATTATGCACAGCTTATCTAAAGCAAAATTCGGTGCAGCAGATATTTATTCGGGAGGAGCCGGATACGACTCTTTCTCTCGGATGCAGCAGCATGAAAATGGAGGTGGATCTGTAATTGATGCTTCTGTTTTCAGCTCATACATTCCTGCATCGTCTGTAGGTATGTGCCACTAAAAATCATTTATTCAGGTTATTTACAAAAGTTGGATGGATTTTTAACTCCTTATTGCTACTGATGTTTAGGTAATCATCAAGGACTACAGGCTACAGCACCTAATACCAGCTTCTATTCTCCTTATCAAGATAACCTACCTGTGATTCATAAAGAGCCCAATCTTGGAATTACATTCAATGGGCCTAGTACTCAATTTGATCTGTCATCATGGAATGAAATGACGAAACTGGATAAAGGGATCCACCAATTGCCCCCATACCAGTCTCATGTTCCTTCTGAGCAGTCTCCTTTTACAGAAGGCCCTGGAATTGAATCTTTCACTTTTGATGAAGTATATAGCAATGGGCTGGGTATCAAGGATGATGGTCACGCAGACACTGATAGAGAAGCACTGTGGCAGGTAACATGACACATTTTTGCATGTCAATATAATATGTAAAGAGGAGGCTTGCCTCCGGCTACCCTCAACCCTCATCTCCTTATGCGCCCATGGTGCACAAGGATCTGCACGGCTACAGTCTTTAGAGCATAGGCTGTGAAAGTGTGTCTGTTTGTTTATGTCAACTACTTTTAGAGCCGGAGTTGCTTCAGAAATTTGCAAAATGGAACGTATATTGTTTCCCTATATTCAGAAATTAATGTGTTTGGATGGAATTTAGATGCACACAATTTTGTACCTGAAAACCCTTTCACTTTTTTTAACCATAGTAGTTTGCGTGGCATTGTTTGATGAAGTAGCCTACATAGTACATACTCATTTTTGAAATGGAGAATGGTTCTTCTGAAATCAATCTGGAGTACTTCGTTCTCTAACAGACAGTACGAGACTGGATGTACAATAATGACACAAAGTGCCATATATTGAATGTTATTTTGTTTTGTATGTTATTTTGCACAACGTGATTAATTGCATCTGTTTTGACTATCATGCTATTGATATTATACTAGTAGTATTATTGTCTTCCCGTGAAATATTATACGACTATTATTGTCCGGCTTCAGTTTGATACTCACTTGCGAAACTACTGAATTTCAGCTTCCAAGTGCTGCTGATGGTACAACTACTGGATTTCAGCTTCCAAGTGCTACTGACGGTGCATCTACTGGATTTCAGATTCCAAGTGCTACTGATGGTACAACTACTGGATTTCAGCTTCCAAGTGCTACTGATGGTACATTTGCTACAGTGGACCATTTCCAACCAGACAATACGTTTTTGGAGGAAGCCATTAATTTCCCCATCCTGAAAACTCAATCATCTAATGTTTCTGATATTCTGAAAGGCAGCTTTAAGAAAAGTGATAGTTTTACTAGATGGATGAGCAAAGAACTTGGTGAAGTAGATGATTCCCAAGTTAAGTCCAGTTCTGGATTGTACTGGAACAGCGAAGATGCCGACAGTATCATTGGAGCATCGAGCCGTGATCAGTTGGATCAGTTTACTCTGGACCCAATGCTTGCACAAGAACAGCTGTTTAGTATAATTGATTTTTTTCCAAGCTGGACATATGCAGGTTCAAAGACTAGGGTATGTCTTCTTCTACTTATCATTTATGCTTCTAAAGCTTGAAAGTTTTAGGAGTGCCATACTAAATAGAACTGTCCTGGTATCTGAGTGAATTAGTGTTCTTTAACTGCATAAAAATTTCTTGTATCCTGCAGGTTCTTGTTACTGGTAGATTCCTAACTTCTGACAAATTTATAAAGCTCAAGTGGTCATGTATGTTTGGAGAAGTTGAAGTTCCAGCAGAGATTTTAGCAGACGGGACTCTCAGGTGTTATTCCCCCTCACACAAACCTGGCAGGGTCCCTTTTTATGTGACTTGCTCCAACAGGTTAGCCTGCAGTGAAGTACGAGAGTTTGAGTATCGGCCAAGTGATTCTCAATACATGGATGCTCCAAGTCCACATGGTGCTACAAACAAAATATATCTCCAGGCCCGTCTTGATAAATTATTGTCTTTGGGACAAGATGAGCAAGATGAGTTCCAGGCAGCTCTATCTAACCCCACAAAGGAGTTGATTGATTTGAACAAGAAGATAACCTCATTGATGACGAACAATGATCCATGGTCTGAGTTGCTAAAGTTCGCTGATGATAATGAGCTTGTCACTGATGATAAGCAGGATCAGTTCCTTGAAAACGGTATCAAAGAAAAGCTGCATATCTGGCTTCTCCATAAAGCAGGAGATGGGGGCAAAGGTCCCGGTGTATTAGATGAGGAGGGGCAGGGCGTTCTTCATATGGCAGCTGCTCTAGGATATGATTGGGCGATAAGGCCAACAATAACTGCTGGTGTAAGTATAAATTTCAGAGATGTCCATGGATGGACTGCACTTCACTGGGCTGCATTTTGTGGCAGGTAAGTTCTTCTGAGGGTGATAGTTTCTGTTTGCACATATGTATATATATGTACTAATCTTGTTTGCCCTGTTCTGCAGAGAGCGGACAGTTGTTGCTCTTATAGCATTAGGTGCGGCTCCTGGAGCTTTGGCAGATCCAAGGCCTGATTTCCCTTCAGGGCGCACACCAGCTGATCTTGCATCGTTTAATGGGCACAAGGGAATTTCTGGTTTCCTGGCAGAGTTTTCTTTAACAAGCCATCTTCAGACCCTCAATCTGAAGGAAGCCATGGGGAGCAATGCATCTGAGATATCTGGTCTACCTGGTATTGGAGATGTTACCGGAAGAATTGCCTCACCATCGTCAGGTCAAGGTCTTCAGGCTGGATCGATGGGAGATTCACTAGGTGCTGTGCGGAATGCTGCCCAAGCTGCTGCTCGGATATATCAAGTTTTCAGGGTGCAGTCGTTCCAGAGAAAGCAAGCAGTTCAGTACGAGGATGACAATGGTGTGATATCAGATGAACGTGCCATGTCACTCTTGTCTTATAAACCATCTAAACCAGGGCAGTTCGATCCCATGCATGCTGCTGCAACTCGAATACAAAACAAGTTTCGTGGATGGAAGGGAAGAAAAGAATTTCTGCTTATTAGACAGCGAATTGTCAAGATCCAGGTATGAATATCAAGTGTATGACAATTAATCGAATGATATTTGTTACAATTCTGAACGCTCCAGATTAATACTGGATGAGAACGCCAGTACGCCAACACACTACAGATTTTTCCGACTGAATTTGACAATACTAAAATGTTTCAACTATGGCCATATCATTTACTCCCTCCGTAAAGAAATATAAGAGCGTTTAGATTACTAAAATAGTGATCTAAACACTCTTATATTACTTTACGGAGGGAGTACAAATTATGTAAAGGCAATTGAGTGAAACATGAGCTATGTTTTTTTCTTCTCTTCGACTAATCTAGTATCTAGGACAGGATATCATACCATGATGCTTTAACAGCTATCATGCTTTATCAAGCATCTCTTCTTCTGATGCTATTATTATAATGATAATTTTTTCTCAACCATGCTATATTGTGTACTTGCTAGGCTCATGTGCGAGGTCACCAAGTGAGGAAGCATTATCGCAAAATAATCTGGTCTGTTGGGATAGTGGAGAAGGTCATATTGCGCTGGAGGCGGCGAGGAGCTGGGTTACGTGGGTTTCGGTCTACAGAAGGTGCATCAGACAGCAGTACTAGCAGCAGCAGCAATGTGGATGTGATTGCAATTAAACCTGCCGAGGATGATTATAATTTCTTGCAAGAAGGCCGGAAGCAAACTGAAGAAAGACTGCAGAGAGCTCTTGCCAGAGTGAAGTCCATGGTTCAGTACCCTGATGCTCGGGACCAGTATCAGAGGATTCTGACTGTCGTAACAAAAATGCAGGAATCCCAGGTAGCATTATGTTTCCCTTTCTTTTGTTAGCAATACACTAATTTTTTTGGATGCTGCTGCATGCTGTTCTGGTTCAAAATTAGACATTTTTTCTGCCAGAGTATAGATTTTACCTCCCATAATAACTGTAAAACCAGACAAATCGGGCCCACAACTATCAAAACTGGAGGGTATTCAAAGTAGTTTTGGATGGCGTGGAGTTGATTTCCAAAGCCATGTAAATAAACGCTTGAGATAGTCCCTGGGATGTGACCTATCCGGTTTTGATAAATGTGGATGTGATTTGTCTGGTTTAAGAGTTGTAAAAAAAGGCTTTACTCAATTCTTTGTTAATGTGACAGCCGATGCAAGAGATTATGCATGAGGAGTCGAGCGAGATGGATGAAGGCTTTTTGATGAGTGAATTCAAAGAGCTATGGGATGATGACATGCCAATGCCTGGCTACTTCTAGGCCCCTAACAAACCGGTGTTTATTCTTGTAAATTACCTCCCTGCTTTGTTTGTTTGTTTGTTAGGCTTACCAGATAGATGATAGCCGCTAAATTACAATCCATTATGGTTGTGTGAGTTTTTGTTGGTCTTAGCTCTAGCTCCTTGTACAGTATATATATATCCTTGGAGAAAACTGTATTGAAATTGAAATGATGACATTAGTATCATTCAGTTAGTCGCCTGAAATCGAACCGATCAAGCATGGGCGGCCGTGGAAGTTGTTGCGCCGTGGTGGCCTAGTAGGTTCGTTCATTGAGTTTTGACGGTTGATATGTTTTGTATGTGAGAGAAGTGTTGGTAATTGCATGGGTTGGGAGGAACATGTGGTGCAGATAATGGTCGCGTTGTTTTGCTGAAGCTGGAGGTGCAGATTTATCGAAACCTGATGTGGTGACCGTAGCCAGATATCTGCTGTTTGCACGACTAGAGCACGGCTCTCGTGGCGGAAGATGGCAGGGCAAAAAGGCAAACCAAACCAACCCAAGTACCCAGCCAAATAAACTTTCGGCCGTCCATCCAGAAGTGTCCAAAAAAGCAAGTCAAGGAGAAGGACCAACATAGACATGCCGCCCTAAAATGAATTTGTATTTTATCACCTTTCTTTCTTTCTAGAGGCTTTTGACGTGTCTGCACGAAAGCGATGCCCAGCGGATCTCAGGCCACGGGTTGTTGGTACCGGTACAACGGTACACCCAACGACGACGAGAATGGTCTGAGTGCGACATGGTTGGATGCCGTCGAAATGGGATCGGATCAGTTTGCTTCCCGGAAACATCGCACATCGCATGGATCCATGAGCTCGCCACCGTTAAAGCATGGTTAATAATATAGCCAGCTACTAGCAAAGTGTATTACTTTTAGTCAATAAGTATAAAAGTTAGCTAGCAAAGTATACTATTTTTATGTTATACGACTCATCTCTTATCTTCATAAAGTACATACAAGCACGTGCTAGAGCTGCATCTTCAACAAAAAATTATTTACCTTCTCTTTTCCTTTCTCTTTCATTCAACTAAGTAAAAATATAATATTTAAATTTTTATACCCTGCTTACATATGTACTTGCTTTTAAGTAGGTTATGATGGTGGGACATGACATGAGACATGGACGTGTAACTAGACACGACGGGGGCGTGCGCGTGTCGGCTGTTGCGTGCACTACTTCCGCGCTCTCCCCGGTTCACTCGCTCCGACTTGATGCGATGACCAACGTTTGTTTGTAGCAATAGCATGTGAGAAGTGAACCCCATCCATCATCGTCCATCCATTTTGTGGCATATGGCACAATAATCAAGCATCAACTATCCTAGAGCAAAATCAATCATGTGCACGTTAAACCAGTATAATGCCTTGCAGCGTGCAGATCTAGGGGAGTTTCTCCGCCTCAGATGGGGGTCGGGGTCGGAGTCCCCAAAGTAGTTCAAAACGAGAAACAAAAAACTCCCAACTTGCTCCAGCGCGACTCTTTCCTTGCCCGCATTGACACACGTTCCGCACGCACGCCGCGGTGAGCACATCTTCGCCGAGTGCCGGGGACTTGACTGGAGGGATCCCCATCTCCGGCGAGCCCGAGCCCAGCCCATGGCCCCGACCTCGCCGGAGGAGCTCCATTGCGGGGCCGCGCTGGCTGAGAAGCACCCCGGGCCGCCGGCGCCGGAGGGCGAGCTCGAGTGGCTCCGGCGCTGCTGGGGGGCGGCCGCCGCCGACGGCGACCTCCGGTGGCTCCGGCGCTGCGCGGGCGCCGCCACCAAGGGTTTCTCCATCGGCGCCGGGCTCAAGGGCGGCCTCGCGCTCTTCTCCTTCCTCGTCCGCCTCCGCAGCCGCCACTCCCCCAGATCGAGGTGCGCAAGTCGGCTGATTCACTCGTGCTGCTGCTGCTCGTGGCTTGTGTTGTGTATACGTATAATTGAGCAGTGTGGCGTGGTGCGTGTAGGAAGGCGGGCGCCATGACGAACCCGGAGGCGGCGCTGCTGGCGCTCAAGGAGACGGTCAGGTACGGCCTGTTCCTCGGGACCTTCGCCGGCACCTTCGTCTCCGTCGACGAGTGCATCGCCGCCCTTTGGGGCCGCAAAAGGTCTGTCACTCGTCTCGTTACCCCCTTTCCCCTCTCCCTATTTTTATTGCAAGGGAAGACACACAGGCTTTCTACCGATGATGTTGATTTCAGCAAATATAGTTGCATGTAAAGACAAGACGGTGTGTGAGCAAACTCTGAAAGTTCAAGAAGTTGTGGTTGTGGATACAAATTGCTCTTTGTTCGTTGCTACTGTGAATTGCAAGCAAAGATTGCCGATTTCGGTCATGGCCTGGGATCAACCTTTTGCAGTAGCTTCTTGCAACAAAATATGAAATTATCAGTGTGGAAATGATATGTTTCGTTGCTAGTACTTGAATGTTAAATCAGGAATTGCTAGTGTACTAGTATTTGCAATGGTTGCTTTAGGCAAGGTTTGTGGACATATTCTTGTATGCCCAATACCTGGTATAAGAGCATCTCCAGCCGCGCCCCCAACAGCCCACCAAGGATCAAACCCCAGATTTGACGATTTGATGTCTCATTAAAGGCGAATATTCTTTCAGTGGGAGGAGATGTTCCCGTCGACAGCGGAGGCGCTTATGGTGACTTCGTTAAATCTCAAGACTCGCCGAATCAAGATCAGTCTCTTGGAGGTGCTCATAGGGGTAGGGTATACGTGTATACGTTCATAGGGTTGAGTGTGTGTACGTAGTTGTGAGCGTTTGCGTCTGTACTGTCTCCTAAAAAAAACAGCCCCCCAAGGTGCCTTTTTTTTGCCGACGCAAAAAGAAACCCAGTCACCCCCCAGGACGCCGATTGCCACCGACTCGGCCCATTTTTGCGCCCGCGATCGCAGGCCGAATCCAGCGTGCTGGGGGCACTTGGGGGCTTCGGCGGAAGGAAAAGCGGCGCGTGTGCCACCACTGTCAGGCGAGAAACGCCTTTCCCCGCCCAGATTCGACCACACGCGCCCGTTCCCCCTCGTCGCCATGCCGGTGCCGCCCCTCTGCCCATGGACGTTGCTCCGCCGCTAGAAAGGCCATCCCCCCTCCCCTCCCCCCGGTCGAAAAGAGAGGGTTTCGCCGCGACAAACTCCTTCCCTCTCTTGGTCGAGCTTCCCAAGCCTCCGACCACGTGGCCGAGGATACTGGCCGCTGCCCGCCCACCACACCCGTGAGGTGTTCGGCGATTTGCCTGCCCGGTGATGGACTCCGACGACGAAGAGCACCTCATGATGCTCGCCGCTCTAGCAGGCCTGTTCGCGAAGAATGCAAAGCCACGGCCATGTGGCTCGAAGCTTGGCCGCCGAAAGAGCAAGCAGAGGCATCGACCGGAGGGCTATTGCTTGCTCTATGCCGACTACTCTATCGATGCCCCACTGCACGGCGAGAAGGTATTTCGGCGCCGTTATCGGATGGGCCAAAAGCTCTTTCTCAGGATTGTGAATGCCATCCGGGAGTTCGACAACTATTTCATTTGCAAGAAGGATTGCACCGGCACAATTGGATTCTCCTCAGTCTAGAAGTGCACGATGGCTATGAGGATGCTTGCATACGGAGCTCCCGGTGATATACATGAAGACTATGAATGCATGGCCGAGTCCACCACCATTGAGTGTTTGTACAAGTCAATGCTGGCAGTGTTTGGACCCCAATACTTGTGATCACCCAATGCTGAAGACACTGCTTGGATCCTAGCGCAAAATGAAGCAAGAGGATTTCCTGGGATGCTTGGAAGCATCGATTGCATGCATTGGACATGGAAAAAACTATCATTTTGCTTGGCAGGGGATATACAAAGGCGCGAAAGGAGCTTGCAGTGTGGTACTTGAGGCAGTGGCTACACATGACCTCTGGATTTGGCACGCCAGGAACTCGCAATGACATCAACGTCCTGCAGTGCTCAAATGTCTTTGCCAAGCTTGTTGAAGGTCATGCTCCTCCGGTGAACTTCGAGGTCAATGGGCACCACTACAACAAGGGATACTACCTAGAAGATGGCATCTATCCAAGATGGTCAACATTTGTGAAGATTATCTCAAACCCTGTGCCAGGAGGCAAAAACTCCTACTTTGCTAAGTGTCATGAGGCTTGCAGGTAGGATGTCGAGCGGGCATTTGGTGTGCTCCAATCTTGATTTGCTATTGTCTAGTACCCCGCTCTGACCTGGTCGAAATCTCAGATGTGGGAGGTGATGAATTGTTGTGTCATCTTGCACAACATGATCATTGAGAGCAAGCAACACGAGCCAGTGTTTCACACTTAACCATATTTCAACCAGGGTCCTCTTGCAACCGTTGATCATCTGGTACCGGCAGCATGGACTGCCTTCCTCAATATGCGTCAGGAGATCCGAAACCCGTAGGTGCATCAAGAATTGCAGCACGATCTGGTGGAGCACCTATGGAGGCTCAAGAGCAATGCCTAGTTCGATGTGTTTTAATTTGTGTTCGAATTATGAGCTTGCTTCGTTGAACTATTTTATTTGTATTGATTTCTGTGATGAACTATGTGATAAAAATTATTTGTGCCGAAGTGCCGAATTTGAGCCGAATCTGTATTTTCTGTTGAATTTGTGCCGAAGTGTGACGAATTTGTGCCAAATTTGAGCCGAATCTGTGCCTAATATCGGTGGCTGGGGGGCGAACTTGGGGGGTCGACTGGGAACCGGAGCCCCGCCACGGCGAATATAGCGCCGATAACTCCCCAAGCGGCGCTATTTTACCGCCTAAAATCGCCTTGGGGGGGGGGGGGGGGGGCGAATGCTCTAAGCAGTGATTTCAAAATCCAGAAGTTAATCGTATTCACTAATTTCTATTATGTAAGACAGAGTTGGGTTTGGGGGGTTTCTAGTGGAAAAGTCGACTTGAAGAAAAAAGTATCAAAGAAATAAGGATTATCTCGCTACCTTCTGTGAATCACATCCAAATGTACTATCGTTGTGAGGAGTTCAGTAGTAAGGTTCATGTGTATTGGATAACACTTTGCTTGTATCACAGAATGCACGCTGTTTTCTGTTCCATTGCATCTTCACATTATTCTTCTGTAACTAGGAGTTTCTATTGGGATAATATATAACTCGATATTCTTGTTTCTTCAGAACAGCAAGGTGGAGGTCATTATTATCTGGCTTAATTGCTGGCCCTTCTATGCTTTTGACGGGGCCAGGCACGCAGCATACTAGTTTGGCAATATACATTCTCATGCGTGCTGCGGTGCTTGCATCCCGTTGTGGAATAAAGAGCAGAAGATTTGGAAAGATTTGCAAACCTTTGACCTGGTCACATGGTGATGTCTTCCTTATGTGCCTTTCATCTGCACAAATTTTGTAAGTTCCATTGCAAAATTCCTATGCATTTTTGGGTTGCACTAGTTATGTATGTCAATGTTCCTACTGCTTTTTTGTATGTTTGTACAGAGATCATTTAGCTCTATTAATATACGCTGATATGCAGTGCACAGAGTTAACTGGGCCTGATGACCCTATTGCATTACGCCCAATGCTCAAAACAGTAAAGCATTTCAAATTTATGCAGGTCAAGTACTGATTATATCATTATATGAAAAAGGGCCACGTAACATGGCACTACAGAAGTAGCATGAAGAACTTTTCCGAATTGTCAAGTTTCAGTTGAGATACCTATTTATGATGCATAAGGGCTACTTTGTTAGCAAAAATACAGATAAATTTAACCAATAACTGTTATGCCATTCTTCAGAGAATTTTGAAATGATGTGCTATTTATTAATATCATAAAAAATTAGCATGTAAACCTAGAAGGCAATGCTTTATCTTTCATGCCGTTCACTAGTGTCCCATGAGAATGCATCGTATTTAAATGGGCAGATAACATCTTGATGTTAGGCAAAAGCCACATGTCAACAATAGGGTAATTTTTGAGAAAATGTGTAAAAGGATGTGTTTGTTGGACCGTTGGTTGCTTTGCTAGTCCAACTATTTGAGACATGGAATCATAGAGTGCACTGGAATGGGAATATAAATGTAAGAATGTGATATATTTGCAGATTCAAGGGCATTTCCCTTGGTATCTTGTCTGAAATAACTTCAATCATTTGTTACATTATTAAAACATACAGGCATCATGCACGGGTAATTAGTGGATGATTATATGTATTTCGTGGTTTATGTTCGATAGCATGTGGGAATAGTGAGTTTTGCTTATATTGTTGATTCTGCAGATCTGCATACATCCTAAAGCAGGACAGTTTGCCGTCATCATATAAATCATTTCTAATAAAGCATGGTGGAAAGGATCAGTCTATTCTGCACGGCTTGAAGGAAGTAGTCAACCACACTGCTTTCTCCAACCTAGCGGGTATTGAGAAGTACTACAAATCTGTTGGTGTTGACATAAAGTTGGATCCAAACATGAGAGTGCCTTGCTCAGTAAGTACTAAAAATCTGTGAATAGTTGTCGGAGTTTTCCTTGTTTATAACATGTTGTGTCACATGATTGCACCACATTCTTATAGTATAGTATCCTATCAAGCATTCAGTCCATACTCTGCAAGTCAGTTTATGTTATAACATTTTGCTGTGAATAATTATCGGAGTTTTCCTTCTTAATTTCCTGTCATTTGTTATTTCTATTACTTCTGTTAATGTGAACCTTTTCCTTCATCTAATCTCTTCTCCCTTCAATCCAGATTGTGCATGGTAATCAATCATGTGCAGGACATTTTATTTCGTTCTTGTTACAAGCATATGGAAGAGCAGTTCCTGTCTACATTCCAGTCTACCTAGTTCCTGCACTTGTAGTTCATCGGCAGGACCTGATGAAAAGGTACACAACTGTATCAAGTAAAACTGAAATGTTAGGTTGCTCATATTTATGAAGAGTGTTTTTTTTGCTGCCAAAGGCATGCAGGTCCTGCATCAATTTAGCCTGATGCCCTCTGGGTAATTGTATTTCATGCAAGAAAAAAAATGTATTGTCCTATCTAGATTGGAAAACGAGTGCTCTTCATGGTACATACTCCATATTACTCCCTCCGATCCATAATAAGTGTCGCACATTTTGTACTAAGCTAGTACAAATTTTGTACTAGATGAGCGACACTTATTACTGATCAGAGGGAGTATCTATTTACATTCTACGGGTGCTGTCATGCTGCCTTCAGCTGTTTTTGCAACAGGTTATAGTTTCCTTTGGTGTTGTGAACCTAAATTCACAAAGGGATAATTACCGTTCTGAAGGTAGCCAGTCGGTGTGGGTGCAAGAGATTTGGTAGTTATAGTTTCAGAAAGGATAATATAACTAGAAAGAATATAGATTTTGATTGTTCTTGCTTGTCTTTTATATAGACCTTCTAGGTTGGTTACTGTTCATTAATTAAGTAATTCCAGCTTGACCCATATCCCTAACGTATAGAAACTCCAATAACATAACGTCCCTACAACATGGACTCCTAATTGGACACAAACTCCAGCGTAGTTGGATACACCTAAAATGTGTCTACAACATCAAGTCATCAAGTGTACTGAAACCCCTCACAACATGCAGGCCTTACACAATAATGGGGAAGAGTCTTGTAGGAACAGCAAGATCTAGCCTGTTCCTTTCAATGTATTGCGCATCTGCATGGTGAGTTCTTTTTATTTCAACCCCTAACTTGTCGTATAAGAATGTACATGTATCGCCAACCACCCTTGTTGGCACAACAATTCATGGTGTTCCTTTCTCTATTTCAGGGCTTGGACATGTTTCCTTTTTAGAACCTTTGAGAAATGCACTACTCCACTCGTTATACTTGGCACGGTAAGCAAAGACAGATTCTACTGCATGAACTAAGTGTCCAGTTAACCATCTGTGCGATGCTAACTGCTTTCATGGTACAGTTCCCGGCCGGTCTGGCACTGTTTATCGAGAAGAAAAGCAGGAGAACTGAGATATCTCTGTACTGCTTTGCCAGAGCCATCGAAAGTTTCTTCACATGCATGACCGATGCTGGACTCTGCCCTCCGATACTGCAGATCAAGCGAGCTGATGTAGTGGTTTTCAGCATGGCTACCTCGATCATTATGCACTGCTATGCCCAGGAAAGAGAGGTTTTCCGGTCCAAGTACCTGAATGTCCTTGACTGGGTATTCGGTGTGCCGCTTCCATCGGAAGACGATGAAAGTAAATACCATTCTACATCCAGTGATAATGGAATCAAGAAAGGAATATTCTCAATTGGATGATGGGCAAGTTCAGTAGCTTGCTGGTCTTTAGAAATTCCTCTAGGTGTTCCAGTGGGTTTGTGATCTTAGTGCAAGAAGAGTAGATAGGCACATTAGATGGGTTCCTCTAGCTTACAATGAGCCTTGTACAGGAGGTTCTTCCCAAATCCCCAAAAGCGGAATTTAATGGGTGTAACAAATCATAGATCTATTCAATTGATTTATCAGAACCAATGCCCTGGTTTGGGACATATGAACTGTAAACCATTGATCCTGTGATATTGTATTGTAGCTCCTTATACTGCCTGAGAATGGAAACTTTTCACTATCTCTCCAAGAAATCGCCAGCTGACTTATAGACTGGCCTCTGTGCCGAGATTGGCCTCCATGCTGCCATTGCCTCTGACCTCTCCTTCCCATCTTTGGCAGCCATGGTGAGCTGGAGGGGGGTTTGGTTCCTGTGCTATCTGTATACTTCGTCTGATCTTTGTTTTGGCCATGGTGGTTGGAATAAAGGTCGTTGAAGCTGAACTTATGTCTGGATCTGAGGCCCTTCCCAGCATACAGTAGTGGAAGAGGCTTGTGGTGTGTTGGATTCCCTTGAAGACGCTCTCGGTGGTGATGGCGTAGAGATTCACTGGAGATACGGGATCTGTCGATTGGGTAGATTTTTGTACTCATCGATGAAGAATAAGGAGCGGATCTTCGCTGAGATTGGTAGTCGACGGGCCGCCTGCTAATATTCTTTGAGAGCGGCAGTCAATGAGTGGTTTGCTTGGCTTCCTTGATGACTTTCATGGTCGAAGGGCGACCGACCATGCAATCGGGCCCGATGGCTCACATTTATCTTCTTCCTTCCGACTGGATTCCATATGAAAGGCAGTCTTGTGGAGATAGGAAGGTAAGATTACAAAATGAATACATGCTATCTATTCTTTTTTGAAAATAAAGAGGGGCAAAAGCTTTGCCTCGTATATTAATTAAGGAGAGGATTGCATGAGAGCAAGTTTTGTGATCGAATAAAGTACAACTCGACTACTCTCATGGTATCAAGTTGCCTAAACATTTCGCACCCGCGAGGACCCACAAGCGAGCCTCATTCTTAACTCTGTCTAAGATGGCTAATGACGGAGCACTCTTATTTTGGAACACCCTAGCGTTGCGCTCATTCCACACCTCCCAAGTGACCAGCAAAGTGAGAGAAGCTACGGCCTTGTGGTGTGGAGTAACGTTGGTCATCAGAAGCCACCAATCCGGGAAGTTGAGGTTTAACCAATCTCCAGTGTTGACGTTGTGGAGGCCAAGCCAACCTTTAGTAAGGTCCCAAATCCTTCTCGTGAAGCGACAATGCACGAGGAGGTGGACAAGAGACTCCTGTGTTTGCTTGCAGAAAGAGCAGAGACCGCAATTTGACCACCCTCTCTTGGCCAGGCGATCGACCGTCCAAACTCTGTTTTGGTTTGCAAACCAGGCAAAGAACTTCGTCTTAGGCGGAGCCCAAGGCCTCCAAACCGACTTGTGCATGGGGGAGGAGATGGTCCCCATGAATTGCATCTTGTATGCAGATTTCGACGAATACTCCCCGTTCTCAGTGAGTTTCCAACGGATCTCGTCGCCAACATCATGATTTAAAAGGACGTTTGTGGTGAGGCTCCAAAGTTCCACAAACTGCGAGAAGTGGGTTGTGGTAAAGCTTTCGTCGAGGCGCACCTTTCCAACCCAACTAGCCCCGAGCATCGCCTTTCCGACGGAGCAGTTTTTCATACTAGAGCGCTCGAAAATGAGAGGTGCAATATCTTTTGCTTTCCTCCCCCCCAACCATGGCGCATGCCAAAAGGGGGTCTTGAGCCCATTACCAATGGAGATTGTTGTTGCAGCATAGAAAAGGTCCATGTCCTCATTTGTGCAAGGGTTTCCAAGACCCACCCAAATTTTTCCGGGGTCCTTTCATTCTAACCATGGCCAACGCAAGCGCAAGGCGGACGCAAACTTTCCCAAGTGAAGAATTCCAAGCCCTCCAAGCTCCTTTGGGCGGCAAACCAACTCCCAATTGACTTTGCATTTAGCACCGGTGGTCTTGTCTTTTGCCGCCCACAAGAAAGTGCGTTGAATCTTGTTGAGAAATTCCATGGTGCCCGAAGGAATGATGAGAGGCGTCAAGTACTAGATCGCTTGGGACGCATTGACGGACTTGACAAGAGCCGCCCGGCCAGCCGCCGTAATATACCTGCCGTTCCAAGTGGGCAGCTTGCCCGCACACTTATCCTCAAGGTGCAGAAAGTCCACTCTCTTCAGGCGCCACACGGAGAGTGGAAGTCCGAGGTAGCGCAGAGGGAAGGTGGTTATTTTTGCCGGTAAACCTTCAAGGATGCCATCAAGGTTGACCGCACCACATCTTATTGGGACCACATAACTCTTGTCAAAGTTGGTGCAAAAACCGGTAACCTCTCCAAACGCATGAAGAATGGACGCAAAATTTTGAATGTCCTCCTTGAAAGGTGCTACAAAAACCGCTGCATCATCCGCATATAGAGATGTTCTCAAAATGGTGCCTCTACCACGAAGCTTGTGGAGAAGGCCTTCTCTTGTTGCATTCTCCAAGATTTGCGTGAGGGGGTCGATCGCCAAGACAAAGAGAAGTGGAGACAGCGGTCTCCTTGCCTAAGACCACGACCATGTAAAATTGGGAGGCCGACAATGCCATTGAGAAGAACACGCGAGGAAGCAGTGGAGAGCAAGGCGGCAATCCAGTTACGAAACCTGGGGGGGGGGGGGGAACCGCGGCGTTGAAGAAGATCCAAAATGCATTCCCAACGAACTGAGTCAAACGCCTTGCGAATGTCAAGCTTGAAGAGCAGCGCTGGAGTCTTCCCTTTGTGGAAGCGTCTTGCGAGGTTCCTGACGTAGAGGAAGTTGTCGTGGATTCTTCTTTTCTTAATGAAGGCACTTTGCGAGTTGGATACAAGGTTGTTCATAAGGGGCCCAAGACGAAGAGCAAGAATTTTTGAGATGATCTTTGCAATAGCGTGAGTGAGGCTAATAGGCCTGTAGTCGGAGACCTCCTCCGCACCATCCTTCTTTGGCAGAAGGACAATATTGGCAGAATTAAGCCAATGAAAATTTTCGGAGTGAAGATTGCCAAAGAGAGTGATCACCCGCATAACATCCACTCTGATGATGTCCCAACATTTCTTGAAGAAAGCCCCCGTAAATCCATCTGGATCCGGGGCCTTGTCACTTGGCATTAGGTTAATCGCATTCTTCACTTCCTCCTCGGTGAAGGGATCCCCAAGGGAGTGAAGGTCCTGCTCCTCAAAATGAATCCCCTCCCAATTGAAATCTTGATTCCTATTTTGCCCATGTCCCAAGATGGACTTAAAATGATTGTGAACCAACCCTTGTTTGGCACCATGGTCGGTTATCCAACCGTTGTTGAACTTGAGGCGATGAATGTGATTCTTTCTTCTCCTTGAGTTAACCCTCATATGAAAGAATTTTGTGTTAGCATCCCCTTCCTTGATATTTGTAATCCTTGCGCTCTGCTTTTTCCTGGCTCTCTCCACAACGGCCAAGGAAACCACCTTCCTCTTGAGTCTAGCCCGAAGATCTTGCTCATCCGCCGAGAGCAATCTATTTTCTTGTGCCAAATCGAAGTGAAGAATGACAAGGAGAGCAGCATGAACCAAAACTCTGGAGTTGGAGAAAAGGCCACGGCTCCAACTCGACAATCTCATGCCCGTGACACGCAACTTGTGATGAAGGATGTGGCATGGCTCCGTGTGAGTAGAAGTCTTGTTCCACGCCTTTTGCACCACCTCAAAGAAGCAGGGAAGGCGAGCCCAAAAATTCTCGAACTTGAAAGAGCGAGGTCTACGAGGCCCCCGGTCGTCGGCAAGCAGGAGCGGGCAATGGTCAGAAAGGGAAGAGGACAAAGCATGAAGGACATGGGTGTCAAAGAGAATATCCCACTCTGAGTTGCAGTAGAAGGCATCAAGCTTGGACAAAGTGGGATTTGCCCTCTCGTTGCTCCAAGTGAAGCGCCGGTTTTGTAGGTGAATCTCTTTCAGCTCACACAATTGCAGGGCGTTGCGGGATCGGGTGATGCGACCCCGGTTGATGTTGCGGTTGTTCTTGTCTTGGGCACGCCTAATTTGGTTGAAGTCACCAAGGACCAACCAACGGACACCGGCTGGGGGCTTGAGGTTGGTGAGTTTGGCAAAGAAGTCATCTTTACGCCTAGACGCCGTAGGACCATAAACGGTGGTGATCATGAAATCACCCTCCTCTTCAGCGTTGATTAAATGAACCATGGCTGAAAGTGTAAACTCGGTAGTGACAACGTTATCTATTCTTAGAGTGGATGCCATGTCTCGCGGAACCATGGCTATCTATTCTTACACCCCTGCAGTCGAAGCGTTGTCAGAGTGGATGCCAAGACTCGACCGAAAAGCTTCGAAGGATGTAGTAGAAAGCCCCTTGGTCATAGTGTGAGCAAGTTGATGAGTTGTAGGGACGGGAACACGAATCTGCCCCAAAGCCACCTTTCTCGCGTAAAAAATGAATATACAATTCAATATGCTTTGTTCGGCGATGATGAACGGGGTTGGCTCCGCAGAGATGTTGTCACAGAACACCGCAGAGGCCTTGTCAATGACACACTGGAGCTCGCCAAGAAGTTGACGAATCCAACAAGATCCAGCAACGACATTGGCCACCGCACGGTATTCGGCTTCGGCGCTGGAGCAGGGACATCGGGTTGGCGTTTGGAGGACCATGACACCAAGGAGTCCCCGAGATAAACGCAATATCCGGAAGTGGACCGGCGATTGTCTAGACAACCAGCCCAGTCAGCATCTGAATATGCATCAATGGCGATGGAGGATCCGCCTGAAATCGAAAGTTCATGAGACATGGTGCCGTGAAGATAGTGAAGTAAGCGCTTGGTCAATCCCCAATGAGCATCCCATGGAGCATGCATATGTAAACAAATCTGCTGGGCAACATACACAATACCTGGTCGCTTCAAGGTAAGGTATTGAAGTGCACCAACGATACTTCAGGAGAAAGTGGCATCAGACACAAGTTCACAGGAGAAAACCGACAACTTGGGTTTTGTGTCGATAGGCGTGTAGGCTGGCTTGCAATTGGACATGGCAACGCGATCAAGAAGCTCCTCGGCATATCTCTATTGAGAGAGAAAGAAACCCGAGGTCGTGCGACAAACATCAACACTGAGGAAGAAATGTAGAGGCCTGAGACCCTTCATCTTAAATTCAGTGCTGAGAGAGGTCACGATCATCTGCGAAACAGTGTGGAGGAGATGGCGAGTACAATGTCGACGAAGCATAAATAGCAAGGTGTACGAAAAAGCCCAAGTGAAACCAAGGCGCCTAAGAATAACATCGATGTGCATGTGCCAAGCGCTAGGAGCCTATTTGAGCTCGTAGAGTGACTTGGACAGTAAGAAAGCAGGCTCAGGGTTGGTGGCGTCGATGAATCCAGTAGGTTGAGCACAATAGGTATGCTCATGTAAGATCCCATGAAGGAAAGCATTGGGGACATCCAGATGATGCGCCGGACGGTGTCGAGATGCAGCTAGGTGCAAGACTGTGCGAACGACGGTGGGTTTGACCATATGATTGAAAGTCTCACCGAAATCAATGTCGGTGCGTTGTGTGAAGCCTCAAACAACTCATGGAGCTTTGTAGCGATTCAATGAACCATCAGGTCTGAGTTTGTGACGGTATGCCCATTTTTGGTGATAATGTTAGCACCTCGAGGACGTGGCACAAGAGTCCAGGTGGGATTCGCCTATAGAGCTTCATACTCTTCTTGCATAGGCTCAAGGGGCATAGGTTCACTTGTGACATCTCTCAAAGACAACAAGTAGCATGGTAAAGAAATTACAGTTAGGCAATTGATATATTGTAATATTTATGGCTATGATCATTCATGGTATAATCTCATATATGCATTATGTCCGTGAAAAGTAGATTGTTAATCCCAATGCATCTACTAATATTAATCCATCCCAAAATCGCTATTCAGCATGCATCTCAAGGTATTAAGTTTACAAGTAAACACTTTAACACAATAAGCAAGATGAAATAATGTAGACATTAAGAAGTCAATCAATATGACAAAAACCCATTGTTTTATCCTTAGTGACAACAATACAATATGTGCCTTGTCCCCATTCTTTCACTGGGATATAGATCACCGCAAGGTAGAACCCACTACAAAGCACCACTCCCTCTAAATAAACCCCATCGAACTTAGCCAAAGAAAAAGATAGATCGAAGATTATGCAAAGCTCTTAAATTATACAACAAGGAAACCTCGGGAGATTTAGTATAAATCAATGAACAATATATATGATCCATAAAGCTGCAATTCATCATATCCTAACAAACACACCATAGATTACATCAGATTGATCCCAATCTTATAAGAATAAGAGGGAATATGGTATTGAAGATCAAAGAGAGACTCATCTAGCTACTAATATGAAGCCTAAGGTCCTGAAGAAACTACTCACACATCATCATGGAGGCAACAAGGTTGATGTAGAAGTCTCCGACAATAGATTACCCCTCCGATAGCACACCAAAACATGCCTCTGGATTGGTTCTTCACAAAATAGTAGTGTGCGGTGGCGGAAAAGGGTTCTCTCTGGACATCCAAAGGTTATATAATATATAGCGATGGAATTGACCTAAGGAGGAGGCGCCCCCCACAAACACACATAGGGTAGGTGGTGCCCCTTGGTCGTGCCACGCACCGCGTGGGCCCCTGGCACATCTTCCAAGCTCCCTCTCAAAGCTCGCGGGTCTCTTCTGAACTAGAAAAAATCATAAAAAACTGACACATTGTTTTGACCCCTTGTAGATATGAATTTTTTATAAAACTAAAAACAAGTAGAAAATAGGAACTGACACTAAGCACTAAGTTAATATATTAGTCCATTAAAATAATATGAAAATGATATAGAAAGTATATCAAAGTGACAATATAATAACATGAAAGAATATAAAATTATAGATACATTTGAAACGTATTAATATTTCCATGCTTAATTTCTGCTCATCCTGGAGTAGATAAATGATAAACAAAGATAGTTTTTTTTATGTTGAATGCTTATTGCAAGAAGTGAAATCAACTAATGTAGTCTTGGTGTATAAACTCAAAGCATAGTGATATGAAGCAATAGGCTATAGTTGATAATAAATGTTCAGAAATCGTTAATCGGTAACTGATCGGTCAGCTAGGGAGTAGGGATTAATCGTAAATCGGTCAATTAATCGGAATTAATCGATCGACCATTAATCGGTTAGTTTTTTAATATAAATCTTAGATTGGCTGTGTTGACACCCTATTTTGGCCACACACAAATGTAATTGAAATTGCCTCAAATAAATAAGTACCCAATATGAAAACATTTGTACCGTTAAAGCGAACAACTTTTATGTTTCAGTCATCTCCATCTGATTTCATCGTAAAGGTCAAAATAGTGATTTAAGTGTTGAAAGTTGCTGCTCCGCGTATTATTCGTCCGATTATGCCTTCAAGATGACCTTATATGAAACAATGTTCCGATACCAATCCTACGACCGAGTTGAGACGAGTGAGTATTGAATTTTGTAGTCCACCCCTATTCGTACATGACATTAATCGATTTGAGACTGATTAATCAGTCCGGCAACTAATTAATCCCCCATCCAATTAACACCGACGAATGACATTAATCTGTACGGTTGGTGTCCAATTAGAAATTAATTGGCCTAATAATTGATAGCTCATTAGCAAATAATAAAGGAAGTCATTAGCAATTGAGCTATTGTTTTTCGTGAATCGAATGTTTTCAGTCAAAGTTCCCGTACCAAGAAAAGGAAGATTCAGATAAAATTAAAGTGTTGAGAACTCTAGGTCATATATCTTATCTTTCTCATAACCTAATGTCAACCTTATCTTAACACTACTTTAGTGTGTCGGTCAAATACATAAGCTACATATCATTCACTTTTCAACATAGAACAATAATGCAGTGAATGAGTACGATTGGATGCTTGGATGATTTTTTATCGTGTGATTGGAGGACAATTTATAATGAATACACATACATCAGGGGATTAACTGTGTTATTAACCACTTGTGTTATGACGGTGCTATGCTAAACATGTCGTAGGGGACGTTTCCTTCTTACCAACCAAGGATCACAACATCCAATCATTTATCAAAGGAACACATTCATCAAAAGGTCTCACCGCAAAGTATATATCAATGACATAATCAAAATCTTATAGCCAATTCTAAATTGAAAACGAATGAGGAGGCTCCCAGCCTCCAAGATTAGGAAGTTTAATGAAGTTAAGGTTAGAAATGATCATACATGCGAATCAACCTATGGTTGAGTTGGTTAGGGGGACAGTGGTATCCCCAGCCCACCAGAGTTCAAATCTCAGACTTGACATTGCTGCTCGCATGTTCCTGGATTTATTCCAGTGCTTTCGGCGATGTGCTTTTAGTGGGAGGAGACGTTCCCGTCGAAGACGAGGTGGTGACTTCGGTAATTTCAAGATGACGTGTCGGCTCAATATTGCGAAGATGGTCATAGGGGCATGGTGTGCGTGTGTTGATACGTCTCAAACGTATCTACTTTTCCAAACATTTTTGCTATTGTTTTGCCCTCATCCTTGCATGATTTGAACTGAACTAATCCGGACTGACACTGTTTTCAGCAGAGCTGCCTGTATGGTTTTATTTTGTGCAGGAAAATGGATTTTTGGACATCTCAGAAAATTCCCAGAAAAAATACAGAAAATCCACGCACCCGGAGGGACTCAGGGCCAGAAGGTGGGCCAGGGGGCCCCCAGGCGCCTAGATGGCGCGGCCACCCCCTGGCCGCGCCGGGGAGCCGCCTAGGTGGGTCCCACCCCCTCTGGTGACCTACCTTGGCCCCTATTTATTCTCGTGACGAGGAAACTCCGAAAGAGAAGTCGCTTTTCCAGAACCCGTCGCGGAGCCGCCGCCACCCTCTGTTCTTCCTCGGGAGGGCTAATCTGGAGGCTGATTTGGCCTCAGGAGAGGGAAGACCGTCGCCATCGTCATCACCATCACCACTCCATCCTCCCTCCACGACTTCCCTTCACATGTGTGAATAATTCTCTGCTGTAGGCAAAGGGGATGGTAGGGATTAGATGAGTTTGATCATGTAATAGTTCGTCAGATTGTTGGGGGCATGTTGCCTATCATCTACTATGGTGTTTATCACCTTTGCTACAACTTGTTGCTCTTAGTGCTTGTCACTTTGGGCCCGAGTGCCATGTTTTCAGATCTGAACCACTTGTGTTTTCATGAGTATATTTATGTTTGAGATCCTATCTATGAGTTGTATGCACCTATTATGGTCCGGAACCGGCGATCCCAAAGGTGACATCTTGGGACACCAAAGGGGATGGTCCATAATTTGAGGATTCCATGTATCCATTGAGTTTATTGCTTTGTTCCAGTGCTCTTTGACAGTTGCACCTTAATCTCCATAAGTTCCCTTTGGCCCCGTTCGTAGCGGGATGGTAGGACAAAAGATGTTGTGCAACTTCTTATTGCAAGCACGCACAACTACCTACGGGATACATGCCTAATGTTTGATATTTGCCTAGATGATCATTGATTTTCTATGTGCCTTGCCCCGTGTTAGAATATATTACTTGTTCGCTCTTATTCATGCAGCGCCCAACCATCCATCTCCCTAGCCTACAATATTTTTAATCCTGCTGGTTACTACTAGTTTATTTCTGCTGTTTAACTTTTGTTATTACCACGATCGCTATCGCTATCATACCACAGGTGCTATTAATACTTTGTTGCAAGCAAGTATATTTCAGGTGCGGTTGAATTGACAACTCAACTTTCAAAGCTTATAAATACTCTTTGGATCCCCTTGTGTCGAATCAATAAATTGGGTTAACTTACCCGCGAGAACACTACAATCGATCCCCTACAGTTGAGGGTCATCAAGTACTGTTTTCTGGCGCCGTTGCCGGGGAGCATAGCAATATTTACAAGTCTACTTGAAGTATCCTGCCTTCCACACTTCATCCGCTATGGGTAAGAAAGGAGACCCCAAGGTTCCGATCCTACCATCCACTACAAGAAAAGGTACCGTTCTGAGTACCAGTGCTACACTTGATTCACCTTCTGTCATAAGTAAGTTTGCTTCACCACTACCACCACATGCTACTTCTACTGAGTCTGCTACTATGTCCGATACTTTTGATGATGCTTCCACTACTCTTGATGATACTAGTTTTCTTGGTCACTATATTGAAACTCAGACTGCAAAGGTTGCAACAGAATCCGAGACCGAGACTCCTGCTACCTATATTCTCACCTGGAAAACCTTTGGTTACCCAGACTTAGATGAACTCAAGGAGAGGATCCTTGATGATGATTATATTACTCTTGATGATTATTTCTGCAGGGAACTTAAAGAGTGCGTCGACTGACCCTGGTGCTGTTAAGGAGCTTCTTGAAAAACACTCCATGAAAACAAGATTATTCCTGATCCTAAATTTGCCACATCCCCTATATGCATCACTGATCCTGATTATGATTTCCCTGTTGATCTTTCACTTATATCTACAGTCGAGGCTAACCCTTTTTATGGAAGAGAAAATGATGATGCTATAGCACACCTGACCAAACTCGCTGAGTTAGGTGACTTATTTACTACCGATGAAAAGATACGAAACTTCTATGTGGCCAAGATTTTCCTTTTTCCTTAAAGGAAGACGCTAAATCATGGTACGATGCACTACCCGATGGTTCCATTGAGAGTCCTCAGGACTTAGTTCAATTCTTTGTTGATAAATATTTTCCTGCTCATATGCAACATGCTGCTTTGCAAAGAATCTATAACTTTAAACAATTGCAAGATGAGCACCTCCCTAAAGCTTGGGGGAGGTATTGCGATTTAATCAAGGCTAGACCGGGACATGAAGTCCCATAGAACGAATTACTTGATATATTTTATGCTGGTCTAACCGATGAATCAATGTCCTATTTGGATAGTTGTGCTGGTTGTGTTTTCAGGGAAAGAACACCGGACGATACTGAAGAATTAATGGGCAAGATTGCCAAGAACCATGAAGATTGGTCCGTCCCTGAACCACCTCCACCACCAAAGAAGAGGGGCATGCTTGTTCTAAGCCCCGAGGATATGCAAGAAGCAAATAAGTCTATAAAGGAGAAAGGCATTAAAGTCGAGGACGTGAAGAATCTACCGCCTATCGAGAAGTTGTGTGAGCCTACTACTCACCCTCCCTTGGTATAGGTACACTCTTTATTAGACTTTACTGAAAGTGACATCCCTAAAGGTAAACCTCCCGACCAATGCTTAGATGAGCTTGATAATTTTATTATTAAGCAAGACAATTTTAATAGGAGGATACAAAGTCAGTTGCATGATAATTCTCTTGCTATCAAAAGTTTACTTGGTGTTCTTGAAAGAAAAGTTAATGATATTAAATGTCTTGTTAAGAATTTTCATATGGTTCAAACTCATCTTGAACAAATTTCTAATGTGCAAAAAGATTTGCTTGCTAACAATGCCAAACAGGACATACAAGCTTATGGCATCAAGACCAGGGGTGGGACACACACCCATGACCCACTCTATCCTGAGGGGCAACCAAAGAGGATCGAGCAAGATTCTCAAGTACAAATAGAAGACGAGATTGTTAGCTCTCCAAAGAAGAAAAGGAAGAAGAAGAAACGCAAGGAAGCTGACAACTCCAATGATCCTATTACAAGTCAAGAACCTGCTGTTGATCCTAACAACATATCTACCTCCGATGCTGAAACTGAAAACGGGGCCGACCCCGAAGAAGAGGATAAGGAGAAGGATGATCCTCCAGAGGTTCGAGAAGAAGAAGCACCCGACACACACAAGAAGTATACTAGAGAAGACTTCATCGCAAGAAGACACAGGAAGGAAAGAGAACCGTGGGTACATAAACCCATGCCCTTTCCAGGTAAGTCTCTCAAATCTAAAGAAGAAGAGCATTACAATAAATTTTGTGAATGGATGAAACCTCTTTTTCTTCAGATTCCTTTGACTGATGCTATTAAGTTACCTCCTTATTCAAAATATATGAAAGATATTGTCACTAACAAAAGAAAAGTTCCTAATGAGGCAATATCTACTATGCTTGCTAACTAATCTTTCAGTGGCAAGATTCCTGAGAAGCTTGGTGATCCAGGTATACCCACCATTCCTTGCTCCATAAAAAATAATTATGTCAAAACTGCCTTATGTGATCTCGGAGCAGGGGTGAGTGTTATGAATTTTTCTCTTTATAAAAGATTATGTTTAGATAAGCTAATCCCTACAGATATCTCTCTTCAGATGGCTGACAAGTCAACAGCCGTCCCGATAGGTATTTGTGAGGATGTTCCCGTTGAAGTTGCTAATTGTTTGATTCTTACAGACTTCGTTGTGCATGCCCGAGGATGGGAGCATGTCCATTATTCTTGGTAGACCTTTTCTTAACACCACAGGTGCCATTATTGATTGCAATAAAGGAAAGGTCACCTTCAACGTAGATGATAAAGAACACACAGTGTATTTTCCGAAGAAAATCGACAAAAGGCATGGCCTCAACTTGATAGAGAATATCGAGAGCGTGAAGATTGGAGAATGGGACTGTCCTCTACACGTGCACCACAAATAAAAAAACCATTATGGTGGGGACAATGTCCATTAAAGTAAAGGTGCAATGATCACTTCACAAGAGGTGAGACTTTTTGCTCTATATATCGCCGGTTTGTTGGTAAGACTTGATCAACCTTGCTAGTGAGCTTGTTTTATATAGGTAAAAAGTGGAGCTTGTTATGTTTTCATTTGCTTTAGCTTTTATTCTCCTTGATGTACCAAGTTTATAAGTTTTTGAAGCTTCACCATTCTAATCACCGCTTCAAGATTTCAGAAAGTTACGCAACCCTTTGAACTACGAAAAAATTTCAACAGGGAAGTTTTCAGAAAAATTCCAGAAAATTTAGAATAAAAATTTCCATGCCGGGAGTGACCCAGAGGCACCTGGGGCTGACCAGGGGGGCCCACCAGTGGCCCAGGCAGCCAGCTGGCGCGTCTAGCCCCCTGGCCGCGCCCACAGGGCGCCTGGGGACCACAGGTCCCATCTTCAGGTGAGTCTTCTTCCTCTCTCTCCCTTTCTTCCCCAAAACACGAGTTTTGCACCTGGAACTTGCGTTCTTCCTGCTATGAAGAGGCATAAGTTTGTTACCATGACTTCCCAGTTTGGTAACCTTGTTTATATTTTGAGATTTGAAAAGACCATTACTCGTGAGATCCGTCTACCTGCACCACTTTTGTTTGATCATACCCACATGAACGGATGGTCCTTCAACGATGTCCAGTTCGATGAGTTCATGGACCAGATATAAGATGGAGTACGAGTGTGGATCTCTCAAAAGGAATAGTAGTGTGCCCCCTTCTCTCATTTTATTTATTTTTCTCTTTTTTCTATTTTTGTATTTTATTTGATGGCATCAATGGCTCTTTCTATTTAACTCTCATTTGTCCTCTTTGGGATCTTTTGATTGTGTCCTCTTTGGGATCTTTTCCTCACTTTAGGGGCAACACTCTATATTTTACAAGAATATAGGAGATCTTTCACACTTTACAAAGGTACTCACATAAAGAAGATATAACTATCATGATGCAAATGTATGACATGAAGATCAAGTCATGAGAAGATGGATGTTGCATGGCAATGTATCTCGGAAAGGCTATGGAAATGCCTTGTAGGTAGGTATGGTGGCTGTTTTGAGGAAAGATATAAGGATGCTTATGATGACAGAGCGTATCGTGCCAAGGGTTTGGATGCACCGGCGAAGTATGCGCCAACTCTCAAGGTGAGAAAGGGCAATGCACGGTACCAAAGAGGCTAGAAAAAGTATAGGTGGGTGGAAGTGTCAACTTTCGAACTCACATTAGTCCGAAGAACTCATGAACTTATTATCGGTAACTCTTAATCTAATCAGGAGGTTCACAAAGAGACAAGTACCCCGAGGAGGAGTGTATGGGGGTTTGGTTATCCTTGCGCATCCTCGACTCATGGTACGTGAGTGTTCTCTAATATTAGAACCCTCCAGAGGTTAGTGATCCATCTAGTAGCTAGAGTTCTCAACAGGGGTTTTTGGTTTTCGAAAAACACACGGATTGCCCAAAATACGACATCTATCACTAATAGGCTCGAGCTCTTGACACCAAAAGTTCAAACATTACTCTAGTCAATACCTCAAAACTATTGCAAGTTACTACTACAAAGAGAACAACAACTTCAACTACCTACTTTCTAGTCAAGATACAAAACTCAGTGCAACAGGCAAACTCTTTAACAAGATAAAACATGCAACCTACAGAAAGTTCAACCTAAAACGAAAGAAAAGATCTAGAAAAACTAAAGCACTACAACTAAACAGAGCAACAACTAAGAAAAGAAAAAGAACAACTCACAGCTCAAAGAATAAGCATGCAAATCCTATGAGGAGTTCTAGTTCAAGCGGAGCGTGTATCTCTCCCACACAAAAAAGTAAGCTGGGATCTAACTTGTTACTACAGCAAACAAAGCAAAAAAAAACCTAGAAAAGTAAAGAGCGAGACGCTCCAAGTATAGCACACAACGCATGAAGCGATAAAAATATAGTGCAACGAGGGACGAACTGATAATTGTTGATGAAGAAGGGGATGCACGGGGGCATCCCCAAGCTTAGACGCTTGAGTCTCCTTGAATATTTATTGGGGGTGCACATGGGCATCCCCAAGCTTGAGCGTTTGACACTCCAAGATCTTCTTTCATCATCTTTCATCGCGCACTTGAAAACTTCCTTCGTACATAACTCATTGTAGACTGATTAGAGAGGTTAGTACCCAACTAAAATAATTGTTTCTCTACTGGAAATAAAGATAACCTTGAAGAGATACTGTTTCTCAAGATTTCGAACAAGTTTTTGCAAATAAAAAGCAAGCTTAAGTTTTGCAAAACGAAGAAAAGGCAAAACAGGACATAATCTGTGAAAAACAGACCAGCAAGTAAAAAAGAATTTTTTAGGGATACTTCTGCAACTCAAATAAAAAAACTCAGAACATACGCAAGTTTCGTAATTTTATAGAGCACGCTGTGTAAAAACATCAGCTCAAAAAGATGAACTGGGATTTTTCTGTCATTTTTCTAGTCACGAGGACAGAATCTGTTTTCTGGAAAGCATGTCACAACTTTTACTTCCCTTGTCGTATGAGGCTATAAAAGGCACAAAGCTTGAAAAGTAAAGATACAATGATGTTGCTACAATAGTAACAATCATCAAGACCACTAAAAACAGAAGCAAAGCAAAAAGAAAAACCTAAATTCGTTGCGGGCTGCCTCCCGAAAGCGCTTCTTTAGAGCCATTAGCTAGGCTTAAAGCAGAAGATAAAGTCTTTTCAAGTGAATAACTAGCCCGTGTGACGGACTGAAAAGGTAACTTAATCTTTTTCATACGGAAATGTTACATCCCTTTATTGAGAGGGAATTGGAATTTGATATTCCCCTCTTTCATGTCAATAACAACACCAACTGTGCGAAGAAAAGGACGTCCCAAAATAATTGGACAAGAAGGTTCACATTCAATGTCCATAATAGTGAAATCAACGGGAACATAATTGTCATTGACAATGATAAGAACATCGTCGATATTCCCCAAATGTTTCTTTACAGAAGAATCAACAAGACGAACACCAAAAGAACAAGGATCAAAAGGCATAACAGAGGTACTTGCTCCAACATCACAAAGAGCATAACAAGAAAAGTTATTCAATTTGATTTTTATCATAGGATCCCAAACATCTTCTAGCTTCCTAGGTATGGAGGCTTCTAGTCTAATCTTCTACTCCCTAACTTTGATTAGAGCATTGGTGATATGCTTTGTGAAGGCAAGATTAAGTGTGCTAGTGTGGGGGTCTCTAGACATTTTGTGTAGGAAACCAATAACTTCAGATAAAGTGCAGTTGTGAAAGTCTAGGTCACTACTATCTATCAAGGAGGTAGTGATATCATTTAGGCTCACTTGTTTGAAAGCCTCTATGTTCATAGAGGTTTCCTCATCTATGGTTGAGGTGGTAGCATCACCATTGATAGGTCCAGTGGGACTAGGGGTGTGATGGGTGCTAACTGTTTGGACATCCTCAACTACTTGGATAGCGGCTACTGTGTGGTAGGTAGGAAGGCTCTTCATTCTATCCTCTTCCTCTTTTTCTCTAGCCCATATTTATTTTAGTTTAGCCATCATCCTAATATTTTCATTGATTTGTAACTGGATAGCATTAATAGGAGTGACCTTACTCTCCTCGAGGGGAGAGGTTCTAATTTTTAACATCTCAACATCAAGGGCTAAGTTATCTACCTTCAAACAAAGATTATCTAATTTTGCTAGTATTTCTTCCACATTCTTGTTGAAGGATTTTTGGGTAGTGATAAAGTCTCTGAGCATACTCTCTAGTTCAGAGGTGGAGTTCTTGTTGCTAGGGTAGGTGTTGTTGTTCCCAGAAGTGGATGGAAACGGTCTAGGATTACTAGCAAAGTTGCTACCAAAATTACTCCTATAAGCATTGTTGTTAAAGTTGTTTCTAGCAATGAAGTTCACATCTACTTGATCCGGAGCAATCAAAGAATTGAAAGGAACATTCTGAGGATCAATAGGAGATTGCTTGGTAAGTAGAGACATGATAAGGTCAACCTTTTCATTTAGAGAGGAGATCTCCTGGACAGAATTTACCTTCTTACCAGTTGGAGATCTTTTGGTGTGCCACTGAGAGTAGTTCAGCATCATCTCATCAAGTAGATTTGTGGCAGCACCAAGTGTGGTTGACATAAAAGTTCCTCCCGCGGCCGAATCTAACTGGTTCCGCGAGGTAAAGTTCAAGCCTGCATAAAAAGTCTGGATAACCATCTAGGTACTCAGTCCATGTGTGGGGAAATTCTTGACAAGCGTCTTCATACGTTCCCATGCCCGGGCAACGTGTTCATTATCTAATTGTCTGAAATTCATAATGTTACTCCTCAATTGAATAATTTTAGTAGGGGGTAGTATTTCCCGATAAAAGCATCCTTGCACTTATCCCAAGAATCTATGCTATTCTTAGGCAAGGATTGAAACCAGATTTTAGCTTCATCCCTCAAAGAGAAAGGAAAAAGATTAAGCTTAACAATTTCACCATCTAGTTCTTTGTACTTTTGCATATCACAAAGCTCAATAAAATTATTTAAGTGCAAAGCAGCATCATCTCTAGCACCAGAGAATTGATCTTTCATAACAAGGTTCAGCAAAGCAGGTTTAATCTCATAAGAAGGTGCTGAAGTAGAAGGTGGAGCAATAGGAGTGCAGATAAAGTCAATGTTGTTGTGACTAGTGAAGTCACACAACTTGGTGTTTTCATTGGAACCCATAGTAGCAGCAGGTATTTTTGGTATTTTTGATAAGGGACACCAAAGTAAAAACTGAAAGGTAAACTAACAAGACTAAAAAGCAAAGATAAAAGATAGTGTGCAACTCCCCTATCTTGTAGACTGGAGTCCCAGGCAACGGCACCATAAATTAGCTTGATACGGTGAGGATGGTTCTCACTCCTCGTTAGTTACCCCAAGTGGAAGGTGAGATGTAGCGTAGCAGCAAATTTCCCCTATGTAGAGGATAGGGTTTATCTCCCGTAGGACTCGCAGAAATACAAGAAGGTGGTAAAGTGAACAATGGCGGCGAGGTAGCTAACTTCACCTGGACCTGCACACAGGTACAAATAACTTTGCTCCCAACGAGTACAGAGGAGTTGTCAATTCCTCGGGCCTTGCTGTTTACAAAGGATCAACGCAAGAGATAATAATAGTGGCAACTGAAAGTAAAGACTAAGGATGTAAACAATGATACGAAGATGGACCGGGGTCCCGTGGTTTTCACTAGTGATGTCTCTCTCCCAAAAGACGATAAAAGTGCTAGCGAGGTAAACAAATCACAGTTGAGCAATTGACATGATTATGAAGGCACCACAATGCTAACTATGCTGCAAAGAAAGGAAGGGCTCAAAAGCAATGGGCAGTATGCCAAGGTAAGTAGACCAAAATCCAACTGCATCTACTCCGAATCATCCACCTTGAGATATCTATCCAGAACATATCGCTGATATTAAGTTGCGAATCCCACCCAAAGTGTAAACTCAAAGCAACAGACAACTTCATTAAAAGAACTTTGCGTAAAGTAAACAATCCTTGCATCCGCGGATACAAGCACCGTTGTTTTATCCCTGGTGGCAACAGCACATCCCCTAGTCTCATGTTTCTGTCACTCAAGCTAGACATCACGGGGCTGAACCCACAATCAAGCATAACGCTCCCTCTTGGAGTTGCAACAAATCACTTGGCCAAAGTAAAATACGGCAACGGAGAACATGCAAGAATTTACTCAAGAAAAAAATATAAAAGAGAAGAACCAAATATATTACTCATCACAATCTGAACATAGTCTCATAATTCATCAGATCTCAACAAACTCAGCATAGCAAGGGCAGAAAATTACAAAGGTGCCTCGATCATGTGAGGTAGCTCACGAGGTCTCGAAAGTGGAAGCACAAAGAGTGGAGAGATAGATCACATAGCTACTGGTCACGGACCCATGGTCCATGGGGAACTACTCACGGTACATACGGGAGGCGTCCATGGCTATGGATGGTCTCCCGGAGGTGGTTCCTCCTCTCGGCAGGGTGCCGGGGCAGCTTCTCCAGGCAGCCCCGATCTAGAAACGGCGGCGGCGGCGGTACAGAGGCGAGATCGCGGAAAAGAGGTTCGTCCAAGGGGTTTCTGTCACGGGGGGTAAATATAGGTGAAGGAGGCACCAAGATGGGCCACAGGGCAGCCAGGAGCCACCCTGGCGCGGCCTAGGGTGGGGCCGCGCCAGGGACCCTTCTGAAGTCCCTGTGGTGGCCCCCCTTCCCTCCTTTGGTGTTTCCGGAAGCTTTCGTGTCGCTGATTTTTTATTTGATTTTTCCGGATGGCAATCCCTACTCCTCACATCATATCTATCATTTGGCTTTCTCTCGCCTATGATTGTCCTCATTGATGTGAGCCTTTCACACCATTTTGTCTTCCTCCTCCACTATATTCTCTCTTTGCCATCCTAAGTGTCAACTTTCTTGCTTACGCTCATCCATTGCATGAGTGCTCAAAATGTCGAAAAGGAGTGGATTATTTTGACTTGTACCTGGCTAGTGGTTTGGGGATGAGTCAAGATAAGATTCCAAAGAAGACCAAGTGTGACACTTTAGTATATTGAGTTCTCAACAATAAAAATACTTTTTCTCGTATATCCCTATCCCCTTTCTTGCACGCAAACACCATTTGGAGACATTCGAGTCACGAACAGCGAGAGCTCTTGCACCTTTATGTTCTTACGTTGCTTATTTCAATGCTAGATATAGACTCTTGCATGTTATGAATTGAATTGAATTGCATGCTTTGACTGCTTTACTTACAAAGTTCTTATATGGTTGTTAGCATGTCACCACATAAATTATGCTTGTTATCATTTACCTACTCGAGGACGATCAGGAATTAAGCTTGGGGATGTTGATACGTCCAAAACGTATCTATAATTTCTGCTTGCTCCATGCCTCTTTTGTGTGATATTGCTATGATAATGATGAACTTCCATACACTTTTGATCATATTTGGACTAACCTATTAACTCAGTGCACCCAGTGCCAGTTCCTGTTTTCTGTTGTTTTTTCTATTTCAGGTTTCCCCTTATTAAAAGTACCAGAAAAATTCCGGAAAAAATATAGGAAAAATCAGCGTACCGGAAGCTTCGCGAAGACCCCAGGAGGGGCAAGAGGGGAGCCAGGGGGCCCAGGCGGCCAGAGGGCGCGGCCAGGCCCCTGGCCGCGCCAGGGGGGGCGCCTGGAGCCCATGGCCCACCTCTGGCTGCCCCCTTTCGCCTATTTATTCCGCGTGACGAGAAACCCTCGGGGACGGAACTCTTTTCGCGATCTCTCCTCTGTTCCTCCGCCGCTGCGCTTCCAAGATGGGGAGCACCAGAAGACCTCTTCCCGGCACCCTGCCGGAGGGAGGAATCACCTCCGGGAGCTTCTCCACCACCATGGATGCTTCCCGGATATACCGTGAGTAGTCCACCTTGGACCATGGGTCCATGATCGGTAGCTATGTGATGTTCTCCTCCCCTCTTTGTTCTTCATGGATTAGACCTCGTGAGCTGCCCTACATGATCGAGGCACATATGTAATCTTTCTACTGTTGCTATGCTGAGTTTGCTGGGATCCGATGGATTATGAGATTATGTTCAGATTGTGATTGAGTTATATATTTGATTCTCTTCTTTTATATTTATGTTCTTGAGTAACTCTTGCATGTTCTCTGTTGCTGTTTATTTCTTTGGCCAAGTAGTAGGTAGTGACTCCAAGAGGGAGCCTTATGCATGATTGTGGGTTCATGCCCCCCGATGACTAGCTTGAGTGACAGAAACATGAGTCTAGGGGATGTGCTGTTGCCACAAGGGGGAAAACAACAGTGCTTGTACTTGCGGGTGCAAGGATTGTTTACTTTACGCAAGGTGGATGATTAGTGGGTAGTTGCAGATGGATTTCGGTCTACTTGTCTTGGCGTATCGCCCGTGCTTTTGAACCTCTTCCTTTCTGTTTTGCATAATTAGCATTGGTTTGCGCACATAATCCTGTCAATTGCCCAGCTGTAATTTGTTTACCTCGCATGGCTATTTTATCGTCTTTTTGGAGAGAGACATCACTAGTGAACATCATGAGATCCCGGTCCATACTTCCACCAACTTTTTACACTATCAATTTACTTTCAGTATTTACTTTTCAGTTGCTATCACTATCATTATTATCCCGTGCGTTTTATCCTTTGTAAACAACAACGCCGGAGGAATTGACAACTCCTGTGTACTCGTTGGGAGCAAAGCTCTCTGTTGTGTGTGCAGGTCCAGGCAAAGCAGGTGATTATCATAAAACGGCGCCTCACTTGCCGAACCACCTACTTGTCGACCTTGGAGTCCTACTGGAGACAATCTAAACCTTAGCATCTTCGCTAAGGGAAATTTGACGCTATCTACATCTCACCTTCCACTTGGGGTAACCAACGGGGGCGAGAAGTTATCTCGTGTATCACTTACTCGACCTGGACCTGCACACAAAAGCAAATAACTTTGCTCCCAACGAGTCAGAGAGGTTGTCAATCTCTCTGGTCTTGTTGTTTACAACGGATCAAAACGCAAGGGGAATAATGATGGTGATTGGAACGGAAAGGAAACAAAAGCAGTAAATAGTGGAGGTGTAAAAAATGGTGCAAATATGGACCGGGGTCCCATGATGTTCACTAGTGATGTCCCTCTCCCAAAAGACGATAAATAACTATGCTGGGTGAACAAATTATAGCTGGGCAATTGACATAATTATAAACGCACCGCAATGCTAATTATGCTACAAGAAAGCTAGAGGCTCAATTGTATGGGCAGTACGCCAAGACAAGTAGACCGTTTATTCATCAGCATCTACTCACTAATCATCCACCTTGAGATGTCTATCCAGAAGATCTCCCTGGTATTAAGTTGCGAGCCCCACCCAAAGTGTGAACTCAAAGCAACAGACAACTGCATTAACAAACTATGCGTAAGGTAAACAATCCTTGCAACCACGGTTACAAGCATCGTTGTTTTCTCCCTGCTGGCAATAGCACATCCCCTAGTCTCATGTTTCTGTCACTCAAGAGAGACATCGGGGGCATGAACCCACAATCATGCATAACGCTCCCTCTTGGAGTTCCAATATATTACTTGGCCAAAGCAATAAAAAGCAACGGAGAACATGCAAGAATACTCATGAACTAAAACATCAAAGGTAAACCAAATATATTACTCATCACAATCTGAACATAATCTCATAATTCATCGGATCGCAGCAAACACAACATAGCAATAGAAGAACTAATACAAAGATGACTTGATCATGTAGGGCAACTCATAAGGGCTAAGAATTGAGGCGCAAGATTGGAGAGAAAACATCACATAGCTACTGGTCATGGAACCATGGTCCAAGGTGGACTACTCATCCAGGAAGCACTCATGGTGGTGGAGAAGCTCTCGGAGATCAATCCTCCCTCCGACAGGGTGCCGGGACAGGGTCTTCTGGCGATCCCGATCTCGGGACCGCGGCGGCGGAACAGTGGTGAAAATTGCGTGACGGAGAACCTTTAAAAAGTTTTTAGGTATTGGGGTAAATATAGGCGGAAGGAGGGCACCGGGGGAGGCCTGTCCCCACCAGGCGAGTCCGTGGCGCGTCCTTCCCCCTGGCCCACGCCAGGTGGCCGCCTAGGAGGGGGGCCAGCCCCCTTCGGCTCCTCTTCGGTCTTCTGGATGCTTCCGGACTGCTGTTTTTTATACTCCCTCCGATCCATAATAAGTGTCGCTTATCTATTACAAAGTTTATACTAGCTTAGTACCAAATGAGCGACACTTACTATTGATCGGAGGGAGTATACTTTTTCTGGATTTTTTCGAGAACTTTAAATATTTGGAAATACCTGCAATGTACGGACAACAAGAGACAGAAACTGGCACTAGGGCACTGAGTTAGTAGCTTAGTCCAAATATGTGGAAAAATTTATGAAAGTGTAGAAAAACATGTAGCAAAGTCACTCATATAAGCATGGAACAAGAAAAAAATATAGATATGTTTGGGACGTATCAACATCCCCAAGCTTAATTCCTTCTCATCCTCGAGCAGGTAAATGATAACAAAGATAATTTCTGTGGTGACAAGCTACCAAAATATGAACTTTAAAGTATAGCAAGTAAGGTATGTGATTCAAGTCAAGTCAATAACAAGCAAGAATCTATATCTAGTATTGAAACTAGCAAAGTAAGAACATAAAGGTGCAAGAGTTCTCGATGTCCGTGACTCAAAAATCTCCAAATGGTGTTTGCATGCAAGAAGTGGGAGATTGGTTTAGAGCATAAAACTACTATATAGTTTAGTTGAGAACTCAATCTACTAAAACTTCACACTTGGTCTCCTTCGAAATCTTATTTTGACTCGTCCCCAGACCACTAGTCAGTCACAAGTCAAACTGATCCTCTCCCTTTCGACTTTGAGCACTTATGAAATGAATGAGCGCAAGCAAGATATGTTGGCACTTAGGATGGAGAATAGAATAAATGAGGACAATCATAGGAGAGTGAAAGAAAAATGATAGATATGATGTGAGGAGTAGGGATTTCCATGCAACGGATGCACATATGATACGGTGAGGAAGATAGTTGTATCACTTCTCGTTGGTTGCCCCAAGTGGAAGGTGAGATGTAGCGTAGCAGCAAATTTCCCTTAGCAAAGATGCTAAGGTTGAGGATCGACCAGTAGGACTCCAAGATCAACAAGAAGGTGGTAAAGTGAACAATGACACCGTTCATAATCACAAGATTGCTTACTTCACCTGGACCTGCACACACAGCAAATAACTTTGCTCCCAACGAGTACAGAAGAGTTTTCAATTCCTCCGTCCTTGCTGTTTACAAAGGATTAACGCAGGAGATAATAATAGTTGCAACAGAAAGTAAAGATTGAAAGTAAATTGAGGGTGTAAACAATGGTGGAAATATGGACCGAGGTCCCATGACGTTCACTAGTGATGTCTCTCTCCCAAAAGACGATAAAAGTGCCAGCGAGGTAAACAAATCACAGCTGGGCAATTGACAGGATTATAAACGCACTGCAATGCTAACTATGCTACAAAAGAAAGGAAGAGGCTCAAAAGCAATGGGCGGTTCGCCAAGGTAAGTAGATCGAAATCCATCTGCATCTACTACGAATCATCCACCTTGAGATATCTATCCAGAACATCTCGCTGGTATTAAGTTGCGAATCCCACCCAAAGTGTAAACTCAAAGCAACAGACAACTGCATTAAAAGTACTTTGCGTAAAGTAAACAATCCTTGCACCCGCAGGTATAAGCACCGTTGCTTTATCCCTGGTGGCAACAACACATCCCCTAGTCTCATGTTTCTATCACTCAAGCTAGACATCAGGGGGCTGAACCCACAATCAAGCATAACGCTCCCTCTTGGAGTTGCAACAAATCACTTGTCCAAAGCGAAATACAGCAACAGAGAACATGCAATAATTAACTCAAGAACACAAATATAAAATAGAACCAAATATATTACTCATCACAATCTAAACATAGTCTCATAATCCATCAGATCCCAGCAAACTCAGCATAGCAACGCAGAAAATTACAAAGGTGCCTCGATCATGTGAGGCAGCTCACGAGGTCTCGAAAGTGGAAGAATAAAGAGGGGAGGAGAACATCACATAGCTACTGGTCATGGACCCATGGTCCAAGGGGGACTACTCACAGCACATCCGGGAGGCGTCCATGGTGATGGATGATCTCCCGGAGGGGGTTCCTCCTTCCGGCAGGGTGCCGGGGCAGCTTCTCCTTGCAACCCCGATCTTGAAACGGCGGCGACGGCGGTATAGAGAGGAGAACGGGGATAGCAGATCGATATTAGATGTTTCCTCCGCGGGCACTAAATATAGGCCAAGGGGGGCACCGAGGGGGGCCACAGGGCATCCAGGAGGGTGGCCGGCGCGCCCTAGGGGGGGGCGCCAGGGACCCTCCTGGGGCCCTGGTGGGTCCACTCCCTTCCTTCCTTGGTTCCTCGGGAAGCTTCCGGGACGCTGATTTTTTTATATATTTTTTTCTGAAATTTATTTGGCACTTTTAATGGTCGGAAAACCCGAAATATAAAAATAGCAGAAAACAGGAACTGGCAACTGGGTTCACTGAGTTAATAGGTTAGTCCAAATATGATCAAAAGTGTATGAAAGTTCAAGCAAAACATGGCAAAGTCACACAAATCATGCATGGAGCAAGCAGAAACTATAGATACGTTTGGGGCGTATCAACATCCCAAGCTTAATTCCTACTCATCCTCGAGTAGGCAAATGATAACAAGCATAATTTCTGTGGCGACATGACACACAACCATATAAGGACTTTTAAGTAAATCAATCAAAGCATGCAATTCAATTCAAGTCTTAACAAACAAGAGTCTATATTAGCATTGACACAAGCAACAAAAGAAGAAAGGGTGCATGAGCTCTCGCTGTCCGTGACTCCTTTGGATTCTTATCTTGACTCGTCCCCAGACCACTAGCCAGGTACAAGTCAAGCTGATCCACTCCCTTTCGATATTTTGAGCACTTATGCAATGGATGAGCCTGAGCAAGAAAGTTGATACCTAAAAGGGGAAACAGAAAGAAGGTGGAGGAGGAAGACAAAAAAGGTGTGAAAGGCTCACATCAATGAGGACAACTGATACGTCCAAAACGTATCTATAATTTCTGCTTGCTCGATGCCTCTTTTGTGTGATATTGCTATGATATTGATGAACTTCCATACACTTTTGATCATATTTTGACTAACCTATTAACTCAGTGCACCCCAGTGCCAGTTCCTGTTTTCTGCTGTTTTTCTATTTCAGGTTTCCCCCTTATTAAAAGTACTAGAAAAATTCCGGGAAAAATATAGGAAAAATCAGCGTACGGGAAGCTTCGCGAAGAGCCCGAGAGGATCCAGAGGGGAGCCAGGGGGGCCTCAGGCGGCCAGAGGGCGCGACCCCACCCCTGGCCCACCTCTGGCTGCCCCCTTTCGCCTATTTATTCCCCATGACGAGAAACCCTCGAGGACAGAACCCTTTTTCGCGATCTCTCCTCTGTTACGCTGCTGTCGCGCTTCCAAGATCGGGAGCACCAGACGAACTCTTCTCGGCACCCTGCCGGAGGGAGGAATCACCTCCCAGAGCTTCTCCACCACCATGGATGCTTCCCGAATGAACCGTGAGTAGTCCACCTTGGACAATGGGTCTATGATCAGTAGCTATGTGATGTTCTCCTCCCCTCTTTGTTCTTCATGGATTAGACCTTGTGATCTGCCCTACATGATCGAGGCACTTATGTAATATTTCTGTTGTTGCTATGTTGAGTTTGCTGGGATCCGATGGATTATGAGATTATGTTCAGATTGTGATTGAGTTATATATTTGATTCTCTTCTTTTATAGTTTTGTTCTTGAGTAATTCTTGCATGTTCTCCGTTGCTGTTTATTGCTTTGGCCAAGTAGTAGGTAGTGACTCCAAGAGGGAGCGTTATGCATGATTGTGGGTTCATGCCCCCCGATGACTAGCTTGAGTGACAGAAACATGAGTCTAGGGGATGTGTTGTTTCCACAACGGGGAAAACAACGGTGCTGGTACTTGCGGGTGCAACGATTTTTTACTTTACGCAAAGTTCTTTAATGCAGTTGTCCGTTGCTTTGAGTTTACACTTTGGGTGGGATTCGCAACTTAATACCAGCGAGATGTTCTGGGTAGATATCTCAAGGTGGATGATTAGTGGGTAGATGCAGATGGATTTCAGTCTACTTGTCTTGGCGTACCGCCCGTGCTTTTGAGCCTCTTCCTTTCTTCATAGCATAATTAGCATTGGTTTGCGCACATAATCCTGTCAATTGCCCAGCTGTAATTTTTTTACCTCTCATGGCTATTTTATCATCTTTTGGGAGTGTGACATCACTAGTGAACATCATAGGACCCCGGTCCATATTTATACTACTGTTTACACCTTCAATTTACTTTCAGTATTTACTTTTACGCAGCTATCACTATAATTATTATCCCGTGCGTTTTATCCTTTGTCAACAAGGCCGGAGGAATTGACAACTCCTCTGTACTCGTTGGGAGCAAAGCTATCTGTTGTGTGTGCAGGTCCAGGTGAAGTAAGCAACCTTAGGTTGTAAACGGCGCCATTGTTCACTTCACCACATACTTGTATCTGTTGGAGTCCTACGGGAGACGATCTTTTCAATCTTGGTATCTTTACCATGGGAAATTTTCCGCTACGCTACATCTCACCTTCCACTTGGGGTAACCAACGAGGAGCGAGAAGTATCTCGTGTATCAACAACCATAGGAGAGAGAGGACCATATGATAGATATGATGTGAGGAGTAGGGATTGCCATGCAACGGATGCACATGTGAGCTAAAATCTCTCCAAGGGAACTAGTGGGGGTGCATCCAACTTGCTTGCTCAAGAAGACCTAGAGCTAGTTTGAGGAGGCTCATCATTGGAATATACAAGCCAAGTTCTATAGTGTGAAGGGTCCCCACATAGCTATATGCATGATGATGATCTCTATGGAGTACACGGGATAGAAGATGACGTACTAGTGTGGATCTCTCAAAAGGAATAGTAGTATGCCCCCTTCTCTCTTTTTATTTTTTTCTCTTTTTCTCTTTTTATTTTTATTTTTTTGGTGGCCTCAATGGCTCTTTCTATTTAACTCTCATTTGTCCTCTTTGGGATCTTTTGATTTTGTCCTCTTTGGGATCTTTTCCTCACTTTAGGGGAAATACTCTATATTTTACAAGAATATAAGAGATCTTTCACACTTTACAAAGGTACTCACATAAAGAAAATGTAACTATCAGGATGCAAATGTATGCCTCTGCCAGGATAGCAGGATATGCAATGATACTAGCGCGTCATGTAGCAATGATTAGGGCAAGGCCGAACTAGCATGCGGCTCATCGATCAAGCAAGTAGCATGTATGACATGAAGATCAAGTCATGAGAATGTGGATGTTGCATGGCAATGTATGTCGGAAAGGCTATGGAAATTCCTTGTAGGTAGGTATGGTGGCTGTTTTGAGGAAAGATATAAGGAGGTTTATGATGACAGAGCGTATCATGCCAAGGGTTTGGATGTACCGGCGAAGGTGGACGCCAACTCTCGGAGTGAGAAGGAGGCAATGCACGGCACAGAAGAGGCTAGCAAAATATGGGTGGTGGAAGTGTCAACTTTTGAATACTCACATTAGTCCGAAGAACTCATGCACTTATTATCGGTAACTCTCAATCTAATCAGGAGGTTCACAAAGAGACAAGTACCCCGAGGAGGAGTGTATGGGGGTTTGGTTATCCTTTCGCATCCTCGACTCATGGTACGTGAGTGTACTCTAATATTCGAACCCCCCAGAGGTTAGCGATCCATCTAGTAGCTAGAGTTCTCAACAGGGGTTTTGGTTTTCGAAAATCACACGGATTGCCCAAAATACGGCATCTATCACTAATAGGCTAAAGCTCTTGACACCATAAGTTCAAACATTACTCTACTCAATACCTCAAAACTATTGCAAGTTACTACTTGATGGCTTCTCGCCCCTCGTTGGTTACCCCAAGTGGAAGGTTTGAGATGCAGTGCAACAGCAAGTTTCCCTCGGTGAAGATACCAAGGTTATCGAACCAGTAGGACTCAGGAGATACAAGTAGGTGGCAACGTCGCCAGAAATTGCTTCCTGACTAGGGTTTTGTCGTGGACCTGCACACAACAACAAATAACTTTGCTCCCAACGAGTACAGAGGAGTTGTCAATTCCTCCGGCCTTGTCGTTTGCAAAGGATCAATGCAAGAGATAAAAGGTGCAAAGTAAAGTAAAAGCTGAAAGTAAATTGAGGGTGTGAACAATAATGTGAAGATGGACCGGGGTCCCGTGATTTTCACTAGTGATGTCTCTCTCCCAAAAGACGATAAAAGTGCTAGCGAGGTAAACAAATCACAGTTGGGCAATTGACAGGATTATGAAGGCACCGCAATGCTAACTATGCTGCAAAGAAAGGAAGGGCTCAAAAGCAATGGGCAGTACACCAAGGTAAGTAGACCGAAATCTATCTGCATCTACTACGAATCATCCACCTTGAGATAGCTATCCAGAACATCTCGTTGGTATTAAGTTGCGAATCCCACCCAAAGTGTAAACTCAAAGAAACAGACAACTGCATTAAAAGAACTTTGCGTAAAGTAAACAATCCTTGCACCCGCAGGTACAAGCACCGTTGTTTTATCCCTGGTGGCAAGAACACATACCCCTAGTCTCATGTTTCTGTTACTCAAGCTAGACATCAAGGGGCTGAACCCACAATCGAGCATAACGCTCTCTCTTGGAGTTGCAAATAAAATACTAGGCCAAAGCAAATACCGCAACGGAGAACATGAAAGAATTTACTCAAGAACAAAATATAAAAGAGAAGAACCAAATATATTACTCATCACAATCTGAACATAGTCTCATAATCCATCAGATCCCAACAAACTCAGCATAGCAACAGCAGAAATTACATAGATGCCTCGATCATGTGAGGCAGCTCACGAGGACTCGAAAGTGGAAGCACAAAAGGGGGAGAGATTCATCACATAGCTACTGGTCACAGACCCATGGTCCAAGGGGGACTACTCACGGTACATACGGGAGGCGTCCATGGCTATGGATGGTCTCCCGGAGGGGGTTCCTCCTCCCGGCAGGGTGCCGGGGCAGCTTATCAAGGCAGCCCCGATCTTGAAACGGCGGCGGCGGTACAGAGGGGAGTTCGCGAGAAAGAGATCGATATTAGGGGTTTCCACCCCGAGGGGTAAATATAGGCGAAGGGGGCATCGAGGGGACCCACGAGGTAGTCAGGAGGGTCCCTGGTGCGACCAAGGGTGGGGCCGCGCCACCTGCCCTCCTGGCTGCCTGGTGGTGCCCCCCTTCCCTCTCTTGGTGATTCCGGAAGCTTCTGTTGCGCTGATTTTTTATATATTTTTTCCGGAATTTTTGGAGCACTTTTAATGGCCGGAAAACCTGAAATACAAAAACAGCAGAAAACAGAAACTGGCAACTGGGTGCACTGAGTTAATAGGTTAGTCCAAATAGGTTCAAAAGTGTATGAAAGTTCGAGCAAAACATGGCAAAGTCACACAAAACATGCATGGAGCAAGCAGAAATTATAGATACGTTTGGGACGTATCAACATCCCCAAGCTTAATTCCTGCTCGTCCTCGAGTAGGTAAATGATAACAAGCATAATTTCTGTGGTGACATGCCACACAACCAAATAAGGACTTTTAAGTAAAGCAATCAAAGCATGCAATTCAATTCAAGTCTTAACAAGCAAGAGTCTATATTAGCATTGACACAAGCAACAAAAGAACAAAGGGTGCAAGAGCTCTCTCTGTCCGTGACTCGAATGTCTCCAAATGTGTTTGCGTGCAAGCAAGGGACTGGGAAGAAAGAGAAAAAGGTTGTTGAGAACAACTATCTACTAAAGTTTCACACTTGGTCTCCTTTGGATTCTTATCTGGACTCGTTCCCAGACCACTAGCCAGGTACAAGTCAAACTGATCCACACCCTTTCGATATTTTGAGCACTCATGCAATGGATGAGCGTGAGCAAGAAAGTTGACACCTAAAAGGCGAAACAGAAAGAAGGTGGAGGAAGAAGACAAAAAGGTGTGAAAGGCTCACATCAATGAGGACAATCATAGGCGAGAGAAGGCCATACAATAGATATGATGTGAGGAGTAGGGATTGCCATACAATGGATGCACATGTGAGCTAAGAGCTCTCCAAGAAAACTAGATGGGGTGCATCTAGCTTGCTTGCTCAATAAGACCTAGAGCTCGTTTGAGGAGGCTCATCATTGGAATATACAAGCCAAGTTCTATAGTGTGAAGGGTCCCCACATAGCTATATGCATGATGATGATCTCTATGGAGTACAAGGGATAGAAGATGAAGTACTAGTGTGGATCTCTCAAAAGGAATAGTAGTATGCCCCCTTCTCTCCTTTTCTCTTTTTTTTTAATTTTTTTGGTGGCCTCAATGGCTCTTTCTAGTTAACTCTCATTTGTCCTCTTTGGGATCTTTTGATTTTGTCCTCTTTGGGATCTTTTCCTCACTTTAGGGGAAATACTCTATATTTTACAAGAATATAGGAGATCTTTCACACTTTACAAAGGTACTCACATAAAGAAAATGTAACTATCATGATGCAAATGTATGCATCTGCCAGGGTAGCAGGATATGCAATGATACTAACGCGTCATGTAGCAATGATTAGGGCAAGGCCCAACTAGCATGCGGCTCATCGATCAAGCAAGTAGCATGTATGACATGAAGATCAAGTCATGAGAAGGTGGATGTTGCATGGCAATGTATCTCGGAAAGGATATGGAAACGCCTTGTAGGTAGGTATGGTGGCTGTTTTGAGGAAAGATATAAGGAGGCTTTTGATGATAGAGCGTATCATGCCAAGGGTTTGGATGCACCGGCGAAGTATGCGCCAACTCTCGAGGTGAGAAAGGGCAATGCACGGTACCGAAGAGGCTATAAAAAGTATAGGTGGGTGGAAGTGTCAACCTTCGAATACTCACATTAGTCCGAAGAACTCATGCACTTATTATCGGTAACTCTCAATCTAATCAGGAGGTTCACAAAGAGACAGGTACCCCGAGGAGGAGCGTATGGGGGTTTGGTTATCCTTGCGCATCCTCGACTCATGGTACGTGAGTGTACTCTAATATTCGAACCCTCCAGAGGTTAGTGATCCATCTAGTAGCTAGAGTTCTCAACAGGGGTTTTTTGGTTTTCGAAAACACACGGATTGCCCAAAATACGACATCTATCACTAATAGGCAAGAGCTCTTGACACCATAAGTTCAAACATTACTCTAGTCAATACCTCAAAACTATTGCAAGTTACTACTACAAAGAGAACATCAACTTTAACTACCTACTTCTAGTCAAGACACAAAACTCAGTGCAACAGGCAAACTCTCTAACAAGATAAAACATGCAACCTATATAAATTTCAACCTAAGAAAAAATAAAAGCTCTAGAAAAACTAAAGCACTACAACTAAACAGAACAACAGCTAAGAAAAGAAAAAGAACAACTCACAGCTAAAAGAATAAGCATGCAAAATCCTATGATGAGTTCTAGTTCAAGCGGAGCGTGAATCTCTCCCACACAAAAGAGTAAGTTAGGGTATAACTTGTTACTACAGCAAAGAAAGCAAAAGAAAACTAAAAACAAAACCTAAGAGCAAGACGCTCCAAGAATAGCACATAACGCAAGAAGTGATAAAAATATAGTGCAACGAGAGACGAACTGATAATTGTTGATGAAGAAGGGGATGCACGGGAGCATCCCCAAGCTTAGACGCTTGAGTCTCCTTGAATATTTATTGGGGGTGCACATGGGCATCCCCAAGCTTGAGCATTTGACACTCCTGAATCTTCTTTCATCATCCTCCATCGCGCACTTGAAAACTCCCTTCATACATAACTCATTGTAGGCTGATTAGAGAAGTTAGTACCCTAATAAAATAATTTTCTCTTACTGGTAATAAATATAATCTTGAAGAGCTAATGTTTCTCAAGATTTCCAAAAAGTTTTTGCAAATAAAAAGCAAGCTTAAGGTTTGCAAAAGTAAGGAGAGACAAAACGTGGCAGAATCTGTGAAAAACAGAACAGCAGATAGAAAAGAATTTTTTAGGGATACTTATGCAACTCAAATCAAAAAACTCAGAACATACGCAAGTTTCGTAATTGTATAGAGCACGCTGTGTAAAATTTCAGCTCAAAAAGATGAACTGGGATCTTTTTCATGGTTTTTCTAGTCACGAGGACAGAATCTGTTTTCTGGACAGCATGTCACAACTTTCACTTCCCTTGTCATATGAGGCTATAAAAGGCAGAAGGCTTGAAAAGTAAAGATACAATGATGTTGCTACAGTAGTAACAATCATCAAGACCACTAAGAACAGAAGAAAAACAAAAATAAAAACCTAAATTCGTTGCGGGCTGCCTCCTGAAAGCGCTTCTTTAGAGCCATTATCTAGGCTTAAAGCAGAAGATCAAGTTGCATCTATTGAACCATCATCATGATCATCAAAAAGCTCTTCAATAGTACAACTAGTCTTAATGGGTTTCTCAAATAAAGGACGAATTAAAATGCTTCTTGGAATAAAATCAAAAGGAGGGAAATCAATTGGAGTTTCATTAAAGTTAAAGATAGGTGTCTCCTCCAAAGTTTTCACCGTTTCAACTCTCTTGGCACTGTGTGTGCTAGCTTTAGCTCGGGGAACCTTGGGTACGTAAACGGACTTAGGTTCCTTCTTTGCTGGAGTTTAATCCTTTTTGGTTTTGATTGAGGAAAAGGTAGTTCCTAAAGTTTCAATAACTTCCTCAATCTTTTCTATACTAGAAGACTTTTCATCAAGGGATTTGATAGTCTCCAAAGGTTTGACATTTTTCTGCATGGAATTATCTAGCCTATTCAAATTCCCTTAAATCTTAAGATCCAACTCATTCACCCTATCAATACTTGGCATCTCTAGCTCTATTTTTCAAGTTTTCTCATAATGTGAGCTAAAGTAATGTCCTCCTTAATACTAACAATGGGGAGACTTCCAACAAGATTTTCAATAACATTAAGGGCTTCCCAAACCGAGGCCTCTATGAAGTTCCCATTGATAGCAGTGTCTAAAAGAAACCTATTCCAAGAAGTAATCCCAACATAAAAATTTCTAAGCAGGATAGTAGTGGATTGCTTCTTGGTGGCTCTTTTTTGAGAATCATTAATTCTATACCAAGCATCTTTCAAACTTTCACCACCTCTTTGAGTAAAGGTAAGCACTTCTGCCTCACCAAAGGCAAAAGGACCAGCCATAGTGGTAACTACCTACAAGGTAACAGGTGTTTTTGGTATTTTTGATTAAGGACACAAAAGTAAAAACTGAAAGGTAAACTAACAAGACTAAAAAGCAAAGGTAAAAGATAGTGTGCAGCTCCCCTATCTTTTAGACTTGAGTCCCCGGCAACGGCGCCAGAAATTTGCTTGATGGCTTCTCGCCCCTCGTTGGTTACCCCAAGTGGAAGGTTTGAGATTCAGTGCAGCAGCAAGTTTCCCGTGATTTTCACTAGTTATGTCTCTCTCCCAAAAGAAGATAAAAGTTCTAGCGAGGTAAACAAATCACAGTTGGGAAATTGACAGGATTATGAAGGCACCGCAATGCTAACTATGCTGCAAAGAAAGGAAGGGCTCAAAAGCAATGGGCAGTACGCCAAGGTAAGTAGACCGAAATCCATCTGCATCTACTACGAATCATCCACCTTGAGATATCTATCCAGAACATCTTGCTGGTATTAAGTTGCGAATCCCACCCAAAGTGTAAACTCAAAGAAACAGACAACTGCATTAAAAGAACTTTGCGTAAAGTAAACAATCCTTGCACCCGCAGGTACAAGCACCGTTGTTTTATCCCTGGTGGCAACAACACATCCCCTAGTCTCATGTTTCTGTTACTCAAGCTAGACATCAAGGGGCTGAACCCACAATCGAGCATAACGCTCTCTCTTGGAGTTGCAAATAAAATACTTGGCCAAAGCAAATACCGCAACGGAGAACATGCAAGAATTTACTCAAGAACAAAATATAAAAGAGAAGAACCAAATATATTACTCATCACAATCTGAACATAGTCTCATAATCCATCAGATCCCAAAAAACTCAGCATAGCAATAGCAGAAATTACATAGATGCCTCGATCATGTGAGGCAGCTCACGAGGACTCGAAAGTGGAAGCACAAAAGGGGGAGAGATTCATCACATAGCTACTGGTCACGGACCCATGGTCCAAGGGGGACTACTAACGGTACATATGGGAGGCGTCCATGGCTATGGATGGTCTCCCGGAGGGGGTTCCTCCTCCCGGCAGGGTGCCAGGGCAGCTTCTCCAGGCAGCCCCGATCTTGAAACGGCGGCGGCGGCGGTACAAAGGGGAGTTCGCGAGAAAGAGATCGATATTAGGGGTTTCCACCCCGAGGGGTAAATATAGGCGAAGGGGGCATCGAGGGGACCCACGAGGCAGTCAGAAGGGTCCCTGGCGCGGCCCAGGGTGGGGCCGCGCCACCTGCCCTCCTGGATGCCTGGTGGTGGCTCCCCTTCCCTCTCTTGGTGATTCCGGAAGCTTCTGTTGCGCTGATTTTTTATATATTTTTCCCGGAATTTTTGGAGCACTTTTAATGGCCGGAAAACCTGAAATACAAAAACAGCAGAAAACAGAAACTGGCAACTGGGTGCATTGAGTTAATAGGTTAGTCCAAATAGGTTCAAAAGTGTATGAAAGTTCGAGCAAAACATGGCAAAGTCACACAAAACATGCATGGAGCAAGCAGAAATTATAGATACATTTGGGACGTATCACTACTACAAAGAGAATAGCAACTTCAACTACTTATTATCGGTAACTCTCAATCTAATCAGGAGGTTTCACAAAGAGACAAGTACCCCGAGGAGGAGTGTATGGGGGTTTGGTTATCCTTGCGCATCCTCGACTCATGGTACGTGAGTGTACTCTAATATTCGACCCCTCAGAAGACTAATGATCCATCTAGTAGCTAGAGTTCTCAACTAATTTGTAGGTTTTTTAAAATAAACACGGATTGCCCAAAATACGACATCTATCACTAATAGGCTAAAGCTCTTGACACCAAAAGTCCAAACATTACTCAAAACAATAACTCAAAACTTTTGCAAGTTACTACTACAAAAGAATAGCAACCTTAATTACCTACTTCAAGTCAAGACACAAAACTCAGTGCAACAGGCAAATTCTCTAAACAAGATAAACATGAAAACTCAAGACAGTTCCAGCAACAAACTAAACAAAAGGTCTTTAAAAAGATAAGCATGGAAGCTAAGAGCAAAACATGACAGTAGCTACGAAAAAGATAAAGAACACACACAGCAAAGAAAAGCAGGAAAAGGTCCTATGTTGTGTTCTAAAATTTGGAAGTGGAGCGTGTTTCTCTCCCACAAAGAGAAATCTGGGTTCTAACTTGTTATGAACTACAAGAAAAGCTAAAGAAAACTAAAAACAAAACCTAAGAGCGAGACGCTCCAAGAATAGCACATAACGCATGAAGTGATAAAAATATAGTGAAACGAGAGACGAAATGATAATTGTTGATGGAGAAGGGGATGCACGGGGGCATCCCCAAGCTTAGACGCATGGGTCTCCTTGAATATTTCTTGGGGATGCATGGGGGCATCCCCACGCTTGAACGCTTGACACTTCTTAATCTTCTTTCATCATCTTCCCTCGCACACTTGAAAACTCCCTTCATACATAACTCATCATAATCTGATTAGCGACGTTAGTACCCATAACAAAATAATTTTTCTCTACTGGAAATAAAGATAATCTTGAAGAGCTACTGTTTCTCAAGATTTACAAAAGGTTTTTGCAAATAAAAAGCAAGCTTAAGGTTTGCAAAACAAAGAAAAGGCAAAACATGGCAGAATCTGTGAAAAACAGACCAGCAGGTAGTAAATATTTTTTTAGGGATACTTCTGCAACTCAAATAAAAAAACTCAGAACATACGAAAGTTTCGCAATTGTATAGAGAACGCTGTGTAAAAATTTTAGCTCAAAAAGATGAACTGGTATTTTTCTCTAATTTTTCTAGTCACGAGGACAGAATCTGTTTTCTGGACAGCATGTCACAACTTTCACTTCCCTTGTCGTATGAGGCTATAAAAGGCACAAAGCTTGAAAAGTAAAGATACAATGATGTTGCTACAGTAGTAACAATCATCAAGACCACTAAAAACAAAAGAATAAGAAAAGGAAATCCTAAATTCGTTGCGGGCTGCCTCCCGAAAGCGCTTCTTTAAAGCCATTTGCTAGGCTTAATGCAATTAGAAGGAATCAAAGATAATTATAATAATCGGAGTTGTAATATGATTCAAATGGTTCCTCAACAAGTTCATCCTTGTTTCTTTTAGGAAAGGGGTACACACCTTTTGCCTTCCCGCGTACGCGTATTTGTCCCTTACCTATATCAATGAAGCCTTTCATGGCTCCGAGGAAATCCCTCCCAAGCACTATGTTTCCTTGGTTTGGCTTCATGACAAAGAAATCAACCATTGCAATCCCTTTAAGGAATGCCACTGGTACATCTTTTATCCTTCCCTGTATCTCAGAAATATCTCCATTAGCATGTTCATGATAGGATGATAATTTGTCCATGTTAAATTTTAAAGAATCATAAACAACTTTTGGCATAGTAGAAACCATAAATCCAATGTCATAAAAGGCAAGGAAGTCTTGGTTAGAGATGCTAATTCTAAAAAAGGGTTCCCAGTCACCATCTATCTCATAAACATCTATCTTATTTGGCTGGGGTTTCTTTGCCTTTTTCAAGTCTAGAGCGTCCAACCTCTTTTCAATAGTAGCAAGTCTATCTATAACAGTATCAAAGCTATGATCATAAACAAAGTAACTAAATAGACCATGTATAATTTCAAGAGCTCTAGCTTCAGCTATAATATCAAGAGAGTGCTTGCACCATCTAAAAAGACCATGGAAAATTTTTGTAAGCGCAATTTTTATAGGGATCCAAGGCATAATTCTCCTATGTGCATCAGAAATTCTATCCCAAGCCTTCTTCATATTTTCTCCATCCCTTTGATGGAAGTCTAAGACCTCAGACTCCCTCAAGGCACCAAATCCTAACATGCTTGACTAAACAGAAAGGATAACTAAAGGCAAGATAACTATTTATTTTTATTTTTGATAAAAGACACTAAAGCAAAAACTGAAAGGTAAACTAACAAGACTAAAAAGCAAAGATAAAAGATAGTGTGCAACTCCCCTATCTTAAAGAGTGAGTCCCCGACAACGGCGCCAGAAATTTTCTTGATACACGAGATACTTCTCGCTCCTCGTTGGTTACCCCAAGTGGAAGGTGAGATGTAGCGTAGCGGCAAATTTCCATTGGTAAAGATACCAAGGTTGAAAAGATCGTCTCCCGTAGGACTCCAACAGATACAAGAAGGTGGAGAAGTGAACAATGGTGCCGTTCACAACTAAAGGTTGCTTACTTCACCTGGACCTGCACACACAACAGATAGCTTTGCCCCCAACGAGTACAGAGGAGTTGTCAATTCCTCCGGCCTTGTTGTTTACAAAGGATAGAACGCATGGGATAATAATGATAGTGATAGCTACGGAAAAGTAAATACTGAAAGTAAATTGAAGGTGTAAACAGTGTTGGTAATATGGACCTGGGTCCTATGATGTTCACTAGTGATGTCTCTCTCCCAAAAGACGATAAAATAGCCATGCGAGGTAAACAAATTACAGCTGGGCAATTGACAGGATTATGTGCGCAAACCAATGCTAATTATGCTATGCAGAAAGGAAGAGGCTCAAAAGCATGGGCGGTACTCCAAGACAAGTAGACCGAAATCCATCTCCATCTACCCACTAATCATCCACCTTGAGATATCTATCCAGAACATCTCGCTGGTATTAAGTTGAGAATCCCACCCAAAGTGTAAACTCAAAGAAACAGAGAACTGCATTAAAGAACTTTGCGTAAAGTAAACAATCCTTGCACCCGCAAGTACAAGCACCGTTGTTTTCCCCCTTGTGGCAACATCACATCCCCTAGACTCATGTTTCTGTCACTCAAGCTAGTCATCGGGGGGCATGAACTCACAATCATGCATAACGCTCCCTGTTGGAGTCACTACCTACTACTTTGCCAAAGCAATAAACAGCAACAGAGAACATGCAAGAATTACTCAAGATCATAAATATAAAAGAGTAGAATCAAATATATAACTCAATCACAATCTGAACATAATCTCATAATCCATCGGATCCCAGCAAACTCAGCATAGCAACAACAGAAAGATTGCATATGTGCCTCGATCATGTAGGGCAGCTCACGAGGTCTAATCCATGAAGAACAAAGAGGGGAGGATAACATCACATAGCTACTGATCATAGACCCATGGTCCAAGGTGGACTACTCACGGTTCATCCGGGAAGCATCCATGGTGGTGGAGAAGCTCCCGGAGGTGATTCCTCCCTCCGGCAGGGTGCCGGGAAGAGGTCTTCTGGTGCTCCCGATCTTGGAAGCGCGGCGCCGGCGGAACAGAGGAGAGATCGCGAAAAAGGGTTCCGTCCCCGAGGGTTTCTCGTCACGGGGAATAAATAGGCAAAAGGGGGCAGCCAGAGGTGGGACAGGGGCTCCAGGCACCCCCTGGCGCGGCCAGGGGCCTGGCCGCGCCCTTTGGCCGCCTGGGGGCCCCTGGCTCCCCTCTGGCCCCTCCCGGGCTCTTCACGAAGCTTCCGGTACGCTGATTTTTCCTATATTTTTCCCGGATTTTTTCTGGTACTTTTAATAAGGGGGAAACCCGAAATAGGAAAACAGCAGAAAACAGGAACTGGCACTGGGGTGCACTGAGTTAATTGGTTAGTCCAAATATGATCAAAAGTGTATGGAAGTTCATCAATATCATAGCAATATCACACAAAAGAGGCATGGAGCAAGCATAAATTATAGATACGTTTTGGACGTATCAACATCTTGTGTAGGAAACCAATAACTTCAGGTAAGGTGCAGTTGTCAAAGTCTAGATCACTACTATCTATCAAGGAGGTAGTGATATCATGAAGGCTCACTTGTTTGAAAGCCTCTATGTTCATAGAGGTTTCTTCATCTATGGTTGAGGTGGTAGCATCACCATTGATAGGTCCAGGTGGACCAGGGGTATGATGGGTGCTAATAGTTTGGACATCCTCAACAACTTGGATAGTAGCTATGATGTGGTAGGTAGGAAGGCTCTTAACTCTCTATTCTTCCTCCTTTTCTCTAGTCCATCTCTCTTTAAGTTTGCCCATGATCCTAATGTTTTCATTAATTTGCACTTGGATAGCATTCATAGGAGTGGTTTTCCTCTCCTCGGGGGGAGAAGTTCTAATCTTAAGCATATCAACATCATGGGCTATGTTGTCTACCTTCGAAGAGAGGATATCTTATTTGTCTAATTTCTCTTCTACACTCTTGTTGAAGGCTTTTTGGGTAGTGATAAAGTCTTTAAGCATACTCTCTAGTTCAGAAGTGGAGTTTTTGGTGCTAGGGTAAGTGTTATTGTTCCCATAGTTGTTGGATGGGAAAGGTCTAGGATTGTTGCCGACAATATTACTCGACAGAATTTACCTTCTTACCAGTTGGATATCGTTTGGTGTGCCGTTGAGAGTAGTTCAACATCATCTCATCAAGTAGCTTCGTGGAAACACCAAGTGTGGTTGACATAAAAGTTCCTCGCGCGGCCGAGTCTAACAGATTCCGCGAGGTAAAGTTTAAGCCTGCATAAAAAGTCTGGATAACCATCCAAGTAGTCAAACCATGTGTAGGGCAGTTCTTAACAAGAGATTTCATACGTTCCCAAGCTTGGGCAACGTGTTCATTATCCAATCGCCTAAAATTCAAATCTTACTTCTCAATTGGATAATTTTAGCAGGGGGATAGTACTTCCCAAAAAAACATCCTTACACTTGTCCCAAGAATCAATGCTATTCTTAGGTAAGGATTGCAACCACTCCTTGGCTCTTCCTCTCAAGGAGAAAGGAAAAAGCTTCATCTTGACGATGTCTCCATCTAATTCCTTGTACTTTTGCATATCACAAAGCTCAACAAAATTATTTAAGTGCAAGGCAGCATCCTCTCGAGCACCTAAGAATTGATCTTTCATAACAAGATTCAGCAAAGAAGGTTTAATTTCATAAGAAGGTGCTGAAGTGGCAGGTGGAGAAATAGGATTGCAGATAAAGTCACTGTTGTTGTGACTAGTGAATTCACACAACTTGGTGTTTTCATTCGAACCCATAGTTGTCAATTCCTCCGGCCTTGTTGTTTACAAAGGATTAACGCAAGAGATAATAATAGTGGCAACGGAAAGTAAAGACTAAAAGTAGATTGAGGGTGTAAACAATGGTGGAAATATGGACCGAGGTCCCATGACGTTCACTAGTGATGTCTCTCTCCCAAAATACGATAAAAGTGCTAGCGAGGTAAACAAATCACAGCTGGGCAATTGACAGAATTATAAATGCACCGCAATGGTAACTATGCTACAAAAGAAAGGAAGAGGCTCAAAAGCAATGGGCGGTACGCCAAGGTAAGTAGACCGAAATCCATCTGCATCTACTACGAATCATCTACCTTCAGATATCTATCCAGAACATCTCGCTGGTATTAAGTTGCGAATCCCACCCAAAGTGTAAACTCAAAGAAACAGACAACTGCATTAAAAGAAATTTGCGTAATGTAAACAATCCTTGCACCCGCAGGTACAAGCACCGTTTGAAAGGACGTGGATGTCGCCTAGAGGGGGGGTGAATAGGCGTTTAAAATAATTACGGTTTCGGCTTGAACAAATGGGGAATAAAACTTAACGTTTAATTTGCCAAGCAAGAAACCTAAATAAGCTAGGCTCAACTATGTGCACCAACAACTTATACTAAGCAAGATAAACAACTATGTGATAGCAAGATATATAACAAGAACACTAAGGCTATCACAAAGTAGGTGCACAAGTAAATAGGTTGACTAGAAGAACAACCTATGGGACAAGCAATGTACAATAATATGAGCAAGCACAAGATAAGAAATGTAATAAGCTTGCTCAAAGTAAAGGTAGAGATAACCGCAAGTGCAGCCGATGGAGACAAGGATTTGTTACCGAAGTTCCTTCTCTTGCGAGAAGTACATCTCCGTTTGGAGAGGGTGAGGAGCACAATGCTCACACGAAGCCAACGAGGGCCACCCTATTTCTCCTCACGCTCTTACCAATGCAAGATGCCGTGATTCCACTATTAGGACACTTGAGGGCGGTCACCGAACCCGTACAAATGGCAACCCTTGGGGGCGGTCACCGAACCCGTACAAATGCTCGGGGCAATCTCCACAACCGAATTGGAGGCTCCCGTAGCGTCCCGAAGCTTTCCACCATAATGATTGAGCTCCGTAACAACAAGCCTCTAGGTGCCAACACACCCACGAGGTACAAGCTCTAGAGTGCCAATGCACTCAAGAGTAGCTATCTTCTCAACTTCACTCACTACAAAGAATCCTCGGAGAGAACTCAAACCGATGCACCAAATGCAATGGCAAGAGCACACGAAGTGCTCAAGTCCCCAACTCTCAAATCCCACCAAAGCAACAAAAGCTATGGAGGAATATGAGAGGAAGAACAAGGAGAACACAAAGAACTCCAAGATCTAGATCCACAAGGTTTCCCTCACTTAGAGAAGAGATGGCTTGGTGGAGAATGTGGATCTAGACCTCCTCTCTCTTTTCCCTCAAAAAGGAGCAAGAATCATAGGAGGGGAAGAGAGTAAGCAAGCTCAAAGAGGTCAACAATGGGGGGAAGAACTTGCACAAAACCGGTGAGGACAAAGGGAGAAGAAGACCCCATTTTATAGGTCCCCACGAATCCAACCGTCGGAAGCCCACCAACCACGGTACTACAGCACAGCGAGCGGTACTACCGTGGAGCGGTACTACCACAACTGGAGCGGTACTACCGCCCTACGGTACTACCGGGCTCAGTACCGTGCCCCACTACCGCCCTATCCAGATACGGTAGTGGATGCGGTACTAACCATGGTAGTACCGCTGGAGCGGTACTACCGCTCTACCGGGCGGTACTACCGCTCGGGCGGTACTACCTTAACTCCGGGCGGTACTACCTCACTGGAAAAAACAGCACGGCTAAAACAAGCATAACTTTTCCATACGAACTCCGATTTTGATGATCTTGGGCTTGTTTTAAAGCTATGGAAAAGCTCTAGATCATCAGATAGAGAACCACCCAAGATCAACAAAAATAAATGATGAAAATCATGGAAATGTTAGAATGCCAACAAGGTAGAAGGTGAAACCTTCACAAGATAAGAGCCGACAAAAACACCAACATCGAAAACACAAAAGTAGATGTATATGAAATCCGTTTTCGATGAAGAAGGGCTTGTAATGAATACGAACTCAAGCTCCAAAACTCACAAAGATAAAAACCAAACAAGAACCAATAAAGATGATGCCAAGGATGCAAAGGTTTGAGCTCTCCACGAACGATGCGGCCTAGCCTATAACCCGGTCTCCTAACTACCACCATGAGATCGGTAAACTAGAAACCTATAAAGGTCAAAATAAAGGTCAAACATTTGTCTTGCACATAATCCGCTTGAGCTTGATGATGATGATCATGTCCGCCTCAAGTTGGAACACCTTTCTTGGTTGCGCCGGCTCGATGAAGACTAGTAAATTGCTCCCCCATACTCCATTATGGGTGAGCCTCTTTTAGGCATATCTTCACAAAACCATTATCACCAAATGGTCGGCAAGCTCCAAACATATGATATCTTCGTGATGCTCCTCTTGACCTTGCACACATCAACTTGACCAATCTTTGGATAGCTCCATGAAGAACACCTTGGTCAACACGTAATCTTCATCTTACAACCTTGAAGCCACCATATGATCATCAAATGGTCGGCAAGCTCCAAGCATATGATATCTTCGTGATGCTCCTCTTGACCTTGCACACATCAACTTGACCAATCTTTGGATAGCTCCATGAAGAACACCTTGGTCAACACGTAATCTTCATCTTACAACCTTGAAGCCACCATTAGATCTACAAGCGTTGCCTATGGACAAACCTTAAAGTATAACTCAAGGAAACCATTAGTCCATAAAGATTGTCATCAATTACCAAAACCAAACATAAGGGCACATGCCCTTTCAATCTCCCCCATTTTGGTAATTGATGACAAACACATTAAGAGGGTTTATATGATGAATTATGCTAATCATGCAAAGCAAGTATGCATGAGTAAGAGGGCAAATGCTTAAGAACAAAACCAAAGCATGAACCTCCTCAAACAAGGGCAAATGCTTAAGAACAAAACAAAATCATGAACCTCCTCAAACAAATCCCTCTAAACTCTTCTCCCCCTTTGGCATCCATTGCCAAAATGGGCGAAAAAACTTAGAAGGCCGATATAGAATGTGTTCCTCCCAAAAGGGTGTATTTCTCAAGAAATGAGTGGAATAAAATACACATATCCAACGATATACGATGGGAGGAAAAACAACCTATATAGAGGATCCAAAGATTGCAAAAATATGAGATGGCACAAAGGCATAAGAAAAAGCAAGCAATCAAACGATCCAACATGCCAAAAGATTATAAGATATTATGATTTGAGCATAGGAGTGTTCTAAAGAAAATAGAGAAGTTCCCCAAGATTTGTGCACTATTTAGAATCTTTGTAGTATAATACAAAGTTCACAAAAATTGGATCATCACTCCCCAAAAATCGATAGAAACACAACACATGTGCAAGTGTGCAAAGATATGAGACAAAGTCTAGCACTTGCAACAAACCAATGGTTGAGCAAATAGCAAAAGAGATAATCGTAGGAATAAGCTCAACCAACAATATGTGTGTGAGTCATGGCGAAGCACTTGATATGACTAGTATAAGGATGAATATTTAAGCATCAACATAGTCTTGAAGAAATGAGAGTCAAGATGCTAGACATGTCCTTCCAACATAAGTTAAGAAGATCACACACACAAACAACAAATGGGTTCACAAGCTTAAGTAAATTGCAAAGTAAAATCAAGGCTTGTGACAACCCCATGGTGAAGATAGATAATGATAGGCTCAACAAGACAAGCATGAGGACAACAATCTTCACCACCAAAAGAGTGCACCAATAAGAATAGAATTAAGACACACACTCAACCACACACGCTTTCATGTAACCACCGAAGAATTTAACATTTAAAATAAAATAAAAAGGTGGACATGAAAGACCAAGGATATCCACTAAAAGTGTAACTTCTCTCAAGTGTATAAGATTCTAGGTAGATTATATCCACAAAGAAGCATGTACACCCGAGATAGTTACAAAAGGAGAGAACACGATATCCAAATGGAAGTCATAAATATACGAATAAGATCTTTTCTTGAAAGCATGGCCAATGGCTTAATATTATCTTATTGTATAAGGATGAAATCCACACAAACCACCATCAAAGTCATCACAACTAGCAACAAGGTATCAAGAGATAGTTGAGATGCTTTGAACAACGAAACAAGTATCGCAACCAATAATATATCTTGCAATTCTAGAAAAAATCAAGAATCGCAATAATTGCAAATGAAGAATATCATGCCATGATGCAACCTACACAAGGTTGGAAGAAAGAAAAGTATGCATGAGGTAGATACTTGTTACCGAGATAGCATGGGAATGATGTAGTAGATAAAGTCTTCAATGATCGTCCTAGTATGACTCCAAAAGGCACATGGTGACACCACCTTCCTCAAATGAGACGATCCTTCAATGCATCTCCAAAGTTCCTCATCAACATTAACACACAAAATGGTACCCATACTCATTGGGACCCAAGAGTTAGAGGAACAAACATACATAGGACAAACTCCACGGGAATAAGTGCATATGGACATGAAGATGAATTCCATGCACATATTAGCCAATAAAGAAGTGGAAGGAGTTTAACCTATATATAGGATCAAAGAAATAAATCATGCATCGTAACAACACATCGAAAATATGCATGCACAAGACTTTCAAGAACCAAAAGTGAATACAATTTGGACAAAACATCAAGTAAACCAAGATGGCACGCCAAAGTGTAACACAACATAAGGTTGTCCAAATTATATCAAAGGTCCAAATCAACACATGATAGGAGACAAGTAGAAATTAACACATGGTCAATTGCTACATTCACCAAAAAATGTGAAGAGATACCAATTGGATCCCAACCCAATCAACACATGATTGAATAGGGAAACAATTGAAAAGGATACCAAGTGACCATTAGATTCCAAAATAAGATTCCAATGGAAATAAGATTTCAACATAAACTTGTCACTTGGATTATACCAAATAAAAGATTCATCAAGGAATGGGGTATCAATTGACACACCAATTGATAGAGAGCATGATATCAAAATAAAAGATATCAAAGAAGGAGATATCAAACTCTCAACAAGAGAGCACAATCCCAAACAAACTATGCCCTCAACAACTTTATGATGACATAAAGCACCAAAGAGGATATATATGCCTTCCAATAACACACACTTGATATGGATCATAAGATGCTAGCTCCCCCAAGAGATGTGTATTATATAGAATTTCCATTTGAAAACAAAATGCACACGATGGGATCATCACTTTCACTATATCTAGAGAAACACTAGACAAGATCACAAACACATGATCCACAAGTGGCTAGGAAGACAATAAGAGTTAAAACCACAATAAAATCTTGGCGAGTAATGAGGCAATTATATACAAGCCAATAAGTAAAGATGATCAATAATTTCTACCACATATAAGAGTACCAATTGTTAAGCACAAGAGGTATATGGAATTACTTCCGGGTGGTAGATAGCATTAATATAAATTATCATCTTTACAACAACAACCATAAGCATGTAGCAAAAGATAAGAATTGACCACAATGCTTACAACGAGATTCTTGTTAGCTTCAAGTATGCATCCAATCATGCAAGCAATGACTAGAAAAATTGGAGCAAACGATTCCCACATAGGAAATACAAGTACTTGTTGGAGGGAAACCATAACAAGAAAATCTCACACACTCAAGAACCATAAGATGAGAAATAAATTCAATATAAGAAAATTGGAACTTGAGGAGCAACCATGCCACCTAGGAACTAGATAATTTACAATATCAACTTTAAGTGGCACAAACCCCAAATGTACACATTTTATAGGTGTGTAATATGCACAAAGCATATTACTCCCCCATAATGTGATATCCCAAAATTTACAACTAGGGGCAAACAAATACCAACAAGAGATAATTAATGGATACTTTAGAATTGGAATTTCTCATGAGTACGACATACCACATAGTGACTAGATAATCTTATAATATCAATACTAGGTGGTATTCCTCATGTATACACATTTTAGGATCGTAAAGTGCACAAGGCACATCACTCCCCCAAAATGGGATGATCCATTAATCTCTCACAAGAGCCAACTAATATGCAAACAAGAAGAAAAATAGGCTCAATACAACACTCACACATACATGGTGTGCAAACCAATATACACCAAATAGATTACTCAAGATATGTAGATTGGAAACACAACATATACAAACACATGCAAGGTACAAAACCAAAACATGCAAAGGGGAAAGTAACTTTCAATGTAAACAATTTAAGTACAAGTTACTGTAAGGAGGCACATTGGATATACGATAGACACATGATAGTCCAAATGACTTGGCTTGAGATAATGTGACTAGTGAAGGTCCCTTAAGTCTTCATAATGTAGCCAAGTCTCCAATGCCCTCCAACAACACCTATTGATCAAATTGGAGCTTGTTGGTCCCCAACCAAGTTGGGTCCTAAGAGGTTAGTCACAATAGGCTTGGCAACCCAAATGGTGCTTTTCTTGTCACCACTTTGAGTGCCAACAAATTTGGCAACCAAGTTGCCAACCTTATCCTTCCGAAGAGAATAAACATCATCAACTATGATAGGGTTGGATAAGGTACCGTTCGTGCATGAAGAAGCAAGATGACCCTTCTCGCGACATAAGTAGCAACATCTAGTCTTTCCTTTCTTCATGGTTGATTTCTCAACATGAAGATCATTTACTTGAGTATTCTTGGGAAGAGACTTTACTTCACCTTGCGGTTGAACTTGAGGTCTCTTCCCTAGTTGCTTGTCACCAAGGGGCTTCTTCTTCAAAGGGCAAGATCTAACATGGTGCCCTTCAACCTTGCACTTGAAGCAAATAATCTTGGCCAAATTCTTGACTTGTGATTGGCCCTTCTTCTTGTTTAACATGGACTTCTTATTGTTGGAGTTGAATCCAAGTCCACCCTTGTCATTGGGGGATTTTTGTCCACACAACACCTTGTCAAGTGTAGACTTCCCTTCATGACCCTTTCCCAAGTCTTTCCTCAAAGAAGTGACTTGGGCCTTGAGCTCTTTGATTTCCTCTACATGGTTAGTAACAATACAAGTACTAGAGGAAGCATTGTTAGAGAAACAAGGCAAGGAAGGTAATTCATCACAAGATGTAGTAACATTATGAGTGGATGAATTACAAGGACTAGCACATGGCAATATAGCATATTGAGTAGAAGTAGTGCTAATGTCCACATGAGGAACTAATATAGAAACCTTAGCCTCATGAGCTAACTTTAGCACATTATGGGAGACTAGAAGATCCTCATGAGAGCTTGAGAGCTTTTCATGACTTTCTTCCAATTTCCCATACTTGCTAGTTAGCAACTCAAGTTGAGCCTTTAGCGCAACATTCTCCTTTAGCATGGATGCTTCACAAGAAATAGAGTTAGTAGCACAAGCATCATCAAGAATAATGGAAGGAGAAGACGACATAGCAAGCTCTTTCAAATATGAAGCTTTTAGTTGAGCATGCGACTCGGTGAGTTTGATGAGCTCACCCTTAATGACCCATGAGCCATTTCCGAGGTGCTCAAAATCCTCAAGGAGTTTAGCATGCGCAACCTCAATCTTATTATGTTTAGTTTTGATAGAATTAGCCACCTCAAGGGTTCTATCAAGAGATTCCTTTACTTTAGATAACTCTAAAGTAAAGGTCTCCTCAAGAGATTCCTTGGTGGTTTCTTCACACTCAAGAGCTTCAGATAGATCCGCAATTTCATTAGAGTAATCACGCTCATGGCTTTCCATTTTCTCAATGGTGGTCTCATTCTCCTCAATATGAGCCTCCAACTCCTCAATGTATTTCTTGCCCTCAATGGAAATAGACATGATTTCCATGAAGTTGGAGCAAGCAATTTTATTCTTATGAAGAGCTTTAAAAATCATTTCTCCCTTAATTTTTAAGAGAGCAATATTATCATCCTCTTCAACATTATCTACATCATCACCATCACTAGATATGGGGGTCAAAGTAGGAGATACCTTTAACTCCTTCGCCATAAGGCAAAAATGAGTAACATGAGATGATGATTTACGATCTCTTGAGGCACCATTCAAGAACACATCTTGTTCCATGGACCGTTGGTTTTCCTCTACATTGTTAGTACAATAACTAGAGGAAATAGAGGCATTCTTATCATGGCAACAAGATATAGCAAGCATATCATCATGAGATTTATTCAAGTGATTTCTACATGATATGCAAGGACTATCAACACAAGCATGTACGACATTTGTGGTGCTCGAAGTGTTGAGGTCCAACAAGGAGGCTTTGCGATAAGATAGTGATAAAGGGTTATCAATAATAAGTTCACTATCATCATTGCAATGACTCACACTACTCACCATTTCATTACCTTGTGGAAACCCACATGTTGGTGAAGTAGAAGAAGTTGAGAAAGCATCGCGACCGGAGGTGGAGGGAGAACAATCATCCCCACAAATCTTGGACACACCATATTTATCTTGAAGCTTTGTCTACAACACATGATAATACCGAAACGGCATGAGTTCAAATATGTCTACATTACTCAAAGCATCAACAAGCACATTAGAAGCTTGAGCATTGAGATAAGAGTTTTTCTCATCCACCAAGGATAGGTTTGGAGTATCCTTTGGAGGAGAAAAACCCATATCTACAATTCGCTCCATACACGGGTCAATGCCCAAAAAATATTTAAGCATGCGAATTTTCCAAGCAACATAATTTGTTCCATCGAAACTAAGAGTGTCAATGAATCCTAAACCCCTAGTCGACATCTTTACTCTCAAGGCGGTGAAGCCCTATAAAGAGAGACGAGGCTCTGATACCAATTGAAAGGACGTGGATGTCGCCTAGAGGGGGGGTGAATAGGCGTTTAAAATAATTACGGTTTCGGCTTGAACAAATGCGGAATAAAACTTAACGTTTAATTTGCCAAGCAAGAAACCTAAATAAGCTAGGCTCAACTATGTGCACCAACAACTTATACTAAGAAAGATAAACAACTATGTGATAGCAAGATATATAACAAGAACACTAAGGCTATCACAAAGTAGGTGCACAAGTAAATAGGTTGACTAGAAGAACAACCTATGGGACAAGCAATGTACAATAATATGAGCAAGCACAAGATAAGCAATGTAATAAGCTTGCTCAAAGTAAAGGTAGAGATAACCGCAAGTGGAGCCGATGGAGACAAGGATTTGTTACCGAAGTTCCTTCTCTTGCGAGAAGTACATCTCCGTTTGGAGAGGGTGAGGAGCACAATGCTCACACGAAGCCAACGAGGGCCACCCTATTTCTCCTCACGCTCTTACCAATGCAAGATGCCGTGATTCCACTATTAGGACACTTGAGGGCGGTCACCGAACCCGTACAAATGGCAACCCTTGGGGGCGGTCACCGAACCCGTACAAATGCTCGGGGCAATCTCCACAACCGAATTGGAGGCTCCCGTAGCGTCCCGAAGCTTTCCACCATAATGATTGAGCTCCGTAACAACAAGCCTCTAGGTGCCAACACACCCACGAGGTACAAGCTCTAGAGTGCCAATGCACTCAAGAGTAGCTATCTTCTCAACTTCACTCACTACAAATAATCCTCGGAGAGAACTCAAACCGATGCACCAAATGCAATGGCAAGAGCACACGAAGTGCTCAAGTCCCCAACTCTCAAATCCCACCAAAGCAACAAAAGCTATGGAGGAATATGAGAGGAAGAACAAGGAGAACACAAAGAACTCCAAGATCTAGATCCACAAGGTTCCCCTCACTTAGAGAAGAGATGGCTTGGTGGAGAATGTGGATCTAGACCTCCTCTCTCTTTTCCCTCAAAAAGGAGCAAGAATCATAGGAGGGGAAGAGAGTAAGCAAGCTCAAAGAGGTCAACAATGGGGGGAAGAACTTGCACAAAACCGGTGAGGACAAAGGGAGAAGAAGACCCCCTTTTATAGGTCCCCACGAATCCAACCGTTGGAAGCCCACCAACCACGGTACTACAGCACAGCGAGCGGTACTACTGTGGAGCGGTACTACCACAACTGGAGCGGTACTACCGCCCTACGGTACTACCGGGCTCAGTACCGTGCCCCACTACCGCTCTATCCAGATACGGTAGTGGATGCGGTACTAACCATGGTAGTACCACTGGAGCGGTACTACCGCTCTACCGGGCGGTACTACCGCTCGGGCGGTACTACCTCAACTCCGGGCGGTACTACCTCACTGGAAAAAACAGCACGGCTAAAACAAGCATAACTTTTCCATACGAACTCCTATTTTGATGATCTTGGGCTTGTTTTAAAGCTATGGAAAAGCTCTAGATCATCACATAGAGAACCACCCAAGATCAACAAAAATAAATGATGAAAATCATGGAAATGTTAGAATGCCAACAAGGTAGAAGGTGAAACCTTCACAAGATAAGAGCCGACAAAAACACCAACATCGAAAACACAAAAGTAGATGTATATGAAATCCGTTTTCGATGAAGAAGGGCTTGTAATGAATACGAACTCAAGCTCCAAAACTCACAAAGATAAAAACCAAAAAAGAACCAATAAAGATGATGCCAAGGATGCAAAGGTTTGAGCTCTCCACGAACGATGCGGCCTAGCCTATAACCCGGTCTCCTAACTACCACCATGAGATCGGTAAACTAGAAACCTATAAAGGTCAAAATAAAGGTCAAACCTTTGTCTTGCACATAATCCGCTTGAGCTTGATGATGATGATCATGTCCACCTCAAGTTGGACGACCTTTCTTGGTTGCGTCGGCTCGATGAAGACTAGTAAATTGCTCCCCCATACTCCATTATGGGTGAGCCTCTTTTAGGCATATCTTCACAAAACCATTATCACCAAATGGTCAGCAAGCTCCAAGCATATGATATCTTCGTGATGCTCCTCTTGACCTTGCACACATCAACTTGACCAATCTTTGGATAGCTCCATGAAGAACACCTTGGTCAACACGTAATCTTCATCTTACAACCTTGAAGCCACCATATGATCATCAAATGGTCGGCAAGCTCCAAGCATATGATATCTTCGTGATGCTCCTCTTGAACTTGCACACATCAACTTGACCAATCTTTGGATAGCTCCATGAAGAACACCTTGGTCAACATGTAATCTTCATCTTACAACCTTGAAGCCACCATATGATCTTCAAGCGTTGCCTATGGACAAACCTTAAAGTATAACTCAAGGAAACCATTAGTCCATAAAGATTTTCATCAATTACCAAAACCAAACATAAGGGCACATGCCCTTTCACCGTTGTTTTATTCCTGGTGGGAACATCACATCCCCTAGTCTCATGTTTCTGTCACTCAAGCTAGACATCAAGGGGCTGAACCCACAATCAAGCATAACGCTCCCTCTTGGAGTTGCAACAAATCACTTGGCCAAAGCAAAATACAGCAACAGAGAACATGCAAGAATTAACTCAAGAACACAAATATAAAAGAGAACCAAATATACTACTCATCACAATCTGAACATAGTCTCATAATCCATCAGATCCCAGAAAACTCAGCATAGCAACACAGAAAATTACAAAGGTGCCTCGATCATGTGAGGCAGCTCATGAGGTCTCGAAAGTGGAAGCATAAAGAGGGGAGGAGAACATCACATAGCTACTGGTCATGGACCCATGGTCCAAGGGGGACTACTCACAGCACATCCGGGAGGCGTCCATGGTGATGTATGGTCTCCCGGAGGGGGTTCCTCCTTCCGGCAGGGTGCCGTGGCAGCTTCTCCTGGCAGCCCCGATCTTCAAACAGCGGCGGCGGCGGTACAGAGAGGAGAACGGGAATAGCAGATCGATATTAGGGGTTTCCTCCGCTGGCACTAAATATAGGCCAAGGGGGCACCGAGGGGGGCCACAGGGCAGCCAGGAGGGTGCCCGGCGCGCCCTAGGGGCGCGCCAGGGACCCTCCTGGGGCCTTGGTGTGTCCACTCCCTTCCTTACTTGGTTCTTCGGGAAGCTTCCGGGACGCTGATTTTTTATATAAATTTTCCGGAATTTATTTGGAACTTTTAATGGCCGGAAAACCTAAAATATAAAAACAGCAGAAAACAGGAACTGGCAACTGGGTGCATTGAGTTAATAGGTTAGTCCAAATATGATCAAAAGTGTATGAAAGTTCAAGAAAAACATGGCAAAGTCATAAAAATCATGCATGGAGCAAGCATAAATTATAGATACGTTTGAGACGTATCAACATATGAGCTATGGAAGATCTCCAATGGAACTAATGGGGGTGCATCCATCTTGCTTGCTCACGAAGACCTAGAGCTCATTTGAGGAGGCACATCATTGGAATATACAAGCCAAGTTCTATAGTGTTAGAATTCCCACATAGTTATGCATGAATGATATGAAACTCTCTATGTAGTACAAGCTAAACATGAAAGTAGCTACGAAAAGATAAAGAACACACAATCAAAGATAAGCATGAAAACTATGTTGTGTTCTAGGGTGAAGTGGAGCGTGTTTCTCTCCCAAACAATGTAATCTAGGGTCCAACTTATTATGAACTACAAACAATACTAAATAAACTAGAAAGTAAAGAGCGAGAGGCTCCAAGCATAGCACATGACATATGAAGTGATAAAAATATAGCGTGGAGAAGAACGAACTGATGATTGTTGATGGATAAGGGGATGCACGGGGGCATCCCAAAACTTAGATGCTTGCGTCTCCTTGAATATTTCTTGGGGTGCATGGGGGCACCCCCAAGCTTGAGCTTTTGACACTCCCGGATCTCCTTTCATCATCTTCCTTCGCACACTTGAAAACTCCCTTCATATGAAACTCATCATAAGCTAATTAGAGTGGTTAGTGCCCATAATAAAATAATTTTCCTCTACTGGAAATAAAGATTTTCATTAATAGCTACTGTTTCTCATGATTGCCAAAAAGTTTTTGCAAAGAAAAATCAAGCTTAAGATTTGCAAAACTGCGAAAACGCAAAACGTGGCAGAATCTGGGAAAAACAGACTAGCATGTAGTAAATAATTTTTTAGGGGCACTTATGCAACTCAAATCAAAAAACTCAGAACAGATGGCAGAAAGCAAATTGTATAGAGTATACTTTCAAAAAACAATTAAGATCAAAAATATGATGTCGTGATTTTAGGCGAATTTTTCCGTCAAGCAGACAGAATCTGTTTTCTGGACAGCATGTCACACCTTTTTATTTTTCTTGCAATCGGAGGCTAAACTTGGCACAAAGCTTGAAAAATATATATACAATGATGTTGCTATAGTAGTAACAAGCATCAAGATCACTAAACCTGAAAGTAAAAAACATTTTGGGTTGCCTCTCAGTAAGCGCTTTCTTTTTTGCCTTTTAGCTAGGCATGATGCAAGAAGATCAAGTTTTATCAATTTCAAAAGAATAACTTGCCCGTGTAATGGAATCAAAAGGTAACTTTATCTTATTTCTAGGGAAATGTTCCATGCCCTTATTAAGGGAAAATTGGAATCTAATATTCCCTTCTTTCATATCAATGATAACACCAATGGTGCGGGGAAAAGGACGTCCAAAAATAATTGGACATGAGGGATCACACTCAATGTCCATGACAAGAAAATCAATGGGGACATAATTATCATTGACAACTATAAGAACATCATCAATACTTCCCAAAGGTTTTTTACGAAAGAATCAACAAGGCGAACACCAAAAGAACAAGGATCAAAAGGTTTTAATTCAAGCATATCATACATTCTTTTGGGTAGAACGGAGGCACTAGCTCCAACATCACATAAAGCAAAGCAAGAAAAGTTATTCATTTTGATTTTGACCATAGGATGCCAACCATCTTCTATTTTTCTAGGAATAGAAACCTCTAGCTTAAGTTTCTCCTCCCTAGTTTTGATAAGAGCATTGGTAATATGCTCGGTGAAGGCAATGTTAAGTGAACTAGTGTGGGGGTTTTTGGCCATTCTTTGCAAAAAAGTGATCACTTCAGAAATACTACAATTATCAAAATCAAGTTCACTACCATTAATTAAAGTGGTGGTGATGTCATCTAAGTTCATTCTCTTGGTAGTCTCTAGGTTCATGGGACCCTCTTGTCCTAAAGTTGAGGTATTAGCATCACCATTGATATGTCCATTAGGTGGACTAGGGATGTGATGGGTGCTAAAGGTTTTGATATCCTCAACAACATGTAAATTAGCAAGTGTGGTGTGCGTAGGAAGGCTCTTAATTCTATCTTCCTCTTCTAGATATGAAACCAGTTCAGGTTTGGTTGCCATTTGATTTATCAAAGTAGCCTGCGTGTGAGACATATTGGAAACTTGGGTTTCAGTGGTGGTGAGTCTAGTTTGGAGATTAGAACTCTCACTGTTCAGGCTCTCAAGTTGTTTTCCAATGTTTTGTGAAATAGAAGAATGCTCATCTAATTTTCTAGAGAAGGCCTTATTTTTCTCATATTGAGTGTGCATGTAATTCTTTGTAGCCTTCTCTATCTTTATTTTTTTTCATAATTAGGCGTTTGATGCGCGAGAGATGATAGTGGCTTCTCGCCATTCGTTGGTTACCCCAAGTGGAAGGTGAGATGTAGGATAGCAGCAAATTTCCCTTGGCAAAGATGCAAAGGTTTAAAGTGTCCCCCGTAGGACTCCGATAACTACAAGTAGGTGGTGAAGCGAGCAACGCGCCATTTGAGATATTGCTCCCTTAACCTGGACCTGCACACACACAAGTAACTTTGCTCCCAACGAAGTGCAGATAGGTTCTCAATCTCTCCGGCCTTGTTGTTTACAAAGGATCAAACGAAAGGGATAAATGATAATAGTGACTGCAACTAGAAAGTAAAAGCATGAAGTAAATTGAGGGTGTAAACAGTGATGAGAATATGGACCGGGGTCCCATGATGTTCACTAGTGATGTCTCTCTCCCAAAAGACGATAAAACTGCTATGCGAGGTAAACAAATCACAGCTGGGCAATTGACATGATTAAAAACGCACCGCAATGCTAACTATGCTACAAAGAAAGGAAGAGGCTCAACAGCATGGGTAGTACGCCAAAATAAGTAGACCGAAATTCAACTGCATCTACAACTAATCATCCACCTTGAGATATCTATCCAGAACATCTCGCTGGTATTAAGTTGCAAGCCCACCCAAAGTGTAAACCCAAAGCAATAGACAACTGCATTAAAAGAACTTTGTGTAAAGTAAACAATCCTTGCAACCGCGGTTACAAGCATCGTTGTTTTCCCCCTTGTGGCAACAGAACATCCCCTAGACTCATGTTTCTGTCACTCAATCTAGTCATCCCCTAGTCTCATAATCCATCATATCCCAGCAAACTTAGCATAACAACAACAGAAATAATTAAATGTGTGCCTTGATCATGTAGGGCAGCTCACAAGGTCTAATCCATGAAGAACAAAGAGGGGAGGAGAAATTCACATAGCTACTGATCATGGACTCATGGTCCAAGGTAGACTACTCACGGATCATTCGGGAAGCGTCCATGGTGGAGGAGAAGCTCCCGGAGGTAAATCCTCCCTCCGCCAGGGTGCCGGGAAGAGGTCTGCTGACGCTCCCGATCTTGGAAGCGTGGCGGCGGCGGAATAGAGGCGAGATCGCGAAAGAGGGTTATGTCTTCCAAGGTTTCCCGTCATGGAGAATCTATAGGCGAAGGGGGCAGCCAGGGGGGCCACCAGGGGTCCAGGCAGCCCCGTGGCGCGGCCCCACCCTAGGGCGCGCCGGGAGGGCGCTTGGGGCCCTGGTGGTGGCCCTCTGGCCCCACTTTGGTTCTTCCGGAAGCTTCCGGTGCGCTGATTTTCTATTGTATTTTTCCAGAATTTTCGGAGCATTTTTAATATGGGGGAAACCTGAAATAGAAAAACAGCAGAAAACAGGAACTGACACTGGGGTGCACTGAGTTAATAGGTTAGTCCAAATATGATCAAAAGTCTATATAAATCATAGCAATATCACACAAAACATGCATGGAGCAAGCAGAAATTATAGATACGTTTGGGACATATCAACATCCCCAAGCTTAATTCCTGCTCGTCCTCGAGTAGGTAAATGATAACAAGCATAATTTCCGTGGTGACATGCTAACAACCATATAAGAACTTTGTAAGTAAAGAAATCAAGGTATGTAATTCAGTTCAAGTCATAACAGGCAAGAGTCTATATTAACATTGAAGCAAGCAACATAAGAACATAAAGGTGCAAGAGCTCTCGCTGTCCGTGACTCGAATGTCTCCAGATGGTGTTTGCGTGCAAGAAGTGGGGGATGGGAGTACGAGAAAAAATATATTTGTTGAGAACTCAATCTACTAAAGTTTCACACTTAGTCTTCTTTGGAATCTTATCTTGACTCGTCCCCAGACCACTAGCCAGGTACAAGTCAATTTGATCCACTCCCTTTCGATATTTTGAGCACTCATGCAATGGATGAGTGTAAGCACGAGAGTTGACACTTAGGATGACAAAGAGAGAAATATGGTGGAGGAGGAAGACAAAAAGGGTGTGAAAGGTTCACATCAATGAGGAAAATCATAGGCGAGAAGGCCAAATGATAGATATGATGTGAGGAGTAGGGATTTCCATGCAACGGATGCACATATGAGCTAAGAAAAGCTCGCCAATGGAACTAGTGGGGGTGCATCCAACTTGCTCGCTCAAGAAGACCTGGAGCTCGTTTGAGGAGGCTCATCATTGGAATATACAAGCCAAGTTCTATAGTGTGAAGGTCCCCACATAGCTATATGCATATATGATCATCTCTATGGAGCTCAAGATATAAGAGGGAGTACGAGTGTGGATCTTTCAAAAGGAATAGTAGTGTTGCCCCCTTCTCTCTTTTTATTTCTTTTTCTCTTATTTTTATTTTTTTATTTTTTTGGTGGCCTCAATGGATCTTTCTATTTAACTCTCATTAGTCCTCTTTGGGATCTTTTCCTCACTTAAGGGGAAAACTCTATTTTACAAGAAGTATAGAAGATCTTCACACTTTACAAGGTACTCGACATAAAAAAGATGTAGCTATCATGATGTATGCAAATGTATGCCTCTGCCAGTGAAGCAAATTACATTGGCATAGGACATCAGAACTCCACTGCTAGATTTGTTGGTAGGTTCAGCTCTTTTCTTAACATGGGCTTTTGTATGCTGCTTCCCAGAGCCCACACATTCACCAGCTGAGTCAGCAGGTTGCTGGACTACTGGAATCTGTTCCTGCACCCTAGAAGGGCCCAACATCTGCTGCTGTGGGGGAGGGCCATTGAACCAAGGTTGTTGCATACCTGGCCATGGTTGCTGCTGGGGAAACTGTCCTCCAAACTGGTTGGGGTAGATCCAGGGAGGGGGAGCTTGCCCTTGGAAGCCATATCCAAAGAACTGTTGTGGAGGGGAACTCCCATGTTTTGCATCTGCTCGGGCTCTTTCTGCCAAGCACCACCTCTGCCTTCCCTGCTGAACTTTCCCCTTCCTTTCCCACGGCCTCTTCCTCCATCGGCCATCGTCTCTGAATCTGGTACCTCTCCGGCGGCGTTCTGGGGAGAGATGGAGGCTGGTGTGGTGTGGGTTGATTTGGGAAGGGAAAGCCTAGCGTCTGATCCATCCCTTAACTTGTTGTCCCACAGCTGGTTAAAGAAGGATTCAACTAGGTCCACCCGGGCCACCTCAACCTGCTCCTTTCCAGCACAACAGTCCTTTTGTTGCCTTGGACTGAAACAACCAAAATCCCCAAGTAGCTTCAAATTTGCCGCCGACGAGCCCTGACGAGGGGGCGACCCCACGACTCCTGCGTGTGAGGATACCTGGTGCATACAAGGACAAGAGGCCCGCTGGAAGCTTCAACAGGCCCACGACTGGCCCGCTCCAAGCACCGACGTAGGAGTCCGCGATCAATATGGAATTCACGACTTGGTGCTTAAGGAAAGGATAGAATTAGTTAAACACCTCTGTAAACCTGAGACGGATTCTCCGAGACCTAGCCTAGTATATAAATGCTGGGAGGGGGGACGTCTCAGGACATCCAATCTACAATCATCACCTCTAGTCTTGCGCGAACTCGCCTAGACTCCCACTGTAATCGCCCCCTCGCATAATTTATCGAGCAGGAAGTGCTTCTCCTATTAGCCGACGGGTATCGCCAACCTGTTCTTTCTATGATCTAACCCATGGTCCCTGACCATGGGATTTGCCGAGGCTGATCCTCATCAATTGGCGCCGACCGTGGGGAATAGACAGGTTGGAATCACGATCTCGGCGGTCCCATCTCCAGCAAGTCGCAACTCAAGGACTCGAACAAGATCCAGCCCACTCGAGGAATTCAAATTCATCGCAAACCTCTCCATCGCTCCACCAGGATCGCTCGGACCACATGACGAGGGGGTGACCCCACGACTCCTCTACGTGAGGGTACCTGGTGCGTGTCATGGCTTGTGGCCCACCAGAAGCCCACTCATGGACACCGACGTGATGGAATAAGACGTGAAGCCGAAGATTTGAGGCGCAAGACAAGGACTCATATTCGTAGTCGACTAGGACTCATGTAAAACCCTACCTGGCTATCTATATAAAGCGAGGTAGGGGCACCTCTCTACACAACAGGTCGCAACCACAACAGAAGCCCTCAATCCCCACGCATAGGACTAGACAGATCTCTCTCTACCAAAGCCCTCACGGCACCTCTGTACATCATCAATACAAGATCAGACAAGCAGCATGTAGGGTTTTTCCCCCGGGGGCCTGAAGCTGGGTAAATCGTGCCCCGTGTGTCGCTTTTCCGCCGTCCGAGGAAGCAATACACAATCTGTAACCTAGCCTTGTGCGCACTAGCCTCAGCTTCCCTGTAATCGCCATCTCCAATCAATAATATCGAGCAGGAACGTATCCTCCTGTTAGCCGACGAGCTTATCGTCCAACCTGTGCCTCTCATGACTAACCCAGCGTCCCTGACAATGGGATTTTCCGGGGTACATCCCCGACAATTGGCGCCGTCTGTGGGAACTACACAGGTTGGAATCGCGATCTCGGCGGCCTCGTCACCAGCAACCGTCAAGACAGCGACTCCATCAACATTCGTCGTCTCCATGACTCGAGCAGGTTCTGATCTGTTCGGATCCCTCGGCTTCTTCAACAAACTACATCAAGACCTACATCAAGCTCATGGAGAAAACAAGAAATTTTTCGAGCGCGCCACTCGAAGATCGACATCAACAAAAGCGCTCACGCGCAGCGTACAGGACAGAAAAACGTCTATGTTGCGGGAACTCGCGACGGCAACTCGGAGCTCATCTCGACGATCCGTTCGGTGGAAAGATGCGAAATCCAATTTTCGAAAATCTGTGAAAATTTCAGCAAATTCCAACGGCTGGATCTCCTTCGGCGATCCGCGCACTGAAGCACTCTCGAAATCTGACGGAACTCCGCGCGACTCCAGCAAATAAATTCCTGGGATTAGCTCGGACATCACCTTGAAGATCCCTCCGGTGAAAGCTAAGTTTTCTTTACGTTCTTATGCTATGACTCCAAAACCTTTTATACATTCTCGATCAGTCGCCAAAGACGACTACGTAGTTGCACACGAACATCTGAAAGCTACAAAATCATTCTTTGGATCATGCTCAGTTTTATACGATGTTTATTCGCGTTCGTCAAAATAGTGAGGCTGGGTACCAAAAGGCCGCTCTTGTCTCCGGGTTCAACAAGTCTGGCATCGCGTCCCTGTTACCCGGCAGGAGTTTGCTTCTCGAGGGCCTACTCATGAAAAGACACGCATAAACTTTATATGCTGCTACATTATCCACTCGACAAAAGTGCAACATCTGCAAATCATGCACCTTACAATTGCTTTGTATATCGCACAAGTACATCTTAATACAGTTGCATCTTTTTCTCTTTCTCAGCAAATGCTCGGGGGCTGGGCGCCCTCATGACGCGGCGACGTCAACCTCCTCGTCCATGACTGATCCCTACAAAAACTCACGCCTACGATGCAAGACCCGAGTCGAGCACTTCCTCGGATGACAATTACTCGACGACGAAGAAGTCTTGAGCCTATGCTCGACTGCAAGCAGTCGAACATAGCCTCGGGGGTACTCCCATCGGGAGCGCTGACGCTCACCCGACGAGCACTACTCGCGTAGCTGACAAGAACGAAGGGGTTAGCTTAAAAACAACTTGAGCCTATGCGCGACTCTACGAGTCGCACATAGCCTCGGGGGCTACTCCCATCGAGAGCGCTGACGCGCACCCGACGACCACTCAACTGGGAAACTTCTCCCCACCCGACGATGAAACAAGAAGACGAACCGGCCTGCAATTTTGATGCTTCATCCAAATACTCCCATCGGGAGCGTACTCACGACATCTTCGAATGTTCATCAGCAAATGATTGACACGCACTACGGAGGCTACTGCAGATTCGAGTCCCTGCGCGACTCTTCGAGTCCCCCAGGCACTCGGGGGATACTGACGAGGGGGTGACCCCACGACTCCTCTACGTGAGGGTACCTGGTGCGTGTCATGGCTTGTGGCCCACCAGGGGCCCACTCGTGGACACCGATGTGATGGAATAAGACGTGAAGCCGAAGACTTGAGGCGCAAGACAAGGACTCTTATTCATAGTCGACTAGGACTCATGTAAAACCCTACCTGGCTATCTATATAAAGCGAGGTAGGGGCACCTCTCTACACAACAGGTCGCAACCACAACAGAAGCTCTCAATCCCCACGCATAGAACTAGACAGATCTCTCTCCACCAAAGCCCTCACGGCTCCTCTGTACATCATCATCAGTACAAGATCAGACAAGCAGCATGTAGGGTTTTCCCCCCGAGGGCCTGAAGCTGGGTAAATCGTGCCCCGTGTGTCGCTTGTCAGCCGTCTGAGGAAGCAATACACAATCTGTAACCTAGCCTTGTGCGCACTAGCCTCGGCTTCCCTGTAATCGCCATCTCAATAATATCGAGCAGGAACGTATCCTCCTGTTAGCCGACGAGCTTATCGTCCAACATGTGCCTCTCATGACTAACCCAGGGTCCCTGACCATGGGATTTGCCGGGGTACATCCCCGTCACCACAGCTGGACCAAGTCCAATATTTTGGCGACTACCAAAGTCGTCATCGGCGGAAAAGAACTCGGCGATCCAGAAGTCGAGCACAAGGCACGACCGCGAAGCCAACCAGGACGCTGGAACAAGCACAAGAATTCTGCGCAGGAATCCCACCCGAGGAGTCGCAACATGTGACAAAAGCCTCGCCAGCCACTTGAAGACCTGCCGCCACGCGGACACCCGCCGCGGGACAGGACAGCGACTCCGAAACCCAGACCGGCGAGTACTACGACCCAGATCGAAGACCAGACGACTTCGCCAAATTCATCCGGAACCACTCGATTAACGATGGAATAGAACTCGACCCGAGGTTCCACTCCCGCTCAGAAGACCACTCGCAGTCATTCCAAGTTATGCGAAAAAGAAGGCACGCCGGCTAAAGAAAGCTCTCAGCCAAAGAACAACTGGATGGACCGTGTACAATCCATTGTTTCGAGGATGACTGGGGACGCCTTCCAGCAAGCCACACCCTAAGAGAGTGTCGTCTATTCGCTGAACTCTCCAATAGTCTCAAGGAGGAGAAGCAGCGCAAAACCAAACGGACCCGAGGAACCGAGCAGTCGCCATCACCAAATACGGAAGAGCAATATCCCGCGTCCCACGGACAAGTCTGCATGATCCAAGAAGGGAGACCATCCAAAGCAAAACAAGACGCCCACACAATTCAGACCCGAGCAGCCGAGGGCCTCCAAACAGCAAAAATCTACCAACTATATGGTGCAGAAACCAACATCACCTTCTCACAAAGCGACCACCCAACCACAATTCCAAGACCAGGACACGCACCACTGGTGCTCAACGCTCAGATCGGTGGCTACGACATGGACAGAATCTTCATGGACGGAGGAAGCAGCTTAAACATAATCTTCACCAGCACCCTGCACAAGATGTTGATCCTATGGTCAGTCTGGAAGAAATCAGGTGTCTCAATCTACGGCGTAGTCCCAGGAGAAGCAGACGCCTCCCTCGGAGCAATCGAGCTCGATGCCATCTTCGGCAGCAAGGGTAACTTCGCAAGAAAAGTCCTCGAGTTTGAAGTACTCGACTGGCAGTCCCAATACCACGCCATACTAGGACGACCCGCATTCGCAAAATTTATGGCGGTCCCGCATTACGCATACCTCAAGCTCAAGATGCCAGGACCCTCAGGGGTCATCACAGTCAATGTAAGCTTCATCAAATCAGACCAGTGTGACCGTGATTTTCATGAACTTTCTGACAAGTTTGGAGCCCAGCAACAGCTTGAAGAGATAGCCATGGCAACAAACAAAAGCTTATTTCCACTAGCAAGCAGAAGTGAGTCAAAAGAATTCAATTGCGACTTCAGCGTCGACAACGACACAGACACCCACCAAGTTCACCCAACGGACCCGGACAAGACGGTTCGAATCTACGCGCACCTCTCAGAAGAACAAGCAGCTGCCCTCATGGCCTTCCTCCGCCAAGAGTGGAAAATTTTCGCCTGGTGCCCGGCTGACATGCCCGGAATACCACGATAGTTTGCAGAACATGCGCTGCATATACGTCCAAACACCAAACCAGTAAAGCAGGCGTTGCGCCGATTCTCAGAACCCAAGCGCAGAGCCATTGGAGAAGAGATTAATCGACTACTCGATGCACAATTCATTTGAGAGACGAAGAAGGCCACCTAGATCGCAAACCCAGTCTTGGTACCCAAAAAGGAAACCGACGTACTACGGATGTGCGTTGACTACGGGCCCATCAACAAACATTGCCCGAAGGACCACTTTCCCCTGCCAAGGATAGACCAGATAATCGACTCCACCGCAGGATGTGACCTCCTACCTTTCCTCGACGCTTACTCAGGATACAACCAAATCAGGATGAAAGAAGAAGACAAAGAACACACCTCATTCATCACCCCCTATGGTGTATTCTGCTACAAAACAATGCCTTTCGGATTGAAAAATGCCGGAGCCACGTACCAACGGATGATGCAAGCGTGCCTGAGAGATCAAATCGGCAGAAACATCCAAGTCTATGTCGACGACATCGTCATCAAAACACACAGCGCAGGCACACTACTCGATGACTCCGCGAAACCTTCGCCGCTCTCAACAAATATAGAATCAAGCTCAACCAAAAAAGCGCGTGTTCGGTGTCCCAGCCGGAAAATTACTCGGGTACATGGTCTCCGCTCGAGGAGTCGAAGCAAACCCTGAAAAAGTCCAAGCAATCGCCAAGATGCAAGAACCAGTCAACATTCGGGGCATACAACAACTCACAGGAAAACTCGCAGCACTGAGCCGCTTCATCAACAAGCTGGGAGAAAGGACACTACCATTCTACCAGTTGCTCAGAAAAGGAGAAAACTTCGAGTGGACTGAGGAAGCCCGCAACGCATTCGTAGACCTAAAGAACACCCTCTCAACACCACCAATCATGGCGGTGCCCAAGGATCAAGAACCACTCTACCTCTACATAGCGGCACGCCGCAGCGTTAGTTAGCACGGCGCTCGTCGTCGAGCGCATGGAAGAAGGCAAAATACAGGGCATCCAAAGGCCAATCTACTACCTAAGCATGCTCCTCACAAAATCTCAGCAGCAGTACCCGCACTACCAGAAGCTCGTATACGCCATCGTCATGACGTCAAGGAAACTAACACATTACTTCAATGAGCACCGCATCACGATCGTGAGCAGCGCACCACTCGCGGACATCCTCAACAATCCTGGAGCAACTGGCAGAGTCTCCGAATGGAACATTGAGCTCAGTCCCCGCGACCTACAATTCAAGCACCCAACGGCGATCAAATCCCAAGTACTCCCAGATTTTCTGGTCGAGTGGGCAGAAGTGCAAACACCAGGCCCCCCAGACCTATCAAACTCATGGACAATGTTCTTCGACGGGTCACAAAGACAGCAAGGAGCAGGAGTAGGCGCCTGATGTAGCGGTGAGGATAGCTCTCTCACTTCTCTTTGGTTACCCCAAGTGGATGGTTGAGATGCAGCACAGCAGCAGTTTCCCTCGGTGAAGATACCAAGGTTATCGACCAGTAGGACTCAAGAGATACAAGAAGGTGACAACTACGCTAGAAATTGCTTCGGGCTAGGGAGTTGACATGGACCTGCACACACAACAAGTAACTTTGCTCCCAATGAGTACAGAGGAGTTGTCAATTCCTACGGCCTTGCTGTTTACAAAGGATCAACGCAAGAGATAAAAGTGGAACTGAAAGTAAAGACTGAAAGTAAACTAAGGGTGTAAACAGTGATGTGAAGATGGACCGGGGTCCCGTGATTTTCACTAGTGATGTCTCTCTCCCAAAAGACGATAAAAGTGCTAGCGAGGTAAACAAATCACACATGGGCAATTGACAGGATTATGAAGGCACAACAATGCTAACTATGCTGCAAAGAAAGGAAGGGCTCAAAAGCAATGGGCAGTACACCAAGGTAAGTAGACCGAAATCCAACTGCATCTACTACGAATCATCCACCTTGAGATATCTATCCAGAACATCTCGCTAGTATTAAGTTGTGAATCCCACCCAAAGTGTAAACTCAAAGCAACAGACAACTGCATTAAAAGAACTTTGCGTAAAGTAAACAATCCTTGCACCCGCAGGTACAAGCACCGTTGTTTTATCCCTGGTGGCAACAACACATCCCCTAGTCTCATGTTTCTGTCACTCAAGCTAGACATCAAGGGGCTGAACCCACAATCAAGCATAACGCTCCCTCTTGGAGTTGCAAGCAAACTACTTGGCCAAAGCAAAATACTGCAACGGAGAACATGCAATAATTTACTCAAGAACAAAATATAAAAAGAAGAACCAAATATATTACTCATCACAATCTGAACATAGTCTCATAATCCATCATATCCAAGCAAACTCAGCATAGCAACAGCAGAAATTACAAAAGTGCCTCGATCATGTGAGGCAGCTCACGAGGTCTCGAAAGTGGAAGCACAAAGAGGGGAGAGGTACATCACATACCAACTGGTCACGGACCCATGGTCCAAGGGGGACTACTCACGGCACATCCGGGAGGCGTCCATGGCTATGGATGGTCTCCCGGAGGGGGTTCCTCCTCCCGGCAGGGTGCCGGGGCAGCTTCTCCAGGCAGCCCCGATCTTGAAACGGCGGCGGCGGCGGTACAGATGCGAGTTCGCGGAAAATAGATCGATATTAGGGGTTTCCACCCCGAGGGCTAAATATAGGCGGAGGGGGCATCGAGGGGACCCACGGGGCAGCCAGGAGGCCCCTTGGCGTCCTAGGGTGGGGCCGCGCTGGGGACCCTTCTGGAGTCCCTATGGTGGGCCCCCTCCGCTGTCTTGGTGATTCCGGAAGCTTCCGGGTAGCTGATTTTTTATCTGATTTTTCTGGATTTTTTGGAGCACTTTTAATGGCCGGAAAACCTGAAATACAAAAACAGCATAAAACAACAACTGGCATCTGGGTGCACTGGGTTAATAGATTAGTCCAAATATGCTCAAAAGTGTATGAAAGTTCAAGGAAAACATGGCAAAGTCACACAAATCATGCATGGAGCAAGCAGAAATTATAGATACGTTTGCGACGTATCAACATCCCCAAGCTTAATTCCTGCTCGTCCTCGAGTAGGTAAATGATAACAAGCATAATTTCTGTGGTGACATGCCACACAACCAAATAAAGACTTTTAAGTAAAGCAGTCAAAGCATGCTTTGAGTTTACACTTTGGGTGGGATTCGCAACTTAATACCAGCGAGATGTTCTGGATAGATATCTCAAGGCGGATGATTCGTAGTAGATGCAGATGGATTTAGATCTACTTACCTTGGCGTACCGCCCATTGCTTTTGAGCCTCTTCCTTTCTTTTGTAGCATAGTTAGCATTGCAGTGCGTTTATAATCCTGTCAATTGCCCAGTTGTGATTTGTTTACCTCGCTGGCACTTTTATCGTCTTTTGGGAGAGAGACATCACTAGTGAACGTCATGGGACCTCGGTCCATATTTCCACCATTGTTTACACCCTCAATTTACTTTCAGTCTTTACTTTCTGTTGCAACTATTATTATCTCTTGCGTTAATCCTTTGTAAACAGCAAGGCCGGAGGAATTGAAAACTCCTCTGTACTCGTTGGGAGCAAAGTTATTTGCTGTGTGTGCAGGTCCAGGTGAAGTAAGCAATCTTGTGATTATGAACGGTGTCATTGTTCACTTTACCACCTTCTTGTTGATCTTGGAGTCCTACTGGTCGATCCTCAACCTTAGCATCTTTGCTAAGGGAAATTTGCTGCTACGCTACATCTCACCTTCCACTTGGGGCAACCAACGAGAAGTGAGACAACTATCTTCCTCACCGTATCATATGTGCATCCGTTGCATGGCAATCCCTACTCCTCACATCATATCTATCATTTTTCTTTCACTCTCCTATGATTGTCCTCATTTATTCTATTCTCCATCCTAAGAGCCAACATATCTTGCTTGCGCTCATTCATTGCACGAGTGCTCAAAGTCTAAAGGGAGAGGATCAGTTTGACTTGTGACTGACTAGTGGTCTGGGGACGAGTCAAAATAAGATTTCGAAGGAGACCAAGTGTGAAGTTTTAGTAGATTGAGTTCTCAACTAAACTATATAGTAGTTTTATGCTCTAAACCCATCTCCCACTTCTTGCATGCAAACACCATTTGGAGATTTTTGAGTCACGGACATCGAGAACTCTTGCACCTTTATGTTCTTACTTTGCTAGTTTCAATACTAGATATAGATTCTTGCTTGTTCTTACTTTGCTCTCTCACTTCTCGTTGGTTACCCCAAGTGGAAGGTTGAGATGCAGCACATCAACAGTTTCCCTCGGTGAAGATACCAAGGTTATCGACCAGTATGACTCAAGAGATACAAGAAGGTGACAACTACGCGAGAAATTGCTTCGGGCTAGGGAGTTGACGTGGACCTGCACACACAACAAGTAACTTTGCTCCCAACGAGTACAGAGGAGTTGTCAATTCCTCCGGCCTTGCTGTTTACAAAGGATCAACGCAAGAGATAAAATTGGAACTGAAAGTAAAGACTGAAAGTAAACTAAGGGTGTAAACAGTGATGTGAAGATGGTCCGGGGTCCCGTGATTTTCACTACTGATGTCTCTCTCCCAAAAGACAATAAAAGTGCTAGCGAGGTAAACAAATCACACCTGGGCAATTGACAGGATTATGAAGGCACCGCAATTCTAACTATGCTGCAAAGAAAGGAAGGGCTCAAAAGCAATGGGAAGTACGCCAAGGTAAGTAGACCGAAATCCATCTGCATCTACTACGAATCATCCACCTTGAGATATCAATCCAGAACATTTTGCTAGTATTAAGTTGTGAATCCCGCCCAAAGTGTAAACTCAAAGCAACAAACAACTGCATTAAAAGAACTTTGTGTAAAGTAAACAATCCTTGCACCCGCAGGTACAAGCACCGTTGTTTTATCCCTGGTGGCAACAACACATCCCCTAGTCTCATGTTTCTGTCACTCAAGCTAGACATCAAGGGGATGAACCCACAATCGAGCATAACGCTCTCTCTTGGAGTTGCAAATAAAATACTTGGCCAAAGCAAATACCGCAACGGAGAACATGCAAGAATTTACTCAAGAACAAAATATAAAAGAGAAGAACCAAATATATTACTCATCACAATCTAAACATAGTCTCATAATCCATCATATCCAAGCAAACTCAGCATAGCAACAGCAGAAATTACAAAAGTGCCTCGATCATGTGAGGGAGCTCACGAGGTCTCGAAAGTGGAAGCACAAAGAGGGGAGAGGTACATCACATAGCTACTGGTCACGGACCCATGGTCCAAGGGGGATGACGGGGATCAACCCCGTCAAATCCCATGGTCAGGGACCCTAGGTTTCGTGTAGGAGGAAAGACAATGACGTGGCCTGCGCGTTGGTAGGATTCGGAGGTGACAAGCGACACATGGGGCACGATTTACCCAGCTTCAGGCCCCTGGAGGGAGAACCCTACATGCTGCTTGTCTGATCTTGTATTGATGATGATGTACAGAGGTGCCGTGAGGGCTTTGAAGGAGATAGATTTGTCTAGTTCCATGCGTGGGGATTGAGATGAGTTGTGAGCTGATATCTAGAGAGGTGCCCCTACCTCGCTTTATATAGATAGCCAGGTAGGGGTTTACAAGAGTCCTAGTCGACTACAAGTAGGATTCTTTGTCTTGCGCCTCAAGTCTTGGTCTTTACGTCTTACTCCGTCATGTCGGTGTCCACGAGTGGGCCCCTGGTGGGCCGACACGCACCAGGTACCCTCACGTAGAGGAGTCGTGGGGGTAACCCCTCGTTAGTAGCCCCCGAGTGCCTGGGGGACTCGAAGAGTCGCGCAGGGACTCAAATCTGCAGTAGCCGCCGTAGTGCGTGTCGATCATTTGCTGATGAGCAGTCGAAGATGTCATGAGTATGCTCCCGATGGGAGTATTTGGATGAAGCATCAAAATTGCAGTCCGGTTCGTCTTCTTGTTTCATCGTCGGATGGGGAGAATTTGCCCAGGCGAGCGATCGTCGGGTGCGCGTCAGCGCTCCCGATTGGAGTAGCCCCCGAGGCTATGTGCGACTCGTAGAGTCAGGCATAGGCTCAAGTTGTTTTTAAGCTAACCCCGTCGTTCTTGTCAGCTGCGCGAGTAGTGCTCGTCGGGCGCGCGTCAGCGCTCCCGATGGGAGTAGCCCCCGAGTCTATGTTCGACTGCTTGCAGTCGAGCATAGACTCAAGACTTCTTCGTCGTCGAGTAATTGTCATCCGAGGAAGTGCTCAACTCGGGTCTTGCATTGTAGGCGTGAGTTGTTGTAGGGATCAGTCATGGACGAGGAGGTTGGCGTCGCTGCGTCATGAGAGCGCCCAGCCCCCGAGCATCTGCTGAGAAGGATAAAAATGTGTAACTGTATTAAGGTGTACTTGTGAGAAAAACATTTGTAGGGTACGTGATTTATAGACATTGCACTTTTGTTGAGTGGAAAATGTAGCTGCATATACGGTTTAAGCGTGTCTTTTTGTGAGTAGGCCCTCCAGCAGCAAACTCCTACCGGGTAACAGGGACACGATGCCAGACTTGTTGAACCCGGAGACAAGAGCGGCCTTTGGTACCCAGACTCACTACTTTGACGAATGCAAATAAACAGCATATAAAACTGAGCATGATCCAAAGGATGGTTTTGTAGCCCTCAGATGTTTCTGCACGACTGCGTAGTCGTCTTTGGCGACTGATCGAGAATGTATAAAGGTTTTGGAATCATAGCATAGGAATGTAAAGAAAACTTAGCTGTAGGATCGACGCGGCGGAGGATGTCGAAGATGACAGTCGAATAGTCGACCATGAGCAGTCGACGAGGCGAGAACGGAGTCGATGTGACGGCGACTGCGACATTCAGCCCCCGAGTCCGCTAGCCCCCAAGTCTGCGAGCCCCTGAGTGTTGAGGTGGCGGAGTTGCGCAGTGAAGTCGTCGTGATGAATTTTTGCGGCGTGTATCCGCACTGGATCCGTTGAAGTTGATGTCGTTGTTGATGTCAAAAAAGTGCCAGCCCCCGAGCATCGAGTGCGCGTCGTGATTCGTCCGTGGTTGATGTAGAGGCCGGAGTCGATGCCTTGGCCGTGGTCGATGTCGCGCCCGAAGCCGATATAGAGTACGGAGTCGACGACGCGGCCGCGGACGAGATATTGCCAGTTTGGATTGGATCGTGATGATCGATCTTCGAGTGCTTCATGTAGACGTGCGCAGCCTGATTCCGCAATCTGTTGCAGCGACGGTTTCGACTGCGTTTTTTTTTTCTTCGATCTGGATCTTCATAGTGAATCATTGTTAATGTAGTCGCCGAGTCGTCGAGTTGTTGATTGCTCGTCGTGTGTTGTTGTTGTTGCGGCTCGAGTCGATGTGTGTAACACCCTCACTGTAAGTGAACAGTAATCAGGGTTACTGTTCATCACTATTGTTCAAAACTTTTGTTTGATCAACTTGGAACAGTTCAAATTCAAATTCCACTTTGATGTTCTTGAATGCATTGTGATCATGGACCTAGGTCATGTGGAATCAAAGCAATATCAAACTCAAATCAAACTACCTTTGAATTGAGATCAAATCAATTGCCCTTTGGTGGAATAATAAAAACAAGGTGAAAATAAAACATTGTCCAAAAATTGTGCTACCACTTTTATTAAGTTACTAATATTCAGTGGAGCATGTATCACCAAGTTGGAGATCTTATTAATCTCTAAATAATTCTAAACAAATCAAAACAGAGGCCAAAAACCCTAATTTAATAATTTAATATTTAATGCAAATATTAAATGACTTTTAAAAGTGCCCAAATCTTTTGTGGCACCAACCTTAGGTAAATACTAAATTATGGGACACATCCCATATTTTACAAAATGCCTAAGTGGGTGAAACAAATATAAAACAGAAATAAACCGAAAAGAAAAGAAAACAAAAAAAATATAAAACCTAGCCTACCCCAAACCCCCTGTTCCCCCCAGCCCATCTCCCCCTCCCATCCCGCTGTGGCCCAGCCCAGCCCACCTGGGGCCTTCCCCTTCCTCGCTACAGGGAAAACAGGGGCGTGGCATCCATCCCCGGTGCCACACCGACGAGCCCCCTCCGTGTCCGGCATCCGGCGGCTGGCCGGCGGCTACAAGAGGGACAACCTCCGGCGAAAACCCTAACCCCTAGCCGTGTCCTTCCCGTTCCCCTCTCCTACCTCGCGCCGCGCCCTGCTTCTCATCTGCTCGAGCTCGACCGCGCGGACGTGGGCACAGCTCCATGGACGGCGTGGCCATCGAGCCCCCCCCCAGCCCGCGCCACCAAGTCCGGTAGCTCCGGCGTGATCCGCAGCAGCTATCCCCCCTCCCAATTGAGCTAGGACGCCTCCATGACGGCGTTGTCGACTTCTTCCTCCGCCACGGTCACCACGACTCCGGCGCCCGATTCGCCCCCCCCCCCCCCAGCGATCCCCTCGAGCCCAGACCCCTCCCCTGCCTTCGCGGTGAGCACCGCCTCACTTCCCTTCCCCACCGTGCTCCGTTAGCGCGCTAGGTGACGTCCACCATCGCGCGCAGCTCCGACCGCTGCCAGTTGTGCCCATGGCCGCGGGCTCGGACGCTCCTGACCCGCGCTCCCCGCGCCCCGTGCGTGCCCGCCTGGCCTACCCCGCACGCATGGCCGCACCGCCGCGCTACTCCCTGTTGCGGTCCTCCCTCGCCGGAGTGGCCCTCTGGCTCGCCGCCGGTGGAGTCGGCAGTGGCATAGGCCACTGACCAGTGGGCCTTCCCACCCCTAACTAAAAGATTAAAGCTAATCTAATTAACCCCCCTAATTGCTCTCTATTTAAAATAATCAGAGAGATAAATTTCCCCTGGGTCTATTACAAGTGGGCCCCCTAGCCTTTTATTTAGTTTAGAAATTGTTTTTATTAAATTGTTAGAATGACATGTGGGCCACCCCCACCATTTTAATTAACAAAATTGTTTTATTAGAATTGGGTCACTGACATGTGGGACCCCCATGTCAGTTGACCAGTCAAACTGTTGTGGATAATGTTTCTGTTAATTAATAAAAATAATTTAAAAATGATTTAGAAAATAATTTAAAATGCTTAAAACTTTAGAAAATCATAGAAAATAAACCGTAGCTCAGATCAAAAAACTTTGTACATGAAAATTTATCAGAAAAATCTAACAAATACGAATATTCTATCTGTATGCCTACCCCACCCCCCTAACACACCGATCATCGACATTCCCCCCTCCGGGCTGTCTGTCGATAATTCCCGGTGCCTGTAAAAACCTGTCGGATGAATTTATTCCGAACACGAATGTTGTTCAGAATGGTTCAACTAGCACGGATACACCCCTCTTATGTTTGTCGGATGTCCATGACACCTCCGGCATGATCCCCCCCCCCCCTCCGGACACCCTGTCCGGTAATCACCCGGAGCTGGCAGTTCTTCCCCGGATGAATTTCCGCTCCGAGCTACGTGCATCGTACGACGTTAGAGCACCGCTAACAATTCAACTGTCATGTCATGCTTATGTTTGCTATGATTGCTTTATATTTACTGTTTCTTCCCCCCTTTTATTCTCCGGTAGACCCCGCTGCTACCGCCGACTACACCGCCGCCGGGTACGACTACTTCGTCGACGACCCTACCCCTACCCGCGAGCTTCTAGGCAAGCAGAGCTATTCTCTTCCCTAGATATCGTCTACCTTTCCGTGCTTTCTTGCACTAGGCATTGTTACTGCTGCTGCTACCATTACAATCATATTCAATTGCATAGCCTGATTTTGTCGCCCCTTGATGTACCTCCTCTATCCTATGTTGCCTATTATTTTTATGCATTATTCAGCAGTGAACCCTGCGCATTGTTAGCTAGGGCTAGATAGCGGGCCATGATCACTCAAGAGGTGAACATGGATACAATATATACAACTACACAGGTACGGTACAATGCAGACACCGCCAAAGGCCCCTATCTGGGTTATGCCTAGTCACCTCAAGTGTGAGCTATCAAGGAGTAATCCTTGTACTCCACTCGAGGCTGACTTTGTCTTGCCGCCATAGGGTCCTGAACAGCGGTTGTCCCTAAAGGTAAGAAGTCAGGCGACCCAACGGTGCCCGCGAGCGGTATATCGTCGGGAACGACAGGGAGGGTACGACCGACGTTACTGGCGTGCTTGGCCCATGCTCGTATCTCGCGAGAGTTACCAAACCACGAAAGTCGAGCTCTACCAAGAGCACACGCGAGACAAGGTAAGGAGACGGTTCACCTTGTTGGTAACCGCAGTGACTTGGTGGGACGACAGGGCAGGAGCCGATGTACTAGTGGTCCTGACTGCTGTCGTTGACCGCGGGTCGGTTAAGTCGAGGCAACGATAATGGTTGTCACGCAGGTTAATTAAAATTCTAAATGGTTCAGCGGATGACTTGAGAGGCCCGTTGGTCTGTACGCACTACCTTCACATGGGATAAGGAGTTATGGGCTCCCCTGCGTCGTAGTTTGTCCGAAAGCTCTTCAGACGTCAGCAGTACCGCGGCCTGCGCCGGGAAGTGGTGTCTTCTTCGTCCGGACGGTGTGTTTTTGGATTTGCTTTCGCTTCACCGGCCAGCCACGCACCGTGCAGGAGCGTGCAAGGGTGAGGTTCCTAGACCCCTTGGCGCATAGGATATAGTCCGGCGGATGGCCTCTCTGTTGAGCCTAGGATGGGATGCGTCGTGTCGGATAGCCTCGGTGGGGCGTTCCCTAACAAGGTTCACGCCACCCTGGAGATCCGAGCGTGCAGGCTGAACAGTAGTGCACCCCTGCAGGGAGTTTAATCTATTCGAATAGCCGTGTCCACGGTAACAGGACGCTTTATGCTGAAGCTGGATCTTAGCACTACAAACTATTACTATTAAACTGTATGGTTCCGGGTTTTCTTCCTCGCATGGGAGTCGAGGAGGGGAACTCAGAGGCATTATTATTATTAATCATTACAACTTATATTATACAATGTTGCAGCAACTTCTGCTTCGTTGTTACTTTATTGCTTTATATGAACTGTTGGCTGTTTCTCTTCTCATGCTGCAAGACAACGTCGGAAGATGCTAGTCTTCGATAGGCCTAGCTTCTTACCCTTATTCTGATTTCTATCTTGCAGTCCACTATATATACAGCCTCCCCTTTCCATTGATACAATGCATAATGCTTAGTAGCGGACGTAAGACTCGCGGGTATGCTAGATACTCACCTTTGCTTTATTTCCCCTTTTATGTTTTGCCTGATCGGCCGCTGCAGTCGACGCTGGAGCCCAGGAGCAGGAGTACCCCGGAGGCGGATACTACTACGTCGAGACCCCCGCTGACCAGGACCAGGAGTAGTTTCGGAGGCTCCCAGGCAGGAGGCCTTGCCTTTTCGATCTGTATCTCTGATGTTATTTGTGCTAGCCTTCTTAAGGCAAAACTTGACTAACTATGTCTGTACTCAGATATCATGTCTTGTATAACTTATGTATTCGGGTCCGAGTGACCCCCCTTTATTTTAACATATTGGTTTATCCTTTTGTGTTTAGTGTTGTGCTGTGATATTCTCACCGTGGCACCCTAATCTCAGCCGTGTACCCTGCGTGTATGATTACTGTACACGGATTGATTTTGGGACGTCACAATGTGGAAACATTGGTGAGTCATCCATGGCATGTCGAGTTGGAGTAGAAGCCTTGTGGGTCAAGATTGAACCCGAATTCGCGATTGGAAATTCGCGATCTTGCGTAGATCCAAAAACGTGTTGCAGTGCGAGAGCTGCTGACGGAGATCTAACCGTTGGAAGTTTCTGATATTTTTTGTGCTGATGGGGGATTGAATCTTGCATGCTTTCACCGGAGGGATCTTCAAGTTGATGTCAGAGCCATTGTCAGGAATTTATTTGCTGGAGTCGCGTGGAGTTCCGTCAGATTCCGAGAGTGCTTCAGTGCGCGGGTCTTCGACGCAGATCCAGCCGTTGGAATTTGCTGAAATTTTCACAGAATTTGGATAATTGGATTTCGCATCTTTCCACTGAAGGGATCGTCGAGATGAGCTCCGAGTCGCCGTCGCGAGTGCCCGCAACACAGAAGTTTTTTCTGTCCTGTAGGCTGCGCGTGAGCGCTTTTGTTGATGTCGATCTTCGAGTGGCGAGCTCGAAAAAATTCTTGTTTTCTCCGTGAGCTTGATGTAGATCTTGATGTAGTTGTTGAAGAAGCCGAGATTGCGATGAACCCAACTTGAATAGATCCTTCCGAAGTCGACGGATCATCGATTGTCGATGTAGGTTTGAGTCGTCGATCCGGGATTCCAACGCGCATGTCTTTCCCACAGATGGCGCCAATTGACGGGGATCAACCCCGGAAAATCCCATGGTCAGGGACCCTGGGTTAGGCATGAGAAGCACAAGTTGGACGATAGCTCGTCGGCAAACAGGAGGACACGTTCCTGCTCGATATTTTTGATGAGGGAGATGCGATTACAGTGGATGCCAAGGCCGGAGCGCTCAAGGCTAGGGTTACAGATGATATTGGATCCTCGGACGGCGGACAAGCAACACATGGGGCACGATTTACCCAGCTTCAGGCCCCGGAGGGAGAACCCTACATGATGCTTGTCTGATCTTGTATTGATGATGATGTACAGAGGTGCCATGAGGGCTTTGGTGGAGAGAGATCTCTCTAGTTCTATGCGTGGGGATTGAGATGAGTCTGAGTTGATCTCTAGAGAGGTGTCCCTACCTCGCTTTATATAGATAGCTAGGTAGGGGTTTACAAGAGTCCTAGTCGACTACAAGTAGGAGTCCTTGTCTTGCGCCTCAAGTCTTGGTCTTTACGTCTTACTCCGTCATGTCGGTGTCCATGAGTGGGCCCCTGGTGGGTCGACACGCACCAGGTACCCTCACGTAGAGGAGTCGTGGGGGGTAACCCCTCGTCAGGGGACTACTTACAGCACATCCGGGAGGCGTCCATGGCTATGGATGGTCTCCTGGAGGGGGTTCCTCCTCCTGGCAGGGTGTCGGGGCAGCTTCTCCAGGCAGCCCCGATCTTGAAACGGCGGCGGCGGCGGTACAGAGGCGAGTTCGCGGAAAAGAGATCGATATTAGGGGTTTCCACCCCGAGGGCTAAATATAGGAGGAGAGGGGCATCGAGGGGACCCACAGGGAAGCCAAGAGGCCCCCTGGCGCGGCCTAGGGTGGGGCCGCGCCAGGGACCCTTCTGGAGTCCCTGTGGTGGCCCCCTCCGCTGCCTTGGTGATTCCGGAAGCTTCCGGGTCGCTGATTTTTTATCTTATTTTTCCGGATTTTTTGGAGCACTTTTAATGGCCGGAAAACCTAAAATACAAAAACAGCAGAAAACAACAACTGGCAGCTGGGTGCACTGGGTTAATAGATTAGTCCAAATATGCTCAAAAGTGTATGAAAGTTCAAGAAAAACATGGCAAAGTCACACAAATCATGCATGGAGCAAGCAGAAATTATAGATACGTTTGGGACGTATCAGCGTCGTTCTAATCTCCCCCAAAGGAGCCAAACTCAGATATGTACTTCAGATCAACTTCAGCAATGCCTCAAACAACGAAGCAGAATACGAGGCACTACTCCATGGCATGTGCATGGCGAAAGCTTGTGGCGCCACTCGCCTCTCCATCTACGGCGACTCCAACCTCGTCGTCCAGCAGGCAATGAGAGACTGTGAAGCAGTCGCAGAAAACATGATGGCTTACCAGAAGCTCTACAACACCCTGGAAGGAGGATTCGACGGTTGCGAGCTAAACTACATCCCCAGAGCAAATAACACATAAGCAGACGAGCTCACAAACATTGGATCAACCCGAGGACCCGTCCCCCCAGGCGTTTCCCTAGAAAGCATCAGCCAGAGGTCAATCAAAACCAAGGCACCCGCATCGGAGGCAGTCGCAGATTACGACGATGCAAACAAACCAGCATAAGTAGCGGCGGCGAACCCAACAGACGACGCAAGAAACGAAGCAACCGAAGAAGCAGAACCAGCCGCGCCAGAAGGCCCAGCTTGGACAAAGCCACTCCTTCGATTCTTAATCGAAGGCACCTTACCACAAGACGTCGCAGAAGCCCGACGCATCAGCCGACGATCTAAAGCATTCACAGTAATCAATGGACAGCTCTACAAGCGCAACATCTCTCAGGTCCTACAAAGTGCATCGAGGAGGAAGACGACAAGGCCCTATTGCTCGAGATCCAAGAAGGCACTTGCGAGCACCACGCGAGCAGTCGCGCACTCGTGGCCAAATCCTTTCTAGCAGGGTTCTACTGGCCAACCGCAATGAAAAATGCGAAAGACATCGTACGACGCTGCATCGCCTGCCAAAAATTCGCCAGCAGGCCGCACGCCCCAGCATTAGAACTCAAAACCATACCACTATCCTGATCATTCGCCACCTGGGGACTCGATATGGTGGGGCCACTCAAGAAATCTTCAAAAGGAGGCCGAACACATCTACTAGTAGCAGTAGACAAGTTCACCAAATGGATCGAGGCGGTGCCAATCTCCAGCTCAACGGCCCTCACGGTAGTTAACTTCATCAAGTCCATCATCTTTAGATTCGGCGTACCCCATAACATCATCACAGATAACGGGACAAACTTCACAGCGACAGGATTTCAGAACTTCTGCCAAGATCTGGGCATAAAAATCAACTACGCGTCAGTCGAGCACCCACAATCTAACGGCCAGGTGGAGAAAGCAAACGGTTTAGTGTGCGGAGGAATAAAAAAAGCGGCTCCTCGCACCACTCGAACAAGCTGCAGGCAACTGGGTAGAAGAACTCCCCGCAGTCATGTGGATCTTGCGCACTACCCCCAACACCTCAACCCAGTACACACCCTTCTTCATGGTGTACGGACCAGAAGCGGTACTACCGCACGACCTAAAGTTTAGAGCCCCCCGAATCTCGGGATACGAGGAAGAAGAGGCAGAAGAAGCGCTCCAGGATGATAAAGACACCGCATATGAAGCAAGGGACACAGCCATAGCAAGGTCCGAAGGATACCAGGACAAAATGCGCACATACCAAAGCAGTCGCCTGCGGACTAGAACTTTCCGCAAAGGAGATCTCGTCCTGCGACTAATACAAGAAAAAGTGCACAAACTTGCCCCGCAGTGGGAAGGGCCCTTCATAATCTCCGAGGTCATAGGAGGAGGCGCATACAGGCTGAAGAATCCGAAGACTGACGAAGACGTGGGAAACCCGTGGAACGTGGCAAACATGCGCCTGTTCTACCCATAGTCTACTCATAAGCCCCAGCAGGAGTATCAGCAGCAACACCGATTGGCAGCTCATGTAAAAACTCACAAGCAATAAAAGGTGTTGCCCAAATAATACCACTAAAAGCACTCAGGGGCTCGAACACAAACTACCCCTGAGAGACGCTATCTTCGCTTACACGACGCTACTTAAAAGCACTCGGGGACTCGAGCACAAACTCCCCCGAGAGACGTTATCTTCGCTTACGCGACGCTACCTAAAATCACTCGGGGGCTCGAGCACAAACTCCCCCCGAGAGACGCTATCTTCTCTTACGCGACGCTACCTAAAAGCACTCGGGGACTCGAGCACAAACTCCCCCCGAGAAACGCTATCCACGCTTACGTGACGCTACCTAAAAGCACTCGAGGGGCTCGAGCACAAACTCCCCTCGAGAGACGCTATCTTCGCTTACGCGACGCTACCTAAAAGCACTCGGGGGCTCGAGCACAAACTCCCCCCGAGAGACGTTATCTTCGCTTACGCCACGCCACCTAAAAGCACTCGGGGGCTCGAGCACAAAACTCCCCCCGTGAGACGCTATCTTCGCTCACGCGACGCTACATAAAAAGAACTCGGAGGCTAGAACGCACTCCCCCCGACGGACAACACATTCTGCTTACGCAGCCACAAAAAAACTTATTCAGGCATGCTTTAAAGATAAGTACAAAGCAAGACAGAAAATTTCCTTAGTCTTCACCTGATCACAAAATGATCACCTAAAGACTCGGGGGCTACTCCCAGCGGGAGCGCTGCCGTGCACCCGATGAAAATTTGGAACAGCTAAACGGCTACAAGAAAGGACGGCCCAGGTGAATAAAAACTCATAGGCTACGTCTGATTCTACAAATCAAACGCAGCCTCGGGGGCTACTCCCATCGGGAGCACTATCGCGCACCTGACAAACCCATAAAAGGAGTCGAAGATATTTCTCATTACAAAGGAGTCGAAGACATTTCTCATTACAAAGGAGTCAAAGAAAATTTTCCATTACAAAGGAGTCAAAGACATTCTTCATTACAAAGGAGTCGAAGACAATTTTCTACGACAAAGGAGTCGAGGACAGTCGTCATTACAAAAGGACTCGAACAGCTACCAGAAGGGTTACAATACCAATTATCCCAGGGAATTATGACTTCTACATGTGTGCTCAAGCTGAGATAATTGGCACTTTCGCCCCACAACCTGACGAGCATCACCACAGACAAAGTAGCAAATGAGCCTGCGAAGAAGCAAGTAGTCGCCCTCTAGTTCTACAAGGTGCCTCGCCTAATGATGGCGGTGAAGTTAATAGGTTTAGTGGGACTGCCTCCCTGTTAACCGAGCCAATAAACGATTCTTGATAACCCACAAGTCTAGGGGATCAATTGTAGCTTTTCGATAAATAAGGATGTCGATCCCAACGAGGAGCAGAAGGTATTGACAAGTGACATTGGATAAGGAAAAGGCTGCACACACTAAAAGATAAATATTTAGGGGGTTTTGGTTTAAGCAACAGAAAAGTAAAAGACAAGCAAAGTAAACAGGGTAACTGAGGAGTAGCAAGTGGCCCAATCCTTTCACAAGGATAAGCCTAGGAACTGAACTTATAAAAGCTAAAGCGTTCTCGAGAACACACGGGAGAGATAGCCAAGTTACTTTCACCATATTCCGCCAAGTAATATGTATTGTGCTGATAAGTGTCGGTGGGTGGATCAATGCTAGTACACCTTCTAGACTAAGATAAGTGTACTCTTATGATTACACACCTTGCAAGCATCCGCAAATACAAGGTAGTAATTAAGGCATAAGCCTAACCACAACATTACGATCAAGGATCCATAACTCCCTTGTGCAAAAGTGTGCGAACTGGGGTTCAGGTTTCTGTCACTCCGGAAACCCACCATAAGCATCCTTTGTGCAAAATGTATTCCTCTAGTCCCATGAAAGGTGAAGTGTTAAGTGTTCGACTCACATAACACCACTAGAGAAATAACAACACAACTTAAGTATCAAACAACACATAATACTTCAACATCATATGACTACTAACAACTAGACTTCTCCCATGTTCTCAAGAACTAAAGTAACTACTCACAAGACATAAAATAGATCATGATCAGAGGTGATAGATGGGTGGCAAACAATCTGGACACAATGATATTTCTCCAACAAAACTCAATAGCATTCACCACAAAGTAGTAATCAACACCAACAGAGTAGAGAGGATAGATAGTACGGATTACAACACAAGTTGCAATTGTGAGATGAGATGGGATGGAGATGGAGATGGTGCTGATGTTGGGGATGATGTTGATGATGATCTCGATGATGCCCGTGACGACGATGATGATGATGATGATGGCGACTGATGGCTTCACGCCCCTCGTTGGTTACCCCAAGTGGAAGGTTTGAGATGCAGTGCAGCAACAAGTTTCCCTCGGTGAAGATACCAAGGTTATCGAACCAGTAGGACTCAGGAGATACAAGTAGGTGGAAACGTCGCCAAAAATTGCTTCCTGACTAGGGTGTTGTCGTGGACCAGCACACAACAACAAATAACTTTGCTCCCAACGAGTACAGAGGAGTTGTCAATTCCTCCGGCCTTGTCGTTTACAAAGGATCAATGCAAGAGATAAAAGGTGCAAAGGAAAGTAAAAGATGAAAGTAAATTGAGGGTGTGAACAATAATGTGAAGATGGACCGGGGTCCCGTGATTTTCACTAGTGATGGCTCTCTCCCAAAAGACGATAAAAGTGCTAACGAGGTAAACAAATCACAGTTAGGCAATTGACAGGATTATGAAGGCACCGCAATGCTAACTATGCTGCAAAGAAAGGACGGGCTCAAAAGCAATGGGCAGTACGCCAAGGTAAGTAGACTGAAATCCATCTGCATCTACTACGAATCATCCACCTTGAGATATCTATCCAGAACATCTCGCTGGTATTAAGTTGCGAATCCCACCCAAAGTGTAAACTCAAAGCAACAGACAACTGCATTAAAAGAACTTTGCGTAAAGTAAACAATCCTTTCACCCGCAGGTACAAGCACCGTTGTTTTATCCCTGGTGGCAACAGCACAGCCCCTAGTCTCATGGTTCTGTCACTCAAGCTAGACATCAAGGGGCTGAACCCACAATCGAGCATAACGCTCTCTCTTGGAGTTGCAAATAAAATAATTGGCCAAAGCAAATACCGCAACGGAGAACATGCAAGAATTTACTCAAGAACAAAATATAAAAGAGAAGAACCAAATATATTACTCATCACAATCTGAACATAGTCTCATAATCCATCAGATCCCAACAAACTCAGCATAGCAACAGCAGAAATTACATAGATGCCTCGATCATGTGAGACGGCTCACGAGGACTCGAAAGTGGAAGCACAAAAGGGGGAGAGATTCATCACATAGCTACTGGTCACGGACCCATGGTCCAAGGGGGACTACTCACGGTACATCCTGGAGGCGTCCATGGCTATGGAGGGTCTCCCGGAGGGGGTTCCTCCTTCCGGTAGGGTGCCGGGGCAGCTTCTCCAGGCAGCCCCGATCTTGAAATGGCGGCGGCGGCGGTACAGAGGGGAGTTCACGAGAAAGAGATCGATATTAGGGGTTTCCACCCCTAGGGGTAAATATAGGCGAAGGGGGTATCAAGGGGACCCACGATGCAGTCAGGAAGGTCCCTTGCGCGGCTCAGGGTGGGGCCGCGCCACCTGCCCTCCTGGCTGCCTGGTGGTGGCCCCCCTTCACTTTCTTCGTGATTCTGGAAGCTTCTGTTGCGCTGATTTTTTATATATTTTTCCCGGAATTTTTGGAGCACTTTTAATGGCCGGAAAACCTGAAATACAAAAACAGCAGAAAACAGAAACTGGCAACTGGGTGCACTGAGTTAATAGGTTACTCCAAATAGGTTCACAAGTGTATGAAAGTTCAAGAAAAACATGGTAAAGTCACACAAAACATGCATGGAGCAAGCAGAAATTATAGATACATTTGGGACGTATCAACATCCCCAAGCTTAATTCCTGCTCGTCCTCGAGTAGGTAAATGATAACAAGCATAATTTCTGTGGTGACATGCCACACAACCAAATAAATACTTTTAAGTAAAGCAGTCAAAGCATGCAATTCAATTCAAGTCTTAACAAGCAAGAGTCTATATTAGCATTAACACAAGCAACAAAAGAACAAAGGGTGCAGGAGCTCTCGTTGTCCGTGACTCGAATGTCTCCAAATGGTGTTTGCGTGCAAGCAAGGGACTGGGAAGAAAGAGAAAAAAGGTTGTTGAGAACAACTATCTACTAAAGTTTCACACTTGGTCTCCTTTGGATTCTTATCTGGACTCGTCCCCAGACCACTAGCCAGGTACAAGTCAAACTGATCCACTCCCTTTCGATATTTTGAGCACTCATGCAATGGATGAGCGTGAGCAAGAAAGTTGACACCTAAAAGGCGAAACAGAAAGAAGGTGGAGGAGGAAGCCAAAAAGGTGTGAAAGGCTCACATCAATGAGGACAATCATAGGCGAGAGAAGGCCATATGATAGATATGATGTGAGGAGTAGGGATTGCCATACAACGGATGCACATGTGAGCTAAAATCTCTCCAAGGGAACTAGTGTGGGTGCATCTAACTTGCTTGCTCAAGAAGACCTAGAGCTCGTTTGAGGAGGCTCATCATTGGAATATACAAGCCAAGTTCTATAATGTGAAGGGTCCCCACATAGCTATATGCATGATGATGATCTCTATGGAGTACAAGGGATAGAAGATGAAGTACTAGTGTGGATCTCTCAAAAAGAATAGTAGTATGCCCCCTTCTCTCTTTTTATTTTTCTTTTCTCTTTTTCTCTTTTATTTTTATTTTTTGGTGGCCTCAATGGCTCTTTCTATTTAACTCTCATTTGTCCTCTTTGGGATCTTTTGATTTTGTCCTCTTTGGGATCTTTTCCTCACTTTAGGGGCAATACTCAATATTTTACAAGAATATAGGAGATCTTTCACACTTTACAAAGGTACTCACATAAAGAAAATGTAACTATCATGATGCAAATGTATGCCTCTGCCAGGGTAGCAGGATATGCAATGATACTAGCACGTCATGTAGAAACGATTAGGGCAAGGCCCAACTAGCATGCGGCTCATCGATCAAGCAAGTAGCATGTATGACATGAAGATCAAGTCATGAGAAGGTGGATGTTGCATGGCAATGTATCTCGGAAAGGCTATGGAAATGCCTTGTAGGTAGGTATGGTGGATGTTTTGAGGAAAGATATAAGGAGGCTTATGATGACAGAGTGTATCATGCCAAGGGTTTGGATGCACCGGCGAAGTATGCGCCAACTCTCGAGGTGAGAAAGGGCAATGCACGGTACCGAAGAGGCTACAAAAAGTATAGGTGGGTGGAAGTGTCAACTTTCGAGTACTAACATTAGTCCGAAGAACTCATGCACTTATTATCGGTAACTCTCAATCTAATCAGGAGGTTCACAAAGAGACAGGTACCCCGAGGAGGAGTGTATGGGGGTTTGGTTATCCTTGCGCATCCTCGACTCATGGTACGTGAGTGTACTCTGATATTCGAACCCTCCAGAGGTTAGTGATCCATCTAGTAGCTAGAGTTCTCAACAGGGGTTTTTTTGGTTTTCGAAAAACACACGGATTTCCCAAAATATGACATCTATCACTAATAGGCAAGAGCTCTTGACACCATAAGTTCAAACATTACTCTAGTCAATACCTCAAAACTATTGCAAGTTACTACTACAAAGAGAATAGCAACTTTAACTACCTACTTTCAGTCAAGACACAGAACTCAGTGCAACAGGCAAACTCTCTAACAAGATAAAACATGCAACCTATAGAAAGTTCAACCTAAGACAAAAGAAAAGATCTAGAAAAACTAAAGCACTACAATTAAACAGAACAGCAGCTAAGAAAAGAAAAAGAACAGCTCACAGCTAAAAGAATAGGCATGCAAATCCTATGAGGAGTTCTAGTTCAAGCGGAGCGTGAATCTCTCCACACAAAAGAGTAAGTTGGGGTCTAACTTGTTACTACAGAAAAGAAAGCAAAACAAACCTAGAAAAGTAAAGAGCGAGACGCTCCAAGCAAAGCACATAACGCATGAAGTGATAAAAATATAGTGCAACGAGGGACAAACTGATGATTGTTGATGAAGAAGGGGATGCATCGGGGGCATCCCCAAGCTTAGACGCTTGAGTCTTCTTGAATATTTATTGGGGGTGCACATGGGCATCCCCAAGCTTCAGCGTTTGACACTCCTGAATCTTCTTTCATCATCCTCCATCGCGCACTTGAAAACTCCCTTCATACATAACTCATTGTAGGCTGATTAGAGAGGTTAGTACCCTAATAAAATAATTTTCCTCTACTGAAAAGAAAGATTTCCAGGAAGATCTACTGTTTCTCTTGCCTGCCCAAAAAAGTTTTCAAAGAAAAAGCAAGCTTAAGGATTGCAAAACTGCGAAAAGAAAAACCGGGGCAGAAGCTGAGAAAAACAGAACAGCAGAGAAAGGATAATTTTTTCGAGGTACTTCTGCAACTCAAATCAAAAAACTCAGAACATACGCAAGTTTCGTAATTGTATATAGCACGCTGTGTAAAAAATTCAGCTCAAAAAGATGAACTGGGATTTTTCTCTGATTTTTCTAGTCACGAGGACAGAATCTGTTTTCTGGACAGCATGTCACAACTTTCACTTCCCTTGTCGTATGAGGCTAAACTTGGCACAAAGCTTGAAAAGTAAAGATACAATGATGTTGCTACAGTAGTAACAATCATCAAGACCACTAAGAACAGAAGAAAACCAAAAAGAAAAACCTAAATTCGTTGCGGGCTGCCTCCCGAAAGCGCTTCTTTAAAGCCATTAGCTAGGCATGAAGATTATAAAAGGTGCTCTCACAAGAGAATAAGATTTGAAGCAAAAGAGAGCATCAAGACGAAAATATGAAACACATTTAAGCCTAACCCACTTCCTATGCATAGGCATCTTATAAGAAAATAAATCAAAGAAGCAAAAAGAAACCAGCATAGGAAGGTGGAACAAGAACATCTTCAAAACTTTCAACATAAAGAGAGGAGTTTTAGTAATATGAAAGTTTCTACAAACAAACTTCCCTCTCTCAAAATAATTTTCAGTAGTATCATGAACAACATAAAGAATATAACTATCACATAAATCATGTTGTTCATGACCTACAAGCACACGCGTATAGTTTTCAACACTGTCTTTAGGATTATAAGATACATACAACCCATCACATTGAGCTTTGATAAAAGGAAAATTCTCCGGAGTTAGAGATTTCAAAAGGATAATAGGAGAATCAAGTGTGGGTGCAATAGCGACAATTTCATGCTTAACGTAAGGAACTATAGCAAGTTCATCTTCGTAAGCATCATCCATAGTGGCGTCTTGGCAAAAAGTATAGAAAGCATCAACTTCATCAAAAAGGGATATTTCACAAGAATCCATGGGATCATAACACTCATATAAGGTAAGAGCCAAAGAGTTACTCTCATTAAGAGGTAGACGTGGATGGCTCCATTCTTCCTCCTTTTGTTCGTCACTCTCCTCTTTTTCATCCAAGGAGCTTTCAGGTTCAGCAATTTCTTCTTCCATAGAGTCGTGCAAATCATTAGTCTCTTCCTTTAGGGGAGAGATTCTATCAAGATGATCAGTAATATAATAATTTTCATTGTAATTTTCCAAACAATAGTTAAGTATAGCAAGACTCTCAGATTTGTAAGGGGCATCATCAATATTTTTAAGAAGAGAAGTAATTTCATAGGCACCCTTATAAGCAACAAATTCTTATATTTCCTCTGCATCATAAAAATCATAGTTTCTCTTAGCATAAGAAGCTAAGGTTTCATCATTATTGTACTCACATTGGAAAGCAAGGTGTTTGTGCCTCATAAAGCAACAAGATGCATCCCTGCAGAAAGATATATTATATATTGAGCACAAGTTTCTAGCATACTCATACAACTGATGTATTTGTTTCCATAAGTGTATCCACTTTTGAGACAAGCGGTGGTCCTTGTACCACTTTTGTTGATCCTCGGTGAATCCCCCATGCCAATAAGATCTGGTTTCAAAGAAGTCAGACATTGATTGGCAAGTAAGGAATTTGACATACTATTTTTTTGGATTTTTGATAAAGGACACAAAGACAAAAACTGAAAAGTAAACTAACAAGACTAAAAAGCAAAGGTAAAAGATAGTGTGCAACTCCCCTATCTTGTAGACTTGAGTCCCCGGCAACGGCGCCAGCAATTTGCTTGATGGCTTCTCGCCCCTCGTTGGTTACCCCAAGTGGAAGGTTTGAGATGCAGTGCAGCAGCAAGTTTCCCTCGGTTAAGATACCAAGGTTATCGAACCAGTAGGACTCAGGAGATACAAGTAGGTGGCAACGTCGCCAGAAATTGCTTCCTGACTAGGGTGTTGTCGTGGACCTGCACACAGCAACAAATAACTTTGCTCCCAACGAGTATAGAGGAGTTGTCAATTCCTCCGGCCTTGTCGTTTACAAAGGATCAACGCAAGAGATAAAAGGTGCAAAGGAAAGTAAAATCTGAAAGTAAATTGAGGGTGTGAACAATAATGTGAAGATGGACCGGGGTCCCGTGATTTTCACTAGTGATGTCTCTCTCCCACTCAAAGTGTAAACTCAAAGCAACAGACAACTGCATTAAAAGAACTTTGCGTAAAGTAAACAATCCTTGCACCCGCAGGTACAAGCACCGTTGTTTTATCCCTGGTGGCAACAGCACATCCCCTAGTCTCATGTTTCTGTCACTCAAGCTAGACATCAAGGGGATGAACCCACAATCAAGCATAACGCTCTCTCTTGGAGTTGCAAATAAAATACTTGGCCAAAGCAAATACCGCAACGGAGAACATGCAAGAATTTACTCAAGAACAAAATATAAAAGAGAAGAACCAAATATATTACTCATCACAATCTGAACATAGTCTCATAATCCATCAGATCCCAACAAACTCAGCATAGCAACAACAGAAATTACATAGATGCCTCGATCATGTGAGACAGCTCACGAGGACTCGAAAGTGGAAGCACAAAAGGGGGAGAGATTCATCACATAGCTACTGGTCACTGACCCATGGTCCAAGGGGGACTACTCACGGTACATCCGGGAGGCGTCCATGGCTATGGATGGTCTCCCGGAGGGGATTCCTCCTTCCGGAAGGGTGCCGGGGCAGCTTCTCCAGGCAGCCCCGATCTTGAAACGGCGGCGGCGGCGGTACAGAGGGGAGTTCGCGAGAAAGAGATCGATATTAGGGGTTTCCACCCCGAGGGGTAAATATAGGCGAAGGGGGGCATCGAGGGGACCCACGAGGCAGTCAGGAGGGTCCCTGGCGCGGCCCAGGGTGGGGCCGCGCCACCTGCCCTCCTAGCTGCCTGGTGGTGGCCCCCCTTCCCTTTATTGGTGATTCCAGAAGCTTCTGTTGCGCTGATCTTCTATATATTTTTCCCGGAATTTTTGGAGCACTTTTAATGGCCGGAAAACCTGAAATACAAAAACAGCAGAAAACAGAAACTGGCAACTGGGTGCACCGAGTTAATAGGTTAGTCCAAATAGGTTAAAAAGTGTATGAAAGTTCAAGCAAAACATGGTAAAGTCACACAAAACATGCATGGAGCAAGTAGAAATTATAGATACGTTTGGGACGTATCAGCGACGATATCCCCTTCCGGGAGGTGATCTCCCCGGCGAAATCTGCTCGCCGGAGATGGCTTTTCTCCTCTGTAGGTTTCCGCCCCGTGGCGGCGGCGAAACACGGAAACTCTTCTTCTTTTAGGGTTTCTACCCCGGGGGGTCTTATAGGGGAGAGGGGGCACCGAGGGGGGCCACCAGGCATCCAGGAGGGTGCCTGGCGCGGCCAGGAGGGGAGCCGCGCCAAGCACCCTTCTGGCTGCCTGGTGGGTCCCCTCACCTCCATCCTCGGTGATCCCCAGTCAATCTTCGTAAAAATACTCCCCGTCAATTTTCATCGCATTTGGACTTGATCTGATTAAGCAACTTGGTGTCCACTTTTCACCGCCGAATTCTGGTTCTGCTGCTTCGGCACCGGAAAGTTATAAACTGTGTAAAACAAGCAAAAACAACATAAGAACAATACTTTAAAGTGGAATATATCAATGAATAGGATGAAATTACAATATAAAATAGTGATGCATTTTGGACGTATCAACTCCCCCAAGCTTAGACCTCGCTTGTCCCTAAGCGATTGCTGAGCTCGGTAAACCTGTCTAGAAGTTTAGAGAGTGAAGCGTCGATAAAAGAATACGGACAAGAAGCATCAATATTTCTCACCAAACTGAAGCATCCTCAACAGCAACCTCAACTCATAAGGTCCTTATGAGAAAGTAGTAACAATTATAACAAAGTAGGACCTGGAAAACTCATCAAATCATGGCAAACATAGCCTTGGTCAAGGAACAACTAATAACTTTTACTTTTGCTCTTTCACTTATAATGGAACCAGTTGAAGCTTTGGAAAGAACATGTTATTAGTCAAGAAGTGCACATGTTAACACAAAGGAAGTTGTTTACTCAGCATAAGCTTTTGCAAACAACTCACTTATCAAAAGATAATGTCAACAAAGATGTAACATGCTAACTTTCAATGCAGCTTTGTATGCAAGAATCTTTATTAACATCAAGTGTCTGTTCTCTCTCAAGAAGGAAGGAAGTAGGAAGGACTGACTCAGCACAAAATAAAGGATAAACCACGTGCAAAAGGGTAAGCAGGGAAAACTCATGTGCCATCTCTAGATCAAACAAAATGAAAACAGACTTTTGGGAGGTGCATGATTCATCAACGACTGCTGATGGATAACTCACTCACTTCATGATTTGGACAAGTTTCGAGGAACGGCTCCCATGTGGGGACGATCACGTCCCCTTAAATTCCTTTGTTTATCACTCATAAATGGGCGAAGGAACTTGTGCGTTAGTATTTATCTTTTACGAGCTGGGCACTCATGCCAGTCCCTTCTCGTATTAGGGGTTCGCAGATTAGACATGCAATCCCAAGATAAAATTTGTCCAAATTAAGAAGATCATGGGTTACCCACCACTTCCTCATGAGCTGAATCAGTGGCACAAAACAGAAGATTTTGAACATCTAGAGATAGCACATAAATTATATACTTTAGGAATGGTAGTGGAATACCACAAATAGGAAGGTAAGGTGGACTCAAGTGGAGGATGTTGGTTTCATGGTATGGAAGTACAAGCAGAATTCCGCTTAGTACAGAGTTTTGGCTAGCAAGGCTTTGAGAGACCAGACAATTGATGACAACTTAGATGCAAGAAATACAAAGCATAAACATTAAAACTAGCATGAAACATAAAGTTGTCTTCCTTGTCAACATAACACTTCAAGCATAATAACACAAAGGTTTTGGCTATGTCGCTACTTTGAGAAAGACATGCTTGTTGTTATGACCAAAGCTATACTTTCCAAGATTTAAATAAAGTTTTCGAAGTCATACCTGATATAAGGTCAATACTCCCCATAAGAATCAGCTCATAATGTCGATTGCGTGAAGAGAATACCGAGTGCAGCGAAGAAACCAATAGACTTCTCATTAATATTCCTTCATAGACAACCCACACTCACGGATACAAAGCTCTCCACAAAAGGAGTGATAGACCTCAATGCAACACCTATTTCATAAAGTAACTTCCCTAGACATGATACGACTCTACTTGACTCCTAAAGACAAAGATAAAGATAAAGATACCCGACACTCCCCCAATCTTGGAACAAGCTAAGGGGATGCCAATACCCGAGGAGTTTTACTCCTCATCCTGTTGTGGTTGTTTCTTCAGATCCCTGATGACACAGCAAAGGGTTCGGTTCTCTGACTCCAAGACGTTCACCTGTACTTGTAGCACACAGAAATCTTCACAGAGTTGGTTGGTGATGCGGTAGGCCTCGGAGATGGTGGAAAGCACACGTTGATCTTCAGGCGGAGTGGAGGGCCCTGAAAGGTTAGGAGAAAGATCATAATGAGGTTGGACAGATCCCACCATGATGGGATTTCTTGGGCCTCCTTATTGTTGTGCGGTGATAGTCTTGACTTCCTCCCTCACGGCGGCGCTCCATCTCCGCTTGTCTTGCAGCAATTTCTTCTTCGGTAGCCCAATCAACGTGCTTCCCTTGATTAAGATCCTTCTGTACTTGTCGTAGACGCCATCCCAAGAAGTCCTCTCCGCTCGAGCCACAAGAAGACATCTCTACTACTCAACTTTTAGTCCTGGCAGAAACAACTCGAAAATAAAACACACGAAATCGCGAGATACGGTGCCGGGACTATCCGGGCAAATATATAGCAAAAATTTCTACAACAGAAGGAAGGTTTCAAGCCTAGGTGGAGTCGGAGTCGGAGTCCAGGGCACCCAGGAGGGTGCCTGGCGTGGCCAGGATGGGGGCCGCGCCAGGAGGCCTCCTGGGGCCCTTGGAGCTCCTCTCCGTCTCCACTCGGGCTTGGAATTTTCCTAATTTTGCAAAAACTTTGAAAAGTAAACTTTTATTGATGTTCGCGGTGTATTCTTACCATAATTCATACCTTTTCTTATTCTGCTCCTGCCGGAGTCTGAAACTGGGCTGCAACGTGTTCTTCGTGAGTCCTTGTATATATCATGTTTGCATCCACATTGACTGGATCACCTGCCATATAGTGTTTGAGTCTTTGTCCATTCACAACTTGAGGTTTGGTGCCTTCGAAATTATTAATCTTGATTGCACCAGACCGATATACTTCTTCGATATGAAAAGGTCCTTCCCATCTGGAAAGTAGTTTACCTGGAGAAAACCTGAAACGATATCTAAACAACAAAACTTTATCACCAACATTAAATTCACGTTTCAGAATTCTTTTATCGTGCCACTTCTTTACCTTTTCCTTAAACATTTTAGAGCTCTCGTAAGCTTCACTTCTCCACTCGTCTAGAGAAGTCAAGTTCATAAGACGCTTTTCACCAGCTAACTTTGGGTCAGCATTCAGCTCTCTGACAGCCCAGAAAGCTTTGTGCTCTAACTCTAATGGTAAATGGCAAGCCTTGCCATAGACCATCTTATACGGAGACATGCCCATGGGGTTTTTGTAAGCAGTTCTATACGCCCACAAAGCATCTCCTAACTTTTTTGACCAGTCCTTTCTAGAACTGTTTACTGTCTTCTGTAAGATCAACTTGATCTCCCTATTTGTGAGCTCAACTTGCCCACTAGTTTGAGGGTGGTACGGTGATGCAATCCTATGATTGACATCGTACTTGGCTAGAGCTTTCCTAAAAGCTCCATGCGTGAAGTGTGACCCTCCATCTGTCATGAGGTACCTTGGTACTCCAAACCTAGGAAAAATTACATCCTTGAGCATTTTCAAAGATGTCTTGTGATCAGCACTCTCAGTGGGGATTGCTTCAACCCACTTGGTTACATAATCAACAGCAACTAAGATGTGTGTGTACTTGTGTGAAGGAGGAAAATGACCCATAAAATCAAAACCCCAGCAATCGAAAGGTTCGATCACTAGTGAGTAATTCATAGGCATCTCATTTCTCCTGCTAATGTTACCAACTCTCTGACACTTATCACAAGATAGAAAGTACCTTAGGGCGTCCTTAAAAAGAGTAGGCCAATAAAAACCTGATTGTAGAACTTTATGTGTGGTCCTTTCACCGGCATGATGTCCTCCATAGGGACTATCGTGACATTGTCGAAGAATGTCCTGTTGCTCGTGCTCCGGTATACACCTTCTCACGATCCCTTCTGGACCTTCTTTGAAAATATGTGGATCATCCCAAAAGTAGTGCCTCAAATCCGTGAAGAATTTCTTCCTCTGCTGAAATGTAAAACCTGGAGGCAAAAACTTTGCAACGATAAAATTAGCATAATCTACAAACCAAGGGTCAGAATGAGATTGTACTTTTACAACAGCAAGTTGTTCATCTGGGAAACTGTCGTTGACTGGAATAGGATCATGCGGGATATCTTCCATCCTTGAAAGATTATCTGCCACCGGATTGTCTTCTCCTTTTCTATCGACAATCTACAAATCAAATTCTTGAATAAGGAGTACCCACCTAATGAGTCTTGGTTTGGCATCCTTTTTCTGCATAAGATACTTAATGGCAGCATGGTCAGTATGAATAATAACTTTAGAATCAACAATATACTGCCTAAACTTATCACAAGCAAACACCACTGCCAATAATTCTTTCTCGGTAGTAGCATAATTCTTTTGAGCACTATCAAGTGTCTTGCTGGCATAGTGGATGACATTCAACTTCTTGTCAACCCTTTGTCCTAAAACAGCTCCAACAGCAAAATCACTAGCATCACACATAATTTCAAAGGGAAAATTCCAGTCGGGTGGTTGTACTATAGGAGCGGTTATCAAGGCTTTCTTAAGAACTTCGAAAGCTTCCTTACAATCTTCATCAAATACAAAAGGAGAATCCTTTTGGAGAAGATTGGTAAGGGGTCTCGAGGTCTTAGAAAAGTCCTTGATAAATCTTCTATAGAAACCAGCATGACCTAGAAAACTACGAATACCTTTGATGTCCCTTGGATAGGGCATCCTTTCAATGGCTTCAATTTTTGCCTTGTCCACTTCAATTCCCCTTTCGGAAATCTTGTGTCCAAGAACTATCCCTTCGTTAACCATGAAATGGCACTTCTCCCAATTGAGCACCAAATTTGTTTCTTCACATCTCTGCAAAACTTTATTAAGATTGTGGAGACAGTGGTCAAAGGAGTTTCCATAGACGGAAAAGTCGTCCATGAAAACTTCTACAATCTCCTCACAGAAACCATGAAATATTGCAGACATACACCTCTGAAAAGTAGCAGGTGCATTACACAAACCAAAAGGCATACGCCTATAAGCATAAGTACCGTAAGGACACGTAAAGGTGGTCTTCTCTTGATCCGCGGTGTTAACGTGAATCTGGGAGAAGCCAGAATACCCATCAAGATAGCAGAAGTGGGTGTTTTTAGACAGCCACTCGAGCATCTGATCAATAAAGGGCAGAGGATAGTGGTCCTTCCTGGTGGCCTTGTTCAACTTCCTGAAATCAATACACATTCTATATCCAACAATAGTCCTCTGAGATATTAGTTCATTCTTATCATTAGGAACAACTGCCATACCTCCTTTATTAGGAACACAATGAACGGGACTTACCCACTTACTATCAGCTATAGGATAAATGATACCTGCGGCTAGAAGTTTGAGAACCTCCGTCCTAACCACGTCCTTCATCTTTGGGTTCAACCGTCGTTGATGATCAACAACTGGTTTAGCATCGGGCTCGAGATTGATAGTATGTTGGAAAATAGATGGCCTAATACCCTTGAGATCATCAAGAGTATAGCCAATAGCACCTCGGTGTCTGCGGGTGTCTCCAATAATCGCTCTTCTTCATACCCTGAAAGGTTAGAATTGATAATAACAGGATATACTTTCTTTTCATCTAAATAAGCATACTTGAGCGTATCGGGTAGTGGTTTTAGATCAAACACCGGGTCTTCTTTTGGTTGCGAGAGGATTCCTAAAGGTTCAACCGGGAGGTTGTGCTTTAGGATAGGAGTTTGTCTTAAAAATATGTCTTCTAGTTCATCCCTCTCCTGCATATGTATGTCATTCTCGTGGTCTTCCATAAATTACTGCAAAGTATCGTCAGGACGAATAGCAATAGAAGCAATTTCTTCAATAATTTTGTCATTACTTGACAAGTTAGTACCACGAGGCTGCTTAGAAAACTTTGAAAAACTAAATTCATACGGCTCACCGTTGAATTCAACAGAAACTTTACCTTTCTTGCAATCTATTATAGCTCCACAAGTGCTGAGGAAGGGCCTACCAAAGATAATAGGGCAAAAACTATCTTGCACTGAACCAAGTACAAGAAAGTCAGTAGGATATTTTACCTTCCCGCAGAGTACTTCAACATCTCTCACAATCCCAACTGGAGAGATTGTTTGTTTATTTGCAAGATGAATCGTGACATCAATGTCCTCGATCTCACACGGCTGAATCTCGTGCATGATCTCTTGATAAAGTGTGAAGGTAATAGCGCTGACGCTGGATCCCAAATCACATAGCCCATAGTAATTATGATCTCCTATTTTGACAGATACAACTGGTGTACCTGAAATTGGGCCTTTGTTCTTGGTTGTGACAATGTTAGTGGAAACAGCACAAAAACTAATAGTGGATTCTTCAATATCACTGGTTACCAGATCCTTGACCATTGCAACTTGAGGCTTGACCTTGATCATGTCCTCAGGTTCGTCAGTGGTCCTTCCGTTTTTGTTTAGAATACCTATAACAAAAGAGTGCTCCTTTATCATGGAGGGATAAGGAGGCTGTTCATACACAACTGCGGGTAAAATAGGATCAGTAACAATTAATCTCAATAGGTGACTCCTTGAAAGGTTTATGATGTTGACTCTCCTTCTTCTTAGAAGAATCAATATGAGAAGCAAAGTCCTTGCAAAAGTCAACCATTAGTTGGGAATCAAGACCAATTTTAGAGCAAAAGGTATTAAAGTAATCAGTCTTCACATAACTCTCAATGTAGTCATGCTCATAGTTTATAGCGAGTTCAATACCTTTATCAATCTCCCAGTCTTCAGTGTTCTTCTGGATCCTTTCTATAAGATCCCATTTTTCTTCCATACTTCTGGTCTGGAATACCCCGCTAGAGGAGGCATCCAACATCTCCTTGTCCTGACGAGAAAGCCTGGCATAAAAGTTTGTAAGTATAATTTCCTTGGGGAGCTCATGGTTTGGGCATTTGAGCATCAGGGACTTCAGTCTCCCCCAAGCTTGAGCGATGCTCTCTCCGTCGCGAGACCAAAAGTTGTAGATGTAGTTCCTGTCTTGGTGAATTTCATGAAGAGGATAAAACTTTGCATAAAAGAGAGACATAAGCTCTGGCCATTCAAGCAGATCAGAGTTATCGAGTAGCTTATACCAATCTGAAGCTTTATCTTTAAGTGATACGGAGAATATTTTCTTCATGACGAACTCCATCGTTACACCTGCAAGCTTAAAGAACACAATTGTGATAAATATAGCAGGTGTTCTCCCGGATGTCCTTCTCCTGTATAACGATTAGCCAAGATATAATCAATAATACCAAATGGTATTTTATAGGGCAAAATTTCAGTAGGGGTAGGAGTGACCACCACAGTCGTGGGGCGGCTCCTTACCAGCAACGAACCAACAGTAGAAGAGTCCATAAGGACTGAAGGTAACAACAGAAAATAAAGGTTTCCTTACCGGTTTCACTTACCAATAGCGCTACACTCCCCGGCAACGGCGCCAGAAAAGCTCGTTGATGGCGGTGAAGTTAATAGGTTTAGTGGGACTGCCTCCCCTGTTAACCGCGCCAATAAACGATTCTTGATAACCGATACGTCCCAAACGTATCTATAATTTATGCTTGCTCCATGCATGTTTTGTGTGACTTTGCCATGTTTTGCTTGAACTTTCATACACTTTTGAACCTATTTGGACTAACCTATTAACTCAGTGCACCCAGTTGCCAGTTTTTGTTTTCTGCTGTTTTTGTATTTCAGGTTTTCCGGCCATTAAAAGTGCTCCAAAAATTCCGAGAAAAATATATAAAAAATCAGCGCAACAGAAGCTTCCGGAATCACCAAGAGAGGGAAGGGGGCCACCACCAGGCAGCCATGAGGGCAGGTGGCGCGGCCCCACCCTGGGCCACGCCAGGGACCCTCCTGACTGCCTCGTGGGTCCCCTCGACGCCCCCCTTCGCCTATATTTACCCCTCGGGGTGGAAACTCCTAATATCGATCTCTTTCTCGCGAACTCCCCTCTCTACCGCCGCCGCCGCCGTTTCAATATCGGGGCTGCCTGGAGAAGCTGCCCCGGCACCCTGCCGGGAGAAGCTACCCCCTCCGGGAGACCATCCATAGCCATGGACGCCTCCCGTATGTACCATGAGTAGTCCCCCTTGGACCATGGGTCCGTGACCAGTAGCTATGTGATGAATCTCTCCCCCTTTTGTGCTTCCACTTTCGAGTCCTCGTGAGCTGCCTCACATGATCGAGGCATCTATGTAATTTCTGTTGTTGCTATGCTGAGTTTGTTGGGATCTGATGGATTATGAGACTATGTTCAGATTGTGATGAGTAATATATTTGGTTCTTCTCTTTTATATTTTGTTCTTGAGTAAATTCTTGCATGTTCTCCATTGCGGTATTTGCTTTGGCCAAGTATTTTATTTGCAACTCCAAGAGAGAGCGTTATGCTCGATTGTGGGTTCAGCCCCTTGATGTCTAGCTTGAGTGACAGAAACATGAGACTAGGGTATGTGTTGTTGCCACCAGGGATAAAACAACGGTGCTTGTACCTGCGGGTGCAAGGATTGTTTACTTTACGCAAAGTTCTTTTAATGCAGTTGTCTGTTGCTTTGAGTTTACACTTTGGGTGGGATTCGCAACTTAATACCAGCGAGATGTTCTGGATAGATATCTCAAGGTGGATGATTCGTAGTAGATGCAGATGGATTTCGGTCTACTTACCTTGGCGTACTGCCCATTGCTTTTGAGCCATTCCTTTCTTTGCAGCATAGTTAGCATTGCGGTGCCTTCATAATCCTGTCAATTGCCCAACTGTGATTTGTTTTCCTTGCTAGCACTTTTATCGTCTTTTGGGAGAGAGACATCACTAGTGAAAATCACGGGACCCCGGTCCATCTTCACATTATTGTTCACACCCTCAATTTACTTTCATCTTTTACTTTACTTTGCACCTTTTATCTCTTGCGTATATCCTTTGCAAACGACAAGGCCGGAGGAATTGACAACTCCTCTGTACTCGTTGGGAGCAAAGTTATTTGTTGCTGTGTGCAGGTCCACGACAACACCCTAGTCAGGAAGCAATTTCTGGCAACGTTGCCAACTACTTGTATCTCCTGAGTCCTACTGGTTCGATAACCTTGGTATCTTCACCGAGGAAAACTTTTTGTTGCACTGCATCTCAAACCTTCCACTTGGGGTAACCAACGAGGGGCGAGAAACCATCAATAACCCACAAGTCTAGGGGATCAATTGTAGCTTTTCGATAAATAAGGATGTCGATCCCAACGAGGAGCAGAAGGTATTGACAGGTGACACTGGATAAGGAAAAGGCTACACACACTGAAAGATAAATATTTAGGGGTTTTTGGTTTAAGCAACAGAAAAGTAAAAGACAAGCAAAGTAAACAGGGTAACTGAGGAGTAGCAAGTGGCCCAATCCTTTCACAAGGATAAGCCTAGGAACTGAACTTATAAAAGCTAAAGCGTTCTCGAGAACACAAGGGAGAAATAGCCAAGTTACTTTCACCATATTCCGTCAAGTAATATGTATTGTGCTGATAAGTGTCGGTGGGTGGATCAATGCTAGTACACCTTCTAGACTAAGATAAGTATACTCTTATGATTACACACATTGCAAGCATCTGCAAATACAAGGTAGTAATTAAGGCATAAGCCTAACCACAACATTACGATCAAGGATCCATAACTCCCTTGTGCAAAAGTGTGCGAACTGGGGTTCAGGTTTCTGTCACTCCGGCAACCCACCATAAGCATCCTTTGTGCACAATGTATTCCTCTAGGACCATGAAAGGTGAAGTGTTAAGTGTTCGACTAACATAACACCACTAGAGAAATAACAACACAACTTAAGTATCAAACAACACATAATAATTCAACATCATATGACTACTAACAACTAGACTTCTCCCATGTTCTCAAGAACTAAAGTCTACTCACAAGACATAAAATAGATCATGATAAGAGGTGATAGATGGGTGGCAAACAATCTGGACACAATGATATTTCTCCAACAAAACTCAATAGCATTCACCACAAAGTAGTAATCAACACCAACAGAGTAGAGAGGATAGATAGTACGGATTACAACACAAGTTGCAATTGTGAGATGAGATGGGATGGAGATGGAGATGGTGCTGATGTTGGGGATGATGTTGATGATGATCTCGATGATGCCCGTGACGACGATGATGATGATGGCGACGATCTCCCCTTCCGGGAGGTGATCTCCCCGGCGGAATCTGCCCGCCGGAGATGGCTTTTCTCCTCTGTAGGTTTCCACCCCGTGGCGGCGGCGAATGACGAAAACTCTTCTTCTTTTAGGGTTTCTACCCCAGGGGGTCTTATAGGCGATAGGGGGCACCGAGGGGGCCACCAGGCATCTAGGAGGGTGCCTGGCGCGGCCAGGAGGGGTGCCGCGCCAGGAACCCTTCTGGCTGCCTGGTGGGTCCCCTCACCTCCATCCTCGGTGATCTCCAGTCAATTTTCGTAAAAATACTCCCCGTAAATTTTCATCGCATTTGGATTTGATTTGATTCAGCAACTTGGTGTCCACTTTTCACCGTTGAATTCTGGTTCTGCTGCTTCGGCACCGGAAAGTTGTAAACTGTGTAAAACAAGCCAAAACAACATAAGAACAATACATTAAAGTGGAATATATCAATGAATAGGATGAAATTACAAGATAAAATAGTGATGCATTTTGGACGTATCACCTACTAACGCATCCGCTTGACGACCGGCTTGACGTCCAGCTCATCCTTAGAACTAGAAGAGCAAGCACCACCAGCCGAGGAGTCAGCAGAAGATGAAGTAACAGGAGAAGCAGGAGAACCACCCCTCGACCCGTCAGAACTGTCACTACTTGTTTCCTCCCAGTATGGATCCAGACGATTGTGTAACATCCCAATTTTTTAAAAAATTTGGATGTTAATAGAATCATTTGTGCATATCATTTTTTCCATTTGCATATTGGATCTTTTGGATTTTCTTTCCAATTTATTTTAACCCGATAAAAAAATAAAGAGAGAAGATAACATGACTTCTTCATCATAAAAAGGGTTAAGAAAATATTGGAGCATTTATTTTATTTTAATAAAGCATTTCGGGAATTTAATAAATCCTAAAATTCCTTTTGGGAATTTATTAAATTTTCCAAAATGAATTTATTAATTTTTTTTTATATAAATTTGCATTGAGCTAGGAATTTTATCCTAGACTTTATAAAAAAATATATACATATATATATATATATATATATTTGTTGAGGTTTTATTAGAGTTTTATTAAACTTATTTTTGAAATATATTTTCTATAGTATTTTATTTTAACAAGGAAATTTACAATATATTTTCTTATATATTTACAAGATTTTAGAAATTTATTACGTATTTTTTTAGAGGTATTTTCTTTTTCGTAAAAAAAAAAAAAAAAATTGGGCGCCAGGCCAGCCACACCTTTCTCACGTACGGCATGCGTACGTGCATGCGTGCGCACCCAGCACACACAGCACGCAGCGCAGCGCACACAGCGCTGCAGCAACGGCGCTGCAGCGCCGGCCACGCCCGGCCATGTCGCGTTACCTCCGTTCCTTCCTTCCTTCCTTCCCCGCATACCCTGCACCTTCCTTCTTCGCCCCGACACCATTAAAGCCCCCATTAATCCTCCATTAAAGAGTTCGCCGGAATTTTCGCACTTGCCGGTTTTCGTCGCCGGGAGCACGAATCTGGACACCCCCTCCCCCTATATAAACCACCCCTGCGTGCCCCTCCTCCCACTCGTCCAAAGCCTCCAAAAATCTTGCCCAAAGCCGCACCGTAGCTCGCGTATTTGCTCGCCGAAGTTCGCCGGTCAAGCTCCGCCTCGGCGTCGATCACGTCGCCGGTAAGCCGTCTTGACACCCCAAACTCTGGAAATCGGTTGCCCTCGTCGTTGCGCATCTTATGGACAAAATTTTGCCTCTTCTCGTGCACCACAACAGCGTCCCGGAGCTCGCGCGTCCACCGGAGTTCGCCGGAGTTCGCCGCCGCCCCGCCACGTCGTTGCCACGCCGGAGACCGCCGCCACCACCCCGCGCTTCCCCACGCCGAGCCGCCCCTCCCCGACACCTCCCTCGCCGCCAATCCCCACCGGAGCCGCCGCCCCACGAAGAAGACGCCGGCGACCACGTACAGTACGTGTACGTTTCTTCATGTGTAGAAGAAGATGAAAAAAAAAACGTTTTACTTATTTATTTATTTTAGCGCTTTCACTATATTAGAATTTTAGCCCTAGTATTGTTCTAGCTATATTATTTTACTCGTATATTAGTTTTTAATATTTTACTCGTATATTAGTTTTAGACGAAACCAAATCCCGCGTTTATTATTTTTTCATCCCGCTATCGCGTGGAGCGTATTTTTTTTAGAAATTTTGGAAGTTTAAAAATATGAGTTTGAATGTATTTAAATTCAAACTTCGTTTGACTATAATTTTATATCCGTAGCTCGGTTTTGACCGATTTTTTTTTTTTGCAAATCGAAAACCCTAAATTATCTATATCACTTAGGACTTTCATCAACAAGTTTCATACAAATTTTGTTCTGTTTTACAAAAAAAAAAAAAACTTTATTTATTCTTTATTTTCCAAGTTTGTCGAAGCATTGTTTTCGTTTTATTTTGTATTATGTTTTGATTGGATGCACTTGTTTGTTTGCGTTAGATTGCCCCGAGTGCGAAGCAGAATATTTCCAGTCCTTAGAGTTTGACCAGCAGCAGCGAGGCAAGTCTACCTTTGATCATTTTCCACCTTACCTATGTTTTATTGCATGTAGTACCCCTTTCTTAGAATGCATAAGTAGAAGTTTACTTTCTCGCAAACCCAGTAGTTCAATTTGTGGTAGGTTTAACTTGTCACCATCGTGTAGGAAATTGTAGTGCTATGCTATTGTAGACGTGGATTGGGGAGTGAATTCACGATGAGATGAGTGACTTTGTAGTAAATCAGGACCAAGTTAAACTCAATGAACTACCTGGGTGGAATGGTTGGAGGCACCCTGGAGGAACCAGTGGAGATGCCTAAGTGACCTGGAGATGGCCAGGGATCACTGCGGAAAGCCACCCAGGCTTAAAGGGATTTTATCATATTGTCATTTTCTAGAAGCTTACGTGTGCAGCCACAAGCCATTATGGGCTCTGGCTTGGTTAATTAGTAGTAGTGACTCTTGCTAGGTGGTGCTACGAACGTAGTGTTGGTAGGTGGGATGGGCACCGCCAGAGTAAGGGAAACTCTTCTAAAAGACCATGTCTCGACCTTCCTATTTCCATACAAAGTGTAGTGTGGCGAATACCAATGGAGGTGGTCGAGTCTTGTGGTGAAAAGTGCACAAACCTCTGCAGAGCGTATAAATCTAATCGATTAGCCGAGTCCCCGGTATTGGACAATTTGAGCATCTAGCTATGGTAATTTTGAGAAATCTCATCATCTTTAATTAATCATTTTGGGCATAATTACCATGGGTTGTCTTGTGCTTTATTGAGATTATTTTTTTTAGAAACATTCATTCTATAGGAAAAATTTAGCTTTATGCAAATTGAAACGTAGAAGCTCCACCAGCCAAATGCATGTATTGTAGGAATTCATTTTCTTCTCCTTGGTATGACTTGCCGTACATTCAAAGTACTGACCCTATTTGGGCTGTACGATTGTTGCAGATTACTCTGACGGTGATTAAGGTGCGAATAGGTTATTGTCCTATACTCAACGTTTTGCCGTGGAGTCGAATGGACCACTACTACTACTTTTGCTTCCGCAGTTTTGATGGCCTTAAGCCATACTATTGTAATAAATTTTCTTTATTTTGAACTCTCCGATGTAATAAAATACATGTGATTTATTCTGTTATTCATCGAGTACTGTGTGTGCCAGCAAATTGATCCAGGGATTGGCACAGATCACAGAGACTTGGTCCCATTCGGGATCGGGTCGTTACAAGATGGTATCAGAGCACATGTTGACTGTAGGACGTGACCTTAGAAATGGAAAAGCCATAGGACAAAATTTTATTTTGCAAACCTTCTAGTTTTCGTTGTTCTCGTATCCTTGTCTATTCAAATCTAACTTCTCTCTTTTAAAAATATAGATGTCGACTGCCATGACCCGGTTCACCCAGCCCGATGAGACCATGCCTTTTGGGCGACGCCTGACGAAGATCACCAAGTACCTGAACATCGGCCTGCCCAGTTTTACTGGAACCCTCAGGACCTCGACGCCAGAAGATAGATGGTGGAGGATCAACGTCCACATTCCAGGACGCACCTTCGGGAAGAACATCAAGCCTATTGACTTCTTCTTGGAGGCACCAACTTGGAGTTTGGGCCAGAGCATCGCAGCACACACCTCCCTTGGACGCATCCGCGAGGAATACAAAGAGGATCTCAAGGGAACCACCTTCATGGCATGTGGACGTCGGGATCACCATGGAGAGATTGTGCGCACCGTTGAGGACGACACTATATCATCATATATCCAAGACCTGGAGGAGAACATCCGCAGCTTGGAGAAGGTGATGCGCCGTGGCATGAAGACCTCCAGGAAGCTGGCCATCCGTCAAGAGGAGCTGGAGGAGGAACTCAAGGAAACTCGTGAAGGGTACGAGGATGAAATCGACACGCTACTGAAGAAGCATGAAGAAGTGAAGCTCCTTCTAGAAGAAGCCGAAGAGAAGCTTGACCATGGAGAAAACATCCAGGACGACAACTCTGATGGAGATTTCGTCAGCCAGGATAAGGATCATGAGGGGTCACAGGACGTTGAGATGAGCGAGTCTTCAACCGACTCGAATTAGTTACGGACCACCATCATAGATGATTATCCTTAGCTACTCGAGTAGAGTTTCGATCTATCGATTTTTTTTTGTTACCATGTCGACTTTGTGACATGGATTATCTTAGGTTGCTTGTTTGAAACTTGATTTGAGTGAATTGAATTGAAACTTTGCCATCATTTTTGCATATGGGTAGTGTTTTCCCCTTAGGCCCTTTTCTCCCTCTATATCTCATCTATTCTAACCCAACAGATGCCACCAAGAAGGGACCCTTCCGGAAGTGGATCAGGGAGTGGAATCCCCGGCCTAGAGCAGCTGCTTCAGACCCAAAACCAGTTGATGCAGCTTCTGATGCAGAACATGAACACCACCAACAACAACGCACCACCACCTCCACCACCACCGCCTCCGGTGGATAGTCTCACCCGTTTCCTGAGATTGAACCCACCATCGTTCTCAAGCAGCCCAGAGCCGATTGTTGCTGATGATTGGCTTCGTAATATGGGAAGGAAGCTGGCAACCGCTGGATGCACTGATGGGGAGAAAGTGAGGTTCGCCTCGCACCAGCTGGATGGACCTGCAGCCGCATGGTGGGATAACTATACCACCACATACCCCATGGCTAATGTGACTTGGGATCAGTTCCAGCAGGCCTTCCGCATGGCTCATGTTTCAGCTGGAGCTATGAGTCTCAAGAAGAGGGAATTCCGCAACTTACGCCAAGGAGGTCGTTCAGTGGCAGAATATGTGGAGGAGTTCAACAAGCTGTCCCGTTATGCTCCAGGAGATGTGGCCTCGGATGCCGCTAAACAAGAGAAGTTTCTGGAGGGACTAAATGATGAGCTTGGCGTTCAACTGACGGTGGCAACTTTTGCTAATTATCAAGAGATGGTGGACAAGGCTATCATTCTTGAAGGCAAGCATCAGATAATGGAGAATCGCAAGAGGAAGTACGGTCAGGGAAAGTTTTCAAATTCTGGAAGACATGTTGAGAGCTTGTGCACTAGATTATGGATCCAGTTGGGATGATAATTTACCGTATGCAGAGTTCTCATACAACAACAGTTACCAAACTAGTTTGAAGATGGCCCCGTTTGAAGCCCTCTATGGAAGAAGGTGTAGAACACCGTTAATGTGGGATGAAGTTGGAGATCGTCAATTGTTTGGACCAGACTTGATTAAGGATTCCGAAGAGAAGGTTAAATTGATCCGTGATAGATTGAAGATAGCCCAGTCCAGGCAGAAGAGTTACGCAGATGCAAAACGCAAGGAGGTAATATACGAAGTGGGAGATCGAGCATATCTTCGTGTGTCCCCACTTCGAGGAATCAAGAGATTTGGAGTCAAAGGGAAACTAGCACCACGGTTTGTGGGGCCATACTAAATAGTGGAACGCAAGGGAGAGGTTGCATACAAGTTGGAATTGCCAGAAGCATTATCTGGAGTTCACGATGTGTTTCACGTATCCCAGCTGAAGAAGTGTCATGCAGAGATGGAGGATATCCCATTGAGAGACACGGTACCCTTGGAAGCAATTCAACTGGGGAGTGACTTGACCTACGAAGAGAAGCCGGTTAAAATTCTTGACACCAAGGACAGAGTCACTCGTACCAAGGTTATCAAGTTCTGCAAGGTTCAGTGGAGTCACCACACTGAGGAAGAAGCCACTTGGGAGCGAGAAGAAGAACTCAAGCAGGATCACCCACACCTTTTTGCTGGCCAACCCGAATCTCGAGGGCGAGATTCATCTTAAGGGGGGTAGGTTTGTAACATCCCAATTTTTGTAAAAATTTGGATGTTAATAGAATCATTTGTGCATATCATTTTTTCCATTTGCATATTGGATCTTTTGGATTTTCTTTCCAATTTATTTTAACCCAATAAAAAAATAAAGAGAGAAGATAACATGACTTCTTCATCATAAAAAGGGTTAAGAAAATATTGGAGCATTTATTTTATTTTAATAAAGCATTTCGGGAATTTAATAAATCCTAAAATTCCTTTTGGGAATTTATTAAATTTTCCAAAATGAATTTATTAATTTTTTTTTTTTATAAATTTGCATTGACCTAGGAATTTTATCCTAGACTTTATAAAAAAATATATACATATATATATATATATATTTGTTGAGGTTTTATTAGAGTTTTATTAAACTTATTTTTGAAATATATTTTCTATAGTATTTTATTTTAACAAGGAAATTTACAATATATTTTCTTATATATTTACAAGATTTTAGAAATTTATTACGTATTTTTTTAAAGGTATTTTCCTTTTCGTAAAAAAAAAAAAAAAAATTGGGCGCCAGGCCAGCCCAGCCGCCCAGGCCAGCCACACCTTTCTCACGTACGGCATGCGTACGTGCATGCGTGCGCACCCAGCACACACAGCACGCAGCGCAGCGCACACAGCGCTGCAGCAACGGCGCTGCAGCGCCGGCCACGCCCGGCCATGTCGCGTTACCTCCGTTCCTTCCTTCCTTCCTTCCCCGCATACCCTGCACCTTCCTTCTTCGCCCCGACACCATTAAAGCCCCCATTAATCCTCCATTAAAGAGTTCGCCGGAATTTTCGCACTTGCCGGTTTTCGTCGCCGGGAGCACGAATCTGGACACCCCCTCCCCCTATATAAACCACCCCTGCGTGCCCCTCCTCCCACTCGTCCAAAGCCTCCAAAAATCTTGCCCAAAGCCGCACCGTAGCTCGCGTATTTGCTCGCCGAAGTTCGCCGGTCAAGCTCCGCCTCGGCGTCGATCACGTCGCCGGTAAGCCGTCTTGACACCCCAAACTCTGGAAATCGGTTGCCCTCGTCGTTGCGCATCTTATGGACAAAATTTTGCCTCTTCTCGTGCACCACAACAGCGTCCCGGAGCTCGCGCGTCCACCGGAGTTCGCCGGAGTTCGCCGCCGCCCCGCCACGTCGTAGCCACGCCGGAGACCGCCGCCACCACCCCGCGCTTCCCCACGCCGAGCCGCCCCTCCCCGACACCTCCCTCGCCGCCAATCCCCACCGGAGCCGCCGCCCCACGAAGAAGACGCCGGCGACCACGTACAGTACGTGTACGTTTCTTCATGTGTAGAAGAAGATGAAAAAAAAAACGTTTTACTTATTTATTTATTTTAGCGCTTTCACTATATTAGAATTTTAGCCCTAGTATTGTTCTAGCTATATTATTTTACTCGTATATTAGTTTTTAATATTTTACTCGTATATTAGTTTTAGACGAAACCAAATCCCGCGTTTATTATTTTTTCATCCCGCTATCGCGTGGAGCGTATTTTTTTTAGAAATTTTGGAAGTTTAAAAATATGAGTTTGAATGTATTTAAATTCAAACTTCGTTTGACTATAATTTTATATCCGTAGCTCGGTTTTGACTGATTTTTTTTTTTGCAAATCGAAAACCCTAAATTATCTATATCACTTAGGACTTTCATCAACAAGTTTCATACAAATTTTGTTCTGTTTTACAAAAAAAAAAAACTTTATTTATTCTTTATTTTCCAAGTTTGTCGAAGCATTGTTTTCGTTTTATTTTGTATTATGTTTTGATTGGATGCACTTGTTTGTTTGCGTTAGATTGCCCCGAGTGCGAAGCAGAATATTTCCAGTCCTTAGAGTTTGACCAGCAGCAGCTAGGCAAGTCTACCTTTGATCATTTTCCACCTTACCTATGTTTTATTGCATGTAGTACCCCTTTCTTAGAATGCATAAGTAGAAGTTTACTTTCTCGCAAACCCAGTAGTTCAATTTGTGGTAGGTTTAACTTGTCACCATCGTGTAGGAAATTGTAGTGCTATGCTATTGTAGACGTGGATTGGGGAGTGAATTCACGATGAGATGAGTGACTTTGTAGTAAATCAGGACCAAGTTAAACTCAATGAACTACCTGGGTGGAATGGTTGGAGGCACCCTGGAGGAACCAGTGGAGATGCCTAAGTGACCTGGAGATGGCCAGGGATCACTGCGGAAAGCCACCCAGGCTTAAAGGGATTTTATCATATTGTCATTTTCTAGAAGCTTACGTGTGCAGCCACAAGCCATTATGGGCTCTGGCTTGGTTAATTAGTAGTAGTGACTCTTGCTAGGTGGTGCTACGAACGTAGTGTTGGTAGGTGGGATGGGCACCGCCAGAGTAAGGGAAACTCTTCTAAAAGACCATGTCTCGACCTTCCTATTTCCATACAAAGTGTAGTGTGGCGAATACCAATGGAGGTGGTCGAGTCTTGTGGTGAAAAGTGCACAAACCTCTGCAGAGCGTATAAATCTAATCGATTAGCCGAGTCCCCGGTATTGGACAATTTGAGCATCTAGCTATGGTAATTTTGAGAAATCTCATCATCTTTAATTAATCATTTTGGGCATAATTACCATGGGTTGTCTTGTGCTTTATTGAGATTATTTTTTTTAGAAACATTCATTCTATAGGAAAAATTTAGCTTTATGCAAATTGAAACGTAGAAGCTCCACCAGCCAAATGCATGTATTGTAGGAATTCATTTTATTCTCCTTGGTATGACTTGCCATACATTCAAAGTACTGACCCTATTTGGGCTGTACGATTGTTGCAGATTACTCTGACGGTGATTAAGGTGCGAATAGGTTATTGTCCTATACTCAACGTTTTGCCGTGGAGTCGGATGGACCACTACTACTACTTTTGCTTCCGCAGTTTTGATGGCCTTAAGCCATACTATTGTAATAAATTTTCTTTATTTTGAACTCTCCGATGTAATAAAATACATGTGATTTATTCTGTTATTCATCGAGTACTGTGTGTGCCAGCAAATTGATCCAGGGACTGGCACAGATCACAGAGACTTGGTCCCATTCGGGATCGGGTCGTTACAGATTGCCACTGGCCTCAAACGCACGAACAATGAGGGTATCTTCACCATCAAAACGATAGCAAAGACTATCCCCATCACGCAAGTTTAGCTGCCGTGAAAACGACCTCCAGCCAGCATCAAGAAAAATCAAGAAGGAGACATCAACAGAAAGCTCAAACCAAGCAGGAGGTCGAGCGCACCCCTGAAGCCGAAGCCACAGACCCCTCAGATTAAGCTCAGAAATCATGGAGGCAAATGAGAATGGAAGAGGGATCCGAGTAGCAGTGCGACTAAGAATGCGCAGAAGGAAGTAATAGCGCCAAACACCCTCGTCCGCACAAGGTGAAGAGGGCGTCGCCGCAGCTCCACGGCGCCCACCACGAGAAGAGCGAGGGTTATGGCCACCACGACCGCGCCGGCCACGACCTCGGCCAGAAGCACCACCACCTAGCTTGGGAGCCATAGGAAGAAGACGAAGATGGGAGAAGAATGGATGACAAAGCCCAGGCAAAAAGCAACGAGTATTTATAGCGCAGCTCAAGGACAAACCAGGAAAAAAATGCAGAAGCCCAGGAGGCGCCATCATTAAATCAAAGACCAAGCACATCAGGTATTACGAATTCCAAGAAAAGATGCCTTCACACGGTCAACAATATTTAAAGGACGCGTCAAATCTCGCCTATTTCCCATGCACACCTTGGAAATCCAACATGCATCGAGCAGCACGGCGTCCAAGTCATCATTATGACTGGACAAAAGACGTGACGGATCGAAGACCAAGCATCATCATAGGTCACCAAATAGCATGACAACGCCTATCAACGCGACATCCCAAGAAGGAAGGATCAAGATAAAAACAATTGGAAAAAAAAGACTGGCAAAGGTTACCTATCTCTCAGTGCCAAAATATTCCGATTCCATAATCTTTTTACTCCCATCGAGAGTACCTTTATTCGAGTTTGGGTGCTCCCTCACCCAGAAGGCAAAGGAGTGCTCGAGTGACCACTCGCACCAGTTGAATTCATAGCGACTACAGAGTTTCGGGTGCTCCCTCACCCAGAAGGCAGACACGTGCTCGAGTGATCACTCGCACTAGCAGAAATAAACGTACTTTCAGAGTTCAGGTGCTCCCTCACCCTGAAGACAGTAAAGCATTCGAGTGACTACTCGCAAGGACGCCACAAAGTATTTGACACTATGATCTACTCGCTCACTCGACGACCTTTCGAGTGGGCGCTTTCCTATTTTCCTCGTCTGAGCTCGCAAAAGTTCTGCGAGTGACCGCTAATAGCTCACTTGATTGTTTATTCCAAGTGGGTGCATCTCTATTTAGGCTCCGCGCCTCTACAAAAAATAATGCCTGGGCTACGACTTGTTGTACCCAGATGCCACGCAAGCTTAGTGTGTAGATAAGACCCCGCTGCACAGACGGCCGGGACGGGACTTGCCACATCGCGACTTCATTCCGATATTTTCCATGCGCTCACATGATTGAGAGATGAGCCGATAACGGACGCGTTAAGGCTATTTACTGGGACCGGCGGCATTGATACTATAAGACCTGCAGTGGCATGAACTTTGCTAGACACCGGTCGTTCCCAAGTTCGTGTCGAGGGACACGGGCTTGATTGGGCTGCTGAGGTATTTGCCACTAGCGCAATTCACAGAGGCTCGACCAGCCGACTACCTCGGGCCCTTTCAGCTTAGCATCCCTCAAATTAAACATTTGTCATGGCTAAAGCTGCCAGTGACTCGCAGCCGCGCTGCGCAAAGCGAACAAGGATGAATTCGAGTCCCTGCGCGACTCTTCGAGTCCCCCAGGCACTCGGGGGCTACTGACGAGGGGGTGACCCCATGACTCCTGCGTGTGAGGATACCTGGTGCATACAAGGACAAGAGGCCCGTTGGAAGCTTCAACAGGCCCACGACTGGCCCGCTCCAAGCACCGACGTAGGAGTCCACGATCAATATGGAAGTCACGACTTGGCGTTTAAGGCAAGGATAGAATTAGGTAAACACCTCTGTAAACCTGAGACGGACTCTCCGAGACCTAGCCTAGTATATAAAGGCTGGGAGGGGGACGTCTCAGGACATCCAATCTACAATCATCACCTCTAGTCTTGCGCAAACTCGCCTAGACTCCCACTGTAATCGCCCCCTCGCATAATATTATCGAGCAGGAAGTGCTTCTCCTTTTAGCCGACGAGTATCGCCAACCTGTTCTTTCTACGATCTAACCCAGAGTCTCTGACCATGGGATTTGCCGAGGCTGATCCTCGTCAAGCCCAGAGAAGAATTCAAACTTGCACTGCACATCACCCGTGGACTAATAAAAATCACAGCTCGAGATCTCTGATTATCTCTCTCACCTCCGACGATTACAACTCCCAGAACGTTCGCCACTTCAGTCGTCCGCGCAAGTGAGACGGATCATTTGCTGCCAAAGCCCAGGCGATCACCTCTCTCATTTCCCCCGACTGGCGAGGAACCATTCTCGTGATCTCTGATACGTCCCAAACGTATCTATAATTTCTTCTCGCTACATGCATGTTTTGTGTGACTTTGCCATGTTTTGCTTGAACTTTCATACACTTTTGAGCATATTTGGACTAATCTATTAACCCAGTGCACCCAGCTGCCAGTTGCTGTTTTCTGCTGTTTTCTATTTCAGGTTTTCCGGCCATTAAAAGTGCTCCAAAAAATCCGGAAAAATCAGATAAAAATCAGCGACTCGGAAGCTTCCGGAATCACCAAGGTAGCGGAGGGGGCCACCACATGGACTCTAGAAGGGTCCCTGGCGCGGCCCCACCCTAGGCCGCGCCAGGGGGCCTCCTAGCTGCCCTGTTGTCCTTCGGAGTCCTACAGGAGACAAACCTTGGTATCTTTGCCAAGGAAAAACTTGTCGCTGCACTATATCTCACCCTGCACTTGGGGTAACCAACGAGGCTTGAAGAGTATTAACACTCTCTTGCCATCAATCTCCTCGTCCGAAGACGCAGCACAGATCCTTGTGGCTAGCTTGAGAGTTGTGTCTGAACCTGGGCGAGGGAGGCGCAGGACGCGCATCAGCTCTGTTCTGAACTCCTCCCTCATCTGAATTTCCTCTGCCTCTGTGGTTCTCCATGAACCCATAAGCAAGGGGATAAGCGCCTTTGGTAGATACTGCAGTCTCCAGATGCATCTCAACTCCCCAGTCCAGGAAGTATACCACATCCACTGTCGTGTTCACGGGGCTAATAGTGACAGGCGTCTGGCTTAGGGTCCCCCACTGTTGCTTGACGACGACGATGGGCTCCCCACCTTGGCACTCCGCCCATGGAGGACTGAATTCGATCACAGATGTTGTTGTCATGCTGGGGGAGTGTTGCTCCTGGGAGGTCCCGGCCTGTTCGGGCCACTTGGCCCCCCCTCCTAGGACGCAACTCCAGCTCCTCCTCTGCAGTGGATCTGACGATTTCGCCTCCCCAATCGCCCATTTGATTACGAGCTCAGGGTGTTGGCGCCATGGTTGGCCCATCCTCACCTTCTCTTCGAAGGTAGCCTCGTACGCGATCTGGTTGAGCTCCAGCTGCAAGCCCCAGATCACCCGGTCTTGCTCCTCCCTGATTTTCCTGCTCTGCTTCGATCTCAGATCTGTGGATCGGGCCCGTACCTGCTGTGCCGCTACTAACCTCTGCATCGATTCCATCCAGCTATAAGATCCGGCTCTGATCCTGTCGCACCTCGATCTCCACAGCTCGTCCAAGATTGGGAGATTGGCTCCGGTGATCGCGATCTCTGCGATCAGGCCTCGGGAGCTCGAGTTTCCTCCCTCAATCGTGATCCCGAGTCCTACAGCCGACGGTGTGGAGACATATCGCCGAGACGAGGGCGAGGGCGAGGGGACAACGGTGATGCTACGGCGGGAGGCGGTGGTGGGTGGCGAGGCGGGCGGTGCGAGGGATGAGGGCGACGACGGGGGGCAGGAGATCATTCTATTCTCCTCCCGAAAGATGTCGATCTGGTAAGAAAAGCTCCAATTGACCTTTTATCGTAGCCATACTTCACCTAAACGACATTTATATATATTAACATATCCTTAATGTAATAAAAATACTCCCTCCGACCCATATTAATGGGCACACACTTAGTATAACTTTGTACTAGAGTTGTATTAAGTGTGTGCCCATTAATATGGGTCGGAGGTAGTAGTTAAATGTACAGTAGTAGTCTTTTGTAAGGAGTTAAATATGGTCTTAGAAAAGCAGGCAAAACGTCACGTAACGATTATTAAACGGTGCGGCGGTCAGTCCAGTGTGGAGCGCAAGAGAGCCTGTCGCACTCTTCGCCAACAACGGCCGATCCTACTACGCTGCTGGCTCGATCCGGACCGTCGAACCTAGATAGACACGAGCACTCAGCCACTTACTCCTTCATGACGGCATAGGTCGGTCGCTAAGATATGGCACGCCGGCCGCAACCATTTCACGACTCCTTCCTCCTCTACTAGCCTCTTTTATTTCGCCCGTTTCCTCCAAACCATCCGTCCATTTCCTCCTCCTCCTGCTCCAACCTCCGTCCTCCGATCCCACCGGCGCCGCGATACCAGTGCATCGCGTCACACCGCATCGCGTCGCGCCCCGGCGGGCCGAGCCGATCCGATCCGCCGCCGTGCAGCGCCGGCGCGCAAATGGGAGTTGCGCGGCGGGGGCAGTGATGGGCGCGGCGAGCTCGCGGCTGGAGAAGGCGCTGGGCGAGCAGTTCCCCGAGGGCGAGCGCTACTTCGGCCTCGAGAACTTCGGCAACACCTGCTACTGCAACAGCGTCCTCCAGGTAACCCCACCGGAACCCGAGATCGCCCTTCGCCCGCCCCGTTTCCTTCGCCCTCGAGATCGATTCTCCCTGTTCAATGCGTTCGCCGTGTCGGGAGGGCCGCGATTTTCCGTGGGATCGCGGAGCGTTGAGCGCGATCTTGCCATGTCGCCGTAGATTTGTGCGCGGGGGTTGGAGGTTGGGGGGGCGAGGTGGGTCAGACTTCAGAGTCTAGTCAGTCGGAGAAACTCTAGGGGTTTGGTCTGATGATGAGATCATACCATGTTTCGATTACGGTGTTATGCTTTTGTTGTGTGTTTCAACTCTGAACCGAGAGATTGCATTTCTTTTTTATGTTAAGAAATTTGACGATGGGGGATTGGGGGTACTGAGTACTGACGGCCTCTGCATAGACTGTATGTGTGTGTTCAGTTTTACCCTGTATGGACAGGTAATGTTTCACTAGAAACATTGTCACAAGGGAGAGGATTTTATGAATTATGCATGTACTCCTTATGGGATTGGCTAAATTGTTTTTGTGATTCTATTGCAGGCACTTTACTTTTGTGTTCCTTTCCGCGAGCAATTACTAGAGTACTATGCAAACAATAAAAGTGCCCGAGATGGTGAAGAGAACATGTTAACCTGCTTAGCTGACCTCTTCTCTCAGGTACCGTTGCAGCTATTTATTGTTGATATTGTTATTCTGCCTTAGTTTCTTTCGTTTGCATTTTATGCATCATGTGGAAATCACATGTACACATATTAAATCTTAACTGCCAGTTTATCACATATCCCCGGAATAACATTAGATTGCCTCTGGTTTATTTGAGGGTTCCTCATCAGAATCCTGTAGTGTAATGCGTCTATTACCTCTTGGAGTGGTGCTTTGTCAAATTCAAGAATTTGGACTGTGGTACAAGCCCGCAAATCTTTGTACTTGATAAACCTGGAAGTGATTATAATGCTTGTTAAATGGAGAAGATCCACAGGATAGGCACTTGCTATTTGTCTTGGTTGATCTTTATGGTTTAACTAAGTAGTGAGATGATGTATTACGTACTAGTCCAGTTGCTTTATTTGTTTTCCTTATTATGGTTTAGTCGGAAAATTAATGTTCATTTGGGCAGTGCCTTTTAATTGATTCTGTTTTATGATTTAATAAAAGTGTCTATGCTGGATTACACTGAATAATGAATGGGTGGTATACAATGCAAAATATAATTGTCCTATTCCTCTGCACACAGATAAGCAACCAGAAGAAGAAAACGGGTGTTATTTCTCCCAAGCGTTTCATACAACGACTGAAGAAACAGAATGAGCTTTTCCGCAGCTATATGCATCAGGTAATACATTTAGTGAATGATGACACACTTATTAGTGTGTTATGTCATTTTAATTGACCATGACTGAAATACTGTTGTATTTTACAGGATGCTCATGAGTTCCTGAATTTTTTGCTTAATGAGCTAGCTGACATTCTTGAGAAAGAATGTAATGCCAATAAAGAACCTTCTCAAAATTCCTCCTCGAATAAGAATTCCAATGGCCCTGTTAATGGTCTGCCCAATGGTAGTCATAAAGAACCAGATGCTACTTGGGTCCACAAATGCTTCCAGGTGAGTTTTCATCCATTTGGGCCTATATCTTTTCTTAAATGACTCTCCTGCTCTTACTGCAGTCTGGGAGATGCACCTGATAATGTTTTATTTCTTTAGGGAATATTGACCAATCAAACAAGATGTCTGAGATGTGAAACTGTCACGGATAGAGATGAAACATTTCTTGACTTGAGCTTGGATATTGAACAGAATAGTTCAATCACTAGCTGTCTTAAAAACTTCAGCTCAACAGAAACTTTGAACGCTGAGGATAAGTTCTTCTGTGATAAATGCTGCAGGTATGTCATTCCATTTCTTTTTATTTGTATGTTGTTTCCTCATGTGATATCTGATATCTTCATTTCCTCCTGGTTGACATTCTGTAACATGGTTAAACTCAGGGGCACACATAATTATTCAGTAGAGTAGCATCAGAGACTTGTAGGAATGTTAGTTGCTACTTATTTGAACTAGCATATCGAACTTTTGAGTTTAGTTAATTCGCCAAAAAAAACTTTGATCTGGTGTTTGATATATCAAAATTACTGCATTACTTGTGCATTTTCGTTTATTTGGATTATCTTTATCTATGGATTGTGATTGAAGCTCTTTAATTTCAGTTTACAAGAAGCACAGAAAAGAATGAAGATAAAGAAAACGCCAAACATCCTGGTAATCCATCTCAAGCGCTTCAAGTACATCGAGCAGCTTGGCCGCTATAAAAAGCTATCATACCGGGTTGTTTTCCCACTGGAGCTTAAACTCATGAACACTGTCGGCAACTCAGACTTGGAATATTCCCTTTTTGCTGTGCTAGTCCACGTCGGAAGTGGACCAAATCATGGCCACTACATCAGTGTGGTAAAGAGCCACAACCACTGGTTGTTCTTCGACGACGAGACTGTTGAGATGACTGATGAGTCCATGGTACAGACATTCTTTGGCTCAGCACAGGAGTTCAGTGGTAACACCGATAATGGCTACATACTCTTCTACGAAAGCGTTGCTAAAACAAAATGATGCCTTCCTCATATCGTGTGATTAGTAGTAACACAGTTTTTTCCTTTTGTCACCGCACCTCCTGCTCTGTGCCACATAGAAGATTTGGTAAATTAGAATAAGTCGAGTGGCAAGACCATTCAACCTTAGATGCTATGGTGGAATCAGTGTTTAGCAAATAAAGAAAGTGTGATGAGTTTTGCGGAGGGGTACTTTAGCCGCCGAAGCTTGCAGTTTTCTTGGTGTTGTTTTCTGTTTATTTGGTTTATGGCACAAGTCGTCCTTGTATCAAATCTGGAATAATGTTTCTTAAAAGATGTCATGTAAAGAGAGATGCTGTGTATCTTTAAGCCTCCTGGCTTTGAGTAAAATTTTGCTTGAGAGCTACTGCTTTGATTCTGAAGTCTACAGAATATGTTTCTTGTTTGGAGCCGCTGTTTGCTAGTTGGTGAAGAATTTCATGATCTTCCTTTCTTGTGCCATTTCATGATGGTGAGTAATCATATGGCACCAATGATCACGTTTGTTTGGTAAGGTAGCACAAAGCCAAGTGAGGAAGCAACAAAGCTGATTCTGCATCTGAAAACCAGCGTCTCGTCGCTGTTGATCTCGACCGACTGTTCTCCTCCAGCCACAAAGTTCGTTCTTCCTAGTTCCTACTACTGCAGCAAGATATTTTCCCCAGAAACCACAAGTTCAAACTCGAATCACCAGTTACCTTACACTGGGGGAACAGAATATCCCAGCTGATGGCTACTGATTGATTTAAATTGTCCTTGCCCTAGCGACTGACATAGCAAAGTGAATCGTTCAACTTTGTCAGTGGCTGATCAGATGCCCCCCATGAGAAGCGCCGCAGCAATATCTCTCCGTTCCATATTATCTGTCGCTGAAATGGATGTACCTGACACTAAAATATATTTAGATACATTTATTTCAGCGACAGTTATTATGAAACGGAGGAAGTAACAGACAAAGGTTGCCCCAAAGTTCAAAGTCAGCAAGAAAAAAGAATTGAGATTAGCTGACTTTGCCCTGGCTGAGAGCATCTCCAACCGCGCCCCCAAGAGGCCCCCAAGACGGCGCTATTTGCGCCGGATGGAGGAAAATCGCCCAGCCACGCCCCCAAGAGCCCAAATAGCGTCTGATTGGGCCAAAATTGAGTCCGGCGATCCCAAGCCAAACCCGTCGCGCTGGGGTCGCCGGATGAAAGGAAAGCGCGCGCGATTTCGCGCGCGCCTCGCGCCGCGACCCACCTGGCGGCGTGTGAACACGCGTCATCGTCATCCTCTCGCCTCGGCTTCCCCGCACCTGCCGCCGCCGCAGCGAATCAATGCGGCGCCGATGACGAGTCCAGTCGTCGCAGAGAGCATCAATGCGGCGCCGGTGACGAGTCCAATCGGCGCAAAGAGCATCAATGTGGCGCGTCGAGATACCCAGCGGTCCGTCGACCGCGCCGCCGCGTGTCCCGCCGTCCGTTCGCGTTCTTCCCCCGCTATAAAAAGGGGCTCGCCGGGGCGCTCTAGCCGCGCATTCTCTTCTCGAGCTCTCCTCTCTTTCTCGCCTTCTCTTCTCGAGCTCTTCTCTCGATCGCCATGGCCGACGACAACCTCGCCCGCAACGGCTTCAGGAGCCGCAACCTGTCGCAGATGGAGGCGCTTCTCCTCGCGCAGGCCGGCTACCCATGCCCGCCGGACACCAGGGCACCCCACGGGTGGGTGTTGTCCGCCGGCGGGGTGTCTGTGCCTCCAGTGCCTCTGGTGGGCTCCGGCGCGTTTCGCCGGGAGGTGGACGCCGTCCGCGCCACGATGACGGCGGCAGAGCGCGCCGACCCCGACAACGCGCCCAAAAACACGCCGGCCTGGGAGGCATACTTCGCCGCCCGGAGAGCCCAGGCCGTCGCCTCCACCAAGGGCCTGACGCCGGTGGTTGGGCGCAACAACCGCGACGGGCGACTCCGGTGGTGGAGCGCGCAGGGCCGCACGCTCGAGTACGTGATGCGGTACATCGAGAACGGCAACACGCCGCGTCTCGAGTACCCACCGCTGGGCTACGGGGCCGCGGTGACGGCCCGCCGCTCCTACAGCCGCGCCACGCCGCTGTGGGCGACGCTGCCGCACGACGACGGCGGCTCTTCTTCCTCCTCCGGCAGGCGACCTTCGCGCTCCACCGGCTCCCATTCATCGAGGCCGGCATTCTCGCCGACGCAGTTCTTCACCCCGGTGAAGCTGGAGGTGAAGAAGGAGCCCACCCCGGCGCCTTCCGGTCGCCTCAGCCGCGGCGTCACCATCGGCACCCCATCGGCGCAGCCAAAGCGCCGTGGCTTCCTGGGCTCCATGCTCGGGAAGAAGAAGGGCAAGGAAGTCGCCCCGCCTCCGCCTCCACCGACGGCCGACGACGACGACGAGGAGCTCAACGCCCAGATGGCGTGGGCGAGGAATGATTACCTCGTCGAGCAGATGCGCCTCCAGCAGGAGGCGTGGGACCTCGCCGAGGCGAAGAAGCGCGCCGATGCGGCGAGGGCCGAGGCGGCGAAGAAGAAGTCGTCACGCGGCGCGGGCAGCAGCAGCCGCAGCAAGTGGGCGCCTCCACCGCCGCCATTCATTGTGCTAGACGCCACAGACGACGAGGAGGAGGTGCCGCTGCAGGTGCGCAGGAGAAGGGGGCCGCTCGGTGACAGGACCTTTGGCGCGCAGGCCGGCATCAAGCCGGAGCCAAAGGATGGCGGCGACGACGACGATGGCGCCGCCGGCGGCACTGTTGGAGAAGGCGCCCAGGAGACGTCCATGGACGCCCTCTACGCTTTCTTGTTCCAGCAGTAGACTAGTTTTTTCTTTTTTTTCGTCGTTTATGTAAAATATGCCCGAATTTTAATGAAATCGGTCGAAGTTGGTCTAATTTACTTGATTTGGCCTAAATTTACTTAGAATTAGTCGAAATTTGGCCGAACTTGGGGGACCCCCAAGCGGCGCTAAAATAGCGCCGAAAATCGCCTTGGGGGGCGAACGGCTGGAGATGCTCTGGCATGTGGACCCCACACATGGCGGGCCCCAGTTATCAGTGACTCAAAGTCACCTGACTTCGCCTTTTACAAAGATATTAACGTGCAACATACAAGCAGCAGTTGGACAATAGAGGCAGTGTCTCATTCGAAGCTGCAAGACATATAGCGCATATGTGTACTGTAGCTCCAGATAACGCCATTATCCAAATACCAAAATCAGCAAGAGAAAAAAGAAATGATCCCAACTGCATCTGGCCATATGTAGCAACAAGAAAGAACAAGGCATCACAGACAAATCTGTTAAATCCAACTGAAACTTTGGAAAACCAAACCAATCATCGTCGAAACAGCAGAAAAGAAGGTCAGCCAAATGTGACACTGATTGTGATGCACTGAGGTCTGTAGCTAATGCAATATATATAGGGCAACATAACTTAAGAAACAAAGACTTGATTGTACTAGCAGTCAAAATTACATAACTTAAGAACTGTAATACACTGTTTAACAAAATTGCATATATAGCAAGATTCAACTGCATTCCACGACCAAAAGGGCAATCACAGGTTAAATGTAAACGGGAGCGCATCTTATGGAGAATAGCACAGCTAAAGATAGAAGTCTTGTGTTTGAGCTGGCTCCCCAAATTCCCTACCTCAAGCTAACTTTTGCATCTAGTGATAAAAGTGCTGCAGCAGAACGACATAGCGACGAGAATACGATAGCGCCTCAAGGAAGCAGGAACAGACTCTTACAACACTGAATCAAAACATCTTCCTCTTCTTGCTTCCTGATGACTCGCCCTTCTGGTTGTTAAATCCTCTGAAGTCATTCGTCGTCTCAGCAGTGTTTTGCTTCTTCATCCCTTTGCGACCGCCATGCCCAAACTTGGAATCCTTTGACCTATGGTTTTTACCTTGTTTGCCTCTCTTGGCAAGACCACCAGATCTATCACCAGGAGAAACGCCAGGCCTCTGCTTCTTGTGTTGCTTGAGCCCTTCTTCGACTTCAAAGTTGATGTTCGGCCCGTCCTCCTTTCCCTTGGAAAATCCCCCCTGCTGCCTCTGCTTCCTCCACTTCTTGACAGACTCGATGCTCTCCTTCTTCTCCTTGGCCCTCTCCTTGAGCTTCTCTGCCTGCACCTCCTTGGACCTCTTCTTGGACTCTCGCGCCTTCTTCCTCTCCTCAGCCTCCTCAATCTGCTTCTTCTGGAACAAGAGTTTCCCTTTGATCTTGTGCATGTGAGAGTCGGTCTTGACCATCTCCGCATAGTAATCCGCCGGCCTGAGGAACCGGACCTTCTTAGACTGCAGCTTCTCAAAGGCCTGCCTCGTGCCGTCCAAAGCCTGGGTGTAGAAAGCAAGCTCACGGGTAAGATCGTCATTCACATCGACCTTCTCCCCCTGGTCGTGGTCGACGGTGAGCTTGTGCATCCAGTCCACATCCTCTGGCCAGGCGATGTCCTCGAGCTTCTCGAGGAGCCCCTCCTTGTTGTACACGGCCTTCTTTGAAGGCTCGGCCTGCAGCTCTTCCTCTGAACCGTCTTCTTCTGACTCCGCATAGTCCTCGTCGGTGTCATCGTCCTCGAGCATGGCTTCGTCATGGATCAAGGGCTCGTCATCGCTTTCAACCTCCGCCATTTTCGCTGCGCCATAGAAAACATGGTGTTAATCTACAGAACCATGTGACGCGATTCAAGAAGATGCGGCGGCGCAACCTAGGGTTCAAAAGGGGGACGAAACTTCGGTTTCGGTTTGGACTACTCACTATGGTGGCGGCTGCTCAAATTCGGCGGCGGTAAAGAAGGGAGTAAGGAGAGCGGAGAGGAGCGTGTACTCACCTTGTCTACGGGGAACCATCATCGCCGAAGAGGGTCGCTGGCCGCCGGAGAGGGTCGCCGAGAGAAAAGGGGAGAAGGAGGCGTCGGGGTCTGGGAGGAGGCGGGGTCAGGGTTCTCTAGGGTTAAGGAGCGGCTTTACATTGCCCGTTGCGCGGCGCAGGTGGACTGGCAAATGACGGCCCATAAAGAATAATTTCTCGATCAAAGAGCTTTCTCCCGTGGGCCGTGGCGTTGCTTTCTTCTTATGCTTCCGCGTATATTTTCAGCAGGGTGGCTTTACACACTGTTGTGTTTGCCTTAAAAAAAACATTGTTGTGTACTCCCTCCGTCCATGAATAAGTGTACGTTTTCCTTTTTTGGAAGTCAAACATTTTTAATTTTGACCAAATTTGTACACAAAAATAGCATCATATGTGATATCAAATCACTATATTATTGAACTGCATGTCAAGATAAATCTAGTGATATTAGTTTAGTGTCATAAATAATGCTATTTTTTTTAGAAAGTTGGTCAAAGTTAATAAAGTTTGACTTAAGGCATGTCCAAACGTACACTTATTTGTGGACGGAGGGAGTACTAGTTATGCTTCGTTCATCAAAGAAATCAAACCTAGGAAAGTTGTCATTAAGCTCGTGCTCATTAAGCTCGTGCTCGTTAATATTAGTGAGCTTAACGAGCCGAGCAGCTCGTTAAGTTCAAAAATCAGTGCATTTTAACCCATTTTGGTCCAAAACCATTCATAGTTGGCCCATTTTCCCCCCCTCCAGCAGTGGCCCAACATGACTCAATAGCCCATTTGCCCCCCACATTTTCAGCCCAAGCTCCGCCACTGCCTCCTCTCGATGGTCAGTTAGAGGAGGTGCGGTCGAGGCTACTGACATTCGACTTATCTGCCAATCCTGATCGTGTTTGCTGGAACATTGGCCCTAAGAAAACCTTCACCACTCGGTCTGTTTACAAACTCCTGGAAAGAAATATTTTCGGTTGTGGCTATGAATGGATCTGAAGATGTAAAATTCCTTTGCAAATTAAGATCTTTTTGTGGTAACTTTTTCAAAATGTTGTGCTCACTAGGGATGTGATGGAAAAAATGTAGGTGGTTGGGAAATCCTATTTGCTCCTTTTGTCCTTTCAAAGAGACATCCGAGCATCTGTTCTTTACATGCCCGATGGGCAGGGTGGTTTGGCGCACGGTTGGCTCAACTATGGGCGCTGACCTTTGTTCGTCTAATTTATGGAAATATTTCTCTTGGTGCTATGCTTTCCTCCCACAAGGGGCTCAGAGCATCTCCAGCCGTTCGGCCCCCCAAGCCGTTTTTCGGCGCTATTTTAACGCCGCTTGGGGGCGCCTCGGCGGCGAAAGTGGCTTGGGGGCGACCGGCCCCCATGTTCGGCAAAATTAAACTAAATTTAGGCAAAGTTGAATGAAATTTAGCAAAATTCAGCAATTTCATAATATTTGGTCTTAATTTACATAAGTAGGAAATGAAAAAACTACTAGGCCCTCGTCGTCGTCCCCCATTGTCATCGCCGTTTTCACGGGTACGCCTCCTCCTGCGTCCCCGTCGTAGTCGTTGACGTCTTCACGTGTACTCGAGCTGCGGCTCGTTGCCGCCCTCGATGTAGTGGAGGACGGCGGGGAGGGTGAGTGTCGTCGATATGTGACGGCAGATGCCATGGGGATGGCTAAAGTGAGGGGAAGACACGAGGGAGGGAATGTCGATGGTGCCGGAATCGGGTTGGGCACAAGCACGGTGAAGACACCACGATGTACCCAGGTTCGGGGCTCTCCGGAGAGATAACACCCCTAATCCTGCTTGTCTCTTATATATCAATGAAGGAACTACAATAACTGCTCTTCTATCTTCTCAGGGGAAGGAGTAAACCGCCGCCGTGGGCAAGGTCTTCTCCTGCTTCCCTGAGGAGTGACTACGGGCAGTAAATGAACTGAAAGGAGAAAGAGTTAATGAGATCTCAAGTGTGGCGTCCCTCGCGCAGGAGGGGTACCCTGGCTCTTATAGTGTGAGTCCAGGGTACTTCGGTAACTTCAGTGCCGACTGGGCCCAGCTGTCAACCTCTAATCGGCCTGGGCCCACCGACTGCTCCTATCCGGGTGATCCGGAGCCTACGAGTGCGGCCCATGCTGCTACCTTGTAGGGTCTAGTGATGAACAGTGGAGCTATGAGGTACGGTCTTGTCGGCCTGTCTGCGGAATCGGCGGAGAGGTCGACATCGTATCTCCCGGAAATCCTCGATGTGACTTGGCCTTCCTGCCACCCAGATATCTCGGGATATGGCATTTATGACCTCGTAATCATACCCCCGACTGGGTGTCAGGTAGCTCCGATTGCGCCTGGACCGACTGGTGGTTCCTGGGTAAGGTCGATTGCTCCGGGCAATCGGTCTTCTAGGAAACGACCTCGGTCCAGCAGCAGGCCAATCGGACGCTCGTCTTCAATGAACAAAAGGGTGGACCGATTGCGCCTGGGCCGACTGCCGGCACTTGGTATGGTCGATTGCCTTAGAGCAATCGGCCGTACCTCTGCCTAGCTCGGCCCAGCTGCAGCCCAATCGGCCCATCCTTGTCTTGAAATCTTGCTTCCGCTTGGGTTAGCCTACCTGGGTACCAATCCCCCGACAGTAGCCCCTAAAGCTGTAAAGGTCCCACAGTCACTTGACCGCGGGGCCTTTGCAGTTTTTCAATTTGTCTTGAGGTTTTCCGACTGCTATGGCCTCTTCGAGTGCATCATTCCGAGTTCGTCGGCCGACTCGGAGATCACACTCGGCTGACCTCGTTCCCATCCGATTGGATTTGGTTCCTTCTCGCTTCGTATCTTCATTTTCTGGAACAGTACCTTCTGCCGATTGCGCTCCAACGGTTACTTCCGACTTGCCCACGACGTGATCAATGAGCTGGGATCTACGACCCACGCGCGACGTGACATAACTGCAGGAGCTGACCCCCATGTCGCACGTCTCGCCTTCTGTGCCAGGATCCTCTGTGCTGATCTGTCGGTTGGCTTCCTTGTGCCCTAGGTCACACCGGGCCACATGGCCACGGGGTGATCCCACTCCCCTCCCCCGCCGCCCATATAAGCCACCGGGGGGGGGGGGAGCCTCGCCTCTTCCTTCTCCAACACATCTCCTTCAACCTCCAGCTTTCTCTCTCTCTCTCCGCGCCATTGCCGCTCCTCGCGCAGATTTCTCTCCCGCGGACCTCTGCTCTCCCGCCTGCTCCGGCAACTGATTCGCGCTCCTTGCCGCCTCCGCCGCCGCCGCAGCAGTTCACCGGCGTCGTTCTCGCGCTCCACCTCGGTCTGCTTCCTCTCCTTCCTCTTCTGCGGAATCGATGGCGCCACGACGGGACGTCTCGCAGGCGAGCCGCGGGTGCTGGAAGGGATCCCAAGCCACCGCCGTCGCCGTCGAAGCACTGATTCGCGCCCGAAAGATGCCCGCAGAGATCGAATGGCGGATCCCGGGCCAGGCCGACGTCGTGCCCAGCGCGCGCACGGGCGAGAGGGTCGTCTTCCTCGCTCACTTTGAGCGTGGATTCGGCCTTCCCGCAAGCGCCTTCTTCCGCGAGTTCCTTGAGTTCCACCGACTTCAGCCTCATCATCTCGCCGCCAACTTCATCATGAACCTTTCCGGGTTCGTGACACTCTGCGAGGGCTATCTCGGCTGCCGACCTAGCATCGCGCTCTTCAAGCGCTTCTTCAACCTCCGAGCCCACAATGCTCGAACAGGAGAGATCGTTGCCCCCACCATCGAAGGCGGCAAACCCTCCTATCCGACTGATATGACCGACTGCGGCAGTTGTCTTGCCGCAGCCGGCAAGATAAAATATCCCAGCCCCGACATCGTCCAGTCCTGCAAAAACTGGCAGACGTCGTTCTTCTACGTCAAGTCTCCCGATCAAGGCCCCGACCTCCTCAACCTGCCCGAGTTCTCACTCGCTAGGCCGGTTGAGAAGCATCAATGGGCTCTGAAGCACGGTGCTGGGGATTGCGACGTCGACGCTCAAGCCACCAGGGTCACCCAGCTGGAGCGAGAGGGACTCCTTCCCACCGACTTGATAGCGGCATGGCTTCACGCGCGAATTCTTCCCCTGCAGCGCCGAGCGCACCGTCTCTGCGACGTGTCGGGGCCTCGGGACCCCACTCGGCTCTGCACGTGGGAAATGAAGACCGAGATCCTCTGCGCCCGAGTGAAAGCCATCACCGCCAGTGCGCTGCCTGATCCTTTCCGGTTCGGGCTTGCCTACCTTACCCGACAGCGGAAACCGCCTGTGGTATGCTCCGATTACTTGTGCCTTCTTTTCAGCACTTTACTCAGTCCGACTGCCTGCTCTTCCGATTGCTTTTTCTTCCAACTACATGCTCTTCCGATTGCTCTGATCACTTGTGCCCTTTTTTTTAGCACTTCATTCAGTCCGACCTCATGGAGGACGGCCAGGAAGCTGGTGTGTTTGCCCCTGATCGCACGGAAGAGGACCCCATTGACCTTGAGTACAATGGCGAGATCCCTTCCGCCGAGTTCAGTGAAGATGACGAGGATGAAGATGAGTCCTCTGGGGAATCCTCCGACCCCATGGACGCCGAAGATGATGATGCTGCGCGCGCCATCCCTCCAAGGACCACCACTCGGCTGCCAGCTCAAGGGGGTACGCCCGACTCTTCCCTTGAGCGACTTTTGGCTGATTGGAGTGACGATGATAGTATCTCAACGGGTGCTGCTCCTGATGCAGCTCCTTGGGATAAGCCTCCCAGGGTGCCAGCCAAACGCATCTCGGCAGCTGGCTCTTCCTCTGGTACCGCTCCCTCCAAGGTCATCCAAACCGCGCCGACTGCCCACAAAGGCAAGCAGGCCCAGAAGACGACAGCTCGAAGGCCGACCACTCAGGCGCCGCTGAATGTCGCCCCACTCCGCTGTCGAATGCCTACCGGCGCACCTCGGACGATCGGGTATGCTTCTGACTTTCTGCGCAATACTTTGCTACCTCTGCTTCTACTGACTCTTCTCCCTTTCTCCATTCAGCGAGCCGATTGGGCTTGATGACATTGACACCGAGATTCCGGCTCGTGTCGGCGCCATCATCTCGCCCGCTGCTTCTGCTGCGGCTGTTCGCAAGCGGCCGACCGCCACCAATCACTCCTCCAAAGACGCCGAACGTGCTGCCAAGAGAGCTCGGCTCGCAGCAGCCCAGAAGACGTCTCCTTCCGACCTCGCCCCAAAGATCATCAAGCGTGCGGCCGACCCGGTATCTCCTGGTGTCGGGGGAACGCAATCGGTCGATCCGATTGCCCCGTCCCCGCCACGCCGCTCCAGCCCGGCCGCCGCTGCTACAACTTCTCCCGCTCCGTCGACCGCCGTGCCCGACGCACCAATGGTGACGATCTCGCCGCCGACTGTGATGTCGGCACCGCCAACCATTTCTACCACGCCACCCGCTGTTCTATCAGCGCCGCCGACGACCACAACTCTTCCGCCAGTCATTGTTACCACTTCTGCTCCGACTCGCCCGGTTGCGCCGCCGCCGCAATCGGGTGAGTCCGATCCTTCACCAACATCCGTGCCGCTAGTCCTTCCCACTACAGCTTTCGCCATCGTTCCTACTTCAATGCCACCGCCGATTTCCTCCCCCTCCGAGATTCTTATGCGCTCGGTGGATCACTTCCGTGCTGAATACTCGCGCGCCCGTCATGTCGGCGCTGAGCCTGACGCTTCGCCTCGTCCTCAGGATCCCGTGACGAGCACTCTAAGTCGGGTGAATGAATTCGCCGAGGCCCTTGCTCGGGACCTTCAACAGCTGACCTCTCACCATTCGGTAAACTCTTTAACCTTTCCTTCTGTACCTCTGTTTTACTTCGGCAATTTTTCTTCCGGTGGGTGCGCGCAAGCGCACCCAGTGGGTGTAGTCCCCGAGATTCGGGCCGATTGGTTACAATCGGTTCGGATCTTTAGCATTTTTGCTTTATCGTTTGCCTTCCTCAATTGGTAGACTTTCTTCCAGTGGGTGCGCGCAAGCGCACCCACTGGGTATAGTCCCCGAGATTCGGGCCGATTGGTTACAATCGGTTCGGATCTTTAGCGTTTTTGCTTTATCATTTGCCTTCCTCAATCGGTAGACTTTCTTCCGGTGGGTGCGCGCAAGCGCACCCACTGGGTGTAGTCCCCGAGATTCGGGCCGATTGGTTACAATCGGTTCGGATCTTTAGCATTTTTTGCTTTATCATTTGCCTTCCTCAACCGGTAGACTTTCTTCCGGTGGGTGCGCGCAAGCGCACCCACTGGGTGTAGTCCCCGAGATTCGGGCCGATTGGTCACAATCGGTTCGGATCTTTCTCACTTGTTGCTTTACGTCTGACTCCGTCTTGCTGCTCGTCACAGGCTGTCATGGAAGAGAAAAGAATTGTCTTCGAGAAACTTCTTGAAGCTTATACTGCCAGCCTCCGGACCCTCGCCCAGGCCCAACTGCAGGTCAACAACCTGTCAGCCGAGACCTCCAAACTGAAAGGTATCTTCTAGCCCATCTGCCTTTTCTCCACTAGCCGATTGCTCTAGCGCTCATATCTCTATGCTCTCTTCTAGCTACTGTTCCTCTGGTAGGTGACCTCCAGGGCCGGATTTCTGAATTAACTGCAGAACTTAACCGGCAGAGCCCAGCTCTCGCCAAAGCTTCTGAAGAAGTGACTCGGCTGCAAGGGGTAGAGACTGACTTGAACCGGACTATTCACAATCTTCGCGCCGAGGTGGCAGCTCTTGAAAAGAAACATCTTGCGGACGTTGCTGCTGTGACGGCTACCAGCGCTGGGCTTCTTGCCGAGCGGGATGCCGCAGTCTCCGCCCGAGATGCTTTACAAGCCGAGAGGGATGAAGCAGTCGCCACGCGGGATTCCATTCGCAAGGATCGCGACGAGCATATCGCCAAATATGAAGAAATGGAGAAGCAGCATCTTGAAGAGAATGCCCGAATGCGCCGCCGAGCCAAGGGTTTCTGCGACTCGCTAACTGACATGGATCTCCTCCTTAGCGGTGAGTCTTCCTTTATGCCGATTGCATTTTCTGATTGCTTTCTTCTTGTATCTGATTTCTCACATTTTTCCTTCTTGACACAGAGGCCTGGCCCGAATCTGAGGCGGCTGCCTACGCCGCTGTCGCCAAGTCTCGGGAGGATCATATCGCTGCCGGAGGGACTTGTGACCGCGCGGACAGCGTCTGGACCCGACGTGAATATCTGATCGGCACTCAAGCTCGCATTCCGGTCATCCAGGGAGTGGCCCTGTCCTTCAAACTCGGAATTCTGAGGATTGCCGAAGCCCTGTGGCCGGCGGCTGAGCTCAAGGCCGGACTAAAGAGAATGGAACATGCTGCCGACTCCTCCGCCGAGGTCCGCAAGGACGACCCACAAGAGGAGGAAGATTCTGATCAAGGGGAAACTCCGAATGCGACCACTGAGCAAACTCGGATTCTCCTCAAGGCTATCCCACGTCGGATCGACGTTTTGCTGAATTCCGCGGGTCGTACTGGTGCGGAGACCGCCCTTCAGACAATATTGACTTGGTACCCTCAGGTGAAACTCTCCAAGTTATACAGCCTCCGAGATGGTGCCGGGGACCTTCTTGAGAAAACCTACGCTGAAGTCAATCGGCTGGCCAACACTATGGCGAACTGGTTCTCTCCGTATGACTACACTCCATATCTTGATGACGGAGGGAATCCACTCCCTGCTTCAACTATCTCTGCGCTAGCCGAGGAGGCCTCCGACAGCGATTCATCTCAGACCTCTCCGAAGACGAAACGAGCTGATGCTGCCGGTTCTGAAGCTCAATCGGATCCATCTGCTCCATCCTCCAGCTCGGTGCCTCCGACTGCTTGAGATGTGCCATCTTGATTTGTATTCGGACTGTCCACCTGCCGATATTAGATCGGTTTTACTTTTCCTTGTAAGACAATTTTAATTCTGCTGACACCCGCTGGGGACCTGGATGTAATGAACTTATTCGGCCTTGGGCCTGTTACTTTTGATGCAAATCGATTGCTTGTTTTAACTGTTTTCATGTGCGATCAACTTTGCGTCTTTGCCGGTTTCTTTCATCGGCTGCGCTTGGGAATGTTTACTGTGTCGATCTTGCTGCCGACATGCGGTCCGCAATCGGATCAACAGTAAACATCCAGCCAAGGTTTGATGAGTTTTTATTTTTACACGACAAGATTTCTAATGCAAAGGATTCTGCAACAGCAGGCGCCGATTGCTCGCTTCTGGATCTAGTGTCCGAGTTTGCGGCGCAATCGGCGACTTTATCTCGTCGGCGCTGCTTGTGGTGGCATGTTTCGAGTTGTTTCCCGGGATTTGTACTACCGACTGCTTCAATCGTCACCCTTTTCAATGCCACAAACCCCAAGTGATTTGTGCTTGAGCTGGGTGTCCGATTGCGAGCCAGCCTGCAGTCCCAGTGCCACGATGGCTTATTTTCTTGACCTCGTGGTCGGCCAGTCCCCGGGTATGCTATGCACGTCTTGGGTCTGACGGAGCGTTGCCGATTAGGGCTAGCTCTTCGAATGGAATTATACGAAAAGTACTCGAATGCTCATTTTCAGAGACATGATAACTCTAACTGATTGTTTTGCCGAATGGCTCACATAAATTTATGCCGTTCAACTATAGAACGGACATAACAACTCGGCATTCCACGGACGCTCTGTCTCTACTCCCGATGTGTCCTTGTGCCGAGTTCCCTTGGTGCAATCGATCAGGTAGTAGGAGTTGTTCTTGAGCGCTCTGCTGACAATAAATGGCCCTTCCCAAGGTGAGGATAGCTTGTGCTGCCCATCTGACTTCTGGATTCGGCGTAGCACCATGTCCCCCTCTCGGAAAGAGAGGGGTCGAATCTTCTTGCTGTGGTAGTGCCGCAACTTCTGCTGATAGATTGCTGACCTAGACAAGGCCAACAAACAAGCTTCTTCTTTGAGGTCGACGCCGTCTTCTCTTGCTAACTTAGCTTCTTCTTCAGTGTATAAAGCGTGCCGAGGTGAATCAAACTCGATGTCGGAGGGGATGACTGCTTCTGAACCATATACCAGGAAGAAAGGAGTGAATCCAGTCGACCTATTCGGCGTGGTCCTCAAACTGAAAAGTACTGCGGGGAGCTCATCAATCCATGCCCCAGGTGCCCTCTCAAGTGGCTCTACCAATCTGGGCCTGATACCCGATAGGATTAGTCCATTTTCCCTTTCGACCTGACCATTGGACTGTGGGTGTGCCACAGATGCCAGATCAAGCCGAATGCCTTGCTGAGATGCATATCGAGCCAATGCCCCCTTTGCAAAGTTTGTGCCGTTGTCGGTGATGATGTTGTTAGGAACACCATATCTGCATACGATGTCGGCCACAAACTTGACTGCAGTCGGGCCATCCAACTTCTTGATTGGTCTTGCCTCGATCCACTTCGTAAACTTGTCGACTGCCACAAGGAGATGTGTCATGCCGCTTCTAGCTCTCTTGAATGGTCCAACCATATCCAAACCCCAAACAGCAAACGGCCATGCTATCGGGATGGTCTTCAGTGCTGATGCCGGCTGATGACTCTTTGCCTTGAATCGCTGACAACCCTTGTAGTGCTTCACCAGATTTTCAGCTGCTGCGAGTGCAGTTGGCCAGTAGAAACCATGTCGGAAAGCCTTGTTGGCGATGGCCTTTGCCGACGCGTGATGTCCACATTCACCTTGATGGATATCTCTGAGCAGCTCCAAACCTCTATCCTCCTCAACACATCTCTGAAGAACACCAGTTGGACTCTTGCGCATCAGCTCATTGTTGATGATTGTGTATGCCCACGACCGGCGAGCGATCTGCCTGGACAATGCCAAATCTGGTGTAAGGATCCCATCTGCCAAAAAATCTCGAATCGGCTGTGCCCATGATGGCGCACTGACCACTACCATTACTGCTGCCTGCTGGGGTAAGACTTCTTCTTGGGTCTCGGTCTCTTGAGCATTGGCCTGCTCGATCTCGGCCTCTTGAACCTCTGCTATCTCTTCTTCTGCTTGCGAACTGCCGACTGCGGCGCCTGGCACGCATTCGGCAGCCTCTGGTGCTGACTTCTCATCTGGGGTTGAAACTTCATTACTGCAATCGGCAATCTCTGATATCACTTGCTCTCCAGAGGTTGTGCCATCTGGCGCAGCCTCTGCTTGCTTCTCTGTGGTATCGCTCTTCTTCTTCTCTTCTGCAGCCCCTGGTTCGCAATCGGCAGCCCCTGGTGCTATTGCCGAGACACCCTGAGCGCTGGATGGCTTCTTCATGGTTGCAGGCTTGGCCGGTTGAACTTCTTTTGCCTTTCTCAGAGCTTCAAGATCGGTCTCCGAGATGAATATGGACTCGGAGTCTGGTGACGGAGTGATGGATGGCTTCTTGATGTGCTCGAGAGATACGCCTGGTGGAATTGCTTGCCTTGTGGAACCAAGCTTGGACAATGCATCTGCTGCTTCATTATTTGCTCTTGGAACATGATGGAACTCACAACCTTCAAAGTATCCGCTGATTTGCTGCACCAGGAATCAGTAGCTTGCCATATCAGCATCTTTAGCATCCCACGTGCCCGAGCACTGCTGTACCACCAGATCGGAGTCACCATAACACTCAATATTCCGAATACCGATTTCCTTCGCCAACTTGAGACCATGCACAAGGGCTTCGTACTCGGCTACGTTGTTTGATGCTGCAAAGTGAATCTGGAGCACATATTGCAATTGATCTCCTTTTGGGGACGTGAGCACCACCCCAGCCCCTAGGCCATTCTTCATCTTGGAGCCATCGAAGTGCATTCGCCAGACATCCGACATGGGGAGCTGTGGCATGTACTGAGTTTCAGCCCAGTCCACCAGGAAGTCGGCTAGTGCTTGCGACTTGATTGCAGTCCTTGTCTCATATTGGATGCCATGACTGGCCACTTCGATTGCCCATTTCGCCACTCTTCCGGTTGCATCTTTGCTTCCCATGATGTCGGCTAACGGGGCCGAACTGACAACAGTGATCAAGTGGGCTTGAAAATATGGCTTCAATCTCTTGGCCGCCATGTAAACTCCATAGCACATCTTCTGGTAGTGAGGATAGTTCTGCTTGGATGCCGAAAGCACTTCGCTGATGTAGTACACTGGACGCTGGACTTGCTGTGCCTTGTCCTTCTCGGGCCGCTCCACCACCATAACTGCGCTGATCACCCGATTGGTTGCCGTAATGTATAACATCATGGGCTCCTTTTCAATCGGGGCAGCCAGAATCGGTGCCGTGGATAGCATGCGCTTGAGCTCTCGGAATGCTTCATTTTCCTGGGGGGTCCAAGTAAACTTCTCTGTCTTCTTCATCAACTGGTACAAGGGAATTGCCTTCTCGCCCAGCTGACTGAGGAATCGGCTGAGGGATGCGAGGCAACCGGTGAATTTCTGCACTTGCTTCAAGGTCTTGGGCTGCTCCATGCGCTCTATTGCGGCTATCTTCTCGGGGTTGCATTCGATTCCTCTCTCGGAAACGAGAAACCCCAAGAGCTTGCCGGCTTGGACTCCAAACACACACTTCTCCGGGTTGAGCTTGATCTGATAGGTTCTCAGATTTGCAAAGGTCTCTCTGAGGTCGTCCAACAATGTGACTCCCCTTGCCGACTTCACCACCAAGTCGTCCACGTAAACGTGGATATTTCTACCGAGCTGAGAGTGTGTGCATCTTTGCATCATGCGCTGATAAGTGGCACCTCCATTTTTCAGACCAAAAGGCATGGTGATATAGCAATAGGCCCCGAAAGGGGTTATGAATGCTGTCTTGATCTGATCTTCCACGGCTAACTTTATCTGGTGATATCCAGCAGTAGCATCCAAAAAGGATAACAACTCGCAGCCGGCCGTAGAATCAACCACTTGGTCAATTCGGGGCAAAGCAAACGGATCTTTGGGGCATGCCTTGTTCAAACAAGTGTAATCTATACACATACGCCAAGTCTTGTTCTTCTTCATGACGAGGACTGGATTGGCCAGCCACTCGGGGTAAAACACTTCCATGATGAAACCTGCAGCTTGTAACTTTGCAATCTCTTCGCCGATTGCTCTTCTCTTGTCCTCAGAAAAACGTCTCAGGGGTTGTTTGACCGGCTTCGAGCCTGGCCGAATGTGCAGCTTGTGCTCGGCGAGTTCTCTCGGAACACCAGGCATGTCCTATGGAGACCATGCAAAGATGTCCCGATTCTCACGGAGAAACTCGACGAGCTCGCTTTCCTATTTGTCGCCAAGTCCAGCTCCGACCACAACAAACTTGGTCGAGTCGGAGGGATCTAGAGCGATTTTCTTGCTGTCCTTGGCTGATTGAAAAGCCGATTCCTCATCTGCTCTCTTTGCTGGGCCAACCGGCAGTGGATTCTTGCTCTGCGCTTGCGCCATTGCAATCACCTTGCCGAGCTGACGCTTCTCTGTCTCCACCACTAAGGACTCAGCCAAACTGCTGCCAGCGGATGTGCACTCGAGGGACTTCCTGAAGTCTCCGGTGACTGTGATGACGTCGCTTGGCCCCGGGATCTTCATCTTCAGGTATGTCTGCTGTGTATTGATCATGAACTTGGCAAATGCTAGTAATCCCAACAAAGCATGGTATGGACTGCTGAGGTCAGCCACCTCGAACCAAATCGGCTCTCTCCTGAAAATCTCCTCTGTGCCAAAAATGACATCCAGCCGAATGCGACCCAAGGGGGTGCAAGACAACCCAGGGACAATCCCGTGGAATGTCGTCCGACTGCGCTCCAAATCCCTCTCTGTAAGTCCTAGCTTGAGCATCGTATCTCGGTACAGGATGTTGATTGTGCTTCCTCCATCAACTAGCACTCTTGAAAACTTGCATGAAAACTTAGGCCCTGCGACCAGAGCATCCACCACCAGCGGATAGTTGCCCGGATTCGGCAAAATGGTGGGGTGATCTGCTCTGTCCCAGGATATCGGACATTCGGACCAGTGCATGAATTGGGGAATCGGCGGCATTGTTGCATTGACTTCCTGGGCTCGGGCTCTCCGACTGCCCTTATCTGTGGACTCACTGGTAAAAATCATATATGCTGCATCTTGCTGCGGGTACTGGTTCTGCTGCTGAGGTGGTCCTCTGTTCTGTGGCGGTGGTGGTGGTGGTGGGGGGGGGGTAAAGCTTCTCCTTTTGCTATCCTTCTCACAAAATCACATTGCCGAGTGGTGTGCGCAGACGGCCTCCCAGGCGTGCTGTGCAACTTACATGGTGCATCCAACATGTCCTCAAACGTGTACTTGGGCTTCATCTGCCCTGGGGGTCTCACATTGGGTCTCATCTTCCGACTGCCTCCTGCAGCCGCTGGGTCCTCCTCATTCTGAACAGCGGCCACCTGCCGACTGCCATACTGAGTGTCCGGTTGCTCGTCCTTTTGCTTGCCGTTGTTCTGCTGGTTGTTGTTGTTGTTGTTGTTGTTGTTGTTGTTGTTGCGGTTGTTCTCTCTTCTCTCTTTCCGACTGAGGCCTTGGTTTCCTGTGTCCGACTGCGGAGCCCCTGGTGACTGGATCACACCTCCAACTCCGAGTTGGATAGGGCGCATCGCAGAATCGGACATAGCGAAAGCATTTGCCACCTTCATGAGCTCGGCGAGCGATGTGAAGTCTTTGCGGAGCACCTTGTGCTTCAGCATTGAATCGGCCAGGCATCCATCAGTGAAGTACTTAATGGCCTGAATCTCATGGACTCCTTCGCACGAATTCTTCAACTTGATCCATCGAGACAGGTAATCTCGGAGGGGCTCGTCCTTGCCTTGCACGCACAAAGCTAACTGCCGAGGGAGGTTGGGCCTTTCATATGTGCTTGTGAAGTTGTGGATGAACGCAGTCGTGAAGTCCTCCCAACAGTTCACACTGTCCTTGGGCAAACTATTCAGCCATGTCCGAGCTGAACCCTGCAGCATGAGCGGTGCATAGCGAACTGCCACACGCCGATTGCCTCCCGCAATGCGAACTGCTGTCAGGTAATCGGACAGCCAGTCCTCAGGCTTTACCGAGCCATTGTACTTGGGGGTATCTCTCGGCAGTGTAAAGCCTTTGGGGAACTTCTCCGTCCGAATGCGATGACCGAAACATGCTGGGCCAGCTTCTCCTTCTTCATCTTCCTGGGCCTCCTTCTCTAGGAGCTCAATGCGATGCCTTGCATCATTCTGACCGATTTGGCGAGGGCCAAGTCGGGTGCTGATTGCTGGTCTCGGTGCCGACTGCTGCGGCATGTCATGGCGCCTGCTGTTAACAGCCGGCTCTTCCATTCTTCTGCTTGCTGCTGGGTGATTGCTTCTGACCTTGCTGTCATGCCGAGACGGCGCGGGCTGGTGCCGATTCTGGCGCGACGCATTCGGCCGCTGGCTGGCTCCCGCATTCGGCCTCATTGTCCCTCTTGATGCCTCTGGCCCAGCGTTTTGGTTTGCCATTGCCGCGATCTTTTGCTCCTTCACGGCTGCTATCAGTTCACGCATTCGGCGCGACTGCTCGCGCCGCTCATCTCCTTCCAACTCTTCCATCTCAAGCGCTATCTGCTCGGCTGCTCTCAGATTCTTGTCGGGTGTGCTATATGTGGGCCTTTGGACAAATGTCGATTGCACCGGTTGCTCCGGTTGCTCCGGCCTCCTCGGACGCTCCGGCTGCTCAGCTCCTGATAGTTGCTGGTGGACTGCTCTTCCCCGGCTTCTCAGGTCTTCCAGGACTACGGGCTCAATCGGCCGGCGCGGTCCTGCATGCGCTGCGTTGTACTCTCGAGTGATGGCTCCCAGCCGTCGCTCCTCAGCCAGCACTTGCTCAGCCCTGCGAGCCAGTGCAAGCCGTGCCGTTTCCAGCTCGGTATGCACTTGCTCCGGATCACCATTTCTGTTCACGGGTGTGTACAACACATCCCGCAACGCGCTGGTGCCGATTCGCTCTGCTGCATCAGCCACTTCCTTTGCCTTCCTTGCTGCGCTTGCCGGGTCCCGATTGGTCGAGGACGACGCTCCCGCCATCATGACTGCAGCGTGCAGTCGGCCCTCCCCTTGGCCAGGTGCTGCGGCGCAACCCCTGGTCAAGAGAGGGTCTGTAGCACATGAGAAAACTCGGATGTCTCTTGGATATGCCTCAGGGAAGGCACCGATGAAGAGACGGTGACTTCCCACCTGCAGCGACACCCCGGGCGGCAAGGGAACTCCTTCCTTGTACCGCGCCGAGTAGTCCACCACATAGTCAATTGCCCCACGCCTTAGAATCAGGCCAGAGGCGTGGCTACCGCCCGATGCAGAGGTTGATCCCGTCCGGATCTTGATTCCAGTCGACGCCTCGGTCTACCCCACGGTGGGCGCCAACTGTCGTCGATATGTGACGGCAGATGCCATGGGGATGGCTAAAGTGAGGGGAAGACACGAGGGAGGGAATGTCGATGGTGCCGGAATCGGGTTGGGCACAAGCACGGTGAAGACACCACGATGTACCCAGGTTCGGGGCTCTCCGGAGAGATAACACCCCTACTCCTGCTTGTCTCTTATATATCAATGAAGGAACTACAATAACTGCTCTTCTATCTTCTCAGGGGAAGGAGTAAACCGCCGCCGTGGGCAAGGTCTTCTCCTGCTTCCCTGAGGAGTGACTACGGGCAGTAAATGAACTGAAAGGAGAAAGAGTTAATGAGATCTCAAGTGTGGCGTCCCTCGCGCAGGAGGGGTACCCTGGCTCTTATAGTGTGAGTCCAGGGTATTTCGGTAACTTCAGTGCCGACTGGGCCCAGCTGTCAACCTCTAATCGGCCTGAGCCCACCGACTGCTCCTATCCGGGTGATCCGGAGCCTACGAGCGGCGGCCCATGCTGCTACCTTGTAGGGTCTAGTGATGAACAGTGGAGCTATGAGGTACGGTCTTGTCGGCCTGTCCGCGGAATCAGCGGAGAGGTCGACATCGTATCTCCCGGAAATCCTCGATGTGACTTGGCCTTCCTGCCACCCAGATATCTCGGGATATGGCATTTATGACCTCGTAATCATACCCCCGACTGGGTGTCAGGTAGCTCCGATTGCGCCTGGACCGACTGGTGGTTCCTGGGTAAGGTCGATTGCTCTGGGCAATCGGTCTTCTAGGAAACGACCTCGGTCCAGCAGCAGGCCAATCGGACACTCGTCTTCAATGAACAAAAGGGTGGACCGATTGCGCCTGGGCCGACTGCCGGCACTTGGTATGGTCGATTGCCTTAGAGCAATCGGCCGTACCTCTGCCTAGCTCGGCCCAGCTGCAGCCCAATCGTCCCATCCTTGTCTTGAAAGCTTGCTTCCGCTTGGGTTAGCCTACCCGGGTACCAATCCCCCGACAGTGAGTCCCTCCCAGCTCCACCACAACCACCGGCCGTGTCGGTTCAGCCGACCCGACACCGGTTCCAGACCGTTGGTGGAGATGATCTCCTGGTCGCGGCGCTCCTCGAAGTGCGCCGCCCAGCGGGCGACGTTGCCCGGTGCATTCGCCGGGTCGGCGCGCTCGGCCTCCGTCATGGAGGCGCGGATGGCCTGGACCTCCCGGTCGAAGGGGGCCCCTCGCGGCACCGGCGGTACCGGCACGCCGACGACACTGAGCACCCAGCCGCGTGTCCGGCGGGCAGGGGTAGTCCACCTGAGCGAGGAGGACCGCCTCGACGACGGCGAGGGTGCGGCGGTTGGCCATGAGGAGAAGAACGCGGCGAGAGGAGGAGGAGAGTGCGGTGTGCGGCGTCTCTCACGGCGAGCCCGCTTTATATAGCGGGAGGAGGCCTCACCGGGGCGGGACACGCGACGGAGAGGTCGTCGGACCGTTGGGCTACTCAACGCGCCGCATTGATTCCCTGCGACCGGAGATTGGACTGGTCATCGGCGCCACATTGATTCTCTGCGGCGGCGGCAGGCGGGAGGATGAGGACGACGCGTGTCTACACGTCGACATGTAATTACGGCACGTGCGTTTTATCTCTTTCGCGACGTTTTGTTTCGTCCGGCGCCCCCAAGCGACCCCCAGCGCGCCGGGTCGGCTTGGGATCGCCGGACTCAAAATCGGTCCAATCCAGCGCTATTTGGGCCCTTAGGGGTGCGACTGGGCGGATTTCGTCCGTCCGGCGCAAATAGCGCCGGCTTGGGGGCCTCTTGGGGGGCGCGGCTGGAGATGCTCTCATTTCTATACTACAGTTTTAGGAGCTATTTGTTGGGCTGTGTGGAACTGTCGAAACCGTGCAACCTTTGAGTTTAATTAAGACTCTGAAGTCTCCTTTTGCAATAGTTTTCTCAGCAGTGGTGTATCTTTAAAATTGGGCAGGTCTTTTGAAGACTGGTGATAGGGAGCTGATGTTGCGTGGAGCTGAGTTGCTGAGGAACAACGCATCAAAGATGTTGATGATTTGTGATGACGTGATTGTAGGGATGCCATTTGAAGACTGATGTTCTAGTCTGCTGGACTTTGCGCGTTTCTGAATTCGTCTAGTCTTCCTAGTTGTATAGTTTCTTATTTTGGTATCCTGGTGCTTTTGGTTTACCCTTGCCCTCCTGTGTGAGGTGATTGCCCTTGGTGGCGTGTCTCTGGTTTATGAATTGTATAGTGCTGGTGGGTTTTTGCCCCACAGTGGTTGTCTCGAGTACGAGCAGCTACAGTGGGTTTCCCATCAGTGCTTGAACCTGCACTCCCCTTCCCGCTCCTTTCTCTCCCCGAACCTTGTATTTCCGTTACGAGAGTAATGGAAAGGGGCTTGGCCCGGTTAAAAAAAAACATGTATTTTTATATTAGTAGAACTTGAACACTAAGGCTCACATTGGCCAAATCCAATCATATTTTAGATGTTAATAGATATGTGTGGTTAGGGAAACCGCATGATCTCATTTGCATACCTACTCGGTTGATCAATAAAGCGTGTTGGGATTCTCAAACAAATTATGTAATGGTTCATTTTCTGGGAAGAGTAGCTTTCGGAAGAAAATCTGTTATCTTCTGGAGGGAAGGAAGTTCTCCACAAGTCTGTTGTACAAGCTATACTCATTTATGTTATGTTTGTCTTTAAAATACTTAAAAAGTTATGCAAAGGAATCCTTGATGCATTATCGAAATTTTTGTGGGGTGACGAAATGATGCATTGAATAGCATGATAGAAGATGTTTGTTTCAAAAAATCAAGGGGCGGGTTTTCATGACATCTATTGTTTAATCAGCCATTGTTGGCTAAACAATCATGATGCTTTTTTGGAAATCCAGACTCTTTATGCGCTACAATTTTGAGAGCTAAGTACTTCTCTCATGGTGATCATCTACAAAAAAAAAAGATCCTTCTTTACCTGACAAAGTATTATGGATCCTCCACAAATGGATGGGATGAAGAGTTGATAAAAAATGTTGTGGCCAATTGATGCTCAAAGGGTCTCGGCTATCACTATTTATCTTTGCATGATATGTCAGATTTTATTGCATGGAGCCGGACCAAAAATGAGAAATTTGCGACTTGATTTGCTTATCTAGCAGAACGGAATAATCAACACGATAGAAAACTCCTCTATACCAATGGTATGTGACAAGCTTCCAAATACCCTATCCTGATGTAAAACTTAAAATTTATCTTGTCTTGCAAGGTAAAAAAAGTAGTGTGTCGCACACGTTACATGGCACTCTATCTTGGTAAGTTATGCTTGCCAATAGACATTTGAAAGTCAAGTCCATGAGCCCCTCTTGTTTAATTGGGTTTGAAGATACAAATAACTAGATGATACCCCGCGTGTTGATGCGAAATCTATCAACAAATATTTGAATGTTGTAAAATATAGAAAATTTATGAAATGTATTATAAATTTAATATAAATACTTTATTGCATGAAATATTGTTTAGTGTAAAAATCTAAGGAACTTTGATGAAAAATCTAAAAATGAGTGTAATTTTTGTTTTCTTAATTTATTACCTTGATAATATATGGTTGATACAAAAACAAGATTGAGTAAGGACAATGATGATATCACCTTTGCTTGTTTAAACCTAAGACAATGATAGCTACTACATATGTACATTCATACAAAATTTTCCCATATAAAAATAAAATGTGTGTTAACTCATAATTTGAACTTTTTTATGTAAAAAAATCGCATATAAATCGTAAGGTTGAGTGCATGAAGAGTTAGGGAAAAAATAATTTATACATGGTGGACCTACTTGATGACATGGATAGCTTGCACGTCAAGATAAATATGTTAGTGAGGATGAACTATTTACGTATTGTAGATATGCTTTTTACAATGTCTTATTGGTAAGAAGGTCTGAATGATGTTGGTCTTGGATGAGGTGATTAGAAAATGTTGTAAAATTACTCATGACCAGGGGGGGGGGGTATTCTTCATTCCTTCATAATACGGTAAATGTGAATGAACTTTAAAAATGTGTTCTTGAAAATAAGAAATGTATATTATGAAAATAAGAAATAAAAATGGCATGCGTGTATATAGATATTTGTATTCAGAAAATAAATTGTTCATCTTGATTGAAAATATATTCATGTATACAAAGAATGCATATATTTTGTAAATAGTTACAGATTTTAAAAGAAGGGGAGCCTTGGCCCAGTGGTAAAGTTGTTGCCTTGTGACCATGAGGTCATGGGTTTAAGTCCTGGAAACAGCCTCTTGCAGAAATGTAGGGTAAGACTGTGTACAATAGACCCAAAGCAGTCGGACCCTTCCCCGGACCCTGCGCAAGCGGGAGCTACATGCACCGGGCTGCCCTAGTTACAGATTTTAAAAACAACTAGATGATACCCCGCATGTTGTTGCGGAAATCAGTTGCAATATATTTTGAATGATTCATTGCATGAAACATGAATAGTTGAATTAATAGTATATAAACTAAAGTATAAAAATACATTTTATGTATTATATTTTACTATTGTGTAGTTAATTTTTTTATTAAATATAAGTAACGTAATATAATGAAAAAAATCCATGCATATTGAGTGAGTAGGCATGTGTCATTATATTGATGTATGCATGAGATCAACTAATAACAAAGAACTTGTTCTCATGCATATTGTGGTGAGTCTTTGATGATGTGACATGTATGCATGAAAGGGTGCGGCTATATCTCACTGGATGTGGGACGAGAGTAGTCTCGCGTCAGGGACGAGCGCCAGAAGGCCTACTCAGACGTGCGGAAGGCCACAACCTCGCTTTTCTTGTATTTTTTTGTTTATACTTCCACAAAAGTAAATGTATTATGAAATTATACAAAATAGTTGTAATGTTAACCAGGAATTTAAAACTATTAATGTGTATAGATCCAAAAAAATAATGTATACAAAAATATACAATGTGTGTGAAAAAAATTGATTATATATTTGTTCTATCCGAGCATTTGAAAAATTGTTAAATATGCATTTGATAAATATAAGTCAAGAATTGAGAAAATGTTAAATGTGTACATAATTTTTTTCCATGTATTTAAAAATTGATTTTAAAACATAAATCAAGCATTTGAAAAATATTAAATGTGAATATAAAAATGTTAACCATGTATTAAGAAAATGGCAATCTAATATTTTAGAATATGTTAATCAAGCATTTAATAAATGTTAATGTTTGTATAGAAATAAATGTTGATCCAAGCATTTGAAAAAAATGTAAATATGATACTTGAAAAAGGTTTATCAAGCATTAAAAATTAAATATATATTAGAAAAATTCGTGATCATGTATTTTACAAACTAATCTTATATTAAAAATGTTAAATGTGTCTAACACAATATTTCTTATGTATTATAAAATATTGATCATTTTTTGAAAAAATATTAGATGATGTGAAGAAATATGATATGTGTATATGAAAAAGTGCAAAAAGAATGGATAAGGTCAAAACTAATGAAGAGCTGAAAAAAGAAACAAGAAAACAAAGTAGAACAAAAAGAAGAATACGAAACAAATAAAACCATGAACAGTGTACAAAAGTACGTATACAAAATGAAAAAAAGTCAAAATAGATGAGAAAAAAAAACCAATGAAAAGTCGACAAAGAAACAAAAAAAAGCAAAAACTAAAGAATACCAGGAAAAACTAAGGTAATGAAAAGAAGAAACAAAAAGAAATTAAAAAAGGGAAAAACAAGTGAAAACTTGGCAAATGAACAAAAAAACTAGATGATACCCCGCAAGTTGCTGCGGTAACTGCTAATAAATAATTTAATATTTTCAAATATAGAAAAAATTATGAAACATAATATAAGTTTATTATAATTTTTTTGAAATTAATATTGTTTAGACTCAAAATATAAGAATTTTTTTAAGAAAAATTGATGATAAATAAAAAATGAGTGTCTTTAAAAAAAATTATTACCTTCACAATATATCGGTGAGATAATATGAGATGAAAAAGACACAGTGGAGACATCACCTTTGATTAAACATATTACAATGATAGCAATTATATATGTGCATTCATAAAAAATTATCGCATAAAAAATATACGGTAACTTATAATTTGATTCTCTATTAAAAAAGGCACTTATAAATTTGAGTGCAAAAGAAAGTTAATATTTATATGTGATAAGTTGCATGTGCATGTGAAGTTAATGGAAGCTCCCTTATGTGGCATACTTTGCATGACCTAATGGGAAAGAAAATTAAAATGATTGGCTTAGTGGGATTGTGAGGTGAACACCTTGCATGTTGAGAGAATTGGGATCAACTTCTTGAGAATGTTAGATTACTTTCGCTCATAAAGAAAAATAAGAAAGTTTACTCATCCCCAACTAATATCCAGGGGAATTCTGAAATATAATTATGGACTGAACGAATTTATCACTTGAATTGATCCACGCGAAAAACTCTAAGGGCACTCCCAATGCTAGTATCTTAGCGCGAAATCATAGACATTTTGATTATGTGGCATGATACTTAATGAAGAAAGAGAGGAAAGTTGTATCTTAGCTAAAATACAGCCCTTGCACGTGACCATATGTAAAAAGAATGACTAGACTAATCACATGTATGCATGAGAATAAAATCATTAAATAAAATACAACATCTAAGATACAATGCATTGGGATAGTTGTATCTTAAATTTTAATTGCTCCTATAATATTGTGTTAAAAAACAATGCATTGGGAGAGCCCTAATGCTGCTCTTGCTTTTTTTAGGGGTCTGCTGCTCCTGCTTTGGAAACAGCGGAACCAAGCATTTAGAGGTGTCGCGTGTCTTGACTGTAATCGGCCTATACGTAAACTCGTAACCACCTGAGTTTGGCCGTTGCTCATGGTAGAATAATTTTCGTTTGCGTTCTTTTTAATACGATATAACGCAGACACTCATATATATATTAAATACTTACATTTTATTTTTATAGACATCTTCGTTATATTGAGTGGACATCTTCGTTACCATTTTGACAAAAAACTTTTCCTTTCACTAAAAGCATATCGTCGAAAAATCTAGAATAAATTCAAAAAATTGTGATAATCAATATTAATTATGGAATTTAAATTTTGATAGGCTGAAAATACCATTATCTCTCTACCAATTCAAGGTTGACACGAACATGCCAGCGCGGTGCTCCATGACTGTACTAAGTTGGGCGCGTGGTCACGTCGCGGTCCCGCATTCCCGCGCGACGCCGCACCACACGTGACGGCCGCCGGCCGCGAGGGAAAAACGTGGTGCGCGAGTCCCGAGCCGCAGAACATACATATATGACGCCGACGCCGACGCCGACGCAACGCAACCCAGTTGCCGGTGCCGATCGATGTGCGTTCGTTGTCCCAACATGACGATCGCTGCTACGGACGGAGCAGAGCCAGCTACGGCACACACTCGTGGCGTCTCCGTTTTGTCCTTACCAGCCCAACCTGAGAAGAGCATTAATTGACCGTCCGTTGTTGTGCCCGAGGCTCCCGAAATTTGAGGAGATATCGCGTACAATCCTAAGTTTGAAGCTTATCTGCCATCAAGTGCTCGTTTCAGGTCTCGTCCAACGCAAAGCTGTTAAAAATTAGAGCATATACAATGCCGGTGCAAGTACAATAGTGCTTAGTCAGCTGACTATAAGGAATTAAATAGTATATTTGTGCTTGGAGGAGAGAGAAAAGGAGCGGACTACTAATTAGTAGCCAGCTGCAACACGTGCTCCTAGGCACTTTGTGAGATAAACATGTAGGCCATATGTTGATAAAGTAGTACTTCTTATAGCCTTACTATTGTATTTGTTGACTATAAAATAAGCTATAGATGACATGGCATCTCCTTATAGCCAACAGCTGGCTATACTATTATCCATGCTCTTAGAAGAGGTGCTTAGAGAAAAAACCAGATTATTCTCTAAGCACTGGTGCCTAGATGTAAATGATAGACGCTTAATTAGGCATCTCTCCTATAGAAATAAGCACTAGTGCTATAAAAAGGTCGGTTTATTTTGCTAAGCACTCCCCTAAGCACCTTGCGTTGTACGAGGCCTTAGTGTCCGTCGGTGCTTGCTCTTGCTTTTTCTTTATACGATTTTCTTTACAATTTATAGATGAATTTGAGTCCGTGTATGAAATTTTTGCTCGAGAAACATAACGACGTGCAGTTGAATTTACCCGAGCTGTTAGCCCACGAAAGCAAGTGTCAAATCCAGATGGCCGCAACGGAAGGTTGCACACTTTCTGGACCTCGAAGGCTCTGTAACACCAACAAACAGTTAGGAAGACATAAAAGCTTTGTAGCACTAAACACGGCTTGATGAGTAAGGTAGCTTACTACGAGCAGATTGGCCCCTTGTTTTGTCCAGCAGGAAGGAGAGCCTACCGTGATAGAATGCCGCGACGGCGACCCGTGCGTGCGGGTCGGTCGGTCGCGCATGGTGGCTTCTGTCTGGTGTGGTCGTGGTCACCGTGTCGCGTTCACGCATGTCGATCCATGATTTTGGCTGCACATGTGGTTAACATGAAACCAGCCATTATTCCAACAGGACCCCACGGCACGAGAGCCCGAGGTAGACCGGCGATGCATCGTTGGGGAACGAGACGTGGAGGCTGACAAATCCGACTAGGCATCTTTAGAGTTCAAAAAAAAAAACAGGCATCTTTAGCAAGTTAACCGTAGAGACGAGCGGGGCTCCACGTGGTTGCTACTTCCGCATCGATCTGGTTGTGTTCGGCCGGTAGTAAGCAGGAAATGAAACTTTTCCGTTTCGAGGTGAACGGAACACGCTGATCGGCAGAGGAAGCAACTTCTACTCCCAGACGCATATCATCTCACGCAATGGTCGGCGCGCGCTCGGAACGTACGTACAGATGCAATGCACACTTCCGTAGGTGGCAACTGCGTGCCGTTCTCGGCACCTGAACGGACCCCACGGCATATATTTGCTCGCTCGTACTTGCAATCTAGACTTGTGCGTGGGCTGGTCGTTACGGATTCATGGACCGATGGTCGTAAATCAAGGCGTGCAGCCAGAGGCGACCAGCCTAGGATTATGGATTCCTCACGCAGGCAGGCAGGAGAAGATATGATATGCTATATCCCATTGAGATAACAAAGGAACAACGGGCGTGCACCTCCCGTTCCGATACTCTGTTATCCATTACCGGTCGTTGCGTTGCATTGCATCCCCGACGTGCGTTCCAAGCCAAATTGCCAACGAGCACAGCATAGCCTAGCCGGCGAGCATGGAGCATCATTAAAATATGAAGAGAAATATCCAGTACTAGCAAGGTCGATGATGCATGGGGCCAGGCAGCGATCCGGCGAAAGCGAGGGACGGACGGACGGACGGGCCAACCCGATCCGTAATCTGGTCTGTACTGTACGTACGTTTCACTCTACGAATCGTACGACAGCGGACGGGCAACTACGACGACACGATGATACGGGCTGATGAGCGAGTGAGTCGGGGCGAACCTCGCCGTCACGTCGGGCTGGCGCCTGGCCCAGGCTGCGGCTGCGGTGGACCTCTGCTTTTCTGTACGGTGCGAGTTGCGGCGTACGTCGTCCGTCGTATGGTCCGTCTGTCTCGATGATGAGATTTCCGGGCGGGCGGCGGTGAGCCTCAGGTTTTACGTCCGGGCTAGCGTTCGCCACATGTCGGGGAATCAATATCTTCATTTGAGACCTGACGCCGACGGCTGTTGCATGTCGCGTCCATCGTACGCTTCCGTGCCTGAACCCTACGAAAGAACAGGATTTACGTGTGAGGGCATGTACAATGGTTAATAAAATTGTTTTATCTTAGCGTCATCATATACTTTAGATATAACAAAAAAATGGGTTCTATCTTAGTTTAGCTATAGTAAGTAGAGATTTCTAAATTTGTGGTGAGAGAATTATTGCTAAAAAATGATCTCTTAAATAAGAGAAGGCAAAACATTTTTTTCAATTTCTCTCTCCTTCACATCAGCATGATAAGACTAAGATAACACCATTGTACATGCCCTAATTATCACACTCAGAGGATCGTCGGTTTGATGCTGCGATTCGTGCGAGGTTTCAAATTTCCTTTTTTGAATTATTGATGACAAACGTTGTATATTTCCCCATTCACTAAATAAAAAACATTTCTTATGTTCACAAATATAAGTCGTTTCAGATATTTCAATATGAACTATATACGAAATGAAAATAAGTAAACATACACACTGAAATGCGTTTACATACATTCGATCCAGACAAAAGCTAAAACAATTTAAAATTATGAACAAAGCAACTATGTTATATGTATCACGGTCAACACTTTTTAGGTTTGTACATATATGAATGTTTGTATAAAATCGACTTTGTGATCCTCTTTCTCTATCAACCCAGGCTCCAACCCGGCTCATGCAATTTTCCTTTCTCAGCTCACTCGTCTCATAATCCACAGGCTCACTATGTCCATTTCCATCTTCATCATGTAGAACTTTCATCTCTTATTCTCCCCCATGCATTCAATTCTCGAGATTCATCAACGATAAAAATTAAATCCTCTAATCTATGAAATAGAACATTAATAATCTCTTTGTTGGTATTCACTCTCAACTTTTGTTGTAGAAAATCATATTGCCTCTTAACCAGTCTTTCAATTTAATTTCCTTCATATCTCTTGAATTTGTTTTCTCCAAAATCAATCAAGCAGCCTGCATAGCAGAAATTTCTTCAGCCAACAGGAGCCTTGCGACCAAATCTCATGCACACTCTTGTTATTAGAAGTACCTTCCTCTTTCTTACAATGGCTCACATTAGTCACCATACTTTTTGTGAGTCCCCCTTGATCATATTTTCATGTTACAACTATGGCATGCTTCCCAATGAAACATTGCATGTATATTGTGTAGTCATTTTTCCTTTCTTAGCCTATTGTTCTAACCCTCTACTCTGTCTAGATTAATGAAATGAAAACAAATTGTCTTCTTTCCATCTTCATACCTGTACCATCCATGTTCATCAATTGTTTCAATAGCAAAACCAATATCAAACAACAACAAATCCCTACTTGTAATTTCCACAACGGGAATTCCATGTAAATCTCTCACTTCCATCTTGACCTTGATAGCTTCGTTAATATTGATTGTTTCTTAGTATATTTCCAGTACATGGCCTGAATCAGATGCTATCTCACAAGCACCCAAGTAATATCTTAATGACTCAGGCACCCCTATCATGGTATCCCAGATAGAGTGTAATTTGCCAGTGGTATTGTTATTAGAACACCAAAAATCCACTGAAATTACAGCCCCACTGCCCAACAATGAGAAGATTTTGAAATTATTTAGCTCCACCAATTTTGCTTTATTAGGAAACCTCGTAAGGAAACTTTTTATTTCATATTTCTTAGTTCTCCAATACCATCTCCAAGTAAACATCGCATGAAAACCTTGCTCAACTAACACTCGTTTTATTGTGAAGTTCTCGCGGTGAGAGCAACCTAATGTATGTTTGCTTTGCACTCCTTACTAATGTGACGAGACCCTTTACATTTTTTACAAACGAGCTCTTTTGTCATGATGTATCCCCCCTTCCCACCAGTCTCTTCTTATGTGGAAGCAATAAGAATTACATTTTGATTTCCCATATTAGAAAACAAGTAACAATATTATTGAGCCATCTAATCAGTAGGTGCAAATCCCATTTCTCCAACCCCCAAACCATAGCTATCACTTGAGCAAAATTGGACACATGCATCTTGGAAAACTGAAAAGGAATATGTTGCAAGTTACCAACCTGCTGGCATTGAATGCATGTTGGGATTTTGGTACCAAACTTTGTGTCACCACCATGTGTTACAAGTTTTGTTGGTACGTTCTAGTTTGCTAATCTTGATTCTATATATGAGCCATTCCAAACTGAGAAATTGCAACCCCTGCCCCCTACAACACCGATTCCTAGTGGATCAGGCAATCCTATTTACTTGTTACTCTTCATGTCCATTATTTTCCACGAACCCTTGAAGCAAACTCATCCCTCATCCACACTCTCCCCATCTCTATTATCTCTATACCCTGGATTTCTATCATCCTTCTTAGCAAATCCACCACCATCGTGATACTCACAATTTCTATCATAGAAAACACTATTTCTCCCTCTATCTTGGCGTCCCCTTGATGACCCACAACCGTAAGGGATCTATTGCAGCGTTTTCGATAAGTAAGAGTGTCGAACCCAACGAGGAGCGAAAGGTATTGATAAGTGATTTTGGACAAGGAAGAACTGCAAGCACTGAAAGATAACTTTTTAGGGGTTTTCGGTATAAGCAACAATAAGACAAAAGCAAGCAAAGTAAATAGTGTTGAGGAGCAGCAGGTGGCCAAATCCTTTTCAGCAAAGGATAAGCCTGGCAACTGAACTTATAAAGACTAAAGCGTTCTTGAGTACACATGGAGAGGTAGTCATGTGCTTTCGCCATATTCTGCATTGATAACATGTTTTGTGTTGATAAGTGTTGAGTGGGTGGATCTATGCTAGCACACCTTCTAGACTAAGATAAGTGCACTCTTATGATTAAACAACTTGCAAGCATCCGCAAATACAAGATAGAAATTAAGGCAAAGCCTAACCACAACAATAAGATCAAGGATCCATTATTCCCTTGTGCAAAAGTGTGCAAACTGGGGTTCAGGTTTCTGTCACTCCGGCAACCCACCGTAAGCATTCTTTATACACAATGTATTTCCTTAATAAGGCGAAGTGTTGAGTGTTCGACTCACACAACACCACTAGGAAAATAACAACACAACTTAAATATCAAACAACACATGTTACTTCAACATCATATGACTACTAACAACAAGACTTCTCCATGTCCTCAAGAACTAAATTAACTACTCACAAGAAATAAAAGAGATCATGATCAGAGGCGATAAATAGGTGGTAAACAATCTGGTCATAATGATATTTCTCCAACAAAACTCAATAGCATTCACCACAAGGTAGTAATCAACACCGGTAGAGTAGAGAGGATAGATAGTACGAGTTACAACGCAAGTTGCAATTGTGAGATGAGATTGAATGAAGATGAAGATGGTGCTGATGTTGGGGATGATGTCGATGATGATCTCGATGATGCCCGTGACGATGGTGATGACGATGGCGATGATCTCCCCTTCCGGGAGGTGATCTCCTCGGCGGAATCTGCCCGCCGAAGATCGCTTTTCTTCTCTGTAGGTTTCTGCCACGGAGCGGCGGCGGAACTCCGTAAAAACTCCTCTTTTTAGGGTTTTCGGGTGACGAAGAGTATATAGGCCAGAGGGGGGGAGCCTGGGGTGGTCCTAGGGATCCAGGCGCCCTCCCGGCGCGGCCAGGGTGGGGGCCGCGCCAGGTGGCCGCCAGGGCACCCTGTGGCCCCCTCTGGTCCCTATTTTACGTGTCTTCGTCAATCCTCTCAAAAACACCCCCCGTAGATTTTCAGGTAATTTGGAGGTGTTCTTCTTCAGCAACTCAACGTCCACTTTTTACCGCTGAATCCTGCGTCTGCTGCTTCGGCACCGGAAAGTTGCAAACTGTGTAAAACAAGCCAAAACAACATAAGAACATCATCGTAATGTGAAATATATCAATGACTAAGGACGAATTATGATATAAAATAGTGATGCATTTTGGACGTATCAACTCCCCCAAGCTTAGACCTCGCTTGTCCCCAAGCGAAAACTGAGCTCGATAAACCTGTCCAAAAATTTAGAGAGTGAAGTGTCGATAAATAGAATACGGACAAGAAGCATCATGATTTCTTAACCAAACTCAAACATCCTCAACAACAATCTTCAACTCATAAGGCCCTTATGAAAGAGTAATAACAATTATAATCAAGAGTAGGGCTAAGGAAACTCATCAAATCATGGCAAAAATGTCCTTTGTTCAAAGAACAACTAATAGCTTTCACTTTTGCTCTTTCTTTTTATATTTTGATGGGATCAATTGAAGCTTTTGAAAGAACATGTTGTTAGGCACGAAGTGAAAATGTTAACACAAAGGAAGATGTTTTCTTCAGCCAGGCTTAACAAACAACTTACTTATCAAATGATAATGTCAACATGGATGCGGTATGACAGATCTTAATGCAGCTTTATATGAATGAATCCTTGTCACAACAAGTGGCGGCTCTCTTTAAGAATAGAAATAAGTAGGAATAACTGACTCAACCTAAAACTAAAAGATAGGCCCTGCTCTAGGGAAGTAGTGAAAACTCAAGTGTTATCCTTAAATCAAACAGAATGAAAACAAGTTTTGAGAGGTGCATGATTTGTCAACGAATGCTAATAGATAACTCAATTACTTCTCAGATTGGACAAGTTTCGAGGAACGGCTCCCACACGAGGACGATCACATCCCCGCAATCTCCTTTGTTTATCACTGCGAAAGTTTTCTGATTTCTCATGAACAAAGCCTGAAGGAGGGTTTGTTTGTTGTATTATCTTTTGTGAGCTGGGCACACTCATGCTAATTCCTCCTCCTATTAGGGGTTTGCAGATAGACATCCAATCCCGGGATAAAACTTGTCCAACTTAAGAAGATCATGAATTAACTACTACTTCCTCATGAGCTAAAACAGGGGCACAAAATAGAAGGTTTTGAACATTTAAGGATAACACATAAATTCTATACTTTAGGAGTGATAGTGGAATACTACGAATAGGAAGGTATGGTGGACTCATATGGGAGATACTGGTTTCAGGGTATGGATGCACAAGCAGAATTCCGCTTAGTACAGAGGTTTGGCTAGCAAAGGCTTTGAGAGAACAGACAATTGATGATGACTTAGATGACAAGCAATATAAAGCATAAACATTAAAATAAGCATAGCACATCAAGTTGTCTTCCTTGTCAACATAACACTTCAAGCATAATAACATAAAGGTTTTGGCTATGTCGCTACTTTGAGAAAATCATGCTTGTTGTTATGACCAAAGCTATGTTTGCCAAGATTAAATAAAGTTTTCAAAGCCATACCTGACATAAGGTCAATACTCCCCATAAGAATCATCACAAGGTCGATTGCGTGAAGAGAATACTGATTGCGTGAAGAGAATACCGATCCCATGATATTTCCCCTTCCTCTATGTATTGGATTGATGTACTCAATTCATCTTATCTAGTACAATCCCCGAGACCAAGGTGACAGCTGTCTATTGGACATGGGTTGGAAGAATATTTTCATGAGTGATTTCCTATTTTGTGTGTTGATTGAAGATTGAGAGTCTCTTGGTGCTTGTCTTTGACTATCCTTGAGATATGTTGTGGTGATTGTGGTACTCTCTTTGGATGGCCGCGGTGACATTGGGAAATCCATAGATTGAGAACTACGAACTCTGAGGTGTGCTCTTGTAGCCCTACATAATTCTCGTCCTCTCTTGACCACAAAGGAATGACCTCCGAGTGCGTCCCCATTGCATGTTTATGGGAAATATCATGTGATTAGACTATGTTAATGTTGTTGGGAGTTTCCACTAGTGAAAGTATGAAGCCTAGGTCTTGTTTCCACCTTTGCAATACCGTTTGTGCTCACGTTTACCACTTGCTACCTTGCTGCACTTTTTATTACAGATTTATATTACTTTGTTTTGCCACACCTATCACCCATATTTTACCATCTCTTCTCCGAACTAGTGCACCTATACAACTCCTAGTTGTATTAGGTGTGTTGGGGACACAAGAGACTTCTTGTATCTTAATTGCAGAGTTGCTTGAGAGAGAACATCTTCAACCTCTACTTGGGGATGCCCCCGTGCATCCCCTTCTCCGTCAACAATCATCAGTTCGTCCTTCGTCTCACTATATTTTTATCACTTCATGCGTTATGTGCTATGCTTGGAGCGTCTCGCTCTTAGGTTTAATTTTTAGTTTTCTTTAGCTTTGCTTGCTGTTCATATCAAGTTAGATCCCGTCTTACTTTGCGTGGGAGAGAAACACGCTCCACTTTCAAAATCTAGAACACATCATAGAATTTTTCATGCCTATCTTTCTCTGTTGTGTGTTCTTTACCTTTTCGTAGCTACTGCCATGTTTAGTTTTAGATTTAGTTTGTCTTTAGCAAGATCCTTGGCTTTTGTTTAGTTTCTTGCTGGAACTCTCTTTAGTTTTCATGTTTATCTTGTTAAGAGAGTTGGTTGTTGCACTGAGTTGTGTCTTGTCTTGAAAGTAGGTAATTGAGGTTGCTATTTAATTTTAGTAGTAACTTGCAATAGTTTTGAGGTATTGATGTGAGTAATGTATGAACATTTGGTGTCAAGAGCTCTAGCCTATTAGTGATAGGTGTCGTATTTTGGGCAATCCATGTTTATTTTCAAAACCTACAAAACTAGTTGAGAACTCTAGCTACTAGATGGATCATTAATATTTGGAGGGATCGAATATTAGAGTACACTCACGTACCATGAGTCGAGGATGCGCAAGGATAACCAAACCCCCATACACTCCTCCTCGGGGTACTTGTCTCTTTGTGAACCTCCTTATTAGATTGAGAGTTACCGATAATAAGTGCATGAGTTCTTCGGACTAATGTAAGTATTGAAAGTTGACACTTCCACCTTCCCATATTTTGCTAGCCTCTCCCGTGCCGTGCATTGCCTTCTTCTCACTCCGAGAGTTGGTGTACACCTTCGCCGGTACTTCCAAACCCTTGGCATGATACGCTCTATCATCATAAGCCTCCTTATATCTTTCCTCAAAACAGCCACCATACCTACCTATCAAGGCATTTCCATAGCCTTTCCGAGATATATTGCCATGCAACATCCACCTCTTCATGACTTGATCTTCATGTCATACATGTTCCTGCTACACTGGCAGCGACATACCTTGCATACATCATGTTAGTTACATCTTCTTTATGATTTTGAGTACCTTGTAAAGTGTGAAAGATCTCCTTTACCTTCTTGTAAATTAGAGTGTTGCCCTTAAGTGAGGAAAAGATCCCAAAGTGGACACATTAAAAGATCCCAAAGAGGACAAATGAGAGTTGAATAGAAAGAACCATTGAGGCCACAAAAAAATACAAAAAAATAGAAAAAAGAGAAAAAGAAATAAAAAGAGAGAAAGGGGCAACACTACTATCCTTTTGAGAGATCCACACTAGTACTCCCTTTTTATCCTTGTACTCCATAGATATGATCTTCATGCATATAGCTATGTGGGGACCTTCACACTATAGAACTTGGCTTGCATATTCCAAGGATGAGCCTCCTCCAACGAGCTCTAGGTCTTCATGAGCGAGCAAGTTAGATGCACCCCCACTAGTTCCTTTGGAGAGCTTCTTAGCTTGTATGTGCATCCGTTGCATGGCAATCCCTACTCCTCACATCATATCTATCATTTGGCATCTCTTGCCTATGATTGTCCTCATTGATGTGAGCCTTTCTCATCCTTTTTGTCTTCCTCCTCCACCATATTTCTCTCTTTGCCATCCTAAGTGTCAACTCTCGTGCTTACGCTCATCCATTGCATGAGTGCTCAAAATATCGAAAAGGAGTGGATCTAACTGACTTGTACCTGGCTAGTGGTCTGGGGACGAGTCAAGATACGATTCCAAAGAAGACCAAGTGTGAAACTTTAGTAGATTGAGTTCTCAACACAAAAATATTTTTTTCTCGTATTCCCTATCCCCCTTCTTGCACGCAAACACCATTTGAAGACATTCGAGTCACGGACAGCGAGAGCTCTTGCACCTAATGTTCTTTTGTTACTTGTTCCAATGCTAATATAGACTCTTGCATGTTATGACTTGAATTGAATCTCTAACCTTGATTGCTTTAGTTTTCAAAGTTCTTATATGGTTGCTAGCATGTCACCACAGAAATTATGCTGTTATCATTTACCTACTCGAGGACGAGCAGGAATTAAGCTTGGGGATGTTGATACGTCCAAAACGTATCTATAATTTCTGCTTTCTCAATGCATGTTTTGTGTGATATTGCTATGATCTAGATACACTTTCATATACTTTTGATCATATTTGGACTAACCTATTAACTCAGTGCACCCCAGTGCCACTTCCTGTTTTCTCCTGTTTTTCTATTTTAGTTTTCCCCCATATAAAAAGTGCCAGAAAAATTCAGGAAAATTCAGATAAAAAACCAGCATGAAGGAAGCTTCGCGAAGAGCCCTGGTGGGGCCAGAGGGGAGCCAGGGGGCCCAGGTGGCCACCCGGCGCGGCCCCACCCCTGGTCGTGCCAGGGGGGCGCCTGGGGCCCCTGGTCCACCTCTGGCTGCCCCCCTTCGCCTATTTATTCTCCGTCACGGGGAAACTCTGGAGACAGAACCCTATTTCGCAAACTCGCCTTTGTTCCGCCGCCGCCGCGCTTCCGAGATCGGTAGCACTAGAAGACCTCTTCCCGGCACCCTGCCGGAGGGAGGATTGACCTCCGGGAGTCTCCTCTCCACCATGGATGCTCCCCGGATGTCTCGTGAGTAGTTTTCCTTGGACCATGGGTCCGGGATCAGTAGCTATGTGAAGTTCTCCTCCCCTCTTTGATCTTCATTGTTTAGACCTCGTGAGCTGCCCTACATGATCGAGGCACCTTTGTAATATTTCTGCTATTGCTATGTTGAGTTTGATGGGATCTGATGGATTATGAGATTATGTTCATATTGTGATAGAGTAATATATTTGGTTTTTATCTTTTATATTTTTGTTCCTAAGTAATTTTTGCATGTTCTCCGTTGCTGTTTATTGCTTTGGCCAAGTAGTAGGTAGTGACTCCAAGAGGGAACGTTGTGCTCGATTGTGGGTTCATGCCCCCCGATGACACGCTTGAGTGACAGAAACATGAGTCTAGGGGATGTGCTGTTGCCACAAGGGGGAAAACAACGGTGCTTGTAACCGCGGTTACAAGGATTGTTTACTTTACGCAAAGTGCTTTTTAATGCAGTTGTCTGTTGCTTTGGGTTTACACTTTGGGTGGGGCTCGCAACTTAATACCAGCGAGATGTTCTGGATAGATATCTCAAGGTGGATGATTAGTAGTAGATGCAGTTGGATTTCGGTCTACTTTTTTTGGTGTACTGCCTGTGCTTTTGAACCTCTTCCTTTCTTTTGTAGCATAGTTAGCATTGCAGTGCGTTCATAATACTGTCAATTTCCCTTCTGTAATTTGTTTACCTCGCATAGCAGTTTTCTCGTCTTTTGGGAGAGAGACATCACTAGTGAACATCACGTATCCCGGTCCATATCCTTATTAATGTTTCCACACTTTCTTTACTTTACTGCTTTTACTTGCTATCATTATCCCTTGTGTTTTACCCTTTGTGAACAACAAGACCGGAGAGATTGACAACCTCTCTGAACTTCGTTGGGAACAAACTTATCTGTGTCTGTGTGCAGGTCCACGTCAGTCGCGCCGCTGACACCTACTTATCATCTCTGGAGTCCTACTGGAGACAAACCTTGGTATCTTCACCGAGGGAAACTTGCTGCTGCGCTACATCTCCACCTTCCACTTGGGGTAACCAACGAAGGGCGAGAAGCCATCACCTACTACTTGGCCAGAGCAATAAACAACAACGGAGAACATGCAAGAATTACTTGGGAACAAAAATATAAGATATAAGAACCAAATATATTACTCAATCACAATCTGAACATAATCTCATAATCCATCAGATCCCATCAAAATCAGCATAGCAATAGCAGAAAGATTACAAAAGTGTCTCGATCATGTAGGGCAGCTCACGAGGTCTAAACCATGAAGAACAAAGAGGGGAGGAGAACATCACATAGCTACTGATCACGGACCAATGGTCCAAGGAAAACTACTCACGAGACATCCGGGAAGCATCCATGGTGGAGAGGAGACTCCCGGAGGTCGGCCCTCCCTCCGGCAGGGTGCCGGGAAGAGGTCTTCTGGTGCTCCCGATCTCGGAAGCGCGACGGCGGCGGAACAGAGGAGAGATCGCGAAAAAGGGTTCTCGTCTCGAAAGTTTCCCGTGACGGATAATATATAGGCGAAGGGGGGCAGCCAGGGGGCCACCAGGGGTCCAGGCGCCCCCCTGGCGCAGCCAAGCCCTAGGGCGCGCCACCAGGGCGCCTGGGCCCCTGGTGGTGGCCCTCTGGCCCCACCCAGGTTCTTCCGGAAGGTTCCTTCACGCTGATTTTTTATCTGAATTTTCCCGAATTTTTGGAGCACTTTTTATATGGGGGAAAACTGAAATAGAAAAACAACAAAAAGCAGGAACTGGCACTGTGGTGCACTGAGTTAATAGGTTAGTCCAAATATGATCAAAAGTGTATGAAAGTGTATCTAGATCATAGCAATATCACACAAAACATGCATGGAGCAAGCAGAAATTATAGATACGTTTTGGACGTATCAACATCCCCAAGCTTAATTCCTGCTCGTCCTCGAGTAGGTAAATGATAACAACATAATTTCTATGGTGACACGCTAGCAACCATATAAGAACTTTGAAAAGTAAAGCAATCAAGGTTAGAAATTCAATTCAAGTCATAACATGCAAGAGTCTATATTAGCATTGAAACAAGTAACAAAAGAACATTAGGTGCAAGAGCTCTCGCTGTCCGTGACGCGAATGTCTCCAAATGGTGTTTGCGTGCAAGAAAGGGAATTTGGGAATACGAGAGAGAACTATATCTACTAAAGTTTCACACTTAGTCTCCTTTGAAGTCTTATCTGGACTCGTCCCCAGACCACTAGCCAGGTACAAGTCAAACTGATCCACTCCCTTTCGATATTTTGAGCACTCATGCAATGGATGAGCGTGAGAAAGAAAGTTGACACCTAAACGGCGAAATAGAAATATGGTGGAGGAAGAAGAATAAAAGGTGTGAAAGGCTCACATCAATGAGGACAATCATAGGCGAGAGAAAGCCATATGATAGATATGATATGAGGAGTTGGGATTGCCATGCAACATGCGGATGCGCATAGAGCTATAAGTGTATGAAAGCCCTCCAATGGAACTAGTGGGGGTGCATTCAACTTGCATGCCCATGAAGACCTAGAGCTCTTTTGAGGAGGCTCATCCTTGGAATATGCAGGCCAAGTTCTATAGTGTAAGGATCCCCACTTAGTTATGCAAGTACAACATGAAAACTCTCTACAAACTGAAGTACAGGTGCTACTATGAAGCACAAGTGTGGAATAAAGGATAGTAGTGTTTCCCCCTCTCTCTTATTTTTTATTTTTCACTTTTTTTGTATTTTTTATTTATTTTGGGTGGCCTCCATGGCTCTTTATTTCTCTTTTTTTCGTCCTCTTTGGGATCTTTTTTTTGTATTTTGTCCACTTTGGGATCTTTTATTCCTTTCCTCACTGTAGGGGAAACACTCTAGAAGAACATCAACACACTTTTATCTACTTACAACTCTGAATCAAAAAGTAATGACTCTATATGAATGCCTCTGCCAGTGTATCAGTATGTGCAATGATCAAGCGCAACATGCAGCAAAAATATGAATAGCGGGCAAAGCCGAAATACATGCAGGCTATGAGATCATGCAAGGCAATATGACAATGAAGGATAAGTCATATGAACATGAAGAACAATGGATGTTGCATGGCAATGTATCTCAGAAAGGCTATGGAAATGCCTTGTAGGTAGGTATGGTGGCTGTTTTGAGGAAAGATATAAGGAGGCTTATGATGACAGAGCGTATCGTGCCGAGGGTTTGGATGCACCGGCGAAGTATGTGCCAACTCTCGAGGTGAGAAAGGGCAATGCACGGTACCGAAGAGGCTAGAAAAAGTATAGGTGGGTGGAAGTGTCAACTTTCGAATACTCACATTAGTCCGAAGAACTCATGCACTTATTATAGGTAACTCTCAATCTAGTCAGGAGGTTCACAAAGAGACAAGTACCCCGAGGAGGAGTGTATGGGGGTTTGGTTATCCTTGCGCATCCTCGACTCATGGTACGTGAGTGTACCCTAATATTCGACCCCTCCAGAGATTAGTGATCCATCTACTAGCTAGAGTTCTCAACAGGGTTTAGGTTTTTGAAAATCACACGGATTGCCCAAAATACGACATCTATCACTAATAGGCCAAAGCTCTTGACACCATAAGTTCAAACATTACTTAAGTCAATACCTCAAATCTATTGCAAGTTACTACTACAAAGAGAATAGCAACTTCAACTACCTACTTTCTAGTCAAGACACAAAACTCAGTGCAACAGGCAAACTCTCTAAACAAGATAAGCATGCAAACTATAGAAAGTTCAAGCCTGAACCAATTAAAATCTCTAGAAGAAAACTCTAAAGCACATGAACTAAACATGGCAGCAGCTAAGAAAAGATAAAGAACAACTCACAACAAAGAATAAGCATGAAAATCCTATGAGGTGTTCTAGTTTAAGCGGAGCGTGTATCTCTCCAATCAAGCATGTTAGGTTCGGACATTTTAATGACCAGCAAACAAAACAAAAGAAGTAAGGAAAGTAAAGAGAAAAACACTCCAAGCATAGCACATAACGCATGAAGTGATAAAAATATAGTGGAACGAGGGACGAACTGATGATTGTTGATGAAGAAGGGGATGCATGGGGGCATCCCAAAGCTTAGACGCTTGAGTCTCCTTGAATATTTCTTGGGGGTTCCGGGCGCATCCCCAAGCTTGAGCTTTTGACAATCCAAGATCTTCTTTCGTCATCTTCCATCACACACTTGAAAACTCCCTTCATACATAACTCATCATAAGCTGATTAGAGAGGAAAGTACCCTATTAACAATAATTTTCCTCTACTGCAAATAAAGATTTTCAGGAAGGGCTACTGTTTCTCTTGCCTGCCCAAAAGTTTTTGCAAAGAAAAAGCAAGCTTAAGGTTTGCAAAACTGCCAAAAGAAAAACAGGGACATAAGCTGAGAAAAACAGAACAGCAGAGAGAAAAGAATTTTTTCTAGGCACTTCTGCAACTCAAATCAAAAAACTCAGAACAGACGCCTGAAAGGTAATTGTATGGATCATACTGTCAAAAAATTCAGATCAAAAAGATGATCTGGTGATTTATCGTGAATTTTTCCGTCAAGCAGACATAATCTGTTTCTGGACAACATGCACCAACTTTTGATCTTTCTTGCAATCAGAGGCTAAACTTGGCACAAAGGTTAGAAAGTAAAGATACAATGATGTTGATACAGTAGTAACAATCATCAAGACCACTAAGAATAGAAGAAAAACAAAAAGAAAAACCTAAATTCGTTGCGGGCTGCCTCCCGAAAGCGCTTCTTTAAAGCCATTAGGTAGGCAGGAGTGTAACGATGCTCACAAGAGAATAAGAGTTGAAGCGCAAAAGAGAGCATCAAAGACAAACCACATTTAAGTCTAACATGCTTCCTATGCATGGGCAACTTGAAACAAACTAAATAAATGAAGCACAAAGCAACAAGCATAGGAAGGTAAAACATGAGCACCTTCAAGATTTTCAACATGGAGAGGGGTGTTTTCCTAACATGAAAATTTCTATAACCATATTTCCCTCTCTCATAATAATTTTCAGTAGCATCATGAACAAACTCAACAATATAATTATCACACAAAGCATGCTTTTCATGATCTACTAGCACATAATCATGTAGACTTTCTAAGCAAACCTCATCATCATTAAGAACATCCATAGTAGGCAAAAATAGAGGTTTATCATAAGATTCATCAAGATAGCAAGGGTTATCATAAATAACAGTAGCAAAATCATCCTTGCAAGTATCATTCATAGGGGCATCATGGCCACAAGCATCAATTTCATCAAAAAAGGATATTTCAAAAGAATCCATAGGATCATAGCAATCAATATAGCATTCATCCTTCTTTGGTAAGCATGGAGGGCAATCATATAAAGTAAGAGTCAGAGAGTTACTCTCATTAGTAGGTAGAGATGGGTAGCTACTCTATTCTTCCTCCTTTTGTTCGTCACTCTCCTCCTCTTTTTCATCCAAGGAGCATTCAATTTCAGCAATTTCTTCTTCCGTAGAGTCCTGCAAAGCATTAGTCTCTTCCTCTTGTGGAGAGAACCTTTTGAGATGGTCAATAATATAATAATTGTCATTAAAATCCTCAAAGCAATAATTAAGTATTTCAAGACTCTCGGATTTTTAAGGGGCATCATCACTATTTTCAACAAAGGAAGTAATTTCATAGGCACCCTTAAAGATAACAACTTCTTCTATTTGTTCTGCATCATAAAAATCATAGTTTCCCTTAGCGTAAGAAGCTAAGGTTTCATCATCATTGTACTCACATTGGAAAGCAAGGTGTTTGTGCCTCATAAAGCAAAAGGATTCATCCCTGCAGAAAGATATATTATATATTGAGCACAAGTTTCTAGCATAGTCATACAACTCCTGTATTAGTCCCCATGAGTGTATCCATTTTTGATACAAGCGGTATTCCTTGTAATATTTTTGTTGATTCTCCGTGAATCCTCCTTGCCAATAAGATCTAGTCTCAAAGAAAGTAGCCATTAGTAGCAAACAGAGTAATAAGCAAAAGTGTACTTATCAAGTGAACTTTATAAGTAAAGCTATGCTCCCCGGCAACGGCGCCAGAAAATAGTCTTGATAACCCACAAGTGTAGGGGATCGCAACATTCTTCGCGGGTAAGAGTAACCCAATTTATTGATTCGACACAAGGGGAGCCAAAGAATACTTATAAGCCTTAGCAGTGAGTTGTCAATTCAACCACACCTGAAAAAGCACTAGACAAGATATAAGTAGCAACGGTGTGTTGACGGGTGTAGCCTTTAAGACGTCCCCAATCACCAACACCACAAAGTAGTAACAAAGTAGTAGGAGCAGCAAAGAAAGTAAAAGTAACAACGAAGGTAATGAAGGTGAAAGATGGACCGGGGTTCAAGGTTTCACTAGGGGTACCTCTCTAGGCTTCATATGGATCTCAATCATGTAGGGCAGCTCATGAGAACATTGTATTGAAGATCTAGGGGGAGAGAATACCACATAGCTACTGCCAAGAACCCGTAGTCCAAGGAGGAACTACTCAAGAAGCATCATGGGGGAAGGAGAGTCGATGAAGATGGCCCCGGGGGCCAAGGCCCTCCCCGGCAGGGTGCCGGAGCAGGATCCTGGTGACCCCCGAAGCTAGTTTTCGATGGCGGCGGAGATCGGAATCGCTTCTGGAAAAAGTACTTCGATATTAGGGGTTGATACGTCCAAAACGTATCGATAATTTCTGCTTGCTCCATGCATGTTTTGTGTGATATTGCTATGATCTAGATACACTTTCATACATTTTTGATCATATTTGGACTAACCTATTAACTCAGTGCACCCCAGTGCCAGTTCCTGTTTTCTGCTGTTTTTCTATTTCAGTTTTCCCCCATATAAAAAGTGCCAGAAAAAATCGGGAAAATTTAAATAAAAAAATCAGCGTGACGGAAGCTTGGAGAAAAGTCCGGGAGGGGCCAGAGGGGGGCCCAGGCGGCCACCCGGCGCGGCCCCACCCCTGGCCGCGCCAGGGGGGCGCCTGGGGCCCCTGTGTAACAGCCCAGTTTTCACAAAAAATAAAAAATTTGTTTTCGGTGTGAGTTGTTTGATTGTCTGATTTGTTTGCGGTGTTTGCATCCCCGATTTATCGATCGGCGATTATTTTCCCCCTTTTATCTCGTATCGGACGGAGACCGACCCTTGCCACCCTGACACTCGACCTTTGCGACACCGGGTTTCACCCGATCACCGTCGTGAAAACCGCACGAGACCAGCCGAAGCCAATGGAACGAAAAACCCCGTTTAATAATTAAATGGGTTATTTTTATAGCTCGCCAGAAAGTGTTTTCGGAACGGTTCCAGCGCGAGGTGAACGCCTCCGGCTCGACGCACCGATCGCGCAGTTCGAAGTTTTACCCGAATCGGAGGTACTGCGGACCCCCGGCGGTAAGAAACGTGAGCACCGTGCGCGCGAGCTAAAAACAGATGATGTTTTTGCAAACTGCCAGCCACCCATGCTATATAAAAACCACCACACTCCCACCCATTTTTAGGGTTTCCTTAGCCACAAAACTGCAGCCACCCCCCTCACATTAGTCCCAATTTTCGCAGCCTAGCCCCTCAGATCTGAAACCCTAGCCTCCCAGACGTTTTCGGCCGTCGATCTGCCAGATCGAGGGTCCAGATCGCGCCCCTGGAGCTCCCACCAACCTCTCCTCTCTCTCTCTCCTCCCATGGACGCCCGCGCCCCAGCCGAGGCCACCGTGCCGCCCGCTTCCGGCAAGCAGCCAGCAGGCCGCCGGCCACCCCCCTCACCCGCGCGCTCTCCTTCCTCTCCTCCTCTTCCTCCCGACCCTCTCTCACCCCCTCACCTCCTCTCTCCCGCAGGTCCGTGCCGCGCCGCCATGGATGACGAGCTCGAGGAGCTCGGCCGCCGCCCCTTGCTCGAGCCCGTGCTTCCCCGCCCGGAACCGAAGACCGCCGCCGCGCGCCAGGCCCCCTGCACCCCTCGCCTCGCCTCGCCGTGGGTCTCGCCGGCGGGCAGAACCGGCGCCGCCGCCGCTGCCGTCGAGGCACGGGCGCGGAAGCCCCGAGCTCGACCTCCTCCAACCGCCCGTCGCTGCCTCCTGGGCCGGCTGCCCCTTGCGGCCCACAGCGCCAGGCCCAGCAGCTGCGGCCTGCCAGGCCGGCCGTCCCAAGCCACTTGGGCCACGGCCCAGTAGGTGAGCTGCCCCTTTTTCTTTTTTTATTTAATTAGATCTGTTTTTTTTTCTCTGTTGGGCCTAGTAGTCTGTTTCGGCCCAGTTAGTTTTTTTTTCTGCTAGTTGTTTTTATTTATTTAGGCAGTTTTAGTTGTAATTTTGCAGTGCCCGTAGCTTTTTAACCGTAGCTCCGATTGCGACGATTTAAATATGAAACTTGCTTAGTTTTGTGCCTAGTTTAATAATTTGTGCTTTGTTGCCATGTTTGACTTTGTTTACCTGCTGTTTGACTACTAATTACACTGCCTGCCACTGTAACTTGTAACTGCAATAACTTTTTATCTGTTGCTCTGTTTAAAATGTTCTTTATATGTAGCTTGACTAGAATTGCATGTAGGTTGTGTTTTTGCTGCTCTTGCTTGCTAATAAAAATAATAAAATATTGTTTAGGGCAAAACAGTACCAAATGCAATATTTATCGTGGGGTCCGCAATAGTTTGCCTGTCTAGGATTTCACCCCACTTAAATTAACTAGCTTAGGTAGTTTATTTATGCTTCACCTCTTGCCATGTTTGTGTGCTATGCCATGCTTGCTTGAGTTGCCATGTTAACAACCTTTGTTGATCACGTGTAGCTAAGAAACTTGAACCACCGTAAATGTGCGGTATCGTCATGTGTGACGAGTACTCCACTTAAATTGTTAGCAACCGTTCTCGACGATAGATCCGTATCGCGTTGTTGTGCCTTGTGTTGTCTCTTTGATCTTGTATTGCTCCGTAGTAATAGTGGTGCACCGTTGATTGCTTTCCAGTGTTTACCCTCTTGTGTGCTTCCGCGGGTACCTCTCGGAGACGATGCGAGCTTGCGATCAACTACACCTTCGGAACCCAACTTATCAACAGGCAAGGACTATACATTACTTATGATCCATTCTATTTCAACCAGCGGTTTGCATGCTAGTCTAGGATAGGTTCGATGTTTGATCCTAGCACATGTTTACAGCCTTTCTCAAACCGATACAGCCATGTCCCCTCCCAGCAAACCTTGTACTGCTATGTTACTTTTGCTCGTTGCTCAGCCCCTGCTTAGTATGCATGCTTAGGATGCTACGATGTTACCCCTGTTACTCTTTGGGTTGGGATATCACCTGATTATTATATTATCGTTGATGATATGATTATTATAATGTTGACTATATTCGACGAAGGATGGAAGGTCTAGGCTATCCCGCCCCGACGCTTTGTTCCATTCGAGTCACCTAGGATCCGAGTTCCGGGTATTGGTTTTAAGACTGAACGTGCCTAACCGCGTGTGGGATTTTATGGGGTCCCCTCTTCTTACCTATCTAGCTTCAAACATTTCTAGTGGTGGCCCAAGCTGATTTACCATTTGAAACTCATGCATATACGTCTGTCGGGTAGCTCCTTGCAGATGTCTTTTCAAAACACCCCGGACCAGTGAGGACATAGTTCCCTTGCTGGCCCACTTTGTCCGGCTGAGGACCCGGTTTCCCAATGTGTGATTAACCGGCTATCCAAACCCGAGACAGACGGTAGAGACCAGATCGAGAGAGCGGCCGGCTCCTGAGATGGATGTCGACTCACCGGGGGCCACCCGGATTTGTTCGTTGTTAGTTAGAGGGACCTGTCGTTTCGGATCTCTTGGAACTAAATCATAAAATGGTTGCCTGTGATGGGTAGCAACTGAGAGTGATGGACGTGCGTGAGGAGCCTCGTAATGGGCAGTTGGTACACCCCTGCAGGGTTAAATCTTTTCGAGAAGCCGTGTCCACGGTTATGGACGACTTGAGACCTACGTCCTGTTCATAGACAACAACAACTGAGTTAATCTTATTATAACTTGATCAACGTGTGTGTGCCTTGACTGCTTCTTCTTCGTCGGGATGCGAAGAGGAGGACAAGGATAGGATAGGTGTTATGTTTGCGTAAGTAGTTGATAGCAAGACTTGTTGGAGGCTATTCCTCATCGAATGCTTGGCTTCTTATCTTACTCTCTTGATCGTTAGCCACTTCATAAATGCTAGTGCGGCAGCACCCTCACCACTTACCCCTTCCTTACCGTAAACTACTAGTTGTCCTAGAATGACGAGTGATGAAGTCCTTGCTGGGCCAGATGACCACTACAGTTGGATGCTGAGTACCTCTATACTCATGATACTACCCCCAAACTCTTTTCAGGGTTCTTGATCGACAACAGGTATGGTGATCGACGTTTCACGTGGAGACTCGACGACGACTAGTTAGGCGGATCCCGGCGGAGGGCCTGGACCCGTGTGGTTACGGGATCGATGCTTTTCTCTTTGCCACTAGGCATTTGCTTGTAGTCTGTACTCAGACATGTACCTTCCGCTGTTGTATTGTATTTGCGGCAGTTGTATGCCGATTGTATGAGATGTTGTATCCTGTATCTGTAATGTTGTGATATCATGTTGGAAATCCGGGGCATATGGCTTTGTCATATGTCGCGGTGGGACCGATATGTGCTTCGTCCCCGGATCTGGGTGGAAACACCTAGATCTAGAACAGTACCGCATATCGGGCCTTACACCCTGGTCCACCTCTGGCTGCCCCCCTTCGCCTATTTATCCCTCGTCACGGGAAAACTCCAGAGGAGGAACCCTATTCCGCGAACTCGCCTCTGTTCCGCCGCCGCCGCGCTTCCAAGATCGGGAGCACCAGAAGACCTCTTCCCGGCACCCTGCCGGAGGGAGGATTGACCTCCGGGAGTCCCCTCTCCACCATGGATGCTCCCCGGATGTCTCGTGAGTAGTTTTCCTTGGACCATGGGTCCGTGATCAGTAGCTATGTGATGTTCTCCTCCCCTCTTTGATCTTCATTGTTTAGACCTCGTGAGCTGCCCTACATGATCGAGGTACTTTTGCAATATTTCTGCTATTGCTATGTTGAGTTTGATCGGATCTAATGTATTATGAGATTATGTTCAGATTGTGATAGAGTAATATATTTGGTTTTTATCTCTTATATTTTTGTTCCTAAGTAATTCTTGCATGCTCTCCGTTGCTGTTTATTGCTTTGGCCAAGTAGTAGGTAGTGACTCCAAGAGGGAGCGTTGTGCTAGATTGTGGGTTCATGCCTCCCCGATGACATGCTTGAGTGACATAAACATGAGTCTAGGGGATGTGATGTTGCCACAAGGGGGAAAACAACGGTGCTTGTAACCGCGGTTACAAGGATTGTTTACTTTACGCAAAGTTCTTTTTAATGCAGTTGTCTGTTGCTTTGGGTTTACACTTTGGGTGGGGCTCGCAACTTAATGCCAGCGAGATGTTCTGGATAGATATCTCAAGGTGGATGATTAGTAGTAGATGCAGATGGATTTCGGTCTACTTACTTTGGCGTACTGCCCGTGCTTTTGAACCTCTTCCTTTCTTGTGTAGCATAGTTAGCATTGCGGTGCGTTCTTAATCCTGTCAATTGCCTTTCTGTAATTTGTTTACCTCGCATAGCATTTTTATCGTCTTTTGGGAGAGATACATCACTAGTGAACATCACGTATCCCGGTCCATATCCTCATTATTGTTTCCAAGCTATATTTACTTTTCTGCATTTACTTTCAAGTTGCTATCATTACCCCCTTGCGTTTTATCATTTGTGGACAACAAGACCGGAGAGATTGACAACCTCTCTGAACTTCGTTGGGAGCAAAGTTATCTGTGTCTGTGTGCAGGTCCGCGTCAGGTGCGCCGCTGACACCTACTTATCATCTCTGGAGTCTTACTGGAGACAAACCTTGGTATCTTTACTGAGGGAAAACTTGCTGCTGTACCGCATCACGTCTTCCACTTGGGGCCTACCAACGAAGGGCGAGAAGCCGTCATCAAGAGAAATTTCTGGCGCCGTTGCCGGGGACTCCAAGTGCTAAGATAGGGGAGTTGCACACTACCCTTTACCTTTGTTTTTTTAGTCTTGTTAGTTTACCTTTCAGTTTTTATCTTTGTGTCCCTTATAAAAAATACCAAAAATACCCGTTACCTTGATTTCTGATGCTATCTTTACCATGGGTGATGAACCACCCAAATATGGTAGGATGGACATGTTTCACTTTGATCGTCTTCGATCAATTTGTGCTCGCGCTAAAAACCCAACCGGCTTGGTTGAAGGAAAATCATTGGATGAGCATGCTCATTACACGCGGCACCGCCTATCTCAGAAAGGGAAACACTTATTGGATCAAATACATGTTTCTTATTGCCATGCTAAACTTTTGTGCCACATTTATGATTTTACTTGCTGTTCTAATATAGATCATAAACACCTCCCTTTCCAATGTGAGTTTAATGAAAATGAGATCTTATCTTCTTATGCTAAAGGTGTTTATGATTACTTTGATGTTGAAAAGATTCAAGAGTTTGTTGCTTTTAAAGGTGCCTATGAGATTTCTTCTTTGATTGAAAAGTATCACGATACTATTTTCGAGTCTGAAAACTTTGCAGTTCTTGCTTATTGCTTCGAGAATTATACTTCCAATTCTTATATTGAGGATTTTAAAAATAAAATGTTTGCTGCCCAAGAAGAGGCCAATGATTGCTATGATGAGGAGTCCTATGATTCCGAGGACTCACTTGATACTTCCCTTTCTGATGATTTTGATACTTGCTTTGTTGATGGCCATGATGCCACTATGGATGATGCCTATCAAGATGAACTTGCTATAGTTCCTTATGTTAAGCATGAAATTATTGTTGTTGCACCCACACTTGATTGCCCTGTTATCCTTTTGAAATCTCCAACTATTCTGGAGGATTTTGCTCTTATCAAGGCTCAATGTGATGGGTTGCATCTATCTTATCATCCTAAAAACCGTGTTGAAAACATTACACGTGTGCTTGTAGGTCATGAACAACATGATTTATGTGATAGTTATATTCTTGATGTTGTTCATGATGCTACTGAAAATTGCTTTGAGAGAGGAAAGTTTGGTTCTAGAAACCTTCATGTTACAAAAACACCTCTCTTCATGTTGAATGTTTTGAAGTTGTTCTTTTCCCACCTTCCTATGCATGTAACTTTGTGCTTCTTTGATTAATTTTCTTACAGGATGCCTATGCATAGGAAGTGGGTTAGGCTTAAATTTGTTTCATATTTGATTCTTGATGCTCTCTTTTGCTTCAAAATTCTTATTCTTGTGAGAGCATCTTCTATAATCTTTAAGCCTAGCTAATGGCTTTAAAGAAGCGCTTTCGGGAGGCAGCCCACAACGAATTTAGGTTTTTCTTTTTTATTTTGTTGTGTCTTTATGATTGTTACTACTGTAGCAACATCATTGTATCTTTACTTTTCAGATTTGTGCCAAGTTATAGCCTCTTACGGCAAGTAAAGTAAAAGTTGTGACATGCTGTCCAGAAAACAGATTCTGTCCTCGTGACAAGAAAAATTCCAGAAAAATCCCAGTTCATCTTTTTGAGCTTAATTTTTTACACAGTATGCTCTATACAATTATGAAACTTCCGTATGTTCTGAGTTTTTTGATTTGAGTTGCAGAAGTGCCCCTAAAAAATTCCTTACTATCTGCTGTTCTGTTTTTCACAGATTCTGCCACGTTTTGTCTCTCCTTACTTTTGCAAACCTTAAGCTTGCTTTTTCTTTGCAAAAACTTTTTGGCACTCTTGAGAAACTGTAGCTATTCAAGATTATCTTTATATGCAGTGGAGAAAAAATTATTTATTAAGGGTAATAACCAATCTAATCAGCTTATGATGAGTTATGTATGAAGGGAGTTTTCAATTGTGCGTTGGAAGATGATGAAAGAAGATCCAGGAGTGTCAAGCGCTCAAGCTTGGGGATGCCCCCATGCATCCCCAATAAATATTCAAGGAGACTCAAGCGTCTGAGCTTGGGGATGCCCCCCGTGCATCCCCTTCTCCATCAACCATCATCAGTTCGTCCTTCGTCTCACTATATTTTTATCACTTCATGTGTTATGTGCTATGCTTGGAGCGTCTCGCTCTTAGGTTTTGTTTTTAGTTTTCTTTAGATTTGCTTGCTGTTCATAACAAGTTAGATCCCGTCTTACTTTGTGTGGGAGAGAAACACGCTCCACTTTCAAAATTTAGAACACATCATAGGATTTTTCATGCCTATCTTTTTGCAGTTGTGTGTTCTTTATCTTTTCATAGCTACTGCCATGTTTAGTTTTAGTCTTAGTTTGTCTTTAGCAAGAGCTTTGGCTTTTGTTTAGTTTGTTGCTGCAAATCTTTTTAGTTTTCATGTTTATCTTGTTAAGAGAGTTGGTTGTTGCACTGAGTTGTGTTTTATCTTGAAAGTAGGTAATTGAGGTTGCTATTTAATTTTAGTAGTAGCTTGCAATAGTTTTGAGGCATTGTTGTGAGTAATGTTTGGACTTTTGGTGTAAAGAGCTCTTGCCTATTAGTGATAGGTGTCGTATTTTGGGCAATCCGTGTTTATTTTAAAAACCTACAAAACTAGTTGAGAACTCTAGCTACTAGATAGATCACTACTCTTCTGAGGAGTCGAATATTAGAGTACACTCACGTACCATGAGTCGAGGATGCGCAAGGATAACCAAACCCCCATACACTCATCCTCGGGGTACTTGTCTCTTTGTGAACCTCCTCATTAGATTGAGAGTTACCGATAATAAGTGCATGAGTTCTTCGGACTAATGAAAGTATTGAGAGTTGACACTTCCACCTTCCCATATTTTGCTAGCCTTTCCCGTGCCGTGCATTGCCTTCTTCTCACTCCGAGAGTTGGTGTCCACCTTCGCCGGTACATCCAAAGGCATGATACGCTCTGTCATCATAAGCCTCCCTTTATCCTTCCTCAAAACAGCCACCATACCTACCTATCAAGGCATTTCCATAGCCTTTCCGAGTTACATTGCCATGCAACTTCCACCTCTTCATGACTTGATCTTCATGTCATACATGTTCCTGCTACACTGGCAGCGACATACATTGCATACATCATGATAGTTACATCTTCTTTATGATTTTGAGTACCTTGTAAAGTGTGAAAGATCTCCTTTACCTTCTTGTAAAATAGAGTGTTGCCCTTAAGTGAGGAAAAGATCCTAAAGTGGACACATTAAAAGATCCCAAAGAGGACAAATGAGAGTTAAATAGAAAGAGCCATTGAGGCCACCAAAAAAATACAAAAAAATAGAAAAAAGAGAAAAAGAAATAAAAAGAGAGAAAGGGGCAACACTACTATCCTTTTGAGAGATCCACACTAATACTCCCTCTATATCTTTGTACTCCATAGAGATGATCTTTATGCATATAGTTTGGAGAGCTTCTTAGCTTGTATGTGCATCCATTGCATGGCAATCCCTACTCCTCACATCATATCTATCATTTGGCATCTCTTGCCTATGATTGTCCTCATTGATGTGAGCCTTTCTCATCCTTTTTGTCTTTCTCCTTCACCATATTTCTCTCTTTGCCATCCAAAGTGTCAACTCTCGTGCTTACGCTCATCCATTGCATGAGTGCTCAAAATTTCGAAAAGGAGTGGATCAAATTGACTTGTACCTAGCTAGTGGTCTGGGGACGAGTCAAGATAAGATTACAAAGAGGACCAAGTGTGAAACTTTAGTAGATTGAGTTCTCAACAAAAAAATACTTTTTTCTCGTATTCCCTATCCTCCTTTCTTGCACGCAAACACCATTTGGAGACATTCGAGTCACGGACAGCAAGAGATCTTGCACCTTTTGTTCTTTTGTTACTTATTTCAATGCTAATATAGACTCTTGCCTGTTATGACTTGAATTGAATCTCTGACCTTGATTGCTTTACTTTTCAAAGTTCTTTTATGGTTGCTAGCATGTCACCACAGAAATTATGCTTGTTATCATTTACCTACTCGAGGACGAGCAGGAATTAAGCTAGGGAATGTTGATACATCCAAAACGTATCCATAATTTCTGTTTGCTCCATGCATGTTTTGTGTGATATTGCTATGATCTAGATACACTTTCATACATTTTTGATCATATTTGGACTAACCTATTAACTCAGTGCACCCTAGTGCCAGTTCCTGTTTTCTGCTGTTTTTCTATTTCAGTTTTCCCCCATATAAAAAGTGCCAGAAAAATTCGGGAAAATTCAGATAAAAAATCAGCGTGACGGAAGCTTCGAGAAAAGCCCGGGAGGGGCCAGAGGGGGTCCAGAGGGGCCCAGGTGGCCATCCGGCGCGGCCCCACCCCTGGCCGCGCCAGGGGGGCCCCTGGGGGCCCTGGTCCACCTCTGGCTGCCCCCCTTCGCCTATTTTTCCCCCGTCACAGGAAAACTCCAGAGGAGGAACCCTATTCCGCGAACTCGGCTCTGTTCCGCCGCCGCCGCGCTTCCAAGATCGGGAGCACCAGAAGACCTCTTCCCGGCACCCTTCCGGAGGGAGGATTGACCTCCGGGAGTCCCCTCTCCACCATGGATGCTCCCCGGATGTCTCGTGAGTAGTTTTCCTTGGACCATGGGTCCGTGATCAGTAGCTATGTGATGTTCCCCTCTTTGATCTTCATTGTTTAGACCTCGTGAGCTGCCCTACATGATCGAGGCTCTTTTGTAATATTTCTGCTATTGTTATGTTGAGTTTGATCGGATATGATGGATTATGAGATTATGTTCAGATTGTGATAGGGTAATATATTTGGTTTTTATCTCTTATATTTTTGTTCCTAAGTAATTCTTGCATGCTCTCCGTTGCTGTTTATTGCTTTGGCCAAGTAGTAGGTAGTGACTCCAAGAGGGAGCGTTGTGCTAGATTGTGGGTTCATGCCTCCCCGATGACATGCTTGAGTGACAGAAACATGAGTCTAGGGGATGTGATGTTGCCACAAGGGGGAAAACAACGGTGCTTGTAACCACGGTTACAAGGATTGTTTACTTTACGCAAAGTTCTTTTTAATGAAGTTGTGTGTTGCTTTGGGTTTACACTTTGGGTGGGGCTCGCAACTTAATACCAGCGAGATGTTCTGGATAGATATATCAAGGTGGATGATTAGTAGTAGATGCAGATGGATTTCGGTCTACTTACTTTGGCGTACTGCCCGTGCTTTTGAACCTCTTCCTTTCTTTTTTAGCATAGTTAGCATTGCGGTGCGTTCTTAATCCTGTCAACTGCCTTTCTGTAAGTTGTTTACCTCGCATAGCATTTTTATCGTCTTTTGGGAGAGAGACATCACTAGCAAACATCACGTATCCCGGTCCATATCCTCATTATTGTTTCCAAGCTATATTTACTTTTCTGCATTTACTTTCAAGTTGCTATCATTATCCCCTTGCGTTTTATCATTTGTGGACAACAAGACCGGAGAGATTGACAACCTCTCTGAACTTCGTTGGGAGAAAAGTTATCTGTGTCTGTGTGCAGGTCCGCGTCAGTTGTGCCGCTGACACCTACTTATCATCTCTGGAGTCCTACTAGAGACAAACCTTGGTATCTTTACTGAGGGAAAACTTGCTGCTGTACCGCATCATGCCTTCCACTTGGGGCCTACCAACGAAGGGCGAGAAGCCGTCATCAGGGGTAAAAATAGGGGCCAAAGGGGGCACCGAGAGGGGCCACCAGGCAGCCAGGAGGGTGCCTTGCGCGGCCTAGGGCTGGGCCGCGCCATGGACCCTTCTGGAGTCCTGGTGGTGGCCCTCCCTTCCTTCCTTGGTGTTTCCGGAGGCTTCCGAGACACTGATTTTTTATATAATTTTTCTGGAATTTTTGGAGCATTTTTAATGGCCGGAAAACCTGAAATACAAAAACAGCAGAAAACAGGAACTGGCAATTGGGTGCACTGAGTTAATAGGTTAGTCCAAATATGCTCAAAAGTGTATGAAAGTTCAAACAAAACATGGCAAAGTCACACAAAACATGCATGGCACAAGCAGAAATTATAGATACGTTTGGGACGTATGAATATCCCTATCCCCTTTCTTGCACGACAACACCATTTGGAGACATTCGAGTCACGGACAGCGAGAGCTCTTGCACCTTTATGTTCTTATGTTGCTTGTTTCAATACTAGATATAGACTCTTGCCTGTTATGACTTGAATTGAATTGCATGCTTTGATTAATTTACTTACAAAGTTCTTATATGGTTGTTAGCATTTCACCACAGAAATTATGCTTGTTATCATTTACCTACTCGAGGACGAGCAGGAATTAAGCTTGGGGACGTTGATACGTCCAAAACGTATCTATAATTTCTGCTTGCTCCATGCCTCTTTTGTGTGATATTGCTATGATATTGATGAACTTCCATACACTTTTGATCATATTTGGACTAACCTATTAACTCAGTGCACCCCAGTGCCAGTTCCTGTTTTCTGTTGTTTTTCTATTTCAGGTTTCCCCCTTATTAAAAGTACCAGAAAAATTCCGGGAAAAATATAGGAAAAATCAGCGTACCGGAAGCTTCGCGAAGAGCCCAGGAGGGGACAGAGGGGAGCCAGGGGGCCAGGCGTCCAGAGGGCGCGCTTGGAGCCCCTGTCCCACCTTTGGCTGCCCCCTTTCGCCTATTTATTCCCCGTGACGAGAAACCCTCGGAGACAGAACCCTTTTTCGCGATCTCTCCTCTGTTCCGCCGCCGCCGCGCTTCCAAGATCGGGAGCACCTCCGGGAGCTTCTCCACCACCATGGATGCTTCCCGGATGAACCATGAGTAGTCCACCTTGGACCATGGGTCCATGATCAGTAGCTATGTGATGTTCTCCTCCCCTCTTTGTTCTTCATGGATTAGACCCCGTGAGCTGCCCTACATGATCGAGGCACATATGTAATCTTTCTGCTGTTGCTATGCTGAGTTTGCTGGGATCCGGTGGATTATGAGATTATGTTCAGATTGTGATTGAGTTATATATTTGATTCTCTTCTTTTATATTTATGTTCTTGAGTAACTCTTGCATGGACTCCGTTGCTGTTTATTGCTTTGGCCAAGTAGTAGGTAGTGACTCCAAGAGGGAGCGTTATGCATGATTGTGGGTTCATGCCGCCTGATGACTAGCTTGAGTGACAGAAACACGAGTCTAGGGGATGTGCTGTTGCCACAAGAGGGAAAACAACAGTGCTTGTACTTGCGGGTGCAAGGATTGTTTACTTTACGCAAAGTTCTTTAATGCAGTTGTCCGTTGCTTTGAGTTTACACTTTGGGTGGGATTCGCAACTTAATACCAGCGAGATGTTCTAGATAGATATATCAAGGTGGATGATTAGTGGGTAGATGCATATGGATTTCGGTCTACTTATCTTGGCGTACCTCCCGTGCTTTTGAGCCTCTTCCTTTCTGTTTTGCATAATTAGCATTGGTTTGCGCACATAATCCTGTCAATTGCTCAGTTGTAATTTGTTTACCTCGCATGGCTGTTTTATCGTCTTTTGGGAGAGAGACATCACTAGTGAACATCATGAGATCCAGGTCCATACCTCCACCACTGTTTACACTATCAATTTACTTGCAGTATTTACTTTTCAGTTGCTATCACTATCATTATTATCCCGTGCATTTTATCCTTTGTAAACAACAAGGCCGGAGGAATTGACAACTCCTCTGAACTCGTTTGGAGCAAAGTTATCTGTGTGTGTGCAGGTCCAGGAGAAGCAAGTGATTATCTTCAAACGGCGCCTCACTTACCGAACCACCTACTTGTCGACCCAGGAGTCCTACGGGTTCGATACTTTAAACCTTAGCATCTTCGCTAAGGGAAACTTGCTGCTACGCTACATCTCACCTTCCACTTGGGGTAACCAACAAGGGACGAGAAGTTATCTCGTGTATCAGTCTCCTCACATATCTGCAAAACTTTATTAAGGTTGTGGAGACAATAGTCAAAGGAGGTTCCATAGACGGAGAAATCGTCCATGAATACCTCCACAATTTCTTCACAAAAACAATGAAATATAGCAGACATACACCTTTGAAAAGTAGCAGGGGCATTACATAAACCAAAAGGCATATGCCTGTAAGCATAAGTACCATAGGGACAAGTAAAAGTGGTCTTCTCTTGATTAGCAGTATTAACATGAATTTGAGAGAAGCCAGAATAACCATCAAGATAACAAAAGTGGGTATTTTTGGATAACCTTTCAAGCATTTGATCGATGAACGACAACGGGTAGTGGTCCTTCCTGGTTGCCTTGTTCAGCTTCCTGTAATCAATACACATTCTATATCCAATAATAATTCTCTGAGGTATTAGTTCATTCTTATCATTAGGAAACATAGTTGTTCCTCCTTTCTTTGGAACACAATGAACCGGGCTTACCCACTTACTATCAGCTATAGGGTAGATAATACCTGCGGCTAGAAACTTGAGAATCTCAGTACTTACAACGTCCATCATTTTCGGATTCAACCGTCGTTGATGATCAACAACTGGTTTAGCATCAGGCTCAAGGTTGATGGTATGTTGACAAATAGATGGACTAATCCCCTTAAGGTCATCAAGGGTATAGCCAATTGCACCTCGATGTTTGCGAAGTACTTCCAATAGTCGCTCTTCTTCATACCTTGAAAGGTTAGAATTGATAATAACAGGATATACTTTCTTTTCATCTAAATAAGCATATTTGAGCGTATCAGGAAGAGGTTTAAGATCAAACACTAGATCTTCTTTTGGTTTCAATAAAATTCCCAAGGGCTCAACCGGAAGATTGTGCTTTAGGATAGCAGGTTGTCTTAAGAATATTTCGTCCAACTCATTTCTCTCCTGCATATGCAAATCATTCTCGTGGTCCTCCATATATTGTTGCAAAGGATCATTAGGAGGAATAGCAATGGAAGCAATATCTTTAATAATCTTATCGTTACTAGGCAAATTAGTACCACGAGGCTGCTTAGAGAACTTAGAAAAGTTAAATTCATATGGCTCACCATTGAATTCAATAGAAACTTTACCTTTCTTGCAATCTATTATAGCTCCACAAGTTCTAAGAAAAGGTCTACCGAAAATAATAGGACAAAAATTATCCCTTACTGAACCAAGTACTAGAAAGTCGGTAGGATATTTTACCTTTCCGCATAAGACTTCAACGTCTCTCACAATTCCGATAGGAGAGATAGTTGCTCTGTTTGCAAGATGAATAGTAACATCTACTTCTTCAAGTTCACAAGGTGAAATCTCACCTATGATCTCTTGATAAAGTGAATACGAGATAGCACTAGCACTCGATCCTAAATCGCATAGCCCATAATAATTGTGATCTCCTATTTTAACAGATACTACTGGAGTACCTGAAATTGGGCCTTTATTCTTGGCTGTGACAAGGTTAGTGGAAACAGCACACAAATTTATATTGGAATCTAAAGCATCATTAGTAACAAGATCCTTAACCAATGCAACTTGAGGATCGACCCTGATCTGGTCCTCCGGCTCATCAATTCTTCTCTCACTTTTATTTAATATGCTTGTCACAGAAGAGTACTCCTTTATCCTTGCGGGAAAAGGGGGCTTTTCATATATAACTGCAGGAAAAATAGGGTCAGCAACATGAATATCAATAGGTAATTCTTTGAAGGGTTTATGATGTTGATCCTTCTTCTTCTTAGAAGAGTCAATATGAGAGACAAAGTCCTTACAAAAATCAATCATTAGATGGGAATCAAGACCAATCTTAGAGCAAAAGGTATTAAAGTAATTAGTTTTCACATAGCTCTCCATATAATAATGCTCATAATTTATAGTGGGTTCAATACCTTTATCTATTTCCCAATCTTCGGTATTATTCTGGATCCTTTCAATGAGATCCCATCTTTCTTCAACGCTTTTCGTCTGAAATACCCCACTAGAGGAGGCATCCAGCATCTCCTTATCCTGACGAGAAAGTCGAGCATAAAAATTTGTAAGTATAATTTCCTTGGGGAGCTCATGAATAGGACATTTGAGCATTAGGGATTTCAATCTCCCCCAAGCTTGAACGATGCTTTCTCCGTCACGAGACCTAAAGTTATAGATATAGTTTATGTCTCGATGAATTTCATGAAGAGGATAAAAGTTGGTATAAAAGAGAGACATAAGCTCTTGCCAATTAAGAAAATGAGAGCTATCGAGAAGAATATACCAATCTGAAGATTTATCTATAAGCGATACGGAGAACAATTTCCTCATGACAAACTCCATTGATACACCTGCAAGCTTAAATAGTGAACATAGTTGTGACAAATATAGCAAGTGTTCATCGGGTGTCTGTCTCCTGCATAACGATTAGCCAAAACACAATCGATAATACCAGCTAGTATTTTATAAGGCACAATTTCAGTAGGGGGAGGAATAACCACCACAGATGTGGGGCGCTTCCCCGCAAGCAACGATCCAATAGCTAGGTTGTCCATACGGAAAAAGAGCAGCAACAGCAAAATAAAAACAACAATATAAAAATTTCCGTACCAGCTTCACTTACCAATAGCGTTATGCTCCCCGGCAACGGCGCCAGAAAACGGTACTTGATGACCCACAACCGTAAGGGATCTATTTCAGCGTTTTCGATAAGTAAGAGTGTCGAACCCAACGAGGAGCGAAAGGTATTGATAAGTGATTTTGGACAAGGAAGAACTGCAAGCACTGAAAGATAAATTTTTAGGGGCTTTCGGTATAAGCAACAATAAGACAAAAGCAAGCAAAGTAAATAGTGCTGAGGAGAAGCAGGTGGCCCAATCCTTTTCAGCAAAGGATAAGCCTGGCAACTGAACTTATAAAGACTAAATCGTTCTTGAGGACACATGGAGAGGTAGTCATGTGCTTTCGCCATATTCTGCATTGATAACATGTTTTGTGTTGATAAGTGTTGAGTGGGTGGATCTATGCTAGCACACCTTCTAGACTAAGATAAGTGAACTCTTATGATTAAACAACTTGCAAGCATCCGCAAATACAAGATAGAATTAAGGCAAAGCCTAACCACAACAATAAGATCAAAGATCCATTATTCCCTTGTGCAAAAGTGTGCAAACTGGGGTTCAGGTTTCTGTCACTCCGGCAACCCACCGTAAGCATTCTTTATACACAATGTATTCCCCTAGGTCCTTAATAAGGCGAAGTGTTGAGTGTTCGACTCACACAACACCACTAGGAAAATAACAACACAACTTAAATATCAAACAACACATATTACTTCAGCATCATATGACTACTAACAACAAGACTTCTCCCATGTCCTCAAGAACTAAAGTAACTACTCACAAGACATAAAAGAGATCATGATCAGAGGCAATAAATAGGTGGTAAACAATCTGGTCATAATGATATTTCTCCAACAAAACTCAATAGCATTCACCACAAGGTAGTAATCAACACCGGTAGAGTAGAGAGGATAGATAGTACGAGTTACAACGCAAGTTGCAATTGTGAGATGATATTGGATGAAGATGAAGATGGTGCTGATGTTGGGGATGATGTCGATGATGATCTCGATGATGCCCGTGACGATGGTGATGACGATGGCGATGATCTCCCCTTTCGAGAGGTGATCTCCTCGGCGGAATCTGCCCGCCGAAGAGCCCTTTTCTTCTCTGTAGGTGTTCTCCACAGAGCGGCGGCGAAACTCTGTAAAAACTCCTCTTTTTAGGGTTTTCAGGTGACGAAGAGTATATAGGTCAGAGGGGGGGGGGGAGCCTGGGGTGGTCCCAGGGCTCCAAGCGACCTCCCGGCCCGGCTAGGGTGGGGGCCACGCCAGGTGGCCGCCTGGGCACCCTGTGGCCCCCCTCTGGTCCCTCTTTTACATGTCTTCGTCAATCCTCTCAAAAACACCTCCCGTAGATTTTCAGGTAATTTGGAGGTGTTCTTCTTCAGCAACTCAGCATCCACTTTTTACCGTTGAATCCTGCGTCTGCTGCTTCGGCACCGGAAAGTTGCAAACTGTGTAAAACAAGCCAAAACAACATAAGAACATTATCGTAATGTGAAATATATCAATGAATAAGGATGAATTATGATATAAAATAGTGATGCATTTTAGACGTAGCACCCCTATCTGGACCACCCTGCCATCCACCAACTCCTAGATGTCCCGCCATATCTCCTAGATCTCCTTCGCAAACCATAACCATCTCCTCAATGAGACCAAACAGATCCAAAGGTTCTAGGTGGATGATGTAGTTATGGGAGAAGGGGAAGCAATGTGTATACCTCCACCAGCCCAAGATCTCCTCCACGAGATCCAACCAAGTGGGTCTCGAGTCTCGACAAGCCCACCAAACCTGTCCACACACCCAACAAGATCAGGTGAAAGTGGTACAATATTATCCAATGCAGAGGGAATGGTTGGCCCATTCCAACTTTTTTCGTCCACCCACGTATCATATAATTCCTATAATCCTCTTCAAATAAAACACCGCATCATAGTGTGTTTCAAGATTAAAACAGTTTGGTATCTCATTATCTATTATCCAATTACTAAATACCTAATCAACATCATAGTTGATATTCCAATAAAAAATACACATCGATCAAAAGCATCACCCCCCTCTACTCCCATCAGCACATCACAAATTCTATTACTCCCTTCAGATACATCCATTTGATGATAAGTAATATGAACCAGAGGGAGTAATATTTTTTGCAATTAGAATCAAAGCTTCATACAAAACAAAGCATCTCTCATTTTCAATCCTTGATGTTGCCCCCAATTGAGGGGGAGGGGGTCAATATAACTAAATCACGTAAAGTAAACATATCTAACTTGATGTCTATATGATTTTAACTAGCAATTACATGCTCCTTCATTAGAAGACTCTTCACATAATCATCATGTTTCAGAAACTTCTGCCACTTGCACCGTCAAATTTGACGGTGGCGACATCTATCAACCTCCTTCAACCTACTACCGAGTAGGACAATACATGCAACGAGACACAATGTGGAACGTAGTAGAACCTGGTAAAAGCATTGCCAACGCAGATGTTGTCATCGGAGTCCTCCTCGACCAGCACCTAGAAGTGGATGCCTCTCGGGCGGCCTCCTATGCTTGGCCTGGTCATGCACTCATCCTGGAGAGTGCGTCGAGCGATGAACCATTGTCTCAAAGCGCGGTGAATGCCGAATCAACAATGGCGTCTGGTTGCTGCAACTCTGTCACCGACTCCTTGATGGGATGCTTCACCGGCTTCTTCGTCGCCTAACACTCCAAATCGATGGGTGTCGTCTTGTAGCTCGACACTGGCACAGCCGCGACCACCACCACTAGATCGACATCCACCTCTTGTGGCCTCTCGTCCTCTATCAAAATCGGCAATTGCTTGCAACCCGACGCTGGCATCGCGAGCACCACCATGTCACTTACTTTATATCTACTAGTAAACTTGCACGTGCAACACACGTCTCATTTCCAATAAAATAGTTATCAATAAATGTGTATGATATTTACATAGGTGTCTAGATAAAAGTACTTATTTAGATGAAAAGAAAAGAAATCACATATGCAAAGAAGGTGGTGATAAAATTAAAGATCAATGTATTAATGAAAAATATGTAGCTTAAACTAATAAATCACTCTGATCCGTTGGATGCAGTGTAATGGACGTATGGGATGTATTGGATCAGCACCTCTGGTGCTTTTTAGGGCTCTCCCAATGCATTGTTTTTTAGCACAATATCATAGAAGCAATAAAAACTTAAGATACGACCTCTACAATGCATTGTTTCTTAGAGATTGTATCTTATTTAATGATTTTAGCTTCATGCATAAATGTGATTGGTCTAATCAAGCTTTTTGCATATGGCCACGTGCAAAGGTTGTATCTTAGCTAAGATACAACTTTCCTCTATTTCTTCATTAAATAGTATGCCACATAAGCAAAATACATATGATTACGTGCTAAGATACAAGCATTGGGAGTGCCCTTATATTAGTACTCCCTCCGATCCATAATAAGTGTCGCTCATTTTGTACTAAGCTAGTACAAACTTTGTACTAGATGAGCGACACTTATTATGGATGGGAGGGAGTAGTAGATTGGTCCATATTAATGTTCCTTAATTTTTTCCTTCTAAAGCGTGATCCCTAGGGCTAAGCGTTGTATCTACTACTATATATTTTAATGGCGCCGCCCCCGCGAGGCGACGGGGAGGGCGCCATCGCCCCCTTCTCTAGCCCCCGCCTCCTCCTCCTCCTCCTCCTCTCCCTCGCCGCCTCCAAGGGCGCGGCGGGGCAAAGCCTGGTCGTCGCGGGCGGCTGCGAGGCCTTCTCGTCCTTCCGCGGGCGACTGCTGGTGCGGGTCGGCGCCGTCGGTTGGAGTGGTGCGCGTGCGGCGGGCGTAGCGGCATGGCGCCCTGCCTGGCGCTGTCCGGCGCTGGTGTGGGTGCGTCGAGCGACGGGTGCCGTGGTGGTGGCGGCTGGCCTGTGGTGGTGACGGCGGCGGCTGTGCAGTGGCGGAGGTCGCCGGTGCGCGGGGTCGCGGCGGCGGCTGTGCAGCGGCGGAGGTCGCCGGTGCGCGGTTGCTTCCTGTCGATGCGCTTATGGCTGCTGCTCCGGCTCCATTCCGACGAGCTGCTGGTTGCTGCTCCGGCTCCATTCCGGCGGGCTGCTGGCTGCTTGTGCTTGGGAATGAGCCTGGCCAAGAGTGGCACGGCTTGCACTTCAGCGAGGACGTGCTGTGCCTCGTGGGGTGCTGCCTGCTCGGGTGCTCTGGCTTCGATCTGGACTGCGGTGGACGCAAAGTGGTGGAGGATTTGCAGTGCTGGCTGTTGGTGGCAGGTGGTGGGGAAGTGCTCAATGGAGATCCGGATACTCTCGGGTGTTTCGGATCTGCGAATTCTTTTGGTCAAGAAGCTCCGGCGAAAGCACTGTCTTGCTCTTGGTCAAGGCCAGCAACGGCGACGCTTAAGAGCGTCGTCTTTCTTCCTGGAGGCGTTGTTGGGAAGCTTCTTCGATATTGTAAAGGATTTGGATCTCTGGATGAAAATCTTAGCTTTGGTCTTCTGAAGCGGGCGGCGACGGCGTCAACGTCGTAACCTCCTTGGAGGCGTTGCTTGGGAGAGGCTGTTGGGAGTAATCTTTCCTCCGCCAGGGTCAGGGGTTTGCACTGCGGGGGTGTTGGTGGTGGCGGCTGCTCTGAGTTTGTATCTGTGGTGACTTCTTTCTTCGAGCTCTTTCTCGGTTGTGGTTCGTGGATGCCGGAGCGGCGGCTCCGGATGGTGAATGTATGCTGAGGCGGCGGCCTCAGAAGGTAATGCAGTGGTGGCCTTATAGGGTGGGGCTGCGGCTCCGTACTACTTGGGTGTCGATCTTGTGCTGCATGGGCGGCGAGCTCGTCGGCCCGGTCGATGCGATCCGTGGGATCGATCGGATTAGTACGCCGAGGTAGCAGCCTCGGATTTTGGCGCAATGTTGTGGTCTGCAAACGGTCGTCTCGTGTAGCGAGGGCTATAAGGTGGCCGTGTCGTGCGGCGTTGCGGCTCGCCTGCGAGCGGGGGACGCCGGAGCGGCGGCTCCGAATTTGGTGGTGTGCTCTATGCGATTGAAGCCTTAAGTCACGTGGTAGACTAGGTCTCTTCTCTTGTGAGGTTTTTTGACCCAGTTTTCCTCATAAATTGGGTCGCTCTGTATGGTTTTCGATCCGGTTTTCCTTATAAACTGCATCAATTTTTCTTTTGAAACGAGATCAAATTCAGGTGGGTAGTTCTCCCCCCGACAGTTTCAAAAAACTATATATTTTAATGGATATATATATATATACAATGATATTGCTGCTATTAATTGGTCCATCTATACATTTTTTTTCCTTATTATAGGCAGGCAGTGCCACTACTACTAGACAAGCGCCGAAGACGATACAAGCACAACGGCAGCTCTCCCTTGCACTAGGTAAAGCAGCCAAAAATACACATATCTGCATCGCAATGTCCAAAACCCAGAGAGAAGCCTGGCCTCCTTGCGCACGTCAAAGTCAAACCTAAAAACAAAGCCACGCCACGCCGACGGATGTGCGTGCGCCTGAAGGACCCGATACGGACGCTGTCTCGTTGCGATCCATCGATCGGCGCGGCACGGGGTGGCCGCGAGCGGGCGGGCGGGCGGGTGACGTCGGTCAGAACCTCCTCGCTGGCTGCCGTGCCGCGCGCGTGTGTCCGCTCGCGCCCTCCTCCTTCTCCCTCGCGCTCCTCCTCCTATATCTACCGCCGCGCCCCCCGCCTGCTCCCCACCGCCACTCATCCTCCGTCCAATTCCCACTTCCCCTGCGAGACCGGAGAACGAGATCGCCGCCGCCCCCGCCCCCGCCCCGGTTGTGTCCACTGATTCTCGGCGATCCCGGCTCGGTACCTGGCAGGTAATGGCCTCTCCTCTTCGCCATGCTTTTCTTCTAGCCTTCTAGGACATAGGTTGTGTGGACTCGAGGGATTGATGGCGATCCTAGCTAGATCAACAGGGCGATATTTTCGGTTCGGCCGGAGAGAAGGCCGAAACGGACTCTCCCCCTAGGTCTAGGTGCCATGCCAGCTTGCCATCACAACCACCGCCCCGCCCGCCCATCGCTACCACGACGGATATAGATACAACATGATTAAACAGCAGCAAGAGAGACACACATGTTTTTTCAGGAGACACTGATCGTCGCGCTCTTCTTCTTCTTCTTGCAGCACGCGGGTTCCCCTGATAAGGATTCACTCTGGACTTCTCCCCGGCGGTGCCGCGCGGCGCGTTCACTGGCGTGCCGGCGAGGTCTTATGCACGCGCCGTTGCTCGTGCCTCGGCGTTCCTCCTCTGCTCTCCGGTGGACAACGGCTGATTAAGCAGCTGCCACGCCTTGCTGCTTCTCCGTGATTCCAGTTTGTTTGATTCTCGCTGCCAAGTCTTCATCGGAAACAAGTAATTGGAAGTGTCGAAGAAGAATCGAGGCGTGAGTGTCTTCTTCATCCGAGATGGCCAAGATCGGCTGCTTCTGTGCCCTGCTCGGTGGCAGGAGCAACAAATCCAAGGTCAGTCACTGTGCTGGTCTATGCTTTCCCTTAATCAATTCATTCATTCATTAATTAACCAGTGAGTGCTCAACTGTACTGTACACATAGTTTAGGAGTACATCTGTTAGTAATTAATCAGTAGCAAATCTAGTAGGGATGTGTGTTTGGCACACAGCTGGTCACGTGTTTGCGCTGTATTTGACCTCTGTAGATTTTTCAAATATTATTTAACTAGTTTGTGTGCGTGCGGTCATCCATGGCAACTTCCTTCGCCACAGGATGTGAAGAAGGTTCCTTACGCCAAACGGGCAAACGGGAGCGACTGGCAGAAGGTGAAGCCGGTGGAGTCCATGGACGGCACGGTCGCCGCCTCCGTCGGCAACGGCAGTGCCCCGACGTGCCGCGACACAAAGGTTGTCGCCGAGTTGGAGTCGGCATGCCAAGGCCGTGACGACACGACGGGCGTCCTGTCTGACGGCGCACCCACGGAATCCTCCGGTTACAACAGCGATGGCGGCGACAAGTACGCTCCCGGCTCCGCCGCGCTGGACGTGGTGACCGCGTTGCCGGCGGCTCGGTCGAGGCTGGAGCGCTCGTGCTCCAACATCGAGACGGCGAGGCCCGGCTGGAAGCAGGCTTTCGACTCCGACGCGCCGCTGCCGCCGGCCAAGTCGCGCTCCCACAACGACCTCGTGGCCTTGCCCGCCGGCGGCTCCGGCAGCCTGTTCGCCAGCCCCAACGGCGCGCCGGGCGGCTCCAGCCCGAGCCCGTCCGTGAGGTCGACGTGCAGCGCCGACCGTGTGATGCTGAGGCGGAGGTCGTCCAGCCAGGTGCTCCCGTCCCGGAGCCGGAAGCTGTGGTGGAGGCTGTTCATGTGGAGCCACCGGAACCTGCACCGGCCGGGCGCGTCATCCTCGCCGCCGGCGGACACGGGCCACCAAAGGTTCCGCTCCCAGCGCCAGCACGACGGGTACACGTCCGACACGCTGGGCGCCTCTCCGGACGGGAACTGCAAGAACAAGAACACGGACAAGAACAAGGAGGTGGCCGCCGTGGAGGAGGAAGAGCCGGCGTGCCCGAACCAGTGGGTGGCGTTCTCGGCGGAGGGCTCGCCGTCGCTGGACCGCGTCAGCGCGTGGGTGAGCAGCCTCGGCGACCGCTCGCTGGTCGACCCAGAAGACGACGACGACGAGGAGGAGGAGGAGGAGGACGGCATCACCGAGGTCGGCGAGCCGTCGGGGACGGCGAAGGGCGGCCACGCGCAAACGCAAACCCGGCAGAACCGGCGCAGCAGCTCGGCGGAGGAGGCGGTGCAGCAGGCGAGCAGCATCGTGCAGACGCTCAACACCTTGTCGTCGGTGGCGCACATTTCCGGCATGGGGCTCAAGGCCGTCCCGTTGATCTCGGCCTTCACCAGCCTCCGCGCCGTGAACCTGTCCGGCAACTTCATCGGTAAATCTCCATTTCCTTCTACTACTCGTGGTCGATCGATCGATCGATCGGCACCCCACACTGGCTGACATAAATAAATCGGTTGATTTGGCAGGTCATATCACTCCTGGATCGCTGCCCAAGGGGCTGCACTCGCTGGACCTGTCTCGGAACAGCATCGGCGCCATCGAGGGCCTCCGGGAGCTCACCAGGCTGCGCGTGCTCAACCTCAGCTACAACCGGATCGCGCGCATCGGGCACGGTAAAACCTCAACCAACCATGCATTTCGATCTTCTCTTGGCAAGTGACCATGATCGCCTTCAGACTTCAGTTATTTCTGAATGTCCTTGCTTCTTGGTTACTCCGTAGTACGTACGTGTTCCGGTGAAAGCCAGCTTGGCATGGGGGTAAAATACCTTGTATCTTGTTCATTACCGCCCCATTACGAGTTGCCAGATCTTGGCCCAGGCTAGCTTAGGTGTGGTGGCACTGGGTACAGGTAGGGTGCAGGATGGTCCGAACGACAGGCCAATCGTACGCACAAATTGATGGACGTACGTGGGCACAGTTAGGGGACAGCAGTCGTGCCATCGACATCGGCCGGTACCGATACACTTTGCGCTTTTGGCTCGTCCAAACCCCAACAGGAGTTGATGTGTTTGGCTTTCACTTCCACTCTTGTGGTTACGGTTCAGCTTTTTGGGCTCTCATCATCCTCGTCACCGCATCTCACATAGAGTCATAGATATAGTAGCTTTTGTTCATCCTAGATGTGAGTGACTTGGTCCTTTATTATGAGCTCATATGTGCAAGTGTGTGTGCGCCGTCAATCGTTTGTTACAAAATTACGATCCAATTTCTACCATGTTTCTGATTGAAAAAAACGGTTGCAGGGCTGTCGAGCTGCACGGCGATCAGGGAGCTGTACCTGGCGGGGAACAAGATGAGCGACGTGGAGGGGCTGCACCGGCTGCTCAAGCTGGCGCTGCTGGACCTGAGCTTCAACAAGATCACCACCACAAAGGGGCTCGGGCAGCTCGTGGCCAACTACAACTCCCTCAGGGCCATCAACCTGCTGGGCAACCCCGTGCAGACCAACGTCGGCGACGACACGCTCCGCAAGGCCGTCTCGGGCCTCCTGCCCCGGCTCGAGTACCTCAACAGGCAGGCCGTCAGGCCGCAGCGCGCGCGGGAGGCCGCCAAGGACAGCGTCGCCAAGGCCGCCCTCGGCGACGACCGGTGGAGCTCCAGGCGGCGCGCCGCGCGCCGGCTCGGACGCGGCAGCCCCGGTGGGTCGTCGGGGAAGAGGGATGGGAGCAGGTCCCAGAACAGGGTTCAGGCCAGGAGGTGAGAGTGTGAGACGATCGATCGATCGGGCAGTTGGCCGTGTCATGTTGATCATCACTCTGGACGGTGTTCATTCAGAGTGGGGAAGGGAATGGCGCGTGCTTAGAAATAACTGGAAATGTTTCCTGATGAGCCAGCAATGATTCAGGAAAGAAGAGACCGGCAGTCAGTAAGGATTTGATGATGTATGTTGCGAGATTGATGCAATTTGGGAGAATATCGTAGTTGCCTCCTTTTTTCCCTGTCTACAATGGCATTGAGGAGCTCAATTGTATTGTATGTAGTAGCATTTGAATTTTGTGTGAGATCTCGAGTGACCAGGATTGTTGTTCTCCTCTGGCAATCCGAGGACAACGCCTAGGCCGAGCAGGCGAAGAAGGAACATACAGAATCTTATTTCTTGTTTCATCGAATGGCTTTTTGTATTGGTGTACAGAATCTTATTTCTTGTTCATCGAATGGCTTTTGTATTGGTGTCTATTTTTTTTCCTTAGGCAGACTTTTTCGGTACAAAATCTAATGAGGAAAAATAAATATCAGACAATATTTACGGACCTGAGTGGCCAAGAACCCCCCCAACTGCTGTCATCCGGCAATTGCTGAAGATGAGTTTCTCTGATTTGCAGATTTTGCTATTTTTGCTGGCCTGCATGCCACCTTGATTAAAATCTTCTCATTCAGATAAGGAGATTTTGCTATTTGCAGATCATAGCGCCTGAAAGTTTCATTTTTCATGTTCATTCATTCAAACTGTAACCGGGGCCGCTTCAGGCCCATTGTTTGAAGAAAAAAACAATGACCTAAAAAACGATAAAAGTAATCCGACCTACCGGATTCGAACCAGTGACCTAAGGATTTATCTGCAACAACTACAGTCCTCCGCTCTACCAACTGAGCTAAGGTCGGTTTGTGAAAGAAATTGGATAATAACATCTATATTACAATGCAGACATGGCTTCAACCACAATCCATTGGTGCATGTTGTCCTGGTATTTACCACAGAACCAGGTTAACATACGTCCCCTGATTTTCCTTTATGATATGAAGAGTGAATTGTATTTGTTTTAAAAAGACGCATCAATTCCGGCAAAAAAAAGATGCATCAACAGGATACAAATCCAAAAAGCATACACTCGGTCTCCATAGTTAGGATGCACACAAAAAATATACTCCCTCCGATCCATATTAATGGACTTAAGTTTGTCTAGATACACATGCATCTAGTCTAAATATTTAATTAGATACATACGAATCTAGACAAAGTTGAGTCCATTAATATGGATCAGAGGTAATACCGATAAATAGCAAAATCATATAAGATGAAAGCTATGTGTAGGCAAAAATAGAAAAGAAAACCCAAAGTGGTTAGATCCGTGATCGACAAATTACAACAAAGATCATATCTGCACCAATCATCTCATGACATCACAACGGGGTTCTTCAATAAGGTAGCGACACTCAAATATCACCGTCACCGGGTCCAACCACCAAGACAAGAATCAACCCGAACATATGCAAGCAATGCATCAACAAGGTAAGGACTTAAGAACATCACCATTGTCAAGTATAACCATCACCCGATTAGACCTAGGCTTTCACCCCGAAGTTGGTGACTAACTCATGTATAAGCTCTATGAGGATTGGTGAAGCCACCATGTGAGCACGTAGTCGTAGAAGTGTCTTGTGACGTGCATCACTTGTTCTTCGGAAGGGACTTGTCGATGCATAAAGTGGTCATCCATCTTCTCTTCCCACTCGAGGTACTCTTCAAGGTCATGAGTACCATAGAAATGAAATCATTGTCATCGTCAAAGCTGAAGTAGCTCGTGAGGGTGGCGGGCTTGAGTTGGAAAGCTTGTCTTGGTGAGGTCGATGTTTGTTTGACGAAGCATATCTTCTTGATCGCCTTCTTGAAGATGTACTTTCCCTATCCATCATAGCAACCGGGGAGATATGAGTAGAAATGTAAAGAATACTACCAAAGTCACCTTTTCCTTAAGTTGATGAAGAATCAAGAGTGCCCTAGGTAAAGAACCTTGTTCCAACTCACACATACACACAAAGGCTTATAGTGGAGCTCAGTAGGAATTAGTGAGTAGATGCAGATGGATTTTTTATTTGAGTTGCAAAAGTACCTCAAAAAAATTATTTACTACTTGCTGGTCTGTTTTTTCACAGATTCTGCCACGTTTTGCGTTTTGTTCGTTTTGCAAACCTTAGGCTTGATTTTTCTTTGCAAAAACTTTTTGGCAATCTTGAGAAACAGTAACTCTTCAAGAATATCTTTATTTCCAGTAGAGAAAAATTATTTTATCATGGGTACTAACCACTCTAATCAGCTTATGATGAGTTTCGTATGAAGGGAGTTTTCAAGTATGTGAAGGAAGATGATGAAAAAAGATTCAGGAGTGTCAAGCGCTCAAGCTTGGGGATGTCTGATACGTCCCAAACGTATCTATATTTTCTGCTTGCTCCATGCATGTGTTTGTGTGATATTGCTATGATCTAGATACACTTTCATACACTTTTGATCATATTTGGACTAACGTATTAACTCAGTGCACCATAGTGTCAGTTCCTGTTTTCTGCTGTTTTTCTATTTCAGGTTTCCCCCATATTAAAAGTGCTCCAAAAATTCGGGAAAAATCAGATAAAAAATTAGCGTACCGGAAGCTTCCGGAAACACCTAGGAGGGGTCGGAGGGGACCCACCAGGGCCCCAGGACGCCCGGACGCCTCCCGGATGATCCGTGAGTAGTCTCCCTTGGACCATGGGCCTGTGATCAGTAGCTATGTGATGTTCTCCTCCCCTCTTTGTTCTTCATGGATTAGACCTTGTGAGCTGCCCTACATGACCGAGGCACATATGTAATTCTTTCTGTTGTTGTTATGCTGAGTTTGCTGGGATCTGATGGATTATGAGACTATGTTCAGTTTGTGACTGAGTAATATATTTGGTTCTTATCTTTTATATTTATGTTCTTGAGTAATTCTTGCATGTTCTCCGTTGCTGTTTATTGCTTTGGCCAAGTAGTAGGTAGTGACTCCAAGAGGGAACGTTAGGCTCGATTGTGGGTTCATGCCCCCTGATGACTAGCTTGAGTGACAGAAACATGAGTCTAGGGGATGTGTTTTTGCCACAAGGGGGAAAACAATGGTGCTTGTAACCGCGGTTGCAAGGATTGTTTACTTTACGCAAAGTTCTTTTAATGCAGTTGTCTGTTGCTTTGGGTTTACACTTTGGGTGGGGCTCGCAACTTAATACCAGCGAGATGTTCTGGATAGATATCTCAAGGTGGATGATTATTAGTAGATGCAGTTGGATTTCGGTCTACTTATTTTGGCGTACCGTCCATGCTTTTGAGCCTCGTCCTTTCTTTGTAGCATAGTTAGCATTGCAGTGCGTTTTTAATCCTGTCAAATTCCCAGCTGTTATTTGTTTAGCTCGCATAGAAGTTTTATCGTCTTTTTGGAGAGAGACATCACTACTGAACATCACAGGACCCCGGTCCATATTCTCATCACTGTTTACACGCTCAATTTATTTTCTGCTTTACTTTCTAGTTGCTATCACTATTATCCTTTATCCCTTGCGTTTGATCCTTTGTAAACAACAAGGCCGGAGAGATTGACAACCTCTCAGAACTTCGTTGGGAGCAAAGTTATTTGTTGTGTGTGCAGGTCCACGTCAACCGCTAAATTTCTAGCGCCGTTGTCACCTACTTATCATTTTCAGGAGTCCTACGGGAGACAAACCCTATCCTCTACATAGGGGAAATTTGTTGTTGTCCTACATATCACCTTCCACTTGGGGTAACCAACGAAGGGCGAGAAGCCATTATCACTTCCGCACATCAATACCCCATGGACCCCAAGAAATATCCAAGGAGACTCAAGCGTCTAAGCTTGGGGATGCCCCCGTGCATCCCCTTCTCCATCAACAATCACCAGTTCGTCCTTCTTCATACTATATTTTTATCGCTTCATATGTTATGTGCTAAACTTGGAGCTTCTCGCTCTTTAATTTTTAGTTTTTTTTAGTTTTGCTTGTTGTTCATAACAAGTTGGATACTAGCCTTCATTGTTTGGGAGAGAAACACGCTCCACTCCACCGTAGAACACAACATAGGCTTGCATGCTTATCTTTCTTTCTGTGTGTGTTCTTTATCTGTTTCATAGCTGATGTCAAGCTTAGCTCTTAGTTTTCATGCTTATCTTTTTAAGAGCTTTTGTTTAGGTTGTTCTATTAACTCTCTTGATTCTTCATGTTTATCTTGTTTAGAGAGTTGGATTGTTGCACCGAGTTGTGTGTCTTGCATGAGTAGGTAATTAAGGTTGCTATTACAAGTGTAGTAGTAACATGCAATAGTTTTGAGGTATGGATTAGAGTAATGTTTGGACATTAGGGTGCCAAGAGCTTGAGCCTATTAGTGATAGGTGTCGTATTTTGGGAAATCTGTGCTTATTTTCAAAAACTACAAAAAATTAGTTGAGAACTCTAGCTACTAGATGGATCGCTAACCTCTAGAGGGGTTGGAATATATTGAGTACCCTCACGTACCATGTGGGTCGAGGATGCACAAGGATAACCAAACCCCCATACACTCCTCCTCGGGGTACTCGTCTCTTTGTGAACCTCCCGATTAGATAGAGAGTTATCGATAATAAGTGCATGAGTTCTGGACTAATGCGAGTATTTAAGGATGCAGATTTGGAACCTAAGGGGTACCCTGAGAACCTACTTAGTTCAACTAAATGAACCAATAATAATTCAAATTCATTTGTTTGAACTAAGTAGGTTCCCAGGGTACCCTTAAGGTTCCAAATTTGCATAGCTACGAGTATTCGATTGTTGGCACTTCCACCTTCCCATATTTTGCTAGCCTCTTCGGTACCGTGCATAGCCTTTTCTCACCTTGAGAGTTGGCGCATACTTCGCCGGTGCATCCAAACCCTTGGCACGATACGCTCTGTCATCATAAACCTCCCTATATCTTCCTCAAAATAGCCACCATACCTATCAAGGCATTTCCATAGCCTTTCCGAGATACATTGCCATGCAACATCCACCATCTCATGACTTGATCTTCATGTCATACATGATTTTGCTTGATCGAGGAGCCGCATGCTAGTTGGGATTTGCCTTATTATTGCTACATGACGCGCTAGTATCATTGCATATCATGGTACACTGGCAGAGGCATACATTTGCATACATCATGATAGTTTTCATGTTTCTTTGTGTTGAGTACTTCTTGTAAAGTGTGAAGATCTTCTATATTCTTGTAAAATATAGAGTGTTTCCCTTAAGTGTGGAAAAGACTCCAAAGAGGACAAATGAGAGTTAAATACAAAGAGCCAAAGAGGCCACAAAAATACAAAAAATAGAAAAAAGAGAAAAAATAAATAAAAAGTGAGAAGGGGGCAACACTACTATTCCTTTTGAAAGATCCACACTCGTACTCCATTGCTATATTTTTACTCCATAGAGATTATCATTCATGCATAACTATGTGGGGACCCCTTACACTATAGAACTTGGCTTGCATATTCCAAGGATGGGCCTCCTCAAATGAGCTCTAGGTCTTCATGATCAAGCAAGTTGGATGCACCCCCACTAGTTCCATTGGAGAGCTTACCTTAGCTCATATGTGCATCCGTTGCATGGCAATCCCTACTCCAGCGATGAAGTAGCACCACAGGTGTAGTGCCTCGAAGAGATTATACACGTACGGTACAATCGATGTTCCTCCCGGGCCCCGAACCAGGCGAGCAGAGTGACGGCCTGCCCTATGGTGGAGAACTCCAATCCAGGTGCAGACTCCAAACAAGGGGAGTCCACTTCCAGGAAGGAGAAGGAGAGAGAGAGGAATAATTGTGTGTTGGAAAAAGGGGGGGTGTACCCCTCCTTATATAGGCCAAGGGAGGGGGGGTGCTATCCTCCTCCCCTCCCCCATGTGGGACTAAACCCCCAAGGGGGGGAGTGCGCCGGCCAAGGGGGGATGGGCCCCACCCTTGGCGCCAAGCTGATACGTCCAAAACGTATCTATAATTTCTGCTTGCTCCATGCATGTTTTGTGTGATATTGCTATGTTCTAGATACACTTTCATACATTTTTTATCATATTTGGACTAACCTATTAACTCAGTGCACCCCAGTGCCAGTTCCTGTTTTCTGCTGTTTTTCTATTTCAGTTTTCCCCCATACAAAAAGTGCCAGAAAAATTCGGGAAAATTCAGATAAAAAATCAGCGTGGAGGAAGCTTCGCGAAGAGCCCGGGAGGGGCCAGAGGGGAGCCAGGGGGCCCAGGCGGCCCAGGCGGCCACCCGGTGCGGCCCCACCCCTGGCCGCGACAGGGGGGGCTCCTGGGGCCCCTGGTCCACCTCTGGCTGCCCCCCTTCTCCTATTTATTCTCCGTCACGGGAAAACTCCAGAAGAGGAACCCTATTCCGCGAACTCGCCTCTGTTCCGCCGCCGCCACGCTTCCGAAGATCGGGAGGACCAGAAGACCTCTTCCTGGCACCCTGCCGGGGGGAGGATTGACCTCCGGGAGTCTCCTCTCCACCAGGGATGCTCCCCGGATGTCTCGTGAGTAGTTTTCCTTGGACCATGGGTCCGTGATCAGTAGCTATGTGATGTTCTCCTCCCCTCTTTGATCTTCATTGTTCAGACCTCGTGAGCTACCCTACATGATCGAGGCATCTTTGTAATATTTCTGCTATTTCTATGTTGAGTTTGATAGGATCTGATGGATTATGAGATTATGTTCAGATTGTGATAGAGTAATATATTTGGTTTTATCTCTTATATTTTTGTTCCTAAGTAATTCTTGCATGTTCTCCGTTGCTGTTTATTGCTTTGGCCAAGTAGTAGATAGTGACTTCAAGAGGAAATGTTGTGCTAGATTGTGGGTTCATCCCCCCGATGACATGCTTGAGTGACAGAAACATGAGTCTAGGGGATGTGCTGTTGCCACAAAGGGGAAAACAACGGTGCTTGTGACCGCGGTCACAAGGATTGTTTACTTTACGCAGAGTTCTTTTAAATGCAGTTGTCTGTTGCTTTGGGTTTACACTTTGGGTGGGGCTCGCAACTTAATACCAGCGAGATGTTCTGGATAGATATCTCAAGGTGGATGATTAGTAGTAGATGCAGATGGATTTCGGTCTACTTATCTTGGCGTACTGCATGTGCTTTTGAACCTCGTCCTTTCTTTTGTAGCATAGTTAACATTGCGGTGTGTTCATAATCCTGTCAATTGCCTTTCTGTAATTTGTTTACCTCGCATAGCAATTTTATCGTCTTTTGGGAGAGAGACATCACTAGCGAACATCACGTATCCCGGTCCATATCCTCATTATTGTTTCCACGCTATATTTACTTTACTGCTTTTATTTGCTATCATTATCCCTTGCATTTTATCCTTGTGAACAACAAGACCGGAGAGATTGACAACCTCTCTGAACTTCGTTGGGAACAAATATATCTGGGTCTGTGTGCAGGTCCGCGTCAGTTGCGCCGCTGACACCTACTTATCATCTCTGGAGTCCTGCTGGAGACAAACCTTGGTATCTTCACCGAGGGAAAACTGCTGCTGCACTACATCTCAACCTTCCACTTGGGGTAACCAACGAAGGGGCGAGAAGCCATCAAGCAAGTTTCCTGGCGCCGTTGCCGGGGACTCCAAGTGCTAAGATAGGGGAGTTGCACACTACCCTTTACCTTTGTTTTTTAGTCTTGTTAGTTTATCTTTCAGTTTTTATCTTTGTGTCTTTTATCAAAAACTACAAAAAAATCTGCCACACTTGCTGCTACTATGGGTTCCACTGAAAACACCAAGTTGTGTGACTTCACTAGTCACAACAACCAAGACTTTATCTGCACTCCCATTGCCATACCTGCCACTTCAGCTACCTCTTATGAAATTAAACCTGCTTTGCTAAACCTTGTTATGAGAGATCAATTCTCTGGTGCTGGAGATGATGCTGCTTTACACTTGAATAATTTTGTTGAATTATGTGATATGCAAAAGTATAAAGAAGTAGAAGGTGATGTTGTTAAGCTCAAGCTCTTTCCCTTCTCTTTAAGGGGAGATGCTAAAATCTTGTTTCAATCTTTGCCTAGAAATACCATAGATTCTTGGGATAAGTGCAAAGATGCTTTTATAGGGAAGTACTACCCTCCTGCTAAGATTATCCAATTGAGGAGTAATATTATGAATTTTAAGCAATTGGATAATGAACACGTTGCCCAAGCTTGGGAACGAATGAAATCTCTTGTTAATAAATGCCCTACACATGGTTTGACTACTTGGATGGTTATCCAGACTTTTTATGCAGGCTTGAACTTTACCTCGCGGAACCTATTAGATTCGGCCGCGGGAGGAACCTTTATGTCAACTACGCTTGGTGCTGCCACGAAGCTTCTCGATGAAATGATGACCAATTATTCCCAATGGCGCACTGAACGCGCTCCAACAGGTAGGAAGGTAAATTCTGTCAAGGAAATTACCTCCCTCAATTGAAAAGTTGACTTAATTATGTCTCTACTTACCAAGCAACCCTCTATTGATCCTCATGATGTTCCTTTAAATTCTTTGGTTGCCCAAGAACAAGTAGATGTGAACTTTATTGCTAGAAACAACTTCAACAACAATGCTTATAGGGGAAATTTTGCTAGCAATCCTAGACCGTTTCCATCCAACTATGGGAACAACAATACTTACCCTAGCAACAACTCCTATAATCCTGCTTATACAAAAAGAGACTTACCTAGCTTTGATAAATTGGTAGAAATAGAGAAAGCTACTAAGAACTATATGCACACCCAGTTTGAACAAAACAAAGCCTACTCTAAGCAAATAGGTGAGCATACTGCCATTCTGCAAAACATTAGTGAACAGCTTGATAGCCTGAATAGTGAGATTTCTAATCTCGAGGCTAGACTTACCACCACTGAAACCCATGTTTCGAATATGTCTCACACCCAATCTACTTTGATAAATCAAATGGCAGCCAAACCAGAAGTTATCCCTATGGAAGAGGATAGAACTAAGAGCCTTCCTACGCACCACACAGTTGCCACTATCCAAATTGTTGAGGACACTCAAACTATTAGCACCCAATGCACTCCTAGTCCTGTTGGACCTATTAATGGTGATGCTAATACCTCAACCATAGAAAAAGAAACTCCTATGAACATAGAGGGTTTCAAACAAGTGAGCCTAGATGAAACTACTACCACCTTTGATAGTAGTGATATTGATTTTGATAGTTGCACCCTCTCAGAAGTTATCAGTTTGCTACACAAAATGTCTAGAGACCCCCACACTAGCACACTTAATCTTGCCTTCACGAAGCATATCACAAATGCTCTCATCAAAGCTAGGGAGGAGAAGCTTAGAGTAGAAGCCTCCATACCTAGGAAGCTAGATGATGGTTGGGACCCTATGATCAAAATTAAATTAAATAACTTCTCTTGCTATGCTTTATGTGATGTTGGAGCTAGTACCTCTGTTATGCCCAAAAGAATATTTGATATGTTTGAGTTGAAGCCTTTTGAGCCTTGTTCTTTTTGTGTTCGTCTTGTTGATTCTTCCATAAAGAAACCTTTGGGGAAGATCGACGATGTTCTTATCATTGTCAATGACAACTATGTCCCCGTTGATTTTATTGTTATGGATATAGAGTGTGAACCTTTTTGTCCAATTATTTTGGGATGTCCTTTTCTTCGCACCGTTGGTGCGGTTATTGACATGAAAGAGGGGAATATAAAATTCCAATTCCCATTCAAAAATGGGATGGAACACTTCCCTAGAAATAAAATCAAGTTACCTTTTGAGTCCGTTACTCGGGCTAGTTATTCTCTTTCTCTTGATAAAACTTGATTCTTCTTTTGCATCATGCCTAGCTTAAAGGCATAAAAGAAAGCGCTTTCGGGAGGCAGCCCGCAACGAATTTAGGTGTTTCTTTTTACTTTTGTTGTGTATTGATGATTCTTACTTCTGTAGCAACATCATTGTATCCTTATTTTTCAGCTTTGTGCCAAGTTATAGCCTCTTACGGCAAGGGAAGTAAAAGTTGTGACATGCTGTCCAGAAAACAGATTCTGTCCTCGTGACCAGAAAAATTCCAGAAAAATCCCAGTTCATCTTTTTGAGCTGAACTTTTTACACGGTATGCTCTATACAATTATGAAACTTTCGTATGTTCTGAGTTTTTTGATTTGAGTTGCATAAGTGCCCCTAAAAAATTCTTTACTATCTGTTGTTCTGTTTTTCACAGATTCTGCCACGTTTTGTCTCTCCTAACTTTTGCAAACCTTAAGCTTGCTTTTTCTTTGCAAAAACCTTTTGGCACTCTTGAGAAACAGTCGCTCTTCAAGAATATCTTTATATCCAGTGGGGAAAAATTATTTATTAAGGGTTCTAACCTCTCTAATCAGCTTATGATGAGTTATGTATGAAGGGAGTTTTCAGGTGTGCGATAGAAGATGATGAAAGAAGATCCAGGAGTGTCAAGCGCTCAAGCTTGGGGATGCCCCCATGAATCCCCAATAAATATTCAAGGAGACTCAAGCGTCTAAGCTTGGGGATGCCCCGTGCATCCCCTTCTCCATCAACAATCATCAGTTCGTCCTTCGTCTCAATATATTTTTATCACTTCATGCGTTATGTGCTATGCTTGGAGCGTCTCGCTCTTAGGTTTAGTTTTTAGTTTTTATTTAGCTTTGCTTTCTGTTCATAACAAGTTAGATCCTTTCTTACTTTGTGTGTTAGAGAAACACGCTCCACTTTCAAAATTTAGAACACATCATAGGATTTTTCCTGCCTATTTTTCTGCTGTGGTGTGTTCTTTATCTTTTCATAGCTACTGCCATGATTAGTTTTAGTCTTAGTTTGTCTTTAGCAAGAGCCTTGGCTTTTGTTTAGTTTGTTGCTGCAACTCTTTTTAGTTTTCATGTTTATCTTGTTAAGAGAGTTGGTTGTTGCACTGAGTTGTGTCTTGTCTTGAAAGTAGGTAATTGAGGTTGCTATTTAATTTTAGTAGTAGCTTGCAATAGTTTTGAGGTATTGATGTAAGTAATAATTGAACTTTTGGTGCCAAGAGCTCTAGCCTATTAGTGATAGGTGTCGTATTTTGGGCAATCCGTGTGTATTTTCAAAACCTACAAAACTAGTTGAGAACTCTAGCTACTAGATGGATCACTACTCTTCTGAGGGGTCGAATATCAAAGAACACTCACGTACCATGAGACAAGGATGCGCAAGGATAAGCAAACCCCCATACACTCCTCCTCGGGGTACTTGTCTCTTTGTGAACCTCCCCATTAGATTGAGAGTTACCGATAATAAGTGCATGAGTTCTTCGGACTAATGTAAGTATTGAAAGTTGACACTTCCACCTTCCCATATTTTGCTAGCCTCTCCTGTGTCGTGCATTGCCTTCTTCTCACTCCGAGAGTTGGTGTCCACCTTCGCCGGTACATCCAAACCCTTGGCATGATACGCTCTGTCACCATAAGCCTCCTTATATCTTTCCTCAAAACAGCCACCATACCTACCTATCAAGGCATTTCCATAGCCTTTCCGAGTTATATTGCCATGCAACTTCCACCTCTTCATGACTTGATCTTCATGTCATACATGTTCCTGCTACACTGGCAACGACATACAATGCATACATCATGTAGTTACTTCTTCTTTTTGATTTTGAGTACCTTGTAAAGTGTGAAAGATTTCCTTTACCTTCTTGTAAAATAGAGTGTTTCCCTTAAGTGAGGAAAAGATCCCAAAGTGGACACAATAAAAGATCCCAAAGAGGACAAATGAGAGTTAAATAGAAAGAGCCATTGAGGCCACCCAAAAAAAATACAAAAAAACAGAAAACGGAGAAAAAAGAAATAAAAAGAGAGAAAGGGGCAACACTACTATCATTTTGAGAGATCCACACTAGTACTCCCTTTATATCCTTGTACTCCATAGAGATGATCTTTTTGCATATAGTTCCATTGGAGAGCTTCCGAGCTCGTATGTGCATCCATTGTATGGCAATCCCTACTCCTCACATCATATCTATCATTTGGCATCTCTTGCCTATGATTGTCCTCATTGATGTGAGCCTTTCTCTTCCTTTTTGTCTTCCTCCTCCACCATATTTCTCTCTTTGCCATCCTAAGTGTCAAATCTCGTGCTTACGCTCATCCATTGCATGAGTGCTCAAAATATCGAAAAGGAGTAGATCAAATTGACTTGTACCTGGCTAGTGGTCTGGGGACGAGTCAAGATAAGATTCCAAAGAGGACCAAGTGTGAAACTTTAGTAGATTGAGTTCTCAACACAAAAATACTTTTTCTCGTATTCCCTATCCCCCTTCTTGCACGCAAACACCATTTGGAGACATTCGAGTCACGGACAGCGAGAGCTCTTGCACCTAATGTTCTTTTGTTACTTGTTTCAATGCTAATATAGACTCTTGCATGTTATGACTTGAATTGAATCTCTAACCTTGATTGCTTTACTTTTCTAGCATGTCACCACAGAAATTATGCTGTTATCATTTACCTACTCGAGGACGAGCAGGAATTAAGCTTGGGGATGTTGATACGTCCAAAATGTATCTATAATTTCTGCTTGCTCCATGCATGTTTTGTGTGATATTGCTATGTTCTAGATACACTTTCATACATTTTTTTTATCATATTTGGACTAACCTATTAACTCAGTGCACCCCAGTGCCAGTTCCTGTTTTCTGCTGTTTTTCTATTTCAGTTTTCCCCCATACAAAAAGTGCCAGAAAAATTCGGGAAAATTCAGATAAAAAATCAGCATGGAGGAAGCTTCGCGAAGAGCTCGAGAGGGGCCAGACGGGAGCCAGGGGGGCCACGGCGGCCACTCGGCGCGGCCCCACCCCTGGCCGCGCCAGGGGGGCGCCTGGGGCCCCTGGTCCACCTCTGGCTTCCCCCCTTCGCCTATTTATTCTCCGTCACGGGAAAACTCCAGAAGAGGAACCCTATTCCGCGAACTCGCCTCTGTTCCGCCGCCCTGCGCTTCCGAAGATCGGGAGCACCAGAAGACCTCTTCCCGGCACCCTGCCAGAGGGAGGATTGACCTCCGGGAGTCTCCTCTCCACCATGGATGCTCCCCGGATGTCTCGTGAGTAGTTTTCCTTGGACCATGGGTCCGTGATCAGTAGCTATGTGATGTTCTCCTCCCCTCTTTGATCTTCATTGTTCATACCTCGTGAGCTGCCCTACATGATCGAGGCATCTTTGTAATATTTATGCTATTGCTATGTTGAGTTTGATAGGATCTGATGGATTATGAGATTATGTTCAGATTGTGATAGAGTAATATATTTGGTTTTTATCTCTTCTATTTTTGTTCCTAAGTAATTCCTTCATGTTCTCCGTTGCTGTTTATTGCTTTGGCCAAGTAGTAGGTAGTGACTTCAAGAGGGAACGTTGTGCTAGATTGTGGGTTCATGCCCCCCGATGACACGCTTGAGTGAGAGAAACATGAGTCTAGGGAATGTGCTATTGCCACAAGGGGGAAAACAACGGTGCTTGTGACCGCGGTCACAAGTATTGTTTACTTTACGCAGAGTTCTTTTTAATGCAGTTGTCTGTTGCTTTGGGTTTACACTTCGGGTGGGGCTCGCAACTTAATACCAGCGAGATGTTCTGGATAGATATCTCAAGGTGGATGATTAGTAGTAGATGCAGATGGATTTCGGTCTACTTATCTTGGCGTACTGCCTGTGCTTTTGAACCTCATCCTTTCTTTTGTAGCATAGTTAGCATTGTTGTGCGTTGATAATCCTGTCAATTGCCTTTCTATAATTTTTTTACCTCGCATAGCAATTTTATCGTATTTTGGGAGAGAGACATCACTAGCGAACATCACGTATCCCGGTCCATATCCTCATTATTGTTTCCACGCTATATTTACTTTACTGCTTTTATTTGCTATCATTATCCCGTGCATTTTATCCTTGTGAACATCAAGACCGGAGAGATTGACAACCTCTCTGAACTTCGTTGGGAACAAAGTTATCTGTGTCTGTGTGCAGGTCCGCGTCAGTTGCGCCGCTGACACCTACTTATCATCTCTGGAGTCCTGCTGGAGATAAACCTTGGTATCTTCACCGAGGGAAAACTGCTGTTGCACTACATCTCAACCTTCCACTTGGGGTAACCAACAAAGGGGCGAGAAGCCATCACAAGCCCAAGGGGGGAACCCCCTCCTCCCCTAATGGGCCCTATAGGCCCATATAGCCTTTTTCTATATATTTTTAATTATTTTAATATGTTTAAATATTTAATTCAGATAATTAAATAATAAAACGTTATTAAAACAAATTAAACTTTATTTTGAACCATTCAAAATGTCCGGAACAACTTCCATCCTCCTCCGGAGCTATTCCAGTGATTTCTCTTATTGATCTCGAAACTGTCCTACGCATCGATTGCCCTTAAGTGTAACACCCTAACGGTCCGAGAAACAACAGACATGGTCGAGACTCTTCTCATTGACCAATGACTAGTCAGTTGGACCTGGTTACAATCCTTGACAGCCCCTGCGCTTCCATCGAATGAACTTCAATCGCTTTTGGAAACCGTTAACGATACGACGTAATCCCTTTGTGCTGCGGTACTTTGTTTGTCCGAGGTTCGATCGTCGGTACCCCACATACTGTGTTCACATCTCGTTCACAACAAACAAGTTTACTCGTCCGTGCCTATTGCATTTCTCGTGACCTAGTCACCTTCTTGAAAGCTATTGATGCAATATCACCGAGTGGGCCCAGAGTACCTGTCCTGTTACAAGGACTGACAAATCCCGCTCTGATCTATTAACATACTCATCAACCATCTGATACGTCCAAAACGTATCTATAATTTCTGCTTAATCCATGCATGTTTTGTGTGATATTTCTATGATCTAGATACACTTTCATACACTTTTGATCATATTTGGACTAACCTATTAACTCAGTGCACCCCAGTGCCAGTTCCTGTTTTCTGCTGTTTTTCTATTTCAGTTTTCCCCCATATAAAAATTGCCAGAAAAGTTCAGGAAAATTCAGATAAAAAATCAGCGTGACGGAAGCTTCGAGAAGAGCCCGGGAGGGGCCAGAGGGGAGCCAGGGGGGCCCAGGCGGCCACCCGGCGCGGACCACCCCTGGCCGCGCCAGGGGGGGCGCCTGGGGCCCCTGGCCCACCTCTGGCTGCCCCCTTTCGCCTATTTATCCCCCGTCACGGGAAAACCCCAGAAGCAGAACCCTATTCCGCGAACTCGCCTCTGTTCCGCCGCCGCCGCGCTTCCGAAGATCGGGAGCACCAGAAGACCTCTTCCCGGCACCCTGCCGGAGGGAGGATTGACCTGCGGGAGTCTCCTCTCCACCATGGATGCTCCCCGGATATCCCGTGAGTAGTTTTCCTTGGACCATGGGTCCGTGATCAGTAGCTATGTGATGTTCTCCTCCCCTCTTTGATCTTCATTGTTTAGACCTCGTGAGCTTCCCAACATGATCGAGGCACCTTTGTAATATTTATGCTATTGCTATGTTGAGTTTGATAGGATCTGATGGATTATGAGATTATGTTCAGATTGTGATAGAGTAATATATTTGGTTTTTATCTCTTATATTTTTGTTCCTAAGTAATTATTGCATGTTCTCCGTTGCTGTTTATTGCTTTGACAAAGTAGTAGGTAGTGACTCCAAGAGGGAGCGTTGTGCTAGATTGTGGGTTCATGCCCCCCGATGACACGCTTGAGTGACAGAAACATGAGTCTAGGGGATGTGCTGTTGCCACAAGGGGGAAAACAACGGTGCTTGTAACCGCGGTTACAAGGATTGTTTACTTTACGCAGAGTTCTTTTTAATGCAGTTGTCTGTTGCTTTGGGTTTACACTTTGGGTGGGGCTCGCAACTTAATACCAGTGAGATGTTCTGGATAGATATCTCAAGGTGGATGATTAGTAGTAGATGCAGATGGATTTCGGTCTACTTATTTTTGCGTACTGCCAGTGCTTTTGAACCTCTTCCTTTCTTTTGTAGCATAGTTAGCATTGCGGTGCGTTCATAATCCTGTCAATTACCTTTCTGTAATTTTTTTTACCTCGCATAGCAATTTTATCATCACGTATCCCGGTCCATATCCTTATCATTGTTTCCACGCTATATTTACTTTTCTGCATTTACTTTCAAGTTTCTATTATTATCCCTTGCGTTTTATCCTTTGTAAACAACAAGACCGGAGAGATTGACAACCTCTCTGAACGTCGTTGGGAACAAAGTTATGTGTGTCTGTGTGCAGGTCCACGTCAGTTGCGCCGCTGACACCTACTTATCATCTCTGGAGTCCTGCTGGAGACAAACCTTGGTATCTTCACCGAGGGAAAACTGCTGTTGCACTACATCTCAACCCTCCACTTGGGGTAACCAACGAAGGGGGCGAGAAGCCGTCAAGCAAGAGTTTTCTGGCGCCGTTGCCGGGGACTCCAAGTGCTAAGATAGGGGATTTGCACACTACCCTTTACCTTTGTTTTTTTAGTCTTGTTAGTTTATCTTTCAGTTTTTATCTTTGTGTCTTTTATCACAAACTACAAAAAAATCTGCCACACTTGCTGCTACTATGGGTTCCACTGAAAACACCAAGTTGTGTGACTTCACTAGTCACAACAATCAAGACTTTATCTGCACTCCCATTGCCACACCTGCCACTTCAGCTACCTCTTATGAAATTAAACCTGCTTTGCTAAACCTTGTTATGAGAGAACATTTCTCTGGTGCTGGAGATGATGCTGCTTTACACTTGAATAATTTTGTTGAATTATGTGATATGCAAAAGTATAAGGAAGTAGAAGGTGATGTTGTTAAGCTCAAGCTCTTTCCCTTCTCTTTAAGGGGATATGCTAAAATATGGTTTCAATCTTTGCCTAGAAATAGCATAGATTATTGGGATAAGTGCAAAGATGCTTTTATAGGGAAGTACTACCCTCCTGCTAAGATTATCCAATTGAGGAGTAATATTATGAATTTTAAGCAATTGGATAATGAACACGTTGCCCAAGCTTGGGAACGAATGAAATCTCTTGTTATGAAATGCCCTACACATGGTTTGACTACCTGGATGGTTATCCAGACTTTTTATGCAGGCTTGAGCTTTACCTCGCGGAACCTGTTAGATTCGGCCGCGGGAGGAACCTTTATGTCAACTACACTAGGTGCTGCCAAGAAGCTTCTCGATGAAATGATGACCAATTATTCCCAATGGCACACCGAACGCGCTCCAACAGGTAGGAAGGTAAATCATGTCGAGGAAATTACCTCCCTCAATGAAAAAGTTGACTTAATTATGTCTCTACTTACCAAGCAACCATCTATTGATCCTCATGATGTTCCTTTAAATTCTTTGGTTGCTCAAGAACAAGTAGATGTGAACTTTATTGCTAGAAACAACTTCAACAACAATGCTTATAGGGGAAATTTGCTAGCAATCCTAGACCGTTTCCATCCAACTATGGGAACAACAACACCTACCCTAGCAACAAGAACCCCTCTTCTGAATTAGAAAGCATGCTTAGAGACTTTATCACTACCCAAAAATCCTTCAAAAAAAATGTAGAAGAGAAATTATCTAAAATAGATAATCTCTCTTTGAAGGTAGAAAGCTTAGCCCTTGATATTGACATGCTCAAAATTAGAACCTCCCCCCTCGAGGAGAATAAGGCCACTCCTATTAATGCTATCCAGTTACAAATCAATGAAAACATTAGGATGATGGCTAAACTTGAAGAAAGATGGGCTAGAGAAAAAGAGGAAGAGGATAGAATTAAGAGCCTTCCTACACACCACACAGTTGCCACTATCCAAATTGTTGAGGACACTCAAAATATTAGCACCCAATGCACTCCTAGTCCCGTTGGACCTATTAATGGTGATGCTAATACCTCAACCATAGATAAAGAAACTCCTATGAACATAGAGGGTTTCAAACAAGTGAGCCTAGATGACACTACTACCACCTTTGATAGTAGTGATATTGATTTTGATAGTTGTACCCTCTCAAAAGTTATCAGTTTACTACACAAAATGTCTAGAGACCCCCACACTAGCACACTTAATCTTGCCTTCACGGAGCATATCACAAATTCTCTCATCAAAGCTAGGGAGGAGAAGCTTAGAGTAGAAGCCTCCATACCTAGGAAGCTACAGGATGGTTGGGACCCTATGATCAAAATTAAATTAAATAACTTCTCTTGCTATCCTTTATGTGATGTTGGAGCTAGTACCTCCGTTATGCCCAAAAGAATATTTGATATGTTTGAATTGAAACCTTTTGAGCCTTGTTCTTTTGGTGTTAGTCTTGTTGATTCTTCCGTAAAGAAACCTTTAGGGAAGATCGACGATGTTCTTATCATTGTCAATGACAACTATGTTCCCGTTGATTTTATTGTTATGGATATAGAGTGTGAACCTTTATGTCCAATTATTTTGGGACGTCCTTTTCTTCGCACTGTTGGTGCGGTTATTGACATGAAAGAGGGGAATATAAAATTGCAATTCCCATTTAAAAAGGGGATGGAACACTTCCCTAGAAAGAAAATCAAGTTACCTTTTGAGTCTGTTACACGGGCTAGTTATTCTCTTTCTCTTGATAAAACTTGATTCTTCTTTTTGCATTATGCCTAGCTAATGGCTTTAAAGAAGCGCTTTCGGGAGGCAGCCCGCAACGAATTTAGGTTTTTATTATTTATTTTGTTGTGTCTTGATGATTGTTACTTCTGTAGCAACATCATTGTATCTTTATTTTTCAGCTTTGTGCCAAGTTATAGCCTCTTACGGCAAGGGAAGTAAAAGTTGTGACATGCTGTCCAGAAAACAGATTCTGTCCTCGTGACCAGAAAAATTCCAGAAAAATCCCAGTTCATCTTTTTGAGCTGAAATTTGTACACAGTATGCTCTATACAATTACGAAACTTCCGAATGTTCTGAGTTTTTTGATTTGAGTTGCAGAAGTACACCTAAAAAATTCTTTACTATCTACTGTTCTGTTTTTCACAGATTCTGCCATGTTTTGTCTCTCCTAAATTTTGCAAACATTAAGCTTGATTTTTCTTTGCAAAAACTTTTTGGCACTCTTGAGAAACAGTATATCTTCAAGAATATATTTATATCCAGTGGAGAAAAATTATTTATTAAGCGTACTAACCTCTCTAATCAGCTTATGATGAGTTATGTATGAAGGGAGTTTTCAAGTGTGCGATGGAAGATGATGAAAGAAGATCCAGGAGTGTCAAGCGCTCAAGCTTGGGGATGCCCCCATGCATCCCCAATAAATATTCAAGGAGACTCAAGCGTCTAAGCTTGGGGATGCCCCCGTGCATCCCCTTCTCCATCAACAATCATCAGTTCGTCCTTCGTCTCACTATATTTTTATCACTTCATGCGTTATGTGCTATGCTTGGAGCATCTCGCTCTTAGGTTTTATTTTTAGTTTTCTTTAGATTTGCTTGCTGTTCATAACAAGTTATATCCTGTCTTACTTTGTGTGGGAGAGAGACACGCTCCACTTTCAAAATCTAGAACACATCATAGGATTTTTCCTGCTTATCTTTTTGCTGTTGTGTGTTCTTTATCTTTTCATAGCTGCTGCCATGTTTAGTTTTAGTCTTAGTTTGTCTTTAGCAAGAGCCTTGGCTTTTGTTTAGTTTTTTGCTGGAACTCTTTTTAGTTTTCATGTTTATCTTGTTAAAGAGATTTGGTTGTTGCACTGAGTTGTGTCTTGTCTTGAAAGTAGGTAATTGAGGTTGCTATTTAATTCTAGTAGTAACTTGCAATGGTTTTGAGGTATTGTTGTGAGTAATGTTTGAACTTTTGGTGTCAAGAGATCTAGGCTATTAGTGATAGGTGTCGTATTTTGGGCAATCCGTGTGTATTTTAAAAAACCTACAAAACTAGTTGAGAACTCTAGCTACTAGATGGATCACTAATCTTTGGAGGGATCGAATATTAGAGTACACTCACGTACCATGAGTCGAGGATGCGCAAGGATAACCAACCCCCCATACACTCCTCCTCGGGGTACTTGTCTCTTTGTGAACCTCCTTATTAGATTGAGAGTTACCGATAATAAGTGCATAAGTTTTTCGGACTAATGTAAGTATTGAAAGTTGACACTTCCACCTTCCCATATTTTGCTAGCCTCTCCCGTGCCGTGCATTGCTTTCTTCTCATTCCGAGAGTTGGTGTCCACCTTCGCCGGTATATCCAGTGGAGAAAAATTATTTATTAAGCGTACTAACCTCTCTAATCAGCTTATGATGAGTTATGTATGAAGGGAGTTTTCAAGTGTGCGATGGAAGATGATGAAAGAAGATCCAGGAGTGTCAAGCGCTCAAGCTTGGGGATGCCCCCATGCATACCCAATAAATATTCAAGGAGACTCAAGCGTCTAAGCTTGGGGATGCCCCCGTGCATCCCCTTCTCCATCAACAATCATCAGTTCGTCCTTCGTCTCACTATATTTTTATCACTTCATGCGTTATGTGCTATGCTTGGAGCGTCTCGCTCTTAGGTTTTATTTTTTTAGTTTCTTTAGCTTTTCTTGCTGTTCATAACAAGTTAGGTCCTGTCTTACTTTGTGTGGGAGGGAAACACGCTCCACTTTCAAAATCTAGAACACATCATAGGATTCTTCATGCCTATCTTTCTGCTGTTGTGTGTTCTTTATCTTCTCATAGCTACTGCCATGTTTAGTCTTAGTTTTAGTTTGTCTTTAGCAAGAGCCTTGCATTTTTTTTAGTTTTTTGTTGGAACTCTTTTTAGTTTTCATGTTTATCTTGTTAAGAGGGTCTGTTGTTGCACTGAGTTGTGTCTTGTCTTGAAAGTAGGTAATTGTGGTTGCTATTTAATTTTAGTAGTAGCTTGCAATAGTTTTGAGGTATTGATGTGAGTAATGTCTGAACTTTTTGTGTCAAGAGCTCTTGCCTATTAGTGATAGGTGTCGTATTTTGGGCAATCCGTGTTTATTTTCAAAACCTACAAAACTAGTTGAGAACTCTAGCTACTAGATAGATCACTACTCTTTTGAGGAGTCGAATATTAGACTACACTCACGTACCAGGAGTCGAGGATGCACAAGGATAACCAAACCCCCATACACTCCTCCTCGGGGTACTTGTCTCTTTGTGAACCTCCTTATTAGATTGAGAGTTACCGATAATAAGTGCATGAGTTCTTAGGACTAATGTAAGTATTGAGAGTTGACACTTCCACCTTCCCATATTTTGCTAGCCTTTCCCGTGCCGTGCATTGCCTTCTTCTCACTCCGAGAGTTGGTGTCCACCTTCGCCGGTACTTCCAAACCCTTGGCATGATACGCTCTGTCATCATAAGCCTCCCTTTATGTTTCCTCAAAACAGCCACCATACCTACCTATCAAGGCATTTCCATAGCCTTTCCGAGTTACATTGCCATGCAACTCCCACCTCTTCATGACTTGATCTTCATGTCATACATGTTCCTGCTACACTGGCAGCGGCATACCTTGCATACATCATGATAGTTACATCTTCTTTATGATTTTGAGTACCTTGTAAAGTGTGAAAGATCTCCTTTACCTTCTTGTAAAATAGAGTGTTGCCCTTAAGTGAGGAAAAGATCCCAAAGTGGACACATTAAAAGATCCCAAAGAGGACCAATGAGAGTTAAATAGAAAGAGCCATTCAGGCCACCAAAAAAATACAAAAAAAAGAAAAAAGGAAAAAAAGAAATAAAAAGATAGAAAGGGGCAACACTACTATCCTTTTGAGAGATCCACACTAGTACTCCCTTTATATCCTTGTACTCAATAGAGATGTTCATTATGCATATAGCTATGTGGGGACCTTCACACTATAGAACTTGGCTTGCATATTCCAAGGATGAGCCTCCTCAAACGAGCTCTAGGTCTTCATGAGCGAGCAAGTTAGATGCACCCCCACTAGTTCCATTGGAGAGCTTCCTAGCTCGTATGTGCACCCATTGCATGGCAATCCCTACTCCTCACATCATATCTATCATTTGGCATCTCTTGCCTATGATTGTCCTCATTGATGTGAGCCTTTCTCATCCTTTTTGCATTCCTCCTCCACCATATTTCTCTCTTTGCCATCCTAAGTGTCAACTCTCGTGCTTACGCTCATCCATTGCACGAGTGCTCGAAATATCGAAAAGTAGTGGATCAAATTGACTTGTACCTGGCTAGTGGTCTGGGGACGAGTCAAGATAAGATTCCAAAGAAGACCAAGTGTGAAACTTTAGTAGATTGAGTTCTCAACACAAAAATACTTTTTTCTCGTATTCCCTATCCCCCTTCTTGCACGCAAACACCATTTGGAGACATTCGAGTCACGGACAGCGAGAGCTCTTGCACCTATTGTTCTTTTGTTACTTGGTTCAATGCTAATATAGACTCTTGCCTGTTATGAATTGAATTGAATCTCTATCTTGATTGCTTTACTTTTCAAAGTTCTTATATGGTTGCTAGCATGTCACCACAGAAATTATGTTGTTACCATTTACCTACTCGAGGACGAGCAAGAATTAAGCTTGGGGATGTTGATACGTCCAAAACGTATCTATAATTTATGCTTGCTCCATGCATGTTTTGTGTGATATTGCTATGATATAGATACACTTTCATACACTTTTGATCATATTTGGACTAACCTATTAACTCAGTGCACCCCAGTGTCAGTTCTTGTTTTCTGCTGTTTTTCTATTTCAGTTTCCCCCCATATAAAAATTGCCAGAAAAATTCGGGAAAATTCAGATAAAAAATCAGCGTGACGGAAGCTTCGAGAAGAGCCCGGGAGGGGCCAGGGGGGAGCCAGGGGGGCGCCTGGGGCCCCTGGCCCACCTCTGGCTGCCCCCTTTCGCCTATTTATCCCCCGTCACGGGAAAACCCCAGAAGCAGAACCCTATTCCGCGAACTCGCCTCTGTTCCGTCGCCGCCGCCCTTCCGAAGATCGGGAGCACCAGAAGACCTCTTCCCGGCACCCTGCCGGAGGGAGGATTGACCTCCGGGAGTCTCCTCTCCACCATGGATGCTCCCCGGATGTCCCTTGAGTAGTTTTCCTTGGACCATGGGTCCGTGATCAGTAGCTATGTGATGTTCTCCTCCCCTCTTTGATCTTTATTGTTTAGACCTCGTGAGCTGCCCAACATGATCGAGGCACCTTTGTAATATTTCTGCTATTGCTATGTTGAGTTTGATAGGATCTGATGGATTATGAGATTATGTTCAGATTGTGATAGAGTAATATATTTGGTTTTTATCTCTTATATTTTTGTTCCTAAGTAATTCTTGCATGTTCTCCGTTGCTGTTTATTGCTTTGGCCAAGTAGTAGGTAGTGACTCCAAGAGGGAGCGTTGTGCTAGATTGTGGGTTCATGCCCCCCGATGACACGCTTGAGTGACAGAAACATGAGTCTAGGGAATGTGTTGTTGCCACAAGGGGGAAAACAACGGTGCTTGTAACCGTGGTTACAAGGATTGTTTACTTTACGCAGAGTTATTTTTAATGCAGTTGTCTATTGCTTTGGGTTTACACTTTGGGTGGGGCTCGCAACTTAATACCAGCGAGATGTTCTGGATAGATATCTCAAGGTGGATGATTAGTAGTAGATGCAGATGGATTTCGGTCTACTTACCTTGGCGTACTGCCTGTGCTTTTGAACCTCTTCCTTTCTTTTGTAGCATAGTTAGCATTGCGGTGCGTTCATAATCCTGTCAATTGCCTTTCTGTAATTTTTTACCTCGCATAGCAATTTTATCGTCTTTTGGGAGAGAGACATCACTAGCGAACATCATGTATCCCGGTCCATATCCTTATCATTGTTTCCACGCTATATTTACTTTTCTGCATTTACTTTCAAGTTGCTATTATTATCCCTTGCGTTTTATCCTTTGTAAACAACAAGACCGGAGAGATTGACAACCTCTCTGAACTTCGTTGGGAACAGAGTTATCTGTGTCTGTGTGCATGTCCGCATCAGTTGCGCTGCTGACACCTACTTATCATCTCTGGAGTCCTGCTGGAGACAAACCTTGGTATCTTCACCGAGGGAAAACTGCTGCTGCACTACATCTCAACCCTCCACTTGGGGTAACCAACGAAGGGGGCGAGAAGCCGTCAAGCACCATCTATTTCGGAATGCCCAAAGTGCACCGTTATAGCCAGCATATTTCAGTCAGGCGGTGGGATACAAATCAAAGTCTCCTCATAGATGACAGTTATGTATGATCATTACGGTCTATGGACTAAGCCATACGTTACAAAGTCATCGCAACGCTGAACTATGTGACTCGATCACATTGCAATACTTTAGGTGGGTGTCAATGGACTTAAGTGTCGCCATGATCAGGAAAGCTTGATCAATCAATTTCCCAATGAGATAGTTTACCCGAGTTAAACTACGGACCTATGTTTTATACTACACATGTATTAGTATTTCCAAGTAATACAGTTATAGCACAGTATAAAACGTATTATGAACAAATCGGATATGTGACAAATATCTTTATTAATTTGTCTCTAGGGCACATATCCAACAGTCTCCCACTTGCACTAGAGTACAAATTACACTAGTTTACATCAGGTATGTATCTAACACCAATAGTCTCTCGGTGTTCTTCAAACTTGCCCTGTGGAAGAGGTTTAGTCATCGGGTCTGCTGCGTTCAGATCCGTATGTATCTTGTGAATCCTAGTGTGTCCATCCCGGACATAGTCTCGCGTCACATGGAACTTTCGAAGAATATGCTTGGCTGTAAAGTGAGTTCTTGGCTCCTTCGCGTTAGCAATGACACCCGTGTTGTTGCAGAAGATTCCCACGGGGTCAGTGCAGCTAGGAAAGACGCCAAGCTCGATCACGAACTTCTTCAGCCACAACGCCTTGTTTGACGCTTCACCAGCGGAAATATACTCCGATTCCATTGTAGATTGGGCGATGACTGACTTTTTGCCGCTCCCCCAGCTAATTGCGCCACCGTTCAACATGAAAACATATCCCGTCTGAGATTTTGAATCATCTAGGTCTGAGCCGAGGCTTGCGTCAACGTAACCCTTTACGGTGAGCTCCTCGTCAACTCCTCCATAAACGAGAAAGAGATCCTTTTTTCTTCTCAAGTACTTTAGGATGTTCTTTACTGCGGTCCAGTGAGCCATTCCTAGATTACTCTGGTAGCGATTAGTCATACTAATAGCCAGCGCTAAATCCGGCCGGGTACATAACATAGCATACATGAGAGAACCTATGGCTGAGGCATAGGGTTTTGAGGACATTTCCTCCTTCTCTTTTGCTGTAGTCGGGTACTGAGTCACGCTTAACTTGACACCGTTTATAACTGGCAAGAGGACTCTCTTGGAGTTATCCATATTGACCTTTTCAATATCTTGTCAATATAAGTGCTCTGACTCAAAGCCAATAGTCGATTAGGTCTATCTCTATAGATCTTAATCCCCAATATGTACGCAGCTTCACCAAGGTCCTTCATGGAAAATTGTCCATTCAGATATTCCTTCACTTCTCCTAAGAATTTCTTATCATTCCCTATTAGCAATATGTCATCTACATATAACGCAAGGAATGCTACAGAGATCCCACTTAGTTTTTTACAGACGCAGAACTCTTCGACGTTTTGGACAAATCCAAAAGCTTTAATGGCCTCATCAAATCAAAGATTCCAGCTCCGAGATGCTTGCTTCAACCCATAGATGACCGTTGAAGCTTGCACACCTTACCAGCATTCCTTGGATCGATAAACCCCTCTGGTTGCATCATATACAACTCTTCCTCAATGTTGCCATTTAGGAATGCAGTTTTCACATCCATCTGCCATATCTCGTAATCATGATATGCAGCTATTGCTAGTAGGATACGAATAGACTTTATCATCGCTACAGGAAAGAACGTATCCTCGTAGTCAACTCCTTGAATTTGTCGGAACCCCTTCGCGACAAGTCGAGCTTTGTAGACAGATACGTTTCCGTCTACGTCAGTATTTTTCTTGAAAATCCATTTATTCTCGACGGCCTTGCGGTCCTCGGGAATATCCACCAAAGTCCAAACTTTGTTGGTGTACATGGAGTCTATTTCGGATTTCATGGCTTCAAGCCATTTCTCGGACTCGGGTCCCTCCATTGGTTCTTTGTAACTCGTAGGTTCATCAGACTCATCAGCCGAGATTGCATTCACAAGCTGTCCGTAAAACTCAGTAGCTTGACGAACTCTTGATGACCTACGGGACATAATAGGTTCCTCTTCATTCTCATCATGATCATCATGTATGTCATGATCGTTATGAATGTCGTTCTGGCCATTCTCTTCAGCTCCCACTATGGAAGAAGGTTCCAGAACAACTTATGTGGTTGTTTCTTCCAATTGGAGTGATTGGTCAGTCACTTCATCGAGGTCTATTTTCCTCCCACTCAACTCTTTCGAGAGAAACTCTTTCTCAAGAAAGTGTCTAGTCTTGGCAACAAACGTTTTGCTCTCAGACTGATTGTAGAAGGTGTATCCACAAGTTTCCTTGGGATAGCCCACAAAGGCGCACTTATCCGCCTTGGATTCAAGTTTGTCGGGCTGTAGTTTCCTAACATAAGCCTCACAACCCCAAATCTTCAGGTGAGACAACTTAGGTTTCGTGCGATGTCATTCTTCAAATGGTGTTGTCTTTAAGGATTTGGATGGTGCCCTATTAAGAACGTAAGCGACAGTTTCTAATGCATACCCCCAGAATGACACAGGCAAATCAGTATGAGACATCATAGATCGTACGCTATCCAATAGGGTTCGATTACGTCGTTCAGCCACACCGTTTCTCTGAGGTGTGCCTGCCGGTGTAAGTTGTGGTACTATGCCACAAGACTTCAGATGATTGCCAAACTCGTGACTTAAATACTCGCCACCTCGATCCGATCGAAGGTGCTTGATTTTCTTTCCGAGATGATTCTCGACCTCATTCAGAAATTCCTTTAACCTTTCAAAGTTTTCAGACTTATGCTTCATCAAGTAAATATACCCATATCTACTCAAGTCATTAGTAAAGGTCACGAAGTAAAGAATACCATTGCGTGTGGGGACGTTCATGGGTCCACATATGTCGGGACCCGGGGTTAGCGTATGCAAGCCTCGCTACAACACAATCATATGGAGAGCCGAGAACCGTACCCACTTGTCTAAGCAGACAAGGCCAAGTACAGAACGTTCTCGGAAAGCATCGAACATGAGGGGCATCCCATTCAGGCCGGATGATCCACTGCGATGGGTCCTCATCGTCCGCACACAAGTCTAATTTATATGGGTGGTGAACTCCCATACTCATAGACAAGTCGCCTCAACCATACTATCGATTGTATTATAACCCTTACATAGACTTACTCCAGCCCGATCACTTAGTCGGGGTCTAGGGCGGGCTCGATCATACATCAAAGTGTGCACGAGATAGATTCTCGAACAATCGCATCGCGATGCCCCAAGCTGCGCACATCTAAGGGCCACTTGGTGTATAAAAGACCGCCAGCCAGATCACAACTAAGGTCTCGAAAACCCATACTAAGACATGCATGTTATAAACATACACGCAGCACACATGCCTAGTATGAACAGCAGGTATCATTGCAATTCTCTACAATGTATACAAATTTATTAATAACTCTTACAGAGTGCACACAGAGATCACAAGCATGTGATCCAACATTACAACAGACAAACGGAAGCAAAGTAGGTCTGAGTACAGACAAGTTTAACAAATGGCTTAGAGAAGCCTTATCTATAAACAAGCCCTCCACGAGGGAACCAATCGTATGACTGGGACTACACTAGCTTGGTCTTGGTCTGAGTCTTCCTTCTTCGAGCTTCGGGTATAAGCCACCATCGGGGTCAGTGGGTTCATCTAAAACATAGATTAAGCAAACGTGAGTACAAAATCGTACTCAGCAAGACTTACGTAGGATCTATACTACTCATGCACATGTATCAAGGTAAAGGGAGGCGGGGTTTCACTTGCAGAAGTGCCAGCTTTGACTTGGCTAGTCCTGAACTACGAGTACCAGACTTGAGGTAAGAAGCGTACACGAGTCCACTACATCTCTTCAACCAATTACACCACTATGGTGCCTTCCTCGACTTCCCCACGAGAAAGCACGCCATAGCACTCACGCTTATCTTGCGAGTTTTAGAAGTATCCAGTTCAAGTTGTCTAATAATCAAGCTAAGCTTTCCAAGCAGTCCTTAACCGCGGACGCGGCTATTCGAATAGTTTTGTTAACCCTGCAGGGGTGTACCGCTACACACACGTGTCATCTGTTACCGCCTTTTGCATGTCACCGTTCAAGAGGTGACAGCAAGGATGCCACCACAACACTTCGCCCACAGCTCCGTTCTAGTCCAGAGAGTCGCCTATCTGAGGGGATCCGTATGGAAGTCCGGCCGAGGTTCCAGTACAGCCTCAAACGATGTGTGCAGGGTCCCAAGCCAGTCTTGAAAAGCCGTTCATCCACTTCGCAGACCGTGCCACAGCCCTACCAGAACTCTGAACTACTGCGACTCTTGGGGTTCGAACGGGGTGAGGTACTAGGATGAGAGGGGTCAGTGAGCCCAATGTGTGGTTGTACTCTTCTTCTTGGATCACCACACAAGAACTCGGACTTAAGGCGGTGTTCAACGAGACAACCCACTGTGTACTCCTACACAGCCTCTCATCGTTCACCTTGTATTAGGGTAGATTCACCAACACATTTCACTTTCATCAACACCATGTTTACCATCATCCTGAATCACATCAAAAGCAACCTCATTGTATCACTAAGCATTCAATAAGCAGTAACAGTTACAGGGGCCACATGATATCAACCAACTCCTACATCTGCTAGGATTGTGGTTTGCTTACTACTGTGACAAAATGATAGGTCATGCAAAGGATATGGGTTCAACTATGCGATAGAAACGTTATCATGGTGATCATCCTACACAATGCATAAGAGAGACATGAGAGGGAAGTGGGATTTTATCGACATGATCAATGGGGGTTTGCTTGCCTTGCTGACAAGGTTCAGTCACGGGGTCTTCAACGAAGGGGGTGATCTCGGATTCCGGCTCCACTTCTATCAGCAACATGACAATCATAGGATCAACATAATGTACAATTCATAATCACATGAATAAGATTGCAATGGTGATGTTCAAGGTACTGATGTGTTGAGCATTCCATTTAAAAGGAGTATATTGCATTTGAAATGCAAATTCAAACTCCATTTGATTTATCGATGAATTTCAAACGCATTTGAATGCATGAAATTTCACTTGAAAAGTTTGATCGTGAAGTGATGTGGTATAGTTGAAGTAAAGCCTCTGATATGTGGATGAATCCATTGGAATTAAGGGTGTTGCAAAATCACTCCAAATTTAAATTTGAAAAGGATCCATATGCATGTTTGCTACTGTTCCCCCATTTTAAAAGTGTCAAACATGAAAACAAATTGCATATTCATAATCCTTGTATTTTTCTAATAATTTTAGACATATTATTTGTCCAATTTGGATTTAATATGAATTAGTTATTGAATTTCAAAGTTTAAAGCATTTTTTGGAAATTTCTCTCTTTTCTTTATTTCTTTTAATCTCTGGAAAAGATTTATTGCATCAGCATGATGCAATGCTGATGTCACAGGGGGGCTGACATGTGGGGCCAGGGTGTCAGTGAGAAGGGGTTAATTAAGCTCTGTTTAATTAAAATTTGATTTGATTTGGGGGGCTGGCCCCACCTGTCAGTGGCTTAGGCCAAACTAAACAGGGGGTTAGCCCCCTAATTAACTGGGCTGGCCGGCGGTTAGCCGCCGGTGGCCACGGGAGGCGGCGGCGCCTCACCGGAATGGCTCTCCAAGTCACCAGGGGGCTCGCGAGGGGCACCAATCGGCTGCCCGTGGCCTCGCGCACCCAGTGGTGCAGGCCAAGGACCTCGGGGCGGCCTGGAGCCATGCCGGCGACGAGGAGCGCGGCGGTCGGGCTCGGGCTCAGGTGGAAACGGCGATAGAGGCCACGGGGAGAAGAAATGAGGGCACGGGCGTGCAGCCCGCGGCGTTGCACAGCGAAGGGAGCAGGCGGGGGTCAAAGGCGTGGTCTCGGGCCACGGCTACGTCGTCGGGCGCGGTGGACGGACTACTGTCGACGGCGACAAAAAGAAATCGGGGACGGGAGATGACACGGGAAAGGGCAACGTGAGCAGAGGCTCACCAGAAGCTCGAAGACGGCGTCGACGTCGCCGGGGAGCTTCAGTAGGTGGCGAATTCGTCATCGGAAAACATGGTGGCCGGCGGCGAGTTCTTGAGGCGGGCGTCGTCTCCGGGGCCTCCGTGCTCAAATTGACAGGGGGAGTCGATGAAGCCGACGTCTACAGCGCTCCTGGACAGCTTTGCGCGGCGAGGCGAGCTCGGTGGCCGCGGTGGCGCGTGACGGCGGCGACGAGACGTGCTCGGGAACCCGCGAGATCTCGCCGGGGAAGAAGGTGGAGGAGGCAGGGATGGGGGGAATGGCTGCGGGGGCTTCTGGGCGTCTATGTGGCGCGAGAAGGAGGCAAGGGAGCCCCCAGACGTCTCTCACGGCGGCGACGTGGCGTCGGCGCACTCTGTCGTCGCCACCGAGCTGCTTTGAGCCGCGGGGAGGAAGACGACAGGCGTCTCGGTGGGCTGGGCTGTGTTGGGCCTTCGCCCTGGGCGACAGGTGGGTCTTCTCTCTTTCTGTTTTTATTTTTCTTTTCTGTAATTGATTGACCTAGCTAAATAAAATAATTAGGTATTTTAGTAAAATGCCCAATATATTTTTTAAAAACCCAAGTGACCAGTAGCAAGCCACTTTTAAGGTTTGGGCATTTTTGAAATTCAAAACATTTGAATTCCTATTCAAATAGGGGTCAAATTTATTTTCCAGGGCACCTTTTGAATTTTTGAATATTCCATGGGCATGGGAAAATACCCAAACCACTTTTAAAATGATCAGCATCATTTATAGGAATTTTCCAAATACTCAAATGATTTTTGGAAAAAGATTTTTATCTGGCCATTTGATTTAATTTCTCAGGGCTTTTCTTTTCCCCATTTTGATTTCTTTTGAAAATTTTTATCATGATGCAAAGGAGCACTTGATCCTAGCACATACCTAACTTGGGGTTGTGACAACTCGCCCCCACTCAAAAGAATCTCGTCCCGAGATTCAGAAGTCTGCGGGAGGAAGGAGGGGTACTCGGCACTGAGACGGTCTTCTCTTTCCCACGTGGCTTCTCTCTCAGAGTGGTGTGACCACTGAACTTTCAGAAACTTGATCTTCTTTCGGCGAGTGACAGGCTCTACGGAATCAAGAATACGAACGGGGTATTCTCGATAAGAAAGGTCATCTTGGAGATCAAGTGTTTCATGGTCGACTTCGCGGATGGGGTCCTTGAAGCAACGCCTGAGTTGTGACACATGGAATACATCATGTACTCGGGAAAGGTGCGGGGGTAGCTCAAGTTGGTAGGCAACTTCTCCACGTTTAGCAAGAATGCGGAAAGGTCCGATGTAACGTGGGGCCAACTTGCCTTTGATACCGAATCGTTGGGTTCCCTTCAGAGGAGTAACCCGGAGGTAAGCCTTCTCATCCAGATTGTAGCTCTCTTTCCTATGATGACGATCATAGTAGCTTTTCTAACGAGACTGAGCGGCTTTCAATTGATCACGAACAATGCGAACTTGCTCTTCTGCTTTCTTGATCATGTCCGGTCCAAAGAATTGTCTTTCACCGATTTCTGACCAGTTTAAAGGTGTTCGACATCGTCGTCCATAAAGGAGTTCAAAAGGAGCCATGTTCAGACTAGATTGAAAACTATTGTTATAAGCAAATTCGGCAAATGGAAGAGACTTCTCCCAATTCTTTCCGAATGAGATAACACAAGCTCTGAGCATGTCTTCCAAGATTTGATTAACCCTTTCGACTTGACCACTAGACTGAGGATGGAAAGCTGTACTAAAGGAGAGATGAGTTCCCATAGCATGTTGAAAGCTTCCCCAAAATCTAGAGGTGAAAAGGCTACCACGATCAGAATTGATTTCCAAAGGAACACCATGAAGGGATACAATTCTAGAGACATACAAGTCCGCTAACTGGCTAGCAGTTATAGACTCACGAACTGGAAGGAAGTGAGCAACTTTCGAAAGCCTATCTATGACAACGAAGATGGCATCGTTTCCTTTCTGGGTTTTTGGAAAGCCGGTGATGAAGTCCATACCGACTTTGTCCCATTTCCACTCTGGAATAGGCAAAGGTTGAAGAGTGCCAGCAGGTCTTTGATGTTCGGCCTTAATGCGACGACAAACATCACATTCGGAAATGAACTTAGCAATTTCTCTCTTCATCCTAGTCCACCAAAATCTCTGGCGTAGATCTCGGTACATTTTTGTGCTACCGGGATGAATCGAGAGGGGTGTGTCATGGGCTTCTTTGAGGATGAGTTGCCTTAGTTCCCTATTCTTAGGTACTACCAAACGATTTCCAAAGAATACCGTTCCTTTACTATCTGTGGATAAACATTTAGCAACTATGCTAGCAATGTTCTCCTTGATCCGGCGTACACCTCGTGCACGTCTTTGGTCAACTATGATTTGATCCTCAAGGTTTGGTTTCGCCACCAAGTTGAAAAGAGATCCACGAGGAAGAATCTCGAGATTAAGCTTTCGAAATTCCTCATGAAGAAGTGGTTGATACTGTTGTAACATGAGGTTGTTACAATACGACTTACGACTTAGTGCATCAGCCATGACATTGGCTTTGCCTGGGGTGTAAGAAATTCCTACGTCGTAATCTTTTATCAACTCAATCCAGCGTCTTTGCCTGAGATTAAGATCTGGCTGGGTGAATATGTATTTGAGGCTTTGGTGGTCGGAATAGATCTCACAACGATTACCAAGGAGGTAATGTCGCCAAGTTGTTAGGGCATGAACTACGGCAGCGAGTTCAAGGTCATGGGTAGGATAGTTCTCTTCATGTGGCCGCAACTGGCGTGAAGCATAAGCTACCACATGTCTATCTTGCATAAGTATGCATCCTAACCCTTGCCGTGAGGCGTCACAAAAGATCTCGAAATCCTTTTTGGTGTCTGGAGGTGCAAGTACGGGTGCAGAAGTCAATCTTCTTTTTAGCTCTTGAGAGCTTTCCTCGCACTTGGGAGTCCATAGGAATTTCTTATCTTTCTTGAGGAGTTGTAAGAGGCTTTGCAACTTTAGAGAAGTTCTCGACGAAGCGGCGGCAATAGCTGGCTAGGCCAAGAAAACTCCTAACTTGCTTAACCGATTCAGGTGGAGTCCAGTCAAGGACGGCCTGAACTCTCTCGGGATTCACAGCAATGCCTTTTGCAGAAATCACATGGCCTAAGTAGGTCACTTCTGGTAGCCAAAATTCACACTTGGAGAATTTAGCATACAGGCGATGCTCTCTAAGTTTCATCAATACCAGCCTTAGGTGATCGGCATGTTCTTCTTCGTTCTTCGAGTAGATGAGAATGTCATCAAGATAAACTACAACAAATTTATCTAGGTACTCCATGAAGATCGAATTCATCATGCGTGAGAAAGTGGCGGGGGCATTGGTTAAACCAAAGGACATGACGGTGTACTCGTAAAGACTATAACGAGTAGTAAAAGCCGTTTTTGGAATGTCCTCGTTTCGGATTTTTATTTGATGATAACCTAATCTCAAATCCATCTTGGAGAACACAGAGGATCCCGCAAGTTGATCATAAAGATCATTGATCCTGGGCAGTGGGTACTTGTTCTTTATCGTCGCTAGATTTAGCGGGCGATAGTCTACGCACATCCTTTCTGTTCCATCTTTCTTTGTTACGAACAGAACGGGGCAACCCCATGGCGATGAGCTAGGGCGGATGAAGCCTTTTTCCAACAAAGCTTCCAGTTGGGTTTTAAGCTCAGCTAACTCACGTGGGGCCATTTTGTATGGGCGTCTGGAAATTGGTGCGGTTCCTGGGGCAAGATCCACTATGAATTCTACACATCTATCGGGTGGCTAGGTTTAAGGAGTTTGGCTACTGGATGGTTTTCCTGAGGATGACCATGGTTTACTAGGGGCTACAACAGATATGTCAGAGTAACAAAGTACCCCAACACGATGGTTAGTGTGGTTCTTCTGGCTAGAAGACATCTAAAGTGGGAGCAAGAGCTGCAATTGAATCACCATAGGTTTCTAGAGCAAAACCTACATCAAACACTAAGGAACTGTCGGGAAGGCCACCTAGAAGTTCTTCTAAAAGGACAACCGAAAAGGAGGGAAGAATTTTGCAAATGCATCAGATTATGAAGAAACCTGGAATGATTCGGACAACATAACGGTTGTAATTGCAAGAAAACAATTTTCTTTCAATGTAGATACAACACTTACATAATACGATGTCAGAAATCAGCATTACAACAATGCTAGGAAACCGGACACAACTTTCCTACGGTTACAAGGAAGCAAACAACGAGATGTTCTAATCAGACATAGATGAGGCTAGTCCTATCTTCCCGTAGAAAAGATAAGGGTGACTCAGAACTCAGATTGATGAGGGTAAGGAGAAAAAAGAAGCCTTACGCTGTTCCCTTATATACCCAGAGTAACTATATAACTATAGAGTGCTAGACTCGAATTCGGCCAAGGCTGATAATCCTACAGTCAGTCCTGCTCTGATACCAAGTCTGACGGGACCCGGGGTTAGCGTATGCAAGCCTCGCTACAACACAATCATATGGAGAGCCGAGAACCGTACCCACTTGTCTAAGCAGACAAGGCCAAGCACAGAACGTTCTCGGAAAGCATCGAACGTGAGGGGCATCCCATTCAGGCCGGATGATCCACTGAGATGGGTCCTCATCGTCCGCACACAAGTCTAATTGATAGGGTGGTGAACTCCCATACTCATAGACAAGTCACCTCAACCATACTATCGATTGTATTATAACCCTTACATAGACTTACTCCAGCCCGATCACTTAGTCGGGGTCTAGGGCGGGCTCGATCATACATCAAAGTGTGCACGAGACAGAGTCTCGAACAATGGCATCACGATGCCCCAAGCTGTGCACATCTAAGGGCCACTTGGTGTATAAAATACCGCCAGCCAGATCACAACTAAGGTCTCGAAAATCCATACTAAGACATGCATGTTATAAACATACACGCAGCACACATGCCTAGTATGAACAGCAGGTATCATTGCAATTATCTACAATGTATAAAACTTTATTAATAACTCTTACAGAGTGCACACAGAGATCACAAGCATGTGATCCAACATTACAACAGACAAACGGAAGCAAAGTAGGTCTGAGTACAGACAAGTTTAACAAATGGCTTAGAGAAGCCTTATCTATAAACAAGCCCTCCACGAGGGAACCAGTCGTCTGACTGGGACTACACTAGCTTGGTCTTGGTCTGAGTCTTCCTTCTTCGAGCTTCGGGTATAAGCCACCATCGGGGTCGGTGGGTTCATCTAAAACATAGATTAAGCAAACGTGAGTACAAAATCGTACTCAGCAAGACTTACGTAGGAGCTCTTGAGGTAAGAAGCGTACACGAGTCCACTACATCTCTTCAACCAATTACACCACTATGGTGCCTTCCTCGACTTCCCCATGAGAAAGCACGCCATAGCACTCACGCTTATCTTGCGAGTTTTAGAAGTATCCAGTTCAAGTTGTCTAATAATCAAGCTAAGCTTTCCAAGCAGTCCTTAACCGCGGACGCGGCTATTCAAATAGTTTTGTTAACCCTGCAAGGGTGTACCGCTACACACACGTGTCATCAGTTACCGCCTTTTGCATGTCACTGTTCAAGAGGTGACAGCGAGGATGCCACCACAACACTTCGCCCACAGCTCCGTTCTAGTCCAGAGAGTCGCCTATCTGAGGGGGATCCGTATGGAAGTCCGGCCGAGGTTCCAGTACAGCCTCAAACGATGTGTGCTGGGTCCCAAGCCGGTCTTGAAAAGCCGTTCATACACTTCGCAGACCGTGCCACAGCCCTACCAGAACTCTGAACTACTGCGACTCTTGGGGTTCGAACGGGTTGAGGTACTAGGATGAGAGGGGTCAGTGAGCCCAATGTGTGGTTGTACTCTTCTTCTTGGATCACCACACAAGAACTCGGACTTAAGGCGGTGTTCAACGAGACAACCCACTGTGTACTCCGACACAGCCTCTCATCGTTCACCTTGTATTAGGGTAGATTCACCAACACATTTCACTTTCATCAACACCATGTTTACCATCATCCCGACTCACATCAAAAGCAACCTCATTGTATCACTAAGCATGCAATAAGCAGTAACAGTTGCAGGGGCCACATGATATCAACCAACTCCTACATCTGCTAGGATTGTGGTTTGCTTACTACTGTGAAAAAATGATAGGTCATGCAAAGGATATGGGTTCAACTATGCGATAGAAACGTTATCATGGTGATCATCCTAAAGAATGCATAAGCGAGACATGAGAGGGAAGTGGGATTTTATCGACATGATCAATGGGGGTTTGCTTGCCTTGCTGACGAGGTTCAGTCACGGGGTCTTCAACGAAGGGTATGATCTCGGATTTCGGTTCCACTTCTATCAGCAACATGACAATCATAGGATCAACATAATGTACAATGCACAATCACATTAATAAGATTGCAATGGTGATGTTCAAGGTACTGATGTGTTGAGCATTCCATTTAAAAGGAGTATATTGCATTTGAAATGCAAATTCAAACTCCATTTGATTTATCGATGAATTTCAAACGCATTTGAATGCATGAAAGTTCACTTGAAAAGTTTGATCATGAAGTGATGTGGTATAGTTGAAGTAAAGCCTCTTATATGTGGATGAATCCATTGGAATTAAGGGTGTTGCAAAATCATTTGCAAAATCACTCCAAATTTAAATTTGAAAAGGATCCATATGCATGTTTGCTACTGTTCGCCCATTTTAAAATGGTCAAACATGAAAACAAATTGCATATTCATAATCCTTGTATTTTTCTGATAATTTTAGACATATTATTTGTCCAATTTGGAGTTAATATGAATTAGTTATTGAATTTCAAAGTTTAAAGCATTTTCTGGAAATTTCTCTCTTTTCTTTATTTCTTTTAATCTCTGGAAAAGATTTATTGCATCAGCATGATGCAATGCTGATGTCAAAGGGGGGCTGACATGTGGGGCCAGGGTGTCAGTGAGAAGGGGTTAATTAAGCTCTGTTTAATTAAAATTTGATTTGATTTGGGGGGCTGGCCCCACCTGTTAGTGGTTTAGGCCAAACTAAACAGGGGGTTAGCCCCCTAATTAACTGGGTTGGCCGGCGGTTAGCCGCCGGTGGCCACGGGAGGCGGCGGCGCCTCGCCGGAATGGCGCTCCAAGGCACCAGGGGGCTCGCGAGGGGCACCAATCGGCTTCCCGTGGCCTCGCGCACCCAGTGGTGCAGGCCAAGGACCTCAGGGCGGCCTGGAGCCATGCCGGCGACGAGGAGCGCGGCGGCCGGGCTCGGGCTCATGTGGAAACGGCGATAGAGGCCACGGGGAGAAGAAATGAGGGCACGGGCGTGCAGCCCGCGGCGTTGCGCAGCGAAGGGAGCAGGCGGGGGTCAAAGGCGTGGTCTCGGGCCACGGCTACGTCGTCGGGCGCGGTGGCCGGACTACTGTCGACGGCGACAAGAATAAATCGGGCACGGGAGATGACACGGGAAAGGACAACGTGAGCATAGGCTCACCAGGAGCTCGAAGACGGCGTCGGCGTCGCCGTGGAGCTTCAGTAGATGGCGAATTCGTCGTCGGAAAATATGGTGGCCGGCGGCGAGTTCTTGAGGCGGGCGTCGTCTCCGGGGCCTCCGTGCTCAAATTGACAGGGGGAGTCGATGAAGCCGACGTCTGCAGCGCTCCTGGACAGCTTTGCGCGGCGAGGCGAGCTCGGTGGCCGCGGTGGCGCGTGACGGCGGCGACGAGACGCGCTCGGGAACCCGCGAGATCTCACCGGTGAAGAAGGTGGAGGAGGCAGGGATGGGGGGAATGGCTGCGGGGGCTTCTGGGCGTCTGCGTGGCGCGAGAAGGAGGCAAGGGAGCCCCCAGACGTCTCTCACGGCGGCGACGAGGCGTCGGCGCGCTCTGTCGTCGCAACCGAGTTGCTTTGAGCCGCGGGGAGGAAGACGACAGGCGGCTCGGTGGCTGGGCTGTGCTGGGCCTTCGCCCTGGGCGACAGGTAGGTCTTCTCTCTTTCTGTTTTTATTTTTCTTTTCTGTAATTGATTGACCTAGCTAAATAAAATAGCTAGGTATTTTAGTAAAATGCCCATTTTTTTTAAACCCAAGTGACCAGTAGCAAGCCACTTTTAAGGTTTGGGCATTTTTGAAATTCAAAACATTTGAATTCCAATTCAAATATGGGTCAAATTTAATTTCCAGGGCACCTTTTGAATTTTTGAATATTCCATGGGCATGGGAAAATACCCAAACCACTTTTAAAATGATCAGCATCATATATAGGAATTTTCCAAATACTCAAATGATTTTTGGAAAAATATTTTTATCTGGCCATTTGATTTAATTTCTCAGGGCTTTTTTCCCCATTTTGATTTCTTTTGAAAACTTTTATCATGATGCAAAGGAGCACTTGATCCTAGCACATACCTAACTTGGGGTTGTGACAACATACATCTGTATGTATGGTCCCCAATAAGTCATCCGCACGCTCCATTATCCCATTGAATGGAGTCCTTGTCATTTTGCCCATGATGCATGGTTCACATGTATCAAGGGATCCAAAGTCCAATGAATCAAGAAGTCCATCCTTATGGAGCCTCTCCGTGCGCTTTCTACCAATATGACCAAGTCGGCAATGCCACATCATCATGTGCTCTTCATCACTACTCTTTAATCTTTTGGCCTCTATATTGTTAATGTGACACACGTCACCATCAAGATCAAGTACGAATAAACCACGTTGCTCCGGCGCGTGAACATAAAACACTTCATCCTTATAAATCGAACAAACAATTGTATCAGGCTTAAAAGAATAGTGGTCTCGCTTCAAGCAAGAGCCACTAAAGATGTTCACACTCAATGCGGGTACATAGTAGCATCTGTTCAGAACCAAAACTAATCCCGAAGGGAGACTAAGATGCTTCGTGCCGACCGCCAACACATCAATTTGACAGCCATTCCCCACGCACATCGTCACTTCATCTTTCAGCAAGCGTATCTTATTCCTTAGTCCCTGAACGGAATTAGAAATATGAGCGACAGATCCTGTATCCAGGATGTGTTCCCGGCGCTTGTCAAGAAAAGATCAACAATATGTATATCAAATATACCTTCGTCTCTCTTGGCGACCTTGCCAGCCTTCTTGTCCTTTAGGTACTTGGGGTAGTTGCGTTTCCAGTGACCTTCACCTTTGCAGTAGAAGCACTCAACTCCGGGTTTGGGCTTAGGTGCCTTGGGAGGAACGACAACTGACTTGCCATCCCTTTTGGGGCCACCTTTCTTAGCCTTCTCCCGCCTGCTTGACTTCTTAAACTCAGTGGTCTTGTTGACCATGAAGACAACGTGCTCCTTCTTGATTTCAACCTTAGCACTCTTCAGCATGGCGAACAACTCAGAAGGGGTTTTGGTCATCCCCTGCATGTTGTAGTTCAGCACAAAGCCTTTGTAGCTAGGGGGAAGCGACCGCCACACCCTATCAACAGCAAGTTCATCTGGAATCTGACATTCCAGAGCATTCAAGCGTTGAACGTAGCTAGACATCTTGAACACGTGCTCACTCACGCTGCCGTGCTCGTCCATCTTTGCTGAGAAGAAGGCTTCAGAAGCCTCATACCGTTCAGACCTGGCTTGAGGTGCAAAGACCGCCTTGAGGTTGGTGATATTCTCATATGCACCCATCCTCTCAAAGCGTTTCTGCAGCTCAGCCTCCATGGAGTAGAGCATGCCACTCTGGACAAGGTTGTAATCATCAGTCTTGGAGAGATAGACATTCTTCTCATCCTGACTGGCATCATCTTCTGGTGCGTCACCTAATGCGCCCTCTAGTACGTATGCCATTTTGAGGGGAACGAGGAGAATCCTCAGGGTGCGGAAACAGTTGGTGAAGTTTGACCCATCAGTTTTCAGTTTGTCTTTTGCTAGGAACGATCCTAAGTTGAACGAGGGGCGTGGTGCTGCCATCTACAAAGTTTGATTCACAAGGATACATATTTAGACTTTTGTTCATAATGTGGAGTTTTCAATTTAATCTTAAAAATTATAGAAAGCTCCCACTTAGATAAACACCTCTCAATTTAACTAAGTGATTACACAATCCCAGACCCCATACCTCCTCCGATCGTCATGGCCATCAGTATGCGACCCAGGTAGGCCTCTAAGCCAATCACATTAGGTATGTGACTCGTACTCGATCTTTCGATCTACTGTGTTCCAGGCCTGCATCTACATACGTCAAGCCTGCCAATCGAACCTTGATGTTAGCTATTCAGCAAGGCCATATCTGCATATGCCAGGCTTGCCGAACCCAACCTCATGCAAACGCCGTATAATATGTGTGACACCCGGTATGTACGAAATGTCGGCCATATGGGAGAACCTTCCAGGCGGTGCCCACCAAGGGAGAACACAATGTTGGTATTGTGAGAGATGGTCCTATTTGTGATACCGTCGTCATATCTAGCATACTAGCATAAACAGGAAGTAAAACTTTAAATCATACAAACTATGATCCCCCTTCATGCAAAGCAAAGTCAAACGCCTTTCTACTTTAGCTTGTGAAAGTTTTACGTGGCTGCTAGGGATTTCGAGAGAGAGAACCGTTTCTATCCTGCGAAAAACATGCCACAACACCGTCTCCCATCCGTCTCTATTACACCCCTGTCGGGGCAATCCGTTGCAAACATCTTCGCATCGCTAATGCAAAGAGACAGACACCCCCAAGCCACTTTATATGGTACAAGCCATATTTCAAGCGTGGAACCAGTCTCGCGTAAACGCGTAAGGTCGGTCGGGGGCCGCTTCATCAAACATTGCCGCAACGCTAAATGAGTACACGTGGGAGGGTAACGAATGAAGATTCGATGCCCACATCCTAGATGTGTTCTACCCGTACAATACATCTACGCATAGCTAGCTCCTGATACCACTGTTGGGATACGGGGAAGAAAACACAAAATTTTCATACCTACGATACCCGAACCCAAGATCTATGCTATGGCGATGTAAAGTAACGGAGGGAATCGGTATTCATACCTTTTAAGACCGAAAGAGGGAAACGTTCTTGCGAACGTGGCTGGCGTAGACTCGGAACTAAGACCTCCCTGTCGTGTAGTAGACCACCGGCGAGGATGACTCCCGGTTGACCTCCAGCGATGAAGTAGCACCACAGGTGTAGTGCCTCGAAGAGATTATACATGTATGGTACAATCGATGTTCCTCCCGGGCCCCGAACCAGGCGAGCAGTGGAAGAAAGAAGGATTCGGATCCCGACTCCAGCAGAGTGACGGCCTGCCTTATGGTGGAGAACTCCAATCCATGTGCATACTCCAAACAAGGGGAGTCCACTTCCAGGAAGGAGAAGGAGAGCGAGAGGAACAATTGTGTGTTGGAAAAAGGGGGGTGTACCCCTCCTTATATAGGCCAAGGGGGGTGCTATCCTCCTCCCCTCCCCCATGTGGGACTAAACCCCCAAGGGGGGAGTGCGCCGGCCAAGGGGGGATGGGCCCCACCCTTGGCGCCAAGCCCAAGGGGGGGAACCCCCTCCTCCCCTAATGGGCCCCAAAGGCCCATATAGCCTTTTTCCATTTTTTAATTATTTTAATATGTTTAAATATTTAATTCAGATAATTAAATAATAAGACGTTATTAAAACAAATTAAACTTTATTTTGAACCATTCAAAATGTCCGGAACAACTTCCGTCCTCCTCCGAAACTATTCCGGTGATTTCTCCTATTGATCCCGAAACTGTCCTACGCATCGATTGCCCTTAAGTGTAACACCCTAACGGTCCGAGAAACAACAGACATGGTCGAGACTCTTCTCATTGACCAATGACTAGTCAGTTGGACCTGGTTACAATCCTTGACAGCCCCTGCGCTTCCATCGAATGAACTTCAATCGCTTTTGGAAACCGTTAACGATACGACGTAATCCCTTTGTGCTGCGGTACTTTGTTTGTCCGAGGTTCGATCGTCGGTATCCCACATACCGTGTCCACATCTCGTTCACAACAAACAAGTTTACTCGTCCGTGCCTATTGCATTTCTCGTGACCTAGTCACCTGCTTGCAAGCTATTGATGCAATATCACCGAGTGGGCCCAGAGTACCTGTCCTGTTACAAGGACTGACAAATCCCGCTCTGATCTATTAACATACTCATCAACCATCTATTTCGGAATGCCCAAAGTGCACCGTTATAGCCAGCATATTTCAGTCAGGCGGTGGGATACAAATCAAAGTCTCCTCATAGATGACAATTATGTATGATCATTACGGTCTATGGACTAAGCCATACGTTACAAAGTCATCGCAACGCTGAACTATGTGACTCGATCACATTGCAATACTTTAGGTGGGTATCAATGGACTTAAGTGTCGCCATGATCAGGAAAGCTTGATCAATCAATTTCCCAATGAGATAGTTTACCCGAGTTAAACTACGGATCTATGTTTTATACTACACATGTATTAGTATTTTCAAGTAATACAGTTATAGCACAGTATAAAACGTATTATGAACAAAACGGATATGTGACAAATATCTTTATTAATTTGTCTCTAGGGCACATATCCAACAAAAACAATGGTGCTTGTCAGCACGGTTGCAAGGATTGTTTACCTTACACATAGGTTGTTAATGCAATTGTTTGTTGCTTTGAGTTTACATTTTGGGTGGGGCTTGCAACTTAATACCAACGAGATGTTCTGGATAGATATCTCAAGGTGGATGATTAGTGAGTAGATGCAGATGGATTTCGGTCTACTTGTCTTGGCGTACTGCCCATACTTTTGAGCCCTTTACTTTCAAGTAGCATAATTAGCATTGCGGTGAATTTATAACTCTGTCAATTGCCCAACTATAATTTGTTCACCCAACTTAGTTGTTTTATTGTCTTTTAGGAGAGAGACATCACTAGTGAACATCATGGGACCCCGGTCTATATTTCCACCGCTGTATACACCTCCGTTTTATTTACTATTTTACTTTCCGTTGCAATTATCACTACTATATACCCTTGCGTTTGATCCTTTGTAAACAACAAGGCCGGAGAGATTGACAACCTCTCTGTACTCGCTGGGAGCAAAGTTATTTGTTGATGTGTGCACGTCCGTGTCTTCTGTAAGCGCCAGAGCAGAATACACCTACTTGTTGATCCTTGGAGTCCTCCTGGATTCGGTAAACCTTACAGTCCTCGTGTAAGGGAAATTTGCTGCTACACTACCTCTCAAACTTCCACTTGGGGTATCCAACGAGGAGCACTACTTCAGTGCCATCAGTATGCAAGTATAGCGTTTCCTTTCCATGAGTTTTTCACAAGTATTTATTTTCATGAACTCTCTTTGCTTATGAGCTTGTGATTCTTTATCTTTGCTCTTGATTAAAAGCTTTTTTCCCTTGTTTTTTTTATTTTCTTCCTTTGCGTCACTTTCCTTTTGCCTCAACCAAATATGTAACATATCACAAGATGTGCGTCGGAGCAAGCTATCACACTAAATGATATACCAAATGATGTAACAATATGATATCATATGTCTATGGTGCTTAAGTTTTCCAAACAATACTCACATAGCTAGGCTCAATAAGTATGAGGGTAATTGCAATGAATGGTGAGGCTACCCATGGGTAATGGAAAGAGAGAAAAAGTTTGTGACGGAATGGATACCTTTATCGTACATAACCTTTCACGAAGTCGGAGAAGACCGGTCTTGCTTCCGGTTGAGTGCGTCTAAGGATGGATGATCAACATTGATGATGACGCCTGGTGGTTGATTTAGTCGATGTAGAGGTATTACTTGTCATTGGGATGATACCAATAGTTGAAATCGGTGAAGATGCACGGTTTTGAGCCTTCGTGCTCAAGGGCCTAAGCAAAAAATGCGAACAAAACTAAATATGAAGGAAATCAAATGGTTATGAAACCTATCTAGGTGGACGGGGGATGTCAAAAGCTACAAAACAAGCTAAAGAATGTTGAAATCAGATACCAAACGAGGAAGTTATGGACAAAATAGCAAAACAACAAGTCCCCAACACTGGATGTCCAAGGTTTATCACATTTTTCGAAAAAACCAGACGATGGGACAACCTACTGGTTCCTTGGCCAGATACCCGGTGAAGCACAAATTTCTGGGCTAGGGGTCTAGATTTTCGTTCAAAATCGCGTTTTTGGGCAGAAATTGGTGATTCCAAGCTCGAATTTGAAAGTGAAATATTTTTGGGGGTAGGAAGGCAAAGGAAGTTAGATCCACTTTCTAAGCACTAGATTGACGGATCAAAATGAACAAAAACTCACAAGGAACAAGAAATCACAAAAAATCTAGTATGGCCATTTTTGGTGTGATTTTTTCAATTTAGCAAGAACAAAGCAAAATTGGGCTAGAATCATGGGGCGAGGGGCCCCAAATTCGTGGAAACCTTGCTCTAGATTCCAAATGATACATGAACAAGTCCAATTTAGGACCAAGTCCTTGGGGCTTGCGAATCTTACTGAATTGGAGGTGGATTTGACGAAGAACATGAAGAACACAAGGTAAATCTAACAAGAAATGAACACATAGAAGAGGGAAGGAATAAGATCCACTAGCATAAAGACTCAAGTCATCCCCATAGAATACACACACAAGATCCAACAACGACAAAAGAAAAGATACATGGTAGTTCCTCGAAATCTCTAGGAGAGGTTGAGCTTGAGAGATAGATAGATCTAGTCTTCCTCCAAGTGCTATAACATGGACGTCGGAGTATTCATAGTAGAAACCTCTCTCCTGCAGTAGTAGATCTCTAGATGGTAATATCCTCATAGGGGAGGTAGATGAGCAAAGCTTTCTCAAGATATCTCTAATACTTTACTAACCATATCTAGGAGGAGGGTGGATATATATAGTGCTAGGCAAGTGAAGGGGTAAATGAAGGGGAGAGAGAGGATACATGGTGAAAGGCATGTGCCCTCATGTTTGGTTTAGGTAATTGATGACAATATCTATGGACTAATGGTTTTCTTGAGTTATACCTTTAGGTTTGTCCATAGGCTATGCTTGAAGATCATATGTTGGCTTCAAGGTTGAAAGGAGAAGATTTTGTGATGACCAAGGTGTTACTCATGGTGTTATCCAAAGATTGCGTCCAGTCCCCCATGCTTGTTCTTCAGCTAAGTCGAAGGTTAGGGTCAAGCATTCTGACCCTGCCTCCGAGGAGAAGATAGTGGCCCTGCAGCTAAGTCAGAGGCTAGGTCGGAGCCTCGGTCGGAACATCCGACATTCAAGTCAGAACATTCGATCAGGCCTCTAGCCAAGATCCAGTGGGCCTACCAGTCAAGTCGGACCCCAGGTCAGGCTTTGGTCAGAATGTCCAACTAGGTCAGAACATACGACTTAAGTGTGACAGTCCGACTTTCCTGGTTTTCACAGCAGACACATATTTTGGGGCACTATATACGGACCCCTTCTCCTAATTTTGATATTGACGAGCATATTGCAAGCATGTCTCGAAGAAGAAGGTGGTGTGAACATTCATGTTTACCTTCAAGACATCATCTTCATGAAGAGATCTGGAAAGATACAGGGTTGATCTACATAAAGTGCAAAGTGTGGAATCAAGTTGATCAACACACAAAGCATAGAAGATGTACCGTGTGGGATCATGATCTCACGGTATGGTAAGGGTTGTCCCTTATGCTTTGTGTACTAACCCATGATCTATGTGTGTGGTGTTTTCTATGTGGGATTAGGGATCTTTCCATGGGCTTGCATCACAAGGAAGATTTCATGTAGCCCGAGAGGATGGCATGAAGTGGTGATAGCCATCAAGGTTGATGTGTGTGAGTTTAAGAGGAGCGTCATGAAGATAACATATGCTTGGAGCTTGCCGACCATTTGGTGATAATGGTCTTGTGAAGATGTGCCTAAATGAGGCTTACACATAATGGTGTATGGGGGAGAAATCTACTAATTTTCATCGAGCCTGCGCAATCAAGAAAGATGTTCCGACTTGAGGCGGGCGTGATCATCATCATCAGGCTCAAGTGAAATTGGCCGGTCTCATGGTGTTAGCTAGGAGACCGGGTTATAGGTTAGTTGTCCGCTCTATCAAGGAGGGGTATCGCGTGAGTAGGTTGATCGCATATTTCGTAGATAGCTCGAATCATTGCATCATTGCCTTTTGTCTTTCTTGGTTCTTGTTTGGATTTGATCTTTGTGAATTTTGGAGCTTGTGGGCTTGTTCTTGACAAGCTTTTGGGTCATCAAAAACGGGTTGACCTTGCCTGATCCGTTGTGTTTTCGATGTGGGAGATTTGCCGGTTCTTCTCGGTTAGAGGTTTCACACCTCTATTTGTTTGACATTTCTCCCTAGCCACTTATGAATATTTCTAGTCTTGATTAGGCAGCTTTGTTTGTTAGCTTTTCATCAAGCTTGAGTTTGCCTCAATAATAGTTCTTTTGCCGAAGTTTTGGTTGTTCTAGTTTTCTCTATTTCCATTGTTTAGGAGAAGAGATCTCAGTTTCTTCTCATTGTTTACCTTCAACTAAGTCGGATGTTGTGTCAGATGATGGGTCGGAACATCTGACTTGTTGTACATTACTGTCAGATATTCCGATGTAGCCTCTGACACGTATCTAGTGAGGTTCAACACAAGTCGGAGGCTAGGTCGGACATTAGGTCGGAATGTTCGACTAAGTCGGAACATCCGACCCTAAGTCGGAATGTCCAACTTTACCGCGCGTGCACAATGGGCAGATTTCAGGTTTTGCTACAAAAGGGCTCATCTTCTACCTTTGGAAGCACCGGTTTTGAGCAAGTTTTCCCCCACCATTGTTGAACTCTTGGAGCTTGCTTTCTCTCTATTCCTCCGATGATTCTTGCATATTTTTGACGGAAAAGAGAGAGGATATCTAGATCTATATTTACAACAATCCATCTCTTCTCTAAGTGAGAGGAACTTTGTGGATATAGATCTTGGAGTTCTTGGTGTTTCTCCTTGTTCTTCCTGTCATATTTCTCCATAGCTTTTGTTGCTTTGGTGGGATTTGGGGGTGAGGTTCTTGAGCACTTCATTTGCTCTTGCCATTGCATTTTGTGCATCGATTTGAGTTCTCTCCGAGGATTCGTTGTAGTGGAAGTAAAGTTGAGAAGACTGCCACTCTTGAGTGCATTGGCACTCTAGAGCTTGTTCCTCTTGGGTGCGTTGGACCCTAGAGGCTTGTTGTTGTTGTGGAGATCAATCATTGTGGTGGAAATCTCTGGGACGCTATGGGAGCCTCCAATTCGGTTGTAGAGATTGCCCCGAGCATTTGTACAGGTACGGTGACCGCCCCCAAGGGTGACCGAGAAACTTTTGGGCTGCCGATGGCCACCCGAGAGCCGGTCAAAGCCGCTCGACTGAGCCAGCTCTCGTGATGCCAAGTTCGAGGCCATCGGTGCCGATATGCGACCCGACGAACCGCTACCACGACCACCACCTGCGACCACCATACCTGCGAGGTGAGCACTACCAACGCCCGCGGGCACCTCCCAAACCAAGCCCAGCCGCGCCTACCCGAAGCGCAAGCTCTGATCCTCCCCAGGCTCCGAACAAGCCCGCCTGAACACAAACCCTAGATCTGGCCCATCCCCAAAGCGTGTTCGGCGGCGTCCGCCCAGCCCCGCGCACCGTCGGCCAGATCCAGAAGAAGGTGGGATGCAACCACCACATCGCGCCACTAGCGCCGCCACCATCCCGAACCGCCGCAGCCCCCGCAGAAGTCGCCCTCAGCCCGCGCCGCCCCGCAAGCCAGACCGGCAAGGCCGCCGCCGCCAGATCTGACGTCCGCCGCCCAGACCCGTCGCTGCCCCACTAGGCCCGCGCCGGGCGCGTAGCTGTCGCCGCTCCCCCGAACCGGCCCCGCCACCACCACCACCGAGCCACCGCGACCACCACTGTGATGCGCCGACGCCGGCATGGCAGCCACCACGACGCTCCCTTGGTCCTGAACGAACCAGGACAGGCAGGGCCTCGCCCCACACCGGCCCGACCGCCGAGGATCACCGGCGAGGGGCCCGTAGCCCCCGCGGCCGCCACAGACCAAATTTGTCCGTGCCAGATCCGTTTGTCGCCACCACCATGGGGAACCTCCACGTAGGGCCAGGCGGCCACGGATCCGCCGCCAACCATACGCACGAGCGACAGCACCGCCCGTACGCGCGAGCGTCGCCGCCTGGAGAAGAAGCCCGCGCCAGCCGACTCCTAAGCGGGGGGAGAGAGACCCTGCCGGTGCCGATCGAGCTTTGCCCGGCGGCGCGCACCGGGGGCGGCAAGGGGGAGGGGGGAGGGGAGCTGGGAGGAGAATAAGGGCTAGCCGCCGCTGTCGCAGCAGGGACGACTCGCTTGGGCTCGGGTCATCCCTATCCTAGACAATTGGGAGGACTTTGTTATAGGGAAAGCATGGAACATTAATGAAACTTTGGACCATGGGGCAACTAAGGATGTGTTTGGTAACTTGCACGCTCGCTATGCTAATCTCAATCCAAATGCGCCCGTAGCCATGCTGAATGAAAAATTTCTAAGTAGAGGTTCGCGAGTCAGAATGCATACTCTAACCCTCTAATCTCTCGAGCGTCTAATAATAATAATAATAATAATAATAATAATGCATACTAGCTTTTAAAATGGTAGAATGAGTCAGCGTTCTGTGTGTTAATACACACCAGTATTTTGGTGTCCTAACTAGTTTTTGTGGTTGGAAAGGACTAGCTTCCAAGCTGATGACATTTATTTTAAAACCAATTTTGAAACTTTTTAACGTCACTACTCTCAGATGGGGCATCCAAATCAACATATGTTTCATAATTGTCTTTGCCTTCCAGAATATCTTTGAGCCCGAGTTTTTATTTGATGTGTTTTGATGACTTATTTCCTTACTGCATTTCTAAACTAGCCTTTACTGTGGTTTTTACTGCATTTTTAGACTACCATGTACCTGTTATTATTGAATTTTTGTACTGTATTTTCTCACTATTTTGATCCATGTTTCTGCAAGGCATATTTCTATTATTTTTTATTGCATAACACAATAATTTCCATTGTTTTTTTGTGCCATTTTCAATTACTATTTGAAGAAAGAAAGAAAGACACTACAACCATCCATCGGGATGAGAGGGAGATGGTCGATGAGGAAAGGAAGTAAATGACACGAGGCCAAAGTTGTAGACAAGAATACTATGGCCAAGGTGCAAGAATGACTCCCGGAAAATACGCCCCACGGGCGGAAAAGAAGATCGAGGCGATTGAGAAGGCGGCTGTAGAGAAAGTGGTGGAAATGCTGACTACCGACGAAAGATCAGTGACAACAACGATCACGGAGAACAGCATCAAGGGGGATCAATCGGACACAAGGTATGTCTCCCCAGATCCTTTTGGTATGCGGGAGGCGTGGAATAGAACTAGGAAGGCGATCAACGAAAGAGAGAGGAAACTTTCTGAACTAAGAAGGAATGTGATCAGAGAGGGGATTAGTCAAAGGAAAGGGATTGGGGTCGAGATGTCAAAGATCAAAGCCAAATTGATAGCCATGAGAGAGGAGTTGCATGATCCCCACAGGGAAAGCAACCTCGGGTGGTGTCAAGGAAGGGGAAACAAATCACAAGATCGGCAATCCGAGGAAGGGGAGATCAGATCGCATTCACAAGCGTATGATTTACTACCTATAGGAGGCGATCCGGATCATAACTCAGCAAATTGTCCAACGTATATTGAGGGATTGCATCGGACACAGCCGGGGTATAAGACCCCAAGGAAGGGAGTAGAAACACCAGAAACCACAACACCCTGTGATCCACTTCGACCAAAAACCTCTGCTCTAGAGATGGCGAACTAGGCCGACCGGAAGATGAAGGCGAAGATGGTAGAGGAGGAAGATGTGGGATCCAATGGAGTGGGGAAAAACTGCAACAAGATCATGCTGAAGGGCAGCTCTTCCGTCTCCATAGGGGAGGGGGACATGGACATGGAGAACCATGATGTGGTCGTCCTTGACCTGTCAAAGGCTCGGGTAGCGATGAACACAAGGTGGCTGGCGGTGGGTTTGTTCTTCTCCATGCAGGCCTTCAGTGCAGAGGGAATGTTCAAGGAACTCAAGGAAAAGTGGGGGCTGAGGGGGAAGATGGACTACTCTCAAGTGAAGAACAACCGGTATATGTTGGAATTTGAGAGAGAAGGTGACAGAAGGTTCATCCTGAGCAACGAGCCCTGGACACACAAAGGAGATGCTTTCTTGATGGTGCAGTTTGATGGAAACATGGATGCCCGTCGTGTGGACATCAAGAGGATGCCCATTTGGGAGAGGATTTATGATGTCCCCCCTGTCATGCTATCCAGGTAAATCGGTGAACAGCTGGGTGCTGTGCTTGGAGAGGTGCTGGAGGTGGACCCTGACAAGAATGGTAAAATCTGGAATGAGTTCATAAGGGTGAGGATTAATCACAACATCGACAAACCACTGGTAAGATCAATAAAAACCAAAGAGTTAGTTGCTAGTGGAACTGATGATAGGGATCTTCATATCCTTGAGGTGAAGTATGAAAGAGCACCTCATTTTTGTGCTTAGTGTGGTATTGATAGGACATGGACAACGCGACTGTAAGCTTCCGGTGAACCTCCAAAAGATGAGGTTCGCGGCAGCGATGCGGGCATCTCCTTTTAAAAAGAGCAATAAGAAGGGGGGATTTATAACCCAAATAGCTAGTAGTGCTAGGAGGTTCCTGCAGTTCGGGCAAGAAACTGGAGGCCATGGCTCAGATGTGAAGTACAACCAGGACTGGAGGGTGCAAGATGGAACTGCAGCAGATGTCCTGAATGATCCTGTGGTGCAGGTTGCGATTGCTGCAGTCAGCGCCATACAAGTGCGTGGAGGAGCCACCCCGACCCAGGAAAACCAGGAGGCGAGAGCTGAGGAGATGAGTCATGCGTATTCTCATGGGTTCGAGCCCGGATTTATGGATGCCAAGGAAGACGAGGATCCATAGAAGCATAAAACCATGAATAAGCAAGGTGAGGTGGCCACTGTCCTTGGGAAGAGGGTTACCCAGGGAGAAGAAGAAGAGCTGGCACATGTAACAAACAAAGAAGCTGAAGGATCTGACCAGAACAAGAAGGCGAAGGGCGATGATCAGGCAACGGAAAGGGCTGAGGTGGAAGATGGTGGCAAGATGGAAGCAATCGGGCTTGGGGCTCCCGATCAACTGGTGGGCACTAATGAGGGTGCCCACCAGGAGCCATGACGCTCCTAAGCTGGAACTGCCAGGGAATTGGGCAACCCCGGACAGTTCGAGAGCTTGAGTGCTTAGTGCACATGTTCAAGCCTAAACCGGTGTTCTTATATGAAACACGGCAGAGAGACAACTACGTTAATAACCTGAGATGGACACTAGGTCTCCGACATTGTATCAAGCATGATGGCATAGGTAAAAGTGTTGGCATTGCTTTATTTTATGATGAGAGTGTGGAAATAAAAGAGCTTGCCGTTGGCCTCAGGTACATTGATGTGTTAGTTCGTCTCAGTTCAGAGGGTTTATTGTGGAGAGGAAATTTTGTGTATGGGGAACCGAGAGCCCAAGATCGTCACTTAATGTGGGATCTGTTGAGGAGGATCAGACCAAATGCAACAGAACCATGGCTTGTCATTGGGGAGTTTAATGAGACAATGTGGCAAAGTGAACATAACTTGAGAGCTAAAAGATCCGAAAGCAATATGGCAAGCTTCAGAAAAGTTCTATCAGATTGTGATCTACATGACCTGGGTTTTAGAGGACTAATATGGACATATGATAATAAACAGAAAGGGCGGAAGAACGTGAAGGCAAGGATTGATAGGGAAGTGGCGTCGACAGGATGGAGTGATTACTTCCGTGAGGCGTCCCTTGAGCATGTTACCTCGGCCAGGTCAGACCATGTGCCTATCCTTCTGCGGTTTGGAAGTAGAAAAGAATGGAGGGCGGTTAAAAGAAATTTCAGATATGAAGCTACGTGGGAGAGAGTGGACTCCCTCTCTGAAACTATCAACTCTGCATGGAACATGGAAGGGTCTGTCAGCTCGCTCTCAGGCGTGGTGGAAAAATTAAAACACATGCAATATGAGCTCCATCGGTGGGCTAGGCGGGATGTCTGCTCTTTACAGAATAAAATAAGATTGCTCAGGAATAAACTAAAGACCTTATGGAATCTTAACCCGACAGCCCACAGGGAACATGCAATCAAGATAGCGTCGAGGGAGCTAGATGAACTCCTGCTGCGAGAATAACTGATGTGGAGACAGAGATCTCGAATGACTTGGTTAAAGGAGGGAGATAAAAAACGGAGGTCTCCCATCGGAAAGCGAACTTGATAAGGAATAAAAACAAGATTGAGAAGGTAGCTAAAATGAAAGGAAGTGTGGCTGTAGAAAAGAGTGAAATCCACTCTGAAATCAATTCTTTCTTCCAGGAGCTATACCTCAGAGATAAGGACGTGGAACCAAGTGAGCTGCTGGACATCACGACGGAAAAGATCAACATTGAGGCAAATGAATCCCTCACCAAGCCGATCACAGAAGAGGAAATAGAAAGGTCCCTATTTCAAATTGGACCCCTCAAAGCCCCAGGACCTGATGGATTCCCAGCCCGGTTTTTCCAGAAAAACTGGGAATGTCTCAAGAAGGATGTCACCACGGCAGTACTAAAATTCTTTGAAGATGGCATAATGCCCGTTGGGGAGAATGACACAATCATTGTGTTAATCCCGAAAGGAACAAACCCCAAGAGCATCAAAGATTACCGTCCAATTAGCCTCTGCAATGTCATCTACAAAATCATCTCCAAGGTGCTGGTTAATCGTATGAGGCCACATCTAAGTGATGTCATATAGGAAACTCAAAGTGCTTTCATCCCGGGCCGAATGATAACAGATAATGCCTTCATAGCATTTGAATGTTTTCATAAAATCCAACACAGCAAGAATCCCAGAGATAACCACTGTGCTTATAAGTTGGACTTGGCGAAGGCCTATGACAGAGTTGACTAGAGCTTTCTAGAAGGAGTCATGCTGAAATTGGGTTTCTGCCGTAAATGGGTAAACTGTATCATGTCTTGTGTGACCTCGGTGACTTTCTTTGTCAAATGCAATGGAGAGTTGCTGGAGAGCTTCAAACCGACGAGAGGGCTCGGGCAAGGGGACCCATTAAGCCCGTACCTCTTTCTTTTTGTGGCGGATGGCCTAGTTAATGCCCTGAATAAGGAAGTGGATGCGAGATCCATAAGCCCAATTAAATTTGCTAGAAGTAGCCCAGGAATCTCTAATCTTCTGTTCGCGGACAACAGTCTATTATTTTTTAAAGCGGACAAGGAACAAGAAGAGAGTGTTAAGAAAGTTTAGATTTGTTACAAAAGAGCTCTGGGCAGCTGCTGAGCGAAAGAAAATGTTCCCTCTTATTCAGTGAAGCTTGTTTGCCCCAAACCAGAGAGGAGATTAAGGAAATCTTAGGCGTGGATCCAGCTCCTTTGAAAGCAAATACCTGGGCCTCCCCACACCGGAGGGCCGTATGAAAAATGGTAGGTTTCATCCAATCCTGGATAAATTTGGGAAAAGATGCAATGACTGGAATGAAAAGTTCATGTCACAAGCTGCTAAAGAGGTCCATATTAAGTCAGTTTGTCCAGGCCCTGCCGACTTATGTTATGGGAGTCTTCAAGCTAAGCTCTGGTTTCTGCGACAAGGTATGAAAAACTGATCAGAGACTTTTGTTGGGGGGACAAAAATGACAAACGCAAAGTCCACTGGATGTCCTGGGAGGACCTAACTAAGGCTAAACGGAATGGAGGAATAGGACTGAGGGATATGCAACATTTCAACCAAGCCTTACTTGCGAGACAGGGTTGGATAATGTTGCAAAACCCAGACAACCTATGTGCAAGAGTGCCTAAATCCAAATATTTCCCCAACGGAAATCTCTTGGATACGGTGCTCGCCTCGGACGCCTTCCCGTCCTGGAGAGGAATTGAACATGGGATTGATCTCCTGAAGAAAGGGCTGGTCTGGAGAGTAGGAGATGGAAAGACAATCAATATTTAAAGGGATCAATGGATCCCTAGATCCGAAGGCCTCCGTCCAGCGGCTTTGAAGAGAAGATCAAGATTGCGCTGGGTGAATCAACTTATGCTACAAGATCGAAAAGAATGGAACACAAATCTGATCCATCAGATTTTCGAGACATTTGATGCTGAAGTGACCTGTGGCATAAAAATCCCCTCAGCTTATGTAAATGATCAAATTGCCTGGCACTATGAAAAATCTGGCAGGTTCATGGTTAAAAGTGCCTACAAACTGGCAGCCTCTCTAGCCCGAAACACCAAGTCCATTGCTTCATCATCCCACAATCAACCAGGGGAAAGAGTGATATGGGACAATATCTGGAAGACGGATGTACCCGGGAAAATCAAAATCCATAGCTGGCGCAGAGCCACAAACACTCTCTCTACTTAGAAAAATGTCTGCAAAAGAACCCTAGCGGTTGACAGTACTTGTGATATTTGTGGGACAGAGGATGAAAATGAATACCAAGCTATAGTGGCATGTACCCGTAGCAAAGCCCTTCGAGATGCTATGTGCAGACACTGGCAGCTGCCTGGGGAAGAAGCCTTTACCTACACTGGAGTCGATTGGCTGCAAATTCTTCTAGCCAAGGTGGAAGATCCTATGAGAACTAAGATACTCCTTATTTTCTGGCAAGCTTGGCACTTGAGGAACAATGTCATCCATGGCGATGGAAAAGAAACAGTGGCATGTGCTGTTGATTTCCTGAGGAAATATGATGAGGACTTGAGCAATCTTGAGGACGGGGATGGATCAGGTAAAAGGAAATTGAATTCCAGCCTGTTTGCTGAGACGACTGCAAGTTGGAAACAAACCCCCTCCAAAACCTGGACTGCACCTCCTGTTGGGTGTGTGAAAATCAACTGTGATGCTTCTTTTAGTCCGTCTACCGGCGAGACAGCCAAGGGGGCAGTTTCTAGGGACCACCTGGGACAAGTTTTCCTATTGGTGTGCAGGCAGATTACCAAATGTTCTTCAATCTAAGAAGTCGAAGCCATGGCGGCCCTTATTGGGATGCAGGAACTAATCAAGGTTTATAATGGCCCAGTAATCCTCGAGGTTGACAACTCCACTGTTGGTACAACCATCCAGCACCCAAAAATCCTGCTATCACCCTGCTACACAGTCCTAACGGATCTGCTGAACACTATGTCAAAGGCCTGGAGCGTCGAGGTGATGGTGATCAGTAGGAATTGCAACAAGCTCGCCCATGAGCTGGCGGCGATGGGTAAGAGGGGGATTGCTATCACCCTCTTAGGAAAGGTGCCTGAAGCTTTAAAAATGTCGTGGAACTCTGAATGCCCTCATCCTAGAAACATCTGATTCTTATTGTATCTAAAAAAAAGACACTAGTAGTACTAGTGCACACTCTCATGCTCATTGTCATGGCGTGTTTTTCAGCACACCAAGACAATTATCATCATCGATTATGAAAAACTAGATCAGAAGGGCCATACATGTAAACACACCAACTAAATTAAGGAAAATCCGTCAGAGATCAACATCAAACCGTTGGAGACCAAATGTCGAGTGACCCAAAAAGATTTACCGATGACACACCTCCATGTCCCTTTCCTTGGCGCAAGGATCAACACCGGAGCAGGGATATGGTAGGATGGATTGTATTCTTAATTACTCTGGGATGTTGGGGTTTCGTAATGCCTGGCATTTGGCCCTCCCTCCTAATATGATGCGACCTTGCGGGCGTTGTTTGCCATGATATTGCATGTGTTTCTATCTATCGGGTGGCCCATTTGACTAACCTCGACAACTGAGCTGGTGACAAGAGCGGTCGAATGGATAACCATTGTATGGTTGCTAACCTTTTTCCATTCTTAAGTGGCTTTTTATTATTTCAATTTAACATTTAATTAAATCTTTCAGTATTTCTAAAAGGTATTTAGTGTATTTGTAAACAAATGATCGTGTATCTTGGAAATTTTGTGACTATTATGTAATTTGTAAGAAGGTGCTCACATGTTTTAGAAAATCTTAATATAATTTTAAAAATAGCATGTATTTAATCCTCAAATAATTTTAAAAAATTCATCGATTTTTAAAATAGTTCATTTTTCTGAAATAATTTTAAAATAAAATGTTTGAAATTATGAAAAGACAATGCAGTGAAAAAGAAGATGAAAATAGTATCATGATTTTTTTTGAAAGAAATGTAGAGACCAATGTAAAATTAGATAAAGAAGTTATATAAAATTAAAGACACAAATGTTGTGAAAGAAAAAACAAATAATTGAATAAAAAATGGTGGTTTGTTATGGAAGGACAATGTGGTGAGGAAGAAGATAAAAATGATTGAATGATTTTTCTAAGAAGAAAGAAGCATAGTCTAGTGTAGAATGAGATAGACAAATTAAATATATTTTTAAAAACAAAAAAGAGGTAAGAGACAAAATTCCTGAATAAAAATTTGTTAGTTATGAAATGATTGATTAGAGAAAAATGAAAACGGTTGAATAAAAGATGAAAAAAGATTGAATAAAAAAACATAGTACATTGTAGAATGAGATAGAGAAGTTATATATGTTTTGAGTAAAACTATGATGAATGAGAAAAATGGTACAATGAAAAAAAACATGATTCATGAAATTATCGGTTGAAGTTTTTTGGAAATGATTGAATGAAAATAAGCATAGTACCTTGTAGAAGCGATTGAGAAGTTATATTTATTCTGAGAACAAATACAACAAATGTGAAAAAATGGTTGAATGGAAAAAAACAACGATATATGAAATGATTGCTTGGGAATGGTGAAAATGGTTGAATAAAAATGGTGGTTTTTATGGAAGGACAACGCGTCAGAATGGGCCCATGGTGCGTTCCTCCCGCCGTTGGAAGCGGGCATTAAACGTTGCTATGTGAAGCCTGCTTAACGATGTGGCTGCTATAAAATAGAAAAATGGTTGAATGGAAATAATTAAAGAAAGACAATTTACGAAATGATCGATTGAATAAAAAATAAAAAATGGTGGTTTGTTATGGTAAGTTATGTGATACAATAGAGATTTCCCTACATAAGTAATGGTAAGTTATGTGTTCATGATGATCTCTTTGAGATACCTTGTGTTTGATGCTCAGGTGAGCTTGCTCAGTTTTCATCTATTCAACTTATGTTGCAGTTTGCAATGTGTGCTACACATGTTCACCATATTAGAAGTTTTAATTACACATGCAATTAGATCATGTGCTCACCAGCAACACAACCAAGCACATGAATACCTTCTAGTTTGTAACTTTCACGATCTTTTTGTGAATTTCCAACATGTTCACAAATTTTAAAATACATTTGTGAGTGTATATAATGTTCCTATATTGGTAAAAATACATTTATGAATTCCAAAAAATGTTCATGAATTTTTTATTTGTTTGTGATTTTTTTAAATGATAATTGTTTTTAATAAAGTAAGCACGTTTTAAAAAATTACACGTTTAGAAAATCTTCATGGTTTTAGAAAAAAAGTTCGCGGTTTTGAATTAAAAAATGTAACTCAGATGATCCTGAAACCTATGCAGATGACATTCCAATGTGAAATAAGATAGAGAACTTATATACATTTTAATAAAATAAATATGGTGAAAAATAAGATTAAATGATTGAATAAAGAAAAAATCGATGAGAAAAGGATGTAAATATTGAATGAAAAAAATCAGAGTCTAGTGTAAAATGAGATGGAGAAGTTGCATACATTTTAAGAAAACAAATACGCTTAAAAAGAAGATGAATATGGTTGAATGATTTTTTTAAGCATAGTTCAGTGTAAAATGAGATAGAGAAGTTATATACATTTTTGGAGATACATACGGTAAAAGGTTGAACAGACAAAATTGAAAAATGGTAATAGAATGATGAAATGGTTGAATAAATAAATTCAGATACCAATATGAAATGAGATTGGAAGTTATATAGACCATCCAATCCATATCAATTGTCCCTGAAATGAATGTATCAAGATGTAATCAAATACTAGATACATCCGTTTGAGCGACAACTTACGTGGATCAAAGGGAGCACATTCTAAGAAAATAAATATTGTAAAAAATAAGATGAAAATGGTGGAATGAAAAAAACTATGACAAAAAGATGAAAATGGTTGCATGATCGTTAAAAAAAATCAAGAGTCCAGTGTAAAATGAGAAGTTATTTTAAGGAATCAATTACAATGAAAAATAAGACAAAAATGTTTGAATGATTTTTTTTGAAAGAAAAGCAAAGTCCAATGTAAAATGAGATAGAGATATTATATACATTTTGAGAAACAAATATGTTGAACAAAATATGGTTGAATGAAAAAATGGCAGTTTATTATGGAAGGACAGTGTAGAATAAGATATACTACCTCTGTGCCCTTTTATATGTCATTTTAACATTTTCAAACACAGACACACGGCAATTCAAACTGAATTAGCTATAACGTCATATAAAACGAAACGGAGGGAGTAGAAGTTATATATATGATGATTGAGAAAACTGCTTGAATGAAAAAAAACAAAGAATAATGGTTTATTATTATAGGACAATGGTAGAATGAAAGGAAAAATAAAAATGATGGTTTGTTATGGAAGGACAATGCGCCAGATCGGGCCCATGGTGCAGCAGCCTGTTATCATTCCACCGTTGGAAGCGGGCAGTAAACGCTGCTCTGTGAAACCAGCCTAACGCGGTGCCTGCCACTTCAGGGTTGGAACGGGCAGGCCGGTTACACAACAAGCCCAGGCACAGAGTCCGCACCAAACATCCACACCACCTTGATGCCCCCACATGGGTCAAATGCTCAGGCTACCGAGCTCGGCGACTATACTCCTCCAGCCGAGTATTTAAGCTGGTGTGACTCCTCGGAAACTAGCGAGGTGGGACTAAAAAGTCTGGAACGGAACATGGCTGATGACGTGGGACGCCTTCGACCGCTCGATCTCAAAAAAAAAACCGCTGGACACCGCGCCCGCTTTGCTGCCGCGCGTTGACGTCTCCGATCCCCGGGCCTTATCCATGCACGCGCGCTAGCTCAAACCCCAAGCACTGCACCGGCCGGCGCTCCAACCTTCGCCGCCGGCGACCGCGGCCAGCTCGACGGAGATGGACTGCTGCGCCTGAGCCAAGCCAATCAAGCTCTCTCACTCACCGCACGGAGCAGATGCCTCTCGCCGGCATTGCCCTCGCGCCTCTCCTCGTCTCCCCTCTGTCGCCTCCATCTCCCCGCGGCAGCGTTGCCGTCGCTGCAGAGGCCGCGAGCAGGCGCCGCGCGCTCCGGCGAGTGCGGTGCTCGGCCGCAGCGGCGTCCGGAGGAGGAGGAGTCGGGGACGCCGGCGAGCTGTCCCGCGCGACTCTGCTCTGGAGGGCGGCCAAGCTTGTGCCACTCACCGTGAGCCCTTTGCAACTGCGAATTCCTTACGCATTTACTTGCAAGATTGCACAACATTTGGCGGTATGCAACGATGAAAGATGGCCTAACACATTTGCATCGCCGATGGCTTTGTAGGTGGGGAGTGTTAGATTGATCTCTCCCGTTCCAGTCCAACGACCCGACGGACCCCTTGACTCGCGCCCTGATCGGGGGCGCCCAACCCTTTATGGTTGGTGGGACCCTGTCACACTGCGTATATAAAGATGTGGGGGCCGGCTGCACAAGGTACGAGGTTCACCTGCGCCGCACACCCCACCGACACACTAAACTCGATTTAGGTTTTGCGCAGCAGTGACGGGAAGCTCCGCCGCCACCACTGCCCCCTCCGTCCCGTCCTCGTCCTCACCATGGACGACTCCTCGTCCTCGTCAAGCAAGGGACAAGGTACCTCTCCCTCTTCAATCTCGATCTGGATACGCAAAACATAGCAAGTACCGGTTTGATCTACCCTAGTCGATCTAGATGATCTAACAATGGTATTAGAGCTGCCTACGTGTAGATTTTTTCGGTACAAAGGAAAGAAATTTGAGAACCCCAATCACAGAAAGGGGGCAAAGAAAATCTCACCGGAGCAGGGCCTAGGCCTCGCCGGAAAAGAGCGCCGCCGTTGTGGCCGCGCCGTTCCTCTCGATCCCGACGCGCATCGGCATGCCGAGGCGTCGGGAAGAAGAACTCAACCCCAGCGGGGCAAAGGGCATCGCAGCCAAGCCGCTCGATGGCGACGTGCTCACCTGCAAGGAGAACACGCACACCGGCGAAGGGGATGGCGACGGTGTCACGTCTTCGTCCATCACGCGCGCAAAGGAAGGCAGCCCGCAGCGGTCGCCGTCGGCGAGCAGCGCGAGCGCGGGACGCGTGTGCGGGGTGGAACAGAAGGGAAAGAAAGCAAAGAGGGGCTTACCCCGCGGGCTTTTGCCGGCCGCCGTAGTGCGGTCAGAGGAGCGCCGATGGCGTCTCGCCGGCGGCAAAGCGGCGCAAGGGGGCGGAGCTGAGCGGGGGCGGAGTGAGCCGCTAGGGTTGGGGGGTGCGGCGCCCGCTGGTTTTACTCCAGCGAGGAGCCCGGGCGTTCGTCCGATCGGATGGACGACCTGGATCCCCTCCAGCCCCCCCCCCCCCACGCAGGCTACGGGCTCACTGGGCCATAGGCCGCACCGCGGACTAGCCAGGTTGCAAGCCAAACGGGCCGATTCGGCCAACAGACATTAAAAAAAACAGAAGCTTGTTTATCAGTTTTTTGTTTTTTGGGGCGATTTGCAAAGAGTTTTTTATATATATATATTCAAATTATCTAACGAAATTTGTTTAGAAAATATAAAAGAAAATTAAAATTATAAAGTACATGAATTTTAATTCATGTTTTTCCGCTGCAAATAGATAAAAGTGCTCTTTTTTCTTTAAGAGTAAAAAGTGAATAAAAGTTAGAATTAATTTAAAAGAGCATGTTAAAGTAATTATAGAGAAAAAAATATGGTTCTGTTATTTTATGACTAACGTTATTAATAACATAATCATAATTTAATGTGGTTATATGTGCATTTATTTCTATTTTTTGCCCAACGGTGATATAGTTTTAATTGCACCAATAGTTGTATGCCCTAATTTTGACCAACGTTGGATTATTGCATGCAATTGTTGTTACGTTCTCACTTAATTGTGGTTTTCAGGAGGGTTCTACTTGATGAGTTTCATCAAAGAGGTCCCAACCCTCCGTGGTGATAACTACACCGAGTGGAGAAAGAAGGTGTACTTTGCATTTGTCTGTGCTGAGGTTGACTGGGTTGTGGAGACCTCACAGCCGGTCAAACCTACAGAGCCAATCAGAGATGCTAAGGACACTGATGTAACATGGGAGAAAAAAAAAGGGACTATGCTCCGTTCGAGATGTCATACACTCTCGAGAACACAAAGTGGCTCGCCGCCAATAAGAAATGCATGGCATTTATAAAGAATACAATTGACTCACACATTGTGTGTTCAATTCCAGAGTGTGTTTCCGCAGGGGAGCTCCTTGAAAAGATAAAGAGTCAGTTCACTGGTTCTTCAAAGATTTATGCCACCCAACTGGTCAAGCAACTGCTGTCTGAAAAGTACACCGGGGGTGGACATGGAATAAGGGAGCACATCCTTCGGATGAGCAATATGGCTGCAAAGTTAAAGCCAATGGATGATGACCTGGAACTTAAGCCAGCACTCATTGTCCATCTGGTCATGGCTTCATTGCCAAAAGAATTTGAAACTTTTGTTGTAAACTACAACTTCCAGCTAGAGCGGTGGGACATAGAAAAGACCATAGCCATGTGCATACAAGAGGAGGAAAGAATAAAATCCTCATATGGTGGTTCTCTGAACTATGTGAGGGAAAACAAGAAAAAGAACCAGAACTATGGTTCCCCCTCAAAACCACATGGAAAAGCTCCCATGCCCTATGAGCATCACATAGTTCCCCCTCAAAACCACATGGAAAAGCTCCCATGCCCTATCAGCATCAGCAGAAGTCTTTCCCAGTGGACAAAGACACTTGTCTCCACTGTAAGAAGCCTGGGCATTACAAGAAAGACTTCCCTGATTGATTAAAGTCCATAATGGCCAAGAAAGGTAACAACATTGTTTCCTTTGTAAATGAATCCTTGTATACACAGTTTTCGAAATCTACTTGGTGGATTGACTCAGGTGCAACTGTTCATGTTGCAAATTCATTACAGGGATTCCATTCGACGAGGACTATTCAAAGAAGAGAAAGACGCATTGAAGTTGCGAATGGAGTTCAAGCAGACATTGAAGCTATCGGCGACGTCTCCCTAGAACTAGCTAATGGCTTCAAGCTTGTGCTTAAAGATGTATTATACGTTCCTTCTTTGCATAGAAACTTGATTAGTGTGTCTCGTTTGGACAAATGTTACTATGAATGCTATTTTGGACATGGAAAATGTGCCATATGGTTTAATAATTCTCATGTGGGTGTTGCTTTCCTTCACAATGAGCTTTATTTGTTATCACTATGTGAAAAAGTGCATTCTGTGTGTAATGTGAATGAGCATGTTTCCGCGTCGAACAAAGAACAAAAGAAAAGAAAGAGAACTCACGACTCATCGAAATTATGGCACTGTCGTTTGAGCCATATTTCGAGGGGGAGAATAGAAAGACTAGTTAAAATGAAATTCTTCCTCCATTAGAGTTCTCGGACTTAGAACAATGCATAGACTGCATTAAAGGAAAGTATGTGAAACAAATCAAAAAGGGTGCAAATCGAAGCACAACAACACTAGAAATCATTCACACCGACATTTTTGGACCATTTCCTGTGAAAAGTGTGGATGGCTATGACTCGTTCATAACATTCACAGATGATTACTCCCGATATAGTTATATTTATCCAATCAAAGAAAGAAATGAAGCGTTGGATAAATTTAAGATATTCAAAGCTGAAGTAGAAAATCAACATGATAAAAGAATAAAGATAGTCAAATCTGACCGGGGGGGAGTACTACGGTCGGCACACTCCATATGGCCAAGTCCCTGGACCTTTTGCAAGGTTCTTACAGGAGACTGGCATAGTAGCCCAGTACTCAATGCCGGGCGAGCCTCAGCAAAATGGAGTAGCTGAAAGGCGCAACCGTACACTTATGAATATGGTGCGCAGCATGATGAGTTACTCCACGTTACCATTGGGATTATGGATGGAGGCGCTTAAAACCGCCATTCACATTCTCAATAGAGTACCAAGAAAGTCGGTGCCCAAAACACCGTACGAGTTGTGGACAGGAAGAGTACCCTCCCTACAACACTTTAGGGTGTGGGGGAGCCCAGCTGAGGCCAAAGTATTTAATCCAAATATTGCAAAGTTAGATCCAAAAACAATGAGTTGCCATTTCATTGGCTATCCTGATAGATCAAAAGGTTTTCGTTTCTATTGTCCAGACAGATACACAAAGTTTATAGAAACGAGGCATGCAATCTTCTTAGAGGACGAAATGATGAGGGGAGCATGGTAGCTCGGAAAATTGATCTTGAGGAGAAGAGGGTGCAAGCACCTAATCCGACGATTCAGGAGCCATTTTTCTCACTACCTGTTGTACTTGCATGGACAATCCCCGAGGTTGTGGTGCAAGCACCTGCTGTAACTCCACCCGTGCCAACTATGGGTGAAGATCCGGAACCTGTCCATCAGGAGCCGACTGAACCCGTTGTTGAGCATGAAAGGGAGATGCAGCAGCCACCTTTAGAAGATGTGCCAGAGAATGAGGCTCTTAGAAGGTCTAAAAGACCTAAAAAGTCAGCTATTTCCTCCGATTATAAAGTTTATAATACATAAATAGTTCATATGGACAATGATCCCACTTCATATGAAGAAGCCATGAGAAGCCCTCACTCATCGCAGTGGCAGCAGGAAATGGAAGACGAGATGAAATCGATGAGTTCCAACGATGTTTGGGACTTAGAAAATATTCCTAAGGGAGCCAAAACAGTAGGTTGTAAATGGGTCTACAAAACTAAATATGACTCTAATGGGAATATAGAAAAGTATAAAGCACGACTTGTGGCAAAAGGATTTACACAAAGAGAAGGGATAGATTACAATGAGAAATTTTCTCCAGTCTCATGTAAGGATTCCTTCAGAATCATAATGGCACTAGTTGCATATTTTGATTTAGAGCTACATCAAATGGATGTAAAGACGGCATTTCTAAACAGGGATTTAGAAGAAAATGTTTACAAGAAACAACCCAAGGGTTTTATCATGAAAGGCAAGGAAGAAATGGGATGCCGCCTAAAGAAATCCATTTATGGATTAAAACAAGCCTCTAGACAGTGGTATCTAAAGTTTAATGAGACCATTAAAAGATTTGGATTTAAAGAGAATGTTGAGGATAATTGCGTTTATGCAAAGTTTAAAAATGGAAAATATATTTTCCTAATCTTGTATGTGGATGATATCTTGCTTGCAAGCAGTGATGTTAGTCTACTTCAAGAAACAAAGAAGTTCTTATCCTCAAACTTTGACATGAAAGATCTTGGTGAAGCATCATATGTTTTGGGCATAGAAATTCACCGAGATAGGAAGGACTATCACAGAAGGCATATTTAGAAAAGGTTCTTAAAAAGTATAATATGCATACGAGTAACGCCACTCCTGCTCCTATAGTCAAGGGCGACAGTTTTGGGAAATTTCAATCTCCCAAGAACCAGTACGAGATCGATCAAATGAAAGATAAACCATATGCTTCGGTTGTTGGAAGCTTACAGTATGCACAAGTGTGCACTCGCCCTGACTTAGCTTTTTTCACCGGAGTACTCGGTAGATATCAAGAAAATCCAGGCATAGAACACTGGAAGATGGTAAAGAAAGCTTTGCGTTATGTGCAAGGCACAAAAGACCTCATGCTAACATACAAATCTTCTGATTCCCTAGAGATAAAGGGGTATTCAGACGCAGATTTTGCGGGGGATAAAGATGATAGAAAATCCACGTCAGGATGCGTCTTTACTCTCGCTGGAGGGGCTATTTCGTGGAAAAGCTCCAAACAGTCAATAGTTGCATCGTCCACGATGTATGCAGAATTTATAGCATGTTATGAGGCCACGGGGTAGGCGATATGGTTAAAGAAATTTATACCCGACTTGAAAGTGGTAGATTGTATTGACAAACCACTAAAGTTATACTGTGACAACCAGCCCGCAGTATTCTATGCTCACAACAACAAGTCGAGTAATGCTACCAAACCAATAGAAATAAAGTATTATGTCGTGAAAGATAAAATCCAGAATCACACTATAAGTCTCGAGCATATAAGGAAAAATGATATGCTTGCGAATCCGCTTACGAAAGGCTTACCACCCAATGTGTTCAAGGAACACTTAGCCGGCATGGGTTTAAGGGAAAACCTATGATTCCTGGATCATTAGAGGCCCAAAAGAAACAGAATTTGTTTCAAAATAGAGAGGTATGTCGTAGTTGTCTGATTCTATCGGCAATTGAGCTGTGACGATGAAACGTGCTCTATATACTAATCTGTGATGAAACGAGTAAAGTTAAAAAGGAAAGTTGAGATCAAGGGGGAGAATGTTAGATTGATCTCTCCCGTTCCAGTCCAACGACCCGACGGACCCCTTGACTCGCGCCCTGATCGGGGGCGCCCAACCCCTTATGGTTGGTGGGCCCCTGTCACACTGCGTATATAAAGAGGTGGGGGCCGGCTGCACAAGGTACGAGGTTCACCTGCACCGCACACCCCACCGACACACCAAACCCGATCTAGGTTTTGCGCAGCAGTGACGGGAAGCTCCGCCACCACCACTGCCCCCTCCGTCCCGTCCTCGTCCTCACCATGGCTGACTCCTCGTCCTCGTCAAGCAAGGGACAAGGTACCTCTCCCTCTCCAATCTCGATCTGGATACGCAAAACATAGCAAGTACCGGTTTGATCTACCATACGGGGCTGTTCTTTGCCAAACGCTACTTTGGTCTCTTGGCTGCAGCTGTGCTTGTGATCACCTGGCTCAATCTGAGGTAAAATTCAGTAATTCACACACACAAAGATACCACTACAACATCGATCCCTGCATTTTGACAAGTAAAACGATGCTCATATCAAAGGCATTATTCAACCGTTCATTCCTCTGGATTTGCTATAGTATTATTTGTTCTGAATTTTTGACTTACTATATTTTGAATTTACTGCAGCAATGACGTTTATGATTCAGACACCGGCGCGGATAAGAACAAGAAAGAATCTGTTGTCAACATTGTTGGCAGGTATTGCTCGTTTCCGGTGCTAAGTAGTACAGTAACATTCTGAATGTATGCATACCTGTATTTGGAAATGAAACATTTTACAGTGTGATCTGATGTGCAGTCGATCGGTGACACAATATGCTGCAAATGTTTCTCTCCTGCTCGGCTTTGCAGGGCTGTTTTGGGCCTTTGCAGAAGCAGGGGACGTCAGGTTCATCATTTTGGTGCTATCCGCAATTCTGTGTGGTTATGTTTATCAGGTAAAATATTCTGCCCCCTTTTTCTATGAAACCTTTGTGTTTCCTTTGTATCCATATCATGACACAATATATTTGCCTTTTGTGTGATAAACTTTGGGTTTTTGTCTAAAACCTAAGTTCCCTGGATACGGCGTACGAACACTGCGATACATTGATTTTTTCAAAGAGGCGGATAATATATAGAAAATAGTAATTATATGAAAATATGATGGCTTCAGAATACTAATAAGGTGATAGAAACATGAAAAATGCACCATAAGTATGATCATAGTTTCCCGCCAAAATAAATGACCCTACTTCTCTTCAGTGGTTGCACCTACAATTTGAAGCTGCTGAACAGTAGGATCGGTCACATTTGGATTTGGGCACGATCTGATCTCTTTCTTCGATATCTCTTGAGCAAATGTGCTTGAACTCTGTTATAGCCTCCTCTATATTCTTGTGAACAATACTTGCATCTGAATCGAACTCTGTTAAAAAGGTTTGTTGTCTAGACCATTTGCCACATCCTATAATAGCTAGCGTGCCACGAGGTATCCGACAGGTATCACCAAAGTATCTGCATTTATTTATTTATTTATTTGAAAAACATAAAATAGGGGGATACGCATTCGATACCTTTCAAGCAGTATTTGTGTATCTAATATGCCAATATGCCAATACCCTGATATGGCAGTTATCACAAGTATCCGAGTAACCTAGTTTAAAACAAAGCTCGGCGTTTTTTATTTGATTGAAACGGATGCAAAAGACTTGCCTCATTCATTAATTAAGGTGATGGTATATTGTTTTGTTTGGTGTTGTAAGCCTGGCGGTTTTTAGTTTCCACTTACCTTCTGTATTTCAGGATGAACTTGTGTTTTATTGTTTTTCATCTCATCCATATGCTATTTTTGCAGTGTCCGCCGTTCCGATTAAGCTACCGTGGCCTAGGTGAACCGTTGTGTTTTGCTGCATTTGGCCCATTGGCTACGTCAGCTTTCTATTTCTCAAACAGCAGCAGAAGCATTTCAAGGTACACTCTGGAATAACTAGTTCTCAACTGTCAACTATTGATGCGGTGTTCTAAGCATAGCCAACACTGTATAGTCTTAAGAGGCTGAGGCTCCTCGTACCTTAATTTCTCTACAAAAATGTAAGGATCCTTTTATAGCTAAACAGTTTGTCTTGAAAATTTTGGGCTTTGTCAGCGGGACCGTTCTTCTCCCTCTCAGCAAAACAGTGATAGCTTCATCCATTCTTGTTGGGTTGACAACTACCCTGGTACTCTTCTGCAGCCACTGCGGGTACACGTGGACGTGTTCGTGTGTCAACAATCGGTGGGGGCAAATGCGCGTGGGGTGGGGTGACGACTAGGGTTTCCTTCATGGGCACGCGTCGATTGATTCAGCCGAGTTCGTTCTTCGCAGAGAGGAGAGGGGTTTCAAGTGGGTTGCTTCGTGCTTCACATTCCTCTTTCTAATGCAAATATGATCAAAGATACGATGAAAAGTGGTTGATTGAAAAAAAATGGTGATAGAAAGATGAAATGGTTTTAAAGAAATCAGATTCCAATGTGTAATGTGATAGAGAAGTTATATATTCCCTTTGATCTGTATTAGTTGTCGCTGAAATGAATGTATCTAGAAATATTTTAGTGCTACACACACCTATTTCAACTACAATTAATAAAGATCAGAGAGAGTACATTCTAAAAAAATATTTTTGGTGAAAAAGAAGATGAAAATGTTAATTAAAAACTATGTCAGAAAGATGAAAATGATTCAATGATTTTCTTTATAAAAACAAAAGTGTAAAATGAGATAGAGAAGTTATATTCATTTGAAGAAAACAAAAAAATTGTCACAAAAAAATACGGACAAAAAGAAGATGATAATGGTTGAATGAAAAAAAACTAGGGTACATTATAAAATTAAATGGAAAATTTATATAATATCTCCGTTCAGTTCATCGATAATTACTTTGACCGATGGAAGTACTTTTTAAGAAAACAAATACTATTATGTGAACGTGAAATGGTCGAATAAAAAACATTGAGTTCAGTGTGAAATGAGATAGTGAAGCTCTATACATTTAAGTAAACAAATATGGTGAAAGGGACGTTCAAAACGGTTGAATAAAAAATAAAAAATGGTGACACAAAGACGAAATGGTTGAATAGAAAACATATTCCAATGTGAAATGAGATAGAGGAGTTTATACATTTTAAGAAAATAAATATAGCAAAACAGAAGATAAAAATGGTTGAATGACAAAAGATTACAGACAAATGAATGGTTGAATGAAAAAACATCAAAGTCCATTCAAAATGATATAGAGAAGTTATATAAATTTTAAGAAAATAAAAATGGTATAAATAAAACAAATACAGTGAAATGGAACTTGAAAATGGTTGAATGAATAAAAGTAAAAAGACGTGGAGTCCAATGTAAAATGAGATAGAAAAGTTATATACATTATAACAAAAAAATACGGTGAAAAAGAAGAAGAAAATGGTTGAATTGAAAAAATAGTAAAATGGTTGATTTAAAAAAACGATGACAAAAGGATGAAAATGGTTGAATGAAAAAAAATCAGAGTCTACTGTAAAATGAGATAGAGAAGTTGCATAAATTTTAAGAAAACAAAGCAGTTTAACAAAAAAATGTTGAAATAATATGAAATGGTTAAACGGTTTTTCTATAAGCACAATACAGTGTAACATGAGATAGAGAAGTTATATACATTTTAGGGGACACATGCGATGAAAGTTTGAATGAAAAAAAAATCAAGAACGGTGATAGAAGGATCAAATGGTTGAATAGAATAATTTGGGTATCATTGTGAAATGAGATTGAGAAGTGATATAGCCTCTCCAATCCATATTAATTGTCGCTGAAATGTATATTTTAGTTGTATTTCAATGTCAGATACATTTGTTTCAGCGACAACTTATATGCATCGAAGGGAGTAAAATTTAAGAAAATAAATATGGTGGGAAAAAGATGAAAATGGTTTAATGAAAATAAATGATGATAGGAAGATGAAAATGGTTGAATGAAAAAATAAATAAAACAAAACGGTGTCGAGTGTAAAATGACACATAGAAGTTATATACATTTTGAAAAACAAATATGGTTGAATGAAAAAATGTTTGATATTATGAAAAGACAATGCAGTGAAAAAGAAGATAAAAATGGTATAATGATTTTTTTAAATAAAAGTAGTGTCCAATGTAAAATTAGATAAATAAGTTATATACAATTAGATAAACAAATGATGTAAAACAAAAAAATTGATTCAATAAAAAATGGTGATTTGTTATGGAAGGACAATGTGGTGAGGAAGAAGATAAAAATGATTGAATGATTTTTCTAAGAAAAAAGAAGAATAGTCTAGGGTAGAATGAGATAGAGAAGTTATATATATTTTGAAAAAATAACAAGAAGTAAGAGACAAAATGCCTCATTAAAAAAGGTGAGTTATGAAATGGTTGATTAGAGTAAATTGAAAACGGTTGAATAAAAAATAAAAAAAGATTGAATGAAAAAAACATAGTACAGTGTAAAATGAGATTAAAAAAAATTATATATGTTATGAGAAAAAATATGATGAATGAGAAAAATGGTACGATGAAAAAAAACATGATTCATGAAATGATCGGTTGAAAAAATGGAAATGATTGAATGAAAGTTATATATATTCTGAGAACAAATACGAAAAATGTGAAAAATGGTTAAATAAAAAACAAACAGCAATTTTATGAAATGATTGATTGGAAAAGATGAAAATGGTTGAATAAATATGGCGGTTTTGTTATGGAAGGACAACGCGTCAGAATGGGCCCATGGTGCAGCGGCATGTTTTCCTCCCACCGTTGGAAGCGGGCATTAAACGTTGCTATGTGAAGCCAACTTAACGATGTGGCTGTCATAAATGAGAAAATGACTGAATGGAAATAATTAAAGAAAGACAAATTACGAACTGATCGATTGAAGAAAAATTAAAAAATGGTGGTATTTTATGGTAAGTTATGTGCTACATTAATGGTAAGTTATGTATTTATGATGATCTCTTTGAGATACCTTGTGTTTGATGGTCAGGTGAGCTTGCTCAATTTTCATCTATTCAACTTATGTTGCAGTTTGCACTGTGCGCTACGCCTATTCGCCATATTAGAAGTTTTAATGACACATGCAATTAAATCATGTGCCCACCACCAGCACAACCAAGCACACGAATACCTTTTAGTTTTAAAATACATTTGTGAGTGAATATAATGTTCCTACATTGATAAAAATACATTTGTGAATTCCAAAAAATGTTCATGATTTTTTAATTGTTTATGATTTTTTAAATGATAAATTTTTTCATAAAGTTAGCACATTTAGAAAATCTTCATGGCTTTAGAAACAATGTTTGTCGTTTTGAATAAAAAATGTAATTTAGGTGATCCCGAAACCTATGCAGATGAAATTCCAATGTGAAATAAGATAGAATGAAAAATAAGATAAAATGATTTAATGATATGGTGAAAAATAAGATAAAATGATTGAATGAAGAAAAAAGTGATGACAAAAGGTTGTAAATATTGAATGAAAAAAATCAGAGTCTGGTGTAAAATGAGATAGAGAAGTTGCATACATTTTAAGAAAACAAATTCACTTAAAAAGAAGATGAATATGGTTTGAATGGTTTTTTAAAGCATAGTCCAGTGTAAAACGAGATAGAGAAGTTATATACATTTTAGGAGACACATACGGTGAAAGGTTGAATAGACAAAATTGAAAAATGGTAATAGAATGATGAAATGGTTGAATAAATAAATTCAGATACCAATATGAAATGAGATTGGAAGTTATATAGACTCTCCAATCCATATCAATTGTCCCTCAAATGAATGTATCAAGATGTATTCCAATGCTAGGTATATCCGTTTGAGCGATACATGGATCAAAGGGAGCACATTTTAAGAAAATAAATATTGTGAAAAATAATATGAAAATGACTGAATGAAAAAAAAACGATGACAAAAAGATGAAAATGGTCGCATGATCGTTTAAAAAAATCAAGAGTCCAGTGTAAAATGATATAGAGAATTATTTTAAGGAAACAAATACAATGAAAATATTTGAATGATTTTTTTTTGAAAGAAAAGCAAAGTCCAATTTAAATTTAGAGAGATAAGTTATATACAATTTGAGAAACAAATATAGAAATAAAATGGTTGAATGGAAGAGGTAAAAAAATGGTGTTTTGTTATGGAAGAATGATGCGGTGAGAAAAATAGGAAAATGGTTGAATGATTTTTTTAAAAGAATAGTGGTTTATTATTAGAGGACAATGGTAGAATGAAAAATAAAGTAAAAGCAGATTACAATGTAAAATTACACAGAGAAGTTATATACGAGTACATCCTCCATTCATAAATAGATGATGATACGTTTTTATTTTAAGAAACAAATACGATGAAAGGAAAAAGATAAAAAATGGTGGTTTGTTATTGGAAGGACAATGCGCCAGATCGGGCCTATGGTGCAGCAGCCTGTTATCCTCCCACCGTTGGAAGCGGACAGTAAACGCTGCTCTGTGAAACCAGCCTAACGCGGTGCCTGCCACTTCAGGGTCTGAGAGGCCCAAGCTTTCGCCTGGACCACCCAGCCCACTACCAACTTGGAACGGGCAAGCCAGCAAGTTACACAACAAGCCCAGGCGCAGAGTCCGCACTAAACATCCACACCACCTTGATGCCCCCACATGGGTCACAAGCTCGCGTTACTGAGCTCGGCGATTATGCTCCTCCAGCCGAGTATTTAAGCTGGTGCGACTCCCCGGAAACTAGCGAGGTGGGACTAAAAAGTCTGGAACAGAACATGGCTGACGACGTGAAACGCCTTCGACCGCTCGATCTATTAAAAAAAAAAGAACGCTGGACACCCCGCCCGCTTCGCTGCCGCGCGTCGACGTCTCCGATCCCCGAGCCGAGCCTTATCCATGCACGAGCGCTAGCTCAAACCCCAAGCACCGCACCGGCCGGCGATCCAACCTTCGCCGCCGGCGACCGCGGCCATATCGACGGAGATGGACTGCTGCGCCTGAGCCAAGCTAAGCAAGCTCTCTCACTCACCGCCCGGAGCCGATGCCGCTCGCCGGCATTGCCCTCGCGCCTCTCCTCGTCTCCCCTCTCGCGCCTCCCTCTCCCCGCGGCAGAGTTGCCGTCGCTGCAGAGGCCGCGAGCAGGCGCCGAGCGCTCCGGCGAGTGCGGTGCTCGGCCGCAGCGGCGTCCGGAGGAGGAGGCGGAGGTGACGCCGGCGAGCTGTCCCACGCGACTCTGCTCTGGAGGGCGGCCAAGCTGCCCATCTACTCCGTGGCGCTCGTGCCACTCACCGTGAGTCCCCTGCGACAGCGAGTTCCTTACGCATTTGCTTGGAACGATGAAAGATGGCCTAACACATTTGCATCGGCGGTCGCTTGCAGGTAGGGAGTGCCGCTGCTTATAACCATGCAGGGCTGTTCTTTGCCAAACGCTACTTTGGTCTCTTGGTTGCGGCTGTGCTTGTGATCACCTGGCTCAATCTAAGGTAAAATTCAGTAATTCACACACACAAAGATACCACTACAACATCGATCCCTTCATTTTGACAAGTAAAACGATGCTCATATCAAAGGCATTATTCAACCGTTCATTCCTCTGGATTCACTATAGTATTACTTTTCTGAATTTTTGACTTACTATGTTTTGAATCTACTGCAGCAATGACGTTTATGATTCAGATACAGGCGCCGATAAGAACAAGAAGGAATCTGTCGTTAACATTGTTGGCAGGTACTGCTCGTTTCCAGTGCCAACTAGTAGTAACATTCCAAATGTTCATGTGCCTGTATTTAGAAATGAAACATTTTACAGTTTAATCTGCTGTGCAGTCGAGCGGTGACACAATATGCTGCAAACGTTTCTCTTCTGCTCGGCTTTGCAGGGCTGTTTTGGGCCTTTGCAGAAGCAGGGGATGTCAGGTTCATCGTTTTGGTGCTATCCGCAATCCTTTGTGGTTATGTTTATCAGGTAAAATATTCTGCCCACTTTTTCTATGAAACCTTTGTGTTTCCTTTGTTTCTATATATCATGACACAATGTACTTGCCTTTTGGGTGACAAACTTTGGTTTCTCGTCTAAAACCAAAATTACACCGATACGGATACGGACACTGGGATGCATCAGTTTTTCAAAAAACGCAGATACAGGGATATATACTAAAAATATATAAAAAATAGTGATTATATGAAAATATGATGGTATAAGAATACTAATAAGGTGACAGAAACATGGAAAATGCACCATAAATATGATCCTAGTTTCCTGCAAAAAATAAAATGATCCTACTTCTCTTCAGTGGCTGCAACTACAATTCGAAGCTGCCGAACAGAAGGATCGGGCACATTTGGATTTGGGCACGGTCTGATCCCTTTCTTCGATATCTTGAGCAAATGTGCTTCAACTCTGTTATAGCCTTCTCTGTCCTCTATATTTTTGTGAACAATAATTACATCTGAATCGAACACCTCCTTCACCTCCAGCATTTGCCTCCAGAATATCTAAATGATTCCACAAAGGTCTGTTGTCTAGACCATTTGCCAGCACATCCTATAATAGCGTGTGCCACGAGGTATCCCACGGGGATCACCAAAGTATCTGAATTTAATTATTTATTTGAAAAACGTGTATCTGATATGGGGATACGCCAATACCCAGATATGGCAGTTATCACAAGTATCCGGGTAACCTAGACTAATTGGCGTTGTTTATTTGTTTGAAACGGATGCAAAAGACTTCCCTCGTTGATTAATTAAGGTGATGGTATATTGTTTTGTTGGGTGTTGTAAGCCTGCCATTTTTTTGTTTTCACTTACCTTCTGTATTTCAGGATGAACTTGTGTTTTATTGTTTTTCATCTCATCCATGTGCTATTTTTGCAGTGCCCGCCGTTCCGATTAAGCTACCGTGGCCTAGGCGAACCATTATGTTTTGCTGCATTTGGCCCACTGGCTACGTCAGCTTTCTATTTCTCAAACAGCAGCAGAAGCATTTCAAGGTACACTCTAGAACAACTAGTTCTCAACTATGGTTTCAAAAAAAAACTAGCTCTCAACTGTCAACTATTGATGCCATGTTCTAAGCATAGCCAACACTGTATAGTCTTAAGAAGCTGAGGCTCCTCCTACCTTAATTTCTCTACAAAAATGTAAGGATCCATTTATAGCTAAACAATTTCTCTTGAAATGTTGGCATTTTGTCAGCGGGGCTGTGCTTCTCCCACTCAGCAAAACAGTGATAGCTTCATCCATTCTTGTTGGGTTGACAACTACCCTGATACTCTTCTGCAGCCACTTTCATCAGGTATAAATTAACCCCATGACACATAGGATCGACGCATTAATTAACATCTATGAAATGATCATGAGCTCATGGACTCTGATAATCTGTAGATTGACGGTGACAGAGCGGTTGGAAAGATGTCTCCCCTGGTATTCTGCTCTCTTTTTTCATCACATCTTTTTTTTACACCAAGCACATCTCATTTCACCTTCTGTACAAATAATCAGTACTCCTATAACATAAGCTCTTTGTGTCTTGACTTGTAAACAGGTAAGAATTGGCACCAAAACAGGAGCGACGCTAGTGACGCTCGGGATCGGCACGCTTTACACTCTCCTGGCGGCTTTCGGCATAAGCAGATGTCTCCCACCATCCTGCATTGTGAGCTACTGATCCATTCACTCTGTTCACCGTAAGAAAAACTAAACCCCAAAACACAGCTCTCACTTCAGCCATTGCTAACGCATTTACATACAGGTCCTCGGCGCCCTGACTCTCCCTCTGGGCAAATGGGTTGTGGACTATGTGCAGAAAAACCACGACGTAAACAAATCCTCCATTCTCATTCCATCTTTTTTCGTTCTGAACTTTCATTTTTTTTCCTTCTTTTGGTTTCACCTTAATAACGCCGGTTGAAGATTGCAAAATAATGCAGGATGAGACCAAGATTTTCATGGCCAAGTACTACTGCGTGCGGCTGCACGCCTTGCTGGGGATGGCGCTGGCCTCCGGTCTGGTGTTGGCCAGGAACGGCATATTAGCCTGACAGACAAACAGACAGACAGACAGACAGACAGATGGGCCAGCATTGACAGTTAACGACACCCTAGACCTAGATGCAGCAGATCCAGAGAAGGAAATGCTTCCCTTCTTATTGCAGTCTCAGATGTGGTAATGCACACAGCCTATGACGATCAGACACATCTTTTACGGCCAATGCAATGGCAGAGCATTCGCGCAGATGTCTCGCTGAAGGCGGCCAGATTGGGCAATCAGAGGTTGGGTTCAGACTTCAGAGGTTCAGAGGCTTTAGCTAGCTCATAGCCTCCAGTTTCTCTGTTTTCTCCAAAGCAAAAGAGAGAGCCCAGCTAGCTTGGCGTGCTCGTCGGTCGGTCGCAGTACTGTAGTCTGTAGATCGCCGCTTGTTTCTGCAGCGTGTGGATTGAATTGAATTCTGAGCCTGGACGGGACAAGTCAGGACATGCTCTGCTCTGCTCCACTACCCACCCACCATTACTACCACCAGAGACTGGTAGACCAGCTGCTGCTCGTAGTAGTAGTACGGCACGCACGCAGGGCAACTTGGCTAACCCTATCTTGGCAATGCTTGCCTTTAAGTTTGTGTATCATTGGTTACCAGATCTTGGGTGGAGCTACCATGTCAGTCAGGGTTTGTAATTGTTTGCAGTATCTGTATGTATCTAGTGTAGTGGTACTACAACTGCAGCGTATTTATCTACTTGTCTGAAGCAAAGCGAGAATCACATCACAGATTCATCATGTAACCAAAACGAACAAACAAATATGCCAATATCTTGGTAGGAAAATGGGACAAAATGGTTGCCAGTATAAGCCTAAATAAGGAAGATTACACCAGGGATTGATGGTGATACCATACAGGAAAATGACGGGCAACAGATTGTTGTATCCTCCTCAACAGGTCACTTTCCAATTGGTAGTAATCCTCTCATCGACAGGTAATGACAGAAATGGGCATCTGTGGTTTTCAGTTCTTCCTTTCCAATCAGATCGAGGCAAAGCTGGACTTCCTTAATTCATAAGTTGAGAATATCTCATGCCACGTTTGAGGCAGCTCGAATCTGTTCCTTCCCCCAAAACAGTCCACATCCATCATCAAGAAACCTAAGAGGGATCCTAAGAAAAGCAAAAAACTAAAGAGGCACCATATGTCGTTGCAATGTCGACAGCCCTGATACATTGCTATTTGTGCACTGATTCGCTGCAAGTCATTTTTTCTGAATGTGAAAATGGCAACAGGTGAAGAACTGCCCCCTCTGGCCAGCAATCCACTAACTATAACATGTACTGCTTACTTAGAAATCAGCAACTATTCAATTGAAACCCCTCAGTTTTAACTAGCCAACACAGTTTTCAGTCAGATTAGAAAAAGAGAGATTACAATGTGCTCCAGTAGAAAGCAACACAAGAAGCATGATTTGTGTATCACTGACCTCACTGTTGATATAGGGAATACATCAATGAGAGGGGCCTGTCACTGCTAATAGCTCATGCAATCTATCTGTAGGGTGTGCACCCAGAAAAGCCTATACCAGCCATGATAAACAAATGAAACCCATCATTAACAAGAGAAAAGGCGAAATCAAACGGCGATGTATCACCAAACATCCTTTACAACCCATGTGAACATAATTAGATGGCCCATAGTATACACCACAAAACAAAACAATGTCCACATCACACCAGAAATCCAAGCCTAATGGCAGTGGCCTACAGACAAAATTATCCATGGAGCTCATCCAGATACCAATCAGTCAACAAAGGCCAAGTCTAAACGGCAATTCAGGTATTTGCCGGGTTTAAATTAGAGAAGCCTCAAAGCAGAGCACCTTGATGACCTCAGTGACCACAAACAGAGTAAAGCTAGATATCCAAGCAGAAATGGCTAATAACTTTGAATATCATATCATAATATCATCCATAACATATCCTAAACAGGTTTGCATATAAAGGTTTGGGTTTTTCCACTACAAATTGCATAAGCTTGTTACAAAAAAATTGGCCAAACATGAACAAAAGTCATTCTTTGTCAAACACAGCATGCTCCATATACACCAAGAAAATATTAAGGTAGGTAAGGTAGAACACGCTACAAAAAGAATTGAGCTTAGATTTGAAGGCGAAGCAAACGCATTGTAATTGTATTGCTGCTTCGTCCCCTTTCTTCCTCGCCGCCGCCTCGCCAGATCTCTTGTCCTAAACCGGCCATATCTACACATCTGAAGCAGCAGCAGCAGTTGATTCTTGGTCACGGGTCGCGGACGCGGGGGCTGGTGGCCGGCATGGCCACGCCGGGAGACGTCGGCGCCCGCGGCGAGTGGAGGCACCCGAACCCGAGCGGCGACGTCGGCACATGGATCGGCGACGGCATCCCGCGGAGCCGGCGCATGTAGGCCGAGATTGGGGACTCCGCCGACATGCAGACCGAAGGGAGCGCCGGGAGAGGGGAGAGCGTCGGCTGGGCCGGCGACGGCAGGATTGGCGGCGGGCGGGGCGGGGCCAGCGGCGGCGGCCGGATGCGGTGGAGCCGGGACGGGATGGCCGACAGCGGAGGCGGGGGCGGAGGGGCCATGATGGGGCGCGCCGGCGGCGGGGCCGCGGCGACGGCGACGGCGGGGGCGGCCGGCGGGGCATGGGGCGGGAGGAGGTGGGATGGGGAGCCGGTGAGCTTCTGCACGACGTCGCGGAAGTCGGACTTGTCGATGTTGTAGACGGGGGGCTGGGGCGGCGGGTGGTCGGCCGGGGAAGGAGCGGGCGCGGGAGGATGCGGCGGGGCGAGGAGCGGAGGGGACATGCGGGACGGCGGAGGGGGGGAAGGCGCTTTCATGGAGGAAGAGGAGGAGGAGGATGAGGAGTGCTTGGAGATCTTGTAGGAGGATTTGTTGAGGGCTCTGAGGGCGGCGGTGGAGGAGGCCGCGGAGGGCGGCGGGTGGTTGGACCTGTCCATGACCGGACGACGGCGGCGGGGGCGGGGGCGGAGACCGGGGGAGAGGGGAGTGAGTGGGGAGGAGTGGGAGATGGGGATTTGGGGGGCACCCGCAGTGGGAAAGGGAGACGGACGAGTGGGCGATGGGCGATGGGATCTTCTCTGTCTGTCTTCTGGGCTGCCCAAGCCGAGCCAAGCAAAAGGAAAAGAGGCTGCGTCCGCCAGCAGACTGGCTGGTTGATGATGATGAGCTAGCTGATTGGTCACTGGCTGGCTGCTCAGCACTCCAACACGTCCTCGGTTTCGACCCAACCTTTTGCTCCCTTTTATTTTATTTTTTCTATTTTTGGACAAAAACTAAAACTCGTAGGCGCCGCACCGTCGGGATTTCGAGAAACTCACCCTAGAGCTGTAAGAATGACGCCTTCACCACGACAGGTAGATATAGGGCGACCTCTTTGATTTGGGATAAACCGAGCCGGCCACACCGCCGCGATCAACGCCCAACTAGTTGAAGAGGGCAAGCTTCAAGGGGATAGGCGCCGGAGAGGAGTCAGTAGGGGATAAAGTTGTGCAAGAGGCAAGGGAGACCGCCGTTGTGGAGCCACGGGTGCCTCCGGTCTATGTCGCGCCACTGCTGCCGGGAGGGGAACACTATCCCCTTCCGTCGGGATCGAGACACTGCACCACCAGACTAAGAGAGACGCCACAACCAACCTAAAGAAACAACAACTTCTGAACCCGAGCCTCTCCTGATAAACTCCCAACCGAGCCCTCATCACCCACTGACGATGCCTCCAAAAAGGTCATGACGTGTGCAGCGCCGTCGCCGTCAGATCCGAAGAGGATTAGGTTTTCACCCGGGCAGGGGGGTCGGGTGGAAAGCTGGGAGCCTCGGCTGCGCGCCCATGAAGGGAAGTGGCGCACTTGGGCGACGCCGCTACCGGGCGATCAATCCGGCGAAGGTTTCCCTCGATCCCCAAGCTATCCACCAGATCTGAGAGAGAGGTGGCAGGGGAGAAAGGATTCAAACCTCCAGATCTAACGCGTCGGACACCACCAGTGGACCTGCCGCCCACACGATCGGGCACACTGACCACATCCCCCTGCGGACGTCGATTGCCACCCGACGACGTCGCCTCGCCGTCGCGGCCGCTGTCCCAGGAACCGCCGGCCTCTGACGAAGAGGAGCGCCGAGATCCTCGCCGCCAACTTCACCGGCGCCCGAGTGAGCTTCACCGGTGGCTTCCATCGGTGGCGTCGAGTGGAGGAAAGGGATGAGGAGAGGCGGCGGGTGCAGAACCCTAATCGCCCCCGAGTCACCCAAGGGGCGACGCGAGGGCTGGGGGGATGGCATCACATCTTCACACCCTTTCCCGTGATAATTTTCTATAGCTATTTGTTTATCACCGGTTAAACTGATAAGATAGATAGGTACCCATGCCTGATCTAATTTATTGGTTACTAAAGATAACATATTAATCACTATATAATTGTTTACACACATAATTCATTCCTTTCATAAAAAATATGAAAAAACATTGAAAGAGTGGGACGTACATGAAAGGTTGGACGAAAAATGTGGAAAGGAAACTCTATCGTAATATGGAAACTTAGTTCTTTTTAAGTAGTCTATAGTAAAAGAGATAGAGATATATTTTCCATCAATAAGGTATGTGCTCATCACTAAATTTATTTTATTGGGTTATCAGCTATAAGAGATTTATTTATTTATATTTCTTATGAATCATGAATTATTTTTATTTATTGGATTCCCAAAAATGTCTAGCAGATATTAGATTTTATCATAAGAAAATCATTTATTTATGAAGCATGAATTTATTGATAGGCCATAAATTAATTTGGTTTATTAGGTTGCCAAATATTGGTTTAATTAAGGCAGAAAAAAAATGAAAACCCAAAAAATGATGAAGGATTGAAGGTTAGACGAAAGGATGACGGAGAAGAAAAATGAATGAAAAATGGAACCCTAGATTCTTATTAAGTAAAATATAAAGACTAGAAAAGCATGTAGGAGTATTATTTTACAAACAAAAACATATGTTTAGATTCATTGTCAAATGAAGTTTCTAATCATATAAATTTGTGGCATATTGTGCATCTTTTATTAATCAAATTGAAGAGTTAAAAACAAGTGCTCGACTTATAAACTCAATAGGTGGAAGTACTCTCTTTCTTTTGTTAGCTTGTAAGGCTCGTTTGAAAAAATGACACTAACTAAGACACACACATGAATCTCTGACCTCGTGAACACATGATCTTGTGGTTTTGTCTCTGAATGGCACGTTTAGCTCGTGCATAAGGGTCCCTAGGATGTCAAAAACTGCATCTTTGAAAGAGCATATAAAACCTACTTCTTCCTTCTCCAAACCTAAACCTAATGCTTTGAGATCTTCCACATTGTTACACCCTAAAAATATCAATCTTCAATCCTTCCATCCAAACTGTTGATACTTTTAGTATTGAGAGAGCTAGATCCGCTCTATATTTTCCTTAAGCAAAATCATGTTTATTGCTCGATTTCATCGTAAACACTTGTTACACTTTGAGGTTTGAGCTCCTATGTATTTGGAGTCAATGCGGGCAAGCTTTCCTTCTTATGGTGTGTTTTGTAAAAATTTGGTGATCGCCCTCAAGATCAACCCTCGAGTTATTTGAGGTTCATCTGTTGCGGGTGATTCAAAGGGAGAATAAGGTAAGCGACTTGATGGTGCTCGAGAGCTTTGGCATTGGAACCTCTCCAACGGAGATTATAACTGTCTAAAGTGTGTGAACTTTGTGATACATCACCCTCCTCGAATCTCTCACATGTGGTTAATCCACTCATGCACATTTTACTTACCTTATTTTCTTGTAGGCTTGCTAATTAACTTGTTTCTTACTATATTTTGTTGTTAGCTAGCTTGACGTATACGCTATTTCCATCTAGTTGCATTTATAGAGAACTTACATTGTTCGCATTACCCTAAACTTGGCGATTAAGTTGAAATACGTAATCGCATATTCACCCTCATCCTCTAGTTATCTGATTCGATCCCTTCAATTAGTATCAATATTTTTGCTCTTTATGAAGGCTTAACCACCTAAAGATAATATGGTCGATCATGGGGATGAGGTTTTGGAAGAATCATAAGTTGGGGAGAGCCAAGGAGTTATACCAATGTAAATCGCAGACCCCACTGCTAAATTGGTGAAGATGGATAGATTCTCGCAGCTAGAATTAAACCTCTCAACAATGAGAATTTCCCCCGTTTAGGATTGAATGTTTTATCCCTTTGCCGTTAAGCATGCATATGGAATCACAAACCTAGCAGCACTTCATCATCTAGAACGAAGAACTACCTAGACTAGGAAGAGGGTGGAAAGATCCTTGCGGTGGGGAGAACTTTCAGAAAGGGAGAGGGAGGGTGCAACCAACAACCATAGGGGTGCGTTGAGGGGTTGCCCCTCCTCCTTTCTATATAGTTGTGGAGGGGGGAAAGACATGGAGGAGGGGTTCCTTCCTCCTCAAGGTCCATCTGCACAACGAAGGGGTGCACCACAAACCTTGGTGGCCACCCGCTTGCCGTGCCACCATGGCATGTGGGGGCACTATTACCCCCTTTGCTTCATGCGGTTACCCCCCCCCCCACTTTCCCTAGCCAAGAGAACAACCCTACACCTCCTTCAGGAACCTTCTAAGACCCTCCCATGCCTTCTTGGGTAATGCGGGCTTTCCTAGTTTTGCTGAAATTTTCCGATTTCCTTTGAAACACTTTCATAACCTCTCTGAAACATTTTTGATCTTTCCAAAATCTTTTTGGTATATTTCTCTCACGCCCATGCTTTGTAACTCGAATCTAACAATGGTCGAATGACACGACATTGTATTGAGACTAACAGATGATAATATCTCATTGCGTCTCTGTAACACCCTCAGTTGTCTGTAACAGTAATCCTCATCACTGTTGATATGCACTGTTGATTAATCACTATTGCCCCCTTGACCTTGTTCAAACTTTGAAGTGTCCTTATTCAAACCATGATGTGAGGTGATCTAACCCAAGTCCTCATGCACCTTGCACCTTGGAACTAAACCCAAACCCTAAAACCCCTTTGGTGGTTAATAAAAACAAAGTGCGTAATAATTCCTTGTCCAAATATTTTGGAACCACTTTTGTTAAATCACCAAAAATCAGTGGACCATGCCCATGTGGTTATGATATTTTATGAAGCCACTGAAAAATCCAAACAAATCAAATAGTAGCAAAAACAATGGCATTTGATACCTTTTAAATAAAACAACAATACTAGAGAATTTATATATGCCCAAACTTTTTGTAGCACAGATGTGGGGTATAACAATAATTATGGAGCCTAGTACATATTTTACAAAAATGCTAAAGTGTATAAAACAAATACAAACAGAAAAGACAGAAAACAAAAAGCAAAATAAAATGAAAAGAAACTAAACCTCGCCCTGGGCGAGGCCCACCTCGGCCCACCCACCCCCTCCCCTTGTCATCTTCCTCCCCCCACCCACTCCCACCTGCCCCGTAGCCGTGGCGCGCGCGCCGTGGTGGACTTCTCTGTCGGCCGCCCCCACCACCACTGTGGCCGCTGTGGCGATAAGCCCGCCCCCATCCACCCCCTAGACAGCCTCCCCCTCCATTTCCCCTCCTCCTCGCCTCGCCCGCCTTGGGGAAAAGTACCCGAGCGCCGTCGTCGCCATTGCCGTGCACCAGCGCGGCCACCGGCCACCGTAGCCTGCGCCTTGTTGTCCTGGAGCTCCGCCGTCTTCAACCCCGTCGTCTAGCACATCTAATTGAAGCCCGGAGCCACCGCTTGGTGGGAATTGACGTCGTCGTCTACCTCGAGCCCGCCGGAGTCGCCGAGCAATTCCGGCCAACGTCGACCCTCCCCCGAGCCCGCTTAAACGGCTACACCTCCGCGGTGAGCTCCTCTACCTCCCCCAACTCCCCGCGTAGCCCCTCGTGCACTGAATCGGCCGACGCCATTGGAGCCGTGGCTCCGTCGCCGCCGACGTGTTCTTCCCCGCGGCCTAGATCATGCTTTTGGCGCGTGGTTCGCGTCACATTACTCGCCACGTCTCCAGGAACTCGCCCATGTAGCGCATGCCCAACGAAACCCACTACAACCTCGTCGTCGTCAACCTCCGTAGCCCAGCCGCCGCCACGTTCAACGCCGGCGTCGTTCCGGTGAACCCCCAGTCTAGCCACCACCACCAATCGAACGGCACGAGTCTCCTCTTTTGAATGCACCCAACCACGCTGCGAATCTTGCCTTGTAGCGAGCTCCCCATCGACCTCGCCGGCGTTCTGTCGCCGGCGAGCCTCCGGTGAGGCTGATCGGTGGGCCCCCGTTGTCAGCTAGGTCATTAGCCCTAATGACTTTGGCCACTGTCACTGACCTGTGGCCCCAGGCGCTGCTAATTGTCTCAGTTTAAATAAAATTGAAATTAGCACTGTGTGCCACGGACATGTGGGCCATAGGTCATTAAGTTAATCCAAAATTAAATTCATTGCTTAATAAACATGTGTCCATGACACCTGGGTCCCACTGCCAAGTTTACTTATTAAAATGGATTAGTTGTACTGAGTCACTGACTGTTGGGCCCCACTGGTCAGATTAATTTAAACAAAAGATTTATTAATAACAGAGGCTGACATGTGGCTCCCAGATGTCAGCACTGTTCTGGATAGACTTGTGGATAATGTTGGATTTAAATAATAAAAGAAATTCCAGAAAATGATTTCAAATTTTAGAAGTTAATATATTTTAAACCGTAATTCAGATTCAAAAACTTTATACATCAAAATTGATCAGAAAAATATAACGAATACGAATACGCTATCTGTATGTCTATCACACCCCTCTAACATAACGAACATCGAACTGTCCCCCTCCGGACCGACTCTCCGATAAATTGTCCGGTACTGCTAAAGTACCCGGATGAATTTATTTCGAACACGAAAGTTGTTCGGAATAGATCAAATAACCCGGATACACCACCCACACATGTGTCGGATGTCCACGACACCTCCGGCATGATATCTCCCCACTCCGGACACCCTGTCCGGTAATCACCCGGAGCTGGCAGTTCATCCCCGGATGAATTCCCGCTCCGAGCAACGTGCATTGCACTGCATTAGAACACCGTTAGCATTGCCTTTGTCATGTCATGCATCTGTTTGTATATGCTTGCTTTGTATTTACTGTTTCTCCCCCCTTAATCTCCGGTAGACCCCGCTGCTGTCGTCGACTACACCGCTGCTGAGTATGACTACTTCGTCGACGACCCCAACCCTACCGTCGAGCTTCCAGGCAAGCAGAGCCATTCTCTTCCCCAGATATCGCCTATCTTTCCGTACTTTTATTGCACTAGGCATTGTTACCGCTACTGCTATGTTACAATCCTATTCAATTGCATAGCATGTTTTTGTCGCCCCTTGATGTACCTTCCTTTATCCTATGCTGCCTATTATTATTATGCATTATTCAGCAGTGAGCCCTGCACATTGTTAGCTAGGATTAGATAGAGGGACGTGGTCACTCAGGGGAGTGAACGCAGATACAAATATTATAATTGCACAGGTACGGTACAATGCAGACACCGCCTCAGGCCCCAACCTCGGCTCTACCGAGCCACCATCAAGTGTGATCTATAATGGAGTGATCCTTGTACTCCACTCGTTGCTGACTCTGTATAGCCGCTCTAGGTACTTGAGCAACGGTTGTCCTTCAGGTAAGAAGTCGGGCGACCCAACGGTGCCCGCGAGTGGTATTGCGACGGGACGACAGGGAGGGTACGACCAGTGTACCGGTGTGCTTGGCCCCTGATCGTTGACCGCGAGAGTTACCAAACCCCGAAAGTCGAGCTCCTCCAGGAGCACACGCGAGACAAGGTAAGGAGACGGTTCACCTTGTTGGTAACCGCAGTGACTTGGTGGGACGACAGGGAAGGCAACGATGTACTGGTGGTCCTGACTGCTCTCGTTGTCCGCGGGTCAGTTAAGTCGAGGCAACGATAAAGGTTGTCCCGTAAGTTAATAAAATGACTAATGGTTCAGTGAATGTCTTGAGTTGGCTATATGCCATGTACGCACTACCTACCCGTGGGAATTACGAGTTATGGGCTCCTCTGCTTCGTAGTGTCGTCCGAGGACTCTTCAGGCGTCAACAGTACCGCGGGCTGATTGCCGGGAAGTGGTGTTGTCTTATTTGCTCGCGCGGTGGTGTCTTATTTGGATTTGCTTTAACTTCACCGGCCAGCCACGCACCGTGCAGGAGTACGTTCGGGTTGGGGTCCAAGGCCCGGCGTACTTAGGATTTAGATCGGCGGATGGCCCCTCTGTTGAGTTTGAAAGATGGGCTACGGAGTGTCGGATAGCGTCGGTGGAGCGTTCCCTAACAAGGTTCCCGCCACCCTGGAGATCCGTGCGTGTAGGGTAACACAAGTGCACCCATGCAGGGAAGATTAATCTATTCGAATAGCCGTGTCCACGGTAACAGGAAGTTTTATGCTGAAGTTGGATCTTACCACTACAAAATATTATTATTAAACTGTATGGTTCCGGGTTTTCTTCCTCGCTGGGATGTCTAGGAGGAGATCTCGGAGGCATTGCTAATTATTACAACTTATTACTATACAATGCTGCAGCAACTTTTGCTTCATTGTTACTTTATGCTTTATATAAACTGTTGGCTATTCTCTCCTCATGCTGCAAGACTCGTCGGAATATGCTAGTCTTCGATAGGCTAGCTTCTTACCCTTATTCTGATTTCTATCTTGCAATCCACTATATATAGCCTCCCCTTTCCATTTGATACAATGCATAATTGCTTAGTAGCGGACGTAAGACTCGCGGGTATGCTAGATACTAACCTTTGCTTTATTCCCCCCTTTTCGCTTTGCTTGATCGGCCGCTGCAGCCGACGTTGGAGACCAGGAGCAGGAGTACCCCGGAGGCGACTACTACGACGTCGAGTTTCCCGTTGACCAGGAGTAGTTCGGTGGATCCCAGGCAGGAGGCCTCGCCTGTTCGATCTGTATCTCTGATGTCATTTGTGCTAGCATTCTTAAGAAAAAACTTGACTAACTATGTCTGTACTCAGATATTATGGCTTGTATGACTTATGTATTCGGATCCTCGTGATCCCTGGTATTGTAACATATTGGTTTATCCTTTTGTGTTTAGTGTTGTCCCTAATCTCAGCCGTGTACCCTGCGTGTATGATTACTGTACACAGATTGATTTTAGGGGCGTCACAAGTTGGTATCAGAGCCGACTGCCTGTAGGAAGCCACCCCACCACTACTTGGTCGAAGTTGAGTCTAGACTTTGAAAAACTATTTTGCTAACTTAATATTTGGCTTACGGGCCCACATCGATGTCACTACGTGTGATTTCTATGGTATTAGGATCCTTTTCTCCTTACCTATGCTCTAGGACTCTGCTCTCTTATCCTTGCTGGTAAGTTTTACTAACTCTGACATTAGGATCACGTTCTCTTGATTTCACCCGGCGTTCTGGTGCTACCCCATTGATTGAGTCGTGTCGCAGGAGTTCTACCCCGGGTCCCGGACCGCGGATCCCATTCTCATTCTGGGCAGGCCGCGCGTTCTCTGGCATTAACTCCTGTGGCCAACAGTTTTCTTGCGGCGTGATTGACATAGTGGAATCTATGTCGCGTCGTGTAATCCTTACCGCGGTCTGCGCGCCGCCTAGTGAGTCCTTTTTCCTTAATTTCTACGACGTTACGCTGCCCGATTTTCGATTGACTCCGTGTGTGAATGTGTATGTATTATATGACTACTCCTATATATCCGCGCCTCCTCTTCGTTGTCGCTTTACTTCAGGCTTGATTCCGGTATCTCGTTAAATTTTCATCGCTGAAATACCCCTGTTAAATTCTAGCAGGATGGCTGGTCGTGGTGGTTGTGGTCGTGGTCGTGGTGCCAACGACCCACCTCCGCCGCCAGATTACATGGCCGGGATGATGCAGCAGTTTGAGATGAACCGTCAGTTCATGGAGAATGTCATGGCTCAGTTCCCCCAACCGAATCAGAATGGGCACCACCATCAGCATGCCACCGTGACTCTGCACGACTTCACCCGCCTCAACCCCACTATGTTCCGCAACACTGTTCAACCATTGGATGCTGATGACTGGCTTCGCGACATCACTCACGAGCTGGAGTCTGCTAATGTCGATCCAGCCGACTATGTGAACTTTGCGTCTTATCATCTGAAAGGCGCCGCTGCTCAGTGGTGGAGCACCCACAAGCGTTCACTGCCAGTTGGAGAAGTCATCACTTGGGATGAATTTCAGTCCGCCTTTCACGCCCGCTACATTCCTCAGGGGATCATAGATCGCAAGCATGAATAATTCCGCAACCTCACTCAGGGAAACATGACTGTTGAAGCCTATCAGCGTGAGTTCCTCAACCTCTCTCGTTATGCGGAAGAAGAGATCACCACTGATGCTCGTAGGCAGCAGAACTTCCGTCGTGGCCTCAATCCAGACCTCAGGCTCGCTCTTGCCGTTCATGATTTCGCCAACTTCGCCCCCATGGTGAACAAGGCTATCACCGTCGAGACTGCCTAGATGGAGCACAAGAACTCTCTGAAGCGTTATCGTTACGTTGGCTCATCTTCGGGCGCAACACAGAAGCGTCGTATCTGGCTCCCTACCAGTGTGACCCATTCACCTGTCCCTGCTCCAAGGTCTTCTTATGCTGCACCCCGTCTGCCTCCGCCACCGCAGATGCCAAGAGCTCTGCATCCACCACCCAATGCTGCACCCCTTCGTCCTCAGGATGGATTATGCTTCACGTGTCGCCAACCTGGGCATATTTCCAGGGAGTTCCCCCAGAAACAGAAGCAACTGGTAGTTCACCCCGCTGGCCGCGGAAATGGTCGTGGCAACAACAGGACCCCCAACTATAATACTGGGTCTGCTGCTTATGCTCGTGGACATGCTAACAACATCAATGTTGAAGAAGCTCAGCAACAACCCGCTACCGTGATGGGTACCCTTCTCGTTAATTCTGTACCTGCTACTGTTTTATTTGATACAGGAGCATCACATTCATTCTTGTCGGAAGCATTTGCATTGTCGCATAACTTCACGCTAGAAAAGATGAACCCACCGATGGTTGTCCGCACCCCGATAGGCCAATGTCAAACCACCAAGATAGTTCCCGGAACCATTGTTGAAATTGAAGGGATTGAATTCCTTGCTTCCCCCATCATTCTGAAGTCTTCCACCATAGACCTCATTCTGGGAATGGATTGGTTGAAATTTCACGATGCCGCACTGTATTGTGGCACCAAGTCTGTCCAACTTTTTCACCCCTCCGGCGAGATTGTTAATCACACCACCCGAATTACCCGTGATGCTGAAACACATATATTTATGATGAATGCTTTGAATATCTCACCTCTGGAAGGAATTAAGAACGTTCCGGTCGTTCGCGATTTTCCCGACGTCTTCCCCGAAGAACTGCCAGGAATACCCCCGATCAGAGAAGTTGAATTCGTCATTGACTTGAAGCCAGGCACTGTTCCTATTGCCAAGCGTCCTTACAAGATGCCGCCACATGAACTCCTTGAACTTAAGGAGGAAATCGACAAGGCACTTCAGAAAGGATTCATTCGCCCCAGTTCCTCTGCTTGGGGAGCACCTTCGCTTTTTGTCAAGAAGAGCGATGGGACAAATCGATTGGTCCAAGATTATCAGACCATTAACCAAGCCACCATCCAGAACAAATACCCACTTCCCCGGATCAACGATCTGTATGATCAACTTGTCGGATCCAAGGTGTTTTCTAAACTCGACTTGAGGTTGGGTTATCACCAAATCCGAGTCCGTGACGAGGACATTCCGAAGACTGCCTTCATTACTCTCTATGGTTCATACGAGTACACCGTCATGTCCTTTGGCTTAACCAATGCTCCAGCCACCTTCTCCAGATTGATGAATTATATTTTCATGGAGTACCTCAACAAGTTCGTCGTGGTTTATCTGGATGTTATATTGATATATTCCAAGAATGAAGAAGAACATGCTGAACATCTTCGTCTTATACTGGAGAAGCTTCGAGAACACAAACTCTACGCTAAGTACTCTAAGTGTGAGTTCTGGCTTCCCGAAGTAACCTACCTTGGACATGTGATTTCCAAGGATGGCATTGCCGTCACCCCAGAACGTATCCAGGCTATTCTTGACTGGACTCCTCCCAAGACCGTCAAGCAAGTCCGCAGTTTCCTCGGGCTCGCTAGCTATTGTCGCCATTTCGTCGAGAATTTTTCCAAGATTGCCAGGCCTCTGACTAATCTGCTTCACAAAGGCGTCAAGTTCGAGTGGACAGATAAATGTCAAGAAAGTTTCCAAGCGCTCAAGGACAAGCTAACTTCTCCCCCGGTGCTCGCTCCCCCTGATACTCAGAAGGACTTCGTGATATATTGTGACACATCTCGTCAAGGATTAAGCTGTGTCCTAATGCAAGAGCGCAAAGTGATTGCTTATGGCTCTCGTCAGTTGCGTGCTCACGAAGAGAAGTACCCAACACATGATCTCGAATTGGCAGCAGTAATTTATGCATTGAAGCTGTGGCGACATTACCTCGTCGGTAATCGTTGCGAGGTCTACACCAACCACCAAAGTCTGAAGTGCCTGTTTACTCAACCAGACCTGAATCTTCGTCAACAACGATGGCTCGAGACAATAGCCGACTTCAACATGGATATTTCGTATACCCCTGGCAAGGCTAATGTGATGGCCGATGCCTTGAGCCGCAAAGCTTACTGTTCTGAACTTGAAGTTCAGGTACAACAACCACATTTGTATGAAGAGATTCGCAAGCTGAACCTCGAGATTGTTCCTCAAGGTTACGTTAACAACCTGGTTCTCGAGTCAAGCCTCGACACCCTCATCAAGAGTAGACAACCTCTTGACGCTGACATTGTGAAGATCAAGCAAGACATCGCAGAAGGAAAGCCCTCCTCTTTTACCATTGATACGAGTGATGGTGATACTGTGTACTTCAAGGGCCGCTTAGTAGTTCCTGTGAGCCAGGACATCATTAACTGTGGCCCGGATATCATGGAAGAAGCCCAAAATTCTCCCTTGTCAATCCACCCTGGCAGTACCAAGATGTATAAAGACCTTCATCAACAGTACTGATGGCCTTACATGAAGCAAGACATCGCCCGCTATGTTTCTCAATGTGACGTTTGCAGTCGCGTCAAGGCCGGACATCAGAAACCTGCTGGCTGGTTGCAACCACTCCCTCCTCCTGATTGGAAGTGGGACAAAGTCGAAATGGACTTCGTCACCGGTTTTCCAAAGTCACAGAAAGGTAACGATGCCATCTTTGTCGTCATCGACCGATTCTCCAAGATTGCTCACTTCCTGCCAGTCAAGGAAACGATCATTGCTAGTCAGTTAGCAAACTTGTATATCTCCCGGATTGTGTCACTCCACGGTATTCCGCTGGAGATCAATTTAGACCGTGGCAGCCTTTTCACCTCACAATACTGGAAGAGTTTCATGGAAGCATTCGGGACTCGTCTGTCTCTCAGCACCGCTTATCACCCCCGGTCGCAAGGCCAAGTTGAACGAGTCAATCAAGTGCTGGAAGACATGCTTCGTGCTTGTGTCCTTTCATTCGGCATGAAATGGGAGGAATCTCTCCCGTACGCGGAATTCTCGTACAACAATAGCTATCAGGCTAGCTTGAAGATGGCCCCCTTCGAAGTTCTATACAGACGTAAATGTCGAACCCCCCTGAATTGGTCAGGAACTGGGGAACGACCCTACTTTGGACCGGATCTTGTCCAACAAGATGAAGATCAGGTTCGCGTTGTGCAAGAAAACCTCAAGGCCGCCCAGTCTCGTCAGAAGAGCAACTATGACCGCAAACACCAGGAAATGGAGTATCAACCTGGTGAATACACTTACCTTCATGTCACTCTCACGAGGGGCACTCATCGCTTCGGTATCAAGGGCAAGTTGGCTCCTTGCTACATTGGCCCGTTCCGTATCCTTTCCAGGAGTGGACCCGTGGCATACCGATTGGAATTGCCGCCGAACCTCTCCCAAGTCCACGATGTCTTCCACGTGTCGCAACTCCGTCGCTGCTTCAAGGACCCTATCCGCGAAGTGGAGCATGATATGATCGAGCTGCAACAAGAATTGACTTATCAAGAACACCCGACCCGCATTCTCGACCAGTCTGAGCGTCGAACCCGCAACAAGACCGTCAAGTTCCTCAAGGTACAGTGGTCGAATCATTCTGAAGATGAAGCGAATTGGGAACGCGAAGATCGCCTTCGCGATGAATAACCCGATCTTTTCCTTGCTACCATTTAAATTCTCGGGACAAGAATTCTTGTAGTGGGGGAGATTTGTAACACCCTCAGTTGTCTGTAACAGTAATCCTCATCACTGTTGATATTCACTGTTGATTAATCACTGTTGCCCCCTTGCCCTTGTTCAAACTTTGAAGTGTCCTTATTCAAACCATGATGTGAGGTGATCTAACCCAAGTCCTCATGCACCTTGCACCTTGGAACTAAACCCAAACCCTAAAACCCCTTTGGTGGTAAATAAAAACAAAGTGCGTAATAATTCCTTGTCCAAATATTTTGGAACCACTTTTGTTAAATCACCAAAAATCAGTGGACCATGCCCATGTGGTTATGATATTTTATCAAGCCACTGAAAAATCCAAACAAATCAAATAGTAGCAAAAACAGTGGCATTTGATACCTTTTAAATAAAACTACAATACTAGAGAATTTATATATGCCCCAAACTTTTTGTAGCACTGATGTGGGGTATAACAATAATTATGGAGCCTAGTACATATTTTACAAAAATGCTAAAGTGTATAAAACAAATACAAACAGAAAAGACAGAAAACAAAAAGAAAAATAAAATGAAAAGAAACTAAACCTCGCCCTGGGCGATGCCCACCTCGGCCCAGCCCACCCCCTCCCCTTGTCATCTTCCTCCCCCCCCCCACTCCCACCTGCCCCGTCGCCGTGGCGCACGTGCCGTGGTGTACGTCTCTGCCGGCCGCCCCCACCACCACTTTGGCCGTTGTGGCTATAAGCCCGCCCCAAGCCACCCCTTGAACAGCCTCCCCCTCCATTTCCCCTCCTCCTCGCCTCACCCGCCTCGGGGAAAAGTACCCGAGCGCCGCCGTCGCCATTGCCGTGCACCAGCGGGGCCACCGGCCACCGTAGCCTGCGCCTTGTTGTCCTGGAGCTCCGCCGTCTTCAACCCCGTCGTCTAGCACATCTAATCGAAGCCCGGAGCCATCGCTTGGTGGGAATTGACGTCGTCGTCTACCTCGAGCCCGCCGGAGTCGCCGAGCAATTCCGGCCAACGTCGACCCTCCCCCGAGCCCGCTTAAACGGCTACACCTCCGCGGTGAGCTCCTGTACCTCCCCCAACTCCCCGCGTAGCCCCTCGTGCTCTGAATCGGCCGCCGCCGTTGGAGCCGTGGCTCCGTCTCCGCCGACGTGTTCTTCCCCGCGGCCTAGATCATGCTTTTGGCGCGTGGTTTGCGTCACATTACTCGCCACGTCTCCAGGAACTCGCCCATGTAGCGCATGCCCAACGAAACCCACTACAACCTCGTCGTCGTCAACCTCCGTAGCCCAGCCGCCGCCACGTTCAACGTCGGCGTCGTTCCGGTGAACCCCCAGTCTAACCACTACCACCAATCGAACGGCGCGAGTCTCCTCTTTCGAATGCACCCAACCACGATGCGAATCTTGCCCTGTAGCGAGCTCCCCGCCGACCTCGCCGGCGTTCTGTGTGCCACTGACATGTGGGCCATAGGTCATTAAGTTAATCCAAAATTAAATTCACTGCTTAATAAACATGTGTCCATGACACCTGGGTCCCACTGGCAAGTTTACTTATTAAAATGGATTAGTTGTACTGAGTCACTGACTGTTGGGCCCCACTGGTCAGATTAATTTAAACAAAAGATTTATTAATAACAGAGGCTGACATGTGGGCCCAAATGTCAACACTGTTCTGGATAGACTTGTGGATAATGTTGGATTTAAATAATAAAAGAAATTCCATAAAATGATTTAAATGATTTAAAATTTTAGAAATTAATATCTTTTAAACCGTAATTCAGATTCAAAAACTTTATACATAAAAATTGACCAGAAAAATATAACGAATACGAAAACGTTATCTGTATGTCTATCACACCCCTCTAACACAACGAACAACGAACCGTCCCCCTCCGGACCGACTGTCCGATAAATTGTCCGGTACTGCTAGTACTCGGATGAATTTATTTCGAACACGAAAGTTGTTCGGAATAGATCAACTAACCCGGATACACCACCTACACATGTGTCGGATGTCCACGACACCTCCGGCATGATATCTCCCCCCTCCGGACACCCTGTCCGGTAATCACCCGGAGCTGGAAGTTCATCCCCGGATGAATTCCCGCTCCGAGCAATGTGCATTGCACTACGTTAGAATACCGTTAGCATTGCCTCTGTCATGTCATGCATCTGTTTGTATATGCTTGCTTTGTATTTACTGTTTCTCCCACCCCCACCCCCCCCTTAATCTCCGGTAGAACCCGCTGCTGTCGTCGACTACACCGCTGCTGAGTACGACTACTTCGTCGACAACCCCACCCCTACCGTAGAGCTTCCAGGCAAGCAGAGCCATTCTCTTCCCCAGATATCGCCTATCTTTCCGTACTTGTCTTGCACTAGGCATTGTTACCGTGCTGCTACGTTACAATCCTATTCAATTGCATAGCCTGTTTTTGTCGCCCCTTGATGTACCTTCCTTTATCCTATGCTGCCTATTATTATGCATTATTCAGCAGTGAGCCCTGCACATTGTTAGCTAGGATTAGATAGAGGGTCAGGATCACTCAGGGGAGTGAACGCGGATACAAATATTATAACTGCACAGGTACGGTACAATGCAGACACCGCCTCAGGCCCCTACCTCGGCTCTACCGAGCCACCATCAAGTGTGAGCTATCGTGGAGTGATCCTTGTACTCCACTCGTTGCTGGCTCTGTATAGCCGCTCTAGGTACTTGAGCAACGGTTGTCCTTCAGGTAAGAAGTCGGGCGACCCAACGGTGCCCGCGAGTGGTATTGCGACGGGACGACAGGGTGGGTACGACCAGTGTACCGGTGTGCTTGGCCCCTGATCGTTGGCCGCGAGAGTTACCAAACCCCGAAAGTCGAGCTCCTCCAGGAGCACACACGAGACAAGGTAAGGAGACGGTTCACCTTGTTGGTAACCGCAGTGACTTGGTGGGACGACAGGGCAGGCACCGATGTACTGGTGGTCCTGACTGCTGTCGTTGTCCGCGGGTCAGTTAAGTCGAGGCAACGATAACGGTTGTCCCACAAGTTAATAAAATGACTAATGGTTCAATGAATGTCTTGAGTTGGCTATATGCCATGTACGCACTACCTACCCGTGGGAATTACGAGTTATGGGCTCCTCTGCTTCGTAGTGTCTTCCGAGGACTCTTCAGACGTCAACAGTACTGCGGGCTGATTGCCGGGAAGTGGTGTTGTCTTATTTTCTCGCGCGGTGGTGTATTATTTGGATTTGCTTTAACTTCATCGGCCAGCCACGCACCGTGCAGGTGTACGTTCGGGTTGGGGTCCAAGGCCTGGCGTACTTAGGATTTAGACCGGCGGATGGCCTCTCTGTTGAGTTTGAAAGATGGGCTACGGAGTGTCGGATAGCCTCGGTGGAGCGTTCCCTAACAAGGTGCCCGCCACCCTGGAGATCCGTGTGTGTAGTGTAACACAAGTGCACCCCTGATACGTCCAAAACGTATCTATAATTTCTGCTTGCTCCATGCATGTTTTGTGTGATATTTCTATGATCTAGATACACTTTCATACACTTTTGATCATATTTGGACTAACATATTAACTCAGTGCACCACAGTGCCAGTTCCCGTTTTCTGCTGTTTTTCTATTTCAGTTTCCCCCCATATAAAAAGTGCCAGAAAAATTATGGGAAAAATATAGGAAAAATCAGCGTACAGGAAGCTTCGCGAAGAGCCCGAGTGGGGCCAGAGGGGAGCCAGGGGTGGCCCAGGCGGCCACCCTGCGCGGCCCCACCCCTGGCCGCGCCAGGGGGGCGCCTGGGGCCCCTGGTCCACCTCTGGATGCCCCCTTCGCCTATATATTCTCCGTCACGGGAAACTTCAGAAAGGAGAACCCTTTTTCGCGACCTCGCCTCTGTTCCGCCGCCGCAGCGCTTCCGATATCGGGAGCACCAGAAGACCTTTTCCCGGCACCCTGCCGGAGGGAGGATTGACCTCCGGGAGTCTCCTCTCCACCATGGATGCTCCCCGGATGTCTCGTGAGTAGTTTTCCTGGGACCATGGGTCCGTGATCGGTAGCTATGTGATGTTCTCCTCCCCTCTTTGTTCTTCATGGTTTAGACCTCGTGAGCTGCCCTACATGATCGAGGCACTTTCGTAATCTTTCTGCTATTGCTATGCTGAGTTTGATGGGATCTGATGGATTATGAGATTATGTTCAGATTGTGATTGAGTAATATATTTGGTTTTTATCTCTTATATTTTTGTTCCTAAGTAATTCTTGCATGTTCTCCGTTGTTGTTTATTGCTTTGGCCAAGTAGTAGGTAGTAACCCCAAGAGGGAACGTTATGCTCGATTGTGGGTTCATGCCCCCCGATGACACGCTTGAGTGACAGAAACATGAGTCTAGGGGATGTGTTGTTGCCACAAGGGGGAAAACAACGGTGCTTGTAACCGCGGTTGCAAGGATTGTTTACTTTACGCAAAGTGCTTTTTAATGCAGTTGTCTGTTGCTTTGGGTTTACACTTTGGGTGGGGCTCGCAACTTAATACCAGCGAGATGTTCTGGATAGATATCTCAAGGTGGATGATTAGTAGTAGATGCAGTTGGATTTCGGTCTACTTATTTTGGCGTACTGCCCGTGCTTTTGAGCCTCTTCCTTTCTTTTGTAGCATAGTTAGCATTGCGGTGCGTTCATAATCCTGTCAATTGCCCTTCTGTAATTTGTTTACCTTGCATAGCAGTTTTATCGTCTTTTGGGAGAGAGACATCTCTAGTGAACATCACGTATCCCGGTCCATATCCTCATTACTGTTTCCACGCTCATTTACTTTTCTGCTTTTACTTTCAGTTGCTATCATTATCCTTTGTGTTTGATCCTTTGTGAACAACAAGACCGGAGAGATTGCCAACCTCTCTGAACTTCGTTGGGTACAAAGTTATTTGTGTCTGTGTGCAGGTCCGCGTCAGTAGCGCCGCTGACACCTACTTATCATCTCTGGAGTCCTACTGGAGACAAACCTTGGTATCTTTACTGAGGGAAATTTGCTGCTGTGCTGCATCACGCCTTCCACTTGGGGCTCACCAACGAAGGGCGAGAAGACCACACCCGTCAACTCTCGCGCCATCAACCCCTGCAGGGAAGATTAATCTATTCGAATAGTCGTGTCCACGGTAACAGGACGCTTTATGCTGAAGCTGGATCTTACCACTACAAACTATTATTATTAAACTGTATGGTTCCGGGTTTTCTTCCTCGCTGGGATGTCGAGGAGGATATCTCGGAGGCATTGCTAATTATTACAACTTATTACTATACAATGCTGCAGCAACTTCTGCTTCATTGTTACTTTATGCTTTATATAAACTGTTGGCTATTCTCTCCTCATGTTGCAAGACTCGTCGGAAGATGCTAGTCTTCGATAGGCCTAGATTCTTACCCTTATTCTGATTTCTATCTTGCAGTCCACTATATATAGCCTCCCCTTTCCATTTGATACAATGCATAATTGCTTAGTAGCGGACGTAAGACTCGCGGGTATGCTAGATACTCACCTTTGCTTTATTTCCCCCTTTTCGCTTTGCCTGATCGGCCGATGCAACCGACGTTGGAGCCCAGGAGCAGGAGTACCCCGGAGGCGACTACTACGACGTCGAGTTCCCCGTTGACCAGGAGTAGTTTGGTGGATCCCAGGCAGGAGGCCTCGCCTGTTCGATCTGTATCTCTGATGTCATTTGTGCTAGCCTTCTTAAGGCAAAAACTTGACTAACTATGTCTGTACTCAGATATTATGGCTTGTATGACTTATGTATTCGGATCCTCGTGATCCCTGGTATTGTAACATATTGGTTTATCCTTTTGTGTTTAGTGTTTTGCTATGATATTCTCACCGTGGCACCCTAATCTCAGCCGTGTACCCTGCGTGTATGATTACTATACACGGATTGATTTTAGGGGCGTCACAGTCTCAAACCGAGTCTCTGTCCAACTTAGTGATCCCATCGCTGATTCCATACTATCGGGTAGCATCTCTATGCCCATGACTTGTGAAACATAGTCATCAACCGAGTCATATAGTAGTCAAGGATATGTGTCCGCATAAGCTTAACAACTGGGGACCATTAGAACAATCATCATAGAATATATAGTCTCATAAACAAGTCACATACTTATTGATACATATCAGTGACGATGTTCAAGGACAATACAAATAACTCATGAATACATAAGGAGATAACATCATCTCATGATTGCCTCTAGGGTATATCTCCAACAGTGTTCTTGATTGTTTTCTTGCATGCTCTCGTATATTATGTTACTTTGGCTAAGTAGTATCTTATAACTCCAAGAGGGAGCTTTCTGGCGCCCTTGCAGCTAAGGACCTCCTTTACGCTATTCAAGTCCTATTGGATTTGATAAACCTTGGTATCTTTGCTGAGGGAAATTGCCACTACCTACATCACCACCTTCCACTTGGGGTTCCCAACGAGTGTGTGTGAGTCCACATCATCAGGATGCCTGAAGCACGACACTGCCGCCACCATCGACAACGCCCAGAGCATGCTGCGACCGGCGGCCCTGCTTCCTCTGCACCAACCAGGCCAGCATCTCGTCGGACTCTTCGTCGATCTTCGCTGCCCACAAGGTGTTCGGTCAATTGCCCGACCCTTGTGAGGTACAAATTCGGTCATGGTCGATAGTGCGGTTGATATTTTTACAAGAATTTCATCGAGTCATCCTCATCTGAGGAGTCATCCGATGATGATACCGATGTTTTGGTTGCTACCCTTCTCGTGAATGATCACTTTGCGAGGCAGCGCCCAAAGTTAAAAGGTTCAATACCGAGGCATGTTCCTTCGTTGAATCAAAACAGAGAATGTGTCCATCTACTCCTGTATGATGAATACTTTCAGCATGACCCTCTTTTACCTCCAAGGCTTTCCTAGCGATGCTTCTGGATGGCAATACCATTGTTCAACGATATTTGGGAGGTAGTGACAGAATATGATGACTATTTCAAATACAAGTATGAGGCTACTGGCAAGTTAGGTTTCTCCTCTTATCAAAAAAGCACAAAAACTATTCGAATACTTGCTTATGGAGTTCCCAGTGATCTAGTTGATGAGTATGTGCGCATGAGAGAGTCCATTTTTCTAGAGCATTGTACAAATTCTGCATGGTTGTGGTTCAGGTGTTTGGTGCCGAGTACTTGCGGCAACCAAATGCTAAGGATACAACTCGGTTGTTGGAGGTCAATGCTGCTAGAGGCTTCTTGGACATGCTTGGTAACATTGATTGTATGATTAGAAGTGGAAGAACTAACCATTTTCTTGGCAGGGGATGTACAAGGGACATGCCAATGGCTGCACGGTGATCCTCGGGGTTGTGGCATCTTAGGATCTTCGGGTTTGGCACCATTTTTTCGTATGGCGGGTTCTCACAACGACATCAACGTGCTTCAACACTCTCCGGTGTTTGCGAGGATGGCGGAAGGCAATGCCCCAGATCTAAACTTCAAGGTCAATGGCCACCACTATAGCAAGAGATACTACCTCGTGGATGGAATCTATCATCAGTGGTCAACGTTTATGAATTCAATCTCCAACCCCAAGAAGATGTTGGAACGTTGAGACTTTAGGTACGGTGATGAATGCATGTGTGATCATGCACAATATGATAGTCGAGGATGAGCTCTCAATGATCATAACTGTCAGTATCAGGTATGAATATTTTGCCTAATGGTGCATAGGCATCATATGCAAACTTCCTCCAGTTTCATCGTGATATGCATGATCGGAAAACTCATGTGTAGTTGCAGAACGATTCGATTGAGCATATGCGGATTCACATAGGAGATAAGTAGTATGTTCTCCCTTTTATGTGGTATAATATAAGATTTTGTAATAAAATGATTTGGTGCAATGAATGATTTCTATGGTTGTAAAACTATATGTGCTACAATATATGGTTTGTAATAATATTATCTGGGTTGTAATAAAATTATTTGGTATAAATATGGGATCCCCCCCTCCGACGAGTCCCTCCGGCGTCGTACTAACAATTTGCATCGTGCCCTCACCATTGGATAAAGCGACCTGGAAAGATCGTACATTGGCCGAACATTGGTCCATTTTGGCGATCTAAAAAAAAGAGATTGGTTCATTTAGATCGCAGGTCTTAAAGTTTCCCTAAGACCATGTTTGTTAAAGGTGGATAGGGGAGTTTGCGGAGGAAGGGCTTTAGAGGATTTGGTGAATCACCTCCTTTCACCCAATCCTCTTGAAACCCTCAATTCGATGGTTCCCTGCCTATGGCGGTGAAGTTTGAAACACACGTGGTTCGAAGGGGTTCAGAGGGGATTAGAAGGGAATGGGTCGTGTAAACCACGCGAAACAAATGGGTTCAGATGGATTATAGAGGGTTTTGAGTCCCACGGGATTTTTCCTCTTAAAACCCCTCCAAACAAAGGAGGCCTAAGAGCAAGTCTAGAAGGTGCGCCATCCCGCCGCCAACCCGTATATACGGGATTTTTGTCGGACGGGCGAATTTTTCGGCCAGAACAGATCCGACATTTCTCACCCGGCCCGCAAAATTTATGCGGGCGACCCGTAAAATCCTCCCCGAGCTGCTATATCCATGGCGCGGGAGGGGAGATAGGGTTCCCGTCTCCCAATCCATCCCCGAACCGCTATATCCACGGCATCCTCGTCGTCCTCCAGCTCTGGCTCTCGATCCTCCGTTTTGGCGTCGTTGCCGCCGCTCGTCCCCGTCAAGTCCGAGCTGCAGGAGACGCCACTCCGTCGGCGCAGCCGCGACGGCGGCCTCGTCCCTTCCCCTCCCTACGGTCGCCTGCGCCTGGTGAAGCCGAAGAAGGAGCCACTGGTCACCGTGAAGAAGCAACACGAGGCCATGGCCGCCAACCTCGACGACGCCCTCGCCTGGTCCAAAGAGGACTAAGTGCGGGAGGAGATGGAACGCCAGCGCCGCGCTCTAGAGGAGATCGCCGAGTGGCGCCGCGGCCGCAAGCAGGGCGGCGTCGTAATCCTCGACGACAACAACGAGGAGGTCGCTGCGACGTGTAAGCCGTTCCGCAACGGTGGGGATCCAGGGCATGGCTGCAGCAGCAACGCCGCCCCGATGGACGAACCGCCGAGCGACGACGATGACGACTACACCGTGATATACGACCTACTCGGCGTGCGCTAGAAGTTCTTTTAAACCTATGTTTATTAATTCACCAAAATATCAATGAAATCATCTATATTTATTTAAATTAATTATATTTTATCGGGTTTGGGGGTTTTATTTTTCTTCTTCTTGTCGTTAGGTTCGCTGCTGGGAAATCGATCGCCCCCACGCCACAAATATCTCCGGCGACTCCCAAAAGACGCTGCCCGAACGGCTGGAGGTGCTCTTATTAGAAAAAACCGAACGACCACACAATCTATACACGCTGGACCACAGACCAAAGCGCAGGGTGCAAAAAAGCAGTGGAAGAAGAAGGGAACATGAAGCAATCTAGCAGCGCATCAGCCTATATCCTACGGTGCAAGAAATGAAAAGATGTGTCGTGAGAAAGGGAAGCGCAAGGCCTAAAGAAGACGAGCCTCCCGAGAGATTACGACGACGAGAGGAGAGAGAGGTTACATTACATGCCATGTGAAGACGTAATCGGGGTGTCTCTTTTCTTTTGTTTAAACTCCAGTTGCTTTCTAGAGTATCGTTTTTTAAAAAGAAATTAGGGCAGCAAGCGACAGCACGCACGGGAAGCTGCTGCTTTGACCGAAAGCTCGTCTATGACCGGGAGAAGGGCAGGAGCGTCCATTCGGATTATTGAAAACGGAAACGAAAATGACGCGCACGCAAAGAATGGTGCCATGTGCGCACCCGCTGGTGTTTATCGTCGCGGCAATTTCGGTTAACCAGTAAGCGTGCACGTGGATTGCACGTTTTTATAGAAATTTATTATAGACATTATTTAAATATATGAAGCTTACATTATCAATTTACGTAGTTATACATATATATAGGCGCGCAATGATTGCCATACATTCCATATACTCTACAAAGTTAAATCTTGATGGGACAAGTAGTCAATAGACTTTCGTAAAGCTTATTGGGATTAAATCCACCACCAACATTCACAAATTAAGAATCTTAATGAACACAACTAACATTTCTTCTTAGCTGGGATAATAAAATACATGGGGGAATATCGTATCATCACAGTGAAAAAAAGTGTATTGGTATAGGTAAGACAAAATTAATCATAATATTTTTCTCACAATATTATGATAGCTACAGTTCATCATCATTTAGCTTCATTTAGCTGCTGAGACCATCACGGGTGTTGCCCGCTCGCCCGCGCTGAGCCTGCCTAAACGCCACCATCATAGCTCGGTGTTCTCTTGACACCAATCTGCCGGCCTAATCCTCCTTTTCGGCGTCATTTAGCTCATATAATATCATATCATTCTTTCCAGGCTACATGTTGTTTCTGACCAAAAGCATCAATTAGAAAACAAATAATGTAAGCTGAAATACATTTTATAGGATATATATTTCAGTTGCAGCTCTTCAAAGACAAATAATATAACAAGTGTGCAATTCAATGTGACGTCTCGACTAATGTTACAGCCACATATTTAAATTCACATGAATGTAAAATATATTCTGATAGACTAAAAATATTAAAATGTACCTACAATTTAAATGATTTTAAAGCAATGCTATAATTTATTATCATATGCATGGAGTGAAGACAACTGGTTATCTCAATATGTCTTAATACACTAAGCATTTCTTGTACAACCTCACCAATGCATGTTGTATGCCGGCTCATTCTTAATTATCTTGATAGTTTTCATGAGCTAGAATTCACAAGGTTGTGATATTAAAGTATATTATGCATCTTAAAGTATATTCTAATTCCTTTTTGGATAAAGGGCTTTATTACTCAAAGTTTAAGTAAGAACACCCGGCCTCTGCATAACTAAAATGCACACAGCCGCAAGTCATCAAACCAGAAAAAAAATAAAAGAGTATGCGACAAGTTACAAAGAAGAACTATCGCCACTCAAGGTAGCTCTATGCGTAAGTCACGCGACCACCCATGTTGGGTAAAAATATCCCTCGCCACCGCTTCCAGTCGTGCACACGCCTCCATAAAAAGGCCTCGATATTCCGCCCGTTGTAAGATGGACCACGAACGGAGAATATCCGTGCATCGATAAAGAACCTGCAAACAAGTGAAATTTTTATTAGAAAAGATCTTGTCATTTCTACAAAGCTAGAGCGACCATATTACGGCGAGCGCTCCTACCCTAAGAATGGTTTTAATCTTACTATCTATCCCGTTCAGCCAATTGCCAAAGATATTAGCAACATATGTGGGTTGATATAAGTTTGAAGCCATTTGGATAGCTGACCAAATAGAATGTGCAACCTTACAGGTGAAGAATAGGTGTTTTATTGTTATATTTTGATTCCTGCAACCTCATTTCAAATCTCAGAAATTAGGGCGTGTTTGGTTGTCATCTAGAGGTTGCATGAGGTCTTGTGCATCAAACTCAGCCTGCCCCCGTTTAACTGTCCCACCTCAGCCTGGTTTAGTCAATGTGCGAACCAAACAGTGGGGAAAAGTGAGATCTCGTAGAGAAGTAGGTGGGGTTGGTAGATTTGCATTACTGTGTTTGGTTGTGGAGGTGTACGCATGTGATTCAGAATAAGAACTGGTGATGCAGATATATGATTTCTTTACAGTTAGCTGATGGATGATACTCCAAAAACCAAGCATGCTTTATTTTGAACAAAAGGTCCCATGCCAACTTTATATGCAAACATCAAGTCAAGTGAATGATACACAGATATTCAATGGAATGAATAGTCTGATAAGGCTTTTTGTCACTGAAGCTTTTAACTGTATAAAACTTACATATAATTCAAGGCTGCTAAAAAAGGCTCAATACACCAGTCTAAACAATTATGTGGACGTCAAGTCTAGGTCCTAGATTGTTTAAAATTGCAGTACTGTTGATGATACTTGCAAGATGCGGTTCATTAAATGATTCTAATTTACTTTAAATCAAAGATCTATCGTGATTGATCTTTACATATCTTACTGATGATATGACCACAATTACAGAAAACAACATCAAATAGAAATTTGGTTTGCATCGGACACCACCAAACGATCACCAGCAAGGATAGCTAGAATGGGTTTTATCTCGGCTAATATTGGAAAAAGGATTGCAAACAGAGGAAGTGGAAGGCATTTGCATTACCAGAATAATGCCGGTGTCAAGCGGCTGCCCCCCAAGGTCTAGTATACGGCGTCCATGCAGACTCAGTCCTTGACGTGATGCCAACGTCATTCAACACTTAGTCTCACTAATAGTTGGGATGTTAACGACGGCTGCCACATCCAGGTCGTTGGTGATGGGATGAGAGGATCTGTATGTGGCATCAATGATCACCCAGATTGGTACTCCAGAATAGTTCATTAATCCAAATTATCATGTCTAGAGGTAGCTCCAAATATCTAGTCGATTGCATCTTAGGCGAGAAGACTTGGACTAAGAGCATCTCCAGCCGTTGGAGGCCCCCAAGAGCACTTCGGCGCTATTTTAGACGAAAAAGTACCTCACCGGCGCTATTTTGTTGTCTTGGAGAGGACAAGTTTCCACTCATATACCCATCCCAAGCAAAAGTTGTCTCACAAACTGTTGATGCCGGCGCTATTTTGGAGGAAAAAAGACACATGTCGGCACATGATAGGCTACAGTTACATCCGTCGCCCCCAAGAGGCCCCCAGGATCCTGGGGGTCTCTTGGGTTCGCCGGCGCTATTTCGGCTCTTGGGGACCTCTTGGGGGCGCGAGTGGAAGAAATTTCGCCGATTTGGACGTAAAAAGTGGTCCCAGGGGCGCTTGGGGGGGCGCGGCTGGAGATGCTCTAACATGAATATCAACGAAGAGGCATGCACCCCTACATCTCAAGCTGCCTTCCCGATGCAGCATGTTCTCCTGTTCTGCATGCATCCTTTCCCCCTTCCCATATTTGGCCTTTTTGCTTGGACCACAACGCCTTACTTTCCTCTCCCTACCAGCAAAAACACCGCATCCCCTAAAAAAGCACAAATACCACAAAGATATTAATAATAAAATTTGATTGATTCAATATACAACATTTTTGTTAATTCATAATAGCCAGAATATCCTCAGTATTTCAACCAAACACTGAAACGGTACCATAAACATCACAAATTTGCAAATAAAAATGTGAAGGAAGGACCAGTGGAATACCAGTAGTGTGGCAGAGGAATAATAAGAAATTATGGACCAAGGATAATCCAAATAGACCTTCTACCGTTCGTCATGTTCATCTCGGAATCCATACCTTTTCTAGTGATCCTGAAAAGAAAGACCAAACAAGTTTACTAAAGGCACGTAAATACGATAAGTCGACTACTCAGAATTTCAAATAGCTCGACAGGGAATTTCAACAAACCTACAAGGCTGCAAGCGTGTTATTTAAATTGACAACTAATATTCGCCTCAACTAAAAAACATACTTCCCACAAGGCTATATGTTTAAGCAATACAATGTCCATACACGCCACTTAATGGTTTGGGCGTCACACTAACATGGCATCCAAAATTTTCAGAGAACAATTGAGAAGTTTGCAAAATATTGTTTTATGGAAATCAACACAGTCAAAGAATGAATTGATTCTACTATTTGAAATGTACATATAGGATTTAAAAGGAGGGCTTGCCTCTTTTCCTAGAATCTTACATGATTGAATGTTGTTGTATGGACTAACCATGACTTTACCAGCAGTGTAGCTCCTTTGACCTTGTCGTTTGTCCATGAAGAACAAATAAATATCCAATAAATTTTCAGCCTACCCATCAAACTCGTATAACTGCACGGACAGAGGAACAAATTTATTTTACAAAGAAGATCATAGAAGTCTGCTGTAGTTGGCCGCAATCGAATCTCCGAAAACTGAAAATATGGTTATATCTCTGGTTTATTTTAGGAGGAGAGTGCCGTACTATTTCATTTGTGCTCGGTGCTGCAAAGAACATTGTGCTCCTCAATGCTAGTTCAAATGAAGAGAGAGAAAGAGAGATTGATTGATCAAATCATATGACATAGAGCAGCAGCTGTGGTGCTTCTCTCTGAGAAACAAAAGAGGGAGAGGGGTCAGATCGACCTCGCCGGTGAAGACCTCCCAGGTTCCCAGCCCCCAACCTCACCTGACACACGATCAAGCCCACCATCTCCTCATCAGATCGAGGCAAGACCGCATGTGTCTAGCCTATGCATCTAACCAACAGAGTTCATACAAACTGGGAATGAAAACCTGGGTTTTATATAAGGAAAAGAAAAGATGGGAAATGGAGAGGATGAATGGCTTATCTCGATGGAGGCCGCCGCCTTGGTCGCCGGAGTAGCGGTCAGTACCGGAACTGGAGGATACGCGCAGCCGGGCGAATCAGTTGGGAGGGGCGGCGCAAGACGACGGGCCGGAGATGCCGGTAGTGTGGGGCGGAGCCGCCGGTCAGTGTGTAGCAGGCGGGCGGGGCGGCGATGCCGGGTGGGCGAAGCAGGCGAGCGGGCCGACACCGCCGGTCAGGGCAAGCAGGCGGGCGGGAGTGAAGCCGTCGGGCGCGGCGGCGCATGTGTTCATCGGTGGAGCGGGACGGGGCATCGCGTGGGGGGAGGCTGCGGGGCAGGGAGATCGTGATCCATAAATTACGTGAGGCAGTTTTTTCACCGTGGGGATTTTACAGTGTGGGAATTTTCGTGCAGACTTTTCGTCCGCCAATCTAATCGCTAAGTGTACCCCAGGCGTCAATCAAATGAATTTAAGCCATTAGATCGCATTAAGTGCGATTAATCAATGGTACTAATTAGCCTGGTACACTTATCAGGGTGACCTTAAAAAAAAGTTGGCTCTTTTAATAGTAGTATAGATTCAACGTGAGATGTCCATCTCATTCATGTGCGTTTTATTGACGGCTTATGCGAATTAGCCACGGGCTGCTGGGTTTTCGGAAACGCATCCTTGTCAATTTAAATCCGTAGGACCCGCGAAAAGAAACGGTTACGTCCGTAAGATTTGCGCAAAATACGAACACGTTGCACATATTCCGTATGACTTGACTTTTGGAATGATGTACAAGTCGCTAACCGGATCATCGGAATATATTTTTAAGGAAATCCAGGTATTCGTTTCTCTAGAAAATATTTAGTTTTTTTAAACATAGCATAACACGTACACACATTCCTATGAAACACATACCTACATCCTATCCTTATGAGCATCTTTACAATACCGAGTCGTCGCATCATCTTAACATTAACAAAGTCATTACATACGCTTCGTAATTGATGGGTACTCAAATGGGGAACCGGCTCCTCTAACGTAATGAAGAGAAGTCAGGGCCTGACTTTAGAACTAGTAAAGAGCACCTCCGCTGCAGAACACACACAAAAAAATGAAAAGAAAAGGGAATCTGCCAGCACCTACTTTTTGGAGGGAAAAGGCCCTGCCTGGGCACACTTGCGCGCCAAAAGGGACAGAGACCACCATTCTTTCCTCCACTTCTTTTCTCTTGTGCTCACAGTACATACCTTCCTTTGTTCTTCCTTTGTTCTTCTCTCTATTCTTTTGATGGATCAACACAATAACGATTCCTCATCAAACAAATAACTCATTAATTCTGGCGAATCGATGGAAAGCCAAGATCCAAACCAAGATCCAAACAGGCAAGTTATTTTGGATCTTTTTTTCAATCAAAATTTTGCTTGCTGCTAGATATGTGTGTTCTAGTGAACTTTTCACATGCTGTTGAGAGCCAAAATGTAAACAGAGCTCCATTTTTAATTCCTTCTGTGCTTGTTTATTTGATAGGGGGGAGGGAATACCTAGCTGGAAACCTCAGTTTTTGATGAAGTTCAACACTGTGGATGAGGCATGGGACTTTTGGCAGTACTATGGAGGAAGGATGGGTTTCAGTGTAAGAAAGAGATTTACAAATACAAGCAAAATCGATGGTGTAGTGACTTCGTGCAAATTTGTTTGCTTCAAAGAGGGTAAAAAAGCGGCTGATAAAAGGGATAGTCTGACTAAGAGAGGGCGAGCTGAAATTAGAATTGGTTGTGAGGTTCATATGTCAATTACAGTGGACCGTGAAGATGGAAGTTATCAAATATTTGATCTGAATCTTGAACACAATCACATGCTTCAGCTGCCAGAAGCACGCCACTTGTTGCCATCACAAAGAAAAATCTCTCAAATTCAAGCTTTTGAAATTGAAATGGCTGATGACTCCGGTATTGCACCCAAAAATGCTCATGAGTTTGCTAGTCGACGGGTTGGTGGACCAGGAAGTCTAAGTTACACACGCAGAGATCATAAAAATCATTTGCGAACAAAGCGCCAAAGAGAGTTGAAGTATGGTGAAGCAGGTAGTATGCTAAAGTATTTTCAAGACTATGTTATACTGAACCTCAATTCAATCTAATTTCTGAATTAAATGGGAGTCTTCACAATATAGAATAGCTTGAATTTGGATGATACCAAAATTCACGGAGAGGCAGAGGAGTTTCAGAGCCTTGCCCGCACGGGATGAAGGCGACGCCCTTGCCCGCGCCATGCCTGCGCCTCGACCCGGCTCCGGCAGACGGCTCCGACGTGTCCTGGTCGCCCGGTCCAGTCGCGCCGGCGCTCCACTGAGGCGGCGGCTCCTGCGGCGACGGCTCCGACGTGTCCTGGTTGCCCGGTCCGGTCGCGCCGGCGCTCCACTGCCTCTCTTTCTTATCCAGCAGCTCCATGAGCTCCTCCCCCTCCTGATCCTGATCCGCCGGCGAGGCCACGGGCGAGGTCAATGCGGGGGCGGCCTGCGGAGCCGGCAGGGACAGGGCGCCGAGACCTGCTGCGGCGTCGACCACGGCGTGCGAGGCGGGAGGGGCCGGCTGGTCTTCGCGGAGCCGGCAGGGACAGGGCGCCGACACCTGCTGCGGCGGTGGCGGCGACTACGCTGGAGGAGGCACGGCGACGGAGATGGTGCTGGCCCTTTTCTTTTCCCTTTTCTATTTGTGTTCGGTTTCGGAGATGGTGCTGGCCTTTTTCTTTTCCCTTTTCTTTTCTGGAGCGGAGGTATTGTTTACTACTAGTACTAAAGTCAGGCCCTGACTTCTCTTCGTTACGTTAGAGGAGCCGGTTCCCTCAGATGGATGAACAATGAAGATGTTCCGAGTGGACTGTAACAACTGTTGAGATAACTCCTGGACTTAAGTTGTATTAGTTTGGGCCATTAAAAGAAAGGCTAAGCCGATGCGCCATCATTTCGCATGAAAGTTTTCAATGAGAGGCACGGGATGTGCCGGCCCACGTTACAATTCTTTTAGGTTTTTATGTTATTTTTATTTGTAAGTTTTAGATTTTTTGCTTTCAATTTTTTTTCTTAAATATATTGAAATTTTAATGTGTATTAACTTTTCAATTTATAAATTGAACAACTTTTTTTAATATATAATGATTCTTTTAATATACGTTGTTGATTTTTTTACTTTTATACGATGAACATTATTGTAACATGATGAACTTCTTTTTAAATGTATATTATATTTTTTGTTATATACATTGAACCTTTGTTTAACGTACAATGAACTTATTTTTAAAATTACACATATTTTTTATTTTATGCGAGAACATTTTTAATACATGCCAATTAAAATTTTAATATAGAGTAATCTTTTTTTGATACAATTTTTAGGGTGAAATTTTTTCTATTTCACACCGAATAAATTTTCATGTGCAGAACAAAAAAACCAAAAAAATTGATTAAAATACCCAATAATAAAAAATGGAAAGAATAATAAAACACCAGTTATAAATGGGTTGGCAGGGCGATCCCTTTAGTGAAGGTCCTTCTTTCTTATGCATACGTGCACCAGATAGGAGGTCTCGTGCAAGCTCCCTTAGAAAAAAGCCTGGCCCAACCCAACATTTACTAGTCTTAAAAAGTTGGTCAAACTTTTGGGCATCCCCAATCCCAGTCGCATTCCCTTAAGGCTGCTCCCAATGCTTCATCTTGGATAGGTGCTAAGCATGCCAACAAGGCAAAAAAACCTATGTGGCAACTTACTTAAGAGGTGAGAGAGAAGTTTGGTGACCCGAAGAGGAAACGGTGCTAGTCACGGGAATCTATGCAAAACATTAAAAATAAAAGGAACTAACCTATGCATGCAAGACTTTAGTTGCTAAAAAATTAAATGAGCCAACCTTAGCAACAACAAGCTAAGCACCAATCCATTGGACACTATAGTTGCTTAACACATTTAATGCTTTTAGCACCTCACTTAACATCTTTGCATTGGAGGAAGCCTAAGAAGAACCCAAGTCAGTCATATGCATCATGCAATTACCTACAAAATAAGCATTGTACAATATTAAGAAGAAACTCAGTGTATTCTAAAACACTTTATGGACATGTTTATAAATACACACACAACTTATCCTTATGACTATCTTTGAAACACACGACATAACCACAAAAGGAATAACACCGAATATTGAAATAAATCTAGAGAAATTCAAGCACACATGTGTTTGCAGACGAACACGTCATCATGTCTCCTTCAGAGCCAAGTGTGATGCGCAAAACATGTAGTCGAGGAAGGCTCATAGGCAAAGTCTTGTGAAGACCTGAATACACACGTTCGGGAGGGACACCTTGGCGCGTGATGACTAAGATCTTACCTAGTTAGCCTAAAAACCACTAGGGCCTTGAGATTCGTTGCCTTGTAATAGGAAGAAAAACGAAGGACAAGCAACAAAAAATGATAAAGAGATATAAGTTAGAAAATGATAGATCTGTGTGTCATATTCTAAGAACTTTCAGGTGTCAAAATTAATTTTCATGAATTGAGCTCTTATGTTTTGGTAAGGACAAAGAGGAGGAGAGTCTATACAAACAACTGTTCACCTTTAAGGTATCTCGGGATTTTCATTCATCATCGCAATCTCATCAATAAGGAATTTTTTTGGAAGACCGAAAAGAAGCGTAACGGTTGAAAGGTAAGCTTGTGTCATATGAAGGACGACTTACGTTTATTAATGTTGTCCTTACTAGTCTATCAGTATTCATGCTATCCTTTTTTGATATACATAAAGGGGTGTTGAAAAGGTTAAAAATTTATCGGTCTAAGTTCTTCTGGCAATAGTGAGAAGCAGAAGTAAAAGTTCATACTTGCTAAATAATACATTTCGTATAGACCCAATAATCAAGATGGATTGGACACTGAAAACCTCGAAATATAAAATAAGTGTTTGCTCAACAATTGGTTGTATAAGTTACTTAATGAGAAAGGTGTTTGGAAATAGTTGCTTAAAAACAAACATCTGAAGAACAAAACATCATCTAAGTATATACTAAGCCTATCGATCTTGGAGTGGCTTGATGAAGGTCAAGTTATCTATTTCTAAGAGAGATTCCTTAAAAGTTGATGATGATGATCAATTGACGAGTTTTTGGAAAGACACCTCGTTGAATAACACTTTACTATCTCTACTATACCGACCATGTATGATATTGTGTGCAAAAAAGAGGATTCGGTGAATTTTTTCTTGGGGCACCAACCCTTTAAGAATCCAACTGCAAATGGCTTTATTGTGTGATTGATGGATTAAATGAATAAATTTAAACATAGATTTTTTATGTGGAAGTTAATCATTAATGGTGTATTCACTGTGGAATCTATGTATGCATGTGTACCTTATGAATTCTGAACCTAACTTTTGCGGAAAACATAATTGAAAAAACAAAGATTCCTTTCTAGATATAAAAGTTTTCATGTGTTTTTTGCAAAGGGAGGTAGTTCTTACTATAGATAACCTTGCTAAGCGTAATTGTCATAGTAGCAAAAAATATGTTTAGTAATCAAAAGAAGAATATTCATGATTTACTCATGTCATGTTTGTTTACTACTTTGATTTAGCGCACGATCCATGCTATTTATAATTCAACATTAGCAACGAACATTCCAAATTTGTTTGAAAACTAAATTGGGTGATATTTATCTTAAGCTGTAAGGCCAAATCCGTTTGGGATTTGTCTCATAATTTTGAACACAACTATAAAAAAATATCCATCCCTAAATTCTTGCGGGTTATATATAGAACTACTACTTCGATCCATATATTATCATCCCTACAACATGTGAATGACTGAACGCTTATGACGTTTGGATGGAACTGTTTGAAAACAATTGCATATGATTTATTGAACCAATTTAGCTCGCGGGCTGCGTAAACTATATGGTTAAATTATGTACTCTCAAATTCGACCAATTGTGACCGTGTTTTATTTCATTTATATTGTAGTTTGATACTTCCTAATTCACGGTTTCATAAAATGGCTACGTGCAACCTCTAACGGTAGCCTCCCGTACTTAAATATAAATTTTTAATTATAATTTTATATTTATTAATTACTAATATGATTATAATTTTTGAATAATAATGTTTATCCAAGTAATTCTAATTGTTTTATCTATAAAACTTGAATGACAATACACCCATATATTCTAGCTAACAATCAGAAACTATATCCAAACGGAGGGTACACTCCTCCTTCACGAAGATGCCCTCGATAGAAAAGCTCTCCCCCTCAACGACACATCATATTGGCTATGGGTCTCACATATAAGGACATGTCCCTTTTTGCTGGCTAGTTTTTTTATTTTGTGAAAATTTTAGAAAATATTGTTTAATTTTTTAGTTTTTAGTTTTATTATGTGTTTCTCTATCAATTTTAAAAGATATTGGCTTTTACATATTTTCTTCATGTTTTTTTTCTTCTACTAATTTTCTTATTTTTTATTTTATTTTTCATTTTCAATTCATGAGTATTTATTAAGATATGTGAACATTGAAGAAACCATAAATACTTTTAAATTCATGATTTTTTAAAGATCCTCAATGTAATAAAGTTTGTGATTACTTAAAGTGGATGGACACTTTTTAAATTTGTGATTTTTTTAAAAAATTCACTAACATAATTGACAAACCACAAATATTTTTAAAATTATCAAATGTTTCTTAATAATTCATGTTTCTTTTGATTCAGACATTTTATAAAGTACACGATTTCTAAAAATTATTGTTTTTTAGGAAAGTGAACTTATTTTCTTTTGAAAACTATCAATCATTTATTAAAATTATTTAATAATATGACACGATACACACGTGAATGAAAAAAATACCTTCAACCATAAGTAGAACTTGAACCAACGTAAAGAAAACCAAATTAGAACAGTGGAGTACGCCGACCATTAAAAATAAAAGGATTGTTATATACCTGAGTTCGTGTGTGAAGATTCGTATAGAAAAATTTACATGTTCTATCACTTAACTTTGTTAAGTTTTAATCGATTAAAATCTAAACATACCCTTAAAATAACGATAAAGATATTCTTCACACGTTCGGGCCACCCTCCCCACATCGAACGCTGTTATCACCACACGTATCGTTGCACGAATCTTAGCATATGAGAAAACTGCCACGTCATTTTAATCAGTGTTTGGGCTAAACTGTGCTGGACCGAACGTTTTTTATACCTTTTTTCGATCGGGGCGACGTTTTGCTATTCCTCGCCCATACTCTTTGTGTGTTATGTATCTAAACTGTTTGGGCTCGGTTACTATAGTTCGGCCCAATGCCTGATTACATACGATTTTTTGTGATGCTTATAATTTCTAAACGGTAGCTCGGATTGAAACGTGTTCTACATATAACTTGTTTAGAATTTTATCTAGTATCATAAAATTAGTTTTTTTTTTCATGTTTGCAATTCTTTAACATGATATTTTCTTGTTAATTACAAATCATAGCATTTTTTGTAAATGAAATGTGTGATATCTAATTAATCATAACTAATGTTAATTTTCTATTTTGTGAGATATGACAATTATTATTTGTATGTAGCTTACGGGTATTGGTAATTATTTTTTTAGGACATGGCAATTATTATTTTCATGAGAGATGGTAATTCTTACTTTGTGTTGTCTTGGGGGTACGCATTTATTAAAACATGATTTTTTTTGTGATATGAAAATTGTCATTTGTTGTACATGGCAACTATTTTATAATATTACGTGAAACACGGTAATTTTCTGTTTGAAATATGTTGGACATTGTTTCTTTTAGTAGAACATGACAAAATTGCCATGGTTCCAATAGTGCAATAGTTTTTCATTCCAACTAGATGATACCCCGCGCGTTGCTGTGGGAACTATTAAGAAATACTTTAATGTTGAAAAACATGAGAAAAATATTAAACATATTTTAATTTGATTATATTTTTCAAAAAAATATTGTTTAGAGTACAAATCTAAGATAATTTGATGAAAATCTAAAAATATGTGTGATTTTTTGCTTTGTTAATTTATTACCTTGACAATATATCGGTAAGATGATAAGAGACGAAAAGAAGTTGAGTAGACACAGTGGAAACCTCTCCATTCTTGACTAAACCTAAAACAATGATATCAACTACAAATGTGCATTCATAGAAAATTTATCGCATAAAAAATGACATGTGAGGTAACTTATAATTTGATTTTTTATAAATAAATCATTTATAAATCATGGAGCTAAGTGCTTAATTTTTTTAATATTTTTTAATGATGCATGGAGAATTAAAAGGGAGCATGTGCATGAAGAGTTGGACAATGATAGCAACTACAGATGTGCATTCATAGAAAATTTGTCGAATAAAAACTAACATGCAAGGTAACTTATAATTTGATTTTCTATAAAAAAATCATTTATAAATCATGGAGCTAAGTTCATAATTTTTTTTAAATATTTATTTGTGATGCATGGAGAATTAATGGGAGCATGTGCATGAAGAGTTGGTGAAAATTAGTTTTTGCATGGTGGACCTACTTGATGATGTGGATAGCTTGCATGTCAAGATAGAAAGGTTAGTGGGGATGAACTATCTAGGTATTATAGATATGGGAATTCTTATTCATCGGACATGGCAATTCTTATCGTAGGACATGGCAATTTTTGTTGATATGACATGGCAATTCTTATTCGTAGGACAAAACAATTTTTGTTGATATGGCATGCCAATTCTTATTCATCGGACATGACAATTCTTACTCGTGAGAAATGCCAGTTTTTGTTGATAGAACATGGTAATTCTTTTCATCGTACATGACAATTCTTATTTGTAGGACATGTCAATTTTTGTTGATAGGACATGCCAATTATTATTCATCGGACATGACAATTCTTATTCATAGGACATGACAATTTTTGTTGATAGGACATGACAATTCTTATTCAACGGGCATGACAATTCTTACTGGTTGGACATGACAATTCTTGTTGGTAGGGCATGACCATTCTTATTAATAGGACATGACAATTCTTACTGATAGGACATGACAATTCTTGTTGGTAAGGCATGTCAATTCTTTATTAGTACGAAATGAAAATTCTTACTGGTAGGACATGGTAATTTTTACATGTAGGTCATAATACTTTGCGAAACATGGCAATTTTTTTGTTAAAATTGTTGAGCATGGCTATTTTTGTAGTAGAAGATGCAAATTTGCCATGGTTATAATAGTGTTGTAGGTTTATCTTTCATTGGCATTTGAATTTATTGGACATGGCTAATTTTTAGGAGAACATTACAATTTTGCTATGATTACAATAGTGCAATAGTGTTTTCATCCCATGGCAATTTTGCCTTGTTTTTATTTTCTAGATTCTTTTTATATAAGTTATGATGAATTTTTTAATATAAATTTGCCATGATATTTTGTATATTTACTCCTATGATAATTTTATAGTTTTTTTTTATGATGGAAATTTGTAATTTAAAAGTTAATTGCATTGTAGCAAAAGAAAATAAATATTTTTATCACAACATAAATTTTTTTAACGTTTTCTCTTTGTTGTCACTAATGGGCTTGTATGACCCAGTAAAAACAAAGAGAGTTGTTCAGACCGTACACAACCTGGAATCGAACGAAAACGTTCGGGTGCGGGCAACGAGCGACCGAACAAAACCGTTCGGGCCACCCTCCCCACACCGAACGTCAGGTGAATATCAGCGTGCTACAATAAAGATCCCACGAGTAGAAAATATCACAACAAAGCGCTAAGCTGGCAACGATAATAGCAGCCGTCAAGCCGTTAAAAGTAAGTACAATAGTGCCTAGTCAGTCGGCTATAAAAAATAAAATAGTATATTTATGCTTAGTTGGATGAAAGAGAAGAGGTGAGAGAGGGCAAAGAGACTCTTAGTGAAGAGCCAGCTCTAGCACATGCTCCTAGACACTTTGTGAGGATGAAAGATGAAGTATATTATAAAAGTAGTATATTTTTGTAGCTAAGAATTATACATGTTAACTATAAAATGGACTATAGATAATATATTATCAACCGTGACATGAAATGGCTTATAGCCAGCAGCTCGGGCTATATTACTAACCATGCTCTAAGTACGGCGCCAGCTAGCCGGCGGTTTCGCAAGCTTAACAGGCAGGGCGGCAGCAATCGGACTGCACACCACAGTTTCCTCCCATGGAGGATATGTTAGTGTAATCTTGAGTTATGTTTTAATATGGAAAGTGTAGCAACATCTAGTAGTAGTACTAGTTGCTACGGTGTGTAGTAGTCCGGTTCAAACATGTACCGTGGTAGCTAGTGTGTAGGTTTGGTAAGTACTAGTCCGGTTAGGCTTAGTGTCCGACTAGGATTTGTATTAGCTAGGTTGGCTCGGTTGAGGGCTGGTTGTGTATATATACACGAGCATAGGGCTCTTTTGTTTGTAACATCGTGTGGAAAATGCAGTAAAAATAAAGAGCAGGGCACAATATGTGCCCTTGGCCATAAAAGTTTTGTGTGCGCGTGTTCGTCGTATTTTATGTGAGCGATCCTGAGGACCGAATTCCAACAGGATACACTGCACCCGTACCGCATATGCAGTTGCGCTTGTTGCCACCCGATTGGCGCCACCCGACGCTCTTGTTTCATCGGCCGTAGATGAGGGCAGCAGGAGAGCTCTGCCGGAAGACGAACAGCCTAGGCGCCCTAGCCCGTGTAACATGTGATACGACATGACACGAGGCGAGCTTGGAGCCGAGCACGCACGCACGTACCCGATTCAGATCTAGGCGCCCTCAGAAGGGCACACCCGGACACGGACGAACTGTCACTCTCTGCATACGCTGGCGGGGGAACGGTGCGCACGTACATGCCCTGACCCCGCTCTATACAGTAATCACACGGGACGCATGGTAGGGTACCGTTTCTGTTCTACTCTACTCACTATCTTGTGCAAAGATCTCTTATCTTCTTCCCTCTTCATTGGTGTTAAGGACATCTCACCTAGCTCCGTCGCGCTCGTGATTAACCCATGGACACGTTGTCCGTTTTGCAAATCAAGCAATGAACCCCCCGAGATCTCTTATCTTCTTCCCTCTCACCATTGATGTTATCACAAGGACCTCTCACCATCAAGCACCCTACTCGTGCCGCTGAGATGCCGTTCGTCTTCGCAATCAAGCAATTAACGCAGCATCCGTCATGGATTAGCCCGTTTTGAACGTTTTTGCTTCTTCTTACTATTTCCTTTTCCGTTGGATGGACTGTCTTGGTCAGTTTGCCGCCTCGGGCCGAAGAGAATAATGAGTTGACAAAACAGAGTAGGAGTAACTGAATTCGACGGCTATCCATTCTGAATTTCTTCTGATCCACCGGCCGATGTGCCTATAAGTAGTGCACAACCGCTACGTACTCCTACCAGCTTGTGACACAGATCTTGCTCCATACTTCTCCCCAGACCACAGCGCTCCTCGCCACCCTAGCTTCTTCTCCGGACTCTCTCAATGGCGGATCAGAGCCTCGCCCCCATCCGTTGCAAAGGTTACATTTTTAGTATCATGCCATGCCATGCATGCTCGAGCTACATTTTTAGTATCAAAGGGGTTACTGAATTAGCTGCTTACTATGATATTCCATGGGGATGCCAAACAAACAGCGGCGGTGTGCAGAGCCAAAGGCGAGCCGCTCGTCGTCGAGGAGATCGTCGTGGATCCGCCCAAAGCCTACGAGATCCGCATGAAGGTCATCTGCACCTCCCTCTGCCACACCGACATCACCTTCTGGCGTGGCAAGGTTCACAAGTGCTCCTACATAACATACTTTGTATACTTGCTAATAGCTCAGTTCCTTAATCACTTTCGATTTCGCAGGAGGACTTCCCGATCCCACCCGTGTTTCCAAGGATCTTAGGCCACGAGGCCTATGGGTAAGTTCATCAGATTATGTTTCTGATGAGTGCATGGTGAAGGCGGCCGGGGCCGACGACGGCGAATGTATCTCTCTTTCTGACTGGGCGTTGCAGGGTGGTGGAGAGCTTGGGGGAGCAGGTGGAGGGGTTCGCGGTGGGGGACACGGTGGTGCCGACGTTCCTGGGGCAGTGCGACTCCTGCAGCAGCTGCGCGTCGGCGGGGAGCAACATGTGCGCCGCGCTGCCGTTCGTCGTCGGCCCCGGGATGCGCCGCGACGGCACCACCCGCTTCAGGGACAGCCAAGGGGCGCCGCTCAACGACTTCCTCGCCGTGTCCAGCTTCAGCCAGTACACCGTCGTGGACGTCAACCAGGTCGTCAAGGTCGACCCCTCCGTGCCGCCCAAGCTCGCCTGCCTCCTCGGCTGCGGCGCCGGCACCGGTGAGAATCTGATCGATCCCCACGTCCCCAACGAACACAAACATATCTGAGCCACCAATGTCACGGATAAGGATAAGGATCGTCGTGCAATCATGCAGGGGTCGGAGCTGCGTGGAGGCTGGCCAAGGTGGAGCCTGGATCTTCCGTGGTTATCTTCGGGCTGGGGGCGGTCGGGCTGTCGGTAAGCTGCTGCTGCTGCTTCTGATGAATTCCAGTTGCTCGGTGCTGCCTGAACCTGCTGTAAAAACAACTCTTTGGATGGTCAGGTGGTACAAGGTGCAAAGATGTGCGGAGCAACGAAGATCATCGGCGTTGATTTGAACCCTGACAAACATGAACTCGGCAAGTCTTTTTTTAGAATACTAGAAACGGCACAGAGAGAGTGAGAGCTGAGCACTGTTGGCTGATTTCAAAATGTTTAACTGCTCCTGTTTTTTGCAGGGAAACTTTTCGGCGTGACGGATTTCGTGAACCCGTCAGAACTCGGCGAGAGCTCAGTCAGCCAGGTAAGGAAAACAACTAACCTGATCCCATCACAACCATACTCCCGTAAGAAATTTGTACAGGGACAGTAGGAGTATAAACAAAGCAATATAACGAGTACAAATCTTAACTCAAAGCGTTCAATTTGTTTCAACTTTGTTCAACTTCAGATGATCATCGAGATGACGGGCGGCGGCGCCGACTACTGCTTCGAGTGCATCGGTGCCGCGTCAGTCATGACCGAAGCATTCAGAAGCGCTAAGCAGGTGCTCCAAAGTGGCAAAGTCCACATCCTACCACCGCACTTTCTCCAATCCACATCCTGGCTTCGGATTAATGTGTTCTGCTGTGTCTTTGTGGCAGGGGAACGGCAAGACGGTGATCCTGGGGGTGGAGAAGGACGGGAAGCCGATCAGCCTGCCGTCGATCGAGTTCCTGTTCGGCAAGTGCGTCATGGGGTCGCTCTTCGGGGGCATCAAGCCCAAGACCGACATCCCGATCCTCGCCGAGAAATGCTTGAACAAGGTCACACTCATACGATACCCCGTGGGTTTGAGCTCACCTCCATTGTTTATTTGCACGAGTTCAGGAGCTGAAAATTGTGTTTTGTGTGAACGGATGCAGGAGCTGGAGCTGGAGAAGCTGATCACGCACGAAGTGGGTCTGCAGGAGATCAACACGGCATTCGACCTGCTCCTGTCTGGGAAGAGCCTCAGATGCATCATCTGGATGGACAAGTTACAAGCGTGAAGAACCAAGTGCAGGTCCAGGACTGGCTGGCTGATTCAGCGATCCAATAAAATTGTTGCTTGTTTCCCTGTAAAATGTGTTGCATGTTTTATCGCCGGCTTTGACTTTCCTCCCAAATAATAAACGTGGCCGTCTCGTTGGCCATTGGTTGTTCAAGCATTAGCAGTGGTTGCTATGAAGTGTATTTTTTGAAGGCATAGCCTAAAAATTGTGTATTTTTTGTTTATGTTGTGTCTTGTATTATAGAAATTAGTGGCTATTTGAGGGAGGTATTGTCGCGAGGTATACGGCTTCAGGGTTTGTTTATCGATTTATTTTCGGGTCGATGGAATTCGACTGTCGGATTTTACACTATTAATTAATAATATATGGTTGCATGCATCGTGCTGATACAGAGGACGGGGTTATCCTCTTTTTCCAAAAAAAAAGCAGAGCCTGCTATGAAGTGGATTTAGTAAGTTGTTCAAAAAAATGGATTTAATAATAAGAAGAAAATAGTGAGTCTGCAAAAAAAAACTACTACTACTGATGTCATGAAGGTTTTTTTGAGAAAATCAAAGATGAGCCCAGGTTCATCTACTCCCGCGCAAAAAAACCTCGAAAAGACATTTGAAAAAAGTTCAGAAAAAACTAAATTATTTTGTGGTGAAAGATGCTTATATGTGAGATATTTCTGCAAATTTTGGAGAAGCTCAGACTTTTGGAGAGCGCGCTGCAAAAAAGACAAATTCAGTCCGAAATACTGCATGAACAGTGTCTTCTCAAGAAACTACAATTTTTTTTTTGCCGTGCGCTCTTTAAAAATCCGAACTTCTTCAAAATTTTCAGAAACATCTCGCACATAAGCATATTCCACCACACAAAAAATTGGATTATTTTAGATTTTTTCATATTTATTTAATTTTTTTAATCTCTCCGGGTGCAGATGCACCCCGGCACCGAATCGCTGCTTCTGGTTTTTTCCCCTTTCTTTGTGAGTTGGCATTTCGAACACTGTATATTCGTTGTTGTAAAAAAAGTTGTTGTATTGCTTGTTGATTGATTTTATTATTCAATTAAAGCTAGACTAAAGATATTCGCACCTCAACTACTGCTCCCCAAAGGCAAATACTCCCTCCATCTGAATTTATAAGATGGGCTCGAATTCAAGTCTTTTCAATTTGATAAACAAAATGTGTTTGATATACTATCAACATTATACGTTTAAGAAAACTTCATCCGACGATGGAGCCAACACTACTAGGAAAAGCCCTTATAGTGGCGTCCTTTTTTAAACCTTTAGTGGCGCATTATAGATGCATCACTAAGGACAAGCCACTAAGAAGGGCTTAATAGTGGCACATTTCAAATGCGTCACCCCTAAGAATCTTAGGTGTGGTACATTCTGAAATGCGCCACTAATAAGGCCTTAGGAGTGGCGCATTCTGAAATGCGCCACTACTTAGTTCTTATTAGTGACGCATTTTGAAGATGCGCCATTTTTTAATTTTGAATCTGGATCACCATTTCTTTGCTCGTTTTTTTTTCCAAATGATTTGTCCCGTTCATCTAGCCACTTTGTTTGCTCATTTTTATTCTCCGAATTATTTGTCCCGTTCATCTAGCCAATTTTGAATCTAAATTGGAGGATGGAGGAGAGGAGAGGAGAGGAGAGGAGAGGATGGAGGGTGCCATGGGTGGAGGATGAGCCATGGAGGAAGGGACGAGGAGGAGGACGAGCCTTGGAGCCTTGTAGATTGTAGTCTTGGAGGAGGGGGAACCTTGGACGAGGAGGAGCCGTGGAGGAGGGGAGGAGGAAGAAGACCCTTGGAGGAGGGGAGGAGGAAAAAGACCCTTGGAGGAGGGGGAACCTTGGTGGAGGAGGAGCCATGGAGGAGTGGAGGATGAGGAGGAGCAGCCTTGGAGGAGGAGAAGGAGGAGCAGCAATGGAGGAGGAGCAACCATGGAGGAGGACGTCGCCATGGAGAAGGTGGAGAGGAGGAGGAGATGGTGGAGGAGAGGAGGATAATAATGAAGAGGTAAGGAAGAGAAGGAGGCCGACCGGGTATTATATACTCTTATTAGTGGTGCATATTGCAAAATGCGCCACCCTTAAAAATCTTAGGGATGGCGCATTTGCAAAATGAGCCACTAGTAAGTTTGATTTTTTTAAATATTTTGGCATCCAAATCTTAAAAGCATCATAACTTTCTTTTGTGATAGATTTTTGAGGATTTTAAAAATCGTCCATATAAAAAACTTTTTCATCGGAGTTCGTATGCAAAATTTATGCCCATTTTAGAAATTCTAGAGAGATTTTTCAAAAATAATAATCAAAATTCATGTTTTTCAATTTTCCTAACAACTAGACCACATAAAACATGGACATCTGGAAGGATTTTATTTTTTGAATTTTTTATCATTTTTCTTCAAACTAAAAAGGCGGTCCACCGAGGGGGGTGTCTTTGTGTGTTGAGAATTTTCAAAATGCGCCACTAATAATTCCTCAGGGGTGGCACACTTCCAAAATGTGCCACCCATAAGCGCTTATTAGTGGCGCATCTTGCAAAATGCACCACCCCTAAGATAATTAATAGTGCCGCATTTTACAAAATGCGCCACTAATAAAAGGATCCAGGCTGGCCCGGCCTTAGGGGTGACACATTTTCAAAAGATGCGCCACTAAAAAGAGTTTATGGGTGGTACATTTTTAATGAGTGTGCCACCACTTACAAGTAGTGGCGCATTACATATCAAATGCGCCACTAATATGGAGTCCTCCTATAGCCTTTTCTCTAGTAGTGCAATGGTATATTTATAGTAGCATACAAAACAAATTTAGGCAATCCAATTGATGATCCGAAAACGCATGGCTTTGTAAACCCGCATAGAGAATTAGAGATAGCATCCAAATATCATATGGAAATTTAGTAATTATACGGGGACCATGATTATTATATCTTAACATAAAAATGCACTAATTAGCCATCTAAAATGCATTGTTTCGATATGAAACATACTTTCAAAGCATCTTCGGGAATACCCTCCATTTTAGAGCCCCTACAGGTCAAATGGAGGTTACCCACCATATTCCTTGGCTCCTCAAAAGAGTCTCCAACACTTTGAAATAATCTCAATTTTCACACATACTCTTACGAGCATTTGATCAACCACCTTGTGGGTGTACGACCCGAGGAGCCCCCGATGAGAGCATCAAGTGATGTTGACGCTTGTGTTGGGGCGACTTCGAACATCGGGTGTGACTGTGTATGGCACTCGGTGTCAGGTGTGGGTGGGTGGTGTCGGGACGCAGCAGTCGAGTGACAATGACACATCGAGGCACAGGGAGAAGCAACAAGGAGCGGGGTCGGGTGGATCGCGTAGGACCTGGATGGCTCACAGAAGATGACTGGCATACAAAAATGGATGGATCGTGAAAGGAGCTTGGAGGTGGTCCGACAAAAGAAAGTGGAACTTGGGGAGGTCGAACGTTGCATGAAGCGTCAAAACAGGCGTCTGAGGGTGAGAGGTCGAGAGGAGTGACAACATTTGGTGGGCATGGACAAAGAATTTGTTTCCTCCTCATGTACCCATCGTTTTGGACTATAGGGTTCATCCTCTTGTATTCCCAGAGTCATGAGGGTCTTTGGGCCTCTCTATTTGGGTTTAGATGGTTTAGGTAGTTGAGATGACTATGTCTTTTTGGTCTCTCTATCAAAGTTCATGTGGGTTTAGCAAGTACTCTGTTGAATTCTATATTTTGGGATCTCCAATGCTTAAAAACTAATTTGTGGGCATGATCAAGGAACTTATTGAAGTTTTCTTTGGAGCCTTATATGTACTGGGCTCCGTATATGAGATGTTGCTCGAATTAATTATCTCATCTATCTTCGTCAGTATTGTTATTTTTACGTACTCCATTTGAACGGGTGCATGGGGCATGTGCATGCAAAAATTCGTTTTAGAGCCCAAGCTCCTGGGAGGATTATATTTCAAAAATCATATTCAAACGTTCAAAAAAACCAAAAAAAATCCCATGGGAACCTATACACGTTCCGCAATAAATAGAGACCATTATGATTTCAATTTATGATAATATGCTTTGTGGATGTAGTATCATACGCTAGTATTATATGCATGATACTAATATATGATATACTTCATTGTGACCGGCCATACAAGTATGTTGTTCTATCAGGTGCAAGTAATTGTTGAACGATCAATTAATTTCAAGTTACACAAATCCGCGATGGTTCTGATAGTTATGTTGAGTGGTTGACTTGTGAATATTAATGGGTCAACAGATGCATTGAGATGTTTTAGCAGAGTTCCATGCGGTAGATTTATTATTTTATTTGACGTGGAAAGCAGATTCCATAGATGATTCTTGTGGTGGATCCCGTTCCTAATGAATTATTATAATAATCAAGATTTATAAATCGTATAATAGTGCAAATGTTCATTGACGGGCCAATGACCAATGCCCATTGTTTGTCGGAGTCCATCTGCATTTATGTGAGCAACTGATTTTTTTTGTATCTTGAAATATCTATTATATTTGTGGTGATTTATATATTTTTGCTGGTTAATTGGTTAGTGTAGCTAATATATTGTAGAGGCATTCCAACTTCGTTGATCGATGATTAGACAGGTACATTGGAGTATTTTATGCTGGTAAGGAAGGAGCATATTAACCTTTGTTATATTCATTTAGGAAGAACCGCCTTCCTATGCAAAAACAAACTTGTTTTCTTATATATAATAGAAATTCTTCCTTGCAATAGTTCTATTCTTAAAAAAAATAAAGTATGGTACTTCAGATAGTGCAAAAAGGATTGTTGTTAAAGATGTGGACTATCATATGAACCCTAAGCTTTTGTAACTGTAAGCATCATCAATCATCATATCTTGCTTTATTCATACAGTGTTTAGGAATTCAGGGATGTTTTTAGGACTATACTTAAGTTCCTAATGTTATTTGGCAAAGAAGTTATTGCGAAGCGTATGACTGCCAAAGAACATGATGGGGGCATTGGAGTACAGGTATAGTACTCTGATGCTTAGAACCACATTTCAGTGAACGCAATTATAGGTAATTGAATAAACATGAAATTATCTATGCCAATACTTAGCAAAGATATTTACACTAGTTTGGAAAATGCTTCAGGGATTTCATCGTTGATTGTTGCCATTAGCTTAGTTAAAGATGACCCCAACAAAAGTACATTCATATTTCAACAACGAGAAACAGTAGAACCAAATTTAGGTACCCGAAAAAAGAAAATATAAATTAAGTAAAGAGGCATGCCACCATGTCCACATAAATACCTGGTTTAACTACTTGTAATTACTTTCTAGACTCAATTATACCTTCTACTCTGGGTTCAAAGTCAATAACAACAAATCAGTTTTAGTGTCCATCAATGTGCCAAAACCATCTCTAAATGCTCTTACAACCACACTTGGCTGCAAACTGGGATCCTTCCTACTCACTTACCTGGGACTTCCAATGAGTACCACCAAACAAAAAATTAAAGATTTTTCAAACCTCATGCAAAGAATCGAAACAAGAATTTCTGGTTGCTCAACAATGCTCCCCTAAATGGAAGGAGGATTCTAATTAAATCTTTATTCTCCTCCTTGCCCACATACTTCATGTTCTCTTTATCCCTTCCCGTTTGAGTGATTTCTCGAATTAATAAATACCTCAAAAAATTCTTCTGGAGAAAATATGGTATGGAGTAAGGTGGCTCTACACTTATTGCTTGGCAAAAAGTTTGTTTGCCAAAGAAAAATGGATGGCTTAGGAATTCTGGACATCTCTACTCATAACAAGACCTTGCTAATGAAAAATATTCACAAAATTAAATTCTTTAATAAAGAGAATATCCCATGGATATCCCTAATCCTGGGAAAGCATTATCAATCTAGTTTTCCTTGTGAAAAACTACTATGGTCTTTTTGGTGGATATCCTACATCCCCTTAATCCCTCACTACAAGACAATGACATGATGCAAAGCTGGGAGGGAGACACCATACTATTCTGGAATGATCAATGGCACAAGGAAAATCTCAGATTAGCATTTCCTGAATTATATTTTACCTCGCAAAAAATTAAGATGCTCTATTGCTTATTTCACCAACATGGTAAACAGGGGGCCATTCAGACACTCGACTTTCCACTCAAGTCTAGATGCAATTTAATCAGGTACCTAGCATTATACCTCCTGTTGGGATTCGGAGTAGAAAACAAAAAAATTCCGGCACTACGAAAACAAAACCCAAGAACGGATCTAGGAAGATGCAGATGAGGATATCGATCTTGTTACCTTCTTGCAACCGTTCAACGGATGCACTCTCTCGCAGCGGAAGATGTTGATGGAGAGTCGAAGAAGCGTGAAGATGAACAATCCCACGAACAGATCTAATCACCGTGGAGTCCCTCGAACAAAGATCGTACGCACGATCTCTCTACGGTTGATCCACACGTACAATATAGATGATCCGGCAGGGCTCCGCCGTCCAGAGCTCGGCGCCTCCGGAGTAGAGAGGAGGGAGGAGCAGCACTTCGAGATATGGTGGAGATCATATCTACAAGAGAGGATAGATGTAAGGCCCGATATGCGGTACTGTTCCAGATCTAGATGTTTCCATCCAGATCCGGGGACTAAGCACATATCGGTCCCACCGCGACATATGACATAGCCATATGCCCCGGATTTCCAACATGATATCACAGCATTACAGATACAGGATACAACATCTCATACAATCGGCATACAACTGCCTTAAATACAATACAACAGCGGAAGATACATGTCTGAGTACAGACTATAAGCAAATGCCTACTGGCAAAGAGAAAAGCATCGATCCCATAACCACACGGGTCCAGGCCCTCCGCCGGGATCCGCCTAACTAGTCGTCGTCGAGTCTCCACGTGAAACGTCGATCGCCATACCTGTTGTCGATCAGAACCCTGAAAAGAGTTTGGGGGTAGTATCATGAGTACAGAGGTACTCAGCATCCAACTGTAGTGGTCATCTGACCCAGCAAGGACTTCATCACTCGTCATTCTAGGACAACTAGTAGTTTACGGTAAGGAAGGGGTAAGTGGTGAGGTTGCTGCCGCACTAGCATTTATGAAGTGGCTAACGATCTAGAGAGTAAGATAAGAAGCCAAGCATTCGATGAGGAATCGCCTCCAACAAGTCTTGCTATCAACTACTTACGCAAACATAACACCTATCCTATCCTTGTCCTCCTCTTCGCATCCCAACGAAGAAGAAGCAGTCAAGGCACACACACGTTGATCAAATTATATTAAGATTATCTCAGTTGTTGTTGTCTATGAACAAGGAGTAGGTCTCAAGTCGTCCATAACCGTGGACACGGCTTCTCGAAAAGATTTAACCCTGCAGGGGTGTACCAACTGCCCATTACGAGGCTCCGCACGCACGTCCATCACTCTCAGTTGCTACCCATTACAGGCAACCATTTTATGATTTAGTTCCAAGAGATCCGAAACGACAGGTCCCTCTAACTAACAACGAACAAATCCGGGTGGCCCCCGGTGAGTCGACATCCATCTCAGGAGCCGGCCGCTCTCTCGATCTGGTCTCTACCGTCTGTCGCAGGTTTGGATAGTCGGTTAATCACACATTGGGAAACCGGGTCCTCAGCCGGACAAAGTGGGCCAGCAAGGGAACTATGTCCTCACTGGTCCGGGTTATTTTAAAGGATGTCTGCCAGGAGCTACCCGACAGGCATATATGCATGAGTTTTCAAATGGTAAATCAGCTTGGGCCACCACTAGAAATGTTTGAAGCTAGATAGGTAAGAAAAGGGGACCCCATAAAATCCCACACGCGGTTAGGCACGCTCAGTCTTAAAACCAATACCCGGAACTCGGATCCTAAGTGACTCGAATGGAACAAAGCGTCGGGGCGGGATAGCCTAGACCTTCCATCCTTCGTCGAATATAGTCAACATTATAATAATCATATCATCAACAATAATATAATAAGGTGATATCCCAACCCAAAGAGTAACAGGGTAACATCGTAGCATCCTAAGCATGCATACTAAGCAGGGGCTGAGCAACGAGCAAAAGTAACATAGCAGTACAAGGTTTGCTGGGAGGGGACATGGCTGTATCGGTTTGAAAAAGGCTTTAAACATGTGGTAGGATCAAACATCGAACCTAACCTAGACTAGCATGCAAACCGCTGGTTGAAATAGAATGGATCATAAGTAATGTATAGTCCTTGCCTGTTGATAAGTCGGGTTCCGAAGGTGTAGTTGATCGCAAGCTCGCATCGTCTCCGAGAGGTACCCGCGGAAGCACACAAGACGATAAACACTGGAAAACAATCAACGGTGCACCACTATTACTACGGAGCAATACAAGATCAAAGAGACAACACAAGGCACGGCAACGCGATACGGATCTATCGTCGAGAACGGTTACTAACGATTTAAGTGGAGTACTCGTCACACACGACGAATACCGCACGTTTATGGGGGTTCAAGTTGCTTAGCTACAGGTGACCAAACAACGGTTATTTACATGGCAACTCAAGCAAGCATGGCATAGCACACAAACATGTCAAGAGGTGAAGCACAAAATAAACTATCTATGCTAGTCAATTTAAGTGAGGCACAACCTAAACATGGCATAACACTAAGTGCCGCACGACAATTAAAAGATTTGGTACTGTTCTTCCCTAAACCATATTTTAGGTTGGTTAACAACAGCAAACAATAGCATAAACACAAATAACACTAAAAACTAATCAAGTTACATATAAAGAACACTCCAAACGGAGTTACGGTTAAAAAGATATAAGCAAAACAAGTTACGCACACATGCTGTATAAACAGGGGTAAATCTATATGCAAAAGTGCAGCAATATGACATATCAATACATGGGATGAAATTATACATGATGCTTAACAAAATGCAACTGGAATCACTCAATTCCGATAAACGGTCGCGACACACTCGTCGACCGAAGTTGCAACAAAATAACAGTTTCAGCAATAGCAGCACAATAACATCAGGATAGCTACTTTGGAGCAAGATATAAACATGATGCAGCAAGCAAATATGGCATGTGAATGCATGAAACTGAAGTAGAAACATTTCTTAACGCAACGCAAAAAGAATCAATGCAATAGGCCTCATGGATTTGTTACAATCATCATGCAAAGTTGCAACAAAATAATAACAGCAGCACATAACAGGAATTTGTAGCAGTTTAACGGCCTGATGCCCTGTTCAGCACACAATTACACAATCAAGATGAGCTCAAATGCAAATTCTCACAAAAGATGAATTAAAGTACATGCAATTCTAAACAATTCGTCTTTTGGGAGCGAAGTCATCCGGGCTACGGATCGATTGCTATCGTCAACGCGGAATCGAATCAGCAGCAAAAATTCCCAGACTTAAAAAAATAACAGGGGGTAACTAACTAAAAAAAAACAGGCCTCACCCAGTTGGGCCGAGGCCCATCGCGGCTGGACCAGGCCTGGCGGCTGGATCGGGCTGGCTTGGAGTTGGGCCTCGCTGGGGCAGGCCGCCCCAGGTGGCCACGGTGGCCCGGCTCGGGCATCTCCTCGCCCCGACGACCTGAGGCCACGGCGCGGCGACTGGAGGCTCGCCGGCCGGCGATGGGGGGGCGGCGCGGTCCCGAGGTGGTGAAGGCGGCGGGGAACGGGCCGGATCCGGCCGGATCTAGGCCATGGCGGCGCCGGTGAGGCCGTGGTGCCGACGACTGTGCTCGGCCGAGCTTGAGCCGTCCATGGCCATGGCAGCGCGGGCATTCCTGCGAGGAGGGAGAGGAGGCAGGAGGTCAGAGGGAGAGGAGGAGGAAGAGAGAGGGAAGGAAGGAGAGGGAGGTCCGACGGGGGCTGCTCCGGTGGCCGGCCTGCTGGCTGCGGGAGGCGGCGGCGCCACGGCCAGTGGAGGCGGGTGCGGTGGTGAGGAAGGAGAGAGAGATGGGCTGGCTGGCCAGGGTGGATCTGGGCCGTCGGATCGCGAGATCTGACGGTCCAGATCGCAGGGGAGCACAATTTCGGGATTTTTGGGATCAACTGGGCAGATCTGGACATTGTGAGGGGGGTGGCTGCAACTTTGTGGCTGGGGAAACCCTAAAAATGGGTGGGAGTGTGGTGGTCTTTATATAGCCCCGGTGGCTGACAGTTTGCAAAAACATCCCCGGTTTTTCTCTCGCGCGCACGGTGCTCACGTTTCTGACCGCCGGGGGTCCGCAGTACCTCCGATTCGGGTAAAACTTCGAACTGCGCGATCAGCGCGTCGGGCTGGAGGCGTTAACCTCGCGCTGGAACCATTCCGAAAACACTTTCCGGCGCGCTATAAAAATAACCCGTTTAGTTATTAAACGGGGTTTTTCGTTCCATTGGCTACGGCTGGTCTCGTGCGGTTTTTGCGACGGTGATCGGGCGAAACCCGGTGTCGCAAAGGTTGAGTGTCAGGGTGGCAAGGGTCGGTCTCCGTCCGGTACGAGATAAGAGGGGGAAAAATAATCGCCGATTGATAAATCGGGGATGCAAACACCTCAAACAAATCAGACAAGCAAACAATTCACACCGAAAACAAAAATTTTAATTTTTGTGAAAACTGGGCTGTTACAAGAGAGGGGCAGCCCTGGGGCAAGACAATCTTGACAAGTTCATCTCCTGGGGGTGCCCCTTCTCATCTATTTATAGAGGGGAGGGGAGGGGACGCCATCTTGGAGGAGGGGGCAGCCCTAGGGTGGCGCCCTAGGGTTTCCCTCCCCTTGTGGGGCGCCCTAGGATTTGGCAAGGGGGAGGAAGCTTCCTCCCCTAGGCGCCTCCCCACATGGGCCTCCTTTGGTCCAAGTGCTTGTAACACCCCGATAATACAACAACAGTAATTCAACAGTGATCACCTTGTTAAATGCCTTGTCATCATGATCACCCTCATTTAAAAAAATTGCATTAGGAAATATTTCCACTCCAAGTCCTTTTCAAAAGGCAGGTTGAGATAAAACCTTTGAAAATAATTGGACAGATTATTCTTGGCATTTAAAAAAAATCCCAAGTTAATAATAAATAGTAAAACCCATAATGGTTGAATATTAAATTGCTCCAGGGAATTAAATAAAAGTGGCAAATAAACTTAAGCCAAAAATTGTGAAACCCGTTTTATTAAATAGGAAATAATCATTAGGTCATGATGAAATATCTATAGGAATTTAATACTATGTTTAAATAATTTAATCAAATGAAAGCAGTAGCAAAATAGCCGCCTTCATCCCATTTTAAACAAATAAAAAATGCAAATGAATTTAGTTGGCAACCAAACTTTTTACCACAGTGATATAAAATGGAACCCTAATATTGGGGCTAGTGGCATATTTTGCAAAAATCCATTGCTAGCTAAATAAATTTGGAACACCAGAAACTAAATACCAAAAAAACGTAAAATGGGAAAAACGTTATTTTCCGCCCGGAGCAAAACCACCTCGGCCCAGCCCAACCCCGACCTCTCCTTCTTCCACCTGCCCCCGTCCCATCTCACCTGCCTCCATCGCCGTGGCATGGCCATGGCCATGAACGCCCTTGCTTGGCCGCCCCCTCCCTCACCTGCTCCCTCGTGGAGATAGGGCCTTCTCCACCTGCTCCTCACCCCCTGCACATTTTCCCCTCCCCCCTCGCGCCCCCTGCTTCTTCCTCGCGTGACCCGAGCGTGACCGTGGGCACGCCTCCGCAACCGACGCGGACACCGTCCACCTCCGGTCCGACCGTCTTGTCCAGGAGCTCTCCCGCGCCCAACTCCGTCTTCTTGCGCCCCCAATCGAAGCCGGCGCCCACTGGAGCCTCGCAATCGAGCTCGTTTTCTATGCCACGGCGGCCGCGCCATTGACACCGTGGAGCTCCACCCCGACCGCCGTCGGCCTCCCCAAGCCGTCTCCCGCCTCCGCTGTGAGCCACTTCATCCAGCGCCCCCCTTTTCCCTTCCGCTTTGCCGCTAGTTCGCCATGCCCGCGCGGCAAGTGCTCCGGCCACCGCCGTACTCGACGTAGCCGTCGCTACGGTCCGTCTCAACTCACGCTAATGACACAAGCGGGTGTGGCTCGTCGTTCTACTCGCATAGGATCCAACGGCGGTAGATTTGGTGCATTGTGGCGGGCAAATGGCCGCCGCCGGCCTCCTTGTGGCCTCGCCGCCGTGTTTCCCTTCGCCGGCTTGCAGGCATGGCTCGGACAGTGGGCTAACCCCACTGACAGATGGCCCCCCTTCTAATCCCCCTGGTTAATCTTAAAGAAAAACTATTAAGTTAGAAAACTCAGAGGATGACACACGGACTCCATCAACTTAACTCTTTGATTAAAAGTTAATAATAAAACTGTTGGGCTGACTTGTGGGACCCCACTGTCAGTGTAGTTAATTAAAATGGAATAAAATGAATAAGTCTATGACGGTTGGACCCCACTAATATTTAGATTTAATTAAATCAATTTATCAATACACAGAATGACATGTGGGTCCAGTGGATATTTTTGATTTAATAAAATGTTTTGTTGTAATGTGTGGCTGACATGTATACCCTCTTGCTTTTAATAAATTAATTTGATTTAAATTGCTTCTGTGTATGACATAGGGGTCCCACCTGTCAGCACTGTTCTGGATAGACTTGTGGATAATGTTTCTATTTTAATAATAAATGAAATTCCAAAAATCATTTAAATTGATATAAATCTTTAAAATTCAATATCTTTTAAACTGTAATTCAGATTCAAAAAATTTATACATGAAAATTGATCAGAAAAATATAACGATTACGAATACGCTATCCGTATGTCTACCACACCCCCCTAACACAACGAACATCGACATCCCCTCTTCGGGCCATCTGTCGATAATTCCCTGTACCGATAAGAGTTGTCCGGATGAAAAACTTTTGTATACGAAAGTTGCTTAGAACGGATCAACGATTACGGATACGCTACCTATACCCCCACCACACCCCTCTAACATACCGCACACGACACATTCCCCCTCCGGTTGCATTGTCCGGTAATCGTTCGGAGCCGGTAAAATTGCCGGTTGAATTCCCGTTTCGTCTACAACGTGTAGCACCGCATTAGTTCACCCCTAATACTGCGTTTGCCATGTATTATATTTGTATTGCTATTATTGTTGTGTATTTATTGTTTCTTCCTCCTCTCTTATTGTCCGGTAGTCCCGACGACCGCTGTCGATGCCCATGTGATCGACTACGTCGTCGACGACCGTACCCTACCGCGAGCTTCTAGGCAAGCAGAGCCATTCTCTTCCCCAGATATCGCCTATCTTTCCGTACTTTTCTTGCACTAGGCATTGTTACTGCTGCTGCTACGTTACAATCCTATTCAATTGCAGAGCCTGTTTTTGTCGGCCTTGATGTACCTTCCTTTATCCTATGCTGCAGTGAGCCCTGCGCATTGTTAGCTAGGATTAGATAGCGGGTCGTGATCATTCTGGGGAGTGAACGCGGATACGATGATTATAACTGCACAGGTACAGTACAATGCAGACACCGCCTCAGGGCCCTACCCCGGCTCTGTCGAGCCACATCAAGTGGAGCTATCGAGGAGTAATCCTCGTACCCCACTCGCTGCTGACTCGGTAAAGCCGCTCTAGGTACCTGAGCAACGGTGGTCTTTCAGGTAAGAAGTCGGGCGACCCAACGGTGTCCGCGAGAGGTATTGCGACGGGACGACGGGGAGGGTACAACCAGTGTACCGGTGTGCTTGGCCCCTGATCGTTGGCCGCGAGAGTTACCAAACCACGAAAGTCGAGCTCCTCCAGGAGCACACGCGAGACAAGGTAAGGAGACGGTTCACCTTGTTGGTAACCGCAGATACTTGGTGGGATGACAGGGTAGGCACCGATGTACTGGTGGTCCTAACTGTTGTCGTTGTCCGCGGGTCAGTTAAGTCGAGGCAACAATAACGGTTGTCCCGCAAGTTAATAAAATGACTAATGGTTCAGTGGATGTCTTGAGTTGGCTATATGCCATGTACGCACTACCTACCCGTGGGAATTACGAGTTATGGGCTCCTCTGCTTCGTAGTGTCGTCCGAGGACTCTTCAGACGTCAGCAGTACCGCAGCCTGCGCCGGGAAGTGGTGTTGTCTTATTTGCTCGCGCGGTGGTGTCTTATTTGGATTTTCTTTAACTTCACCGGCCAGCCGCGCACCGTGCAGGAGTACGTTCGGGTTGGGGTCCAAGGCCCGGCGTACTTAGGATTTAGACCGGCGGATGACCTCTCTGTTGAGTTTGAAAGATGGGCTACGAAGTGTCGGATAGCCTCGGTGGAGCGTTCCCTAACAAGGTTCCCGCCACCCTGGAGATCCGTGCGTGTAGTGTAACACAAGTGCACCCCTGCAGGGAAGATTAATCTATTCGAATAGCCGTCTCCGCCGTAACAGGACGCTTTATGCTGAAGCTGGATCTTACCACTACAAACTATTATTATTAAACTGTATGGTTCCGGGTTTGCTTCCTCGCAGGGGAGTCGAGGAGGGAACTCAGAGGCATTGCTAATTATTACAACTTATTATTATACAATGCTGCAACAACTTCTGCTGCATTGTTACTTTATGCTTTTTATAAACTGTTGGCTATTCTCTCCTCATGCTGACAGACTCGTCGGAAGATGCTAGTCTTCGTTAGGCCTAGCTTCTTATCCTTGCTCTGACTTTCTATCTTGTAGTCCACTATATACAGCCTCCCCTTTCCATTTGATACAAATGCATAAATGCTTAGTAGCGGAGGTAAGACTCGCGGGTATGCTAGATACTCACCTGCTTTATTTCCCCCTTTTATTGTTTTGCCTGATCGGCCGCTGCAGTCGACGTTGGAGCCTTGCAGTCTAGGAGCAGGAGATCCTCGATGCCGACCACCGCAACATGGAGATCCTCGATGCCGACCACCGCAACATGAAGATCCCCGATGCCTTCTATGACGTCGAGTTCCCCTTTGACCAGGAGTAGTTTGGAGGTTCCCAGGCAGGAGGCCTCGCCTTTTCGACCGTTGTTGTTTTGTGCTAGCCTTCTTAAGGCAACCTTGTATTCTTGTGTCTTTACTCAGATACTATTTCTTCCACTAACTTTATGCTTTCGAGCTGTTGTATTCGAGCCCTCGTGGCCCCTGCCTTGTATTAAACATCTTGTATTATTTTATTTGTAGAGTTGTGTTGTGATATCTCACCGTGAGTCCCTAATCTCGATCGTGTACCTTGCGTGTATGATTACTATACACGGCTTGATTTTGGGGGCGTCACAAGTTGGTATCAGAGCCGACTGCCTGTAGGACACCCCCTTCCAACTCCTTTGTTGAAGTCGAGTCTAGTCTTTGCAAAACTACTTTACTAACAGTGTCGTGTGGCTTATCGGCCCACGTCGCAAACTGGGTGGTATTAGGATCCTTTTTCTCCGTACCTTTACTCTGGGACTCTTCTCTCTCCTCTTTTCGGGTTAAAGATTTTGCTAACTCTGACCTTAGGTTCTCGTGACTGCTTTCCTTCCGGAGTGCCCCTCATTGCAGATGATCATTGGATTCACCAGAAGATGCCGAAGATTACTCTCCGATAAAATTCCCGAGATCATATGTGTCGATCACCTTTACAATTCACTGCCACCGATAAGTCCGTATGTATAACCACATACACCTTCCGTTCATCCACTCAATCCCAGTTGATCTTGTGTTCACAAGATGCATCGTAATACTTTCTGTTGATTCGGGAATCCTTTGAGCCTACTGCCTTGCAGCTTCTTTTCACCCTGCGGATAATTCCTCACATTTATCGAGGATCCGTTCATCCTAAGTTGTTCCTGTGATTCCCAAAAATACTTTGAAATACTATTCGATCTCGCGACAATCCTCGGCAGCCTACTGCTTTGGATATTCTTGTTACTTGCTTGCACTATGATTAATCCCGTTTGTCTTGTAGTCTTTGATGACCTCCCTTGGCACTGCCATTCTGATCTGTTGAATCATCGTGTGTGCTAGTGCACGCAATCATCAGTTGATCCCTATGAATCCATTGTTCTGGCTTAGACGTCATTCCGGACATGAGCTGGTTCCCGATAAATCAAACCTTAATTGATTAACCGTCAAGCTTCTATTCAAGTTATTCATGTTTGATCGATATGGAAGTATTATTTCCTTGTACTTAAGCATCGAATTATTCCGATGCTTCTATCATTCGATGCCTTTGTATTCTTTCTTCTTATGGGTGAGTACCAATACTCGCACCAGACTCTCGGTACGCCGCCTGAACTTTTGGGTGGATTACTACCGGTCGTCCCCTTGTGTCCTAAGTCATTGATGAATTTCCCCTGATACGAAATGCCTTCTGCGAACGGTATCATTTGCTCCGTGTCATCAGCCTTCTGCTTTCAAACTGGTCCCCTTATCCTTGTTTGTTGTATAGATTCCTAAAATGTCCCTATGGTTTGTATCTATGCTTCAGCCGTTTGTGTGAACCCATCAACTTCTGCGGGTCATACTTTACTGGTGTTACGCCAGATAAATTTCCTACTCTACAAATTCATCGATAGCGAGAAGTGAATGAGAGGCTATGCATTGAAGAAGTGGGAGTCGACCCTGAACCTTTGTTTTCATGCCCATGGATACTATGTATAACTTATCATGAAAGCTCCTCGTAAAACTAATTAACCCCCTTGGTGTAAATTCTGTTACACCTATGATCCACCATTCTACCTTCGAGTATTACTCCTAGTATCTCGAGGATATCATGCCTTTGCACTACATCTTATGAATTGAGATGAAATAATGCCTATCCCTGTCGTAACCACTCCATGGGTTCTGGGTTGTCGTCAACCGAGAACACCGCTTACCTTTTGCTCCACCACCCCTTTTGTTTGGTGATGCTGCTATTCGATTGCATTCTCTTGAAACCTCTCGACATAAAGTGTCGTGGTCATCATCAGCATTTTTGCTTCTTCCATGTGTCTATTGAATTCATTGTGGGAAATACCATTCTTGCCCCTCGATGATTTGTGTCACCATTGACAACCCCCTTTGACTCCCTGCAAATAAAAACTTGGTCATGTATATCTTGCTCTGCTTTCCCTTGGGAATAATATACCCCTAATGCTTGTGTATAATCACATTTTCCTTTCCATTGGTCTGTTTAATCTTTCTTTTAAAATGAATTATCTGGGCAGTGATAATTCCCTGCTAATGTAAACACTTCGGTGTACTACTTTGTCCGTACAACCTGTTACGATTGTTGTTGACTTTTCGGTGACCACCGATGGACAAAAACTTTGCCAATTGGTCCGCCTCGTCTTAACGAGCAGGAAAATGGTTCTCTTTGTCCCTCGCCCTTGGTACCGACGTTGTTGCCGACATAGCTAACAAGCTGTTCTCTGGCTTACCTTACTTCGTGATCTCATGGAGTGTCACCACCCTTCATATTCAATGTGAGCCCATACCCCGCAGTTCCACAGGATCGAAACCTGACTCTTTTGTACATTCCCGTTCCCGAGGATTATTCCTCGTGCTTGACCTCATATGCCATTCACGAGTCACCTACCTTGTGATATTCGGCTCGATATCAGACTCAGTGCTTATGCCTGATGCTCTGGCCCCTTTTCATCACCCGTCACCGTCATCGAATGCATGTCTATCCGCTCGAAGCTTCTCACGCCTTCTTTTGTTTCTCCCGATGTATTTTCTTGAGTTTAAACTCGAGAGATACTTTGTACCCATTCCCTTGGACAACCTCGGTTAATTAACCGGATACCGATACGACCCCCCATTAAATTTTCCCCTCCTACCCTATTCGTAAGTACGATGCAACCGCGAAGGAAAGATGACAACTTGTCGAGCTACACCGATGCAGAGAAATGAAGACATCTCCGAGAAGGATTAACTCCTCCGAGAAGGACAACAAGAACCGGAAGATTCGTTAGAATACGAAAGCAGAACTCTAACCCTTACCACTACCTTTTTAATTCTTGGGACGAGAATTCTTGTAGTGGGGGAGAGTTGTAACACCCCGATAATCAAGCAACAGTAATTCAACAGTAATTCAACAGTGATCACCTTGTTAAATGCATTGTCATCATGATCACCCTCATTTAAAAAAATTGCATTAGGAAATATTTCCACTCCAAGTCCTTTTCAAAAGGCAGGTTGAGATAAAACCTTTGAAAATAATTGGACAGATTATTCTTGGCATTTAAAAAAAATCCCAAGTCAATAATAAATAGTAAAACCCATAATGGTTGAATATTAAATTTCCCCTAGGAATTAAATAAAAGTGGGAAATAAACTTAAGCCAAAAATTGTGAAACCAATTTTATTAAATATGAAATAATCATTAGGTCATGATAAAATATCTATAGGAATTTAATACTATGTTTAAATAATTTAATCAAATGAAAGCAGTAGCAAAATAGCCGCCTTCATCCCATTTTAAACAAATAAAAAATGCAAATGAATTTAGTTGGCAACCAAACTTTTTACAACAGTGATATAAAATGGAACCCTAATATTGGGGCTAGTGGCATATTTTGCAAAAATCCATTGCTAGCCAAATAAATTTGGAACACCAGAAACTAAATACCAAAAAAACGTAACATGGGAAAAACGTTATTTCCGCCCGGAGCAAAACCACCTCGGCCCAGCCCAACCCCGGCCTCTCCTTCTTCCACCTGCCCCCGTCCCATCTCACCTGCCTCCATCGCCGTGGCATGGCCATGGCCATGAACGCCCTTGCTTGTCCGCCCCCTCCCTCACCTGCTCCCTCATGGAGATAGGGCCTTCTCCACCTGCTCCTCACCCCCTGCCCATTTTCCCCTCCCCCATCGCGCCCCCTTCTTCTTCCTCGCGTGACCCGAGCGTGACCGTGGGCACGCCGCCGCAACCGACCCGGCCACCTTCCACCTCCGGCCCGGCCGTCTTGTCCAGGAGCTCTCCCGCGCCCGACTCCGTCTTCCTGCGCCCCCAATCGAAGCCGGCGCCCACTGGAGCCTCGCAATCGAGCTCGTTTTCTATGCCACGGCGGCCGCGCCATTGACGCCGTGGAGCTCCACCCCGACCGCCGTTGGCCTCCCCAAGCCCTCTCCGCCTTCGCTGTGAGCCACTTCATCCAGCGCCCCCCTTTTCCCTTCCGTTTTGCCGCTAGTTCGCCGTGCCCGTGCGGCAAGTGCTCCGGCCACCGCCGTACTCGACGTAGCCGTCGCTACGGTCCGTCTTAACTCGCGCTAATGACACAAGAAGTTGCCTACAACCTTGAACTACCTCCGCACCTTTCCCGAGTACATGATGTATTCCATGTGTCACAACTCAGGCGTTGCTTCAAGGACCCCATCCGCGAAGTCGACCATGAAACGCTTGATCTCCAAGATGACCTTTCTTATCGAGAGTACCCTGTTCGTATTCTTGATTCAGCAGAGCGTGTCACTCGTCGTCAGAAGATCAAGTTCCTTAAAGTTCAGTGGTCACATCACTCCGAGAAAGAAGCAACCTGGGAAAGAGAAGACCGTCTCCGTGCCGAGTACCCCACCTTCCTCCCGACGACTTCTGAATCTCGGGACGAGATTCTTTTGAGTGGGGGCGAGTTGTCAGAACCCCAACTAGGGTAAGTGCTAGGGTTTGCTTGTCCCTTTTTGCATCATGAAAAATTCAAAAAGAAATTCAAAAATGGGGAAGCAAAAAGCCCTGAGAATTTAATTGAAATGGCCAGATAAAAATCTTTTTTCCAAAAATCATTTGAATGTTTGGAAAATTCCTATAAATGATGTTGATCATTTTAAAAGTGGTTTGGGTATTTTCCCATACTCATGGAATTTTCTAATATTAAAATAGTGCTCTGGAAATTAAAGTTTACCCCTATTTGAATTGAAATTCAAATGTTTTGAATTTCAAAAATGTCCAAATCATTTATGTGACTAGCTACTGGTCACCTAGTATTTATAAAAGCATTTGGACATTTATTAAAAATGCCTAGCTATTTTAAATCTAGGCAAAACAAATGAAACAGAAAAATAAAAAGAACAGAAAACAGCAAAGGCTATCTCACGCCAGGGGCGAAGCCCACTTCTCCACTGGCCGGCACAGCCCAGCCCGGGGGACTTGTCGTCTACCTCCCCACCCCCCGAAGCAGCTCGGTGGAGGGCAGGGGGGCGCCGACGGCCACCTCGACGGCCAGGAGCCTTCTAGGACTCCTCCACGCAGCCAAGCACGCCACGGAGCCGCTCTTCAACCCCGCACCCCCTTCCTCCCTCCCTTGGTTCCTCTCCCCGCTCCTCAGCTCGTGATTTTGGCCGCCGCAGAGAACACGCCGGAGCACCACCGTGGAGAAACCGTGGCCAACGAGCTCCTCAGCCGCTGCGACCATGTCCAGGCGAAGCGCTGCTGTCCTCTCCGTCGAAGCCCTCGACTAATCGAGCCGCGCAAGCACCGGAGGCGTCGTCCCCTTCACCGGATCGCCGCCGCTGCCGAGGAACTCCGGCGACCAATTCGACCTCTCCCGAGCCCCTCCGGCATCGCCGCCCTCTTCATCCGCTTCAGGGTGAGCCCCTTCTCCGTTTACCTCCTCCTGCATCTCTCCCCGCGCCCCGCAGCCTCTTCCCGACGAGCACAGAAGCTCCGGCCGCCGCAAAGCTTGAAGTAGCCGTGGCCTCGAGCCCTCCCGTGAAACCCCGATGGAGCCTTTCGATGCGGGAGAGCAAGAGCTCCCTCCTGGAGCTTTTCGCACAGCAAATGGAGGCCAGGAGCCTCTTCCCCGTCGCAGCAGTGCCACGGCCGTCGCGCCACGTTGACGCCGGCGAGGCTCCGGCCACCCCCAAGCCTCCCCGTGGGCACTGGGTGACGCGGGTGACCTCGGGCGTCACTCTGGTGGTCTCGGCGAGCTCTCCAGTGGCCGGATTTGTTGGGGTTCGGGGCAGAAAACACAAATTTTTCCTTGACCTACGATACCCAATCCCAAGACCTATGCTATGCTGATGCAAGTAACGGATAGAAATAGATCACATACCAGTATGTAGTCCGTTAAGCGGGAAACGTTCCCGCATGAACGTGGTTGGTGTAGTCGTACCGGTAATCCCCGATGCCGCGCAGATCCACGATGACTCCTGTAGCCACCCGATCCTTGCAGACCGATGACGGGATTACGTCCCCGTTGGAACGTTGCTGATGAAGACCTCGCGATACGACCACGACGATGAAGTAGCACCACAAGTGTAGTGCCTCACGGGATTATACACATACAGTATACCCGACGTCCCTCCGGGCTCCGAACCAGTAGAGCAGCGGAAAGAAGATGGATTCGGATCCCGATTCTAGCAGCACGACGGCGTGCGTATAGTGGAGAAATCCCCAACCCAGAGCAGCCTCCAAACAAGGGGAGTCCGCTCAAAGGAAGGAGAGAAGGAGGAAGAGAGATGAGAAACTTTTCTCAAAAAAATTCATGATTAAAAGGGCACCCCTACCCCTCCTTATATAGGCCAAGCAGGGGGGGCAACCTCCCCTCAACTTCCCATGTGGGACTAATCCCAAAGGGGAGGGGGGGCGCACCAATAAGGGGGGTGGGCCCCCTCATGTCGCCATGGCCCATGGGGGAGGACTCTCTCTCCCCCTAATGGGCCCTATGAGGCCCATATGCCTTTTAATTCATTTTTAATTATATTTAATTATATTTTAATATTTAATTCAGATAGTTAAATAATAAAACATTAATTAAACATTATTAAATATATTTTGAACCTTTCAAAATATCCAGAAGAACTTTCGGCCTTCATCGGAACAATTCCGGTCATCACCGGAACAATTCCGGTGTTCTCTCCAATTTCTCCGGTGATCCCGAATCAATCCTTACTGCGTCGAGTACCCTTAAGTGTAACACCCTACGGTCCGGGAAACAGCAGACATGATCGAGACAATTCTCATTGATCAATGACTAATCAATTGGACCTGGTTACAATCCTTGATAGTCCCTGCGCTTCCATCGAATGAACTTCAATCGCTGTTGGATCCGTTAACCGTGTGCCTGTTCCCTTTGTCCCATGGTACTTTGCTTGTCCGAGGTTTGATCATCGGTATCCAATATACCTAGTCCGTCCTCGTTCTCAACAAACAAGTTTACTCGTTCCCGTGATATTACAACTCCGTGACCTAGTCACACGTTTGCAAACTTTATGATGTAACATCACCGAGTGGGCCCAGAGTACCTATCCGTCACACGGATGGACAAATCCCGCTTTGATCTATTTGCATACTCATTAACCATCTATTTTGGAATACCCAAAGTGCACCGTTATAGCCAGCATATTTCAGTCAGGCGGTGGGATACAAATCAAAGCATCCTAATAGATCGTAATTACGTATGATCATTACGGTCAAAGAATCTGGTCACTACGTTATAGTTATCGCAATGTCGAACTATGTGACTTGATCACATCGCAACACTTCTGGTGGGTGTATGTCCATCATATCATTATCCAATGATACGACTCCATTGTCAACAGACGCCATTGTCTCATGATCAGGAAACCTTGATCATCAATCGCCCAATGGACTAGTATACTAGGGTTAACTAGGGACCTGGTTGTTTGCATACCACACCTGTATTAATGTTTCCGCTTAATACAGTTCTAGCATAGTATCAAACGTATTATGAACTAATGGAATATGCTCGATAAAACATATTTTATTTGCCTCTAGGGCACATTCCCAACAGTCTCCCACTTGCACTAGAGTACAAATAATCTAGTTGCATTTTCTTTGGATCATAACTCCTTATTGATCATGCTTGCCCGTGGAAGAGGTTGTATCAACGGTCTGGGTACCATTCAGAACCGTATGTCCTTTTGCAAATCATAATGTCACCTAATTTGACATTCCTTCATTATCCACTATAATGATGAGGTATATATATTTGGCGGTGAAGTGAGACTTCGTTTGCTGTGTCATAGCAATGACATCCGGTGGGTCACGCGGACTTTCCCATAGTCATGCACACTTGAAACTCACTCAATCAGAAGTCGAACTTCTTAAGCCATAATATAACTCCTGCTACTTCTAAAGCAACCACATCAATGTAGATTCAATCCTTAGTGCATTGTATGCAACTTTGATGTCTAACCATGTTTCTTTCAACTTAGGCATTCATTAGTATGATATCTCAATTTTCTAGGTTAGTGTCAAAACTTGAACCAGCGTAACATTTATGGTCAAGTTCACTATCCTTTTCAAATTTGAGATGTATCCTCAGTTCTCTCTAGACACTGAAGGATAAACTTAACTCTTTGTTCAATGATTTACTCATAAATCATATCACAACATGTTCTTACTACTAAGAACTTGGGTCACATTACGTCGAGTACATAACTCTGGTTTTATATGAAAGAACCTATGACAAAGGCATAGAGGATCCAACACATCCATTTCTTTCATTAACCATTAACCATTGTTCCTGTACTGAGATTAACTCAACACTTCTCTTGGATATACAAGTAAGGACCACTTCTTGACTTGTCCCATTCTGAACTCCTTCAGAATCTTATCCAGGAAAGTATTCCGACTCAATGTCATTAAACACATATCTATCTTAATAGATCTTCAATGTTTAATACTTATTCATCTTCATTTATGAAAGATTCAAATAATCATTAACACCAACTGCACCATTCATAATATGTTATCCATATATGAGAATGTTATCATGCTCCCACTCAAATATGTCATGCACATATTAAGTTATAGGATAACACTCATATTGCTCCCACTCAAATATGTCAGCCACATATAAGACAAGGATAACATCCACATGGCTCCCACTTAGATATGTCAGACATATATTAAGTTCAAGATACTAACCACATGGCTCCTACTCAAATATGTCATTTACATATGAGTCTAGGATAATACTCTCATAGCTCCCACTCAAAATATGTCGTCTACATATTAAGTTTCAGGAAACTATTTAGCTCCCACTCAGTTTCATGCAAATGCATGTTTCCTCGATATTTTGGCTAAGTCCAAAATCCTTTGATGATTCATCAAATCGAGAATTCAGTTTACGAGACACTAGTATCCATATGTTTTTCCAAAACCTTATTGTTGTACCAATTACAACACTTCTTCAAATACAGGATTTGAGGAAGTCACGGTATTGATAACAATCCTGGATCAAACGTAGTGAATATCCCTTTGACTCAAGCATTGCTACATATTGTAGTCAACCCATTAAATTTGTCAGAAACAATCTTTGTGACAAACCAATCTTGACGTCCCTTTGATGTTCACATTTATTCCTCATAACTCTGAAGTTATTGTGAATATCAAGTAACCTCCTTACTTGATAAGATTCAAGCAATCTTAAATGTAACTCAACATAGGATTTCATGACTCATAGTCATATCTCGTACTTAGGTCCACCATCGCTTCTTTGTAGTTCGTAGGAATGTCTTGTTCCATTAACATGACAAGTGAATCATGAATATCATTTTGCACCAGGGGCAAATATATATTCTTGAATCCTACCTTTCTCAGTAAAAGCTTCCATCAGAAGGTCATGATCATTATCATTAGTTTCTCCTCTTATTGTAGAGTTTTGCTTCCAGAACATATTCCGTTGCACTACTCTGACATTTGGAGGCAAGGTCAATTACCTTGGTTGAACTTTCACTTTTCTTCCATTACCACATTTATCAAGAACAATTCTTGACAAACACCAAACATAACAATACAAGTTTTGCTCCTTTTGGTTCTAGTTGTGGAAGATGCATCCATAGTTGTCTAAGGATACACTACAAAGATAATTTATCTTACATAAATCAAGCTTCCTAGAAACCACAATACACCATGACATATATGGTGTTGGTTTCCACGAACTCAGATGGTTCCCTATACTGAAGTGAGTGTTTGCATATTAAATTAATAACTCTAAACAATAATAACGTAACTTGGTAAGAGATAACTTAGACCATACACTTTTCGATAGAATATGATCACAATGTTCAGGCACGTCAATCATATTGAAGTGTCTCAAGACATTGCAATTTGTGGAACAACTTTCACACAAGTCTTTATGCCCAAGACTAACTCAAAACATTTTTCACTTTGATCAAATCGTAGAGACTTGTCTTTCTTGTTAATTTAATATCCATCTTTACTCTGAAATCCCTTTTGATCATATCAAATAATTTCAGACTCATGTTTCATTAGTGAATACAAATATTCATCTAAGTCCACATACGAAGTTCACAAAATAATGAAATTCACTACATGCTGATATACAATACATCACAATGTATGATATTCAACAATCAGTACACAATCTGTTTTACCAGAATGCGAGGTTTTAGTCATCTCACCTCAAAAGCATGGTTTGTATATGTCAAGAGATCAAGTATCTTAAGACATCATCATACCATTCAAAAGCATTGGTTCTACTCTTAAAGTTCTTAACTTTAACCATGACCTCATGACAGGTGAACGATTCTCCTTCATGACATAGTCCAGACATGGTCTTTGTAACTAGGAGGAAGCGGATATAACTCCCTAGTTATCGCAAAGTAACCAGTCATTCAGTAGTCCAAGTTATACACAAGGTGTTCCATGTATCTTATACATTTTCCAAGTGACTTTCTCAGCAGGTTGTTCCTTCCACCATAGTTGAAAGAAACCCCGTCCATATACTCATATTCCATTACTCTGATTTGTGACCAAGTGCTTTCAAGTTCACCTAGCACGTCATACGTGTTGGTTAACATGCATTCACAATTCAGACTCATAGAATGAAGTATGGTGTATTGGACAGTCATTCATAAGTGACGGTGAGTACGATAATCATCATCATCTTCCTTGAATACGGAGTTAACAGGTGTATCTCCTAGCAGTTTTTCGTATTATGTTTAGCAAGTCATTACTAATGAGTATGTCTCTAATGGTGTTGGTACACATCAATGAAGTAAGACCCATTTACCTTAAGTTCTATCATACTAAAAGAGCCATAGTTCTAAACATTGGTATGACGTTATCTACAATGATATTTGCAAAGACATGAAGATTAAGTTCATAATATAGAGTTCATGTTTCAAAAACAATTCTGGAACTCCCACTCAGACAAACATCCCTCATAGTTTGTTCTAAGTGATTACACGATCCTTGAAGAACATACCTCCCCCGTGTGACACGACCATCAATATGTTGTTCAAGGTAGGCCATCATGCCAATCACATCATCTATGTGACTCATGCTCGACCTTTCGGTCTCTTGTGTCCCGAGGCCATGTCTGCACATGCCAGGCTCGCCACAATAACCTTAGTGAGTATATGCTGCGTATGCAAGGCCATGTTTCTGGACATGCTAGGCTTGCTCCACCCATCTCTTGTGAACGTAAAAATGTTTGACACCCGTGTGACACGTGATGCCTCCATAATGAAGAACTTTCCAGATGGTGCTTCACTAAGGAAGGACACTTTGTTGGATTAGTGAGGGATCATCCTATTATGCTACCGTCGTATATCTAACATATTAGCAAAAACAGGATGCAACATAAATCATACATGCTATGATTCCCCCCGACATGCAAATTAAAGTTGAAAACGCCTTTCTACTTTATCTTTTGCAAGTTTTACGTGGCTGCTAGGGGTTTCGAGAAAAGAACCGCTTTCTATCCTGCGAAAACAAGCCACAACACCAATCCCGCAATTGTCTCTATTACACCCCTGTCGGGGCCCTCCGTTGCAAACATCTTCGCATCGCTAATGCAGAGAGACAGACACCCCCCAGCCACTTTATATGGTACAAGCCATATGTCAAGCGTGGAACCAGTCTCGCGTAAACGTGTAAGGTCGGTCGGGGGCCGCTTCATCAAACATTGCCGCAACGCTAAATGAGTACACGTGAGAGGGTAACAATTGAGAATTTATGCCCACATACTAGATGTGTTCTATCCGTACAATACATCTACGCATAGCCTTGCTCTGATACCACTGTTGGGGTTCGGGGCAGAAAACACAAATTTTTCCTTGACCTACGATACCCAATCCCAAGACCTATGCTATGATGATGCAAGTAACAGACAGAAATAGATCACATACCAGTATGTAGTCCGTTAAGCGGGAAACGTTCCCGCATGAACGTGGTTGCTGTAGTCGTACCGGCAATCCCCGATGCCGCGCAGATCCACGATGACTCCTGTAGCCACCCGATCCTTGCAGACCGATGACGGGATTACGTCCCCGTCGCAACGTTGCTGATGAAGACCTCGCGATACGGCCACGACGATGAAGTAGCACCACAAGTGTAGTGCCTCGCGGGATTATACACATACAGTATACCCGACGTCCCTCCGGGCTCCGAACCAGTAGAGCAGCGGAAAGAAGATGGATTCGGATCCCGATTCCAGCAGCACGACGGCGTGCGTATAGTGGAGAAATCCCCAACCCAGAGCAGCCTCCAAACAAGGGGAGTCCGCTCAAAGGAAGGAGAGAAGGAGGAAGAGAGATGAGAAAATTTTCTCAAAAAAATTCATGATTAAAAGGGCACCCCTACCCCTCCTTATATAGGCCAAGCAGGGGGGGCAACCTCCCCTCAACTTCCCATGTGGGACTAATCCCAAAGAGGAGGGGGGCGCACCAATAAGGGGGGTGGGCCCCCTCATGTCGCCATGGCCCATGGGGGAGGACTCTCTCTCCCCCTAATGGGCCCTATGAGGCCCATATGCCTTTTAATTCATTTTTAATTATATTTAATTATATTTTAATATTTAATTCAGATAATTAAATAATAAAACATTAATTAAACATTATTAAATATATTTTGAACCTTTGAAAATACCCAGAACAACTTCCGGCCTTCATCGGAACAATTCCGGTCATCACCGGAACAATTCCGGTGTTCTCTCCAATTTCTCCGGTGATCCCGAATCAATCCTTACTGCGTCGAGTACCCTTAAGTGTAACACCCTACGGTCCGGGAAACAGCAGACATGATCGAGACAATTCTCATTGATCAATGACTAATCAATTGGACCTGGTTACAATCGTTGATAGTCCCTGCGCTTCCATCTAATGAACTTCAATCGCTGTTGGATCCGTTAACCGTGTGCCTGTTCCCTTTGTCCCATGGTACTTTGCTTGTCCGAGGTTTGATCATCGGTATCCAATATACCTAGTTCGTCCTCATTCTCAACAAACAAGTTTACTCGTTCCCGTGATATTACAACTCCGTGACCTAGTCACACGTTTGCAAACTTTATGATGTAACATCACCGAGTGGGCCCAGAGTACCTATCCGTCACACGGATGGACAAATCCCGCTTTGATCTATTTGCATACTCATTAACCATCTATTTCGGAATACCCAAAGTGCACCGTTATAGCCAGCATATTTCAGTCAGGCGGTGGGATACAAATCAAAGCATCCTAATAGATCGTAATTACGTATGATCATTACGGTCAAAGGATCTGGTCACTACGTTATAGTTATCGCAATGTCGAACTATGTGACTTGATCACATCGCAACACTTCTGGTGGGTGTATGTCCATCATATCATTATCCAATGATACGACTCCATTGTCAACAGACGCCATTATCTCATGATCAGGAAACCTTGATCATCAATCGCCCAATGGACTAGTATACTAGGGTTAACTAGGGACCTGGTTGTTTGCATACCACACCTGTATTAATGTTTCCGCTTAATACAGTTCTAGCATAGTATCAAACGTATTATGAACTAATGGAATATGCTCGATAAAACATATTTTATTTGCCTCTAGGGCACATTCCCAACAGGATTCGCCACTCCGGCGAGGCGCCGCCGCGTCCAGTGAGGCCGGCGTCGAGCCGCCGGCAGCCCAGGCCATTAGGGCCTTAATGACCCAGTTAATCCCCCCTTGAGTCCATGACAGGTGGGCCAGCCCCCCCTTAAGCTCCTGGTTAATTTAAATCAAACCGGGGATTAATCCCCTGAGGCTGACAGCCTGGACCCACTAGTCAGCCCCCTTGTGACGTCACCTTGAGCTCAGCATGACGCAGTAAAGAAATTCCAGAGAAATAGAAATGATTTAAAATATTCCAGAAAATCATTTAAACTTGGGAAATTCATAACTAATTCATATGAACTCCAAATATAGCAAATAATATGTCTAAAAATATCAGAAAAATCCAAGGATTACGAATATGGGCTCTGTTTTCATGTTTGACCAATTAAAATTGGGTGAAAAGTGCAAAACATCCATATGGCTTTAATTCAAATTCAAATTTGAAGCACATTTGCAAATGACTTTGCATGTGACTTCTTTTAAATGGAATTGTAACCACTTTGTGACCAAGAACATCACCATTACAATATTGATCATGTGTTTGATGCATTGCAATTATATTTATACCTTGTTTGATTGTTTGCTCGATAGACGTGCAACCGGAACCGGAGGCCACCCCCTTCGTTGAAGACCCCGATATCGAACCCCGTCAGCAAGGCAAGCAAACCCCATTGATCATGTCTATAAAATCCTATTTTCCTTCTCAGTCTCACTTATGCATGTTTAGGAGATCACGGAGACACGTTCTTTCGCATAGTTGAACCCATTCCGATGCATGACCTATCATTCTGTCACCGTATTAAGCAAACCACAATCCTAGCAGATTTAGGAGTTGAATGATGAGCATGTGGCCCCTGCAACTGTTACTGCTTTTGCTGCTTAGTGATACAAGGAGGATGTTTTGATTGTGAGTCGGGATGGAATGAACACAGTGGTGTTGATGAAAGTGAAACGTGTTGGTGAATCCACCCTAAGCAAAGGTGAACGATGAGAGGCTGTGTAGGAGTACACAGTGGGTTGTCTCGTTGAACACTGTCCTAGGCCCTGAGTTCCTGTTTTGTGATCCAAGACAAAGAGTATGACCACATGTAGGGTTTTATGGGAGCCCCGTTTGGCCTCTTTACGTACCCGATCCGGTCCAGGAGTCACAATAGATTCAGGCTTTCCATTTGGCATGTGCATAGAAAAAGAATGAAGAAAAGGTTGCATCATCCTAGATATGTGGGTGGACTTGTGAGGCAGTGAAACCATCTGGCAGAGGTGGCGTCTCGGTCCCTTACATTATCTGAGTCCGTTTCGTGGAACCGGCCGGACTCTCGAGCGGTGCCAAACTCAGGTAGTAGACTCCTGGATTAGAGAAGGTGATGTGAGGTTAGTGCCTTGGTTTCATCCACGTCCGACACCCGCTTGAATGGTGCCAAGAATGAGGCGTTAAGTGATGACACGCGTGTGAAGATGTACACCCGTGCAGGGTTAATGAACTATTCGAATAGCCGTGTCCGCGGTCATGGACTACTTGGAAACCTCTACTTGATCATAGACAACTTGAATGGATACTTATAAAACTCGCAAGATAAGCGTGAGTGCTATGGTGTGCTTCTTCGTGGGGAAGTCGAGGAAGTAACCATAGTGGTGTATTGTTTGGAGATGTAGTGGACTCGTGTACGCTTCTTACCTCAAAGTCTGGTACTCGTAGTACAGGATTAGCCAAGTCAAAGCTGGCACTTCTGCATGTCGAACCCCACCTCCTTTACCTTGATACTTGAGCAGGAATAGTATAGTTCTGATGTAAGTCTTGCTGAGTACGACTTTGTACTCACGTTTTCTTATTCTATGTTTCAGATGAGAACCCGGACCCGATGGAGTCACCTCCGTGAAGCTTGACGTTGACCTTGGTAGTATAATCCCAGACAGCAGTCTGGTCCCTCGTGGAAGGGCATGTTTGTTGTACAAGGCTTCTCTAAGCCATTTGTTAAACTTGTCTGTACTCAGACCTAATTTGCTTCCGTTGTATGATGTACTGTTGATCACAGACATGTGATCTTTGTATGCTCTATGTGTATATCAATAAAGAATACTTTGTAGAGTTATGTGATGATACCTGCTGTTCATACTAGGCATGTGTGCTGCGTGTATGTTTATAACATGCATGTCTTAGTATGGGTTTTCGAGACCTTAGTTGTGATCTGGCTGGCGGTCCTTTATACACCAAGTGGACCTTAGATGTGCGCAGCTTGGGGCATCGCGATGCGATTGTTCGTGACTCTGTCACGTGCACACTTTGTTGTATGATCGAGCCCGCCCTAGACCCCGACTAAGTGATCGGGCTGGAGTAAGTCTATGTAAGAGTTAGGATCCAATCGATAACATGGTTGAGGCGACTTGTCTATGAGTATGGGATTCACCACCCATAAGCATTTAGACTTGTGAGAGGATGTTGAGGACCCATCTCAGTTGATCATCCGGCCTGAATGGGATGCCCCTCACGTTCGATGCTTACCGAGAACGTTCTGTGCTTGGCCTTGTCTGCTTAGACAAGTGGGTACGGTTCTAGGACAACTAGTAGTTTACGGTAAGGATGGGGTAAGTGGTGAGGTTGCTGCCGCACTAGCATTTAATGAAGTGGCTATCGATCTAGAGAGTAAGATAAGAAGCCAAGCATTCGATGAGGAATCGCCTCCAACAAGTGTGCTATCCACCTACTACGCAAACATAACACCTATCCTATCCTTGTCCTCCTCTTCGCATCCCGACGAAGAAGAAGCAGTCAAGGCACACACACGTTGATCAAGTTATATTAAGATTATCTCAGTTGTTGTTGTCTATGAACAAGGAGTAGGTCTCAAGTCGTCCATAACCATGGACACGGCTTCTCAAAAAGATTTAACCCTGCAGGGGTGTACCAACTGCCCATTACAAGGCTCCGCACGCACGTCCATCTCTCTCAGTTGCTACCCATCACAGGCAACCATTTTATGATTTAGTTCCAAGATATCTGAAACGACTGGTCCCTCTAACTAACAACGAACAAATCCGGGTGGCCCCCGGGGAGTCGACACCCAATCCAAACGCTGGCCACGTCTCGGATTGGACTCCTCCGTCTCAACAGGGTTTGGGTTACCGAGACGCCTCACGTGAGGCCTCGGGCCCTCGCCGGTCAAAGGTGGACCAACAGGGAAACCATGTCTCCGCTGGTCCGGGTTGTTTAAAAACTGCGAGGGGATCCACCAAGCACACACACGGGGATTCAAATGGTAAATCAGCTCGGGCCACCACTAGAAATGTTTGAAGCTAGATAGGTAAGACAAGGGGACCCCATAAAATCCCACACGCGGTTAGGCACGCTCAGTCTTAAAACCAATACCCGCAACTCGGATCCTAGGTGACTCGAATGGAACAAAGCGTCAGGGCGGGATAGCCTAGACCTTCCATCCTTCGTCGAATATAGTCAACATTATAATAATCATATCATCAACAACAATATAATAATGTGATATCCCAAACCAAGGAGTAACAGGGTAACATCGTAGCATCCTAAGCATGCATACTAAGCAGGGGCTGAGCAACGAGCAATAGTAACATAGCAGTACATGGTTTGCTGGGAGGGGACATGGATGTATCGGTTTAAGAGAGGCTGTAAACATGTGGTAGGATCAAACATCGAACCTAACCTATACTAGCATGCAAAGCGCTGGTTGAAATAGAATGGATCATAAGTAATGTATAGTCCTTGCCTGTTGATAAGTCGGGTTCCGAAGGTGTAGTCGATCGCAAGATCGCATTGTCTCCAAGAGGTACCCGCGGAAGCACACAAGACGGTAAACACTGGAAAGCAAGCAACGGAGATGCATCTATTACTACGAAGCAAACACGAGCAAGCATCAACAAGAAGGCAACAGGATACATCGCACCTACCGTCAAGAGCGGTTACTAACAAGTTAAGTGGAGTACTCGTCGCACACGACGATACCGCACGTTTAGAATCGGTTCAAGTTGTTTAGCTACAGGTGATCAACAAAGTTTTTTAACATGGCATATCACTCAAGCATGGCATAGCACACAAACATGTCAAGAGGTGAAGCATAAGGTAAACTATCTATGCTAGTCAATTTAAGTGAGGCACAACCTCAACATGGCATAACACTAAGTGCCGCACAACAATTAAAGGATTTGATACTGTTCTGCCCTAAACCATATTTTAGGTTGGTTAACAACAGCAAACAATAGCATAAACACAAATTACACGAAAAACTAATCAAGTTAAATATAAAGAACACTCCAAACGGAGTTACGGTTAAAAAGATACAAGCAAAACAAGTTACGGGCACAATCTGCCAACATCACGAAGCACACTTTAGAGCAACGCATAAACATGATAATGAATGCAAACATGCTCACAAATGATATGCAATTAAAGTACACATGACAAGGAAGGCATGGCAAAAATAATCATACAAAAAGGAATCATAGATCAAAAGATATTAAGCATGCAACATGGCATCGGAACGTTACAGACTTAGAGAAAAACAGAGGTGGTTGTCAAAAACAGTAGCATAGAAGCTTTGGAGCTCAATAACTATATGACCGGCAAGCATATCATGACGATGCAATACATATAATGAAAGTAGACATGATGCTTAACAATATGCAACAAGAATCACTCAATTCCGATAAACGGTCGCGACACACTCGTCGACACAAAATATAAACAGCAGCACACTAACAGCAGGGTAGCTACTTTGGGTGAAGATACAATCATCATGCGGCAGGCATATATGACATGTGAATGCATAGAACTGAAGTATAAACAATGCTTAACAGGATGCAAAAGGAATCAATCAATTCCGACGAACGGTTGCGACACAACCGTCACCTGAACTCGCAATAAAACAACAGTTCAGCAACAACAGCACAGCTAACGATCTGGTACCCACTTCGACGCAGAAATAAATTATCTAGACAGCCTCAAACAGAAAAACTTTCTACATACGAATGCTAGAGCACGCAAAACTGAGCAATTCATATTTTGGGTGCAACGCGATCCGAGCTACGGTTTGATCGTTATTAACGTCGCAAAACAGCTAACAGCAGTAAAATTACAGGACTTAGCAAAAATAACAGGGTCTCAGAAAAAAAAAGAACTCGGGCTGAATCTCACCATGGTCTTCAGAGGCATCTGGGCCGCGCGGCTGGGCCTGGAGGAGGCACCTGGCAGGCTAGGCCGCGGTGGAGGGCAAGGCCGGGCGCTGGAGGCCGGTTCCCTCCCGATCCCGACAGGGATCTCGCCGGCGGCGGTGGATCTGAAGTCCGGCGAGGGGCGACGTGGTCTCGGTTGGCCGGCGTGGTGGGAGAGGAGGCCGAGGGGCGGCTGGGACCGCATCTGGTGAAGGGAAGGGCGTCGGTGTCCAGGGCGGCGCGGGCTCGTGCTCCCGGTGGCGAGGAGCTTCGAAGCCGAGGCCATGGGGTCGGCGGCGGCCTGCAACGGAGAGGAGAGGAAGAAGGTGAGGCTAGCGGGAGGAGAAGGAGGCACGAGGAAGGAGAGGGGAGGCCGCGGGCGCGAGCTCCGGCGTGCTGGCCGACCCCGGCGGCGAAGACGTGCTGCGGGCGGCGCTGCGGGCTAGAGAGAGGAGAGAGGAGAGGCAGGGAGCTCCCTGGGCCGTCGGATCGCCAGATCTGACGGTCCAGGATGATTCTGGCTGGGATTTGCTAGAAAAAAGACAAAATGTGAAAATTGTGGCTATTGTGAGGGGGGTGGCTGCAATTTTGTGGCTAGGGAAACCCTAGAAATTGGTGGGAGTGTGGTGGTCTTTATATAGCCCAAGTGGCTGGCAGTTTGCAAAAAAATCCCCGGTTTTTCTCTCGCGCAGGCGGTGTTTACGTTTCTGACCGCCGGGGGTCCGCAGGACCTCCGATTCGGGTAAAACTTCGAACTGCACGATCAGCGCGTCGAGCCGGAGGCATTCACCTCGCGCTGGAACCGTTCCGAGAACACTTTCCGGCGTGCTATAAAAATATCCCGTTTAGTTATTAAACGGGGTTGTTCGTTCCGTTGGCTGCGGCTCGGCTCGTGCGGTTTTCGCGACGGTGATCTGGTGAAACCCGGTGTCGCAATTGTCGAGTGTCAGGGTGGCAAGGGTTGGTCTCCGTCCGGTACGAGATAAGACGGGGGAAAATAATCGCCGATCGATAAATCGGGGATGCAAACAACGCAAACAAATCAGACAATCAAAGAATTCACACAGAAAACAAAAATTTTAATTTTTGCAAAATCTGGGTTGTTACACCAACCTGAGATCGGAATCGAGACAATACACTGCAAGCAAGGCATTGTAACGATTCCGATAATCCACTTACTCGAGATCCTAAAGTTTGAATGGGATAAGACAAGAGTAAAACACTTACGACACTTGTCCTGACCAGAGCATGGGTAAGGAGTAAAAAGAATCCTACTCTCCGATGACTAACTTAGTAACTACAAAATAGTTTTTTGTCTAGACTCGACTTCGGCCAGAGAAGGGATCCTACGGTCGATAAGGCTCTAATACCAAGTTGTAAGGCCCGATACGCGGTACTGTTCCAGATCTAGATGTTTCCATCCATATCCGGGGACGAAGCACATATCGGTCCCAACGCGACATATGACAATGCCATATGCCCCGGATTTCCAACATGATATCACAACATTACAGATACAAGGATACAACATCTCATACAATCGGCATACAACTGCATCAAATACAATACAACAGCGGAAGATACATGTCTGAGTACAGACTACAATCAAATGCCTACTGGCAAAGAGAAAAACATCGATCCCATAACCACACGGGTCCAGGCCCTCCGCCGTGATCCGCCTAACTAGTCGTCGTCGAGTCTCCACATGAAACGTCGATCACCAAAACCTTTTGTCGAGCAAGAACCCTGAAAAGAGTTTGGGGGTAGTATCATGAGTACAGAAGTACTCAGCATCCAACTGTAGTGGTCAACTGACCCAGCAAGGACTTCATCACTCGTCATTCTAGGACAACTAGTAGTTTACGGTAAGGATGGGGTAAGTGGTGAGGTTGCTGCCGCACTAGCATTTAATGAAGTGGCTATCGATCTAGAGAGTAAGATAAGAAGCCAAGCATTCGATGAGGAATCGCCTCCAACAAGTGTGCTATCCACCTACTACGCAAACATAACACCTATCCTATCCTTGTCTCCTCTTCGCATCCCGACGAAGAAGAAGCAGTCAAGGCACACACACGTTGATCAAGTTATATTAAGATTATCTCAGTTGTTGTTGTCTATGAACAAGGAGTAGGTCTCAAGTCGTCCATAACCATGGACACGGCTTCTCAAAAATATTTAACCCTGCAGGGGTGTACCAACTGCCCATTACAAGGCTCCGCACGCACGTCCATCTCTCTCAGTTGCTACCCATCACAGGCAACCATTTTATGATTTAGTTCCAAGAGATCCGAAACGACAGGTCCCTCTAACTAACAACGAACAAATCCGGGTGGCCCCCGGGGAGTCGACACCCAATCCAAACGCTGGCCACGTCTCGGATCGGACTCCTCTGTCTCAACAGGGTTTGGGTTACCGAGACGCCTCACGTGAGGCCTCGGGCCCTCGCCGGTCAAAGGTGGACCAACAGGGAAACCATGTCTCCGCTGGTCCGGGTTGTTTAAAAACTGCGAGGGGATCCACCAAGCACACACACGGGGTTTCAAATGGTAAATCAGCTCGGGCCACCACTAGAAATATTTGAAGCTAGATAGGTAAGACAAGGGGACCCCATAAAATCCCACACGCGGTTAGGCACGCTCAGTCTTAAAACCAATACCCGCAACTCGGATCCTAGGTGACTCGAATGGAACAAAGCGTCAGGGCGGGATAGCCTAGACCTTCCATCCTTCGTCGAATATAGTCAACATTATAATAATCATATCATCAACAACAATATAATAATGTGATATCCCAAACCAAGGAGTAACAGGGTAACATCGTAGCATCCTAAGCATGCATACTAAGCAGGGGTTGAGCAAGGAGCAATAGTAACATAGCAGTACATGGTTTGCTGGGAGGGGACATGGCTGTATCGGTTTAAGAGAGGCTTTAAACATGTGGTAGGATCAAACATCGAACCTAACCTATACTAGCATGCAAAGCGCTGGTTGAAATAGAATGGATCATAAGTAATGTATAGTCCTTGCCTGTTGATAAGTCGGGTTCCGAAGGTGTAGTCGATCGCAAGATCGCATTGTCTCCGAGAGGTACCCGCGGAAGCACACAAGACGGTAAACACTGGAAAGCAAGCAACGGAGATGCATCTATTACTACGAAGCAAACACGAGCAAGCATCAACAAGAAGGCAACAGGATACATCACACCTACCGTCAAGAGCGGTTACTAACAGGTTAAGTGGAGTACTCGTCGCACACGACGATACCGCACGTTTAGAATCGGTTCAAGTTGTTTAGCTACAGGTGATCAACAAAGGTTGTTAACATGGCATATCACTCAAGCATGGCATAGCACACAAACATGGCAAGAGGTGAAGCATAAGGTAAACTATCTATGATAGTCAATTTAAGTGAGGCACAACCTCAACATGGCATAACACTAAGTGCCGCACAACAATTAAAGGATTTGATACTGTTCTGCCCTAAACCATATTTTAGGTTGGTTAACAACAGCAAAAAATAGCATAAATACAAAGTACACGAAAAACTAATCAAGTTACATATAAAGAACACTCCAAACGGAGTTACGGTTAAAAAGATACAAGCAAAACAAGTTACGGGCACAATCTGCCAACATCACGAAGCACACTTTAGAGCAACACATAAACAAGATAATGAATGCAAACATGCTCACAAATGATATGCAATTAAAATATACATGACAAGGAAGGCATGGGAAAAATAATCATACAAAAAGGCATCATAGATCAAAAGATATTAAGCATGCAACATGGCATCGGAACGTTACAGACTTAGAGAAAAACAGAGGTGGCTGTCAAAAACAGTAGCATAGAAGCTTTGGAGCTCAATAACTATATGACCGGCAAGCATATCATGACGATCCAATACATATAATGAAAGTAGACATGATGCTTAACAATATGCAACAAGAATCACTCAATTCCGATAAACGGTCGCGACAGACTCGTCGACCGAAGTTGCAACAAAATATAAACAGCAGCACACTAACAGCAGGGTAGCTACTTTGGGTGAAGATACAATCATCATGCAGCAGGAATATATGACATGTGAATGCATAGAACTGAAGTATAAACAATGCTTAACAGGATGCAAAAGGAATCAATCGATTCCGACGAACGGTTGTGACACAACCGTCGCCTGAAGTCGCAATAAAATAACAGTTCAGCAACAGCAGCACAGCTAACGATCTGATACCCACTTCGACGCAGAAATAAATTATCTAGACGGCCTCAAACGGAAAAACTTTTCTACATACGAATGCTAGAGCACGCAAAACTAAGCAATTCATATTTTGTGCGCAACGCGATCCGAGCTACGGTTTGATCGTTATTAACGCCGCAAAACAACTAAGAGCAGTAAAATTACAGGACTTAGCAAAAATAACAGGGTCTCAAGAAAAAAAAGAACTCAGGATGAATCTCACCATGGGCTTCAGAGGCATCTGGGCCGCGCGGTTGGGCCTGGAGGAGGCGCCTGGCAGGCCAGGCCGCGGTGGAGGGCAAGGCCGGCCCGCTGGAGGTGGCGGCCCAGCCGGGCACTGGAGGCCGGTTCCCTCCCGATCCCGACAGGGATCTCGCCGGCGGCGGCGGATCTGAAGTCCGGCGAGGGGCGCCGGGGTCTCGGTTGGCCGGCGTGGTGGGAGAGGAGGCCGAGGGGCGGCTGGGACCGCATCTGGTGAAGGGGAGGACGCTGGTGTCCAGGGCGGCGCGGGCTCGTGCTCCCGGCGGTGAGGAGCTTCGAAGCCGAGGCCATGGGGTCGTCGGCGGCCTGCAGCGGAGAGGAGAGGAAGAAGGTGAGGCTAGCGGGAGGAGAAGGAGGCACGAGGAAGGAGAGGGGAGGCCGCGGGCGCGAGCTCCGGCGTGCTGGCCGACCCCGGCGGCGGCGACGTGCTGCGGGCGGCGCTGCGGGCTAGAGAGAGGAGAGAGGAGAGGCAGGGAGCTCCCTGGGCCGTCGGATCGCCAGATCTGACGGTCCAGGATGATTCTGGCTGGGATTTGCTAGAAAAAAGACAAAATGCAATAATTGGGACTATTGTGAGGGGGGTGGCTGCAATTTTGTGGCTAGGGAAACTCTAGAAAGGGGTGGGAGTGTGGTGGTCTTTATATAGCCCAGGTGGCTGGGAGTTTGCAAAAATATCCCCGGTTTTTCTCTCGCGCGCGCGGTGTTTACGTTTCTGACCGCCGAGGGTCCGCAGGACCTCTGATTCGGGTAAAACTTCGAACTGCGCGATCAGCGCGTCGAGCCGGAGGCATTCACCTCACGCTGGAACTGTTCCGAGAACACTTTCCGACACGCTATAAAAATATCCCGTTTAGTTATTAACATGAAAATTGATCAGAAAAATATAACAATTACGGATCAACGATTACGGATACGCAACCATAGCCCCACCACACCCCTCTAACATACCGCACACGACACATTCCCCCTCTGGTTGCACTGTCCGGTAATCGCCCGGAGCCGGTAAAATTGCCGGTTGAATTCACGTTTCCTCTACAATGTGTAGCACCGCATTAGTTCACCCCTAATACTGTGTTTGCCATGCATTATATTTGTATTGCTATTATTGTTGTGTATTTATTGTTTCTTCCCCCTCTCTTATTGTCCGGTAGTCCCGACGACCGCTGTTGATGCCCCTGTGATCGACTACGTCGTCGACGACCGTACCCCTACCGTGAGCTTCCACGCAAGCAGAACCATTCTCTTCCCCAGATATCGCCTATCTTTCCGTACTTTTATTGCACTAGGCGTTGTTACTGCTGCTGCTATGTTACAATCCTATTCGATTGCATAGCCTGTTTTTGTCGCCCTTGATGTACCTTCCTTTATCCTATGCTGCCTATATATATATATATATATATATATATATATATATATAGTGATAGACTATTCGTCACCTTGGGTGAGGAATAGTTATTCTTCACCCCCCTCTTATTTGACATTAATACACCATAATTTTACATTTCATAAATTTGATCTTATTTCATACGTAAAAAGAGAACGTAAATAAATATAATCACCATAAAATATATTTTATGTTACGTAAAATTACAAACGTAAAAATAATGGGGTAAAATATACATAAAATGTATTTTTTTGATCTTATGAGTTATATTTTTATTTTTTTATGTAAAATTTATGTAGTGAATTCATATTAATGTAACTATTTGTATTACAAATGTAATTTATATATATAGTGAAGTTATTCATCATCCAGGGTACAGAATAATTTATTCTTCACCCAAGGTAATTTTACGAACCTTTCATAAAGAAATTACATTTGTAATACAAATAGTTACATTAATATGGATTCTCTTCATAAATTTCGATATAAAAAAACAAAAATATTGATCATAAGATCAAAAAAATTACATTTTATGTACATTTTACACCATCATTTTTACCTTTGTAATTTTACGTAATATAAAATATATTTTACGGCGATTATATTTTTTTACGTTCTCTTTTTACTTATGAAATAAGACAAAATTTACGAAATGTAAAATTATGGTGCATTGATGTCAAAACAGAGGGGGGTGAGGTTATACTATTCGTCACTATTCCTCACCCAGGGTGACGAATAGTATATATATATATATATTATTTTCAGCAGTGAGCCCTGCGCATTGTTAGCTAGGATTAGATAGCGGGCCGTGATCATTCTGGGGAGTGAACGCGGATACGATGATTATAACTGCACAGGTACGGTACAATGCAGAAACCGCCTCAGGGCCTTACCTCGGCTCTGTCGAGCCACATCAAGTGGAGCTATCGAGGAGTAATCCTCGTACCACACTCGTTGCTGACTCGGTAAAGCCGCTCTAGGTACCTGAGCAACGGTGGTCCTTCAGGTAAGAAGTCGGGCGACCCAACGGTGCCCGCGAGAGGTATTGCGACGGGACGACAGGGAGGGTACGACCAGTGTACCGGTGTGCTTGGCCCCTCATCGTTGGCCGCGAGAGTTACCAAACCACGAAAGTCGAGCTCCTCCAGGAGCACACGCGAGACAAGTTAATGAGACGGTTCACCTTGTTGGTAACCGCGGAGACTTGGTGGGACGACAGGGTAGGCACCGATGTACTGGTGGTCCTAACTGCTGTCGTTGTCCGCGGGTCAGTTAAGTCGAGGCAACGATAACGGTTGTCCCGCAAGTTAATAAAATGACTAATGGTTCAGTGGGTGTCTTGAGTTGGCTATATGCCATGTACGCACTACCTACCCGTGGGAATTACGAGTTATGGGCTCCTCTGCTTCGTAGTGTCGTCCGAGGACTCTTCAGATGTCAGCAGTACCGCGGCCTGCGCCGGGAAGTGGTGTTGTCTTATTTGCTCGCGCGGTGGTGTCTTATTTGGATTTGCTTTAACTTCACCGGCCAGCCACGCACCGTGCAGGAGTACGTTCGGGTTGGGGTCCAAGGCCCGGCGTACTTAGGATTTAGACCGGCGAATGGCCTCTCTGTTGAGTTTGAAACATGGGCTACGAAGTGTCGGATAGCCTCGGTGGAGCGTTCCCTAACAAGGTTCCCGCCACCCTGGAGATCCGTGCGTGTAGTGTAACACAAGTGCACCCCTGCAGGGAAGATTAATCTATTCGAATAGCCGTGTCCACGGTAACATGACGCTTTATGCTGAAGCTGGATCTTACCACTACAAACTATTATTATTAAACTGTATGGTTCCGGGTTTGCTTCCTCGCAGGGGAGTCGAGGAGGGAACTCGGAGGCATTGCTAATTATTACAACTTATTATTATACAATGCTGCAACAACTTCTGCTGCATTGTTACTTTATGCTTTTTATAAACTGTTGGTTATTCTCTCCTCATGCTGCAAGACTTGTCGGAAGACGCTAGTCTTCGTTAGGCCTAGCTTCTTATCCTTGCTCTGACTTTCTATCTTGCAGTCCACTATATACAACCTCCCCTTTCCATTTGATACAAATGCATAAATGCTTAGTAGCGGACGTAAGACTTGCGGGTATATATGGTAGATACTCACCTGCTTTATTTCCCCTTTTATTGTTTTGCCTGATCGGCCGCTGCGGTCGACGTTGGAGCCTTGGAGTCTAGGAGCAGGAGATCCTCGATGCCGACCACCGCAACATGGAGATCCTCGATGCCGACCACCGCAACATGAAGATCCCCGATGCCTTCTACGACGTTGAGTTCCCCTTTGACCAGGAGTAGTTTGGAGGTTCCCAGGCAGGAGGCCTCGCCTTTTCGATCGTTGTTGTTTTGTTCTAGCCTTCTTAAGGCAACCTTGTATTCTTGTGTCTGTACTCAGATACTATTGCTTCCGCTAACTTTATGCTTTCGAGCTGTTGTATTCGAGCCCTCGTGGCCCCTGCCTTTTATTAAACATCTTGTATTATTTTATTTGTAGAGTTGTGTTGTGATATCTCACCGTGAGTCCCTAATCTCGATCGTGTACCTTGCGTGTATGATTACTGTACACGGTTTGATTTTGGGGGCGTCACAGTGCTCCCTCCCCACTTGGGCCTTCCAAGTGAGAGGGGGCCCATTGATATTTAAACTCTTTTATTAATTCTAAAAAAATTCTAGAATTCACAAGAAATAAATATTAAACATATTTAGACCACCCCGAAACTTTTTCCGGCCCTTCGGTTTTACCCGGTTTTCTCAAAACTTTTCCCAGTACTTTACCGGTGCCCCTAAACGATTCTGGTTTTCTCTCCGATTAAATCTCAATCACTCCGAAACTTTTCCGGTGTGTTATACTCGTGCTCCTATCACTCTACTACTCAACAAATCTTCCACCCTTAAGTGTGTGACCCCATAGGTTCGGTAGAATACGGACATGAACCGGAAACTTATTTTCCCGCGGAACAATAACCGATAGCGGAGCCATGGACACCCATAACGGTTCCCGTACCTACACGAATATAAATTCGAGTGAACCAAAAGCTTAACATGCCAGTCCTATTTGCTTCACGATACTATACAAAATCTGAGGTGAGATCTATTAGGTATCCGCATGATTAACCATTAACCATTATACCAAGTCATCCTCCTTCTCGTTTTGTTCCATTTTCTCGCTTAGTATTCCGGTATCCCTTGTGATCAATTCACAGTGTCTGGCCAGACGATGTTGGATGCCGTAATACCGAGAGGGCCCATAGAAGTATCTCTCCACCGTTAGAGGAGAAAATTCCCAACTCGAATCGTTAAGTCCCTTGACACACTTTCAGGTGTGAGTGATCAAAGCCGTTATTGCCACGCCCGTTACGGATGGTGTTGGGACAGTGTCAAAACCCACCCTCCGGTATGAAGTTACGAAACATTCTTATGGTCATGAAGAACACATGCATATTAACTTTAGATGATTTTACTTATAACATGGAAACGATGTGATCTCAAAGTAAATCATAGAATTGGGTCGGTTCAGCACCCTTGTTCTGGCAACAATGTGCTCCTATGTGTTACCGGCATTTCCAATGCCCTATAAATAGGAAAACATGCCATCCATAACACACGGGTTAGTCCTAGAGGCAGACTAAGAACACTTGGTGTTTATACTCCACACCTGCATATGAGTTTTCCTCCGGAGGCAGTTAACATGCTACTTGGCAAACCTTCGCATAAGCCATTTGCAGTTATAGCACAGACATATAAACTTTAATAATGAACCTGGAATTCCAACACCTAACTAGGACAAAATGAAGACGGGAATTGAACAAAATTGTCTATGATCTCAAAAAGTAATACCCCATCCCATCCATAATAAATGTCGCTCATTTTATACGAACCTAATACAAAATTTATACTATTAAATGAGTGATACTTATTATGAATTGGAGTAAGTAATTCTATCCATACACATTTACAAGTATACACATATCAAGCCGGGTTGTGGTCCAAAACTGTGAAGATACAGGGTTCTCCAGCCCCAAGAGTAAAATGATCCCACCCAGGACAGATGCCAGCTTTTTGGCACTTCCGAAGATGAACGGGACCATGTCGAAAAATAAAAACAGGAGAAGAATGCAGGTCCATATATAAACAGGGCGCTATGCCTATCCTGCCAGCTTCTCTCCCGAGCTCCATTCGAAGACTCCAAACAGGCACCCTTCGCAAAGTCTTCTCTCGCCGGCGATGGAGGAGGACAGGCGCCCCAAGCCCATCCGCTGCAAAGGTACGCCGCCAAAACCCCCGAGCTTTCAAACGTCCCGTAGTAGCTAGCGATTCTGCTCCGTGCCCCGCCTTCTCCTGCATGGGCTGACGCCGTGCGTCCGCGCCGGCGAGCAGCGGCCGTGTGCAGGGCCGCCGGCGAGCCGCTCGCGGTGGAGGAGGTCGTCGTGGACCCGCCCGGCGCTCACGAGGTCCAGATCAAGATCGTCTGCACCTCGCTCTGCCACAGCGACGTCACCTTCTGGCGCATGAAGGTACGCTCTCCATCATCTCTCTCCGGCCCACCGTGTCCTTCTAATTGTCTGAATCCGCCATTGCCGCGCCGTGGAGGTGCACGGCCGCGCCCACGTGTGGTGTGGACGCCATTTATGACCCGTGCCTGTCCGGTACTGTATGTGGTGCGTTGCAGGACTTCCCCGGCGTCTTCCCCAGGATATTTGGCCACGAAGCATTCGGGTGAGTGCTCCGCGCCACTTTCTTCCATCCCTGTCCGTAGAATTTTACCGCCCACACTCTTTGAAAATTATGCGTGGCCGTCTCCGCCGTTGATCTTACAGGCCAACCCTGCACGACGCATTGTGAATTTGGACACATGTGTCTCACCATCATCTTTTTCGTTGCCAAGTACTACTGATAGGACAAACAAGAAATTGCGCTAGTACAGGAGTAGTACATAATTGTAAGGTGTGACCGCGTGAGTACCACGTGATTGTCAAAAGGGCCCGGGTAACCACTTCATAGGAAAATGACATTATGATTGTGATATTCACAGCTAAGCTAAAAAAACATATTTTTTTAGTATTTAAAAAGTGTGGAAATTCATGCATGTAGAATCAAGGTGCATGCAACTATAGTAAAACAATAGGGTGTTTTGGACATGGTGTATGTGAGCTCCAGCTCCGTTCTCGGTGCAGTCGAGGAAGAGGAAGAAGCCGAAGTGGCGAGGCGGAGTGGGAGACTGCCGCCGTATCCTCCTCCAGGCGCGTGCCGCGCGTGCAAAAAGTGGGGGTAGTGGGGGAGAGAGAAAGGGAAGGAGTGGTGACCTTTTTATTTCGCTGACAGTTGGACCATCAACTACATGTGGCAGACAACGGACGCATGGGACGCTAAGGACGTTTGCTTTGTGTACATTTTAAACGTAAAATTGACCCAAATTTAAACCAAAAAAATTAGCACAAAACGAATACGAACGGACAACAAACTAGAATACACCTTTGGATTGGAATGTTGTTTCTGACCCAAACGAATAAAAACGGATAAAATGCACCCTTGGATTGGAGTTGCCCTAACAACCTAAAATTCTTTCTTGTGACCGGCGATGTGTGCGGTGCCTGCAGGGTGGTGGAGAGCGTGGGCGAGCAGGTGGAGGGGTTGGCGGCGGGGGACGCGGTGGTGCCGACGTTCCTGGGGCAGTGCAGCGAGTGCGTGGACTGCAGGTCCTCCCGGAGCAACGTGTGCTCCAAGTACAGGTTCGCGGTGCGCCCTGGGATGCCCCGCGACAACACCACCCGCTTCCGCGACGGCGACGGCAACCCTATCCACCACTTTATGGGCGTGTCCAGCTTCAGCGAGTACACCGTCGTGGACGTCACCCAGGTCGTCAAGGTCGACCCCGCCGTGCCGCCCTCCACGGCCTGCCTCCTCAGCTGCGGCGCCACCACCGGTCAGTGCACCCACCGCACTCGGCACCTCTCGAGCTGCTAGTAGTCAGACATTACTGGTTTTTATTAGAGACGGCCTGAAATGTTTGCCAGGGGTCGGAGCGGCATGGAAGCTGGCAAAGGTCGAGCCGGGATCTTCAGTTGCTATCTTCGGCCTCGGCGCTGTTGGATTGGCGGTAATCTGTTCGTTTCCTACTAATATATGTACACGTTTAACCATTGCAGAAATTAACTGTCATACTAATTCCACGTTCAGGTGGCTGAGGGAGCCAGGATATGTGGGGCGTCAAAGATCATCGGCGTGGATTTAAACCCCGATAAACAAGAGCTCGGCAAGGCCTTCTTCCATTTTACACAATTAATCTACTTTGAATAATTTGTACTCCCTCCGATCCATAATAAGTGTCGCAAATTTTGTGATGAGCGACACTTATTATGGATCGGAGCGGGTATTTATTTCCAAACGTAGAGCTGCTCTGAATATTCAAGCCGTTGTGTTGTCTGACGCGTTTGAACACCTGCTCCGTGTTTCAGGAAAGAAGTTCGGTGTGACACATTTCATCAACCCAAAAGAACTCGGAGAGAAAACTGTGAGCCAGGTGAGACCACCTCTCTATTCTGTTTTCACCGGTGATTCGCGATCTGGTCAATGCTTGTGTCGAAATCGTCGACTTTTTAGACACCTGGTTTTCCCATGATAAACAGGTGATCATCGAGATGACTGACGGTGGCGCCGACAACTGCTTCGAGTGCATCGGGCTGGCGGCGCTGATGACCGACGCATTCCAGAGCTCCCGGGCGGTATGTGCACAGAGATACACACACAAATTGTTCTATTTGCCATGCAAATACGACTTTCAGTTTCTGACATGGCCTGCGATGTTGGAACGTTGCCGATGCAGGGATGGGGCAAGACGATCATCCTGGGAGTGGAGATGCACGGCGCCCCTCTCAGCATACCTTCGCTGGAGATCCTCCACGGGAAGTGCATCATGGGGTCTCTCTTCGGAGGGGTCAAGCCTAAGCAGGACATTCCGATCCTCGCCGACAAGTACCTGAACAAGGTGACACTCCTTAGATTGATCATTGGGTACTGTCGATATTCAGAGTCTAAGGTTCTGAACTTCTGATTCAGAGAGTTTTCTATGTGTTTTGATTTGTTTGGACAACACAGGAGCTGGAGCTGGACAAGTTCATAACTCACGAGGTTGCCTTCAAGGACATCAACACGGCGTTCGACCTGCTGCTCCAGGGGAAGAGTCTCAGGTGCACCATATGGATGGACAAGTGACATAGCAACTCCATGAATCTGAAAGCCAGGCAGCTGTTTCTGTTTGGTGGAGTTTGCTGCTCGTTCCAGTAACAAAATACAAAATAATTGGGTTTAATTGCTGCCGCAAGTAGTCGTCTGTGTGCCGTCCATGTCCACTTAATGTGCCGAAGTAGCTTCATGTACCTCCATGTCAAACTTCATTGTTCATCAGTACCACCTGCTTTGCGAATTGTAATAGTTCTCTCTGTTAATGCAATTCGTTGACTCTTTTTTCAGTGCTTTCTGAGTTTTTTTTAATGAAAGAGAGGCCGCCCCCTTCGATTTCTATTATAGAAAGTTAGAAACCACTGGTCCAGTATCCTAATACAAACTACAGCATTCCAACATTTGAACAACCAAATTTATAGGCCTGAACTTCGAAGGAATAGGTATAACATCCTTGCGGCATAACCTGCATTACAGCCAAAAGAGGAACCTAACTAGGAGCAACATCAGGGCCACAACTATATCAAAATAAAGCAACTAAAGCAAACTTAACAACTAAGAGATTGAAACAAAACGAACTAATGCATCCAAAGGCAGTCTCCTAGGGAAAAATTAGGTCATTCCAGGATGGCTGAAGAAGGAACTTCTTAGCCACAGATCCGAAGAACACCTGGACTTAACCCTTGTGAAGCTCGATAAACTTCATGTGCTACTTGCTCGATGAGTTTTTTCCCCAGCATCAATACCTTTCGACTTTCGTCCCTTTTCTACAAAGCCGCCCAACAAGAGATTCAGAGATCGGGCTAATAAGCACCATTGAGGCATTGATAATTTTCCTCTAAAAAACCGCATCATTTCTCGACCTCCATATAGTCCAGAGCTTATTGCATTACTCTATTTCTTTTAATACTTCAAGATGCATGTTGGATAGCGGTCTTTGAAGTGGAGTAATAGTGGTAGGAGTAGCTGGAGTATAACTTACTTATCTCGAATGTAATGCATATAAAAAATTATGCCATGATTGACCATAGCTATAAACTATCGTAATTTGTTAATTTCCCAAGTATAACTTGTACATCATATCATGCTGCTTCATGAGAGAGATGTCACTAGTGAATGCTATGGTTCCCAGGGTCAATTCTCATCATTATATTTTTCATTTATATACTTTCTTTACCGTTGCTCAGTAACTGTAATATTATCTATCATTGCTTTTGACCTCGTAATTAGCAACACAGTGGGATTGACAACCCTCCTTCCGACCAATTGGGAGCAAGGCAAGTTTGTATTTTGTGTGCAGATGCTGCTCGATTTTCCGACTTTAGGAGATCCTACTAGTTCGATAACCTCAGTCTCTTCATCGAGGGAAGATCTCATTGCTTGCTACATCAACTTACCACTCGGGGGGTCCCAAGCCGTTACTAACGGTAAGAGTATATGGTTGGACATCTAACTCTTGATGCAGTGCGTGTTCCGGTTCAGATATTATCAGGACACATCTCCAACTTCAGCTTGTAGAAAGTGCATCATAATGAATGCATTTCAAAGCAAGAACTATTATCAAGATGAGATTCCAACGCATAAATATAGGGTTGTATTTAGTAAGACCTCATAACCATATCCTTCTTTATCATTATTTTTTACATAATAAAACTGAAGATCTGGTTTAAAAAACTAGAATTTAATTCTTTAACAATTACTTGTTTGGATATTTGTGTTTAGTGCACATCCTCTGAGGTCACCCCTTAGGAAAAAGGCATGGGAATCCTTTTTGCAGCCCAAACCGGATCTCAAAAGGCATCACTCCCCGAGTCGCGTTACCAAATTTCTATTTACTCCAACAAATAAGTGTGGACATAGTCTTTTTAAGAAACGAGTGTAATTGGTCTAGATTATTAACAACACCTACAACCTCCCACACATTCTTAATATCTTTCGGAAGCACACTATCTTTTTCCATGAAAATTTCCTACTAGCGAGAACGAGTACATGATGCTCTAGGATCTAACGCGCCCTTAAGGACAAGGACCACATGGTCCAAACAGAGGGAAGTGACATGTTGTACTGAAGAGGTCCAAGCCTACCGGCGACAGGCCTCCGCTCCGCTCAGTCAGAAGTTAGCCTTTAGCTTCATACATGAATTTGAGTCAACTTCAGCAGGCATAACCTGCATTACATCCAAAAGAGGAACCTAACCAGGAGCAACACCAGGGCCACAACTATACCGGAATAAAGCAACTAAAGCAAACTTAACAACTAAGAGGATTGAATCAAAACGAATTGATGCATCCAAAGGCAGTCTCCCAGAAAAAAATTAGGTCATTCCAGGATGGCTGAAGAAGGAACTTCTCAGCCACAGATCCAAAGAACACCTGGACTTAACCCTTGTGAAGCTCAATCAACTTCATGTGCTACTTGCTTGATGAGTTTTCCCCCAGCATCTTTCGATTTTCCTCCCTTTTCTACAAAGCCGCCCGACAAGAGATCCAAAGATTGGACTAATAAGCACCATTGGGTCATTGATCATTTTCCTCTAAAAAACCGCATCATTTCTCGATCTCCACATAGTCCAGAGCTTATTGATTTACTCTATTTCTTTTAATACTTCAATATGCATGTTGGATAGCGGTCTCTTTGAAGTGGAGTAATGGTGGTAAGAGTAGTTGGAGTATAACATAACATAATTATCTCGGACGTAATGCATATATTAAATTATAACATAACATACTTATCTCGGACGTAATGCATATATTAAATTATAGCTATAAACTATGGCAATCTATCAATCGCCCAACTATAATTTGTTCATCGTATCATGCTGCTTCATGAGAGATATGTCACTAGTGAATGCTATAGTTCCTAGGGTCTAATCTCATCATTATATTTGCTGATCTTATACTTGCTTTACCGTTGCTCCGTAACTGTAAAATTATCTATCATTGCTTTTGACCTCGTGATTATTAAAACAATGTGATTGACTAGTTTGTATTTTGTGTGTATGTGTTACTCGATTAACCTCAGTCACTTCGTCAAAGGAAGATCTCATTGCTTGCTAAATCACCCTACAACTGGGGGGGCATCTAACCCTTGACGGAGCGTTCCTGTTAAGAAGTTATCAAGACACATCTACCACTTCAGTTCGTAGAAAGCACATCATAGTGAATGTCTTTCAAAGTAAGAATTATTATCAAGATGAGATCCCAATGCATAAATATAGCATTGTATTTAGTAAGACCTCATACCCTTATCTTTTTTTATCACTATTGTTTACATAATAAAATTGAAGATCTGGTTTAAAAAACTGGAATTTAATTATTTATACTAAAATCATACTGCAAACCACAGACCAATCTATTAATCTATCATATTTGACTTTAAATTTTTGCATCCTTTTGTCTTTCACCACCGATACATGGTTCTTCAAGGACTTCCCGACATTGATAACAACCCTCACATGATAGAAGTTACCTACAAACTCTTTTGATTTATTTCTTTGGCATAAAAGTACCAACCTTTCCTGCCAACGTCTTACCCATCAGGCTGGATCCATCAAGGAGATAATGTATCTAGATCCATATTTTGAGATAGTTCAGGTCAATTGTTGATGGATTAGTAAAACCATACCATGTCGCAAGCAGTACGGGGTTGCCTCGGAAGGTCCAAGCCCCCCTCCAGCACTTTATCCCAAATCCCCTAAACACGAGAATTCACCGTGTATATTTTTTCATCCAAAGATCTAAATTTGACCGGCTGTGCATGGTCCCATGCCGATTGCATATTCTTTAAGAACTAGAAATCTCCATGCTCCTTTTTTGTGTAGACTCTATCGATAGCAAGCTATCTGGTTCCCACAACTGGCGACGGATGTTCATCCTCATAGATTAAATCGTTCAAAATCTCATCTTTGATTCCCTAGAAATTACACCTTCCGTGAGCCCTAAACCCCGAGGATCAAGGTTGAGAAGTGCCGCAAGCCCGATAGATTGGAGACTAGGGGGAAGAGCGACGGGGGAGGATGAGATGACTCAACACCGTCGTGGCGAGAGGAAGGGAACCCTAGCGAGAGGAGAACACAACTCAAGGAAGATACATTTGTATCTTTTAGCATGGTTGACACCTTTATTAAAACTGTTGAGGATATAAATAAAAAAATTATAATTGTTGCAGAACATCCAACTATTGGCTGGCGTGCACCGCACTCGCAAAATATGGGTGTACCAGTGCTTTCTGAGTACTACCTTAGTACTTGATAAAATGGTGATGCCACAATTCCAGTACAAAATAATTGGTTTTAATTGCTGCCGCAAGTAGTCCTCTTTCTGCTGTTCATGTTGACTCAATGTGCCGAAGTAAGTTCATACTTCCATGTCAAACTTCATTGGTCATCAGTGCCATTTGTTGTGCGAAGTAACAGTTATGTCCGTTAATGCAATTCGCTGACCTTTTTCTTCAGTTATTCAGAGAACAATCATATATCTGATGAAATGATTGCGCCACAGTTTGGGCAGATTTGTGATCAAAATTACAGCACTGTTGTTGATGCCCAAAATGTAGCCATTCAGATTAAACTTCGTGGGGAAAATCTTTGGTTGACTCATAGTATTTTTTTTCCTTCTGAAATGAACTAGCCATGCAGCCGGCATCTGCTTAGCCTTCATAACGAAAAATCAGAGTTTATCACATGTTCCTAAACAGAAGCTAAACGCCCGTCCTAACTTGTCATGACGCCTAAATTTAGGCTCCTGGTTCCCAGCCACATATTTAGCAAAACCCGGGAATCCACGCACAATGCACCTCCCCTCTTTAATCCTCTCCTCCCTCCACATGCCTGAAAGTTTAGCGCGTTTCCGACCGCAGCACCATTATGGTGGCCTGAGAGTTCTTGCTCCGATCATCGTTCAACATCTAAAGAGCAGTTCCATCGTCCGGCCACCGGGCGGGATGCAGGCGATCCGCCCGAGCATGGAGCGGCAGGTCGCCGAGCTCCGCGGCGAGCTTCGTAAGGTCCGGGAGGAGCGCGACCGCGCCCACCGCGTCCTGGAGGTGACGGAGTGGAAGGCGCTGGACTCGGCCAACGACCGCACCACCATCGAGACCCTCGAGGCGGAGCTGCACGCGTCGCGGGAGTCCGAGTCCCGGATGCTCGAGTCGCTGTCGCTGCAGACGAAGCAGCTGGAGATCACCAAGATGGAGCTCGAGGAGGCCCGGATCGAGGTCGCGTCGTTGAAGGATAATGTGCAGCGGCTCGAGGCCAGCGTCGGCGCCGTCGCCGCCGCCAAGCCGAGGGGCCGGTTCGACCGCGACCTGCAGCGCGTGAGCGGCGAGCTCAAGGTGGCGCTGGCGGCGGAGGAGAAGAACAAGCGGGCCATGGAGGAGCTCGTCATGGCGCTCAAGGAGGTGAACGTGGAGCTGCACACCACGCGGCAGCAGCTGGTGCGCGCGCAGCACGAGGCGGAGACGGCGCGGGTGGAGTCCGACCGGCTGCACGTGTCCCTGAAGCGCAAGGACGACAAGGTCCGCGCGCTCAAGGACGAGGTGGCCCGCCTCCGCTCCGACGCCGACGAGTCGGTCGCGACGTGGCGGGGCAAGGAGGCCGGGTTCGCGGCGTGCATGAAGTCCAGCGAGGCGGAGCTCGCCGCGGCCCGGCGCGAGAACGCGCGGCTCCTGGAGTCGCAGCGGTCCGGGCGGCACGAGGTGGCCAAGCTGCGGGACATCCTGAAGCAGGCCGTCAAGGACACCAAGTCCGTCAAGGAGGCGCTGGAGGAGGCGAGGAGCGAGAACGCGGCGCTCAAGGAGATGGTCGGCAACAAGGACACCGCCGTCAAGTGCACCAAGGAGGAGCTGGAGTGCCTCCGGGTCAGCGAGGCGGCGGCGCGGGACAGCGTCAAGGAGCTGCAGAGCCTGCTGGTGGCCACGTCGTCGAGCCCCACGGCGTCGGTAGCCGCGGGCAGGTCGTTCGACCTGGAGGACCCGTCGTCGCCGGCGTCGCAGCTGGCGGTGGAGCAGCAGAACCAGCCGCCGCCCGAGGGTGAGCGGCTGTCGGACGCGAAGATGAAGCCGCCGGACGGGTTCGCCATGCAGCGGCGGATGTCGGAGAACTTCGAGGGTTCGGTGTACGACATCTTCGGGACGATCGAGGAGCAGAAGCAGGGCGAGATGGGAGCGTTCAACAAGATGCCGTCGTTGCCTGGCCGGAAGCGCGTGGTCATGCGCAAGGTCGGCAGCTTGTTCCGGTGGAAGAGTTTCACCAACAAATAGCAAACCGGCGATGCTGACAATGGGAGTGGTACGCAGTGTATATTGTATGTACTATCATGTATGTTCTTGGTATTGGTAGTTTTTGCCCTGTGATTAGGGTTGCCCTTGTAAAGTGTGTGTATGTCATTACCTGAACGCTGCTGGGAAATGCAATTTTACGAGAGGTAATATCGCCGATGGTGCTTGAACTTGCCATCAATGTTCAGTTTAGTGCAACCTGAAAAATACATTGAACTGGTTCCAAAACTTGGTATAAGCGTGTAAATAGGGGAAGTACCAAGTAAACCCGAGATCATATGAGCTCGGAATGAACAGTAAAATCGAAGAAAAAAATCAAAATAAATTCAAAAAATCTGAATTTTTTTTGGCAAACATTTGACATATTTTTTATGTGCTTGCAAAATTTCATCACAAAATAACATCCGTGGAATACATAGTAAAAAAACAAAATCCAAACTCCAAAATGCTATAAAAAATAACATTTTGGAGCATCGATTTTGTTTTTTTTGCTGCGTATTCCACAGATGTTGTTTTGTGATAAAATTTTGCAAGCATATCAAACATTTGTCAAATATTCGCCACAAAAAAACAGTTTTTTTTTATTTTTGATTTTACTGTTCACCGAGCTCATATGAGCTCGGGTTCAATTGCTATGCGTCCTGTAAATAGGTGCTAATCACATCGGTAGACTTAAAATACACTGATGTGGCACCGTATTTTCATTAGGATGCACATGTGGTATGCTAGTATGACGTGAGACCCGCTGAATCACATGGTAGATTTTATTTATTTATTTTAGAATTCAATTATTCGAGTATTATACATATTGTATGTACAAATAAAATAACTTACATAGAAAAACGTTAAATTAAGTTTTAAAAATATTAACATGTTTTTTTAAACATTCTATTATGAAAATAGTATTTCTGATTATAAAATTGTTTGTATAATTTAGAATAATGCAATATTTTCTAAATTACAGTTCATAAATATTATTTTAATTACACAAATATTATAGTAATTGCATGAATATTTCTATGATTCATAAGAATATTTTTTAAGAAAAAAATTTAAGTAAAAATTATTCATAAATATAAAAATTTAAAATCTGTTTTTTATAAAAATTCACTCTAGACTATATTTTAATTATATAAAATTATGAATATATGGTACAAGTCAAGTGAATCTTAATAAAAATGCTAGCATTTGTAATTTTGTATAATTCAAACATAAGCTAGGAGTATGTAATTATTTCACATTTACTAAAAATATGGAGTTTATAATTTTTCTTTCGGTATTTTTATTATTACCAAACGCTTTTAGAATAATCGACATGTAAATAACTGAATAATTTTGAAATTACATGATTTTTAATAAGTTATTTTATTTCTATGTATAATATTTATAAAACATGAATACGGTGTTACATCAACGTTTTTTACATCTATTAATGAGATTAGCACTGTATTTGCACGCTCATGTCAAGTTTCGAAACTAGTTTGACTTATTTTTCAAATTCAGACACTAAAGTGAACATGAGTGACAAGTTTATACACCACGGGTGTAATTACCTCATTTTACGAGTGCCCGCTTGGAGAAGGCCGCTTGGCCGTGTTTCCCCTTAAGCAAAGGCCAAAGCTTTGTCGTAAATCATGGATGAAGAAGATTGATGATCAGTTAACAAGTGTAAAACCAGGCTAACACATATACAAATGTCCACATGGTCACTCCATGGAACATGAAAACTACTTAGTGGGGAAGCCAGCCTTAAGAATCTGTGCGGTCATTGCTATTTTTGTAAAAAAAATCTTCACAATGTACAATAAGAAAACACTGTTTTCATATGTTTTTCTCAAACATAAAATTGCCATTGATGAAAACATGTAGGACACATTCGAAAACAAAAACACCCCCCCCCCCCCCACACACACACACATACCTGTGAAAAAATGCACCATCGAAATTGCACACAAGCGACATGACCTTCACTCTTTCACGAGCAACTGGCTCTCACGAAATATGGCCCTAAGTATGTCAATCCAATGACTATTGTCAAAACTAAATCTAAGAATTTAAATGAGACATAGTTTTTGCAAGGATTCAATTATATCTTCAATTGGAACTGGAAGTGAAGAGCAAAGAGTCATGGAAAAACTGTTACCTGGTGAGATGTGCCAACAAAGCTAGGCTAGTTGAGCACTCAAAAATTGATGGTTTTAATTTGTCATGGATTGGTGTTGTAGTAAATGGGCAGGCAACTGCATACTGTCTAGGAGAATTTTGGCAAGTGTCTAAATGCTTTAGACACTTCTTTGGCATTCGTGAGACTGTACATCATTAGAGTTAAAGTCGGTGTGATAAACATTCATAAAATACCCCCCCCCCCTTCAGTTAGGTCACTGTTAAAGACCTGATGAACTATGAAGTTACTATTGAATTAGACTCCGCAGTTGAGCAGGGTTGGTTCTTTGAATTTAAGAGGGAAAATGTTGAGAAAGGGATTGTTGAGGAGGATGAGCTTGATAAGGATCTGAGGAAAAACACAAAAGTTATGATGTTAGAATATTCATGTCCTTTTGGAGTTGGTGTATTGCTCGATTTGAGGAAAATAGAAAAAAACTACAAAATCTAGGGTTGGCATGGAATTGAGTGTCAAATCTAAAGATTGTCAAGTGATAGGAGATAAACACATGTTGGAGCTTGATTTAGAATCCGTAATGAAGAAAGTACAATGTATTGAGGAGAGAGAACTAAGTTTACTGCCATGAAGACCACAAATGACAAGAAAATGTGGTATAGTGAGGCCATATTTTAAATGGAGGTGGTCAAACAACAATGATTGCTGCAAGTATTAGTGAAAGAAATTAGGCTGATAAATAAATGGATAGAGGAATTCTTAAATTGGTGTAGGAACAAGTATTTGGAACATGTTGACAATACTGTTAGTCAAGATAAAAAGAATTCTGGTGAAGGTGATACTGAGGTAGATGGGCCTCTTAGGAGATGTCCTGGACTCAAAAGACAAAGAACATGCTAAGAGGGAGGATTTGGCCAAGGAAAAAGAATCTTGAAGAGATAACTATGGTAATGATTCTACTTCTAGAATGCGTAAAACTTCTCTTTTGCAAATTTGAAGACATGTAACTCACTTGTAGTTACTGAAAAATGTTCTATCATTTGCTGTGTATTCTAGGAGCTTTTGAGAATTCCCTTTTATAAGCTTGTTGTACTTTCCAATTCATATGAAATTATGGAGTAGTGTTTAATGGGGGGAAACCAAATGCCATTTAAAGTTTCCAGATATATGCCACAGATTGCCAAAGTTGTAAATTTTATACAATTTTCTCACTCAAGTATTATTGACGTCCTGAAAATGTATCATCGTTGTGTTTAGGTTAAATTTCCAAATAGATAATCTATACCTATACTAATAAAAAACGATCAACTTCTCCGATATTTTCGTCCGTCATGGTGTTTTTATAAAAACCCCCTCGTTTTTACTGTAATTAACCCGCAGTACATTATTAAATGTTAAAAAACGATTCATACATTGGCTGGGCTTCCTGTACAACAGCTTGGGCGGGCCCGATACTGGCCCATGTATTTGTCGCTCGTTTGAGAGCTTTCAGCACAGCATAGATCACACTGCAATATGGGCCTTCGATCGGCCTTTGATTAATACCAGCAAAAAAATTGCATAGACCATTTTATAGATGAAGGCTGAATTTTTTTAAATTACAAAATTTAAACTTTGGTGTTTCAAATAATTCTGAAAAATCACAAAAAATTAATGTATGTGTGTACAATTTTCATGACAAAAAACAAATGAATGCGAGCTGCACAAAAAAAATGCGTGTAGAACATTTTAGAGATAAAGGATACATTTTTTTAATTACAAAAGTGTAAACTTTGGTGTTTCTAATAATTATAAATAAAAAAACACAAGAATGTAATGTATGTGTGTATAATTTCAATGACAAAAATCTCATGAACCACGAGCTGCACAAAGAAATAAAACCATCAATCTTGAGAAATAAGGCACATTTTTTATTTTCTGTGCTGCTCTCATTTTAGTGTAGTTTTTCAGTTTTTATGAATTTTCAAAACCCAGCGTTGATGAAGCTTGTGCTCTATTTAGTATTTTTGATCAGTTTCATCTCAAATAACATTCCAAAACATTATAAATACGATTAGTTTGATGCACTAAAATACCTCAAGGTATTTAAGTGGCAACTATTTAGGAGTTTCTATGTTGCTATTCTTTTCGAACAAATTCTCTTGCAATAATTCATAGAGGAAAAATCGCGCATATGTAATGTGTCATATGGACCTTTTAATTTTTTTGTCTTTTTTGCGACATCTCCCTAGATTGCACTGAAATAGTGACACACCAAGCCTTAATCACTTTATAGGTTGTTATTTTGAATTTCTCTACTGTTCCTTCTAATTTTTCCTTCAAATTGGAATTGTACATGTCTAGATTTTATAAAGTATTTTTCATACTCATCATAAATTCAGCTCCATTGCTCAAAAAATATAAATTATGAATTCATTTTTTATAGAGAATTACAATTAAATTTAAATGTACATTAAATTTTCTCCCGTTGCAACGCACGGGCATTTGTGCTAGTTGTAGGCTAAATGTTCACAAAGTACAACTAGTATTTTAGCCATAAAAGTAAGTATTATTATGTTAGTGTCTACAAAAAAATCTAGTCAATTCAATATAAACATGATGAACCATTATATTCATTAGAAACTAACTAGCTCGTGTGGAATTCTAAAATTTGCATGGATAAATCATGTAGAAATCATCAAAAACTTTCTCAGTGTTTGGTCCAACGTCATTTTCAGATATTATATAGATTTATTCAGCGTACCCTAGAGATAATTAATCATACTGAGTTATGTTCTGCAATATTGGATTTGTACTTGAATGTTTAAGCATTTAAATGTTTTGTAATATTTAATGCATTTTCTTGAATATTTATATGCTTCAATGTTTTGTCATATTCAATGCATTTTTTGAGTGTTTATACGTTTCAATTCTACAATAATCAACGCATTTGTTCACCGTATATATTTTTTTTGCAATATTCAATGCACTTTAGAGTTTTTTTGAATGTTTGAGTGCTTATAAGCAACACTCTACGATTTGTAAGCTTAGATGTGAAGTAACATATTGTTTGTACCAACAGTATTCTAAGGGGGGGATAAGGGAAGGATGGGGTCCAGTGGGCCTAATGGGTTGCGGCTGCTACTCCATTTGGAATAAAAAGAAAATGTAAAGGAGAGGGAGAGATGGCCAGTCTAGGTGATGAAATGCCATTGCACATGGATGTTGTAGCACTTTCGAGATAAGCGGAGTGTCGAACCCACATGGAGCGAACAAAAATACAATACCTACCCGCAACCATGTTGTCACCTAAGCGGCTATGTTCGCATCCAAACTGTGGTTTGGAAATATTCTAATCTACCTGCCGCTAGGAAAGCAATAATAAAAGAAGGGTTTTTACTCAACTATAAAGTAGAATTTAAAATAATCTAGAACATCAAGTAAAAGGGGTTTGTAATGGTGAGATTGAATTGAGCGAAAAGCGATGTCTACACTTTGGTCTCACTAGTACTAGAGGAGGAAGACCAAGTGAAATTCAAGTATTATAGGTTACAAAACATATGTTTTTTCCTTACACTGTCACTTCTAAGTGTGCTACACATAACGCCACATCATGGTCACGCACAATTGTCAATAACACACAATGTACCCAAAGGATCAAGAAGTTCTGTGTGCTCATTGTACATGCAAGATGCAATACATGCAAAGCGAAAGAGAGTAAATACTAGACGGATCCATGAAGCTTAATTGTGCGCACTAGCTCATACCTGAACCTAGAACCGAACCAATCATTCAAACATAACTGAATAACAAAAGATGAATAATTCATATATGAAATCAACATGTCCAATCCTATACAATACAAGAGTGAGGAGGGAAATGGAGACGATGGATGATGGAGGTGGTGTCCGACATTCGGTGATGGAAATGATAGTGGAGCCTAATTCTCCTCCTCTTGCATGTCCTTACTGGTATTGGCGATGGAGATGGAGCTATGAGGGGGGATGGGATCCCTCTAGGTGACAGGAGGGAGCCTTCCGACGACTGCGTGGAATCGTGGAGGATGAAGCTTGGTTGCCCCGGTGGCTAGGATTAGAGGTGTATTTATAGGAGGCCTCCTCAGATCTCCTTCGTTGATTGAGATCCTCCCACTTCATCCAAGGGCTAAAGGGGAGACAAGTCCTCTCCCAAATCATCCCTTATATGATAAGGATTGCATAAAAACAAACCAAGATGAAACCGGAGAATATCAAAAAAGTTATTACCGATATATTGAGCCTATCAAGGGTACGTACGGATGATGGTACGCGCCATCATGACTCTCGAATAGGTTTTGTAACCTTTGAGAACTTTAGTGTTTTGACAACAGACAAACTTCAATTTTACGTTCTTGGGCTCACTCAGCTTGTATGGACGGGAGCTTTGCATGGGTACCATTATATACTCATTTAGAACACTTTCGGAAAGTATCATTGTGACATTCCCTAAATGGCTAAGCTTGGTACTGAAAATTCTCTGTTTTTACCCAACTTGATCCCTTTTAATGTGACAAGTTCTTGCACATGCCAATACACCTAGAAAGACCACAAAACTAAGGAAACAAATAAAAACTAAAAGTTATGCAACACACTTGTAAAGCGAAGAAACATGGAGAACTATGCATTGTGGACATGAAAAAGTGTTAGATATGATACGACATATTTTGGCACAAAGATATGCTATAAAAAATGTGCATAAAATTCACTCATCACTAGGTTCTTGCTGAAATAGATTTTTATTTATTAAATAAAATAGAAAATAGAAAAGGAGGAGAATAATTATTTTTGAGCCCAATTTTTTATAGAAAATTTTGAACCTTGTAGGGGTTCTTAATGAAATACTACCAAGCCACCATAAAAGTCACAAAGTATTTGAGAAACGGAAAAATAGATGCATTAATTATAATGCATATGTGGGATTTGAACTAGGTCTAGGTCATCGTTGAGGGATAAAATCATGAAATAATTTGAGTAACACCCAAATATTACATAAAGTCTCTATGCAAAGTTTGGTGTGAATGCTCGACATGAAAATTGAAAAGAAGAGGAGAGATCTGATATTCAACATTAAAAAATCAATTTAATTAATTATTAATGCAAACAACGTCGATGATGCAAATATATATATAACTAATTCGGAAAAAATCTTGGCTTGTTACATCGAATAAGGCCTTATGGTGGCATCAGGCTCTTGATGATGAAATATACACGTAGCATGCTTTGCCCCTCCATATCAACACCTTTTGAAACATTGTGTCACGTGCCTGTGGGGGGCACAGATTGTCTATCTTAAGTGACTTACTAGTGGTTGACCGTGGTTCTACATGTCAGCCACTAGGTAAGTCACTAACTTAAGTTAGAGACTCCCTGCCCGTACATGGGGTACAACATCTTGAGTCACGATTTGCTTTGGCGAGTGCCTATCCTTCTATGGAGTTCAATCATGTGTGGATGTTGTCGGTGTCAAAATATGCTTTCATTGTTGATTTTAATGATGTGAATCAATGTTAATGTTGTAATGATAGGGCCAGATCAATGTGTGGGCCATGACATGAGGTGTTGGTTTTTGTGACATTTTATTCTAAAAGACAACCAAATAGGCACATGTTTTATAACGAATAATACTCTTGTTTTCTATGGTTTTTGGTCTCATTGACAAGACCTATATAGGTAGGGCTTTAGCATTCTCACGAGTGATCAATGCCCATCCTCACTAGTGGATCAGGGGGAAATCGTTCGAAAGCTTGTAAGTGTTTACGGTTTATTGTAAGCCTTCTTTTCTTCGTATTTAATCAGGCTTGCTCGACATTCACCTCGGCCTCAAGAGCTATGGATTCGACGAACCTTTGTTCTCACTTATTTTTTTTAAATACAATTGTCCGACCTGCTTTTTGTAATGAGAGTAGAAAAAACTTTAAGCAATAATGGGCCTAGTTTACTAGATGATACCCCGCGCGTTGCTACGGGAATCAGTTGCAATATATTTTGAATGATTGATTGCATGAAACATGAATAGTTGAACTAATACTATATAAACTAAAGTACAAAAATACATTTTACGTATTGTATTTTATTATTGTGTAGTTAAAAATATTTATTAAATATAAGTAATGTAATATAATGGAAAAAATCCATGCATGTTGAGTGAGGTGGCATGTGTCATTATATTGATGTATGCATGAGATCAACTAATAACGAAGAACATGTTCTCATGCATATTGTGGTGAATCTTTGATGATGTGACATATATGCATGTTAAAAGTGATGTAATATAATGGAAAAAAAATCATGCATGTTGAGGGAGGTTGCATGTGTCATTAAATGGATGTGTGCATGAGATCAACTAATAATGAAGAACTTGTTGTCATGCATATTGTGGTGGGCCTTTGATGAGGTGGCATGCTTGCATGTTGAGATAAATAAGATAGTGGGGATGATCTATTATGGTATTATAGATTATATATAAGCCTAGTGACCTTATTATATTTCGAGCCTACTACTGCCTCTTGCTGGGAGCATCTCCAATAGCTTGTATGTAAGTCTTGTTGGTAACTATCCATGTCATCTACCAACAAGCTATTATACAGGTACTCCAATGGGTTGTATGTAAGTTATCCAATGAAAGACGTGAAAATAAATGTGGTTGCTCTCTATTCTACCTCGGAGCTTGTGCAAGAGGTGTTGGTTAATCTACATACAACCTTGCTCTCTCACCTCATTTATTACATGACACATCATCTTTATATCCTAGATGGTAAATTTACCAATACCTATCTTACAACCATTGAAGATGCCCTTAGCGGGTACCCTCCCGCACGCTCCCGCAGAGGTCACTTTTTGCGCGCTTCGGTGTCGCCACGTGATACGCTTTGGACGCACAGCGCGCAGCCACAACGCAGGTCAGATCCAACCACAGTCTTCCGCGCAGCCACAGTCCTGCCATAACTCAGTTTTTCAGCCACAGCCCCACAGCCAAAGCCTCTGCCAAAAGGCACAGTTTTTTTCAGCCACAGCCCAGTTTTCAGTCAAAGGCAAAAAAAATCAGCCACAACCCAGTTTTCAGCCAAAGCCACGGTTTTTCAGCCACAGCAAGAGTTTTTTCAGCCACAACCATATTTTTTAAGCTACAGGTCCGCGCGCAGCCACAGTTGTGTGTTCGCGCGGGACACTGTAAAAATGCGACACGTGTCGGATCCAAAAGGCGCAAATAATAATATCTGCGGGGGCGCGCGAAAGGGTGCCCTCTAATTAGTTAATTAGTTTTTTTAGGGTACGCAATTGCGTACCAGATTTTTATAGAAGGCAGAAAACAATTACAAGAAACCCGTCGTTGATGCGAACATCGAGCGATTTTGGGTAGACTCACTCAACACCAAACAGACCGTAGGCTAACTTCTCACGAATGGTGCTAGTCTCCTATCTCCTGCGCTATGCCAAAGGGCTAGCTCAGCTCTAATCATCCCGACGAGGCGATCCGGGTCGTACCAACTGTCTCTCCTGTTGAAAACCCTAGCGTTCCTTTGTTTCCACAGCGACCATGCTACCGCAATGATAATTGTATCCATCGTACGTCACTGATCACACGGTGTCACCGAACGAACTCCCAGCCACCAGTCTCCAAAGCTATCCTCGGCCGTGGGCGCCGGTATGGCAGTCCGTAACTGGACCGAGCATCTCCACCATGTGTTCGCGTGAGAAAACACACTGCATCAATGTGTGATCCACGGTGTCCGTTTCCTGCAAGCAGAGGAAGCATGCAGAGGGTGTGTCCTGCAGCCCATGTCTGGCTCTCCTGTCTGAAGTCCACAGCCGTCCCCTCACCGCTAACCACGCAAAGATCTTGCATTTGAGTGGTGCACGGCTACGCCAAATGCATTGAGCCATAGGATCACGAATGCGGCCCTGACACAGGCGATCATAAACCGACCGCGCTGAGTATCGAAGCGTTTGGTCGCAAGGCCAAGTGAAGGTGTCACGTCTGTGGGGGTCGCACGTCACATTCAGGACAGCAAGATGTAGATGCATGAGCTGCATCTGCGCCGTGAAGGTGATCTCCCCAACCATGTCCGCAAGCCATGCATCACCGATTCTGGCTTGCTCCAGCGTCCTCTTATCTATGATGCCCACAGGCACCATATCGACAATCGCCGGCGCGATGTCCCGAGCCCTCCTGCCATTGAGCCATCTATCTCTCCAGAATAGCACGTCCCTGCCGTTTCCCACTTGCATTGCGACCAAGCTATCAAAAACCTCTCTCGACTTCTCATCCGGCGTCATGCACAACCCTTGCCACGGTCTCGATTCGAAAACCTCTCTGGACTTCTCATCGGGCGTCATGCACAGCCCTTGCCACGGTCTCGAATAGTTAATTAGTGATTGACTCTTGCCGCCGCCTCTCTCTCCTCTTCTCTCCCTTCCGGACGCAAATGGTTCAGCCCATCATCAAGTTGCCGGCGGGCGGCGGCCCCTCAAAAGGGGAAAAAAAAAATCAAGTTGCCGGCGTTGTCGGTCGGTGCCCCCGCATGGCCGTGAAATCGGGACAGACACGGCCGTAGAGTGTTGGTACTTGCGATAGCGGCCGGACAGCGGTGTGCTTCCAGCGGAATGGGCGCCCGTGCGCCCGCTGGGTCCAAGGTTCCACGTCGACGGGAGTAGTCGTACGTCCGGGTCGCTGCCAGGTCCACATCAACCGGCCATGGCTCAGGGTCAGTCAGGGTTGCAGCTTCCACACCTGGCAGTCAGAAACTCAGAATGGTTCCACCGTGCACGCGCGATCGATCGGGCGTGGACGGCACGATTCGTGGGCACATATCCTAATTTTGTTGACCCCGGAATGAGGAGGAGGATCTATATATTCCTCTGGCCCAATCGGATGCAACCATTTATTCTGATCTGATACAGGCTACGGTCAGCGGAGTTTTCTATCAGCTGTTGTTGTTGTTTTTTTTAAGTCTCAGCTGTTCGTTTTTTAGAGGCCTATCACCTATCAGGCTATCAAAGAAGGATTAGTAGTATTTCCATCTCATTTGTTTTTGCCTTCTCTGACCTTCTCCTGCTTCTGCCCCGGTCGTACACGTCAGTACGAACATTCTTCGTTGGCTTCGTCGTCGCCGTGGGTGCAGGTTTGCGAACATGAACCACAAATCGTTCTCTGGTCCGAGCTGGGCTACTTTGATCCTTATTCATATTGCTTGACGAGCTATTGATTCAGTAGTGTCGGCGTAGGAGATCAAGACAGCCAGCTTCACTTTGATACGACGGATCACCGGCTAAAATGTCAAAAGCAGTCGAGAGCAATGGAAAGAGGACTCAGACATGACAAAAAGCTAAAGTAACAAGGCTGGATCGAGTAACAAAGAAGCAATTATAGAAGAAATTAACCCTCCTATCCAATGGGTTCTCTTTCTCCTCCTGATTCTGCTGCATACTCCATATGTTATCTTGTCTCATATACGTCGCCGTCAGTCAGAACAGGCAACGAGTACCAATAGTAGCAAGACCTATACACTAGCTACTGGGAAAATTAAGCAAAGCTGTCGTATAATTCGTGAATCCCAAAGCAATTCAGATAGCATATACAGTGCTAGATAGTACAAATACAAGTTAATTTACATCCATACACTTCTATCCTAGAAAAATCGCTGACCATAGGAAAATCCACCGTATATGTATGCTTCTCCTTACGATCAGTTACTTGATCTCGTAAATATATACACGGCCACGGTCCTTGAGAAGAATATCAAATCAAGCACAGGAAGAACGCTTGTATAAAAAACAGAGGAGAAATGAAGAAAATCAATACCCGATCGATCGAGAACCGAGAAATCCCAAGCATAATTTTCATGGTTGGTGGTCTGATCAAGTGATCAGAAGAAGACCCACTTGGTGGTCGACGTCTTCTCCTTCATGGTGCTGGAGTGGAAGAGCTCGCCGCCGTCGCCCTCCCCTGTTTTCCGCCGCTTATCGGCCCCGACGAGCCTCGACAAGAACCTCCCGATCTTCTTCTTGCTGCTGCTGCCGCTGCTTTTCTTCTTCTTCTTCACCTCGCCCTCCTTCTCCTGCCTCCCTGCCGGTTTCTTGGACGCCGTGGTCGGCATGAGCGGCTGCGAGAAGGCGGATACGTTGACGAAGGAGGAGCCGGCGCCGGCGCCGACGACGTGGACGGAGCTGGCGTCGGCGGAGAAGGCGGCGTGGTGGAGCGGAGGGGAGTCGGCGGAGGAGCACGGGGAGGTGCTGGCCGAGTTGGAGGCGCGCGTGAGGGTGGTGGTGGCGGAGGAGTTGGCGGAGAGGTGGGAGAGGCGGTCGCGGAGGCAGCTCGGGCACACGCCCTTGGACAGCCGGTGCTCCGGGTGCCGCCGGCACCGGTCCTCCCACTCCGACCGCCGCATAATTCGATCGTTCAGTCAGCTCGATGGATCGATCGATATGCGCCCTTGCGTTTGATCCTTGTGTCGTCGATCGATCTCCGCGGGTGCGGTCTCCGTTCACGCGTTTGTTTGTGTTGATGCTTGGGCTTGGGGATGGTGTGGGTGCAGACTAGAGGAGAGGAGATATGAAGAGGAGGAAGAGAGACTGGAGGTCGACGAAGAGAGGTGGAAATGTCAGCCTTGTGGTAAGAGGTCGGCTTGCACGCTGCCAGATGGTACTGTTTTATTGGCTGGCGCTTCCATAGACAAGAGGGAAAAAATATTATTATTTTGGGCTCTTTTTTATACTTTTTGCTATAGTGAAGAGTGATTTTGCTGTTGGAGCTGTATCATTTACTCCTACAGTAGAACTAAAGGCATATGCGCCGGAGAAATTATTTGCCGAGGACAACAAGGTCACAATAAAAGCCGACATGGAGATGATCCCTCAACGCAACCGAGAGGGATATTACCTTTTTCATTTGGCTAAGGTCATATGCAAGCGATTTAGCTTCAATGTGGTTTTGAAAAGAAAAATAGTGCACTCCTTGGGACCCTGGCTCTCTACAAGATTGTTCTTTACTTAATTTTTAAGCATCAATGCCTTATTTATTCATAAATCTAAGACATTTGAAATATTTTAATAATTGTAAACAAAGAAAGTATCTTTTAAATATCAATCACCAAGTACCCAGAGTGCTTTAATGTCTGACCAACGAGATGTATATGATGTGCCACAAAAAGAAATAGTACACACATATGGCGACAAATTTAAATGGTATTCATTTATTTAATTCATGAACATTGACGCGAGAGTCGGCCAGCCAACTACATCCTCTCAATGCCCGCCCAGATTTGATCACAACAAAAAAACTGGATTTGACATGCATAGCAGTATAAGCAAAGTGTAATGCCCAATCACAATCGAAAGAGGTGAATGTATTTTTTACATATCCGATCACAAAAGTTTTAGTCCGTCATTTCAAGAGAATAACTTCCCTTTTCAACCAGTTGTTTGTTTATGCCTTTGTCGTTGATTTCCCCCACATTGCCCACCTTTGCCCCCCTCCCCCGTTAGAATGACCGTCATGCGCTTCAACATTCGGATATGAACGACTTGCACGATCATCATCACATCGGGATCCAACACTCCCATCTTCATGGTCAGCATGTTGGTATTCTTTAAAGCGGTTTCGAGCTCAACATTCCTCTCTTCAAGCTTGATATTTTTCTCGATCATCACAATGAAGATGTTAAACCACTTTGCCTTCTTTTCCTTCTTCACCTCTTTGCGCTTGGTGCATGCCCCCTTCTTCTTCATCAAGATGTTCTCAAACCTCTTTGTCATCTTTGATCGCCGCCCCTTCTTGCTTTTCCTTTTCTCCATCTCACTTCTTTCCTTGGATCCTCTTTTAATTCTTTTGGGCAACTCTTTTGTTGTATCGGTTGGATCACCCATTTTGTCTTCATTACCGATACTGGTGATCTTGAATGTATTGAAAATGCATAGTTATCATCTTAGTTGCTCATTCAACTCCAACCAACAATGCATGATGATTAAGCTCTTCTTCTATGTCTTCAAATACAAGGCGCAAGCATGTGAGGGTAGAAAAAAATACATTATCAATGAACATATCTAACCAAATGACCCACACAAAGATCATACAGTCAACAATTTGCATATCCGACCAATTAACCATCACAAAAACAACTTACTTGCTTGTTACTTTTGTGCATCACTTGGCCATCAATTGACTAGTTGCCTGAGGTGACCACATACTCTCGGATGGTGTACAATCGATGGTTGAGCGGTTTTCCCCCCGATCTCGAATGAGTTGGTTGAGATAGGTATTTAAAAGTTTGTGCTCATGGAACCAATTATAAATATTGAAGTAAAAGGTTTCGCCCATTTGCTTAGTGTCATGGGTCGAATAGATGCTAGTGGCCATTTGCACAACAATTCGACCTCCATCATTTAAAAACCTTCGTCTTATCAGAGTCTTGCTTCGGCTTTCGTGGTACGTGTTAGGCTACCGGGTGTACGTGTTTGGCTGTTGGTTGTACATGACCAACTTCTGGTCTTTAGACTCCACCTGCGAGTCATACACTTGTTCATCCTCGAACCTGGCTCCGGCTCCGCCTCTGGTTTCGTTGTTGATCATCTCAAACAACTTCATGTTCGTGTTCATCTTGCCAAGCTGAAACATTGTGACGAAAAGAGACCGGGCATCATGTAGATCACACGACGTCCACGATCTAACAAGTTGCGGCAATGGCCACTCCGCGAAATGGAGAGGTGTTGTCTCAACATCGATGGAATATGACTTGCCCCCGATGGTCGATGATTGTTGCTGACGTTTAAGCTGCTTGGAGGCGTACAAGCAGGACAACTGGATGCCTCCGTTCAGGAAGGTGTGTGCATGGAGGACTGTTACGGTGGTGGAGCCCGCCCAACCCCGGGATGGCTCGATGGCTTCTTAAGTTGCCTTTTCTGTGAAGCGACAGACTTGTCCTATCACCGAGTTGATCTTGTCTACATACTCCAACTCTGCCTCCTCGTGAGGGTCCATGGGATTGGGGCGGCGGTGAAGGGAGCGAAGAGATTGTAGAAAGGAGGGATTTTGGCGCGGAAATAGTGCAGATCATAGCAAATTCGTGGGTTTCACCTCTGTTTTGTGCGTGCTGGGGATAACAAAGTTCTACGTGGCAACGATTCGAATTCCTAAAAAAATCCCTTTGGTTTGCGGCAGATTTGCGTAAAAACGAACACACATCGAACAGTTTACGGGCGATTTGAAGGTCTACGATGAAGATGCCCCGAAGTCCACCTTACAATGCTGGATTGTTACTCGAAAGTTCCATGCGCATGCATTAATGTTGAAAATGAAAGTAATACGCGTTGTTTATTTTTACTCTATTATTGGTGACTCCTGAGGAAACGGGCCTGGACAGAATTAATCAACAGGGGGATGGATGCATCAGTACAGTAGCAAGCAATAAATTATGTAAAAGAAAAGGCAATAAATTATGTCGGCAGTAGTGAAAATAACTCCAGGCAGAGTGAAGACCACACCCCATTCCGTTTCGTTTCCATCCGTCCGTCATCTCGCGCGTGTGCTGAGCGAAACAAAACAATCAAACATTCTTGTTGTTCTAGCCCATGCTATGCTGACCGACGGAAACGAAAGAAAAGTACTATAGCGTGACAAGAGATAAGAGCTGCCCTGCCTCCATGGCCATGGCCACGGCGGTCAAAAGACGCCGGCTATCTTTAATGGCACGTCTCTCCCAGTCCCAGTGGGGGGGATTGAGTTGGTCGCCGAGTGTTTTACACCTGAAAAGAAAAAGAGATGGGGAAATAAAGCTACTACTTGGTAGGAGAAAGGAGGAAAGAAAATTGTATTGTAGGGCTGCGGTGTGGCGGGAGACCAGCGCCGTGGCCCGCGACGGCGACCGGCGAGCGGAGCAAGACAAGAAGAGTTTTGGCGAGGCACTGGTCGCCGGTCGCCGCACGCGCGCGCTCGAGGCGACCGGTCAGACACGTACGCGCTCGGCTATCTCTCTTTGATGTGCACGTTGGCGCGTGCCTCGAGTCGAGTCGAGTCGCGTGGAGGAGTGAGTGTTGGCTTCGGTTTAGGTTCTGGAAGGAGGGAGGAGGGTGTGATCTGTGCACGTACGGCACGGCGCGGCGGCGACGTCTTGGTTGGGGGGCTTCTCGACCGTCTGTGTTCGTGTTCGTGTTCGTGCTCGTGCTCCGCATGGCTGCTGCGTTCTCACCGTCGTATGCTATGCTTTTAGTTTTGGTAGTAACGAGTAAGCTGACGCGGTTCATGATGGTTTTTTTTTCCATAGTCAATTCATAATTTATGATTTTGCATAATCCAATGACGGCGCCCCCTTAGTTTCCATGCAATTTACTTGATCTTGCATACTACAGCCGAGGTCTATAAACCCTCATTACGCTCGGAAAGACGGTGACAGATTTTCATTCAGGTTTTATATGCTTGGACTGCCCGATTCTTTTATATGTTTAATCTTAACCCAGGGCACGCATATGAGAAGGTCCGGGCGCATCCGTTACTTACTCTCACACCGGATCTGATCCACCTAACCTAACTCAACCCTACATATAATCATTCTCATCCTCTCTTCGGATCAAATCCTAGCCACTCCGCTTCGCTTCATTCCATTTCACTTCGTCCCCAAACTTCCTTCGGGTGATCTTCGGCCTTTTTCAACATGGTGGATAGCGGATCTGACTCCGACCATTCCTGATCCATTGATTGGGGCATCATCCCATACAGGCGGGAGGAGGTGATGATCATCTGTATGGCCCTTTGTCGCTTCCGGCATGAGTGCGCCCGATCGAAGTTGGGATCTTCTTAAAAATATGTTACTCCCTCCGATCCAAATTAATTGACATACACTTAGTACAACTTTGTACTAAAGTTATACTAAATGTGCGTTAATTAATATGGATCAGAGGAAGTACTTTTTTATGATGATTGCATAGGAGCCTTTGAAATTCATAAAAAATCTTTAATTCTTGGTCCTATTGTTCAACCACATGGTTAGAATTTACCCTTTGAAATTATGTTTGGTGCTAGTGACTATGCTATAGGGGTTGTCCTTGGTCAAAGAGTTGATGATAATTTATTGTTATTCATTATTCTAGTAAGACCTTGAACAATGCTAAAAGAAACAATGCTACTACTGATTGGGGCATCATCCCATGTTTGCTTGTGACAAGTTTAGGTCTTGCATCGTTGATTTTAAATCAAAATGATCATGCTGCTATTTTATGAATGGTGATTTCAGGAAAGTCTTAGCTAAGTATGATGTAAAACATAGGGAAATTGAGTTAAGTAATAGAGAAATTAAGGCAATCTTGCAACAAACTGTTAATAAATGTAGAAAGAATTGTTCTGAGTAATTAGGTGATGCACTCTGACCTTTTGTGTTAAACTTTATGCACTAGCCAAAGCAACCACAAGTCTGGACTGCTGGAAAGAGTTCGATAATCAACATATACACTTCAACACCTCCTCTCACATATGACGCGAAAAGTTAACACGTGGATAGACTCAGAGTTATGTCTCAAAAAGCTCATATATAGACAAAGGGGGCGGTACAACATTTTTTAGATATATTGTGAAATCCAGAACTTGAACTCAAGTTCTTAGGATCTAATACCATTTTAAGCTTCATGCACTAGCCAACGCAACCAAAAAGTTCCAACTGATGGAAAACACTAGGCAATCCACATATACACTTCAACATACACAACTACTTATAAAAATCATAAGGGGATGTCCTTTATAAAATGGTTTATGGAAAAATGTTATTTACCTCTTGGTCACGGAGATAATTTGGGGTGGCATGGTTTATCCGATCGAGTCTTTTTTTTCCAGATGGACCTAAAGGAGGTGAATAAAGACAAGTACAAATTCTACCTCACTTATTAGCAAGTTTAGGCTTCGAGGAAGATAAAGTGTGAGCCTAAACAATGCTATGATGACATATACAACAAATATGATGCTTGCAAGGTCAAGTGGCCAAAGTAGAACCAATAACCTAGTGTTACATATCATGTCTACCATGCACCTCTAATAGAAAACTCTTGTAGCTAGACACCTGATGGCTTGACTAGTGCTCTGTTTGATTTGTTTTCAGTCTCATGGTTGTGAGGTTGCCATAATATCCCGTTCTGACCATCTGATATCTCTAGAAAAACAAGTAAGCCTAACCTTCCTCTAATCCTCACCTTACTTCCCGATTCAGTTAGTTTCCTTCCAAATTGCTTGAATGCACCACACATTGAAGACCATGCTCCCTGGCGTTCTTCATCGTGCTGTTGAAACCCATGGCTCCCTGAAAGTATCCACTACTTGCGTCCTACCATGATGTATCGTCTTGTTTATCGGTCATAGTTCCAACATATGGCGACACCGTCACTAATGTAGGTTGCATCCCATTTTGTAGTTGTGCTTGGAAATACAAAGCGCGTTTTTTAAATTTTGAAATACATAGCGGGTTCATAGTAGAAAATGGGTCATAATAATATTGCTTGGAAAAAATTACGATTATGAATTATGAAGAAGGGCTTTCAACATTGGAACCATGTTTATCGTATCATAGAAACAAGTACTATGGAGTAAAAGGAAGCATCATGCATATATGGATACACGCGAGAATATAGGGACCTAGAGTGAATATCAGAAGCATATATGGAAGCAATGTTGTCAAGGGAACTCTTTGAATATTGTGGACAAATATTTTCTATAAAAAATAAACAAATAATAAGGAAGCAAAGTTCACACGCATTTGAAGAAAGGTTGAGTAACAGTGGAACTAAAATACTTCATATGAAATGAAAAATTAGTTCTTACATATATTACATAGAAATAATTGCTGCAAGAAGCTAATTTCCGTGTGCTGGAAGCAATTCTTAGTAGTAGCACAATCAAAAAATTATTGACAAAAATAGGAGGATAAAAAATTAGAGAGTGATAATCAAATAAATTTGCAACTTTGGCATTGGTTAATTTTCATATCAACCATACTTGTGAAGCAACTAATTATTAGATGGAAAAAAGGTGGACCACGTTTCAAGTGCTAGTACACCTTGATTTTTGGATGCAGTTAATTCTATGAAGCAAATTAAATGGCTCCATGTTCGTGCTAATCCAATCATAGATAGAAAGCGGTTTCACCTACGATGTTGCATTGGCCTAATGGAATGCTAGCAATAAGTTGTCTGATTTTTAGTGATTTTCATTGTAGACGTTGTAGGGACTCAGCGTGAAATATTGTACTCCCTCCAATCGATCTTAATCGTCTTGAAATGGTTCTATCTAGATGTATTATAGTGCTTGATACACTCATTTCAGAACAATTAATATGAATCGAAGGGAGTAGGACATTCATCATTTTCCTCAAGCAAATGACCTAAAGTTTATCAAACAGTTAAAGACATAGGTTGAAAGTCTATTTCTCTCAACAGATATGAGGTATCTTTTGCGTCTCCGACACAATTAATATAGTTATCAATTGTATATGTGCATTAGTCTGATGAAGAGTTTGTTGATAGTTTGGATGATGAAGTATTAATATGGATTGTAGAGATATTTTGCATTTTCGAATAAATAAAAATAATTAGGTAGAAATATTTGTGCCTATGTTATCTTTAATTCTTGAACAAAAAAATATATGTTGAATAGATCGTAGACACCTCGTCGTTTAAATATTGAAATCACAACATATGTTACCTCTACACTACAAAGTATAAACGCATCTTTGTTCCGCTCTCATTGAGGCGGTACCCCCACTCTCCTTTGACGCTTCTAAAATGAGTAAAGTCCATATGCACGTATAATCAACCACACGCAAGAGGACTACTCACAAGGAAAAGTTTACTAGACCTATCTATATTCATGGTTTTACAATTTCCTTCTTATCTGAGCTTTAGGTTCTTTTGAAAAATATAGTTTTTAAAACCATTACAAATGTAAGGATATCACTGCCCGAAGAGTATGCCAAAATAAATTTTGACGCGACAATTGGAGGAATCAGGGTTCTAAAGAAGTTGCAGATGTATGCATGGGCATATATGGGGATTTCCTTGGAGCTTCACCTATGGTGGTCCATAATATCAATGATCTGACTACTCCGAAGGCACTGGATAACAAAGATGTCGTCTTGTTGGTGAAAGACCTATGCTTAGAAAAGATATCAATGGCTGCAGACTGTAAGGTGGTGGTTGATGCAATAGCTACTGCTAGGGCGGCAAGCTACGGTGCCATAATACAAGAGCTAAATAATCGTTCTTTATTATTTTCCTTTTGAACTTTTAGATGTGAATTTATAACCTTGAATGTGTAAACTCACAATCTTGAAAATCATTTTTCAACATTAGGGATCAATCGGCATGCTTGGTTAAGCCACCCTGAAAATATACTTTTCATACGTGCAAATATTTTGATAGTGTAATAAAAGCTACTCCCTCCGATTCATAATAAGTGCCGATCCATATTTTTATGGATCGACAGTTATTATGGATCGGAGGGAGTAGCAAGATTGTCTATAAAAAGCAACACAGCCCACATGTAGGAATGTGCGCCCGTTTTTGTTCTTTTTTTTATTTTTATTCAAAATATTATAATTTCATATATTTTAAAAACATATTTATATTTATCTTAAAAATAAAAAATGTTCACAATGCATTTTATTTATTAAGATATTCTAATGCAAATGTTCACGCAATTTTAGAAAATGTTAGTTTCAACCCAAAAAATTGAAACATTAAAAAAATATCCACACGTTCTAGAGAAAAGTTCTTGAAAATTTTCAAAAAATGTTTATACAATAAAAAATAATATTATTGGAATTTCAAAAAACTGCATGAATTGAAAACATGTGTGTTAATAACATATTCATTGTGTCTTCAAAAAGCTTTTTAATGCGAAAAAATATTCAACATGTATTTTTTTAAATTTCACTTTTATTTGCAAATAGATAAAGAAAAATAAATGACAAAATTAAAAATCATACCAAAAATCGAGTATGAAAGAAATAACAGAAACAAATCCCATGAAAACCGATAAACACACACACACACACAAAGTATAGAATAATTTGAAGGAAACATGATGAACTTCGAATAAAAAACTCAAAAGAAATCGGAGGAAAATTCAAAAATATTAAATATTATATTTTTCAAAATCACCATACAAAAATAATACAAAAAACTTTTGAAATAAATTTGTGTGGGTCTATAAATATTTGAAAACTGCGAGTAAAATGGCAATCACTATCTGTAGCAATATGGATTGATCGAGAACTAATATTTCATATTCATGTCTAAATAACTGCACGTCAAGGTAGTAACACAGCGAGAATGGGACTGTTTTTTTCGTCTCAAAATTCTTCAGAATCTGATATTAGGAAACTACCCACAAAATCATCTACCTCTAAAATCAGTCATCCAGTTCTTTTATTCGATTCTAGTTTGTGATTGTTGTATGAGTTATGTGTTGAAATATCTGTAACGCTCTGGCTCGAGTGCATGATGTTATTACCTCGTCAAATAGGAATAATGCATCAAAACAAAACAAAAATAAGTGACTGCCTAGAATTGCTAGAATTGTGGGTTTTCGGCGATTCTCAGATACATGAGGCATCGACTCTTGAGAATTGCACCGAAGAACCGGCCTTATATCTGGTTTCACACGAGATGGAAGACTTTAGCCTGAAGCGTAGTGCGACCAAGCCGGCCTATTATTGTAGAGATTGGGTGTGTGTTTTTTCCCTGTATTTGTTAATTTTTGGACTTATTTTGTCGATGTGATCATTTCTATCCGTCTTTTCTTCGTTTCTTTCATTGGGTTTCCTGAGTTTCTTATCAATACTTTTCATACAAATTGTACATTTTTGTAGAAATTTTCCTTATTGTATATATATATATATATTACTTTGTAGACACCAAAAATAATTTTTTATACAAATATTCTTTTGAATGCATAATTAACCTATTCAAATATTTATTTATATTTTGAAAATACATAATTATCTTTTTCATACACATTGCGTTTGTGTACGGCGAGCTATCTAGCTCCAGCGCGAACTGGGGCGGCAGTTCGACTGCGTTGGCCTGCCACGTCACGCCGGGGACACGCCGGCACTGACCTTCAGCATAACGTTCAAGGGTGCCGCCGCCCGGGCGTCCCTCCTCAGCGCGCGCCTGGTGTTTAACAGGCTGTTTGACTCTCGAACGTAGAAAGGCTGGCCAACTGCAGGCTGGATTGATTCGCCGGCGGCTACCGAACGGCCAACACACATGTACCTGAAACGCTTGGAACCGCTGGATTGCAGTAGCTCATGCCGGGATCTTTTTGTTTGCTTTGAACGTGGTCTTGATTACACGATGTATACATAGGATTGCATAGTACTCCGTACTAATTAATCTTATCTAACCTATGGACCTAATCAGTGATTTGTAAGGTCCAAGCCAGAAAAAATGGGGAAATTAGAGGAAGAAGATGGATATGACATGTGGGACAGGAATGTCAGTGAGAGTAGCTTGCAATCCCGGCCGGGATTGACCTTTTCCCGGTGTGCCAAACAGATTCAATGTTAGATTTGATCGGGATCAGTAAATATAGTGTACCAATTTCAGGGATTGGGAGGTCAGGGTTCAATTTTGTCGGACAGTATGAGTTTAAGGTTTTTTTCAAACTTCACCCTAAGGCGAGGCATCCTTACCTCACACGTGAGGCCTGAGAACACTCCGTGCGAGGAAGTGCAGAGAACAACTAATTAAAGAGGATTTGCTAAGAAAACTAATTAAAGAGGGCACCTTCGGAAGCTTCCGCAAGGATCACTTCCGAAGTGCCAAAAGCACGCCAAGTGTCTTAAGGATCATTTTATTATTTTTTTAAACGCATTTTCGGTGTTTAGATGAGTTTTAATCCGGCTTTACCACATTTTTCTTACATTTTGGTGGAAAAAACTAAAAAAAATATGCAAAAAAAGATGTTTCTTACGAAAGGCACGCCCCATAACTCTATAAAGGAAAAAGAAGGCAAAATCGTACCTATCGTGGAGGTACATGTTGCTTTGGCGTGCCTCTACAAAAGAAAATCACGATTGTGCCTCTCGTGGAGACATAAGTTTGCTTCCGTGAGAGGCAGCCCCTTACCTTTAAAAGGAAAAAAGTGCATGCCCATGACTCTTATAAAAGAGGGAAGAAAGCACGATGATGCCTCTTGTGGAGGCAGAGATTTGCTTCCGCGAGAGGCACACCAAGTGCCTCTAGAAAAAGAAACCTCGAGATCAAGATAAATAGTGCGCGTACAGTTTACTACTTGTTAACCGCGGAAAAGGTGCGGATGTTCGTTTCAACGATTAATTCTTAACTAGTTTTATTATAGGTAACCAATCTATAATACCTAAATAATTCATCATCACTAACCTATTTATCTTAACATGCAAGTTATCCATATCATCAAGTAGGTCCACCATGTAGAAAGTTTTTTTCATTAATTCTTCATGCACAAGCTATCATGCTACCATTAATTTCGCATGTACATGTAGACTATGCCAAATAAAAAAATAAAAAAATGCACTCAACCTTATGATTAATAAGCGACTATTTAATAAAAAAATCCAATTATGAGATACTTTGAATTTTATTTTTCGATTGGACAATTTTTTCTATAAATGGACATATGTAGTTGCTATCATTGTTTTAGATTAACCAAGGGTGACATCTTCGTTGTCTCTACTCAATGTTATTTTCATCTCATATTATCTCGCTGATATGTTGTCAAGGTAATAAATTAATAAAGAAAAATTTACACTTATTTTTAGATTTTCATCATCTTTTTGTAGATTTTATTCTAGAAAATGTTTCTTTAAAAAATAATTTATAATCAAATTATCAATGTTTAATAAAAAGATCATATTTTAAATTATTAAATTAATTGTTATCATCTCCCGCATCAACACGCGGGGTATCATCTAGTTTCATTAAAAGACAAGGTTCATATGAATTGTTACGGAATCATGTGGCTCTAGGAACCAAATAGGTCTCCCAGTGTCAGTCAAGAGACAGGTCATATTTCGCTATAGTATCAGCTTCAACATTCTTTTTCCTACTCTCAAAAATAAAATTACAAAAAATAAACTCTTTTGACGTGTTTTGCATCTCCGGGATGATTGCTTCATATTGTCCTCCACCACCATCATTGACTTTCTTTACAGCAGTGGCAAAATCAGAAAAGTTAAGGATGTGATAAAGGTTTAGATCTCTCGGCAAAAGAAGGGCTTTTCGGACTAGTGATTTCGGGAAGTGCAACAGGCCTGCTATCAGGATGTGATGGCATAGTGCTAATTTACAACACATAACGCATTATAATTGCCGTATCTATTTATCATTTATAGTGAAAAGTATTATATCTCGCCTTTGTCGATCCTTCCAGCAGGTTGGTTAAGCAACTGTTTTATTAAGTGCACAGTTTTATTTTTTACACATTGTTTGCTTTTTGCTAGATGTGCTATCCTTTGATTTTTTAATTTTTTTGATTTATTCCTTTTATTTTTTGTTTTATTTTCCCCTTCTCTACTTGCTTTTACTGATTTGTTTTGCTTTGTTCTATTGAAATTTTCACCTTTCCATTTTTCACATACATATCAATTTTTTCGATACACATTTTACATTTTTTTGTAAACACAAACAAAATATATTTTATAAATCATTATTATATACACATTTGAAATTATTTTTTGTATACATGTTAAATGATTATAAAAAACACGTTAAAGATCTTTCAAATTATACAAGTCCTTTTTTTAAGTTATGTGTATATTATTTTATATTGTATGAAGCTTCTTTTAAGAATAACACAACCATATTTTTACTTATAAATGTGTGAAAATTTATCAAATGTCACATACCTTTTTTGAATGTCATGACAGTTGTTTTTCAATTATGTGAATGTATTTTTTCAGTGTATTAATATATATTTAAATGGCATGAAAAATATTTTAAACCATTAAACTTTTCAAAAAATTCACAAAACATTTCTTACAGTTAGTGAACATTTTGCAAAATGTGTGATGAACAGTTTTCAAAATCAAACTAAATAGGATTTTGAAATATATGTATTTAAAATTTTACAAATTATAAACAAGAGAATAAAATGAAAAATAATATGATGCATAGCATCAGTATTTTCGATTTTGCTTTGAGTCCATTTTTTCTTACCTTTTATTTTGAATGATTTGTTAAAGATTTTCTGGATTGTTGACAATTTATGAATGTTAAATATTGTTAATTTAAAATATTATGTACTTAATAAAATACACAATTTATGGAAAAAAATCTAAAATGTTACATAAACTATAAAAATATTGTTGATTTGATAAAATATTATAAACTATACTTATTATTTAATGTTTTCCCTAAAAATAGATAAATATTTTTGGATTTTAAAAATATTCCTTAATTCATAAAAAACTGAATTTTAGTTTTGTTTTCAGATTCAAAAAATAATAGTGAATTTGAAATATATTACCAGACTTCAAACAAATTTTCATGAATTCAAATAATGTTCTCATATTAAACAAACATTAATTAGGAAATGGTCATCAATATAGAAATTTTTCCTAAATCTTCAAAAAAGTTCAAAGATTTGATTTTTCCTTCTAAATTTTAGAAAAAACATTGAATTAAAATTTTCGAGATTTCAAAAGTTTCTCAACATTTTATAAAAATATGACCACATTTAAAAAACAGAAAATGAAAATAACACCTAAAACCTGGCAGAAAGAAACAGATAAAGAAAGGAAATGTTCTCGAAATAGGTGGGTAAATGGGATAAAGGCCCGTATCTCTTGTCTAAATAGCAACACGATGTTTGGATCAGCAGCCATCGGACTCAGATCTATCAGCGAAAGCCACTAGGAGTGAATGCAATGTTGGAGCTTGGCAACTCGCCTAGCGGAATGAAACATGAGCGACCACACAAGAAAACTGTTGGAGGCGATTATTACTCGAGATGGGACTTCGTATATCTATACCCCTCGTCTATGCAATTATCCTTCAAAACACATCTCTCATTCAAGCACATAGTATTCAGATAATGGCGGTACATGCAGATACAAGTTTATCGCCTGTGCGACTAAAATGTGCTTGCCTTGCCGTTATTCGAGTACAATAGAGGTACTAATACCTTTCATCGATTATCTTGACGGTCCATTGAAAGTGCACTTCGGCGCACATGCAATATGTTTGTTTTGAACGAGTGCTGAACTAGAACGAGCATGTAATCTATAATACTATAATAGATCATTCTCACTATCTTTTCTATCTCAACATGCAAGCATGCCACCTCATCAAAGGCCCGCCATAATATGCATGAAAACAAGTTATTCATTATTAGTTGATTTCATGCACACATTCATTTAATAATACATGCAACCTCCCTCAACATGCATGGATTTTTTCCCATTATATTACATCACTTTTAACATGCATACATGTCACATCATCACAATATGCATGAGAACAAGTTTTTTGTTATTAGTTGATCGCATGCATACATCAATATAATGACACATGCGACCTCACTCAACATGCATGGATTTTTTTTCAGTATATTACATTACTTATATTTAATAAATATTTTTAACTGCACAATAATAAAATACAAATGTAAAATATATTTTTATACTTCAGTTTATATATACTATTAATTCAACTATTCATGTTTCATGCAATCAATCATCCAAAATATATTGTAACTGATTCCCGCAGCAACGCGCGGGGTATCATCTAGTTGACCAGAAAAACTCTTACCACATTTCCGTCTGGATGGACCAGGACCAAACAAATTTAGGCCCATCCCATCAAAACTCTACTTAATTTCCAACTAACAAAACTCTAATTATGGTTTTATAATACTTATGTAAAAAAGATATGTTTTCTCAAAATGAACAAATGAAATGCATGCTACTATTCTATAACAATAACTGGTGCTAAGTAATGCTAGGCGAACACTAGTGTGTTGCTCAGGTGCTCGGCCGCCTCCACGGTAGTCCGGTCTAATTTAAGTCATGATACTCACATGTTTGATCGACGCAATAGAAATCTTTGCCATTTTACCATAGATTATTGTTGGCACAAAAATATGCTACGAGCTGATTGAAAACATCCTATTTTTTGCAACATTTCATGTGCTCGTGCAACAAAAAAGGTCTTGATAAATGCAGCTCAAGGGGTATAGTGTGCATTCAAAGAAGTAACATGTATCTAGGAGGCGAGTAGTCCTTGTGAGGTTTTTCTTGCGGTTTTAGCGAAAACTAAGTGGCTCTGTAATTTCTGATTTTTGGAAATTTCTAATTGAGCTTGAGATCTTTTTGCGAAAAAAAAAGAAAATCGTACTCGAGAAGGTAAGAAAAACTGGGAAAAAATTACATGGAGAACATACACTACATCTCTGTAAATACCTATGATGAAATGCTTTTTTTTATGAAAGCTAAAAAAAATAGAATCATATTTTTCTAGCACACATGCTATTCACTATAAAAGTCCTCGTTTCTTATTACCCAGCTCACACCGAAACGTATTTATCATGAAATTTTACACAAATAAGTATACATCTTTATGTTTATGTGTGTTTTTTAGTTTCTATAAACTACAAAACATAATTTTCATTTTTTCAAAAAACAGGAGCTCACTGAAAGCTCGAGCTCTAAAAACCCACTCTCTATGATTTTCCTCTTCAACGAACAACTAGTGTGTTCCTTGCGGATCTTTTGAAGAAACAAATATGGCCACATGACCACGGATCCGGGATGCAGTCTGTCCCTATCATCTTTATTTCGTGACGTCTCAGCGTATGATAGTATCACCACTGATGTAGTAATACTATTCTTTTCTTATTTCCGGATGCTTGTGCCCTACAAGCGAAAATGACGCGTACCAAACATTGGCATGTCACCTTGGATGGAGATGACTTGACACGATTGAAAACCACCGAAATCATTTAAAAAAAACTGAAACCGTGATTTTTCTTTCGTTTCTAGTAGAGATGACACCTGCAAGGTTGAAATTTCTCGTCTTTTCCATAAATGGAAACGAAGCATCTCTCCTATTTCTACCCCGGTTCGGCACCTAACTCAGCTTTCCTGTCACTTGCTACTTGTTTAACCGGGTTGTAAAAAAAGTCTTTGGGGGCGTCGGACAAGAGAGTGGAAAAAACCGAGGCTGATACGAAAAGACAGTGGACAACAATTTTAACCTGAAAAGCACTTGCAGTAAATAACAGTATGTTTCCCCCTGCTCATGTGTTTTTACGTTTCCTAGCTCTGTACATAGAGAGATAGCATGTGCAAGCACAAGAGAATTGCCTTTCAATATGGAGTATAAGTTCCTGATTTTGCTGGCCTTTTGTTAATTATGCGTTAGTTAGTTGTTACTCCTACCTCACTTCCTCATGTTCTTCTTCCAATATTTTAAGAGGACACGTTACATCGCTTAGCTGTTTGGTGGAGGGGGAACATGCTAGCCAGCCCGTAGTCTTGGGTCCTAGCTACCTCACATGCCATGAATCTTGAACAACTTTGCCATCATTAGATTAACAATTGTAGACATATTTCTTATGCCACATCTTGATATTCTGGCACCAAAGTTGTTGATCCCTACCATAAACAAGAGGGGATATGAATATCATCGTGTCTTGGAATCTTTGTTATTTAATGAAGAGCTCCAAAATATATGAAATGTGCCTTACAAAAAGAATGAAATGGGACGAGTTTTCTCACCGGTTTCAAACCGTTCTTCTTCGAAATGCCTACTTACCACTTCACTGTCGTCCTGCTCGCCGAATTGGCAAGACAAGACCAGAGTTTAAATTTGCGAAGGAATTAATCTTATGGCACCCACCAAAATGACCAAAAAGAATTAAATTTTGAACTTCCAGACACTTTTCATCAAATTTTGATGATTCACCATAATTCGAATATATAGTTCACACTGAATTATCGAGATACCAATATTGGCATTCAACAAACCGCAGAAAACTGTTGAAAGTAACGTAAAATCTCGGACGAGATTCAATGATGGTTAGTGTGAAAAAGTTAATGAGAAAGGTGGGAACTTCCTCATGAACTTGTCCGCAATTTGTAGGGGGTTGAAATCTCCTGGAGGTGACAATGACGACGGTGGTGTTAACTTTACTTTTGCTTTGTGTCTCTCCAACTTCACTCTTTCATGTTCTTGATCTTGTTTTTGTACAATATGAAGAACAAACATCGATACGACTGCCTACTTTGCAACGCCAATGATTTTAATAACATTAGCTTCTCAATGGCTTTGGTGAATTTCTAGTAATACCATCAGGCGATGCTCGACAATGGCTTTGGTGAAGCCGGTGGCGGTCGAAGAGATCCAACACTACAACCTTCAACGGCGTCTAGACCTGTCTTGGTCACCGGAGAAGATGGTGTAGATGCATGGACTTGGAGAGCGGTGATCTTGATATCAAACTCGGTCATGTCGTGCAAAGACATGGGCGGGTTTTCCCCCTGGTTTCCTTTAGGGATTTGAGTTTCGATCTTGCGACCGTACACCCCAGGCGGAGTGTTTCACACATTAGCTGGGCCCCTGATCCGCGTAGACTACGGGCGAATGCTCATCGTTTACGACATGGACTACTAGGGTATCTAATCATGTTCGCTCCCCATGCTTTCCCACCCCGCGTCGGTAGAGACCCAGAGAGTTGCCTTCGCTTTTGGCTTTCCTTCGTAGATCTGTGGATTTCACCCCTACACACGAAACTCCACTCTCCTCTATCTCACTAAAGTTTCTTCGTGTTTAGTTTGGGATGGTGAGGTGGCAGCACTATCCTAATGTATAAATAATGTTCTCACGCCCTTCCTCTCATTCTATCAGTGTAATTATCACCGGCGAAAGGCATGGAGAGCCATGTCTCCTGTGGGTGTTCCGGGATCCGGTGGATCCATCTGGATTCAATCGGCTTTCATGGTCTTCGGACTTTCTATGGGCCTTATCTGTGTTTTATTCTTCCGGGTGGCAATTTTCTCTGTATACCACGACCCCCGATGCCTCCTAGTATGAACCGATGAATTTCCAATCGCTACTTCTACAAGCCCATGGGTTTATAAAAGTGTGTTTCAATAAGGAGAAGGCACAGAGGTGGCATCGAGCTATGTTCACAGCACAACGTCGGTGCATGCCCAAAAAGTGTTGTTAAGAAATGCATAAGAGGAAATTACACTAGGGAAATGGAAGTGTGCTAAACTCAATTGACTGCTCGTTGGGCTAGTCTTCGTCCACCAACAGGCTCGACTAGCTGGTCTCCTCCCCTTCAGGATGTTGATAAGATCCACGTGGATGGTGCAGTCTCGAGAGCATCCCATAAGGGCTCTTCTGGCATTGTGTGCAAGGACTCTTCACAAAATTATATGGAATCATAATTTTCAAATGTATCGATCTCACCGATCCTTCCTTGCTAGAAGCTATAGTGTGCAGAGAAGCAATTGCCCTAGCAATTGATCTCTATCCTTATCGGTGGTTTCTTCTACGGGACAACGATATGCTTTGTAGATCGTAATTGTCGACGTCCTTAGGTCTGGATTGATGACTTTTCACCTTCCAAGTTAGAGGCCTAAAGGTGGGATCGAGCTATGCTCATGGAGTCATGGCGCACCGAAGATAAATGTCAAAAATGTATTGTCAAGAATGCATGGTAGAAAATTATACACCAGTGCGCTGAAAGTGCGCAAAACTCAATTGATTGCTTGTGGGGTTGATCTCCGTCCACTGGTCTCCTCCCTCATAGGGTGTTGCTAAGATCCATGAGCATGGTGCGGTTTCAAGAACATCCCGTGATTCTACCGTTGTGTGCGGAGACTCTTCAAAAAAAATGTGATTTTGTATTGAAATGTTTTATCCTCATGAGGATAAAGTGAATGTAAAGAATGATGTCATAGAGAGACATAAAAATTCTTCTACTTCCTCCACAAATTCTATTGCTTCAGATTGCAAAAAGGTTGTGAATGACATCGACAATGGAACTGGAGGTATGCAACTATGCATGACATCATCATCATCATCATAGAGATCATAGCTCGAGCTGCTCAATTTCAGTCATGCTTCTTCATCCTTAAAGGTAGATGTTCAAACATCGAGATACATAGCCTCATCGGATACGCTCTAGATCTTTCTGGAAAAAACCTCACTTGTGGCTACTTGAGCTTCCCAGTCTCAATTGTATCCACATAAATATTTTTATTATCAATTAATAAAGCGAACTTTTTTTGGCTAAAACAAAATGCATATAAGGTACTTTCTCCATTTTAAAATAAATATCTTAAATTTATATTAATTTTAATTTTAAATGATACTAAAATTAAAACAGGGGAGGAAGTAGAAGAATTCCTACGGCAGCAGACGGTAAGTAAACTCAGAATACGTATGCCTTCTGAAACAAGCTAGTAGAACAAATTTGTTGGAGGGCATTCCATGAGATATTCCCTTAGCCTCCGGGGTGCACCTGCACCTGCGTGTCAAATGTACATTTTGTCAATGCCAAAAAATTTGAAAAAAAAAATTGTATGTGTTTATTGTCATACCCAAACGACACATGCAAAATTTCAGGTGAAAAGCTTTAGTATTTTGCCATGTGAAAAAAAAAAATCGAATGCCAAATAATGACTTCAAACGTAGCAAAATGTCATACGTACTTTTGTTTTTTTCACCAAGGAAGAACCACTGTACCATATGACATCAAAATTGGGAAGCACACATGCCACACTAATATGAACATCCACAAAAAAATTTAGAATTTTTTAAATAATTTTTATCATTTATTTTGATTTTACTATTCATTAGAGAGCGCGTGCACCTCGTAGCCAAATAGCCGCGTCCGGCATTCCATCGGTTTGTTCCCATGAATCCCGATCACTGGAGTATAGTGTTTCGAGTTTGAAACATGCACGCACGTCACCGCTCCGTTGCCGTGTACATAGACCATAAATGTACTACCATCACAACTTGTCGCAAGCAAGTGATAGACGCCAAAATGTTCCGATCAGCAGTGGCGGGACTCCGACTCAGGTCTCTGGACAATGCACGTAGTAGGGACGGCCGCCGCTTGCTTGCAACTTTACAATTTACACCATCAATTGAACCTAGACACCGTTATTTTTGTACTGTAGTACTACTAGTAACATTTTACTTCCTCCCCCCTCCATTCAGGCAAATTCACCTCAAATTCCACCATTGCTAATCTCTCTCTCTCTCTCTCCTTGCAATGCAACCCCTTCTTGTCCGCTAGCTAAGCTACGGTAGCTAGCTAGCCAGTAGTAAAAGGTAAGTGCTCCCCGTCGCTGCATGGACAGTGACCGCCTTCTTACTTTTTACAGTAACCCTGGAGGTCAAAACCCTCGGCGCCGCACCACCCGAAGTTGAGGCTGCTGGAGACGTGCTCCTCCGAGAAGAAGCCGGCGGCGCCGTCGCTGCCGACGACCGCGTCCGACCCGGCCAGCCATTCCTCCGTGAACCCGTAGGCGCCGCCGCACTTGCTCGCGTCGTACGGGTACGCGCCGGCCCACTTGGGGTCCAGCATGGGCAGGGACGAGCAGCCCGTGGTGGCCGCCGCCGCCGACGCCGAGTCCAGGAACGACGCGCCGAACCCCATGAAGCCATGCTGCTCGAACACCGCGCCCGAGTAGGGCGACGCCTCGTCGTTGAACACCGCGCTCGAGTCGCTGTCCGACGCGCCGTCCTTGCACACCGCCGCCGCGCCCACCATCGCCGCCGCCTGCAGGCGCTCCTCCGCGGCCTCGACATTGCCGGCGGCCTCCGCCTTCACCGCCGTCTCCGGCTTGCTGGACAGCTTTTCCCTCAGCTCGTGTATCTGATGAACGCGTGGCGCAGAGCATAGATCAGTAACCCAACAATCAAACGACGCGTGCGTGACAAGCAGCTACTCCGCTAGCAGCAGCAATGGATGGAGCGCGCGCGTACCTCGGCGGCGAGGGCGTCCTTGTCGCGGCGGAGCGCGTCGCAGTCGGCGCGGAGCGCGTCGTGGCGGGAGCGGAGGGCGTTGAAGTCGCGCTCCAGCTGCTTTGTCTTCCACCGGGCGCGGCGGTTCTGGAACCACACGGCGACCTGGCGCGGGTGCAGGCCGAGGTCGCGGGCGATGCGGGCCTTGCGCTCCGGGTCAAGCTTGTTGTCCGTCTCGAAGCTGCGCTCCAGCGCGCGAACCTGCTCCAGCGCCAGCCGACGCTTCTTCCCGCCCAGACCGCACGACAGGGCGCGCTCCTCCTCCTCCTCCTCGTCGGCGTCCTCCAGCTCGGCATCGTCGTGCTCCATGTACGGCGGCAGCATGCTCTCGTTCTCCCCTGCAACAACATGTCAACATGGTCAGCTTTGCAACTCTAAATTAGAAAAATAAAGCCACACAGCCCCTGATCCATTTCAAACCAAATGAAAAGGAACAGCTTCCTTTGTAATTGTTCCTAGTTCTCTTCTCACACATGATCCTTAAGAGAGAATTACTTGCGTTCCACAATTGCTTAGATTACAAAATGCTTCCAAAATGCAAAGTGACTTCATACTGTTTGAGTGAAGAAGAGTGGGCAGGAATCCTCATGCCAATTTCGATCACTCGATGCAAATGGAAGTGACAAATATCCATGTACGATCATACAAGCCAAAAGGGCACATACTTTGCGCTGCTAGTAGTACTAAAATTTAAGCTCAAAAGCGATGATGGCACTCCTACTTTGTACTCAGATAAACATCAAGGCATCAAGCAAGCAAGAAGTACACCAAAAAAACAGGGGGAGATCTCTTCCGCGGCATGCAGTTTCAGTACCTGGTTCCGGCGATTCCTTGCCGCCGGTGGGCCTCTTGATCTGCCTCTTCATCCGCAGCTCGAGGAGGAAAGAGGAGACGGCGTTCGAAACAGGAAATGGGAGGCGGTTCCAGTTACGATCGATGCGTGGGAAAGCGAACTCCTTTTGCTTGGCGGCGGGCAATGGCCTCTGCCCTGCTTGGGGTGTCGTGATCTTGAAGACGATCTGGATGTGAGCAAGGACGGAGGAGAGGGGAGGGGAGGGGAGGTGAGGTGAGGTCACTGGCTGCAGGAGCAATCAACTGATGCAAGAGCCCATGGATGGCGTATAAATAAAAGCAGGGAGCTAGCTAGGCTGGCCGGGCGCTCTGGTTGGACAGCGCCGAGATATCATTTTTTAGCGAAACTTGGCAGGAGCTCTGCCTATTCATATATAGAAGAAGAGAGAACAAAGGTCTTACAACCCACACGACAGGAGATTCACATGCGGATTACTCCTCAAGCTGAACAACACGCGGCGGCCCCGAAGGGTGCAACACACCTGAAACCTGACGAAGTTCCTCATAAGCAAGGAAGGCCACCTCAAGATAGGCTTGGCGCCTACCATCGAAGATGCGCCTGTTTCTCTCCTTCCAGACATTCCACATGATCCGAGATATCATGTGGCAGAGGTTTTTGTATCATTCATGTGTTGGCAAGAGGTGTCGACAGGTTGGCCCGGTTTCTCCCGCGTCAAGCTCAGTTTTGCTTGCGCCATTTACAGCACACATTTTCCATGCCAATTCTCAAGCAGGGAAGTCTTTGATTTGCAGGATTTCTAAAATACAAACTCACTAAACATAGTAGGATTGTAAAAATATAATAATCAGCGAACAAAAAGTGCTTGACACCGACATAAAATGGCAAAGAAATTGTAGCAATACTTCAAAACCAAGTGCAAAGAAATCCTGACGACCCGACTAAGAAAATCAAACAATGTATGCGATAAAAGTCCCTAATGATTAAAAACTTCCAACAAAATCACATGGAATTCGCTTGAATGAAAGAAATCTTGAAAGCTCAATGAATACATGTATTTGGTTCACAGTAATTTCTTCAATTTACCATGAAGTTGTAACACCGTGACAAATTTAATACATCTAAGATTTTGTGTCATGGTTTATACAAACTAAGAGCTATATATAATTTCCCACCTTACTAAATTCAAGGATTATGGAACACAAATGGAAACAACATGTGCCACCCTCCCCGCAGGATACTCAAACGCAAACCCGAACAATTGTCAAACACCAACTCCTCTTCCGGGCCTCCTCCTCCTCCTCTCGCGCTGACAAGTGCCTTTGGGCAAAGCCCGTATGGTGTTGGCAAGGCCTCCCTCCCCCGCTAGCATGGTCGGTTGCGCAGGGTAGCTTCACCAGGCATTGGTGCGGCTCGCCATGGCGTGTGGCCAAGGCCTAGTTGGCGTTGGAAGGCATCCCTTTCCCCCTTTATTCTCCTCTCATCGCTGCTAGAGGTGACCTCTAGCAAGCAGCTTGACACCGACGAAGGTTGTGGCGAGGACCTCGTTGCTCAGATACATCTCGTATGTATCTACAATTTTTTGCTATGTTTATGCTATTTTATACCATTATTGCATCATTTTTTGGTATCATTTTATCAACTGATTGGATTAACCTATTGATGGAGTGCCATTTGCTAGTTGTTATTTTCTACATGTTTTTTACATTAAAAAAGAATCATTTCAAGGAAAAGAAAATTGAAAAAATATTATTTCAAAAGTTTCACGTCAAGACGAAGCCAAGGCACTAGAGGCCAGCAGAAGTAAGCCATGTGGGCCCACGCGCTTTTGCATCGCGGGCTCGAAGCTACCCGTGAGGTTGGGTTGTGTGTCCCTGGTCCTTCGTTCCACCGCCTCTTGGTTACTACACCTTTATATACTTCTGAAACACTAAAATTATTTATCGAGGAACTTTCCCTCCTTTGCCTTCACCACGTGTTCTGCGATGATACAATCTGAAGGTATTTTTTGATACTTTTTTGGAGAAGAAAATCGTTGACATCTTCAGCAACCTTGCTGACACAATGATCATGTGTGAGTAGCCTCATTGGACTATGTTTCCATACCAGTAGCCATATGGTATCTTCTCTTCATTACTCTTCAATGCAAATATCAAATGAGTTGCCTATGATTGTGATTCATCTAATGTAAATCTTGATGTGTGTTGTTGTGTGATGAATTATCACTTTATGATGTGATATGTATGAATTTATTTTGGATTTTATTATCTTATTTGTTGCATGATTAATAGACTTCTACGCTATTCGATCTATTAGTCCACACTCGCCATGTTTTGATGAATGATATCCATGAGGAAGTTGTGCATGTTATCTCAGTATAACCTTGCAAGTAATCTATCTCAATAACATAAAGAGAAAGGTACTTTTCTTGTGTTATTGTCATTAAGAGTGAAAAATATGGTTACGTAGTTGCCTCGATGATGAGACGAAGGTAAAGAGAATACACTATCAACATTATACCAGTTTGCTTAATGCAATGCTTTATTTTTTACTTAATACTTAAGATGCATATTTTATAGTACTCTCAGATGGAGCATTAGTTATATATGTAGTTGGATAATGGTCTACAGATACATACAGTTAATGTCTATATGCAATCATGACATTTATAATTACAAAAAATATATAATCTAATTCATACATAACTATAATTTATTCATAAACTATGCTATATTTTTTAAAGAGATGGCACTAGTGAAGTTATGAATCCCAGTTCCTATTTTCATCATAATCACAATCTCGATCACTTTTGCTACAATTATATACAATTTGACATGTTTTAATTTTGTTTTTACAAATCAATTCAAAAGAAAATGTGTGCATGTAATGATGATTGACTCCTATCTCATTGTCATCCCCCGCCTAGTGCCTGACCCTCTCGATTGAGGGTTTTTGTGATGAGTGCCGACTAGAGACCTCATGAATTTGCCCGGTAAATCCGCAAGGTGACCCAATCGGTTGTTAGCTCTATCTTAACACGATGCACGGTGTCCCCCTCTGCCTTATCAATACGGATCGAAGATGGTGGAGTAGTGTACGAAAGTCGATCAACAAGATTCTCTGATTGCTTCCAATGTTCTCTCTAGTGGCATCTGGGGTTTCATTGCATCGGGATCGAGCTGGTACGTGATCCTTATCTAGTAGAATGATTGTTGGCATTTCAACTCCGACGTGAAGTGTGTGCCTACTTCAAGTGAAAGCTCGTGATCTCACCTATTTGGCTTGATCATGCAATGTCGATGTGCGTGTCTCTTGCCTTTATTGAATGTGTTGGCTCGAAACTCGTCTTCATGAATAAAAATCTCAAGTGCATCCTTTTTTTGTTCGTTGTTTAGTCACATTTAAGATGGTTTTGTAGTAGATATGTGCAGATATCGTGCGACCCCAATCCTTTTACGTTTGATCTCATTTTTTTATCTAAGCCTTTGTTCGGCATAAATGATGGACTCTACTTGGCATTGTTGTGATGAATAATACTATATGGTTATGAATTGATGCGGTGGTCGGGGGTTGATCCTTCTTTTTAGGGAAAAAATCATGAGCGAGAGATATTCGAAAATTCCTCTAGTTTTTAGAATGAGGGAAGGCAGAGAAATCTATCGAATTATGAGACAATCTTCTGAAATCGGTTAAACCTTGACAGAATGCGTGTACAAGAAGAGTTTATTCTGCTCACAAAAATGCAATAAACCTTGTTGTTATGAATGAATCTACAAAACAACATGCTTGATCGGCCCCCACAACAGCAAGCATGTGGCATGTAACCACAAAGTATCCAGAAGAAGAAAGAGTCCAACCATGGTTAAGCCGTCTCTAATTGATCAAACATGCCTGTAGTAGCATGTAACAGAAATTATCAACAAGGGGAATGAGTCCAACCATGGTTAACATGGGGTTGTATAGTTTATCATTTATCTTCATTTTCAGAGAATTCGTAGTTGCGGCAAGGAGACTTTTTACTCCCCATGTAAACTACACACACTAACAACTTTATTAAATCAAATGGTTGTTGCCCTTTCAAGCAAGCAAGCAAGTAATGCCGCACAAAATGCTGTCAACCATACCAACTGGCACGTCTGCATGATCCCGCAAGGAAACGTAGACTTGGGCAGCCATACCATGCCATGTGAACCCAGGAATAAGATATAGTCGACATGAGGTTACTTATGGAGATACACAAGATTTTCTTCCACGAGAACGATCACACACACGTCTCCGTCCAAATCCTACGTACTGCCTGAAGAAGATACCACGAAATGGTCTGCCAAACCAAACCAGGCGATACATGCATGCATGCATGCATGGTATCCTACCTAGAGCTCCAGCTAATCCGTAGTCCAGTTAAATGAGCTAATCACAAGTGTACCATGTTCTGCAGGCATGATTGATGATTAGAAATAGTATTAGTAGTAAGAAGCAAATAAGGGCTCTCCCAATGCATCGTTTCTTAACACGATATCGTAGGTGTATTAAAAATTTAAGATACAACTATCACAATGCATTGTTTCTTAGAGGTTGTATCTTATTTAATGATTTTAGCTACATGCATACATGTGATTGGTCTAGCCATGTCTTTTGCATATGGCCACGTGCAAAGGTTGTATCTTAGCTAAGATACAACATCACTCTCTTTCTTCATTAAATACTATGCCACATAAGCAAAATGCCTATGATTACGTGCTAAGATACAAGCATTGGGAGTGCCCTAAAGGAGCAAGGAGCTGCCCGGGGGTTGGGTTGTGTGGGTTGTTTAGCAATTTGTTGTGGTGTCGAAACGTGGCAGGCACTGTGCTGGCGAAAACGCCGCAGCACTACGGCGGCACTCCCCAGCGCACAAGTCACGACTGTGCTTTAGGAACCTGTGCGGGGCCCGCAGACATATTTAAAGAGACGGCGAACTGATCGCTCCTAAAAGCCATGGCAGCGACGTCTCAGCTCCACCGCGATCCATCGCCAAAAGGGACTCCTACTACTACTGTGCAAGGGTTGAAGTATGGTTAGGGCATCTTCAACGCCGATCGCTAAAACAGAAATCGCATCAGTTTACGGATTCAAGGACCTATCTATGAACATTGATGTGGAAACCCTCCGTCTAACCGTGATCGTGAACATCATCAGCGTTTTAACCAAATCTAGCAAAATCAGATAGATTCGGACGAAATTCATTTGAATCCAAATATAAATTACATAAATCGAATACATTTCATGTAAACCCGTTGATTTTTATAAGAATCGGATAAAATACATGAATTTAACCTAATCCAAAACTATGACGGTAGCCTTGGTGAAGCGTCTGGGGCTCCCGGAGGTGAAGAAGCTTCCGTGCAGCTCTGGATAGCTAGTACAGAACGTCAAAACGATCATTTTCATCTAGGTGCCTCGTCTCAGGGGTTGTTCGCGGCGAGGACCGTTTTCCACGAGTTGTCTTCCTCATGTCTGTCAGAAAGCTCAACGGACGGTTGTCAACCCGAGAAGTGATCGATGCTTCAGCGGAAGGGAAGATCACCCTCCGCCTTCCGGAAGACAAGCTAGCGGATAATGGGTCGACGATGAGACCGCCATGCTTGGCATCAAAGGAAGGGGAAGAGTGGTGGCCTCCGTGAGATACAAGCATGCGCGCAACCCTCCGGTGAGAAGAGTTGCTACCTGTAACGGCCGCCTGCGTCGCCGTTGTGTCCGACATATTGAGGAGGGTTGTTCTCCATAATCGCATGGACCGCCCTTTGCGACCGTTGTTGCTCGACCAGGTGAACCGACCTCTATCCCACAAAAGCCTAGAGCTTGCCGTCGTGACGAAGGTGAATGGAAGAAGAAATGAGAGCGAGCGAGGTGTGGTGTGTTCCATGTCCTGTGAGAGCACTTCACACAAAGTTTTTTTTTATGTGAGAGTGTTTTGGGTGTAACCTGATCGTCGGATAAAGACATGTCGATGATTCAAACTCTCCCAATACCTTTCTGGTTGCGTCGAAATTACAGAAAAATGAGCATTCGAACCGATCCACAAACGAATATAGACCCGCGTTGAATGAAAAAAGTTTGTTGAAGATGCCTTATTCCTGTTGCATCGCCATGCGTCTCTCAATCTACAGAGCTTCTAGATCTTCATCGCAGCACCCACAACAAATACTCTGATCCATCTTCTTCGTGTTAGTTGAACGGTAACAACAAGTCGATACTCCCACTGCCATCGACATCATCATCTTTGTAGCTTAGGATGCTCTAGACACGGACTATCGCTACTGGACGGTGCGCCCACGGTTCACACGATCGACCCTGCGCCCCGTGAAGAACGTGGTTGCGAACTACTACTCCCCGTATGTACTATGTGGCGAACGGGAGAGAGGAGAGGAACATGGGGGCGTCGGAGGCCGTAGCGGCGCGGGCGCATAAACAAACAATGGGCGAAACCCATGAGCCGGCGGCCGGCGCGGCGCACAAGCAACGGAAGCAATACAGTACGTCGTAGTACCTACCTACCGATGAGGCGATGGTAGACCTTTTCCTCCTCTCTTTGTTTGTAGTAAAATCCAGGCCCCTCGAAACGGGGGAATCTATTCCAGCGTAGAGGTGTTGAAAAGCAGCAACCTCCCTTTTGGTCCCAAAAGTCGCAGGCAGGCAGGCACAGCCTCTTGATTGATGATGGATGCATCAAACAAACAACTAAAGCGCCCGCGCACACCCACACCCACGCACTAGCCCTAGCCCCTGGACCATACGTGCCGTGCTAGGACAGCGACGCCATGCATATATGCCATTGGCGTGTGTTCCTCCTTCACTCCACGTCCATTGGCCGCCCCGGAATGGCGTCTCTCCGCCTTGTCGCCTCGCCGTGCCGTCAAATCCTTGCCCTCGCCGGGAGTGGAAAATGGTTCTATCGGAAGGAAAGCGAGGCGTGCATGGCTGCAAAAGCTGAGGCGAGGCGGGTGGCGGAGTGACTCCTCCGCGAGGAGGAGGAAAAGGACCCTCGCCTTTTCATCTCATCTCGTGCACCACCAAAACTCCAAAAGGGCCAGCGACGCCCCGCAGCTTCTTCTGTTCCCACAAAGAAAACAGGACGCTACTCGTCAATCAAAACTTCTAATAAAGCCAGAACGCGATCGACATCGATCGCCACCTTCACCTTCACCTTCATTCAGCTCAGCAACATACTGTATGTGTTTGCCCTTTGCCGTGGCGTGCACAAAGAATACCTACCACCAAGCTCACTTTGTTGAGCCCATGACTAGACAACAAAAGCTTAAGTTTACACTTGGAGTAGTACTGCCACTTCTGCTCACTTAATTTACACTTGATTCACTGAACTAGGAAAGCAGTACAGTATGATTAGTACGTACGTGCACGACTTCATCGTGGTACTCGTACTTGTAATCAACGGCTCATCATCTTGTAATCAAGTGGGTTGGGGCCTTGGGGGTGGAGATAGGCTCTGCAGCAACAATATGAACACTAGTCCATCTTCTGGCAGCTTCTTTGCGCCTCTTGTTGTGTGTGTCCGGTAAGACGATTTTAATGTGGGAAGCTGACGGTTCGGGTGATGGGCCGTATTGAGCACTCATATAGAGTCAAATCTGGTCCTGGCTCCACCACCGTGTTTGCAACCGATAAGAACGGAAAAAAGGACATGCCGCATAGCAACAAAATAACACACTGTTTAGGCGACAAGCCACGAGTGCCACTCGGGGGATGATCAGCAGCAACGCCGGGCAGCTTTCACCATGGAGCCCAGCTGGGCAGCTTCATCTTAAAGCATGCATCTCTAGTTAAACCCTTAAAATCTAGCCCATTAATGGTCTCCTCAAATTTTAAAGAGTAAACAAAATAGATTTCTAGTTAATTTTCAAAAACTTAGCTCCATAAAAAAGAATTTGCATGAGAACTCACCTATGGTGAGATGGTTAGGAAAACTATGATGCTCTCAAGTCTCAACCCATCAAGGATCAAATCTCAGGTTTGACGTTTTGACGTCTCATTAAAAGCAAATATTCTTTCAGTGAGAGGAGACGTTCTCGTCGACAACGAATGCATTTATGGTGATTTTGTTAAATCTCAAGACTTGCCGAATTAAGATCACTTTCTCGAAGGTGCTCATTTTTAGATAAAGGGCTTTATTACTCAAAAGGTTTAAGCAAAAAGTACACCCGACCTCTGCATAGCTGAGATGCACACAGCCGTAAAGTCACCGAAAGGAAAAAAGCAAACGAGCGTACGACAAGTTACAAGTGAAAAGAACTATCGCCACTCAAGGCAGCTCTATGCGTAGATCACGCGGCCACCCATGTAGGATAAAAATATCCCTCGCCACCGCTTCCAGTCGTGCACACGCCTCCATAAAAAGGCCTCGATATTCCACCCGTTGTAAGATGGCATGAACGGAGAATACCCGTGCATCGATAAAGAACCTGCAACCAAGTGAAATTTTTATCAGAAAAGATCTTGTCATTTCTACAAAGCTAGAGCGACCATATTACGGCGAGCGCTCCTATCCTCAGAATGGTTTTAAGTTTATTATCTATCCCGTTAAGCCAATTGCCAAAGATATTAACAACGGATGTGGGTTGATATAAATTTGAAGCCATTTGGATAGCTGACCAAATAGAACGTGCAATCTTACAAGTGAAGAAAAGGTGTTTTATTGTCTCATCATGAGCACATGAAACACATTTCTTACTCCCTTGCCAGTTGCGCCTGACAAGATTGTCTTTCGTTAGAATGACACATTTTCGAAGATACCATGCAAAGACCTTAATCTTTAGAGGTATCTTCATTTGCCATATTTTATAATTATTATCGACTGGTATTTCAGGTTGGACAAGCGCCCTATACATAGAATCTACAGAAAATTTTCCATTCCTATTGAGATTCCATTGAAACTCATCATGGCCTTGTGACAGTTGCACTAACGCTAACCGATCTAACAAGGCATTCTAAGACGCTAGTCTAGGACCGATTAAGTCTCTCCTGAATGCAACATTAGGGGGTGACTCTTGCATGACCGTGGCCAGCGTATCTCCCTTATGTCGCACAATGTTATATAGCGCCGGATATTGATCTCGGAGTGTGGCATTACCTAGCCATCTATCCTCCCAAAATCTTATCTCCGACCCGTCCTTAATGTTGAAAACCCCAAAGCGATAAAAATATTTCTTTGTCGCCATGAGACCAGCCCAAAAATGTGAATCTCCAGGCTTCCATACAACCTGAGATAACGCTTTTGTGCCGATATATTTTCGCTTAAGGAGTGTTTGCCAGACACCATCCGAAGTCAGTAGCTTATATAGCCACTTACCTAGGAGCGCAGAATTCTTGACCTGAAGGTCATGAATGCCCAATCCCCCTTGGTCCTTCGGACGGCAAACGACATTCCACCTGGTCAGTCGATATTTCTTATTTTCGTTATCCCCTTGCCAAAAGAATCTCGATCGGAAATAATCCAATCTATGTAAGACCCCTTTAGGTAGATGAAAGAATGACATCATATACAGTACCATATTGGTTAAGACTGAATTTATGAGTACCAATCTTCCACCCAGGGACAACAATTTCCCTTTCCAGCTAGCTAGCCTTTTTTCTAAGCGTTCTTCAACGTGCTTCCATTCCGCATTAGTCAGTCTCCTATAATGTATTGGTATTCCCAAATACTTAATAGGAAATTGACCTTGCTCGCATCCGAATATCTCGGCATATTGAGCTGATGCATCCTGGGCCTCACCGAAACAAAACAATTCACTTTTGTGGAAATTAATCTTCAATCCGGATAATTGCTCGAATGCTGATAATATTAATTTCAGATTCACAGCTTTATCTAGATCGTGTTCCATAAAAAGAATTGTGTCATCCACATATTGAAGGGTTGATAATCCCCCATCCACTAGGTGTGGGACTACTCCCTCAATTTGGCCGTCAAGCTTGGCACGTTCAATCATGATCGCTAACATATCAGCCACAATATTGAACAATATGGGCGATAAAGGATCACCTTGCCTTAATCCCTTTTTGGTTTGGAAGAAGCGCCCGATTTCATCATTGACGTTAACGACCACGCTTCCTCCCGAAACACAACTATGGATCAAAGCACACCACTCCTCTGAAAAACCTTTCATTCTCAGGGTTTGTTGGAGGAACGACCACTTCACTTTATCATAAGCCTTTTCAAAGTCAATTTTTAAAATGACCCTGTTAAGCTTCTTAGTGTGCAACTCATGGACGATCTCGTGTAAAACCACGACTCCGTCGAGGATATTCCTACCTTGCATAAAAGCCGTTTGTGTAGGTTTAACCACATGATCAGCCACCGAATTTAATCTAATGGTTGCGACCTTGGTGAAAATTTTGAAGCTAACGTTAAGGAGGCATATTGGTCTATACTGTTGAATCCTTTCTGCCTCCAAAACCTTAGGTAGCAAAACAATTTTTCCAAAGTTAAGACGGAACAATTCGAGTTGTCCAACATGCCAACATTGGAACAACTCCATAAGGTCCATCTTAATGGCATCCCAAAAGTGTTGATAAAACTCAGCAGGAAACCCATCTGGACCAGGAGCTTTATTATGCTCCATTTGGAAAATCGCCTTTTTAATCTCCTCTTCAGTGAAGGGGGAATTTAAAAAGGTATTCTCCTCATTAGAGACCTGGGGTATGTCTTCCGTCCGAGTCTCATCCATGGACAAGATATCTTCAGCTGGAGCGCCGAACAACCCTTTATAATAGCTTGTAATATAGGCCTTAAGCTGTTCTTGACCTTCAATCATACTTTCTTCTTGATTTAGAGCATGAATACTTTTTTTTCTATGTCTGCCATTGGCAACATTCTGAAAATATTTCGTATTTGCATCTCCCTTCAGAATGAAGTTAGATTTTGATCTTTGGTACCATCTGAGCTCTTCCTCCCGCAACATTCGTGCCACCTCAGCATTGGATCGGCTTTTAAGCTCAATCTCCTGCTGGGTTAGCACTCGTATTTCTGCCGCTCGATCAAGCTCGAAGGTGTTCATAGGGATAGGGTATACGTGTATACGTTCATAGGGATGAGTGTGTGTAAGTAGTTGTGAGCGTCTGCGTATGTACTGTCTCCTAAAGAAAGAATTTGCACACAATTTCATTATATAAAAAATAAACTATTTCATTACATAATTAAACAAAGGTAACACATCATACATACCATAACCTGGTGGTTTATCACTACATAACATATTTAGACAACATTAAACTACCATCCCTCCTGGGAGATTCCGCCCCGATTCACACCCTCCACTTTATCGAAGAAGATAGGAATCATACCCCATTAGATGATGCAACCTAATCTTCGTTATTGCTACGATGAGTCAACGACTTCATGTCATCCTTCTTGGACTCGAACCACACCTGTTCCTCGGCGACTAACTCCGAATCTTCACGATGACCTCGACCATATAGGCCTCGAGCTGGTTCATGGCCTCACGATTCTTCTTTCCTCACGGGCAGCGACAATTTGAGTCTCAACAAAGTTCGGGATGTGACTGCCGAGGAGAAAGTTTACCTTCGCTCGACCCCTGTCGTAGAGGACACCGCCTCATCATACGTGTGCACTACCTGCTCCACAGATTGGAATATGCCGAGCTATCTGCCGCCCAAATGCCTCACGACCCTTGTCGTACACCATAGTACTTGTTCTTCTTCGGCTGCGACTACGACATGGATCTCGAGCGGGTGGCGGCGACGGGTTCTCGGGTGGTTGCATGGACTCATTTCAAACGAGAAACATATAAGGGATGGCCCTCGTTATAGACAAGCTTGGGCGATAAGGTGGTTAGATTCATCAAAATCAAAGTGTGGCGGGAGAAGGAGGCGGGGGTTGCGAGATTGTCCACGGGAAAAAAAGGAAAGCACCGGAGCCAAGGATGACAACGTTGATGTGAAGGCAGCCAAGCGAGGGAGAGTTTTTTTTTTGAGAACTCGCTTTGACCGCTCAAATTTGAGACACAGACGACGCGCCGCATGAATTCTTGGAAGAGTTAATCCTTTTGAGGATTCGACTAAGTCTGATTTTAGTTGTCAATAAAAAAAAGTTTGGTTTAACTTGTAAAGAAAAACTTTGAGAATTTGGGATTTAGCTAGAGATGGTTTTAATGCCTACTAGCAGGATGAGTAACGGTCACTCCAGCCCGTACCAAACCGTAGTTCATGCCTTCAATTGTTCTTTCCCGGCTACTAGGCAGAACCACACGCGCGCGTGACATGTGGTGTGCCCCTTTGTAAGTAGGCCGTGGCAGTGGGTCGGCATTCGGCTGTAGTACGCTTGAGCACATCATGTGCATGGTACGCGTACGCAAAAATCTTGGGATATCAATCAATCGGTCCCGTCCCGTTACCTTACCTTACCAGCTCGTCGTCGTCGTCATGTGTTGGTAGGGGAGCTCGCCGTTTCGGCGGATTTATGGCCTCCGGTTGCGTGAGATCACGGCACAAGCCAACAACGACCGCAGCGGCCGGCCGTACGTAGTCCCTCATCAAGCGTGACTGTAAATGGAGCCGAAAGCTGCGACCCGGAGCCGGAACCCGACGAACGCGTCAACACTGGCGGCGACACGGCCGTACGTACGTGCCGCCGCTAACCATTCACCAACCGAGAGGAGCATGTCGATCGGCCGCGGCCGGTGCAGTGAATCGGCGTGAGCTCGTCAGCCGCCGGAGCAGCAGCCGCGCGTGTCTCCGGGGCGGGCGGGCGCGTCGCATTCGGCGAGAACATTTGCGGCGGGACCATGGAGCTATAGCCCATGGTGGATCGACACCGGTTTTTGTCGTCGCTCTCTGCCTGCTGCCTCTGAACCGAATAGTGAAAATCCATAGCTTCTTCTCTCTGATCTGATCTTTCGCTCGTGCCATGTTTGCGCCTCCTCCCGTCAGGCCGTCCTGCGGGACAGACAGAAAGCAAGGCCCACCAGACCACAGCCCATGTGCCGTCAGTAGTGAGTGAGTGGCTGCGTCCCGTCAGGCCGTCACACGATACACTCTGGTTTTCTGTGGCTTCACTTTCTGCCGTGAGCGACACCACACTGTAAAAAAAGGCCATTTCGACGTGATCTCTCTCACTCACTCATTCACACGCGGCAAAGCATCCTACTCCGGGATCCGGCCTCGTGCTCTCATATCTATCTGACCAGATCGTTCGATTCTATACAGACGCAGCTCACTCACTCAATCGCCGCAGGCACGGCGTTTAATCTGGCCGACCGCGTTTGGTTGTTAGCCTGACACGGCCGCATCTGCCCATTTTCGGTGCGTGCACCTCTTGAGTCAGTGCAAGAGGGCCCTGTCCATGTCCTTCCTTCCACATAAGCGATAACCACTTCGCTGTTTGTCGCGCGAGCTTTTCAACACCAACATCTATCTACGCGAAAGGTCAGGTTCAGTGCTTCCTCTTTCTGAATTCTTCCTGATCAATACATCAAGGAATGTAATGCACTCCTACTTCACTTCTACGGAGCAGTCTTCTACGGCGCCATGCCCTTGTCTACCTACAGTGCAGTGCTCTCCCCAAAACGTACGCTACGGCCGGCTTGGATCACCGTCACTTGGAGCTAGTGAAACTGAACAAGAACTCCCAAGTTTTTCTTCATGATTTGTGTGTGTGTGTGGTAGCTGTGTGTTCAGCTGTGCTGTAACTTGGGTCCGTGGACCATGGATTGGGCGGCCGTCATGGATGGAGCTGAACGCATGGATATCTACTAGGGTCGGCGGCCATAGCTTCCGGTACAACTACTGCACTGAACTTAATGCGACGTTGAGTGATCGGGAGAATAGTTTACAGTTCAATCACCGGAGGCTCTGGAGCCTAGCGTAGCTTAGAGGCTAGCTAGGCAGGCCTTCTCTTCTTCAAACATGCATGGTCCAGACGATACAGTTCCGCCGATAGGTGCTGCCACAATCAATACGTTATAGTAGTAGCACCGTCTCATCCGTCATCGTCATGGTCGGTACTCTACGTCTCTACACAATCAGTTAATGAGCACAGTGAAATCATGTAGAGTAGCTTCAACACACAAGTAGTGGAATTTTATTCCGGTGTAACCAATGAATCCGGCATAAGTTCGACAGCTCTATGCACAGCCTCACATAACCTTTCTACTAGTTTTGGCTTCATGGCTAAATAGCTTCCCGAAACAAGATACTCCCTTACTTCTCCAAGTTTGATTGATACTTGGGCTTGTAATTCATACTTTAAACAGTTGCAGCTTTTCTGTCCTCGGAGACCCCCCATGAGAGTTTCGGTCTCCAAGTTTTTCTACAGATGTATTTAGATAGAAACGGCGATCCAAACATGGCCTTAGTCTCCTTGATGTGTGGCGGTGTGCTGATGGTAGGAGCACTGGCGAAGCTACCTTAGGGCAAAATTAGGCTATGGCCCGCCCAGCCTTGAAGCATTTCCTCCTACTATTCACACAGATCAAATATATGGAACGCCAGCTAGAAAGAATTTGCTTCGGCTTAGCCCGCCCTTCTTTTTGGTGCAAGCTCCGACGCTGGGTAGGAGGTTAGTTCGACTCCAACGCACGACAGCATTTGGTACGTTTGCGTGTGATTTTGTCTGTTTGAGTCTGCGTGGATAAAAATCACGGCCCAACGGTGGCTACACAAGCTTCGACCACGATGAGACTCAAAGCCAGGACGGTTGTGGCTTCCCCACCGAAGATGGCGCCGGGCATGAGGACTTCGACCTAGATGGCACCGGGCATGAGGACTTTGACCAAGATGTCGCCGGCCAAGATTTCTACGTCGACTAAAGGCATTCACCAAAGATGAAGAGAAGCTTCTTTGCAATGCTTGGAAGGAGATTGGGTAAGATCCCAATACTAGCTTGGAGCAAAAAAATATCCATCTATTGGCAAAGAGTCCATGTGTACTTCCACGAGCGAAAGATGTACAATCCATACAAGTCTGTACATCCATACAAGTCTGAGAGCAATCGAACCGTCGAGTCCGTTAAAAAGAGATGGTCATTGATTCAACAAGAGTGCAATAAATTTTGCGTTACACTTGTGAGCGCCGAAGGCCGCGAGTGCCGTAGGAGTCAACGACATGGTATCCACGGGTGGAACCACAGTTTGCGCACAACCACAATTTTTATGCTTCGCGAGATGTGTTCTGTACGCGGCACGAGACGGCTTCTGAAGCACCGAAAGTCCTCTAACAAGTTGATGTCGCGTAACAGCAGCAAAACTCGCCTCACACAACCGTCAAAATGGGACTATTCTGCGCGGAACACAGACCTTTCGCGTTTTCTTCCTCACTTATTGTGTTTGTTTATTGTTTGTTTAATTTTGCAAGATTCTAGACATATCTATTATAATAATTACTTTATATACAGTTTTAAATTTTAATCATGCATTTGAAAAAAAATGTGTATTTAAAAATGTAATATATATATATCTATAATATATAAAATGTATATGAAAAAATAGACACCAAAACTTATATATGAAAAAATAATTCACCATGTATTGGAAAAATATATTAATTTGTACATGAATTATTTGTGGATGTATATAATAAGTATACAATGTGTATGAAAATAAAATAAAAATAAGTATATATATTTTCTAAAAAATTAAATCCTATATTTAAAAAGTTTTTAATGTGTATATAAAAATATATTTTAAAAGTGTTAAACATTTAATTGTCACAATGTTAAATGTGTGTAAAAAACATTTCTAAAGTACACGCAAAATATATAATTGTGTATAAAAAATATAGAGATAAAATAAAATAATTTTAAAATGTTAATAATGCATTTGAAAAAAATTTAAACATCTATATAAAACATATTTTCGATGTATAAAAATAATATAGTATGTGTACGAAAATAAGTTGATGTTAAAATATATATTTAGAAACATATTAATCATGTATTTAAAAGTTCAACGTGTACACAAAAATGTTTTAGATATATATAATAAAAATGTTTCAACTGTTTTAAGAAATGTTAAAGTGTATAAAAATATTCATGTTCTTTATGAAAAGTAAAAGGGAAAAAAAGATCAAAACCGACAAAGAAAACCCCAATAAAACCATTGAAAAGTGGTGCAATAGAATGGAAACAGTAAAAACAAAAAAATCAAACCAATGAATAATAATGGACACAATTAATATTAAGAAAAAATCACAGAAAAAAGAAAAACTGATGAAATCAAGGAATAAGCTAATGAAGCTTACACTCACCGGAACTGACGTTTGGTGCTGGGGAAGTCATCCGAACGATTTCGTTCGGTGGCTGGCTGCTCCTCACCCGAACATTTTTTTGTTTCTACTAGGCCTTATAAGCTCATTAGTAAAAAAAAGAAAACTAATTTTTTTTGAGCTGTGAATAAAATATGTTTTCACTATTTCCATGATATAAATAAAAATTTGCCATGATATAAATAAAAATAAAACTATAAAATTATCATAGGATTAAATATAAAATTGCATGGAAATTTTATCTGATTATTTTATTGAAATCTATATAAAAACAATCTAAAAAATAAAAACAGGACAAAATTGCCATGACGTGAAAACCCTGTTGTATCATTGCAAATTTGTCATGTTCTACTCAGAATAGTCATTTCGTATCCCGCATATAAAAAATTACCATATCATACACATAGGAATTGCCATGTCTCATATATAACGAATGTCATGTCAAGCAAAAATAAAAATATTGCCATAACCGACAAACAAGAATTGCCATCTCACACAAAAAAATAATTTGCCATGTCCAACAAGCTATATACGAAATAAGAATTGCACTCTCGCACATTTTTTTTACCATGGTTTATTTAAATAAATAAAATACTATGAGTTTCCTATGTGCGAAAATAAGAATTTACCATGTACAAAAGATCCATCGCAACATAAATAAAGCAATCTAAAAATAAAAAAATGACAGAACTGTCATGGAATGAAATTTTTATAGCACTATTATAACCATGGCAAGTTTGCCATGTTCTAATATAAAAATGGTCATGTTCAACAATTTCAACAAACAATGTCATCTCCAATGAATAAGAATTGTCATGTCCTGTTAGTAAGAATTGCCACGTCCTGTGAATTAGAATTTTCATGTCCGATCAACAAGAATTACCATCTCCTACGAATAAGAATTGTCATGTCCGATGAATAAAAATTGTCATGTCTATGAATTAGAATTGTCATGTCCTACCAACAAGAATTGTCATCTCCTAGAAATAATAATTGTCATGTCCAATGAATAAGAATTGCCATGTCCTATGAATAAATTTTACCATGTCCTACAAATAAGAATTGTCATGTCCTATCAATAAAAATTATCATGTCCTACAAATAAGAATTGCCATGTCTAATAAAAATACGAATTTTCCATGGATGGTTTAAAAAGATTTTTTGCAACTAAAAACAATCGGAACCTATAAAAAACATCAATTTACAAAAATAAAAATAAGGTAAAATTGCCATTGGGTTAAAAACCTATTGCACCATTGGAACCATGGCGATTTTGCCATGTTCTACTAAAAAAAGCAAAGTCCAACATTTCTAAAACAAAAATTACTTTCACGTAGTAATATAAAGAATTGGCATGTAAAACAAATAAGAATCGTCATATCACACAAATAAAAAATATCATGATTTAATAAATGTGTACCCCCAAGACAACACAAAGAGAATTGCAATCCCACAGAAAATAAGAATTGCCATCTCTCATAAAAGTAATGATTTCCATATCAAAAAATAATAATTACCAATATCCATAAGGTGCATACGAATGATAATTGTGATATCTCACAAAATAAAAAATTTCCATTAGTTACGATTAATTTGATATCACACAATTTATTTGTAAAAATAGTATCATTTGTAATTAACAAGAAAATATCATGTTTAAAAATTCCAAACATGGTAACCATAAGCATTTTTTATTAAACTATGCAAAAATCCGAGCAAGTTACATGTAGAACATGTTTAAACCCGAGCTACCATTTAGAAATTATAAGCATCAGAAAATAATCATATCGAATCATATATTGGGCCAAACTGTAGTAACTAAGCCTAAACAGTGAGCGCAACATGGCTGCACATCACCCAAACTGTATGGGCGAAGGATAGCGATATATCGATTAACGCGTAAAATCTGTGTAAAAAACGTTCGGACAAAACTCGCACCACCCACACAATATCAAAAGGCTGACGTGTCGCTTAGGATATGTGCGCCTACACCAACGGTGGATGGCCTATTCGGGCCAACATGGCTGGAACGTCCTGTACTTATCATTATGGATAAAAAAGGTGTTGTGATTTCTCCCTTTTAGTGAGTGTCGGCACTCCGCTTTGTGTTGTTCGACCCATTGGCACTTAGCCAGTCGCGCATTATTATTAGCCAGCCAACTATTTAAAGCAATTCTAAAAAAAGCCAACTGTTTACAGCGAAACGTTCAACAGTCGAAAGTCGTTGTACAGAGAGCAACTAGTTAGCGAGCACTCCTTTCGAGGTCGCGCAAGGATTACTTTGGTCGACTGACAGCGCGTCATGTATCATATGCTGAGTGTTTTCCTTGGGATTTTTTTATATTTTTGTGCACGCATTTTTGGTGTTTAGACGGATTTTTATCCGCTTTTTTCGTCCACACATTTTTTTTTACATTTTGATGTTTTTTTCCAAATTTTTTTGCTTTAAAATAACAAAAAAAAGGCACGACCGTGCCTCTCGTGGATGCACGAATTTGCTTCCACGGAAGGCACGTCGTGTGCCTCTTAAAAAAGAGGCACGACCCGTGCCTTGAAAAAGTCACATGCCTCGAAAAAAAGGGAAAAGGCGAACCTCCAGATCATGACAAGCCAAGCACGAAAAAGGTAGATGCGTTTGTTGTAAGGAGTACTCGCTAATTAGTGATTTCGCCTTCTACATCGATCTTGAATGATTGGCTTAAACCACAAGTGGGTTGTGTCAAGGTAAATATAGACGTGGCGGTTTTGGATCTACAAAAAGGCTAACCAACAGCGATCAACAAAGGAAAGTGGTTTTCTATGAGCTTGACTGACCCACTGAGCTTGACCGACGCAGAGTGTTGATCGTTGTTGATCGGTATCATTAATAACAAAGGATTGGTATCATTATTCAGAAAAATTTCAAATCAGTACCATTATACAGACAATTCGTTACAATACAGTACCAAAAATATCAATCACTGTATTTTGTACGTATTGATGCTATATCTGACAGACTGGACCCGCATGTAAGGTGCCATGTGGCTTGTTTTTTTTGTAGAAAGCACCCCTGCTTTATATTTAATAACGAATATATCCTTCTGCACAGTCTAAAAATTAGAGCACTTGCGGGGCATGAACTCGCGACCTCCAGTGCCTACCCAACGGACCAGACAACTGTGATAGCCCACGGTCTTTTTTAGGGTAATATAGCCCGCGATTGTTGTACAGATTTTTTTTTGAGAAATTTATGCCCCCTCTTTATTGCTCCACATCAATGATAGGAAGAATACAATTTGAGTCATGAGGTTGGATGAGCCACACATGGCGACCTCGAGGAAGGCTAAGCGAGAATTTAACAATGTTATGAGCTTCAAAATTAGCTACTCTACTTTCAAACATAAAAACACAACTATTAAACATCATTGCTCTTCTCCTAATTTCGGAAACAATAGCTCTATGCTGTTTTCCAGTGTCTTGATTGATATCCTTCACGACTGATTCATAGTCACTAGAGATCACCACATCCCTTAGTCCCAAGTCCTCTGCTAGAGCCATAGCCTCCCTGCAGGCCAAAGTTTCCAGGACACTTGGATCGCTCATTCCCGGGATCACAAGCGAGGAAGATCCCATATAGGACCCCGACGAACTCCTGCAGATTGCAGACACAGCACCCTTCGAGCCATCCTCCCGATGGCCACCATCAACCTTGATCTTCGTAGTCCCTGGAGGGGGAAGCTTCCAGCGGGAAGTAGAAACTCCTCTCTCATTTTCTCGGTCATTCAAATGCGCTGCCGAAGGTCTCCCTGGTACATACGATATAACACCTTGCCCTTTGTTGTTTATGGAATCAAGCTCCTTCAGGAAGCGATCAACAAAACTGCTCGTCTGGAAAGGGCTCTGGAATATCTCCTCGTGGATGGCCTTTCTTCTAGCAGTCTAGATCGCCCACAACGTGGTAACCAGCTTGGTAAATGAAGGAAGAGATAAACTTTCCCGAAGATGAAACAACCATTGTTTGGCATTTGGTTGTTTTGCTTCAGTAATTGCATCTAACACCTCATCACCAGATAGTTTCCAAACACACCTTGCCATTGAGCACTCGAGCAAAGAATGACGCCATGAGTCTTCTACCCCGCAGAGCAGGCAACCATCGGTAGGTGTCATGTTTCGGTGTTTCCTCACATCTTCCGAAGGGAGCGAATGCCTCGCTAACCTCCAGAAGAAGGTTTTTATCTTGCTCGGAATTTTAAGGCCCCACAAGCGCGTCCACCCCTCCTTCTCACAGGCCGAAGCGGAGCTCGTCCCTGCTAGAAGAGCCTCCCCGTTCTTCTTCAAAGATTGCAGCAACCGATAAGCTGATCTGACAGAAAACCTGCCGCTCTTTTCGTATCGCCATGACCATGAATCCTCCATAGGAATCGTACAAAGAGGAATATTCAGAATCACCTTCATGTCCGGCTGCAAGAAGAACTGCTCAAGAACTGGAATTTTCCACATTGCTTCTGAATGATCAATCAGGTCAGACACAAGAACAGGAGCATCCGGTCTAATTTTTTCCATAGGTTTCATTTGCAAATCCCGGGGCAACCAATTATCATCCCAGATATTAGTAGTTCTCCCCTCACCAATAGTTTTTATCATCCCATGAGACAGGGTCTCTCTTCCTTCCAGAATAGACCTCAAAATTTGACTCGGGTGGGAACCCAATTCAGCCTGCAGAAAAGAAGTGTTGGGAAAATAGACAACTTTCAGAAGGCGGGCACACAAAGAATCTGGTGCAGAAACCAGGCGCCATGCTTGCTTCGCCAGGAGAGCAATATTGAAAAGTTCGATATCTCTAAAGCCTAGTCCTCCACACGCCTTTGTGAAAGGATCGATACGGTCAACTAGAGGGGGGGGGGTGAATAGGTGACTAACAAATTTAAGCTTTATTACCAAATTTTAGGGTTAGGTGGATTAAAACAATTCTCTAGATGTGAACTAGATGAAATAACCCTAGGTGGCAAGCAAGCTTAAATCAAGTATGCTAGGCAACAAATACGATAGCAAGCCAACAAGCATACAAGGTTAGAACAAGTAAAGAGCGGAAAGGATAAACCACAAGTGAAGAGGAGACGCGGTGATTTGTTTGACCGAAGTTCACACTCTTTTGAGGGAGTGCTAATCTCCGTTGGAGCGGTGCTCAAGATTGAGAACGCTACAACAACGTAGCTCACCGTATTCTCCCCTTTCGAGTCACCCCCAACGGATGAGCCTCGAATCCACTCGGGGTTGGTCTTGAAGGCGACCACCACACCTTTACAGACTTCCCGGAGCACACCACAAGCAAGGAAGCTTCCGGGACGGACACCTAGCTGCCTAGGAGCCAAAGCTCCAAGAGTAACAAGTCAACGGTGAAGAAATCTTGCGGGGAACACAAATCGGTTTGGTGGAAGTGTAGATCGGGCCTTGCTCTCCCAAATCCCAAAGTATCAACAAGTTTGGTTGGAGGAGATGGGAGTATTGAGCAAAATGGAGTTCATGGAGTGGAGGCTCAAGCAAGGGAAAAGGATTAGGGCTGGAGGAAGAAGAAGGGGGGCTTATATAGTGAAGAGAGCTGTGAGGGGGCATCTAGCCGTTGGAGGCCCGTGCGCACGGGCTAAGTGAGCCCCGTGCGCACGGGCTACTCAGAGCCGGATGCTCTACCCCGTGCGCACGGGGGTCTGGGACCCCGTGCGCACGGGCTACTCAGAGAGGCTCGGGGTACCCCGTGCGCACGGGGGTCAGAGACCCCGTGCGCACGGGCTACTCAGTGAGCCTCTGGGTACCCCGTGCGCACGGGGGTTAGAGACCCCGTGCACACGGGGTGACCAGAGACAAACTGGTCCACCTCACAATGAGCCCATGCAATCGCACACTTTTCGGCACTTCTTCCAGATGGGTTTGGGATGAAATATTTGGACATGGAAAATGTGTTCCCACACATACTCAATCTCGTTGACCCCTCTTTATAGTGCGGTGATCCTACGACTCAAATCAAACCGAAAGAATCCTTCGAGTCATCAGGTGAACACCACTCCTTTTATCTTTTTGAATCGGGGCCAATCATCCTCCAAAATTAATAACCCACCACGGGACCTATGACCTGAGATAAATCTTTAACACCCGTCATTAGTCCCACTAACCACATTGTAATTACACCAAAACACCATTTAGGAGTAAATGCACTTTCAATCTCCCCCTTTTTGGTGAATTGATGACAATATGGTTAGAGCATGGCATTAAGATACTCAAGATAAACAATGCCATGAACAACTATTAACATAGAAGGCTCCCCTAGATGTATGCATATATTTATGTTTTGCGTTTGAATGCAATACGCATACAACAAGGTCTCCCCCTATGTAAATAGTCAAGTGCAATGATATGAGAGAAGCATATGAACTGAAATAATCATTGCACAAGAACCTTATGTGATCTCTTAGAGATAATATAAGATAGGCATAAATCACATGAGGAAAATGTGAATGTGAGCTAAATAGATATGCAAGACTATGAATGATAATGTCATGACATAAAAAACATGCAAGGCATATGAAACATCATGACAAGATATAGCAAACTCACATAGTCTCACACATAAACGATAAGGTGGCTCACATCCACACGAGTACTGGAAAGGAAATAAAGTTAAAGTACCAGCAAGCCAACATAAACACACGAACAAGGTCTCAACGGCTTCCAACCTTAACCAGACAATCGATATCCTAGATAGAACTCTTCTCCCCCTTTGGCATCAAGACGCCAAAAAGGGAAAAGGCGATGCTAACGTCACTAAACAACCGGCGGGTGGCTCGAGGCATCATCCTCATCATCAAAGCGCCAGTTCTGCATAGGGAAGGAGTATTCAGAGAGCTGACTATCCTTGTCCTCTGGACCTGGCTGAGCTGGAATGCCTGACTGCTGGGCCTTCTTTGCCTTGTAGGCCCGCTGCTCCGCCTTGATGCGGTTACTGTCTCTGAGCTGCTTCTTCTGGATAGACTGACACATGTTGAACATGTTGCTGAGAGTCTTGAAGAGTGTCTTCTTCTCACGAACTGTGAAGGCAGCAGGAGCATCGGGACCAACAGGAGGACCCCTCTGACGAGGAACCCTAGCAGAGGAGGAGGCACCGGGAGTGTAGGTAGCACGGTCCTCGGGCCTTGGGTTGCGTCCAAGCTTGGGAGCAACATACGGAGCCGGAGCAGGAGGCCTCCAGTTGAGGTCACGCTTCAGAACACTGATAGGGTACACATGCCGAGGAATGTGGCGAGCAGGGCACACAGACTCAATCAGAGCCTGAATGAAGGGAGCATAAATCAGGGACTTCCTCAGACGGATACACTCACGAATCTCTAGGAACATAGTATCCAGAACATCCACCTTCCTGCAGTCCTTAACCATCAGAAAAATATCAAGCATCGAGGCACGCAGGTTATGAGTGTCACCTGCCTTCGGTGTGAGAGTGTACCGAAGGATGTGACGCAGTGTATCATAGGTGGGAAGTAGATCCTTGATAGAGCCAGTGACAAAGGACTTCTCCTGCTTATAAGCAAATGCAATCTCGTCCTTATTGCGGCCAAACTCAGACACCCTCTCAAAGTCAGGATGAGGCTCAGTGTAGAACTGGTATGGAATGATCTTAGCAAACTTGGCAAACGGGGCAGAGCAGACCGCAGTGCCAGTCATCCAACGCATAGTACGAGCATCATCATTATAGAAGTAGACAGTGGCATAGAACTGCATGACAAGATCCTCATTGTACTTGTACGAGAACTGACAGAACGGTATAAGGCTAAGCCTCCTAAGAGCATCATACTGAAGGGTTCGTTGCATAGAAAACAAAATTTTTCCTACGATTGCAACTGCCAAGATCACATCTAGGAGATAACTTGTAACGGTTTGAGAAGGACTCACCCTCGAAGACCAAAAAGCTTTAACGAGAACGATTCTCGTGGGTGATGTAGTCGATCACTTGCGGACCTCAAGGTCGTGATGAAGATGGGCGCCACAAACGGGCAGCGCCTCCGTAATCGGTCACACGTACGGATCAGCGACGACCTCCGCCCCTTGCTCCAGTTGGGCAGCGGAAGTAGTGGATCCTCGGGAACTCCAGCAGCACTACAACATAGTGGTGGTGGTGGTAGAGAAGATCTTGAGCAGGGCTTCGCCTAAGCACCGTACTCGTGAAACTGGATCAGCTAGCAAGGGGAGGAAGATGCCAACCAAAGGGCATATGAGAGATGGAGGAATTGGTGTGTAGAGGGGTCTCCACCCATCTATATATAGGAGGGGGAGGCAGCCCCCAAGGGGTAGCACGCCCCAAGAGGTTCCCCCACCTCTCCCCTCATCATGTGGGTGGACTCCCCACTCACAAAAACAAAGGGTCACACATTATTCCCATAACTTTCATAATTCTCCACTCAAAATTCCAAGAGTTTATCACATTAAAACACTTTTAATTATCTTGTTTAATGTCACTCAAATTAATGAACACTTCATTCAATGAGTACTTCATTGATGAACACTTCATTCAATGAACACATTAACAATTATCCCCTTGCACTATTTTGATATACCGAAACTATTCCAGCAGTTTTATCAAAACAGTCCATGTGCTGTCCAGTATATTCTCTGGCGTTCCGTATCCACTCAAACGCGTCAACGAATCCTTAAGTGTGTCACCCTACGGTTCGTGAATAAAATGGACATGACAGAGACTCTTCTCTGATCAATAATCATCAGCGGGATCTGGAGATCCATGATGACTCCCACTTACTCAACGATGAACTAGTGATCGTGTGAACCAAAACTCCGTAACCAATTCCTTTTGTCTCGCGATATTTTACTTGTCTGAGATCCGATCATTTGGTATCATCCATACCTAGTTCGATCTCGTTACCGACAAGTACTCTTTACTCGTTCCGTGATATAACATCCTCGTGAGCCAGTCACGTGCTTGCAAGCGATGTCAATGTGATATCACCGAGAGGGCCCAGAGTATATCTCTCCGTCATCTGGATGGACAAATCCCACTCTTGATCCACGAGCCTCAACTAACACTTTCCAAGTACCCAACGACACCTTTATAATCACCCTGTTACGGTGTGACGTTTGATGGAATCAAAGTACTCTTCCGGTGTCAGTGATTGACGTGATCTCATGGTCTAAGGATTAGAGTTACTTCGTGAGAGTTTGATACAGCAATAGAAACTTGATGACATGATCGTATTGCTATAACTACTGTGGGTGTATGTTCATCACATCATTCTCCAATGACATGACCTTGTTATTAACAACATCCAATGTTCATGATCAGGAAACCTTGATCATCCGTTAATCAACAAGCTAGTATAAAGAGAGGCATTACTAGGAACCTTTTCTCTGTTTATTAAACACACATGTATTAACGTTTCCGGTTAACACAATTATAGCATGAAAATAAACATTTATCATAAACATGGAATAAGATAATAACCACTTTATTATTGCCTCTCGGGCATATTCCCTTCAGTCTCCCACTTGCACTAGAGTCAATAATCTAGTTTGGTACTTGCGCATCCAACACCTATGGCATTCAGTTGTTATCCATACGCATTGCTAGTGGTAAACCTAATCTCCAGATCTGACACTTCAGGTCCGTGTGTATTTGCATTTCTTTGCGTCTCTACGCATCACTCATTCACTAATGAGATGGCATTGCATAAATTTGGTCCTCCGGTGAGACCTTAGTCCCTTGAGCTCAAAACATGTTGAATCTATTGTCGTACAATAGATCTTCATAGTATTAGCTCGCTTGGAACTACACCTAGTTTGTCAAACAAACTTCTTGACACAAATGCCCTCCTTTGCTGCTGCTAGAGCAGTCATATACTTAGCCTTTCCTTGTAGTATTCGTTATAATGTCTTAACTTTGGAACTCATCCAAATCCATTTGGAACTATTCCAAATCTATCATGGAACTTTCTTCCATTACATTTTGCCACCTTAACATACCGCCAAAATTGAGATAAATTTAGATTGTATCTTGCGACAAAACTAGTATCAATGTAACACTTTACAATGAACTATTGTCCAACATACATAATATATATTCTTAGTCCTTCCAAAGCACGTAAGGATATCTTTACTATTGTCCAATGATCATCTTATGAATCATTCTGGTATATGCTCATAACATTTAGAGCATAGGACATTCTTGGAATTGTACATATCATGGTGTACATGATTGATCAAATCATTCATGTGATTTTACTCACCAAGTGTCAAAACACTTGAATCTCGCTTCAACCTTTTCCATGCGGCAAGAACTTTTCTCGTCGTTTCCATATTGAACTTATTCAATATTTCATATATGTACTTCGGCCCAACCATATTAGCACCTCAATCTATCTATATAGACCATATTAGCCCAATATACTGCTTTTGCCCAAATCTTCCATTAAAATCAAATTTTCAATGAAACTTCACCCGTGTCAATAAAATATACATCATTTCCAATCAACAATATGTCTTCTACATAATGTATTAGAAATATGTCTCAGCGCTCCCACTTAATTTCTTGCAAAAGCAAGCATCTTCACCATCTCTGATGAAACTAAACGTTTTAACAATTTCATCATGATGAAGATTCCAACTCCGTGAATTCTTATTTCAACCATTGAAATTTGCATGCTATTTTAGCATCCTTTGAATTAACAGAACCCTTTGGACCGTGTCCTATACACGTCTTAGGTAACCATTCTATTAGAAGAACGTTGTTCTGTTTGTTCAACTACCATATACCAAAACTAGCATATGTAGTGGTTGCTACAATAATCCGTCCAGACTAAATATCGTTATGAAAGATCAAATCTTGTCATAGCCAACTCTTTGAACATAATCGTAAACCATTTTAACGATATGTCGAATATTTCATAGATGTGAGAACATCCACGTCTGTTTCTTTATAGATCCAAACACGGTATCTAGAGGGTCTTCCAAGTTCAGAAACTTGGTTTCTCGTGTATGGAACTATCACGGATTTTATAGCTTCTAGCCATTTTGACGGAGTCAGGGCCCATCATCGCTTCTTTGCATGTAGTCGGTCCATTATTATCAAATAACAATGATTCAATCTCAAATCTTACTATTTGATCGATTATCCGAACTACGCAGTTCAATAGGAACTTAGATCGCCGTGACCACAACCTTTGGGACACGGGAGCCAAGAGCATTGCGGCCGCTTCCGGGACACTTTCCGGCGCTGCGCCACTTAGCACATAAAGCTTAGGTTCAACAACCTAATCGAAGTTCTACTGTCCTCCCACTTAACTTTTCGCAAAAATTCCTTCTCAAGAAACTTGATGCTCTTAGCCACAAAAAAACTTTTGTCTTTAGTGTTCTGGAGGAATACCCAACGGTTACTTTGGGATAACCTACAAAGACGTACTTTATCCGACTTTGGTTGTAAACATTTTACATATGCCTTGCATACCAAAATTTAAGAAAAGACAAATTGGGTTTTATCCCATTCCATAACTTATATGGTGTCATTTCAACGGATCTCGATGGCGCTCTTTTCAGTGAAAAGCGGTAGTCTCTAAAGCTTAATCCTTAAAATATAATGGCAATTTTATAAATAACACCTTTGATCCTTACCATGTCAAACAAGGTTTGATTACATCTCTCGAACACTCCATACTCCTATGGTGTTTCGGGAAATGCAAGTTTTGGAACGATTCCTAAACTCTCAGGCATTTGCTAAACTTTTAACTCAAAAATCTTCTTTTATGATCCAATCATAAACTCTTATTTTCTCGTTACAATGATTTTCACTTCATCTTGAAATTTATTTGAACATTTTCAAACATTTCATACTTCTTCCTTATCAAGTAAATATACACATATATTCACTCAAATCCTCGGTTAAAGTATATGAAGTTATAAGACCCACCACACACGGCTACACATAATGAACTATACACATCAACATGTATAATGTCCAATAAGTTAGTCGCCCGTCCTTCTTTGGCCTATGAACGGAGTTTCAATCATTTCTAGGAAATTCTTACAAGCGTCAGTTGATTCAAAATCAAAAGACTCCAAAATTCCACCAACATGGAGTTTCTTCATGTTATCTTTCCAATATGATTTAAACGGTGTTTCAATCATCTCTAGAAATTTCTCACAACCGTCAATTGATTCAAAATCAAAAGACTCCAAAATTCCATCACCATGGAGTTTCTTCATGTGTTTCTTTCCAATATGATTCAAACGGTGGTGTCACTCATAAGTGATCTTCTAATCATTTGTCTTGCGACATGTTTAGCATCAGTTATTATGGATGTGATTTCTCCAACAAGATTTATAGAGTTCATCCATCTTCTATGAATATGGTGATAATTTGAACAACTATTGTTCGTATAACACCAGAACAGAATAAAAATTATTCAAATAAATCTTGAAGGCTAGGTTTAATTCCAACGATAAACACAATAACACTTTATTTTGTTCTTGATGAGAATCATCCCATATTCATTTGCTAGTTACTCAGGCCATTGCAACTCTTGTATTGCGTTGTTCCGTATGACACTTCATACCAACCAATCAGTATCCAATACTCAAGAATCACACTGTTTAACAACCAATGAATATACCCATAACATGTATATCATCTATATACCCGAGCTGGACATTTCCAGTCTTTTCCTTTTTCTTTTCGCCAAAATATTTTTCAGATCCTCTTTCAGCAATTCCTTTCCTTTTTAGAAGAATTTATCAACATCACTTGTGGCACCATTCATATGACACATAATCCAAAGTGTGTTAGTCAAATACTAACACCCTTTGATTCTCACTTTGATGTAGATCACCGTCATCAAATGTTTGGTGTTCTTCCAAATTCCATTCTTTAGTAATCTTATAGTGTAGTAAACATTTTACCTACATCTTCCATTCATCCTATCATGACAACTTTCATGACAGAACTACCATAGCTCATAGGGACAAACTGTGAGTACAATATTAGTTCCCAAAACCTTTTTAGGAGATTAGGACACATAGTGTCTCCAACCTTCACAAATTCTCATACAATATGAGAACATGTTTCTCACTAAATTTTACTCTATCACATTGCAACTAAACATTGTTTCAGATATCGCTATATCTTCCACACATGATAGTTTCTGAAACAATCATTTCAGCTCCTAGATAACCTTGATAATAACAAACAACATTTGAATATCAAGGATCATGGAGGCAAGTGTGATACTTAGACACTAACACTGGAATTGTTACTCTCGATTTAATACACATTATTAAACTTCATGGAGCAAGCAAGGTTTGCTAAAGTTTGCAATAAGACTTTAAACTTTAGATTGACACTCAAACAATACGGTACCAGTCCGTAAAGTTAAATATCCAGAATTCTATAGTTTTATTATCTCAATTATAGCTAAGCGCAAAGGTAGTAAACAAATGCCAATGACTACAACGAACTATGCAAATTCACTTTGATTTAGTTCATGATAAAATGAGTTCATCTAACTCCCACTCAAAAACAACATCCCTCGAGTCGTCTTTGGTGATTACACGAACCAAATTCACTACACCACGACCGATCATCACGTGAGGCAGTGTAGCTGCAATGGCGAGCATCTCAATATGGTTCATCATATCATCCATATGACTCGTGCTTAACCTTTCGGTCCATGTTCCGAGGCCATGTCTGTACATGCTAGGCTCGCCAAGTAGAACCTTAGTATTTGCATGTGTTTCAAGGCCATGTCTGTACATGCTAGGCTTGAAAACACCCGTTGTATGCGAACGTAGAGTCTATCACACCCGATCATCACGTGGTGTCTCGAAACGACGAACTTTCTTAACGGTGCATACTAAGGAAGAACATATAATTATCTTGATATTAAGTGAGAGGGATCATCTTATAATGCTACCGAAGCGATCATGATCGTAACTAAGCAAAATAAGATGCATAAAAGGATAAACATCACATGCATGGATAATGTGATATGATATGGTCCTTCTCGCATTAGATCTCCATCTTGTGCGTCTTGGTATGATCTCCATCATGCCGCCGGCACGGCACCAAGGTCCATGGCGCCACCACCATGGCCGTCCTTCTCCATTACAATATATCTCATGGATATATCTACAACACGCAGGCCTTAAAAAGGAAAAACACAACCATATGGCTCCTGCCGGTTGTTTACAATAAATCTCATTTCATACAACAATTTTGTAACAATGACCATATCACATCACATGCCCTGCAAAAACAAGTTAGACGCTTCTAAATTATCTTTGCAAATTTTACGTGGTTTTGGGCTTCCTAGGAAAGAACCGATCTTACCTACGGACAAGAACCACAACGTTGATTCGCTAGTTGTTTCTTTTCGTCCCTTTCCAGGGCCCTCCGTTGCAAATGCCATATCACTAATGTTAGAGAAACTGACACCCCCAAAGCCACTTTATACGGTACAAGCCGTATGTCAAGCGTGACACGCAATCTGCGCTTAGGGCCGCTTCAATCCAACATTGCCGCAATATGAACAAGTGCACAAAAGAGGGTAACAACTAGAGGATCAACGCCCACATCTCTATGTGTTCTAACCGTACAAAGCATCTACGCATAAACTTGGCTCTGATACCACTGAAGGGTTCGTTGCATAGAAAACAAAATTTTTCCTACGATTGCAACTGCCAAGATCACATCTAGGAGATAACTTGTAACGGTTTGAGAAGGACTCACCCTCGAAGACCAAAAAGCTTTAACGAGAACGATTCTCGTGGGTGATGTAGTCGATCACTTGCGGACCTCAAGGTCGTGATGAAGATGGGCGCCACAAACGGGCAGCGCCTCCGTAATCGGTCACACGTACGGATCAGCGACGACCTCCGCCCCTTGCTCCAGTTGGGCAGCGGAAGTAGTGGATCCTCGGGAACTCCAGCAGCACTACAACATAGTGGTGGTGGTGGTAGAGAAGATCTTGAGCAGGGCTTCGCCTAAGCACCGTACTCGTGAAACTGGATCAGCTAGCAAGGGGAGGAAGATGCCAACCAAAGGGCATATGAGAGATGGAGGAATTGGTGTGTAGAGGGGTCTCCACCCATCTATATATAGGAGGGGGAGGCAGCCCCCAAGGGGTAGCACGCCCCAAGAGGTTCCCCCACCTCTCCCCTCATCATGTGGGTGGACTCCCCACTCACAAAAACAAAGGGTCACACATTATTCCCATAACTTTCATAATTCTCCACTCAAAATTCCAAGAGTTTATCACATTAAAACACTTTTAATTATCTTGTTTAATGTCACTCAAATTAATGAACACTTCATTCAATGAGTACTTCATTGATGAACACTTCATTCAATGAACACATTAACAATTATCCCCTTGCACTATTTTGATATACCGAAACTATTCCAGCAGTTTTATCAAAACAGTCCATGTGCTGTCCAGTATATTCTCTGGCGTTCCGTATCCACTCAAACGCGTCAACGAATCCTTAAGTGTGTCACCCTACGGTTCGTGAATAAAATGGACATGACAGAGACTCTTCTCTGATCAATAATCATCAGCGGGATCTGGAGATCCATGATGACTCCCACTTACTCAACGATGAACTAGTGATCGTGTGAACCAAAACTCCGTAACCAATTCCTTTTGTCTCGCGATATTTTACTTGTCTGAGATCCGATCATTTGGTATCATCCATACCTAGTTCGATCTCGTTACCGACAAGTACTCTTTACTCGTTCCGTGATATAACATCCTCGTGAGCCAGTCACGTGCTTGCAAGCGATGTCAATGTGATATCACCGAGAGGGCCCAGAGTATATCTCTCCGTCATCTGGATGGACAAATCCCACTCTTGATCCACGAGCCTCAACTAACACTTTCCAAGTACCCAACGACACCTTTATAATCACCCTGTTACGGTGTGACGTTTGATGGAATCAAAGTACTCTTCCGGTGTCAGTGATTGACGTGATCTCATGGTCTAAGGATTAGAGTTACTTCGTGAGAGTTTGATACAGCAATAGAAACTTGATGACATGATCGTATTGCTATAACTACTGTGGGTGTATGTTCATCACATCATTCTCCAATGACATGACCTTGTTATTAACAACATCCAATGTTCATGATCAGGAAACCTTGATCATCCGTTAATCAACAAGCTAGTATAAAGAGAGGCATTACTAGGAACCTTTTCTCTGTTTATTAAACACACATGTATTAACGTTTCCGGTTAACACAATTATAGCATGAAAATAAACATTTATCATAAACATGGAATAAGATAATAACCACTTTATTATTGCCTCTCGGGCATATTCCCTTCACATACACACCGGGATAAATATGAGCATTGTCCCTCAAGTGCTCCACATCGACCTGCTTGTGGGGAGCAAACTTCTTCTGCTTAGCCATCATCAACTCATTGAAAATTCGGGCCTGAAACACATTGCGGAATCTTGGATCTGCTCCGAGCGCAGTGGCAGCAACATAGAGGTTCTGGTCACGAAAAGCCCAGTACTCTGGTTGAGACCACTCACTGACCGGTATGTTAGACACATCCCGGCCACCTGGAAGGGGATGCTCACCAGGACTCGAGCTCTCCTCATCATCATCTTCATCTTCCTCAACAAACCCAGTCTCCTGAGATGCCACAGCGGTCTCATGAGCAGTAGGCTGATATGCACCCTCAGAATCAGACTCCTCATCGCTGGAATCAGTCTCAACGGGTGCTCTGGCAGTGGCGAGGCGGCGGGGACGGCCACCACCACGAGAACCCTCCTCCTGTCCCTGACCAGCTGGCGGCAGAAACTCATCATCTCCTGCCTTTTGACGCTTGCGACGAACGAACACCTGCCGGTTTGGGGACTCTACAAACGAAAGGCAAGAAGTTGTGCAAATGCTCAGTGAAAATGAAACGAGGACGATGAATCAGATGCATATCAAGGTTGTCTCTGCCTGAAAGGCCCGTGCGCACGGGGGTCCCGTGCGCACGGTACACCACGTGGGCACGGGGGCCCGTGTGCACGGGGTCTTGATCCCGTGGGCACGGGGTCCTCCCAGCCGCCGCTCAAACCTCGCGAGGAGGGGAGGGGCGGGCTGGGGAGGTTCCCCCTAGGCCGAGACTACCCTAGATCTGCATCTACTCCACACACAATCGGATCCCATCTACATGGAGCACAAAGAGCACCTCTCCTAGGGTTTTGAGGACCAAAATGAAGGAGGAGAGGAAGAGTGACCAACCTGGGTCATCCATGGTGTCCAATGAAGGGGGGAATCCGTGCCTTTGGCCGGGAGATGGCCGGAGGAGGCAAGATGGCGACGGCGGCGGCGACCCTGAAGAAGACAGAAGCGTGGGGGGATAATGAGGAGGGGTAACTCCCTCTCCACTCCGCGCCCTAGTCATATGGGTGCCAACCGCATAACCCCGTGCGCACGGTACACCCTGTGCACACGGGTTCCTCAGAAGGTTTCGTCAGTTTTGACAAGGAGGGGAGGGGCTGGGGGTGACCCCTTACCTCGTCCCTAAATGTCAAGCTGAACCAATACAAAATTGAGGAACATCGCACTAGAACGTCTATGCTATGGAGGTGTGAGTGGAGAGCATTTGAACGGAAATGATAACAGAGAATGTCTTATGAGATAAGAGTGGAATAGGATAGGGAAACTAAGGTCAAGGGACACTATTCCTATCCGGGGGAAGACACCAAGAGTCTAAACGACTCAAAAAACAAACAACGCTATAACGCGGAAAAAGGCGGTGACCCGAGAGTCACCATGTTTGAGCAATTGTGGTACGGAACCGCGAAGATTTTAACCTTGGGCCCGTCTCCACTACTCATCTTTGAAGCACAAGTGCCATCTATAAATGGCGGATGTGAAAGATTTTGATCAATTTATGCACAAGTAGGGTTATGTCGGAATCATTGAGAGAATTCTACTCCCCCTACTTATGTGCCTACATCTAAGCAAGATATAGAAAAGTTAGTGTGTGTATGCAAGATCATCAACCCATGTTACTAAGATCCACGATATTTAGCTCATGCCTTAACTCACGGAACCTTGCTTCATCAAGTGGCTTCGTGAAAATATCCGCAAGTTGCTTCTCGGTGCCCACATGAAAGAGCTCAATGTCTTCTCGTGCCACATGATCCCGAAGAAAATGATGACGAATATCAATATGCTTGGTTCGGCTATGTTGCACGGGATTATCCGCAATCTTGATTGCACTTTCATTGTCACATAATAGAGGCACTTTGTCAAATTTGACACCATAATCCATCAAAGTTTGCCTCATCCATAATAATTGGGCACAACAACTTCCCGCGGCAATGTACTCGGCTTCGGCGGTTGATAGAGAAACACAATTTTGCTTCTTGGAGGACCAACTCACTAAGGACCTCCCGAGGAATTGACATGAGCCGGATGTGGACTTACGATCCACCTTGTCACCGGCCCAATCCGAATCCGAATATCCCACTAGCTTGAAGGAAGATCCTTTGGGATACCAAAGTCCCAAGTTTGGGGTACGAACCAAGTATCGAAGGATCCGTTTCACTGCCATATAGTGGCTTTCTTTGGCGGCGGATTGAAATCTTGCACACATACACACACTTAACATAATATCCGGCCTAGATGCACAAAGGTAAAGCAAAGAACCGATCATAGAGCGGTATACCTTTTGATCCACATCTTTACCATTGGGATCTAGATCGAGTTGGCCATTGGTTGGCATTGGAGTCTTCATCGGCTTGGCATCCACCATATCGAAACGCTTGAGCATGTCTTGAATATATTTTTCTTGGTTAATGAAAGTCCCTCCCCTTAATTGCTTGACTTGAAATCCGAGGAAGAACTTCAACTCACCCATCATAGACATGGCAAACTCCTTGGTCATGAGATTTTGAAACTCAACATTGCAAGCATGATTAGTAGACCCAAAGATAATGTCATCAACATATATTTGGCATACAAATAAATCTCCTTTTACTCTCTTGGTAAAGAGAGTGGTATCTATCAACCCCATCTCGAACCCTTTCTCGTTTAAAAACGTCGTAAGGTGATCATACCAAGCACGAGGTGCTTGCTTAAGACCATACAAAGCCTTATGAAGTTGATAAACGTGATTGGGGCGTTCGGGGTCTTCAAAACCGGGAGGTTGCTTAACATACACCAATTCACTTAAAGGACCATTTAGAAACGCACTCTTAACATCCATTTGATATAATTTAAAGTCATGATGAGCAGCATAAGCAAGTAAGATACGAATGGACTCAAGACGGGCAACGGGGGCAAAGGTTTCACCAAAATCCAAACCTTCGATTTGGGTGAACCCTTGTGCCACTAACCTTGCCTTGTTACGAGTGACTTGTCCATGCTCATCTTGCTTGTTCTTGAAAACCCATTTGGTCCCAATGACATTATGATTTTCCTTGGGCCTTGCAACAAGTGACCACACCTTGTTGCGGGAGAAATTGTTGAGTTCCTCATGCATAGCTTCTACCCAATCCGGATCATCAAGCGCTTCTTCTACCTTAAGGGGCTCAATACAAGAGACAAACGAGTGATGTTCACAAAAGTTTGCCAAACGTTTACGAGTAGTTAGCCCTTTTGAGATGCTTCCAAGGATGTTGTCGGTGGAGTGTTGAAGCATTTGAAGTCTCAAAGCCGCTTTTTGTCTCTTCTTTTCAAGTTCTTCACTTGGTTGAATTCTTCGTGGAGAAACCCGAACTTGCTTTTTCTTAGCTTGTGGAGAGACAGCTTCTTGAACTTGATCTTGATCACTTGTATGAGCTTGATCTTGGGCCTCAATTATAGGTTCATCATCATTTGATTGAGCTTGCCCTTGATCTTGCTCGGTAGCTTGAGGGACCTCTTCTTGCTCTTGGATAGGTGCTTGTGCTCCCGAAACGTCTTGCTCTTGTGGTGGAGGTGATGACTTCCCTTGAGGAGAAACCTCAAGAGGGGCTCTTACCCCTTCTTCGATTACATGGACTTGGGGTGTTTCTTGTGGAAGAATGTGGCCTATCACCATGGTCCTTATAACTTGAGAAGGAGCCTCATCACCTACAACACTTGGAACAATATGTTTGGCTTGGGAGCCGTTATCCTCATCAAACTCCACAGTCGATGTCTCCTCAATACATCCGGTGGATTTATTGAGAACACGATACGCATGGGAGTTTGAGGCATATCCAACAAATATTCCCTCATATGTTTTTGCTTCGAATTTAGCTAATCGGGTTTTCTTGTTGAGAATGAAACACTTACAACCGAAAACACGGAAGTACTTGACATTTGGCTTCTTCCCGATTAGGAGTTCATAAGGTGTCTTGTTCTTGAGCTTGCGGAGATATAGCCTATTAGAGGCATGACACGCGGTGTTGATGGCTTTGGCCCAAAGCTTGTATGGAGACTTGTACTCATCAAGCATTGTCCTTGCCATCTCAATAAGAGTCCTATTCTTCCTCTCCGCAACACCATTTTGTTGAGGAGTATAGGCCGCGGAATATTGATGTTTGATCCCCTCATCACTCAAAAACTCATCCATTGTATAATTCTTGAACTCGGTACCATTGTCACTTCGAATAGCCATAATCTCACATTGGTGTTGACGTTGAGCTTCTTTTGCAAATGATATAAAGGTCTCTTAAGTCTCATCTTTGGTCTTGAGAAAGAAAATCCATGTATATCTTGTATAGTCGTCGACAATGACAAGGCAATACCTCCTCCCACCCAAACTATCATAGGATGGAGGCCCAAAGAGATCCAAATGAAGGAGCTCAAGAGTCCTCGTCGATGTGATGATAGTCTTTATCTTGTGTTGCTTCTAATGTTGCTTTCCAGCAATGCAAGCACTACAAACACGATCTTTGGCAAAGGAAACATCGCTTAGTCCAATAATGTGCTCCCCCTTTATAAGGGATTGTAGATTTCTCATACCGACGTGGGCTAGTCTACGGTGCCATAACCACCCCACGTCGGCCTTGGCCATTAGGCATGTTTTTAGGTGAGTGCTCTCTTTCGAGAAATCAACCACGTAAAGGTTACCTTCAACATGCCCAACAAAGACCACTTTGAGAGTATCCCTTTTAAAGACGGTCACATGAAATTCACTAAAAAGCGAGTCATATCCGGCACGAGCCAATTGGATAGTGGAAAGTAGATTGTAGTGAAGGGATTCGACAAGCATGACATTCTTGAGTGAAGAATCACTCGAGATGACAAACTTCCCTAATCCCAATACCTTGCCCTTGCTATTGTCGCCAAAGGAGATGTCCGAGGATGACTTGAGCGAATCAACGAAATCCACGAGCATATCCTTTCCTCCGGTCATATGATTGGTGCAACCACTATCAATCACCCATTGTGTCCCACCGGAGGCATAGTCCTGCAACAATCAAGCTTTGTTTTTAGGTCCCCATTTTTCAATGGGTCCTAGAGAGTTAGCAACAAGGGTCTTAGGAACCCAAATAGTCCATGCATAATCATCATAATTAGTGCCGACAAATTTAGCAAAAGTATATCCATCATTCCTTCTCATAAGGACATAAGATGGGTTGTTCATGCCGGCATAATTAGAAGAGGGAGCCACTTCCTTTGAAATGACTTCCTCTCCAACCTTCTCCTTCCCTTTCTCCTTCTCCTTGTGCCCTTCTTGCACAAATGTGATTTGTTGTTGAGGAGGAGTTGCTTGGTGCTTCTTCTTCTTGTTCTTCTTCTTCTTGTGCTTGTTCTTCTTCTTCTTTTGAGAGGGATCAAAACCGATTCCCTCTTTGGCCACACATTCCTTTTGATTGCTCAAAAGTTCATTCAAGTTCTTTTCGCCTTGGATACAAGACACAAGACCTTTCTCAAGTTGCTCTTTCAACTTTTTGTTCTCAACAAGTAGTGATGCATAATCAATGGAGTTAGAAGCACATGCATCATTAGGAGAGAAAGTAGCAAGAGTTTTAAGAGTGGAAGCCTTAAGTTGGTTGTAAGACTCGGTGAGAGTTATAAGCTCCCCTTTTATGAGCTTGTGGCTCTTTTCAAGGAGTTTATACTCCTCACCGAGTTCACCATGATCAACTTTAAGCTTAGCAATTTTATCCATGAGATCATGCTTAATTTCAAGAGAGAGTTCTAGAGCATCATTGACTTTAACAAAATCTATCTCATTTGAAGTGATGGTTTCCTCAAGTGAGGCTTTCATGTTTTAAGGAGATTTTGCTCAAGGAGATCATTTCTCTCCTTTTCCTCCATTAAGAGGGTTTCCACATTTCCGATGTAGTCATCACGTTCGGTGAGTGACCTCATCATGTTGAGGAAACGAGCAAGGGATTCTCCCTTAAGTGTCTTCATGAAAGCCAACGAGGCTTCCTCACTATAATCGACACCATCATCATCACACTCGTTATCCGACTCTTCTTGCAAAGAGTTGGTAGTGTTAGATGATGACATAGAGTTGATAGACTTTGATATTACCTCTTTTTCCATGAGGCATCGGTGGACGATGGTCTTGTTCTCGTTGGGGGAGTCGAAGAGGCTTGATGAGGTGGAGGAGGACTTGGAGCGCATGGCAATAGCGGCCATGCCCTTGTGCTCATCTTCATCACCGTCTTCTTCATCCTCGGAGATGTACTCTTCATGAACAAGAGCCTTGTCGCCACGTCTCTTGGCAAACTTGTTGAATCTCTTCTTCTTGAGAATAAGCTTCTCGGATTTCTCTTCTCTTCTTTCATATGGACAGTCCGCAACAAAATGCTTTGGACTATCGCAATTGTAGCACTTTCTTCTTCCAAAGGTTTTGCCCTTGAGATGATTACTTCCTTTGTTTCCCAGAGTCCCCATGGTGCCCACATATTTTCGGACAAGGAGGGCCACATCTTCTTCAAAGTCTTCGGCCGGGCACGAGGGACCATCTTCTTCTTCACAATATTCTTCCACTTCTTCCACCTCCACCATCTTGGAGGGGGAAGCCACCTTCTTGGCCTTCAAGGCGAGGTTGTTGGAGCTATTGATCCCATAGACAAGGTCATGGGTTTGCTTGGACTTGGTCTTCAACAAAGACTTGGTGGTGAAGGATGACACAATTTGATTTGGTGTCAATTGGTCAAAATCCATGCGTTGGTAAATCATGGTGACCATGGTTTCATCCGTGAGAATCATGGCGCACAAGAATCTGTCCTTGATGAAATTGTCATCGGCCCATGTGCAACCATAGTTCCTTAGATCCAACACAATGGATTTGAGCCTACGGAAAGCTTGATCCGCAGTCTCACCTTCCTTCCTCACGAACATGTTAACCTCTGTCTTGAGAAGGGCCAGACGAGATCTCTGCACACTTGCGTCTCCTTCAAAGATTTCCCCAAGGGTATTCCAAATTTCCTTGGCCGACTTCAATAGAGCAATGGAGTCTCGGTAGTCATCCGGCACGGCCTTCCGGAGCATGTGACAGGCAGTGTCATTGAGTTGTTCATCAACCTCTTCTCTTGGAGATAAGCTTGACGGATCCTCGGGACGATAGCCTCTCAAGATGATCCACCACAATTGAGTGGAGGCACTCCGGACATGGGACTCCATAGCTAGCTTCCATTTACCAAACGAGTCAGGATTCAAGAGGGGGGGGGGGTCCCCAGTATGATTAATATGCGGCATAGGAATATGAGGACGAGCATATGAAGGAGCAGAAGCATTGTATGACGGTGCAATAGGACGTGGTGGTGGTGGTGGTGTCTCCCTCACTCCATCAACATCCAAAGTGGTGTCTGGACAAAATGTTGATGAGGTAGAGGGAGCTTGTGAGATAGAAGCAAGCTTCTTATCGACCTCTTCACGAACCAAGGCCTTCATCGAATTTTCCATGGAGCTTTTGAAAGACTCCATGAAAGAGGCGAATTCGGTCATGGTTAGTGAGGTGGCGGAGCTAGGTCCACCACCCTCTTGGTGTGTTGTTTGTGGGACGGGTGGGTTAGTAATGGGTGCACCATGTGCACTCGGTACTCCCCCATCCGTGGGAAGGGTATCACCTTGATCCCCTAGATTGACCATATTCTCTTAGGCGGTTAAGCCCTTAATAAGAGACCAAGGCTCTGATACCAATTGAAAGGATCGATACGGTCAACTAGAGGGGGGGGGGGTGAATAGGTGACTAACAAATTTAAGCTTTATTACCAAATTTTAGGGTTAGGCGGATTAAAACAATTCTCTAGATGTGAACTAGATGAAATAACCCTAGGTGGCAAGCAAGCTTAAATCAAGTATGCTAGGCAACAAATACGATAGCAAGCCAACAAGCATACAAGGTTAGAACAAGTAAAGGGCGGAAAGGATAAACCACAAGTGAAGAGGAGACGCGGTGATTTGTTTGACCGAAGTTCACACTCTTTTGAGGGAGTGCTAATCTCCGTTGGAGCGGTGCTCAAGATTGAGAACGCTACAACAACGTAGCTCACCGTATTCTCCCCTTTCGAGTCACCCCCAACGGATGAGCCTCGAATCCACTCGGGGTTGGTCTTGAAGGCGACCACCACACCTTTACAGACTTCCCGGAGCACACAGCAAGGAAGCTTCCGGGACGGACACCTAGCCGCCTAGGAGCCAAAGCTCCAAGAGTAACAAGTCAACGGTGAAGAAATCTTGCGGGGAACACAAATCGGTTTGGTGGAAGTGTAGATCGGGCCTTGCTCTCCCAAATCCCAAAGTATCAACAAGTTTGGTTGGAGGAGATGGGAGTATTGAGCAAAATAGAGTTCATGGAGTGGAGGCTCAAGCAAGGGAAAAGGATTAGGGCTGGAGGAAGAAGAAGGGGGGCTTATATAGTGGAGAGAGCTGTGAGGGGGCATCTAGCCGTTGGAGGCCCGTGCGCACGGGCTAAGTGAGCCCCGTGCGCACGGGCTACTCAGAGAGGCTCGGGGTACCCCGTGCGCACGGGGGTCAGAGACCCCGTGCGCACGGGCTACTCAGTGAGCCTCTGGGTACCCCGTGCGCACGGGGGTCAGAGACCCCGTGCACACGGGGTGACCAGAGACAAACTGGTCCACCTCACAATGAGCCCATGCAATCGCACACTTTTCGGCACTTCTTCCAGATGGGTTTGGGATGAAATATTTGGACATGGAAAATGTGTTCCCACACATACTCAATCTCGTTGACCCCTCTTTATAGTGCGGTGATCCTACGACTCAAATCAAACCGAAAGAATCCTTCGAGTCATCAGGTGAACACCACGCCTTTTATCTTTTTGAATCGGGGCCAATCATCCTCCAAAATTAATAACCCACCACGGGACCTATGACCTGAGATAAATCTTTAACACCCGTCATTAGTCCCACTAACCACATTGTCATTACACCAAAACACCATTTAGGAGTAAATGCACTTTCACTTTGGTTCCGACATTTTCTGCCAAGTCCAGCTTTGCTCCCCCAAAAGAATTGTCTAATTATCTTGTCTAGGTGCTCACATAAGCCCCTCGGCAACTTAAAACAAGACATAGAAAAAACTGGGACTTCTTGAGAAACTGATTTAATCAGGATTTCCTTGCCGGCAGCGGAGATGGTTCTCTCGATCCATCCTTTCACCTTGCCCCAAACCCTATCTTTAAGATATTTGAAAGTTTCAGCTTTAGAAGATCCAATGTCCGACGACATCCCAAGATACCTTTCATTAAGCGTCTCGTTTTGGACATTAAGCTCATCTTTAACATCTTGACGGGTACTCTCCAGGCAACCTTTACTGGAAAAAATGGAAGATTTAGCCATATTAACCCTTTGTCCTGAAGCTTGACAATATGACTGAAGCAGGTTTGACACCTCCATAACACCTTCACTACTAGCTTTGAAAAACAGCAGGCTATCATCGGCAAACAAAAGATGATTAACCGGAGGTGCCGTAGGTGCCAGACGGATTCCACCCAAATGCGATGACTGACTTCTGGATTTTAAGAGGCCCGAAAGGCCCTCTGCTGCCAACAAAAAAAGGTAAGGTGATATCAGATCTCCCTGCCTAATCCCCCTCGAGGGTTTGAAGTCTTTCAGTTTCTTCCCATTGAACATAACCGAAAAAGAGACTGATTTTAACATAGCCATAACCCTGTGTACCCAAACATCATTGAAACCAAGCTTAAGCATGACAGCTTCCAGATAATCCCACTCAACTCTGTCATAGGCCTTCGTCATATAAAGTTTCAGGGCACAGTGACGGTGCTTAACAGCTTTGTTCCTCTTCATGAAATGCAAACACTCGTAAGAAACAATGATATTATCCGTGATGTGTCTCCCGGGAACAAAAGAAGATTGCTCCGGAGAGATAATATCTGGAAGGATAAGGTTTAAATGGTTAGCAACAACCTTCGACGCAATTTTATATAGAACATTGCAAAGACTAATAGGTCGAAACCGTGATAGCAACATAGGGCTCTTGATCTTTGGGATTAAGACTAGGAAGGTGTTGTTAATGCATTCAGCACTCTCCTTCCCCTCCACTATATTGATCACAATTTTGGTTACTTCCTCACCACAAACACTCCAATGTTTCTGGAAAAAGTGCGCCGGAAAACCATCGGGGCCCGGGGACTTTGATGGTGCCATCTGAAAAAGCGCAACTTTCACCTCCTTAGCCGAATAAGGTGCAAGCAGTGCTTCATTCATCTCCCTGGAAACCTTGGGAGGGATCACATCTAGGACCTCATTCATATTGCTTACTCCTTCGGAAGTGAAAAGCTCAATATAGAATTCTGTCGTCATATTCTCAAGCTCCTCAATATCAGTTATGATGTCACCGTTCCCAGCCTGCAAGGACTTAATCAGATTCTTTCGTCTCCTCATCGATGCCCTGATGTGGAAGAACTTGGTATTCCGGTCTCCTCCCACCAGCCACTGAACTCTCGACTTTTGTCTCCAGAGAATCTCTTCTCGGTGGTAGAGCTCCACCAAAACATCTGTAATTTTTATTTCCCGTTGAGACGGACCAGATCTGCCCGGGACTGCCCGCAGTATTTCCAGCTCACACTCGAGCTTCCTAATTTCCGCCCGGACATTACCGAAAGTGCAACGATCCCAGGACGCCAAGTTGTCAGATAGATCATGGAGCTTCTGCCTTAAGTTATCAACTGAATCTCCAGGAGCTGATGAACTCCACCCTCGCTTGATGAATTCTTTTAGATCTGGGTGCTCCTCCCAGCACACCTCATACCTGAAGGGTTTTACAAACCTGGGAGGCTGGATTCCGTCCATAAGTTTTGCAAGAATCGATACATGATCAGAATCCGCTGCAACTTGGTGCTCCAAAGTCGCTGAAGGGAACAACAGAGACCATGCTGGATCAGCTAGGGAACGATCTAGTCTGACCCTGGTATACGACCCACCCGTAACTCGTTTTTCAAAAGTCCATTTATGCCCTACGAAACCCAAATCCGTAAGTCCGCAAACATCCATCGCATCGCGAAAACCGTCAAGCTAAGATTGACTACGCTGTCCAACTCCCTCATATTCAGAGTGTGAAAGAACCTCATTAAAATCACCAATAACCAGCCAAGGATCACCTGACTGGACTGCCAAAGATTTGAGAGCATCCCAGGTTTTGTATCTCCCAGGAACCTGAGCTTCACCATACACACATGTCAGACGCCACTGTGCAGGCCCAAGATCATTGACAACCACATCAATAAAGTATCTCGAGTGACTCTCAATTTTCAGATTCACATCATCATTCCAATACATCACTAGACCACCACTTCTCCCCGAGCTGCCCACTGCAAAAGCATTGGAGAATCCCAAAGTAGAATCTAATAACTCAGCACGTGTTTTCTGAAGTTGTGTTTCCACTAAGCATAACACGGCCGGGGCATGTTTGCTCGCTCGATCGCGAACCTCTCGTACTGTCGCCGGTTTACCCAGCCCTCGACAGTTCCAACATAGGATATTCATTGATCCCGGCGGTCTCCCCCGAGGGGAGCCGCCGATATATCATTAATGTGTGTATCACCAACAAACTCTGCACTTCCACCCCCCTTAAATTTCTTCTTGTTCTCATTCTTTTGAGGAGTATTTTGGGGATCACCTTCAGAAGAGGCCTCTTCAAACTTATCCACCATCATTGCAACAAAAGTAGTTTTATCTGGAGGCACTAGAGCCAACTGATTATCAGTAGCAGCCGGTTCATCATTCTTCTCCGGATCAGAAGATACAACATCTGCTGCCATTCTTTTACCCAAGAGGTTGTCATCCGAACGCACGTCTTGTAACATAGCTGCATCAAACTTCCCCATAAAGTTCTTCGGGTCCCCCGGAGCTTGGAAAGAAGCATTGGAGCGCCATGAGATAGGGACCATAGTCCCCTGTCCCCTCCCAGAAATCGGTGGATTTCCACCCTCAAAACCTTCCTGAGCTCTACCCCTGGGGAAATCAGGGCAATTGTTGCCCTGTCCATCAGCCCAAAAATTTCCTCGAGCTCTTGAACCATCTGTTGGGGTTCGTAGCAGAAAACACAATTTTTTTCTAACTAGCGTTCCCATAACCCAAGATCTAGCTAGCCGTATTACCGTAACGGAAAGTAGTGCGGAAATAACATACCTCGGGGTGTAGTCCGTTGCGCGGGAAACGTTCCCGCAAACGTGGTTGATGTAGCCGATCAAGTTTCACAGCCCCCTGGCTGTGTTGAGCACCCAGATGGGTGTAGTGCCACACGTGTAGCACCTCGTAGTACTCGCACACATACGAGCCTCGATGACGACCTCCGTTCTCCGATCCAGCGAAGGTGGCGGAAGCAGACCTCCGGACGGAGCTTCGGCAGCACGACGGCCTCCGATTCTAGCAGAGAAGCCTCAATTGCACTATAGGTTCACACTAGGGAGCCCACCGTGAAAGAGACAAGGGAGGGGAGAAGACCTGAGAAAACCGATCTCAATTCAGAGTAATATTTAATTTCTCATGAATTTCTGTGTATTAAATATGTGCACCCTGCCCATCTATATATAGGCAGAGGGGAGGGAGTCAACCCCTCTCCCTTAGCAATGTGGGACTAAAGTCCCTTTGCTAAGGGGGTGGCCGACCAAGGGGGGGGAGGGGGCGCACCCCTCATGGGCCCTAGGGCCCATGGCGCCTCCCCCCTCTTTCCTTTTTCTTTTTTCCCTTTTATTTCCCCTAATGGGCCTTTTTCTCCGCTAAGGCCCATTGCACATATTAATTAGAAATAAAATGATTTTAATTATTAATTCAATTAATTAATAACTAAAAAATAATATTCCATCTCCCTGTGTTCCGGAACACCTTTCGGTTCACTCCGAACTTGTTCGGTTCAACACGGTACTTCTCCGATGTCGTTTCCTTTATTCTCTGGTTACTCCGATGGTTCCGAAAAGGTCTCCGATTTCATCGAGCCCTTAAGTGTGTTACCATACGGTCCGAGAACACTCCAGTCATGACCGAGATGAGGCTACGGTCAATGATCATCAGCGGGACCTGGATGCCCATAATGACCCCTGTGCATTCCGAATATCAAACACCGATTGGACCTTACGCCGTATAGCATTCCCTTTGTCAGCGATATTGGATTTTTCCGAGATTCGATCAATGACATCCTATGTCTGGTTCAACCTCGTTTTGAACTAATCCTCATTCACTCGTTCCCGTGATATTCATTCCCGTGACCTAGTCACACGCTACAGCTTTATGGATGGAATCTCGCCGAGTGGGCCCCGAGTATCTATCCATTATATGGATTGACAAATCCCGCTCTTGTAACAATACTCCTCAACATATCTCCACGGAATACCCAAGATACAACCGTTATGACCCGCATATTTCAGTCAAGTGGTGGGATGTAAGTCAAAGCATCTGGGAAGATAGCAATTATGCACGTACTCACGGTCAAAGGAACGGTCTACCACGTTCTGTAATTAGAACACTGAACCTTCACAAGATTTGATCATGCTGTAATGCTTACTTTGGGTAATGTTCGTCACGTCACTTAACCAGTGAGGTGACCTCATAGTCAAGAGACTTAATTGTCCATGATCGCGAAACCACGACCATCATGTTGACCATGAACTAGTTATCGATGTAGAGGCTAACTAGGAACTCTGGGGGTTTCTATACCACACCTGCATCATTGTTTCACTGACACAGTTCTAGCACGGTATGAAACTGGTTATGAACTTGCTTAGATATATTGGAATAATCATATATTATTTGCCTCTAGAGCATATATCTAACAGTCTCCCACTTGCACTAGAGTGCTAATAATCTAGCCGCATTTTTCCGATCATAATCATCTTATCACATAAGTGTTCATTGATCATGCATGCTCATGGAAGAGGGTTCGTCAACGAACTGCACCAATTCAGATTCGTATGTTTTCTTTGCAACTGGTATAGGTCAAAAGCTCTTTTGACATACCACTCATTATCATATAATGGTTGGATATAAGTTTCGCGGAAGAGTGAGAATTTATTTCACAGTATCCTCCAATGATCTCTTGGTTCAGTCTTTAGAAGACCCATCCTTAGTCATATATACTGGGAAATACACTCAACCAGAAGACCAATACTTCTAACGCTTAAACTTTTATCCATACGTCTACTTTCTTAAGTAGTAGTATTATGTTTGTAGTGCCGTGAATTTTGCTCACATTTCTTTCATGTCTTTGGTGATGTCTCTAATTCCATATAGACATATAATATGGCTTGCAATTGTAATCTTGCATTACATTCAAGTCTATTATCCTTTCTATATTTTTAGATAATAGTCCTCAATATTTCTCATATACTGAATGCATGGACTTTATTCAGATTCCGTGTTTTACTCCTAAAGCACATCGGAATCTGTTCTTCTTCCAAGAACTTTTGAGTCATTCTGTTGTTGGATTCACAATGCATGTTATATGGTAGAATCATATGTCAAGAACATATAAGATCACATGTCCAGTACAAGCGTAAAAAAACTTAATTTTACGTAGATGAATATTTTCTTAGAAAAGAACAATATTTATCTCATACAAATTTATTTTTTACGTACATGAATATTATATTTATATCATATACGTTAGTGATATGAGTAAAATATATATCATGCTGGCACCTTACATGCGGGCTTGGGCTGTTAAATACAGTGATTAGCATACAAATACAGTGCTTAGAGCATCTCCAGCCGTTTGCCCCCCAAAGTCGTTTTGCGGCGCTATTTTTAGCGCCGCTTGGGGGCGCTCGGCGCGGCAATAGGTCTTGGGGCGGCCGGCCGCCCAGCCGCGCCCCAAGGCGACCCCTAGACTGGCGGGGCGGCTCAGATTCGGCCCAAATTCGACCCAAAAACGGCGCAAATTAATTCTTTTGACACAGATTCAGCACAAACATGGAAATATAGGCGCAGTTTGGCGCAAATTCGGCGCAGTTCGGCGCAAATTCAGCATACAACATGATATTACAAACACATAGTTCGGCACAAATACAAAAAAACATATCAAACTAGACATTGCCTTTGCGCATCCATAGATGATCCACTAGATCTTCCTGCAGTTGACGATGCACGTGCGAGTCTCGGATCTCCGGTGAACTAGGCGGGGAGGGGGCGACCTTGGAAGAGGGGCGGCGGGGGAGAAGCAGCGGCGTGTTTTGGGCGGCAGAAACGACTATCTAGCGGCGGCCGGCGACGACAAGGGCGGTGGGGAGAGGTGGGGGAGAGATGTCCCTTTTGGGTCGGCTTGGTCTGCCAGTGGGCCAGGCAGCCGCTTTCGTTTCGTCCGGTGCCCCCAAGCGACCCCAGCGCGCTGCGTTCGGCTTGAGATCGTCGGACTCAAAATCGGCCCGATCCGACGCTAATTGGGGTCTTGGAGGCGCGACTGGACGAAATACGCGCTATTTGCGCCGTCTTGGGGGCCTTTTGGGGCACGGCTGGAGATGCTCTTAGCGCTTTTTGTTGTGACCTGCCTGTATAATGATACTGATTTTTTATTTTTATTTGGAATAATGATACCAATCTGTAATAACTGCCTCAAATATGATAGTTCTATGCAATTTAGTCCCAACGAACATATCCGTGCGAACTAACGTGTTCCAGTCTCGAGTGGGTTTTTCGCATTTTCTTCCTGTTGGCGCGGGTACGCACGAAACAAACTATACAGGTGTAATGGTGAAAGAAAATGATCAAAAAACTAATGTAGTTGTAGCTAGGCACATACAAACTGCGGTTGCTTTGCTTTGCTTTGCTTGTGGTTGCAGGCTTGTAGCTGGAGACACCTCCTTTGCCGTTGTCGACAGCCCCTGGCTGGATCCGCGAGGCTTCACAGCTCACATCGATCCCGCGCGCCCAGCTTTCCGGGCAGGCCATTTCAAAGTTTTGTTTGTATGAGTGCTCTCCTCTGTTTACCACTGTCGGCGTGGCCACACTCTCCTCTGCTCCGAGCTTCCGAGACGGTGGGCGAGGACAATGCCAACGGAACGGAAGCAATGGTCGTGCCAGCATTTACATCTTGTACGTATCTACACTTTACTCGGTCGCCCAACGAGCAAATCCGTGCGAACCAACCAACGAACGCGGTCTTTCCAGACAAACAAACGGTCCATCACATGGCCTCACGAACCACAATATTCGCGAATCATCGCGCCGTCCAAGACCGGGGACCACGTAGTAGTAGTACTGCATAATTTTCATACTTTGGTCCACACATCTGTCAGACAGCAGCACCTCCCAGCCGTTGAGCGATGCCACGGAACCTACCACAACGGCTAGTCGGCAACGGGAAGTCCCGGACGCATCTGCCACGTCCGTCAGCGATCCAACGGCCATAATGACCCACCACGTCGCCCCCCCCAACTAGCCGTTAAGACTCCGCGACGCGGTGCCGCTGCCCCAAGGATCGGTCAACACAGCCTGGTCCCGTCGTCTCAGTGTCCCAAACGACGTTACGTGACGGCTACCCTGCCGCCGATGACGCCGCGTCCCGGCGAGAACCGAACGTTAAGATACAGCCCATTTTTTAACGTTAAGATACACCCATTTTTTAACGTTAACATACAGCTGAATCGCCGCTTCGCCCGCTATAAATTGAAGTCCTCCTCCTCGCTCCAACTCACAACTCGCAGCACACATCCATCTCCCACCTTCTTCTTCCAGAGATCCAGAGCACTCCATCCGTCGTTGCAGCCTCCTCGTCTACTACGTACCACCAAGTTCAGCTCAGCCCCTTCCTTCCTTCCGTCCACCACTACCCAAATGGCTCGCTTCGCCGTGGTGGCCGCCATCGTCGCCCTCCTCGCCATCGCCGCCGCCGCGCAGGGCCCCACGCCGGCGCCCAGGATGGCCCCGCTGCCGGCGCCTCCGATGAGGACCCCGGTCGCCACGCCTCCCACCGCAGCGGCGCCGTCCCCGATGGCATCCCCGCCGGCCCCGCCCACCGTCGACGCCCCCACCGACGCTCCTTCCGCGATGACGCCTTCCTCCGTCTCCGTCACGCCTTCCGGCGCGCCCGTCGCCGCGCCCAGCGGCACCCCCGCCAGCTCCGCTGCCGTCTACGCCTCCTCCGTCAGCTTCGTCGCCGTCGCCGGTGCCGTAGCCGCCGCCGTCATGTTCTAGATGCAGCGATTCTCGTTCTCGCTCGACCGCCCGCCGTTGGATGGAGTGCCACTCTGTTTTACTGCTGTTTATACAGCGAGATTCTTTTTTTTTCTAGAGGCTGAGGAGAGAGTGACATGGCATTTACCGTGTTATTATCCTGTGACATATGTGCTCCAGATCATTATTAATGGAATTCTTTGATTTGTTACATCATTTACCCTGTTGGATTTGGGTGCTTCCTTTGCTTTTTACCTGCAACTTCCAAGTCGAAAAACTTTAAATTCAGTGTGTCGATCCGTGGTCAAATGCGACGTAGCCTTGTGTTCTTTACGAGATGAATAGTCTTTTTGTGATTGGAAAATGCGGGTGGTCACATGATGCAGCTTTACTTTATTTTGGGAACCTAGTAACTTTACTTTACTTCGCGTTTCTTTACTTTTGCTCAATTTGATGCAGAGTACCCATGTTGGAGTAGTGAGCAAGCTTTTTAGCTGTATCGACTTGGCACAAGACTGTCGACTCGTCTTCATTGTTCATTTTCTTCTGAAATATCTTTCAGACTTCTTCGAGTGTAAGTCGTATAGGAGCTTCAGCTTCAGCTTCAGTTAAGGGCATCTTTCAACGGTAGACGCTTAAACATTCTGTAAACATTTGGATCGAGGGAATCGTATGAGAATCAGTTCGTTTGTTTATTCTTTTCGCAAATCATGTTCGCCCTCAACATCTAGGGCATATTCAAATGCCTCCACGGGAAAAAAATGGTTATCGTGCATATCAATCGCTAACATTGAATGTCGGCGCAACGTACATGCAATTGATCACTGCAACCGGCATTGATGTCCAGCTGAAGTGGATACGAACGATCACTGGAACCAAGAGGTATTAAACATATGTTCGCCTGCTGGCATTAAACATATGCGAAGTTGAAAAACTCACTCCGCTGCTTCACGTTTAAATCGACTGTTACACTCTCTTAACCGATGTCTGTTATTTATACGTGCCCTATGCACATAAATGCACCACACCTTGCTCACTGTTTTTTCTTGTTCCATCACCTCCGCCGTGATGGTGAGCTATAAGCCTTTGTGGGATAAAGATCGGTTTGCCGCCAACCAATAACGAGCACTGTACAACGCAACATCGAAGTCGGTGCAGGCGATTGCGGAGGGCAGCTCTCCACAACAAGGTGGATGCAAAGGCGACGCAGGTGACGATTGCAGACGGTAGATCTCCTCGATGTGGGTAGCTTCGTGTGTTGTGCGTCGATCGACTACAAAATACAAACGACGTGTTCCGAGTACAACAACGCGAAAGGCTCACACGAAAAACCTACGTGGGCATCTCATTCATGCTTTTACCTCGCGACGGAAGCGGGGTGCCGATAGCACGCCTGCTGGCATGCAGGGATGCCCATGTTCCCATATGGCCCGGCATCCCGTAGTTTCACCGTCGATAGCCCCAGAGATGAAGCACCTTGGCGCCGGCGACCAGTCTTCTGCACCTTCTCTGTGGGGAACCCCGGGGTAAAAGATAAATATATTTTTTCTAGCCTTTTTGTGCTTGCAATTTGTAATTAAAGGCGGAGAAGAAGAAGTTCATCCCTGCATTGTTAGTTCAAGCGAAACGGTCAACCTAAATGGCTTGCAAGCATTGCCAATACGTTAAAGATCGTCTGCAGTGACTCATGCTGGGCATTCGGGTTTACCCGATAATTCGGATCGGGTATTTCGGGAAATAAAAAATTCGGGTTTTCAAAACTAAAACCCGAAATTTGTTCAAATTATTTGATACCCGGGTACCCAAAGAATCAGGTTCAGGTTCGGATAATCCCGAATTGCCCGAAGTACAACACAGACGAAAAGAAAACCATGATGTAGGGGCGCACAAGGGGTCGGCGTGCAACCTCTTGAAGCTGCCAGAGCAGGAGGTCGCTGGGAGAGGTGGGGCGTCACCTGCGGAGGCAGCGGAGCTCACTGCCCGGAGGTTGTATAGGAGGGCAGGCAGAGGATGGAGCTAGTGTGCATGGCGATGCTGTTGAGCTGGAGCCGAGAAGCTGGTCGGGCAGAGGCAGGATGCGGAGGAGGGTAGCAACAACGACGCGATGGAAGATCCGATGGGTGGCTTGTTGCTCGCCTGAGCCGAGTGGCGGCCATGCGAGATGGTGATCCTCAGCCAACCAGGCGGCACACATGTGTGAGAAGAAGGGGAGAAGTCAAATGTGGAGAATCTCGTGAGCTACTAAAAAAAGGATTCTAGTGTGAGGGGTTGGGGTCACGGAACGACACCTGCCTAGGTCTCGTGCGAGGTTAGGCAGTAGCAATTTCATTTTGGACTGGGCCTTCTCTTAGTTCTTCATGCGTGCAGAATTTTTAATAGGCCGCCAGGATACTTCGGATAATTCGGGTACCGTGACCATTTACCCGAATTATCTAAATAAAATTCGGGTTTTGAAACTGCAACCCAATATAGTGTTCGGGTTTTTCGGATTCGGGTTATACGGGTTTGGGTTCGGGTTTTTCGGGTTTTATGCCCACCGTGAGCAGTGACGATGATGAGGGTTGTAACACTCCGACCACTCCCAACCGGTTAACCACCGATTACATGGTCGGTGCGCTTGGGATCCAGACTGCCCTCACAAATCAACACTAGTCTTTTCTGCACACTTTGTCCTCACTCGTGCGCACCCGGGAGCAACTTCCCGGTCGGTCACTCATCCCAAGACTACTCCAAGCCAAGCACGCTTAACTTGGTATTTCTTTCCTGATGGGATATCGGAAAAGAAACCTTATTGATATGAGTAGTCTATCATTCTGAAAGTGCAATATATCGACCAGAGGGGGGGAGGGGTGAATGGGAGATTTTCAATTATCTTGAGGAATTTCAATTTCCTCAGGACTGAAGCAATACGAAATTGAGGAAGTTAAAACCCGAGGAAGAGCAGATGCGATACAAAAGCGATGGCGTGAATGTAAATCAACCTATTGCATAGCTAAAGTATGACCGAAGCAGGAACTGAGGAATCAGTGCAGAGCAGACTAAAAAATTAAGGCATCAGGATAAGTCATCAGTGCATAAACATAACAGCTGAGGTTGAAGAAATAGCACCAGGGCACTGAAGACACAGACTTGATGAACCAGTTCGAGTTGCTGTGACAACTCTACGTCTGGTTGGAGAGGCTGAGATTGAACTCAGAAGACATAGTCTCCACCTTATTCTCCTTGAACTAAAGTCCTCAGACTCCGTCCAATAACTCAGGTGAGTCTTCAAGGTAGACTCCCGAAACCTTCACAGACTCAGTCACTCAGGGAATTCACAATTGCATCTTGACTTCCTCAGACTGAAGACTTCTACACCGGCTGGAAGATCACAGTCTTCAAGAGCAAAAAGATTCGGATCACTCGAACCGACTTCCTCAGAAATGCTCAATTACTCAGGCTGATGGCTTTCCTCACTTAGGTTCTTCAGTATCCTCAGAGGTGGGTTGCTCTCAAATGACAAGTGTCAGTTTTTCTCTCGGAGCATCCAACCCACAAATGAGGCTGGGGGTGGCTATTTATAGCCGAGGAGCAACCCCAGGTGAAAGAACATAAATGCCCATGCATGAAATTACTTCCATGCCCACCCTTCGGACCGTTGGCTGGATCGGTACCAGCACTCACCACGTGACACGTGGCACGGTCGGAATCCCTCTCTCTCTTTCTTCAGGCGAACTGCACTGGCAGTTTCCTGTCTCCTCAACCGAAGACAAACTCCTCAGTGTCCTGAAGAACATCGTCTCAGACACCCGAGGAATTGAAGTTCTACTGCAGGAGATTTCTCTGGGTTTTCTTCAGGATTTATAATTGAGCACTTCCTCAGAAATACAGAACTCATATTCCTCAACCCCTCCAACAGTGCGGTGTTTTCCTACGACTCAAGAAGTATAAAAAGTCTTAGAGAAGACTATGCTTCAACTTCGTCTTCAGCGCGAACGTCCTCAGGATCTGGTATTGCTTCAGCTTCAGCCGAACGCTTCAGGATCCTGATTCCTCAGGATTTCGCACAACTTCAGTCTTCAGGAAACACACCGATTTCTCCCATGTTCCTCAACATTTTTGGGGGTCGACAACGGTGGTTAACCTCATCCTCAGGGACTGCTTTCCTGTGTATACTCACAAACACATCAGTCCCTCAACCGTTTTGTCATCAAATACTCCAAAACCTCAAAGGGGGCACTAGATGCACTTACAATCTCCCCCTTTTTGGTGATTTGATGACAATCAGGTTAAAGCTTCAACGCGATAAAATAAATAATTTTGAGGAAAAACTTGAAGAAAACAATTCATTGTTTCCGGATATAGAGATGCTCCCCCAGAGGATATGCATGTTTTGAAGACTTGATAGGATTTTTTAAAAACATGAGGAGCTCCCCCTGTATCCCGGATTATTTAAGACAGTGCAACATATGGAATAATTTGAGAAATCAAACATAGCACTGAGTAAGGTGGTTGCTGAGGAATGTCATGAGGTAACTGATATACTTGAGTAAAGTTACGAGGTAGCTTAAGAGTATCCGAGACCATGCAAAATATCAGTATACAACTCATTACAAAAATGATCGGAAGAACAAGAGTTGTAACTGAGGAACCCATAAGTACCCGCTGATACGTCTCAAACGTATCTACTTTTCCAAACACTTTTGCTATTGTTTTGCCCTCATTCTTGCATGATTTGGATGAAACTAACCCAGACTAACACTGTTTTCAGCAGAGCTGTTTGTATGGTTTTATTGTGCGCAGGAAAATGGATTTTTAGACGTCCCAGAAAATTCCCAGAAAAATACCAGAAAATCCACGCACCCGATGGAGCCAGATGCCAGAAGTGGGACCAGAGGGGAGTCCAGGGGGCCCCAGGCGCCCCTCTGGCGCGACCAGCAGTGGGGCCGCGCCCTCTGGCCGCCTGGGGGCCTCCCCCCTCCTCTGGTGCCCTACGAGGACTCCTATTTATTCCCGTGACGCGAAAACCCCAGAACAGAAGTCGTTTTCCCAATTCTCATCACGGAGCCGCCGCCACCCTCTGTTCTTCTCCGGGAGGGCTAATCTGTAGGCTGTTTTGGCCTCCGGAGAGGGGAGATCATCGCCATCTTCATCATCATCGCCACTCCATCCTCCCTCCATGACTTCTCCATCCACGTGTGAGTAATTCCCTGCTGTAGGCAAAGGGGATGGTAGGGATTGGATGAGTTAGATCATGTAATAGTTTATCAGATTGTTGGGGGCATGTTGCCTATCATCTAGATTGGTGTTTATCATGTTTGCTTCAACTTGTTGCTCTTAATGCTTGTCACTTTGGGCCCGAGTGCCATGATTTCAGATCTGAACCCTTTGTGTGTGCATGAATATATTTATGTTCTTGATCTTATCTATGAGTTGTATGCACCTATTATAGTCCGGAACCGGCGATCCCAATGGTGACAGCTTGGGACACCAAAGGGGATGGACTATGATTTGAGGATTCCATGTATCCATTGATTGTTAATTCTTTGTTCCGGTGCTCTTTGACAGGAGCACCTTAATCTCCATAAGTTCCTTTTGGCCCCGTTCGTAGCGGGATGGTAGGACAAAAGATGTTGTGCAAGTTCTTATTGCAAGCACGTACAACTACCTTTGGGTTACATGCCTGATGTTTGATTTATGCCTAGATGATCATTGCTTTTCTGTGTGCCTTGCCCCAAGTTAAATACATGATGTGACTTATCCATGCAGCGCCCGACCATCCTTCTCCCTAGCCTACAGTGTTTTAATTCTGCTGGTTACTAGTTGCTACTTCTGCTGTTTTGCTTTTACCGTTGCTATCATCACTTCCATATCGCAGTTGCTATTAATATTTTGTTGCAACTAAGTGTATCTCAGGTGCGGTGGAATTGAAAACTCCACTGTCAAAGCTTGTGGATATTCTTTGGCTCCCCTTGAGTCGAATCTATAAATTGGGTTATTCTTACCCGCGAAGACTATCTCGATCCCCTGCAGTTGTGGGTTATCAAGCCTGTTTTCTGGCGCCGTTGCCGGGGAGCATAGCTTTATTCACAAGTCTACTTGAAGTATTTTACCTGCTGCAATTTATCCTCTATGGGTAAGAAAGAAGACCCCAAGGTCCCGATCTTACCATCCCGTACGAGAAAAGGTACTGTTCTGAACACTAGTGCTACACTTGATTCACCTTCAATTATGAGTAAGTTTGCTTCACCTCCACTACCTGATGCCTCTACTGAATCTGTTACTATGTCCGATACTTTTGATGATGCTTCTACTACTCTTGATGATATTGGTTCGCTTAGTCACGCTCTTGAGAAACAGATCTCTGCTGCTGCAAAAAAAATCTGGAATTGAAATTCCTGATACTTGCTATCCTTTTGATGGAACTTACACTTATCCCGATTTGAGTAAACTCAAGGAGAGACTCCTTGATGATGATTATATTATACTTGATGATGATTTATGCAGGGAGCTGACAGAGTTTGACGACTCTGACCCTGATGCTATTAAGAAGCTCCTCGAAAAACACTCCCTGAAGAACAAGACCGTTCCTGATCCTAAATTTGCTACGTCTCCTATATGCATCAATGATCCTGATTATAATTTCTCTGTTGATCTTTCGCTTATATCTATGGTTGAATCTGACCCCTTTTATGGCAGAGAAAATGATGATGCTATTGCACACCTGACCAAACTCACTGAGTTGGGTGGCTTGTTTACTACAGATGAAAAGGTACGGAACTTCTATGTTACTAAGATTCTTCCTTTCTCTTTGAAGGAAGGTGCTAAAGCATGGTACGATGCACTACCATGTGGTTCCATTAGGATTCCTCAAGACTTAGCTCGCTCTTTTGTTGATAAGTACTTTCCTGCTCATATGCAACATGCTGCTTTACGAAAAATTTATAACTTTACACAGTTGCAGGATGAGAACCTCCCTAAAGCTTGGGGGAGGTATTGTAGTCTGATCCAGGCTAGACCGGGACATGGAGTCCCTAAGAATGAATTAATTGATATATTTTATGTTGGTCTAACTGATGAATGTAGATCCTATTTGGACAATTGTGCTGGTTGTGTTTTCAGGAAAAGAACACCGGACGATGCCGAAGAATTGATGGGCAATATTGCTAAGAACCATGAAGATTGGTCCGTCCCTGAACCACCTCCACCACCAAAGAAAAGGGGCATGCTTGTCCTAAGCCCCGAAGATATGCATGAAGCTAAGAAGTCTATTAAAGAGAAGGGTATTAAAACTAAAGACGTGAAGAATCTACCCCCCATCAAAAAGTTGTGTGAGCCTACCACTCACCCTCCTATGGTAGAGGTACACTCTCTTTTAGATTTCAATGCAAGTGACATTCCTCATGGTAAGCCTCTTGATCAATGTTTAGATGAGCTTGATAATTTCATTATGAAGCAAAATCACTTTAATGAGAGGATACAAAGTCAGTTGCATGATAATTCCCTTGCTATCAAAAGTTTGCTTGATGTTCTAGGTATAACAGTTAATGATGTTAAATGTCTTGTGAAGCATTTTCATATGGTTCAAACTCAGCTTGATCAAATTTCTAATGTGCAAAAAGATTTGCTTGCTAATAATGCCAAACAGGATATACAAGCCTTTGAGATTAAAACCCGAGGAGGAACTAGCACTCAAGATCCTCTCTATCCGGAGGGACATCCTAAGAGGATCGAGCAAGATTCTCAAATACATGAATAAGAAATTGTTAGCTCTCCGAAGAAGAAGAAGAAACACAAAGAAGCTGACAATTCCAATGATCGAAATAGCATATCTACTTCCGATGCTGAAACTGAAGACGGTGCTAAGCCTGAAAAGGATGGTGAAAAGAATGATCCACCCTAGGTTCGAGAAGAAGAAGCACCCGACAAATGCAAGAAATACACTAGAGAAGATTTTATCGCAAGAAGACATGGGAAGGAACGAGAACCATGGGTACAGAAACCCATGCCCTTTCCAGGTAAGTCTCTCAAAACCACAGAAGAAGAGCATTACAATAAGTTTTGTGAGTGGATGAAACCTCTTTTTCTTCAAATTCCTTTGACTGATGCTATTAAGTTACCTCCTTATTCGAGATATATGAAAGATATTGTTATTAATAAAAGAAAAGTTCCTAATGAAGCAATATCTACTATGCTTGCTAACTACTCTTTTAGTGGCAAGATTCCTGAGAAGCTTGGTGATCCAGGTATACCCACCATTCCTTGTTCCATAAAGAATAATTATGTCAGGACTGCTTTATGTGATCTTGGAGCAGGAGTGAGTGTTATTCCCTTTTCTCTTTACATGAGACTATGTTTAGAAAAAATAATGCCTACAGATATCTCTCTTCAGATGGCTGACAAGTCAATAGCCGTTCCCATAGGTATTTGTGAGGATGTTCCCGTTGAAGTTGCTAATTGTTTAATCCTTACTGATTTTGTTGTGCTTGACATGCCCGAAGATGGGAGCATGTCTATTATTCTTGGTAGACCTTTTCTTAACACCGCAGGTTCTATAATTGATTGCAATAAAGGAAAGGTTACTTTCAATGTGAATGACAAGGAACACACGGTGTATTTTCCGAGGAAAATTGACTGGAGGCATGGCCTCAACTCTATAGAGAATATCGAGACCGTGAAGATTGGAGAATGGGATTGTCCTCTACATGTGCATCACAAATACAAAACCATCATGGTGGGGACAATGTCCATTAAAGTAAAGGTGCAATGATCACTTCATATGGGGTGAGACTTTTTGCTCTATATATCGCCGGTTTGTTGGTAAGACTTGATCAACCTTGCTAATAAGCATGTTTTATATAGGTAAAAAGTGGAGCTTGTTATGTTTTCATTTGCCTTAGCTTTTATTATCCTTGTTGTACCAAGTTTGTATGTTTCTGAAACTTCACAACTCTAATCACTACTTCAAGTTTTCAGAAAGTTTCACAGCTTTTTGAACTTCAAATTTTTTTCAACAGTGAAGTTGTCAGAAAAATTATATTAAAATTTCCATGCAGGGAGTGATCCAGAGGTACCTGGGACTGACCAGGGGGGGGGGGGTCACCAGTGGCCCAGGCGGTCAGTTGGCGCGTCCTGGCCCCTGGCCGCGCCCACAGGGCAGCCAGCCAGGTAAGTCTTCTTCCTCCTCCTTCTTCTCTCTCCAAAAACACGAGGTCTGCACTTTGTTCTTGTGTTCTTGCAGCTCTCCGTCCAGAATTTTGATCTCTCTCTACGACCCATCATTTGAGCTGAGATTTTGGGCAAATACTCCCTGGTATGTGACTCCTTCACCCCTCTAATTAGATTTTTGATTGGTGGCCTCATTTGTTATTATTTAGTTTCTTTTGGTGCTGTTCATATGAGCTTGCATGCATGTGTAGAATTTTACTTTCCAAGTTTTGATGCAAGTTTATGCCTTAGGTATGTGAGTAGAGTAGTTTTCCTCAACTCACTTTGTTTAAATCCTTGTTTTTGTGAATTGTCAAAAAAAAATCAGAAATGAGTTTCTTTGGAAAAGCAAAGGGGTGGCTTGGGAAGAAGAAGCTCGAGCGCTCCGATCGAGTCACTAGAGCTGCAGCTTCACCCTCAGCAGTTAGGGTGAGCTACAATGAAGATCATGTGCCCCTCGAGTTGGTGGAAGAAACAAATCTAGCATGTGCAATGATGTATCCGTGCGATGATTTTCTTACAGCTGCAGGAATTAAGGAGGAATTTTATGGCCTTTGTGCCAACGCAGGTTTGACACGGCTAGCTTTATGCCGTGTGGTACAATACAAAAAGCTTACCTCCTGCTTTGTCAACAGTTTTTGTTATAACCATGATGCTGGAACCTCGAGTTCAAACTTTATAATGATCTCATAACCATGTCTTTGGCACAATTTTGTGATATAATAGGTGTGCTGAACGTTGGTCAGACAACTAAGATGACTATGCAGCCTTCCGGGTTGAGGAATCTCTTCAACTCCCTTTGCTTCCAGGAGGAGACCGACATTCGACGCACGAAGATTTCCAGCATTTTGTTTCCACACCTCAGGTATTTTGCGTATTTTGTTGCTAGAGGGGTGTTAGCTCGTGACAACACGAGCAATGGTTCTGCACCAGACTTCGCTATCTATGCGAACGCCCTTTCTGGTAAGAATGAGTATAATGTGGGTGCCTTAATTGCTTGGCGCCTTGTTACGAACAGTAACAAGGGCGATTTATATGGTGGCGTTTACGCCACACTTATCCTTGAGTCTCTTGAGCGCACCCCGCATCCTGATGATGTTCCCTTTTCATACGCGAGTCTCGATCTTGCGGCTATGAAGAGGCATAAGTTTGTTACCATGACTTCTCATTTTTGTAATCTTGATTATATTTTGAGGTTTGAAAGGACTATTACTCGTGAGATCCGTCTACCTGCACCACTTTTGTTTGATAATACTCGCAGGAACGGATGGTCCTTCACCGAAATTCACTTCGATGAGTTCATGGCTAATTACCAGCCGCATAAACCCATGGAGGGGGTTGTGCCCGATGAGGAGGAGAATGGTGAGTTCACACCTTTCCAGGGAGAGACCTTCACCGAGCATGGCGAGGGATCTTCTTCCGCTTGGAGCGCAGGGCCTTCCTCATGGGAGGACCCGAGGACTTCGGCGTACGCACCGGAGTGCTCATACGACTCCTGGACTTACCCTTACCCCGGAGCAGGAGGCTCCTGGGGACAGTAGCTGCTACCAATTTAGTCCAAAAGCCTAAGCTTGGGGGAGTACGTGCCCTTCTCACCTTTCCATTGTATTATCCGTCTTTATTCTGTTTTCTTTGATATTTTTCGAAGTTTTTGCCCGTTCTTCTTTGTTCTTTTATCTTGCAAAAACAACAAAAAGTTTCTCTTTTCCTTTTCTTTTCGTTTAACCTTTGAAAATTCCAAAAAGATTCCTTTTTCTCTCTTTAGTTTGCTTTGTTGCAGAGTTCAGCTCGAGTCCGTGATGGCATTTGCACTTGATTATATTTTCCTACGTTCAACCGTGCAAGTGACAATGCAGCAATGACGAAGATCGACGAAAGGGGTGCAACAAGGAAAACCGGTATGAACTCTTTTCGTTTCTACTTTTGTACATATGCTTGTACTTATGATTTAGAGACCAGCTTGTAGCGACATAGTGCTATGTTTACACTACTTTCCCAGTGTTCATGCTTTCCTTGTGGCTAATTCCAAATAGCTAGAGTACATAATGTGTTGTTGAAATGATTTACATGCATTGCATTGTTCATGGTTTGGCATACTGAAGTGGTATTTCCCTTTGGAGAATTCTTGGATTGACTTGGCACATGCTTACACATGTTTATGCCTGAAAAGTCTATTATGCCTTGATGATCTTCGAATTTCAGAATAGTTGTATCATCTTCATGCCTGATTCAATGTTACTTTGGCGCTCTGCATGATTATGAATGTTATTGCTCTCTAGTTGGTCGCTTCCCAGTCTTTTCTAGCCTTCGCTCGCACTAAGCGGATTTCTGCTTGTGCATCCCAAATCCTTGAAACCAGTTTTTCCATATGAGTCCACCATACCTTCCTATGTGGTATTTACTGGCCATCTGATGACCCTCAACGTAAAGGGATCTATTGTAGCGTTTTTGATAAGTAAGAGTGTCGAAACCAACGAGGAGCGAAAGGTATTGATAGGTGATAGTAGGCAAGGAATAACCGCAAACACTGAAAGATAGCTTTTTAGGGGTTTTTGATATAAGCAACGATAAGATAAAAGCAAGAAAAGTAAATAGCACTGAGTAGCAGCAGGTGGCCCAATCCTTTTGAGTAAAGGATAAGCCTGGCAACTGAACTTATAAAGACTAAAGCGTTCTTGAGGACACATGGAGAGGTAGTCACGTGCTTTCTCCATACTCCGTATCGATAACAAGTGTTGTGCTGATAAGTGTTGAGTGGGTGGATCTATGCTAGCACACCTTCTAGACTAAGATAAGTGCACTGTTATGATTAAACATCTTGCAAGCATCCGCAAATACAAGATAGAAATTAAGGCAAAGCCTAACCACAACAATAAGATCAAGGATCCTTTACTCCCTTGTGCAAAAGTGTGCAAACTAGGGTTCAGGTTTCTGTCACTCCGGCAACCCACCGTAAGCATTCTTAATACACAATGTATTCCCCTAGGTCCTTAAGAAGGCGAAGTGTTGAGTGTTCGACTCACACAACACCACTAGGAAAATAACAACACAACTTAAATATCAAACAACACAAATTACTTCAACATCATCTGACTACTAGCAACTAGACTTCTCCCATGTCCTCAAGAACTAAAGTAACTACTCACAAGACATAAAAGAGATCATGATCAGAGGTGATAAATATACGATAAAAAATCTGGACATAATGGTGTTTCTCCAACAAAACTCAATAGCATTCACCACAAAGTGGTAATCAACACCGGTAGAGTAGAGAGGATAGATATTATGGATTACAACACAAGATGAACTTGTGAGGTGAGATTGGATGGTGCTGATGTTGGGGATGATGTTGATGATGATCTCAATGATGCCCGTGACGATGGTGATGACGATGGTGATGATCTCCCCTTCCGGGAGGTGATTTCCTCGGCGGAATCTGCCCACCGGAGAGCCCTTTTCTTCTCTATAGGTTTCCGCCACGGAGCGGCGGCGGAACTCCGTGATGACCTCCTCTTTTAGGTTTTTCGCGTAACGAGGAGTATATAGGCCAGAGGGGGGAGCCGGGAGTGGCCCCAGGGCTCCAGGCGCCCTCCCGGCGCGGCCAGGGGTGGGGCCGCGCCAGGTGGCCACCTGGGGCCCCTGTGGCCCCCCTGTGGCCCCTCTTCGGCGAGTCTTCGTGAATCTCCTGGAAAATACCCCCGTCGTTTTTCATTTAATTTGGAGGTATTCTTTTCAGAAACTCAGCGTCCACTTTTTACCGCTGAAACCTGCGTCTGCTGCTTCGGCACCGGAAAGTTGCAAACTGTGTATAATAAGACAAAACAACATAAGAACATCATCGTAATGTGGAATATATCAATGAATAAGGATGAATTACGATATAAAATAGTGATGATTTTTGGACGTATCAACTCCCCCAAGCTTAGACCTCGCTTGTCCCCAAGCGAAAACTAAGCTCAGTAAACCTGTCCACAAGTTTAGAGAGTGAAGTGTCGATAAATAAAATACGGACAAGAAGCATCATGATCTTTTCACCGAACTCAAACATCCTAGTCAGCAATCTCCAACTCATAAAGCCCTCATGAAAGAGTAATAACAATTATAATCAAAAGTAGGGCTAAGGAAACTCATCAAATCATGGCAAAAAAGTCCTTTGGTCAAAGGCCGACTAAAAGCTTTTACCTTTGTTCTTTCTGTTTATATTTTAAAGTGATAATTTAGAGCTTTTTGAAAGAATAAGCTATTAGTCATGAAGTGCAAATGCTAACACAAAGGAAGATGTTTGCTTGGCGAATGCTTTTGCAAACAACTTACTTATCAAAAGATAATGTCAACAATGATATGGCATGGCAAACTTTAATGCAACATTATATGGATGAATCTTCATCAGCATCAAGTGTCTATTCTCTTTGGTAAAGGGAGGAAGTAGGGAAAACTGACTCAACATAAAAGTAAAGGAACTAACAACCTTATTAAAGGCAAGCAGGGAAAACTCAAGTGTTATCCTTAGATCAAACAGAATGAAAACAAGTTTTGAGAGGTGCATGATTTGTCAACGAATGCTAATAGATAACTCAATTGCTTCTCAGATTGGACAAGTTTCGAGGAACGGCTCCCAAAAGGGGACGATCACATCCCCGCAATCTCCTTTGTTTATCACTGCCAAAGTTTTCTGATTTCTCATGAACAAAGCGTGGAGGAGGGTTGTTGGCTGTGATTATATTTTGTGAGCTGGGCGCACTCATGCCAGTTCCTCCTCGTATTAGGGGTTTGCAGATTAGTCATGCAATCCCGGGGTAAAACTTGTCCAACTTAAGAAGGTCATGAGTTAACTACTACTTCCTCATGAGATAAAACAGGGGCACAAAACAGAAGATTTTAAACATCTAAGGATAACACAAGAATTCTATGCTTTAGGAGTGGTAGTAGAATATCACGAATAGGAAGGTGTGGTGGACTCATTTGGAAGGTACTGGTTTCAGGGTATGGATGTACAAGCAGAATTCCTCTTAGTACAGAGGTTTGGCTAGCAAAGGCTTGAGAGAACAGACAATTGATGATGACTTGGATGCAAAGCAATATAAAGCATAAACATTAAAACAAGCATAACACATCAAGTTGTCTTCCTTGTCAACATAACACTACAGGCATAATAACAAAGAGGGTTTTGGCTATGTCGCTACTTTGAGAAAAACATGCTTGTTTTTATGACCAAAGCTATGTTTGCCAAGATTAAATAAAGTTTTCAAAGCCAAACCTGATATAAGGTCAATACTCCCCGTAAGAATCATCACGAGGTCGATTACGCGAAGAGAATACCGAGTGCAGCAAAGGGAACAATAGACTTCTCATTAATATTCCATCATAGACGACTCCACACTCACGGATACATAACTCTCCAGAAAGAAGTGATAGACCTCAAAGCAAACACCTATTTCATAAGATAACTTCCCTAGACATGATATGACTCTACTTGACTCTAAAAGACAAAGATAAAGATAAAAATACCGGGCACTCCCCCAAGCTTGGAACAAGCTAAGGGGATGCCAATACCCGAGGAGATTTACTCCTCATCCTGTTGTGGTTGTTTCTTCAGATCCCTGATGACACGGCGAAGGGTTCAGTTCTCTGACTCCAAGACTTTCACCTGTACTTGTAGCACACGGAAATATTCACAGAGTTGGTTGGTGATGCGGTAGGCCTCGGAGATGGTGGAAAGCATACGTTGGTCTTCAGGTGAAGTGGGGGGCCCTGAAAGGTTAGGAGAAAGACCATAATGAGGTTGGACTGATCCAACCATGATGGGATTGCTTGGGCCTCCTTGTTGTTGTGCGGTGATAGTCTTGACTTCCTCCCTCACGGCGCGCTCCATCTCCGCTTGTCTTGCGTCATCTTCTTCTTCGGTAGCCCAATCGACGTGCTTCCCTTGATTGAGATCCTTCTGGACCTGGCGTAGACGCCATCCCAAGAAGTCCTCGCCGCTCGAACCACAAGAAGACATCTCTACTACTAAACTTTTAGTCCTGGCAGAAACAGCTCGAAAAGAAAACACACGAGATTGCGAGATACGTTGCCGGAATGATCCGGGCAAATATATAGCAACAAAATTTGCACAGAAAGGAAGGTAACAGGCCAAAGCGGAGTCGGAGATGGGCTCTGGGGTGCCCAGGCGGCCTCCTGGTGCGACCAGGGGTGGGGCCGCGCCAGGGGGGCGCCTGGGCCCCCTGGAGCTGGTCTCCGGCTCCAGTTAGGCCTCAAATTTTCCATATTTTGCAAAAACTCATAATCTGGAACTTTCAAGACGGTTTCGCGATGTTTCCTTGCCGTAATACATACCTTTCCTTATTTCGGCTTCTGCTGGTGTCTGAAACGGGGCTGCAACATGCTCTTCATGAGACTTTGTGTATACCAAATCCACATCAACATTGACAGGATCTCCTGCTATGTAATGCTTAAGTCTTTGTCCATTCACCACTTGAAGTTTGGTGCCTTCGAAATTGTTAATCTTGGTTGCACCTGAGCGGTAAACTTCCTCAATATGAAATGGCCCTTCCCACCTGGAAAGTAGTTTACCTGGAGAAAACCTGAAACGGGATCTAAACAACAAAACTTTATCACCAACATTAAATTCACGTTTCATAATCCTCCTATCATGCCACTTCTTTACCTTTTCCTTGAACATTTTAGCGCTCTCGTAAGCTTCACTTCTCCACTCATCTAGAGAAGTCAAGTTCATCAGACGCTTTTCACCAGCTAACTTCGGGTCAACATTAAGCTCTCTAATATCCCATAAATCTTTGTGCTCTAATTCTAATGGCAAATGGCAAGCCTTGCCATAGACCATTTTATACGGAGACATGCCCATGGGGTTTTTGTAAGCAGTTCTATACGCCCACAGAGCATCTCCTAACTTATTTGACCAATCCTTTCTATTTCTATTGAGTTTCTTTTGTAAGATCAACTTGATCTCTCTATTGGTGAGCTCAACTTGCCCACTAGTTTGAGGGTGGTACGGTGAAGCAATTCTATGATTGGCATCGTACTTGGCTAAAGCCTTTCTAAAAGCTCCATGTGTAAAGTGTGAACCCCCATCAGTCATGAGGTACCTGGGTACTCCAAACCTAGGAAAAATTACATCCTTGAGCATTTTCAAAGATGTCTTGTGATCAGCACTTTCAGTGGGGATTGCCTCTACCCACTTGGTTACATAATCAACAACAACTAAAATGTGAGTGTACTTGTGTGAGGAAGGAAAAGGACCCATAAAATCAAAACCCCAGCAATCAAAAGGCTCAATCACTAGAGAGTAATTCATAGGCATCTCATTCCTCCTACTAATATTACCAACTCTCTGACACTTATCACAGGATAAACATAATTTCTAGCATCCTTAAAGAGAGTAGGCCAATAAAAACCTGATTGAAGAACCTTATGTGCGGTCCTCTCACCAGCATGATGTCCTCCATATGGACTATCGTGACATTGTTTGAGAATGTCCTTCTGTTCGTGTTCCGGTACGCATCTTCTCACGATCCCATCTGGACCTTCTTTGAAAAGATGTGGGTCATCCCAAAAGTAATGCCTCAAATCATGAAAGAACTTCTTCCTTTGCTGAAATGTTAAACCTGGAGGCAAAAACTTTGCAACGATAAAGTTAGCATAATCTGGAAACCAAGGATCGGAGAGAGATTGTACTTTAACAACAGCTAGTTGTTCGTCTGGAAAATTGTCGTTGACGGGAATGGGATCATGCGGTATATCTTCCATCCTTGAGAGATTATCCGCCACCGGATTTTCTGCTCCTTTCCTATCGACAATCTGCAAATCAAATTCTTGAAGAAGGAGTACCCATCGGATAAGCCTTGGTTTGGCATCCTTCTTCTCCATGAGATATTTAATGGCAGCATGATCAGTATGAACAATAATCTTAGAATCAACAATATACTGCCTAAACTTATCACAAGCAAACACTACTGCTAAGAATTCTTTCTCAGTAGTAGCATAATTCTTCTGAGCACTATCAAGGGTTTTTCTAGCATAAAATATAACATTCAACTTCTTATCAACCCTTTTTCCTAAAACAGCTCCAACAGCAAAATCACTAGCATCACACATAATTTCAAAAGGTAAATTCCAATCAGGCGGTTGTACTATAGGAGCAGTTATTAAAGATTTCTTAAGAACTTTGAAGGCTTCCTTACAATCTTCATCAAAAACAAAAGGAACGTCCTTCTGGAGAAGATTAGTGAGGGGTCTCGAAGTCTTAGAAACGTCTTTAATAAACCTTCTATAGAAACCAGCATGACCGAGAAAACTATGAATAGCTTTGATGTCCCGTGGATAGGGCATCCTTTCAATTGCTTCGATCTTGGCTCTGTCCACTTCAATTCCCCTCTCGGAAATCTTGTGGCCAAGAACAATTCCCTCGTTGACCATAAAGTGGCACTTCTCCCAGTTAAGCACCAGATTTGTCTCCTCACATCTCTACAAAACTTTATTAAGGTTGTGGAGACAATGGTCAAAAGAGGTTCCATAGACGGAGAAATCGTCCCTGAGTACCTCCACAATTTCTTCACAAAAACCATGAAAGATAGCAGACATACACCTTTGAAAAGTAGTAGGGGCATTACATAAACCAAAAGGCATACGTCTGTAAGCATAAGTACCATAGGGACAAGTAAAAGTGGTCTTCTCTTGATCAGCAGTGTTAACATGAATTTGAGAGAAGCCAGAATAACCATCTAGATAGCAAAAGTGAGTGTTTTTGGATAACGTTTCAAGCATTTGGTCGATGAACGGCAACGGTTAGTGATCCTTCCTGGTTGCCTTGTTCAGCTTCCTGTAATCAATACACATTCGATATCCAATAATAATTCTCTGAGGTATTAGTTCATTCTTATCATTAGGAACTACAATTGTTCCTCCTTTCTTTGGAACACAATGAACTGGGCTTACCCACTTACTATCAGCTATAGGGTAGATAATACCTGCGGCTAGAAGCTTGAGAATATCAGTCCTTACAACATCCATCATTTTCGGATTCAACCGTCATTGATGATCAACAACTGGTTTGGCGTCAGGTTCAAGGTTGATGGTATGTTGAAAAATAGACGGACTAATCCCCTTAAGGTCATCAAGGGTATAGCCAATTGCACCTCGATGTTTGCGAAGTACTTCCAATAAATGCTCCTCTTCATATCCTGAAAGGTTAGAATTGATGATAACAGGATATACTTTCTTTTCATCTAAATAAGCATATTTGAGCGTATCGGGAAGAGGTTTAAGATCAAACACTGGATCTTCTTTTGGTTGCGACAAAATTCCCAAAGGCTCAACTGGAAGGTTGTGCTTTAGGATAGCAAGTTGTCTTAGTAATATTACGTCCAACTCATTTCTCTCCTGCATGTGCAGATCATTCTCGTGGTCCTCCATATATTGCTGCAAGGGATCGTTAGGAGGAATAGCGATGGAAGCAATATCTTCAATAATCTTATCATTAATAGGCAAATCAGTACCACGAGGCTGCTTAGAGAACTTAGAAAAGTTAAATTCATATGGCTCACCATTGAATTCAACAGAAACTTTACCTTTCTTGCAATCTATTATAGCTCCACAAGTTCTGAGAAAAGGTCTACCAAAAATAATAGGACAAAAATTGTCCCTTACTGAATCAAGTACTAGAAAGTCGGTAGAATACTTTACCTTCCCGCATAGAACTTCAACGTCTCTCACAATTCTGATGGGAGAGATAGTTGCTCTGTTTGCAAGATGAATAGTAACATCAACTTCTTCAAGTTCGCAAGGTGAAATTTCACCCATGATCTCTTGATAAAGTGAATACGGGATATCACTGGTGTCGTGGATAGAATCTTGACAATAGATATAGGGTATGAACGGAGCTAAATGAATCTGTACGTAGAGTGGGTTGACGCAAGAGGATTATACAGGTTAGGCCTCTCCGTAGAGATAAAAACCTTAGTCCTGTCCCAGGCTTACTGGGGTGTTCTTTCTTCAGAATACTGAGAAGTGGAAAAATGTTGCGCGTGCCCATGCCAGAGAGGAGGGGGTGGCTTATATAGAGTGCGCCCCTGCCTCCTTAATTCCCTGTCATAAATGGGTCTTAAATACAAGATTAAATATGTACTTAAATACAAAACGGTCTGCCCATTACTACTAATAAAGGAGGAGAAAACGTCTGTAGCATTAAATGCCTCCCGTCCGTTGCGTTTTCCATCTTCCGAGTAGGGGGGGCCTCGCAGATCCCTTCCGAGTATCGCTTTACTCGGATCTTGCTGGGCTTCCGAGTAGTTGCGTACTCGGAAGCAACTCCTGGTCTCCGTGTAACATGTTACTCGGAGGCTGCCAATGCTTCGTGTTTTTGGTTGATTTTATTTTGCTTAATATGTTTTGGGGAAACTTAGGGTTTAAGGATACCCCTGGTTTTCCCTCGCCTAGGGGTATGCCTTTAGTATTACCACGACAGTAGCCCCCAAGCGCTTTCGGGTGCTCGTAAGTGGGTTGGCTGACATTTAGTCTTTCTGAGGCATGCGAAGATTGAACTCAGTAAGGGGCCCGGAAGGGCTTTATTGATGTTCGAACTTTTCCCTCGAGTGAGAGTTGGGCAGGTTAGCGGAAAAATTTGGCGACACTCAAACGTCTCTCGGAAGAGGTGGACTGAGGCCTCGGAAGGCGTGTCTCAGAGTAAAAGGCCTTAAACTCCATATGAACCAAATTGGTAAAGTTCAATGTCCTAGGACATCGCGCCGAGTCCTAGGCCATGCCATGTGGGACATTGATTCTTTACCCCCTGCGCCGGGTCTTACCGGCGGCCTGGCGTTCTACGTCAGAGACGGGCCACCAACGAGCTTATTACTCGGATTCTCACCCGAGTAACCGGGTGCGGGATTTTTCGCCTTGCGAGGAATCTTCGAGTGGTTCCTTTCACGGCGCTTCCGAGTGACAGCTTACTCGGATGTTGCGGGAGCTTTGCGTTTTCTTCCGAGTGATGGCATACTCGGAGAGTTTGATCGGTGCTATGCTTCGCATCTTCCGAGTGGTTGGGGAGGTTCCGAGCTTCGGGTCGAAACCAGATTTGGTTTTTAACAAAAGATTTTGCCTTGTCAGAGAATCTTCTTTCCCAGGTGATTGGGCGCACTGTTTGGGCTTGTCTCCTCGATTCCCGCGGCGGTTTTATAGGATAATAATTAACTGCCCGTGGGGAAGTGGGAGGGATTATGGGGAAGCGGGGCGGTTTTATGGGGAAGGGCAACCGGCAAGCCCATTAGTGGGGGGCGGATCTGACGCGAGGCGGTTGCTACCTCGAGGTATAAAAGGCCCCCTGCCTTTTGGTTTGGGACATCTCCACTCATTTCCCCCTGCGCAGCCGTTCCCGCTCCCCTCTTTCGCCCCGCCTGTTCCTTTGCCTGCTTAATCTCGCCGTTGAGACCTCCCCGCCGGCCGCTCGAGGTCCATCCTGGGAGGCCGCCATTCGCGCTGCCCTTCTGCCGCCACCGCGACCATGTCTGCGGGGGAGTGGCTGCCGTCGATCGTGACGGAGGACATGCTGCTGGGGTGATGGCTTCTCGCCCTTCGTTGGTTACCCCAAGTGGAAGGTGGAGATGTAGCGCAGCATCAAGTTTCCCTCGGTGAAGATACCAAGGTTTGTCTCCAGTAGGACTCCAGAGATGATAAGTAGGTGTCTGCGGCGCAACTGATGTGGACCTGCACACAGACACAGATAACTTTGTTCCCAACGAAGTTCAGAGAGGTTGTGAATCTCTCCGGTGTTGTTGTTTACAAAGGGTAAAACACAGGGGATAATGATAGCAAGTAAAAGCAATAAAGGAAAGATAGCGTGGAAACAGTAATAAGGATATGGACCGGGATACGTGATGTTCGCTAGTGATGTCTCTCTCCCAAAAGACGATAAAACTGCTATGCGAGGTAAACAAATTACAGAAGGGCAATTGACAGGATTATGAACGCACCGCAATGCTAACTATGCTACAAAAGAAAGGAAGAGGTTCAAAAGCACAGGAAGTACGCCAAAATAAGTAGACCGAAATCCAACTGCATCTACTACTAATCATCCACCTTGAGATATCTATCCAGAACATCTCGCTGGTATTAAGTTGCGAGCCCAACCCAAAGTGTTAACCCAAAGCAACAGACAACTGCATTAAAAAGCACTTTGCGTAAAGTAAACAATCCTTGTAACCGCGGTTACAAGCACCGTTGTTTTCCCCCTTGTGGCAACAGCACACCCCCTAGACTCATGTTTCTGTCACTCAAGCGTGTCATCGGGGGGCATGAACCCACAATCGAGCACAACGTTCCCTCTTGGAGTCACTACCTACTACTTGGCCAAAGCAATAAACAACAACGGAGAACATGCAAGAATTACTTAGGAACAAAAATATAAGAGATAAAAACCAAATATATTACTCTATCACAATCTGAACATAATCTCATAATCCATCAGATCCCATCAAACTCAGCATAGCAACATCATAAATATTACAAAGGTGCCTCGATCATGTAGGGCAGCTCACGAGGTCTAAACAATGAAGATCAAAGAGGGGAGGAGAACATCACATAGCTACTGATCACGGACCCATGGTCCAAGGAAAACTACTCACGAGACATCCGGGGAGCATCCATGGTGGAGAGGAGGCTCCCGGAGGTCAATCCTCCCTCCGTCAGGGTGCCGGGAAGAGGTCTACTGGTTCTCCCGATCTCGGAGCGCGACGGCGGCGGAACAGAGGCGAGTTTGCGAAATAGGGTTCTGTCTTTGGAGTTTCCCCGTGACGGAGAATAAATAGGCCAAGGGGGCAGCCAGATGTCGACCAGGGGCCCCAGGCGCCCCCCTGGCGCGGCCAGGGGTGGGGCCGCGCCGGGTGGCCGCCTGGGCCCCCTGGCTCCCCTCTGGCCCCTCCAGGGCTCTTCGCGAAGCTTCCTTCACGCTGATTTTTTATCTGAATTTTCCCGATTTTTTCTGGCACTTTTTATATGGGGGAAAACTGAAATAGAAAAACAGCAGAAAACAGGAACTAGCACTGGGGTGCACTGAGTTAATAGGTTAGTCCAAATATGATCAAAAGTATATGAAAGTGTATCTAGATTATAGCAATATCACACAAAACATGCATGGATCAAGAAGAAATTATAGATACGTTTTGGACGTATCAACATCCCCAAGCTTAATTCCTGATCGTCCTCGAGTAGGTAAATGATAACAACATAATTTATGTTGTGACATGCTAGCAACCATAAAAGAACTTTGAAAAGTAAAGCAATCAAGGTTAGAGATTCAATCCAAGTCATAACATGAAAGAGTCTATATTAGCATTGAAACAAGTAACAAAAGAACATTAGGTGCAAGAGCTCTCGCTGTCCGTGACTCGAATGTCTCCAAATGGTGTTTGCGTGCAAGAAGGGGGATAGGGAATACGAGAAAAAAAGTATTTTTGTGTTGAGAACTCAATCTACTAAAGTTTCACACTTGGTCCTCTTTGGAATCTTATCTTGACTCGTCCCCAGACCACTAGCCAGGTACAAGTCAATTTGATCCACTCCTTTTTCAATATTTTGAGCACTCATGCAATGGATGAGCGTAAGCACGAGAGTTGACACTTAGGATGGCAAAGAGAGAAATATGGTGGAGGAGGAAGACAAAAAGGATGAGAAAGGCTCACATCAATGAGGACAATCATAGGCAAGAGATGCCAAATGATAGATATGATGTGAGGAGTAGGGATTGCCATGCAACGGATGCACATACGAGCTAAGAAGCTCTCCAAAGGAACTAGTGGGGGTGCATCTAACTTGCTCGCTCATGAAGACCTAGAGCTCGTTTGAGGAGGCTCATCCTTGGAATATGCAAGCCAAGTTCTATAGTGTGAAGGTCCCCACATAGCTATATGCATGAAGATCATCTCTATGGAGTACAGGGATATAAGGGAGTACTATTGTGGATCTCTCAAAAGGATAGTAGTATTGCCCCTTTCTCTCTTTTTATTTCTTTTTCTCTTTTTTCTATTTTTTGTATTTTTTTGGTGGCCTCAATGGCTCTTTCTATTTAACTCTTATTTGTCCTCTTTGGGATCTTTTGATGTGTCCACTTTGGGATCTTTTCCTCACTTAAGGGTAACACTCTAATTTATAAGACGGTAAAGGAGATCTTTCACACTTTACAAGGTACTCAAAATGATAAAGAAGATGTAAGTAACATGATGTATGCAAGGTATGTCGCTGCCAGTGTAGCAGGAACATGTATGACATGAAGATCAAGTCATGAAGAGGTGGAATTTGCATGGCAATGTAACTCGGAAAGGCTATGGAAATGCCTTGATAGGTAGGTATGATGTCTGTTTTGAGGAAAGATATAAGGAGGTTTATGATGACACAACGTATCATGCCAAGGGTTTGGATGTACCGGCGAAGGTGGACACTGTCGGGACCCGGAATATGCGTATGTAATTCCAGTCACGATACAATCACATGGAGAGCCGAGAGCCGTACCCACTTGTCTAAGCAGACAAGGCCAAGCACAGAACACTCTCGGAAAGCATCAACGTGAGGGGCATCCCATCCAGGCCGGATGATCAACTGAGATGGGTCCTCATCGTCCGCTCACAAGTCTAAATGCTTATGGGTGGTGAATCCCATACTCATACACAAGTCGCCTCAACCATGTTATCGATTGAATCCTAACTCTTACATAGACTTACTCCAGCCCGATCATTTAGTCGGGGTCTAGGGAGGGCTCGATCATACACCAAAGTGTGCACGTGACAGAGTCACGAACAATCGCATCGCGATGCCCCAAGCTGCGCACATCTAAGGGCCACTTGGTGTATAAAAGACCGCCAGCCAGATCACAACTAAGGTCTCGAAAACCCATACTAAGACATGCATGTTATAACATACACGCAACACACATGCCTAGTATGAATAGCAGGTATCATCACATAACTCTACAAAGTACTTCTTTATTGACTTACACATAGAGCATACAAAGATCACATGTCTGTGATCATCATTACATCATACAACGGAAGCAAATTAGGTCTGGGTACAGACAAGTTTAACAAATGGCTTAGAGAAGCCTTGTAAACATACATGCCCTTCCACGAGGGGCCAGACTGCTGTTTGGAACTATACTAGCTTAGTCAACGTCGAGCTTCAGGAAGGTGACTCCATCGGGGTCCGGGTTCTCATCTAAAACATAGAATAAGAAAACGTGAGTACAAAGTCGTACTCAGCAAGACTTACATCGGAACTATACTACTCATGCTGAAGTATCAAGGTAAAGGGAGGTGGGGTTTCATCATGCAGAAGTGCCAGCTTTGACTTGCCTAGTCCTGTACTACGAATACCAGACTTGAGGTAAGAAGCGTACACGAGTCCACTACAAGGTCTCCAACCAATACACCACTATGGTTACTTCCTCGACTTCCCCACGAGGAGTACACCATAGCACTCACGCTTATCTTGCGAGTTTTAGAAGTATCCATTCGAGTTGTCTAATAATCAGGTACAGGTTCCAAGTAGTCCATGACCGCGGACGCGGCTATTCGAATAGTTTTGTTAACCTTGAAAGGGTGTAAGCTACACACACATGACCATCGGTTACCGCCTTTTGCTCGCCACCGTTCAAGAGGTGACAACGAGGATGTTCACCACGACACTTCGCTCACAACCGGTTTATTCCAGGAGTCGACTGTCTGAGTTGCCTCCGCTCGAGAGTCTAGCTGGATCAACGAAACGGACTCAAACAATGCAAGTGACCGAGACGCCACCTCTGGCAGATGGTTTTCCTGCCTCACAGGTGCACCCACATATCTATATGATGCAACTATTACTTCATTATTTTTCTATGCAGATGCCAAATGGAAAGCCCGAACTAATGTGACTCGTGGATGTCTACACGGATCAAGGTACTAGGCCGAGAGGGGTCAGTGAGCCCAATGTGTGGTTGTACTCTTTGTCTTGGATTACCATACAAGAACTCGGTGCTTAAGGCGGTGTTCAACGAGACAACCCACTGTGTACTCCTACACAGCCTCTCATCGTTCACCTTGTATTAGGGTCGATTCACCAACACAGTTTCACTTTCATCAACACCACTGTGATCATCCATCCCGACTCACAGATCATTGTAACCTCAATGTAATCTCTAAGCATGCAATAAGCTTTAACAATTGCAGGGGCCACATGCTATCAATCAACTCCTATGTCAGCTAGGATTGTGGTTTGCTTACTACTGTGACAAGATGATAGGTCATGCATCGGATATGGGTTCAACTATGCGGTAGAATCGACACAAGGTGATCTCCTAAACATGCATAAGCGAGACTGAGAGGGAATTGGGATTTTATAGACATGATCAATGGGGTTTGCTTGCCTTGCTGACGAGGTTCACACACGGTGTCTTCAACGAAGGGGGTGGCCTTCGGTTCCGGTTCCACTTCTATCGAGCAAACAAAGCAATCAAGGGATAAATATAATTGCGATGCTCAAGCACATGATAAGTTGTGAAAACATGATGTACATGGTATTGATGTGACCTAGGTTCAATTTGTCACATTTTAATTGAAGTTGATTTGAAAATTAATTCAAATTCAAACTCCAAATGTTATTCAAATTAGGTCAACTTGCATTTGCTAATCTTTGTCCATTTTAAACCATGTGATCATGTGTTTGATATGCCTCTGATGTTCAAGTGAGATGCGGTGTATTGCAAAGGTTCAAATTACAAAAGCATTTGAATTTAATTTGAATTAATTCCAATTAAGCCAAATAGCAAAAGCTACTGGTCCCATTTTAAATTCAACTCAAACATAGCTTAAAGTTGGATATTTGGATAGATTATTTTCTTCTGATCATTTTTCATATATTATATGTTTAATTTGGAGTTAATATGAATTTTCTATGAACTATTGAAGTTTAATTGATTTTCTGTCTTTTTCTGGAATTATTTTAAATCAAAAGTCTAATTACTGCGTCACTGTGACGCAGGGGTGACGTCAGGGGTGGGGTGTCTGACTGCTGGGGCCCCCATGTCAGTGGGAGAGGGAGTTAATCCCTCTCTGTTTTAGTTAGCAGAGGGGATTAGGGGGTTTGGGGCCCCACCTGTCATTGAGTGCGGGGGGTGATTAGATGGGCTAATCAAACTGCCCACCGGCGTTTAGCCGGCGGCGACCTCAGCGCACGGCGGCAGGCTCGTCGGTGTGCCCAAATGGCAACGGTTTGGCGAGGCGCGACCACTAAATCGAAGCCCGCAGTCGTGCGCAACTCCTGGAGCAGCACAGAAACACCGGGGAGGCCGTGCTCGTCGGCGGCGTCGAACGAGGCGGCGGCTGGAGCACTGCTCTCGCAGAAATCGAGCTACGGGGCACGAAAACAAGTGCGGGGAGAGGCAATCGAAGCGGCTGCTCACCCTGGTTCCAATGGAGTCGACGGCACGGGATGGGAGGGCGTGGTGACGACAAATTTTTCGACGAGGTCCACGGCAGCCGGCGGCGAATCGGCGAAGATGGCGTGTTTTCTGGGGCTCTCGACGTCGATTAGCTGCAGTGGTAGATGAGGACGTTGACGAGGAGGCTCTAGGACATGAAGGAGCAACTTGTCGTCGCTGTTGGCCGCGTGGGCACGACTGCGCGCTCTACGGCGGCTCTCGGACGTCGCGGTTTTCCGGCGAGGGAGGGGTGGAGAGAGAGCCAGAGGAGGGGGAAAGGGTGCGGGGGGGGGGGGGGGTCGTGGGCAGCTCCGTGGCGCGCTTAGAGGAAAGGGGGAGGCCTGGAAGCTGCTTGGCATCGCGGTGGCGTCGGCCGAGCGCTCTGCTGCCTCCATCGAGGTGCTTGAGAAAGAAGACAAGGGAGGAGGAGGTGGGCTGGGCCGTGGGGGGATGAGTTGGGCCAAAAGCCAGGTAAGCCCTTTTCTAATTTCTGTTTCTATTTTCTTTCTGTAATTTGTTTTGGCTTGCTAGTAAAAATAGCAAAGCATTTTTAAAAATCCCCAAAGCTTTTATGTGGGCTTAGGGTTCAAGCCACTAGCCACTCACAAGTTTTGGTGACTTTTGAAATTCAAATTGGAGTTTAATTTAATTTCCAAGCCCTGTTTGGAATATTTGAAAAATCCATGAGCATGGGGTTGGTCCCACATCACTTTATATGTGATCATGCATATTTATAAGACTTTTCAAAAATACCAGAGGAATTTTTGGAAGAAATTTTTATCTGGCCATTTATTTAAATTCTCTAGGGCTTTTCTTTTCCCAATTTTGAAATTCTTTTGAAATTTTTCACATGATGCAAAGACACAAGCAACCCTAGCACTTACCCAAGTTGGGGTTCTGACAGACACCAACTCTCGGAGTGAGAAGAAGGCAATGCACGGCACGGGAGAGGCTAGCAAAATATGGGAAGGTGGAAGTGTCAACTTTCAATACTTACATTAGTCCGAAGAACTCATGCACTTATTATCGGTAACTCTCAATCTAATAAGAAGGTTCACAAAGAGACAAGTACCCCGAGGAGGAGTGTATGGGGGTTTGGTTATCCTTGCGCATCCTCGACTCATGGTACGTGAGTGTACTCTAATATTCGACTCCTCAGAAGAGTAGTGATCCATCTAGTAGCTAGAGTTCTCAACTAGTTTTGTAGGTTTTGAAAAATAAACACGGATTTCCCAAAATACGGAACCTATCACTAATAGGCAAGAGCTCTTGACACCAAAAGTTCAAACATTACTCACATCAATACCTCAAAACTATTGCAAGTTACTACTAGAAGAAAATAGCAACCTCAATTACCTACTTTCAAGACAAGACACAACTCAGTGCAACAACCAACTCTCTTTAACAAGATAAACATGAAAACTAAAAAGAGTTCCAGCAACAAACTAAACAAAAGCCAAGGCTCTTGCTAAAGACAAACTAAAACTAAAACTAAACATGGCAGTAGCTATGAAAAGATAAAGAACACACAACAGCAGAAAGATAGGCATGAAGAATCCTATGATGTGTTCTAAATTTTGAAAGTGGAGCGTGTTTCTCTCCCACACAAAGTAAGAAGGGATATAACTTGTTATGAACAGCAAGAAAAGCTAAAGAAAACTAAAAACAAAACCTAAGAGCGAGACGCTCCAAGCATAGCACATAACGCATGAAGTGATAAAAATATAGTGAGACGAAGGACGAACTGATGATTGTTGATGGAGAAGGGGATGCACGGTGGCATCCCCAAGCTTAGACGCTTGAGTCTCCTTGAATATTTATTGGGGATGCATGGGGGCATCCCCAAGCTTGAGCGCTTGACACTCCTGGATCTTCTTTCATCATCTTCCATCGCACACTTGAAAACTCCCTTCATACATAACTCATCATAAGCTGATTAGAGAGGTTAGTACCCTTAATAAATAATTTTTCCCCACTGGATATAAAGATAATATTGAAGATATAATGTTTCTCAAGAGTGCTAAAAAGTTTTTGCAAAGAAAAATCAAGCTTAAGGTTTGCAAAAGTTAGGAGAGACAAAACGTGGCAGAATCTGTGAAAAACAGAACAGCAGGTAGTAAAGAATTTTTAAGGGGCACTTCTGCAACTCAAATTAAAAAACTCAGAACATACGGAAGTTTCGTAATTGTATATAGCACGCTGTGTAAAAATTTCAGCTCAAAAAGATGAACTGGGATTTTTCTGGAATTTTTCTGGTCAAGAGGACAGAATCTGTTTTCTGGACAGCATGTCACAACTTTTACTTCCCTTGCCGTAAGAGGCTATAACTTGGCACAAAGCTGAAAAATAGAGATACAATGATGTTGCTACAGAGTAACAATCATCACGACACAACAAAAGCAAAAATAAAAACATAAATTCGTTGCGGGCTGCCTCCCGAAAGCGCTTCTTTAGAGCCATTAGCTAGGCTTAAAGATTATAAAAGATGCTCTCATAAGAATAAGAATTTGAAGCAAAAGAGAGCATCAAGAAACAAATATGAAACACATTTAAGCCTAACCCACTTCCTATGCATATGCATCTTGTAAGAAAATAAGTCAAAGAAGCACAAAGTGACATGCATAGAAAGGTGGAACAGGAACATCTTCAAAACTTTCAACATAAAGAGAGGAGTTTTAGTAATATGGAATTTTCTACAACCAAACTTCCGTCTCTCAAAATAATTTTCAGTAGTATCATGAACAACATCAAGAATATTACTATCACATAAATCATGTTGTTCATGAACTGGAAGCACACGTGTATAGTTTTCAACACGGTCTTTAGGATTATAAGATAAATGCAACCCATCACATTGAGCCTTGATAAGAGCAAAGTTCTCCGGAGTTGGAGATTTCAAAAGGATAATAGGACAATCAAGTGTGGGTGCAATAGCAACAATTTCATGCTTAACATAAGGAACTATAGAGAGTTCATTTTTGTCAGCATCATCCATAGTGGCATCTTGGCCATCAACAAAGCAAGTATCAAAATTTTCAGAAAGGGATATTTCAAGTGAGTCCTCGGAATCATGGGATTCCTCCTCAATGCAATAATTGGCCTCTTCTTGGGCAGCAAACATTTTATTTTTAAAATCCTCAATATAAGAATTGGAAGTATAATTCTCAAAGCAATAAGCAAGAACTGCAAAGTTTTCAGACTCGAAAATAGTATCGTGATATTTTTCAATCAAAGAAGCAATCTCATAGGCACCTTTAAAAGCAATAAACTCTTCAATATTTTCAACATCAAAGTAATCATAAACACCTTTAGTATAAGAAGATAAGATCTCATTTTCATTAAACTCACATAGGAAAGGGAGGTGTTTATGATCTATATTAGAACAACAAGTAAAATCATAAATGTGGCACAAAAGTTTAGCATGGCAATAAGAAACATGTATTTGATCCCATAAGTGTTTCCCTTTCTAAGATAGGCGGTGCCGCGTATAATGAGCATGCTCATCCAATGATTTTCCCTCAACCAAGTCGGTTGGGTTTTTAGCGCGAGCACAAATTGATCGAAGACGATCCAAGTGAAACATGTCCATCCTACCATATTTTGGGTGGTTCATCACCCATGATGAGGATAGCATAAATAAGCAAAGCAAGACAAAGGCAAAAGGTAGCAACTATTTTTGTGGTTTTTCATAAAGGACACTGAGATTAAAACTGAAGGGTAAACTAAAAATACTAAAAAAAAAGGTAAAGGGTAGTGTGCAACTCCCCTATCTTAGCACTCGGAGTCCCCGGCAACGGTGCCAGAAATTCGCTTGATGGCTTCTCGCCCTTCGTTGGTTACCCCAAGTGGAAGGTGGAGATGTAGCGCAACAGCCAGTTTCCCTCGGTGAAGATACCAAGGTTTGTCTCCAGTAGGACTCCAGAGATGATAACTAGGTGTCAGCGGCGCAACTGACGTGGACCTGCACACAGACACAGATAACTTTGTTCCCAACGAAGTTCAGAGAGGTTTTCAATCTCTCCGGTGTTGTTGTTTACAAAGGATAAAACACAGGGGACAATGATAGCAAGTAAAAGCAATAAAGTAAAGATAGCATGGAAACAGTAATAAGGATATGGACCGGGATACGTGATGTTCACTAGTGATGTCTCTCTCCCAAAAGACGATAAAACTTCTATGCGAGGTAAACAAATTACAGAAGGGCAATTGACAGGATTATGAACGCACCGCAATGCTAACTATGCTACAAAAGAAAGGAAGAGGTTCAAAAGCACAGGTAGTACGCCAAAATAAGTAGACCAAAATCCAACTGCATCTACTACTAATCATCCACCTTGAGATATCTATCCAGAACATCTCGCTGGTATTAAGTTGCGAGCCCCACCCAAAGTGTAAACCCAAAAGCAACAGACAACTGCATTAAAAAGAACTTTGCGTAAAGTAAACAATCCTTGTAACCGCGGTTACAAGCACCGTTGTTTTCCCCCTTGTGGCAACAACACATCCCCTAGACTCATGTTTCTGTCACTCAAGCGTGTCATCGGGGGGCATGAACCCACAATCGAGCACAACGTTCCCTCTTGGAGTCACTACCTGCTACTTGGCCAAAGCAATAAACAACAACGGAGAACATGCAAGAATTACTTAGGAACAAAAATATAAGAGATAAAAACCAAATATATTACTCTATCACAATATGAACATAATCTCATAATCCATCAGATCCCATCAAACTCAGCATAGCAACAGCAGAAATATTACAAAGGTGCCTCGATCATGTAGGGAAGCTCACGAGGTCTAAACAATGAAGATCAAAGAGGGGAGGAGAACATCACATAGCTACTGATCACGGACCCATGGTCCAAGGAAAACTACTCACGAGACATCCGGGGAGCATCCGTGGTGGAGAGGAGGCTCCCGGAGGTCAATCCTCCCTCCGGCAGGGTGCCGGGAAGAGGTCTTCTGGTGCTCCTGATCTTGGAAGCGCGGCGGCGGCGGAACAGAGGCGAGTTTGCGAATTAGGGTTCTGTCTTCGGAGTTTCCCTGTGACGGAGAATAAATAGGCGAAGGGGGGTAGCCAGAGGTGGACCAGGGGCCCCAGGCGCCCCCCTGGCGCGGCCAGGGGTGGGGCCGCGCCGGGTGGCCGCCTGGGCCCCCTGGCTCCCCTCTGGCCCCTCCAGGGCTCTTCGCGAAGCTTCCTTCACGCTGATTTTTTATCTGAATTTTCCCGAATTTTTCTGGCACTTTTTATATGGGGGAAAACTGAAATAGAAAAACAGCAGAAAACAGGAACTGGCACTGGGGTGCACTGAGTTAATAGGTTAGTCCAAATATGATCAAAAGTATATGAAAGTGTATCTAGATAATAGCAATATCACACAAAACATGCATGGAGCAAGCAGAAATTATAGATACGTTTTGGACGTATCATGGGGTACCAGGACGCCGGCCTGGTTCCCCGCGAGGGTTGCCGTCTTCCCGCGGCTGGGGAAGACGAGCCTGCACCGCGGGACGGTGAGAGAGTAATTTTACTTTCGCATGTAGATCGCGGCTTTTCTCTTCCCCCGCATCCCTTCTTTCTGGATTTTCTGGCTTTCACGGGTGCTCAGCTTCATCACGTTGTTCCCAATGCGGTTACCCTTCTCTCCAGCCTTTTCACCCTTTGTGAGGGATTTCTAGGCATAGAGCCCCACTGGCATCTTTTCCGTAGCATATACGCCATCAAGCCTCAGAAGACGAAGAAGTCTGGGGAGGGTGGCGGCGTTGAGTTCAACCATCTTTGTGGCGGCATGTTTTTGGCCAAGAAGCAGGGAGTACAGTATTTTGCTTCTTGTGTGCCCGATTCTGTCAAGAACTGGCAGAATAGTTGGTTCTACTGTAAAGTGGCCGAGGAGCCGGGGGTGCGTACCTTGCCTCCTTACTCGGACGTTAGGCTGACTAACTCTCAGGGCTGGAACCCCCAACTCACCAATGCTGATAAGGAGCAGGTGCTCCCCTTGATGCGTGAAGTCATCAGGCTGAAGAATAATGGTCTGGATGCCATATATTTGATAGCTACTTTTGTGATTCGGAAGATCCAGCCGCTCCAGGCCCGAGCTTGGGGGATGTGGACATACTCCGGGTTGCAGGATGACACCCGCTATAGTAACACTGAGATGCCTTTGGACGAGTTTGATCTTCAGATGAAGATAATAACAAGCGTGACCCAGGGGCTTCAGACAACTGGCCGAGTGAGACCCCTCGGCATCGACAATCCTCTCACCTTGGTATGCTGACTCATGTCATATGTATCTTGAATGTGCTTCATTTGTTGGCTTTAACTTGGAACTCTTTGTTTATTGCTAGGATTTTACCCAGTTTCGCTGCCCTATTCCTCTGGCTCCGCAGCATCCCGCCGAAGAGGATGAGGATAGTACTGCTGGCGCGGGGGTCGGAGTTGAGGTGGGGGAGGAGCTGGAGTCCGAGGTGGCTCGGGTTCAGGCAGCGTCCGAGCAACGCTCGAAGAATAACGAGGACCGCGAGTCGGCGCGGGAGGGGCTTACTCGGACCCGTAAAAGGGTTCATACTCCGAGTGGTGAAGAGGACAGCGGGAAGCTTCCTCCCTTGGGCCTCCGCTCTGGGAAGGTTGCGCCCATGAAGAAGAAGAAACTTGTCACTCTTGGGGGCCGAGAGGCTAATCCCGCAGGAGGTGCTGCTGTTGAAAAGGCCAAGGGGGCTGGATCTGGTTCGACCAGGGTTGCTCCCCCAAGGCGTAGCTTGAAGACCGTTCACCTGTAATGCTGTTGGTTATCGCGTGCTTTAAGGCCCTGTTAGTTTCTCAGGCTCATCCTTAGCTGTCTCTTTTTGCAGTATTCGTCCGAGTGGTTCTGAGACGTTGCCTGGGATCGAGGATGATCCCGAGGCCGAAGCTATGGAGGACGCTAACACTTGTGAGGTGACTGACTTTCCTGGGATGGGCGCTATTCCAGAAGATACTGCGGCTGTTGGTGAGAATTCTTCGTCGTTTTCTTTGTTGAGATGTTTGTCGCTGTCATCTTTCACTTTTAATTGTTTGTTGTTTCTGCTGCATACATGGATGTTGACCCTATTGTTGATCTAGCTCGGATTGTTACCGAGTCTGCCGCTGCTGGGGTCACTCCTCCTGAGGTGACTGTTCCTGAGGGAACAGTAGCCTCTGGGTCTGGTTCCCGAGCTGCCGCACCCGATGCTCCAACTGGGGAGGCTGTTAAGGAGACCCCTATCGCCTCGGCGGCTGTTCGTAGGAGTGAGCCTGCTAGTTCGGGGGCCATTCCCGTCGGAGCCCCAGTGGAGAGTGCTATCATTGGCGGATTGAAGGAGTCTTTGGTCAAGGCGACCCAGTTTGAGCTGCGGCTGCGGGAGCTAGCATCTGAGGCTGAGTTGGTGAAGTCCAACATGCACGTAAGTACTTATGTAAGTTTTCCTACCCAGTGGGTGTAGCCCCCAAGGCTCCGAGTAACTTTGCGAAGTTATTCGGAGTCTTTTGATAGGAGGTTTTTATTTGGATGATCTTCCAGTGGTAGCACTTCTTAGTGCACCAGTGGGTGTAGCCCCCAAGGCTCCGAGTAACTTTGTGAAGTTATTCGGAGTCTTTTGATAGGAGGTTTTTATTTTGATGAACTTCTAGTGGGAGCACTTCTTAGTGCACCCACTGGGTGTAGCCCCCAAGGCTCCGAGTAACTTTGTGAAGTTATTCAGAGTCTTTTTATAGGAGGTTTTTATTTGATTGTGGTATTCTCTTGTCTTCATAGGAGGCATGCAAGCTTGGGTCGGCCTTCGTGAAGTTGCAGGGGGAGACTATTGCTACCAAGAGTGTGTACGAAGCGCTGCTTGAAGAGCATAACAAACTGAAGAAACAACATGATGAGGATAATGGTAACAGTTCTTGAGTTTCCAAACTGCCATCTTTCTTCCTCTTATTCTTGCATCTGACATTTTTCTTGCAGAGGCGGCGAAGAAGGCCTTTGATGCAAAAGTTAAGGAGAACGATGATTTTGTGGCCAAGATGAAGAAGGAAATAGAGCAAGTTGAGAAACGAGCCAAGGCTCTGAAAGCTTTGGAGACCAGTCTTCATTACTACAAACAGGCGGTGAAGGAGAATGAGGCTTGCATCTCTAAGCTGGAGTCTGACTTGGAGAAACTATCCAAGCTGCATGCCGAAGATGCGAAGAAGCATCAAGCCGAGTTGGAAACCACTCGGAAGGCGGTGAAGGCAGCTGAAGAGTATTGCGCTGGGCGGTTCGCTGTTTTCAGTGAGACCTTGTCTGGTGAGTTTTTGGTTGTCCGAGCTGTGGTAGGGACCTGTTGCCCATTCTTAGATTGTGTACTCATCTTCTCTCTTGGTGCAGCATATGGGACAGATCCAGATGTCGAGCAGGCGCGCATGGCCGACTTTGCGGAAATGATGAAGAGAGATAACTATACTCCAGTGACCACAAAATTTGCTCTGGCTCGGGGATTGCTGACCATGAGGTGCGCCAAAGCGAAGAAATTTGCTGAAGAGGTTATGGGTGCTACCCTGGCTTTAAAGAGCAAGCTGTCGCCTGATGAAGGGAGCAGAGTGAAGTTAGATACTGTTGTGCCCGTGCTCCAGGAGGCTCCGCATCAGCTGGCCCGCTGGAAACGCTCAGCGGCACCGAGCGGTGCGAATTACGCACTAGCCTTGACCAAGGCGCATTTTCCGGAGCGGGTCCATAATCTTGAGCGAGTTGGTGGTGGAGATCCAAGAGGGTCAGAGCTGCACCTCCTTCCTGCCGCGCTATGCGGAGACTGCTAGCCGAATTGCCCTGATGCCCGATCTGGATTTCTTCGTTGAGTCGACTGGTGTAACCAGTGAGTCGGACGAGGCGGGCGAGGAATGAATGGAGTGTGGTTGAAAACACTGGTTTGATATTTGCCTCGGGATGCCGAGTGGATCTGTAATAAGTTGCACTGTGTGGTTGTATCGTGACACTCCATCGTTTGGTTGATGAACTCGTACTCTGTTTCTTTGCTTGAAACGAATATTTCTTCCGATTTGCCTTTCTTTTGGTATGAATTTTCGAAGTTTTTACTCGAGCTGCGCATAGTTCGAAAGAGAGCTTGTTTTTATCGCTTTAAGCAGCCCCCAAGTCTACTTAGACTGGAAGGTACTTAGAAAGATTTTCTATTGAGGATCTTGTATACAAGGTCCTCAATGCAGTGATGTTGTGCTTCCTCAAGCCTTTTGGGGCGTTGGTAAGCACTTAGTATAAGTTTTCTAAGTTCTCGTACGAGCTGCGCACAGCTCGGATGGAAAACCTGATTGATAGTTTTCGTCCGAGCTGCGCACAGCTCGGAAGAGAACCTGTCTTTATGGCTTTGAGCAGCCCCAAGCCTCTTGACGCTTGGAAGTACTTAGAATTTTTTTCTATTTAAGATCTTGTATACAAGGTCCTCAATGCAGATGATGTTGTGCTTCCTCAAGCCTTTGGGGCGTTGGTGAGCACTTAACATAAGTTTTCTAAGTTCTCGTCCGAGCTGCGCACAGCTCAGATGGAAAACCTGATTGATAGTTTTCGTCCGAGCTGCGCACAGCTCGGAAGAAAACCTGTTTTTATAGCTTTAAGCAGCCCCCAAGCCTCTTGAGGCTTGGAAGTACTTAGCAATTTTTCTATTGAAGATCTTGTATACAAGGTCCTCAATGCAGATGATGTTGTGCTTCCTCAAGCCTTTGGGGCGTTGGTGAGCACTTAACATAAGTTTTCTAAGTTCTCGTCCGAGCTGCACATAGCTCGGATGGAAAACCTGATTGATAGTTTTCGTCCGAGCTGCGCACAGCTCGGAAGAAAACCTGTTTTTATAGCTTTAAGCAGCCCCCAAGCCTGTTGAGGCTTGGAAGTACTTAGAATTTTTTTCTATTGAAGATCTTGTATACAAGGTCCTCAATGCAGATGATGTTGTGCTTCCTCAAGCCTTTGGGGCGTTGGTGAGCACTTAACATAAGTTTTCTAAGTTCTCGTCCGAGCTGCGCACAGCTCGGAAGAAAACCTGTTTTATAGCTTTAAGCAGCCCCCAAGCCTCTTGAGGCTTGGAAGTACTTAGAATTTTTTTCTATTGAAGATCTTGTATACAAGGTCCTCAATGCAGATGATGTTGTGCTTCCTCAAGCCTTTGGGGCGTTGGTGAGCACTTAACATAAGTTTTCTAAGTTCTCGTCCGAGCTGCGCACAACTCGGATGGAAAACCTGATTGATAGTTTTCGTCCGAGCTGCGCACAGCTCGGAAGAAAACCTGTTTTTATAGCTTTAAGCAACCCCAAGCCTCTTGAGGCTTGGAAGTACTTAGGAAAAATTTATATTGAAGATCTTGTATACAAGGCCCTCAATGCAGATGATGTTGTGCTTCCTCAAGCCTTTGGGGCGTTGGTGAGCACTTAACATAAGTTTTCTAAGTTCTCGTCCGAGCTGCGCACAGCTCGGATGGAAAACCTGATTGATAGTTTCCATCCGAGCTGCGCACAGCTCGGAAGAAAACCTGTTTTTATAGCTTTAAGAAGCCCCCAAGCCTCTTGAGGCTTGGAAGTACTTAGAAATTTTTTCTATTGAAGATCTTGTATACAAGGTCCTCAATGCAGATGATGTTGTGCTTCCTCAAGCCTTTGGGGCGTTGGTGAGCACTTAACATAAGTTTTCTAAGTTCTCGTCCGAGCTGCGCACAGCTCGGATGGAAAACCTGATTGATAGTTTTCGTCCGAGCTGCGCACAGCTCGGAAGAGAACCTGTTTTTGTAGCTTTAAGCAGCCCCCAAGACTCTTGAGGCTTGGAAGTACTTAGAATTTTTTTCTATTGAAGATCTTGTATACAAGGTCCTCAATGCAGATGATGTTGTGCTTCCTCAAGCCTTTGGGGCGTTGGTGAACACTTAACATAAGTTTTCTAAGTTCTCGTCCGAGCTGCGCACAGCTCGGATGAAAACCTGATTGATAGTTTTCGTCCGAGCTGCGCACAGCTCGGAAGAGAACCTGTTTTTGAGTAATGAAAGCGAATTGAGTAAGGCGCACTAGGCGTACGAAGTAATATTTATTCATGTCTTACAAGCGTGCTCATGCATAGAATCGACGCAGTAACTGGGCGTTCCATGCATGAGGCACTTCTATCTTATTAGTTACATCGTACAGGTGATAGGCCCCATTGTGCAGTACTCTGGAGATGATAAACGGGCCTTCCCATGGGGGAGCTAATTTGTGGTCCGAAGTTTGCTTTATGCGAAGTACCATGTCACCCTCTTGGAAGGACCGAGCTCGGACGTGTCGGTCGTGGTATCGGCGAAGGTCTTGCTGATAAAACGTCGAGCGGGTGAGAGCTAAGTTTCGTTCCTCCTCCAAGAGGTCAACGCCGTCTTGTCGCGCTTCTTCAGCTTCAGCTTCTGTGTACTGGCTTATACTGGGTGCATTGTGCTTGAGGTCACTCGGAAGGACTGCTTCTGAGCCGTAGAAGAGGAAGAAGGGGGTTGACCGAGTTGAGCGATTAGGAGATGTACGCAATCCCCACAATACTGTAGGGAGTTCATCAACCCAGGCGCCCGCTGCTTCCTTTAGTTCCCGAAGTAGCCGAGGCTTGATTCCTTTGAGTTTAGTCCGTTGGCTCGTTCGACTTGGCCATTGGACTGTGGGTGTGCGACTGAGGCGAAGTTGACCTGGATGCCATTGGACCAACAGAATTTCTTGAATTCGGCCGAGTTGAAGTTCGATCCATTATCAGTAATGATGTCATGCGGGACGCCGAACCGATGTATGATGCCTTGCATAAAGCTGACTGCTGTGGCGGAGTCTTGGTTCTTGATAGGTTTTGCTTCTATCCATTTTGTAAACTTGTCTACGGCGACCAGAATGTGGGTGAAGCCATGCTTGCCCGTTCGGAGTGGTCCGATCATATCCAATCCCCATACTGCAAATGGCCAGGCTAGGGGGATTGTCTTCAGCTCGGAAGCTGGTTTGCGGGGTTGGTTGGCATAAAATTGGCAGCCTTCGCAATGGTCCACGATGTACCGAGCATCGCTGAGGGCGTCGGGCCAGAAGAAACTAGCTCTAAAAGATTTTGCCACTAACGTCCGACTTGAGGCGTGATGGCCACAATCTCCCGAGTGGATTTCTTGTAGTATGCAGCGACCTTCTTCCTCGGAGATGCATCGCTGGGGGACATGAGTGATGCTGTTCCTGTACAACTCTCCATTGATCTCCGAGTAGGACTTGGACTTGCGGACGATCTGCTTGGCCTCTATCTCGTCGTCAGGAAACTCTTGTTTTTGCAGATAGTCAAGGATTGGACGTGTCCATTCAGGGGGAATGACCTCCACATCAAACACCATGTCAACTACTGCGGGTATGTCTTATTTGTCGGGGATGTTCTTGTTAGGCAGCATATCCGGATCGGCTTCCAGGAAGGGGTCCTCCTTGATTGTCGGGGAATTTAAGTGCTCCAGATAGATCCCTGGCGGGATCTGTCCTCGGGTGGAACCCAATTTGGCTAGGTTGTCTGCTGCCTGATTTTTACCCCTTGGGATGTGATGGAGCTCCAGCCCATCAAATTTTTTCTCCAATTTTCTCACTGCTACACAGTAGGTTGTCATTGCTGGGCTTCGAATATCCCACTCTTTCATTACTTGGTTGATTACCAAGTCTGAATCTCCGAATACCATAAGTCTCCTGACTCCGAGTGAGATAGCCATTCGCATACCATACAGGAGAGCTTCATATTCGGCTTCGTTGTTTGTTGCTGGGAAATGGATTTGGAGGACGTACCTCATCTCATCCTTTCTGGGTGAGACTAGTACCACCCCTGCCCCTGCACCGTGTAGCATCTTGGAGCCATCAAAGAACATCGTCCAATGTTCTGGTGTTCGCTGTGGGGGATGTTGGACCTCAATCCGCTCAGCTAAGAAGTCCACCAGTGCTTGTGACTTGATTGCTTTTTTAGCTTGGTAATTGAGGTCAAAGGGGAGTAGATCCAAACTCCATTTTTCTATTCTGCCTGTCGAATATCTGTTGTTCATAATTTCTGCTAGGGGAGCTTCAGAGACCACTGTGATGGAATGATCCTGGAAATAATGTGCGAGCTTCTGAGACGCCAAGTAAATCCCCATTGCTATCTTCTGGTAGTCAGGGTATCTCTGTTTGGATGGTGTGAGGACTTCGGAGATGTAGTACACCGGTCTTTGTACTTTCTGTGATTTTCCTTGTTCTTCCCTCTCCACTACTATGGCTACGCTGACAACTCGTCTTGTGGAAGCAATATACAACAAGAGTGGCTATTTTTCCTGGGGTGCTGCCAGGACTGGCCGAGTTGACAGTTGTTTTTTGAGTTCTTCAAAAGCCATTTGAGCTTCTTTCGTCCAGGTGAAATTCGGTGATTTTTTCATCAGTTGGTAGAGAGGTAGGGCTTTCTCTCCCAATATGGAGATAAACCGACTGAGTGCTTCGAGACAACCTGTTAACTTCTGGACGTCTCGGAGCTTCTTGGGAGGCTTCATGTTCTGAATCGCCGCGATTTTTTTCGGGTTGGCCTCTATCCCTCGCTCGGAGACCATGAATCCGAGTAGCTTCCCTGTCGGCACGCCAAAAACGCAATTTTCAGGATTAAGCCTGATGCTGTAGGCTCGGAGGCTCTGAAAAGTTTCGGCTAGGTCGGCTAGTAATCTACTCCCTTTAGCCGACTTGATCACGATGTCATCCACATAGACTTCCACGTTTCTTCCGATCTGCCAGATCAGACAATTCTGCATCATGCGTTGGTACGTGGCGCATGCGTTTCTCAGTCCGAATGGCATCGTGACGTAACAGAAACATCCGAATGGGGTTATGAATGCTGTTTTGAGCTCGTCTCGTTCGTATAGTCGGATTTGATGGTAACCCGAGTATGCATAGAGGAAACATAATCTCTCGCAACCTGATGTGGAGTCCACAATCTGGTCAATACGAGGAAGAGAGAAATGGTCTTTTGGACAAACTTTATTGATATGAAGAAAATCAACACAAGTTCTCCAAGATTTATCTTTCTTCGGAACCATTACAGGATTTGCTAACCACTCGGAGTGGAAGATTTCCCTAATAAATCCGGCTGCTAACAGTCTAGCTATCTCCTGCCCGATGGCCTTCCTTTTCTCAGAGGAAAACCGTCGGAGAGACTCTTTTACCGGTCTTGCTTTCGGTTCTGCGTGTAACTTGTGCTCGGCCAACTCCCTTGGGACTACAAGCATATCGGCGGGCTTCCACGCGAAGATGTCTCAATTCTCACGGAGGAAGTTGACGAGCTCGAGTTCCTATTGAGGATCCAGATCGGTGGCGATGTTGGTGTATTTGCCTTCATATGTGGGGTGTATCTGTACCCTCTTGGTCTCTCCGGCCGACTCGAATGAATATGTCTTCTTTGGCTGCAGCAACTCGGACGAGTCGGCGGCTTTCTTGTATTTAGCCAATTCGACCTCGGCCATCTGCTGATCAGCTATCAGGGAGCCTTTCTGCAGCAGGTCTTCGGCTTGCTTGTAGTCTCCTGAGACAGTGATCACGCCGTGAGGGCCGAGCATCTTGAGTTTCAGATAGACATAACAGGGGATGGCCATAAATCTTGCATAGGCCGGCCTTCCGAGTAAAGCATGATACGCACTCGGGAAGTCCACTACTTCAAAGGTGATCTTCTCTTTCCGGAAGTTACTCGGAGTACCGAAGACCACATTGAGGGAGATCATTCCGAGTGAATACACCTTTTTCCCCGGGATTATCCCATGAAATTCCAGATAGGTTTTGCGGAGTTTGGACATCGGGATGTTCATACTCTTCAGAGTGCTTGCGTACAGGATGTTAATTCCGCTGCCGCCATCCATCAAGACATTCCTGATCCTGAAGTTACCGTTTTCCGTTTCCACCAAAGGGTCCACAATCAGGGCGTGTCTTCCCGGGTGAGGAATATGAGGAGGGTGGTCTGACTGATCGAAAGTGATTGGGACATCGGCCCACTTCATGTAACTCGGAACTTCCGGAGCTGCCGAGTTGACTTCTCTGAATCTTATCTTTTCCACCCTCTTCGACTCTCGTCCTGCGAAGATGACCAACACTCCGTCTTCCCGCGGGAAACCCTCGCTGTACAGTTCCGGGCTAGGTGCTTTCTTTTTCCCGGTCTCCTTATCTTGCTGGGGGCCTGCTCTTGCGTTCTGGGCTGCTCTCTTGATCAGGCGGCCCTGCCGAGCTGTATGCTTTGGGATAACCACCTTTCGCTCGGCATCGCGGGTGCTGTGGAGAGGACCGGGCTGATCCAAAACTTCATCATCGTTGGACGGCTTTTTCTGCCTCGATTGCCACTCCTTTCGAGCTTGACCCTTGCCATGAAGGCCCGAAGCATTTGCTGCCGCCACCAGCTCTGCGTCTGTTGGGGCGTCTTCCGCCTTTCTTTTGTTGTTTGTGGTCTTCTGCTTCGGGTTCGGCGCGGAGCTGCCACCTCTTTTGTGCTGCTGGTTCTTCTGCCGGATTTCCTCTTCACTATTGGCATATTTGTTTGCTATCTCCATCAGCTTCCCGAGTGAGATCATGTGCGGTGATCTTGCCAACTTGAGACTTAATTCCTTGTACTTGACCCCTTGTTTGAAGGCGTGGATGGCCTAGAACTCGGAGACTCCTTCGACCGAGTTGTGGAGTGTGATCCACCTCTGGATGTAGTCCCGAGTAGTCTCGGTGTTGCCCTGGACGCACAATTGCAGCTCGGTCAGGCCTCCAGGACTCTTGTAGGTTCCTTCAAAATTCTTGATGAATACTCTCTCGAGGTCTTCCCAAACCCAGATGCTACTCGGGGGGAGCTGATTCAGCCACGCCCGAGCCGAGCCCTCTAACATCAACGACAGGTGCATCATGGCTATCTCATCACCACCCCCTCCGACCTGTACGGCTATTCTGTAATCATCCAGCCATGTCTGGGGTTTAGCATCACCTTGGTACTTGTCCACCCCTTGGGCTATCCTGAAGTGGGGCGGAATAGGGGTGGACCGAATCCTTTCACTGAAGCAAACCGGCCATGTAGCCATTGAGGGCTGAGCCTGATCCTGACGATGAGTTCTGGCGCGGTCGACTCGGCTCTGTACAAGATGGCTTCGGGCGTCGTCTTCAACATCAAAATAACGGTCGTCCCGGTGCCGAGGGAACTCCTTTCTCCGAGGTGCGGGCCGACCCGTCCCATGAACTTCTGTTCTCCTGAGATCCTCATGCCGATATTGCTCTTGGCGATGATCTCCTCGAGGTTCGTCTCTGCGCCGAGGCGAATTGTTTCTGTTCCTCCGCGCTTCCCCATAGGGCGTGTGTACTGACAGTGATGTCCTCACAGGGGGAACTTGGGAATGGATCCGCTGCTGTGATTGACTGACAACAGCGTTCTGGTCAACTGCGATTTGTAACAGGAATGCCAGGTGCTCAATTTCTTCTGCCGCCGATCCACTGGGCTGCAGAGAATTCGCGATCCGAGTCACCGCTATGAGATTTTCCACTGGGGTACTGATGGCTTCAAGCCCCTGGTTGGTTACCCCAAGTGGAAGGTTGAGATGCAGCGTAGCGGTAATTTCCCTCAGTAAAGATACCAAGGTTTGTCTCCAGTAGGACTCAACGATAAGTACGATAGGTGGCAACGGCGCCAGAAATTATTCTGATGCGTGGAGTTGTCGTGGACCTGCACAAAACAAATAACTTTGCTCCCAACGAGTTCATAGGAGTTGTCAATTCCTCCGGCCTTGTCGTTTACAAAGGATCAAACGCAAGAGATAAAAAGGTACTAGTAAAAGTAAAAACAGAAAGGTAAATAGTGGGTGTGAACAATGGTATGAAGATGGACCGGAGTCCCGTGATTTTCACTAGTGATGTCTCTCTCCCAAAATACGATAAAAATGCTAGCGAGGTAAACAAATCACAGTTGGGCAATTGACAGGATTATGAAGGCACCACAATGCTAACTATGCTGCAAAGAAAGGAAGGGATCAAAAGCAATGGGCAGTACGCCAAGGTAAGTAGACCGAAATCCATCTGCATCTACTACGAATCATCCACCTTGAGATATCTATCCAGAACATCTCGCTGGTATTAAGTTGCGAATCCCACCCAAAGTGTAAACTCAAAGCAACAGACAACTGCATTAAAAGAACTTTGCGTAAAGTAAACAATTCTTGCACCAATAGGCACAATCACCGTTGTTTTATCCCTGGTGGCAACAACACATCCCCTAGTTTCTGTCACTCAAGCTAGACATCAGGGGGCTGAACCCACAATCAAGCATAATACTCTCTCTTGGAGTTGCAAGCAAATAACTTGGCCAATGCAAATACTGCAACGGAGAACATGCAAGAATTTACTCAAGAACAAAATATAAAAGGGCAAACCAAATATATTACTCATCACAATCTGAACATAGTCTCATAATCCATCAGATCCCAACAAACTCAGCATAGCAACAACAGAAAATTACATAGGTGCCTCGATCATGTGAGGCAGCTCACGAGGTCTCGAAAGTGTAAGCAAAAAAGAGGGAGAGGACATCACATAGCTACTGATCACGGACCCATGGTCCAAGGGGGACTACTCATGGTACATACGGGAGGCGTCCATGGCTATGGATGGTCTCCCGGAGGGGTGATCTCCTTCCGGCAGGGTGCCGGGGCAGCTTCTCCAGGCAGTCCCGATCTAAAAACGGAGGCGGCGGCGGAACAGAGAGGTTTCCGAGAAAAAGAGTTCTTGTTAAGGGGTTTCTACCCCGAGGGGGCTATATAGGCGAAGGGGGGCGTCGAGGGGCCACCCAGGGCAGCCAGGAGGGTGCCTGGCGCGCCCTAGGGTTGGGCCGCGCCAGGGACCCTTCTGGCTCCCTGGTGGTGGTCCCGGCTCTCTCCCTTGGTTATTCCGGAAGCTTCCTGCCCGCTGATTTTTAATATAATTTTTGCGGAATTTTTTGGGCACTTTAATCAGCCGGAAAACCTGAAAAACAAAAAAAGCAGAAAACCAGAAGCTGGCAACTGGGTGCACTGAGTTAGTAGGTTAGTCCAAATTGGTTTAAAAATGTAATAAAGTTCAAACAAAACATGCATGGAGCAAGCAGAAATTATAGATACGTTTGGGACGTATCAGGTACCCATAGCTCGGAAAGGTTCTCAACCTGGCCCCGCAGTTGACGACTCGTTCTGCTTTGTTTGAGCCGAGCTACCTCCCGAGCTTGACGTTCGAGAGTATTTTCTAGCTCGGCCAGGCGCTCTCGTTCAACTAAATTAGTTAATCTGGCTGCCTCCATACCTCGCCCTTCTGGAGTGCTTGTGTCAATCGGGGTGTTAAGCAGTCGCTCGGCCGCTTCTGCCTCTTCCCGCTCCTCCCGAGTAAGAGGGCGAGGTTTCCGACTTGACTCTCCAAGCTCCAACCTTCGGAAGGCTGAAACACGTCGGGTCGGTTCCCGAGTGCCAGCCCTGGATGGGCTGTTCGTTTCATCTCTGGCGTGAGTGTCCCGAGCTGGCGATGGCTGAGAGGGCGGGGTCTCAGCCATGCACACTTCTGCAACCACGACAGGGGTGCCACTGCTGCCTTCTTGCTCGGCGCCTGACTCGGGGTCAGATGCTGCCATGCCTTCTTCTTCAACTAAGTCGAACAGAGGCAAGAGAGAAGCTGTGGAGCCTTCTCTTGCGATCAGTTCGTCCAAGGCCTTGTGGGCCGACTCCACCGAGTCGATGACTGCCACCTACTGGACCTTGACCGATTTTCCGTGATGGTGAGCGCGCAGGCGGCCCGAACGCTTCTTCTTGTGGCGGACAGATGGCAGCGTGGGTGCTTGACGATGGGCCGACAGCTGGAGGCGCAGGGCCCCCGACTCATCAGCTCGGAAGTGGACGCTGCCCCTTGAGGGCAGCAATTGTGCCTGGAGCGGAGAATCCGATAACCAAGCCGAATCATCAGCTATGAAAGCCAACGATGCAAAGCAGAAAACCTCTCCGACGATGAGCTCGGAGCCGCGAATCGACGAAGAGGATGAGAAAAACGCCATCTCTACGATTGCTGATCAACTCAGCCCCAAGGTGGGCGCCAACTGTCGTGGATAGAATCCTGACAATAGATATAGGGGTATGAACGGAGCTAAATGAATTTGTACGTAGAGTGGGTTGACGCAAGAGGATTATACAGGTTAGGCCTCTCCGTAGAGATAAAAACCTTAGTCCTTTCCCAGGCTTACTGGGGTGTTCTTTCTTCAGAATACTGAGAAGTGGAAAAATGTTGCGCGTGACCATGCCAGAGAGGAGGGGGTGGCTTATATAGAGTGCGCCCCTGCCTCCTTAATGCCCTGGCATAAATGGGTCTTAAATACAAGATTAAATATGTACTTAAATACAAAACGGTCTGCCCATTACTACTAATAAAGGAGGAGAAAACTTCTGCAGCATTAAATGCCTCCCGCCCGTTGCGTTTTCCATCTTCCGAGTAGGGGGGGTCTCGCAGATTGCTTCTGAGTATCGCTTTACTCGGATCTTGCCGGGCTTCCGAGTAGTTGCGTACTCGGAAGCGACTCCTGGTCTCCGAGTAACATGTTACTCGGAGGCTGCCAATGCTTCATGTTTTTGGTTGATTTTATTTTGCTTAATATGTTTTGGGGAAACTTAGGGTTTAAGGATACCCCTGGTTTTCCCTTGCCTAGGGGTATGCCTTTAGTATTACCACGACAACTGGCACTCGATACCAAATCGCATAGCCCATAATAATTATGATCTCCTATTTTAACAGATACTACTGGAGTACCTGAAATTGGGCCCTTATTCTTGGCTGTGACAAGGTTAGTGGAAACATCACAAAAATTTATATTGGAATCTAAAGCATCATTAGTAATAAGATCCTTAACCAAAGCAACTCGAGGATTGACCTTGATCTAGTCCTCGGGTTCATCAATTCTTCTCTCACCCTTATTCATTATGCCTGTAACAAAAGAGTGCTCCCTTATTCTTACGGGAAAAGGGGGCTTTTCATATATTACTGCAGGCACAATAGGGTCAGCAACATGAATATCAATAGATGATTCTTTGAAGGGTTTTTGATGCTGACTCTTCTTCTTCTTCTTAGAAGATTCAATATGAGAGGCAAAGTCTTTGTAAAAATCAATCATTAGATGGGAATAAAGACCAATCTTAGAGCAAAAGGCATTAAAGGAATCAGTTTTCACATAACTCTCTATATAATCATGCTCATAACTTATAGTGGGTTCAATACCTTTGTCTATTTCCCAATCCTCGGTATTCTTCTGGATCCTTTCAAGTAGATCCCATCTTTCTTCAACGCTTTTCGTCTGAAATACCCCACTAGAGGAGGCATCCAACATCTCCTTATCCTGACGAGAAAGTCTAGCATAAAAGTTTGTAAGTATAGTTTCCTTGGGGAGCTCATGAATAGGACATTTGAGCATTAGATATTTCAATCTCCCCCAAGCTTGAGCGATGCTTTCTCTGTCACGAGACCAAAAGTTATAGATATAATTCCTGTCTCGATGAATTTCATGAAGAGGATAAAACTTGGTATAAAAGAGAGACATAAGTTCATGCCAATCAAGAAAATGAGAGCTGTCGAGAAGGTTATACCAATCTGAAGCTTTATCTGTAAGTGATACGGAGAACAATTTCTTCATGACAAACTCCTTTGATACACCTGCGAGCTTAAATAGTGAACATAGTCATGACAAATATAGCAAGTGTTCACTAGGATGTCTTTCTCCTGCATAACGATTAGCCAAAACACAATCAATAATACAAGTTGGTATTTTATAAGGCACAATTTCAGTAGGGGGAGGAATAACCACCAGAGATGTGGGGTGTTTCCCCGCAAGCAACAATCCAATAGCTAGTTTGTCCATACGGACAAAGAACAACAACAGCAAAATAAAAGCAACGATATAAAAATTCCTTACCAGCTTCACTTACCAGTAGCGCTATGCTCCCTTGCAACGGCGCCAGAAAACGTAGCTTGATGACCCTCAATGTAAAGGGATCTATTGTAGAGTTTTCGATAAGTAAGAGTGTCGAACCCAACGAGGAGCGAAAGGTATTTATAGGTGATAGTAGGCAAGGAATAACTGCAAACACTGAAAGATAGCTTTTTAGGGGTTTTCGATATAAGCAACAATAAGATAAAATCAAGCAAAGTAAATAGAACTGAGGAGTAGCAGGTGGCCCAATCCTTTTGAGTAAAGGATAAACCTGGCAACTGAACTTATAAAGACTAAAGCGTTCTTGAGGACACATGGAGAGGTAGTCACGTGCTTTCGCCATACTCCGTATCGATAACAAGTGTTGTGCTGATAAGTCTTGAGTGGGTGGATCTATGCTAGCACACCTTCTAGACTAAGATAAGTGCACTCTTATGATTAAACATCTTGCAAGCATCCACAAATACAAGATAGAAATTAAGGCAAAGGCTAACCACAGCAATAAGATCAAGGATCCATTACTCCCTTGTGCAAAAGTGTGCAAACTGGGGTTCAGGTTTCTGTCACTTCGGCAACCCACCGTAAGCATTCTTAATACACAATGTATTCCCCTAGGTCCTTAAGAAGGCGAAGTGTTGAGTGTTCGACTCACACAACACCACTAGGAAAATAACAACACAACTTAAATATCAAACAACACAAATTACTTCAACATCATATGACTACGAGCAACTAGACTTCTCCCATGTCCTCAAGAACTAAAGTAACTACTCACAAGACATAAAAGAGATCATGATCAGAGGTGATGAATATATGATAAACAATCTGGACATAATGGTGTTTCTCCAACAAAACTCAATAGCATTCACCAGAAAGTGGTAATCAACACCGGTAGAGTAGAGAGGAGAGATAGTACGGATTACAACACAAGATGAACTTGTGAGGTGAGATTGGATGGTGGTGGAGATGGTGTTGATGTTGGGGATGATGTTGATGATGATCTCGATGATGCCCTTGACGATGGTGATGACGATGGCGATGATCTCCCCTTCCGGGAGGTGATCTCCTCGGCGGAATCTGCCCGTCGGAGAGCCCTTTTCTTCTCTGTAGGTTTCCGCCACGGAGCGGCGCCGGAACTCCGTGATGGCCTCCTCTTTTAGGGTTTTCGCGTAACGAGGAGTATATAGGCCAGAGGGGGGAGCCGGGAGTGGCCCCAGGGCTCCAGGCGCCCTCCCGGCGCGACCAGGGGTGGGGCCACGCCAGGTGGCTGCCTGGGGCCCCTGTGGCCCCCCTCTGGCCCCTCTTCGGCGAGTCTTCGTGAATCTCCTGGAAAATATCCCCCGTCGATTTTCAGGTAATTTGGAGGTATTCTTCTTCTGCAACTCAGCGTCCACTTTTTACCGCTGAATCCTGCGTCTGCTGCTTCGGCACCGGAAAGTTGCAAACTGTGTATAATAAGCCAAAACAACATAAGAACATCATCGTAATGTGAAATATATCAATTTATAAGGATGAATTACGATATAAAATAGTGATGCTTTTTGGACGTATCACCATCCTAACGAAGACTTTCTTGTACCATCTCGAAATTATTAAAAAGCATTCATGTGTTGTGCCTCTGTTTTAGCTCATGAGGAAGTAGTAGGTAATTCATGACCGTCTTATGTTAGACATGTTTTATTCTGGGATTGAATGTCTAATCTGCAAACCCCTAATATGAGAAGGGACTGGCATGAGTGCGCCCAACTCACAAAAGATAATCACAACCAACAAACCCTCCTTCACGCTTTGTCTATGAGAAATCAGAAAACTTTGGCAGTGATAAACAAAGGAGATTAAGGGGATGTGATTGTCTCCATCTTGGGAGCCGTTCCTCGAAACATGTCTAGCGTAAGAGGTGATTGAGTTGTCTACTAACATTCGTTGACAAAGCATGCACCTCCAAAACACTTTTTATCTCTGTTTTCAAAACCAAGAGCTCTGGTACAAGTTTAGTCTTTGCTTCCACCCACGGGTTTTCAACCTTTCCATCAAACTCCAAGGTTCGAGAGTCTCCACCTTCTTTCTTCAAAGCACCAACTAGGAGAGCATAATTGTCATTCTGAGTGTAATGTGCATTGCCCCAAAGTATTACATTGTCTTTTGCATGATTGTGGTATTACTTATTCTGAATTCTTAGTTCTAGTCTCCTTTAAAACTCCGGAGCAGTTTCTGCATTTATGTTTTGCTTCACTCATGGAGGCTAGCGAAATACCACTCTAGTATGTTCAAGCTTTGTGCATTGTAATCCTGTCTTGATTTTCAGTAGCATATTATTTACTTTTAGTTGTTTGTGATTGTTCACATGAAAGAAGGATTTCTTCGTGCATTGTCCTCATAGCATTGTTTTGGTACTTGCTAAACTCTTTTTGTAGTACATGCTTATTTACATCTATTGAAGCAAAAGAGTTTGTCAAAGTTTTCTTTGTCGCATTCAGTTTGTTGTACTGAATTGCTTGAGGACAAGCAATATGCTAAGCTTGGGGGAGTTGAGACGTCTCAAATGTATCTACTTTTCCAAACACTTTTGCTATTGTTTTGCCCTCATTCTTGCATGATTTGGATGAAACTAACCTGTACTAACACTGTTTTCAGCAGAGCTGTCTGTATGGTTTTATTGTGCGCAGGAAAATGGATTTTTAGACGTCCCAGAAAATTCCCAGAAAATCCACGCACCCGATGGAGCCAGATGCCAGAAGTGGGACCGGAGGGGAGTCCAGGGGGCCCCCCTGGCGCGGCCAGGGGTGGGGCCGCGCCCTCTGGCCGCCTGGGGGCCTCCCCCCTCCTCTGGCGCCCTACGAGGACTCATATTTATTCCCGTGACGCGAAAAACCCAGAACAGAAGTCGTTTTCCCAATTCTCGTCGCGGAGCCGCCGCCACCCTCTGTTCTTCTCTGGGAGGGCTAATCTGGAGGCTGTTTTGGCCTCCGGAGAGGGGAGATCATCGCCATCGTCATTATCATCGCCACTCCATCCTCCCTCCATGACTTCTCCATCCATGTGTGAGTAATTCCCTGCTGTAGGCAAAGGGGATGGTTGGGATTGGATGAGTTAGATCATGTAATATTTTATCAGATTGTTGGGGGCATGTTGCCTATCATCTAGATTGGTGTTTATCATCTTTGATTCAACTTGTTGCTCTTAATGCTTGTCACTTTGGGCCCGAGTGCCATGATTTCAGATCTGAACCCTTCGTGTTTGCATGAATATACTTGTGTTCTTGATCTTATCTATGATTTGTATGCACCTATTATAGTCCGGAACCGGCGATCCCAATGGTGACAGCTTGGGACACCAAAGGGGATGGACTATGATTTGAGTATTCCATGTATCCATTGATTGTTAATGCTTTGTTCCGATGCTCTTTGACATGAGCACCTTAATCTCCATAAGTTCCTTTTGGCCCCGTTCGTAGCGGGATGGTAGGACAAAAGATGTTGTGAAAGTTCTTATTGCAAGCACGTACAACTACCTTTGGGGTACATGCCTGATGTTTAATTTATGCCTAGATGATCATTGCTTTTCTGTGTGCCTTGCCCCAAGTTAAATACATGATGTGACTTATCCATGCAGCGCCCGACCATCCATCTCCCTAGCCTACAGTGTTTTAATTCTGCTGGTTACTAGTTGCTACTTCCGCTGTTTTTCTTTTACCGTTGCTATCATCACTTCCATATCGCAGTTGCTATTAATATTTTGTTGCAAGTAAGTGTATTTCAGGTGCGGTGGAATTGACAACTCCACTGTTAAAGCTTGTGGATATTCTTTGGCTCCCCTTGAGTCGAATCTATAAATTGGGTTATTCTTACCCGCGAAGACTATCTCGATCCCCTGCAGTTGTGGGTTATCACCCGCTTGAAGACAACTAAATTTCTCCCCCTTTGTCATTAAATGAACAAAAAGGAGAGACTACTGCTAACGTCGCAAAAATAGTGCCTCAGGGCTGAGCATCAGGTCGAAGGCACGCCGTTGTAGTGTGAGGACAAGCCGCAGTGTCTTCAACTTCTTCAGGCGAGAATTCTTGAGCTGAATAAAAGGAGTCAATCGCCAGAGGGGGGGGTCTTGCTCTTGGTGAACTGACGAGCAGGCCGAATATCAGGAAGTGGAGGTTGTCTGAGGCCAAGCTTGGCGAGATCTTCAGGAGTGATGACTTCAGTCAAAAGAGCATCAAGTCACCGATATGCATGATGAGCATACTGATGAACTTTCTTCTGAGTTGTATGCATCTGTGCCATATAGCTGAGAATGTCTCCGATCTGACGCTTCGTCTAGTCATGATTGCGATCCACCTTCTGATGCAGACTGATGAGGAGCTCACGATCAGTCATCAGGCGAGCTTGAGTGGTTTCCTCAGTTGAGGCATGGGTGTGTTCCTCATGAGTGGTGCGAGACTGAGGCTGACGAATATTTCCATCGAGCGAGTCCTGAGGAAGTACTTCCTCATAGAAGGGCGCTTTGACCTTGGCATTAGCGTCAAGAGTGTGTTGAAGCACTTCAACTGGAGCGACATACGAGCGATAATTAGCCTGATCAGGCTTGAAGTTGATGCCAGTCTTGGTGCAGATGAGCTTCATAATCCATGGAGCGTATGGCTTTAGAATATGAGGATTCTGAGCAGCATCCACCAACGTCCGGAAGAAGAAGTCCGAGAAATTAATGGGAGCCGACATGCAGAGGCTATACAGAATGTTCTTCATGATGCTCACAACTTCCTCAGCAGTTGATTCATAACCCTTGATGGGGCAGAAAGACTTGGCCAAAATTCTGTACAAGGTGCTGAGCAGATACTGAAGCTCAGACACGAGGAACTTGGACCGCGGTGGGGCTTCAGGAGCTTGAGGCTTCATCAGCATGTTCATCAGATCATCCCGAAGAAGTGGGGCACCATATGTGCTGGGGACTGAAGCATCAGAAGGAGGGAGCTGAAGAATTTCCACAATCTCAGGTACTGAGGCAGTGTAGTGCTGATGCTGAGTCATCCATTCAAGCACCCAATTGTTGATGTCTTTGGGGTCCCCAGAGACATACAACGTGGCATAAAACTGAAGCACTAATTCTTCATTCTAGTGGATACATTCAGAGCAGAACTGAAGCAGCTTGGCATGAAACAGATCCTGCAGTGCACGGTTGAAGCAAGGAATGTCCTCCATATCCAAATGAGGAATATGTTTATGAGCAAAAACCTTTTGGGCCATGTAGAGGACTGAGGCATAATAGTTCTTCTGAGTAGCTGTCCAGAACCTCAGGAGCTTGCTTGGCGGAGGAGAATTATACGGATTCTGGATGCCTGGCTGAAAGAAGCTCATTGCATTGAAGAATGCATCAGTGTTGAAGTGAGGACGAGCATCAGCTTCAAGATTGCGAAAGAATGGTTTCTTCTACTTCGGGCACAGAGAGATAGTTGAGGCAGTCTCCTGATGAGCTGGTGAGACTGAAGAAGAGGGTGGTGGCTGTGGAGAAGCATGGTCTTCAGCATGCGAATCAGGCACCAGTTTCGGTGAAGTGGCTGGCGCTGAGGGAGATGTAACTGGTCGATCTTCAGAGTGATCTGGTGCAGCCTCAGTGTCAGCATTGGTGTTGTGCTCGGCTTCAGCTTCAGCAGTGGCAGTCTCAGGTTCAGCAGTTGTTGTAGCCGCAGTATCAGTGTCGGCAGCAGCATTTGGGGGTGCACTTGTGGCTTCAGGTTCATCAGCATTAGAAGCTGAGGACGATGCACCAACAGAATCTTCAGACTGCTGAGAGGTATCAGGAAGCACCTCGGTGACAGTGGGGGATTGAGTGATAACCCACAACTGCAGGGGATCGAGATAGTCTTCGCAGGGTAAGAATAACCCAATTTAGCAGTCGAGTTGTCAATTCAACCACACCTGAAAAACCACTAGACAATATATTTAGTAGCAACGGTGTGTTGACGGGTGTAGTCTTAGAGACTTCCTCAATCACCAACACCACAAAGTAGTAACAAAGTATTAGCAGCAGTGATGAGAGTAATAGTAACAACGAAGGCAATAAAGATGAAAGATGGACCGGGGTTCAAGGTTTCACTAGTGGTAACTCTCCAAGCAAAAAGATAGGTGATGGGTGAACAAATTACAGTTGGAAAATTGACAAAATTGCACAAACTCTAGCCAAACAAACTAGAGCAATCGTAATCTAAGAACCAAACGTAGGCATGTGTTCCGTATGTAGTTGTACGTGCTTGTGATACGTCCAAAATGCATCACTATTTTATATTGTAATTTCATCCTATTCATTGATATATTCCACTTTAAAGTATTGTTCTTATGTTGTTTTGGCTTTTTTACACAGTTTACAACTTTTCGGTGCCGAAGCAGCAGAACCAGAATTCAGCGGTGAAAAGTGGACACCAAGTTGCTGAATCAGATCAAGTCCAAATGCGATGAAAATTTACAGGGAGTGTTTTTATGAAGATTGACTGGGGATCACCGAGGATGGAGTTGAGGGGACCCACCTGGCAGCCATATGGATGCCTGGCGCGGCCCCCCTCCTAGCCGCGCCAGGCACCCTCCTGGATGCCTGGTGCCCCCCTTGGTGCCCCCTCTCGCCTATAAGACTCCACTGGGGTATAAACCCTAAATAGAGAAGAGTTTCCAGGCTTCGCCGCCGCCACGGGGCGGAAACCTACAGAGGAGAAAAGCCATCTCCGGTGGGCAGATTTCGCCGGGGAGATCACCTCCCGGAAGGGGAGATCGTCGCCATCATCATCATCGTCACGGGCATCATCGGATCATCATCAACATCATCCCCAACATCAGCACCATCCCATCTCATCTCACAATTTCAACTTGTGTTCTAATCCATACTATCTATCCTCTCTACTCTGTTGGTGTTGATTACTACTTTGTGGTGAATGCTATTGAGTTTTGTTGGAGAAATATCATTGTGTCCAGATTGTTTGCCACCCATCTATCACCTGTGATCATGATCTCTTTTATGTCTTGTGAGTAGTTACTTTAGTTCTTGAGAACATGGGAGAAGTCTAGTTGTTAGTAGTCATATGATGTTGAAGTGTTATGTGTTGTTTGATACTTAAGTTGTGTTGTTATTTCTCTAGTGGTGTTATGTGAGTCGAACACTTAAGACTTCACCTTTCATGGGCCTAGAGGAATACATTGTGCACAAATCATGCTTATGGTGGGTTGCCAGAGTGACAGAAACCTGAACCCGATTTCGCACACTTTTGCACAAGGGAGTTATGGATCCTTGATCGTAATGCTGTGGTTAGGCTTATGCCTTAATTACTACCTTGTATTTGCGGATGCTTGCAAGGTGTGTAATCATAAGAGTACACTTATCTTAGTCTAGAAGGTGTACTAGCATTGATCCACCCACCAACAATTATCAACACAATACATATTACTTGGCAGAGTATGGTGAAAGTAACTTGGCTATCTCTCCCATGTGTTCTCGAGAACGCTTTAGCTTTTATAAGTTTAGTTCCTAGGCTTATCCTTGTGAAAGGATTTACTTTTCTTGTCTTTTACTTTTCTGTTGCTTAAACCAAAAACCCCTAAATATTTACCATTGAGTGTGTGCAACCTTTCCTTATCCAGTGTCACTTATCAACACCTTCTGCTCCTCGTTGGGTTCGACACTCTTATTTATCGAAAAGCTACAATTGATCCCCTAGACTTGTGGGTTATCAAGAATCGTTTATTGGCGCGGTTAACAGGGGAGGCAATCCCACTAAACCTATTAACTTCACCGCCATCAACGAGCTTTTCTGGCGCCGTTGCCGGGGATTGTAGCGCTATTGGTAAGTGAAGCCGGTAAGGAAACCTTTATTTTCTGTTGTTACCTTCAGTCCTTATGGACTCTTCTACTGTTGGTTCATTGCTGGTAAGGAGCCGCCCCACGACTGTGGTGGTCACTCCTACCCCTACTGAAATTGTTCCCTATAAAATACCATCTGGTATTATTGATTATGTCTTGGCTAATCGTTATACAGGAGAAGGACATCCGGGAGAACACCTGCTATATTTATCACAATTATGTTCTTTATTGAAGCTCGCATGTGTAACAATGGAGTTCGTCATGAAGAAACTATTCTCCGTATCCCTCAAAGATAAAGCTTCATATTGGTATAAGCTACTCGATAACTCTGATCTACTTGAATGGCCATAGCTTATGTCTCTCTTTTATGCAAAGTTTTATCCTCTTCGTGAAATTCACCAAGACAGGAAGTACATCTACATTTTTTGGTCTCGCGACGGAGAGAGCATCGCTCAAGCTTGGGGGAGACTGAAGTCCCTGATGCTCACATTCCCAAAACATGAGCTCCCCAAGGAAATTATACTTACAAATTTTTATGCCAGGCTTTCTCGTCAGGACATGGAGATGTTGGATGCCTCCTCTAGCGGGGTGTTCCAGACCAGAAGTATGGAAGAAAAATGGGATCTTATAGAAAGGATCCAGAAGAACAATGAAGACTGGGAAATTGATAAAGGTATTGAACCCGCTATAAACTATGAGCATGACTACATTGAGAGTTATGTGAAGACTGATTACTTTAATACCTTTTGATCTAAAATTTCTCATGATTCCCAGCTAATGGTTGACTTTTGCAAGGACTTTGCTTCTCATATTTATTCTTCTAAGAAGAAGGAGAGTCAACATCATAAACCTTTCAAGGAGTCACCTATTGAGATTAATGTTCCTGATCCTGTTTTACCTGCAGTTGTGTATGAACAACATCCTTATCCCTCAAGGATAAAGGAGCACTCTTTTGTTACAGGTATTCTAAACAAAAACGGAAGCACCACTGACGAACCCGAGGACATGATGAAGGTCAAGCCTCAAGTTGCAATGGTCAAGGATCTGGTAAACAGTGATATTGAAGAATCCACTATTAGTTTTTGTGTTGTTTCCACTAACATTGTCACAACCAAGAACAAAGGCCCAATTTCAGGTACACCAGTTGTATCTGTCAAAATAGGAGATCATAATTACTATGGGCTATGTGATTTGGGATCTAGCGTCAGTGCTATTCCCTTCACACTTTATCAAGAGATCATGCATGAGATTCAGCCGTGTGAGCTCGAGGACATTGATGTCACGATTCATCTTGCAAATAAAAAGACGATCTCTCCAGTTGGGATTGTGAGAGATGTCGAAGTACTCTGCGGGAAGGTAAAATATCCTACTGACTTTCTTGTACTTGGTTCAGTGCAAGATAGTTTTTTCCCTATTATCTTTGGTAGGCCCTTCCTCAGCACTTGTGGAGCTATAATAGATTGCAAGAATGGTAAAGTTTCTGTTGAATTCAACGGTGAGCCGTATGAATTTAATTTTTCTAAGTTTTCTAAGCAGCCTCATGGTACTGACTTGTCAAGTAATGACAAAATTATTGAAGAAATTGCTTCTATTGCTATTCCTCCTGATGATACTTTGCAGCAATTTATGGAAGACCACGAGAATGACATACATATGCAGGAGAGGGATGAACTAGAAGACATATTTTTAAGACAAACTCCTATCCTGAAGCACAACCTCCCGGTTGAACCTTTAGGAATCCTCTCGCAACCAAAATAAGACCAGGTGTTTGATCTAAAACCACTACCCGATACGCTTAAGTATGCTTATTTAGATGAAAATAAAGTATATCATGTTATTATCAATTCTAACCTTTCAGGGTATGAAGAAGAGCGATTATTGGAGACACTCCGCAGACACCTAGGTGCTATTGGCTATACTCTTGATGATCTCAAGGATATTAGTCCATCCATTTGCCAACATACTATCAATATCGAGCCCGATGCTAAACAAGTTGTTGATCATCAACGACGGTTGAACCCAAGGATGAAGGACGTGGTTAGGACGGAGGTTCTCAAACTTCTAGCCGCAGGTATCATCTATCCTATAGCTGATAGTAAGTGGGTAAGTCCCGTTCATTGTGTTCCTAAGAAAGGAGGTATGCCCGTTTTTCCTCATGATAAAAATGAACTAATACCTCAGAGGACTATTATTGGATATAGAATGTGTATTGATTTCAGGAAGTTGAACAAGGCCACCAGGAAGGACCACTATCCTCTGCCCTTTATTGATCAGATGTTCGAGCGACTGTCTAAAAACACCCACTTCTGCTATCTTGATGGGTATTCTGACTTCTCCCAGATTCACGTTAACACCGCAGATCAAGAGAAGACCACCTTTACGTGTCCTTACGGTACTTATGCTTATAGGCGTATGCCTTTTGGTTTGTGTAATGCACCTGCTACTTTTCAGAGGTGTATGTCTGCAATATTTCATGGTTTCTGTGAGGAGATTGTAGAAGTTTTCATGGACGACTTTTCCGTCTATGGAAACTCCTTTGACCACTGTCTCCACAATCTTAATAAAGTTTTGCAGAGATGTGAAGAAACGAATTTGGCGCTCAATTGGGAGAAGTGCCATTTCATGGTTAACGAAGGGATGTTCTTGGACAGAAGATTTCCGAAAGGGGAATTGAAGTGGACAAGGAAAAAATTGAAGCTATTGAAAGGATGCCCTATCCAAGGGACATCAAAGGTATTCGTAGTTTTCTAGGTCATGCTGGTTTCTATAGAAGATTTATCAAGGACTTTTCTAAGACCTCGAGACCCCTTACCAATCTTCTCCAGAAGGATTCTCCTTTTGTATTTGATGAAGATTGTAAGGAAGCTTTTGAAGTTCTTAAGAAAGCCTTGATAACCGCTCCTATAGTACAACCACCTGACTAGAATTTGCCCTTTGAAATTATGTGTGATGGTAGTGATTTTGCTGTTGGAGCTGTTTTAGGACAAAGGGTTGACAAGAAGTTGAATGTCATCCACCATGCCAGCAAGACACTTGATAGTGCTCAAAACAATTATGCTACTACTGAGAAGGAATTCTTGGCAGTGGTGTTTGCTTGGTATAAGTTTAGGTAGTATATTGTTGATTCTAAAGTTATTATTCATACTGACCATGCTGCCATTAAGTATCTTATGCAGAAAAAGGACGCCAAACCAAGACTCATTAGATGGGTACTCCTTCTTCAAGAATTTGATTTGCAGATTGTCGATAGAAAAGGAGAAGACAATCCGGTGGCGGATAATCTTTCAAGGATGGAAGATATCCCGCACAATCCTATTCCAGTCAACGACAGTTTCCCAGATGAACAGCTTGTTGTTGTAAAAGTACAATCTCATTCCGACCCTTCGTTTGCAGATTATGCTAATTTTATCATTGCAAAGTTTTTGCCTCCAGGTTTTACATTTCAGCAGAGGAAGAAATTTTTCACGGATTTGAGGCACTACTTTTGGGATGATCCACATCTTTACAAAGATGGTGCAGACGGGATCTTAAGAAGGTGTACACCGGAGCACGAGCAGCAGGACATTCTTCGACAATGTGAGGATAGTCCCTATGGAGGATGATACGTCCCAAACGTATCTATAATTTCTGCTTGCTCCATGCATGTTTTGTGTGACTTTGCCATGTTTTTTTTGAACTTTCATACACTTTTGAACCTATGCGGACGGGATCGTAAGAAGGTGTATACCGGAGCACGAGGGAAGGGGAGCCACCACCAGGCAACCAGGAGGGCAGGTGGCGCGACCCCACCCTGGACCGCGTCAGGGACCCTCCTGACTGCCTCGTGGGTCCCCTCGACGCCCCCTTCGCCTATATTTATCCCTCGGGGTGGAAACCCCTAAGACGGACTCCTTTTTCGCGATCTCGCCTCTGTTCCGCCGCCGTCTCCGTTTCAAGATCGGGGCTGCCCGGAGAAGCTGCTCCGGCACCCTGCCGGGAGAAGATACCCCCTCTGGGAGACCCTCCATAGCCATGGACGCCTCCCGTATGTACCGTGAGTAGTTTCCCTTGGACCATGGGTCCGTGACCAGTAGCTATGTGATCTATCTCTCCCACTTTTGTGCTTCCACTTTCGAGTCCTCGTGAGCTGCCTCACATGATCAAGGCATCTATGTAATTTCTGCTGTTGCTATGCTGAGTTTGTTGGGATCTGATGGATTATGAGACTATGTTCAGATTGTGATGAGTAATATATTTGGTTCTTCTCTTTTATATTTTGTTCTTGAGTAAATTCTGGCATGTTCTCCGTTGCGGTATTTGCTTTGGCCAAGTATTTTATTTGCATCTCCAAGAGAGAGCGTTATGCTCGATTGTGGGTTCAGCCCCTTGATGTCTAGCTTGAGTGACAGAAACATGAGACTAGGGGATGTGTTGTTGCCACCAGGGATAAAACAACGGTGCTTGTACCTGCGGGTGCAAGGATTGTTTACTTTACACAAAGTTCTTTTAATGCAGTTGTCTGTTGCTTTGAGTTTACACTTTGGGTGGGATTCACAACTTAATACCAGCGAGATGTTCTGGATAGATATCTCAAGGTGGATGATTCGTAGTAGATGCAGATGGATTTAGGTCTACTTACCTTGGCGTATTGCCCATTGCTTTTGAGCCCTTCCTTTCTTTGCAGCATAGTTAGCATTGCGGTGCCTTCATAATCCTGTCAATTGCCCAACTGTGATTTGTTTACCTAGCTAGCACTTTTATCATCTTTTGGGAGAGAGACATCACTAGTGAAAATCACGGGACCCTGGTCCATCTTCACATTATTGTTGACACCCTCAATTAATTTCATCGTTTACTTTCCTTTGCACCTTTTATCTCTTGCGTTGAACCTTTGTAAACGACAAGGCCGGAGGAATTGAAAATTCCTCTGTACTCGTTGGGAGCAAAGTTATTTGTTGCTATGTGCAGGTCCACGACAACACCCTAGTCAGGAAGCAATTTCTGGCGACGTTGCCACCTACTTGTATCTCCTGAGTCCTACTGGTTCGATAACCTTGGTATCTTCACCGAGGGAAACTTGCTGCTGCACTGCATCTCAAACCTTCCACTTGGGGTAACCAACGAGGGGCGAGAAGACATCAAGCAAATTTCTGGCGCCGTTGCCGGGGATTCCGAAGCGCAGCAAAAGACTGGTCCCGGAAACCGCCAAATTTCTGGCGCCGTTGCCGGGGACTCAAGTCTACAAGATAGGGGAGTTGCACACTATCTTTTACCTTTGCTTTTTAGTCTTGTTAGTTTACCTTTCAGTTTTTACTTTTGTGTCCCTTATCAAAAATACCAAAAAATACCTACTGATGCTATCTTTACCATGGGTGTTGAACCACCCAAATATGGTAGGATGGACATGTTTCACTTGGCTCGTCTTCGATCAATTTGTGCTCGCGCTAAAAACCCAACCGACTTGGTTGAGGGAAAATCATTGGATGAGCATGCTCATTACACGCGGCACCGCCTATCTCAGAAAGGGAAACACTTATGGGATCAAATACAAGTTTCTTATTGCTATGCTGAATCTTTATGCCACATTTATGATTTTACTTGCTGCTCTAATATAGAGCGTAAACACCTTCCTTTCCAATGTGAGTTTAATGAAAATGAGATCCTATCCTCTTATGCCAAAGGTGTTTATGATTACTTTGATGTTGAAAAGATTGAAGAGTTTGTTGCTTTTAAAGGTGCTTATGAGATTGCTTCTTTGATTGAAAAGTATTACTGTAACATCCCAAAATTCTCCGAATTTTGGAATGTTAATAAATTAAATAGATAATAATTGTTTGCTTGATGTGTTTGATTTTCTCTGGGTTTTAAAACTTTTGGAGTTTATTGAATATTAAAAAGAGAGGGAATAAAAGGACTTTCCCTAATATTCATAATTGGTGTTTCTGGAATTTATTATTTTAAAACCAAACCAATAAAATAAAATGAGAGAAGGTAGTATGACTCCTTCAACATATTGAAGTTTGGAAATGTTTTAAATCTTTATTGGAATTCTTTTAAAATATTTTTAAACATTTTTCAACCCATGGCAGTTCGCTGGAGAGGATATAAAAGGACTTATCCCCATTTTTAATTTGTTGGAAAATAGTTTAAATTATTATTGGAAGACTTTTTAATTTTACTTTGGAGTTATAAATATTTTCTAAAATTATTTTTGGAATTTATTTATGCTCTGGAAAAGTTTTTAAATCAATTTTCGGAGTTTTCGGTATTTTTAAAATGCCAGAAAAGTATTTAAAAATATTTAAAAATAAGTTGAAAAGTTTTTATTTTATTTTATTATTTTGGTCAAGCGAAAATTCAATTTTATCAGTTTAAAAATATTGGTGAAGACGGAATCTTGAAATAAATTTCCGTGATTTTTCTAATATTGTTTTGGGCCTAATGGGCCTGCTCTGTTTTTTTTTTCCGTAGTCCGATTTTGTATTTATCTCGGTTTAAAAAAAGATGATTAGGGGCTGGCTATAAATAGCTCCGATTAGGGCTAAATTTATTTTTCGCTCAACGTTTTTAGGGTTAGACTAATCTAATCCGCGGGACCCGCCGCCGCCGACGTCATCGCCGGAGTTCGCCGGAGCATCGCCGGATTTTTCGCCGGAGCAACGCCGGAGCTACGTTTTAGCGTTTTTTTTTGAGGTAAAATTTCGATCTGCCGCCGCCTGCGCCCGACCCCGCCGCCGCGCCGCCGCCCACTGGCCGTTGCCGCCCGCCGCCTGCTCGCCGGCCGGCCGGCCGCGCCGCCTGTGCGCCCGTGGCCGCAGCGCCGTGGCCGTGCGCCCCGCGCCCGCGTGCCAGGCCGCCGCCCCTGGCCGCGCCCCCGCCGGCCCTCCGCCCGCCGCGGCTGGCAGCCGCCCCGGCCGCCCCGCTGGCCGAGCCCGGAGCTCAAGCCCGTGGCCATGGCCTCCTGTCCAGCCGTGCCCGCGTGAGGTTGAAGATGGTTTGAGAAAAAAAATTAGAAAAACGATTCGGAATTTTTTTTTTCTTCAGATCTGGATCCAAAACCGCCCAGGGACCATATCGCGTTTTTTTTGTAAATTTTCGTGGTGTGCACTAAGTGTACGTTGTTACCTTCTTATGTTAGTTGGAGATGTGTATCGATGCATGTTTGCTATGGATTGACTGGATGTTTTATGTCTGATTGTTTTGTTTAGTTTTGCTTGTGGCCTTGACCCTGTTATGTCTTGTTTTGATTGATGTTGTGTGTGATCCTTTGTGTTTCTTCTATGCGGGTAGAATAAGTTTACGTTTCATTAGACCCTCATCTATTTAGTATGCTTCAAGACTAAAGAAGACACAACAACAAGAAGAATAACTTGACGAATGACTCAACGATATGAAGATTGTTTCGACATTTCAAAACTGAAGCTACCGTCATTGAAGAACTGAAGACTTGAAGACCTGGAAGATTCAAGTCTCTACCGTTAGATCGTTCTGTGAGCTGTCATTTCTTGTTTTACCGACAGTGACACATCAAAACTTATGTTTCAAAACTAGTGTGATGTTTGTATGGGTATCTCTCCCTATCTCTCTCTACCTCGCTATCTACATTCTGTTCCCTCTCACCTCAAACCCTACACTGAAGAAGCTACTACAATGGCTGCTAATATCAAGGCTGGAATAAAGATGGATGCAACCGATGCTGAGTTCAAAGTTAACCCCTTGTGCCCGGATCTTAGAACAAGAGAGCACAATCTTGCTGAGGGAAGAACTCTGGAGGAAGTTGTAGTCCACCAGTACACACTTTATAGCAGTTTGCGCAAACCTGAGTGTTGAGGAAACGATAGATCTTTTGCTTGGCTTGCAGAACCATGGATTTATCTGGACCCAGTTCAAGATAAGGAGGAATTTCTGCAATGCTTGTGAGTATGACCGAGTGTTAGACTGCGAGATTCGCTAAACCATGTACAAGGTAATGATATGGGTGCGGAATGGATTGGCCCCCATGACGACTACTCTTATTATTCGCTCTTGCTATGCGGGATAGTAAATCTTGAGTGACTTACCAATAGCAGAGAGACGAGGATGTTAAGCCTGAACCATAGAATGGTACGATGTGTAACCCCAGTAGAAGTGTACCGTTTGTGTTATACGGTGAGGATGGACCAAGACCATTTGCTGCAGGCATCCCGTGGAAGTATTATTGATGACCACCAAGAGGGAAATCGATAGTTGTTTAGTAGTGGCGTCTGACCTGTCAGCCATGAAGTCCCAGGGCTTGGAGGACCACTCCCTGGCTAAGGAATGGAAACCTCAAAGGAGGAATTCGTGAAACCTCAAAGACCAAATACGGGACCTTTACGAAGAATTTCATCGATGGATTAAGATACTGGAAGCCCACACTTGGGATGAAGAATTCAATGCCCCAACGGAGTATGAAGATTATGTGTGAGGAGCTCGCTGAGGGAGCAAGCTTTTGAGGACTGCTTTTGAAGACCAGGACGCATTCCTTTTAAGGGTGGTAGCACCCTGGACCGTCGGAGGATCGATTGACTGTCATGAAGACCCGAACCCTAACCTTTCTTTCTAGCCTTCTCGAATCTCGAGGACGAGATTCCTTTTAAGGGTAGTAGTGTGTAACATCCAAAAATTCTCCGAATTTTGGAATGTTAATAAATTAAATAGATAATAATTGTTTGCTTGATGTGTTTGATTTTCTCTGGGTTTTAAAACTTTTGGAGTTTATTGAATATTAGAAAGAGAGGGAATAAAAGGACTTTCCCTAATATTCATAATTGGTGTTTCTGGAATTTATTATTTTAAAACCAAACCAACAAAATAAAATGAGAGAAGGTAGTATGACTCCTTCAACATATTGAAGTTTGGAAATGTTTTAAATCTTTATTGGAATTCTTTTAAAATATTTTTAAACATTTTTCAACCCATGGCAGTTCGCTGGAGAGGATATAAAAGGACTTATCCCCATTTTTAATTTGTTGGAAAATAGTTTGAATTATTATTGGGAGACTTTTTAATTTTACTTTGGAGTTATAAATATTTTCTAAAATTATTTTTGGAATTTATTTATGCTCTGGAAAAGTTTTTAAATCAATTTTCGGAGTTTTCGGTATTTTTAAAATGACAGAAAAGTATTTAAAAATATTTAAAAATAAGTTGAAAAGTTTTTATTTTATTTTATTATTTTGGTCAAGCCAAAAATACAATTTTATTATTTTAAAAATATTGGCGAAGACGGAATTTTGAAATAAATTTCCGTGATTTTTCTAATATTGTTTTGGGCCTAATGGGCCTACTTTGTTTTTTTTCCGCAGTCCGATTTTGTATTTATCTCGGTTTAAAAAAAAAGATGATTAGGGGCTGGCTATAAATAGCTCCGATTAGGGCTAAGTTTATTTTTCGCTCAACGTTTTTAGGGTTAGACTAATCTAATCCGCGAGACCCGCCGCCGCCGACGTCATCGCCGGAGTTCGCCGGAGCATCGCCGGATTTTTCGCCGGAGCAATGCCGGAGCTACGTTTTAGCGGTTTTTTTTCGAGGTAAAATTTCGATCTGCCGCCGCCTGCGCCCGACCACGCCGCCTGTGCCCGACCCGGCCGCCGCGCCGCCGCTCACTGGCCGTTGCCGCCCGCCGCCTGCTCGCCGGCCGGCCGGCCGCGCCGCCTGTGCGCCCGTGGCCGCAGCGCCGTGGCCGTGCGCCCCGCGCCCGCGCGCCAGGCCGCGCCCCTGCCGGCCCTCCGCCCGCCGCGGCTGGCAGCCGCCCCGCCCGCCCCGCTGGCCGAGCCCGGAGCTCAAGCCCGTGGCCATGGCCTCCTGTCCAGCCGTGCCCGCGTGAGGTTGAAGACGGTTTGAGAAAAAAAAATTAGAAAAACGATTCGGATTTTTTTTTCTTCAGATATGGATCCAAAACCGCCCAGGGACCATATCGCGTTTTTTTTGTAAATTTTTTATTTATGTATGGGTCCTTTTTACAGTAGAACCCCCCGGTACCCCCGTTTTTTTCACCCGTAACCGTTCTCGCGACTACTTTTTAACCGTAACTCGGAATTGGGCGATTCCAGTTGCGTTGCGACCGTGTAGACATTCTCTAGCCAGTAGACCTAGTGTGATAGGAGTTTGAAGTTTTTAAATTTGGGTCCCAAGCTGACCCAAGTTTGAACTTCCGGCAGCCGTAACTTTTTACCGGTGCGCCCGTTTGCGCCGTTTCTTTTGCGTTGGATCACTCGTTCCATGTACTTTCTGTTTATATCATGTGTACACAAAAATTCATAAGTTTATTGATCTATTCAAATTCAAATTCATTCCAATGTTGCAATTGCTATGACCTGTGTTGTAGTATTCCGTTTCACGTGATTCTTTTTGCATATTGGATCATATGAGACATCTTATCAGCAATATCCACATAACATTCATATTGCTATGATCTTCACCTTGATTTCATAATGCCTCGATCATACTTTTTGTATCGACAATTCCTTATCCGTTGACTCTCTCGAGTTCACGTTCCACCGATCACCTTCGAGCACATCCACACCTTTGCACTTCAAAACATTTTTGTTTTGTTTCTAAAACTTCAGTGATTGTTTTGTTGATCTTATGTTTTTCCTTGTGGTGTGATTGCTTATTGAGTTCTTTAGTTGACGATAGATTGCTCGGAGTGTGACGGGTAGAGTTGACTAGAACGTGAGAGCGAAGATCTTCATCGAATGTATAAGGCAAGTGATACTTTGACCATACTCATACCTATATTTTCTATATGCATTATGTAGGAAATACCACTCTATTGCATGATAGGTAGTTTACTTTACTGTTGCTGCAAAACCAGTTAGGATAGCCACATGTCTTGACTTGTCTACCGTAGATCAACCTAGCCGTGTTGTTACTTTATTGCTATGCTTTGTAGACGAGGTTGGGCTGTGAGAATTCATGGAGTGCATGTGAGCTATTTAATAAACTGTGTAGCAACTTTATAATAAATATAAATCACTTCTGTACGGGCGGGTTGCATCCCGGTAGTTGTGGCTCGGTTGAGGACAGTGCCGGGGTTAAATGCACCCAATGGTTGTTTTGGTGGTGAATCGGGTGCGTCATGGTGTCTACCCTCTCACGCAGTGGGCGCCGTCCAGGCTCAAAAAGATCAGACATGCAATATTACTAGTAGCTTCCGTGTACAGCCACTGGCTATATGGACTCTGGCTTAGACGAGTACGTTGTGGGGAACCTGGCCCTGGTAGCTAGCTGATGTAGAATTGTGTTAGGTGTACCGGCTACCAAGGGTGGAGGCAACCTCTTCAGAAAGTCTTTGTCTCAATCTTCGGGTTGAGTCCAGTGGGGAACGTGGACAACCTCTGCAGAGCGTATAAACTGATCATGATTAGCCGTGTCCACGGTTACGGACGAACTTTGAGCAACTAGTCAGTACTGTTGATGAGTGATCTTGACAGATGAACACTTAATAATAATTTGGTTGGGACAAGAGTAGCATGGGTTGCTGTGTGTTTCAGGTAGAACTCAACTTAAATTTTTGACTAGTTTAGTTCAGGAGAAAATTGGCTTTCTGCAAAACAAAACCATAAGCCTTTCCTTTGACTTACCTTGCATGTAGTTGTAGGTCCTTTTTATAAACTTTTCCGTGTCACTTGCCGTACAAATCAGATGTACTGACCCGTTGTCGGGCTGTAACCTTCGGTGTTGCAGGTTTTTCAGACGATCAGTAAGGTGCGTTTAGGGGTTGCGAGTCTACACTCAGCATGTTCGCATGTGGCTGTTGATGGGACTCTACGTTATTTGTTTTTGCTTCCGCTATATTTATATTGAATGAGCTAGCCTTGAGCTATGCAACTTGTTATTTATATACTCTGGATCATACGTTGTATTAATGATGCACTTGTACTTTGATATACATCTATAAGACTGTGTGTGCCAGCGAGTTCGATCCAGGGACTGGCACTTGAGCACAGAGACTCCAATTCGGTGTGAATTGGGTTGTTAGAATTACGATACTATTCAAAAGTTTGAAAACTTTGCCGTTCTTGCTTATTGCTTTGAGAATTATACTTCCAATGCTTATATTGATGATTTTAAAAATAGAATGCTTGCTGCCCGAGAAGAGGCTAATGATTGCTATGATGAGGAGTCCTATGATTCCGAGGACTCACTTGATACATCCCTTTCTGATGATTTTGATACTTGCTTTGTTGATTGCCATGATGCCACTATGGATGATGCTTACAAATATGAACTTGCTATAATTCCTTATGTTATGCATGAAATTGCTGCTAATGCACCCACACTTGATTGCCCCATAATCCTTTTGAAATCTCCAACTATTCCGGAGAATTTTTCTCTTATCAAGGCTCAATGTGATGTGTTGAAACTATCTTATCATCCTAAAAACCGTGTTGAAAACAATACACGTGTGCTTGTAGGTCATGAACAACATGATTTATGTGATAGTTATATTCTTGATTTTGTTCATGATGCTACTGAGAATTACTTTGAGAGAGGAAAGTTTGGTTGTAGAAACTTCCATGTTACAAAAACACCTCTCTTTATGTTGAAAGTTTTGAAGTTGTTCTCCTTGTACGTTCCTAAGCTCGATACTTTGTGCTTTCATGATATATTTTCTTACAAGTTTCCTAGGCATAGGAAGTGGGTTAGGCTTAAATGTGTTTCACATTTGCTTCTTGATGCTCTCTTTTGCTTCAAAATTCTTATTCTTGTGAGAGCATCTTGTATAATCTTCAAGCCTAGCTAATGGCTCTAAAGAAGCGCTTCCGGGAGGCAGCCCGCAACGAATTTAGGTTTTTCTTTTTTTCTTTTGTTCTGTTCTTAGTAGTCTTGATGATTTTTAATACTGTAGCAACATCATTGTATCTTTACTTTTCAAGCTTTGTGCCAAGTTTAGCCTCATACGGCAAGGGAAGTAAAAGTTGTGACATGCTGTCCAGAAAACAGATTCTGTCCTCATGACTAGAAAAATTAGAGAAAAATCCCAGTTCATCTTTTTGACCTGAGTTTTTTACACAGCGTGCTCTATACAATTACGTAACTTCCGTATATTCTGAGTTTTTTTATTTGAGTTGCATAAGTACCCCTAAAAAATTCGTTTCTATCTTCTTTTCTGTTTTTCATAGATTCTGCCACGTTTTCTCTCTCTTCACTTTTGCAAACCTTAAGCTTGCTTTTTCTTTGAAAAAACCTTTTGGAAATCTTGGGAAACAGTAAGATCTTCCTGGAAATCTTTATTTGCAGTAGAATAAAATTATTTTATTAGGGTACTAACCTCTCTAATCAGCCTACAATGAGTTATGTATGAAGGGAGTTTTCAAGTGCGCGATGGAAGATGATGAAAGAATATTCAGGAGTGTCAAACGCTCAAGTTTGGGGATTCCCATGTGCACCCCCAATAAATATTCAAGGAGACTCAAGCGTCTAAGCTTGGGGATGCCCCATGCATCCCCTTCTTCATCAACAATTATCAGTTCGTCTCTCGTTGCACTATATTTTTATCACTTCATGCATAATGTACTATTCTTGGAGTGTCTCGCTCTTAGGTTTTGTTTTTAGGTTTCTTTTGCTTTGTTTGCTGTAGTAACAAGTTAGAACCCAACTTACTCTTTTGTGTGGGAGTGATTCACGCTCCGCTTGAACTAGAACTCCTCATAGGATTTGCATGCCTATTCTTTTAGCTGTGAGCTGTTCTTTTTCTTTTCTTAGCTGCTGTTCTGTTTAGTTGTAGTGCTTTAGTTTTTCTAGAGCTTTTGTTTTTGTCTTAGGTTGAACTTTCTATAGGTTGCATGTTTTATCTTGTTAGAGAGTTTGCCTGTTGCACTGAGTTCTGTGTCTTGACTGAAAGTAGGTAGTTAAAGTTGCTGTTCTCTTTGTAGTAGTAACTTGCAATAGTTTTGAGGTATTGACTAGAGTAATGTTTGAACTTATGGTGTCAAGAGCTCTTGCCTATTAGTGATAGATGTCGTATTTTGGGCAATCCGTGTATTTTTCGAAAACCAAATACCCCTGTTGAGAAATCTAGCTACTAGATGGATCACTAACCTCTGGAGGGTTCGAATATTAGAGTACACTCACGTACCATGAGTCGAGGATGCGCAAGGATAACCAAACCCCCATACACTCCTCCTCGGGGTACCTGTCTCTTTGTGAACCTCCTGATTAGATTGAGAGTTACCGATAATAAGTGCATGAGTTCTTCGGACTAATGTGAGTATTCGAAATTGACACTTCCACCCACCTATACTTTTTCTAGCCTCTTCAGTACCGTGCATTGCCCTTTCTCACCTCGAGAGTTCGCGCATACTTCGCCGGTGCATCCAAACCCTTGGCACGATACGCTCTGCCATCATAAGCCTCCTTATATCTTTCCTCAAAACAGCCACCATACCTACCTACAAGGCATTTCCATAGCCTTTCCGAGATACATTGCCATGCAACATCCACCTTCTCATGACTTGATCTTCATGTCATACATGCTACTTGCTTGATCGATGAGCCGCATGCTAGTTGGGCCTTGCCCTAATCATTGCTACATGACGCGCTAGTATCATTGCATATCCTGCTATCCTGGCAGAAGCATACATTTGCATCATGATAGTTACATTTTCTTTATGTGAGTACCTTTGTAAAGTGTGAAAGATCTCCTATATTCTTGTCGTCGATATGTGACGGCAGATTCCATGGGGATGGCTAAAGTGAGGGGAAGACGCGAGGAAGAAGATGTCGATGGTGCCGGAATCGGGTTGGGCACAAACACGGTGGAGGACACCACGATGTACCCATGTTCGGGGCTCTCCGGAGAGATAACACCCCTACTCGTGCTTTGGCTCTTCTATATCAATGAACTGGACTACAATAACTGCTTTTCTATCTTCTCAGGGGAAGGTGAGCGCCACCGTGGGTAGGGATCTCTCCTGCTTCCCTGAGAAGTAACTACGAGCAGTGAATGAACTGAGGAAGATGTGAGTAATGGTGCTAGTGAGCGGATCGTCCCCCTCGCAGGAGGGGTACCCCGGGCTCTTATAGCATGAGCCCGGGGTACATCGCTAACTTCACTGTCGATTGGGCCAAGCCGTCATCCTCTAATCGGCTGGATCCCACCGACTGCTCTTCTCCGGCTGATCCGGACCCTACGAGCGGCGGCCCATGCTGTAGGCTTGTAGGTCATGATGATGAACAGTGGCGCTAGGAGGTGCGGTCTTGTCGTCCTGTCCGCGGAATCGGCGGAGAGGTCGACACCGTATCTCTTCCAGATCTTTGATGTGACTTGGCTTCTCTGCCACCCCGATCTCTCGGGATTGAGCATTTATGATCCCGTACTTGAATCTCCGACTGGTTTCGGGGTCAACTTCTACAGAGGTGGTAGGTCGTACCGATTGCGCCTGGGCCGACTGGTGGTTCCGGGCAAGGTCGATTGCTATGGGCAATCGGCTATGCTAATACCCACCTCGGCCCAGCTGCGAGCCAATCGGATAGCTGTCTTGGTGATGAAAATGGTGGACCGGTTGTGCCTCGGCCGATTTCTGGCATTCGGTATGGCTGATTGCCTTGGAGCAATCGGCCGTACGCCTGCCCAGCTCGGCCCAGCTGCAGCCCAATCGGTCCATCCTTGTCTTGAAAGGTTGTTTCCGCTTGGGTGAGCCTACCCGGGTACCAATCCCCCGACAGTAGCCCCTAAAGCTGTAAAGGTCCGACGGTCATTTGACCGCGGGGCCTTTGCAGTTTTCAATCTTTTTTCAATATCTTCCGAATGCCGTGGCCTCATCAAGTGCGTCATTCCGAGTTCGTCAGCCGACTCGGAGCTCACACTCGGCTGGCAAGATTTCATCCGATCTGTTTTGCATATTCTCTGATTCCTCGCCGATTGCTTTCCAATGGTTACTTCCGATTTCTCCGGGATGGAATCAATGGACCGTGGCCCACGACCCACGTGCGACATGACATAACTGCAGGCCTCGACCCCCACGTCGCACGCCTCGCTTCCCACGCTGGGATCTCTTGCGCCGGCCTGCCGGTTGGTCTTCCTGTGTGCTAGGCCACACCGGGCCACACGGCCGCAACCGAATCCCACTCCCCTCCCCCGCCGCCCTTATAATCCACAGGGGAGGGCCTGTGCCCATTCCTTCTCCCACAAGTCGTCTTCCTCCTCCATCTCCTGCTGCTCGCGCGCGCCATTGCCGCTCCCGTTGAAGCTCTCCATCGCGCTCGTCTCTCCGCCTCCGCGCACGGGATTCGCTCCGGCCGTGCGCTAGCGTGCCGCTCCGCCGACGCGGTATTCTCTCGCCTCTAGCACCTCGTCCCACTTCTCGCGCCGCCCGCGAGCTCCATGGGTCCCCGGCGGGACACTTCTCAGGCCAGCCGCGGGTGCTGGAAGGGGGCCAAAGTCACCGCGGGCGATATCCAGGCTCTGGTTCGCGCCCACAAGATGCCAGCTGAGGTCCAGTGGCGCATCCACGGCGCTGAGATCGTGCCCACCGCACGGGCTGGCGAGAGGGTCGTCTTCCTCGCTCACTTTGAGCGTGGATTCGGATTCCCCGCCAGCACCTTCTTCCGCAACTTCCTTGACTTCCACCGATTGCAGCCGCATCACCTCGCGGCGAACTTCATCATGATCCTCTCCGGCTTCATCACGCTGTGTGAAGGTTATCTCGGCTACCGCCCGAGTGTAGCTCTTTGGAAACGATTCTTCAATCTCCGAGCTCACAATGCTCGGACAGGAGCGGTGGTGCCGTCTGCTACGGAAGGTGGAGAGCCAACCTATCCGACTGATATGACCGACTACGGCAGCTGCCTTGTCGCAGCCGGCAAACCGAGGTACAAGAGTCCCGAGATCGTCCAGTCCTGCAAGAACTGGCAGACCACTTTCTTTTACGTCAAGTCACCGGACCAAGGCCCCGACCTCCTGAATCTGCCCGAGTTCTCCCTCGCCCGGCCGACTGAAAAACATCAATGGTCATTGAAATACAGCGTCGGAGATCTCGACGTGGACGCTCAAGTTGCCCGAGTTGCTCAACTGGAGAAAGAAGGACTCCTATCAACCGATCTTGTTGCCGCTTGGCTTCAAGCCCGAGTGCTTCCTCTGCAGCGCCGAGTGCACCGCATGTGCGACATGTCGGGGCCCCGAGATCCCACTCGGCTCTGCACATGGCGAGTGAAACTCGAGGACCTTTGCTCCAGGGTGAAGGCTATCACATCCAGCGCCTTTCCCGACCCCTTCCGCTTCGGCCTCGAGTATCTCCACCGCCGACAAAAGCCATCCGTGGTATATCCCAATTTACCCCCTCTCCGATTGCTTTTGCCTCGTATCCGATGTTTCTGACAATTTTATTCTCTTGCTTAGCATTTCCTTCAATCCAATGTGATGGAAGACGACCAAGTAGCTGGCATGTACGCTCCCGACCGCGAGGAAGATGACCCCGCGGACTTTGAGTACAACGGCGAGGCTCCTTCCGAATCCGACGATGATGATGCTGATGATGGAGAATCCTTCGGGGATCTTGCTGACAATGCCGACGTCGAGGTCGCCGACCCCAGGAAATCCGACGCCCGACCTGCGGCTCAAGGGGGTACGCCTGACCCTTTCCTTGAGCAATTTCTGGCCGAATGGAGCGATGATGATAGTGTCTCAAAGGTCGATAATTCTGATGCAGCTCCTCGCGCCAAGCCACCGAAGGTGCCGACTAGATGCGCCTCGGCGACTAGCTCCTCTTCTGGTACCTCCTCCAGCAAGGCCGCAAAAGCAACGCCGACTGCCTTCAAGGGCAAACAACCCCAAGCCACGGCCACTCGGGTGCCGATTGGCCAGGCGCCTCTGAACGTCGTCCCCCTGAGATGTCGAATGCCCACGGGAGCACCGAGAACAGTCGGGTATGCCCTTGTCTTCATGCCTTGAACTTTATTGTTTTCTCTTGTACTGATTCACCTTTTTTTAGGTAGCCGATTGGCCTTGACGATGTCGACGCCGACATTCCTGCCCATGTCGGCGCAGTCACCTCCCCTGCGGTGTCTGCAGCTACGACTCAAAAAAGGCCTCTCGCTCCACATCGATCCTCCAAGGACGCAGAGCGCGCCGTCAAGAAAGCCCGCCTCACGGCAGCCAAGACGACCACTACTTCTGCCACTGCCTCCAAGACCTCCAAGGAAACAGCCGACCGGGGAGTTACTGGTGGCGAAGGGACGCATTCGACCGGTCTGACTGCTCCATCCCCGCCACAACGCTCCGACCTAGTCTCTGCCCCCGTCCTCTCTACCGCCTTGCCCGTCCTGACGACCACTTCACCAATCATAGCAACCAATCCACCAACCACAGCAACCACATCATTGATCATGATGGCCACCTCGCCTGTCATGACGACCACTCCGCCGATTGTGGCAACTACCTCGACCTCTTCTATCATGACAACCACTCCGCCGATTGTGGCAACTACCTTGACCTCATCTCGCCCGATTGCGCCACGACCACGACCAAATGCCTCCGATTCTTTGGCGGCGTCGGCGCCATCGCTCTCTACCATCATCACCTCTGCTGCCATGATTCACACTTCATCGCCAAAGCCAACCTCTTCCGCGTCGGAGATTCTGATGCGCTCGGTGGACCAATTTCGGGCCGAGTATTCTCGCACCCGCCATATTGGCACCGAGCCTGATGCTCCACATCGCACTCAAGACCCTCTGACGACCGCCCTTAGTCGAGTAAACGACTTCGCCGCCGCCCTTGCTCGGGACCTCCAACAGCTCGACTGCCATCATGCGGTAAGCTCTTGAATTTTCCTTTATAATTTTCCTCCAATCGGGAGACTTTCTTCCGGTGGGTGCGCGCAAGCGCACCCACTGGGTGTAGTCCCCCAGATTCGGGCCGATTGTTTGCAATCGGTTCAGATCTTTTATGCTCTTTGCTCTCTCTCCTGCCTTCCTCCAATCGGGAGACTTTTCTTCCGGTGGGTGCGCGCAAGCGCACCCACTAGGTGTAGTCCCCGAGATTCGGGCCGATTGCTTGCAATCGAATCGGATCTTCTTTTAGCTGCTGTATCTCTAAATTTCATCTTGTTGTTCTTCTCAGGCTGTTATGGAAGAAAAATGCGAGGTCTTCGAAAAACTTCTCAACGCTTATACCGCCAGCCTCCGAACTCTCGCCCAAGCCCAGCTCGAGGTCAACAACCAATCGGCCGAGATCAATAGGCTGAAAGGTAACTTCTGTATTATCTCCATCTTCCCTCCGGTTTGAACATTCCTCTTGTACTAATATCTTCATGTATTCTTCTAGTTTCTGTTCCCATGGTAGATGACCTTCAGAATCGTATCGCTGAACTGACTGCAGAACTCAATCAGCAAGGGCCTGCGCTTGCCGCAGCGAAGGAAGAAACGGCCCGACTGCAGGGGGTGGAAACCCACTTGACTCGAACTATCGAAGGCCTTCACACCAAGATGGCTGCCCTTGAAAAGAAACATCTGGCTGACATCGCTGCCGTGACCGCTGCTGGCGACGGGCTCTTTGCTGAACGAGATGCAGCTGTAGCTGCCCGACAAGCCTTGAAAGCCGAGAGGGACGAAGCGATTGCTACGCGGGACTCTCTCCAAAAGGATCGTGATGATCATATCGCCAAATATGAAGAGCTGGAGAAACGCAGCTATGAAGACACCACCAAAATGCGCCGCCGGGCCAAGGGCCTCTGCGACACAATGAGCGAGATGGACGCCCTTCTCAGTGGTAAGTGCCTCTTGCCTCCGAGTGCATCTCCGACTGCACCCTTCTTTTGCGCTATTACTCACTTTTTTCTTCATGATGCAGAGGCCTGGCCTGAATCTGAAGCAGCTGCTTATGCAGCCGTAGCTAAATCTCGAGAGGAGACCATCGCGGCCGGTGGGTCCTGCCAGCTTGATGACGACGTCTGGACTCGGCATGAGTATTTGATTGGAACAGCAGCTCGCATTCCCGTCATCAAGGGGATTGCCCTGTCCTTCAAACTTGGCATTCTGAAGATTGCCGAGTTGCTGTGGTCGCCGACTGAGCTAAAAGTTGGACTTCAGAGGATGAAGCATGCTGCCAGCTCTTCTGGTGAGGTCCACACGCCGGCTCCTCAGGACGAAGAAGACTCTGACAAGGGAGATGCTCCGAATGCTACCACCGAGCAAACTCAGACTCTTCTGAAGGCCATTCCTCGTCGGATCGACGTTCTACTTAATTCTGCTGGTCGGACTGGCGCTGAGACTGCTCTTCAAACTTTGTTGAGCTTGTACCCGCAAGTGAAACTTTCCAAGCTCCACAGCCTCAGAGAGAACGCCGCCGACGTGCTTGAGAAGACCTATGCTGAAGTGAACCGGCTTGCCAGCGCTATGGTGAACTGGTTTTCTCCTTATGACTATACCCCATATCTTGACGAGGGAGGGAACCCGCTGGCTGCAACTTCTATCTCCGGCTTGGCCGAGGAGCTTTCTGACAGGAGTTCATCCCATACATCTCCGAGGTCTAAGCGAGCTGGGGCCACCTCTTCTGATGCACAATCGAAGCCAGACGTCGCTGCCGCAGACGCCGACCCGACTGCTCCGACTGCCAGCTTGGCGCCTTCGACTGCCCCGATTCCTTGAGCCGAACCACCGATGACACCACCTGCTGCAGCTTGCCGACCTTGGATCGGCCTTATCTTGCTTTTTTCTTTTCGACTAGTTGCTTGTAAGATATGACTTTAATTATGCCGACACCCACTGGGTGTGACTGCAATGTAATGAACTTATTCGGCCTTAGGCCTGCTATCTCTTATGTAATCCGATTGCTCATTTCTGGTTTTTACTTGTGTGATCGACTTTGCGTCTTTGTCGGTTTCCTTTATCGGTCTGCACTTGGGGGTGTCTACCTTGTCTGTATTGCTGCCGACATGCTGTCTGCAATCTGATCAAAGGTAGATTTCCAGCCAAGGTTCGATAAGCTTTTCATATTTACACGACAAGGTTTAACGCGAAGGATTCTGCAACGTTAGGAGCCGATTGCCCGCTACCGAGCTCGATGCCTTGGTTCGCGGCGCAATCGGTAACTTGTTTTATCGACTATGCCCTTTGCAGAGCTTTTCGAGTTGTTTCTCGGGAACTTGTACTGCTGACCGCCCCAACCGCTGCCCTTCTCAATGCCACAAACACTTTTGTGAGTTGCGCTTGAGTCAGGTGCTAAGTTGAGTGCCAGCCCGCAGTCCCCGTGCCTCAATGGCCTATTCGTCTGACCTCGTGGTCGGTCAGTCCCCGAGTGCATTACGCACGTCTCGGGTATGACTAAGCGTTGCCGACTTGGGCTAGCTTCTCGAATGAAATTATGCAAAGGTAATCGAATGCTCTTTTTCAGAGGCATGATAGCTTTACTGATCGTTTGCCGAATGGCGTACATACATTTTTTCCGCTCAACTATAGAATGGACATAACAGCTCAGCGTTCCACGGCCGCTCCGTTTCTACTCCTGATGTGTCCTTGTGCCGAGTGCCCTTGGTGCAGTCAATCAGATAATAGGAGTTGTTCTTGAGTGCATGGCTGATGATGAATGGTCCTTCCCAGGGTGAGGATAGCTTGTGCTGCCCATCTGACTTCTGAATTCGGCGTAGCACCATGTCGCCCTCTCGGAAGGCGAGAGGACGAATCTTCTTGCTGTGGTAGTACCGCAACTTCTGCTGATAGACTGCCGATCTGGACAAGGCCAGCAAACAGGCTTCTTCCTTGAGGTCGACGCCGTCCTCTCGTGCCAACCTGGCTTCTTCTTCAGTGTACAAGGCATGCCGAGGCGAATCAAACTCGATGTCGGATGGGATGATTGCTTCTGAACCATACACTAGGAAGAAAGGAGTGAATCCAGTTGACCTATTTCGTGTGGTCCTTAAACTGAACAGTACTGCGGGGAGTTCTTCAATCCATGCGCCGGGTGCCCTCTCAAGTGGTTCCACCAATCGGGGTCTGATACCCGAGAGGATGAGGCCATTTGCTCTTTCTACTTGACCATTCGACTGTGGATGCGCCACAGATGCAAGATCAAGCCGAATGCCTTGCTGAGATGCATATCGAGCCAGTGCACCCTTTGCAAAATTTGTGCCGTTGTCGGTGATGATGCTGTGAGGTACACCATATCTGCACACGATGTCGGCCACGAATCAGACCGCAGTCGGGCCATCAAGCTTCTTGATCGGGCGAGCTTCGATCCATTTGGTAAACTTGTCCACTGCAACCAGGAGATGTGTCATGCCACTTCGGGCCCTCTTGAATGGACCAACCATGTCCAAACCCCATACTGCAAATGGCCATGCTATTGGGATTGTCTTCAATGCCGATGCTGGCTGATGACTTTTTGCCTTGACCGCTGGCAACCCTTGCAATATTTCACCAAATTCTCAGCTGCTGTGAGCGCAGTCGGCCAGTAGAAACCATGTCGGAAAGCTTTGCTGGCAATGGCTTTTGCAGATGCATGATGACCGCATTTACCCTGATGAATGTCTCTGAGCAATTCCAAACCTCTGTCCTCTTCTACACATCTCTGAAAGACACCAGTTGCACTTTTGCGCACTAGCTCGTTGTTGATTATCGTGTATGCCCAAGATCGGCGGCTGATTTGCCATGACTCTGCTTCGTCTTCTGGGAGGACTCCGTCTGCTAGGAAATCTCTAATCGGCTGTGCCCATGATGGCGCACTGACAACTACCATTACTGCTGCATGTTGGGGTGGGACTTCTTCTTGGATCTCGTTTCCTTGGCCACTGGCCTCTTGGATCTCGGCCTCTTGAACTTCTGTCATCTCGACTTCTGCCTCTGAATTGCTGATTGCGGCGCCTGGCACGCATTCGGCAGCCCCTGGTGGTGACTGCTCGTCCGAAGTTGGAACTTCTTCACTGCAATCCGAAGTTTCTAACATCATTGGTTCTTCTGAGGCTGTGCCATCTGGCATTGCCTCTGCTTGCTTTTCTTTAACCTTGCTCTTCTTGCGACGTTCGGCAGCCCCTGGCTTGCAATCGGCATCCCCTGGTTTGCAATCGGCAGCCCCTGGTGCTGTCGGCTCTGCCGTTGCTGACGCACCTTGGGCGCTGGACTGCTTCTCCAGGGTTGGAATCTTTGCCGGTTGAGCTTCTTTCGCCTTCTTCAACGCTTCAAGGTCGGTTTACGAGATGAAGACGGACTCAGATTCTGGGGATGGCGTGATGGATGGCTTCTTGATGTGCTCAAGCGACACACCTGGTGGGATAGCTTGCCTTGTTGAGCCGAGATTGGACAGCGCATCTGCTGCTTCGTTGTTTGCTCTCGGCACATGGTGGAACTCGCATCCCTCAAAGTACCCACTAATCTGCTGTACCAGGAAAAGATAGCTCGCCATATTTGCATCCTTCGCATCCCAAGTGCCTGTGCACTACTGTACTACTAGGTCGGAGTCACCAAAGCACTCAATATTCCGAATGCCGATTTCCTTGGCAAGCTTGATACCATGCACAAGGGCTTCGTACTCGGCGACGTTGTTTGACGCTGCGAAGTGAATCTGGAGCACATATTGCAATTGATCTCCTCTTGGTGAAGTAAGTACTATGCCAGCCCCTAGGCCGCTCTTCATCTTGGAGCCGTGAAAATGCATTCGCCAGAAATCCGATCCTGGGAGCTGTGGCATATACTGAGTTTCGGCCCAGTCCACCAGGAAATCGGCCAATGCTTGCGACTTGATTGCAGTTCTTGGCTCATACTGGATGCCGTGATTGGCGATCTCGATTGCCCATTTCGCCACTCTTCCGGTTGCATCTCTGCTTCCTATGATGTCGGCCAATGGGGCCGAGCTGACAACGGTGACCAAGTGGGCTTGGAAATATGGCTTCAATCTTTTTGCTGCCATGTACACCCCATAGCAAATCTTTTGGTAGTGAGGGTAGTTCTTCTTGGACGCCGAGAGCACTTCACTGATGTAATATACGGGTCGCTGAATCTGCTGTGCTTTGTCCTTCTCGGGCCGCTCCACCACCATAACTGCACTGACCAACCGATTGGTTGCCCAATGTACAACATCATTGGCTCCTTCTCAATCGGGGCAGCCAGAATCGGCGCGGTGGAGAGCATGTGCTTGAGCTCTCGGAATGCTTCGCTTGCTTGGGGGGTCCAGGTGAACTTCTTCGTCTTCTTCATCAGTTGGTATAATGGGATTGCTTTTTCACCTAGCCGACTGAGGAATCGGCTGAGTGACGCGAGGCAACCGGTGAACTTCTGTACTTGCTTCAGGTTCTTGGGTTGTTCCATGCGCTCTATCGCGGCTATCTTCTCGGGATTGCATTCGATTCCTCTCTCGGAAACGAGAAATCCCAAGAGCTTGCCGGCCTGGACTCCAAAAACACATTTCTCCGGATTGAGCTTGATCTGATAAGTTCTCAAATTTTCAAATGTCTCTCTGAGGTCGTCGAGAAGCGTGATTCCTTTTGCCGACTTCACCACCAAGTCGTCCACGTAAACGTGGAGATTTCTGCCGAGTTGGGAGTGTGTACACCTCTGAATTGTACGCTGATAAGTGGCACCTCCATTTTTCAAACCAAAAGGCATGGTGATATAACAATAAGCCCCAAAAGGGGTTATAAATGCAGTTTTTATTTGATCCTCCACAGCAAGTTTGATCTGGTGATAACCAGCTGTAGCATCCAGAAAAGACAAAAGCTCGCAGCCGGCCGTAGAATCAATCACTTGATCAATACGGGGCAGAGCAAACGGGTCCTTCGGGCATGCCTTGTTCAAGCACATGTAGTCAATACACATGCGCCATGTCTTGTTCTTCTTCATGACGAGGACTGGGTTCGCCAGCCACTCGGGGTAAACACTTCCATGATGAAACTTGCAGCTTGCAGCTTCGCAATCTCTTCGCCGATTGCCTTTCTCTTATCTTCAGAAAAAAGTCTCAGGGGTTGCTTGACCGGCTTCGAGCCTGGCCGAATGTGCAGCTTGTGCTCGGCGAGTTCTCTCGGCACACCAGGCATGTCTTGTGGGGACCATGCGAAGATGTCCCGATTCTCAAGGAGAAACTCGACGAGCTTGCTTTCCTATTTATCGCTAAGTCCAGCTCCGACTACAACGAACTTGGTTGAGTCGGAGGGATCTAGAGCGATCTTCTTGCTGTCCTTGGCCGACTGAAAAGCCGACTCCTCATCTGCTCTCTTGGCTGAGCCGACTGGTAGTGGATTCTTGCTCTGTGCTTGCGCCATTGCAATCACCTTGCTGAGCTGATGCTTCTCCGCCTCAACCACCTGAGAGTCAGCCAAACTGCTGCCAGCCGACGTGCACTCGAGGGACTTCCTGAAGTCCCCGGTGACGGTGATGACACCGTTTGGCCCTGGGATCTTCATCTTGAGGTAAGTCTGATGTGCGTTGAACATGAACTTGGCAAATGCAGGTAGCCCCAACAGGGCATGATAAGGACTGCTGAGGTCGACGACTTCGAACCAAATCGGCTCCCTCCTGAAATTTTCCTCTGTGCCAAATATAACATCCATTCGAATGCGACCCATGGGGGTGCAAGACAACCCAGGGACAATCTCGTGGAAAGTCATCCGACTGCGCTCCAGGTCCTTCTCTGTGAGCCCTAGCTTGATCAATGTGTCCCTGTACAGAATGTTGATTGTACTTCCTCCATCGACGAGCACTCGGGAGAACTTGCATGAAAACCTTGGTCCTGCGAACAGAGCATCAACCACAAGCGGATAATTGCCCGGATTCGGCAAGACGGTGGGATGATCTGCTCTGTCCCAGGATATAGGACACTCGGACCAATGCATGAACTGAGGAATCGGTGGCATAGTGGCATTGACCTGCTGAGCTCGGGCTCTCCGACTGCCCTTGTCCGTGGACTCACTGGTGAAAATCATGTAGGCTGCATCTTGCCGCGGGAACTGGTTCTGCTGCTGAGGTGGTCCTCTGTTCTGGGGTGGTGGTGGGGGTGGAGGTGGTAAAGCTTCTCCCTTCGCGATCCTTCTCACGAAATCACACTGCCGAGTGGTGTGCGTAGACGGCCTGCCAGGTGTGCTGTGCAACTTGCACGGTGCATCCAACATATCATCAAATGTGTACTTGGGCTTCATCTGCCCCCGGGGTCTTACATTTGGTCTCATCTTCCGACTGCCTCCTGCAGCCGCTGGATCTTCTTCGTTCTGAGTATCGGGTTGCTCATCCTTGCGCTTTCCATTGTTCTGCTGGTTGTTGTTGTTGTTGTTGTTGTTGCGATTGTTCTCTCTCCTTTCCTTCCGACTGAGGCCTTGGTTCCCTGTGTTCGACTGCGGATCCCCTGGTGACTGGATTACACCTCCAACTCCGAGCTGGATAGGACGCATCGCAGAATCGGACATAGCAAACGCATTGGCCACCTTCATGAGCTCGGCGAGTGATGTGAAATCCTTGCGGAGCAACTTGTGCTTCAGCATTGAATCGGCCAGGCATCCATCTGTGAAGTACTGAATGGCCTGGATCTCATGGACTCCTTCACATGAGTTCTTCAGCTTGATCCATTGAGATAGATAATCTCGGAGGGGTTCATCCTTGCCCTACACACAAAGAGCCAACTGCCTCGGTAGGTTCGGCCGCTCATACGTGCTTGTGAAGTTATGGATAAATGCACTAGTGAAATCTTCCCAGCAGTTTACACTGTCCTTGGGCAGGCTGTTTAACCACGTCCGAGCCGATCCCTGCAGCATCAGAGGTGCATAGCGGACTGCTACACGTCGATTGCCTCCTGCAATGCGAACTGCAGTCAGGTAATCGGACAACCAATCTTCTGGCTTCACAGAACCATTGTACTTGGGCGTGTCTCTCGGCAGCGTAAAGCCTTTGGGAAACTTCTCAGTCCGAATACGATGACCGAAACACGACGGGCCAGCCTCTCCTTCTTCATCCTCTTGAGTCTCCTTCTCCAGGAGCTCAATGCGATGCCTTGCATCGTTTTGACCGATTTGGTGAGGGCCAAGCCGGGCACTGATTGCTGGTCTTGGTGCCGACCGCTGAGGCATGTCGTTGCACCTGCTGTTAACAACTGGCTCTTCAATTCTTCTGCTTGCTGCTGGGGGTGGCCGATTGCTTCTGACCCTGCTCTCATGCCGAGATGGAGCAGGCTGCTGTCTGCTCTGGCGCGATGCATTCGGTCGCTGGCTAGCTCCCGGATTCGGCCTCACAGTTCCTCTTGACGCCCCAGGTCTTGCATCTTGATTCTCCATTGCCATGAGCCTCTGCTCCTTTGCGGCTGCCAACAGCTCACGCATTCGGCGCGAATGCTCTCGCCGCTCATCTCCCTCCAGGTCTTCTAGCTCGAGTGCTATCTGCTCAGCTGCTCTTAGGTTTTTGTCCGGTGTGCTGTATGTCGGCTCTGGATGAATGCCGATTGCGCCGGTTGCTCCGGCTGTGCCGACCTCCTTGGTCGCTCCGGCTGCTCGGCCCCCGACAGGTGCTGATTGACTGCCCTGCCTCGGCTTCTCAAATCTTCCAAAACCGCGGGCTCAATCGGCCGGCGTGGTCCCGCATGCGCTGCATTGTACTCTCTGGTGATGGCTCCCAGCCTGCGCTCTTCTGCTAGCACCTGCTCGGCCCTACGAGCCAGAGCAAGCCTTGCCGTTTCCAGCTCGGTGTGCACTTGATCGGGATCACCATTTCTGTTCACGGGTGTGTACAACACATCTCGCAACGCACTGGTGCCGACTCTCTCTGCAGCCTCCGCTGCCTCCTTGGCTCTTCTTGCTGCGCTTGCTGCACCGCGATTGCTTGATGACGACGCCCCCGCCATCATGACAACAGCGTGCACTCGGCCATCCTCGCTGCCAGGTGCTGCGCTGCAGCCCCTGGTCGAGAGAGGATCTGTGGCGCACGAGAAGACACGGATCTCCCTCGGATATGCCTCGGGGAAACTGCTAATGAAGAGGCGATGACTGCCGACCTGTAGCGACACACCGGGCGGCAGGGGCGCACCAGCCCCGTACCGCGCCGAGTAATCCACCACACAATCGATTGCCCCACGCCTAAGAATCAGGCCAGAGGCGTGGCTACCGCCCGATGCAGAGGAAAATCCCGTCCGGATCTTTACTCCAGTCGACGCCTCGGTCTGCCCCACGGTGGGCGCCAACTGTCGTCGATATGTGACGGCAGATGCCATGGGGATGGCTAAAGTGAGGGGAAGACGCGAGGAAGAAGATGTCGATGGTGCCGAAATCGGGTTGGGCACAAAAACGGTGGAGGACACCACGATGTACCCAGGTTCGGGGATCTCCGGAGAGATAACACCCCTACTCCTGCTTGTCTCTTCTATATCAATGAACTGGACTACAATAACTGCTTCTCTATCTTCTCAGGGGAAGGTGAGCGCCGCCGTGGGTAGGGATCTCTCCTGCTTCCATGAGAAGTAACTACGAGCAGTGAATGAACTAAGGAAGATGTGAGTAATGGTGCTAGTGAGAGGATCGTCCCCCACGCAGGAGGGGTACCCCAGCATGAGCCCGGCGTACATCGGTAACTTCACTGCCGATTGGGCCCAGCCGTCATCCTCTAATCGGCTGGGTCCCACCGACTGCTCTTCTCCGGCTGATCCGGACCCTACGTGCGGCGGCCCATGCTATAGGCTTGTAGGTCATGATGATGAACAGTGGCGCTAGGAGGTGCGGTCTTGTCATCCTGTCCGCGGAATCGGCGGAGTGGTTGACACCGTATCCATGCCAGATCTTTGATGTGACTTGGCTTCTCTGCCACCCCGATCTCTCGGGATTGCGCATTTATGATCTCGTACTTGAATCTCCGACTGGTCTCGGGGTCAACTTCTCAAGAGGTGGTAGGTCGTACCGATTGCGCCTGGGCCGACTGGTGGTTCCGAGCAAGGTCGATTGCTATGGGCAATCGACTATGCTAATACCCACCTCGGCCCAGCTGCAAGCCAATCGGATAACTGTCTTGGTGATGAAAAGGGTGGACCGGTTGCGCCTGGGCCGACTGCTGGCATTCGGTATGGCTGATTGCCTTGGAGCAATCGGCCGTACGCCTGCCCAGCTCGGCCCAGCTGCAGCCCAATCGGTCCATCCTTGTCTTGAAAGGTTGTTTCCGCTTGGGTGAGCCTACCCGGGTACCAATCCCCCGACAATTCTTGTAAAATATAGAGTATTGCCCCTAAAGTGAGGAAAAGATCCCAAAGAGGAGAAAATCAAAAGATCCCAAAGAGGACAAATGAGAGTTAAATAGAAAGAGCCATTGAGGCCACCAAAATAATAAAAAAAAGAGAAAAAGAGAAAAATAAAAATAAAAAGAGAGAAGGGGGCATACTACTATTCCTTTTGAGAGATCCACACTAGTACTTCATCTCCTATCCCTTGTACTCCATAGAGATCATCATCATACATATAGCTATGTGGGGACCCTTCACACTATAGAACTTGGCTTGTATATTCCAATGATGAGCCTCCTCAAACGATCTCTAGGTCTTCTTGAGCAAGCAAGTTAGATGCAACCCCACTAGTTCCCTTGGAGAGCTTTTAGCTCACATGTGCATCCGTTGTATGGCAATCCCTACTCCTCACATCATATCTATCATATGGCCTTCTCTCGCCTATGATTGTCCTCATTGATGTGAGCCTTTCACACCTTTTTGTCTTCCTCCTTCACCTTCTTTCTGTTTCGCCTTTTAGGTTTCAACTTTCTTGCTCACGCTCATCCATTGCATCAGTGCTCAAAATATCGACAGGGAGTGGATCAGTTTGAGTTGTACCTGGCTAGTGGTCTAAGGACGAGTCTAGATAAGAATCCAAAGGAGACCAAGTGTGAAACTTTAGTAGATAGTTGTTCTCAACAACCTTATTTTTTCTCTTGTATTTCCCTATCCTTGCTTGCACGCAAACACCATCTAGAGACATTCGAGTCACAGACAGCGAGAGCTCTTGCACCTTTGGTTCTTTTGTTGCTTGTGTCAATGCTAATATAGACTCCTGCTTGTTAAGACTTGAATTGAATTGCATGCTTTGATTGCTTTACTTAAAAGTCCTTTTATGGTTGTGTGGCATGTCACCACAGAAATTATGCTTGTTATCATTTACCTACTCGAGGACGAGCAGGAATTAAGCTTGGGGATGTTTCCCTTGGACCATGGGTACGTGACCAGTAGCTATGTGATCTATCTCTCCCCCTTTTGTGCTTCCACTTTCGAGTCCTTGTGAGCTGCCTCACATGATCGAGGCTGTAGGAGATATGCCCAAGAGGCAATAATAAATGTTATTATTTATCTCCATGTTTGTAATTATGTTTATATTCCATGCTATAACTGCAATGGTTCTCGAGTCTTCAATAACCACGAGGCTCGGAGGAAGACTCATATGCACGTGTGGAATAATAAACGGATAAAATATATATTCCTAGTCTCGCCTCTAAGACTAGCTCAAGTGTTGCATGATGGTTCTGTTTTCCTGATCATGGGCATTACTATGCCGGCAACTTTGAGGGCACAATGTTAGAAGAACATTTGTGTTGAATCGACCCAGATTGATGTTATGCTATGAGATACATTCGTCACCAGTTAATGGATTATAACACAGAGAAAGTTGAGCGTTTGCATAATTCCTTAGACCATGAGAGTATCGAGTTCCTTCGTACTTGCTTAGTGAACTTTGGGGTTTGTTAAACGTCATCTGTAAAAGGGTGGCTATTACGGCGGCTTACGGGTTCACGGAAAAGTATGACCAGGAACTAGGTAGCTCAAGATTGGGATTTGCTCCTCCGTCGATGGAGAGATATTCTTCGGGCCCTCTCGGTGTTACAGTATCCACCATCGTCTGGCCAGACACAGTGTGATTTGATCACAGGGATGCCGGAACACGGGAACGAGAAAAGAGAACAATACCGGAAACGAGGTAACTGGCATAGTGGACAAGTTGTTGATTCACGGGGATGCCGATAAGTCTCACCTCGGGTGTTTGTAACATATCGCGAAGCAACAGGAATAGCACACGGCAACTGGAGGTTCACTCGAATATTTATTCGTGTGGGTATAGGGGTCAATATGGGTGTCCACGGCTCCGATGTTGATCATTGATCGGAAAGCGTTCTGGGTCATGTCTATACTTCACCGAACCTATAGGGTCACACGCTTAAGGGTCATCTATCTGCTGAATACTAGACAGGGAGTCTGAGAGAAAGTCACCGAAAAGGTTTCGGAGAAAACGGAAAAGTTCCGGAGAGAGAACACCGGAATAGTTTCGGTAAAACCGAAAAGTTGTTTCGGAGTGAACCACTAAGCCGAAAAGGTTTCGGTAAGCACCTGGTACTTTTGGAGGGTGCCAGAATTGTTCTGGTAACTTCTGGAATTTTTCTGGAGAAAAGAATAAAATATTTTTTTCGGAAATATTTCGGAGCTGACGGAAATGTTCCGGAGCTGCCGGAAATGCTTAGGTTGCTTTTCGCAGATGAAAATCACTAATCCGAAATTGTTTCGGAACGCGCCTAAAATCATTATAGTGGGTATTGGAATTATTCTAAGACCCACAGAAATATTTTCGGATTTTTCGGACGCGAAAAAGTGGTGTTATGAATAGTAAAAAGTACTACTTGGGATATTTTTGGAAAGCCTTCTAGAAGGACTTGGGAGCCAAGAAAGCCCCCTTGGGTTTCCTATAAATAGAGGTTTTAGGGCAGCCCCATATCCTTGATCCAAGCTCTCCCTTGAGTTCTATACAAATGCCATGCATGATCTGGCTTTCTCTCTCCCTCCCAGCGAAATAGTTTCGTAGAGCCGAAAGGCTGTCTAGGTTCCGGCAGGAACTAGTTCTGGACGGCGAAGCCCTGTCGGATAGCTGACACCGTATGTGTGCAACCCCGTAGAGAAGTCGTAGTTTCGATCTTTTGCCCGAAGGGCTGTCCAAATTATCGTTCGAGTTTCAAGGGTCCTCCCGAAGTGCTGTCCGAGTTACCGATCGAGTTTCGAGGGGCCTCCCGAAGGGCTGTCCGTGACACCGTCCGAGGGACTGTCCGACCGCCTCCCGGAGCGCTGTTCGAGGAGAAGACGAGGGAGAACATCCTCGCGGTTGGGAGGTTGTAAACCCTAGCTGCGGGGATCTGCACCGATGATCTACATCGACTCTACTTCCGCTGCGCTACGAGTCGGTAACGATCAGATCAAAACCTTGTATGCAGTCTCCATAGTGGTCCTGGGCGTGTTCGTAGTGCGGAAATTTTTGTTTTCTGTTGCGTTCCCCTACAGTGGCATCAGAGCCGTGCTATGCGTAGATGCATGTTGCGATCTAGAATACATAGAGATGTATGGGTATTGCATAATATAATTTTGGAGTAGATTAGATCTATTGCTGAAAATTATTTATGCGGGTGGCAGATGAAATCTGTTACTCGATGTTCTTGTTGCTTCCCTAGAATTTGCATATTTCTGATGTCGATAACAGTATGGTGGAGTTTCAAAGTTCTGGCAATCTGCGATCCTAATTGATCAAAGAAATGCTAACAGTTCGTTGAATTCCACCGTAGTTAGAGAAAGAAGAAATTTCGCAGACTAAAGGGCAATGCAGATATGATCTGCACGGGGATCACGCGTATGACGAAGTTCAGTATGGGGTTCGAGATTTTATTATCTTGTGCTTCATACACCCCGCGATGTTAATCTAGCGACTTGAATAATCATACTTGATGATAAAACGTTGGTAGCTGTGGTTTGGTTGAAACCTTAGAAGCCACGTAAAATAAATTTTTGCCTAAACCGATTAGAGGCGTCTAACTTGGTTTTGCAGGATGTGCATGTGATGTGGTATAGCAAAGCCCATATTAATTCGATTATGTATGAGATGACTATATAATGTAAATTTATTAACATGACCTGCGTGTCATGATTAGGCATGATGGCTGGAGCCATATGATTGTCACTTTAATGACCTGCGTGTCAACCTTATGTAATGCACTTATTTTATTAGCTATATAGATAGCAATATTATTTGGTGCATCGACAAGGTGGTGGCAATCTTCGCGAAGGTGAACTCCGACGCAAATGCCAAAGACGAAGAAATACTTGACTTCTCCGTCAGAAGGGGCTATACCATATCATACTATTATGAATTGCATGAGATGTTTATCCCTTATGTTGCACCCTTCTTGATTGCGCGGTAGTCGCTTTTTATTAGGGTGATCTCTCACTTAAAATATCAAGTACTTAGTGTTCTCCCAAGTGTAGCACCGTCACAACATCTATCCTTTCGGGGTGCGCCATGGATGCATGGGTACGAACGATTGGAGAAATGTAAGGCGGGTGAGGTCAGACCTCGCAGCAAGATCACTTGGTTATCTTGACGTTCATGGCAGGATCGTCCTGAGCTCAGAACACACGCATCGAAAGATGAACAAGAGTCACATAGAGATGTGATCGGCAAGTTGGCCTACCAAATCATAATCCTCGTCATGAGATGATGATTCTATGGCGTTGTATTGATATTTGGATCTTGAATCACTCATAATCAATTTTGAGAGATATTGATTTGAGTGGGAGCGCACTTTAGAATTAACTTGTTTTAATTCTTAGTGCAATTAATTATGAACACTGTCTAAGTATAATTTGCATAATAGTTGTAGAATAATGGCTCGTGTTTCCACCTTCCCTATTAAATTTGAATAAGCTTTTAAATATCTGGTCAAAACTTTACGGTTGGTAACGTAATGTGAGGATTGTCCTCAAGAGTGCCGAGAAGGATTTTGTCCTATCGCATGCTTTCGGTGTCCTCCCGCTAATGCTATGGATGATGTGACTCTCATCCTTCGATCCAAAAGCTAGAATTCTATTGTGGTCAAGTGCAATACGTTTGCTTCCATAAAACCCGAACTTCAAAAGTTTTGGGATAGTTATGTAATATTCATGGAACTGAAAATTGTTTTCAGATACAGACAAAGGCTAAAAGATATGAGATATCCAAAGCAACATTTGTTTGCAAAGTATTAGTAAAGTGTTTACTGGGCTTTTGACTGATAGGAGAGGGATCTAGAAGAACGCCTGTCATATGATGAAGGTGAATAAAACAAACAACTTAAAGAGAAAGGAAATGTCCAAAGGGTGTTAGTGTGACTCACACGCCTAGGAAGTCCGGGGCTAACGCCGCTCTTAAAGTTTGGTGCTTCTTCTGAGAGTAGGAGAAATATTGAAAGTTAAACTGTTAGAAGTATAAAGACAAAAAGGAAAGAAGACTGGAATATCCAGCTCATGTATGAATGTCATACAAGTTTTTGATGTATAGAAGGCTGGTCAAAAATATAGTTCTTGGGAATTATGGTTAAACATGTTAATCACTAATTCTTTGGTATTGTGAGTTAAATCACAAAGATTCCCGCTCGCTTGCATTCTGTTGAAACTCGATGTAAGAACTACAACGGCTGAAAAGACTTGCCAGTAATGAGGTTTAGATACGCGCTGGGAACATAGTAAAAGTTACTATACCTTCCATCGGTGTATTGGCGTCTGTATTTATTTTCATAATTCATTTTAGAGTTTTATACGCTCTAGCTCATTGCATAAGGTATGTTGCAAGAAGGTTGTTCATAAGAGAACTTTTCATGTTCGGTGTTATGAATAACATAAGGGCCATACTTTCATTATGAATGAGATGTATGTTATGAATATTGATAATAATACATTACCTCTGTGTTTACTTTCATAATTCATTTTAGAGTTTTATACACTCTAGCCCATTGCATAATGTTTGTTGCAAGAGGGTTGTTCATAAAAGAACAATTGTTGTTCAGTATTATGAATAACATAAAAGGCCATGCTTCCATCGAAGATGGGATGTATGTTATGAATATTGATGGTAATATGATACATCCATAACACTGATGCTAAATGTCGAAAGGCTAAAAGAATACCACATATGTGTGGCACTGCATTTGGTCACATTGGAGAAACCCGCATGGAGAAATTCCATAATGATGGATTTTGAAGTCATTTGATTATGAATCATCTCAAACTTGCAACCTTCGTCCGAAAAGTGAAGTGACTGAAATACCGTTCACAGGCCATAAGGAACGAGCAACAAACTTATTCGAAATCATACATTTTGATGTGTGTAGTCCGATAAATGTTGTTACTAGTAGTGGATTTATCTATCTTCAGAAATGACTCATGTAGATATATGGATATTTACTTGATGAGACGTAAGTCTGGATCTTTTGAAATCATTCAAAAGGTTTTCAAAAATGAAGTGGAAGTTATTGTAACAAGAAAATTATGTTTCTACAATTCGATTGCAGAAAGGAATATTTTGAGTTACAAGTTTAGCGAATGTCTGATGAGTTGTGAAAAGAGTTTCATAACATACACCTCCCGGAACACCACTGTGAGTGGAATGTCCGTGAAGATGTAATCAAACCATTTATGACATGGTAAGATCAAAGATGACATAAATCAATTTGCCATTATCCCTTTTAATGTAATGCTTTAGAGACTGCGGCTTTTACACTGAAAAGAGCTCCATCGGGTGTGTTGAAATGACGCCATGGTACGGTATGCCCAACCATGTTATATCTTTTCTTAAACATTTGGAATATGGGGCTTGTGTAAAAGGTTACAAACCTATTCCAAATCAGACAAGTGCTACTTTGTAGGTTATCCCAAATTATTGGGAATTCCTCCACCACTATACCGAGGCAAAAGGTTTTGCCACAAAGAACGGTATGCTTTTAAAGAGAATGGTTCTTGAAAAAAGGTGAGTGGGAGGACAGTGCAACTCGATGAGATAACAGTATCTTCGTCATCTGATCAAAGGAAAGGAACCTTGGAAGTGATTCCAGAGTTTCCTACTGCGACTGATACGGAAGCTCCTACATGAGATGTATGGTCTTCGGTCGAACTTGCAGCTGAACCACGTAGGCAAAACTCATGCAAACCTCTCAGGTGCGCAAACGAGATATTGTTGTTAGACAACAATATACCTACGATAATTAAGGAAGCAATGATGGGCCGTGACTCCGGAATTGGCTAAATGCCAATACAATCCGAGATAGTTTCCATATAAATAAATCAAGATTGTATCTTGATGGACCATTCGGAAGACTTTGAGTCTAACGAATATTAATGGAACTATAAACTCATACGGATAAAAATGTTTTATCCATAAAGCTCGACTTGTTGCTTATAACAATTTCAAGGAATTAACTACGGCGAGATTGTCTCTCCGTAGCGATGCTTAAAGTCGGTTCGGGTTAAACTTGCAATTAATACATATTTCATTCATGAGATATGAAACATGGATGCCAAAAGGATTTCCATAAGATGGAAATACTGCCTTGGACTTGCATATGATACAGTCCAAGGTATTTTATCAGTCCAGAGGATGCTAGTGAGTATGCAAACTTCAGAGTTCCTGCGATGGACAAAAGAGAGCATAATGGAGTTGGAATCTTCGTTTTTGATGAAATAATCAAAAGAGTTTGATTTCATCGATGGATAACGAAGATGCTTGTGGCTACAAGAAAGTAAGTGGGAGCATAATAATATTTCTAAAAACCTTGTGTGCCTAACACATTGTTAATTGGAAATAATATAAATTTCTTGACACAAATTAAGACTACATTGAAAATAGTTTTTCGACGAAGTGCTTGGGCTAAGTAGTCTTGATATTAGGCATAATTATCTACGAGATATAATTGCCTAATAGGGCTAAGCCAAAATACATATTGACAAGATGCTAAAACAGTTTAGCGTTAAAAACGCCAAGGAGTGATTCTGGCCGAAGTCACATGGAAAAAGGTTTTGCAAGACTCGGTGTCCTAAAACACTGATGAGAAAAATACATGATGGATATTCCATACACCTTTGTGTTTGGATTAATCATGTATTCCATGGTATATAAAACAACCAGATATGTCCAGTACTCCCAAGTTGTTGCGAGTATAGATACCAAAGTGATCAAAGTACTGATCATGGGACAAAAGTGAAAAATGTCATTGAGTACTAAAGTAGCAGTGATGACATGTTTTCTCACAAGAAGAGATTATGAAGTGCTGGTTTTAAGTAATTACATCAATATAGTCTTCATCAATGCTCCATGCGATTTTCGATCTAAGTTAAGGGTTTTTTGTGTGATACACGATATGGTGGCACAGTAAGTTGGAATTGTTCCAAACAGGTTACTGTGGCAAATTCTATAACAAAGGCTGAGTATGATGACGCTTTAGAAGCGACAAAGAAGATGTTGAATCATATAGTTCATTCATGAACTTAGTATGGTTCCAAGATGGCTTTGGTCAATGGAACACTATTGAAGATAGTTGCTCCATAGCTCAGTCTGAGGAATCAAGGTTCAACCAGTGATTCACATATATACAAAGCCGAGTCCACACAAAATATGAATTTTGTGAAAGCATGAAAATGCGAGGATATGCAAATATACACACGGAGCTGAAGTTGTCAGATTCGTTGGACATCAGGCTATACCACAAGCGGAGCATATTTTACACCAGTATGCCATAGGTGTAAAGTGCATTAGCATTGACTAGATAATTGACTCCAGTGCAAGTGGGAGTCTGTAGGAGATATGCCCTAGAGGCAATAATAAATGTTATTATTTATCTCCATGTTTGTAATTATGTTTATATTCCATGCTATAACTGCAATGGTTCTCGAGTCTGCAATAACCACGAGGCTCGGAGGAAGACTCATATGCACGTGTGGAATAATAAACGGATAAAATATATATTCCTAGTCTCGCCTCTAAGACTAGCTCAAGTGTTGCATGATGGTTCTGTTTTCCTGATCATGGGCATTACTATGCCGGCAACTTTGAGGGCACAATGTTAGAAGAACATTTGTGTTGAATCGACCCAGATTGATGTTATGCTATGAGATACATTCGTCACCAGTTAATGGATTATAACACAGAGAAAGTTGAGCGTTTGCATAATTCCTTAGACCATGAGAGTATCGAGTTCCTTCGCACTTGCTTCGTGAACTTTGGGGTTTGTTAAACGTCATCTGTATAAGGGTGGCTATTACGGCGGCTTACGGGTTCACGGAAAAGTATGACCAGGAACTAGGTAGCTCAAGATTGGGATTTTCTCCTCCGTCGATGGAGAGATATTCTTCGGGCCCTCTCGGTGTTACAGTATCCACCATCGTCTGGCCAGACACAGTGTGATTTGATCACAGGGATGCCGGAACACGGGAACGAGAAAAGAGAACAATACCGGAAACGAGGTAACTGGCATAGTGGACAAGTTGTTGATTCACGGGGATGCCGATAAGTCTCACCTCGGGTGTTTGTAACATATCGCGAAGCAACAGGAATAGCACACGGCAACTGGAGGTTCACTCGAATATTTATTCGTGTGGGTATAGGGGTCAATATGGGTGTCCACGGCTCCGATGTTGATCATTGATCGGAAAGCGTTCTGGGTCATGTTTATACTTCACCGAACCTATAGGGTCACACGCTTAAGGGTCATCTATCTGCTGAATACTAGACAGGGAGTCTGAGAGAAAGTCACCGAAAAGGTTTCGGAGAAAATGGAAAAGTTCCGGAGAGAGAACACCGGAATAGTTTCGGTAAAACCGAAAAGTTGTTTCGGAGTGAACCACTAAGCCGAAAAGGTTTCGGTAAGCACCTGGTACTTTTGGAGGGTGCCAGAATTGTTCTGGTAACTTCTGGAATTTTTCTGGAGAAAAGAATGAAATATTTTTTCGGAAATATTTCGGAGCTGCCGGAAATGTTCCGGAGCTGCCGGAAATGCATAGGTTGCTTTTCGCAGATGAAAATCACTAATCCGAAATTGTTTCGGAACGCGCCCAAAATCATTTTAGTGGGTATTGGAATTATTCTAAGACCCACAGAAATATTTTCGGATTTTTCGGACGCGAAAAAGTGGTGTTATGAATAGTAAAAAGTACTACTTGGGATATTTTTGGAAAGCCTTCTAGAAGGACTTGGGAGCCAAGAAAGCCCCCTTGGGTTTCCTATAAATAGAGGTGTGAGGGCAGCCCCATATCCTTGATCCAAGCTCTCCCTTGAGTTCTATACAAATGCCATGCATGATCTGGCTTTCTCTCTCCCTCCCAGCGAAATAGTTTCGTAGAGCCGAAAGGCTGTCTAGGTTCCGGCAGGAACTAGTTCTGGACGGTGAAGCCCTGTCGGATAGCTGACACCGTATGTGTGCAACCCCGTAGAGAGGTCGTAGTTTCGATCTTTTGCCCGAAGGGCTGTCCAAATTATCGTTCGAGTTTCAAGGGTCCTCCCGAAGGGCTGTCCGAGTTACCGATCGAGTTTCGAGGGGCCTCCCGAAGGGCTGTCCGTGACACCGTCCGAGGGACTGTCCGACCGCCTCCCGGAGCGCTATTCGAGGAGCAGAAGAGGGAGAACATCCTCGCAGTTGGGAGGTTGTAAATCCTAGCTGCGGGCGTCTGCACCGACGATCTACATCGACTCTACTTCCGCTGCGCTACGAGTCGGTAACGATCAGATCAAAACCTTGTATGCAGTCTCCATAGTGGTCCTGGGCGTGTTCGTAGTGCGGAAATTTTTGTTTTCTGTTGCGTTCCCCTACAGAGGCATCTATGTAATTTCTGTTGTTGCTATGCTGAGTTTGTTGGGATCTGATGGATTATGAGACTATTTTCAGATTGTGATGAGTAATATATTTGGTTCTTCTCTTTTATATTTTGTTCTTGAGTAAATTCTTGCAAGTTCTCTGTTGCGGTATTTGCCTTGGCCAAATATTTTATTTGCAACTCCAAGAGAGAGCGTTATGCTCGATTGTGGGTTCAGCCCCTTGATGTCTATCTTGAGTGACAGAAACATGAGACTAGGGGATGTGCTGTTGCCACCAAGGATAAAACAACGGTGCTTGTACCTGCGGGTGCAAGGATTGTTTACTTTACGCAAAGTTCTTTTAATGCAGTTGTCTGTTGCTTTGAGTTTACACTTTGGGTGGGATTCGCAACTTAATACCAGCGAGATGTTCTGGATAGACATCACTAGTGAAAATCACGGGACCCTGGTCCATCTTCACATTATTGTTCACACCCTCAATTTACTTTCAGCTTTTACTTTCCTTTGCACCTTTTATCTCTTGCGTTGATCCTTTGTAAACGACAAGGCCGGAGGAATTGACAACTCCTGTGTACTCGGTGGGAGCAAAGTTATTTGTTGGTGTGTGCAGGTCCACGACAACACCCTAGTCAGGAAGCAATTTCTGGCGACATTGCCACCTACTTGTATCTCCTGAGTCCTACTGGTTCGATAACCTTGGTATCTTCACCGAGGGAAACTTGCTGCTGCACATCATCTCAAACCTTCCACTTGGGGTAACCAACGAGGGGCGAGAAGCCATCAGAGGACATCATGCCGGTGAAAGGACCGCACATAAAGTTTTACAATCAGGTTTTTATTGGCCTACTCTTTTTAAGGACGCCCGAAGGTACGTTCTATCTTGTGATAAGTGTCAGAGAGTTGGTAACATTAGCAGGAGAAATGATATGCCTATGAATTACTCACTAGTGATCGAACCTTTCGATTGCTGGGGTTTTGATTTTATGGGTCCTTTTCCTCCTTCACACAAGTACACACACATCTTAGTTGCTGTTGATTATGTAACCAAGTGGGTTGAAGCAATCCCCACTGAGAGTTCTGATCACAAGACATCTTTGAAAATGCTCAAGGATTTAATTTTTCCTAGGTTTGGAGTACCAAGGTACCTCATGACAGATGGAGGGTCACACTTCACGCATCGAGCTTTTAGGAAAGCTCTAGAAAAGTACGATGTCAATCATAGGATTGCATCACCGTACCACCCTCAAACTAGTGGGCAAGTTGAGCTCAGCAACAGGAAGATCAAGTTGATCTTACAGAAGACAGTAAACAGTTCTAGAAAGGATTGGTCAAAGAAGATAGGAGATGCTTGCTGGCGGAGAAGTTAATAGGTTAGTTGGGTTTCCTTCCCTGTTAACCGCGCCAATAAACGATTCTTGATAACCCACAAGTCTAGGGGATAAATTGTAGCTTTTCGATAAATAAGGATGTCGATCCCAACGAGGAGCAGAAGGTATTGACAAGTGACTCTGGATAAGGAAAGGCTGCACACCCTCAAAGGTAAATATTTAGGGGTTTTTGGTTTAAGCAACAAAAAAGTAAAAGACAAGCAAAGTAAACAGGGTAACTGAGGAGTAGCAAGTGGCCCAATCCTTTCACAAGGATAAACCTAGCAACTAAACTTATAAAAGCTAAAGCGTTCTCGAGAACACATGGGAGAGATAGCCAAGTTACTTTCACCATACTCCGCCAAGTAATATGTATTGTGTTGATAAGTGTTGGTGGATGGATCAATGCTAGTACACCTTCTAGACTAAGATAAGTGTACTCTTATGATTACACACCTTGCAAGCATCCGCAAATACAAGGTAGTAATTAAGGCATAAGCCTAACCACAGCATTACGATCAAGTATCCATAACTCCCTTGTTTAAAAGTTTGCGAACTGGGGTTCAGGTTTCTGTCACTCCGGCAACCCACCATAAGCATCCTTTCTGCACTATGTATTCCTCTAGGCCCATGAAAGGTGAAGTGTTAAGTGTTCGACTCACATAACACCACTAGAGAAATAACAACACAACTTAAGTATCAAACAACACATAACACTTCAACATCATATGACTACTAACAACTAGACTTCTCCCGTGTTCTCAATAACTAAAGTAACTACTCACAAGACATAAAAGAGATCATGGTCAGAGGTGATAGATGGGTGGCAAAAAAATCTGGACACAATGATATTTCTCCAACAAAACTCAATAGCATTCACCACAAAGTAGTAATCAACACCAACAGAGTAGAGAGGATAGATAGTACGGATTACAACACAAGTTGCAATTGTGAGATGAGATGGGATGGAGATGGAGATAGTGCTGATGTTGGGGATGATGTTGATAATGATCTCGATGATGCCTGTGACGATGATGATGATGATGATGGCGATGATATCCCCTTCCGGGAGGTGATCTCGCCGGCGGAATCTGCCCGCCGGAGATGGCTTTTCTCCTCTTTAGGTTTCCGCCCCGTGGCGGTGGCGAAACACGGAAACTCTTCTCTATTTAGGGTTTCTACCCCAGGGGGGTCTTATAGGCGAGAGGGGGCACCGAGGGGGCCACCAGGCATCCAGGAGGGTGTCTGGCGCTGCCAGGAGGGGGGCCGCGCCAGGCACCCTTCTGGCTTCCTGGTGGGTCCCCTCATCTCCATCTTCGGTGATCCCCAGTGAATCTTCATAAAAACACTCCCCGTAAATTTTCATCGCATTTGGACTTGATCCGATTAAGCAACTTGGTGTCCACTTTTCACCGCTGAATTCTGGTTCTGCTGCTTCGGCATCGGAAAGTTGTAAACTGTGTAAAACAAGCCAAAACAACATAAGAACAATACTTTAAAGTGGAATATATCAATGAATAGGATGATATTACAATATAAAATAGTGATGCATTTTGGACGTATCCACTCCCCCAAGCTTAGACCTCGCTTGTCCCCAAGCGATCACTACACCACGGTAGACACTTGCCGACACAGTTGTGTAGGGAAAGAGACATAAATCCCAACATATCAAGTGTCGGCATAGCTATTAAGCTTTGCCATCATGGTATCTGTAGGCAAAGATTAAGAAACGCAGTCAGAATGTGTGTCGGCACTAACTTGGCCACTGAATAAGTGTCGGCGTTCACATAACGACGAATAATGTGTCGGCACATGGATGGCAACGACATGTAATCTGTCGGCGTATCTCTCTACGTGGCAACCAAATAGATCTCACGAAATTTGTGGTGCGAGAAGGAAAACTGTGGCGGGATAAGTGAAAAAAACCGCGCCGGCCCACTCTTTTCCTTCTCTTTTCCCCATTCTTCCCTAACTTTCTCCAATCCCTAGCTTTCCCCGCGCCGTGCCCCTCGTCCGCTCGCCCTGCGCCGCCCCGACCTCGATGTCCTCCCTTGCGCCGCCCCGGCGCCCGGACCTCGACGTGCTCCCTTGCGCCGCCCCGGCGCCCCGACCTCGACGTCCTCCCCTTGCTCCGGCCGCCACCGAAGCCCTGCTCCGACCGTCCTCTTTCCGGCCAGAAGTCGCCGCCGCTTCCCCTGGCCCTGAGCACCCAACCCCGTGCTCCCTCTGCCGTCGCCGGTGTCGCTGCTGCCGGAGCCTAGTTCCCGTGAAGCTCTGCCACCACTTCCAACGGCGACGAGGCCTGCCTCTCCTCGGCCAACTACAGGATTCCGGCCATGAACTTGCAGGTATGCTTCTTTTCTTTTGTGGGCAATTTGTCATTTGGCTTGGCCGGTGCGTTGCGTGTGTGCTATTTAAGCCAGATGGGAAACTTCCATTTACCAGGGCTTGTTCTACAAAGCTCACAGTTAACACTAACAGTAGCATTTATGTGACCATTTAACTAACCAAATATCAGTCCTCGTCACTCACATGAGGTATTTATGAATTGATTTAATTGGACCAATAGAACAAACACATTGTCTCTGTTATCCAATTACCCTCCATAAGAAGCGAAGCCCAAGTCTGAGACCCATTCCTAAATTGTATCCTCTAAACTGAAATATGTCGACTATACTAGCATTCTTCAGTACATGAACCATACCTTGCATTTTAATTTGTATAGATATTTTGGTTTCAATTTATTTTGGTTACTGTCTACTTTCATGGCTGTTGAGAATGTGGAGATGACTTGCAACACAACTGATCTTTGCAGGTGCTTAGAAATTTGAAGTTGCAAGCGCACCGGGTGAGAAAGACATACATGGCTTGTTCAAGTGGACACATGCGCATGCAACTTCAACCCTAGCTTGGCTTTTGTTTAATGCTTTATAACAGAACCTTTCAACCGTGATGTAGAAGCTTATTATGTATCTGAGATGAGTTTGGCTGAAATACTTGGTGTGCAACTACTTTGTACTACTATGGTAATGTGATGTAGAAGCTTATTATGTAACAGAACCTTTGAACCGTAGGTTGAATGCATTGTAGTCCTAGTATTATTGTGTATTGTTATCATGTGATGAGATATTTGGATGTGATGTGAAATGTTGGTACTGATATGCTTGATTGTGAATTGAATGCATTGTTTTGTATTATGCTTGATTAGAGTAAAGCAACAACAACTTGTATGTTGGCAAAGGCCCACCTATATGCTATCTGTCGGCTTAAGTATATGTTTGTCCCCCCCAACATGCTGACGTAGGTATGCTTCTCCCAACATGTTAGCTGTCGGCGTAGGGGGGGAACAATAGCAACATGTGATCTGTCGACGTAGGTGTGCTGGTCATCGACATGCTATCTGTTGGGGTAGGTGCGTCAAACGGCGACATAACGCCTGTCGGCATGTTAATTATGTGTCGGCGAAACTTTCACCGACTGCTTTTGCCCCGACTCTTTATCTTCTGTCGGCGTATCTCTTCCCAACTGATTATGTGTCGGCGTAGGGTGCCTTCACCGACAGGTGAATCTGTCGGCAAGTTTCTACCATGGTGTAGTGGATTGCTGAGCTCGGTAAACCTGTCTACAAGTTTAGAGAGTGAAGCGTCCATAAATGAATACGGACAATAAGCATCAAGATTTCTCACCAAACTGAAGCATCCTCAACAACAACCTCAACTCATAAGGTCCTTATGAGAAAGTAGTAACAATTATAACAAAGTAGGACCTGGAAAACTCATCAAATCATGGCAAACATAGCCTTGGTCAAGGAACAACTAATAACTTTTACTTTTGCTCTTTCACTTATAATGGAACCAGTTGAAGCTTTGGAAAGAACATGTTATCAGTAAAGAAGTGCACATGTTAACACAAAGGAAGATGTTTACCAAGCATAAGCCTTTGCAAACAACTCACTTATCAAAAGATAATGTCAACAAAGATGTAACATGCTACTTTCAATGCAACTTTGCATGCAAGAATCTTTATTAACATCAAGTGTATGTTCTCTCTCAAGAAGGAAGGAAGTACGAAGGACTGACTCAGCACAAAATAAAGGATAAACCCCGTTCAAAAGGGTAAGCAGGGAAAACTCATGTGCCATCTCTAGATCAAAGAGAATAAAAAAACAGGCCTTTGGGAGGTGCATGATCTGTCAATGACTGCTGATAGATAACTCACTCACTTCATGATTTGGACAAGTTTCGAGGAACGGCTCCCATGTGGGGACGATCACATCCCCTTAAATTCCTTTGTTTATCACTCATAAATGGGCGAAGGACCTTGTGCGTTAGTATTTATCTTTTACGAGCTAGGCACTCATGCCAGTCCCTTCTCGTATTAGGGGTTTTTAGATTAGGCATGCAGTCCCAAGATAAAACTTGTCCAAATTAAGAAGATCATGGGTTACCCACCACTTCCTCATGAGCTGAATCAGTGGCACAAAACAGAAGATTTTGAACATCTAGAGATAGCACGTAAATTATATACTTTAGGAGTGGTAGTGGAATACCACAAATAGGAAGGTAAGGTGGACTCAAGTGAAAGATGTTGGTTTCATGGTATGGAAGTACAAGCAGAATTCCGATGACAACTTAGATGCAAGCAATACAAAGCATAAACATTAAAACTAGCATGAAACATCAAGTTGTCTTCCTTGTCAACATAACACTTCAAGCATAATAACACAAAGGTTTTGGCTATGTCGCTATTTTGAGAAAAACATGCTTGTTGTTATGACCAAAGCTATACTTGCCAAGATTTAAATAAAGTTTTTGAAGCCATACCTAATATAAGGTCAATACTCCCCATAAGAATCAGCTCATAATCTCGATTGCGTGAAGAGAATACCGAGTGCAGCGAAGAAACCAATAGACTTCTCATTAATTTTCCTTCATAGACGACCCCACACTCACGGATACAAAGCTCTCCACAAAAGGAGTGATAGACCTCAAAGCAACACCTATTTCATAAAGTAACTTCCCTAGACATGATATGATGCGGAGCATCCTACCGACATCACCATGGACACATCTCCTACACGCGGGCCCATGACGAGAGCACAAGCACGTGCCATAGAAGCAAAGGTGCATTCACTCCTTGCTGAGATTCAATACCATACGCACGAGAATTGGATGCTACCTCAAAACAGTGTGCTTTGTTCCATTAGGTCCAACGGCGAGGAGGCAACCAAAGGAGAAGAAGATTCGACTCCAGACAGCTTTCGTACGTCCGAAGACTTTTGGACTTCCGACAGCTCGGACGTCCGAAACTGGTCGGACATCCGACATGCTACGGTCAGGAGCCCCTCCATCGGAGCGGGCGTGCGACAGGCGTCGGACTTCCGACAGGTCGGACGTCCGAAACTCGTCGGATTTCCGACATCTACTACTCCAGGCCACCAGGTAGTCTACAGGACTCCGCGATGCAGCCACTTCCGGAAATCCGAAGCGCCACGGACGTCCGACGTCCCGAAAGTTCGGACGTCCGAAACCCAACGGACGTCCGAAACCAGCCTGCGCGCAGATTCGGCTGGGCCACGGTCCATGTATCCCCTTCTTCCCCCTAGCCTATATATAGTTGCCTCCTAACTCAGTTCTAGGGTTAGCTAAGAATATACCAAAGACTTGAGAGCTTAGCTCCTTCTACCCCCCTAGGGAATTAGATGTCCTTGAGATCCTCTCAAGCCTACCTCCTACCTCCTCTCCCCACTCATAGAAGGAGAGGAACCCAATCCTATTCATAGAAGGAGAGGTAGACTATCAAGCTTACCTCTTGTGGTGTGTGGATCTTGTGATGTGTGGTATTTGGGAGTGGATTTGAGTGTTTACGTGTTTGGATCTTGTTCCCCTTTGTCTCTTGTGTTGATTGTGTTTGTGACCCCCTTTGTGCTTTTTGTTGTTGTGGATCCCCACCTCCAAATTGTGAAGATTGGGCCAAACCCTAGGCTTTCCCTACATCATTTGGTATCATGAGCAAGGTTGACACAATTTGGAGTCCCTCCCCCTCACTTTTCTAGCCAATTTTTGTTTGTTCTTGTCCAATTTCGAAAATTCCCCACCAAAAATAGCCATACCCAAGATCTTGCAACTTGTTTGTTCTTGTGAAATTTTGTTGGTTTTGATCCATGGATGTGGTGTTTTACTAGTGGATCTCACCCCTTTTGTGTTGCTTTCGCCTCCCCACAAATAATTTTCCCCAAAATTTTTCTTTCTTTCCACCAATTTGTGTTTGGTAACCCGAAGGAGTCCACCTCCATCAACAACGAAGATCCAATCGACCTCCACACCGGAAGCAAGGCCGGTACCACCATTCTTCGCGAGGGTAAGGTGACGTGAGATATCACTTCCATCCTAACCACCCTCTCCTTGCAACTTACCTTTGAGAGCCCATCTCCCTTTTGTGAACACCTTCCTTGTCCTATTGAGACTAGCTCTCCGAGTATCGCCGGCTCTCACAACTGGTGCACCTTAGTAGTCATACAATTGATACTCCGTGCATTACTCATCAATTCATAGCGCTTCAAGTATCGTGGTCAAAAGTGAGTTCCATTCAACAAAAAAAAATAGCGAAAGAGCACAAGATATCAAAAGCTTTTAAGCAGACGAATGCGCAAGGGAGGCATCCACCAAAAGCACGTTTAGAGTTCATCCATTCATATAGGTTGGTGCACCTGTGCGAATCAAGCCGTTGAGCAATCGAGCTAGTGACTCTCTTTGTACTCGTGCAACGCGAGCATTAGTCTTTGTTAGGCTCACTTATCTTGCTCATTTTCTTGGTTGCATGAGTCCCAATATCTTTGCGCGTACGTTTCCTTTTGCTATTTTTCTCTTTTGATCTACTTGTATTACATTGCTTCTTTTGGACCACTACCAATTTTATTCACTCCTTGTTCCACTTGTCGCATTTCTTTGGCCACTAATTCCTACCAAGCTCCACGATAAGCCTTTGTAGGTGTGCGTGTGGGGAACGAGACTCAAACAAGGACATTCTTTTCATTTCAAGAAGCTATACATCACTTGCCTCATTACATCTTCGAGAAGGTATCCTTGTTATTGCTCTCTCTCTTTTACTCTCACATCTACCCGCTTGTTGTCATGGCTAGGCAAGACTCCCCTACCTCACCGGTGAATGGTACACTTCGTGATACAAGCCATATGGTTACTCAAGAAGCTTACCTACAATTCCAACATGAGATGTGCGACGCGCACGAGAAGTTGAGCAACCGCATCGCCACGATTGCGGTAGACCTCCATCAAGGCCAAGCTCTTATGTCACAAAAAAATGGAAGAGCTATCCGAGAGCAATGAAGCGAAAATGGAGGAATTCCAACAACAAATGATCGCTCGTGACAAAGCCAATATGGCCGAGCTCAAGGCCATGCTCTCTTCTCGACATCACCATTCTTCATCATCCGCCTCTACACACCGGTCTTCTCACCGTTCCAAGGCCAACCATGAACACGTCAAGCACACCCAACCTCGCGCCGGCAAGGAGCCTCAAGCCCAACCCACGGAACGCGACAAACGTCTCCTCCTTGAGAGACGAGTGCACGACACTCTCAACTTCCATCTTCAACACCAAGGGGCAACAACTTATCATGCCCGGTCAACAAGACATGAAGGCCACGAACATGGAGAGCCATCTTACTCTCATGTGCCTCGAGATGACCGTCATCCAAGACTACCACTTCACCCGCGTCAAGGTAACATACCCCCAACGGCTCTTCGCACATTGGAGGGGCGCCCAAATGCACCTCACGTGCCACACTTTGATCATCAAGAGTACTACAACGACAACATCCATCACAATGACCGGCGAGCTCGAGCACCTCCGCCGCCCGAGCACCTTCGGGTTCGCCAACCCCAACACACTGAAGAGCGTTTTGGGAGACTCAAGTTCACAATGCCCAAGTTCTCGGGAGGAACAAACCCCGAGGACTACCCCTCATGGGCCCTAAAGGTGGACAAGATATACCATGTGCATAATTATGAGGAGTCCAAGAAAGTTGCCATGGCGTCACTTGAATTTGAAGACTATGCTCTCAATTGGTGGGAGCAAGTATAAGAACTCCGTCTCGAGCAAGGCAACCCACAAGTGTGCACATGGGAAGAAATGAAGCAAGTGATGAGAGCCCGGTTTGTACCACAACACTACACACGTGACCTCTACCAAAAGTTACAAGCCCTCAAGCAAGGATACAAGATGGTGGAAGAGTACTACAAGGAAATGGAGTTGGCCATGATGCGAGCCAATGTAAAGGAATCCGTCGAACAAACCATGGCCCCCTTCCTCAACGGTCTCACTTACCAAGTGAAGAAGATCACCAACTTCCAACCTTACAACACCATTGAAGAATTGGTCCATCAAGCTGTCGGGACCCAGGGTTAGCGTATGCAAGTCCCGCTACGACATAGTCATATGGAGAGCCGAGAACCGTACCCACTTGTCTAAGCAGACAAGGCCAAGAACAGAACATTCTCGGAAAGCATCGTACGTGAGGGGCATCCCATCCAGGCCGGATGATCAACTGAGATGGGTCCTCATCGTCCGCACACAAGTCTAAATGATATGGGTGATGAACTCCCATATTCACAGACAAGTCGCCTCAACCATACTATCGAGTATCCCATAACTCTTACATAGACTTACTCCAGCCCGATCACTTAGTCGGGGTCTAGGGAGGGCTCGATCATACATCAAAGTGTGCACGAGACAGAGTCTCGAACAATCGCATCGCGATTCCCCAAGCTGCGCACATCTAAGGGCCACTTGGTGTATAAAAGACCGCCAGCCAGATCACGACTAAGGTCTCGAAAACCCATACAAAGACATGCATGTTATAAACATACACGCAACACACATGCCTTGTATGAACAACAGGTATCATTGCAATTCTCTACAAAGTATACATCTTTATTGATAACTCTTACAGAGTGCACACAGAGATCACAAGCATGTGATCCAACATTACAACAGACAAGCAGAAGCAAAGTAGGTCTGAGTACAGACAAGTTTAACAAATGGCTTAGAGAAGCCTTATCTAAAACAAGCCCTCCACGAGGGAACCAGTCGTCTGACTGGGACTACACTAGCTTGGTCTTGGTCTGAGTCTTCATTCTTCGAGCTTCAGGTAGAAGCCACCATCGGGGTCCGTGGGTTCATCTAAAACATAGAATAAGCAAACGTGAGTACAAAGTCGTACTCAGCAAGACTTACATAGGAGCTATACTAATCATGCACATGTATCAAGGTAAAGGGGGGTGGGGTTTCACTTGCAGAAGTGCCAGCTTTGACTTGGCTAGTCCTGAACTACGAGTACCAGACTTGAGGTAAGAAGCGTACACGAGTCCACTACATCTCCAACAAATTACACCACTATGATGCCTTCCTCGACTTCCCCACGAGAAAGCACGCCATAGCACTCACACTTATCTTGGTGTGTTTTAGAAGTATCCAGTTCAAGTTGTCTAATAATCAAGCTAAGCTTTCCAAGCAGTCCTTAACCGCGGACGTGGCTATTCGAATAGTTTTGTTAACCCTGCAGGGGTGTACCGCTACACACACACACTCATCAGTTACCGCCTGGGAGTGGGACCCTTCAAGCGTGTACCGGCGAGGATGTTGCCACGACACTTCGCCCACAGCTCCGTTCTAGTCCAGAGAGTCGCCTATCTGAGGGGGATCCGTATGGAAGTCCGGCCGAGGTTCCAGTACAGCCTCAAACGATGTGTGCAGGGTCCCAAGCCGGTCTTGAAAAGCCGTTCATCCACTTAGCAGACCGTGCCACAGCCCTACCAGAACTCTGAACTATTGCGACTTCTGGGGTTCGAACGGGGTGAGGTACTAGGTCGAGAGGGGCCAGTGAGCCCAATGTGTGGTTGTACTCTTCTTCTTGGATCACCACACAAGAACTCGGACTTAAGGCGGTGTTCAACGAGACAACACACTGTGTACTCCTACACAGCCTCTCATCGTTCACCTTGTATTAGGGTAGATTCACCAACACAGTTTCACTTTCATCAACACCATGTTCACTATCATCCCGACTCACATAAAAAACAACCTCATTGTACCACTAAGCATGCAATAAGCAGTAACAGTTGCAGGGGCCACATGATATCAACCAACTCCTACATATGCTAGGATTGTGGTTTGCTTACTACTGTGACAAGATGATAGGTCATGCAAAGGACATGGGTTCAACTATGCGGTAGCATCGATACAAGGTGATCTCCTAAACATGCATAAGCGAGACTGAGAGGGAATTGGGATTTTATAGACATGATCAATGGGGGTTTGCTTGCCTTGCTGACGAGGATCAGTCACGGGGTCTTCAACGAAGGGGGTGAACTCGGGTTCCGGCTCCACTTCTATCAGCAACATGACAATCATAGGATCAACATAATGTACAATGCACAATCACATGAATAAGATTGTAATGGTGATGTTCATGGTTGCATTGTGTGGACAATTCCATTTAAAAGGAGTATATTGCAATTGAAATGCAAATTCAAACTCCATTTGATTTATCGATGAATTTCAAATGCATTTGACTGCATGAAAGTTCATTTGAAAAGGTTGATCATGATGTGATGTTGTAAAGGTGAGGTAAAGTCTCTGATGTGTGGATGAATTCATTCAAAAGAAGTGTGTTGCAAAGTCATTTGCAAATTCACTCCAAATTTGAATTTGAAAAGGATCCATATGCATGTTTTCTACTGTTCACCCATTTTAAAATGTTCAAACATAGAAACAAGTTGCATATTCATAATCCTTGTATTTTTCTGATAATTTTAGACATATTATTTGTCCAATTTGGAGTTAAGATTAAAAAGTTATTGAATTTCAAAGTTTAATCAATTTTCTGGAATTTTCTCTCTTTTCTTTATTTCTTTTTAATCTCTGTAAAAATATTTATTGCATCATGCTGACGCAGTGCTGATGTCACCAGGGGGCTGACATGTGGGCCAAGTCTGTCAGTGACAGTGGGGTTAAACCCGTTTTAAATAGAGTTAACAGAGAGGGTTAAGGGTTGGGGCCCCCACCTGTCATAGGGGATTAGGGGGGCTTAGCTCGGGGTTTAGCTTAGGGTTAGCTGCTAATGGCGGGGGTCACCGGAGTCTCGCCGGAGACTCACCGGACTTAGGATTTAGGGGGCGGGGAGGGGGTATGGAGGCACTGGCGTGTAGCCCGTGAGCTCGCGCGCGCGTTGGAGTAGGAGGGGGCCAAGGGGGGGCTCTGTGGCGTCGTCGGGCTCATCGAAGGCGGCGGCCGGAGCTCGAACTTCGACGGCACGGCAAAAAAAAGCACGGGGAGAGCTACAGCTAGGGGGAAACGAGGTGCGGTGCTCACCCAAGCGCGATGGAGGCCGAAGCAAGGCTGGAGTAGGAGCGGGCGAAGCTTAATTTGGCGCCGGAGCTTTTGTGGCCGGCGACGAGGTCTTCGAGCTGGCGTCGCGTCCTGTAGCTCCCGGTCCAAATTGGCGCCTCAGATCGATGTAGACGTCTCCGACGATGCGATTAGACACGGCGGTGCATGATAGTTCGTCCAGTGGGCGCGTCGAAGATTGGCCGCGCTCTGGCTAGGGTTACGGGTGGCTGAGGTTCTTCGTCGGGGAGGAAGGGGAAGGCCAGAGCGAGGGGGGGGGGGGAGAATGGAGATGGCGTCTCCAAACGCGTGGTGGCGAGGAGGTGGAGGCAGGGAGGCCTAGAACCCGCGGGTGTCGCGGTGGCGTCGTCATCGCACTCCCCAGCTCCAACGAGCTGCTTTGAGCCGCGGGGAGGAAGACGACAAGAGTGCGGCTGGGCTGGGCCAAAAAGGCCGAGGGGAAAGGTAAGGTGGGCTTGGTTGCCTTTTTCGAAAACTTTGTTCTTTTATTCCTCTGCCATTTGTTTAGCTTTAATAAATAAATTATCAAAGCAATTTGAAAAATGCTCAAATTTTAAATATGGCCTTATGTGACCAGTAGCTAGTCACTTCCATAATTTGGGAATTTTTTAAATTCAACTTATTTGAATTTCAAATCAAATAGGGGTTCTTTTAATTTTCCAAGGCACATTTTGAATTTTTGAATATTCCATGGGCATGGGAATAAACCCAAACCACTTTTGCAATGATCAGCAACAATTCAAGGAATTTTCCAAGCATTCAAATGATTTTTGGAAAAATATTTTTATCTGGCCATTTGAATTAACTTCTCAGGGCTTTCTGCTTCCCTATTTTTGAATTTCTTTTGAATTTTTGCATGATGCAAAGGCCTAAGCTTACCCTAGCACATACCTAACTTGGGGTTGTGACACAAGCCTCAAAAGCGGAGAGGCAAGTTCAAGAAGATGCGAAGTACTCCAAATTTGTGTCCTCCAACACTCGGGGTACACCTTCTACTTCTCAAGCGCCGCCAAGCACAACGCCCTATACCCGCGCTCCAACACGTTCTTCATCAACCACAACAAGTTTCAAGCCACGAGAGCCTACCAAGGCCTTTCCACCCAAAGATAAAAAGACTAGCTCCATTGCATGCTTCACTTGAAAGGGCCGCGGCCAGAAGTCTTTCGAGTGCCCCACCAAGAGGACCATGATCATCACCGAAGACGGCGAGTATGATTCCATTAGTGAGGGTGAAATGGATGCTTTGGCTCAAGTATCTCAACACGTCCAAGCAAATGATGATGATCAAGACGGCCACATATATTGTGACAATGATGCAAGTCCTTCCCTCGTGGTGTCCAAGGTGTTGACTCTTCAACAAGAGCTTGATGAGAATCAAAGGTGCCACATATTCCACACCAAGGCGGGCATCAAAGGGCGATCCGTGAAGGTCATTATTGATGGCGGGAGTTGCCATAATTTGGCAAGAGAAGAACTTTGTACCAAACTCAACCTCATCAAGAAGAAGCACCCTCACCCATACAAGGTGCAATGACTTAGTGACTCCGGCTCCATCAAAGTGGACCACACGGTGGACGTCTCATTCAAAATTGGCGCCTACGAAGACACATTGGAATGTGACGTGGTACCAATGAGCGTGTGTCATTTGCTCTTGGGCCGACCTTGGCAATTTGATAGGTGTGTTCTACACAATGGTCATACCAATCACTATATCTTCAAGTGGAGGGGCAAAGAATTGGTCCTTCGACCCATGACCCCGAGTCAAGTGATCGCCAACAAAATACACACTTCCAACCCTCATGGGGACAAAAGTGAGAGAGAGAACCACCACAAAGATCTATACGCCCACAAAGCATCTCCTAACTTCTTTGACCAGTCCTTTCTAGAACTGTTTACTGTCTTCTGTAAGATCAACTTGATCTCCCTATTGGTGAGCTCAACTTGCCCACTAGTTTGAGGGTGGTACGGTGATGCAATCATATGATTGACGTCGTACTTGGCTAGAGCTTTCCTAAAAGCTCCATGCGTGAAGTGTGACCCTCCATCTGTCATGAGGTACCTTGGTACTCCAAACGTAAGAAAAATTACATCCTTGAGCATTTTCAAAGATGTCTTGTGATCAGCACTTTCAGTGGGGATTGCTTCAACCCACTTGGTTACATAATCAACAGCAACTAAGATGTGTGTGTACTTGTGTGAAGGAGGAAAAGGACCCATAAAATTAAAACCCCAGCAATCGAAAGGTTCGATCACTAGTGAGTAATTCATAGGCATCTCATTTCTCCTGCTAATGTTACCAACTCTCTGACACTTATCACAAGATAGAACGTACCTTCGGGCGTCCTTCAAAAGAGTAGGCCAATAAAAACCTGATTGTAAAACTTTATGTACAGTCCTTTCACCGGCATGATGTCCTCCATAGGGACTATAGTGACATTGTCGAAGAATCTCCTGCTACTCGTGCTCCGGTATACACCTTCTTACGATCCCGTCCGCACCTTCTTTGTAAAGATGTGGATCATCCCAAAAGTAGTGCCTCAAATCCGTGAAGAATTTCTTCCTCTGCTGAAATGTAAAACCTGGAGGCAAAAACTTTGCAATGATAAAATTAGCATAATCTGCAAACCAAGTGTCGGAATGAGATTGTACTTTTACAACAGCAAGCTGTTCATCTAGGAAACTGTCGTGGACTGGAATAGGATCGTGCGGGATATCTTCCATCCTTGAAAGATTATCCGCCACCGGATTGTCTTCTACTTTTCTATCGACAATCTGCAAATCAAATTCTTGAAGAAGGAGTACCCATCTAATGAGTCTTGGTTTGGCGTCCTTTTTCTGCATAAGATACTTAATGGCAGCATGGTCAGTATGAATAATAACTTTAGAATCAACAATATACTGCCTAAACTTATCACAAGCAAACACCACTGCCAAGAATTCCTTCTCGGTAGTAGCATAATTCTTTTGAGCACTATCAAGTGTCTTGCTGGCATAGTAGATGACATTCAGCTTCTTGTCAACCCTTTGTCCTAAAACAGCTCCAACAGCAAAATCACTAGCATCACACATAATTTCAAAGGGCAAATTCCATTCGGGTGGTTGTACTATAGGAGCGGTTATCAAGGATTTCTTAAGAACTTCAACAACTTCCTTGCAATCTTCATCAAATACAAAAGGAGAATCCTTCTGGAGAAGATTGGTAAGGGGTCTCTGGTCTTAGAAAAGTCCTTGATAAATCTTCTATAGAAACCAGCATGACCTAGAAAACTACGAATACATTTGATGTCCCTTGGATAGGGCATCCTTTCAATAGCTTCAATCTTTGCCTTGTCCACTTCAATTCCCCTTTCGGAAATCTTGTGTCCAAGAACTATCCCTTCGTTAACCATGAAATGGCACTTTTCCCAATTGAGCACCAAATTCGTTTCTTCACATCTCTGCAAAACTTTATTAAGATTGTGGAGACAGTGGTCAAAGGAGTTTCCATAGACGGAAAAGTCGTCCATGAAAACTTCTACAATCTCCTCACAGAAACCATGAAATATTGCAGACATACACCTCTGAAAAGTAGCAGGTGCATTACACAAACCAAAAGGCATACACCTATAAGCATAATTACCGTAAGGACACGTAAAGGTGGTCTTCTCTTGATCCGCTGTGTTAACGTGAATCTGGGAGAAGCCAGAATACCCATCAAGATAGCAGAAGTGGGTGTTTTTAGACAGACGCTCGAGCATCTGATCAATAAAGGGCAGAGGATAGTGGTCCTTCCTGGTGGCCTTGTTCAACTTCCTGAAATCAATACACATTCTATATCCAATAATAGTCCTGTGAGGTATTAGTTCATTTTTATCATTAGGAACAACATTCATACCTCCTTTCTTAGGAACACAATGAACGGGACTTACCCACTTACTATCAGCTATAGGATAGATGATACGTGCGGCTAGAAGTTTGAGAACCTCCGTCCTAACCACGTCCTTCATCTTTGGGTTCAAACGTCATTGATGATCAACAACTGATTTAGCATCGGGCTCGAGATTGATAGTATGTTGGCAAATGGATGGACTAATACCCTTGAGATCGTCAAGAGTATAACCAATAGCACCTCGGTGTCTGCGGGGTGTCTCCAATAATCGCTCTTCTTCATAACCTGAAAGGTTAGAATTGATAATAACAGGATATACTTTCTTTTTATCTAAATAAGCATACTTGAGCGTATCGAGTAGTTGTTTTAGATCAAACACCGGGACTTCTTTTGGTTGCCAGAGGGTTCCTAAAGGTTCAACCGGGAGGTTGTGGTTTAGGATAGGAGTTTGTCTTAAAAATATGTCTTCTAGTTCATCCCTCTCCTGCATATGTATATCATTCTCGTGGTCTTCCATAAATTGCTGCAAAGTATCATCAGGAGGAATAGCAATAGAAGCAATTTCTTCAATAATTTTGTCATTACTTGACAAGTCAGTACCACGAGGCTGCTTAGAAAACTTAGAAAAATTAAATTCATACGGCTCACCGTTGAATTCAACATAAACTTTACCTTTCTTGCAATCTATTATAGCTCCACAAGTGTTGAGGAAGGGCCTACCAAAGATAATAGGGAAAAAACTATCTTGCACTGAACCAAGCACAAGGAAATCAGTAGGGTATTTTACCTTCCCGCAGAGTACTTCAACATCTCTCACAATCCCAACTGGAGAGATCGTTTGTTTATTCGCAATATGAATCATGACATCAATGTCCTCGATCTCACACGGCTGAATCTCGTGCATGATCTCTTGATATAGTGTGAAGGGAATAGCGCTGACGCTAGATCCCAAATCACATAGCCCATAGTAATTATGATCTCCTATTTTGACAGATACAACTGGTGTCCCTGAAATTGGGCCTTTGTTCTTGGTTGTGACAATGTTAGTGGAAACATCACAAAAACTAATAGTGGATTCTTCAATATCACTGGTTACTAGATCCTTGACCATTGCAACTTGAGGCTTGACCTTGATCATGTCCTCTGGATCGTCAGTGGTCCTTCCGTTTTTGTTTAGAATACCTGTAACAAAAGAGTGCTCCTTTATCCCTGAGGGATAAGGAGGCTGTTCATACACAACTGTAGGTAAAACAGGATCAGTAACATTAATCTCAATAGGTGACTCCTTGAAAGGTTTATGATGTTGACTCTCCTTCTTCTTAGAAGAATCAATATGAGAAGCAAAGTCCTTCCAAAAGTTAACCATTAGCTGGGAATCAAGACCAATTTTAGAGAAAAAGGTATTAAAGTAATCAGTCTTCATATAACTCTCAATATAGTCATGCTCATAGTTTATAGAGGGTTCAATACCTTTATCAATTTCCTAGTCTTCAGTGTTCTTCTGGATCCTTTCTATAAGATCCCATTTTTCTTCCATACTTCTGGTCTGGAATACCCCACTAGAGGAGGCATCCAACATCTCCCTTTCCTGACGAGAAAGCCTGTCATAAAATTTTTTAAGTATAATTTCCTTGGGGAGCTCATGGTTTGGGCATTTGAGCATCAGGGACTTCATCCTCCCCCAAGCTTGATCGATGCTCTCTCCGTCGCGAGACCAAAAGTTGTAGATGTAGTTCCTGTCTTGTTGAATTTCACGAAGAGGATAAAACTTTGCATAAAAGAGAGACATAATCTCTGGCCATTCAAGAAGATCAGAGTTATGGAGTAGCTTATACCAATCTGAAGCTTTATCTTTGAGTGATACGGAGAATAGTTTCTTCATGAAGAACTCCATTGTTACACATGCAAGCTTAAATAAAGAACATAATTGTGATAAATATAGCAGGTGTTCTCCCGGATGTCCTTCTCCTGTATAACGATTAGCCAAGACATAATCAATAATACCATATGGTATTTTATAGGGCACAATTTCAGTAGGGGTAGGAGTGACCACCACAGTCGTGGGGCGGCTCCTTACCAGCAACAAACCAATAGTAGAAGAGTCCATAAGGACTGAAGGTAACAACAGAAAATAAAGGTTTCCTTACCGGCTTCACTTACCAATAGCGCTCCACTCCCCGGCAACGGCGCCAGAAAAGCTCGTTGATGGCGGAGAAGTTAATAGGTTAGTTGGGTTGCCTTCCCTGTTAACCGCGCCAATAAACGATTCTTGATAACCCACAAGTCTACGGGATCAATTGTAGCTTTTCGATAAATAAGGATGTCGATCCCAACGAGGAGCAGAAGGTATTGACAAGTGACTCTGGATAAGGAAAGGCTGCACACACTCAAAGATAAATATTTAGGGGTTTTTGGTTTAAGCAACAGAAAAGTAAAAGACAAGCAAAGTAAACAGGGTAACTGAGGAGTAGCAAGTGGCCCAATCCTTTCAGAAGGATAAGCCTAGGAACTAAACTTATAAAAGCTAAAGCGTTCTCGAGAACACATGGGAGAGATAGCCAAGTTACTTTCACCATACTCCGCCAAGTAATATGAATTGTGTTGATAAGTGTCGGTGGGTGGATCAATGCTAGTACACCTTCTAGACTAAGATAAGTGTACTCTTATGATTACACACCTTGCAAGCATCCGCAAATACAAGGTAGTAATTAAGGCATAAGCCTAACCACAGCATTACGATCAAGGATCCATAACTCCCTTGTGCAAAAATGTGTGAACTGGGGTTCAGGTTTCAGTCACTCCGGCAACCCACCATAAGCATCCTTTGTGCACAATGTATTCCTCTAGGCCCATGAAAGGTGAAGTGTTAAGTGTTCGACTCACATAACACCACTAGAGAAATAACAACACAACTTAAGTATCAAACAACACATAACACTTCAACATCATATGACTACTAACAACTAGACTTCTCCCGCGTTCTCAAGAACTAAAGTAACTACTCACAAGACATAAAATAGATCGTGATCAGAGGTGATAGATGGGTGGCAAACAATCTGGACACAATGATATTTCTCCAACTAACTCAATAGCATTCACCACAAAGTAGTAATCAACACCAACAGAGTAGAGAGGATAGATAGTACGGATTACAACACAAGTTGCAATTGTGAGATGATATGGGATGGAGATGGAGATGGTGCTGATGTTGGGGATGATGTTGATGATGATCTCGATGATGATGATGATGATGATGGTGAAGATCTCCCCTTCCGGGAGGTGATCTCCCCGGCGGAATCTTCCCGCCGTAGATGGCTTTTCTCCTCTGTAGGTTTCCGCCCCGTGGCGGCGGCGAAACATGGAAATTCTTCTCTATTTAGGGTTTCTACCCCAGGGGGGTCTTATAGGTAAGAGGGGGCACCGAGGGGGGCCACCAGGCATCCAGGAGGGTGCCTGGCGCGGCCAGGAGGGGGGCCGCACCAAGCACCCTTCTGGATGCCTCGTGGGTCCCCTCACCTCCATCTTCGGTGATCCCCAGTCAATCTTCATAAAAACACTCCCCGTATATTTTCATCGCATTTGGACTTGATCTGATTAAGAAACTTGGTGTCCACTTTTCACCGCTGAATTCTGGTTCTGCTGCTTCGGCACCGGAAAGTTGTAAACTGTGTAAAACAAGCCAAAACAACATAAGAACAATACTTTAAAGTGGAATATATCAATGAATAGGATGAAATTACAATATAAAATAGTGATGCATTTTGGACGTATCAATGCTTTGTGGGTGTATAGAACTGCTTACAAAAACCCCATGGGCATGTCTCCGTATAAAATGGTCTATGGCAAGGCTTGCCATTTACCATTAGAGTTAGAGCACAAGGCTTTCTGGGCTGTCAGAGAGCTAAATGCTGACCCAAAGTTAGCTGGTGAAAAGCGTCTCATGAACTTGACTTCTCTAGATGAGTAGAGGAGTGAAGCTTACGAGAGCACTAAAATGTTCAAGGAAAAGGTAAAGAAGTGGTGATGGCTTCTCGCCCCTGATGTCTACGCATGCTTCTATTCTTGTAGACTATGTTGGGCCTCCATGCGCAGAGGTTTGTAGGACAGCAACAATTTCCCTCAAGTGGATGACCTAAGGTTTATCGAATTCAGGGAAGTAGAGGTTGAAGATGGTCTCTCTCAAGCAACCCTGCAATTAAGATACAAGAAGTCTCTTGTGTCCCCAACACACCTAATACAACTAGGAGTTGTATAGGTGCACTAGTTCGGCGAAGAGATGATAAAATATTGGTGATAGGTGTGGCATAACAATGTAATATAAATCTGTAATAAAAAGTGCAGCAAGCAAACATGTAACAAAAGGGAGTGCAAACGGTGTAACAATGATGGAAACAAGGCTTAGGCTTCATACTTTCACTAGTGGCAACTCTCCACAACATTAACATAATCTAATCACATGATATTTTCCACAAAACATGCAATGGAGACGCACTCGGAGGTCATTCTTTTGTGGTCAAAAGAGGATGATAATTATGTAGGGCTACAAAAGCACACCTCAAAGTTCATAGTTCTCAATCTATGGATTTCCCAATGTCACCGCGGCCATCCAAAGAGAGTGCCACAATCACTAGATAAGATCAATTGAGTACATCAATCCAATACATAGAGGAAGGGGAAATATCATGGGATCACCCTAGATTAACATAGACTATGATCACCAGAAAGATCACATCATGGGAGAGAGAGAAACCACATAGATCAAGATATAAGCCTTAGCCCCGAGGGGAACTACTCACACATGGACATGGTGAGAGGGAGAGTTGTTGATGAAGAGGTGCAGCCCGGAGAAGATGAAGGAGACGGCGACGGCGGCGGCCACGGCGGCGGCGGCGCCCACGGCCACGGCCACGGCCCTTGGGGGAGGACTTTTCGTGGTGCCTTTGACCTAGGTTTCCTCTATTTATATAGGCTCTCGGATTCCCGTCATCCAGATTACTTCTTCTGTATTTCGTGGTTTCTGGAAGCATCCGAACTCCGATTGGGCCTAATTTTATGTCTAAATCCACCGGAAATAAATTCCCTACAACTTTGTAGTTTTAAGTTTTTCCGTTTGAGGCCGTCTTCTAGCGTTTCCGAGGCGATCTTTAAAACCTGTCTGGTGGGGACAGATTTCGGAAGAGTTAGAATCCAACTCCTACAAGGCTCCTTTTTGTAATTTTTCCTTTATCCAAGTAATTCCTACACATAAAGTAAAAAATAAAGAACTTGTGCACTCTTGCAACCATTAATAGGTTAGTTCCAAAATATGTTATAAAAAGATATGAAAGTGTATCAAACGCATAGCAATATCACACAAAACATGCATGGAGCAAGCAGAAATTATAGATACGTTTGGGACGTATCAACATCCCCAAGCATAATTCCTGCTCGTCCTCGAGTAGGTAAATGATAACAAGCATAATTTCTGTGGTGACATGCTAGGAACCATATAAGAACTTTGAAAGTAAAGAAATCAAAGCATGCAATTCAATTCAAGTCTTAACAAGCAAGAGTCTATATTAGCATTGAAACAAGCAACATAAGAACATAAAGGTGCAAGAGCTCTCGCTGTCCGTGACTCGAATGTCTCCAAATGGTGTTTGCGTGCAAGAAAGGGATAGAGATATACGAGAAAAAGTATTTTTGTGTTGAGAACTCAGGCTACTAAAGTTTCACACTTAGTCTTCTTTGGAATCTAATCTTGACTCATCCCCAGACCACTAGTCAGGTACAAGTCAATTTGATCCACTCCTTTTTCAATATTTTGAGCACTCATGCAATGGATTAGCGTAAGCAAGAAAGTTGACACCTAAAAGACGAAACAGAAAGAAGGTGGAGGAGGAAGACAAAAAGGTGTGAAAGGCTCACATCAATGAGGACAATCAGAGGCGAGAGAAGGCCATATGATAGATACACTAGTAGAAAAAGGCCCATTTGTCCCGGTTCTAGAGGGCCATTTGTCCCGGTTCCGGAACCGGGACTAAAGGGTCGTTACTAATGCCCAAAACCTTTAGTCCCGGTTTGCCCACGAACCGGGACAGATGGGGCTCCACGTGGCCTCTGCGGCTTGCCCGGGCAGGAGGGCCTTTTGTCCCGGTTGGTAGCACCAACCGGGACCAAAATCCCTCCACGCGTCAGCAGTTCCGTGTCTGGGGGGTTTGTTTTTGAGAGGGGGGGGGGGTGGGGGTTTTGTAGGGTTAATTGAGGGGTTTCATATATTGTAGCTAATAGAGAGAGGTGTCCTCTCTTATCTCCGTGCTTGGTCGACGCTACGTACTATACGTATAGAGAGGACTCGACATGCTAGCTAGTAAGCAAATGAAGGAATTAAACCATTAAGTATAGAAGATCGTCATGAACATATACAGAGGGAAGTGAGATTGGTCGAACAACAAGTTTTCGTATATCTATCCGACGCTACTGGCTACATATATACAATATAAGATCTCTTACAATACCCTAACATCTGAAATCAAGTTCCATATGGTATTCTCCCTCTTTCCTGATTACGTGTTCAAGAAAGAATCCCGCCAATTCCTCTTGAATTGCTATTATGCGATCTTGTGGTAGGATTTCTTCCTGCAGCTCCCAAAGCTAATTCAAAGAAGGGGATCAATACATATATATGAATGAAACTCAACACAAATGATGGTAATAAAATAAAATTGTGAATATTATTTCTTACGCACATCAAAATCTTTTTTAGAGTAGCCGCCCTGCTTAGAGATCGTAGCGTTGTAGATGTACTCGCATACGTATTATCCACAAAGATTAGTCCCTTCTTGCTTCCACAACCACTTTACGAGAAATAGAGGTCAATCAAACTGATAATCAAGCATTATATAAATGGTATTGATGAAACTAGCTAGAATCAAATTAATGGGAGATGCGCGGAACTAGCTAGTAGTACTTACTTTCGGGAGTGTAAATTTCAGCTCCTTCGGCAGTCCCAGAGATTTTTTGGTGAACGTTATCCAAACCCTGCCAGACATAGAAAATAATTATTACCTAATATCAAGAAATGAACAAAGTTGCCGAAATGTTGCGATAATGATCGATTGCACTTACTTATTAAGCATTTCAGTGATGATCACATACGTCTTGGGATCTTTTCGTCTTGAGTCTAACACGGTTACTAGTCCCTCCTCAAGCTTAATCTCTAGGAGAATAAAGTGGAAGCTGCGCACGCATGCATAATTCATCAATTACATTACTATAACCTCGAGTAAATAAAGGAAAACGGAATATGCATAGTATAACACTGACTCGAAGTTGTAAGGAAAGATTATTTTTTGTTTGTTTTATATGTTGAAGCAACGATGTTAGCAAGTTGGCCTCGGCTTGTTTGGGATTCTTTTCCATCGCCCATTCATCAAAGAGATTTAGGTTAATGAACCCAATATTATAGATTTCTCTTTGCTTGCATTCGACGATCTTCAATCTGCATGATATAGTGAATTATATGTACATGCAATGAAAGAGCTGAGCTATATATAGAGACTTAATTAAAGAAGTAGTACTTACAGACAGTAGCAAGTGACGATTACTTTATCGATGGCCATTGCATTGTAAAGCTGGAATAACTCCTCAAATGGAACATACAATGTGTCAATTCCAACGAGGTCGTGCTTGTCTTTAACCATAAGCAACACATTATCCAACCCAGAGTTCTTGCAGGTGTCCATGTACCACTCATGGAATCTTCGCATCATCGTTGGTAGCTGTTGATCATGTCTAACGAGAGGATACCCGTGCCGGAATTTGAGTTCGTCCACCTGGAGTGGATCAAAATGTATATCGTCTGGTAGGTAATCACCACGATTGGTACCGGGAACCATCCCGGCCGGCAGATTTGCGACGATGATATCACTAGACACTTGCAGCGGGGGGCACAATTGTTTCGCCTGTTCGCCGAGCTGGGGAATTTTTTTCCCTCTTGCAATTTGTTGTTCTCTCCTTTGGTCAGTTGCAGTGCTTCCGGACCGGCGCGTTTCTTGCACTTTCTTTTTAAGAGCGCGGACATGGTTGTCATCCCGCGGAGCCGGTGCTGGTCGCTTCAGGGCATCCAAAGTGCGCTTCAATTTCACCTCATCTATCTTCTCCTTCGGAGGTGGATTTTTCTTTTTAAAAAAGGCATCCACTTCGCCTTTAGAGATCTTCGCGCTTTCCTCATCGCTCCTCTCATATGGTAATGGCTCAAGAGGCTTGAGAGATGATGAACCGTATTGGTATCGCCTCCCACCACTCATTGTACTGCTAGACGCCGGAGCGACGGATGCTATTTTCCTTTGTTGCTTAAGAGGCGCAGGAGCAGCCGGAGCGGCGGTGGCGGCTCTCTTCTGCTCTTGCTGACGAGGCGGAGGAGGAGACGGGCTGCTCGGACGCACTGACGCAGGCGGAGAAGGAGGTGGAGGAGGAGGCGGAGGAGGAGGCGTGCACTGATCAGTCGCTGGAGGAGGAGGCGGAGAAGGAGGCGTGCCCTGATCTCTCGCCGGCGGAGGAGGAGGCAGGCCCTTACTTGCCGGAGGAGGAGAAGGAGGAGGCGTAGGTGCCGTCCAGTTCGGAAGCTTGATGAATTCCTTCGGCCATAGACAAGAAGTCCTCAAAGCATTCTGAAGGAGATTTTCCCCTTCGCCAGTAGGATAGTCAAGATCGATCTCCTCATATCCCTCCATTATTTCATCGACCATCACAACAGCATAGCCTTGTGGAATCGGATGACAGTGAAAAGTTCCGTTGGGTCGAGGAGGTGCAACATGGCCGATAGCCACCGTGGGTTTGAATTGCATCAATTGTTTCTTAAGGTGGCATTCTTGAGACTCCGTGATTTCATCCACGGGGTACCTGGAAGCCGTCAAATCAGGTTGCGCAATGACCTCGGTGGAAGCCACGCTGCTTCTCCGCTGAGATGGCGGAGTAGCTTCTAGGGTAGCTTCGTCAGCTCGATGCCTCTCCTCTAGCGCTTGTACTCTTGCATGCAGGTTCTGTATTTCGCTTTGCTCCTGTTTCCTCTTCCTCTCCCTGCTTTTGTAACCGCCTGCGTCAGGAAACCCATGCTTCCACGGAAGGGAGCCTTTCGTGCCTCGTGTTCGTCCTGGGTGCTCAGGATTCCCGAGGGCCATTGTGAGCTCATCGTTCTCTCTGTCGGGAACGAACGTCCCTGCCTCCGTTTCGGCGATTAACTCCTCAAGCTTGGTGATCGGTACTCTCAGTTGTTCGTTCATCCAAAAGCACTTCCCTGTTTCAGGGTGCAAGGTTCCCCCAACCCCGAAGAACCAATTCCTTGCACACTCTGGCCAGTTCAATGTCACTGGTATGATTCCTTTGTCAAGAAGGTCCTTTTCAGCCTTCTCCCACAACAGTCGGCCTTTGTGGTAACCACCTGACCCCGTGCAATGGTGATGCTTCTTCTTTGCAGCATTTAGTTTGTTTATCGCTGACATTTTCTTACTCTTCTCCGATGTCTTGTGGGCCACAAATGCGGGCCACTGTTCTCTTATCTTCTCAAATCGGCCGGTGAATGCTGGAGTCTTCTCTTTGTCGACAAACGTTGTTTTTAACTCATTCTTCCACCTCCTGAATAGCTCTGCCATCTTCTTAAGAGCATGAGTCTTGACCTTTTGCTCTATAACTGGCTTTTCCGGACGCTCCTCTTCCGGTAGGGTGAAATTTGCCTTCAGCGTGGTCCAAAGATCATCTTTCTGTCTATCGGTGACAAAAGACACTTCAGGGTCTCCGGCCTTCGGCTTATTCCATTGCTGGATGCTGATCGGGATCATGTCCCTAACAAGAACCCCGCACTGAGTAGAAAATGCATCTTTGATCCGGCTGGGTTCAATCGGTTGGCCATCTCTATTGATGCTGGTGATCGTGAACCTTTCATCCGGGCGCAACTTTTTCTTTGGGCCTCGTCTCGTTACCGAAGTTTGGCTCGATCCGGATACAGAGGGCTAGAAGAGAAGAAAGAAGAGAGTTAATATGTGTACACATTCCAAAACAATTAATGCATTAATTAGCTAGTCAGCACAAGCTTAATTATTATATATACCTCGCCGGACTTTCCAACAACTCCTTCCTCCGTTCGCTCACAGGAGCCATCATAAGCATGTCCTTCCACCTCCATTATCCGATCACCGGAGCCTGGTTCACCCTCTTCTTCCAGAACCTCGGTGTCGTTTAGAAATTGGAAGACATCAACTCCTTCCCGGACGATGTCGCCCACCAACAACGGTCCTTCGCGGATGATTTCCCCCAACATCTCTTCTTGTTCTAAGTTTCTTTGACGATCGTCCATAGTTTCCGCAAAATATTAATTACAACATGACACTTAATATACAAACATGATATAGCCTCGACAATAAACCTATATAAGATGACCCTCGACCCCCTCACGTCACGTTTGTCTAGTGTCAAAGGATTCAAACAAATAAAACCATGTCTTCATCATTAGGCGAAAGTAACAGGCGCATGATGGTTAAGCTCTCCAAAGTTATTTTGGAACGGAGTCCCAGATAGGATAATTTGCTTTTTGATACAAAGTTCAGTAAGAGCCTTCCGAATATCGCTATTTGGAAGGCCTTTTCTGAAATTCGTACCAAAAAGCGAATTATCATATCCGGGAGTCCGTTCCAAAACAACTTTGGAGAGAACTTCCTACCATCATGCCCCGGTTACTTCCGGCTAATGATGAAGCCATGGATTTCTTCAATACTTTGACACAAGGCAACCCCTTGATGACCGTCGACGACCATCGACCCTCGATGACCCTCGACCATCGACGACTCATGCAACCAATGTCTGATGGAAAGTGTGACGAATTCGGTTTTTAAAAAGACCCCGAATCAAAAAAAGTTCAACATGAAAGTTCTTTATCTCCCCAAGGACTACAACTTTGATGTTTTGTGTTTTTCCATCCTAGGAACATATGTGTCCCCTCAAAACTAAAACGCGACGCCATTATCATGCACATGTCAAACCGCTCAAATTTTTGTACTGTTCAATTGCAAATTTGCATACACCATTATTGCAATAATGAATACATAAATCTTTTTTTATATTTTTCAATATGTGTAAAATACATAAGTATTTTGCAAATTTGCATTTAACAGTGGCATCATCTAGCAACAAAATTTAACTTTGGCATCATCGATTATAGCATCATCTAACAACAAAATTGCATTTAACAGTACATAGAGCAAAATTTTCTTTTCTCTGTTTTTTTTCTTCTTATTTTCCTTTTTCCCTCTCCTTTTTTTTTCTTCTTCCTTCTTCCTTCTTCCTCTTTTCTTCTCCCCGCAAGCCACACAGCAAGGAACGGCCGTGGCCATGGCCGGCGTCGACCAGCGGCAAGCTGCATGGGGCCGGGGGCGGGCGCGGGCACGGTGGGCAGGCGGAGGCGCGCACGGGCCGGGGAGCACGGCTAGCTCCCGTCCATGGCCGTGGACGTGGCGAGCACGGCTAGCTCTACGTACAAAACGAAGAGGGAAAAGGGGGGAAGGGCTCACAGCGACGGCGGGTGCGACGGGGGTGGCGGGCGGGAACGATGTGGGGGAGCACGGCGTGCGACGACGGGGGCGGCGGGCGGAGGTTGGGCAGCCTGACGGCGTCGGTTTCGTCTCCGGCGTCGTCGGGGGAAATGGCGAGATTAGAACTGAAAATTTATAAGTGCCATTTATATACCCAGAGTATTGGTACCGGTTCGTGCAATGGGACCAATTCCCCCCTTTAGTCCCGGTTGATGACACCAACCGGGACCAAAGGTTTTTTGCAGTAGCCGAAAAGACGGCAAACAGAGACCTTTGGTTCCGGTTGGTGCCACCAACCGGGACTAAAGGGTGGCATTGGTCCCGGTTGGTGGCACGAACCGGTACCAACGCTCCCCTTTAGTTCCGGTTGGTGCCACCAACCAGAACCAAACGCCTTGCGCCGCGGAGCGGTGGGATGTTTAGTCCCACCTCGCTAGTCGAGGGAGCGTTCGAGCGGTTTATAAGCGCTGTTGCGCGTACCGTCTCGAGCTCCTCTCAACTGCAGGCTTCCGGGCCTAATCTGGTACTACTTGCCTGTGGGCCTATTGGGCCTATTGCGGGCCTGAATCCTGGCCCATGGTTGGGTTTCTAGTCGTATTCAGGCCGTGGTGGCCCAATAGGTGGTTTTTTTTTCTTTTTTCCAGTTTTTTGTTTTCTTTTTTGCTTTATTTAATTTTCCAGTTTCTAGCACTACAAATGAACTCCGAAAATGTTGAAACTTGGCATGGTATCATCATTTGACCCACATAGCATGTGCTAAAAAATTGAGAGGGTTACGGCAAAAACTGGATGGTGGCGGTGCCGCGGAAGGGGAAGACTTCGCGAGAAGAGAAATAGTGGAGGTTGGCTTTGCGCGTGCTTTTAACCTCACCCGGATCTGAATCCCACCAATCAGGAAGAAGTACACGGATCGCGTGTTTCTGTTAAGCGCTTGTGAGTCGTTGGATCCGGCTTGTGAGTCGTTGGATCTGGGAACCGGCCTGTACACAGTTAAGGTCTCGCAGTAGTGCCGGTTTGTGCTAGCAACCGGGGCTAAAGAGGCACACGACCCCTATATATATCCCATCTCTCGGACACTCGGTGTGTATGAATTAAAATCATTCGGATTGGCCTGCATACGCCCAACGATGCATTTGATGTGCGGGCACTCACGAGCCACGGTTGGGCTGTATGCAGGCGATACCGTGTGTTTTGTTGATATATCTAGATATCCTTCAGTTCATCGACCAAATACAAATCATTCGGATTCCCTGCATACAACCCGACGGTAGATTTGATATGCGGGCACTCACGAGCCACAGTCGGGCTGTATGCAGGAGAACCGTGTGTTTTGTTGATCTATCTACAAAGGGATTTCAATTTTCAACCCTTTCTGACTTCATCTGTCTTCACTTTTTCTTCGCTTGTGTCCTTTGTTTATTGCGCCATAACCATGGATATTCTTCATCGCTTAACAGAGTGCTTGGATCAGCCTTGACTTTGAAGGGAGGAATTTCATGAAACTTTTCATAATCTTCAGACATGTCCGTCTTGCCCTCCAATCCCACGATGTCTCTTTTTCCTGAAAGAACTATGTGGCTCTTTGGCTCATCGTATGATGTATTCGCTTCCATATCTTTTCTTTTTCTCGGTTTGGTACACATGTCCTTCACATAGAAAACCTGCGCCACATCATTGGCTAGGACGAATGGTTCGCCTGTGTACCCAAGATTGTTCAGATCCACTGTTGTCATTCCGTACTGTGGGTCTACCTGTACCCCGCCTCCTAACAGATTGACCCATTTGCACTTAAACAAAGGGACCTTAAAATCATGTCCGTAGTCAAGTTCCCATATGTCCACTATGTAACCATAATATGTGTCCTTTCCCCTCTTGGTTGCTGCATCAAAGCGGACACCGCTGTTTTGGTTGGTGCTCTTTTGATCTTGGGCGATCGTGTAAAATGTATTCCCATTTATCTCGTATCCTTTGTAAGTCAATACAGTTGAAGATGGTCCCTTCCAATCGTGCCTTTTCCAGTCAGTCTCCCCTCATACCGCGATTCAGGTAGACCAATCTTCTTAAGGCCAGGAATGAAGTCGACACAAAACCCAATGACATCCTCTGTTTGTTGGCCCATGGAGATGCTTCCTTCTGGCCTAGCGCGGTTACGGACATATTTCTTTAGAACTCCCATGAACCTCTCAAAGGGGAACATATTGTGTAGAAATACGGGGCCTAGAATGAAAATCTCATCGACTAGATGAACTAGGACGTGCGTCATGATATTGAAGAAGGATGGTGGGAACACCAGCTCGAAACTGACAAGACATTGCGCCACATCACTCCTTAGCCTTGGTAGGATTTCTGGATCGATCACCTTCTGAGAGATTGCATTGAGGAATGCACATAGCTTAACAATGGCTAATCAAACGTTTTCCGGTAGAAGCCCCCTCAATGCAACCGGAAGCAGTTGTGTCATAATCACGTGGCAGTCATGAGACTTTAGGTTCTGAAACTTTTTCTCGGCCATATTTATTATTCCCTTTATATTCGACGAGAAGCCAGACGGGACCTTCATACTGAGCAGGCATTCAAAGAAGATTTCCTTCTCTTCTTTGGTAAGAGGGTAGCTGGCAGGACCTTCATACTGCTTTGGAGGCATGCCGTCTTTTTCGTGCAAACGTTGCAGGTCCTCCCGTGCCTCCTGTGTATCTTTTGTCTTCCCATACACGCCCAAGAAGCCTAGCAGGTTCAGGCAAAGGTTCTTCGTCACGTGCATCACGTCGATTGAAGAGCGGACATCTAAGTGTTTCCAATAGGGTAGGTCCCAAAATATAGATTTCTTCTTCCACATGGGTGCGCGTCCCTCGTCATCATTCAGAACAGATAGTCCGCCGGGACCCTTTCCAAATATTACGTGTAAATCATTGACCATAGCAAGTACGTGATCACCGGTACGCATGGCGGGATTCTTCCGGTGATCTGCCTCGCCTTTGAAATGCTTGCCTTTATTACGACATTGATGGTTGGTCGGAAGAAATCGACGATGCCCCAGGTACTCATTCTTCCTGCATTTGTCCAGGTATATACTTTCGGTGTCAGCTAAATAGTGCGTGCATGCGTGGTATCCCTTGTTTGTCTGTCCTGAAAGGTTACTGAGAGCAGGCCAATCCTTGATGGTTACAAACAGCAACGCATGCAGGTCAAATTCCTCCTGTTTGTGGTCATCCCACACACGTACACCATTTCCATTCCACAGCTGTAAAAGTTCCTCAACTAATTGCCTTAGGTACACATCAATGTCTTTGCCGGGTTTCTTAGGGCCTTGGATGAGAACTGGCATCATAATGAACTTTCGCTTCATGCACACCCAAGGAGGAAGGTTATACATACATAGAGTCACGGGCCAGGTGCTGTGATTACTCCTCTGCTCCCCGAAAGGATTAATGACATCCGCGCTTAAACCAAACCATACGTTCCTTGGGTCATCTCCAAACTCAGCCCGGTAGTTTCTCTCGATTTTTCTCCACTGCGACCCATCAGCGGGGTGTCTGAAATTCTTGTCTTTCTTACGGTCTTCATTGTGCCATTGCATCCACTTGGCATGCTCTTTGTTCATGAACAAATGTTTCAACCGTGGTATTATAGGAGCATACCACATCACTTTGGCAGGAACCCTCTTCCTGGGGGGCTCGCCGTCAACATCACCAGGGTCATCTCGTCTGATCTTATACCGCAATGCACCGCATACCGGGCATGCGTTCAAATCCTCGTACGCACCGCGGTAGAGGATGCAGTCCTTAGGGCATGCATGTCTCTTCTGCACCTCCAATCCTAGAGGGCATACGACCTTCTTTGCTGCGTACGTACTGTCGGGCAATTCGTTATCCTTTGCAAGCCTCTTCTTAAATATTTTCAGTACATCCTCAAATCCCTTGTCAGGTATACCATACTTTGCCTTCCACTGCAGCAATTCCAGTACGGTATCGAGCTTTGTGTTGCCATCTTTGCAATTGGCGTACAACCCTTTTTTGTGATCCTCTAACATCCGATCGAACTTCAGCTTCTCCTTTTCACTTTCACACAGTCTCCTTGCATCAATAATGACCCGGCGGAGATCATCATCAGGCACATCGTCCGGTTCCTCTTGATCTTCAGCTTCCCCCGTTGCAGCATCACCGTATTCAGGGGGCACATAGTTGTCATCGTACTCTTCTTCTTCGCCGTCTTCCATCGTAACCCCTATTTCTCCATGCTTGGTCCAAACATTATAGTGTGGCATGAATCCCTTATAAAGAAGGTGGGCGTGAATGGTTTTCCGGTCAGAGTAAAACTTTGTATTCCCACATATAGAGCATGGACAACACATAAAACCATTCTTCTTGTTTGCCTCAGCCACTTCGAGAAAATCATGCACGCCCTCAATGTACTCGGAGGTGTGTCTGTCACCATACATCCATTGCCGGTTCATCTGCGTGCATTAAGTGTGTCAAAAACCATTACAAAACATCATGAATATATAAGTGACCAAATTAATAGAAGTTTATCATCACATTAAAACCAAAGTACATACATAGTTCTCATTGAACAACATATAGCTCTCTAGAGCATCTAATTAAACCATACATTGAAACTATGTAAAACATTTCAATGCAACAACAAATGCGATCATAATCGCAACCAAGGTAACAATTGATCCAACGGCATAATGATACCAAGCCTCGCTATGAATGGCATATTTTCTAAACTTTCTAATCTTCAAGCGCATTACATCCATCTTGATCTTGTGACCTTCTACGACATCCGCAACATGCAACTCCAATATCATCTTCTCTTCTTCAACTCTTTTCTTCTCTTCTTCAACTCTTTTTAATTTTTCTTTTAAATACTCGTTTTCTTCTTCAACTAAAATTAACCTCTCGATAAGAGGGTCGTATGTAATATCCGGTTCACATACCTCCTAGATAAATACATCTATGTCAAGTTGGTGTCGGCATAATTACCATAAACACTAAATGAAACAAATAGTTATAAAAGATAATATATACCACATCCGAATCATAGAGAGGACGAGGGCCGACGGGGGCGGATACCAAAACCATCGCACAATATAATAACAAGAAATAATACAAGTAAGAAAATTAGACAATTATCTATCTAATCATACAAGTAAGAATTTTTTTTCTTTTACAAAGAAGATAAGAACAAGAGGCTCACCACGGTGGTGCTGGCGACGAGATCGGCGCAGGCGATCGACGGTGGTGAAGACGGGGATGGGACGTGACGGACCGCTAAATCTGGACAAATCTTAAGAAAAATGGAGCTTGGAAGTCGAGTTTGGAGAGGAGAAAGCTTAAGTAGTGTGTCTCGGGAATTTCATCGAACACCTCATATGCATAAGAGGTGAGCTAGAGCACCACAAAGCCCTCTCCTCGCCGGCCAGGAAAAAATAGAGCAGTGGAGTGCTCCGTTCGCGGGCGAGGGGTATATATAGCGAAATCATTGGTCCCGGTTTGTGACGCCCCTAAAATCAATCCGTGTACAGTAATCATACACGCAGGGTACACGACTGAGATTAGGGTGCCACGGTGAGAATATCACAGCACAACACTAAACACAAAAGGATAAACCAATATGTTACAATAAAGGGGGTCACGCGGACCCGAATACATAAGTTATACAAGCCATAATATCTGAGTACAGACATAGTTAGTCAAGTTTTGCCTTAAGAAGGCTAGCACAAATATTATCAGAGATACAAATCGAAAAGGCAAGGCCTCCTGCCTGGGAGCCTCCGAAACTACTCCTGGTCCTGGTCAGCGGGGGTCTCGACGTAGTAGTAACCGCCTCCGGGGTACTCCTGCTCCTGAGCTCCAACGTCGACTGCAGCGGCCGATCAGGCAAAACAGTAAAGGAAATAAAGCAGGTGAGTATCTAGTATACCCGCGAGTCTTACGTCCGCTACTAAGCATTATGCATTTGTATCAACGGAAAGGGGAGGCTGTATATAGTGGACTGCAAGATAGAAATCAGAATAAGGATAAGAAGCTAGGCCTATCGAAGACTAGCATCTTCTGACGATGTCTTGCAGCATGAGGTAAGAATCAGCCAACAGTTTATATAAAGCAATAAAGTAACAACGAAGCATAAGTTGCTGCAACATTGTATAATATAAGTTGTAACGATTAACAGTAATAATAATGCCTCCGAGTTCCCTTCCTCGACTCCCTGCGAGTAAGAAGACCCGGAACCATACTGTTTAATAGTAGTAGTTTCTAGTGGTAAGATCCAACTTCAGCATAAAGCGTCCTGTTACCGTGGACACGGCTATTCGAATAGATTAATCTTCCCTGCAGGGGTGCACTGGCGTGACTCTACGATGCTCGGATCTCCAGGGTGGCGGGAACCTTGTTAGGGAACGCTCCACCAAAGCTATCCGACACAAAGTAGCCCATCCTTCGGCAATCAACAGAGAGGTCATCCGCCGGACTATATCCTATGTACGCCGGGCTTTGGACCCTAACCCGAACGTACTCCTGCACGGTGTGTGACTGGCCGGTGAAGCAAAATCAAAGCAAATACAAATACACCGCTCGAGCAAGAGAATACAACACCACTTCCCGGCAATCAGCCCGCGGTACTACTGACGTCTGAAGACCCTCGAACGAGACTACGATGCAGGGGAGCCCACACTCCTTATCCCACGTGTAGGTAGTGCGTACAAGCCAAAAGGCTACTCAAGACATCCGCCGAACCATTTAGCATTTTAATTAACCTGCGTGACACCCGTTATCGTTGCCTCGACTTAACCGACCCGCGGTCAACGACAGCAGTCAGGACCACCAGTACATCGGTTCCTGCCCTGTCGTCCCACAAAGTCACTGCGGTTACCAACAAGGTGAACCGTCTCCTTACCTTGTCTCGCGTTTGCTCTTGGTAGAGCTCGACTTTCGTGGTTTGGTAACTCTCGCGAGATACGAGCAGGGGCCAAGCACGCGAGTAACGTCGGTCGTACCCTCCCTGTCGTTCCCGACGATAAACCTCTCGCGGGCACCATTGGGTCGCCCGACTTCTTACCTTTAAGGACAACCGCTGTCCAGGACCCTATGGCGTCAAGACAAAGTCAGCCTCGAGTGGAGTACAAGGATTACTCCTGGATAGCTCACACTTGAGGTGACTAGGCATAACCCCGATAGGGGCCTTTGGCGGTGTCTGCTTTGTACCGTACCTGTGCAGTTGTATATATCGTATCCGTGTTCACTCCCCTGAGTGATCACGTCCCGCTATCTAGTCCTAGCTAACAATGCGCAGGGCTAACTGCTGAATAATGCATAAATATAATTGGCAGCATAGGATAAAGGGGGTACATCAAGGGGCGACAAAATCAGGTTATGCAATTGAATAGGATTGTAATCGTAGCAGCAGCAGTAACAATGCCTAGTGCAAGAAAGTACGGAAAGGTAGGCGATATCTGGGGAAGAGAATGGCTTTTCTTGCCTGGAAGTTCGACGGTAGGGGCAGGGTCGTCGACGAAGTAGTCGTACTCGGCAGCAGTGTAGTCGGCGGTAGCAGTGGGGTCTACCGGAGAATAAGAGGGGGGAAGAAACAGTAAATACAAAGCAATACATACAAACAAATACATGGCATGACGTATGCAAAGTTAACGGTGTTCTAACGCAGTGCAATGCACGTTGCTCGGAGCGGGAATTCATCCGGGGATGAACTACCGGCTCCGGGTGATTACCGGACAGGGTGTCCGGAGGGGAAGGGTTCATGCCGGAGGTGTCGTGGACATCCGACAAAGATAAGGGGGTGTATCCGGGTTAGTTGAACCATTCCGGACAACTTTCATGTTTGGAATAAATTCATCCGGGTACTTTTTATCGGTACCGGAAATTATCGACAGACAGCCCGGAGGGGGGAATGTTGATGATCGGTGTGTTAGGGGGGTGTGGTTGGTATACGGATAGCGTATCCGTACTCGTCATATTTTTCTGATCAACTTTCATGTATAAAGTTTTTCGATCCGAGTTACGGTTTAAAAGATATTGAATTTCTAATATTTAAATGATTTTTGGAATTTTTGGAATTTCTTTTATTATTAAAATCAACATTATCCAGAACAATGTTGAATGGTCAAACCTGACCAGTGGGACCCATTGGTCAGCCTCACATGCTTAATAAAACATTTAATTAAATTCCAATATACACTGGACCCACATGTCATAGGCTATTAGCAATTTTATTTCATTTAACTTAATTACTTAAGGTGGGACCCAGTTGTCATTGGCTGTGGGGGGGTTATTTTTCAGTGTTATTTAACAGAGTGATTGTCGGGGGATTGGTATCCGGGTAGGCTAACCCAAGCGGAAGCAAGCTTTCAAGACAAGGATGGACCAATTGGGCTGCAGCTGGGCCGAGCTGGGCAGAGGTACGGCCGATTGCTCCAAGGCAATCGACCATACCAAATGCCAGCAGTCGGCCCAGGCGCAATCGGGCCACCCTTCACCAAAGATGATCATCCGATTGGTCCACAGCTGGACCGAGGCCGATTCCTAGAAGGCCGATTGCCCAGAGCAATCGACCCCACCAGGAACCACCAGTCGGTCCAGGCGCAATCGGAGCAACCTACCACCCAGTCGGGGGTATGATTACGAGGTCATAAATGCCATATCCCGAGATATCTGGGTGGCAGGAAGGCCAGGTCATGTCGAGGATTTGCTGGAGATACGGTGTCGACCTCCCCGCCGATTCCGCGGACAGGCCGACAAGACCGCACCCCCTAGCTCCACTGTTCACTCCTAGGTTCTACAAGGTAGCAGCATGGGCCACCGCTCGTAGGCTCCGGGTCACCCAGAGAGGAGCAGTCGGTGGGCCCAGGCCGATTAGAGGATGACGGATGGGCCCATTCGGCGATGAAGTTACCATAGTACCCTGGAGTCACACTATAAGAGCCAGGGTACCCCCTCCTGCTGGAGGGGGGCGACACCTGAGATCTCATTAACTCATTTCCCTTTTAGTTCATTTACTGCCCGTAGTCACTCCTCAGGGAAGCAGGAGAGGACCTTGCCCACGGCGGCGGTGTACTCCTTCCCCTGAGAAGATAGAAGAGCAGTTATTGTAGCTCCTTCATTGATATACAAGAGACAAGCAGGAGTAGGGGTGTTATATCTCCGGAGAGCCCCGAACCTGGGTACATCGTGGTGTCTTCACTGTGCTTGTGCCCAACCCGATTCCGGCACCATCGACATTCTCTCCCTCGTGTCTTCCCTTCACTTTAGCCATCTTCATGGCATCTGCCGTCACATATCGACGACAGTTGGCGCCCACCGTGGGGCAGACCGAGGCGTCGACTGGAGTCAAGATCCGGACGGGATTTTCCTCTGCATCAGGCGGTAGCCACGCCTCCGGCCTGATTCTAAGGCGTGGGGCAATCGATTATGTAGTGGACTACTCGGCGTGGTACAAGGCTGGAGCACCCTTGCCGCCCGGAGTGTCGCTGCAAGTGGGAAGTCATCGCCTCTTCATTGGCAGCTTCCCTGAGGGATATCCCAGAGACATCCGCATCTTATCGTGTGCTACAGATCCTCTCTCGACCAGGGGCTGCGTCGCAGCGCCTGGCCGAGAGGAGGGCTGACTGCACGCCGCTGTCATGATGGCGGGAGCATCTTCGTCGACCAACCGTGATCCGGCAAGCGCAGCAAGGAAGGCCAAGGAAGTAGCTGATGCGGCAGAGAGAATCGGCACCAGTGCGTTGCGGGATGTGTTATACACACCCGTGAACCGGAATGGTGATCCGGAGCAGGTGCACACCGAGCTGGAAACAGCACGGCTCGCTCTGGCTCGCAGGGCTGAGAAAGTGCTGGCAGAAGAGCGTCGGCTGGGAGCCATCACAAGGGAGTACAACGCAGCTCATGCAGGACTGCGCCGGCCGATTGAGCCCGCAGTCCTGGAAGACCTGAGAAGCCGAGGAAGAGCAGTCAACCAGCAGCTATCAGGAGCTGAGCAGCCGGAGCGTCCGAGAAGGCCGGTGCAACCGGAGCAGCCAGCGCAGTCGGCATTCATCCAGAGGCCAACATATAGCACACCGGACAAGAACTTGAGAGCAGCCGAGCAGATAGCGTTCGAGCTGGAAGAATTGGAAGGAGATGAGCGGCGTGAACAGTCGCGCCGAATGCGTGAGCTGATAGCGGCCGCAAAAGAGCAGAGGATTGTAGCAATGGGCAATCAGAATGTTGAACCAGAAGCATCAAGAGGAACAGCGAGGCCGAATGCTGGAGCTAGCCAGCGACCGAATGCATCGCGCCAGAACAGGCATCAACCTGCACCATCTCGGCACGACAACAAGGTCAGAAGCAATCGGCCACCTCCAGCAGCAAGCAGAAGAATGGAAGAGCCAGCTGTTAACAGCAGGCGCCATGACATGCCGCAGCAATCGGCGCCAAGACCAGCAATCAGCACTCTACTTGGCCCTCGTCAAATCGGCCAGAACGACGCAAGGCATCGCATTGAGCTCCTGGAGAAGGAAGCTCAGGAAGATGAAGAAGGAGAAGCTGGCCCATCATGTTTTGGTCACCGCATTCGGACGGAGAGATTCCCCAAAGGCTTCACGTTGCCGAGAGACACTCCCAAGTACAATGGCTCGGTGAAACCGCAAGATTGGTTGTCCGATTACCTGACGGCAGTCCGCATTGCAGGAGGCAATCGGCGTGTAGCAGTCCGCTATGCACGTCTCATGCTGCAGGGCTCAGCGGGGACGTGGTTGAACAGTTTGCCCAAGGACAGTGTGAATTGCTGGGAGGATTTCACGACCGCATTCATCCACAACTTCACAAGCACTTATGAGAGGCCCAACCTCCCACGGCAGTTAGCTTTGTGTGTGCAAGGCAAGGACGAGCCCCTCCGAGATTACCTATCTCGGTGGATCAAGCTGAAGAATTCATGCGAAGGAGTCCATGAGATCCAGGCCATTCAGTATTTTACTGATGGATGCCTGGCTGATTCAATGTTGAAGCACAAGCTGCTCCGCAAAGACTTCACGTCGCTCGCCGAGCTCATGAAGGTGGCAAATGCGTTCGCTATGTCTGATTCTGCGATGCGCCCTATCCAACTCGGAGTTGGAGGTGTGATCCAGTCACCAGGGGCTCCGCAGTCGGACACAGGAAACCAAGGCCTCAGTCGGAAGGAGAAAAGAGAGAACAATCGCAGCAACAACAACAACAACCAGCAGAACAACGGCAAGCGCAAGGACGAACAGCCTGATACTCAGTATGGCAGTCGGCAGGTGGCCGCTGTTCAAAATGAGGAAGATCCAGCGGCTGCAGGAGGCAGTCGGAAGATGAGACCAAATGTGAGACCCCCAGGGCAGATGAAGCCCAAGTACACGTTCGAGGATATGTTGGACTCGCCATGCAAGTTGCACAGCACGCCTGGGAGGCCGTCTGCGCACACCACTCGGTAGTGTGACTTCGTGAGAAGGATTGCGAAAGGAGAAGCTTTACCACCACCACCCCAGAACAGAGGACCACCTCAGTAGCAGATCCAGTACCCGCAGCAAGATGCGGCCTACATGATTTTTACCAGCGAGTCCACAGACAAGGGCAGTCGGAGAGCCCGAGCCCAAGAAGTTAATGCCACTATGCCGCCGATTCCCCAATTCATGCACTGGTCCGAGTGTCCGATATCCTGGGATAGAGCAGATCATCCCACCATTTTGCCCAATCCAGGAAACTATCCGCTGGTGGTGGACGCTCTGGTTGCAGGACCAAGATTTTCATGCAAGTTTTCTCGAGTGCTAGTTGATGGAGGAAGCACAATCAATATTCTGTACAGAGATACAATGCTCAAGCTAGGGCTCACAGAGCGGGACCTGGAACGCAGTCGGACGACGTTCCATGGGATTGTTCCTGGATTGTCTTGCACCCCCATGGGTCGCATTCGGCTGGATGTCATATTTGGCACGGAAGAAAATTTCAGGAGGGAGCCGATTTGGTTTGAGGTGGCCAACCTCAGCAGTCCTTACCATGCTCTATTGGGGTTACCAGCATTTGCCAAGTTCATGATCCATGCACAGCAGACATACCTGAAGATGAAGATCCCGGGGCCAAACGGCGTCATCACAGTCACCGGAGACTTCAGGAAGTCCCTCGAGTGCACATCCGCTGGCAGCAATTTGGCTGAGTCTCTAGTGCTGGAGACGGAGAAGCGCCAGCTCGGCAAAGTCATTGCAATGGCGCAGGCACAAAGCAAGAATCCACTTCCGGTTGGCCCAGCAAAGAGAGTAGATGAGGAGTCGGCTTTTCAGTCGGCCAAGGACAGCAAGAAGATCGCTCTAGATCCCTCCGACTCAACCAAGTTCGTTGTAGTCGGAGCTGGACTTAGCGATAAATAGGAAAGCGAGCTCGTCGAGTTTCTCCGTGAGAATCGGGACATCTTTGCATGCTCTCCACAAGACATGCCTGGTGTTCCGAGAGAACTCGCCGAGCACAAGCTGCACATTCGGCCAGGGTCGAAGCCGGTCAAGCAACCCCTGAGACGTTTTTCTGAGGACAAGAGAAGGCCAATCGGTGAAGAGATTGCGAAGCTACAAGCGGCAGGTTTCATCATGGAGGTGTTTTACCCCGAGTGGCTGGCGAATCCAGTCCTCGTCATGAAGAAGAACAAGACTTGGCGTATGTGTATAGATTATACTTACCTGAACAAGGCATGCCCGAAAGATCTGTTTGCTCTGCCCCGTATTGATCAAGTGATTGATTCTACGGCCGGTTGCGAACTGTTGTCCTTTCTGGATGCTACTGCTGGATATCACCAGATCAAGTTGGCTGTGGAAGATCAGATCAAAACTGCATTCATAACCCCTTTTGGGGCCTATTGTTATATCACCATGCCTTTTGGTCTGAAGAATGGAGGAGCCACTTATCAGCGCACAATTCAGAGGTGCACACATTCTCAGCTCGGCAGGAATATCCATGTGTACGTGGACGATTTGGTGGTGAAGTCGGCAAAGGGGATCACATTGCTAGATGATCTCGGAGAAACATCCGCGAATTTGAGAACTTATCAGATCAAGCTCAACCCGGAGAAGTGTGTGTTTGGAGTCCAAGCTGGCAAGCTTTTGGTATTTCTCGTTTTCCGAGAGAGGAATTGAATGCAACCCCGAGAAGATAGCCGCAATAGAGCGCATGGAGCAGCCCAAAACCCTGAAGCAAGTGCAGAAATTCACCGGTTGCCTCGCGTCTCTCAGCCGATTCCTCAGTCGGCTGGGTGAAAAGGCAATCCCATTGTACCAGTTGATGAAGAAGACCGAGAAGTTCACGTGGACCCCTCAAGCAAACGAAGCATTCCGAGAACTCAAGCGCATGCTCTCCACGGCACCAATCCTGGCTGCCCCGATTGAGAAGGATCCAATGATGTTATACATTGCGGCAACCAATCGGGTGATCAGCGTAGTCATGGTGGTGGAGCGGCCCGAGAAGGACAAGGCACAACAAATCCAGCGTCCAGTGTACTACATCAGCTAAGTGCTGTCGGCATCCAAGCAGAACTACCCTCACTATCAGAAGATGTGCTATGGAGTGTACATGGCAGCCAAGAGATTGAAGCCGTACTTTCAAGCTCACCTGATCACAGTTGTCAGCTCGGCTCCATTAGCCGACATCATGGGAAGCAGAGATGCAACCGGAAGAGTGGCAAAATGGGCAATTGAAGTCTCCAGTCACGGCATCCAGTATGAACCCAGGACTGCAATCAAGTCGCAAGCATTGGCCGATTTCCTAGTGGACTGGGCTGAAACTCAGTACATGCCGCAGCTCCCAATGTCGGATTGCTGGCGAATGCATTTTGATGGCTCCAAGATGAAGAATGGCCTAGGGGCTGGGGTGGTACTCACTTCCCCAAGAGGAGATCAGTTGCAGTATGTGCTTCAGATTCCCTTCGCAGCATCAAACAATGTCGCCGAAGAGCTATGGCATCTGCCGACACATATCGACGACAGTGATTAGTGGCTATTAAGTGGGGGTGGACCCACTCGTCAGTGGGTCAGGGGGTACGTTAACAGGGGAAGTTAACCCCAGCGATGGTGGCCACCGGACATGCTCCGGCGAGCCCGTACGGCGGCGTGGACCAGGGGCATTCCGGCGACCAAAAACACGGCGGAGGGGCGGAATTGGGCGAGGGCGACATCGCGCTTCTACCGGGGCCAACATCACCGGCTAGGGCGGCCTGTGCTCGCTGGGACCATGCCCGCGGCGGCGTCCGGAGCTGGACAACGCGGGAAACTGCGGCTACCATGAGACCGAGCGCGTGCAAGGTACCTAGATGGCATCTACAGCTCACCAGGAGCAGGGTCGCGCTATTGGCGTGAGCCAGAGGGGCTTGGGAGCACGTCTACGACAGCAATGGCTGCGGTCGAAGCTCTGCTCGGTGGGGGTCGACATTCCAGCTCGCGAAACGGAACACGACGAGAGAGGAATTGAGGCGGTGCTCACCGGGATGGTGAAGCCGAGCTCGGGGAGGTTCGAGGAGGCTCGGGCGACCGGAATCGAAGAATTTCTCCGGCGGGTCCGAGGAAGAAGAAGGCAGCGATTGGCTCACTGCTGAAGTCCTTGGCTCGATTGCGATGCGGAAGAAGCCGAGGACGTCCACGCGGGAATCACTAGATACGTCGGGGAGGTCCGGGGTGGCCGCTGACCATGGTGGTGCGCGGCGGCAGCGACGGCCGAGCTCGAGCGAGTCCGAGGAGTAGCAGGGGCGGCGCGAGGGAGGAGAAGGAACGGGCACGGGGCGCTAGGGTTTTCCAGGGACGCAGGGGGCGGCCTTATGCCGGGCGGTGGCCGTGGGATGGCCGCCACGGCGACAACCGTGGCCGCCGCGACTCGGATGCGTGCCACGCACGGTGCACAGGGGAGGGAGGAAGAAGACAAAGGTCTTGGCGGGCTGGGCCTAGTGGACCTCGCGCTAGGCGAGGAATAGTGCTTTTGCATTTTTCTTCTTTTTAATTTTTGTTCTCTTTCCTGTATTTAATTGTTTTAGGCACTTTTGCATTTTTGTAAAGTATGCAACATAGTCCAAAATTAGTATTGCACATTAAGACAGTGCCACAAAAAGTTTGGTACTTTTATAAACTCTTTTGATATTTATTTTTATTAAGCAATTGTCAAATAGTGCTGTTATGGCTTGTGTATGAATTGTTTGAATTTTCCAGAGGCATAATAAATACTCCAAGTTGGCTTACCATGGTCCAGTGAATATTGTGCATTTAACAAAAGTGGTTTTATAATTTTAGGGCAAAGTTTTATTTCCACTTATTTTTAATATTCATCAAAAGGCATTTTAGTGTTTGTTTGAATTTTATTTCAAATGGCTTGGACTTTAGTTGGCCAATGATGATCAAGGTCCATGGTTCCTATTTTCTTGCAACAACATCAAAGGAGAATTTGAATTTGAACTGAACCAGTTGATCAAACAAAAGTTTTGAACAGTACAGATGAACAGTAACAGTGATTACTGTTCACTGACAGTGAGGGTGTTACAAATCTCCCCCACTATAGGAATTCTCGTCCCGAGAATCTAAGAGGTAGAGGGGAAAAGATCGGGGTATTCTTCACGAAGGCGATCTTCGCGTTCCCAAGTGGCTTCATCTTCAGAATGATTCGACCACTGAACTTTGAGAAACTTGGTTGTCTTGTTGCGGGTTTTGCGTTCAGACTGATCGAGAATGCGGCTCGGATGCTCTTTATAAGTCAAGTCCTGTTGCAGCTCAATCATATCATGTTCCACTTCGCGAATAGGGTCCTTGAAGCAGCGTCGCAGTTGCGACACGTGGAAGACATCGTGTACTTGAGAGAGGTTTGCCGGCAATTCCAATCGGTATGCCACAGGTCCACTCCGGGAAAGAATACGGAACGGGCCAATGTAGCGAGGAGCTAACTTTCCTTTGATTCCGAAGCGGTGAGTGCCTCTCATGGGAGTGACACGGAGGTACGCGTATTCACCAGGTTGATAGACCATTTCCTTGTGCTTGCGGTCATAGTTGCTTTTCTGACGGGACTGAGCAACTTTCAAGTGTTCACGAATAACGCGAACCTGATCTTCAGCGTGCTGTATGATGTCCGAACCAATGAGAGTTCGTTCTCCAGTTTCTGATCAATTCAGAGGGGGTCGACACTTACGTCCATAGAGAACTTCGAAGGGAGCCATCTGCAGACTAGCCTGATAGCTATTGTTGTATGAGAATTCAGCAAATGGAAGAGATTCCTCCCATTTCTTACCGAATGAGATGACACAAGCTCGAAGCATGTCTTCAAGCACTTGATTAACTCGTTCGACTTGTCCTTGCGACTGGGGATGATAAGCGGTGCTGAAATTTAGATGAGTTCCCATAGCTTCTTGGAAACTATCCCAAAATCTTGAGGTGAATATGCTACCACGGTCTGAACTGATCTCCAACGGAATGCCATGGAGGGACACAATTCTGGAAACATACAAGTCTGCTAACTGACTAGCAGAGATCGTCTCCTTGACTGGCAGAAAGTGGGCAACCTTGGAGAAGCGGTCGATGACGACAAAGATAGCATCGTGGCCTTTCTGCGATCTGGGAAAACCAGTGACGAAGTCCATCTCGATCTTTTCCCACTTCCATTCAGGAGTAGAGAGTGGTTGTAGAGTTCCAGCAGGTCTTTGATGTTCTGCCTTGACGCGACGGCAAACGTCACATTCAGAAACATATCGGGCAATGTCTTGCTTCATGTTAGGCCACCAGAATTGCTGACGAATGTCTTGGTACATCTTGGTGCTTCCAGGATGAATGGACAACGGGGTATCGTGAGCCGCTCTCATGACCTTCGGGGTCATATCCAGGTTCTCATGCCTGCCCTTGCTGTGAGTAACCACTAAACGGTTTTGGTAGAACGCCGCACCTTTGCTATCAACGGTGAAGGGTGAGGGTCTCCCATTGGCGATATCGCGCTTAATCTTGTGTACGAAATCATCATAAAACTGTATACCCTTGACGGATTTTACGAGATCCGGTTCGATAACCAGGTTATTTACATAACCTTGAGGAACAATCTCGAGGTTTAACTTGTGAAAATCTTCATACAGAAGTGGTTGTTGTACTTGAACTTCAAGTTCACTACAGTAAGCTTTACGGCTTAAAGCATCGGCCACCACATTAGCTTTGCCACGGGTGTAAGAAATTCCCATGTTGTAGTCGGCTATTGTCTCGAGCCATCTCTGCTGGCGGAGATTCATGTCGGGCTGAGTAAACAAGTACTTCAGGCTTTGGTGGTCGGTGTAGATCTCACAACGATTACCGACGAGGTAATGTCGCCACAGCTTCAATGCATAAATGACCGCTGCCAATTCAAGATCATGTGTTGGATCTTATCTTCGTGAGCACGCAATTGACGAGAGCCATAAGCAATCACTTTGCGCTCTTGCATTAGGACACAGCCTAATCCTTGACGAGATGCGTCACAATATATCACAAAGTCCTTCTGAGTATCAGGAGGAGCAAGCACTGGGGGAGAAGTGAGCTTGTCCTTGAGGGCTTGGAAACTTTCCTGACATTTATCTGTCCACTCAAACTTGACGCCTTTGTGAAGCAGGTTAGTCAGAGGCCTGGCAATCTTGGAGAAGTTCTCGACGAAACGGCGGCAATAGCTGGCAAGGCCGAGGAAACTTCTGACTTGCTTGACAGTCTTGGGAGGAGCCCAGTCAAGAATAGCCTGGATACGTTCTGGGTTGACGGCAATGCCATCCTTGGAAATCACGTGACCAAGGTAGGTCACTTCAGGAAGCCAGAACTCACACTTAGAGTACTTAGCGTAGAGTTTGTGTTCTCAAAGATTTTCCAGTATAAGGCGAAGATGTTCATCATGCTCCTCTTTATTCTTGGAGTATATTAAGATATCATCCAGATAAACCACGACAAACTTGTCGAGGTATTCCATGAATATATAGTTCATCAATCGGGAGAAAGTGGCTGGAGCATTCGTCAAGCCAAAGGACATGACAGTGTCTCGTATGAACCATAGCGAGTGATGAAAGCGGTCTTCGGAATGTCCTCTTCACGGACTCGGATCTGATGGTAACCCAACCTCAAGTCGAGTTTCGAAAACACCGTGGATCCAGCAAGTTGATCATACAGATCGTTGATCCGGGGAAGCGGATATTTGTTCTGGATCGTGGCCTGGTTGATAGGTCGGTAATCTTGGACCAAACGATTTGTTCCATCGCTCTTCTTGACAAAGAGCGAAGGTGCTCCCCAAGAAGAGGAACTTGGGCGAATGAATCCTTTGTGAAGTGCTTCGTCGATCTCCTTCTTCAGTTCAAGGAGGTGGTGAGGTGGCATCTTATAGGGACGCTTGGCAATAGGGATGGTACCAGGTTTCAAGTCGATGACAAATTCAACCTCTCGGATCGGGGGTATTCCCGGGAGTTCTTCTGGGAAGACGTCGGAAAAATCACGAACGACTGGAACGTTCTCAATCCCATCAAGAGGTGAGACATTCAGAGCATTCATCATATAGATATGCGTTTCAGCATCACGGGTAATCCGGGTGGTGTGGTTAACAATCTCGCCGGAGGGGTGAAAAAGTTGGACAGAACTGGTGCCACAATAAAGTGCGGCATCGTGGACTTTCAACCAATCCATGCCCAGAATGAGGTCTATAGTGGAAGACTTCAGGAGGATGGGGGAAGCAAGGAACTCAATTCCTTCAATTTCGACGGTGGTTTTGGGCACTATCTTGGAGGTGTGGCAATGACCTATCGGAGTGCGGACAACCATTGGTGGATCCATCTTTTCTACCATGAAGTTATGCGACAATGCAAATGCTTCCGACATGAATGAATGCGATGCTCCTGTATCAAATAAAACAGTAGCAGGTACTGAATTAACAAGAAGGGTACCCATCACGGTAGCAGGTTTCTCCTGAGCTTCTTCGACATTAATGTTGTAAGCATGTCCGCGAGTGTGAGAAGAAGACCCAGTGTTATAGTTGGGGCTCCTGTTGTGGCCACGGCCATTTCCACGGCCAGCAGGGTGAACTACCAGTTGACTCTGTCGCTGGGGGCAGTCTCTGGAAAAGTGACCTGGCTGATGGCACTTGAAGCACAGGCCATCCTGAGGACGGAGGGGTGCAGTCTCAGTCTTCGGCTGTCTCGGCGGGGGCGGAGGAAGACGAGGTGCAACATACGACGGCCTTGGTACAGGGGCAGGGGGACGATACACACTGTGTGGAAGCCAAACGCGTTGCCTCTGTGCTGTGCCCGAAGATGAGCCAGCCTCACGGGGGCGCTTCGCCGAACCACCGAACTTAAGCTGAGCGGTCTCAAGGGTGATAGTCTGATTCACCATGGTGGCGAAGTCGGGGAAGACGTGCAAATCCAGTGCAAGCTGGAGATCTGCGTTGAGTCCATCACGGAACTTCTCTTGCCTACTTGCATCATTGGGGAGGTCACTTGTAGCATAGCGGGAGAGGCGGAGGAATTCCCTCTGATATGCCTCGACAGTTTTGTTGCCCTGAACGAGATTGCGGAACTCGGCCTTCATACGGTTCATAATCGCCTGGGGGACATAACGAGCACGAAAGGTAGCCTTGAAGTCATTCCAGGTGACGACAGTCCCTTCAACTAGCGAGCCCTTGTAAGTGTCCCACCACTGAGCAGCGGGGCCACGCAGAAAATAGGACGCAAAGTTGACGTAATCAGCAGCGCTCACATTAGCGAACTCCAGCTGTCGAGTGATGTCACGAATCCAATCATCAGCATCCAGCGGCTGTTCAGGCTGGTGGAAGAGAGGGGGATTGAGACGCTTGAAATCCCACAGAGTAACCACAGGCGGCTGATGCTGGTGCTGGTTCTGGTTCTGGTTCTGATTCTGGAGCTGATCTATGACTCCTTGCATAAACACTTGGTTCATCTGAAACTGCTGCATCATCGCGGCCATGTCGTCCGGCGGCGGAGGTGGATCGTTGGCACCACGACCACGACCACGACCACCACGACCAGCCATCCTGCTAGAATTTAACAGGGGTATTTCAGCGATGAACATTTTAACGAGATGCCAGAAACGAGTAAGAGGTAAAGCGACAACAAAGAGGAGGCCCGGATATATAGGAGTAGTCATATAAGACATACACAACCACACATAGATTTAATCGAAAATCGGGCAGCGTAACGTCGTAGAACTTAAGGAAAAAGGACACACTAGGCGGCGCGCAGACCGCGGTAAGGATTACACGACGCGACATAGATTCCACTATGTCAATCACGCCGCAAGAAAACTGTTGGCCACAGGAGTTAATGTCAGAGGACGCGCGGCCTGCCCAGAATGAGAATGGGATCCGCGGTCCGGGACCTGGGGTAGAACTCCTGCAACACGACTCAATCAATGGGGGGAAGCACCAAAAACGCCGGGTGGAATCAAGAGAACGTGATCCTAATGTCAGAGTTTGTAAAACTTACCAGCAAGGATAAGAGAGCAGAGTCCCAGAGCATAGGTAAGGAGAAAAGGATCCTAATACCATAGATATCACACGTAGTGACATCGATGTGGGCCCGTAAGCCAAATATTAAGTTAGCAAAATAGTTTTTCAAAGTCTAGACTCAACTTCGACCAGGTAGTGGTGGGATGGCTTCCTACAGGCAGTCGGCTCTGATACCAACTTGTGACGCCCCTAAAATCAATCCGTGTACAGTAATCATACACGCAGGGTACACGACTGAGATTAGGGTGCCACGGTGAGAATATCACAGCACAACACTAAACACAAAAGGATAAACCAATATGTTACAATAAAGGGGGTCACACGGACCCGAATACATAAGTTATACAAGCCATAATATCTGAGTACAGACATAGTTAGTCAAGTTTTGCCTTAAGAAGGCTAGCACAAATAACATCAGAGATACAGATCGAACAGGCAAGGCCTCCTGCCTGGGAGCCTCTGAAACTACTCCTGGTCCTGGTCAGCGGGGGTCTCGACGTAGTAGTATCCGCCTCCGGGGTACTCCTGCTCCTGAGCTCCAACGTCGACTGCAGCGGCCGATCAGGCAAAACAGTAAAGGAAATAAAGCAGGTGAGTATCTAGTATACCTGCGAGTCTTACGTCCGCTACTAAGCATTATGCATTTGTATCAACGGAAAGGCGAGGCTGTATATAGTGGACTGCAAGATAGAAATCAGAATAAGGATAAGAAGCTAGGCCTATCGAAGACTAGCATCTTCCGACGATGTCTTGCAACATGAGGTAAGAATCAGCCAATATTTTATATAAAGCAATAAAGTAGCAACGAAGCTGAAGTTGCTTCAACATTGTATAATATAAGTTGTAACGATTAACAATAATAATAATGCCTCCGAGTTCCCTTCCTCGACTCCCTGCGAGGAAGAAGACCCGGAACCATACAGTTTAATAGTAGTAGTTTCTAGTGGTAAGATCCAGCTTCAGCATAAAGCGTCTTGTTACCGTTGACACGGCTATTCGAATAGATTAATCTTCCCTGCAGGGGTGCACTGGCGTGAGTCTACGACGCTCGGATCTCCAAGGTGGCGGGAACCTTGTTAGGGAACGCTCCACCAAAGCTATCCGACACAAAGTAGCCCATCCGTCGGCAATCAACAGAGAGGTCATCCGCCGGACTATATCCTATGTACGCCGGGCTTTGAACCCTAACCCGAACGTACTCCTGCACGGTGCGTGACTGGCCGGTGAAGCAAAATCAAAGCAAATACAAATACACCGCTCGAGCAAGAGAAGACAACACCACTTCCCGGCAATCAGCCCGCGGTACTGCTGACGTCTGAAGACCCTCGAACGAGACTACGATGCAGGGGAGCCCACACTCCTTATCCCACGTGTAGGTAGTGCGTACAAGCCAAAAGGCTACTCAAGACATCCGCCGAACCATTTAGCATTTTAATTAACCTGCGTGAAAACCGTTATCGTTGCCTCGACTTAACCGACACGCGGTCAACGACAGCAGTCAGGACCACCAGTACATCGGTGCCTGCCCTGTCGTCCCACAAAGTCACTGCGGTTACCAACAAGGTGAACCGTCTCCTTACCTTGTCTCGCGTTTGCTCTTGGTAGAGCTCGACTTTCGTGGTTTGGTAACTCTCGCGAGATACGAGAAGGGGCCAAGCACGCCAGTAACGTCGGTCGTACCCTCCCTGTCGTTCCCGACGATAAACCTCTCGCGGGCACCATTGGGTCGCCCGACTTCTTACCTTTAAGGACAACCGCTGTCCAGGACCCTATGGCGGCAAGACAAAGTCAGCCTCGAGTGGAGTATAAGGATTACTCCTGGATAGCTCACACTTGAGGTGACTAGGCATAACCCCGATAGGGGCCTTTGGCGGTGTCTGCTTTGTATCGTACCTGTGCAGTTGTATATATTGTATCCGTGTTCACTCCCCTGACTGATCACGTCCCGCTATCTAGTCCTAGCTAACAATGCGCAGGGCTCACTGCTGAATAATGCATAAATATAATTGGCAGCATAGGATAAAGGGGATACATCAAGGGGCGACAAAATCAGGCTATACAATTGAATAGGATTGTAATCGTAGCAGCAGCAGTAACAATGCCTAGTGCAAGAAAGTACGGAAAGGTAGGCGATATCTGGGGAAGAGAATGGCTCTGCTTGCGTGGAAGCTCGACGGTAGGGGCAGGGTCGTCGACGAAGTAGTCGTACCCGGCAGCAGTGTAGTCGGCGGCAGCAGCGGGGTGTACCGGAGAATAAGAGGGGGGAAGAAACAGTAAAAACAAAGCAATACATAGAAACAAATACACGTATGCAAAGTTAACGGTGTTCTAACGCAGTGCAATGCACGTTGCTCGGAGCGGGAATTCATCCGGGGATGAACTACCGGCTCCGGGTGATTACCGGACAGGGTGTACGGAGGGGAAGGGTCCATGCCGGAGGTGTCATGGACATCCGACAAAGATAAGGGGGGTGTATCCATGTTAGTTGAACCATTCCGGACAACTTTCGTGTTCGGAATAAATTCATCCGTGTACGTTTTATCGGTACCGGAAATTATCGACAGACAGCCCTGGAGGGGGGAATGTCGATGATCGGTGTGTTAGGGGGTGTGGTTGGTATACGGATAGCGTATCCGTACTCGTTATATTTTTCTGATCAACTTTCATGTATAAAGTTTTTCGATCCGAGTTACGGTTTAAAAGATATTGAATTTCTAATATTTAAATGATTTTTGGAATTTCTGGAATTTCTTTTATTATTAAAATCAACAGTATCCAGAACAATGTTGACTGGTCAAACCTGACCAGTGGGACCCACTGGTCAGCCTCACATGCTTAATAAAACATTTAATTAAATTCCAATATACACTGGACCCACATGTCATAGGCTATTAGCAATTTTATTTCATTTAACTTAATTACTTAAGGTGGGACCCAGTTGTCATTGGCTGTGGGGGGGGGGTTATTTTTCAGTGTTATTTAACAGAGTGATTAGTGGCTATTAAGTGGGGGTGGACCCACACGTCAGTGGGTCAGGGGGTACGTTAACAGGGGAAGTTAACCCCAGCGATGGTGGCCACCGGACATGCTCCGGCGAGCCCGTACGGCGGCGAGGACCAGGGGCATTCCGGCGACCAAAAACACGGCGGAGGGGCGGAATTGGGCGAGGGCGACATCGCGCTTCTACCGGGGCCAACATCACCGGCTAGGGCGGCCTGTGCTCGCTGGGACCATGCCCGCGGCGGCGTCCGGAGCTGGACAACGCGGGAAACTGCGGCTACCATGAGACCGAGCGCGTGCAAGGTACCTAGATGGCATCTACAGCTCACCAGGAGCAGGGTCGCGTTATTGGCGTGAGCCAGAGGGGCTTGGGAGCACGTCTACGACAGCAATGGCGGCGGTCGAAGCTCTGCTCGGTGGGGGTCGACATTCCAGCTCGTGAAACGGAACACGACGAGAGGGGAATTGAGGCGGTGCTCACCAGGATGGTGAAGCCGAGCTCGGGGAGGTGCGAGGAGGCTCGGGCGACCGGAATCGAAGAATTTCTCCGGCGGGTCCGAGGAAGAAGAAGGCGGCGATTGGCTCACTGCTGAAGTCCTTGGCTCGATTGCGATGCGGAAGAAGCCGAGGACGTCCACGCGGGAGTCACTGGATACGTCGGGGAGGTCCGGGGTGGCCGCTGACCATGGTGGTGCGCGGCGGCAGCGACGCCCGAGCTCGAGCGAGTCCCGAGGAGTAGTAGGGGCGGCGCGAGGGAGGAGAAGGAACGGGCACGGGGCGCTAGGGTTTTCCAGGGACGCAGGGGGGGCGGCCTTATGCCGGGCGGTGGCCGTGGGATGGCCGCCACGGCGACAGCCGTGGCCGCGGCGACTTGGATGCATGCCACCCACGATGCACAGGGGAGGGAGGAAGAAGGCAAAGGTCTTGGCGGGCTGGGCCTAGTGGACCTCGCGCTAGGCGAGGAATAGTGCTTTTGCATTTTTCTTCTTTTTAATTTTTGTTCTCTTTCCTGTATTTAATTGTTTTAGGCACTTTTGCATTTTTGTAAAGTATGCAACATAGTCCAAAATTAGTATTTCACATTAAGACAGTGCCACAAAAAGTTTGGTACTTTTATAAACTCTTTCGATATGTATTTTTATTAAGCAATTGTCAAATAGTGTTGTTATGGCTTGTGTATGAATTGTTTGAATTTTCCAGAGGCATAATAAATACTCCAAGTTGGCTTACCATGGTCCAGTGAATATTGTGCATTTAACAAAAGTGGTTTTATAATTTTAGGGCAAAGTTTTATTTCCACTTATTTTTAATATTCATCAAAAGGCATTGTAGTGTTTGTTTGAATTTTATTTCAAATGGCTTGGACTTTAGTTGGCCAATGATGATCAAGGTCCATGGTTCCTATTTGCTTGCAACAACATCAAAGGAGAATTTGAATTTGAACTGAACCAGTTGATCAAACAAAAGTTTTGAACAGTACAGATGAACAGTAACAGTGATTACTGTTCACTGACAGTGAGGGTGTTACACGGTTCGTTTCCGGAACCGCGACTAAAGACCACCCATTAGTCCTAGTTCGTGTCTGGAACCGGGACCAATGGATGTGGGCCAGGAGCGAGGCCCATTCATCCCGGTTCGTGTCTAGAACCGGGACTAATGGGTCCAGACGAACCGGGACCAATGCCCCACGAGGCCCGGCCGCCCCCCTGGGTGCAGGAACCGGGACGTATGCCCTCATGAGTCCCGGTTCGTGACTGAACCGGGACTAATGGGCTGGCCATGCCTGAACCAAAGCTTTGTTTTCTACTAGTGATATGATGTCAGGAGTAGGGATTTCCATGCAACGGATGCACATGTGAGCTAAAAGCTCTCCAAGGGAACTAGTGGGGGTGCATCTAACTTGCTTTCTCAAGAAGACCTAGAGCTCGTTAGAGGAGGCTCATCATTGGAATATACAAGCCAAATTCTATAGTGTGAAGGTCCCCACATAGCTATATGCATGAATGATGATCTCTATGGAGTACAAGGGGTAGAGGATGAAGTACTAGTGTGGATCTCTCAAAAGGAATAGTAGTGTGCCCCCTTCTCTCTTTTTATTTTTCTTTTTCTCTTTTTTCTATTTTTTGTATTTTTTGGTGGCCTCAATGGCTCTTTCTATTTAACTCTCATTTGTCCTCTTTGGGATCTTTTGATTTTTTCCTCTTTGGGATCTTTTCCTCACTTTAGGGGAAACACTCTATATTTTACAAGAATATAGGAGATCTTTCACACTTTACAAAAGTACTCACATAAAGAAGATATAACTATCATGATGCAAAGGTATGACATGAGTATCAAGTCATGAGAAGATGGATGTTGCATGGCAATGTATCTCGGAAAGGCTATGGAAATGCCTTGTAGGTAGGTATGGTGGCTGTTTTGAGGAAAGATATAAGGAGGCTTATGATGACAGAGCGTATCGTGCCAAGGGTTTGGATGCACCGGTGAAGTATGCGCCAACTCTCACGGTGAGAAAGGGCAATGCACGGTACCGAAGAGGCTAGAAAAAGTATAGGTGGGTGGAAGTGTCAACTTTCAATACTTTTATAAAAGCAAAGTTATACTCCTATGAGTTTTGGATATTGTTGGGAAAAACAGTAGAGGAACTTACAAGTTTTCTAGTGTGAAATAGATGGTTAGGTTCCTGAAGTTATAGGTTGGTGATAAAGCTTCAACAAAGATTTACATATTTTCTGAAGCATATCCTCTGGAGTGAAGCTCATCACGGATGTCGACCCCTAAAAAGATAAGGAATCCTGAAGCACGTCTCATCGAAGGAGATGACCAAGATGGCACAAGACTTAGTAGTTTTTGCGTAGTTCTTTTTCACTTCATTGAGTCGTAGGAACAACCGTACTATCAAGAGGGGTTTAGTAAATGTACTCCAAAGGTTTTGGTGAAAAGACTCAGATCGAATCCAAACCAGTGAGAAGCCAGAGTTGAGAAATCTCATGTGCACTGGGTAATGCTTCACCAGCGACGACTTAGTCCTTTCGGCTCCTGAAGCAGAACCAAGTCCGTGAGTCAGCTTTACTTGGACCGCAAGTAAAGTTGCGCTTTGATTGGAAATATGACCGTTGCGGACAGGTGTCAAGCTATCGCATCGGGTCATTTAAGACATTTTGCATCTAGGGATTGCCACCTATAAATACGCCACCCCCGCCCTCATTGGCCGGTGGCTGCTCCAAGAATATTTCCTGACAGTGAAGAGAAAGAGCAACCCCACCGAAGCAAACCAAAAAAACCTATCCACAGAAGCATAAGTCCTATTGATCTGAGTTGATTCATTATGACTTAGGAAGAAGTTTGCTAGCCTTTTTATCTTGGAGAACTGCAATTCTCCTAGACGGTTAGAGTGTTGTTCTTCAGAGAGCGAAGATTTATTGTCGCCTCGAAGTCCAGTTTGTCAAATGTTTCGGTGATTTCCTCAATAATCAACCACGAGTGAAGAACTGACCAAGCTCAACGAGATTGGTGCAGTGGAGATATGGACGGAGAGAGGTTAGCTCCTGTGTTCAATCACAAGTCCCTCCAACCAGACGTAGCACTTTGCAGAGTGTGAACTGGTCGAACAAACATCGCCGAGTCAAGAGTTCGTTTTACTTTCCGCACTTATATTCAGTTTATCAATTGCTTCAGTGATTTGCTTCAATGCAATTGATTCGATGCTTTTGATTCGCTATGTTTTGCTTCAATCCAGTTCTGCTTCAATGTTTACCTTCCGGTTGAAATTCTTCTACTGCTAAGTTATGCTTCACTTCATAGTTTCATGCAAAAATTTGAAGAGATCATTCACCCCCTCCCCCTCTGATCACATACTTGGACTTACAATTGGTATCAGAGCTAGTCACTCTTTGTTTGGATTAACCTCCTAGAGTGTTTTGCAAGTATGTTTTTCGTAGCCATTCGCTCCGGCGAACCCATTCCCGTGTTCAATGGAAAGGACTATCCATACTGGAAAGACAAAATGAAGAGAAATATTATGGCTATCAACTCAACTGCCTGGCAAGTTGTCTTATATGGAGTTACTGTTGCAGACAAGAATGCCATCACTCCTGAAGAAGCGAAGCTGATCGATCTTGATTCTGAAGTCTGGGTTTTCATCACCAATCATCTGACACCAGAGAAGTATCATGAAGTGAAGAATATTCCTTCTGCCAAAGGTGTCTGGCACTATCTTGAGAAGATTGGTGAAGGTGTTTCTACCCAGAAGGATGCCAGAATTGACACACTTCGAAGCAAATTCTATCGATTCAAGAGAAACGAGGGTGAAAAAGTCAGCTCCATTTACAGTAGACTCACTGCTCTTGCAAATGAGTTGATCTCACTTGGTGCTGATGACATTACTCCCCACTCAGTTGTTAGAACTCTGCTTCGCTCATTGGATGATTCGTTTGATCACATTGTGCTGATTATCAAGGAAAGGACTGATTTCAGACGTCTTGTCGCCGCTGATATTCTTGAGAGACTCAACACCTTTGAGATGGAAGAAGATGAGAAACGTGACATAAATGGTTCTCGAAGAAGATATCATGCCTTGAAAGCAAAAGCTTCGCGTCATTCTTCACCCGAAGTCAGTTCTGCTTCAGGTGTCGAATCTGATGATCCTGCAAGCATTGGAAAAGATCTAGCACTGATCATGAGACGTTTCAATCGCTTTCAGAGAAAAGGTTTTTCTTCACCCAAGAAGAGTTATCCTTCAAGAATCTCAATTCATTCTTCTCACCGCTCATCCTCAAGAAGCTCTCCATCGAAGGACAATTGCTGCTACAACTGCAAGAAACCAGGTCACTACATTGCTGATTGCCCATTGTGGGAAGCTGAGAACAAATCAAAACACTCGCTCAGAGACTCTTCATCAAAGTCCCACAGATCCTCCAGAAGCTATGAGTCAAAAAGAGATGATTCCAGTTCGAGAAGAGAAAAGAAGAAAGATTCTGATGATGATAAGAGGAAGAAGTATCATAAGAAGCGTGAGGGTTCTTCATCGAAGACTCACTCGTCTCGTCGAAGCAGCTCTCACCGTGCCAAGGCCTATCTGGGAAAGGAGATGAACTCTGAAGATGAAGCCTCTGGTTCCGAAGCTGAATCAGGCTCAAGGTATGTGTCTGGGTCCGAAACAGATGGTGTTGCTGGTTTGGCTTTCGCTTCAGCAAATGCTTCAACAAATGCTTCGAGCTCATTCTTCACCAACAATAGCAGTGAAGATGAAACTCCTGCATATTGCTTCATGGCCAAGGAAAAGGTATCTTCATCCAAATCAAACTATGATACTTCTGATTGCTCCTCATATGATAGTGATTCAAAGATAAGCTATGCTAAACTTGCTAAAATTTCTTCAATCCAACAAGATGAACTTGATTATCTAAGCAAAACCATTAAGAAATCAGAAACTCTGTTGATCGATGAGATAGAGAAAGGTCAAACTTTAACTAATGAGCATGCTGCTCTGAAGGAGAAGTTTGAAGAATTATCCTCTCGGCATGATCTTCTTTCAGTTGATTATGAGAAGCTCACCTATGAATTTCTTCAGAGGAAAATGGCTCTCGAAAAACTGAAAGAGGCTCATGAAGAATTGGAAAATGTCAATCTCTCTCTCATGGCTCAACAAGGTTCTGAAGCAAATCATAAAACTGAATCACCTTGTTTCACTTGTTTGGAACGAAGCAAAACTGATTCCAAAGGGAAAGCTCCTATTGTCATTGATGATACTAATGCCTCTGACGTGGAAAATCCTGCTGTTACCGAGGAACTCCTCAGGTTGAAAAACTTATTTTAAAAAGGCATGTTCAAAAGTGTGCAAGGACACCAATATCTCTGTGATATTCTAAGGAAGGCTCTCCTTCACAGAAATCCTAGAAATGAGGGTGTTGGTTTCGAGAGAAAGATAAACCCTGATGGCACCTATTGGGAGCCTGAGCAGTATCCTAAGACTGTTTGGGTTCTAGCGAAGGAGAACCCCATTGATATAGCTAACCTTTCAGGTTTTGATTGCAAGATGAACAAAGCCATTGTGGATGAATCACTTGATTCAGACTACAAACTCATTAAAGATGAACAGGGAAAAGTTATAGCTGAGTATGTAGGCACTCCTCCAAATAATGGCTTCTATAAGAGGCAGATATGGGTGCAGAAAGCACTTGTGGAAAAACTGCCTGCTAATCATACCATGCGGGGAAAGTCTTCGGTACCACCGAATCATTTCTACTCTCTTGAGACACGAAATGATCCACTGGTGCCCGAATCAAATGTTCCGCAGAAGCAATACTATCGTACTGGTCGTCATACGTATCGTCCCCATAATAATCATACTAAGATTGCATATGCTCATTCTTATGCTAACCATTCGCCGAGGACTTACATTTATGGTGTGCTTGATGGTACACCGAAGCAATACACTCATGTTCGCTTTAATATTGCTTCAACCAGTGCTTCAACATCTTCTGAGTCACCTGCTCGTTTGTGGGTAGTTAAGAAAAACTAATTCTTCTACAGGGCTATGTCTCCGGTGGATCCGAATGGGTCATGGATAGTGGTTGTACAAATCATATGACCGGAGACAAGGAGTTATTCACCGAAGAAAAACTATCTCAATCTTCTTAGAAGTACATTACCTTCGGTGATAACAATAAGGGTAAAGTTTTAGGTTTCGGTAAGGTTGCCATATCGAAAGATAAGCACATTGACAAGGTTATGCTAGTCCAATCACTTGGATATAATCTTATGTCTATTTCGAAGTTATGCGATATGGGTATGCTTGTTCTATTTTCTTCTTCGCGTTGTGTTGTCTTTTCACAGAATGACTATACGTTTGTCTTCGAGGGTTACCGAAAGGGAGAGTTATACATTGTTGATTTTTCTTCGGGCCCTGTTGTATCCACATGCTTAATGGCAAAAGCTTCATCTGGTTGGTTATGGCATCGAAGACTTGGTCATGCAGGGATGAGAAATCTTCATAATCTGGTGAAGAAGAAGCATGTTATTGGCCTTAGCGAAGTAAAATTCGATAAGGATCGTCTCTGCAGTGCTTGCGAAGCTGGTAAAATCACGAAGAAACATCATTCAGCGAAGACTATCATGACTACCACTCGTCCTCTTGAATTGCTTCATATGGATCTTTTTGGTCCTCAAAATTATGCAAGCCTGGGAGGAAACAAATATGGTCTTGTTATTGTTGATGATTTCTCTCGTTATACTTGGTTTTTATTTTTGGATGACAAGAGCAAAGTTGTTGAAATCTTCAAGTCATTCGCTAAGAGAGCTCAAACTGAATATGAATTATCTCTGAAGCATATCCGAAGTGATAATGGAACCGAATTCAAGAATACTCATATTGAAGATTTTCTTGATGATCATGGTTTTACTCATGAGTTCTCTGCTGCATATACACCTCAACAGAATGGTGTAGTTGAAAGGAAGAATAGAACTCTCATTGAAATGGCCAGAACTATGCTTGCTGAATACAAGACTCCTATTAGGTTCTGGGCCGAAGCAATTAACACTGCATGTCACATCATCAACAAGGTTAACCTTCACAAATTCCTGAAGAAAACTTCACATGAGCTTATCACTGGTAACAAACCAAATGTTTCATATCTTAGGGTATTTGGTGCTCCATGCTTCATTAGAGATATAAATCATAGCTCCAAAATTTGCCCCTAAGCCACATGAAGGTTTTCTTTTAGGTTATGGCTCAAACTCTCACACTTACAGAGTGTATAACTCTCACTTTGGTAAAGTTATGGAAACTGTGAATGTGAGGTTTGATGAAACTAATGGCTCTCAAAAAGAGCATTTGCCTCATGATCTAGATGAACCTCCACTTGATGAAGTGATCAGGTCCATGGCTATTGGAGAGATTCGCCCTGTTGAAGCCAATCCACGTCAAGCTGTTAGGGATGATGATGGTCCAATGTTCCCATACATAGCCCGGGGCGCTGGAGATCAACATCCTGAAGCTAATGATGAACAGAACGAAGAAGGACAAAGGAAAGAAGGAAATGCTAATCCTGAAGGAAATGCCTAAGCTGAAGGTGAAGCAGATCCCGAAGCTGATGCAGATCCTGAAGCAGAAGCTGAGCCTGAAGCAAATGATACTACATTATCACGAGTTCGAAGAAGAGTTGATGTTGATTCGATCCTCGAAGATATCAATCAACCAGGTCGTCCCACTACTCGATCTCGTACTCGTTTGGCTAACTTCTGTGGAATTTTTTCTTTTGTCTCCATGCTAGAACCTTCAAAATATGATGAAGCCATGAAGGACCCTGGTTGGTTATTGGCTATGATGGAAGAACTTCACCAGTTTGAAAGAAAAAAATTCTGGTCACTTGTTGACAGGCCAGATCCCACGAAGCACAATGTTATTGGCACAAAGTGGATATTTCGCAACAAGCAAGATGAAGATGGTATTGTGGTAAGAAATAAGGCTAGATTGGTAGCACAAGGTTACACCCAAATCGAAGGCATTGATTTTGGTGAAACCTATGCTCCAGTAGCCCGTCTCGAATCCATTCGTGTCATGCTTGCTTTTGCTAACCACAAGAATATATTGCTATATCAAATGGATGTCAAAAGTGCTTTTCTTAATGGTGAGATAGAAGAAGAAGTGTATGTTATGCAGCCACCAGGTTTTGAAGACTCGAAGAATCCTGATATGGTGTACAGGCTTCACAAAGCTTTGTATGGACTGAAGCAAGCACCTCGTGCTTGGTATGAAACATTGAAGGATTTCCTCCTGAAGAAAGGCTTCAAACCTGGAACCACTGACCCCACTCTTTTCACTAGATCATATAACAATGATTTATTTGTGTGTCAGATATATGTAGATGATATCATTTTTGGTTGTACTAACACTGAAATCAGCGAAGAATTTGCAAGGATGATGTCGAAGAAATATGAGATGTCTATGATGGGTGAATTGAAGTTTTTCCTTGGACTTCAGATTCGCCAACAGAAGAATGGCACCTTTATTTCACAGGAGAAATACTTGAAGGATTGCCTGAAGAAATTTGATCTTGCTGAATGCAAGACCATCAGAACTCCCATGCCTACTAATGGATTTCTTGATGCTGATGAGAAAGGGAAACCCTTCGATCAGAAGAAGTATCAGTCTATGATAGGTTCACTCTTATACTTATGTGCATCTAGACCTGATATTATGCTATCAGTTTGTATTTGTGCTCGTTTTCACGCAAATCCGAAGGAATCGCATCATACTGCTGTGAAGAGAATTCTTCGATATCTAGCACATACTCCTTCTTTGGGACTTTGGTATCCCAAAGGTACTTAGTTTGATTTGATTGGATATTTTGATTCAGACTGGGCTGGTGATAGGGTTGACAGGAAATCTACCTCAGTCACTTGTCATTAAATTGGTAGATCTCTTGTGTGTTGGGCTTCAAAGAAACAGAACTGTGTCTCAATATCTACTGCTGAAGCTGAATACATTGCTGCTGACTCATGCTGCACTCAAATACTTTGGCTTAAGCAGACGCTGAAAGATTATGGCATATTTGTGAAGAAAATCCCTCTTCTTTGTGATAATGAGAGTGCTAGCAAAATTGCACACAATTCTGTGCAACACTCTCGAACGAAGCATATCGATATTCGTCACCATTTTCTTCGAGATCATGTTCAGCGTGAAGACATTGAGATCAGCCATGTTAGAACTGAAGATCAATTGGCAGATATTTTCACGAAGCCATTGGACGAGAAAAGGTTTTGTGCATTGAGATGTGAGCTAAACATCCTAGACTCACACAATGTTCAGTAAGATCGACACTTTTCACTGTATATATTCACCTTTGTTGTGTGTTTGTTTATTTAGTTTCGCTTGAGTTTTCCTTTGTCCAAATTTCTTTGTTTAGCTTCGTTCGCCATTTGCCTTCAGTTTTGTGTTTGTTTTTATTTATTTATTCGTTTCTTTTGTCCCCTATACTTATCACTTTTTGCTTTGTTGTTGTTGTTCTTCGAAGTGATAAGTTTCGGACCCTAGCCCTCCATTCTGATTCGCTCTCAATCTATTCTGTCTTGAATGGTTAAGCACAAATTGAAACGGAAAGCATATTGCTTCGAACGTCTTTGAGTTGCGAATCAAATGCTTCCAACTTTATCGAAGTTTTTGCTCTCGGTCAAGACTTATTCTTCGGCCGTTGAGTCCCCGTCTTTCTCGGGCCGTTGAGATTCTCTCGCGAACCGCCATTTCACCTGAGCCGTTGAATCGGAAGAGACACTCGCTGGAAGCCGTCCGATACGATCTGGCAACCGTTTCAGATCGGGCCTATATAAGGCGAACCCTCCAGCGAACCGTTCCCCACGTTCATTCACTTCCGATTTCTCCGTCTCCCTCCTCGAGCTCGCCGCTGAGCTCTTGTCCCCGACGACGACTGTGCCGCTGCACTGCCGGACCGCCGCCGCCGTGGACGTTCCCTGTCGACGAAGAGCACGTCCCCGCACTCCGTCGCTGTAGCCGCTTCGGGTCACCAAGTTAGGGTACGCAAGTTTCTTGGATCCAATCTTCTCTGCGAGTTCTTCATCTAGGGCTTGGATCTAAGTTCTTCTAGGTCTTTGTTTTTGTTTATAGGACTGTTTTGATCCGTGCTGATCATTGCTCCTTGGGAAAACTGTTATTAGCATCAAAGTAACCCCATCTTCTCAGGTCAGTTTTGAGATTCGATCTATTCTGTGATTTTGGACTGAGTTAGGTCTTGTTCTTGAACTAGTTCTAGCCCAATCCAGTGACAGATTAGCATCTGATCTTAGATTGCTCTAGGTTCTTGTCAAAATTTGGTTTTGGTCGAAACTTTTGCCAGTGCTTATTCATTCCCTTTCCTGTTCCCTCTTTTCTATCTTTCTGTTCACAGGATGTCTGACGAAGAGGCAGCCATGGGGAATGAGTCACCCATCGTTGAAGGACTTGAAAACTATCCTGAGCCACCCAAGCAGAAAGGCAAAGGTGGCAAGACGAAGGAAGTCAAGAATGCCCGAGGCATACACGAAGCCATTCGTCTCAAGATGGGCTATGACACACCTCCAAAAGAATCTGATCATGACAGAAAGATTCGATTGCAAAAGATTCGACGCTACTGGGCCATAAGGTGGTACAAGTACAAGAGCATCCCAGACTGGAAATGGGCTATGCAGTTTGCTTTCAGCCCTCCTTATCGGTACACTACTGCCATGTGTGCCCAATATAATGCAGCAAACAGGAAAAAGTACTTCTCGAAGCCTCCTGCTGTACCTCACCCAAATAATCTCAAGAAACCAGATGACTATCCAGACGAGCAAGAGAGACTTTCCATATTGGCTGAGAAGAAGAGAATCCGAGAAGAGAAGAAGGCCAAAGCACTTGCTGCTGAAGGCCATGCCGAAGCTGTTGCTTCAAGCCTAAGAAGCGAAGGCTTAGGAATGTGAGTGCTTCACCCCCTCCTGCTATCTCTGAAGAAGAGGATGATAATGAAGCTGATGACGAAGCTGATGCTGCTGCACAGCTTGAAGACTCAATTGATGAAGATCATGCTGAAGAAGCAGATGATGAGTCTGAGCACACCCCCATTCCCCCTAGTCCCAAGAGACTTCGTCTTCGGAAGCCACTGAAGAAGAAGGCTGGAGAGAAACCGTCTGCTCCAAAAGGCATTAGGATTCAAGATCCAACTGATCCTCCTGTTCCAAAACGAAACATTGATTTGACAAACTTGGTGGTTGAGGCTCCCTTGGCTACAAAGCCACCTCGCCGCCTTGTTCCTGCTGAACAGAGAACGAAAGAGAGGCATGACCCAAAGGCAAAGCCTGTTGCCTTGCCCGAAGCTAAAGCTCCTGAACCAGCCAAAGCTTCGAAGCTGAAATCATCTGTTGCCAAGCCTGGCCAGTCTTATGCCCAGGTCGGCACCAAGAAGCTGTCTGAAGCAGACATGCGCAAATGAGACCGTGCTGAAGCTGAACTCCTTCATGCTGAAGCACAAGCCCAAGCTAAGGCTGATAAAGAAGCTAGAGCAAAGGAAAAAGAAGATAGAGATGCTTCTCAGTTGGAAAAGCAAAGGAAAGAACTTGCTGAATCTAATCAGAAAGCTAAAGCGAAGCGCAAGCTCGCTGAAGCTAAATCTCAAGAGGATAAGGCTGCTGCCGAAGCCAAACAACTTAGTGAAGCTGAAGCCAAGCGTCAAGCTCAACTTGACACCCTTCGCACAAAGAAAGCAGAGAAAACTGCTAGAGCCGCTAAGAAGGAAGCTGTTGTTGACATGGCACCAAAGGATATCCCTCCGAAGCCAGTCGCATCTCCTGCCCCCGAAGCTCATGAAGAAGCTGAGCAGAGTCAACATAACTTCCCAGATGCAAGAGAAGGAGAACTTTGGGATTGTTTAAGCCTGAATCAGGCATTCTGCCAGCTTGTAGAAGCTGTGGATCCCAAAGCTGTGGATGTGTAACGCCCCGGCCACACCCACCGGTTCCCGGCGTACGCCTGGCGGGATCTAGACTGTCCCCACAGACCAACACTAGTCTTTCCTGCGCACTTTGTCCTCACTCGTGCGCACCCGGGAACAACTTCCCGGTCGGTCACCCATCCTCAAATCGCTCCAAGCCAAGCACGCTTAACTTTGGAGTTCTTTGGATCTGGGCTCCCGGAAAAGAAGGTGCACCTTGTTGATATGAGTAGTCTATCATTCCTATTAAGCCAGGATGTCACATACACCCCCACTCAAAGGAACCGATGTCCTCATCGGCCCACAGGAACGTTCCCTCTTGGCACACGTCTGTGCGTCCAGTGCTGACACATATCCCACATGTTCGCGCACTGATCCACACACGCCCGTATAACCGCAAGGGTTGGCTCTGATACCATTTGTAACGCCCCGGCCACACCCACCGGTTCCCGGCGTACGCCTGGCGGGATCTAGACTATCCCCACAGACCAACACTAGTCTTTCCTGCGCACTTTGTCCTCACTCGTGCGCACCCGGGAACAACTTCCCGGTCGGTCACCCATCCTCAAATCGCTCCAAGCCAAACACGCTTAACTTTGGAGTTCTTTGGATCTGGGCTCCCGGAAAAGAAGGTGCACCTTGTTGATATGAGTAGTCTATCATTCCTATTAAGCCAGGATGTCACAGGATGTTGGAAATTTTTACATTTCACCAACTCTCTCTGCCATGATTGAAACTTTGTACAATCAGCTGAGGGATTTTCATGCAAAAGACAGATCTGAATCTGCTAAAATTCTGAAGTTTAAGAAGAAAGCAGATGCTGAATCAGATGAAGACTTCAAGAACGAAGTCGAAGCTGCTTCGAAGAAAATTTCTAATGTCAATGAAAAGACAAAGCACAATATTCAAGTGTTTCAAGGCAAGATCAAGTCTGCCATTGAAGAATGTTGCAAGACGCACAATGCTTCGGTCATGGCTCTTGATTCCAAGAAGCGCTAAGCCATGCTCAAGCAATTAGCTTCACCCCTTCCCCAACTGCAACAAAGAAAACGCCGTCTTATCACAGATGCGGACGAAGATGATGAGGTGAGCTCTCATCCGGCCAAGAAGGTCCCAAGGCAGGCATCGCCCCCTCGATGCAAGATTATCACTCTTACCAAACCATCTGCGAAGCCAACCGCTCCCGAAGTCATTCCACCCCATGCTCCAACTCCACATCCTCCTCAACCCGCTCCTCAACAGTCCGCCCACGACAACTTTGAGCCAGAGCCTTCTCCTCCTGCTCAAGACATACCAATTCCTTCAAAGGATTATTCTTCGGGTCACTCTGCTGAGGAGTCTGAAGAACAAGAAGGCGAAGCCAGAAAACAAGCTGCTCCAGAAGGGACTGAAGCCGATGTGGAAGCCGAAGACGAAGCCAATGAATTAGCCATTATGACTCAACCGCAAGAGCGAGCCATAGTTGCTCGAAGGCAAGCTCCGCATTGTATTCCTGCGCAAGATACTCAATTGGACTCCATCTACCCTCGAGAAACTTTTCCTATTTTCTTGGGAGATGGTTCTTCTTCTTCAAGACATGGTCCTGAGTTCAATCTCGAAGTTCATCGCCAGAAGCTTCGCTTCTTTGGCGCAAGTCCATATGATTCACCCCGGACTGCAGATGACCTTCTCTTCTGGACAGCTGAGCAACAGATTCTGTACACGAAGCTATACTGCCAGAAGGGTGTTCTTTTCAGGAACAAGTACTTGGATATGCACAGTCTAACTTCTTCAACGTGCTTCCAGAACATCATGGAAACCATCGAAGCACAAAATCTTACCAGCCTGTTTTCCATGGATACCCCATTCAATTCCGAGCTAGTGAAGCAATTCTATGCCACTCTCTATGTCTCTGGAAATCCTGATGATACAAGCTCATGGATTCTTGAGTGGATGATTCAAGGAAAGGTATTTAGGATGCATTCTGATGAATTCATGGATATAGTGAACATCCCAAGGCACACTGGAGAACTTGCAAAGGTGCATTTGAGGCCCGATCCTACTGAAGCTGAATTTGCTTCACTGCTGGATTCCGAAGTCACTGGAGATCATATGGCAGAAAACATTCGCCCGAAGCATCTGGTGTTCATTTCGAAGACTTGGTTTTATATCTTGTCCAACTCACTGATGTCGCTCAGCACTTCACATGAAGAGTCCAACATTCATTATCATACACGTCATGCTTTGCTGAAGCTTACTCATGGACATGTGTTTGACTTCGAGGATTGTTTTCTTCGCTATATGGTACAAGCTGCTGGACTCGTACATCAATTGAAGCCATATGCTCCCTGGCTCCAAGGCATTTGAAACCATGGACATCGTGAAGACTTCGTTGCGAAGCATCACCCGAAGTTGTTCTGCCCTCCTGTGCGTGATACCATGAATAGCTTCAGAAGGCCAAATGATCCATTTGCCACATATGTCGGAGTCAGACAGCATGTTAATGAACGCAACATGTCGAAGTCATTCCAGAAAGAAGTTTATCACTTTGAAGTTGGCATTCGCACCAAACAGATGCTTGAAAATTTCATTGAAGGAAATCAGCGCCAAATGCAACATCTTTCAGATGAGATCAATAGAGTTGGCAACATTGCTTTAAACAACAACCAGTACTTGAAGGTTTTGAAGCGCCACTCTTGGAAAGGATTAAGGAAGTTCAACTCTGTGAAGAAGCTTGAACCTGACCGGATTTTCAACGAGTATCCACATCTTCAACGTCACTTCTCCAGAAATGATTCGATCGACCGCCCCAACCCAAAGATCCCGCCGCTGGAAAAGATTGATGAAGTTTTATTTGTTAATCCAGCTGAACAGATTTGCCCAGATACCCTATCTGATGAAGACTCCCACACCTCGAAGCAAGAAGATGATCCTCTCAACGACAGCGATCTTGATTTGCTTCAAGCGTCGATGGACATTGACGAGCTGGAGTCGCCTGCTTCAACCGAAGGAGATACTTCAGGAGATGCATCTTCTTCGGGCGAAGACAATCAGCAGGGTCCCCGGGTTGAAGCAAACGCATAAATACTCTTGGTCTACCTCTCATCCTTTTGTCCAATTATTGAAAAAAGGGGGAGAAAGTAGCATCGATTGAGTTTAGATTCACTGCGGGGTTTAGGGATTCGATTCGATCTTTTGTGTGTTAAGTTACAACAAACTTTCCATTCACTTCGATTGGGTTGTAACTTAAGTTTTACTTCGGTTGTGAACTGCTACATGTCATGTGTTAATAACCCCCGTGCTTGCAAGTTTCTCTCGTATCTTCTATCTTGCAGGTGGTTGTTACCTATAAGTTCACAGGTCATTGGATAATTGCATATTCTTCAAGACAAATATTCTCTCTATGCAATTGATTCACTAAGATATGTGCTAGGCTTCCCATCAAAGATATTCTTCATCAAGCATTTACTTCGATTATATAAATCTTCGATGCTTGTATTCAGGGGGAGTCAAAAGCTTCATATCTTAGAGTTTGCTCTCAACTCAACTCAAAATTCCATATTTTTTATCGATTCCTGTTTTGTCAACAATAGTCCAAAAAGGGGGAGATTGTAAAAGCAAAGTTATACTCCTATGAGTTTTGGACATTGTTGGGCAAAACAGTAGAGGAACTGACAAGTTTTCTAGTGTGAAACAGATGGTTAGGTTCCTGAAGTTATAGGTTGGTGATAAAGCTTCAACGAAGATTTACACATTTACTGAAGCATATCCTCTAGAGTGAAGCTCATCACGGATGTCGACCCCTAAAAAGATAAGGAATCCTGAAGCACGTCTCATCGAAGGAGATGACCAAGATGGCGCAAGACTTAGTAGTTTTTGCGTAGTTCTTTTTCACTTCATTGAGTCGTAGGAACAACCGTACTATGAAGAGGGGTTTAGTAAATGTACTCCGAAGGTTTTGGTGAAAAGACTCAGATTGAATCCAAACCAGTGAGAAGCCAGAGTTGAGAAATCTCATGTGCACTGGGTAATGCTTCACCAGCGAAGACTTAGTTCTTTCGGCTCCTGAAGCAGAACCAAGTTCGTGAGTCAGCTTTACTTGGACCGCAAGTAAAGTTGCGCTTTGATTGGAAATATGACCGTTGCGGACAGGTGTCAAGCTATCGCATCGGGTCATTTAAGACATTTCGCATCTAGGGATTGCCACCTAGAAATACGCCACCCCCGCCCTCATTGGCCGGTGGCTGCTCCAAGAATATTTCCTGACAGTGAAGAGAAAGAGCAACCCCACCGAAGCAAACCAAAAAAACCTATCCACAGAAGCATAAGTCATATTGATCTGAGTTGATTCATTATGACTTAGGAAGAAGTTTGCTAGCCTTTTTATCTTGGAGAACTGCAATTCTCCTAGACGGTTAGAGTGTTGTTCTTCAGAGAGCGAAGAGTTATTGTCGCCTCGAAGTCCAGTTTTTCAAAGGTTTCGGTGATTTCCTCAATAATCAACCACGAGTGAAGAACTGACCAAGCTCAAGGAGATTAGTGCAGTGGAGATATGGACGGAGAGAGGTTAGCTCCTGTGTTCAATCACAAGTACCTCCAACCAGACGTAGCACTTTGCAGAGTGTGAACTGGTCGAACAAACATCGCCGAGTCAAGAGTTCGTTTTACTTTCCGAACTTATATTCAGTTTATCAATTGCTTCAGTGATTTGCTTCAATGCAATTGATTCGATGCTTTTGATTCGCTATGTTTTGCTTCAATCCAGTTCTGCTTCAATGTTTACCTTTCTGTTGAAATTCTTCTGCTGCTAAGTTATGCTTCACTTCATAGTTTCGTGCAAAAAATTGAAGTGATCATTCACCCCCTCCCCCTCTGATCACATACTTGGACTTACAACTTACATTAGTCCGAAGAACTCATGCACTTATTATCGGTAACTCTCAATCTAATACGGAGGTTCACAAAGAGACAAGTACCCCGAGGAGGAGTGTATGGGGGTTTGGTTATCCTTGCGCATCCTCGACTCATGGTACGTGAGTGTACTCTAATATTTGATCCCTCCAAAGATTAGTGATACATCTAGTAGCTAAAGTTCTCAACTAATTTTGTAGGTTTTCAAAATAAACACGGATTGACCAAAATACGACACCTATCACTAATAGTCTAGAGCTCTTGACACCAAAAGTTCAAACATTACTCACAACAATGCCTCAAAACTATTGCAAGTTACTACTAAAATTTAATAGCAACCTCAATCACCTACTTCTCAAAAACAAGACACAACTCAGTGCAACAAACAACTCTCTTGGAAAGATAAACATGAAAACTAAAGAGAGTTCCAGCAATAAACTAAACAAAAGCCAAGGCTCTTGATAAAGACAAACTAAGACTAAAACTAGACATGGTAGTAGCTACGAAAAGATAAAGAACACATAACAGCAAAAAGATAGGCATGAAGAATCCTATGATGTGTTCTAGATTTTGAAAGTGGAGTGTGTTTCTCTCCCACACAAAGTAAGATGGGATCTAACTTGTTATGAACAGTAAGAAAATCTAAAGAAAACTAAAAATAAAACCTAAGAGCGAGACGCTCCAAGCATAGCACATAACGTATGAAGTGATAAAAATATAGTGAGACGAAGGACGAACTGATGATTGTTGATGGAGAAGGGGATGCATGGGGGCATCCCCAAGCTTAGACGCTTGAGTCTCCTTGAATATTTATTGGGGATGCATGGGTGCATCCCCAAGCTTGAGCGCTTGACACTCCCGGATCTTCTTTCATCATCTTCCATCGCACACTTCAAAACTCCCTTCATACATAACTCATCATAAGCTGATTAGAGAGGATAGTACCCTTAATAAATAATTTTTCCCCACTGGATATAAAGATATTCTTGAAGAGCTACTGTTTCTTAAGATTTCCAAAAGGTTTTTGCAAAGAAAAAGTAAGCTTAAGGTTTGCAAAAGTTAGGAGAGACAAAACGTGGCAGAATCTGTGAAAAACAGAACAGCAGGTAGTAAAGAATTTTTTAGGGGTACTTCTGAAACTCGAATCAAAAAACTCAGAACAGACGCTCAAAAGTCAATTGTATGGAGCACGCTGTCAAAAAACTTCAGATCAAAAAGATGAACTGGTGATTTTAGGCTAATTTTCCGTCCAAGGACAGAATCTGTTTTCTGGACAGCATGTTACAACTTTTGAACTTTCTTGCAATCGGAGGCTAGACTTGGCACAAAGATTGAAAATAAAGATACAATGATTTTTCTACAGTAGTAACAATCATCAAGACCACTAAAAACTGAAAGTAAAAAACTCAAACTAAAGATAACAAGGGTTGTCTCCCTAGAGCTCTTTCTTTATAGCCATAAAGATGGGCTTAAGATTTTAATGATGCTCTCATAGGAATAAGAGTTGAAGCACAAAAGAGAGCATAAAGAAGCAAATAACAAACACATTTAAGTCTAACATGCTTCCTATGCAAAGGTATCTTGTAGAGAAATAACTCATTGAAGCATAAAGATATTAGCATAGGAAGCCAAAATAAGTGCAACTTCAAAACCTTCAACATAAAGAGAGGGAACTTGATATTATTGAAATATCTATAAGCATATGTTCCCCTCTCATAATAATTTTCAGTGGGATCATGAATAAACTCAACAATATAAGTATCACATAAAACTTTCTTATCATGATCCACAAGCATAGAAAATTTGTTACTCTCCACATAAGCAAAATCCTTCTCATTAGTAATAGTGGGAGCAAACTCAAGAAAATAGCTATCACATGAATCATACTTATCATGGTGCACTTGTAAAAATATATTCTTTATAGCATAAGTATCATCACAATAATCATCATAGATAGGAGGCAAAGTATCATCAAAATAAATTTCCTCATCAAAACTTGGGGGCTAAAAAGATCATCTTCATAAAACGTAGCATCCCCAAGCTTATAAATTTGCATATCATTAGCATCAAAAGTATTCAAAGAAGACATGCCAATAACATTGCTACTATCATGAGTGTTGTGCAAATAGTAAAGATCCATAGGCTTTTTGATTTTCTCTTCAAACACTTCATGTCCCAACTCAAGGTAGAGCTCATAAAGCTCTCTCATAACTTTTTTTTGTTTTCCATAAAGCCTAACTAGTGAAAATAAAAACATGAAACGAAAATATTTAATTGCAAGATCTAAAGATATACCTTCAAACACTTACTTCCCCGGCAATGGCGCCAGAAATAGCTTGATTTCTACGCACGCTTCTATTCTTGTAGACTATGTTGGGTCTCCAAGCTCAAAGGCTTGTAGGACAACAGCAATTTCCCTCAAGTGGATGACCTAAGGTTTATCGAACTCAGGGAAGTAGAGGTTGAAGATGGTCTCTCTCAAGCAACCCTGCAATTAAGATACAAGAAGTCTTTTGTGTCCCCAACACACCTAATACAACTAGGAGTTGTATAGGTGCACTAGTTCGGCGAAGAGATGATAAAATATGGGTGATAGGTGTGGCAAAACAATGTAATATAAATCTGTAATAAAAAGTGCAGCAAGCAAACATGTAACAAAAGTGAGTGCAAACGGTGTAACAATGATGGAAACAAGGCCTAGGCTTCATACTTTCACTAGTGGCAACTCTCAATAACATTAACATAGTCTAATCACATGATATTTCCCATAAAACATGCAATGGAGACGCACTCGGAGGTCATTCCTTTGTGGTCAAGAGAGGATGAGAATTATGTAGGGCTACACAAGCACACCTCAAAGTTCGTAGTTCTCAATCTATGGATTTCCCAATGTCACCGCGGCCATCCAAAGAGAGTACCACAATCACCACAACATATCTCAAGGATAGTCAAAGACAAGCACCAAGAGACTCTCAATCTTCAATCAACACACAAAAGAGGAAATCACTCATGATAATATTCTTCTAACCCATGTCCAATAGACCGCTGTCACCTTGGTCTCGGAGATTATACTAGATAAGATCAATTGAGTACATCAATCCAATACATAGAGGAAAGGGAAATATCATGGGATCACCCTAGATTAACATAGCTTATGATCACAACAAAGATCACATCATGGGAGAGAGAGAAACCACATAGATCAAGTTATAAGCCTTAGCCCGAGGTAACTACTCACACATGGACATGGTGAGAGGGAGAGCTGTTAATGGAGAGGTGCAGCCCGGAGGAGATGAAGGAGACGGCGACGGCGGCGGCGCCCACGGCCACGGCCACGGCCCTTGGGGGGCAGCGGCCCTTGGCCCTTTCTTCTTCCTTGGAGATGGTGCTTCTGTGGAGATTGATCTCCCCCTCAAGACGGCTGCCAAGGTGGAGGAATTTTCGTGTTGCCCTTTGACCTAGGTTTCCTCTGCTCTCGGATTCCCGTCATCCAGATTACGTCTTCTGTATTTCTGGGTTTATGGAAGCATCCGAACTCCGATTGGGCCTAATTTTATGTCTAAATCCACCGGAAAAAAATTCCCTACAACTTTGTAGTTTTAAGTTTTTCCGTTTGAGGCCGTCTTCTAGTGTTTCCGAGGCGATCTTTAAAACCTGTCTAGTGGGACAGATTTAGGGAGAGTTAGAATCCAACTCCTAGCAGGCTCCTTTTTGTGATTTTTCCTTTATCCAAGTAATTCCTACACATAAAGTACAAAAACAAGAACTTGTGCACTCTTGCAACCATTAATAAGTTAGTTCCAAAATATGTTATAAAAAGATATGAAAGTGTATCAAACGCATAGCAATATCACACAAAACATGCATGGAGCAAGCAAAAATTATAGATACGTTTGGGACGTATCAGCCCTCATTGGTTACCCCAAGTGGAAGGTTTGAGATGAAGTGCAGCAGCAAGTTTCCCTCGGTGAAGATATCAAGGTTATCGAACCAGTAGGACTCAGGAGATACAAGTAGGTGGCAACGTCGCCAGAAATTGCTTCCTGACTAGGGTGTTATCGTGGACCTGCACACAGCAACAAATAACTTTGCTCCCAACGAGTACAGAGGAGTTGTCAATTCCTCCGGCAATGTCGTTTTTCAAAGGATCAACGCAAGAGATAAAAGGTGCAAAGGAAAGTAAAAGTTGTACGTAAATTGAGGGTATGAACAATAATGTGAAGATGGACCAGGGTCCCATGATTTTCACTAGTGATGTCTCTTTCCCAAAAGACGATAAAAGTGCTAGCGAGGTAAACAAATCACAGTTGGGCAATTGACAGGATTATGAAGGCACCACAATGCTAACTATGCTGCAAAGAAAGGAAGGGCTCAAAAGCAATGGGCAGTACGCAAAGGTAAGTAGACCGAAATCCATCTGCATCTACTACGAATCATCCACCTTGAGATATATATCCAGAACATCTCGCTGGTATTAAGTTGCGAAACCCACCCAAAGTGTAAACTCAAAGCAACAGACAACTGCATTAAAAGAACTTTGCGTAAAGTAAACAATCCTTGCACCCGCAGGTACAAGCACCGTTGTTTTATCCCTGGTGGCAACAGCACATCCCCTAGTCTCATGTTTTTGTCACTCAAGCTAGACATCAAGGGGCTGAACCCACAATCGAGCATAACGCTCTCTCTTGGAGTTGCAAATAAAATACTTGGACAAAGAAAATACCGCAACGGAGAACATGCAAGAATTTACTCAAGAACAAAATATAAAAGAGAAGAACCAAATATATTACTCATCACAATCTGAACATAGTCTCATAATTCATCAGATCCCAACAAACTCAGCATAGCAACAGCAGAAATTACATAGATGCCTCGATCATGTGAGGCAGCTCACGAGGACTCGAAAGTGGAAGCACAAAAGGGGAGAGATAGATCACATAGCTACTGGTCACGGACCCATGGTCCAAGGGAAACTACTCACGGTACATACAGGAGGCGTCCATGGCTATGGAGGGTCTCCCGGAGGGGGTAGCTTCTCCCGGCAGGGTGCCGGAGCAGCTTCTCCAGGCAGCCCCGATCTAGAAACGGCGGCGGCGGAACAGACGCGAGATCGCGAAAGAGGAGTCCGTCTTAGGGGTTTCCACCCCGAGGGGTAAATATAGGTGAAGGGGGCGTCGAGAGGGGCCACGAGGCAGCCAGGAGGGTGCCTGGCGGGGCCCAGGGTGGGGTCGCGCCACCTTCCCTACTGGCTGCCTGGTGGAGGCCCCCCTTCCCTCTCTTGGTGATTACGGAAGCTTCTGTTGCGCTGATTTTTTATATATTTTTCCCAGAATTTTTGGAGCACTTTTAATGGCCGGAAAACCCGAAATACAAAAACAGCAGAAAACAAAAACTGGCAACTGGGTGCACTAAGTTAATAGGTTAGTCCAGATAGGTTCAAAAGTGTATGAAAGTTCAAGCAAAACATGGCAAAGTCACACAAAACATGCATGGAGCAAGCAGAAATTATAGATACGTTTAGGACGTATCAACATCCCCAAGCTTAATTCCTGCTCGTCCTCTAGTAGGTAAATGATAACAAGCATAATTTCTGTGGTGACATGCCACACAACCATAAAAGGACTTTTAAGTAAAGAAATCAAAGCATGCAATTCAATTCAAGTCTTAACAAGCAAGAGTCTATATTAGCATTGCCACAAGTAACAAAAGAATAAAAGGTGCAAGAGCTCTCGCTGTCCGTGACTCGAATGTCTCCAGATGGTGTTTGCGTGCAAGCAAGGGATAGGGAAATACGAGAGAAAAAAATAAGGTTGTTGAGAACAACTATCTACTAAAGTTTCACACTTGGTCTCCTTTGGATTCTTATCTGGACTCGTCCCCAGACCACTAGCCAGGTACAAGTCAAACTGATCCACTCCCTTTCGATATTTTGAGCACTCATGCAATGGATGAGTGTGAGCAAGAAATTTGACACCTAAAAGGCGAAACAGAAAGAAGGTGGAGGAGGAAGACAAAAAGGTGTGAAAGGCTCACATCAATGAGGACAATCATAGGCGAGAGAAGGCCATATGATAGATATGATGTGAGGAGTAGGGATTGCCATACAACGGATGCACATGTAAGCTAAAAGCTCTCCATGGGAACTAGTGGGGGTGCATCTAACTTGCTTGCTCAAGAAGACCTAGAGCTCGTTTGAGGAGGCTCATCATTGGAATATACAAGCCAAGTTCTATAGTGTGAAGGGTCCCCACATAGCTATATGCATGATGATGATCTCTATGGAGTACAAGGGATAGAAGATGAAGTACTAGTGTGGATCTCTCAAAAGGAATAGTAGTATCCCCCCTTCTCTCTTTTTATTTGTTTCTCTTTTTCTCTCTTTTTTTATTCTTTTGGTGGCCTCAATGGCTCTTTCTATTTAACTCTCATTTGTGCTCTTTGGGATCTTTTGATTTTGTCCTCTTTGGGATATTTTCCTCACTTTAGGGGCAATAGTCTATACTTTACAAGAATATAGGAGATCTTTCACACTTTACAAAGGTACTCACATAAAGAAAATGTAACTATCATGATGCAAATGTATGCTTCTGCCAGGATAGCAGGATATGCAATGATACTAGCGCGTCATGTAGTAATGATTAGGGCAAGGCCCAACTAGCATGCGGATCATCGATCAAGCAAGTAGCATGCATGACATTAAGATCAAGTCATGAGAAGGTGGATGTTGCATGGCAATGTATCTCGGAAAGGCTATGGAAATGCCTTGTAGGTAGGTATGGTGGCTGTTTTGAGGAAAGATATAAGGAGGCTTATGATGACAGAGCGTATCGTGCCAAGGGTTTGGATGCACCGGCGAAGTATGCGCCAACTCTCGAGGTCAGAAAGGGCAATCCACGGTACCGAAGAGGCTAGAAAAAGTATAAGTGGGTGGAAGTGTCAACTTTACAATACTCACATTAGTACGAAGAACTCATGCACTTATTATCGGTAACTCTCAATCTAATCAGGAAGCTCACAAAGATACATGTACCCCGAGGAGGAGTGTATGGGGGTTTGGTTATCCTTGCGCATCCTCGACTCATGGTACATGAGTGTACTCTAATATTCGAACCCTCCAGAGGTTAGTGATCCATCTAGTAGCTAGAGTTCTCAACAGGGGTTTTTGGTTTTCGAAAAACACACGGATTTCCTACGACATCTATCACTAATAGGAAAGAGCTCTTGACACCATAAATTCAAACATTACTCTAGGCAATACCTCAAAACTATTGCAAGTTACTACTACAAAGAGAACAACAACTTTAACTACCTACTTTCAGTCAAGACACAGAACTCAGTGCAACAGGCAAACTCTCTAACAAGATAAAACATGCAACCTATATAAAGTTCAACCTAAGACAAAAGAAAAGCTCTAGAAAAACTAAAGCACTACAACTAAATAGAACAGCAGCTAAGAAAAGAAAAAGAACAGCTCACAGCTAAAAGAATAGGCATGCAAATCCTATGAGGAGTTCTAGTTCAAGCGGAGCGTGAATCTCTCCCACAAAAAAGAGTAAGTTGGGTCTAACTTGTTACTACATCAAACAAAGTAAAAGAAAACTAAAAACAAAACCTAAGAGAGAGACGCTCCAAGAATAGCACATAATGCATGAAGTGATAAAAATATAGTGCAACGAGAGACGAACTGATAATTGTTGATGAAGAAGGGGATGCACGGGGGAATCCCCAAGCTTAGACGCTTGAGTCTCCTTGAATATTTATTGGGGTTGCACATGGGCATCCCCAAGCTTAAGCGTTTGACACCCCTGAATCTTCTTTCATCATCCTCCATCGCGCACTTGAAAACTCCCTTCATACATAACTCATTGTAGGCTGATTAGAGAGGTTAGTACCCTAATAAAATAATTTTCCTCTTCTGCAAATAAAGATTTCCAGGAAGAGCTAATGTTTCCCAAGATTTCCAAAAGTTTTTTGCAAAGAAAAAGCAAGCTTAGGTTTGCAAAAGTGAAGAGAGACAAAACGTGGCAGAATCTGTGAAAAACAGAACAACAGATAGAAAAGAATTTTTAAGGGGTACTTCTGCAACTCAAATCAAAAAACTCAGAACATACTGAAGTTTCGTAATTGTATAGAGAACTCTGTGTAAAAAATTCAGCTAAAAAAAGATGAACTGGGATTTTTCGATGATTTTTCTAGTCACGAGGACAGAATCTGTTTTCTGGACAGCATGTCACAACTTTTACTTCCCTTGCCGTATGAGGCTAAACTTGGCACAAAGCTTGAAAAGTAAAGATACAATGATGTTTCTACAGTAGTAACAATCATCAAGACCACTTAGAACAGAAAAAAATCAAAAAAAAACCTAAATTCGTTGCGGGCTGCCTCCCGGAAGCGCTTCTTTAGAGCCATTAGCTAGGCTTAAAGCAGAAGATCAAAGTTCTCCAAAATCATCGGAAGGTTCACCAAGGATTTCAAAAGGTTTTTCAATAAGCTCATCCTTGTTCTTCCGAGGGAAGAGGTATGTACCTTTTGCCTTACCACGCAAACGTATTTGTCCTTTACCTATATCAATGAAGCCTTTCATGGCTCGGAGAAAGTCCCTTCCGAGCACTATATTTCCTTTGTTGGCCTTCATGATGGCAAAGTCAATCTCTACACTCCTTTTGAGAAACATGACCTGGACGTCTTTTAATCTTCCCTGGATCTCAGAAATATCACCATTAGAATGTTCATGGAAGGATGGAAAATTGTCCATGCTTGCAAGGTACAAAGAATCATAAATAAAACTTGGCATTATAGAAACTGTAGATCCAATGTCACAAAAAGCAAGCAAGTTTTGATTAGAGATAACAACCCTAACAAAAGGCTCCCAGTCATTTTCTATTTCCAAAATCTCCTCTCTAGGGGGATTTAAATTCTCTACTCCTTTTAAGTCTAGAGTATCAAGTCTCTTCTCAATAGTAGCAATTCTGTCCACAACAGTGTTAAGACCATCATTAACAACGTAACCAGATAAACCATGTATAATTTCAAGAGCTCTAGCTTCATCACACTCTAAAAAGTCTCCTTCAGCTATAAGATCAAGAGAGTTCTTACACCACTTAAAAAGGCCAAAGTAAAAATTTCTAAGCACAATTCTTATAGGTAACCAAGGCATATTTGCCTTATGTGCTTCAGAAATTTTGTCCCATGCCTTCTTCATATTCTCCCCGTTCCTTTGATGGAAATCCAAGACTTCGGATTCCCTCATAGTACCAACTCCTAACATACTTAACCACACAACAAGGGTAACATGTATTTTTGGTATTTTTGATTAAGGTCACAAAACTAAAAACTGAAAGGTAAACTAACAAGACTAAAAAGCAAAGGTAAAAGATAGTGTGCAACTCCCCTATCTTGTAGACTTGAGTCCCCGGCAACGGCGCCAGAAATTTGCTTGATGGCTTCTCGCCCCTCGTTGGTTACCCCAAGTGGAAGGTTTGAGATGCAGTGCAGCAGCAAGTTTCCCTCGGTGAAGATACCAAGGTTATCGAACCAGTAGGACTCAGAAGATACAAGTAGGTGGCAACGTCGCCAGAATATGCTTCCTGACTAGGGTGTTGTCGTGGACCTGCACACAGCAACAAATAACTTCGCCCCCAACGAGTACAGAGGAGTTTTCAATTCCTCCGGCCTTGTCGTTTTACAAAGGATCAACGCAAGAAATAAAAGGTGCAAAGGAAAGTAAAAGCTGAAAGTAAATTGAGGGTATGAACAATAATGTGAAGATGGACCAGGGTCCCGTGATTTTCACTAGTGATGTCTCTCTCCCAAAAGACGATAAAAGTGCTAGCGAGGTAAACAAATCACAGTTGGGCAATCGACAGGATTATCAAAGAAAGGAAGGGCTCAAAAGCAATGGGCAGTACGCAAAGGTAAGTAGACCAAAATCCATCTACATCTACTACGAATCATCCACCTTGAGATATCTATGCAGAACATCTCGCTGGTATTAAGTTGCGACTCCCACCCAAATTGTAAACTCAAAGCAACAGACAACTGCATTAAAAGAACTTTGCGTGAAGTAAACAATCCTTGCACCCGCAGGTACAAGCACCGTTGTTTTATCCCTGGTGGAAAAAACACATCCCCTAGTCTCATGTTTCTGTCACTCAAGCTAGACATCAAGGGGCTGAACCCACAATCGAGCATAACGCTCTCTCTTGGAGTTGCAAATAAAATACTCGGCCAAAGCAAATACCGCAACGGAGAACATGCAAGAATTTACTCAAGAACAAAATATAAAAGAGAAGAACCAAATATATTACTCATCACAATCTGAACATAGTCTCATAATCCATCAGATCCCAACAAACTCAGCATAGCAACAGCAGAAATTACATAGATGCCTCGATCATGTGAGACAGCTCATGAGGACTCGAAAGTGGAAGCACAAAAGGGGAGAGATAGATCACATAGCTACTGGTCACGGACCCATGGTCCAAGGGAAACTACTCACGGTACATACGGGAGGCGTCCATGGCTATGGAGGGTCTTTCGGAGGGGGTAGCTTCTCCCGGCAGGGTGCCGGAGCAGCCTTTCCAGGCAGCCCCGATCTAGAAACGGTGGCGGCGGCGGAACAGAGGCGAGATCGCGAAAGAGGTGTCCATCTTAGGGGATTCCATCTCGAGGGGTAAATATAGGCGAAGGGGAGCGTCGAGAGGGGCCACGAGGCAGTCAGGAGGGTGTCTGGCGCGGCCCAGGGTGGGCCCGCGCCACCTGCCCTCCTGGCTGCCTGGTGGTGGCCCCCCTTCCCTCTCTTGGTGATTCCGTAAGCTTCTGTTGCGCTGATTTTTTATATATTTTTTCCGGAATTTTTGGAGCACTTTTAATGGCCGGAAAACCTGAAATACAAAAACAGCAGAAAACAGAAACTGTCAACTGGGTGCACTGAGTTAATAGGTTAGTCCAAATAGGTTCAAAAGTGTATGAAAGTTCAAGAAAAACATGGCAAAGTCACACAAAACATGCATGGAGCAAGCAGAAATTATAGATACGTTTGGGACGTATCAAGTGGCACGATAAAAGAATTCTGAAACGTGAATTTAATGTTGGTGATAAAGTTTTGTTGTTTAGATCTCGTTTCAGGTTTTCTCCAATAAACTACTTTCCAAATGGGAAGGATCTTTTCATATCGAAGAAGTATATCGGTCTGGTGCAATCAAGACCAATAATTTCGAAGGCACCAAACCTCAAGTTGTGAATGGACAAAGACTCAAACATTATATGGAAGGTGATCCAATCAATGTGGATGCAAACATGATATATACAAAGACTCACGAAGAACATGTTGCAACCAGTTTCAGACTCCGGCAGGAGCAGAATAATAAAAGGTATGAATTATGGTAAGAAAACACCGCGAACGTAAATAAAAGTTTACTTTTCAAAGTTGTTGCAAAATTAGGAAAATTCCAAGCCCGAGTGGAGCCGAAGAGGAGCTCCAGAGGGCCCAGGAGGCCTCCTAGCGCGCCCCCCCTCCTGGCCGCGCCAGGCACCCTCCTGGTTCCCTGGACTCCGACTCCGACTCCACCTAGGCTTGAAACCTTCCTTCTGTTGCAAATTTTTTTGCTATATATTTGCCCGGATAGTCCCAGCACCGTATCTCGCGATTTCGTGTGTTTTCTTTCTCGGTCTGTTTCTGCCAGGGTGAAAATCTGTTGCTAGAGATGTCTTCTTGTGACTTGAGCGGAGAAGATTACATGGGCCGTCGTCTGCGACAACTCCAGCAAGACTACAATCAAAGGAAGTGCGTCGGATGGGCCACTGAAGAAGAAATTGCTGCAAGGCAAGCAGAGATGGAGCGCTCCGTGAGAAAAGAAGTCAAGATCATCACCGCCCAGCAGGAAGGAGGACCAAGCAACCCCATCATGGTGGGGGTTTTCCAACATCAGTATGACTTTTCTCTTAAGCTTTCAGTAACAACTCCTTCACTTGAGGATCCACAAAGTCCGTCCACCGTCTCTGAAGCTTATCGCGTCACCAACAAATTCTGTGAAGATTTCCATGTTCTAAAAGCGCAAGTGGAGATCTTGGAAGCTGAAAATCAATGTATGCGACGCATAATCAGAGACTTGAAGAACCAGAAGCAGGAAGATTGAGGAGTAAACCTCCTCGGGTAATGGCATCCCCTTAGCTTGTTCCGAGCTTGGGGGAGTGCCGGGTATCTTTATCTTTATCTTTGTCTTTAGGAGTCAAGTAGAGTCGTATCATGTCTAGGGAAGTTACTTTATGAAATAGGTGTTGCTTTGAGGTCTATCACTCCTTTTGTGGAGAGCTTTGTATCCGTGAGTGTGGGGTCGTCTATGAAGGAATATTAATGAGAAGTCTATTGGTTTCTTCGCTTTACTCGGTATTATCTTCACGCAATCGACATTATGAGCTGATTCTTATGGGGAGTATTGACCTTATATCAGGTATGGCTTCGAAAACTTTATTTAAATCTTGGCAAGTATAGCTTTGTTCATAACAACAAGCATGTTTTTCTCAAAGTAGCGACATAGCCAAAACCTTTGTGTTATTATGCTTGAAGTGTTATGTTGACAAGGAAGACAACTTGATGTTTCATGCTAGTTTTAATGTTTATGCTTTGTATTGCTTGCATCTAAGTTGTCATCAATTGTCTGGTCTATCAAAGCCTTGCTAGCCAAAACTCTGTACTAAGCGGAATTCTGCTTGTACTTCCATACCTTGAAACCAACATCTTCCACTTGAGTCCACCATACCTTCTTATTTGTGGTATTCCACTACCACTCCTAAAGTATATAATTTATTTGTTTCTCTAGATGCTCAAAATCTTCTGTTTTGTGCCACTGACTCAGCTCATGAGGAAGTGGTGGATAACCCATGATCTTCTTAATTTGGACAAGTTTTATCTTGGGATTGAATGCCTAATCTGCAAACCCCTAATACGAGAAGGGACTGGCATGAGTGCCCATCTCATAAAAGATAAATACTAACGCACAAGTTCATTCGCTCATTTATGAGTGATAAACAAAGGAATTTAAGGGGATGTGATCGTCCCCCATGGGAGCCGTTCCTCGAAACTTTTCCAAATCATGAAGTGAGTGAGTTATCTATCAGCAGTCGTTGACGGATCATGCACATCCCAAAGGCCTGTTTTTATTCTGTTTGATCTAGAGATGGCACATGAGTTTTCCCTGCTTACCCTTTTGCACGGGGTTTATCCTTTATTTTGTGCTAAGTCAGTCCTTCCTACTTCCTTCCTTCTCGAGAGAGAACATACACTTGATGTTAATAAAGATTCTTGCATACAAAGCTGCATTGAAAGTTAGCATGTTACATCTTTGTTGACATTATCTTTTGATAAGTGAGTTGTTTGCAAAAGCTTATGCTTAGTAAACATCTTCCTTTGTGTTAACATGTGCACTTATTGACTGATAACATGTTCTTTCCAAAGCTTCAACTGGTTCCATTATAAGTGAAAGAGCAAAAGTAAAATTTATTAGTTGTTCCTTGACCAAGGCTATGTTTGCCATGATTTGATGAGTTTTCCAGGTCCTACTTTGTTATAATTGTTACTACTTTCTCATAAGGACCTTATGAGTTGAGGTTGCTGTTGAGGATGCTTCATTTTGGTGAGAAATCTTGATGCATCTTGTCTGTATTCTTTTATCGACGCTTGACTCTCTAAACTTGTGGACAGGTTTACCGAGCTCAGCAATCGCTTGGGGACAAGCGAGGTCTAAGCTTGGGGGGGTTGATACGTCCAAAATGCATCACTATATTATATTGTAATTTCATCCTATTCATTGATATATTCCACTTTAAAGTATTGATTCTTATGTTGTTTTGGCTTGTTTTACACAGATTACAACTTTCCGGTACCGAAGCAGCAGAACCAGAATTCAGCGGTGAAAAGTGGACACCAAGTTGCTTAATCAGATCAAGTCCAAATGCGATGAAAATTTACGGGGAGTGTTTTTATGAAGCGGTGCCCCCTCTCGCCTATAAGATCCCCCTGGGCAGAAACCCTAAATAGAGAAGAGTTTCCAGGTTTTGCCGACGCCACGGGGCGGAAACCTACAGAGCAGAAAAGCCATCTCCGGCGGGCAGATTCCGCCGGGGAGATCACCTCCCGGAAGGGGAGATCGTCGCCATCATCATCATCATCGTCACGGGCATCATGGAGATCATCATCAACATCATCCCCAACATCAGCACCATCTCCATCTCCATCCCATCTCATCTCACAATTGCAACTTGTGTTGTAATCCGTACTATATATCCTCTCTACTCTGTTGGTGTTGAGTACTACTTTGTGGTGAATGCTATTGAGTTTTGTTGGAGAAATATCATTGTGTCCAGATTGTCTGCCACCCATCTATCACCTCTGATCATGATCTCTTTTATGTCTTGTGAGTAGTTACTTTAGTTCTTGAGAACATGGGAGAAGTCTAGTTGTTAGTAGTCATATCATGTTGAAGTGTTATGTGTTGTTTGATGCTTAAGTTGTGTTGTTATTTCTCTAGTGGTGTTATGTGAGTCGAACACTTAACACTTCACCTTTCATGGGCCTAGAGGAATACATTGTGCACAAAGGATGCTTATGGTGGGTTGCCGGAGTGACAGAAACCTGAACCCCAGTTCGCACACTTTTGCACAAGGGAGTTATGGATCCTTGATGGTAATGCTGTGGTTAGGCTTATGCCTTAATTACTACCTTGTATTTGCGGATGCTTGCAAGGTGTGTAATCATAAGAGTACACTTATCTTAGTCTAGAAGGTGTACTAGCATTGATCCACCCACCAACACTTATCAATACAATACATATTACTTGGCGGAGTATGGTGAAAGTAACTTGGCTATCTCTCCCATGTGTTCTCGAGAATGCTTTAGCTTTTATAAGTTTAGTTCCTAGGCATATCCTTGTGAAAGGATTGGGCCACTTGCCACTCCTCATTTACCCTGTTTACTTTGCTTGTCTTTTACTTTTCTGATGCTTAAACCAAAAACCCCTAAATATTTACCTTTGAGTGTGTGCAGCCTTTCCTTATCTAGTGTCACTTATCAACACCTTCTGCTCCTCGTTGGGTTCGACACTCTTATTTATCGAAAAGCTACAATTGATCCCCTAGACTTGTGGGTTATCAAGAATCGTTTATTGGTGCGGTTAACAGGGGAGGCAATCCCACTAAACCTATTAACTTCACCGCCATCATCTTGCAATAAGAACTTGCACAACATCTATTGTCCTACCGTCCCGCTACGAACGGGGCCAAAGGGAACTTACGGAGATTAACGTGCTCCTGTAAAAGAGCACCGGAACAAAGAATTAGCACTCTATGAACACATGTGATCCTCAAATTATAGCCCATCCCCTTTGGTGTCCCAAGCTGTCACCATTGGGATCGCTGGTTCCGGACTATAATAGGTGCATACAACCGTAGATAAGATCTAGAACAACAATTATAATCATGCAACCATAACGTGCTCCGATCTGAAATCATGCTACTCGTGCACTAGTAACAAGCATTAAGAACAACAAAATTGCAGCAACAATAATTCATAAACCTCTTAGGATTGAACAAGATAACAATTCATCGGATCCCAACAAACACAACACCTATTACATCATATGGATCTCAATCATGTGGGGCAGCTCATGAGAAATTTGTATTGAAGATCAAGGGGGAGAAGATACCAACAAGCTACTGCCTAGAACCCGTAGTCCAAGGAGGAACTACTCACGATCCATCATGGGGTGAAGAAGAGTTGATGAAGATGGCCCCGGGGGCCAAGGCCCTCTCCGGCAGGGTGCCGGAGCAGGATCCTGGTGACCCCCGAAGCTAGGTTTCGATGGCAGCGGATATCGGAAGAGCTTCTGGAGAAAAGGCTTGGATATCTCGGGTTTTTGCGTCACGGGAGATTTTATAGGCAAAGGGGGAGTCCGAGGCGGTGCCTAGGTCGCCCAGGCCGCCACCCCGCGCGGGTGGGCCCTGGCCGCGCCGGGAGGGCGCCTGGGGGCCTGGGGCCACCTCCTGGCTCCGTCCTCCGGTTGGAGGACACTTCCGATGTAGATATTTTTTGGGAATTTTCTGAGCAACTTCATTTTTGTACTTTTTTCTGCATTGCAAAGACAAAACAGACAGAAACTGGCACTGGGCTCTATATTAGTAGGTTAGTCCAATAAATGATTCAAAAGCATAGCAAAAAGATGTAGCAATGACACAAAAAGGGCATGGAACGAGCAAAAATTATAGATACGTTTGAGACGTATCAGCATCCCCAAGCTTAATTCCTTCTCATCCTCGAGTAGGTAAATGATAAAATGATAATTTTTGATGTGACATGCTACTTAGGAGTAAAGGAAATCAATCTAATGTAATAAAGATACATAAGCCAAAGACCAAGTGATATAAAGCAATAGTCTATAGTTGATATTAAGCAAGCAATGGAGAACATATAAACAATTGAGCTCTTGCTGTCCGTGAATAGAATGTCCCAGTCGGGGTCCCCGTGCCAAGAGTGGGGATGGTTTAGAGCATAAAAATACTGAATAGTTGTTGAGAAATCAATCTACTAAATTTCACACATGGTCCCTTTGGATCTTATTTTGACTCGTCCCCAGACCACTAGTCAGGTACCAGTCAAAATTGTCCTCTCCCTTTCGACTTTGAGCACTCATGCAATAGATGAGCGCGATCAAGATACGTTGGCACTTAGGATGGAAAATAGAATAAATGAGGGGGATAGGAAGTAAAATTTTGAGAAAGGCTCACACCAATGAGGACAATCATAGGCGGGAGAAAGCCAAATGATAGATATGGTGTGAGGAGTAGGGATTGCCATGCAACATGCGGATGCACAAGAGCTATAAGTGTATGAAAGCCCTCCAATGGAACTAGTGGGGGTGCATCCAACTTTCTTGCTCATGAAGACCTAGAGCTCTTTTGAGGAGGATCATCCTTGCAATATGCAAGCTAAGTTCTATAGTGTATAGATCCCCACATAGTTATATAAGAATGATATGAAAACTCTCTATGAAGCACGGGTGCTACTTTGAAGCACAAGTGTGGAATAAAGGATAGTAGTGCTGCCCCCTCTCTCTTTTTTATTATTTTTTTCTTTTTCACCTTTTTTTTTGTTTTTGGGTGGCCTCCATGGCTCTTTATTCTCTCTCTTTTTTTCGTCCACTTAGGGATCTTTTATTCCTTTCCTCACTGTAGGGGCAACACTCTATAAGAACATCAACACACTTTTATTTACTTACAACTCTGAATCAAAAAGTAATGACTCTATATGAATGCCCCTGCCAGTGTAGCAGCAAGGCAATATGACAATGAAGGATAAGTCATATGAACATGAAGAACGATGGATGTTGCATGGCAATATATCTCGGAAAGGCTATGGAAATGCCTTGATAGGTAGGTATGGTGGATGTTTTGAGGAAGATATAAGGAGGTTTATGTATGACAGAGCGTATCATGCCAAGGGTTTGGATGCACCGGCGAAGTTTGCACCATCTCCCACGAGAAGGATGCACGATACCGAAGAGGCTGGCAAAATATGGGAAGGTGGAAGTGCCAACAATCGAATACTCGCATTAGTCCGAAGAACTCATGCACTTATTATCAGTAAATCTCTATCTAGTCAGGAGATTCACAAAGAGACAAGTACCCCGAGGAGGATTGTATGGGGGTTTGGTTATCCTTGCGCATCCTCGACCCATGGTACGTGGGGGTACTCTATATATTCCAACCCCGCAGAGATTATTGATCCTTTTAGTAGCTAGAGTTCTCAACTATTTTTTTGTAGTTTTCGAAAATCAGGCACGGTTAGCCAAGATGCGACACCTATCACTAATGAGCGCAAGCTCAATTGCATAAACATTCATCATTACTCAATCAATACCTCAAAACTATTGCAAGATATCCTAAGCTAGACCTAGTGATCTAGATTACCTATACACCACATATAAAACATACCATGAGACATATAAACCATTGCAACAGAAATAACTCTCTAAACAAATATAAGTGAAGCACGAGAGTTCTATACTTTCTACAAAAGAAATTAAATGCTCTCAAACAAGATCTAAGTGAAGAACAAGAGCAAGCAAAACAGGCAGTAGATAAATTTAACACTCAACATATATAAGTGAAGCTCCAGAGTGTTCTATGATAAAGTGGAGCGTGTATCTCTCCCAATTAAGCATGGTAGGGTCCGACATTGTAATGAACATCAAGCAAAGCTAAAGAAAACTAAAAATGAAAGAAAGAGCAAAACGCTCCAACATAGCACATAACGCATGAAGTGATAAAAATATAGTGAAACGAAAGATGAACTGATAATTGTTGATGGAGAAGGGGATGCACGGGGGCATCCCCAAGCTTAGACGCTTGAGTCTTCTTGAATATTTCTTGGGGATGCATGGGGGCATCCCCAAGCTTGAGCGTTTGACACTCCTGAATCTTCTTTTATCATCTTCCCTCGCACACTTGAAAACTCCCTTCATACATAACTCATCATAATCTGATTAGAGAGGTTAGTACCCATAATAAAATAAAAAAATTCTCTACTGGAAATAAGGATATTCTTTAAGAGCTACTATTTATAAAGATTGCCAAAAAGTTTTTACAAAGAAAAAGCAACCTTGAGGTTTACAAAACGAAGAAAAGGCAAAACAGGACAGGATCTGTGAAAAACAGACCAGCAGGTAGTAAAGAATTTTATAGGGATACTTATGCAACTAATCTAAAAAAACTCAGAACATAAAAAAGTTCCATGATTTAATAGAGCACGCTGTGTAAAAATTTCAGCTCAAAAAGATGAACTGGGATTTTTCTTTGATTTTTCCCGTCACGAGGACAGAATCTGTTTTCTGGACAGCATGTCACAACTTTCACTTCCCTTGTCATATGAGGCTATAAATGGCACAAAGATTGAAAAGTAAAGATAAAATGATGTTGATACAGTAGTAACAACATCAAGACCACTAAAAACAGAAGGAAAAAAAAGTAAAACCTAAATTCGTTGCGGGCTGCCTCCCGAAAGCGCTTCTTTAAAGCCATTAGCTAGGCATGAGTGTAACGATGCTCGCAAAAGAATAAAAAGTTGAAGCACAAAAGAGAGCATCAAGGGAGAAAATATAAATCACATGTAAGTCTAACATGCTTCCTATGCATGGGCATCTTGTAAGAAAAAAAATAACCGAAGCACAAAATATCACGCGTAGGAAGGTAAAACAAGAGCACCTTCAAGATTTTCAACATGGAGAGAGGTATTTTCCTAACATGAAAAATTCTACAACCAAATTTTCCTCTCTCATAATAAATTTCAGTAGCATCATGAACAAACTCAATAATATAATCATCACACAAAGCATGCTTGTCATGATCTACTAGCACATAATCATATAAACTTTCTAAGCATAACTCCTCATTATCAAGAACATTCATAGTAGGCAAAAATAGAGGGTTATCATAAGACTTATCAAAATAGCAAGGGCTATCATAAATAACAGTAGAAAAATCATCCTTGCAACTCTCATTCATAGAGGCATCATGGCCACAAGCATCAATTTCATCAAAAAGGGATATTTCAAAAGATTCAATAGGATCATAGCAATCAATATAGCATTCAGCCTCCTTAGGTAAGCATGGAGGGCAATGATATAAAGTAAGAGTCAAAGAGTTACTCTCATTAGTTGGTAGAGATGGGTAGCTACTCCATTCTTCCTCCTTTTGTTCGTCACTCTCCTCCTCTTTTTCATCCAATGAGCTTTCAGTTTCACCAATTTCTTCTGTAGAGTCCTGCAAAGCATTAGTCTCTTCCTCTTGTGGAGAGAACCTTTTGAGATAGTTAGTAATATAAGCATTATTAAAATTATCAAAGCACTATTTAAGTATATCAAGACTCTCAGATTTGTAAGGGGCATCTTCAATATTTTCAACAAAGGAAGCAATTTCACAGGCACCCTTAAAAACAAAAAAATCTTCTATTTGTGCTACATCAAAGAAATCATAATTTTCCCTAGTATAAGATACCATGGTTTCATTATCATTACACCAACATTGGAAGGGAAGGTGTTTAAAGGGCAAGCAACAACAAGATTCATCACAACAATAAGATATATCATAATCAGAGCATAAGTTTCTAGAATATCTATTAACTTGAGATATAATTTTCCATATAAATTTTCCTTTTTCAGACAAGCGGTATTCCTTATAAATTTTTTGTTGATCCTCCGTGAATAGACCTTGCCAATAAGATCTAGTTTCAAAGAATTTAACCATTGTAAGCAAACAGAGTAATAAGACAAAGTGTACTTATCAAGTGAACTTATAAGTAGAGCTATGGTCCTCGGCAACGGCGCCAGAAAACAGCCTTGATAACCCACAACTACAGGGGATCGAGATAGTCTTCGCGGGTAAGAATAACCCAATTTATAGATTCGACACAAGGGGAGCCAAAGAATACTTATAAGCCTTAGAAGTTGAGTTGTCAATTCAACCACACCTGAAAAAGCACTAGACAATATATTTAGTAGCAACGATGTGTTGACGGGTGTAGTCTTAGAGACTTCCCCAATCACCAACACCACAAAGTAGTAACAAAGTATTAGCAGCAGTGATGAGAGCAATAGTAACAACGAAGGCAATAAAGATGAAAGATGGACCGGGGTTCAAGGTTTCACTAGTGGTAACTCTCCAAGAAAAAAGGCAGGTGATGGGTGAACAAATTACAGTTGGGAAATTGACAAAATTGCACAAACTCTAGCCAAACAAACTAGAGCAATCCTAATCTAAGAACCAAACGTAGGCATGTGTTCCGTATGTAGTTGTATGTGCTTGCAATAAGAACTTGCACAACATCTATTGTCCTACCGTCCCGCTACGAACGGGGCCAAAGGGAACTTACGGAGATTAAGGTGCTCCTGTCAAAGAGCACCGGAACAAAGCATTAGCACTCTATGAACACATGTGATCCTCAAATTATAGCCCATCCCCTTTGGTGTCCCAAGATGTCACCATTGGGATCGCCGATTCCGGAGTATAATAGGTGCATACAACCGTAGATAAGATCTAGAACAACAATTATAATCATGCAACCATAAAATGCTCTGATCTGAAATCATGCTACTCGTGCACTAGTAACAAGCATTAAGAACAACAAAATTGCAGCAACAATAATTCATAAACCTCTTAGGACTGAACAAGATAACAATTCATCGGATCCCAACAAACACAACACCTATTACATCATATGGATCTCAATCATGTGGGGCAGCTCATGAGAACTTTGTATTGAAGATCAAGGGGGAGAAGATACCAACAAGCTACTGCCAAGAACCCGTAGTCCAAGGAGGAACTACTCACGATCCATCATGGGGTGAAGAAGAGTTGATGAAGATGGCTCCGGTGGCCAAGGCCCTCTCCGGCAGGGTGCCGGAGCAGGATCCTGGTGACCCCCGAAGCTAGGTTTCGATGGCGGCGGAGATCGGGAGCGCTTCTGGAGAAAAGGCTTGGATTTCTCGGGTTTCTGCGTCACGGGAGATTTTATAGGCAAAGGGGGAGTCTGAGGCGGTGCCCAGGTCGCCCAGGCGGCCACCCCGCGCGGGTGGGCCCTGGCCGCGTCGGGAGGGCTCCTGGGGGCCTGGGGCCACCTCCTAGATCCATCCTCCGACTGGAGGACTCTTCCGATGTAGATATTTTTTGGTAATTTTTTGGGAATTTTCTGAGCAACTTCATTTTTGGACTTTTTTCTACATTGCAAAGACAAAACAGACAGAAACTGGCACTGGGCTCTATATTAGTAGGTTAGTCCAATAAATGATTCAAAAGCATAGAAAAAAGATGTAGCAATGACACAAAAAGGGCATGGAACGAGCCAAAATTATAGAGACGTTTGAGATGTATCAGTGAGGCTCGGGGGAAAAGATAGTATGAGTGGGAGAGTTTTCCAGCTCATATTCCTCATCATGGACACGAGGAGTACCATGATCCTCAATATCAACGTCCATGTCTTCAATCTCAGTGATGATTGGTGGGGGTGGACACTGAGGTGTTGGAACAGTGGGTGTAGCAGCAACTGAGACCAGTTCCTTTGATGGTGGGGTGAAGACGATGATGCTGCGCTGAGTATTTGTAGGAGGAGTGGAGGCATCAGTGGAGTGAGCTGTGGTATCAGCGTACCTTGATGACGGAAGAGCCGACGAGAGTGGTGTAGCATCAATTGACTCCTCAACTGTGGCTTCCAGTGAGGGCTTCTTCGCAGCAGGTGGAGTGGAGGGTGGGGCATCGGGCATGCGCTTGAGGCCTTTGGTGGGATCCACAGGCATTGTATCAGTAGGGGCTGAGGCAGCTGGCTGCCGAAGCTTCATATTTTTTTGCATCTGCTGAGACATCTGTTCCTTGGATTTGCCGATGTAGGCACAGTTGGCGGCATACTCAGTGTTGAGGCGATGAACCTCACATTGATGCTCGATGAACTCCTGAGGAGTAACATCCGTGACAGGTTTCTTTTTAAATTCACTGTGGACTTTCTTCAGTTGAGCCTTCAGTTGTTTCTGAAGATCGCGTTGATGTATCTCATTGATGAGGAACTGTTGAATGTAGAACTTGATGTCTTTAGGTATGTCCAAATCATCAAGAGGAGTATCGGGCTTGACAGACCAAATTTCAATGTACTCCAAGATCTTCTTGGGATCAAGGAGAAGTGGGATTTCAGAACCCGTTGCCTCAGCTTTGCGCCTGGCTGCAGCACGCACATACTCAATCTTTTGTTCTTCAGTGGATACGAAGCCGGCCAAATCTTCAAATTCATCTTCATCATCAGAACTCTGAGGAGTATGATGAATAGCACCTCGCATAGCAGTTTTCTTTGGTGAGGGTCGGGGGCCGCGTTGAAGAACAGTTTTGGTCTTCAGCTGAGGCAGAGGTATTGTGGTTGAGGCCTCAGGAGCACTGCCAGACTCATCAGTGCGAATTCTTGATGCAGGGGAAGCACCTTCCGTGCATTGACATGAGGAACCTGGAACATGAGGCTTAGCTGAGGACTTCTGTGAGGGCTTGATGCCAGGAGCTTTTCTGCGATGCTGAGCCGGAGGTTGTGGCTTTGGTTGAGGATGAGGTGGAATCTGCATTTAGGCAGCCAAGTCACGGGCCAGATCACGAGTGAGATGAGCCGTTCGCTTGAGATAACGCTGATAAGCCTCAGGGAAATCATTACGGGTCTTCATGGTTGAAGGATGAGGAACAACACCCGGTGCAGGAGGAGGACGAGCCTTGATGCTCAAAGTCTTTAGGGGTGGATTGACTGCGAATGATTCCTCATGCTCAGGATTGATCCATTCATAGGTTGCCCATCGTTTAGCCCATTCCCGCGTGATTTTCTGAACCCTTTTCTTTCGATCACCCGCAGTTTCACGTTCGGGAGTCTTCAGCTTCTCATAGAGCTCAGGAGGCAAGTCTTTAGCAGTATCAGTGAGCTTACGACGAGGAGCCATTTTCTTTAGTGGTGGAGACTGAGGAATGGTACGATCGAGCTGAGCTGCAAATGAAGTGAGACTATGATAACCATACTATTTCTCAGCAGACATGTACCTGTGACAGAATTAAGTTGCGAGGGAAGTGGGGTACGGTTATATGCGTTCATGAGGAATAGGCTGAGGAAATCAAAATAATGAGGCATAGGTATAGGTCTCAGAAAGCTAGCAATATTGTTGGGAATGGAGTGGCATGAAGAAACGTGAGGGTTATTGAAGACACAATAGTACTGAGGAATAAGCAACTGAGGCATAAGTGTACCAGGATTGAGGCAAATGCTGAGGAACCATGAGTCAGTCTTCCCCGGCGACGGCGAACTCTGGCGACGTTAGCACGAGAGCTTGAGGAGCTCAAGGGCGGCGGCGCGAGAGGGAGAGGAGAGGTGGGGGGAAATGACCGTGGGGTGGATGGCTATTTATAGAGGGGTGAAAGCTGAGGGGTTGCGATATTTGTGGACAAGATTGCCCCTGATGGTTGGGATCCTCAGTGGTTATCATAATAGCGGATAAGCACGACGTGCCGTAAAATCGCAACAAATTAAAGAAAATCGTAACTGATAATCCTCAATTTTGGGAACCTGAGGACAAAATCTGAGGATGAAGACAAATGTTCTCAGGCTGAGGAATGCATGATTTACAAACGAACACATATGAGATAGAAAGAATGGATAAGTGAGCACAGAGGGACGGGTCCTATCAGTTCACCTAGATGAAGAAGCAAATGCTGAGGAACAATAACTATAGGTGTACGCTATTGAGGACAAACACGGTAATCATCAGGATGAAGACTTCAACTGAGGAAACTGAGGATCAACAGATCCTGAGGAATTTGGGCAGTGGCGCTACCCACCTTATAGGGAATGAGACACTTGATACCATACAATTGTCGTATGGATCTTGAGTCAATTCCACGTTAATTTCTTCACACTTAGCAAGGTAGTTCCTCATGAATTGAGGAGTACGACGCATCGTGTGTTGTACATCAGGATTCTTCAATATTGCTTAAGAGTTAGGATGTGTGTCCATTCATTGTACGTTTGAGGAATCTAAGATATTTAGCTCACACCTCAGAGTGCTAATACGCTTTTCATCCAAAGCCTTAGTGAATATATCAGCCAGTTGATCTTCAGTCTTCACGTGGCTGATGACGATGTCTTCCTTCAATACATGATCCCGAAGAAAGTGATATCAAATCTCAATGTGCTTCATCCTCGAGTGTTGTACTGGATTCTGAGAAATCTTGATGGCTCTCTCATTGTCACATATAAGTGGTACTTTCTTCAGGTTGATGTCCTAGTCCTTCAGTGTTTGCTTCATCCAAAGAAGTTGTGAGCATCTTGCACCAGCAGCAATGTATTCAGCTTCAGCAGTGGAGAGGGAGACACAGTTCTGCTTCTTCGATGACCAACACACCAGAGAGCGTCCGAGGAAATGATATGTTCCTGAGGTAGACTTCCGATCCACTCGATCTCCAGCATAGTCTGAGTCTGAGTACCCAACGAGATCCAGTTGTGTGCCTTTTGGATACCATAAGCCTAGCGACGGGGTGTGAGCCAAATATCGAAGAATTTGTTTCACCGCTTGGTGATGAGATTCCTTAGGTGCCGCTTGGAATCGGGCACACATGCAAACGCTCAACATTATATCAGGCCTAGATGCACATAGATATAGAAGAGAACCTATCATGGAGCGGTATAGCTTTTGATCGTAGTCCTTGCCATTTTCATCAGGGCCAAGTTGCCCATTTGTAGGCATCGGTGTCTTTATACCCTTGCAGTCTTGCATCCCGAATTTCATCAGGCACTCCTTGAGGTACTTCTCCTGAGAGATGAAGATGACGTGGCGTTGTTGACGAATTTGAAGCCCTAAAAATAAATTCAGTTCACCCATCATGGACATCTGATATTTTTCACTCATCAAGAATGCAAATTCTTCACTGTATTTCTTGTTAGTGCATCCAAATATAATGTCATCCACATAGATTTGACATATGAATAATGCATCATCATATCGTTTTGTGAAAAGAGTTGGATCGAGGGAACCAAATTTGGGGCTTGCTTCAGTCCATATACGGCTTTCTTCAGTCTATACACCATATCAGGTTTCTTCGCATCTTCAAAACCTAGGGGTTGAGCAACATATACTTCTTCCTCGATATTACCATTGAGGAATGCACTTTTCACATCCATTTGATATAACTTGATATTATGATGGTTAGCGAATGCAAGCACGAATGGACTCAAGTCTAGCAACAGGAGCGATGGTTTCACCGAAGTCGATCCCCTCGACTTGTGTGTATCCTTGTGCTACGAGACAAGCTTTGTTTCTGATGACTTGTCCATCTTCATCGAGTTTGTTGCGGTAGATCCACTTCGTGCCGATGACATTATGAACTCGAGGATCAGGTCGTTTGACTAATTCCCAAACATCATTCAGTTTGAACTGAAGAAGTTCGTCTTGCATCGCCTGAATCCATTCCGCTTCTTGGAATGCCTCAGTGACTTTGGTGGGCTCTGAAATTGATACAAACGATAAATGCCCACAAAAGTTAGCTATACGATTAGCTCTTGCACGAGTGAGAGGACCTGGTAGATTGACTTCGGCGAGGATTCTGTCCACTTGAACTTCATTCGCCACGCGAGGAAGACGAGGAAGATGATATTGAGGTGCACCTTCTTCACTGTTATCAGATTCATTTGCATCTGCTTCAGGTGCTTCAGGAGCTTCAGGGGTCTTAGGAGCCTCAGGATCATGATCATCATCAGGATTATTTGCATCAGGATTTGGATGTTCTTCAGGAGCAGGAGGTATGTGCGTTTCTTTAGGATGATCCACAGGAATGATATCACCAGCACCCATCTTCTTGATCTGTTCTTCAGGTGGGGCTTCATCTAGATCAGGTGGCAGGTGCTCTCTTTGCGAGCCGTCAGATTCATCAAACCGCACATCTACAGTCTCAACAATTTTATGATGACTGATATTGTAGACTCTGCAGGTGTGCGAGTTGATACCATAACCAAGCATGAAACCCTCACATGCTTTGGGAGCAAACTTGGACTGGTGATGAGGATCACGAATCCAGCAAGGTGCACCGAATACTTTGAAGTAACTCACATTGGGTTTCTTACCGACCATTAGCTTATATGATGTTTTATTGAAGAACTTGTGAAGATACACTCGATTGACAATGTGGCATGCAGTGTTGATTGCTTCAGCCCACCACATGAGTGGAGTGTTGTACTCAGCCAGCATCGTGCGAGCCATCTCGATGAGGGTTTGGTTCTTCCTCTCAACAACTCCATTTTGCTAAGGAGTGTAGGGCGCAGAGAATTCATGAGTGATTCCCAAGTCGTCAAGGAATTCTTCCACGCCGATGTTCTTGAACTCAGTGCCATTGTTGCTTCGAATGTGCTTGATCTTCAGGTTGTAGTTGTTCATGACACGCTGGGCGAAGCGCTTGAAGATTGCTGGGGTTTCTGAATATAGAGAAGAAAATGCACCCAAGTGTATCGTGAGAAGTCATCAACAATAACAAGACCATACATACTACCTCCAAAGCTTGAATACTTTGGAGGACCGAATAGATCCATGTGAAGCAATTCCAGAGGTCTTGTAGTTGTCATGATAGTCTTCGCTGGATGCTTGGCCTTGGTCATTTTTCCAGCTTCACACGCACCACACAGCCGGTCCTTTCAGAATCTGATTTCCTCAATCCTGAGGACATGTTTCTTCAGCACCATCTTCTGGAGATTCCTCATTCCGGCGTGGACGAGTCTTCGATGCCATAGCCAGCACTCTGAGGCTCGTGCCATGAGGCATGTAGCAACCTGAGGACCTTCATAAAAATCTACAATATACAGATCACCTTTCCTAACTCTACTGAAGACAATGGAGTTATCGCCAACCATATAGACTACACAACCATATTTTCCGAAGAGAACAACGAGATCAAGATCACATAGCATAGAGACAGACATCAAGTTGTATCCGAGGGATTCAACAAGCATGACTTTGTCAATGTGTTGGTCTCGAGAGATAGCAACTCTGCCGAGACCCAATACCTTACTTTTACCTTTATCGGCGAAGGTGATGGTTTTCTTTGAAGATGGACTCGGTGATGATTCCATAAGAAGGCTTCTGTCACCAGTCATGTGATTTGTGCATCCACTGTCCATCACCCATTCAGTCTTTCCCTGCAAAGGAATTAGTATCTCATACAGCAAGTTATGAGCCAGTCTCAGTTTGAAGAATTTATGGTTCCTCAGAATTAATTCCTCGGGATGTTCCTCAGGATTGATTCTATGAAACCAAACAATATAAATATCCTTCAACTGACTCAAATGATGTTGTCCTGGGCATATGATCTTCAGAATTTATGACTGCCACGGGACATGTCCCTGCAAAGATTATCAGTTCTTCTTTACCACCCACATCTTAATGGATGGTTTTGAAGTATATGAGGACTGATGAGAGCGATAAGACCTAATGGGACGTGAGATGGTGGTATCAGGATAAACAAATGAATAAGCATTCTTATGAGGGGCTTCCCTGTGAACAAAATGGTTAGCTGATACATAATGATAATCATTTCCATTTGGGGTATCGTCCTCAGATGATACCCTCAGCTCATTTGCATCTGCATTCACAGGAAGGTTAGTTATGAGGTCCTTCTGAACCCAGATCTGCTTGAATGGAGGAACGTTCCTGCAGTTAGTTCCGATGTATCTGGCGAATACCTCACCATTAACATCCTTAAACAGTTTATAGTTTGAGTCAAAAGACTCAATCACCACATCTGAGGAAACAGTATCATAACCAGATAGAGTGTAGGGATCAGGAGGAGGCATTTTTGCCCGAACCCAAGTGGTCTTTGGGTATTGTTCAGGTTTCCAGTAAGACCCATCAGGGTTGAGTTTCCGAGTGAATGCGACACCTTCTTTCCTCGGATTCCTGATGAGAATATGTTTCTTGAGGATGTCACAAAGAATTTCATGCCCTTTCATACTCTTTAACATACCGGTTTCCGGTAGACTCTTCAACCTAGAATTTTCTTCAACAATGTCTATGGTATCCTCAGATGAGGGGTTAGATACCACAGAAGCAATAGAAATAACAGAGTCTGAAGACATTGAAGAACTAGGCACAGAATTAATACGGTAATGTTCAATGCATTTCAAACAGGGAGGATTAAATCCTTCTTGTGGCATGATGATCTGTTGGGAGAGGAGTGAATCGTTTTCTTTCCTTAGATCGTCATGAGACATCCTCACGCGCTCAAATTCTTGCTTCCTCATGAGGAACTCATGAGCCAGCTTCTCATGATCGGTGAGGAGTGACTCATGGCGACTGAACAAGTCATCAAACTTTGACTGAAGAATTTTTGATTCATCAGTCAATTTTTTAGTCTTCGTCATTTCCTCAACCAACATATTATCACTCTTGTTTAGTGAGGTCTGAATCTTTTCAAGTGCACGTTGTTGCTTAGATGCAAGTTTAGCAAGTTTAGCATAGTTTTCATCAGGTTCTTCATCAGAGGGATCATCCAATGATGAGTAAATAGATACCTTGGAGGACTTAGCCATGAAGCAGAAGGAAGGGGTGGTGTCTTCAGCTTCATCAACACACGACGGATCAGATTCCTCTGTGCTGAAGATTGACTTGGAGACAAGCGACGTGGCAAGAGCCAGACCAGCCACACCCTCAGATTCTTTAGATTCATCTTCCTCAGCATCAGGATCGGAACCAGATTCTTCAGAGTCCAATTCTTTGCCGAGATATGCGCGAGCCTTACGGGAGTTGTTGTTCATGTATCCAGCAGACTTTGAGGATCGTGAGGATTTCTTCTTTGTCTTTTCATCAGAATTGTCATCTTTCCCTTTCTTATTCTTCTTCAGTTTAGCTTCCTTTTCCCGTAGAGGACACTCGGCGATCTAATTCCCAGGTTTCTTGCATTTGTGGCAGACTCTCTTTCTTGTCTCAACAGAGTCATCATCTTTGCTTTTTCTTGAGAAGGATCTTGAGGAATTTCCGAAGCGATTCTTCTTCGTGAATCTTTGGAACTTTCTGGTGAGGAGAGCAAGTTCCCGGCTGAGGGTTTCAGGATCATCAGAATCAGCCTCAGACTCTTCATCAGAGAACACTTTTCGTGCCTTAGTTTTTAGCGCACGGACTTTAGGCGTGGAGCTGTACAAGTCTCGTTTTTCAGAGAGCTTCAGTTCATGAGCATTGAGGCGCTCGAGAATGCCAGTAGGATCCAGAGTCTTGAAGTCAGGACTTTCTTGAATCGTCAGCGATAGGAACTCAAATGAGTCATCCAGTGACCTCAGTAATTTCTTCACCACCTCATGATCTGTGATATCAGCGGCACCCAGTGCTTGAAGTTCATTGGATATGTCAGTGAGTCTGTCAAAGGTTTGATGCACATGCTCGTTGTCTAGCCTCTTGATCCTGTTGAAGAGACCGCAAAGTGTATCAACTCGAGAGTCTCGTTGAGCAGAGACTCCTTCATTAACTTTTGACAGTCTTGTCCATATCTTCTCTGCAGTATCCAGACCACTGATACGGTTGAACTGAGCCTTGTTGAGGTGACCACCAATAATGCTTCGAGATTTTTCATCAAGCTGCCAGTTCTTCTTGACAACTTCAGGAGCAGTCAACAAAGTAGCTTCAGGAATGCCTTGATCAACAATATCCCACAGATCCTTGTCAATGGCTTCAAGATGCATCCTCATCTTGTTCTTCCGGTACGGGTAGTCTGTCCCGTCGAAGATGGGGCAGTTTGAGGCAACGCTCATTGTACCTGAGGTCGACATAACTAAAACTCCAGGTGGTTAAACCGAATCACACAGAACAAGGGAGTACCTCGCTCTGATACCAATTGAAAGTGCAATATATCGACCAGAGGGGATGAATGGGAGATTTGCAATTATCTAGAGGAATTTCAATTTCCTCAGGACTGAGGCAATACGAAATTGATGAAGTTAAAACCCGAGGAAGAGCAGATGTGATACAAAAGAGATGGCGTGAATGTAAATCAACCTATTGCCAAGCTTTTAAATAGCGGATAGCGGGGTGATAGCGGATTGAGGTTTTCGTAGCGGAAAGCGGATAGCGGGTGATATTGCGGACGCTATGTCCTCATAGAGGATTTGTAAAAGCACTTGAAATTTGGAGTTTATTATGTATATTTCTAAGCATTGACAACATATATGAATTTTGATTTGAACAAACAACATTTATAAAACATATAGAATATAACTCTACCATTTGGACAATATTCAATTATGCAACCAACCAACTATGCAAACAAAAGCTATCAATTTGATACAACAGAAGTACAGAACCATGCAACCAGCCAACCATAAAACAAGAAACTGTCAATTTTATAGGCGTTCATAATTAAATAAATAAGTTCACACTTCTACACTACAAGTCTGCAACCATAAGCCAATAATATCACAAATTTAAAAAGACATGAGTCCGTGACCATCAGGCATCAGTACTGCCTTGCCATCTCTCCATCACAGAATTTAAAACACAACATCAGTACATGATAAGTAGACAAAGTTCAAAAATCACAACACGACACATTTAGTCCATCATGCAAAATAAAACACATCGATGCTAGATCAATAAGATGAATGAGTCATTCGCCATCTTCATCCTCTTCTCCATCCAGATCCATGTCTACTTCTTGGTCTTCTTCAACATTGTCTTCCTCAACTTCTTGGTTATCCTACTCTTCTTCTATTTCCTCTTCTTCTGCTACTTCCTCCTCTTCCTCCTCTTCTTCAGCATCAACAGTAGCACAAGCTCTTTTTCCTCTGGTTCGTGAAGCTACAAATTGTTGTTTCCTTTTTAAATTAATGGCAATTTCAGCTTCATCTTCGGATGGCTCATCATCTTGTAGGATTTCTTCATCCAACATCCACTCATTTGGCGACTCATCCTCAATGTACTTTGCAACCAGTGGATCCCTTTCCCTCTCAGAGTACTTCGAGTCCAGCCTCTTGTTGAACATCACATACACAATATCATTCAACTTCTTTGTACCTAGCCTGGTTCTCTTCTTTGAATGTACCTAAAACATAATTTCAATAGTACATTTCAGTTGCTAATTCACATGATGGAGAGAAAACATGGTAGTAAGCTAATCATTTGAGGAACTGTTAAATGAGGGCTATTACTTACCCTCTCAAATGTAGACCAATTTCTTTCACATGCCGAAGAACTACAAGTTAATCTCAAGATTCTAATAGCCATCTTTTTCAAGTCCTTGGCACATGCTCCATGCACAGTCCACCATCTTGCTGCAAGCAAGTCAAGAAATAAATAAGTACAACACTACCAGGTTGCAACATTCATCAAAAATAATTCACAAAGTCTAGTGTTCTTACCGGGGTTGATTGTTGTCGCTTTGCGTTGTCTAACGGCCATATCAGTTCCAAATGAATCTATGGCTTCCGTGTAATAACTAAGCTGGGAGACAATATTATCTTGCACCTCTATGTCATTTTTATACATAATAGATGCACACTCTATGACTGCTTAAAGGAAATCTTCTTCAGCCATTTCATTCTTTCTATCATAGTAGAAGAAAGGGTTCAAAAAACACCCAGCTTTTTGCAATGCCATTTTCATCTTGTTATCCCACCTTCTATCTATGATCTCCCAAATAGGACCATATTTTTTATCATCATGGTTGACACATGCTGCTATTTCTTGCTTTGCTTGCAAAAGATCACCATATAAAAAGCCCATGGCTGGAGTGTCTCCATCAACCCTCCTAAGTACATTTGCAAGTGGCTCAAAATAATTCACTAGTAGGTTGATCTTAGCCCAAAACTTATTGTTCATTACCAGGTTGTACACACGTTTTCCCAATTGCTTCTTAGCATAAGTACTACCATCCCAATCATTTGACGCAAACATTAGATTCAATTCCTTTCTCTTTCCATACAAACTCTTCAAATTCAAGTAATGACTTGCAAATCTAGGAGCGCCAGCTCTAACTAAATCACCTTTGGTATACTTGCGAAGAATGGCCAACAATCTAGTGTGTGCATAGAAGAAATTGGTGATTGTCTTTCCATTGGTAATTGTTGAACTAACCATGGGTATATTACCAATATCTTGCAGCATTAAATTTATTGTGTGGGCTGCACATGAGGTCCAGAATATCTGAGGGTGCTTCTGCTTAAGTAACTTGGACGCTGCAATGTTGTTGGATGCATTGTCCGTGACCACTTGCACAACCTTTTCAGCACCAATTTCAGAAATGCAAGTCATCACCAAGCTGAAGATATACTTAGCATCGTGAACATCTATTGAAGCTTCAATTGCACGAAGGAAACACACACCTCTAGCAGAATGAGCAACCAAATTCATTAAGCTTCTTCCACGACGATCTATCCAAGCATCTGTCATTATAGAATATCCAGTAGAAGCCCATGCCTCCTTTTGAACCTTCAACATTTCGTCCACCTTGTCGACTTGTATCTTCAACAAAGGGTTGGCAAGCTGATAAGGTGTGGGTGGCTTCAATCCTGGACCAAACTGTCCAATTGCTTCTACCATTCGAGCAAATGATTTAAGACTAGCAAGATTGTGAGAAAGGGCGCCCTCAATAAAGAAGTCACATATATAGTCATATGTTATCTTTGCTTCTTTGACCTTGTAATGTGCATTCACCGTTGTTTGCTTTGCTATTCCTGGGCGCGCACGATACTTATCCAATGGACCCTTGGTTTGAGGCTTCTTAGGAAATTGAGAGCTTCCAATAGCTACAGCAGAAGACTCAACAATTGTGCAATCTTCATTCTCATTCCCACTCTAGTCATACATCACTCTGACCTCCTCTCGCAGCACCAACATTTTCTTCAATGATTCATCCTTCTTTTGGGCATTTGCAGCTAGTAATGCACACATATGCTCTTTAACATGATCAGGCACCTTTGTGCATGGTGTGCAGTCCTTCCTTTGGTTAGCCAAGTGCATCTTAAATCTTGTAATGCCACCAGTGAAAAACTGCAAGCAATATTTGCATCCAACTCTGTTCTTGGTCCTGAACTCATCTGTAATTGGTAAAGCATGCTCCCAGGATGGATCTTTTCTTGCTTTTCCGGCTGCGGTTGCGGTTGCGTATGAAGCCCCTGATCCTACAGAAGACATTGTGCTAGTCGCCTACTACTGCATAAAATGGAAAGGACATAAGCTACTTGACTGGAGTATCTATACACTTCAAAAGGAATTAAAAAGAATCAAAATTATAAACTGAATTTCCTAGACGACCTCTACTCAGTTTTACTAACTCACAAAATAGCTGCAGTTAAATATATAAACAAGAGAGTATGCATAAACAAAACGTACAGATTCTTGTGCAAGTTTGTGAGAATATAAACTGAATGTAGTTGTACAAACTAAAGAGCAGAGAAATCCACTTGGGTAGTTTAGTTGTTGATACGTCCAAAACGTATCTATAATTTCTGCTTGCTCCATGCATGTTTTGTGTGATATTGCTATGATCTAGATACACTTTCATACACTTTTCATCATATTTGGACTAACCTATTAACTCAGTGCACCCCAGTGCCAGTTCCTGTTTTCTGCTGTTTTTCTATTTCAGTTTTCCCCCATATAAAAAGTGCCAGAAAAATTCGGGAAAATTCAGATAAAAAATCAGCGTGAAGGAAGCTTCGCGAGGAGCCCGAGAGGGGCCAGAGGGGAGCCAGGGGGCCCACGCGGCCACCCGGCGCGGCCCCACCCCTGGTCGCGCCAGGGGGGCGCCTGGGGCCCCTGGTCCACCTTTGGCTGCCCCCCTTCGCCTATTTATTCTCCGTCACGGGGAAACTCCAGAAGAGGAACCCTATTTCGCAAACTCGCCTCTGTTCCGCCGCCGCCGCGCTTCCGAGATCGGGAGCACCAGAAGACCTCTTCCCGGCACCCTACCGGAGGTAGGATTGACCTCCGGGAGTCTCCTCTCCACCATGGATGCTCCCCGGATGTCTCGTGAGTAGTTTACCTTGGACCATGGGTCCGTGATCAATAGCTATGTGATGTTCTCCTCCCCTCTTTGTTCTTCATGGTTTAGACCTCGTGAGCTTCCCTACATGATCGAGGCACTTTTGTAATATTTCTTCTATTGCTATGTTGAGTTTGATGGGATCTGATGGATTATGAGATTATGTTCAGATTGTGATAGAGTAATATATTTGGTTTTTTATCTCTTATATTTTTGTTCCTAAGTAATTCTTGCATGTTCTCCGTTGTTGTTTATTGCTTTGGCCAAGTAGTAGGTAGTGACTCCAAGAGGGAACGTTGTGCTCGAGTGTGGTTTCATGCCCCCCCGATGACACTCTTGAGTGACAGAAACATTAGTCTAGGGGATGTGTTGTTGCCACAAGGGGGAAAACAACGGTGCTTGTAACCACGGTTGCAAGGATTGTTTACTTTACGCAAAGTTCTTTTTAATGCAGTTGTCTGTTGCTTTGGGGTTACACTTTGGGTGGGGCTCGCAACTTAATACCAGTGAGATCTTCTGGATAGATATCTCAAGGTGGATGATTAGTAGTAGATGCAGATGGATTTCGGTCTACTTATTTTGGCGTACTGCCCGTGCTTTTGAACCTCTTCCTTTCTTTTGCAGCATAGTTAGCATTGCGGTGCGTTCATAATCCTGTCAATTGCCCTTCTGTAATTTGTTTACCTCGCATAGCAGTTTTATCGTCTTTTGGGAGAGAGACATCACTAGTGAACATCACGTATCCCGGTCCATATCCTTATTACTGTTTCCACGCTATATTTATTTTACTGCTTTTACTTGCTATCATTATCTCTTGTGTTTTACCCTTTGTGAACAACAAGACCGGAGAGATTGACAACCTCTCTGAACTTCGTTGGGAACAAAGTTATTTGTGTCTGTGTGCAGGTCCACGTCAGTTGCGCCACTGACACCTACTTATCATCTCTGGAGTTCTACTGGAGACAAACCTTGGTATCTTCACCGAGGGAAACTTGCTGCTGCGCTACATCTCCACCTTCCACTTGGGGTAACCAACGAAGGGCGAGAAGCCATCAAGCGAATTTCTGGCGCCGTTGCCGGGGACTCCGAGTGCTAAGATAGGGGAGTTGCACACTACCCTTTACCTTTGTTTTTTAGTCTTGTTAGTTAACCTTTCAGTTTTTATCTTTGTGTCTTTTATCAAAAATTACAAAAAAAAATATTTATCTTGATAGTAGTTGTCATTATGTCTGGCCCTTTTGCCTTTGTTGAGACAGAGGTTCTCACCTTTAAACAAAAAGGTGGAGAAAGTTTAAAAGATGCTTGGTATAGAATTAATGATTCTCAAAAAAGAGCCACCAAGAAGCAATCCACTACTATCCTACTTAGAAATTTTTATGTCGGGATTACTCCTTGGAATAGGTTCATATTAGATACTGTTATCAATGGTAATTTTCTAGAAGCCCCGACTTGGGAGTCTCTTAATGTTATTGAAAATCTTGTTGGAAATCTCCCTATTGCTAGCATACAAGAAGATATAACTCTATCTCACATTATGAAGAAACTTGAAAAGATAGAGTTAGAAATACCAAGTATAACTAGGATAAATGAGTTGGATCGCAAGATTCAAGGGAATTTGAATAGGCTTGATAGCTCCATGCTTAAAATTATTAAAACTTTGAAGGTCATGAAATCCCGTGATACGGATCTTTCTAGGATAGATAAGATTGAGGAAATCATTAATACTCTAGGAACTACTTTTTCCTCAATCAAACCAAAAAAGGTAGAGACTTCGGCAAGAAGGGAACCTAAGTTCAATTATGTCCCTAAGGTTCCCCAACCTAAAAATAAACCACTTATTGCCAAATAAGTTGAAACCGTGAAAACTTTGGAAGAAATACCTCTCTTTGATAATTTTATAAATGAATCTTCCATTGATTTTCCGCCTTTTGGTTTTCTCCCTAGAAGTATCTTCATTAGGCCTTTATTTGAAAGACCTCTCAAGACTAGTTGTACAATTGAAGACCTTTTTGATGATCTTGATAATGATTCGATTGATACAACTTGATCTTTTGCATCATGCGTAGCTTAAAGGCATAAAAGAAAGCGCTTTCGGGAGGCAGCCCGCAACGAATTTAGGTGTTTCTTTTTGCTTTTGTTGTGTCTTGATGATTTTTATTACTGTAGCAACAACATTGTATCTTTATTTTTCGACTTTGTGCCAAGTTATAGCCTCTTACGGCAAGGGAAGTAAAAGTTGTGACATGCTGTCCAGAAAACAGATTCTGTCCTCGTGACCAGAAAAATTCACGAAAAATTCCAGTTCATCTTTTTGAGCTGAAATTTTTACACACTATGCTCTATACAATTACGAAACTTCCGTATGTTCTGAGTTTTTTGATTTGTGTTGCAGAAGTGCCCCTAAAAAAATTCTTTACTATCTGCTGTTCTGTTTTTCACAGATTCTGCCACGTTTTGTCTCTCCTAACTTTTGCAAACCTTAAGCTTGCTTTTTCTTTGCAAAAACTTTTTGGCACTCTTGAGAAACAGTAGATCTTCAAGAATATCTTTATGTCCAGTGGGGAAAAATTATTGATTAAGGGTACTAACCTCTCTAATCATCTTATGATGAGTTATGTATGAAGGGAGTTTTCAAGTGTGCGATGGAAGATGATGAAAGAAGATCCAGGAGTGTCAAGCGCTCAAGCTTGGGGATGCCCCCATGCATCCCCAATAAATATTCATCTCTGTGGAGTGCAAGGATATAAAGGGAGTACGAGTGTGGATCTCTCAAAAGGATAGTAGTGTTGCCCCTTTCTCTCTTTTTTTCTTCTTTTTTTTCCTTTTTTGTATTTTTTTGTGGCCTCAATGGCTCTTTCTATTTAACTCTCATTTGTCCTCTTGGGATCTTTTATTGTGTCCACTTTGGGATCTTTTACTCACTTAAGGGCAACACTCTATTTTACAAGAAGGTAAAGGATATCTTTCACACTTTACAAGGTACTCAAAATCATAAAGAAGATGTAGCTATCATGATGTATGCAATGTATGTCGCTGCCAGTGTAGCAGGAACATGTATGACATGAAGATCAAGTCATGAAGAGGTGGAAGTTGCATGGAAATGTAACTCGGAAAGGCTATGGAAATGCCTTGATAGGTAGGTATGGTGGCTGTTTTGAGGAAAGATATAAGGAGGCTTATGATGACAGAGCGTATCATGCCAAGGGTTTGGAAGTACCGGCGAAGGTGGACACCAACTCTCGGAGTGAGAAGAAGGCAATGCACGGCACAGGAGAGGCTAGCAAAATATGGGAAGGTGGAAGTGTCAACTTTCAATACTTACATTACTCCGAAGAACTCATGCACTTATTATCGTTAACTCTCAATCTAATAAGGAGGTTCACCAAGAGACAAGTACCCCGAGGAGGAGTGTATGGGGGTTTGGTTATCCTTGCGCATCCTCGACTCATGGTACGTGAGTGTACTCTAATATTCGACTCCTCAGAAGAGTAGTGATCTATCTAGTAGCTAGAGTTCTCAACTAGTTTTGTAGGTTTTGAAAATAAACACGGATTGCCCAAAATACTACACCTATCACTAATAGGCAAGAGCTCTTGACACCAAAAGTTCAAACATTACTCACATCAATACCTCAAAACTATTGCAAGCTACTACTAAAATTAAATAGCAACCTCAATTACCTACTTTCAAGACAAGACACAACTCAGTGCAACAACCAACTCTCTTTAACAAGATAAACATGAAAACTAAAAAGAGTTCCAGAAACAAACTAAAACAAAAGCCAAGGCTCTTGCTAAAGACAAACTAAAACTAAGACTAAACATGGCAGTAGCTATGAACAGATAAAGAACAAACAACAGCAAGAAGATAGGCATGAAAAATCCTATGATGTGTTCTAGATTTTGAAAGTGGAGCGTGTTTCTCTCCCATAGAAAGTAAGACAGGATCTAACTTGTTATGAACAGCAAGCAAAGCTAAAGAAACTAAAAATAAAACTTAAGAGCGAGACGCTCCAAGCATAGCACATAACGCATGAAGTGATAAAAATATAATGAGACGAAGGAAGAACTGATGATTGTTGATGAGTCTCCTTGAATATTTATTGGGGATGCATGGGGGCATCCCCAAGCTTGAGCGCTTGACACTCCTGGATCTTCTTTCATCATCTTCCATCGCACACTTGAAAACTCCCTTCATACATAACTCATGATAAGCTGATTAGAGAGGTTAGTACCCTTAATAAATAATTTTTCTCCACTGGATATAAATATATTCTTGAAGAGCTACTGTTTCTCAGGAGTGCCAAAAAAAATTTCAAAGAAAAAGCAAGCTTAAGGTTTGCAAAAGTTAGGAGAGACAAAATGTGGCAGAATCTGTGAAAAACAGAACAGCAGATAGTAAAGAATTTTTTAGAGGTACTTGTGCAACTCAAATCAAAAAAATCAGAACATACGGAAGTTTCATAATTGTATAGACCATACTGTGTAAAAATTTCAGCTCAAAAAGATGAACTGGTATTTTTCTGGAATTTTTCTGGTCACTAGGACAGAATCTGTTTTCTGGACAGCATGTCACAACTTTTACTTCCCTTGCCGTAAGAGGCTATAACTTGGAACAAAGCTGAAAAATAAAGATACAATGATGTTGCTACAGAAGTAAAAATCATCAAGACACAACAAAAGCAAAAAATAAAAACCTAAATTCGTTGCGGGCTGCCTCCCGAAAGCGCTTCTTTAAAGCCATTAGCTAGGCTTAATGCAAAAGATCAAGTTGTAGCAATCGAATCATTATCAAGATCATCAAAAAGCTCTTCAATTGTACAACTAGTCTTAAGAGGTCTTTAAAATAAAGGCCTAATGAAGATACTTCTAGGGAGAAAACCAAAAGGAAGAAAATCAATGAAAGATTCATTTATAAAATTATCAAAGAGAGGTATTTCTTCCAAAGTTTTCACGGTTTCAACCTCTTTGGCAATAGGTGGCTTATTTTTAGGTCGGGGAACCTTATGGACATAATTGAACTTAGGTTCCCTTCTTTCCGAGGTCTCAACCTTTTTTGGTTTGATTGAGGAGAAAGTAGTTCCTAGAGTATTAATGATTTCCTCAATCTTATCTATCATAGAAGGATCCGTATCACAGGATTTGATGACCTCCAAGGTTTTAATAATTTTAAGCATGGAGCTATCAAGCCTATTCAAATTCCCTTGAATCTTGCGATCCAACTCCTTTATCCTAGTTATACTTGGTATTTCTAACTCTATCTTTTCAAGTTTCTTCATAATATGAGATAGAGTTATATCTTCTTGCATGCTAGCAATAGGGAGATTTCCAACAAGATTTTCAATAACATTAAGAGACTCCCATGTCGGGGCTTCTAGAAAATTCCCATTGATAGCAGTATCTAATATGAACCTATTCCAAGGAGTAATCCCCACATAAAAATTAATAAGCAGGATAGTAGTGGATTGCTTCTTGGTGGCTTTTCTATGAGAATCATTAATTCTATACCAAGCATCTTTTAAACTTTCTCCACCTTTTTGTTTAAAGGTGAGAACCTCTGTCTCAACAAAGGCAGAAGGGTCAGACATAATGACAACTAGCAAGATAAATAATTTTTTTTTGTAAATTTTGATAAAAGACACAAAGATAAAAACTGAAAGATAAACTAACAAGACTAAAAAAACAAAGGTAAAGGGTAGTGTGCAACTCCCCTATCTTAGCACTTGGAGTCCCCGGCAACGGCGCCAGAAAACTTTTGCTTGATGGCTTCTCGCCCCCTTCGTTGGTTACCCCAAGTGGAGGGTTGAGATGTAGTGCAGCGGCAGTTTTCCCTCGGTGAAGATACCAAGGTTTGTCTCTAGCAGGACTCCAGAGATGATAAGTAGGTGTCAGCGGCGCAACTGACGCGGACGTGCACACAGACACAGATAACTTTGTTCCCAACGAAGTTCAGAGAGGTTGTCAATCTCTCCGGTCTTGTTGTTTACAAAGGATAAAACGCAAGGGATAATAATAGCAACTTGAAAGTAAATGCAGAAAAGTAAATATAGCATGGAAACAGTGATAAGGATATGGACCGGGATACGTGATGTTCGCTAGTGATGTCTCTCTCCCAAAAGACGATAAAATTGCTATGCGAGGTAAACAAATTATAGAAAGGCAATTGACAGGATTATGAACGCGCCGCAATGCTAACTAAGCTACAAAAGAAAGGAAGAGGTTCAAAAGCACAGGAAGTACGCCAAGGTAAGTAGACCGAAATCCATCTGCATCTACTACTAATCATCCACCTTGAGATTTCTATCCAGAACATCTCGCTGGTATTAAGTTGCGAGCCCCACCCAAAGTGTAAACCCAAAGCAACAGACAACTACATTAAAAAGAACTCTGCGTAAAGTAAACAATCCTTGTAACCGCGGTTACAAGCACCGTTGATTTCCCCCTTGTGGCAACAGCACATCCCCTAGACTCATGTTTCTGTCACTCAAGCGTGTCATCGGGGGGGCATGAACCCAATCTAGCACAACGCTCCCTCTTGGAGTCACTACCTAGTACTTGGCCAAAGCAATAAACAGCAACGGAGAACATGCAATAATTACTTAGGAACAAAAATATAAGAGATAAAAACTAAATATATTACTCTATCACAATCTGAACATAATCTCATAATCCATCAGATCCTATCAGCAATAGCAGAAATATTACAAAGGTGCCTCGATCATGTTGGGCAGCTCACGAGGTCTAAACAATGAAGATCAAAGAGGGGAGGAGAACATCACATAGCTACTGATCACGGACCCATGGTCCAAGGAAAACTACTCACGAGACATCTGGGGAGCATCCATGGTGGAGAGGAGACTCCCGGAGGTCAATCCTCCCTCCGGCAGGGTGTCAGGAAGAGGTCTCTTGGTGCTCCCGATCTTCGGAAGCGCGGCGGCGGCGGAACAGAGGCGACTTCGCGGAATAGGGTTCTGCTTCTGGAGTTTTCCCGTGACGGGGGATAAATAGGCGAAAGGGGTCAGCCAGAGGTGGGCCAGGGGCCCCAGGCGCCCCCCTGGCGCGGCCAGGGGTGGGGCCGCGCCGGGTGGCCGCCTGGGCCCCCCTGGCTCCCCTCTGGCCCCTCCCGGGCTCTTCTCGAAGCTTCCGTCACGCTGATTTTTATCTGAATTTTCCCGAATTTTTTTGGCACTTTTTATATGGGGGAAAACTGAAATAGAAAAACAGCAGAAAACAGGAACTGGCACTAGGGTGCACTGAGTTAATAGGTTAGTCCAAATATGATCAAAAGTGTATGAAAGTGTATCTAGATCATAGCAATATCACACAAAACATGCATGGAGCAAGCATAAATTATAGATACGTTTTGGACGTATCAGCAGCCAGGAGGCCTCCTGGCACGGCCTAGGGTGGGGCCGCGCCAGGGACCCTCCTGGTCTCCTGGTGGTGGCCCCCCTCCGCTGCCTTGGTGATTCCGGAAGCTTCCGGGTCGCTGATTTTTTATCTAATTTTTCCGGATTTTTTGGAGCACTTTTAATGGCCGGAAAACCTGAAATACAAAAACAGCAGAAGACAGCAACTGGCAGCTGGGTCCACTGGGTTAATAGATTAGTCCAAATATGCTCAAAAGTGTATGAAAGTTCAAGCAAAACATGGCAAAGTCACACAAAACATGCATGGAGCAAGCAGAAATTATAGATACGTTTGGGACGTATCAACATCCCCAAGCTTCATTCCGGCTCATCCTCGAGTAGGTAAATGATAACAAGCATAATTTCTGTGGTGACATGCCACACAACCATATAAGGACTTTTAATTAAAGCAAAAAAAGCATGCAATTCAATTCAAGTCTTAACAAGCAAGAGTCTATATTAGCATTGACACAAGTAACAAAAAAACAAAAGGTGCAAGAGCTCTCGCTGTCCGTGACTCGAATGTCTCCAGATGGTGTTTGCGTGCAAGCAATGGACTGGGAAAAAGAGATAAAAAGGTTGTTGAGAACAACTATCTACTAAAGTTTCACACTTAGTCTCCTTTGGATTCTTATCTTGACTCGTTCCGAGACAACTAGCCAGGTACAAGTCAAACTGATCCACTCCCTTTTCGATATTTTGAGCACTCATGCAATGGATGAGCGTGAGCAAGAAAGTTGACACCTAAAAGGCGAAACAGAAAGAAGGTGGAGGAGGAAGACAAAAAATGTGTGAAAGGCTCACATCAATGAGGACAATCATAGGCGAGAGAAGTACATATGATAGATATGATGTGAGGAGTAGGGATTGCCATGCAACGGATGCACATGCGAGCTAAAAGCTCTCCAAGGGAACTAGTGGGGGTGCATCTAACTTGCTTGCTCAAGAAGACCTAGAGCTCGTTTGAGAAGGCTCATCATTGGAATTTACAAGCCAAGTTCTATAGTGTGAAGGTCCCCACATAACTATATGCATGATGATGATCTCTATGGAGTACAAGGGATAGAAGATGAAGTACCAGTGTGGATCTCTCAAAAGGAATAATAGTGTGCCCCCTTCTCTCTTTTTATTTTTCTTTTTCTCTTTTTTCTATTTTTTTGTATTTTTTGGTGGCCTCAATGGTTCTTTCTATTTAGCTCTCATTTTTCCTCTTTGGGATCTTTTGATTTTTTTCCTCTTTGGGACCTTTTCCTCACTTTAGGGGAAACACTCTATATTTTACAAAAATATAGGAGATCTTTCACACTTTACAAAGGTACTCACATAAAGAAGATATAACTATCATGATGCAAATGTATGCGTCTGCCAGGATAGCAGGATATGCAATGATACTAGCGCGTCATGTAGCAATGATTACGGCAAGGCCCAACTAGCATGCGGCTCATCGATCAAGCAAGTAGCATGTACGACATGAGGATCAAGTCATGAGAAGGTGGATGTTGCATGGCAATGTATCTCGGAAAGGCTATGGAAATGCCTTGTAGGTAGGTATGGTGGTTGTTTTGAGGAAAGATATAAGGAGGCTTATGATGACAGAGCGTATCGTGCCAAGGGTTTGGATGCACCAGAGAAGTATGCGCCAACTCTCGAGGTGAGAAAGGGCAATGCACGGTACCGAAGAGGCTAGAATAAGTATAGGTGGGTGGAAGTGTCAACTTTCGAATACTCACATTAGTCCGAAGAACTCATGCACTTATTATCGTTAACTCTCAATCTAATCAGGAGTTTCACAAAGAGACAAGTACCCCGAGAAGGAGTGTATGGGGGTTTGGTTATCCTTGCGCATCCTCGTCTCATGGTACGTGAGTGTACTCTAATATTCGAACCCTCCAGAGGTTAGTGATCCATCTAGTAGTTAGAGTTCTCAACAGGGGTTTTTGGTTTTCGAAAAACACACGGATTGCCCAAAATACGACATCTATCACTAACAGGCTCGAGCTCTTGACACCAAAATTTCAAACATTACTCTAGTCAATACCTCAAAACTATTGCAAGTTACTACTACAAATAGAATAGCAACTTCAACTACCTACTTCTAGTCAAGACACAAAACTCAGTGCAACAGGCAAACTCTCTAACAAGATAAAACATGCAACCTATAGAAAGTTCAACCTAAAACAAAAGAAAAGCTCTATAAAAACTAAAGCACTACAACTAAACAGAGCATCAGCTAAGAAAAGAAAAGGAACAACTCACAGCTAAAAGAATAAACATGCAAATCCTATGAGGAGTTCTAGTTCAAGCGGAGCGTGTATCTCTCCCACACAAAAGAGTAAGCTGGGGTCTAACTTGTTATGAACAGCAAGCAAAGCTAAACCAAAATAAAAACAAAACCTAAGAGCGAGACGCTCCAAGAATAGCACATAACGCATGAAGTGATAAAAATATAGTACAACGAGAGACGAACCGATAATTATTGATGAAGAAGGGGATGCACGGGGGCATCCCCAAGCTTAGACGCTTGAGTCTCATTGAATATTTCTTGGGGGTGCACATGGGCATCCCCAAGCTTGAGCGTTTGACACTGCAAGATCTTCTTTCATCATTTTCCATCGCGCACTTGAAAACTCCCTTCATACATAACTCATTGTAGACTGATTAGAGAGGTTAGTGCCCATAATAAAATAATTGTTTCTCTAATGGAAATAAAGATAACCTTGAAGAGATACTGTTTCTCAATATTTCCAAAAGGTTTTTTCAAAGAAAAAGAAAGCTTAAGGTTTGCAAAACAAAGAAAAGGCAAAACAGGACAGAATTTGTGAAAAACAGACCAGCAGGTAAAAACGGATTTTTTAAGGGTACTTCGGCAACTCAAATAAAAAAACTCAAAACATACGAAAGTTTCGTAATTGTATAGAGAACGCTGTGTAAAAACTTCATCTCAAAAAGTTGAATTGGGATTTTTCCATGATTTTCTAGTCACGAGGACAGAATCTGTTTTCTGGACAGCATGTCACAAGTTTCACTTCCCTTGTCGTATGAGGATATAAAAGGCACAAAGCTTGAAAAGTAAAGATACAATGATGTTGTTACAGTAGTAACAATCATCAAGACCAGTAATAACAGAAGAAAAGCAAAAAGAAAGACCTAAATTCGTTGCGGGCTGCCTCCCGGAAGCGCTTCTTTAGAGCCATTAGCTAGGCTTAAAGCAGAAGATCAAGTCTTTTCAAGAGAATAACTAGCCCGTGTGACGGACTCAAAAGGTAACTTAATATTTTTCCTAGGGAAATGTTCCATCCCTTTCTTGATAGGTAATTGGAATTTATAATCTTTCATATCAATAACAGCACCAACTGTGCGAAGAAAAGGACGTCCCAAAATAATTGGACAAGAAGGTTCACATTCAATGTCCATAATAGTGAAATCAACGGGAACATAATTGTCATTGACAATGATAAGAACATCGTCGATCTTCCCCAAAGGTTTCTTTACGGAATAATCAACAAGACGAACTCCAAAAGAACAAGGATCAAAAGGTTTTAATTCAAATATATCATACATTCTTTTGGGCATAACAGAGGTACTTGCTCCAACATCACAAAGAACACAACAAGAGAAGTTATTCAATTTGATTTTTATCATAGGATCCCAACCATCTTCTAGCTTCCTAGGTATGGAGGCTTCTAGTCTAAGCTTCTCCTCCCTAACTTTGATTAGAGCATTAGTGATATGCTCTGTGAAGGCAAGATTAAGTGTGCTAGTGTGGGGGTCTCTAGACCTCTTGTGTAGGAAACCAATAACTTCAGGTAAAGTGTTGTTGTCAAAGTCTAGGTCATTACTATCTATCAAGGAGGTAGTGATATCATTTAGGCTCACTTATTTGAAAGCCTCTATGTTCATAGAGGTTTCTTCATCTATGGTTGAGGTGGTAGCATCACCATTGGTAGGTCCAGTGGGACTAGGGGTGTGATGGGTGCTAACTGTTTGGACATCCTCAACTACTTGGATAGTGGCTACTGTGTGGTAGGTAGGAAGGCTCTTAATTCTATCCTCTTCCTCTTTTTCTCTATACCATCTTTCTTTGAGTTTAGCCATCATCCTAATATTTTCATTGATTTGTAACTGGATAGCATTAATAGGAGTGACCTTACTCTCCTCAAGGGGAGAGGTTCTAATTTTTAACATCTCAACATCAAGGGCTAAGTTTTCTACCTTCAAACAAAGATTATCTAATTTAGCTAGTTTTTCTTCCACATTCTTGTTGAAGGCTTTTTGGGTAGTGATAAAATCTCTAAGCATACTCTCTAGTTCAGAGGTGGGGTTCTTGTTGCTAGGGTAGGTGTTGTTGTTCCCATAAGTGGATGGAAACGGTCTAGGATTACTAGCAAAGTTGCCCCTATAAGCATTATTATTAAAGTTGTTTCTAGAGATAAATTTCACATCTACTTGTTCTTGAGCAACCAAAGAATTTAAAGGAACATCCTGAGGATCAATAGGAGCTTGCTTGGTAAGTAGAGACATGATAAGGTCAACTTTTTCATTTAGAGAGGAGATCTCCTCGACAGAATTTACCTTCTTACCAGTTGGAGATCTTTCGGTGTGCCACTGAGAGTAGTTCAGCATCATCTCATCAAGTAGCTTTGTCGCAGAACCAAGTGTGGTTGACATAAAAGTTCCTCCCGCAGCCGAATCTAACAGGTTCCGCGAGGTAAAGTTCAAGCCTGCATAAAAATTCTGGATAACCATCCAGGTAGTCAGTCCATGTGTGGGGCAATTCTTGACAAGCGTTTTCACACGTTCCCATGCCTGGGCAACGTGTTCATTATCCAATTTCCTGAAATTCATAATGTTACTCCTCAATTGGATAATCTTAGCAGGTGGGTAGTACTTCCCAATAAAAGCATCTTTGCACTTATCCCAAGAATCTATGCTATTCCTAGGCAAAGATTGAAACCAGATTTAAGCTCCGTCCCTCAAAGAGAAAGGAAAAAGCTTGAGCTTAACAACATCACCTTCTACTTCTTTATACTTTTGCATATCACATAATTCAACAAAATTATTCAAATGTAAAGCAGCATCATCTCCAGCACCAGAGAATTGATCTCTTATAACAAGGTTTAGCAAAGCTGGTTTAATTTCATAAGAGGTAGCTGAAGTGGCAGGTGTGGCAATAGGAGTGCAGATAAAGTCACTGTTGTTGTGACTGGTGAAGTCACACAACTTGGTGTTTTCATCAGAACCCATAGTAGCAGCAGGTATTTTTGGTATTTTTGATAAGGGACACAAAAGTAAAAACTGAAAGGTAAACAAACAAGACTAAAAAGCAAAGATAAAAGATAGTGTGCAACTCCCCTATCTTGTAGACTGGAGTCCCCGGCAACGGCGCCAGAAATTTGCTTGATACGGTGAGGATCACTCACTCCTCGTTGGTTACCCCAAGTGGAAGGTGAGATGTAGCATAGCAGCAAATTTCCCTCGGTAAAGATACCAAGGTTATCGAACCAGTAGGACTCCAAGAGATACAAGAAGGTGTCACGGCGCTTGACGTGGAACTGCACACAACAACAAATAACTTTGCTCCCAACGAGTACCGAGGAGTTGAAAATTCCTCCGGCCTTGCTGTTTACAAAGGATCAACGGAAGAGATAATAATAGTGGCAACTGAAAGTAAACTAAGGATGTAAACAGTAATGTGAAGATGGACCTGGGTCCCGTGATTTTCACTAGTGATGTCTCTCTCCCAAAAGACGATAAAAGTGGTAGCGAGGTAAACAAATCACAGCTGGGCAATTGACAGAATTATGAAGGCACCGCAATGCTAACTATGCTGCAAAGAAAGGAAGGGCTCAAAAGCAATGGGCAGTACTCCAAGGTAAGTAGACCGAAATCCAACTGCATCTACTACTAATCATCCACCTTGAGATATCTATCCAGAACATCTCGCTGGTATTAAGTTGCGAATCCCACCCAAAGTGTAAACTCAAAGCAATAGACAACTGCATTAAAAGAACTTTGCGTAAAGTAAACAATACTTGCACCCGCGGATACAAGCACCGTTGTTTTATCCCTGGTGGCAACAGCACATCCCCTAGTCTCATGTTTCTGTCACTCAAACTAGACATCAAGGGGCTGAACCCACAATCAAGCATAACGCTCCCTCTTTGAGTTGCAACAAATCACTTGGCCAAAGTAAAATACGGCAACGAAGAACATGCAAGAATTTACTCAAGAACATAATATAAAAGAGAAGAACCAAATACATTACTCATGACAATCTGAACATAGTCTCATAATCCATCAGATCCCAACAAACTCAGCATAGCAACAACCGAAATTACAGAAGTGTCTCGATCATGTGAGGCGGCTCACGAGGTCTCGATAGTGGAAGCACAAAGAGGGGGGAGAAGTACATCACATAGCTACTGGTCACGGACCCATGGTCCAAGGGAAACTACTCACGGTACATACGGGAGGCGTCCATGGCTATGGATGGTCTCCCGGAGGGGGTTCCTCCTCCCGGAAGGATGCCGGGGTAGCTTCTCCAAGCAGCCCCGATCTAGAAACGGCGGCGGCGGTATAGAGGCGAGTTCGTGGAAAAGAGATCAATATTAGGGGTTTCCACCCCGAGGGCTAAATATAGGCGGAGGGGGTGTCGAGGGGACCCACCAGGCAGCCAGGAGGCCTCCTGGCGCGGCCTACGGTGGGGCCGCGCCAGGGACCCTCCTGGTCTCCTGGTGGTGGCCCCCCTCCGCTGCCTTGGTGATTCCGGAAGCTTCCAGATCGCTGATTTTTTATCTGATATTTTCGGATTTTTTGGAGCACTTTTAATGGCCGGAAAACCTGAAATAAAAAAACAGCAGAAAACAGCAACTGGCAGCTGGGTGCACTGGTGTAAGGCCCGATATGCGGTACTGTTCCAGATCTAGATGTTTCCATCCAGATCCGGGGACGAAGCACATATCGATCCCACCGCAACATATGACATAGCCATATGCCCCGGATTTCCAACATGATATCACAACATTACAAATACAAGGATACAACATCTCATACAATCGGCATACAACTTCCTCAAATACAATACAACAGCGGAAGATACATGTCTGGGTACAGACTACAATCAAATGCCTACTGGCAAAGAGAAAAACATCGATCCCCATAACCACATGGGTCCAGGCCCTCCGCCGGAATCCACCTAACTAGTCGTCGTCGAGTCTCCACGTGAAATGTCAAACACCATACCTGTTGTCGATCAAGAACCCTGAAAAGAGTTTGGGGGTAGTATCATGAGTACAGCAGTACTCAGCATCCAACTGTAGTGGTCAACTGACCCAACAAGGACTTCATCACTCGTCATTCTAGGACAACTAGTAGTTTACGGTAAGGATGGGGTAAGTGGTGAGGTTGCTGTTGCACTAGCATTTATGAAGTGGCTAACGATCTAGAGAGTAAGGTAAGAAGCCAAGCATTCGATGAGGAATCGCCTCCAACAAGTCTTGCTATCAACTACCTACGCAATCATAACACCTATCCTATCCTTGTCCTCCTCTTCGCATCCCGACGAAGAAGAAGCAGTCAAGGTACACACACACGTTGATCAAGTTATATTAAGATTATCTCAGTTGTTGTTGTCTATGAACAAGGAGTAGGTCTCAAGTCGTCCATAACCGTGGACACGGCTTCTCGAAAAGATTTAACCCTGCAGGGGTGTACCAACTGCCCATTATAAGGCTCCGCACGCACGTCCATCACTCTCAGTTGCTACCCATCACAGGCAACCATTTTATGATTTAGTTCCAAGAGATCCGAAACGACAGGTCCCTCTAGCTAACAAAGAACAAATCCGGGTGGCCCCCGGTGAGTCGACACCCAACTCAAAAGCCGGCCGCGCTCTCGAATCGGTCTCTAACGTATGACTCCAGGTTTGGATTGCCGGTTAATCACACATGGGAAACCGGGTCCTCATCCGGTCATGATGGGCCAGCAAGGATCCATGTCCTCACTAGTTCGGGTTGGTTTGAAAACTACTGGCGGCCGACGAGCACACACACGGTTTCAAATGGTAAATCAGCTTGGGCCACCACTGGAAATGTTTGAAGCTAGGTAGGTAAGAAAAGGGGACCCCAATAAATCCCACACGCGGTTAGGCACGCTCGTCAAGAGACACAATACCCGGAACTCGGGTCCTAGGTGACTCGAATGGAACAAAGCTTCGGGGCGGGATAACCTAGACCTTCCATCCTTCGTCGAGTATAGTCAACATTAATAATAATCATATCATCAACAACAATATAATAATGTGATAGCCCAAACCAAGGAGTAACAGGGTAACATTGTAGCATCCTACGCATGCATACTAAGCAGGGGCTGAGCAACGAGCAATAGTAACATAGCTGTACATGGTTTGATGGGAGGGGACATGGTTGTATTGGTTTGAAAGAGGCTGTAAACATGTGGTAGGATCAAACATCGAACCTATCCTATACTAGCATGCAAACCGCTGGTTGAAATAGAATGGATCATAAGTAATGTATAGTCCTTGCCTGTTGATAAGTCGGGTTCCGAAGGTGTCGTTGATCGCAAGCTCGCAACGTCTCCGAGAGGTACCCGCGGAAGCACACAAGAAGGAAACACTGGAAAGCAATCAACGAGAAAGCATCTATTACTACGAAGCAAACACGAGCAAGCGTCAACAAGGCGGCAACACGAGACTCGCACCTACCGTCGAGAGCGGTTACTAACAGGTTAAGTGGAGTACTCGTCACACACGATGATACCGCACATTTAGAAAGGTTCAAGTTGTTTAGCTACAGGTGATCAACAAAGGTTATTAACATGGCATCTCACTCAAGCATGGCATAGCACACAAACATGTCAAGAGGTGAAACATAAGATAAACTATCTACGCTAGTCAATTTAAGCGAGGCACAACCTACACATGGCACATCACTAAGTACCCCACGACAATTAAAAGATTTGATATTGTTCTGCCCTAAACGATATTTTAGATTGGTTAATAGAAGCAAACAATAGCACAAACACAAAGTACACGGAAAACTAATCAAGTTACATATAAAGAACACTCCAAACGGAGTTACGGTTAAAAAGATACAAACAAAACAAGTTTGGAACACAATCTGCCAACATCAGGAAGCGCACTTTAGAGCAATGCATAAACAGGGTAATGGATGCAAACATCCTCACAAATGATATGCAACTAGAGTAGACATGACAAGGAAGGCATGGCAAAAATAATCATGCAAATAGGCATCATGAACAACTAGTTATAGCCCATGCAAAATGCAATAAAACGTTACTGGTCTAGGACTTAGTGAAAATCACGAAAACATGACAGAAACTGTTATTTGCATGATGTACAAACAGGAGAAAAACTATATGCAAAAGTGCAGCAACATGACATAGCAATACATGAGCATGAACTAGACATGATGGTGATCAGGTATAAACAAGAATCAAGGTCATAGTCATCACAGATCAAAAGATATTAAGCATGCAACATGGCATCGGAACGTTACAGACTTAGAGAAAAAATGAGGTGGCTGTCAAAAACAGCAGCATAGCAACTTTGGAGCTCAATAACTAGATGACCAGCATGCATATCATGACAATGCAATACATATAATGGAAGTAGACATGATGCTTAACAGTATGCAAAAAGAATCAATGCAATAGGCCTTATGGATGTGTCACAATCATCATGCAAACTTGCAATAAAATAACAGCAGCAGCACATAACAGCACTTAGTAGAAGTTAACGGCCTGATGCCCACTTCAACACAGATTAACAACATCCAGATGGCCTCAAATCAAAATGCTCACAAAAGATGAACTGAAGTACACACAATTCTAAGCAATTTTCCTTTTGGGAGCAACGTCATCCGAGCTACGGATTACTCTCAAATCTACTCGCGAAATTGAATCAGCAGCACAGTTTTCACAGACTTAGTCAAAATCTGGAAAAAGAAAAAAAACAAGGAAAAAAAAGAGGGCACGCCTCACCATGGGCCGAGGCCGACGAGGCCGGCTGCGCTGGAGGGGCTGGCGGCTGGGCCAGCCCACGGCGTCGGGGTGGACGGATCGGGCCGTGACGGGCGAGGCTAGCCCAGGCGGTCAACGCGGGCGAGCGGATCCTCCCGATCCCGTCGTGGCCGGCGACGGAGGCTCCGGCCGGACTCCGGCAAGGGAGAAGGCGAGCCAGGGGAGGCCGGGACGGTGGCGGGGTCCCTTGGCGGCGCGGTTGAAGGCGGACGAGGCCGGCGCGGCGGCGGCGCTCAGGCCGGGAGGCCATGGCGCGGCGACGGCCCTGCCTGCTGACCTACGAGGGAAGCGGACGGGGTGAGAAGAGGAGAAGGAGGGAAGGGGCGCGGTGGAGAGGACCTGCGGGTGGCCGGCGGCTCTGGCTGGCCGGCGAACGGAGAAGCGGCGGCGCGGCGACGATGCCCACGGGCTAGCGTGCAGGAGGAGAGAGGAGAGGTGGAGGGTGACGGCTGGGCGTATCTGGGCCGTTGGATCGGCCGATCCGACGGTCCAGATCTGAGGATGGCTAGGGTTGCAAAAATTGGGGGTCTATTGGGCAGATTTGGGGAAAAAACAGGCGGGTGGCTGCAATTTTGTGGCTAGGGAAACCGTAGAAATGGGTGGGAGTGTGGTGGTCTTTATATAGCCCAGGTGGCTGGCAGTTTGCAAAAACATCCCCGGTTTTTCTCTCTCGCATGCGGTGGTTACGTTTCTGACCCCCGGGGGTCCGCAGGACCTCCGATTCGGGTAAAACTTCGAACTGCGCGATCAGCGCGTCGAGCCGGTGGCGTTCATCTCGCGCTGGAACCGTTCCAAGAAAACTTTCCGGCGCGCTATAAAAATAACCCGTTTAATTATTAAACGGGGTTTTTCGTTCTGTTGGCTGCGGCTGGTCTCGTGCGATTTTCGCGACGGTGATCGGACGAAACTCGGTGTCGCAAAGGTCGAGTGTCAGGGTGGCAAGGGTCGGTCTTCGTCCGATACGAGATAAGAGGGGGGAAAATAATCGCCGAACGATAAATCGGGGATGCAAACACCGCAAACAAATCAGACAATCATACAATTCACACCGAAAACACATTTTTTAATTTTTGTGAAATCTGGGCTGTTACAACTGGTTTAATAGATTAGTCCAAATATGCTCAAAAGTGTATGAAAGTTCAAGTAAAACATGGCAAAGTCACACAAAACATGCATGGAGCAAGCAGAAATTATAGATACGTTTGGGACGTATCAGGAATCAGTGCAGAGTAGACTCAGAAATTAAGGCATCAGGATAAGTCATCAGTGCATAAACATAACAGCTGAGGTTGAAGAAATAGCACCAGGGCACTGAATACACAGACTTGATGAACCAGTTCGACTTGATGTGACAACTCTACGTCTGGTTGGAGAGGCTGAGATTTAACTCAGAAGACATAGTCTTCACCTTATTCTCCTTGAACTAAAGTCCTCAAACTCCGTCCAATAACTCAGGTGAGTCTTCAAGGTACTCTCCCGAAACCTTCACAGACTCAGTCACTCAGGGTAGTCACAATTGCATCTTGACTTCCTCAGACTGAAGACTTCTACACCGGCTGGAAGATCACAGTCTTCAGGAGTAAAAAGCTTCGGATCACTCGAACTGACTTCCTCAGAAATGCTCAACTACTCAGGCTGGTGGATTTCCTCACTTAGGTTCTTCAGAATCCTCAGAGGTGGGTTGCTCTCAAATGACAAGTGTCAGTTTTTCTCTCGGAGCAGCCAACCCACAAATGGGGCTGGGGGTGGCTATTTATAGCCACGGAGCAACCCCAGGTGAAAGGACATAAATGCCCATGCTTGAAATTACTTCCATGCCCACCCTTCGGACCGTTGGCTGGATCGGTACCAGCACTCACCACGTGACACGTGGCACGGTCGGAATCTCTCTCTCTCTCTTTCTTCAGGCGAACTGCACTGGCAGTTTCCTGACTCCTTAACCGAAGAAAAACTCCTCAGTGTCGTGAAGAACATCGTCTCAGACACCCGAGGAATTGAACTTCTACTGCAGGAGATTTCTCTGGGTTTTCTTCAGGATTTATAATTGAGCACTTCCTCAGAAATACAGAACTCATATTCCTCAACCCCTCCAACAGTGCGGTGTTTTCCTACGACTCAAGAAGTATAAAAAGTCTTAGCGAAGACTACGCTTCAACTTCTTCTTCAGCGCGAACGTCCTCAGGATCTGGTACTGCTTCAGCTTCAGCCGAACGCTTCAGGATCCCGATTCCTTAGGATTTCGCACAACTTCAGTCTTCAGGAAACACACCGATTTCTCCCATGTTCCTCAACATTTTGGGGGGTCGACAACGGTGGTTAACCTCATCCTCAGGGACTGTTTTCCTGTGTATACTCACAAACACATCAGTCCCTCAACCGTTTTGTCATCAAATACTCCAAAACCTCAAAGGGGGCACTAGATGCACTTACACATTCCTATTGAGATCCTGGGTTGTTACATACACCACCCCTCAAAGGAAACAACGTCCTCGTTGGCCCAGCAGGAACGACATCCAACATGTACCCCATGTAAGCCTCAGCGATCGACACACACACCGTGTAGCCGCCAGGGTCGGCTCTGATACCAACTGTAACACTTCGACCACTCCCAACCGGTTAACCATCGATTCCACGGTCGGTGCGCCTGGGATCCAGACTGTCCTCACAAATCAACACTAGTCTTTTCTGCACACTTTGTCCTCACTTGTGCGCACCCGGGAGCAACTTCCCGGTCGGTCACCCATCCCAAGACTACTCCAAGCCAAGCACGCTTAATTTGGTAGTTCTTTCCTGATGGGCTACCGGAAAAGAAGGTGCATCTTGTTGATATGAGTAGTCTATCATTCCTATTGAGATCCTGGGATGTTACAAGGGTGATCCAACGGATCCATAAAAAGATCCACCCAAGGAGGGTAGGAGGGGGGTTCCGTGGAAGTAAGTGGGAAAAAGAGAAGGAGAAGTGTTAAGTGGCGGCTACCAGGAAGGCGGAGAGATTTAAGGACATCTTGGTCAAAATGGAGGAGATATTCGACAAGCGCAACAAGATCAAGGAGAAGAAAAGGGTCCAGAGGTTTACCATCTTCATGGCGGTGACCGAAAAAAGATCATCATGGAAGAGAAAAAGGTACATTTGAGATCAAATTCTCACATTGAAGATGGCTGACTTGGATCCTGTTGCGGCACTAATTGTGTAAGGCTCCGGCGTGTTGATATGGAATTGCTTGTCGGTCGTACTGGCGGCAGAAGAGGTGGAGGAGGCCAGATAAGAGACGAAGGTCACCAATGCTGATGATTAAACTCGAAGGGGCTGCAGACATCCGATCGAAGTGGACAAGTATTTTGCCAGAAATGATCGGGTTGACACTTTTGTGATCGAACATATAGAAACAATGAACATTCGTCTTTTTGGTTGTGATCTAACCCTAAATTCACTCATTACAATCAATTTTAAATTGATATTTTTTGTTAGTGTCGAAGCAAAGCGGATGTTCAGAGATGTGATTGAATGATCGGCTTCTGTGATCTGGATCGATCTACGAATGAATGCGGTGCTCGTTTTAAAGATCGGTGTTGCATATGCCTTTTACTGGGTCGCTTGTTTCCGTTTTACTCTCTCTGTTCTGAAATAAATGTTTCAACATTACATAAATTTTGTATAAAATTGTCTTCATCCGAGTACAAAATAATACTAGACTTGAGACATTTATTTTAGAACAAGGGAGTATTTTTACTATTGTGTCCATACGAGTCCGAGAGGGCATAATTTTATTCTAACTTCTGAGTAGAATCCTCCCTCACTAATAAGCAGAGTAAGAGCAACTGTAGCAGATGCGCTATCCCGTCGTTGGCCCGCATATGCACGGGATTTTTGGCATACGAGCGCGAATCTCAGCCAGAAAAGAAACCGCCATATCTCGCGCGACCCGTAAAAATTATATGGGCGGCCCGCATAATCACCTCTCGTGTGGTATATTTATGATGCGAAAGGATGAATATGGTTTTCGTCTCTCATCCATTCCTCGCCACGTCGCCGCACCCCATTTCCACTCCGCCGCGTAGTGACAATACCCCGGCGAGCAATCCCGATGGCGCTGGGAGGATGCAGCTACCGTGGTTGCCGGGGTGGGGCGCCCGTTACCAAGCAAGGAATCGCTCGCCACCCAACCCTCCCCTGGTGCCTCAGGTTGATCCCCGACGTGTAGCGCAACCCCATGGCCGCGCCATCCTTTCCCGTTGCGGTAAGAGCGGGTGGGCGTGCTTCCATGGACTTGAGAACATTCTCTGGCCAGCGACGCATCGCGAACTGGTGGCCGCCAAAAAGGTCGTCCAGGCCGGTGAGGATGGCGCAGCCGACCGCCTTGTGGCGCCTGAGGACGAGATGGACCTCGCCGAGGTATTGAAGAGCTCCATCTTCGACTACTACGTGGACCGTTCGCAGAAGAAGTGAGCCGGCCACCTTTATGAGAGTCGGAAGTGGTCTTTTTTTGTAAACTCCGGCGATGTTCTGCCGTGCCTAGTTTCATATGCCATTTCACATTTACGGTGATCTGCATATCATTTTTGCGGTACCATTTTTTGGCGAATCTACTAAGTTGCTCTAAGTAAAATCGACGACGTAGTGCGAGGTGGAACTAGTCGTTAGACCCTGTCTTGCTGCGACACGGTCCCTGTGCACCCAAGGTCAACTTGGCTGGCGCAGCACCGCTCCACGAAGAGCATGAAAACGGCAGCACGCCGACAATTTGGTCCCACGCGTTGCTGCCCACAGTTCATGACAGCGACTGCGCTGCTGCCGCTGGATCTGGCAAGACTCGAACGTTACAGCCTGACACAGCTGGGGTTAACGGCACAATACGTGTTCCACTTGCTATAAGTAGCTGCCAATCCCCTCGGTACCACCACCCACAACTCGCACCTCCCCTCACACAGCTTCCGTTCAGCGCCTAGAAACTTTCTTGCCACCATCTCCTGCTCCGCAAGATCTTAGCCAGTCTCTCATTCCTTCATCAATCACCAATCCAATGGCTCGCTTCGCCGTGGTCGCCGCCATCATGGCACTCCTCACCGTCACCGTAGCTGCGCAGGGCCCCATGCCGGCGCCCAGGATGGCCCCGCTCCCCGCGCCGCCGGCGAGGTCCCCGGCAAACGCGCCTGCGCCGGTCGCCACGCCACCAACCGCCGCGTCGCCGTCTCCGATGGCCTCTCCCCCGGCCCCGCTCACCGACGCCCCCTCCGCGATGACGCCTTCCTCGGTCTCCGCCACACCCGCGGGCGCACCTGCCGGCGCCCCCACCGGCACACCGGCGAGCTCCGCCGTCTACTCGTCCACCGTCAGCTTCGTCGCCGTCGCCGGCGCTGTCGCCGCGGCCCTCGTGTTCTAGATGGAGCGTGGACTGCTCTGTTTTAGGCGCTGTTCATACTACTACTACTACGAGATTCTTTCTAGTGTACGATTCTTTGTTGGACCGATCGAGGAGAGGTGGTTGATACCGTTGCATGAGATTGTTATGAATACAAATTCATTTATTCGTTAACTTGAATCCTGCCATGGACGTATGAATCTTTTCTCTGCTTGCATATTAGTACGAGACACAAGAATTCGTTTCTGTATTAATTCTTCCTTTTTTATTAATTCTTTCTTGCTACTTCTTTTCACCAAGTTGCTTCTATCTAATAAGAGCAATTCAAGTAGATACACTATACATAAAATAATGATCGATATGAGATATCAAGGCAAAAATAATAATCCGAACAAATGCCTTATATCCCCCGATCCATAATTTTTTGTGTGGTAATCGCTAAAAAGTAATTCGAGTGATACAGTATATCTTTCGTTTTGCCTCCCCTGTCTTTCGCTTTTCGCATCGCACCAAAAAATTAGTGGAAGGAAACTTTCAAATACAATATCTTCCATCTTTAATATCACTGTCATAGCCGCCGAAGTTTAATTCCGGTAGCACCAATGTGAGGGTCGGCAACGGACATAAGTGTAGACCCCATCGCGATCGGCGAGGGCCAATGGCGACAGTGCAAATCCGACGTGATCAGGGCGTGAGGACCACAGGCGGCCAGCTACGGCCAACACGAGTGGCCTTGACTTCCTCGGCCTCGTCCTGCTCTTTGTTCTTTCTGCATATTAAGGCTTCCTTTGGTTTGAAGGAATATCATATGAATTTTTTAGGATAGGGTTTTTATAGGAAGTTTTCCTTTAGAGCCGTTTGGTTCATAAATGAATTCCTATTTTTACATAAGATTGATTTCTATCCTTCACATTTCAAAGGAAAATAAACATGAGCCTAGACTAAATGGAAAAATTCCTTTGATGTGAACCAAATGATATCTCTTTTCCTATGCCTACTCATAAAATTAAAGATACATGTCATCTCTTTTTCTACAAGTTTCCTATTCCTATGATAATACTATTCTATGAACCAAAGGAGGCCTTAGTATTTGCTTTCTTCTCAATTGGGACAAGAACTCACTTCCAATATTTGTTTTGTTTATAGAGAGTTTTATGCTATTCTGTAAGGATTTGTTACATTTCACAGTACGGGTTTGCATTATCTGTTCCGTCAGACACCGCGCACCACTGCAAATAATTTTACGAATCACCCTTAAACGTTTTCGCAATACCAGAATATAGCGTATCTACTAAAGATGCTTTAAGATACAGATGTAATCAGCTTCCTACTTGTCTTTTCATATATTAGAGAAAAGATAATTAACTTCGTACGACTAGGGTAAACTTTGAATTTATTTCCATTTTTATATATCATTTTGCCACATACGAACTACTTTGTAGTTTTATTGTTTCTACATGTAAATTGTGAACACCGTTATATTTGTTTTAGTTGCTTTTCGTCAACTATTAATACATTTGAAAGGAATCTAGCTGACGAAAAGACCTAGATAATCAAATACCAAGTGTTGTACACGGTCCGCTGGAGCGATCCGAACAAACAAAAAAGGTACCAAATTCAGATCTGTATGGGTTGCGTCGTTGGAGTTGCTCTTAGTATTTTGTTCTAAGGAAGAAAGAGAGTAGAAATTCTCCCTCACTAACAACAAGTCTAGCAGCTGTGCTATATTCACTTACTGCAAAACCGATATGCCACTCTATGTAAAACTTTTTTTGCGTTTTTGCAGTAAGATTTTCGCTTGGCTAGAACAGACATGCTATAAATTAGCTACGAAGTCCCTAAAAACAAAAGTTGATTACAATCGGATAACTATTCACCGAAGAAGCCCGTGGAATGCTCTGATCATGCTGGTCGCGCCCGCCGGCCGCCTAGGACGCACCCGCCCCTGGTCGTGCCCTCCAGCCCACCCATGGCCTTCCCTAGCTGTGACCTCATCGCGCCCGGACCCTCCCGTGGTCGCGCCCGCCCCTGGCCGTGGCCTCCTCGCCTGAACGAGACTAGCCACGCCCACGTCGAGGTTGTGCCCCCCCCCCCCGCCAGTGGCCTCCTGCACCTAGGGTTGGGATCGTGGCCCCCGCCGTGGTCGCTCGCCCGCGCCGTGCCCGCGGTGGCCGCGCCAGTGGCCTCGCTCCGGTCATCGGTCGTGCATGGTGTGGGTACGGCGGCGGTGGAGGTGTGTAGTGAGGGAAGTTTTACTGCTTCAACCATTTTTCTTGGGATAGGTAAAATTGCAAGAAATCGAGAGAACAAGGGAAAATATGCGGGTTGTCGGGTGAGTTTTGTAGCTCGCCGTAAAAAAAATGCGATACAGACCGATATGCGATATCTATTTTTTCCCTTCTTCGATATGCCATATCAATGGTTATTTTATGGGACGGAGCAATATAGTGTATTTGCTAGGATTGCTTTAAACAGAGTAAACAACTTAAGACGACGAGTTACTATGTACCTAAAAAACATCGAGTTGGTGGTTAGTACTCTTTTCGTTCCAAAATGTAGCGCGCTCGCGTTTTTTCATAGTTAAATTTAACTATAAATTTAATCAACGAGACCGATTGCGAAGTAAGCAAAAATTATATAATTGAAAACATTTTTCGAATACGAATTCACTGATATAATTTCTGCTACCGTCGCAGTCGGTCTCATTGATTAAATTTATGATCAAAATTACAACATAAAAATCAAAGTCCCATTATATTTTGTAACGGAGGGAGACTGTGTTTTCATTAGGCTCTGTCTCGCTGCGACACGGTGCGTGTGCGCCCAAGGTCAACTTGGCTGGCGTAGCGCCGCACCACGAAGAGTGTGGACATGAAATTGGCAGCACGCCGACAATCTGGTCCCACGCGAAGCTGCCCACAGCACATGACAGGACAGCGACTGCGCACAGGCTGACACAGCTGTGGTTAACGGCAAAATACGCGTTCCTCTTCCTATAAGTACCTGCCATTTCCCTCGGTACCACCACACACAACTCGCAGCTTCCTCACACAGCACCTAGACACTTTCTTGCTACGATCTTCTGCTCTCCAACATCTTTAGCCAAAGTTTTCCCCGCGTAATGGCTCGCTTCGCCGTGGTCGCCGCCATCGTGGCCCTCCTGGCCGTCACCGCCGCCGCGCAGGCTCCCGGATCGGCGCCCAGGATGGCCCCTCTCCCCGCGCCGCCGGCGAGGTCCCCGGCCACCGCCCCCGCGCCGGTCGCCACGCCACCCACCGCCGCGTCGCCATCACCGATGGCCTCTCCCCCGGCCCCGCTCACCGACGCCCCCTCCGCGATGACGCCTTCCTCGGTCTCCGCCACGCCCGCGGGCGCACCTGCCGGCGCCCCCACCGGCACCCCCGCCAGCTCCGCCGTCTACTCGTCCACCGTCAGCTTCGTCGCCGTCGCCGGCGCGGTCGCCGCGGCCCTCGTGTTCTAGATGGAGAGAGAACTGCTCTGTTTTAGCGCTGTTTATACGATTCTTTCTAGTGTACGATTCTTTATTGGACCGATCGAGGAGAGGTTGATACCGTTGCGATGTGATCTTGTTAAAGATGCATGAGATTGTTATGAATACAAATTCATTTATTCGTTAGCTTGAATCCTCCCATGGACGTATGAATCTCCATGAATCTTTTCTCTGGTTGCATACTGGTACGAGACACACGAATTCGTTTCAGTATTTCCTTACTTACTTCGTTCAGCTAATTTCTCTTGTTGTTCATATACTAGAGAAAAGATAATGAACTTCCTACAACGAGGGTGAACTCTGATTTTTACTTTTTTACAGATCATTTTGCCACATACTTTGTAGTTTTATTTTTTTTAAATGTAAATTGAGAACACCATTATATTTGTTTGATTTGCTTTTTGACAACTGTTCATACATTTGCTTTAATATTATTTCCACAGCAGGAGGCATCATATAATACATATAGCACCAAACACCATTCTTATTTTTTTTATGAGAGATTTGCGGTGTATCATGGCACATAAGAGGATCGAGGTGTATCATTTGAATGTTCTAAATTATATGTCTGTACTTAAACACAAAGGTATAATGGTCCCCAAAATATGATCAGAATAAAAAATCGGTTCAAAGGATAATTTCATCCAAAAAAACATACCGATACTACCCATGTTTCTTTTTATGAGAAGAAAAAAAATTAAATATGCTCAAAATAATTTTTATATCGAAAATGTCCCTTGAGCCTCCTCATGATACATGTGACGTCGGTGTATCATATTCGGGTCTGGACCGTTCAATTTGATCCGACAGACGGTCTTTATTCACTTGATGGTCCTTATTTATTCTTGTCTTTGTTAACTAATTAACGTGGTCACCCTGGTGTTTTGTCTCCTTTGTTCCACTCTTTCTTTTGTCAAATTTGTTTCGCTTTCTCCCTGTTCGTTTTGAGTATTCTGAACATTCACATTTTCATGGTTTTCATGTGCCTTTTATGTTCCCACTAATTGTTGTGGGGATTTGTAATGAAATGCCTAAACTTCTCATAAATATTCAATTGGAAAGTCACAATAAATGAAAGGAATCCAGGTGACGAAAATGCCTAGATAATCAATTACCCAGTTTTGAACACCATGGAAATTTCCCCGGAAAGATTGCGGCAAACAGAAAGGGTATGCTAAGCAAGTCGAACCTTGTAGTAGATGACAAGATGATTGTGAAAAAAGATTTGATGATCATATCTTTATTTTTGATAATCATCCAAGATCTCAAAGCTATAAAGATAATGTAGAAAATTAATTGTGATTAACAGGCCAATGAGCAACGACTTCTGTGATTTGAAAACAAATAACCATCGTGAGGCTTAAGAAAGAAAACGATAGAGGAAAAGCCGTAGGAATCATATGGTTGTAAAAAAGTGATGAAAATAGCCAAAATATCCAACTATGAAAAGAACCTACCATATGTTTATTTAACTAATGTTTTAACTATTAGGTATTTATTTACCCATGAAAGCACGTTATAAAGGAAACCGATACTACATTACCAAGAAAACTTATTTATCATAAGGGTCACTGATAAGGGTGTCTCTGATAAATTGTTCGTAAACATTTGTTTCATAAACAATAAACTTTTGATCTTCCCATCTGGCAAAAAAAGTATTCATGTGTCACAAAACTTCAAATGATACGAAGAAGCGTCAACGAAACGAAAACGAGACTTGAGGCCTTATTTCACATCGACGATGACAACATCACATCGCCACCAACGAACGAAGACAACCTTGAACTTATTCATAACCCTATCAACACCGAACCGAATCCTTGAGGCCCCATTGCCTTCTGTCATCGAAACAACAAATGGAAGGAAAAGGGCCCCTCGAATTTATCGTTGAGTAGGGATGATCCACCTCCGCCGCCACTCGCCTATTTCAGGGAGAGGGAGAGAGAGAGGAATAGAACGACCCGTTATTATTGCCTGAACTTTGTGCCATAGAATTAAAAAAACTTAAGACGATGAATTACTATGTTGCTAGTTTGAGTCCAAGAGGTTAGTATTTCGTTCTAAGAAGGGGGAGAGAGAGAGAGAGAGTAGAAATCCTCCCTTACAAAGCAGAGTAAACAACTTACGATAATGAGTTAATATGTTACCTTTTGAAAATTGAGTTGTTGTGTTGCTGGGGTTTTTTTCATGCAAGGAAGGGTCCTAAGAAATTTTGCATCAACTGAGAGCAGTTATAAAACTTACATTGAAGCCCATAAAAAGGAAAAAAAAATACATCCAAGGGCTATAATTAAATAACTTGGATCGTGTAACTGATAATAAAAACAATCGGGTCCCTCACCACTTAGCTCGCGCCGAAGCATCCTGTTACGTCTAGTGGCGTCGTCGTCGGGGACTACAACACTTGGGATGAAGATGTCGAAGAACGATGCACTACAAGAGCTCAAAGGCCTGGAGATTGAAGAAGTGTTGATGCCGACGAGATGCCGCTAACGCCATAGCACCGAGTGGTCGCCTTTCGGCCTGAAGAGTCGAGGACGAGATGACCCTAGGCCATCGTCAAAGCACCGTCGAGGATAAGCTCGCAAAGAGAACAACAACAAAACTCCACCAGCGAGTAGATTGACCACGAACCGCAACTTCCTCATTCTCATCCCCACCTCCATTACCTTGATGACCAGCAAGGAATCAAAGAGCAGCAGGTCGTAGCAAAGCCACCAAAAAACACAAGACGAGCTTATTCGGAATGCTCCGGCCAATCTTGATCTCCTCCATCGTCCGCCAAGAACGCCATGTTGTAGATCGAGGTGTCTCCTCTCATGTGCCGCTCCTGCCGTCAATATGTAACGGCAGATGCCATGGGGATGGCTAAAGAGGGGGACAAACCGAGGTTAGTGTCGCTGGTACCGGAATCAAGAGTGGGAACACACAGTGAGACACCACGATGTGCCCAGGTTCGGGGCTCTCCGTAGAGATAACACCCCTAGTCCTGTCGAGTGATACGTCCAAAACGTATCTATAATTTTTGCTTGTTCCATGCCTCTTTTGTGTGATATTGCTATGATATTGATGAACTTCCATACACTTTTGATCATATTTGAACTAACCTATTAACTCAGTGCACCCCAGTGCCAGTTCCTGTTTTCTGCTGTTTTTCTATTTCAGGTTTCCCCCATATTAAAAGTGCTCCAAAAATTCAAGAAAAATCCAATAAAAAATCAGTGATCAAGAAGCTTCGGGAATCACCGAGGGGGGGGGCAGAGGGGACCCACCAGGGCCCCAGGCGCCCTCCCGGCGCGCCCCAGGGTGGGGCCGCGCCAGGGGGCCGCCTGGACCCCTGGTTCCCCCTGGCTCCCCCCTTCGCCTATTTATTCCTCGTGACGAGAAACCCCCGCGACGGGGAACCCTTTTTCGCGATCTTTTCTCTGTTCCGCCGCCGCTGCGCTTCCAAGATCGGGAGCACCAGAAGACCTCTTCCCTGCACCCTGCCGGAGGGAGGAATCACCTCCGGGAGCTTCTCCACCACCATGGATGCTTCCCGGATGAACCGTGAGTAGTCCACCTTGGACCATGGGTCTATGATCAGTAGCTATGTGATGTTCTCCTCCCCTCTTTGTTCTTCATGGATTAGACCTCGTGAGCTGCCCTACATGATCGAGGCACCTATGTAATATTTCTGTTGTTGCTATGCTGAGTTTGCTGGGATCCGATGGATTATGAGATTATGTTCAGATTGTGTTTGAGTAATATATTTGATACTCCTCTTTTATATTTATTTTCTTGAGTAATTCTTGCATGTTCTCTGTTGCTGTTTATTGCTTTGGCCAAGTAGTAGGTAGTGACTCCAAGAGGGAGCGTTATGCATGATTGTGGGTTCATGCCCCCCGATGACTAGCTTGAGTGACAGAAACATGAGTCCAGGGAATGTGTTGTTGCCACAAGGGGGAAAACAACGGTGCTTGTACTTGCGGGTGCAAGGATTGTTTACTTGACGCAAAGATCTTTAATGTAGTTGTCTGTTGCTTTGAGTTTACACTTTGGGTTGGATTCGCAGCTTAATACCAGCGAGATGTTCTGAATAGATATCTCAAGGTGGATGATTAGTAGGTAGATGCAGATGGATTTCGGTCTACTTGTCTTGGCGTACCGCCCATGCTTTTGAGCCTCTTCCTTTCTTCATAGCATAATTAGCATTGGTTTGCGCACATAATCCTATCAACTGCCCAGCTGTAATTTGTTTATCTCGCATGGCTATTTTATCGTCTTTTGGGAGAGAGACATCACTAGTGAACATCATAGGACCCCGGTCCATATTTCCAATACTGTTTTCACCCGCTATCAATTTACTGCTTTATTATTTTTCCGTTGCTATCACTATCATTATTATCACGTGCGTTTTATCATTTGTAAACAACAAGGCCGGAGGGATTGACAACCCCTTTGTACTCGTTGGGAGCAAAGCTATCTGTTGTGTGTGCAGGTCCACGACAACCGCTAATCTCTGGCGCCGTTGTCACCTTCTTGTCGTTATCGGAGTCCTACTAGAGACAAACCTTGGTATCTTCACCGAGGGAAATTGCCGCTACGCTACATCTCAACCTTCCACTTTGGGTAACCAACGAGGGGTGAGAACTAAACTCTCGTAACATCAAAGAAATTTCTGGCACTGTTGCCGGGGACTCCGCTCTTCAAGATAGGGGAGTTGCACACTATCTTTTATCTTTTCTTTTTAGTCTTGTTTTTTTACCTTTCAGTTTTTGCTTTAGTGTCCTTTATCAAAAATAAATAAAAAATTATCTTGCTTGCTACTGCCATGGGTTCCTCTGAGAACACCAAGTTGTGTGACTTCACTAGTCACAATAACAGTGACTTTATCTGCACTCCTATTGCTACACCTGCTACTTCAGCACCTTCTTATGAGATTAAACCTGCTTTGCTGAACCTTGTTATGAAAGATCAATTCTCTGGGGCTAGAGATGATGCTGCTTTGCACTTAAATAATTTTATTGAGCTTTGTGATATGCAAAAGTACAAGGAAGTAGATGGTGATATTGTTAAGCTTAAGTTGTTTCCTTTCTCCTTGAGAGATGAAGCTAAAATCTGGTTTCAATCCTTGCCTAAGAATAGCATAGACTCTTGGGATACGTGCAAGGATGCTTTTATTGGGAAGTACTATCCCCCTGCTAAGATTATCCAATTGAGGAGCTTTATTATGAATTTTAAACAATTGGATAATGAACACGTTGACCAAGCTTGGGAACGCATGAAATCTCTTGTTAAGAATTGCCCTACGCATGGTTTGACTACTTGGATGGTTATCCAAACTTTTTATGCAGGCTTGAACTTTACCTCGCGAACTTGCTAGATTCGGTCGCGGGAGGAACCTTTATGTCAACTACACTTGGTGCTGCCACAAAACTTCTCGATGAGATGATGACCAACTATTCCCAATGGCACACCGAAAGAGCTCCAACAGGTAGGAAGGTAAACTCTGTCGAGGAGATCTCCTCCCTAAATGAAAAAGTTGACTTTATTATGTCTCTACATACCAAGCAATCTCCTAATTATCCTCAAGATGTTCCTTTAAATTCTTTGATTGCTCAAGATCAAGTAGATGTGAACTTTAGCTCTAGAAACAAGTTCAACAACAATGCTTATAGGAGTAACTTTGGTAGCAATCCTAGACCGTTCCCCTCCAACAACTATGGGAACAACAACACTTATCCTAGCACCAAAAACTCCACTTTTGAATTAGAGAGTATGCTTAAAGATTTTATCACTACCCAAAAAGCCTTCAACAAGAGTGTAGAGGAAAAACTGGACAAATTAGATAACCTCTCGTCGAAGGTAGACAATTTAGCCCATGAAGTAGAATTGCTTAAAATTATAACTTCTCCCCTTGAGGAGAGGAAGGCCACTCCTATGAATGCTATCCAAGTGCAAATTAATCAAAACATTAGGATGATGGCTAAACTTAAAGAGAGATGGGCTAGAGAAAAGGAGGAAGAATATAGAATTAAGAGCCTTCCCACACACCATACTGTTGCTACTATCCAAGTGGTTGAGGAGATCCAAACTCTTAGCACCCAATGCACCCCTAGTCTCATAGGACCTATTAATGGTGATGCTATGACCTCAACCATAGAAGAAGAAATTCCTATGACTATAGAAGCTACCAAACAAGTGAGCCTAAAGGACACCACTACTACTTTACTTGATATGAGCGACCTTGATTTTGATAATTGCACCCTTTCTGAAGTTATTCATTTCCTTCATAAGATGTCTAGAGACCCCCACACTAGCACACTAAATCTTGCCTTCACGGAGCATATCATTAATGCTCTCATTAAAGCTAGGGAGGAGAAGCTTAGGATAGAAGCCTCCATACCTAGAAAGCTAGAAGATGGTTGGGATCCTATGATTAAAATTAAGTTGAATAACTTTTCTTGCTATGCTTTATGTGATGTTGGAGCTAGTACCTCTGTTATGCCCAAAAGAATGTATGATATATTTGAATTGAAACCTTTTGATCCTTCTTCTTTTGGTGTTCATCTTGTCGATTCTTCCGTAAAGAAACCTTTGGGGAAGATCGATGATGTTCTTATCATTGTCAATGAAAATTATGTTCCCGTTGATTTTACTATTATGGACATTGAATGTGAACCTTCTTGTCCAATTATTTTGGGACGTCCTTTTCTTCACACCGTGGGTGATGTTATTGATATGAAAGAAGGGATTATAAAATTCCAATTCCCTCTCAAGAAAGGGATGGAACACTTCCCTAGGAAAAATATTAAGTTGCCTTTTGAGTCCGTTACACGGGCTAGTTATTTTCTTGAAAAAACTTGATCTATTTGCATTAAGCCTAGCTAATGGCTTTAAAGAGGCGCTTTCGGAGGCAGCCCGCAACGAATTTAGGATTTCCTTTTTTTTCCTTCTGTTTTTAGTGGTCTTGATGATTGTTACTACTGTAGCAACATCATTGTATCTTTATTTTTCAACCTTTGTGCCATTTATAGCCTCATATGACAAGGGAAGTGAAAGTTGTGACATGCTGTCCAGAAAACAGATTCTGTCCTCGTGACTAAAAAAATCAGAGAAAAATCCCAGTTCATCTTTTTGAGCTGAATTGTTTACAAATCGTTCTCTATACAATTATGGAACTTTCGTATGTTCTGAGTTTTTTGATTTGAGTTGCAGAAGTATCCCTAAAAAATTCTTTACTACCTGCTGGTCTGTTTTTCACAGATTCTGTCCTGTTTTGCCTTTTCTTCGTTTTGCAAACCTTAAGCTTGCTTTTTCTTTGCAAAAACTTTTTGGCAATCTTAAGAAATAGTAGCTCTTCAAGAATATCCTTGTTTCCAGTAGAGAAAAATATATTTTATTATGGGTACTAACCTCGCTAATCAGATTATGATGAGTTATGTACGAAGGGAGTTTTCAAGTGTGCGCGGGAAGATGATGAAAGAAGATTCAGGAGTGTCAAGCGCTCAAGGTTGGGGATGCCCCCATGCATCCCTAAGGAATATTCAAGGAGACTCAAGCGCCTAAGCTTGGGGATGCCCCCGTGCATCCCCTTCTTCATCAACAATTATCAGTTCGTCTCTCGTTTCACTATATTTTATCGCTTCATGCGTTATGTGCTATGCTTGGAGTGTCTCGCTCTTAGGTTTTCTTTTTAGTTTTCTTAGTTTTTCTTACTGTTCATAACAAGTTAGAGCCCAGCTTTCTTTGTGTGGGAGAGAAACACGCTCCACTTACAAAATCTAGAACACAACATAGGAGTTTTCATGCTTATCTTTGCTGTGTGTGTTCTTTATCTTTTCATAGCTGCTGTCATGTTTAGCTCTTAGTTTTCATGTTTATCTTTTCAAAGAGCTTTTTTTTAGTTTGTTGCTGGAACTCTCTTGTGTTTTCATGTTTATATTGTTTAGAGAGTTTGCCTGTTGCACTGAGTTTTGTGTCTTGACTTGAAGTAGGTAATTGAGGTTGCTATTCTTTTGTAGTAGTAACTTGCAATAGTTTTGAGGTATTGCTATGAGTAATGTTTGGACTTTTGGTGTCAAGACCTTTAGCCTATTAGTGATATATGTCGTATTTTGGGCAATCTTTGTTTATTTTCAAAACCTACAAAATTAGTTGAGAACTTTAGCTACTAGTTGGATCACTACTCTTATGAGGGGTCGAATATTAGAGTACACTCACGTACCATGAGTCGAGGATGCGCAAAGATAACCAAACCCCCATACACTCCTCCTCGTGGTACTTGTCTCTTTGTGAAACCTCCTTATTAGATTGAGAGTTACCGATAATAAGTGCATGAGTTCTTCAGACTAATGTGAGTATTAGAAAGTTGACACTTCCACCTTCCCATATTTTTCTAGCCTCTCCTGTGCCGTGCATTGCTTTCTTCTCACTCCGAGAGTTAGCGTCCACCTTCGCCGGTACATCCAAACCCTTGGCATGATACGCTCAGTCATCATAAACCTCCTTATATCCTTCCTCAAAACAGCCACCATACCTACTGAAAGGATAGAGATTGACCTAGAGGGGGGGGGTGAATAGGTCTTATTACAAATTTTATCACTACTTAGCAATTTTAGGCAATAATGCGGAAGATAAAGGTGTGCCTAACACTTGCAAGGTCTATTTAGCAAAGACAAGATAAACAATAAGCACAATAAACTAAAGCAAGTGAGGGGCAAATAATACGGTAGCACAAGTAATAAGGGGAAAGAGTAGGGATAACCGAATGACGCGGAGACAACGATGTATCCCGATGTTCACTTCCTTGGAGGGAAGCTACTCACCGTTTGGAGAGAGTGGGTGAAACCACGAAGGAACACCAACGCCAAGAAGACTCACTCTATTCCCCTTGAGATATCACCACGAAGGCGATTCCCAACCACTACCGGTTGACCTTAAAGGTGGTCACCAAACCCTCACAAACTCAACGGGGGTAATCACAATGGTCGATTCCTCTCCGAAGAACTCCTACCCGCCTAGGAGTCTCCAACCTCCAAGAGTAACAAGATCAATGGGGAAGGACTCAATGCTTGCTCAAATCACGATTTGCTTTGGACGGAAGATGGGGAAGGGACGGATCTATCACGTGGTGAAAGATCTGACAAGAACTCTCACAAATATCTCCGGGATCTTGGTTTGAGTGTAAGAGATGAGAGAGAGGGAGCACTTTGTGTTCTTGAGTGAAATAAGTGAAGTGGTCATTCACCCTAATCCGAAGTGGGTAGGGGGTATTTATAGATGCCCAAGAACTAGCCGTTTTGCTGCAGTCATAAGGGCGCCGGACGGTCCGGGCTATATGTCGGACGGTCCGGGCCAAGCCCGGACGGTCCGACCTCTAGTCCGGTGATACGTCCAAAACTTATCTATAATTTCTGCTTGCTCCATGCATGTTTTTTGTGATATTGCTATGATCTAGATACACTTTCATACACTTTTGATCATATTTGGACTAACCTATTAACTCAGTGCATCCCAGTGCCAGTTCCTGTTTTCTTCTGTTTTTCTATTTCAGTTTTCCCCCTTATAAAAAGTGCCAGAAAAATTCGGGAAAATTCAGATAAAAAATCAGCATGACGGAATCTTCGAGAAGAGCCCGAGAGGGGCCAGAGGGGAGCCAGGGGGAACAGGCGGCCACCCGGAGCGGCCCCACCCCTGGTCCACCTCTGTCTGCCCCCCTTCGCCTATTTAATCTACGTCACGGGAAAACTCCAGAAGAAGAACCCTATTCCGTGAACTCGCCTCTGTTCCGCCGCCGCCGCGCTTCCAAGATCGGTAGCACCAGAAGACCTCTTCCCGGCACTCTGTCGGAGGGAGGATTGACCTCCGGGAGTCTCCTCTCCACCATGGATGCTCCCCGGATGTCTCGTGAGTAGTTTTCCTTGGACCATGGGTCCGTGATCAGTAGCTATGTGATGTTCTCCTCCCCTCTTTGATCTTCATTGTTTAGACCTCGTGAGCTGCCCTACATGATCGAGGCACCTTTGTAATATTTCTGCTGTTGCTATGTTGAGTTTGGAGGGATCTGATGGATTATGAGATTATGTTCAGATTGTGATAGAGTAATATATTAGGTTTCTATCTCTTATATTTTTGTTCCTAAGTAATTCTTGCATGTTCTCCGTTGCTGTTTATTGCTTTGGCAAAGTAGTAGGTAGTGACTCCAAGAGGGAGCGTTGTGCTAGATTGTGGGTTCATGCCCCCTGATGACACGCTTGAGTGACAGAAACATGAGTCTAGGGGATGTGTTGTTGCCACAAGGGGGAAAACAACGGTGCTTGTAACCGCGGTTACAAGGATTGTTTACTTTACGCAAAGTTCTTTTTAATGTAGTTGTCTTTTGCTTTGGGTTTACACTTTGGGTGGGGCTCGCAACTTAATACCAGCGAGATGTTCTGGATAGATATCTCAAGGTGGATGATTAGTAGTAGATGCAGATGGATTTCGGTCTACTTATTTTGGCGTACTGCCCGTGCTTTTGAACCTCTTCCTTTCTTTTGTAGCATAGTTAGCATTGCGGTGCGTTCATAATCCTGTCAATTGCCCTTTTGTAATATGTTTACCTCGCATAGCAGTTTTATCGTATTTTGGGAGAGAGACATCACTAGTGAACATCACGTATCCCGGTCCATATCCTCATTACTGATTCCAAGCTATATTTACTTTTCTGCATTTACTTTCAAGTTGCTATCATTATCCCTTGCGTTTTATCATTTGTGAACAACAAGACCGGAGAGATTGACAACCTCTCTGAACTTTGTTGGGAACAAATTTATCTGTGTCTGTGTGCAGGTCCGCGTTAGTTGCGCCGCTGACACCTACTTATCATCTCTGGAGTCCTACTGGAGACAAACCTTGGTATCTTCACCGAGGGAAAACTGCCGCTGCACTGCATCTCAAACCTTCACTTGGGGTAACCAACGAAGGGCGAGAAGCCAATAAGCAAGAGTATTTCTTGCGCCGTTGCCGGGACTCCGAGTGCTAAGATAGGGGAGTTGCACACTACCCTTTACCTTTGTTTTTTAGTCTTGTTAGTTTATCTTTCAGTTTTTATCTTTGTGTCTTTTTATCAAAATTTACAAAAAAATCTGCCACACTTGCTGCTACTATGGGTTCCACTGAAAACACCAAGTTGTATGACTTCACTAGTCACAACAACCAGGACTTTATCTGCACTCCCATTGCCACACTTGCCACTTCAGATACCTCTTATGAAATTAAACCTGCTTTGCTAAACCTTCTTATGAGAGATCAATTCTCTGGTGTTGGAGATGATGCTGCTTTACACTTGAATAATATTTTTGAATTATGTGATATGCAAAAATATAAAGAAGTAGAAGGTGATGGTGTTAAGCTCAAGCTCTTTCCTTTCTCTTTAAGGGGAGATGCTAAAATCTGGTTTCAATCTTTGCCTAGAAATAGCATAGATTCTTGGGATAAGTGCAAAGATGCTTTTATAGGGAAGTACTACCCTCCTGGTAAGATTATCCAATTGAGGAGTAATATTATGAATTTTAAGCAATTGGATAATGAACACGTTGCCCAAGCTTGGGAACGAATGAAATCTCTTGTTAAGAAATGCCCTACACATGGTTTAACTACCTGGATGGTTATCCAGACTTTTTATGCAGGCTTGAACTTTACCTCGCGGAACCTGTTAGATTCGGCCGCGGGAGGAACCTTTATGTCAACTACACTTGGTGCTGCCACGAAGCTTCTCGATGAAATGATGACCAATTATTCCCAATGACACACCAAACGCGCTCCAACAGGTAGGAAGGTAAACTCTGTCGAGGAAATTACCTCCCTCAATGAAAAAGTTGACTTAATTATGTCTCTACTTACCAAGAAACCCTCTATTGATCCTCATGATCTGCCTTTAAATTCTTCGGTTGCTCAAGAGCAAGTAGATGTGAACTTTATTGCTAGAAACAACTTCAACAACAATGCTTATAGGGTAAATTTTTCTAGCAATCCTAGACCGTTTCCATCCAATTATGGGAACAACAACACTTACCCTAGCAACAAGAACCCCCCTTCTGAATTAGAAAGCATGCTTAGAGACTTTATCACTACCCAAAAAGCCTTCAACAAAAATGTAGAGGAGAAATTAGCTAAAATAGATAATCTCTCTTTGAAGGTAGAAAGCTTAGCCCTTGATATTGAGATGCTTAAAATTAGAACCTCCCCCCTTGAGGAGAATAAGGCCACTCCTATTAATGCTATCCAGTTGCAAATCAATGAAAATATTAGGATGATGGCTAAACTTAAAGAAAGATGGGCTAGAGAAAAAGAGGAAGAGGATAGAATTAAGAGCCTTCCTACACACCACACAGTTGCCACTATCGAAATTGTTGAGGACACCCATACTATTAGCACCCAATGCACTCCTAGTCCCGTTGGACCTATTAATGGTGATGCTAATACCTTAACCGTAGAAAAAGAAACTCCTATGAACATAGAGGGTTTCAAACAAGTGAGCCTAGATGACACTACTACCACCTTTGATAGTAGTGATATTGATTTTGATAGTTGCACCCTCTCAGAAGTTATTAGCTTGTTACACAAGATGTCTAGAGACCCACACACTAGCACACTTAATCTTGCCTTCACGGAGCATATCACAAATGCTCTTATCAAAGCTAGGGAGGAGAAGCTTAGAGTAGAAGCCTCCATACCTAGGAATATAGATGATGGTTGGGACCCTATGATCAAAATTAAATTAAATAACTTCTCTTGCTATGCTTTATGTGATGTTGGAGCTAGTACCTCTGTTATGCCCAAAAGAGTATTTGATATGTTTGAATTGAAGCCTTTTGAGCCTTGTTCTTTTGGTGTTCGTCTTGTTGATTCTTCCATAAAGAAACCTTTGGGGAAGATCGACGATGTTCTTATCATTGTCAATGACAACTATGTTCCCGTTGATTTTATTGTTATGGATATAGAGTGTGAACCTTTGTGTCCAATTATTTTGGGACGTCCTTTTCTTCGCACCGTTGGTGCGGTTATTGACATGAAAGAGGGGAATATAAAATTACAATTCCCATTCAAAAAGGGGATGGAACACTTCCCTAGAAAGAAAATCAAGTTACCTTTTGAGTCCGTTACACGGGCTAGTTATTCTCTTTCTCTTGATAAAACTTGATTCTTCTTTTTGCATCATGCCTAGCTAATGGCTTTAAAGAAGCGCTTTCGGGAGGCAGCCCGCAACGAATTTAGGTGTTTATTTTTGGTTTTGTTGTGTCTTGATGGTTGTTACTTCTGTAGCAACATCATTGTATCTTTATTTTTCAAGCTTTGTGCCAAGTTATAGCCTCTTACGGCAAGGGAAGTAAAAGTTGTGACATGCTGTCCAGAAAACAGATTCTGTCTTCGTGACCAGAAAAATTCCAGAAAAATCCCAGTTCATCTTTTTGAGCTGAATTTTTTACACAGTATGCTCTGTACAATTACGAAACTTCCGTATGTTCTGAGTTTTTTTATTTGAGTTGCATAAATGTCCCTAAAAAATTCTTGACTATCTTCTGTTCTGTTTTTCACAGATTCTGCCACGTTTTGTCTCTCCTTAATTTTGCAAACCTTAAGCTTGCTTTTTCTTTGCAAAAACTTTTTGGCACTCTTGAGAAACAGTAGCTCTTCAAGAATATCTTTATATCCAGTGGGAAAAATTATTTATTAAGGGTACTAACCTCTCTAATCAGCTTATGATGAGTTATGTATGAAGGGAGTTTTCAAGTGTGCGATAGAAGATGATGAAAGAAGATCCAGGAGTGTCAAGCGCTCAAGCTTGGGGATGCCCCCATGCATCCCCAATAAATATTCAAGGAGACTCAAGCGTCTAAGCTTGGGGATGCCCCCATGCATCCCCTTCTCCATCAACAATCATCAGTTCGTCCTTCGTCTCACTATATTTTTATCACTTCATGCGTTATGTGCTATGCTTGGAGCGTCTCGCTCGTAGGTTTTGTTTTTAGTTTTATTTAGCTTTGCTTGTTGTTCATAACAAGTTAGATCCCGTCTTACTTTGTGTGGGAGAGAAACACGCTCCACTTTCAAAATCTAGAACACATCATAGGATTCTTCATGCCTATCTTTTTGCTGTTGTGTGTTCTTTATCTTTTCATAGCTGCTGCCATGTGTAGTTTTAGTCTTAGTTTGTCTTTAGCAAGAGCCTTGGCTTTTGTTTAGTTTGTTGCTGGAACTCTTTTTTAGTTTTCATGTTTATCTTGTTAAAGAGAGTTAGTTGTTGCACTGAGTTGTGTCTTGTCTTGAAAGTAGGTAATTGAGGTTGCTATTTAATTTTAGTAGTAACTTGCAATAGTTTTGAAGTATTGATGTGAGTAATGTTTGGACTTTTGGTGTCAAGAGATCTTGCCTATTAGTGATAGGTGTCTTATTTTGGGCAATCCGTGTTTATTTTCAAAACCTACAAAACTAGTTGAGAACTCTAGCTACTAGATAGATCACTACTCTTCTGAGGAGTCGAATATTAGAGTACACTCATGTACCATGAGTCCAAGATGCGCAAGGATAACCAAACCCCCATACAATCCTCCTCGGGGTACTTGTCTCTTTGTGAACGTCCTTATTAGATTGAGAGTTACCGATAATAAGTGCATGAGTTCTTCAGACTAATGTAAGTATTGAGAGTTGACACTTCCACCTTCCCATATTTTGCTAGCCTTTCCCGTGCCGTGCATTGCCTTCTTCTCACTCCGAGAGTTGGTGTCCACCTTCGCCGGTACATCCAAACCCTTGGCATGATACGCTCTGTCATCATAAGCCTCCCTTTATCTTTCCTCAAAACAGCCACCATACCTACCTATCAAGGCATTTCCATAGCCTTTCCGAGTTATATTGCCATGCAACTTCCACCTCTTCATGACTTGATCTTCATGTCATACATGTTCCTGCTACACTGGCAGCGACATACCTTGCATACATCATGATAGTTACATCTTCTTTATGTTTTGAGTACCTTGTAAAGTGTGAAAGATATCCTTTACCTTCTTGTAAAATAGAGTGTTGACCTTAAGTGAGTAAAAGATCCCAAAGTGGACACAATAAAAGATCCCAAGAGGACAAATGAGAGTTAAATAGAAAGAGCCATTGAGGCCACAAAAAAATACAAAAAAAAGGAAAAAAAAGAAGAAAAAAAGAGAAAGGGGCAACACTACTATCCTTTTGAGAGATCCACACTAGTACTCCCTTTATATCCTTGTACTCCACAGAGATGATCTTTATGCATATAGCTATGTGGGGACCTTCACACTATAGAACTTGGCTTGCATATTCCAAGGATGAGCCTCCTCAAACGAGCTCTAGGTCTTCATGAGCGAGCAAGTTAGATGCACCCCCACTAGTTCCATTGGAGAGCTTCTTAGCTCGTATGTGCATCCGTTGCATGGCAATCCCTACTCCTCACATCATATCTATCATTTGGCATCTCCTGCCTATGATTGTCCTCATTGATGTGAGCCTTTCTCATCCTTTTTGTCTTCCTCCTCCACCATATTTATCTCTTTGCCATCCTAAGTGTCAACTCTCGTGCTTACGCTCATCCATTGCATGAGTGCTCGAAATATCGAAAAGGAGTGGATCAAATTGACTTGTACCTGGCTAGTGGTCTGGGGACGAGTCATGATAAGATTCCAAAGAGGACCAAGTGTGAAACTTTAGTAGATTGAGTTCTCAACAAAAATACTTTTTTCTCTCGTATTCCCTATCCCCTTTCTTGCACGCAAACACCATTTGGAGACATTCGAGTCATGGACAGCGAGAGCTCTTGCACCTTTTGTTCTTTTGTTACTTGCTTCAATGCTAATATAGACTCTTGCATGTTATGACTTGAATTGAATCTCTAACCTTGATTTCTTTACTTTTCAAAGTTCTTATATTGTTGCTAGCATGTCACCACAGAAATTATGCTTGTTATCATTTACCTACTCAAAGACGAGCAGGAATTAAGCTTGGGGATGTTGATACGTCCAAAACGTATCTATAATTTCTGCTTGCTCCATGCATGTTTTGTGTGATATTGCTATGATCTAGATACACTTTCATACACTTTTGATCATATTTGGACTAACCTATTAACTCAGTGCATCCCAATGCCAGTTCCTGTTTTCTGTTGTTTTTCTATTTCAGTTTTCCCCCTTATAAAAATTGCCAGAAAAATTCGGGAAAATTCAGATAAAAAATCAGCGTGACGGAAGCTTCGAGAAGAGCCCGGGAGGGGCCAGAGGGGAGCCAGGGGGCCCAGGCGGCCACCCGGCGCGGCCCCACCCCTGGCCGCGCCAGGGGGGGTGCCTGGGGCCCCTGGTCCACCTCTGGCTGCCCCCTTCGCCTATTTAATCTACGTCACGGGAAAACTCCAGAAGAAGAACCCTATTCCGCGAACTCGCCTCTGTTCCGCCGCCGCCGCGCTTCCAAGATCGGGAGCACCAGAAGACCTCTTCCCGGCACCCTGCCGGAGGGAGGATTGACCTCCGGGAGTCTCCTCTCCACCATGGATGCTCCCCGGATGTCTCGTGAGTAGTTTTCCTTGGACCATGGGTCCGTGATCAGTAGCTATGTGATGTTCTCCTCCCCTCTTTGATCTTCATTGTTTAGACCTCGTGAGCTGCCCTACATGATCGAGGCACCTTTGTAATATTTCTGCTGTTGCTATGTTGAGTTTGGAGGGATCTGATGGATTATGAGATTATGTTCAGATTGTGATAGAGTAATATATTTGGTTTTTATCTCTTATATGTTTGTTCCTAAGTAATTCTTGCATGTTCTCCGTTGCTGTTAATTGCTTTGGCCAAGTAGTAGGTAGTGACTCCAAGAGGGAGCGTTGTGCTATATTGTGGGTTCATGCCCCCCGATGACACGCTTGAGTGACAGAAACATGAGTCTAGGGGATGTGATGTTGCCACAAGGGGGAAAACAACGGTGCTTGTAACTGCGGTTACAAGGATTGTTTACTTTACGCAAAGTTCTTTTTAATGCAGTTGTCTTTTGCTTTGGGTTTACACTTTGGGTGGGGCTCACAACTTAATACCAGCGAGATGTTCTGGATAGATATCTCAAGGTGGATGATTAGTAGTAGATGCAGATGGATTTCAGTCTACTTATTTTGGCGTACTGCCCGTGCTTTTGAACCTCTTCCTTTCTTTTGTAGCATAGTTAGCATTGCGGTGCGTTCATAATCCTGTCAATTGCCCTTCTGTAATTTGTTTACCTCGCATAGCAGTTTTATCGTCTTTTGGGAGAGAGACATCACTAGTGAACATCACGTATCCCGGTCCATATCCTCATTACTGATTCCAAGCTATATTTACTTTTCTGCATTTACTTTCAAGTTGCTATCATTATCCCGTGCGTTTTATCATTTGTGAACAACAAGACCGGAGAGATTGACAACCTCTCTGAACTTCGTTGAGAACAAAGTTATCTGTGTCTGTGTGCAGGTCCGCGTCAGTTGCACCGCTGACACCTACTTATCATCTCTGGAGTCCTACTGGAGACAAACCTTGGTATCTTCACCGAGGGAAAACTGATGCTGCACTACATCTCAAACCTTCACTTGGGGTAACCAACGAAGGGCGAGAAGCCAATAAGCATCCGGTCGACCGATGAGGTCAGCACCAGGACACCATAGCACACACTTGTCGGACGGTCCGGGCTAGGCCCGGACGGTCCGACCTGTAGAGGTAATTCTACTGACCTTTTGCACCGTAGGCCGGACGGTCGAAAAAATAAGGAAATTGGTACTGACCTTTTTGCGTTGTATGTCGGACGGTCCGACCTTCATACCGGACGGTCCTACATACACATAAAAGGCACAGAACTTTGTGTGTCAATTTCCTACATTTCTAACAAATTTTCATAGGTTGCGGATAAATGGATTTTAATGTGTTTCAGTAGTTTATGGTCTAAGCAAGACTTGAACCCATCCTTATGATCCCCTCTTAATAGTGCGGGGATCTCTATGACTCAAGAAACAAATGGTAAAGAGGACTTAACGTCATCTTCTGTTCTTGTGTATGCTTCTTGAGAATAACTTGGATGATCTCACATGATCCCTACATGATGACAGCAAGAAGACTAACAATCCCTGTGTATCACTTAGCAAACGTAGTTAGTCTCCTATATGTATATTGTCGTCAACAACAAAATATGCTTGAGGGCAAGATTGCACTTTCAATCTCCCCCTTTTTGGTAGTTGATGACAATACACATATAGCTCTCAAAATAATATGCATATTTCAGATTTGGAGAGCAGTGAACATTTGTTTAAGGACTCCCCCTCAACATGTGCATAGTGATCTTGGTATTAAGCAAGGCACATGTGAGGGGATTTCTTCAACACATAAATTCATGAATTTAAATTATGTGACATAATGGATTAAGACAATCCAGAGCATGGTGGGAGGAAGTACTAGTCAAGGTTATCTTGACACAATAGAGCATACACACCAATATCACATTGCACGACCATGCATATAATCATGATTCTAGAAATATAGCCACGCAAGATACCATATGATCCCTACCACAATATAAGGTCTTAATACATAGGTTTTAACTAGCATAGATCACCACCAAGGTAACAAATGACTACGATAGGAGATTTCTCCCCCTTTGGAAACAAGTACCAAAAAAGGGGAGGAACCACGAACACGGCACAGACAGCTACTCCTCGTCATCATGATCGTCGAGATCGTCAGTGAAGAACTCGGGGAAGTCCACAGCTGTCGGGAAGCCGTAGTCAGCAGCCCGAGGAACGGAAGGGGGCTCCTCATCATCACTCACAGGGCTCCCCGGGCGGGCACGAAGATGGGCCCGAAGAGCATTAGCCTGAGAGATACGGCGAGCCTCAAGCTCGTGAGTAGTAGTGGCTTGGGTAGTGCAGGCCTTGAAGATCGCCTGCTGAGACTTGCCCAAAAATCGAGCAATGCGACGAAGGGGTTCCACCATGGGCTTGGCACGGCGAGACCCAAGAGAGGCGGAGGCAGTAGTAGCAGAGGGACGGGTGGCCCCGACATAGAGAGAAAAACCTTTCTTGGGCACCCATTCTTGGTGAACCACGGGCTTCTGAATCGGAACAGTGGAGAAGTGGTCAATCACCCGCTGAATGTAGGGTGCCAGCGAGAAGTGGTCGCGCTTCGTGAGGGAGAAGAGCCACACCTCATGCCAGAGGAAGTCAGCCACATCAATGGGACGGGACGTATGACCCAACTCCATTTGGTCAAATGCTCCCTTGGCACATGCCATAATATCAATAGCAAAGGAGCGGACCATCGCTTTGTCACCATGCTTGGGCACCAAGGTGCGCAGAAGACACTGATACAACTGCAGTAAATGGGGCTGAAAGTTTGTGGAATTGTTCATGGCCATATTTCTCCCGGGAGGAATATCAGCTGAGCGCATCATACAGCCCATACACGCCTCAATGGACATGGACTCAAACTCACTGGAGCGACTATGAATCCGGTAGAGAGCATCAGATCTGGTAGGCATACCCAGAGCCTCACACCACTGGTCATAGGAAATGGAGATGGTCTGCTGGTGAGTCCTCCATGAAAGAAAGTCATCGATGCCGAAGGTGCACGTGGCATAGAACTGAAGAATCGCTCCATGACTCCAATCAAATTTGAGCGTCAAAGCATGACGCAATCCCATGGCATCCACCAGACGGATCATAGTGCCAAATTTTGCCGGATGCTGCTCAAAGTACTCCAAGTTGATGAACTTCTGGGGTGTGGTGGCATTGATCTTGAGGCAGACGGTCTCATAAATGTCTTGTTGAACAAGAGTGTGAAAACGGACATCCGTGGCAGTACCGGGTAGATTGAACTCATTGTCTTCTGAGCGCATCTTTTATTACTCCTTGGCATCCATGCGATAGTAGTCCACCGGAACACGACCACGCTTGTTTGGAGGATCCACAAAGATAGCCACACCCGGAAGAGGTTCCCTCCGCGGGGGAGGGACCGGACGCCTCACAGTAGGCGAGATAGGTTCCCGCTGACGGTTCGGGAGCGACTTCTTGCGGGTATTGGGCTTGGGGGCAGATGAGCGAATCAGCTCCTCCTCTTCCATATCGTCCTCCTCATAATCAGACTCAAGGCGGGCATGGCTTCTCCCGGCACCGTCACCACTACCACCACGAAGACTGCGACGAGGGAGGGAAGCATCTTGTGAGTCATCAGAGCCATGTCGGCGAGCCGGACCACGAGCCGTTCCTTCGGAGGCATGAGGTCCCGACTCCCTCAAAAATCTGGTCCAAGACCAAAAGGAGTTGGATCAACCGATGGAGCAGAGGGAAAGGAAGCAAGAGGGAGGAGAGGGAACGAACCGGAGGGCAAGGCTGAGAGGGGCGCGGCCGGAGGAGTCCAGACGAGGCGGCGGCGGCGACCCTAGCAGAAACGGGATTCCGATCTAAAAGCCATAGGAGGTTAGGGTTATGGAGCGGGCGGGCGGACTTAAGTACCCGCGGGCAGGTCGGACAACCGACTTAGAGCCCGGACGGTCCGACGGATGGTCGGACGATTCGGACAGTAGGTCGGACATCCGAGACGGCTGGATAGCGAGCAACCTACAGCAGTAGGTCAGACGACCGAGAAGAAGAACGGACCGTCCGGGCTGGGCCCGGACCGTCCGGCCTTGGACCCGGACCATCCGAGGCATGAGGACAGACATCAGTGGCATTTCGGCTTAATATATGGCCAGGTCGGACCATCCGAGAGCAGGCTCGGACCGTACGACACGATGAAGGTTTGCCCGTTTGACCAGAGTCGTGGGTTAATAATGGGTGATGATCACACATAGGTTGGGATGTATTACGACACGAGTCAAGAGTGAAAGGAAATACCTAGAGCACACCAGTGGTAGACCATGGTTTGATAAAAAAAACATATGCCTATGACGGGTGAGGTGTGTTTGAGTATATGTGAAGTTGACACCGCGAAGATATACCTTGGGTCCAACCAATCACCACTCCATCTTTAACCGCTACACATGGTCTCACCGTAGTGAGCATGCGGATTGTTGATGGTTGTTTCTTTTATGCATCACGTAGAGAGTTGAGAACTCATGGATTGAGTTTCTCCCCCTACATACATGCCTACGTCTAGATAAGATATTCGCTATGTGCACGAATAAGAGCAAGATACCCCTAGGCAGAAAAGCTATAACATTCCAAGATACCTAGTTCACCCCTTAGTTGGCAAAACCTTGCTTCATCCATCGTCTTGGTGAAGATATCCGCAAGTTGCTTGTCGGTGCCCACATGTGCAAGAACAATATCCCCCTTTTGAATATGATCCTGTATGAAGTGATGACGAATGTCAATATGCTTGGTGCGCGGATGTTGACATGGGTTGTTGGAAATCTTGATAGCACTTTCATTGTCACATAAGATGGGTACCTTCTTATAGGTGAGGCCATAGTCCTTCAACGTTTGCCTCATCCATAGAACTTGAGTAGCACAACTTGCGGCGGCCACATACTCGGCTTCGATGGTGGAGAGGGAGACACAATTTTTCTTCTTGGAATGCCAACTTACCAGTGAGCGCCCAAGAAATTGGCATGAACCGGATGTTGACTTCCGATCCACCTTGTCTACGGCCCAATCCGCATCGGTGTACCCCAAGAGATCAAACTTGGCTTCCTTGGGGTACCAAAGGCCCAACAAAGGAGTATGAACAAGGTATCTAAGAATGCGCTTAACCGCCAAATGATGACTCTCCATAGGAGAGGCTTAATATCTTGCACACATTCCTACGCTAAGCATAATATCCGGTCTAGATGCACAAAGGTAAAGCAATGACCTAATCACAGAACGATAAAGAGTAGCATCAAACGGAATACCGGAAAGATCTTGATCTAGATATCCCTTCGTTGGCATGGGTGTCTTGCATGGCTTGGCGTCCTTCATACCAAACTTCACGAGCATGTCTTGAATGTACTTTGTTTGGGAGATGAAGGTTCCTTCGGCAAATTGTTCGATTTGAAACCCATGGAAGTACTTCAAGCTCCCCATCATGGACATCTCAAAGTTCTTGGTCATAGTTTTCGAGAACCACTTGCACAAAGATGGATTAGGAGAACCAAATATTATGGCATCTACATAGATTTGGCATATGAGCAATTCACCATTGGTTCTCTTGGTAGAAAGAGTGGCATCAATGACACCCCTCACAAATCCTTCCTCGAGTAAAATCTTCCTAAGATGGTCATACCAAGCCCTAGGGGCTTGCTTAAGACCATATAGTGCCTTATGAAGTTTGTACATGTGGTCCTTGTGATGAGGATCACAAAAGTCGGGTGGTTGTGCTACATATACATCCTCTTGTAGAGGACCATTAAGGAAAGCACTTTTTACATCCATTTGAAATAATGGAAATCCATTGAATGCAGCATAAGCAAGAAACATGCGTATAGATTCAAGGCGTGCAACGGGAGCAAAGGTCTCATCAAAATCCAAGCCTTCAACTTGGGAGTACCCTTGAGCCACTAGCCTTGCCTTGTTTCGAATGATATTACCATATTCATCTTTCTTGTTTTTGAAGATCCACTTGGCTCCAATGATGTTATGATCATGACCGGAAGGCCTCTCCACGAGAGACCATACTTCATTCCGGGTGAAACTAGTGAGCTCATCTTGCATTGCACTGAGCCAATACGCATCCTCAAGTGCTTGTTCAACCCTAAGTGGTTCAAAGCAAGACACAAATGAGAAGTGAGCGCAAAAGCTCATAAGTTGACGACGAGTAACTATACCTTGCCCCAATCCCGTGAGAATCTTGTCAACATCAACACGTCGAGCCACCAATGGCATGATGGAAGTTGGAGTTTCAATAGGCTCCACCCATTCAGGCTCATGAACAACATTTGGTTCATCATCAAGGGCGGAGCCATCATCAATTTCATCATTATCTCCAAAGCAAATGCGGTCCAGCCGATCTCGTGGATCAACCGCATCATCAACTTGTGGTTGAGCAACCACATCGGATTGGGGAGGGTCTTGTTCTTATTCTTGGATAATGGGCTCATCATTAGAAATTGGATCTTGAGTGGTGGGAGGAGGTGCTTGTGGTGGTGGAACACTTGGCCCATCACACACTTCATCATCTCTAGGAACTTGGGCAATGGGCACAAGATCTCCAATGCCCATAGCCAAGATTTCTTGAGAAGAATCTTCATTATTTCCTACATCACTTAGATCAACTTGCTCCCCATGGGAGCCATTAAATTCATCAAACTCTACATCACAAGTTTCCACAACACATCCGGTGGATTTGTTGTAGACCCTATAGGCGTGATAGTTTGATGCATACCCAACAAATATACCCTTAATTGTTTTGGATTGAAACTGAGCTAACCGGTCTTTCTTATTGAGAAAGAAACACTTACAACCGAATACTCGGAAGTATTTGACGTTTGGCTTGTGACCGGTTAGAAGCTCATAGGGGGTCTTCATCAAGATCTTGCGAAGAAAGAGCCGGTTTGATGCATGACATGCGGTGTTGATGGCTTCGGCCCAAAAACTATATGGTGACTTGTACTCATCCAACATGGACCGGGCCATCTCCACAAGAGTACGGTTCTTCCTCTCGGCTACACCATTTTGTTGAGGGGTGTAAGGTACGGAATATTGATGTTATATCCCCTCATCACTCAAGAATTCTTCCAAGGTGTAGTTCTTGAATTCGGAGCCATTGTCACTTCGTATTGCCAAGATAGCCATGTTGTATTTCCTTTGTGCTTGCTTGGAAAAATCAATGAAGGTGGCCTTCGTCTCGTCCTTGGACTTGAGAAAGAATACCCATGTGTATCTTGAGTAATCATCAACAATGACAAGACCATATTTCTTCCCAGCAAGACTATCCCATGATGGAGGACCAAAGAGACCCACATGAAGTTGCTCCAAAGGCCTTGAAGTTGACACGATATTATTGGGGGTATGCTTTGATTGATGTTGCTTCCCGGCTATGCATGCACTACACACACGATCTTTCTCAAAAGACACGTTTGTTAGTCCGAGGATGTGTTCACCCTTTAGGAGATCTTTTATATTTCTCATACCGACATGGGCTAGCCGGTGATGCCATAGCCACCCCTTGTCGGCCTTGGCCATTAGACAAGTTGCATGGTAAGTACTCTCTTTCGAGAAATCAACCGTATAAAGGTTGCCATCCAACTCTCCAACAAAAGCCACTTCGAGAGTATCTCTCCTAAAGACTTTCACACTTGTTAGACCAAATAGTGTATCATAACCAACGGAAGCTAATTGACGAACGAAAAGCAAATTGTATTGAAGGGATTGGACAAGCATGACATTTGCAAGAGACATGTCATTAGTAATATCCACCTGACCCAACCCAAGTACCTTTCCCTTGGAACCACCACCAAAGACAATACTCATGTGTGGTTGAATTGCATCCATGAAGTCCTTGAGCAAACGGCTTTCTCAGGTCATATGATTTGTGCATCCACTATCAATCACCCATTTGACTCCACCAGAGATAGCATCCTACACATATATTTAAGCTTTGGTTAGAGGTGCCCATTTTGCAATGGGACCTCTAAGGTTAGTAACAAGGGTCTTTGGAACCCAAATGGTATAGAAACATAAAGCATTATGGGGCCCAATGAATTTTGCAAACACCTCTCCATCCTTTGTCTTACGGAGCACATAGGATGGAGGCATTTTATCCTTCTTCTTGTTAGGAGCGGGCTTGCCCCTAATGGCCTTCCCATTCCCAACACCAACCTCATCAACAATTTTCTCACCTTTGTCCTTGTGCCCTTCACGAACAAAGATCACATTTTGGGGAGTTGATTCCTTGCTAAGGGTGACATCCTTTGTCACACTTGTACTTGGATCAAACCCAAGCCCTTCCTTAGCAAAGGACTCCTTGTGATGACTTAATACATCATTTAGGTTTTTCTCGCCTTGGGCACAAGTCAAGAGGCCCTTCTTTAGTTGAGCATGAAGAGCTAAGTTCTCCTCAATGAGAGATGCTTGATCAAGGGAAGAGTTAGTAGCACAAGCATCAATATGCACAATAGTGGGAGGAGACATCTTAGTAAGTGTTTTTATATGAGCAAGTTTGTGAGCCTCAAGATTTTTCTTGAGGGTGATGAGTTCCTCATCTTTTGTCTTGAGAGACACGGTGAGTACCTCAACATCCTTAGAAAGAGAGGTATTTAGCTCCACAAGCTTGCTCATTTCATTAGCAAGTTTCTTACATATTTCATTAGCCTTTTTCAAGGAGGCAACATGCTTGTCATTTAAGTCATTTGATGCGTGAACACACAAGTTATCATTTCGAGCTTCCTCAAAGTCAATTTTTCGCTCAAGGATAGTATAGTTCTCCTTTTCCTCGGTGAGGAGGATTTCAAGGTCCTTAATGGTTGTGGAGTGCTTACCCAGCACATCCCTAAGAAATTGAAACATCTTGAGCGTGTTGCCTTTGAGGGAGCTCATCATTTTGCTCACTTTAGCAAACAACAAATCTTCACACATGGCATGAGTATCATCACTTTCCGCATCATGAAATTCATCATGAGGTTCGGAAGAGAACATGAAGGACTCATCAATAGGGGTTACCTTGATCTTAGCCGAGGAGGAGGGAGTGTCATCATCAACCAACTTGGCCATGAGGCACTTGTGTGCATTGCCGATATAGTCACTCATGTAGTTGTAGTTCACAACTTCACCTTCCTTGTTGAGTAGCTTCAAGGTCTTTTGTGTATCTTGAGCAACTTCGGCCACACCACCAACATCCTCGGGATCGGACCCTTCAAGTGCCAACAATGCTTTCTTCTTGAACTTGTTGTTGAGAGGGTTTGGGAGCTTCTTGGCAACATCCTTCCAAGGAAATCGAGGTTTGTCCTCTCTTTTCTCATATGGACAATCCTCCGCAAAATGTCCCGGTCTCTCACAGTTGTAGCAGTTTCTCGTCTTCTTCTTTTGGAACCTTCCCTTGAAGTCCCCTTTGGTGAACTTCTTTACAAAAAGAGCTATATCATCATATGAGGGAGTATCATCGGAGTTATCATCATCTTCATACTCATCTTCTTCCTCATCATCATCAAACTCCTCGAGCCTAGCCTTAAGAGCAAGATTTGAGGAAGGACCACCATATGTGGCAAGTAGTCTCTTGGACTCCTTTAGGTGCTCTTCATATTGCAATAAGGTGGCAATCACATCATCTGGTGTCATCTTGAAGAAGTCGGGCATACGCCTCAATTCCCACACCATTTGATGAGAATGTGATAGGTCTCAAACGTATCTACTTTTCCAAACACTTTTGCTATTGTTTTTCCCTCATTCTTGCATGATTTGGACAAAACTAACCCAGACTAACGCTGTTTTCAGCAGAGCTGTCTGTATGGTTTTATTGTGCGCAGGAAAATCGATTTTTGGACGTCCCAGAAAATTCCCAGAAAAATACCAGAAAATCCACGCACCCGAAGGAGCCAGATGCCAGAAGTGGGACCAGAGGGGAGTCCTGGGGCCCGAGGCGCCCCCCTGGCGCGGCCAGGGGTGGGGCCGCGCCCTCTGGCCGCCTGGGGGCCTCCCCCCTCCTCTTGTTCCCTACCGAAGCTCCTATTTAATCCCGTGACGCGAAAACCCCAGGACAGAAGTCATTTTCCCAATTCTCGTCGCGGAGCCGCCGCCACCCTCTGTTCTTCTCCGAGAGGGCTAATCTAGAGGCTGTTTTGGCCTCCGGAGAGGGGAGATCATCGCCATCGTCATCACCATCGCCACTCCATCCTCCCTCCATGACTTCTCCATCCATGTGTGAGTAATTCCCTGCTGTAGGCAAAGGGGATGGTAGGTATTGGATGAGTTATATCATGTAATAGTTTATCAGATTGTTGGGGGCATGTTGCCTTTCACCTAGATTGGTGTTTATCATCTTTGCTTCGACTTTTTGCTCTTAATGCTTGTCACTTTGGGCCCGAGTGCCATGATTTCAGATCGGAACCCTTTATTTTTTATGATTATATTGGTGTTCTTGATCCTATCTATGAGTTGTTTGCACCTATTATGGTCCGAAACCGGCGATCCAAAAGGTGACAGCTTGGGACACCAAAGGGGATGGACTATAATTTGGGGATTCCATGTATCCATTGATTTTTAATGCTTTGTTCCGGTGCTCTTTGACAGGAGCACCTTAATCTCCATAAGTTCCTTTTGGCCCCGTTCGTAGCGGGATGGTAGGACAAAAGATGTTGTGCAAGTTCTTATTGCAAGCACGTACAACTACCTGTGGGATACATGCCTGATGTTTGATTTATGCCTAGATGATCTTTGCTTTTCTGTGTTCCTTGCCCCAAGTTGATTACATGATGTGTCTTATCCATGCAGCGCCCAACCATCCATCTCCCTAGCCTACAGTGTTTTAATTCTGCTGGTTACTAGTTGTTTAATTTTGCTGTTACTATTACTGTTGCTATCGTCACTACAGCTATTATCGCAGTTACTATTAATATCTTGTTGCAAGTAATTGTATCTCAGGTGCGGTGGAATTGACAACTCCACTGTTAAAGCTTGTGGATATTCTTTGGCTCCCCTTGAGTCGAACCAATAAATTGGGTTATCTTACCGCGAAGATTATCTCGATCCCCTGCAGTTGTGGGTTATCAGAATACACCATGAGAGCATTCAACATTTTTTCCACAAGGTAATGGTTGGTGATTTGATATCCATCCAAATATTTTTCACATGTGAAGGACTGGACATGAGCAGAGAGAACTTTGAGACGCATATGAAGTTGTTGGGGCGTCTCATCTTTCTTCATGTGAAGGTTGTGCAATGCATTCTTTGCGGTCTCATATCTTGTCATTTGAAGCGACCCGATGCCGGACTTGGCAATGAGAAGAGTATCCCATGTTTCCTAGGCATTGGTGATATGAAGAAATGGTGCACGTGTCAACTCATCCATTCCTCTCTTCAAGAACCCAATAGCCGCAAGGTTGAGATGTCGATCAAACACTTCACTTGGAGTAAGGTTGTTCGGATCAACGGGATAATAGCCTTTCCCGGAGTCGATGAGGTTCCACATGGGTTCGCACACAAACCTAAGATAATCTGCCATAAGAGTTTTCCAATCCAACAAGTTAGTGTTCTCGGTTAGTACCGGCGGATTGCCGTTGAAGTTATACTTAGGTTCCACAAGCTAAGGAGCAGGATAGTCCCATTGGTAGGGACCACCTCTTTGCAAGGGAGCCTCGAAACCGGGGTGCACAAAGGTCGCTTGTGGGGACCTAGGGGGCGCACCACTTGACGTTTGTGACTCCGACGCCGAAGCCTTCAATCTAGCAAAGGAGGCTTCCATTTCCTTCCTTTGATTGTCCAAAGCCTTTTGCAAGGATTTTTCCATATCTCCGGAGGTGAACAACTTGGGATCCTCAATCTCATAACTGACATGCCCCGTCGAAGGAGGCAACGCAGCTTGTGTGGCGGCCCTTTGTTCAGCAGCCAATCTCTCGTCTTCCGAACTCGTGGCATACGCAGCAATTGCGACCTCCTTCACTTTGGCACCCGAACTTCCGGGGATGCCGTTCTTGGTCATCTCGCTCTAGGGCGGTTAAGCCACAAGAATAGAGCAGGAGGCTCTGATACCAATTGAAAGGATCGAGTAGACCTAGAGGGGGGGGTGAATAGGTCTTATTACAAATTTTATCACTACTTAGCAATTTTAGGCAATAACGCGGAAGATAAAGGTGTGCCTAACAATTGCAAGGTCTATTTAGCAAAGACAAGATAAAAAATAAGCACAATAAACTAAAGCAAATGAGGGGCAAATAATACGGTAGCACAAGTAATAAGGGGAAAGAGTAGGGATAACCGAATGACGTGGAGACAACGATGTATCCCGATGTTCACTTCCTTGGAGGGAAACTACTCACCGTTCGTAGAGAGTGGGTGAACCAACGAAGGCACACCAACGCCACGAAGGCTCACTCTATTCCCCTTGAGATATCACCACGAAGGCGATTCCCAACCACTACCGGTTGACCTTAAAGGTGGTCACCAAACCCTCACAAACTCAACGAGGGTAATCACAATGGACGATTGCTCTCCGAAGAACTCCTACCCGCCTAGGAGTCTCCAACCTCCAAGAGGAACAAGATCAATGGGGAAGGACTCAATGCTTGCTCAAATCACGATTTTCTTTGGTCGGAAGATGGGGAAGGGACGGATCTATCACGTGATGAAAGATCTGACAAGAACTCTCACAAATCTCTCTGGGATCTTGGTCTGAGTGTAAGAGATGAGAGAGAGGGAGCACTTTGTGTTCTTGAGTGAAATAATTGAAGTGGTCAATCACCCTAATCCGAAGTGGGTAGGGGGTATTTATAGATGCCCAAGAACTAGCCGTTTTGCTGCAGTCATAAGGGCGCCGGACGGTCCGGGCTATATGTCGGACGGTCCGACCTATAGTCCGGTCGACCGATGAGGTCAGCACCAGGACACCATAGCACACACATGTCGGATGGTCCGGAGTGCAGGTCGGACGGTCCGGGCTAGGCCTGGACGGTCCGACCAATACACCGGTGATACGTCCCAAACGTATCTATAATTTCTGCTTGCTCCATGCATGTTTTGTGTGACTTTGCCATGTTTTGCTTGAACTTTCATACACTTTTGAGCATATTTGGACTAACCTATTAACTCAGTGCACCCAGTTGCCAGTTCCCGTTTTCTGCTGTTTTTGTATTTCAGGTTTTCCTGCCATTAATAGTGCTCCAAAAATTCCGGAAAAATTATATAAAAAATCAGCGTCCCGGAAGCTTCCGGAATCACCAAGGAAGGAGGGGAGGGCCACCACAGGGAATCCAGAAGGGTCCCTGGCGCGGCCCCACCCTAGGCCACGCCGGGCACCCTCCTGGCTGCCCTGTGGCCCCCCTGGTACCCCCCTTTTGCCCTATTTTTACCCCCGCGGAGGAAAACCTGATTCCGGACCCCTTTTCTCCAGAAGCAATTCCGATCTCCGCCGCCATAGCCAAAAAGCTTTGGGGGACTAGAATTCATGTGCCGGCACCCTGCCGGGACGGGGAAGTGCCCCCTGATTCATCTCCATCGACGTTGCTTCCTCCCTCCATGAAGCGGGCGTGGTTCTCCCTCGGGGCTGAGGTTTCTACCAGTAGCTATGTGTTTTTCTCTCTCTCCCATGATGTGATCTTCGTTGTGATCATAGGCTATGTTAATCTAGGGTTATCCCATGATATTTCCCCTTCCTATATGTATTGGATTGATGTACTCAATTGATCTTATCTAGTAGAATCCCCGAGACCAAGGTGACAGCGGTCTATTGGACATGGGTTAGAATATTTTCATGAGTGATTTCCTCTTTTGTGTGTTCATTGAAGATTGAGAGTCTCTTGGTGCTTGTCTTTGACTATCCTTGAGATATGTTGTGGTGATTGTGGTACTCTCTTTGGATGGCCGCGATGACATTGGGAAATCCATAGATTGAGAACTACGAACTTTGAGGTGTGCTTTTGTAGCCCTACATAATTCTCATCCTCTCTTGACCACAAAGGAATGACCTCCGAGTGCGTCTCCATTGCATGTTTTATGGGAAATATCATGTGAATAGACTATGTTAATGTTGTTGAGAGTTGCAACTAGTGAAAGTATGAAGCCTATGCCTTGTTTCCACCATTGTTACACCGTTTGTGCTCACTTTTGTCACATGTTTTCTTGCTGCACTTTTTATTACAGATTTATATTACCTTTCTCTGCCACACCTATCACTCGTATTTTACCATCTCTTCGCCGAACTAGTGCACCTATACAACTCCTAGTTTTATTAGGTGTGTTGGGGACACAAGAGACTTCTTGTATCTTAATTGCAGGGTTACTTGAGAGAGACCATCTTCAACCTCTACTTCACTGAGTTTGATAAACCTTAGGTCATCCACTTGAGGGAAATTGTTGTTGTCCTACAAACCTCTGCGCTTGGAGGCCCAACATAGTCTACAAGAATAGAAGCGTGCATAGACATCAAGCTATTTCTGGCGCCGTTGCCGCGGAGGTGAGTGCTTGAAGGTATATCTTTAGATCTTGCAATTGAATCTTTTTGTTTCTTGTTTTTATTTTCACTAGTTATGCTTATGGAAAACTGCACTCTTAGTTCGCTGTTTGGGGAAGGCCGCTTTACCATGCCCGTGGTAGAGAAGTCTCCTCCACCTACTGAATGTATCCCGTGCAAAATACCACTTGGGATAGTTGAAATAATTATTAATGATTGTTATGATGGGACAGTCAATCCTAGTATTCATTTTTTGAAACTTACAAAACTTTGTGAGTTATTTAAGATTTCAGGTTTGACAAGAGGTGAAGTCATGAAGAAATTGTTTGCCTTGTCACTGAAAGGAAAAGCATTGGAATGGTATAGGCTACTAGATGATTCTCACCTACGGGATTGGGAAGAGATCCAGTCTCTCTTTTACTCCAAGTTTTATCCTGTTCATGAAGTTCATGACTCTCACCTACGGGATTTCATGAAGTTCATGAGAATAGCTCAAGCTTGGGGGAGACTGAAAACTTTAAAGCTAAAATGTCCTAACCATGTGATGGATTCTCGCCCCTCGTTGGTTACACCAAGTGGAAGGTTTGAGATGCAGTGCAGCAGCAAGTTTCCCTCGGTGAAGATACCAAGGTTATCGAACCAGTAGGACTCAGGAGATACAAGTAGGTGGCAACGTCGCCAGAAATTGCTTCCTGACTAGGGTGTTATCGTGGACATGCACACAGCAACAAATAACTTTGCTCCCAACGAGTACAGAGGAGTTGTCAATTCCTCCGGCCTTGTCGTTTACAAAGGATCAATGCAAGAGAGAAAAGGTGCAAAGGAAAGTAAAAGCTGAAAGTAAATTGAGGGTGTGAACAATAATGTGAAGATGGACCGGGGTCCCGTGATTTTCACTAGTGATGTCTCTCTCCCAAAGGACGATAAAAGTGCTAGCGAGGTAAACAAATCACAGTTGGGCAATTGACAGGATTATGAAGGCACCGCAATGCTAACTATGTTGCAAAGAAAGGAAGGGCTCAAAAGCAATGGGCAGTACGCCAAGGTAAGTAGACTAAAATCCATCTGCATCTACTACGAATCATCCACCTTGAGATATCTATCCAGAACATCTCGCTGGAATTAAATTCCGAATCGCACCCAAAGTGTAAACTCAAAGCAAAAGACAACTGCATTAAAAGAACTTTGCGTAAAGTAAACAATCCTTGCACCCGCAGGTACAAGCACCGTTGTTTTATCCCTGGTAGCAACAGCACATCCCCTAGTTTCATGTTTCTGTCACTCAAGCTAGACATCAAGGGGCTGAACCCACAATCGAGCATAACGCTCTCTCTTGGAGTTGCAAATAAAATACTTGGCCAAAGCAAATACCGATACGGAGAACATGCAAGAATTTACTCAAGAACAAAATATAAAAGAGAAAAAACCAAATATATTACTCATCACAATCTCAACATAGTCTCATAATCCATCAGATCCCAACAAACTCAGCATAGCAACAGCAGAAATTACATAGATGCCTCGATCATGTGAGACAGCTCACGAGGACTCGAAAGTGGAAGCACAAAGGGGGGAAAGATTCATCACATAGCTACTGGTCACGGACCCATGGTCCAAGGGGGACTACTCACGGTGCATCCGAGAGGCGTCCATGGCTATGGATGGTCTCCCGGAGGGGGTTCCTCCTCCCGGCAGGGTGCCGGGGCAGCTTCTCCAGGCAGCCCCGATCTTGAAACGGCGGCGGCGGCGATACAGAGGGGAGTTCGCGAAAAAGAGATCGATATTAGGGGTTTCCACCCCGAGGGGTAAATATAGGCGAAGGGGGCATCGAGGGGACCCACGAGGCAGTCAGGAGGGTCCCTGGCGCGGCCCAGGGTGGGGCCGCGCCACCTGCCCTCCTGGCTGCCTGGTGGTGGCCCCCCTTCCCTCTCTTGGTGATTCCGGAAGCTTCTGTTGGCTGATTTTTTATATATTTTTCCCAGAATTTTTGGAGCACTTTTAATGGCCGGAAAACCTGAAATACAAAAACAGCAGAAATCAGAAACTGGCAACTGGGTGCACTGAGTTAATAGGTTATTCCAAATAGGTTCAAAAGTGTATGAAAGTTCAAGCAAAACATGACAAAGTCACACAAAACATGCATGGAGCAAGCAGAAATTATAGATACGTTTGGGACGTATCAACATCCCCAAGCTTAATTCCTGCTCGTCCTCGAGTAGGTAAATGATAACAAGCATAATTTCTGTGGTGACATGCCACACAACCAAATAAGGACTTTTAAGTAAAGCAATCAAAGCATGCAATTCAATTCAAGTCTTAACAAGCAAGAGTCTATATTAGCATTGACACAAGCAACAAAAGAACAAAAGGTGCAAGAGCTCTCGCTGTCCGTGACTCGAATGTCTCCAAATGGTGTTTGCGTGCAAGCAAGGGACTGGGAAGAAAGAGAAAAGTGGTTGTTGAGAACAACTATCTACTAAAGTTTCACACTTGGTCTCCTTTGGATTCTTATCTGGACTCGTCCCCAGAACACTAGCCAGGTACAAGTCAAACTGATCCACTCCCTTTCGATATTTTGAGCACTCATGCAATGGATGAGCGTGAGCAAGAAAGTTGACACCTAAAAGGAGAAACAAAAAGAAGGTGGAGGAGGAAGACAAAAAGGTGTGAAAGGCTCACATAAATGAGGACAATCATAGGCAAGAGAAGGCCATATGATAGATATGATGTGAGGAGTAGGGATTGCCATACAACGGATGCACATGTGAGCTAAAAGCTCTCCAAGCGAACTAGTGGGGGTGCATCTAACTTGCTTTCTCAAGAAGACCTAGAGCTCGTTTGAGAAGGCTCATCATTGGAATATACAAGCCAAGTTCTATAATGTGAAGGGTCCCCACATAACTATATGCATGATGATGATCTCTATGGAGTACAAGGGATAGAAGATGAAGTACTAGTGTGGATCTGTCAAAAGGAATAGTAGTATGCCCCCTTCTCTCTTTTTTTTGGTGGCCTCAATGGCTCTTTCTATTTAACTCTCATTTGTCCTCTTTGGGATCTTTTGATTTTGTCCTCTTTGGGATCTTTTCCTCACTTTAGGGGCAATACTCTATATTTTACAAGAATATAGGAGACCTTTCACACTTTACAAAGGTACTCACATAAAGAAAATGTAACTATCATGATGCAAATGTATGCCTCTGCCAGGGTAGCAGGATATGCAATGATACTAGCGCGTCATGTAGCAATGATTAGGGCAAGGCCCAACTAGCATGCGGCTCATCGATCAAGCAAGTAGCATGTATGACATGAAGATCAAGTCATGAGAAGGTGGATGTTGCATGGCAATGTATCTCGGAAAGGCTATGGAAATGCCTTGTAGGTAGGTATGGTGGTGATGCCCCATAGGCGTAAGGGATCGAGGTAGTCTTCGCGGGTAAGTTAACCCAATTTATTGATTTGACACACGGGGAGCCAAAGAGTATTTATAAGCTTTAAAAGTTGAGTTGTCAATTCAATCACACCTGAAATATACTTGTTTGCAACGATAGATAAGTAGTAACGATAATATGATAGTGATAGTGGAAACAGCAAAAGTAACAACAAAAGTAACGACTAATGACCAGCAGGATTGAAAGCACTGTAGGCTAAGGAGATGGATGGTTGGGCGCTGCATGGATGAGAGTAAACATATAATAGATTCTAACACGGGGCAAGGCACACAGAAAAGTAATGATCATCTAGGCAAATATCAAACATTAGGCATGTATCCCGTAGGTAGTTGTGCGTGCTTGCAATAAGAACTTGCACAACATCTTTTGTCCTACCATCCCGCTACGAACGGGGCCAAAAGGAACTTATGGAGATTAAGGTACTCCTGTCAAAGAGCACCGGAACAAAGCAATAAACTCAATGGATACATGGAGTCCTCAAATTATGGACCGTCCCCTTTGGTGTCCCAAGGTGTCACCTTTGGGATCGCCGATTCCGGACCATAATAGGTGCATACAACTCATAGATAGGATCTAGAACACAAATATATTCATGAAAACACATAGGGTTCAGATCTGAAAACATGGCACTCGGGCCCAAAGTGACAACCATTAAGAACAACAAATTGTAGCAAAGATGATAAACACCAAAGTAGATGATAGGCAACATGCCCCCAACAATCTGACGAACTATTACATGATTAAACTCATCCAATCCCTACCATCCCCTTTGCCTACAGCAGGGAATTACTCACACATATGAAGATAAGTCATGGAGGATGGATGGAGTGGTGATGGTGGTGACGATGGCGACAATCTCCCCTCTCCGGAGGCCAAATCAGCCTCCAGATTAGTCCTCCCGAAGAAGAACAGAGGGTGGCGGCGGCTCCGCGACGGAAACTGGGAAAACGACTTTTGTTCTAGGGTTTTCTCGTCACGGGGATAAATAGGAGGCTCGGTAGGGCACCAGAGGAGGGGGGAGCAGCCCAGGCGGCCAGAGGGCGCGGCCCCACCCCTGGCCGCGCCAGGGGGGCGCCTGGGGCCCCCAGGACTCCCCTCTGGTCCCACTTCTGGCATATGGCTCCTTCGGGTGCGTGGATTTTTTGGTATTTTTCTGGGAATTTTCTGGGGCGTCTAAAAATCCATTTTCCTGCGCACAAATAAACCATACAGGCAGCTCTGCTGAAAACAACGTTAGTCCGGGTTAGTTTCGTCCAAATCATGAAAGAATGAGGGCAAAATAATAGCAAAAGTGTTTGGAAAAGTAGATACGTTTGAGACATATCAACTCCCCCAAGCTTAGAATATTGCTTGTCCTCAAGCAATTCAGTTCAACGAACTGGACGCGACAAAGAAAACTTTGACAAACTCTTTTGCTTCAATAGATGTATATAAGCAAGTACTACGAAAAGAGTGTAGCAGGTATTGAAACAATGCTATAAGGACAATGCACGAAGAAATTATTCTTTCATGTGATCAGTCACAAACAACTAAAAGTAAATAATAAGCTACTGAAAATCAAGACAGGATCACAATGCACATAGCTTGAACATACTTGAGTGGTATTTCGCTAGCCTCCATGAGTGAAGCAAAACATAAATACAGAAACTCCTCTGGAGTTTTAAAGGTGACTAGAACTCAGTATTTCAGACTAGCAATAACACAAGCATGCAGAAGACAATGTAATACTTTGGGACAATGAATGTTACACTAAGAATGACAAATATTCTCTCAAAGTTGGTGCTTTGAAGAAAGAAGGAGAGACTCTCGAACCGTGGCTTTTGATGGCAAGGTTGAAAACCCATGAAAGGAAGCAAAGACTAAACATGTGCCAGAGCTCTTGGTTTTGAAAACAGAGATAAAATATTTTTGAGAAGTGCAACTTTCCAGTCAACGGTGAATGGTAAAGGTCTCTCAATATCTCCCATGCCAACCATATATAATGCCTTTTGCTTACACATATTCCCTTATCCATAAATCTTCGATGGTCTATGGAACCTTTGAAAGTGCAATATATCGACCAGAGGGGGGGTGAATGGGAGATTTTCAATTTTACTACCAGATTTTGGTTTTCTTCAGGACTGAAGCAATACGAAGCTGAAGAAGTAACCAAAATGATAAAGAAATAAAACTTCACAGAATGTAATCATTAGGGCATCTCATCACAATGCAACAGAAATAAATCAATTCAGATAAGCAGAAGTGCTTCAGATGCATAATATGAAGACTAAGAGCAGAGGGAGAACTGAAGCATAAGAAGTCAACATAGCAAGTATTGAAGCTTAAGAGGTTGAAGAGATAGCACCAGAGATTGAAGACTTTGGTTTGGTAGACCAGTTCAAGTTGCTGTGACAACTCTACGTCTGGTTGGAGAGGCTGAGATTCAACTCAGAAGACATAGTCTTCACCTTGTTCTCCTTGAACTAGAGTCCTCAGACTCCGTCCAATAACTCAGGTGAGTCTTCAAGGTAGACTCCCGAAACCTTCACAGACTCAGTCACTCCGGGAAGTCACAATTGCATCTTGACTTCCTCAGACTGAAGACTTCTACACCGGCCGGAAGATCACAGTCTTCAAGAGTAAAAAGCTTCGGATCACTCGAACCGACTTCCTCAGAAATGCTCAACTACTCAGGCTGGTGGTTTTCCTCACTTAGGTTCTTCAGTGTCCTCAGAGGTGGGTTGCTCTGAAATGACAAGTGTCAGTTTTTCTCTCGGAGCAGCCAACCCACAAATGGGGCTGGGGTGGCTATTTATAGCCGCGGAGCAACCCGAGGTGAAAGGACATAAATGCCCATGCATGCAATTACTCTCATGCCCTCGGAAATGACCGTTGCTAGACAAGTTCTAGCCTCTCACCACGCAACACGTGGCACGGTCAAAGTATTCTCTCTCCTCACGATTTTCAGAAGAGTCGCACTGGCGATCTCCAGACTCCTCAACCGAAGTTAGTTACCTCAGTGTCTTGAAGAACAACGTCTCAGACACCCGAGGACTGAACTTCTACTGCAGGAGATTTCCTCAGGGTTTTTCTTCAGGATTCCTAGTTGAGCAATTCCTCAGACCTTCGGGACTCGTTTTCTTCAACCCCTCCAACAGTACGATGTTTTCCTACGACTCAAGAAAGAAAAAGACTTAACGAAGACTACGCTTCAGCTTGATCTTCATCTTGACATGTCTTCAGTATGGCGCATCTTTCTTCAGGATCACAATTCTTCGGGATCCAGTTTCTTCAGGATTCCAAGTCTTCAGGATCCTGTTTCCTCAGGATTCCAAGTCTTCAGGATCCTGTTTCCTCAGGATTTTGCGCCAATACGTTCTTCAGGAAAACCTTCGTTTCTTCAATGTTCCTCAACATTTTGGGGGGTCGACATTGGTGGTTAAACACCTCATTAGGGACTGTTCTCCTGTGTATACTCACAAACACATCAGTGCCTTAACCGTTTTGTCATCAAACTCCAAAACCTCAAGGGGAGGGCACTTGATGCACTTACAATCTCCCCCTTTTTGGTGATTTGATGACAATCAGGTTAAGCTTCAACGGGGATAAAATTATGAGTTTGAAGAATAAATTTTTTGAAGAACATTTCTATCATTAAGCTGGATATAATGCAGCTCCCCCTGAGGATATGCATATGAGTTGAAGAATTTTTAATATCTAAAGCATTTTGAGGTATATGAGGAGCTCCCCCTATATCCAGGCATTTTTGAAGCAGTGCATGTTATGAAGTGTTTGAGGAATTTAAACAACTCACTGAGAGAGGTGTTTGCAGAGACAATCACATGCATATATGATAAACTTGAGGAAATAGCATGAGGTAACTGAGGAATAGTATCAGGCAAACACCAAAAGAACAGTTTACAACTCGTTACAAAAAAAATCTGAAGAACGGGAGTTGTAACTGAAGAACCTCCTAACTAAAACCCGCTTGAAGACTAACAGATTTCTCCCTCTTTGTCATAAAATGAACAAAAAGGGAAAAACTGAAGCAAACGCCCCTTTGAAGATGCTTCAAGGCTGAGGTGAGTCATGCCTGAGGCAATCCGTGGTAGTGTGAGGGCAGGCAGCAGTGTCTTCAGCTTCTTCAGCAGTCATCTCCTGGTTTGAAGAATAAGAGTCCATGGCCGGAGGAGGAGTTGTGCAGCGTCTGAATTTCCTCGGGGGTTTGATTGCAGGAATCGGAGGCTTTTGAAGATCCAAATTTGCAAGGTCTTCAGGGGTGATTACTTCTTTCATCAAGGCATCGAGATGTTGATATGTATGATGAGTGTACTGATGCACTTTCTTCACTGAAGAATGCGTCTGAGCCATGTAGCTGAGTATTTCAGAAAACTGACGCTTCACCCAGTCATGATTTCGGTCAACCTTCTGATGAAGACTAATCAGAAGCTCTCGGTCAGTCATCACTCGAGCCTGAGTCGTATCCTCAGTAGAGGCATGAGTTCTGGTTTCATCAATAGTGCGAGACTGAGGATGACGAATGTTTCCACCAAGGGAATTGGTCGGGAGAACTTCTTCATAGAATATGCCTTTGCCCTTATCATTTGAAACAATCGTATGCTGAAGCACTTCGACAGGCGGTAGATAGGTCCTATGATTCGAGTGATCAGGTTGGAAATCAATACCAGTCGTGGCTCGGATGAGCTTCATGATCCATGGCGCGTATGGCTTCAGGATATGAGGATTCTGTGCTGCATCCACCAGAGTTCTGAAGAAGAAGTCAGGAACGTTGATTGGCCCAGACATGCAGAGGTTGTGGAGTATGTTCTTCATGATGCCAATGACTTCTTCAACAGTGGATTCATAGCCTTTAATGGGGCAGAAGGACTTCGCCAGAATCCGATACAGTGTACTTGGCAGATACAGAAGCTCAGAAACTGGAAACTTTGTGCGAGCTGGGGCTTCAGGTGCCTGAGGATTCATAAGCATGTTTATCAGGTCATCGCGAAGAATTTGAGACCCATAGGAGCAAGCAGTTGGGGAAGTGCACTGAGGCAACTCAAGAATGGCAATTGCTTCAGGAACAGTGATGGTGTAGTGATGATGCTCAGTCATCCACTCGAGGACCCAGGTGGTGATATCCAGAGGATCTCCTGAAACATACAAAGTTGCATAAAACTGAAGTACAAGCTCTTCGTTCCAGTGGATGCATTCGGAGCAGAACTGAAGCAGCTTGGCATGATGTAGATCCTGAAGCACACTGTTGAAGCAGGGAAGTGCTTCCATATCCATTAGAGGAATATGCTTGTGAGGAAACAGTTTGTTTTGCTTATAGATAACTGAAGCATAATAGTTCTTCTGAGTGGCAGTCCAGAACCTCAGCAGCTTTCGAGGTGGAGCAGAATGATATGGATTTTGAATCCCCTCTTGGAAGAAACTCATGGCATTGGAGAAATCAGCAGCATCGAAGCTTGGTGTATCATCAGCTTCAAGGTCACGGAAGAATGGTTGCTTCTGCTTCGGACACAAGGACCGAGCTGGAACTGGGCCTTGAGGTGGTGGGGGCGCTTGAGGCACTTCAATCTAAAGAGAGGCTTGAGGCTGAGGCGGAGCCGCTGCAGATGTTTCAGGCATAGACGTGTTGAGGTCCTTAGCAAGACGAGGTGATGTTGCCTGTTTATCTTCAGAGCCATCCTTTGAGGCTTCAGCATGAGCATTTGTACTGTTTTCTGCTTCAGGAGGAGCATTTGTGTTGTGATCGGCTTCAGCTTCAGTTTCAGCGGCGGGGGGATCTGGCTAAGGATCAGCAGTGGTAGTTGCAGCAGCATCAGTATCAGTAGTAGTGGTTGCTGCAGCATCAGTATCAGCAGCAGAATTTGTGGGAGCACTTGTGGCTTCTGGTTCATCAGCATCAGACGCTGAGGACGATGCACCAACTGATTCTTCAGACTGCAGAGAAGTATCAGGAAGCACCTCGGTCACGGTGGGGGAGTGAGGCTCAGGTGAGAAGATAGTATGGGTGGGCGAGTTCGTCAGCCCATAATCCTCATCATGGATGCGAGGAGTTCCATGATCCATGCTGTCGACGTTCATTTCCTCAACTTCAGTGATAGTCGGTGGCGGTGGGGACGGAGGAGTTGGAACAATGGGTGTTGCAGCAAGGGGTGGAGTGAAGACGATTAAGCTGCGCTGTGGATTTGGAGGTGGAGTTGAGGCAGCAGTAATGAGAATGGTGGTATCAGCGGCCTTTGATGCCGGAGGAGCTGAGGAAAGTGGTGTAGCATCAATGGGGTCCTCAACAGTAGGCTTCTTCGCAGCAGGTGGAGTTGAGGGTTGGGCTTCAGGCAGGCGCTTGAGGCTTTTGGCAGAGGCATCAGGGGGTACTGAGGAAGCAGGCTGTCGAAGCTTCATCAACTTTGCCATCTGCTGAGACAACCGTTCCTTGGATTTGCCTATATAAGCACGGTTGGCAGCGCACTCAGTGTCGAGGCGTTGAACTTCACATTGATGCTCTATAAACTCCTGAGGAGTAACATCAGTGATAGGTTTCTTTTTGAAGTCACTGAGGACTTTCTTCAGTTTGGCCTTCAACTATTTCTGAAGATCACGTTGATGAATCTCATTTATGAGGAACTGTTGAACATAGAACTTGATGTATTTAGGGATGTCCAAATCATCAAGAGGAGTGTCAGGCTTGACAGACCAAATTTCGATGTACTCCAAGATCTTCTTGGGATCAAGGAGAAGCGGGATTTAGGAACCCGTTGCTTCAGCTTTGCGTCTGGCCGCAACACGCACATATTCAATCTTATCAGCTTCATTGGCGACGAAGCCGGCCAAATCCTCAAATTCATCTTCATCATCAGAGGTTTGAGGAGTATGATGAATGGCGCCACGCATAGCAGTTTTCTTTGGTGAGGGGCGTGGGCCGCGTTGAAGAACAGTTTTGGTCTTCAGCTGAGACTGAGGCATTGTGGTTGAGGCCTCAGGAGTATTACCAGATTCATCAGTGCGAATCCGTGAGGAGGGAGCAGCACCATCCGTGCGTTGACATGAGGAACCAATAACTTGAGGCTTAACTGAGGACTTCTGGGAGGGCTTCATGCCAGGAGCCTTTGTGCGGTGCTGAGGCGAAGGTTGTGGCCTGGGTTGAGACTGATCCTGAGGTGGAATCTGTACTGAGGCAGTCAAGTCACGGACCAGATTCTTGACACGGCTGCTACTGCGTTTGAGGTATTGTTCAAATGCCGCAGGAAAGTCATCAGGGGTGTGCATTGTTGTGGGATCAGGAGTGACTCCTGGTGTAGGTGGAGGTCGAGCCTTGATACCCAAGGTCTTCAGCGGCGGATTGACAGCAAACATTTCCTCATGCTGAAGATTAAGCCATTGATATGCCACCCAACGCTTGGCCCATTCCCTCGTGATCTTCTGTACCCTTTTCTTATGATCATCAGTCGTTTCACGTTCGGGAGTCTTCAGCTTCTCATAGAGCTCAGGAGGCAGGTCTTTAGCAGTATCAGTGAGCTTACGCCGAGGAGCCATTTTTTCAGTGGTGGAGACTGAGGAATGGTTCGTTCAAGCTGAGCTGCAAATGAAGTGAGACTATGAGAACCATACGATTCCTCAGCAGACATGTACCTGTGACAGAGTTAAGTTGCGAGGGAAGTGGGGTACGGTTATATGTGTTCATGAGGAATAGGCTGAGGAAAGCAAATGAATGAGGCATAGGTATAGGTCTCAGAAAGCTAGCAGTACAGTTGAGGATTAAATGGCTTGAGGACACAACAATACCGAGGAAGAAGACACTGAGGAATAAGCTACTGAGGAATAGGCATACCAGAACAGAGGCGAATGATGAGGAACCACGAGTCTTCTTCCCCGGCGACGGCGAACTCCGGCGACGTTAGCATGAGAGCTTGAGGAGCTCAAGGGCGGCGGCGCGAGAGTGAGAGAAGCAGTGGGGGGAAATGACCGGGTGGGGGGGGTAGAGGGCTATTTATAGAGGGGTGAAAGCTGAGGAGTTGCGAAATTTGTGGACCAGATTGCCCCTGATTGTTGGGATCCTCAGTGGATATCATAATGGTGGATAAGCACGACGTGTGGTAAAATCGCAACAAATTGAAGACAGTTGTAACTGTAAAACCTTGATTTTAGGAACTTGAGGACAAGGGCTGAGGATGAAGACAAATGGTCTCAGGCTGATGATGAAGACTAAAGGTCTCAGCCCGAGGGATACATGATTTCCGGATGAACGCATATGAGATAGACAGATTAGATAAGTGAGCACAGAGGGACGGGTCCGATCATGTTCACCTAGATGAAGAAGCAAAAGCTGAAGAACAATAACTATAGGTGAACGCTGTTGAGGACAAACACGGCAATCATCAGTAATGAAGACTTCAAATCCTGAGGAAGTTGAGGAACAACAAATCCTGAGGTGTTTGGGCGGTGGCGCTACCCACCTTATAGGGAATGAGACACTTGATACCATACAATTGTCGTATGGATCTTGAGTCAATTCCACGTTAATTTCTTCACACTTAGCAAGGTAGTTCCTCATGATTTGAGGAGTACGACGCATCGTGTGTTGTACATCAGGATTCTTCAATATGGTTTAAGCGTTAGGATGTGTGTCCATTCACTGGACGTTTGAGGAATCTAAGATATTTAGCTCACACCTCAGAGTGCTAAATCGCTTCTCATCCAAAGGCTTAGTGAATATATCAGCAAGTTGGTCTTCAGTCTTCACGTGGCTGATGAAGATGTCTTCCTTCAATACATGATCCCGAAGAAAGTGATACCGAATCTCAATATGCTTCGTCCTCGAGTGCTGTACTGGATTCTGAGAGATCTTGATGGCGCTCTCATTGTCACATAGTAGTGGTACTTTCTTCAGGTTGATGTTGTAGTCCTTCAGAGTTTGCTTCATCCAAAGAAGCTGTGAGCAGCTAGCACCAGCAGCAATGTATTCAGCTTCAGCAGTGGAGAGGGATACGCAGTTCTGCTTCTTCGATGACCAGCACACAAGAGAACGTCCGAGGAAACGACATGTTCCTGAGGTAGACTTCCGATCCACTCGATCTCCAGCATAATCTGAGTCTGAGTACCCAACGAGATCCAGCTGTGTGCCTTTTGGATACCATAAGCCTAGCGACGGGGTGTGAGCCAAATATCGAAGAATTCGTTTCACCGCTTGGTGATGCGATTCCTTAGGTGCCGCTTGGAATCGGGCACATATGCAAACGCTCAACATTATATCAGGCCTAGATGCACATAGATATAGTAGAGAACCTATCATGGAGCGGTATACCTTTTGATCGTAGTCCTTGCCATTTTCATCAGGGCCAAGTTGTCCATTTGTAGGCATCGGTGTCTTGATGCCCTTGCAGTCTTGCATCCCGAATTTCCTCAGGCACTCCTTGAGGTACTTCTCCTGAGAGATGAAGATGTCGTTGCATTGTTGACGAATTTGGAGCCCTAAGAAGAACTTTAGTTCGCCCATCATGGACATCTGATACTGTTCACTCATCAAGAATGCAAATTCTTCACTGTATTTCTTGTTAGTGCATCCAAATATTATGTCATCAACATAAACTTGACATATGAATAACGCATCATCATATCGTTTTGTGAAAAGAGTTGGATCGAGGGAACCAGATTTGAAGCCCTTGCTGATGAGGAAGTCCCTTAGTGTGTCATACCAAGCCCGAGGGGCTTGCTTCAGTCCATAGAGGGCTTTCTTCAATCTGTACACCATATCAGGTTTCTTTGCGTCTTCAAAACCTGGAGGTTGAGAAACATACACTTCTTCCTCGATATTACCATTGAGGAAAGCACTTTTCACATCCATTTGATATAACTTGATATTATGATGGTTAGCGAATGCAAGCATAATACGAATGGACTCAAGTCGAGCAACACGAGCGAAGGTTTCACCGAAGTCGATCCCCTCGACTTGTGTATATCCTTGAGCTACGAGACGAGCTTTGTTTCTGATGACTTGTCCATCTTCATCGAGTTTGTTGCGGTAGATCCACTTCGTGCCGATTACATTGTGAACTCGAGGATCAGGACGTTTGACTAATTCCCAAACATCGTTCAGTTTAAACTGAAGAAGTTCGTCTTGTATTGCCTGAATCCATTCTGCTTCTTGGAATGCCTCAGTGACTTTGGTGGGCTCTGAAATTGGTACAAACGAGAAATGCCCACAAAATTTAGCTATACGATTAGCTCTTGCACGAATAAGTGGACCTGGTAGTTTGACGTCAGCGAGGATTCTGTCCACTTGAACTTCATTTGCCACACGAGGAAGTCGAGGAGGAGGATCTTGAGGTGCATCTTCGTCACTGTTGTCAGATTCATTTGCATCTGCTTCAGGTGCTTCATGAGCTTCAGGGGTATCAGGAGCCTCAGGATCAGGATCGTCATCAGGATTATTTGCATCAGGATTTGGATGTTCTTCAGGAGCAGGAGGTATGTGGATTTTTCAGGATGATCCACAGGAATGATATCACCAGCACCCATATTCTTGATCTGTTCTTCAGGTGGTGCTTCATCTAAATCATGTGGCAGGTTCTCTCTTTGGGAGCCATCAGATTCATCAAATCGCACGTCTACAGTTTCAACAATTTTATAATGACTAATATTGAAGAATCTGTAGGTGTGTGAGTTGATACCATAACCAAGCATGAAACCCTCACATGCTTTGGGTGCAAATTTGGACTGGTGATGAGGATCACGAATCCAGCAAGGTACACCGAATACCTTGAAGTAACTTACATTGGGTTTCTTACCGACCATTAACTCGTATGATGTTTTATTGAAGAAATTGTGAAGATACACTCGATTGACGATGTGGCATGCAGTGTTGATTGCTTCAGCCCACCACTTGAGTGGAGTATTGTACTCAGCCAGCATCGTGCGAGCCATCTCGATGAGGGTTTGGTTCTTCCTCTCAACAACTCCATTTTGGTGAGGAGTGTAAGGTGCAGAGAATTCATGAGTGATTCCCAAGTCATCGAGGAATTCTTCCACACCGAAGTTCTTGAACTCAGAGCAGTTGTCGCTTCGAATGTGCTTGATCTTAAGGTTGTAGTTGTTCATGACTCGCAGGGCGAAGCGCTTGAGGATTTATGGGGTTTCTGACTTATAGAGAAGAAAATGCACCCAAGTGTATCGTGAGAAGTCATCAACAATGACAAGACCATACATATTACCTCCAAAGCTTGAATACTTTGGAGGACCGAATAGATCCATGTGAAGCAATTCTAGAGGTCTTGTAGTAGTCATGATGGTCTTGGCAGGAAGCTTGGCCTTGGTCATCTTTCCAGCTTCGCAAGCACCGCACAGCCGATCCTTCGTGAATCTAATTTCCTCAATCCCGAGGACATGTTTCTTCAGCACCAGCTTCTGAAGATTTCTCATTCCAGCGTGGCCGAGTCTTCGATGCCATAGCCAGCACTCTGAGGCTCGTGCCATGAGGCATGTAGCGACCTGAGGACCTTCAGAGAAATCTACAATATACATGTCACCTTTCCTAACCCCACTGAAGACAATGGAGTTATCACTAACCATAAAGACAATACAACCATATTTTCCGAAGAGAACAACGAGATTAAGATCACATAGCATGGATACAGACATCAAGTTGTATCCAAGGGATTCAACAAGCATGACTTTATCAATGTGTTGGTCTCGAGAGATAGCCACTCTGCCGAGACCCAATACCTTACTTTTACCTTTATCAGCGAAGGTGATGGTTTTCTTTGAAGAAGGACTCAGTGATGATTCCATAAGAAGGCTTCTGTCACCAGTCATGTGATTTGTGCATCCACTGTCCATCACCCATTCAGTCTTTCCCTGCAAAGTAATTAGTATCTCATACAGCAAGTTATGAGCCAGTCTCAGTTTGAGGGTTTTATGCTTCCTCAGAATTAATTCCTCAGGATGTTCCTCAGGATTGATTCAGTGAAACCAACAGTAAAAATATCCTTCAACTGACTCAATTGATGTTGTCCTGGGCATATGATCTGTAAAATTTATGATTGCCTCAGGACACGTCCCTGCACAGATGATTAGTTCTTCTTTACCACCCACATCTTAATGGGTGGTTTTGAGGTACATGAGGGCTGATGAGGGCGAGGAGACCTAATGGGACGTGATATGGTGGTATCATGATAAACAAATGAGTAAGCATTCTTATGAGGGGCTTCCCTGTGAACAAAATGGTTAGCAGATACATGATTATAATCATTTCCATTTGAGGTATCGTCCTCAGATGATACCCTCAGCTCGCTTGCATCTGCATTCACATCAAGATTAGTGATGAGGTCCTTCTGAACCCAAATCTGCCTGACTGGAGGGCCATTCCTGCAGTTAGTTCCGATGTATCTGGCGAATACTTCACCATTAACATCCTTAAACAGTTTATAGTTTGAGTCAAAAGACTCAATCACCACATCGGAAGAAACAGCATCATAACCAGATAAAGTATAGGGATCAGGAGGAGGCATCTTTGTCCGAACCCAAGTGGTCCCTGGATATTGTTCAAGTTTCCAGTAAGACCCATCAGAGTTGAGTTTTTGAGTGAATGCGACGCATTCTTTCCTCGGGTTCCTGTTGAGGATCTGTTTCTTGAGGATGTCACAAAGAGTCTGATGTCCTTTCAGACTCTTGAACATGCCGGTTTCCAGTAGACTCTTCAACCTAGCATTTTATTCAGCAATGTCTATGGTATCCTTAGATGAGGGGTTAGATACCACAGAAGCAATAGAAATAACAGAGTCTGAAGACATTGAGGAACTAGGCACAGAGATGATATGATCATGTTCAATGCATTTTAAACAGGGAGGATTAAATCCTTCTTGTGGCATGATGATCTGTTGGGAGAGGAGTGAATCATTTTCTTTCCTCAGATCGTCATGAGACATCCTTACACGTTCAAGTTCTTGTTTCCTCATGAGGAACTCATGAGCCAGCTTTTCATGATCGGTAGGAGTGCCTCATGACGATTGAACAAATCATCAAACTTTGACGGAAATTTTTTTGATTCATCAGTCACCTTTTGAGTCTTCGTCATTTCCTCAACCAACATATCATCACTCTTGTTTAGTGAGATCTGGATCTTTTCAAGTGCACGTCGTTGCTTAGATGCAAGTTTTGCAAGTTTAGCATAGTTTTCATCAAGTTCTTCATCAGAGGGATCATCTGATGATGAGTAAGAAGATACCTTGGAGGACTTGGCCATCAAGAAGAAGGCAGGGGTTGTGTCTTCAGCTTCATCATCAACATGTGATAGACCAGATTCCTCAGTGCTGAAGATTGACTTGGAGACAAGCGACGTGGCAAGAGCCAGACCGGCCACACCCTCAGATTCTTCAGATTCTTCTTCCTCAGCATCAGGGTTGGAACCAGATTCCTCTGAGTCTAGTTCTTTGCCGAGATATGCGCGAGGCTTACGGGAATTGCTATTCCTCTATCCAGCAGACTTTGAGGATCTTGAGGATTTCTTCTTTGTCTTTTCATCAGAACTGTCATCTTTCCCTTTCTTCTTCTTCTTCAGTCTAGCTTCCTTTTCCCATAGAGGACACTCAGCGATGTAATGCCCAGGTTTCTTGCACTTGTGGCAGATTCTCTTTCTTGCTTCGACAGAGTCATCATCTTTTTTTTTCTTGAGGAAGATCTTGAGGAATTTCCGAAGCGATTCTTCTTCGTGAATCTTTGGAACTTTCTGATGAGGAGAGCAAGTTCCCGGCTGAGGGTTTCAGGATCATCAGTATCAGCCTCAGACTCTTCATCAGAGGACACTCTTCGTGCTCTAGCTTTTAGCGCGTGGACCTTAGGCGTGGAGCTGTATAAATCTCGTTTTTCAGAGAGCTTCAGTTCATGAGCATTGAGGCGCTCGAGAATGTCCGATGGATCCAGAGTCTTGAAGTCAGGCCTTTCTTGAATCATCAGCGACAGGAACTCAAACGAGTCATCCAGTGACCTCAGTAGTTTCTTCACAACCTCATGATCTGTGATATCAGCGGCACCCACTGCTTGAAGTTCATTGGATATGTCGGTGAGTCTGACAAAGGTTTGTTGCACGTGCTCATTGAAGGGAATATGCCCGAGAGGCAATAATAAAGTGGTTATTATCTTATTCCATGTTTATGATAAATGTTTATTTTCATGCTATAATTGTGTTAACCGGAAACGTTAATACATGTGTGTTTAATAAACAGAGAAAAGGTTCCTAGTAATGCCTCTCTTTATACTAGCTTGTTGATTAACGGATGATCAAGGTTTCCTGATCATGAACATTGGATGTTGTTAATAACAAGGTCATGTCATTGGAGAATGATGTGATGAACATACACCCACAGTAGTTATAGCAATACGATCATGTCATCAAGTTTCTATTGCTGTATCAAACTTTCACGAAGTAACCCTAATCCTTAGACCATGAGATCACGTCAATCACTGACACCGGAAGAGTACTTTGATTCCATCAAACGTCACACCGTAACAGGGTGATTATAAAGGTGTCGTTGGGTACTTGGAAAGTGTTAGTTGAGGCTCGTGGATCAAGAGTGGGATTTGTCCATCCAGATGACGGAGAGATATACTCTGGGCCCTCTCGGTGATATCACATTGACATCGCTTGCAAGCACGTGACTGGCTCACGAGGATGTTATATCACGGAACGAGTAAAGAGTACTTGTCGGTAACGAGATCGAACTAGGTATGGATGATACCAAATGATCGGATCTCGGACAAGTAAAATATCGCGAGACAAAAGGAATTGGTTACGGAGTTTTGGTTCACACGATCACTAGTTCATCGTTGAGTAAGTGGGAGTCATCATGGATCTCCAGATCCCGCTGATGATTATTGATCAGAGAAGAGTCTCTGTCATGTCCATTTTATTCACGAACCGTAGGGTGACACACTTAAGGATTCGTTGACGCGTTTGAGTGGATACGGAACGCCAGAGAATATACTGGACAGCACATGGACTGTTTTGATAAAACTGCTGGAATAGTTTCGGTATATCAAAATAGTGCAAGGGGATAATTGTTAATGTGTTCATTGAATGAAGTGTTCATCAATGAAGTACTCATTGAATGAAGTGTTCATTAATTTGAGTGACATTAAACAAGATAATTAAAAGTGTTTTAATGTGATAAACTCTTGGAATTTTGAGTGGAGAATTATGGAAGTTATGGGAATAATGTGTGACCCTTTGTTTTTGTGAGTGGGGAGTCCACCCACATGATGAGGGGAGAGGTGGGGGCACCTCTTGGGGCGTGCTACCCCTTGGGGGCTGCCTCCCCCTCCTATATATAGATGGGTGGAGACCCCTCTACACACCAATTCCTCCATCTCTCATATGCCCTTTGGTTGGCATCTTCCTCCCCTTGCTAGCTGATCCAGTTTCACGAGTACGGTGCTTAGGCGAAGCCCTGCTCAAGATCTTCTCTACCACCACCACCACTATGTTGTAGTGCTGCTGGAGTTCCCGAGGATCCACTACTTCCGCTGCCCAACTGGAGCAAGGGGCGGAGGTCGTCGCTGATCCGTACGTGTGACCGATTACGGAGGCGCTGCCCGTTTGTGGCGCCCATCTTCATCACGACCTTGAGGTCGGCAAGTGATCGACTACATCACCCACGAGAATCGTTCTCGTTAAAGCTTTTTGGTCTTCGAGGGTGAGTCCTTCTCAAACCGTTACAAGTTATCTCCTAGATGTGATCTTGGCAGTTGCAATCGTAAGAAAAAATTTTGTTTTCTATGCAACGAACCCTTCAGTGGTATCAGAGCCTCGTCTATGCGTAGATGCTTTGTACGGTTAGAACACATAGAGATGTGGGCGTTGATCCTCTAGTTGTTACCCTCTTTTGTGCACTTGTTCATATTGCGGCAATGTTGGATTGAAGCGGCCCTAAGCGCAGATTGCGTGTCACGCTTGACATACGGCTTGTACCGTATAAAGTGGCTTTGGGGGTGTCAGTTTCTCTAACATTAGTGATATGGCATTTGCAACGGAGGGCCCTGGAAAGGGACGAAAAGAAACAACTAGCGAATCAACGTTGTGGTTCTTGTCCGTAGGTAAGATCGGTTCTTTCCTAGGAAGCCCAAAACCACGTAAAATTTGCAAAGATAATTTAGAAGCGTCTAACTTGTTTTTGCAGGGCATGTGATGTGATATGGTCATTGTTACAAAATTGTTGTATGAAATGAGATTTATTGTAAACAACCGGCAGGAGCCATATGGTTGTGTTTTTCCTTTTTAAGGCCTGCGTGCTGTATATATATCCATGAGATATATTGTAATGGAGAAGGACGACCATGGTGGTGGCTCCATGGACCTTGGTGCCGCGCCGGTGGCATGATGGAGATCATACCAAGACGCACAAGATGGAGATCTAATGCGAGAAGGACCATATCATATCACATTATCCATGCATGTGATGTTTATCCTTTTATGCATCATATTTTGCTTAGTTACGATCATGATCGCTGCGGTAGCATTATAAGATGATCCCTCTCACTTAATATCAAGATAATTATATGTTCTTCCTTAGTATGCACCGTTAAGAAAGTTCGTCGTTTCGAGACACCACGTGATGATCGGGTGTGATAGACTCTACGTTCGCATACAACGGGTGTTTTCAAGCCTAGCATGTACAGACATGGCCTTGAAACACATGCAAATACTAAGGTTCTACTTGGCGAGCCTAGCATGTACAGACATGGCCTCGGAACATGGACCGAAAGGTTAAGCACGAGTCAGATGGATGATATGATGAACCATATTGAGATGCTCGCCATTGCAGCTACACCGCCTCACATGATGATCGGTCGTGGTGTAGTGAATTTGGTTCGTGTAATCACCAAAGACGACTCGAGGGATGTTGTTTTTGAGTGGGAGTTAGATGAACTCATTTTATCATGAACTAAATCAAAGTGAATTTGCATAGTTCGTTGTAGTCATTGGCATTTGTTTACTACCTTTGCGCTTAGCTATAATTGAGATAATAGAACTATAGAATTCTGGATATTTAACTTTACGGACTGGTACCGTATTGTTTGAGTGTCAATCTAAAGTTTAAAGTCTTATTGCAAACTTTAGCAAACCTTGCTTGCTCCATGAAGTTTAATAATGTGTATTAAATCGAGAGTAACAATTCCAGTGTTAGTGTCTAAGTATCACACTTGCCTCCATGATCCTTGATATTCAAATGTTGTTTGTTATTATCAAGGTTATCTAGGAGCTGAAATGATTGTTTCAGAAACTATCATGTGTGGAAGATATAGCGATATCTGAAACAATGTTTAGTTGCAATGTGATAGAGTAAAATTTAGTGAGAAACATGTTCTCATATTGTATGAGAATTTGTGAAGGTTGGAGACACTATGTGTCCTAATCTCCCAAAAAGGTTTTGGGAACTAATATTGTACTCACAGTTTGTCCCTATGAGCTATGGTAGTTTTGTCATGAAAGTTGTCATGATAGGATGAATGGAAGATGTAGGTAAAATGTTTACTACACTATAAGATTACTAAAGAATGGAATTTGGAAGAACACCAAACATTTGATGACGGTGATCTACATCAAAGTGAGAATCAAAGGGTGTTAGTATTTGACTAACACACTTTGGATTATGTGTCATATGAATGGTGCCACAAGTGATGTTGATAAATTCTTCTAAAAAGGAAAGGAATTGCTGAAAGAGGATCTAAAAAATATTTTGGCAAAAAGAAAAAGGAAAAGACTGGAAATGTCCAGCTCGGGTATATAGATGATATACATGTTATGGGTATATTCATTGCTTGTTAAACAATGTGATTCTTGAGTATTGGATACTGATTGGTTGGTATGAAGTGTCATACAGAACAACGCAATACAAGAGTTGCAATGGCCTGAGTAACTAGCAAATGAATATGGGATGATTCTCATCAAAAACAAAATAAAGTGTTATTGTGTTTATCGTTGGAATTAAACCTAGCCTTCAAGATTTATTTGAATAATTGTTATTCTGTTCTGGTGTTATATGAACAATAGTTGTTCAAATTATCACCATATTCATAGAAGATGGATGAACTCTATAAATCTTGTTGGAGAAATCACATCCATAATAACCGATGCTAAACATGTCGCAAGACAAATGATTAGAAGATCACTTATGAGTGACACCACCGTTTGAATCATATTGGAAAGAAACACATGAAGAAACTCCATGGTGATGGAATTTTGGAGTCTTTTGATTTTGAATCAATTGACGGTTGTGAGAAATTTCTAGAGATGATTGAAACACCGTTTAAATCATATTGGAAAGATAACATGAAGAAACTCCATGTTGGTGGAATTTTGGAGTCTTTTGATTTTGAATCAACTGACGCTTGTAAGAATTTCCTAGAAATGATTGAAACTCCGTTCATAGGCAAAGAAGGACGGACGACTAACTTATTGGACATTATACATGTTGATGTGTATAGTTCATTATGTGTAGCCGTGTGTGGTGGGTCTTATAACTTCATATACTTTAACCGAGGTTTTGAGTGGATATATGTATATATTTACTTGATAAGGAAGAAGTATGAAATGTTTGAAAATGTTCAAATAAATTTCAAGATGAAGTGAAAATCATTGTAACGAGAAAATAAGAGTTTATGATTGGATCATAAAAGAAGATTTTTGAGTTAAAAGTTTAGCAAATGCCTGAGAGTTTAGGAATCGTTCCAAAACTTGCATTTCCCGAAACACCATAGGAGTATGGAGTGTTCGAGAGATGTAATCAAACCTTGTTTGACATGGTAAGGATCAAAGGTGTTATTTATAAAATTGCCATTATATTTTAAGGATTAAGCTTTAGAGACTACCGCTTTTCACTGAAAAGAGCGCCATCGAGATCCGTTGAAATGACACCATATAAGTTATGGAATGGGATAAAACCCAATTTGTCTTTTCTTAAATTTTGGTATGCAAGGCATATGTAAAATGTTTACAACCAAAGTCGGATAAAATGCGTCTTTGTAAGTTATCCCAAAGTAACCGTTGGGTATTCCTCCATAACACTAAAGACAAAAGTGTTTTGTGGCTAAGTGCATCAAGTTTCTTGAGAAGGAATTTTTTGCGAAAAGTTAAGTGGGAGGACAGTAGAACTTCGATTAGGTTGTTGAACCTAAGCTTTATGTGCTAAGTGGCGCAGCGCCGGAAAGTGTCCCGGAAGCGGCCGCAATGCTCTTGGCTCCCGTGTCCCAAAGGTTGTGGTCACGGCGATCTAAGTTCCTATTGAACTGCGTAGTTCGGATAATCGATCAAATAGTAAGATTTGAGATTGAATCATTGTTATTTGATAATAATGGACCGACTACATGCAAAGAAGCGATGATGGGCCCTGACTCCGTCAAAATGGCTAGGAGCTATAAAATCCGTGATAGTTCCATACACGAGAAACCAAGTTTCTGAACTTGGAAGACCCTCTAGATACCGTGTTTGGATCTATAAAGAAACAGACGTGGATGTTCTCACATCTATGAAATATTCGACATATCGTTAAAATGGTTTACGATTATGTTCAAAGAGTTGGCTATGACAAGATTTGATCTTTCATAACGATATTTAGTCTGGACGGATTATTGTAGCAACCACTACATATGCTAGTTTTGGTATATGGTAGTTGAACAAACAGAACAACGTTCTTCTAATAGAATGGTTACCTAAGACGTGTACAGGACACGGTCCAAAGGGTTCTGTTAATTCAAAGGATGCTAAAATAGCATGCAAATTTCAATGGTTGAAATAAGAATTCACGGAGTTGGAATCTTCATCATGATGAAATTGTTAAAACGTTTAGTTTCATCAGAGATGGTGAAGATGCTTGCTTTTGCAAGAAATTAAGTGGGAGCGCTGAGACATATTTCTAATACATTATGTAGAAGACATATTGTTGATTGGAAATGATGTATCTTCTATTGACACGGGTGAAGTTTCATTGAAAATTTGATTTTAATGGAAGATTTGGGCAAAACCAGTATATTGGGCTAATATGGTCTATATAGATAGATTGAGGTGCTAATATGGTTGGGCCGAAGTACATATATGAAATATTGAATAAGTTCAATATGGAAACGACGAGAAAAGTTCTTGCCGCATGGAAAAGGTTGAAGCGAGATTCAAGTGTTTTGACACTTGATGAGTAAAATCACATGAATGATTTGATCAATCATGTACACCATGATATGTACAATTCCAAGAATGTCCTATGCTCTAAATGTTATGAGCATATACCAGAATGATTCATAAGATGATCATTGGACAATAGTAAAGATATCCTTACGTGCTTTGGAAGGACTAAGAATATATATTATGTATGTTGGACAATAGTTCATTGTAAAGTGTTACATTGATACTAGTTTTGTCGCAAGATACAATCTAAATTTATCTCAATTTTTGCGGTATGTTAAGGTGGCAAAATGTAATGGAAGAAAGTTCCATGATAGATTTGGAATAGTTCCAAATGGATTTGGATGAGTTCCAAAGTTAAGACATTGTGACGAATACTACAACGAAAGGCTAAGTATATGACTGCTCTAGCAGCAGCAAAGGAGGGAATTTGTGTCAAGAAGTTTGTTTGACAAACTAGGTGTAGTTCCAAGCGAGCTAATACTATGAAGATCTATTGTACGACAATAGATTCAACATGTTTTGAGCTCAAGGGACTAAGGTCTCACCGGAGGACCAAATTTATGCAATGCCATCTCATTGGTGAATGAGTGATGCGTAGAGACGCAAAGAAATGCAAATACACACGGACCTGAAGTGTCAGATCTGGATATTAGGTTTACCACTAGCAATGCATATGGATAACACCTGAATGCCATAGGTGTTGGATGCGCAAGTACCAAACTAGATTATTGACTCTAGTGCAAGTGGGAGACTGAAGGGAATATGCCCGAGAGGCAATAATAAAGTGGTTATTATCTTATTCCATGTTTATGATAAATGTTTATTTTCATGCTATAATTGTGTTAACCGGAAACGTTAATACATGTGTGTTTAATAAACAGAGAAAAGGTTCCTAGTAATGCCTCTCTTTATACTAGCTTGTTGATTAACGGATGATCAAGGTTTCCTGATCATGAACATTGGATGTTGTTAATAACAAGGTCATGTCATTGGAGAATGATGTGATGAACATACACCCACAGTAGTTATAGCAATACGATCATGTCATCAAGTTTCTATTGCTGTATCAAACTTTCACGAAGTAACCCTAATCCTTAGACCATGAGATCACGTCAATCACTGACACCGGAAGAGTACTTTGATTCCATCAAACGTCACACCGTAACAGGGTGATTATAAAGGTGTCGTTGGGTACTTGGAAAGTGTTAGTTGAGGCTCGTGGATCAAGAGTGGGATTTGTCCATCCAGATGACGGAGAGATATACTCTGGGCCCTCTCGGTGATATCACATTGACATCGCTTGCAAGCACGTGACTGGCTCACGAGGATGTTATATCACGGAACGAGTAAAGAGTACTTGTCGGTAACGAGATCGAACTAGGTATGGATGATACCAAATGATCGGATCTCGGACAAGTAAAATATCGCGAGACAAAAGGAATTGGTTACGGAGTTTTGGTTCACACGATCACTAGTTCATCGTTGAGTAAGTGGGAGTCATCATGGATCTCCAGATCCCGCTGATGATTATTGATCAGAGAAGAGTCTCTGTCATGTCCATTTTATTCACGAACCGTAGGGTGACACACTTAAGGATTCGTTGACGCGTTTGAGTGGATACGGAACGCCAGAGAATATACTGGACAGCACATGGACTGTTTTGATAAAACTGCTGGAATAGTTTCGGTATATCAAAATAGTGCAAGGGGATAATTGTTAATGTGTTCATTGAATGAAGTGTTCATCAATGAAGTACTCATTGAATGAAGTGTTCATTAATTTGAGTGACATTAAACAAGATAATTAAAAGTGTTTTAATGTGATAAACTCTTGGAATTTTGAGTGGAGAATTATGGAAGTTATGGGAATAATGTGTGACCCTTTGTTTTTGTGAGTGGGGAGTCCACCCACATGATGAGGGGAGAGGTGGGGGCACCTCTTGGGGCGTGCTACCCCTTGGGGGCTGCCTCCCCCTCCTATATATAGATGGGTGGAGACCCCTCTACACACCAATTCCTCCATCTCTCATATGCCCTTTGGTTGGCATCTTCCTCCCCTTGCTAGCTGATCCAGTTTCACGAGTACGGTGCTTAGGCGAAGCCCTGCTCAAGATCTTCTCTACCACCACCACCACTATGTTGTAGTGCTGCTGGAGTTCCCGAGGATCCACTACTTCCGCTGCCCAACTGGAGCAAGGGGCAGAGGTCGTCGCTGATCCGTACGTGTGACCGATTACGGAGGCGCTGCCCGTTTGTGGCGCCCATCTTCATCACGACCTTGAGGTCGGCAAGTGATCGACTACATCACCCACGAGAATCGTTCTCGTTAAAGCTTTTTGGTCTTCGAGGGTGAGTCCTTCTCAAACCGTTACAAGTTATCTCCTAGATGTGATCTTGGCAGTTGCAATCGTAAGAAAAAATTTTGTTTTCTATGCAACGAACCCTTCACTCATTGTCCAGCCTCTTGAACCTTTTGAAGAGACTGCGAAGTGTATCAACTCGTGAGTCTCGTTGAGCAGAGAATCCTTCATTGACTTTTGACAGCCTTGTCCATCTTCTTTGCAGTATCTAGGCCACTGATACGGTTGAACTGAGCCTTGTTAAGATGACCACCAATGATGCTTCGAGCTTTTGCATCAAGCTGCCAGCTTTTCTTGACGACTTCAGGAGCAGTCATCAGATTAGCTTCAGGAATGTCTTGATCAACAATATCCCACAGATCCTTGTCAATGGCTTCAAGATGCATCCTCATCTTGTTCTTCCAATATGGATAGTCTGTCCCGTCGAAGATGGGGCAGTTTGAGGCAATGCTCATTGTACCTGAGGTCGATATAACTAAAAATCCAGGTGGTTAAACCGAATCACACAGAACAAGGGAGTACCAGGCTCTGATACCAATTGAAAGTGCAATATATCGACCAAAGGTGGGGTGAATGGGAGATTTTCAATTTTACTACCAGATTTTGGTTTTCTTCAGGACTGAAGCAATACGAAGCTGAAGAAGTAACCAAAATGATGAAGAAATAAAACTTCACAGAATGTAATCATTAGGGCATCTCATCACAATGCAACAAAAATAAATCAATTCAGATAAGCAGAAGTGCTTCAGATGCATAATATGAAGACTAAGAGCAGAGGGAGAACTGAAGCATAAGAAGTCAACATAGCAAGTACTGGAGCTTAAGAGGTTGAAGAGATAGCACCAGAGATTGAAGACTTTGGTTTGGTAGACCAGTTCAAGTTGCTATGACAACTCTACGTCTGGTTGGAGAGGCTGAGATTCAACTCAGAAGACATAGTCTTCACCTTGTTCTCCTTGAACTAGAGTCCTCAGACTACGTCCAATAACTCAGGTGAGTCTTCAAGGTAGACTCCCGAAACCTTCACAGACTCAGTCACTCCGGGAAGTCACAATTGCATCTTGACTTCCTCAGACTGAAGACTTATACACCGGATGGAAGATCACAGTCTTCAAGAGTAAAAAGCTTCGGATCACTCGAACCGACTTCCTCAGAAATGCTCAACTACTCAGGCTGGTGGTTTTCCTCACTTAGGTTCTTCAGTGTCCTCAGAGGTGGGTTGCTCTGAAATGACAAGTGTCAGTTTTTCTCTCGGAGCAGCCAACCCACAAATGGGGTTGGGGTGGATATTTATAGCCGCGGAGCAACCCGAGGTGAAAGGACATAAATGCCCATGCATGCAATTACTCTCATGCCCTCGGAAATGACCGTTGCTAGACAAGTTCTAGCCTCTCACCACGCAACACGTGGCACGGTCAAAGTATTCTCTCTCCTCACGATTTTCAGAAGAGTCGCACTGGCGATCTCCAGACTCCTCAACCGAAGTTAGTTACCTCAGTGTCCTGAAGAACAACGTCTCAGACACCCGAGGACTGAACATCTACTGCAGGAGATTTCCTCAGGGTTTTTCTTCAGGATTCCTAGTTGAGCAATTCCTCAGACCTTCGGGACTCGTTTTCTTCAACCCCTCCAACAGTACGATGTTTTCCTACGACTCAAGAAAGAAAAAGACTTAACGAAGACTACGCTTCAGCTTGATCTTCATCTTGACATGTCTTCAGTATGGCGCATCTTTCTTCAGGATCACAATTCTTCGGGATCCAGTTTCTTCAGGATTCCAAGTCTTCAGGATCCTGTTTCCTCAGGATTCCAAGTCTTCAGGATCCTGTTTCCTCAGGATTTTGCGCCAATACGTTCTTCAGGAAAACCTTCGTTTCTTCAATGTTCCTCAACATTTTGGGGGGTCGAAATTGGTGCTTAAACACCTCATCAGGGACTGTTCTCCTGTGTATACTCACAAACACATCAGTCCCTTAACCGTTTTGTCATCAAACTCCAAAACCTCAAGGGGAGGGCACTTGATGCACTTACAACCATTTATTTTGCCTCAAGGATGGAAGGAGGGTATCGTTCCACCTATCATAAGCAACATTTGGTCCATTTCACTCCATCATCAAGTATGGGGGAGGTGTAACTCTCATATATTTTTTTCTGTTTTGACTAGTTAAAACTTTCGTCAAAATATTTTTGGCATGAAAGATACTGATTTCCCCTCACCGTACCATGAGCTTGTACGGTTATAAAAATGGAAACTTTTTGAATTAATTTCGAGATGGCACAAGAAAGTCTAAGTTAGGAGTGGTCGGTAAATACCACATATAGGTAGGTATGGTGGACTCAAATGGAACAACTGGGTTTGAAAAGGAGTTTGGAAGAACAAGCAGAAATCCGCTTGGTGTGAGCGAAGGCTAGCAAAAGACTGGGAAGCGACCAACTAGAGAGCAATAACGGTCATAATCATGCACAGCGACAAAGCAACATTGAATCGGGCATGAAAGTGATATAACTATTCTGAAACAAAAATATCATCAAGGCAAAAGTAGACTTTTTAGTCATAAGCATGTGTGAACATGTGCCAAGTCAATCCAAAAATTCTCCGAAGGGAAATACCACTTCAGTATGCCAAACCATGAACAATGCAATGCATGTAAATCATTTCAACAACACATTATGTACTCTAGCTATTTGAGACTGTCCACAAGGAAAGCATGAACACTGGGAAAGCATTGTAAACATAGCACTAAGTCGCTACAAGCTGGTCTCTAGATCATAAGTATAGGCATATGTACAAAAGTAGAAACAAGAAGAGTTCATACCGGGTTTTTCTTGTTGCTTCCCTTTCGTCGATCTTCGTCATTACTGCCTTGTCACTTGCACGATCGAACGTAGGAAATATAATCAAATACCATCACAGACTCGAGCTGAACTCTGAAAACAAAGCAAAACTAAAGAGAGAAAGGAAATATTTTTGGGTTTTTGAAAGGTTAAAATAAAGCAAAAGAAAAGAGAAAAGTAAGAAAGAAGAATGGGCAAAGGCTTCGAAAAGATCAAAGCGAAAAGAATGGATAATACAATGGAAAAGTGAGAAGGGCACGTACTCCCCCAAGCTTAGGCTTTTGGCCTAAGTTGGTAGTAGCTAATGTCCCCAGTAGCCTCCTGCTCCAGGGTAGTACGGGTGAGTCCAAGGATTGTATGAGGCTTCCGGCGCGTACATTGAAGTCCTCGGATCCTCCCACGCAGAAGGATCCGCGCTCCAAGCAGAGGAAGACCCTTCACCAAACTGGGTGACGGTCTCTCCCTGGAAAGGTGGGAACTCACCATGCTCCTCCTCGTCAAGCACAACCCCCTCCATGGGGTTATGAAACTGACGTTGGACCACGAACTCATCGAACTGGGTAGCATCAAAGGACCATCCGTTCCTGCGAGAAAAATCAAACAAAAGAGGTGCAGGTAGACGGATCTTGCATTCCGTGGTGGCTCCAAAACGCAAGATATAATCAAGGTTACCAAACTCGGAAGTCATGGTAACAAACTTATGCCTTTTCATAGCTGCAAGATCAAAACTTAAATAAGTACAAGGCTTATCATCGGGGTGTGGGAATAAGATGCTGGAGATCTTTGACCGATGAATATCCCTTGTATCCATGCTACAGAGCGAGTTGAAGACGGTTCTCAGCTCGGAGGGCTGAGAGCTCATCTTCGCCGTCTGTCCCACGTTCGGCACACCTATTATTTCACAAAACTTTTCCAAAGGCATGGTCAAAAGATCATTGTAAATTTTAAACTCAACAGAACCAGCATCAAGGTTGTATCTAAAACTGTTAATGAAACAGGAGGTGATTTTTTGATACTGGGTAACACGGCACGTTGCGAGCCGCGTCAAACCTGCATTAGCACAAAGATTGTAGAACTCCTCCTTAATTCCTGCAGCTTCAAGGAATTCATCGCACGGAAAAGTCATTGCACGTGCTGGATTTGTGTCCTCAAACAACTCTAAGGGCACATGATCTTCGTTGTAGCACACCCTAGCAGCCGCGGGTGAAGTTGCAGCTCTTGTAACTCGATCGGAGCGCTCGGGCCTTTTCTTCCCAAGCCACCCCTTTGCTCTTCCTAGCAAACTCATTTCTGAAATTTTGACAAATTACAACAACAAGGATTTAAACAAAGTGAGTTAAGGCAAACTACTCAACTCACTTACCTAAGGCATAAACTTGCATCAAAACTTGGAAAATAAAATTCTACACATGCATGCAAGCTCACACAAACAGCACCAAGAGCTACTAAATACTCACAAATGAAGCCACCAATCAAAAATCCAATTGGAGGGGTGAAGGAGTTACATACCAGGGAGTATTTGCCCAAAATTTCAGCTCAAATGATGGGTCGTAGAGAGAGATCGAAATTCTGGATGGAGAGCAACAAGAACACAAGAACAAAGTGCACAACTCGTGTTTTTGGAGAGAGAGGAAGGAGGAGGAAAAAGACATACCTGGAAGTGGGGCCTGTGGTCCCCAGGCGCCCTGTGGGCGCGGCCAGGGGGCAGGCCACGCCAGCTGGCCGCCTGGGCCATTGGTGGCCCCCCCTGGTCAGCCCCAGGTGCCTCTGGGTCACTCCCGGCATGGAAATTTTTATTTTTATTTTTCTGGAATTTTTCTGAAAACTTCACTGTTGAAAATTTCTCGGAGTTCAAAAAGCTGCAAAACTTTCTGAATACTTAAAGCGATGATTAGTATTGTGAAGCTTCAAAAACATATAAACTTGGTACAGCAAAGAGAATGAAAGCTAAAGCAAATGAAATCATAACAAGCTTTAACTTTTTACCTATATAAAACAAGCTCACTAGCAAGGTTGATCAAGTCTTACCAACAAACCGGCGATATATAGAACAAAAAGTCTCCCCTCTTATGAAGTGATCATTGCACCTTCACTTTAATGGACATTGTCCCCACCATAATGGTTTTGTACTTGTGGTGCACATGTAGTGGACAGTCCCATTCTCCAATCTTCACGGTCTCGATATTCTCTATAGAGTTAAGGCCATGCCTCTTGTCGATCTTCTTTGGAAAATACACCGTGTGTTCTTTATCATCAACGTTGAAAGTGACCTTTCCTTTATTTAAATCAATGATAGCACCTGCAGTGTTAAGAAAAGGTCTACCAAGAATAATGGACATGCTCCCATCCTCGGGCATGTCAAGCACAACAAAATCTGTAAGGATCAAACAGTTAGCAACTTCAACGGGTACATCCTCACAAATACCTATTGGGACAGCTGTTGATTTGTCAACCATATGAAGGGAGATATCTGTAGGGATTAGTTTCTCTAAACAAAGCCTTTTGTAAAGAGAGAAAGGCATAACACTCACTCCTGCACCAAGATCACATAAAGCAGTTCTGACGTAATTATTCTTTATGGAGCAAGGAATGGTGGGTATACCTGGGTCACCGAGCTTCTTAGGAATCTTTCCACTGAAAGAGTAGTTAGCAAGCATAGTAGATATTACCTCATTAGGAACTTTTCTTTTATTAGTAACAATATCTTTCATATATTTCGAATAAGGAGGTAACTTAATAGCATCAGTCAAAGGAATTTGAAGAAAAAGAGGTTTCATCCATTCACAAAATTTATTATAATGCTCTTCTTCTTTGGATTTGAGGGACTTACCTGGAAAGGGCATGGGTTTCTGTATCCATGGTTCTCTTTCCTTCCCATGTCTTCTTGCGATGAAGTCTTCTTTAGAGTACCTCTTGCGTTTATCGGGTGCTTCTTCTTCTCTTACCTTGAGAGAATCATCCTTCTCTGCGTCCTTTTCTTCAGACTCAGCACCGTCTTCTGTTTCAGCATCGGAGGTAGATATGCTGTTAGGATCAACAGCTGGCTTTTCACTTGTAATAGGATCATCGGGATTGTCTGCCTCCTTGTGTTTCTTCTTCTTCTTTTTCTTCTTTGGAGAGCTAACAATCTCGTCTTCTTCTTGTACTTGAGAATCTTGTTCGATCCTCTTTGGATGCCCCTCGGGATAGAGTGGGTCCTGGGTATGCGTTCCACCTCTAGTTTTAATTCCATAAGCTTGTATGTCCTTTTTGGCATTATTAGCAAGCAAATCTTTTTGCACATTAGAAATTTGTTCAAGCTGAGTTTGAACCATATGAAAATGCTTAACAAGACATTTAACATCATTAACTGTTCTTTCTAAAACATCACATAAACTTTTGATAGCAAGAGAATCATCATGCAACTGACTTTGTAATCTCCTATTAAAATGGTCTTGCTTAACAATAAAATTATCAAGCTCATCTAAACATTGGTCGGGAGGCTTACCTTTAGGGATGTCACTTTCAGTAAAGTCTAATAGAGAGTGTACCTCTACCAAGGGAGGGTGAATAGTAGGCTCACACAACTTCTCAATAGGCGGAAAATTCTTCACGTCTTCGGCTTTAATACCTTTCTCCTTTATAGACTTCTTTGCTTCTTGCATATCTTCGGGGTTCAGAACAAGCATGCCCCTCTTTTTTGGTGGTAGAAGTGGCTCAGGAACGGACCAATCTTCATGGTTCTTGGCAATTTTGCACATTAGTTCTTTCCCTGAAAACACAACTAGCACAACTATCCAGATAGGATCTAGATTCATCTGTTAAACCAGCGTAAAATATATCAAGCAGTTCATTCTTGGGGATTCCATGTCCCGGCATAACCTTAAGTAAATCACAAAACCTCCCCCAAGCTTTAGGGAGTTGCTCATCCTGCAATTGTTTAAAGTTATAGATTCTTTGCAAAGCAGCATGTTGCAGATGAGCTGGAAAATATTTATCAACAAATAATTGGACTAAGTCCTGGGGACTCTTAACGAAACCATAGGGTAGTGCATCATACCATGTTTTAGCGTCTTCCTTCAAAGAAAAAGGAAAAAGCTTGGCCACATAGAAGTTTCGTATCTTCTGATCAGTAGTGAATAGGTTTCCTAGCTCAGCGAGCTTGGTCAAGTGTGCTATAGCATCATCATTTTCTCTGCCATAAAAGGGATCAGCCTCGACTGTATATATAAGTGAAAGATCAACAGAGAAATCATAATCAGGATCAGTGATGCATATAGGAGATGTGGCAAATTGAGGATCAGGAATAACTTTGTTCTTCATAGGCGTGCCTTTTGAGCAACTCTTTAACAGCACCAGGGTCAGAGTCGACACACTCTCTGAGTTCCCTGCAAAAATCATCATCAAGAGTAACATAATCGTCATCAAGGATTTTCTCCCTGAGTTCATCTAAGCTCGGGTAACCAAAGGTTTTGCAGGTAGGAATATAGGTAGTAGGGGTCTCGGTCTTGGATTTTGCTGCAGCCTTAGCAGTCTGAGTTTCAATATAGTGACCAAGAAAAGTAGCATCATCAAGAGTAGTGGAAGCATCATCAAAAGTATCGGACATAGTGACAGAATCAATAGAGGCATCATGTAGCGGTGGTGAAGTAAACTTACTCATAACAGAAGGTGAATCAAGTGTAGCACTAGTGTTCAGAATGGTACCTTTTCTTGTACGGGATGGTAAGATCGGAACCTTGGGGTCTCCTTTCTTACCCATAGCGGAGGATATGCAGCAGGCAGGATACTTCAAGTAGACTTGTAAATATTGCTATGCTCCCCGGCAACGGCGCCAAAAAAGTTGCTTGATGCCCCACAGGCGTAAGGGATCGAGGTAGTCTTCGCGGGTAAGTTAAACCAATTTATTGATTCGACACACGGGGAGCCAAAGAGTATTTATAAGCTTTAACAATTGAGTTGTCAATTCAACCGCACCTAAAATATACTTGCTTGCAACGATAGATAAGTAGTAACGATAATATGATAGTGATAGTGGCAACAGGAAAAGTAACAACAAAAGTAACGACTAATGACCAGCAGGATTGAAAGCACTGTAGGCTAGGGAGATGGATGGTTGGGCGCTGCATGGATGAGAGTAAACATATAATAGATTCTAACACGGGGCAAGGCACACAGAAAAGCAATGATCATCTAGGAAAATATCAAACATTAGGCATGTATCCCGTAGGTAGTTGTGCGTGCTTGCAATAAGAACTTGCACAACATCTTTTGTCCTACCATCCCGCTATGAACGGGGCCAAAAGGAACTTATGGAGATTAAGGTACTCCTATCAAAGAGCACCGGAACAAAGCAATAAACTCAATGGATAAATGGAGTCCTCAAATTATGGACCGTCCCCTTTGGTGTCCCAAGCTGTCAACTTTGGGATCGCAGGTTCCGGACCATAATAGGTGCATACAACTCATAGATAGGATCTAGAACACAAATATATTCATGAAAACACATAGGGTTCAGATCTGAAAACATGGCACTCGGGCCCAAAGTGACAAGCATTAAGAACAACAAATTGTAGCAAAGATGATAAACACCAAAGTAGATGATAGGCAACATGCCCCCAACAATCTGACGAACTATTACATGATTAAACTCATCCAATCCCTATCATCCCCTTTTCCCACAGCAGGGAATTACTCACACATATGAAGAGAATTCATGGAGGATGGATGGAGTGGTGATGGTGATGACGATTGCGATGATCTCCCCTCTCCGGAGGCCAAATCAGCCTCCAGATTAGCCCTCCCGAAGAAGAACAGAGGGTGGCGGCGGCTCCACGACGGAAACTGGGAAAACGACTTTTGTTCTGGGGTTTTCTTGTCACGGGGATAAATAGGAGGCTCGGTAGGGCACCAGAGGAGGGGGGAGCAGCCAAGGTGGCCAGAGGGCGCGGGCCCACCCCTGGCCGCGCCAAGGGGGCGCCTGGGGCCCCCAGGACTCCCCTCTGGTCCCACTTCTGGCATATGGCTCCTTCGGGTGCGTGGGTTTTCTGGTATTTTTCTGGAAATTTTCTGGGCGTCTAAAAATCCATTTTCCTGCGCACAAATAAACCATACAGGCAGCTCTAATGTAAACAGCGTTAGTCCGGGTTAGTTTTGTCCAAATCATGCAAGAATGAGGGAAAAACAATAGCAAAAGTGTTTGGAAAAGTAGATACGTTTGAGACGTATCAGGTGGTTGTTTTGAGGAAAGATATAAGGAGGCTTATGATGACAGAGCGTATCATGCCAAGGGTTTGGATGCACCGACGAAGTATGCGCCAACTCTCGAGGTGAGAATGGGCAATGCACGGTACTGAAGAGGCTAGAAAAAGTATAGGTGGGTGGAAGTGTCAACTTTCGAATACTCACAATAGTCTGAAGAACTCATGCACTTATTATCGGTAACTCTCAATCTAATCAGGAGGTTCACAAAGAGACATGCACCCCGAGGAGGAGTGTATGGTGGTTTGGTTATCCTTGCGCATCCTCGACTCATGGTACGTGAGTGTACTCTAATATTCGAACCCTCCAGAGGTTAGTGATCCATCTAGTAGCTAGAGTTCTCAACAGGGTTTTTTTTTTGTTTTCGAAAAACACACGGATTGCCCAAAATACGACATCTATCACTAATAGGCAAGAGCTCTTGACACCATAAGTTCAAACATTACTCTAGTCAATACCTCAAAACTATTGCAAGTTACTACTACAAAGAGAACATCAACTTTAACTATCTACTTTCAGTCAAGACACAGAACAGGAAAACTCTCTAACAAGATAAAACATGAAACCTATAGAAAGTTCAACCTAAGACAAAAGAAAAGCTCTTGAAAAACTAAAGCACTACAACTAAACAGAACAGCACCTAAGAAAAGAAAAAGAACAGCTCACAGCTAAAAGAATAAGCATACAAATCCTATGAGGAGTTCTAGTTCAAGCGGAGCGTGAATCTCTTCCACACAAAAGAGTAAGTTGGTGTCTAACTTGTTACTACAGCAAAGAAAGCAAAACAAACCTACAAAAGTAAAGAGCGAGACACTCCAAGCAAAGCACATAACGCATGAAGTGATAAAAATATAGTGCAACGAGGGACAAACTGATGATTGTTGATGAAGAAGGGGATGCACCGGGGGCATCCCCAAGCTTAGACGCTTGATTCTTCTTGAATATTTATTGGGGGTGCACATGGGCATCCCCAAGCTTGAGCGTTTGACACTCCTGATTCTTCTTTCATCACCTTCCATCGCGCACTTGAAAACTCCCTTCATACATAACTCATTGTAGGCTGATTAGAGAGGTTAGTACCCTAATAAAATAATTTTCCTCTACTGAAAATAAAGATTTCCAGGAAGAGCTATTGTATCTCTTGCCTTCAAAAAAAAGTTTGCAAAGAAAAAGAAAGCTTAAGGATTGCAAAACTGCGAAAAGAAAAATCGGGGCAGAAGCTGAGAAAAACAGAACAGCAAAGAAAGGAGAATTTTTTCGAGGTACGTCTGCAACTCAAATCAAAAAACTTTGAACAGACGCCTGAAAGGTAATTTTATGGAGCATGATGTCAAAAAAATTCAGATCAAAAAGATGATCTGGTGATTTATTGAGAAATTTTCCGTCAAGCAGACAGGATCTGTTTCTGGACAGCAAGCACCAACTTTTGACCTTTCTTGCAATCTGAGGCTAAACTTGGCACAAATCTTGAAAAGTAAAGATATAATGATGTTGCTACAGTAGTAACAATCATCAAGACCACTAAGAACAGAATAAAAGCAAAAATAAAAACCTAAATTCGTTGCGGGCTGCCTCCCGAAAGCGCTTCTTTAAAGCCATTAGCTAGGCTTAAAGATTATAGAAGATGCTCTCACAAGAATAAGAATTTTGAAGCAAAAGAGAGCATCAAGAAGCAAATATGAAACGCATTTAAGCCTAACCCATATCCTATGCATAGGAATATTGTAAGAAAATAAATCAAAGAAGCACAAAGTGACACGCATAGGAAGGTAGAACAAGAACAACTTCAAAACTTTCAACATGAAGAGAGGTGCTTTTGTAACATGGAAGTTTCTACAACCAAACTTTCCTCTCTCAAAGTAATTTTCAGTAGCATCATAAACAACATCAAGAATATAACTATCACATAAATCATGTTGTTCATGACCTACAAGCACACGTGTATTGTTTTCAACACGGTTTTTAGGATGATAAGATAGATGCAACCCATCATATTGAGCCTTGATAAGAGCAAAATTCTCCAGAATAGTTGGAGATTTCAAAAGGATAATAGGGCAATCAAGTGTGGGTGCAACAACAATAATTTCATGCTTAACATAAGGAACTATAGCAAGTTCATCTTCGTAGGCATCATCCATAGTGGCATCATGGCCATCAACAAAGCAAGTATCAAAATCATCAGAAAGGGAAGTATCAAGTGAGTCCTCGGAATCATAAGATTCCTCTTCATAGCAATCATTAGCCTCTTCTTCGGCAGCAAGCATTCTATTTTTAAAATCCTCAATATAAGCATTGGAAGTATAATTCTCAAAGCAATAAGAAAGAACATCAAAGTTTTCAGACTTGTGAATAGTATTGTAATACTTTTCAATCAAAGAAGCAATCTCATAAGCACCTTTAAAATCAACAAACTCTTCAATCTTTTCAACATCAAAGTAATCATAAACACCTTTGGCATAAGAAGATAGGATCTCATTTTCATTAAACTCACATTGGAAAGGAAGGTGTTTACGCTCTATATTAGAGCAGCAAGTAAAATCATAAATGTGGCATAAACACTCAGCATAGCAATAAGAAACTTGTATTTGATCCCATAAGTGTTTCCCTTTCTGAGATAGGCGGTGCCGCGTATAATGAGCATGCTCATCCAATGATTTCCCTCAACCAAGTCGGTTGGGTTTTTAGCGTGAGCACAAATTGATCGAAGATGATCCAAGTGAAACATGTCCATCCTACCATATTTGGGTGGGTCCACACCCGTGGTGAAGATAGCATCAGTAGGTATTTTTGGTATTTTTGATAAGGGACACAAAAGTAAAAACTGAAAGGTAAACTAACAAGACTAAAAATCAAAGATAAAAGATAGTGTGCAACTCCCCTATCTTGTAGACTGAAGTCCCCGGCAACGGCGCCAGAAATTTGCTTGATGGCTTCTCGCCCCTCGTTGGTTACCCCAAGTGGAAGGTTTGAGATGCAGTGCAGCAGCAAGTTTCCCTCGGTGAAAATACCAAGGTTATCGAACCAGTAGGACTCAGGAGATACAAGTAGGTGGCAACGTCGCCAGAAATTGCTTCCTGACTAGGGTGTTGTCGTGGACCTGCACACAACAACAAATAACTTTGCTCCCAACGATTACAGAGGAGTTGTCGATTCCTCCGGCCTTGTCGTTTACAAAGAATCAACGCAAGAGATAAAAGGTGCAAAGGAAAGTAAAATCTGAAAGTAAATTGAGGGTGTGAACAATAATGTGAAGATGGACCGGGGTCCCGTTTCACTAGTGATGTCTCTCTCCCAAAAGACGATAAAAGTGCTAGCGAGGTAAACAAATCACAGTTGGGAAATTGACAGGATCATGAAGGCACCGCAATGCTAACTATGCTGCAAAGAAAGGAAGGGCTCAAAAGCAATGGGAAGTACGCCAAGGTAAGTAGACCGAAATCCATCTACATCTACTACGAATCATCAACCTTGAGATATCTATCCAGAACATCTCGTTGGTATTAAGTTGTGAATCCCACCCAAAGTGTAAACTCAAAGCAACAGACAACTGCATTAAAAGAACTTTGCGTAAAGTAAACAATCCTTGCACCCGCAGGTACAAGCACCGTTGTTTTATCCCTGGTGGCAACAACACATCCCCTAGTCTCATGTTTCTGTCACTCAAGCTAGACATCAAGGGGCTGAACCCACAATCGAGCATAACGCTCTCTCTTGGAGTTGCAAATAAAATACTTGGCCAAAGAAAATACCGCAATGGAGAACATGCAAGAATTTACTCAAGAACAAAATATAAAAGAGAAAAAACCAAATATATTACTCATCACAATCTGAACATAGTCTCATAATCCATCAGATCCCAACAAACTCAGCATAGCAATAGCAGAAATTACATAGATGCCTCGATCATGTGAGACATCTCACGAGGACTCGAAAGTGGAAGCACAAAGGGGGGAAGATTTATCACATAGCTACTGGTCACGGACCCATGGTCCAAGGGGGACTACTCACGGTGCATCCGAGAGGCGTCCATGGCTATGGATGGTCTCCGGAGGGGGTTCCTCCTCCCGGCAGGGTGCCGGGGCAGCTTCTCCAGGCAGCCCCGATCATGAAACAGCGGCGGTGGCGGTACAGAGAGGAGTTCGCGAAAAAGAGATCGATATTAGGGGTTTCCACCCCGAGGGGTAACTATAGGCGAAGGGGGCATCGAGGGGACCCACGAGGCAGTCAGGAGGGTCCCTGGCGCGGCCCAGGGTGGGGCCGCGCCACCTGCCCTCCTGGCTGCTTGGTGGTGGCCCCCCTTCCCTCTCTTGGTGATTCCGAAAGCTTCTGTTGCGCTGATTTTTTTTATATTTTTCCCGGAATTTTTGGAGCACTTTTAATGGCCGGTAAACCTGAAATACAAAAACAGCAGAAAACATAAACTGGCAACCGGGTGCACTGAGTTAATAGGTTAGTCCAAATAGGTTCAAAAGTGTATGAAAGTTCAAGCAAAACATGGCAAAGTCACACAAAACATGCATGGAGCAAGCAGAAATTATAGATACGTTTGGGACGTATCACCATGGGCTCCCGAAAGATATAATTATTACTAATTTTTATGCGAGGCTCTCTCGACAGGATAAAGACTTGCTCAATGCTTCCTCTATGGGTTCTTTCACAAATGAAAAGATTGATGCTAAATGGGAACTCCTTGAAAGAATTCAACGCAATACTGAAGATTGGGAGATCGACAAAGGTAAAGAGTCAGGTATAAATTATGATTATGATTGCATTAAGTCCTTTGTTGAAACTGCAAGTTTTAATAAGTTTAGTGCTAAGTTTGGGCTTGATTCTCAAATCCTTGTTGATTTCATCAAATCTTTTTCTTCACATCTTAATATGCCTAAGGAGAATTGGATCAAGCATCATGAACCTTTTAAAGAGATTTTCAAAGAAAATGAGATTGTTCATGATGATTGCAACATGCATGATCCAATTCCTGAAAATGAAGTTTTATATAAGCATGTTAATTTTTGTGGAGTGGATATAACTTGTGAAAGGCCTATGATTGAAGAAGAGAAGTATTGTAAGCAACATAAGAATGAAAGAACAATCACTTGGGTCAAAGATTTAAATGAAATTGCTAGAGAATTGTGTGACCTTTATCCTTTTACTTGTGAACTTTGCTGCATAGAGGGTCACTTTAATTTTCAATGCATGAACTTTCAAAGCATAACTGTTAATCAGTTGTATGATAACATGATCACTTCTGATCTTTATGATGAACTTATGTTATTTTTGATGTGTGAAGAGTTATCAGAAAAGACTTCTTGGCTAGATGTTAATGCCTTAGGAATTAGCAACACTTTGCAAAATTACCATCTCTATTGTGTTGTTAATTGCCATGAAAATGATTACATAAGTAAGATTAGAAAGGAGGGAACTTTACCAAAGTATAAAAATGTCTCTTATATCTCTACTAATAAAAAGGAGAGTTTCTCCCAAGTTTCCCCTATTGTTTCTAATGATAAACCAGGATATGTGGAGAAGCTTCATCTCCAACCACTCCCTCCTAAGGTAAATAAGAAGAAAAAGAAGAGGAGGATGAAGAAGAGCAAGAAGGAAGAAGTATGGGTATCAACCTGGCCTGAGCATATTCCTCGCATCAATTTTTATCCTAACGGACAGAAATTTTTGGAGGACGGTGAGCTTGATTGCATTCATTATTATCCTGATGTTAAGTCCGTAGGCACTATTGAAGATGATTTTGATTATGATATGCATGTTACTTTTTGTGATTGGGAAAATGATGATAATGCTACTTATGATCTTGAAAATCTTTTTGGTACTAACTCTGAGAGTGATGAAATGGAAAGCTCTAATCTTGGGGATGATAGGATTGCAAGTCCTTTACCCATTAGTGATGGGGTAATTGATAATTATTTTGCTAGTAAGAATAAAGACAACATGTTTACAAATATAGTTTCTAGCAATGATAATGCTCTTATCTACTATGATAATGTTATAACTCCTATCTTTAGTGATTATAAAGGTACCTATGACATAAGGAGAAATTATCCTTATGAAACTTGTCATAATCATGGAGGGAATTACTCCCTTGTTGAACACCATCTTCCTAATACACAATTAATCTACAGTGTTCAAGTTGTTTATGATAGTCCTACTCCCACTATTACCAATGAGAAAGATTATGCTTATGTGGAGAGTAAGAGTACCCTTTTGCATGTGGATCATGGTAACAATGCTTTATGTGATGCTTATATTGTTGAGTTTATTCATGATCCTACTGGAAATTATTATGAGAAGGGAACATATTCTTATAGATATTTCAATAATATCAAGTTCCCTCTCTTTATGTTGAAGGTTTTGAAGTTGCACTTATTTTGGCTTCCTATGCTCATATCTTAATTCTTCCATGAGTTATTTCTCTACAAGACCCCTTTGCATAGGAAGCATGTTAGACTTAAATGTGTTTGTTATTTGCTTTTTGATGCTCTCTTTTGTTCTTCAACTCTTATTCCTTATTCCTATGAGAGCATCATTAAAATCTTAAGCCTATATTTATGGCTATAAAGAAAGAGCTCTAGGGAGACAACCCTTGTTATCTTTAGTTTGATCACTACTCTAGGGAGAACTTTAGTTACTAGATGGATCACTACTCTTCTGAGGGGTCGAATATTAGAGTACACTCACGTACCATGAGTCGAGGATGCGCAAGGATAACCAAACGCACATACACTCCTCCTCGGGGTACTTGTCTCTTTGTGAACCTCCTTATTAGATTGAGAGTTACCGATAGTAAGTGCATGAGTTCTTCAGACTAATGTGAGTATTCGAAAGTTGACACTTCCACCTTCCCATATTTTGCTAGCCTCTCATGTGCCGTGCATTGCTTTCTTCTCGCTCCGAGAGTTGGCGTCCACCTTCTCCGGTACATCCAAACCCTTGGCACGATACGCTCTGTCATCATAAACCTCCTTATATCCTTCCTCAAAACATCCACCATACCTACCTACCAAGGCATTTCCATAGCCTTTCCGAGATATATTGTCATGCAACATCCACCTTCTCATGACTTGATCTTCGTGTCATACATGCTACTTGCTTGATCGATGAGCCGCATGCTAGTTGGGCCTTGCCCTAATCATTGCTACATGACGCGCTAGTATCATTGCATATCCTCCTACACTGGCAGAGGCATACATTTGCATACATCATGATAGTTTCATTTTCTTTATGATTTAAGTACTTTGTAAAGTGTGAAAGATCTTCTATACTTCTTGTAATATATAGAGTGTTGCCCCTAAAGTGAGGAAAAGATCCCAAAGAGGACAAAATCAAAAGATCCCAAAGAGGACAAATGAGAGAAATAGAAAGAGCCATTGGGGCCACCAAAAAAATAGAAAAATAGAAAAAAGAGAAAAATAAAATAAAAAGAGAGAAGGGGCACACTACTATTCCTTTTGAGAGATCAACACTCGTACTCCCTCTTATATCTTGTACTCCATAGAGATTATCATTCATGCATATAGCTATGTGGGGACCTCTACACTATAGAACTTGGCTTGTATATTCCAATGATGAGCCTCCTCAAATGAGCTCTATGTCTTCTTGAGCAAGCAAGTTGGATGCACCCCCACTAGTTCCATTGGAGAGCTTACCTTAGCTCATATGTGCATCCATTGCATGGCAATCCCTACTCCTCACATCATATCTATCATTTGGCTCTCTCTCGCCTATGATTGTCCTCATTGATGTGAGCCTTTCACACCTTTTTGTCTTCCTCCTCCACCATATTCTCTCTTTGCCATCCTAAGTGTCAACTTCTTGCTTACGCTCATCCATTGCATGAGTGCTCAAAATGTCGAAAAGGAGTGGATCATTTTGACTTGTACATGGCTAGTGGTCTGGGGATGAATCAAGATAAGATTCCAAAGAAGACCAAGTGTGAAACTTTACTAGATTAAGTTCTCAACACAAAAATACTTTTTCTCGTATATCCCTATCCCCTTTCTTGCACGCAAACACCAATTGGAGAAATTCGAGTCACGGACAGCGAGAGCTCTTGCACCTTTATGTTCTTATGTTGCTTGTTTCAATGCTAGATATAGACTCTTGCCTGTTATGACTTGAATTAAATTGCATGCCTTGATTACTTTACTTAAAATTTCTTATATGGTTGTTAGCATGTCACCACAAAAATTATGTTGTTATCAATTACCTACTCGAGGACGAGCAGGAATTAAGCTTGGGGATGTTGATACGTCCAAAACGTATTGATAATTTCTTCTTGTTCCATGCCTCTTTTGTGTGATATTGCTATGATATTGATGAACTTCCATACACTTTTGATCATATTTGAACTAACCTATTAACTCGGTGCACCCCAGTGCCAGTTCCTGTTTTCTGCTGTTTTTCTATTTCAGGTTTCCCCCATATTAAAAGTGCTCCAAAAATTCGGGAAAAACCCAATAAAAAATCAGCGATCAGGAAGCTTCCGGAATCACCGAGGGGGGGGAGAGGGTACCCACCAGGGGCCCTCCCGGCGCGCCCCAGGGTGGAGCCGCGCCAGGGGGCGGCCTGTGTTGGGGCACGCGGTCCGCTAGCTAGCGCTAAATCAAAATTTTCTACCGCGCACAACCAAGATCACTGCTACTGGAGATGAACTACATGATTAGGGTTTACCACTAGACGTGCAGTCACGACAGCGGAAGGAGAGTTGGTGATGCGCGTCGGCGGCTGCTGCTCGAATCCCTCGAACCGATCCCTTGTACCGATCCCACGAACGGAGTCCGGCGATTCGATCCCGCGAACAGTTCGTCCAAGCGCCGCAGGTGCAGCACCTCCAAGGGATCCGCACATACAAGGAGGAGCGCCGGGCGGCGGACTGCAAGGTCCGGCGGCTCGGCCTGGAGGTGGAGTGGCGGCTAGGGTTGTGGTCTGACCTATACCCCTTTGGGGTTCGCCCTAGCCTTTATATAGGCGCCCGTGGAATGGCCTCAACCCTTGAGGCAATCCGGACCCTCCATCCATAATCCATTCGGATCACATCCGAATGGGCTCCTTTCCCCTTAAGCGCGCGACCCTATAGGTTCACGTACACATGGACACGTCCCGAATCACATCCGGTTCGATAGTCGATAGCGGTTCCTAGCAGAACGTTCCGACTCCCATATATGCGTAAAGTCATAAGACGAACCATTACAAAGTGTCATATGCAACATTCCTTTTGCCTCACGATATATGTTATCAAGCTCAAGGCGAGTACTTGTCACCCTTGTGATAGCTTGACCTCTCTTCTCGAAACCGTGATACAGATTCCTGAACCGGGTTAACACTTAACCCATGTCGCATGGCCATGCTTTCTGAATCTTATCACTCGAGAGGGCCCAGAGAATATCTCTCCAAAGTGGAGGGGCAAATCCCATCTTGATCAACCATGTCTCGCGCCATGTATCATGACTCACCCGTAAGCTACCTTTATAACTACCCAGTTACGGTGTAGCGTATGATAGTCCCTAAGTGAGTAATTCCTCATCCCGAGAACATGCGAGGACCTCAGGTCTAGGATATGGCATATACATTGTATTGAGACTAACAGATGACAATATCTCGCTGCGTCTCAAAGTGGGTCTCTGTCCAACTCAGTGATCCCATCACTAAGTCCATACTATCGGTAGCATCTCCATGCTCATGACTTGTGAAACATAGTCATCAATCGAATCATATACTAGTCAAGGATATGTGTCCACATAACCTTATCAACTAGGGACCATTAGAACAATCATCATAGAATATATAGTCTCACAAACAAGTGACATACTTATTGATACATATCAGTGATGATGTTCAAGGACAATACAAATAACTCATGAATACATAATGAGATAACATCATAACATGATTGCCTCTAGGGCATATCTCCAACAGTCTCCCACTTGCACTAGAGTCAATCAGTTAGGCATCTAAGGCCCATGGCTCTTACGTGCGCCTCATGCTTAGGCATCGGGAGAGGCTTCGTCAAAGGATCAGCAACGTTTGCATCCGTGTGTACTTTGCATACATTTATATTACCATCATCTACGAATTGCCGTATGAGATGATAACGCCTTTCTATGTGCTTTGATTTCTAGTGATGCCTTGGCTCCCTGGCCTGTGCGATGGCACCACTATTATCACAATAGAGGTCCAACGGGTTTGCTGAGTCTGGAACCACACCAAGTAGGGTAATGAAATCCCTTATCCAAACACCTTCCTTTGAAGCTTCAGAAGCGGCAAGGTACTCGGCCTCTGTTGCAGAATCAGCTACCGTCTCTTGCTTGGAACTCTTCCAGCTCACTGCACCTCCGTTCAGAATGAACACATAACCAGATTGCGAACGAAAGTCATCCTTGTCGGTTTGGAAACTAGCATCGGTGTAACCCTTTACAACGAGCTCATCCTCACCTCCATAAACTAGGAACATATCCTTAGTCTTTTTCAGGTACTTTAGGATGCTCTTAACTGCTGTCCAGTGGCTCTCGCCTGGATTAGCCTGGTATCTGCTCATAGCGCTTAGAGCATAGGAAACATCTGGACGAGTACATACCATAGCATACATGATAGACCCGATGGCCGAAGCATACGGAATCTTATCCATGCGTCTTTGCTCACCAGGAGTAGATGGACCCTGAGTCTTGCTTAGATGAATGCCATGTGACACAGGCAAGAACCCTTTCTTAGCCTCATGCATGTTGAACCTTTTCAACACCTTGTCAATATACGTACACTGGCTTAATCCAATAAGCCTCCTTGATCTATCTCTATAGATCCTGATTCAAAAAATGTAAGCTGCTTCTCCCAAGTCCTTCATTGCAAAACTATTTTTCAATGAGTCCTTGACAGCTTCAAGCATTGGAATGTCATTCCCAATCAGTAATATGTCATCCACATATAAGATTAGAAATATGATTGAGCTCCCACTATACTTCTTGAACACACAAGGTTCCTTTTCGTTCTCGATGAAGCCAAACGATTTGACAACCTCTTTAAAACGAATATTCCAACTCCGAGATGCTTGCTTCGATCCATAAATGGATTTCTGAAGTTTGCATACCTTACTAGCATTCTCTGGATCGACAAAACCCTCGAGTTGTATCATATACACGTCCTCTTCTAGATTTCCATTAAGGAAAGATGTTTTGACATCCATTTGCCATATCTCATAATCGAAATAGGCAGCTATAGCTAGAATAATCCGAACTGATTTAAGCATCGCTACAGGCGAGAAGGTCTCGTTGTAGTCAATTCCTTGAACTTGTCGAAACCCCTTCGCGACGAGTCGAGCTTTATGGATTTGAACATTTCCATCCATATCAGTTTTCTTCTTAAAGATCCATTTGCACTCAAGGGTTCTTGCACCATTTGGCAAATCAACCTAGTTCCAAACTTGATTGTCATCCATGGACTTTAACTCGGATCTCATGGCCTCAAGCCATAACTCGGAATCTGGATCCACCATCGCTTTCGCATATGTCAAAGGCTCATCGTTGTCCAACAACAATACATTGCTTGCATTACGCAGCCTTTTTGACCTTCGTGGTGCGGGTGCTACTTCAACCACGGGTTCACTGACTGGCTCTGCCATAATGGCATCACTTGTCGTGTCTTTCCCGAGTGGTTTATCTCGAACCTCTTCGAGTTGCACCGTCCTCCCACTAACCTTCCTAGTGAGAAACTCTTTCTCAAGGAAGGTACCATGTCGAGCGACAAACACTTTGCCCTCTTGTCGGTTGTAGAAGTAATACCCTAAGGTTTCCCTTGGATATCCCACGAATATGCACTTATCCGATTTGGGTGGGAGCTTGTCCGACTGAAGTCGCTTGACAAACTCTTCACAACCCCAAATCTTTAGAAAAGACAAACTGTGACGCTTCCCAATCCATATCTCATATGGTGTCTTATCTACGGATTTAGATGGTACTCTGTTTAGTGTGAAAGCTGCGGTTTATAGAGCATGACCCCAAAATGACAACGGTAGATCTGACTGACTCATCATCGACCGAACCATGTCCAACAAGGTGCGATTCCTCCATTCCAATGCACCATTTCTTTGAGGCGTTCCAGGAGGATTGAGTTGTCGAACTATTCCACGACTCTTGAGATGATCATCAAACTCTTGACTCAGATATTCACCTCCACGATCTGATCGTAGAAGTTTGATCGTCTTGCCGAGTTGATTCTCTACTTCATTCTGAAAATCCTTGAACTTTTCAAAGGTTTCCGACTTGTGCCTCATCAAGTAGATATATCCATATCTGCTCAAGTCGTTGGTGAAAGTCACGAAGTACTGGTAACCACCTCTAGCAGTCGTGCTCATTGGTCCACACACATCAGTATGTATGAGTTCCAACAAGTCGGATGCCCTCTCGCAACTCTTTGCAAAAGGTGTCTTGGTCATCTTGCCGAGTAGGCACGATTCGCATGTCTCCAATGATTCAAAATCAAACGAATTTAAAAGTCCGTCATCATGGAGCTTCTTCATGCGCTTTTCACTAATATGACCAAGCCGACAGTGCCAAAAGTAAGTTGTATTCAGATCGTTAGGTTTAAGCCTCTTGGCATTTATATTATAGACAGATTCACCTTCAAGATTCAAAATGAATAACCCATTCACAACGGGCGCCAAGCCATAAAACATATTATTCAAATATATAGAACAGCCATTGTCCTTAATAATGAATTCATAACCTTGTCTCATCAAACATGCGGCAGAAATAATGTTTCGACTTAACGATGGAACATAATAAAAATTATCAAGCTCCAATACAAATCCAGAAGGTAAATTAAGTTGTATGGTGTCGACGGCTAATGCAGCAACTCTTGCTTTATTCCCGATGCGAATGTCAACTTCTCCTCTTGCGACATCTCTACTTCTTTTTAGTCCCTGCATCGAGTTGCAAATGTGAACAACCGATCCGGTATCATATACCCAAGAACTATTAGAAATATCCGCAAGATAAATGTTTATAACATATACAACAAGTGTACCTGTAGAAGACGTACTCCCACTGCTCTTGCCCTTGCTGGCGAGCCACTTGTTGCAGTTCCTCTTCCAGTGACCACTCTCATTGCAATAGAAGCAAATGGTCTCCGCGTCAGGTCCAGGCTTAGGCGCCGGGGCTGGAGTCGGGATCACATCCTTGTCCTTTCCCTTTGCGTTAGCCTTCTTCTTGGTCCATGACTTCTTGAACTTGGCCGTGTTCTGCACCATCAACACTTGATGTGTGCCCTTCTTAATGTCATGCTCTGCTATCTTAAGTATCCCATGCAATTCAGTGGGCTTCTTTTACATGCCATGCATATGAAAGTTCGTAATGAACGAGTTATAGCTTGGCGGAAGAGAACCCAGAACTGTATCTGTAGCTGACTCGGGATTCAACGGATGCCCAAGACGATCCAAATCTTACATGTATCCCATCATCTTGATGACATGCGGGCTCAGTGGATCACCCTCTTTCAGCTTGCAATCCATCAGGGATCGCAAGACGTTGAACCTTTCGGTCCTAGCCTAAACCTGAAACATGCCCTTAAGACTCTCAATCATATCAAAAGCCCTAATGTCTTCGAACTGTTGTTGCAGCTCGGGCTCCATAGAAGCCAGCATGAGGCAGCTGATCTCAGTAGACTCGTCCTTGAGTTTCTGATAGGCATTCTTAGCAGCAGCGGTGGCATTATCACCAGGTTCCTCTGGAAGCGGTTCCTCTAGAACATTTTCCTTTTTATCATGCTTGAGAACAATTCTCAGATTTCTATACCAGGTGGTAAAGTTTGTTCCATTCAGTTTATCTTTCTCAAGGATGGATTTCAACGCAAAATTGGTAACTGGAGCAGGTGGTGCCATTGATCTACAACATAAAATGCAAAATACAAAGACATGTATTCATGAAGAGCAATTCATATTAAACGTTTTAATAAATTACTCCCACTAAGTTCAACATCCCTCTAGTTGACACTAAGTGATTCAGGATCCGATGGGGCAAATTGACTAGTGAGCTTTCGCATCACTGCTAGCCGACTCGACCTACCGGTAAGCAACTCCTTGCTAATCGCATCAACCATACGACTCATGTTTGTTGATGCGCATCACATACACACCAACACCTATGCCCCGAAGCCCAAAACTGTTTTGATAGCCTCGACAAGTTAACCAAGTGTTATGCGTGTAAGTGTCCGACACAAACCCATCACGCCAAGGAGATCTAGCAGCACCCTAATTTTATAGGCCTACTACTAAACATACATGACATGTGATGTGCAGCAATTGGGGAGGCAAATTTTACTTGACATTCTTTGAGGGATCATCCTACTTAAAACATCTACCATGTCAAAGAAGGATGCATAAAGGGATAAACCTTCACAGGCAGTTTATACAAGTGATATGGTATAACCCCTTTATCATAGCGCATGGTGATCTCCATCTCCATGTGCGCGAACCTCCCATGGCGATCTCCATCTCCATGTACGGTTGTCCTCGTGGTGATCTCCATCTCCACACCATGGTGTCAACCGCCAAGTGTTAAATAAGTTACTATGCTATTACAAACTAATAGCTATGAAAGTAAATTACATTACATGACTCCACAAGTTGACACGCAGGTCATTAATACAATAATGAGACAACCATATGGCTCCAGCCGGTTGTCAAAACCATGACACGCAGGCCATGAATAATAACATACACAATGGGCTATAACAAATCACATTCATACCCTGCAAAACCAAGTTAGACGTTCTACCGCCGTCTAAACATTTTTTAGCACTAGTCAAATTAGGTCCGCGAAAAATCGCCTAATTAACTAAAACCAATCGTTGTTTTTCATACCTTTTCATTCTGCATCGTTTGGTAGGTCACGGAGCTCAATCGGAGTTCATATGACCAAGATATGGCCTCTGAACCGAACCTGCTCATAGATTTATGCACAGCGCGGATCATATCCACGCTGTGTCTTGATCCGTGTCTCGGATCAATCACAAAGTGATATCCGCGTGCTACAACAGGGTTTATGGCACACTGTCTATCCCAATGGCGGATAACCGACCTCTAGGGATTAGCTGTGGCACGACCTAAGTAGCTCGTGCCTCGGGACAGATCATGAAACCAAGAACCTCAAACATGCAAAACCAATCTGATCTACCATCACATGATCCGATCTACATATCTCCATATGAAATTCTATCACGAATTCACCACCAGGCAGCAGAGGCTCTGAAACCACTGTTGGGGCACGCGGTCCGCTACGCTAGCGCTAAATCAAAATTTTCTACCGCACACAACCAAGATCACTGCTACTGGAGATGAACTACATGATTAGGGTTTACCACTAGACGTGCAGTCACGGCAGCGGAAGGAGAGTTGGTGATGCGCGTCGGCGGCTGCTGCTCGAATCCCTCGAACCGATCCCTCGTACCGATCCCACGAACGGAGTCCGGCGATCCGATCCGGCGAACAGTTTGTCCAAGCGCCGCAGGTGCAGCGCCTCAAAGGGATGCGCACATACAAGGAGGAGCACCGGGCGGCGGACTGCTAGGTCCGACGGCTCGGCCTGGAGGTGGAGTGGCGGCTAGGGTTGTGGTCTGACCTATACCCCTTCGGGGTTCGCCCTAGCCTTTATATAGGCGCCCGTGGAATGGCCTCAACCCTTGAGGCAATCCGAACCCTCCATCCATAATCCATTCGGATCACATCTGACTGGGCTCCTTTCCCCTTAAGCACGCGACCCTATAGGTTCACGTACACATGGACACGTCCCGAATCACATCCGGTTCGATAGTCAGTAGCGGTTCCTAGCAGAACGTGCCGACTCCCATATATGCGTAAAGTCATAAGACGAACCATTACAAAGTGTCATATGCAACATTCCTTTTGCCTCACGATATATGTTGTCAAGATCAAGGCGAGTACTTGTCACCCTTGTGATAGCTTGACCTCTCTTCTCGAAACCATGATACAGATTCCTGAACCGGGTTAACACTTAACCCATGTCGCATGGCCATGCTTTCTGAATCTTATCACTCGAGAGGGCCCAGAGAATATCTCTCCAAAGTGGAGGGGAAAATCCCATCTTGATCAACCATGTCTCGCGGCATGTATCATGACTCACCCATAAGCTACCTTTATAACTACCCAGTTACGGTGTAGCGTTTGATAGTCCCTAAGTGAGTCATTCCTCATCCCGAGAACATGTGAGGACCTCAGGTCTAGGACATGGCATATACATTGTATTGAGACTAACAGATGAAAATATCTCGCTGCGTCTCAAAGTGGGTCTCTGTCCAACTCAGTGATCCCATCACTAAGTCCATACTATCGGTAGCATCTCCATGCTCATGACTTGTGAAACATAGTCATCAATCAAATCATATACTAGTCAAGGATATGTGTCCGCATAACCTTATCAACTAGGGACCATTAGAACAATCATCATAGAATATATAGTCTCACAAACAAGTCACATACTTATTGATACATATCAGTGATGATGTTCAAGGACAATACAAATAACTCATGAATACATAAGGAGATAACATCATAACATGATTGCCTCTAGGGCATATCTCCAACATCCTGGACCCCTGGTGGCCCCCTGGCTGCCCCCCTTCGCCTATTTATTCCTTGTGACGAGAAACCCCCGTGACGGGGAACCCTTTTTCGCGATCTCTCCTCTGTTCCTCCGCCGCTGCGCTTCCAAGATCAGGAGCACCGGAAGACCTCTTCCCGGCACCCTGCCGGAGGGAGGAATCACCTCCGGGAGCTTCTCAACCACCATGGATGCTTCCCGGATGAACCGTGAGTAGTCCACCTTGGACCATGGGTCTATGATCAGTAGCTATGTGATGTTCTCCTCCCCTCTTTGTTCTTCATGGATTAGACCTCGTGAGCTGCCCTACATGATCGAGGCACTTATGTAATATTTATGTTGTTGCTATGCTGAGTTTGCTGGGATCCGATGGATTATGAGATTATGTTCAGATTGTGTTTGCGTAATATATTTGATTCTCCTCTTTTATATTTATGTTCTTGAGTAATTCTTGCATGTTCTCCGTTGTTGTTTATTTCTTTGGCCAAGTAGTAGGTAGTGACTCCAAGAGGGAGCGTTATGCATGATTGTGGGTTCATGCCCCCCGATGACTAGCTTGAGTGACAGAAACATGAGTCTAGGGGATGTGTTGTTGCCACAAGGGGGAAACAACGGTGCTTGTACTTGCGGGTGCAAGGATTGTTTACTTTATGCAAAGTTCTTTAATGCAGTTGTTTGTTGCTTTGAGTTTACACTTTGGGTGGGATTTTCAACTTAATACCAGCGAGATGTTCTGGATAGATATCTCAAGGTGGATGATTAGTAGGTAGATGCAGATGGATTTCGGTCTACTTGTCTTGGCGTACCGCCCATGCTTTTGAGCCTCTTCCTTTCTTCATAGCATAGTTAGCATTGGTTTGCGCGCATAATCCTGTCAATTGCCCAACTGTAATTTGTTTACCTCGCATGGTTATTTTATCGTCTTTTGGGAGAGAGACATCACTAGTGAACATCATAGGACCCCGGTCCATATTTCCAATATTGTTTTCACCCGCTATCAATTTACTGCTTTATTATCTTTCCGTTGCTACCACTATCATTATTATCCCGTGCGTTTTATCCTTTGTAAACAACAAGGCCGGAGGGATTGACAACCCCTTTGTACTCGTTGGGATCAAAGCTATATGTTGTGTGTGCAGGTCCACGACAACCGCTAATCTCTGGCGTCGTTGTCACATTCTTGTCGTTATCGGAGTCCTACTGGAGACAAACCTTGGTATCTTCACCGAGGGAAATTGCCGCTACGCTACATCTCAACCTTCCACTTTGGGTAACCAACGAGGGGCGAGAAGTAAACTCTCGTAACATCACCGAGCTAGCTAGACATCAATGGGTTGAACCCACAATCGAGCATAACGCTCCCTCTTGGAGTTGCAACAAATCACTTGGACAAAGTAAAATACGGCAACGGAGAACATGCAAGAATTTACTAAAGAACACAAATATAAAAGAGAACCAAATATATTGCTCATCACAATCTGAACATAATCTCATAATCCATCAAATCCCAGCAAACTCAGCATAGCAACGTAGAAAACTACAAAAGTGTCTCGATCATGTGAGGCAGCTCACGAGGTCTCGAAAGTGGAAGCACAAAGAGGGGAGGAGTACATCACATAGCTACTCGTCACGGACCCATGGTCCAAGGGGGGCTACTCACGGCACATCCAAGAGGCGTCCATGGCGATGGATAGTCTCCCGGAAGGGATTCCTCCTTCCGGCAGGATGGCGGGGCAGCTTCTCCTGGCAGCACCGATCTTGAAACGGCGGTGGCGGCGAAACAGAGAGGAGAACGGGAATAGCATATCCATCTTAGGGTATTCCGCCACGGGGGGTAAATATAGGCGAAGGGGGCACCGAGGGGGGCCACCAGGAAGCCAGGAGGCCTCCTGGCGCGGCCTAGGGTGGGGCCGCGCCAGGGACCCTCCTGGGCCCCGGTGGTGGCCCTCCTGCAATATCTTGGTTATTCCGGAAGCTTCCATAACGCTGATTTTTTATATAATTTTTCCGGGATTTATTGGGCACTTTTAATGGCTGGAAAACCTGAAATACAAAAACAGCAGAAAAACAGGAACTCGCAACTGGGTGCACTAAGTTAATAGGTTAGTCAAAATATGATAAAAAGTGTATGAAAGTCCAAGCAAAACATGGCAAAGTCACACAAATCATGCATGGAGCAAGCAGAAATTATAGATACGTTTGGGACGTATCAGCATCCCCAAGCTTAATTCCTGCTCGTCCTCGAGTAGGTAAGTGATAACAAGCATAATTTCTGTGGTGACATGCCACACAACCATATAAAGACTTTTAAGTAAAGCAATCAAAGCATGCAATTCAATTCAAGTCTTAACAAGCAAGAGTCTATATTAGCATTGACACAAGTAACAAAAGAACAAAAGGTGCAAGAGCTCTCGCTGTTCGTGACTCGAATGTCTCCAGATGGTGTTTGCGTGCAAGAAAGAGGATAGGGAATACGAGATAAGAAATGATTGTTGAGAACCACTATCTACTAAAGTTTCACACTTAGTCTCCATTGGATTCTTATCTGGACTCGTCCCCAGACCACTAGTCAGGGACAAGTCAAACTGATCCACTCCCTTTCGATATTTTGAGCACTAATGCAATGGATGAGCGTGCGCAAGAAAGTTAACACCTAGAAGGCGAAATAGAAAGAAGGTGGAGGAGGAAGAAAAAAAAAGGTGTGAAAGGCTCACATCAATGAGGACAACCATAGGCGAGAGAAGGCCATATGATAGATATGATGTGAGGAGTAAGGATTTCTATGCAACAGATGCACATGTGAGCTAAAATATCTCCAAGGGAACTAGTGGGGGTGCATCTAACTTGCTTGCTCAAGAAGACCTAGAGCTCGTTTGAGGAGGCTCATCATTGGAATATACAAGCCATGTTTTATAGAGTGAAGGGTCCCCACATAGCTATATGCATGTATGATAATCTCTATGGAGTACAAAGGATAGAGGATGAAGTACTAGTGTGGATCTCTCAAAAGGAATAGTAGTGTGCCCCTTCTCTATTTTTATTTTTCTTTTTCTCTTTTTTCTATTTTTTGTATTTTTTTGTGGCCTCAATGGCTCTTTCTATTTCTCTCATTTGTCCTCTTTGGGATCTTTTAATTTTTTCCTCTTTGGGATCTTTTCCTCACTTTAGGGGCAACACTCTATATTTTACAAGAATATAGGAGATCTTTCACACTTTACAAAGGTACTCACATAAAGAAAATGTAACTATCATGATGCAAATGTATGCCTCTGCCAGGGTCGCAGGATATGCAATGATACTAGCGCGTCATGTAGCAATGATTAGGGCAAGGCCCAACTATCGTGCGGCTCATAGATCAAGCAAGTGGCATGTATGACATGAAGATCAAGTCACGAGAAGATGGATGTTGCATGACAATGTATCTCGGAAAGGCTACGGAAATGCCTTGATAGGTAGGTATGGTGGATGTTTTGAGGAAAGATATAAGGAGGTTTATGATGACAGAGCGTATCATGCCAAGGGTTTGGATGTACCGGCGAAGGTGGAAGCCAACTCTCGGAGTGAGAAGGAGGCAATGCACGGCATAGGAGAGGCTAGCAAAATATGGGAAGGTGGAAGTGTCAACTTTCGAATACTCACATTAGTCCGAAGAACTCATGCACTTATTATCGGTAACTCTCAATCTAAGAAGGAGGTTCTCAAAGAGACAAGTACCCCGAGGAGGAGTGTATGGGGGTTTGGTTATCCTTGCGTACCCTCGACTCATGGTACGTGAGTGTACTCTAATATTCGAACCTTCCAGAGGTTAGTGATCCATCTAGTAGCTAGAGTTCTCAACAGGGGTTTTGGTTTTCGAAAATAAACACGGATTGCCCAAAATACGACATCTATCACTAATAGGCTCGAGCTCTTGACACCAAAAGTTCAAACATTACTCCAGTCAATACCTCAAAACTATTGCAAGTCACTACTACAAATAGAATAGCAACTTCAACTACCTACTTTCTAGTCAAGACACAGAACTCAGTGCAACAGGAAAACTCTCTAACAAGATAAAACATGCAACCTATAGAAAGTTCAACCTAAGACAACACAAAAGCTCTAGAAGAAAACTAAAGCACTATAACTAAACAGGCTAGCAGCTAAGAAAAGAAAAAGAACAACTCACAGCTAAGAGAATAAGAATGCAAACCCTATGAGGAGTTCTAGTTAAACCGGAGCGTGTTTCTCTCCCACACAAAATAAATCTGGGTCTAACTTGTTATGAAAAGCAAACAAAGCAAAAACAAACCTAAGAAAAGTAAAGAGCGAGACGCTCCAAGCATAGCACATAACGCATGAAGTGATAAAAATATAGTGCAACGAGGGACGAACTGATAATTGTTGATGAAGAAGGGGATGCACGGGGGCATCCCCAATCTTAGATGCTTGAGTCTCCTTGAATATTTATTGGGGGTGCACATGGACATCCCCAAGCTTGAGCGTTTGACACTACAGGATCTTCTTTCATCATCTTCCATCGCACACTTGAAAACTCCCTTCATACATAACTCGTTGTAAACTGATTAGAGAGGTTAGTACCCTATTAAAATAATTTTCCTCTACTGCAAATAAAAATATTTCTGAAGAGCTACTGTTTCTCAAGATTTACAAAAAGTTTTTGCAAAGAAAAAGGAAGCTTAAAGTTTGCAAAACTAAAGAGACAAAACGTGGCAGAATCTGTGAGAAACAGAACAGCAGGTAGTAAAGAATTTTTTAGGGATACTTCTGCAACTCAAATAAAAAAACTCAGAACATACGAAAGTTCCGTGATTGTATAGAACAAGATGTGTAAAAAATTCAGCTAAAAAAGATGAACTGGGATTTTTCTACGATTTTTCCCGTCACGAGGACAGAATCTGTTTTCTGAACAGCATGTCACAACTTTCACTTCCCTTGTCATATGAGGCTATAAATGGCACAAAGCTTGAAAAGTAAAGATACAATGATGTTGCTACAGTAGTAACAATCATCAAGACCACTAAAAACAGAAAAAAAAAAAGGAAAACCTAAATTCGTTGCGGGCTGCCTCCCGAAAGCGCTTCTTTATAGCCATTAGCTAGGCTTAAAGCAAAAGATCAAGTCTTATCAAGAAAATAACTAGCCCGTATCACGGACTCAAAAGTCAACTTAATCTTTTTCCTAGGGAAATGTTCCATCCCTTTCTTGAGAGGGAATTGGAATTTGATATTCCCCTCTTTCATGTCAATAACAGCACCCACGGTGCGAAGAAAAGGACGTCCCAAAATAATTGGACAAGAAGGCTCACACTCAATGTCCATAATAGTAAAATCAACGGGAACATAATTTTCATTGATAATGATAAGAATATCGTCAATATTCCCCAAAGGTTTCTTTACGGAAGAATCGACAAGACGAACACCAAAAGAACAAGGATCAAAAGGTTTCAATTCAAGCATATCATACATTCTTTTGGGCATGACGGAGGTACTAGCTCCAACATCACAAAGAGCAATGCAAGAGAAGTTATTCAATTTGATTTTTATCATAGGATCCGAACCATCTTCTAGCTTCCTAGGTATGGAGGCTTCTAGTCTAAGCTTCTCCTCCCTAACTTTGATTAGAGCATTGGTGATATGCTCTGTGAAGGCAAGATTAAGTGTGCTAGTGTGGGGGGTCTCTAGACATTTTGTGTGGGAAACCAATAACTTCAGGTAAGGTGCAGTTGTCAAAGTCTAGATCACTAATATATATCAAGGAGGTAGTGATATCATTTAGGCTCATCTGTTTGAAAGCCTCTATGTTCATAGAGGTTTCTTCATCTATTGTTGAGGTGGTAGCATCACCATTGATAGTTCCAGTGGGACTAGGGGTGTGATGGGTGCTAACAGTTTGGACATCCTCAACAACTTGGATAGTAGCTATTGTGTGGTAGGTAGGAAGGCTCTTAACTATCTCTTCTTCCTCCTTTTCTCTAGCCCATCTCTCTTTAAGTTTTCCCAACATCGTAATGTTTTCATTAATTTGCACTTGGATAGCATTCATAGGAGTGGTCTTCCTCTCCTCAGGGGAGAAGTTCTAATTTTAAGCATCTCAACATCATGGGCTATGTTGTCTACCTTCGAAGAGAGGATATCTAATTTGTCTAATTTCTCTTCTACACTCTTGTTGAAGGATTTTTGGGTAGTGATAAAGTCTTTAAGCATACTCTCTAGTTCAGAAGTGGAGTTTTTTGTGCTAGGATAAGTGTTGTTGTTCCCATAGTTGTTGGATGGGAAAGGTCTAGGATTGTTGCTACCAAAATTACTCCTATAAGAGTTATTGTTGAAGTTGTTTCTAGAGATAAAGTTCACATCTACTTGTTCTTGAGAAACCAAGGAATTTAAAGGAACATCCTGAGGATCAATAGGAGCTTGCTTGGTAAGTAGAGACATGATTAAGTCAACCTTTTCATTAAGAGAGGAGATCTCCTCGACAAAATTTACCTTCTTACCAGTTGGAGATCGTTCGGTGTGCCATTGAGAGTAGTTCAACATCATCTCATCAAGTAGCTTCGTGGCAGCACCAAGTGTGGTTGACATAAAAGTTCCTCCCATGGCCGAGTCTAGCAGATTCCGCGAGGTAAAGTTTAAGCCTGCATAAAAAGTCTGGATAACCATCCAAGTAGTCAAACCATGTGTAGGGCAGTTCTTAACAAGAGATTTCATTCGTTCCCAAGCTTGGGAAACGTGTTCATTATCCAATTTCCTAAAATTCATAATGTTACTTCTTAACTGGATAATTCTAGCAGGGGGATAGTACTTTCCAATAAAATCATCCTTACACTTGTCCCAAGAATCGATACTATTCTTAGGTAAGGATTGTAGCCACTCCTTGGCTCTTCCTCTCAAGGATAAAGGAAAAAGCTTCAGCTTGACGATGTCTCCATCTACTTCCTTGTACTTTTGCATATCACAAAGCTCAAAAAATTTATTTAAGTGCAAGGCAGCATCCTCTCCAGCACCTTAGAATTGATCTTTCATAACAAGATTAAGCAAAGCAGGTTTAATTTCATAAGAAGGTGCTGAAGTGGTAGGTGGAGCAATAGGAGTGCAGATAAAGTCATTGTTGTTATGACTCGTGAAGTCACACAACTTAGTGTTGTCATTCGAACCCATAGTAGTAGCAGGTATTTTTGGTATTTTTGATAAGGGACACAAAAGCGAAAACTGAAAGGTAAACTAGCAAGACTAAAAAGAAAAGATAAAAGATAGTGTGCAACTCCCCTATCTTGTAGGCTGGAGTCCCAGGCAACGGCGCTAGAAATTGCTTTCGGGCTAGTGAGTTGACGGGACCAGTCTACTTGTTGTACCTTGGAATCCCCGGCAACGGCCCCAGAAATTGCTTGATGCTAGCAAGGAAGATACTTCTCTCGCTCCTCGTTGGTTACCCCAAGTGGAAGGTGAGATGTAGCGTAGCAGCAGGATTTCCCTTAGCGAAGATGCTAAGGTTGAGTATCGAACCAGTAGGACTCCCAAGAGATACAAGAAGGTGGTAAAGTGAACAACTGGCACCGTTAACAATCTAAGGATTGCTAACTTCACCTGGACCTGCACACACATCAAATAACTTTGCTGCCAACGAGTACATAGGAGTTGTCAATTCCTCCGGCCTTGTTGTTTACAAAGGATCAACGCAAGAGATAATAATAGTTGCAACTGAAAGTAAGAACTGAAAGTAAATTGAAAGTATAAACAATGATGTGAATATGGACCGGGGTCCCGTGATGTTCACTAGTGATGTCTCTCTCCCAAAAGACGATAAAAGTGCTAGTGAGGTAAACAAATCACAGCTGGGCAATTGACAGGATTATAAACGCACCGCAATGCTAACTATGCTACAAAAGAAAGGAAGAGGCTCAAAAGCAATGGGCAGTACGCCAAGGTAAGTAGACGTAAATCCATCTGCATCTACTACGAATCATCCACCTTGAGATATCTATCCAAAGCATCTCGCTGGTTTTAAGTTGCGAATCCCACCCAAAGTGTAAACTCAAAGCAACAGACAACTGCATTAAAAGAACTATGCGTAAAGTAAACAATCCTTGCACCCGCAAGTACAAGCACCGTTGTATTATCCCTGGTGGCAATAGCACATCCCCTAGTCTCATGTTTCTGTCACTCAAGCTAGACATCAAGGGGCTGAACTCACAATCAAGCATAACGCTCCCTCTTGGAGTTGCAAAAAATCACTTGGACAAAGTAAAATACGGCAACGGAGAACATGCAAGAATTTACTAAAGAACGCAAATATAAAAGAGAACCAAATATATTACTCATCACAATCTGAACATAATCTCATAATCCATCAGATCCCAGCAAACTCAGCATAGCAACATAGAAAACTACAAAAGTGCCTCGATCATGTGAGGCAGCTCACGAGGTCTCGAAAGTGGAAGCACAAAGAGGGGAGGAGTACATCACATAGCTACTGGTCATGGACCCATGGTCCAAGGGGGACTACTCACGGCACATCCAGGAGGCGTCCATGGCGATGGATGGTCTCCCGGAGGGGATTCCTCCTTCCGGCAGGATGCCGGGGCAGCTTCTTGAAATGACGGTGGCGGCGGAACAGAGAGGATAACGGGAATAACAGATCCATCTTAGGGGTTTCCGTCACGGGGGGTAAATATAGGCGAAGGGGGGCACCGAGGGGGGCCACCAGGAAGCCAGGAGGCCTCCTGGCGCGGCCTAGGGTGGGGCCGTGCCAGGGACCCTGGTGGGTCCCCGGTGGTGGCCCTCCTGCCATATCTTGGTTATTCCGGAAGCTTTCGTAACGCTGATTTTATATATAATTTTTCCGGGATTTATTGGGCACTTCTAATGGTCGGAGAACCTGAAATACAAAAACAGCAGAAAAACAGGAACTGACAACTGGGTGCACTGAGTTAATAGGTTAGTCCAAATATGATAAAAAGTGTGTGAAAGTTCAAGCAAAACATGGCAAAGTCACACAAATCATGCATGGAGCAAGCAGAAATTATAGATACGTTTAGGACGTATTAGACACTTGGTACAAGTTCATTTAGTACGCAATCCCTGAAGATCTGGGTTGTCAGAGGCGTGTGGTCTCCTCCGGCGCCGATCATGCAGGACAGGCCGACAAGACATAGCTTCCATTTCCACTGTTCAGTACTTCGGACCACTATTAAGTACTCTGGATCACTGTTCAGTACGTAGGAGCACTATTCACCATGCAAGGCCTACGAGGCAACGGTATGGAGAGCCGTAGGTCTACACCGGGACATCCGGAAGCATACGATGTGAGGGTCCCCGCTTATGTCTGAGGCTGGCAGCTGGGCCCTCCCCTTTGTACATTTACCTTTGTACCCTGGGCTCGGCCTATAAGAGCCCCGGGTACCCCTCCTGCGTGAGGGACGAGAGAGCAGTTATTGCAACTGCACCCACCAGAGAGAGAGTTGTGCTTAGAGCCCTCTTCTCCTTCATCTCAAACAGCTCAAGGAGCATTCATTGTAGCCAGAGTTATTGCATATAGCTAGCTCGGCGGGACTAGGGGTGTTATCTCTACGGAGAGCCCCGGACCTGGGTACATCGTGGTGTCTCACTGTGTGTTCCCACTCTCGATTCCGGTACCAGCGACACTAACCTCGGTTTGTCCCCCTCTTTAGCCATCCCCATGGAATCTACCGTTACATATCGACGACAGCCCCCTAACATCGGATCTAAACCTGAGAAAAGAGAGAGAAAATTACAACTAATGCTATCTACAGGCGGACACACCCTCCCCGTATTCCACTCCGACCAGTAGCACTGACGGAGGAGACAGAAGTGAGGTGGCCACAGTCAAGAACTACCGACGGCACAGGTGATAGGAGGTAAAGGATAGGAACAACAGTGGAAGGAGAAAAGAAAAATAATATGTAGCATGATTATTGTTTTTTGTTGAACGTTAGCATGATTATTGTGTTGTTGGTTAGTACTTCCTCCTTCAAGGTTTACAGGCCGCGCGTGTGGCCTTAGGTCGTTAATTTGATCATCATAACGCAATATATATATTATGAAAATTATATCATTTGAAATATAACATCTCAAGTTTATGATGATATTTTTTATAATATATATTATATTTTATATTGATTAAATTAACGATTTAAGAACACGCACACGTCCTGTAAACATTTTTTTAGGTTTTCTGTATTCAAATCACAAAAAAATACAAAGTTGTAGACCCTTACAAGCACACAGAAACACAAATATAGAGGACCATGACCACCTAGAACGCCCTGTAACAACCCTAACACATGAATATCTTCGCAGACCTGTGCCATCATCTCAGAAACTTGAGAGAAGATCCCTACAACAGAAGAATCTGCAACCAGACACAAGCAGGTCATCATCTTCAACCACGGTGCAATTGCCGCCACGCTGCATCCTCCTTCCTTGACACCATCGCTGAGAGGGCATGGATACCAATCTTTTGTATCTTTTGCTTTGATACCGCGAAAAGTGTCCCTTCCAGAAGAAAGATAACTTGAGTCATCTGACCGGTCCAGCACCGTGGCCGGGCCATCCGTCCGGGCAGAGCAGGATCTTCCTCCAGCATCAGTGCAAAGGAAGGAGAAGAACAGCAAAAACAAATCATACCGACACGGGAGAAGAAGGGTCTTCGTCTCCATGCATCCATCGCCCATCTGAGGACCCAACCGGTCAGATCCGATGGACCTCCAGACACCATAGCCCGCGACCTCGATGAGAGCCGGGGATCCACCACTCCGATGGTTCTTAGACGAAGGCCAAAGCCTCGCTTGACCGCGAACAAAGTCTGAAGAGATTTATTCCGACGCAATACCACCACAACGGCTTCGACAATGTCTCTCTGAACCGTAACTCTACCACGCACCCGCCAAGCGGACAGATCCGTGGTTCCCCCTCTTTCCCGCCGCTAAAACAGCCGACGGAGAGAGAGGGAACCGGCATCTGCGGGCGGCGCCGCCAATGACACGCAAGAGAGCCCTCTGCGCTAGATCGCCTGTGCGATCCATAATTTCCGGAGCGAACTGGTACGAGGTTTTCACACGTCCTGTAAACTGTGAGGTAGTATTCTGGTTAGACCATGTCTCGCTATGACTCGGTGCCTGTGCGCCCAAAGTCAACTTTGCTGAACGCCGCTCCACGAAGAGGGCGGCCATGAAAACGGCAGCACGCCGACAATCTGGTCCCACCCGTAGCTGCCCACAGTTCATGACAGCGACTGCGCTGATGGCGCGGGATCTGGCGAGAGTCGAACGTTACAGGTCCCATTGCAGCCTGACACAAGCTGTAGTTAACGGCAAAATACGCGTTCCACTTGCTATAAGTAGCTGCCATTCCCATCGGTACCATCACACACCACAACTCGCAGCTTCCTCACACAGCTTCTGCTCAACTCTGCAAGATCTTAGCCAGAGCCTCATTCTTTCAGCAATCGCCAACGTAATGGCTCGCTTCGCCGTGGTCACCGCCATCGTGGCACTCCTCGCCGTCACCGTAGCTGCACAGGGGCCCATGCCGGCGCCCAGGATGGCCCCGCTCCCCGCGCCGCCGGCGAGGTCCCCGGCCACCGCCCCTGCGCCCGTCGCCACGCCACCCACCGCCGCGTCCCCGTCCCCGATGGCATCTCCCCCGGCCCCGCTCACCGACGCCCCCTCCGCCATGACGCCTTCCTCGGTCTCCGCCACACCCGCGGGCGCACCTGCCGGCGCCCCCACCGGCACACCGGCGAGCTCCGCCGTCTACTCGTCCACCGTCAGCTTCGTCGCCGTCGCCGGCGCGGTCGCCGCGGCCCTCGTGTTCTAGATGGACCAAGGACTGCTCTGTTTTAGGCGCTGTTTATACTTTATACCGATATTCTTTCTATGATTCTTTGTTGGACCGGCCTGAGGAATGGTTGATACCGTTGCGATGTAATCTTGTTACACCTGCATGTATGCGATTGTTATGAATACAAATTCGTTTATTCGTTACCTTGAATCCTACCACTGGCGTATGAATCTTTTCTCTGCTTGCATACTGTTACTGACACGAATTCGGTTCAGTTTTACTCTCTCCGAGGGAGTACTAATTTTGTCCTCGCTTCTTCGTTCCAACAAATTGCTTCCATCTAATAATTCGGTCCAGTGTTAATTTTTCCTTGCTACTCCCTCCTTCCCATAATGTAAGGCGCGTTTGACTTTGTATGGTCTTTGATGCACAACTTTGACCGTAAATACATATAAAAATGCATGGATTTAATTGTATAATTGGTAACATCGTATTTGTCTTGCAAAATAATTTTATTTTATATATATTTATATTAATTAGTGGACATACAATAAATGATAATCATAGTCAAAGTTATAGGATTAAGACCGAAAAAGTCAAAGCGTGCCTTATATTATGGGAAGGAGGGAGTGCTTTGTTCCAGCAAATTGCTTCCATCTATTAATAATATACGGACGCAATAAGTTCCCTACATCTTTTTTTCTTCATATATTAGAGAAAAACAAGACGATAATTTATCTATTTTTACAGATCATTTTGCAACATAAGTTTATCCTATTAAATGTAAATTGAGAACATCATTATATTTAATTTAAATGGTTATTTATACATTTTTTTAAATCTCAGTGATCTAGACACCCATACACAAATCGTCATTCTTACTTTTGTATTTATTATTGTTTGTGTTAACACCACGTAATTATCGTGGATTGCCTAGTGTCTTGTCTCTTCTTTGTTTCACTTTTTTTGTCACACTTGTTTAGACTTCTGCCTATCTTTTGTGAATTTTGAACAATTCACATTTTTCATGGTTTTCATGTGCTCTTTATGTTTCCATTAATTGTTATGGGGATTTGCAATCAAATGCCTACACATCTTATGGGAAAAAAGTCACAATAAATGAAAAGAATCTAGCAGATGAAAATACCTAGTGTTGAACACAATGAACATTTCCACGGAAAGATTGTGGGAGGCAGAAAGGGTATACTAGATAAGTTGGCAAAATATTGTAGTAAATGAAAATGATCATGAAAAATTGGTAATCACATTGTTATTTTTGGTAATCCTACAATATCTCAAAGAAACAAGGGCAATAGCGAAAAATTATTGTGATTAACCGGTCCACGAGCAACAACTTCTGTGATCTAAATATAAATCACAACCGCAAGGAAGAAGAAAGAAAATGATAGAGGTAAAGCCCTAGTCCTCGTCTAGTTGTTAGAAATTGATGAAAATTGCCGCGATATCCAACCAAAAAAAGTAGTAATATATCATGGATAAAATTTGTTTACTAATGTTTTAACTACTGCACATTTGTTGACCGGTAAAAGCATTTTATAAAAGGAAACCAGTACTACATGGCCAAGAAAATTTGTACTACAGTATATCATATGGATCATTGATAAGGGTGTCTTTGATCAAGTCGTCTGCACATATTTATTTGACAAACGGTAAACCTTTGACCTTTCGGTTTGGCAGGAAAAGAACAACGATTCATGTACCACATAATATATGAAGAAGCATAAATGCAACGAGAATGAGACTTGGAGGCCTTCTATTCCACATCGATGGGATTTGTTAATTGACGATCAATTTGATAACTCAATGAGATTTTCCCATTTTAAAACTACCACATCAACGAATTGGTCACATCTCAGTAAAAAATACTAATCCGTTATGAGAAATACTTTTATGATTCCAAATACAAGTTTGGTACAGGTGAGTCGTGCATTGCGTGACTTGCCCTCTGCTAACAAGCTTACCATTAGCAAGTCAAAATTGTACACCACTTTTCACATCAGTACCTTCATCTTGTCCCCTTTTTGTTTTTCTAATGCAATGTAATAGAGGCTTGTCCTTCTTAAACCCTGATGTAACTAAGACCTTGTCCTCGACGTTTTGATGCAATATATATTCATGTGGGGAATCTCTCCCCACGTGATCGCTCAAAAAAAAACATACGTGGTCCAGGCGTGCAGCTACGGTGAAGTCTCCGTTGAAAAACGTACTTACTATAGCGTGGAGACGATCAATCTTGACGCGTTCGGATCCACAAGGTGCGCCGAAACTAGTCGTTAGACCACCTAACCTACCTCGTGATTAGTGCTTACCCCCGCCCGGAAACCCACGACGCGGTGCCGCTGCGAGAAGGAATCAATCTTTGCACGGCGCCACCCCGCTACGACGCGACGTCCACCTGTCTCGCTGACAGACTGGCCTCACGCGTTGCTTACCGTTGGCGACAGCGATACACGCTTGATTTCCTCTTAACCGACATTTACAACCGCCTCCCGCTATAAAAACGACTCTCCTCCATCCATCCCAATATCACAACTCGCAGCTCAAGTACTACACCCAGATTAGATCCTAAGCATTCGCTGCCCATCGTCTCCTCTGCTCTCCAAGCCTCCTCATACCAGCCCCTTCAACGACACCCAGATGGCTCGCTTCGCCGTGGTCGCCGCCATCCTCGCCCTCCTCGTCGTCTCCTCCGCCGCGCAGGGCCCCATGCCGGCGCCCAGGATGGCCCCGCTCCCCGCACCGCCGGCGAGGTCCCCGGCCACTGCCTCTGCGCCGGCCGCCACACCTCCGACTGCCGCGTCGCCGTCCCCGATGGCCTCTCCCCCGGCCCCGACCACCGACGCCCCGGCCAGCGCTCCCACGGCGATGACGCCGTCGGCGGTCTCCGCCACACCGGCCGGCGCCCCCAGCGGCACTCCCGCCAGCTCCGCCGTGTACAACTCCGCCGCCAGCTTCGTCGCGGTCGCCGGAGCAGTCGCCGCGGCGGCCTTAGTTTTCTAGGTGCAGCGACGACGACTCAGCTTCGTGTTGTCTATACAGTTTGACTTTCAAAGATTCTTTGTGATAGATGGAGGAACGATTACACGGCATTGCGATGTAATCTTGTTACGAGATTATAAATTCTTTCATTTTTGTTACTTACCCTATTCTCGGACTTATATTTCCCCGTTACTTTACTTTGCGGTATATTACCGGAAATAGCTTTTGGAATCCGAGCTCCATGGTTTCATTAATTTTGCAAATTCAAATATCTAATTTTTGGGTTTTAAAAAAATCTGAAAAAAACATTCACATATATATGGATGTATATTATTTGTCTGTAAAATTTCACGATGAAATATGTTTATATGCGAGCTACATAAAAATACAAAAAACTTATATTTTTAGCACACGCATTATTCACTATTAAAAGTACATGATTTTGTCTTTTTATGCAGCTTACATCAAAGCGTATTGCATCATGAAATTTGTCAGATATGTGGTATACAACTCAATGCTCATGCATAATTATTTTCATAATTTTTTGAATTTTAAAATGAATTTTTCGATTTTGTCAAAAAACAAATTTATTGGAGCTCAGGATCCAAAATTCCCCATTCACGCGCTATAAAAATTCAGTTCAGTACTAGTAGTAGTATAATTCTTCCCTGCTAAGCTGCTCTAGTAAAGCAGCATCAAGGATTGTAGTATCGCTGTTAAATCACCCAGCAAAAAATTTGACCGTAAAACACGCTATCCAAACGTGCGCGTATCTTCAACATCTATCGATCGTTAAACCTCTTCCACCATTTGAATTGGGTCGTTTGAATTATTTTTACTATCCAACGTGATTCTGTATCACTTTGCATTGTTCGTTTTTCTCTAAATCCGATCCAAATCAGAGGGACAAGGTAGGAGAAACCACCCGCTGAACATGGCGGTATCTGGTCACGCCTATCAACTGACATCAGAGGGTTGTGATGCGTGATAAAGTCTATTCAACCGGAGTCTTCCTACGGACCAGCAGTTCTTTCTTCCAGTACACACTCACATAAAGATTGTATTTCTCTAGGTGTGTCAGATAGACATGGGCCATTGGTAGACCCCACTCAAGACTTTTGTGTACTGGAATGTGGCCGTTTGGTAATGTTACTTTTTAGTTACCGCTCTATATAATTGAGCACACACAGTGGCTGGATCAGACACAGACCCGCACCGATTCGTGATGGAGCACAAGTCACCTAGTAGCCGTTGATGGACTTAACACACCAGCACCATTCCGAACAAAAGAATGCAACAAGTTAGTACATAAGCTTTATCCTATACCATATAACTCCACACCATTGCCAATAACACGAGCATGTAAATTTTTTGGTAGATGCCGGCACCCCCGAGTTACATTCGTTTGAAAGGTGGTCAGTCGCTCTGCTGCTGTACCACATTAGGGTTACATTCGTTTGAAAGCTTGTTAAGATGATAAATTATACGCTCGCAATAAAATAAAGTGATTCAACGTACGAGGTAGCAGCTAAGGGCCTGTTTGGTTTCAAATAAGTCATCAACTTATAAGTCGAAAAGTGAAAAAAGTGACTTATTTTGCCAAACAGACCCAACTTATAGGTCATCCCAACTTATAAGTCATAAGTTGCTTCACCCCAACTTAAAACTTACAAGTCCTCTACTTTTGCATGGGTCCCACCACTTTATTGAATAAAAAGGTGTGAACAGGTGACTTATAAGTCAGGTAACAACCAAACAGGCGTGACTTATAAGTCACTGGTTTTAAGTCACCTAACTTATAAGTCAGGTGACTTATTGAAACCAAACAGGCCCTAAGTATGTGCCAGTTGAGTTATGCACCATTGTCCATGTTATAATAAAGCTAGCATTTTATCAGAATCACTGCCCCCACAATCTTTTCACAGCCCAATGCAAACGGTTGGATGCAATAAGTCAAAGTGGCAAGTGTGAACGAGGACACTTGCACGTCTCCCATCTATATCTATATCTATATCTATATCTATACCCCTAATAATAAAGGGAGGTACGTTTTTCCTCTTTTTCTCGTCCGTCACGTCTATTTTATAGAAAGGTCCCTGTAATTTTTGAAAATTAACCCGCAGTCCAATAATAAGTAAAAAAAACGTTTCGCTGCTTCAATTGGGCCGTGCAGGGCACTTTGAAGGACATACGGCCCATCTGTGGTTGGCGCCTCAAGGAGACAGATAATAAAAAACTCTATGCTGTCATATTTGGGCCTTGGCCTTTTCACCATATACTGGGCCAGCGTCATTCCCAAAAAATATTATATAATAAAACTTCACACTATAAAAAGTTTACGTGTGAAAAATTTAACACATTTAGATGCGCCAAAATTTTAACATATTTTTAAAGTTTGAATTAATTAATAAATACGTTCATAATTGTTTTACATTTTTAATATATCGTTCTGTTTAAAAAATAATATTTTTTAGTGCAAACATCTAATAAAAATGATGGAAAATAAATAAATAAATAAATAATTATATATGACCAGCTTTTTAAATATTATTATTATTGCAAATATCTTATAAAAGTAAATCCAATTATAAATAAAAATAAATGAAAATGTTCCAAGGAGAGCAAATATTTTTAAGTGCAAGCATTTTTATAAATTTTAAAAAATTTAAGTGTGAATAGTTTTTTTACTGTGAACTTTTTAAAAGTTTTAACATATAAAATGTTTATTTTTAATTCAAAAAATTGAACGAAATAAAAATGAAATTATACAAAACAAAATAAGAAAATTAAAAATAGAAAATTAATAATATAGTTCATACATTGAAAAATAGTTTGCACGTAGAAGAAAATATTATTCAATAAAATTGCAGACTATAAAAAAATTATCTCAGGAAATTTTAGCACACTTAAGTGCGCCAACATTTTAATTTTCTTTAAACTATTGAATTTTTTTATATGAATAAGTACGTTCATGATTTTCTTGAATTTTTATATATGATTATTTTTTCAAGTAATATTTTTTAGGGTAAATATATTATAAAAGTGATGCAAAAGAAAAAATAAAAAGAAAATAAAATGTTCCGAGGAGAGCTAATATTTTTAAGTGCGATCATTTTAAAAAAAATTACAAAATTTGAGTGCGGATAGTTTTAATTTTTTTTACTACGAACTTTTTTAAAATAATAACGTACAAACTGTTTATTTTTTATGCAAAAAAAGAAAGAAAACAAAACATAAAATAAAATATAAAAACGATATTGGAGTGAGCGCGAGCTACTACGCTAATGAACCTGCTCGATGTGTTCTAATATCCAACCAACCATTTCGATACGTATTCAATTTAGATTGGGTTTCATTATTTCGCAATGCAAACGATAGGGATTTTGATTTTCGGATTTTAATCGCCGAACCACTCCTAATTTAGCGTTTAAAATAAGATTTAGATTTTTTTAAATCTCCCGTGCAACGCACGGGCATGTTTGCTAGTGTGGTAAAATAACAAAACGTGTCCGGTGAATCGTACGCTACACTGCGTCAGAGATGGCCCGCGACACGGACGCGACCTCGATGGTTGAACCTCATCATGCACTTTGTGTCAGTGTATTCAGTATGTATCCGCACGCACAGATATTTCGTGCACAAGACGAGCACATATCCCCATAAAGTTGCAGTCGGAGAGATAGCCCATACCAGATATCGGCATGGTCAGGATGTCCACTCTTGACAATGTAGCCATAGTTGACGCTTGGCTTTGTCGTTCAGTACGGAAGTGGTGGATGTCTTTGCTCTTGGGTCAAAGCTTCGTTTTACGCGCGCACATTAGTGCCGGAAAAATACCACGAGACGGCTTTGAAGCTACATCAATGTCTTCAGCGCTTCGTTGTTGTGAGTGTTCGATATCTGAGACGCAACGGGACAGATTCGAAGCGAGACGCCACTTCAATACAGACCTGTCGATCAAGAAGCCTACACGACGACATTGAAGCCCGGTTGCCCGATCGTTGTGGAGGATGGCGAGGAGCAACCGGAGCAGATGAAGGTGAAGAATGACGATGTGGCAGCGAACGTGGAGTCTGATTAGTTTTTTATTTACTGTTGGCGGATAAATGCTCATAAGGTTGGATGGTCTATTTCCGCATCAGTGTCCATAGACGGACCCTCTATTCGTGAGAAAATACTGCATTGGTTTTAGAAGTCAACATTGAATATGCCCTTAGGCAATTTTATGTAGGACCCTAATAACGATTCGACCGGTTCGATGACAACTCTGAAAGATCATCTGAGTTAAACTATTTTTTAGAAAAACAATACATAAGTAGACATACAGATAGAAAACTCATAATTATGTATATACACTTATTTTCATGAATACATACAATATATGTTATCCAATGAGTACCTCTATAAAGTTGATCCAGCTAGAATTAAGATTTAATGAAGTTATCATCAACGCCTCAGTGTTGACGAAAACATTTTCTCTCACGAAAAAATATGTTCGCCTATTATGAGACATCGAAGCGTCAAACCTAGGATACAAAAAATTTCGCACTAACATATATCATTAAGTAGGTTCAACATATACAAACTTATTTCCATAAATTTTCATCCACATGCTCCCATTAATTCGTATGCGCGCGCAGCCTATCTCAAGCATGCAATCTATCAAAAATAAATATTACTTTTTTATGCACTTAGCCTCACGATTTATAAGATTTTAATAAAAAAATCTAATTATGAGTTACCTCACATTTTATTATGAACGCACATATGTAGTAGCTATCATTGTTTTAGCAGCCAAAGGTGATATCTCCACCGTCTCTACTCAATGTTGTTTTCGTCTCATATCATCTTGCCAATATATATACCAGGTAACAAAATTTTAAAAATACACACATTTTTAGATTTATCATAAGATTTTCTTAGATTGTACTCTATTTTTTTTCAAAAGTACGTAATTTATAATAAAATTATACTATACTTCATAAACTTTCTCATATTTTAAAATATCAAATAATTTGTTAACAATTTTCGCAGCAACGCGTGGGGTATCATCTAGTTGTCATTGCAGAACAAGAACAAATAAATTTGATATGCTTTTTTTAGTTGATAAATTTAATTGTATAAAAAATTGCCATGTTATAAAATAAAAAATCACGTTGCATACAAAATGGTCATCGTACAACAAAGTAATCATTATGTTTTTTTTGGATATTTGTCATGATTGCAACATGAAATACGACAAACCTAAATAAAAATTCAAAAATGGTGAAAATTGACATGATCAAGATTTACCAAAATAGGAGCCCTCAAACCCTCTTCAAACGGTCTGCCTGAATTTTGCCGGAACCGAATTTTAACACCCAACCAGAGGGGACAAATCTGACCCAAGTGTCTGGGCATTCAGACACTTCTCATACTTAGCCCAAATGTGAGGCGGATATGAGAAGGCCCCAACGCGTCTGTCATGTCAAAAATGGATTGTGGCGGGAGCTCCTCCTTAGTTGCTTCCCCCATCGTCGTCCGAGCCCGCCCACCAATCCGGCACCGCCTAAGGCTCGCTCCTCCCGTACGATGCTGGTGCAGAAAAGGCAACCGAAGGCGTAAGCACACGCCAACTGACAGACGAGGAACATGCTAGAGGCAGAGGCAGAATCCTCATCGATTCGCTACGCTTGATCCATACGTAAAAAGTGAAAGATTTTTCGACGGTCCAGACGTAAAATGTGGCCACGAAGCACTATGGGCGCTTAGAGGGACGACTGAAGATGCTCTTACAGGCATCGTGTCCTCCTCGAAGAACGGCACGATGCTCGACAATGATGATGATGATGACTCATCGCGCGTAGCTGATGCCTACGCGTTCTCTAGTGGCTGCGCCGACCCTTAGAGAAAAGCACCCATGACGAAAATGATGATCTCCGGCCGCGTTTAGCTCCTTTTTCTTTGAGGAACTCCGGCCGCGTTTAGCTAGGTCGACCAGTCCGATGGACTAATGAGTCGGTCGAGGCAACCCATTTACGTTCTCCTTGTGCAATTTGGCTTTTACTTGAGTACTAGAAAAACGCAGATCCAATCTTGACGTTGTGACGCAACGTGCCTCGAAACTACGTAGTAGTTACCGCCTTCCAGGCTTCCAAGTCGTCGTGATCACCACGAGACGCGGTGCTGCTGCACGAAGCTTCAACTTTGCACGGCGCCGTCCCCGCGAAGATGCCCACCTGTCTCGCTGACAGTCTGGTCTCACGCGTTGCTTCCCTTGACGACAGCCTTAGACTTGAACGTCACAGCTGTTTCTTTCCTTCACCGACATTCAGAAAATCGCGTCCCCTCTCTACAAATACCGGCCTCCTCCCTCCATACCAATTCACAACTCAACAGCCTCCTCTCCACTCGCCTCGTCTCCTCTCCAAATCTCGGGCAAGCCTTTCGCAGCCAACAAAAACCACCAGATGGCTCGCTTCGCCGTGGTCGCCGCCATTGTCGTGCTCCTCGCCGTCACCGTAGCTGCACAGGGCCCCATGCCGGCTCCCAGGATGGCCCCGCTCCCCGCACCTCCGGCGAGGTCCCCGGCCACCGCCCCTGCGCCGCTCGCCACACCTCCGACTGCAGCTTCCCCGTCCCCGATGGCCTCTCCCCCGGCCCCGACCACCGACGCTCCCTCCGCGATGACGCCGTCCTCCGTCTCCGCCACACCTGCCGGCGCTCCCGCCGGTACCCCCGCCAGCTCCGCGTCGTACAACTCCGCCGCCAGCTTCGTCGCAGTCGCCGGAGCGGTCGCTGCGGCCTTCGTTTTTTAGATGTACCGACGTCTCTGCTTCCTGTTGTCTATACAGTTTAACTGTTACTGAGATTCTTTATTATAGATCCGGGGAAGATTACACCGACATTGCCATGTAATCTTGTGTACGAGATTATTATGAATACAAAATTCTTTCATTTTTTTTGTACTATTATCCTTTCGTGGATGTATATTTCGATTTCTCTGACGCAGTACTTTGCGGTAATACTACGGCCTAAAAATTCAGTTCACTGTAATTCTTTCTTGCTACGCCGTTTCAATAAAGCGTCGTCAACTCATCAACGATTGTAATACTCCCTCTGTATCCATATTAATGGACACACACTTAGTATAAATCTAATACAAAGTTGTACTAAATGTATGCCCATTAATATGGATCGGAGGTAGTAGTACGCTCGAAACCATGACGCCGTAACCAAAGACCGGCATTAAATCACCGATCGAAGCGAATCAGCCTGTGATTGAGTTGGTTAGATGTATGGTTGTATCTCTAATCCATTAGAGTTTAAATCGCAGATTTGACAATGGTGCTCGTATTTTTTTGGATTTATTTGAGGGCTTTCGATGATGTGCTTTCAACGGAAGGAAATGTTCCTGTCAAAAACGAAATGATAACTTCGTTAATCTCAAGATAATGTACCGGCTATGCAAAGATACTCATAAAAATAGGGTGTGTGTGTATGCGTCTATGGTGATTTTATACTCATGTACATGAGTGTCTGAGTTGTACCAAAAAACATCCCGCGAATTTTTTTATGCGTACGTCCCAAGAGACATCTGCAACGGATTTGGTTTATTTGAACCCCAATCTTCAGCGAACATCTGGATTTTTGTTATTCCACAACCATACTTCTTACAAAGATAGCTTCATTTCATTACCAAACATACAACAATTTTTGATAAAAAAACACTTTATTATTTAATATTTAAGCATTATATCCGGCCTCTACATAATCAGAATGCACATATTCACTCCACCAAATCCAAACATAAAGAGAAAGGTAAAAAAAAGGCAATATACAATCATTAGGTAAAGCTCTTGATCGTCGTCGATTTAGGAGGGTCAATCCATATACTCCCTTCGTTCCAAAATAACTGACTCAACTTTGTACTAGCTTTAGTACAAATTTGTAGTAAGGCTACGACGGTTATTTTGGAACGGAGGGAATATTATGCTGCCATTCACGTTAGGAAAAAATATCCCTTGCCGTGTCCTCCAACCGTGTACAAACATCCATAAACAGGCCACGATGCTTCACGCGCCGTTGAGACGACCATAAACGAAGCATGCTGATACACCGGTAAATAACCTGCAAAAAAAAGTTATCTTAACATTTTTTTAATCATTTCTAAATATCCATAGCGACTAAATAAAGGCTAGCGCATCCACGACATTTCTAAACCTATGTTCAATTCTTTACAGCGAGTTGTCGAATATGTTAGCAACACTGCGTGATGGATACATGCTAGAATCTATTTGGATGATTGAGCATATAGAACGAGCAAATTTATATTGAATAACAAATGCTTGATTGTCTCGTCATGATGATAGAAATCATATTGTGGACTACTATGCCAATTCCTTCTGATAAGATCATCTTTAGTAAAAATCACTCTTCTACGAAGATATCATACAAATATCTTTGTTTTAAGTGGTATTTTCAAACGCCAAATCCTCTTATTATTCTCCATGGGCACATCTGGTTGGAGCAAGGCACCAAACAGTAACATAAACTGTTGCAACTAGATATAACCAAAAATACTAAATCTTACTGTACTTGTTGTTCGATATTTCTACGGCATCCACTCGTCTCGTGGTTGTTAACAACCGGAGATGATGACGATATCTTAGCCTCTTCTTCGTCCTCATTTTTCAGTAGTTTGTCAATGCCCGTACCCAAATCCGCATGTTGCTGGCGGATGAAGCGGTGGTTCCTCTCCACCTTCACCTCTGAACAAATGTAGTGAACATGGCACACTGCTCGACCGCCTCCTCCTGCGCGAACACCCCGATCCCGTCGCCTAGGGCGAGCTCCTCGTCATCATATACCTCCTCCTCCTCCATGGTCTCCTCCTCCTTCGTGGCCTCTTCCTCATTCGGATCTAGGCTTTTTGAAGGCACCTCGCTGCAATGCAAGCGGTGCGACACGCCTCACGTGCCTCCTTCACTGCTCGCATCTTTGCGTAGAGCTCTGCCCGGCGCTCTGGCGTGAGAATCTTATGATAGGTGAGTTTTCTCCTAACCATGGTGGTAATTGCTTCAACTACAAAAGAGAAAAGAGGAGAAGCAGGGGTAGAGGGGATGAGAATGGAGCAAACAAGATAGGGTTTTCACTCATCACCCATGCTTTAAAGTTGGATGGCTTCCATCGGGCGACACGCTAGAGGGTCGCATGAATGCGTATGTACCTATATATCGTAGAGACTCCCGTCGAACCGATAGGTTTAATTAAGAGGACTACTTCTACCGATGCGGTATGATGGATGGACCCGGCACTACCCATATCCGGCCCACATATGGGTTGGATATGAAGATGCCGGTCAATCCAAACGTTTGGGTTGGGTGGCAAAAAATGCTCAAACGTTTGAAAAATGTTTGGGCTTCAGATTGTGAAGCTCTTAGGCCCTTTCTGGTGCCCCAAGGTGTACATGTGCTAGAATGCCATATAGGAAAAAAAAACTGATGTTGCAAAGTACTTTCTTCATTTTAGATTAGATAACTTTTATTTATTCACATATGTATATGAATATATACGCAATAAAATTTATCTAATTTGGAACGGAAGAAATAATTAAGAAGGAGAAAGAACGCGAGCTTATGCAATTTGGCTTGGCTTTTACTTGAGCCAAACTTGCACACAATCCAGAAGTACTAGACCGCCGACTAAACTCGAAGCACACGTGATGCGGCAGCTTCTAACTCGAGGTTTCGTCGGTAGAAAACCGCAGCTCCAATCTTGACGTTCGACGCAACGTGTCTCCAAACTAACTCCCACAGACCCGAGAGTCGCGTGATCACCACGACTCCGCGAGGACGCGGTGCCGCTGCACGAAGGCTTCAACTTTGCGCGGCGCCGCCCCAACTCCCAAGCTGGTGGTCTCACGCGTCGCCGCCCTTGACTGACGACAGCCAGAGACTTGAACGTCACCAGCAGCTGTTGCCGGAAAATCGCCCTCCCGATCTATAAATACTCGCCTCCTCCCTCCGTCCCAATTCCACAACTCCACAGCCTCTCCAGTCTCCAATCTCCACACAAAGCCATCAGCATTCGCTTCCTTCCCTCCAACTTTCACCCAAGCCTTTCATCTCCAAGAACATCCAGATGGCTCGCTTCGCCGTGGTCGCCGCCATCATCGCGCTCCTCGCCGTCACCGTGGCTGCACAGGGCCCCATGCCGGCACCCAGGATGGCGCCGCTCCCCGCACCTCCAGCGAGGTCCCCGGCTTTCGCTCCTGCCCCTGCGCCGGTCGCCACCCCTCCGACCGCCGCGTCCCCGTCCCCGATGGCATCTCCCCCGGCCCCGACCACCGACGCGCCGACCGACGCTCCCTTCGCGATGACGCCGTCCGCCGTCTCCGCCACGCCCGCCGGCGCTCCCACCGGCACCCCCGCGAGCTCTGCCGTGTACAACTCCGCCGCCAGCTTCGTCGCAGTCGTCGGAGCGGTCGCCGCCGCCGCCATCGTGTTCTAGATGGAGAGACCGACGACTCTGCTTCGCGTTGTGTATACAGTTTCTGAGATTCTTTATTACTTCTACTACAGATCGAGGGAAGATTACACGACATTGCGATGTAATCTTGTTATGAGATTATTATGAATATAAAATTCTTTCATTTGTTAGTACCTTGTATTCTCTTTTCGTGGATATATAATTCCCTGCTACTACTAGAGTACTAGGGCTACAAAGTCAATTCAGTATAGTATATAATTAAAACTTATAAAACAGAAAAACATTTTTTTGTAAGATAAACCGTATAAACCGAATAAAAGAGAGTAGTTCATTCTAGTAAAGCAGCATCAACGATTGTACTCCCTAATTTCGGCCCTAAAACTAGGACGCCTTCAAAGGGCTTGACCGAAATTTCAGTATAAATCGCATGATTAATGCGCACGTCCCACGAATCAAATTAGCCAATTATCATTTATAATAAGGCCCTAAAATAACGTAGTATTGCCGTCAGTTTTGAGAGAACACCCGAGCGGACTGTCATTCCTTGAAGCAGGTAGTAGGAAGGAATAAGGTCACTTTGGTTTGAAGGCGTAGGAATTGCAGAGGATAGGATTTTTATAGAAAAAATCTTTCAAAAGTTAGAACCCTTTGCTTTGTAGGAATAGAAGAGAAATTCTTTCTATCATCCATGTTTTATGAAAAAATAAACATTAATCTATATTCATTGGAAAAAAAAATCTATGATGTAAACCAAAGAGTACATTCTTTTCTATAAATATCTATAGGATTTAAGATACATGTTATTTCGTTTCCTATAACTTTTCTATTCATGTGATATTTCTACCCTATGAACTAAATAAGGCCTAAAAGGTCTCGTTCAATCAAACTAATTCTGCAAACGTTTCAAAATTACCATTAAAACTAATGAACTAGGCATGTTATTTTTTGAGTTGATAAATTTAACATGTTTTTATGTATAAAAGTTTGCTATGGTCGGAAGTAAAATTGCCATACTGTAAAATAAAATATCCACAAATTGTCATGACACAACAGAGTAATTCTCATGCGTCCTTAGAGATTTTTCATGATTGCATCATGAAGAATTAGAAGCCTAAATAAAAAAGAAAATAATGAAAATTGACATGCTTAAGATTTATCATGCTAACTGAAAGGAATTGTATGCTACATCATCAACTAAAAAGGATGCAAATTGTCATGCTCCAAAAATAAAAATTGCCACCGTAAATGTATTCGCTGCCATGTTGAGCGGATCGTTCAGCGTGTCGGCTCATACTTCGTTCAAAGGGGAAGATAAAATAGTGAGAATTGCTATGCACGGAATTTTCCATGCTGACTGCAAGGAATTATATGCTACATCAACAGAAAAGGTGCAAACTATATGCGGATGAAATTTCGAGTTACAACATTCTAACGAACGATGACTTGTGACTGTAACATGTGTCGTGTGGCCAACGAACGCGAAAGAGAGAAAAAAAATCAATCGTCCTGATTAATTTCTTCCGGATATGTAATCCTTTTTTTTTACGAAACAAGCTCTCATCCCGATTTATATTTTAAGATAACAGATCAAAGTACACGATCAAAAGAAAATAGTGATGAGATAACCCTCGTACAATGCAAGATCCCAGAATAATCAAATCACGCAAGACACACGTGACTCCACTACCGAAATAGAGCACAGACATAACTGTGTACAACACCATCTACGCCCTTTAAGATGTAAGCTCCACGATAACGCCCCAAGAGTGAGAGCGGCGCAAATCATCGTTGTTGTGGAGTCCACTCAAACAAATGCTTTCGCTCGGAACCCAGACACAGAGAAGAGCACCAAGACAACATCCTCAATAACAAAGCAACACTCGCAAGCGTCGCCGTTGCTGGCAACAAAGCGCAAAGCTTTCAGTCTGCAGCTCCCCGAGGCACCACGAGGTCTCCACGACAAGTGTGACGGTTTTAGATCTCTAGATTCGGATGGGGGGGCGATACTACAGCTACTCACCCGAGCCGTCTGCCACTCCACCTCTTGCCGCCCACACGACCAAGAAGGAAGCAACCATCGATGCCAAGGTGCCCGTTGAAGAGCCAACCATGCGAACCGCCAATCCGGAATCTATGTCTGCGAAACCACAAATCACCCACATGACTATGCCCCTAACACATTATGAGTAGTAAGGAAAGCGTCTCCTTTCGCTTCTAGCTTGACATCAGCCATAGGGTCTGGATCGATGCATCCACGTTAGGAGGCATCAAATCTTGCGTCTCCAGCTAGTCTCGATGGACTGAGGGTGACACACCCCCATGAGTACCGACAGTCATCAATGAACATACTCGCACGATGCCATATTTATGGTAAACGACGTTGATCTGCGCGACAGAGTAGCGAGATCAAACCACCATCGACCATCGCACCCGAAAGGAGAAGGACCTCAACGCCCGCGGGCACCAATTGGACCGATCCCACATCATCGTCCACCTGGACCGGGAGCTTCGACTCCCCTCAGGCCTTGTCTGGTACACCCGAGCACGAGAACCGGATGTAGGCATGTGCGCCACATGAACCCGCGTCGCCGAACCGAACCTAGAAGAAGGACGAAACCACCACTATTTGGACGCCGCGATCGCACGCAAACCGCTGCTGCCAAAGCAACCATAACCGCGTCGACGTCCAGTGCAACCACCGAGCACCCACCTGCAATGAGTCGAAGGCCCTCCACACACACCCCGCGCAACACGCTGATGCTTACTCCGACACTGTCGAAATTGTCTAGCATAAGCGTGCACACCACCGCCGCCGTGGACCACCTTCTAGCCAGGCACATCGGGTCACTGTCGTCCCTCGCGTCGCACACCGACCCAACAGAGCTAAATCTATCTGGAACGGGTGGATCTAGTCGTCGAATAGTCGCACACCATCTCCCCCACACAACGCCACCCGCCCAGCACGACTCCCAAGTAGCACCATCGCGTCCCGTCGTGTGCCGCCTCTGAGAGCACGATGCGCCGCCGCCATTGCCACCAGAGTCGTGCTTCGTGCGAGAGGACGACACGTGCCACCCCACCGCGACACGTGAAGGCAGATGACCTCTGCCACCGCCGTTGGCCACCCGGACTTAGCTCGACGGATGTGACGCCCCCAAAATCAATCCGTGTACAGTAATCATACATGCAGGGTACACGGCTGAGATTAGGGTGCCACGGTGAGAATATTACAACACAACACTAAACACAAAAGGATAAACCAATATGTTACAATAAAGGGGGTCACGCGGACCCGAATACATAAGTTATACAAGCCATAATATCTGAGTACAGACATAGTTAGTCAAGTTTTGCCTTAAGAAGGCTAGCACAAATAACATCAGAGATACAGATCGAAAAGGCAAAGCCTCCTGCCTGGGAGCCTCCGAAACTACTCCTGGTCCTGGTCAACGGGGGTCTCGACGTAGTAGTATCCGCCTCCGGGGTACTCTTGCTCCTGGGCTCCAACGTCGACTGCAGCGGCCGATCAGGAAAAACAGTAAAGGAAATAAAGCAGGTGAGTATCTAGTATACCCGCGAGTCTTACGTCCGCTACTAAGCATTATGCATTTTATCAACGGAAAGAAGAGGCTGTATATAGTGGACTGAAAGAAAGAAATCCGGAGCAAGGGTAAGAAGCTAGGCCTATCGAAGACTAGCATCTTCCGACGATGTCTTGCAGCATGAGGTAAGAATCAGCCAACAGTTCATATAAAGCATAAAGTAACAACGAAGCAGAAGTTGCTGCAACATTGTATAATATAAGTTGTAATGATTAACAATAATAATAATGCCTCCGAGTTCCCTTCCTCGACTCCCTGCGAGGAAGAAGACCCGGAACCATACAGTTTAATAGTAATAGTTTCTAGTGGTAAGATCCAGCTTCAGCATAAAGCGTCCTGTTACCGTGGACACGGCTATTCGAATAGATTAATCTTCCCTGCAGGGGTGCACTGGCGTGACTCTATGACGCTCGGATCTCCAGGGTGGCGGGAACCTTGTTAGGGAACGCTCCACCAAAGCTATCCGACACAAAGTAGCCCATCCTTCGGCAATCAACAGAGAGGTCATCCGCCGGACTATATCCTATGTACGCCGGGCTTTGGACCCTAACCCGAACGTACTCCTGCACGGTACGTGACTGGCCGGTGAGGCAAAATCAAAGCAAATACAAATACACCGCTCGAGCAAGAGAAGACAACACCACTTCCCGGCAATCAGCCCGCGGTACTGCTGACGTCTGAAGACCCTCGAACGAGACTACGATGCAGGGGAGCCCACACTCCTCATCCCACGTGTAGGTAGTGCGTACAAGCCAAAAGGCTACTCAAGACATCCGCCGAACCATTTAGCATTTTAATTAACCTGCGTGACAACCGTTATCGTTGCCTCGACTTAACCGACCCGCGGTCAACGACAGCAGTCAGGACCACCAGTACATCGGTGCCTGCCCCGTCGTCCCACCAAGTCACTGCGGTTACCAACAAGGCGAACCGTATCCTTACCTTGTCTCGCGTTTGCTCTTGGTAGAGCTCGACTTTCGTGGTTTGGTAACTCTCGCGAGATACGAGCAGGGGCCAAGCACGCCAGTAACGTCGGTCGTACCCTCCCTGCCGTTCCCGACAATATACCTCTCGCGAGCACCGTTGGGTCGCCCGACTTTCTTACCTTTAAGGACAACCGCTGTTCAGGACCCTATGGCGGCAAGACAAAGTTAGCCTCGAGTGGAGTGCAAGGATTACCCCTTGATAGCTCACACTTGAGGTGACTAGGCATAACCTAGATAGGGGCCTTTGGCGGTGTCTGCTTTGTACCGTACCTGTGCAGTTGTATATATTGTATCCGTGTTCACTCCCCTGAGTGATCACGTCCCGCTATCTAGTCCTAGCTAACAATGCGCAGGGCTCACTACTGAATATATGCATGATTATAACAGGCAGCATAGGATAAAGGAAGGTACATCAAGGGGCGACAAAATCAGGCTATGCAATTGAATAGGATTGTAATCGTAGCAGCAGCAGTAACAATGCCTAGTGCAAGAAAGTACGGAAAGGTAGACGATATCTGGGGAAGAGAATGGCTCTGCTTGCCTGGAAGCTCGACGGTAGGGGTCGGGTCGTCGACGAAGTAGTCGTACCCGGCGGCGGTGTAGTCGGTGGTAGCAGCGGGGTCTACCGGAGAATAAAGGGGGGAAGAAACAGTAAATTCAAATAAATATATACAAAAAAAATACATGACATGACAGATGAAAAGTTAACGGTGTTCTAACGCAGTGCACTGCACGATGCTCGGAGCGGGAATTCATCCGGGGATGAACTGCCAGCTCCGGGTGATTACCGGACAGGGTGTCCGGAGGGGGGGAGGGTTCATACCGGAGGTGTCGTGGACATCCGACAAAGATAAGGGGGGTGTATCCGTGTTAGTTGAACTATTCCGAACAACTTTCGTGTTCGGAATAAATTCATCCGGGTACTTTTTATCGGTACCGGGAATTATCGACAGACAGCCCGGAGGGGGGAATGTCGATGATCGGTGTGTTAGGGGGTGGGGTAGACATACGGATAGCGTATTCTTATTCGTTGTATTTTTCTGATCAATTTTCATGTATAAAGTTTTTCGATCCGATATACAGATTAAAAGATAATGATTTTACAAGTTTAATCAATTTCAAAACATTTTCTGAATTTCTTTTATTAAATAAATAAACCTTATCCAGAACAAGGGTTTGACTAGTCAAACCTGACCAGTGGGACCCACTGGTCAGCCTCACATGCAATTAAAATTTTAATTAAACCTAATTACAGTGGGGTCCCACATGTCATAGGAACATTGCATTTCTATTTTAATTAAACTAATTAATTTACAGGTGGGCCCTAGGTGTAAGTGACACAGGGGGTTTAACTAACAGGTTTTATTTAGTTAATAGGGCATGGGGCCCATCTGTCATACACATGGGGGTAGTTTAACAGGGGGCTTAGGCTTAACCGAATCATTAGCACTAATCCTAATCGGGCGGGCCCCGCGCGTCAGAGACACAGGCCACGGGTCGGACTCGCCGGCGGCGAGCTGTGCCACGGCCGGTGAGCTAGCGCTCGCTAGGGGCCACCATTCCACGCGCCGTTTGAAGCTACGGCTTCCTGGAGGCGAGGCGCAGCGAGTGGTGGCGGTGGCTTGGTCGGAGACCCGCCGGAGCGCCCACGACGGCGAGCGCGGCGGCGATTCGAGGGGGGTCGACGGCGACGGCGCCCTACGGGGCCAAATTTAAGCGCGGGGAGGGGGGGGGGGAACCATGGCGGGCTCACCGCGGAGCTCGTCTGCGGGCAGTGGAGGCACGGGGCGGCGTGTAGTCGTGGAATCAACGGCGACGCGCGCCGCGGCCGTGGATGGGGAAGACGTCGCAGGCGGCGCGCTGGTGGCGTCTCGGGGTCAATTCGTCGCGCGAGGAGGCGAGGAGGTCCACGGCAGGGGCCTTGGACACGTCGGGGCGGACGGAGGGGCTCGTTGGCCGCGGTGGCACGGCGGCTCCGCCACGGCTCCGCCACGGCCGAGCTCGGTGAGGGCGCGGGGCGAGGTGGGGAGGGGCACAGGGGGGCTGTGGGGCGTCTAGGGTTAGGGTTGAGGGGCAGGGGGCGCCGTCTGCGACTTGTAGTCGCCGGGGGGGGGGGGTCGCCGATGCCCGCCACGGCGATGGCCATCGCGGTGGCCTCGGTCGATGGCCGCCACGCCCCTGCTTCTCCCCTGTAGCGAGAGGAAGGGGGCAGTTCGGGTGGGGGTGGGCCTTTGGGCTAGATTCGGTCCAGGGGGAAGGGGAGGGGAGTTGGGCTTGGGCAGTAGATTAGGTTTGTTTCTTTTTATCTTGTTTTGTTTTTCTCTTTCTTTTCTTTTTATTTCCTTTGTATTTATTTTACTAATTTTGCATTTTAGTAAAATGTGTTAGATGACCCACAAATAACTCTACACTATAAGACAGTGCCACAAAAAATTTGGGTAACAACAAAAGTCATTTAATATTTTATTTAAATATAAAATGGTTTATATGAGGTTTTTGGCTATTGTTCATAATTGTTTCATTCATTTGATAGCACAATAAATACCCACGACCACATTGCCATGGTCCCATGATTATTTGAGATTTTATAAAAGTGGTTCCAAGATTTTTGGAAAAGATTTTATTGTCACAATATTTTTAATATTCATCAACAGGCATTTATGGTTTGTTTGAATTTTATTTCAAATGGCTTGGACTTCAGTTGGCCAATGATGATCAAGGTCCATGGCTCATACTTGCTTGCAACAATATCAAAGGAGAATTTGAATTTGAACTGAACCAGTTGATCAATCAAAAGTTTTGAACAGTAATGATGAACAGTAACAGTGATTACTGTTCACTGACAGTGAGGGTGTTACAAATCTCCCCCACTACAAGAATTCTCGTCTCGAGAATTTAAGTGGTAGAGGTGAAAAGATCGGGGTATTCTTCACGAAGACGATCTTCACGTTCCCAAGTGGCTTCATCTTCAGAATGATTCGACCACTGAACTTTGAGGAACTTGGTTGTCTTGTTGCGGGTCTTGCGTTCAGACTGATCGAGAATGCGGCTCGGATGTTCTTGATAAGTCCAGTCCTGTTGCAGCTCAATCATATCATGTTCCACTTCGCGAATAGGGTCCTTGAAGCAGCGTCGGAGTTGTGACACGTGGAAGACATCGTGGACTTGGGATAGGTTTGACGGCAATTCCAATCGGTATGCCACTGGTCCACTCCTGGAAAGGATACGGAACGGGCCAATGTAGCGAGGAGCTAACTTTCCTTTGATCCCGAAGCGGTGAGTGCCTCTCATCGGAGTGACACGGAGGTACGCGTATTCGCCAGGTTGATAGACCATTTCCTTGTGCTTGCGATCATAGTTGCTCTTCTGACGGGACTGAGCAGCTTTCAAGTGTTCACGAATAACGCGAACCTGATCTTCGGCGGTCTGTATAATGTCCGGACCAATGAGAGTTTGTTCCCCAGTTTCTGACCAATTCAGAGGGGTTCGACACTTACGTCCATAGAGAATTTCAAAGGGTGCCATCTTCAGACTAGCTTGATAGCTATTGTTGTACGAGAATTCAGCAAATGGAAGAGATTCCTCCCATTTCTTACCGAATGAGATGACACAAGCTCGAAGCATGTCTTCAAGCACTTGGTTGACTCGTTCGACTTGTCCTTGCGACTGGGGGTGATAAGCGGTACTGAAGCTTAGGTGAGTGCCCATAGCTTCTTGGAAACTATCCCAGAACTTCGAGGTGAAAATGCTGCCTCGGTCGGAACTAATCTCCAACGGAATACCGTGGAGCGACACGATTCTGGAAAAATACAAGTCTGCCAACTGACTAGCAGAGATCGTCTCCTTGACTGGAAGAAAATGAGCAACCTTGGAGAATCGGTCGATGACGACAAAGATGGCATCATGACCTTTCTATGATCGGGGAAACCCGGTGACGAAGTCCATTTCAATCTTGTCCCATTTCCATTCAGGAATAGAGAGTGGTTGCAGAGTACCAGCAGGTCTTTGATGTTCGGCTTTCACGCGACGGCAAACGTCACACTCATCAACATAACGAGCAATGTCTTGCTTCATGTTAGACCACCAGTACCGCTGACGAATGTCTTGGTACATCTTGGTACTACCAGGGTGGATCGACAAAGGTGTATCATGAGCTTCTTTCATGACATCAGGGGCGTAATTCAGGTTTGCCTTCGCTACCGGAACCACTAAACGACCCTTGAAGTACACCGCACTATCATCATTTGCATCAATAGTGAAGAATGAGGGCTCTCCGCTGGCGACACGCCGCTTAATCTTCCAAATTTCAGAGTCATAATGTTGCATCGTCTTGATGCGGGTGTCGAGGTCTGGTTTGACCACCAGGGAGTTCACATATCCCTGCGGAACAATTTCGATGTTCAGCTTGCGGAGTTCTGCATACAGGCGTGGCTGTTGCACTTGAACTTCAAGTTCACTACAATAGGATTTGCGGCTTAAGGCATCGGCCACCACATTAGCTTTGCCAGGGGTGTAAGAAATTCCCATGTTGTAGTCAGCTATTGTCTCAAGCCATCTCTGTTGGCAGAGATTCAGGTCTGGTTGAGTAAATAGGTACTTCAGGCTTTGGTGGTCGGTGTAGATCTCGCAACGATTACCGACGAGGTAATGTCGCCACAGCTTCAACGCATAAATGACCGCTGCCAATTCAAGATCATGTGTCGGATACTTATCTTCGTGAGCACGCAATTGACGGGAGCCATAAGCAATCACTTTGCGATCTTGCATTAGGACACAGCCTAATCCTTGACGAGATGCGTCACAATATATCACGAAGTCCTTCTGAGTATCAGGCGGAGCAAGCACTGGGGGAGAAGTGAGCTTGTCCTTGAGGGCTTGGAAACTTTCCTGACATTTATCTGTCCACTCAAACTTGACGCCTTTGTGAAGCAGGTTAGTCAGAGGCCTGACAATCTTGGAGAAGTTCTCGACGAAACGGCGGCAATAGCTGGCGAGTCCGAGGAAACTCCGGACTTGCTTGACAGTCTTGGGAGGAGTCCAGTCAAGAATAGCCCGGATACGTTCTGGGTTGACGGCAATGCCATCCTTGGAAATCACGTGACCAAGGTAGGTCACTTCAGGAAGCCAGAACTCACACTTAGAATACTTAGCGTAGAGTTTGTGTTCTCGAAGCTTCTCCAGTATAAGACGAAGATGTTCAGCATTCTCCCCTTTATTCTTGGAGTATATTAAGATATCATCCAGATAAACCACGACAAACTTGTCGAGGTATTCCATGAATATATAGTTCATCAACCGGGAGAAAGTGGCTGGAGCATTCGTCAAGCCAAAGGACATGACAGTGTACTCGTATGAACCATAGCGAGTAATGAAAGCGGTCTTCGGAATGTCCTCTTCACGGACTCGGATCTGATGGTAACCCAACCTCAAGTCGAGTTTCGAAAACACCGTGGATCCAGCAAGTTGATCATACAGATCGTTGATCCGGGGAAGCGGATATTTGTTCTGGATGGTGGCTTGGTTGATGGGTCGGTAATCTTGGACCAAACGATTTGTTCCATCGCTCTTCTTGACAAAGAGCGAAGGTGCTCCCCAAGAAGAGGAACTTGGGCGAATGAATCCTTTGTGAAGTGCTTCGTCGATCTCCTTCTTCAGTTCAAGGAGGTGGTGAGGCGGCATCTTATAGGGACGCTTGGCAATAGGAACGGTGCCGGGTTTCAGGTCGATGACAAAGTCAACCTCACGGATCGGGGGTATTCCCGGGAGTTCTTCTGGGAAGACGTCGGGAAAATCACGAACGACTGGAACGTTCTCAATCCCGTCAAGAGGTGATACATTCAGAGCATTCATCATATAGATATGCATTTCAGCATCACGGGTAATCTGGGTGGTGTGGTTAACAATCTCGCCGGAGGGGTGAAAAAGTTGGACAGAACTGGTGCCACAATAAAGTGCGGCATCGTGGACTTTCAACCAATCCATGCCCAGAATGAGGTCTATAGTGGAAGACTTCAGGAGGATGGGGGAAGCAAGGAACTCAATTCCTTCAATTTCGACGATGGTTTTGGGCACTATCTTGGAGGTGTGGCAATGGCCTATCGGAGTGCGGACAACCATCGGTGGATCCATCTTTTCTACCATGAAGTTATGCGACAATGCAAATGCTTTCGACATGAATGAATGCGATGCTCCTGTATCAAATAAAACAGCAGCAGGTATTGAATTAACAAGAAGGGTACCCATAACGGTAGCAGGTTGCTCCTGAGCTTCTTCGACATTAATGTTGTAAGCATGTCCGCGAGTGTGAGAAGAAGACCCAGTGTTATAGTTGGGGGTCCTGTTGTTGCCACGGCCATTTCCACGGCCAGCAGGGTGAACTACCAGTTGACTCTGTCGCTGGGGGCAGTCTCTGGAAAAGTGACCTGGCTGATGGCACTTGAAGCACATGCCATCCTGAGGACGGAGGGGTGCAGTCTCAGTCTTCGGCTGTCTCGGCGGGGGCGGAGGCAGACGAGGTGCAACATACGACGGCCTTGGTACAGGGGCAGGGGGACGACACACACTGTGTGGAAGCCAAACGCATTGCTTCTGTGCTGTGCCCGAAGATGAGCCAGCGTCACGGGGGCGCTTCGCCGAACCACCGAACTTAAGCTGAGCGGTCTCAAGGGTGATAGTCTGATTCACCATGGTGGCGAAGTCGGGGAAGATGTGCAAAGCCAGTGCAAGCTGGAGATCTGCGTTGAGTCCATCACGGAACTTCTCTTGCCTACTTGCATCATTCGGGAGGTCACTTGCAACATAGCGGGAGAGGCGGAGGAACTCCCTCTGGTATGCCTCGACAGTTTTGTTGCCCTGAACGAGGTTGCGGAACTCGGCCTTCATACGGTTCATAATCGCCTGGGGGACATAACGAGCACGGAAGGTAGCCTTGAAGTCATTCCAGGTGACGACAGTCCCTTCAACTAGTGAGCCCTTGTAAGTGTCCCACCATTGAGCAGCGGGGCCACGCAGGAAATAGGACGCAAAGTTGACGTAATCAGCAGCGCTCACATTAGCGAACTCAGCTGTCGAGTGATGTCACGAAGCCAATCATCAGCATCCAACGGCTTTTCAGGCTGGTGGAAGAGAGGGGGATTGAGACGCATGAAATCCCGCAGAGTAACCACAGGCGGTTGGTTCTGGTGTTGGTTCTGGTTCTGGTTCTGATTCTGGAGCTGATCTATGACTCCTTGCATAAACACTTGGTTCATCTGAAACTGCTGCATCATCGCGGCCATGTAGTCCGGCGGCGGAGGTGGATCGTTGGCACCACGACCACGACCACGACCACCACGACCAGCCATCCTGCTAGAATTTAACAGGGGTATTTCAGCGATGAACATTTTAACGAGATGTCGGAAACGAGTAATAGGTAATACGACAACAAAGAGGAGGCACGGATATATAGGAGTAGTCATATAAGACATACACATCCACACATAGAATTAATCGAAATTCGGGCAGCGTAACATCGTAGAAATTAAGGAAAAAGGACACACTAGGCGGCGCGCAGACCGCGGTAAGGATTACACGACGCGACATAGATTCCACTATGTCAATCACGCCGCAAGAAAACTGTTGGCCACAGAAGTTAATGCCAGAGGACGCGCGGCCTGCCCAGAATGAGAATGGGATCCGCGGTCCGGGACCTGGGGTAGAACTCCTGCAACACGACTCAATCAATGGGGAAGCACCAAAACGCCGGATGGAATCAAGAGAACGTGATCCTAATGTCAGAGTTTGTAAAACTTACCAGCAAGGATAAGAGAGCAGAGTCCCAGAGCATAGGTAAGGAGAAAAGGATCCTAATACCATAGATATCACACGTAGTGACATCGATGTGGGCCCGTAAGCCAAATATTAAGTTAGCAAAATAGTTTTTCAAAGTCTAGACTCAACTTCGACCAGGTAGTGGTGGGGTGGCTTCCTACAGGCAGTCGGCTCTGATACCAACTTGTGGCGCCCCCAAAATCAATCCGTGTACAGTAATCATACATGCAGGGTACACTGCTGAGATTAGGGTGCCACGGTGAGAATATCGCAGCACAACACTAAACACAAAAGGATAAACCAATATGTTACAATAAAGGGGGTCACGCGGACCCGAATACATAAGTTATACAAGCCATAATATCTGAGTACAGACATAGTTAGTCAAGTTTTGCCTTAAGAAGGCTAGCACAAATAACATCAGAGATACAGATCGAAAAGGCAAAGCCTCCTGCCTGGGAGCCTCCGAAACTACTCCTGGTCCTGGTCAACGGGGGTCTCGACGTAGTAGTATCCGCCTCCGGGGTACTCCTGCTCCTGGGCTCCAACGTCGACTGCAGCGGCCGATCAGGCAAAACAGTAAAGGAAATAAAGCAGGTGAGTATCTAGTATACCCGCGAGTCTTACGTCCGCTACTAAGCATTATGCATTGTATCAACGGAAAGAAGAGGCTGTATATAGTGGACTGAAAGACAGAAATCCGGAGCAAGGGTAAGAAGCTAGGCCTATCGAAGACTAGCATCTTCCGACGATGTCTTGCAGCATGAGGTAAGAATCAGCCAACAGTTCATATAAAGCATAAAGTAACAACGAAGCAGAAGTTGCTGCAACATTGTATAATATAAGTTGTAATGATTAACAATAATAATAATGCCTCCGAGTTCCCTTCCTCGACTCCCTGCGAGGAAGAAGACCCGGAACCATACAGTTTAATAGTAATAGTTTCTAGTGGTAAGATCCAGCTTCAGCATAAAGCGTCCTGTTACCGTGGACACGGCTATTCGAATAGATTAATCTTCCCTGCAGGGGTGCACTGGTGTGACTCTACGACGCTCGGATCTCCAGGGTGGCGGGAACCTTGTTAGGGAACGCTCCACCAAAGCTATCCGACACAAAGTAGACCATCCTTCGGCAATCAACAGAGAGGTCATCCGCCGGACTATATCCTATGTACGCAGGGCTTTGGACCCTAACCCGAACGTACTCCTGCACGGTGTGTGACTGGCCGGTGAGGCAAAATCAAAGCAAATACAAATACACCGCTCGAGCAAGAGAAGACAACACCACTTCCCGGCAATCAGCCCGCGGTACTGCTGACGTCTGAAGACCCTCGAATGAGACTACGATGCAGGGGAGCCCACACTCCTCATCCCACGTGTAGGTAGTGCGTACAAGCCAAAAGGCTACTCAAGACATCCGCCGAACCATTTAGCATTTTAATTAACCTGCGTGACAACCGTTATCGTTGCCTCGACTTAACCGACCCGCGGTCAACGACAGCAGTCAGGACCACCAGTACATCGGTGCCTGCCCTGTCGTCCCACCAAGTCACTGCGGTTACCAACAAGGCGAACCGTCTCCTTACCTTGTCTCGCGTTTGCTCTTGGTAGAGCTCGACTTTCGTGGTTTGGTAACTCTCGCGAGATACGAGCAGGGGCGAGGCACGCCAGTAACGTCGGTCGTACCCTCCCTGTCGTTCCCGACAATATACCTCTCGCGAGCAGCGTTGGGTCGCTCGACTTTCTTACCTTTAAGGACAACCGCCGTTCAGGACCCTATGGCGGCAAGACAAAGTCAGCCTCGAGTGGAGTACAAGGATTACCCCTTGATAGCTCACACTTGAGGTGACTAGGCATAACCCAGATAGGGGCCTTTGGCGGTGTCTGCTTTTTACCGTACCTGTGCAGTTGTATATATTGTATCCGTGTTCACTCCCCTGAGTGATCACGTCCCGCTATCTAGTCCTAGCTAACAATGCGCAGGGCTCACTACTGAATATATGCATGATTATAACAGGCAGCATAGGATAAAGGAAGGTACATCAAGGGGCGACAAAACCAGGTTTTGCAATTGAATAGGATTGTAATCGTAGCAGCAGCAGTAACAATGCCTAGTGCAAGAAAGTACGGAAAGGTAGGCGATATCTGGGGAAGAGAATGGCTCTGCTTGCCTGGAAGCTCGACGGTAGGGGTCGGGTCGTCGACGAAGTAGTCGTACCGGGCGGCGGTGTAGTCGGTGGTAGCAGCGGGGTCTACCGGAGAATAAAGGGGGAAAACAGTAAATACAAAGCAATATATACAAACAAATACATGACATGACAGATGAAAAGTTAACGGTGTTCTAACGCAGTGCACTGCACGATGCTCGGAGCGGGAATTCATCCGGGGATGAACTGCCAGCTCCGGGTGATTACCGGACAGGGTGTCCGGAGGGGGGGAGGGTTCATGTCGGAGGTGTCGTGGACATCCGACAAAGATAATGGGGGTGTATCCGTGTTAGTTGAACTATTCCGAACAACTTTCGTGTTCGGAATAAATTCATCCGGGTACTTTTTATCGGTACCGGGAATTATCGACAGACAGTCCGGAGGGGGGAATGTCGATGATCGGTGTGTTAGGGGGTGGGGTAGACATACGGATAGCGTATTCTTATTCGTTGTATTTTTCTGATCAATTTTCATGTATAAAGTTTTTCGATCCGATATACGGATTAAAAGATATTGATTTTACAAGTTTAATCAATTTTAAAACATTTTCTGAATTTCTTTTATTAAATAAATAAACCTTATCCAGAACAGGGGGTTGACCAGTCAAACTTGACCAGTGGGACCCACTGGTCAGCCTCACATGCAATTAAACATTTTAATTAAACCTAATTACAGCGGGTCCCACATGTCATAGGAACATTGCATTTCTATTTTAATTAAACTAATTAATTTTCAGGTGGGCCCTAGGTGTCACAGGGGGTTTAACTAACAGGTTTTATTTAGTTAATAAGGCATGGGGCCCAGCTGTCATACACATGGCGGTAGTTTAACAGGGGGCTTAGGCTTAACCGAATCATTAGCACTAATCCTAATCGGGCGGGCCCCGCGCGTCAGAGACACATGCCACGGGCCGGACTCGCCGGCGGCGAGCTGTGCCACGGCCGGTGAGCTAGCGCTCGCTAGGGGCCACCATTCCACGCGCCGTTTGAAGCTACGACTTCCTGGAGGCGAGGCGCAGCGAGTGGTGACGGTGGCTTCGGCGGAGACCCGCCGGAGCGCCCACGACGGCGAGCGCGGCGGCGGCCCGAGGGGGGTCGACGGCGACGACGCCCTACGGGGCCAAATTTAAGCGCGGGGAGGGGGGAAAACCATGGCGGGCTCACCGCGGAGCTCGTCTGCGGGCAGTGGAGGCACGGGGCGGCGTGTAGTCGTGGAATCAACGGCGACGCGCTCCGCGGCCGTGGATGGGGAAGACGGCACAGGCGGCGTGCTGGTGGCGTCTCGGGGTCAATTCGTCGCGCGAGGAGGCGAGGAGGTCCACGGCGGGGGCCTTGGACACGTCAGGGCGGACGGAGGGGCTCGTTGGCCGCGGTGGCACGGCGGCTCCGCCACGGCTCCGCCACGGCCGAGCTCGGTGAGGGCGCGGGGCGAGGTGGGGAGGGGCACAGGGGGGCTGTGGGGCGTTTAGGGTTAGGGTTGAGGGGCAGGGGGCGCCGTCCGCGACTTGTAGTCGCCGGGGGGGGGTCGTCGATGCCCGCCACGGGGATGGCCATCGCGGTGGCCTCGGTCGATGGCCGCCACGCCCCTGCTTCTCCCGTGTAGCGAGAGGAAGGGGGCAGTTCGGGTGGGGGTGGGCCTTTGGGCTAGATTCGGTCCAGGGGGAAGGGGAGGGGAGTTGGGCTTGGGCAGTAGATTAGGTTTGTTTCTTTTTATCTTGTTTTGTTTTTCTCTTTCTTTTCTTTTTATTTCCTTTGTATTTATTTTACTAATTTTGCATTTTAGTGAAATGTGTTAGATGACCCACAAATAACTTTACACTATAAGACAGTGCGACAAAAAATTTGGGTAACAACAAAAGTCATTTAATATTTTATTTAAATATAAAATGGTTTATATGAGGTTTTTGGCTATTGTTCATAATTGTTTCATTCATTTGATAGCACAATAAATACCCACGACCACATTGCCATGGTCCCATGATTATTTGAGATTTTATAAAATTGGTTCCAAGATTTTTGGAAAAGATTTTATTGTCACAATATTTTTAATATTCATCAACAGGCATTTATGGTTTGTTTGAATTTTATTTCAAATGGCTTGGACTTCAGTTGGCCAATGATGATCAAGGTCCATGGCTCATACTTGCTTGCAACAATATCAAAGGAGAATTTGAATTTGAACTGAACCAGTTGATCAATCAAAAGTTTTGAACAATAATGATGAACAGTAACAGTGATTACTGTTCACTGACAGTGAGGGTGTTACAACAGATTCCTCCAACAACAGCGGAGGGGAGGGAGAGAGGTACAGCGGGGCTGACGGCTTGGTCACGGGCTCCTCCGAAGTCGTCTGAGGGGGGACGATGCAGGGGCCTAAAACGCGAACGCTGATAAAATACGTACATATACAAATCTATACAATAAGCATTTGAGCACCTCCCAGAGATTTATCCGATGAAACACCAAACATGTAATCATCCTTTAGTAGTGGAGCACCCCCTTTCTTCTTCTTTTTTTGCCATAAACCCCCTTTCTTCTTGCTCATGTGATCATGTCATCTCACACACGCCATGTCGTATACGTGTGCACATAAAAAAACCCTTGTAATTTAAACAAAAATCTATATCAATGAAAAATCGCAGGCTCGTAAAAAAAATGGTCGGCATACGTTTTTTTTGAGGAACACAGTACAACTCTGACGCTCACATACACGAGTATACAATCACCCCTATGACGCACACCCTACCCCTATGAGCATCTTCGCAATACTGAACCGGTACATCATCTTGAAATTAACGAAGCCTTCACCTCGTCTTCGACGGGAACGTCTCTTTCCACTGAAAGCGCATCACCGGAAGCCCTGGAATAAATCCAGAAAAATGCGAACACCAATGTCAAATTTGGGATTTGAATTCTAGTGGGCTGGGGATACAACCATCCATCTAACCAACTCAACTACAGGTTGATTCACGGTCGGCATACGTTGAGTCCGACTAGTTTGTTGGACTGATGAGTCGGTGGAGGCAAAACGTTTACTTGAGCTAAACTTGTACACAATCCAGAAGTAGTAGACCGCCGACTGGGAAACACACGTGATGCTGCAGCAGCTGACCCGAAGTCTCGGTAGAAAAACGCACGCAGATCCAATCTTAACGGTCGACGTTGTAAAAAAAATTGAAAAACTTGGACGTTCGACGCAACGTGTCTCGAAACTAGTCGTTGGACCGCCTCCCAGCAAGTCGTGTGATCACCACCAGCCCGAAGGGTTCAACTTTGCGCGGCGCCGTCCGCACGAAGATGCCCAGCCCACACCTACGCTCTCACAACCTGGTCACCGCGTCGCCGCCCATGACGACAGCCTCAGACTTGGGCGTTACAGCTGTTGCCTTCCTTCACCGACCTTTTAAAAAAAAAACCGCCCTCCCGATCTATAAATACCCGCCTCCTCCCTCCACCCCAATTCACAACTCCATAGCCTCCTCCCCACCAGTCTCCCCACACAAGCATTCGCTTCCTTCCCGTCGCCTCCTCTCCACTCCAACTTTCAGCCAAGCCTTTCGCAATCAACAAGAACATCCAGATGGCTCGCTTCGCCGTGGTCTCCGCCATCGTCGCGCTCCTCGCCGTCACCGTGGCTGCACAGGGCCCCATGCCTGCGCCCAGGATGGCCCCGCTTCCCGCGCCCCCGGCGAAGGCCCCCGCGCCGGTCGCCACCCCTCCGACCGCCGCGTCGCCGTCCCCGATGGCCTCTCCCCCGGCTCCGACCACCGACGCGCCGACCGACGCTCCCTCCGCGATGACGCCCTCCGCCGTCTCCGCCACGCCCGCCGGCGCCCCCGCCGGCACCCCCGCCAGCTCCGCCGTGTACTCCTCCGCCGCCAGCTTCGTCGCCGTCGCCGGCGCGGTCGCCGCCGCCGCCATCGTGTTCTAGAGCGAGGATCGTGGAACTGTTGTTCGATCGACCGCCGCCGCGCGGCTCTGCTCCTGTCCTTCACCGTTGTTCATAGGACGAGATTCTTTTTTTTGTTTTTGATTCCCTTACTTGAGGGCGAGTGAGTTATACTGTACTCGTATAGTCGTATGTGACAGCGCCATGTTGGGCTTTACATGCGCGAGATTATCATCATCATGAATACAATTCTTTCATTTGTTACTACCCGATTGATCTCCGCTACTACTGGATGTTTTCGTATGTTCCAGCAGTTCGCTCTGCTATGGCCTGTGGCTGTGGATATTAAAACTACAGCTGCAAAAATTGCCATGAAATTATTCTGCCTCGTTATTCTACTGCATGCTCTGTTCAAAATTGCCATGAATTTCCTCAAAACAAAAGAACATGCCATGAAAATTATATTCTGCCTCGTTATTATACTGCGTGGATTGTGAAAACATACGGAGGCAACGGTAAACAGATGTGGAATGCCGTTGCGTTCTCGATCTAGACGGGGGGAAGACCGAAGCCATGTGTAGAGAGCTGTTTCTTTCTCGATCGGCGCAGGCGAGGGCACATGGTCGCACGCGCCGTTGCCTGGCTGCTTTTGTTTTTCATCGTCTTTCATCTTATCTTTGCCTTCCTGTTGCCATGTAACCTGTTTTGGTCCGCGCGCTTCAGCTGTAAGCTAGCTGGACATTGCTCAACTCGAGCAACCAAAACTCGCTTTCGATTCAGTCCATTTGGGAAACGAAATTGCTGTGCGTACGACGTTTCATCGTCCGATAACTGTACGATGCTTTCCTCCTTCTCCCAGCGTTCAGCCGGACCGAGCACAGCATCCCATGATTTGAGCCTTCGCTGAGATCAACTGCACAGCTACCCACAGTAGCGAGCTTAATCGCAAAGGCTGCCTTCGCTATTATCATAACTTGCCTCCATACAAATTAAGTCCCATGGATCTCACGTTCATGAAATCTTCTGACATATGGCTAAAATACTAGCAATGACAGAATAGCTGAAAGAAGTTAGAACACTCTGTTAGTCTGTCCAAGCTAGAAATTACGCTGAGTATGCGCCTGCGCGAACACAAAACAGGCGCGTTGAACGTCCGTATGGCGTTTGCCGACACTTCCGCGCGTCCACACCGAGCCCATTAGGCACCAGCGGTGACGTCTTTTTATAAAACGACCCCATGGGCACCGTCGCTATCCACGCGCCCCACTAGATTCACTTCCTTCCCTGGCGCAAACAAAGCGCCACCAGAGCGCGTCACTCCCTCGGCAGCGCCGCCACCGCCCCCGACTTTCGGATCCGATTCCAGTAGTCGACGCCGCAGGGGAGGGGAGCACCCGGATCAACGTGACAGTGCAGTAGTGCCGACACAAAAGCATCGAGGCGCCGCCGCCGCTTGCGCTCTCCCGCGACGCACTGTCAGCCGTGACGCACCACCGCCGCCGCCGCCAGTACGCGCCACATCGAGGCGCCGTCGCCGCCTGCGCGCTCCCGCGACGCACTCGTTAGCGGCGACGCGCCACCGCCGCTGCCCGCAGTACACGCCACATCGAGGCGCCGCCGCCGCCGCCTGAGCGCTCCCGCGACGCACTTGTCAGCCGCGACTCGCCACCGCCGCCGCCCCCAGTACACGCCACATCGAGGCGCCGCCGCCGCCGCCTGTGCGCTCCCGCGACGCACTCGTCAGCCGCGACGCGCCACCGCCGCCGCCCCCAGTACACGCCACATCGAGGCGCCGCCGCCGCCGCCGCCTGTGCGCTCCCGCGACGAGCCACCGCCGCCGCCCCCAGTACACGCCACATCGAGGCGCCGCCGCCGCCGCCGCCTGTGCGCTCCCGCGACGCACTCGTCAGCCGCGACGCGCCACCGCCGCCGCCCCCAGTACACGCCACATCGAGGCGCCGCCGCCGTCTGTGCGCTCCCGCGACGCACTCGTCAGCCGCGACGCGCCACCGCCGCCGCCCCCAGTACACGCCACATCGAGGCGCCGCCGCCGCCGCCTGTGCGCTCCCGCGACGCGCCATCGCCGCCGCCCCCAGTGCGCGCCACCTCCCCCCAGTGGGCGCCACCGCCACCACCCCCTAAGTACGCGCCGCAATGGGCGCCGCCGCCGGGTCCCGACTGAGCTGCACGGAGGGGTGCGCGCAAGGCCGAGCATGCGGCTGCAGTGGCGCGGTACCACGCGGACTTTCCGTGGGCGCCGCTGCCGTTCATCAGCCTCGATAGCGACGATGACATGATCTAGACAGCGGTCATGTAGGGCGGCGCGGCGAGCACGTCAAAGGCATGGCTGGCGACTGCATCTCTTTCGTTTAGTTATTTCTTAGTTTTAATCTTCCGTTTTAATTAGTATAATGTGAATTTTGAACTTGTTTAATTAAGGTTTTAGATTTGATTAAATGTCAAATCCGCGCGTCATTTTTTGTGTTGCGTCGATGCGTTGGGCGACCGCGCGAAAGTTGGACAAAAATCGAACATACGAGCGGACGCACCCGACCCAGATGGACAAAAATCAAACTAATTCGGCATTCGTTTGCGCCAACGCGTTGAAGTTGCTCTAAATCTCCTTTGTAAAAAAATACGTACTACTCCGTATTATGTTATTATGCAAGTGAAGCCTAGCAGAACAGAAGAGGCATGAAGCAGTTTCAGCTCGGTTGCCCCTGCGTGCGTGAAGGGTAGCTGCCACATGCATGGATCGTACGAAGATCGGACGCAGATTGTCGTACTTATAGCAGCGGCCAAAATCTGCAAATATGTAGTAATAAATGGATAAAACACGCTTTCGCTTTATTAGTGTACGAAAGCAAATCGATTTCTGCGCGTCTGCGATGTAATCAGTTGTGGGAAAGTTAATTTGGCCCGGTGGAATTTTCAGTGTCCAGGGGTGCTTATCTCTGTGTAGAGGATTGGGAATTTGTTGGAGCTCAAAAGAAATACTCCGTGAATATATATTTGGCGATGTCATAAGAAGATTTGTTGGATGTCATAAGAAATACTCCCTCCGTTTCTTTTTACTTCGCATATAAGGTTTGGTCAAAGTCAATCTTCATAAAGTTTGACCAAGTTTATATTAAAAAATATTAATATTTATAATATCAAAGTTATATAATATGAAAATTAATTTCATGATGAATCTAATAATAATTGTTTCATATTGTGGACGTTGATAGATTTTTCTATATAGTTGGTCAAACTTTATGAAGGTTGACTTTGACCAATCCTTATATGCGAAGTAAAAAGAAACGGAGGGAGTACTTCCCATCACAAGGAGTATTTGTTTTCTGATTTATAATGCCTGATTTATAATGCCATCCCGTGGTAGTAGTTCAACATTTTTTTTTCAAAGAATGCATATGCCAGTTTTTTGTGGGAAGCAAGCCTATACCAAGCTGTGTGTTGACATTTCAAAGGTTATTAAAGCCTTCAACATGCCCATTACACCTAAACCACCCGAAAACCCCCAAGGACAATCCACACTAGCTAGACCATCTAAGAGCAACTTTAGCGTTGCGCTAAATAATGAGACATCATATTTTGTTTGTGGGTCACCATAAATAAAAATTGTACATCAAATCACGTGCGGCAGAACAAATGTGCTAAATGGAATAAAATATATACACATTTTAAATTTAAAGTCTTGCGTGAAATACAGAAGGCAAGAACTTTGCCAGAGCAACTAAAATATGGGAAATTACAACCTAATCTACATCACTGGAGATCGCCGGGAGTCGCCTGGGTAGTAGATACGACATCTACGCACTAGATAGGCTAGAAGCGGGTGCACACCGCGTTATACTCGCCAAGGCGAAGTCATACGCCATCTAAGCCTCGATGAGCCGCTCGGCCGTGAGGTTCTATCGCCGGATGACGACTTCGATGGCGGCCTGTCGTACATCATCCGCCACCGCCACGTGAAGCGCAATGGTGTACGGTGTCAGGTATCGTCGGAGCTGGAGGTACCGCTCGAACGGTTCGTCGAGGGCTTCGTTGCCGGTGCGGAAGAAGATAATCGCCAACATGCGAGAGGTAGAGGGCTGCCAACCACCTCCGCAGGCGGTCACGTGATGTCCGAGACCTCCTCTCCCACGAGACGCCATGGAATTCCTCGTCATAGTTGCGTAGTCTACGCCGCGGAGAAAAAAAAATGCGGCGGCAACGACGGAGGTGGGTGGGGGGGGAGGGGTGGATGAGAGACGGTAACCCTAAATGCCCCCTACACCATAAATATAGCGCTCAGGAGGAAATTTGTGGGCCGACCACCAAATCTTTTACAGGCCAGGAAAAATATTGTGGTTCAGTTCTGGCCGAAAAAACCCCCCGTCCGCCCAAAAACTCTCTCTCTCTCTCTCTCTCTATATGTAGTGAAGCTATTCATCACCCAGAGTACAGAATAATTTATTCTTCACCCGAGGTAATTTTACGAACATTTCATAAAAAATTACATTTGTAATACAAATAGTTACATTAATATGAATTCACTACATAAATTTTGACATAAAAAATTAAAAATATAGTTCATAAGATCAAAAAAATTACATTTTATGTATATTTTACCCCATTATTTTTACGTTTGTAATTTTACGTTACATAAAATATATTTTATGTTGATTATCTTTGTTTACGTTTTCTTTTTACGTATGAAATAAGATCAAATTTACGAAATGTAAAATTATGGTGTATTAATGTCAAATCAGAAGGGGGTGAAGAATAACTATTCCTCACCCAAGGTGACGAATAGTCTATCCTTATATATACATATACGGACCAACGGCAGGGTGTCGCAACTGGTAGAGTTTCTCTAAGGTGGATGGTTGGATTATGCCCAATTATTTTGAACTTCAGTTATTTTGTATCTCACTAGCTAGCCGGTGCCCTTTGCCCCTAAAGAGCCCTAATAAAGATCCTAATAGGGAAAGAACATTCCCTCCTCAATGCCCCTAGGGCAAATGGCGATGCTCCATCAAGTAAATGATACCATTCGTCCTACCCATCGAGGACTTTACAACCACATTATTTACCTAACCCATTCACCCCTTCTTCCTCACAAAATGTTGGAGGATTGTTGTTGTCACAGTGTTGCCCACGGATAGAATAGCCATGCTGCAATGGAAAAAACTCGAATTGCCATATTATGCACGGAAAGAACTGCCAATGTATATATACTAGTTGATATCCTGAGCGTTGCCGCGAGAATTGGCTGCAATATGGAGTGTTTTGATGAAATTTAATTGTATGAACATGAGTATTTGAAGTGATGGTATATTCGATATGTTTTGGTCACATATATGTGCACTAAATTATCGATAGGGAGATCAAAAAAGCTGGGGAAAGTGTGGGACAATAAACTTATGTATGAAAGACATATGCATGCATGCAATTAATTACTAAAACTTAATGGCATGATGAGGTGGCGTAGTGCATGTCCATCTAAAATAGTTAGTGGGTGCTACGGATAATGCTAACGTAGACCGAGCTACACGTAGCCCTTTAGTTTAAATAAGTCATAAAATATATTTTATATTATTCAAAAAGCATTGATTTTTTTATGAATATATATACATGTATATGACATATGTGCAAATTTTCATACCATTATATTTTCACATGTGACGTATGAAAAATAGACAAATATTTGATTTTAAATGGGCCTTTTTGTTGTTGGTTTTGGGCTGAATTTTTTTTTGTGCAGACTTCATATTACAATATTTTCAAGCTAAATTTGACATTTCATACGGAATACATATTAGATTTTTTTTCAGATTTTTTCAGAACTTTTAAATATGTTTTACGATTTTTTTAAAATAAAGGGCTACGTGTAGCTCGGCCTCCAAAAATTCGCACTCGTGGGTGCTAACTATTTAGATATAGACGATTAGAAAATGGCAAATGTTGTAGCAAAAAAAAATTCATGACATAGAAGGAGAGATAATTCATCTTTCAAATATCTAAGTCTTGACCAAGAACTACTGTCTAAGTTACAACCTTGAATTATCAAAACCAATCAAGTTTCAACTCATCCATCTCCTCAAATACGTTTTGATGAGTTGAAGTGGTTTTCACCAATTTACCTACAAAATTGAAAGTGTCCAAAAAAATTATACTAAACCAAGATCATGATGATGATTATTCTCCAAAAGTTTCCAACTTTTAATTCAAACGGATTAAAAACTACAAGAAAGATACGAATTTACTCCTTCTTTGTTATATTTGATCCAAAATTAAAGTGCCCAGATTTAATCACATGTACAAATTCAATACTACAATGGTGACCATTTTGACAAAGCTTAAAATTCATATCCATCCTTTTTTGATCAAAATTTGACAAAAAAATGCAATTATAAAATTTTGTTTTGTAAATATTCACTACCATGCATGGTGACCATTCTGGAAAATAAAATGTTACCAAACCGGTTAAGACACAAGGAAAATTAATATTGAGCCACTTTTTGATCAACACTTGACCCAAAAATGAAGGTGTCTAGAAAAACTTATGTAAGATCAACACTACCACGTTGTTAAATCTGGTTATTTATTTATTGCAAAAAAATCATATTCGGAAAATACCTGGTGTTGTGGCCGCTGACTAGTGCTCACTGGGCTGTCAAGTGGTCAAAACCATTTCAACTCAACAAATTTTAGTTTGAGGAACGGTCGAGGTTCAAGCTTGACTACTTTTTACATTTTATGATTGTAACTTAGACGATTTCAAAGTTCAGGGTTATTTTCAGAGATTTGTGACATTTAAGAGATTAAATATGGACATCGGGAGAGAAGGAAAAGCTGCCTACATGTTTAAGTAGGTATTACCATACTTCAACATAGAAGTTTGCACATCATCATGGATTGTTGCGCTCAAATTAATTTATGACTTTGTGGTAGAGAGAATTGTCATGTAGTAATGGAGACAATTTCCCACAGGTTCAAAAGTTGCTAACACATATTTTTAGTAATTGTCATGCTAGATTACAGGAAAATGCCATGCTGCACACAAAAGTTTTCGTGCTCACACAAAAAATTCCATATGAATGAGATGAAGGAGAGGTAAGGAAAATTGCCATGCTTCTGATGTGCGAATCTTGTTCGCTCAAAAAAGAAATAGACTGAAATTTTCATATTTCATCTTGGACAATGGATGTAGCGAACATCGCGTTCACGGGAATCGACAAGCTGTCAAAATGTTGAGATTCTCGCTTTTAGCAAAGCGACGCTCGCGCTTGGCTCGCTTACAACTTTTCTGTCCAGGCCCAGCAGGCTCCTACAACTAGCGAGCATAGCACATCTACTACACACAAATATTTTTTATTAGATACGATCTCACGTTCTAAGGATTGTGTTACTACGTTATCGAGTTATCGCATTGCTGAACTATATGTCACAACCCCAAGTTAGGTATGTGCTAGGGTAAGCTTAGGCCTTTGCATCATGTTAAAATTTCAAAAGAAATTCAAAAATGGGGAAAAGAAAAGCCCTGAGAATTTAATTCAAAAGACCAGATAAAAATTTCTTCCAAAAATTACTCTGGTATTTTTGAAAAGTCTTATAAATATGCATGATCACATATAAAGTGAAGTGGGTTCCACTACATGCACCAAGATTTTTCAAATATTCCAAATAGAGCTTGGAAATTAATTAAATAGCCTATTTGAATTGAAATTCAAATTATTTGAATTTCAAAAATCTCCAAAACTTGTGAGTGGTTATCTATATATATTATAAGCCCACATAAAAGTTTTAAAGGTTTTATAAAATGCCTTGCTATTTTATTGGGGCAAAACAAATAACAGAAAAGGAAAACAGAAACAAAAACACAGAGAAAAAGAAAAAGGAAAGCTAGCCCACCCCTACAGGCCTCGGGCCCAACTAACCCCCCCGGCCCAAGCCCACCCGGGGGCTTGTCGTCTTCCCCGCGCGTGGCAAGCAGCTCGGTGGCTGCCATGCCGACGCCGGCGAGGGCCACGTCCCCCCTGGACCTTCCCCCTGCTTCTATTCGCGCCACGCAGCTCGCCCGGAAGCCCCCGCACCCTCTCCCCCTCTCGGAGCTCGCTTCCCTCCTCTCCCTCTCGCGAATTCGAACGCCGTCAGAGAGCTCGCCGGAGCGCAGCGCCGTGAACACCCGTGGCCAACGGCCTCCATCCGCCCCGCCGTGGTGCCCAGAAGAACCGCCGTCGACGGCTACGTCTTCCCGCGCAGCCAATCGAGCCGAGGAGCTCCGTATTCGACGCCATCATCGCTGTCGTCCGCTGCAAGCCGCCGGCCGCCGTGGTTGTTTGCGCCGCCGTCCCGCTTCCTCCGGCCTCCCCGACCCCTCCATCGCGCTCGGGGTGAGCTTCTACACCTTTCCCCCATGTCCGCGCTCCTCCCCGTGCCCCAAATCGCCATGCCCGTCGAGCCGAGCTCCGGCTGCCGCCGCACCTCGACGCCGGCGAGGCTCCGACCATCTTTGGGCCCTTCCGTGTGCACCAAGTGATGCGGACGTGCACGGGCATCCTTTTGGTGCCCTCCCCGCGCCAAATGGTGGCCGGGAGCTCAACTCCGGCGAGCCACCGCCGTCTGTTGAGGCCACCGGCGACTAGCCGGAGAGATTAACCTAACCCCACCCCTAATCACCCCCTAAGCTAACCCTACACCCACTGACAGTGGGCCCCCAGATCCCCCTAACCCCTCTCTGTAAATTAAACAGAGAGGATTAAACCCCTCTCCCACTGACAAGCCGACCCCACATGTCAGCCCCCCTGTGACATCAGCACTGCGTCATGCTGACGCATTAAATAGAAAAACAGATTAAAAGAATTCCAGAAAAATCCAGAAATTTCTTAAAACTTCAATAAATCATAGAAAATTCATATTAACTCCAAATTGGACAAATAATATGTCTAAAATTATCAGAAAAATACAAGAATTCTGAATATGCAACTTGTTTCTATGTTTGACCATTTTAAAATGGGTGAACAGTAGCAAACATGCATATGGATCCTTTTCAAATTCAAATTTGGAGTGAATTTGCAAATGACTTTGCAACACACTTATTTTAGATGGATTCATCCACACATCAGAGGTTTTACCTCAACTATACAACATAACTTCATGCTCATACTTTTCAAATAAACATTCATGCATTCAAATGCATTTGAAATTCATCGATAAATAAAATGGAGTTTGAATTTGCAATACAATTGCAATATACTCCTTTTAAATAGAATTGTCCACACAATGCAACCATGAACATCACCATTACAATCTTATTCATGTGATTGTGCATTGTACATTATGTTGATCCTATGATTGTCATGTTGCTGATAGAAGTGGAGCCGGAACCCGAGATCACCCCCTTCGTTGAAGACCCCGTGGCTGAACCTCGTCAGCAAGGCAAGCAAACCCCCATTGATCATGTCGATAAAATCCCAATTCCCTCTCATGTCTCGCTTATGCATTGTATAGGATGATTACCATGCTACGTTTCTACCGCATAGATGAACCCATTCCTTTGCATGACCTATCATTTGTCACAGTAGTAAGCAAACCACAATCCTAGCAAATGTAGGAGTTGGTTGATATCATGTGACCCCTGCAACTGTTACTGCTTATTGCATGCTTAGAGTTACAATGAGGTTATTCTTTTGTGAGTCGGGATTGTAGTGATCATGTTGTTGATGGTGGAAATGTGTTGGTGAATCTACCCTAATACAAGGTGAACGATGAGAGGTTGTGTAGGAGTACACAGTGGGTTGTCTCGTTGAACACCGCCTTAAGTCCGAGTTCTTGTGTGGTGATCCAAGAAGAAGTGTGCAACCACACATTGGGCTCACTGACCCCTCTCGACCTAGTACCTCACCCCATTCGAACCCCAGGAGTCGCATTAGTTCGGAGTTCTGGTAGGGCTGTGGCACGGTCTGTGAAGTGTATGAACGGCTTTTCAAGACCGGCTTGGGACCCTGCACACATCGTTTGAGGCTGTACTGGAACCTCGGCCGGACTTCCATACGGATCCTCCTTAGATAGGCGACTCTCTGGACTAGAACGGAGCTGTGGGAGAAGTGTTGTGGTGGCATCCTCGCTGTCACCTCTTGAACGGTGACACGCAAAAGGAGGTAACTGATGATACGTGTGTGTAGCGGTACACCCCTGCAGGGTTAACAAAACTATTCGAATAGCCGCGTCCGCGAGGACTGCTTGGAAAGCTTAGCTTGATTATTAGACAACTTGAACTGGATACTTCTAAAATACACCAAGATAAGTGTGAGTGCTATGGCGTGCTTTCTCGTGGGGAAGTCGAGGAAGACACCATAGTGGTGTAATTGGTTGGAGATGTAGTGGACTCGTGTACGCTTCTTACCTCAAGTCTGGTACTCGTAGTTCAGGACTAGCCAAGTCAAAGCTGGCACTTCTGCAATTAAACCCCACCTTCCTTTACCTTGATACCTGTGCATGAGTAGTATAGCTCCTACGTAAGTCTTGCTGAGTACGACTTTGTACTCACGTTTGCTTAATCTATGTTTTAGATGAACCCACCGACCCCGATGGTGGCTTCTACCTGAAGCTCGAAGAATGAAGACTCAGACCAAGACCAAGCTATTGTAGTCCCAGTCAGACGATTGTTCCCTCGTGGAAGGGCTTGTTTATAGATAAGGCTTCTCTAAGCCATTTGTTAAACTTGTCTGTACTCAGACCTACTTTGCTTCCGCATGTTTGATGTAATGTTGGATCACAGACTTGTGATCTCTGTGTGCACTCTGTAAGAGTTATCAATAAAGTTGTATACTTTGTAGAGAATTGCAATGATACCGGCTGTTCATACTGGACATGTGTGCTGCGTGTATGATTATAACATGCATGTCGTAGTATGGATTTTCGAGACCTTAGTTGTGATCTGGTTGGCGGTCTTTTATACACCAAGTGGCCCTTGGATGTGCGCAGCTTGGGGCATCGCGATGCGATTGTTCGTGACTCTGTCACGTGCACACTTTGATGTATGACCGAGCCCGCCCTAGACCCCGACTAAGTGATCGGGCTGGAGTAAGTCTATGTAAGGGTTATAATACAATCGATAGTATGGTTGAGGCGACTTGTCTATGAGTATGGGAGTTCACCACCCATATCATTTAGACTTGTGTGCGGACGATGAGGACCCATTTCAGTTGATCATCCGGCCTGGATGGGATGCCCCTCACGTTCGATGCTTTCCGAGAACGTTTGCATACGCTAACCCCAGGTCCCGACAGACTTGGTATCAGAGCAGGACTGACTGTAGGATTATCAGCCTTGGCCGAAGTCGAGTCTAGCTTGTTATAGTTATATAGTTACTCTGGGTATATAAGGGAACAACGTAAGGCTTATTTTTCTCCTTACCCTCATCGATCTGAGTTCTGAGTCACCCTTATCTTTTCTACGGGATGATAGGACTAGGTTCATCTATGTCTGACTAGAATATCTCGTTGTTTGCCTCCTTATAGCCGTAGGCTTGTTGTGGTTGTCCAGAGTCTCTGTGTTTTGAATTCCTTGAAGAAGTTCTGTCCAATTTCTTCGAGATTGTTTCATTTTCCATCCTAGTGTAGCCGTTATGCTGCCGGATTTGTTCCGTGTTTCTTTGAGTCATTGCGTTCGCATTATTATCTTTTCCGCCTAAATCATATCCTTTTATCCTTGCCTCCATCGTACAACCTGTTCTGATTGTTGATTTTTATCACACATGATGTCAGGTGGAACTCGTAGTGTTGTTCTTCGGAATCGAGACCGTGATCGGAATCGAAATGATGATGAACCTCCACCACCGCCTTCTGCGGCGGAAATCGTGATGGAAGCTGAGTGGAATAGACGTGATCAAACACGCCTTTTGGAGCTCATCGAGCAGAATACCGCCCACCATCGTAATGTGGTGGTCAATATTCATGACTTCATCTTCCTCAAGCCACCGGTATTCCGATGTTCTTCTGAGCCCCTTGAAGCTGATGATTGGCTCCGTTCCATCGAGCGTAAGCTTGATACAGCACATGTTGCTCCCGATGACCGAGTTATTTTCGCGGTATACTTCTTGGAAGGTGCTGCTCTTCAGTGGTGGGAGAACTATGTTGCAATGCAGCCAGATGGTCACGTAGTGACTTGGCAAGAGTTCTGTGTTGCCTTACGAGGGTACCACATTCTGGATGAGTTGATGGAGCGCAAGAAGGAAGAGTTCTGAAATCTGAATCAAGGAGAGATGCCCATTCATGAGTATGTGAGGGAGTTCAACCGTCTTGCTCGTTATGCCCAAGATGAGATCACCACCGATGCTAGAAAGTAGGCAAGGTTCCGCAAGGGACTTAGCCCCATCCTTCGTCATGATCTCAACCTCCTTGAGTTTGCCACCTTTGAGGATTTAGTCAACAGATCCTTCAGAGCTGAGCATGGCAATGAAGTTTTTGAGAAGTCTCGCAAGCATGCTCTTGAGCTTGCCCCTTCTTCCAGTTCACACCCTCAGAAGCGCATGATCTGGATTCCTAACAGTTTGTTTCCCCAAAACAACCCACCGAGGCCATCCCTTGTGCCGCCTCGTCCACCAGCTCCACCAAACAATCCAGCTTCCCGCACTATCTTTGGAGCCTGCTTCAGATGTGGCCAACCTGGTCACTACTCTCGTGAGTGCCCCGTCAATCAGAATGCTCCAGCCCATGCCAAAGGGAACCCCACTGTTCGTGCCAAACCACCCCCGAAGGTTTCCACCGCCAAGCCTTTCACTTCCGCAAATCTTGGACGTGTGAACCAAATCTCAGCTGAGGAAACTGATGGTACTTCTGACGTCATTCTTGGTACGCTCCTAGTCAATTTTGTTCCCACTTCTGTCCTTTTCGATCCAGGAGCATCTCACTCATTCATGTCCGAGAGTTATGCACTTCGACATGAGATATCCTTTGATGAAATGTTCACCCCAATGATCATTCAAACTCCTGGTTCCAAGTGGCAAACTAATAGAGTAAGCCATGGTAATCAAATTGCAATTGAGGGTTTAGTATTCCTTGCTTCACTCATAGCCCTCAAGTCTTCAGACATTGATGTCATCCTTGGTATGGATTGGTTATCAAGACAACATGCTTTTCTTGATTGTAAAGCCAAGTCAATTAGACTTACACATCCTTCAGGCCAGACAATAGATTACTCCTCACCAAGAACAAGGACCCAGGTGCATTCTTTGAATGTGCTTCCCCTTCCCGACCTTGAAAACGTTCCGGTGGTTCGTGACTTCCCGGATGTCTTTCCTGAAGAGCTGTCGGGAATGCCACCCGACAGATGTGTAGAATTCATTGTAGATCTTGCCCCAGGAACCGCACTAATTTCTAGACGCCCATACAAAATGGCCCCACGTGAGTTAGCTCAGCTTAAAATCCAACTTGAAGCTTTGTTGGAAAGAGGCTTCATCCGCCCTAGCTCATCGCCATGGGGTTGCCCCGTTCTGTTCGTAACGAAGAAAGATTAAACGGAAAGGATCCGATGTTCGTAGACTATCACCCGCTAAATCTAGCGACGATAAAGAACAAGTACCCACTTCCCAGGATCATTGATCTTTATGATAAACTTGCTGGATCCTCTGTCTTCTCCAAGATGGATTTGAGATTAGGCTATCATCAAATCAAAATCCGAAACGAGGACATTCCCAAAACGGCTTTTACTACTCGTTATGGTCTTTACGAGTACACCGTCATGTCCTTTGATTTGACCAATGCCCCCGCCACTTTCTCACGCATGATGAATTCGATCTTCATGGAGTACCTAGATAAATTTGTTTTAGTTTATCTCGATGACATTCTCATCTACTCGAAGAACGAAAGAGAACATGCCGAACACCTAAGGCTGGTATTGATGAAACTTAGAGAGCATCGCATGTATGCTAAATTCTCCAAGTGTGAATTATGGCTACCAGAAGTGACCTACTTAGGCCACGTGATTTCTGCAAAAGGCATTGCTGTGAATCCCGAGAGAGTTTAGGCCGTCCTTGACTGGACTCCACCTGAATCGGTTAAGCAAGTTAGGAGTTTTCTTGGCCTAGCTAGCTATTGCCGTCGCTTCGTCGAGAACTTTTCTAAAGCTGCAAAGCCTCTTACTGAACTCCTCAAGAAAGATAAGAAATTCCTATGGACTCCCAAGTGCGAGGAAAGCTTTCAAGAGCTAAAAAGAAGATTGACTTCTGCACCCGTACTTGCACCTCCAGACACCAAAAAGGGTTTCGAGATCTTTTGTGACGCCTCACGGCAAGGGTTAGGATGCATACTTCTACAAGATAGACATGTGGTAGCTTATGCTTCACGCCAGTTGCGGCCACATGAAGAGAACTATCCTACCCATGACCTTGAACTCGCTGCCGTAGTTCATGCCCTAACAACTTGGCGACATTACCTCCTTCGTAATCGTTGTGAGATTTATTCTGACCACCAAAGCTTCAAATGCATTTTCACCCAGCCAGATCTTAATCTCAGGCAAAGACGCTAGATTCAGTTGATAAAAGATTACGACATAGGAATTTATTACACCCCAGGCAAAGCCAATGTCATGGCTGATGCACTAAGTCGTAAGTCGTATTATAACAACCTCATGTTACAACAATATCAACCACTTCTTCATGAGGAATTTCGAAAACTCAATCTCGAGATTGTTCCTCATGGCTATCTTTCTACCTTGGTGGCGAAGCCAACACTTGAGGATCAAATCATAGTTGCCCAAAGGCGTGCACGAGGTGTTCGCCGGATCAAGGAGAACATTGCTAGCGGAGTTGCTAAATGTTTCTCCACAGATAGCAAAGGAACGGTATTCTTTGGAAATCGTTTGGTAGTACCTAAGAATAGGGAACTAAGGCAACTCATCCTCAAGGAAGCCCATGACACACCCCTCTCGATTCATCCCGGTAGCACAAAAATGTACCAAGATCTACGCTAGAGATTTTGGTGGACTAGGATGAAGAGAGACATTGCTCAATTTGTTGCCGAATGTGATGTTTGTCGTCGCATTAAGGCAGAACATCAAAGACCTGCTGGTACACTTCGACCTTTGCCTATTCCCGAGTGGAAATGGGACAAAGTCGGTATGGACTTCATCACCAGCTTTCCAAAAACCCAGAAAGGAAACGATGCCATCTTCGTTGTCATAGATAGACTTTCCAAAGTTTCTCACTTCATTCCAGTTCGTGAGTCTATAACTTCTAGTCAGTTAGCAGACTTGTATGTCTCTAGAATTGTGTCTCTTCATGGTGTTCCTTTGGAAATCAATTCTGATCGTGGTAGCCTTTTCACCTTTAGATTTTGGGGAATCTTCCAACATGCTATGGGAACTCATCTCTCCTTTAGTACAGCTTTCCATCCTCAGTCTAGCGGTCAAGTCGAAAGGGTTAACCAAATTCTTGAAGACATGCTCAGAGCTTGTGTTATCTCATTCGGAAAGAATTGGGAGAAGTCTCTTCCATTCTCCAAATTTGATTATAACAATAGTTTTCAATCTAGCCTGAACATGGCTCCTTTTGAACTCCTATATGGACGACGATGTCGAACACCCCTAAACTGGTCAGAAACCGGTGAAAGACAATTCTTTGGACCGGATATGATCATGGATGCAGAAGAGCAAGTTCGCATTGTTCGTGATCAATTGAAAGCAGCCCAGTCTCGTCAGAAAAGCTACTATGATCGTCATCATAGGCAAGAAAGCTACAATCTGGATGAGAAGGCTTACCTTCGGGTTACTCCTCTGAAGGGAACCCAACGATTTGGTATCAAAGGCAAGTGGGCCCCACGTTACATCGGACCTTTCCGCATTCTTGCTAAACGTGGAGAAGTTGCCTACCAACTTGAACTACCCCCGCACCTTTTCCGAGTACATGATGTATCCCATGTGTCACAACTCAGGCGTTCCTTCAAGGACCCCATCCGCGAAGTCGACCATGAAACGCTTGATCTACAAGATGACCTTTCTTATCGAGAATACCCCGTTCGTATTCTTGATTCAGCAGAGCGTGTCACTCGTCGTCAGAAGATTAGGTTTCTAAAAGTGCAATGGTCACACCACTCTGAGAAAGAAGCCACGTGGGAAAGAGAAGACCGTCTCCGTGTCGAGTACCCCTCCTTCCTCCCGCAGACTTCTGAATCTCGGGACGAGATTCTTTTGAAAGGGGGCGAGTTTTCACAACCCCAAGTTAGGTATGTGCTAGGGTAAGCTTAGGCCTTTGCATCATGTTAAAAATTTCAAAAGAAATTCAAAAATGGGGAAAAGAAAAGCCGTGAGAATTTAATTCAAAAGGCCAGATAAAAATTTCTTCCAAAAATTCCTCTGGTATTTTTGAAAAGTCTTATAAATATGCATGATCACATATAAAGTGAAGTGGGTGCCACTGCATGCACCAAGATTTTTCAAATATTCCAAATAGGGCTTGGAAATTAAATAAATACCCTATTTGAATTGAAATTCAAATTATTTGAATTTCAAAAGTCTCCAAAACTTGTGAGTGGTTATCTATATATATTATAAGCCCACATAAAAGTTTTGAAGGTTTTATAAAATGCCTTGCTATTTTATTGGGGCAAAACAAATAACAGAAAAGGAAAACAGAAACAGAAACACAGAGAAAAAGAAAAAGGAAAGCTAGCCCACCCCTACAGGCCTCGGGCCCAACTAACCCCCCCGGCCCAAGCCCACCTGGGGGCTTGTCGTCTTCCCCGCGCGTGGCAAGCAGCTCGGGGGCTGCCATGCCGACGCCGGCGAGGGCCACGTCCCCCCTGGACCTTCCCCCTGCTTCTTTTCGCGCCACGCAGCTCGCCCAGAAGCCCCCGCACCTTCTCCCCCTCTCGGAGCTCGCTTCCCTCCTCTCCCTCTCGCGAATTCGCCGCCGTCAGAGAGCTCGCCGGAGCGCAGCGCCGTGAACACCCGTGGCCAACGGCCTCCATCTGCCCCGCCTTGGTGCCCAGAAGAACCGCCGTCGACGGCTACGTCTTCCCGCGCAGCCAATCGAGCCGAGGAGCTCCGTATTCGACGCCATCATCGCCGTCGTCCGCTGCAAGCCGCCGACCGCCGTAGTTGTTTGCGCCGCCGTCCCGCTTCCTCCGGCCTCCCCGACCCCTCCATCGCGCTCGGGGTGAGCTTCTACACCTTCCCCCCATGTCCGCGCTCCTCCCGTGCCCCAAATCGCCATGCCCGTCGAGCCGAGCTCCGGCTGCCGCCGCACCTCGACGCGGGCGAGGCTCCGGCCATCTTTGGGCCCTTCCGTGTGCACCAAGTGATGCGGACGTGCACGGGCATCCTTTTGGTGCCCTCCCCACGCCAAATGGTGGCCGGGAGCTCAACTCCGGCAAGCCACCGCCGTCTGTTGAGGCCACCGGCAACTAGCCGGAGAGATTAACCTAACCCCACCCCAAATCACCCCCTAAACTAACCCTACACCCACTGACAGTGGGCCCCCAGACCCCCCAGACCCCTCTCAGTTAATTATACAGAGAGGATTAAACCCCTCTCCCACTGACAAGCCGACCCCACATGTCAGCCCCCCCTGTGACATCAGCACTGCGTCATGCTGACGCATTAAACAGAAAAACAGATTAAAATAATTCCAGAAAAATCCAGAAATTGCTTAAAACTTCAATAAATCATAGAAAATTCATATTAACTCCAAATTGGACAAATAATATGTCTAAAATTATCAGAAAAATACAAGTATTTTGAATACGCAACTTGTTTCTATGTTTGACCATTTTAAAATAGGTGAACAGTAGCAAACATGCATATGGATCCTTTTCAAATTAAAATTTGGAGTGAATTTGCAAATGACTTTGTAACACACTTATTTTAGATGGATTCATCCACACATCAGAAGCTTTACCTCAACTATACAAAATCACTTCATGCTCATCCTTTTCAAATAAACATTCATGCATACAAATGCATTTGAAATTCATCGATAAATCAAATGGAGTTTGAATTTGCAATTCAATTGCAATATACTCCTTTTAAATAGAATTGTCCACACAATGCAACCATGAACATCACCATTACAATCTTATTCATGTGATTGTGCATTGTACATTATGTTGATCCTATGATTGTCATGTTGCTGATAGAAGTGGAGCCGGAACCCGAGATCACCCCCTTCGTTGAAGACCCCGTGGCTGAACCTCGTCAGCAAGGCAAGCAAACCCCCATTGATCATGTCGATAAAATCCCAATTCCCTCTCATGTCTCGCTTATGCATTGTATAGGATGATTTCCATGCTACGTTTCTACCGCATAGATGAACCCATTCCTTTGCATGACCTATCATTTGTCAAAGTAGTAAGCAAACCACAATCCTAGCAAATGTAGGAGTTGGTTGATATCATGTAACCCCTGCAACTGTTACTGCTTATTGCATGCTTAGAGTTACAATGAGGTTATTCTTTTGTGAGTCGGGATGGTAGTGATCATGTTGTTGATGGTGGAAATGTGTTGGTGAATCTACCCTAATACAAGGTGAACGATGAGAGGCTGTGTAGGAGTACACAGTGGGTTGTCTCGTTGAACACCGCCTTAAGTCCGAGTTCTTGTGTGGTGATCCAAGAAGAAGAGTACAACCACACATTGGGCTCACTGACCCCTCTCGACCTAGTACCTCACCCCATTCGAACCCCAGGAGTCGCATTAGTTCGGAGTTCTGGTAGGGATGTGGCACGGTCTGCGAAGTGGATGAACGGCTTTTCAAGACCGGCTTGGGACCCTGCACACATCGTTTGAGGCTGTACTGGAACCTCGGCCGGACTTCCATACGGATCCCCCTCAGATAGGCGACTCTCTGGACTAGAACGGAGCTGTGGGTGAAGTGTTGTGGTGGCATCCTCGTTGTCACCTCTTGAACGGTGACACACAAAAGGCGGTAACTGATGACACGTGTGTGTAGCGGTACACCCCTGCAGGGTTAACAAAACTATTCGAATAGCCGCATCCGTGGTTAAGGACTGCTTGGAAAGCTTAGCTTGATCATTAGACAACTTGAACTGGATACTTCTGAAATACACCAAGATAATTGTGAGTGCTATGGCGTGCTTTCTCGTGGGGAAGTCGATGAAGACACCATAGTGGTGTAATTGGTTGGAGATGTAGTGGACTCGTGTACGCTTCTTACCTCAAGTCTGGTACTCGTAGTTCAGGACTAGCCAAGTCAAAGCTGGCACTTCTGCAATTAAAACCCACCTTCCTTTACCTTGATACCTGTGCATGAGTAGTATAGCTCCTACGTAAGTCTTGCTGAGTACGACTTTGTACTCACGTTTGCTTAATCTATGTTTTAGATGAACCCACAGACCCCGATGGTGGCTTCTACCTGAAGCTCGAAGAATGAAGACTCAGACCAAGACCAAGCTAGTGTAGTCCCAGTCAGACGACTGTTCCCTCGTGGAAGGGCTTGTTTATAGATAAGGCTTCTCTAAGCCATTTGTTAAACTTGTCTGTACTCAGACCTACTTTTCTTCCGCATGTTTGATGTAATGTTGGATCACAGACTTGTGATCTCTGTGTGCACTCTGTAAGAGTTATCAATAAAGTTGTATACTTTGTAGAGAATTTCAATGATACCTGCTGTTCATACTGGACATGTGTGTTGTGTGTATGATTATAACATGCATGTCTTAGTATGGGTTTTCGAGACCTTAGTTGTGATCTGGCTGGCGGTCTTTTATACACCAAGTGGCCCTTAGATTTGCGCAGCTTGGGGCATCGCGATGCGATTGTTCGTGACTCTGTCACGTGCACACTTTGATGTATGACCGAGCCCGCCCTAGACCCCGACTAAGTGATCGGGCTGGAGTAAGTCTATGTAAGGGTTATAATACAATCGATAGTATGGTTGAGGCAATTTGTCTATGAGTATGGGAGTTCACCACCCATATCATTTAGACTTGTGTGCGGACGATGAGGACCCATTTCAGTTGATCATTGTAAGGCCAGATATGCGGTACTGTTCCAGATCTAGGTGTTTCCACCCAGATCCGAGGACGAAGCACATATCGGTCCCACCGCGACATATGACAAAGCCATATGCCCCGGATTTCCAACATGATATCACAACATTACAGATACAAGGATACATCATCTCATACATTCGGCATACAACTGCCCTAATACAATACAACAGCGGAAGATACATGTCTGAGTACAGACTACAAGCAAATGCCTAGTGGCAATGAGAAAAACATCGATCCCATAACCACACGGGTCCAGGCCATCCGCCGAGATCCGCCTAACTAGTCGTCGTCGAGTCTCCACGTGAAACGTCGATCACCATACCTGTTGTCGATCAAGAACCCTGAAAATAGTTTGGGGGTAGTATCATGAGTACAGAAGTACTCGGCATCCAACTGTAGTGGTCAACTGACCCAGCAAGGACTTCATCACTCGTCATTCTAGGACAACTAGTAGTTTACGGTAAGAAAGGGGTAGGTGGTGAGGTTGCTGCCGCGCTAGCATTTATGAAGTGGCTAACGATCTAGAGAGTAAGGTAAGAAGCCAAACATTCGATGAGGAATCGCCTCCAACAAGTCTTGCTATCAACTACTACGCAAACATAACACCTATCCTATCCTTGTCCTCCTCTTCGCATCCCGACGAAGAAGAGGCAGTCAAGGCACACACACATGTTGATCAAGTTGTTAAGATTATCTCAGTTGTTGTTGTCTATGAACAAGGAGTAGGTCTCAAGTCGTCCATAACCGTGGACACGGCTTCTCGAAAAGATTTAACCCTGCAGGGGTGTACCAACTGCCCATTACGAGGCTCCGCACGCACGCCCATCTCTCTCAGTTGCTACCCATGATAGGCAACCATTTTATGATTTAGTCCCAAGAGATCCGGAACGACAGGTCCCTCTAACTAACAACGCACAAATCCGGGTGGCCCCCGGTGAGTCGACATCCAACTCAAAAGCCGGCCGCGCTCTCGAGTCGGCCTCTACCGTCTGGACGAGGTCGGGGTAACTAAACCAATACTGTGGATAGCCCTCGAGCTTCCAGGTTTGGACCAACAAAGGAACTCTGTCTCCGCTGGCCCGAGTTGTTTGAAAATCTGCGAGGTCGACACTCGCACACACACGTTTCGCAAAAGGTAAAACCAGCTTGGGCTACCACTAGAAATGTTTGAAGTTAGATAGGTAAGAAGAGGGGACCCCATAAAATCCCACACGCGGTTAGGAACGCTCAATCTTAAAACCAATACCCGGAACTCGGATCCTAGGTGACTCGAATGGAACAAAGCGTCGGGGCGGGATAGCCTAGACCTTCCATCTTTCGTCGAAATATAGTCAACATTATAATAATCATATCATCAACAACAATATAATAAGGTGATATCCCAAACCCAGGAGTAACAGGGTAACATCGTAGCATCCTAAGCATGCATACTAAGCAGGGGCTGAGCAACGAGCAATAGTAACATAGCAGTACATGGTTTGCTGGGAGGGGACATGGCTGTATCGGTTTAAAAGAGGTTGTAAACATGTGGTAGGATCAAACATCGAACCTAACCTAGACTAGCATGCAAACTGCTGGTTGAAATAGAATGGATCATAAGTAATGTATAGTCCTTGCCTGTTGATAAGTCGGGTTCCGAAGGTGTAGTCGATCGCAAGCTCGCATCGTCTCCGAAGGTACCCGTGGAAGCACACAAGACGATAAACACTGGAAAGCAATCAACGAGAAAGCACTCTATTACTACGGGGCAACACAAGATCAAGAAGACATCACACGACACGGCAACGCGATACGGATCTATCGTCGAGAACAGTTACTAACAATTTAAGTGGAGTACTCGTCACACACGACGATACCGCACGTTTACGGTGGTTCAAGTTGCTTAGCTACAGGTGATCAACCAACGGTTATTAACATGGCAACTCAAGAAAGCATGGCATATCACACAAACATGTCAAAAGGTGAAGCATAAAGGAAACTATATATGCTAGTCAATTTAAGTGAGGCACAACCTAAACATGGCATAACACTAAGTGCCACACGATGATTAAAGGATTTGGTACTGTTCTGCCCTAAACCATATTTTAGATTGGTTAACAACAGAAAACAATAGCACAAACACAAAGTACACGAAAAACTAAACAATTTACATATAAAGAACACCCCAAACGGAGTTACGGTTAAAAAGATACAAGCAAAACAAGCTATGCACACATGCTGTAAAAACAGGAGTAAATCTATATGCAAAAGTGCAGCAACATGACATAGCAATACATGGGCATGAAGTAGACATGATGCTTAACAATATGCAATTGGAATCACTCAAATCCGATAAACGGTCGCGACACACTCGTCGACCGAAGTTGCAACAAAATAACAGTTTCAGCAACAGCAGCACAATAACATCAGGATCACCACTTTGGAACAAGATCTAATACAGCTAAAGCACCCAAACATGGCAAGTTAAAGCATGGAAATGAATTACACATGATGCTTAACACATAGGAGAAAGAATCAATGCAATAGGCCTCATGGATTTGTTACAATCATCATGCAAAGTTGCAACAAAATAATAACAGCAGCACTTAACAGGAAAAACTAGCAGTTTAATGGCCTGATGCCCACTTTAGCACACAATTACACAATCAAGATGACCTCTGATGCAAATGCTCACAAAAGATAAAAGTTTCACCACATCAAGCACAACAAATTTCCTTTTGGGGCCAACGTCATACGAGCTACAGATCAACGGAAAAATACGGCGCAAAAATGGATCAGCAACAATAATAATAAAGGACTTAGCAGATTTTAGCAACAGGGAAAAAAAATAACAGAGAAAAAGAAAAAGGGGTGGCCTCACCCAAACGGGCCGGCCCACTGGCCTGGAGGCTGGGCTGGGCCACGGGGTGGCCAGCTGGGCCTTGGCTCCCCCAGCGAGCAGGGGCTCCTCCCGAGCGAGGAGAGCCAGGCAGCGGCGGCGCAGTGGTGCGGCACCCGCTGGCGAGGAGCGGCGAGCCGACTCGGCGGAGAGGCCGCAGGTGGGCGGAGGAAGGCAGGCGGCGGCCGGAGTCGGCCGGATCCGGCGCGGCGGCGAGCCTAGGGCGGCGGGGTCAACCTCCAGGGGCGCGCTCGGGCGGCCGGCGGCCTCCATGGCCATGGCGGCTGTACCTGTGAGAAGGAGAGGGAGAGGAGGGTGAGAGGGAGGAGGAGAAGAGGGAAAGGGGAGGGAGAGGGAGGCCGCGGGGAGACCTGGCCAGGGCGGCTCGGCGTGCGAGGCAGCGCCTCCACGGGCTGGAGCGGCAGGAGGTTGGAGGAGAGAGACGAGGTGGGCTACGTGGCGCGATCCGGTGCGTCCGATCGCGGGATCGAACGGTCCGAAAAATCTGGGATTTGGGAGGCAAAACTGGGCAAAGTGGAGGGGGGTGGCTGCAAATTTTGTGCTAGGGAAACCCTAGAAATGGGTGGGAGTGTGGTGGTCTTTATATAGCCCCGGTGGCTGGCAGTTTGCAAAAACATCCCCGGTATTTTCTCTCGCGCGCGCGGTGCTCACGTTTCTGACCGCCGGGGGTCCGCAGTACCTCTGATTCGGGTAAAACTTCGAACTGCGCGATCAGAGCGTCGAGCCAGAGGCGTTCACCTCGCACTGGAACCGTTCCGAGAACACTTTTCGGCGGACTATAAAAATATCCCATTTAATTATTAAACAAGGTTTTTCGCTCCGTTGGCTGCGGCTGGTCTCGTGCGGTTTTCGCGACGGTGATCGGGCGAAACCCGGTGTCGCAAAGGTCGAGTGTCAGGGTGGCAAGGGTCGGTCTCCGTCCGATACGAGATAAGAGAGGGAAAAATAATCGTTGATCGATAAATCGGGGATGCAAACACCGCAAACAAATCAGACAATCAAACAATTCACACCGAAAACAAAAAAATTTATTTTTGTGAAAACTGGGCTGTTACAATCATCCGGCCTGGATGGGATGCCCCTCACGTTAGATGCTTTCCGAGAACGTTCTGTGCTTGGCCTTGTCTGCTTAGACAAGTGGGTACGGTTCTCGGCTCTCCATATGATTGTGTTGTAGCGAGGCTTGCATACACTAACCCCGGGTCCCGACAGACTTGGTATCAGAGCAGGACTGACCGTAGGATTATCAGCCTTGGCCGAAGTCGTGTCTAGCTTGCTATAGTTATATAGTTACTCTGGGTATATAAGGGAACATCGTAAGGCTTCTTTTTCTCCTTACCCTCATCGATCTGAGTTCTGAGTCACCCTTATCTTTTCTACGGGATGATAGGACTAGGCTCATCTATGTCTTACTAGAATATCTCGTTGTTTGCCTCCTTATAGCCGTAGGATTGTTGTGGTTGTCCAGAGTCTCTGTGTTTTGAGTTCCTTGAAGAAGTTCTGTCCAATTTCTTCGAGATTGTTTCATTTTCCATCCCAGTGTAGCCGTTATGCTGCCGGATTTGTTCCGTGTTTCTTTGAGTCATTGCCTTCGCATTATTATATTTTCCGCCTAAATCATATCCTTTTATCCTTGCCTCCATCGTACAACCTGTTCTGATTGTTGATTTTTATCACACAGGATGTCAGGTGGAACTCGTAGTGTTGTTCTTCGGAATCGAGACCGTGATCGGAATCGAAATGATGATGAACCTCCACCACCGCCTTCTGCGGCGGAAATCATGATGGAAGCTGAGCGTAATAGACGTGATCAAACACGCCTTTTGGAGCTCATCGAGCAGAATACCGCCCACCATCGTAATGTGGTGGTCAGCATTCAGGACTTCATATTCCTCAAGCCACCGGTATTCCGATGTTCTTCTGAGCCCCTTGAAGCTGATGATTGGCTCCGTTCCATCGAGCGTAAGCTTGATACAACACATGTTGCTCCCGATGACCGAGTTATTTTCGCGGTATAATTCTTGGAAGGTGCTGCTCTTCAGTGGTGGGAGAACTATGTTGCAATGCAGCCAGATGGTCACGTAGTGACTTGGCAAGAGTTCTGTGTTGCCTTTCGAGGGTACCACATTCTGGATGAGTTGATGGAGCACAAGAAGGAAGAGTTCTGCAATCTGAAACAAGGAGAGATGCCCATTCATGAGTATGTGAGGGAGTTCAACCGTCTTGCTCGTTATGCCCAAGATGAGATCACCACCGATGCCAGAAAGTAGGCAAGGTTCCGCAAGGGACTTAGCCCCATCCTTCGTCATGATCTCAACCTCCTTGAGTTTGCCACCTTTGAGGATTTAGTCAACAGATCCTACAGAGCTGAGCATGGCAATGAAGTTTTTGAGAAGTCTCGCAAGCATGCTCTTGAGCTTGCCCCTTCTTCCAGTTCACGCCCTCAGAAGCGCATGATCTGGATTCCTAACAGTTTGTTTCCCCAAAACAACCCACCGAGGCCATCCCTTGTGCCGCCTCGTCCACCAGCTCCACCAAACAACCCAGCTCCCCGCACTATCTTTGGAGCCTGCTTCAGATGTGGCCAACCTGGTCACTACTCTCGTGAGTGTCCCGTCAATCAGAATGCTCCACCCCATGCCAAAGGGAACCCCACTGTTCGTGCCACACCACCCCCGAAGGTTTCCACCGCCAAGCCTTTCACTTCCGCAAATCTTGGACGTGTGAACCAAATCTCAGCTGAGGAAACTGATGGTACTTCTGACGTCATTCTTGGTACGCTCCCAGTCAATTTTGTTCCCACTTCTGTCCTTTTCGATCCAGGAGCATCTCACTCATTCATGTCGGAGAGTTATGCACTTCGACATGAGATATCCTTTGATGAAATGTTCACCCCAATGATCATTCAAACTCCTGGTTCCAAGTGGAAAACTAATAGAGTAAGCCATGGTAATCAAATTGCAATTGAGGGTTTAGTATTCCTTGCTTCACTCATAGCCCTCAAGTCTTCAGACATTGATGTCATCCTTGGTATGGATTGGTTATCAAGACAACATGCTTTTCTTGATTATAAAGCCAAGTCAATTAGACTTACACATCCTTCAGGCCAGACAATAGATTACTCCTCACCAAGAACAAGGACCCAGGTGCATTCTTTGAATGTGCTTCCCCTTCCCGACCTTGAAGATGTTCCGGTGGTTCGTGACTTCCCGGATGTCTTTCCTGAAGAGCTGCCGGGAATGCCACCCGACAGATGTGTAGAGTTCATTGTAGATCTTGCCCCAGGAACCGCACCAATTTCCAGACGCCCATACAAAATGGCCCCACGTGAGTTAGCTCAGCTTAAAATCCAACTTGAAGCTTTGTTGGAAAAAGGCTTCATCCGCCCTAGCTCATCGCCATGGGGTTGCCCCGTTCTGTTCGTAACGAAGAAAGATTGAACGGAAAGGATGTGCGTAGACTATCGCCCGCTAAATCTAGCGACGATAAAGAACAAGTACCCACTTCCCAGGATCAATGATCTTTATGATAAACTTGCTGGATCCTCTGTCTTCTCCAAGATGGATTTGAGATTAGGCTATCATCAAATAAAAATCCGAAACGAGGACATTCCCAAAACGGCTTTTACTACTCGTTATGGTGTTTACGAGTACACCGTCATGTCCTTTGGTTTGACCAATGCCCCCGCCACTTTCTCACGCATGATGAATTCGATCTTCATGGAGTACCTAGATAAATTTGTTGTAGTTTATCTCGATGACATTCTCATCTACTCGAAGAACGAAGGAGAACATGCCGAACACCTAAGGCTGGTATTGATGAAACTTAGAGAGCATCGCATGTATGCTAAATTCTCCAAGTGTGATATTTGGCTACCAGAAGTGACCTACTTAGGCCACGTGATTTATGCAAAAGGCATTGCTGTGAATCCCGAGAGAGTTCAGGCCGTCCTTGACTGGACTCCACCTGAATCGGTTAAGCAAGTTAGGAGTTTTCTTGGCCTAGCCAGCTATTGCCGTCGCTTCGTCGAGAACTTTTCTAAAGCTGCAAAGCCTCTTACTGAACTCCTCAAGAAAGATAATAAATTCCTATGGACTCCCAAGTGCGAGGAAAGCTTTCAAGAGCTAAAAAGAAGATTGACTTCTGCACCCGTACTTGCACCTCCAGACACCAAAAAGGATTTCGAGATCTTTTGTGACGCCTCACGGCAAGGGTTAGGATGCATACTTCTGCAAGATAGACATGTGGTAGCTTATGCTTCACGCCAGTTGCGGCCACATGAAGAGAACTATCCTACCCATGACCTTGAACTCGCTGCCGTAGTTCATACCCTAACAACTTGGCGACATTACCTCCTTGGTAATCGTTGTGAGATTTATTCCGACCACCAAAGCCTCAAATACATTTTCACCCAACCAGATCTTAATCTCAGGCAAAGACGCTGGATTGAGTTGATACAATATTACGACGTAGGAATTTCTTACACCCCAGGCAAAGCCAATGTCATGGCTGATGCACTAAGTCGTAAGTCGTATTGTAACAACCTCATGTTACAACAGTATCAACCACTTCTTCATGAGGAATTTCGAAAACTCAATCTCGAGATTGTTCCTCATGGCTATCTTTCTACCTTGGTGGCGAAACCAACACTTGAGGATCAAATCATAGTTGCCCAAAGGCGTGCACGAGGTGTTCGCCGGATCAAGGAGAACATTGCTAGCGGAGTTGCTAAATGTTTCTCCACAGATAGCAAAGGAACGGTATTCTTTAGAAATCGTTTGGTAGTACCTAAGAATAGGGAACTAAGGCAACTCATCCTCAAGGAAGCCCATGACACACCCCTCTCGATTCATCCCGGTAGCACAAAAATGTACCGAGATCTACGCCAGAGATTTTGGTGGACTAGGATGAAGAGAGACATTGCTCAATTTGTTGCCGAATGTGATGTTTGTCGTCGCATTAAAGCAGAACATCAAAGACCTGCTGGTACACTTCGACCTTTGCCTATTCCCGAGTGGAAATGGGACAAAGTCGGTATGGACTTCATCACCGGCTTTCCAAAAACCCAGAAAGGAAACGATGCCATCTTCGTTGTCATAGATAGACTTTCCAAAGTTGCTCACTTCCTTCCAGTTCGCGAGTCTATAACTGCTAGTCAGTTAGCAGACTTGTATGTCTCTAGAATTGTGTCTCTTCATGGTGTTCCTTTGGAAATCAATTCTGGTCGTGGTAGCCTTTTCACCTCTAGATTTTTGGGAAGCTTCCAACATGCTATGGGAACTCATCTCTCCTTTAGTACAGCTTTCCATCCTCAGTCTAGCGGTCAAGTCGAAAGGGTTAACCAAATTCTTGAAGACATGCTCAGAGCTTGTATTATGTCATTCAGAAAGAATTGGGAGAAGTCTCTTCCATTCTCCGAATTTGCTTATAACAATAGTTTTCAATCTAGCCTGAACATGGCTCATTTTGAACTCCTATATGGACGACGATGTCGAACACCCCTAAACTGGTAAGAAACCGGTGAAAGACAATTCTTTGGATCGGATATGATCATGGATGCAGAAGAGCAAGTTCGCATTGTTCGTGATCGATTGAAAGCAGCCCAGTCTCATCAGAAAAGCTACTATGATCGTCATCATAGGCAAGAAAGCTACAATCTGGATGAGAAGGCTTACCTTCGGGTTACTCCTCTGAAGGAAAGCCAACAATTCGGTATCAAAGACAAGTTGGCCCCACGTTACATCGGACCTTTCCGCATTCTTGCTAAACGTGGAGAAGTTGCCTACCAACTTGAACTACCCCCGCACCTTTTCCGAGTACATGATGTATTCCATGTGTCACAACTCAGGCGTTGCTTCAAGGACCCCATCCGCGAAGTCGACCATGAAACACTTGATCTACAAGATGACCTTTCTTATCGAGAATACCCCGTTCGTATTCTTGATTCAGCAGAGCGTGTCACTCGTCGTCAGAAGATTAGGTTTCTGAAAGTGCAATGGTCACACCACTCTGAGAAAGAATCCACGTGGGAAAGAGAAGACTGTCTCCGTGCCGAGTACCCCTCCTTCCTCCCGCAGACTTCTGAATCTCGGGACGAGATTCTTTTGAGTGGGGGCGAGTTGTCACAACCCCAAGTTAGGTATGTGCTAGGGTAAGCTTAGGCCTTTGCATCATGTTAAAAATTTCAAAAGAAATTCAAAAATGGGGAAAAGAAAAGCCGTGAGAATTTAATTCAAAAGGCCAGATAAAATTTTCTTCCAAAAATTTCTCTGGTATTTTTGAAAAGTCTTATAAATATCCATGATCACATATAAAGTGAAGTGGGTCCCACTGCATGCACCAAGATTTTTCAAATATTCCAAATAGGGCTTGGAAATTAAATAAATACCCTATTTGAATTGAAATTCAAATTATTTGAATTTCAAAAATCTCCAAAACTTGTGAGTGGTTATCTATATATATTATAAGCCCACATAAAAGTTTTGAAGGTTTTATAAAATGCCTTGCTATTTTATTGGGGCAAAACAAATAACAGAAAAGGAAAACTGAAACAAAAACACAGAGAAAAAGAAAAAGGAAAGCTAGCCCACCCCTACAGGCCTCGGGCCCAACTAACCCCCCCCGGCCCAAGCCCACCTGGGGGCTTGTCGTCTTCCCCACGCGTGGCAAGCAGCTCGGTGGCCACGTCCCCCTGGACCTCCCCTCTGCTTCTATTCGCGCCACGCAGCTCGCCCAGAAGCCCCCGCACCCTATCCCCCTCTCGGAGCTCGCTTCCCTCCTCTCCCTCTCGCGAATTTGCCGTCGTCAGAGAGCTCGCCGGAGCGCAGCGCCGTTAACACCCGGTGCCAACGGCCTCCACCTGCCCCGCCGTGGTGCCCAGAAGAACCGCCGTCGACGGCTACGTCTTCCCGCGCAGCCAATCGAGCCGAGGAGCTCCGTATTCGACGCCATCATCGCCGTTGTCCGCTGCAAGCCGCCGGCCGCCGTGGTTGTTTGCGCCGCCGTCCCGCTTCCTACGGCCTCCCCGACCCCTCCATCGCGCTCGGGGTGAGCTTCTACACCTTTCCCCCATGTTCGCGCTCCTCCCCGTGCCCCAAATCGCCATGCCCGTCGAGCCGAGCTCCGGCTGCCGCCGCACCTCGACGCCGGCGAGGCTCCGGCCATCTTTGGGCCCTTCCGTGTGCACCAAGTGATGCAGACGTGCACGGGCATCCTTTTGGTGCCCTCCCCGCGCCAAATGGTGGCCGGGAGCTCAACTTCGGCGAGCCACCGCCGTCAGTTGAGGCCACCGGCGACTAGCCCGAGAGATTAACCTAACCCCACCCCTAATCAGCCCCTAAGCTAACCCTACACCCACTGACAGTGGCCCCCCAGACCCCCTAACCCCTCTCTGTTAATTAAATAGAGAGGATTAAACCCCTCTCCCACTGACAAGCTGACCCCACATGTCAGCCCCCCCTGTGACATCAGCATTGCGTCATGCTGACGAATTAAACAGAAAAACAGATTAAAAGAATTCCAGAAAAAACCAGAAATTTCTTAAAACTTCAATAAATCATAGAAAATTCATATTAACTCCAAATTGGACAAATAATATGTCTAAAATTATCATAAAAATACAAGGATTCTGAATATGCAACTTGTTTCTATGTTTGACAATTTTAAAATGGGTGAACAGTAGCAAACATGCATATGGATCCTTTTCAAATTCAAATGTGGAGTGAATTTGCAAATGACTTTGCAACACACTTCTTTTAGATGGATTCATCCACACATCAGAGGCTTTACCTCAACTATACAACATCACTTCATGCTCATACTTTTCAAATAAACATTCATGCATTCAAATGCATTTGAAATTCATCGATAAATCAAATGGATGTTGAATTGGCAATTCAATTGAAATATACTCCTTTTAAATAGAATTGTCCACACAATGCAACCATGAACATCACCATGACAATCTTATTCATGTGATTGTGCATTGTACATTATGTTGATCCTATGATTGTCATGTTGCTGATAGAAGTGGAGCCGGAACCCGAGATCACCCCCTTCGTTGAAGACCCCGTGGCTGAACCTCGTCAGCAAGGCAAGCAAACCCCCATTGATCATGTCGATAAAATCCCAATTACCTCTCATGTCTCGCTTATGCATTGTATAGGATGATTACCATGCTACGTTTCTACCGCATAGATGAACCCATTCCTTTGCATGACCTATCATTTGTCAAAGTAGTAAGCAAACCACAATCCTAGCAAATGTAGGAGTTGGTTGATATCATGTAACCCCTGCAACTGTTACTGCTTATTGCATGCTTAGAGTTACAATGAGGTTATTCTTTTGTGAGTCGGGATGGTAGTGATCATGTTGTTGATGGTGGAAATGTGTTGGTGAATCTACCCTAATACAAGGTGAACGATGAGAGGTTGTGTAGGAGTACACAGTGGGTTGTCTCGTTGAACACCGCCTTAAGTCCGAGTTCTTGTGTGGTGATCCAAGAAGAAGAGTACAACCACACATTGGGCTCACTGACCCCTCTCGACCTAGTACCTCACCCCATTCGAACCCCAGGAGTCGCATTAGTTCGGAGTTCTGGTAGGGATGTGGCACGGTCTGCGAAGTGGATGAACGGCTTTTCAAGACCGGCTTGGGACCCTGCACACATCGTTTGAGGCTGTACTGGAACCTCGGCCGGACTTCCATACAGATCCCCCTCAGATAGGCGACTCTCTGGACTAGAACGGAGCTGTGGGTGAAGTGTTGTGGTGGCATCCTCGGTGTCACCTCTTGAACGGTGACACGCAAAAGGCGGTAACTGATGACACGTGTGTGTAGCGGTACACCCCTGCAGGGTTAACAAAACTATTCGAATAGCCGCGTCCGCGGTTAAGGACTGCTTGGAAAGCTTAGCTTGATCATTAGACAAATTGAACTGGATACTTCTAAAATACACCAAGATAAGTGTGAGTGCTATGGCGTGCTTTCTCGTGGGGAAGTCGATGAAGACACCATAGTGGTGTAATTGGTTGGATATGTAGTGGACTCGTGTACGCTTCTTACCTCAAGTCTGGTACTCGTAGTTCAGGACTAGCCAAGTCAAAGCTGGCACTTCTGCAATTAAACCCCACCTTCCTTTACCTTGATACCTGTGCATGAGTAGTATAGCTCCTACGTAAGTCTTGTTGAGTACGACTTTGTACTCACGTTTGCTTAATCTATGTTTTAGATGAACCCACCGACCCCGATGGTGGCTTCTACCTGAAGCTCGAAGAATGAAGACTCAGACCAAGACCAAGCTAGTGTAGTCCCACTCAGACGACTGTTCCCTCGTGGAAGGGCTTGTTTATAGATAAGGCTTCTCTAAGCCATTTGTTAAACTTTTCTGTACTCAGACCTACTTTGCTTCCGCATGTTTGATGTAATGTTGGATCACAGACTTGTGATCTCTGTGTGCACTCTGTAAGAGTTATCAATAAAGTTGTATACTATTTGTAGAGAATTGCAATGATACCTGCTGTTCATACTGGACATGTGTGCTGCGTGTATGATTATAATATGCATGTCTTAGTATGGGTTTTCGAGACCTTAGTTGTGATCTGGCTGGCGGTCTTTTATACACCAAGTGGCCCTTAGATGTGCGCAGCTTGGGGCATCGCGATGCGATTGTTCGTGACTCCGTCACGTGCACACTTTGATGTATGATCGAGCCCGCCCTAGACCCCGACTAAGTGATCGGGCTGGAGTAAGTCTATGTAAGGGTTATAATACAATCGATAGTATGGTTGAGGCGACTTGTCTATGAGTATGGGAGTTCACCACCCATATCATTTAGACTTGTGTGCGGACGATTAGGACCCATTTCAGTTGATCATCCGTCCTGGATGGGATGCCCCTCACGTTCGATGCTTTCCGAGAACGTTCTGTGCTTGGCCTTGTCTTCTTAGACAAGTGGGTGCGGTTCTCGGCTCTCCATATGATTGTGTTGTAGCGAGGCTTGCATACGCTAACCCCGGGTCCCGACACTATGTGACTAAATCTCGTTGCAATACTTTTAAGTTGGGTGTGTGTCCATTACATCAATCTCCTAATGACATGACTCCACTGTCAATGGACATAAATGTCCCATGATCAGAAAACCTTGACCATTAGTTGACCAATGAACTAGTTGACTAGGGACCTAGTTTGAATACATACTACACGTGTATTCATATTTCCTGCTTAATACAGTTATAGCATAGAATAAAACTTATTATGAACTAATAGTGATATGCTAATAAAACATCTTTATTTATTTGCCTCTAGGGCATATCTCCAACAAGTTTCCCTTGATAAACCTAGCAGTTCGGGGCATTGTATCATCTTCTTCTTATAATGCGAACACAACTATCCTGCGCTTTCTCAAAATCAAAATTTCTTGGACACCTTGTATGTGTCAGTGTTGACAATGATGAATTTCAGTTCACGAATAGTATCATTGATTAGATGTCTTGACAATGATCAAATTCAGTTCACAAATAGTATCATGGAGAAAACCAACTCGAAAACTAAAGAGCAAAGAACATAAGAGCAAGAAACCCAAAGAGAAGTGAATTTTATGCTCTAGTTCAGATGATTTTTGAGAAGTTCACATTGCATATCTTCTCATTATTGGTCATAATTATATTATCTTGGATCTTATATGTCTGGAACTTTTATTCTAGTTGTGTAATAGTCGTTCATACTACTGTTTGGTCCCGTGTTCTTGGTCAGACTATTTTATGGGACCTTTATGCTTATGCCTGGTTCTGGTTCCCTTGTGTTCTGTTGTTTCTTATGGGTACCTGGTCCACTCTAGGTTTTATAACCTCTTTTGGTCTGTGGTTCTACTATCTGATGTTTGCTCCTCCATACTGTCACTACTAGGAAAAGGCCTTATGGTGGCGTCCTTTTTTTGCCTTTAGTGGCGCATTTCAAATGTGCCACTAAGGACAAGCCACTAATAAGGCCTTAATAGTGGCGCATTTCAAATGCGCCACCCCTAAGACTCTTATGGGTGGCGCATTCTGAAAATGCGCCACTATTAAAAAAATTGAATTTGAATTTTGAATCTGGATTTGATAATGATTTTTTTTATTTTTTTTCTTAATCTCATATTAGTATGCTTAATGCCCGGTCACTATGCTTAATCTCAGGTCAAACTGACCTCCGTGGTCAAACTTCCCAGAGGGTCACCCATCCTAGCACTAGGCCAGCCCCAGCACGCTTAACTTCTCGGTACTATTCAACACCCACTCCAGCTCACTTAGCAGGCACTTGTTGATATATCTATCGTATAAATCATATTAAACCATGTTGATGTCTAGAACCTTATTGACGTTCATGTGTGTATAAAATTTTACAACATTTTTTTGAAACTTTCTCGATGGGTCCTCTAGCATATTTTGAACTTTTTTAAAAAAATGGAAAAATAAATTTTAAATTTTTATTTTTTAAATTTTTTAATGTTCTAGCTAAAATTTCTATTTTTTTAAACTTCCCAATCGGTCCTCGCCACTTTAAATTTTTTTTAAATAAATATTTTTTTATTTTTTTTCTGTTATTAGTGGCGCATTTTATACAAAATGCGCCACTACTAAGTTCAATTTTTTTGTCTTCACATCTTCAAACGCCCTTAACTTTTTTTCTGATAGGTTTTTGAGGATTCTAAAAATGTTCAACGGTGTTCCCCTCGTTGAATTTGGATATAACTTTTCGAGTAGATGATTTTTCATATAAAAAACTTTTTCATCAGAGTTCGTATGCAAAAGTTAAATCCATTTTACGGATTCTCGAGAGATTTTGCAAAAAAAGTCGAAATTCATGTTTCTAAATCTATAATACTTAAATAGTTCATCCCCACTAACCTTTCTATCTTGACATGCAAGCTATGCACATCATCAAGTACGTCCACCATTTAAAAACTAATTTCCACTAACTCTTCATGCACATGCTCCCATTAATTCTCCATGCATCACAGATAAATATTTATAAAAATTATGCACTTAGCTTCACAATTTATAAACGATTTATTTATAGAAAATCAAATTATAAGTTACCTCGCATGTTATTTTTCTATTCGACAAATTTTCTATGAATGCACATATGTAGTTGTTATCATTGTTTTAGGTTTAGTCAAGGGTGGAGATATTTCCACTATCTCTACTCAACTTATTTTCGTCTCTTATCATCTCACTGATATATGGTCAAGGTAATTAATTAATAAAGAAAAAAATAACACATATTTTTGGATTTTCATCAAATTATCTTAGCTTTGTACTCTAAACAATATATTTTTTGAAAACAAAATTATAATCAAATTATAACATGTTTCATAATTTTTCTTCTGTTTTAAAACATTACAGTATTTGTTAATAGTTCTCGCAGCAACGCGCGGGGTATCATCTAGTTTTCCTAATAACTAGACCACATATTACATGAGAATCTTGTTTTCTTTTATTTTTTCTTGACATTTCTATCATTTTTTTTTTCAAACTAAAAAGGCGGTCCACGGGGGTGGGGGGGTGGGGTGTATTTGTGTATTGGGAATTTTCCCGCCACATTTTTTAAGTTAGTAGTGGCGCATATGCAAGATGCGCCACCCCTAAGCCACTAATAATTTCTTAGGGGTGACGCACTTCCAGAATGCGCCACCCATAAGCTCTTAGGGTGGCGCATTTTCAAAATTCGTCACCTATAAGGTTCTTAGGGGTGACGCATTTTTCCAAATGCGCCACGTATAAGAGGATCCATGGCTGGCCCCCTCTTAGGTGTGGCGCATTTTTTAAAATTAGATGATACCCCGCGCGTTGTTGCGGGAACTATTAACAAATATTGTAATGCTTTAAAACATGAGAAAATTATGAAACATATTATAATTTTATTATTAAAAAATAAAAAAAATTGTTTAGAGTACAAATCTAAGATAATTTGATGAAAATCCAAAAATATGTGCGATTTTTTGCTCTGTTAATTTATTACCTTGACAATATATCGGTGAGATGATAAGAGACGAAAGAAGTTCAGTAGAGACGGTGGAAGTATCTCCACCCTTGACTAAACCTAAAATAATGATAGCAACTACAGATGTGCATTCATAGAAAATTTGTCAAATAGAAAAATAACATGCGAGGTAACTTATAATTTGATTTTCTATAAATAAATTATTTATAAATCGTGGAGCTAAGTGCATAATTTGTATAAATATTTATTTGTGATGTATGAAGAATTAATGGGAGCATGTGCATGAAGAGTTGGTGGAAATTAGTTTTTGCATGGCGGACCTACTTGATGATGTGGATAGCTTGCATGTTAAGATAGAAAGGTTAGTGGGATGAACTATTTAGGTATTATAGATGCGCCACCTATAAGAGCTTATAGGTGGCGCATTTTTTACCAGTGCGTCACCCCTTAAAACATAGTGACACATTACATATAAAATGCGCCACTAATAAGATTTCCATGTATAGCTATTTCTCTAGTAGTGTGTGTTGGACAGTATGCACTTGCACCATGAGGTGACCCTTTGAAGTTTTTAATTATTAGTAAACAATCCTGGAAGGTGTTAAACTGGAATATCAGAGGTTTGAATTCCCCTGATTAATTGTTTCATATACAAAATAAAACTGTTGAAAGTGGGTGCTCAATTTTTTGCTTTCAAGAGACTAAAAACAGAATATTGACATACACTTCACAAGGAAAAAAAATCCTACTAGGTTTGTTTCTTTTGCTTCCAACCATTCTGTTGGTAGATTAGGGGCATCCTCACCGATTGGATTTCTGCTGTCTTTAAAGGGGAGACTCTGTTTCAAAATAATTTTGTTGTTTCTGTTGGTCTACTGTCCCTCAAATGTGGCAGCTGCTGGACTGTGACAAACATCTATGCACCTTGTCCTCCTGATAAAAACTTGACTTTCTCACATGGCTTGATGTAGTAGAAATACCAAAATCTGCTGATTGATTACTAGTTGGAAGCACCCCTAGGGGCAATGTCAATGAAATGTTAAAGTTTTATGTTGTCCTCAGAAATTTAGGCCTTATGGATATTCCTCTGAAGGGCAGGAAGTTCACCTGGAGTGATATGCAGTCATTCCCTTGTTAGAAAGACTAGATTGGTTTTTCATCTCCCCTTCTTGGACTCTTTCTTATCCAAACACTATGGCATATCCTCTTGCTATGACTACTTCAGATCACATTTCTAGCATGATTAATATCCAAAACGCCATGCCCAAGAGCTCCATTTTCTAGTTTGAAAATTGGTGGATGGAGCAAGAAAGTTTTCCACCCCTTGTGGAATCAATTTGGACCCAAAGTATTCACTATGTTGATGCAGCTAAAAGAATAAATGCTAAGGCCTCGTTTGGTTCATAGGATAGGAATATCATAGGAATACGAAAACCATAGGAAGTGAGATGACATGCATCTCATTTTCTATAGGGAAAGAGATGTTCTTTGACTCATAGATAGGAATTTTTTCATTGAGTCTAGGTTAATGTTTTTTTCCTTTGAAATGTGAAGGATTGGTTCCTATCCTTTGTAGGAATAGGAATCCATTCCTACAAATCAAACTGTTCCAAAGGATTTTTTCCTACAAAATTTCTATCCTCTAGAATTAGTCCAAAATTCCTATAAACCAAAGAAAGCCTAAGATGAAAATCTTAAGGAAATGCCTGAAGAAGTGGGCCAAAACATTGTCAAATCTGAAGGAGGACATAGCTTTTGCCAATGTACTTGTTCCTATGCTCGACAGTCTTAAGAATTTTAGAAATCTTAATGATTTGGAAATTGACTTTAGAGTTGCTATCAGAGGACACCTAGACAAACTGATCCATAAAAAGAATGAGTATTGGCCGCAGAGGGGGGAAATTAAGTGGGTTACTCTGGGTAGTGAGAATTCTTACTTATTTCACTCCATGGGAACAATACAACACAGAGCTAAATACATAACCTCTCTGCTTAATTCAGATGGAGAGGTAATAAATAACCATCCGGCCAATGTAGAGTCCTTCATTCATCCTTCAAAAAAATATTGGGCCATACTGAAAGTTTTGTTGTCCCACCTAATTTCCTCAATCTCATTTAGCCTCATGAAAATCTTGCTTTTATGGAAGCACCCTTCACTCCTCAGGAAATTGATGCAGTTATCAAGGAATTGCCCACTCACAAGTTCCCTGGTCCTGATGGTTCCAATACCGACTTTATTAAAAAGTGTTGGCATATTATTAAGAAGGATTTCTATGATCTTTGTAATAAATTTTACTCTGGCAAGCTTTGTCTTAAAAGCATAAATAGTTATGTCATTAATTTAATTCCTAAGAAGAAAGGTGCCTCTGTGGTTAATGATTACATGCCCATCTCCCTCCCTAGTTGTACTATCAAGTTGCCCACTAAACTTTTGGCCAATAGATTGCAATCCGTAATCTTAGAGATAGTGCATGTCAATCAACATGGTTTCTTAAAATGCATATCGATTCAAGATTGCATTGCTTGGGCTTATGAATATGTCCATCAATGTTTGAATAAATACTTCAAAATGATGGCATGGCTTAGAGAATTCCATGGTCATATTGAGATCATTGACATGCGCACGGACACCAACATACTCGGCGAAGGGATTGGAGTTATGCATCACAATGTTGTGTGCGTCTCTAACATGCGGCACATATAAAGATGGAAATATTTTCGAGAAATATGGCTCAAGTCGGGTATAATTGGAGGTAGATTGGAGCCAAGTATCATATGGCTGGAGAGCATGTCAATCTTCAGTTGAAACAACCACCTCATGCAGAAAACAATCTTCAATATCAATGTTATGGCCATGAATAAGTTTCAGAATTGGTGTGTGGATGGTGCCTTGAATAAATGAATAGGATAATCATCGTGGACATCCATGATTGGAATCAATATCTTCGTAAGAATATAAAACCATGTCCTTGCAATGAAGACTAAATGCTTCGACATATAAACTGGAGGCATATAATCATCCATTACTTTTGGATCCATCAAATAAGAGAATTCCGCATCTAGTGCAGGCAAATGATTAATATTATATTGTTGGGCTTCCTACAGAGGGAAATTCAACACTTCCGAAAAGTGCGCAACAGATGTTCTGGAAACTTCACCTTGAATTATGTAGTCCAGAATCCGTGTACTCGTATCAGTTTTGTCTCCTGGAAGTATTATAGAACTTGGAAATTAACTCGTCGTTGAATGATACGAGTTGGCCATAACATTCAGCGGCGAGTTAATTGTGATTCCGTGGGAAGCAATGTTCTTTCCAATGTTATTCATATTTCTTCCGCCGCAACTGAACTTTGCTTCCAGTTCCACTGAATTTTGCTTTAATTTCTTTTCTTTTATTTTTGCGGGGAAATTTTGCTTCCATTTCAACTGAATTGTGCTTCAATATAAATAAATTATTTTAAACTGGAGTGAAGTGCATTCTATGTCCTTGAACTATTTCAAAGGTGTCACCTAGGTCCTCGAACTATGAAACTCATCATCGAGATCCTCAAAGTGCAATATGTGTGTCATTCAGGTCCTCAAACTATTTTAGATGTGTCATATAGGTCCTTTAGCTATTTTAGAGTTTCACATATGCACACACTTATTGCACTTCAAAGAACTTTCGAGGACTTGGATGACACTTTTGATAGTTGAAGGACCTATGTGACACCCCTAAAATAGTTTGAGGACCTATGATGCACTTCACTCTTTAAACTGGTTTGTTTTCAGCATATCAAACTGCTTCTATGGACGGTAGATATTGCTTCTATGCACAAAATTTTGTCCTATGTACTGGGATGTACCCATTTGAAGTTTGACGGTTCAAAGAAAATGCCCTAATTCTAGAAGCACATAATTGATTAGTGTGTCAGAAGTTTCATTCGTATTCCTAGGTAGGATAGTGCAATGATGTTAGAAGCATGATTAGTGATTGCGTTAACAATTTTTTGTTCAGATGAGTATATGAAGCATACGGATATTGTGAAACCCGTTTCTTGGGTTTTTGTGTGTGACTAAAGAAGCATCTTTCTTATGCTTGGGGAAATATTTAGTGCTATTTACATTCACTTGACAAATTTAGGACATCATATATATTTGCTTCCTTCGAGTTCGTTGTCAAAGTACACAGATTTATGCTTCATATCACAGGTTTCTACATTTTACGAAATTTCTTCATCTACAAGACAATATGCTTCCTGGAAGAATCATATGCGTATGTTTTGTGCCATCTATCACAATGCATACTGCACCATGTGATGGTGCCGATATGCTTCCTTTCGATGGTTCTTGTGCTTCATTCCGATCGGGGCATGGATCCTTCCGGCGGTAGCCATGCTTCCTTCATACGGTGTCATGCTACTTCCTAATGCTGATCATTTTTTTTAGATAAAAGGCCACACTTGCCCGGCCTTAACTTAATAAGGCCAAACATCAGTTCAACATGATTCAATACATGTTGCGACCATACAACTTAGGACGAATAGAGGAAAAAGTAGCACGAGAGACACATAAGCTCTTGGTCCTAGAAGATATAACTAGGAGAGCGGAACCAAAGCAGCCCCTACAACATCAGCCACCCCGACCATCCGCATGAAGGTGCCTCGGCTCGACCACTTCAACCGCAGGACGTGGACACTGAAAAGGCCAAACATAGGCATGAAACCAGCCTCATTGGGCTGGGACGCGTGAAGCGTGCATGCATGCGCACTTTGTCCGGTCATCTAAACGGCGGCTACATATACTCCCCATGTCGCGCTCTCCATTGCTCATCAAGCAGCTCCATCAACCACTCTCCACTCCACTTCTGTCCCTGCTTGAAGGTACACCAAGAACACTAGTAAAATGGCTGCCCAGAACAAGGAGGTGGATGCGCTGGTGGAGAAGATCACCGGGCTCCACGCCGCCATCGCCAAGCTGCCATCGCTCAGCCCATCCTCGGACGTCGACGCGCTCTTCACCGAGCTGGTCACCGCGTGCGTTCCTCACAGCCCTGTGGACGTGACCAAGCTCGGTCCAGAGGCGCAGGAGATGTGGGAGGGCCTCATCCGCCTCTTCTCCGAGGCCGAGGGGAAGGTCAAGGCGCACTACTCCGACATGCTCGCTGCCTTCGACAACCCGCTCGACCACCTCGGCATGTTAACCTACTACAACAACTACATCAACCTCGAGTACGAGCTCCTGGTGCACTACGTGTCCGGCGGCATCACCCCGGTCCGCGTCGCCTTCATCGGCTCCGGCCCGCGTCGCCTTCATCGGCTTCGGCCTGCTACCCTTCAGCTCCTTCGTCCTGGCCGCGCGCCACTTGCCGGACACCATATTCGACAACTATGCCCTGTGCGGCGCTGCCAACGACCGCGCCACCAAGCTGTTCCGCGCCGACAAAGACGTCGGCTCCCGCATGTCATTCCACATGGCCGATATCGCCAACCTCGCCGGTGAGCTCGCCAAGTACGACGTGGTCTTCCTAGCGGCGCTCGTGGTCATGGCCGTCGAGAATAAGGCCAAGGTGATCGCGCACCTTGGCAAGCACATGGCTGACGGGGCGGCCCTCGTCGTGCGCAGCGCGCATGGTGCGTGTGGGTTCCTCTACCCGATCGTCAACCCCCAGGACATTGGCCGAGGCGGGTTTGAGGTTCTGGCCGTGTGCCACCCCGACGACGACGTGGTGAACTCTGTCATCATCGCACACATGTCCAAGGACGTGCATGCCGATGGTGTTTGCAGCGGCCGTGCGGGACGTGCATGCCGAATAGAGGAAAAAGTAGCACGAGAGCCACATAAGCTCTTGGTCCTAGAAGACATAACTAGGAGAGCGGAACCAAAGCAGCGCCTACAGCATCAACCACCCCAACTAGCCGCATGAAGGTGCCTCAGCTTGTCCACTTCAACCGTAGGACATGGACACCGAAAAGGAGGAACATAGGCATGAAACCAGCCTCATTGGGATGGGACGCGTGAAGCGTGCATGCATGCGCACCTTGTCCGGTCCTCTAAACAGAGGCTATGTATACTCCCCATGCCGCGCTCTCCATTATTCATCAAGAAGCTCCATCAATCACTCTCCATTTCACTTCTGTCCCTGCTTGAAGTTGAAGGTACACCAAGAACACTAGTAAAATGGCTGCCCAGAACAAGGAGGTGGATGCACTGGTGGAGAAGATCACCGGGCTCCACGCCGCCATCGCCAAGCTGCCATCGCTCAACCCATCCCCGGACGTCGACGCGCTCTTCACCGAGCTGGTCACCGCGTGCGTTCCCCCCAGCCCCGTGGACGTGACCAAGCTCGGCCCGGAGGCACAGGAGATGCGGGAGGGCCTCATCCGCCTATGCTCCGAGGCCGAGGGGAAGCTGGAGGCGCACTACTCCGACATGCTCGCCGCCTTCGACAACCCGCTCGACCACCTCGGCATGTTCCCCTACTACAGCAACTACATCGACCTCAGCAAGCTCGAGTACGAGCTCCTGGCGCGCTACGTGCCCGGTGGCATCACCCCGGCCTGCGTCTCCTTCATCGGCTCCGACCCGCTGCCCTTCAGCTCCTTCGACCTGGCCGCGCGCCACCTGCTCGACATCATGTTCGACAACTACGACCTGTGCGGCGCTGCCAACGACCGCGCCACCAAGTTGTTCCGCGCCGACAAAGACGTCGACGCCCGCCTATCATTCCACACGGCCGACGTCGCCGATCTCGCCAAGTACGACGTGGTCTTCCTAGCGGCGCTCGTGGGCATGGCCGCCGAGGATAAGGCCAAGGTGATCGCTCACCTTGGCAGGCACATGGCTGACGGGGCGGCCCTCATCGTGCGCAGCGCGCACGGTGTGCGTGGGTTCCTCTACCCGATCGTCGACCCCGAGGACATTGGCCGAGGCGGGTTCTAGGTTCTGGCCGTGTGCCACCCCGAAGACGATGTGGTGAACTCCGTCATCATCGCACACAAGTCCAAGGACGTGCATGTCGATGGTGTTTGCAGCGGCCGTGGGGGACAATACGAGGCTCGCGGCACCGTGCCGGTCGTCAACTCGCCGTGCAGGTTCGAAGAGATGGTGTCGGACGCAGTGGCGAAGCCAGGTTGGCCAGGGAGCCGGGGCAAAGTACATGAGATCCCAATCTATAGGTTGTTTGCCCCTAAAAATTGATAGTTAGCTCTTCATTTGCAGCTAATCTTCAAACTAGAATCTGTGGCTGAGCCGGGTCACCGGGTGGTGGCTCCGTCACTGGTCGGACATGACCCAAAAGAGAGACAAGTTTGCCAACGCCGAAGTGGCTTTCTGATCATTTTGACAGAAGGAATGGTCCACTTCGATGCCTTATCACTTGCCATTGTACGTGATAATTTCCTATTACTACTTATGCATTTCAAGGTATGTGCTGTTTGTATCCAATAATGTAAGTGTCGTGTTTACACACTAATATCTTGTACACCTTGTATGTGTAAGTATTCACAAATAGTAGTATGATGGATTGGTTGTCATATTTTACCATGTATATAATGGCACGCTGTCACAATGTTGAGATTCTCGTTTTTAGCATTTGTTTTTGAGGGGTATTCTCGCTTTTAGCAAAGCAAAGCTCGCGCTCGGCTCGCCTAAATTGTCTTTCATTAAATATTTAAATGTCCACATGTTTTAATAAAATATTCATGATATTTACGGAACACGTTCATACCATAAAAAATGGTTATGCAATTTAAGAAAAATTTGGACTATACACAATTGTTTATGATAATATTAAAAAAATGTTCATAAAGTATGAAAAATTGTTGGTGCATTTTTTGAAAAATGTTCGTTCCATATAAAAATATTTTCCATGTATTAAAATATATTCATGATTATTAAAAAATATTTACCGTGCAATATAATAGGATCAACATGTATTTAAAAAATTCAATTACCATTAGAAAATGTTTATGATGGATATATAAAATGTGTAAAGTGTACTAAAAAATTCAACATGTATTTATGGATTTTCACAGAAAATGCATAAATACATGTTGAATGTTTTATGGTAAAGTTGATTGTTTAAATTCATAAATATTTATGGATTTAAACGAACGTTCGCTCTCGGACATGACAAACGTGAACCATTTTTATGGTAACCGTAGTTGATATGAGATGACAACCGGAATAAACGTGCATGGTAACTCGCTGCAGTTTATTTTTTGATGCAAATCGCGTACCAGGTTTGTTATCGCGCATGTTGCGAGTTACCAGGTAACTCGTTCACTCTTACTATGTTTTAGAGCCCACGTTCGCTTCAAATAATTACCGTTTGTTTATTTCCAATATGTATTTGTAAAAATGAAAAGAAACCATAAATACAAAAGCGAACATGAAAAATAAAACTGAAAAGAAAATCCCCAATTAACCAGCAAAGGAAAACATGAAAAAAAAAACTCAAACCTTCACGAAACACTATGAAAAGTTTCCAACAAATAGCGTGCACCTCCTCATAAATGGACCACAACCTGTATAGAAGGGAAATCACGTAAAGAAAACTCAAACCCTCACGATAAAAAAGGAAAGGTTTCCAATGTACAGTATCGTCTCCTGACTAACTAGATCATTGATGGCGCGTGTTGCCGCGCCCATCCATTTGACACTATAATATTAGTTATTGATGAAGTTATACATAAATGCATTACTTTAATCATAATAAAATCGTTAGGTTATCTTTCTGTGTAGTATTCAATATCACACCCATGGATCATGTTTTTTGACCTGAAATCCATCTAATGAAGTGTGTTTTTGCACATGTTTATTTCATCAGGAGCATGTTTGCTATTGATGGAATGGCACTCGTTGTCGCGTTCATCTCTTTTGACAATAAAACAATAGGAATTTTCATAATTTAAAATATTTTGTCAAAGAATTTGAAAGTAATGCTAAGAGAATGAGAGAGTAATGTTCTTCATTCTCTTTTTTGTTGAACAAGATCTCTACTTTCTCTTGTTGCAGGCATACACTACGTCACTTTTAGCACTTTTCTCTTTTTCCTCTTGACATATCTATGTAATAACTGATAAAGGATATAAAAAAGTCAAGAATAAATGAAAACAATCAAACACCTCAAATTTAAATAATTGGATGTATTTATCTTACAAATTTGAACATTGTCAACAGGGCCAAGATAAAAACAATACAATTACAACATAAAAAGTAATTATAGTAAAGGACATTATTAATGCCAGCACATGTTGAGTCACAGGTCAAATACAACTTTGAATACCAACATAAAGAATTCTTGACATTATCAACAATTGATCCTTCTGAATGTTTAATTTTGAAGCATCATGTCATAGGAAATCAATGAACATCTGAAACCATTGATTATCATAAAAATAATGATTTCAAAAGATATGCTAGAAACTTGTACTTTTTTACACTTTTTGACACTGCTTAAAATAAATAATATGTGTCCTCTTTGCAATTATGAATATGTATATCTTCCACTATGTAGGGATGATTTTGTTGTTATAGAAGTTGCGATCGAGGCAACGTTTTTGGGTTTCATAGAAGATCACAGAGAAAGCCATGATTCTAGATTTAAAAAAAATAGTATCATTCATATAACCATAATTGGCATGTAGAGAAAAAAATCACAAATGAAAGGAAATGAAAAAGAAAAATATGGGCAAAGTATGAGATGTCAGATCAAAAGTAGACCCTGATGCGAGGAGACATACTTTGTTACCACTCCATACCGAGTATCTAAGAAGAAGAACATTGTCCCCAAACCTAAAAGTAAATATATAAATAAACTCTAAGGACAAATCGCACGAGCTGAGTATCTAAGAAGAAGAATATTGTTTCCAAACTTAAAAAAATATATATAAAGAAATTATGAAGGTAATTGTACACGCAGAAATCTCAGGCTCTTATGACGATACTCAATTGCTTGCGCTAGGCCAATGAGATAATTTTCAAATTTTATTGCAAGATAAAGAATGTACTGGAAACACTAAAATCCATAGAATTGATGTATTTTCTCATAAAGAACATAAACAAGAACACATATACACATACATGATAAATGGGCCTTTCAATTGTCAATGTTAATTAACTCTTTTATAGCTTATATATAAATCAATAGAAGGCTCTTATGCTATATGTACTCTACTCGATCTATTTCGAAAGGGGAAAAACAATTGTGCTCGCATGATGGATTACACAAATCAAATAGATGATATCAATGGTGAAGAGTCCAGTAGCCATGGATGAACTTCGGGTAGGTACAGTGCAATCGAAGTGAATTATTATACCTATATAATATTTTCACTCTTGATAAAAATGATGGTAAATGAAATAACATTGAGATCACATCTTCCAAGGTAATCGGATCCTCCAACATTCTATATCTTAAATCAAATGCCTCATATATTCCTAAACAAGGTGATCCAACTATTCAGAAGTGAACATCCATGGTTAGCTTCGCATGAAGGTCAGCTGCAACGCTTTGTTATGAAGATGGACGACACCTGCTCTAGTGAATACATGTACTGCTCACACACAGAAAATAAAGACCATCAAATGATGATTGTTATGAGTGTTCCCTCAAACACACGAAATGCACATGGGTAAGGAAATCAAAGCCTGAATCCGTTTAAATGAAAAAAGCAAAGTGCAAACTTACCTGGAAGATAGGCCTCCAATGCTCTGCTTGCCATTGAGAAGGTCATTTTTTTTCTTGCCACTGATCGCTCATCGGTGAGATAGAATACCAATGAAACCTTTACATGCAAAAATTTATGTGCCGAACTTTGTTCCTGCGAACCAAATGCAAATCATAATCAACAAGTTGTTGAATTGCTTAAGGAAGAGCCACAAAATAAAAGAGAGATTGAACATCCAAATCGAAACCATGAAAGGTTAGTGGTACATAAGTTATTGTCACATCCGTTTTTATAAGGTAGGTCATAGTCTACGTTATGTATTCCAAAATCAGATTATTTGGTTAGAAAGGATGGTGCCAAAAGCATCCCATAAAAATAATATAGAAAACAAGCTACTATGTGACTAAGAGTACGAGCTCATTTTTGGAACGAAGAAAATCCTTCATAACCTGATCGTATACCCTCACATCTTAATCATCTCGACAATGTTATAACATGCAGCCGTATGCATCACAACAATCCCCTCAAACAACCTGGCATTACCGACCTTCCAAAGCTGGACAACACACAAGGAACGACGATCGACGACCTGCAGCATGTTGATAAATAACAGAGAAAGTGGGAGTCCGTCCCATGGCAAACACCATTAAGTTAGTTCCAGATGTAGTAAGCCGGGGCACACGTAACAATAAGGTGATCCACCAATTCAACTGCTGGACACAGATCACAAACAGTGCTCAATGTTCTCACAATTGCTTGTTGACCATGTATACCCTCACATTGAGCCAACCTCGGCATGCAAGACAAAGAAAATTCTCCATTTTTTGGGGATGATTGTATCCCAAATAAGCCCAGACGGTTCCCATATAATTTCTCTGTCAGTAAGGAGGCCGTAGTGATTGCGGGTAGTAGCTATCTTGCCTGGAAAAAAATCAATTATGTCATCAATGCTAGCTACAGAGGGTGCTTGAACACCCTCGAGTAACTCTCAAATTTTCCAATTCAGTTGTAGCTGCTTGTGAAAGGTTAGGATGCAACTTTAACTTTCATGATCCCTGAAACTGAGAGTAAACTGACAAATGTCATAAGGTTTGGAAAAAACACAGCTAAACGCCCAACCAAGCACCATTTACCAAATCAGAAGGAAATAAGCTTTCCATCAGCAAGCGAACATGCAGAAGCTGGCTAAACCGATGGAATGAGCTGAACCAGGAATCTGACTGCCAATATCCTCATGGTTAACGCACTGGAACCTCGCTGTAATCACCCTGCAACTGGCCACCATCATCTCGAGACAAAATTGACCATGACACCACATCCTTCTTCCCTTCCTTTCGGTGTCGGTGCCACCCCTTTGAGCCACCATGAAAAGTTACTTGGCAAGACAATAACCAGGGAGGTTGTCATCGTGCTCAAGAGTAAGGACATACGGAGTACATTACAGTGACTTTCTCGTAATTGGACTCCCTGCCCGCGCCTCCAAGAACATCTTGCCAACAATTTTATATTAAATAAAAAAACTTAGAAATTGACCCAGCAATAACAAGGAGAAGGTAGCAAGAAGGTTTAGGTTTCCCAAAAAGAAGAGGTCGTACTTGCCTTCATGCCTATCCTGGCAGCGGGTGACTATCGTGCAATCGACGATGCGGTGGTGAAGGGCAGCCTTCTACAACAACACCTGGAATTCTGGTGTGGGTTCCATCATGGCAACCTTTGAGGATCGTCATCCTCGTCACGACGGACGCGCTAATTGGGATGGAAGAAACCTGGTCACGACAGCAAGGGTGTCATGGGATCTACCGCTACCACGACTGCTTCGGCTTGCTCTGCATGTGTCACGGCCTCACGGGACAAGAGAGATCATGAGGGTTTGGAATGGGATGCAGGGAAGGGTTGATCTCGAGAGGTAGTAGTTGTGGTGGTGGCGCTGGCGGCGGCACACCTTTGCTAGAGTCGTTTCGCTTGAACGAGCAGGGAAAAACTGAGGGCCAACTGCTGAGGCTGCGCTGATCCGCAATGGTTAGTGCCTCTTTGGATTGAAGGAATTTTGTAGGAATTCTGAAGGATTCTAAACCATAGGAATTTTTCCTATGGATTGCCTTTGGATAATAGGATTTACACCACCAAATTCCTAAGGAATTTAATCCTATGCCCTCTATTCCATAGGAATCTCAACATGAGCTCCAAGCTCTTTTTATTTTTCCTTTGAGAAGTCTAATGCACTCACACTCTATCTCTCTCTACTCTCTCTCCTCATTCCTACAAAATTCCTATGTTTGTTTCCTACACACTATCCAAAAACACCTCTTGTAAAATTCCTATGTTTTAAAATCCTGTAGGGATTGCAGTGCATGCCATCTTAATCCTTTATTTTTTCTAAGAGAGAGAGAGAGAGAGATCGTATGGTGCTTCAGATCTGAAATGAATCCGTGAACTTCGTTTCGCCTGGATCCTTCTCGAGCGCGTCGCACGCGTCGGACGCATCGGGGGCGGTTGGATTCCTCTGTCCAGCGAGCAGCGACCACAATGTGCGGGCGATCCACCTCAGCGAGAACAACTGTGTTAGCTTAACGGGCTGGGATAACCGGCCCAGTTTACCACAGGGCTTAGATTCGACCTATGGAGCAGCAGCCCATAGGACAACTGGGCCAGTTGCGGGAGAGATGGTTTTACACGTTAGATCTAACGGCCAGAAACGTTTAAATCGCGAAAATGAACGGCCAGAAATCCAAATCGCTGAGAGGAAACAACTGTGTTAGCTTAACGGGCTGGGATAACCGGCCCAGTTTACCACAGGGCTTAGATTCGGCCTATGGAGCAGCAGCCCATAGGACAACTGGGCCAGTTGCGGGAGAGATGGTTTTACACGTTAGATCTAACGGCCAGAAACGTTTAAATCGCAAAAATGAACGGCCAGAAATCCAAATCGCTGAGAGGACTCGCTTTATGTCCGGTTATACTGTCATAAATAAATAAATGAGCCACGGCCTGTAATGCGTTACCACAGGTGAGCAGCTATGTTCGTGAGAAGCTACCCCTACCATTTGCACAAATCGTTAATTAAAAAGTATTCTTTGCAGCAAACACTTTGTTCTTCTTCTTGGTTGATAAGTGGCACACAGTATGCGTATCATTGTTGTAACATAATATTTTTCTTATTTTGTAGTTTTCATTATTTTATCTTTTACACAAGCGTACAAATCACGAACCATATTCACCGTTGAATTACTCACGTCGTGATCTTCGAAACAAAATCTCATGTTAATAGGTTTAACAAAAAAATTACGATAGGCACAATGCGTGCCTCCCGTGAAGGTAAATCGGTGCATCCACTAGAGGCACGATTGTGCATCGGTGGGAAAAATAATTTTTCTTTTTCTTTTTTGAGAGGCACAAAGTGTGCCTCTTGCGTAAGCAAAAGTATGGCTTCCTTAGACTATTCGCGAAAGAAAACTCATGCCTCCACGAGTGGCACGATCGTGCTTCTCGAAAAACATTTTATTTTATTTTTGAAAAGAATGGGACGTCACCCTCGTGGAATCAAACATTGCCTCCACGAGAGGCACGATCGTGGCTCTCGAAAAAATTATTTTTCTTTTTTAAGATGGACTGGACGTGCGTCTCACGAAATCAAACATGTATCTTCATGGTTAAAAAAACATGTTTATTTTTCTTTTTCGAAAGGCATGGTCGTGCCTCTCGTGCTCATAAAAATAGTTATTTTGCATAATTATTTTAGTAAATATATTTTTTAAATTAAATAAAATGGTTCAAAATTTAGTAACTATTTCTACGTCTAAGTAAGAAAATTATAAGGAAAAATAAGTTTGTAATTTAAAAAAATTTCATGCATGAAAATATGGTTCATGTAATTAAGAAGTTTTTCCTTCTATTTTTAAATTGTTCATGTAATTTAAAAATATTCACACTTCATCTTGTTAAAATAGGATGTTCATTTTTATATAAATACAATAATAATTTTAGTCAAATATTTATTTTAAGGCATGATATATAATTTATCAAACATCATAAATAGTTTTTAATACATCATGGGCAATTCTAATTAAACAATATAACTTGTAAATGTATTTTCATACACATTTTTTTGGAATACCCAATTAACAATATAATACATCACAACCGTTTTTAATACTTGATAATTTTTTTAAAATTTATGTATAAAATATTAATAGATTCTTAATGAAAAAACTTTTAAAATGTAGGAATAAAAAAATGAAACATATCAAAACAGTCAAAGAAAAATATTAATAGCTATTTTTAAAATATTAGAATCAAAAATTAAAATGAAATGGATTAAAAATGAAGTAAACCAAGAAATAAAAATTAATTGAAAAGGAAATTAATTCAAAACCCTGGACACCCAGAAAGAAAAACAAACAGAAAAGCCCACACAAACACCTGCCAAACAAAATTGGTTTCATGAACAAACATTAACATAGGAACATGAAAAGCCACCCCTACCGGCCATGGGCAAGTAGAGCTGCGCCTGCCTTCCAGATCGAGTGCACATCGCATTTAACAATAATCTTAGAAAACAAAATTATTAATTAACGATAACTTCTTGTAGCGAACACTTTTAATTTATTCACGGTTGACATGTAATAGATTGTACACACACACCACATATCGCCATCTGGACGTTTTTGTTTTGTTTTCTAAAGTGCGGGGTGGCGCAATCTCAGCACACCTAAAATGATCCTTGCGGATGCTACAGAATGAATACTCTTGTTTTTCTCTTCAGTATTAAGTCGGGTTTCAGAAAAAAAATGCTTTTATATTTTAGATGGTATATATTCCCTCTGTTCCAAATTAGATGACTTCATTTGTTTTCATGTATATGTAGACATGTATACAAATGAAAATCATATAATTTAGAACGCTGAGAGTATATTTTTAAACCATTTAAAAATGTATTTTTTTAATATTTAGTAAGTGTTTTACAAAAAAAGTTTAATAAATGAAAAAGGTCATCTTATATAAAAATATGATGATCGTGTAATTAAAAAGTTACAATGTATAGTTGAAATATCCATCATATATACAAAAAATTCAATGTGCATATGATAAAGTTCACCTTATGCTAAGAATATTTTTGTGTGTATTTTAAAATATTTTCCATATATTGCAAGAATTATGAAGAAAGACAAAGTGCTGAAACAAAAGAAAATATAAGGAAAACCATATTAAAAAAGATAAATAAATAACCAGAACAGATTAAAATATAAAAAAAAGAATGTGAATTTTATACCAGCCCAAGCGGATACAGGTCATATCTACTGGCCGTGTAGGTAAAAAGAACCCCTTCAAATTGTACATACCGGCTCCCGTAAAAAAATGTACATACCAACTAATCGTTCATGTACGAAAGAAGGAATTGTTTATTCATTCACATCTCCGTAGCCTGGTTCTATTATGTGGTTCCTAGGATATAATGCATCGAAGTATGTTTCGGAAAAAAATTCAGCTTCCATAATGTTTTCTCTCCAGGTTGATATGAGCTGAACTTAATTATCTTGATTTGGTCTGTAACTTGTTTTTCCAACTAAGAAGTGAGATAGACGGATGCTGCCTCTTTAGTCGTTTGATTTCAATTCATTAGTTTTTTTTGCGGAGTCACTTGATTAGCGTGAAATTGAAACGTGGTTGGACGTGTCACATCCAGTTGGTCACGTGAGTGCTTTTATCATTGTGGAGTGCGTAGAAAGTTCAAAAACAACAATTTACAACTATTACTGTACTTTTTACAGATCTCAAAGCAAGTTTCCTTCATAAATGGCTTAGATATATCATGTATCGTTTGTGTTGGTATATATGCATTCAAGGGCGGAGCTGCATGGCTGCTCCATGATGCATAGGCATCAGGGTCGATCTATTTTTTTAGTAGCGAACTAGCGATTAAGTTCTGTGACGTGCTTGTGCATCAGGCTAATTGATCGTTGTGCATCAGGGTGCCAGAAATTTACGCGGCAGCAACAAGCGAACAGCAGGCCTTTTTGGCATTTTGGTGGTTGTGTGGCACCGGCACGTCCGCCTTTTGAGTAGGGAGGACATTGGCCTTTTTGGGCTAAAAAACCTAAAAGGCTAAAATCTAATTGTGTCGTGGACGGTGGTGGGTTGCCTCAAAAAACTAATTATCGTGAAAATCTAGGGCCGACTAGGCATAACCGGGTAGGCGAACAATTAGAAGGACTCACACTAGATTTGATTTCGACATCGATGGATTGACGGCAGTCGACGGCTCGCCGCCTCAATTCGCCGCCCTAAGCTGTAACCTTGGTAATCGGCCATCTGCAAACTTGTCATCCATCGTCTCTAGTCTCAAATCTCAACTAAGTTACGGTATTGATTTTATCAGCTAGGAGAAATTAATTTAATCTATGGAGAGTTTGGGACTAAAAGGGAAAGGATTCAGTTCCTAATTGGTTTGACGAGTTTGGAACTAAAAGCCACCAATGATCAATTGGTTGGATTTCGTGACTTTGAGGGAGTGAATGTGTACTAACAGGTAACCATGCAAATACTTAGCTATTTAAATACTTTTTTGTTTTTACATTGTTAAATCTCTGTGCTATTGGTTCATTTTGGGATTTTTAAATTCATAAGTTTTTTCAAGTAATGTTCTCTTTTATTTCACTGGTATAATAAAATTGTATTGCTACTTTTTTGTTTGTTTTGATGCATCAATTTCAACTGTAATAGTCTATGCTAGAGGTTAAGAAACACATTTTTTACTTATAGCATAATGATGCTTGAAGAAAAACTACACCATGATATAGTGGTGCATCAGGGTCACTTTGGCTCCAGCTCCGCCCCTGTATGCATTTCTATAAATAAATAAACACATTAAATAGCTAGCGAAGAAATGATAGTTGGGCCGTCCTACCTCGTTGCGCCTTCAGGCGTGGCCTCGATTGTTTGCATCCCTCCTTAGACGGCAAACATGACTTGCCCTTCTAGCTAGTTTGCGCTTGTAGAAATAGCGAGGAATCACTGGTAAATTGCGCGCTCGCTTGCGGTACGGAAAATCACCATTGCCTACCCATGAGTAAAACAATGGTTGGAAATCGAAATTGGGATATAGCTCCTAGATTTGAAAAATGTTATTTTAGATTAAAAAAGGTATTACTGTGAAATGGTCATGAATAAAAAATATACTTTTTAAATGTGTGCACAAACTTAAAATTCTTCATTTATTAAAAAACAAGAATTTTACGCAAGTTCATAAATAAGAACACAATGATTGATTACAAAAATTCTTGTGTTAGATAAGAGGAGGAATTAATAAAAAAAATCTGGCAAAATCCAATTTAGAAATAAACATTAAAACTTTAAATATTAATAGGTAGAACCAGTGACACTATGCTACTTGGGTTGGGCCCAACACATACGCTCATTTTTATTTACTAGGACAATGCCCGTGCGTTGCAACGGGAGTATAACCTTTCTTCTTTAAATTTTTTGATGGTGGTGATATTTCCGATAGAAAATCCTAGACAGTCGTGTAGAGTAAGGCAGTGAAGGAAACAATAAGAGACATAATGGCTCAATAAAATATTATGTGCGCTAAGTATCAATATCGGTTGCAAAAAAAACTCACGAAAAATTTACACATATTTTACTATATTGTATTATTTTAAATGCATTTGCGCCTTTTTACAACATATAAAGTTAATTATACATACATCATAGGTATTTTATCATAATATTAAAAATAACTTTGTTTTAAGCAATATTTACTTTCATTAAAAAAATATTGCTCCAAATATCAGAAAAAAATGTTCACCTGATTTTAATTTTTTTGTATCATTCGTTAAAAAATCCTACATGTAGCTAACTCACCTAAAAAGTGTACCCACAAAACAAACCACGAAAAATGTTCACACGTATTAAAATTCGTATTATTTTAAATGCGTTTGCGCCTTTTTAAAATATATAAAGTTAATTTCTCGTACTTCATAGGTATTTTATCTTAAGATTAAAATTGTCTCCCATTATTTCAAGCAATCTTTATTTTCATAAAAATATATTGCTCCAAACTTTATTTTCTAAATTTAGTTTGTTCGCCATGAAAAATACGTAATAATCTAAGATTAGCATGTCCTATTTTCATAAAATTGAAACTTCAAAATAATCCATTTTGACTAAATTTTGTATGAAACCGTAAAAGCTAAAAAATGCAAATGAATAACGGCTAAGTATAATATTGATTTTCTAACTTAAATTTTCTTCATAAGGAAATATTTTTCAAATAGCATGTCCTGATTTGATAAATTTAAAACTGTATTTTCTATATTTAGTTTGTTCGCCGTGGAAAATACGTAATAATCCAAGATTAGCATGTCATGTTTTGATAAAAATGGAACTTAAAAATAATCAAATATAATTTTTTTGCATGAAAACCTAAACGTTAAATAATCCAAATGAATAAATGCTAAGCATAATTGATTTTCTAACTTCAGTTTGCTTCATAAGGAAATATTTTTTAAATACCATGTCCAATTTTGATAAATTTGAATTTTTATTTCTTAAATTTGGTTTCTTCAGATTTTTCGTCAATCTTTAAAATTATCGATGTAGTTGAAATAAATTTCTTGCCGCTGCCACTGGCAAATAAAAAAATGATGCGTACATAAGGTCGCACCTCGGAGCGCACCATCGCTGCATTGAGCTACCGCTCTACCGACGTGGACTTTAAAGCACGCTAACCGAAACGCACCCCAACTGGCTCATCATGTCATTGTACATACGTTATTTATATCTCTAAAAAATGCACTCCTTCAGATCGGAATTACTTGTCGGAGTACGTTATTTTCTACTTATCATCCTTCTCTTAAGAAGTAACCTACATGAGTAGTTTTATTATAATAAAAGGTTAGACGATGTCGAATACAAGACGAGCTTTCCCAACAAAAAAATGTTAGATGCCGCCAAGTCATATACATGGTCGTGAGGTCATGCTCTTGAGACTATTCCGTGTCCTTGCCTCCATAATTCACACCGTTGTGGACACATCTACACGCCCGCCGTGATCCAACACTTAATCTCTCGTTTCGATCACTGACTCATCGATTCCTTCACTGCCTTACTCTACACGACTGTCTAGGATTTTCTATCGGAAATCTCACCACCATCAAAAAATTTAAAGAAGAAAGTTTATACTCCCGTTGCAACGCACGGGCATTGTCCTAGGAAATATGCCCGTGCGTTGCAACGGGAGAAAAATAATATGAAGTGACGTTTGGGATCTATAATATTAGACGTGTCGGGGCCATCAAACGAGATGCATGATGATTGACCTTTCCGTGGTTCACCAACGAATTGTTTGTCGTCGTCGCTCCTTCTATACTCCATAAGTGCCCATATTAGGATGTCTTGAGCTTTGCCTCTGAGGAATAAAACATGAAGCACAACCCTTTTATTGTATAATGTCGCCACGAAAGAGTTACAACATACTCATGATGTCTCAGAGCGGAGTGGTGATGGAGTTATCATCATTGGTAGCCTCGTGAACCATCGATCGGTTCTACACTAAGAAAAACATGTAACATGTCCATGATGTCTCGAGTAGAGTGGTGACAGAGTTATCGTCATGGGTAGCCTTGTCGACCATTGATCGGTCTGGCGGTTCGCCGGCAAGAAAGAGTTGCAGAATGTCCATGGTGTCCAAGTGCAAAGTGATGATCGATTTGTCATCATTGATGATCTGATCAAGTACCAACCACTTTGAAGATTTGTTAATCTTGAGTCGTCATACAATAGCGCTTCTTTCGCTCGGACGTCCTGCGCCATTCAGAATAAATGCACGCAAAAGTGTTTTGCAAGTGGTATATAGTGTAATATTCCTAATGAATTCATCATGGAGTACTTCTTTCTATTTATCACCACCAATTCTTACAAGGATAATAGTAGAATGATCATGGACAAAACTTAAAAGAATAGCAATGGAGGAGAGAACTTAATTTTTTTTATCGAGAATGCTATTGAACTCACCGAAGGGGATAGGAAATCAAACATATTTATAGCAACTTATATTATTGACATGTGGTATATATATCATATGTGCTCCTTTTTATTTACCACCACCATTCTTACGAGAGAACTTAAATTTTTTAATCGGTAATGCTATTCAACTGATATTCAACCGAAGGGGAATGAAAAATAAATATATTTCATGGCAATTATTTTGTCACAATGATGATAAATTTAGTTAGCAAACATGAAAAATCTTCACAAAAAAAAAATCTTTTCTTATTTGCCCTCACCTCTCGGATTGATATAGTAATAAAAGAACAAAAAAGTGAAGATCAGATTTAGACTTGAAATCATAGTCATCGGACTCCACAGCGACGTTCGTAGAGTCCAACTTAACTGCAACTGCAAATATTCCAGCGTGTTGCGACGGTAATAAAATTATAGCTTTTAAATCAAACCACTAATAATATAATACATGTAACGACTATAGATGGCAGTGGCCTTTAAAATTATTGTCTTCTACAATGTGTGTGTGGGTTCTCTACGGAGAAAATACCAATTATAAAACCTAACGACAATATCGTGAAGTAATAAATTATGATTATTAAACTAATAAATTTGGGATTTTATCTCTTTAGCTCAATGTCCATGTCTTGACAGAAAAAAACACACGAGGCTGCATCATACACGACACACACTTTGTATGTTTTGTGACACCTATACAATTTATGGTCAACAATTTATCCGACGGATGCGATACATTATGGAAACTATAGACAATTGATCAGTGTTAGAGATTGCACGTGTTAGCTTTACGAAAATTATAGCAAATCGGACATCTAGCTAGAGATTGTACGTGTGTTTGCTTTATGAAATATGAAATCTCTACTATTTAAAAAAAGCCTAACGATTCCTCACGGTCCTCCATTGTGTTTTGCCATCTCTTTCGTCAACCAACCTAAGCCCACCCGTCAGACTAATTTCCTACTCCACCAATCAGCCATAATAAGCATGTACACACAGTTAGGAAACTATGCAAACATAATTAGGAAACCACACACGCACTATTAATTAATTGCCAACAGATTTCTTCACATTAGTAATATAATAGAGATAAACAATTATTTCATACCAAAATTCGCTACTATTTAAATACCATAAATATATAAATTGTGCTCCCGTTGCAATGCACGGGCATTGTCCTAGTATATAGAAAATTAGACATTGAGGTAAACATTTGTCCATGTTTAGTAAATGAACTATTCCAATTAATATATCTTTAATTAAAGAAAGAACTAAAAAACGAATTAAAATCAGAAAAGCAGCCATGCCGGCGTCATGACCCACACGCAGCAAATCCCACAACAGCCCACACAGAATTCTTTTAATTACACAGCCAAGTGGAGCTGATGTTTTAATCAGAGACAGCCCCCCTCCCTCCTCTTTCTTCATTTTCTGCAGCCCACAAGTCACGTTTAATTTGGCTATAGATGGCTACCTTTTTTTTACGCCCACAAGTCACGTTTAGTTAGAGCCCACCTTTTTTTATTGCATCCATCCTTTCCTTTCCTTCTTTATTGTATACAACGACATCCCACAAATTCACGACTTATAAGGATCACCTTTTGCTTCTCTTTATTGCACGCTTCGTACAAATCACGGAAGTATATAAACAGGTAAAATTTACTTCAAAGAAGCAAGGTGGTACTATTTAATCTCTAAACGAACAATCTCTACAGCACACGAAGCCCATCACATCGGCTCGCACGCAACAAGTTTACGGCCCATAAACGTAGCCCAGTAGGTCCTGATGGCGAACCGTTTTTCTTTTTTTTTCCACTGTAAAGACATGAGCGTGGGCCTATTCTTTTTGCACATAACTGATGATTGGTGTGGTGGCTCGGTCGTGCTGTCCCCGTTTGATTTATTTCCATGTTTGCGCGAATGGAGTTGGCAAAACGTTTTTTTTGCTAGAAATCCACAACGATTATACTAATATTTTGTGCCATGACGCATACAAAATAGCACAATTATTTGATTAATCCAACTCTCCCTAAATTCCAAAATGCATCTAAATCCCACATGGAAACCATGAAGATTTCATCAAGAAACAAAAATTAAAAACAACACTTTCAAATTAAAGCACATTAGCACTCTTGATTTCTGACCCACACACAGAACAAAAATTATGCAACGTACATTTATTTAGCAAATCTACGGAAGAAGAAAAAATGTAATGGAGCGCATTAGATAGATGGGTCTATGAGCAACACCTTAATCACACAACCATGCGTGCTATTGAAGAGCAGCAAGCTAGCGGTGCATGGTGCAGTACTGAACTTCAAATGATGTTTCTTGAAAGACTAATTCAGACAAATAAATTCAGTAAACCCAATGACAAACTGCAGGCAAGCGCCGGGACTGCGCCAACGTACTGCTTATCAACGCTGCACATGTGTGGCGTACTGCAAGCTGGGCTTGCACGCACGCATGCCATCAACCATGGAGAGGAACAACATGCCTCACCTGCAAGAAATTCCTGATGTACCTCACGCTTGCACCACACCGGACTGCACGGGCATCCTCACCCTTAAGATGCCGGAAAGGATCTGGCCAGGATCCGCGGAGTCCGGCCTCCGACGGCCTGCGGCATCGATCTAGCCGGAGCAGAGAGCGAGCGGGCGGTGCTTGCCTTGGGCCGTTGGGCAATGCTGGCCTGGGTATGCGATGTCAGGCTGCTCGGGGCGAAGCCAATTGGATAGACGCTGACAGCCGCGTGAAGTACATGGAGACAGAGCACCGAGATCCACGCCGGCCCCGACAGCAGTCGTGTTGTGAACCTGCGGGAACTGGACGGCGGTGGTCTTGGTGTGCCCGAGCGCAGGGATATCAGATGTGGAGAAGACGGACGCACGTCCCATCCTGGCGCCGGATCCGTCACCGGGGAGAGGTGCTGTCCGGTGGTTGCTTTGGATCTCGCTGGATCTTGGCGCCGCGATGGAGTTCGCGGGGGCGGGCTGCTCTGGTGGAAGGAGGCAGCGTGTGTTGCGGCGGCGTGGGTGAAGGCTGTGGGCGGCGGAGGAAGGTGGCTCGGGGTGAGGTTCTGCGGAGTGATGGGGTTGGCGGCGTGGCGGTGGGCGGTGGCGTGCCGGCCATGGCGGCGGAGATGGGGGAGGCGTGCGGGGCGTGCAGTGATTCCGGTGGAGCGGCGTGTGGCTTTTTCCCGTGTAAAAAATAAATTGTTTTTATTAACAGAAGCCATTGGACTGCGGGTTGATATAGTTAAAAGAGAGGGGGTTTTTAGCAAAAATACAAAAACGGACTAAGAAATCTACCTCCCTTTATTATTAGGTATAGATTGGTGGTTGAGGAGGAGAGGGGTGGTCTTTTTGCCTTTTCTAAAAAAGTTCTTGCGTGTAGACGCATTGTGCAGTTAGATATCTCTCAAATGTATCTTCGTTTGTGAACCCTTTTGCATATCTTTTGTCGCTCAAACTTACCCCGATGAATGAAAACTAATAATTATTGATGTTGTTTTCTACGTAATTTCTTTGATGTTTTTATTTACGCAAAAAAGTCCTACGAAACAATTATATAAGAACACCGGAGTCATATATGCACCACAAGGACCACCGGAGACCTAGAACTTAGGCAGGGGTGCCAAGCCACCCAACCTAGACATCTGGTTTTCTAGGGTGCTTAGGCCCACCAGAGCACCTTCGGCCTCTTCTTTGGCACCCCTGGCTATATATCGACCTAAAAAGCTCCCTCACATTTATCAATGATTTTTTTCTTAGGAGAGGATGAACACAACCATTACTCATCTTCCCAAATGGCTAACGGAAGCCAAACCTTATCTTTCGGAGAGGGGGGAACTTCATCATCGACTCTATCAACTCTTTCACCATCATATAGGAAAGGTAGCTACTAGTGTGGGATGGATATGGGGAGGCTCAAGCATGCTCGGGAACATCAACCCCGTCGGATGCGACCCATATTGGCCCGTCCGACCCCACATAGATATGATCTCATATGCTCTTTGGTGCAAACTGTTGGGTATATGCTCAAGAGGAAAATAATATATGATTATTCCAATATATCTAAACAAGTTCATAACCAGTTTCATACTATGCTAGAACTGTATTAGTGAAACAATGATACATGTGTGGTATAGAAACAACCAACGTTCCTAGTTAGCCTCTTTCTCAATAACAAGTTCATGGTCAACTGATGATCGTGGTTCGCGATCATGGACAATCAAGTCAATTGACTATGAGCTCACCTCATTAGATGAATGACGTGGTGAACATTACCCAACGTAAGCATTGCAACATGATTAAATTCATGAAGGTTCAGTGTTGTAAGTAAAGAACGTAGTAGACCGTTCCTTAGACCGTGAGATCATGCATAATCACTATATTCTCAGCTGCTTTAACCTACACCCACCGCCTGACTGAAATATGCTGGCCATAAAGGTGTATCTTAGGTATTCCGTTGAGATACGTTGAGGAGTTTTGATTCAAGAGAGGGATTTGGCAATCCATGTAATGAAAAGATACTCAGGGTCCACTCGGTGAGTTTGGATCCACAAAGTTGCGCAGCGTGTGGCTAGGTCATGGGGATGAATATCACGGAACGAGTGAAATAAGTTTAATTGGTAACGAGGTTGAACCAGACTAGGATGTCATTGATCGAATCTCGGACTAATCTAGTATCGATGGCAAAGGGAATGGAATACGACGTGACGGTTCAATCGGTTTAATATCTTGAATGCACAGGGATCATTATGGGCATCCAGGTCCCGCTGATGATCATTGACCGCAGCCTCATCTCGGTCATGGCAGGAGTATTCTCGGACCGTAGGGTAACACACTTAAGGGCTCGATGTTATCGGAGACCTTCTCGGAACTATCGGAGTTACCGGAGAATAAGAGAAGACATACCGGAAATGTTCCGCGTTGCTCTGAAGGATGTTCAGACTGAGCCAAGCTCCCTCACATTTATCAATGATTTTTTTCTTAGGCGAGGATGAACACAACCATTACTCATCTTCCCAAATGGCTAACGGAATCCAAACCTTAGCTTTCGGAGAGGGGGGAACTTCATCATCGACTCTATCAACTCTTTCACCATCATATAGGAAAGGTAGCTACTAGTGTGGGATGGATATGGGGAGGCTCAAGCATGCTCGGGAACATCAACCACGTCGGATGCGACCCATATTGGCACGTCCGACCCCACGTAGATATGATCTCATATGCTCTTTGGTGCAAACTGTTGGGTATATGCTCAAGAGGAAAATAATATATGATTATTCCAATATATCTAAACAAGTTCATAACCAGTTTCATACTATGCTAGAACTGTATTAGTGAAACAATGATACATGTGTGGTATAGAAACAACCAACGTTCCTAGTTAGCCTCTTTCTCAATAACAAGTTCATGGTCAACTGATGATCGTGGTTCGCGATCATGGACAATCAAGTCAATTGACTATGAGGTCACCTCATTAGATGAATGACGTGGTGAACATTACCCAACGTAACCATTGCAACATGATTAAATTCATGAAGGTTCAGTGTTGTAAGTAAAGAACGTAGTAGACCGTTCCTTAGACCGTGAGATCATGCATAATCACTATATTCTCAGCTGCTTTAACCTACACCCACCGCCTGACTAAAATATGCTGGCCATAAAGGTGTACCTTAGGTATTCCGTTGAGATACGTTGAGGAGTTTTGATTCAAGAGAGGGATTTGACAATCCATGTAATGAAAAGATACTCAGGGTCCACTCGGTGAGTTTGGATCCACAAAGCTGCGCAGCGTGTGGCTAGGTCATGGGGATGAATATCACGGAACGAGTGAAATAAGATTTGTTGGTAACGAGGTTGAACCAGACTAGGATGTCATTGATCGAATCTCGGACTAATCTAGTATCGATGGCAAAGGGAATGGAATACGACGTGACGGTTCAATCGGTTTAATATCTTGAATGCACAGGGATCATTATGGGCATCCAGGATCCCGCTAATGATCATTGACCGCAGCCTCATCTCGGTCATGGCAGGAGTATTCTCGGACCGTAGGGTAACACACTTAAGGGCTCGATGTTATCGGAGACCTTCTCGGAACTATCGGAGTTACCGGAGAATAAGGGAAGACATACCGGAAATGTTCCGCGTTGGTCTGAAGGATGTTCAGAGTGAGCCGAAAGGTGTTCTGGATCACCGGGAGAAGAAATAATATGTTTTATTTATTAATTAAATTAATTAATAATTAAAAACTTTTTATTTATAATTAGAAAGTGTAATGGACCTTATTTGTGAAAGAAGCACATTAGGGGAAATAAAAGGGAAAAAGAAAAGAGAAAAAGAAAAGGGGAAGAGAGGAGGCGCCATGGGCCCTAGGGCCCATGTGGATTGCACCCCGCTCCCCCTTGCCCCCGCCCCCCTTGGCAAGGGACTTTAGTCCCACATTACTAAGGGAGGGGGGTCGACTCCCTCCCCTCCCCTTATATATAGATGTGGTGGGTGAACTTATTTAATACCAATTAATTCATGGAGAAATAATTATTATCCCAAATCGAGATCGGTTTTCTCCGGTCTTCTCCCCTCCCTCGTCTCTTCCGCGGTGGGCTCCCCTTGTTTGGAGCCTGTAGTGGGATTGAGACTTCTCCACCAAACGGACGTCGTCGTGCTGCCGAAACTTCGGTTCCGGAGGTCTACTTCCGCCACCTTCGCTGGATCGAAAATCGGAGGTCTTCATCGAGTTCCATACGTGTGCGAGTACTATGAGGTGCTACACGTGTGGCACTTCCACCCGACAGGGTGCTAACACAACCAGGGGGTTGTGAACTTTGTTTGACTACATCGACCACGTTTGCGGGAACGTTTCCCGCGCAATGGACTACACCTCGAAGTATGTTATCTGCAAGTCTCTCCGTTATGGTAATACAAATAGATAGATCTTGGGCAATGGGCAATGCTAGTTAGAAAAATTATTGTTTTCTGCCGCAGAACCCCAACACAAACCTTAGCCACTTCACTCTCCATTCTTCTCCATCTCCAAGCTCCGCTCCATAGCTTCTGACCTTCTCCGGCATGGTGCATAGCGGATCTAAGTCATCGATCACTCGCTCTGTGGATTGGGACCACATCTCAATCGGCCCTGAGGAGAAGATGACCGTTTACATTGGGCTCCTCCCCGCATGGGAGGAGAACACCTGATTGGTTGAGGGGCTCGATCCGTCGGAAATCCAGCGTGTCCGCTCTAATAGCGCTCGGGTCCCACGCGAGGCTCACCGCCGCTGCCTCGTCGGAGGCGGTGTGGTCAATCCGGCGTTCACACGACCAGGGCCTCAAGAGGAGGCGCAACCGCTCCGTTCGCACGCGGAGTCGGAAGCCCACACAAACCACTAGGCCAAGGAGGACGCCATGGCCTAACTTATCTACTACGTGAGGCGCCAGAGGGCAAGTGAGGCCGGGAATGCCTCGCGAGAAACGCGGACGAAGCGTAGTCGTACGCCCTATCTCCACTACGGGTGACCGTCAACTCCATGTGTCGCAACCGCGTCACGTTGAAGGTATCTGACTACGAGCACGACAGATCCATCATCGACTTCACAGTGCCTGTTGATGTGCAGTTCATGTGCTCTGACGAGGAAGAGTAGAATATGGAAGACAACAACGAGTTGAGTCCCGTGAACTGGCGCATGCCCCATGTTTTACTCTACCTCACTAGCCTCATCGATGAAAAATTAGTTTAGGTTCTAAGTTACATATAATTGTTTGAATTTAAGTTATCTAATTGAAAGATCCGGTTGTTGAAATGAAAAATTAAGATCTGTTCGTTCACTACCAGCGGATGCTTTCGAACTTGCATCCGTAGAATAAGGATTTGGATTAACCAAATCCGGTTGCAGCTGCTCTTAGCTCTCAAAGCCACAGTGATGCAACACCTGATCCAGCATGGCGCGCTGGCAAAATGTTGTAAAAAAGAATAGCGCTGGCTAAAATGTGGATCAGAAACTGTCGGAAAGAATCGGTGAAATGATTGATCATTGGAGGAACCAGGAGCACCACGGATCATTGCCTGGCTGGACAATTTTGAACACATTTCATAGTGTACACAGCTATGTATACGAGACTAGTCTAATGGATTATGTCGTCTAACGTGCACAGCACAGGGTCACGCTTGTCTTGGGAATCAACAGTCAGGCCCAGACCCTGGCAACACCTGGTCGAAATGGGGCATCACGAGTCTGCCTTGTCCTCCCAGGTGTTCCCACGTCAGAAAAGATACGTGATGTGCCTAGATGGAGTATCCAAGATCATGCGGTTCCTTCATCCTTATCCGCTCATGTGGCTTTCTGAACCATTATGAAGTCATTGATTCATAGGTAGAGAACGTTTTTTTGATGCAATGTAAGATAAGCAAGAGGATAATATGTTGCTTAGTTGCACAAGATTAGTAGGTTTGGATATTTGCTTTATCGCTAGAGTTACATATCTTGTCCTCCTCACCTTGTTATCTTTCCAACCTAAAAGCTCCGCTCTATTGTCAGAAACTCCAAGGGGTACACAGGTGCGGGAGCGCGGACCTGTCTGACTGTGTCCGGCCATATGATTGTTTTGCAATTCACAAAGTCATTTCTTTTCATGTCTTGGTGTTTTAGATTCTGAAACTTAATGAATTTATCATTCATTTTACAAATTTCAGTTGTTGAAACTTGATGAAGTTAAACAAATTGTCAAAATATATTGAAAGTGGTATTATTTCAAAGCCTTCCCCAAAAAAACACGAATATGTAAACACAACATAATTTGAACTTTCTATTCAAAAGAAATGAACGATTCAAATTACAGAGTCAAAAGAAAAATGGGGCCATTGCACTCGACACTTTTGTGCCATAATTTTCATCTCGTTGTGTTCTCCATCATGATACCGTGGATTGTGGGCATGTCGAACAATACAACTAAATGATACTCCACCCGTTGCCATGAGAATCGGTTGTAATATATACGAAAGATGAAAATGAATATTTAAGATAACAATATATGAACTAAAACTAAAAGCACAAATTATATATTATGTTTTGTTATTTATATTAAAAATAGTTGTTAAATATAAGTATTATAATACAACAACAAACTTTTTCCTACGTACGTTGTGATGGATCTTTGATGAGGTGTCATATGTGCATGTTGACATAGAAAGAAGGGACAATTACATTTTTGCCCTTAATTTGTGCCCACTCTCATATTTATCCATAAAAAAAATTCTATGCTAAAATTTGCCCCTAAAAAATTATTTTAGATTGCCAGAATGTCCTTTATCTGGTCAAAGTTGTTTGACCATTAATTACTTTGAAAAATCATACGAACTCAGAAAAATGTAAATAGGATATAAAAATGCTCAGAAAAACATCACCTATACATGTATGTGTCATTTATCCAAAAATAATTAAGCCACAATTTAAATCAAATTCTACTTAAATCTAACTGAAAGCAAACAATCAACTCTATTTTGGAAGGTTTTAATTCCAAATTTTATAATAATATTTCAGAATTTGGAGAATTCTAGGATGTGATAGTAGTAAAGCTCATAAGGTAAAGGCTACGTATGAAGTGAAAATTGATTTTCGATGAAAAATCTAGACTTTCCCAATGGGCCACTATATATAACGACCATCTCTAGATCAAAGGTGGTATTTATAACCAACCAATTAAATCCTAATTAGAAGATGTCCATCTCTGACTCAATAATAAGAAAATTATTTGTAGAACCCCACCAAGATCTGGCCATAGCTTCGTCTGATTGCACTAGGATCTTACCATTGAGCTGGCGTAATTGGCTAAATCTCAATAGAACAACTCTTCCTCCAATCGACTAACTCCAAATCCACATCACTACTTGATGTGAGTTCGAAGAACGAAGCCGTATCGCGCTTCCCATACCAATTTCCCTCGATGTTACCAAATTTTTTCCATCGACGCCACCACCCTCCAAGGTAGGACTACACTACGATCTCGATGATTCACATAAGACTTGACATGGGCACACGATAATATTTTCACGATGGGATCCCACATGCTCCTACGCGGTTTCCATGGTCGTGCCACTCACGTGCTTCAACTCGACGAGTGCTCCATGATACCATATCGATTGTCATGTGTTGTATTCTCGCGTGGTCTCTGGATCCACCAAGCAACCTTCGCTTGGGAAATAAGTTTGAGCACCATCGTTCAAGCCTCTTCTCTGACTCTACATTGTCGTGTGGACTCCGGTTGACCCAACGAAGCTTCTGGTTCTCCCATCGTGAGACAACAAAGTAAGTATCCATCTAGCCTTTTATAAAAAATTTAGCACATAGGGATGAAATATTCCACCTTTGTCCTACTGGTATTGAGAGGTAGTACATGATATAAATGGGAAGAATTAATCCTTACTGGTATCCCAGGATATTGACCTGTGTAAGGGTTCTGTCAATTGGAACATTAAGAGGAACCATCAAAGACTTGCTATAACTTATAGATAGCCCAGTCGAAGCTTCAAAGAGCAAAAGAAGATTCTTAACTTCCAATAATTGGCTTTCAATTGTAGCTATCATAAGATCTTTGTCATCGCATACTGAATAGCATGTAAGTGAGGGAAATATGTACAGGTAAAGGAGTGTTGATCACCTCACTGCAAATGGTGTAAGTTAGAATTGACTGGAGTAATCAGCAACTAGAACACATATTGGAGGGAGGCCCCCCTTTCCTAACCACTCTTTCACACTAGAACTGCTTGCGAGGAATACCATTTTGTAGAATAAATGAAGTGGCTGAAGTAAAAATCATTTTGTTCCAATTCATCCATCTTGAACCAAAAACCATTGCTCTAAGAATTTTCATGATAGTGTCGTGATCGATCATATCACAGGTTTTTTCAAAATCAAGCTTTACCACCACAATTTCCTTTTTTTGATTGCTGCCATGTTGCAATGTAATGTCCGGCTGCACCTATATTATTTTCACATCGAACCTCATGCAAACTTGTTGTTTAATCGGTGTAGGATGTTGCCATCATTAATTACTATGTTGCATATATGAATTAATATGTTGGTTGTTCCTGGTTTCCAGGTAGAGTAATGTTTAATATGTAGGTGTTAGAGGTGCAGATTAAAATAACCATTTCATGATTGGATTACCTCGAACTAAACAATCAGGCCAAGCGTCCATGAACGATTGGCGTTTGAGGTAATGAATATATGGTTGTAATGTTCCAAGAATTGTTTATGGTTGTAACGCGTGGTTTGGTTGGTTCATTGTTTGCTAATAAACTATGGTAGATGCTTTTCAATTTTAAACTACGGTGATCCAAATATGGTGTGGTGTTGTGACAAAATAGTTTTGAGCATATAGTGTTGTGATAATTCCTAAATTTTGTTCAATTTGGATATAATTGTAATAGTGAACTTATGGAAATTGTGATGCTATGCTAAATAAGAGGATATGTTGCTGAGAATTTGTTTATTTGCAGGTTGAGATTGTATAGTTTTTGCTATCTTATTGGGGAAATGATTTGTGTCATTTCATGCTGGAAATGAGAAATTTTTCTCTTCGAAATCAGTACTCCTACATCATTTTGGCAGATCAACGCAAGGTATGGCTAAGGGCCAAAATCATCTTTCTGATAGTCACTTGATGGTCAATTTCAATGGTATATTTCAGACCATGAAATTTTGGAGAGACATTTGGGTATACAGGCAAATCGTCGGTAATATATATGGAATTTTCTCGATGTAATATCACTGACGAAAGACACATCCACTAGTTGATATAATGTTCTTCCAAACAGCGCAATAACATATACGTATGTGAGCCCCAAAAAAACAATTAAAGATGCATAGTTCATCTTGATCTAATATTCTTGCGAATATGAAAGCAACATATATTCACGTCAATTAAGAAATAAAGAAACCATTTCCTTCAAAGAAACACACAATACATTTCAAAGAAAACAAGAAGATGCATTTATCAAACATACAAAGAAGAAGAAGTGTTATAAAATCATGTCGTGTGGCCGCGTGGGCACCTACACAAAGGGAAATTGATCATAATGATAGAACTGCAACAAGCCAACAAGCAGCATTTTACCTGACGCCTACGCAGCGGCAACTATTTCACAGTCAATGGAATCTCTAGCCTCTAACAAATACCACTCATGATGTCTGTGTACGCAGTATGCTCGATCTCGATCGTGCATGAACTGAAACGCCTCTGCACACCACATTATTCGCCGCCTACGGCCCACTCATTCGCAGAACCCATGGAGGAGGAGCTATCTAGCAGCACAAGCAAGGAGGTTTTGTTCCCAGCAGATAAAAGAGGAACGAACTCGTCACATCACTCATCGGACAATCATTCTGCCTGGCTCCCTGTTCATCCCCAACCCCAAGCAAATCTCTCGACAGATGTACCACACGACACACGGTGAAACAGAAGCATGTGAACTGAATATAGAGATCCGTGAACGCATGCACAAGTACGCACGTACGACTCCAAAAGGATGTGATCAGAGCCAAGCATGCATGTTGCAGAGCACCAGTTTTGATGAGTAGACAGACATATCTTTTCCTCCTATTTTTTCCCCTCCCTCAATTTGCCCTGGACTGGGCAAGGGTTACATGCAGATGCAGTGCAGGGCATAGTCACATTCACAGTTTCACGTACAAAGGTAGAATGGATTCCATTTTTCCAGGGCATGCAGGCGCAGGGAGCAGTGCAGCATCACAGGGATGCACGACGGTCTCCTCCGTGGCATCGATCAGCCATCAGCATCAGCATCAGCATCAGCTCGAGCTGAGTCGACCGGCCTCCTCCTCCTCCTCCCGCTGTATCCTCGCCAGGATCTCGTGCACAGCGGCCGCAATATCTTCCACAGAGCCCAGCTTGGAGCCATCCTCCACCTACCGTACGTACATGCAAAACAAACAACCATCCATCAATGCCATCGCCACCACCTCCACCGGACGGCGCCATTGTTATATACTCCATAAACGGAAGCCACGGCGCCTCTCGTTGTCCGGCAACTTCCGTCGATCTGTCCCCATCAACAACTTCTAAACTAAGCAGCATGGTACGTACGGAGGAAGTTTATACCTTTAGGCTGAAGGAATACAAGACCATGGCGTCCACCGTGGTCACGTTGAGATGCAGCGGCGGGATGCGCAGCTGCTGCAGCCCGGCGACGAGCTTCAGGAGCTGCTTCGGCCGCCGCCGGGCGAGCACCTTGAGGCTCGCGTGGCCTTCCACCATGGTCACCTCGATGTCGGCGACGCCCGCCTCGCTCTTCATGCCGCTTGAATCGGCGCCGGAGCCGCCGTCGCTGGCGGTTGCGTTCCCGTCACACGTGGTGGAGTACTGTGGGAAAGTGAAGCTGCCGGCGAAAGGGGACCGGCCGGTGCGGTTCATGACGCTCTTTTGGACTTCGAGCGATTGGAGGAGCTGCTCCAGCTCCTTCACGTAGTTGATTGCCCCGCCAACGATTGATGCTTGGTCGCCCTAATAAGATGTGAAAGAACAAGCATTCGTCATTACATTATCAAAAAATACAGTTAATGTCTTCAAGATTACTAAACCATCTGATACGATTGAACTTGAGATATGCTTTCCTTTTTCTAACCGGCGATTCCTTTTTTTCTCAATGTAATTCAAATGACCAGTTTTTACTGTTAGCCACTGTTCAAGATATCTTCCGATATTTCGATAAATCGGCTGATGTATCGCTTACTGTGTCTGGCCCATAAGATAAATCGGACATTAAATTGACCAATATGCTGATAAATCGGTCAATATGCTGATAAATCAGTCAATATGCCGATAAACCGATCGTTTTACCCCTTATCTTGGATCAACCGATAAGTTCCCGATAAGCGATATCCTTAACATTGTTGTTAGCAAAATGTTTTGTTCTCCTTTTGCATTTTGAAAGAAAGAATGAATGAATGAAAGAAAATGTGTAACTAAAAAGGGGAAATGAAAAGAGAAATGCAAGTTGGATAATTAGCAAGGCAAGGGAATGGCTACACGTCAGCGCCTGAAAAGTAAATCTGGATCTGTTGATGAATTTTAAATCTATGATAAAAAAAATTGACATGACAGGTTATATCTTTTTCCTCCAACCGTTTCCTCTTGAAATTTTTCAGATCTTCTTTCTTCACCACCTAGTATGCCACCGGTTGGGCCGCTTGCCTTCATCGCTCACGGCCGGCGGCACTCCCGCTACCTCATCGCCCCACCGTCCCCTCTACCTCCCCTTGCCACCGCCCCCGGCCATCCCTCTAAAACCCCGGTAACAACAAATTCCTGCGCCGACAGCCCTGCACTCCCATCGCTATGATAGATAGTGGGTTGGTGCTTCCACGGTTAACCTGCACCCCCACCTTAGGGATGTAAACCAGATCCCGTTTAAGTGCACTTATGATCTAGTAGTTCAATAAAGTTTTTTCCCTAGAGAAAACGAATTATGGAGTTAACTAAAACTAAGTAAACGAGACTTGCGGTTGTCGTTTATTTTCCATTTACATCTGTAACCCATCCTTCTCTAAGATAAATGGTGATGCTGTTGCTTCCCGACGAACGTCGATTGATTTGAATTCCAAATTCAATCGATTGATCGAAAACCACCAATATGTAGAAAAAAAGGTATGAAAAAGAAGAGTGAGTTAAAGCATTGGGAGGACACTTACTACGGGTGCTTAGGAGTTTTTATATCAAAAGGGGATCGAAAGAGAGTTGGGAGTTGGAGCATTAGCAGAAAACCTCTATAGTGCTAGGCTACTTGTCCTCAAAATAGGACAAAAACCTGCTAACACTATAAGAGCTTGATAGAGGCTACAAATCGAGTAAAGCATATATATACATCTAAAAATGTCTTCAAAATCTCATACGATTGAACTTGAGAGATGTTTTGTTAACCAGTCTAATCCCTTTTTTCATTAAAACCGCTTTCATTAATTGCTCGAAAAAAAAACCCAGTTCTTACAAATAGCCAAATGGGGAATGCTAAGAGATGTGCGAGTTGGAGAATTAGCAGAAAACTAGCAAAAACCTAGCAATACTGACGCTATAGAAACTTGAGTGATGCTAATTAAACTGGAATAAAGCATATGATGATTAGTGTTAGTAGTACGTAATAAGTACCCTTTGGGAGTAGGAGGGCGGCATGAGGGAGCGGAGCGCGGCGAGGTACTCGTTCATCTGGCGGCGGCGGTTGCGCTCGACGGCAATGTGGGTCCGCCGCTGGCTCTCGACCTCCTCCTGGTTCTTGGCGATCTTGGTGCGCCGCCGCTTCCTCCTCCCGGCCGCCGCCGCCACCGTCCCTGGCGCCGCCGCCTTGCCCTCCGAGGAAGCCTCCGACTGGTCCCAGCTGGAGACCGGCTCCCACTGATCCTCCGCATTGGGCAGCACGTCGGCGGCTAAAAGCTGCTGATCCCAGTCCTCGCCGAATCCCATGTCGCACCAGGGCGCGAGCCCCGGTGCCGGAGCGCCGTAGCCGAAATGGCCCTGCGCGAACACCACGGCCTCCAGCGCCATGAGCGGGCGGCAAAAGGTTCACGGCCGGAGATGGACAAGACAAGCCGATAGACAGGTGGCGCACCACACCGCACACAGTACGCGGCGCGACACAAGTACTACTGATCTGCGTGCGAGGAGTGAGGGTGGGGAGGGAGGCGAGGCGCGGCGGCGTTTTATAGGTGGCGCGCGGCGGGCGGGAGGGAGCCAGGGGGAGGGGACCAGGACGGCGTTGGTGGCGTGGCGTGCTGCCACTTCGGGGAAGGAATCATCGACGGGGGCGCGTCCCACCCAACGGTTTAGGTAACAGAATCGGGCAAGGGCAAGGGCAAGTCGATCTGGACCAATGGCGAGCAAACGGCAGAGGGTTGCAAATGGCAAATCTACTAGGGGTTGTATTTGCAAAGTGGGTCGTACGGCTACGGGTTTTTTCATCAGGTGGTCGGGTCAAATTATGGGAGAGGTGAGTGGACCGAGAGATTCTGTGTGTGCATCTGCTGCATGCACGGTGGCCACTGGTAACATGCAGCGCCAGCTTTGCGCACGCACCCTAGCACTAGCGCTAGTACGCGCCTTGTCCAGCTTGCTGTCGAGGTTTTACGGCCAGCCGAGTTAACCTAGCAGGCCCGGCCGAGGCCGTCCTAGCTAGCTTGAAGCCTCACATACGTCTACAGCTTCACTGCAGCTGCAGCGCCAACTCCTACGTAGATAGCTAGTGCAGTCATATGAAGGTTCGGACCATAGCCATAGCCAGCCAGCTGCATGTGTGCTGTGATTTCACCGTTCATGCATGCATCCATTGTACAGTTCAACTAGGCGCCGGGCCTCATGTGACATCTTACTACAAAGATTGTATGGCGCATCTGTCTTTCGGTAGCCTGTAGGCAATGTTTTGCCTGGTCTGCTAGCTTGGCGTGTGTGTTTGCAGATTAAGAGCAACCCGTCAGAAGGTATCAATCCGCAAAATAATCGTCAATATACGATACAGGGTTTTTTCTTTTTTGAACATGTACTGTATATCGCCTGATACGCCATTTTTTTTTGCGGGAGCCGGTAAATCCTGCCCCGCGGACGCCATATCTGGCGTTTACCCACACCGTTTTGTGGGGAGTGCTATATCTTTCGAGGCTTGGCGGAACAGAAGTTTCAGCGCCCACCCGAGTTTCCGTCGCCGCCCTAACTTGAAATCTCAAGCGATTCTTCCTTTCCCCGGCCATCACCTGCCGCCCAACGCACCATCCAGATTTCCTGTTGCCCGCCCGCAACTTCTCGACCAACAGATCCTCTGAATGCCCTAATTACGGGAAGGCGGCGACGGTGTGGCTACGTAAAAGTAGATCTGACCGGCGGCAGTGAAGAAGAAGGGTGCTGCAGCGGTGAAGAAGAAGGAGGCTTATCCGCCGGCTTGGGCTCCCTCCCAGAAGGTAACTTTTTTCCCTAATTTTCCCTAATTTCTTCCATCCACGTGGACTGTTGACTAAATCAGGACACCCAATTCGTAGATGGATATATGGAGTTCTTCGTTCTTCTCGGATTTCGATGATTCCGACATAGAGGACATATGACTCATTAGCTGCAGCGCGATAGTAGTAGCGCGGGTACCCCCCCCCCCCCCCCCCCCCCGCTGCTAATGTCCATTTATCTTGCGTCGTTGATGGCCTTTATCCTAGTAGTGCATACTCCTCCACGATGTCGATGCAGAGCACCTTGTCCTTCTTAATTTGGTGGACAATTTCAAGAAGGGCAAGAAGAAGCAGCACGAGTCGGCGGTGGGGCGCCTGTGCATACCCCGCAACCGAGCTCGCAGCCACAAGATGCTCATGCATTGGATGTAGATCACCGCATAGAACTTGGGGCATAGAAGATAGATAGACTGGAGAGCGTGAAAAGCTATTAAATTATACATCAAATATAACCTCAAAAGATCCAATCAAAATCAATGAACAATTTGATCATAAAGCCATAATTCATCATGTCCTAGCAAGCACACCACAGATTACATCAGATTGATCCCACTCATACGAAGGAGGGGACCATGGTATTATAGATATAAAAAGAAAGATAGAGTCATCTAGCTAATAATATGGACCCCTAAGGTCTTGAATAAACTACTCACACATCATCATGGATGCATCAAGCACTAGTAGAAAACAGGCCTTTTGCCCCGGTTCGAGAGGGCCTTTAGTCCCGGTTGTGCAACCGGAACTGCACAATCGAGACTAAAGGTCCTACCCCTTTAGTCCCAATTGTGTCTATGTCGGGACTAAAGGCCCTCCACGTGGATGAGCTAGTAGGCTGGGTTGGAGGATCTTTAGTCCCAGTTGGTAACACCAACCAGGACTAAAGGTCATTTTTCTGAAAATATTTTTTGGATTTTTTTGAATTTTTTTTTTGGATTTTTTATAGTATTTCAAAACTTTGAATTATTTGTCAGTTTAATCTCTAATCAACCATACTCACACCCGTGGTCTCTGATCTCTAAGTTAACGTGCTTGCCCGTGGTCAAACTTCCCGATCAGTCACACCCATCGTCACACTACTTCATCCCCAACAAGCTTAACGTTTGAGTTCCTTCCCAATTAGCTTCCAAGAGTGCACTGCAAACATCTTGATAATATTATGTTATCAATCTTGTTAACCTCTACACTTAGATGTCACATGATATTATTTTTTGAATTCCAAACCTATATTAACATAAACAACAATGATTAAGTAACAATAATCTTTATATAGAATACAATTATTATTTTCAAAAAATAATTATAAAATTAAAATAATAATCAAATTTCAGGTAAAAACTTACATTTTCCTGCTTTCATATTTCCCTTTGGAATTTTAAAAATCTAAAAAAAAATCCCCAATGGCCTTTGGACGTTGAGAGCGGATTCGGATTTTCGCGCTAAACAGTTTGATATGATACACAATTTTTTCCGAGGTCATACGCAAAAGTTATTGCTATTTCAGAAAAATCCAAAATAAAACTTTAGTCCCGGTTGGTGTCTCCAACCGGGACTAAAGGTCTATCTTCCCTGTGAAAATTCTGAAAAAATTCGATCTTTTTATATTCTCCTTTAGTGCCGGTTGGAGACACCAATCAGGCCTAAAGATTGCGGTACCTTAGTTTCGGTGGTCGGTGTTTCCAACCGGGACTAAAGGTCCTATTCGAATCGGGACTAAAGCTGGGTGTGCCTGTGCTGCCGCCTAGCCATTTGGAATCGGGACTAATGGTACATTTGTCTCCCAGCTCTAGACACGGCCGGGACTAAAGGATGGGACAAAAGGTCATTTTTCTACTAGTGAAGGTTGATGAAGAAAACTCTAGTAATGGCTTCTCCCCCTCTCACAGATCTCCGGAACATGACGCCATATATGGGATCTTGGTGAAATATGAACTTACGAGAATGGAAAAATTATTTTGAAGATATGATGAATGTTTCTGTATTTATATGATTTTATAGAGGTGGAATTGACCTAAGGCGGGGAAGGTGGGACCCACATGACTAGGAGGGCACACCCAACCCCTAGGACGCGTTGGGTAGTTGTGTGGGTCTCTACTGGTCGTTTATTCCTCTACTAAAGGTTCTTTGGTCTCTTATTATCCAAAAAAGTCATATAAAATACATAAACATTCATTTTTTGATGCTCAAAATGGATGCTCAAAAAATATTGTTTTTGAAATCATTTTGGAGCATTGATTTTTTTGTTCACATCTTCACAAATGTGATGTCATAACGAAATTTTGCACACATGTAAAACTTTTCTCAATGCTTTTTACAAAAAAAACAGTTTTTAATCATTTTTATTTTATTTTACTGTTCACAAAGGGCTCATGTGAATTTGAGCTCATAATGATACTTTCGTAGTAACATAGACTAGTAACCTATAACATGTTACTAGTTTAAGTTACTCTCCATTATGGCTAATCTTAGAATGTTAAACTTATTGGGATTTTGAAGGCTCTTTTATATTTTGTTCTTGTTTTGCCGTCATTATTTTTAGCTCTTCTTTCAGCATGATTAGTCTTCCACCACGTTCTAATGATTTGACCGAAGCCCGTTTGGTGTTGCGCAAGTCATCTAACCTTCAACTTATTGCCATGCTTGACTTAGACATTAGATTTTTGGATAAAGGGCTTTATTACTCAAAAGGTTTAAGTAAGTACACCCGGCCTCTGCATAACTAAGATGCACACAGCCACAAAGTTACAAAAAAGAAAAAGCGAGCGAGCGTACGACAAGTTACAAATGAAAATAACTATTGCCACTCAAGGCAACTCTATGCGTAGATCGCGCGGCCACCCATGTTGGATAAAAATATTCCTCGCCACTGCTTTCAGTCGTGCACACGCCTCCATAAAAAGGCCTCGATATTTCACCCGTTGTAAGATGGACCACAAACGAAGAATACCCGTGCATCGATAAAGAACCTGCAACCAAGTGAAATTTTTATCAGAAAAGATCTTGTCATTTCTACAAAGCCAGAGTGACCATATTACGGCGAGCGCTCATATCCTAAGAATGGTTTTAAGTTTATTATCTATCCCGTTCGGCCAATTTCCAAAGATATTAGCAACGAATGTGGGTTGATATAAATATGAAGCCATTTGGATAGCTGACCAAATAAAACGTGCAACCTTACAAGTGAAGAAAAGGTGTTTTATTGTCTCATCATGAGCACATGAAACACATTTCTTACTCCCTTGCCAGTTGCGCTTGACAAGATTGTCTTTCGTTAGAATGACACATTTTCGAAGATACCATGCAAAGACCTTAATCTTTAGAGGTATCTTCATTTGCCATATTTTATAATCATTATCGACTGGTATTTCAGGTTGGACAAGCGCCCTATACATAGAATCCACAGAGAATTTTCCATTCCTATTGAGATTCCATCGAAACTCATCATGGCCTTGTGACAGTTGCACTACCGCTAACCGATATAACAAGGCATTCTAAGACGCTAGTCTAGGACCGATTAAGTCTCTCTTGAATGCGATATTAGGGGGTAACTCTTGCATGACCGTGGCCAGCATATCTCCCTTATGTCGCACAATGTTATATAACGTCGGATATTGATCTCGGAATGTGGCATTACCTAGCCATCTATCCTCCCAAAATCTTATCTCCGACCCGTCCTTAATGTTCAAAACCCCAAAGCGATAAAAATCTTTCTTTGTCGCCATGAGACCAGCCAAAAAATGTGAATCTCCAGGCTTCCATACAACCTGAGATAACGCTTTTGTGCCGATATATTTTTGCTTAAGGAGTGTTTGTCAGACACCATCCGAACTTAGTAGCTTATATAGCCACTTTCCGAGGAGAGCAAAATTCTTGACCTGAAGGTCATGAATACCCAATCCCCCTTGGTCCTTCGAACGGCAAACGACATTCCACCTGGTCAGTCGATATTTCTTCTTTTCGTTATCCCCTTGCCAAAAGAATCTCGATCGGAAATAATCCAATCTATGTAAGACCCCTTTGGGTAGCTGAAAAAATGATATCATATACAATACCATATATGTTAAGACTGAATTTATGAGTATCAATCTTCCACCCAGGGACAATAATTTCCCTTTCCGGCTAGCTAGCCTTTTTTTCTAAACGTTCTTCGACGTGCTTCCATTCCGCATTAGTCAGTCTCCTATAATGTATTGGTATTCCCAAATACTTAATAGGAAATTTACCTTGCTCGCATCCGAATATCTCGGCATATTGAGATGATGCATCCTGGGCCTCACCGAAGCAAAACAATTCACTTTTATGGAAATTAATCTTTAATCCGGAAATTGCTCGAATGCTGCTAATATTAATTTCAGATTCACAACTTTATCTAGATCGTGTTCCATAAAAAGAATTGTGTCATCCGCATGTTGAAGGATTGATAATCCCCCATCCACTAGATGTGGGACTACTCCCTCAATTTGGCCGTCTAGCTTGGCACGCTCAATCATGATCTCTAACATATCAGCCACAATATTAAACAATATTGGCGATAAAGGATCACCTTGCCTTAATCCCTTTTTGGTTTGGAAGAAGCGTCTGATTTCGTCATTGACGTTAACGGCCACGCTTCCCCCCGAAACACAACTATGGATCAAAGCACACCACTCCTCTGAAAAACCTTTCATTCTCAGAGTTTGTTGGAGGAACGACCACTTCACTTTATCATAAGCCTCTTCAAAGTCAATTTTGAAAATGACTCCGTTAAGCTTCTTAGTGTGCATCTCATGAACGATCTCGTGTAAAACCACGACTCCGTCGAGGATATTCCTACCTTGCATAAAAGCCGTTTGTGTAGGTTTAACCACATGATCAGCCACCGAATTTAATCTAATGGTTGCGACCTTTGTGAAAATTTTGAAGCTAACGTTAAGGAGGCATATTGGTCTATACTGTTGAATCCTTTCTGCCTCCAAAACCTTAGGTAGCAAAACAATTTCCCCAAAGTTAAGACGGAACAATTCAAGTTGTCCAACATGCCAACATTGAAACAACTCAATAAGGTTCATCTTAATGGCATCCCAAAAGTGTTGATAAAACTCAGCAGGAAACTCATCTGGCCCAGGAGCTTTATTATGCTCCATTTGGAAACCGCCTTTTTAATCTCCTCTTTATTGAAGTGGGAATTTAAAAAGGTATTCTCCTCATTAGAGACCTGGGGTATGTCTTCCGTCCGAGTCTCATCCATGGACAAGATATTTTCAGCTGGAGCGTCGAACAACCCTTTATAATAGCTTGTAATATAGGCCTTAAGCTGTTCGTGACCTTCAATCATACCTTCTTCCTGTTTTAGAGCATGAATACTTTTTTTCTATGTCTGCCATTGGCAACATTCTGAAAATATTTCGTATTCGCATCTCCCTTCAGAATGAAGTTAGATTTTGATCTTTGGTACCATCTGAGCTCTTCCTCCCACAACATTCGTGCCACCTCCGCATTGGATTGGCTTTTAAGCTCAATCTCCTGCTGGGATAGCAGTCGTGTTTCTGCCGCACGATCAAGCTCCTCAACGATAGTACACAATCGCTCCTTCTATTTTTTTAGAATCCCGGTTGTGTGCCCATCCACGAAGATATTTACGCAAGTTATGGATTTTTGCGTTCCATCTTCGGAGAGGGCTATTATCCGGGACCGGAGCTGACCACACCCTCTTAACCAGATCATCGAACCCATCATGCAGCAACCAACCCAACTCAAATTTAAAGTGGTGTCACGTGTTTGGTTTCAATGTTCCGGTTGATAAGAATAGAGGGGCATGATCCGATAGATCCTCAATACGTTCAAGGACGCGTACTGTTACTAATGGTTATTTGTCTTCTCAATCAGTACTCATTAGTACACAATCCAATTTCTCGTATGTAGGATCAGGTAGACTATTCGCCCAAGTGAATCGTCTACCTGTCATATGAACCTCTCTCAAGTCCAAACTATCAATGACATCATTGAACAAGAAAGGCCAATGATTGTCGAATCTCCCCTTGCTTTTCTCATGTGGAAACCGTAGTAAATTAAAGTCTTCACCTATTAGTATAGGATGGGGATCATTATTCGCTAGGTTCACCAATTCACGGAGAAAAGCAGCCTTACGCTCCTCCTGAGCGGCACCATACACGGCCACCAAACTCCATATGAATCCATCAGCTTTGTTACGAATGTGGAATTTTACATGAAATTCTCCACTTGTATAAGCTAAGGCTTCCATGGCATCTAACTTAGACGATTAGATGAAGGTACGCAATAACATTTCTGTTTGTTGCGAACTAACACGACGGTGCCTGGTTTACGGGGTCCTCAAACCGCCATTACTGACAAATTGACGTTAATTATTGTATCAATGACACGGTGATGATCTCAACACAATGAAGATGTTAGCCAAAAACAACTTGCGCAGTATCATATATAGGCAACATGAACAAAAACAGCCCTATCAGCAACAGGAGAGGGAAAGCGAAAGATGCATGCATCTCAATACACTGATCAAATCTGGTTGTCGTTGTCTTTCTATTCCTTGTTTGGGTTTGTCGAAATCTATTGTTTGTTCACATTTCTTTCTTCTTCTCAATTTCTGTGAACTAACTAACCCTCCTTTTTGGAGACGATTTTTTCCCGCTTCATCCAATCATACCCCTTGGAAGTGGCATGCATTGCAAGAACACTAGTCTGTGGGGACGAATAAATTGCACTTTTTGGGTACGTGGCAGGGCCAAACTAAAGTTTACAGATACTCTTGCACTGAAAATATAAAGTATAACAACGTGGTACTTGTTTCAGAAACATGCATTGTATGCAGACATCACATAAGACCCACTGGAATCTCTCCCATGAAACTTGCAAACAAGCTGACAAGCTACATTAACAAATTAATAACCAGTCTAGGAGCGACAACTCGAGACTACTGTTCGTCACACATGGTGGGAGAATAAGAACAAACGCTTCTTTCGATTTTATAAACTATATGTATGTTGTCGGGTACACGTTAGATCAAGTCCAATTAGGGGCCGGAACCTGAAACCGCTCCCAAGGAAACTTTCCCACAAGCCAGTGAAACCAGGGGCAGAACACAGGATTGGCCAAGTGCACTTTGTTTTATTCCTCAGGTGTTGCACAGTAGAATTAACAAGTGTACGTTCTCTATTAGTTTGTCTGCAATCAAACGTCTGGATTCTAGCGACGCAAGCTTAATCAAGTACTCTACTACTCCTGCGATTGGTCACATCCTTTTTTAGATGTTTTAGATGTGGGTGTCGCAAATGATGCAAGTAATACTAAGTATGGAGTACGTTTTTTCCGGCAATGCATCGAGATAATACAGAATACACTATTAGTAGTAAGTTCTTTGCACTATGCATGGTGTACGTGCACAGATCAAGACTGAAATGCTATTTTATCTCAGTATACAACATCAACAAAAACTGGGCCGTATGATTAGAAAATGTTATCTGGATTTTAGATTGGAAGAAAATATATTTTCTGGACATCCGGTTTGCTTTTTTATCTTTGTGGTATCAACAGATTCATTATTGTTCAAAATTATTTTTTCCCAATTTTCCAAACTGGAGCTTTCGAAACTCCCAAACCCCACTGGCTTGGTTACTGGTAATTGGCTTGTAGGCACATGCAGGTTCATTGGATTTCCAGGGTAAGACTCAACCGCTAATCAGTGCTAAAAATTGCTGATATATAGCTTGCTCGGACAACATTGAAAGCTGTCACATGTACACATGCTAACCCCCTTATCGTCAGCAAAATGTACAAGGTCTTCACTTCTTCAAAAGCTCAGCCTAATCTCTAGTGCTCCTAGACAATTTAACCATTGTCTGCAGACATCAAATAACACTCACTGGAAGTACCTTATTTCTCCTTCGCGTAGATGTCCGTGTACCACCATGGAGATGGCTACTTGGCTTGACAAGCACCGAGAAGGCAACCATACGCATCAGTATTTTCATGTACAAGGAGACAAATAGATTGTACGGGCCCTAACAATGTAGGTGCAGTTATATATTTCTATCCTTAACGTGATTCTCGGCAATCTTTGTCCATGCAGACTGCTCAGCCATAAATTACTCTGTACCAAACCATGACAGAACCATTTCACGGCAAACTGTCTTTTTTTAACGAAGGCATAAGATTTGTCTCGTCCGTTAAATAAGGAGAAGATGGCGAATCAACATGTGGTTGAGTTGATTAGGTAGATGGTTGTATCCTTAATCCATTAGAGTTTAAATCCCTGATTTGACAATGGTGCACGCATTTTCCTGGATTTATTTCAGGGTTTCCGGTGATGCGCTTTCAGTGGGAGGAGACGTTCTCGTCGAAGACGAGGTAAGGGTAGGGTGTGCATGTGTGCGTCATAGAGGTGATTGTATACTCTTGTATGTGAGCGTCTGAGTTGTACTATTTTTCTCAAAAAAAAAAAATAGTTTGATACAAAGGACCTTACAATCACACAAGCGGAATTACTCGCACAAAATTAAAGACCCTATTTTTTTGCCCCCGTGGTGCACCAAAAAATCGACTCAAGTTTTATGATGCTTAGGAGGATCGGAGGTGGGGCAATCTTGTGTCTGAAAAGCCTTCCATTTTCTCTCATTTCAAATGACCCATGAGACAAGCATGGTGAGCGTTGACATGCCTTTCCGAATTGTGGAGCTCATGCCGGTCATCTTTGTCCATCAATCTTTAAGTTTAACGGACCCCTCCAAGTGCCACGAAGTTGTTTTGATCCCAACGAGATGTAACGTTTCAATAACCAAATTCCAAAGCTAATGGAGAAGCGGCATTTGAAAAGGAGATGTGGCCCACTTTCAAACACCCTCTTGCAAAGAGGGCAAAGACCGCAATTTTCTCAAACCCTAAGAAAGCGAAGAATCTTCCATGACATGTGCTCCAAAGGAGAGAGGGTCAAACCAAGGAATTGCGCTTTGTACCCGGAGGCCGCGGAGTATACCTCACTACCCGAGTGCTTCCACACAATATCATCCTCGGTGTGTGGGTCAAGGTTGATGCCCTGAGACCCCAAAGAGAGAAAAAATGACAAATGTGGTCGTGGGATGTGCCCGTGTTGGGCTTGATCTTGGTAATCCAAGCATTATTGTGGAGGACCTCTCTAACCTTCCATTTCTTTCTCATAGATGCCTCAGAAATGAGTGGGGCATTGTCCCTGGGATTTCACCTATGAAGTCAAGGGGAATCCCAAAAATGACGTCAAAGCACCATATTCCCAAAAATGATAGAAGTTGAGGCATAGAAGAAGTCATATTCTTCCTTATCACAAGGGTTCCCTTTGCCAACCCACAACTTTATTGGCTCTTTCCAATCAAACCAAATTCATCGTAGATGTAAAGCATGCGCAAACATGTCAGTGTTGACCACCCCCAAGGCTGCCATACGCATGAGGACACACCATCTCCCAACTGACCTTGAATTTTGCACCCATTGTCTTATCGGAACCGGACCAAAGGAAGACACATTGTAGCTTGTTGATGTTGTTGAGGGTGATCATTGGAAAGATAAGCGGGTGATGTCTACACACGCTTCTATTCTTGTAGACTATGTTGGGCCTCCAAGCGCAGAGGTTTGTAGGACAGCGGCAATTTCCCTCAAGTGGATGACCTAAGGTTTATCGAACTCAGGAAAATAGAGGTTGAAGATGGTCTCTCTCAAGCAACCCTGCAATTAAGATACAAGAAGTCTCTTGTGTCCCCAACACACCTAATACAACTAGGAGTTGTATAGGTGCACTAGTTCGGCGAAGAGATGGTAAAATATGGGTGATAGGTGTGATAAAACGAAGTAATATAAATCTGTAATAAAAAGTGCAGCAAAGAAAAAAGTAACAAAAGTGAGTGCAAACGGTGTAACAATGATGGAAACAAGGCCTAGGCTTCATACTTTCACTAGTGGCAACTCCCAACAACATTAACATAGTCTAATCACATGATATTTCCCATAAAACATGCAATGGAGACGTACTCGGAGGTCATTCCTTTGTGGTCAAGAGAGGACGAGAATTGTGTAACGCTACAAAAGCACACCTCAGAGTTCGTAGTTCTCAATCTATGGATTTCCCAATGTCACCGCGGCCATCCAAAGAGAGTACCACAATCACCACAACATATCTAAAGGATAGTCAAAGACAAGCAGCAAAAGACTCTCAATCTTCAATCCACACACAAAAGAGGAAATCATTCATGATATTATTCTTCTAACACATGTCCAATAGACTGTTGTCACCATGGTCTCGGGGATTATACTAGATAAGATCAATTGAGTACATCAATCCAATACATAGAGGAAGGGAAAATATCATGGGATCACCCTAGATTAACATAGCCTATGATCACAACGAAGATCACATCATGGGAGAGAGAGAAACCGCATAGATCAAGATATAAGCCTTAGCCCCGAGGGGAACTACTCACACATGGACATGGTGAGAGGGAGAGTTGTTGATGCAGAGGTGCAGCCCGAAGGAGATGATGGAGACGGCGACGACGACGGCCACGGCGGCGGCGGCGCCCACGACCCTTGGGGGCAGCGGCCCTTGGCCTCTTCTTCTTTCTTGGAGATGGTGCTGCTGTGGAGATTGATCTCCCCCTCAAGACGGCTTCCAAGGGGGAGGAATTTTCGTGGTGCCCTTTGACCTAGGTTTCTCTCTTTATATAGACTCTCGGATTCCCGTCATCCAGACTACGTCTTCTGTATTTCGGACCTGGAAGGAGCATCCGAACTACGATTGGGCCGAATTTTATGTCTAAATCCACAGGAAAAAAAATTCCTACAACTTTGTAGTTTTAAGCTTTTCCATTTGAGACCGTCTTCTAGCGTTTTCGAGGCGATCTTTATAACCTGTCTGGTGGGGACAGATTACGGGAGAGTTAGAGTCCAACTCCTACAAGGATTCTTTTTATGATTTTTCCTTTATCCAAGTAATTCCTACACATAAAGTACAAAAATAAGAACTTGTGCACTCTTGCAACCATTAATAGGTTAGTTCCAAAATATGTTATAAAAAGATATGAAAGTGTATCAAACGCATAACAATATCACACAAAACATGCATGGAGCAAGCAGAAATTATAGATACGTTTGGGACATATCAACATCCCCAAGCTTAATTCATGCTCGTCCTCGAGTAGGTAAATGATAACAAGCATAATTTCTGTGGTGACATGCTAGGAACCATATAAAAACTTTGAAAGTAAAGAAATCAAAGCATGCAATTCAATTCAAGTCTTAACAAGCAAGAGTTTATATTAGCATTGAAACAAGCAACATAAGAACATAAAGGTGCAAGAGCTCTCGCTGTCTGTGACTCGAATGTCTCCAAATGGTGTTTGCGTGCAAGAAAGGGATAGAGATATACGAGAAAAAGTATTTTTGTGTTGAGAACTCAGGCTACTAAAGTTTCACACTTGGTCTTCTTTGGAATCTAACCTTGACTCATCCCCAGACCACTAGCTAGGTACAAGTCAAAATGATCCACTCCTTTTCGACATTTTGAGCACTCATGCAATGGATGAGCGTAAGCAAGAAATTGACACCTAAAAGTCGAAACAGAAAGAAGGTGGAGGAGGAAGACAAAAAGGTGTGAAAGACTCACATCAATGAGGACAATCATAGGCGAGAGAAGGCCATATGATAGATATGATGTGAGGAGTAGGGATTGCCATGCAACGGATGCACATGTGAGCTAAAAGCTCTCCAAGGGAACTAGTGGGGGTGCATCTAACTTGCTTGCTCAAGAAGACCTAGAGCTCGTTTGAGGAGGCTCATCATTGGAATATACAAGCCAAATTCTATAGTGTGAAGGTCCCCACATAGCTATATGCATGATGATGATCTCTATGGAGTACAAGGGATAGAGGATGAAGTACTAGTGTGGATCTCTCAAAAGGAATAGTAGTGTTCCCCCTTCTCTCTTTTTATTTTTCTTTTTCTCTTTTTTCTATTTTTTTGTATTTTTTGTTGGCCTCAATGGCTCTTTCTATTTAACTCTCATTTGTCCTCTTTGGTATTTTTGATTTTGTCCTCTTTGGGATCTTTTCCTCACTTTAGGGGCAACACTCTATATTTTACAAGAATATAGGAGATCTTTCACACTTTACAAAGGTACTCACATAAAGAAGATATAACTATCATGATGCAAATGTATGCCGCTGCCGGTGTAGCAGGAACATGTATGACATGAAGATCAAGTCATGAAGAGGTGGATGTTGCATGACAATGTATCTCGGAAAGGCTATGAAAATGCCTTGATAGGTAGGTATGGTGGCTGTTTTGAGGAAAGATATAAGGAGGTTTATGATGACAGAGCGTATCATGCCAAGGGTTTGGATGTACCGGCGAAGGTGGACGCCAACTCTCGGAGTGAGAAGAAAGCAAAGCACGGCACATGAGAGGCTAGCAAATATGAGGAGGTGGAAGTGTCAACTTCCAATACTTACATTAGTTCGAAGAACTCATGCACTTATTATCGGTAACTCTCAATCTAGTAAGGAGGTTCACAAAGAGACAAGTACCCCGAGGAGGAGTGTATGGGGGTTTGGTTATCCTTGCGCATCCTCGACTCATGGTACGTGAGTGTACTTTAATATCCGACCCCTCAGAAGAGTAGTGATCCATCTAGTAGCTAGAGTTCTCAACTAGTTTTGTAGGTTTTGAAAATAGACACGGATTGCCCAAAATACGACACCTATCACTAATAGGCTAGAGCTCTTGACACCAAAAGTTCAAACATTACTCACATCAATACCTCAAAACCATTGCAAGTTACTACTAAAATTAAATAGCAACCTTAATTACGGACGCGGTGTTTGTGTGCACGAGCACACATGCTCTCGGACAGATGATTGGTCCACGTTCGCAGATGTTGACGCTGGGCCCGTTTTCTATACGCTGAGCATACAACATATTTTAATGATTCTTGTATAGAATACGTATACAGCTGACCTACTGTGCGGGATATGGGATGGACGAAACTTGCAGTACGTTAGCGCAGACAACCAGACCCGTGGCTCAGGATGTTGATTGTCGTCTTGTGCCGTGGCTCAGGATTTTTAATTGCTTCACATGCATCTGACATTATAATTATATAAGTATGACTGGAATATTTTTACATTTGCAGTCAAACAAACCGGTGAAGGTTCTGGACATCCAGATGTCGATCGTGCGGCTGCTATCGGGGCTCAACGTAAAATGCAGTTACTGGTTATTATTCTTAAGAATTATTGATTAATAATTTATTCCAATATTCACTGCAGGTGGAAACAATCAAGACACTAATATCGTCCAGGTTGATGCAAACACAGTTGATGGAATAGGTAGAGGACGACGTGTCCACATTAGTTGACATACTGACTTCCTGTTAGTTCCCTCATTTGACTAATAGGAAATTCCTTCACAAATTTTGTCAGGTGGAAGCAATAATCATGCAACCCAGGGCGCAGGTGTGGTATCAGGGAGAATGGCAACAAACCTGGTGTTGCATGTAGGAATGGTTAGAACTATTATCAAAGGTGATATGGGGGACAGATATCCTGGTAAATCTGGACTAAAACATGAACAACCTAATTCAACAAACGTGGTGATGTTCTACGACAACATGATATCCTGTACATCATGGGAGCTGAGCGAGTATGTATATCTATAGTGCTGATATATTCTGAATGATATATGTAACGTGTGCCTGATAAATCATTTTATTTACAGGAAATGGTTCAAGCATTTGACTCCATTATGCTGGTGGACCTCTCCTGTCAAGCCGTTGGCCCAGGAAGGCAGCCAAGACGGCCCTGGACGTCAGCTCCAATTGAGCTGTTTATAACGCACAGAAACGAAGTTACCTCCAACGTCCAAAAAGACGTGGCCCACATGCATTTAAGATATATGGGATACGGTACAATACTTGCATGTGTACGTACACCGACTATTCTAATAGCAGACGTGGACCAATAGGACACCGGGTGCACGTGTGCTCGGGCATACAAGCACACTTTCGCCTTAATTACCTACTTTCACGACAAGACACAACTCAGTGAAATAACCAACTCTCTTAACAAGATAAACATGAAAAATAAAGAGAGTTCCAACAACAAACTAAACAAAAGCCAAGGCTCTTGCTAAAGACAAACTAAAGCTAAAACTAAACATGGCAGCAGCTACGAAAATATAAAGAACACACAATAGCAAAAAGATAAGCAGGAAAAATCCTATGATGTGTTCTAGATTGGAGTGGAGCGTGTTTCTCTCCCACACAAAGTAAGATGGGGTCTAACTTGTTATGACCAGCAAGCAAAACTAAAGAAAAATAAAAATAAAACCTAAGAGCGAGACGCTCCAAGCATAGCACATAACGCATGAAGTGATAAAAATATAGTGAGACGAAGGACGAAATGATGATTGTTGATGGAGAAGGGGATGCACGGGGGCATCCCCAAGCTTAGACGCTTGATTCTCCTTGAATTTTTATTGGGGATGCATGGGGGCATCCCCAAGCTTGAGCGCTTGACACTCCTGGATCTTCTTTCATCATCTTCCATCGCACACTTGAAAACTCCCTTCATACATAACTCATCATAAGCTGATTAGAGAGGTTAGTACCCTTAATAAAATAAATTTTCCCCACTGGATATAAAGATATTCTTGAAGGGCTACTGTTTCTCAAGAGTGCAAAAAAGTTTTTGCAAAGAAAAAACAAGCTTAAGGTTTGCAAAAGTGAAGAGAGGCAAAACGTGGCAGAATCTGTGAAAAACAGAACATCAGGTAGTAGATAATTTTTTCGGGGCACTTCTGCAACTCAAATCAAAAAACTCAGAACATACGAAAGTTTCACAATTGTATAGAGCATGCTGTCAAAAAAATCAGATCAAAAAGATGATCTGGTGATTTTATTCGAATTTTTCTGTCAAGGGACAGAATCTGTTTTCTGGACAGCATGTCACAACTTTTGCTTCCCTTATCATATGAGGCTAAACTTGGCACAAAGATTGAAAAGTAAAGATACAATGATGTTGCTACAGTATTAACAATCATCAAGACCACTAAAAACAGAAGAAAACAAAAAGGAAAACCTAAATTCGTTGCGGGCTGCCTCCCGAAAGCGCTTTTTTAAAGCCATTAGCTAGGCTTAAGATATTAGTGATGCTCTCATAGGAATAAAAGTTGAAGCACCAAAGAGAGCATAAAGAAGCAAATACCAAACACATTTAAGTCTAACATGCTTCCTATGCAAAGGGATCTTGTAGAGAAATAACTCATTGAAGCATAAAGATATTAGCATAGGAAGGCAAAATAAGTGCAACTTCAAAACCTTTAACATAAAGAGAGGGAATTTGATATTATTGAAATATCTATAAGAATGTGTTCCCTTCTCATAATAATTTTCAGTGGGATCATGAATAAACTCAACAATATAAGTATCACATAAAAAATTGTTACCATGATCCACATGCAAAAGGGTACTCTTACTTTCCACATAAGCATAATCTTTCTCATTGGTAATAGTGGGAGTAGGACTATCATAAAAAACTTGAACACTATAGATTAATTGTGTATTAGGAAGATGGTGTTCAACAAGGGAGTAATTCTCTCCATGATCATGACAAGTTTCATAAGGATAATTTCTCCTAATGTCATAGGTACCTTTATAATCACTAAAAATAGGAGTTATAACATCATCATAGTAAATAAGAGCATTATCATTGCTAGAAACTATATTTGTAAACATGTTGTCTTTATTCTTACTAGGAAAAGAATTATCAATTACCACATCACTAATGGGTAAAGGACTTGCAATCCTATCGTCCCCAAGCTTGGAGCTTTCCATATCATCACTCTCAGAGTTGGTACCAAAGAGATTTTCAAGGTCATAAGTAGCATTATAATCATTTTCCCAATCACAAAAAGTAACATGCATATCATAATCAAAATCATCTTCAATAGTACCTACAGACTTATCTTCAAGATAATAATGAATGCAATCAAGCTCACCATCCTCCATAAATTTCTGTCCGTTAGGATAAAAATCGATGCGAGGAATATGCTCAGGCCAGGTTGTTACCCATTCTTCTTCCTTCCTGCTCCTCTTCCTCCTCCTCTTTTTTTTTTCTTCTTCACCTTAGGAAGGAGTGGTTGGAGAGAAAGCTTCTCCACATATCCTGTTTTATCATTAGAAACAATAGGGGAAACTTGGGAGAAACTCTCCTTTTTATTAGTAGAAACATAAGAGACATTTTTATACTTTGGTAAAGTTCCCTCCTTTCTAATATTTTTTATGTAATCATTATCATGGCAATTAACAACACAATAGAGATGGCAATTCTGCAAAGTGTTATTTATTCCCAAAGCATGAACATCTAGCCAAGAAGTCTTTTCTGATAACTCTTCACACATCAAAAATAACATAAGCTCATCATAAAGATCAGGGGTGATCATGTCATCACACAACTGGCTAACAGTTATGTTTTGAAAGTACATGCACTGAAAATTGAAGTGACCCTTTATGCAGCAAAGTTCACAAGTAAAAGGATAAAGGTCACACAATTATCTAGCAATTTCATTTAAATCTCTAACCCAAGTGATTGTTCTTTCATGCTTATGTTGCTTACAATACTTCTCTTCTTCAATCATAGGCCTTTCACAAGGTCTATCCACTCCACAAAAATTAACATGCTTATATAAAACTTTTTCAGGAATTGGATCATGCATGTTGCAATCATCATTAGCAATTTCATTTTCTTTGCAAATCTCTTTAAAAGGTTCATGATGCTTGATCCAATTCTCCTTAGGCATATTAAGATGTGAAGCAAAAGATTTGAGGAAATCAACAAGGAGTTGAGAATCAAGCCCAAACTTAGCACTAAACTTATTAAAACTTGCAGTTTCAACAAAGGAATTAATGCAATCATACTCATAAATTATACCTGACTCTTTACCTTTGTCGATCTCCCAATCTTCAGTATTGTGTTGGATTCTTTCAAGGAGTTCCCATTTAGCATCGATCTTTTCGTTTGTGAAAGAACCCATCGAGGAAGCATCGAGCAAGTCTTTATCCTGTCGAGATAGCCTTGCATAGAAATTAGTAATAATCATATCTTTGGGGAGCCCATGGTTAGGACATTTTAGCATCAAAGTTTTCAGTCTCCCCCAATCTTGAGCTATGCTCTCTCCGTCATTAGGATAGAAATTATAAATATAATTCCTATTCTCATGGATTTCATGAAGAGGATAAAACTTGGAGTAAAAGAGAGACCGGATCTCTTCCCAATCCCGTAGGTGAGAATCATCTAGTATCCTATACCATTCCAATGCTTTTCCTTTCAGTGACAAGGCAAATAATTTCTTCATGACTTCACCTCTTGTCAAACCTGAAATCTTAAATAACTCACAAAGTTCTATAAGTTTCAACAAATGAATACTACGATTGACTGTCCCATCATAACAATCATTAATAATTATTTCAACTATCCCAAGTGGTATTTGGAACGGGATACATTCAGTAGGTGGCGGAGACTTCTCTACCACAGGTGTGGCAAAGCGGTCTCCCCGAAGCAGCAAACTAAGATTGCAGTTTTCCATAAACCTAACTAGTGAAAATAAAAACAAGAAACGAAAAGATTTAATTGCAGAATCTAAAGATATACCTTCAAGCACTCACTTCCCCGGCAACGGCGCCAGAAATAGCTTGATGTCTACGCACGCTTCTATTCTTGTAGACTATGTTGGGCCTCCAAGCGCAGAGGTTTGTAGGACATCAACAATTTCCCTCAAGTGGATGACCTAAGGTTTATCGAACTCAGGAAAGTAGAGGTTGAAGATGGTCTCTCTCAAGCAACCCTGCAATTAAGATACAAGAAGTCTCTTGTGTCCCCAACACACCTAATACAACTAGGAGTTGTATAGGTGCACTAGTTTGGCGAATAGATGGTAAAATATGGGTGATAGGTGTGATAAAACGAAGTAATATAAATCTGTAATAAAAAGTGCAGCAAAGAAACAAGTAACAAAAGTGAGTGCAAACGGTGTAACAATGATGGAAACAAGGCCTAGGCTTCATACTTTCACTAGTGGCAACTCCCAACAACATTAACATAGTCTAATCACATGATATTTCCCATAAAACATGCAATGGAGACGTACTCGGAGGTCATTCCTTTGTGGTCAAGAGAGGACGAGAATTGTGTAGGGCTACAAAAGCACACCTCAGAGTTCGTAGTTCTCAATCTATGGATTTCCCAATGTCACCGCGGCCATCCAAAGAGAGTATCACAATCACCACAACATATCTAAAGGATAGTCAAAGACAAGCAGCAAAAGACTCTCAATCTTCAATCCACACACAAAAGAGGAAATCATTCATGATATTATTCTTCTAACCCATGTCCAATAGGCCGCTGTCACCATGGTCTCGGGGATTATACTAGATAAGATCAAGTGAGTACATCAATCCAATACATAGAGGAAGGGGAAATATCATGGGATCACCCTAGATTAACATAGCCTATGATCACAACGAAGATCACATCATGGGAGAGAGTGAAACCACATAGATCAAGATATAAGCCTTAGCCCCGAGGGGAACTACTCACACATGGACATGGTGAGAGGGAGAGTTGTTGATGGAGAGGTGCAGCCCGAAGGAGATGATGGAGACGGCGGCGGCGGCCGCCACGACGGCGACGGCGCCCACGGCCCTTGGGGGCAGCGTCCCTTGGCCCCTTCTTCTTTCTTGGAGATGGTGCTGCTGTGGAGATTGATCTCCCCCTCAAGACGGCTGCCAAGGGGGAGGAATTTTCGTGGTGCCCTTTGACCTAGGTTTCCTCTCTTTATATAGACTCTCGGATTTCCGTCATCCAGATTACGTCTTCTGTATTTCGGGCCTGGAAGGAGCATCCGAACTCCGATTGGACCAAATTTTATGTCTAAATCCACCGAAAAAATATTCCTACAACTTTGTAGTTTTAAGTTTTTCCGTTTGAGGCCGTCTTCTAGCGTTTCCGAGGCGATCTTTAAAACCTGTCTGGTGGGGACAGATTTCAGGAGAGTTAGAGTCCAACTCCTACAAGGCTTCTTTTTGGGATTTTTCCTTTATCCAAGTAATTCCTACACATAAAGTACAAAAACAAGAACTTGTGCACTCTTGCAACCATTAATAGGTTAGTTCCAAAATATGTTATAAAAAGATATGAAAGTGTATCAAACGCATAGCAATATCACACGAAACATGCATGGAGCAAGCAGAAATTATAGATACGTTTGGGACGTATCAGCGGGGTGATGGAGTAAACCACTTGGGAGGTAAGCACGGACATGACGAGGGTGATTCGGCCCATGGTTGTTATATTTCTCCCTTCGAAGGTGAACAATTTGCTTGACACTTTGAACTCAAGGAATTGCAAATCCACCCTCTTGAGATGATATATGAAGAACGGGAGGCCTAGGCATCTCATGGGGAATGTGGTTATTGTTACCGGCAAGTTATGTAGAGCGAATCCCATGATAAATGGCGGCAAGGTTTTCAATATATATTTTAATAGAATCCATGAACACTGCCGCACCATCTTAGCATCTTCATATAGAGATGTTCGCACAATTATGCCCCTCCCTCTAATCTTATGAAGGAGCCTCTTCAACTCGAGAATTCGTTGGAGAGGGTTAATGGCGACTACGAAGAAGAGAGGAGAAAGCGGGTCCCCCTTGCCTTACGCCGAGTCGATGCTTGATGGGTGGGTAGGCCACACCATTCAAAAGAATGCTCGATGAGGAGGAGCAAAGAAGTGTCGCAATCCACTCATGAAACTTTTGGGGGGAACGCTATCCGTTGGAGTAGATAAAGAACATACCCCCATTTCATCGAATCAAAAGCCTTGTGAATGCCAATCTTGAAGAGGGGTGGAGTTTTGGTCTTATGAATTCGACGGGAAAGGTTTCTAACATACATGGATTTGTCATGTATGCTACGAGTCTTGATGAAAGCACGATGAGCATTGGAGACAAGCATGCTCATGTGCAAGCCAAGCCGAATGGAGAGCATCTTAGCAACGATTTTGGTAATTGCGTGAATGAGGCTAATAGGAATATAGTCGGATATCCCTTCCGCACCATCTTTCTTTGGAAAGAGCACGGCACTAGCGGATTTGAGCCAATGAAGGTTTGAATCATCCTCATGATATCAAGTTTGGTAATGTCCCAACATTTCTTGAAGAAAACACTCAAGAAACCGTTCAAACCGGGGGGCCTTATCACTTGGCATGTAATTGATATACAATCACACATCTCCTTCTCGGCAAAGGGCTCATCAAGCTCATTAAGATCATGGAATCCCAAGTTGAGCTCTTCCCAATTGATGTCCCTCGTGCTCTTGTTCCCCTTTCTCATGACCTTAGAGAAATGGTCATGGATGATCTCGTCCTTGGTCACATGTTTGGTGATCCACCCATGGCCATGCTTTATCCTATGAATGTGGTTTTTCTCCTTCTTGCACTGATCCGTTGATGAAAATGCATCACAAGCACTGCCAGACTTAAGGTCTTCGTCTTCAAGCGCAAACGAAGACGTCTAAAAGAAAAGTGCATCATGTTGCTGATGTGTCATGAATCCACCATTTCATGGCGAAAACCAGAGACCGGCGCCGCATATTGGAAAGCGGTACGCCGTATGCAAACAAGATAGATATTTATTTATTTTGTGGGTGAACAAGATAGATAGTTAATCTTCCTCAAAAAAAAGACAGATAGTTAATCAATCCAATTATCGCAAAAAAAATCAGTCCAAATTCTTGGAGAGATCTCGCGCAGGGGATAAATTTGATTTGGTCGTGATTTTTTCAGCTTGAAGTGTGAAATGCAATTCTTGGAAGCATTACTAACCTCTGCCGTCCCCGGTCAATTTCTGGCCCATTGCTGACCTTAAATAAATGGATCTGGTGTTCTTCGTTTTGGGTCAGTCCCTTGCTGGCTTAGTATATTGGAAACTTTTGATTCACATCTAGTTTATCGCAACTTGTATGAAGAAAATGTTTGCCGTACAGGCTAGATTCTTCCTATAGCCTTGATCAGGATTAAGGAGTACGTACCCTAGCCTTTATATAATTATGCCAACTCCCAAGATTGACATGATTCTTGCAAAACCAAAATGTGTCCAGTACAGAGCACATGCATCTGAAGTTCTGAACCAATAGAATGCATATCCTCCATTAGGGTTGTATTATTTGTATCGACTGTGTGACCAGTTTGTGGCCGCAGCATTGAGTCAGGCATATGTGTATACTTTAGCGGGCATGCTACAAAATACAACATAGGAATATAGCAGTTGAATGGAGTTTCATCTAGTCGACTTTTTGTGTCTTCACACGTAGATGCTCTAAAAAAGAGGTCCAGGTAGGTTTAGGCTCCGTTTGGAACATAGGGAAAAAAAATAAGAGCACCTCGACCGATGCTAAAAAAAATCTCTACCAGATTCCTCATGAGAAATATTTGAAAAAAAATAATTGTTTTGTGCGATTAGTCCCATTAGCCAGATCCCGTGAACCGTATTTTTCTAAAAAAATCGACTTTTTATCCTTCGAAACGGAACCGTCCTGAGAATTTTTAGTCCAAATGCATAACTTCCGAGTAAATATTTAGTCAGTCGTTCAACCTTCCTCACGGCGCTGATCCGCTACCCACGCCGCTGCCCTAGTCGTCTTCGTCCACCCCCTATCCTCTTCCGCACCTTCTCCTCGCTCTTTGACACTGAAATACGCTTTTCATCACCAACGGAGTCATCATCACGTAGCTCCGCCCGGTGGCCTCCGAGATCCCTTTTCACTAATCGAATTGACCAACCATGTGAATGGCGTACAAAGGGAGACGTGATGATTTTCTTTCGAAGTTCACACCCCTTTGAGGGAGTGCTAATCTTCGTTGGAGCTGTTCTCGAGCCAAGGTTTTGAGGGCACTACGACATTCGTAGCTCACCATAGTCTTCCTTTTGAGTCACCCCCAACGGATGAGCCTGGATTCACTCGGGGTTGGTCTTGGAGGCGACCATCACACATGTACAAACTTCCCGGTTCACACCACACATATGGATGCTTTCGGAACCGGACATCTAGCTGCCTAGGAGCCAAAGCTCCAAGTGTATCAAGTCACAAAGTGATGAAAACTTGGGGGAATCACAAATTGGTTTAGTGGACAGTAGATCGGGAAGGCCTCTCTCAAGCCTCAAAGAATCAACAAGATTGGCTGGAGGATGGAGTAGGGATAGAAGAAATGGAGGTTTTTCGATGTTGAGCTTCAATGGTGGCCTACTAGGGGTGGAGGTGGAAGAAGGGGGAATATTTATACCCCCTCCCTTGAAATAGCCGCTGAAGTCGCCAATGTTCGGGTGCCCGGACACATGCGCCAGATTAGGGTACGAGCACCCGGAGGTCAGAGACCACGGGAACACAGGACATGACATCACACATGTGGGGGGAGTTCGGGCACCCGGGAGTCAAAGACTCTGGGCACCTGTGCCCTGGCGTGATCTAGATGTCCGGTCAACCAGGGGTAAAGACCCCGGGTACCCGAGCACCAAGGTTGCGCCCAGTCCGGGTACTCGGAGGTCAGAGACTCCGGGCACCCCGGTCCTCCCAGTAATCTCCTGTTAGCCCATATCTTCAACACAATGACCCTTTCAGACGAGTTCCTTCTTTCTTTGGGTTGAGGGATATATCTTGAATGATTCCCCAAATTCACAAACAGCGTGACCCCTATTGATAGTGCGGTTTTCCTGGACTTAAAATTAAACCGAAAAACTCTTGATTCTTCACACAACCACGCCTTTTCACTTTTGCATAAGGCCATTTTCTATTATCTTAATCATGGTAATCTATTTTAATGGCATGCCAATTTTATTATCTGGATAAGGGAAATTTTGTATGTGTACTTTTTATTTTATGAGAAATAAAGTATAGAGCACGGCAATTTTATTTTTAATGTCATTCAAAAAAAATCATGGCAAGCTTCTTTGTTTTTGACATTTCAATTTTGCATCGTTCTCATCTAAAACTGAAATCTTGTTGCCATCACAACTTAATTTTTTCATGACAACTTAAATTATGAGACCACAATAAGTTAAAATACTTTAAACTTTTCGTATGTTTGTTTACCGCACCATGACCAATTCATGGATGTCCTTCTAAAGTTAACTAGATGATGCCCCGTACGTTGTTGCGAATTTTTTTTCTAAAATATTTTAGTGAAATATTTGGTTAAATAAAACATGTAACTTAAAGAATAATTTTTTAACTAATATATGAATTAATATAAATATCATAATAAAAATTAAAATTTCCATCCATACATGTTGCATGTGGGTTTTTATTATGCGTATATAAATTTAATATAAATATCATAATAGATTGAAAATTCTCATGCATGCATGCATGTTGCATGTGGGTTTTTATTATGCATAGTAACATATTGAGGTGGGTCTTTCCCATGCATGTTGGATGATGATGTGGCATGCTTGCATGTTGAGAGAAATATGCTAGTGGGGACTAGCTATTTAGATATAGAAGATATGCAGATTTGCATGAGTATATTATTCTGTAGTGGACCATAGGAATGTTATGTTGGTTTATTATCATTGTAGATCTATTATGGCATATTCTTTGCATGTATGTATTTCCTATTAAAATTACTGCTACATTTAAAAACTATTTTATAGATGTTAAATTGTTAAAATTATTTCCATATTATTAAAATGTTAAAATTACTGTTGGCAATGTTAAAAATATGTTTTGCATATTCATAGTTGAGCTTGGAAAACTTCTATACATATTTTCAATTTTATTAGTAGAGCATGACAATATTTTTGTAGGTATATCTTTTGTAGGCTTACAAAGGGTTGCTTAGAGCAACTCTAGTAGATGTGCTATCCCGCCGTCGGTCCGCATATTTATGTGTTTTTTGGCGTACAAAGCAAATATGTGGCCAGAACAGATGAACCATCCGGACCCTGGCCGGTAAAAATTATGTGGCCAGACCGCAAAACGCCCCCTCGTCCGCTATATATACGGTGCAGAGGGGCATTTATGGTTCCCGTCTCCTAGACTTATCCTGTCGCGCTGCCACATCCAGTTCCCCTCCGCCACATCTCAGTCAAACTCCCGCGTTAGATCTCCATGTTTGTCGGTGGATCTAGGCGTCATGGTCGATACAGTTGGGTGCATGGCAAGCGTCCTAGCCACTTCCACGAGGTGGACTGCTCCCGCGTCCCCGCGCGTCGACTGGGCGACCAACCGTGAGCAGGGCAAGCCTGCAGCCACGCCGCCCTCCCGACAGCGTTGGGTGGGAGTAGTTCCACGATCTAGGCAGGATTCTCTGGCCATCAACCCATGGCTCCACATGGAGGAACAGGAGATGGTGACCGCTAAAGTAGCGGTGGACGGCGACGGGGAAGGTGTCGTGGGAAAGTCACGGCAGATGTCCGTAGAGTCGGACTTATCATGGGACCCTTGCTGCGAGGCGAATTCGAGGAGAGAGTCGACATAGGCACAGGACTCGGCGAGTTACCCAGGTTCGGCCCCGTCGGTGCGGTAAAGACCTACTCCTGCTTTTTGACTATAGGGGGATCGACTCTTCAATAGGAAGAGTCGATCGTATCGATTACAGTGATGATGTTTCGCAACCTTAGTCTCGTGGAGATCTAGGTTATGGCGCGAGTTGTCTAAACCTGGCTTGAGATAAGTTCTGGCTCTGGCTCCCGTGGACCTCGGCTTATAAAGGCGCCGGGTCCCGGGATTCCTAGAGTCCGACTCCTACACGGTGTGGAGTTCTATTCTACTTTACAAGTTTGCTACGTGCTATACAAGGTAAGTCGAATTCCTTCTAGGGCTTCAATCTTCATGCTTGGCACGTCAAACTCCTGGCCGGGTCTATGGGCCTGATCCATCCCCCCGACATTAGCCCCCAGGATTGTTGTGATGCTTTAGTCTTCACAACAATCTTCTTTATTTTCTTCATTGCCGCCGGCTCTTCAAGGATCAGGGTCAACTTTATGCTTGACGTTGATTGGGAGTCAGAGTCGTCTTTCTTCGATCTCGTTTTGATTCCTCTGTCTTCATGAAGTCAGCTCTTCTGGTTGAGTCAGCTATCATCTGATGCTTTACTATAAGTCGATGCCTAACTCTTTTTAGCTTCTCATTTGCTTTTACTTGAAGATTTTTCCTTTGACCTTTGGTCAAATATCCGGTTTGGTTTTTATGATCACTCTGCCCGAAACGCCGGTTAGAGGCATTGATGTTTGTAGTGGGAATCGAGGAGTCTTTTCATAAATGCTATCTACCATGGGTAGTTATCCCGTATTATTTATGGCACTAATGGATCCTCTTCATGAATCTACTATAAATATCCCTTGGATAGTTTGATCTTTCAAGCGCATCCATCTTCTTCTTCCTCTCCCTGTTTTCCCCATGGCACCTAAGATAGAAGCCTCTTCTCCTTTGGCATCCAACGACCCTGATCCCCGTGCAAGTACTCGAGGTCGCGGCCGTGGTTGTGGTCGTGGCCGTGGCAGAGGTAGAGGAAGAAGTACTCATGCTGTCTCTCCTTCTGAATCTCCCCCTTCTTATCCTGAGAGGAGTGAGTTCTTGGTTCATATCCAGACGATTCGACGCTGGATCAAACTTACAGAGTCTTTTTCTCAACTTGTGGTTGACTCTACGCCTTCAGGCCTTTGGCTCCGATCTGATGGATGTCCTCATGGGCCTGTCTGGGTGACAGTTAGTTTTTCTAACCATGGCACCATGTTTTTTGAGAAAGGTTGGAAAACTTTTCTTCGTTCCAGGAATATTTCAAGGGGAGACACCATTGTCTTCAAATTTGATGGTGAAGACACCTTGTCAACTAGGATCTTTGACTCGGATGGAGACCGAGCCTGCTGTTGTGTGGAGAGCTCTAGCGATGAAGAACTCCTTAGTGAAGAAGAAGCTTCAACAGAGGATGAAGCCGAATCTGAAGAAGATGTCTGAAGCTGTGGGTTTTTCTTTTTAGTAGTATTTTGCCGAGTTTGGATTTTGCTTGTAAGGTTGCCTCCTTTGATGTAAGACCCAGTTGGTTTGATGAATGGAATTTATGAACCTTCATTGAGTCCATGAGTCCATGAGTCGGTTTTATTCCTGACTTGAAATGTTTCCCATAGTGGATGAGAGCCGATTGTTTATGATAACGTATGTATCTGTAGCCCCCTGAGTCGATTCAGAATTGTTTAATATCTGTAATCGATTCATAGGACAGTTCGACTTGTAACCCCTATGAAATGGTGTGGTCACATTTACGTGTCGTACCGGTTCTTCAAGGAAGATTTTGTTTTTATGAAACTTGCTTCGAAGTAATGTGGCCCCCAAGTGTCGGGTTGTCTTGCCTGCAGCAACCTGGGACTTCCAACTTCTTTGCATATTTTCTGAAGAATTTTTGAAGTGTTACTCCCCAAGAGTCGGTGTACTCAGCTGTGTGATGTACCGAGTCTTTATTTGAGAAGAAACCTTGAAGTGTAGTCCCCATGAGTCGGTGTGTGCAGCTGCGTGCAATGCCGAGTCACATAGGCATATCTTTTAATCTGCCAAGTCACATAGATATGACACGATGGGTTATGTTCCCAGCTTCCAAATAAGTCGGCGAGGGCTAGTTCGACGAATGTCGATGTACATATGTATGGCGAGAGCCGTCGCGACCGAAGTCGACTTTATATATGCAGAAGATGCAATGAAAAAGGTGTAGTACCCATGAGTCGGTATGAACATATTTTTGTGTCATACCGAGTCATAGAGAAAATTTTGAGCTATAGTCCCCATGAGTCAGTATGAGCATCTTTTGTGTCATACCGAGTCACACAGGTTAATGCTCAAGATACATATTTTGGATGACATATAAAGTAAAAAGAGTATGTGATGCTGCTAATGTATGCAAAAAAAATATAAAGGCTCATATAGAAGTCGACTCTGGATTCAACATACCTCATCTTCTCGTACTTGAGATAGATTATTGGGTTATCCAGGAGTCGGGACTTCTCTGTAAGCCGGCTTCATATGACTAGTGCTCCCTGTACTTAAGACTAGACTCAACAGGCATTGTTGCAAGCCCCCAAGGTACATAGACTAAGCCGGGTACACGTAGATCGTATGAGTTTGAGCTATACATGCCAAGGCGTGTTTTGCCAATTTATGTATATGCCGGGATTTCTTCGGATAAGAGTCGATGAGTGATATCGAGCCCCCCTACTTCCCCTGAATAAGCTTATACACTCTGATTTTTACATATATATGCCGAGTTTTCGGATAAAGAGTCAATGATTATCATAAAACTCCCCGATTCCCCTGAATAAGCAATATACATGCTCAGTACCAATAGAGCGGTAGATCAAGCCCCCAGGTCTCTGAGATATAATAATTCAATGTATGATGCAAAAAATAAATGACATGAAACAAAAACGGTAAAGCGGAATCGATGTGGCGAGAGCCGGTGCGACGAAAGTCGACTTAGTTATGTGTGGCGAGGGCCAGTGCGACAAGAGTCGACTTATGTATATTTTGATGGTGAAAGCCATCGCGACAAATGTCGGCTTATATATATATTGTGGCGAAAGCCAGTGCGACGTGTGTCGACTTAGTGAAGCATACAGTATTGTTCCTGTTTCTACTCAAGTGTAATATGGACAGAGTTGTGCGATGTTCCACGGCCTGAGAGTCTCCTCCATGCTTGTGCGCGTGTCCGCTTTCTAGCGTATATCCACTAGGTAGTAGGATCCGTTGTACAGGTTCTTGCTGACCACAAATGTTCCTTCCCAAGGAGAGGATAATTTGTGCATGCCATCTCTTTTTTGTATGAGTCGGAGCACCAAATCACCTTCCTGGAAAGTCCGACTTTTGATGGGACGGCTATGGTAGAGTCGTAAATCTTGTTGGTAGATAGCCGACTGAGCTGCAGCCAAATCTCATTTTTCATCGAGAATATCCAAGGCGTCTTGTCTTGCTTTCTCGTTTTCGGATTCTACATAAGCAGTGACTCGAGGTGAGTCGATCGTATGTCACTTGGGAGGACGGCTTCCGCTCCATAGACTAGGAAGAAGGGTGTATAGCCTGCCGACCTATTGGAGTCTTCCGGGTGCTCCATAGTACTGAGGGTAACTCCTCCTCCCAGCAACCCGACGTCCTTTTCAAAGGGACAACGAGCCGGGGTTTGATGCCTCGGAGCAACTCTTGGTTGGCTCTCTCGGCTTGTCCGTTGGACTGTGGATGTGCCAATGACGCAAGGTCGAGTTGGATGTGCTCGTTCTGGCAGAATCGCTGCATAACCCCTTCTGAGAGGTTAGAAACATTATCAGTGATGATGCTGTGGGGGTAGCCAAATCTGTACATAATCTTTTTCAAGAATTTCAGTGCTGTCGCAGCGTCACATTTGCTGACCGGCTCTGCCTCGACCCATTTGGTGAATTTATCCACTGCCACTAATATGTGGGTATTCTTGTTGGCTGACCTTTTGAAAGGTCCCACCATATCAAGTCCCCATACTGCAAAGGGCCAGGTGATAGGTATCATCCTGAGTTCTTGAGCCGGCACGTGGGATTTTGCATAGCGTTGACATCCATCACATTTCTTGACTATGTCCTCTGCATCCGCATGAGCTGTGAGCCAGTAGAAGCCGTGTTGAAAGGCTTTAGCTACAAGCGAACGGGAGCCGTCATGGTGTCCGCAATCTCCAGAGTGTATTTCGTTGAGGATGGCTCTACCTTCTTCTGGTGAGACACATCTCTGAAAAACATCTGCGGCACTTCGCCGATGTAACTCACCATTGATGAGCACAAAGGATTGGCTTATACTGACGATTTGTCTAGCCAACATCTCGTCTTGAGGAAGTATTCCTCGAGTCTTGTAATCCAAGTAAGGTACGACCCATGAGGGTGTAGCATGAATTGCAGCAACCAAAGTCGGCTCTGGATCCGGCTCTGCTATGTCTTGCTCTGTTGGTGGTTGTACAGATGGCTTTGTTAGGACATCCAGGAATACGTTTGGAGGGACCGACTTTCGGTGAGAACCGAGTCGGGAGAGGGCATCTGCTGCTTCGTTTTCCCTACGGTCCACGTGATCCACCTGGTATCCAACAAAAAATCCGCCTTGTCTTTGCACCTCTCGTCGATAAGCTGCCATTATGGGATTTTTGGAATCTCATTTTCCTGACACTTGTTGAGAAACGAGATCAGAGTCGCCATAGCATTGGATCCAACTTATGTTCATCTCACGAGCCAGCCGTAGTCCATGAAGCAAGGCTTCATATTCTGCTGCATTGTTGGTACAAGTGAACTGCAGCTGTAGAACATAGCAGAATTTCTCCCCGTTAGGTGAGGTAAGAACCACGTTGGCTCCTGACCCTTGGAGCTGCCGGCTTCCATCGAAGTGCATCGTCCAATATTTGGTGACTGGCTTCTCCGGCGGTGTTTGGATTTCTGTCCAGTCATTGATGAAGTCGGCTAGCGCCTGGGACTTGATGTCCGTTCGCGACTTGTATTTGATGTGATAAGCCCCCAACTCTATGGCCCACTTTGCGATCCTTCCCGTTGCTTCCCGGTTTTGGATGATATCTGCAAGTGGTGTTGAGCTGGCGACAGTTATGGGGTGCTCCTGGAAGTAGTGTTTAAGTTTCCGACTCGCCATGAATACACCAAGGACCAATTTCTGCCAGTGAGGATAGCGTTGCTTTGATAAAGTAAAAACCTCAATGACGTAATAAACTGGCCTTTGCAGAGGTTGCTCTTTGCCGGCTTCCATACGCTCAACAACAACCACAACGCTGACCGCTCGATTGTTGGCTGCGATGTAAAGTAACATAGGTTCTTTAGGCTTGGGAGCTTCCAAGATTGGAGCCTGGGATAATTGCTTCTTCAATGACTCTAGGGCCTGATCGGCTTCGTCATCCCAGAATTTTTTTTCTGATTTCCTCAGGAGTCGATACAGAGGGATTTCCTTTTCACCAAGTCGGCTTATGAACCGACTCAGAGCGGCTACGCATCCTATGAGTCGTTGGACTCCCTTTACTGAGGCCGGCTTCTGAAAAGTCATGACAGCGTTGATTTTTTCTGGGTTTGCCTCGATACCTCTCTCTGATACTATGTATCCAAGGAGTTTACCTGCAGGTACCCCAAAGGTGCATTTGGTCGGGTTTAACTTCATCTGGTACTTGCACAGATTTTTGAAGGTTTCCGTCAAGTCACTGATGAGTGAGTCGGACAATTGGGATTTGATTACTATATCATCCACATAAGCATGCAAGTTGAGCCCAATCTGTTCTTTGAGGCAACTCTGCACTGTTCGCTGATATGTGGCTCCTGCATTCTTAAGGCCAAAGGGCATAGAAGTGTAACAGTAGATCCCAAAGAGGGTGATGAAATCCGTTTTCTCTTGATCTTCAAGGGCCATCTTGATCTGGTGATAACCAGAGTAGGCGTCAAGGAAACATAGGAGCTCACATCCCGTAGTCGAGTCTATGATCTGGTCAATAAGAGGCAGCGCGAAGGGATCCTTCGGGCAAGCTTTGTTTAAGTCTGTATAGTCAATGCACATGCGCAAGGTCCCGTTGTTTTTCAAAACGAGGACCGGGTTTGCGAGCCATTCTGGATAGAAGACTTCCATGATGAACCCGGAGGCAAGGAGCCGGGCTATCTCTTCCCCAATAGCGTTTCTCCTCTCGTCGTTGAAACAACGAAGGAATTGCTTGACCGGCTTTAGTTTTGGATCTATATTTAGGTGGTGCTCAGAGAGTTCCCTTGGGACACCTGTAATATCAGAGGGTTTCTAGGCAAAGATGTCCCGATTCTCACGGAGGAACTCGATGAGAACGCTTTCCTATTTATCAGATAACTCCGTCCCGATGATGAACTGCTGAGAAGATTCACCAGGGACAAAGTCGACTTTCTTCGTATCCTGAGCCGGTTGGAACTTGGGGTTGTTGTCGTTCTGGCCGGCTCCTCCACCTGACCCAGGAGGTCCCTGGTTCCCACGTCGTGCAAATTCTTTCATGAAATAGCAATCTTCCCAGGTGTGATTTCCTGGTCGACCGGGTTTACTATGGGTCGGGCAAGGACTCTTCATAGTTGCTTCAAATTGTTCGGGCGAAAATTTCCTTCCGTCTTGCGGTAGCTATTGCCCCCCCTGCTTCTGTCTTTGGGAGCTGACATTTGTGTTGGCTACCAAGTCAGAAGTAGTCTGATCAAGCCGTCGCTTGGTTTGCTGACTCTGATTCTGGGATAATTTGCCACCATTCTTGTTCTGGCCGATTTTTTCCTGTTGAGGTTCAATATCCTTGGTTTTGTCAGATTATGCATATTTAATGACTGCGTTCATGAGCTCTCCTATATCCTTGACCGTCCTCTTGAGTCGGCCAAGTTTGTGGACTAGGGGCCCGAACTTGCAGTTTCTTTCCAAGACGATGACGGCTGTTTGGGCAGTGATAGTGTCCGACGAGTGAATTATTTCTGCAGCCCATCGTGCCCAGCTCAGGGTCGACTCTCCTTCCTTCTGGACACAATGCTCCAAGTCGACGATTGTTGTAGCTCGCCGGCATGTTGATACGTCCCAAACATATCTATAATTTTTCTTGCTCCATGCATGTTTTGTGTGACTTTGCCATGTTTTTCTTGGAGTTTCATACACTTTTGAGCATATTTGGACTAATCTATTAACCCAGTGCACCCAGCTGCCAATTGCTGTTTTCTGTTGTTTTTGTATTTCAGGTTTTCCGGCCATTAAAAGTGCTCCAAAAAATCCGGAAAAATCAGATAAAAAATCAGCGACACGGAAGCTTTCGGAAACACCAAAGGAGCGGAGGGGGGCCAACACCAGGAGGCCAGGAGGGTCCCTGGCGCGGCCTCACCCTAGGCCGAGCCAGGAGGCCACCTGGCTGCCTGGTGGGTCCCCTCGACACCCCCCTTCGCCTATATTTACCCCTCGGGGTGGAAACCCCTAAGACGGACTCCTCTTTCGCAATCTCGCCTCTGTACCGCCGCCGCCACCGTTTTAAGATCGGGGCTGCCTGGAGAAGCTGCTCCGGCACCCTACCGGGAGAAGCTACCCCCTTCGGGAGACCATCCATAGCCATGGACGCCTCCCGTATGTACCGTGAGTAATTTCCCTTGGACCATGGGTCCGTGACCAGTAGCTATGTGATCTATCTCTCCCTTCTTTGTGCCTCCACTTTCGAGATCTCGTGAGCTGCCTCACATGATCGAGGCACCTTTGTAATTTTCTGCTGTTGCTATGCTGAGTTTGTTGGGATCTGATGGATTATTAGACTATGTTCAGATTGTGATGGGTAATATATTTGGTTCTTCTCTTTTATATTTTGTTCTTGAGTAAATTCTTGCATGTTCTCCGTTGCCGTATTTTACTTTGGCCAAGTGATTTATTGCAACTCCAAGAGGGAGCGTTATGCTTGATTGTGGGTTCAGCCCCTTGATGTCTAGCTTGAGTGACAGAAACATGAGACTAGGGGATGTGCTGTTGCCACCAGGGATAAAACAACGGTGCTTGTATCCGCGGATGCAAGGATTATTTACTTTACGCAAAGTTCTTTTAATGCAGTTGTCTGTTGCTTTGGATTTACACTTTGGGTGGGATTCGCAACTTAATACTAGCGAGATGTTCTGGATAGATATCTCAAGGTGGATGATTCGTAGTAGATGCAGATGGATTTCGGTCTACTTACCTTGGCTACTGCCCATTGCTTTTGAGTCCTTCCTTTCTTTGCAGCATAGTTAGCATTGCGGTGCCTTCGTAATCCTGTCAATTGCCCAACTGTGATTTGTTTACCTCGCTAGCACTTTTATCGTCTTTTGGGAGAGAGACATCACTAGTGAAAATCACGGGAGCTTGGTCCATCGTCATATCATTGTTTACACCCTCAATTTACTTCCAGTATTTACTTTCAGTTGCCACTATCATTATCTCTTGCGTTGATCCTTTGTAAACGGCAAGGCCGGAGGAATTGACAACTCCTCTGTACTCGTTGGGAGCAAAGTTATTTGTATCTGTGTGCGGGTCCAGGTGAAGTTAGCAACCTTGGCGCCATTGTTCACTTTACCACCTTCTTGTATCCTTCGGAGTCCTACGGGAGACAAACCTTGGTATCTTTGCCAAGGAAAAACTTGCCGCTGCACTATATCTCACCCTGCACTTGGGGTAATCAACGAGGGCTTGAATAGTATTAACACTCTCTTGCCATCACATGTGCCTTGGAAGTTCTGGATAAATTTTTCCTTGAGATCCGTCCAGGAGGTGACAGAATTCTCTGGGAGCTTTTGAACCATGTGCGAGCCGGCCCTTCCAACATCATTGTGAGGTAACGGGCGCAGACTCCTTCGCTGGCTTGTAACATTTCCATGTCTAAGTCATAACTTTCGATCCAAGCCGCCGGTTCCATGTCGGCTGTGTAGTTCGCGATCTTACGTGGTCCTTTGAAGTCTGGTGGCAGGCGTGTATTTCGTAGAGCCGGCACCAGGCATCGATTGCCCACGGATCTGCTGATGGACTCGGTGTCTTGGTCTAGGGGCGGAGATTGGAATATATGTTCTACCCGTCGTTCTGGGTGGAAACTGGACGGTATGTCTTGGATCCTTATCGCCCCTGGCGGGTCTAGTGGTGGTGGAGCTCTGCGCTGGCGATGGCTTTTCGAGACGGCTGGAGCCGGTGAGTCTGCTTGCCGGCTCATACTTTGATATGGGGTTTCATGTAAGTATTGGAATCGCTGTGAGTACTGAGCTTGCTGTGTGATTGCGGTCTTGAGCAGATCGATCGCCCCTCGAGTGGCCTGGTCCACCGGAGTGTCTCCATGTACAGGCACGCTGGCGAGATACCGTGTCGCTGCCACCACGTTTTCCATGGGGTTATTGAAGTGATTCGGGGGTGTATGGAACCGTTCCTGCCGTGGCGAGGGAACATGTTGCCTTGGTGGCGTGTATCCTGGGGGAGTCGACTGATTCATATCCTGGAATAGCCTCCGGGCCGGGAGGTCAGCAGGGATCCGGATCGTGAGTCCTGCATGTCGTGCGTTGGCGAGACTTAGTCTCTAAGCTTCTATCAATTCTGACTCGTGTCGCAAGTGCCTGGTTTCTTGGGCGAGTTGAGTTTCCCTTTCCACCATCTGGGCGTTCTGGGATTTAATTTCCATTCGTATGCTCATCACCTGGGCCTTGAGTTTATTGATCCTGGTCTTCCAGGCTTGCTGGTTTTCCGCGGTCATCGGTGCGGCTAAGGCTTCGTCCAAGGCGTTTAGGGCATCTATGAGGGCTTCTGCTCCCGTGATAATTTCTGGTTGTTCCCTATCCGGATTAGGAGTCGTGTTGTGAGTCGTCTCCACATTCTGGTTCTGCGCTGCACCTTGATCCGGTTGGCTTCCCTGCCCTTCGGTGCTTGCCATGAACACTGTCACGCAATATGGAGGCTCGTACTGTGGAAAGTCGGGGTTGTATTCAGCTATTCCCGTGTCGAGTCTGTTGCTCCCGGCGGATCGGATGGAGCTAGTATCTGAGAAGCTTGTTTCACTGGGGTGTGAGTCAGCGTCAGATGTTTCTGCCGTGGTGTTGGGCCTCAGAGACTCGACGGAGCCTGCTGACTCCGGAGATCCAGCGATGAACCCGACAAAGGTGTTCCTTGAGCCGGCATGTCGCCGACTCGAGGTTTCTAGGGGGACTTCAGGATCCGGCTCTGGCTCAGATCCGTCTGTTTTCCCAATGAAGATATGAATAGACCCAATCGGGACCCGATAACCGGATTCGACGGAATCGGCGTTAGGACCCCAAGTGGAATCATCGATGCAGAGCTTTCCACGCCGGCTCCTGGTGATTCGTCCGGTCACGAATCCTTCCATGCCTTGCAGAGATCCCCTGAGAATCTCAACACCTGCGAGCGCAGGCCCCACGGTGGGCGCCAACTGTCGTGAGAAAGTCACGACAGATGTCCGTAGAGTCGGACTTATCATGGGACCTTTGCTGCGAGGCGAATTCGAGGAGAGAGTCGACATAGGCACAGGACTCGGCGAGTTACCCAGGTTCGTCCCCGTCGGTGCGGTAAAGACCTACTCTTGCTTTTTGACTATAGGGGGATCGACTCTTCAATAGGAAGAGTCGATCGTATCGATTACAGTGATGATGTTTCGCAACCTTAGTCTCGTGGAGATCTAGGTTATGGCGCGATTTGTCTAAACCTGACTTGAGATAAGTTCTGGCTCTGGCTCCCGTGGACCTCAGCTTATAAAGGCGTCGGATCCCGGGATTCCTAGAGTCCGACTCCTACACGATGTGGAGTTCTATTCTACTTTACAAGTTTGCTACGTGCTATACAAGGTAAGTCGGATTCCTTCTAGGGTTTTAATCTTCACGCTTGGCACGTCAGACTCCTGGTCGGGTCTTCTTTGTGGGCCTTCATATAAAGTCGGCCCAGAGGTTTCTAATGCCGGGTCTATGGGCCTGATCCATCCCCCCGACAGAAGGTGCAACCAAGCGTCTAGAGGCGGGCAAGGATGAGCTCGACCTCGCCAAGGTAATGAAGACCTTCGCGATGTCGTACTACCTTTACCACAAAAAGGACTGAGACGGGTGCCACCGTCCTCCAGCGATCCCGGCATCCTCCGGTGACCACGTAGTACGTGTTTTGTTTTCTGTCTTTGGCTGCTCCGACGAAGTTCCGACATAAATGTGTAGCGTGAACTCTGTATGTTTGAAATGTGTAAATATGCCGTTCGATATGGCGTATCTGCTCTACCACGACGGATTCAATACCGCAAATCCGTTTTAAGGCGACCCGCATCCGGAATATAACGTCCGAAATTATAGTGTATTTGCTAGAGTTGCTCTTAAGAAGTCCAAGATCAAAATTGCAATCCCACTAAGCCGATCTAGTGCCCGCCCGTGCCAACATTGTTAAAACTATACAATACCCCGCGCGTTGCTGCGGGATGTTAGTGTGATAAAAAGTTTAAATGAGAAAGGCATTTTAAGGAGAAAAGAAAGTTAGAAAAATAAAGATGCGCATATAATGCAACCCTGTAATCAACTTTCTCAGTATGACCTGTTTGTGGCAAAAAAAAAGGAATCTTAGTATTTTATTTGATGATTAAAAGAATTTTGTTCTTTTCTATGGCAAGGAAAATAATGCAACTCATGTCCCGCTAATACAAAAATATTACGTAGAAAATATTTTATCTAAATATGTATATTAGTGGGGACATGAAGAATCATATTTTGCATGGAGGATGTGGAAGCCTATGTTGCATGTCTCACGGTTGCATGCAGAATGCATGACGTAGTGGAAATTGATGATGTGGCATCATGCTGACGTGGACAATGTACATGTTGAGAGAATTGGTAGTAGTGGGGAGCAACTTCTTAAGAATGATAGATAAGGTGCTCTGTATCAAAGCTTATTCTAACAACCCGATTTAACATTTTATTCTACAGATTTATCAAGTAAAAATTAACTATTATGCTTGTAAATTAAAATATGTAAGATGGGTCGCGAAAATACGTTGATGACAGATTATTTTGGCTATCATCCACAAGCTTAAAAAAACTAGCCTTTATTAGTGTACACATGTACCCCTACATCTTTCCAAGATGGCCTTCACGTCTTGTACTGATTATGCATACAAATACATGTATATTTGTGGATTGTTTATTATTTGTAGCAAAAACAACATTGTTTTCGGCCATGCCACTTTGTATCTCCAAAACCAGTCCTTTGGTAAAATTAAAATCACATCTTATTTATTATTTTTTGAGAACACAATACAACGTAGATGTTCACACACACGAGCATACACTCATTCTTATAAATGCATACACGCACATACCCTTATGAACATCTTCATAATATTGAGTTGTCACATCATTTTAACATTGATGAAGTAATCACAGGCGTTTTGTAATCAATAAAAATGTCTCCTTTCACTGAAAGCACATCGCCAAAGATCCAAAATAAATGCAGAAAAATGCAAAGACGTTGTTAGAGACAAGCATACATAAAACTATTCATCCAAGCAACATTGGAAGAAAAGTATTCATCGGGAGAAAACCGCAGAACAAGTGAAGACATGCACTGTCTGGCATGCTGGCGTTGATCTATATAGAAATGCCCTATTAATTTGATCACTCGGCAGCCCTGACCCTGTCATGGCAGCCAGCTAGTTAACCAATGTAAACCAACTCAAGGACTCTCATGAAGCCAGCAAGTCCAAACACAAGCTAGGCTAGCTAGCCCGTCCTAGCTAGTACGTACGTCCTTTACAAATAGAGCAGTTTGTTAACTGCAACCAATGTCGTCACGGGCCGGTATCCTGTTGCTCAAGACAGAATGTTGCCTTGGCAAGGACGGACGAATGGGCGTAATCTATAGCCCCCCTGCACACATGCAGAAACCAAGAGAGAATGTTGTGTTGGCAATGGACGAATGAGTTGATCTTTCAAGCAACCTACCTAGTAGTCATCATGCTTGCATGCATGGCATGGCGCCTATATTTATTTATAATGCGCCAAACGTACGTACTACCTAGCTATAGTGTTCATTCACCATCGCATGTGTGAGTGCATTCATTCTCTAGGTTTTTTGTGTGATTGTGTGTGGCTTAGAGCGCATGATTCCGTCTCTTGTTAATTATGCCTCTCGCTGACAAGACGGTGATACTATGTTTCTCCGGCTGAGGGTGTCACACCCACCGTGTAACGTCGACGTTCTCAGTTCTCAAACTGTGGGCACGGCGTCTGGACTTGAGGACAAGTCCAGAGTGTTCTTCCTGGTTGTCGTGCATATTCTCCTTTCCTGGTTGCGACAAAGCTCGTTTTTCCTGTGCTGTGCCGGTAGACGGAGGAGCAGTCCCTGCCGGAGCCGCAGATCGAGCACTGCCGCCGTAACGTACGTAGCTGAGCTGACAGGAGCCACGTTACAGCGCGCGTGGAGTGGTCGCGTCGTGTCTGCCTACTATGCACCACCGCATGAACCACCGACCCGATCGATCTCGATCAGATCAGCAGACGAGATTCGCACGGCCGGCCCGGACCGGACGCCGCACGTCGAGCTCACACCGTCATGCACGCACGACAGAATTCGTTAATCTAGGACGCACGCACGCACGACGCTGGCGGCCGCCGCCCGGCGCCGGCGAATGCCGGCCGATCCACCGCCGCCCGCCTGGTTTCCTTCCTTCCGGCGAACCGTTTATGGCCGAGCTCCGTTGCCAAACTCGGAAGGGAGGCGGGCGCGCGGATCCATCCATCCATCCATCTCGATCGTCCTTGGCTCGTCGATGGACGGCCCGGATCACGAGCAGTACGTCGCGGAGCTACCGCCGGTGGAAGCAACAGGGCAGCGTAAAGTCGAGTACGTGTACGTGAGCCCCTCCCGGAGACAGGATGTGAAAGCTAGCTAGGGCAGCAACGGCGATGCGATTCTCCCGCTAGACCTTTTCACTCAGCAGTACTCGCTCGCTTTGCAAGCCGCTCGTACGTACGTACACGGTACAGCCAGCCACAGGGTCGACACCCCAGTGGATCATGCAGATGCAGGGGATAGCACCGCAGCCGCAGCGGCCGGCAACGTCAAATTATTCCGGCCATCCCAATCATCATGGGGCTACGACGGATGGAATAATCAGCACAATCATGCCTCGCCCCGCGCGAATTTCGCAAGCAAAGATCAATGATCCCCTTTCCCTTGGTCCATGCAATGCAATGCACGCACGCAAACGCAAGCAAGCGTTGTCCTTGTCGCCGCCGGCCGTTCCGATCCGATCCGCCCGCGACACGTTCTGGCCCGGCCGGCTCGTCTCAAAGCGATGGAGATCTATCTACATTGGCCAGTTCTTCAATCTCTGCATGATGTTGTTCCTACGTGCAGGTCTCCGCCCCGGTCGCGTCAGACATGCGCTTAGCTACCTGGAGCCACACCCTGGGCTACGACGCAGACTACACGTCGTGGAATCGATGGCCGATCGGCGGCGTTGGACTTGGGGAATTGGTCGACATGATGCAATTTATTTGCCCCCGGACGGCTTTGGTGATCCATTCCATCCTTGTCTCTCAATGACTGCACCCATGCGGCCATGCACATGCACATGCAGTAAGTAGGTCATGATACAACCAGGGAAGATGGTCTCATAGCGGTAATGTACCTCTCGTGACATACGTACACTCTCTCTGTGACTCTGGCTACACATCGTGGCAAAGAACAGAGAGGAATTGCATTGTATTCCTGGCGTTTGAACGCCCCTGAGTTCAGTTCTGAACCCTGCGTTGCGAATATAGGCTTGGTCGCTCTGGGATATGATGCTTAATTTGGACAATCCTGATCCAATCGTTAGACAAGCTACGCATACACATGACATGGGGCACCTGTAACAATCAATACATGACGGTACGTGCTTGCCTGCTATTAGGGTTTGTTTGGACTTGGACATGCATCCAAGCAAGGGCGTCTGTTCCTATCTGAAGAGACTGATTGGGTCATATCCTACCAATCAAGTTAAACATCAACACAAAATCCTACTTCAGGCCTCCCACCTTTTCATAGATTCACACGTTATCCGAATTGGATAAATGTTGTTTAACGCGCTAACAAGTTACTCAATGGAACAATAATAGATTACTGTGCGATGTCTTGCACTCAACAAGGATTAGGGTCAAGGCCCAGTGAGGTGGCTTTTAAGCCGTCAAATGAACTGAGCCTGAGGGGTAATCATAGCTCTTATCTCTGAATGGCAACCTTCTCTAATGGCAGGGCTGCCCAAGTTGTGGTCTCTGTGTATGCCTTCTCAACAAGCAAGTTACGGAGATCGTTCGTCTTTTCTTCCAATGTATTGTCGTTGTCAGAATCTATGTATGCCCTCTCAGCAAGCAAGTACGAAGATCGTTCGTCTTCTCTTTCAATGCATTGTTGTTGTCAGAATCTAGAATGCGATCAAGGACTGGATTGGGATGCAAAGCTTCCAATAACTCAAAAGGTGGTTTTCACACGGCCAAAGATTAGTGGATCATCGTATCGTATCATCAAAGTATCCGCTTAGATCCTTGAGATTTAGGATGAACGGTCAAAAAGGTCTTTTACAGTATCTCTACTTTACCAGAAATCATTATCAATAAATCAAAAAGGATGCAGCTAGCCACATGGTAAGTCGACACGCTTTGGGGCTAGGCAGCTGGGCAAATGGTTAATATTTCAACATGAGAGTACTTTTTCTGTTATTTTTGTCAGAGAGAGGCCGCATTCCTCTATTAGGGAATAAATGCAAGAAAATTGTTGCCCTTTGAACATGGTCTAGAAGTTGGACTAACCATGTATAGGAGACGGTTGAAAGTGATAACACAACAATTATGGGAAAATCAGCTTTTTTTAGGGCATACAGAAAAATCAGCCTTTTTTTAGGTGAAAGGAAAACCAGCTTGACTGTTGGGTAATCTCTCGAGTTATCGTCTAATTTGGACCGTGTGATAGAAGCAGGACCAAATAGAGAGTCAATCACTAATTAGCGGGCATTCTCCCGCGCGTTCCCGCAGATGTCACTTTTGGTGTTCTTTAGATCTGACACGTATCGCGTTTTTACTGTGTCCCGCGCGAACAATAACTGTGGCTGTACGCGGACTCTTCTGTGGCTACGCGCGGATCTGTGGCTAGGACTATGGCAGGGTTGTGGCTGAAAAAAACTGTGGTTGTGACTGAAAACACTGTGGCTTTAGCTGAAAATTGGGATGTGGCAGGAAGCTGTGGCTGAAAAAACTGTGTCTGTGGCTGAAAAACTGTGGCTTTGGCTGAAAAAATTGTGACTTTGGCACAAGATGTGGCTGAAAAAACTGTGGTTGTGCGGCTGTGGCTGAAAAACTAAGCTGTGCCAGGACTGTGACTGCACGGAAAACTGTGGCTGAATTTGACCTGCACTGTGACTGCGCAGTGTGCGTCCAAAACGTGCCTCGTAACGACACCGAAACCCGCAAAAAGTAACCTCTGCGAAAGCGTGTGGGATGGTACCCGCTAATTAGTTCCTCCCAAATAGGGAGGGTGTTACTTTTGTATCCATGTAACTGGCCCATTCCTTTTGCGCGCAAATTAATTAAAATCTGGACGGCCTTGTTAGCACGACATCGCTTGATTGTGGCAACTATTTCTCGACATATCTCCCTAATAATAAAAGAACGGTCCGGCTAATTCTCAGTCGACTGAGAATTAGCTAGGTCTTAGTCGACCGATCCACCATTGATTTTATCTTTGCTTTTAGATTCGTGAGAGTGTTCTTTGCCTCACATTTTTTTGTTTTTTTATTAGGCCCGTTCGGCCGTTTTTGATGGGCTTTATTTGATCCGGATGCAATTGAATGTACATAGACTTGTACGCAACTGCATGTCTGCATGTTAATAGAATGGGGTGCTACCATATGTTCGTAGAACCGTCCGCAACCGCATGTCCATAGAACCGGGTGCAATTACATGTCCATAGACTCGACCGCAACTGCATGTCTATAGACCCGGGTGCAACTGCATGTCCATAGAACCGGGTGTAACTGCATGTCCATAGAACCCACCACAACTGCATGTTTATAGACCCGAGTGCAACTGCATGTCCATAGAATCGGGGTGCGACTGCATGTCCATAGAAACGGCCGCAACTGCATGTCCATAAACCCGGGTAAAACTGCATGTCTATAGAACTGGGTGCAACCGCATGTCCACAGAACCCGACCGCATATGCATATTCATAGAACCGACCGCAACTGCATGTCTATAGACCCGGGTGCAACTGCATGTCCATAGACCCGGGTGCAACTGCATATCCATAGAACCGACCGCAACTGCATGTCCGCACACCCGACCGCAATTACATGTCTGCACACCCGACCGCAATTGCATGTCCGCACACCTGACCGCAATTACATGTCCGCACACCCGACCGCAATTGCATGTCCGCACACCCGACCGCAACTGCATGTCTATACACTCGGCCGCAACTGCATGTCCGCACACCCGACCGCAATTATATGTCTGTACTATGGTGGCTTGTCTATATTTATGTTTGTTTTAACATCTTGACACACACTTCTACATGGCTATAGTTGTATTTTCCTCTACTTGTGAACAAATAATAAAATGCCTTACATGTATAACATTTTATTTTCTAATTATTCAATTTGTTTTTTGCATGCGCGGGTCAAAAAACAAGCCCCGTAACAGACGTGAAAACAACCTAAAAAAACAAAGGCACTTAACATGCCTAACCCATCTACAGTGACATCACTCGACTGAGACCTAACTAGGTCTCAGTCGATTGAGACGTAGACACTCCCATAAAAGAAGGTGGATTTCTTAGTCCATCATAACAATTTTATAAAAAAGCTCCTTGATGTTTATACAGTAAACCCACAGTCCACGCTTGCCGGTGCAAAAATAACGGTTCGCTGGAATATAGCCCGTTTTGGCCAATAAAGGCCAACCCATCTCTATGCAAACATGCGTATGGCCCAGGCCTGGTAGAGGAGCCAAAATTTTTTTGCACCTCTCAATTGATAATGAAGAAGACCGCCAACCGGCAACCGGAGGCGGCGCCAGGGGTATGCCCCTGTATTCACAGGAATACCCATGATTTTGTTGCAAAAAAAACGTATACGTATACCCAGCCCAGCCGTCCACGTCTCTCCTCTCTCTCGCCTCGTACCAGAACTGGATGTACGCGCATCGCACGCCCAGCCTCGACTCGCCCGACCCGCCCATCGCCTAGCCGCCCGCGCGAGTAGCCAGCCGCCGTCTTCTTGTGTCTGCCGCTCTCCGTCTCCAATCTCCCTCGTTTGCTCTCGCCTCTCATCTCTCAGACTCCAAGTCCCAATCTCCCAGATCCCGTCAACGATGCAGCAGCCCGGAGGCGGAGAAGCAGGCGACGGACCAGGACCAGCCGGTGCCGGCCGGCCGACGCCCCCCTTTTCACCCCCGCAGCGGCGGCGCCCCAGCCCGCCGACCCTTCTCCTCCTGTTCGTCCCCAAGCAGCAGCAACAGTTTGTCCCCTTCTTCATTATCCTCCAATTTCCATAGTGGCTGATTCCAATGTCTCCAATTTCTGCATTTGTTTCTATAATGGATTAGATCCAAGTTTGAATTTTTTAGTTTCTTTGTGTCTTGTATTGTAGATGAAGAAGAATAAAATTGCTGGTAGTAGCATGTTTGCAATGTGGGAAAAGGCTTCAAAGGAAAAAGAACAGATGAATCATCCACACCGAATCAGACAACAGCTGCATCTAGCAATTGCACTTCTCCTATTCATCTTGAGAGGAATGAGAGCAATTGTTCGGTTACATTTGTTGAGAGAGAATTCTTCAATCAAGTAAAGGATGAGGATGTCATCAATCTCTTCCAGAAAGTCAACCGCAAAGTTATATTGTAAGATGTGATATCAATCATATCATCATTTTATCAATCAAAAGGTACTTTTGTATCCATGTTTTTTATAATTATTATGTTTTGACACATTCAAAAAATTCTATTGTCATTATGGTGTACTATTTTGTTCATATATTGCAATAGCCACACTATTTTGTTCAGATATTGCAATTGTCGTACTATTAGATTTATATATTGCATTTAGAGTAAAAAAATTTGGGTGAATACCCAGCCAACAATTCCTGGAGCCGCCAACTGCAACAGAGCAAATATTAACTGATTGTTCCCTGGTTAAATAGTACCACATCGCCTTTTTACAACAGAACCCACCAATTTATATACGCCTTGAAGTTATTCGTTACATCAATAAACTCAATAAATCGGTTTAGGATTTAATAAGGGGAGGATGAGGCGTGGGGTACCCTTCTTGAAGGGATTTTCAAGAATATAAGGGAGAAAAAGGAAAGACTCTCGTGAGCTAATTGAATGTAATTAAGGTCTATTTAAGTGGGGGATGGGCAAGAATAAGGAAAGAAGGGAATTAAGGGAGGAAAAAAAGAAAGACTCTCGTGAGCTAATTGAATGGAATTAAGGCCAATTTAAGTAGGAAAGAAGAGTTTTGAGTCATTTGAGAATGAGACTGGCTAATTAAATGGTGGGAAAGAAAGAAAGAAAGAGAATTGGCTAGAAGCCAGCTTGCGACATCATGTGAGAAGGTGGTGGGAAAGAGTAAGGGTGCGTTTGGTTGAGCGTCTCAGTCCAGCCTTCTCCGCTCCGCGCGGATCCCTCGATTCGAGGGACTAACCCCGGCCGCCCCCGCTCGCTTGCTCGCTCGCTCGCCCCCCCAACCAAACACCCACGTTAGCTGATTCACTAGGGGATTTATTCAGGCGAGAAATCAAACGGGTTTTTTTTATGACAAGGAGTCATTCGCCTGCACGTTCATTCATGAAACATTTCTCAAGCTGACTTTGTCGACACCATCAGTATTCATCGACCCGGCCCGTGTCGTTGTGCGCTACCTCCTACATCATCTTGCCTGTAATCCCGTTGATTCCATTGAAAACCACAACCTCACATTTTCGACTGGCATTCAAAACAAGGACACAGTGTAACTAGCGAGACTACATGCATGTTGTTGGTCCATACAATTATTTTTATCAATATTATTATTATTATTATTATTCATTTTACTATATAACCAAAATGGTGAATCGTTTCTTTTTTATAACTAACTAGATTAGACTTGGGATAAAATGATGCACCTTCAATCAATGATGTGGAACAGTGTCTGATGAGCCACACGATTTGAACCAAAGTGCATCGTTCAGTAGGTTTAAGAAATGATAATTCAAAAAATGATCGACTGTTTCATAATAAGAACATAATCTACAATCCCTCTAACCAAATGAAGCTCACCAAATCGGAATTGTACAAATGATGCAAAAGAAAGAAGACATTAGAAGAGGAATTCAGATTCAAGCTGTATTTTGGGATCATAGAATAAATAGATTTTTTTTCCAACTCATGGTCTTCAAGGTATCCATTCTGTTATTCCTTAACTGTAACAAGTAGTTTCATATCTAAATAATAACTATGATATTTATATCCATGTAAATTGTATTTTATCCTTTGAACAATAGAAGTTGCGGCAGAGGAATGGTATGAGAAAAAAATCTAGGAAGAAAAATTATTTATTGAATTATTAAATGAATAGGTGGTATATAATCTATTATGTTATTCTTCTCACTCTTTTCCTTTTTATAGTTACCTCCTTCAGGTGTAGAAAAGAAAAACCAGACGTTTCATTTGTATTTTGTGTATTATTGGGCTAGGCATATTTTCTATTTTTGTAATATTATCTATTAAAATAGTTGTCATGAAACACATGTAATCTTTATCTTAGTGTTCAATTTCCTACAATTTTCATAAAGACAAATGCATGGGAAATTTTTAGCTCACTTTCTATTTTTTTTAAAATATATAAAGTAAACACACGACCAATCTCTAGCTCAATGTCCAGTTTTCTCAAGTTTTTATTAAACATCGCATGGGACAAAACTGCATATCATAAAATTTATAGGTATCACAAAACATACAAAATGCATGAGGCACACGGTGCAGGCCCATGTTTTCATGTATTTTCTATGTATGAGACATGGAAGTTAAGCCAATGAGATAAATCTAAAATTTATTAGTTGACTAATTTAAATATTTTATACTAATATAATTTGTATAATCATTATAGGTAGTATATTCTCAGTGGTACAATTTGATGAGGTTATTTTATCATCCCGTTGGAATGCACGGGTCCTTTTCCTAGTCTATACCTAATTATAAAGAGAGGTGGGTTTCTTAGTCCGTTTTGGTTTTTTTGCAAAAAATCCCTCTCTTTTATGCTAATTAACCCGCAATCCACAGATTTCCAGAATAAAAAAAACAGTTCGTAGCTTGCAATCTACCTTGGGCCTCACATCTTCTATTGGGCTTTAGTCTCTCGGCCCATTAACATGTTTCAACGCTCATATCCTCTCTCTTCACGTGGTTTTCAATGTTGGCTAAACATATATGGTAAAATTTTAAAGTTGACTAAAAATAGATGCACACGCGTACACGTAACCTGGTCGCTTTTTTATGCTTTTTCTAAAATATAATTTCAAATTAAAATTTATTAATCCATTTTAAATTGTTTGCGTAGTTTTAAAAAATGTGTTCATGTATTAAACTAATGTTCAACTAATTTAAAAAATGACCACCTTTACAAAAAAAATAATGTCATTTAAAAAAAAGTATTCACATGCTTAAACATATTCATGCTTTTTTTAAAAAAGTTCATATAATTTAAAATGTAATGTCATTAAAAAATATTCACATTCTTAAACATATTCATGCTCTTTAAAAAAAAAGTTCATATAATTTAAAATGTAATGTCATTAAAAAATATTCACATGCTTTAAAATATTCATGCTCTTTAAAAAAACTTCATATAATTTAAAATGTAGTCATGTATTTTAGAAAGAATGTTGCGCATTTATAAAACAAATACCTCTACTACTTAAAATTAATGCAATGTTCCTTTATTTATCGTCCGTTTCGTTCATCTACCTTCGTGTGTCTTTCTCATGCAACAATAAATAATATTAATTGTCACCAAAATCACTAGATCCTCTTTCAAAAACCTCTGACAAAACCCCTTAATATATTAAGGTAAATCACGTGCAGAATTTTATAAAAACTATAATAATATGGAAAGATAAATCACATGTAGACATAAGAATATATATCCTATTGCAATGCGTGTGCATTAATTTATTGAATTAAAAAAAATGGGAATATAACTGAAAAAATATATATTATGAGACTACATATAGGACATGCACTTTCTTCAATAAAAAAAATCAAATGAATAAACTCCTCGTAGGAAGACAATAATTTAAAAGATCGGATTAAACTTCGATGTGTCACAAAGAAAAAATACCAATTATCAAGAAAGAAAGAATGCATGCGCGTATATGTAACCATATCACTTTTAATTTTTTGTACCTTTTGGAAGATTTATTATTAAAAAGTATTCATACACTTTAAATTGTTTTCTCAGTCTTAAGAACAGTGTTCACATATTAAACTGATGTTCATCTAATTTAAAAATTGCTTATCCTCTCAAAACAATTTTCATGTCACTTAAAAAAAGTGTTCACATGCTTAAAAATATTTATGCTCTTTTGAAAAAAGTTCATGTAATTTAAAATGTATTTATGTATTCTATAAAGAATGTTGATGCATTTAGAAAAAAAATGAGTGGACGTAGGGGAATTATTTAGGGTGTTGCTTGGGAAGCGAGATGTCACGTTCAAATCGACGAGATTAAAGAATAGAGATTCGCTTGTAATGACGCGATTCAATGATAGGTGTGTGTCCGCGGTGATCGACACTATCACATTAGAGTTTATCACATTGAACGCATTGCTATTAGGTATACACCGCAATCGTAGTCGATGAAAGCGGGAAGAAAAATAAGCAACAACACGATTTAAACACTATATTTAAATATCTAATGTAGAGATGTGAAGGGATCTTGACTCAAGTTCATTGTGTTAGAAGAATATGATTTTTTTTCTTCCGTTGCAACGCACGGGCATGTTTCCTAGTCTATACCTAATATAATCTATACCTAATAATAAAGTGAGGTGGATTTCTTAGTCTGTTTTGCCTTTTTTGCAGAAAAACCCGTCCTCCTTTTGTTAATTTACCCGCAGTCCAGTAAATATAAAGAAAAAAAAATCGGTAGCCAGCCTGGGCCTTTGCCCGTCGTGGCCCACCATGTGTCGCAGCCCAAACAAAAACAAAAGCCCCTCCTCCTTTTGTTAATTTACCCGCAGTCCAGTAAATATAAAAAATAAAATCGGTAGCCAAGCCTGGGCCTTTGCCCGTTCCGGCCAGCATGTGTCGCGGCCCAAACTTCTGGGCCTCCAATCGCATGCTATATATAAGAGATGGTCTACCCATCAGTGCACACAGACATTTTACCCAAATTAAAAATAAAAATAAACACCGACGCTATAATTCGAACTAAATACTAAACTTATTGATAGCCCACCGTAGACAACTCAGCTAGCTTATTATTATTTTTAAATAGGACTATATATATAATCCTAAGAAAAAGTGTATCCGCACAAAAATTATTCACATGTTTATTTTTTTGTCCTATTTTAAACGCGTTTTTGCCTTTTTAAAATATATAAAGTTAATTGTACGTACATCATAGGTATTTTATCATAATATTAAAATTTGTTTCCTTTGTTTTAAGCAATCTTTATTTTTATTAAAAAATATTGCTCCAAATATCCCAAATGAAATGTTCACAAGATTTTAATTTTTGTGTAATTCATTCCTAAATCCTACATGTATCTAACTGAAGAAAAAGTGTACCCACAAAAAATATTCACGAAAAGTGTTCACATGTTTTAATATTTTGTATTAATTTAAATGCGTTTGTGCCTTTTAAAATATATAAAGTTAATTTAACATACACCATAGGTATTATATCATAAGATAAAAAATTCTCCTGTTGTTTTAAACAATCTTTATTTTTGTTAAAAATAAATCTCCAAATATCACAAGAAAATGTTTACATGATTTAATTTTTTGGAGTCATTCATTCCAAAATCCTACATGTGGCTAACTGACGAAAAAATGTACCCATAAAAAAACTCACAAAAAGTGTTCACACGTTTTAATTTTTTGTATTATTTTAAATGTGTTTGCGCCTTTTTAAAATATGTAAAGTTAATTTTACCTACATCATAGGTATTTTATCATAAAATTTAAAATATTCCCGTTGCAACGCACGGGCAATGTCCTATCGATACCTATTAATAAAAGACGATCAATTTCTCCTATAATTTTGTACGTCATTTTTTTTCCCAATAACGGTTCGTATGTCCGGTAATTTCGTATGTCAGAAAAGTTAAATAAGAGGCAGCTGCTTCGTGTCCTTCCTCGCCAGCGCTTAGTCCATCCTTTTATTGGGCCGTTCATCGCTGTGTTGGCCCATCAGCCACCAGCCCAAACCACACAAGGTGATGTTGGGCCTTCTCTGCGTACGCAGAGGGAATGGAACTCCCAGTTTTGCTTCATGTAACACAGAACCAACAGAGAGACATTGATCAATAGTCCCACATCGCTGCTTTTTAGAAAGTCTCACCAATTTATATAAGCCAATGATAGACAATCAACCAGCCTCTTGGAGATCATGGGTGAGAAAAGAATTAAGGCGTTGGTTGGCTCATACGTATCAGAACTATAGGAAAAGGAAGGAATGAAGCAAAAGAATTAACACGCATTGAATTGTGAGAAGAAAGGAAGGAAAGAATTTAAGGCCCTTGCTGATTATATTGTGAGAGAAAAAAGGAAGGAAAGAATTAAGGCCCTTGCTAATTACTGTGGGAAAAAGGAAGGAAAGAATTAAGGGAGACCCATATGCTTGATTGGCTCTAATAATAAGAAAAAGCAGGTGCATGCAATAGAAATCAGGAGAAAGATACGTCCATTTTTATCATCACTAAAGCCAGGCTCTTGACTACACAAAAGTACAGTGTACACGTGGCCCACAGGGCGCGCAGACATAAGGGGATTCTTTTTGCTGAAGCCAGGCCGGTGAATTCAAAGTGATTTTTGATAAATGTGCTCCTTTTTCATGTTTGAGATTGTTAACACGCTGTTTACCGGCTAATTAATCATTGTTTCGATAAAAATGATATTTATATGTAACTTGTCTGGAATTGCGTATAGAATATGTTTATGCTATTGTTTGTTGTTGTTGTTAATAAATACTCCCTCTGTCCTTGAAAGAGTGTACTTTAAAGGACAAAGGGAGTATACAAAATAATTTAGGAAATAACAATACCAAATGCATTAATTGTTGTAGGGTACCGACGCATCTGATCAGGTGACAAAAAGGTAAGCGCGATACAAATAATGAAATAAATACTGTAAATTTCTGTTGGAAATGACGTATGTATATGAATTTTTTTATCTCCCGTTGCAACGCATGGGCATGTTTGCTAGTATATAATATAATAAAGGGAGGTTGATTTCTTAGTCCGTTTTTGCGAATTTTCAGAAAACCCCCTGGTGTTTCGGAAAATCAACCCGCAGTCCACCTTCAGCTCAGAAAAAAAGAAAAAAAAACGAAATATGTATGTGGGCCGAACTAAGGCATCTTTCTTTATACATGGGCCCCGTGGAGTGATTTTTCTGAAAGCGCCAGGTTTCAAACCGGATTTGTTTTATTATTTTAAATGCGTTTACGCCATTTTAAAATATATAAAGTTAATTATACGTACATCATAGGTATAAGATTATTATTTTTAAATATTTTATTTTTTGTGCCTTTTTAAAATATATAAACTTAATTTTACGTACATCATAGGTATTTTATCATAAGGTTAAAAGTTTATCCCGTTGTTTCAAACAATCTTTATTTTTATTAAAAAATATTGCTAAAAAAACAAATATTCACATGATTTTAATTTCTTGTGTCGTTCATTTTAAAATTCTAGATGTACCTAACTCACGAAAAAGTGTACCCGCAAAAAAACGCACAAAATGTGTTCACGCTTTTTAATATTTTGTATTATATTAAATGCTTTTTTGCCTTTTTAAAACATATAAATTGATTTTACGTACATTATATGTATTTTATCATAAGATTAAAACTTTATCCCCTTGTTTCAAACAATCTTTATTTTCATTATAAAATATTGCTCAAAATATAACAAAAAAAATATTCACATGATTTTAATTTCTTGTGTCATTCATTTTAAAACTCTAGATGTACCTAACTCACGAAAAAGTGTACCCGCAAAAAAACCGCACGAAAAGTGTTCACACTTTATAATATTTTATATTAATTTAAATGCTTTTGGGCCGTTTTAAAACATATAAAGTTGATTTTACGTATATTATAGGTATTTTATCATAAGATTTAAATTTTCTTCCGTTCTTTTAAACAATCTTTATTGTTATTAAACGATATTGCTCCAAATATAACAACAAAAATATTCACATGATTATAATTTTTTGTGTCATTCATTCCAAAATTATAAATGTATCTAACTTACGAAAAAGTGTACCAAAAAAAAAACGGATGAAAAGTGTTCCCACATTTTAATATTTTGTATTATTTTAAATTTGTTTATGCGTTTTTAAAACATATAAAGTTAATTTTACGTACATCATATGTATTTTATCATCAGATTTATTTTTCTCCTGTTGTTTTAGACAATCTTTATTTTTATTAATAAATATTGCTCTAAATATCAGAAACAAATGTTCACGTAATTTTTTTTTTGTGTCATTCATTCCAAAATTCTACATGTAACTAACTCAAGAAAACGTGTACCCAAAAAAACACACGAAAAGTGTTCACACGTATTAGATTTTTGTATTATTTTAAATGTGTTTGCACCTTTTTAAAATATACTCCCTTAGTCCCATAATATTTGTTATGGTTTTATTTCAAATTTGAACTAAAATCATGACAAGAATTACTGGATGAAGGAAATATAAGTTAATATTATGTACTTCATAGGTGTTTTATCATAATATTGAATTTTTCTCCCGTTGCAACGCACGTGCATTGTCCTACCATTCCTATTAAGACGTGCGTATGGGCGGGCGCTATAAAGCTGGTCCAACACTTTAGCCATAGTTTTTTTATTGTTAGCTTTTCAGATATTCCATTGTTGTAGCACTGTTTTTTTTGTTTTCTTCAAGATATTTTAGGTTTTACGTTTACCTTTTAATTTTTTAGGTTTTCTTCTTGGTTTCCTTTTTATTTATTTTTCCGTTTTCTTGGGGTTCTTTTTCATTACAATTATCATTTTTTTAACAGGTGTATACTTTTTTCACGCACAATGTATATTTTTTTATACATTAGGGACATTGTTTTATAGACATTAATAGTTTTTAGTACATGCTTACATTTTTCATATTCCCTTTGATCCATATTACTTGTTTTAAAAGGGATGTATATAGATATATTTTAGTGTTAGATACAACCATTTCAAGGCAAGTAATATGGATAGAAGGGAGTAATCTATTTTTATTGTATTTTTTATATACATATTGTACATTTTTTATAAATAATAGGAATATTTTTCATACATGTTTAGTATTATTTTTCAAATACGTAAGTTAAAAATCAATTAAATTTTTTCATGTATGCTTTACAAATTTGTTATGCTTCAATAAACTTTTCAAAAAATGATTTATTTTTTAAAATAAATAATTAATATACTTTTTATAAAATTTGTTAATATCTACTTTTTTATACATCAATAATGTTTTTTATAAACATTTGACATTTTTTAATACATGATTAACATTATTTTCAATATATTTTTCAATATCTACTTTTTCATACATGTTGTTATCTCTGGAGCTCCCGACGCCGACGGTGAGGAAGCTTCAATGCGGCTCCACGGTAGCCGACACAGAAGGTAAGATAGACCGGTCGTTTGCACCAAGTTGCCTCATATCGGGGGTTACCGGCGGTGAAGATGCGGGATGCTGATACATCAAAAATGCATCACTATTTTATATTGTAATTTAACCCTATTCATTGATATATTCTACTTTAAAGTATTGTTCTTATGTTGTTTTGGCTTGTTTTACACAGTTTGCAACTTTCCGGTGCCGAAGCAGCAGAAGCAGAGTTCAGCGATGAAAAGTGGACATCAAGGTGCTGAGTCAGATCAACTCCAAATTTGATGAAATTTGACGTGGATCATTATTTTGGAGATTCACTGGAGGAGATCAAAGATTGACCAGAGGGGACCCACCAGGGCTCCAGATGGGTCCCTGGCGCCCCCCTAGGGCGCGCCAGGCACCCTCCTGGATGCCTGGTGGCCCTCCTCGGTTTCCCCTCTGGCCTATATTACCCCCCCTCCCGGGGTAAAAACCCTAAAAAGGGAGGAGTTTCGGACTTTTGCCGCCGCCTCGTGGAGGAAACCTACAGAGAAGAAAAAGGCATCTCCGGTGGGCAGATTCCGCCGGGGAGATCACCTCCCGAAAGGGGAGATCATCGCCACCGTCATCATTATCGTCGCGGGCATCATCGAGATCGTCATCAACATCATCCCCAACATCAGCACCATCTCCATCTCCATCCCATCTCATCTCACAATTGCAACTTGTGTTGTAATCCGTACTATCTATCCTCTCTACTCTGTTGGTGTTGATTACTACTTTGTGGTGAATGCTATTGAGTTTTGTTGGAGAAATATCATTGTGTCCAGATTGTTTGCCACCTATCTATCACCTTTGATCATGCTCTCTTTTATGTCTTGTGAGTAGTTACTTTAGTTCTTGAGGACATGGGAGAAGCCTAGTTGTTAGTAGTCATATGATGTTGAAGTATTATGCATTGTTTGATACTTAAGTTGTGTTGTTATTTCTCTAGTGGTGTTATGTGAGTCGAACACTTAACACTTCACCTTTCATGGGCCTAGAGGAATACATTGTGCACAGAGGATGCTTATGGTGGGTTGCCGGAGTGACAGAAACCTGAACCCCAGTTCGCACACTTTTGCACAAGGGAGTTATGGATCCTCGATCGTAATGATGTGGTTAGGCTTATGCCTTAATTACTACCTTGTATTTGCGGATGCTTGCAAGGTGTGTAATCATAAGAGTACACTTATCTTAGTCTAGAAGGTGTACTAGCATTGATCCACCCACCGACACTTATCGACACAATACATACTACTTGGTGGAATATGGTGAAAGTAACTTGGCTACCTCTCCCGTTTATCCTCGAGAACGCTTTAGCCTTTATAAGTTCAGTTCCTAGGCTTATCCTTGTGAAAGGATTGGGCCACTTGCTACTCCTCAGTTATCCTGTTTACTTTGCTTGTCTTTTACCTTTCTGTTGCTTAAACCAAAAATCCCTAAATATTTATCTTTTAGTGTTTGCAGACCTTTCCTTATCCAGAGTCACTTGTCAATACCTTCTGCTCCTCGTTGGGATTGACATCCTTATTTATCGAAAATCTACAATTGATCTCCTAGACTTGTGGGTCATCAAGAACCGTTTATTGGCGCGGTTGACAGGGAAGGCAACCCAACTAAACCTATCAACTTCACCGCCATCATATGCCAACCCAAATAAAAGAGCATCCCGACAGGCCAACAACCATCCATGACCGTCGTACTCTGGGCAGTCCGCTTACGGTGCAAAATAAAAGCATGAATGGACTACTCATGTAGGTGCTCCGTGTGAGCTTTCTATCGAAGCGCAACATTTGCATGTTGTAATCAGCCGACGTGCATCCCTCTGGTGAGGAAAGCTACTATTTGTAATGGCTCTCCTGCATCGTCGTTGGGCCCGACTTATTGAGGAGAGTTGTTGTTCGCAATCGCCAGTGCCTCCTAATCATCGTCAGAGGGCACTACCGGGAAAAGCCCAGCAGCATCGGCGCAAGCAAGCCCTTCTCTACTCTTTGATGGGTGGCGGGCGGCGAGGGACGCAGTGACTCGACATGGGGTGTGGTTGCAGAGTTGCGTGCGATGAGCCGATGTCATGGGCATGAGGTGATCCTGTGGCGGTTTGGCATCGGCGTAGTCGAGCGGTGGGAGGCAACGTCCTCGTTGACACGGGGTAGGGTGTGCTTGGGCCAGACCATGCTCGATGGTGGGTGTCCGTTTTTTTAGGGGAAAGACACTTCTCTATTCATTCACCACCAACACTCTCGGAATACATGTTGAATCATGCGGATCTAAAATCCATAATTGCCTTCCCGGAACTAAACTAGAAGCAAACTTAACTAAGAAATGTGCATCGGGATTATACTTCCCGCCTTCGATTTTTTTTACATTGATCAAACAAACTTTTATTCGCTACTACCTCCGAAGTGATCATACTGAATTTGCCGCCAGCTTCATCCCTGATGTCCTTTAACACATTCTTTGAGTCACAAGAGATCAATATGTTTGAGAATAAGAGGTCTTGGGCTAGAACCTGAGCTTCCCTACACGCCATCATCTCCAAGCAAGTAGGATTAGTAATACCTGGGTAAACCACTGCTGATGAACCCCTGAAGATGCCCATGTGATCTCTACACATAGCAGCCACGGCTCCCACTTCACCATTCCTGGATATTCCACCATCAACCCTGATGTGAACCACACCTTGAGCTGGCGCCTTCCATCCTCGCCTGACTTCCACCCGATGCGGAGCTCTGCCTACAACCGGTGTAGAAGTGATCTCAATATCCTTAATGAAATTGCAGATAAACATATGGGTGGAAAGAGGGCTCTGACTGATGTCTTCGTGTATAAGCTTTATTCTAGCGTGCCAAATAGCCCACATGGTTATGAAAACCAGAGATGCATCCTTTTGGCTCATACCATCAATAACCTAAGCAATCCACAACTTTGGACTCGATGCTCGGATCTCCATTAGGTGTTCATAGATTTCTCCCTCCTCCAGCGCCCAGACCGCCGTCGCCATATTGCACTCCAAGAGTGAGTGCCTCCATGAGTCCGGGCAACCACAAACCTGGCAACAATCAGATGATGCCATCTTCCTCCGTCTTCGGACATCTTCTGTGGGAATTGAAACCTTGGCCAATCTCCACATAAAATGTCATACTTTCCCCGGTACCTTGCATCCCCATAGGTCCTTCCACACACCCGTCTCATCCAACCCATCGAACTGTGTTGGTCTGTGTTCGAGCCAGTCTTCTCTTCGTAGCTTCTTCGCAACGAGCATCCGGTATGCTTATCTCACAGTAAACGAACCCTTTTTCTCAAAAGCCCACTCCCACCGGTCCTCTATGTTGCGAGTGCTTAGAGGAATCCCCTTAATTAAGATTCTGTCCACTGGTAGAAACAGCCGATCAAGCTCAGCCTGGTTCCACGACGCTGTAGCTTGATCCATGATTTCATGCACAAAGACAGGAGGGTTTGCTGCCAAGCATGCTATCGGCCTCATGTTGATCTCCCTCGGCAACCAGTTATCATCCTAGATTTTGGTGGTGCTCCCATTGCCAATTCGCTTTATCAGCCCCACCTTTAGAATATCCCTCGCTTCGATGATTGATCTCCAAACCTGAGAGGGATGGCTTCCCAGCTCAGCGCCAAGGATGTCACCCTTGGGAAAATATACAGCTTTTAGCATGCGAGCTGCTAGCGTCTCCGGATTGTGAAGAATTCTCCATGCTTGCCGTGCTAGTAAGGACAAGTTGAACAACTCAAAGTCCTTGAACCCCAGTCCTCCCATCTGTTTTGGTTTTGTCATCTCTGCCCAAGATACCCAAGCTGGTTTCCTCTTCCCCTCCTTTGCACCCCACCAAAACTGCCTAATCAACTTGTTTAGTTGTTCAATGAGCCCCCTCGGAAGTTTGAAACATGACATGGAGTACACCGGTACTGCTTGAGCAATTGACTTCACTAGCACCTCTTTCCCTGCCGGCGAAAAAAGCTTTTCCAGCCAACCCTTCACTTTGCTCCACAATCTCTCTTTCAAGTGTTTAAAAGCTCCATTCTTTGAGGATCCTATGTCAGAGGGCATCCCCAAATACTTCTCATTCAAAGTCTCATCTGGGACGTTAAGGGTCTCCCTTATCTATCACCTTACCGGCTCCGGGCATCCTTTGCTAAAAAATATAGAAGATTTTTCCGGATTGATACGCTGTCCCGAAGCATTGCAATATGTCTCCAAGAGGTTTGATACCTCATGAGCCCCTTCACTAGTAGCTTTAAAAAACAGCAGGTTGTCGTGCGCAAACAAGAGATGGTTTATTGCTGGCGCCGAGGGAGCCACCTTGAGACCACCACGAAAGGCCCTCTGCTGCTAAAAGAAACAAGTAAGGGGATATTGAATCTCCCTGTCGAAGCCCTCTCGAAGGCTTGAAATCTTCCAACTTCTTACCATTGAACAAAATACTATATGAGACCGAGCTAACCATGCCCATGATGGTGGAGACCCATTTGTGTGAGAAACCCAACTTCAACAAAATAGCCTGGAGATATGGCCATTCCACTCGATCATACGCCTTCATCATATCCAGCTTCAAAGCCGCATGTTGATGCACTGCCGCCCTATTTCTTTTCATAAAGTGTAGACATTCATAGGAGGCAATAATGTTGTCTGTGATTAATCTACCAGGCATGAATGCAAATTGTTCCTTGGAGATAATATCCGGGAGGACCAATTTCAGCCGGTTTGCAATCACCTTTGAGGCGATCTTGTATAGGACGTTGCAAAGGCTAATCGGTTGGAACTGGGAGAGAAGGGTAGGATCCTTCACTTTTGGAATCAACACCAGGAATGTTTTATTAATAGATGCCGCGTCCTCCACTCCTTCCACAATTTTTAGCATTGCACCTGTAACTTCAACAAAGCAGACCCCCCAGTGCCGCTGAAAATAATGAGCCGGGAAGCCGTCCGGCCCCGGCGCCTTAGTTTCCGGCATCTGAAATAGAGCCTTGCGCACTTCATCCGGAGTATATGGCGCATCCAAGAGGGCCTTCATGTCATTTGAAATCTTTGTAGGGACTCTTTCGAGCACCTCTTCCATGCCCACCGTCCCCTCCGTGGAGTACAAATTTCTGTAGAAATCAGTAGACATCTGTTCCAGTTGCGTCTCATCCATGATCATCTCTCCCATCTCGTCCTGGAGTCTTTTTATTTTGTTCTTCCTTCTCCTCATAGCAGCTCAGAGTTGGAAATATTTCGTGTTCCGGTCTCCAGCCGTGAGCCACTCGACTCTTGATCGTTGGCGCATTAGAATTTCTTCTCTATGGTACAATTCAACCAATAGCTCACGGATCTTGATCTCTCTGTGGGAAGGGGACAGCCGCTCGGCATATTGATAACCCACAACTACAGGGGATCGAGATAGTCTTCGCGGGTAAGAATAACCCAATTTATTGATTCGACACAAGGGGAGCCAAAGAATACTTATAAGCCTTAGCAGTTGAGTTGTCAATTCAACCACACATGAAAAAGCACTAGACAATATATTTAGTAGCAACGGTGTGTTGAAGGGTGTAGTCTTAGAGACTTCCCCAATCACCAACACCACAAAGTAGTAACAAAGTATTAGCAGCAGTGATGAGAGCAATAGTAACAACGAAGGCAATAAATATGAAAGATGGACCGGGGTTCAAGGTTTCACTAGTGGTAACTCTCCAAGCAAAAAGACAGGTGTTGGGTGAACGAATTACAGTTGGGAATTGACAAAATTGCACAAACTCTAGCCAAACAAACTAAAGCAATCCTAGTCTTAAGAACCAAACGTAGGCATGTGTTCTGTATGTAGTTGTACGTGCTTGCAATAAGAACTTGCACAACATCTATTGTCCTACCGTCCCACTACGAACGGGGCCAAAGGGAACTTTCGGAGATTAAGTTGCTCCTGTCAAAGAGCACCGGAACAAAGCATTATCACTCTATGAACACATGTGATCCTCAAATTATAGCCCATCCCCTTTGGTGTCCCAAGCTGTCACCATTGGGATCGCCGGTTCCGGACTATAATAGGTGCATACAATCGTAGATAATATCTAGAACAACAATTTTAATCATGCAACCATAATGTGCTCCGATCTGAAATCATGCTACTCGTGCACTAGTAACAAGCATTAAGAACAACAAAATTGCAGCAACAATAATTCATAAACCTCTTAGGACTGAACAAGGTAACAATTCATCGGATCCCAACAAACACAACACCAATTACATCATATGGATCTCAATCATGTGGGGCAGCTCATGAGAACTTTGTATTTGAAGATCAAGGGGGAGAAGATACCAAAAATCTACTGCCAAGAACCCGTAGTCCAAGGAGGAACTACTCACGATCCATCATGGGGTGAAGAAGAGTTGATGAAGATGGCCCCGGGGGCCAAGGCCCTATCCGGTAGGGTGTCGGAGCAGGATCCTGGTGACCCCCGAAGCTAGGTTTCGATGGCGGCGGGGATCGGGAGCACTTCTGGAGAAAAGGGTTCGATATCTCGGGTTTTTGCATCACGGGAGATTTTATAGGCAAAGGGGGAGTCCGAGGCGGTGCCCAGGTCGCCCAGGCGGCCACCCCGCTCGGGTGGGCCCTGGCCGCGCCGGGAGGGCGCCTGGGGGCCTGGGGACACCTCCTGGCTCCGTCCTCCGGCTGGAGGACTCTTCCGATGTAGATATTTTTTGATAATTTTTTGGGAATTTTCTGAGCAACTTCATTTTTGGACTTTTTTCTGCATTGCAAAGACAAAACAGACAGAATCTGGCACTGGGCTCTATATTAGTAGGTTAGTCCAATAAATGATTCAAAAGCATGGAAAAAAGATGTAGCAATGACACAAAAAGGGCATGGAATGAGCAAAAATTATAGATACGCTTGAGACGTATCAGCATGCCCAAGCTTAATTCCTGCCCGTCCTCGAGTAGGTAAATGATAAAAAGATAATTTTTGATGTGACATGCTACTTAGGAGTAAAGTCAATCAATCTAATGTAATAAAGATACATAAGCCAAAGACAAAGTGATATAAAGCAATAGTCTATAGTTGATATTAAGAAAGCAATGGAGAACATATAAACAATTGAGCTCTTGCTGTCCGTGAATAGAATGTCTCAGTCGGGGTCCCCGTGCCAAGAGTGGGGATGGTTTAGAGCATAAAAATACTGAATAGTTGTTGAGAACTCAATCTACTAAATTTCACACATGGTCCCTTTGGAATCTTATTTTGACTCGTCTCCAGACCACTAGTCAGGTACCAGTTACACTGGTCCTCTCCCTTTCGACTTTGAGCACTCATGCAATGGATGAACGCGAGCAAGATACGTTGGCACTTAGGATGGCAAATAGAATAAATGAGGGGGATAGGAAGTCAAAAAGTGAGAAAGGCTCACACCAATGAGGACAATCATAGGCGGGAGAAATCCAAATGATAGATATGGTGTGAGGAGTAGGGATTGCCATGCAACATGCAGATGCACAAGAGCTATAAGTTTATGAAAGCCCTCCAATGGAACTAGTGGGGGTGCATCCAACTTGCTTGCTCATGAAGACCTAGAGCTATTTTGAGGAGGCTCATCCTTGGAATATGCAAGCCAAGTTCTATAGTGTATAGATTCCCACATAGTTATGTATGAATGATATGAAAACTCTCTATGAAGCACGGGTGCTACTTTGAAGCACAAGTGTGGAATAAAGGATAGTAGTGCTGCCCCTCTCTTTTTTTATTCTTTTTTATTTTTCACCTTTTTTTGTATTTTTTTGTTTTTGGGTGGCCTCCATGGCTCTTTATTCTCTCTCTTTTTTATTTCGTCCACTTAGGGATCTTTTATTCCTTTCCTCACTGTAGGGGAAACACTCTATAAGAACATCAACACACTTTTATTTACTTACAACTCTGAATCAAAAAGTAATGACTCTATATGAATGCCCATGCCAGTGTAGCAGCAATGAAATATGACAATGAAGGACAAGTCATATGAACATGAAGAACGATGGATGTTGCATGGCAATATATCTCGGAAAGGCTATGGAAATGCCCTTATAGGTAGGTATGGTGGCTGTTTTGAGGAAGATATAAGGAGGTTTATGTATGACAAAGAGTATCATGCCAAGGGTTTGGATGCACCGGCGAAGTTTGCACCATATCCCACGAGAAGGGTGTGACACCCTGGTTTTTGACCCCTTTTTGTTTGCAATTTTATTTGCTGATTTTCTGGATTTGGAATTTATTTGCCTGCATTTTTTTTCCAGCTCAGATGGCCTTGATCACTTGGGCCTAAATTTTTTCCCTAGGCCAAGTGACCTCCGAACTCCTCCCCCTCATGGCTATGATCAAGCTTTGATCATCCAAACTCTTGCCCTATTTTTATTCCCCAAGAAATTCCCTTTTCATTAAGGGAATTAGCTCTTTTCCCCCTCCTCTTTGAAGATAGCCTCACCTCTGCTCCTCCTATTGACCTGAAAATTTTTGTGCTAAACAATGGAGTCATGCCTCATGATGATACGCAAAAACATGAGCAAGTTTAGTACAAAAATAATCCTGTAGAAATTCTTTTCCATTTCTGACCAGAGAGGCACTTTGTGAAGCAAGTACCCTGTAGGCTTGTCCATTTGCCTTGAAATTTTTACCACATGAGCACCTTCCTAAATAACCCAGGCACACCAAATTTCAGCCCTAGCAGCCTAGCCAAACTCCCAGGAGAAATTCACAAATTTTCCTGCAGAAAACCATTTTTGAAGCTGCCAAGCGCTGGAGCCCACATGCAAGCCTCCCAAGAACTCACCTGCACTTCTTGACACTGGCTACGTGCCATAGACATGCTGAGGCCACAGTGGCTTCCCCCAGTGCACGCGTGCACAGGGTGAGCACGCCCACTGTCGACCATTGGCATGCTCTGGTCGTGGCCGAGCTGTCGCCGTCGAGCACACACCTCGCCCCGCGAGCCCTCGGCCGCGCCCTCATGTCCGTAGTGGTCGGAGCACTCCCGCACGCCACCTAGCCGCCCAGAAAACCGCGCCGCCTGCCGGAGGCCTAGCCGTCGTCGCCTCTGTCCGTCAGACGAGCACGCGTGGTGGCCACTGTGCCAGGCACGCTCCCGCGTTGCCCGCGTCGTCTTCCGCGCGTCTGCAAGCTCCAGCAAGCACGCACAACACCTGGCCACCCCCAAAGCCGCGCCGGCCACCATCTTTCCTCGATGCAGAACTACTGCAGCGACCGTGCTCGACCCGTCCCGTCCCGTCGCCCCGCTGATGCAGAACCCCGGGGAGCGCACGCACGCGTGCTACACCTCCACTAGAACTTCCCAGAGCTCGCCGGAGACACCCCTGCTCATCCGCACGCGCGCACTGCTTCAATCACCTTCTGTCTGGCGGCACCCGAAGTGGAATCGCGTCGCCCCTTATAAATTCAGAAGCCCCCGTTGCTCCTAGCCATCTCACCCACCCTAGCTTCCTCCAATTGAGCACAAAGCCAAGCAGCTCCCGCCGGGGAGGCCTCTGGCCTTGGGTCTCACCGGAGTTCCGCCGGGAGGACTCCACTCACGCCAGCCACCTCCGGTGCTCCCCTTGCTCCCGCGTTGCCTCCCCTAGACTCCCCTCCCTCTGGTGGTTCACGCAGCCCTCGCCGGTGGCATCCGTGCAGGTTTTCCCGACGCCGACGAGCTCCTCCGTCGTTAACCACTGGAGATCACCCTCGCCTCGCCGCCCGACCACCGTTCGCCGTGTTCTGGGTATGTCCATGCTCGCCAGGCACTCCTACGTCCTCTAGAGTAGTCGCCCGTCAGCATCAGGGTCCCGTCGACGGCGAACCACCTCGCCGGAGTCGCCGGACTCTGTTTCTCTCCCCCCCCACTTAAACGTGACAGGGCTGGCCCACTGTCAGCCACCCAGGCCAGCCCGAAGCGGTACCAAGTGGAGGCGTATTCCTCCAAATGCGCCTTCGACGTGGCCTACTCTGGTTATTTTCTAAAAATCATTTTAAATCCATTTAAAATTGATATTTGACCAAACTTTGACCACTTATAACTTCTAAACCACAAGGCCAAATGAGTTGATTCTTTTTGCTAAAGTTTTGTCTTGAGCTCCTCTTCAAGTTGGCAAAGTTTGGGAGCTTGACTCTCTGTTTAGGTGCACTGGACAGAAGGAAAGTTCTTTGGACTTATATTGCTTTGCCACTTGTTTTATTTTTCAGAAGGTGACCAAGTGCTTGCAGGAGACCAGGAGTTCAAGGACACTCCATTTGACCAAGGAAATCCCTAAAAATCTGGTAAAGAGGAGCTTGAGTTGCCATTTGATGATTTGAATCATTAAAATTGGATTTTTCTTGCCTTTAATTTGCTTGCTAATAAAGTTAATCAACCAAGTTAAGTGAAATGGTATAATCATGCCATGCCCACTGATCATTATCATGCCACCCTAGTACATATTTTCACCATGCTTATTTTGTCATGCCTATGTCGGAATTATTCGGGTGATGATCATGTTCATACTTGGATGCCATGTTTAGTTAGTTCATAGCATGCCATGCTAGTTGTTGCATATGCTTGATGGTAGTATCATGTTCATGCCATGTTGCTAGGTATCTTCCTTGTCATAGAATTATGCACTGGAATCTAATGAAAATAATAACCATTGACCAAGTGCCACCGAACCGAGCTTTATCCGTGCAGCCACATTTGTCTGTATGGGCGGGCCTTAACTTGGGCTATCGTAGTGCCTTCTACAAGTATCACCAAAGATGGGAGGTTATGCACGCACGCTACCCTGATCAGGTAGGTGGTGATAATCTCGACATCCAGTGTTGTTTACCCGGGAGTCCCCGTTCGGGACAGTATTTGCCACGTGGTGGCCATTTGCCAATAGGTTGGCCGGTGTCTGGAGGACACAGGGATACCCAAGACAGTGTGTCGGTGATACCGTAGGGAGGTTACGCGGTAGTCAAGTTTCCTTGGAGAAGTCCTAGCCCACTATTGCGGAACGAGTTCCAAGGATCCTATGGGACAAATTCCGGAGTGCTGGGTGGAGGAAGAACTCCATAGTGTGGGTAACGTGCACAAACTCTGCAGAGTCACAATCTATTCGAATAGCCGAGTCCTCGGTCATGGGACACAATTTGTACTAGGTCACACGATGGTCAACACTAACCTGTTTAATAATAATAATAATGCTGAGTTGTTGGTCATGCGATGACCGGATCGGTTGGGTGGTAACAGAGGACACCTAACACGTTGAGCGGTCGTGCGACGACCCGTATGATGGTTGGTCATGAGATGACCCGGTTACCGAGTCAGGACGACTCGGAGGTAAGCGGTACGATCATGTGGTGATCACGAGTTATGATGTACCATTGCTCTAATGTTAACTTGCCATGCTTGCCATGTTATTGTTTGCATTTTTGCCATGCTATTGTTTTCCTGATGACTTGGTTGTTATGAGCTTGCAAGTACATTCAATGTACTGACCTGGCGTGTCATGCCAGATGCAGGAGGAGTCGCACCTGAAGAGTTGGCTGAGACGTACTTTGCGAACTAGGCCATGTCCCAGCACTGTCCTTGTGGAGTGGAGCCCCATCACCTCGTTATTCCGCTGTCGTAGAGTCCTTTGTCGATCGTATTGAGGCCACGAGATGTGATATAAATAATGTTGATAGTGTTGCCGCACGAGATGTGTCGCCATGCCTCGTAGCAGTTTGTCTCCCCGAACCTATGTACCTATATAATTATTAATGAAGCGGTTTTATCTGTACCAATATGTTGTGCATTGCCAGAAGACTTGATCTCTGGGCTGACAATGTAAGGTAAACCGGTTGCTCTGAGCCGGGGTGCCACAAAGGGCAATGCACGGTACCGAAGAGGCTAGCAAAATATGGGAAGGTGGAAGTTCCAACAATCGAATACTCGCATTAGTCCGAAGAACTCATGCACTTATTATCAGTAACTCTCTATCTAGTCAGGAGATTCACAAAGAGACAAGTACCCCGAGGAGGAGTGTATGGGGGTTTGGTTATCCTTGCGCATCCTTGACCCATGGTACATGGGGGTACTCTATATATTCCAACCCCGCATAGATTAGTGATCCTTTTAATAGCTAGAGTTCTCAACTAATTTTTTTAGTTTTCAAAAATAAGGCATGATTAGCCAAGATGCGACACCTATCACTAATGGGCGCAAGCTCAATTGCATAAACATTCATCATTACTCAATCAATACCTCAAAACTATTGCAAGATATCCTAAGCTAGACCTAGTGATCTAGATTACCTATACACCACATATAAAACATACCATGAGATATATAAACCAATGCAATAGAAATAACTCTCTAAACAAATATAAGTGAAGCACGAGAGTTCTATACTTTCTACAAAAGAAATTAAATGCTCTCAAACAAGATCTAAGTGAAGAACAAGAGCTAGCAAAACAGGCAGTAGATAAATTTAACACTCAAACAGATATAAGTGAAGCTCTAGAGTGTTCTATGATAAAGTGCAGCGTGTATCTCTCCCAATCAAGCATGGTAGGGTCCGACATTGTAATGACCAGCAAACAAAACAAAATAAAACTAAAAAAGAAATAAAGAGAAAGACGCTCCAAACATAGCACATAACACATGAAGTGATAAAAATATAGTGGAACGAAAGACGAACTGATAATTGTTGATGGAGAAGGGGATGCATGGGGGCATCCCCAAGCTTAGACGCTTGAGTATCCTTGATTATTTCTTTGGGATGCATGGGGGCATCCCCAAGCTTGAGCGTTTGACACTCATGAATCTTCTTTTATCATCTTCCCTCTCACACTTGAAAACTCCCTTCATACATAACCCATCATAATCTGATTAGCAAGGTTAGTACCCATAATAAAATAAGTTTTCTCTACTGGAAATAAGGATATTCTTGAAGAGCTACTGTTTCTCAAGATGTCCAAAAAGTTTTGCAAATAAAAAGCAAGCTTAAGGTTTGCAAAACGAAGAAAAGGCAAAACAGGACAGAATATGTGAAAAACAGACCAGTAGGTAGTAAAGAATTTTTTAGGGATACTTCTGCAACTCAAATAAAAAAACTCAGAACATATGAAAGTTCCGTGATTGTATATAACACGCTGTGTAAAAATTTCAGCTCAAAGAGATAAACTGGGATTTTTTCTATGATTTTTCCCGTCACGAGGACAAAATCTGTTTTCTGGACAGCATGTCACAACTTTCACTTCCCTTGTCATATGAGGCTATAAATGGCACAAAGCTTGAAAAGTAAATATACAATGATGTTGCTACAGTAGTAACAATCATCAAGACCACTAAAAACAGAAGGAAAACAAAAAGGAAAACCTTAATTCATTGCGGGCTGCCTCCCGAAAGCGCTTCTTTAAAGCCATTAGCTAGGCATGAGTGTAACGATGCTCACAAAAGAATAAAAAGTTGAAGCACAAAAGAGAGCATCAAAGGAGCAAATATAAATCACATTTAAGTCTAACATGCTTCCTATGCATGGGCATCTTGTAAGAAAATAAATAACTGAAGCACAAAGTATCAGCAATTTCTTCTGTAGAGTCCTTCAAAGCATTAGTCTCTTCCTCTTGTGGAGAGAACCTTTTGAGATAGTTAGTAATATAAGAATTATTAAAATTCTCAAAGAAATATTTAAGTATATCAAGACTCTCATATTTGTAAGGGCATCTTCAATATTTTCAACAAAGGAAGGAATTTCATAGGCACCCTTAAAAACAATAAATTCTTCTATTCGTGCTACATCAAAGAAATCATAATGTCCCCTAGTATAAGATACCAAGGTTTCATTATCATTACACCAACATTGGAAGGGAAGGTGTTTAAAGGTCAACCAGCAACAAGATTCATCACAACAATAAGATATATCATAATCAGAGCATAAGTTTCTAGCATATCTATTAACTTGAGATATAATTTTCCATATAAATTTTCCTTTTTCAGACAAGCGGTATTCCTTATAATATTTTTGTTGATCCTCCGTGAATCCACCTTGCCAATAAGATCTAGTTTCAAAGAATTTAACCATTGTAAGAAAACAGAGTAATACGATAAAGTGTACTTATCAAGTGAACTTATAAGTAGAGCTATGGTCCCCGGCAACGGCGCCAGAAAACAGGCTTGATAACCCACAACTGCAGGGGATCGAGATAGTCTTCGCGGGTAAGAATAACCCAATTTATTGATTCGACACAAGGGGAGCCAAAGAATAATTATAAGCCTTAGCAATTGAGTTTTCAATTCAACCACACCTGAAAAAGCACTAGACAATATATTTAGTAGCAACGGTGTGTTGACGGGTGTAGTCTTAAAGACTTCCCCAATCACCAACACCACAAAGTAGTAACAAAGTATTAGCAGCAGTGATGAGAGAAATAGTAACAACCAAGGCAATAAAGATGAAAGATGGACCGGGTTCAATATTTCACTAGCGGTAACTCTCCAAGCAAAAAGACAGGTGTTGGGTGAACGAATTACAGTTGGGAAATTGACAAAATTGCACAAACTCTAGCCAAACAAACTAAAGAAATCCTAGTCTTAAGAACCAAACGTAGGCATGTGTTCCGTATGTAGTTGTACGTGCTTGCAATAAGAACTTGCACAATATCTATTGTCCTACCGTCCTGCTACGAACGGGGCCAAAGGGAACTTACGGAGATTAAGGTGCTCCTGTCAAAGAGAACCGGAACAAAGCATTAGCACTCTATGAACACATTTGATCCTCAAATTATAGCCCATCCCCTTTGGTGTCCCAAGCTGTCACCATTGGGATCATCGGTTCCGTACTATAATAGGTGCATACAATCGTAGATAAGATCTAGAACAACAATTTTAATCATGCAACCATAACGTGCTCCGATCTGAAATCATGCTACTCGTGCACTAGTAACAAGCATTAAGAACAACAAAATTGCAGCAACAATAATTCATAAACCTCTTAGGACTGAACAAGGTAACAATTCATCGGATCCCAACAAACATAACACCAATTACATCATATGGATCTCAATCATGTGGGGCATCTCATGAGAACTTTGTATTTGAAGATCAAGGGGGAGAAGATACCAACAAGCTACTACCAAGAACCCGTAGTCCAAGGAGGAACTACTCACGATCCATCATGGGGTGAAGAAGAGTTGATGAAGATGGCCCCGGGGGCCAAGGCCCTCTCCGGCAGGGTGCCGGAGCAGGATCCTGGTGACCCCCGAAGCTAGGTTTCGATGGCGGCGGAGATCGGGAGCGCTTCTAGAGAAAAGGGTTAGATATCTCGGGTTTTTGCGTCACGGGAGATTTTATAGGCAAAGGGGGAGTCTGAGGCGGTGCCCAGGTCGCCCAGGCGGCCACCCCGCGCGGGTGGGCCTTGGCTGCGCCGGGAGGGCGCCTGGGGGCCTGGGGCCACCTCCTGGCTCCGTCCTCCGGCTGGAGGACTCTTCCGATGTAGATATTTTTTGGTAAATTTTTGGGAATTTTCTGAGCAACTTCATTTTTGGACTTTTTTTCTGCATTGCAAAGACAAAACAGACATAAACTAGCACTGGGCTCTATATTAGTAGGTTAGTCCAATAAATGTTTCAAATTCATGGAAAAAAGATGTAGCAATGACACAAAAAGGGCATGGAACGAGCAAAAATTATAGATACGTTTGAGACGTATCACATATTCAGGAGAATAGACGCTTCCTGTTTTAACGACCGTATCTGCGCTCGAACATTCCCGAACGTCACTCTGTCCCAATTGTGGAGGTTTGTAGGATAAAGATCCCAACTTGCTGCCTAATTGGCTTGCTGAGTCCGCACCTGATTCAGCCCATGGAGTGCTAAAAAATTGTTCAAAAGTCTCATGTCGCTCCCACATACACTCATACCTCCACGGTTTCCTTATCGGTTGTGCTTCCCCCGGGTCTAAACATAGATGTAACAAGTCGTGATCTGAACAAGCCGTTGCCTCCGTTGTCAGTTCAGCCTCCGGAAACTTGAGACACCACTGGGCGTCTGCTACAGCTCTGTCCAACCTTACCCGGGTATAAGATCCTCCCACCAGCCTCTTCTCATACGTCCATAGACTGCCTTTGAAACCAATATCCATCAATCCGCAAATATCCAAAGCATCCCGAAACCCGTCCATTTGCGTTTGCGACCGAGGTCCCGCCCCCATGAATTCATGCTGGTGCAACACCTCGTTGAAATCTCCAATTGTTAACGAGGGCAAACCCGAAGATGCTGCTATGTTCTTCAGGTCATCCCAGGTTTTGTATCTTTCCGCAACCTGCGCCTCACCATAGACCCAAGTTACTCTCACCAAGCCATCCCCCAGCCCCTTTACCACGGTATCGATATGATACCGGGTTGAGCTGAGAATCTCCACTTAAAACTCATCATTCCAGCAAACTACTATGCCTCCACTTCTACCAGAACTCGCCACCGCAAAAGAATTACTGAAACCCAGTTGACCCACACTTGCTTTAGCTCTCTCCTTCGAAATTTGTGTTTCACTCAAACCGAAGAGAGCTGGGGTGAATTTAGCGGTGAATTCACGCGCTTCATGAACTGTCGCGGGGTTACCCAAACCGCGACAGTTCCAGCTTAAGAGATTCATTGCGACCGGCGGTGCCCCTCCGGGAGGCCCGCCGATTTAACAGCAGGATTCTTTTCACTAGAGCTCTTGTATTTTGGGTCATTCACCCCCGTCTTGGCATGCCTTGGATCATGCTTCGGAGGAAGGTTGTGAGGTAAATCGTTCATGGGGATGTCAGTATTAGCAAGTGTAGCTTTTGGGATGTTCTCTGATGAATCTCCCAGATCATCTTTCGCCTCTCGGATCCTTTTCTTTGACAAATCTGCATCAAGCATCTCAGAATCACCAACAGTGCCCCTCAGCTCATCACCCAGCTGGTCAGTCGAGTCTGAATTTGAGGCCCCCCTTCCTTGCGGCTTCCACCATCCCCTTCTCGGCTTCTAAAGGACCACCCGGCCCTGAGGTTTTTGAAAATGAGAGCACTTTGGGGATGAACCCCATTGCTGTGTTCCTTTTACACATGGCCAAAGCAGCCACAGACCGCACACCAATCTGGAAGTCTCTCGTACTTGATAAGAAAAATTTCCCTCTTGCCTCCCTTGATTATAGAGACATGGTTTCTCAACGGCTTTCGAATATCGATCCGAATTTTAACCCTGAAGAAGTTACCACCAAAGTATTGGGAGGCCGGTTCTGCAGCAACAAACTCACCCGCTGTCAGAACCCTCTGTTAGGTAATGTGCTAGGGTTAGTAAGTCTCTTGCATCATGTTAAATTTTCAAAATAAATCTTTGAAATCAAATTCAAAAGCAAAATGGGAGAAGGAACCCCCCCAGATGAATTAATTCAAAAGGACAGATAAAAATCTTCTCCAAAAATTCTTGTTAGATTTTTGAAAAGTCTTATAAATGAGTGTGATCACATATCAAGTGATGTGGGACCCATCCCATGCTCATAGATTTTTCAAATATTCAAACAGTGCCTTCGAATTAAGTAAAAACCCCTATTTGAGTTAAGATTCGAATTATTTGAATTTTAAAAATGTTGAAACTTTATAAGTGGCTAGTCTATATTATTATGAGGCCATATAAATTTTTTCAGCATTTAATAAAATGCCTAGCTATTTATTTTAGCACAGCAAGACAAATGTCAGAAAAGAAAAACAGAAAAAGAAGAAGAAAAGCTTACCTGGCGCCCAGGCGAGAGCAGCCCATCCGGCCCACCCGGCCCAGAGGGGAAGCAGAGTCTTCTTCCCCGCCCCGCGCCTCCAAGCTGCTCGGTGGAATGCCACCGAGCCAGGCGTGGACGACACGTCGCCGCCGAGCACCTTCCAGGCCTCCCCGTGCCCCCTTCTCGCGCCTGGAGACGTCTCTCTCCCGTCCCGATCCATTCCCCCCCTCCAGAGCTTCCTCCTCCTCCTTTCGTGCTCGATTCCGTCGCCGCCCGAGGACCGCCGTGGAGCACGCCGCCGAGTCCACGCAGCCACCGTCGTCCCCGAGCCGTGCCACCGTGTCCAGAAGAACCGCAGCAGGCGTCTTCGTCGTTCCCCTCAATCAATCGAGCCCGAGCGCCTCAGCAGACGACGCCAGCTTCATCGAGGAGTCGCCGGACCCGCAAGTCGCCGTCGTCGAATTCGCCGCCACCACGACCTCCCCGACCTCCCTGACTCCTCTGCTAGCTTCAGGGTGAGCTTCTTCATCCTCCCCGACCAACCCCGGAGTTTTTCTCATTTTCCTTTGCGATTTGCCATGAGAGCCGAGCACGGCCTCCGCCATGGATGAGCCAGAGGTCGCCCCTGTGCTCCTCCGTCTCATCCAGAGCGCGCGTAGTGTTCCCCTCCACCCCAGTGTTTCAACGCACTGCTTTCCGTCCGTTTTGATGCACGGAGTTGACGACTTCTTCTAAACCAAGCCACGGCCGCCGCCAAAGGTCGTCGCCGGCGCAGCTCCGGTGCCTCCCAAGGTCCCCCGTGTTCACCACAAGACGCAGACGAGCTCGAGGAGCCTTCCCGTGCTCTCCCCGTGCCAAATGGTGGCCGGGAGCACCCTCCCCGTGCAGCGCCGCCGCGTCTGTGACGCCGGCAGGCCCGCCGACGTGGCCATGATTAGGGCTTAACCCCACCCGGGTTAAGTGACCCTAGGTCACTGACACTGGGCCCCAGTGGCTTAATAAAGCCACTGGTTAAATTAAACAGCCGGATTAAATTAACCCAGCCACTGACAGGCCGACCCCACATGTCAGCCCCCCCTGACGCCAGCATGAAGTCATGCTGACGCCATAAATGAATTTCCAGATTTTTGAAATGATTTAAAGAAATTCCAGAAAATCCAGAAAATAGCCCAAACTTTGGAAATTCATAGAAAATTCATATCAACTCCAAATTGGACAAATAATATATGAAAAATGATCAGGAGAAAATAAGCTATCCAAAAATCCAACTTTCAACTATGTTTGAGTTGATTTTAAAATGGGACCAGTAGCATATGTCATTTGATTTATTTGGAATTAATTCAAATTCAATTCAAATGATTTTGCAACTTGAACCATGGAATTAAGCTATATTTCAACCACACTTCAGAGGCATATCATACACATTTCCAAAAGGTTCAAAATGATCAAACAATGTCACATGTAACTTGGTCAAGTTTGAATTCAAATTGGAGTTTGAATTTGCAATTCAATTTGCAATATACTCCATTTAAATGGAATTGCTTCACACATCAAAGCATATACATCAAGTTTCAACCTTCCATCATGTGATTGTGCATTGTATTTACTTTGCTACCTTGTTTGTTGTTTGTCGAGTAGAGGTGGAATCGGAGCAGGAGGCTGCCCCCTTCGTTGAAGACCCCGAACCCGAACCTCATCAGCAAGGCAAGCAAACCCCCATTGATCATGTCGATAAAATCCCACTTCCCTCTCATGTCTCGCTTATGCATTGTATAGGATGATCACCATGATAACGATTCTATCGCATAGATGAACCCATTCCTTTGCATGACCTATCATTTGTCACAGTAGTAGGAAAAACCACAATCTTAGCAAATGTAGGAGTTGATTGATATCATGTGGCCCCTGCAATTGTTACTGCTTATTGCATGCTTATAGTGATACCATGATGATACTGTTATGTGAGTCGGGATGGTAGTGATCATGATGATGATGGTAGAAAAGTGTTGGTGAATCGACCCTAATACAAGGTGAACGATGAGAGGCTGTGTAGGAGTACACGGTGGGTTGTCTCGTTGAACACCACCCTAAGTCCGAGTTCTTGTGTGGTGAACCAAGTGGCCCTTAGATGTGCGCAGCTTGGGGCATCGCGATGCGATTGTTCGAGACTCCGTCTCGTGCACACTTTGTGGTATGATCGAGCCCGCCCTAGACCCCGACTAAGTGATCGGGCTGGAGTAAGTCTATGTAAGAGTTATGAGATAGTCGATAGTATGGTTGAGGCGACTTGTCTTTGAATATGGGAGCTCATCACCCATATCATTAGACTTGTGTGCGGATGATGAGGACCCATCTCAGTTTATCATCCGGCCTGGATGGGATGCCCCTCATGTACGATGCTCTCCGAGAACCTTCTGTGCTTGGCCTTGTCTGCTTAGAGAAGTGGGTACGGTTCTCGGCTCTCCATATGACTATGTCTTAACTGGACTTGCATACGCTAACCCCGGGTCCCGACAGACTTGGTATCAGAGCAGGACTAACTGTAGGACTAGTAGCCTTGGCCGAAGTCGAGTCTAGCTTGCTATAGTTATATAGTTACTCTGGGTATATAAGGGAACAACGTAAGGCTTCTTTTTTCTCCTTAACCCCTTCGTTCTGAGTTCTGAGTCACCCTCATCTTATTCTACGGGAAGATAGGACTAGGCTCTCCTCTGTCTGATTAGTACATCTCGTTGTTTGCTTCATTATAGTCGTAGGAAAGTTGTGTCCGGTTTTCCTAGCATTGTTGTAATGCTGATTTCTTACATCGTATTATGTAAGTGCTGTTTTTCATGATTGGAAGAAATTGTCATTTCTTACAATTACAGCCGTTATGCTGTCCGAGTCATTCTAGGTTTATCTCATAATCTGATGCATTTGCAAACTCCTTCTGTTTCAGATGGCAGATCTTCCCCCTCGGCAGATTGTTCGTTTGACCAGGTGCCTCGGTGTGCGTGGCCATCCCGCCACGTTGATCGAGATGATGTCCTATGTGGGATATCGATGGTACCCTGAGTACACCGTCGAGGAGCAGTTCCACGACTTCAACCAGACCCAGTTCCACTACATCGTCAGGATCTACCCGCACCACGTTGGAGTCACCCAGCCTATCCATTTTGGACATGGCATTGGCATTACCGAGAACATGGCTGTGCAGGATGCTGCATACTCATGTATGACACTACTGAGAGAGGAGCACACTTTGCTGAGAAAGACCTCTTTCCGCTATATCCCTGCTGCACTTCCAGGAGAAGAGGGATATTACACCGGACTCTACTCAGATCACTCTGCAGAAGATCCAGCACTTCAGATGACTGCTAGGTTTGCTAGTGATCGAGATCGTGATGCACACGCTCTCCGTTTTGAGCTTGACGCCACTCGTGTTCGTCTGTATCGAGCACTGACCCTTTTGGCACCCTTCGTGAGCGTTGGATCAGTTGAGTATGATGCTATCTACCCAGTGAGGACTCAGATGCCTTCTCGAGTTGCTTGGCCCGAGATTGGAGGCATTTTTCCACCCCGTGGTCCTTTGCTTCCACCCTACGCCAGACCTAGGCCCCATCCTTGCCCAAATGGATATCAGGGTCCACAGGCCTCCGTGTTTTCCGATGGTCACCTTCAGCTACCGGGATACGCGGGTAACTTTTACGAGGACTACTATGGAGATGGAGATGAGTGAGACCGCTTGTGGTCTTACTTAGTGAGGATGTAGTAGTATCTTAGTATATTGTACGCAAGGGTCTAAGTTCCAGAGGCTTAGATAAATAATGTATAGGAAGTCAGAGTGCCTCTGAAGGATGTATCATCTTCAACACGTTTGTATTAGCTTGGTGCTTGTAATAAAACATTGTATGGTTTGTATGACAGCTTGTGAATATATGGCTTGTATGCTTTTATCACCATGTTGTCAAGATGATTACTTCCTTTGCTCTGTAATCCTTCCAGTACTTCAATACCTTGTTCAGACTCTTCAAATCAACTCTGTTTGACTTTGGTTTTTCACCTTCAGGATGTCTGAAGGAACCCGTGGCCAGGTTGGTCGTAACCAGGGTCGTGGGAATGACCAGGAGGAAGGCAACCTTCCACCCCCACCCACGATGGCTCAGGTTCTAATGGAGGTTGAGAGGAACCGCCAAGACTCTCACCACCTGTTGGAAGTCATTGCTCGCAACACCACTCAGCAGCGCAATGAATTGGTGTCCCTGAACGACTTCATCCGGCTTCATCCCCCAGTTTTCAGTTACTCCACCGAGCCCCTTGACGCTGATGACTGGCTTCGCAGCATCGAGAGGAAGCTCCAGGCAGGCCATGTTGCAAATGGCGACAAGGTCAGCTATGCCACATATCACCTTAAAGGTGCAGCTAGCTCTTGGTGGGAGAACTTCCTGAATATGCGTCCCGTTGGACCGCCTGCATCTTGGGATGAATTCTGCACTTCCTTCCGTGAGCACCACATTCCCAAGGGTCTTATGGACCGCAAGCGTGAGGAGTTCTGTAACCTCACCCAAGGAAGAAGGACCGTTGACGAGTTTAGTCGTGAGTTCAACCGACTGGCTCGTTATGCTACCGAAGAAGTCTCCACCGACTCCAAGAAACAAGAGAGGTTCCGTCGTGGCCTCAACTCTGGACTTCGTCGTGAGCTCAACCTGCATGACTTTGCCACCTTCCAGGTCCTTGTCAACAAGGCCATCAAGGCCGAGGACATGAACACCCCCAACAATTTCCGCAAACACCCTAGAGACGACAGTTCATCCAGTTCTGGCTCCCAGAAGCGCAAGATCTAGATCCCCAACAGTATGTTCCGCCAGAACAACCCACCGAGGCCATCCTATGTGGCGCCTCGTCCACCAACTCAGTTCCACCCAGCTCCACCAAACAACCCATCTCCCCGCACTGTTTTTGGAGCCTGTTACAAGTGTGGTCAGGCAGGCCACTATTCTCGTGAGTGCCCCCAGAACCAGATCCCGCATCAGAATGCTCCACCCCGTGCTGGAGGCAACAACAATGGTCGTGGCAAGCCACCCCAGAAGGTCTACACCGCCAAACCCGCTCCTCCCGCCACTCGTGGACGTGTGAACCAGATTGCCGCCGAAGAGACTGACGACACCACTGACGTCATTCTTGGTACGCTCCCAGTCAATTATGTTCCTACTTCCGTTCTTTTCGACCCAGGAGCATCTCATTCATTCATGTCGGAAAGTTATGCACTTCGTCATGAGTTATCTTTTGTTGAATTGTCCACCCCCATGATTATTCAAACTCCAAGGTCAAGATGGCAAACTAATAGAGTAAGCCATGGTAATCAAATTGCAATTGAGGGTTTAGTATCCCTTGCTTCACTCATAGCCCTCAAGTCTTCAGACATTGATGTCATCCTTGGCATGGATTGGCTATCAAGACAGAATGCCTACCTGGATTGCAAAGGCAAATCCGTGAAACTCACCCACCCTTCAGGCAAAACCGTCAACTATACCTCACCCAGAACAAGAACCCAAGTGCATTCTTTGAATGTACTTTCCCTTCCCGAACTTGAAGATATTCCGGTGGTTCGTGACTTCCCGGATGTCTTTCCTGAAGAGCTGCCGGGCATGACACCCGACAGATGTGTAGAGTTTATAGTGGATCTTGTACCAGGAACCGCACCAATTTCTAGACGCCCATATAAAATGGCCCCACGTGAGTTAGCTGAGCTTAAAATCCAACTTGATGCTTCGTTGGCAAAAGGCTTCATCCGCCCTAGCTCATCGCCATGGGGTTGCCCCGTTCTGTTCGTAAAGAAGAAAGATGGAACAGAAAGGATGTGCGTAGACTATCGCCCGCTAAATTTAGCGACGATAAAGAACAAGTACCCGTTGCCCAGGATCAATGATCTTTATGATCAACTTGCAGGATCCTCTGTCTTCTCCAAGATGGATTTGAGATTAGGTTATCATCAAATCAAAATCCGAAACGAGGACATTCCCAAAACGGCTTTTACTACTCGTTATGGTCTTTACGAGTACACCGTCATGTCCTTTGGTTTAACCAATGCCCCCGCCACTTTCTCACGCATGATGAATTCGATCTTCATGGAGTACTTAGATAAATTTGTTGTGGTTTATCTCGATGATATTCTCATCTACTCGAAGAACGAAGAAGAACATGCCGAACACTTAAGGCTGGTATTGATGAAAGTTAGAGAGCATCGCCTGTATGCTAAATTCTCCAAGTGTGAATTCTGGCTACCAGAAGTGACCTACTTAGGCCACGTGATTTCTGCAAAAGGCATTGCTGTGAATCCCGAGAGAGTTCAGGACGTCCTTGACTGGACTCCACCTGAATCGGTTAAGCAAGTTAGGAGTTTTCTTGGCCTAGCCAGCTATTGCCGTCGCTTCGTCGAGAACTTTTCTAAAGTTGCAAAGCCTCTAACTGAACTCCTCAAGAAAGATAAGAAATTCCTATGGACTCCCAAGTGCGAGGAAAGCTTTCAAGAGCTAAAAAGAAGATTGAATTCTGCACCCGTACTTGCACCTCCAGACACCAAAAAGGATCTCGAGATCTATTGTGACGCATCACGGCAAGGGTTAGGATGCATACTTCTGCAAGATCGACATGTGGTAGCTTATGCTTCACGCCAGTTGCGGCCACATGAAGAGAACTATCCTACCCATGACCTTGAACTCGCTGCCGTAGTTCATGCCCTAACAACTTGGCGACATTACCTCCTTGGTAATCGTTGTGAGATTTATTCCGACCACCAAAGCCTCAAATACATTTTCACCCAGCCATATCTTAATCTCAGGCAAAGACGCTGGATTGAGTTGATAAAAGATTACGACGTAGTAATTTCTTACACCCCAGGCAAAGCCAATGTCATGGCTGATGCCCTAAGTCGTAAGTCGTATTGTAACAACCTCATGTTACAACAGTATCAACCACTTCTTCATGAGGACTTTCGCAAGCTCAATCTTGAGATTGTTCCTCATGGCTATCTTTCTACCATGGTGGCGAAACCAACTCTTGAGGATCAAATCATAGTTTCCCAAAGGCGTGCACGAGGTTTTCGCCGGATCAAGGAGAACATTGCTAGCGGAGTTGCTAAATGTTTCTCCACAGATAGCAAGGGAACGGTATTCTTTGGAAATCGTTTGGTAGTACCTAAGAATAGGGAATTAAGGCAACTCATCCTCAAGGAAGCCCATGACACACCCCTCTCGATTCATCCCGGTAGCACAAAAATGTACCGAGATCTACGCCAGAGATTTTGGTGGACTAGGATGAAGAGAGACATTGCTCAATTTGTTGCCGAATGTGATGTTTGTCGTCGCATTAAGGCAGAACATCAAAGTCCTGCTGGTACACTTCAACCTTTGTCTATTCCCGAGTGGAAATGGGACAAAGTCGGTATGGACTTCATCACCGGCTTTCCAAGAACCCAGAAAGGAAACAATGCCATCTTCGTTGTCATAGATAGGCTTTCCAAAGTTGCTCACTTCCTTCCGGTTCGCGAGTCTATAACTGCTAGCCAGTTAGCGGACTTGTACATCTCTAGAACTGTATCCCTTCACGGTGTTCCTTTGGAAATCAATTCTGATCGTGGTAGCCTTTTTACCTCTAGATTTTGGGGAAGATTTCAGAATGCTATGGGAACTCATCTCTCCTTTAGTACAGCTTTCCATCCTCAGTCTAGCGGTCAAGTCGAAAGGGTTCACCAAATTCTTGAAGACATGCTCAGAGCTTGTGTTATCTCATTCAGAAAGAATTGGGAGAAGTCTCTTCCATTTGCCGAATTTGCTTATAACAATAGTTTTCAATCTAGTCTGAACATGGCTCCTTTTGAACTCCTATATGGACGACGATGTCGAACACCACTAAACTGGTCAGAAACCGGTGAAAGACAATTCTTTGGACCGGATGTGATCAAGGAAGCAGAAGAGCAAGTTCGCATTGTTCGTGATCAATTGAAAGCAGCCCAGTCTCGTCAGAAAAGCTACTATGATCGTCATCATAGGCAAGAGAGCTACAATCTGGATGAGAAGGCTTACCTTCGGGTTACTCCTCTGAAGGGAACCCAACGTTTCGGTATCAAAGGCAAGTTGGCCCCACATTACATCGGACCTTTCCGCATTATTGCTAAACGTGGAGAAGTTGCCTACCAACTTGAACTACCCCCGCACCTTTCCCGAGTACATGATGTATTCCATGTGTCCCAACTCAGGCGTTGCTTCAAGGACCCCATCCGCGAAGTCGACCATGAAACGCTTGATATCCAAGATGACCTTTCTTATCGAGAATACCCCGTTCGTATTCTTGATTCCGCAGAGCGTGTCACTCGTTGTCAGAAGATTAGGTTTCTGAAAGTGCAATGGTCACACCACTCTGAAAGAGAAGCTACGTGGGAAAGAGAAGACCGTCTCAATGCCGAGTACCCCACCTTCCTCCCGCAGACTTCTGAATCTCGGGACGAGATTCTTTTGAGTGGGGGCGAGTTGTCAGAACCCTCTGTTAGGTAATGTGCTAGGGTTAGTAAGTCTCTTGCATCATGTTAAATTTTCAAAAGAAATCTTTGAAATCAAATTCAAAAGCAAAATGGGAGAAGGAACCCCCCCAGATGAATTAATTCAAAAGGACAGATAAAAATCTTCTCCAAAAATTCTTGTTAGATTTTTGAAAAGTCTTATAAATGACTGTGATCACATATCAAGTGATGTGGGACCCATCCCATGCTCATAGATTTTTCAAATATTCAAACAGTGCCTTGGAATTAATTAAAAACCCCTATTTGAGTTAAGATTCAAATTATTTGAATTTTAAAAATGTTGAAACTTTATAAGTGGCTAGTCTATATTATTATGAGGCCATATAAAAAAATTTAGCATTTAATAAAATGCCTAGCTATTTATTTTAGCACAGCAAGACAAATGTCAGAAAAGAAAAACAGAAAAAGAAGAAGAAAAGCTTACCTGGCGCCCAGGCGAGAGCAGCCCATCCGGCCCACCCGGCCTAGAGGGGCAGCAGAGTCTTCTTCCCCGCCCCGCGCCTCCAAGCTGCTCGGTGGAATGCCACCGAGCCAGCCGTGGACGACACGTCGCCGCCGAGCACCTTCCAGGCCTCCCCGTGCCCCCTTCTCGCGCCTGGAGACGTCTCTCTCCCATCCCGATCCATTCCCCCCTCCAGAGCTTCCTCCTCCTCCTTCCGTGCTCGATTCCGTCGCCGCCCGAGGACCGCCGTGGAGCACGCCGCCGAGTCCATGCAGCCACCGTCGTCCCCGAGCCGGGCCACCGTGTCCAGAAGAACCGCAGCAGGCATCTTCGTCGTTCCCCTCAATCAATCGAGCCCGAGCGCCTCAGCAGACGACGCCAGCTTCATCGAGGAGTCACCGGACCCGCAAGTCGCCGTCGTCGAATTCGCCGCCACCACGACCTCCCCGACCTCTCTGACTCCTCTGCTAGCTTCAGGGTGAGCTTATTCATCCTCCCTGACCAACCCCGGAGTTTTTCTCATTCTCCTTTGCGATTTGCCATGAGAGCCGAGCACGGCCTCCGCCATGGATGAGCCCGAGGTCGCCCCTGTGTTCCCCTCCACCCCAGTGTTTCAACGCACTGCTTTCCGTCCGTTTTGATGCACGGAGTTGACGACTTCTTCTAAACCAAGCCACGGCCGCCGCCAAAGGTCGTCGCCGGCGCAGCTCCGGTGCCTCCCAAGGTCCCCCGTGTTCACCACGAGACGCAGACGAGCTCGAGGAGCCGTCCCGTGCTTTCCCCGTGCCAAATGGTGGCCGGGAGCACCCTCCCCATGCAGCGCCGCCGCGTCTGTGACGCCGTCGTTTAGCCGCCGGCAGGCCCGCCGACGTGGTCATGATTAGGGCTTAACCCCACCCGGGTTAAGTGACCCTAGGTCACTGACACTGGGCCCCAGTGGCTTAATAAAGCCACTGGTTAAATTAAATAGCCGGATTAAATTAACCCAGCCACTGACAGGCCGACCCCACATGTCAGCCCCCCCCTGACGCCAGCATGAAGTCATGCTGACGCCATAAATGAATTTCCAGATTTTTGAAATGATTTAAAGAAATTCCAGAAAATCCAGAAAATAGCCCAAACTTTGGAAATTCATAGAAAATTCATATCAACTCCAAATTGGACAAATAATATATGAAAAATGATCAGGAGAAAATAAGCTATCCAAAAATCCAACTTTCAACTATGTTTGAGTTGATTTTAAAATGGGACCAGTAGCATATGTCATTTGATTTATTTGGAATTAATTCAAATTCAATTCAAATGATTTTGCAACTTGAACCATGGAATTAAGCTATATTTCAACCACACTTCAGAGGCATATCATACACATTTCCAAAAGGTTCAAAATGATCAAACAATGTCACATGTAACTTGGTCAAGTTTGAATTCAAATTGGAGTTTGAATTTGCAATTCAATTTACAATATACTCCATTTAAATGGAATTGCTTCACACATCAAAGCATATACATCAAGTTTCAACCTTCCATCATGTGATTGTGCATTGTATTTACTTTGCTACCTTGTTTGTTGTTTGTTGAGTAGAGGTGGAACCGGAGCAGGAGGCTGCCCCCTTCGTTGAAGACCCCGAACCCGAACCTCATCAGCAAGGCAAGCAAACCCCCATTGATCATGTCGATAAAATCCCACTTCCCTCTCATGTCTCGCTTATGCATTGTATAGGATGATCACCATGATAACGATTCTATCGCATAGATGAACCCATTCCTTTGCATGACCTATCATTTGTCACAGTAGTAGGCAAAACCACAATCCTAGCAAATGTAGGAGTTGATTGATATCATGTGGCCGCTGAAATTGTTACTGCTTATTGCATGCTTATAGTGATACCATGATGATACTGTTATGTGAGTCGGGATGGTAGTGATCATGATGATGATGGTAGAAAAGTGTTGGTGAATCGACCCTAATACAAGGTGAACGATGAGAGGCTGTGTAGGAGTACACGGTGGGTTGTCTCGTTGAACACCGCCCTAAGTCCGAGTTCTTGTGTGGTGATCCAAGATGAAGAGTACAACCACACATTGGGCTCACTGACCCCTCTCAGCTTACTAACTCATCCCTTTCGATGTCCAGATGTCGCAATAGTTCGGAGTTCTGGTAGGCTTGTGGCCTGGATGCTAAGTGAGAGAACGGCTCACCCGAGACCGGCTTATGCACCACGCACACATCACTTGGGTCCACTTCGGTAAACCAGCCGGGTTCACGATAGTGGTAGCCAACCCAAGTAGGCGGCTTTCTCGGACTAGATCGGCTATGAGGTAACAGTTGTGGTGAGCATCCTCGCTGGCACCCCTTGAATGGTGTCGAGATCAAAAGCGGTAAATGATGATCATGTGTGTGTAGCGGTACACCCCTGCAGGGTTAACAAAACTATTCGAATAGCCGCGTCCGCGGTTATGGACTGCTTGGAAAGCTTAGCTTGATTATTAGATAACTTGAACTGGATACTTCTAAAACACACCAAGATAAGTGTGAGTGCTATGACGTGCTTTCTCGTGGGAAGTCGAGGAAGGCACCATAGTGGTGTAATTGGTTGGAGAAAGTAGTGGACTCGTGTACGCTTCTTACCTCAAGTCTGGTACTCGTAGTTCAGGACTAGCCAAGTCAAAGCTGGCATTTTCTGCAAGTGAAACCCCACCTCCCTTTACCTTGATACATGTGCATGAGTAGTATAGCTCCTATGTAAGTCTTGCTGAGTACGACTTTGTACTCACGTTTGCTTAATCTATGTTTTAGATGAAACCACTGACCCCGAAGGTGGATTCTTCATCGAGCTGGACGACTGAAGATCAACTAGTCTAGTCCCAGTCAGACGACTGGTTCCCTCGTGGAGGGCTTGTGTTTAAATAAGGCTTCTTTAGCCATTTGTTAAACTTGTCTGTACTCAGACATACTTTGCTTCCGCTTGTGTTGTAATGTTGGATCACATGTTTGTGATCTCTGTGTGCACTCTATAAGAGTTATCAATAAAATTGTATACTTTGTAGAGAATTGCAATGATACCTACTGTTCATACAAGGCATGTGTGCTGCGTGTATGTTTATAACATGCATGTCTTTGTATGGGTTTTCGAGACCTTAGTTGTGATCTGGCTGGCGGTCTTTCATACACCAAGTGGCCCTTAGATGTGCGCAGCTTGGGGCATCGCGATGCGATTGTTCGAGACTCCGTCTCGTGCACACTTTGTGGTATGATCGAGCCTGCCCTAGACCCCGACTAAGTGATCGGGCTGGAGTAAGTCTATGTAAGAGTTATGAGATAGTCGATAGTATGGTTGAGGAGACTTGTCTTTGAATATGGGAGCTCATCACCCATATCCTTAGACTTGTGTGCGGACAATGAGGACCCATCTCAGTTGATCATCCGGCCTGGATGGGATGCCCCTCATGTACGATGCTCTCCGAGAACGTTCTGTGCTTGGCCTTGTCTGCTTAGACAAGTGGGTACGGTTCTCGGCTCTCCATATGACTATGTCTTAACTGGACTTGCATACGCTAACCCCGGGTCCCGACACCCGCTTTGGACGCCAGGGCTTTGATCAGAGGAAAGAAACCATCCGACATATCATGTATTTGCAACCAACAATCAAAGAAATTGAGGTTGATGTTCGAGGGCTTGGTGAATCCATCATATTCAGCGATTAGCACTGGATAGCCTCTGAAGTTCCAAGGTCCTACCTCCATTGCCTTCTCCCACTCAGCTAAACACCTGAACCTGATTGAAAATAGATTGCTCTCTAAGGTCCTGAACCTTGTGCCCCTCAAAAGATCCCAAGCCGCCCTCATGCTTCGAAATAACGCTGCTTTACTGTAGGTTTTGTCGGTCTGTTGAACCTCTTCCACGTGATCCTCAAAAACCACATCATCCAGATCGTTCTCTTGGATCCCCAGTTGGCTCAACATCTACTGCAGATCATCCTTGTTCTTCTCCTCTCCTGATTTCGACGGACCCGTCGTCCGCACCGTAGAGCTCTGCGCCTCCATCCTTGAGTTCCGATCTCTACCCCCCGATGATACATCACAGCGGCGAGACCAAGAAGACCGTGCTCTATGCGATCGTCGGCGGAGCCCGCCGGGGACGAGAAAACGAGATCGAGATAAGAATCGCCTTCCAAGTCGGCGAGATTGTAAAACCCTAACTAGAGGGGGAAAACATGGCACTACCCATGGTGGGTGTCTGGTGGCGTGCTCGGATCAGGCCATGGTGGTCCGTCATCTAGCTAGCATGCCCCTGCATCGATATGTCGGCTAAACCAAACTCGATGCACTGAAATGGGGGATATCCAGCTGGAATCTGGCAGCTGTGTTCAGGTCCCCCGACACGTGGATCAGTACCTTTGTTGGACAGTCCTGGCCATTGTATTGCTACGACATTACTGAAAGATCCATACATTCGAAATCCTCTTCTCACAGGAGCGGTGTTGCCAGGAAGGCGAGAAGCCAGTCCATTGGCGGTTGACGTGCTTGCACGACGTGGTGGACGGCCGCCGCTTGGTTGTTTGGTTCAGCCTGGCCTCTGCTGCGGCAGGGCCATGACGACCATAGCTGTAACCATGGAGACATTGTTTGGACCACGAAGGATGATGATCTTTGATGCTTTTAATAAATTGGTTGTGTGCATCAATTGATGCAAAAGGCCGGGTGCACCCCTTTTTGGAAAAAACCCCGAGAATGAAGACCTCCAATGCGGTGGCGTCTGGCAGAACAACGGATTTTTCGTCTGATGAATTAAACAAGTACAAATGTGATTTTCCATATGTTCATCCCTTCCATCTTACTTTTTCTTCTTCTCGGATGCTCTGGGATGAGGCTATGCGTGCTGATAACTTAATTGTAAATGATTGAATAAATAAATGAATGATTAAATTCTCAAAAAAATAAAAATGACTTCATTTATTAGAGAATTATCTATTTATACAAGAATTTAGGACATGTGTCCGTTACAAGAGGTGCCTATAAAGCTCATAGATCTGTCTATTCGGGCGATCGCATCTAGCCGTCTACAGATGTTGGACATAATAACTGCCTAATTACATCTCTAATGACAGTTAGTTCCTTTGTATAGATTCATTAGGCACATTACGAAAACTAAATAATTCCAAAACACTTAAGCGCGGTGTATTTACTTCCACCTTGTTCTTTGTTTCTTGACTTAAATAAAACAATCAACCAATAAAAAACGTGAGTCCTGTATGTTTTCAATGACTTAAGACTACCTAGCACAACATGCAATGGTCAATTCATTGCGTGTAATGATATTAATTAGAAAATAAACATTAATTTCTCTCATTTCCCCGTCCACCTTGGTCCTGATGCACAATCTAAGATGACTAGACTACTCATAGTGGGAGTAACATAGGTAGTAACATAGGTGCCACATAAGAAAAAATGATGATGTGGTGAGTAATTAATGAAGAGAGAAACAATTAAAATAACATCATATGTTACCATCGTATAGAGATTCCCAATGCTAAGAGCATCTCCAATAGTTTCTATGTAAGTGTTGTTGGTTAAATGTCCATGTCATCAACCGAAAATCTATCATACAAGTATTCCAATGGATTGTATGTAAGTCATCCAAAAAAGGTGAGAAAATAAATGTAGTTGCTCTCTATTCTACCTTGGAGCTTGTGCAAAAGGTGTTGGTTAATCTACATACAACTTTGCTTTCTCACCTCATTTATTGCATGCCACATCATCAATATATCCTAGGTGGTAAATTTACCAACACCTATCTTACAACCATTGAAGATGCCCTAAATGAGTCTATAAAAATAATAAATGAGGTCTCTATGTAACTACCTCTATGGAAGTATCTGAAGGGTTCGTTGCATAGAAAACAAAATTTTTCCTACGATTGCAACTGCCAAGATCACATCTAGGAGATAACTTGTAACGGTTTGAGAAGGACTCACCCTCGAAGACCAAAAAGCTTTAACGAGAACGATTCTCGTGGGTGATGTAGTCGATCACTTGCCGACCTCAAGGTCGTGATGAAGATGGGCGCCACAAACGGGCAGCGCCTCCGTAATCGGTCACACGTACGGATCAGCGACGACCTCCGCCCCTTGCTCCAGTTGGGCAGCGGAAGTAGTGGATCCTCGGGAACTCCAGCAGCACTACAACATAGTGGTGGTGGTAGAGAAGATCTTGAGCAGGGCTTCGCCTAAGCACCGTACTCGTGAAACTGGATCAGCTAGCAAGGGGAGGAAGATGCCAACCAAAGGGCATATGAGAGATGGAGGAATTAGTGAGTAGAGGGGGTCTCCACCTCCTCCTTTTATAGGAGAGGGGGGGCAGCCAGCCCAAGGGGTTGAGCACGCCCCAAGGGTGCCCCCACCTCTTCCCTATTGATGGTAATGGAGTCTCCACTCACAAAAACCAAAAGCCACTATTATGCCCTTCAATCTCCACTCAAAATTCCAAGAGACTTTGCATTAAAACACTTTTAATACACTTGGTTTAATGCCACTCAACTTAATGAACACTTCATTAAATTAGTACTTCATTTATGAACAATTCACTTAATGAACACATTAACAATTATCCCCTTGCACTATTTCGATATTCCGAAACTATTCCGGCAGTTTTATCGAAACAGTCCCTGTGCTATCCTGTGCTGTCCAGTATTTTCTCCTGCGTTTCGTATCCACTTAAAAAACGTCGGCAAACCTTAAGTGTGTCACCCTACGGTTCGTGAACAAAGTGGAAATGACCGAGACACTTCTCTGATCAATAATCATCAGCGGGATCTGGAGATCCATAATGACTCCCACTTATTCAACGATGAACAAGTGATCGTGTGAACCATTACTCCATAACCAATTCCTTTTGTCTCGCGATATTTTACTTGTCCGAGATCCGATCATTTGGTATCATCCATACCTAGTTCGATCTCGTTACCGACAAGTACTCTTTACTCGTTCCGTGATATAACATCCTCGTGAGCCAGTCACGTGCTTGCAAGCGATGTCAATGGGATATCACCGAGAGGGCCCAGAGTATATCTCTCCGTCATCTGGATGGACAAATCCCACTCTTGATCCACGAGCCTCAACTAACACTTTCCAAGTACCCAACGACACCTTTATAATCACCCTGTTACGGTGTGACGTTTGATGGAATCAAAGTACTCTTCCGGTGTCAGTGATTGACGTGATCTCATGGTCTAAGGATTAGGGTTACTTCGTGAAAGTTTGATACAGCAATAGAAACTTGATGACATGATCGTATTGCTATAACTACTGTGGGTGTATGTTCATCACATCATTCTCCAATGACATGACCTTGTTATTAACAACATCCAATGTTCATGATCAGGAAACCTTGATCATCCGTTAATCAACAAGCTAGTATAAAGAGAGGCATTACTAGGAACCTTTTCTCTGTTTATTAAACACACATGTATTAACGTTTCCGGTTAACACAATTATAGCATGAAAATAAACATTTATCATAAACATGGAATAAGATAATAACCACTTTATTATTGCCTCTCGGGCATATTCCCTTCAGTCTCCCACTTGCACTAGAGTCAATAATCTAGTTTGGTACTTGCGCATCCAACACCTATGGCATTCAGTTGTTATCCATACGCATTGCTAGTGGTAAACCTAATCTCCAGATCTGACACTTCAGGTCCGTGTGTATTTGCATTTCTTTGCGTCTCTACGCATCACTCATTCACTAATGAGATGGCATTGCATAAATTTGGTCCTCCGGTGAGACCTTAGTCCCTTGAGCTCAAAACATGTTGAATCTATTGTCGTACAATAGATCTTCATAGTATTAGCTCGCTTGGAACTACACCTAGTTTGTCAAACAAACTTCTTGACACAAATGCCCTCCTTTGCTGCTACTAGAGCAGTCATATACTTAGCCTTTCGTTGTAGTATTCGTTATAATGTCTTAACTTTGGAACTCATCCAAATCCATTTGGAACTATTCCAAATCTATCATGGAACTTTCTTCCATTACATTTTGCCACCTTAACATACCGCCAAAATTGAGATAAATTTAGATTGTATCTTGCGACAAAACTAGTATCAATGTAACACTTTACAATGAACTATTGTCCAACATACATAATATATATTTTTAGTCCTTCCAAAGCACGTAAGGATATCTTTACTATTGTCCAATGATCATCTTATGAATCATTCTGGTATATGCTCATAACATTTAGAGCATAGGACATTCTTGGAATTGTACATATCATGGTGTACATGATTGATCAAATCATTCATGTGATTTTACTCATCAAGTGTCAAAACACTTGAATCTCGCTTCAACCTTTTCCATGCGGCAAGAACTTTTCTCGTCGTTTCCATATTGAACTTATTCAATATTTCATATATGTACTTCGGCCCAACCATATTAGCACCTCAATCTATCTATATAGACCATATTAGCCCAATATACTGGTTTTGCCCAAATCTTCCATTAAAATCAAATTTTCAATGAAACTTCACCCGTGTCAATAAAAGATACATCATTTCCAATCAACAATATGTCTTCTACATAATGTATTAGAAATATGTCTCAGCGCTCCCACTTAATTTCTTGCAAAAGCAAGCATCTTCACCGTCTCTGATGAAACTAAACGTTTTAACAATTTCATCATGATGAAGATTCCAACTCCGCGAATGCTTATTTCAACCATTGAAATTTGCATGCTATTTTAGCATCCTTTGAATTAACAGAACCCTTTGGACCGTGTCCTGTACACGTCCTAGGTAACCATTCTATTAGAAGAACGTTGTTCTGTTTGTTCAACTACCATATACCAAAACTAGCATATGTAGTGGTTGCTACAATAATCCGTCCAGACTAAATATCGTTATGAAAGATCAAATCTTGTCATAGCCAACTCTTTGAACATAATCGTAAACCATTTTAACGATATGTCGAATATTTCATAGATGTGAGAACATCCACGTCTGTTTCTTTATAGATCCAAACACGGTATCTAGAGGGTCTTCCAAGTTCAGAAACTTGGTTTCTCGTGTATGGAACTATCACGGATTTTATAGCTTCTAGCCATTTTGACGGAGTCAGGGCCCATCATTGCTTCTTTGCATGTAGTCGGTCCATTATTATCAAATAACAATGATTCAATCTCAAATCTTACTATTTGATCGATTATCCAAACTACGCAGTTCAATAGGAACTTAGATCGCCGTGACCACAACCTTTGGGACACGGGAGCCAAGAGCATTGCGGCCGCTTCCGGGACACTTTCCGGCGCTGCGCCACTTAGCACATAAAGCTTAGGTTCAACAACCTAATCGAAGTTCTACTGTCCTCCCACTTAACTTTTCGCAAAAAATTCCTTCTCAAGAAACTTGATGCACTTAGCCACAAAACATTTTTGTCTTTAGTGTTATGGAGGAATACCCAACGGTTACTTTGGGATAACTTACAAAGATGCATTTTATCCGACTTTGGTTGTAAACATTTTACATATGCCTTGCATACCAAAATTTAAGAAAAGACAAATTGGGTTTTATCCCATTCCATAACTTATATGGTGTCATTTCAACAGATCTCGATGGCGCTCTTTTCAGTGAAAAACGGTAGTCTCTAAAGCTTAATCCTTAAAATATAATGGCAATTTTATAAGTAACACCTTTGATCCTTACCATGTCAAACAAGGTTTGATTACATCTCTCGAACACTCCATACTCCTATGGTGTTTCGGGAAATGCAAGTTTTGGAACGATTCCTAAACTCTCAGGCATTTGCTAAACTTTTAACTCAAAAATCTTCTTTTATGATCCAATCATAAACTCTTATTTTCTCGTTACAATGATTTTCACTTCATCTTGAAATTTATTTGAACATTTTCAAACATTTCATACTTCTTCCTTATCAAGTAAATATACACATATATTCACTCAAATCCTCGGTTAAAGTATATGAAGTTATAAGACCCACCACACACGGCTACACATAATGAACTATACACATCAACATGTATAATGTCCAATAAGTTAGTCGTCCGTCCTTCTTTGCCTATGAACGGAGTTTCAATCATTTCCAGGAAATTCTTACAAGCGTCAGTTGATTCAAAATCAAAAGACTCAAAAATTCCATCAAACATGGAGTTTCTTCATGTTTTCTTTCCAATATGATTTAAACGGTGTTTCAATCATCTCTAGAAATTTCTCACAACCGTCAATTGATTCAAAATCAAAAGACTCGAAAATTCCATCACCATGGAGTTTCTTCATGTGTTCCTTTCCAATATGATTCAAACGATGGTGTCACTCATAAGTGATCTTCTAATCATTTGTCTTGCGACATGTTTAGCATCAGTTATTATGGATGTGATTTCTCCAACAAGATTTATAGAGTTCATCCATCTTCTATGAATATGGTGATAATTTGAACAACTATTGTTCGTATAACACCAGAACAGAATAACAATTATTCAAATAAATCTTGAAGGCTAGGTTTAATTCCAACGATAAACACAATAACACTTTATTTTGTTCTTGATGAGAATCATCCCATATTCATTTGCTAGTTACTCAGGCCATTGCAACTCTTGTATTGCGTTGTTCCGTATGACACTTCATACCAACCAATCAGTATCCAATACTCAAGAATCACACTGTTTAACAAGCAATGAATATACCCATAACATGTATATCATCTATATACCCGAGCTGGACATTTCCAGTCTTTTCCTTTTTCTTTTCGCCAAAATATTTTTCAGATCCTCTTTCAGCAATTCCTTTCCTTTTTAGAAGAATTTATCAACATCACTTGTGGCACCATTCATATGACACATAATCCAAAGTGTGTTAGTCAAATACTAACACCCTTTGATTCTCATTTTGATGTAGATCACCGTCATCAAATGTTTGGTGTTCTTCCAAATTCCATTCTTTAGTAATCTTATAGTGTAGTAAACATTTTACCTACATCTTCCATTCATCCTATCATGACAACTTTCATGACAGAACTACCATAGCTCATAGGGACAAACTGTGAGTACAATATTAGTTCCCAAAACCTTTTTGGGAGATTAGGACACATAGTGTCTCCAACCTTCACAAATTCTCATACAATATGAGAACATGTTTCTCACTAAATTTTACTCTATCACATTGCAACTAAACATTGTTTCAGATATCGCTATATCTTCCACACATGATAGTTTCTGAAACAATCCTTTCAGCTCCTAGATAACCTTGATAATAACAAACAACATTTGAATATCAAGGATCATGGAGGCAAGTGTGATACTTAGACACTAACACTGGAATTGTTACTCTCGATTTAATACACATTATTAAACTTCATGGAGTAAGCAAGGTTTGCTAAAGTTTGCAATAAGACTTTAAACTTTAGATTGACACTCAAACAATACGGTACCAGTCCGTAAAGTTAAATATCCAGAATTCTATAGTTCTATTATCTCAATTATAGCTAAGCGCAAAGGTAGTAAACAAATGCCAATGACTACAACGAACTATGCAAATTCACTTTGATTTAGTTCATGATAAAATGAGTTCATCTAACTCCCACTCAAAAACAACATCCCTCGAGTCGTCTTTGGTGATTACACGAACCAAATTCACTACACCACGACCGATCATCACGTGAGGCGGTGTAGCTGCAATGGCGAGCATCTCAATATGGTTCATCATATCATCCATATGACTCGTGCTTAACCTTTCGGTCCATGTTCCGAGGCCATGTCTGTACATGCTAGGCTCGCCAAGTAGAACCTTAGTATTTGCATGTGTTTCAAGGCCATGTCTGTACATGCTAGGCTTGAAAACACCCGTTGTATGCGAACGTAGAGTCTATCACACCCGATCATCACGTGGTGTCTCGAAACGACGAACTTTCTTAACGGTGCATACTAAGGAAGAACATATAATGATCCTTGATATTAAGTGAGAGGGATCATCTTATAATGCTACCGCAGCGATCATGATCGTAACTAAGAAAAATAAGATGCATAAAAGGATAAACATCACATGCATGGATAATGTGATATGATATGGTCCTTCTCGCATTAGATCTCCATCTTGTGCGTCTTGGTATGATCTCCATCATGCCACCGGCGCGGCACCAAGGTCCATGGCGCCACCACCATGGTCGTCCTTCTCCATTACAATATATCTCATGGATATATCTACAGCACGCAGGCCTTAAAAAGGAAAAAACACAACCATATGGCTCCTGCCGGTTGTTTACAATAAATCTCATTTCATACAACAATTTTGTAACAATGACCATATCACATCACATGCCCTGCAAAAACAAGTTAGACGCTTCTAAATTATCTTTGCAAATTTTACGTGGTTTTGGGCTTCCTAGGAAAGAACCGATCTTACCTACGGACAAGAACCACAACGTTGATTCGCTAGTTGTTTCTTTTCGTCCCTTTCCAGGGCCCTCCGTTGAAAATGCCATATCACTAATGTTAGAGAAACTGACACCCCCAAAGCCACTTTATACGGTACAAGCCGTATGTCAAGCGTGACACGCAATCTGCGCTTAGGGCCGCTTCAATCCAACATTGCTGCAATATGAACAAGTGCACAAAAGAGGGTAACAACTAGAGGATCAAAGCCCACATCTCTATGTGTTCTAACCGTACAAAGCATCTACGCATAGACGAGGCTCTGATACCACTGAAGGGTTCGTTGCATAGAAAACAAAATTTTTCCTACGATTGCAACTGCCAAGATCACATCTAGGAGATAACTTGTAACGGTTTGAGAAGGACTCACCCTCGAAGACCAAAAAGCTTTAACGAGAACGATTCTCGTGGGTGATGTAGTCGATCACTTGCCGACCTCAAGGTCGTGATGAAGATGGGCGCCACAAACGGGCAGCGCCTCCGTAATCGGTCACACGTACGGATCAGCGACGACCTCCGCCCCTTGCTCCAGTTGGGCAGCGGAAGTAGTGGATCCTCGGGAACTCCAGCAGCACTACAACATAGTGGTGGTGGTGGTAGAGAAGATCTTGAGCAGGGCTTCGCCTAAGCACCGTACTCGTGAAACTGGATCAGCTAGCAAGGGGAGGAAGATGCCAACCAAAGGGCATATGAGAGATGGAGGAATTAGTGAGTAGAGGGGGTCTCCACCTCCTCCTTTTATAGGAGAGGGGGGGCAGCCAGCCCAAGGGGTTGAGCACGCCCCAAGGGTGCCCCCACCTCTTCCCTATTGATGGTAATGGAGTCTCCACTCACAAAAACCAAAAGCCACTATTATGCCCTTCAATCTCCACTCAAAATTCCAAGAGACTTTGCATTAAAACACTTTTAATACACTTGGTTTAATGCCACTCAACTTAATGAACACTTCATTAAATTAGTACTTCATTTATGAACAATTCACTTAATGAACACATTAACAATTATCCCCTTGCACTATTTCGATATTCCGAAACTATTCCGGCAGTTTTATCGAAACAGTCCCTGTGCTATCCTGTGCTGTCCAGTATTTTCTCCTGCGTTTCGTATCCACTTAAAAAACGTCGGCAAACCTTAAGTGTGTCACCCTACGGTTCGTGAACAAAGTGGAAATGACCGAGACACTTCTCTGATCAATAATCATCAGCGGGATCTGGAGATCCATAATGACTCCCACTTATTCAACGATGAACAAGTGATCGTGTGAAACATTACTCCATAACCAATTCCTTTTGTCTCGCGATATTTTACTTGTCCGAGATCCGATCATTTGGTATCATCCATACCTAGTTCGATCTCGTTACCGACAAGTACTCTTTACTCGTTCCGTGATATAACATCCTCGTGAGCCAGTCACGTGCTTGCAAGCGATGTCAATGTGATATCACCGAGAGGGCCCAGAGTATATCTCTCCGTCATCTGGATGGACAAATCCCACTCTTGATCCACGAGCCTCAACTAACACTTTCCAAGTACCCAACGACACCTTTATAATCACCCTGTTACGGTGTGACGTTTGATGGAATCAAAGTACTCTTCCGGTGTCAGTGATTGACGTGATCTCATGGTCTAAGGATTAGGGTTACTTCGTGAAAGTTTGATACAGCAATAGAAACTTGATGACATGATCGTATTGCTATAACTACTGTGGGTGTATGTTCATCACATCATTCTCCAATGACATGACCTTGTTATTAACAACATCCAATGTTCATGATCAGGAAACCTTGATCATCCGTTAATCAACAAGCTAGTATAAAGAGAGGCATTACTAGGAACCTTTTCTCTGTTTATTAAACACACATGTATTAACGTTTCCGGTTAACACAATTATAGCATGAAAATAAACATTTATCATAAACATGGAATAAGATAATAACCACTTTATTATTGCCTCTCGGGCATATTCCCTTCAGTATCCACTATGTAGATAGTAACATAGACTAGTAACATATGCATGTTACTAGTCTAAGTTACTTCCCACTATGGGAGTATTATTAAGCCTCCGGTTTGTAATATACACTCAACAGCATAGGCGTGGCATCTTCCATGAATTTTGTTAATGAAAACCCCCCTTGTTTTCTATTTCTTAAAAAAAAGATCTTGACACAATTCACAAACATTAAAAAATAAAGGGTATTGCTAGGCGTCAGCCGGGTGACAACGTAAAAAAGATCGACCGCCTTGATGACCGTTTGATGAAGCCTTGTTTAACACTTTGATTTGTCCCCCGTGAACGGTAGTCTTTGCAAAAAGGACAATTTTGTGGTCGGTCTCCTGCAACATAGACCTTGTTGCAATCTTTTTTAACCATTTATTTCCTTTGAAACAACACTCGTATTAAGCTCGGATCTTTGCAACAGACGGTTAGTTGCAATATTTTGTGAACTATTTTTAACTTGTGATCGTCGCCGTAGCCATTGCAACAAGATCTTTGTTGCAAACCCTTAAGTGAAACATAATATTCCTTACAACACCATTTTTAAGTTGCAGTTGTCTCTCTTACCATTGCAACAAGACATTTGTTAAAAGTGTTCATTGCAACAGAAACCTTGTTGCAAAAGCATCTCCAGCTACCGTGAGCGGGAGGATAAGGATGAGTTGTGTAACATCCCGGAATTTTCACCAAATTAAAAAAATTGTTTGCTATAATTATTTTGTTGATTGCTAGCATTGTTTGTAGTATTTGCTTCATCAATTTATTAATTGGTGAATGTATTTCCCCCTCCTCGTACCGGCTTGCATGACCGAACCTTCTCCACCATCGCACATGAACTTTTGCGACACCGGGTTTCACCCGATCACCGTCGCAATGGGGTTCCGACACAAGACCAGCCATCGCCATCGGAACGAAAAACCCGTTTATTTAATAAACAGATTATTTTATTGGGCATCGGAAAAATGTTCTCGGAACGGTATCGAACTGAGGTAGAAGTAACCGGCTCAACGCGTGGATCGCGTGGTTCGAAGTTTTACCTGAATCGGAGGTCGTATGGAGTCCCGGCGGTCACAAACATGAAATATCGAACGCGCGAGAGAGAAACCAGGGGCGTTTATACAAACCTGCCAACCAACCAGCCTATAAATAGACCACCACTCTCTCCCACCCATTTTAGGGTTCCCCTAGTCCATTTTTGCAGCCACCCCCTCCAAAATATCCAGATCTTCCCAATTTCCCCACCAGATCTCGAAACCCTAGCCCCTGGCCAACCAGAGCCATCAGATCCGCAGATCAACGGCTCCAGAGGCCTCCACGTCGCCCCAACCAACATCCCCAGCCGAACCGGTCCCCGCAGGGCCCTCCTCCACTGTCGTGGCCCGCCAGGCCCGGATCTGGACGTCGCCTCCCGAAGCACCGTGGAGGTGCTCCTCCCTGGACTCCCGAACGCCCGCCGCCTCGCGTCGCCATGCTCCAGCGCTGCTCCGGCTAGCGAGCCGCCGCACCCCCAGGCCATCCCAAGCTCTCTCCCTCCTCCTCTTTTCTTCTCCTTCCCTCCCCTCCCTCATCTCACCCCGTGCCTCTCTCTGTTCGCGAGGAGCTCGCCGCCGCCACGAACCAAAGCTCTAGGAGCCGCCCCGCCGACCGAGAACACGCCGGGGACCAGGATCTCGATCGTGCGCCCCGGATTCACCGTTCTCCGCCTCCCAGCACCGTCCACGCATCACCTCGCCTCACCGAAAGCCAGGCACCGGCGTCGCCCTTACCGGGCCGTTGGGAAGACCCGATCTGGACGAGCCAGCCTCCAACGCGCCCGGTTGGGCCTTCCCCGCTTGCTTGGGTCGGCCTCGCCCCAAGGACCATGGCGTTCAACGCCCATGGCGCACTCGCGCTATTCCTCGCCCGCAACTTCTTGGGCTTGGCCCGCAAGGTGAGCCTCCGCTGCTTCCTTTTTTTCTCTCACGGTAGATGGGCTCAGCCCATTACTGCTTGTGCCTAAGATGCACCCGTAGGCATTGTCTAGTATCTAGCGCCCCCTGTTTAGGCCCGTTACAGTAGTTTCTGCCTGTTAGACGTTTATTCTTTTCTAGATTATGAATATGGAAGATTCTGTTAGTATTTTTGTGGTGGCGATATCTTTTTAACCGTAGCTCGGTTTGTGAAGCGTTCTACATGAAACTTGCTTAGTTTTTTGTGTAGATTAATAAAATTTGCTCCTTTACCATGTTTGAGTTTTTTTACATGTTGTTTACCTTCTAATTACAACCCTTGCCATTGTAAAATGTAATACTCCCTCCGTTCCTTGATATACGGTGCCTAAGGTTTTTGCAGGGATATTAACGCGTACGTATAATGGTACAATTGGGCTGATCTTTCCCTAGAAAAAACGAGAGAAAACAGTTCGAACCATCCAATAATAGAAAAGAGACCCTCCGTTCTATCTCTTTTCATCGGTATATTTGCCTAGACGGATGATATAATATCAATATGCCATGTTTTTTGGATTTTTCTCAAAAACTTAGGCACCTTATATCAAGGAACGGAGGGAGTAGGTCGTAACTTTTTAACCGTTGCTTCGATCAAAATGTTCCTTATATGTAACTTGACTAGAATTTCGTGTAGATTATGATTATGCTATTGTTTGCTGTTGTTAACCAATCTATAATATGGCTTAGAATAGAACAGTAGTAAAACTAACAATTATCATGGGGTACTTAGTGATATGCCATGTTTAGGTTGTTACCTCATTTAAATTGACTAGCATAGATAGTTTACTTTTGCTTCACCTCTTGCCATGTTTGTGTGACATGCCATGCTTTAGTGATATGCCATGTTAACAACCTTTGTTCATCTTGTGTAGCTAAACAACTTGAACCATTGCTAAATGTGCAGTATCGTTGTGTGTGACAGATAATCCACTTAACCTTTTACTAACCGCTCTCGACGATAGATGCGATATCAAAGTGTGTTGCCTTTTTATTGTTGCTTGCTTGTGATTGCTCCGTAGTAATAGATACATGTTCGTTGATTGCATTTCCAGTGTTTAATTCTTGTGTGCTCCCGCGGGTATTCTCGAAGACGATGCGAGCTTGCGATCAACTACACCTTCGGCTTCGTCTTCTCAACAGGTAAGGGGGAGCATATATCATGCTTATAACTTTCAGCTCACCTGCCTAGGTATAGGAGAGAACGATTTCTTGATCCTACCACCTTATATTTATGCCTCTCAAATAAACCCAAACAACCATGTCCTCCACATGGATCCCAGCAAACCTTTGTTTGGCCATGTACCTTGCTTTCTTAACCACTGCTTAGTATGCATTCTTAGGATGCTAAAACTTTTCCCCTGTTACTCCTTGGATTGGGCTATCACACTATCATATTATTGTGGATGATGTGATTATTATAATGTTGACTATACTCGACGAAGGATGGAAGGTCCAGGCTATCCCGCCTCGATGCTTTGTTCCATTCGAGTCACCTAGGACCCGAGTTTCGGGTATTGTGTCTCTTGGCAAACGTGCCTAACCGCGTGTGGGATTCTATGGGGTCCCCTCTTCTTACCTATCTAGCTCCAAACATTTCTAGTGGTGGCTCAAGCTGATTTATCATTTGAAAACCGTGTGTGTGTCTGTCGGGTCGCTCCTAGCAGATGTTCTTTAAAACAACTTGGGCCAGCGGGGGCATGGCTTCCTTGTTGGTCCAACCTGTCCGGCTGAGGACAAGAACTCATTTGAGAACTAACCGGCAATCCAAACCTTCCACAGACGGTAGAGACCGATTCGAGAGTGCGACTAGCTTTTGAGTTGGATGTCGACTCACTGGGGGCCACCCGGATTTGTTCGTTGTTAGTTAGAGGGATTATGACGTCCGGATCTCTCGGAACAACTCTTCAATGAGTGTCTTTAATGGGGCCGACTAAGAGAGTCGGCGTACATGCGGAGCTTACAATGGGCAATTGGTACACCCCTGCAGGCTTAAATCTTTTCGAGAAGCCGTGTCCATGGTTATGGACGACTTGATACCTACTCCTTGTTCATAGATAACATTAACCGAATCAGAACCAAAACTTGATCAACGTGTGTGTGCCTTGACTGCTTCATCTTCGTCGGGATGCGAAGATGAGGACAAGGATAGGACAGGTGTTATGTTTGCGTAAGTAGCTGATAGCAGACTTGTTGGAGGTGATTCCTCATTGAATACTTGGCTTCTCATCTTACTCTAAATAAATCGTTAGCCACTTCATATATTACTAGTGCGGCTGCAACCTCAACCACTACCCCCATCTTACCATGAGAAGTTAGTTATCTGACTTGTTGATATCTCACCCCCTTCTTCTCTCTTTTATGTACATTATGCAAACGATCTTGGACTACAGAGGAGCATGATGCCTTTCTCCTGACGTCTTCGCAGAGACTCGATGACGACTAGTTAGGTGGATCCCGACGGAGAGCCTAGACCCGTGTGGTTATGGGGATCGATGTGTTTTACCTTTTCCACTGGGTATCTGATTGTAGCCTATACTTATACATATATCTTCCGCTGATGTATTGTATTAAGGAAATTGTATGCCGATTGTATGAGATGTTGTATCTTGTAGCTGTAATGTTGTGATATCATGTTGGAAATCCGGGGCATATGACGGTGTCATATGTCGCGGTGGGACCGATATGTGCTTTATCCCCGGATCTGGATGGAAACATCTAGATCTAGAACAGTACCGCATATCCGGTCTTACAAGTTGACCCCACATGGACACACGTCACAAGCGCGAGGAGGCGGAAGAGCAATGTAGTCGATATCACGCATGATCGGATGGCTCTGGACGCGGCTCATAAAACTAAGAAATCAGCCGGCTGAATTAAAGCCTTTCTCGAAAACAATCGTGGAGATTGAACACACGTCCGTCTGTTATTAAATTTTCTATGCCAACCACTGAAAATTAAACCTTTTGAAAAAATTTAGGCTAGTGAAACCATTTGATGACATAGATATATACATACATAATATATTTGACAATTACGTGGGCTGTTGTACCAACAACCTATCCCTACACAGTTGTTTTATTAGGAGTTTTATTGATATACTAGATCATTGATGGCGTGCGTTGCTACGCCCGTCTATTTATGCATTTGAATGTTAGGATTGATACAAACATATGTCATTTTTTTTGTCTGTGAAATAAACAGAGAAGAGCTGTCTATTTCATTGATTAGAAGAAGATGGTACAAGGAATATGTATATAGTAGTAATTTCTCGAGTAGGTCCATTGTACATGTTGTGGGTATTCTCTTTACAAAAATTATTGGATTATCTGAGTTACATAGTCCAGAGCTAGTTTATAAAAATGACATATTTATCATATAATCAATCTCCCTAAGAGACCATGATTTACCACAAAGGATTGCGTAAGCACTATATTACTGAGATATATGTAACATTTTTCATTAAGGGATGAGCTAGACAAATTCGCAGCCATCAAACAAGTTACAAAGTTAGTAGTGTCATAGATCAAATTACATAGACTTACATGTTCCTGGGCAACACCAATTGTAGCTAGCTAGTGCGCCAGCCACACCCTTACAAGCTCTACAACAATAAACATCAAATATGTATCGAAGTAAAAAAAATACAAGAGGAAAGAGAGGTTTCTGAACATGACATCATTAACACAAATATCTCCTCTGCTTCTCCTACCACCGAAAGCAAGCATGACCGACTATGTTTATATGCAAATATTCAATTTGCTAATCATTCCAGGCATGTGGAATTTCCCTAGAAATTGTTGCAACAATGACACAATTGTTTCTTTAATGGTCAACATAGGTCTTGGGATGGCTGATCACACACCTTCTTTGAGTAGCCAAATACTATGATTTTTTATTAATGTTTCAGTGACCGCAAGATCTGAAAATTAGGACAAAACTCCTACAAGAATATATATCAAAAGAATCAACATTAATGATCAGTTGAGCTGTAACATTCACCAGTAGAAGAAAGGCTCACTTCTTTCGCACTGCATGCAACAGTCGTAGTATAGTAGCGGGTTGATCTGTTAATCAAAAATTGCAGCAGTGGCATTAGCACATATTTTACAAAAAAAACATCAAACTAATTGAGCATTTGTGGTTTCTCTGACAAGCACTCACAACTTGAAGCCAGTGCTGCAATGCAAGCTTCTGTGCTTTCTCATCCTTGGAGAGCTCCTTTTCGACCTGAAATCACATGAACTATTAGTCAAATTTCACAAATGAACATGGTATTGGAGAGATTTCTTTCTTGAAGAGCTGAGGCATTTCAGAGGTTACTATTTACTTTGGTAGCTCTGGTCCTTGCGCGCGCCCACTTGGACACGACGGACTCCTGCAAGCACTTCACATACCATGTATGCATTGCCAACCCAAAAGCCAAGCCCTCTATGAGCAGCGAGATTCGGCAGGCGCGCGACATCTCCAGGACGACCTAGTTGTTTATGGCGAGGTAGTCATGCTTCGGTGCCGCCGTCATCGCTGGTCGGATCTCAGGCACCATGAAGGAGACAATGGGCATCAGGAGCGAGCTAATTTGGAGAATGACGGCCTGGTGGCCAGGATTTGGATTACATACACTTTGACACTTCTAGATTTGTGGAATCAATTCTGATCAACAATTCTGTGGCAGCCAAACATGTTGATGGAGGAATTCACAATTGAATTGTACGAATTTCGACCCAAATGATTGATGATTGATGCCAAACAAGTGGTTACAGTTTTATAGTTAATAGGATTCTCTTAAATTAATTGTTGCCTTGTGTAGTTGTTTAAGCATATCAACTGCATAATACAGAGTGGCCAGATCATTAACCTTGCAGGGAACAATAATCAGTGGAAGAAACACTATTGAGATTGGATTCAACTTTCTGAACTTACTTGTGCGTTCATCAACAATTCCAGAGTTGTACCTTTTTTACAGAGATTAAATAGATGTAACAGAACAGAACATGGGGCACATACCTAGATGAAATCTGTGGCAAACGTATCCATTCAATCCTTCTACTCTCCTCTCAAACGTATCCATCCAATCCTTCCACTCTCCTCTCTAACTGGATAGTAGTTTGAAGGAGGGTCGATGTACTGCAATCTATGAGGAAGGTATTTGGGCGTGGGCCGCGGATCGACGTTGGCAGTTGGAAAGCCGGCGTCGTATACGGAGCTGTTGTACAGCTTCTGCAGCGTCACCGCCACCGCCTCGTGCTTCAGGATTTTCAGCGCTGCCGCCCCACCGCGTCGGTGAACCGCCTCCGAAGGACCTCCACCATGACGCGCCTCCTCCGCATCCCCTGGCGCATCGCGTGTTGGTGTGGATCCCCTCGGTCACCTAACATCGGGCGACCCATGATTCATCCGCATCTCGTGGCTGAAGCGCGTCGCGCTGGATCCCTAGCGCTGGATCGGCTGGCTTCTCTAGCGCTGGATCCCCTCGTAAGCCTGGGCTACCCCAGCGCCTCCTCTCTCTTCTAGTCCTCGGCGTTCTAGATTCACTGAACAATTTTTTTTCTTACGGACCTGGAGAGGAGCAGCGAACATTCTGTATCTAAATGGGCTCGTAGAAGCCCAATTAACCACATGCCTTGAAAACGGTCGCCAGAATAGCGGCCTCTTAGGACAGCCAGCCCAGATCGCGGTAAACTATCACTTAGAAGAAGATCTGACGGCTAAAAACTAATCAAACACGAATCCGACGGCCAAAATCGCTGATGGCCCGAGGAAGCAGGGATTAGGTGCAGTTTTACTGTCCTAAATGTAAATTATAATCATGTGTTATCGATAATATACACATATATAAAATAAATTTAATTAGATTATATACATGTAACTAAAATATACTAATAATATAAAACTAGCATTAATAAAAATATTGAAATTTTAGTCAGAGATTTATTTAAAAATTATCGTTCCCGCAATTTTTTAACAGTTATCCGTACATTTATAATAAAAGAATGTATTCAAGCATATTTTACTATTTAATTTTATTTATAATATATGTTAAATAACATGCTAGTTTTGTTATACATCAAAGTTTATGTAAATTAGCTTTCATTTTTTAATTAAATGAATATGTTATACAACACATAATTTAATTTTAAATTTATATAAGTAATTATGAAAATATTTATGTTTACATTATAAAACTAATATATATATATATATATATATTTCAATAAAGTTTGCTTTAAGACAAAATTTGCTTTTTTTAGACAGATATATATTATGAAGAAAATTGAATAGAAAATAAGTTTATAGAAATAAAATATGTTTAATTATATGGGTACTTTTTATATTAATTTATAATAAAATTAGTATGTTGATATTTTGTTTGATTCCAATTAAGTTTGCTTTAATTAGTACATGCATAAGTTTGTAATTATAACTTAATTATATGTATACTTTTTTATTAACACATGATTATTTTTAGAAGGTAATTAATTTATTTATATTTACATTATCGATAAAACACAATTATAATTTACATATATCAATAAAATTTCTAATAAATAATATAGTGTAAGATGAACTATCAGTACAGCAGCCCACACAATTGTCTAAGTATATTTAGATTTTGTATATGTGTGTGGCATGGAATTCTCCTAGGTGAAGTCAGGGGCGTCCTGAGGTTTTAGGGGCCCGGGGCAAGATAACACAAAGAGGCCCTAAAAGACACATAAGCTTAGTTTTTTCTATCTCAATTGCAAATGAATAATTAGTAAACTAGAGTTTATGATGTCTTATTATCTACATTTTCTGAAAAAATGTTGTCATAAATATTCACGGTAAAAGCTGATCGTTCTTGTCCATGGATAATTATGTTTCTGTAGTAGGTGAAATTGGTACATTTTAGATCCCACTCAACTTATCATTCTGTAATTTTCCATATGGTTGTTTTTTGACGATAACTAAAGCAAGTATCTTATAATTCCTAGCACTAGAAGTATTTGTATCTGTCCTACAAAATATATCTATACCTTCTACCTAGGATCCATCAACTCATATATATGTATGTTTTTCTTTGTCTTTTCTGGTCACAAGATGGATATCAAGATTATATATTGCCAAGTTAAGAGTAATCTTACGGATTTGCATTAAAATCTTATGATACAACAAATTAAGTACACGGGTGAGTAAGAGAGATTAGAGTGTGATAACCTGGATGGCTAGAAAATTGAAAATTTGCAAGATGTTGCTACTTCTTACTAGCCATGAACAAAAGATGGAGTTCCTACTTTCTAATCACAGTCAACAAGATAAATCAGTATGAGATGAGACATGTACTACGACTGTAGGAGGTGATCTTTACAAACAAAAACCAATCTGGCTAGACTTCTAAAAGAGGGGATCTGCATATTAATCTCATCAAAATATCTTGATTAGACAACACGGGAGGGCCGGCGGCGACCTTGGCATGATTTGTTGCCAATTAAAGAGGAAATTAGAAGGAATAAAAGATGAGGAGACTGCCCTGATGTGTTGTGGCAAGTCGAGCAATACATGGGCTAATTACACGCACGTATCATCCATCATCCAAATACATCGGGGGGCCAAATACCACAGCAGATCGCTAAAGAAAAGTTAATACAAAAAGACCGCTAAAGAAAACGCTTCGGCCTTCTTCCTCGCGAAGACGAAGATAGCTTCCTGCGCTCTCTTCTAATGGCTTCTGCGAGGGGTGCTACGTGCTGCTACAGACCTCAGCTTGGGGCCCGGGGCGGCCGCCCCTCTCGCCCCCCCTCAGGGCCGGGCCTGGGTGAAGTGGTTAGCTGTGTGCACTGGACTAACATTTCATGTGTTAGTCATTTTTCAATTTCTTTCGATTTGATGGAACATTTTGTTATGGTCGTTTTCTAAGAAACAGAAAAAATAGGGATTTTTTTGTAAGAAAATCCATGCCACACGGTGCGCCGCCTACACTGTCGAGTGTCGAGTTACTTGACAATGGGACCCTTACCACAGTATGCAGTCAGCATTGCGGTCGTAGACATATCTGTTTAGCACCCTATTTGCACAGAAAAGCCAAGTTATTGCTACTAATTAATTCATCGACAGCTCTGACACTAAACTGTTATCTTACGTCAAATCTTAGTATTGTAGATGTAATTGCCTCTTCATTTTTTGTCGTTTCGTGTCAAATTTGTTAGGGCCATTTGTTGCAATCCCAAGAGAAGGATGGATGACATGAATTTTAGGAGCAAATGTGATCTCAAGCAACGAATCAACGCTTCCTACCCACTCTCCCTTCTTCTAGAGTCATACGAAGACCTAGACTTCTTCGATTTGATGATAAAACCTCTAGTCTTAATGCTTGTTTGAATTCCATCCATACTAACCCTGTCAAATCGTGGGCACGCCATTGGCAGAGCTTTTGCTCGCCCACGTTTCAGCCAACATTAACGCGAAAATGAACTGTGAGATTAGACATGCCATGAGCGAGCCAAATAATGTTTACTGGCAACTTTCAACTCTAAACCAAAAGATGCCCTTGGTCCTAAGAGTTTTCTAACTAATCCTTTAAAAAATGTTAGAGAAATACAAATTTAATTTTGAGCAGCTAACTTGCACGTAGCCGATCCTTTATTGGTGTTAGACCATTAATTTTTTTAATTCTTCAAATCGTTTCGATTCTTAATATACTCAGTCGGCCACTTGAAGAGTACTAGTAAATTTGCACGTGCAACCCACGTCAATTAATATAAATTAGAATCATAAATATTTATAAATAAAATAAGGTTTATATTATTTGTATATGTTTTCAAAGATACAATCATTGATATACTTCCAAAGATGCAATCTTGCTTGAGTGATTGAGGAAAAAAGATGTAACAAATAGTACGCTGGCGAGGCTTGATTCAAGAGGATAGCTCATGCATTTTCAGAACGAGATTTTTTTTTCAAACATTACATATCATTATCAGCTCACTCCATTTGACTGAAAAGCATTTGTGGAGTATAAAGTACGTGTAAGAGACAATTTCCCATACCACTGTTTTGCTAATGTTTGAATTGTTTGATTTATTTTATAGCTTAATAAATTCCCATCCCCACATGGACATGGTCCACAGAATATTGGGCATTTTACAAAAGTGGTTGCAATATTTTTGGATTAAGTTTTATTTTCACTTGTATCTGGAATTTTTATTTGGTTTGAATTTGAACAAGCTTTGATCAAGGTGATCATCACAAGTTAATCAAGGTGATTTGGCATTAGCACAAGGTGATAACTGTAGCCTGACACCCGGGGTGTTACAGAGGAGCAGCAAGTGGCCCAATCCTTTTGTGCAAAGGATAAGCCTGACAACTGAACTTATAAAGACTAAAGCGTTCTTGAGGACACATGGAGAGGTAGTCACGTGGTTTCGCCATACTCCGTATCGATAACAAGTGTTGTGCTGATAAGTGTTGAGTGGGTGGATCTATGCTAGCACACCTTCTAGACTAAGATAAGTGCACTCTTATGATTAAACATCTTGCAAGCATCCGCAAATACAAGATGGAAATTAAGGAAAAGCCTAACCACAACAATAAGATCAAGGATCCAGTATTCCCTTGTGCAAAAGTGTGCAAACTGGGGTTCAGGTTTCTGTCACTCCGGCAACCCACCGTAAGCATTCTTAATACACAATGTATTCCCCTAGGTCCTTAAGAAGGCGAAGTGTTGAGTGTTCGACTCACACAACACCACTAGGAAAATAACAACACAACTTAAATATCAAACAACACAAATTACTTCAACATCATATGACTACTAGCAACTAGACTTCTCCCATGTCCTCAAAAACTAAAGTAACTACTTAGAAGACATAAAAGAGATCATGATCAGAGGTGATAAATATATGATAAACAATCTGGACATAATGGTATTTCTCCAACAAAACTCAATAGTATTCACCACAAGGTAGTAATCAACACCGGTAGAGTAGAGAGGATAGATAGTACGGATTACAACACAAGATGAACTTGTGAGGTGAGATTGGATGGTGATGGAGATGGTGCTGATGTTGGGGATGATGTTGATGATGATCTCGATGATGCCCGTGACGATGGTGATGACAATGGCGATGATCTCCCCTTCCGGGAGGTGATCTCCTCGGCGGAATCTGCCCGCCGGAGAGCCCTTTTCTTCTCTGTAGGTTTCCGCCACGGAGCGGCGGCGGAACTCCGTGAAAGCTTCTCCTTCTAGGGTTTTCGCGTAATGAGGAGTATATAGGCCAGAGGGGGGCCGGGGGTGGCCACAGGGCTCCAGGCGCCCTCCCGGCGCGGCTAGGGGTGGGGCCGCGCCAGGTGGCCGCCTGGGGTCCTTGTGGCCCCCCTCTGACCCCTCTTCGGCGAGTCTTCGTTATTCTTCTGGAAAATACCCCCGTCGATTTTCAGGTAATTTGGAGGTATTCTTCTTCAGCAGCTCAGCGTCCACTTTTTACCGCTGAATCCTGCGTCTGCTGCTTCAGCACCGGAAAGTTGCAAACTGTGTAAAATAAGCCAAAACAACATAAGAACATCATCGTAATGTGAAATATATCAATGAATAAGGATGAATTACGATATAAAATAGTGATGCATTTTGGATGTATCAACTCCCCCAAGCTTAGACCTCGCTTGTCCCCAAGCGAAAACTGAGCTCGGTAAACCCGTCCACAAGTTTAGAGAGTGAAGTGTCGATAAATAAAATACGGACAAGAAGCATCATGATCTTTTCACCAAACTCAAACATCCTAAACAGCAATCTCCATCTCATAAGGCCCTTATGAAAGAGTAATAACAATTATAATCAAAAGTAGGGCTAATGAAACTCATCAAATCATGGAAAACAAGTCCTTTGGTCAAGGGACAACTGAAAGCTTTTACCTTTGCTCTTTCTCTTTATATTTTGAAGAGAAAATTTGGAACTTTTTGAAAGAATAAGCTATTAGTCATGAAGTGCAAATGCTAACACAAAGGAAGATGTTTGCTTGGCAAATGCTTTTGCAAACAACTTACTTATCAAGAGATAATGTCAACAATGATATGGCATGCAAAACTTTCATGCAGCATTATATTGATGAATCTTCATCAGCATCAAGTGTCTGTTCTCTTTGGGAAAGGAGGAAGTAGGGAAAACTGACTCAACAAAAAAGTAAAGGAAAAAAGCCTTGTTAAATGCAAGCAGGGAAAACTCAAGTGCTATCCTTAGATCAAACAGAATGAAAACAAGTTTTGAGAGGTGCATGATTTGTCAACGAATGCTAATAGATAACTCAAGTTCTTCTCAGATTGGACAAGTTTCGAGGAACGGCTCCCAAACGGGGACGATCACATCCCCGCAATCTCTTTTGTTTATCACTGCCAAAGTTTTCTGATTTCTCATGAACAAAGCGTGAAGGAGGGTTTTGTATGTTGTATTATCTTTTGTGAGCTGGGCGCACTCATGCCAGTTCCTCCTCGTATTAGGGGTTTGCAGATTAGACATGCAATCCCGGGATAAAACTTGTCCAACTTAAGAAGGTCATGAATTAACTACTACTTCCTCATGAGCTAAAACAGGGGAACAAAACAGAAGATTTTGAACATCTAAGGATAACACAAAAATTCTATGCTTTAGGAGTGGTTGTAGAATACCACGAATAGGAAGGTATGGTGGACTCATATGGAAGGTACTGGTTTCAGGGTATGGATGTACAAGCAGAATTCCGCTTAGTACAGAGGTTTGGCTAGCAAAGGCTTGAGAGAATAGACAATTGATGATGACTTGGATGCAAAGCAATATAAAGCATAAACATTAAAATAAGCATAGCACATCAAGTTGTCTTCCTTGTCAACATAACACTACAAGCATAATAGCAAAGAGGGTTTGGCTAAGTCGCTACTTTGAGAAAAATAACATGCTTGTTGCTATGACCAAAGCTATGTTTGCCAAGATTAAATAAAGTTTTCAAAGCCATACCTGATATAAGGTCAATACTCCCCATAAGAATCATCATGAGGTCGATTGCGTGAAGAGAATACCGAGTGCAGCGAAGGGATCAATAAACTTCTTATTAATATTTCATCATAGACGACTCCACACTCACTGATACATAACTCTCCAAAAAGGAGTGATAGACCTCAAAGCAAACACCTATTTTATAAGATAACTTCCCTAGACTTGATACGACTCCACTTGACTCTAAAAGACATAGATAAATATAAAAATAGCGGGCACTCCCTCAAGCTTGGAACAAGCTAAGGGGATGCCATTACCCGAGGAGTTTTACTCCTCATCCTTGTTCTTGCCGGTCACGTACTCCTTGGCGAAGCGCTTCCGTGGCAGTTGTTCTCCAGTCTCAAAGGACATTCCCGTCTCCAAGATCCTGCACTCAGCACCCAAACCCATGCTCAGAAACTTTAGTTCATACTCACAGTTCTAGTTCAGCAGATCATAGATCTGTGCTTGGAGCCCATAAACTTTTTCTTCTACTGCGGCCAAACTTGACCACATCTCCTTCATCTCCTTCTTGTGGGAAGCCTCGATCTCGTTCATGATGTCAAAGTTAGCTTCCACACCACACTCCACCATCTTCTTGAACTTGAAGACCTCATGTTCCATCTCCTTCAGCCGCTCCTCGGTTCTCCCCTCCTTGACTGGTCCCTTCAGATCCTCCTTGTGGAGGTCACCATCCTCCACACGAAGGATCTGGGGGTGCTTCTTCACCTCAGCGAGGTAAGGGTTGATGACGTTGACGACGAACTTGTCCTTGGGGGAACTTGGGGGAGCCATGGCACCTAGGTCTAGCTGAAAACTTTCCTGGTAGAAACAGCTCGAAAAGAAAACACAGGAAATCGCGAGATACGTTGCCGAAACGATCCGGGCAAATATATAGCAAAAATTTCTTCGCAGAAAGGAAGGTAACAGTTCAAAGCGGAGTCGGAGACGGGCTCCGGGGTGCCCAGGCGGCCTCCCGGCGCGGCCAGGGGTGGGGCCGCGCCAGGGGGGCGCCTGGGCCCCTTAGAGCTGGTCTCCGGCTCCACTTAGGCCTCAAATTTTCTATATTTTGCAAAAACTCGTAATCTGGAACTTATATGGCGGTTTCGCGATGTTTCCTTACCGTAATACATACCTTTCCTTATTATGCTCCTGCTGGCGTCTGAAACAGGGCTGCAACATGTTCTTCATGAGATTTTGTTTACACCAAATCCACATCAACATTGACAGGATCTCCTGCTATGTAATGCTTAAGTCTTTGCCCATTCACCACTTGAGGTTTGGTGCCTACGAAATTGTTAATCTTGATTGCACCTGAGCGGTAGACTTCCTCAATATGAAATGGCCCTTCCCACCTGGAAAGTAGTTTACCTGGAGAAAACCTGAAACGGGATCTAAACAACAAAACTTTATCACCAACATTAAATTCACGTTTCAGAATCTTCCTATCATGCCACTTCTTTACCTTTTCCTTGAAAATTTTAGCGCTCTCGTAAGCTTCACTTATCCACTCATCTAGAGAAGTCAAGTTCATGAGACGCTTTTCACCGGCTAACTTCGGGTCAGCATTAAGCTCTCTAATAACCCAGAAAGCTTTGTGTTCTAATTCTAATGGCAGATGGAAAGCCTTTCCATAGACCATCTTATAGGGAGACATGCCCATGGGGTTTTTGTAAGCAGTTCTATATGCCCACAAAGCATCTCCTAACTTATTTGACCAATCCTTTCTAATTCTATTGACTGTCTACTGTAAGATCAACTTGATCTCTCTATTGGTGAGCTCAACTTGCCCACTAGTTTGAGGGTGGTACGGTGAAGCAATTCTATGATTGCCATCGTACTTGGCTAAAGATTTTCTAAAAGCCCCATGTGTAAAGTGCGAACCCCCATCAGTCATGAGGTACCTGGGTACTCCAAACCTAGGAAAAATTACATCCTTGAGCATTTTCAAAGATGTCTTGTGATCAACACTTTCAGTGGGGATTGCCTCTACCCACTTGGTTACATAATCAACAACAACTAAAATGTGAGTGTACTTGTGTGAGGAAGGAAACGGACCGATAAAATCAAAACCCCAGCAATCAAAAGGCTCAATCACTAGAGAGTAATTCATAGGCATCTCATTCCTCCTACTAATATTACCAACTATCTGACACTTATCACAGAATAAAACATAAATTCTAGCATCTTTAAAGAGAGTAGGCCAATAAAAACCTGATTGAAGAACCTTATGCGTGGTCCTCTCACCAGCATGATGTCCTCCATATGGACTATCGTGACATTGTTTGAGAATGTCCTTCTGTTCGTGTTCCGGTACGCATCTTCTCACGATCCCATCTGGACCTTCTTTGAAAAGATGTGGGTCATCCCAAAAGTAAAGCCTCAAATCATGAAAGAGCTTCTTCCTTTGCTGAAATGTTAAATCTGGAGGCAAAAAATTTGCAACGATAATGTTAGCATAATCTGCAAACCAAGGATCGGAGAGAGATTGTACTTTAACAACAGCTAGCTATTCGTCTGGGAAATTGTCGTTGACTGGAATGGGATCATGCGGTATATCTTCCATTCTTGAAAGATTATCCGCCACCGGATTGTCTACTCCTTTCCTATCGACAATCTGCAAATCAAATTCTTGAAGAAGGAGTACCCATCGGATGAGCCTTGGTTTGGCATCCTTCTTATCCATAAGATACTTAATGGCAGCATGGTCAGTATGAACAATAATCTTAGAATCAAAAATATACTGCCTAAACTTATCACAAGCAAACACTACTGCTAAGAATTCCTTCTCAGTAGTAGCATAATTCTTTTGAGCACTATCAAGGGTTTTGCTAGCATAATATATAACATTCAACTTCTTATCAACCCTTTGTCCTAAAACAGCTCCAACAGCAAAATCACTAGAATCACACATAATTTCAAAAGGTAAATTCCAATCAGGTGGTTGTACTATAGGAGCGGTTATTAAAGCTTTCTTAAGAACTTCAAAGGCTTCCTTACAATCTTCATCAAAAACAAAGGGAACATCCTTCTGGAGAAGATTAATGAGGGATCTCGAAGTCTTAGAAAAGTCTTTAATATATCTTCTATAGAAACCAGCATGACCGAGAAAACTACGAATACCTTTGATGTCCCTTGGATAGGGCATCCTTTCAATTTCTTCGATCTTGGCCCTGTCCACCTCAATTCCCCTCTCGGAAATCTTGTGGCCAAGAACAATTCCCTAATTGACCATAAAGTGGCACTTCTTCCAGTTAAGCACCAGATTTGTCTCCTCACATCTCTGCAAAACTTTATTAAGATTGTGGAGACAATGGTCAAAAGAGGTTCCATAGACGGAGAAATCGTCCATGAATACCTCCACAATTTCTTCACAAAATCCATGAAAGATAGCAGACATACACCTTTGAAAAGTAGCAGGGGCATTACATAAACCAAAAGGTATATGTCTGTAAGCATAAGTACCATAGGGACAAGTAAAAGTAGTCTTCTCTTGATCAGCAGTGTTAACATGAATTTGAGAGAAGCCAGAATAACCATCAAGATAACAAAAGTCAGTATTTTTGGATAACCTTTCAAGCATTTGGTCGATGAACGGCAACTGGTAGTGGTCCTTCCTGGTTGCCTTGTTCAGCTTCCTGTAATCAATACACATTCGAGATGCAATAATAATTCTCTGAGGTATTAGTTCATTCTTATCATTAGGAACCAGAGTTGTTCCTCCTTTCTTTGGAACAAAATGAACCGGGCTTACCCACTTGCTATCAGCTATAGGGTAGATAATACCTGCGGCTAGAAGCTTGAGAATCTCAGTCCTTACAACATCCATCATTTTAGGATTCAACCGTCGTTGATGATCAACAACTGGTTTAGCATCAGGTTCAAGGTTGATGGTATGTTGACAAATAGACGGACTAATCCCCTTAAGGTCATCAAGGGTATAGCCAATTGCACCTCGAATTTTGAGAAGTACTTCCAATAGACGCTCCTCTTCATACCCTGAAAGGTTAGAATTGATAATAATAGGATATACTTTCTTTTCATCTAAATAAGCATATTTGAGCGAATCGGGAAGAGGTTTAAGATCAAACACCGGATCTTCTTTTGGTTGCGACAAAATTCCCAAAGGCTCAACTGGAAGGTTGTGCTTTAGGATAGAAGGTTGTCTTAAGAATATTTCGTCTAGCTCATTCCTCTCCTGCATATGCAAATTATTCTCGTGGTCTTCCATATATTGCTGCAAAGGATTGTTAGGGGGAATAGCAATGGAAGCAATATCTTCAATAATCTTATCATTACTAGGCAAATCAGTACCACGAGGCTGCTTAGAGAACTTTGAAAAGTTAAATTCATATGGCTCACCATTGAATTCAACAGAAACTTTACCTTTCTTGCAATCTATTATAGCTCCACAGGTTCTGAGAAAAGGTCTACCGAAAATAATAGGACAAAAAATTTCCCTTACTGAACCAAGTACTAGAAAGTCGGTAGGATACTTTACCTTTCCGCATAAGACTTCAACGTCTCTCACAATTCCGATAGGAGAGATAGTTGCTATGTTTGCAAGATGAATAGTAACATCAACTTCTTCAAGTTCACAAGGTGAAATTTCACCCATGCTCTCCTGATAAAGTGAATACGGGATAGCACTAGCACTCGATCCCAAATCGCATAGCCCATAATAATTATGATCTCCTATTTTAACAGATACTACTGGAGTACCTGAAATTGGGCCCTTATTCTTGGCCGTGACAAGGTTAGTGGAAAAAGCACAAAAATTTATATTGGAATCTAAAGCATCATTAGTAATAAGATCCTTAACCAATGCAACTCGAGGATCGACCTTGATCTGGTCCTCAGGTTCATCAATTCTTCTCTCACTCTTATTCATTATGCCTGTCACAAAAGATTGCTCCCTTATTCTTACGGGAAAAGGGGGCTTTTCATATATAACTGCAGGCACAATAGGGTCAGCAACATGAATATCAATAGATAATTCTTTGAAGGGTTTATGATGCTGACTCTTCTTATTCTTAGAAGAGTCGATGTGAGAGGCAAAGTCATTACAAAAATCAATCATCAGATAGGAATCAAGACCTATCTTAGAGCAAAAGGCATTAAAGGAATCAGTTTTCACATAGCTCTCTATATAATCATGCTCATAATTTATAGTGGGTTCAATACCTTTATCTATTTCCCAATCTTCGATATTCTTCTGGATCCTTTCAAGAAGATCCCATCTTTATTCAACGCTTTTTGTCTGAAATACCCCACTAGAGGAGGCGTCCAACATCTCCTTATCCTGACGAGAAAGTCTAGCATAAAAATTTGTAAGTATAGTTTCCTTGGGGAGCTCACGAATAGGACATTTGAGCATCAGAGATTTCAATCTCCCCCAAGCTTGAGCGATGCTTTCTCCGTCAGGAGACCTAAAGTTATAGATATAATTCCTGTCCCGATGAATTTCATGAAGAGGATAAAACATGGTATAAAAGAGAGACATAAGCTCATGACAATCTAGCAAATGAGAGTTATCGAGAAGCTTATACCAATCTGAAGCTTTATCTATAAGCGATACGGAGAATAATTTCTTCATGACAAACTCCTTTGATACACCTGCAAGCTTAAATAGTGAACATAGTTGTGATAAATATAGCAAGTGTTCACTGGGATGTCTGTCTCCTGCATAACGATTAGCCAAAACACAATCGATAATACCAGCTGGTATTTTATAAGGCACAATTTCAGTAGGGGGAGGTACAACCACCACAGATGCGGCGTGTTTCCCCATAAGCAGCGATCCAATAGCTAAGTTTTCCATACGGACAAAGAACAACAATAACAAAATAAAAGCAACGATATAAAAAATTCCTTACCAGGTTCACTTACCAATAGCGCTATGCTCCCCGGCAACGGCGCCAGAAAACGTAGCTTGATGACCCTCAACGTAAAGCGATCTATTGTAGCGTTTTCGATAAGTAAGAGTGTCGAGCCCAACGAGGAGAAAAAGGTATTGATAGGTGATTTTGGACGAGGAATAACTGCAAGCACTGAAAGATAACTTTGTAGGGGTTTTCGATATAAGCAACGATAAGATAAAAAGCAAACAAAGTAAATAGTACTGAGGATCAGCAAGTGGCCCTATCCTTTTGTGCAAAGGACAAGCTTGGAAACTGAACTTATAAAGACTAAAGCGTTCTTGAGGACACATGGAGAGGTAGTCACGTGCTTTCGCCATACTCCGTATCGATAACAAGTGTTGTGCAGATAAGTGTTGAGTGGGTGGATCTATGCTAGCACATCTTCTAGACTAATATAAGTGCACTCTTATGATTAAACATCTTGCAAGCATCCGCAAATACAAGATGGAAATTAAGGCAAAGCCTAACCACAGCAATAAGATCAAGGATCCAGTATTCCCTTGTGCAAAAGTGTGCAAACTGGGGTTCAGGTTTTTGTCACTCCGGCAACCCACCGTAAGCATTCTTAATACACAATGTATTCCCCTAGGTCCTTAAGAAGGCGAAGTGTTGAGTGTTCGACTCACACAACACCACTAGGAAAATAACAACACAACTTAAATATCAAACAACACAAATTACTTCAACATCATATGACTACTAGCAACTAGACTTCTCCCATGTCCTCAAGAACTAAAGTAACTACTCACAAGACATAAAATAGATCATGATCAGAGGTGATAAATATATGATAAACAATCTGGACATAATGGTATTTCTCCAACAAAACTCAATAATATTCACCACAAGGTAGTAATCAACACCGGTAGAGTAGAGAGGATAGATAGTATGGATTACAACACAAGATGAACTTGTGAGGTGAGATTGGATGGTGGTGGAGATGGTGCTGATGTTGGGGATGATGTTGATGATGATCTCGATGATGCCCGTGACGATGGTGATGACGAGGGAGATGATCTCCCCTTCCGGGAGGTGATCTCCTCGGCGGAATCTGCCCGTCGGAGAGCCCTTTTCTTCTCTGTAGTTTTCCGCCACGGAGCGGCGGCAAAACTCCGTGAAAGCTTTCATACACTTATAGCTCTTGTGCATCCGCATTTTGCATGGCAATCCCTACTCCTCACACCATATCTATCATTTGGCTTTATCCCACCTATGATTGTCCTCATTGGTGTGAGCCTTTCTCACTTTTTGACTTCCTATCCCCCTCATTTATTCTATTTGCCATCCTAAGTGCCAACGTATCTTGCTCGCGCTCATCCATTGCATGAGTGCTCAAATTCAAAAGGGAGAGGACCATTTTGACTGGTACCTGACTACCGGTCTGGGGACGAGTCAAAATAAGATTCCAAAGGAACCATGTGTGAAATTTAGTAGATTGAGTTCTCAACAATTATTCAGTATCTTTATGCTCTAAACCTTCCCCACTCTTGGCATGGGGACCCCGACTGAGACATTCTATTCACGGACAGCAAGAGCTCAATTGTTTATATGTTCTTCATTGCTTGCTTAATATCAACTATAGACTATTTCTTTATATCACTTTGTCTTTGGCTTATGTATCTTTATTACATTAGATTGATTGCCTTTACTCCTAAGTAGCATGTCACATCAAAAATTATCTTTTTATCATTTACCTACTCGAGGACGAGCAGGAATTAAGCTTGGGATGCTGATACGTCTCAAACGTATCTATAATTTTTGCTCGTTCCATGCCCTTTTTGTGTCATTGCTACATCTTTTTGCCATGCTTTTGAATCATTTATTGGACTAACCTACTAATATAGAGCCCAGTGCCAGTTTCTGTCTGTTTTGTCTTTGCAATGCAGAAAAAAGTCAAAAAATGAAGTTGCTCCGAAAATTCCCAAAAAATTACCAAAAAAATATCTACATCGGAAGAGTCCACCAGCCGGAGGACGGAGCCAGGAGGTGGTCCCAGGCCCCCAGGCGCCCTCCCGGCGCGGCCATAACCGACCCGCGCGAGGTGGCCGCCTGGGCGATCTGGGCATCGCCTCAGATTGCCCCTTTGCCTATAAAATCTCCCGTGACGCAAAAACCCGACATATCCAACCCTTTTCTCCAAAAGTGCTCCCGATCTCCGCCGCCATCGAAACCTAGCTTCGGGGGTCACCAGGATCCTGCTCCGGCACCCTGCCGGAGAGGGAAATTCCCCCGGGGCCATCTTCATCAACTCTTCTTCACCCCATGATGGATCGTGAGTAGTTCCTCCTTGGACTACAGGTTCTTGGCAGTAGCTTGTTGGTATCTTGATACGTCCAAAACGTATCTATAATTTCTACTTGCTCCATGCCTCTTTTGTGTGATATTGCTATGTTATTGATGAACTTCCATACACATTTGATCATATTTGGACTAACTTATTAACTCAGTGCACCCCAGTGCCAGTTCCTGTTTCATGCTGTTTTTCTATTTCAGGTTTCCCCCATATTAAAAGTGCTCCAAAAATTCGGGAAAAATCCAATAAAAATCAGCGCTTCGGAAGCTTCGGGAATCACCGAGAGGGGGGGGGCAGAGGGGACCCACCAGGGCCCCAGGCACCCTCCCGGAGCGCCCTAGGGTGGGGCCGCGCCAGGGGGCCGCCTGGACCCCTGGTGGCCCCCCTGGCTGCCCCCCTTCGCACATATATTCTCCGTGACGCGAAACCCCCGAAGGAGGAATCCTTTTTCGCGATCTCTCCTCTTTTCTGCCGTCGCCGCGCTTCCAAGATCGGGAGCACCAGGATACCTCTTCCCGGCACCCTGCCGGAGGGAGGAACCACCTCCGTGAGCTTCTCCACCACCATGGATGCTTCCCGGATGAACCGTGAGTAGTCCACCTTGGACCATGGGTCTATGATCAGTAGCTATGTGATATTATCCTCCCCTCTTTGTTCTTCATGGATTAGACCTCGTGAGCTGCCATACATGATCGAGGCGCATATGTAATCTTTCTGCTGCGGCTATGTTGAGTTTGCTGGGATCCGATGGATTATGAGACTATGTTCAGATTGTGTTTGAGTAATATATTTGATTCTCCTCTTTTATATTTATGTTCTTGAGTAATTCTTGCATGTTCTCCGTTGCTGTTTATTGCTTTGGCCAAGTAGTAGGTAGTGACTCCAAGAGGGAGCGTTATGCATGATTGTGGGTTCATGCCCCTGATGACTAGCTTAAGTGACAGAAACATGAGTCTAGGGGATGTGCTGTTGCCACAAGGGAGAAAACAACTATGCTTGTACTTGCGGGTGCAAGGATTGTTTACTTTACGCAAAGTTCTTTAATGCAGTTGTATGTTGCTTTGAGTTTACACTTTGGGTCGGATTCGCAACTTAATACCAGCGAGATGTTCTGGATAGATATCTCAAGGTGGATGATTAGTAGGTAGATGCAGATGGATTTCGGTCTACTTGTCTTGGCGTACCGCCCAAGCTTTTGAGTCTCTTCCTTTCTTTGTAGCATAGTTAGCATTGGTTTGCGCACATAATCCTGTCAATTTCCCAGGTGTAATTTGTTTACCTTGCATGGCTATTTTATCGTCTTTTGGGAGAGAGACATCACTAGTGAACATCATGGGACCCCGGTCCATATTTCCACCACTGTTTACTGCTTTATTTACTTTTCAGTTGCTATCACTATCATTATTATCCCGTGCGTTTGATCCTTTCTAAACAACAAGGCCGGAGGAATTGAAAACTCCTCTGTACTCGTTGGGAGCAAAGTTATTTGTTGTGTGTGCAGGTCCAGGTGAAGTTAGCAACCTCGGTTGTGAACGGCGCCATTGTTCACTTTACCACCTTCTTGTATCTGTTGGAGTCCTAGTGGTTCGATACTCAACCTTAGCATCTTTGCTAAGGGAAATTGCCGCTATCTACATCTCAACCTTCCACTTTGGGTAACCAACGAGGGGGCGAGAAATCGTACCATCAAAAGCAATTTCTGGCGCCGTTTCCGGGGACTCCGCACTTCAAGATAGGGGAGTTGCACACTATCTTTTATATTTGCTTTTTAGTCTTGTTTGTTTACCTTTCAGTTTTTATCTTTGTGTCCTTTATCAAAAAACCCAAAATATAGTATGTCTTGTTCCTTACTTTCCAATCAATGTCTGACTTCTTTGAAACTAGATCTTATTGGCATGGAGGATTCACCGAGGATCAACAAAAGTGGTACAAGGAACACCGCTTGTCTCAAAAGGGGATACACTTATGGAAAAAAATACACCAGTTGTATGAGTATGCTAGTAACTTGTGCTCAATATATAATATATCTTTCTGCAGGGATGAATCTTGTTGCTTTATGAGGCACAAACACCTTTCTTTCCAATGTTAGTACAATGATGATGAAACCTTAGCTTCTTATGCTAAGGGAAACTATGATTTTTATGATGCAGAGCCAATAGAAGAATTTGTTGCTTATAAGGGTGCCTATGAAATTACTTATCTTCTTAGAAATATTAATGATGCCCCTTACAAATCTGAGAGTCTTGCTATACTTAACTATTGTTTGGAAAATTATGATTCAAATTATTATATTACTGATCATCTTGAGAGAATCTCTCCCCCAAAGGAAGAGACTAATGTTTTGAAAGACTCTATGAAAGAAGAAATTGATGAAACCGAAAGCTCCTTGGATGAAAAAGAGGAGAAGAGTGAAGAACAAAAGGAGGAAGAATGGAGCCATCCATGTCTACCTTCTAATGAGAGTAACTCTTTGAATCTTACCTTATATGAGTGTTATGATCCTATGGATTCTTTTGAAATATCCCTTTTTGATGAAGTTGATGCCTTCTATGCTTATGGCCATGATGCCAATATGGATTATGCTTGCGATGATGAACTTGCTATATTTCCTCATGTTAAGCATGCAATTTTTGCTATTGCACCCACACTTGATTGTCCTATTGTATTTTTTAAATCTCAAACTCATATTCCGGAGAATTGTGCTCTTATCAAGGCTCAATGTGATGAGTTGCATTTATCCTATGATCTTAAAGACCGTGTTGAAAACTATACACGTGTGCTTGTAGTCCATGAACAATATGATTTATGTGATAGTTATATTCTTGATGTTGTTCATGATGCTACTGAAAATTACTTTGAGAGAGGAAAGTTTGGCTGTAGAAACTTACATGTTACAAAAACACCTCTCTTTTTGTTGAAAGTTTTTAAGTTGTTCCTGTTCCACCTTCCTATGCATGTCACTTTTTGCTTATTAGATTTATTTTCTTATAAGACGCCTATGCATAGGAAGTGGGTTAGGCTTAAATGTGTCTCATATTTGCTTCTTGATGCTCTCTTTTGCTCCAAATTCTTATTCTTATGTGAGCATCTTTTATAATCATTATGCCTAGCTAATGGATTTAAGGAAGCGCTTTCGGGAGGCAGCCCACAAAAAAATTAGGATTTCCTTTTTGTTTTTCTTCTGTTTTTAGTGGTCTTGATGATTGTTACTACTGTAGCAACATCATTGTATCTTTACTTTTCAAGATTTGTGCCAATTATAGCCTCATATGACAAGGGAAGTGAAGGTTGTGACAGGCTTTCCAGAAAACAGATTCTGTCCTCGCGACGGGAAAAATCACAGAAAAATCCTAGTTCATCTGTTTGAGCTGAATTGTTTACACAGCGTGCTCTATAAAATTACGGAACTTTCGTAAGTTATGAGTTTTTTGATTTGAGTTGCAGAAGTATTCCTAAAAAATTCTTTACTACCTGCTGGTCTGTTTTTCACAGATTCTGTCCTCTTTTGCCTTTTCTTCGTTTTGCAAACCTTAAGCTTGCTTTTTCTTTCCAATTTTTTTTTGGAAATCTTGAGAAACAGTAGCTCTTCAATAATATCCTTATTCCCAGTAGAGGAAAAATTATTTTATTATGGGTACTAACCTCGCTAATTAGATTATAATGAGTTATGTATGAAGGGAGTTTTAAAGTGTGCGAGGGAAGTTGATAAAAGAAGATTCAGGAGTGTCAAGCGCTCAAGCTTGGGGATGCCCCCATTCACCCCCAAGAAATATTCAAGGAGACTCAAGCGTCTCAGCTTGGGGATGACCCCGTGCATCCCCTTCTCCATCAACAATTATCAGTTCGTCTTTCGTTTCACTATATTTTTATCACTTCATGCGTTATGTGCTATGCTTGGAGCGTCTCGCTCTTAGGTTTTATTTTTAGTTTTCTTTAGCTTTGCTTGCTGTTCATAACAAGTTAGAACCCATATTTCTTTGTGTGGGAGAGAAACACGCTCCACTTTCAAAATCTAGAACACAACATAGGATTCTTCATGCTTATCTTTGTTGTGTGTGTTCTTTATCTTTTCCATAGCTACCGCCATGTTTAGCTCTTAGTTTTCATGCTTATCTTTTTAAAGAGCTTTTGTTTAGTTTGTTGATGGAACTCTCTTGAGTTTTCATGTTTATCTTGTTTAGAGAGTTTGCCTGTTGCACTGAGTCTTGTGTCTTGACTAGAAGTAGGTAATTGAGGTTGCTATTCTTTTGTAGTAGTAACTTGCAATAGTTTTGAGGTATTGCTTTGAGTAATGTTTGGACTTTTGGTGTCAAGAGCTTTAGCCTATTAGTGATAGATGTCGTATTTTGGGAAATTCGTGTTTATTTTCAAAACTTACAAAATTAGTTGAGAACTTTAGCTACTAGATGGATCACTAATCTTTGGAGGGATCGAATATTAGAGTACACTCACGTACCATGAGTCGAGGATGCGCAAGGATAACCAAAACCCCATACACTCCTCCTCGGGGTACTTGTCTCTTTGTGAAACCTCCATATTATATTGAGAGTTACCGATAATAAGTGCATGAGTTCTTTGGACTAATGTGAGTACTCGAAAGTTGACACTTCCACCTTCCCATATTTTTCTAGCCTCTCCTGTGCCGTGCATTGCTTTCTTCTCACTCCGAGAGTTGGCGTCCACCTTCTCCGGTACATACAAACCCTTGGCATGATACGCTCTGTCATCATAAAACCCCTTATATCCTTCCTCAAAACAGCCACCGTACCTACCTATCAAGGAATTTCCATAGCCTTTCCGAGATACATTGCCATGCAACATCCACCTTCTCATGACTTGATCTTCATGTCATACATGCTACTTGCTTGATCGATGAGCCGCATGCTAGTTGGGCCTTGCCATAATCATTGCTACATGACGCGCTAGTATCATTGCATATCCCGCTACACTGGCAGAGGCATACATTTGCATACTTCATGATAGTTACATCTTCTTTATGATTTGAGTACCTTGTAAAGTGTGAAAGATCTTTTATACTTTTTGTAATATATAGAGTGTTGCCCCTAAAGTGAGGAAAAGATCCCAAAAGTGGACAAATTAAAAGATCCCAAAGAGGACAAATGAGAGAAATATAAAGAGCCATTTAGGCCACCAAAAAAACAAAAAAATAGAAAAAAAGAGAAAAAGAAATAAAAAGAGAGAAGGGGGCACACTACTATTCCTTTTGAGAGATCCACACTCGTACTCCATCTTATATCTTGTACTCCATAGAGATTATCATTCATGCATATAGCTATGTGGGGACCTTCACACTATAGAACTTGGCTTGTATATTCCAATGATGAGCCTCCTCAAATGAGCTCTAGGACTTCTTGATCAAACAAGTTGGATGCACCCCCCACTAGTTCCATTAGAGAGCTTACCTTAGCTCATATGTGCATCCGTTGCATGGCAATCCCTACTCCTCACATCATATCTATCATTTGGCTTTCTCTCGCCTATGATTGTCCTCATTGATGTGAGCCTTTCACACATTTTTGTCTTCCTCCTCCACCATATTCTCTCTTTGCCATCCTAAGTGTCAACTTTCTTGCTTACGCTCATCCATTGCATGAGTGCTCAAAATGTCGAAAAGGAGTGGATCATTTTGACTTGTACCTGGCTAGTGGTCTGGGGATGAGTCAAGTGTGAAACTTTAGTAGATTGAGTTCTCAACACAAAAATACCTTTTCTCGTATATCCCTATCCCCTTTCTTGCACGCAAACACCATTTGGAGACATTCGAGTCACGGACCTTTATGTTCTTATGTTGCTTGTTTCAATGCTAAATATAGACTCTTGCCTGTTATTAATTGAATTGAATTACATGCCTTGATTGCTTTAATTAAAAGTTCTTATATGGTTGTTAGCATGTCACCACAGAAATTATGCTTGGGGGTGTTGATACGTCCAAAACGTATCTATAATTTCTGCTTGCTCCATGCATGTTTTGTGTGATATTTCTATGATCTAGATACACTTTCATACACTTTTGATCATATTTGGACTAACCTATTAACTCAGTGCACCACAGTGCCAGTTCATGTTTTCTGCTGTTTTTCTATTTCAGTTTTCCCCCATATAAAAAGTGCTCCAAAAATTCGGGAAAATCAGATAAAAAATCAGCGCAGAAGAACCTTCCAGAAGGACCTGAGTGGGGCCAGAGGGCCACCACCAGGGGCCTAGGCGCCTTGGTAGCGCGCCCTAGCGGCTGGCCGCGCCATGGGGGCGCCTGGACCCCTGGTGGCCCCCCTGGCTGCCCCCCTTCGCCTATATATTCTCCGTGACAAGAAACCCTCAGAAGAGAACCCTTTTTCGCGATCTCGCCTCTGTTCCGCCGCCGCCACGCTTTCGAGATCGGGAGCACCAGCAGACCTCTTCCCGGCACCCTGTCGGAGGGAGGGCCGACCTCCGGGAGTCTCCTCTCCACCATGGACGCTTCCCGGATGTGTCGTGAGTAGTTTCCTTTGGACCATGGGTCCGTGATCAGTAGCTATGTGATGTTCTCCTCCCCTCTTTGTTCTTCATGGTTTAGACCTCGTGAGCTTCCCTACATGATCGAGGCACTTTTGTAATCTTTCTGCTGTTGCTATGCTGAGTTTGATGGGATCTAATGGATTATGAGATTATGTTCAGATTGTGATAGAGTAATATATTTGGTTCTTATCTTAAGTAATTCTTGCATGTTCTCCGTTGTTGTTTATTGCTTTGGCCAAGTAGTAGGTAGTGACCCCAAGAGGGAACGTTATGCTCGATTGTGGGTTCATGCCCCCTGATGACACGCTTGAGTGACAGAAACATGAGTCTAGGGGATGTGCTGTTGCCACAAGGGGGAAAACAACGGTGCTTGTAACCGCGGTTACAAGGATTATTTACTTTACACAAAGTGCTTTTTAATGCAGTTGTCTGTTGCTTTGGGTTTACACTTTGGGTGGGGCTCGAAACTTAATACCAGCGAGATGTTCTGGATAGATATCTCAAGGTGGATGATTAGTAGTAGATGCAGTTGGATTTCGGTCTACTTATTTTGGCGTTCTGCCCATGCTTTTGATCCTCTTCCTTTCTTTTGTAGCATAGTTAGCATTGCGGTGCGTTCATAATCCTGTCAATTGCCCTTCTGTAATTTGTTCACCTCGCATAGCAGTTTTATCGTCTTTTGGGAGAGAGACATCACTAGTGAACATCACGTATCCCGGTCCATATCCTCATTACTGTTTCCACACTCATTTACTTTTCTGCTTTTACTTTCAGTTGCTATAATTATCCCTTGTGTTTGATCCTTTGTGAACAACAAGACCGGAGAAATTGACAACCTCTCTGAACTTCGTTGGGAACAAAGTTATTTGTGTCTGTGTGCAGGTCCGCATCAGTTGCGCCGCTGACACCTACTTATCATCTCCGGAGTCCTACTGGAGACAAACCTTGGTATCTTTACTGAGCGAAATTTTCTGCTGTGCTACATCACACCTTCTTCTTGGGGTTTACCAACGAAGGGCGAGAAATCATCATCACCTCGCACGCAAGCAAAGAATTTCTAGCGCCGTTGCCGGGGACTCCGAGTGCTAAGATAGGGGAGTTGCACACTACCCTTTACCTTTGTTTTTTAGTCTTGTTAGTTTACCTTTCAGTTTTTTACTTTTGTGTCTTTTATCAAAAATATCAAAAATACATGTTACCTTGCTTGTTGATGCTATCTTTACCATGGGTGTTGAACCACCCAAATATGGTAGAATGGACATGTTTCACTTGGCTCGTCTTCGATCAATTTGTGCTTGCGCTAAAAACCCAACCGACTTGGTTGAGGGAAAATCATTGGATGAACATGCTCATTATACACTGCACCACCTATCTTAGAAAGGGAAACACTTATGGGACCAAATACATGTTTCTTATTGCCATGCTAAACTTTTGTGCCACATTTATGATTTTACTTGCTGTTCTATTATAGATCATAAACACCTTCCTTTCCAACATGAGTTTAATGAAAATGAGATATTATCTTCTTATGCTAAAGGTGTTTATGATTACTTTGATGTTGAAAAGATTGAAGAGTTTGTTGCTTTTAAAGGTGCCTATGAGATTGCTTCTTTAATTGAAAAGTATCACGATACTATTTTCGAGTCTGGAAACTTTTCTGTTCTTGCTTATTGCTTTGAGAATTATACTTCCAATGCTTATATTGAGGATTTTAAAAATAGAATGCTTGCTGCCCAAGAAGAGGCTAATGATTGCTATGAAGAGGAATCTTATGATTCCGAGGACTCACTTGATACTTCCCTTTCTGATGATTTTGATACTTGCTTTGTTGATGGCCATGATGCCACTATTGATGATGCCTACAAAGATGAACTTGCTATAGTTCCTTATGTTAAGCATAAAATTATTGCTGTTGCACCCACACTTGATTGCCCTATTATCTTTTTGAAATCTCCAACTATTCCGGAGAATTTTGCTCTTATCAAGACTCAATGTGATGGGTTGCATCTATCTTATCATCCTAAAAACCGTGTTGAAAACAATACACGTGTGCTTGTAGGTCATGAACAACATGATTTATGTGATAGTTATATTCTTGATGTTGTTCATGATGCTACTGAAAATTACTTTGAGAGAGGAAAGTTTGGTTGTAGAAACTTCCATGTTACAAAAACACCTCTCTTCATGTTGAAAATTTTGAAGTTGTTCTTGTTCTACCTTCCTATGCATGTCACTTTGTGCTTCTTTGATTTATTTTTTTACAAGATGAATATGCATAGGAAGTGGGTTAGGATTAAATGTGTTTCACATTTGCTTCTTGATGCTCTCTTTTGCTTCAATTCTTATTCTCTTGTGAGCATCTTTCATAATCTTTAAGCCTAGCTAATGGCTCTAAAGAAGCGCTTTCGGGAGGCAGCCCGCAACGAATTTAGGTTTTTCTTTTTGCTTTTGTTGTGTCTTGATGTTTGTTACTACTGTAGCAACATCATTGTATCTTTATTTTTTCAGCTTTGTGCCAAGTTATAGCCTCTTATGATAAGGGAAGCAAAAGTTGTGACATGCTGTCCAGAAAACAGATTCTGTCCATGGATAGAAAAATTCGACTACAATCACCAGATCATCTTTTTGATCTGAATTTTTTTGACAGCGTGCTCTACACAATTTTGAAACTTCGTATGTTCTGAGTTTTTTGATTTGAGTTGCAGAAGTTCCCCGAAAAAATTCTCTACTACCTGCTGTTCTGTTTTTCACAGATTCTGCCACGTTTTGCCTCTCTTCACTTTTGCAAACCTTAAGCTTGCTTTTTCTTTGCAAAAAATTTTTGGAACTCTTGAGAAACAGTAGCTATTCAAGAATATCTTTATATCCAGTGGGGAAAAATTATTTTATTAAGGGTACTAACCTCTCTAATCAGCTTATGATGAGTTATGTATGAAGGGAGTTTTCAAGTGTGCGATGGAAGATGATGAAAGAAGATCCAGGAGTGTCAAGCGCTCAAGCTTGGGGATGCCCCATGCATCCCCAATAAATATTCAAGGAGACTCAAGCGTCTAAGCTTGGGGATGCCCCCGTGCATCCCCTTCTCCATCAACAATCATCAGTTCGTCCTTCGTCTCACTATATTTTAATCACTTCATGCGTTATGTGTTATGCTTGGAGCGTCTCGCTCTTAGGTTTTATTTTTCTTTAGTTTTTCTTGCTGGTCATAACAAGTTAGACCCCATCTTACTTTGTGTGGGAGAGAAACACGCTCCACTCCAATCTAGAACACATCATAGGATTTTTCCTGCTTATCTTTTTGCTGTTGTGTGTTCTTTATCTTTTCGTAGCTGCTGCCATGTTTAGTTTTAGTCTTAGTCTGTCTTTAGCAAGAGCCTTGGATTTTTTTTAGATTGTTGCTGGAACTCTCTTTAGTTTTCATGTTTATCTTGTTAAGAGAGTTGGTTGTTGCACTGAGTTGTGTTTTGTCTTGGAAGTAGGTAATTGAGGTTGCTATTTAATTTTAGTAGTAACTTGCAATGGTTTTGAGGTATTGATGTGAGTAATGTTTGAACTTTTGGTGTCAAGAGCTTTAGCCTATTAGTGATAGGTGTCGTATTTTGGGCAATCCGTGTGTATTTTCAAAACCTACAAAAACTAGTTGAGAACTCTAACTACTAGATGGATCACTAATCTTTGGAGGAATCGAATATTAGAGTACACTTACGTACCATGAGTCGAGGATGCGCAAGGATAACCAAACCCCCCATACACTCCTCCTCGGGGTACTTGTCTCTTTGTGAACCTCCTTATTAGATTGAGAGTTACCGATAATAAGTGCATGAGTTCTTCGGACTAATGTAAGTATTGAAAGTTGACACTTCCACCTTACCATAGTTTTCTAGCCTCTCCCATGCCGTGCATTGCCTTCTTCTCACTCCGAGAGTTGGTGTCCACCTTCGCCGGTACATCCAAACCCTTGGCATGATACGCTCTGTCATCATAAGCCTCCTTATATCTTTCCTCAAAACAGCCACCATACCTACCTATCAAGGCATTTCCATAGCCTTTCCGAGATATATTGCCATGCAACTTCCACCTCTTCATGACTTGATCTTCATGTAATACATGTTCCTGCTACACTAGCAGCGACATACATTGCAGACATCATGATAGTTACATCTTCTTTATGATTTTGAGTACCTTGTAAAGTGTGAAAGATCTCCTATACGTTCTTGTAAAATAGATTGTTGCCCTTAAGTGAGGAAAAGATCCCAAAGTGGACACAATAAAAGATCCCAAAGAGGACAAATGAGAGTTAAATAGAAAGAGACACTAAGGCCAAAAAAAATAGAAAAAAAATAGAAAAAAGAAATAAAAAGAGAGAAAGGGGCAACACTACTATCCTTTTGAGAGATCCACACTAGTACTCCCTCTATATCCTTGTACTCCATAGAGATGATCATTATGCATATAGCTATGTGGGGACCTTCACACTATAGAACTTGTCTTGCATATTCCAAAGATGAGCCTCCTCAAACGAGCTCTAGGTCTTTATGAGCGAGCAAGTTAGATGCACCCCCACTAGTTCCATTGGAGAGCTTTCTAGCTCTTATGTGCATCCGTTGCATGGCAATCCCTACTCCTCACATCATATCTATCATTTGGCATCTCTTTCCTATGATTGTCCTCGTTGATGTGAGCCTTTCTTTTCCTTTTTGTCTTCCTTCTCCGTACTTCTCTCTTTGCCATCCTAAGTGTCAACTCTCGTGCTTACGCTCATCCATTGCATGAGTGCTCAAAATATTGAAAAAGGAGTGGATCAAATTGACTTGTACCTGGCTAGTGGTCTGGGGATGACTCAAGATAAGATTCCAGAAAAATGCCAAGTGTGAAACTTTAGTAGATTGAGTTCTCAACAAATAAATATTTTTATCGTATTCCCTATCCCCCTTCTTGCACGCAAACACCATTTGGAGACATTCGAGTCACGGACAGCGAGAGCTCTTGCACCTAATGTTCTTTTGTTACTTGTTTCAATGCTAATATAGACTCTTGCATGTTATGACTTGAATTGAATCTCTAACCTTGATTGCTTTACTTTTTAAAGTTCTTATATGGTTGCTAGCATGTCACCATAGAAATTATGCTGTTATCATTTACCTACTCGAGGACGAGCAGGATTTAAGCTTGGGGATGTTGATACGTCCAAAACGTATCTATAATTTCTGCTTGCTCCATGCATGTTTTGTGTGATATTGCTATGATCTAGATACACTTTCATACACTTTTGATCATATTTGGACTAACCTATTAACTCAGAGCACCACAGTGCCAGTTCCTATTTTCTGCTGTTTTTCTATTTCAGTTTTCCCCCATATAAAAAGTGCTCCAAAAATTCGGGAAAAATCAGATAAAAAATCAGCGCAGAAGAACCTTCCGGAAGGACCTGAGTGGGGCCAGAGGGCCACCACCAGGGGCCCAGGCGCCCTGGTGGCGCGCCCTAGGGGCTGGCCGTGCCAGGGGGGCGCCTGGACCCCTGGTGGCCCCCCTGGCTTCCCCCCTTCGCATATATATTCTCCGTGACGAGAAACCCTCAGAAGAGAACCCTTTTTCGCGATTTCGCCTCTGTTCCGCCGCCGCCGCGCTTCCGAGATCGGGAGCACCAGCAGACCTCTTCCCGGCACCCTGCTGGAGGGAGGGCCGACCTCCGGGAGTCTCCTCTCCACCATGGACGCTTCCCGGATGTGCCGTGAGTAGTTTCCTTTGGACCATGGGTCCGTGATCAGTAGCTATGTGATGTTCTCCTCCCCTCTTTGTTCTTCATTGTTTAGACCTCGTGAGCTGCCCTACATGATCGAGGCTCTTTTGTAATCTTTCTGCTGTTGCTATGCTGAGTTTGATGGGATCTGATGGATTATGAGATTATGTTTAGATTGTGATAGAGTAATATATTTGGTTCTTATCTTTTATATTTTTGTTCTTAAGTAATTCTTGCATGTTCTCCGTTGCTGTTTATTGCTTTGGCCAAGTAGTAGGTAGTGACCCCAAGAGGGAACGTTATGCTCGATTGTGGGTTCATGCCCCCTGATGACACGCTTGAGTGACAGAAACATGAGTCTAGGGGATGTGCTGTTGCCACAAGGGGGAAAACAACGGTGCTTGTAACCGCGGTTACAAGGATTGTTTACTTTACGCAAAGTGATTTTTAATGCAGTTGTCTGTTGCTTTGGGTTTACACTTTGGGCGGGGCTCGCAACTTAATACCAGCGAGATGTTCTGGATAGATATCTCAAGGTGGATGATTGGTAGTAGATGCAGTTGGATTTCGGTCTACTTATTTTGGCGTTCTGCCCATGCTTTTGAGCCTCTTCCTTTCTTTTGTAGCATAGTTAGCATTGCGGTGCGTTCATAATCCTGTCAATTTCCCTTCTGTAATTTGTTCACCTCGCATAGAAGTTTTATCGTCTTTAGGGAGAGAGACATCACTAGTGAACATCACGTATCCCGGTCCATATCCTCATTACTGTTTCCACACTCATTTACTTTTCTGCTTTTACTTTAAGTTGTTATCATTATCCCTTGTGTTTGATCCTTTGTGAACAACAAGACCGGAGAGATTGACAACCTCTCTGAACTTCGTTGCGAACAAATTATTTGTGCTGTGTGCAGGTCCGCGTCAGTTGCGCCGCTGACACCTACTTATCATCTCCGGAGTCCTACTGGAGACAAACCTTGGTATCTTTACTGAGGGAAATTTTCTGCTGTGCTACATCACACCTTCCTCTTGGGGTTTACCAACGAAGGGCGAGAAATCATCATCACCTCGCACACAAGCAGGTGTTGATACGTCCAAAACGTATCTATAATTTCTGCTTGCTCCATGCCTCTTTTGTTTGATATTGCTATGTTATTGATGAACTTCAGTACACTTTTGATCATATTTGGACTAACTTATTAACTTAGTGCACCCTAGTGCCAGTTCCTCTTTTCTGCTGTTTTTCTATTTAAGGTTTCCCCCATATTAAAAGTGCTCCAAAAATTTGGGAAAAATCCAATAAAAATCAGCGCTTCGGAAGCTTCGGGAATCACTGAGGGGGCCAGAGGGGACCCACCAGGGCCCCAGGCGCCCTCCCGGCGTGCCCTAGGGTGGGGCCGTGCCAGGTGGTCGCCTGGAACCCTGGTGGGCCCCCTGGCTACCCCCCTTCGCCTATATATTCTCCGTGACGCGAAACCCCTGAAGGAGGAACCCTTTTTGACCATCGCTCCTCTGTTCCGCCACCGCCGCGCTTCCAAGATCGGGAGCACCAGGAGACCTCTTCCCGGCACCTTGCCGGAAGGAGGAACCACCTCCGGGAGCTTCTCCACCACCATGGATGCTTCCCGGATGAACCATGAGTAGTCCACCTTGGACTATGGGTCTATGATCAATAGCTATGTGATGTTCTCCTCCCCTCTTTGTTCTTCATGGATTAGACCTCGTGAGCTGCCCTACATGATCGAGGCACATATGTAATCTTTTTGCTGCGGCTATGTTGAGTTTGCTGGGATCCAATGGATTATGAGACTATGTTCAGATTGTGTTTGAGTAATATATTTGATTCTCCACTTTTATATTTATGTTCTTGAGTAATTCTTGCATGTTCTCCGTTGTTGTTTATTGCTTTGGCCAAGTAGTAGGTAGTGACTCCAAGAGGGAGCATTATGCATGATTATGGGTTCATGCCCCCCGATGACTAGCTTGAGTGATAGAAACATGAGTCTAGGGGATGTGTTGTTGCCACAAGGGAGAAAACAACGGTGCTTGTACTTGCGGGTGCAAGGATTGTTTACTTTACGCAAAGTTCTTTAATGCAGTTGTCTTTTGCTTTGAGTTTACACTTTGGGTGGGATTCGCAACTTAATACCAGCGAGATTTTCTGGATAGATATCTCAAGGTGGATGATTAGTAGGTAGATGCAGATGGATTTTGGTCTACTTGTCTTAGCGTCCCGCCCAAGCTTGTGAGCCTCTTCCTTTCTTTATAGCATAGTTAGCATTGGTTTGCGCACATAATCCTGTCAATTGCCCAGCTGTAATTTGTTTACCTCACACGGCTATTTTATCGTCTTTTGGGAGAGAGACATCACTAGTGAACATCATAGGACCCGGGTCCATATTTCCAATACTGTTTACACCCACTATTTATTTATTGCTTTATTTACTTTTCCGTTGCTATCACTATCATTATTATCCCGTGTGTTTGATCCTTTGTAAACAACAAGGCCGGAGGAATTGACAACTCCTCTGTACTCGTTGGGAGCAAAGTTATTTGCTGTGTGTGCAGGTCCAGGTGAACTTAGCAACCTCGGTTGTGAACGGCGTCATTGTTCACTTTACCACCTTCTTGTATCTGTTGGAGTCCTACTGGTTCGATACTCAATCGTAGCATCTTCGCTAAGGGAAATTGCCGCTATCTACATCTCAACCTTCCACTTTGGGTAACCAACTTGGGGGCGAGAAATTGTACCATCATATCTTCTCCCCCCGTATCTTCAATACAAAGTTCTCATGAGCTGCCCTACATGATTGAGATACATATAATGTAATTGGTGTTGTGTTTGTTGGGATCCGATGAATTGTTACCTTGTTCAATCCTAAGAGATTTATGAATTATTGTTGCTGCAGTTTTGTTGTCCTTAATGCTTGTTACTAGTGCACGAGTAGGATGATTTCAGATCTGAGCACGTTATGGTTGCATGATTATAATTGTTGTTCTAGATCTTATCTACGGTTGTTTGCACCTATTATAGTATGGAACCGGCGATCCCAATGGTGACAGCTGATACGTCCAAAACGTATCTATAATTTCTGCTTGCTCCATGCCTCTTTTGTGTGATATTGATATGTTATTGATGAACTTCCATACACTTTTGATCATATTTGGACTAACTTATTAACTCAGTGCACCCCAGTGCCAGTTCCTGTTTTCTGCTGTTTTTCTATTTCAGGTTTCCCCCATATTAAAAGTGCTCCAAAAATTCGGGAAAATCAGATAAAAATTCAGCATTCCGGAAGCTTCCGGATTCACCAAAGAAGGGCCAGAGGGGCCCCACCTGGTGCCCAGGCGGCCACCCCGCGCGGCCTAGGGCTTGGCCGCGCCGGGAGGGCACGTGGGCGACTGGTGGACCCCCCGGTGCCCCCTTTGGCCCTTATTTTTACTCGCGTCGCGAAAACCCTGATTCCAGATCCGTTTTCTCCATAAGCAATTCCGATCTCTGCCGCCATCGCCGACCAGCTTCGGGGGACCAGAATTCCTGTGCCGGCACCCTGCCGGGACGGGGAAGTGCCCCCGGATTCATCTCCATCGACGTTCCTTCCTCCCTCCATGATGCGGGAGTAGTTCCTCCTCGGGGCTGAGGTTTCTACCAGTAGCTATGTGGTCTTCTCTCTCTCCCATGATGTGATCTTGATTGTGATCATAGGCTATGTTAATCTAGGATGATCCCATGATGTTTCCCCTTCTTCTATGTATTGGATTGGTGTGCTCACTTGATCTTATCTAGTATAATCCCCGAGACCATGGTGACAGCGGTCTATTGGACATGGGTTAGAAGAATATTTTCATGAGTGATTTCCTCTTTTGTGTCTGGATTGAAGATTGAGAGTCTCTTGGTGCTTGTCTTTGACTATCCTTTAGATATGTTGTGGTGATTGTGGTACTCTCTTTGGATGGCCGCGGTGACATTGGGAAATCCATAGATGAGAACTACGAACTCTGAGGTGTGCTTTTGTAGCCCTACACAATTCTCGTCCTCTCTTGACCACAAAGGAATGACCTCCGAGTACGTCCATTGCATGTTTTATGGGGAATATCATGTGATTAGACTATGTTAATGTTCTTCGGAGTTGCCACTAGTGAAAGTATGAAGCCTAGGCCTTGTTTCCACCATAGCAATACCGTTTGTGCTCACGTTTACCACTTGTTTGCTTGCTGCACTTTTTATTACAGATTTATATTACCTTGTTTTGCTACACCTATCACCCATATTTTACCATCTCTTTGCCGAACTAGTGCACCTATACAACTCCTAGTTGTATTAGGTGTGTTGGGGACACAAGAGACTTCTTGTATCTTAATTGCAGGGTTGCTTGAGAGAGACCATCTTCAACCTCTACTGCCCTGAGTTTGATAAACCTTAGGTCATCCACTTGAGGGAAATTGCTGCTTTCCTACAAACCTCTGCGCTTGGAGGCCCAACATAGTCTACAAGAATAGAAGCGTGCGTAGACATCAAGCTATTTCTGGCGCCGTTGCCGGGGAAGTAAGTGTTTGAAGGTATATCTTTAGATCTTGCAATTAAATCTTTTCGTTTCTTGTTTTTATTTTCACTAGTTATGTTTATGGAAAACCGCACTCTTAGTTCGTTGCTCGGGGAAGGCCGCTTTACCACACCCGTGGTAGAGAAGTCTCCTCCACCTACTGAATGTATCCCGTTCCAAATACCACTTGGGATAATTGAAATAATTAGGAATGATTGTTATGATGGAACAATCAATCCTAGTATTCATTTGTTGAAACTTACAGAACTTTGTGAGTTATTTAAGATTTCAGGTTTGACAAGAGATGCAGTCATGAGGAAATTATTTGCCTTGTCACTGAAAGGAAAAGCATTGGAATGGTATAGGCTACTAGATGATTCTCACCTGCTGGATTGGGAAGAGATCCAGTCTCTCTTTTACCCCAAGTTTTATCCTCTTCATGAAGTCCATGAGAATAGGAATTATGTTTATAATTTCTATCCTCATGATGGAGAGAGCATAGCTCAAGCTTGGCGGAGACTGAAAACTTTAATGCTAAAATGTCCTAACCATGGGCTCCCCAAAGATATCATTATTACTAATTTTTATGCAAGGCTCTCTCGACAGGATAAAGACTTGCTCGATGCTTCCTCTATGGGTTCTTTCACAAACGAAAAGATTGATGCTAAATGGGAACTCCTTGAAAGAATTCAATGCAACATTGAAGATTGGGAGATCGACAAAGGTAAAGAGTCAGGTATAATTTATGAGTATTATTGCATTAAGTCCTTTGTTGAAACTGCAAGTTTTAATAAGTTTAGTGCTAAGTTTGGGCTTGATTCTCAACTCCTTGTTGATTTCCTCAAATCTTTTGCTTCACATCTTAATATGCCTAAGGAGGATTGGATCAAGCATCATGAACCTTTTAAAGAGATTTTCAAAGAAAATAAAATTGTTCATGATGATTGCAACATGCATGATCCAATTCCTGAAAATGAAGTTTTATATAAGCATGTTAATTTTTGTGGAGTGGATAGACCCTGTGAAAGGCCTATGATTGAAGAAGATAAGTATTGTAAGCAACATAAGCATGAAAGAACAATCACTTGGGTCAAAGATTTAAATGAAATTGCTAGAGAATTGTGTGACCTTTATCCTTTTACTTCTGAACTTTGTGGTATAGAGGGTCACTTTAATTTTCAATGCATGAACTTTCAAAACATAACTGTTAACCAGTTGTGTGATAACATGATTACCCCTGATCTTTATGATGAACTTATGTTATTTTTTATGTGTGAAGAGTTATCAGAAAAGACTTCTTGGCTAGATGTTAATGCCTTAGGAATAAACAACACTTTGAAAAATTGCCATCTCTATTGTGTTGTTAATTGCCATGAAAATGGTTACATAAGTAAGATTAGAAAGGAGGGAACTTTACCAAAGTATAAAAATGTCTCTTATATTTCTACTAATAAAAAGGAGAGTTTCTCCCAAGTTTCCCCTATTGTTTCTAATAATAAACCATGATATATGGAGAAACATCATCTCCAACCACTCCCTCCTAAGGTGAAGAAGAGGAGGAGGAAGAGGAGCAAGAAGGAAGAAGAATGGGTATCAACCTGGCCTGAGCATATTCCTCGCATCAATTTTTATCCTAACGGACATAAATTTATGGAGTATGCTGAGCTTGATTGCATTCATTATTATCCTGATGTTAAGTCCGTAGGCACTATTGAAGATGATTTTGATTATGATATGCATGTTACTTATTGTGATAGGGAATGATGATAATGCTACTTATGATCTTGAAAATCTTTTTGGTGCCAACTCTGAAAATGATGATATGGAAAGCCCTAAGCTTGGGGATGATAGGATTGCAAGTCCTTTACCCATTAGTGATGTGATAATTGATAATTCTTTTGCTGGTAATAATAAATACAACATGTTTACAAATATAGTTGCTAGCAATGATAATGTTCTTCTCTACTATGATGATGTTATAACTCCTATCTACAGTGATTGTAAATGTACCTATGACATAAGGAGAAATTATCCTTATGAAACTTGTCATAATCATGGAGGTAATTACTCCCTTACTGAACACCATCTTCCCAATAAACAATTAATCTATAGTGTTCAAGTTGTTTATGATAGTCCTGCTCCCACTATTACCAATGAGAAAGATTATGCTTATGTGGACAGTAAGAGTACCTTTTTTCATGTGGATCATGGTAACAATGCTTTATGTGATACTTATATTGTTGAGTTTATTCATGATCCCACTGGAAATTATTATGAGAAGGGAACACGTGCTTATAGATATTTCAATAATATCAATTTCCCTCTCTTTATGTTGAAGGTTTTGAAGCTGCACTTGTTTTGCCTTCCTATGCTTATTGCTTTGTGCTTCAATGAATTATTCCATTGCAATATTCCTATGCATAGGAAGCATGTTAGGCTTAAATGTGTTTGGTATTTTCTTCTTGATGCTCTCTTTTGTTCTTCAACTCTTATTCTTACGAGAGCATCATTAAAGTCTTAAGCCTATCTTTATGGCTATAAAGAAAGAGCTCTAGGGAGACAACCCTTGTTATCTTCACTTTCAGTTTGTTCTTTCAGTTTTTAGTGGTCTTGATGGTTGTTACTACTGTAGCAACATCATTGTATCTTTACTTTTCAAGCTTTGTGCCATTTATAGCCTCATATGACAAGGGAAGTGAAAGTTGTGCCATGCTGTCCAGAAAACAGATTATGTCCTCGTGACGGGAAAAATCATAGAAAAATCCCAGTTCATCTTCTTCGGGACCCGGGGTTAGCGTCGCTACAACACAATCATATGGAGAGCCGAGAACCGTACCCACTTGTCTAATCAGACAAGGCCAAGCACGGAACGTTCTCGGAAAGCATCGAACGTGAGGGGCATCCCATCCAGGCCGGATGATCAACTGAAATGGGTCCTCATCGTCCGCACACAAGTCTAAATGATATGGGTGGTGAACTCCCATACTCATAGACAAGTCGCCTCAACCATACTATCGATTGTATTATAACCCTTACATAGACTTACTCCAGCCCGATCACTTAGTCGGGGTCTAGGGCGGGCTCGATCATACATCAAAGTGTGCACGAGACGGAGTCTCGAGCAATCGCATCGCGATGCCCCAAGCTGCGCACATCCAAGGGCCACTTGGTGTATAAAAGACCGCCAGCCAGATCACAACTAAGGTCTCGAAAACCCATACAAAGACATGCATGTTATAAACATACACGCAGCACACATGCCTTGTATGAACAACAGGTATCATTGCAATTCTCTACAAAGTATACATCTTTATTAATAACTCTTACAGAGTGCACACAGAGATCACAAGCATGTGATCCAACAATACAACAGACAAGCGGAAGCAAAGTAGGTCTGAGTACAGACAAGTTTAACAAATGGCTTAGAGAAGCCTTATCTAAAAACAAGCCCTCCACGAGGGAACCAGTCGTCTGACTGGGACTACACTAGCTTGGTCTTGGTCTGAGTCTTCATTCTTCGAACTTCAGGTAGAAGTCACCATCGGGGTCGGTGGGTTCATCTAAAACATAGATTAAGCAAACGTGAGTACAAAATCGTACTCAGCAAGACTTACATAGGAGCTATACTACTCATGCATATGTATCAAGGTAAAGGGAGGTGGGATTTCACTTGCAGAAGTGCCAGCTTTGACTTGGCTAGTCCTGAATTACGAGTACCAGACTTGAGGTAAGAAGCGTACACGAGTCCACTACATCTCTTCACCCAATTACACCACTATGGTTACTTCCTCGACTTCCCCATGAGAAGCACACCATAGCACTCACACTTATATTGGTGTATTTTAGGAGTATCCGGTTCAAGTTGTCTAATAATCGAGCACAGCTCTCCAAGTAGTCCCTTACCGCGGGCGCTGCTATTCGAATAGTTTTGTTAACTCTGCAGGGGTGTACTGCTACACACATGAAACTATTAGTTACCGCCTTTGTACTCGACACCGTTCAAGAGGTGCCGGCGAGGATAATTCCCACAACTTTTACCTCACAGCCAACTCAAATTCAATGGAGACGCCTATCTGGGCTGGAATCCACATTGTGAACCCGGCCGGTTTACCGATGTGGTCCCAGAAGATGTGTGCAGGGTCCCAAGCCGGTCTGAATAGCCGTTCTTCCACTTCGCAGACCGTGCCACAGACCTACCAGAACTCTGAACTAATACGACTCATTGAACTGAGAAGGGGTGAGTTAGTAGGTTCAGCGGGGGTCCATGTGCCCAACATGTGGTAGTACTCTTCGTCTTGGATCACCACACAAGAACTCGGGCTTAGGGCGGTGTTCAACGAGACAACCCACTGTGTACTCCTACACAGCCTCTCATCGTTCACCTTGTATTAGGGTAGATTCACCAACACATTTCACTTTCATCAACACCATGTTTATCATCATCCCGACTCACATCATAAGCAACCTCATTGTACCACTAAGCATGCAATAAGCAGTAACAGTTGCAGTGGCCACATGATATCAACCAACTCCTACATCTGCTAGGATTGTGGTTTGCTTACTACTGTGACAAGATGATAGGTCATGCAAAGGATATGGGTTCAACTATGCGGTAGAAACGTTATCATGGTGATCATCCTAAACAATGCATAAGCGAGACATGAGAGGGAAGTGGGATTTTATAGACATGATCAATGGGGGTTTGCTTGCCTTGCTGACGGGGTTCAGTCACGGGGTCTTCAACGAAGGGGGTGGCCTCCGATTCCGGTTGCACGTCTATCAGCAACATGACAATCATAGGATCAACATAATGTACAATGCACAATCACATGAATAAGATTGTAATGGTGATGTTCATGGTACTGATGTGTTGAGCATTCCATTTGAAAGGAGTATATTGCATTTGAAATGCAAATTCAAACTCCATTTGATTTATCGATGAATTTCAAATGCATTTGAATGCATGAAAGTTCATTTGAAAATGTTGATCATGAAGTGAGGTGGTATAGTTGAAGTAATGTCTCTGATGTGTGGATGAATTCATTCAAAAGAAGTGTGTTGCAAAGTCATTTGCAAATTCACTTCAAATTTGAATTTGAAAAGGATCCATATGCATGTTTGCTACTGTTCACCCATTTTAAAATGGTCAAACATAGAAACAAGTTGCATATTAATAATCCTTGTATTTTTCTGATAATTTTAGACATATTATTTGCCCAATTTGGAGTTAAAATGAATTAGTTATGATTTTCTAAAGATTTGGCTATTTTCTGGATTTTTCTGTAATTGATTTAATCAATTTAATCGACTTATTGCGCCAGGCTGACGTCATGGGCTGGCCTGACAGGGGGGTCCCACTGGTCAGCCTCACTGGTTAACTAACCCGGTTAGTTTTAAACTAACCAGGGATTAGGGGGGTTCTGGGCCCCACTGTCAGTGAGAGAGAGAGGGATTAGGAGGGGGGTTAACTCCTAAACTAAATCGCCCACTGGCGGTTAACTGGTGGCGGCCACTGTGCACGGCGGCGACACGCCGGGGTGGCCTTCTGGCCACGGTTTGGCACGGGGAAAGCACGGGGAGGCACCCCTTGATCGCCCGCATCAAGCCATGGGCTCGGGGCAGGCTGGGAGTGGCCGGAGCCTCGTCGGTGTCGACGTCTGGCGGAGGCAGAAGAGCAGCGACGATGAACTCGGTGAATCGAGCGACAACATTGAGCCTGCGCTGGTGCTACGTGTTCAGGAGGTCACCAGAAGCACCGTGGGCCTACAGGTTTGGGCTGGGACGCACGGGGTCGAGCTCAAGGTCATCCATGGCGGCGACCTTGCTCGACTGCCATGGAAATCGGCGACAGAGGGCAAGAGGGGACGGGCTAGGTTAGGGGAAAACACTCACCCAGACGCAGTGAGTGTAGCGGCGTAGTCGATGGAGGCGGGGAGGGCTTGACGACGATGAATTTGACGGCGAAGAAGCCACGATGGCCGGAGCACCTCGCTGAAGCTAGCGTCGGCTCTGGTCCAAATTGGGGCGCGTCCTTCTTCTAGACGACGAAGTCGTTGATGGCGAGCACGACGAACATCTTGGAAGAGGCTCTAGATCACGGTGGCCACGATCTCCAGCGTCGGCGTCCTGCGGTGGCGCTCTGTCGTCGGTGGGGAAGAACAGCAGAGGGCGCGAGAGCGAGGGGAAAGAGGGGGAAGTGAAAGGGGAGAGCACGGGGCGTCCACGGCGCCGCTAAAGATGTGGGCAGCAGCCAGGCAGCTGCCTGGCAGCCATGCGATGGCCGGCGGCGAGCTGCCTGCCTGCCTGCCTGGCCTGGGAGGAAGACGACCCTGCCCTTTTGGGCTGGGCCTCCTCTGCTGGGCCAGGTGGGCCAGGTAAGTGGCTTCGGCCTTTTCTGTTTCTTTTTCTCTTTTCTGCTTTCTGTTTTATTTGTCTTGCTCTGAAAAAATAATATCAAAGCATTTTTAAAAACCCCCAAATATTTATCTTGGACATATGTGACATAGTACTAGTCACTCCCAAATTTTGAAGATTTTTGGAATTCAAATAATTTGAATCCAATACAAATAGCATTTAAATTTAATTTCCAAGCCTCTGTTTGAATATTTGAAAAATCCATGAGCATGGGTTTGACTCCAAATCATTTTTAAAATGATCATACTCATTTATAGGAATTTTCCAAATACTCAATGATTTTTGGAAAAAGATTTTTATCTGGCCATTTGAAATAATTTGTCAGGGATTTTCTTTTCCCTATTTTTGAATTTCTTTTTGAATGATGCAAAGGGACTTGCTAATCCTAGCACATACCTAACTTGGGGTTGTGACAACTCGCCCCCACTCAAAAGAATCTCGTCCCGAGATTCAGAAGTCTGCGGGAGGAAGGAGGGGTACTCGGCACTGAGACGGTCTTCTCTTTCCCACGTAGCTTCTCTCTCAGAGTGGTGTGACCACTGAACTTTCAGAAACTTGATCTTCTTTCGGCGAGTGACACGCTCTGCTGAATCAAGAACACGAACAGGGTATTCTCGATAAGAAAGGTCATCTTGTAGATCAAGCGTTTCATGGTCGACTTCGCGGATGGGGTCCTTGAAGCAACGCCTGAGTTGTGACACATGGAATACGTCATGTACTCGAGAAAGGTCCGGAGGTAGTTCAAGTTGGTAGGCAACTTCTCCACGTTTAGAAAGTATGCGGAAAGGTCCGATGTAACGTGGGGCCAATTTTCCTTTGATACCGAATCGTTGGGTTCCCTTCAGAGGAGTAACCCGAAGGTAAGCTTTCTCATCCAGATTGTAGCTCTCTTTCCTATGATGACGATCATAGTAGCTTTTCTGAAGAGACTGGCCTGCTTTCAATTGATCACGAACAATGCGAACTTTCTCTTCTGCTTCCATGATCATATCCGGTCCAAAGAATTGTCTTTCACCGGTTTCTGACCAGTTTAGTGGTGTTCGACATCGTCGTCCATAAAGGAGTTCAAAAGGAGCCATGTTCAGACTAGATTGAAAACTATTGTTATAAGCAAATTCGGCAAATGGAAGAGACTTCTCCAAATTCTTTCCGAATGATATAACACAAGCTCTGAGCATGTCTTCAAGAATTTGGTTAACCCTTTCGACTTGACCGCTAGACTGAGGATGAAAAGCTGTACTAAAGGAGAGATGAGTTCCCATAGCACTCTGAAAGCTTCCCCAGAATCTAGAGGTGAAAAGGCTACCACGATCAGAATTGATTTCCAAAGGAACACCGTGAAGGGATACAATTCTAGAGACGTACAAGTCCGCTAACTGGCTAGCAGTTATAGACTCGCGAACTGGAAGGAAGTGAGCAAATTTGGAAAGCCTATCTATGACAACGAAGATGGCATCGTTTCCTTTCTGGGTTTTTGGAAAGCCAGTGATGAAGTTTATACCGACTTTGTCCCATTTCCACTCTGGAATAGGCAAAGGTTGAAGTGTGCCAGCAGGTCTTTGATGTTCGGCCTTAATGCGACGACAAACATCACATTCGGCAATGAACTTAGCAATTTCTCTCTTCATCCTAGTCCACCAAAATCTCTAGCGTAGGTCTCGGTACATCTTTGTGCTAACAGGATGAATTGAGAGGGGAGTGTCATGAGCTTCTTTGAGGATTAGCCTCCTAAGATTGTGTTTTCGTGGTACAACCAATCGAGTGCCAAAGAAAACAACACCTTGATCATTTATGAAGAAACATTTAGCAACTCCGCTAGCAATGTTCTTCTTGATCTTTCGAATACCACTATCACGTTTCTGGGCGGCTATGATTTTATCCTCAAGGGTTGGTTTCGCCACCAAGGTAGAAAGATAGCCATGAGGAACAATCTCGAGATTGAGTTTTCGAAATTCCTCATGAAGAAGTGGTTGATACTGTTGTAACATGAGGTTGTTACAATACGACTTACGACTTAGTGCATCGGCCATGACATTGGCTTTGCCTGGGGTGTAAGATATTCCTAAGTCATAATCTTTTATCAATCCAACGTCTTTGCCTGAGATTAAGATCTGGCTGGGTGAAAATGTATTTGAGGCTTTGGTGGTCGGAATAGATCTCACAACGATTACCAAGGAGGTAATGTCGCCAAGTTGTTAAGGCATGAACTACGGTAGCGAGTTCAAGGTCATGGGTAGGATAGTTCTCTTCATGTGGCCGCAACTGGCGTGAAGCATAAGCTACCACATGTCGATCTTGCAGAAGTATGCATCCTAACCCTTGCCGTGATGCGTCACAATAGATCTCGAAATCCTTTTTGGTGTCTAGAGGTGCAAGTACGGGTGCAGAAGTCAATCTTCTTTTTAGCTCTTGAAAGCTTTCCTCGCACTTGGGAGTCCATAGGAATTTCTTATCTTTCTTGAGGAGTTCAGTCAGAGGCTTTGCAACTTTAGAAAAGTTCTCGACGAAGCGACTGCAATAGCTGGCTAGGCCAAGAAAACACCTAACTTGCTTAACCGATTCAGGTGGAGTCCAGTCAAGGACGGCCTGAACTCTCTCGGGATTCACAGCAATGCCTTTTGCAGAAATCACGTGGCCTAAGTAGGTCACTTCTGGTAGCCAAAATTCACACTTGGAGAATTTAGCATACAGGCGATGCTCTCTAAGTTTCATCTATACCAGCCTTAGGTGTTCGGCATGTTCTTCTTCGTTCTTCGAGTAGATGAGAATGTCATCGAGATAAACCACAACAAATTTATCTAAGTACTCCATGAAGATCGAATTCATCATGCGTGAGAAAGTGGCGGGGGAATTGGTTACACCAAAGGACATGACGGTGTACTCGTAAAGACCATAACGAGTAGTAAAAGCCGTTTTTGGAATGTCCTCGTTTCGGATTTTGATTTGATGATAACCTAATCTCAAATCCATCTTGGAGAAGACAGAGGATCCTGCAAGTTGATCATAAAGATCATTGATCCTGGGCAGTGGGTACTTGTTCTTTATCGTCGCTAAATTTAGCGGGCGATAGTCTACGCACATCCTTTCTGTTCCATCTTTCTTCGTTACGAACAGAACGGGGCAACCCCATGGCGATGAGCTAGGGCGGATGAAGCCTTTTTCCAACAAAGCTTCCAGTTGGGTTTTAAGCTCAGCTAACTCACGTGGGGCCATTTTTTATGGGCGTCTGGAAATTGGTGCGGTTCCTGGGGCAAGATCCACTATGAACTCTACACATCTGTCGGGTGGCATTCCCGGCAGCTCTTCAGGAAAGACATCCGGGAAGTCACGAACCACCGGAACATCTTCAAGGTCGGGAAGGGGAAGCACATTCAAAGAATGCACCTGGGTTCTTGTTCTTGGTGAGGAGTAAACTATTGTCTGGCCTGAAGGATGTGTAAGTCTAACGGACTTGGCTTTACAATCAAGAAAAGCATGTTGTCTTGATAACCAATCCATACCAAGGATGACATCAATGTCGGAAGACTTGAGGGCTATGAGTGAAGCAAGGAATACTAAACCCTCAATTGCAATTTGTTACCATGGCTTACTCTATTAGTTTGCCATTTGGAACCAGGAGTTTGAATGATCATAGGGGTGAACATTTCTTCAAAGGATACACCATGCCGAAGTGCATAACTCTCCCACATGAATGAGTGAGATGCTCCTGGGTCGAAAAGAACAGAAGTGGAAACAAAATTGACTGGGAGTGTACCAAGAATGACGTCAGAAGTACTATCAGTTTCCTCAACAGAGATTTGGTTCACACGTCCAAGATTTTTGGAAGTGAAAGGCTTGGCGGTGGGAACCTTCGGGGGTGGATTGGCACGAACAGTGGGGTTTCCTTTGGCATGGGGTGGAGCATTCTGACTGACGGGGCACTCACGAGAATAGTGACCAGGCTGGCCACATCTGAAACAGGCTCCAAAGATAGTGCGGGGAGCTGGGTTGTTTGGTGGAGCTGGTGGACGAGGCGGCACAAGGGATGGCCTCGGTGGGTTGTTTTGGGGAAACAAACTGTTAGGAATCCAGATCATACGTTTCTGAGGGCGTGAACTGGAAGAAGGGGCAAGCTCAAGAGCATGTTTGCGAGACTTCTCGAAAACTTCATTGCCATGCTCAGCTCTGAAGGATCTGTTGACTAAATCCTCAAAGGTGGCAAATTCGATGAGGTTGAGATCATGACGAAGGATGGGGCTAAGTCCCTTGCGGAACCTTGCCTGCTTTCTGGCATCGTTGGTGATCTCATCTTGGGCATAACGAGCAAGACGGTTGAATTCCCTCACATACTCATGAATGGACATCTCTCCTTGATTCAGATTACAGAACTCTTCCTTCTTGCGTTCCATCATCTCATCCAGAATGTGGTACCCTCGAAAGGCAACACAGAACTCCTGCCAAGTCACTACGTGACCATCTGGCTGCATTGCAACATAGTTTTCCCACCACTGAAGAACAGCACCTTCCAAGAAGTATACCGCGAAAATAACTCGGTCATCGGGAGCAACATGTGCCGTATCAAGCTTACGCTCGATGGAACGGAGCCAATCATCAGCTTCGAGGGGTTTAGAAGAACATCGGAATACCGGTGGCTTGAGGAGGATGAAGTCCTGAATGCTCACAACCACATTGCAATGACGTGAGGTATTCTGCTCGATGAGCTCCAGAAGGCGTGTATGATCACGTCTATTCCGCTCAGCTTCCATCATGATTTCCGCCGCAGAAGGCGGGGTTGGAGGTTCATCATCATTTCGATTCCGATCACGGTCTCGATTCCGAAGAACAACACTACGAGTTCCACCTGACATCCTGTGTGATAAAAATCAACAATCAGAACAGGTTGTACGATGGAGGCAAGGATAAAAGGATATGATTTCAGAAGGAGAAGACTATAATGCAAAGGCAATGATTCAAAGAAAAAAGGGGTTAATTCCGGCATCATAACGGCTACACCGGGATGGAAAACAAGACAACCTCGAGGAGATTGGACAGAACTTCCTCAAGGAACTCAAAACACGAAGACTCTGGACATCCACAACAATCCTACGGCTATAAGGAGGCAATCAACGAGATGTTCTAATCAGACAGAGGTGAGCCTAGTCCTATCTTCCCGTAGAAAAGGTTAGGGTGACTCAGAACTCAGATCGATGAGGGTAAGGAGAAAAAGAAGCCTTACGTTGTTCCCTTATATACCCAGAGTAACTATATAACTATAGAGTGCTAGACTCGACTTCGGCCAAGGCTGATAATCCTACAGTCAGTCCTGCTCTGATACCAAGTCTGTCGGGACCCGGGGTTAGCGTATGCAAGCCTCGCTACAACACAATCATATGGAGAGCCGAGAACCGTACCAACTTGTCAAATCAGCAAGGCCAAGCACAGAACGTTCTCGGAAATCATCGAACGTGAGGGGCATCCCATCCAGGCCGGATGATCAACTGAAATGGGTCCTCATCGTCCGCACACAACTCTAAATGATATGGGTGGTGAACTCCCATACTCATAGACAAGACGCCTCAACCATACTATCGATTGTATTATAACCCTTACATAGACTTACTCCAGCCCGATCACTTAGTCGGGGTCTAGGGCGGGCTCGATCATACATCAAAGTGTGCACGAGACGGAGTCTCGAGCAATCGCATCGCGATGCCCCAAGCTGCGCACATCCAAGGGCCACTTGGTGTATAAAAGACCGCCAGCCAGATCACAACTAAGGTCTCGAAAACCCATACAAAGACATGCATGTTATAAACATACACGCAGCACACATGCCTTGTATGAACAACAGGTATCATTGCAATTCTCTACAAAGTATACATCTTTATTAATAACTCTTACAGAGTGCACACAGAGATCACAAGCATGTGATCCAACAATACAACAGACAAGCGGAAGCAAAGTAGGTCTGAGTACAGACAAGTTTAACAAATGGCTTAGAGAAGCCTTATCTAAAAACAAGCCCTCCACGAGGGAACCAGTCGTCTGACTTGGACTACACTAGCTTGGTCTTGGTCTGAGTCTTCATTCTTCGAACTTCAGGTAGAAGTCACCATCGGGGTCGGTGGGTTCATCTAAAACATAGATTAAGCAAACGTGAGTACAAAATCGTACTCAGCAAGACTTACATAGGAGCTATACTACTCATGCATATGGATCAAGGTAAAGGGAGGTGGGGTTTCACTTGCAGAAGTGCCAGCTTTGACTTGGCTAGTCCTGAATTACGAGTACCAGACTTGAGGTAAGAAGCGTACACGAGTCCACAACATCTCTTCACCCAATTACACCACTATGGTTACTTCCTTGACTTCCCCACGAGAAGCACACCATAGCACTCACACTTATATTGGTGTATTTTAGGAGTATCCGGTTCAAGTTGTCTAATAATCGAGCACAGCTCTCCAAGTAGTCCCTTACCGCGGACGTGGCTATTCGAATAGTTTTGTTAACCCTGCAGGGGTGTACTGCTACACACATGAAACTATCAGTTACCGCCTTTGTACTCGACACCATTCAAGAGGTGCCAGCGAGGATAATTCCCACAACTTTTACCTCACAGCCAACTCAAATTCAATGGAGATGCCTATCTGGGCTGGAATCCACATCGTGAACCCGGCCGGTTTACCGATGTGGTCCCAGAAGATGTGTGCAGGGTCCCAAGCCGGTCTGAATAGCCGTTCTTCTACTTCGCAGACCGTTCCACAGACCTACCAGAACTCCGAACTAATGCGACTCATTGAACTAAGAAGGGGTGAGTTAGTAGGTTCAGCGGGGGTCCATGTGCCCAACATGTGGTAGTACTCTTCGTCTTGGATCACCACACAAGAACTCGGGCTTAGGGCGGTGTTCAACGAGACAACCCACTGTGTACTCCTACACAGCCTCTCATCGTTCACCTTGTATTAGGGTAGATTCACCAACACATTTCACTTTCATCAACACCATGTTTATCATCATCCCGACTCACATCATAAGCAACCTCATTGTACCACTAAGCATGCAATAAGCAGTAACAGTTGCAGTGGCCACATGATATCAACCAACTCCTACATCTACTAGGATTGTGGTTTGCTTACTACTGTGACAAGATGATAGGTCATGCAAAGGATATGGGTTCAACTATGCGGTAGAAACGTTATCATGGTGATCATCCTAAACAATGCATAAGCGAGACATGAGAGGGAAGTGGGATTTTATAGACATGATCAATGGGGGTTTGCTTGCCTTGCTGACGGGGTTCAGTCACGGGGTCTTCAACGAAGGGGTGGCCTCCGATTCCGGTTGCACGTCTATCAGCAACATGACAATCATAGGATCAACATAATGTACAATGCACAATCACATGAATAAGATTATAATGGTGATGTTCATGGTACTGATGTGTTGAGCATTCCATTTGAAAGGAGTATATTGCATTTGAAATGCAAATTCAAACTCCATTTGATTTATCGATTAATTTCAAATGCATTTGAATGCATGAAAGTTCATTTGAAAATGTTCATCATGAAGTGAGGTGGTATAGTTGAAGTAATGTCTCTGATGTGTGGATGAATTCATTCAAAAGAAGTGTGTTGCAAAGTCATTTGCAAATTCACTTCAAATTTGAATTTGAAAAGGATCCATATGCATGTTTGCTACTGTTCACCCATTTTAAAATGGTCAAACATAGAAACAAGTTGCATATTCATAATCCTTGTATTTTTCTGATAATTTTAGACATATTATTTGCCCAATTTGGAGTTAAAATGAATTAGTTATGATTTTCTAAAGATTTGGCTATTTTCTGGATTTTTCTGTAATTGATTTAATCAATTTAATCGACTTATTGCGCCAGGCTGACATCATGGGCTGGCCTAACAGGGGGGTCCCATTGGTCAGCCTCACTGGTTAACTAACCCGGTTAGTTTTAAACTAACCAGGGATTAGGGGGGTTCTGGGCCCCACTGTCAGTGAGAGAGAGAGGGATTAGGAGGGGGGTTAACTCCTAAACTAAACCGCCCACCGGCGGTTAACCGGCGGCGGCCACTGTGCACGGCGGCGACACGCCGGGGTGGCCTTCCGGCCACGGTTTGGCACGGGGAAAGCACGGGGAGGCACCCCTTGATCGCCCGCATCAAGCCATGGGCTCGGGGCAGGTTGGGAGTGGCCGGAGCCTCGTCGGCGTCGACGTCTGGCGGAGGCAGAAGAGCAGCGACGATGAACTCGGTGAATCGAGCGACAACATTGAGCCTGCGCTGGTACGACGTGTTCAGGAGGTCATCAGAAGCACCGTGGGCCTACGGTTTTGGGCTGGGACGCACGGGGTCGAGCTCAAGGTCATCCATGGCGACGACCTTGCTCGGCTGCCATGGAATTCGGCGACAGAGGGCAAGAGGGGACGGGCTAGGTTAGGGGAAAACACTCACCCAGACGCAGGGAGTGTAGCGGCATAGTCGATGGAGGCAGGGAGGGCTTGACGACGATGAATTTGACGGCGAAGAAGCCACGATGGCCGGAGCACCTCGGTGAAGCTAGCGTCGGCTCTGGTCCAAATTGGGGCGCGTCCTTCTTCTAGACGACGAAGTCATTGATGGCGAGCACGACGGACATCTTGGAAGAGGCTCTAGATCACGGTGGACACGATCTCCAGCGTCGGCGTCCTGCGGTGGCGCTCTGTCGTCGGTGGGGAAGAACAGCAGAGGGCGCGAGAGCGAGGGGAAAGAGGGGGAAGTGAAAGGGGAGAGCACGGGGCGTCCATGGCGCCGCTATAGAGGTGGGCAGCATCCAGGCAGCTGCCTGGCAGCCATGCGATGGCCGGCGGCGAGCTGCCTGCCTGGCCTGGGAGGAAGACGACCCTGCCCTTTTGGGCTGGGCCTCCTCTGCTGGGCCAGGTGGGCCAGGTAAGTGGCTTCGGCCTTTTCTGTTTGTTTTTCTCTTTTCTGCTTTCTGTTTTATTTGTCTTGCTCTGAAAAAAAATATCAAAGCATTTTTAAAAACCCCCAAATATTTATCTTGGAGATATGTGACATAGTACTAGTCACTCCCAAGTTTTGAAGATTTTTGGAATTGAAATAATTTGAATCCAATTCAAATAGCATTTAAATTTAATTTCCAAGCCTCTGTTTGAATATTTGCAAAATCCATGAGCATGGGTTTGACTCCAAATCATTTTTAAAATGATCATACTCATTTATAGGAATTTTCCAAATACTCAAATGATTTTTGGAAAAAGATTTTTATCTGGCCATTTGAAATAATTTCTTAGGGCTTTTCTTTTCCCCATTTTTGAATTTCTTTTTGAATTTTTCACATGATGCAAAGGGACTTGCTAATCCTAGCACATACCTAACTTGGGGTTGGGACAATCTTTTTGAGCTGAATTTTTTACACAGAGTGCTCTATACAATCAAGGAACTTTCGTATGTTGTGAGTTTTTTGATTTGAGTTGCAGAAGTATCCCTAAAAAATTCTTCACTACCTGCTGGTCTGTTTTTTACAGATTCTGTCCTGTTTTGCCTTTTCTTCATTTTGCAGACCTTAAGCTTGCTTTTTCTTTGCAAAAACTTTTTGGAAATCTTGAGAAATAGTAGCTCTTCAAGAATGTCCTTATTTCCAGTAGAGAAAAAATTATTTTATTGTGGGTACTAACCTCGCTAATCAGATTATGATGAGTTATGTATGAAGGGAGTTTTCAAGTGTGCGAGGGAAGATGATGAAAGAAGATTCAGAAGTGTCAAGCGCTCAAGCTTGGGGATACCCCCGTGCACCCCCAAGAAATATTCAAGAAGACTCAAGCATCTAAGCTTGGGGATGCCCCCTTGCATCCACTTCTCCATCAACAATTCTCAGTTCGTCTTTTGTTTCACTATATTTTTATCACTTCATGCGTTATGTGCTATGCTTGGAGCGTCTTGCTCTTAGGTTTTATTTTTAGTTTTCTTTAGCTTTTCTTTCTGTTCATAACAAGTTAGAACCCAGCTTTCTTTGTGTGGGAGAGAAACACGCTCCAGTTTCAAAATCTAGAACACAACGTAGGGTTCTTCATGCTTATCTTTGTTGTGTGTGTTCTTTATCTTTTTCATAGCTACTGCAATGTTTAGCTCTTAGTTTTCATTCTTATCTTTTTAAGAGCTTTTGTTTAGTTTGTTGCTGGAACTCTCTTGAGTTTTCATGTTTATCTTGGTTAGGGAGTTTGCCTGTTGCATTGAGTTTTGTGTCTTGACTTGAAGTAGGTAATTGAGGTTGCTATTCTTTTGTAGTAGTAACTTGCAATAGTTTTGAGGTATTGCCTTGAGTAATGTTTGGACTTTTGGTGTCAAGAGCTTTAGCCTATTAGTGATAGATGTCGTATTTTGGGCAATCCATGTTTATTTTCAAAACTTACAAAATTAGTTGAGAACTTTAGATACTAGATGGATCACTACTCTTTGGAGGGATCGAATATTAGAGTACACTCACGTACCATGAGTCGAGGATGCGCAAGGATAACCAAACCCCCATACACTCCTCCTCGGGGTACTTGTCTCTTTGTGAAACCTCCTTATTAGATTGAGAGTTACCGATAATAAGTGCATGAGTTCTTCGGACTAACGTGAGTATTCGAAAGTTGACACTTCCACCTTCCCATACTTTTCTAGCCTCTCCTGTGCCGTGCATTGCCTCCTTCTCACTCCGAGAGTTGGCGTCCACCTTCGCCGGTACATCCAAACCCTTGGCATGATACGCTCTGTCATCATAAACCCCCTCATATCCTTCCTCAAAACAGCCACCATACCTACCTATCAAGGCATTTCCATAGCCTTTCCGAGATACATTGCCATGCAACATCCACCTTCTAATGACATGATCTTCATGTCATACATGCTACTTGCTTGATCGATGAGCCGCATGCTAGTTGGGCCTTGCCCTAATCATTGCTACATGACGCGCTAGTATCATTGCATATCCTTCTACACTGGCAGAGGCATACATTTGCATACTTCATGATAGTTTCATTTTCTTTATGATTTGAGAACTTTTGTAAAGTGTGAAAGATCTTCTATACTTCTTGTAATATATAGAGTGTTGCCCGTAAAGTGAGGAATTGATCCCAAAGAGGATAAAATTAAAAGATCCCAAAGAGGACAAATGAGAGAAATAGAAAGAGCAATTGAGGCCACCAAAAAAATACAAAAAATAGAAAAAGGAGAAAAATAAATAAAAAGAGAGAAGGGGGCACACTACTATTCCTTTTGAGAGATCCACACTCGTACTCCCTTTTTATTTCTTGTACTCCATAGAGACTATCATTCATGCATATAGCTACGTGGGGACCTTCACACTATAAAACTTGGCTTGTATATTCCAATGATGAGCCTCCTCAAATGAGCTCTATGTCTTCTTGAGCAAGCAAGTTGGATGCACCCCCACTAGTTCCATTAGAGAGCTTACCTTAGCTCATATGTGCATCCGTGGCATGGCAATCCCTAGTCTTCACATCATATCTATCATTTGACTTTCTCTCGCCTATGATTGTCCTCATTTATGTGAGCCTTTCACACCCTTTTTGCCTTCCTCCTCCACCATATTCTCTCTTTGCCATCCTAAGTGTCAACTTTCTTGCTTACGCTCATCCATTGTATGAGTGCTCAAAATGTCGAAAAGGAGTGGATCATTTTGCCTTGTACCTGGCTAGTGGTCTGGGGATGAGTCTGTTGGGGTTAGCAGCAGAAAACACAAATTTTTCTAACTAGCGTTCCCATAACCCAAGATCTAGCTAGACCTATTACCGTAACGGAAAGGAGTGCGGAAATAACATACCTCGGGGTGTAGTCCGTTGCGCCGGAAACGTTCCCGCAAACGTGGTTGATGTAGCCGATCAAGTTTCACAGCCCCCTGGCTGTGTTGAGCACTCGGATGGGTGTAGTGCCACACGTGTAGCACCTCGTAGTACTCGCACACGTACGAGACTCGATGAAGACCTCCGTTCTCTGATCCAGTGAATGTGGCGGAAGCAGACCTCCTGACGGAGCTTCGGCAGCACGACGGCCTCCGATTCTAGCAGAGAAGCCTCAATTCCACTATAGGCTCACACTAGGGAGCCCACCGTGAAAGAGACAAGGGAGGGGAGAAGACCGGAGAAAACTGATCTCAATTCAGAGTAAATACTAATTTAATCTGATTTATTGTGTATTTGGCTTAATTAAATATGTGCACCATGGCCCTCTTTATATAGGGGTGGGGGAGGGAGTCAACCCCCCTCCCTTAGCAATGTGGGACTATCCCACATGCTAGGGGGGGGGGCGTCGACCAAGGGGGGAGAGGGGGCGCCACCCTCATGGGCCCTAGGGCCCATGGCGCCTCCCCCCCCCCCACTCCGGTTTTTTTCTTTTTCTTTTTCCCTTTTATTTCTTCCCCTAATGGGCCTTTTTCTCCACTAAGGCCCATTGCACATATTAATAAGAAATAAAATTATTTTAATTATTAATTCAATTAATTAATAACTAAACATAATATTCCATCTCCCGGTGCTCCGGAACACCTTCTGGTTCACTCCGAACTTGTTCGGTTCAACACGGTACTTCTCCGATGTTGTTTCCTTTATTCTCTGGTCACTCTGATGGTTCCGAAAAGGTCTCCGATTTCATCGAGCCCTTAAGTGTGTTACCCTACGGTCTGAGAAAACTCCAGTCATGACCGAGATGAGGCTACGGTCAAACTCGACATAGCAATAGCAGAAAGATTCCAAAAGTGCCTCGATCATGTAGGGCAGCTCACGAGGTCTAAACCATGAAGAACAAAGAGGGGAGGAGAACATCACATAGCTACTGATCATGGACCCATGGTCCAAGGATAACTACTCACGAGACATCCGGGGAGCATCCATGGTGGAGAGGAGACTCCCGGAGGTCAATCCTCCCTCCGGCAGGGTGCTGGGAAAAGGTCTTCTGGTGCTCCCGATCTCGGAAGCGCGGCGGCGGCGCAACAGAGGCGAGATCGTGAAAAAGGGTTCTCTTTTCTGAATTTTCCTGTGACGGAGAATATATAGGCGAAGGGGGGCAACTAGAGGTGGACCAGGGGCCCCAGGCGCCCCCATGGCGCGGTCAGGGGTGGGGCCGCGCTGGGTGGCCGCCTGGGCCACCCCTGGCTCCCCTCTGGCCCCACTCGGGCTCTTCGCGAAGCTTCCTGTACGCTGATTTTTCCTATATTTTTCCCAGAATTTTTCTGGCACTTTTTATATGGGGGAAAACTGAAATAGAAAAACAGCAGAAAACAGGAACTGGCACTGTGGTGCACTGAGTTAATAGGTTAGTCCAAATATGATCAAAAGTGTATGAAAGTGTATCTAGATCATAGCAATATCACACAAAACATGCATGGAGCAAGCAGAAATTATAGATACGTTTTGGACGTATCACCCCTCCCCCCACTCCCTTTTTTCCCTTTTATTTCTTCCCCTAATGGGCCTTTTTCTCCACTAAGGCCCATTGCACATATTAATTAGAAATAAAATGATTTTAGTTATTAATTCAATTAATTAATAACTAAAAAATAATATTCCATCTCCCGGTGCTCCGGAACACCTTCCGGTTCACTCCGAACTTGTTCGGTTCAACACGGTACTTCTCCGATGTTGTTTCCTTTATTGTCTGGTTACTCCGATGGTTCCGAAAAGGTCTCCGATTTCATCGAGCCCTTAAGTGTGTTACCCTACGGTCCGAGAACACTCCAGTCATGACCGAGATGAGGCTACGGTCAATGATCATCAGCGGGACCTGGATGCCCATAATGACCCCTGTGCATTCCGGATATCAAACACCGATTGGACCTTACGCCGTATAGCATTCCCTTTGTCAGCGATACTAGATTGTTCCGAGATTCGATCAATGACATCCTATGTCTGGTTCAACCTCGTTCTGAACTAATCCTCATTCACTCGTTCCCGTGATATTCATCCCCGTGACCTAGTCACACGCTGCAGCTTTATGGATGGAATCTCACCGAGTGGGCCCCGAGTATCTATCCATTATATGGATTGACAAATCCCGCTCTTGTAACAATACTCATCAACATATCTCCACGAAATACCCAAGATACAACCGTTATGACCCGCATATTTCAGTCAGGTGGTGGGATGTAGGTCAAAGCATCCGGGAAGATAGCAATTATGCACGTACTCACGGTCAAAGGAACGGTCTACCACGTTCTGTAATTACAACACTGAACCTTCACAAGATTTTGATCATTCTGTAATGCTTACTTTGGGTAATGTTCATCACGTCACTTAACCAGTGAGGTGATCTCATAGTCAAGAGACTTAATGGTCCATGATCGCGAAACCACGACCATCATGTTGACCATGAACTAGTTATCGATGTAGAGGCTAACTAGGAACTCTGGGGGTTTCTATACCACACCTGCATCATTGTTTCACTGACACAGTTCTAGCACGGTATGAAACTCGTTATGAACTTGCTTAGATATATTGGAATAATCATATATTATTTGCCTCTAGAGCATATATCCAACAGTCTCCCACTTGCACTAGAGTGCTAATAATCTAGCCGCATTTTTTCGATCATAATCATCTTATCACATAAGTGTTCATTGATCATGCATGCTCATGGAAGAGGTTTCGTCAACAAACTGCACCAATTCAGATTCGTATGTTTCCTTTGCAACTGGTACAGGTCAAAAGCTCTTTTGACATACCACTCATTATCATATAATGGTTGGATATAAGTTTCGCGGGAGAGTGAGACTATTATTTCACAGTATCCTCCAATGATCTCTTGGTTCAGTCTTTAGAAGACTCATCCTTAGTCATATATACTGGGAAATACACTCAACCAGAAGTCCAATACTTCTAACGCTAAACTTTTATCCATACGTCTACTTTTTTAAGTAGTATTATGTTTGTAGTGCCGTGAATTTTGCTCACATTTCTTTCATGTCTTTGGTGATGTCTCTAATTCCATATAGACCCATAATATGGCTTGCAATTGTAATCTTGCATTACATTCAAGTCTATTATCCTTTCTATATTTTAGAGATTAGTCCTCAGTATTCCTCATATACTGAATGCATGGACTTTATTCAGATTCTGTGTTTTACTCCTAAAGCACATCGGAGTCTGTTCTTCTTCCAAGAAATTTTGAGTCATTCTGTTGTTGGATTCACAATGCATGTTATATGGTAGAATCATATGTCAAGAACATATAAGATCACATGTACAGTACATGGTGCATCTCTATTCTTCCATCAAGACATTGCTTGTGATACTTGGATTTCATCCATTATATAATTTCTAGCCACAAGAACTTGTTTCTTGTCTTAGAAGATTATTCCAACCTTCACTTCGTTTCATTATCTGTATCTTAATCTACTCATATAGATTTCAACGTGTAATGTGTTGGTATTTCACATAAAAGAAGATTCTGGCAATCTTGTATTTTATTTGCCTTATGCTCTATATATATCATAATGCACATATGTATATAAGACGATTCTCTATATACACAATATCCATATATATACATATGAGATCATTCTTCACACATATCAATGCATATATGTTTGAGACAATGATCATGCTCCCACTCAAATATATCCATCATATACTCATATATTTGTGGTTCAGCTTTCATCAAGTCATTTTATTGTTCACTATGTCTCACATAATGACAAAGCTTCCAAAGCTCCCACTCCGAAAATTCCCTCTGCATTCCAAGTTTCCGGGAAGTCTTCAAAGCTCCCACTCAGTTTCATGAAACTGCAAACCCATTCAATATTTTGGTCATCACAAAATCACTTAATCAAATCAAGGTTGAGGGTTCCTGTCTTGAGGTACTATAGTCCATCCTTTTAATGAAATAACCTTCGTCAGGCCCATTGCAATTCTCTTTCAAATCCCAAATTTGACTGAGATGCAATTTCAGGCTATGGCCCATCGTAGTGTAAATGAAATATTTTATTGATTAAAGCATTCCTACGTTTCCGTAGTCAATCACCATTGAACTTTGGTCATAACCAAATAATGCCTTATGCCCATTACATTATTCTCAATAACTCTCCAGTTTGTCGAGAATATGAAATAACCGATTTATTTCACGGGACGTGAGCCATCCTATATGTAACTCAATATTATTTCATTTCTCCTCGTGTTCTAGGCTACCATCATTCCTTTGTGTCTCAAGCAATGTTATTCTTTATTGTTTTATTAAGAAGACTCATGATTATTGTTCTGTACAGAACGTATTCATGACAACCTTATAAATTCAACAATGGCTTCAATTCATATACCAAGATTAATCATCTATGGCATATCCTTCCTTATACAGTGTCATTACAGCGGAACATGCTTCCGTTACAATACTATGATATTCTGAAGGCAAGGTCCAATACCCCGGTCAAAGTTTCCATTATCTCCCATTGGATCCGTGTCGAGAGACTTCTTCTCGCATTACCAATCAAGCAACACACATTTTGCTATTCGGGGAGAATATGTAATTTCAATTGCTTGTAGTTTTATTACAAAGAAATTCTTTCTTTTAAGAAACCTTATAACACCATCAGTTATGGATCTATCATGTCTCGTTAGATTCAGGATGGTTTCCTATTCATGAAGTGGGTGTTTTAACTTAATGAATTAAACAACCTTATTCGACAATAACTATAGTGCTAGGGGAAAGAACGTTTGGACCATACTACAGTTTAGTATGACTACGAATGGTTTAAGTAGTCTAGCACTTTCAACTTCCATCGTAGTTTGTGGTACAACTTCCACAAGTCTCCCATTATGTCAATATCAATACTTATCACTTCGGATCGTAGCGTAGTGATATGTATCCTTGTATTCTCACTTCTCACTGTGATTCCTGAATCTCAGTTTTATGATCTCAATTGAATACAACTTTCAATTAATCATATGAAGTCTTTAATGATAACTCACGTGCCCATTTAGTACATCATTTATGTATAATGATTGGCACAAGTTATACTTGCTAGGACCTTGTCATGGTTATATTTATTGCAGAGGTTCATAGATCATGTATCTAATCCATCTCATGCAATCAAGTTATGACTTTCATTCGATAATGAACTCACAAGTTAATAGATCATACATTTAATGAATTCATCAGTTATGAAGTCACCTCATGCAATCAAATCTTTGACTTGTTATAATCAAGACAACTTTATCATTAAACATTGAATATTTCTTGACAATAATAGTAGTATTATAAATTCTTTCTATCATATCATAAATCAAGACGTAATCAAAGTATAAGCACACTTTTATTCATAAAGATGGAACAACTGACTTGTCTCATTACATGAATAACTTTGTCTCGCGAGATGCAAGACACACAACTAAGTGTTCATACTATAATGATTACATAAGATTTATCTAATACTCTAAGTATCTCCTATGATAGATGTCTCGGCGGAATCCATGCTGGCCATCAACTGACTTGATATCCATCAATCCTTGATTTCACCTCTTCCCGTCCATGCAACGGTAGGTCCTATTTTCATAAAACAGAATAAGTATCAGATACTCATTTACTAAATATGTTGTATAAGTGAATAAACATTTATAAAGTATATCAAGTATATACCTTCTCCATCAACAACTTCTCCTTCAATGGGTTCAACCTCCAGGTACTGAAGTCTATCCATGAAGTCAGAGACCTCGAGGCTTTCACCTCTGCCGACATAGCCATGGACATGGTCTGTATAGCTCGGTGCAAGCGAGTGTAACACCGTGTATATCGCAGAATCATCTGTGGTCCCATAGTCAAAGTCATCTACGAGGCTCAGATTTATCGCATGCATCTTGGCCAAGTGTGCCTTCAGGCAAGAGCCTTCTTCCATCTTTGTAGAAAGAAACTTACTTTCTAACTCAAATCTGGCAACTCTAAACCGATGCAAGTTTGATGACTTCAGCTCATCGATCATATCATATGTATCCAAATCAGCATAATCCTCATGCAAAGGTTGCGGAATGCTGGTTTCTATGATACCCTTAGCTATGGCATATGTCCTTCGACGATACTGATAATCAATTGCCGCTTGTGCATCCATGTCGTTTGCTGGAGGGTTTCCCACATGCTCTTTAGTTAAGAATGAAAGGTTGATTCTCTTGAGCACGGCTCTAAGGCGTAAGTACCAACTAATGAAGTTTGACCCATTTTCTTTAAGTCTTTCACCATGTAAGAAGGAAACCATTTCAAGGTACTGGGTACTATCCATTTTCTACAAACATAATTGCAAGGAACACAATTAAGACTAGTTCACAACAATGAGTTCATATAATCATATTATAAATGAGCTCGCACTAAAACAATTCATCCCTAGGAAGTTTTAGTGATTACATGATCCAGATTCACTGCCAGACCTCGAATATCACACGACCGACGGGTCAGTTTCAAAGGTAGACAACAACTTGTGCGATCACATTATCTTATATGTACTGTGACTCATGCTCGATCTTTCGATCTCTAGTATTCCGAGGCCATATCTGCATATGCTAGGCTCGCCAAATTAACCTCCATGTTATATGCTTCTCAGCAAGGCCATATCTGCATATGCCAGGCTTGCCGAACCCAACCTCATGCGAACTCCATTGAATATGTAGGACAACTCCGGTATGTAGGGAGCATCAAGCCATATGGGAGAACCTTCCAGGCGGTGCACACTTCGGTAGAATACTTGTGTTTGGATTTGTTAAGGGATCATCTTATCACATGCTACCGTCGTGTATCCTATACTAGCAAGTTTTAAGATGTCTGAGCTATGGCAACACTAAGTCTACAGTGTCTCCATTTTAGTTTGTTTTATGATGACGATTACTACTTACTAGTAACACATAGCAAAGCTATCGCTACATCACAAACAAACGAATTATAGCCCCCACTTAGCAATACAAGGTGTAGACGGTCTAGTTGTATATTGCAATTTTTGCGTGGCTGCTAGGGCTTTCATAGTTAAACAGGTTTTAACCAACGAGTCAACCACAACGTCAAACATACGATTGTCTCTATTACACCCCGCACGGGGCCCTCCGTTGAAAATTCCACATCCGCTAAAGTAGAGAGACAGACACCCCCCCAACCACTTTATACGGTACAAGCCGTATGTCAAGCGTGGAACCAGTCTCGCGTAAGCGTACGCGTAAGGTCGGTCGGGGGCCGCTTCATCAAACAATGCCGCGGATGTGAACAAGTACACGTGGGAGGGTAACAATCATACAATCAACGCCCACATCCCCGATGTGTTCTATCCGTACAGTAATACTAAGCATAGACCTAGCTCTGATACCACTGTTGGGGTTCGCAGCAGAAAACACATTTTTTTCTAACTAGCGTTCCCATAACCCAAGATCTAGCTAGCCGTATTACCGTAACGGAAAGGAGTGCGGAAATAACATACCTCGGGGTGTAGTCTGTTGCGCGGGAAACGTTCCTGCAAACGTGGTTGATGTAGCCGATCAAGTTTCACAGCCCCCTGGCTGTGTTGAGCACCCGGATGGGTGTAGTCCACACGTGTAGCACCTCGTAGTACTCACACACGTACGAGACTCGATGACCACCTCCGTTCTCCGATCCAACGAAGGTGGCGGAAGCAGACCTCCGGGCGGAGCTTCGGCAGCACGACGGCCTCCGATTCTAGCAGAGAAGCCTCAATTCCACTATAGGCTCACACTAGGGAGCCCACCGTGAAAGAGACAAGGGAGGGGAGAAGACCGGAGAAAACCGATCTCAATTCGGAGTAAATACTAATTTAATCCGATTTATTGTGTATTTGGCTTAATTAAATATGTGCACCATGGCCCTCTTTATATAGGGGTAGGGGAGGGAGTCAACCCCCCTCCCTTAGAAATGTGGGACTATCCCACATGCTAGGGGGGGCGCCGGCCAAGGGGGGAGAGGGGGCGCCACCCTCATGGGCCCTAGGGCCCATGGCGCCTCCCCCCTGATGGCACGAGAGTTGACGGGTGTAGTCTTCTCGCCCTTCGTTGGTGAACCCCAAGTGGAAGGCGTGATGCAGCACATCAACAAATTTCCCTCAGTAAAGATACCAATGTTTGTCTCCAGTAGGACTCCAGAGATGATAAGTAGGTGTCAGCGGCGCCACTGACGCGGACCTGCACACAGACACAAATAACTTTGTTCCCAACGAAGTTCAGAGAGGTTGTCAATCTCTCCGGTCTTGTTGTTCACAAAGGATCAAACACAAAGGATAATGATAGCAACTGAAAGTAAAAGCAGAAAAGTAAATGAGCGTGGAAACAGTAATGAGGATATGGACCGGGGTACGTGATGTTCACTAGTGATGTCTCTCTCCCAAAGGACGATGAAACTGCTATGCGAGGTAAACAAATTACAGAAGGGCAATTGACAGGATTATGAACGCACCGCAATGCTAACTATGCTACAAAAGAAAGGAAGAGGCTCAAAAGCACGGGCAGTACGCCAAAATAAGTAGACCGAAATCCAACTGCATCTACTACTAATCATCCACCTTGAGATATCTATCCAGAACATCTAGCTGGTATTAAGTTGCGAGCCCCACCCAAAGTGTAAACCCAAAGCAACAGACAACTGCATTAAAAAGCACTTTGCGTAAAGTAAACAATCCTTGCAACCGCGGTTACAAGCACCGTTGTTTTCCCCCTTGTGGCAACAACACATCCCCTAGACTCATGTTTCTGTCACTCAAGCGTGTCATCGGGGGGCATGAACCCACAATCGAGCATAACGTTCCCTCTTGGGGTTACTACCTACTACTTGGCCAAAGCAATAAACAGCAACGGAGAACATGCAAGAATTACTTAGGAACAAAAATATAAGAGATAAAAACCAAATATATTACTCAATCACAATCTGAACATAATCTCATAATCCATCAGATCCCATCAAACTCAACATAGCAATAGCAGAAAGATTACAAAAGTGCCTCGATCATGTAGGGCAGCTCACGAGGTCTAAACCATGAAGAACAAAGAGGGGAGGAGAACATCACATAGCTACTGATCACGGACCCATGGTCCAAGGAAAACTACTCACGAGACATCCGGGGAGCATCCATGGTGGAGAGGAGACTCCCGGAGGTCAATCCTCCCTCCGGCAGGGTGCCGGGAAGAGGTCTTCTGGTGCTCCCGATCTCGGAAGCGCGGCGGCAGCGGTACAGAGGCGAGATCGCGAAAAAGGGTTCTCTTTTCTGAAGTTTCCCGTGACGGAGAATATATAGGCGAAGTGGGGCAGCTAGAGGTGGACCAGGGGCCCCAGGCGCCCCCCTGGCGCGGCCAGGGGTGGGGCCGCATCGGGTGGCCGCCTGGGCCACCCCTGGCTCCCCTCTGGCCCCACTCGGGATCTTCGCGAAGCTTCCTGTACGCTGATTTTTCCTATATTTTTCCCGGATTTTTTCTGGCACTTTTTATATGGGGGAAAACTGAAATAGAAAAACAGCAGAAAACAGGAACTGGCACTGTGGTGCACTGAGTTAATAGGTTAGTCCAAATATGATCAAAAGTGTATGAAAGTGTATCTTGATCATAGCAATATCACACAAAACATGCATGGAGCAAGCAGAAATTATAGATACGTTTTGGACGTATCAACATCCCCAAGCTTAATTCCTGCTCGTCCTCGAGTAGGTAAATGATAACGGCATAATTTCTGTGGTGACATGCTCGCAACCATAAAAGAACTTTGAAAAGTAAAGCAATCAAGGTTAGAAACTCAATTCAAGTCATAACATGCAAGAGTCTATATTAGCATTGAAACAAGTAACAAAAGAACAAAAGGTGCAAGAGCTCTCGTTGTCCGTGACTCGAATGTCTCCAAATGGTGTTTGCGTGCAAGAAGGGGGGGTACGGAATACGAGAAAAACATTTAATTGTTGAGAACTCAATCTACTAAAGTTTCACACTTGGTCTTTTTCTGGAATCTTATCTTGACTCGTCCCCAGACCACTAGCCAGGTACAAGTCAATTTGATCCACTCCTTTTTCAATATTTTGAGCACTCATGCAATGGATGAGCGTAAGCACGAGAGTTGACACTTAGGATGGCAAAGAGAGAAGTGCGGAGGAGGAAGACAAAAAGGAGGAGAAAGGCTCACATCAATGAGGACAATCATAGGCGAGAGATGCCAAATGATAGATATGATGTGAGGAGTAGGGATTTCCATGCAACAGATGCACATACGAGCTAGGAATCTCTCCAATGGAACTAGTGGGGGTGCATCTAACTTGCTCGCTCATGAAGACCTAGAGCTCGTTTGAGGAGGCTCATCCTTGGAATATGCAAGCCAAGTTCTATAGTGTGAAGGTCCCCACATAGCTATATGCATAATGATCATCTCTATGGAGTACAAGGATATAAAGGGAGTACTAGTGTGGATCTCTCAAAAGGATAGTAGTGTTGCCCCTTTATCTCTTTTTATTTATTTTTCTCTTTTTTCTATTTTTTTTGTGGCCTCAATGGCTCTTTCTATTTAACTCTCATTTGTCCTCTTTGGGATATTTTATTGTGTCCAATTTGGGATCTTTTCCTCACTTAAGGGCAAAACTCTATTTTACAAGAAGGTAAAGGAGATCTTTCACACTTCACAAGGTACTCAAAATCATAAAGAAGATGTAACTATCATGATGTATGCAATGTATGTCGCTGCCAGTGTAGCAGGAACATGTATGACATGAAGATCAAGTCATGAAGAGGTGGAAGTTACATGGCAATATATCTCGGAAAGGCTATGGAAATGCCTTGATAGGTAGGTATGGTGGCTGTTTTGAGGAAAGATATAATGAGGTTTATGATGATAGTGCGTATCATGCCAAGGGTTTGGATGTACCGGCGAAGGTGGACACCAACTCTCGGAGTGAGAAGAAGGCAATGCACGGCACGGGAGAGGCTAGCAAAACATGGGAAGGTGGAAGTGTCAACTTTCAATACTTACATTAGTCCAAAGAACTCATGCACTTATTATCGGTAACTCTCAATCTAATAAGGAGGTTCACAAAGAGACAAGTACCCCGAGGAAGAGTGTATGGGGGTTTGGTTAACCTTGCGCATCTTCGACTCATGGTACGTGAGTGTACTCTAATATTCGATCCCTCCAAAGATTAGTGATCCATCTAGTAGCTAGAGTTCTCAACTGGTTTTGTAGGTTTTGAAAATACACACGGATTGCCCAAAATACAACACCTATCACTAATAGGCTAAAGCTCTTGACACCAAAAGTTCAAACATTACTCACAACAATACCTCAAAACTATTGCAAGTTACTACTAGAATTAAATAGCAACCTCAATTACCTACTTTCAAGACAAGACACAACTCAGTGCAACAACCAACTCTCTTTAACAAGATAAACATGAATACTAAAAAGAGTTCCAGCAACATACTAAACAAAATCCAAGGATCTTGCTAAAGACAAACTAAGACTAAAACTAAACATGGCATTAGCTACGAAAAGATAAAGAACACACAACAGAGAAAGATAGGCAGGAAAAATCCTATGATGTGTTCTAGATTTTGAAAGTGGAGCGTGTTTCTCTCCCACACAAAGTAAGACGGGATCTAACTTGTTATGAACAGCAAGCAAAGCTAAAGAAAACTAAAAATAAAACCTAAGAGCGAGACGCTCCAAGCATAGCACATAACGCATGAAGTGATAAAAATATAGTGAGACGAATGACGAACTGATGATTGTTGATGGAGAAGGGGATGCACGGGGGCATCCCCAAGCTTAGAAGCTTGGGTCTCCTTGAATATTTATTGGGGATGCATGGGGGCATCCCCAAGCTTGAGCGCTTGACACTCCTGGATCTTCTTTCATCATCTTCCATCGCACACTTGAAAACTCCCTTCATACATAATTCATCATAAGCTGATTAGAGAGGTTAGTACCCTTAATAAAATAATTTTTCCCACTGGATATAAAGATATTCTTGAAGAGCTACTGTTACTCAAGAGTGCCAAAAAGTTTTTGCAAAGAAAAAGCAAGCTTAAGGTTTGCAAAAGTTGGGAGAGACAAAACGTGACAGAATCTGTGAAAAACAGAACAGCAGGTAGTAAAGAATTTTTTAGGGGCACTTCTGCAACTCAAATCAAAAAACTCAGAACATACGGAAGTTTCACAATTGTATAGAGCACACTGTCAAATAAATTCAGATCAAAAAATGATCTGGTGATTTGATTCGAATTTTTCTGTCAAGGGACAGAATCTGTTTTCTGGACAGCATGTCACAACTTTTGCTTCCCTTATCATAAGAGGCTATAACTTGGCACAAAGCTGAAAAATAAAGATACAATGATGTTGCTACAGTAGTAAAAAACATCAGGACACAACAAAAGCAAAAAGAAAACCTAAATTCGTTGCGGGCGGCTTCCCGAAAGCGCTTTCTTTTATGCCTTTAAGCTAGGCATGATGCAAAAGAAGAATCAAGGGTCTCCAAGATCAGAAACATAAAAACCTTCAAATTGATTTTCAATAAGCTCATTCTTCTTCTTCCTAGGAAAGAGGTACTTACCTTTCGCCACACCGCGTAAGCGTATGTGCCCGTTACCAATATCAATGAAGCCTTTCATAGCATGGAGGAAGTCTCTTCCGAGCACAATGTTACTTTGGTTTGGCTCCATGATGAAGGAATCCATTGGTGCAGTCCTATGAAGGAATGCAACTTGGACTTCTTTTACCTTTCCTTTAATCTCTGAAATGTCTCCATTAGAATGTTCATGATAAGAGGATAATTTATCCATATCTAGCTTCAAAGAATCATAAACTATTTTTGGCATAGTAGAAACTGTGGATCCAATATCACAAAGAGCAAGGAAGCCTTGGTTAGAGATGCTAATCCTTACAAAGGGCTCCCAATCATCATCTATCTCCAACATTTCTTTCTTGTTGGACTTAAGTTCCTCTACTTTCCTCAAGTCTAGAGCATCCAATCTTTTTTCAATACTGGCAAGTATATCTATGACAGTATCAATACTGCGGACATAAACAAAATAACTAGATAGACTATGCAAAATATCAAGAGCCCTAACTTCATCACACTCTAGAAAATCTCCTTCAGCTATAATATCAAGAGAGTGTTTACACCATTTAAAAAGACCATGGTTAAAATTTCTAAGCACAATTTTTATAGGTATCCAAGGCATAATTCTTTTATGTGCTTCAGAGATTCTGTCCCATGCCTTCTTCATATTTTCTCCATCTCTTTGACGGAAATCGAGAACTTCCGATTCCCGCAAAGCACCTAGCCCTAACATGTTCATCTAAAAAAGGAGGACTACTAACAGCAAGATAAACAATTTTTTTGTGATTTTTGATAAAAGACACAAAGATAAAAACTGAAAGGTAAACTAACAAGACTAAAAAACAAAGGTAAAGAGTAGTGTGCAACTCCCCTATCTTAGCACTCGGAGTCCCCGGCAACGGCGCCAGAAATTTGCTTGATGGCGCGAGAGTTGACGGGTGTAGTCTTCTCGCCCTTCGTTGGTGAGCCCCAAGTGGAAGGCGTGATGCAGCACAGCAGCAAATTTCCCTCAGTAAAGATACCAATGTTTGTCTCCAGTAGGACTCCAGAGATGATAAGTAGGTGTCAGCGGCGCCACTGACGCGGACCTGCACACAGACACAAATAACTTTGTTCCCAACGAAGTTCAGAGAGGTTGTCAATCTCTCCGGTCTTGTTGTTCACAAAGGATCAAACACAAAGGATAATGACAGCAAGTGAAAGTAAAAGCAGAAAATTAAATGAGCGTGGAAACAGTAATGAGGATATGGACCGGGATACGTGATGTTCACTAGTGATGTCTCTCTCCCAAAAGACGATAAAACTGCTATGCGAGGTAAACAAATTATAGAAGGGCAATTGACAGGATTATGAACGCACCGCAATGCTAACTATGCTACAAAAGAAAGGAAGAGGCTCAAAAGCACGGGCAGTACAACAAAATAAGTAGACCGAAATCCAACTGCATCTACTACTAATCATCCACCTTGAGATATCTATCCAGAACATCTAGCTGGTATTAAGTTGCGAGCCCCACCCAAAGTGTAAACCCAAAGCAACAGACAACTGCATTAAAAAGCACTTTGCGTAAAGTAAACAATCCTTGCAACCGCGGTTACAAGCACCGTTGTTTCCCCCTTGTGGCAACAGCACATCCCCTAGACTCATGTTTCTGTCACTCAAGCGTGTCATCGGGGGGCATGAACCCACAATCGAGCATAACGTTCCCTCTTGGGGTTACTACCTACTACTTGGCCAAAGCAATAAACAGCAACGGAGAACATGCAAGAATTACTTAGGAACAAAAATATAAGATATAAAAACCAAATATATTACTCAATCACAATCTGAACATAATCTCATAATACATCAGATCCCATCTGTCGGGACCCGGGGTTAGCGTATGCAAGTCCAGCTAAGACATAGTCATATGGAGAGCCGAGAACCGTACCCACTTGTCTAAGCAGACAAGGCCAAGCACAGAACGTTCTCGGAAAGCATCGTACGTGAGGGGCATCCCATCCAGGCCGGATGATCAACTGAGATGGGTCCTCATCGTCCGCACACAAGTCTAATGATATGGGTGGTGAACTCCCATATTCAAAGACAAGTCACCTCAACCATACTATCGACTATCTCATAACTCTTACATAGACTTACTCCAGCCCGATCACTTAGTCGGGTTCTAGGGCGGGCTCGATCATACCACAAAGTGTGCACGAGACGGAGTCTCGAGCAATCGCATCACGATGCCCCAAGCTGCGCACATCTAAGGGCCACTTGGTGTATGAAAGACCGCCAGCCAGATCACAACTAAGGTCTCGAAAACCCATACAAAGACATGCATGTTATAAACATACACGCAGCACACATGACTTGTATGAACAGCAGGTATCATTGCAATTCTCTACAAAGTATACAACTTTATTGATAACTCTTATAGAGTGCACACAGAGATCACAAACATGTGATCCAACATTACAACACAAGCGGAAGCAAATTATGTCTGAGTACAGACAAGTTTAACAAATGGCTTAAGAAGCCTTATTTAAACACAAGCCCTCCACGAGGGAACCAGTCGTCTGACTGGGACTAGACTAGCTTGATCTTCAGTCGTCCAGCTCGATGAAGAAGCCACCTTCGGGGTCAGTGGTTTCATCTAAAACATAGATTAAGCAAACATGAGTACAAAGTCGTACTCAGCAAGACTTACATAGGAGCTATACTACTCATGCACATGTATCAAGGTAAATGGAGGTGGGGTTCACTTGCAGAAGTGCCATCTTTGACTTGGCTAGTCCTGAACTACGATTACCAGACTTGAGGTAAGAAGCGTACACGAGTCCACTACTTTCTCCAACCAATTACACCACTATGGTGCCTTCCTCGACTTCCCCAAGAGAAAGCACGCCATAGCACTCACACTTATCTTGGTGTGTTTTAGAAGTATCCAGTTCAAGTTGTCTAATAATCAAGCTAAGCTTTCCAAGCAGTCCATAACCGCGGACGCGGCTATTCGAATAGTTTTGTTAACCCTGCAGGGGTGTACCGCTACACACACATGATCTCATTTACCGCCTTTGATCTCGACACCATTCAAGGGGTGCCAGCGAGGATGCTCACCACAACTGTTACCTCATAGCCGATCTAGTCCGAGAAAGCCGCCTACTTGGGTTGGCTACCACTATCGTGAACCCGGCCGGTTTACCGAAGTGGACCCAAGTGATGTGTGCGTGGTGCATAAGCCGGTCTCGGGTGAGCCGTTCTCTCACTTAGCATCCAGGCCACAAGCCTACCAGAACTCCGAACTATTGCGACATCTGGACATCGAAAGGGATGAGTTAGTAAGCTGAGAGGGGTCAGTGAGCCCAATGTGTGGTTGTACTCTTCATCTTGGATCACCACACAAGAACTCGGACTTAGGGCGGTGTTCAACGAGACAACCCACCGTGTACTCCTACACAGCCTCTCATCGTTCACCTTGTATTAGGGTCGATTCACCAACACTTTTCTACCATCATCATCATGATCACTACCATCCCGACTCACATAACAGTATCATCATGGTATCACTCTAAGCATGCAATAAGCAGTAACAATTGCAGGGGCCACATGATATCAATCAACTCCTACATTTTCTAGGATTGTGGTTTTGCCTACTACTGTGACAAATGATAGGTCATGCAAAGGAATGGGTTCATCTATGCGGTAGAAACGCATCATGGTAATCATCCTAAACAATGCATAAGAGAGACATGAGAGGGAAGTGGGATTTTATCGACATGATCAATGGGGGTTTGCTTGCCTTGCTGACGAGGTTCAGGTTCGGGGTCTTCAACGAAGGGGGCAGCCTCCTGTTCCGGTTCCACCTCTACTCGACAAAAAACAAACAAGGTAGCAAAGTAAATACAATGCACAATCACATGATGGAAGGTTGAAATTTGATGTATATGTTTTGATGTGTGAAGCAATTCCATTAAAATGGAGTATATTGCAAATTGAATTGCAAATTCAAACTCCAATTTGAATTCAAACTTAGCCAAGTTACATGTGACATTGATTGATCAATTTGAATCATTTTTAAATGTGTATGATATGCCTCTGATGTGTAAGTAAAATGTAGCATGTTGCCATGGTTCAAGTTGCAAAAACTTTTGAATTGAATTTGATTTAATTTCATTTAAATCAAATAGCAAATTTTACTGATCCCAATTTAAATTCAACTCAAACAAAGTTGAAAGTTGGATATTTGGATAGGTTATTTTCTCCTGATCATTTTTCATATATTATTTGTCCAATTTGGAGTTAATATGAATTTTCTATGAATTTCCAAAGTTTGGGCTATTTTCTGGATTTTCTGGAATTCTTTAAATCATTTCAATTTCTGGAAATTCATTTATGGCGTCAGCATGAATTCATGCTGGCGTCAGGGGGGCTGACATGTGGGGTCGGCCTGTCAGTGGCTGGGTTATTTTAATCCGGCTGTTTAATTTAACCAGATGCTTAATTAAGCCACTGGGGCCCAGTGTCAGTGACCTAGGGTCACTTAACCCGAGTGGGGTTAAGCCCTAATCATGGCCACGTCGGCGGGCCTGCCGGCGGATAAACGCCGACGTCACAGACGCGGCGGCGCTGCACGGGGAGGGTGCTCCCGGCCACCATTTGGCACGGGGAGAGCACGTGACGGATCCTCGAGCTCGTCTGCGTCTCGTGGTGAACACGGGGGACCTTGGGAGGCACCGGAGCTGCGCCGGCGACGACCTTTGGCGGCGGCCGTGGCATGGTTTAGAAGAAGTCGTCGACTCCGTGCATCAAAACAGACGGAAAGCAGTGCGTTGAAACACTGGGGTGGAGGGGAACACTACGCGCGCTCTGGATGAGACGGAGGAGCACAGGGGCGACCTCGGGCTCATCCATGGCGGAGGCCGTGCTCGGCTCTCATGGCAAATCACAAAGGAGAATGAGAAAAACTCCGGGGTTGGTCGGGGAGGATGAAGAAGCTCACCCTGAAGCTAGCAGAGGAGTCAGGGAGGTCGTGGTGGCGGCGAATTCGACGACGGCGACTTGCGGGTCCGGCGACTCCTCGATGAAGCTGGCGTCGTCTGCTGAGGCGCTCGGGCTCGATTGATTGAGGGGAACGATGAAGACGCCTGCTGCGGTTCTTCTGGACACGGTGGCACGGCTCGGGGACGACGGTGGCTGCGTGGACTCGGCGGCGTGCTCCACGGCGGTCCTCGGGCGGCGACGGAATCGAGCACGGGAGGAGGAGGAGGAAGCTCTAGAGGGGGGGAATGGATCGGGACGGGAGAGAGACGTCTCCAGGCGCGAGAAGGGGGCACGGGGAGGCCTGGAAGGTGCTCGGCGGCGACGTGTCGTCCACAGCTGACTCGGTGGCATTCCACCGAGCAGCTTGGAGGCGCGGGGCGGGGAAGAAGACTCTGCTGCCCCTCTGGGCCGGGTGGGCCGGATGGGCTGCTCTCGCCTGGGCGCCAAGTAAGCTTTTCTTCTTCTTTTCTGTTTTTCTTTTCTGACATTTGTCTAGGCTAGCAAAAAAAAATAGCAAGCCATTTTATTAGATGCTCAAAAAATTTATATGGCCTCATAATAAAATAGACTAGCCACTTATAAACTTTGAACATTTTTTAAATTCAAATGATTTGAACTTTAAATCAAATAGGGGTTTTTGATTAATTCCAAGGCACTGTTTGAATATTTGAAAAATCCACGAGCATGGGGTGGGTCCCACATCACTTGATATGTGATCACACTCCTTTATAAGACTTTTCAAAAATCTAACATGAATTTTTGGAGAAGATTTTTATCTGGCCTTTTGAATTAATTCATTTGGGGGTGTTCCTTCTCCCATTTTGCTTTTGATTTTGATTTCAAAGATTTCTTTTGAAATTTTTAACATGATGCAAGTGACTTAAAAACCCTAGCACATTACCTAACAGAGGGTTCTGACACCATCAAACTCAACATAGCAATAGCAGAAAGATTACAAAAGTGCCTCGATCATGTAGGGCAGCTCACGAGGTCTAAACCATGAAGAACAAAGAGGGGAGGAGAACATCACATAGCTACTGATCACGGACCCATGGTCCAAGGAAAACTACTCACGAGACATCCAGGGAGCATCCATGGTGGAGAGGAGACTCCCGGAGGTCAATCCTCCCTCCGGCATGGTGCCAGGAAGAGGTCTTCTGGTGCTCCCGATCTCGGAAGCGCGGCGGCGGCGAAACAGAGGCGAGATCGCGAAAAAGGGTTCTCTTTTCTGAAGTTTCCCGTGACGGAGAATATATAGGCGAAGGGGGGCAGCCAAAGGTGGACCAGGGGCCCAGGCGCCCCCCTGGCGCGATCAGGGGTGGGGCCGCGCCGGGTGGCCGCCTGGGCCACCCCTGGCTCCCCTCTGGCCCCACTCGGGCTCTTCGCGAAGCTTCCTGTACGCTGATTTTTCCTATATTTTTCCCGGAATTTTTCTGGCACTTTTTATATGGGGGAAAACTGAAATAGAAAAACAGCAGAAAACAGGAACTGGCACTATGGTGCACTGAGTTAATAGGTTAGTCCAAATATGATCAAAAGTGTATGAAAATGTATCTAGATCATAGCAATATCACACAAAACATGCATGGAGTAAGCAGAAATTATAGATACGTTTTGGACGTATCACCCCTCCCCCCACTCCCTTTTTTTTCTTTTTTTCCCTTTTATTTCTTCCCCTAATGGGCCTTTTTCTCCACTAAGGCCCATTGCACATATTAATTAGAAATAAAATGATTTTAATTATTAATTAAATTTATTAATAACTAAAAAATAATATTCCATCTCCCGGTGCTCCGGAACACCTTCCGGTTCACTCCGAACTTGTTCGGTTCAACACGGTACTTCTCCGATGTTGTTTCCTTTATTGTCTGGTTACTCCGATGGTTCCAAAAAGGTCTCCGATTTCATCGAGCCCTTAAGTGTGTTACCCTACGGTCCGAGAACACTCCAGTCATGACCGAGATGAGGCTACGGTCAATGATCATCAGCGGGACCTGGATGCCCATAATGACCCCTGTGCATTCCAGATATCAAACACCGATTGGACCTTACGCCGTATAGCATTCCCTTTGTCAGCGATACTGGATTGTTCCGAGATTCGATAAATGACATCCTATGTATGTTCAACCTCGTTCTGAACTAATCCTCATTCACTCGTTCCCGTGATATTCATCCCCGTGACCTAGTCACACGCTGCAGCTTTATGGATGGAATCTCACCGAGTGGGCCCCGAGTATCTATCCATTATATGGATTGACAAATCCCGCTCTTGTAACAATACTCCTCAACATATCTCCACGGAATACCCAAGATACAACCGTTATGACCCGCATATTTCAGTCAGGTGGTGGGATGTAGGTCAAAGCATCCGGGAAGATAGCAATTATGCACGTACTCACGGTCAAAGGAACGGTCTACCACGTTCTGTAATTACAACACTGAACCTTCACACGATTTGATCATGCTGTAATGCTTACTTTGGGTAATGTTCATCACGTCACTTAACCAGTGAGGTGATCTCATAGTCAAGAGACTTAATTGTCCATGATCGCGAAACCACGACCATCATGTTGACCATGAACTAGTTATCAATGTAGAGGCTAACTAGGAACTCTGGGGGTTTCTATACCACACCTGCATCATTGTTTCACTGACACAGTTCTAGCACGGTATGAAACTGGTTATGAAACTGGTTATGAACTTGCTTAGATATATTGGAATAATCATATATTATTTTCCTCTAGAGCATATATCCAACAGAGTCAAGATAAGATTCCAAAGAAGACCAAGTGTCAAAATTTAGTAGATTGAGTTCTCAACACAAAAATACTTTTTTTCCTCGTAATACATATCCCCTTTCTTGCACGCAAACACCATTTGGAGACATTCGAGTCACGGACAGCAAGAGCTCTTGCACCGTTATGTTCTTATGTTGCTTGTTTCAATGCTAATATAGACTCTTGCCTGTTATGACTTGAATCGAATTACATGCCTTGATTGCTTTACTTAAAAGTTCATATATGGTTGTTAGCATGTCACCACAGAAATTATGTTTGTTATCATTTACCTACTCGAGGACGAGCAGGAATTAAGCTTGGGATGTTGATACGTCCATAACATATCCATAATGTCTGCTTGCTCCATGCCTCTTTTGTGTGATATTGCTATGTTATTGATGAACTTCCATACACTTTCGATCATATTTGGACTAACTTATTAACTCAGTGCACCCCAGTGCCAGTTCCTGTTTTCTGCTGTTTTTCTATTTCAGGTTTCCCCCATATTAAAAGTGCTCCAAAAATTCGGGAAAATCAGAAGAAAAAAATCAGCTTTCTGGAAGCTTCCGGATTCACCGAAGAAGGGCCAGAGGGGCCCCACCTGGTGCCCAGGCGGCCACCCCGCGCGGCCTAGGGCTTTGCCGCGCTGGAAGGGCACGTGGGCGACTGGTGGACCCCCCCCCCAGTGCCCCCCTTTGGCCCTTATTTTTACTCGCGTTGCGAAAACCCAGATTCTAGACCCATTTTCTCGAGAAGCAATTCCTAGGCCTTGTTTCCACCATTGCAGTACCGTTTGTGCTCACGTTTACCACTTGTTTGCTTGCTGTTTTATTACAGATTTATATTACCTTGGTTTTCTACACCTATCACCCATATTTTACCATCTCTTCGCCGAACTAGTGCACCTATACAAATCCTAGTTGTATTAGGTGTGTTGGGGACACAAGAGACTTCTTGTATCTTAATTGCAGGGTTGCTTGAGAGAGACCATCTTCAACCTCTACTTCCCTGAGTTCGATAAACCTTAGGTCATCCACTTGAGGGAAATTGCTGCTGTCTTGCGAACCTCTGCGCTTGGAGGCCCAACATAGTCTACAAGAATAGAAGTGTGCGTAGACATCAACAGCTTGGGACACCAAAGGGGATGGGCTATAATTTGAGGATCACATGTTTTCATAGAGTGCTAATGCTTTGTTCCTGTGCTCTTTGACAGGGGCACCTTAATCTCCGTAAGTTCCCTTTGGCCCCGTTCGTAGCGGGACGGTAGGACAATAGATGTTGTGCAAGTTCTTACTGCAAGCATGTACAACTACATACGGAACACATGCCTACGTTTGGTTCTTAAGACTAGGATTGCTCTAGTTTATTTGGCTAGAGTATGTGCAATTTTGTCAATTGCCCAACTGTAATTCGTTCACCCAACACCTGTCTTTTTGCTTGGAGAGTTACCACTAGTGAAACCTTGAACCCCGGTCCATCTTTCATCTTTATTGCCTTCGTTGTTACTATTGCTCTCATCACTGCTGCTACTACTTTGTTACTACATTGTGGTGTTGGTGATTGGGGAAGTCTCTAAGACTACACCCGTCAACACACTGTTGCTACTAAATATATTGTCTAGTGCTTTTTCAGGTGTGGTTGAATTGACAACTCAACTACTAAGGCTTATAAGTATTCTTTGGCTCCCCTTGTGTCTAATCAATAAATTAGGTTATTCTTACCCGCGAAGACTATCTCGATCCCCTGCAGTTGTGGGTTATCAACCATCATGTCCAATTATTTTGGGACGCCCTTTTCTTCGCACCGTTGGTGCTGTCATTGATATGAAAGAAGGGAATATAAAATTCCAATTCCCTCTCAAGAAAGGGATGGAACACTTCCCTAGAAAGAAGATTAAGTTACCTTTTGAGTCCGTTACACGGGCTAGCTATTCTCTTACTCTTGATAAAACTTGATTTTCTCTTTTTGCATCATACCTAGCTTAAAGGCATAAGAGAAAGCGCTTTTGGGAGGCAGCACATAATGAATTGGGTTTATTTTGCTTTCTTTGTGTCTTGATGTTTGTTACTACAGTAGCAACATCATTGTATCTTTACTTTTCAGCTTTGTGCCAAGTTTAGCCTCCGATTGCAAGAAAGTTCAAAAGTTGTGACATGCTGTCCAGAAAACAGATTCTGTCCTTGGACAGAAAAATTCGAATAAAATCACCATATCATCTTTTTGGTCTGATTTTTTTGACAGCATGCTCTATATAATTGGCTTTCGAGCGTCTGTCTGAGTTTTTTATTTGACTTGTAGAAGTGCCCCAAAAAAATTATTTACTACATGCTGGTCCGTTTTTCACAGATTTTGTCCTGCTTTGCCTTTCCTTCGTTTTGCAAACCTTAAGCTTGCTTTTCTTTGCAAAAACTTTTTGGCGATCTTGAGAAACAGTAGCTCTTCAACAATATCCTTATTTACAGTAGATAAAAAATTATTTTATTGTGGGTACTAACCTCGCTAATCAGATTATGATGAGTTATGTATGAAGGGAGTTTTCAAGTGTGCGAGGGAAGATGATAAAAGAAGTTTCAGGAGGGTCAAACGCTCAAGCTTGGGGATGCCCCCATGCATCCCCAAGAAATATTCAAGAAGACTCAAGCATCTAAGCTTGGGGATGCCCCCATGCATCCCCTTCTCCATCAACAATTATCAGTTCGTCTTTCGTTCCACTATATTTTTATCACTTCATGCGTTATGTGCTACGCTTGGAGCGTCTTGCTCTTTATTTCCTTTTTAGTTTTCTTTAGCTTTGCTTGTTGTTCATAACAAGTTAGAACCCAGCTTTCTTTGTGTGGGAGAGAAACACGCTCCACTTCACCCTAGAACACAACATAGGATTTTCATGCTTATCTTTGTTGTGTGTGTTCTTTATCTTTTTCGTAGCTGCTATCATGTTTAGCTCTTAGTTTTCATGCTTATCTTTTTAAGAGCTTTTGTTTAGTTTGTTGCTGGAACTCTGTTGAGTTTTCATGTTTATCTTGTTTAGAGAGTTTGCCTGTTGCACTGAGTTTTGTGTCTTGACTTGAAGTAGGTAATTGAGGTTGCTATTCAATTGTAGTAGTAACTTGCAATAGTTATGAGGTATTGCCATGAGTAATGTTTGAACTTTTGGTGTCAAGAGCTTTAGCCTATTAGTGATACATGTCGTATTATGGGCAATCCGTGTTTATTTTCGAAAAACCTACAAAATTAGTTGAGAACTTTAGCTACTAGATGGATCACTAATCTTTGGAGGGATCGAATATTAGAGCACACTCACGTACCATGAGTCGAGGATGCGCAAGGATAACCAAACCCCCATACACTCCTCCTCGGGTTACTTGTCTCTTTGTGAACCTCCTAATTAGATTGAGAGTTACCGATAATAAGTGCATGAGTTCTTCGGACTAATGTGAGTATTCGAAAGTTGACACTTCCACCTAGCCATATTTTTCTAGCCTCTTCGGTACCGTGCATTGCCCTTTCTCACCTCGAGAGAGTTGGCGCATACTTCACCGGTGCATCCAAATCCTTGGCACGATACGCTCTGTCATCACAAGCCTCATGATATCCTTCCTCAAAACAGCCACCATACGTACCTATCAAGGCATTTCCATAGCCTTTCCGAGATACATTCCCATGCAACATCCACCTTCTCATGACTTGATCTTCATGTCATACATGCTTTTGCTTGATCGATGAGCCGCATGCTAGTTGGGCCTTTCCCTAATCTTTGCTACATGACGCGCTAGTATCATTGCATATCCTGCTACACTGGAAGAGGCATACATTTGCATATTTCATGATAGTTTCATTTTCTTTATGTTGAGTACTTTTGTAATGTGTGAAATATCTTTTATACTTCTTGTAATATATAGAGTGTCGCCCTATAGTGAGGAAAATATCCCAAAGAGGACAAAATCAAAAGATCCCAAAGAGGACAAATGAGAGTTAAATAGAAAGATCCATTGAGGCCACAAAAAAAATTACAAAAAAATAGAAAAAAGGGAAAAAGAAATAAAAAGAGAGAAGGGGGCACACTACTATTCCTTTTGAGAGATCCACAGTCGAACTCCATCTTATATCTTTTACTCCATAGAGATTATCATTCATGCATATAGCTATGTGGGGACCTTCACACTATAGATCTTGGCTTGTATATTCCAATTATGAGCCTCCTCAAATGAGCTATAGGTCTTCTTGAGCAAGCAAGTTGGATGCACCCCCATTAGTTCCATTGGAGAGCTTACCTTAGCTCATATGTGCATCCCTTGCATGGCAATCCCTACTCCTCACATCATATCTATCATTTGGCTTTCTCTCGCCTATGATTGTCCTCATTGATGTGAGCCTTTCACACCTTTTTGTCTTCTGATGGCTTCTCGCCCCTCGTTGGTTACCCCAAGTGGAAGGTTGAGATGCAGCGTAGAGGTAATTTCCCTCAGTAAAGATACCAAGGTTTGTCTCCAGTAGGACTCAACGATAAGTACGATAGGTGGCAACGGCGCCAGAAATTATTCTGATGTGTGGAGTTGTCGTGGACCTGCACAAAACAAATAACTTTGCTCCCAACGAGTTCAGAGGAGTTGTCAATTCCTCCGGCCTTGTCGTTTACAAAGGATCAAACGCAAGAGATAAAAAAAGGTACTAGTAAAAGTAAAACAGAAAGGTAAATAGTGAGTGTGAACAATGGTATGAAGATGGACCGGAGTCCCGTGATTTTCACTAGTGATGTCTCTCTCCCAAAAGACGATAAAATTGCTAGCAAGGTAAACAAATCACAGTTGGGCAATTGACAGGATTATGAAGGCACCGCAATGCTAACTATGCTGCAAACAAAGGAAGGGCTCAAAAGCAATGGGCAGTACGCCAAGGTAAGTAGACCGAAATCCATCTGCATCTACTACTAATCATCAACCTTGAGATATCTATCCAGAACATCTCGCTGGTATTAAGTTGTGAATCCCACCCAAAGTGTAAACTCAAAGCAACAGACAACTGCATTAAAAGAACTTTGCGTAAAGTAAACAATTCTTGCACCAATAGGCACAATCACCGTTGTTTTATCCCTGGTGGCAACAGCACATCCCCTAGTCTCATGTTTCTGTCACTCAAGCTAGACATCAGGGGGCTGAACCCACAATCGAGCATAATGCTCTCTCTTGGAGTTGCAAGCAAATAACTTGGCCAAAGAAAATACTGCAACGGAGAACATGCAATAATTTACTCAAGAACAAAATATAAAAGGGCAAACCAAATATATTACTCATCACAATCTGAACATAGTCTCATAATCCATCAGATCCCAACAAACTTAGCATAGCAACAGCAGAAAATTACATAGGTGCCTCGATCATGTGAGGCAGCTCACGAGGTCTCGAAATTGGAAGCACAAAAGAGGGAGAGGACATCACATAGCTACTGATCACGGACCCATGGTCCAAGGGGGGCTACTCACGGTACATACGGGAGGCATCCATGGCTATAGATGGTCTCCCGGAGGGGTGATCTCCTTCCGGCAGGGTGCCGGGGTAGCTTCTCCAGGCAGCCCCAATCTGAAAACGGCGGCGGCGGCGGAACAGAGAGGTTTCCGCGAAAAAGAGTTCTTGTTTAGGGGTTTCTACCCCGAGGGGGTTATATAGGCGAAGGGGGCGTCGAGGGGCCACCCAGGGCAGCCAGGAGGGTGCCTGGCGCGCCCTAGGGTTGGGGCCGCGCCAGGGACCCTTCTGGCTCCCTGGTGGTGGTCTCGGCTCTCTCCCTTGGTTATTCCGGAAACTTCCTGCCCGCTGATTTTTAATATAATTTTTGCGGAATTTTTTGGGCACTTTAATCAGCCGGAAAACCTGAAAAACAAAAACAGCAGAAAACCAGAAGCTGGCAACTGGGTGCACTGAGTTAGTAGGTTAGTCCAAATTGGTTTAAAAGTTTAATAAAGTTCAACCAAAACATGGCAAAGTCACACAAAACATGCATGGAGCAAGAAAGAAATTATAGATACGTTTGGGACGTATCAACATCCCCAAGCTTAATTCCTGCTCGTCCTCGAGTAGGTAAATGATAACAAGCATAATTTCTGTGGTGACATGACACACAACCAAATAAGGACTGTTAAGTAAAGCAATCAAAGCATGCAATTCAATTCAAGTCTTAACAGGCAAGAGTCTATATTGGCATTAACACAAGCAACAAAAGAACAAAAGGTGCAAGAGCTCTTGCTGTCCGTGACTCGAATGTCTCCAGATGGTGTTTGCGTGCAAGCAAGGTACTGGGAAGAAAGAGAAAAAAAAGTTGTTGAGAACAACTATCTACTAAAGTTTCACACTTAGTCTCCTTTGGATTCTTATCTGGACTCGTCCCCAGACCACTAGCCAGGTACAAGTCAAACTGATCCACTCCCTTTCGATATTTTGAGCACTCATGCAATGGATGAGCGTGAGCAAGAAAGTTGACACCTAAAAGGCGAAATAGAAAAAGGGTGGAGGAGGAAGACAAAAAGGTGTGCGAAAGGCTCACATCAATGAGGACAATCATAGGCGAGAGAAGGCCATATGATAGATATGATGTGAGGAGTAGGGATTGCCATACAACGGATGCACATGTGAGCTAAAAGCTCTCCAATGGAACTAGTGGGGGTGCATCTAACTCGCTTGCTCAAGAAGACCTAGAGCTCGTTTGAGGAGGCTCATCATTGGAATATACAAGCCAAGTTCTATAGTGTAAAAGTTCCCCACATAGCTATATGCATGATGATAATCTCTATGGAGTACAACGGATAGAGATGAAGTACTAGTGTGGATCTCTCAAAAGGAATAGTAGTATGCCCCCTTCTCTCTTTTTATTTTTCTTTTTCTCTTTTTTTATTTTTTTTTTATTTTTTGGTGGCCTCAATGGCTCTTTCTATTTAACTCTCATTTGTCCTCTTTGGGATCTTTTGATTTTGTCCTCTTTGGGATCTTTTCCTCACTTTAGGGGCAATACTCTATATTTTACAAGAATATAGGAGATCTTTCACACTTTACAAAGGTACTCACAAAAAGAAAATGTAACTAATCATGATGCAAATGTATGCCTCTGCCCGGATAGCAGGATATGCAATGATACTAGCGCGTCATGTAGCAGTGATTAGGGCAAGGCCCAACTAGCATGCGGCTCATCGATTAAGCAAGTAGCATGTATGACATGAAGATCAAGTCATGAGAGGGTGGATGTTGCATGGCAATGTATCTCGGAAAGGCTATGGAAATGCCTTGTAGGTAGGTATGGTGGCTGTTTTGAGGAAAGATATAATGAGGCTTATGATGACAGAGCGTATCATGCCAAGGGTTTGGATGCACCGGCGAAGTATGCGCCAACTCTCGAGGTGAGAAAGGGCAATGCACGGTACCGAAGAGGCTAGAAAAAGTATGGGTAGGTGGAAGTGTCAACTTTCGAATACTCACATTAGTCCGAAGAACTCATGCACTTATTATCGGTAACTCTCAATCTAATAGGAGGTTCACAAAGAGACAGGTACCCCGAGGAGTGTATGGGGGTTTGGTTATCCTTGCGCATCCTCGACTCATGGTACGTGAGTGTACTCTAATATTCGAACCCTCCAGAGGTTAGTGATCCATCTAGTAGCTAGAGTTCTCAACAGAGGTTTTCTGGTTTTCGAAAAACACACGGATTTCCCAAAATACGACATCTATCACTAATAGGCAAGAGCTCTTGACACCAAAAGTTCAAACATTACTCTAGTCAATACCTCAAAACTATTGCAAGTTACTACTTCAAAAAGAAAAGCAACTTTAACTACCTACTTTCTAGTCAAGACACAGAACTTAGTGCAACAGGCAAACTCTCTAACAAGATAAAACATGCAACCTATAGAAAGTTCAACCTGAAAAGAAAAGCTCTAGAAAAACTAAAGCACTACAGCTAAACAGACCAACAACTAAGAAAAGAAAAAGAACAACTCACAGCTAAAAGAAATAAGCATGCAAATCCTATGAGGAGTTCTAGTTCAAGTGGAGCGTGTTTCTCTCCCACACAAAAGAGTAAGTTGGGGTCTAACTTGTTACTACAGCAAAGAAATCAAAACAAACCTAGAAAAGTAAAGAGCGAGACGCTCCAAGCAAAGCACATAACGCATGAAGTGATAAAAATATAGTGCAACGAAAGACAGACCGATGATTGTTGATGAAGAAGGGGATGCACCGGGGGCATCCCCAAGCTTAGACGCTTGAGTCTCCTTGAATATTTATTGGGGGTGCACTTGGGCATCCCCAAGCTTGAGCGCTTGACACTCCTGGATCTTCTTTCATCACCTTCCATCGCGCACTTGAAAACTCCCTTCATACATAACTCATTATAGGCTGATTAGAGAGGTTAGTACCCTAATAAAATAATTTTCCTCTACTGCAAATAAAGATTTCCAGGAAGAGCTACTGTTTCTCTTGCCTGCCCAAAAAAGTTTGCAAAGAAAAAGCAAGCTTAAGGATTTCAAAACTGCGAAAAGAAAAACTGGGGCAGAAGCTGAGAAAAACAGAACAGCTGAGAAAGGGGAATTTTTTCGAGGTACTTCTGCAACTCAAATCAAAAAAACTTTGAACAGGGGCTAGCAAGCCAATTGTATGGAGCATGCTGTCAAAAAATTTCAGATCAAAAAGATGATCTGGTGATTTATCGCGAATTTTCCCGTCAAGAAGACAGAATCTGTTTCTGGACAGCAAGCTCCAACTTTTGAACTTTCAAGCATTCTGAGGCTAAACTTGGCACAAAGCTTGAAAAAGAAAGATACAGTGATGTTGCTACAGTAGTAACAATCATCAAGACCACTAAGAACAGAACAAAAGCAAAAAGAAAAACCTAAATTCGTTGCGGGCTGCCTCCCGAAAGCGCTTCTTTAGAGCCATTAGCTAGGCTTAAAGATTATAAAAGATGCTCTCAAGAGAATAAGAATTGAAGCAAAAGAGAGCATCAAGAAGCAAATGTGAAACACATTTAAGCCTAACCCACTTCCTATGCATAGGCATCTTGTAAGAAAATAAATCAAAGAAGCACAAAGTGACATGCATAGGAAGGTAGAACAAGAACAACTTCAAAACTTTCAACATGAAGAGAGGTGTTTTTGTAACATGGAAGTTTCTACAACCAAACTTTCCTCTCTCAAAGTAATTTTCAGTAGCATCATGAACAACATCAAGAATATAACTATCACATAAATCATGTTGTTCATGACCTACAAGCACACTTGTATTGTTTTCAGCACGGTTTTTAGGATGGTAAGATAGATGCAACCCATCACATTGAGCCTTGATAAGAGCAAAATTCTCCGGAATAGTTGGAGATTTCAAAAGGATAATAGGGCAATCAAGTGTGGGTGCAACAACAATAATTTCATGCTTAACATAAGGAACTATAGCAAGTTCATCTTCGTAGGCATCATCCATAGTGGCATCATGGCCATCAACAAAGCAAGTATCAAAATCATCAGAAAGGGAAGTATCAAGTGAGTCCTCGGAATCATAAGATTCCTCTTCATAGCAATCATTAGCCTCTTCTTGGGCAGCAAGCATTCTATTTTTAAAATCCTCAATATAAGCATTGGAAGTATAATTCTCAAAGCAATAAGCAAGAACAGCAAAGTTTTCAGACTTGTGAATAGTATCGTAATACTTTTCAATCAAAGAAGCAATCTCATAAGCACCTTTAAAAGCAACAAACTCTTCAATCTTTTCAACATCAAAGTAATCATAAACACCTTTGGCATACGAAGATAGGATCTCATTTTCATTAAACTCACATTGGAAAGGAAGGTGTTTACGCTCTATATTAGAGCAGCAAGTAAAATCATAAATGTGGCATAAACACTCGGCATAGCAATAAGAAGTTTGTATTTGGTCCCATAAGTTTTTCCCTTTCTCAGATAGGTGGTGCCGCGTATAATGAGCATGCTCATCCAATGATTTTCCCTCAACCAAGTCGGTTGGGTCTTTAGCGCGAGCACAAATTGATCGAAGACGAGCCAAGTGAAACATGTCCATCCTACCATATTTGGGTGGTTCCACACCCATGGTGAAGATAGCATTAGTAGGTATTTTTGGTATTTTTTATTAGGGACACAAAAGTAAAAACTGAAAGGTAAACTAACAAGACTAAAAAGCAAAGGTAAAAGATAGCGTGTAACTCCCTTATTTTTGATACAGGAGTCTGACAACGGCGCCAGAAATTGGAGGTTATCAGGACTCGCGTATTTGTACTTCCTTTGAGTCCCCGGCAACGGCGCCAGAAATTAGCTTGATGGCTTCTCGCCCCTCATTGGTTACCCCAAGTGGAAGGTTGAGATGCAGCGTAGCGGTAATTTCCCTCAGTAAAGATACCAAGGTTTGTCTCCAGTAAGACTCAACGATAAGTACGATAGGTGGCAACGGCGCCAGAAATTATTCTGATGCGTGGAGTTGTCGTGGACCTGCACAAAACAAATAACTTTGCTCCCAATGAGTTCAGAGGAGTTGTCAATTCCTCCGGCCTTGTCGTTTACAAAGGATCAAACGCAAGAGATAAAAAAGGTACTAGTAAAAGTAAAACAGAAAGGTAAATAGTGAGTGTGAAGAATGGTATGAAGATGGACCAGAGTCCCGTGATTTTCACTAGTGATGTCTCTCTCCCAAAAGACGATAAAAATGCTAGCGAGTTAAACAAATCACAGTTGGGCAATTGACAGGATTATGAAGGCACCGCAATGCTAACTATGCTGCAAACAAAGGAAGGGCTCAAAAGCAATGGGCAGTACGCCAAGGTAAGTAGACCGAAATCCATCTGCATCTACTATGAATCATCCACCTTGAGATATCTATCCAGAACATCTCGCTGGTATTAAGTTGCGAATCCCACCCAAAGTGTAAACTCAAAGCAACAGACAACTGCATTAAAAGAACTTTGCGTAAAGTAAACAATTCTTGCACCAATAGGCACAATCACCGTTGTTTTATCCCTGGTGGAAACAGCACATCCCCTAGTCTCATGTTTCTGTCACTCAAGCTAGACATCAGGGGGCTGAACCCACAATCGAGCATAACGCTCTCTCTTGGAGTTGCAAGCAAATAACTTGGCCAAAGCAAATACTGCAACGGAGAACATGCAAGAATTTACTCAAGAACAAAATATAAAAGGGCAAACCAAATATATTACTCATCACAATCTGAACATAGTCTCATAATCCATCAGATCCCAACAAACTTAGCATAGCAACAGCAGAAAATTACATAGGTGCCTCGATCATGTGAGGCAGCTCACGAGGTCTCGAAAGTGGAAGCAAAAAAGAGGGAGAGGACATCACATAGCTACTGATCACGGACCCATGGTCCAAGGGGGACTACTCACGGTACATACGGGAGGCGTCCATGGCTATGGATGGTCTCCCGGAGGGGTGATCTCCTTCCGGCAGGGTGCAGGGGCAGCTTCTCCAGGCAACCCCGATCTGAAAACGGCGGCGGCGGCGGAACAGAGAGTTTTCCGCGAAAAGGAGTTCTCGTTTAGGGGTTTCTACCCCGAGGGGGTTATATAGGCGAATGGGGGCGTCGAGGGGCCACCCAGGGCAGCCAGGAGGGTGCCTGGTGCGCCCTAGGGTTGGGGCCGCGCCAGGGACCCTTCTGGCTCCCTGGTGGTGGTCCCGGCTCTCTCCCTTGGTTATTCCGGAAGCTTCCTGCCCGCTGATTTTTAATATAATTTTTGCGGAATTTTTTGGGCACTTTAATTAGCCGGAAAACCTGGAAAACAAAAACAGCAGAAAACCAGAAGCTGGCAACTGGGTGCACTGAGTTAGTAGGTTAGTCCAAATTGGTTTAAAAGTGTAATAAAGTTCAACCAAAACATGGCAAAGTCACACAAAACATGCATGGAGCAAGCAGAAATTATAGATACGTTTGGGACGTATCATCTTCCTCCTTCATCATTTTTATCTCTTTGCCATCATAAGTGTCAACTTTCTTGCTTACGATCATCCATTGCATGAGTGCTCAAAATATCGAAAGAGAGTGGATCATTTTGAATTGTACCTGGCTAGTGGTCTGGGGATGAGTCAAGATAAGATTCCAAAGAAGATCAAGTGTGAAACTTTAGTAGATTAAGTTCTCAACAATAAAAACTATAATTTACTCTCTCGTATATCCTATCCCCTTTCTTACACGCAAACACCATTTGGAGACATTCGAGTCACGGACAGCGAGAGCTCTTGCACCTTTATGTTCTTATGTTGCCTGTTTCAATGCTAATATAGACTCTTTACTGTTATGACTTGAATTGAATTACATGCCTTGATTGCTTTACTTAAAATTTCTTATATGGTTGGTAGCATGTCACCACAGAAATTATGCTTGTTATCATTTACCTACTCGAGGACGAGCACGAATTAAGCTTGGGGATGTTGATACGTCCAAAACGTATCTATGATTTCTGCTTGCTCCATGCATCTTTTGTGTGATATTGCTATGATATCGATGTACTTCCATACACTTTTGATCATATTTGGACTAACCTATTAACTCAGTGCACCCCAGTGTCAGTTCTTGTTTTCTGTTGTTTTGTATTTCAGGTTTTCCCATTACTTAAAGTGACAGAAAAATTCCGGGAAAAATATAGGAAAAATCAGTGTACAGGAAGCTTCGGGAAGAGCCAAAGTGGGGCCAAAGGGGAGAAAGGGGTGGCCCAGGAGGCCGCCTGGCGCGGCCATCCCCTAGGTCGCGCCAGGGGGGCGCCTGGGGCCCCTGGTCCACCTCTGGCTGCCCCCTTCGCCTATATCTCTCTCTCGTCCCGAAACCCTCGAGGACAGAACCCTTTTTTCACGATCTGTCCTCTGTTCCTATGCCGCAGCGCTTCCAAGATCGGGAGCACCAAGAGCCCTCTTCCCGGCACCCTGCCGGAGGGAGGAACCACCTCTGGGAGCTTCTCCACCACCATGGATGCTTCTCGGATGAACCGTGAGTAGTCCACCTTGGACCATGGGTCCATGATCAGTAGTTATGTGATGTTCTCCTCCCCTCTTTGTTATTCATGGTTGAGACCTCGTGAGCTGTCCTACATGATCGAGGCACATATGTAATCTTTTTGTTGTTGCTATGCTGAGTTTGCTGGGATCTGATGGATTATGAGACTATGTTCAGATTGTGTTTGAGTAATATATTTGATTCTCCTCTTTTATATTTATGTTCTTGAGTAATTCTTGCATGTTCTCCGTTGCTGATTATTGCTTTGGCCAAGTAGTAGGCAGTGACTCCAAGAGGGAGCGTTATGCATGATTGTGGGTTCATGCCCCTGATGACTAGCTTGAGTGACAGAAACATGAGTCTAGGGGATGTGTTGTTGCCACAAGGGAGAAAACAACAGTGCTTGTACTTGCGGGTGCAAGGATTGTTTACTTTACGCAAAGTTCTTTAATGCAGTTGTATGTTGCTTTGAGTTTACACTTTGGGTGGGATTCGCAACTTAATACCAGCGAGATGTTCTACCTAGACATCTCAAGGTGGATGATTAGTAGGTAGATGCAGCTGGATTTCGGTCTACTTGTCTTGGCGTACCGCCCAAGCTTTTGAGCCTCTTCCTTTCTTTGTAGCATAGTTAGCATTGGTTTGCGCACATAATCCTGTCAATTGCCCAGCTGTAATTTGTTTATCTTGCATGGCTATTTTATCGTCTTTTGGGAGAGAGACATCACTAGTGAACATCATGGGTCCCCGGTCCATATTTCCACCACTTTTTACACCCGCTATTTATTTTCTGCTTTATTTCCTTTTCTGTTGCTATCGCTATCCTTATTATCCCGTGCGTTTGATCCTTTGTAAACAAAAAGGCCAGAGGGATTGACAACCTCTCTGTACTCGTTGGGAGCAAAGTTATCTGTTGTGTGTGCAAGTCCACGTCAACCGCCTAATTGTTGGCGCCGTTGTCACCTTCCTGTCGTTGTCGGAGTCCTACTGGAGACAAACCTTGGTATCTTCACCGAGGGAAATTTGTTGTTGTCTACATCTCAACCTTCCACTTTGGGTAACCAACGAGGGGCGAGAAGCCCTCACTTGTGCACATATGATGTATTGGGCAGGTATGCAAAAGACGACGACGGACGCTGAAGATGTGAGGACTGGTGCAGCGATGTTGAAGGCGAATGCTTCGCAGATGATGCGGATTTGCGAGGCAGTGAGGAATGAAGATCGTTGAAGCTTCTGTTGGCCCTGAAAACTTAGATGTGTTTTATTTTGGATGATGTGGTAGGCTTGGGTTTCCAGGAACCTGTGTGTGTCTGAATTCTGTAATATGCCGAACTATTTTGAATGGGAAATGACGTTGGGTTTTCGCCCCATAGTCGGGGCTCGATCCGAGCCTTTAGGTGGTGGGTTTCCCAACGTCGTTGATTACATTCCCCCTTTCCCTCCCATTTTTTTGGGTACTTCGGTTGGACTGTTGTATTTCCGTTATGAATAATAATGAAAAGGGGTGTGTACCCAGGTCCAAAAAAAATATGGAATCGACGGCCTGGCTGCCTTGTGCTGGGGCTGTGTAGTCTGGTAATTGCGGACCGTGTTAGGCCGTGGTGGGAAGTAGCAGCGGCAGCGGGCGGCGCCACCAGATGGTTACCTTCATGGTCGTCTTCGCTCGTGTGCTCCCGTCCCTCATCAGACTTTTGCCGTGGCCGCAGCCGATATCGCCCGGCACGCGTGCTCCCGCCCCTCGGCGGTGAGGGTGGGGGGCTCGCTGGGGGCGCAGCGCTGGGGTTACGGAGGAGAGGAGAACGTCAGGGCGGCGGTGGAGGAGTGAGGGACGGAGGAGAAGAGGATGAGAACGTCGGGCGGCTGAGAGCGGTTCGCGTGCGGGGCGAACAGATTAGCTACTCGTGTGTGGGTTAGTATGCGCTCAACGTCCTTGCTGCTAATTTTAATCATTGAATTTAGGTCAGACGGTGCGGAAGACTGTTTTGGATTTGCTACAGTGGCTTTTTTTATAGTTGTAGTGATAATTTTCTCCGTTCACCCCGCGCTGACACCCTCCCCAACATGGACCGTAACACCGGATGTGTTTCCTAGCGATCATCCTTTGCCTTCGTTGACACCTCATTGCCATTGTTGTTCGTCTTCCCCACTCTGAAACGTTCGCAGGTTGCTTTTGTCGCCGGAATCAAACGCTATCACACTGTTTACGTGTCGATACACATTTTGAAAAATCAAATCATCGGGCTGAGTTCGTTCCTCCCTCCATCGACTTTCGAGACTAGGATCAGAAATCAATTGTTTACACATCAATTTGGATGAAGATGGTGTACATCCACCGTCGAGGTTGTGCGTAGTCTTGCAACGCATCGCTTTGGTTAAGGAATCTCCATTCATGTCCGCACGCCCATCCGAATCAACTGCATGTCTGCAGCTGGGGCGTACCAATGTCACCATTGTTGATGAATTATATGCGAGATCGACAATCAAAGGTGGGGGTGATGTCGGCGTAGATACCCCCACCCACCAGCCCCCGTCTCATCAGACGATGACGCAAGAGACCGGAGCGGTGAGGTGATCCGCTCCTTCGCGGGCGAGGAGGTCGGTCTAGGCGGCGGAGTGATCCGTGCCTGCACATATGAAGCGGCCGGGACGGGCGTGGACATCAAAGCCAAGTCGACCGGAACGGGCGTGGCCTCTAGAGCCAGCTCCGCGGCCTGCAGACCCGAAGCCGGCTACGCCGTGCAGCCTCCCATCAGAGGTAGGGCGGCAGGCAGGTAGCCATGCATGTGGGTATCAGCGCATTTTGAATGGTCGTAAGATAGGTGTTGTTAAATTTTCCACGTAGGATATAAGGATGATGTGTCATACAATAAATGATGTGAGAGAGCAAAGTTGTATCTAGATTAACCAACACCTCTTGCACAAGCTTCAAGATAGAATAGAGAGCAACCACATTTAATTCCTCATATATTATTGAATGACTTACATACAATCCATTGGAGTATTTGTATGATAGCTTGTTGGTAGATGACATGGACAATTTACCAACACCATATACATATATGTTGGATAATTAGGCAATAATTTCATGATTAATTTCAGAATATTAGACATGACTACAGCAGCTACTAACATGTGAAACATGAACATACTAGATGCATTGATCAACATGAACAGTAGCAACATATACGGCAACAAATCCATAGTAAACATGTAGTTCAGAATACGCTGCACGTACCTAACGTTTGCAGAGGAGGCAGACAAGTTCACCACCGCGAGATCAGCGATGAGGTTGTTGACGATGACGTTAGTGATGACGGGGCGAAGAAGACGACGCCTGCGGAGACGATCCGCAGCTCCGGCTGGAAGACGACCTGTGGTGGAAGCGGCGAGCAGTCGCACAGAGCGCTTCCCGAAAACCTAATTCGCCCTCTCCCGTACAAGATCACAAATGCGACTGGTTTCGAAGACCTGTTGTCCCAACCGCCGGTGCACGCCGGTGATCAGGATGGAGTAGACTACGATGACGGCGCTATGCACGAGGTGTGGCAACTTAGATTGGTTCGGTGTGTTTGTGTAACGCGACGCACGGCAATATATAGAGCAGCTCGGGAAACCCTAACGCGTACGAACGTGGGCCGGCCACGTCGCACACGTTTGAGTCGGTTCAGCAGCTCACAATCCAGTAGCGATCCGGATAGGCAAAACTGTACGCGCACGCAAAAACTCAGTTTTCCCAAGCAGCAAAAATATAGCCATTGGCTCGGGTCATTCCCGCAACCCGCGGCGCGGCGCGTCGTGACGAGACAGACGATGGAGGAGGAGGAGAAGGAGGAGTGCGCGTGAGAGAGCCTTCTCTTTTCACAAGCACATCAAGTGTGTAAGCACTCCACCTTATAAAGAGGTGTATCTCTCCGGAAACTAGCGGGCTGGTACTAAACTTTAGCACCACATGCACCTCTAAAATTCTGGCATTGCACATGAGCCAATTTGAGATTTTTCAAGTTTGCTTATATGGGCTGCCCACTAATGGGCCCAATATTCTAACAATCCCCCACCAGATCTCAAATTCCCATTATAGATTTTGCCAAACCTCGATTCTTGTTTTCTATATCAGTGTTTCAGCAGAGACTGTTAAGTTGAACTTCCGCCTAGAACTTCAAGCTACATCTATCAGCAACTTGAACAATGGACGAACCTTGAATTGCAAGTTTGGCGCCAATAGACTTCACTCAAAGTCTTAACCAGTACGTGGCTGCCATTACCCTACCCCGCGGGTGGAGCATATGCGTCATACTCCCTGGTCTCTTCATGAGTTTTCTAGAGATCAAACAAATCTCATAGACTGCGACGTTTAACAGTCAGACTCATATAGGTGTGTTATTTCAAGGTCGCTCTGTAGGGCAGCACCTTTGCTACGAGTAGCCAACATAAACACATTAAGGCATATTGCCAACCTGCCTTACAGAATTTGAGAGTTATGCATCTCACATAAAGAGGGTTAAATAAAAACTCTCCTCGGTTAAACCACTAGCTTGTTTTTCCCAGGTCCTAATTCACGGGATCTCCGATCACATAGGTTGGGTTACCACTATGGTGTAACGCTCATGGGTCTCAACCCCATCTCCTTCGATGCACTATCTATCACATTTCGTGATAGTCCCTTTGTAAAGGGATCTGCCAGGTTTTTGTCTGTTTGTATATACGAGACAGTTATTACTCCGGAGTTTCTCATTTTTCTGACAGACTTCAGTCGTCTTTTAACATGTCTTGATGACTTCGCATTATCCTTACCACTGTTCACTTTTGTAATAGCCGTTTGGTTGTCACAGTTCATAAGGATGGCCGGTAATGGTTTCTCAACCACCGGCAAGTCCATCAAGAGCTCACGCAGCCAGTCTGCCTCAACAGAAGTTGTATCTAAAGCAACAAGTTCTGCTTCCATGGTTGACCTTGTCAATATGGTCTGTTTGCAAGACCTCCATGCTACTACGCCACCACGAAGAAGAAACGCATATCCACTTGTGGCATAGAGCTCATCAACATCTGAGATCCAGTTTGCATCACAATATCCCTCAAGCACAGCTGGGTGCCCTGAATAGTGAATCCCATAACTCATTGTACCGTTCAGATAGTGCATGACCCTTTCAAGTGCATGCCAATGATCAATACCCGGGTTAGACATGAACCTGCTCAATTTTCTCACAACAAAAAAGATGTCAGGTCTCGTCGCGCTCGCAAGGTACATGAGAGAACCGATCACTTGAGAATATCTAAGTTGATCTCTCGTTTCCTTTTTGTTCTTTCTGAGTGTCACACTGGGGTCATAGGGCGTTGGAGAAGGCTTGCTGTCTATAAAACCAAAGCGGTTCAAGACCTTCTCAACATAGTGTGATTGCGTTAACGTAATCCCACTCTCATCCCTAATCAGCTTAATGTTCAGGATTACATCAGCTTGTCCCAGATCTTTCATATCAAAGCTCTTTGATAGAAAAGACTTGACCTCATTTATCACTATCATGCTTGTTCCGAAAATTAGTATATCGTCAACATACAAGCATAATATAACACTATCGCCCCCACCATGGCGATAATAAACACACCTATCAGCCTCATTAAGGACAAAGCCCGCAGAAGTTAGAGTTCTGTCGAACTTCTCATGCCATTGCTTAGGTGCTTCCTTCAGCCCATACAAAGATTTCAACAATTTGCACACCTTTCTTTCTTCACCTTTTACCACAAACCCATCAAGCTGATCCATATAAATTTCCTCTTCCAACTCTCCGTTAAGGAAAGCTGTCTTTACATCCATTTGATGAACGATCAGACCATAGGAGGCAGCCAGGGATAGTCTCGAATGGTGTTAAGTCTAGCAACAGGTGAATAGGTGTCAAAATAATCTTCGCCTTCACGTTGGGTGTAGCCCTTGGCCATAAGTCGTGCCTTGTACTTTTCAATCGTACCATCAGGCTTTAGCTTCTTCTTGAACACCCACTTACAACCCACAGGTTTACAGCCGTAGGGTCGTTCAGATAATTCCCACGTTCCATTAGAAAGAATCGAGTCCATCTAATTATGGACAGCTTCTTTCCAGTCATCCGCGTCAGGAGATGCAGATGCCTATGCAATGGTCGTAGGAGTATTGTCCACAAGGTATACAATGAAATCATTACCAAAGGGTTTTTCAATCCTCTGTCTCTTGCTCCTCTTGGGAGCTTCATTGTCATCCTTCTCAAGGACTTCCTCAACATGTGGTTGTTCAGAAGTATCAATAGATATACTAGATTCAACAAATATTTGAGAAGAAATTCTAGCAGTGCTATGCATATCCTTCATAGGAAACATGTTCTCAAAAAATGTTGCATCACGAGATTCTAGAATAGTATCAACATGCATATCAGGAACCTCATATTTAACCACTAAAAATATATAGCAGATGCTACGTTGTGCATAGCCTAGAAAGATACAATCCATTGTCTTTGGTCCAAGTTTACGTTTCTTAGGAATTGGAACATTGACTTTTGCTAAGAACCCCCAAGTGCGGAAATAAGAAAGTGGTGGTTTTCTCCCAGACCACTTCTCGTAAGGTGTCTTCTCTTTATTCTTGTTAGGAACTCTATTTAGGACATGACACGAAGTCAATAAAACCTCCCCCCACCATGCCTTAGATAAACCAGCAGTATCCAACATGGCGTTCACCAAGTCGGTCAACGTGCGGTTTTTCCTGTCAGCAACCCCGTTTGATTGGAGCGAATAGGGAGGCGTCCTCTCGTGAATAATACCGTGTTCCTTACCGAATTCATCAAATACATTGGAGAAATACTCGCCACCACGATCCGACCTAAGACGTTTGATCTTTCTCTCTAATTGATTTTCTACTTCCGCTTTATAGATCTTAAAGTAGTCTAAAGCTTCATCTTTAGTTTGCAACAAATAAACATAGCAGAACCTAGTAGCATCATCAATTAAAGTCATGAAATATCTCTTTTCACCTTTTGTCAACACGCAATTCATCTCGCACAGATCAGAATGTACGAGTTCTATAGGTGCCAGGTTTCTCTCCTCGGCGGCCGTGTGAGGCTTCCGAGGTTGCTTAGATTGCACACAACTATGGCACTTAGAACCTTTGGCAATGCCGAAAGTAGGAGTTAAACTCATGCTGAAAAGTTTACTCATTAAACCAAAATTAACATGACATAAACGAGAGTTCCAAACACTAGCATCCGAATCCACACTGCCACAAATATGGTTTACTGACTTATTATAAAAATCCGATAAAAAAAGCGGAACAAGCCTCCGCACTCATAACCTTTACCAATAAATTGTCCAAACTTTGACACTATAACTTTATTGGACTCGAAGACTAACTTAAACCCATCTCTGGAAAGAAGAGAACCGCTAACGAGATTCTTGTTCATAGTAGGGACATGATGCACGTTCCTCAGCTGCACGATCTTCCCCGAAGTAAACTTCAGATCTACCGTGCCAACACCACGAACAGAAGCATGTGACCCATTCCCCATTAGGACGGTGGAATCCCGCTTGAACTGATAAGAAGTGAACATAGAGATGTCAGCACACACACGTGAACATTAGCACCCGTATCAATCCACCAACATGGAGATTGAAATATTGAAAGCACATACGGTAAATTACCATATTCATCAGTGTTGCTAGCGGTCACGATGTTGACATTCTTGGCCTTCTTCCCTTTCTCGTCTGCTCGATTTGGGCAATCCACGGAGAAGTGGCCGAGCTCTCCACAAGTATAGCACTCTAGCTCAGATTTGTTCAGCATCTTCTTCTTCTTCTTCTTGAAGGAAGTAGTCTTGTTTGGCATGTTGAAAGCAGGTTTGCACTTGGCCTTGCTCTTACCGTGGTGAGGGTTTCTTTGCACCATGTTGGCCATAGACTGACCTTCACCACCTTTATCAGCAGTGTCCTTAGCCCGAGCTTTCTCCTCAACATCAAGAGACGCTATCAGGCTTTCGACCGATATCTCCGTTCTCTTGTGTTTGAGGGTTGTGGCGAAGTTCCTCCATGAAGGAGGCAACTTTGCAATAATGCACCCAGCCACAAACTTGTCAGGTAAGGCACACTTGAGGAGTTCAAGCTCTCTCGCAATGCACTGTATCTCATGAGCTTGCTGGACTACTCCACGGTTATTCACCATCTTGTAGTCGTGAAAGCTCTCCATGATGTACAGCTCACTGCCTGCATCGGTTGCACCGAATTTTCTTTCAGTGCATCCCAAAGCTCTTTGCCGTCTTCTATGTGCATATACACATCACACAGACGAGCATAAAAAACACTCAGAACGCAGCCACGGAAAATAGTAGTGTCTTTCTTAAACTTATTCTGAGCTTCCTCAGATGTAGTTCCTTCAGAAGGACCATTACTAACTTCTCACACACCCATGGCCTCGAGCCAGAGCTGGCACTTAATCTGCCATCTCTTCAAGCCCATACCACCGGTCAAGCGATCAGGTTTCATTGCATCGGTATAACCAGCCATAGTTGAATCACGAAATTGCCTATAATTAGGTTTTTGTATTGTTGGATAATTAGGCAATAATTTCATGATTAATTCCAGAATATTAGACAGGACTACAACAACTACTAACAAGTGAAACACGAACATACTAGATGTATTGATCAACATGAACAGTAGCAACGTATACGGCAACAAATCCATAGTAAACATGTAGTTAAGAATACGTCGCACGTACCGAACGTTTGCAGAGGAGGCAGACAAGTTCATCGCCGCAAGATCAACGGTGAGGTTGTTGACGATGACGTTGGTGATGAAGGGTCGAAGAAGACGACGTCTGCGGAGACGATCCGCAACTCCGACTCGAAGACGACCCGTGGTGGAAGCGGCGAGCAGTCGCACAGAGCGCTTCCCAAAAACCTAATCCGCCCTCTCCCATACAGGATCACAAAGGCGACTGGTTCCGAAGACCTGCTGTCCCAACCGTCGGTGCACGCCGGCGATCAGGATGGAGTAGACTACGATGACGGCGCAAGGCACGAGGTGTGGCAACTTAGATTGGTTCGGTGTGTTTGTGCAACGCGGCGCACGACAATATATAGAGCAGCTCAGGAAACCCTAACGCGTACGAACGTGGTCCGGCCACGTCGCACACGTTTGAGTCGGTTCAGCAACCCACAATCCAGTAGCGATCCGGATAGGAAAAACTGTACGCGTACGCAAAAACTCATTTTTCCAAACAGCAAAAATATAGCCATCGGCTCGGCTCATTCCCGCAACCCGCGGCGCGGCGCGTCGTGACGAGACAGACGACGGCGGAGGAGGAGGAGTGCGCGTGAAAGAGCCTTCTCTTTTCACAAGCACATCAAGTGTGTAAGCACTCCACCTTATAAAGAGGTGTATCTCTCCGAAAACTAGCGGAATGGCACTAAACTTTAGCACCACATGCACCTCCAAAATTCAGCCATTGCACATGGGCCAATTTAAGATTTTTCAGATTTGCTTATATGGGCTGCCCATTAATGGGTCCAATATTCTAACAATATAAACTATTGAAGATGCTCTCACCTCTCACGGGGCTGCATGCAGGCCACTACCACCTGTAGTGGCTGCATGCAAGCAAATGTGAGGGATTAATTGGATCTAGATAAGAATCGATGAATACTTTGATACAACGCTTATCCATAATTCAATTGTCATTTAGATCTGGTGTATTTCGTTGGAGTTTTCAGCAGAATGGTAAATTCGTGATGTATTCGATGTATAGTGCTTTGTTTCAAAAAAATAGAAAAGGGGAAGACCCCTGGCCTCTGCATGATGCATGCAGCCACTTTATTAATTATTCGCAAAGACCTTACAACGTAGTACATCAGTAAGTCTGAAGCCACCATCTTGGCAACATCTGTCGCTACTCATATCATCTTGATGAAGGGGTGCCGATAGTCCGAGCCTAATACCAAACAGACCTCGCACCAAAGCCTAACATCTAAAATCGGAGGGCCCAACCAAGCCACATACCGGGTCTGGGCAAACAGCAGTCCGACGCACTCTCAAAGGTCACCGCCGCCGTCTTCCACTGATACATCTTCAGAGCAGATACTGACGCATTGACCTTGTCAGGCATGCCGTCGACACCACCACGACGCCAGACGACGTCATCCTACTCCAGATCCAGATAGTCGACCACTGCTCCAAAACCGATGCCCTCAAGAGGGATAACGACGCAAGGCGCCACCATCGATCGATCCGGGAGACCCAGATCTGGGGTTTCCCCCGGATCAGCATGAGTGAGTACTCGCGGATAGCGACGGTGATGCCATCCAGGTAGCGACGCATAAACGCCGTCATCGCCAACTGAAACACGGTTTTCACCGGCAGCCACGTATCCACAACTCGGTGAGAGCAGTGAGGCGACAAGCAAAGACGATGCCTTCACAAGGTAACGACGCCAGTAGACGCCGCCATCATCTGCCAGGAACAAAGTCAAGGCGCGGTTTTGACCGGATGCCCCCTTCACCGCAAGCTCGTTGTCGACTTGATCTTCAACGCCGGAGATGACGAATCTTGCGATCCGGCAACCCAGCCTCAGGCCGACCTCCTCCGACGAAAGAGGAGACCACCACCGCCATGCCCAAAACAAATCCCGAGCATCCTCCGTGATGCAGACGTGGCCTAGGGAAGACTCTGCTTGTCGCCAGCGGAGAAGCAGCGGGATAGGCAGCGAGGTCGCCGCCCTACAAGGCCCATACGGGCCCAGATCGGGGCCGACATCCACGCCACACCCGGCCGCCGCCGCCGCCACGAGGCAAACCCGCCCGGTCGCCGCCACTCCGCCTCACCGCTAGTTGGAGAAGGGGCGCCGGTCGCCGCAGGACCTCCTCCTGCTCGGCGTTGAAGAATAACCGCCGCCACCGCCGCGCCGCACGGACTTTGCCCGACGACACCCCGAGCGGCGGCGGCGGAAGGGGGCTCGTGTAGAGGGGGGCGACGAAAGGGAGGTGGCGGGAGCCTCGGCGCGGGGGCTAGGGATAGCGTCGCGTACGGGTTCAGTTAACTGCTTTACCTGAGGCTAGTGGTGTTGAGAATGAGTGGCACACAATTAAATATAACAATTGATAATAATAGAAAGATTTGGCGTATGAAGATACTTCTTAAGACTAAATTCTTCACATGGTATCAATGTTAGGGAGTCATTCTTACTAAGAATAACCTTGTTAACACAAATTGGTATGATAGTACGAAATGCGATTTCTATCATCATTTTTTATAATGTAAAATGGCTCGTTCAGTTTTGTCAGTCATTCAAGTAGCTTCGGACCTATATCCTTCATATAGTGGTGCTAATATTTTCGGTGACCGATTACATGGGATAGTCTAAACGTTTAAAATACTTCTTAGGTGGGAGTGCTATCCCTTATTTAGTCTCTACAACTATCTAGAAATGATAAGTTTTTTAATGACAAGACAAATTTTCAAGGTTATTTACGTACCAATACGCTCCATTTATGATTGTCTCTAAGACGTGTGGAGAATCATGATCTGTTTACAAAGGTGTGTACACGGTTGGAAAATACGACGAAGGATATCATTCCCCGATGTGTGTGGTAGCACGATTTTCGGATTGGTCCGCTTTGACATAGGTGTTCTACATTAGAATGATTGCGTGCATCGCAGTTATACATTTATCCTTTAAGTAATAAAGCATCCCTTATCGAGAAAAAATGGATTCAAATTCTTCAATTCTTGGAGCATAACAGAAGAATTAGGAGGTTAGACCAAATCAAAATTCAGCAACTCAATCGTAAATTATAGACTTCAATTGAATGAAAGGTTTCCAAAATTAGAGAGCAAAGTGATATAGGGGGTAGAAGATTTGCGCTGTGAAATGAAAATCAAGAAAAGCTCTGCTGCATTTATTTTGCAACAACAATTTTGCCCAAGATTGCTGGCTCAAGATCATTTCAAATAAACTCGGCGATATATCTTTCCTCGATAAGGTACACTGCTTGTTCTGAAAATAAGTATCCAGAGAGGTTGGCCGTGACATCATCATTATGGGACGATGGAGCAAATCGAACTGGACACGTTGATGGAGACATCACCTGCATTGCTTGCTCATTCAATCGTCGTAGTTGGAGACTTTGGGAGGCCACACAAAACAACTAGCCTCGCGACATGCATGACGACACGCGCTTTGTCTTGATCCGCCGCTGATCTCGCGTACATGACACATTTCCCTCGTTTGTACTAGTAAAAGATGGCTAATCTCATCATCTAAAACGTCGGCAGCACGATCACGCACGTGAGGCGTTTTATAAAGTATAGTCCGTAGTACACATTGGAATGTTGCTGGTGAGAATGAGGTCCCATGGGCCATGGACATGAGCAGCGCAATGAATCGCAAATGCTGACGGCTTAACACGATCGTCCCTCCCTGGATTGGGGATCGGATTTTGATACGTCAGAGCAACTCTAAAAGATACACTAAATTTATGTGCGCTCTATCTAATTTGTGTATCATCGAAAATCGGATATACAATACGAAAATTACTATGGTAGAATAGATACTGCATCTTACATATTTAAAATAAAGATTTTTCGTAGTTAATAGAATAACTAGAGCACATAAACACGTTAAATAAAAACCTAACACTTGGTCATTAGAGGTCGTCGGGATAATAGATAGGGCGTCGAGGAAGAGGTGAAGCGCACAACTTGGGAACGAAGCAGGCGTACGCTGCCACGTATTCCCATAGACAAAGTCATAATGAGCTCTGGTAATTACGCCACGTTCGTTCGCACCTTCTTGTCGGACAAGTACCGCGAAGTTGGCGGTGCAAACAAGCTTCGTGGTAACTACCGCAAGCTGTAGCCCGACCTCCGAGAGGAGCATCCACTCGCGGTAGATGTCTTCGTCAACGCCACTGCGGAAGAACAACCAGTTGTGCTCCCTGGAGCCATCGGCCCCATCGTCGGCACTTCCACTGCTCGAGCCGCCGTTTGTGCAACGACGGGGATCTCTTTCCGCACTAGACGCCATTGAAATCGCCGTCGGAGTTGGCTAGTGAACGAGCGGAGATAAGTAATTGCGGGTGGCGACAAGGGGAATGGATGAAAAACAGGAACGCTAAAGCGCCCTCGAGTTGTAGATATAGTGTCTGAAACGATGTTTTGCAGACCACCTATAAAAAATTTACAGACAAAAATATATAACAATTCTATTTCAACCCAAAATTTCATTTATTCACAAATTATATATATATAGGACACCCATTTGGGACACCTAGGTGTCCAGGCACCTTGCCTCCATACCGTTGGATCATATCTTAATTTCGTTGATAAATGAGGTATGCATTAATACCTTTTTAAGTAAGGTATGTATTAATTCCTAAAATTAATGTACCTTTTTAAGTAAGGTATATATTAATACCTAAAATTAATGTAAATTTAGTAAAGAAAGCAAACATACCTTATACTAATCAAGGTGTCCAAGCACCTAGATGCCCTAGATAATTTACCTATATATATATATATATATATACATATAAATCGAGGATGAGATCAAGTATCTACTAGAGTTGCACTCACGAACCATCCCCGAAGAGACGTGTGGAGTAGGCGCCTCACGGACCGAAGGAGTGCTAGTAGAAAGCAAAATCGTAATGGTTCAGAGAGTGACTCGACAATGCAATCGAGTGCTTCTGAACAAATCGAGTGCTTTTGACAGGAGACATCACCTGCCTGCATTGCCTAGTCAACCGTAGTTGAAAACCTTTATTTTTCTATGAAAAACGGCAGATTGCTGATTTCATTCGTTAAGGTAGAACGGAAACCAGAGGTATGCAGCAACAGGCTAAATGAAGGCTAAAAATAGCTCGACAGAAGCTGAAAAAGAAAGATCTCCAGTCCTACGGCGCCGCGCCTGCATCTTTTGCTCCTCTGAAACCTGCCGATCTCCAAGTGTTTAATTAGCTCGTCGAAGATTTCATCACAGACCTTGAGGAAAGGTTCCTCTCCTGCCATATGTTCCAGCAAATGACTGCTACTGCTAGACAAGAGGACGAGTCTCATCACCTAAAACGTCGGCAGCACGATCGTGCATGCTACGGGCGTGGGTATTACATTTTAGTATCTTCCACACGCCGTTAATTAGACCTAGAATAATTATATGAGTCCGCGTTTGCACGCGAGGGGATTCTATACTGCATATCGGAATGTTGCCGCCGAGAAATGCAGGCGACTTAACCCGATGATGTAGACGCATCCCGGAACCACCCTCGGAGCCGGAGAGAGAGTCGTGTGGACGAGCGCCGCCGTCGCAGGAGTAGGCGAGGCGCCTCCCGGACACGGGCGGACCGATGACCGGAGTATTTCGAGTTCGGCGGCGGTCGGGCCAGCGTGCCGACCGACCCAGTTCCGGACATGCTGCCTGTGGAACGCCGTTGACGGCCACAATAATTTGTAGAGTATCATCACACACGCTCGCTCGTGGAGGCCGTTAAAGGTATTTTTCTTTCTCGGCTTGCATTGCACTGGCCAAGGCCAAGGCCAACACAGCCACGCAATTGCCACACGTGCCAGCGAGGCTCCGGCCTCCGCTGCTATTAAAGGCCGCTCTCCCCAAAATCGTCCTCAGAGACCTGCAAGGATAGCAGCAAGGGGCAGGCAGACGCGAGAGGGGCCGGAGCAATAAAAGAAGAATCAAGCAAGGAGCCTCGATCCAACAACAACCGATCGCCGGAGGGGCCAGCCATGGGCGTCCTCGATGCAGGATCGCGGCGAGGGAGCGACGAGGAGGAGGCGGCGGCGTGCCGCGTGGCCCTCCTGGACGGCGGCGGCGCCAAGAAGCAGGTGGTCGGCGAGGAGGCGGCGGCGGAGGAGGAGTCCCAGAAGCTCGGGAGGCGGGTGTTGGACGAGTCCAAGAAGCTGTGGGTGATCGTGGCGCCGGCCATCTTCAGCCGCGTGGTCACCTTCAGCATGAACGTCATCACGCAGGCCTTCGCCGGCCACCTCGGCGACCTCGAGCTCGCCGCCATCTCCATCGCCAACACCGTCGTCGTCGGATTCAGCTTTGGCCTCATGGTACGTACCAAACTACGAAACCCCCATGGCTCATCCCTTCATTCCTTTCCTCCTTGGTCACCGTCGTTCGTCCTATCTTTGGGTTTGGAGGGCCGGCCTCCCAATCAATATGGTTACCATTTCTGCACCTCCAGCGCAGCAAAATTACAACTCAAAATCTGAAGCATAGCTTGCCAGGAAAAGGTCTCCTGAAAACGCATAGTGAGGCCATCTATGAACTGTGATCACAAACCAAGACAGAATCAAAAGAAGCATTGTGTTCTATTAGCTGGCGCTCGATCAACATAGTAACTTAGCACTATGTTTTCGTTGACCATAGTACTCCCTTAGCTCACATATAATTTTAATTTAAATTTAAACTAAAATCATAGCATCTATTTGTGAACGGAGGGAGTATTATTACTCCTCAACTGCCATGGAACGCAGTAGAGCTGTGAGCTTGATGCAAAGACCTCGATACGTGCGGTGCATGCATAACATGGACCAGCTAGCAGTTTTGTCTCACCTCTGACGCACTTACGTCAGTTCTGACGTTTCCATGGATGCACTCCTCTCTTGCTTTTCTCTCATTTTAAAATAAGAAACACACGGGCATTGGGTTTTTCTCACCCTGACGGACCTTATTATAGAATTATGTGAAATGTAGGATGAATTATTTGGGCCACACGGACTGAATATCCTATGACTGGATTATAAAAATTAAATTTTTTGGAGCAACAAGGATGGTCAGTCAATCACATCGGAAACCTCTCTATTGGAACCAGGCACATCGGAAACGCAGCACCGCAGGTCCGCAGCACAAAGTTTTCATGGCCGAGAATTCTGGCATCAGCATCTCTCGCGGACGCTTGGCCACGGTTGAGGGAACAAAACAGGCCACAAACCTCTGCGGAGCGTTTCAAATCGGACAAATGAAATGGGGAGGCGTCCCTCTCGACTCTCCTTCTGATGCAGAAAGAAAGCCACCATGCATGATTTGTTTCCATCGAGCCATCGACAGACAGGTGCAGCAGTTGATGCGAGAAGGCACCAGACGGAGACGGAGCTCTCGATCCCGCTCTAGATTCCTTTCTTCCTTGTCGCACCCTCCTGATACGACACGTCCAGCCGCTGCACCCCTTCGATCCTGTCTCCGCTCCAGACAATGCGCACCAGATCGACCTCTCTAGCAGTCCCTGCTTTATTCGCTTAAAAGTTTTGTTTCCATTCCAATGAATTTTGATCTAGATTCATTTCACTGCATCTGCACATTTTTTAGCACTGCATGATAAAATGAAAATGTACAGCATAATTCGTGAACTACGTTGTTTATTTATGAGTGTAGGTAGTAAAAAATCTGAACTTTGAGCTGCATGTTGTGATGGCGCGCAGCTTGGCATGGCGAGCGCGCTGGAGACGCTGTGCGGGCAGGCGTTCGGGGCGAAGAAGTACCACATGATGGGGGTGTACATGCAGCGGTCGTGGATCGTGCTGCTGGGGTGCGCGGTGCTGCTCCTCCCCATGTACTTCTTCGCGGAGGAGGTGCTGCTGCTGACGGGGCAGTCGCCGGAGCTGTCGGCCATGGCGGGGAAGGTGTCCGTCTGGTTCATCCCGCTGCACTTCTCCTTCGCATTCCTCTTCCCGCTGCAGCGGTTCCTGCAGTGCCAGATGAAGAACTTCGTCAGCGCCGCCGCATCCGGGGTGGCGCTCTGCATCCACCTCCTCGTCAGCTGGCTCTTCATCACCAGGCTCCGCTTCGGCCTCGTCGGCATCGCCCTCACCCTCAACTTCTCATGGTGGGCCACCGCCGCCATGCTCTTCGGCTACATCGCCTGCGGCGGCTGCCCGCAGACGTGGCACGGCTTCTCCGTCGAGGCGTTTGCCGACATTTGGGAGTTCGTCAAGCTCTCCGCCGCGTCAGGCGTCATGCTATGGTGCGTACTGAAACCACTGCATGTCATCTACAGTACTGGAGAGGATCTACTGTTGACATAAGCTTCTTGCATGTGGTTTTTCTGATTGATTCCCGGCAGTACTATCATAGAAACCATGTGAAAACGATCCATCGGGCATCAGATCCCATAAGCACATAAGAATAATTAGTTGGATGACGACGTTCGATACAGACAATATATTTTGTTGTTTTGTGCGCAGCCTGGAGAACTGGTACTACAGAGTACTCATCTTGCTGACGGGCAACCTGAAGAACGCGGCTATTGCAGTAGATGCACTCTCCATCTGGTAAGCATTCCTCATGTAGTACTCTCCAAGTACAGTACTAGGCGGTGATTTGACTATCTAGAACAATTTGTAGTGCTACTGAAATACTCGTTGAACAGTTTCAAATTAAAATTGAAAAAGGGTTTTGTCGATGCTGATTCTAACAAATGCAAATGTTGTTTCCTTTCTTGTTTTCTCTCGGACAGCATGACTATTAACGCATGGGAGATGATGATTCCCTTGGCGTTCTTCGCGGGCACGGGGTAATCACCACGCTCCTTTCACTACGCTCATTTCTTGTGCTGACTTGAGCGTGCTGTGCTAGTGATCTAAGCATGTTTGGTTGTGTGGTCTGCAGAGTGCGGGTGGCGAACGAGCTCGGCGCCGGCAACGGGAAGGGGGCGAGGTTCGCGACGATCGTGTCGTCGCTGACCTCGCTGGTGATCGGGCTCTTCTTCTGGGTGCTCATCATGGCCTTCCACGACAAGCTCGCGCTCATCTTCACCTCCAGCGCCGTCGTGCTGGACGCCGTCAACAAGCTTGCCGTCCTGCTCGCCTTCACCATCCTGCTCAACAGCATCCAGCCCGTGCTCTCAGGTACCCCCACAGGCCCATCTCAACAACCTCTCATCATTTCGACCCATAAGCGGAATTCATCATAATCATCATCTGTCTGAAAAACGCAGGTGTGGCTGTTGGGTCTGGGTGGCAATCCATGGTGGCCTACGTCAACATCGGGAGCTACTACTTCATCGGCATCCCCATGGGCGTCCTCCTCGGCTGGCTCTTCAACCTTGGCGTCCTGGTACGTGGTGCCACATCTCTCTCACCTTGGCTACTTTATGCCAAGTAGATTTACGGTTGCCGTCGATGGAGTTCTCCATTTGCGCCGCACTGACGACGACTTTCTTGTGCGAAACCTCTTGCTTGCAGGGGATCTGGGCGGGAATGATCGGCGGAACCGCCGTCCAGACGCTGATCCTGGCCATCATCACCGTTCGCTGCGACTGGGACAAGGAGGTGAGTGAGCCCGTTGAAAATTGAGGTGCTACTTGCTAGACACTCCTAGTGGTGCTGACTGCTGCTCTATTACAGGCCATGGTCGCAAGCACTCGCATGGACAAGTGGTCAGAGGTCCGGTGATGGATGGCAGCAACAAGAGAGCTTTGGTGTGCGTACAAGCATCGTGCCGGCCGTGTGTGGGCGCGTTTAATTACGAGCAACCTGGTAGCAGGTTCGTCGTCAGATTATTTGTCCGGTGGATCGGAGGAGGACAAAGATGTATGTGACGTTTCATACTTCATCATGGATTCATGGTACAACTGAGTGCAAGGGAGAGAGGTTTTTGGCTGGATTTAGCTTGTGGTCAGGGGCGGCAGTGTTGGTTTCGGCGTGCACAGATTTGTCCTAGTTTTGATCTTATGTTGTACTCCCTCCGTTCCAAAATAACTGACTCAACTTTGTACTAGCTTTAGTACAAAGTTGTACTAAGGCTACGACAGTTATTTTGTAACGGAGGGAGTATTGATGAGGTTATACATTTGTTTGTTCGTATCCAAGCGATACGAGTATGGCTAATTGGAATGAAGGCTGATTTCAACATCTTTTTCGGTCGGCAGAGGATGACATATTAATATCAAGATGATATAACTAAAAATATATAAAATGATACAATCATTCACACCTAAACCCTGTAACGACGTAGTTTTCAGACCGAAACCAAGCATTTACGATGTACACAGACACAAGAAGAATCATGAAAAAACAAACGATGATCAAAGGCATACAACATACAAACAAGGACAACGGTCCATCGTCCTTGACAACGCATAAACTATGAGATAGATTCTTCGAAGGCAACACATCAATGAAAATTAAGAGGGTAAAGCTTAAAGTTGAAATAGAAATATGAATGCCTGGTATAGAGAGTTGAAAAGATACATTCTGACTAAGTTGGATGATCCCCGAAATAAAAAAAGACTAAGTTGGATGATATTGATAAATTTAATGAATTACATGACCTTTCTTTATGATATGAGGCATGATAAAAATAATATTAGGGCTCAACTTGAGGACTCTAAAAATAGGAGGAATAGAAATGGAAGCAAAGGAGAAATGTCAATGAAATACTTGAAGGGTATTCTAATAAGAAAAATACTTACCTGCAAAAGTAAATGGTAGAAGGAGGAAAAACATGATCACTAGTTTGGATCAGGAGGAGTGGAAATTTGAAGGAGAAAAAGAGGTGTATATCACGAGATTTTACAAAAATCTTGTTGGGCAACCTGACTTTAATACATTATTTCTTGATATTGTGAACCCTAATATCTGGAGAAGCTGCTGACAAGCTAATTATATGACATTATAAATCTCCTGACCCAGATGAGTTTAATGCTGAATTTACCATTATAATTGGGATTTGGTTAAAGTAAACCTGACGGTAATGTTTGGGGATTTCCATGCTAGGAAACTTGATATTATCAGTTTAAATTGTGGGCTTATTACCCTGGTACCTAAAGTAAAGGGAATGAACTAGATTCAAAAATTCATGCTAATTTGTTTGTTGAATGACTAAGTTATTCATGAACATGTTAATGGCAATTGTTGGGGATATTATTGCACCCACAAAGGTTGCTCTCGTTCAAGAGAGGTTTATCATGCATGGAATAAGGGTTTTACATGAAGCAATGCATAGTATTCACTCTAACAATCTGGATGCTTTTAATTTTTAAGGTGAAATTTAAGAATAAAATTAAATGACCCTTTGTTATACAAATGTGGAAGCTTAAAGGCCTTCCACACATATGGATAGATTAGATCTTATCTACTATCGTGGGGGGGGGCAAAGTTGGGGTTAAGGTGATTGATTATTTCGATTATTTTACAACTTACAAAGGTCTAAGACATGGGGATTCCCTTTCCCCTATGATCTTTAACCCTGTTGTTGGTTCATTAGCCATGATAGTGGATAATGCTAAAAGAAATGGGACTGTGCTAGGTCTCCTTGGTGATGGTGCAGATAATGGGGTGAATATGATGCAATATGCAGGTGATACTATTTTCCTTTTAAGTAATGACATTTAAAGTGCATAAAATCTTAAATTCATTTTTCCATGTTTGAGCAAATGTCGGGATTGAAAATTAATTTTCATACAAGTGAGCTCTTCTTATTTGAAGAAGCTATAGCTAAGAAACATGATTATATGATATCTTTACATGTGCCTTGGGAGATCTTCCAATGGAGTTCTTGGGCTTCCCGTTGATGAAAAATAATTAGAAATAAACATTGGGAACCTACTAAAGAGTAATGTTGAGATAAAATATAATACCTTATACATGAAACTGTAGGATAATGGGAATATGATTGTTTTGACACAATCCTTTTTCACAGGGGTCCCTTATTATATGATGACTTTTTTATGATCTGACGTTTGGGGTGAGAAAAAATTGCAGTTTTTGGAGATAGATTCCTTCGGTAAGCGGTTGATAGCAAGAAGAAGTACCATTTAGTTAGATGGTCTGATGTGTGCAGACCGAAATATCTTGGTGGTTTAGGCATTCAAAATCTGGATTTCATGAACATTGCTTTACTATGCAAAGTGTGGTGGAAGTTTCTTAATTTGGAGAGGGTTCGAAATTTTTTTTTAATAAGTAAATATGTGAAGGCCGATAGTATTACTGATGTAAAGAATAGGGTAGGGGATTCTTAATTTTGGCAAGGTTTTCTTAAACATAAAGAAACTTTTTCTCTTTGTATAAGTTCAAAATGTGAAATGGACATAATATTAAATTTTGGGAAGATAGGTAGCCGGAGGACAAACCTCTTAGGGAATTATATCCTAGGTTATATAATATTTTTCTTTGATGTGAATCAATTAAAAATGTTTTCGAAAAAAGGCTTGATAACAGTTCCTTTAGAAGATTTATATTGGGAGATTCCCTCGAGGTATGGAATCACATTAAAGATGTGTGCAGGGATGTTAATCTTAATTCTCAAAAAGATTCCATTTCCTGGTCCTTAACCAAACATGATCACTACACCGTTAAATATTTTTACACTCATTTGGTTGATGATGGTATGAAATACCCTCACTGTTTTCTTTGGAAAGTTAAAATCCATTCTAGGATTAAATTCCTTATGTGGTAAATTAATAAGAACTTGATTCTAACTATGGATAATCTGATTAAGAAGGCTGGATGGGGTATCTATCTGTCCTTTATGTGGCAAGGAGGACTATGTTAACCACCTGTTCTTCCAATGTTACCTTTGGAATATACTGATGTGCTCTTTTGATCTCAGTAATATCCTTTGCAATGTTGGAAAATTATGACACATGGTTACCTAGTTTTGGAAAAAACTAATAAAACTATGATGATGGTAGGGATTTCTGCTATGTTCTGAACTGTTTGAAGATTAAGGAATAGTGTTGTATTTGACAATAAAAAGGTCATGGCCAACTGGCTTTATGATTGGTCTATCCCACAGAAAAAATAGGGAGACCGATAAACATTTAAGAGGAGGGGTGTAGATATACGAAATGGTGGTAGGAGAAATCTTTAGGAAAGCTCTAGGATGATGGCTAAATATGGGCATAATTCTTGGATGAAGTGTTTGAACCTACAACAAATCTTCTTCCTTGTTGTCTTGTTGTTTGTTTTTCCTTCTTCGGTAACTTGGTCCACTACATCCTATTTATTTTGCTGGTTGCGTTGATTTGTTCCCTGATACTGCTTCATCTGATATCAATGGGCGCTTAAATGTTTGAGATTGATTTATGAGGGCACTCCCAATGCTAGTATCTTAGCACGAAATCATAGGTAATTTGCTTATGTGGCATAGTGTTTAATGAAGAAAGAGAGGGAGGTTGTATCTTAGCTAAGATACAACCCTTGCACGTGGCCATATGCAAAAAACATGATTAGACCAATCACATTTATGCATGGAGCTAAAATCATTAAATAAGATACAACATCTAAGAAACAATGCATTGTGGGGGTTGTATCTTAAGTTTTTATTGCTCCTATGATATTGTGCTAAGAAAAAATGCATTGGAAGAGCCCTGAGGGCTTGGGTTGTGTGCACCCAGATTCACTACTAGAAAAAAACACTACTAGTAGCGCCCCATAAATGGCTACTAGTAGCGCACGGTGCCGCGCTACTACTAGCATGCTACATCTAACTTTTAGTAGTAGTGCGTGTTTATCCGCGCTACTACTAGTTGTTATAGCAGTAGCGCCCCTCTTGTCCACGCGCTACTGCTAAATAGCAGCAGCGTCCTCTTTATTCCCACGCTACTACTATTACTTTCAAAAAACAAAAAAAATCGCGTCGGTGTCCGCGCTCCGGTGGCCGTGGGGCAGGGTGGGGGCGACGACGGCTTTGTAGGTCGGCGAGGTTGCGCGCGATGGGGCCGTGAGGAGGAGGTCGTCGGAGGAGGAGCGCCATGAGGAGGAGAGGAAGGAGGAGGAGGTCGCCGAAGTAGGAGCACCGTGAGGAGGAGGAGGAGGTCGCCGGAGGAGGAGCACCGTGAGGAGGAGGAGGTCGCCGGAGAGGAGATGGAGTGGAGGAGGTCGCCAGAGGAGGAGCACCGTGAGAAGGAAGAGGAGGTCGCCGGAAAGGAGGAGATGGAGTGGAGGAGAGGAGGACATGGAGTGGAGGAGACGGAGTGTGAGGAGAGGAGGAAAAAATGTGTGGTGGGGGTTTTGTTGGCCTGCCATGTCCTGATCCGTGAGAGAAGAGCTAGACCAATAGAAAACTGCCACGTCAAACCTAGCAGTAGCGCCCCTCTTATACAAGCGCTACTGTTAAGTACCAGTAGTGCCCCTCTTGTACATGCGCTACTAATATGGCATGTCCCAGAGGGTACAGTGAAGACCACTTAGTAGCAGTGTGGGTTTATACCGCACGCTACTACTATCAACTTAGTAGTAGCGCCCCTCTTCTACAGGGCACTACTGTTAAGTAGCAGTAGCGCCCCATTTATACAGGCGCTGCTGCTAAAGTCCTAGCAGTAGCGTCCCTCTTGTGCAGGGCGCTACTGCTAATTTTGAGAGCGCTACTGTTAAGGCTCTACCTATAAGCCTTTTCCTAGTAGTGATTGGTAGCTCGGTCTTGCGCTGATCAGATAACCTTGATGCTATGTAGTAGTCCGTATATTTTGCTTTTCCTTACAAGTATGGTTGGATGTAGCGCAACAAAAAAACAATATGGTTCCTATAAATGAAAGTGGAGAGAAAACTCTCTTTAAAAACCACCTCCATGAATGAAATGACATGCAAGAGTTGTCCGCGCATAATCCAACTGTTGAAGGTTAGATCAACAGTTTTTTCCTTGAAAGCACATATATGAGAAATCTAGAAAGCAATGTCTCATCAAATACATGTGTGTAAATGCCGTCATTGCATGATGCGACGAAATGAAGGGCCAAATGATTTTCATCTTGAAATTCGAGACCCAGTTCTTACAGAACACCACCAAACCAAAAATTGTTGTGCATTGTCGAAGAAGACGATGTTGCGTGGTAATTCGATGTCAAAACAAGGATGAAGCTAGCCACATGAACAATACGAAAACAAACAAGGCAATACATGTCATCCAACAAACATTGACAATTAAATGATTAAAAATAGGTACTCAGCGTGAGCACAACAACGAAAACCACCGCAGTGAAATGCACCTCAGCCCTCAGGTTATAGTATTAAATCGTTCCCCTAGGATAACTTCAAGGTGGTTTGACTTCCAGATAAACAACAAATATGTTAAGCAAGGCATTAGAAGTTAGAACACTTGGTTTGAGATTCGACTTGGTTTTTGCTTATGGAATGCGTTCTTAGTGGAAGCCTCCTTTTCTTTTCATTTTTTTCCAGGGTAATAGTGGAAGCGTCCTTTTTTTTGTACTTATAGTGAAGCGTCCTTGACCACCGTTGAAGTGCAATCGAGGTCAGTATGTGTAACATAGGAAGCAATTAACTCCTCGCGATAAGTTGCAAAAGTAAACAAGGTAATTTCTGTAGCATATCCTCAATTTATTTTTTGCTGTGGCATAGCTAATTGCACAATTAATTTAGGACGCTGTAATACATATCTGAAAAATTCTGTCTATTGGCAACCGGTGCATGAACCCAATGAAATCATCCTCCAAAAGGAAAGAAAAAACCCAAGGAGATCGCAAGCCATGGAATGCCGTACAAAACAATGCATTCAGGTCTAAACATTTCCTATTTGCAGCCAGTAATTGTTTGTGCATAAGGAACTCAGTCAGACGAAGATTACACACAAGGACGAAGAGGTCAAACCCGGTTTAACACGTCGACGTCGGAGCTCTCTTTCTTCTCGTCCCCGCCTGACCCCGATCCGCTGGCCGGCGCTCCGGTCACGGGATGAACCTGTTTGCCGGCGCCGTGTTCCTCCCCGGCGTCCGCGTCCCCACGGCTCTGCCGCTGCCATGACATGGACCGCAAGAACGAAGTAAGCCACCCCGGCGTCCTCTGATCCGCGGTGTCCGGATACTCTGCCGCGAGGCTAGCCGCCCGCCGGTGCCTCCGGACGGCGGCTAGCTCCTTCATGATGTGCTCCGGCAGCCTCAGAGTGTGCCGGTCCGGCGCGTCCATGGCCGACTGCGTCCTCCGGTAGTGGTTGTACTCCGCGCCCGTGAACTCGTGCCTCCATATCGTGCTGAAACTGGTGAGAGATTCGGCCGTGAACGAGACCGCCGAGCACTCCTCGTCGGGCTCCTCCGGCTCCTCCTGCACGGCCGTGTCCGTCAGGTCGCGGCTCTCGGCGGCGGCCGGGATCGCGGCGGGCTCGGTGAGGTCGGCCCGGCAGAGCGGGCAGGTGACCGCGCCGGCGAGCCACGGGTCGATGCACTCCGGGTGGAACACGTGGCAGCACGCCGGGAGGACCCGGAGCTCGTCGCTGTCCTCGAACTCGGCGAGGCAGACGGCGCACTCGAGCGGGCCCGACTTGTTGCTCGCCATGCGCGCCTTGACGTCGCCGTAGACGGCCGTCGGGAAGGCCTCCACGACCTCCCTGTCGAGGCCGCGGGGGCGGCAGCGATCGGAGTGGGCGGCGGCGTCGATGGGCTGCTGATCTGGGGCCGTCCGGCGGAACGGGCGGCGAGGGAGAGGGCGCGCCGCGCCGGTGTTGCAGCGGTTGATGTAGATCGAAAAGAGCGTGAGGACGACGAAGGCGGCGATGAGGAGGACGAGCACGACGACGGTGGTCGGCGAGAAGCCGCCGGCGGTCCTGTTGGAGCGGTGATGGCTCGTCGTGCTCGTGCCGTTGCTCTGCTGGGCCAGAGACGACGGGAGCGCGGTGGATGAGAGCAGGAGGAAGAGGAGGAGGAGGAGCTGCGCGATCTGGCCGCGAGCCATTGCCATATCTGGGCAGGGGCGAGCCGCCGGCGACCGTCGTGGGAGAAGGATAAAAGAGGGAGGTTTTGATGGAACGGGGCAAGTGTTTGAATAGGGCGGATGGGAAAAGTGTAACGGAAGAACGAGATAAATGTTTGAGCGGGACCCACCGTTCAGGGACTGGGGTAGCTCGCCGGTGGGGGGATAGGCGAATGGGGCCGCGAGCGTTTTTTTTTTCTTCCCTTTTTTGAAGTCGTAGTCGTGCGCGGTTGAAGAAGAACAGTGAGCGGTGTGGCTGACCGAGCTTCTCTCAACTCGGGCAAATTGCCTCACAAAAATGTGCTCATAAATCAGTAAGTCTCTTATTCTCTAGCTGTTGTCTGGGGTGTAGTAATCCTGTCGACGATGGCGATGCCAAGTTACTTTTTCATGGTGGAGTAATTGTTAGTAATTTTATAACCGCCTCACGCCCTTTTTCATGGTCTGAATTTTTCTGCACGTAAACATTTCATGTTTACAGATTCAGCAAGCCAAATTCCAACAATAGATAACTCGGCGAGACCTTTTAAAGTAGGCTCTGTTTTCTTGCTCTATTATTCTCCTCCAGGGGGGTGCGGCGTAAGCAAAGTTGTGCTTGGGCGGTGGAGGTCCACATCACCTGCCGATGGATGGAGCATAGAAAGGCCAGCAAAGAACAAGTCGCTGCTGCTCCTCCGGTTCAGTCCAAGATCGCAGGTTAAAGACAGACATCCCTGCCGTGCATCGTAAACGTTTTTTCCCAGCTCCATCAAAAGGTCCAACAAGGATAGCAAAAGCAGCGATTGGACGGCACCACCCCGGTCCCGGTGCGCCTCAGCTTATCATCTTGGCTGGCTCCGACCACTTTCCGACCTGCCGGTGCCGGCGTACGCGGCACGCCTGGGTTCTTCAGACCCCCAAGCTGACGTGCTAGTGATTAACAATGAACATGTGGATAGAAGTTTCGGCGTGCTCTTCTAGTTTGATGCACGTTAACGATCTGGAATCTTTAACTAATGTTCAACGCAAAATCGCCAAGCAAATAGGAGTTGGTGGTGGTGGTGCATTACAGCGTTCTATAGTAGCATATCGTTGATATCGGATCTATATGGATTTGCTTTGATCTTGCTGAATAATACTAGTAGTAGGATCAGGCACCTTAAATAGTATCCCTTCGTTCCAAATTATAGATGATTTCTATTTATTCACATGTATATCTACATATGTGAATAAATGAAAGTCATCTAATTTAGAACGGAGAAATTATAATGTTTTTAATTTTTTTTATTAAAAATTGGATGTATCTAGAGATCCTTAAAACGTGACATAACTATATTACATCTAAGTTGATATCAACATATAACGTTTCTTTGATTTTTTTTGTTCAGCTTGGGCCTTGTCTTACATTTTGGTGATAGATACATCAATTTTGAGACAAGTAATATGGATCGGAGGAAGTACATTTTTTTTGTGTTCAGCGTTCTAGTATCTCATAGCACGCTCGCCTCGCCCGCCCACTCTACGGACGTGGTCGCTACCCTTTGTACAGTTGTATGCGTACATTGTATGTTTTGTGATTTTTTTTTATTTTGTTCCTTTTTTTGCAGTTCTAGGTTTAAGGTTTTTTTTCTGATTTTCTTTCAGTTTTTCGTATTCTTTTTTTTGTATTATAAACATTTTCTGATATATGTTTGACATTTTTCACATACATCTTCAACAATGTTTCATATATGGTGAACATTTTCTTCAAAAACACACTGAATAATTTCTTAATATACTATGAACATTTTAAATACACACTGAATAAATAAATAATATATGATGAAATCCCTCTATAGTTTATGTGTGGCTCTTTTTGAGAGTTCTGAAGGCATTTGACCATGCTATTTCTATGGCATGTGGGTCCGTGCATGGTTGGCTGCCATTATATTTGAGTGCATCAAACATGCATTGCTCTCCGGCTCACAACATATACAATGCATCAAACACGGTCAAAATGTGGAGCTTGGTATATTTTTTCACCGAAAATAATATTTTGGCATTTTTAAAATTCTGGAAAAATTATACGTGTAGAAAAATATTTTTAATATACACATATAAAATTCCATACACTGATTAAACTGGGGCCTTTTCTTTCTTGTATTTTGGCCAAAAAACAATTGTACAGCGTGTAAGTTATAAGATTAGCTTGTGAAACTTTACACATAATTGAAGAGCATATATATTCAAACATGCATTGCTCTCCAGCTCACAACATATACAATGCATCAAACTCAGTCAAAACGTGGAGCTCAGTATATTTTTTCACCAAAAATAATATTTTGGCATTTCTAAACTTCTGGAAAAAGTATACGTGTAGAAAAATATTTTTAATATACATATAAAAAATTGCATACACTGATTAAACTGGGGCCTTTTCTTTCTTGTATTTTGGCCAAAAAAATTGTACAACGTGTAAATTGTAAGATTAGCTTGTGAAACCTTACACATAGTTGAAGAGCATATATATGTATTTGTAGAATTGTCGAGCATCGGCGACCTGGCGGCGAGACGGTGGGGCGGAGGGGTGCGGCGTCACGGGGGTTTTCTGGGGCGGGGCTCGCCGGAATCGGCCGGCGCAGCCGCCGCCGCGGGCCAGGAGGAAGAGGGGATCGGGATGGGGAGGGAGGCCGAGCGAGAGAGAGAGTTGCCGGGGGGGGGGGGGGGGGGCGCTCGGGCTAGGTCTAGGGGGAGGCCAGGTGGGCCGTGGGCTGGGGCGGCCTGGCACGCCGGCCTGGGCTGGCTGAGCACTAGGCCCAGTTGGCCTGGGTCGGTTTTTTTTTAATTTCCTTTTTAATTATTTATTATTTACTTTATTTAATTCTTTTAGCTAGCATTATAATTTTGTAAAATATAGGACTGGCTCCAATATTAGTGTTAGGTAATATACAGTGGCCACTTAAAGTTTGAACTGTAAATAAAATCATTCATCATTTTATTTAAATAAAATCTTTCGGGGCCTATTGTTATATCACCATGCCTTTTGGTCTAAAGAATTTGAGAACTTATCAGATCAAGCTCAACCCGGAGAAGTGTGTGTTTGGAGTCCAAGCTGGCAAGCTTTTGGGGTTTCTCGTTTCCGAGAGAGGAATCGAATGCAACCCCGAGAAAATAGCCGCAATAGAGCGCATGGAGCAGCCCAAAACCCTGAAGCAAGTGCAGAAATTCACCGGTTGCCTCGCATCTCTCAGCCGATTCCTCAGTCGGCTGGGTGAAAAGGCAATCCCATTGTACCAGTTGATGAAGAAGACCGAGAAGTTCACGTGGACCCCTCAAGCAAACGAAGCATTCCGAGAACTCAAGCGCATGCTCTCCACGGCACCAATCCTGGCTGCCCCGATTGAGAAGGAGCCAATGATGTTATACATTGCGGCAACCAATCGGGTGATCAGTGCAGTCATGGTGGTGGAGCGGCCCGAGAAGGACAAGGCACAGCAAATCCAGCGTCCAGTGTACTACATCAGCGAAGTGCTCTCGGCATCCAAGCAGAACTACCCTCACTATCAGAAGATGTGCTATGGAGTGTACATGGCAGCCAAGAGATTGAAGCCGTACTTTCAAGCTCACCTGATCACAGTTGTCAGCTCGGCTCCATTGGCCGACATCATGGGAAGCAGAGATGCAACCGGAAGAGTGGAAAAATGGGCAATTGAAGTCGCTAGTCACGGTATCCAGTATGAACCTAGGACTGCAATCAAGTCGCAAGCATTGGCCGATTTCCTGGTGGACTGGGCTGAAACTCAGTACATGCCGCAGCTCCCAATGTCGGATTGCTGGCGAATGCACTTTGACGGCTCCAAGATGAAGAATGGCCTAGGGGCTGGGGTGGTACTCACTTCCCCAAGAGGTGATCAGTTGCAGTATGTGCTTCAGATTCATTTCGCAGCATCAAACAATGTCGCCGAGTACGAAGCCCTTGTGCATGGTATCAAGCTTGCCAAGGAAATCGGTATTCGGAACATCGAGTGCTTTGGTGATTCCGACCTGGTGGTACAGCAGTGCTCGGGCACCTGGGATGCAAAAGATGCTAACATGGCAAGCTATCGATTCCTAGTGCAACAGATCAGCGGATATTTTGAAGGTTGCGAGTTCCATCATGTGCCGAGAGCAAATAACGAGGCAGCAGATGCATTGTCCAAGCTAGGCTCCACAAGGCAATCAATCCCACTAGGCGTATCTCTGGAGCATATCAAGAAGCCATCTATCATTCCATCCCCAGAGTCCGAGTCCATTTTTATCTCGGAGACCGATCTTGAAGCACTAAGAAAGGCAAAAGAAGTTCAACCGGCCAAACCTGCAACCGTGAAGAAGCAGTCCAGCGCCCAGGGTGTCTCGGCAACAGCACCAGGGGCTGCCGATTGCGAGCCAGGGGCTGCAGAGGAGAAGAAGAAGAGCAAAGGGAAGCAAGCAGAGGCTGCACTAGAAGGCACAACCTCAGAGCCAATGACATCAGAAATTGCCGAGTGCAATGATGAAGCTCCAGCTCCAGATGAGAAGTCGGCACCAGGGGCTGCCGAATGCGTGCCAGGCGCCGCAGTTGGCAGTTCAGAAGCAGAGATAGAAATGACAGACGTCCAAGTGGCCGAGATCGAGGAGGCCAGTGTTCAAGAGGCCGAGATCCAAGAGGAAGTGCCACCTCAGCATGCGGCCGTAATGGTGGTCGTCAGTGCGCCGTCATGGGCACAACCGATTAGAGATTTCTTAGCAGATGGGATCCTCACACCAGATTTAGCAGAGTCCAGACAGATCAGCCGCCGATCTTGGGCATATACAATAATCAACAATGAGCTGATGCGCAAGAGTGCAACTGGTATCCTCCAGAGGTGTGTTGAAGAGGGCAGAGGCTTGGAGCTGCTCAGAGACATCCATCAAGGTGAATGTGGTCATCACGCGTCAGCAAAGGCAATCGCCAACAAAGCTTTCCGACATGGTTTCTACTGGCCAACTGCACTTGCAGCGGCTGAGAATTTGGTGAAGCACTGCAAGGGTTGTCAGCGATTCAAGGCAAGGAGTCATCAGCCAGCATCGGCACTGAAGACCATCCCAATAGCTTGGCCTTTTGCAGTTTGGGGTTTGGATATGGTTGGACCATTCAAGAGAGCTCGAAGTGGCATGACACATCTCCTAGTGGCAGTCGACAAGTTTACCAAGTGGATTGAAGCAAGACCAATCAAGAAGTTGGATGGGCCGACTGCGGTTCGGTTTGTGGCCGACATCGTATGCAGATACGGTGTACCTAACAGCATCATCACCGACAACGGCACAAACTTTGCAAAGGGGGCGCTGGCCCGATATGCATCTCAGCAAGGCATTCGGCTCGATCTGGCATTTGTGGCACACCCACAGTCCAATGGTCAAGTCGAAAGGGCAAATGGACTAATCCTATCGGGTATCAGGCCCAGATTGGTAGAGCCACTTGAGAGGGCACCCGGAGCATGGATTGACGAGCTTCCGGCAGTACTGTTCAGCTTGAGGACCACTCCAAACAGGTCGACTGGATTCACTCCTTTCTTCCTGGTGTATGGCTCAGAAGTAGTCATCCCTTCCGACATTGAGTTTGATTCACCTCGGCACGCCCTATACACAGAAGAAGAAGCAAGATTGGCAAGAGAAGACGGCATCGACCTCAAAGAAGAAGCTTGTCTGTTGGCCTTGTCTAGGTCAGCAGTCTATCAGCAGAAGTTGCGGCACTAACACAGCAAGAAGATTCGTCCTCTCGCTTTCCGAGAGGGAGACATGGTGCTACGCCGAATCCAGAAGTCAGAGGGGCAGCACAAGCTATCCTCACCTTGGGAAGGGCCATTTGTTGTCAGCAGAGCGCTCAAGAACAACTCCTATTATCTGATCGACTTCACCAAGGGCACTCGGCACAAGGACACGTCAGGAGCAGAGACGGAGCGGCCGTGGAACGCCGAGTTGTTGTGTCCGTTCTATAGTTGAGCGGCAGAAATTTATATAAGCCATTCGGCAAACAATCAGTAAAAGTTATCATGTCTCTGAAAATGAGCATTCGAGTACTTTCGTATAATTTCATTCGAAGAGCTAGCCTCAATCGGCAACGCTCAGTCATACCCGAGATGTGCGTAGCACACCCGGGGACTGGCCGACCGCGAGGTCAAGTAAATAAGCCATCGAGGCACGGGGATTGCAGGCTGGCCTTCAATCGAATACTTAGCTCAAGCGCAAATCACTAAAAGGTTTGTGGCATTGAGAAGGGTGGCGATTGAGGCAGTCGGTAGTACAAATCCCCGGGACACAATTTGAAAGAGGCCACCAAGCGCACAGTCGACAGGACAAAGTCACCGATTGCGCCGCAAATCAGGACATCGGACCTTGTAGCGAGCAATCGGCGCCTGCTATTGCAGAATCCTTTGCGATAAAAATCTTGTCGTGTAAAAAATGAAAACTTATCGAACCTTGGCTGGATGTCTACTGTTGATCCGATTGCAGACCGCATGACGGCAGCAAGGTCGACACAGCAGACATCCCCAAGTGCAGCCGATAAAGGAAACCGACAAAGACGCAAAGTTGATCGCACATGCAAAAGTAAAAAACAAGCAATCGGATTGCATCAAAAGTAACAGGCCCAAGGCCGAATAAGGTCATTACATCCAAGTCACACCCAGTAGGTGTCGACAGAATTAAAAATATGTGTTACAAGCGGACAGTCGGAATATAAATTAAAGATAACATAGCTTAAGCAGTCGGAGGCACTAAGCTAGAGGGTGGAGCAGCCGGGTCCGATTGAGCTTCAGAAGTTACAGCACCAGTCTGTTTAGACTTCGGAGACGTCTGAGATGAGCCGCTATCGGAGAGCTCCTCGGCCAGGCCAGAGATGGTAGAGGCAGGGAGCGGATTCCCTCCCTGGTCGAGATACGGAGTATACTCGTAGGGAGAAAACCAATTCACCATAGTGCTGGCTAGCCGATTGAATTAGACGTAGGTCTTCTCAAGAAGGCCAGAGGCATTGTCTCGAAGGATGTACAATTGGGAGAGCTTCACTTGAGGGTACCAAGTCAGCACAGTCTGAAGAGCGGTCTCCGCACCAGTCCGACCGGCAGAATTCAACAGAACGTCGATCCGACGTGGGATAGCCTTAAGGAGAGTCCGAGTCTGCTCAGTGGTGGCATTCGGAGTGTCCCCTTGGTCAGAATCCTCTTCATCCTGAGTGTCTTCCTTACGGGTCTCGGCGGAGGAGTCGGCAGCATTCTTCATCTTCTGGAGTCCGGCCTTGAGCTCAGTCGGCGACCACAGTGCTTCAGCAATCTTTAGAATTCCGAGCTTGATGGATAGGGCAACTCCCTGGATAATAGGAATGCGGGCTTGGGTGCTGATCAGATATTCATGCCGGGTCCAGACGTTATCTGCACGGTCACAGGTCCCTCCAGCGGCGATGGTATCCTCTCGGGACTTGGCGACAGCTGCGTAGGCAGCCGCTTCAGATTCGGGCCAAGCTTCTGTGTCAAGAAGGAAGAGCATGAGTAATAAGATAAGAGAAGAAAGCAACCGGAAAGTGCACTCGGCAACAAGGAAGACTCACGGCCAAGGAGGACGTCCATTTCGGTCAGTGTATCACAGAAGCCCTTGGCTCGGCGGCGCATTCGGGTGGTCTCCTCATAGCTGCGCTTCTCCAGTTCTTCGAACTTGGTGACGAGCTCATCACGATCTTGGCGAATGGAGTCTCGGGCAGAAATTGCTTCATCCCTCTCAGCTTGCAGAGCACCTCGGGCGGCGACGGCAGCATCCCGTTCAGCAAGAAGTCCATCACCAGTAGCCGTCACCGCGGCTATGTCGGCAAGATGTTTCTTCTCAAGAGCAGCCATTTCAGATTGGAGGCCTTGAATAGTCCGATTCAATTCTTTCTCTATCCCCTGTAGCCGAGTTACTTCCCCGGTGGCTTTGTCAAGAGCTGGACCTTGTTGGCTAAGTTCTTTAGTCAATTCAGCAATTCGGCCTTGAAGATCATCTACCATAGGAATAGAAGCTAGAAGAGAGCGCGAAGATTTGAGTACCAGAGCAGTTATCAAATGAAGAAAAGACAGCGGTGAGATAGAGGATACCTCTTAGTTTAGTGATTTCAGCCAATTGGTTATTGACCTGCAGCTGTGTGACGCCCCCAAAATCAGACCATGTACAGTAATCATACACGCAAGGTACACGGTCGAGATCAGGGACTGACGGTAAGATATCACAACACAACTCTACAAATAAAATAATACAAGCTGTATAATACGAGCCAGGGGCCACGAGGGCTCGAATACAACAGCTCGAGAGCACAAAGTCAGCGGAAGCAATAGTATCTGAGTACAGACACGAGAATACAAGACTGCCTTAAGAAGGCTAGCACAAAATCAACACGATCGAAAAGGCGAGGCCTCCTGCCTGGGAACCTCCAAACTACTCCTGGTCAAAGGGGAACTCGACGTCGTAGAAGGCATCGGGGATCTTCAAGTTGCGGTGGTCGGCATCGGGGATCTCCTGCTCCTGGACTCCAAGGCTCCAACGTCGACTGCAGCGGCCGATCAGGCAAAACAGTAAAGGAAATAAAGCAGGTGAGTATCTAGTATACCCGCGATTCTTACGTCCGCTACTAAGCATTATGCATTGTATCAACAGAAAGAAGAGGATGTATATAGTGGACTGCAAGGTAGAAATCAGAATAAGGATAAGAAGCTAGGCCTATCGAAGACTAGCATCTTCCGACGAGTCTTGCAGCATGAGGTAAGAATCAGCCAACAGTTTATATAAAGCATAAAGTAACAATGCAGCAGAAGTTGCTGCAGCATTGTATAATAATAAGTTATAATAATAGCAATGCCTCCGAGTTCCCCTCCTCGACATCCCCGCGAGGAAGAAGACCCGGAACCAACAGTTTAATACTAATAGTTTGTAGTGATAGGATCTGGCTTCAGCATAAAGCGTCCTGTTACCATGGACACGACTATCGATAGATTAATCTTCCCTGCAGGGGTGCACTAGTGTGACACTACATGCTCGGATCTCCAGGGTGGCGTACACCTGGTTAGGGAGCACCCCACCGAGGCTATCCGACACAACGCAGTCCATCCTACGACTCATCAGAGAGGTCCCCGCCGGTCTACAGCCCTAAGTGCAAGGGGGTCATGGGCCTATCACCCCTCGCTCTCCGGGTCGTTACGAGGAGGGTGAATTCCAACGCCGCAGCGCGATCCGTCCCTGCCGCAATGCTGAACTGGACGTCTTTCAGAGCTTTCGAACGAGGCTACATTGCGGAGGCGCCCAAACGCGCAATCACACGTATAGGTAGTGCGTACAAGCCAAAAGGCTACTCAAGTCATCCGCCGAACCCGTTAAGCATTTTATTAATTTTCTGCCGAGACAACCGTTATCGTTGCCCCTTATTGAATGAGTCGCGGACAACAACAGCAGTCAGGACCACCAGTAACGTCGGTGCCTGCCCTGTCGTCCCACCAACTCGTGCGGTTACCAACAAGGTGAACCGTCTCCTTACCTTGTCTCGCGTTTGCTCTTGGTAGAGCTCGACTTTCGTACAACAGGAAATCCTTCGGCCACGAACAGTACCAGGCCCGCCGCACACCGGTGAAATACACCTGACCTGTCGTTCCGCTAAGATACCCTGCGCGGGCACCGTTGGGTCACCCGACTCCTTACCTGTAAGGACACCAGTTGATTCGAGTGCCTACCATCAAGTGAACCAGGAGGAATCACCCTCGATCGTACACTTGAAGAGGTTCGACAGAGACATCAACGAAATGAACTAAAGAGGAATATTCTCGTATCATCCCAGTGATGCTACGCTACTGAGCCGACGAGAGTGAAATACGAGTCCATTCCACTCGTAAGTCAAACTCGAAGCGACCCGGCAGAGTCTCGCCGTTGTAGGTTCCCTAGGGCGTCTGCATTGATCCGTACCTGTTGCAGTTATAATATCTATAATCCGCTTTCACTCACCAGAGCGATCACGACCTGCTATTCTAAACCTAGCTAACAATGCACAAGGTTTACTGCTGAATATTTTATATATATTTATAAGGCAGCATAGGATAAAGGAAGGTACATCAAGGGGCGACAAAAACATGCTATGCAATTGAATAGGATGGTAACGTAGCAGCAGCAGTAACCATGCCTAGTGCAAGAAATGTACGGAAAGATAGGCGATATCTGGGGAAGGAAAATGGCTCTGCTTGCCTGGAAACTCGACGGTAGGGTACGGTCATCGATGAAGCAGTCGTACTCGGCAACGGTGTTGTCGGCGGCAGCATCGAGGTCTATCGAAGAATAAAGGGGGAAGAAACAATAAACACACAACAATAAATAGAAATACAAACACAAGACATGGGAAACGATAAGCTAGAGGTGAACTAACGCAGTACGATGCACGATGCACGGAGCGGGAATTCATCCGGGGATGAAGTACCGGCCCCGGGTGATTACCAGACAGGGTGTCCGGAGGGGGAAGGGATCATGCCGGAGGTGACGTGGACATCCGACAAGCGTATGGGTGGTGTATCCGTGTTAGTTGAACTATTCTGAACAACTTTCGTGTTCAGAATAAATTCATCCGGATACTTTAACATTACCGGACAAATCATCGGACAGACGGTCTGGAGGGGGGTGGTTCGATGTTCGGTATGTTAGAGGGGTGTGGCAGACATATGGATGGCGTATTCGTATTCGGTATATTTTTCTGATCAATTTTCATGTATAAAGTTTTTGAATCCGACTTACGGTTTAAAAGATATTGAATTTTAAATTTTTATATCATTTTAAATCAATTTCTGGATTTCTTTTATTTATTTAAATGCAACATTATCCATAACAGTGGAGTTTGACCAGTCAACTGACATGTGGGTCCCACATGTCAGCCTCTGGTTATATATAAAAATCATTTTTTTTAATTAACCAGCACCTGGTCCCACATGTCATAGACAGTGATAGTAAAATGATTTATTAAAAATAAATATTCTAGTGGGGCCCAGGTGTAATAGAGAGAACTATTAACAGTTTACTATTTTAACTTAAACAGAAAGTTAACTCGGTGGGGTCCATGTGTAAGTCTCACGGTGGGGTTATTTAAGTTAATGTTTTAACTAATCATTTGTTTAGAGGGGGTTAATTCCCAGGCTAGCCCACCTGTCAGTGGGTAAACCCCCTGGGAGTAACCCAGGCTTGCCGGCGACAGGGGACTGGCGGCTTGCACGGGCCGGCTCACTCCGGTGAGCTGGGGCTGAGAAGCCATGGCGGGCCACGGGGGCGAGGCCGGCCGGCAGGTGCGGCACGCCACGAGCAGCCCCGCATGGACGCGCAAGGGACCCGCCCATGGTGGCCGTGACCGCGACATTGACAGGGGGATGGGGCTGCGGCGGCTAGGTGTCCATGGGGCGAGGGGTGGCGGAGGGGGAGCTCACGGTGGGCGGAGGCGTCGCGGCTGGGGCTTGGGGAGGCGGCGATGGTGACCATCGGGGGAACGCCGGAGCCACGGCAGCGCAGCCGCGCATCCGCGCCACGGCGACGTCGAGCATCGGCGACCTGGCGGCGAGATGGTGGGGCGGAGGGGTGCGGCGTCACGGGGGTTTTCTGGGGCGGGGCTCGCCGGAATCGGCCGGCGCAGCCGCCGCCGCGGGCCAGTAGGAAGAGGGGATCGGGATGGGGAGGGAGGCCGATCGAGAGAGAGAGTTGCCGGGGGGGCGCTCGGGCTAGGTCTAGGGGGAGGCCAGGTGGGCCGTGGGCTGGGGCGGCCTGGCAGGCCGGCCTGGGCTGGCTGAGCACTAGGCCCAGTTGGCCTGGGTCGGTTTTTTTTTAATTTCCTTTTTAATTATTTATTATTTACTTTATTTAATTCTTTTAGCTAGCATTATAATTTTGTAAAATATAGGACTGGCTCCAATATTAGTGTTAGGTAATATACAGTGGCCACTTAAAGTTTGAACTGTAAATAAAATCATTCATCATTTTATTTAAATAATAATTATTTAATTTGGACTTTTTAATCTACTATTTTATTTGTTTGCATTATTTTATTGCACAATAAATAACAACAACTATACCAACCTGGTCCAGAGATTATTAGTGAATTTATAAAAGTGGTTGGGCAATTTTTGGTCAAACTTTAATTGTCACCTAGGTTTTAATATTGCACCCAAGGCATTTCAAGATTTGATTTGAATTCAAATGAAAAGGGCTGGACTTTTTTATTGATTCATGATGAGCAAGGTCCATGATCACATTGCTTTTGAATATCACCCAACATGATTATTGAAAGGATCAATGCAAAGGTGATCAAAGTGAAATTAGCAACAATGATTTGACTGTAGCAAAAGGATTACTGTTCCAACAACAGTGATTACTGTTGGGTTACTGTAGCGTGACACCCGGGGTGTTACAAGCTGGGCCTGGGCGAGGGTTCGAAGGCTAGCAGTATAAGCTTCCAGGAGTTTTTCGAAGACATCTTGTTTCTCTTCCAGGACAGCCTGAGAAGAACAGCAAGACGGAGTCAGACATAAAGCAACAATGAAAAAGATCCGAACCGATTGTGACCAATCGGCCCGAATCTCGGGGACTACACCCACTGGGTGCGCTTGTGCGCACCCACCGGAAGAAAGTCTACCGATTGAGGAAGGCAAACGATAAAGCAAAAAACGCTAAAGATCCGAACCAATTGTAACCAATCGGCCCGAATCTCTGGGACTACAACCACTGGGTGCGCTTGCGCGCACCCACCGGAAGAAAGTCTACCGATTGAGGAAGGCAAACGATAAAGCAAAAAACACTAAAGATCTGAACCAATTGTAACCAATCGGCCCGAATCTCGGGGACTACACCCAGTGGGTGCGCTTGCGCACACCCACCGGAAGAAAGTCTACCGATTGAGGAAGGCAAACGATAAAGCAAAAAACGCTAAGCATCCTAACGTTATTGGTCCTTCCCATTCGTTTCTTCTACTTCGTAAGGCTCTGGCCGTGTGATCATTGTCCGGTGGGCAGTGTTGTAGTTGCACGGGGTTGCTTCTGTGGGTTTGATCGCCGATGGTGGTGGATGTGGACAAACGCGTTTGGCGGTATTCCTCCTTGCCCTACCTTATCTTCTTCAATCCGTGCATTGACGGTAAGCAGACCGTTCTAGGTTTTTTAGGCTAACCATGCCATCCTAGGTGAGTGTCACCGTTCCCTATGCTTTGTTGCATGTGTATCTTTTTCTATTGATTTTGGGGGCAATGATTTGTCTGTGGATTTGAGTGGTTAGATTTAGGTTTTTATCTAATTGATTTTGTGGTCATATGGTCATCATTGGTTGTCGGGGGATTGGTACCCGGGTAGGCTGACCCAAGGGGAAGCAAGCTTTCAAGACAAGGATGGACCAATTGGGCTGCAGCTGGGCCGAGCTGGGCAGAGGTACGACCGATTGCTCCAAGGCAATCGACCATACCAAATGCCAGCAGTCGGCCCAGGCGCAATCGGTCCACCCTTCCTTCACCAAAGACGATCATCCGATTGGTCCGCAGCTGGACCGAGGCCGATTCCTAGAAGGCCGATTGCCCAGAGCAATCGACCCTACCAGGAACCACCTATCGGTCCAGGCGCAATCGGAGCAACCTACCACCCAGTCGGGGATATGATTACGAGGTCATAAATACCATATCCCGAGATATCCGGGTGGCAGGAAGGCCAGGTCACGTCGAGGATTTGCTGGAGATACGGTGTCGACCTCCTCGCCGATTCCGCGGACAGGCCGACAAGACCGCACCCCCTAGCTCCACTGTTCACTCCTAGGTTCTACGAGGTAGCAGCATGGGACGCCGCTCGTAGGCTCCGGGTCACCCGGAGAGGAGCAGTCGGTGGGCCCAGGCCGATTAGAGGATGACGGCTGGGCCCATTCGGCAATGAAGTTACCATAGTACCCTGGACTCACACTATAAGAGCCAGGGTACCCCCTCCTGCGCGAGGGACGCTACATCTTAGATCTCATTAACTCACTTCCCCCTCAGTTCATTTACTGCTTGTAGTCACTCCTCAGGGAAGCAGGAGAGGACCTTGCCCATGGCGGCGGTGTTCTCCTTCCCCTGAGAAGATAGAAGAGCAGTTATTGTAGCCCCTTCACTGATATACAAGAGACAAGCAGGAGTAGGGGTGTTATCTCTCCGGAGAGCCCTGAACCTGGGTACATCGTGGTGTCTTCACCGTGCTTGTGCCCAACCCGATTCCGGCACCATCGACATTCTCTCCCTCGTGTCTTCCCCTCACTTTAGCCATCCCCATGGCATCTGCCGTCACATATCGACGACATTGGTTGATGATTTGGTTAGTTTCAGGATTTCTGTCTTTCTGCATATCTATTTATCTACATATAATTACTCTATTGTTTAGTTGGTGTTGATAGAGATGATATGCACATTTGTTTTAGAAAAAACGTACACTGCTATACCGGGCGCGGCGGAGCGCGCCTTTTCCATCTAGTTTTTATAAACCTTGAAGTTTTTTCTAATTGCTGCTGAAGTTACGGGCTTGTTCCCGTTTACGTTGCAGGATCTAGATATCTTAACTCTATCAGCGGATATTGTTGGCTAAATGCTAATATTACGGGAAGAAAATTGCTCTGCAAGCCCACAACGTTCGATGCCAGCGCCACCCCACGCCCAGCCTATATTTCGTCTCGCAGGTGCGCGCCGCCCGATCCGCCACAATGTTGGACGCCAATGCTGTCGTGGATATAATCCTGACAATAGATATAGGGGTATGAAAGGAGCTAAATGAATATGTACGTAGAGTGGTTGACGCAGGGGAAATTATACAGGTTAGGCCTCTCCTTAGAGATAAAAACCTTAGTCATGTCACAGGCTGACTAGGGTGTTCTTGCTCAAAAGTATGAGGATAGAGTTGCGCGTGCCCAAACCGAAGGAGGGGGGAGGCTTATATAGAGTGCGCCTCTGCCCCTTAATGCCTTGTTCTTAAATGGGTCTTAATTACATGATCAAATGCGTACTAAATGCAGAAAACGGTCTGCCCATTACTATTAATAAAGGAGAAGAAACGCCCGCAGCCTTGAATGCTTCCTGTCCGTTGCGTTCCCGTCATCCGAGTAAGGAATGGCTCGCCGATCTCTTCCGAGTGCCGATCTACTCGGATCTTACTGGACTTCCGAGTAGTTGCGTACTCGGAAGTGGTTTCTGATCTTATTTTGTTGGGTGTGTTTGGAAAACCAAGGGCTTAAGGGTATCCCTTGGTTTCCCTTGCCTAGGGATATGCCTTTAGTATTACCACGACAGTAGCCCCAAGCACTTTAGGGTGCTCGTAATTGAGGCGGCTGAAATTTGTCAGAATTTCTGAGGTGCGCGAAGATTAAACTTAGTAAGAGGCCCGGAAGGGCTTTATTGATGTTTGAACTTTTCTCTCGAGTATGAGTTGGGCAGGTTAGCGGAAAAATTTGGCGACACTCAAACTTCTCTCGGAAGAGGTGGACTGAGGCCTCGGAAGGCGTGTCTCGGAGGAAAAGGCCTTAAACTCCATATGAACCAAATTTGTAAAGTTCAATGTCCTAGGACATCGTAACGAGTCCTAGGTCATGCCACGTGGGACATTGATCCTTTACCCCCTGCGCCGGGTCTTACTGGTGACCTGGCATTCTACGTCAGAGACGGGCCACCAACGAGTTAATTACTCGGGTTTTTGCCCGAGTAGTTGGGTGCAAGATTTTTCGTTTTGCGGAAAACCCCCAAGTGGTTCTCTTCGTTGTATTTCCGAGTGACAACTTACTCGTTCGCCACGGGAGCTCAGTGAATTCTTTCGAGTGATGGCGTACTCGGAGAGTTTGGTCGGTGTATCTTATGCTTCGTATCTTCCGAGTAGTTGAAGTGGTCTCGAGCTTTGAATCAGAATCAGATTCGGTCCTTTAGAGAGGATCTTGCCTTGTCAGAGAATCTTCTTGCCCAGACAAGTGGGCGCACTGTTTGGGCATGTCTCCTCGATTTCCGTGGTGGTCTTATAGGATAATAATTAACTGCTCATGGGAAAGTGGGAGGGATTATGGGTAAGTGGAGCGGTTTTATGGGGAGGGCAATCGGCAGACCCATGATGGGGTGCAGATTTGACGCGTGGCGGTTGCCCCCTCGAGGTATAAAACCGCACCTTCCCTTCGGTTTGGGGCAGATCTGCTCATTCCCCCCCCCCACGCAGCCGCTCTCGCTTCTCTCTCTTGCTCCGCCTCTTTCTTGCTCACTCGAGTTCACCGCCGGGGAACCTTCGTCGGCCGCCCGTGCTCCATCTTGGGAGGCCGTCACTCGCGCTTCCCTTTCGCCGCCACTGAGACCATGTCTGCAGGGGAGTGGCTCCCGTCAATCGTGACGGAGGACATGTTGCTTGGGTACCAGGATGCTGGTCTGGTTCCCCGCGAGGGTTGTCGCCTTCCTGCGGCTGGGGAAGACGAGCCTGCTCCACGGGACGGTGAGACGGTTCTTTTGCTTTCGCACGTGGACCGTGGGTTTTCTCTTCCCCCACATCCCTTCTTCTTGGATTTCTTGGATTTTACGGGTGCTCAGCTTCATCACATTGTCCCCAACGCTGTTACTCTTCTCTCTAGCTTCTTCACCCTCTGCGAGGGGTTCTTGGGCATAGAGCCTCACTGGCACCTTTTCCGTAGCATATACGCCATTAAGCCTCAAAAGACGAAGAAGTCTGGGGAGGGTGGTGGCGTGGAGTTCAATCACCTATGCGGCGGCCTGTTCTTGGCTAAGAAACAGGGGGTGCAGTATTTTTCCTCTAGTGTGCCAGATTCTGTCAAGAATTGGCAAAACAGTTGGTTTTATTGCAAGGTGGCTGAGGGGCCGGGGGTGCGTACCTTGCCTCCCTACTCGGACGTTAGGATAACTTCCTCCCAGGGCTGGAATCCCTGACTCACCAATGCCGAGAAGGAGCTGGTGCTCCCCTTGATGCGTGAAGTCATCAGGTTGAAGAAAAATGGTTTAGACGCCATGGATCTGATAGCCACCTTTGTGGTTCGGAAGATTCATCCTCTTCAAGCCCGGGCTCGGGGAATGTGGACATATTCTGGGTTGCAGGATGACACCCGCTATAGCAACACCGAGATGCCCCTGGACGAGTTCGAGCTCCAGATGAAGATAATAACCAGCGCGACCCAAGGTCTCCAGACGACTGGCCGAGTGAGACCTCTCAGCATTGAGAATCCTCCGACCTTGGTATGCCATCTTGTGTCATATGTGCCTTGAATGTGTATCACCTGTTGGTTCTGACTCGGTCTTCTTTATTTTTTGCTAAGATTTTTCTCAGTTCCATTCTCCCATTCCTCTGGCTCTGCAACATCCTGCCGAGGAGGATGAAGACAGCACTGCCGGTGCAGGAGTCGGAGTTGAGGTGGGGGAGGAGCTGGAGTCCGAGGTGGCTCGGGCTCAGGAGGCGTCCGAGCAACGCTCCGAGAACAACCAGGACCGCGAGTCGGCGTGGGAAGGGCTTACTCGGACCCGTAAAAGGGCTCATACTCCGAGTGGCGAAGAGGGCACCGGGAAACTTCCGTCCTTGAGCCTCAGTTATGGGAAGGTCACACCTATGAAGAAGAAGAAACTTTTCACGCTTGGGGGCCGAGAGGCTAACCCCTCGGGGGGTGCTGTTGTTGAGAAGGCCAAGGGGGCTGGAGCTGGTCCGGCCAAGGTTGCTCCCCCGAGGCGTAGTTTGAAGACCGTCCATAAGTAATGTCGTTTAGCTCTCTTATGGTTTAGTGCTCTATTGGTTTCCCAGGCTTTCCCTTAACTGTTTCGCTTTGCAGTGTTCTTCCGAGTGGTTCTGAATCGCTGCCTGGGATCGAGGATCCCGGGGTTGACGCTTTCGAGGATGTCAACACTTTCGGGGTGACTGACTTTCCTTTTATGGACACTATTCCAGAAGACGTTGTGGCCGTTGGTGAGAATTCTTCATTGTCTCTGTTGAGGCTCCTACTACTGTCATCTTCCTGCTTTCAATTGTCTGCTATGTCTTTCGCAGATATGGATATTGACTCCTCTGCTGGCCCAACTCTGATTGTGACTGAGCCGGCCGCTACTGAGACCGCTCCACCTGAGGTGATTGTTCCTGGGGGAGCGGTGTCTTCTTCTGCCATCCCTGACGTTCCTGCAGAAGAGGCCCCGACAGCTACTCAAGGGGGCGGGCCTGCCGTTTCGGCGTCCATTCCAGTTGGTGCCCCGGTGGAGAGTGTCATCATTGGTGGTTTGAAGGAGTCTTTGGTGAAGACGACTCAATTTGAACTGCGGCTGCGTGAGTTGGCTTCCGAGGCCGAGTTGGTGAAGTCCAACATGCACGTAAGTACTTATGTAAGTTTTCCTACCCACTGGGTGTCGGAATGACCTTTGGGCGTATTGTTGTTATTCTGCGGGTTTGAAAACTCCGCTGGGGGCACTCCTTAGTGCACCCACTGGGTGTAGCCCCCAAGGCTCCGGGTAACTTTGTGAAGTTATTCGGAGTCTTTTGATAGGAGGTTTTTATTTCAGTGAACTTCCAGTGGGGGAACTTCTTAGTGCACCCACTGGGTGTAGCCCCCAAGGCTCCGAGTAACTTTGTGAATTTATTCGGAGTCTTTTGATAGGAGGTTTTTATTTCATTGAACTTCCAGTGGGAGCACTTCTTAGTGCACCCACTGGGTGTAGCCCCCAGGGCTCCGAGTAACTTGGTGAAGTTATTCAGAGTCTTTTGATAGGAGGTTTTTATTTCATTAAACTTCCAGTGGGAGCACTTCTTAGTGCACCCATTGGGTGTAGCCCCCAAGGCTCCGAGTAACTTTGCGAAGTTATTCGGAGTCTTTTGATAGGAGGTTTTTATTTCATTGAACTTCTAGTGGGAGCACTTCTTAGGGCACCCACTGGGTGTAGCCCCCAAGGCTCCGAGTAACTTTGCGAAGTTATTCGGGGTCTTTTGATAGGAGGTTTTTATTTTAACATGGTATTCCTTTCGTCTTCATAGGAGGCATGCAAGCTTGGATCGGCCTTCATGAAGTTGCAGGAGGATAACACTGCTGCCAAGAGTGCGTACGAGGCGCTGCTTGAAGAGCACAACAAACTTAAGAAACAACATGCTGAGGACAATGGTAAGGACTCTTGCATTCCTGTATTAGTGTATTTCATCGTCCTGTTCATCCGTTTTGAACTCTGTTTACAGAAGCGGCGAAGAAAGCTTTTGACGCCAAGGTTAAAGAGAACGATGATTTCGTTGCAAAGATGAAGAAAGAGATAGACCAAGTTGAGAGGCGGGCCAAGGAGAAGAAAGCTCTGGAAACAAGTTTGTACCATTACAAACAAGCGGTGAAGGAGAACGAAGCTTGCATCACGAAACTGGAGTCGGATTTGGAGAAATTATCCGAGCTGCGTGTCGAAGATGAAAAGAAACATCAAGCCGAGTTGGAAACTACTCGGAAGGAGGTGAAGGCAGCTGAAGAATATTGCGCTGGGCGGTTTGCCGTTTTCAGCGAGACTTTGTCTGGTGAGTTTTGTGATCCGATTTGTGATGGGAAAATGTTCCCAATTCTTTCGTTGTGTACTCATCTTCTCTATTGATGCAGCATATGGGACGGACCCGGAGGCCGAGCAAGCGCGCATGGCCGAGTTTGCCGAGATGATGAAAAGGGATAATTACACGCCAGTAACGACAGAATTTGCTCTGGCTCGGGGTCTGCTGACCATGAGGTGCGGTAAGGCGAAGAAATTTGCTGAAGAAGTCATGGGTGCTACCCTGGCCTTGAAGATAAAGTTGTCGCCTGATGAGGGAAGTAGGGTGAAGCTGGACACTGTTGTGCCCGTCCTCCGAGATGCCCCTCAGCAACTGGCCCACTGGAAACGCTCAGCGGCACGGAGCGGTGCGAATTATGCGCTGGTCTTGACCAAAGCGCATTTTCCGGAGCGAGTCCATAATCTTGAGCGGGTTGGCGGTGGTGATCCAAAGGATGGTCAGAGCTGCACCACCTTTCTGCCACGATATGCTGAAACTGCCAGCCGTGTCGCCTTGATGCCGGATCTGGGATTCTTCGTAGAGTCGACTGGCGTAACAAGTGAGTCCGACGAGGCGGGTGAGGAATGAGTTAGCATGATTGGATAGACGTGTCAGAAAAAACACTGGTTGTTAAATTTTCCTTGGAATGCCAAGTGAATCTGTAATAAGTTATAATGCTTGCTGTCGTGATCTAGGTACTGGGCACTCCTTCATTTTATGAATCCCGTTTCTGTTTGTCGGTGTAAAACATATTTATCTGCCGATGCTTGGTTTTATCCTTCTTGGAGTTTTCTTAGTTTTATCTGAGCTGCGCACGGCTCCGAAAAAACTGATTTTATGAACCCCACGTCTGCTGAGACTTTGAAAAGTACTTAGAAAAACTTCTAGTGATGATCTTATAGACAAGATCCTCAATACAGATGATGTTGTGCTTCCCTAAGCCTCGTGGGTTTTGGGAAGCACTTAGAATGTATTTTCTAGATCCTCGTCCGAGTTGTGCACAGCTCGGATAGAAAATCTGATTTCGAGTTTTCGTCCGAGCTGGGCACAGTTCGAAAGGAAACCTGATTTTATAACTTTAAGCAACCCCCAAGTCTCCTGAGACTTGAAAAGTACTTAGAATTTTTTTGTATTGATGATCTTGTAGACAAGATCCTCAATGCAGATGATGTTGTGCTTCCCCAAGCCTCGTGGGGTTTTGGGAATCACTTAGAATGTATTTTCTAGATCCTCGGCCGAGCTGCGCACAGCTCGGATAGAAAATCTGATTGTGAGTTTTCGTCCGAGCTGGGCACAGCTCGAAAGGAAACCTGATTTTATAACTTTAAGCAGCCCCCAAGTCTCCTGAGACTTGAAAGTGCTTAGAATTTTTTTTCTGTTGATGATCTTGTAGACAAGATCCTCAATGCAGATGATGTTGTGCTTCCCCAAGCCTCGTGGGGTTTTGGGAAGCAATTAGAATGTATTTTCTAGATCCTCGGCCGAGCTGGGCACAGCTCGGATAGAAAATCTGATTTTGAGTTTTCGTCCGAGCTGGTGATACGTCCAAAACGTATCGATAATTTCTGCTTGCTCCATGCATGTTTTGTGTGATATTGCTATGATCTAGATACACTTTCATACATTTTTATCATATTTGTACTAACCTATTAACTCAGTGCACCCCAGTGCCAGTTCCTGTTTTCTGTTGTTTTTCTATTTCAGTTTTCCCCCATATAAAAAGTGCCAGAAAAATTCGGGAAAATTCAGATAAAAAATCAGCGTGATGGAAGCTTCGAGAAAAGCCCGGGAGGGGCCAGAGGGGGCCAGGGGGGCCCAGGCGGCCACCCGGCGCGGCCCCACCCCTGGCCGCGCCAGGGGGGCGCCTGGGGCCCCTGGTCCACCTCTGGCTGCCCCCTTCGCCTATTTATCCCCCGTCACGGGAAAACTCCAGAACAAGAACCCTATTCCGCGAACTCCCCTCTGTTCCGCTGCCGCCGCGCTTCCAAGATCGGGAGCACCAGAAGACCTCTTCCCGGCACCCTGCCGGAGGGAGGATTGACCTCCGGGAGTCTCCTCTCCACCATGGATGCTCCCCGGATGTCTCGTGAGTAGTTTTCCTTGGACCATGGGTCCGTGATCAGTAGCTATGTGATGTTCTCCTCCCCTCTTTGATCTTCATTGTTTAGACCTCGTGAGCTGCCCTACATGATCGAGGCACCTTTGTAATATTTATGCTATTGCTATGTTGAGTTTGATCGGATCTGATGGATTATGAGATTATGTTCAGATTGTGATAGAGTAATATACTTGGTTTTTATCTCTTATATTTTTGTTCCTAAGTAATTCTTGCATGCTCTCCGTTGCTATTTATTGCTTTGGCCAAGTAGTAGGTAGTGACTCCAAGAGGGAGCGTTGTGCTAGATTGTGGGTTCATGCCTCCCCGATGACATGCTTGAGTGACAGAAACATGAGTCTAGGGGATGTGTTGTTGCCACAAGGGGGAAAACAACGGTGCTTGTAACCGCGGTTACAAGGATTGTTTACTTTACACAAAGTTATTTTTAATGCAGTTGTCTGTTGCTTTGGGTTTACACTTTGGGTGGGGCTCGCAACTTAATACCAGCGAGATGTTCTGGATAGATATCTCAAGGTGGATGATTAGTAGTAGATGCAGAGGGATTTCGGTCTACTTACCTTGGCGTACTGCCAGTGCTTTTGAACCTCTTCCTTTCTTTTGTAGCATAGTTAGCATTGCGGTGCGTTCTTAATCCTGTCAATTGCCTTTCTGTAATTTGTTTACCTCGCATAGCATTTTTATCGTCTTTTGGGAGAGATACATCACTAGCGAACATCACATATCCCGGTCCATATCCTCATTATTGTTTCCAAGCTATATTTACTTTTCTGCATTTACTTTCAAGTTGCTATCGTTATCCCCTTGCGTTTTATCATTTGTGAACAACAAGACCAGAGAGATTGACAACCTCTCTGAACTTCGTTGGGAGCAAAGTTATCTGTGTCTGTGTGCAGGTCCGCGTCAGTTGCGCCGCTGACACCTACTTATCATCTCTGGAGTCCTACTGGAGAGAAACCTTGGTATCTTTACTGAGGGAAACTTGCTGCTGTACCGCATCACGCCTTCCACTTGGGGCCTACCAACGAAGGGCGAGAAGCCGTCATCAAGAGCAATTTCTGGCGCCGTTGCCGGGGACTCCAAGTGCTAAGATAGGGGAGTTGCACACTACCCTTTACCTTTGTTTTCCAGTCTTGTTATTTTATCTTTTAGTTTTTATCTTTGTGTCTTTTATCAAAAATTACAAAAAATATATTTATCTTGCTAGCTTTCATTATGTCTGGTCCTTCTGCCTTTGTTGAGACGGAGGTTCTCACCTTTAAACAAAAAGGTGGAGAAATTTTAAAAGATGCTTGGTATAGAATTAATGATTCTCAAATAAGAGCCACCAAGAAGCAATCCACTACTATCCTGCTTAGAAATTAATATGTTGGGATTGCTCCTTGGAATAGGTTTATATTAGATACTGCTATCAATGGGAATTTTCTAGAAGCTCCGACTTGGGAGTCTCTTAATGTTATTGAAAATCTTGTTGGAAATCTCCCTATTGCTAGCATACAAGAATATATGACTCTATCTCACATTATGAAGAAACTTGAAAAGACAGAGTTAGAAATACCAAGTATAGCTAGGATAAATGAGTTGGATCGCAAGATTCAAGGAAATTTGAATAGGCTTGATAGCTCCATGCTTAAAATTATCAAAACTTTGGAGGTCATCAAATCCCGTGATACGGATCTTTCTAGGATAGATAAGATTGAGGAAATCATTAATACTCTTGGAACTACTTTCTCCTCAATCAAACCAAAAAAGGTAGAGACTTCGGCAAGAAGAGAACCTAAGTTCAATTATGTCCCCAAGATTCCCCGACCTAAAAAGGAACCACCTATTGCCAAAGAAGTTGAGACCGTGAAAACTTTGGAAGAAATACCTCTCTTTGATAATTTTATAAATGAATCTTCCATTGATTTTTCGCCATTTGGTTTTCTCCCTAGAAGTATCTTCATTAGGCCTTTATTTGAAAGACCTCATAAGACCATTTATACAATTGAAGAGCTTTTTGATGATCTTGCTAATGATTCAATTGATACAACTTGATCTTTTTGCAACATGCCTAGCTAATGGCTTTAAAGAAGCGCTTTCGGGAGGCAGCCCGCAACGAATTTAGGTTTTTATTTTTTCTTTTGTTGTGTCTTGATGATTGTTACTACTGTAGCAACATCATTGTATCTTTACTTTTCAGCTTTGTGCCAAGTTATAGCCTCTTACGGCAAGTGAAGTAAAAGTTGTGACATGCTGTCCAGAAAACAGATTCTGTCCTCGTGACCAGAAAAATTCCAGAAAACTCCCAGTTCATCTTTTTGAGCTGAATTTTTTACACAGTATGGTCTATACAATTACGAAACTTCCGTATGTTCTGAGTTTTTTGATTTGAGTTGTAGAAGTGCCCCTAAAAAATTCTTTACTATCTTCTGTTCTGTTTTTCTCAGATTCTGCCACGTTCTGTCTCTCCTTACTTTTGCAAACCTTAAGCTTGCTTTTTCTTTGCAAAAACTTTTTGGCACTCTTGAGAAACAGTAGCTCTTCAAGATTATCTTTATATGCAGTGGAGAAAGAAAATTATTTATTAAGGGTACTAACCTCTCTAATCAGCTTATGATGAGTTATGTATGAAGGGAGTTTTCAAGGGTGCGTTGGAAGATGATGAAAGAAGATCCAGGAGTGTCAAGCGCTCAAGCTTGGGGATGCCCCCATGCATCCCCAATAAATATTCAAGGAGACTCAAGCATCTATGCTTGGGGATGCCCCCCGTGCATCCCCTTCTCCATCAACCCTCATAAGTTCGTCCTTCGTCTCACTATATTTTTATCACTTCATGTGTTATGTGCTATGCTTGGAGCGTCTCGCTCTTAGGTTTTGTTTTTAGTTTTCTTTAGCTTTGCTTGCTGTTCATAAAAAGTTAGATCCCTTCTTACTTTGTGTGGGAGAGAAACACGCTCCACTTTCAAAATCTAGAACACATCATAGGATTTTTCCTGCCTATCTTTTTGTTGTTGTGTGTTCTTTATCTTTTCATAGCTACTGCCATGTTTAGTTTTAGTCTTAGTTTGTCTTTAGCAAGAGCTTTGGCTTTTGTTTAGTTTGTTGCTGTAACTCTTTTTATTTTTCATGTTTATCTTGTTAAGAGAGTTGGTTGTTGCACTGAGTTGTGTTTTGTCTTGAAAGTAGGTAATTGAGGTTGCTATTTAATTTTAGTAGTAGCTTGCAATAGTTTTGAGGCATTGTCATGAGTAATGTTTGGACTTTTGGTGTCAAGAGCTCTTGCCTATTAGTGATAGGTGTCGTATTTTTGGCAATCCGTGTTTATTTTCAAAACCTACAAAACTAGTTGAGAACTCTAGCTACTAGATAGATCACTACTCTTCTGAGGAGTCGAATATTAGAGTACACTCACGTACCATGAGTCAAGGATGCGCAAGGATAACCAAACCCCCATACACTCCTCCTCGGGGTACTTGTCTCTTTGTGAACCTCCTCATTAGATTGAGAGTTACCGATAATAAGTGCATGAGTTCTTCGGACTAATGCAAGTATTGAGAGTTGACACTTCCACCTTCCCATATTTTGCTAGCCTTTCCCGTGCCGTGCATCTCCTTCTTCTCACTCTGAGAATTGGTGTCCACCTTTGCCAGTACATACAAACCCTTGGCATGATACTCTCTGTCATCATAAGCCTCCCTTTATCCTTCCTCAAAACAGCCACCATACCTACCTATCAAGGCATTTCCATAGCCTTTCTGAGTTACATTGCCATGCAACATCCACCTCTTCATGACTTGATCTTCATGTCATACATGTTCCTGCTACACTGGCAGCGACACACATTGCATACATCATGATAGTTACATCTTCTTTATGATTTTGAGTACCTTGTAAAGTGTGAAAGATCTCCTTTACCTTCTTGTAAAATAGAGTGTTGCCCTTAAGTGAGGAAAAGATCCCAAAGTGGACACAATAAAAGATCCCAAAGAGGACAAATGAGAGTTAAATAGAAAGAGCCATTGAGGACACAAAAAAATACAAAAAATAGACAAAAGAGAAAAAGAAATAAAAACAGAGAAAGGGGCAACACTACTATCCTTTTGAAAGTGCTTAGAAATTTTTTCTGTTGATGATCTTGTAGACAAGATCCTCAATGCAGATGATGTTGTGCTTCCCCAAGCCTCGTGGGGTTTTGGGAAGCACTTAGAATGTATTTTCTAGATCCTCGGCCGAACTGCGCACAGCTCGGATAGAAAATCTGATTTTGAGTTTTCGTCTGAGCTGGTGATACGTAAAAAATGTACCGATAATTTCTGCTTCCTCCATGCATGTTTTGTGTGATATTGCTATGATCTAGATACACTTTCATACATTTTTGATCATATTTGGACTAACCTATTAACTCAGTGCACCCCAGTGCCAGTTCCTGTTTTCTGTTGTTTTTCTATTTCAGTTTTCCCCCATATAAAAAGTGCAAGAAAAATTCGGGAAAATTCAGATATAAAATCAGCGTATCGGATGCTTCGAGAAAAGCCCGGGAGGGGCCAGAGGGGGGCCAGGGGGGTCCCAGGCGGCCACCCGGCGCGGCCCCACCCCTGGCCGCGCCAGGGGGGCGCCTGGGGCCCCTAGTCCACCTCTGGCTGCCCCCCTTCGCCTATTTATCCCCCGTCACGGGAAAACTCCAGAACAAGAACCCTATTCTGCGAACTCGCCTCTGTTCCGCCGCCGACGCGCTTCCAAGACCAGGAGCACCAGAAGACCTCTTCCCGGCACCCTGCCGGAGGGAGGATTGACCTCCGGGAGTCTCCTCTCCACCATGGATGCTGCCTGGATGTCTCGTGAGTAGTTTTCCTTTGACCATGGGTCCGTGATCAGTAGCTATGTGATGTTCTCCTCCCCTCTTTGATCTTCATTGTTTAGACCTCGTGAGCTGCCCTACATTATCGAGGCACCTTTGTAATATTTCTGCTATTGATATGTTGTGTTTGATCGGATCTGATGGATTATGAGATTATGTTCAGATTGTGATAGAGTAATATATTTGGTTTTTATCTCTTATATTTTTGTTCCTAAGTAATTCTTGCATGCTCTCCGTTGCTGTTTATTGCTTTGGCCAAGTAGTAGGTAGTGACTCCAAGAGGGAGCGTTGTGCTAGATTGTGGGTTCATGCCTCCCCGATGACATGCTTGAGTGACAGAAACATGAGTCTAGGGGATGTGATGTTGCCACAAGGGGGAAAACAACGGTGCTTGGAACCGCGGTTACAAGGATTGTTTACTTTACGCAAAGTTCTTTTTAATGCAGTTGTCTGTTGCTTTGGGTTTACACTTTGGGTGGGGCTCGCAACTTAATACCAGCCAGATGTTCTGGATAGATATCTCAAGGTGGATGATTAGTAGTAGATGCAGATGGATTTCGGTCTACTTACCTTGGCGTACTGCCTATGCTTTTGAACCTCTTCCTTTCTTTTGTAGCATAGTTAGCATTGCGGTGCGTTCTTAATCCTGTCAATTGCCTTTCTGTAATTTGTTGAACTCGCATAGAATTTTTATCGTCTTTTGGGAGAGAGACGTCACTAGCGAACATCACGTATCCCGGTCCATATCCTCATTATTGTTTCCAAGCTATATTTACTTTTCTGCATTTACTTTCAAGTTGCTATCATTATCCCCTTGCGTTTTATCATTTTTGAACAACAAGACCGGAGAGATTGACAACCTCTCTGAACTTCGTTGGGATCAAAGTTATCCGTGTCTGTGTGCAGGTCCGTGTCAGTTGCGCCGCTGACACCTACTTATCATCTCTGGAGTCCTACTGGAGACAAACCTTGGTATCTTTACTGAGGGAAACTTGCTTCTGTACCGCATCACGCCTTCCACTTGGGGCCTACCAACGAAGGGCGAGAAGCCGTCATCAGCTGGGCACAGCTCGAAAGGAAACATGATTTTATAACTTTAAGCAGCCCCCAAGTCTCCTGAGACTTGAAAAGTACTTAGAAATTTTTTCTATTGATGTTCTTATAGACAAGATCCTCAATGCAGATGATGTTGTGCTTCCCCAAGCCTCGTGGGGTTTTGGGAAGCACTTATAATGTATTTTCTAGATCCTCGGCCGAGCTGCGCACAGCTAGGATAGAAAAATCTGATTGTGAGTTTTTGTCCGAGATAGGCACGGCTCGAAAGGAAACCTGATTTTATAACTTTAAGCAGCCCCCAAGTCTCCTGAGACTTGAAAGTGCTTAGAAATTTTTTCTATTGACGATCTTGTAGACAAGATCCTCAATGCAGATGATGTTGTGCTTCCCCAAGCCTCGTGGGGTTTTGGGAAGCACTTAGAATGTATTTTCTAGATCCTCGGCCGAGCTGCGCACAGCTCGGATAGAAAATCTGATTTTGAGTTTTCGTTCGAGCTGGGCACAGCTCGAAAGGAAACCTGATTGTGAGTTTTCGTCCGAGTTGGGCACAACTCGGAAGAAAAGCTGATAGTAATGGAAAACAGATTTAACAAGGCACACTGTGTGTACGAGATAATATTTTATTCAGATCTTACAAGTGTGCTCATGCATAGAAACGGTGCAATAACTGGGCGTTCCATGCATGAGTCTCTTCTATCTTATTAGTTACATCGTACAGGTGATAGGCCCCATTGTGCAGTACTCTAGAGATGACATATGGGCCTTGATACGTCCCAAACGTATCTATAATTTCTGCTTTCTCCATGCATGTTTTGTGTGACTTTGCCATGTTTTGCTTGAACTTTCATACACTTTTGAACCTATTTGGACTAACCTATTAACTCAGTGCACCCATTTGCCAGTTTCTGTTTTCTGCTGTTTTTGTATTTTAGGTTTTCCGGCCATTAAAAGTGCTCCAAAAATTCGGGAAAAATATATAAAAAATCAGCGCAACAGAAGCTTCCGGAATCACCAAGAGAGGGAAGGGGGTCCACCACCAGGCATCCAGGAGGGCAGGTGGCGCAGCCCCACCCTGGGCCGCGCCAGGGACCCTCCTGACTGCCTCGTGGGTCCCCTCGACGCCCCCTTCGCCTATATTTACCCCTCGGGGTGGAAAACCCTAACACGAACTCCTCTTTCGCGATCTCGCCTCTGTTCCGCCGCCGCCATTTCAAGATCGGGGCTGCCTGGAGAAGCTGCTCCGGCACCCTGCCGGGAGAAGCTACCCCCTCTGGGAGACCCTCCATAGCCATGGACGCCTCCCGTATGTACCGTGAGTAGTTTCCCTTAGACCATGGGTCCGTGACCAGTAGCTATGTGAAAGTGCAATATATCGACCAGAGGGGGGGGGTGAATGGGAGATTTTCAACTTTACTACCAGATTTTGATTTTCTTCAGGACTGAAGCAATCATGAGGCTGAAGAAGTAACCAAAATCATGAAGAAATAAAACTTCACAGAATGTAATCATTAGGGCACCTCATCATAATGCAACAGAAATAAATCAATTCAGATAAGCAGAAGTGCTTCAGATGCATAGTATGAAGACAAAGAGCATAGGGAGAGCTGAGGCATAAGAACTCAACATAGAAAATACTGAAGCTTAAGAGGTTGAAGAGATAGCACTAGAGATTGAAGACATTGATTTGGTGGACCAGTTCAAGTTGCTGTGACAACTCTACGTCTGGTTGGAGAGGCTGAGATTCAACTCAGAAGACATAGTCTTCACCTTGTTCTCCTTGAACTAGAGTCCTCAGACTCCGTCCAATAACTCAGGTGAGTCTTCAAGGCAGAATCCCGAAACCTTCACAGACTCAGTCACTCCGGGAAGTCACAATTTCATCTTGACTTCCTCAGACTGAAGACTTCTACACCGGCTGGAAGATCACAGTCTTCAAGAGTAAAAAGCTTCGGATCACTCGAACCGACTTCCTCAGAAATGCTCAACTACTCAGGCTGGTGGTTTTCCTCACATAGGTTCTTCAGTTTCCTCAGAGGTGGGTTGCTCTCAAATGACAAGTGTCAATTTTTCTCTCGGAGCAGCCAACCCACAAATGGGGCTGGGGGTGGCTATTTATAGCCGCGGAGCAACCCGAGGTGAAAGGACATAAATGCCCATGCATGCAATTACTCTCATGACCTCGGAAATGACCGTTGCTAGACAAGTTCTAGCCTCTCACCACGCAACACGTGTCACGGTCAAAGTATTCTCTCTCCAGACTCCTCAACCGAAGTTAGTTACCTCAGTGTCCTGAAGAACAACGTCTCAGACACACGAGGACTAAACTTCTACTGCAGGAGATAACTCTCTCTTCAGGAGAACTGCACTCGCAGTCTCCAGAATCCTCAACCGAAGACAGATTCCTCAGTGTCCTGAAGAACAAGGTCTCAGACACCCGAGGAACTGAACTTCTACTGCAGGAGATTTCCTCAGGGTTTTTCTTCAGGATTCCTAATTGAGCACTTCCTCAGAACTTCGGAACTTGTTTTCTTCAACCCCTCCAACAGTGCGGTGTTTTCCTACGACTCAAGAAGTATAAAAAGTCTTAGCGAAGACTACGCTTCAACTTCGTCTTCAGCGCGAACGTCCTCAGGATCGTCCTCAGCTTCAGCTTCAACCGAACGCTTCAGGATCCTGATTCCTCAGGATTTCGCGCAACTTCATTCTTCTGGAAACGCACCGATTTCTCCAATGTTCCTCAACATTTTGGGGGGTCGACATTGGTGGTTAAACATCTCATCAGGGACTGTTCTCCTGTGTATACTCACAAACACATCAGTCCCTTAACCGTTTTGTCATCAAACTCCAAAACCTCAAGGAGAGGGCACTTGATGCACTTACAATCTCCCCCTTTTCTGTGATTTGATGACAATCAGGTTAAGCTTCAACGGGGATAAAATTATGAGTTTGAAGAATAAAAACTTTGAAGAACATTTTTTTATCATTAAGCTGGATATAATGAAGCTCCCCCTGAGGATATGCATATAAATTGAAGAATGTTTAATATCTAAGGCATTTTGAGGTATATGAGGAGCTCCCCCTATATCCAGGCATTTTTGTAGCAGTGCATGTTATGAAGTGTTTGAGGAATTTAAACAGCGCATTGAGAAAGGTGTTTGCAGAGACATTCACATGCATAAACTTGAAGAAATAGCATGATGTAACTGAGGAATAGTATCAGACAAATACCAAAATAACAGTTTACAACTCGTTACAAAAAAAATCTGAAGAACGAGAGTTGTAACTGAAGAACCCCATAACTAAAACCCGCTTGAAGACTAACAGATTTATCCCCCTTTTTCATGAAATGAACAAAAAGGGAAAAACTGAAGCTAACGCCCCTTTGAAGATGCTTCAAGGCTGAGGTGAGTCACGCCTGAGGCAATCCGTTGCAGTGTGAGGGAAGGCAGCTGTGTCTTCAGCTTCTTCAGCAGTCATCTCCTGGTTTGAAGAATAAGAATCCATGGCCGGAGGAGGAGTTGTGCAACATCTGAATTGCCTTGGGGGTCTGATTGCCGGAATCGGAGGTTGTTGAAGCTCCAACTTTGCTAGGTCTTCAGAGGTGATTACTTCTCTCATCAGGGCATCAAGATGTTGATATGTATGATGAGCATACTGATGCACTTTCTTCACTGAAGAATGCGTCTGAGCCATGTAGCTGAGGATTTCAGTAAACTGACGCTTCACCCAATCATGAATGCGGTCAACCTTCTGATGAAGACTAATCAGAAGCTCTCGGTCAGTCATCACTCGAGCCTGAGTTGTATCCTCAGTTGAGGCATGAGTTCTTGTTTCATCAGTAGTTCGAGAATGAGGATGATGAATGTTTCCACCAAGGGAGTTGGTCGGGAGAACTTCTTCATAGAATATGCCTTTGTCCTTGTTATTTGAAGCAATCGTATGCTGAAGCACTTCGACAGGCGGCAGATATGTCCTATGATTCGGGTGATCAGGTTGAAAATCAATACCAGTCGTGGCTCGGATGAGCTTCATGATCCATGGTGCGTATGACTTCAGGATATGAGGATTCTGTGCAGCATCAACTAGAGTTCTGAAGAAGAAGTCAGGGACGTTGATTGGCCCAGACATGCAGAGGTTGTGGAGTATGTTCTTCATGATGCCAATGACTTCTTCAGCAGTGGATTCATAGCCTTTAATGGGGCAAAAAGTCTTCGCCAGAATCCGATACAATGTACTCGGTAGATACAGAAGCTCAGAAACTGGAAACTTTGTGCGAGGTGGGGCTTCAGGAGCCTGAGGCTTCATGAGCATGTTCATCAGGTCATCTCGAAGAAGTTGAGACCCATAGGAGCAAGCAGTTGGGGAAGTGCACTGAGGCAACTCCAGAATGTCAATTGCTTGAGGAACAGTGATGGTGTAATGATGATGCTCAGTCATCCACTCGAGGACCCAGGTGTTGATATCCAGAGGATCGCTTGAAACATATAAAGTTGCATAAAACTGAAGCACAAGCTCTTCATTCCAGTGGATGCATTCAGAGCAGAACTGAAGCAGCTTGGCATGATGCAGATCCTGAAGCACATTGTTGAAGCAGGGAAGAGCTTCCATATCCATCAGAGGAATATGCTTATGAGGAAACAGTTTGTTTTGCTTGTAGAGTACTGAAGCATAATAGTTCTTCTGAGTGGCAGTCCAGAACCTCAGCAGCTTTCGAGGTGGAGCAGAATGATATGGATTTTGAATCCCCTCTTGGAAGGAACTCATGGCATTGAAGAAATCAGTAGCATCAAAGCTTGGGGTATCATTAGCATCAAGATCACGGAAGAACGGTTGTTTCTGCTTCGGACACAAGGACCTAGCTTGAACTGGGCCTTGAGGTGGTGAAGGCGCTTGAGGCACTTCAATCTGAAGAGAGGCTTGAGGCTGAGGCGGAACCTCTACAGATGCTACAGGCACAGAAGTGTCAAGGTCCTTTGGAAGATGAGGTGATGTGGCATGTTTGTCTTCAGAGCCATCCTTTGAGGCTTCAACATTAGCATTTGTACTGTTTTCTGCTTCAGGAGGAGCATTTGTGCTTTGCTCAGCTTCAGCTTCAGTTTCAGCGGCTCGTGGGTCGGGCTGAGGATCAACAGTGGTAGGTTCAGCAGCATCAGTATCAGTTGTAGTGGTTGCTGCAACATCAGTATCAGCAGCAGAATTTGTGGGAGCACTTGTGGCTTCAGGGTCATCAGCATCAGACGCTGAGGACGATGCACCAACTGATTCTTCAGACTGTAGAGAAGTATCAGGAAGCACCTCGGTCACGGTGTTGGAGTGAGGCTCAGGTGAGAAGACAGTATGAGTGGGTGAGTTTGTCAGCCCATAGTCCTCATCATGAACGCGAGGAGTTCCATCATCCATAATATCGACGTCCATGTCTTCAACCTCAGTTATAACTGGTGGTGGTGGGGACGAAGGAGTGGGAACAATGGGTGTTGCGGCACGGGGCGTAGTGAAGACGATTAAGCTGCGCTGAGGATTTTGAGGTGGAGTTGAGGCAGCAGTAATGTGTACGATGGTATCATCGGCCTGAGTTGTAGGAGGAGCTGAGGAAAGTGGTGTAGCATCAATGGGGTCCTCAACAGCAGGCTTCTTTGCAGCAGGTGGAGTTGAGGGTTGGGATTCAGGCATGCGCTTGAGGCTTTTGGCAGAGGCATTAGTGGGTACTGAGGAAGCAGGCTGTCGAAGCTTCATCAACTTTGCCATCTGTTGCTAATCCTACAGACAGTCCTGCTCTGATACCAAGTCTATCGGGACCCAGGGTTAGCATATGTAATTCCAGTCATGATACAATCACATGGAGAGCCGAGAACCGTACCCACTTGTCTAAGCAGACAAGGCCAAGCACAGAACGTTCTCCGTAAGCATCGAACGTGAGGGGCATCCCATTCAGGCCGGATGATCAACTGAGATGGGTCCTCAACGTCCGCTCACAAGTCTAAATGCTTATGGGTGGTGAATCCCATACTCATAGACAAGTCGCCTCAACCATGTTATCGATTGGATCCTAACTCTTACATAAACTTACTCCAGCCCGATCACTTAGTCGGGGTCTAGGGCGGGCTCGATCATACAACAAAGTGTGCATGTGACGGAGTCACGAGCAATCGCATCGCGATGCCCCAAGCTGCGCACATCTAAGGGCCACTTGGTGTATAAAAGACCGCCAGCCAGATCACAACTAAGGTCTCGAAAACCCATACTAAGACATGCACGTTATAAACATACACGCAGCACACATGCCTAGTATGAACAGCAGGTATCATCACATAACTCTACAAAGTACTCTTTATTGATATACACATAGAGCATACAAAGATCACATGTCTGTGATCACATTACATCATACAATGGAAGCAAATTAGGTCTGAGTACAGACAAGTTTAACAAATGGCTTAGAGAAGCCTTGTAAACAAACATGCCCTTCCACGAGGGACCAGACTGCTGTCTGGGACTATGCTAACTTAGTCAACGTCGAGCTTCACGAAGGTGACTCCATCGGGGTCCGGTTTCTTATCTAAAACATAGAATAAGCAAACGTGAGTACAAAATCGTACTCAGCAAGACTTACATCAGATCTATACTACTCATGCTCAAGTATCAAGGTAAAGGGAGGTGGGGTTTCATCATGCAGAAGTGCCAGCTTTGACTTGGCTAATCCTGAACTACGAGTACCAAACTTGAGGTAAGAAGCGTACACGAGTCCACTACATCTCCAACCAATACACCACTATGGTTACTTCCTCGACTTCCCCACGAGGAGGCACACCATAGCACTCACACTTATCTTGGTGTATTTTAGAAGTATCCAGTTCAAGTAGTCTAATAATCAGGTACAGGTTCCAAGTAGTCCTTAACCGCGGACGCGGCTATTCGAATAGTTTTGTTAACCTTGCAAGGGTGTAAACTACACACACATGACCATCGGTTACCGCCATGTCTCGCCACCGTTCAAGAGGTGACAGCGAGGATGTTCACCACGACACTTCGCTCACAACCGGTCTATTCCAGGAGTCGACTATCTGAGTTTGCCTCCGCTCGAGAGCCCGGCCGGATCAACGAAACGGACTCAAACAATGTAGGTGACCGAGACTCCACCTCTGGCAGATGGTTTTCCTGCCTCACAGGTGCACCCACACATCTATATGATGCAACCATTTCCTGCGTTCTTTTTCTATGCATATGTCAAATGGAAAGCCCGAACTAATGTGACTCCTGTACGTCGACACGGATCAAGGTACTAGGCCGAGAGGGGTCAGTGAGCCCAATGTGTGGTTGTACTCTTTGTCTTGGATTACCATACAAGAACTCGATGCCTAAGGCGGTGTTCAACGAGACAACCCACTGTGTACTCCTACACAGCCTCTCATCGTTCACCTTGTATCAGAGTGGATTCACCGACACAGTTTCACTTTCATCAACACCATGTTCATCATCATCCCGACTCACATCAAAAGTAACCTCATGTAACACTAAGCATGCAATAAGCTGTAACAGTTGCAGGGGCTTCATGATATCAATCAACTCCTATGTCAGCTAGGATTGTGGTTTGCTTACTACTGTGACAAGATGATAGGTCATGCATCGAATATGGCTTCAACTATGCGGTAGAATCGATACAAAGTGATCTCCTAAACATGCATAAGTGAGACTGAGAGGGAATTGGGATTTTATAGACATGATCAATGGGGTTTGCTTGCCTTGCTGACGAGGTTCGACAACGGTGTCTTCAACGAAGGGGGTGGCCTCCGTTTCCGGTTGCACGTCTATCGAACAAACAATCAAACAAGGTATAAATTTATTTGCAAATGCTCAAACACATGATCAATATTGAAATGGTGATGTTCTTGGTCACAATGTTGGTACAATTCCATTTAAAAGAAGTCAAATGCAAAGTCACTTGCAAATGTGCTACAAATTTGAATTTGAATTATATCCATATGGATGTTTTGCACTGTTCACCCATTTTAAAATGGTCAAACATGAAAACAGAGCCCATATTCATAATCCTTGGATTTTTCTGATATTTTTAGACATATTATTTGCTATATTTGGAGTTCATATGAATTAGTTATGAATTTTCCAAGTTTAACTCATTTTCTGGAATATTCTGGATTAAATTAATTCACTGGAAAAGTTTTAAATTAGAAAAAGATTTATTGCGTCATGCTGAAATCAGCATGACGTGGGGGGGGGGGTCTGACTGGTGGGCCATCCTTGTCAGCCTCTCAGGGGGTTAACCCCTCTCTGTTTAATTAACAGAGGGGCTTAAGGGGCCAGGGGGCCCACCTGTCAGTGGCCCTAGGGGTCATTAACAGGGGGTTAGCCCCTAATCTAATCGGCCCGCCGGCGGTTAGCCGCCGGTGACCCTCCCGCACGGCGGCGTGGCACGCAGACGGCGGCGCAGTGCGCCATTTGCAGCGCTGAGTGCACCGGGATGAAGCCCGCGCACTCGCGAACCACACAGACGAGGCGGGCGTCGATGGGAAGCACGAGAGCCTCGCCGGCGTTGAGTCCAGGCGGCGGCTGGGCTCGGGTCCGGTGGAAAAGGGCGACGGGAGCACGGGGAGGTGCACGGAGAGGCTGGAAGGAAGGGGAGGCTCACCCTGAGCACGAAGCGGAGCTCGGCGTGGCCGGGGAGAGCTCAACGGAGACGAATTCGGCGGCGAGTTCTTCCGGTTCCGGCGAGGTTGCGGTGTCGATTGCGATGGCTCCAGCTCGAGGGTGCTCCCGATCCGTTGCCTGGAGACGAAGACGACGGTTTTGAGGACGAAGGACACGGCCGCAGGGGCTAGCTCGGCCGGTGGCCACGTCGGAGCACGGCGGCCGCTCCGGCTATGCTCGGTGGTGCGCGTAAACAACGATGAGGGGGAAGGGGGTGAGCCAGAGGAGGGGAGGAAGAGTGAGGGGGCCTTCCAGGCGTCGTCTTGGCGAGGAGAAGAGGAAGGGGAGGCCCTAGATGGCACGGCAGCCGCGGCATGCTCGCCACGGCGCGAGCTGCCTGCTCTGGCGTCGGCGGGGAAGACGATAGCCGGGGTGGCTGGGCTGGGCCGAGGCCAAGGAGGTGGGCCTCTCTGGTGGGCGACAGGTAAGCTTTCCTTCACTGTTTTTCTTTTATTTCTTCTGACATTTGTTCTGTTCTGATAAAACAATTATCAAAACATTTTATAAAAATGCCCAAACAATTTTATAAATCCTAGGTGACCAGTAACTAGCCACATACAGAATTTGAGCATTTTTGAAATTCAAAACATTTGAATTTCAATTCAAATAGGGGTAAACTTTAATTTCCAGAGCACTATTTGAATATTAGAAAATTCCATGAGTATGGGAAAATACCCAAACCACTTTTAAAATGATCAGCATCATTTATAGGAATTTTCCAAACATTCAAATGATTTTTGGAAAAATATTTTTATCTGGCCATTTATTTAAATTCTCAGGGCTTTTCTTTTCCCCATTTTTGATTTTTCTTTTGAATTTTTCATGATGAAAAGGGACAAGCAAACCCTAGCACTTACCCTAGTTGGGGTTCTGACACAAAAGTTGAAAAGCAATAACTATAGGTGAACGCTGTTGAGGACAAACACGGTAATCATCAGTAATGAAGACTTCAAATCCGGAGGAAGTTGAGAAACAACAAGACTTGAGGAAGTTGAGGAACAACTCATCCTTAGGTGTTTGGGCGGTGGCGCTACCCACCTTGTAGGGAATGAGACACTTGATACCATACAATTGTCATATGAATCTTGAGTCAATTCCACGTTAATTTCTTCACACTTAGCAAGGTAGTTCCTCATGATTTGAGGAGTACGACGCATCGTGTGTTGTGCATCAGGATTCTTCAATATTGTTTAAGCGTTAGGATGTGTGTCCATTCACTGGACGTTTGAGGAATCTAAGATATTTAGCTCACACCTCAGAATGCTAAATCGCTTCTCATCCAAAGGTTTAGTGAATATATCATCAAGTTGGTCTTCAGTCTTCACGTGGCTGATGACGATATCTTCCTTCAATACATGATCCCGAAGAAAGTGATACCGAATCTCAATATGCTTTGTCCTCGAGTGCTGTACTGGATTCTGAGAGATCTTGATGGCGCTCTCATTGTCACATAGCAGTGGTACTTTCTTCAGGTTGATGTTGTAGTCCTTCAGAGTTTGCTTCATCCAAAGAAGCTGTGAGCAGCTAGCGCCAACAGCAATGTATTCAGCTTCAGCAGTGGAGAGGGAGACGCAGTTCTGCTTCTTCGATGACCAGCACACTAGAGAACGTCCGAGGAAATGACATGTTCCTGAGGTAGACTTCCGATCCAGTCGATCTCTAGCATAATCTGAGTCGAGATCCAGCTGTGTACCTTTTGCATACCATAAGCCTAGTGACGGGGTGTGAGCCAAATATCGAAGAATTCGTTTCACCGCTTGGTGATGCGATTCCTTAGGTGCCGCTTGGAATCGGGCACACATGCAAACGCTCAACATTATATCAGGCCTTGATGCACATAGATATAGCAGAGAACCTATCATGGAGCGGTATACCTTTTGATCGTAGTCCTTGCCATTTTCATCAGGGCCAAGTTGTCCATTTGTGGGCATTGGTGTCTTCATGCCCTTGCAGTCTTGCATCCCGAATTTCCTCAGGCACTCCTTGAGGTACTTCTCCTGAGAGATGAAGATGTCGTTGCATTGTTGACGAATTTGAAGCCCTAAGAAGAACTTCAGTTCGCCCATCATGGACATCTGATACTGTTCACTCATCAAGAATGCAAATTCTTCACTGTATTTCTTGTTAGTGCATCCAAATATTATGTCATCAACATAAATTTGACATATGAATAATGCATCATCATATTGTTTTGTGAAAAGAGTTGGATCGAGGGAACCAGATTTGAAGCCCTTGCTGATGAGGAAGTCCCTTAGTGTGTCATACCAAGCCCGAGGGGCTTGCTTCAGTCCATAGAGGGCTTTCTTCAATCTGTACACCATATCAGGCTTCTTTGCGTCTTCAAAACCTGGAGGTTGAGCAACATATACTTCTTCCTCGATATTACCATTGAGGAAAGCACTTTTCACATCCATTTGATATAACTTGATATTATGATGGTTAGCGAATGCAAGCATAATACGAATGGATTCAAGTCTAGCAACAGGAGAGAAAGTTTCACCGAAGTCGATCCCCTCGACTTGAGTATATCCTTGAGCTACGAGACGAGCTTTGTTTCTGATGACTTGTCCATCTTCATCGAGTTTGTTGCGGTAGATCCCCTTCGTGCCGATGACATTGTGAACTCGAGGATCAGGATGTTTGACTAGTTCCCAAACATCATTCAGTTTAAACTGAAGAAGTTCGTCTTGCATAGCTTGAATCCATTCCGCTTCTTGGAATGCCTCGGTGACTTTGGTGGGCTCTGAAATTGATACAAACGAGAAATCCCCACAGAAGTTAGCTATACAATTAGCTCTTGCATGAGTAAGAGGACCTGGTAGGTTGACGTCAGCGAGGATTTTGTCCACTTGAACTTCATTTGCCACACGAGGAAGTCGAGGAGGATGATCTTGAGGCGCATCTTCGTCACTGCTGTCAGATTCATTTGCATCAGCTTCAGGTGCTTCAGGAGCTTCAGGGGTATCAGGAGCCTCGGGATCAGGATCGTCATCAGGATTATTTGCATCAGGATTTGGATGTTCTTCAGGAGCAGCAGGTATGTGGATTTCTTCAGGATGATCCACAGGAATGATATCACCAGCACCCATCTTCTTGATCTGTTCTTCAGGTGGTGCTTCATCTAAATCATGTGGCAGGTGCTCTCTTTGGGAGCCATCAGATTCATCAAATCGCACGTCTACAGTCTCAACAATTTTATAATGACTAATATTGAAGACTCTGTAGGTGTGCGAGTTGATACCATAACCAAGCATGAAACCCTCACATGCTTTGGGTGCAAATTTGGACTGGTGATGAGGATCAAGAATCCAGCAAGGTGCACCGAATACCTTGAAGTAACTTACATTGGGTTTCTTACCGACCATTAACTCGTATGATGTTCTATTGAAGAACTTGTGAAGATACACTCGATTGACGATGTGGCATGCAGTGTTGATAGCTTCATCCCACCACTTGAGTGGAGTATTGTACTTAGCCAGCATCGTGCGAGCCATCTCGATGAGGGTTCGGTTCTTCCTCTCAACAACTCCATTTTGCTGAGGAGTGTAAGGCGCAGATAATTCATGAGTGATTCCCGAGTCATCGAGGAATTCTTCCACACCGAAGTTCTTGAACTCAGTGCCGTTGTCGCTTCGAATGTGCTTGATCTTTAGGTTGTAGTTGTTCATGACTCGCAGGGCGAAGCGCTTGAGGATTGCTGGGGTTTCTGACTTATAGAGAAGAAAATGCACCCAAGTGTATTGTGAGAAGTCATCAACAATAACAAGACCATACATATTACCTCCAAAGCTTGAATACTTTGGAGGACCGAATAGATCCATGTGAAGCAATTCCAGAGGTCTTGTAGTAGTCATGATGGTCTTGGTAGGATGCTTGGCCTTGGTCATCTTTCCAGCTTCGCAAGCACCACATAGCCGGTCCTTCGTGAATCTGATTTCCTCAATTCTGAGGACATGTTTCTTCAGTACCAGCTTTTGGAGATTTCTCATTCCAGCGTGGCCGAGTCTTCGATGCCATAGCCAGCATTCTGAAGCTCGAGCCATGAGGCATGTAGCAACCTGAGGACCTTCAGGGAAATCTACAATATATAGATCACCTTTCCTAACTCCACTGAAGACAATGGAGTTATCGCTAACCATATAGACAATACAACCATATTTTCCGAAGACAACAACGAGATCAAGATCACAGAGCATAGATACAGACATCAAGTTGTATCCAAGTGATTCAACAAGCATGAATTTGTCAATGTGTTGGTCTCGAGAGATAGCCACTCTGCCGAGATCCAATACCTTACTTTTACCTTTATCAACGAAGGTGATGGTTTTCTTTGAAGAAGGACTCAGTGATGATTCCATAAGAAGACTTCTGTCACCAGTCATGTGATTTGTACATCCACTGTCCATCACCCATTCAGTCTTTCCCTGCAAAGGAATTAGTATCTCATACAACAAGTTATGAGCCAGTCTCAGTTTGAGGATTTTATGGTTCCTCAGAATTAATTCCTCAGGATGTTCCTCAGGATTGATTCAATGAAACCAAACAATATAAATATCCTTCAACTGACTCAAATGATGTTGTCCTGGGCATATGATCTGCAGAATTTGTAATTTCCTCAGGACATGTTCCTGCAAGGATGATTAGTTCTTAACCACCCACATCTTAATGGGTGGTCTTGAGGCACATGAGGACTGATGAGGGTGATGAGACCTAATGGGGTGTGAGATGGTGGCATCAGGATACGCAAATGAATAAGCATTCTTATGAGGTGCTTCCCTGTGAACAAAATGGTTAGCAGATACATGATTATAATCATTTCCTTTTGAGGTATCGTCCTCAGATGATATCCTCAACTCATTTGCATCTGCATTCACAGGAAGGTTAGTGATGAGGTCCTTCTGAACCCAGATCTGCTTGACTGGAGGACCATTCCTGCAGTTAGTTCTGATGTATCTGGAAAATACCTCACCATTAACATTCTTAAACAGTTTATAGTTTGAGTCAAAAGCCTCAATCATCACATCAGAAGAAACATCATCATAACCAGATAAAGTATAGGGATCAGGAGGAGGCATCTTTGCCCGAACCCAAGTGGTCTCTGGATATTGTTCAGGTTTCCAGTAAGACCCATCAAGGTTGAGTTTCCGAGTGAATTCGACACCTTCTTTTCTCGGGTTCCTGTTGAGGATCTGTTTCTTGAGGATGTCACAAAGGGTCTGATGTCCTTTCAGACACTTGAACATGCTGGTTTCCAGTAGACTCTTCAACCTAGCATTTTCTTCAGCAATGTCTATGGTATCCTCAGATGAGGGGTTAGATACCATAGAAGCAATAGAAATAACAGAGTCTGAAGATATTGAGGAACTAGGCACAGAGATGATACGATCATGTTCAATGCATTTTAAATAGGGAAGATTAAATCCTTCTTGTGGCATGATGATCTGTTGGGAGAGGAGTGAATCATTTTCTTTCCTCAGATCGTCATGAGACATCCTTACGCGTTCAAGTTCTTGTTTCCTCATGAGGAACTCATGAGCCAGCTTTTCATGATTGGTAAGGAGTGCCTCATGACGATTGAACAAGTCATCAAACTTTGACTGAAGAATTTTTGATTCATTAGTCAACTTTTGAGTCTTCGTCATTTCCTCAACCAACATATCATCACTCTTGTTTAGTGAGATCTGAATCTTTTCAAGTGCACGTTGTTGCTTAGATGCAAGCTTAGCAAGTTTAGCATAGTTTTCATCAGGTTCTTCATCAGAGGGATCATCTGATGATGAGTATGAAGATACCTTGGAGGACTTGGCCATGAAGCAGAAGGAAGGGGTTGTGTCTTCAGCTTCATCATCAACATGTGATAGACCAGATTCCTCAGTGCTGAAGATTGACTTTGAGACAAGCGTCGTGGCAAGAGCCAGACCGGCCACACCCTCAGATTCTTCAGATTCTTCTTCCTCAGCATCAGGGTTGGAACCAGATTCTTCTGAGTCCAATTCTTTTCCGAGATATGCGCGAGCCTTACGTGAACTGCTATTCCTATATCCAGCAGACTTTGAGGATCTTGAGGATTTCTTCTTAGTCTTTTGATGAGAACTGTCATCTTTCCCTTTCTTCTTCTTCTTCTTCTTCTTCAGTCTAGCTTCCTTTTCCCATAGACGACACTCAGCGATGTAATGCCCAGGTTTCTTGCACTTGTGGCAGACTCTCTTTCTTGCTTCGATAGAGTCATCATCTTTGCTTTTTCTTGAGGACGATCTTGAGGAATTTCCAAAGCGATTCTTCTTCGTGAATCTTTGGAACTTTCTAGCGAGGAGAGCGAGTTCACGACTGAGAGTTTCAGGATCATCAGTATCAGTCTCAGAGTCTTCATCAGAGGACACTCTTCGTGCTCTAGCTTTTAGCGCGCGGACCTTAGGCATGGAGCTGTATAAATCTCGTTTTTCAGAGAGCTTTAGTTCATGAGCATTGAGGCGCTCGAGAATGTCCGCTGGATCCAGAGTCTTGAAGTCAGACCTTTCTTGAATCATCAGCGATAGGAACTCAAATGAGTCATCCAGTGACCTCAGTAGTTTCTTCACAACTTCATGATCTGTGATATCAGCGGCACCCAGTGCTTGAAGTTCATTGGATATGTCAGTGAGTCTGTCAAAGGTTTGTTGCACGTGCTCATTGTCCAGCCTCTTGAACCTGTTGAAAAGACTGCGGAGTGTATCAACCCGTGAGTCTCGTTGAGCAGAGACTCCTTCATTGACTTTAGACAGTCTTGTCCATATCTTCTTTGCAGTATCCAGACCACTAATGCGGTTGAACTGAGCCTCGTTGAGATGACCACCAATGATGCTTTGAGCTTTTGCATCAAGCTGCCAATTCTTCTTGACCACTTCAGGAGCAGTCATCAGATTTGCTTCAGGAATGCCTTGATCAACAATATCCCACATATCCTTGTCAATGGCTTCAAGATGCATCCTCATCTTGTTCTTCCAGTATGGGTAGTCTGTCCCGTCGAAGATGGGGCAGTTTGAGGCAACGCTCATTGTACCTGAGTTTGACATAACTAAAACTCCAGGTGGTTAAACCGAATCACACAGAACAAGGGAGTACCTTGCTCTGATACCAATTGAAAGTGCAATATATCGACCAGAGGGGGGGTGAATGGGAGATTTTCAACTTTACTACCAGATTTTGATTTTCTTCAGGACGGAAGCAATCATGAGGCTGAAGAAGTAACCAAAATCATGAAGAAATAAAACTTCACATAATGTAATCATTAGGGCACCTCATCATAATGCAACAGAAATAAATCAATTCAGATAAGCAGAAGTGCTTCAGATGCATAGTATGAAGACAAAGAGCATAGGGAGAGCTGAGGCATAAGAACTCAACATAGCAAATACTGAAGCTTAAGAGGTTGAAGAGATAGCACCAGAGATTGAAGACATTGATTTGGTGGACCAGTTCAAGTTGCTGTGACAACTCTACGTCTGGTTGGAGAGGCTGAGATTCAACTCAGAAGACATAGTCTTCACCTTGTTCTCCTTGAACTAGAGTCCTCAGACTCCGTCCAATAACTCAGGTGAGTCTTCAAGGCAGAATCCCGAAACCTTCACAGACTCAGTCACTCCGGGAAGTCACAATTTCATCTTGACTTCCTCAGACTGAAGACTTCTACACCGGCTGGAAGATCACAGTCTTCAAGAGTAAAAAGATTCAGATCACTCGAACCGACTTCCTCAGAAATGCTCAACTACTCAGGCTGGTGGTTTTCCTCACATAGGTTCTTCAGTTTCCTCAGAGGTGGGTTGCTCTCAAATGACAAGTGTCTGTTTTTCTCTCGGAGCAGCCAACCCACAAATGGGGCTGGGGGTGGATATTTATAGCCGCGGAGCAACCCGAGGTGAAAGGACATAAATGCCCATGCATGCAATTACTCTCATGCCCTCGGAAATGACCGTTGCTAGACAAGTTCTAGCCTCTCACCACGCAACACGTGGCACGGTCAAAGTATTATCTCTCCAGACTCCTCAATCCAAGTTAGTTAGTCAGTTTCCTGAAGAACAACGTCTCAGACACACGAGGACTGAACTTCTACTGCAGGAGATAACTCTCTCTTCAGGAGAACTGCACTCGCAGCCTCCAGACTCCTCAACCGAAGACAGATTCCTCAATGTCCTGAAGAACAAGGTCTCAGACACCCGAGGAACTGAACTTCTACTGCAGGAGATTTCCTCAGGGTTTTTCTTCAGGATTCCTAATTGAGCACTTCCTCAGAACTTCGGAATTTGTTTTCTTCAACCCCTCCAACAGTGCGGTGTTTTCCTACGACTCAAGAAGTATAAAAAGACTTAGCAAAGACTACGCTTCAACTTCGTCTTCAGCGCGAACGTCCTCAGGATCGTCCTCAGCTTCAGCTTCAACCGAACGCTTCAGGATCCTGATTCCTCAGGATTTCGCCCAACTTCATTCTTCTGGAAACGCACCGATTTCTCCAATGTTCCTCAACATTTTGGGGGGTCGACATTGGTGGTTAAACATCTCATCAGGGACTGTTCTCCTGTGTATACTCACAAACACATCAGTCCCTTAACCGTTTTGTCATGAAGCTCCAAAACCTCAAGGAGAGGGCACTTGATGCACTTACACTATGTGATCTATCTCTCCCCCTTTTGTGTTTCCACTTTCGAGTCCTCGTGATCTGCCTCACATGATCGAGGCATCTATATAATTTCTGCTGTTGCTATGCTGAGTTTGTTGGGATCTGATGGATTATGAGACTATGTTCAGATTGTGATGAGTAATATATTTGGTTCTTCTCTTTTATATTTTGTTCTTGAGTAAATTCTTGCATGTTCTCCGTTGCGGTATTTGCTTTGGCCAAGTATTTTATTTGCAACTCCAAGAGAGAGCGTTATGCTCGATTGTGGGTTTAGCCCCTTGATGTCTAGCTTGAGTGAAAGAAACATGAGACTAGGGGATGTGCTGTTGCCACCAGGGATAAAACAACGGTGCTTGTACCTGCGGGTGCAAGGAATGTTTACTTTACGCAAAGTTCTTTTAATGCAGTTGTCTGTTGCTTTGAGTTTACACTTTGGGTGGGATTCGCAACTTAATACCAGCGAGATGTTCTGGATAGATATCTCAAGGTGGATGATTCGTAGTAGATGCAGATGGATTTCGGTCTACTTACCTTGGTGTACTGTCCATTGCTTTTGAGCCCTTCCTTTCTTTGCAGCATAGTTAGCATTGCGGTACCTTCATAATCCTGTCAATTGCCCAACTGTGATTTGTTTACCTCGCTAGCACTTTTATCGTCTTTTGGGAGAGAGACATCACTAGTGAAAATCACGGGACCCTGGTCCATCTTCACATTATTGTTCACACCCTCAATTTACTTTCAGCTTTTACTTTCCTTTGCACCTTTTATCTCTTGCGTTGATCCTTTGTAAAATGACAAGGCCGGAGGAATTGACAACTCCTCTGTACTCGTTGGGAGCAAAGTTATTTGTTGCTGTGTGCAGGTCCACGACAACACCCTAGTCAGGAAGCAATTTCTGGCGACGTTGCCACCTACTTGTATCTCCTGAGTCCTACTGGTTCGATAACCTTGGTATCTTCACCGAGGGAAACTTGCTGCTGCACTGCATCTCAAACCTTCCACTTGGGGTAACCAACGAGGGGCGAGAAGCCATCAAGCAAATTTCTGGCTCCGTTGCCGGGGACTCAAGTCTACAAGATAGGGGAGTTGCACACTATCTTTTACCTTTGCTTTTTAGTCTTGTTAGTTTACCCTTCATTTTTTACTTTTGTGTCCTTAATCAAAAATACCAAAAACACCTGTTACCTTGTCAGTAGTTACTGTTGGATATGTGCCCTAGAGACAAATTAATAAAGATATTTGTCACATATCCGTTTTGTTCATAATACGTTTTATACTGTGCTATAACTGTATTACTTGGAAATACTAATACAGGTGTAGTATAAAACATGGTCCGTAGTTTAACTCGGGTAAACTATCTCATTAGGCAATTGATTGATCAAGCTTTCCTGATCATGGCGACACTTAAGTCCATTGACAATGAGGTCATATGGTTAAGGGGAATGATGTGATGGACGTACACCCACCTACAGTATTGCAATGTGATCGAGCCACATAGTTCAGCGTTGCTATGACTTTGTAACGTATGGCTTAGTCCATAGACCGTAATGATCATACGTAATTATCATCTATGAGGAGACTTTGATTTGTATCCCACCGCCTGACTGAAATATGCTGGCTATAACGGTGCACTTTGGGTATTCCAAAATAGATGGTTGATGAGTATGTTAATAGATCAGAGCGGGATTTGTCAGTCCTTGTGACAGGACAGGTACTCTGGGCCCACTCGGTGATATTGCATCAAACACCTTACAAGGACGTGACTAGGTCACAAGAGATGCAATGATCATGGACGAGAGAAGTTGTTTGTTGTGAACGAGATGTGAACACGGTATGTAGGATACCGACGATCAAACCTCGGACAAACAAAGTACCGCAGCACAAAGGGATTACGTCGTATCGTTAACGGTTTCCAAAAGCGATCGAAGTTCATTCGATGGAAGCGCAGGGGCTGTCAAGGATTGTAACCAGGTCCAACTGACTAGTCATTGGTCAATGAGAAGAGTCTCGACCATGTCTGTTGTTTCCCGGACCGTTAGGGTGTTACACTTAAGGGCAATCGATGCATAGGACAGTTACGGGATCAATCGGTGAAATAGGAGAAATCACCGGAATAGTTCCGGAGGAGGACGGAATAGTTAACGGACATTTTGAATAGTTCAACATAAAGTTTAATTGTTTTAATAATGTTTTATTATTTAATTATATGAATTAAATATTTAAAACATATTAAATAAATTAAAAAAATGGGAAAAATGCTAAATGGGCCCATGGGGCCCATTAAGGGAGGAGGGGGTCTCCCCCCTTGGGCTTGGCGCCAAGGGTGGGACCCATCCCCCCCTATGGCCGGCGCACTCCCCCCCCTTGGGAGTTTAGTCCCACATGGGGGAGGGGAGGAGGATCGCACCTCCCCTTGGCCTATATAAGGAGGGGTAGTGAAGGGAATATGCCCGAGAGGCAATAATAAAGTGTTTATTATATTATTCCTTGTTTATGATAAACGTTTATTTCTCATGCTAGAATTGTATTAACCGGAAACGTTGATACATGTGTGTTTAATAAACAAACAATGGTTCCTAGTAAAGCCTCTCTTTTAACTAGCTCGTCGATTAACAAATGATCAAGGTTTCCTGATCATGAACATTGGATGTTGTTAATAACGGGATCATATCATTAGGAGAATGATGTGATGAATATATACCCAAACTAAGTATAACAATACGATCAATTCATTTAGTTTATATTGTTATATCTTGCATTCGAAGCCCCCCCCCTTTTTTCCAACACACCAATTTCTCCTTCTTTCTCCTTCTCCTTCCCGGAAGTGGACTCCCCTTGTTTGGAGTCTGCACCTGGATTGGAGTTCTCCACCATAAGGCAGGCCGTCGTTCTGCTGGAGTCGGGATCCGTAGCCGTCTTTCTTCCGCTGATCGCCTGGTTCGGGGCCCGGGAGGAACATCGATTGTACCGTACGTGTATAATCTCTTCGAGGCACTACACCTGTGGTGCTACTTCGTCGCTGGAGGTTTACCGGGAGTCATCCTCGCCGGTGGTGGTCTTCTACACGACAGGGAGGTCGTAGTTCCGAGTCTACGCCAACCACGTTCGCAAGAACGTTTCCCTCTTTCGGTCTTCAAAGGTATGAATACCGATTCCCTCTGTTACTTTACATCGCCATAGCATAGATCTTGGGTTCGGGTACCGTAGGTATGAAAAATTTGTGTTTTCTGCCCCGTATCCCAACAGTGGTATCATCAGCTAGCTATGCGTAGATGTATTGTACGGGTAGAACACATCTAGGATGTGGGCATCGAATCTTCATTCGTTACCCTCCCACGTGTACTCATTCAGCATTGCGGAAATGTTTGATGAAGCGGCCCCGACCGACCTTACGCGTTTACGCGAGACTGGTTCCACGCTTGACATATGGCTTGTACCATATAATGTGGCTGGGGGTGTCTCTCTCTCTCTCTGCATTAGCGATGCGAAGATGTTTGCAACGGAGGGCCCCGACAGGGGTGTAATAGAGACGGATGGGAGACGGTGTTGTGTCATGTTTTTTGCAGGATAGAAACGGTTCTCTCTCTCGAAACCCCTAGCAGCCACGTAAAACTTGCACAAGCTAAAGTAGAAAGGCGTTTAACTTTTGCTTTGCATGAAGGGGGATCATAGGTTGTATGATTTACATTTTACTTCCTGTTTTATGCTAGTATGCTAGATATATCGACGGTAGCATGAAACAGGACCATCTCTCACAATACCAACATTGTGTTCTCCCTTGGTGGGCACCGCCTGGAAGGTTCTCCCATATGGCTTGATGCTCCGTACATACCGGAGTTGTCCTACATATTAAACGGAGTTCGCATGAGGTTGGGTTCGGCAAGCCTGACATATGCAGATATCGCCTTGCTGAACAGCTAACATCAAGGTTCGATTGGCAGGCTTGACGTATGTAGATGCGGGCTTGGAACACAGGAGACCGAAAGGTCGAGCACGAGTCACATGCCTGATGTGATTGGCTTAGAGGCCTACCTGGTTCGCATACTGATGGCCGTGACGATCGGGGGAGGTATGGGGGCTGGGATTGTGTAATCACTTAATTAAATTGAGAGGTGTTTATCTAAGTGGGAGCTTTCTAGAATTCTGGGATTAAATTGAAACTCCACATTATGAACAAAAGTCTAAATATGTATCCTTGTGAATCAACCTTGTAGATGGCAGCACCTCGCCCCTCATTCAACTTAGGATCATTCCTAGAGAAAGATAAGCTAAAAACAGATGGGACAAACTTCACCAACTGGTTCCGCACCCTGAGGATTCTCCTCGTTCCCCTCAAGATGGCATACGTACTAGAGAACGCATTAGGTGACGCACCAGCAGATGATGCCAGTCAGGACGAGAAGAATGTCTATCTCTCCAGGACTAATGATTACAACCTTGTCCAGAGTGGCATGCTCTACTCCATGGAGGCTGAGCTGCAAAAACGCTTTGAGAGGATGGGTGCATATGAGATTATCACCGACCTCAAGGCGGTCTTCGCACCTCAAGCCAGGGCTGAACGGTACGAGGCTTCTGAAGCCTTCTTCTTGTTGGGGTTCGCAGCAGAAAACACAAATTTTTCTAACTAGCGTTCCCTTAACCCAAGATCTAGCTAGCCGTATTACCGTAACAGATAGTAGTGCGGAAATAACATACCTCGGGGTGTAGTCCGTTGCGCGGGAAACGTTCCCGCAAACGTGGTTGATGTAGCCGATCAAGTTTCACAGCCCCCTGGCTGTGTTGAGCACTCGGATGGGTGTAGTGCCACACGTGCAGCACCTCGTAGTACTCGCACATGTACGAGACTCGATGACGACCTCCGTTCTCCGATCCAACGGAGGGGGCGGAAGCAGACCTCCGGACGGAGCTTCGGCAGCACGACGGCCTCCGATTCTAGCAGAGAGGTCTCAATTCCACTACAGGCTCACACTAGGGAGCCCACCATGGAAGAGAACAGAGAGGGGAGGAGACCGGAGAAAACCGATCTCAATTCGGAGTTATATTTATTTTCTCACGAATTTCTGTGTATTAATTATGTGCACCCTGCCTGTCTTTATATAGGCTGGGGAAGGGAGTCAACCCTCCTCCCCTAGCAATGTGGGACTAAACCCTTTGCTAGGGGGGAGTTGGCCGGCCAAGGGGGGAGAGGGGGCGCACCCCTCATGGGCCCTAGGGCCCATGGCGCCTCCCCCCCTTTTTCTTTTCTTTTTTCTTTTCCCTTTAATTCCTTAATGGGCCTTTTTCTCCACTAAGGCCCATAGCACATATTAATTAGAAATAAAATGATTTTAATTATTAATTCAATTAATTAATAACTAAAACATATTATTCCATCTCCCGGTGCTCCGGAAACACTTCCGGCTCACTCCGAACTTGTTTCGGTTCAATACGGTACTCCTCCGATATTGTCTCCTTAATTCTCTGGTTGCTCCGATGGTTCCGAAAAAGGTCTCCGATTTCATCGAGCCCTTAAGTGTGTTACCCTACGGTCCGAGAACACTCCAGTCATGACCGAGCAGAGGCAACAGTCAATGATCATCAGCGGGACCTGGATGCCCATAATGACCCCTGTGCATTCCGGATATCAATACCGATTGGACCTTACGCCGTATAGCATTCCCTTTGTCAGCGATACTGGATTGTTCCGAGATTCGATCAATGACATCCTATGTCTGGTTCAATCTCGTTCCGAACTAAATCCTCATTCACTCGTTCCCGTGATATTCATCCCCGTGACCTAGTCACACGCTGCGCAGCTTCATGGATGGAATCTCACCGAGTGGGCCCCGAGTATCTATCCATTATATGGATTGACAAATCCCGCTCTTGTAAACAATACTCCTCAACGTATCTCCACGGAATACCTAAGATACAACCGTTATGACCCGCATATTTCAGTCAGGTGGTGGGATGTAAGTCAAAGCATCCGGGAAGATAGTGATTATGCACGTACTCACGGTCAAAGGAACGGTCTACCACGTTCTGTAATTACAACACTGAACCTTCATAAGATTTGATCAGGTTGTAATGCTTACTTTGGGTAATGTTCATCACGTCACTTAACCCGTGAGGTGACCTCATAGTCAAGAGACTTAATTGTCCATGATCGTGAAACCACGACCATCATGTTGACCATGAACTAGTTATCGATGTAGAGGCTAACTAGGAATTCTGGGTGTTTCTATACCACACCTGCATCATTGTTTCACTGATGCAGTTCTAGCACGGTATGAAACTGTTTATGAACTTGCTTAGATATATTGGAATAATCATATATTATTTGCCTCTAGAGCATATATCCAACAGTCTCCCACTTGCACTAGAGTGCTAATAATCTAGCCGCATTTTTCCGATCATAATCATCTTATCACATAAGTGTTTCATTGATCATGCATGCTCATGGAAGAGGGTTCGTCAACGAACTGCACCAATTTAGATTCGTATGTTTCCATTGCAACTGGCATAGGTCAAAAGCTCTTTTGACATACCACTCATTATCATATAATGGTTGGATATAAGTTTCGCGGGAGAGTGAGACTATTATTTCACAGTATCCTCCAATGATCTCTTGGTTCAGTCTTTAGAAGACTCATCCATAGTCATATATACTGGGAAATACACTCAGCCAGAAGTCCAATACTTCTAACGCTAAACTTTTATCCATACGTCTACTTTCTTAAGTAGTATTATGTTTGTAGTACCGTGAATTTTGCTCACATTTCTTTCATGTCTTTGGTGATGTCTCTAATTCCATATAGACCCATAATATTGCTTGCAATTGTAATCTTGCATTACATTCAAGTCTATTATCCTTTCTATATTTTAGAGAATAGTCCTCAGTATGCCTCTCAATACTGAATGCATGGACTTTATTCAGATTCTGTGTTTTACTCCTAAAGCACATCGGAATCTGTTCTTCTACCAAGAACTTTTGAGTCATTCTGTTGTTGGATTCACAATGCATGTTATATGGTAGAATCATATGTCAAGAACATATGAGATCACATGTCCGGTACATGGTGCATCTCTATTCTTCCATCAAGACATTGCTTGTGATATTTGGATTTCATCCATTATATAATTTCTAGCCACAAGAACCTGTTTCTTGTCTAGAAAATTATTCCAACCTTCACTTCGTTTCATTATCCGTATCTTAATCTACTCATATAGATTTCAACGTGTAATGTGTTGCTATTTCATATAAAAGAAGATTCTTGCAATCTTGTATTTTATTTGCCTTATGCTCTATATATATCATAATGCACATATGTATATGAGACGATTCTCTATATACACAATCAATGCATATCCATATATATACATATGAGATCATTCTTCACACATATCAATGCATATATGTTTGAGACAATGATCCTGCTCCCACTCAAATATATCCATCTTATAGTCATATATTTGTGGTTCAGCTTTCATCAAGTCATTTTATTGTTCACTATGTCTCACATAATGACAAAAAACTTCCAAAGCTCCCACTCAAAAAATGCCCTCTGCATTCCAAGTTTCTGGGAAGTCTTCAAAGCTCCCACTCAGTTTCATGAAACTGCAGGCCCACTCAATATTTTGGTCATCACAAAATCACTTGATCAAATCAAGGTTGAGGGTTCCTGTCTTGAGGTACTATAGTCCATCCTTTTAACAAAGTAACCTTCGTCTTGCCCATTACAATTCCCTTTCAAATCCAAATTTGACTGAGATGCAATTTCAGGCTATGGTCCATCGTAGTGTAAATGAAATATTTTATTGATTAAAGCATTCCTACGTTTCCGTAGTCAATCACCATTGAACTTTGGTCATAACCAAATAATGCCTTATGTCCATTACATTATTCTCAATAACTCTCCAGTTTGCCGAGAATATGAAATAACCGATTTATTTCACGGGACGTGAGCCATCCTTAATGTAATTCAATATTTTTTCATTTCTCCTCGTGTTCTAGGCTACCATCATTCCTTTGTGTCTTCAAGCAATATTATTCCCTATTGTTTTATTAAGAAGACTCATGATTATTGTTCTGTACAGAACGTTTTCATGATAACCTTCTAAATTCAACAATGGCTTCAACTCATATACCAAGATCAATCATCTTTGGCATATCCTTCCTTATGCAGTGTCATTACAGCGGAACATGCTTCCGTTGCAATACTCTGATATTCTGAAGGCAAGATCCAATACCCCGGTCAAAGTTTCCATTATCTCCCATTGGATCTGTGTCGAGAGACTTCTTCTCGCATTACCAATCAAGCAACACAAATTTTGCTATTTGGGGAGAATATGTAATTTCAATTGCTCGTAGTTTCATTAAAAAGAAATTCTTTCCTTTTAAGAAACCTTATAACACCATCAGTTATGGAGCTATCATGTCTCGTTAAAACCAGGATGGTTTCCTTTTCATGAAGTGGGTGTTTTAACTTAATGAATTAACAACTTATTCAACAATAACTATAGTGCTAGGGGAAAGAACGTTTAGACCATACTACGGTTTAGTATGACTACGAATGGTTTAAGTAGTCTAGCACTTTCAACTTCCATCGTAGTTTGTGGTACAACTTCCACAAGTCTCCCATTATGTCAATATCAATACTTTTCACTCCGGATCGTAGCGTAGTGATATGTATCCTTGTATTCTCACTTCTTACTGTGATTCCCGAATCTCAGTTTTATGATCTCAATTGAATACAACTTTCAATTTAATCATATGAAGTCTTTAATGATAACTCATATGTCCATTCTACATCATTTATGTATAATGATTGGCACAAGTTCTACTTGCTAGAACCTTGTCATGATTATATTTATTGCAGAGGTTCATAGATCGTGTATCTAATCCATCTCATGCAATCAAGTTATGATTCTTCATTCGATAATGAACTCACAAGTTAACAGATCATACATTTAATGAATTCATCAGTTATGAAGTCACCTCATGCAATCAGATCTTTGACTTGTTATAATCAAGACAACTTTATCATTAAACATTGAATATTTCTTGACAATAATAGTAGTATTATAAATGCTTTCTATCATATCATAAATCAAAAACGTAATCAAAGTATAAGCACACTTTTATTCATAGAGATGGAACAACTGACTTGTCTCATTACATGAATAACTTTGTCTCGCGAGATGCAAGACACACAACTAAGTGTTCATACTATAATGATTACATAAGATTTATCTAATACTCTAAGTATCTCCTATGATAGATGTCTCGGTGGAATCCATGTTGGCCATCAACTGACTTGATGTCCATCAATCCTTGATTTCACCTCTTCCCGTCCATGCAACAGCAGGTCCTGTTTTCATAAAACAGAATAAGTATCACATACTCATTTACTGCATCTGTTGTATAAGGGAGTAAACATTTATAAAGTATATCAAGTATATACCTTCTCCATCGATGACTTCTGCATCCTCGAAAGGAGCAATGTCCGTGGTCAAGAGATCAGTCATGAAGTTCTGGAGACTCATGTTAGCTCCTCTTCCGACATAGCTATGAACATAATCACCATAACTCGGAGGGAGTGACTGCAATAACGTATTTATTGCAAACTCTTCCGTGGTGCTTTCGTTCATTGTCCAATATTCATAGTCCTCCACTAGGGTCAGGTACATCTCATGCATCCTGTCTAAGTGATCATCAAGGCTTGTGCGTTCTTCCATCTTTGTAGATAGAAACTTGCTTTCTAACTCAAATCTGGCAATTCTGAACTCACGTACGAACATTGTTTTTAGCGTGTCCATCATGTCATATGGGCCAGTGTCCTGTAACTGTATGCCCAACTCCTCTGACATGCTGAAGAACATGACATTCCTGACTACGGAGCATTTCTGTCGGCGAGCATAATGATCAAGTATCTCTTGATCGCCAACATCATCGTCCGGATGTTCTTCCACATGCATTTCTATTGTAAACAAGATGTTTGCTCTCTTGAGCGACGTCCTAAGGCGTGAATACCAATCAGCAAAGTTTGACCCATTTTCTCTAAGTCTTTCACCTTCCATGAAGAAAGATAGTTCACGTTGCTCTAGTGCATTCATTTTCTACAAACATAATTGCAAGGAACACAATTAAGACTAGTTCACAACAAGAGAGTTCATATAATCATATGAGCTCGCACTAAAACATTTCATCCCTAGGAAGTTTTAGTGATTACATGATCCAGATTCACTGCCCGACCTCGAATATCACACGGCCGACGGGTCAGTTTCAAAGGTAGACAACAACTTGTGCGATCACATTATCTTATATATACTGTGACTCATGCTCGATCTTTCGATCTCTAGTATTCCGAGGCCATATCTGCATATGCTAGGCTCGCCAAATTAACCTCCAAGTTATATGCTGCTCAGCAAGGCCATATTTTCATATGCCAGGCTTGCCGAACCCAACCTCATGCGAACTCCATTGAATATGTAGGAAAACTCCGGTATGTACGGAGCATCAGGCCATATGGGAGAACCTTCCAGGTGGTGCACACTTCGGTAGAATACTTGTGTTTGGCTTTGTTAAGGGATCATCTTATCACATGCTATCGTCGTGTATCTTATACTAGCAAGTTTTAAGATGTCTGGGCTATGGCAACACTAAGTCTACAGTGTCTCCATTTTAGTTTGTTTTATGATGACGATTACTACTCACTAGTAACACATAGCAAAGCTATCACTACATCACAAACAAACAAACGATAGCCCCCACTTTGCAATACAAGGTTTAGACGGTCTAGTTGTATATTGCAAGTTTTACGTGGCTGCTAGGGCTTTCATAGTTAAACAGGTTTTAACCTACGAGTCAACCACAACGTCAATCATACGATTGTCTCTATTACACCACGCACGGGGCCCTCCGTTGCAAATTCCACATCCGCTAAAGTAGAGAGACAGACACCCCCCTAGCCACTTTATACGGTACAAGCCGTATGTCAAGCGTGGAACCAGTCTCGCGTAAGAGTACGCGTAAAGTCGGTCGGGGGCCGCTTCATCAAACAATGCCGCAGATATGAACAAGTGCACGTGAGAGGGTAACAATCATACAATCAACGCCCACATCCCCAATGTGTTCTATCCGTACAGTAATACTAAGCATAGACCTAGCTCATGATACCATTGTTGGGGTTCGCAGCAGAAAACACAAATTTTTCTAACTAGCGTTCCCTTAACCCAAGATCTAGCTAGCCGTATTACCGTAACAGATAGTAGTGCGGAAATAACATACCTCGGGGTGTAGTCCGTTGCGCGGGAAACGTTCCCGCAAACGTGGTTGATGTAGCCGATCAAGTTTCACAGCCCCCTGGCTGTGTTGAGCACCTGGATGGGTGTAGTGCCACACGTGCAGCACCTCGTAGTACTCGCACACGTACGAGACTCGATGACGACCTCCGTTCTCCGATCCAGCGGAGGGGGCGGAAGCAGACCTTCGGACGGAGCTTCGGCAGCCCGACGGCCTCCGATTCTAGCAGAGAGGTCTCAATTCCGCTACAGGCTCACACTAGGGAGCCCACCATGGAAGAGACCAGAGAGGGGAGGAGACCGGAGAAAACCGATCTCAATTCGGAGTTATATTTATTTTCTCACGAATTTCTGTGTATTAATTATGTGCACCCTGCCTGTCTTTATATAGGCTGGGGAAGGGAGTCAACCCTCCTCCCCTAGCAATGTGGGACTAAACCCTTTGCTAGGGGGGAGTTGGCCGGCCAAGGGGGGAGAGGGGGCGCACCCCTCATGGGCCCTAGGGCCCATGGCGCCTCCCCCCCTTTTTCTTTTCTTTTTTCTTTTCCCTTTAATTCCTTAATGGGCCTTTTTCTCCACTAAGGCCCATAGCACATATTAATTAGAAATAAAATGATTTTAATTATTAATTCAATTAATTAATAACTAAAACATATTATTCCATCTCCCGGTGCTCCGGAAACACTTCCGGCTCACTCCGAACTTGTTTCGGTTCAATACGGTACTCCTCCGATATTGTCTCCTTAATTCTCTGGTTGCTCCGATGGTTCCGAAAAAGGTCTCCGATTTCATCGAGCCCTTAAGTGTGTTACCCTACGGTCCGAGAACACTCCAGTCATGACCGAGCAGAGGCAACAGTCAATGATCATCAGCGGGACCTGGATGCCCATAATGACCCCTGTGCATTCCGGATATCAATACCGATTGGACCTTACGCCGTATAGCATTCCCTTTGTCAGCGATACTGGATTGTTCCGAGATTCGATCAATGACATCCTATGTCTGGTTCAATCTCGTTCCGAAATAAATCCTCATTCACTCGTTCCCGTGATATTCATCCCCGTGACCTAGTCACACGCTGCGCAGCTTCATGGATGGAATCTCACCGAGTGGGCCCCGAGTATCTATCCATTATATGGATTGACAAATCCCGCTCTTGTAAACAATACTCCTCAACGTATCTCCACGGAATACCTAAGATACAACCGTTATGACCCGCATATTTCAGTCAGGTGGTGGGATGTAAGTCAAAGCATCCGGGAAGATAGTGATTATGCACGTACTCACGGTCAAAGGAACGGTCTACCACGTTCTGTAATTACAACACTGAACCTTCATAAGATTTGATCATGCTGTAATGCTTACTTTGGGTAATGTTCATCACGTCACTTAACCCGTGAGGTGACCTCATAGTCAAGAGACTTAATTGTCCATGATCGTGAAACCACGAGCATCATGTTGACCATGAACTAGTTATCGATGTAGAGGCTAACTAGGAATTCTGGGTGTTTCTATACCACACCTGCATCATTGTTTCACTGATGCAGTTCTAGCACGGTATGAAACTGTTTATGAACTTGCTTAGATATATTGGAATAATCATATATTATTTGCCTCTAGAGCATATATCCAACACTTCTAAACAAAGATGGACGAGCACGGCAGCGTGAGTGAGCACGTAGTCAAAATGTCTGGCTACGTTCAGCGCTTGAATGCTCTGGAATGCCAGATTCCAGATGAACTTGCTGTTGATAGGGTGTTGCAGTCGCTTCCCCCTAGATACAAAGGCTTTGTGTTGAACTACAACATGCAGGGGATGACCAAAACCCCTTCTGAGTTGTTCGCCATGCTGAAAAGCGCCGAGGTTGAGATCAAGAAGGAGCACGCCGTCTTCATGGTCAACAAGACCACTGACTTCAAGAAGTCAAGCAGGCGGGAGAAGGCCAAGAGAGGTGGCCCCAAGAGGGATGGCAAGTCAGTTGCCGCTCCTCCCAAGGCACCCAAGCCTAAACCCGGAGTGGAGTGCTTCTACTGCAAGGGTGAAGGTCACTGGAAACGCAACTGTCCCAAGTACCTAAAGGACAAGAAGGCTGGCAAGGTCGCCAAGAGAGAAGAAGGTATATTTGATATACATATTGTTGATCTTCTCTTGACAAGCGCCGGGAACACATCCTGGATATTTGATACAGGATCTGTCGCTCATATTTGTAATTCCATTCAGGGACTAAGGAATAGGAGACGCTTGCTCAAAGATGAAGTGACGATGCACGTGGGGAATGGCTGTCAGATTGAAGTCTTGGCGGTCGGCACGAAGCATCTTAGTCTCCCTTCGGGATTGGTTTTAGTTCTGAATAATTGTTACTATGTACCCGCGTTGAGTGTGAACATCGTTAGTGGCTCTTGCTTGAAGCGAGACCGCTATTCTTTTAAGTCTGATACAATTGGTTGTTCGATTTATAAGGATGAAATGTTTAATGTTCACGCACCGGAGTTGCATGGTTTATTCGTACTTGATCTCGATGGTGACGTGTGTCACATTAACAATATTGAGGCCAAAAGATTGAAGAATGATGAAGATCACATGATGATGTGGCATTGACGACTTGGTCATATTGGTATAAAGCGCATGGAGAAGCTCCATAAGGATGGACTTCTTGAGTCATTGGATTTTGGATCCCTTGATACATGTGAACAATGCCTCATGGGAAAAATGACAAGGACTCCATTCAATGGCGTAATGGAGCGTGCGGATGTCTTATTGGGGATCATACACTCGGATGTATGTGGACCCATGAACGTCCCCACTCGCAATGGTCTTCGTTACTTCGTGACCTTTACTAATGACTTGAGTAGATATGGGTATATTTTCTTGATGAAGCACAAGTCTGAAACCTTTGAAAAGTTCAAGGAATTTTAGAATGAGGTCGAAAATCAACTCGGGAAGAAAATCAAGCACCTTCGATCAGATCGAGGTGGCGAGTATTTGAGTCACGAGTTTGGCAATCATCTGAAGTCTTGTGGCATAGTATCGCAGCTTACGCCGACAGGCACACCTCAGAGAAACGGTGTGGCTGAGCGACGTAATCGAACCCTATTGGATAGCATACGATCGATGATGTCTCATACTGATTTGCCTGTGTCATTCTGGGGGTATGCATTAGAAACTGCCGTTCATATTCTTAATAGGGCACCATCCAAATCCGTAAAGACAACACCATTTGAAGAATGGCAAGGCACAAAACCTAAGTTGTCTCACCTGAAGATTTGGGGTTGTGAGGCTTATGTTAGAAAACTACAACCTGACAAACTTGAATCCAAGGCGGATAAGTGCATCTTTGTGGGCTATCCCAAGGAAACTTGTGGATATACCTTCTACAACAAGTCTGACAGCAAAACGTTTGTTGCCATGACGGGACACTTTCTTGAGAAGGAGTTTCTCGCGAAAGAGTTGAGTGCGAGGAAAATAGACCTCAATGAAGTGACTGACCAATCACTCCAATTGGAAGAAACGGCTACGGAAATTGTTCTGGAACCATCTTCCATAGTAGGAGCTGAAGAGAATGGCCAGAACGACATTCATAACGATCATGATATTAATAATGATCATGATGAGAAGGAAGAGGAACCTTTTATGCCCCGTAGGTCATCAAGAGTCCGTCAACCTACTGAGTTTTACGGACAGCTTGTGAATGCAATCTCGGCTGATGAGTCGGATGAACCTATAAGTTACAAAGAAGCAATGGAGGGACCCGAGTCCGAGAAATGGCTTGAAGCCATGAAATCCGAAATAGACTCCATGTACACCAACAAAGTATGGACTTTGGTGGATATTCCCGAGGACCGCAAGGCCGTCGAGAATAAATGGATTTTTAAGAAAAAGACTAACGCAGACGGAAACGTATCTGTCTACAAAGCTCGACTTGTCGCGAAGGGTTTCCCACAAATTCAAGGAGTTGACTATGAGGAGACGTTCTCTTCTGTAGCGATGATAAAGTCTATTCGGATCCTACTAGCAATAGCTGCATATCATGATTACGAGATATGGCAGATGGATGTGAAAACTACATTCCTAAATGGCAACATTGAGGAAGAGTTGTATATGATGCAACCAGAGGGGTTTGTCGATCCAAGGAACGCTGGTAAGGTGTGCAAGCTTCAACGGTCCATCTATGGGTTGAAGCAAGCATCTCGGAGCTGGAATCTTCGATTTGATGAGGTCATTAAATCTTTTGGATTTGTCCAAAACGTCGAAGAGTTCTGCGTCTATAAGAAACTGAGTGGGAGCTCTGTAGCATTCCTTGTGTTATATGTAGATGACATATTACTAATAGGGAACAATAAGAAATTCTTAGAGGAAGTGAAGGAATATCTGAATGGACAATTTTCCATGAAGGACCTAGGTGAAGCTGCATACATATTAGGGATTAAGGTCTATAGAGATAGACCTAATCGACGGTTGGCCTTGAGTCAGAACACTTATATTGACAAGATATTGAAAAGGTTCAAAATGGATGACTCCAAGAGAGGTCTCTTGCCAGTTATAAAAGGTGTCAAATTAAGCGTGACTCAATGCCCAACCACAGCAAAAGAGAAGGAGAAAATGTCCTCAAAGCCCTATGCCTCAGCCATAGGTTCTCTCATGTATGCTATGTTATGTACCAGACCGGATTTAGCGCTGGCCATTAGTATGACTAATCGCTACCAGAGTAACCCGGGAATGGCTCACTGGACAGCAGTAAAGAACATCCTTAAGTACTTAAGAAGAACCACGGATCTCTTTCTCGTTTATGGAGGAGTTGATGAGGAGCTCACCGTAAAGGGTTACGTTGACGCAAGCCTCGGCTCAGATCTAGATGACTCGAAATCCCAGACGGGATATGTTTTCATGTTGAACGGTGGCGCAATTAGCTGGAGGAGCGGCAAACAGTCAGTTGTCGCCCAATCTACAATGGAGTCGGAGTATATTGCCGCTTGCGAAGCGTCAAACGAGGCGCTGTGGCTGAAGAAGTTCGTGATCGAGCTTGGCGTCTTTCCCAGTTGCACTGACCCCGTGGGAATCTTCTGCGACAACACGGGTGCCATTGCTAACGCGAAGGAGCCAAGAACTCACTCTACAGCCAAGCACATCCTCCGAAAGTTCCATGTGACGCGAGACTACGTCAGGGATGGACACACTAGGATTCACAAGATACATACGAATCTGAACGCAGCAGACCCGATGACTAAACCTCTTCCACCGGTCAAGTTTGAAGAACACCGAGAGACCATTGGTGTTAGATAAGTACCTGATGTAAACTAGTGTAATTTGTACTCTAGTGCAAGTGGGAGACTGTTGGATATGTTCCCTAGAGACAAATTAATAAAGATATTTGTCACATATCCGTTTTGTTCATAATACGTTTTATAATGTGCTATAACTGTATTACTTGGAAATACTAATACAGGTGTAGTATAAAACATGGTCCGTAGTTTAACTCGGGTAAACTATCTCATTGGGCAAATGATTGATCAAGCTTTCCTGATCATGGCGACACTTAAGTCCATTGACAATGAGGTCATATCGTTAAGGGGAATGATGTGATGGACGTACACCCACCTACAGTATTTCAATGTGATCGAGTCACATAGTTCAGCGTTGCTATGACTTTGTAATGTATGGCTTAGTCCTTAGACCTTAATGATCATACGTAATTATCATCTATGAGGAGACTTTGATTTGTATCCCACCGCCTGACTGAAATATGTTGGCTATAACGGTGCACTTTGGGTATTCCGAAATAGATGGTTGATGAGTATGTTAATAGATCAGAGCGGGATTTGTCAGTCCTTGTGACAGGACAGGTACTCTGGGCCCACTCGGTGATATTGCATCAAACACCTTGCAAGGATGTGACTAGGTCACAAGAGATGCAATGATCATGGACGAGAGAAGTTGTTTGTTGTGAACGAGATGTGAACACGGTATGTAGGATACCGACGATCAAACCTCGGACAAACAAAGTACCGCAACACAAAGGGATTACGCCGTATCGTTAACGGTTTCCAAAAGCGATCGAAGTTCATTCGATGGAAGCGCAGGGGTTGTCAAGGATTGTAACCATGTCCAACTGACTAGTCATTGGTCAATGAGAAGAGTCTAGACCATGTCTGATGTTTCCCGGACCGTTAGGGTGTTACACTTAAGGGCAATCGATGCATAGAACAGTTACGGGATCAATCAGTGAAATAGGAGAAATCACCGGAATAGTTCCGGAGGAGGACGGAATAGTTTCCGGACATTTTGAATAGTTCAAAATAAAGTTTAATTGTTTTAATAATGTTTTATTACTTAATTATCTGAATTAAATATTTAAAACATATTAAATAAATTAATAAAATTGGAAAAAGGCTAAATGGGCCCATGGGGCCCATTAAGGGAGGAGGGGTCTCCCCCCTTGGGCTTGGCGACAAGGGTGGGGCCCATCCCCCCCTATGGCCGGCGCACTCCCCCCCTTGGGAGTTTCATCCCACATGGGGGAGGGGAGGAGGATCACACCCCCCCTTGGCCTATATAAGGAGGGGTAGTGAAGGGAATATGCCCGAGAGGCAATAATAAAGTGTTTATTATATTATTCCTTGTTTATGATAAACGTTTATTTCTCATGCTAGAATTGTATTAACCGGAAACGTTGATACATGTGTGTTTAATAAACAAACAATGGTTCCTAGTAAAGCCTCTCTTTTAACTAGCTCGTCGATTAACAAATGATCAAGGTTTCCTGATCATGAACATTGGATGTTGTTAATAACGGGATCATATCATTAGGAGAATGATGTGATGAATATATACCCAAACTAAGTATAACAATACGATCAAGTCATTTAGTTTATATTGTTACATCTTGCATTCGAAGTAATCTTGTTCCTTAGACCATGAGATCATGTCAATCACTAATACCGAAAGAATACTTTAATGAGATCAAACATCACACTGTAACAGGGTGACTATAAAGGTGGTGTTAGGTATTCGGAAAGTATTAGTTGAGGCTCATGGATCCAGAATGGGATTTGTCCATCCAAAATGACGGAGAGATATACTCTGGGCCCTCTCGGTGATATCACATTGACACCGCTTGCAAGCACGTGACTAGGTCACAAGAATGTCATATCACAGAACGAGTAAAAGAGTACTTGTCGGAAACGAGATCGAACAAGGTATGGTTGATACCGATGATCGGATCTCGGACAAGTAAAATATCGCGAGACAAAGGGAATTAGTTACGACGTTGATGGTTCACACGATCACAAGATTCATCGTTGAATATATAGGAGTCATCACGGATCTCTAGATCCCGCTGTTGATTATTGATCGGAGAGGTGTCTCAATCATGTCTGTATTATTCGCGAACCGTAGGATGACACACTTAAGGTTTGATGATGCATTTTGAGAGGATAAGGAATATTGAAGAATGTTTTGGATAGCACCGAAATTGTTTCGGGTAAAATTGAAATAGTTCAAGGGGTTTTTGTCGGATGGTTGTTAATAGAAATAACAAATGATTCGAGGTGCAATGTGCAAATGCTTGTTAATAGGATTAACAAATATTAAATAAAGAAATAGAAATGTTTTATTTATTTATTAAAGAAAACCTTTGGATTTTCCAAGTGGACAATTAAGGGAGCATGGGTGGGTGTGAGTGTGGCTTCCACTCACATCAAGAGGGGGAGAGGTGGAGGCACCATGAGTTGGCCGCACCCCCCCCCTTGGGCTGCCCACTCCTCCCCTATAAAAGGAGGGTGAGGGCTTCCCCTCCCATACACTTGCCTCACCTCCCTTCCTCTCCAACCGCTGCTCCATACCATGGTCTTCCGCTTGGCGAAGCCCTGACCGTGGGATTCTTCACCGCATCACGTTGTTGTGCTGCTGGATTTCCGGGGATCCTCTACTTCCGCTGCCCCGCTGGATCGAGGGAACGGAGGTCGTCATCAAGCTGTACGTGTGACCGAGCACGGAGACGCTCAGCGTACATCATCGCGATCTTGAGATCGGCAAGTGAACCACTACATCATCCACGAGATTTGATCTCGTAACGTTTTAAGTCTTCAAGGGTCAGTTCTTCTATGACATCCTACTCGTTGCTTACATCTCCTAGATTAGATCTTGGCTTGTTGGTTGTTTATGCGTAGGAATTTTTTTTGTTTTCCTTGCTACAAACCCTTCAGGTAGCCCCCTTTTTTCCAACACACCAATATCTCCTTCTTCCTCCTTCTCCTTCCCGGAAGTAGACTCCCCTTGTTTCGAGTCTGCACCTGGATTGGAGTTCTCCACCATAAGGCAGGCCGTCGTTCTGCTGGAGTCGGGATCCGTAGCCGTCTTTCTTCCGCTTCTCGCCTGGTTCGGGGCCCGGGAGGAACATCGATTGTACCGTACGTGTATAATCTCTTCGAGGCACTACACCTGTGGTGCTACTTCGTCGCTGGAGGTTTCCCGTGAGTCATCCTCGCCGGTGGTGGTCTTCTACACGACAGGGAGGTCGTAGTTCCGAGTCTATGCCAACCACGTTCGCAAGAACGTTTCCCTCTTTCGGTCTTCAAAGGTATGAACACCGATTCCCTCCGTTACTTTACATCGCCATAGCATAGATCTTGGGTTCGGGTACCGTAGGTATGAAAAATTTGTGTTTTCTGCCCCGTATCCCAACAGTTACCACTATGGCTGGTCCTTTTGCCTTTGGTGAGGCAGAAGTGCTTACCTTTACTCAAAGAGGTGGTGAAAGTTTGAAAGATGCTTGGTATAGAATTAATGATTCTCAAAAAAGAGCCACCAAGAAGCAATCCACTACTATCCTGCTTAGGAATTTTTATATTGGGATTACTTCTTGGAATAGGTTTCTTTTAGACACTGGTATCAATGGGAACTTCATAGAGGCCCCAGTTTGGGAAGCCCTTAATGTTATTGAAAATCTTGTTGGAAGTCTCCCCATTGTTAGTATTAAGGAGGACATTACTTTAGCTCACATTATGAGGAAACTTGAAAAGATAGAGCTAGAAATGCCAAGTATCGATAGGGTTAATGAGTTGGATCGTAAGATTCAAGGGAATTTGAATAGGCCAGATAATTCCATGCAGAAAATTGTCAAAACTTTGGAGACTATCAAATCCCTTGATGAAAAGTCTTCTAGGATAGAAAAGATTGAGGAAGTTATTGAAACTTTAGGAACTACCTTTTCCTCAATCAAAACCAAAAAGGATGAAACTCCAGCAAAGAAGGAACCTAAGTCCGTTTACGTACCCAAGGTTCCTCGAGCTAAAGCTAGCACACCCAGTGCCAAGAGAGTTGAAACGGTGAAAACTTTGGAGGAGACACCTATCTTTAACTTTAATGAAACTCCAATTGATTTCCCTCCTTTTGATTTTATTCCAAGAAGCATTTTCATTCGTACTTTATTTGAGAAACCCATTAAGACTAGTTGTACTATTGAAGAGCTTTTTGATGATCATGATGATGGTTCAATAGATGCACCTTGATCTTCTGCTTTAAGCCTAGCTAATGGCTCTAAAGAAGCGCTTCCGGGAGGCAGCCCGCAACGAATTTAGGTTTTTCTTTTTGCTTTTGTTCTGTTATTAGTGGTCTTGATGATTGTTACTACTGTAGCAACATCATTGTATCTTTACTTTTCAAGCTTTGTGCCAAGTTTAGCCTCATACGACAAGGGAAGTGAAAGTTGTGACATGCTGTCCAGAAAACAGATTCTGTCCTCGTGACTAGAAAAATCAGCGAAAAATCCCAGTTCGTCTTTTTGAGCTGAAATTTTTACACAGCGTGCTCTATACAATTACGAAAATTCCGTATGTTCTGAGTTTTTTTTATTTTAGTTGCAGAAGTACCCCTAATAAATTCGTTTCTATCTGTTGTTCTATTTTTCACAGATTCTGCCACGTTTTGTCTCCCTTCACTTTTGCAAACCTTAAGCTTTATTTTTCTTTGCAAAAACCTTTTGGCAATCTTGGGAAACAGTAGCTATTCCTGGAAATATTTATTTGCAGTAGAGGAAAATTATTTTATTAGGGTACTAACCTCTCTAATCAGCCTACAATGAGTTATGTATGAAGGGAGTTTTCAAGTGCGCAATGGAGGATGATGAAAGAAGATTCAGGAGGGTCAAACGCTCAAGCTTGGGGATGCCCATGTGCACCCCCAATAAATATTCAAGAAGAATCAAGCGTCTAAGCTTGGGGATGCCCCCGTGCATCCCCTTCTTCATCAACAATTATCAGTTCGTCTCTCGTTGCATTATATTTTTATCACTTCATGCGTTATGTGCTATTCTTGCAGCGTCTCGCTCTTAGGTTTTGTTTTTAGTTTTCTTTTGCTTTGTTTGCTGTAGTAACAAGTTAGACCCCAACTTAATCTTTTGTGTGGGAGAGATTCACGCTTCGCTTGAACTAGAACTCCTCATAGGATTTTCATGCTTATTCTTTTAGCTGTGAGTTGTTCTTTTTCTTTTCTTAGCTGATGTTCTGTTTAGTTTTAGTGCATTAGTTTTTCTAGAGCTTTTCTTTTTGTCTTAGTTTGAACTCTCTATAGGTTGCATGTTTTATCTTGTTAGAGAGTTTGCCTGTTGCACTGAGTTCTGTGTCTTGACTGAAAGTAGGTAGTTAAAGTTGTTGTTCTCTTTGTAGTAGTAACTTGCAATAGTTTTGAGGTATTGACTAGAGTAATGTTTGAACTTATGGTGTCAAGAGCTCTTGCCTATTAGTGATAGATGTCGTATTTTGGGCAATCCGTGTGTTTTTCGAAAACCAAAAACCCCTGTTGAGAAATCTAGCTACTAGATGGATCACTAACCTCTGGAGGGTTCGAATATTAGAGTACACTCACGTACCATGAGTCGAGGATGCGCAAGGATAACCAAACCCCCATACACTCCTCCTCGGGGTACCTGTCTCTTTGTGAACCTCTTGATTAGATTGAGAGTTACCGATAATAAGTGCATGAGTTCTTTGGACTAATGTGAGTATTCGAAAGTTGACACTTCCACCCACCTATACTTTTTCTAGCCTCTTCGGTACCGTGCATTGCCCTTTCTCACCTCGAGAGTTGGAGCATACTTCGCCGGTGCATCCAAACCCTTGGCACGATACGCTCTGCCATCATAAGCCTCCTTATATCTTTCCTCAAAACAACCACCATACCTACCTACAAGGCATTTCCATAGCCTTTCCGAGATACATTGCCATGCAAAATCCACCTTCTCATGACTTGATCTTCATGTCATACATGCTACTTGCTTGATCGATGAGCCGCATGCTAGTTGGGCCTTGCCCTAATCATTTCTACATGACGCGCTAGTATCATTGCATATCCTGCTATCCTGGCAGAAGCATACATTTGCATCATGATAGTTACATTTTATTTATGTGAGTACCTTTGTAAAGTGTGAAAGATCTCCTATATTCTTGTAAAATATAGAGTATTGCCCCTAAAGTGAGTAAAAGATCCCAAAGAGGACAAAATCAAAAGATCCCAAAGAGGAATATTGAGAGTTAAATAGAAAGAGCCATTGAGGCCACCAAAAAAATAAAAAATAAAGAGAAAAAGAGAAAAAAATAAAAAGAGAGAAGGGGGCATACTACTATTACTTTTGAGAGATCCACACTAGTACTTCATCTCCTATCCCTTGTACTCCATAGAGATCATCATCATGCATATAGCTATGTGGGGACCCTTCACACTATAGAACTTGGCTTGTATATTCCAATGATGAGCCTCCTCAAACGAGCTCTAGGTCTTCTTGAGCAAGCAAGTTAGATGCACCCCCACTAGTTCCCTTGGAGAGATTTTAGCTCACATGTGCATCCGTTGTATGGCAATCCCTACTCCTCACATCATATCTATCATATGGCCTTCTCTCGCCTATGATTGTCCTCATTGATGTGAGCCTTTCACACCCTTTTTGTCTTCCTCCTTCACCTTCTTTCTGTTTCACCTTTTAGGTGTCAAATTTCTTGCTCACGCTCATCCATTGCATGAGTGCTCAAAATATCGAAAGGGAGTGGATCAGTTTGACTTGTACCTGGCTAGTGATCTGGGGACGAGTCCAGATAAGAATCCAAAGGAGACCAAGTGTGAAACTTTAGTAGATAGTTTTTCTCAACAACCTTATTTTTTCTCTCGTATTTCCCTATCCCTTGCTTGCACGCAAACACCATCTGGAGACATTCGAGTCGAACAGCGAGAGCTCTTGCACCTTTTGTTCTTGTGTTGCTTGTGTCAATGCTAATATAGACTCTTGCTTGTTAAGACTTGAATTGAATTGCATGCTTTGATTTCTTTACTTAAAAGTCCTTTTATGGTTGTGTGGCATGTCACCACAGAAATTATGCTTGTTATCATTTACCTACTCGAGGATGAGCGGGAAGTAAGCTTGGGGATGTTGATACGTCCCAAACGTATCTATAATTTCTGCTTGCTCCATGCATGTTTTGTGTGACTTCGCCATGTTTTGCTTGAACTTTCATACACTTTTGAACCTATTTGGACTAACCTATTAACTCAGTGCACCCAGTTGCCAGTTTCTGTTTTCTGCTGTTTTTGTATTTCAGGTTTTCCGGCCATTAAAAGTGCTCCAAAAAATTCCGGGAAAAATATATAAAAAATCAGCGCAACAGAAGCTTCCGGAATCACCAAGAGAGGGAAGGGGGCCACCACCAGGCAGCCAGGAGGGCAGGTGGCGCAGCCCCACCCAGGGCCGCGCCAGGGACCCTCCTGACTGCCTCGTGGGTCCCCTCGACGCCCCCCTTCGCCTATATTTACCCCTCGGGGTGGAAACCCCTAATACGGACTCCTCTTGCGCGATCTCGCCTCTGCTCCGCCGCCGCCGACGTTTCAAGATCGGGGCTGCCTGGAGAAGCTGCTCCGGCACCCTTCCGGGAGAAGCTACCCCCTCCGGGAGACCCTCCATAGCCATGGACGCCTCCCGTATGTACCTTGAGTAGTTTCCCTTGGACCATGGGTCCGTGACCAGTAGATATGTGATCTATCTCTCCCCCTTTTGTGTTTCCACTTTCGAGTCCTCGTGAGCTGCCTCACATGATCGAGGCATCTATGTAATTTATGTTGTTGCTATGCTGAGTTTGTTGGGATCTGATGGATTATGAGACTATGTTCAGATTGTGATGAGTAATATATTTGGTTCTTCTCTTTTATATTTTGTTCTTGAGTAAATTCTTGCATGTTCTCCGTTGCGGTATTTGCTTTGGCCAAGTATTTTATTTGCAACCCCAAGAGAGAGCGTTATGCTTGATTGTGGGTTCAGCCCCTTGATGTCTAGCTTGAGTGACAGAAACATGAGACTAGGGGATGTGCTGTTTCCACCAGGGATAAAACAACGGTGCTTGTACCTGCAGTGCAAGGATTGTTTACTTTACGCAAAGTTCTTTTAATGCAGTTGTTTGTTGCTTTGAGTTTACACTTTGGGTGGGATTCGCAACTTAATACCAGCGAGATGTTCTGGATAGATATCTCAAGGTGGATGATTCGTAGTAGATGCAGATGGATTTCGGTCTACTTACCTTGGGGTACTGCCCATTTCTTTTGAGCCCTTCTTTCTTTGCAGCATAGTTAGAATTGCGGTGCCTTCATAATCCTGTCAATTGCCTAACTGTGATTTGTTTACCTCGCTAGCACTTTTATCGTCTTTTGGGAGAGAGACATCACTAGTGAAAATCACGGGACCCTGGTCCATCTTCACATTATTGTTCACACCCTCAATTTACTTTCAGCTTTTACTTTCCTTTGCACCTTTTATCTCTTGCGTTGATCCTTTGTAAAACGACAAGGCCGGAGGAATTGAAAACTCCTCTGTACTCGTTGGGAGCAAAGTTATTTGTTGTTGTGTGCAGGTCCACGACAACACCCTAGTCAGGAAGCAATTTCTGGCGACGTTGCCACCTACTTTTATCTCCTGAGTCCTACTGGTTCGATAACCTTGGTATCTTCACCGAGGAAAACTTGCTGCTGCACTACATCTCAAACCTTCCACTTGGGGTAACCAACGAGGGGCAAGAAGCCATCAGGCCTTCCCATGGGGGAGCTAGTTTGTGGTCCGAAGTTTGCTTGATGCGAAGTACCATATCGCCCTCTTGAAATGAGCGAGCTTGGACATGTCGGTCGTGGTATCGGCGAAGGTCTTGCAGATAGAACGCCGAGCGGGTGAGGGCTAGGTTTAGCTCTTCTTCCAAGAGATCAACACCATCTTGTCGTGTTGCTTCGGCCTCGGCTTCTGTGTACTGGCTTATGCGGGGGGCATTGTACTTAAGGTCACTCGGGAGGACTGCTTCTGAACCGTAAACGAGGAAGAAAGGGGTGGACCGAGTTGAGCGATTGGGAGTTGTCCGCAATCCCCACAAGACCGAAGGGAGTTTGTCGACCCAGGCGCCCGCGGCCTCCTTCAGTTCCTGAAGTAGCCGAGGCTTGATTCCTTTGAGTATTAATCCGTTTGCTCGTTCGACCTGGCCGTTGGACTGTGGGTGTACGACTGAGGCGAAGTTGACCTGAATACCATTGGTCCAACATAATTTCTTAAATTCAGCCGAGTTGAAATTCGAGCCATTATTAGTGATGATGTCATGTGGAACACCGAACCGATGTATGATGCCTTGCATAAAGATGACTGCTGTGGCGGAGTCTAGGGTCTTGTTAGGTTTTTCTTCTATCCATTTTGTAAACTTTTCTACTACAACCAAAATGTGGGTGAAACCGTGCTTGCCCGTTCGGAGCGGTCCGATCATATCCAGTCCCCATACTGCAAATGGCCAGGATAGGGGGATTGTCTTCAGCTCGGAGGCTGGTTTGTGGGGCTGGTTGGCATAAAACTGACAGCCTTCAAAGTGTTCGACGATGTACCGAGCATCGCTGAGGGCTTCAGGCCAGAAGAAACCAGCTCGGAAAGCTTTTGCCACCAACGTCCGACTTGAGGCATGGTGGCCACAATCTCCCGCATGGATGTCCTGTAAGATGCAGCGACCTTCTTCCTCGGAGATGCATCGCTGGGGGACATGAGTGATGATATTTCTGTATAACTCCCCATTGATCACTGAGTAAGACTTAGATTTGCGGACGAGTTTCTTAACTTCTATCTCATCATCAGGCAGCTCTTGTTTTTGCAGATAAGCAAGGATTGGAAGTGTCCACTCGGGGGTAATGACCTCCACATCAAACACCATGTCAACTACTGTGGGTATATCTTCTTTGTTGGGGATGTTCTTGTCAGGCAGCATATCTGGATCGGCTTCTAGGAAAGGATCTTCCTTGATTGTTGGAGAGTGTAAGTGCTCCAAATAAACCCCTGGCGAGATCTAACCCCTGGTAGAACCCAACTTGGCTAGGTCATCTGCTGCCTGATTTTTAACCCTTGGAATGTGATGGAGCTCCAGCCCATCAATTTTTTTCTCCAATTTTCACACTGCTACACAGTAGATTGTCATTGCTGGACTCCGGATGTCCCACCCCTTCATTACTTGATTGACTACTAGGTCTGAATCTCCGAATATCATAAGTCTCCTGATTCCGAGTGAAATGGCCATTCGCATGTCGTACAGAAGAGCTTCGTACTCGGCTTCATTATTTGTTGCGGGGAAATAGATTTGGAGGACATGTCTCATCTCGTCTTTCCTTGGTGAAACCAGTACCACCCCTGCCACTGCTCCATTCAGCATCTTGGACCCATCAAAGAACATTGTCCAATGCTCTGGTGTTGGTTGTGGGGGATGCTGGACCTCAATCCACTCGGCCAGGAAATCCACCAGTGCTTGCGACTTGATTGCTTTTTTGGCTTCGTAATTGAGGTCAAAGGGTAGTAGGTCCAAACTCCATTTTGCTATTCTGCCTGTTGAGTATCTGTTGTTCATGATTTCTTCTAGGCGAGCTTCAGAGACCACTGTGATGGAATTATCTTGGAAATAATGTGCGAGCTTCTGTGATGCCAAGTAAATTCCCATTGCCAACTTCTGGTAGTGGGGATATCTCTTCTTGGATGGTGTGAGGACTTCGGAGATGAAGTACACTGGTCTTTGTAACTTTTGTGACTTTCCTTCTTCTTCTCTTTCCACCACTATAGCTACGTTGACAACTCGGCTTGTGGCTGCAATGTATAACAAGAGAGGCTCTTTTTCTTGAGGTGCTTCCAGGACCGGCCGAGTTGACAAATGCTTTTTTAGCTCTTCAAACGCCATTTGAGCTTCTTCCGTCCAAACGAAATTTGGTGATTTTTTCATCAGCTGGTAGAGAGGTAGGGCTTTCTCTCCCAGTCTGGAGATGAACATACTGAGTGCTGCGAGGCAACCTGTCAATTTTTGGACGTCTCGGAGCTGCTTGGGTGGCTTTATGTTTTGAATTGCCGCGATCTTTTCCGGGTTGGCTTCTATCCCCCGTTCGGAGACCATGAATCCGAGTAGCTTCCCCGCTAGCACACAAAAACACATTTTTCAGGATTGAGCTTGATGATGTAGGCTCGGAGGCTCTGAAAAGTTTCATCTAAGTCGGCTAGCAAACTACTTCCTTTAACCGACTTGATCACGATGTCATCCACGTAGACCTCTACATTTCTGCCGATTTTCCAAATCAGGAAGTTCTGCATCATGCGTTGATACGTAGCACCTGCATTTCTGAGTCCGAATGGCATCGTGATATAAAAAAACATCTGAATGGGGTTATGAATGCTGTTTTAAGCTCATCTCGTTCATATAGTCGGATTTGATGGTAACCCGAGTACGCATCGACGAAACATAATCTCTCGCAACCCGATGTGGAATCCACAATCTAGTCAATGCGAGGAAGAGGGAAATGTTCTTTTGGACAAACTTTATTGATATGACGGAAATCAACACAAGTTCTCCAAGATTTATCTTTCTTCGGAACTATTACAGGATTTGCCAACCACTCGGAGTGGAAGATTTCCCTAATGAATCCGGCTGCTAATAGTCTAGCTATCTCCTGCCCGATGGCCTTCCTTTTCTCGGAGGAAAACCGCCGAAGGGATTCTTTCACTGGTCTTGCTTTCGGATCAACGTGTAACTTGTGCTCGGCCAACTCCCTTGGGACTCCAGGCATATCAGCAGGCTTCCATGCGAAGATATCCCAATTCTCACGAAGGAAGTTGACGAGCTCGAGTTCCTATTGGGGATCCAAATCGGTTGCAATGTTGGTGTATTTGTCTTTATCTGTGGGATGTATCGGTACTCTCTTGGTCTCTCCAGCTGACTCGAATGAAGATGTCTTCTTTGGTTGCAGTAACTCGGATGAGTCAGCGGCTTTTTTGTACTCGGCCAGCTCGACCTCAGCCATTTGTTGGTCGGCTATCAGGGACCCCTTCTGCAACAGTTCTTCGGCTTGCTTGTAATCTCCCGAGACAGTGATCACGCCGTGCGGGCCAGGCATCTTTAGTTTCAGATAGACGTAACAGGGGATGGCCATGAATTTTGCATAGGCTGGTCTTCCGAGTAAGGAATGATATGCACTCGGAAAATCCACCACTTCAAAGGTGATCTTTTCTTTCCGGAAGTTACTCGGAGTACCAAAGACCACATTGAGGGAGATCATTCCGAGTGAGTATGCCTTTTTCCCTGGGATTATCCCATGAAATTCCAGATAGCTTTTACGGAGCTTGGAAATTGGAATGTTCATTCTTTTCAGAGTGCTTGCATATAAGATGTTAATTCCACTGCCACCATCCATCAAAACATTTCTGATCCTGAAGTTCCCATTCCCTGTTTCCACCAAAGGATCCACAATCAGAGCTTGTCTTCCTGGGTGAGGGATGTGGGGAGGGTGATCCGACTGGTCGAAGGTGATTGGGACGTCAGCCCACTTCATATAACTCGGAACTGCCGGAGCTGCTGAGTTAACTTCTCTGAACCTTATCTTTTTTCTACCCTCTTCGACTCCCGCCCTGCGAAGATGACTAACACTCCGTCTTCTCTTGGGAAGCCTTCACTATCCAGATCTGGGCTGGGCGCTTTCTTTTTTCCGGTATCCTTATCTTTCTGAGGACCTGTCCTTGCATTCTGGGCCGCTCTTTTGATCAGGCGACATTGCCTAGCTGTATCCTTTGGTGATAGGGCATATTTCCCCAATTGGTTTTAGTGATTGATGACAACACATTTGCGGTTTAACCGTATGCCTTGAGTATTTCAGATAACTTAAGCCATGGCACAAGACGATTATCATCCCCTCGGTTATGGAACGTGAAGACGGAGTTTCCCTCTCGGATTCTTTTTTTTGGTGGTTGAGTCGTAGGAAATCCGTACTATTAAGAGGGGATCCGCGGTGATATGATGGGTGGAATCATCACACTACACTTTTCTCTGCACCCACATATCTTCTTGGAGCCTTCGGAGGATTCAGTATAGGAGGCCATTCCAGCCTGGGTCTGCTGGGGCGGTAGTACTGCACCCACTGCGGTAGTACCGCGGTACGGTAGTACGGCAGTCTAGTGCCGCAACCACTACCGCGAGCGTACTGACTGAGCGGTAGTGGGCACGGCACTAGAGTGTGCTACTACGGTACCACGGTAGTACCGCACCCAGTGCGGTAGTACCGCGCTACGGTAGTACGGCAGTCTAGTACCGTAACCACTACCGCAAGCGTACTGACCGAGCGGTAGTGGGCACGGCACTAAGCTGCGGTACTACGGCAGCGCGGTAGTACCGCGCTACGGTAGTACGACAGGCTAGTACCGTAACCACTACCACAAGCGTACTGACTAAGCGGTAGTGGGCACGGCACTAGGCTGCGGTACTACGGCAGCGCGGTAGTACCGCACCCACTACGGTAGTACCGCGCCACGGTAGTACCGCTCTAAGAGCGGTAGTACCGTGGTTGGTGGGGGCCCAACGGCTGTTTAATGCGCCCCCTATAAAAGGGGGTCTTCTTCTCCAAGGAGACTTACCTCCTTTTATTGCTGCTCCTCCATTGACGCCCAAAGCTTATTCTTGCCCGATCTCCCTTCTTAGCCATCAAAACTTGTTGATTCTCTAGGGTTTGGAAGAGGAGGCCCCAATCTACACTTCCACCAAAGGATATTTGATTCCCCCCCCCCCCCATTATTCCCTTGTGGATCTTGTTACCCTTGGGTGCGTTGGTGCCCTAGACGGAAGAGGTCACCTCGGAGCCACATTCCATTGTGGTGAAGCTCCGTGATTTTTTGGGAGCCTCCAATTAAGTTGTGGAGATTGCCCCAACCTTGTATTGTAAAGGTTCGGTTGCCACCTTCAAGGCTACCGCGTAGTGGTTCACGGCATATTGCATTGGTAAGAGCGTGAGGAGAATAGGGTGGCCCTCGTTGGCCTTCGTGTGAGCATTGTGTTCCACACCCTCTCCAAACGGAGACGAACTTCTCGAGAGAGAAGGAACTCCGGTAACATATCCTTGTCTCCGTGTTCCCTCTACCTTTACTTTGCAAGTTACTTTTCATTGCTTATATCTTGCTTGATTTCTTGTTGTAGTTGTTAAGTTGTCATATAGGATCTCACCTAGTTGCATATCTAGACAACTTACTTTTCTTGTTGAGCCTAAACTTATTAAGAAGTCATAAAAATTGTTAGTCGCCTATTCACCCCCCCCCCTCTAGTCGACATTCCGATCCTTTCAATTGGTATCAGAGCCTCGTCTCTTATTAAGGGCTTTACCGCCTTAAGAGGATGTCGACGGAGGGGAAAGACAAAGACGTTGAGTTGGTAGGTACTTCGGCCAATCCCTCCTTGGGGGAAAGTCCAAGTACCGCGGGACTCACGAACACGTCTTTGAGGGATGACACAACCACCGTCTCTAGACATGAGTATAATGACGGCATGTCCGCCATAAAAGCTCAAATGAATGAAATTACCCAATTGCTTAGAGCTCTCATGTCTAAGGCTCCCGAGCGGGGCAACGCCGTCATCACACCCAACACTCAAACGTTGGGAGGAGGAGAGTCGGTCTCTCAATTTCGTGATGATGGTAGGAATGGCAACCCTTTCATTCCCCTTCATGGGAATGGAGCGGGTGTCAATTCCGCGGTTGCCCCTCTCCCGAGCTATCACCCTTTACCTCTACCCGAGCCTCATTTTGCACATGAAGGACCAACACCTATCCTTAACAAAGATGAGTATCCTATATGGGCATACCGTATGAAGAGGCACTTGAAGGGGTCATCGGAGGAATTGTGGCGAATTATCCAAGAAGGCTTTCATCCATATGATCGCCACAACATGACTCCAAGAAATACCGTGACAACTCCATCAACAGTCATGCTCTAGTTGTCATTGGGAATGGTTTGAAGCCCGAGCAAGAAAATCTTGTCAGAAAGTGTGAAACGGCCAAGGAGTGTTGGGATCTTCTTGAAAGGACACTCATGGGAAGTGCAAGTATTAGAAGCTCCAAATTTCACAAGGTCCAAGACCAAGCCGATAACTTTGTCAGAAATGAAGGAGAGTCCTCCGAGGATGTTCATTGAAGGTTGGTTGCTCTTGCCAATGATATGACGGATCATGGAAGCAAGGACACCGATGATGATTGGGTCAAAAGGAAGTTCATCTCGGCTATGCTTCTCTATAAGGAGCGTCTCACTCAAGTCATTCGTCAAAGACCGGATTTCCGTGACTTGACTTCCAACCAAGTCTTGGATGAATTTGTGGCCATGGAGATTTTGAATGACACGGCCAAGACGAAGATAACATGCCCTGGAGGTCCTAAGATGCAATCCCTCGCCTTGAAGGCAAAGGAAGTTCATTTTGAGGAAGATGTTGATGAAGAGGATGTCGGTCCGGAAGACACCAAGTATGCTTACAATGAGCACATGGCTCTTGCATCAAGACAATTTTGGAGCAACAAGAAGAACTTCAAGTCCAACACTAGTAGCTTCAAGCCCAAGGGACAAAGAATAAGAACTTGCTTCAATTGTGGAAATGTGAGTCATTTCGTTGCGGATTGTCCATATGAGAAGAGAGAAGATCATGGTGGCAAGCTCATCCGGAAGGACAAGTCCAAGTCACCGTTGAACAAGAATTCTGTGAAGAAGAAGCCACAACGTGTGTTGGTGGCTCATGAAGAATACTTCTCCGATGATGAGGATGATGAAGAAGGTGGTGAGATTGTGGCAACCGCCACCGTCGCCATCGCCATGGAGTCTCCCTCATCGTCTTCGCTCTTCAACTCCCCCAACGAAAATCCTCACATCATCCACAAGTGTCTCATGGCGAAGACCACTTCGGTAACTCCTCCCCTTAAACCATTTACTCCCACTAACCCAGCTTTGTTGGATTGTGTGGAGGATAATGAGGAGCTCAAGGTTCAAGAAGGAAATGAGTTTGAGCTTTTAATGAGCAAACTCAAAGGTGAGGCCAAGAGACACTTTGTGGCTCTCTTGGAGCAATTAGGTGGAGCTCATGCCCACATTGAGGAACTTGAGGAGTCCATCACCGAGTTGCAAGGTCATAGTCGAGACTATGCGGATGAGATAGGAGAGCTATCTCAATCTCTTGAAGAAGAGCGTGAGCTTAAGTTTTGTCTCTCGAGGAGACATATGCTAGTGATACCTCTAAGCTCAAAGTTGATCTTAAACATGCTAATGCCATTGCTTGTGACCTAAAGACTAAAAATGATGAGCTTGTGGAGGCTCATGAGAGACTTCTTGTGGATCATGAGAAAGTTGAAAAGGACCACAAGTCCTTAAAACACGAACTCATGGTTCTCAAGAAAGCACATGAGGAAACCTCCATTAAACTCACTAAAGAGATTAATACTTTTTCTCCTATTCTTATGATAGAGAAACCTAGTTCCACTAATCCTTGTTGTGAGCATATCCCTCTTATTGAGGAAAACTCTAGGTTGAAGGCACAACTAGAGAAGGGACTTGTTTCTTGCATCCAAGGAGAAAAAAATCTCAATGATCTCTTGAGTTCCCAAAAGGATGTGATTGGCAAGGAAGGCATTGGGTTTGGTGCTAGTTCATCCAAAAAGAAGAACAAGAAAAGGAAGAACAAGAAGAAGAAAGGAAAAGCTCCTCCTCCCACAAAAGATGTAGCATTCGTGAAGGAAGGGGAGAAGCCTCAAGAGAAAGTGGCAAAGGTCAATGAGGGTGGTGTTGCCAAAAGGGGTGATGCCATCCCCAATGACTTTGCCGGACCAACTAATCCTTCTTATGCTCTTTGTTGCACTAACGATGGGCATGTCTATGCCAAATTTATTGGTTCTTATGATGAATATATTGCTTGGTCTATTTGGGTCCCTAAGACCCTTGTTACTAACGCGAGAGGACCCATTCGTGAATGGGTACCTAAAACCAAGCATTGATTCCATGTAGGTGGCGGCTTCCGGTGGTTGCTCATGGATACTTGATAGCGGGGCTACAAGTCATATGACCGGAAGCAAGGACATGTTGGTGGACATTGACTATGGACCATCTCGAACCACCCGTGTCCAATTTGGTGATGCAAACACGTCTAAGGTATTGGGTCTCGGTAAAGTAATAATTTCTCCGGACTCGTCCATTGAGAAAGTATTACTCGTTGAGACTTGTGCCTTTAATTTACTCTCCATTCGTCAACTTGCTATGATGGGTCTTTGTACCTTCTTTGATAAATACATGGTCACCTTGATGTGGAGCAAAACTCTTAAAGTAGCCTTTGTTGGACACGTGGAGGACGGTATGTATGTGGTGGACTTCTCCAAAGTTCCCACCAAAACCGCCATGTGTCTAATGGCTAAAGTTGATGTGGGATGGCTTTGGCACCGCCGACTAGCCCATGTCAATATGAGATCTTTGCAAACCCTCCTCAACGGTGATCATGTTGTGGGACTAACAAATTTTAGTTTTGCCAAAGATCGTGCTTGTAGGGCTTGTATTGAAGGAAAGCTTCACGAGAAGAAACATCCCGTCAAGAATATCATCTCCACCAAGAGGCCGTTGGAGCTCCTTCACATGGATCTCTTCGGGCCTCCATCCTATGATAGTCTTGGCGGAAGGAAGTATTGTTTGGTGATTGTGGATGACTATTCAAGATACACATGGGTTTATTTCTTCAAGAGGAAGAGTGAGACTCAACAAACCGTCATCGAGTTTTCCAATGAAGCTCAACGTCAACATAACTCAAAGATATTGGCTATTAGAAGTGACAACGGCACCGAGTTCAAGAACTATACCTTGGATGAATTTCTTGGTGATGAGGGGATCAAACATCAATATTCCGTTGCTTATACCCCTCAACAAAATGGTGTTGCGGAGAGAAAGAATCGCACTTTAATTGATGCGGCAAGGACAATGATGGCGGAGTTCAAAAGTCCCTACAACTTTTGGGCGGAAGCCATCAACACCGCTTGTCATGCTACCAATCGTCTTTATCTCCGCAAGATCTTGAACAAGACTCCATATGAAATCCTTACCGGGAAGAAGCCCAACATCAAGTACTTCCGGGTCTTCGGGTGTAAGTGTTTCATTCTTAAAAAGGGTGCCCGTTTGTCTAAGTTTGAGTCTAAGGCAATTGAGGGCATATTTGTTGGGTATGCTTCAAACTCTCACGCGTATAGAGTCTACAACAAGTCTTCCGGGCTTGTTGAAGAATCTAGGAACGTGGAGTTTGACGAACATAATGGCTCCCAAGTGGGGCAAAGTGATCTTAATGATGTAGGTGATGAAATTCCTCCGGAAGCCATAAGAAGAATGGGTGTGGGATTTTTCCTACCCATTGAGGAACCCCTTGTGGCGGAAGGAGAAGGACAATGCTCTACTCAAGTGGAGCCATCACCTCCTCAAGATCAACAAGCCCACCAAGAACAAGATGACGGTCCTCTCGTTACCGAACAAGATCAAGGTCAAGATCACATCAATGTTGAGGGTGTCGCACCCAATGATGACCAAGATCAAGTTCAAGTTCAAGGACAAACTCAAGATGTTGAGCAAGTCCTTGTTGATGCTCCCTCTTCCGAAGATGTTCCTCTCGAGCCATCTCAAGAGTCCATGGAGGAAGAAAGATCACATCGAGCACTCAAGATTGCATCCCGGTTAAAGTCTCAAGATCCCTCGGTGGATCAAGTGCTCGGAAGCATCAAGAAAGGGGTAACAACTCGTAGTCAATTGAGAATCTTTTGTGCCCATAATGCGTTTGTTTCTTGTGTTGAACCCCAAAAGGTTTTTGAGGCGCTTGAAGACCCGGATTGGCTTGAGGCCATGCATGATGAGCTCAACAACTTCAAGCGCAACAAGGTGTGGTCATTAGTGGAGAGACCCAAAGATGATCATAATGTTATTGGGACCAAGTCGATCTTCAAGAACAAGCAAGATGCTAATGGTGTTGTCATAAGGAACAAGGCAAGGTTGGTGGCACAAGGTTTTTCCCAAGTCGAAGGTATTGACTACGGTGAAACTTTTGCCCCCGTGGCTCGCCTTGAGTCCATTCGTATAGCTCTTGCTTATGCTTCTCATCATAACATCAAGCTATATCAAATGGATGTGAAGAGTGCTTTTCTTAATGGTCTCATTAATGAGTTGGTATATGTCAAGCAACCCCCCGGGTTCGAGGACCCCAATTTCCCTAATCATGTCTATAAACTCGACAAGGCGCTCTATGGCCTAAAACAAGCCCCAAGAGCTTGGTATGATCACCTTACCGAGTTCTTAGTCGATTATGGGTTTCAAATTGGGAAAATCGATCCCACTCTTTTTACTAAGAGGGTTGGTGGGCAATTGTTCATATGCCAACTATATGTTGATGACATTATCTTTGGTTCGGTTAACCAATCTTTTAATGAAGAATTTGCTAAGCTAATGACCGACAAGTTTGAGATGTCCATGATGGGAGAGTTGGAGTTCTTCCTCGGCTTTGAAGTGAAGCAATTATCTAGGGGAACGTTCATCAACCAAGCCAAATACACTCAAGACATGCTCAAGAGGTTCAAGTATGATGGTCTTAAAGGAGCCAAGACCCCCATGCCACTCAAGTTTCAACTTGACCTCGACCTGAACGACAAAGAGGTAGACCAAAGGGAGTATCGTTCCATGATCGGTTCCTTGCTTTACCTTTGTGCATCTAGGCCGGATATCATGTTGAGTGTGGGTATGTGTGCAAGATTTCAAGCCGCACCAAAGGAGAGCCACGTGGTGGCTGTCAAGAGAATCTTTCGATATTTGGTTCATACCCCAAACTTTGGCTTGTGGTATCCTAAGGGATCAAGCTTCAATCTCATTGGCTACACGGATTCGGATTGGGCGGGAGACAAAGTGGAGAGGAAGTCCACTTCCGGAGGATGTCAATTCCTTGGTAGGTCTTTGGTGAGTTGGTCATCCAAGAAGCAAAATTGTGTATCTCTCTCAACTACAGAAGCCGAGTATATTGTTGCCGCAAGTTATTGTGCTCAATTATTGTGGATGAGGCAAACTTTAATGGATTACGGTGTCACTTGTGACAAAGTTCCTCTATTATGTGACAATGAAAGTGCTATCAAGATTGCCTACAACCCCGTTCAACATAGCAAGACGAAGCATATTGAAATTCGACATCATTTCATTCGAGACCATGTGAAGCGGGGTGATATTGATCTTTCATATGTGGGCAACGGAGATCAACTTGCGGATATTTTCACCAAGCCTTTGGATGAAGCAAGATTCCGAGAGTTAAGGCATGAGCTAAATATCATTGATTCGAGTAATGCGGTTTGAAGACTTTGCACACACACCCCATCTCAACAAGGTATCTAGCTTGGATGTAGGCATGTACATAGCGGGGGTGTTGCTTAATTAATGGGCAACCACTCCACCTATTTTGCATAAAGAGAAACAATTCTTTCACTATGGTCACTTTCGGCGGCCTTTCTAGGTCACCCAAGGTGATAACGGTGCTTCAAAGAAGAGCATTGGCCATGAACCCAAGATACATCTTTGTGGTGTCATACCAAATAAGCTCAAACATGGTGGCTTCGGCCACCGCCCCTCTCCGTTGGAGAGTGTTTGTGTTCTTGTGTCCGTTTTTTTTGAGTTTTGCGTTTTGGTCACTTCAAGATTTCTCTCTTGTTCGTGTGCTCCTTGATCATGAAGTGACCCTTCCCAGTCGTGTTTTGTCTTGTCTCCATCCTAATCCTTTCCCCCCCTTAGCCGTCGCGCAAAAGTCCTCCTTGTTTGCAACCTTGGCTGAGTTTTCTGCTTCCTGCGGTACTACCGCCCGGGGAAGCGGTACTACCGCGCCCAGTGCGGTACTACCGCAGTCTCGGGGAGAGTCAAAACCGAAGGGGTACGGGAAGTTGTCCCCATACCCCCAGTCAGTTTCCCCTTCTCTCCTCTCTCGAAGCAGCAAGGCTCTCCCGCGGCGCCCTCCCCGGAGTGCCGCATCCGTTCTCCCCCTCCGTGTTCTCCTCCGGTGGGATCGATCCCCACCTCCCCCGTGTGCCATGGATCCCGGTATTGCCCTGTTTCTCCCTCGTGTTGGCTCATGTTCTTGAGCTTTTGTGTTTAGGGCAATGCTTTTATATCCACTAGGTTTTTGGCTATTCCTAGGAATTTTGAGGACATGGAAGGATTGCTAGATAGGCATAGAGTAGATTTGTTGGTGTGGTTGTGATTTGTGGAGGCACGGTAGTACCGGATCTCAGATCCGTGGTCTCAGCTGTCTGCACGGTACTACCGCAGTGTTACTGTGGTACTACCGCTCGAGTGGTACTACCGTAGTACCCTACGGTACTACCGTGGAGCGGTAGTACCGCATTAACCACGGTACTACCGTACCTCCAGAACCTGCAACCTGTATCACCTTCTCTGCTCTATTGTTCATCTCCTGGACTTTTGCATCTCATCCTTTTGTTCTTTTTGTGTCTGTCTGTTTTGGGTTTGGTCAGGTGGTGGCTCTCGTTCGCACGTGAAGCGCAAGGCTCCAGTCACTGGCAAAGCACCGTATAGTTCAATGAAGAAGACCGCTCACCGAGAGAAGCCAAAGGTGAAGCCAGTGTTCGAGCTCCCTCTGCCAGAGTACCGGGACTACCGTAGGGTCAATCCCTACATGCAGCCTCGTGATCCATCCTTGATGAAGTCCAAGTTCTGGAACAAGGAGCGGCGTGATGTCTTCCACATGATCATATCTGACAGGAAGAACAAGTTTGTGCCCAATGTGAAGTCCATCAGTCTGGCATACATGGAGCAGCATATGGACTACTTTGCTGATGCTCTTGCTCTGGTGGATCAGTTTGGACTTCGCCACATCATTTCCTTCAACAAACCTTTTGACGCTGATCTCGTGGTCCAGTTCTTCACCACCGTCTACTTCCATACTGATGCTGATAGGACCATCACCTGGATGTGTGATGATGATGTTCTCACCTGCAAGTGGAAGGTATTCATGGATCTTCTGCAGGTCCCCTACACCACTGCCGATGAGCCGGTGGGGCTGCGTCTGAAGGGAATATGCCCGAGAGGCAATAATAAAGTGTTTATTATATTATTCCTTGTTTATGATAAACGTTTATTTCTCATGCTAGAATCGTATTAACCGGAAACGTTGATACATGTGTGTTTAATAAACAAACAATGGTTCCTAGTAAAGCCTCTCTTTTAACTAGCTCGTCGATTAACAGATGATCAAGGTTTCCTGATCATGAACATTGGATGTTGTTAATAACGGGATCATATCATTAGGAGAATGATGTGATGAATATATACCCAAACTAAGTATAACAATACGATCAATTCATTTAGTTTATATTGTTATATCTTGCATTCGAAGTAATCTTGTTCCTTAGACCATGAGATCATGTCAATCACTAATACCGAAAGAATACTTTAATGACATCAAACATCACACTGTAACAGGGTGACTATAAAGGTGGTGTTAGGTATTCGGAAAGTATTAGTTGAGGCTCATGGATCAAGAATGGGATTTGTCCATCCAAAATGACGGAGAGATATACTCTGGGCCCTCTCGGTGATATCACATTGACACCGCTTGCAAGCACGTGACTAGGTCACAAGAATGTCATATCACAGAACGAGTAAAAGAGTACTTGTCGGAAACGAGATCGAACAAGGTATGGTTGATACCGATGATCGGATCTCGGACAAGTAAAATATCGCGAGACAAAGGTAATTAGTTACGACGTTGATGGTTCACACGATCACAAGATTCATCGTTGAATATATAGGAGTCATCACGGATCTCCAGATCCCGCTGTTGATTATTGATCGGAGAGGTGTCTCAATCATGTCTGTATTATTCGCAAACCGTAGGGTGACACACTTAAGGTTTGATGATGCATTTTGAGAGGATAAGGAATATTGAAGAATGTTTTGGACAGCACCGAAATTGTTTCGGGTAAAATTGAAATAGTTCAAGGGGTTTTTGTCGGATGGTTGTTAATAGAATTAACAAATGATTCGAGGTGCAATGTGCAAATGTTTGTTAATAGGATTAACAAATATTAAATAAAGAAATAGAAATGTTTTATTTATTTATTAAAGAAAACCTTTGGATTTTCCAAGTGGACAATTAAGGGAGCATGGGTGGGTGTGAGTGTGGCTTCCACTCACATCAAGAGGGGAAGAGGTGGAGGCACCATGAGTTGGCCGCACCCCCCCCCCTTGGGCTGCCCACTCCTCCCCTATAAAAGGAGGGTGAGGGATTCCCCTCCCAAAAACTTGCCTCACCTCCATTCCTCTCCACCCGCTGCTCCATACCATGGTCTTCTGCTTGGCGAAGCCCTGGCCGTGGGATTCTTCACCGCATCACGTTGTTGTGCTGATGGATTTCCGGGGATCCTCTACTTCCAATGCCCCGCTGGATCGAGGGAACGGAGGTCGTCATCAAGCTGTACGTGTGACCGAGCACGGAGACGCTCAGCGTACATCATCGCGATCTTGAGATCGGCAAGTGAACCACTACATCATCCACGAGATTTGATCTCGTAACGTTTTAAGTCTTCAAGGGTGAGTTCTTCTATGACATCCTACTCGTTGCTTACATCTCCTAGATTAGATCTTGGCTTGTTGGTTGTTTATGCGTAGGAAAATTTTTTGTTTTCCTTGCTACGAACCCTATAGTGGTATCAGAGCCTCGTCTATGCGTAGATGGTTTGTACGAGTAGAACACATATGGATGTGGGCGTTGATGATCATGGTTTTTCCTCCTTTTGTATTTTGGATCCTAGTGGCATAGTGGGATGAAGCGGCCCGGACTAACCTTAAATGTCCGCGTACATGAGACTTGTTCCACGACTGACATTCAACTTGTATTGCATAAGTGGCTGGCGGGTGTCTGTCTCTCTCACTATAGTTAGGACCTAATCTACAACGGGTTGTTAAAAATATGTTTTATCAACGTTGTGGTTTATGTTCGTAGGTATGAACGGTTCTATCTTCGTAAGCCCAAGCCACGTAAAATATGCAAAAATAAATTAGAGATGTCTAACTTGTTTTTGCAGGGCATGTGATGTGATATGGTCAATGTTACAAATTTGATGTATGAGATGATCCATTTTGTAAGTTATTGACATATCGGCAGGAGCCATATGGTTGTCTTATTATTTATGGCTTGCGTGTTGTATATCATATCCATGTGATATGTTGTAATTTGATGGACAATCAAGATGGAGGTGCCATGGACCTTGGTGCCACGCCGGTGGGATGATGAAGATCATACCATGATGCACAAGATGGAGATCAAGTGCAAGAAGGACCATATCATATCACATTATCCATGCATGTGATGTTAATCCTTTTATGCATCTTATTTTGCTTAGACTGCGACGGTAGCATTATAAGATGATCCCTCTCAATTAATATCAAGATAATAATGTGTTCTTCCTTAGTATGCACCGTTAAGAAAGTTCGTCGTTTCGAGACACCACGTGATGCTCGGGTGTGATAGACTCTACGTTCGCATACAACGGGTGTTTTCAAGCCAAGCATGTACAGACATGACCTTGAAACACACGCAATACAATGGTTCTACTTGGCGAGCCTAGCATGTACAGACATGGACTCGGAACACGAACCGAAAGGTAAAGCATAAGTCATATGGATGATATGATGAACATGTCGATGTTCGCATTTGCAGCTACATCATCTCACGTGATGATCGGTTTTGGTGTAGTGAATTTGGTTTGTGTAATCACCAAAACGACTAAGAGGGATGTTGTTTTTGAGTGGGAGTTCATGGGATAATTTTTTTGAATTAACTTGAACTTAATTTATCATAAACTTAGTCTAAATAGTCTTTGAAAATATGTTGTAGATCATGGCTGCACCTACCTTCAATTTCAATATGTTCATGGAGAAAGAAAAGCTAGCGAACAATGGTAGCAACTTTACCAACTGGGCACTTAACCTGAGGATTCTCCTCACCGCTTGCAAGAAGCTCTATGTGCTTGATGCACCGCTAGGTGACCAGCCCGCTGATGATGCTTCTGATGAAGATAAAAATGTTTATCTGACTCAAAAATAAGACCACAATATAGTTCATTGCGGCATCCTTTATGGATTAGAACCAGAGCTGCGAAAACGTTTCGAGAACAGCACTGCTTATGCTACAATGGGAGAATTGAAAATGATTTTCGATACCCATGCTGCAGTTGAGAGTTATGATGCTTCAGAAAAGTTCTTTAGCTGCATGATGGAAGAGAACAGCTCCGTCAGTGAGCACGTACTCAAAATGTCTGCGTACGCTGATAAGCTCATAGCCTTGGGAATAACGATTCCCAATGATCTAGGGATACATCGTGTTCTTCAATCTCTGCCACCTAGTTACAAGAACTTTGTGATGAACTATAATATGCAAGGCATGAAGAAGTCTCTTCCTGAGCTTCTCTCGATGCTTAAAACTGCTGAAGTGGAGATCAAGAAAGAGCATCAAGTGTTGATGATCAATAAGACCCCTAGTTTCTAGAAAGGCAAGAAAGGAAAGCCAAAGGGAAACTTCAAGAAGGTTGGCAAGTCTGTTTCTACACCTGAGAAGAAAACCAAGGATGGTCCTAAGCCTGAGACTGAGTGCTTCTATTGCAAGGGCACTAGCCACTGGAAGCGAAACTGCCCCAAATATCTGGCAGATAAGAAGGCCGGAAAAGTGAACAAAGGTATATGTGATATACATGTTATTGATGTGTACCTTACTAGTACTCGCAGTAGCGCCTGGGTATTTGATACTGGTTCGGTTGCTCACATATGTAACTCGAAACAGGAACTGCAGAATAAGCAACCACTAGCAAAGGATGAGGTGACGATGCGCGTCGGCAATGGATCAAGAGTTGATGTGATCGCCGTCGGCACGCTACCTCTTCGTTTACCGTCTGGATTAGTTATAAACCTGAATAAATGTTATCTGGTGCCTGCGTTGAGCATGAACATCATTTCTGGATCTTGCTTAATGCAGAGTGGTTATTCCTTTAAGTCCGAGAACAATGGTTGTTCGATTTATATGAATAATATCTTTTATGGTCACGCACCTGAGAAGAATGGTTTATTTCTTTTGAATCTTGATAGTATTGATACACATATTCATAGTGTGAATGCCAAAAGAATCAAGTTAAATGATGATATTGCTACTTACATGTGGCATTGCCGCTTAGGTCATATTGGTGTTAAATGCATGAAGAAGCTCCATTCTGATGGACTCTTAGAATCACTTGATTATGAATCATTTGAAACGTGTGAACCATGCCTTATGGGCAAGATGACTAGAACCCCGTTTTCAGGTTCTATGAAACGGGCGACAGACTTACTGGAAATCATACATACTGATGTGTGTGGACCAATGAGTGTATCGGCGCGCGGTGGATATCGTTATTTTGTCACTTTCACAGATGATTTGAGTAGATATGGATATATTTACTTAATGAAACACAAATCTGAGACGTTTGAAAAGTTCAAAGAATTTCAGTGTGAAGTTGAAAATCATCGTAACAGAAAGATTAAATTTCTACGATCTGATCGTGGAGGTGAATATTTAAGTTACGAGTTTGGCATGCATATGAAACAATGTGGAATAGTTTCACAACTCACACCTGCCGGAACACCACAGCGTAATGGTGTTTCCGAACGTCGTAATCGTACTTTATTGGATATGGTTCGATCTATGATGTCTCTTACAGATTTTCCACTGTCATTTTGGGGTTATGCACTAGAGACCGTTGCATTCACTTTAAATAGGGCACCATCTAAATCCGTTGAAACGACACCGTATGAATTATGGTTTGGAAACAAACCTAAGCTGGCATTTCTAAAAGTTTGGGGCTGCGATGTTTATGTGAAGAAGCTTCAACCTGATAAACTTGAACCCAAAGCGGAAAAATGCATCTTCATAGGATACCCTAAGGAAACAATAGGGTACACCTTCTATCACAGATTCGAAGGCAAGATTTTCGTTGCCAAGAATGGATCCTTTTTAGAGAAGGAGTTTCTCTCGAAAGGTGTGAATAGTAGGAAGGTAGAACTCGATGAGGTTATTGAACCTTCTCTTCTTGGAATGGCGAGTAGCGCAGCACCGGAAGTTGTTCCTGTAACGCCCCGGCCACACCCACCGGTTCCCGGCGTACACCTGGCGGGATCTAGACTGTCCCCACAGACCAACACTAGTCTTTCCTGCGCACTTTGTCCTCACTCGTGGGCACCCGGGAAGAACTTCCCGGTCGGTCACCCATCCTCAAATCGCTCCAAGCCAAGCACGCTTAACTTTCAAGTTCTTTGGATCTAGGCTCCCGGAAAAGAAGGTGCACCTTTTTGATATGAGTAGTCTATCATTCCTATTAAGCCAGGATGTCACATACACCCCCACTCAAAGGAACCGATGTCCTCATCGGCCCACAGGAACGTTCCCTCTTGGCACACGTCTGTGCGTCCAGTGCCGACACATGTCCCACATGTTCGCGCACTGACCCACACACGCCCGTATAACCGCAAGGGTCGGCTCTGATACCATTTGTAACATCCCGGCCACACCCACCGGTTCCGGGCGTACGCCTGGCGGGATCTAGACTGTCCCCACAGACCAACACTAGTCTTTCCTGCGCACTTTGTCCTCACTCGTGCGCACCCGGGAACAACTTCCCGGTCGGTCACACATCCAAGCCAAGCACGCTTAACTTTGGAGTTCTTTGGATCTGGGCTCCCGGAAAAGAAGGTGCACCTTGTTGATATGAGTAGCCTATCATTCCTATTAAGCCAGGATGTCACAGTTCAAGTGCCGACTCCGTCAGTTGAAGAGGGAACTAATGATCAAGATCATGAAACTCCAGAAGAGCAAACTACCGTGCTTCGCAGGTCAACTAGGGAACGTACAGCTCCTGAACTGTATGGGAATCCCGTCTTAAACTTCATGGTAGATGGAAGTGATGACCCTGCGACGTATGATGAAGCAATGATGAGCCCAAATTCCAACAAATGGCTTGAAGCCATGAAATCCGAAATGGGATCCATGTACGAAAACCAAGTTTGGACTTTGGTGGACTTACCCGATGACCGTAAGGCCGTTGAGAACAAATGGATTTTTAAAAAGAAAACTGATGCTGATGGTAATGTGACCGTCTATAAAGCTCGACTTGTCGCAAAAGGTTTTCGACAAATTCAAGGAGTTGACTACGATGAGACCTTCTCACCAGTAGCGATGCTAAAGTCAGTTAGGATTATGTTACCAATTGCTGCATTTTTCGATTATGAAATCTGGCAGATGGATGTCAAAACGGCATTCCTGAATGGTGACATTGAGGAAGAGTTGTATATGATGCAACCCAAAGGTTTTGTTGATCCTAAGGATGCTGACAAGGTATGCAAGCTTCAACGTTCCATTTATGGACTGAAGCAAGCATCCCGGAGTTGGAACCTCCCTTTTGATAAGGTGATCAAAGAGTTTGGATTTGATCAAACGTACGGAGAATCTTGTATCTACAAGAAAGTGAGTGGGAGCTCTGTAGCATTTCTAGTACTGTATGTGGATGACATATTGTTGATAGGAAATGATATAGAATTGTTAAAAGGTGTAAAAGGTTATTTGAACAGTAATTTTTTGATGAAAGACCTCGGTGAAGCAGCTTATATATTAGGCATCAAAATCTACAGGGATAGATCAAGACGCTTAATTGGACTTTCGCAAAGTACATACATTGACAAGATTTTGAAGAAGTTCAGAATGGATAAAAGTAAGAAGGGGTTCTTACCAATGTTGCAAGGCAAGACGTTGAGTAAGACTCAATGTCCAGTTACAGTAGAAGATAGAGAGGAAATGAATAAGATTCCCGATGCTTCAGCCATAGGTTCTGTCATGTATGCTATACTATGTACAAGACCAGATGTGGCACATGCTGTTAGTTTGACTAGCAGGTACCAATCCGATCCAGGTTTGGAACACTGGGCGGCGGTCAAGAATATCCTTAAGTACTTGAGAAGAACTAAGGATATGTTTCTCGTGTATGGCGGTGAAGAAGAGCTCGTCGCAAGAGGTTACGTCGATGCTAGCTTCGTCACTGATCCGGATGACTCTAAGTCACAATCCGGATACGTATTTATTATGAATGGAGGAGCAGTAAGCTGGAGGAGTTCCAAGCAATCTGTGGTAGAGGGATCATCAACAGAAGCGGAATATGTTGCTGCCTCAGAGGCAACACATGAAGCAGTTTGGATGAAGGAGTTCATATCCGAACTAGGTGTGGTTCCGAGTGCTTTGGATCCAATGGTCATCTATTGTGACAACAATGGTGCCATTGCCAATGCTAAGGAACCAAGGTCTCACAAGAATTCCAAGCATATCAAGCGCCGTTTTCACTCCATCTGTGAGTATGTCAAGGATGGGGATGTGAAGATTTGCAAAGTACACACAGATCTGAATGTGGCAGATCCGTTGACTAAAACTCTCCCAAAGGCAAAACATGATAAACACCAGAACTCCATGGGTGTTAGATTCATTACTATGTAATATAGATTATTGCCCCTAGTGCAAGTGGGAGACTGAAGGGAATATGCCCGAGAGGCAATAATAAAGTGTTTATTATATTATTCCTTGTTATGATAAACGTTTATTTCTCATGCTAGAATTGTATTAACCGGAAACGTTGATACATGTGGGTTTAATAAACAAACAATGGTTCCTAGTAAAGCCTCTCTTTTAACTAGCTCGTCGATTAACAGATGATCAAGGTTTCCTGATCATGAACATTGGATGTTGTTAATAACGGGATCATATCATTAGGAGAATGATGTGATGAATATATACCCAAACTAAGTATAACAATACGATCAAGTCATTTAGTTTATATTGTTATATCTTGCATTCGAAGTAATCTTGTTCCTTAGACCATGAGATCATGTCAATCACTAATACCGAAAGAATACTTTAATGACATCAAACGTCACACTGTAACAGGGTGACTATAAAGGTGGTGTTAGGTATTCGGAAAGTATTAGTTGAGGCTCATGGATCAAGAATGGGATTTGTCCATCCAAAATGACGGAGAGATATACTCTGGGCCCTCTCGGTGATATCACATTGACACCGCTTGCAAGCACGTGACTAGGTCACAAGAATGTCATATCACAGAACGAGTAAAAGAGTACTTGTCAGAAACGAGATCGAACAAGGTATGGTTGATACCGATGATCGGATCTCGGACAAGTAAAATATCGCGAGACAAAGGGAATTAGTTACGACGTTGATGGTTCACACGATCACAAGATTCATCGTTGAATATATAGGAGTCATCACGGATCTCTAGATCCCGGTGTTGATTATTGATCGGAGAGGTGTCTCAATCATGTCTGTATTATTTGCGAACCGTAGGGTGACACACTTAAGGTTTGATGATGCATTTTGAGAGGATAAGGAATATTGAAGAATGTTTTGGACAGCACCGAAATTGTTTCGGGTAAAATTGAAATAGTTCAAGGGGTTTTTGTCGGATGGTTGTTAATAGAATTAACAAATGATTCGAGGTGCAATGTGCAAATGTTTGTTAATAGGATTAACAAATATTAAATAAAGAAATAGAAATGTTTTATTTATTTATTAAAGAAAACCTTTGGATTTTCCAAGTGGACAATTAAGGGAGCATGGGTGGGTGTGAGTGTGGCTTCCACTCACATCAAGAGGGGAAGAGGTGGAGGCACCATGAGTTGGCCGCACCCCCCCTTGGGCTGCCCACTCCTCCCCTATAAAAGGAGGGTGAGGGCTTCCCCTCCCAAAAACTAGCCTCACCTCCCTTCCTCTCCACCCGCTGCTCCATACCATGGTCTTCCGCTTGGCAAAGCCCTGGCCGTGGGATTCTTCACCGCATCACGTTGTTGTGCTGATGGATTTCCGGGGATCCTCTACTTCCGCTGCCCCGCTGGATCGAGGGAATGGAGGTCGTCATCAAGTTGTACGTGTGACCGAGCACAGAGACGCTCAACGTACATCATCGCGATCTTGAGATCGGTAAGTGAACCACTACATCATCCACGGGATTTGATCTCGTAACGTTTTAAGTCTTCAAGGGTGAGTTCTTCTATGACATCCTACTCGTTGCTTACATCTCCTAGATTAGATCTTGACTTGTTGGTTGTTTATGCGTAGGAAAAAAATTTGTTTTCCTTGCTACGAACCCTACAACGTCCACACACCACTGCCCCTGCTAAGAAGAAGGGTGAGTTGGCCCCCTATAAGACTTCTGTTGTCTACTATGATGCGAAGGGCAACGAGAAGCACAAGTTGATGCTCACCCCGTTTCTGGATATTATGCACCGGATTTTCCGGACCTCTCTGTTCCCTCGGGTTGGCGATCTGGACAAGATCCATAGCTACTTGGTCAACATGATTCTTCTCTGCCAGGAGTACAGGGGGTCGGCGATGACTCTGGATATCTGCTCGATCATGTATGAGGAACTCTACACTGCAGTTATGGAGCGCAAGGTCCCTATCTATGGGCCTTACCTTCAGCTGTTGTGTGAGAAGGTCTGGAGTGACACTTTTGAGGATCCTCTTCGGCTGGGGAATCTTACCAAGCATGAGGTGGTGCAGCTGCGGATTAAGGCCAACTGGGCTGGTGGTGAGGCTGCTGCTCAGGGTTCCCCAGTTGCTTCTGATGCGGAGATGGCTGATGAGGAGGGTGGGAGGTCTTCCTCCCAGGACTTGGAGCAGCCGGGTTGGGCTGCTAAGCTCACTCGCAAGGTGAAGAAGTTGTTCTGCATGCAGTCTCACATGCAGCACATGATGTATCAGGCTCACAAGAGGGAGAAGGAAACCCGCCAGCGTCAGAAGCTATTCTACATGCACCAAGGCATGGAAGTGCAGTCCGGATCTGAGTGGAAGATCACTGAGGAGGATGACTGGATCTACCAGTTCAGCACATGGGATATTGACGAGGACACTGCCGGCACGTCTGCTTCTGCTCCACCTGCTGATGAGACTGTTGAGGAGACTGCTGAGGAGTCAGAGGCGGGATCGTCGGATGAGTCTGATGAGGGTGATGACGATTATCAGACGGAGGAGTAGTCCACCACCGTGGGGCGTTACGTCACTCATTGCCTTTTTGGCGTCTCGATGCCAAAGGGGGAGAGAGTTTAGGACCTCGATTTGCTTGATTTGCTTTCTTTCAGAGTTGTCGAGTCACAAGTGTGTTTCTGTGTTGCCTTTGCCTCCACTTGTGAACTCCGTGTGTTTGCTTTCGTTGTTCGTTTGCCTTGTGAGACCTTCGTGAAGTATGGTGTGAGACATACGCTACCCTTTGCTTAAAGTACTTTATATGTTGCTTATGCTATTCTTGTGCTAATTCTCGCTCATATAATTGTTGTTGGTAGATTGTGTGGCATGGTAGATAAAATATAGGGGGAGTGTCCATTCTAATGTGTGCACCATGCAATCCAAAGGCTAATCTCAAAGGGTGCACACATCTAGGGGGAGCTAGCCTATATTTTGTGGCTCCATGTCATATGTTTCATTCCCTATTATCTTTTTCAGCAAATCGGTTGTTGTCATCAATACAGCAAAAAGGGGGAGATTGATAGGGCATATTTCCCCATGATTGGTTTTAGTGATTGATGACAACACATTTGCGGTTTAACCATGTGCCTTGAGTATTTCAGATAACTTAAGCCATGGCACAAGACGGTTATCATCCCCTCGGTTGATGGAACGTGAAGACGGAGTTTCCCTCTCGGATTCTTTTTTTTGGTGGTTGAGTCGTAGGAAATCCGTACTATTAAGAGGGGATCCGCGGTGATATGATGGGTGGAATCATCACACTACACTTTTCTCTGCACCCACATATCTTCTTGGCGCCTTAGGAGGAGTCAGTATAGGAGGCCATTCCAGCCTGGGTCTGCTGGGGCGGTAGTACCGCACCCACTGCGGTAGTACCGCGGTACGGTAGTACGGCAGTCTAGTGCCGCAACCACTACCGCGAGCGTACTGACTGAGCGGTAGTGGGCACGGCACTAGAGTGCGGTACTACGGTACCACGGTAGCACCGCGCTACGGTAGTACGGCAGTCTAGTACCGTAACCATTACCGCAAGCGTACTGACCAAGCGGTAGTGGGCACGGCACTAAGCTGCGGTACTACGGCAGCGCGGTAGTACCACACCCAGCGCGGTAGTACCGCTCTACGGTAGTACGGCAGGCTAGTACCGTAACCACTAACGCAAGCGTACTGACTAAGCGGTAGTGGGCATGGCACTAGGTTGCGGTACTACGACAGCGCGGTAGTACCGCACCCACTGCGGTAGTACCGCGCCACGGTAGTACCGCTCTAAGAGCGGTAGTACCGTGGTTGGTGGGGGCCCAACGGCTGTTTAATGCGCCCCCTATAAAAGGGGGTCTTCTTCTCCAAGGAGACTTACCTCATTTTATTGCTGCTCCTCCATTGACGCCCAAAGCATATTCTTGCCCGATCTCCCTTCTTAGCCATCAAAACTTGTTGATTCTCTAGGGTTTGGAAGAGGAGGCCACGATCTACACTTCCACCAAAGGATATTTGATTCCCCCCCCCACCATTATTCCCTTGTGGATCTTGTTACCCTTGGGTGCGTTGGTGCCCTAGACGGAAGAGGTCACCTCGGAGCCACATTCCATTGTGGTGAAGCTCCGTGGTTTGTTGTGAGCCTCCAATTAAGTTGTGGAGATTGCACCAACCTTGTATTGTAGAGGTTTGGTTGCCACCTTCAAGGCCACCACGCAGTGGTTCACGGCATCTTGCATTGGTAAGAGCGTGAGGAGAATAGGGTGGCCCTCGTTGGCCTTCGTGTGAGCATTGTGCTCCACACCCTCTCCAAACGGAGACATACTTCTCGAGAGAGAAGGAACTCCGGTAACATATCCTTGTCTCCGTGTTCCCTCTACCTTTACTTTGCAAGTTACTTTTCATTGCTTATATCTTGCTTGATTTCTTGTTGTAGTTGTTAAGTTGTCATATAGGATCTCACCTAGTTGCATATCTAGACAACTTACTTTTCTTGTTGAGCCTAAACTTATTAAGAGGTCATAAAAATTGTTAGTCGCCTATTCACCCCCCCTCCCCTCTAGTCGACATTCCGATCCTTTCATTTGGAATAACTAACTTTCCCTCGGCATCTCGGGTGGTGTGAAGAGGACAAGGTTGATCCAGGACTTCATCATCATTGGACGGCTTTTTCTGCCGCGGCTGTCACTCCTTTCGTGCATGGCCCTTGCCATGAATGCCTGAAGCGTTTGCTGCGGCCACTAACTCTGCGTCCGTTGGGGCGTCCTCTGCCTTTCTCTTGTTGTTGCCTCCGGTCTTCTGCTTCGGGTTAGGCGCCGAGTTGTTTCCTCCTCTATGATGCTGGTTCTTCTGCCGAATCTCCTCTTCAACGTTGGCGTATTTAGTTGCTATCTCCATCAGTTTTCCCAGTGAGGTGACATGAGGTGACCTTGCCAACTTGAGACTCAGCTCTCTGTACTTGACGCCTTGCTTGAAGGCATGAATAGCCTGGAAATCGGAGACTCCTTCAACCGAGTTATGAAGTGTGATCCATCTCTGGATATAATCCCGAGTAGATTCAGTACTGCTCTATACACACAATTGTAGATCGGTTAGGCCACCGGGTCTCTTGTAAGTCCCTTAAAAATTCTTGACGAACACTTTCTCGAGGTCTTCCCAAACCCAGATGCTGCTAGGGGGGAGTTGATTTAACCATGCCCGAGCTGAGCCTTCTAGCATCAATGGCAGGTGCATCATGGCTATCTCGTCTCCTCCCCCTCCGATTTGCACGGCTATTCTGTAATCGTCTAACCATGTCTGAGGTTTAGCATCACCTCGGTATTTATCCACCCCTTGAGCTATCCTAAAGTGTGGCGGAATAGGGTTAGACCGAATCCTTTCGCTGAAGCAAACTGGCCCGGTGGCCATTGAGGGCCGAGCTTGGTCCTGGCGATGCGATCTAGCATAGTCGACTCGGCTTTGTACTAGGTGGCTTCGGGCGTCGTCTTCAACATCAAAATGACGGTCATCCCGGTGCCGAGGGAACTCCTCTCTTCGCGGTGCGGGCCAACCCGTCCCGCGAGCTTCTGCCCTCCTGCGATCTTCATGCCGATAATGTTCTTGGTAGCGATCTCCTCGGAGTTCATCTCTGCGCGAGGCGAATTGTTCTTGTTTCTCCTTGCTTCTCCATAGGGCGTATGTACTGACAGTGATGTTCTTGCAGGGGGAACTTGGGAATGAATTCGCTTCTGTGATTGACTGACAGCAGCATTTTGATCCACTGTAGTTTGCAGCAAAAACGCCAGGTGTTGAATTTCCTCTGCTGCCGATCCGCTGGGCTGCAGAGAATTTGCAATCCGAGTAGCCTCTATGAGATTTTCTACTGGGGTACCCATAGCTCGGAAAGGTTCCCGGCCTGGGCCCCGCAGTTGTCGGCTTGTTCTGCTTTGCCTGAGCCGAGCTACCTCCTGAGCTTGGCGCTCCAAGGTGTTTTCTAGCTCGGCCAGGCACTCTTGCTCAGCCAAGTTAGTTAACCTGGCCGCCTCCAGGCCTCGCCCTTCTGGAGTGCTTGTGTCGATGGGGGTGTTTAGCAGCCGCTCAGCCGCTTCTGCTTCTTCCCGCTCCTCCCGAGTAAGGGGGCGGGGTTGTCGACTTGCTTCTCCGAGCTCTAACCTTCGGAAAGCGGATACACGCCGGGCCGGCTCCCAAGTGTCAGCCCTGGATGGACTGTTAACTTCGTCTCGGGCGTGATTATCCCGATCTGGCGATGGCTGAGAGGGTTGAGTCTCGGCCATGCACACTTCCGCAACAGCGATTGGGTCGCCGCTGCTGCCTTCTTGCTCGGCGCCCGACTCGGGGTCAGACGCCGCCATGCCTTCTTCTTCGACCGAGTCGAACAGAGGCAAGAGAGATGCTGTGGAGCCTTCTCTTGCGATCAGTTCAACCAGGGCCTTCTGGGCCGACTCCACCGAGTCGATGACCGCCACCTGCTGTATCTTGACCGATTTTCCCTGATGATGAGCGCGCGGGCAGCCCGAGCTCTTCTTGTTATGGCGGATAGATAATGGCGTAGGTGCTTGACGATGGGCCGATAGTTGGAGGCGCAGGGCCCCCGACTCGTCATCTCGGAAGTGAACGCTGCCTCTCGAAGGCAGCAGTTGCGCCTGGAGCGGAGAATCCACCAACCAGGCGGAATCGTCAGCTACAAAAGCCAATGATCCGAAACGAAAAACTTCTCCGACGATGAGCTCGGGGCCGCGAACCGGCGAAGAGGATGAAGAAAATGGCATCTCTACGATTGCTGATCAACTCAGCCCCACGGTGGGCGCCAACTGTCGTGGATATAATCCTGACAATAGATATAGGGGTATGAAAGGAGCTAAATGAATCTGTACGTAGAGTGGTTGACGCAGGGGAAATTATACAGGTTAGGCCTCTCCTTGGAGATAAAAACCTTAGTCCTGTCCCAGGCTGACTGGGGTGTTCTTGCTCAAAAGTATGAGGATAGAGTTGCGCGTGCCCAAACCGAAGGAGGGGGAGGCTTATATAGAGTGCGCCTCTGCCCCTTAATGCATTGGTCTTAAATGGGTCTTAATTACAGGATTAAATGTGTACTAAATACAGAAAACGGTCTGCCCATTACTACTAATAAAGGAGGAGAAACGCCCGCAGCCTTGAATGCTTCCTGTCCGTTGCGTTCCCGTCATCCGAGTAAGGAATGGCTCGCCGATCTCTTCCGAGTGCCGATCTACTCGGATCTTACTGGACTTCCGAGTAGTTGCGTACTCGGAAGTGGTTTCTGATCTTATTTTGTTGGGTGTGTTTGGAAACCCAAGGGCTTAAGGGTATCCCTTGGTTTCCCTTGCCTAGGGGTATGCCTTTAGTATTACCACAACAAGTGCCACCACACGCCGCCCAGCCTATCTTTCGCCTCACTCGCACGCGCCGCTCAAACCGCCGTCCACAAGGCCGGACGCCAATGCCAGCACCGCCAGGGCACAACACGCTGCCCACCCAGTCTTCCGCCTCACCGGACGCGCCGCCTGATACATCGTCCTACCGTGCTCAGTCGACAACCTCGATGACGACTACCTCCTCGCCAACCTTATTCTTTATCCTGCAACAAACACCAAGGTGATAACATGCAGTCAGCATTATACACATATTTTAGAAATATAACTTTGCATATTAGTGAAATCGAAGACAATACATGGAGCATATCACAAGTACATGCATTACCATTGCAATATAAAGTTTCTTCTTCAATTAAACTCTTTTCTACTCATGAAGAACAATCTTTACGCTTGGTTATACCGCTGGGCTATACTTCTAACTAGATGATACCCCGCGTGTTGTTACGGGAATCGGTAGTCGTATATTCCGACGAAATTTGATTATGTGACTTCTAAATATTTAGATTAATAACACATGAACCAAATTTTAAAGTACATACATCTTATTGTATTTGATTATGTATAGTTGTAAAATATTTATTGAATATAAGTAGAATAATAGAATGAAAACTATTTTTTCATGCTTGGTTGCATGTGGTGGTGGATCTTGTCTCATGCATGGTTGCATGTTGAGGTGGGTCTTATCCCTCATAATTGTATGATGATGTGGCATGCTTGCATGTGAAGATAAATAAGATAGTGGGGATGAACTATTTAGGTATTATAGATTAGTTCAATAACAAATATTTTCTCTTCTGCAAAGGCAAATTAATTTCACCATGTCATGGAATCCATCTTTATTGGGGAAAAAATGTCACGGAATCCATGGTTAATCCATTTCTTGTGTCTTTGACAAATCGCTGACAAGCATTCATGGTTTAACCCACTTAGAATACTGCCTAGCATTCACTAATTAATCTCAATTCTGCTTGAGACATCAAATACAATCTAAAATTGCAAAATTTTATACAGGGATAGATTCATAGACAGGGTGGGCAGCGTGTTGGGTATTGCTTCATTTTTAAATTTGAATTACAAAACTTATAATCTGCAATTATATACAGGGATAGATCCATAGACATCTTAATTCCCTAAGACACAAAAGCTTCGACTGAATCATCATTTAATTAGCATTCATATTGTAATCAATAAAATGAACACCTTTTGTACTTCAACAAATACTACATGCGGAACAAGCAAAGGAAGTTGATTCTGACAATTACATCTAGGAAAGTAATCTTGAACATGGCATTCTCTGAATAACTGGAAAAAACACAGGATAATATAGTAAGAGTAACTTTATATTGCAGTAAAAAGAAGTAAATATTTAATAATTAACAACACATTTTCTGTGCCCGTGTGTTGCCACTAATCAACCTCGGAGTAATTCAACAAATTACACACATGAATGCCAATGTGTCGATGATTTTGGACCACAAAGTTATATATCCTCCTATTGATTACAATTGAAACTAATTTTAGTGGTTCAAGTTCAGGTTTGACAAAAAATACCTAATGCTTGCTATCCGACGATAGAAATCTGCAAATCCTACTGTACATCAGTTTCACAACCTTCAGATTCAACCACCTCCTCTGCAGTTCCTCACTAGGTTGAAGAGTGTATTGTATGTGCAATTTTTGTTGATTAAAGAAGAGTTGTGAAAGAATAAAAGATAATAATATACTGTGTTTTTACTTTGTGATTGTTTTTTTTATAAAAGAGAGCACCCTCTCAGATTTCATATATAGAAATCATAATGTATGTTACATCACCCTACTACATCACCATTTCTCTTTTCAAGACAGCCAAGAGAGACAAAATAAAGCTACTCGCCTGATACTCACACCATCAGGCTGCAACTTATTACAAACCAGCAAGATCAAACTAGAGCAACTTACAGCTCCTAGCCTTGTCCAGATCGAGGAAATAGGTAGCATATATACATACTCGGGATACTAAAGTTCAAGCGGGAAACAACAAGACACATGTAATCTTCAGCAACAATAAGTAGTTTTTCATCAGCTACCATCTTCAATCCTTGGGATGTTGAAGCTCCAGCCAGTAGCTCTTCTGAAGAACTCCCTTGCCACTAGATCATACATGGCCACTCCCTTCTTTAGCAGCTCCTGTTTTTCTTGGTTTTTCTGTAGAATTGCCCAATCAGATAACCAACTAGTCAACATGTTAACAGGCACACTGGGATCAGTGACTCTCATGTTATCAAACACCAGTCTATTTCTAATTCTCCATATGGTCCATAAAATAGCACAAACCCCAACCATCATAAATTCCCTTAGTTTCATATTAAATTGTTGAATCCATACATATAGCAGGTCATGTATATCTACAGGATCTCTATGTAGATTATAAGCACATTTCAAAATACTCCATGAGACTCAAACCATAGAACATTTAAAAAATAGATGAGTAGTTGTCTCAAACTGCCCACAAAAAGCACATCCATTGTCTCCCAACCAACCCCTTTTCAGAAGATTATCTCTTGTTAAAATAGAATTCTTATCTAGCAGCCACATAAAAACTTGATTCTAGCAGGAACTTTAATTTTCCACAAGAATCTTTGTGTTAAATTTACCTCCCCTTCTACCAAGTGTTTATAAATGGATTTCACAGTAATTTTTTTGCTTTTGGTCAGATTCCATATTATCACATCTTTTTCATCATTTAACACCACATCTACACATGCATCCTTGATATGTGTCCAAAATTCTAATTTCTCCCCCACAGGGCTCTTCTAAATCTCACATTGTCCAGCCCTTTATCAAACATCTGTTTAACAGACAGGTTTATGTCAAAACACACATTGTATAACCTAGGATATAAGTTTTTTAAAGGTTTATCAGTTATCCAACAATCTTTCCAAAATCTAACATTCTTACCTTCTCCTATCTGAAATTTGCAGCAAGCAAGGAAAGCATCTTTAACTTTCAACAACCCCTGCCAGAAGTGTGAATCCCCTTGTTTGTTTTTAGCAGCAGATATTCCTGTTGTTTTAATATATTTTTTACAGAGTAGGTTTTGCCACACCCCCTCTGTAGTATATATTTTCCACCACCATTTGCTTAACAGGGCAGTGTTCATATGGTCTAGATTTTTAATCCCTACCCCCCCCCCCCCATTTCCTTTGGTCTGCAAATTGCATTCCAATTAACTAGATGATATGTATTTGTATTATCATCTTCTTGCCATAAGAATCTGGCTCTGTAAAAATCAATTTCCTTCCTCACACCACAAGGTAGCGTGTAGAAAGACATCATCTAGTAGGGCACTCCAGTAAGAGCAGCATGTATAAGTGTTATTCTACTCCCACTGTCCAATAGTTTCCCCTGCCAAGTCTGGCATTTACCTCCTACTTTTTCTTTAGTTTTCATCCATCCTTTATTTCTATTCTTTTCTCATCAATGGGGAAACCTAGATATTTCATAGGCAGTTCTCCTAGCCCACATCCAAATATTTCAAAATAAGTCTGTTCCTTTTGTTTATCCTCCCCAAAGAGAAAGAGCTCACTCTTATGAATCACTTTGTGATTGTTGTGGGCAATTTTTTTGAGAACTGTTGCCTTTGCTAGTCTGATGGGAGGAATTTTTAGGGCACCTCGGGACTTAAATTCATCAGTGATTACTAGTATATTTATTGCCTTCATATTGTTTAGAATAAATTTGTTGGTGCATTCAATTGAGCCTAATATATTTAGGATTTATGCTTGTTAAGTTTTTTTATAGTTTTTTTTTGCATCATTGTCCTTTCACCACCGCCAAGCCACCTTCGGTGACCACCAGACCTCGTGAGCGACAAAAACATTCACGCAGAGCTAAGGAATCAGCACGCAAGAACCAAACAGCACATGCGACGAAAACATGTAGCGTCTGAGAAAAAAAGAATAATGAGGGAGACAAACCCCCAGCAAAGACGAGCACATCTCACTAGTAGAAAACAGGGCTTTGGTTCAGGCCTCTCCAGCCCATTAGTCCCGGTTGTGCCACGAACCGAGACCCATGGGGGCATACGTCCCGGTTCGTGCGCCCAGGGGGCCGGCCGGGCCTCGTGCGGCATTGGTCCCGGTTCTTCTGGGGGCATATGTCCCGGTTCCAGCCAAGAACCGGGACCAATGCACCTCACTCCTAGCCCACAAGCATTAGTCCCGGTTTGTGGTTCGACCCGGGACTAATGGCTCGCCCACAAGCATTAGTCCAATTTCAGGGTCATTTAGCTCAAAATAAATCATTAAATGCATGAAAAAGAGCAAATGAAATCAGAAAGGGTTGAAGCCCAAAATAAATCATTGAATGGTGGCGGGAAACTTATAACATATGGTGGCATGATGGAGGCGACGCGACAAACTTAAAACATTCAACAACTTAATTAACATCTCAAACCTAGAACATAAAAAAACTACTCCTCCTCGTCGTTGGAGAAATCGTCTTTGGTGACGGAGCTGATGTCATCCTCCAGCGCTATCCAGCGGGGGTCACCGAGGGGCCAGTTGGCGGCGCCTCTCTCCAGTTCCTCCTCCGCCATCGCCTTGGCCGCCCGCCGCTCCTCCCGCCATTCATGAAGCTCCTGTCGCCACTCCGCGCTCTCGGCCGCCAGCCTCGTCCAGTGTTCCACCTCCTCCAAGGCTTCACGGGGATGGCTCGCGTACCAATCCTGCATGGCACGCTGGTCCTGCTCCAATGCGAGGCCGAGCACCGCTCGTCGACGATGGAGGCGGTGGTCCTCTTCAGTGAGGAGGAGCGGCGGATATGCCATGTCCTCCGCCTCTTCCAAGCTGCGACAGTGGCGGTTATTAATCTCCGCACGCGGGCGGCCGAGCCTCCACGCCGCAACGTCGTACGCGCGGGCGGCTAAATATGCATGCCAGAACCTGCCGAGACACACACACTCGTTGTTGGCGCAAGTGATCACTGCCATGAATGTGCCATCCGAGCGCTCGCGGACGCCGTGGTAGTTTGGTGGGCGGCGGCGGGGCGGCATGGTGACGGTGGCGTGATACGTCCCAAACGTATCTATAATTTCTGTTTGCTCCATGCATGTTTTGTGTGACTTTGCCATGATTTGCTTGAACTTTCATACACTTTTGAGCATATTTGGACTAATCTATTAACCCAGTGCACCCAGCTGCCAGTTGCTGTTTTATGCTGTTTTTGTATTTCAGGTTTTCCGGCCATTAAAAGTGCTCCAAAAAATCCGGACAAATCAGATAAAAAATCAGCGACCCGGAAGCTTCCGGAAACACCAAAGGAGGGAAGGGGGGCCACCACAGAGACTCCAGAAGGGTCCCTGGCGCGGCCCCAACCTAGGGCGCGCCAGGGAGCCTCCTGGCTGCCCTGTGGCCCCTCTCGGTGCCCCCCTTCGCCTATATTTAGCCCTCGGGGTGGAAACCCCTAATATCAAACTCTTTTCCACGATCTCGCCTCTGTACCGCCGCCACCGCCGTTTCTAGATCGGGGGTGCCTGGAGAAGCTGCCCCGGCACCTTGCCGGGAGGAGGAACCACCTCCGGGAGACCATCCATAGCCATGGACGCCTCCCGTATGTACCGTGAGTAGTTTCCCTTGGACCATGGGTCCGTGACCAGTAGCTATGTGATCTATCTCTCCCCTCTTTGTGCTTCCACTTTCGAGACCTCGTGAGCTGCCTCACATGATCGAGGCACTTCTGTAATTTCTATTGTTGCTATGCTGAGTTTGTTGGGATCTGATGGATTATGAGACTATGTTCAGATTGTGATGAGTAATATATTTGGTTCTTCTCTTTTATATTTTGTTCTTGAGTAAATTCTTCCATGTTCTCCGTTGCCGTATTTTACTTTGGCCAAGTGATTTGTTGCAACTCCAAGAGGGAGCGTTATGCTTGACTGTGGGTTCAGCCCCTTGATGTCTAGCTTGAGTGATAGAAACATGAGACTAGGGGATGTGCTGTTGCCATCAGGGATAAAACAACGGTGCTTGTATCCGCGGGTGCAAGGATTGTTTACTTTACGCAAAGTTCTTTTAATGCAGTTGTCTGTTGCTTTGAGTTTACACTTTGGGTGGGATTCGCAACTTAATACCAGCGAGATGTTCTGGATAGATATCTCAAGGTGGATGATTCGTAGTAGATGCAGATGGATTTCGGTCTACTTACCTTGGCGTACTGCTCATTGCTTTTGAGCCCTTCCTTTCTTTGCAGCATAGTTAGCATTGCGGTGCCTTCATAATCCTGTCAATTGCCCAACTGTGATTTGTTTACCTCTCTAGCACTTTTATCATCTTTTGGGCGAGAGACATCACTAGTGAAAATCACGGGACCCCGGTCCATCTTCACATTACTGTTTACATCCTTAGTTTACTTTTCAGCTGCTATCACTATCATTATTATCACTTGCGTTGATCCTTTGTAAATAGCAAGGCCGGAGGAATTGACAACTCCTCTGTACTTGTTGGGAGCAAAGTTATTTGTATCTGTGTGCAGGTCCAGGTGAAGTTAGCAACCTCGGTTTTGAACGGCGCCATTTTCACTTTACCACCTTCTTGTATTTCTTCGAGTCCTACGGGAGACAAACCCTGTCCTCTACATAGGGGAAATTTGCTGCTACGCTACATCTCACCTTCCACTTGGGGTAACCAACGAGGAGTGAGAGATCCTCACCGTATCATGGCGCGTAAGGGGAAAGAGTGCACGAGAAAAGAACTAGTGGCGACTGGCGTTGTGTGGAGTCCTCTTCCACACGCTTTTAACCGTACACGATTTTGAATCCAACCAATCAGGAAGAAGCACACGGATCGCGTGTTTCTTTCAAGCGCTTGTGAGTCGTTGGATCAGGCTTCTGAGCCGTTGGATCCAACCAATCAGGAAGAAGCACACGAATTGCATGTTTCTTTCAAGCGCTTGTGAGTCGTTGGATCAGGCTTGTGGGCCGTTGGATCAGGCTTGTCGTTGCCTATATATATAGCCCACCTCTCGGACATGTTCGACACTCATTTCATCGGCCGAATACAAATCATTCGGATTCGCCTGGTTGCGGTCCGACGGTGCTTTTGATATGCGGGCACTCACAAGCCACACCGTCGGGCTATAACCAGGCAAAACCGTGTGTTTTTTTATCTTATATATATCTAGCTAGTTAGAAATCTTCCACTTCATCGACCAAATACAAATCATTCGAATTCCCTGCATACATCCGACGGTGACGAGGGGGTGACCCCACGACTCCTACGGATGAGCCTACCCGGTGTCCATGAAGGTAGAAGGCCCATGAAGATACGGTCCCGGCCCACTGGATGGCACCGACGTAGAATTCCTCGACTCACAAGGAAGGTGCGAAGACCCGCCGTAAGGAGAAAGCTAGGGTTAGGAAAGTTTACCTGTACACGTAGATGAATTCCCCGAGACCTAGCCCGGTATATAAGGGCTAGGAGGGGAGACGCCAAAGACATCCAATCTCACCTATAACCCTAGCCCTGAGCGCTCCAGCCTTGGCTTCCCCTGTAATCGCATCTTCCCAATCAATAATATCGAGCAGGAGCGAGCCTCCTTGCTTGCCGACGAGTTATCGTCCAACCTGCACCTCTCATGACTAACCCAGGGTCCCTGACCATGGGATTTTCGGGGGTTGATCCCCGTCAATTGGCGCCGTCTGTGGGAACCGCGCAGGTTGGGAACGCGATCTCGGCGGCCTCATCACCACCAGCACTCATCGACTCGGCGGCTCCAGAAGATCCAACCTGTTTGAGTCCCTTGGATTCACGGCCCACCTCCCAGCCCTCAAACCAGTCTTCACCGAACTACGCTCCGGCATCAATCTGATCTTCGGAGAGTACCAGACCTACATAAACCACTTACCCTCCGCCTCATCGACGACACCCGTGTGCCCACAGCAACATCTACAGCAACGACCATAGCGGACGCCGCCCGCACGGACGATCCATCTGGCGGTTGTAGCTACGCACCCAACTCACGGCTCCACGCTACTCGCGACCGCTCGAGTGAAGCCCCAGCATGGAGAAGCACGATCGCACGCATCGGCAAGGAAACGGAAAGGGCACCATCGCAGGTGTTCATGGCAGAAGTCGGCACATCAACGTCAGGTAACAACGGGCGAGCCGACGACCCGGGCACTCGACAAGACACCCCAACCACCAACAGGGCGGCTGGCCCTGGCCACACCAGTCAGATGGTCGTACAGCTAGGAGAACCGGGGACCATACCAAAGAAAGTCCCGGTGGAACAAGGACCAAGCAATCAAAAAACCAGTCAGCTGCCAAGCAACAAACAGCAAGCACCTGGCCAGGGCAGCCAGCCATCGCGCAGCAGGCAGCAAACCCCGGTTGCAGCGGCGGGCGAATCATCCAAAGAAAAAATATACTTGTCCAAGGAATCGATGGCAATGGTAAAAGAAGCAGTCGCCCGCGGCAGGTTACTACCATCAGACGCCACAAGAGACGAGCTAAGGGCATACAACAAGCTAGCGGGAGAGCTAACAAAGCAGACGAGACAGTGGCGCCTAGCCATGGAGAAGCAAGCCAAAGCGGAACCCGAAAGGAAAAGCAGCCGCAGACAATCTCCCAGAAGTGACTCGCCAGGTCACGACTCCCCCATCCGCAATAGATCGAAACTCAACAACCTACGGAAAAAAGAAAGGGAGAGAGTAGTGCGGAAACTGGAAGACGACTTCAGGTCAGAGGAAGACGACGACGAAGAGGAGCCTCTCACTCCGGCGGAAGCACTCATAAGCGCCCAAGACTACCTGTCCCGTGCCCAGAAAAGCAGAAAGGGCAAAACGGATCGTTACACTTCCATAGCTCTGCAGATAATGAAGGACGCTATCGACGCCTCGGTACCTAAAAAATCCAGCGCAAAACGGCAGACTCGCGAGCGGACACCGGACAGGGACCCCAGTTCGCCAGACGACGACGACGACAACGACAGTAACGACGACAATGACAGTAACGACGACAGACGCAGGCGCTCCGACAAGCACAAGAAACGCTACAGCGACGACAACGGTAGACGCCGCAGCACTCGGCGAGACGCGCGAGACGACATCACGCAGAACAGAGTCAACTGCAGCAGGCGAAGACGCGCAGCACGCGAGGAGTACTCGGAGGAAGAGACTTCCGACGAGGAAATCGAGCCATGCGGAGCACTCTGCTTCACACGTTCCATACGTGAGACGCGCATGCCCAACGGGTTCAAACTGAACTCCACGACTCTAAAGTACAACGGACTCGAGGAGCCGGAGGCATGGCTCGATGACTACCTAACAGCAGTCAAGTTTCAAAGAGGGACCAATGTCACGGCGATGCAGTACGTACAACTCATGCTCGAGAGCTCCGCTCGACACTGGCTGAAAAATCTTCGGCGCGGATCCATCAGCTCCTGGAGTCAGTTCCGAGGAGCCTTCATAGAAAACTTCAAATCAACATACAAGCGACCAGCCTCACTCGAGGAGCTGCGGGCATCCAAACAAGGAACAAGGGAGGCCCTGCGAGCATACATCCAGCGATGGACGATACTCAAGAATTCAGCGGAAGACATCTCGGACGAGAGTGCGATCGACGCATTCAGGCGAGGTCTTCAGCGCGTCGAATTCAAAGAGCAGCTCGGGCATATGAAAGTCCGAACACTCGCACGGCTGCTAGAACTAGCCAACAGCTGGGCGGACGGAGAAGATTCCGTTCGTAACGAAACAAAAACCCACACCGCACGATCAGAGTACGACTACGACTACAACGGAGACAGGGAGACGACAGAAGAAGGAAGCGACCCAGACGGAACTTCTACAACGATAGAGGACCTGACATGGTCGCCGCCGGTTTCTCAGACGACCGGAACGGTAGGCACCGTGATGAAAATAGACCACAGCGCCGAGACAACCCAGAAGACGAGCCCCAGGCTCAAAGACGAGAATGGAGGACAAGACAGCCACGCGACGGCACTCGCACATTCCGCTCCGCCAAAGAACAACTCGATGGACCGTGCTCTTTACACGGATTCAGAAACGAGCGAGGAGAGCTCAAATCATCCCACACCCTCAGGAACTGTCAAAGCTTCAACGAGTTGGCCGAAGAGAAAAGCCGCTCCTCGGTCACAGTAGCACAACCACTCGCAAGTGTAGCAGTTGGACCAGTCGCCCACGGCGCACCACCAGCCCCCCCCCCTACCAACAAGACAAGTGGTCGCCATCCAGGAACGACAAAGGACGCCAGAAGAAGAAAACCAATACCCAGAAGCCCATGGGAGGATCTACATGATACAAGAAGGCAGACCTTCCAACAGGCAGCAGAAACAAGTCACCAGACAAGTTTTCCTGGCAACCTCCGCACACCCGGCCGTCCCAGAGTACCTCGCGGGTCGGAGACAGAAATCTCCTTCTCCCGGGACGACCACCCACCAGTCGTCCCTCAACCAGGGCACGCCGCACTGGTACTCGAGGCCAGAATCGGAAATTACGACATGTCGCGAGTATTCATGGATGGCGGCAGCGGGATCAACATTATCTTCACCCGAACACTCGACGACATGCGCATCCAAAACAACGCACTCAAATCCTCAGGCATCAACCTTCCACGGGATCGTACCAGGAAAAGCAGTCTACCCCCTCGGGAGGATAATCCTGGAGGTAGTCTTCAGGAACGCGACGAACTTCCGTAAGGAAACACTCGACTTCGAAGTGGTCGATTGGAAGTCGCAATACCACGCAATCCTCGGGCGGCCAGCTTTCGCTCGCTTCATGGTCGTACCCCACTACGCCTACCTCAAGCTGAAGATGCCAGGCCCAAACGGGGTCATCACAATCAGCGGCAGTTTCGTCAGATCAGACCGCTGCGACAAAGAATTCCACAAGATAGCAGAAGCATTCATCGCCCACCAAGACAGCAGAACCACGGGACTCGCGGAAGAAGCGCTCCCGTAGAAGGAAAGGAACATCGCCCTAAGAAACCAAGAAGTGGGAGACAAAGCTACCAGGCCCCTAGAGCCACTACATCATCACTCTCAAGGGAACCTACCCTCTTCATATTTGTAAAGGAACGGCAGGAAAGATATTTCATAAATATTTTTCCACAAAATTACTCGACACTCGGGGGCTCGCCAAAGCAGCCACCCCCCGACGCGTCCTCCGCAATCGCGGCAAAACCAACTCGACACTCGGGGGCTCGCCAAAAGCAGCCACCCCCGACGCGTCCTCCGCAATCGCGGCAAAACTAACTCGACACTCGGGGGCTCGCCAAAAGCAGCCACCCCCCGACGCGTCCTCCGCAATCGCGGCAAAACTAACTCGACACTCGGGGGCTCGCCAAAAGCAGCCACCCCCCGACGCGTCCTCCGCAATCGCGGCAAAACTAACTCGACACTCGGGGGCTCGCCAAAAGCAGCCACCCCCCGACGCGTCCTCCGCAATCGCGGCAAAACTAACTCGACACTCGGGGGCTCGCCAAAAGCAGCCACCCCCCGACGCGTCCTCCGCAATCGCGGCAAAACTAACTCGACACTCGGGGGCTCGCCAAAAGCAGCCACCCCGCGACGCATCCCCCGCAATCGCGGCAAACTAACTCAACACTCGGGGGCTCGCCAAAAGCAGCCACCCCCCGACGCATCCTCCGCAATCGCGGCAAACTAGACTCGACACTCAGGGGCTCGCCAAAAAGTAGCCACCCCCCGACGCGTCTTCCGCAATCGCGGCAAACGAACTTGGCACTCGAGGACTCGCCAAATCAGCCACCCCCCCGAGGAGTTTTCCGCAATCGCGGCAAAATAAATTCAGCACTCGGGGGCTCGCCAAAGCAACCATCCCCCAAGACACCACACGCAATTGCAAATACAGATGATATATACAATCAAAAAGAAGCGGATACAACGAAGGGAAGCACCTAATCTTTAGGTTCCAACTTCGCCTTAATAAGTGCACCAAGATGGCGGTCGTTTTCTTCGCAAACTCGCCTGACAACTTGGAGCGCATGCCTATCTACAGCCACGTAGTGCTCATTCATTGGGTGATCCCTACCACCTGGAGGACCCGCCACCACCTGAGCAAAATCCACCCCTGGCCAATGACTATGGACCAAGCCCAAAGCAGCTCGGCCTCCGGCACGAATTTGGTGGTCCATCACTCGGCGCAACTCGACAGGCGGAGAAAACATGCGACAAAGCCTCTCAAGGGACGAAGGAACTACCTCCAACGGATAGAACTCAACATTGATACCACCCAACACCCGTTGGCAGTAGCCGAGAGCTTCCGGTACCCGCTCAACTCGGCGACGAAGCAACGCAAACGCTCGAGCATGAGCTCCATCGGCCCAAAAGGGATTGCTTGCCTGCACACTAGGATCATCAAGCCGCGACATCTCTGACTGAACGGCCCTCTCCTCATCCCGAGTTCGCCCTGCCAGCACTTCGAAAGTCAAGAACTGCGATCAAGACAGAGATGGCGAAAACCCACCAAACGGAATTAAGCAACCAAGCAGAGGCAAGACTCACCCCGCAGGAGGTCAGACAACTTCACCACCCACGAAGCAAGGCCCTCAACCACGGACTCGGCACGCTCACGCCGAGTACGCTGAACGGCCACGGACCCCTTCAGTCGGACAATATCCCGCTCAGCGTCCTTCAGCCGCAAGCAAACGGACTCGTACGCACCCTCGCGAGCGCCATCCTTCAGCGAACTCCACGGACGAAGGAAGCCAGGAGCGGCCTACCGCAGGACGAACAAAACAAATCAAAAAACAGCAAAAGGAACAGCCAAGCAGACACTCAGATAGAAAGTTGCGAAAGATCAACCGTCACAACAGAGTCAGGAATTACAGACAAAATTCCCAAAACGGTGAAATCACTATTATGCCACCCCCTCACCTACGGCAGGGGGACCCTGAGCATCTACAACTTGTTGCAGGCGACGAGCCAGCCTATCGGCTCGGTCGTCCTGCTCACCAGAATAGCACGGAATGGTCTCAACCAAGGAATCGTCAAAGGAAACCCCATGCCCTATAAGGACGACCAGGGTCGTGGAAGAACCACTCACCACGCTCTCCGCCACCAGTTCCACCATATCTTTTCCATCAGGACCGAACGCAGCAACCCGAGCACCCAGACCATCAGGTACCTTCGTACCTTCCGGCATAAGGTGCTCGTACGCAAGAACCACAACATTGGAAGCCCGGGCGCAGACGTCTTCAACCACTGCAACAGCATCCGCAACAGCATCAACAGCACTTTGGAGAACCCCAGACCCCGACGTAGCAGCTTCCATCGGCTTCGCACCTACAGAAGCTACACCAAACAAAGAAACTTCACCAAGAGCAAACAGTGGAAACAGCAATAGTCGAACACCGAACTTACACACAAGAGAGCCCGCCAAGGCGCGAAGACGTTTGCCCTCGAGTGCCTCCACCTGCGCACGCGCGTCCTCAGCCTGGCGAAGGCGAACCAGCTCCTCATGTTGACCATGAAGCTCCGCCTCCTTGGAAGCCAAGGCAGCCTCGAGAACGGAAACAGTCCTTTCCGCCTTTTCGGCGTGCTTCTCAGCAGCCTGGCGACGACCTGCGAGGCAAAGACAGCACTCAGAACAAAAGAAGAAACACCCAAAAGCTCAGCAGCACAAGAATAAAACTTACCATCCATAGCAGATAAGGCGTCTTGGGCAGACTCATGGGCCCGTTGCCAACGCTCAGCATCAAGAACCAAACGCTCACAGTGCTGGAAAACAGGCTGCAAGAACCAGGCGATCAGGTGTTAATTAAAAGCAAGACTACAAGCAACTGCAAACAGTTACTTATAGCCTCGGGGGCTACTCCCATCGAGAGCACTGCCGTGCCCCCGATAATGAAGCAACACAGACAGGAATCATCTTACCAATTTGGAGACATGATCGAAAGCACGAGCTTTGTCTTCAATCGACAGACCAACACGGCCAAAGAATGGAGGAAAAAGCCCAGTCGACCTAGGCTCAGGAGCGGTAGCACCAGGCACACCCGAAGGAGACACGTCGGTAACTACACCCGCAGTCGAAACGGCAGGAGTCGCCGTCAGCCAAGATTGACCAGCGGCAGTCGATTGGTCTTCAGGACGCTTGGCCGCTGCCCCAGAGCTTGCCGATTTCAGATCAGTAGCAGACGCGCTGGTGCATGAAGCAGCCGGAGCAGGCGCAACACTACAAAATAAAGCATTATCAGTCGAAAGAGCAAGGAAAAAACCGGGCACTAATTCAGCAGAATCTTACCCGACACGCGCGCCATGAGGGCGCCCCAACCTACCAAGCCTGGCCCTCTTGGGAGGAAGGGCCGGAGCAACAGCCGAAGGGGAAGGCCCAGCAAAAGGAGCAGCAGAAGGGACAACATCACCTAATGCGGCATGATCTTCAGCATCCAAGGGGCGCGACCGCTTCACACGGAAGGGACTCGAGTCGTCACTATCGCCGGTCTCCACTAGCACAATCTCAGCATTAACAACCGGCACCGCACCACCAGCTGCGGAAGCATCAGGCTCTTCACGAATATCGGCGTCTTCCGGCTGTGGAGGATTACACGGAACTGGAGCACGGCCCTGCAAAACAAGCAAAGTCAACAGCAAAACAAAACTAGGTACTCGTCCATACAAAACGAAGGAACATGGGCACCAACCGGCGGCGGAAGATGATCAGAAGCATATGGAAGGACAAGGCGCACCTCGGAAACACTAGAGCACTTGGACACATGCTGGATACGAGCCAGCAAGGCATCAGGTTCTAGCTCTTCAGGCAAGCATCGCGTCGAGTCATCGAGTCCCTCGTACTGCCACATAGGGCGGTCTCGATGCTGCAACGGTTGAACTCACCGCCCCACAAAAATAGAGATAAGTTGACCACTAGTCAAAATATCCTTCAGCACAGAAATCCTCTCCAAAAATGGAATCAGCTCAGATGACTCCACCTCGGTCAAAGAATGAGACCACGAAGGCTGTCTGACCACTCGCGTGCCCGGATTGAAAGAAGCAAGACCAAATTGCTGACCAACAATGAAGCGATCCTTCAGATAAAACCAGCCTCTCCGCCAGCCGCTAACGGAATCGATCTTCTCCAAGTCAAAGTATGAGTGTTTATCCCCAATGGAGATACCCACTCGACCCACGGCATACTCACAGTTCGTCCTTTTTACATTAAAAAGACGTCTCCAAAATCCCCAATGGGGATAAATCCCCAGGAAGGCCTCACAAAGAGTGATGAAACACGCAATGTGCAAAATCCCATTGGGAGTAAGGTCATGCAACTGGAGCCGATGGGAATAAAGCAAGCCCCGGACGAAAGGATGCAGCGGAAGAGCAAAACCACGGTGGACGAAAGCCTGGAAGCATACCCGCTCGTCCGCCGCCGGTGCTGGAATCGACTCATCGCCAGGAAGACGAGCATCGCCCGCATCCACCATGCCATCAGCAACCAGCGCATCCAGATCTTCAGCACCGAACGTGGACCTCTCCCACTTGCCGGACATCTTGGCCGACTCGATAGCGGCACGAGAGCGCTTGGACAAAGATCTCGCAGCGGCACGCAGAGGAGAAAAGATGAAGGCGCAGGAACACGAAGGAGAACAGATAAAGCGGAGGAAGGCAACGGCTGGGTGAAACCTACAATTCACCCGGCCGCATGGTATTTAACGCAAAGAACCTGGCAAGAAGGGCCACCCGCCAACCTTTTTGCCCAGTAAAATGTGCCACGATCCCATACAGAGGCCACGAGCATGGAAAATCCAACCGGCGCAGTAACAACACCTCCCACTACGCGCGCAAAAAGAGGACCATGATCGCGCGACGCGAAAATTTCGGCGGGACAGCGCCAAGTCATCTCACACGATAGACCGCAGCGGTCAAACAAAATTGCAGAAGACTACGCCAACGTCATATCACAGCAAGGCGTACTCAGTACGCCATCAAGGCCCAAAAGATTCCATCTTTCAGATATTTTCCTCGAAGGAAGAAAAATATCTTACTCCCATCGGAAGCATACATCATAAGAGTTTCGGGTGCTCCCTCACCTAAACGTCAGCCACGTGCTCGAGTGAACACTCGCACTTATGAGAGTCTCGGGTGCTCCCTCAACCCGACGTAAGATAAACAAACGTTCGCCAAGACCATACGGCGCTAAGAGTTCCGGGTGCTCCCTCACCCGAAGAGCTAAAAAACGGCATTCGAGTGACTACTCGCGAAAAACCCCCCGACTGAGCACTCGAAAGCAAAGCTCCTCGGGTGAATGAGTGAACAGCTCGCTTGATGTTTTGTTCCAAGCGGGTGCAATGCTATAAGGCTCCGCGCCTCAAAAACACACTTTCCTGGAACACGATACACTGTGCCCAGAAGCCACGCAAGATTAGCGTGTAGGTAAGACCCCGCTGCGAAGTACGGCCGGGCTGGGACTTGCCGAAGAGAGATTTGACTCCCAACCTTTCCCATGCGCAGAGCATGATAGATAAGCCGGGTGGACGCGCCTTAGGCTACACACATTACTGGCGGCAAATGAACACCGTAAGACCTGAAGCGTCCGGACTTTTGCTCGACACCAGTGTCCCAAGCTCACGTCGAGGGACGTGGGTTTGATTGGGCTACTGTGGTATTTGCCCTAGTGCAATTCACCAAGGCTCGACCCGTCGACTCCTTGGGACCTTTCAGCTTAGCATCCCTCGAAACAGGTTTTGTCATGGCCACCAGACTGCCAGCGACCCACGGATGAACCGTGCATATCAATAGACGACACATGAATGTACTCGAGTCCCTGCACGACTCTTCGAGTCCCCCAGGCACTCGGGGGCTACTGACGAGGGGGTGACCCCACGACTCCTACGGATGAGCCTACCTGGTGTCCATGAAGGTAGAAGGCCCATGAAGATACGGTCCCGGCCCACTGGATAGCACCGACGTAGAAGTCCTCGACTCACAAGGAAGGTGCGAAGACCCGCCGTAAGGAGCAAGCTAGGGTTAGGAAAGTTTACCTGTACACGTAGATGAATTCCCCGAGACCTAGCCCGGTATATAAGGGCTAGGAGGGGCGACGCCAAAGACATCCAATCTCACCTGTAACCCTAGCCCTGAGCGCTCCAGCCTTGGCTTCCGCTGTAATCGCATCTTCCCAATCAATAATATCGAGCAAGAGCGAGCCTCCTTGTTTTTCAATGAGTTATTGTCCAACCTGCGCCTCTCATGACTAACCCAGGGTCCCTGACCATGGGATTTGCCGGGGTTGATCCCCGTCAGACGGTGCATTTGATATGCTTGCAGTCATGAGCCACCGTCGGGCTGTATGCAGGGGAAACCTTGTGTTTTGTTTGATTGGAAAACAAAAACAAAAAAGTATAGCAATTTCATTACAGGACGTCAACGGAAGAATACTCCACATCCTGTACACCGTCAAGACAAATTTCAGACGGTCCTCGTCTGGTTGACAAATCCGGCAAGTCTACCGACCAGGCGGGGATCGTCTGTAATACTTGTACGGTATTTTCATCCCATATAGGTTTACAGACGGTCCCCACCTCGTGGGCACATCTAGCAAATCTACCAACCAAACGAGGTCCGTCCGAATTTACCCCGGACAGAGTACAGGATACAGATGAATTTCTCCATTTACGTCGTTTAGTGATCCACGCGGACCTGTGCTTATAAACAGGTCTAACTCCACTTCGGCTAGCGAGGTGCTACTAATTTAGTTGGTTACAGGGGACCTTTAGTACCGGTTCTGGGCACCAACCGGTACTACAGGTTAGTTAATGGTTAATTACGGTGGGAGAAGCCTTTAGTACCGGTTGGAGGCACCAACCGGGACTAAAGGTCCTTTTTCAGAGAAAAATAATGCCACAGGGTCATTTAGCTCAAAATAAATCATTAAATGCATGAAAATAGCAAATGAAGTCAGAAAGGGTTGAAATTTTAGTATGTGGCTTTGAATTTTGCATGTTGGATGCAAAAAAAGTCTTGAGTTTAAATAAGTTTAGAAAAATGAAATGCCTTTGAAACACATGTGTTTTCGTCTGAAACACTCGTACTTTGAAAGAGATGGTCCAGTTTGTACACGAAGTGCATCCAGTTTTTTCCGTAATCCTCTCAACTTTTGCGCACATGCTATGTGGGTCAAATTATGATACCATGCCAAGTTTCAACCTTTTCTATGTTCAGTTGTAGTGCTTTCCAATTACACGGTCATTTAGCTCAAAATAAATCATTAAATGCATGAAAAATAGCAAATGAAGTCAGAAATGGTTGAAATTTTAGTATGTGTCTTTGAATGTTGCATGTTGGATGCAAAAAAAGTCTTGAGTTGAAATAAGTTTAGAAAAATGAAATGCCTTTGAAACACATGTGTTTTCGTCTTAAACCCTTGTACTTTGAAAGAGATGGTCCAGTTTGTACACGAAGTGCATCCAGTTTTTTCCGTAATCCTCTCAACTTTTGCGCACATGCTATGTGGGTCAAATTATGATACCATGCCAAGTTTCAACATTTTCTGAGTTCAGTTGTAGTGCTTTCCAATTACAGGGTCATTTAGCTCAAAATAAATCATTAAATGCATGAAAAATAGAAAATGAAGTCAGAAATGGTTGAACTTTTAGTATGTGGCTTTGAATGTTGCATGTTGGATGCAAAAAAAGTCTTGAGTTGAAATAAGTTTAGAAAAATGAAATTCCTTTGAAACACATGTGTGTTCGTCTGAAACCCTCGTACTTTGAAAGAGATGGTCCAGTTTGTACACGAAGTGCATCCAGTTTTTTCCGTAATCCTCTCAACTTTTGCACACATGATATGTGGGTCAAATTATGATACCATGCCAAGTTTCAACCTTTTCTGAGTTCAGTTGTAGTTCTTTCCAATTACAGGGTCATTTAGCTCAAAATAAATCATTAAATGCATGAAAAATAGCAAATGAAGTCAGAAAGGGTTGAAATTTTAGTATGTGGCTTTGAATGTTGCATGTTGGATGCAAAAAAAGTTTTGAGTTTAAATAAGTTTACAAAAATGAAATGCCTTTGAAACCCATGTGTTTTCGTCTGAAACCCTCGTACTTTGAAAGAGATGGTCCAGTTTGTACACGAAGTGCATCCAGTTTTTGCCGTAATCCTCTCAACTTTTGCACACATGCTATGTGGGTCAAATGATGATACCATGCCAAGTTTCAACATTTTCTGAGTTCAGTTGTAGTGCTTTCCAATTACAGGGTCATTTAGCTCAAAATAAATCATTAAATGCATGAAAAATAGCTAATGAAGTCAGAAAGGGTTGAAATTTTAGTATGTGGCTTTGAATGTTGCATGTTGGATGCAAAAAAAGTCTTGAGTTGAAATAAGTTTAGAAGCACACGGATCGCGTGTTTCTTTCAAACGCTTGTGAGTCGTTGGATTAGGCTTCTGAGCCATTGGATCCAACCAATCAGGAAGAAGCACACGGATTGCGTGTTTCTTTCAAGCGCTTGTGAGTCGTTGGATCAGGCTTGTGAGCCGTTGGATCAGGCTTGTCGTTGCCTATATATATAGCCCACCTCTAGGACATGTTCGACACTCAGTTAATCGGCCGAATACAAACCATTCGGATTCGCCTGCATACGTTCGACGGCGCATTTGATATGCTTGCACTCATGAGCCACTGTCAGGCTGTATGCAGGCGAAATCGTGTGTTTTGTTGATCTTATATATATCTAGTTAGAAATCTTTCACTTCATCGACCAAATACAAATCATTCGGATTCCCTGCGTACGTCCGACGGTGCATTTGATATGCTTGCACTCATGAGCCACTGTCGGGATGTGCTGGGAAAACCTTGTGTTTTGTTTGATTGGAAAACAAAAACAAAAAAGTATAGCAATTTCATTATAGGACGTCAACGGAAGAATACTCCACATCTTGTACACCATCAAAGCGAATTGCAGACGGTCCTCGCCTGGTTGACAGATCCGGCAAGTCCCCTACGGGTTCTCAGACGGGCCATGCCTCGTGGGCACATCTGGAAAATCTGCCAACCAACCGAGGTCCGTCCGCATTTCTCCCTGAGAGAGTACCGGATACAGATGAATTCCTCTGTGTACGACCTTTAGTGAACTTGTTATGCTACGATAAGTCCACGCGGACTTGTGCTTATAAACAGGTCTAACTCCAGTTCGTCTAGCGAGGTGGTACTAATTTTAGTTGGTTAGTTACTGGTTAATTACGGTGGGAGAAGCCTTTAGTACCGGTTGGAGGCACCAACCTGGACTAAAGGTCCTTTTTCAGAGAAAAATAATGCCACCTACTGGGCTGACACGACCTGGATACGACTAGAAACCCACTAATGGCCCAGGATCCAGGCCCGCAGCAGACCCAGAAGGCCCACAGGCAAGCAGTAACAGAGTAGGCCCGAAAGCCTACGGTTGAGAGGAGCTCGAAGTGGTACGCGCATCAGCGCTTATAAACCACTCCGGCCGTCCCTCGACTAGCGAGGTGGGACTAAACATCCCACCGCACCGCGGCAGCGCAAGTTTTGTCCCGGTTGGTGGCACGAACCAGAACGAAAGGCGACCTTTCATTTCGGTTCGTGCCACAAACCGGTACGAAAGGCCTCCTTTGGTTTCGGTTCATGCCACCAACCGGTACCAAAGGTCTCTCTTTTCCACCAATTGGGCTGCTGAAAAAGACCTTTCGTACCGGTTGGTGGCACGAACCGGAACCAAAGGAGGCCTTTCGTACCGGTTGGTGGCACGAACCGGAACCAATGTTGCTGGTATATAACTGGCCCTTAGGATTTTTCAGTTCTCATCTCGCCATTTTCCCCCGACGACGTCGGAGTTGAAACCGACGCCGTCAGGCTGCGCAACTATCGCGCCGCACCGCCCCCGACGACGTCGGAGTTGAAACCGACGCCGTCAGGATGCCCAACTGCCGCGCCGCACCGCCGCGCACCGCCCCCGACGACGTCGACGACCTCGCCGGCGCCACCCCCGCTGTGAGCGTCTCGCCATCCCCCCTCTCCTCTCTTGCATTGCGCCCAAATTAACCTGCCGCCGCGCCGCGCCATGGCCGAGAGGGGAGCTCCTCCTGTGCGCCGCCATGGTGATGACGGATTCTCGCCCTTCGTTGGTAGGCCCCAAGTGGAAGGCGTGATGCGGTACAGCAGCAAGTTTCCCTCAGTAAAGATACCAAGGTTTGTCTCCAGTAGGTATCCAGAGATGATAAGTAGGTGTCAGCGGCGCAACTGACGCGGACCTGCACACAGACACAGATAACTTTGCTCCCAACGAAGTTCAGAGAGGTTGTCAATCTCTCCGGTCTTGTTGTTCACAAATGATAAAACACAAGGGGATAATGATAGCAACTTGAAAGTAAATGCAGAAAAGTAAATATAGCTTGGAAACAATAATGAGGATATGGACCGGGATACGTGATGTTCGCTAGTGATGTCTCTCTCCCAAAAGACGATAAAAATGCTATGCGAGGTAAACAAATTACAGAAAGGCAATTGACAGGATTAAGAACGCACCGCAATGCTAACTATGCTACAAAAGAAAGGAAGAGGTTCAAAAGCACAGGCAGTACGCCAAGGTAAGTAGACCGAAATCCATCTTCATCTACTACTAATCGTCCACCTTGAGATATCTATCCAGAACATCTCGCTGGTATTAAGTTGCGAGCCCCACCCAAAGTGTAAACCCAAAGCAACAGAAAACTGCATTAAAAAGAACTTTGCGTAAAGTAAACAATCCTTATAACCGCGGTTACAAGCACCGTTGTTTTCCCCCTTGTGGCAACATAACATCCCCTAGACTCATGTTTCTGTCACTCAAGCATGTCATCGGGGAGGCATGAACCCAGCACAACGCTCCCTCTTGGAGTCACTACCTACTACTTGGCCAAAGCAATAAACAGCAACGGAGAGCATGCAAGAATTACTTAGGAACAAAAATATAAGAGATAAAACCAAATATATTACTCTATCACAATCTAAACATAATCTCATAATCCATCAGATCCGATCAAACTCAACATAGCAATAGCAGAAATATTACAAAGGTGCCTCGATCATGTAGGGCAGCTCACGGGGTCTAAACAATGAAGATCAAAGAGGGGAGGATAACATCACATAGCTACTGATCACGGACCCATGGTCCAAGGAAAACTACTCACGAGACATCCGGGGAGCATCCATGGTGGAGAGGAGACTCCAGGAGGTCAATCCTCCCTCCGGCAGGGTGCCGGGAAGAGGTCTTCTGGTGCTCTCGATCTTGGAAGCGCGGCGGCGGCGGAACAGAGGCGAGTTCGCGGAATAGGGTTCTTGTTCTGGAGTTTTCCCGTGACGGAGGATAAATCGGCGAAGGGGGGCAGCCAGAGGTGGACCAGGGGCCCCAGGCGCCCCCCCTGGCGCGGCCAGGGGTGGGGCCGCACCGGGTGGCCGCCTGGGCCCCCCTGGCCCCCCTCTGGCCCCTCCCGGGCTATTCTCGAAGCTTCCGTCACGCTGATTTTTTATCTGAATTTTCCCGAATTTTTCTGGCACTTTTTATATGGGGAAAAACTGAAATAGAAAAACAGCAGAAAACAGGAACTGGCACTGGGGTGCACTGAGTTAATAGGTTAGTCCAAATATGATCAAAAATGTATGAAAGTGTATCTAGATCATAACAATATCACACAAAACATGCATGGAGCAAGCAGAAATTATCGATACGTTTTGGACGTATCACATGGCTAGGAGGGAACCGTCGGCCGCTCCTCGCCGCTCCGGCCGTCTGCCCCTCTCGCCGCCCTCGCCGCCGGTTGACGTCCATGGCCACGGCCATGGCGTGCATGCCATGGATGGCTGTAACAGTGGGGGGGGGTTTTGTTCTCTCAATTTTTTTCTGTTTTATAAGTCTCAATTTTACTAAGTTAAAATGTTCTAGTGTTGGGGGGAAGAAAGAAAAAAGATGGAAGGAAAAAGGAAAAAGAAAAAGGAGAGGGAAAAAGAAAAATAAGAAGAGACGAAGAAGAGGGATAGAGGAAGACAAAAAAAGGAGAAAAAGAAAATGGAAAATAATTTTATAATTAGTCTTAATTTTACTAAGTTAAAATGTTCTAGTGTTGGATAATTAGTCTTAATTTTACTAAGTTAAAATGTTCTAGTGTTGGATAAGAAAAGAGGAAGAGAAGGAAAAAGAAAAGGAAGGAGAGGGAAAAAGAAAAATAAGAAGAGGAAGGAGGAGAAGAAGATGAGGAAGAAGAAGGAGAAGAAGAAGAAAATAGAACCCTCTTTTTTTGAAAATCGAGAACGAGAGGGTGTCGAGGATCGCCGTGCGGGTCGAGGATCGGGAACTATACTCGTCGGTACATAGAAGGTCGAGCGAGGGTCACCGAGAGAGGTCGTGGGTCGAGTGGGTCGCAGAGAGAGGTTTCGAGGGTCGAGGAATGCCGAGGCGGGTCGAGAGAGGATGCATTGTGCGAAGTTTTCGATCCAAATCCATGGCTAGCTATATCATGTTTGTATATTAAGTGTCATATGTTGTAATATTTTGCAGAAACTATGGACGATGGTCGAAGAAACTTAGAAGAAGAAGACGTTATGGGTGAAATCATCCGCGAAGGATCAGAAGGACCGTCGGTGGGCGACGACATCCAAGAAGGACCGGGACCGTCGATGGGCGACGACATCGAGGAAGGTGATGTGACCTTGTCGTTTTTGAACGACACCGATGGTCTGGAAGGAGAGAGTGAAGCAGGCTCCGAGGATGAAGAAGTAGACCGTGATGACGACTACGATGAGCGAACGGAGGAAGGAGTTGTTGCAAAGTCCGGGAGGTATATATATTAGTAGATATAGCCTGTGCTGATGAGACTAGCTAATTGAATTGATGCATTAATTGTTTTGGTATGTAGACATATATATTAACTCTCTTCTTTATTCTTTTCTAGCCCTCCGTATCCGGATCGATCCAAAGTTCGGTAAGGAGACGAGGCCCGAAAAAAAGGTTGGGCCCAGATGAAAAGTTCACGATCACCGGGATCAGGAATGATGGCGAACCGATTGAACCCAAACGGACCAAGGACACATTTGCTGCTCAGTGTGGGGTCCTCGTTAGGGACTTTATCCCGATCAGCATCCACCAATGGAATAAGCCGAAGAGCGAAGACCCTGAAGTGTCTTTTGTCACCGATAGACAGAAAGATGAACTTTGGAACACGCTGAAGGCAAATTTCATCCTACCACCAGAGGAGGATCAGGAAAAGCCAGTTATAGAGCCATTGATCAAGACTCATGCTCTTAAGAAGATGGCAGAACTATTCAGGAGGTGGAAGAATAACTTGAAAACAAAGTTTGTCGACAAAAATGAGACTCCAATATTCACCCGTCAATATGAGAAGATAAAAGATCACTGGGACGCATTTGTGGCCAATAAGAAATCGGAGAAGAGTAAGAAGATGTCAGAGACAAACAAGCTAAATGCTGCAAAGAAGGGGTTTCACCATCGCACGGGGTCAGGTGGCTACCTCAAAGCCATCCCGTCATGGGACAAGGCTGAGAATGACCTGATTGAAAGAGGGATCACACCAGAGACATGGTTCTGGTCACCGCGTGGAAAAACTTGGTTCTTCGGGGCTGGGGGATCATTGGACCCCGAAACAGGGAAGTGCGCTTGGAAGAACAAAAAATTGGACGCAAAGGTAGAAAAGCTTCGGGAATATTTCGCCAAATCGGCGAAAGGGACGTTCGTTCCCGACAAAGAGAACGACGAGCTCACAGAGGCCCTCGGTAATCCGGAGCACCCAGGACGAACACGGGGCACGGCAGGCTCCATTCCGTGGAAGTATGGATTTCCCGACGCAAGCGGTTACAAAAGCAGGGAAAGGAATAGGAAAAAGGAACTCAACAAAATGCAGCAACTGAATGCAAGAGTAAAAGCGCTAGAGGAGAGGCATCGAGTTGACGAAGCTACCCAAGAATCTACCCCGCCATCTCAGCGGAGAAGCAGTGTGGCTTCCACCGAGCTTGTTGTTGCGCAGTCTGAGTTGACGGCTCCCACCAGCTACCTCGTGGATGCTATCATGGAGACTCAAGATTGCCAACTTCTGGCGAAATTCGCGCACCTCACACCCAAGGCGGCTATCGTCAATGTTCTACCTCCTCGCGGAGGAACTTTTCACTCTCGTCCAATTCCAGAAGGCTATGCCGTTGTGATGGTCGATGAAATAGTTGAGGGATATGAGGAGCTCGAGCTTGACTACCCTACCGGTGATGGGGACAGTCGCCTGAGTCAGGCTCTGAAGACTACATGTCTATGGCGGAAGGAATTAATCAAGCTTCCGAACTGGACGGCGCGTGATCATCAGGTACCGCCTCCTTCTTCGTCTGCGTTGGCGCGTCCCATCAGTCCGCTTGCTTCTTCGCCTGCGCCGACGCGTCCCATCAACCCGCATCCTCCTCCACCTCCTTCGCCTGCGCCGGCGCGTCCCATCAACCCGCATCCTCCTCCGCCTCCTTCGGCGCGTCATCAAGGGCAGAAGAGAGCTGCCCCCCCCCCCCCCCCCCGCTCCGGCTGCTCCGGCGCATAATAAGCAACAAAGAAAGACAACCGCCGCCGCTCCGGCTGCTCCGACGTCTAGCAGTACATCCAGCGCCACCGGGAGGAAACACCAATACGGTCCAGCATCTATCAAGCCTCTTGAACCGCGGCCATACGATAGGAGCGTGGAGGAAAACGAGAAGATCATTAAAGGAGAAGTAGATGCATTTTTCAATAAGAAAAAAATGCACCTTCGAAGAAGATGATGTTAGATTCGGAGATAGTGAAGCGCACTGTGGATAACCTGATGCGACCACCAGCGCCTCCGCTGGATGACAACAATGTCCGCATTCTTAAAAAGGCAGTGAAAGAAGCGCGAAAGACTAGAACCACTACAGCTGACAAAAGGAGATCAGTAACACAAAAAGTGAAAAAAGTTCTCCAGCTCGGCGAACGGGCGAAACAATCGTTAGCCCCGTTGAAGGTGTTTAGCGACGATATCGTCGACGTCGAGGGGATGGCGCCCGGTACTAAAATTGGTGATTACATGGCCGCTGATATACAGTTTGAATCAATGGAGGAAGTATACACATACCGGTACGGGCATCCTCTCGTCAAACCTGGTACTCCTCTAACAACTATGATGCGAAGACTCCATAATTGGTACCTGGATTGCTGCAAGTCGTCTAGCGGTCTTGATAATTTGTTCGTTATGGTTAAAGAGAATCAGGACGACCTCGTTGCAATTGAGCTGGTGCCTGTTCAATTTGAGGAATTATTCCAGCTTTACAATGCAAAGGCCATCGATAAAGTAATCGTCACTTGCTACTGTATGTAAGTTACTACTTCTTTAATTAAGTCTCTATATATATACAGCTCAGCTCTTTCATCATGTACAAATAATTTATCCTCTATATCATGCATGCAGATTGAAGATCGTCGAATGCAAGAAAAAAGGAATCGACAATATTGGGTTCATTAACGTAAATATATTTGATCCATTCGTGGTTAAAAATGAACCCGCAATACCCGAGTCCAACTTGCTAAAATATTTGCGTCAACATCAAAACAAACATAAAATACTCTTTCCTTACAACTTCAAGTGAGTGGTATATTGTCTTGCTCATATTCGATTTTCCTTAATACTCGAGGTTATATTAATGTAATTGATGAGTTATTCATGCGTGCACAGCTTCCACTATGTTTACCTAGAGATTGATGTTGAGAACGGAGTAGTAACCGTCTTAGACTCAAGACGAAAAGAACGCAATGAGTATGCGGAGATCATTGAAATGCTCACGAAGTAAGTTCAATCGATCATATATCGGCAACTTTGTTCATTTCCTGATATCAGGTAATAATTATTTTCTTTGTGTATGGCAGGGTTTGGAAACAGTTCACCCAAACAATTCCGAGAGTAGTGCCGAAGGAACTGAAAATTTCATACCCGAAAGTAAGTACTACTATAGCTAGTTCCGCGCATCTCCCATTGATTATAGCTAGTCGTTTCATCAATACCATTTATAATGCTTGATTATCGGTTTGATTAATTGAACTCTATTTCTCGTAAAGTGGATGTTTCAACCAGAAGGGACTAATCTTTATGGATACTACATTTGCGAGTACGTCTACAACGAGACGTTCTCTAAGAAAGGCGTCCACTCTAAAAAAGATTTTGATGTGCGTAAGCAACACTATATTCACAATTTTAATTTGTGTTGAGTTTCATTCATATAATATGCATGTATTGACCCCCTTCTTCAAATTAGCTTTGGGAGCTTCAGGAACAACTCCTACCAGAAGATCGCATAAAAGCAATTCAAGAGGAATTGGCGGGATTCTTTCTTGAGCACGTCCTCGATAAGAAAAGGACAATACTATACGGAACTTAATTTCAGTTGTGAAAATTGAGTTCAGATATTAGCTAGGGATAGATTTCCAAAAATTTGTTGTTGGACCAATCTCTCGGGGAAGGAGAGGTGTCGATCACTTCTCTCTGTATATATATGTTCATGACGATTATCGATCTTCTATACTTATATTAATGGTTTCTTCATTTGCTTAATAGCTAGCGTGTCGAGTCCTCTCTATACGTATAGTACGTAGCGTCGACCAAGCACGAAGATAAGAGAGTACACACCTCTCTTTATTAGCTAGCTAAAACAATATATGAAACCTCTAAATTAACCCTGCAAAACCCCCTAACCCCCTCCCCCCCCCCCCCCCCGCCCCCTTAAAAAACAACCACTGGAATGTTGTCGCGTGGATGTCCTTTGGCCCCGGTTGGTGGCATCAATCGGGACAAAAGGGCCTCCCGCCTGGGCAAGCCACAACGGCCACGTGGAGGCCCGTCTGTTCCGGTTCGTGGGAAACCGGAACTAAAGGTTTTGGGCATTAGTAACGACCCTTTAGTCCCGGTTCCGAAACCGGGACAAATGGACCTCTAGAACCGGGATAAATGGTCCTTTTCAACCCATGAGCAAAAAGGAAAGAACAACCAAAACGCATATATTGGCTCATAGACGCGAGGCATACGAGCTCCATGTCCATGGGCAGACGGCTCCCTAAAAAAGCCACATGGGCAGACGGGACTCAGGTTGCAATCGCTGCACCGTTGATGCATCAGACAAAAAAAAGTCCTAAACGATCGGGTTGCTCGCTTTGAAACGTACGCCCTATCGATCGAAGGACACGTCGAGTTGCGAATATTGAAGTTAACAATTCCTTTCAAATTGCGATGCCCCAGCCCGCTGCCGATGCTCGCTTAATCGCCTCCCCTACTCTAGCCAGCCGCCCATGCATGTCTGGCGAGGTAGGCGGATGATACACACACACGGTACAGCGAGGTGCAAAGGAGGAATAGTAGCGATCGCCATGGAAGCAGCCGGCGTTCTGCACCTGCCTATATCAAGTACACGTAAACAACACGACAAATAGGCATGCGATGGCCACCGTGACTATGTTGATCTCGTGAACCGTTTGGAACAAGAGAAATGCGAAGGTGTTTCGACACAAAAGTGCGTCGTCAACGGTGGCTACTTGCCACAATTATTTATGATGCTAAATTATGGATCTCAGCAGGCGCCAAGAAGTTAGGATCACTTATTTTACGCGAGTAATTATTCATGCCGATTTTAAGGTGATTTTAATATCTCTAAACTCTATTCTCCTTTTAATAAATGGATGAGGCAAAGCTTATGCCTCCGTTTTGAAGAAAAAAAGTTTACACGTTGTTCCGTCATAAAAGAATCTTGTCAGATTGCACCGGAAAGGAGTGGCTCGGTAGCCAGGATCGTCTGTCGTTCGTTATTATCGCTCTAAATAAAGCTCTAGCCGCACCACTGGTTTCATTCATAAATTCAAATACTATAGCATGCCCAGTACAGTGTAATAGTGCTACAGAAATTCATCAGCCGACTTTTAGTTTGTTGTGTGTTTTCCGCGAAGTCGGAGAATACGATGATCCAAATTAGAATTACTTGGGTCGATCTGGAGTGAAATCTCGCCGGAACTTGACGAGGTAGCTGGCTTGGTTGTCAGCCCTTCCCTGCAGAAGGGAGAGAATTGGATAACGACTGAGCGTAGACAGGAAGTGCATGAAATCTTCATACCAAAATGGAGCAGCATCCATCAATTCTTTTGCACTCCCTTCGTCCTAGATATATTCATTTGAGCGACACGTAATTTAGAACGGAAGAAGTATCAAAGATATAAACACGATCGAGTTACAACACAAAATTGGTACCATGGAGTACAAATGGCAGTAAATCTAGCGTACTGAAGGAAGCAAAGCAATGTTAACGTAACACAATTTCGTGAACAATAACACAAAAGCACAAATCGGGTTCACCTAAGAAAACACATCTTAGACTAGAATTTTGCATCGCACTATAGGAAATTTGTTCTCCATGATCAAGGTGGCAAGGAGAGTTACTTTGCAGAACAAAAGCATCATCACATATTCAGACAACTTTGGAAGAATGCAACCATCCAGAAATTCAAGATATTATTTTGGCTTCTGATTCACGACAGGATCAACACCAGAAATCTATTGCACAGAAAATCTTTTCACATTCAATCATATGATTGCGTGCTATGTGATCTTCATCATGAGGAAACTAGTCAACACCTCTTCTGGGACTGCCCATTTGCTTTGGGATGCTGGGTCTCAATTACACATGAAAGACATCGAGGCATATCTATTTATGATGAAGTTGAGAACAACAGACAGGCATTCCCCAATCACATCGACATGGAGATAACTATTATAGGCACATGGCACATTTGGATGGAAAGGAATAGTCTCATTTTTCACAATAAACCTCCATCCATCACATCATGGAGAAGCAATCTTCGAAAAGATCTCAGCCTTTTAGATTATAGAATCAAAGAGAAACACACAGAGACATTAAAGTTGTGGCTTGTTAATTTCCTGTAATTTAACTATGTATCGAGACATACCTAGGGCTGGGATAGGTTAATTGTATTTTTTGAAAGCTATGCATATTAATGTAACACTGTAGAACACTTTGTTCTATAGTCAATCCTTCCACCAAAAAGTTGGCAAGGAGAAGTCAACCAGAGACAACAAAAGAAAAGGCCTAACCTTGAGCCATAGGAGATGATGTAAATTAACAATCTCAATAGGTTGGAACCACCTTGGTCTAAGTATCAAGGTGCAGAGGCAGTGGCAGTACTGCTTCCGTCTTCAGGGCTTCACCGTGATTCCGCAGCGGTGGTTGTTTCTTCGCGGCATTGTTGTTTCAGTCGTGGAAATCGGACGGCTGAGGATTTACCCGTGACCGTGAGGTCGCTCAATGGGTTGCTTGAACACGCCTTCCTTCCTGAACCAATAGCATCACCAGTGCAACACCACAAGACCCACAAGCGTCAATTCCTCGAAAAGAAAAGAAAAACGATACTCGTATCTAAATCGTGGAGCCTGACCAGAATGTTCAGAAAACACACTTTTGTAGACAGGGTTCTTCAGAAAACACACTTTTCTCAAAAGGAAACGAAGCAGAATGGTCAGTAGAAGAGAGAATACGCCTGTTCAAAAACTATACTCCCTCCGATCCATATTAATGGACTTAAGTTTGTCTAGATACACATGCATCTAGTCTAAATACTTAACTAGATACATACGAATCTAGACAAAGTTGAGTCCATTAATGTGGATCGGAGGTAATACAAAAAGATTCGATTGAAGGCTGCCGACATGGGATTTGTAAAACATGGCTTCATGTTCCTCCTGATAGTATTTCGAGAGCTATAATTCTGAACTGGTTTAAATAAAGAGCCCGCATGTTCTTCTCAAAACAAAAACAAAAACAAAAACTGCTTCTTTCTTCGAGTGCATTCCACTGAAATCAGCCTGCTTTGCACTAGCATACAACCTTACTGCTGTAGCAGGAAGCATAATGAAACTACACACGGATATGAATATGATAACATCAGCCAACATAGAATAACGAAGATCACAGGATGAATATGAATATGATGCCACAGATCGAAAAACTGTTTCAAAGTGATACGAGCCGCAACAAATGTACGCACCTATCAAACTAGAGACGGGCAACTCCCAGTTCGTCGACAGACAAAAGTATACCACAACTGTATGTATAAGACATGCTAGTCCAAATCTATAGACATCACTAAGCTTGCAAAATGCGGGCCTCCTGGAGTGCTTCCTGCAGGTTCTTTACAGCACTGTCGTAGTACACAAAGCCCATGAACCAAAACTCATGATTATCGACCGAGACCACCTGGATGTATTTCTCAGCTGCATTTGTTCTGCTTGTTGAAGGATTAACTGACCTCAGTTGGGCTAGGGGGATGGCAACCTGTTGTTCGCACAGAGAACAACGTTAAATTACACAATTAAGCAATTTGCATAATGTCACCGACTACTATCAGTAAATGTCATTGCTAAAAAGCGGTTCTATGTGCATAAGTAAAAGAACGAACTACCATGATCTATTCCATGAAGCATGGTCGAAAGCAGACAAGATTGAATGATGAATCAGCATTACTTTACTTTGAATACAACAATAAGATATGATGTTTCATAAGAAAGTGGTTAGCATGCTTTATTCCGATTAAATGAGCTAATCTCCTGGTTTCATTAATGAAATTAGTTAGCATGGTTACTATACCGAAATATCACTATTTGCAATTAGTTGAGCAGATTTCATTGCAAACCTAGATGACATGCTAATAAAATGAAATACCTTGTAATAGCTCCACTCATCTTTGTCCCCAACCTTGTAGGCAAGTGGGTTATCACTACAGAATGCCAACTTTACAGTAGACAGGTAGAGCACACCCATAACAGGACCAGCAGAGGTTGACAGATAGCATGCGAATGGCTTCTTGAGTTTTTCTCCAGGGAGGACATCAAACGTTTGATGGAAGATCTTCTCATATCCCCCCTCTGCTATGACTTTGGTGATCTGGGAGACCCTTCCCATTGCTGCATCAGCAATACTTGGTCCAGTTTTCACTGTTACAAGACATATAAGATTGTTCTTAATACTTCATACTGACACAAGACAAGTGATATTGCTTCTATAGTCTATCATGTCATACTCAGCGTTCTAGACTATGATAGCATACTCGACAAAGCAAGCACACCAAGAATGTGACAGATAATTTATGTGTCTGAAAGATAAGGGAGAGATGACACTTTCGGTGCAAAAGCTATCTTAATTCATCCACACTGTACATCATAGAGGTTTATATACAAATTAGAAGTTGGGAAAGCGTTGGCACAATTTTCCTAATATTCACTACCCATAATGCAACCACATAACTGATACCAGACCTCTTATATGCTCATCTGGACTAACTCCACATCAACCAAATCACATAAAGCTAAAAAGCCACAGCATAAAAACTAATCTATCACCATCAGCCCAGTTCAAACATGCAGACTTTAAGAACGGAACTGGAATAAAAATTCGGGGGACAATAGATCCAATAAGCTATTGGACAAGTGCAGCTTAATTCAGCACTATATAATATGCGCGATGCCCACAACAAAAGCCCAACTGAAGCACTAACCAAATCCAGTGGAACATGAATAAACTAAACTAAGTCTAGGTACACTGGCCCAACAATCCCACCAACATCATAATTCTCACAAATTCCATCAACGCAGCTCGGCCTGCTAAATTCCACAACAGCGCCGTTCAAAAGCGTAACATGCACTAAACAATTCGATCTAAAATCAACGATACAGAGCAGAAATTTCGAAAATCGAATCTCACGGTGCTGCCAGAAGTTGCCGGTGATGTTCTCCGTCTTGCGGGCGGCCTCGCCGAACCTCTTGCCCATCTTGCCGAGGACGTCCTTCACCGAGTCCATGGTATCTGCAGAAAAAACGTGACAGCGCCACGAGATTGCGAGGGGAAAAGATTAAAAAGGGGGGGTAATGCGAACCCGAACCCCCTTCCGGAATCGGAAGCGAACTGGACCAGATTTGGGACTCACTCTTGGGGGGTGGCACGGAGCTAGCGGCGGGCCCGGAGACATAGGGGTTTCCGGACACGGGCGGCGCGGAGTAGGAGGCGGCGGCGTGGTACGAGGGAGGGGGAGGCGGGGCCAGGTCCTCCGGCGAGAGCCTCGGGTACGGCGCGTACTGCGAGGAGGGCGCGGGCGCGGGCGCCGCGACGTAGCCTCCCCCGGTGGAGGCGGCGGCGGCGGCGGGCGGAGGATGCATGTCGCCGGCGGGGAGGATGCAAGCGGGCGGCCGTTGGGGTCGTGTGGGTAGTGCGTAGAACGATTGCCTGGACGTGGTGGGTGCCGCGTGGCCTCCAGCCGTTACGTTTTCCTTTCGGGGTCGGGGATTTTAATGAGGAGCGGCCTATGCCAGCTTCTGAATGACGCGGTGACGTCATGGCCTAGCAGATTGCTTGACCGGCGAAAAATGCTTAGCCGCCAAGGAGTCGTAGCCGTTGAGTTGCCACGGCGTGTGCGTTTGTCAAACTTGGAAACGGTAGTGTTTCTAGAGGTCCAGCATGATGCATGTCTGCCCTGTAGTTGAAGGTGAGATCCAATCTGAACGGGTTATTACTGCCTCTCTTTCGAGTTTGGTGCACTTTGAATTCCCAAAATGAAAAAGGATTGACATGTTACATCATTTGCTGTTGGCCTTCCCCCCCCCTAAAAAAAAATGAAAAAGGATTGAGCCTTGGTAGCAACTTTCAACTCTTTGAATTGAGAGGCGAGCTCCTGTTTTATGAATCCAGCAGTCGGTATCGGACAGGCTCGATTAGGAAACTATGTGAGGACCAAGAAAGGAGGGATTAGGCAGGTTTAAATTGGGATGGAGCACGCGCCTGTGAGGATCGCTGCAAACAAGGAAACTCGGTTGAAGGGTACCGATCGTTAAAAAAAAAACTAGTTGAAGGGTACCTCGTATAGTGGCACAGCATGAACGTAGGGCAGATCGCGGTTTCCTCTCCAACGGTTGCCCCTCTGGGTCGACGACAGTGCCGGGCTCTCCAAGCGGTCCAACCTTTCTCGTCCTTGTTGACCTTTGCCCTGCTGTTCTGGCTGCGGTGGGAGCTCCGGCGGCTTGGCTGTGGTTTCTTAGCGTAGGAGTTGACGTTTATACCTTGGTCTCAAGCGTGATCTTCCTTTGATTTTCCAGTTTTTGGTCAAGTTCGAGCCTTGTAATCAGCTCCTTTGTATCGTTGCCGGTTGATGGCTTCATTAATGTGAAGTCGGGCTTCGTGCCTTTGCTCTAAAAAAAAGGTACCTCATACAAAGATTTTTTTCATCCTGATGTCAATAAATGGGGTAACATACATGTGCCATTTGTCGTAATCAAAAAGTTTTGAGGCATTCTTCTATCCCGCACGTGCTGAAGGGAGGTTAGATTTTTTTTTAGAACCGTTTTTTCAAAAAAAATATATTAATTGAATCGCTCATCGAAATTATAAACCGTTTACACCGCTGTATTTCTCGCGTTGAGATCCTTAAAACTAGATAACATGTTGATTGGTATCGAAGAACTTTTTTTTGGGGTGCAACCACAACCACGGGCGCAACGTTTAGGTGGGCTTTTATTTCATGTTTTTTAATGTAGAATGTACCGACTAAAAACACTATAGCACCTAAATTCTTCGATATAAATTTTTATATTTTTAGTCATTGATAAATATTTAAAACCAAACAAAAAATACAAACATGATATATTTTTTCTAATAGGGACTTTTTCGAAATGTCTAAACTTTTTAGAGATTATAATCAATTTATTAAAACACAAACATTTTCCAATAAAGGAAAATAAGTTTAAATAAAAAAACTTGTTTTTTTATATTGAACATTTTATAAACACATAGATTTTTTCGTATCATGAACAATCTTCAAAAACACAAAAATTCTTACAATTACAATTTTAGAAAACATGAAAATTAATTAACCAATTTGAAATTTCTATAAGAGATCGAAAAGAGGAAATAACAAGTAAAACAAAGTAGGTAACGAACGCCATCCTAATGATTCTTAAAACCAAGAAAATAAAAATGCATAAAGAACAACCGGGCCAGGCCCGTGAATGCACACGCTTGTGTATTTGGATCACTATTCACAGCATTGAGCGGCAATAAAATTTGTCCTCTTCAAGCACCCAGGTTAAGGATGGGTGCTCCATCGAAATGACTATTTGATGTGTATCCTCCGTGGAGTTTACGCGCGCGTGCTTTGAACGTGATAAATGACGTTTTCGGGTCTGTTTTAGGTTGCTTTTAGTTTCCTTCACTTTCGATATGTGACAAGTGGATGGAGTTCCCATGTTTTTTATGCAGCCACAGGTGGAACCACAACCATGTACGGAGCCACGACCACAACTACAACCCATATCCACAGCCAGGATTGCAGCCGCAGCCATAGTCACGAAAGCCACCATAGTCCACGCGCTTAAAACCTCTACGGGTGCTCCGCAGATGGTACCCTCACTAGTTGCTCTGGTGCTCCTCACCATCATTTTTGAGATAAGTCTCAATAGCTTTGGGCCACTAGTTTAGGGCTCACGCATCGTTTACATTGGCTGCCAGTAATATCCCAATTTCTTCGCCCATGCTATTTCATTTTTGTTCAGTCATTTTTTTCCTATGAGCACTTTTTTCTCAAATTAAACAAAATAGAGTGTTTTCTATTTTGAAAAAATATGTATCATTTACCCCTAAAAAATACAAATTTTACTAAATAGTTATAAGCTAAAAATATGTTGAAGAATTTATAAAAGCTCGTAAAATATAAACAATATAAATGTATTCACAGATATTGATAAATTCAAAGAGTATTCACTAAACAAATAAAAAAATTGAAAATTTTGACAAATATTAAAGAAATCTATGAAAATCATAAATACGAAAAGGTTTAGCAATTTGAAAAATCTAGAATTTCATTAAATTTATAGTAACTAAAACTGCAATAAAGAAAACCTAAATATAGAACCGGCTAAAAACAAAGCATAAAATAGATAAACCAACCAGGGAATAGAGATTCGAACAAATAGATGAAAACATGAACCTGCAAAAAAAATTCAATTGTATTTTTCTAAAGCGTTTGTTTTTTTTATCAAAGTTAAGAAAATAAATGTGTTTTGTCTCTTTTGAATAAAATTTACCATTTTTATAACAATTATAAATTTAGAAATTATTTAAATTATTAATATGTTAAAGAAATTTAAAATTTCTCAAAATTATATAAAATAATTATGTAATCAGAAAAAAATCTAATTAATAAAGGTCTTGAATTTATAAATATAGTTAAAATATTCAATAATATTGAGAAATTTTAAAAAAAGTAAATGTCTAAAAAAATAAAAATCATTAGTTTTTATTTGAAAATTTTAGTAACTAAAAATACAAACAACAAACCATAAATATATAACCATCAAAAAACAAAGCACAAAAGGGAGAAACCAACCCGGAAAAACTTATTCAACCAAAACCGATGAAATGTTGATGCAAACATGACCGGCCCAAAATTATCCCGTTTGCTTTGCTTATCATATTTATTCTATTCGATACTATATTTTCCATAGGCTAGCTTTTTTCATCAAGTTAAAATGGAACATTTTCTTAATTAAAAAAATCACCATATTTTATAAATAAATCATATTTTCGAAATATTTATAAATTAATTACATATTTTATAGATTTGTGAAAATGCTCACAAAATATATAAAGAATTAATTTATTGAAAACTATTGGTAAAATGAAAAAATGTTTACAAATTTCAAAAATAGGAAAAGGTATGAAAATTTTAAAATGATTAATTTCATTTTGAAAATGAAAATTAAAAAATAAAAGAAATAAAACCTAAATATAATATAGGTAAAAATGAAGGATAAAACACGGAAACCTCCTACCCGAAAGAAAAATATTGGACCTATTGCTGAAAAGCAGAAGAAAACATGGGCCGGCCTAGTAATATCCCAATCGCTTCGCTCATGCTGTTTATTTTATTCTGCCGTACTTTTTCTATAGTCTTGTTTTTTTCTCAATTTAAATTTTTTAAATGGGAAAATATTTTTATTGTTCTAAAAAATTGATTTATAAATTTAATAATTCAAAAAAATAGAAAATCATACAAAATATAAAATTTATTCTAATGTATTAAAAAATAGTGGCAACTTAAATAATGATGAAATAATGTTTGCAAAATTTGAAAATATAAAGGTTGGACAATTTAATAAATCATGTTTTTTATTTGAATATTATATTAACGAACAATAAGAGTAAACTAAACCGAAATATGAAACCGGCAAAATTAAAGAATATAAAAAATAAATCAGCCCGAAAAAACTGTTTGGAACAAAACCGGTGAAAAATAGATAGAAAAACTTGGGCAGGCCTAGTAATATCCGATCGCCTAGCCAGTGTGTTTTTATCGGTCGTATTTTTTCTATGGGCTAGCCTTTTCCCAAAGTTTAATAAATTGAAGTTACGTCTCAAAAAAAATTGAAGTTTTTTCTATTTTGTGAAAATATTCACCATCTTTTCTAGAAATATAAATTTTAGAATATAATTATAAATAATAATATTTTCATGAGTTCCATAAATGCTCACAAAATGTAAATAATATTGATGTATTGAAAAACATTGTCAAATGTAAAAAAAATCATGATTTTTAAGAAGCAGTTAGGGATTTTTATAATATTGAAAAATGTTTCAAACATTTGAAAATATGAAAAGGTTTACAAATTTGAAAAATCGTTAATAGAAAATAAAAATAAGAACAAACAAAACCTAAATAGAAAATCAGCAAAAAACAAAGCATAACACAAAGAAACCGGCCCAATAATAAAATTAGAACAAAACAACCAATGAAAAGCATAGGAAAACATGAGCCAACGTAACAATATCCTCCTAATTGCTTGGCACTAGGTTCGATCATCATTGCATGTGACTCAACGTTAGTTGTCAAACTAGCAAGTTAGAAGTCTTCATGGATTGATAGTGCAAGAAATAAATTAAGGAAAGTCTAGCTTTCAAACTTTTAAGGTTATTCATGAACCAAGGAGCTCAAATCTAAATGCTCATAATTTGGCAAAATTTGCTAGCAAACTTGATCAGGATCGCCACACCTGAGGCTTCATGATCCAAATTGTATTCACCTTGTTTTCAATTTTGATCAATAAAGCTAGTAAATCCCCTACAAAAAAGGCCCGTGCTATTATTATTTTGTTCGTTCGTATTTCTTGTGTGCAATGGATCCTTTCTACTACACCGGCCACTGTGACACCGGAAACAAGGCCCGCACAACACAACGATGGATCCATCATCGCATTGTGCATGTGATCTGTCTCCAAACACCCCGCCCCGTAGCCTCTGGCGACACGGGGGAAACCCTGGCCGTTGTTCGTAGAACCTTCCTCCCCTGTTGGGGTTCGGGGCAGAAAACACAAAAAAAAATTTGACCTACGATACCCAATCCCAAGACCTATGCTATGCTGATGCAAGTAACGGACAGAAATAGATCACATACCAGTATGTAGTCCGTTAAGCGGGAAACGTTCCCGCATGAACGTGGTTGGTGTAGTCGTACCGGCAATCCCCGATGCCGCGCAGATCCACGATGACTCCTGTAGCCACCCGATCCTTGCGGACCGATGACGGGATTACGTCCCCGTCAGAACGTTGCTGATGAAGACCTCGCGATACGACCACGATGATGAAGTAGCACCACAAGTGTAGTGCCTCGCGGGATTATACACATACAGTATACCCGACGTCCCTCCGGGCTCCGAACCAGTAGAGCAGCGGAAAGAAGATGGATTCGGATCCCGATTCCAGCAGCACGACGGCGTGCGTATAGTGGAGAAATCCCCAACCCAGAGCAGCCTCCAAACAAGGGGAGTCCGCTCAAAGGAAGGAGAAAGAAGGGAGAGAGATGAGAAACTTTTCTCAAAAATTCATGATTAAAAGGGCACCCCTACCCCTCCTTATATAGGCCAAGGAGGGGGGCAACCTCCCCTCAACTTCCCATGTGGGACTAATCCCAAGGGGAGGGGGCGCGCACCAATAAGGGGGGTGGGCCCCCTCATGGCGCCATGGCCCATGGGGGAAGACTCCCTCTCCCCCTAATGGGCCCTATGAGGCCCATATGCCTTTTAATTCATTTTTAATTATATTTAATTATATTTTAATATTTAATTCAGATAATTAAATAATAAAACATATATTAAATATTATTAAATATATTTTGAACCTTTCAAAATACCCAGAACAACTTCCGGCCTTCATCGGAACAATTCCGGTCATCACCGGAACAATTCCGGTGTTCTCTCCAATTTCTCCGGTGATCCCGAATCAATCCTTACTGCGTCGAGTACCCTTAAGTGTAACACCCTACGGTCCGGGAAACAGCAGACATGATCGAGAAAATTCTCATTGATCAATGACTAATCAATTGGACCTGGTTACAATCCTTGATAGCCCCTGCGCTTCCATCGAATGAACTTCAATCGCTGTTGGATCCGTTAACCGTGTGCCTGTTCCCTTTGTCCCATGGTACTTTGCTTGTCCGAGGTTTGATCATCGGTATCCAATATACCTAGTTCGTCCTCGTTCTCAACAAACAAGTTTACTCGTTCCCGTGATATTACAACTCCGTGACCTAGTCACACGTTTGCAAACTTTATGATGTAACATCACCGAGTGGGCCCAGAGTACCTATCCGTCACACGGATGGACAAATCCCGCTTTGATCTATTTTCATACTCATCAACCATCTATTTCGGAATACCCAAAGTGCACCGTTATAGCCAGCATATTTCAGTCAGGCGGTGGGATACAAATCAAAGTCTCCTCATAGATGACAATTACGTATGATCATTACGGTCAAAGGATCTGGTCACTACGTTATAGTTATCGCAATGTCGAACTATGTGACTTGATCACATCGCAACACTTCTGGTGGGTGTATGTCCATCATATCATTATCCAATGATACGACTCCATTGTCAACAGACGCTTTGTCTCATGATCAGGAAACCTTGATCATCAATCGCCCAATGGACTAGTATACTAGGGTTTACTAGGGACCTGGTTGTTTGTATACCACACCTGTATTAATGTTTCCGCTTAATACAGTTCTAGCATAGTATCAAACGTATTATGAACTAATGGAATATGCTCGATAAAACATATTTTATTTGCCTCTAGGGCACATTCCCAACAGTCTCCCACTTGCACTAGAGTACAAATAAACTAGTTGCATTTTCTCTGGATCATAACTCCTTATTGATCATGCTTGCCCGTGGAAGAGGTTGTATCAACGGTCTGGGTACCATTCAGAACCGTATGTCCTTTTGCAAATCATAATGTCACCTAATTTGACATTCCTTCATTATCCACTATAATGATGAGGTATATATATTTGGAGGTGAAGTGAGACTTCGTTTGCTGTGTCATAGCAATGACATCCGATGGGTCACGCGGACTTTCCCATAGTCATGCACACTTGAAACTCACTCAATCAGAAGTCGAACTTCTTAAGCCATAATATAACTCCTGCTACTTCTAAAGCAGCCACATCAATGTAGATTCAATCCTTAATGCATTGTATGCAACTTTGATGTCTAACCATGTTTCTTTCAACTTAGGCATTCATTAGTATGATATCTCAATTTTTTTCTAGGTTAGTGTCAAAACTTGAACCAGCATAACATTTATGGTCAAGTCCACTATCCTTTACAAATTTGAGATGTATCCTCAGTTCTCTTCAGACACTGAAGGATAAACTTAACTCTTTGTTCAATGATTTACTCATAAATCATATCACAACATGTTCTTACTACTAAGAACTTGGGTCACATTACGTCGAGTACAAAACTCTGGTTTTATATGAAAGAACCTATGACAAAGGCATAGAGGATCCAACACATCCATTTCTTTCATTAACCATTAACCATTGTTCTTGTACTGAGATTAACTCAATACTTCTCTTGGATATACAAGTAAGGACCACTTCTTGACTTGTCCCATTCTGAACTCCTTCAGAATCTTATCCAGGAAAGTATTACGACTCAATGTTTATTAAACACATATCTATCTTAATAGATCTTCAATGCTTAATACTTATTCATCTTCATTTATGAAAGATTCAAATAATCATTAACACCAACTGCACCATTCATAATATGTTATCCATATATGAGAATGTTATCATACTCCCACTCAAATATGTCATGCACATATTAAGTCTTTAGATAACACTCATATTGCTCCCACTCAAATATGTCGGCCACATATAAGACAAGGATAACATCCACATGGCTCCCACTTAGATATGTCAGACACATATTAAGTTCAGGATACTAACCACATGGCTCCTACTCAAATATGTCATTTACATATAAGGCTAGGATAATACTCCCATAGCTCCCACTCAAAATATGTTGTCTACATATTAAGTTTCAGGAAACTATTCAGCTCCCACTCAGTTTCATGAAAATGCATGTTTCCTCAATATTTTGGTTAAGTCCAAAATCCTTTGATCATCCATCAAAATGAGAATTCAGTTTACGAGACACTAGTATCCATATGTTTTTTCAAAACTTTCTGGTTGTACCAATTACAACACTTCTTCAAATACAGGATTTGAGGAAGTCACGGTATTGATAACAATCCTGGATCAATCGTAGTGAATATCCCTTTGACTCAAGCATTGCTACACATTGTAGTCAACCCATTGAATTTGTCAGAAACAATCTTTGTGACAAACCAATCTTGACGTCCCTTTGATGTTCACATTTATTCCTCATAACTCTGAAGTTATTGTGAATATCAAGTAACCTCCTTACTTGATAAGATTCAAGCAATCTTAAATGTAACTCAACATAGGATTTTATGACTCATAGTCATATCTCGTACTTAGGTCCACCATCGCTTCTTTGTAGTTCGTAGGAATGTCTTGTTCCATTAACATGACAGGTGAATCATGAATATCATTTTGCACCAAGGGCAAATATATATATTCTTGAATCCTACCTTTCTTAGTAAAAGCTCCCTTCAAAACATCATGATCTTCATCATTAGTTTCTCCTCTTATTGTAGAGCCTTGCTTCCGGAACATATTCCGTTGCACTACTCTGACATTTGGAGGCAAGGTCAATTACCTTGGTTGAACTTTCACTTTTCTTCCATTACCACATTTATCAAGAACAATTCTTGACAAACACCAAACATAGCAATACAAGTTTTGCTCCTTTTGGTTCTAGTTGTGGAAGATGCATCCATAGTTGTCTAAGGATACACTACAAAGATAATTTATCTTACATAAATCAAGCTTCCTAGAAACCACAATACACCATGACATATATAGTGTTGGTTTCCACGAACTCAGATGGTTCCCTATGCTGAAGTGAGTGTTTGCTTATTAAATTAATAACTCTAAACAATAATAACGTAACTTGGTAAGAGATAACTTAGACCATACACTTTTCCATAGAATATGATCACAATGTTCAGGCACGTCAATCATATTGAAGTGTCTCAGGACATTGCAATTTGTGGAACAACTTTCACACAAGTCTTTATGCCCAAGACTAACTCAAAACATTTGTCACTTTGATCAAATCGTAGAGACTTGTCTTTCTTGTTAATTTAATATCCATTTTTACTCTGAAATCCCTTTTGATCATATCAAACCATTTCAGACCCATGTTTCATTAGTGAATACATATATTCATCTAAGTCCACATATGAAGTTCACAAAATAATGAAATTCACCACATGCTGACATACGATACATCACAATGTATGATACTCAACAATCAGTACACATTCCGTTTTACTAGAATGCGAGGTTTTAGTCATCTCACCTCAAAGGCATGGTTTGTATATGTCAAGAGATCAAGTATCTTAAGACATCATCATACCATTCATGACTTAAACTGTAGTGTCATTATTAAGCCTGGATATTTCTTGGCATTAGAATATTTCTTATAAATGATCAAACAACTATCATCAATATAAGAATAACTCATTCATAATCGTAATGTGACCATAAGAGATATCATTCATAAAAGGAGAACAATTGACTTGTTTCTCACTAATATGAATAATTGTCTTTGCGAGATGCAAGACACACTAATAAAGTCCTCATTCAAACGATCATAAAATTTATTCATATATTAATCAATTGATAGATGTAGAGGGAGAGTGTTGTCGACCATCAACTATCTTGATTGCCGTCAGCACACATTGTCACCTCATCCCTTCCAAGCCACTCTTAAGCAGTAAGTTCAAGCATCGAATACTTAATCAACCGCAATTAGTGTTTCGTGGGGAAAGACATTTATAACTTGTATATCAAATATACTTTCTCCGTCAATGACCATTCCTGCATTGGTTCTACTCTTAAAGTTCTTAACTTTAACCATGACCTCATGACAGGTGAACGATTCTCCTTCATGACATAGTCCAGACATGGTCTTTGTAACTAGGAGGAAGCGGATGTAACTCCCTAGTTATCGCAAAGTAACCAGTCATTCAGTAGTCCAAGTTATACACAAGGTGTTCCATGTATCTTATACATTTTCCAAGTGACTTTCTCAGCAGGTTGTTCCTTCCACCATAGTTGAAAGAAACCCCGTCCATATACTCATATTCCATTTCTCTGATTTGTGACCAAGTGCTTTCAAGTTCACCTAGCACGTCATACGTGTTGGTTAACATGCATTCACAATTCAGACTCATAGAATGAAGTATGGTGTATTGGACAGTCATTCATAAGTGACGGTGAGTACGATACTCATCATCATCTTCCTTGTATCAGGTGTATCTCCTAGCAGTTCTTCGTATTATGTTTAACAAGTCATTACTAACGAGTATGTCTCTAATGGTGTTGGTACACATCAATGAAGTAAGACCCATTTACCTTAAGTTCTATCACACTAAAAGAGCCATAGTTCTAAACATTGGTATGACGTTATCTACAATGATATTTGCAAAGACATGAAGATTAAGTTCATAATATGGAGTTCATGTTTCAAAAACAATTCTGGAACTCCCACTCAGACAAACATCCCTCATAGTTTATTCCAAGTGATTACACGATCCTTGAAGAACATACCTCCCCCGTGTGACACGACTATCAGTATGTTGTTCAAGGTAGGCAATCATGCCAATCACATCATCCATGTGACTCATGCTCGACCTTTCGGTCTCTTGTGTCCCGAGGCCATGTCTGCACATGCCAGGCTCGCCACAATAACCTTAGTGAGTATATGCTGCGTATGCAAGGCCATGTTTCTGGACATGCTAGGCTTGCTCCACCCATCTCTTGTGAACGTAAAAATGTTTGACACCCGTGTGACACGTGATGCCTCCATAATGAAGAACTTTCCAGATGGTGCTTCACTAAGGAAGGACACTTTGTTGGATTAGTGAGGGATCATCCTATTATGCTACCGTCGTATATCTAACATATTAGCAAAAACAGGATGCAACATAAATCATACATGCTATGATTCCCCCCGACATGCAAATTAAAGTTGAAAACGCCTTTCTACTTTATCTTTTGCAAGTTTTACGTGGCTGCTAGGGGTTTCGAGAAAAGAACCGCTTTCTATCCTGCGAAAACAAGCCACAACACCAATCCCGCAATTGTCTCTATTACACCCCTGTCGGGGCCCTCCGTTGCAAACATCTTCGCATCGCTAATGCAGAGAGACAGACACCCCCCCATCCACTTTATATGGTACAAGCCATATGTCAAGCGTGGAACCAGTCTCGCGTAAACGCGTAAGGTCGGTTGGGGGCCGCTTCATCAAACATTGCCGCAACGCTAAATGAGTACACGTGAGAGGGTAACAATTGAGAATTTATGCCCACATACTAGATGTGTTCTATCCGTACAATACATCTACGCATAGCCTTGCTCTGATACCACTGTTGGGGTTCGGGGCAGAAAACACAAAATTTTCCTTGACCTACGATACCCAATCCCAAGACCTATGCTATGCTGATGCAAGTAACGGACAGAGATAGATCACATACCAGTATGTAGTCCGTTAAGCGGGAAACGTTCCCGCATGAACGTGGTTGGTGTAGTCGTACCGGCAATCCCCGATGCTGCGCAGATCCACGATGACTCTTGTAGCCACCCGATCCTTGTGGACTTATGACGGGATTACGTCCCCGTCGGAACGTTGCTGATGAAGACCTCGCGATACGACCACGATGATGAAGTAGCACCACAAGTGTAGTGCCTCGCGGGATTATACACATACAGTATACCCGACGTCCCTCCGGGCTCCGAACCAGTAGAGCAGCGGAAAGAAGATGGATTCGGATCCCGATTCCAGCAGCACGACGGCGTGCGTATAGTGGAGAAATCCCCAACCCAGAGCATCCTCCAAACAAGGGGAGTCCGCTCAAAGGAAGGAGAAAGAAGGGAGAGAGATGAGAAACTTTTCTCAAAAATTCATGATTAAAAGGGCACCCCTACCCCTCCTTATATAGGCCAAGGAGGGGGGGGCAACCTCCCCTCAACTTCCCATGTGGGACTAATCCCAAGGGGAGGGGGCGCAACAATAAGGGGGGTGGGCCCCCTCATGGCGCCATGGCCCATGGGGGAAGACTCCCTCTCCCCCTAATGGGCCCTATGAGGCCCATATGCGTTTTAATTCATTTTTAATTATATTTAATTATATTTTAATATTTAATTCAGATAATTAAATAATAAAACATATATTAAATATTATTAAATATATTTTGAACCTTTCAAAATACCCAGAACAACTTCCGGCCTTCATCGGAACAATTCCGGTCATCACCGGAACAATTCCGGTGTTTTCTCCAATTTCTCCGGTGATCCCGAATCAATCCTTACTGCGTCGAGTACCCTTAAGTGTAACACCCTACGGTCCGGGAAACAGCAGACATGATCGAGACAATTCTCATTGATCAATGACTAATCAATTGGACCTGGTTACAATCCTTGATAGCCCCTGCGCTTCCATCGAATGAACTTCAATCGCTGTTGGATCCGTTAACCGTGTGCCTGTTCCCTTTGTCCCATGGTACTTTGCTTGTCCGAGGTTTGATCATCGGTATCCAATATACCTAGTTCGTCCTCGTTCTCAACAAACAAGTTTACTCGTTCCCGTGATATTACAACTCCGTGACCTAGTCACACGTTTGCAAACTTTATGATGTAACATCACCGAGTGGGCCCAGAGTACCTATCCGTCACACGGATGGACAAATCCCGCTTTGATCTATTTGCATACTCATCAACCATCTATTTCGGAATAACCAAAATGCACCGTTATAGCCAGCATATTTCAGTCAGGCGGTGGGATACAAATCAAAGTCTCCTCATAGATGACAATTACGTATGATCATTACGGTCAAAGGATCTGGTCACTACGTTATAGTTATCGCAATGTCGAACTATGTGACTTGATCACATCGCAACACTTCTGGTGGGTGTATGTCCATCATATCATTATCCAATGATACGACTCCATTGTCAACAGACGCTTTGTCTCATGATCAGGAAACCTTGATCATCAATCGCCCAATGGACTAGTATACTAGGGTTTACTAGGGACCTGGTTGTTTGTATACCACACCTGTATTAATGTTTCCGCTTAATACAGTTCTAGCATAGTATCAAACGTATTATGAACTAATGGAATATGCTCGATAAAACATATTTTATTTGCCTCTAGGGCACATTCCCAACATCCCCTACCCCCCTCCCGCATCGTCGTCGTCAGAGGGGCCACCGGCGAAGCCGTGGTGCCCCAAGGAAGGTGGCAACGGGGCGTTCTTTCCCTTCCCTGCAGGTGGACAAGCGTGTGGCGCCCGTTTGGATGGGGGTGTGAGCCCATCTCCGGGGGGCTGTCGATGACTGCGTCTATGGGTGGACAAGGGCGGCGATTGGGGGCGTGGACGCGGCGCGGTTGGTTCAGGTGGACGACGGGAGGTCTGCTACCGGTCTGGGCCTTGCAGGGCCCAATCTGGGTTGGGCGGGCCCATGGCTGTCACGCTCGCCACAGCAGCAACGCCACCCTCTCTGCTCGTGAGCAGGTCCGCCAGGAATTACGGCGACGGTCATCGCCCCCCTCCCTACCGCAAACAGCGGCATCGCCGTTGTCGGGCCTCTCTGGCTGCGGAGGACGTGTGAGGCGCCCTGCGACAGGAGTAGCTATGCCTTGGCGCGCTCGGCTTTGCGCTTGCCATGTCCGTGGGTGGGGGGGGAGATGGAAGAAGGGTTGCGCCTTGGCGCGCCCGGCATAGCGCCGATGTACGGCTGCATGGGGATGTGGTGGACCATGATGTTGGCTATGTTGTGGGGAGTTGTGGTGGCGGCGATGTGGAATACAAGGATAGCTGTTTCAATTCGGACGATTTGGTGGAAGATGGGTGCCAACACGGATGAAAGTCTTGCCCGTCTGTCGGTGCCGGCGGCGATAGCGCCGGAGGGTGCCATTCCCCCTCCTTGGAGGCGCCGTCTAGGTGTGTGGACCTCTCCCTTGCCCCATCCCCGTTTGGTTGAGGTCTCTGGGTGAAAGCCTAGATTCGGTTGTATCGGCGTGATGGCGGCGTCCTCGACGTCGCCTCTTCCTTGGGAGCATCGCATTTTGGAGACTTGGCATGCGGTTCCTTGTTGCTTTCCTTCGGAGCTCGACGTCATCCAAGGTGGATGTTTCAGAGGCGCAATGCACGTCGTCGCCGGTGAGTCCAAGGGGGTGCCACTATCGGGATCGCCCAAATCCCTCCATCTACCTGCCACCTCTCATGCATCAAGGGTGGATGGTGCGTCGACGAGCGAACTTCGTTTGGAGCTACCGTTCTTCGGAGGTGACCGGCGTTGGTCGAGACGCGGCGATGTTTCTTCTCTTTGGACAAGTTCTGTTGCTTTGTAGTTCTGATGTTGTGGTGGCTGTCTTTGAACTAGTCGGTTGTGCTGTGTATTCTACTCTCGATGTTCGCAACGAGTTGGGACCATTGTGCTCTTTGGGTTGTGTCGTGTCTGCTCTTTTTTTGAGCATGTAAATCTCTTTTCTCTATCAATAAATCGAAACGCAAAACTTTTGCGTTTTCGTACAAAAAAAATACAAACCCTCATCACGGTGGAGGCGCGGCGGCTGGCGGGAGCGTACCAGCAAGACGGCGGCGCAGCGGCAGGCGGGAGCGCACCAACAAGACGGCGGCGCAGCGCTCGGCCGGCGGCCGCGTACAACTCCGTCCCGATGTTCAAAAGGCAGATAGGTGCCGAGTGGCGACCCTCCATAGTCCATCCACCGGAGATTGGGAGCCGCCTGAAATCGTAGAAGATACGTTTCTTTCTTTTACGACTGAACCATGGCGACCTACCACACCTGACACCTCCACCGATGGATGGATGGACAGGACAATGCATATGCATGCACGCACGCACGAACGCACGAGGGGCATTGCCAAAAGCTGGGCACGTACGTAACTGGCTCCCACACACCCCATCAACTGCCACTGCTACTGCTTTATTAACCCAACTGCCCGTGTATCTTTTGATGACCACTACTGTATCTATTTGCTTCCATCTTTTCTCTACATTATATCTAAGGGTTAGGGCGCTGCAAAAGGCGATCTCCTTTCTTTTTAGGAATGGAATGGGTGGAAAGCGGGGCTGATGATCCTTCGCTTCACATGCCCGGCAGAACGAGGGATCGCGTTCATGTGGTAATGGTATGGTAGAGAGAGAAGTCATCTGCTTCCTTCGTATCGAAATATATGATAAAAGTATCATACATGCATATTTAGGGTTGTGTTTAAACATGCATGAATTCGTTTCTCACAACATTCATCCCATGTTAGTTACAGTTGGGCATTGAGACTAACAGTAGCGGAGCTAGCCGGCAGGGACGCCCTGGGTCAATGATGTATCTATAGTGCTAATTGCTGAATTTTACACTCATTTGGTGAGTGGGCCTTTGGCCCAAAGCACTTTGTAAATTCTGAAATTCTCTTGGCCCATTCATGCATAGCAAGTGGTGGGAAGTTTAGTACCACCTCGCTAGTGGAGGGAGAGCCACACCTCTTTATAAGGTGAGCTCCACTAGCATTTGTAAGAGCTTGAGAAGAGAAATGCTACACGCGCGCTCCTCCTCCTCGTCACGACGCGCGCGCGCGCGAGCGTCGGGTTTTGGGAATGAGCCGAGCCGAGGACAAAGCTATGCGTACGCTTATATTTTTGCAGCTCAGGAAAAAAATTTAATGAGGCATTAATTGTAATTAACGGACGCGTTAATTATGCTTAATTGGTGCGCCGTTTTTCGTGGGCTCTACTCCCACGTCGGCCCGTCCCGCTGCGTCTATATAAACAGCGCAAACCCTACCTTGGCCGCACCGCCATATGGTTCTTCCTCCTCATTCCAGATCATTGCGCCGCCGCTCAAGTCTTCTCCATCCCTTCTTCCGGCGTGCACCGCAAGAAGGGACAGCAGGCCTCCGAAACTCCGCCTCTCGAGATCCTGTACGGGAGAGGGGCGATCAGGTTTTTGGGGAGCGCACTCGCGCGACTGCTGACAGCGACGACTACTTCTCCGACGACGACTTCTTCCCGGACGTCGGCAACCTCTCCATCAACGACATGGGCGACATCAACACCAACACCAGCGGCTCCACACCCGCTGCACCGTACGTGATCTGTTCTTCCGTGTTTGAGATCATGTTGCATGTCGTGTTCCTAGCAATTGCTTTAGATGTGATCTCGTTGTCTACTGTTTTAGTAGATCGCATGGCTAGTTTGATCTGTTTCATTATTGCCATGGATTGTTTGTCTATTTCGTGGATTAAATCATATGCTAAATTGCTAATATATTCAACAATCCAAAAACCTGATTATAGGCAATTTACTGCATCTGGCTTACTTGCGTCTATGAAGCCGCCGCCTTTCAAGGGGGTGCACTATAAGCGGTGGTGCACGAGAGCAGTGTACTGGCTTCAGTCCATGCAATGCTATGACGCCACCAACGGCAAGCCCGAGGGCGATCTTAATCCTGCACAGCAGGAGGCTTATGAGAAGATCGATACTCTCTTTAAGGGTGCCCTCCTTGGTATTCTTGATGATTCCATTGTGGATTCATATATGTCTTTTGATAACGGCAAGGACATGTGGGATGCGCTCGAGGCCAAGTTTGGGGCCTCGGACGCTGGCAGCGAATTGTATGTCATGGAACAATATTATGACTACAAGATGACTGATGAGCGCTCTGTTGTTCAACAAGCGCATGAGATACAGTCGCTTGCCAAAGAACTTGAGCACTTCAAGTGTGTGTTGCCGGACAAGTTTGTGGCCGGAGGCATTATTGCCAAACTTCCACATTCGTGGAACAACTTTGCTACTTCTTTAAAACACAAGAGGCAAGACTTTTGCGTTGCGAATCTCATTGGGAATCTTGATGTTGAAGAGAAGGCGAGAGCAAAGGATACACGCGCTCGAGTTCCTGAGGGTGGTTCAAGTGCCCATATGGTACATAAAAAGAACTACCAGCCCAACAAGTTCAACTTCAAGAATAAATCTGGTGGAAAAGGCAAGTTCGATAAAAAGAACAAGCCGTCACAGCCTACCAACTTCAAGAAGAATCCTAATAAGAAGAAGGGAGTGTGTCATGTTTGCGGCAGTGAAAAACATTGGGCCTCCATCTGCCCTAATCGCTATGAGGAGCGCGGAACTGAGAATGGCGGCAAGACCGCCAATGTTGTCATTGACACGGAGATGAAAGACTCTGGGTACGTCCCTACAATTCTTTCATTATGTCAGGCTCCTGATTGGTTGATTGATACTGGTGCCAATGTTCATGTCTGTGCTGACGCCTCTATGTTTTCTTCTTATCAGGTCACAGGGACTTCCCCCGTGCTGATGGGGAACGGTTTATATGCTACTGTTCGTGGGGTCGGTACGGTGGATCTGAAGTTTACTTCGGGGAAGATTGTGCGACTGAAAAACGTTCATCATGTGCCCTCCATCAATAAAAATCTCGTTAGCGGTTCGCGTTTGTGTCGAGATGGTTTTAAGTTGGTTTTTGAGTCCAATAAAGTTGTAATTTCCAAGTATGGACAATTCATTGGGAAAGGCTATGAATGCGGAGGCTTGTTTCGCCTATCTTTGTCAGATATTTGCACCAAAGTTGTTAATCAGATTTGTTATGATAATGAGTCCAATGTTTGGCATTCTCGACTCTGTCACATTAACTTTGGTAGCATGACGCGGTTAGCTAATATGAGTTTAATTCCGAAGTTTCCTACTGTCAAGGGTTCCAAGTGCCAAGTATGCGTTCAAGCTAAGCAACCTCGCAAGTCCCATAAGACTGCAGAGGCAAGAGACTTGGCACCACTGGAACTTATACATTTAGACCTCTGTGAGATGAATGGTGTGATGACAAAAGGTGGAAAGAAATATTTCATGACGTTGATTGATGACTCTACTAGATATTGTTATGTGTATCTTCTGAAATCTAAAGATGAGGCTTTAACTTACTTCAAAAACTATAAAGCTGAAGCAGAGAACCAACTTGATCGAAAGATTAAACGGCTTAGGTATGATCGTGGTGGAGAATACTTTTCCAATGAATTTGATTTGTTTTGTGCGGAACATGGTATAATACATGAGAGGACGCCTCCCTATTCACCTCAGTCAAATGGGGTGGACGAAAGAAAGAACCGAACTCTAACTGATTTGGTTAACGCCATGTTAGATACTTTGGGTCTCTCCAAGGCATGGTGGGGGGAGGCGCTAATGACTGCATGTCATGTCCTAAACCGAGTTCCCACAAAGACAAAAACGGTTACCCCATTTGAGGAATGGGAAAGGAAAAGGCTGAAACTCTCTTACCTACGTACTTGGGGTTGTTTGGCAAAGGTCAATATACCGATCCCCAAGAAGCGCAAGCTTGGACCAAAAACCGTAGATTGTGTTCTGTTGGGTTATGCTTTTCATAGCATTGGCTATAGATTTTTGATAGTAAAATCTGAGGTATCCGACATGCGTGTTGGTACAATTATGGAGTCGAATGATGCGACTTTCTTTGAGGATATATTTCCTATGAAGGATATGCCTACCTCATCAAACCAGGAGATTCCTACTTTATCTGGTCAGGATTTAACTGAGATTCCTGAGACCACCATTTCGATAGAACACGTTGAGAATCCTGAGGAGGATGACAATGAAACTCCTGTAAGGAGCAAGAGACAGAGGACTGCAAAGTCCTTTGGTGATGATTTCGTTGTGTACCTCGTGGATGACACACCCAGCACTATTTCAGAAGCCTATGCATCTCTTGATGCTGACTACTGGAAGGAAGCTGTTCGTTGCGAGATGGATTCCATCTTGGCTAACGGAACTTGGGAAATTACTGAACGTCCTTATGGGTGCAAACCTGTAGGATGTAAGTGGGTGTTCAAGAAAAAGCTTAGGCCTGATAGTACTATTGAGAAGTACAAAGCAAGGCTTGTGGCCAAGGGCTATACTCAAAAGAAGGCGAAGACTTCTTCGATACTTACTCACCAGTGGCCAGATTGACCACTATACGGGTGCTACTTTCATTGGCTGCCTCGCACGGTCTCCTCGTTCATCAAATGAACGTTAAGACAGCTTTCCTCAATGGAGAGTTGGACGAGGAAATTTACATGGAGCAGCCAGATGGTTTTGTAGTACCTGGTCAAGAGGGTAAGGTGTGTAAGTTATTGAAGTCGTTGTATGGCCTTAAGCAAGCTCCTAAGCAGTGGCACGAAAAGTTTGAAAGGACTTTAACTGCTGAAGGCTTTGTTGTAAACGAGGCCGAAAAGTGTGTGTACTATCGCCATGGTGGGGGCGAGGGAGTCATTCTTTGTCTATATGTCGACGACATATTGATTTTTGGGACCAACCTCAATTTAATCAAGGAGGTCAAGGATTTCTTATCTCGCTGTTTTGAGATGAAAGATCTGGGGGTAGCTGATGTTATCTTGAACATCAAGCTACTAAGAGATGATAATGGTGGGATTACTCTGCTTCAGTCTCACTATGTGGAAAAGGTCTTAAGTCGTTTTGGGTATAGCGACTGTAAGCCCTCTCCAATACCATATGATCCTAGCGTGCTACTTCGTAAGAATAAACAGATTGCTAGAGATCAACTGAGATACTTGTCGTGGTGACACCTAGGGTATACCCTCATGAACCTTATATCAGGGGGTATCCCTAATATAACCACCTCTTAGAAAATATCTATAAAATAAAACGTAATCAAAAACCCTCTTTCTCTCTCTTTCCATCCGAGTAAGAAGCTACTCGGATAAGGTCAGATTCTTCCGAGTAGTTAGTTTATTCGGATAACACTACTACAAGAACAACCTTACTCGGACAAGACCTCTTCAAGTAAGATGTTACTCGGAAGCAAAGCACTACCGTCCGAGTAAGTCGGTTACTCGGGAGAAAGAAAAGCCGAGCTGCACGATACGCGGACAAGAAGAGGAAGAGCCAGAGTCACGAGACATTAAATCCATATGCGTTACCCCTACTTAAATGACTGTAATGGAGGGACGTTTCTCATTGTAATAATAGCCATCATTAACTCTGTAATTAAAACCCATTATTGGGCAGCAAAGGGACAGGGCGCACTCTATATAAGCCCATCCTTTTCACCATAGAAGGGATATCGACACTTTTGAGCAAGAACAACCCAGTTCACCTGGGACAGGATTAAGGTTGTTATCTCCAAGGAGAGGCCTAACCTGTATAACCTTTTCTTGTGTCACCATCTTTGCGTACAGATCACCACAGCTCCATCACTACCCCTATATCTATTGTTAGGTCTATAACTACAACAATTGGCGCCCACCGTGGGGCTGAGCTGATCAGCAACCGTAAAGATGGGTTTCTTTTCGTCTTCCTCGTCGACCCGCGGTCCCCAACTCATCCACGGCGAGAGTTTTCTCTTTGGATCGTTAGCCTTCGTGGCCGACGACTCCGCTTGGCTGGCAGATGCGCCGCTCCAGGCGCAGCTGCTGCCCTCAAGGGGCAGCGTACACTTTCGAGCCGACACATCGGGGGATCTTCGCCTTCAGTTACCAGTCCGTCCTCAGACCCAGGCTCCATTGCCTATTCACCATAAGAAGAAGAGGTCAGGACTCCCGCGCGTTCCTTATCGAAAAAAGCCCCGCCCGATCCAGCAGGTGGTAGTCATCGATTCTGTGTAGTCAGCTCAGTAGGCCATCAGCGAGCTGATTGCAAAGGAAACTGCATCACTCTTGCACATCTTCAACTCCGGTGACGATGAAGACCTTTTGATGTCTGACCCGGAGCCAGAGGTCGAACAAGAAGGGAGCAACGGTTATCCTGTCACCATGGCAGAAGTTTGTATGGCCGGGACTCCACCACCTCAGGGGTCACCAACCAGAGAGGGCGGAGATCGGACTAACGAGGCGGCTCGGGGCAATGAAGAGATACCACTCAGAGGAGGACGTCGACGAACATCTGCTTTCAGGCGTCTAGAGCTCGGAGGTTCCAGTCGACGGCCCCTTACTCGGGAAGAACAAGCAACGGCAGAAGCAGCAGAGCAGATGTTGCAAACCCCCATAGACACCTCAACTCCAGAAGGGCAACACTTAGAGGCAGCCAGGCTAACCAATTTAGCTGAGCGGCAGCGTCTAACCGAACTACAGAATACATTGGAACATCAGGCTTGGGAGGTGGCTCGCCTCAAGCAGAGTAGAACCAGTCGTCAACTGAGGGGAAATGGCGAAAATCGATCTTTCCGAGCTCTGGATACCCCAATGGAAAATCTAATAGCAGCTACTCGGATTGCAAATTCCTTGCAGCCGAGTGGTTCAGCAGCTGAAGGAATAGAGCTCTTAGCATTCCTTTTACAAAAAGCAGTGGAGCAGAATGCTGAAGTCAGTCAATCACTACAGCGGGTTCACTCTCAACCTCCCCTCACGGGCACCTCTCAGTCTGTTTATACTCCCCGAAGAAACAGAAATCATTCACCTCGGAATAAGGGGGATCTTCATGATGATTACCGCCATGAACAGTTCCGGAATCCAGAGTTTCGAAGAGGTGATGAGTATACAGCTCGGAGGAGAGACGAAGACTACGCAGCTCGGAGGAGGGACCAAGAGCGGCGCCGAGTGGATCATCAAGAAGAAAGATACCGAGATATTGCAGATGATGCTCGAAGTCATTTAGTACAAAATTGAGTAGATCGTGCCAGGGCGTATCGACAAGACCAAGTTAGTTATCCGATGGCTACAGGCCCCGTCTGTTTTAGCGAGAGAATCCGATCAACCCCGATTCCCCCTCGCTTCAGGATAGCGCAAGGAGTAGAGAAGTACCAGGGTGATGCTAAGCCGCAGACATGGTTAGATGAATACAGAATAGCAGTCCAGATAGGAGGAGGTGGAGATGAGATAGCCATGACGCACCTTCCCCTGATGCTGGAAGGTTCAGCTCGGACATGGCTAAACCAGCTTCCACCAAACATCATCTGGGTATGGGAAGATCTAGTCAGAGTTTTCGTCAAGAATTTTGAAGGAACCTACAAGAGACCTGGAGGGCTGACTGAATTGCAGTTATGTACTCAAGGTCACAATGAACCCACTCGGGAATATATTCAGAGATGGATCACACTCCACAACTCGGTAGAAGGAGTCTCCGAGTTCCAAGCAATTCATGCCTTTAAGCAAGGTGTCAAGTATAAGGAGTTAAGCTTGAAGCTCGCAAGGTCCCCTGATGTCACTTCACTTGGCAGATTGATGGAAATCGCAAAGAAATATGCTAATGGGGAAGAGGAAATTCGGCAGAAGTCCCAGCAGTATCAAAGCGGTAACAACTCGGCCACCAACCCCAAGCAAAAGAATGGAGGGGGAGGTAGTAAAAGAAAGGCAGAAGGGGCACCAACAGACGCCGAATTGGTAGCGGCCGCAAATGCAGCAGGGATCCATAGCAAAAATCAGTCGAGGAAGGAGTGGCAGCCTCGTCAGAAAAGGCCTTCAAATGATGATGATATCCTAAATCAGCCTTGTCCTATTCATACCACCCAAGATGCTGAAGGAAAGACGGTTTTCCCGAAGCATACCGCTAGGCAATGCTGACTAATCAAGAGAGCTGCGCAAAATGCAAAGACCGGGTCACAGCAGGACAAGGGAAAGAAAAAGGAAGGAAGTCCAGATCTGGACAGTGAAGGTTTTCCTCGGGAAGACAGAGTTTTGGTCATTTTTGCAGGCCGAGAATCGAAGAGAATTGAAAAATTGAGGTTCAGAGAAGTTAACACTGCTGCTCCTGCCGTTCCGAGTTATATGAAGTGGACAAATGTTCCGATTATGTTTGATCAATCGGACCATCCCCCTCATATCCCTCACCCTGGAAGACACGCTTTGATAGTTGACCCATTGGTGGAAACAGGAAATGACAATTTTAGGCTGAGGAATGTCTTGATGGATGGAGGCAGTGGCATAAATATTTTATATGATAGTACCCTAAAAGGCATGAACATCCCGATGTCTAAACTCAGTAACAGTTACTTGGAATTTCATGGGATCATCCCGGGAAAGAAAGCACATTCGCTAGGAATGATTACTCTGAATGTAGTCTTCGGTACACCTGATAATTTTCGGAAGGAAAAGATTACCTCCGAAGTAGTCGACTTTCCGAGTGCTTATCACGCGCTACTCGGATGGCCCGCTTATGCAAAATTTATGGCAATTCCTTGCTATGTTTATTTGAAGTTAAAGATGCCAGGCCCTAGTGGTGTGATCACCGTATCCGGAGATTATAAACAAGCAGAAGAGTTGCTGCAGAAAGGATCATTAATAGCCGACCAGCAAATGGCAGAAGTTGAGTTGGCCGAGTTGAAGAAGACAGTCGACACGTCTGAGTTGTTGCAACCCAAGAAATCATCTTCGTTTGAGTCGGCAGGAGAAACCAAAAAAGTGTGGATCCATCCTGATGATGAGGACAAGTTCACTAACATCACCACTGATCTGAATCCTAAATAGGAATTTGAGCTCATCAACTTCCTCCGTGAGAATTGGGACATCTTTGCGTGGAAGCCATCTGACATGCCCGGAGTCCCAAGGGAGTTGGCTGAGCACAAATTGCGGGTTGACCCGAAGGCAAGACCAGTAAAAGAATCCCTTAGACGTTTTTCTTCAGAAAAGAGAAAAGCCATCGGACAGGAAATAGCAAGATTGCTAGCAGCTGGATTCATTAAGGAAATCTTCCACTCAGAGTGGTTAGCAAATCCTGTGATGGTTCCAAAGAAAGATAAATCTTGGAGAAGTTGATTTCCGTCATCTCAACAAAGTTTGTCCAAAAGATCACTTCCCTCTTCCTCGCATTGATCAGATTGTGGATTCCACATCTGGGTGTGAAAGACTGTGTTTCCTCGATGCATACTCGGGTTATCATCAAATCCGATTATATGAACGAGATGAAATATTAACCGCATTTATAACTCCTTTTGGCTGTTTCTGCTATGTCACCATGCCATTCGGACTTAAAAATGCGGGGGCTACATATCAGCGCATGATGCAGAATTGTTTGATCTGGCAGATAGGCAGAAATGTCGAAGTAGATGTTGATGACATTGTGATTAAGACAGCTGAGGGAAGTAACTTACTGGCCGAACTGGCTGAAACCTTTCAGAGTCTTCGATCTTATAACATCAAATTAAATCCAGAAAAATGTGTATTTGGTGTTCCAGCCGGAAAGTTACTCGGATTCATGGTTTCTGAAAGAGGAATTGAAGCCAACCCAGAGAAGATAGCAGCAATCCAGAACATGAAGCCGCCTCAAAAGCTCCGAGATGTCCAAAATCTAACAGGGTGTCTCGCAGCACTCAGTCGATTCATTTCCCGACTCGGAGAAAAGGCACACCCCCTCTATCAGTTAATGAAAAAGTCGTCAAACTTCAAGTGGACTGAAGAATCCCAGGAGGCCTTTGAAGAATTGAAAAAGCAGATATCAACTCGGCCGGTTCTCGCAGCACCGAAAGAAAAGGAGCCACTCTTATTATACATTGCAGCCACAAGCCAAGTCGTCAGCGTAGCTATAGTGGTGGAAAGAGAAGAGGAAGGAAAAACACAGAAGATTCAAAGGCCTGTATATTTCATCTCCGAGGTCCTCACACCATCCAAGCAACGATATCCTCACTACCAGAAGCTGGCAATGGGAATTCACTTGGCATCTCAAAAGTTGGCTCACTACTTTCAAGACCACTCGGTTACAGTAGTATCAGAAGATCCTTCGGCCGAGATCATGAATAACAGATACGCTACGGGCAGAATTGCAAAATGGGGATTAGACCTTTTACCATACGATATCCATTATCAACCCAAGAAGGCAATCAAGTCACAGGCTTTGGTAGATTTTTTGGCCGAATGGATAGAAGCACAGAGCATCCCACAACCAATCCCTGAGCACTGGACTATGTTTTTTGATGGGTCAAAGATGTTAAATGGGGCGGGAGCAGGAGTAGTGCTGGTTTCCCCAAGAAAGGACGAAATGAGATACGTCCTTCAAATCCATTTCCCAGCAACAAACAACGAAGCCGAGTATGAGGCCCTTTTGTACGGATTACGAATGGCCATTTCACTCGGAATCAGAAGGTTGATGATTTTTGGAGACTCCGACCTGGTGATCAATCAGGTCATGAAAGAATGGGATATAAGGAGCCCAGCAATGACAACTTACTGTGTAGCAGTCAGAAAACTGGAGAAAATATTTGATGGGCTGGAGCTCCATCATATCCCAAGGACACAAAATCAAGCAGCGGATGACTTAGCCAAGCTAGGATCAACTCGGGGACAAATTCCCCCAGGAGTTTATCTGGAACACATACACGCCCCAACTGTGAAGGAAGACCCTTACTCGGAAGCCGATCCAAGCATGCTGCCAGATGAGAACATTCCGGACAAAGAAGATATTCCTGCAGTTTTGGATCTTGTTTTTGACACAGAGGTAATCCCTCCCGAGTGGTCCTTTCCCATTCTGAGATACTTGCAAAAGCAAGAGCTGCCAGATGACGAAGTAGAAGCCAAGAAAGTAGTGCAAAAAGCAAAATCGTACTCAGTGATCAACAATGAGCTGTACAGAAACAGTGTCACAAAGGTCCCCCAGCGGTGCATATCGGAAGAAGAAGGTCGACTCATCTTACAAGACATACATTCCGGCGAATGCGGTCACCATGCGTCAAGTCGGACACTAGTGGCCAAGGTTTTCCGAGCAGGATTCTTCTGGCCCAACGCTTTAAGAGATGCCAAGAACATTGTTGATCACTGCAGAGGCTGTCAGTTTTACGCGAATCAGCCACACAAGCCAGCATCCGAGTTGAAGACAATACCTTTAGCATGGCCTTTTGCTACATGGGGATTGGACATGATAGGGCCACTCAGGACATGCACCTCAGGATTCACACATATCCTAGTAGGTGTGGACAAATTCACAAAATGGATAGAGGCAAAACCAATAAAAATCTTAGAATCATCCGCCGCAGTTAGCTTCATCCAGGGCATTGTACACCGTTTCGGCGTTCCCCATGATATCATCACCGACAACGGGTCGAATTTCAAGTCAGCCGAGTTCAAGCAGTTTTGCTGGAATATGGGTACCAGAGTAAACTTTGCCTCAGTGGCACACCCTCAATCCAATGGCCAGGTAGAGCGAGCAAATGGGTTGATTTTGAAAGGAATCAAACGACGACTTATGCGGGAACTAAAGGAAGCAGCAAGAGCCTGGGTTGAAGAACTACCCTCAGTTTTATGGGGATTGAGAACGACTCCAAACCGGTCCACTCGGGCAACTCCCTTTTTCCTGGTGTATGGTTCAGAAGCTGTCCTGCCGAGTGACCTGAAGCACAATGCTCCTCGAATAACTCAGTATACTGAAGAAGAAGCCGAGACAGCTCGACAAGATGGCATTGACCTTTTAGAAGAAGAGAGGAACTTAGCCCTAATGCGCTCGGCATTTTATCAACAAGACCTTCGACGATATCACGAGCGTCATATCCGAGCTCGCTCCTTTCAGGAAGGTGACATGGTTTTGCGTATCAAGAAAACGTCTGATCACAAGCTAGCCCCTCCCTGGGAAGGTCCTTACATTGTAATCCGAGTCTTAGGTAATGGAGCCTATCGGCTATAGGATGTAACGAATAATAAAGAAGAGCCACATGCATGGAATGCCCAAATGTTGCAGCGCTTCTATGCATGAGATGCTTGTCAATTGGTTTAATAAAGAGATTCTGCCTTCATCAATTGCAATTTTAATTCAAGCTTTCGTCCGAGTTGTACTAAATCCATCGAAAACCCGAGAAGAAGGAGAAAACGAGGATTTCAGAAACATAGTTCTACATCCTTGCAGATAACTGGTTATAGCAAGTTACCCAACAAGTTTTTCTGAAACATGGGGGCTACTTGATACGTCCCAAACGTATCTATAATTTCTGCTTGCTCCATGCATGTTTTGTGTGACTTTGCCATGTTTTGGTTGAACTTTATTACACTTTTAAACCAATTTGGACTAACCTACTAACTCAGTGCACCCAGTTGCCAGCTTCTGGTTTTCTGCTGTTTTTGTTTTTCAGGTTTTCCGGCTGATTAAAGTGCCCAAAAAATTCCGCAAAAATTATATTAAAAATCAGCGGGAGGAAGCTTCCGGAATAACCAAGGGAGAGAGCCGGGACAACCACCAGGGAGCCAGAAGGGTCCCTGGCGCGGCCCCAACCCTAGGGCATGCCAGGCACCCTCCTGGCTGCCCTGGGTGGCCCCTCGACGCCCCCCTTCGCCTATATAACCCCCTCGGGGTAGAAACCCCTAAAGAAGAACTCTTTTTCGCGGAAACCTCTCTATTCCGCCGCCGCCGCCGTTTTCAGATCGGGGCTGCCAGGAGAAGCTGCCCCGGCACCCGGCCGGAAGGAGATCACCCCTCCGGGAGACCATCCATAGCCATGGACGCCTCCCGTATGTACCGTGAGTAGTCCCCCTTGGACCATGGGTCCATGATCAGTAGCTATGTGATGTCCTCTCCCTCTTTTGTTCTTCCACTTTCGAGACCTCGTGAGCTGCCTCACATGATCGAGGCACCTATGTAATTTTCTGTTGTTGCTATGCTGAGTTTGTTGGGATCTGATGGATTATGAGACTATGTTCAGATTTTGATGAGTAATATATTTGGTTTGCCCTTTTATATTTTGTTCTTGAGTAAATTCTTGCATGTTCTCCGTTGCAGTATTTGCTTGCAACTCCAAGAGAGAGCGTTATGCTCGATTGTGGGTTCAGCCCCCTGATGTCTAGCTTGAGTGACAGAAACATGAGACTAGGGGATGTGTTGTTGCCACCAGGGATAAAACAACGGTGATTGTGCCTATTGGTGCAAGAATTGTTTACTTTACGCAAAGTTCTTTTAATGCAGTTGTCTGTTGCTTTGAGTTTACACTTTGGGTGGGATTCGCAACTTAATACCAGCGAGATGTTCTGGATAGATATCTCAAGGTGGATGATTCGTAGTAGATGCAGATGGATTTCGGTCTACTTACCTTGGCGTACTGCCCATTGCTTTTGAGCCCTTCCTTTCTTTGCAGCATAGTTAGCATTGAGGTGCCTTCATAATCCTGTCAATTGCCCAACTGTGATTTGTTTACCTCGCTAGCATTTTTATCGTCTTTTGGGAGAGAGACATCACTAGTGAAAATCACGGGACTCCGGTCCATCTTCATACCATTGTTCACACCCACTATTTATCTTTCTGTTTTTACTTTTAGTAGTACCTTTTTATCTCTTGCGTTTGATCCTTTGTAAACGACAAGGCCGGAGGAATTGACAACTCCTCTGAACTCGTTGGGAGCAAAGTTATTTGTTTTGTGCAGGTCCACGACAACTCCACGCATCAGAATAATTTCTGGCACCGATGCCACCTATCGTACTTATCGTTGAGTCCTACTGGAGACAAACCTTGGTATCTTTACTGAGGGAAATTACCGCTACGCTGCATCTCAACCTTCCACTTGGGGTAACCAACGAGGGGCGAGAAGCCATCAAGCTAATTTCTGGCGCCGTTGCCGGGGACTCAAAGGAAGTACAAATACGCGAGTCCTGATAACCGCCAATTTCTGGCGCCGTTGTCGGACTCCTGTATCAAAAATAGGGGAGTTACACGCTATCTTTTACCTTTGCTTTTTAGTCTTGTTAGTTTACCTTTCAGTTTTTACTTTTGTGTCCCTAATCAAAAATACCAAAAATACCTGCTGCTACTATGGGTTCCAATGAAAACACTAAGTTGTGTGACTTCACCAGTCACAACAACAGTGACTTTATCTGCACTCCTATTGCTCCACCTGCCACTTCAGCACCTTCTTATGAGATTAAAACTGCTTTGCTTAACCTTGTCATGAAAGATCAATTTTCAGGAGCAGGAGAAGATGCTGCTTTGCACCTAAACAACTTTAGCGAGCTCTGCGACATGCAGAAATACAAGGAGGTGGACGGAGACATCGTCAAGCTGAAGCTTTTCCCTTTCTCCTTGAGAGGGAGAGCCAAGGAGTGGCTACAGTCTCTACCCAAGAATAGTATTGATTCTTGGAGTAAATGCAAGGATGCTTTTATAGGGAAGTATTATCCCCCTGCTAAAATTATTCAATTGCGGAGTAACATTATGAATTTCAGGCAATTGGATAACGAACACGTTGCCCAGGCTTGGGAACGTATGAAGACGCTCGTCAAGAACTGCCCTACACATGGACTGACTACCTGGATGGTTATCCAGACTTTTTATACAGGCTTGAACTTCACCTCGCGGAACCTGTTGGATTCGGCCGCGGGAGGTACCTTTATGTCAACCACACTTGGTGCTGCTACAAAACTACTAGATGAGATGATGCTAAATTATTCACAATGGCACACCGAGAGAGCTCCAACTGGTAAGAAGGTAAACTCTGGCGAGGAGATTTCCTCTTTAAATGAAAAGGTTGACCTTATCATGTCTCTACTTACCAAGAAACCCTCTATTGATCCTCAAGATGTTCCTTTAAATTCTTTGGTTTCTCAGGAGCAAGTAGATGTAAATTTTGTCTCTAGGAACAACTTCAACAATAATGCTTATAGGAGTAACTTTGGTAGCAACAATCCTAGGCCTTTCCCATCCAACAACTATGGGAACAACACTTATCCTACCACTAGAAACTCCACTTCAGAACTAGAGACTATGCTCAAAGACTTTATCACTACCCAGAAGGCCTTCAACAAGAGTGTGGAAGAAAAATTAGATAAACTAGATATCCTCTCTTCGAAGGTAGACAATATAGCCCACGACGTAGAGATGCTGAAGATTAGAACCTCTCCCCCTGAGGAGAGGCAGGTCACTCCTATGAATGCCATCCAGGTCCAAATTAATGAAAACATTAGGATGTTGGGAAAACTTAAAGAGAGATGGGCTAGAGAGAAGGAGGAAGAAGATAGAATTAAGAGCCTTCCTACCTACCACACAGTAGCCACTATCCAAGTAGTTGAGGAGATCCAAACTGCTAGCACCCATCTGTCAGAACCCTCTGTTAGGTAATGTGCTAGGGTTAACCAGTACTCCTGCATCATGTTAAAATTTCAAAAGAAATCTTTGAAATCAAATTCAAAAGCAAAATGGGAGAAGAAACCCCCCAGATGAATTAATTCAAAAGGCCAGATAAAAATCTTCTCCAAAAATTCATGTTAGATTTTTGAAAAGTCTTATAAATGAGTGTGATCACATATCAAGTGATGTGGGACCCACCCCATGCTCATAGATTTTTCAAATATTCAAACAGTGCCTTGGATTTAATGAAAAACCCCTATTTGAGTTAAGATTCAAATTATTTGAATTTTAAAAATGTTGAAACTTTATAAGTGGCTAGTCTATATTGTTATGAAGCCATATAAAAATTTTCAGCATTTAATAAAATGGCTTGCTATTTTTTTTAGCTAGCCTAACCAAATGTCAGAAGAAAACAGAAAAAGGAAATAAGAAAAGGAAGCAGAGGAGTTACCTGTCGCCCCAGGCGAAGCCCAGCCGGCCCAGCCCACTCCGAGCCGCCTTGTCTTCTTCCTCAGGCAGCCAGGCAGCTGCGTGCCCGGCATGCCGAGGCCGCCGACGTGCCTGGCCACCTCCTGCTTCCTCCCGTCCACGTAGTCGCGCCTGGAGACGCCCAGAGCCTTCCCCGCTCCATTCCCCCCTCTCCACGAGCTCCCTCCCCGTCTCTCTCGCCCATTCCGCCGACGTCCGTGAAGCTCGCCGGAGCACCGTCAAGCCCCCGCGTAGCCATTGACGCCGAGGAGCCCACCCAAGATGTCCAACGTGCTTGCCTTCCTCGTCTTCGTCGACTAGCAGAAGCAGGAGCTCCAATTTGGACTAGGAGTGACGCCAGGTTCATCGGATCGCCGCCGGCCGCCGGAGCTCGAGTTGATCGATTCGCCGCCGCCGTAACTTCCCCGCCTCCGACGCCTTCTCCAACGTGTTCACCAGCGTCTGGTGAGCTTTTCCCCTCAAACCACGACCCTGCTCGACTCCTCTAGCTCATTCCGCCATGAGGGCCGAAGCTCCTCGCCGTCGGGAGCCATGGCGACGACCACCTGTTACGCCATCGAACTCGTCTTTTTGTCCGTCGTCTTCGCCGTGACCTCACGCATCGAACGAGCTAAAGCTTGTTGGATTTGGAGCACTGTGGTGACGTTTGCCTCTTCCCCGTGTCTCTGTTGCCACCGGCGAGGTCACCGTCGTCGCTGTGGTCATCGTCTTGGACACCCGCGTACACCAGGTGACGTGCGAGCGCATGGTCTACGTCCCTGTGGTCTCGGCGTAGCGAATGGTGGCCAGGAGAGGGAGAACGTAGAGCGCCGCAGCGTCTGTGACGCCGGCGTTTAGCCGCCGGCAGCCCCGCCAACGTGGTCGTGCTTAGGGACTTAACCCCACCTGGGTTAAGTGACCCTAGGTCACTGCCAAGTGGGCCCAGTACCTTAATTAAGCCACTGGTTAATTAAACCAGCAGGGATTAGCCACCTGAGACACTGACACCCTGGACCCACATGTCAGCCCCCACCCCTGACGCCAGCATGAAGTCAGCATGACGCAGTAATTCAATTCCAGAAATTAAATTGAATTAAAGAAATTCCAGAAAATCCAAAAAATAGCCCAAACTTTGGAAATTCATAGAAAATTCATATTAACTCCAAATTGGACAAATAATTTATGAAAAATGATCAGGAGAAAATAACCTATCCAAATATCCAACTTTCAACTTTGTTTGAGTTGATTTTAAAATGGGACCAGTAGCATATGTCATTTGATTTATTTGGAATTAATTCAAATTCAATTCAAATGATTTTGCAACTTGAACCATGGAATTATACTATGTTTCAACCACACTTCAGAGGCATATCATACACATTTCCAAAAGGTTCAAAATGATCAAACAATGTCACATGTAACTTGGTTAAGTTTGAATTCAAATTGGAGTTTGAATTTGCAATTCAATTTGCAATATACTCCATTTAAATGGAATTGCTTCACACATCAAAACATATACATCAAGTTTCAACCTTCCATCATGTGATTGTGCATTGTATTTACTTTGCTACCTTGTTTGTTGTTTGTCGAGTAGAGGTGGAACCGGAACAGGAGGCTGCCCCTTCGTTGAAGACCCCGAACCCGAACCTCGTCAGCAAGGCAAGCAAACCACCATTGATCATGTCGATAAAATCCCAATTCCCTCTCATGTCTCGCTTATGCATTGTTTAGGATGATTACCATGCTACGTTTCTACCGCATAGATGAACCCATTCCTTTGCATGACCTATCATTTGTCACAGTAGTAGGCAAAACCACAATCCTAGCAAATGTAGGAGTTGATTGATATCATGTGGCCCATGCAATTGTTACTGCTTATTGCATGCTTAGTATGATACTATGATGTTACTGTTATGTGAGTCGGGATGGTAGTGATCATGATGATGATGGTAGAAAAGTGTTGGTGAATCGACCCTAATACAAGGTGAACGATGAGAGGTTGTGTAGGAGTACACGGTGGGTTGTCTCGTTGAACACCGCCCTAAGTCCGAGTTCTTGTGTGGTGATCCAAGATGAAGAGTACAACCACACATTGGGCTCACTGACCCCTCTCAACTTACTAACTCGTCCCCTTCGATGTCCAGATGTCACAATAGTTCGGAGTTCTGGTAGGCTTGTGGCCTGGATGCTAAGTGAGAGAACGGCTCATCCGAGACCGGCTTATGCACCACGCACGCATCACTTGGGTCCACTTCGGTAAACCGGCCGGGTTCACGATAGTGGTAGCCAACCCAAGTAGGCGGCTTTCTCGGACTAGATCGGCTATGAGGTAACAGTTGTGGTGAGCATCCTCGCTGGCACCCCTTGAATGGTGTCGAGATCAAAGGCGGTAAATGATGATCATGTGTGTATAGCGGTACACCCCTGCAGGGTTAACAAAACTATTCAAATAGCCGCGTCCGCGGTTATGGACTTCTTGGAAAGCTTAGCTTGATTATTAGATAACTTGAACTGGATACTTCTAAAACACACCAAGATAAGTGTGAGTGCTATGGCATGCTTTCTCGTGGGAAAGTCGAGGAAGGCACCATGGTGGTGTAATTGGTTGGAGAAAGTAGTGGACTCGTGTACGCTTCTTACCTCAAGTCTGGTACTCGTAGTTCAGGACTAGCCAAGTCAAAGCTGGCACTTCTGCAAGTGAAACCCCACCTCCCTTTACCTTGATACATATGCATAAGTAGTATAGCTCCTATGTAAGTCTTGCTGAGTACGACTTTGTACTCACGTTTGCTTAATCTATGTTTTAGATGAACCCACTGACCCCGAAGGTGGCTTCTTCATCGAGCTGGACGACTGAAGATCAAGCTAGTCTAGTCCCAGTCAGACGACTGGTTCCCTCGTGGAGGGCTTGTGTTTAAATAAGGCTTCTTAATCCATTTGTTAAATTTGTCTGTACTCAGACATAATTTGCTTCCGCTTGTGTTGTAATGTTGGATCACATGTTTGTGGTCTCTGTTTGCACTCTATAAGAGTTATCAATAAAGATGTATACTTTGTAGAGAATTGCAATGATACCTACTGTTCATACAAGGCATGTGTGCTGCGTGTATGTTTATAACATGCATGTCTTTGTATGGGTTTTCGAGACCTTAGTTGTGATCTGGCTGGCGGTCTTTCATACACCAAGTGGCCCTTAGATGTGCGCAGCTTGGGGCATCGCGATGCGATTGTTGGAGACTCCGTCTCGTGCACACTTTGTGGTATGATCGAGCCCGCCCTAGCCCCCGACTAAGTGATCGGGCTGGAGTAAGTCTATGTAAGATTTATGAGATAGTCGATAGTATGGTTGAGGCGACTTGTCTTTGAATATGGGAGATCACCACCCATATCATTAGACTTGTGTGCGGATGATGAGGACCCATCTCAGTTGATCATCCGGCCTGGATGGGATGCCCCTCACGTACGATGCTCTCCGAGAATGTTCTGTGCTTGGCCTTGTCTGCTTAGACAATTGGGTACGGTTCTCGGCTCTCCATATGACTATGTCTTAACTGTACTTGCATACGCTAACCCCGGGTCCCGACACCATCACACCCCTAGTCCCACAGGACCTATCAATGGTGATGCTACACCCTCAACCATAGAAGAGGAAACCTCTATGAACATAGAGGCTTTCAAACAAGTGAGCTTAAATGATATCACTACTTCCCTTATAGATAGTAGTGAACTAGACTTTGATAACTGCACTTTACCAGAAGTTATTGGTTTCCTACACAAGATGTCTAGATACCCCCACACTAGCACACTAAATCTTTCCTTCACGGAGCATATCACCAATGCTCTAATTAAAGTTAGGGAGGAGAAGCTTAGGCTAGAAGCCTCCATACCTAGGAATCTAGAAGATGGTTGGGATCCTATGATTAAAATTAAATTGAATAACTTCTCTTGTTTTGCTCTTTGTGATGTTGGAGCAAGTACCTCTGTTATGCCCAAAAGAATGTATGATATGCTTGATTTGAAACCTTTTGATCCCTGTTCTTTTGATGTTCGTCTTGTTGATTCTTCCGTAAAGAAGCCTTTGGGGAAGATCGACGATGTTCTTATCATTGTCAATGACAATTATGTTCCCGTTGATTTCACTATTATGGACATTGAGTGTGAGCCCTCTTGTCCAATTATTTTGGGACGTCCTTTTCTTCGCACAGTTGGTGCCATCATTGACATGAAAGAGGGAACTATCAAGTTCCAATTCCCTCTCAAGAAAGGGATGGAACATTTCCCTAGGAAAAAGATAAAGTTACCTTTTGAGTCCGTCACACGGGCTAGTTATTCTCTTGAAAAAACTTGATCTTCTGCTTTAAGCCTAGCTAATGGCTCTAAAGAAGCGCTTTCGGGAGGCAGCCCGCAACGAATTTAGGTTTTTCTTTTTGCTTTTGTTCTGTTCTTAGTAGTCTTGATGATTGTTACTACTGTAGCAACATCATTGTATCTTTATTTTTCAAGCTTTGTGCCAAGTTTAGCCTCAGAGTGCTTGAAAGTTCAAAAGTTGGAGCTTGCTGTCCAGAAACAGATTCTGTCTTCTTGACGGGAAAATTCGCGATAAATCACCAGATCATCTTTTTGATCTGAAATTTTTTGACAGCATGCTCCATACAATTGGCTTACTAGCCCCTGTTCAAAGTTTTTTGATTTGAGTTGCAGAAGTACCTCGAAAAAATTCCCCTTTCTCTGCTGTTCTGTTTTTCTCAGCTTCTGCCCCAGTTTTTCTTTTTGCAGTTTTGCAATCCTTAAGCTTGCTTTTTCTTTGCAAACTTTTTTGGGCAGGCAAGAGAAACAGTAGCTCTTCCTGGAAATATTTATTTACAGTAGAGGAAAATTATTTTATTAGGGTACTAACCTCTCTAATCAGCCTACAATGAGTTATGTATGAAGGGAGTTTTCAAGTGCGCGATGGAAGGTGATGAAAGAAGATCCAGGAGTGTCAAGCGCTCAAGCTTGGGGATGCCCAAGTGCACCCCCAATAAATATTCAAGGAGACTCAAGCGTCTAAGCTTGGGGATGCCCCCGGTGCATCCCCTTCTTCATCAACAATCATCGGTCTGTCTTTCGTTGCACTATATTTTTATCACTTCATGCGTTATGTGCTTTGCTTGGAGCGTCTCGCTCTTTACTTTTCTAGGTTTGTTTTGCTTTCTTTGCTGTAGTAACAAGTTAGACCCCAACTTACTCTTTTGTGTGGGAGAGAAACACGCTCCACTTGAACTAGAACTCCTCATAGGATTTGCATGCTTATTTCTTTTAGCTGTGAGTTGTTCTTTTTCTTTTCTTAGCTGCTGGTCTGTTTAGCTGTAGTGCTTTAGTTTTTCTAGAGCTTTTCTTTTCAGGTTGAACTTTCTATAGGTTGCATGTTTTATCTTGTTAGAGAGTTTGCCTGTTGCACTGAGTTCTGTGTCTTGACTAGAAAGTAGGTAGTTAAAGTTGCTTTTCTCTTTGAAGTAGTAACTTGCAATAGTTTTGAGGTATTGACTAGAGTAATGTTTGAACTTTTGGTGTCAAGAGCTCTTGCCTATTAGTGATAGATGTCGTATTTTGGGAAATCCGTGTGTTTTTCGAAAACCAAAAAAACCCTGTTGAGAACTCTAGCTACTAGATGGATCACTAACCTCTGGAGGGTTCGAATATTAGAGTACACTCACGTACCATGAGTCGAGGATGCGCAAGGATAACCAAACCCCCATACACTCCTCCTCGGGGTACCTGTCTCTTTGTGAACCTCCTATTAGATTGAGAGTTACCGATAATAAGTGCATGAGTTCTTCGGACTAATGTGAGTATTCGAAAGTTGACACTTCCACCTACCCATACTTTTTCTAGCCTCTTCGGTACCGTGCATTGCCCGTTCTCACCTCGAGAGTTGGCGCATACTTCGCCGGTGCATCCAAACCCTTGGCATGATACGCTCTGTCATCATAAGCCTCATTATATCTTTCCTCAAAACAGCCACCATACCTACCTACAAGGCATTTCCATAGCCTTTCCGAGATACATTGACATGCAACATCCACCCTCTCATGACTTGATCTTCATGTCATACATGCTACTTGCTTGATCGATGAGCCGCATGCTAGTTGGGCCTTGCCCTAATCATTGCTACATGACGCGCTAGTATCATTGCATATCCTGCTATCCTAGCAGAGGCATACATTTGCATCATGATTAGTTACATTTTCTTTTTGTGAGTACCTTTGTAAAGTGTGAAAGATCTCCTACATTCTTGTAAAATATAGAGTATTGCCCCTAAACTGAGGAAAAGATCCCAAAGAGGACAAAATCAAAAGATCCCAAAGAGGACAAATGAGAGTTAAATCGAAAGAGCCATTGAGGCCACCAAAAAATAAAAAAAAGAGAGAAAAAAGAGAAAAAGAAAAATAAAAAGAGAGAAGGGGGCATACTACTATTCCTTTTGAGAGATCCACACTAGTACTTCATCTTCTATCCCTTGTACTCCATAGAGATTATCATCATGCATATAGCTATGTGGGGAACTTTTACACTATAGAACTTGGCTTGTATATTCCAATGATGAGCCTCCTCAAACGAGCTCTAGGTCTTCTTGAGCAAGCAAGTTAGATGCACCCCCACTAGTTCCATTGGAGAGCTGTTAGATCACATGTGCATCCGTTGTATGGCAATCCCTACTCCTCACATCATGTCTATCATATGGCCTTCTCTCGCCTATGATTGTCCTCATTGATGTGAGCCTTTCACACACCTTTTTGTCTTCCTCCTCCACCCTTTTTCTGTTTCGCCTTTTAGGTGTCAACTTTCTTGCTCACGCTCATCCATTGCATGAGTGCTCAAAATATCGAAAGGGAGTGGATCAGTTTGACTTGTACCTGGCTAGTGGTCTGGGGACGAGTCCAGATAAGAATCCAAAGGAGACTAAGTGTGAAACTTTAGTAGATAGTTGTTCTCAACAACCTTTTTTCTCTTTCTTCCCAGTCCCTTGCTTGCACGCAAACACCATCTGGAGACATTCGAGTCACGGACAGCAAGAGCTCTTGCACCTTTTGTTCTTTTGTTTCTTGTGTTAATGCCAATATAGACTCTTGCCTGTTAAGACTTGAATTGAATTGCATGCTTTGATTGCTTTACTTAACAGTCCTTATTTGGTTGTGTGGCATGTCACCACAGAAATTATGCTTGTTATCATTTACCTACTCGAGGACGAGCAGGAATTAAGCTTGGGGATGTTGATACGTCCCAAACGTATCTATAATTTCTGCTTGCTCCATGCATGTTTTGTGTGACTTTGCCATGTTTTGGTTGAACTTTATTACACTTTTAAACCAATTTGGACTAACCTACTAACTCAGTGCACCCAGTTGCCAGCTTCTGGTTTTCTGCTGATTTTGTTTTTCAGGTTTTCCGGCTGATTAAAGTGCCCAAAAAATTCCGCAAAAATTATATTAAAAATCAGTGGGCAGGAAGCTTCCGGAATAACCAAGGGAGAGAGCCGGGACCACCACCAGGGAGCCAGAAGGGTCCCTGGCGCGGCCCCAACCCTAGGGCGCGCCAGGCACCCTCCTGGCTGCCCTGGGTGGCCCCTCGACGCCCCCTTCGCCTATATAACCCCCTCGGGGTAGAAACCCCTAAAGAAGAATTCTTTTTCGCGGAAACCTCTCTGTTCCGCCGCCGCCGTCGTTTTCAGATCGGGGCTGCCTGGAGAAGCTGCCCCGGCACCCTGCCGGAAGGAGATCACCCCTCCGGGAGACCATCCATAGCCATGGACGCCTCCCGTATGTACCGTGAGTAGTCCCCCTTGGACCATGGGTCCGTGATCAGTAGATATGTGATGTCCTCTCCCTCTTTTGTGCTTCCACTTTCGAGACCTCGTGAGCTGCCTCACATGATCGAGGCACCTATGTAATTTTCTGCTGTTGCTATGCTGAGTTTGTTGGGATCTGATGGATTATGAGACTATGTTCAGATTGTGATGAGTAATATATTTGGTTTGCCCTTTTATATTTTGTTCTTGAGTAAATTCTTGCATGTTCTCCGTTGCAGTATTTGCTTTGGCCAAGTTATTTGCTTGCAACTCCAAGAGAGAGCGTTATGCTCGATTGTGGGTTCAGCCCCTTGATGTCTAGCTTGAGTGACAGAAACATGAGACTAGGGGATGTGTTGTTGCCACCAGGGATAAAACAACGGTGATTGTGCCTATTGGTGCAAGAATTGTTTACTTTACGCAAAGTTCTTTTAATGCAGTTGTCTGTTGCTTTGAGTTTACACTTTGGGTGGGATTCGCAACTTAATACCAGCGAGATGTTCTGGATAGATATCTCAAGGTGGATGATTCGTAGTAGATGCAGATGGATTTCGGTCTACTTACCTTGGCGTACTGCCCATTGCTTTTGAGCCCTTCCTTTCTTTGCAGCATAGTTAGCATTCCGGTGCCTTCATAATCCTGTCAATTTCCCAACTGTGATTTGTTTACCTCGCTAGCATTTTTATCATCCTTTGGGAGAGAGACATCACTAGTGAAAATCACGGGACTCCGGTCCATCTTCATACCATTGTTCACACCCACTATTTATCTTTCTGTTTTTACTTTTACTAGTACCTTTTTATCTCTTGCGTTTGATCCTTATGTTCTCCTTTGTAAGCAAAATTTAACTAAGTCACCCAACAAGTTTTCCTGAAACTTGGGGGCTACTTAACGTTGCGAAAAATCCAAGTTTTTTCGTCCGAGCTGTACGCAGCCCGGACGAAAGCTTAAGCAAAATTTAACTAAGTCACCCAACAAGTTTTTCTGAAACTTGGGGGCTACTTAACGTTGCGAAAAATCCAAGTTTTTTCGTCCGAGCTGTACGCTGCTCGGACGAAAACTTAAGCAAAATTTAACTAAGTCACCCAACAAGTTTTTCTGAAACTTGGGGGCTACTTAACGTTGCGAAAAATCCAAGTTTTTCGTCCGAGTTGTACGCAGCTCGGACGAAAGCTTAAGCAAAATTTAACTAAGTCACCCAACAAGTTTTTCTGAAACTTGGGGGCTACTTAACGTTGCGAAAAATCCAAGTTTTTCGTCCGAGCTGTACGCAGCTCGGACGAAAGCTTAAGCAAAATTTAACTAAGTCACCCAACAAGTTTTTCTGAAACTTGGGGGCTACTTAACGTTGCGAAAAATCCAAGTTTTTCGTCCGAGCTGTACGCATCTCGGACGAAAGCTTAAGCAAAATTTAACTAAGTTACCCAACAAGTTTTTCTGAAACTTGGGGGCTACTTAACGTTGCGAAAAATCCAAGTTTTTCATCCGAGCTGTACGCAGCTCGGACGAAAGCTTAAGCAAAATTTAATTAAGTTACCCAATTTTTTTTTCTGAAACTTGGGGGCTACTTAACGTCACGACAAAACTCAAGTTCCTTATCCGAACTGTACGCAGCCCGGATGGAAGCTTAAGCTGCATTTTGCTAAAGTTGCTCAACAAGTACTTCAAAAACCAGAGAACAAAGAAGAACAATGATTTCAGAAACATAGTTCTATATCCTTGCAGATAACTGGTTATAGCAAAACACATCAACACCTCAGAGTCAGGCCTTCTTAATAAAGGGCGGTAGTTTTCGAAACAAACTGTGCACCCAGGACACAGTAATAAGACATAAATTATTTATTACAAAACCTCTCGGCATTCCGAGGCAAATTCAACGATTTTGTCCCCCAGCATGATCAGGCATCACTAGCCTCATCAGATTCACTGGTAACTCCGGTAGACTCCACGAAGAAATCAAGATCTGGCATCTTCGCAATCCGACTCGCAGTCTCAACATAGCGGGACAAGAAGGTCGTGCAGCTCGGACCTTTCTTTGGATCACCATCTCCGACTCGTTCCAGATTGTGGATTTTCTCCGAAAAGTGAGCTTTAGTCAGGGCCAGAGCATAATTCTCGCCACTCCGAGCTGAAGACCTTTTCCAACGAGCAATTTGCTGCGGAGCTTCTTGAAGTAGAGGAACAACTGTATCCAGATGAACACGATTCTCCTCAGTAGGCGAGATGTAATTCTTCAAACCTAGGGTGGCACCCATGGTTTCTTCAGCATATTTCTTTGCACTCGCACACCTCATGGTCAGCAGGCCTTTGGATAAGGAAAATTCCGTCTTCTTGGGAGTGTAATTGTCCTTCTTCATCAGCTCGGCAAACTCGGCCATTCGCGCCTGTTCCGCCTCAGGATTGGTGGAATAAACTGCAAAGACAGAATAAGCGTAAAAATCAAACAAGATTACTTAACAGCAACAGGTCGGACGCACGATGCAAGGAAGACATCTTACTGGATAGCATCTCACTAAACGAAGCAAATCTCCCGGCACAGTACTCTTCAGCATTTTTGACAGACTCCCGAGTTGCTGCCAGTTCAGCTTCATGGTTTTCCTTATCTTTGGAACGCAGCTCGGACAACTTCTGCAGGTCGGATTGAAGTTGGGAGATAGTGGCCTCTTTTTCTTCAAGAGCCTTCTTCTGGCTGGCCACTTGTTTCTCCAAAATCTTCTTCTCCTTCGCGCGTTTCTCAGTCTGCTCAATCTCCTTTTTCATCTTATTGACAAATTCATCATTTTCTTTCACCTTCGCATCAAATGCTTTCTTTGCAGCCTCTGCAGATTCAGTTGTTAGAAACATCACATAATTCGGAAACTCCTCATTTCCTATTAGAAACATAGCCTTACCATTATCCCCAGCATGCCTTTTCTTCAAAGCTTCATGTTCTTCTTGTAGTTTCACAAAATCAGTGCCAAGTTTGCAAGCCTCTTGGCACAGGAAAAATCATCCAAATCAATAATCTCTACAACATAAGACTCCGACTAACTTCAAGAAGTTACTCGGAGCCTTGGGGGCTACACCCAGTGGGTGCACTAAGAAGTGCCCCCACTGGAAGATTATCAAGTCAATAGTCTCTACAACATAAGACTCCGACTAACTTCAAGAAGTTACTCGGAGCCTTGGGGGCTACACCCAGTGGGTGCACTAAGAAGTGCCCCCACTGGAAGATTATCAAGTCAATAGTCTCTACAACATAAGACTCCGAATAACTTCAAGAAGTTACTCGGAGCCTTGGGGGCTACACCTAGTGGGTGCACTAAGAAGTGCCCCCACTAGAAGATCATTTAGCCAACAACATCTACAACATAAGACTCCGAGTAACCTCAAGAAGTTACTCGGAGCCTCGGGGGCTACACCCACTGGGTGCATTAAGTAATGCCCCCACGGGAAGTCTATCAAAAACAACTCAGAAATTGAACCCACACACCCAGTGGGCACAGGGCTTGCATAGTACTTACATGCAACTTGGTCTTCATCATCCCAGCGTCGGAGGCTAACTCACGTAACCGCGGCTCAATTTCTGAGGCCTTCGTCAGAGACCCCTTCAATCCATCTGCTACGGCATCCTCAACCGAGACATCGACCGAGATTGAAGAAGGAGGAGGCCGAATTTCTCCTGAGGCTGCAACAGAAGCAGTAGAACTCTTTCCGGCATCTTTCACCCCCGAGGTGGCAGGAGGAACAAGCGTGCTTTCGACATCCACCCCCGAGGTGACAGGTTGAGCTGGCATAGGGGCAATATCCTCCTGATGGGTAGAAGCTTCTGGAGCAGTCGGGGCGCTGGAAGCAGGGAAGGTCGCCACATTCGCGGTGGGGATCGGATCTACGTCAAGGCCAATGTCCATATCTAACAAGAGAAAACTTGTAAGAAAAAACACGGAGCAAGGATAAAATCTAGAGCCAAAGAGCGAGTACTCACCATCGACTGGAATTTGCTCAGGAATAGAATCCAGCACCGGGAAATCAGTCACAACGCAGTTACTAACATCTTCATAAGCTACAGCATCATGAGTCTCAACACCAGGGAGTGACTCGGACCCACTCGGACGAACACTACAACATGAGGAAAGTTAAGATTTGCAAAAATCACTAAAGGAGGAAAAATAAAAAGCTGTTGGATATTACTTCCGAGCTGTTTTGAGAGCTCGTCGTGGGGGAGCGACAGCGGCGGGAGCAGCCTGAACAGACCCTGACCCGGAAGACTTCCTGGGAATCTTGGCGGCATCCGTCGAAGCATTTACCTTCCTCCCGCCAAGGGTAGAAAGTGTTTTCCGCTGTTTCATGGGAGCCACTTTCCCATGACTTGGGCTAAGAGCGGTGGCCTTGCTACTACTTTCCCCCTTACTCGGAGATATGGGACGTTTCGTCCCCCGAACAGATCCTTCCCGAGCTGCCTCACGATCGTGATTATTTTTAGAGCGCTGCTCGGTAGTTGTGCGAGGAAGCACTACATCGGACTCCGTCTCCTCGTCATCTTCAACCCCGAGTCCTGCGTCATTGTTGTTGTCCTCGTCCTCTTCAACAGGGTGCTGTGGCGCCAGTGGGATTGGAGATGGAGCGATGTTCGCCTGACAAATAGACAAAATATCCAGGTTAAAATTCAAGATTTATCACAACACTCAAAAGACTAGTCAGGTCAAAGAAAATCACCAGAGCTGGAGGACGGGTAATATCAAGAGGCCTAACTCGGCCAGCCATCTGCGCACCATGAGTCACGCTGGTGATGATCTTCATGAGTTGTTCAAACTCCTTTTGAGACATGGCCGAGTTGTTATAGCGGGTGTTATCGTCAATCCCTGTGTACTCCCACATCCTCCTAGCTCGGGCTTGCAAGGGTTGAATTCTCCGACTAACGAAAAGAGCAATGAGATCCATAGCATACAACCCTGCCTTCTTCATCCTCACCACTTCCCTCATTAAGGGTAAAACACGCTGTTTCTCAGAAGCAACCAACCGAGGATTCCAGCCCCGGGAGTTGGACAGCCTGACATCCGAGTAAGGAGGCAGCGTCCGAGTCCCAGGGGCAGTATCTACCTTACAGTAGAACCAGCTATTCTGCCAATTCTTCACGGAATCAGGCAAACTGGAGGCGAAATACTGGATACCCTGCCTCTTCGCCAAGAACATCCCCCCACAAAGATGATTTATCTCTGCTTCCCCAGAGTTCTTTATCTTCTGGGGCTTTATGGTATAGATGGTGCGGAAAAGGTTCCAATGAGAATCTATCCCAAGAAAGCCCTCACACAGAGAGAAAAAGCTAGACAAAAGGGTGATAGAATTGGGAACGATATGATGCAGTTGAGATCCGGTGAAAGCGAGGAAGTCAAGGAGGAAAGGGTGAGGCGGAAGAGAAAATCCCCTATCCACATGAGAAAGAAGAAGAACCCGCTCATCCTCTCTGGGGTGAGGTTCAACCTCACCTGGGCCAGGTAGGCGGCAGCCATGGCGAGGGATTAACCCCTCGTCTTGGTAGCGCCGGATGAGCTCCGTCATGACGACGGAAGGCAAACATTCCCCCGCAGACATGATGCCAGGAGACGCGCGGAAGGGAGCCCCGCCGGTTCGAAGAAGATCTGGGAGATCACCGACGGGAGGAGAAGCTCTCGACTTAGAAGAACACTGGTGGAGAAGAAGCAGGAGCGAGCGCTATACTGAGGAGGAAGAAAGAGGAAGTCATATTTATAGATGCGGGGAGAAGGTCCACGCAGTTTTCAAGGCACTTAATGAGGGCGCCTGTTACGGTCCCCCAAATCTAGCCTCCTTAAAAGGCGTGCAATTAATGGTAGAATAACTAAATGACGCGGAAATCGAGGAACCGCCCAGACAGAATACCTGACAGATAAGATCCTCTGACAGAAAAAGATTCGCTCCCATGAAAAAACTCGGAAGCAAGACATACAAAAAAAATCTTCCAAGTTGGCACAGCTCGGAAGTAAAAAGCCCTTAAATGATGTCTCCGAACAAAACCTTAACTCGGAAGAAAAATAAGCAAATGACCTTTCCGAATAAGCCGCAACTCGGAAAAAGGATCTCATCACTCTAGGTCTGTTCCGAATAAATCAACACTCGGAAAAGGATCATTAAAATCAATCCGAGTAAGTCAGCATTCGGAACGACTAGATCAAGAAATCACCCTCGAAGAATCCCGAACTAGCTTCAGTAAGCATCTCAGAGGAAATGTCGAACAATCAAACTCGCTTATAATCCGTCTCTGACGCAGATTGCCAGATTATTAGCATGATACGGTGTGAGGGGTAAAGAATTGATATCCCATGGGATATGATTTAAAGCTCACCATCTGATGCTTTAATTATCAAACTTTACAGATCTGGTTACATATGGGGTTTAAGGCCTTTTACCCTAAGACACGCATCCCGAGGCCTCAGTCCACCTCTTCCGAGAGACGCTCGAGTGTCGCCGATCTTTCCAAAAACAACTCACCCTGCGCATAGTCGAGTGGATAGTTCAAATGATGATAAAGTCCTTCCGGGCCTCTTATCGAATTTAATCTCCGTATACCTCATGAATTCACACGAGCACCCAGAAGCACTTGGGGGCTACTGTCGTGGTGACACCTAGGGTATACCCTCATGAACCTTATATCAGGGGGTATCCCTAATATAACCACCTCTTAGAAAAAATCTATAAAATAAAACGTAATAAAAAAACCTCTTTCTCTCTCTTTCTATCCGAGTAAGAAGCTACTCGGATAAGGTCAGATTCTTCCGAGTAGTTAGTTTATTCGGATAACACTACTACAAGAACAACCTTACTCGGACAAGACCTCTTCGAGTAAGATGTTACTCGGAAGCAAAGCACTACCGTCCAAGTAAGTCGGTTACTCGGAAGAAAGAAAAGCCGAGCTGCACGATACGCGGACAAGAAGAGGAAGAGCCAGAGTCACGAGACATTAAATCCATATGCGTTACCCCTACTTAAATGACTGTAATGGAGGGACGTTTCTCATTGTAATAATAGCCATCATTAACTCTGTAATTAAAACCCATTATTGGGCAGCAAAGGGACAGGGCGCACTCGATATAAGCCCATCCTTTTCACCATAGAAGGGATATCGACACTTTTGAGCAAGAACAACCCAGTTCACCTGGGACAGGATTAAGGTTGTTATCTCCAAGGAGAGGCCTAACCTGTATAACCTTTTCTTGTGTCACCATCTTTGCGTACTGATCTCCACAGCTCCATCACTACCCCTATATCTATTGTTAGGTCTATAACTACAACAATACTCTCAGATTATTGGCTCGCTTATGTACTTGGCAAGTGCCACGAGGCCTGACATCTCATTTGCTGTTAGCAAACTGAGCCGATTTGTGTCAAATCCGGGAGATGATCATTGGCATGCGCTTGAGAGAGTTATGCGATATTTGAAAGGCACTGCGAGCTATGGGATTCACTATACTGGGTATCCTAGGGTACTTGAGGGTTATAGTGATTCCAACTGGATATCTGATGCTGATGAGATTAAGGCCACAAGTGGGTATTTGTTTACACTTGGTGGTGGCGTTGTTTCCTGGAAGTCTTGCAAGCAGACCATCTTAACGAGCTCAACTATGGAAGCATAACTCACAACATTAGACACAGACACTGTTGAAGCAGAGTGGCTTCGTGAGCTCTTGATGGACTTACCCGTGGTTGAAAAACCAATACCCGCTATCCTGATGAACTGTGATAATCAAACTGTGATCGTCAAAAGAAACAGTTCTAAGGATAATATGAAGTCATCAAGACATGTGAAGAGGAGACTGAAATCTGTCAGAAAATTGAAGAACTCCGGAGTTATTACATTGGATTATATCCAAACTTCTAAAAATCTGGCGGATCCCTTCACAAAGGGTCTATCACGTAATGTGATAGATAATGCATCGAGGGAGATGGGTTTGAGACCCACCGTTTGTGTTGTCCACAGTGGTAACCTACTCTATGTGATCGGAGATCCCGTGAAGTAGAAGTAGGAGACAAGTTGTTGGTCAGCTGAGAGGAGAGTATCCTTATATTGGTTACCCCACTCCGTTATGATGCAATACTCTCCTGATCTGCATGGTAGGTTGATATTTATCTTAATGTTTTCCAAGTGGCTTATGTATATAAGCAAAGATGTCGTCCTGCAGAGCATCTTTTGAGGAATACACCTATATGAGCTTGGCTGTTAAACGTCGCAGTCCGTGAGAGTTGGGTGCTCTCTAATAAATTCATGAAAGGCTTTGGAGTATGACGTATAAGCTCCACACGCGGGGAAGCCTTGTGGCAGCCCAGTATCGATCAAGGGTTTGTGTGAAACTAGATTTATAGAAAGCTTGTAGTTCAAGGCATAGTCCACTATTCAAGTTGTGAACTAATGCAGCATGAATTCTACGTGGAAGTTCAACTTAACAGTCTCCACTAAAACATCGGTATATAAACAATGATTTGGAACAAAACTGTTGAGATGAGCCAATGAGACTTTGTGGGGATTGCTGAATTTTACACTCATTTTCTGAGTGGGCCTTTGGCCCAAAGCACTTTGTAAATTCTGAAATTCTCTTGGCCCATTCATGCATAGCAAGTGGTGGGAAGTTTAGTACCACCTCGCTAGTGGAGGGAGAGCCACACCTCTTTATAAGGTGAGCTCCACTAGCATTTGTAAGAGCTTGAGAAGAGAAGTGCTACACGCGCGCTTCTCCTCCTCGCTCGCCTCGCCTTGTCACGACGTGCGCGCGCGCGCGTCGGGTTTCGGGAATGAGCCGAGCCGAGGACAAAGCTATGCGTACGCTTATATTTTTGCAGCTCGGGAAAAAATTTAATGAGGCATTAATTGTAATTAACGGACGCGTTAATTATGCTTAATTGGTGCGCCGTTTTTTGTGGGCTCTACTCCCACGTCGCAAACCCTACCTTGGCCGCACCGCCATATGGTTCCTCCTCCTCGTTCCAGATCATTGCGCCGCCGCTCAAGTCTTCTCCATCCCTTCTTCCGGCGTGCACCGCAAGAAGGGACAGCAGGCCTCCGAAACTCCGCCTCTCGAGATCCTGTACGGGAGAGGGGCGATCAGGTTTTTGGGGAGCGCACTCGCGCGACTGCTGACAGCGACGACTACTTCTCCGACGACGACTTCTTCCCGGACGTCGGCAGCCTCTCCATCAACGACATGGACGACATCAACACCAACACCAGCGGCTCCACACCCGCTGCACCGTACGTGATCCGTTCTTCCGTGTTTGAGATCATGTTGCATGTCGTGTTCCTAGCAATTGCTTTAGATGTGATCTCGTTGTCTACTGTTTTAGTAGATCGCATGGCTAGTTTGATCTGTTTCATTATTGCCATGGATTGTTTGTCTATTTCGTGGATTAAATCATATGCTAAATTGCTAATATATTCAACACTAATCAGTACTAAGTATTGTAGGTTCTTCTCTAATCATCAAAGGGACAGCTGGCCACGTCCCAGGCCAAGGCCCTGGCGGCCTGGGGCCGGGCTCCATCACTGGCGACTAATAAAAAGAAGGGTTTCAATTCAAGTCTGGCATGGTGAAGAGCTAAGCTATTCTATGTAAGACCAACTGAGGTGGCATACGAAGGTTGATACACAATGTAAGGTGCGGCGACCATTGAGGTTGAGCTCGCTAGGGCGTGGTCTTTTTGCCGGATTAAGGTGCATACGATGGTCGATTGGAATGGTCGATAGGGACTAACCATATTCATTACCGTGCACACGAAGATATTTAGTGTTAGAATAATTCTTCAGGGTTACATGATCTTAAATTTAAATTGTAGAACACATAATTACAAACTCCCTCCGACCCATATTAATGGGCACACACTTAGTACAACTCTAATACAAATTTGTACTAAGTGTGTGCCCATTAATATGGATCGGAGGTAGTAGTAGTAAAATAGCAGTCTGAGGATCTCATTGTCGATGGCAGCAACCATTGCTGTAGGCGAAGCGATCTTGTACCTGATGCTAGCGTGACGAGGAGTCAAAATATGGGTTCGCTGCGAGTACCGACGTACTTCGGGGTGCCACCAGCATGGCCTACTTACCGATAACGGGGTGGGAGATGAAATCCTCATCAGGCAATTCCCTTCCATACCAGTTAGGGTTTTAGGGATGTGGGAAGGAAGCTGAAAATGTGCGTGAACTTGTTAAGTCACTGGTGGCTGGTGCTGCCCCTTATGGTGTTGGTGATTTGGAACCAAAACCATGAGTTGGTTAAGGTCTCCCTCATCAGGGTGCTTTAGTTGGGGTGTGGGACGCGAATGTTGGTTGGTGACCCCTCCTCTCTATGTCATCCTTCCAGTTTGGATAAGTCCGGTCGTATGTTAATTCTAACATTCTCCCGTTGATCGTTAGGCTCGACATATTTTGCCCATTATCCACTAAAATAATATATCAAAGTAAGGTGTCACAACAACCAATGTGTCAATGATAAGTCAAATCACTTATCAACATGCCTCCCTTCAACGCCAAGATGGGCTCCCAGAAGACCCAAGGCATCCCATCGATGTCAGGAGTCCAGGAGGACCGCCACTTCCTCAAGAGGATGCTTACCGCCATGCCATATGATGCTGAAGGAACAACGAAATACTCTAAAACTAAGGAAAAAATGGCCTTAATGTGTTGTAAACTGACACAAGGTCCTAACTCCTATCCATGTATGACCCATGCACCGACACGGAGAACTTCAATAACATCGGCTATATAAAGGGCCTTCTCCCACGACGTAGTTTATACCACATAGATTAATCCGGGCGCCTCACGTTGGGGGCCCACCACCATATCTCACAAACTCTTCCTCAATCGCTGAATTCCTCTCCCGACATTTCCATATCTTGTATTCTTCACATATATGCAGAAAGAGCAAGGTAGGGAGTATGACTTTTACCCACATCTAGGCCCTAAAATGAAATCGTGTGTCTCTGTGTCCTACGTTCTAGGCCCAGTGGTCTCACAATGTGATGTCCCCTTGACTAAAAGATACACACAATCTCCCTTGTATTGTTGTTAGGATCGATGAAAAGTCCCCCGATAGCTTACGTCGACCGGGGACGTTACTAGGGCCAGGATAGATCCAGGACTAGGAACATGACTTCGTAATCTTTAGAAAATATAACATACGATGAAACAATGGTGAGCCGAGAATTTCCGGTGAAATTCATGACTTGCATAACGCGCTCCCAACAAGGTTTCTCAAGTGATGATGTATTGTATATTTTCATCGATGTCAAGGGTACACAGAGGTGTGTTTGTGTGTGAAGGCATTCATGCATTCATCATAAGAATTCACACGCATAGGTGAATAAAAAAGTAACATGTATAGTTTGGATCGTTAGAAGGTGAGCCACACATCGTTTTAACAAAACTAAAGTGTGCATCATTTCTTTCCAAAAGTATATTCAAAATTGAAATCGTCTAAACAGGTTAATGCAATCAAGTTTCCACTTAAGGTAGCACTTAAAGAACATCATGGAGTTGGAGGATAAAGCCAACGTGTAGCTTCAAAATACGAGATGTTGCAGCGTCAACTTCACCTTCTATTCCATTCGTCGCCTTAAGATTTATTGTAACCTTTCTATGGTTCTCCTAATATTGAATCCCTGCATGGAATCTGTGACATGAATAGTCACACTTGGCTCAATCCACCTTGTATTTCTTAAAAAGTCAACATAAAGAGATTTTACCTTTCGTGTTAAGTGATACCCCCGCAGGTAGCAGCTGGGATTTATCCAAGTGTAAGGCTGAAGTAGCAAGCAATAAGTTTTCCCTCGATGAAGAACTAAGGTTACCGAATCAATAGGAGCTCCTAAACTAACAAGTCAGACAATACCTACACAACCAACCTTCCTGACAAATGGCAGGATGGTTGTCAATCCTCATGTCTTGCTAGTTGCAAGATTAAACGAAGATGATATTTGAATTGAGTATCAAAGAATAGTAGCAAGCTAACAAAGTGAATCAAGTAAATGACGACAATATTACCAAGGGACATAGCTTCACTAGTGACATCTCTCTCAAAGCACCAAGGCATGGTAACAAATTACAGTTCAACAATTGACAGATTGTGTTACTCATGGTATAATTTTATATAAGTAGATATTGTTACTCCAACTAGTATTACTCACCTTCCAATTCGCTATCCAACATGCATTTTCAAAGTATTTAGTTCACACTACTAGAAAATAGCTTATTAGTGGCGCACTAGTTTTGGATATTAATGGCGCACCTATAGTGCGCCATTACTAGCACGCCACTACTAGCAACTAGTAATGACACACTTTTTATGCGCCATTAGTATCCCACACAGTAATGGCGCACCTCATAGTGCACCATTACTATGCCTCAAAGTGCGCCACTGCTAAAAATATATTTAAAAAGATGTTTTTTTTTAATTTTGAAGGCGGGAAAATAGTAGTGGCGCACATTCTAACCCCCACAGTGCGCCGTTGTTATTTTTGAATTTTGAATCTGGATCTGGATCTAGATCTGGATCGCGATTTTTCGGCTCATTTTTTGCTCGGTTTTTTTTAAACTTCATTCTCGTTTTTGGATCTTGTACGTTCTTTGTGCCGGGGAGATCCACATGTGGCCGGAGAGGAGTTCTCCGGAGAGGAGGGAGTAGAGACCATGAGGAGGAGAGGAGGGAGGAGGAGGTCGCCGGAGAGGAGCTCGCCTAGCTCGCCGAAGAGGAGGAGAAGGTCGTCGGAGATGACCGAAGAGGAGGTCGCCGGAGAGGACATGAGAGGAGGAGGTCGCCGGAGAGGACATGAGAGGAGGAGGCCGCCTAAGAGGAGTGGGAGGAGGTTACCGGAGAGGAGGAGGTCGACGAAGAGGAGTGGGAGGAGGTCACCGAAGAGGAGGAGGAGGAGGTCACTGGAGGGGACCGTGAGGAGCTCGCCAAAGAGGAGGAGGGGAGTATGTGGAGGAGATGAGGAGAAGGAGATGGAGTGGAGGAGAGAAGGAGATAGAGTGGAGGAGAGAAGGAGATGGAATGGAGGAGAGGAGGAGAAAAATGAAGAGGTAAGGAGGAGAGGAGGCCGGCCAGCCAATATATACAGCATAGTAATGGCGCACCACGCACTGGTGCGCCATTACTATTTTTTGTTGAATTTTGAAGACGAGAAGATCATTACTAGTGGCGCACCTAGGAAATAGTGCGCCATTGAATTTTTTTTCTAATATTTTTGCCTTTAGATCTTGAAAGCATCATTGAATTCAAATGTAACTTTTCGAGTAATGATTTTTCATATACAAAACTTTTTCATCGGATTTCGTATGCAAAAGTTATGATCATTTTACCGAAATACGACGGCCTTTTGCAAACAATGTCGAAATTCATGTTTGTTAATTTTCTTAACTACTAGAACACTTAACACATGGACATCTCAAAGGATTTTATTTTTTGAATTTATTTTTTATTTTTATTTTTTTCTAAACTGTAAAGGCTGTCAGGGGGGGTGTTTGCGAGAATTTTGGGGATTTAGCTGCTCCCAGGTTGGCAATGGCGCACCTCCTAAGAATGCACACATTTTATGTGGTGCGACATTGCTATTTCTGTGCCTGTGACCACCTCTTTCAAGACTTAGCAGTGGCGCACCACATAAAATATGCGTCATTAGTGCCAAAAATAGCAATGACGCACCAGGGAAAAATGCGCCATTGCTATGTCATCCAGGAATGGTTCAAACCTTGATCAAACTTAGTAATGACACACTTTTTATCAGGTGCGCCATTACTATTTTAAGTACTAATGACACATTTTTTTGGCGCGCCATTACTATATATATAGCAGTGACGCACCACATCTATAGTGCGTCATTAATGTTAATATTAGTCATAGCCCTTTTTCTAGTAGTGTCACAAGTAAACACAACAATGCATAAAGCAAGATGACATAACGTTGACAGGAAGAAGTTATGGAATATATCAAAACCCCATTGATTTACCCTGAGTGAAAGCAATACAAATATGTCTCTTGTCCCGAACTTGGTTACTTTTTTTTGAAACTTTCCCGAACTTGGTTACTAGGATATAGAACACCGCAAGGTTGAACCCACTACAAAGCACCACCTCCTCCGAAGAACTATCCCAGATACGTTGCCAAGGTAAAAAGATAGATCGGAGAGCATGCACATCTATGAAATTGCACAAGTAGAAAGTTTAAGAGATCCAAATAGATATCATGAACAATTTAATCCATAAAATCATAATTCATCATGTTCCAATAAATACACCACAAATTATATTGAATTGAACCCGATCTTACAAGAAGAACGAGGGAACAGGGGGGAATGTCCCCGACCTTGGTTCAAGTTGTGAAGATTTTTTTGAAGGCTTCCCTCTGGCAATTTTCGTCTAGCACCACCATTGCTTATAACCAACACTTACACGCGCCAGTTGTTTTTTAAATAAAAGTCCTTCGATCTATATTAATTTTGCTGAAAACGGGTGTACTATTTAGACAATTGATATGGATGGAATGGATACAAATAGAGGAAGAAGAGCATTATGCCTAGATGTACCCCCCCCCCCCCCCCCCCCATAAAAAAATCCGGTCTAGGCAACATGAGAGAAAATAGATGCCATAGGATGATACGAACAGAGGAAGAAGAGCATTATGCCTAATTATTCAGCATGAAGGATCTCTAGACACGCTGTACTACCAATTAGCCGGTTTCGATTCCAGGCTGTAAACGAATCATAGAAAAGTAGTCTACATTGTTTGGACAGCACTATATAAACAACAATTAACATGGGACAGATCAAAATGCATTCCACCATGAATTAAAATAGTTTATCACGACGAGAGGACTCCAGGAAATTATTTGCTGCCATGAACAGAAGCTGATATGGAAGTCACATGGCATGGTACAGTGCGATTTGGTTTTTTAAAAGCGCTAGCACATGCTGCGTAATTAAGCTTAGTGGACAGACAGATCGATCAACTGCCATCAAACCGGAGCAGAGAATTCATTGGGCAAACCGAGCCTGGATTTGACATCAATAATACTAATGTGTAATTTTGTCAAGGAGTAATAAAAATATAAAGATCCGTTGCAAGAATGGTGAGGCCAGCTTAGCTTAGCTGCAGCAAGTGCCTGAGTGGACAATCTGAGCTGATCTAGCCATGCCCTTTGGAAACATTTTGCATCTTTGCGGAAAGCAATTGACTTTGGCTATGCGCAGGCAGACGGAACAAAATCAGAGGCGAATATTGCATCATGTACCTCGTCAAAAGAACGATCAAAGCAGAAACCTGAAACTGCATGCCTGATTGCACGCACGCATGCACGCACGAATGCAACCCTTGGAACATATCATCAAGGGGATTTGTCCTTGTGATCTGCCATGGAGGCAGGTACCATAAAACTTTGGGCTCGATCGAGTTGTAAATGATGGGTTATTCTTCAGTTGAGGCATCCATCCAGAGAAGCTTTTGCCCGTGCGGGTAAGTAAAATGCAATGTTAAGTGCTATCTGGCTGCTGCTGCAGTGCAGGGTCAATCAAATAACAGTGCGTGGCTTTTGATGGAATGGAACGGCTCATCTGAAAAATCGATCTGCAACGAAAGACAGGATCGGGGCGGCCTTTTGAATCTCATACCCAATAAACAAGATGGGAAAATCATCAGATGTGGTACATAGATTAACTAATTAATCCTGCAGCACTGCACTGCACTGCACCCACCGGCCAATGAAGCGAGCACGACGCCATGGGCGCCCTCTGAATAAATCCCACCGCTACTTGTTGCTGTAGTGGTGCAGTCTATGCTGCATCACATCACGAAAAAGGGATAGTAGCAGTAGCAGTGGCAGTAGGAGTATGTGGTTGCTGCTTTTCCGAAGGGATGCTTGCTGAACAGAACAGAACTCTGATGAGTGAAGATGGATGGATGGATGTACGTGGCTGAATTTGCCGGGCATCCGGATTGGATTGGAGTAGTCCTACTGGAAACAGCAGCTGGATCTGGGCTGGAGGATGGAATCTGGGATGCGACTGCAAGCACCGAATGCTCATGCTCATGCTCATTCCGCGCACTGCACGAGTGCATTCTAGGTGCTGGGTTTGTGCAGCAGAATCACAGGCATGTGAATGTCATTCAGAATGGCAAAAGCAGGGTTTCGATCCGAGGAAAGCGTCGATCGGGAGCATGTAAGCCGTCCAATCAACATCTGTGCTGTGCTCTGTGTGTGCGCATGGAATTACTACCTGATCTGAACTCTGAAGCATCTTCTGAAAAATTGAGTACACAGTTTTGAGTTTAGGGCTGGACAGCATGAGCTGTGTCGTCCCGTTCCCCGAAAAGGACCGTGTAATGTAATGTAATATAAACAGGGGCGCCCTCACTAATCAAAGTATTAAGCACGAGGAATCCCAATGCCTTGACTGACTGACAGAGAGACAGGGAGAGGCGCGTGAGGGCGGCCGACCGGGCGCAATAAAAGATGTGGGAAGAAACAAAAACAAAGAACCTTTCCTTGGCCCTTCTTCTTCAACCAAACTAACCTAAATTAAACTACTCCGCATCGGCATCGGCATCGGCACCGGCGCCGGCACCGGCGCCGGCACCGGCGTGCATGTGGTGGGTGGACTGGGCGGCAATGGCGGATTTGATTTTCATTTTGATTTTGATTTTGAACCGGCCTTTTTCAAACGGGCAGTGCCAGTGGCAGAGTGCTCGTCTGCTGCTGCATCTGCGTCTGCGCTGCGCCGCGACAGGTTGATCAAAGATTCGCCAATGGCATGGCCGCCATGCCCCGATGCTCGCGCACCGCGCCACCCCAACCAAGACACGGACGGGAGCCAAACAGGACGACGAGGAAAACGAATCGTAGGATCAGCAGTAAAATAAGCAGTGAGGTTTAGGAGGAGACGTGCATGCATGGGTGATGGAGCGTAGAGTTGAGCCTCGACGGGTCGGTCACCGGACTCTTTGCAACTTTGGAATCGTCAAATCGGCTTTGCGACGGCGAATAGTCAAGACATGTTAAGCCTCCTAGGAAGGAAGGAAGGAAGAGCGACTTCGCTTCTCGGTTCCAACGTTCCTAGTGAACAATCTTAGATCAGCAAATCTTTAAACTCTGTCCTAGCCTTTGGTCATCTGATTCTCTCCCAGGGCAAATCCTTGGGTTTCAACTGAAAATCCCAAAATGTCCTTTGGGTCAATCAAAGAAAGAAAAAGGCGATGCTATGCGTTCACCGGTTGGTCTTATAAATCGACCGGGTCGTGAGCCGTCTTATGTGTGCGATGTTCAGTTTTTTTGCCCAATCCTCGTTGCGACATGATTTATGTTACAAGCCTCCGTCGCAATATGTTCATTCTTGCAGAAGGAATAGTTGTTTGAAGAAGTCCTTCATAACATCCTCATGTGAAACACGACGCCCTTTGCAATATTTTTCGTGTTTCGGAAACATGACCGATCTAGCCATGAGACAACCGTAGGATGCTATAATCTGCAATTCCCCGCCAAAAAAGAACTGCAGCATCCCATAACCAATGTTGATGCTAGAGGAAAAACCTTCGATGGATTTGCCAACAATGTTTTGATGTTTAGGTTGACGCTGATTAATCTAAAATTGATTCCAACGATGTTTCAGTGGAGGTTAACCTCTAATGGTGTCTACAGTGTGAAGTCTATGTATATGAACCTTATGAATTTTGGATCTATTTTGCATAAAATGTTTGGAAAACAAAGGTTCTTCCCAGATCAAAGTTTGTATATGGCTTTTACAGAGGGAGGTAGTTTTACCAAAGATAACTTTATTAAGCGTAATTGGCATGGTAACGAAAATGGTTCGTTTTTTATAAGGATGAGACAATAAATCATATTTTCTATCATATCTTTACTGCCTTGATTTGGCACACGGTTTGTCACATATAATTTAGCACTGCCAACGAGTATTCAAATTTTCTGGAAACTAGTTATGTTACACTAACACAAGCTGAAGATTCAAATCCGTATGGGAGTTTGTGTCACAAGCTGAAGATTCAAATCCGTATGAGAATTTGTGCCATTCACTGGGAAATATAAATTGCTGGAATGGACGCATTTTCTCATATCATTTACTTATTATTTTTCTAGATTATCTACACAACTATGATTTGAATCAATATATGGTTATCAATGTATCATGTGGATGTGCGGCTGCTTATGATCTCTCGGGGCAACTAGTTGGAAACAAATGTACATGTTTTATTGAACCCTTTTAATTGGCGAGCCATTTATAGATTATGTGGATGAGCTATGTTATCTCGCGTCCGACCAATTATGGTATTTTTCTTATTTTTTAGTACTCGATAACTTTAACTTGTTCCACACGATTGTATACATATTGTGATACAGAGGTCGAAAACTATGTTTTTGAAGGAATAAAATATTTAAGAAATGAGAGAGATGCAATAGTATATTCAAGGAAAAAAAAGGAATGCATTAACGCAACTTCAATTCCATGGATTAAAATGAACACACCAAATGTCCGTTGACATGGATATATGCGTCGACCATCCAGTCTTGTGCACCAAATATATTGCCATGTTTACTTTTCATATCTCAAAATGATTGAAGAATAACACAATACTTCCACATATGGTGCAAATATTTTAATGCAATAATGATTCAAATAAATAATTACATCTAAAAGCGTTGGATGTTCAATAAGTTTTTCAAATTCATTTATCCTACATTAATCAAATTCCTCAGAAGAGTTATTCAACGTAAGTGTGAACTTCTACATCATCACATGTTGTTTGTTTAAATATTGTGTCCCTTGAGGTTCATCCAACAATGCATCGATGTAAAAGGGTTCCCATCCTTTGTTTGGTGAAACAATAAAGGATCATCAAGTTGACACATTGAGTGAATCAATAAATTGATCAACACGTAGAGCAGCAAGAAGCAAAACTTACAATATCCATGAGTCACGCTCTCGCTAATCATCTTAGTAACAGTTGTACAATAACACTTTAATGGTTCATGATGGTGTTTGAAAATGTGTGTCACTGATGGAGCAACGATTTCATATTGCGATCATGATCAATTCTAAGGTATAGGATGCGAAGTATTTTTACTCGTGAAACCAAGAATAAACATGTTGCCAAAAGAAACATAACATTTTCCTTTGTGCCTACAAAGTGCGCATTTATGGTCAATCACGTATCACACAAACAATTTATATTCCATCATTGAATATTTGTCATCGTGCTTGCTTCAAACTAAATAAAAGGGATATAAAAATCTCATTGGCATTTGATCAAACACTTCCCGGGCGTGTCCGACATGAATGGCGATGACATGGGTGGAGGATACCTAAGTTGCAGACATACCCGATGTTCAACGACGTCATACTCTAAGGTGGGCATGTTAGGGATATGCCCTAGAGGCAATCATGAGATGTTGTTATTTTCTTATGTATTCATGAGTTATTTTTATTGTCCTTGAACATCATCACTAATATGTACCGATAAGTATGTGACTTGTTTGTGAGACTATATATTGTGTTATAATTGTTCTAATGGTCCCTAGTTGAGAAGGTTATGTGGACACATACCCTTGACTAGTATATGATTCAGTTGATGACTATATTTCACAAGTTATAAGCATAGAGATGCTAACCCGATAGTATGGACTCAGTGATGGGATCACTGAGTCGAACAAACTCACTTTCAGACACGGCGAGTTGGTGTCCTCGATTAGTCTCAATACAATGTATATGCCATGGCCTAGACCTAAGATCCCCGTGTGTTCTCGGGTAAGGACTGGCTCACTTATGTTCTATCAAATGCTACACCATAACTGGGTAGTTATAAAGGTGGATTTCGGGGTGAGTCATGATACATGCCGCGATACATGGATGACCAAGATGGGATTTGCCCCTCCAACTTGGAGAGATATTCTCTAGGCCCTCTCGAGTGATAAGATTCATAAAGTATGGCCATGCGACATGGGTTAAGTGTTCTCGGATAAGGACTGACTCACTTAGGTTCTATCAAATGGTACACCGTAACTTGGTAGTTATAAAGGTAGCTTTCGGGTGAGTCATGATACATGCCGCGCGACATGGCTGACCAAGATGGGATTTGCCCCTCAAACTTGGAGAGATATTCTTTAGGCCCTCTCGAGTGTGAAGATTCATAAATTATGGCCATGCGACATGGGTTAAGTGTTAGCCCGATTCAGGAATCTGTATCACGATTTTGAGAAGAGAGATCAAGCTACCAATAAGGGTGACAAGTACTTGCCTTGAGCTTGATAACATATATCGCGAGGCAAAAGGAATGTTGCATATGACACTTTGTAACGGTTCGTCTTATGACTTTATGCACATATGGGAGTCGGCACGTTCTGCTAGGAACCACTACCGACTTATCAAACCGGATGTGATTCGTGTCGCGTCCATATGAAAGGACAATTGTCTCAAATACTTGTTTTGGTTTTCATGTCAATAGGATTAGTTGATCTAATTCTAATGACATTTGTTAAATTATACCTAAGGTCATTGGATTATTGTTGGTATTTACAATCATCGATAACTACCTATGCAAAAAGTGAAAAGGTGTGGTTGTTTGAAGACTCAAGAGTTTTTTGGCTTAATTTTGAGTCCAGGAAAACCGCACTATCAAGAGGGGTTACAGTGTTTGTGAATTTTGGGACTCATTCCAGATATATTCCACAACCCATTCAAGAAGGAACTTGTCTGTAATTGTTGTTGCACTAAAGAAGAGGGCCTGGCAGGAAACCACTGGGAGGACTGGGTGCCCGAACTAGGGCATCAACTTGGCGTTCGGGTTCCCGGGGTCCTGACCCCCGAGTGCCCGGAGTTTTGGCCCAGGCCAGGGCACGGGTGCCCGAAGTCCTTGAATCCCGGGTGCTTGGACTCTCCCCCTCCCGAGTGATCTCCAGGCCCCGGTGCTCATAGTCTCTAACCTCTGGGTGCCCGCACCCTAATCTGGCGGGCACCCGGACATTGACGACTGCAATGGTGAAGAAGTTTCAAGGCTGGTGAAGAAGTTGTTAAGAAATTTTCTTCACATGCTCCTTCTACCTCATCAACATTTGTGCCAAATTGGCTTTTTGTTTATGGGATTTCAAAATCCAAACTCATTCATGGGCGTTCTAATGAATGTCATTGAATGAAAAAATCTTCAATCGCTCAATTCAAACATTTAGAATTTTTTTGATGCGCGATGTTTAAGTCGACCTTAGCTAATTTTTACTGTATTATTGATGTGTATAGTTTATTAGTCATGAACACATGAAGCCACGTTGTTACTTCCGGGAGAGTGCTACTATTGCACTACAAAATAATGAATGTTTTTTCGTTTCATATTATTTATCGTTGTTTTAGTAAGAGCATCTTAAATAGACGATGCAAAATAGCATGAAACCATTTTTTATTTTAAAAAAAGTGTAATAAATGACCTTCAACGGTTGGATATTGCATTTATCGTCAAAATATACATCGCATTGTAAAATAGCGTATGGCTGATGAAAATGTACACCAGACGCGGTCGTGCCTAAAACGTCGAGGCCACGCGCACGCATCCAACCGCCCTTGAAATTCCCCCCGCCTCCGGCTATTGTCGATCACGGTTCCGGGTGCATCTGCCCCCATCCCGCGCCCGCCTCACCGGATTCCCCCCTCCACGCCAACCCATCAATGTTGTTCCAAATCCACCACAAAATCAGTTGCACGTGATTTCGACCACATCTGCCACCGCCCGCGCCCGCCTCGCCGGATCCACCCCCGCGCCGCCCCATTGCTAATGGTCCAATTCCACAACCAATCTTCTGCGTAGCCCCCAAATCAAAGTCACTGCTGAGGCTGCCTCGGAGCTCGAATCCACCACACCGTGCCCTGCCTCGTTGTACCGTGTTGTGCCACACCATGGTATCGCTGAAGAAGCGGAAGGACAAGTTCGGCTTCAAAGGTGTCCAGTTGCGGGAGTCAGGTCGATACGTCACCGAGATGGAACGCGACGACAAGCACTTTTGGATCAACACCTTCAAGATAGCCAAGTTGGTCACTCGGGCATATGATTTGCCGGTTGGAAGGTCGATGTTCCGTCGGAGGAGCTCAACTTCGATTACGTCTTCTATCTGCAGGAAGTGGTTTGTCGATCCATAGATGAAGAAGAAAGTGAAGACCGCCTGGTAAGCCACAAGGAGCCGGGGAATATCTCGGAGAGCGACAGATGACCCACAAGTGTAGGGGATCTATCGTAGCATTTTCGATAAGTAAGAATGTCGAACCCAACGAGGAGCAGAAGGTAGTGACAGGTGATCTTGAGAAAGGAATAACTGCAAGTACTAAAAGGTAACTTTTTATGGGTTTTCGTAATAGGAAACAAGTAAATAAAGGCAAGTAAAGTAAATTATGATGAGGTGCAACAAATCTCCCAATCCTTCTGAACTCAAAGGATAATCCTGGGGACTCTACTTATAAAGACTAAAGTGTTCCTGAGGACACACGGGAGAGGTAGTCAATTTACTTTCACCATAATCCGTCTAGTACTATGTATTGTTTGGATAAGTGTTGTGTGGGTGAACCTATGCTAGCACACCGCCTAGACTAAGACAAGTGCACTCTTACGATTAAACCTCTTGCAAGCACCCGCAAATACAAGAGAGAAATTAAGGTAAACCTAACCATAGCAATAAACCTAGGATCCAATACTCCCTTGTGCAAAAGTGTGCAAACTAGGGTTCAGGTTTCTGTCACTCAGGCAACCCACCGTAAGCATCCTTTATACACAATGCCTTCCCCTAGGTCCATAAAAGGCGAAGTGCTATTTAGTCGATGTTCACATGGCACCACTAGAATAAGAACACCACAACTTAAATATCGAACCAACACATATTACTTCAACATCATATGACTACTAACAACAAGACTTCTCCCATGTTCTCAAGAACTAAAGTGACTACTCACAAGACATAAAAGAGATCATGATGAAAGGTGATGAATAGATGATGAACAATCTGGTCATAACAATAATCCTCCAACAAAACTTAATAGCATTCACCAGAAAGTAGTAACAACACCGATAAAGTAGAGGGGACGAATAGTGCAAGGTACAAGACAGGTGGCAATGGTAAAGTGAGATGGGATGAAGATGGAGATGGTGCTGGTGGTGGGTATGATGGTGATGATGATATCGATGATGCTCGTGACGATGGTGATGACGATGAGGACGATCTCCCCCCTCCGGGAGGAGTTCTCCTCGGCGGAATCTACCCGCAAGAAAGGTCTTTTCTTCTCTGGTGGTTTTTTTCCTAGCTGCGGCGGTGGAACTTCTGATTTCAGATGCTCCCCCGAAGAATTAGGTTACGAGGGGGTATGTGCTGATATGTCCACTCTATGTGCACTTTTCCCCGTTGATTCTTGAGTCTGCTGGTTCGGCACCGGAAAGTTATAAACTGTGTAAAACAAGCCAAAACACCATGAGAGAGGCATCATAATGTGGAATATATCAATGTATAGTGGTAAAATATGATACAAAACAGTGATGCATTTTGGACGTATCAACTCTCGCAAGCTTAGACCTCGCTTGTCCCCAAGCAAAAACTGAACTCGGTAAACCCGTTCACAAGTTTAGAGAGTGAAGTGTCGATAAATAAGAATACAGACAAGAAGCATCACATTCTCTCTACTAAACTCAAGCATTCTCAACATCAATATCAATTCATAAGGTCCTCATGAAAGAGTAATATCAATTATAACCAAAAGTAAGGCTAATGAAAATTCATTAAATCATGGCGAACATGTTCTTGGTCAGAGAACAACTAATAACTTTTTAACGTTGCTCTTCCATTAATAGTTATGATGAGGTCAATTCAAGATTTTGAAAGAACATGTTATTAGTCAAGAAGTGAAAATGCTAACACAATGGAAGATGTTTGATTTAGCTAAGCTTAACAAACAACTCGTTTATCTTAATTGATAATGTCAACAAAGATGTGATAAGGCAAATCTCAATGCAACAATATACATGAATGAATCCTTGTCAACATAAGGTGTCTGCTCTTTTAAAGAATAGAAGGAAGTAGGCTTACCGACTCAACATAAAACTAAAGGCTAGGCCCTGCGCAGAGGGAAGTAGGGAAAACTCATGTGCTAGAGCTTTTAGTGTTTTTGAAAGCAATAAGATTGTAAACATAAGCTTTTGGGAGATGCATAATTCGTCAACGAATGCTAGCAGATAGCCCAATACTTCTCAAACTGGACAAGTTTCGAGTAACGATTCCCAAAGAGGGCGATCACATCCCATTAATCTCCTTTGTTTATCACTACCAAAGTTTTCTGATTTCTCATGAACAAAGCGTGAAGGAGGCTTTGTTTGTTGTTATATTTTACGAGCTGGGCGCACCCATGGAAATTCCAGTATGAGAAGATCATGAATTATCTACTACTTCCTCATGAGCTAAAACAAAGGCACAAAACAAGGAGTAATACTATTTTGAAGGTTTAAAGGTAGCACATGAGTGATATACTTTAGGAGTGGAAGTGAAATACCACACATAGGAAAGGTTTGGTAGACTCTTTTGGAAGGTTAAGGTTTCAAGGTATGGGTGCACAAGCAGCATACCCCCTTAGTACATAGTTTGGCTAGCAAAGGCTTTAAAAGCATACACATGAAGTTGACTGGGATGCAAAACAATATAAAGTCTAAAATTAAGAATTGACATGAAACATCAAGTTGTCTTCCTTGTCATCATAACACTTCAAGCATAAGAACATAAAGGTTTTTAATAGAACTTGGTGAAAGAAAACGCATGCTTGTTGTTATGACCAATGCTATGTTTGCCAAGATCAAATAAAGTTTTCAAATCCATACCTGATATATAAGCTCAATACTCCCATAAGAATCATCATATAAGGTCGATTGCGTGGAAAGAATACCGAGTGCAGTGAGGAAAACCAATAAAATTCTCATTAATATTCCATTATGGACAAATGCACACTCACTGATACAAGACTCACCTTCAAAAGAGTGATAGACCTCAATGCATACACCTATTTCATAAGATAACTTCCCTAGACATGATATGATACTAAAATTTGACCACAAAAAGATAAAAGATAAAGATGAAGATACCGGTCACTCCCCCAAGCTTGGAACAAGCTAAGAACAAGCTAAGGTGATGCCATTACCCATGTAGATTTCAATCTTTATTCGTTTGGTGGATAAGGAGGGACCACTCTGGTTGGGGTCATGAGGTTCTCCGCCATATGAGAGAGTGCTGAGTTTTCCGCCTCCAAGATGGCCACCTTGGCTTTCAATACAAGAAAGTCCTCGCAGAATTGATCGGTGATGCGATGAGCTTCAGAGATGGTAGGTGACACATATGTAGTCCCATGTGGCGGGGATGTTCCTGAAAGATTAAGAGAAATATCATAGTGAGGATTAATAAACCCCACTGATGCGCGAGAGATGATAATGGCTTCTCGCCCTTCGTTGGTTACCCCAAGTGGAAGGTGAGATGTAGCTCAGCAGCAAATTTCCATTGGCAAAGATACCAAGGTTTAATATTGTATCCCGTAGGACTCCGATAACTACAAGTAGGTGGTGAAGCGAGCAACGCGCCGTTTGAGATATTGCTCCCTTCACTTGGACCTGCACACACAACAAGTAACTTTGCTCCTAACGAAGTTCAGAGAGGTTGTCAATCTCTCCGGCCTTGTTGTTTACAAAGGATCAATGCAACAGATAATAGGTAGTGATGATAACTGCAACTCGAAAGTAAAAGCAAGAAGTAAATTGAGCGTGTAAACAGTGGTGGAAATATGGACCGGGGTCCCAAGACGTTCACTAGTGATGTCTCTCTCCAAAAAGCCGATAAAACTGCTATGCGAGGTAAACAAATCACAGCTGGGCAATTGACAGGATTACGGGCGCAAACCAATGCTAACTATGCTACGAAGAAAGGAAGAGGCTCAAAAGCATGGGCGGTACGCCAAAATAAGTAGACCGAAATCCATCTATATCTACTACTAATCATCCACCTTGAGATATCTATCCAGAACATCTCGCTGGTATTAAGTTGCGAGCCCCACCCAAAGTGTAAACCCAAAGCAACAGACAACTGCATTAAAAGAACTTTGCGTAAATTAAACAATCCTTGCAACCGCGGTTACAAGCACCGTTGTTTTCCCCTTGTGGCAATAGCACATCCCCTAGACTCATGTTTCTGTCACTCAAGCTAGTCATCAGGGGGCATGAACCCACAATCAAGCATAACGCTTCTTCTTGGAGTCACTACCTACTACTTGGCCAAAGCAATAAACAACAACGGAGAACATGCAAGAATTACTTAAGAACAAAAATATAAAAGATAAGAACCAAATATATTACTCAATCACAATCTGAACATAGTCTCATAATCCATCAGATCCCAGCAAACTCAGCATAGCAACAGCTGAAAGAATTGCATATGTGCCTTGATCATTGAGGGCATCTCACAAGGTCTAATCCATGAAGAACAAAGAGGGGAGGAGAACATCACATAGCTACTAATCATGGACCCATGGTCCAAGGTGGACTACTCACGGAACATCCGGGAGGTGTCCATGATGGAGGAGAAGCTCCCGGAGGTCAATCCTCCCTCCCGGCAGGGTGCCGGGAAGAGGTCTGCTGGCGCTCCCGATCTTGGAAGCGCGGCGGCGGTGGAACAGAGGCGAGATCGCGAAAAAGGGTTTTTGTCTTTGGAGGTTCCCCATGACGGAGAATAAATAGGCGAAGGGGGGCAGCCAGGGGGGCACAAGGGGTCCAGGCGGCCCCCTGGCGCAGCCCCACCCTAGGCTGCGCCGGGAGGGCGCCTGGGCCCTGGTGGGTCCCCTCTTGCCCCTCCTCGGTGATTCTCGAAGCTTCTAAAGCGCTGATTTTTTATTGTATTTTCCCGGAATTTTTGGAGCATTTTTAATACGGGGGAAACCTGAAATAGAAAAACAGCAGAAAACAGGAACTAGCACTGGGGTGCATTGAGTTAATAAGTTAGTCCAAATATGATCAAAAGTGTATGAAAGTGTATATAAAACATAGCAATATCACACAAAACATGCATGGAGCAAGCATAAATTATAGATACGTTTGGGACGTATCACCCACCAAGATGGGGTTGCTAGAGCTTGCTCCTCTTGTTGTTGGATTTCCCCGCTGGTGGGCGGATACAATCCTGACTTCTTCTCTCACGGAGCGCTCCATCTCCCCTTGCCTCGTAGCGATTTCTTCATCCGTGGCCCATCCCACGAACTTCCCTTGGTTGACATCTTGCTGAACACGGCGAAGACGACGACCCAGGTGGTCATGTCCGCTTGAGTCAGAAGAAGACATCTCGGACAAGAGCTTCTTATCCTGGCAAAATTAGATAAAAAAGAAAACACCACAGAATCGTGAGATACCGAACCGGGGCGATTCAGGAAAATATATAGCAAAAATTTCCACATCGAAAGGAAAGTAAAACACCAAAGGGGAGTCGGAGACGGACTCCTGGTGGACGAGGCGGTCTCCCGGCGCGGCCAGGGTGCAGGCCGCGTCACCAGGGCGCCTGGCCCACCGGGAGCTCCTCTCCGGCTCCACTTCAGCTTGGAATTTTTCTTATTTTTCAAAAACTTATAATACATAACTTTTATGTCTTTTTGCGAAGTTTTCTTGCCGTATTACATACCTATTTGTTTTCTGCTTCTGTCGGTGTCTGACACAGTGTTGCATTATGTTCTTCATGGGTAGCTATAGGTATCACATCCACCTCCACATTGATAGGGTCTCCCACCATGTAATGCTTGAGTCTTTGTCCATTCATGACTTGCGGTTTGTTGCCTTCAAAATTGTTAATCTTGATTGCTCCAGAACGATAAACTTCTTCAATATGGTGCGGTCCTTCCCATTTTGAAAGTAATTTACCTGGAGAAACTTCAAACGAGATCTATACAACAGAACTTTATCACCAACATTAAATTCCTGTTTCAAAATCCTCTTATCATGCCACTTTTTTTACCTCTTCTTTAAACATTTCCGCGCTCTCGTAAGCTTCACTTCTCCACTCATATAGAGAAGACAAGCTCATTTGACGCTTTTCGCCAGCAAGCTTGGCGTCAGCATTAAGCTCTCTAACTGTCCAGAAAGGTTTGTGTTCTAGAAATAGAGATAAATGGCAAGCTTTGCCATGTACCATCTTATAAGGAGACCTTCCCATGGGGTTTTTTAAGCTGTTCTATACGCCCACAAAGCATCTCCTAACTTTTTGGACCAATCTTTTCTTAAGCTATTTACTGTCTTTTGCAAGATCAACTTGATCTCTCTATTGGTGATCTCAACTTGCCCACTTGTCTGAGGGTGGAAGGGTGAAGCAATCCTATGATTGACATCATACTTGGCTAAAGATTTTCTAAAAGCACCATGTGTAAAATGTGATTCTCCGTCGGTCATGAGGTACCTTGGCACACCAAACCTAGGAAAGATTACATATTTAATCATTTTAAAAGATGTCTTGTGATCAGCACTATCAGCGGGGATTGCTTCAACCCACTTGGTTACATAATCAACCGCTACTAAAATGTGAGTGTACTTGTGTGAGGGAGGAAAGGGGCCCATAAATCAAATCCCCACCAATCAAAAGGATCAATGACTAGAGAGTAATTCATAGGCATTTCATTTCTTCTACTAATATTACCAACTCTTTGACACTTATCACAAGACAAGACAAAATTTCTAGCATCTTTAAAGAGAGTTGGGCAATAAAAACCTGATTGAAGAACCTTGTGCGCGGTCCTGTAACCGGCATGATGTCCTCCGTAAGGATTGTCATGACATTTTCTCAAGACATCCTTCTTCTCATGCTCTGGTATGCATCTTCTCACGATCCCATCCGCAGCTTCTTTATACAGATGTGGGATGACGAGGGGGTGACCCCACGACTCCTCTACGTGAGGGTACCTGGTGCGTGTCATGACTGGCGGCCCACCAGAGGCCCACTCGTGGACACCGACATGATGGAATAAGACGTGAAGCCGAAGACTTGAGGCGCAAGACAAGGACTCCTACTTGTAGTCGACTAGGACTCATGTAAACCCCTACCTGTCTATCTATATAAAGTGAGGCAGGGGCACCTCTCTAGACAAGCTCTCAATCCCCACGCATAGGACTAGACAGATCTCTCTCCACCAAAGCCCTCACGGCACCCCTGTACATCATCATCAATACAAGATCAGACAAGTAGCATGTAGGGTTTTCCCTCCGGGGGCCTGAAGCTGGGTAAATCGTGCCCCATGTGTCGCGTGTCCGCCGTCCGAGACAACTCAATACGCATCTACTCATCCTTGCCTTGCGAGAACTCGCCTTGGCCTCCACTGTAATCGCCCCCTCACGCAATAATATCGAGAAGGAAGTGCTTCTCCTGTTAGCCGACGAGTATCGTACAACCTGTGCCATCTCTATGACTAACCCAGGGTCCCTGACCATGGGATTTTCCGGGGTTGATCCTAGTCATGGGACATCCCAAAAGTAATGCCTCAAGTCATGGAAGAATTTCTTCCTTTGCTGAAATGTTAAACCTAGAGGCAAAAACTTTGCAACAATAAAATTAGCATAATCTGCATACCAAGGATCGGAAAGATATTGTACCCTCAAAACATCTAGTTGTTCATCGGGAAAGCTATCATTGACTAGAATAGGGTTGTGTGGTATATCTTCCATCCTTGAAAGGTTATCCGTCACAGGATTGTCTGCTCCCTTCCTATCAACAATCTGCAAATCAAATTCTTGAAGAAGAAGTACCTATCTGATAAGCCTTGGTTTGACATCCTTCTTCTCTATAAGATACTTAATAGCAGCATGGTCAGTATGAATATTAACTTTAGAATCAATAATATACGGCCTAAACTTATCACAAGCAGATACTACTGCTAAAAACTCTTTTTCAGTAGTAGCATAATTCTTTTGAGAACTATCAAGGGTTTTGGTAGCATAATGTATAACATTCAATTTCTTATCAACCCTTTGTCCTAAAACAACCCCAACAGGCAAATCACTAGCATCACACATAATTTCAAAAGGCAAACTCCAATCAGGTGGTTGGACTATAGGAGCAGTTATTAAGGCTTTCTTAAGAACTTCAAAGGCTTCCTTACAATCCTCATCAAACACAAAAGGAATATCCTTCTGGAGGAGATTAGTGAGGGGTCTCAAAGTCTTAGAGAAGTCCTTAATAAATCATCTATAGAAACCAACATGACCGAGGAAACTATGAAAACCTTTGATGTCCCTTGGATAGGTCATCCTCTTGATTGCCTCAATTTTCACCTTGGACACTTCGATTCCTCTTTCTGAAATCTTGTGACCAAGAATGATCCCTTCGTTAACCATGAAGTGACACTTCTCCCAATTGAGCACCAAGTTTGTCTCCTCACATCTCTGTAAAACTTTATTAAGACTGTGGAGACAATTGTCAAAGGAGGTTCCATAGACGGAGAAATCGTCCGTGAAAACCTCCACAATCTGCTCACAAAAACCATGAACGATAGCAGACATACACCTCCGAAAGGTAGCAGGGGCATTGCATAAATCAAAGGGCATACGTCTATAAGCATAAGTACCATAGGGACAAGTGAAAGTAGTCTTCTCTTGATCAGAAGTGTTAACATGAATTTGAGAGAAGCCAGAATACCCATCAAGATAACGAAAGTGAGTGTTTTGGATAACATTTCAAGCATTTAATCGATGAAAGGTAGTGGGTAGTGGTTCTTCCTGGTTGCTTTGTTCAACTTCCTGAAATCAATACACATTCTATATCCAATAACAATTATTTGAGGTATTAGTTCATTCTTGTCATTAGGAACCACATTCATACCTCCTTTCTTAGAGATACAATGTACGGGACTCACCCATTTACTATCAGCTATGGGATACATTATACTTGTGGCTAGAAGCTGGAGAACTTCGGTCCTAACCACATCTTTCATCTTCGGGTTCAGTCTTCTTTGATGATCAACAACCGGCTTAGCATCAGGATCGAGGTTAATAGTATGTTGACAAATCGATTGACTAATCCCCATAAGATCATCAAGGGTATACCCAATAGCGCCTCGGTTTACGAAGGGTTTCCAATAATCCCTCTTCTTCATATCCTGAAAGGTTAGCATTGATAATAACATGATATACTTTCTTTTCACATAAATAAGCATATTTGAGCGTATCGGGAAGAGGTTTTAGATCAAACACCAGATCCTCCTTTGGTTGTGACAGGATTCCTAAAGGTTCAACCGGTAGGTTGTGCTTCAGGATAGCAGGTTGTCTCAAGAAGATGTCATCTAGTTCGTTCCTTTTCTTCATATGAATGCCATTCTCGTGGTCCTCCATAAATTGATGCAACGGATCATTAGGAGGAATAGCAATGGAGGCAATCTCTTCAATAATTTTATCATTACTAGGAAAATCAGTACCACGAGGCTGCTTCGAAAATTTAGAAAAGTTAAATTCATATGGCTCACCATTGAATTGAACAGATACTTTTCCTTTCCTGCAATCTATAATTTCTCCACAATTTTTAAGAAAAGGTCTACAAAAAATGATAGGACATAAATTATCTTGTACTAACCCAAGCACTAAAAAGTCGATAGGATATTTTACCTTTCCACATAAGACTTCAACATCTCACAATATTCCAATAGGAGAGATGGTTTCTTTGTTTGCAAGATGAATAGTAACATCAATATCCTCAATTTCATAAGGTAAAATTTCATTCACGATCTCTCGATAAAGTGTGAAAGGAGTATCATTAACACTGGATCCCAAATCACATTGCCCATAATAGTTATGACCTTCCATTTTAGCAGATACAATTGGAGTACCTGAAATTGGGCCTTTATTCTTGGCTGTAACAAGGTTAGTGGAAACAACACAAAAATTTATAATGGAATCCTCAACATTATTACTAACAAGATCTTTGACTAATGCAACTTATGGATCGACCTTAAACAGATCCTCATGCTCACTAGTCGTTCTTTCACTCTTATTCACTATCCATGTGACAAAAGAATGCTCCTTTATCCTCGTGGGAAAAGGGGGTTTCTCATAAAAATCTGCAGGTAAGATAGGATCAGCAACATTAATATCAACAGGTAATTCTATAAAAGGCTTATGATGTCGACCCTCCTGCTTATTGGAAGAATCAACATGAGAGCCAAAGTCTTTGCAAAAATCAATTAGAAGCCGGGAATCAAGACCAATCTTAGAACAAAAGGTATTGAAGTAATCAGTTTTCACATAGCTCTCAATGTAATCATGCTCATAATCTATAACATGTTCATGACCTTTATCAATCTCCCAATCTTCAGTATTTTGCTGGATCCTTTAAATTAGATCCCATCTAGCTTCAATGCTTTTGTTTGGAAATACCTCGCTAAAAGAGGCATCAAACATATCTCTATCTTCACGAGAAAGTCTTGCATACAAATTTGAAAGAATAATTTTCTTGGGGAGTGATACGTCCCAAACGTATCTATAATTTCTGCTTGCTCCATGCATGTTTTGTGTGATATAGATATGTTTTAGATACACTTCCATACACTTTTGATCATATTTGGACTAACCTATTAACTTAGTGCACCCCAATGACAGTTAATGTTTTCTGCTGTCTTTTTATTTCAGATTTATCCGTTACGTAAAATGCCAGAAAAATTCTAGAAAAATCCAATAAAAAATCAACACAACAGAAGCTTCCAGAGCCCCGAAGGAGGGCCGGGGGGCCAACCTGTGCCTAGGCGGCTAGGGGGCGCGACCCCACCCTAGGCCACGCCAGGGGGCGCCTGCATCCCTGGTGGCCCCCGGCTGCCCCCTTCGCCTATATATTTCCTTCACCCTGAAACCTCCGAAGACAGAACCCTTTTTCGTGGTATCGCCTCTGTTCCACCGCCGCCGCGCTTCCAAGATCGGGATCACCAGAAGACCTCTTTCCGGCACCCTGCCGGAGGGAGGATTGACCTCCGGGAGCATCTCCACCACCATGGACGCTTCCCGAATGATCCGTGCGTTGTCTACCTTGGACCATGGGTCCGTGATCAATAGCTATGTGATGTTCTCCTCCCCTCTTTTTTCTTCATGGATTAGACCTTGTGAGCTTCCCTACATGATCAAGGCACATATGTAATCCTTTCTACTGTTGCTATGCTGAGTTTGCTGGGATCTGATGGATTATGAGACTATGTTCAGATTGTGATTGAGTAATATATTTGGTTCTTCACTTTTATATTTTTGTTCTCGATTAATTCTTGCATGTTCTCCGTTGTAGTTTATTTCTTTGGCCAAGTAGTTGGTAGTGACTCCAAGAGGGAGCGTTATGCTTGATTGTGGATTCATGCCCCTGATGACTAGCTTGAGTGACGGAAACATGAGTCTAGGGGATGTGCTGTTGCAACAAGGGGGAATACAACGGTGCTTGTAACCGCGGTTGCAAGGATTGTTTACTTTACGCAAAGTTCTTTTAATGCAGTTGTCTGTTGCTTTGGGTTTACACTTTGGGTGGGGCTCTCAACTTAATACCAGTGAGATGTTCTGGATAGATATCTCAAGGTGGATGATTAGTAGTAGATGCAGATGGATTTCGGTCTACTTATTTTGGCGTACTGCCCATGCTTTTGAGCCTCTTCCTTTCTTTGTATCATAGTTAGCATTGCGGTGCGTTTTTAATCCTGTCAATTGCCCAGCTGTGAATTGTTTACCTCGCATAGCAGTTTTATCGTCTTTTGGGAGAGAGACATCACTAGTGAACATCACGGGACCCCGGTTCATATTCTCATCACTGTTTACACGCTCAATTATTTCCTGCTTTTACTTTCTAGTTGCAAGTACCATTATCCTTTATCCCTTGCGTTTTTATCCTTTGTAAACAACAAGGCCAGAGAGATTGACAACCTCTCCGAACTTCGTTGGGAGCAAAGTTATTTGTGTCTGTGTGCAGGTCCACGTCAACCGCCTAATTTCTAGCGTCGTTGTCACCTACTTGTCGCTTTCGGAGTCCTACAGCAGACAAACCCTATCCTCTTCATAGGGTAAATTTGTTGTTGTCCTACATCTCACCTTCCACTTGGGGTAACCAACGAAGGACGAGAATCCATTATCATCTCTCGTACATCAGAAACAACAAATTTACCTCAGCGAAGATACCGAGGTTTATGTCTCCAGTAGGACTTCGAAGTCGACAAGTAGGTGGTTTGGCAAGTGAGGCGCGTATCACTTGCTTCGCCTGGACCTGTAGACACAACAAGTAACTTTGCTCCCAACGAAGTTCAGAGAGGCAACTTCAACAACAATGCTTATAGGGGCAACTTTGCTAGCAATCCTAGACCATTTCCATCCAACTATGGGAACAACAACACCTATCCTAGCAACAAGAACCCCACTTCTGAACTAGAGAACATGCTTAGAGACTTTATCACTACCCAAAAAGCCTTCAACAAGAATGTAGAAGAGAAATTAGCTAAGTTAGAAAATCTCTCTTTGAAGGTAGATAGCTTAGCCCTTGATGTTGAGATGCTAAAAATTAGAACCTCTCCCCTTGAGGAGAGGAAGACCACTCCTATTAATACTATCCAATTACAAATCAATGAAAATATTAGGATGATGGCTAAACTTAAAGAAATATGGTCTAGAGAAAAAGAGGAAGATGATAGAATTAAGAGCCTTCCCACACACCACACAGTTGCCACTATCCAAATTGCTGAGGACACTCAAACTATTAGCACCCAATGCACTCCTAGTCCCATTGGACCTATTAATGGTGATGCCAATACCTCAAACGTAGAAGAAGAGAATCCTATGAACATAGAGGGTTTCAAACAAGTGGGCCTAGATGACACTACTACCACCTTTGATAGTAGTGATATTGATTTTGATAGTTGCACCCTCTCAGAAGTTATTAGCTTGTTACACAAAATGTCTAGAGACCCCCACACTAGCACACTTAATCTTTTCTTCACGGAGCACATCACTAATGCTCTCATCAAATCTAGGGAGGAGAAGCTTAGAATATAAGCCTACATACCTAGGAAGCTAGATGATGGTTGGGACCCCATGATTAAAATTAAATTAAATAACTTCTCTTGCTATGCTTTATGTGACGTTGGAGCTAGTACCTCCGTCATGCCCAAAAGAATGTATGATATGTTTGAATTGAAACCTTTTGATTCTTGTTCTTTTGGTGTTCGTCTCGTTGATTCTTCCGTAAAGAAACCTTTGGGGAAGATTGACAATGTTCTTATCATTGTCAATGACAATTATGTTCCCGTTGATTTTATTATTATGGATATAGAGTGTGAACCTTTATGTCCAATTATTTTGGGACATCCTTTTCTTCGCACCGTAGGTGCTGTTATTGACATGAAAGAGGGGAATATAAAATTTAAATTCCCTCTCAAATAGAGGATGGAACACTTCCCTAGAAAGAAAATCAAGTTACCTTTTGAGTCCGTTACACGGGCTAGCTATTCTCTCTCTCTCTTGATAAAACTTGATTCTTCTTTTGCCTTATGCCTAGCTTAAAGGCTTAAAAAATAGCGCTTGTTGGGAGGCAACCCAAGATTTTTTTACTTCTGTTTTTAGTAGTCTTGATGATTGTTAGTACAATAGCAACATCATTGTATCTTTATTTTTCAAGATTTGTGCCGAGTTTAGCCTCATATGATAAGGCAAGCAAAAGTTGTGACATGTTGTCCAAAAAACAGATTCTGTCTACTTGACGGAAAAAATCGGAACAAATCACCACTACATATTTTTGATCTGAATTTTTTACACAGCATGCTCTATAAAATTGTGAAACTTTCGTATGTTTTGATTTTTTTATTTGAGTTGCAGAACTACCCCAAAAATTTTATTTACTACCCGTTGTTCTGTTCTTCACAGATTCTGTCACGTTTTGTCTTTCCTTACTTTTGCAAAACTTAAGCTTGCTTTTTCTTTGCAAAAACCTTTTGCCAATCTTGAGAAACAGTAGCTATTCAAGAATATCTTTCTATCCAGTGGGGAAAAATTATTCTATTAAGGGTACTAACCTCTCTAATCAGCTTATGATGAGTTATGTATGAAGGGAGTTTTCAAGTGTGCGAGGGAAGATTATGAAAGAAGATCCAGGAGTGTCAAACGCTCAAGCTTGGGGATGCCCCCATGCATCCCCAATAAATATTCAAGGAGACTCAAGCGTCTAAGCTTGGGGATGCCCCCGTGCATCCCCTTCTCCATCAACAATCATCAGTTCGTCCTTCGTCTCACTATATTTTTATCACTTCATGCGTTATGTGCTATGCTTGGAGCGTCTCGCTCTTAGATTTAATTTTTTGTTTTCTTTAGCTTTGCTTTCTGTTCATAACAAGTTAGACCCCAACTTACTTTGTGTGGGAGAGAAACACGCTCCACTTCAATATAGAACACATCATAGGATTTTTCATGCCTATCTTTTTACTGTTGTGTGTTCTTTATCTTTTCGTAGCTACTGCCATGTTTAGTTTTAGTCTTAGTTTGTCTTTAGCAAGTGCCTTGGCTTTTGTTTAGTTTGTTGCTGGAACTCTCTTTAGTTTTCATGTTTATCTTATTAAGAGAGTTAGTTGTTGCACTGCGTTGTGTCTTGTCTTGAAAGTAGGTAATTGAGGTTGCTATTCAATTGAAGTACTAACTTGTAATAGTTTTGAGGTATTGTTTTGAGTAATGTTTGAACTTTTGGTGTCAAGAGCTCTAGCCTATTAGTGATAGGTGTCGTATTTTGGGCAATCCGTGTTTATTTTCAAAACCTACAAAACTAGTTGAGAGCTCTAGCTACTAGATGGATCACTAATCTTCTGAGGGGCCAGATATTAGAGTACACTCATGTACCATGAGTCGAGGATGCGCAAGGATAACCAAACCCCTATATACTCCTCCTCGGGGTACTTGTCTCTTTGTGAACCTCCTCGTTAAATTGAGAGTTACCGATAATAAGTGCATGAGTTCTTTGGACTAATGTAAGTATTGAAAGTTGACACTTCCACCTTCTCATATTTGCTAGCCTCTTCCGTACCGTGCATTGCCTTCTTCTCACTCCGAGAGTTGGCGTCCACCTTCGCCGGTACATCCAAACCCTTGGCATGATACGCTCTGTCATCATAAACCTCTCTATATCTTCCATCAAAACAGCCACCATACCTACCTATCAAGGCATTTCCATAGCCTTTTCGAGATATATTGCCATGCAACATCCACCTCTTCATGACTTGATCTTCATGTAATACATGTTCCTGCTACACTGGCAGAGGCATAAATTGCATACATCATGATAGCTACATCTTATTTATGTTTGAGTACCTTGAAAAGTGTGAAGATCTTCTATACCTTCTGGTAAAATAGAGTGTTGCCCTTAAGTGAGGAAAAGATCCCAAGGTGGACAAAATAAAAGATCCCAAAGAGGACAAATGAGAGTTAAATAGAAAGAGACATTGGGGCCACCAAAAAAATACAAAATATAAAAAGGAGAAAAAAGAAATAAAAAGAGATAAAGGGGCAACACTACTATTCCTTTTGAAAGATCCACACTAGTACTCCCTCATATCCTTGTACTCCATAGAGATGATCATTTATGCAAATAGCTATGTGGGGACCTTCACACTATAGAACTTGGCTTGCATATTCCAAGGACGAGCCTCCTCAAGCGAGCTCTAGGTCTTCATGAGCGAGCAAGTTGGATGCACCCCCACTAGTTCCATTGGAGAGATTTTCTTAGCTCATATGTGCATCCGTTGCATGGCAGTCCCTACTCCTCACATCATATCTATCATTTGGCCTTCCTCGCCTATGATTGTCCTCAATGATGTGAGCCTTTCTCACCTTTTTGTCTTCCTCCTCCACCATATTTCTATCTTTGCCATCCTAAGTGTCAAATTTCGTGCTTACGCTCATCCATTGCATGAGTGCTCAAAATAGCGAAAAGGAGTGGATGAAATTGACTTGTACCCGGCTAGTGGTTTGGGGATGAGTCAAGATAAGATTCCAAAGAAGATCAAGTGTGAAACTTTAGTAGATTGAGTTCTAAAAAAACCTTTTTCTCGTATTCCCTATCCCCCTTCTTGCACGCAAACACCATTTGGAGACATTCGAGTCACGGACAGCGAGAGCTCTTGCACCTAATGTTCTTTTGTTGCTTATTTCAATGCTAATATAGACTCTTGCATGTTATGACTGGAATTGAATCACATACCTTGATTGCTTTACTTTTCAAAGTTCCTATATGGTTGCTAGCATGTCACCACAGAAAATATGCTTGTTATCATTTACATACTCGAGGACGAGCAGGAATTAAGCTTGCGGACGTTGATACGTCCCAAACGTATCTATAATTTCTGCTTGCTCCATGCATGTTTTGTGTGATATTGCTATGATCTAGATACACGTTCATACACTTTTTATCATATTTGGACTAACTTATTAACTCAGTGCACCACAGTACTAGTTCCTGTCTTCTGCTGTTTTTTTATTTCAGGTTTCCCCCATATTAAAAGTGCTCCAAAAATTCAGGAAAAATCAGATAAAAAATCAGTGTGAACGAACCTTCCGGACTCACCTGGGAGGGGCCAGAGGGCCACCACGAGGGACCCAGGCGGCCACCTGGCGCGGCCAGGTCTGGCCGCGCCGGTGTGGGGGGGGCGCCTGGACCCCTGGTGGCCCCCCTGGTTGCCCCCTTCGCCTATATATTCTCTGTGACGGGATTCTTCCGAAGACAACCCTTTTTCACGATCTCGCCACTCTTCCGCCGCCGCCGCGCTTCCACGATCGGGAGCGCCAGCAAACCTCTTCCCGACACCCTGCCGTTGGGAGGATTGACCTCCGGGAGCCTCTCCTCCACCATGGACGCTTCCCGGATGATCCGTGAGTTGTCTACCTTGGACCATGGGTCCGTGATCAGTAGCTATGTGATGTTCTCCTCCCCTCTTTTTTCTTCATGGATTAGACCTTGTGAGCTCCCTACATGATCAAGGCACATATGTAATTCTTTCTGCTATTGCTATGCTGAGTTTGCTGGGATCTGATGGATTATGAGACCATGTTCAGTTTGTGATTGAGTAATATATTTGGTTCTTATCTTTTATATTTTTGTTCTTGAGTAATTCTTGCATGTTCTCCGTTGCTGTTTATTGTTTTGGCCAAGTAGTAGGTAGTGACTCCAAGTGGGAACGTTATGCTCGATTGTGGGTTCATGCCCCCTGATAACTAGCTTGAGTGACAGAAACATGAGTCTAGGGGATGTGGTGTTGCCACAAGGGGGAAAACAATGATGCTTGTAACCGCGGTTGCAAGGATTGTTTACTTTACTCAAAGTTCTTTTAATGCAGTTGTCTGTTGCTTTGGGTTTACACTTTGGGTGGGGCTCGCAACTTAATACCAGCGAGATGTTCTGGATAGATATCTCAAGGTGGATAATTAGTAGTAGATGCAGTTGGATTTCGGTCTACTTATTTTGGCGTACCGCCCATGCTTTAGAGCCTCGTCCTTTCTTTGTAGCATAGTTAGCATTACGGTGCGTTTTTAATCATGTCAATTGTCCAACTGTAATTTATTTACCTCGCATAGCAGTTTTATCGTCTTTTGGGAGAGAGACATCACTAGTGAACATCACGGGACCCCGGTCCATATTCTCATCATTGTTTACACGCTCATTTAATTTTCTGCTTTTACTTTCTAGTTGCTATCACCATTATCATTATCCCTTGTGTTTGATCCTTTGTAAACAACAAGACCGGAGAGATTGACAACCTCTCTGAACTTCGTTGGGAGCAAAGTTATTTGTTTCTGTGTGCATTGCCCTCTTCTCACACCGAGAGTTGGCGCCTACCCGCCGGTGCATCCAAACCCTTGGCATGATACACTCTGTCATCATAAACCTCCTTATATCTTTCCTCAAAACAGCCACCAAACCTACCTATCAAGGCATTTCCATAGCCTTTCCGAGATATATTGCCATGCAACATCCACCTTCTCATGACTTGATCTTCATGTCATACATGTTCGTGCTAGACTGGCAGAGGCATACATTTGCATACTTCATGATAGCTACATCTTATTTATGTTGAGTACCTTGTATAGTGTGAAAGATCTTCTATACTTCTTGTAAATAGAGTGTTGCCCTTAAGCGAGGAAAAGATCCCAAAGAGGACAAATTTAAAAGATCCCAAAGAGGACAAATGAGAGTTAAATAGAAAGAGCCATAGAGGCCACCAAAAAAATAGAAAAAATAGAAAAAATGGAAAAAGAAAATAAAAAGAGAGAAGGGGGCAACACTAGTATTGCTTTTGAAAGATCCACACTCGTACTCCCTCTATATCTTGTACTCCATAGAGATGATCATATATGCATATAGCTATGTGGGGACCTTCACACTATAGAACTTGGCTTGTATATTCCAATGATGAGCCTCCTCAAATGAGCTCTAGGTCTTCTTGAGCAATCAAGTTGGATGCACCCCCACTAGTTCCACCGGAGAGCTTTTCTTAGCTCATATGTGTACCCGTTGCACGGTAATCCCTACTCCTCACATCATATCTATCATTTGGTCTTCTCGCCTATGATTGTCCTCATTGATGTGAGCCTTTCACACATTTTTGTCTTCCTCCTCCGCCATATCTGTCTCTTTGCCATCCTAAGTGTCAACTCTCGTGCTTACGCTCATCCATTGCATGAGTGCTCAAAATATCGAAAGGGAGTGGATCAATTTGACTTGTACCTGGTGGTCTGGGGACGAGTCAAGATAAGATTCCAAAGAAGACAAGTGTGAAACTTTAGTAGATTGATTTCTCAACAAATAAATATTTTCTCGTATTCCCATATCCCACATCTTGCACGCAAACACCATCTGGAGACATTTGAGTCACGGACAACGAGAGCTCTTTCTGTTGTTGCTATGCTGAGTTTGCTGGGATCTGATGGATTATGAGACTGTGTTCAGATTGTGATTGAGTAATATATTTGTTATTCTCTTTTATATTTTTGTTCTTGAGTAATTCTTGCATGTTCTCTGTTGCTGTTTATTGCTTTGGCCAAGTATTAGGTAGTGAATCCATGAGGGAGCGTTATGCTTGATTGTGGATTCATGCCCCCTGATGACTAGATTGAGTGACAGAAATATGTGTCTAGGGGATGTGTTGTTGCCACAAGGGGGAAAACAACGGTGCTTGTAACCGCGGTTGCAAGGATTGTTTACTTTACGCAAAGTTCTTTTAATGCAGTTGTATGTTGCTTTGGGTTTACACTTTGGGTGAGGCTCGCAACTTAATACCAGCGAGATGCTCTGGATAGATATCTCAAGGTGGATGATTAGTAGTAGATGCGGATGGATTTCGGTCTACTTATTTTGGCGTACTGCCCATGCTTTTGAGCCTCTTCCTTTCTTTGTATCATAGTTAGCATTGGTTTGCGCCGTAATCCTGTCAATTGCCCAGTTGTGATTTGTTTACCTCGCATAGAAGTTTTATCGTCTTTTGGGAGAGAGACATCACTAGTGAACATCATGGGACCCCGGTCCATATTTCCACCACTGTTTACACCCTCAATTTACTTCCTGTTTTACTTTCACAGTTGCAGTTATCACCACTATTATCCCTTGCGTTTGATCCTTTGTTAACAACAAGGCCGGAGAGATTGACAACCTCTCTGAACTTCGTTGGGAGCAAAGTTACTTGTTGTGTGTGCAGGTCCAGGCGAAGTAAGTGATATGCGCCTCACTTGCCAAACCACCTACTTGTCGACTTCAGAGTCCTACTGGAGACATAAACCTCGGTATGTTCACTGAGGGGAATTTGCTGCTATCCTACATCTCACCTTCCACTTGGGGTAACCAACGAAAGGCGAGAAGCCATTATCATCTCTCGCACATCAGGGAGCTCATGATTGGGACATTTGAGCATTAGGGATTTTAATCTCCCCCAAGCTTTGGCGACACTTTCTCTGTCATGAGACCAAAAGTTATAAATAAAATTCCTATCTCTATGTATTTTATGAAGAGGATAAAACTTTGTATAAAAGAGAGACATAAGCTCTTGCCAATTTAATAGATGAGAGTTATCGAGAAGCTTATACCAATCCCAAGCTTTATCCTTCAATGATAGAGAGAATAATTTCCTCATGACAAAATATCTAGATACACCTGCAAGCTTAAATATAATTCTGAAAGATAGAGCAAGTGATCAGCAGGATGTATATCTCCTGCATAACGATTAGCCATGACATGATCGATAATACCAGTTGGAATTTTAAAAGGATCAATTTCAGTAGTGGGGAGAGCCTTCTCTACCACAGGTTTGGTGGGACGACTTCCCACAAACAAGGAACCAAGAGCAGAATTATCCATAAGGATAAAAAGTTGTAAGGACAAAATAAAAACAACACGCACATTGTGAAGGTTTCCTTACCAATTTCACTTACCAATAGCGCTACACTCCTCGGCAACGGCACCAGAAAATGGTCTTGATGACCCACAAGTGTAGGGGATCTATCGTAGCCTTTTTTATAAGTAAGAGTGTCGAACCCAACGAGGAGCAGAAGATAGTGACAAGTGATCTTGAGGAAATAATAACTACAAGTATTGAAAGGTAACTTTTTATGGGTTTTCGTAATAGGCAACAGGTAAATAAAGGCAAGTAAAGTAATGATGACGAGGTGCAGCAAGTGGCCCAGTCCTTTTGAACACAAAGGATAAGTCTAGGGACTCTACTTATAAAGATTAAAGTGTTTTCGAGGACACACGAGAGAATTAGTCAAGATACTTCCACCATAATCCGTCTAGTACTATGTATTATTTGGATAAGTGTTGTGTGGGTGAACCTATGCTAGCACACTGCCTAGACTAAGACACTCTTACGATTAAACCTCTTGCAAGCATCCGCAAACACGGGAGAGAACTTAAGGTAAACCTATCCGTAGCAATAAACTCTAGGATCCAATACTCCCTTGTGCAATAGTGTGCAAACTGGGGTTCAGGTTTCTGTCACTCCGGCAACCCACCATAAGCATCCTTTATACACAATGCCTTCCCCTAGGTCCTTAAAAGGCGAAGTTCTATGTAGTCGACGTTCACATAGCACCACTAGAAGAACACCACAACTTAAATATCAATCCAACACATATTACTTCAACATCATATGACTACTAACAACAAGACTTCTTCCATGTCCTCAAGAACTAAAGCGACTACTCACAAGACATAAAAGAGATCATGAGGAGAGGTGATGAATAGATGATGAACAATCTGGTCATAACAATAATCCTCCAACAAAACTTAATAGCATTCACCAGAATTAGTAATCAACACCGATAAAGTAGAGGGGATGAATAGTGCAAGGTACAACACAAGTTGCAATGGTAAAGTGATATGGGGTGAAGATGGAGATGGTGTTGGTGTTGGTTTTGGGGATGATGGTGATGATGATATCGATGATGCTCGTGACGATGGTGATGACGATGAGGACGACCCCCCCCCCCTCCGGGAGGAGTTCTTCCCGACGAAATTTGCCCGCCGGAAAGGTCTTTTCTTCTCTAGTGATTTTTTGCCTCATTGCAGCGGCGGAACTTCTGATCTAAGCTGCTCCCTCGAAGAATTAGGTTACAAGGGGTATGTATGCCGAAGGAGAGGCCAGGGTGTGGGCCACCCCACCCAGGCGGCCAGGTGGCGCGGTCTAGGGGGTGTCCGCTCCACCAGGGCGCCTGGTAGCCCCTTCCGGGTGATCTTTTGCGTGTCCTCCTTATTCCTTCTGAAAACGATTCTCTGAAATTTTCAGGTCATTTGGAGATGTGCTGATATGTCCACTCTATGTGCACTTTTCCCCGCTGATTTGCTGAGTCTGCTGTTCCGGCACCGGAAACTTATAAACCGTGTAAAACAAGCCAAAACACCACGAGAGAGGCATCATAATGTGGAACATATCAATGAATAATGATAAATTATGATACAAAATAGTGATGCATTTTGGACGTATCAGCGACGAGGAGGCAATGGTGAGGTTTGCTCGGGAGAATCCTGAGTACGTGCATCACAAGCAAAAATTGTTCTTGAAGCCCGACATGGTGAAGAGGAAGAAGTCCGACGAAACCAGGCCATCGATGGTGAGGATCAAGATGGTAGTCGAGGCTGAATCATCTCTGTTGACCAACTTGGTCTTTCACTCCTCCTTCGAATGGTCATCCGATGGTGACTCCGGTGAGTTCGACGAGTAGGAAGATCTAGTAGCTTAAGAAATCTTTAGTCGAAATTCTACTTAAAATGTTCGAATGCACTTCGACTTATAAGTTTCAGTTACAAAATGCAATGTTCAAATGCAAGTAAATTAGGACGCCCCCGTGTACATATGCTAGTTTTAATGGAATACCCCAAGTTTTGGAGTACACATCAACTAGTTTTTGAATACTGTTAGAATCAGTTTGTGGATGGCACTAAACAGGCTGGACCAGTGGGGAGTACGAGTAGCAGATGTAGATCACACCTGAAAAGGGCGCAAATCATGAGATCTACTCACTCTACTCCTATACCCCCCACCCCTTCACCACCTCCCCTCTATCCATCCATCCAGCTCCACCCTCCCCTCCAGTTTGTTTGTTTGTCTCTTTGTCCCGCTGTAGACCACTGCCGTCTGCCGGGGGGACGCGCCCCAACCCCAACCGGCGGGACACAAGTACGCCTCCCCCTCCCCCTCACCTCACCTCCCACCCCCACACCCACCCACCCCGCCCCTCTCTCGGCCATGTCCGAGGAGGACGAGGACCAGGCGCCGCCCAAGCGCCCGCGCGCGGCGTCCCCGCCCCCGCCCGACCAGGTGCTCGACAACGTCCTCGAGACGGTGCTCCAGTTCCTCGCCGCCCCGGGCGACCGCGGCGCCGCCTCCCTCGTCTGCCGCTCCTGGCACCGCGCCGAGTCCGCCACCCGCGCCTCCCTCGCCGTCCGCAACATCCTCGCCGCCTCCCCGGCCCGCGCCGCCGCCCGCTTCCCCAACGCGCGCCACATCCTCCTCAAGGCCCGCCCGCGCTTCGCCGACTTCAACCTCCTCCCCCCCGGCTGGGCCGCCTCCGCCTTCCGCCCCTGGGCCGCCGCCTTCGCATCCGCCGCCTTCCCCTCCCTCCGCTCCCTCTCCCTCAAGCGCATCACCCTCACCGACGACGACCTCGACCTCCTCGCCCGCTCCCTCCCGCCCTCCTTCCGCGAGCTCTCCCTCCTCCTCTGCGACGGCTTCTCCTCCCGCGGCCTCGCCTCCCTCGCCACCCATTGCAGGTAATGTACTACTACCTCTTGCTCTTAACACTAGTCGTTCGTAATGCTCTAATGGCGCACAGTATCTGATTCACTCTGCTTCTCGCATCGTTCACAGAGGGCTGCGCGTGCTCGACGTGGTGGACTGCGACCTCAACGAGGAGGAGGACGACGAGGTGTCCGACTGGGTGGCGGCGTTCCCGCAGGGCCACACCGACATGGAGTCGCTCTCCTTCGAGTGCTTCACCCCGCAGGTGCCGTTCGCCGCGCTGGAGGCCCTGGTGGCGCGCTCGCCGCGCCTCCGCCGCCTGCGCGTCAACCAGCACGTCTCGCTCGGCCAGCTGCGCCGCCTCATGGCCCTCACGCCTGGCCTCACCCACCTCGGCACCGGCTCGTTCCGGCCCGGGGACAGCGCCGAGGACGAGGGGCTCGACTTTGGGCAGATGCTGACCGCCTTCGCGTCGGCCGGCCGGGCCAACTCGCTCGTCTCGCTCTCCGGCTTCCGCGATCTCGCGCCGGAGTACCTGCCCACCATTGCCACCGTCGCCGCCAACCTGACCAGCATGGACCTGAGCTACGCCCCCGTCAACCCCGACCAAGTCCTGCTCTTCATCGGCCAATGCCGCAGCCTAGAGTCGCTATGGGTACCAACCAACCACATTCCTTACTCGCCTTATTGGCTTTGCCTTGGTCTCCTCCATGGCTGCCAAGTTTCTGATGACGATAAACTCCGTGCTGCCAGGTGCTGGACTCGGTGCGCGACGAGGGGCTGGAGGCCGTGGCGATGTGCTGCAAGAAGCTCCAGGTACTCCGGGTGCTCCCACTGGACGCGCACGAGGACGCAGAGGAGCTGGTGTCGGAGGTCGGGCTGGCCGCCATCTCCGAGGGCTGCCGGGGCCTCCGTTCCATACTCTACTTCTGCCAGAGGATGACCAACGCCGCCGTGATCACCATGTCGCAGAACTGCCCGGAGCTCAAGGTGTTCCGCCTCTGCATAATGGGGAGGCACCGGCCGGACCACGTGACGGGGGAGCCCATGGACGAAGGCTTCGGCGCCATCGTCCGGAACTGCAGGAAGCTCACCAGGCTCTCCACGTCGGGGCACCTGACGGACCGAGCGTTCGAGCACATCGGCAACCACGGCAGCTCCCTGCGGACGCTCTCCGTGGCGTTCGCCGGGGACAGCGACCTGGCGCTGCAGCACATCCTCCGGGGCTGCTCCAAGCTGGAGAAGCTGGAGATAAGGGACTGCCCGTTCGGCGACGCCGGGCTGCTCTCCGGCATGCACCATTTCTACAACATGCGGTTCGTGTGGATGTCGGGGTGCAGCCTGACGCTGCAGGGCTGCAGGGAGGTGGCGCGCCGGCTGCCGCGGATGGTGGTGGAGCTGGTGAACAGCCAGCCGGAGAACGGGAGGACGGAGGGCGTGGACATCCTATACATGTACCGGTCCATGGAGGGGCCAAGGGAGGATGTTCCGCCATTCGTGAAGATCCTATGAAGCTTATTGCGCCGAGGTGTTCGGCATCGTCAGTGCAGATCAAATGCAAGGAGTCGCAGATATGGCAACATTTTTGTTTGCTCGACGTCGGAGGGGGTTCCAAGCCAAATATGGGAGCAGCAGAGTGTTCAGTTGTTGTTGTAGTAGCAAGTAGTTTGGGGTCATGGGGATCGAGGGAGGTATTTTCCGAACATTTCTACGAGAAGATGATAAGTGCGCGCGGCGGAGCATGCTTCTTGGAGGGGGTTTCATGTCACCATGGCGCGCCTCCTCAGTTTTGTTTCCTGCTCCGAGAGCGAGCCTTGAGTTTGAGGACAACCTAATTTTCCTTGTTATTCAGATTAAATTCATTAACACTTGCGTGTTCATTAGCCGGAGCTTTTAAACGATGCCTCCTGAATTTAGCCATGTTAATTATTACTTTTGTCTGTGATGAGAGATCCTGAGGTTGTCCTATCGTGATCTGCTGTGAATCCTGGGGTTTGGCTGCTGGTATCATTACCAGAGGACCGAGGACCTACTGTCCATCACAACCTGGAGGCTCTATCCATCCGTCCATAGCCGGGGCTCCTTGGCTCTTTAAGGTCAGCAAAAGCTTGGCCCTGGTCCATGGAGTGATTATTGCCCTAGCTAGCTTCTCTCTAGCCGACGTGTCCGTCTCCCACAGCTTCTCGACCGCCCTCAAAGTTTTTATCTATCACAATCATCCGATGGATAAAACGAGAGAAATTTTCTGGAATTTTCCACTGTAGATCGCGTGCTGGGTAGCATTTTCTTTAGCTTTTCCCTGGCTTCTTTGTTCCGGTTGCTGTTTACCTCTGTCTGATGGCTCTGCTCGTCACGGAGCTTCCGGTTGCGAAAGAAAAGTTTGGACAGTGACCAATCCAAGGGTGATAGATAGGGAGATGGCAAATGATGAGGGAGTGATGACCGGTCGACCTCGATGGGGATTGATCCATCGTTTGACACATCCCCACCAGTCACTGACCGGTCCGGTCTGAGTGAGAGCTAGAGGGGTAGTAGATGCCAACCCATGGAGATGGAGGATCAGGTCAGATAAGGACAGTAAAATCTGCACGAGAAGAGAAATGTTTCCTCTGCCAACTCATTGGCATCCTTGACCACTGCCATTTTACTTAGGACAATTTCATTTGTTTGTTTTTGGTTTTTTGGTTTTCATTTGTGTCGTTGTGGATAAAAATTACTCTCTCCGTTTCAAAAATAACTGTCTCAACTTTGTACTAGCAAAAATATAAAATTGTACTAAGACTAAGACAGTTATTTTGAAACAGAGGGAGTACGATTTAATAGAATAATTTAAACGAATTGTTGTCTGTTTTTCAGATTCATTTTTGTCTAAATTTAGGATGAATTTGGGTCCACGCGTACGAGCAGGGAGTTCCCTTCCTGTCCGCCTGGCTCGCATGTCTGTGTTCCATTCCTTTCCGCCCCTTCCAATCCATAATCTAGTCCCACGCTCTCGCCTTGGCCGACAAGCCACCCGCCGCTGCCCCAGAGGAGCCCGCCCCCGTCCTGTCGCGATCGGCGCCGGGAAACCAAAGGTGGAAGCACCTCCCGAGCAGCTGGCTATACTGGCTGACAAAATGTCCAAGCATAGTGGACGGTGGAAGAAGGCCAGGGCGTACGCTGCGAAGAAGGAGAAGAAAGACGAGATGGCCGCGACGAAAGCCATCGTGGCCGCTGCTACGGCCACCACCGCCGCTGCTTCGCATCATGATGTCCTCATCGCGGGGCTTGGCCTTTATTCCCGGCTTGGCCGTTGTCATGGCGGCGGCCTCCGCAACGTGCACCGTCAGCTCGATCTCCTCGCATGCTCGGCCCCCAAGGGTGCGAGCATCGGGGTCTGGATTGCCGTCCATAGGGCTGCAGGGCAGTGACCCAACGACGCATGCTTCCCCAACTCACCTCGCGATGGCTCACCGGAGGGTGCACCTCAATGTCATCCATGGTCGTGGACGGCCCATCGGCCTAAATACGGCGCCGATGGTCAGCTTCTCGCTCGACATGCAACGAAGGGGTGAGCCACCGTCGTTTGTGGTCGCGCTACCGGAGGGCCACCAGCTGTTCGGTCATTTCTCCACCCCGTCGCTGATGCCCGAATATGCAGGCTACTAACAATATCCCTCGGACATCATGGCAACCATGATCAATGGGTACACCTACCCTGAAAGCCCCCAAGATTGTGACCAAGGAGAGAACTATGATGATCATGAAGCCCCTCATGGTGAAGAAGAGGAGCAAGAAACACAAGGCCCGCAAGTGCAACCCACTTGGATATTAAAGGAGAGCCATTGTTCGAGGATCTTCATGTTAATGTTTTATGTTTATGTTTACGTTTGATGGCTCACATGTAGGTATTCCAAGCTTTGCATATTTTCAAAGCACAAAATGATCATAAGCCCTTCACATTATCATTTTTGGTTGGCTCTCAAAGATAAAAAAAGTGGGAGGACTTTATTAGTTCACAAAAAAAAGAGGCCAAGAAGGAAGTGAACACAAGTGAGGGACCAAGAGAAAAAAAACTCCAAGAAAGAAGCAAAGGTTGATGCGAATTCACTTGCCATACAAGAAACTTTGAAGGGTTTGATTACCCAAAAAGAGGTCATCTCAAGCAAAAGGAAGGAGAGGGGACAAAAGAAGAAGCAAGAGAAAGAAAAGGTCAAGAAATATATGTTTGAGTTGACAAGGATAAAGCTAGAGATCGTGAGTTTAATGCTCAAGTTCGAGCAACGGCGGCGGCGGTGAAGAAAATCGATGCCCTAAATGAGAGAAAGGAGATGAAGTTGGAGATCATGTCGATCAACATGAACTACTTGACCCCAACCAAGAGGAGAAAGTGGTACAAGAGGCAGCAAAAGGAGTTGACCGACGAGTGATGGTCTACATGGTCGAGGGTATATTTTTTGACACAAACTGTGCGGTCTGGAGATGTCTTGGCCTCTGTTGACATGAACTGTGCGGTTTCGGCTAGTCCTAGCCTTTTTTGAGTGTGATTTTGCTGCCTAGGACGTGTTCCGACCTTCCGTTGGCATGAACTGTGCAACCTAAGGTGTGTCTCAATCTCTGTTGGAATGAACTGTGCGACCTAGGGTCATGCAATTGTATCAGGTTGGCATGAATTATGGCATCATGTATGCAACATTTGGGTGAAACAACCTATGAAGGCCAGACATAAACCGAACATTGATTTTTTTGGCGATCCAAACGAATAAAAAGCGATCCAAACGTAAATATATTGGGTTGTGCCGTTGGAGTTATCCGTATGTCCCCAACAATAATCTACCACAAGTAAATCTGAACTTAGCAAGATAGTTGTCCATTTTCCGATCATGGTGATCGAGCAAGATACGGCTGAAAAAGAAGAAGAAAATGGTTTTGCGCTGAGAAAATCTACCGACTGGAACGGGAGATCTCTATTCACTTTCATGGTAGGTCCGTCGTCCAGTGGTTGGCATTGGTTGCCCTGCTCATCCTGAGACATCACTAGTGGACAGACCCCCATATTATCCCGGTTCATATGGGCCTTCGGTCCCGGTTCCACACCCGGGACCAATAACCCGGGACCAATGATGATCCCGGTTGTCCCACGAACCGGGACCGAAGAGGCTCCACGTGGCCTGGCGCGCGGCGAGGGGGGGAGGGGTCATCGGTCCCGGTTGATAGGAAGAACAGGGACCGAAGAGGCTCCACTGCCCCCCTTTTTAACCCTATTTTCTGATTTTTTTTCATTTATTTATTTTCTGTTTTGTATTCAATTAAATGGTACCATATATATAAATTAAAGCAACAATGAAGAACCACAATATATATTACACATTATCGTCACGAATATATCATATACACCATCTCATTCCTCGTGCTTGGTCGAACATGTATTACACAAACGGTACTCACACGAGTTCGATCTAATTTACATCGGTCCTTGGCCGCTTGTCTTCCAAAAAATGAGGGTGAAAGAACTCTCCGGTCGGAGCTATGACATGGTCTAATAAGAATCCGGCGATTTCCTCTTGAATTGCTCGCACGCGTTGTCGTGGTAGAAGACCGTCCCGCATTCGTTCGATCTAATTAAAAGAATAGGATCAATATATATGAATGAAACTAAACACAATTTAACGCAATAAATTAAAGTATTGAATGTTGTTTATCGTACTTCAATTTTCCTTATGTTTCGGGTTGCGGCCGTCTCTTTGGTCGTCTGGCGAATGAACTCGCAGACATAATATCCACATAAGTTATTCCCGGGTCCCTGTCTCAAACACTTTACGAGAACGGAGATCAATGAATATTATAATCAGCATGATAATTATACTGAAACTAGAATCAAAAAGATGCACGGATCTAGCAAGTAGTACTTACATTCAGTGATTCAAATGTAAGCTTTGCCGGAAGACCCGGTGTTTTGGCGGTGAACCGTTTCCAAACCCTCTGGAGGCATGCTTGCATGTCCTCCCATGATTTCATAGATTTGCGTCCCGGGTCCATGACTTTTACTACTCCTTCGTCCGGAAAAATGATCAACAGAATAAAATGGAAGCTGCACACGCATAAAGAGTCAATTATACGCTTAACACCGAGCAAGCAAAATAGAATGTGTGCGCGACAGTAACACTCACTCGAAGTTGTAAGGAAATAGTATTTCCCTTCTTGTGCCGAAATACGTCAACGATTGCAACAAGTTTTTCTCTGTCTGGTTGGGCTTCTCTTTGAGAGTTCTTTCATGAACGAATTGGAAGTCAACGAACCCAATGTCATAGATTTGTCCTTTCTTGCATTCGAGAATCTTCATTCTGCATATATAATTAGTTTAGTGATGAGTGTAAGATTGTACATGAAACGAATGAACTGAGCTACAAAGGCTTGATCACTGAAATTAATGGTACTTACAGACAATATGCACTGACGATAGATTTGTCGATGGCGTCTCCATTGTAAAACTGAAATAATTCTGAGAATTCAATCAGATCGAAGCCTTGTCCATGCCCGTAATGCTCGTTCTGAAATTTAGCGTAGATCCAGTTTTCGGATTTAGCAGATTTTTCCATGTACCAGTCATGCAATTTTCGCATCTTTGTTGGTAGATCCTTGACTAACTCGGGTTTGACGAGAGGATACCCGTGTTGGTATTGGTATGCCGGTACGAATTCCTCGTCGTTCCTGAACTCATCCATACGGCTCAGGTAATCAGTAATAGACAATCCTACTGCCTGGGCTTTTGCTCCGTACTGTCTTATAAACTCCGGATCTTTGTTCGGATCATACGCATCGACCTGATGCTGCTGGGGGCGCGGCCAAGTGTGCACTTCGAGCGGTTCGATCGATTGTTCTTTCTGTAGTCCGAGCTGGGCAATCTCTTTTCCGACTCTCCGCTCTTTTGCCTCAGCCGACTTTGTAATAGAGCGTTCATAGTCTGATGTGAGCGGTATGGGGTTGTGAAGCTTCTTCTTCAGTTTCACGCACGCGGCGTGATCTTTTGGGGTGCGCGGGAACAATGGCTCTATCGGCTTCTTCTTGTTGGCCACATCAATCTTCCACTTTTCATAAGACATTTTTACGGACACGTCCAGTTCCTCAGGTGTCATCTCTCCGGGTAGCTTCTTCATATTCTGATGAGGAACTTTTGGGAGGGGTGATCACTTACGTTTCGGTGATTTCTTGCTGCCCCTACTAGTATAGGTACGCTTCCGCTTCTGGCTCTGAGGCTCAGGAGATGGAGCCGGCTGAGGCGACGGTGGAGATGCCTGAGGCGACGGTGGAGACGGCTGAGCCGGAGAGTGGTGAGGCGGTGAAGGCGATGGTTGCGGTGAAGAATGGTCACGTGGCGGCGAAGGTGGATTGCTCTTCTGAAGAGTGGGTGACCTTGGCGGCACATAATCTGGAAGCACGATGTGCTCCTTTCGCCATAGAACACTCCCCTTTTTTGCTTCTCCTAGTTTTTTCAGCTCCCCATCTTCACCTGCAGGGTGGTCCAGCTTCAGCTCCTCATAATCATCCATCACATCATCCACCATGACGACAGCGTACCCTTCTGGAGTCGGGTTGCAATGATAAGTTGGTTTCTCCGGGATTGATAGGGCCATGCCGACCGCCACCGTCACCTTTAAGTTCATCACTTGCACCTTAAGCTCACAATGTGTGCTCTCCGTGATATAATCCACTGGGTAGCGTTTAGGAGCAGTCGTTGTCAGTGCATCATCATCATCCTGCTGGAGCTGCGTGGAAGCTTGGGAGCTTTTCCGATTCGATGGGGCGCCGGTAGCATCGAATCCAGTTTCTAACAAGAGCTGTTGAGGTTGGCCGCCACTTTGCTGGCTAAGTCTGCCGATCAGCTCCTCCGCCCGCTTTAAGCCTTCTTCTACATTACGCAGCCGCTCTTTGGTGGCCGTTTTCTCAGCCTCATTCGCCACTTTCTCTCTCGCAGCCGTCGCTTTCTCAGCTGCCTCCCTTTCCTTCCTCCTCTGATGGCTTTTATCTGGATATTTCTTGCTTTCCGAAGGGAAGGCAAGTTTCCAACACTTGGAGCCTGGCGTGCCTCGTGCTCGTCCTGGGTGTTCTCTATTTTTTAGGGCGCGTGTGAGCTCGTCATCCTCTCTATCGGGAATGAACCGTCCCTCTTCAATATCACGTACTGCATCTCTAATATCATCGATGGGCAGCAGGGGATCATCTATGTGTGACTGGTTATATATTGCCTTCCCATCTTGGTCCAACGTGCCCCCATGGCCGTAAAACCAGTTTCTTGTCCGTTCGTTCCATGTTGTAGGCTCTGGAGTGATCCCGGCATCAAAATACTTGGCCTCAATTGCCTCCCACCTAGGCATGCAACCGGTGTAGCCAGCAGGCCCCATTTTATGGTGGTAAATCTTCTTAGCGGCATTCGTCTGATTTATTTCAGACCTTTGCTGCGCGTGCTCCGATTTCTTGTACGCCAAAAAAATAATCCCACTGCTCTCTTATCTTACCATAGCCGTGTTCGAAATCCGGAGTCTTGTCTAACTTGACAAATTTTAGGTACAAGTTTTTCTTCCAATTCTTGAATTGCTCGCCCATCTTGCTGAGAGCAAACTTCTTGACTCTAGCCTCTAGATCCAGTCTAGCTGCCGCCTCCTAAGCTGGATTATCCACCTCTGGCATCCGCAGGAGAAAATTATGCATGAGCATGTTCCAAAGCCTGTCTTTCATGGTGTCGCACACAAACGAGATTGTAGGGTCCTTTAGCTGCATCCATTCTCGAATGGTGATCGGGATGTTGTCCCTCACAAGAGTTCCGCATGCCTTCACAAATATTTTCTTGACATCATCCGGAGCTAACGGTTCGCCGTCTGGACCGACCTCTTCGATCCTATACCTCACATTGTCAGCCAGCCTTTTGGTTGGGCCTCGTTTCGGTCTTGCGGAGGAATGGCCGGATCCGGATCCGGAGGGCTAAAAGAAGAAAGAGTGTTAATATATGCATGTACATATACAACTGCATTTTAATTAACAACATTTTAATCAACCTCGCCGGTGTTTTCGAGATTAAAGGTTCCGCCGGAGGCGGAGCCGGAGCCGACTTGTCTCCCGTCCGGTGCTTCTTCTCGGTGGAGAGACTCGTCTCCCTCACCGGAATCGTTCAGAAACCGGCGGGTGACATCTTGACCTTCATTGTCGTTGATCATATCGTGAAGCAACTTTTCCTCATTTTCATCTCTATTAAATATTGGATCCATAGTATCTGCAAATTAAGAATTGCAAGCTATTATAATGAAAATCGTAGGCGGCAGCGGTGTAGTCAACGGTAGCAGTAGAGTCTACCGAAGATTAAAGGGGGGGGGGGAGAAACAGTAAATACACGGCAATCATAGCAAACAATACAAGGCATGACAAATGAAATGCAATCGGTGATCTAACGTAAAACGATGCAATAAGCTCGGCGCTAATGGCGACCTCGCCTGGGAACCACCGAAACTACTCCTGGCCAGTCGGGTACTCGACGTCGTAGTAAGCTAATGACGGTGTCTGCAATGAACGTACCTGTACAGTTTATATATATAGTTCCACGATCACTCCCAAAGTGATCACGGCCCGCTAGCTAACCTATGACTAGCAAAGCGCAGAGTCTACCGGAGATTAAAGGGGGGGAGAAACAGTAAATACACAGCAAGCAATAGCAATCAGTGCAAGACAAGACAGATGAATTGTAAACGTTACTCTAACGTGGTACGATGCAATAAGCTCGGAGCGGAAATTCATCCGGGGATGGATTACCGGCTCCGGGTGATTACCGGACAGGGTGTCCGGAGGGGGGGTGATGCCGGAGGTGTCGTGGACATCCGACACACGTGTGGGTTATGTATCCGGGTGAGTTGACCTATTCCGAACAACTTTCGTGTTCGAAACAAATTGATCCGGGTACTGTAGCAGTACCGGACAATTCATCGGACTGGCGGTCCGGAGGGGGGCGGTTCAATGTTCGGTATGTTAGGGGGGTGTGGTAGACATACGGATACCGTATTTGGATTCGTTGAATTTTTCTGAGCAACTTTCATGTATAAATTATTTTAATCCGGGTTACGGATTAAAATATATTAATTAAACAAGTTTATTACATTTTAAAATCAATTAAATCAATTTCTATTTATTAATTCTTTTATTTATTATTAAATGAATTAATAATCATTTTTAATTAACTGACCAGTGGGTCCCACTGGTCAGTGACACACCTAATAATTTACTTACACCATTTTATTAATTAAAATGACTGTGAGGCCCACATGTCATTCACACGAGGGGGTTCTCTGTTTAAGTTAATACATGGGGGGGTTAGTGGCTTGTTAGCCACAGGCTAACCACGCACCCGCCGGCGGCGAGCCATGGCACGGCGGGCGACCCATCGGAGGCGCGTTCCGGCGAGGGGGCGCGCGGCTGCGGCACCGGTGGGACGCGGGGTGTGGCCAAGGTGGGAAGAGCGCGCCCGTGGCCAAGCAGAGCGCGGCCAATGCACGCTCTGGCCGTGGCGGGCACCACGGCGGCCTGTGCACGGGCACGGCGGCCGGCCAGGCAGGAGCACACGAGGCGCGGGTGTGGGGGGGGGGGGGGTGGCCACGCATAGGCGAGGCGCGCATGAACGGGAAGGGGGCTCACACGATGAAGCTGTCGTCTCGGGGCGCCGCGGCGGAGCAGAGGGTGGCCGGCGGCGGCGACGCGGAGAGCGGCCACGCGCGCGGGGAAGACGAAGGCGTCGAATCGGCGGGCAGCCTGCCGGCGTCGACGGCGAATTCCGCGCGGGAAGAAGAAGAGGTTGGGGGATTTGGTGGAGTTGGGGGAGGAATAAGAGGTTGCGAGGTATTATAGCAAGGGCCATCGGTCCCGGTTGGTAGCAACAACCGGGACCAAAGACTCAACGGTCCCGGTTGGTGCTACCAACCGGGACCGTTGGCCTGGGCGGGGAGGGGCCTGGTGCTGCCACGTCGCACCAGGGTCATCGATCCCGGTTGGTAGCACCAACCGGGACCGTTGAGTCTTTGGTCCCGGTTGGTGCTACCAACCGGGATCGTTAGACCAGCAAATTAGTACCACCTCGCTAACCGAAGTGGAGTTAGACCTGTTTATAAGCACAGGTCCGCGTGGACTTATCGTAGCATAACAAGTTCACTAAAGGCCGTACACGGAGAAATTCATCTGTATCCTGTACTCTGTCCGGGGAAATTTCGGACGGAGTTCGTTTGGTTGGCAGATTTGAACTACAAGTGCTTGATAGATTGCTCTTTATTTTTTCAAAAAAACATTTCCAAGTGCACAAGTACTCATTTCATCAGAGATCTACAAAGAGTTTTGCAAGATTCCACACCTAGCTATCACCGGCCATGCCCCCTCCCCCGTTTTGATCGCATTTTGAAATCAGTGCTTAAACAATTCAAAAAAAATCAAAAAAATATAAAACCTTTGCGTTGCATCCTAATTTATGTTCTAGTAACCATACAAACCAACAAACTTGGAATAATGCAAAACTATTAAAAAAGTCTTCTCAAAATGGGCTATCGAGTATGAAGGTTCATGGCTTTCAAGCCAAATGGCCGAAGTTATAGCTCATTTCAAAGGATAGTTTCCCCAAATGATCTCATATTTTGCATATGTGTGTATATTTGAATGGCCAACAAGTTTGCCAAAGGAAGTTTTCATTTCCATTGCACGAAAAATCCATTTTTCATTTTCCGAGTGCCGAAAGTAGGGTCTTTTTGTGAAGGATCTACCAAATATTTGATGTCAATTTGAACCAACCCATTTTTGTATTATACTAGACCATATTTTATTAACAATTTACAAAAGTTTCTATGTAAAATGTTTCTTATGCACCTCTGCTGAAAATGACAAATTGCCGCCAATTCAGTTGGAACGGGGTGAAATTTGAACTACAAGTGCTTGATAGATTGCTCTTTATTTTTTCAAAAAAACATTTCCAAGTGCACAAGTACTCATTTCATCAGAGATCTACAAAGAGTTTTGCAAGATTCCACAAAGAACTACAAATCGGGTGGGCATGAGCTAAATTAGTACCGGTTCTCCACATGAGCCGGTACCACAGCCCTGGCGCCACCCGGGTCTGAATCCCACCAATCAGGAAGAAGTACACGGATCGCGTGTTTCTTTTAAGCGCTTGTGAGTCGTTGGATCCGGCTTGTGAGTCGTTGGATCTGGGAACCGGCCTGTACACAGTTAAAGTCTCGCGCTAGTACAGGTTTGTGCTAGCAACCGGGGCTAAAGAGGCACACGACTCCTATATATATCCCACCTCTCGGACACTTGGTGTGTACGAATAAAAATCATTCGGATTGGTCTGCATACGCCCAACGGTGCATTTGATGTGCGGGCACTCACGAGCCACAGTTGGGCTGTATGCAGGCGAAACCGTGTGTTTTGTTGATATATCTAGAAATCCTTCAGTTCATCGACCAAGTACAAATCATTCGGATTGGCCTGCACTCACGAGCCACAGTTGGGCTGTATACAAGTACTCATTTCATCAGAGATCTACAAAGAGTTTTGCAAGATTCCACACCTAGCTATCACCGGCCATGCCCCCCCTCCCCCGTTTTGACTTGGCTAATTGCAAACATCACAAAAAAATCACCAATGGTTCAATACATTATTACACATCACTTGTTTCCTACATTGCTTATGATCGCTTCTTGGGCCGTAACCACGGAGCATCTTCATTGCTTAATGGGATAGTTGGGTCAGTTTTCACTGTGAATGGAGGAATTTCATGAAACTTATCGTAATCTTCGGACTTGTCTGTCTTGTCCTCAACTCCCACGATGTTTCTTTTTCCTGAAAGAACTATGTGACGCCTGGGCTCATTGTCTGATGTATTCGTATCCTTGTTTTTCCTTTTTTTTGGTCTAGAAGACATGTCCTTCACATAGAAAACCTGAGCCACATCTTTGGCTAGGACGAATGGGTCGTCTGTGTGACCAAGATTCTTGAGATCCACTGTTGTCATTCCGTACAGCTGGTCGGCCTTTACCCCATCTACATTCATGTTGACCCAACTGCACCGAAACAAAGGGACCTTAAAAGTAGGTCCATAGTCAAGTTCCCATATCTCATCTATGTAACCATAGTATGTGTCCTTTGTACCATCCTCGTTTGTTGCATCAAAGCGGACACCACTGTTTTGGTTGGTGCTCTTCTTATCTTGGGCGACCGTGTAAAATGTATTCCCATTTATCTCGTACCCTTGGAAAGTCAATACAGTCTCAGACGGTGTCGCGGCCAGCAAGTAGAGTTGATTTCCAATAGTGGTGTCATGCATGAGACGTAATTGCAACCAAGTGCTGAAAGTCTCCATGTGTTTGACTTGAATCCATTGGTCATCCTCCCCCGGGAACTTGGAGCGTAGAACATCCTTGTGTTCCTCGATATACGGTTGGACGAAGATAGAACTTTGTAGAACTGTGTAGTGTGCTTGTGTCAAAGAATGCCCGTCCTGAAATATCTTTGCTTTCTTTCCTAGCGTTCCTTTTCCACTCAGTCTCCCCTCATACCGCGATTCAGGAACACCAATCGGCTTAAGGTCAGGAATAAAGTCAACACAGAACTCAATGACCTCCTCTGTTCCATAGCCCTTGGAGATGCTTCCTTCTGGCCTTGCACGGTTACGAACATATTTCTTTAAAACTCCCATGAACCTCTCGAAGGGGAACATATTGTGTAGAAATACAGGACCTAGAATGACAATCTCGTCGACCAGGTGAACCAGCAGATGCGTCATAATATTGAAGAAGGACGGGGGGAACACCAACTCAAAACTGACGAGACATTGGACCACATCCTTCTGTAGCTTTTCCAGACTTGCATGATCGATTACCTTCTGAGATATTGCATTGAGAAATGCACATAGCTTCACAATGGGTACTCGAACATTTTCTGGTAGAAGCCCCCGCAATGCAACCGGAAGCAACTACGTCATAATCACGTGGCAATCATGAGACTTGAGGTTCTGGAATTTTTTCTCTGTCATATTTATTATTCCCTTTATATTTGACGAGAAGCCTGCCGGGACCTTGATACTTCTAAGGCATTCAAAAAAGATTTCCTTCTCTGCTTTGGTAAGAGCGTAGCTGCTTAGACGCCCTTTATCAGTATGCCTGTGGTATGGGTCTTTCATACGTTGCTGGTCCTCCCGTGCTTCTGGTGTATCTTTTGACTTCCCATACACGCCCAGGAACCCTAGCAGGTTCACGCAAAGATTCTTCGTCACGTGCATCACGTCGATTGAAGAACGGACCTCTAGGTCTACCCAATAGGGTAGCTCCCAAAATATAGATTTCTTCTTCCACATGGCCGCGTGTCCGGTAACGACGTCTTTCGGAACAGATTGACTGCCAGGACCCTTTCCAAAGATTACTTCTAGGTCATTCACCATACCAAATACATCAGCACCTTTAGGGAGCTTAGGCTTTTTCCGGTGATCTGCCTCATCGTTGAAATGCTTGCCTTTCTTTCTCACGATATGATTGGGCGGCAGAAATTGACGACACCCGAGGTACACAACCTTCTTACATTTATCCAAATATATACCTTTAGTCTTATCTAAACAGTGCGTGCATGCATTGTATCCCTTGTTTGACTGTCTTGAAATGTTACTAAGAGCGGGCCAATCATTGATGGTTACGAAAAGCAACGCTCGCAGGTCAAATTCCTCCTGTTTGTCCTCATCCCACACGCGTACACCTGGTTTGGCCCACAGCTCCAAAAGTTCATCGACTAATGGCCTTAGGTACACATCAATGTCGTTGCCGGGTTGCCTCGGTCCTTGGATGAGCACTGGCATCATGATGAACTTCCGCTTCATGCACACCCAAGGAGGAAGGTTGTAGATACATAGAGTCACAGGCCAGGTGCTGTGGCTGCAGCTCTGCTCTCCAAAAGGGTTCATGCCATCTGTACTTAGACCAAACCATAAGTTTCTTGCTTCATTTTTAAAGTCTGAGTGGCCTCTCTCGATTTTTCTCCACTGCGACCCATCAGCGGGGTGTCTCAACTTCCCGTCTTTCTTACGGTCTTCTTTGTGCCATCGCAGCAACCTGGCATGCTCCTTGTTTCTGAACAGACGTTTCAACCGTGGTATTATAGGAGCATACCACATAACCTTAGCAGGAACCCTCTTCCTCGGGGGCTCGTCATCTCCCTCAGCATCACCAGGGTCATCTTGTCTGATCTTGTACCGACTCGCAGTGCATACCGGGCATTTATCCATACTCTCGTACTTTTCACCGCGGTACAGGATGCAGTCATTAATGCATGCATGTATCTTCTGCACATCTAATCCTAGAGGGCAGATAACCTTCTTTGCTTCGTGTGTTGTCGCGGGCAATTCGTTATCCGGTGGAAGCTTCGACTTCATTATTTGCAGTAACTTCTCAAATCCGGTGTCAGAACAACCAAAATCTGCCTTCCATTTCAACAGTTCCAGTGTGGTACCGAGCTTTGTGCTGCCATCTTCGCAATTTGGGTACAAGGGCTTTTTGTGATCCTCTAGCATAGTCTCCAACTTCTCCTTCTCTTTTCCTGTTTCACAGTCTCGCTTTGCATCAGAGATGACCCGACCAAGACCATCAGCGGTCTCATCCGATTCCCGTTGTTCTTCTTCATTGTCACCTCGAGGAGCTCCATCTTCTTCATTGTCTTCCATTGCAGTGTCACCGAATTCTTCAGGGGACATAGGATAGCTATCATCATCCTCCTCTTCTTCATTGTCTTCCTGCCTAACCCCTCTTTCTCCGTGCTTGGACCAACAATAATATCCGGGAATGAAACCTCTCCGAAGCAGGTGGCCTTGAAGTGTTCTCGAGGAAGAGTACTCCGCCACGTTCCGACAGTCAATACAGGGACAAGGCATAAAATTATCCACTTTGTTTGCATTAGCCACATTGAGAAATGTATGCAGGTTTGTAATAAACTCGGACCCGCGTCGATCGCTGTACATCCATCGCATCCGTGCTTCGATCTGCGTCATATAATTAACCATTACAATAACTTCGTGAATAGTGAAAAGACCACTATATATGCACACGTGCAGTATTTTTGTATCAGTTACAGATGGAGAAGATAAGGTTGCTAACCTCGGCCGAGGATACGGTGTTCTGAGGACCTAAGTGTGGCTCGGACATTTCGTCGAACACCTGGTGTGCAATCAAAGGAAAAAAATTATAGCACCCACCCCACCCCAACACAATCCTGAAATTTTTTGAGGCAAAATGGCAAAGTGCTGCTTGGGGGCTTATATAGCCAGGGCAACAGTCCCGGTTTTTGCCAACAACCGGGACCAATGCCTCGCAGTGCGCCACGTGTTGGTAGCCAGAGCATTGGTCCCGGTTTGTGGCAACAACCGGGACCGTTGCCTCACATGAACCGGGACCGTTGCCCATTCCGGACGAACCGGGACCGTTGCCCGGCATCGGTCCCGGTTCGAAAATGAACCGGGAGCGATGCCTTTTTTGGGCTGGACGAAAGGGGGGTCTGTCCACTAGTGCATCTTGTCAAATAATTCGTTACTGTTCCAACGTCCAGCTGAAGAAGGCGAGGTGTAAAATGGAAAACGATGTTCAGATCTCGTGGAACTTATGCAGTCACGCAGACCGAAGCTTGAGCTTAAGCTTAAGCTCAATTTGGATGTATAAATGCAGCAGCGACGGCGAGGTTCACACGGCCGTCCGATGATTAAGTGTACGGTGGGCGATTGATTCACCAAGAGGGAAAACTGCAAAGGCTATGCGCCATAGGTCTACAGCGTTTGCGTATGTGCAATCTTTATTGGTTCTTCTAGCTAGTGGCTCTACTGCTGGATGATGAACAGAGGCTGTGACTCTGGGAGCCAGGCCCCACTGCTGCATGGAGGTTTTGGAACATTGCTGCTTGTCCAAAAAAGTGATTAGTAAATGCAGGCTCAGATCACAACAAGTGGGTGAGGTTTTGAAACCACAAGATAATTCGTGTCAAGATCAACAGGTAAGATTGATGCCTCTTGGGACGTTTGATTAGACAATACTGTGTGCAGTGGCTTGACACTGGTTGCCGGGATGCTTCATTCATACTTCCTCCGATTCTCTAAATACTTATCGAAGAAACGGTTGTATCTAGATGTATTTTAATTCTAGATATATTTAATTTTATTTATTTCTACGATAAGAATTTTCGGACGGAGTAAGTACACACAGCAACATAGAGTTGGTTCAGTGCCGTTAGAGCATCTCCAGCCGTTCGCCTCTCAGGACGTTTTGCGGCGCTATTTTTAGCGCCGCTTGGGGGCGCTGGACGCGGCGATAGGTCCTGGGGGGGGGGGCTACCCAGCCGCGCCCCCAAGACTGACGGGCCGACCCAGGAGCGGCCCAAAAACGGCGCCGATTTAATTTTTTTTGCACAATTTCAGCACAAAACACGCGAATTTCGTCTCAATTCGGCGCAATTTCGTGTCGGTTCGGCGCAATTTCGTCATACAACATGATACTACAAACACATAGTTCGGCACAAATACAAAAAACTGATCAAACTAGGCATTGCCTTTGCGCATCCATAGATGATCCACTAGATCTTCTTGCAATTGACGATGCACATGCGGGTCTCGGATCTCCTGGCGCATGTTGAGATATGCAGTCCAATCTGATGGTATCTGGTGATCAACAACTGCAAGAGGCCCCTGGTTGATATATGGTTCACAGTCATACACTGGATCCACTTTCTCGCTCTCGATGATCATGTTGTGCAGGATGACACAACAATTCATCACCTCCCACATTTGATCTTTCGACCAAGTCTGAGCGGGGTATCGGACAACGGCAAATCGAGACTGTAGCACCCCAAATGCCCGCTCGACATCCTTCCTGCAAGCCTCCTGGCACTTGGCAAAGTGGACGTGCTTCCCTCCTTGCACTGGGTTTGAGATAGTCTTCACAAATATCGGCCACCTTGGATAGATGTCATCTGCTAGGTAGTATCCCTTGTTGTACTGGTGCCCATTGACCTCAAAGTTCACCGGAGGAGCATGACCTTCGACAAGTCTGGCAAAGACATTTGAGCACTGCAGGACGTTGATGTCATTGTGTGTTCCTTGCATGCCAAATAAAGAGTGCCAAATCCAGAGATCATGTGTAGCAACCGCCTCAAGTACCACACTACAGTGACCCTTTGCACCCTTGTACATCCCCTGCCAAGAAAATGGACAGTTCTTCCATTCCCAATGCATGCAGTCGATGCTTCCAAGCATCCCAGGAAATCCTCTTGCTTCATTCTCTGCTAGGATTCGAGCAGTGTCTTCTGCATTGGGTGCTCGCAGGTACTTCTTTCCAAAGCAGCCAACTATTGCTCTGCAAAATCTGTATAAACAATCAAGGGCGGTGGACTCGGCCATGCGTGCATAGTCTTCCTGTTCATCACCAGGAGTTCCATATGCAAGCATCCTCATGGCCGTTGTGCACTTCTGAAGCGAGGAGAACCAAACTGTGCCGGTGCAATCTTTCTTGCAAATGAAGTAGTTGTCGTACTCTCGGAGTGAATTGACAATGCGAAGAAAGAGCTTTCGGTTCATGCGATACCGGCGCCGGAATACCTTGTCGCCGTGCAGGGGAACATCGGCAAAGTAGTCGGAGTAGAGCAAACAGTAGCCCTCCGAACGGCCCCTCTCCTTTCCCTTCCGGCGACCCATCTTGGAACCTCCTCGCTGCGGCGCCTTGTTGGCGCCGAAGAGGTCGGCCAAGCCGGCGAGCATCATGAGATGCTCGTCGTCCTGGGCGCCGGCGATCGCCTCTTCCTCCAGCAATGCGGCGAAGAGTTCCTCATCGTCGGAGTCCATCTCGGGGGAGGCAATTCGCCGAACAGGTGCGGCGCGAGGTGGGCGCAGCTTTGCACCGGTGGGCTCGGCTTGGCGGACCACGGCGGCCAAGCGCCGGTGAACTAGGCGGGGGTAGTCAGCGTTGGAAGAGGGACCGACAGAAAGAAGCTTTTGGGCGGCGGAAACAGCTATCTAGCGGCGGCGCGGCAGCCGACGGCGGCAAGGGTGGTGGGGGAGAGGTGGTGGAGAGGTGTTCTTTTTGGGTCGGTTTGGCCTGACAGTGGGCCACGCACGCGTTTTCGTTTCGTCCGGCGCCCCCCAGCGCGCTGGGTTCGGGTTGGGTTCGCCGGACTCAAAATCAGCCCGATCCGGCGCTAATTGAGGTCTTGGGGGCGCGGCTGAGCGAAATACGTCCGTTCGGCGCTATTTTCGCCATCTTGGGGGCCTCTTGGGGGCGCGGCTGGAGATGCTCTTAGTTCTTCCAAAATTAGCAATGTTACAAGACGCAAAACAACTCTTATCCTGTGGCATGAGTAGTTCATGAACGGAAACATAGATGGATTCGATGTGCCCATCTTCTATTCTGGTGATATCTTCTGAAAGTTGGGCATCACTGGGGCAGGGCCAGTCATGTGTTTAAGATCTGCATATGGAATTATGGCTTATGGATGCATGCATGAGCTGAAAGGTTCCCTTTTTATCACTAGTTGGGCCAAGAACTTTTGCTTCTGATGATTATTAAACGGTCAAGGAACAAGTTTAACTGCTAACTGCCTCCTCCGGCGCGGGACCTAGGGAAATAAGACTAACAATCATATGAGCATACGAGCAGTGATAAGATTGGATCGATAGCCTCACTTTATAGTGTGTGTCAACACCTTGATTTTGCAACAAATTCTGTCACATCACCTTTGCTGATTGAAGTAGTAGTGTCATGCTCCTAAATATCCAAGATAACACTGCAACTTTTCTTCGAGAAAAAGAAGAAGATAACATTTGAACAGCATGGCCACATGCATATATATGAAGCCCTAGAAAAAAAAGTATGAGGTGCTCCACTAGACCCCGCAAAGATGTTTACCTCCTGGCTGGCCTTCTCTGCCTGATTTTGTACCGGGAATCAATCTGCTGCAAATGTCAAAGTTGCTGATGGAACACCTTTTGTCGAAACATCGGCAAAAGTTTGTATATTGCTTTTTTTTTGCGATAAAAAGTTTGTATATTGCTTTATAGGAAAAAGAGAGGAAAAAAAGAAGAAGAAGCAAAGTGGCTTTGCATTTGTGGAGGATGGATTGCTAGAACATATTCTATAATCTGAACCATGAGCAACACTTTTGTATTAGTCAACGATTTCTGGTAGATGAAATGGTTTCTGGGGTGAAGTGATATCTGCGACCTGAACATAGCTTTCACCGATTACTTTCAGCCTGCCCCAGCGGTGGAGGCTTCGGTTCCAAGTTTCAACCAGTACGAAGTGCAGAGCACATGCATGGTAGCTACTAGATGATCTCAATTGCTCATGTATGTCCCAGAATTTCATACGGTTTCGCAAGAAAGATCTTGTAGAATTAGCTGACGACTCCTTCATGAAACCTTGCTAAGAATTGGGATGCAGACACCAAGCATTCAGTCTATGCCATCATGCATTGCCAACAAAAAATCATGGAGGATTCAGCATTATTGCACAACAGCTCCAGACCAGACCATTGGCTCAATCAAATCCCTTCTGTTCACCGAAACCGACTCCTGTTCATCGCCAATTTTTATTTATAAAAATCTCCTGTTCCTACACCGTTTTCTTCGCTGTGGTGTTTGCAGTGTGATTCTGCAGTGCTCCGGGGACAGGACAATCTACAAGTTGCCATTGGCCAACCAACACCAACAGGGAGGACAAGTCCCACGAGGCACCTTTCTTCATCTTTGGATCTGGCCAATCAAATCCAACCCGTCCTCTCCCACGAGCCCCTCTCCTGGCGATCAACGTGCTAAATCCATTGCTGCTGCGTTTGCTGCTGCTGCTGCTGCTGCCCTAGCAAAGCGGCCGTGCTAAACGATGGGCCATATGCAGTTAAATGCCTTCGCAAAACCCATGCCAAGACAGTGTGATCGTGCAGAGGGACGGTTGGTTGCATGCACATGCGAGATTGAATTGGGCTCCCTCCTATGGCACACAAGGATTTGCAAAGGCATCAAATGCTGTTGCTAGCGCGCGCAGATCCACTGCAGAGAGGTGCATTGCTTCCGTCTTTAAACTGGTAATGCATGCAGGTGGCAGCCACGATGTCTATCTACTAGGTCAGGATGTGTAGTGCAATAAACACATTGCACACCACAAACACTCACAAGATGATAAGCAGAAGCAAACAAAGGTGTATGGCTAGGTGGTTTTGAATCGAGTTAGCTTTGTTTACTTCATTCCAACTCTTGATATATTTTTAATGAGTGCCACATCATATATGATATGCTGATCCAAACAATGTTTGAGCCAGTTTTATTTTCCTTTCTCCATTTCCCTTCTGAAAGCTAAGGCTAAGGAATCTTCCTCATCATTTCGATGCCCAAGAAAGAAACGATGGACTTTTGGACATGAAATTGTGACAGCCAAAGATCACACGGCTATATGTGTGTGAGATGACGCAGTGACAGACGGAAAAGAAACAAGGGAAAAAGCTGCCTTACACACACCGGAATAGCAATTGCTATGGATTTTGGCTTTCATGTCTTGGCTGGCATCACTACTTTTGAAAACATTCACCTACATATTCTCCTCCATTATTATCTCCAAAAAAGAAGAAGAGGTTTCACTATGTCCGACCAACTCCACCCTCTTTGGTCCTCTTGAGGATTTTATTACCTAAGCTGAATATGAAATTTACAGGCCCAGCTACTGAATTTTCGAAGATGAATGAGCAGCCGGCCAGCCAGCGAGCCACCTGATCCTCTGAAATCGTTTGCGGCGAATCATGAATGAGGGTGTGGTTGCGGCACTGTTGGGCGGTCAAAGGCTTTCCCATTCAAATCCAACCCAATTATTAGCCGCTGAGCGATGGATCCAGCTTGTAGTGGTACTACATGTGCTTGTGTTGGTCGTTTGAAGGGGTCGATCGAGTGCTCACCAAAAGGCGGCAGCTGCTGCACAGTGCTGATGAACAGGGCGAGATAGGGAGGGAGGGAGGGATCGATCCGATCCTCTTTGCGAGCAGATTGGGATGAGGGAGGCATGCCTCGTTGCATTGGCATCGAAAGAATGGGAGGGAGAGCATGCATCGCCGGTGCCGCCACTGTGGTGGATGAGGATACGGGTACTGATCGGCTGCTGGCGTCCACCCTTTTATCATTGCCGTGATGTGCCATGGCAAAGGAAAAGGGACGTCCAAGGAAAAGATGATACGGGGCAGAGGAAATGCGCATCATCTTGCTCTTGTCTTCTCTTCAGAATCTTTGAAAAGTTGCTGTGAACTTTGGCAACTTGTTGTGTGCCATGCAACAATGCAGACGCAGTTCATGTCGATGGTGTTGGTAAACAGATGAGGAGGAGGAGAGCCGGTGAGAAAACTTGTAACACACACGTGCAGGTGAGTGAGACTTGGACACGACGGCATGGCAGAAAAAAAGGTGAAAAATATTGACGTACAAAAACCTTGCGAGAAAAATAAAAGAAAACTTTGCGATAAATTCTGAAAATCCCGAATTTTTTTGTGAAATTCATTATTTGACGGAAAACCGTCATGGGCCAAAAACTTTGATAGAACACCACCACCCACCCACAACACCCCCCACACCACCCCACTTCCTTCGGTGGGCTACACAACCCAACCCAATCGAGAGTGAAGAAGAAGAAGAAAGTAGTGTGATATCGCTATATATGGGCCGAAAAGTGGGGAATTGATTGTGTAGCGCCAAGAAAAAACCCAGACGAATTCTGCAGATGGCGTTCGTCAAGGGAGGCGCATTTTTTTCTTCTGTTCCGGCCGCACGCATTGCACGCGCGTAGAGGCATCGAGCATGCATGCGCAGATTGGACTCACTCCATGATGCCCTTCTCGCTTTCTTTGCTCGTCATCTCACGTCAAAACGGCACACTTTGTCTTCACGGTGGCACACGAGGGTTACTTTGATCTTCGTTTCCTTCATCTTCAGATCCAAGAAACCAAGATCAGAGCACACCTGTCAACACAACAGAGCGGAAACAAGAAGATAAGATGCTGCTGCACGATCGATCTGGGCTCGCCGAACGCCATCTATCCACTTCGCAAGCCCCTCGGTAAAGTCACGTCGAGCTCGACTGGTTTCCATGCTTTTTATCCATACCATATACGGAGTAGATAAACGCGTGCATGGAGCTCGCCATCGAGTAGCAACGATGGATGACCAAAGCACCTCTTTTTTTTTTTTTTTTGCGATAAGACCAAAGCACCTCTTCGTTGCGTCTAGCAGCCGATCGAGTGACGATGAATGGCTGGCCGGTCAAGGGGACAAAAACTTTCAGGTGTCACACGCACGTCGGATCTGCGGATATAGACTCTAGGTTTGCTTGCTACCGCTGAATCTTAGCCATCAAGTGCTGAAATAGCTGAGATTTTGAGAGGAACAACGTGGTGTGCGATTAATGGGACACTTGTAGCTCGGGGGCAATGTGCGAAGTCGAGGGGCCTGGTGCAGAATCGCACTGATGGATCTAGCTAGTAGGCAATCAAGAGGATTTAGCTGCTACTCTATAGCCACTACGTAAACACTGATCGAGCACGCTGATATCTCATAGATCATAGAGTTGGTATACACCTGTCAGGCGCTCGCTGGTCTCATAGATCATAGAGTTGGTATGCACTGTCAGTGCTGCAAGAAGCTAGCTGGTCATTCATTCTACCTGAATTCCGCGACACAGACTATGCAAGTGTGTCTTCTCAGATTTTCATCTGGAACCTTCTGTATCACGTACATGGGTTGATTGCTCACCTCTTACCTGTAGTAGCACAGAGAGTTAACTGAGATGATGTGGACTTTTGCTATGGAAAATGTCTCTTCCATCATAGGTGAACTTGTGATGAGCAGGTCACTGTATATCTGAAACTGAATAATACGCGGACAAGGCCACAAGGGGCCAAGAGCGTAGCTAGGAAGACTAACAATAAGGGCTCGGTGACCTCACCACACTACTCCCTAATCTGCCTTAGAGCATCTCTAGTGGATAAGCCAAATGTTAAGCCCACAAATGCAGTATGTGGTTCACTCTAAAAGATATACGCAGTACGAAAACGAACGCGACAGAACATATACTTCACCATAATGGTATATTTAACAAATTTAAAAAACAAAGATAGGGTGCCGTACAAACCACCGGAGTACACGTTGAAGACCATTCCTACCTCACTAGTTCATCATCTACTACATAAAAACTAGATACTAGAATGAACCGTATCCCGAACACTACGCCAAAATCGCTAGTTGCCTACGGCTGAAGCTATGCCGACGGCCACCGTCGGCATAGATGGAGGTATGCCGACGGCTTTTATTTTGCCGTCGGCAAAGAAAAGCCGTAGGCATATCTCCATCTATGCCGACGGTGGCCGTCGGCATAGCTTCGGCCGTCGGCAACCAGGGCCACAGCCGTCGGCATAGCTCTAGCCATCGGCATATGTGCCACGTGGCACATGAGATACCGGCCGGCTAACGGCGTTGGAGCTATGCCGACGGCTTTACCGTCGGCAACAATTTTTTATTATTTTAATTAAATGTTTTTTCAATATTCAATTTTATTTATCTAAATTTTAACATATGCAAATTATATATCAATTTGGGGTAGAATTTTCCATAGATTATGAATATACACTTTGTTTTTGTATTTGGATATGTTAAAAATGCAAAATAATGTACTTTTTCAAATAGGTCTTTATAGTTTATGAAAATCACAAGTAATTCATACATGCATGGATTTTGACAAATTTTATATGTTTATGGATCAGAATCTTGCAAGGGTTCTGTTGGCATATTATATTTTCAAATTTACATAGATTAAAATAATAGAATAAGCAGTTAGTGTTTACGTCGAAACGAGCACAACGCGAGGCAATCTTAGGCATGACCGGTGATAGCTAGGGGTGGAATCTTGCAAACCTCTTGGTAGATCTCTTATTAAATGAGTACTTGTGCACCTAAAAATGATTTTTTGAAAAAATAAATAGCAAACTATCAAGCGCTTGTAGTTCAAATTTCACCCCGTTCCAACTGAATCAGTGGCAATTTGTCTTTTTCAGCAGAGGTGTACAAGAAACATTTTACATGGAAAGTTTGGTCAAATGTTAATAAAATATGGTCAAGTATATTACAAAAATGTATTGGTTCAAATTACATCAAATATTTGGTAGATCCTTCACAAAAAGACCCTACTTTCAACACTTGGAAAATAAAAAATGAATTTTTCGTGCAACGAAAATGAAAACTTCCTTTGGCAGACTTGTTGGCCATTCAAATATACACACATATGCAAAATATGAGACCGTTTGGTAAAACTATCCTTTGAAATTAGCACTAACATCGGGCATTTGGCCTGAAAGCCATAACCTTCATACTCGATGGCCCATTTTGAGAAGACTTTTTTAATAGATTTGCATTATTCCAAGTTTGTTGACTTGTATGGTTACTAGGACATAAATTAGGATGCACCGCGATGGTTTTACATTTTTTTGATTTTTTTGAATTGTTTAAGCACCGATTTCAAAATGCGGTCAAAACGGGAGAGGGGGGCATGTCCGGTGATAGCTAGGGGCGGAATCTTGCAAACCTCTTAGTAGATCTCTGATTAAATGAGTACTTGTGCACCTAGAAATGATTTTTTGAAAAAATAAAGAGCAAACTATCAAGCACTTGTAGTTCAAATTTCACCCCGTTCCAACTGAATCGGCGGCAATTTGTCTTTTTCAGCAGAGGTGTACAAGAAACAGTTTACATGGAAAGTTTGGTCAATTGTTAATAAAATATGGTCTAGTATATTACAAAAATGTATTGGTTCAAATTTACATCAAATATTTGGTAGATCCTTTACAAAAAGAACCTACTTTCGGCACTCAGAAAATGAAAAATGAATTTTTCGTGCAACAAAAATGAAAACTTCCTTTGGCAAACTTGTTGGCCATTCAAATATCTACACATATGCAAAATATGAGATCATTTGGTAAAACTATCCTTTGAAATTAGCACTAACATCAGCCATTTGGCTTGAAAGCCATGAACCTTCATACTCGATGGCCCATTTTGAGAAGACTTTTTTAATAGATTTGCATTATTCCAATTTTGTTGGTTTGTATGGTTACTAGGAGATAAATTACGATGCAACGCGAAGGTTTTATATTTTTTTGATTTTTTTTGAATTGTTTAAGCATCAATTTCAAAATGCGGTCAAAACGGGAGAAAGGGGCATGTCCGGTGATAGCTAGGGGTGGAATCTTGCAAACCTCTTAGTAGATCTCTGATTAAATGAGTACTTGTGCACCCAGAAATGATTTTTTAAAATAAGGAGCAAAATATCAAGCACTTGTAGTTCAAATTTCACCCCGTTCCAGCTGAATCGGCGACAATTTGTCTTTTTCAGGAGAGGTGTACAAGAAACATTTTACATGGAAAGTTTGGTCAATTGTTAATAAAATATGGTCTAGTATATTACAAAAATGTATTGGTTCAAATTTACATCAAATATTTGGTAGATCCTTCACAAAAAGACCCTCTTTCGGCACTCGGAAAATGAAAAATGAATTTTTCGTGCAACGAAAATGAAAACTTCCTTTGGCAAACTTGTTGTCCATTCAAATATGCACACTTCTTATAAATAAAATTTTCAAAATGTTCGTACAAAAAATCTTTTCACTTTTGTCTAAGTGTCAAAAAATGGAATTCTTTATTTAAAAAAATACAAATGTATATATAAAATTTAATTATTCCAAGTTTTAATTTTTTGGTGACAACTATTACATACATACTGCCTCTGTGTAAAAGGATTTATTTTTTTGATTTTTTTTCATTTTCATTTTTTGTTTCTAAAGTGCATAAAGAAGCACACATAGGGCTGCTGATTTGTGATTGGTTAATAGGTGATCACATGGATCGATGGCGTGGCACATGTATATCCAACCAACCCCACGAAAAAAAATCAGCCAACCCACCCACCCCTCTCTCTGACCACGCACGCATGCATGTCTCTCTCTCTCTCTCACCCTTGGTTCTCTCTCTCACACGTCTCTCTGCCTCACGCGTTCCTCTCTCTCACCACCCCACGACCGAGCGACCGCCGGAGGAGCACGACGGAGCGGCCGTCGGAGGAGCACGACGGAGCCGCCTGACCCCCTCTCGCGCCTCCACCCGCTCCCTCTCTCTCCCCTCGATTCTCTCTAATCTCTTTCTCCCTCGCAGGACCATCTCCATGGAAGGAGAGGACGCCGGCGCGAGCTACGCAGGCCACGGCGCCACGGCCTCGGTGCCACTATCTCGCTACGCTCACGGACTCGCCGCGGCGGCCCTGGCTGAGCGACTGCCGGATGGAGCAAGGGCGGGCAGCAGGAGAGCGACCCGCCACCACGCGGGCGACGACGAGCACGGCCTAGAAGGGCGCGACCACCACGCGGGTGCCGGTGACCACGACCACAAAGGGCGGCCACGGCGGGCGCACGGCCACTCCGACGGATGCACCGGCGACCACGGCCGGGCTACCACGGCCACGGCGGGCACACCGGCGACCACGGAGTGCGGCCGCGGCCACCACGATGGGTGTACCGGCGACCACGGCCGGGCCACCACTGCCTCGACGGGCGCCCCGACGAGAATGACGAGCGGCGACGGTGGGCGTGCGACGAGCGGCCACGGCGATGCGCGACGGACGGGCGAGGATGGGCACATTTTTTTTATTTTTATTAAAAATGTATGCCGAGGGGACTACCGTCGGCTTATCTCCAAGCCAGGGACACCCAGGCGACGCCACGTGTCCAATCTATGCCGAGGGGACTACCGTCGGCATAGATCATTGACGGCGTTTGATGAAACTGTTAGTTATTCTGTTTGCCGACGAGATTAAGATACCGACGGCCGTGGAAAAGCCGTCGGCATAGATTAGTTGCCGACGGCCTTTTCTATGCCGACGGGTTTTCGATGTTTGCTGTCGAACGATGCCCCGACGGCCATATGCCGACGGTGGCCGTCGGCATAGCCTATGCCGAGGGCTTTTGGGGCTATGCCGACGGCAAAAGGCGTCAACAACTAGGCGTTTTGGTGTAGTGGAACGACTCAAAGGTCGGGGAAGAAGCGGGCGCACGCCGCTTTGTACTCCCCCATGGCGAAGTCGAACGCCACCTGGGCCTCAAAAAGGCGTTCGGCTGCGAGGTTTTCTTCGTGGACGATGGCGTGTTGGTGGTGGCGCGGCGAACATCCTCGACGTGGTGTACGGCCGGAGGTAACATGAGAGTTGGACAAACCACACCCAACCAAGATCAGAGGCTTCCTCGCCGCCGACGCAGAAGAATAACCTTCCGTTTATTTTTATTAATATACATGTTGCGTGTTTGATCGGTTGATACCATTTCATTTAAGCCATCTAATGTGATGCGTTGTATCTGAGATGGACATTTGTGATTGCGTATCGTGGGGTTAAGTGATCTAATATAGTGTGTCGGTTTCAGATCTAACGAGTGGGATCAACTAAAAAAAGAGGGGGTCGATGGTGTGCTCGACATCAACGACTGACTCCTCATGTGATGGTGGCGTCTCATCGGAGTTGCGGCGAAGCTCAGGTGCTACGTGTAGTGCCCTCTGTTCGATCTCCAATGTGTTCCTGGATGAAAGAAAGGGTTAGAGAGGGAGAGAGGGGTGGCGCAATTTGGCCAATGACTAAAAGAACAACGGGGGCTTATCCGTGGCGACAAAATTGCTCATCGGGGCAATGTGACAGTGTAGCGATGCATGGGTGAATTTTAGCAGCCTAGCGGTGTATCGGTGATTCGGTGTGCACAGCTGGGGAAATGAAAAGACGGGGCCCAGTGAATTTATAGCTGGGTTTCAGGAGGACCTGGTGGACAATGTGCGAAATGGGGCGGTTGCGGGCTTGCGGCCATGGCTATTGTGTCGGAGAGAGAGAGAGAGAGAGAGAGCACGGGGTGAGGCTGTCGTTAAATCGTGTACAGACTGTTAAGAATTATTAGCGTACTATTTAGGCTAATTTATCAATTATACATGTATTAGGAATATTCTATTGAATATTCTATCTAGCAGTTAGATCATTGCGTTGTCCAAACGCCGTGTCCTTCGAACCTCTGCCACTTCGTTTCAAAGCGTCATCACTTCGTTTTGAACCAGCGAAAACATTGTAACCGACTTGTACTCACGTCTGTTTGGCCGGTATAAAAGCCATCAGTCTCTATCAATGAAAGTAACTATTCATTTCATTCTCTCTCACTTCTTCTCACGTTATCATGCACGCGCTCTGACAAAGAAATAGGCTACAGGAGAGGAGACAGAGAAAGAAATTTTACGGGAAATAATCCGATGGAGGAAGAATTGTGTTTAGTGGATAGTGCTACCACTAATACAATTTTAAGGGAAACAAAATACTTCCAAACTCTTACTAAGAGAAAGGAAGATGTTATGACCATAACTGATAGTAACAAAGCAATAATTGGTTCGGGAAGAGCTACTTTCACACTTCCTATGGGTACTACCATCGTAATTTAGAATGCACGCTTGTATCCTGAATCTACACGTACCCTTATAAGTTTCAGAGATATCCGATCTAACAACTTCCATCTGAAAACAATAGAGATGGATACCAAAGAATTTTTTCTTTTAACAAAAGGCAACGGATATGAGGAAGAAACTCTTGAAAAATTCCCTTCATTTTCATCTGGATTATACTTTACATACATTAAACCCGTACCTTATGTTTCGTATAAAATAAAATTTCAAAATCTTGATAAATTCAAGACTTGGCATGAACGCCTTGGTCATCCTGGAATAGGTATGATGAGAAAAATTATTAATAATTCTGTTGGTCATAATTTAACGATTAAAAGATTTCCTAAATCATCAGATTTTGTATGCACTGCATGTGCTACTGGGAAATTAATTATTAAGTCATCCTAACTCAAGGTTAAAAATGACTCACTTAATTTCCTTGAACGAATTCATGGAGATATTTGTGGTCCAATACAACCTCTATCTGGACCATTTAGGTACTTCATGGTGCTAATTGATGCATCTACTAGCTAGATGGTCACATGTGTGTTTATTATCCACACGCAACCATGCTTTTGCCAAATTGATTGCTCAAATTATCAAATTACGAGCAAATCATCCCAAACACGGGATAAAAACAATAAGAATGGATAATGCAGCTGAATTTAGTTCACGTGCATTTAATGATTATTGTATGGCTTTAGGTATCCATCTAGAACATTCAGTACCTTATGTTCATACTCAAAATGGAATGGCTGAATCTTTGATAAAAAGAGTAAAACTAATCGCTAGTCCATTATTACATAATTGTAATTTACCAACCTCTTGTTGGGGACATGCGGTTTTACACGGCACAGATCTGATACAAGTCAGACCAACTGCATACCATGAAACTTCCCCGTTTCAAATAGTACGTGGCAATCAGCCAACTATTTTCCATCTGCGAAAATTCGGTTGCGATGTATACGTACCGATATCACCACCGCAGCGTACCTCTATGGGCCCCCATAGAAAGTTAGCAATCTATGTGGGATATAAATCTCCGTCAATTATAAAATAGTTAGAACCCCTAACAGGGGACCTGTTTACAACCCGGTACGCTGACTCAATTTTTTGATGAGGACCGTTTCCCAACATTAGGGGGAGAATTGAACCACTAAGAATGCCAGGAAATAGATTGGAATGTAACAGGCATTTAGTCCTTAGATCCACGTACTAGAGAATCTGAATCTGAAGTTCAGAGAATAATAGATTTGCAAAACATTGCAAACAATCTGCCAGATGCATTTACTGATCACAAAGGTGTCACTAAATCTTATATTCCTGCAGTCAATGCACCAGAACGAGTAGAGGTACCAAATAAAACTACTCAACTCCCAATTAGAAATAAAAGGGATAAAATCTGGTTACAAAGGAAAAGGCTTCTCTAAAGCCACCGCGGAAACAAAGAAAATCAAATTCTATGACAGTAAATGCAAATCAACATGAAGTTGATAGACAACAAATAGATGCTCAACATCTAGAGCCCAACATAAAATGTGCACACAAATAATAATGTTGGGATATCGAAACACTCAGACTCCTTTGTTATGGGAAATCATACGGTGCCTGAAGGAATCAAAGAAATATCCACAAACTATATTGATTCGGAAAAATCATACGATAGATATACTACTCTTGTCGACACATATTTCTCCTCGAAAATTGCTAGAACCCTTCAACTGGATCCAGAGCCAAAATCTATGAAAGAGTGTCTGGAGCGTTCTGATTAGCCTAAATGGAAGGAGGCAATTGAGGCAAAACTGAACTCGCTTAACAAAAGAGAGGTATTCTCTCAAGTAATACCTACTCCTCATAAAGTCTTCCCTGTGGGAGCTAAATGGGTTTTTGTTCGAAAAAGGAACGAGAACAATGAGGTGGTGAGATATAAAGCGAGACTGGTAGCACAAGGGTTTACGCAGAGACCCGGTATCGACTAGGACGATACATATTCTCCTGTAATGAGTGGAATTACTTTTCTATATTTAATATCATTGGCAGTACAAATGAATTTATCAATGCAGTTAATGGATGTAGTGACCGCTTATCTATATGGGTCACTCGATGCGGATATTTATATGAAAGTTCCTGATGGACTTAAAATTCCGAATCCAAATATAAATCGCAACATGTATTGTGTAAAATTACAAAAGTCACTCTATGGCTTGAAGCAGTCGGGTAAAATGTGGTATAACCGACTTAGTGAGTTCCTTCTCCATAAAGGATACTCAAATAATGATGATTGCCCATGCGTTTTTATAAAGAAATCCTCAAAGGGATTTTGTATCATCTCAGTATATGTTGATGACCTCAACATCATTGGTAACGCAGCCGACATAACTGTCGCACGCAATCATTTAATGACGGAGTTCGAGATGAAAGATTTGGGAAAAAAGCAAATTCTGCTTAGGTTTACAACTTGAGCACCTTCCCTCACGAATACTCGTTTATCAGCCCGCTTATATTCAAAAGGTTTTGGAAAAATTCAATATGGATAAATCATATCCATCCAAGACACCAATGGTCGTTAGATCTCTTGATATGAAGAAGGATCCTTTTAGACCTAGGGATGATGACGAAGAGATATTGGGACCTGAATTCCCATATCTTAGTGCCATAGGAGCACTAATGTACCTAGCAAATTGTGCTAGACCAGACATTGCCTTTGCAGTAAATTTGTTGGCTAGACATAGTGCAGCTCCAACAAAACGCCATTGGGAGGGAGTAAAGAATATCTTTAGATATTTATATGGTACTAAAGACCTTGGATTATTCTATCGAAAAAATCAAGACATGAACCTACTTGGTTATACCGATGCTGGATATCTTTCTGATCCACATAATGCTAGATGACAAACAAGGTTTGTATTTTTATATGGTGGAACTGCTATTTCATGGAAGACAACAAAACATACTTTAGTAGCAACCTCCACTAATCACTCTGAAATAATTGCATTATATGAAGCCTCACGTGAGTGTGTATGCTTCGCAGAGTAATTAACCATACTAGATAATACCCCGCGCGTTGCCGCGGGAACTATTAACAAATAATTTATTGTTTTCAAACATGAGAAAATTTATGAAACATATTATAATTTGATTATAAATTCTTTTTGAAAAAATATATTGTTTATAGTACAAATTTAAGAAAATTTGTTGAAAATCCAAAAATATGTGTGATTTTTTTTGCTTTGTTAATTTATTATCTTGACAATATATCGATATTAGAAACATATCCACCCTTGACTAAACCGAAAACAATGATAACAACTATAGATGTGTATTCATAGAAAATTTGTCGCATAAACAAAGAAAATGCGAAGTAATTTATAATTTGATTTTCTATAAAGAAATCATTTATAAATTATGGATCTAAGTGCATAATTTTTTTAATATTTATTTGTAATATGTTGCATGGCATGGAGAATTAATGGGTGCATGTGCATGAAGAGTTATGAAAATTATTTATGGTGGACCTACTTGATGATGTGGATAGCTTGCATGTCAAGATAGATAGGTTAGCGGGAATGAACTATTTAGGTATTATAGATTCAAACATCATGTGGTATTGGTTCATCAGAATCACCAACCATTATCTATGAAGATAATGCTGCATGTGTTGCTCAAATGCATATGGGATATATTAAAAGTAATATCACAAAACATATTGCTCCAAAACTGTTTTTTCCTCATGAATTACAGAAAAATGGAGAAATTGATATTTTGCAAACAAAATCATGTGACAATCTTGCAGATTTGTTCACTAAGTCTTTACCAACAGCTGCATATCAAAAATGCGTTCATGGCATTGGTATGAGATGTCTAAGGGATTTCCAAAGTTCAGGGGGAGAAATCTCTTAAAATAGTTAAGTATACTAACAGTATCATATTCCTATAGTTCTTATATTTCCTACAGGATTTTAAAGGACATAAATAGTACAAGATCAAATATTCTCAAGATTTCAAGATCGAAGACCATCAAGATGAAAGAAGGATTTATCAACACTCAATTCCCTATGAATAATTTCAAGACAATGAAATAGACAAGATTAGCGTTTGTCCAAGGGGGAGTGTTAAGAATTATTAGCGTACTATTTAGGCTAATTTATCAATTAGACATGTATTAGGAATATTCTATTGAATATTCTATCTAGCAGTTAGATCATTGCGTCATCCAAACGTTGTGTCCTTCGAACCGCTGCCACTTCGTTTCAAAGCGTCATCACTTCGTTTTGAACCAGCGAAAATATTGTAACCGACTTGTACTCACGTCTGTTTGGCTAGTATAAAAGCCAGCAGTCTCTATCAATGAAAGTAACTATTGACTTCATTCTCTCTCACTTCTTCTCACAGACAACTGCAACTAGAAGACGCACGCGCACCGCTTCGGTTTAAGTAAGTGGCCAACGATGGAAAGTTGGCCCAGGTCGGCTTAGCTGGGCCATTTGGCCTGGCTGGGCCTTTCTCTTTTATTTCCTTCTTCTTTCTACCCGGGATTTGAATTGAATTTGAATCGGCCCAAATTCATTTTAGTTCAATTTTCGTGAACTCAAGAAAATCCAAATTAATACTAGGTCTCATATGATCTATAGTAACAATATTTCCATCCCTATAGTATTTTCTAAAATTTATTTTTATGCAAGTGAATTTAATAAGTCTATTGAATATATCCCAATTTTAATTAGGGTTTCTAAAATAGCCAAACTAATTTCAAAACCACCAAAAGGAATTGAATCCATATTGTGCATATAAATGTAAATGATATGTTCACATTCAAAATTGAAAATTCTGATATGTAGCGCAAGTAGAAGGAAGATTTTGCTGATCAGTATCTCAAATAATTTTAATCAATGAACATAACGGGATTTCGACATATTGGACTTAGTTGAGGTTTGTATTTCTGTGTTTTCCTTGTTTTGCCCTATATATATCTATTTTTGTTACTTTAAATATATATATATATGAAAATACCGTAGAACAATTCTCACTTCTAAAAAAATTCCCCAAAAACTATTTAAATGAGGATTACAATTCTTGCTCTTCTCCATAAACATTTTCGACCAGAGAGGCTTAATTAGACTGCTTTCCTTTGCATACATGAAATAAGGCTTTCCTTTACATTAGGGACTCTAAACCAGGAATCAAGTGAACGATCGAGCTGCATGTTATTGTTAGCAACCCATCATGTTCCCAGTATAGTAATGAGAACTCAACATCACACACAGCTAGTACTCCAACGTGGCAACTGCTCACGTCTACTACACGTACATATACATGCTTGCATGGTTAAATGCGCGCGCGCGCTCGACGAAGCAAAAACTAATTTAACCATGTACGTACACATGTATATCGCCAAGCTAGCTACTGATCACCTCTTCCAAGAGCTTGTACCTCCGAACCCTCGGCCTTCCCCGGGCCACGCCAGGAGACGGCGGCCCGGCGCCACGGTTGGCGCTGCCCAGGTCCGACGCCGACCGCCGCAGCAGGAGGCGCCGCCGCTGTTGCTGCTTCTTGATAGGCTTGTTCAGCTCCCCGGCGAAGTCGCCGCGAGAGGCAACCTTCCCCGGCATCGATCTGATGCCAATGCTGCTAGCCGGGACGTCACTGCAGTGAGGTGCCGGTGCCGGACGGGCTGGCGCTTTCATCATGGATCTCGCCTGGCTAGGAGCGGCGCCGCCGCCGCTTTCTTGGCCTGCAGCCCTGAGGCACCAGTTGCACGTACCGTACGCCTCTGCCTTCGGGTACCGATCCGTGCAGTACCTGACGTGACAAATGAACCATGTGTAGACATTTTAATGACTGCTAGGTATGCGCATATGTACCTGACGTGATAAATGGCCATGCGTACACAATTTTATAGTGACTGTTAGGTATGTGCATATGTACCGAACGTGATAAATGAGCATGTGTAGACATATAGAGTGCACCTATGTGTGGTTGTGAGTTGTGACATGGGCATGTACGTTATTGCATGCACACATTTCAGATGGTTAGACACGTGGTGATCTGAGTCTAGCTTAGATGGTTATGTTATTTTTAGGGTGAAATTAGTCCATTAGGGTTCAAAAATCTTAAACTTGGCATTTATGCTTGCATTTTTTTGATTTATTTCAGATTTTTTGACGATGTTCATTCAATGAAAAAAAAAGTTGTTTTCGTTAACTACGAAGCATCTATGATGAACTTGTCATTCTGAAGTTGTTGTATAGGCTTAGTATCTCGAGAGTGCTCATATAAATAAGGTGTGCTTGTGCAGTTTATAAGGATGATTGTATGTACGTGTATTAATGTCTGCGATTGTATTATGTTACAAATTCGTGGATGTCTATCAGAGGTATTTTTCTCAGTTTGAATGTGCTCACAGGCTCACACATGTACGGGCCACAGGAAGATAGGAGATCAATTCATCGTTACGAGCCGAATGGTGTTTTGAAAATTCATAAGAAAGGTTGCGTTTGTATATAGGAGTAGGCTGTATAGTCGTGTGGGTATAGTTGAGGCTCAGAAAAGAGATGATTAGACACGTGAATGATCAAAGAACTTGACAATGGCGATCATATCGATGCAGCTGGCTGAATTAGTTGGATGTCTATCTACTCTACACAGGGTACGTCACGTAGCAACCGTACACGTACAGCTTTATATCAACATCGATCGGATGTGTATATATCTCTTGGGTGTGTTGGCCGGCCCCATTTTGTTGACAAATTCCCGTCGAATCGTGCAAAAAGTCGGAACAAACTAATTTAGCCGGACGTACGGGCGGGCCGGGCACAGGGTGGCGATAATGATATATCGGAGATATATAGGAGTATATGCCAAACGTGTCACCAGACTGCCCACCAATGACAGTTCTGGCTCAGATGAAGTCAAGCACGGAACTAATTCCATCGCTTAACTGCTGGCATTGTGCGGTACGCAAAGTACGTAGACGTGCTGGGGATTCAAAGGTGGATGCTGATGGAGAATTTCTTGATGAATAGCCGTGTCTGAATTACTGCATGCATAGCTAATTCTGAATTATTTGTGATGTTTTAATTGGTTTGTTCGTGTTGCTAAGTCATCAGCTAATTAGAACAATTTCATAAATCTACCATGGATAACCTATTCTCATAATATCTAAGAATATTCACATGCATGTAATCCAAAGTTGGTCCTTATAATCATACATACATATGCTAACAGAAAGAAAGAGATAAGATACATACGTGTGCTGGGAGCGGACGGAGCAGGCGGCGCAGCGGAACAGCTCCGGCAGGAGGCCGTGGTCGCCGCACATGCAGCAGACGGCGGCCTCGGCGGCGGAGCCCGGTTTGCCGTCGCTCCCCATGGGAATCGACTATCTATGGGTACCTGGCGATCGACCGATCTCAGAGTTGCCGCATGAGATCGATTGGATCGATCGAGCTATAGGCTTTGTTTGCTTAGTTCTTGGCAAACTTGGGAAGGAGAAAGGAAATGGAGGATGGTGGTAGTAATAAGCTGATGCGTTGTCTGCAGTCTTCACACATCTCAAGATCTTGCGGAAGCTGCCCTCTTTTGTCCTCCTCCGCCTCTTCCCCCATGGCGGACAGGTAACGCTGTCCTCATTTTTTTTCCTCCCTTTGTGTGAGTCAGTTTTGGCCTTTTGGACCCTGAAGTTTACATTTTTTGTGTGAAGCTCTTCATGAACTGAACTTAAGAAAATTGGCTTCACCATAGCTTCTTTTTTTCTCTCGGTCCACTATGCGCATGAAAAAAAACAGTAAATCTTAGATAATGTTAACAAAAAATTGACACCATTGTTGTTTCTCGTAAAAAAATGTTACATGTAAAATACAAAGTCCTATGATCCCAGATTCCAAGTAAAAGAAATGCTCTATACTGATCTATGGATCCTTGCAAAAAAAAAAACTATGGACATACATTTTGAACAGCTTTCTCCGAACGCGGTGATGGCTATGGCAAAATGGATAGAATATTGTTTTGGACAAAACGACAAACATTTCATTCTAAAGAGAGCAAACTATTATTGACAATGTTTGTATAAACTCAAAATGAGCATGAGAGCCACATTTTTGTTGTTGCAAAGTACTAGGATCACATTGTATATGCCACTCTCATTTCTCAAATTGTGTTATCATGCTGATAACCGGTGCACATTGAGATGTTCATTATCTCATTTACCTCGACTTATTCCATGTCTTAAATGTAGGATCAAAGTTTCACTCTAGCATACAAAGCATGGAGCACTATAAGATCATCTGATGGACCAAACCCATGCAATTACCCTGCATCACACAAAATTTGCTTGTACACGTGATATAATTTTCTTGTTCCTAGAATAACGTGAATTTTAGAATTGCATGAAAAAGCGCACAATGTACATAAGTGACACTTTCATTGTAAAATAAATAAAGCATACTTGCATTGAAAAAAATAAGAAAAAATACACACAATATGCTACTCCTTTCTTTCTGAATTATAGGGCTTAATTTTAAATTTTCATCAACCAAGGTAGATCTTGACTAGTGAAATAAATTTCATGGTTTGTAAAAGTATTTAATTAGTGCGCTCATTGATCTCAAAGATTTGTGTTTACGGATGATTTTTTTTGAGCTGGAACGGATGACCATGCATTGATGATTTTTTTTCTAACCTTGGCATGTACTCCGTAATAATTAATGCACCTTAAAATCTAAACATGTGATGAAAAATAGTAAAAATAAGATGGGATTTTTTTTATAGATGAGCCCCCTAAACTGAAATGGAGGGAGTAGAATATCTCCGGTAGTTCTGTAAATATCTAATTTCATAAGGAGGAATGCACAAAGTAAGCAGAGTAATAAACACAAAAACAAACCGCGTGTCCTTTTCCAGTGGCAAAGCTGTGAAATCGTGGACATCGACGGGCTAAAACAAGCCCTACCGTGGAAGGAATAATTGCGTTTCGGTGGACGGACTACGTTGGACGGCGGGGCAGTCGTGGGCCTACCGTAACGTTACTCGCAAATGCCCCTCACTTCCACTGACAGCACGGACCCACAAAACTAGCGGACCACCTGTCTGTCACGCTCGTCGGTCTTTCGCCAGTAGACGTCAAGAATCGAGCGGTGGCAGCCTCCGTAAATCAGCACAAACCGCGGAGGCAGAACCGACGAGCGACGGGCGGGGGTCGGTGTGTTCGTTTGACCGTGCATGCGGCGACAGCCAATCGGATGCCCGCTGGTACGTGGGCCCCACTGAGACCCAGTGGCAGGTACTTGTCTCTGTCCCGCGCGCGTGTGTGGGTAGGAATACCAGACGAACCGACGACCCCTCGGAAAAAAAAACCGGACGGACCGACGCACACGTTCACGGCGGGCAAGTGCGCGCGCGCGTACTCTATGCGTGAAGCTTTGGCCTTTGACTTTCTTTTATCTTTTCGTAAACAAACATCGGCAAGTCTTTGTGAAGACTGCATGGTGAGACGTGGTGGATCCTGGATTCTTAGTGCGCGTAGACGTGGGATTAGCACTTGGACCCTCGCTTTTTTTCCTTGTTAAAAAGATGGTGAAAAGACAAAGCTATACCATGCAGCGTAGAGCGTAGAGGACATCTGATCTAGTGGCACGTTGGGTCGGTTTCGATGAGATCGGAGAACATGCAGGCCGAGCTGGAGGGTGAGATTGGCATGTCAGCAAAGCGAGACTTGTTCCTTCAGGCTTCAGGGTTCCAGCTACTAGTAGCTAGGGCGTTGATTTGGTTTTGCGAGGTCCTATAAAACTAGTGCTGCTGTTGATGATCGCCTAGTGCCCTGGTGATAGGCTCGGGTCTTCTATATACTTGCACCTAAACCGCGCGCGGCCGAACGAACCTACTTCGAATCTTACGTTTTTTAAAATAAAAATTGGTTCCAAATATCTCAATATAAACATGCCACTTCATTATTTAACATGCATGGGAAAAATCAATCTTAATATGCCACTATACATTTCTTTCAACATGCAAGTATGTTACCTCATGATTTGCGGAAAAAAACTTCTGATATATTCATCCAACATCATAGTAGTACAAAGAATATAATAAGCAATAAAAATTACATCTATGCCTGTAGACCACTTAGCGACGACTACAAGAACTGAAGCGGGCCGAAGGCGCGCCGCCGTCATCATTCCTCCATCATAGGAGACGGGCAAACCTTGTTGTAGTAGACAGTCAGAAAGTCATCGTGATAAGGCTTCGAAAAACCAAAACACTATAACAACAACCGTCACTGATGAAGAGATGTATAGATTAGAAGGATCGAACCTATAACCACACGAACACAGACAAACGAAGATCGGATCCAAAGAGATCCACCGAAGACATACACTGATCGAATTCCACGAGAACCATCAGAGAAACACCTACACACGCCCTCTGATGATGGTAGACACATCATCGAAATGGAGGCCATGCGGGGAGACAATAATGTTATCTGTCTAACGTCTGGCGAACGTTCCTTTTCCTCTTCAAAAAATATATTCTTAAACATCGTTATGTATTTGAATATAAATTAATTTTCATTTGAAAATTTTCTGAAAATCCTGGATTTTTTTTCATGTTCGAAAGAACAGAAATCCCTATTTATAGATGGGATTTTTTTAACTCGCCTTTGTGCTTATTTATTATAGATAGCGTGGCACTATTCTTTTTTGGTGTAAACCATGATTTTTTTTTGTCTTTCCAACACATCACATTTTTTAGATCTTTTGGTAATGCCCACATAGCAAGCTTTTGGTAATTTTTATCACTTAAACTTGGCAATTTTATTTTTACTTTCTCACATGACATTTTTCTTATTAAGAGTAATGAATTTTAATATTTGATAACATGTATTTTATTATTAAGAGCATGGTAATTTCATTATTAATAACATAGATTTTTTCCTTGTTAAGAGAGGATATGAATTTTTTAATTAATAATATGGGAGTTTTATTATTAAGAGGATGTCAACATTATTATTAACATGAGGCAATTTTTTTATTTTAGAGCATGACATTTTTATAATTAAGAGGATGGCATTTTTATTTTTTTACAAAAAAATCTAGTTTAGATCATGGCAAATTTATTCGACTTATCTCATAAAACATCTCTACTATTAAAGGGAATTTGGTGGTTCACTTCAAATCGAATCTATGGTCATGCAGGTTCGGAGATCACTGAAAGAAGATAGACTTAATAGTCGGGTAAAACTATAAAGTCCTGAATTGTCAGATTCTTCCAAGACGACATCATGATGTACTCGTAGCCTACTGATGAGGATATGTCATATCAGATAGGTCCATGGAGGAATAAATACTATCAATGATCTAATGCCTATGAAGAACAAGAAAGCCCAAGGTCAATACCTTCGGGCAAAACTTATGTCGATCATCGGCCTGCCGAATGTCATCACTCGGTCTCCTACAAGTCGATATCGGTGAAGCCACTCGGACTAGAAGGATACACTCAACAGGATGAATCGATAGAATAACAAGCATCTAGTGTGTAGTTATTATATCAGTTACTTGACTTAGCGGAGCATTGGCATAACTCATAATTAACCTAATATGTTTTACTTTTGTAACCCCCTCCAAAGCGAACTCTATATAAGGTTTGGAGGGGAACATGGAAAAAGGTTAGAATATGTATTCATAGAAACACAAAGCAAGAACAAATCCCCGTGATACACGACTGGGGTTTTTACCTCATCATCGAGGGGTCTAAACATGTGTATTTCTCTGTGAGTCACATTTGCGCCACCACGAGTCAAGCTCATTTCTACCCCCTCTATTACTATCAGAATTAGAACCATGTCAGTGGTCTTCTTGCTTTTTTAGGGGAGGTATTCTTGCTTGATACATGTCAAACACACTGATCCAAAGTGCTTGTAGTGTGTATGACAAGGTGATTGTTTGCTCATATTCATGAACTGATTTATTCATGTCTTTAATGTATAGGTGGCTAATAGGCTAACTTGTTTCTCGTTTGTGTTTTGTAGCTCAACATTGCTCAAGGTTTGTTTAGGACAAGGGAGGAAAGAATAAGACGAAAAGGAAAGCTTTCACTTTGCATAATTGTTGGAGGGAGCTTGAACATAAGGAGAAACAGAAGAACCAGAAGGTGTATGAAATTACTAATAGAAAGGACTCCAAGAGCTGGCTGGAAATGCCACGATAGTTGACACTGATGATGATGATGATGATGCATCAAATGGTAATGAAGATAAAATAATCCCCACTCCCAACTCAGTTGCTAGTTCCAGAAGGGTCGATGGAAGAAAGTATGCGAAAGAGAACAAACGAAAAAACAACATGGACATTGAAATGAAGGAATCATTGGACGCCATCATCAATGCAAGAAAAGAGTACGCCGAAGAAAGAAAGCTTATGAATATCAAGGAAATGGAGGAGAGGACATCAATCCAACTTCGAAAGGCGACGTCGAGGACTGGAAGGTGGTGGTGGAGAAAAGGAGGTTGGCCATGGAGCGTGAGCAAAGAGTTATGTTCATGGACACATGTGTTCTCAACACAAAGCAAAAGGTATGCATTTAGATTCTTGGTGACCAATTGTTGACGATGAAGACCATGAGTATGATGGATGTCATGTTATGGGTGCCATGAAAGATGTTATGGGTGATGCTATGGGAGAAATACTGAAAGGCATGAGAGGACTGATGAATGCCATGGAAGGATGTATGGGTGATGAAAGGATCGGAATGTCGCCATGAATCTCCATGAATGATTTATTCAAGTATCCATGAACCTCCACCGGAAGCCGCCACCTACATGAGATCAATGCTTCGATTTAGGTACCCATTCACGAATGGGTCCTCTCGTGTTAGTAACAAGGGTCTTAGGCACCCAAATGGACCATGCAATATACTCATCAAAAGAACCAACAAATTTGGCATAAACATGCCCATCATTAGTGCAACAAAGAACATAAGAGGGGTTAGTTGGTCCGGCAAAGTCATTGGGGATGGCACCACTCCTTTTGGTCACTCCACCCTCATTGGCCTTTGCCACCTTTTCTTGAGGCTTCTCCCCTTCCTTCACAAAGGTGACTTCCTTTGAGGGAGAGGGGGCCTTGCCCTTCTTCTTTTTGTTCTTCCTCTTCTTGTTCTTCTTCTTTGATGAGCTTGCACCAAAACCAATGCCTTCCTTGCAAATGACCTCTTTTTGAGAACTCAAGAGATCATTACGGTTCTTTTCCCCTTGAATGCACGAAACAAGTCCCTTCTCAAGTTGTGCCTTCAACCTAGCATTTTCTTCAATGAGAGGAACATGCTCACAACAAGGGTTAGAGGAACTAGGTTTCTCTACCATAATAATAGGAGAAAAGCTATTAATCTTTTTAGTGAGTTGAATATTAGTTTCCTCATGTGCCTTCTTGAGAGCCATGAGTTCGTGCTTTAAGGACTTGTGGTCCTTTTCGAATTTCTCATGGTACACAAGAGGTCTTTCATGAGCCTCAACAAGTTCGTCATTTTTAGTCTTGAGGTCACAAGAAATGACATTAGAATGTTTAAGGTCAAGTTTTAGCTTAGAGATATCACTAGCATAAGTCTCATCAAGAGACAAATTAAGCTCACGCTCCTCTTCAAGAGAATGAGATAGCTCCCCTATCTCATCCGCATAGTCGCGACTATGGCCTTGTAACTCGGTGATAGTCTCATCAAGTTGCTCAATGTGAGCATGGGCTTCACCTAATTGTTCCAAGAGAGCCACAAAGTGTCTCTTGGCTTCACCTTTGAGTTTGGACATGAATAGCTCGAATTTATTTTCTTCTTGTACCTTGGGCTCCTCATTTTGTTCCACACAATCCAACAAAGATGGGTTAGTGGGAGTAAACGGTTTAGAGTGAGGAGTTACCGAGGTAGTCTTGGACATAAGGCACTTGTGGATGATGTGAGGGTTCTCGTTGGGGGAGTTGGAGAGAGACGTAGATGAGGGAGATTCGATGGAGATAGCAACGGTGGCGGTTGCCACAATCTCACCGCCTTCTTCATCATCCTCATCATCGGAATAGTATTATTCTTGAGCCACCAACACACGTTGTGGCTTCTTCTTCAAAAAGTTCTTGTTCAATGGTGACTTGTTCCTGTCCTTCCGGATGAGCTTGCCACCGTGATCTTCTCTCTTCTCATATGGACAATCCGCAACAAAATGACTCACATTTCCACAATTGAAGCAAGTCCCTATCCTTTGACCCTTTGTCTTGAAGCTTCTTGTGTTGGACTTGAAGTTTTTCTTGTTACCCCAAAATTGTCTTGAGGCAAGAGCCATGTGCTCATTGTAAGCATACTTGGTGTCCTCCGGTCCAACATCCTCTTCATCATCATCTTCCTGAACTTGAACTTCTTTGGCCTTCAAGGCGAGAGACGACATTTTGGTGCCACTTTGGCGAGCCAATTTCAACTCGGCTGTGGAGTCCAAGATCTCCATGGCAAAAAATTCATCCAAGACTTGGTTGGAGGTCAACTCACGGAAATCGGGCCTTTGACGAATGACCTTGGTGATATGCTTCTTGTGTAGGAGCATAGCTGTGATGAACTTCCTTTTTATCCATCCATCATCAGTGTCCATGCTCCCATGGTCCGTCATAGAGTTGGAAAGAGCCACCAACCTTTGATGAACATCCTCGGAAGACTCCCCTTCATTTCTGACAAAGTGTTCGGCTTGATCTTGGATCTTGTCAAACTTCGAGCACCGTATGCTAGAGCTTCCCATGAGAGTCTTCTCAAGAAGATCCCACATCTCTTTGGATGTTTCACACTTTCGGACAAGATTATCTTGCTCTTCCTTCAACCCATTTCCTATCACAAGCAAGGTATGACTGTTGATGTTGTTGTCCCGATATTCTCTTGGGGTCATGTTGTGGCGGTCACGAGGATTGAATCCCTCCTCAATGATGGGCCACAGTTCCACCAAGGACCCCTTCAAGTGTCTCTTCATGCGATGAGCCCAAACTGGATAAGCATCTATGTTAAGGATGGGAGTAATGCCTGCATGTGAAAAATGAGGCTCGGGAAGAGGTAATGAGTTATAGGTAACGGGGGGAGCAACCAAGGAATGTATACCCGATCCATTCCCTTGAGGAGGAATGGAACGGTTATCATGCCTACCACCATCACTAGATTGGGAGATGACATCTCCTCCTCCATCCTTTGGAATGTTGGGGGCGATGGTGGGGTTGCCCTCCATGGGCACCCTCGACATGAGACTACTAAGCATATTTGTAACTTGATTCATGTGAGCCTTAATGGCGGACATGCCCTCATTGTACTCATGTCGAGAGAAAGATGACGAGTCATCCTTCGCGAACGTATCCGTGAAGCCCTCGGTACTTGGAACCTCTAACAAATGGGAGGGGTTCGAAGAAACTCCTAGTAGCTCAACCTCTTCCGGTTTATCCCCTTGAGACATCCTCTTAAGGCGGTAAAGCCCTCAATAAGAGACGAGGCTCTGATACCAAATGAAAGGATCGGAATGTCGACTAGAGAGGGGGGGGGGGTGAATAGGCGACTGACAATTGTTAAGCTCTTCTTAACAAATTGGGCTCAACAATAAATATAGGTTGTCTAGATGTGCAACTACGTGAGAAACCTATATGCCAACTAAAGCAACACACAAGAGCAAGCAAGATATAAGCAATGAAAAATAGCTTGCACAAAGTAAAGGTAAAGAGGAACACGAGAGATAAGGATATGTCGCTCAAGTTCCTTCTCTTTCGAGAAGTACGTCTCCGTTTGGAGAGGGTGAGGAGCACAATGCTCACATGAAGCCAACAAGGGCCACCCTATTTCTCCTCACGCTCTTACCGATGCAAGATGTCGTGATTACACTAATGGTGCCTTGAAGGTGCACACGAAACCATTACACAAGGGTGGGGAAGATCCACACAACGCCGGAGTCTCCCACCTACACCACGAAGTTTCACCACAATGGATTGTGGCTCCGAGGTGGCCTCAAGCTCTTGATGGATCCAAACCACAAGAGTAACAAGATCCACAACAAAATGGATGGGGAATAAGATTTACTTTGAATGGAACGTTAGATCTAGGTCTCCTCCCTCAATCCCTAGCTACACAACAAGTTTGAATCGCTAGAAATGGAGATCGGAGTCGATGAAGCTTTTGTGTGTCAATGGAGATAGAGAGTGGCAAGAGGTGGGTGGCAAGGAGGAAGAAGACCTCCTTTTATACCTCCCTCTCAATCCAACCGTTATGCGCAGAAAAACACAGGCCGATACAACCGGCCTGCCACCCCGGTACAACCGGCCTGCCTAACCCTAGCATGTGGTAGAATGGGCAGAGCGGTACAACCGCTACCACCCCGGTCGTACCGGATTTACCGGTTTATACGCGAGAGATGATAATTGCTTCTCGCCCTTCGTTGGTTACCCCAAGTGCAAGGTGAGATGCAGCGTAGTGGCCAATTTACCTTGGTGAAGATACCAAGGTTGAGAGTATCGACCAGTAGGACTCCGATAATGATAAGTAGGTGGTGAAGCGAGCAACGCGCCGTTTGAGATATTGCTCTCTTAACCTGGACCTGCACATAGAAACAAATAACTTTGCTCCCAACAAAGTTCAGAGAGGTTGTCAATCTCTCCGTTATTGTTGTTTACAAAGGATCAAACTCAAGGGATAATGATAATGATAGAAACTAGAAAGTAAAAGCAAGAAAGTAAATGAGCGTGTACACAGTGATGAGAATATGGACCGGGGTCCCGTGATGTTCACTAGTGATGTCTCTCTCCCAAAAGACGATAAAACTGCTATGCGAGGTAAACAAATTACAGCTCGGCAATTGACAGGAGTATAAACGCACCGCAATGCTAACTATGCTACAAAGAAAGAAAGAGGCTCAAAAGCATGGGCATTACGCCAAAATAAGTAGAACGAAATCCAACTTCATCTACTACTAATCATCCACCTTAGGATATCTATCCGGAACATCTGATGGTACGAATTCTTGTCCCTCGTTGGTTACCCAAAGTGGAAGGTGAGATGTAGCGTAGCGGCAAATTTCCCTTAGCGAAGATTCTAAGGTTGAATGTCGAACCAATAGGACTCCAACAGATACAAGAAGGTGGTGAAGTGAACAATGGCGCCGTTCACAACTCAAGGTTGTTTACTTCACCTGGACCTGCACACACAGCAAATAACTTTGCTTCCCAACGAGTACAGAGGAGTTGTCAATTCCTCCGGCCTTGTCGTTTGCAAAGGATAAAACGCACGGGATAATAATGATAGTGATAGCAACAGAAAAGTAAATAAAGAAGTAAATTGATAGTGGGTGTAAACAGTATTGGAAATATGGACCGGGGTCCTATGATGTTCACTAGTGATGTCTCTCTCCCAAAAGACGATAAAATAGCCATGCGAGGTAAACAAATTACAGCTGGGCAATTGACATGATTATGTGCGCAAACCAATGCTAATTATGCTACAAAGAAAGGAAGAGGCTCAAAAGCATGGGCGGTACGCCAAGACAAGTAGACCGAAATCCATCTGCATCTACCTACTAATCATCCACCTTGAGATATCTATCCAGAACATCTCGCTGGTATTAAGTTGCGAATCCCACCCAAAGTGTAAACTCAAAGCAACGGACAACTGCATTAAAGAACTTTGCGTAAAGTAAACAATCCTTGCACCCGCAAGTACAAGCACCGTTGTTTTCCCCCTTGTGGCAACATCACATCCCCTAGACTCATGTTTCTGTCACTCAAGCTAGTCATCGGGGGGCATGAACCCACAATCATGCATAACGCTCCCTCTTGGAGTCACTACCTACTACTTGGCCAAAGCAATAAACAGCAACGAAGAACATGCAAGAATTACTCTAGAACATAAATAAAAAAGAGGAGAATCAAATATATTACTCAAACACAATCTAAACATAATCTCATAATCCATCGGATCCCAGCAAACTCAGCATAGCAACAGCAGAAATATTACATATGTGCCTCGATCATGTAGGGAATCTCACGAGGTCTAATCCATGAAGAACAAAGAGGGGAGGAGAACATCACATAGCTACTGATCATAGACCCATGGTGTAAGGCCCGATATGCGGTACTGTTCCAGATCTAGATGTTTCCATCCAGATCCGGGGACGAAGCACATATCGGTCCCACCGCGACATATGACGAAGTCATATTCCCCAAATTTCCAACATGATATCACAACATTACAGATACAGGTTACAACATCTCATACAATCGGCATACAACTGCCTCAAATACAATACAACAGCGGAAGATACATGTCTGAGTACAGACTACAATCAAATGCCTACTGGCAAAGAGAAAAGAATCGATCCCATAACCACACGGGTCCAGGCCCTCCGCCAGGTTCCGCCTAACTAGTCGTCTTCGAGTCTCCACGTGAAACGTCGATCACCATACCTGTTGTCGATCAAGAACCCTGAAAAGAGTTTGGGGGTAGTATCATGAGTACAGAGGTACTCAGCATCCAACTGTAGTGGTCTTCTGACCCAGCAAGGACTTCATCACTCGTCATTCTAGGACAACTAGTAGTTTACGGTAAGGAAGGGGTAAGTGGTGAGGTTGCTGCCGCACTAGCATTTATGAATTGGCCAACGATCTAGAGAGTAAGGTAAGAAGCCAAGCATTCGATGAGGAATCACCTCCAACAAGTCTTTCTATCAACTACTTACGCAAACATAACACCTATCCTATCCTTGTCCTCCTCTTCGCATCCCGACGAAGAAGAAGCAGTCAAGGCACACACACGTTGATCAAGTTATATTAAGATTATCTCAGTTGTTGTTGTCTATGAACAAGGAGTAGGTCTCAAGTCGTCCATAACCGTGGACACAGCTTCTCGAAAAGATTTAACCCTGCAGGGGTGTACCAACTGCCCATTACGAGGCATCACATGCTCGCCCATCTCTCTCAGTTGCTACCCATTATAGGCAACCATTCTATGATTTAGTTCCAAGAGATCCGAAACGGCAGGTCCCTCTAGCTAACAACGAACAAATCCGGGTGGCCCCCGGGGAGTCGACATCCAATCCAAAAGCTGGCCACGCTCTCGGATCGGACTCTTCCGTATGGCCAAGGTCGGGTAATCACACCTGACATCAGGGGACCCCTAGCTCACCAAGTGTGGATCAACAGAGGAACTAAGTCTCCGCTGGCCCGAGTTGTTTGAAAACTACTAGCAGCTGACCAGCACACACACGGTTTCAAATGGTAAATCAGCTTGGGCCACCTCTAGAAATGTTTGAAGCTAGCTAGGTAAGAAGAGGGGACCCCATAAAATCCCACACGCGATTAGGCACGCTCAGTCTTAAAACCAATACCTGGAACTCGGATCCTAGGTGACTCAAATGGAACAAAGCGTCGGGGCGGGATAGCCTAGACCTTCCATCCTTCGTCGAATATAGTCAACATTATAATAATCATATCATCAACAACAATATAATAATGTGATATCCCAAACCAAGGAGTAACAGGGTAACAACGTAGCATCCTAAGCATGCATACTAAGGAGGGGCTGAGCAACGAGCAATAGTAACATAGCAGTACAAGGTTTGCTGGGAAGGGACATGGCTGTATCGGTTTGAAAGAGGCTGTAAACATGTGGTAGGATCAAACATTGAACCTAACCTAGACTAGCATGCAAACCGCTGGTTGAAATATAAAGTATCATAAGTAATGTATAGTCCTTGCCTGTTGATAAGTCGGGTTCCGAAGGTGTAGCCGATCGCAAGCTCGCATCGTCTCCGAAGGTACCCGCGGAAGCACACAAGACGATAAACACTGGAAAGAAATCAACGAGAAAGCACTCTATTACTACGAGGCAACACAAGATCAAGAAGACAACACATAGCACGACAACACGATACGGGTCTATCGCCGAGAACGGTTACTAACAATTTAAGTGGAGTACTCGTCACACACGACGATACCGCACGTTTACGGTGGTTCAAGTTATTTAGCTACAGGTGATCAACCAATGGTTATTAACATGGCAACTCAAGCAAGCATGGCATAGCACACAAACAGGTCAAGAGGTGAAGCACAAAGTAAACTATCTATGCTAGTCAATTTAAGTGAGGCACAACCTAAACATGGCATAACACTAAGTGCCGCACGATGTTGAAAAGATTTGGTACTGTTTTGTCCTAAACCACATTTCAGGTTGTTTAACAACAGAAAACAATAGCATAAACACAAAGTACACGGAAAACTAATCAAGTTACATATAAAGAACACCCCAAACGGAGTTACGGTTAAAAAGATATAAGCAAAACAAGTTACGGGCACAATCTGCCAACATCACGAAGCACACTTTAGAGCAATTCATAAACAGGATAATCAATGCAAACATGCTCACAAATGATATGGAACTAAAGTAGACATGACAGGGAAGGTATGGCAAGAAGAATCATGCAAATAGGCATCATGGATCAAAAGATATTAAGCAAACAACAATGTCATCGTGACGTTACAGACTTAGAGAAAAACAGAGGTGACTGTCAACAACAGCGGCATAGCAACTTTGGAGCTCAAAAACTATATGACCAGAAAGCATATCAGGACAATGCAATACATGTAATGAAAGTAGACATGATGCTTAACAATATGCAATTGGAATCACTCAATTCCGATAAACGGTCGCGACACACTCGTCGACCGAAGTTGCAACAAAATATACACAGCAACACACTAACAACAAGGTAGCTACTTTGGAGCAAGATACAATCATGATGCAGCAATCAATTATGGCATGTGAAAGCATGAGACTGAAGTAGAAACAATGCTTAACGCAACGCAAAAGGAATCAATCAATTCCGACGTACGGTTGCGAAGCAACCGTCGCCCGAAGTTTCAATAAAATAACAGTTACAACAACTTAGCAGCAGTTAACGACAGGTAGCCGTGTTTCAACAGAAATTACACAATCAAGATGACCTCAAATGCAAATGCTCACAAAAGATGAATTAAAGTACACGCAATTCTAAGCAACTTTCATTTTGGGGGCACGTTCATCGGAGCTACGGATCAACGGAAAATTACAGCGCAAAAACAGATCAGCAACAATTATAAAAAGACTTGGCAAAAAAATTACAGTTCTCAGGAAAAAAAAAGTTCGGGCCGAATCTCACCATGGGCCGGTTTTTGGCCCATCTGGCCTGGCTAGTGGTTCGGGCTAGGGGCGGCTGGCAAGGTGGCTGGGCTGGGCCTCTCGGGCTGCTGGGCTGGGCGAGGCAGCTGGCCTGGCATGGCCTGCTGGATGGGCCGCGAGGTGGCGAGGGGCCACGTGGGCCTAGCCGTCCCAGGCGGCGGTGGTTGAGGCCAGCTCGGGCCCTCCCGATCCGGTATGAGCTGCCGACGACGCCGGCGACGGGCGGCGCACTCTGGCTAGGCGACGCGTGGAGGCGGGGAGGCCGGGCTTCGGGTGGCGGCGCGGATCCGGGCATGGGTGGTGCGGCAGGTCCCGACGGCGTGCTTGGGGCGGCGGGGCGAGCTCCGCACCCGTGGATCCTCCAGCCATGGCGACCTCGACGGCGTCCGACGGCCTGCGGGGAAAGAGGCAGAGGGGTGAGAGGCGCGGAGGAAGGGTGCGCTGGCGGCGGCTGACCCGGTGGCTGCTCCAGTGGCCGGCCGGCCGGAGAGGAGGTGGCGGCGCACCCACGAGCTAGGGAGGAGGAAGGTGGAGGTTGAGGAGAGAGGAGAGGTTGGTGGGAGGCTGTGGGGAGCTCCTGGCCGTCAGATCGCAAGATCTGACGGTCTAGATCCATTGGGCTCTCTGATCCAGATCTGACCTAGGGTTTCAACGAAATTGGGGCTAAGTGGAGGGGGTGGCTGCAATTTTTGGACTAGGGAAACCCTAGAAATTTGTGGGAGTGTGGTGGTCTTTATATAGCCCCGGCGGCTGGCAGTATGCAAAAACATCTCCGGTTTTTCTCTCTCGCGCGCGGTGCTCACGTTTCTGACCGCCGGGGGTCCGCGGTACCTCCGATTTGGGTAAAAATTCGAACTGCGCGATCAGCGCGTCGAGCTGGCGGCGTTCACCTCGCGTTGGAACCGTGCCGAGAACACCTTCCGGCGCGCTATAAAATAACCCGTTTAATTATTAAACGGGGTTTTCGGTCCGTTGGCTGCGGCTAGTCTTGTGCGGTTTTCGCGACGGTGATCGGGTGAAACCCGGTGTCGCAAAGGTCGAGTGTCAGGGTGGCAAGGGTCGGTCTCCGTCCGATATGAGATAAGAGGGGGGAAAATAATCGCCGATCGATAAATCGGGGATGCAAACACCGCACACAAATCAGACAATCAAACAATTCACACCGAAAACAATTTTTTTTTTGTGAAAACTGGGCTGTTAAAATACAACACCACCAACAAGGGATCTCGTCCCGAGATCCAGGACGATCCGGGGGAGATGGGGAAGAGAAAAGAGAGTCGACAATCTTCAACACCACCAACAAGGGACTCTACTTCATGTCGATGTCGAGCTTCCGTCGAGATAAATTTCCGCAGAGAGACGACATCGTCGGAATAACGAAACCGTCAGTGACAAGAGGAAGAACGACAATTCAAAACAACGATCAAGGGAAGTACTCTCACTCAAATCGTGAGGATACTGGGCAAAAGGAATGGGGTCAAAAAATGACCAAGATGTTTACCCAGAGTCGGAAGAACTAAAGGTACTACAAGATTTCCCAAACCTGAGATCGGAATCGAGACAATACGCTGCAAGGAAGGCATTGTAACGGTTCCGAAACTCCACACACTCGAGATCCTAAAGTTTTGAAGGGGGATAAGTCGAGAGTAAAACACTTACGACACTTGTCCTGACCAGAGCAAGGGTAAGGAGTAAAAAGATCCTACTCTCGGACAACTAACTTAGTAACTACAAAATAGTTTTTGTCTAGACTCGACTTCGTCCAGAAAAGGGATCCTACAGTCGGTAAGGCTCTGATACCAAGTTGTAAGGCCCAACATGCGGTACTGTTCCAGATCTAGATGTTTCCATCCAGATCCGGGGACGAAGCACATATCGGTCCCACCGCGACATATGACGAAGTCATATGCCCCGGATTTCCAACATGATATCTCAACATTACAGATACAGGTTACAACATCTCATACAATCGGCATACAACTGCCTCAAATACAATACAACAGCGGAAGATACATGTCTGAGTACAGACTACAATCAAATGCCTACTGTCAAAGAGAAAAACATCGATCCCATAACCACACGGGTCCAGGCCCTCCGCCGGGTTCCGCCTAACTAGTCGTCGTTGAGTCTCCACGTGAAACGTCGATCACCATACCTGTTGTCGATCAAGAACCCTGAAACGAGTTTGGGGGTAGTATCATGAGTACAGAGGTACTCAGCATCCAACTGTAGTGGTTTTCTGACCCAGCAAGGACTTCATCACTCGTCATTCTAGGACAATTAGTAGTTTACGGTAAGGAAGGGGTAAGTGGTGAGGTTGCTGCCGCACTAGAACTTATGAAGTGGCTAACGATCTAGAGAGTAAGGTAAGAAGCCAAGCATTCGATGAGGAATCGCCTCCAACAAGTCTTGCTATCAACTACTTACGCAAACATAACACCTATCCTATCCTTGTCCTCCTCTTCGCATCCCGACGAAGAAGAAGCAGTCAAGGCACACACACGTTGATCAATTTATATTAAGATTATCTCAGTTATTGTTGTCTATGAACAAGGAGTAGGTCTCAAGTCGTCCATAACCGTGGACACGGCTTCTCGAAAAGATTTAACCCTGCAGGGGTGTACCAACTGCCCATTACGAGGCATCGCATGCTCGCCCATCTCTCTTAGTTGCTACCCATTATAGGCAACCATTTTATGATTTAGTTTTAAGAGATCCGAAACGACAGGTCCCTCTAGCTAACAACGAACAAATCCGGGTGGCCCCCGGGGAGTCGACACCCAATCCAAAAGCTGGCCACGCTCTCGGATCGGACTCTTCCGTATGTCCAAGGTCGGGTAATCACACCTGACATCAGGGGACCCCTAGCTCACCAAGTGTGGACCAACAGAGGAACTAAGTCTCCGCTGGCCCGAGTTGTTTGAAAACTACTGGCAGCTGACCAACACACACACGGTTTCAAATGGTAAATCAGGTTGGGCCACCTCTATAAATGTTTGAAGCTAGCTAGGTAAGAAGAGGGGACCCCATAAAATCCCACACGCGATTAGGCACGCTTAGTCTTAAAACCAATACCCGGAACTCGGATCCTAGGTGACTCAAATGGAACAAAGCGTCGGGGCGGGATAGCCTAGACCTTCCATCCTTCGTCGAATGTAGTCAACATTATAATAATCATATCATCAACAACAATATAATAATGTGATAGCCCAAACCAAGGAGTAACAGGGTAACAACGTAGCATCCTAAGCATGCATACTAAGCAGGGGCTGAGCAACGAGCAATAGTAACATAGCAGTACAAGGTTTGCTGGGAAGGGACATGGCTATATCGGTTTGAAAGAGGCTGTAAATATGTGGTAGGATAACACACCGAACCTAACCTAGACTAGCATGAAAACCGCTGGTTGAAATAGAATGGATCATGAGTAATGTATAGTCCTTTCCTGTTGAAAAGTCGGGTTCCGAAGGTGTAGTCGATCGCAAGCTCGCATCGTCTCCGAAGGTACCCGCGGAAGCACACAAGACGATAAACACTGGAAAGAAATCAACGTGAAAGCACTCTATTACTACGAGGCAACACAAGATCAAGAAGACAACACATAGCACGACAACGCGATACGGGTCTATGGTCGAGAACGGTTACTAACAATTTAAGTGGAGTACTCGTCACACACGACGATACCACACGTTTACGGTGGTTCAAGTTATTTAGCTACAGGCGATCAACCAACGGTTATTAACATGGAAACTCAAGCAAGCATGGCCTAGCACACAAACAGGTCAAGAGGTGAAGCACAAAGTAAACTATCTATGCTAGTCAATTTAAGTGAGGCACAACCTAAACATGGCATAACACTAAGTGCCGCACGATGTTTAAAAGATTTGGTACTGTTCTGTCCTAAACCATATTTTAGGTTGTTTAACAACAGCAAACAATAGCATAAACACAAAGTACACGAAAAACTAATCAAGTTACATATAAAGAACACCCCAAACGGAGTTACGGTTAAAAAGATATAAGCAAAACAAGTTACGGGCACAATCTGCCAACATCACGAAGCACACTTTAGAGCAATGCATAAACTGGATAATCAATTCAAACATGCTCACAAATGATATGGAACTAAAGTAGACATGACAGGGAAGTTATGGCAAAAAGAATCATGCAAATAGGCATCACGGATCAAAAGATATTAAGCAAACAACATGGCATCGTGACGTTACAGACTTAGAGAAAAACAGAGGTGGCTGTCAACAACAGCGGCATAACAACTTTGGAGCTCAATAACTATATGATCAGCAAGCATAACATGACAATGCAATACATTTAATGAAAGTAGACATGATGCTTAACAATATTCAATTGGAATCACTCAAATCCGATAAACGGTCGCGACACACTCGTCGACCGAAGTTGCAACAAAATATAAACAGCAACACACTAACAACAGGGTAGCTACTTTGGAGCAAGATACAATCATGATGCAGCAAGCAATTATGGCATGTGAAAGCATGAAACTGAAGTAGAAACAATGCTTAACGCAACGCAAAAGGAATCAATCAATTCCGACGTACGGTTGCGAAGCAACCGTCGCCCGAAGTTTCAATAAAATAACAGTTACAACAACTTAGCAGCAGTTAACGACAGGTAGCCCTGTTTCAACAGCAATTACACAATCAAGATGACCTCAAATGCAAATTCTCACAAAAGATGAATTAAAGTACACGCAATTCTAAGAAACTTTCATTTTAGGGACACGTTCATCGGAGCTACGGATCAACGGGAAATTACAGCGCAAAAAAAGATCAACAGCAATTATAAAAAGACTTAGCAAAAAAATTACAGTTCTCAGTTAAAAAAAAGTTCGGGCCGAATCTCACCATGGGCCGGTTTTTGGCCCATCTGGCCTGGCTGGTGGTTCGGGCTAGGGGCGGCTGGCAAGGTGGCTGGGCTGGGCCTCTCGGGCTGCTGGGCTGGGCGAGGCAGCTGGCCTGGCATGGCCTGCTGGATGGGCCGCGAGGTTGCGAGGGGCCACGTGGGCCTAGCCGGCCCAGGCGGCGGTGGTTGAGGCCAGCTCGGGTCCTCCCGATCCGGTACGAGCTGCCGAAGACGCTGGCGACGGGCGGCGCACTCCGGCTAGGCGACGCGTGGAGGCGGGGAGGCCGGGCTTCGGGTGGCGGCGCGGATCCGGGCATGGATGGTGCGGCAGGTCCCGGCGGCGTGCTTGGGGCGGCGGGGCGAGCTCCGCACCCGTGGATGCTCCAGCCATGGCGACCTCGACGGCGTCCGACGGCCTGCGGGGAAAGAGGCAGAGGGGTGAGAGGCGCGGAGGAAGGGTGCGCTGGCGGCGGCTGACCCGGTGGCTGCTCCGGTGGACGGCCGCCGGAGAGGAGGTGGCGGCGCACCCACGGGCTAGAGGAGGAGGAAGGTGGAGGTTGAGGAGAGAGGAGAGGTTGGTGGGAGGCCGTGGGGAGCTCCTAGCCGTCAGATCGCAAGATCTGACGGTCTAGATCCATTGGGCTCTCTGATCCAGATCTGACCTAGGGTTTGGACGAAATTGGGGCTAAGTGGAGGGGGTGGCTGGAATTTTTGGACTAGGGAAACCCTAGAAATTGGTGGGAGTGTGGTGGTCTTTATATAGCCCCGGTGGCTGGCAGTTTGCAAAAACATCTCCGGTTTTTCTCTCTCGCGCGCGGTGCTCACGTTTCTGACCGCCGGGGGTCCGCGGTACCTCCGATTTGGGTAAAAATTCGAAATGCGCGATCAGCGCGTCGAGCTGGCAGCGTTCACCTCGCGTTGGAACCGTTCCGAGAACACTTTCCGGCGCGCTATAAAATAACCCCTTTAATTATTAAACGGGGTTTTCGGTCCGTTGGCTGCGGCTAGTCTTGTGCGGTTTTCGCGACGGTGATCGGGTGAAACCCGGTGTCGCAAAGGTCGAGTGTCAGGGTGGCAAGGGTCGGTCTCCGTCCGATATGAGATAAGAGGGGAAAAAATAATCGCCGATCGATATATCGGGGATGCAAACACCGCAAACAAATCAGACAATCAAACAATTCACACCGAAAACAATTTGTTTTTTGAAAACTGGGATGTTAAAATACAACACCACCAACAAGGGATCTCGTCCCGAGATCCAGGACGATCCGGGGGAGATGGGGAAGAGAAAAGAGAGTCGACAATATTCAACACCACCAACAAGGGACTCTACTTCATGTTGATGTCGAGCTTCCGTGGAGATAAATTTCCGCAGAGAGACGACATCGTCGGAATAACGAAACCGTCAGTGACAAGAGGAAGAACGACATTTAAAACGACGATCAAGGGAAGTACTCTCACTCAAATTGTGAGGATACTGGGCAAAAGGAATGGGGTCAACAAACGACCAAGATGTTTACCCAGAGTCGGAAGAACTAAAGGTACTACAAGATTTCCCAAACCTGAGATCGGAATCGAGACAATACGCTCCAAGCAAGGCATTGTAACGGTTCCGAAACTCCACACACTCGAGATCCTAAAGTTTTGAAGGAGGATAAGTCAAGAGTAAAACACTTACGACACTTGTCCTGACCAGAGCAAGGGTAAGGAGTAAAAAGATCCTACTCTCCGACAACTAACTTAGTAACTACAAAATAGTTTTTGTCTAGACTCGACTTCGGCCAGAAAAGGGATCCTACGGTCGGTAAGGCTCTGATACCAAGTTGTAAGGCCCGATATGCGGTACTGTTCCAGATCTAGATGTTTCCATCCAGATCCGGGGACGAAGCACATATCTGTCCCACCGCGACATATGACGAAGTCATATGCCCCGGATTTCCAACATGCTATCTCAACATTACAGATACAGGTTACAACATCTCATACAATCGGCATACAACTGCCTCAAATACAATACAACAGCGGAAGATACATGTCTGAGTACAGACTACAATCAAATGCCTACTGTCAAATAGAAAAACATCGATCCCATAACCATACGGGTCCAGGCCCTCCGCCGGGTTCCGCCTAACTAGTCGTCGTCGAGTCTCCACGTGAAACGTCGATCACCATACCTGTTGTCGATCAAGAACCCTGAAACGAGTTTGGGGGTAGTATCATGAGTACAGAGGTACTCAGCATCCAACTGTAGTGGTTTTCTGACCCAGCAAGGACTTCATCACTCGTCATTCTAGGACAACTAGTAGTTTAAGGTAAGGAAGGGGTAAGTGGTGAGGTTGCTGCCGCACTAGCATTTATGAAGTGGCTAACGATCTAGAGAGTAAGGTAAGAAGCCAAGCATTCGATGAGGAATCGCCTCCAACAAGTCTTGCTATCAACTACTTACGCAAACATAACACCTATCCTATCCTTGTCCTCCTCTTCGCATCCCGACGAAGAAGAAGCAGTCAAGGCACACACACGTTGATCAAGTTATATTAAGATTATCTCAGTTGTTGTTGTCTATGAACAAGGAGTAGGTCTCAAGTCGTCCATAACCGTGGACACGGCTTCTCGAAAAGATTTAACCCTGCAGGGGTGTACCAACTGCCCATTACGAGGCGTCGCATGCTCGCCCATCTCTCTTAGTTGCTACCCATTATAGGCAACCATTTTATGATTTAGTTCCAAGAGGTCCGAAACGACAGGTCCCTCTAGCTAACAACGAACAAATCCGGGTGGCCCCCGGGGAGTCGACACCCAATCCAAAAGCTGGCCACGCTCTCGGATCGGACACTTCCGTATGTCCAAGGTCGGGTAATCACACCTGACATCAGGGGACCCCTAGCTCACCAAGTGTGGACCAACAGAGGAACTAAGTCTCCGCTGGCCCGAGTTGTTTGAAAACTACTGGCAGCTGACCAGCACACACACGGTTTCAAATGGTAAATCAGGTTGGGCCACCTCTAGAAATGTTTGAAGCTAGCTAGGTAAGAAGAGGGGACCCCATAAAATCCCACACGCGATTAGGCACGCTCAGTCTTAAAACCAATACCCGGAACTCGGATCCTAGGTGACTCAAATGGAACAAAGCGTCGGGGCGGGATAGCCTAGACCTTCCATCCTTCGTCGAATGTAGTCAACATTATAATAATCATATCATCAACAACAATATAATAATGTGATAGCCCAAACCAAGGAGTAACAGGGTAACAACGTAGCATCCTAAGCATGCATACTAAGCAGGGGCTGAGCAACGAGCAATAGTAACATAGCAGTACAAGGTTTGCTGGGAAGGGACATGGCTATATTGGTTTGAAAGAGGCTGTAAATATGTGGTAGGATCAAACATCGAACCTAACCTAGACTAGCATGCAAACCGCTGGTTGAAATAGAATGGATCATGAGTAATGTATAGTCCTTGCCTGTTGATAAGTCGGGTTCCGAAGGTGTAGTCGATCGCAAGCTCGCATCGTCTCCGAAGGTACCCGCGGAAGCACACAAGACGATAATCACTGGAAAGAAATCAACGTGAAAGCACTCTATTACTACGAGGCAACACAAGATCAAGAAGACAACACATAGCACGACAACGCGATATGGGTCTATCGTCGAGAACGGTTACTAACAATTTAAGTGGAGTACTCGTCACACACGACGATACCACACGTTTACGGTGGTTCAAGTTATTTAGCTACAGGTGATCAACCAACGGTTATTAACATGGAAACTCAAGAAAGCATGGCATAGCACACAAACAGGTCAAGAGGGGAAGCACAAAGTAAACTATCTATGCTAGTCAATTTAAGCGAGGCACAACCTAAACATGGCATAACACTAAGTGACGCACGATGTTTAAAAGATTTGGTACTGTTCTGTCCTAAACCATATTTTAGGTTGTTAACAACAGCAAAAAATAGCATAAACACAAAGTACATGAAAAACTAATCAAGTTACATATAAAGAACACCCCAAACGGAGTTACGGTTAAAAAGATATAAGCAAAACAAGTTACGGGCACAATCTGCCAACATCACGAAGCACACTTTAGATCAATGCATAAACAGGATAATCAATTCAAACATGCTCACAAATGATATGGAACTAAAGTAGACATGACAGGGAAGTCATGGCAAAAAGAATCATGAAAATAGGCATCACAGATCAAAAGATATTAAGCAAACAACATGGCATCGTGACCTTACAGACTTAGAGAAAAACAGAGGTGGCTGTCAACAACAGCGGCATAGCAACTTTGGAGCTCAATAACTATATGACCAGCAAGCATACCATGACAATGCAATACATGTAATGAAAGTAGACATGATGCTTAACAATATGCAATTGGAATCACTCAATTCCGATAAACGGTCGCGACACACTCGTCGACCGAAGTTGCAACAAAATATAAACAGCAACACACTAACAGCAGGGTAGCTAATTTGGAGCAAGATACAATCATGATGCAGCAAGAAATTATGGCATGTGAAAGCATGAAACTGAAGTAGAAACAATGCTTAACGCAACGCAAAAGGAATCAATCAATTCCGACGTACGGTTGCGAAGCAACCGTCGCCCGAAGTTTCAATAAAATAACAGTTACAACAACTTAGCAGCAGTTAACGACAGGTAGCCCTGTTTCAACAGAAATTACACAATCAAGATGACCTCAAATGCAAATGCTCACAAAAGATGAATTAAAGTACACGCAATTCTAAGCAACTTTCATTTTGGGGGCACATTCATCGGAGCAACGGATCAACGGGAAATTACAGCGCAAAAACAGATCAGCAGTAATTATAAAAAGACTTAGCAAAAAAATTACAGTTCTCAGGAAAAAAAAAGTTCGGGCCGAATCTCACCATGGGCCGGTTTTCGGCGCATCTGGCCTGGCTGGTGGTTCGGGCTGGGGGCGGCTGGCAAGGTGGCTGGGCTGGGCCTCTCGGGCTGCTGGGCTGGGCGAGGCAGCCGACCTGGCATGGCCTGCTGGATGGGCCGCGAGGGGGCGAGGGGCCACGTGGGCCTAGCCGGCCCAGGTGGTGGTGGTTGAGGCCAGCTCGGGTCCTCCCGATCCGGTACGAGCTGCCGACGACGCCGGCAACGGGCGGCGCACTCCAGCGATGCGACGCGTGGAGGCGGGGAGGCCGGGCTTCGGGTGGCGGCGCGGATCCGGGCATGGGTGGTGCGGCAGGTCCCGGCGGCGTTCTTGGGGCGGCGGGGCGAGCTCCGCGGCCGTGGATCCTCCAGCCATGGCGCGGCGGCGCCCATGACGACCTCGACGACGTCCGACGACCTGCGGGGAAAGAGGCAGAGGGGTGAGAGGCGTGGAGGAAGGATGCGCAGGCGGCGGCTGACCCGGTGGCTGCTCCGGTGGCCGGCCGGCCGGAGATGAGTTGGCGGCGCACCCACGGACTAGAGGAGGAGGAAGGTGGAGGTTGAGGAGAGAGGAGAGGTTGGTGGGAGGCCGTGGGGAGCTCCTGGCCGTCAGATCGCAAGATCTGACGGTCTAGATCCATTGGGCTCTCTGATCCATATCTGACCTTGGGTTTGGACGAAATTGGGGCTAAGTGGAGGGGGTGGCTGCAATTTTTGGACTAGGGAAACCCTAGAAATGGGTGGGAGTGTGGTGGTCTTTATATAGCCCCGGTGGCTGGCAGTTTGCAAAAACATCTCCGTTTTTTCTCTCGCGCGCGCGGTGCTCACGTTTCTGACCGCCGGGGGTCCGCGGTACCTCTGATTCGGGTAAAACTTCAAACTGCGCGATCAGCGCGTCGAGCTGGCGGCGTTCACGTCGCATTGGAACCGTTCCGAGAACACTTTCCGGCGCGCTATAAAATAACCCGTTTAATTATTAAACGGGGTTTTCGTTCCATTGGCTGCGGCTAGTCTTGTGCGATTTTCGCGACGGTGATCGGGTGAAACCCGTTGTCGCAAAGGTCGGTCTCCGTCCGATACGAGATAAGAGGGGGGAAAATAATCGCCGATCGATAAATCGGGGATGCAAACACCGCAAACAAATCAGAGAATCAAACAATTCACAGCTAAAACAAATTTTTTTATTTTTGTGAAAACTGGGCTGTTACACATGGTCCAAGGTGGACCACTCACGGTTCATCCAGGAAGCATCCATGGTGGTGGAGAAGCTCCCGGAGGTGGTTCCTCCCTCCGCCAGGGTGTCGGGAAGAGGTCTTCTGGTGCTCCCGATCTTGGAAGAGCGGCGGCGACGGAACAGAGGAGAGATCGCGAAAAAGGGTTCCCATCACGGGGGTTTCACGTCACGAGGAAAAAATAGGCGAAGGGGGCTGCCAGGGGGCCCACCACGGGTCCAGGCGCCCCCCTGGCGCGGACCCACCCTAGGGCGCGCCGGGAGGGCGCCTGGGGCCTTGGTGGGTCCCCTCTTCCCCCCTTCGGTGATTCTCGAAGCTTCCGCATCGCTGATTTTTTATTGGGTTTTTCCCGAATTTTTGGAGCACTTTTAATATGGGGGAAACCTGAAATAGAAAAACAGCAGAAAACAGGAAATGGCACTAGGGTGTACTGAGTTAATAGGTTAGTCCAAATATGATCAAAAGTGTATGGAAGTTCATCAATATCATAGCAATATCACACAAAAGAGGCATGGAGCAAGCGGAAATTATAGATACGTTTTGGACGTATCAACATCCCCAAGCTTAATTCCTGCTCGTCCTCGAGTAGGTAAATGATAAAATCATAATTTCTGTGGTGACATGCTAACAACCATATAAGAACTTTTAAGTAAAGCAATCAAGGCATGTAATTCAATTCAAGTCATAACAGGCAAGAGTCTATATTTAGATTTGAAACAAGCAACATAAGAACATAAAGGTGCAAGAGCTCTCGCTGTCCGTGACTCGAATGTCTCCAAATGGTGTTTGCGTGGAAGAAAGGGGATAGGGATATACGAGAAAAAAGTATTTTTGTGTTGAGAACTCAATCTACTAAAGTTTCACACTTGGTCTTCTTTGGAATCTTATCTTGACTCAACCCCAGACCACTATCCAGGTACAAGTCAAAATGATCCACTCCTTTTCGACATTTTGAGCACTCATGCAATGGATGAGCGTAAGCAAGAAAGTTGACACTTAGGATGGCAAAGAGAGAATATGGTGGAGGAGGAAGACAAAAAGGTGTGAAAGGCTCACATCAATGAGGACAATCATAGGCGAGAGAAAGCCAAATGATAGATATGACGTGAGGAGTCAGGATTGCCATGCAACGGATGCACATATGAGCTAAGGTAAGCTCTCCAATGGAACTAGTGGGGGTGCATCCAACTTGCTTGCTCAAGAAGACCTAGAGCTCATTTGAAGAGGCTCATCATTGGAATATACAAACCAAGTTCTATAGTGTGAAGGTCCCCACATAGCTATATGCATAAATGATAATCTCTATGGAGTACAAGATATAAGAAGGAGTACGAGTGTGGATATCTCAAAAGGAATAGTAGTGTGCCCCTTCTCTCTTTTTATTTTATTTTTTTATTTTTTTTCTAATTTTTGGTGGCCTCAATGGCTCTTTCTATTTCTCTCATTTGTCCTCTTTGGGATCTTTTAATTTGTCCACTTTGGGATCTTTTCCTCACTTTAGGGGCAACACTCTATATATTTCAAAAAGTATAGAAGATCTTTCACACTTTACAAAAGTACTCAAATCATAAAGAAGATGTAACTATCATGATGTATGCAAATGTATGCCTCTGCCAATGTAGCAGGATATGAAATGATACTAGTGCGTCATGTAGCAATGATTAGGGCAAGGCCCAACTAGCATGCGGCTCATCGATCAAGCAAGTAGCATGTATGACATGAAGATGGTTTTGAGGAAGGATATAAGGAGGTTTATGATGATAGAGCGTATCGTGCCAAGGGTTTGGATGTACCGGCGAAGGTGGACGCCAACTCTCGGAGTGAGAATAAAGCAATGGACGACACAAGAGAGGCTAGAAAAATATGGGAAGGTGGAAGTGTCAACTTTCGAATACTCACATTAGTCCGAAGAACTCATGCACTTATTATCGGTAACTCTCAATCTAATAAGGAGGTTCACAAAGAGAAAAGTACCCCGAGGAGGAGTGTATGGGGGTTTGGTTATCCTTGCGCATCCTCGACTCATGGTACGTGAGTGTAATCTAATATTCGACTCCTCAGTAGAGTAGTGATCCATCTAGTAGCTAAAGTTCTCAACTAATTTTGTAAGTTTTGAAAATAAACATGGATTGCCCAAAATACGACATCTATCACTAATAGGCTAAAGCTCTTGACACCAAAAGTCGAAACATTACTCAAAACAATACCTCAAAACTATTGCAAGTTACTACTACAAAAGAATAGCAACCTCAATTACCTACTTCAAGTCAAGACACACAACTCAGTGCAACAGGCAAACTCTCTAAACAAGATAAACATGAAAACTCAAGATAGTTTCAGCAACAAACTAAACAAAATCTCTTTAAAAAGATAAGCATGAAAACTAAGAGCAAAACATGGCAGTAGCTATGAAAAAGATAAAGAACACACACAACAAAGATAAGCATGAAAAATCCTATGTTGTGTTCTAGATTTTGGAAGTGGAGCGTGTTTCTCTCCAACACAAAGAAAGATGGGTTATAACTTGTTATGAACATCAAGCAAAGCTAAAGATGGGTTCTAACTTGTCCGTTGCTTTGAGTTTACACTTTGGGTGGGATTCGCAACTTAATACCAGCGAGATGTTCTGGATAGATATCTCAAGGTGGATGATTAGTAGGTAGATGCAGATGGATTTCGGTCTACTTGTCTTGGCGTACCGCCCATGCTTTTGAGCCTCTTCCTTTCTTTATAGCATAATTAGCATTGGTTTGCGCACATAATCCTGTCAATTGCCCAGCTGTAATTTGTTTACCTCGCATGGCTATTTTACCGTCTTTGGGGAGAGAGACATCACTAGTGAACATCATAGGAACCCGGTCCATATTTCCAATACTGTTACACCCACTATCAATTTACTGCTTTATTTACTTTTCTGTTGCTATCACTATCATTATTATCCCGTGCATTTTATCCTTTGTAAACAACAAGGCCGGAGGAATTGACAACTCCTCTGTACTCGTTGGGAATCAAAGTTATTTGTTGTGTGTGCAGGTCCAGGTGAAGTAAGCAACCTTGAGTTGTGAACGACGCCATTGTTCACTTCACCACCTTCTTGTATCTGTTGGAGTCCTATTGGTTCGACATTCAACCTTAGCATCTTCGCTAAGGGAAACTTGACGCTGTCTACATATCAACCTTCCACTTTGGGATACCAACGAGGGGCGAGAAGTAAACTCTCGCGACATCAGTGGAGAAGCTCCCGGAGGTTGTTCCTCCCTCCGGAAGGGTGCCGCGAGGAGGTATTCTGGTGCTCCCGATCTTGGAAGCGCGGCGGCGGCGGAACAGAGGAGAGATCGCGAAAAAGGGTTCCCGTCACAGGGGTTTCACGTCATGAGGAATAAATAGGCAAAGGGGGCAGCCAGGGGGGCCACAAGGGTTCCAGGCGGCCCCCTGGCGCGACCCCACGCTAGGGAGCGCCGGGAGGGCGCCTGGGGCCCTGGTGGGTCCCCTCTGGCCCCCCTCGGTGATTCTCGAAGCTTCCGTATCGCTGATTTTTTATTGGATTTTCCCGAATTTTTGGAGCACTTTTAATATGGGGGAAACCTGAAATAGAAAAACAACAGAAAACAGGAACTGACACTGGGGTGCACTGAATTAATAGGTTAGTCCAAATATGATCAAAAGTGTATGGAAGTTCATCAATATCATAGCAATATCACACAAAAGAGGCATGGAGCCAGCAAAAATTATAGATACATTTTGGACGTATCAACATCTCGCTGGTATTAAGTTGCGAGCCGCACCCAAAGTGTAAACCCAAAGGAACAGACAACTGCATTAAAAAGCACTTTGCGTAAAGTAAACAATCCTTGCAACTGCGGTTACAAGCATCGTTGTTTTCCCCCTTGTGGCAACAACACATCCCCTAGACTCATGTTTCTGTCACTCAAGCGTGTCATCGGGGGGCATGAACCCACAATCGAGCATAACGTTCCCTCTTAGAGTTCCTACCTCATACTTGGCCAAAGCAATAAACAGCAATGGAGAACATGCAAGAATTACTTAGGAACAAAAATATAAAAGATAAGAACCAAATATATTACTCTATCACAATCTGAACATAATCTCATAATCCATCAGATCCCAACAAACTTAGCATAGCAACAGCAGAAAGATTACATATGTGCCTCGATCATGTAGGGCAGCTCAAGAGGACTAAACCATGAAGAACAAAGAGGGGACGAGAACATCACATAGCTACTGATAACGAACCCATGGTCCAAGGAAAACTACTCACGGCACATCCGGGAAGCATCCATGGTGGAGGGGAAGCTTCCGGAGGTCGATCCTCCCTCCGGCAGGGTGCCGGGAAGAAGTCTGCTGGCGCTCTCGATCTTGGAAGCGCGGCGGCGGCGAAATAGAGGCGAGATCGTGAAAAAGGGTTCTGTCTTCGGGGGTTTTGCGTCACGCAGATTAAATAAGCGAAGGGGGGGAAGCCAGGGGCCACCAGGGGTCCATGCGCCCCCTGGCGCGGGCAAGCCCTAGGTCGCGCCAGGTGGCCGCCAGGGTCCCTGGTGGTGGCCCTCTGGGCCCACTTTGGTGATTCCAGAAGCTTCCGTTGCGCTGAATTTTTATCCGATTTTGCCAAATTTTTGGAGCATTTTTAATATGGGGGAAACCTGGAATAGAAAAACAGCAGAAAACAGAAACTGGCACTGGGGTGCACTGAGTTAGTAGGTTAGTCCAAATATGATCAAAAGTGTATATAGATCATAGCAATATCACACAAAACATGCATGGGGCAAGCATTAATTATAGATACGTTTGGGACGTATCAACATCCCCAAGCTTAATTCCTGCTCGTCCTCGAGTAGGTAAATGATAACAAGCATAATTTCTGTGGTGACATGCTAGCAACCATATAATAACTTTGAAAGTAAAGCAATCAAGGTATGTGATTGAATTCAAGTCATAACGTGCAAGAGTCTATATTAGCATTGAAACAAGTAACAAAAGAACATTATGTGCAAGAGCTCTCGCTGTCCGTGACTCGAATGTCTCCAAATGGTGTTTGCGTGCAAGAAAGGGGATAGGGAATACGATAAAAAGTATTTTTTTGTTGAGAACTCAATCTACTAAAGTTTCACACTTGGTCTTCTTTGGAATCTTATCTTGAATCGTCCCCAGACCACTAGCCAGGTACAAGTCAATTTGATCCACTCCTTTTCGATATTTTGAGCACTCATGCAATGGATGAGCGTAAGCACGAGAGTTGACACTTAGGATGGCAAAGAGAGAAATATGGTGGAGGAGGAAGACAAAAAGGGTGAGAAAGGCTCACATCAATAAGGACAATCATAGGCGAGAAGGCCAAATGATAGATATGATGTGAGGAGTAGGGATTGCCATGAAACAGATGCACATATGAGCGACGAAAAGCTTACCAATGGAACTAGTGGGGGTGCATCCAACTTTCTCGCTCATGAAGACCTAGAGATCTTTTGAGGAGGCTCATCCTTGGAATATGCAAGCCAAGTTCTATAGTGTGAAGTTCCACACATAGCTATATGCATGTATGATCATCTCTATGAAGTACAAGGATAGGAGGGAGTACTAGTGTGGATCTTTCAAAAGGATAGTAGTGTTGCCCCTTTCTCTTTTTTTTTCTTTTTTGTATATTTTTTGGTGGCCTCAATGTCTCTTTCTATTTAACTCTCATTTTTCCTCTTTGGGATCTTTTATTTTGTCCACTTTGGGATCTTTTCCTTACTTAAGGGAAACACTCTAATTTACAAGAGGGTATAGAAGATCTCTCACACTTCACAAGGTACTCAAACATAAAGAAGATGTAGCTATCATGATGTATGCAATGTATGCATCTTCCAGTGTAGCAGGAACATGTATGACATGAAAATCAAGATATGAAGAGGTGGATGTTGCATGGCAATATATCTCGGAAAGGCTACGAAATGCCTTGATAGGTAGGTATGGTGGCTGTTTTAAGGAAAGATATAAGGAGGTTTATGATGATAGAGCGTATCATGACAAGGGTTTGGATGTACCGGTGAAGGTGGACGCCAATTCTCGGAGTGAGAAGAAGGCAATGCAAGGTACGGAAGAGGCTAGCTAATATGAGGAGGTGGAAGTGTCAACTTTCAATACTTGCATTAGTCCGAAGACTCATGCACTTATTAACCGGTAACTCTCAATCTAATGAGGAGGTTCACAAAGAGACAAGTATCCCGAGGAGGAGGAGTGTATGGGGGTTTGGTTATCCTTACGCATCCTCGACTCATGGTACGTGAGTGTACTCTAATATCCGATCCTTCAGAAGATTAGCGATCCATCTAGTAGCTAGAGTTCTCAACTAGTTTTGTAGGTTTTTGAAAATGAACACGGATTGCCCAAAATACGACACCTATCACTAATAGGCTAGAGCTCTTGAAAACAATAGTTCAAACATTACTCACATCAATACCTCAAAACTATTGCAAGTTACTATAAAAATTAAATAGCAACCTCAATTACCCACTTTCAAGACAAGACACAACTCAGTGCAACAATCAACTCTCTTAACAAGATAAACATAAAAAATAAAGATAGTTTCAACAACAAACTAAACAAAACCCAAGGCTCTTTCTAAAGATAAACTAAAACTAAAACTAAACATGGCAGTAGCTACGAAGAGATAAAGAACACACAACAACAGAAAGATAAGCATGAAAAATCATATGATGTGTTCTAGATTGGAGTGGAGCGTGTTTCTCTCCCACAAAAAGTAAGATGGGGTCTAACTTGTTATGAACAGAAAGCAAAGCTAAAGAAAACTAAAAATTAAACCTAAGAGCGAGACGCTCCAAGCATAGCACATAACGCATGAAGTGATAAAAATATAGTGAGACGAAGGACGAACTGATGATTGTTGATGGAGAAGGGGATGCACGGGGCATCACCAAGCTTAGACGCTTGAGTCTCCTTGAATATTTATTGAGGATGCATGGGTGCATCCCCAAGATTGAGCGCTTGACACTCCCGGATCTTCTTTCATCATCTTCCATCGCACACTTGAAAACTCCCTTCATACATAACTCATCATAAGCTGATTACAGAGCTTAGGACCCTTAATAAAATAATTTTTCCCCACTGTATATAAAGATATTCTTGAAGATCTACTATTTCTCAAGATTGCCAAAAGGTTTTTGGAAAGAAAAAGCAAGCTTAAGGTTTGCAAAAGTAAGGAGAGGCGAAACGTGGCAGAATCTGTGAAAAACAGAACAACAGGTAGTAGAGAATATTTTCTGGGCACTTTTGCAACTCAAATAAAAAAACTCAGAACATACGAAAGTTTCACAATTATATAGAGCATGCTGCGTAAAAAATTCAGCTCAAAAAGATGAACTGGTGATTTGTTCCGATTTTTTTCCGTCAAGTAGACATAATCTGTTTTCTGGACATCGTGTCACAACTTTTGCTTCCCTTATCATAAGAGGCTATAACTTGGTACAAAGCTTGAAAATAAAGATACAATGATGTTGCTACAGTAGTAACAATCATCAAGACCACTAAGAAGAGAAGTAAAAACATTTTGGGTTGCCTCCCAACAAGCGCTTTCTTTTAAGCCTTTAAGCTAGGCATAAAGCAAAAGATGAATCAAGTTTTATCAAGAGAAAGAGAATAGCTAGCCCGTGTAACGGAATCAAAAGGTAACTTGATTTTATTTCTAGGGAAGTGTTCCATCCCCTTTTTTAGAGGAAATTGAAATTTTATATTCCCCTCTTTCATGTCAATAACAGCACCAACGGTGCGAAGAAAAGGACGTCCCAAGATAATTGGACAGAAAGGTTCACACTCTATATCCATAATAATAAAACCAATGGGAACATAATTGTCATTGAAAAAGATAAGAACATCGTCGATATTCCCCAAAGCATTATTATTATAGTTGTTTCTAGCAATGAAGTTCACATCTACTTGTTCCTGAGCAACCAAACAATTTAAAGGAACATCATGCGGATCAATAGAGGGTTGCTTGGTAAGTAGAGACATAATCAAGTCAACTTTTTCATTTAGGGAGGTAATTTGCTCGACAGAATTTACCTTCCTACCTGTTGGAGCGCGTTCGGTGTGCCATTGGGAATAATTTCTCATCATCTCATCGAGAAGTTTTGTGGCAGCACCAAGTGTAGTTGACATAAAGGTTCCTCCCGCGGACGAATCTAACAGGTTCCGCGAGGTAAAGTTCAAGCTTGCATAAAAATTCTGGATGACCATCCAGGTAGTCAACCCATGTGTAGGGAATTCCTTAAAAAGATATTTCATACGTTCCCAAGCTTGGGCAACGTGTTCATTATCCAATTGCCTAAAAATCATAATGTTACTCCTCAATTGGATAATTTTAGCAGGTGGGTAGTATTTCCCAATAAAAGCATCTTTGCACTTATCCCAAGAATCTATGCTATTCCTAGGCAAAGATTGAAACCAGATTTTAGCTCCGTCCCTCAAAGAGAAAGGAAAAAGCTTGAGCTTAACAACATCACCTTCTACTTCTTTATACTTTTGCATATCACATAATTCAACAAAATTATTCAAGTGTAAAGCAACATCATCTCCTGCACCAGATAGTTGATCTCTCATAACAAGGTTTAGCAAAGCAGGTTTGATTTCATAAGAGGTAGCTGATACGTCCAAAATGCATCACTATTTTATATCATAATTCGTCCTTATTCATTGATATATTTCACATTATGATGATGTTCTTATGTTGTTTTGGCTTGTTTTACACAGTTTGCAACTTTCCGGTGCCGAAGCAGCAGACGCAGGATTCAGCGGTAAAAAGTGGACGCTGAGTTGCTGAAGAAGAACACCTCCAAATTACCTGAAAATCTACGGAGGGTGTTTTTGAGAGGATTGACGAAGACACGCAAAAGAGGGACTAGAGGGGGGCCACAAGGTGCCCAGGCGGCCACCTGGCGCGGGCCCCACCCTGGCCGCGCCGGGAGGGCGCCTGGAGCCCTGGGACCACCCCGGGCTCCCCCCTCTGGCATATATATTCTTCTTCATCCGGAAACCCTAAAAAGAGGAGTTTTTACGGAGTTCCGCCGCCGCTCCATGGCGGAAACTTACAGAGAAGAAAAGGGCTCTCCGGCGAGCAGATTCCGCCGAGGAGATCACCTCTCGGAAGGGGAGATCATCGCCATCGTCACGGGCATCATCGAGATCATCATCGACATCATCCCCAACATCAGCACCATCTTCATCTTCATCCAATCTCATCTCACAATTGCAACTTGCGTTGTAACTCGTACTATCTATCCTCTCTACTCTACCGGTCTTGATTACTACTTTGTTGTGAATGCTATTGAGTTTTGTTGGAGAAATATCATTATGACTAGATTTTTTACCACCTATTTATCACCTCTGATCATGATCTCTTTTATGTCTTGTGAGTAGTTACTTTAGTTCTTGAGGACATGGGAGAAGTCTTGTTGTTAGTAGTCATATGATGTTGCAGTAATATGTGTTGTTTGATATTTTAGTTGTGTTGTTATTTTCCTAGTGGTGTTGTGTGAGTCGAACACTCAATACTTCGCCTTATTAAGGACCTAGGGGAATACATTGTGTATAAAGAATGCTTACGGTGGGTTGCCGGAGTGCAGAAACCTGAACCCCAGTTTGCACACTTTTGCACAAGGGAATAATGGATCCTTGATTGTATTGCTGTGGTTAGGCTTGGCCTTAATTTCTACATTGTATTTGCGGATCCTTGCAAGTTGTTTAATCATAAGAGTGCACTTATCTTAGTCTAGAAGGTGTGCTAGCATAGATCCACCCACTCAACACTTATCAACACAAAACATGTTATCAATGCGGAATATGGCAAAAACGCATGACTACCTCTCCATGTGTCCTCAAGAACGCTTTAGTATTTATAAGTTCAGTTGCAAGGCTTATCCTTTTCTCAAAAGGATTGGGACACCTGCTGCTCCTTAGCACCATTCACTTTGCTTGCTTTTGTCTTATTGTTGCTTATACCGAAAACCCCTAAAAAGTTATCTTTCAGTACTTGTAGTTATTCCTTGCCCAAAATCACTTATCAATACCTTTCGCTCCTCGTTGGTTTCGACACTCTTACTTATCGAAAACCCTGCAATAGATCCCTTACGGTTGTGGTTCATCAAGTACCGTTTTCTGGCACCGTTGCCGGGGAGCATGGCGCTATTGGTAAGTGAAACTGGTAAGGAAATTTTTATATTGCTGCTTTTTTATTTTGCTGTTGCTGCTCTTTGTCCATATGGACAACCTAGCTATTGGATCGTTGCTTGCGGGGAAACGCCCCACATATGTAGTGGTTGTTCCTCCCCCTACTGAAATTGTGCCTTATAAAATACCAGCTGGTATTATCGATTGTGTTTTGGCTAATCGTTATGCAGGAGACAGACATCCCGGTGAACACTTGCTATATTTGTCACAACTATGTTCACTATTTAAGCTGGAAGGTGTATCAATGGAGTTTGTCATGAGGAAATTGTTCTCCGTATCGCTTATAGATAAAGCTTCAGATTGGTATAAGCTTCGCGATAACTCACATTTGCTTGATTGGCAAGGGCTTATGTCTCTCTTTTATACCAAGTTTTATCCTCTTCATGAAATTCATCGAGACAGAAACTATATCTATAACTTTAGGTCTCGTGACGGAGAAAGCATCGCTCAAGCTTGGGGGAGATTGAAATCCCTAATGCTCAAATGTCATATTCATGAGCTCCCCAAGGAAATTATACTTACAAATTTTTATGCTAGACTTTCTCGTCAGGATAAGGAGATGCTGGACGCCTCCTCTAGTGGGGTATTTCAGACGAAAAGCGTTGAAGAAAGATGGGATCTCATTGAAAGGATCCAGAGGAATGCCGAAGTTTGAGAAATAGATAAAGGTATTGAACCCACTATAAATTATGAGCATGATTATATAGAGAGCTATGTGAAAACTAATTACTTTAATACCTTTTGCTCTAAGATTGGTCTTGATTCCCATCTGATGATTGATTTTTGTAAGGACTTTGCCTCTCATGTTGACTCTTCTAGGAAGAAGAAGGATCGGCATCATAAACCCTTCAAAGAATTACCTTTTGATATTCATGTTGCTGACCCTATTTTTCCTGCAGTTATATATGAAAAGCCCCTTTTCCCGCAAGGATAAGGGAGCACTTTTTTGTTTCAGGTATAATAAATAAAAGTGAGAGAAGAATTGATGAGCTTGAGGACCAGATCAAGGTCGATCCTCAAGTTGCATTGGTTAAGGATCTTGTTACTAATGATGCTTTAGATTCCAATATAAATTTTTGTGTTGTTTCCACTAACCTTGTCACAGCCAAGAATAAAGGCCCAATTTCAGGCACTCCAGTGCTAGTGCGATTTGGGATCGAGTGCTAGTGCTATCCCGTATTCACTTTATCAAGAGATTATGGGTGAGAGTTCACCTTGTGAACTTGAAGAAGTTGATGTTACTATTCATATTGGAAACAGAGCAACTATCTCTCCTATCGGAATTGTGAGAGATGTTGAAGTCTTATGCGGAAAGGTAAAATATCCTACCGACTTTCTAGTACTTGGTTCAGTAAGGGATAATTTTTGTCCTATTATTTTCGGTAGACCTTTTCTCAGAACTTGTGGAGCTATAATAGATTGCAAGAAAGGTAAAGTTTCTGTTGAATTCAATGGTGAGCCATATGAATTTAACTTTTCTAAGTTCTCTATGCAGCCTCGTGGTGCTAATTTTCCTAGTAACGATAAGATTATTAAAGATATTGCTTCATTGTTATTTCTCCTAATGATCCTTTGCATCAATATATGGAGGACCACGAGAATGATTTTCATATGCAGGAGAGAAATGAGCTGGACGAAATATTCTTAAGACAACCTGCTATCCTAAAGCACAACCTTCCGGTTGAGCCTTTGGGAATTTTATCGAAACCAAAAGAAGATCCAGTGTTTGATCTTAAACCTCTTCCCGATACGCTCAAATATGCTTATTTAGATGAAAAGAAAGTATATCCTGTTATTATCAATTCTAACCTCTCAGGGTATGAAGAAGAGTGACTATTGGAAGTACTTCACAAACATCGAGGTGCAATTGGCTATACCCTTGATGACCTTAAGGGGATTAGTCCATCTATTTGTCAACATACCATCAACCTTGAGCCCGATGCTAAACCAGTTGTTGATCATCAATGATGGTTGAATCCGAAAATGATGGATGTCGTAAGGACTGAGATTCTAAAGCTTCTAGCCGCAGGTATTATCTACCCTATAGCTGATAGTAAGTAGGTAAGCCCGGTTCATTGTGTTCCAAAGAAAGGAGGTACAACTGTGGTTCCTAATGATAAGAATGAACTAATACCTCAGAGAATTATTATTGGATATAGAATGTGTATCGATTACAGGAAGCTGAACAAGGCAACCAGGAAGGACCACTACCCGTTGACGTTCATCGACCAAATGCTTGAAAGGTTATCCAAAAATACTCACTTTTGTTATCTTGATGGTTATTCTGGCTTCTCTCAAATTCATGTTAACACCGTTGATCAAGATAAGACCACTTTTACTTGTCCCTATGGTACTTATGCTTACAGGCATATGCCTTTTGGTTTCTGTAATGCCCCTGCTACTTTTCAAAGGTGTATGTCTGCTATCTTTCATGGTTTTTGTGAGGAAATTGTGGAGGTATTCATGGACGATTTCTCCGTCTATGGACCTCTTTTGACCATTGTCTCCACAACCTTAATAAAGTTTTGCAGAGATGTGAGGAGACAAATTTGGTGCTTAACTGGGAGAAGTGCCACTTTATGGTCAACGAGGGAATTGTTCTTGGCCACAAGATTTCCGAGAGGGGAATTGAGGTGGACAGGGCCAAGATCCAAGCAATTGAAAGGATGCCCTATCCAAGGGACATCAAAGGTATTCGTAGTTTTCTCGGTCATGCTGGTTTCTATAGAAGATTTATTAAAGACTTTTCTAAGACTTCAAGACCCCTCACTAATCTTCTCCAGAAGGATGTTCCTTTTGTTTTTGATGAAGATTGTAAGGAAGCCTTCGAAGTTCTTAAGGAAGCTTTAGATAACCTTTCCTATAGTACAACCACCTGATTGGAATTTACCTTTTGAAATTATGTGTGATGCTAGTGATTTTGCTGTTGGAGCTGTTTTAGGGAAAAGGGTTGATAAGAAATTGAATGTTATATCTTATGCTAGCAAAACCCTTGATAGTGCTCAAAATAATTATGCTACTACTGAGAAGGAATTCTTAGCAGTAGTGTTTGCTTGTGATAAGTTTAGGCAGTATATTGTTGATTCTAAGGTTATTATTCATACTGACCATGCTGCCATTAAGTATCTTACGGAGAAGTAGGATGCCAAAACAAGACTCATCCGATGGGTACTCCTTCTTCAAGAATTTGATTTGTAGATTGACGATAGGAAAGGAGCAGACAATCCGGTGGAGGATAATCTTTCAAGGATGGAAGATATATCGCATGATCCCATTCCAGTCAACGAAAGTTTTACAGACGAACAACTAGCTGTTGTATTAGTACAATCTCCCTCCGATCCTTGGTTTGCAGATTATGCTAACTTTATCGTTGCAAAGTTTTTTCCTCCAGGTTTAACATTTCAGCAAAGGAAGAAGTTCCTCCACGATTTGAGGCATTACTTTTGGGATGACCCACATCTTTTCAAGGAAGGTCCAGATGGGATCGTGAGGAGATGCATACCCGAACACGAGCAAAAGGACATTCTCAGACAATGTCAGATAGTCCATATGGAGGACATCATGCCGGTGAGAGGACCGAACATAAGGTTCTTCAATCAGGTTTTTATTGGCCTACTCTTTTTAAGGATGCTAGAAATTATGTCTTATCCTGTGATAAGTGTCAGAGAGTTGGTAATATTAGTAGAAGGAATGAGATGCCTATGGATTACTCTCTAGTGATTGAGCCTTTTGATTGCTGGGGTTTTGATTTTATGGGTCATTTTCCTCCCTCGCACAAGCACACTCACATTTTAGTTGCTGTTGATTATGTAACCAAGTGGGTAGAGGCAATCCCCACTGAAAGTGCTGATCACAAGACATCTTTGAAAATTCTCAAGGATGTAATTTTTTCTAGGTTTGGAGTACCCAGGTACCTCATGACTGACGGGGGTTCACACTTTACGCATGGAGCTTTTAGAAAAGATTTAGCCAAGTACGATGTCAATCATAGAATTGCTTCACCGTACCACCCTCAAACTAGTGGGCAAGTTGAGCTCACCAATAGAGAGATCAAGTTGATTTTACAGAAGACAGTTAATAGAAATAGAAAAGATTGGTCAAATAAGTTAGGATATGCTTTGTGGGCGTATAGAACTGCTTACAGAAACCCCATGGGCATGTCTCCCTATAAGATGGTCTATGGCAAGGCTTGCCTTCTGCCATTAGAATTAGAACACAAAGCTTTCTAGGCTATTAGAGAGCTTAATGCTGACCCGAAATTAGCTAGTGAAAAGCGCCTCATGAACTTGACTTCTCTAGATGAGTGGAGAAGTGAAGCTTACGAGAGCGCTAAAATGTTCAAGGAAAAGGTAAAGAAGTGGCAAGATAGGAGGATTCTGAAACGTGAATTTAATGTTGGTGATAAAGTTTTGTTGTTTAGATCCCGTTCAGGTTTTCTCTAGGTAAACTACTTTCCAGGTGGGAAGGGCCATTTCATATTGAAGAAGTCTGCCGCTCGGGTGCAATCAAGATTAACAATTTCGAAGGCACCAAACCTCAAGTTGTGAATGGGCAAAGACTTAAGCATTACATAGCAGGAGACCCTCTCAATGTTGATGTGGATGTGGTATACACAACAACTCATGAAGAACATGTTGCAGCCCTGTTTCAGACACCAACAGAAGCAGAATAAGGAAAGGTATGTATTACGGTAAGGAAACATCGTGAACCGCCGTAAAAATCCCATATGATGAGTTTTTGTAAAATTAGGAAAATTTGAGGCCTAAGTGGAGCTGGAGACAAGCTCTAGGGGGCCCAGGAGCCCCCCTGGCGGGGCCTACCCCCTGGCCGCGCCGGGAGGCCGCCTGGGCACCCAGGAGTCCATCTCCGACCCCACTTTGACTCGTTACCTTCCTTTCTGTGCAGAAATTTTTGCTATATATTTGCCCGGATTGTTCCGGCAACGTATCTCGCGATTTCATGTGTTTTCCTTTCGATCTGTTTCTGCCAGGATAAAAAGTTATTGTTAGAGATGTCTTCGTGTGGCTCAAGCGGAGAGGACTACATGGGGCATCATCTACGCCAAGTTCAGAAGGATGTCAACCAAGGAAAGCACGTTGGATGGGCTATTGATGGCGGAGAAGTTAATAGGTTTAGTTGGGTTGCCTTCCCTGTTAACCGCGCCAATAAACGATTCTTGATAACCCACAAGTCTAGGGGATCAATTGTAGCTTTTCGATAAATAAGAGTATCGATCCCACGAGGAGCAGAAGGTGTTGATAAGTGACACTGGATAAGGAAACGGCTGCAAACACTCAAAGGTAAATATTTAGGGGTTTTTGGTTTAAGCAACAGAAAAGTAAAAGACAGGCAAAGTAAACAGGGTAACTGAGGAGTAGCAAGTGGCCCAATCCTTTCACAAGGATAAGCCTAGTAACTGAACTTATAAAAGCTAAAGCGTTCTCGAGAAAACACGGGAGAGATAGTCAAGTCACTTTCACCATACTCCGCCAAGTAATATGTATCGTGTTGATAAGTGTCGGTGGGTGGATCAATGCTAGTACACCTTCTAGACTAAGATAAGTGTACTCTTATGATTACACACCTTGCAAGCATCCGCAAATACAAGGTAGTAATTAAGGCATAAGCCTAACCACAGCATTACGATCAAGGATCCATAACTCCCTTGTGCGAAAGTCTGCGAACTGGGGTTCAGGTTTCTGTCACTTCGGCAACCCACCATAAGCATCCTTTGTGCACAATGTATTCCCTAGGCCCATGAAAGGTGAAGTGTTATGTGTTCGACTCACATAACACCACTAGAGAAATAACAACACAACTTAAGTATCAAACAAAAATAATACTTCAACATCATATGACTACTAACAACTAGACTTCTCCCATGTTCTCAAGAACTAAAGTAACTACTCACAAGACATAAAAAAGATCATGATCAAAGGTGATAGATGGGTGATAAACAATCTGGACACAATGATATTTCTCCAACAAAACTCAATAGCATTCACCACAAAGTAGTAATCAACACCAAAAGAGTAGAGAGGATAGATAGTACGGATTACAACACAAGTTGCAATTGTGAGATGAGATGGGATGGAGATGGAGATGGTGCTGATGTTGGGGATGATGTAGATGATGATCTCGATGATGCCCGTGACGATGATGATGATGATGTCGACGATCTCCCCTTCCGGGAGGTGATTTCCTCGGCGGAATCTGCCCGCCAGAGATGGCTTTTCTCCTCTATAGGTTTCCGCCCCGTGGCGGCGGCGAAACACGGAAACGACTCTTCTTTAGGGGTTTCCTCCCCAGGGGGCTTATATAGGAGAAAGGGGGCACCGAGGGGGGCCACCAGGCACCCAGGAGGGTGCCTAGCGCGGCCAGGAGGGGGCCGCGCCAGGCACCCTTCTGGCTGCCTGGTGGGTCCCCTCACCTCCTCCTTCGGGGATCGCTAGTCAATCTTCATAAAAATGCTCCCCGTAAAATTTCATCACATTTGGACTTGATTTGATTCAGCAACTTGGTATCCACTTTTTACCGCTGAATTCTGGTTCTGCTGCATCGGCACCGGAAAGTTGTAAACTGTGTAAAATAAGCCAAAACAACATAAGAAAAATACTTTAAAGTGGAATATATCAATGAATAGGGTGAAATCACAATATAAAATAGTGATGCTTTTTGGACGTATCAACTCCCCCAAGCTTAGACCTCGCTTGTCCTCAAGCGATTGCTGAGCTCGGTAAACCTGTCCAGAAGTTTAGAGAGTGAAGTGTCGATAAAAGAATACGAACAATAAGCATCAGGATTCCTCACCAAACTTAAGCATCCTCAACTCATAAGGTCCTTATGAGAAAGTAGTAACAATTATAACAAAGTAGGACCTGGAAAACTCATCAAATCATGACAAACATAGCCTTGGTCAAGGAACAACTAATAACTTTTACTTTTGTTCTTTCACTTATAATGGAACAGTTGAAGCTTTTGAAAGAACATGCTATTAGTCAAGAAGTGCACATATCAACACAAAGGAAGATGTTTACTAAGCATAAGCTTTTGTAAAAAACTCACTTATCAAAAGATAATGTCAACAAAGATGTAACATGCTAGATTTCAATGAAACTTTATATGCAGGCATCTTTATCAACATCAAATGTCTGTTCTCTCTCAAGAAGGAAGGAAGTAGGAAGGACTGACTCAGCACAAAATAAAGATAAACCCCGTGCAAAAGGGTAAGCAGGGAAAACTTATGTGCCATCTCTAGATCAAACAGAATAAAAACAAACTTTTGGGAGGTGCATGATCCGTCAACGACTGCTGATAGATAACTCACTCACTTCATGATTTGGACAAGTTTCGAGGAACGGCTCCCATGTGGGGACGATCACATCCCCTTGGATTCCTTTGTTTATCACTCGTAAAAGGGCGAAGGAACTTGTGTGTTAGTATTTATCTTTTACGAGCTGGGCACTCATGCCAGTCCCTTCTCGTATTAGGGGTTTGCATATTAGACATGCAATCACAAGATAAAACTTGTCCAAATTAAGAAGATCATGGGTCACCCACCACTTCCTCATGAGCTGAATCAGTGACACAAAACAGAAGATTTTGAACATCTAAAGATAGCACATAAATTATATACTTTAGGAGTGGTAGTGGCATACCACAAGTAGGAAGGTATGGTGGACTCAAGTGGAAGAAGTTGGTTTCAAGGTATGGAAGTACAAGAAGAATTCCACTTAGTACAGAATTTTGGCTAACAAGGCTTTGAGAGAGCAAACAATTGATGACAACTTAGATGGAAGCAATACAAAGCATAAACATTAAAACTAGCATGAAACATCAAGTTGTCTTCTGATGGCGGAGAAGTTAATAGGTTTAGTTGGGTTGCCTTCCCTGTTAACCGCGCCAATAAACGATTCTTGATAACCCACAAGTCTAGGGGATCAATTGTAGCTTTTCGATAAATAAGAGTATCGATCCCACGAGGAGCAGAAGGTGTTGATAAGTGACACTGGATAAGGAAACGGCTGCAAACACTCAAAGGTAAATATTTAGGGGTTTTTGGTTTAAGCAACAGAAAAGTAAAAGACAGGCAAAGTAAACAGGGTAACTGAGGAGTAGCAAGTGGCCCAATCCTTCCACAAGGATAAGCCTAGGAACTGAACTTATAAAAGCTAAAGCGTTCTCGAGAAAACACGGGAGAGATAGTCAAGTCACTTTCACCATACTCCGCCAAGTAATATGTATCGTGTTGATAAGTGTCGGTGGGTGGATCAATGCTAGTACACCTTCTAGACTAAGATAAGTGTACTCTTATGATTACACACCTTGCAAGCATCCGCAAATACAAGGTAGTAATTAAGGCATAAGCCTAACCACAACATTACGATCAAGGATCCATAACTCCCTTGTGCGAAAGTCTGCGAACTGGGGTTCAGGTTTCTGTCACTTCGGCAACCCACCATAAGCATCCTTTGTGCACAATGTATTCCCTAGGACCATGAAAGGTGAAGTGTTATGTGTTCGACTCACATAACACCACTAGAGAAATAACAACACAACTTAAGTATCAAACAAAAATAATACTTCAACATCATATGACTACTAACAACTAGACTTCTCCCATGTTCTCAAGAACTAAAGTAACTACTCACAAGACATAAAAGAGATCATGATCAAAGGTGATAGATGGGTGATAAACAATCTGGACACAATGATATTTCTCCAACAAAACTCAATAGCATTCACCACAAAGTAGTAATCAACACCAAATGAGTAGAGAGGATAGATAGTACGGATTACAACACAAGTTGCAATTGTGAGATGAGATGGGATGGAGATGGAGATGGTGCTGATGTTGGGGATGATGTCGATGATGATCTCGATGATGCCCGTGACGATGATGATGATGATGGCGACGATCTCCCCTTCCGGGAGGTGATCTTCCCGGCGGAATCTGCCCGCCGGAGATGGCTTTTCTCCTCTGTAGGTTTCCGCCCTGTGGCGGCGGCGAAACACAGAAACGACTCTTGTTTAGGGGTTTCCTCCCCAGGGAGCTTATATAGGCGAAAGGGGGCACCGAGGGGCCCCACCAGGCACCCTTCTGGCTGCCTGGTGAGTCCCCTCACCTCCTCCTTCGGTGATCCCCAGTCAATCTTCATAAAAATGCTCCCCGTAAAATTTCATCGCATTTGGAATTGATCTGATTCAGCAACTTGGTATCCACTTTTTACCGCTGAATTCTGGTTCTGCTGCTTCGGCACCGGAAAGTTGTAAACTGTGTAAAATAAGCCAAAACAACATAAGAACAATACTTTTAAAGTGGAATATATCAATGAATAGGGTAAAATCACAATATAAAATAGTGATGCTTTTTGAATGTATCAACTCCCCCAAGCTTAGACCTCGCTTGTCCTCAAGCGATTGCTGAGCTCGGTAAACCTGTCCACAAGTTTAGAGAGTGAAGTGTCGATAAAAGAATACGAACAAGAAGCATCAAGATTCCTCACCAAACCTAAGCATCCTCAACAGCAACCTCAACTCATAATGTCCTTATGAGAAAGTAGTAACAATTATAACAAAGTAGGACCTGGAAAACTCATCAAATCATGACAAACATAGCCTTGGTCAAGGAACAACTAATAACTTTTACTTTTGTTCTTTCACTTATAATGGAACAGTTGAAGCTTTTGAAAGAACATGCTATTAGTCAAGAAGTGCACATATCAACACAAAGGAAGATGTTTACTAAGCATAAGCTTTTGTAAACAACTCACTTATCAAAAGATAATGTCAACAAAGATGTAACATGCTAGATTTCAATGCAACTTTATATGCAAGCATCTTTATCAACATCAAATGTCTGTTCTCTCTCAAGAAAGGAATGAAGTAGGAAGGACTGACTCAGAACAAAATAAAGATAAACCCCGTGCAAAAGGGTAAGCAGGGAAAACTTATGTGCCATCTCTAGATCAAACAGAATAAAAACAAACTTTGGGAGGTGCATGATCCGTCAACGACTGCTGATAGATAACTCACCCACTTCATGATTTGGAAAAGTTTCGAGGAACGGCTCCCATGTGGGGACGATCACATCCCCTTGGATTCCTTTGTTTATCACTCGTAAAAGGGCGAAGGAACTTGTGTGTTAGTATTTATCTTTTACGAGCTGGGCACTCATGCCAGTCCCTTCTCGTATTAGGGGTTTGCAGATTAGACATGCAATCCCAAGATAAAACTTGTCCAAATTAAGAAGATCATGGGTCACCCACCACTTCCTCATGAGCTGAATCAGCGGCACAAAACAGAAGATTTTGAACATCTAAAGATAGCACATAAATTATATCCTTTAGGAGTGGTAGTGGAATACCACAAGTAGGAAGGTATGGTGGACTCAAGTGGAAGAAGTTGGTTTCAAGGTATGGAAGTACAAGCAGAATTCCGCTTAGTACAGAGTTTTGGCTAGCAAGGCTTTGAGAGAGCAGACAATTGATGACAATTTAGATGCAAGCAATACAAAGTATAAACATCAGAACTAGCATGAAACATCAAGTTGTCTTCCTTTTCAACATAACACTTCAAGCATAATAAGACAAAGGTTCTGGCTATGTCGCTACTTTGAGAAAAACATGCTTGTTGTTATGACCAAAGCTATACTTGCCAAGATTAAATAAAGTTTTTGAAGCCATACCTGATATAAGGTCAATACTCCCCATAAGAATCAGCTCATAATGTCGATTGCGTGAAGAGAATACCAGGTGCAGCGAAGAAACCAATAGACTTCTCATTAATATTCCTTCATAGACGACTCCACAGTCACGGATACAAAGCTCTCCACAAGAGGAGTGATAGACCTCAAAGCAACACCTATTTCATAAAGTGACCTCCCTAGACATGATACGACTCTACTTGACTCCTAAAGAAAAAGATAAAGATAAAGATACCGGGCACTCCCCCAAGCTTGGAACAAGCTAAGGGGGTGCCATTACCCGAGGAGTTTTACTCCTCATTCTTTTTCTTCTCAGTCAGGTACTCCTTGGCGAAGCGCTTCCATGGAAGTTGTTCTCCAGTCTCGAAGGACATTCCCGTCCAAGATCCTGCACTCAACACCTAAACCCATGCGCAGAAATTTTAGTTTGGACTCACAGTTCTGGTTCTGCAGATGATAGATCTATGCTTGGAGTTCATAAACTTTTTCTTCTAATGCGGCCAAACTTGACCACATCTCCTTCATCTCCTTCTTGTGGGAAGCCTCTATCTCGTTCATGATGTCGAAGTTAGCTTCAACACCGCGCTCCACCATCTTCTTGAACTTGAAGACCTCATGTTCCATCTCCTTCAGCCGATCTTCGGTGCTCCCCTCTTTGACTGGTCCCTCCAGATCTTCCTTGCGGAGGACACCGTCATCCACACGAAGGACCTGGGGGTGCTTCTTCACCTCTGCGAGATAAGGGTTGATCACGTTGACGATGAACTTGTCCTTGGGGGAACTTGGAGAAGCCATGGCACCTAGATCTGCTGAAAGTTTTCCTGGCAGAAACAGACCGAGAAAGAAAACACGCGGAATCGAGAGATACGATGCCGGGCCTATCCGGACAAATATATAGCAAAAATTTCTACGACAGAAGGAAGGTTTCAAGCCTAGGTGGAGTTGGAGGTGGAGTCCAGGGCAGCCAGGAGGGTGCCCGGCACGGCCAGGAGTGGGGCCGTGCCAGGGGGCCTCCTGTCCTCCCTGGAGCTCCTCTCCGGCTCCACTCGGGCTTGGAATTTTCCTAATTTCGCAAAAACTCTGAAAAGTTAACTTTTATTGACGTTCGCGGTGTTTTCTTACCATAATTCATACCTTTTCTAATTCTGCTCCTGCCGGAGTCTGAAACTGGGCTGCAACATGTTCTTCATGAGTACTTGTATATATCATGTTTGCATCCACATTGATTGGATCACCTTCCATATAATGTTTGAGTGTTTTTCCATTCACAACTTGAGTTTTGGTGCCTTCGAAATTATTGAACTTGATTGCACCCGCCCAATATACTTCTTCGATATGAAAAGGTGCTTCCCATCTGGAAAGTAGTTTACCTGGAGAAAACCTGAAACGAGATCTAAACAACAAAACTTTATCACCAACATTAAATTCACGTTTCAGAATTCTTTTATCGTGCCACTTCTTTACCTTTTCCTTGAACATTTTAGCGCTCTCGTAAGCTTCACTTCTCCACTCATCTAGAGAAGTCAAGTTCATGAGACGCTTTTCACCAGCTAACTTTGGGTGAACATTCAGCTCTCTGACAGCCTAGAAAGCTTTATGCTCTAACTCTAATGGTAAATGGAAAGCCTTGCCATAGACCATCTTATACGGAGACATGCCCATGGGTGATACGTCCAAAACGTATCGATAATTTCTGCTTGCTCCATGCATGTTTTGTGTGATATTGCTATGATCTAGATACACTTTTATACATTTTTGATCATATTTGGACTAACCTATTAACTCAGTGCACCCCAGTGCCAGTTCCTGTTTTCTGCTGTTTTTCTATTTCAGTTTCCCCCCATATAAGAAGTTCCAGAAAAATTCGGGAAAATTCAGATAAAAAATTAGCGTGAAGGAAGCTTCAAGAAGAGCCCGAGAGGGGACAGAAGGGAGCCAGGGGGCCCAGGAGCCACCCGGCGCGGCCCCACCCCTGGGGCCCCTTGCCCACCTCTGGCTGCCCCCTTTCGCCTATTTATCCCCCGTCACGGGAAAACTCCAGAAGGAGAACTGTTGGAGTTCACAGCAGAAAACACAAATTTTTCTAACTAGCATTCCCATAACCCAAGATCTAGCTAGCCGTATTACCGTAACGGAAAGTAGTGCGGAAATAACATACCTCGGGGTCTAGTCCGTTGCGCGATAAACGTTCCCGCAAACGTGGTTGATGTAGCCGATCAAGTTTCACAGCCCCCTGGCTGTGTTGAGCACCCGGATGGGTGTAGTGCCACACGTGTAGCACCTCGTAGTACTCGCACACATACGAGACTCGATGACGACCTCCGTTCTCCGATCCAGTGGAGGTGGCGGAAGCAGACCTCCAGAACCAGAGTTTCAGCAGCACGACGGCGTGCGTATAGTGGAGAAAGACCCAACCCAGTGCAGACTCCAAACAAGGGGAGTCCGCTCATAGGAGGGAGAAATAGGGAGAGAGAGATCTACAAAATTTATCTGTATTTTTCTGAAATTTTCTATATAGAAAAAGGAACACCCTCCACATCTATATATAGGGGGAAAAGGGGGTACGCAGCTACGTAGCTAAGCAATGTGGTACTAATACCAATTGCTAGCCACGCATGCATGCATGCATGGCCGTGGCCATTGCCTTTGCCGGCGGCGCACACAAGGCCAAGTGGCCATGTGGCCTTTTGCTAGCCGTGGTGGCACATGGGCCCCATGGCCCATGGCGCCACCCACCTTTATTTTTTTTCTTTTTCTTTTATTCCTTTTTATTTCTTTCTTCTTTCTCTTAAAGAAAAAACAAAAAACAAAAGAATAACATTCCATTAATTATTTAAATTATATTTTAATATTTAATTCATTAATTAAATAATAGAACATATCTAAATAACTTTCCGAACAATTCGGAACCACGGAACTTTTTCCGTCTCCCCTCCGAAACGATTTCGGAGTTCTCTCTTATTCTCTGGTAACTCCGATAGTTCCGAAAAGGTCTCCGATTCATCGAGCCCTTAAGTGTGTTACCCTACGGTCCGAGAACACTCCAGTCATAAACGAGATGAGGCTACGGTCAATGATCATCAGCGGGACGTGGATGCCCATAATGACCCCTGTGCATTCCGGATATCAACACCAATTGGACCTTACGCCGTATAGCATTCCCTTTGTCAGCGATACTGGATTGTTCCGAGATTTGATCAATGACATCCTATGTATGGTTCAACCTCGTTCTGAACAAATCCTTATTCACTCGTTCCCGTGATATTCATCCCCGTGACCTAGTCACACGCTGCACAACTTTATGGATGGAATCTCACCGAGTGGGCCCCGAGTATCTAGCCATCATATGGATTGACAAATCCTGCTCTTGTAAACAATACTCCTCAACATATCTCCACGGAATACCCAAGATACAACCGTTATGACCCGCATACTTCAGTCAGGTGGTGGGATGTAGGTCAAAGCATCCGGGAAGATAACAATTATGCACGTACTCACGGTCAAAGGAACGGTCTACCACGTTCTGTAATTACAACACTGAACCTTCACAAGATTTGATCATGCTGTAATGCTTACTTTGGGTAATGTTCATCACGTCACTTAACCAGTGAGGTGACCTCATAGTCAAGAGACTTAATTGTCCATGATCGCGAAACCACGACCATCATGTTGACCATGAACTAGTTATCGATGTAGAGGCTAACTAGGAACTCTGGGGATTTCTATACCACACCTGCATCATTGTTTCACTTACACAGTACTAGCACGGTATGAAACTGGTTATGAACTTGCTTAGATATATTGGAATAATCATATATTATTTGCCTCTAGAGCATATATCCAACAGTCTCCCACTTGCACTAGAGTGCTAATAATCTATCCGCATTTTTTCGATCATAATCATCTTATCACATAAGTGTTCATTGATCATGCATGCTCATGGAAGAGGGTTCATCAACGAACTTCACCAATTCAGATTCGTATGTTTCCTTTGCAACTGGTACAGGTCAAAACTCTTTTGACATACCACTCATTATCATATAATGGTTGGATATAAGTTTCGCGGGAGAGTGAGACTATTATTTCACAGTATCCTCCAATGATCTCTTGGTTCAGTTTTTAGAAGACTCATCCTTAGTCATATATACTGGGAAATACACTCAACCAGAAGTCCAATACTTCTAACGCTAAACTTTTATCCATATGTCTACTTTCTTAAGTAGTATTATGTTTGTAGTACCTTGAATTTTTCTCACATTTCTTTAATGTCTTTGGTGATGTCTCTAATTCCATATAGACCCATAATATGGCTTGCAATTGTAATCTTGCATTACATTCAAGTCTATTATCCTTTCTATATTTTAGAGAATAGTCCTCAGTATTCCTCATATACTGAATGCATGGACTTTATTCAGATTCTGTGTTTTTACTCCTAAAGCACATCGGAATCTGTTCTTCTTCCAAGAACTTTTGAGTCATTCTATTGTTGGATTCACAATGCATGTTATATGGTAGAATCATATGTCAAGAACATATAAGATCACATGTCCAGTACATGGTTCATCTCTATTCTTCCATCAAGACATTGCTTGTGATATTTGGATTTCATCCATTATATAATTTCTAGCCATAAGAACCTGTTTCTTGTCTTAGAAGATTATTCCAACCTTCACTTCGTTTCATTATCCGTATCTTAATCTACTCATATAGATTTCAACGTGTAATGTGTTGGTATTTCACATAAAAGAAGATTCTTGCAATCTTGTATTTTATTTGCCTTATGCTCTATATGTATCATAATGCACATATGTATATAAGACGATTCTCTATATACACAATCAATGCATATCCATATGTATACATATGAGATCATTCTTCACACATATCAATGCATATATGTTTGAGACAATGATCATGCTCCCACTCAAATATATCCATCATATACTCATATATTTGTGGTTCAACTTTCATCAAGTCATTTTATTGTTCACTATGTCTCACATAATGACAATGCTTCCAAAGCTCCCACTCAGAAAATGCCCTCTGCATTCCAAGTTTCCGGGAAGTCTTCAAAGCTCCCACTCAGTTTCATGAAACTGCAGGCCCACTCAATATTTTGGTCATCACAAAATCACTTGATCAAATCAAGGTTGAGGGTTCCTGTCTTGAGGTACTATAGTCCATCCTTTTAACGAAATAACCTTCGTCATGCCTATTGCAATTCTCTTTCAAATCCCAAATTTGACTGAGATGCAATTTCAGGCTATGGTCCATCGTAGTGTAAATGAAATATTTTATTGATTAAAACATTCCTATGTTTCCGTAGTCAATCACCATTGAACTTTGGTCATAACCACATAATGCCTTATGCCCATTACATTATTCTCAATAACTCTCCAGTTTGTCGAGAATATGAAATAACCGATTTATTTCATGGGACGTGAGCCATTCTATATGTAACTCAATATTATTTCATTTCTGCTCGTGTTCTAGGCTACCATCATTCCTTTGTGTCTCAAGCAATGTTATTCTTTATTGTTTTATTAGGAAGACTCATGATTATTGTTCTGTACAGAACGCATTCATGACAACCTTCTAAATTCAACAATGGCTTCAATTCATATACCAAGATCAATCATCTATGGCATATCCTTCCTTATAAAGTGTCATTACAGCGGAACATGCTTCCGTTGCAATACTCTGATATTCTGAAGGCAAGGTACAATACCCCAGTCAAAGTTTCCATTATTTACCATTGGATCCGTGTCGAGAGACTTCTTCTCGCATTACCAATCAAGCAACAAACATTTTGCTATTCGGGGAGAATATGTAATTTCAATTGCTTGTAGTTTTATTACAAAGAAATTCTTTCTTTTAAGAAACCTTATAACACCATCAGTTATGGAGCTATCATGTCTCGTTATATTCAGGATGGTTTCCTATTCATGAAGTGGGTGTTTTAACTTAATGAATTAAACAACCTTATTCGACAATAACTATAGTGCTAGGGGAAAGAACGTTTAGACCATACTACGGTTTAGTATGACTACGAATGGTTTAAGTAGTCTAGCACTTTCAACTTCCATCGTAGTTTGTGGTACAACTTCCACAAGTCTCCCATTATGTCAGTATCAATACTTATCACTTCAGATCGTAGCGTAGTGATATGTATCCTTGTATTCTCACTTCTCACTGTGATTCCTGAATCTCAGTTTTATGATCTCATTTGAATACAACTTTCAATTAATCATATGAAGTCTTTAATGATAACTCACGTGACCATTTAGTACATCATTTATGTATAATGATTGGCACAAGTTCTACTTGCTAGAACCTTGTCATGGTTATATTTATTGCAGAGGTTCATAGATCATGTATCTAATCCATCTCATGCAATCAATTTATGTCTTTCATTCGATAATGAACTCACAAGTTAATAGATCATACATTTAATGAATTCATCAGTTATGAAGTCACCTCATGCAATCAAATCTTTGACTTGTTATAATCAAGACAACTTTATCATTAAACATTGAATATTTCTTGACAATAATACTAGTATTATAAATGCTTTCTATCATATCATAAATCAAGACGTAATCAAAGTATAAGCACACTTTTATTTATAAAGATGGAACAACTGATTTGTCTCATTACATGAATAACTTTGTCTCGTGAGATGCAAGACACACAACTAAGTGTTCATACTATAATGATTACATAAGATTTATCTAATACTCTAAGTATCTCCTATGATAGATGTCTCGGCGGAATCCATGCTGGCCATCAACTGACTTGATATCCATCAATCCTCGATTTCACCTCTTCCCGTCCATGCAACGGCAGGTCCTGTTTTCATAAAACAGAATAAGTATCAGATACTCATTTACTGCAAATGTTGTATAAGGGAGTAAACATTTATAAAGTATATCAAGTATATACCTTCTCCATCCACGACTTCTGCATCCTCGATAGGAGCAATGTCGCGGCCAAGAGATCAGTCATGAAGTTCTGGAGACTCATATTAGCTCCTCTTCCGACATAGCTATGAACATAATCACCATAACTCGGAGGGAGTGAGTGCAATAACGTTTTTATTGCAAAATCTTCTGTGGTGCTTTCGTTCATTGTCCAATATTCATAGTCCTCCACCAGGGTCAGGTACATCTCATGCATCTTGTCCAAGTGATCACCAAGGCTTGTGCGTTCTTCCATCTTTGTAGATAGAAACTTGCTTTCTAACTCAAATCTGGCAACTCTGAACTCACGTATGAACATTGTATTTAGCGTGTCCATCATGTCATATCAGCCAGTGTCCTGAAACTGTATGTCCAAAACCTCTGACATGCTGAAGATCATGACATTCCTGACTACGGAGCATTTCTGTCGGCGAGCATAATGATCAAGTATCCCTTGATCGCCAACATGATCGTCCGGATATTCTTCCACATGCACTTCTATTGTAAACAAGATGTTTGCTCTCTTGAGCGACGTCCTAAGGCGTAAGTACCAGTCAGCAAAGTTTGACCCATTTTCTCTAAGTCTTTCACCTTCCATGCAGAAAGATGGTTCACGTTGCTCTAGTGTATTCATTTTCTACAAACATAATTGCAAGGAACACAATTAAGACTAGTTCACAACAATGAGTTCATATAATCATATTATAAATGAGCTCGCACTAAAACAATTCATCCCTAGGAAGTTTTAGTGATTACATGATCCAGATTCACTGCCCGACCTCGAATATCACACGGCCGACGGGTCAGTTTCAAAGGTAGACAATAACTTGTGCGAGCACATTATCTTATATGTACTGTGACTCATGCTCGATCTTTCGATCTCTAGTATTCCGAGGCCATATCTGCATATGCTAGGCTCGCCAAATTAACCTCCATGTTATATGCTGCTCAGCAAGGCCATATCTGCATATGCCAGGCTTGCCGAACCCAACCTCATGCGAACTCCATTGAATATGTAGGACAACTCCGGTATTTACGGAGCATCAAGCCATATGGGAGAACCTTCCAGGCGGTGCACACTTTGGTAGAATACTTGTGTTTGGCTTTGTTAAGGGATCATCTTATCAAATGCTACCGTCGTGTATCCTTCTTGTGGGAAGCCTCTATCTCGTTCATGATGTCGAAGTTAGCTTCAACACCGCGCTCCACCATCTTCTTGAACTTGAAGACCTCATGTTCCATCTCCTTCAGCCGATCTTCGGTGCTCCCCTCTTTGACTGATCCCTCCAGATCTTCCTTGCGGAGGACACCGTCCTCCACACGAAGGACCTGGGGGTGCTTCTTCACCTCTTCGAGATAAGGGTTGATGACGTTGACGACGAACTTGTCCTTGGGGGAACTTGGAGAAGCCATGGCACCTAGATCTGCTGAAAGTTTTCCTGGCAGAAACAGACCGAGAAAGAAAAAAAGCGGAATCGAGAGATACGGTGCCGGGACTATCCGGGAAAATATATAGCAAAAATTTCTGCGACAGAAGGAAGGTTTCAAGCCTAGGTGGAGTCGAAGGCGGAGTCCAGGGCAGCCAGGATGGTGCCCGGCGCGGCCAGGAGTGGGGCCGCGCCAGGGGGCCTCCTGGCCTCCCTGGAGCTCCTCTCCGGCTCCACTCGGGCTTGGATTTTTCCTAATTTCGCAAAAACTCTGAAAAGTTGACTTTTATTGACGTTCGCGGTGTTTTCTTACCATAATTCATACCTTTTCTAATTCTGCTCCTGCCGGAGTCTGAAACTGGGCTGCAACATGTTCTTCATGAGTACTTGTATATATCATGTTTGCATCCACATTGATTGGATCACCTGCCATATAATGTTCGAGTCTTTGTCCATTCACAACGTGAGTTTTGGTGCCTTCGAAATTATTGATCTTGATTGCACCCGACCGATATACTTCTTCGATAAGAAAAGGTGCTTCCCATCTGGAAAGTAGTTTACCTGGAAAAACCTGAAACGAGATCTAAACAACAAAACTTTATCACCAAAATTAAATTCACGTTTCAGAATTCTTTTATCGTGCCACTTCTTTACCTTTTCCTTGAACATTTTAGCGCTCTCGTAAGCTTCACTTCTCCACTCATCTAGAGAATTCAAGTTCATGAGACGCTTTTCACCAGCTAACTTTGGGTCAACATTCAGCTCTCTGACAGCCCAGAAAGCTTTATGCTCTAACTCTAATGGTAAATGGCAAGCCTTGCCATAGACCATCTTATACGGAGACATGCCCATGGGTGATATGTCCAAAACGTATCGATAATTTCTGCTTGCTCCATGCATGTTTTGTGTGATATTGCTATGATCTAGATACACTTTTATACATTTTTGATCATATTTGGACTAACCTATTAACTCAGTGCACCCCAGTGCCAGTTCCTGTTTTCTTCTGTTTTTCTATTTCAGTTTTCCCCCATATAAAAAGTGCCAGAAAAATTCGGGAAAATTCAGATAAAAAATCAGCATAACGGAAGCTTCGAGAAGAGCCCGGGAGGGGCCAGAGGGGAGCCAGGGGGCCCAGGGGGCCACCCGGCGCGGCCCTACCCCTGGCCGCGCCAGGGGGGGCGCCTGGTGCCCCTGGCCCACCTCTGGCTTCCCGCTTTCGCCTATTTATCCCCCGTCCAGTGCAGACTCCAAACAAGGGGAGTCCGCTCATAGGAGGGAGAAATAGGGAGAGAGAGATCTACATAATTTATCTGTATTTTTCTGGAATTTTCTATATAGAAAAAGGAACACCCTCCACATTTATATATAGGGGGAAATGGGGGTACGCAGCTACGTAGCTAAGCAATGTGGTACTAATACCAATTGCTAGCCACGCATGCATGCATGGCCGTGGACATTGCCTTGGCCGGCGGCGCACACAAGGCCAAGTGGCCATGTGGCCTGTCGCTAGCTGTGGTGGCACATGGGCCCCATGGCCCATGGCGCCACCCACCTTTATTTTTTTTCTTTTTCTTTTATTCCTTTTTTTCTTTCTTCTTTCTCTTAAAGAAAAAACAAAAAACAAAAGAATAACATTCCATTAATTATTTAAATTATATTTTAATATTTAATTCATTAATTAAATAATAAAACATATCTAAATAACTTTCCGAACAATTCGGAACCACGAAACTTTTTCCGTCTCCCCTCCGAAAAGATTTCGGAGTTCTCTCTTATTCTCCGGTAACTCCGATAGTTCCGAAAAGGTCTCCGATTTCATCGAGCCCTTAAGTGTGTTACCCTACGGTCCGAGAACACTCTAGTCATGACCGAGATGAGTCTACGGTCAATGATCATCAGCGGGACCTGGATGTCCATAATGACCCCTGTGCATTCCGGATATCAACACCGATTGGACCTTACGCCGTATAGCATTCCCTTTGTCAGCGATACTGGATTGTTCCGAGATTCGATCAATGACATCATATGTCTGGTTCAACCTCGTTCTGAACAAATCCTTATTCACTCGTTCCCGTGATATTCATCGCCGTGACCTAGTCACACGCTGCGCAGCTTTAGGGATGGAATCTCACCGAGTGGGCCCCGAGTATCTATCCACCATATGGATTGACAAATCCCGATCTTATAAACAATACTCCTCAACATATCTCCACGGAATACCCAAGATACAACCGTTATGACCCGCATATTTCAGTCAGGTGGTGGGATGTAGGTCAAAGCATCCGGGAAGATAGCAATTATGCACGTACTCACGGTCAAAGGAACGGTCTACCACGTTCTGTAATTACAATACTGAACCTTCACAAGATTTGATCATGCTGTAATGCTTACTTTGGGTAATGTTCATCACGTCACTTAACCAGTGAGGTGACCTCATAGTCAAGAGACTTAATTGTCCATGATCGCGAAACCACGACCATCATGTTGACCATGAACTAGTTATCGATGTAGAGGCTAACTAGGAACTCTGGGGGTTTCTATACCACACCGGCATCATTGTTTCACTGACACAGTTCTAGCACGGTATGAAACTGGTTATGAACTTGCTTAGATATATTGAAATAATCATATATTATTTGCCTCTAGAGCATATATCCAACAAGAACCCTATTCCGCGAACTCGCCTCTGTTCCGCCGCCGCCGCGCTTCCGAAGATCGGGAGCACCAGAAGACCTCTTCCCGGCACCCTGCCGGAGGGAGGATTGACCTCCGGGAGTCTCATCTCCACCATGGATGCTCCCCGGATGTCCCGTGAGTAGTTTTCCTTCGACCATGGGTCCGTGATCAGTAGCTATGTGATGTTCTCCTCCCCTCTTTGATCTTCATTGTTTAGACCTCGTGAGCTTCCCTACATGATCGAGGCACCTTTGTAATATTTCTGCTATTGCTATGTTGAGTTTGATCGGATCTGATGGATTATGAGATTAGGTTCAGATTGTGATAGAGTAATATATTTGGTTTTTATCTCTTATATTTTTTTTCCTAAGTAAATCTTGCATGCTCTCCGTTGCTGTTTATTTCTTTGGCCAAGTAGTAGGTAGTGACTCCAAGAGGGAGCGTTGTGCTAGATTGTGGGTTCATGCCTCCCCGATGACATGCTTGAGTGACAGAAACATGAGTCTAGGGGATGTGCTGTTTCCACAAGGGGAAAACAACGGTGCTTGTAACCGCGGTTGCAAGGATTGTTTACTTTACGCAAAGTTCTTTTTAATGCAGTTGTCTGTTGCTTTGGGTTTACACTTTGGGTGGGGCTCGTAACTTAATACCAGCGAGATGTTCTGGATAGATATCTCAAGGTGGATGATTAGTAGTAGATGCAGATGGATTTCGGTCTACTTACTTTGGCGTACTGCCCGTGCTTTTGAACCTCTTCCTTTCTTTTGTAGGATAGTTAGCATTGCGGTGCGTTCATAATCCTGTCAATTGCCTTTCTGTAATTTGTTTACCTCGCATAGCAATTTTATCGTCTTTTGGGAGAGAGACATCAGTAGCGAACATCACGTATCCCGGTCCATATCCTTATCACTGTTTCCACTCTACATTTACTTTACCGCTTTTGTTTGCTATCATTATCCCTTGCATTTTATCCTTTGTAAACAAAAAGACCGGAGAGATTGACAACCTCTCTGAACTTCGTTGGGAACAAAGTTATCTGTGTCTGTGTGCAGGTCCGCGTCAGTTGCGCCGCTGACACCTACTTATAATCTCTAGAGTCCTGCTGGAGACAAACCTTGGTATCTTCACCGAGGGAAAACTGCTGCTGCACTACATCTCAACCTTACACTTGGGGAAACCAACGAAGGGGCGAGAAGCCATCAATGGGGTTTTTGTAAGAAGTTCTATACGCCCACAAAGTATCTCCTAACTTCTTTGACCAGTCCTTTCTAGAACTTTTTACTGTTTTCTGCAAGATCAACTTGATCTCCCTATTGGTGAGCTCAACTTGCCCACTAGTTTGAGGGTGGTACGGTGATGCAATCCTATGATTTACATCGTACTTGGCTAGATCTTTCCTAAAAGCTCCATGCGTGAAGTGTGACCCTCCATCTGTCATGAGGTACCTTGGTACTCCAAACCTAGGAAAAATTACATCTTTGAGCATTTTCAAAGATGTCTTGTGATCAACACTCTCAGTGGGGATTGCTTCAACCCACTTGGTTACATAATCAACAGCAACTAAGATGTGTGTGTACTTGTGTGAAGGAAAGGACCCATAAACTCAAAACCCCATCAATCGAAAGGTTCGATCACTAGTGAGTAATTCATAGGCATCTCATTTCTCCTTCTAATGTTACCACCTCTCTGACACTTATCACAAGATAGAACGTACCTTCGGGCGTCCCTAAAGAGAGTAGGCCAATAAAAACCTGATTGTAAAACTTTATGTGCGGTCCTTTCACCGGCATGATGTCCTCCATAGGGACTATCGTGACCTTGTCGAAGAATGTCCTGCTGCTAGTGCTCCGGTATACACCTTCTTACGATCCCATCCACACCTTCTTTATAAAGATGTGGATCATCCCAAAAGTAGTGCCTCAAATCCGTGAAGAATTTCTAGCTCTGCTGAAATGTGAAACCTGGAGGCAAAAACTTTGCAACGATAAAATTAGCATAATCTGCAAACCAAGGGTCGGAATGAGATTGTACTTTTACAACAGCAAGCTGTTCATCTGGGAAACGGTCGTTGTCTGGAATAGGATCGTGCGGGATATCTTCCATCCTTGAAAGATTATCCGCCACCGGATTGTCTTCTCCTTTTCTATCGACAATCTACAAATCAAATTCTTGAAGAAGGAGTACCCACCTAATGAGTCTTGGTTTAGCATGCTTTTTCTGCATAAGATACTTAATGGCAGCATGGTCAGTATGAATAATAACTTTAGAATCAACAATATACTGCCTAAACTTATCACAAGCAAACACCACTGCCAAGAATTCCTTCTCGGTAGTAGCATAATTCTTTTGAGCAATATCAAGTGTTTTGCTGGCATAGTGGATGACATTCAACTTCTTGTCAACCCTTTGTCCGAAAACAGCTCCAACAGCAAAATCACTAGCATCACACATAATTTCAAAGGGCAAATTCCAGTCAGGTGGTTGTACTATAGGAGCGGTTATCAAGGCTTTCTTAAGAACTTCAAAAGCTTCCTTACAATCTTCATCAAATACAAAAGGAGCATCCTTCTGGAGAAGATTGGTAAGGGGTCTCGAGGTCTTAGAAAAGTCCTTGAGAAATCTTCTATAGAAACCAGCATGACCTAGAAAACTACGAATACCTTTAATGTCCCTTGGATAAGGCATCCTTTCAATAGCTTCAATTTTTGCCTTGTCCACTTCAATTCCCCTTTCGTAAATCTTGTGTCCAAGAACTATCCCTTCATTAACCATGAAATGGCACTTCTCCCAATTGAGCACCAAATTTGTTTCTTCACATCTCTGCAAAACTTTATTAAGATTGTGGAGATAGTGGTCAAAGGAGTTTCCATAGACGAAAAAGTCGTCCATGAAAACTTCTACAATCTCCTCACAGAAAACATGAAATATTGCAGACATACACCTCTGAAAAGTACCAGGTGCATTACACAAACCGAAAGGCATACGCCTATAAGCATAAGTACCGTAAGGACACGTGAAAGTGGTCTTCTCTTGATCCGCGGTGTTGACGTGAATCTGGGAGAAGCCAGAGTACCCATCAAGATAGCAGAAGTGGGTGTTTTTAGACAACCGCTCGAGCATCTTGTCCGAACCCTCTGTTAGGTAATGTGCTAGGATCAAAGTGACCTTGCATCATGTTAAAAATTTCAAAAGAAATCATTTGAAACCAAATTCAAACTCAAATGGGGGAAGGAACACCCCCCAGATGAATTAATTCAAAAGGCCATAAATAAATCTTCTCCAAAAATTAATGTTTCATTTTTGAAAAGTCTTATAAATGAGTGTGATCACATATCAAGTGATGTGGGACCCACCCCATGCTCATGGATTTTTCAAATATTCAAACAGGACCTTGGAATTAATCAAAAACCCCTATTTGCATTAAAGTTCAAAAAATTAGAATTTTAAAAATGTTCAAACTTTACAAGTGGCTAGCCTAGTATATTGTGAAGCCACATAAAAAGTTTCAGCATTTAATAAAATGCCTAGCTATTTATTTAGCACATCAAAACAAAAAGGCAGAAAAGAAAAACACAAAAAGAAAAGAGCAGAGACTTACCTCTCTCCTAGGGCGAAGCCCACCTTCTTCTGGCCCAACCCAGCCCACTAGGGGCATCCCTGTCTTCTTCCACCTTTAGCGCCGAAGCAGCTCGGTGGCGGCCAGAGCGCGCACCAGAGCCACCGCGACGCCTTGAAGCTTCCAGAGCCCCCGTGTCCTCCCCTCGGTGTCCTGGAGAACCCCCTACGCGTCGTGCACCGTTTCCCCCTCAGTGCAGTGCCTATCCACCCCTCTCCTTCCCTCCTGCAAGCTTCCCCGAGAGCAGCCGCAGGCCATGGCGATGGAAACTCGCAGCCCGAGCCAACCCTAGCTGCTAAAACCTTGTCCATCCAACTCCTCTACGTCGACTTCGTCTCTGTGCAAAGGATCAGGAGCTGCATCGCCTTCTAGTCGCCAGAATCTTCACCGAGACGCCGCCGGACCCGCAAGAAGTCATCGTCGAATTCGTCGCCATCACGCCGCCGTTTACCTCGCCGCCTGCTCTGCTGAGTTCCTGGTGAGCGCGGGATCAAAACCCCTATCTTTGCCCACTCGATTTCGTCCTCTAGCCATGGCCGCCATGAACGCTGAAGCTTCTCGCCGCCGGGGAGTTCTTCACCTTGCAACCTTGAACCCCAGCACCCCGTGGCCATGTCTACCATTCTCCACGTACTCTGCTGCTTCGATTTCAACCACCGTAGCTTCAAATGGCACCCCACAACGAGTCCCACCTCGAGCCAGTGCCTCCGCCGCCGCTAGGGCTCGACGTCGACGTGGTTCCAGCGCCTCCCTGTGGCCCTGCGGTGCTCAAACGAGTGCGCGCCGGCACGGGCTATCCTTTGGTTGTCTTGGCACCTCTTTTGGACCACGGGAACGCCCTCCCGTGTGTGCGCCGCCGCGTGCTGGTGCCACCGGCGGCTAGCCGCCGGCGAGGCCACTTAATTAGGGGCTAACCCCCCTGTTAGTTGACCCTAGGTCAATGACAGGTGGGGCCCCCAGGCCTTAGCCCCCTCTGTTTAATTTTAAACAAATGGATTAAACCCAGTGACACTGACCACTGGACCCCACACGTCAGGACCCCCCCTGACGCCAGCATGAAGTCATGCTGACGCAGTAAATGTTTATTTGATTAAAATAATTCCAGAAAATCCAGAAAAAGGCTGAAACTTTGGAAATTCATAGAAAATTCACATTAACTCCAAATTTAACATGTAATATATGAAAAATGATCAGGAGAAAATAATCTATCCAAATATCCAACTTTCAACTATGTTTGAGTTGAATTTAAAATGGGACCAGTAGCATTTTGTATTTGGTTTAATTGGAATTTAATCAAATTAAATTCAAATGCTTTTGCATTTTGAATCTTAGCAACATGCCACTTTTCATTTGAACATCAGAGGCATATCATACACATTTAAAAATGAGTTGCTTGCCTCAAACAATAGCATTTCTAACTTGGCTAAAATGAATTCAAATTGGAGTTTGAATTTGCAATTTCATTTGCAATATACTCCATTTAAATGGAATTGCCTCACACATCAGAAGCATATACATCAAGTTTCAACCTTCAACCATGTGATTGTGCATTGTACTTATTGTGCTCCCTTGCTTGTTGTTTGTCGAGTAGAGGTGGAACCAGAACAGGAGGCTGCCCCCTTCGTTGAAGACCCCGATACCGAACCTCGTCAGCAAGGCAAGCAAACCCCCATTGATCATGACGATAAAATCCCACTTCCCTCTCATTTCTCGCTTATGCATTGTATAGGATGATTACCATGCTACGTTTCTACCGCATAGATGAACCCATTCCTTTGCATGACCTATCATTTGTCACAGTAGTATGCAAACCACAATCCTAGCAAATGTAGGAGTTGATTGATATCATGTGGCCCCTGCAATTGTTACTGCTTATTGCATGCTTAGAGTGTTACAATATTGATACTGTCATGTGAGTCAGGATGGTAGTGATCATGATGATGATGGTGGAAATGTGTTGGTGAATCTACCCTAATACAAGGTGAACGATGAGAGGTTGTGTAGGAGTACACGGTGGGTTGTCTCGTTGAACACCGCCCTAAGTCCGAGTTCTTGTGTGGTGATCCAAGATGAAGAGTATAACCACACATTAAGCTCACTGACCCCTCTCAACCTATTAACTCATCCCTTTCGATGTCCAGATGTCGCAATAGTTCGGAGTTCTGGTAGGTTTGTGGCCTGGCTGCTAAGTGAGAGAACGGCTCAACCGAGACCGGCTTATGCACCATGCACACATCATCTGGGTCCACTTCGGTAAACTGGCCGGGTTCACGATAGTGGTAGCCAACCCAGGTAGGCGGCTTTCTTGGACTAGATCGGCTATGAGGTAACAGTTGTGGTGAGCATCCTCGCTGACACCCCTTGAATGGTGTCGAGATCAAAGGCGGTAACTGATGATCATGTGTGTGTGGCGGTACACCCCTGCAGGGTTAACAAAACTATTCGAATAGCCGCGTCCGCGGTTAAGGACTGCTTGGAAAGGTTAGCTTGATTATTAGACAACTTGAACTGGATACTTATAAAACTTGCCAAGATAAACGTGAGTGCTATGGCGTGCTTTATCGTGGGGAAGTCGAGGAAGGCACCATAGTGGTGTAATTGGTTGGAGAATGTAGTGGACTCGTGTACGCTTCTTATCTCAAGTCTGGTACTCGTAGTTCAGGACTAGCCAAGTCAGAGCTGGCACTTCTGCAATTGAACCCCACCTCCCTTTACCTTGATACATGTGCATGAGTAGTATAGTTCCTACGTAAGTCTTGCTGAGTATGACATTGTACTCACGTTTTCTTATTCTATGTTTTAGATGAACCCACTGACCCCGAAGGTGGCTTCTTCATCGAGCTCGACAATTGAAGACCAAGCTAGTGTAGTCCCAGTCAGACGACTGGTTCCCTCGTGGAGGGCTTGTGTTTAAATAAGGGTTCTTAAACCATTTGTTAAACTTGTCTGTACTCAGACCTACTTTGCTTCCGCTTGTTTGTTGTAATGTTGGATCACATGCTTGTGATCTCTGTGTGCACTCTGTGAGAGTTATCAATAAAATGTATACTTTGTAGAGAATTGCAATGATACCTGCTGTTCATACAAGGCATGTGTGTTGCGTGTATGTTTATAACATGCATGTCTTTGTATGGGTTTTCGAGACCTTCGTTGTGATCTGGTTGGCGGTCTTTTATACACCAAGTGGCCCTTAGATGTGCGCAGCTTGGGGCATCGCGATGCGATTGTTCGAGACTCTGTCTCGTGCACACTTTGTGGTATGATCGAGCCCGCCCTTGACCCCGACTAAGTGATCGGACCGGAGTAAGTCTATGTAAGAGTTATGAGATAGTCGATAGTATGGTTGAGGCGACTTGTCTGTTAATATGGGAGTTCATCACCCATATCATTAGACTTGTGTGCGGACGATGAGGACCCATCTCAGTTGATCATCCGGCCTGGATGGGATGCCCCTCACGTACGATGCTTTCCGAGAACGTTCTGTGCTTGGCCTTGTCTGCTTAGACAAGTGGGTACGGTTCTAGGCTCTCCATATGACTATGTCGTAGCGGGACTTGCATACGCTAACCCCGGGTCCCGACAGACTTGGTATCAGAGAAGGACTGACTGTAGGATTATCAGCCTTGGCCGAAGTCGAGTCTAGCTTGCTATAGTTATATAGTTACTCCGGGTATATAAGGGAAAAACGTAAGGCTTCTTTTTCTCCTTACCCTCATCGTTCTGAGTTCTGAGTCACCCTCATCTTATTCTACGGGAATATAGGACTAGGCTCACCTCTGTCTGATTAGAACATCTCGTTGTTTGCTTCCTTGTAGCCGTAGGAAGGTTGTGTTCGGTTCGTTAGAGTTGTTGTGCTTCATGATTTCTTACATCGTATGTAAGTGCTGTTTTCCATGTTGTAAGAAATTTTATTTTCTTGCAATTACAGCCGTTATGCTGCCCGAGTCATTCCAGGTTTATCTCATAATCTGATGCATTTGCAAACTCCTTCTTTCTGTTTCAGATGGCAGATCTTCCCCCTCGGTAGATTGTTCGTTTGACTAGGTGCCTCGGTGTGCGTGGGCATCCCGCCATGCTGATCGAGATGATGTCCTTCATTGGATACCGATGGTACCCTGAGTACACAGTTGAGGAGCAGTTCCTTGACTTCAACCAGACCAAGTTCCACTGAATTGTCAGGATCTACCCGCACCACAATGGAGTCACTCAGCCTATCCACTTTGGACATGGCATTGGCATGACTGAGAACATGGCTGTGCAGGATGCTGCATACTCATGTATTACCCTGCTCAGAGAGGAGCACGCTTTGCTTGGAGACACATCTTTCCGCTATATCTCTGCTGCACTTCCAGGAGAAGAGGGGTATTACACCGGACTGTACACAGATCACTCTTTGGAGGATCCTTTGCTTCAGATCACTGCTCGGCACGCTTGTGATAGAGATCGTGATGCACGTGCCCTTCGTTTTGAGCTTCACGCCACCCGTGTCCGTCTGTATCGAGCACTTACACTCCTGGCTCCTTCTGTGAGTGTTGGATCAGTGGAGTATGATGCTATCTACCCAGTCAGGACACAGATGCCTTCTCGAGTTTCTTGGCCCGATATTGGAGGCATTTTTCCACCCCGTGGTCCTCTGCTTCCACCCTACGCTGGACCTAGGCCCCATCCTTGCCCAAATGGATATCAGGGTCCACAGGCCTCCGTGTTTTCCGATGGTCACCTTCAGCTACCGGGTTACGCGGGTAACTTTTACGAGGACTACTATGGAGATGGAGATGAGTGAGACCGCATGTGGTCTTGCTTTAGTGAGGATGTAGTAGTATCTTAGTATATTGTACGCAAGGTGTTCTAAGTTCCAGAGGCTTAGATAAATAATGTATAGGAAGTCAGAGTGCCTCTGAAGGATGTATCATCTTCATCACGTTGGTATTAGCTTGGAGCTTGTACTAAAACGATGTATGGTTTGTATGACAGCTTGTGAATATATGGCTTGTACGCTTTTATCAACATGTTGTCAAGATGATTACTTCCTTGCTCTGCAATTCTTCCAGTACTTCAATACCTTGTTTAGACTCTTCCAATCAACTCTGTTTGACTTTGGTTTTCACCTTCAGGATGTCTCAAGGAACCCGTGGCCAGCTTGGTCGTGCCCATGGTCGTGGGAATGATCCGGAGGAAGGCAACCTTCCACCCCCACCCACGATGGCACAAGTTCTGATGGAGGTGGAGAGGAACCTCCGAGACTCTCACCATTTGCTGGAGGTCATTGCCCGCAACACCACTCAGCAGCGCAACGAGTTGGTGTCTTTGAACGACTTCATCCGGCTTCATCCCCCGGTTTTCAGCTACTCCACCGAGCCCTTTGACGCCGATGACTGGCTTCGCAGCATCGAGAGGAAGCTCCAGGAAGGCCATGTTTGTCGGGACCCGGGGTTAGCGTATGCAAGTCCAGTTAAGGCATAGTCATATGGAGAGCCGAGAACCGTACCCACTTGTCTAAGCAGACAAGGCCAAGCACAGAACGTTCTCGGAAAGCATCGTACGTGAGGGGCATCCCATCCAGGCCGGATGATCAACTGAGATGGGTCCTCATCGTCCGCACACAAGTCTAATAATATGGGTGGTGAACTCCCATATTCAAAGACAAGTCGCCTCAACCATACTATCGACTATCTCATAACTCTTACATAGACTTACTCCAGCCCGATCACTTAGTCGGGGTCTAGGGCGGGCTCGATCATACCACAAAGTGTGCACGAGACAGAGTCTCGAACAATCGCATCGCGATGCCCCAAGCTGCGCACATCTAAGGGCCACTTGGTGTATGAAAGACCGCCAGCCAGAACACAACTAAGGTCTCGAAAACCCATACAAAGACATGCATGTTATAAACATACACGCAGCACACATGCCTTGTATGAACAGCAGGTACCAATGCAATTCTCTACAAAGTGTACATTTTATTTATAACTCTTATAGAGTGCACACAGAGATCACATACATGTGATCCAACATTACATTACAAGCGGAAGCAAATTATGTCTGAGTACAGACAAGTTTAACAAATGGCTTAAGAAGCCTTATTTAAACACAAAGCCCTCCACGAGGGAACCAGTCGTCTGACTGGGACTAGACTAGTTGGTCTTCAGTCGTCCAGCTCGATGAAGAAGCCACCTTCGGGGTCAGTGGCATCATCTAAAACATAGATTAAGCAAACGTGAGTACAAAGTCGTACTCAGCAAGACTTACATAGGAGCTATACTACTCATGCATATGTATCAAGGTAAAGGGAGGTGGGGTTCATTTGCAGAAGTGCCAGCTTTGACTTGGCTAATCCTGAACTACGAATACCAGACTTTGAGGTAAGAAGCGTACACGAGTCCACTACTTTCTCCAATCAATACACCACTATGGTGCCTTCCTCGACTTCCCCACGAGAAAGCACGCCATAGCACTCACACTTATCTTGGTGTGTTTTTAGAAGTATCCGATTCAAGTTATCTAATAATCAAGCTAAGCTTTCCAAGCAGTCCATAACCGTGGACGCGGCTATTCGAATAGTTTTGGTAACCTTGCAAGGGTGTACCGCTACACACACATGATCATCATTTACCGCCTTTGATCTCGACACCATTCAAGGGGTGCCAGCGAGGATGCTCACCACAACTGTTACCTCATAGCCGATCTAGTCCGAGAAAGCCGCCTACTTAGGTTGGTTACCACAATCGTGAACCCGGCCGGTTTACCGAAGTGGACCCAAGTGATGTGTGCGTGGTGCATAAGCCGGTCTCGGATGAGCCGTTCTCTCACTTAGCAACCAGGCCACTGACCTACCAGAACTCCGAACTATTGCGACATCTGGACATCGAAAGGGATGAGTTAGTAAGTTGAGAGGGGTCAGTGAGCCCAATGTGTGTTGTACTCTTCATCTTGGATCACCACACAAGAACTCGTACTAGGGCGGTGTTCAACGAGACAACCCACCGTGTACTCCTACACAGCCTCTCATCGTTCACCTTGTATTAGGGTCGATTCACCAACACTTTTCTACCAACATCAACGTGATCATTCCCATCCCGACTCACATCACAGTACAACATGGTATCATACTAAGCATGCAATAAGCAGTAACATTGCAGGGGCCACATGATATCAAACAACTCCTACATTTGCTAGGATTGTGGTTTGCTTACTACTGTGACAAAATGATAGGTCATGCAAAGGAATGGGTTCATCTATGCGGTAGAAACGAAGCATGGTGATCATCCTAAACAATGCATAAGCGAGACATGAGAGGGAAGTGGTATTTTATCGACATGATCAATGGGGGTTTGCTTGCCTTGCTGACGAGGTTCGGGCTCTGGATCTTCAGCGAAGGGGGTGACCTCTTGCTCCGGTTCCACCTCTACTCGACAAACAAAGCACGAAGTAGCAATCAATATGGATGCAATGCTCAAGCACATGATTGAATGTTAAAACTTGAAGTATAAGTTTTGATGTGTGTGAGACAATTCCATTTAAGTGGAGTACATTGCATTTGAAATGAAAATTCAAACTCCACATTTGAATTCAACCTAGTCAAAATGCATGTGACATAGTTTGATCATTTTGAATCATCTTCACTTGCATAAGATGTGCTTCTGATGTATGGTTGAGTTACAAAATAATTCCAAGGTCCAAGGTGCAAAATCATTTGGTTTGAATTTGAATTAAATTCAAATAAACCAAATGACATATGCTACTGGTCCCATTTTAAATTCAACTCAAACATAGTTGAAAGTTGCATATTTGGAAAGATAATTTTCTCCTGATCATTTTTCATATATTATTTGTCCAATTTGGAGTTAGTATGAATTTTCTATGAATTTCCAAAGTTTGGGGTATTTTCTGGAATTTCTGGAATTATTTAAATCATTTTGCTTTTTTGGAAATTCAATAAATGATTTATTGCGCAAGTGCTGACGTCAGGGGGGGTGACATGTGGGGCCACCCTGTTAGTGGCTGGGTTCACTTAACCCGTGCGTTAAATTAATCCGGTGGCTTAATTAAGCCACTGGGCCTACTGGTCAGTGACCCAGGGGGTCACTAATTAGGTGATTAACAGGGGGGGGGGGGGGGTTGGCGAACACGCCGGTGACTGGAGTCGCGGCGGCGCTGCTCGGGATCACGTTCCCGTGCATCATTCGATGCGCTGAGACCACGGGATCGTAGCCCGTGCTCTCGCGCGTCGTCTGGTGCACGCGGGCGACCTCGGGGGTGACCAGGGCGACGGCGGCTTCGAAGGTGGCGGCGACAGAACCACGGCGAGGTCGCAGCCGTCGTTGTGGTGCACGGTTGGAGTCGATTCGGGGCTTGTTCGAACGCTAGCATGCTCAGGAGCCAAACGCACGCGCTGGAGCTTCACGACGAACACTGGAGCGAGGAGGACGACGACCATGGCGGCGACCTTCTTCTGCTCTCATGGCGGAATCGTCTAGGGGGGGAATGGGGAGCCGCGAGGTTGGGGTTTCTGCTCACTAGGAGGTGGTGAACGCAACGGCACAAGCGGTGGAGACGGAGAGGCTTCTACGGCGACGAATTCGTCGGAGTCCTTCACGGCGGCCGGCGGGAGCTCGAGGAAGAATCCGACGTCTACGAGGGCTCCGGGCTCGATTCCTTCTGCAGGTCGATGAAGTCGACGACGAAGAACTCCCTGGACACCTTGGCTTGGCTTCTCAACGTCAATGGCCACGCGGGAGCGCTGCGGTGCTCCGGCGAGTTCTCGGGTGGCGACGGAAACGAGCACGGGAGGAGGAGGAGGAAGCTCTGGAGGGGGAGAAAGAGTTCACGGCGTCTCCAGGCGCGTCCAGGTGCGAGAAGAGGCCACGGGGAGGGCTGGAAGCTCCTCGGCGACGACGTGTCGTCCCCAGCTAGCTTGGTGGCATTCCACCGAGCAGCTTGGAGGCGCGGGAGGGGGAAGAAGACGCCCCTGCCCCTGTGGGCCGGCTGGGCTGGGGTGGGCCTGCTTCGCCTGGGCGCCAGGTAAGGTTTTCTGATTTCTTTTCTATTTTTCTTTTCTGACATTTGTTAGACTAGCCACTCATAAAGTTTCAACATTTTTAAAATTCAAATAATTTGAATCTTAAATCAAATAGGGGTATTTCTTTAATTCCAAGGCACTGTTTGAATATTTGAAAAATCTATGAGCATGGGATGGGTCCCACATCACTTGATATGTGATCACACTCATTTATAAGACTTTTCAAAAATCTAACATGAATTTTTGGAAAAGATTTTTATCTGGCCTTTTGAATTAATTCAACTGGGGGGTGTTCCTTTTCCCATTTGGATTTTGAAGTTGATTTCCTTTGAAAATTTTGACATGGTGCAAGGTTACTTGATCCTAGCACATTACCTAACAGAGGGTTCTGACAAGTCGCCCCCACTCAACAGAATCTCGTCCCGAGATTCAGAAGTCTGCGGGAGGAAGGAGGGGTATTCGGCACTGAGACGGTCTTCTCTTTCCCACGTAGCTTCTCTTTCAGAGTGGTGTGACCATTGCACTTTCAGAAACCTAATCTTCTAACGACGAGTGACACGCTCTGCGGAATCAAGAATACGAACGGGGTATTCTCGATAAGAAAGGTCATCTTGGAGATCAAGCGTTTCATGGTCGACTTCGCGGATAGGGTCCTTGAAGCAACGCCTGAGTTGGGACACATGGAATACATCATGTACTCGGGAGAGGTGCGGAGGTAGTTCAAGTTGGTAGGAAACTTCTCCACGTTTAACAATAATGCGGAAAGGTCCGATGTAACATGGGGCCAACTTGCCTTTGATACCGAAACGTTGGTTTCCCTTCAGAGGAGTAACCCGAAGGTAAGCCTTCTCATCCAGATTGTAGCTCTCTTGCCTATGATGACGATCATAGTAGCTTTTCTGACGAGACTGGCTGCTTTCAATTGATCACGAACAATGCGAACTTGCTCTTCTGCTTCCTTGATCATATCCGGTCCAAAGAATTGTCTTTCACCGGTTTCTGACCAGTTTAAAGGTGTCCGACATCGTCGTCCATAAAGGAGTTCAAAAGGAGCCATGTTCAGACTAGATTGAAAACTATTGTTATAAGCAAATTCGGCAAATGGAAGAGACTTCTCCCAATTCTTTCCGAATGAGATAACACAAGCTCTGAGCATGTCTTCAAGAATTTGGTTAACCCTTTCGACTTGACCGCTAGACTGAGGATGGAAAGCTGTACTAAAGGAGAGATGAGTTCCCATAGCATTCTGAAAGCTTCCCCAAAATGTAGAGGTAAAAAGGCTACCACGATCAGAATTGATTTCCAAAGGAACACCATGAAGGGATACAATTCTAGAGATGTACAAGTCTGCTAACTGGCTAGCAGTTATAGACTCGCGAACCGGAAGGAAATGAGCAACTTTGGAAAGCCTATCTATGACAACGAAGATGGCATTGTTTCCTTTCTGGGTTCTTGGAAAGCCGGTGATGAAGTCCATACCGACTTTGTCCCATTTCCACTCGGGAATAGACAAAGGTTGAAGTGTACCAGCAGGTCTTTGATGTTCTGCCTTAATGCGACGACAAACATCACATTCGGCAACAAATTGAGCAATGTCTCTCTTCATCCTAGTCCACCAAAATCTCTGGCGTAGATCTCGGTACATTTTTGTGCTACCGGGATGAATTGAGAGGGGTGTGTCATGGGCTTCCTTGAGGATGAGTTGCCTTAGTTCCTTATTCTTAGGTACTACCAAACGATTTCCAAAGAAAACCGTTCCCTTGCTATCTGTGGAGAAACATTTAGCAACTCCGCTAGCAATGCTCTCCTTGATCCGGCGAACACCTCGTGCACGCCTTTGGGCAACTATAATTTGATCCTCAAGAGTTGGTTTCGCCACCAAGGTAGAAAGATAGCCATGAGGAACAATCTCAAGATTGAGCTTGCGAAAGTCCTCATGAAGAAGTGGTTGATACTGCTGTAACATGAGGTTTTTACAGTACGACTTACGACTTAGTGCATCAGCCATGACATTGGCTTTGCCTGGGGTATAAGAAATTCCTACGTCGTAATCTTTTATCAACTCAATCCAGCGTCTTTGCCTGAGATTAAGATCTGGCTGGGTGAAAATATATTTGAGGCTTTGGTGGTCGGAATAAATCTCACAACGATTACCAAGGAGGTAATGTCGCCAAGTTGTTAGGGCATGAACTACGGCAGCGAGTTCAAGGTCATGGGTAGGATAGTTCTCTTCATGTGGCCGCAACTGGCGTGAAGCATAAGCTACCACATGTCGATCTTGCAGAAGTATGCATCCTAACCCTTGCCATGATGCATCGCAATAGATCTCGAAATCCCTTTTGGTGTCTGGAGGTGCAAGTACAGGTGCAGAAGTCAATCTTCTTTTTAGCTCTTGAAAGCTTTCCTCGCACTTGGGAGTCCATAAGAATTTCTTATCTTTCTTGAGGAGTTCAGTTAGAGGCTTTGCAACTTTAGAGAAGTTCTCGACGAAGCGACGGCAATAGCTGGCTAGGCCAAGAAAACTCCTAACTTGCTTAACCGATTCAGGTGGAGTCCAGTCAAGGACGGCCTGAACTCTCTCGGGATTCACAGCAATGCCTTTTGCGGAAATCACGTGGCCTAAGTAGGTCACTTCTGGTAGGCAGAATTCACACTTGGAGAATTTAGCATACAGGCGATGCTCTCTAAGTTTCATCAATACCAGCCTTAGGTGTTCGACATGTTCTTATTCGTTCTTCGAGTATATAAGGATGTCATCGAGGTAAACCACGACGAACTGGTCCAAATACTCCATGAAGATCGAGTTCATCATGCGTGAGAAAGTGGCGGGGGCATTGGTTAAACCAAAGGACATGACGGTGTACTCGTAAAGACCATAGCGAGTAGTAAAAGCCGTTTTGGGAATGTCCTCGTTTCGGATTTTGATTTGATGATAACCTAATCTCAAATCCATCTTGGAGAAGACAGAGGATCCTGCAAGTTGATCATAAAGATCATTGATCCTGGGCAGTGGGTACTTGTTCTTTATCGTCGCTAAATTTAGCGGGCGATAGTCTACGCACATCCTTTCTGTTCCATCTTTCTTCGTTACGAACAGAACAGGGCAAGCCCATGGCAATGAGCTAGGGCAGATGAAGCCTTTCTCCAACAAAGCTTCAGTTGGGTTTTAAGCTCAGCTAACTCACGTGGGGCCATTTTGTATGGGCGTCTAGAAATTGGTGCGGTTCCTGGGGAAATATCCACTATAAACTCTACACATCTGTCGGGTGGCATGCCCGGCAGCTCTTCAGGAAAGACATCCGGGAAGTCACGAACCACCGGAATATCTTCAAGTTCGGGAAGGGGAAGTACATTCAAAGAATGCACTTGGATTCTTATTCTGGGTGAGGTATAGTTGACGGTTTGTCCTGAAGGGTGGGTGAGTTTCACGGATTTGCCTTTGCAATCCAGGTAGGCATTCTGTCTTGATAGCCAATCCATGCCAAGGATGACATCAATGTCTGAAGACTTGAGGGCTATGAGTGAAGCAAGGAATACTAAACCCTCAATTGCAATTTGATTACCATGGCTTACTCTATTAGTTTGCCATCTTGACCCTGGAGTTTGAATAATCATCGGGGTGGACAATTCAACAAAGGGTAACTCATGACGAAGTGCAAAACTTTCCGACATGAATGAATGAGATGCTCCTGGGTCGAAAAGAACGGAAGTAGGAACAAAATTGACTGGGAGCGTACCAAGAATGACGTCAGTGGTGTCGTCAGTCTCTTCGGCGGCAATCTGGTTCACACGTCCACGAGTGGCGGGAGGAGCGGTTTTGGCGGTGTAGACCTTCTGGGGTGGCTTTCCACGACCATTGTTGTTGTTGTTGCCTCCGGCACGTGGTGGAGCATTCTGGTGTTGGAGCTGGTTCTGGGGACACTCGCGAGAGTAGTGGCCTGCCTGACCACACTTGTAACAGGCTCCGAAAACAGTGCGTGGAGCTGGGTTGTTTGGTGGAGCTGGGTGGAACTGGGTGGTTGGACGAGGCGTCACATAGGATGGCCTCGGTGGGTTGTTCTGGCGGAACATACTGGTTGGGATCCAGATCTTGCGCTTCTGGGAGCCAGAACTGGATGAGCTGTCATCTCTGGGGTGTTTGCGAAAGTCGTTGGGGGTGTTCATGTCCTCTGCTCTGATGGCCTTGTTGACAAGGACCTGGAAGGTGGCAAAGTCATGAAGGTTGAGCTCACGACGAAGTCCAGTGTTGAGGCCACGACGGAACCTCTCTTGTTTCTTGGAGTCGGTCGAGACTTCTTCGGTAGCATAACGAGCAAGTCGGTTGAACTCACGACTAAACTCATCAACGGTCCTTCTGCCTTGAGTGAGGTTGCAGAACTCCTCACGCTTGTGGTCCATAAGACCTTTGGGAATGTGGTGCTCGCGGAAGGACGTGCAGAATTCCTCCCAAGATGTAGGTGGTCCAACGGGGCGCATATTCAGAAAGATCTCCCACCAAGAACTAGCTGCACCTTCGAGGTGATAGGTGGCATAGCTGACCTTGTCACCAGTTGCAACACGGCCTGCTTGGAGCTTCCTCTCGATGCTGCGAAGCCAGTCATCGGCGTCAAGGGGCTCGGTGGAGTAACTGAAAACCGGGGGATGAAGCCGGATGAAGTCGTTCAGGGACACCAACTCATTGCGTTGTTGAGTGGTGTTGCGTGCGATGACTTCCAGCAGGTGGTGAGAGTCACGGCGGTTCCTCTCGACTTCCATCAGAACTTGTGCCATCGTGGGTGGGTTGGAAGGTTGCCTTCCTCCTGGTCATTCCCACGACCTTGGTTACGACCAACCTGGCCACGGGTTCCTTGAGACATCCTGAAGGTGAAAAACCAAAGTCAAACAGAGTTGATTTGAAGAGTCTAAACAAGGTATTGAAGTACTGGAAGGGTTACAGAGCAAAGGAAGTAATCATCTTGACAACATGGTGATAAAGCATACAAGCCATATATTCACAAGCTGTCATACAAACCATACATCGTTTTAGTACAAGCACCAAGCTAATACAAACGTGATGAAGATGATACATCCTTCAGAGGCACTCTGACTTCCTATACATTATTTATCTAATCCTTTGGAACTTAGACACCTTGCCTACAATATACTAAGATACTATTACATCATCACTAAGTAAGACCACAGGCGGTCTCACTCATCCCCATCTCCATAGTAGTCCTCATAAAAGTTACCCGCGTATCCCGGTAGCTGGAGGTGACCATCGGAAAACACGGAGGCTTGTGGACCCTGATATCCATTTGGGAAAGGATGGGGCCTAGGTCCAGTGTAGGGTGGAAGCAAAGGACCACGGGGTGTAAAAATTCCTCCAATCTCGAGCCAAGCAACTCGAGAAGGCATCTGGGTCCTCACTGGATAGATCGCATCATACTCAACTGATCCCACGCTCACAAAGGGTGCCAAGAGCGTCAGTGCTCGATACAGACGAACACGAGTGGCGTGGAGCTCAAAACGGAGAGCGCGTGCATCACGATCTCTGTCACTAGCAAACCTAGCAGTCACCTGGAGTGCGGGATCTTCTGCAGAGTGATCTGAGTAGGCAGGGATATAGCGGAAAGAAGTCTCTCTCAGCAAAGTGTGCTCCTCTCTCAGCAGTGTCATACATGAGTATGCAGCATCCTGCACAGCCATGTTCTCGGTAACGCCAATGCCATGTCCAAAGTGGATAGGCTGGGTGACTCCAACGTGGTGCGGGTAGATCCGAACAATGCAGTGGAATTGGGTCTGGTTGAAGTCGTGGAACTGCTCCTCGATGGTGTACTCAGGGTACCATCGATATCCCACATAGGACATCATCTCGATCAACGTGGCGGGATGGCCACGCACACCGAGGCACCTGGTCAAACGAACAATCTGCCGAGGGGGAAGATCTGCCATCTGAAACAGAAAGGAGTTTGCCAATGCATCAGATTATGAGATAAACCTGGAATGACTCGGACAGCATAACGGCTGTAATTGTAAGAAATGATAATTTCTTTCAATCATGAAAAACAGCACTTACATAATACGATGTAAGAAATTAGCATTACAATAATGCTAGGAAAACCTGACACAACTTTCCTACGGCTATAAGGAAGCAAACAACGAGATGTGCTAATCAGACAGAGGACAGCCTAGTCCTATATTCCCGTAGAACAAGATGAGGGTGACTCAGAACTCAGAACGAAGGGGGTAAGGAGAAAAAGAAGCCTTACGTTATTCCCTTATATACCCAGAGTAACTATATAACTATAGCAAGCTAGACTCAACTTCGGCCAAGGCTACTAGTCCTACAGTCAGTCCTGCTCTGATACCAAGTCTGTCGGGACCCGGGGTTAGCGTATGCAAGTCCAGTTAAGGCATAGTCATATGGAGAGCCGAGAACCGTACCCACTTGTCTAAGCAGACAAGGCCAAGCACAGAACGTTCTCGGAAAGCATCGTACGTGAGGGGCATCCCATCCAGGCCGGATGATCAACTGAGATGGGTCCTCATCGTCCGCACACAAGTCTAATAATATGGGTGGTGAACTCCCATATTCAAAGACAAGTCGCCTCAACCATACTATCGACTATCTCATAACTCTTACATAGACTTACTCCAGCCCGATCACTTAGTCGGGGTCTAGGGCGGGCTCGATCATACCACAAAGTGTGCACGAGACAGAGTCTCGAACAATCGTATCGCGATGCCCCAAGCTGCGCACATCTAAGGGCCACTTGGTGTATGAAAGACCGCCAGCCAGAACACAACTAAGGTCTCGAAAACCCATACGAAGACATGCATGTTATAAACATACACGCAGCACACATGCCTTGTATGAACAGCAGGTACCAATGCAATTCTCTACAAAGTGTACATTTTATTTATAACTCTTATAGAGTGCACACAGAGATCACATACATGTGAACCAACATTACATTACAAGCGGAAGCAAATTATGTCTGAGTACAGACAAGTTTAACAAATGGCTTAAGAAGCCTTATTTAAACACAAAGCCCTCCACGAGGGAACCAGTCGTCTGACTGGGACTAGACTAGTTAGTCTTCAGTCGTCCAGCTCGATGAAGAAGCCACCTTCGGGTCAGTGGCATCATCTAAAACATAGATTAAGCAAACGTGAGTACAAAGTCGTACTCAGCAAGACTTACATAGGAGCTATACTACTCATGAATATGTATCAAGGTAAAGGGAGGTGGGGTTCATTTGCAGAAGTGCCAGCTTTGACTTGGCTAATCCTGAACTACGAATACCAGACTTTGAGGTAAGAAGCGTACACGAGTCCACTACTTTCTCCAATCAATACACCACTATGGTGCCTTCCTCGACTTCCCCACGAGAAAGCACGCCATAGCACTCACACTTATCTTGGTGTGTTTTTAGAAGTATCCGATTCAAGTTATCTAATAATCAAGCTAAGCTTTCCAAGCAGTCCATAACCGCGGACGCGGCTATTCGAATAGTTTTGTTAACCTTGCAAGGGTGTACCGCTACACACACATGATCATCATTTACCGCCTTTGATCTCGACACCATTCAAGGGGTGCCAGCGAGGATGCTCACCACAACTGTTACCTCATAACCGGTTGCTCCTGGGCCGACTGCTGGCATTCGGTATGGCTGATTGCCTTGGAGCAATCGGCCGTACGCCTGCCCAGCTCGGCCCAGCTGCAGCCCAATCGTTCCATCCTTGTCTTGAAAGGTTGCTTCCGCTTGGGTGAGCCTACTCGGGTACCAATCCCCCGACAGAAGCCCATGACACACCCCTCTCGATTCATCCCGGTAGCACAAAAATGTACCGAGATCTACGCCAGAGATTTTGGTAGACTAGGATGAAGAGAGACATTGCTCGATTTGTTGCCGAATGTGATGTTTCTCGTCGCATTAAGGCAGAACATCAAAGACCTTCTAGTACACTTCAACCTTTGCCTATTCCAGAGTGGAAATGGGACAAATTCACTATAGATTTCATCACTGGCTTTCCAAAAACCCAGAAAGGTAACGATGCCATCTTTGTTGGGGTAGATAGGCTTTCCAAAGTTGCTCACTTCATGCCCGTTCGCGAGTCTATAACTGCTAGCCAGTTAGCGGACTTGTACGTCTCTAGAATTGTATCTCTTCACGGTGTTCCTTTGGAAATCAATTCTGATCGTGGTAGCCTTTTCACCTCTAGATTTTGGGGAAGCTTTCAGAATGCTATGGGAACTCATCTCTCCTTTAGTACATCTTTCCATCCTCAGTCTAGCGGTCAAGTCGAAATGGTTAACCAAATTCTCGAGGACATGCTCAGATCTTGTGTTATCTCATTCGGAAGGAATTGGGAGAAGTCTCTTCCATTCGCCGAATTTGCTTATAACAATAGTTTCCAATCTAGTCTGAACATGGCTCCTTTTGAACTCCTCTATGGACGACGATGTCGAACACCCCTAAACTGGTCAGAAACCGGTGAAAGACAATTCTTTGGACCGGATATGATCAAGGAAGCAGAAGAGCAAGTTCGCATTGTTCGTGATCAATTGAAAGCAGCCCAGTCCCGTCAGAAAAGCTACTATGATCGTCATCATAGGCAAGAGAGCTACAATCTGGATGAGAAGGCTTACCTTCGGGTTACTCCTCTGAAGGGAAACCAACGTTTCGGTATCAAAGGCAAGTTGGCCCCATGTTACATCGGACCTTTCCGCATTATTGTTAAACGTGGAGAAGTTGCCTACCAACTTGAACTACCTCCGCACCTCTCCCGAGTACATGATGTATTCCATGTGTCCCAACTCAGGCGTTGCTTCAAGGACCCTATCCGCGAAGTCGACCATGAAACGCTTGATCTCCAAGATGACCTTTCTTATCGAGAATACCCCGTTCGTATTCTTGATTCCGCAGAGCGTGTCACTCGTCGTTAGAAGATTAGGTTTCTGAAAGTGCAATGGTCACACCACTCTGAAAGAGAAGCTACGTGGGAAAGAGAAGACCGTCTCAGTGCCGAATACCCCTCCTTCCTCCCGCAGACTTCTGAATCTCGGGACGAGATTCTGTTGAGTGGGGGCGAGTTGTCAGAACCCTCTGTTAGGTAATGTGCTAGGATCAAAGTCACCTTGCATCATGTTAAAAATTTCAAAAGAAATCATTTGAAACCAAATTCAAACTCAAATGGGAGAAGGAACACCCCCCAGATGAATTAATTCAAAAGGCTAGAAATAAATCTTCTCCAAAAATTCATGTTCGATTTTTGAAAAGTCTTATAAATGAGTGTGATCACATATCAAGTGATGTGGGACCCACCCCATGCTCATGGATTTTTCAAATATTCAAACAGGACCTTTGAATTAATCAAAAACCCCTATTTGAATTAAAGTTCAAATAATTTGAATTTCAAAAATGTTCAAACTTCACAAGTGGCTAGCCTAGTATATTGTGAAGCCACATAAAAAGTTTCAACATTAATAAAATGCCTAGCTATTTATTTAGCACAGCAAAACAAAAAGGCAGAAAATAAAAACAGAAAAAGAAAAGAGCAGAGACTTACCTCTCGTCTAGGGCGAAGCCCACCTTCTTCTGGCCCAACCCAGCCCACCAGGGGCATCCCTGTCTTCTTCCACCTTTAGCGCCGAAGCAGCTCGGTGGCGGCCAGAGCGCGCACCAGAGCCACCGCGACGCCTTGAAGCTTCCAGAGCCCCCGTGTCCTCCCCTCGGTGTCCTGGAGAACCCCCTACGCGTCGTGCACCGTTTCCCCATCAGTGCAGTGCCTATCCACCCCTCTCCTTCCCTCCCGCAAGCTTCCCCGAGAGGAGCCGCAGGCCATGGCGATGGAAACTCGCAGCCCGAGCCAACCCTAGCTGCTAAAACCTTGTCCATCCAACTCCTCTACGTCGACTTCGTCTCTGTGCAAAGGATCAGGAGCTGCATCGCCTTCTAGTCCTCTAGCCATGGCCGCCATGAACGCCGAAGCTTCTCGCCGCCGGGGAGTTCTTCACCGTGCAACCTTGAACCCCAGCACCCCGTGGCCATGTCTACCATGCTCCACGTACTCCGCTGCTTCGATTGCAACCACCGTAGCTTCAAATGGCACCCCACAACGAGTTCCACCTAGAGCCAGTGCCTCCGCCGCCGCTAGGGCTCGACGTCGACGTGGTTCCAGCGCCTCCCCGTGGCCCTGCGGTGCTCAAACGAGTGCGCGCGGGCACAGGCTATCCTTTGGTTGTCTTGGCGCCTCTTTTGGACCACGGGAACGCCCTCCCGTGTGTGCGCCGCCGCGAGCTGGTGCCACCGGCAGCTAGCCGCCGGCGAGGCCACTTAATTAGGGGCTAACCCCCCTGTTAGTTGACCCCAGGTCAATGACAGGTGGGGCCCCCAGGCCTTAACACCCTCTATTTAATTTTAAACAGATGGATTAAACCCAGTGACACTGACCACTGGACCCCACACGTCAGGACCCCCCCTGACGCCAGCATGAAGTCATGCTGATGCAGTAAATGTTTATTTGATTAAAACAATTCCAGAAAATCAAGAAAAAGGCTGAAACTTTGGAAATTCATAGAAAATTCATATTAACTCCAAATTTAACATGTAATATATGAAAAATGATCAGGAGAAAATAATCTATCCAAATATCCAACTTTCAACTATGTTTGAGTTGAATTTAAAATGGGACCAGTAGCATTTGCTATTTGGTTTAATTGGAATTTAATCAAAATAAATTCAAATGCTTTTGCATTTTGAATCTTAACAACATGCCACTTTTCATTTGAACATCAGAGGCATATCATACACATTTCAAAATGAGTTGCTTTGCTCAAACAATAGCATTTGTAACTTGGCTAAAATGAATTCAAATTGGAGTTTGAATTTGCAATTTCATTTGCAATATACTCCATTTAAATGGAATTGCCTCACACATCAGAAGAATATACATCAAGTTTCGACCTTCAACCATTTGATTGTGCATTGTACTTATTGTGCTCCCTTGCTTGTTGTTTGTCGAGTAGAGGTGGAACCGGAACAGGAGGCTGCCCCCTTCGTTGAAGACCACGATACCGAACCTCGTCAGCAAAGCAAGCAAACCCCCATTGATCATGTCGATAAAATCCCACTTCCCTCTCATGTCTCGCTTATGCATTGTATAGGATGATTACCATGCTACGTTTCTACCACATAGATGATCCCATTCCTTTGCATGACCTATCATTTGTCACAGTAGTAAGCAAACCACAATCCTAGCAAATGTAGGTGTTCATTGATATCATGTGGCCCCTGCAATTGTTACTGCTTATTCCATGCTTAGAGTGTTACAATGTTGATACTGTCATGTGAGTCAGGATGGTAGTGATCATGATGATGATGGTGGAAATGTGTTGGTGAATCTACCCTAATACAAGGTGAATGATGAGAGGTTGTGTAGGAGTACACGGTGGGTTGTCTCGTTGAACACCGCCCTAAGTCCGAGTCCTTGTGTGGTGATCCAAGATGAAGAGTACAACCACACATTGGGCTCACTGACCCCTCTCAACCTATTAACTCATCCCTTTCGATGTCCAGATGTCGCAATAGTTCGGAGTTCTGGTAGGTTTGTGGCCTGGCTGCTAAGTGAGAGAACGGCTCAACCGAGACCGGCTTATGCACCATGCACACATCATCTGGGTCCACTTCGGTAAACCGGCCGGGTTCACGATAGTGGTAGCCAACCCAGGTAGGCGGCTTTCTTGGACTAGATCGGCAATGAGGTAACAGTTGTGGTGAGCATCCTCGCTGACACCCCTTGAATGGTGTCGAGATCAAAGGAGGTAACTGATGATCATGTGTGTGTAGCGGTACACCCCTGCAGGGTTAACAAAACTATTCGAATAGCCGCGTCCGCGGTTAAGGACTGTTTAGAAACTTAGCTTGATTATTAGACAACTTGAACTGGATACTTATAAAACTTGCCAAGATAAGCGTTGGTGCTATGGCGTGCTTTCTCGTGGGGAAGTCGAGGAAGGCACCATAGTGGTGTAATTGGTTGGAGAATGTAGTGGACTCGTGTACGCTTCTTACCTCAAGTCTGTTACTCGTAGTTCAGGACTAGCCAAGTCAAAGCTGGCACTTCTGCAATTGAACCCCACCTCCCTTTACCTTGATACATGTGCATGAGTAGTATAGTTCCTACGTAAGTCTTGCTGAGTACGACTTTGTACTCACGTTTTCTTATTCTATGTTTTAGATGAACCCACTGACCCCGAAGGTGGCTTCTTCATCGAGCTCGACGACTGAAGACCAAGCTAGTGTAGTCCCAGTCAGACGACGGGTTCCCTCATGGAGGGCTTGTGTTTAAATAAGGCTTCTTAAGCCATTTGTTAAACTTGTCTGTACTCAGACCTACTTTGCTTCCGCTTGTTTGTTGTAATGTTGGATCACATGCTTGTGATCTCTGTGTGCACTCTGTGAGAGTTATCAATAAAATGTATACTTTGTAGAGAATTGCAATGATACCTGCTGTTCACACAAGGCATGTGTGCTGCGTGTATGTTTATAACATGCATGTCTTTGTATGGGTTTTCGAGACCTTCGTTGTGATCTGGCTGGCGGTCTTTTATACACCAAGTGGCCCTTAGATGTGCGCAGCTTGGGGCATCGCGATGCGATTGTTCGAGACTCTGTCTCGTGCACACTTTATGGTATGATCGAGCCCGCCCTAGACCACGACTAAGTGATCGGGCTGGAGTAAGTCTATGTAAGAGTTATGAGATAGTCCATAGTATGGTTGAGGCGACTTGTCTGTGAATATGGGAGTTCATCACCCATATCATTAGACTTGTGTGCGGACGATGAGGACCCATCTCAGTTGATCATCCGGCCTGGATGGGATGCCCCTCACGTACGATGCTTTCCGAGAATGTTCTGTGCTTGGCCTTGTCTGCTTAGACAAGTGGGTACGGTTCTCGGCTCTCCATATGACTATGTCGTAGCGGGACTTGCATACGCAAACCCCGGGTCCCGACACATCTGATCAACAAAGGGCAAAGGATAGTGGTCCTTCCGGGTGGCCTTGTTTGACTTCCTGAAATCAATACACATTCTATATCCAATAATAGTCCTCTGAGGTATTAGTTCATTTTTATCATTAGGAACAACAGTCATACCTCCTTTCTTAGGAACACAATGAACGGGACTTACCCACTTACTATCAGCTATAGGATAGATGATACCTACAGCTAGAAGTTTGAGAACCTCCGTCCTAACCACGTCCTTCATCTTTGGGTTCAACCGTCGTTGATGATCAACAACCGGTTTAGCATCGGGCTCGAGATTGATAGTATGTTGGCAAATGGATGGACTAATACCCTTGAGATCATCAAGAGTATAGCCAATAGCACCTCGGTGTCTGCGGAGTGTCTCCAATAATCGCTCTTCTTCATACCCTGAAAGGTTAGAATTGATAATAATAGGATATACTTTCCTTTTATCTATATAAGCATACTTGATCGTATCGGGTAGTGGTTTTAGGTCGAACACCGGGTCTTCTTTCGGTTGCGAGAGGATTCCTAAAGGTTCAACCGGGAGGTTGTGCTTCAGGATGGGTGTTTGTCTTAAAAATATGTCTTCTAGTTCATCCCTTTCCTGCATATGTATATCATTCTCGTGGTCTTCCATAAATTGCTGCAAAGTGTCATTAGGAGGAATAGCAATGGAAGCAATTTATTCAATAATTTTGTCATTAATTGACAGGTCAGGACCACGAGGCTGCTTAGAAAACTTAGAAAAATTAAATTCATACGGCTCACCGTTGAATTCAACAGAAACTTTACCTTTCTTGCAATCTATTATAGCTCCGCAAGTGCTGAGGAAGGGCCTACCAAAGATAATAGGGCAAAAACTATCTTGCACTGAACCAAGTACAAGACAGTCTGTAGGATATTTTACCTTCCCGCAGAGTACTTCAACATCTCTTACAATCCCTACTGGAGAGATTGTTCGTTTATTTCCAAGATGGATAGTGACATCTATGTCCTCGATCTCACACGGCTGAATCTCGTGCATAATTTCTTGATAAAGTGTGAAGGGAATAGCGCTGACGCTAGATCCCAAATCACATAGCCCATAGTAATTATGATCTCCTATTTTGACAGATACAACTGGTGTACCTGAAATTGGACCTTTGTTCCTTGCTGTGACAATGTTAGTGGCAACACCACAAAAACTAATAGTGGATTCTTCGATATCATTGGTTACCAGATCCTTGACCATTGCAACTTGAGGCTGGACCTTGATCATGTCCTCAGGTTCGTTAGTGGTCCTTCCATTCTTGTTTAGAATACCTGTAACAAAAGAGTGCTCCTTTATCCTGGAGGGGTAAGGAGGTTGTTCATACACAACTGCAGGTAAAACATGATGAGAAACATTAATCTCAATTGGTGACTCCTTGGAAGGTTTATGATGTTGACTCTCCTTCTTCCTGGAAGAATCAATATGAGAATCAAAGTCCTTGCAAAAGTCAATCATTAGCTGGGAATCAAGACCAATTTTAGAGCAAAAGGTATTAAAGTAACCAGTCTTCACATAACTCTCAATGTAGTCATGCTCATAGTTTATAGCGGGTTCAATACCTTTATCAATTTCCCAGTCTTCAGTGTTCTTCTGGATCCTTTCTATAAGATCCCAATTTTCTTCCATACTTCTGGTCTGGAATACCCCACTAGAGGAGGCATCCAACATCTCCTTGTCCCGACGAGAAAGCCTGGCATAAAAATTTGTAAGTATAATTTCCTTGGGGAGCTCATGGTTTGGGCATTTGAGCATCAGGGACTTCAGTCTCCCCCAAGCTTGAGTGATGCTCTCTCCGTCGCGAGACCAAAAATTGTAGATGTAGTTCCTGTCTTGGTGAATTTCACGAAGAGGATAAAACTTTGCATAAAAGAGAGACATAAGCTCTGGCCATTCAAGCAGATCAGAGTTGTCGAGTAGCTTATACCAATCTGAAGCTTTATCTTTGAGTGATATGGAGAATAGTTTCTTCATGACGAACTCCATCGTCACACCTGCAAGCTTAAATAAAGAACATAAGTGTGATAAATATAGCAGGTGTTCTCCCGGATGTCCTTCTCCTGTATAACGATTAGCCAAGACATAATCAACAATACTAGATGGTATTTTATAGGGCACAATTTCAGTAGGGGTAGGAGTGACCACCACAGTCGTGGGGCGGCTCCTTACCAGCAACGAACCAACAGCAGAAGAGTCCATAAGGACTGAAAGTAACAACAGAAAATAAAAGTTCCCTTACCGGCTTCACTTACCAATAGCGCTACACTCCCCGGCAACGGCGCCAGAAAAGCTCGTTGATGGCGGAGAAGTTAATAGGTTTAGTTGGGTTGCCTTCCCTGTTAACCACGCCAATAAACGATTCTTGATAACCCACAAGTCTAGGGGATCAATTGTAGCTTTTCGATAAATAAGAGTATCGATCCCACGAGGAGCAGAAGGTGTTGATAAGTGACACTGGATAAGGAAAGGGCTGCAAACACTCAAAGGTAAATATTTAGGGGTTTTTGGTTTAAGAAACAAAAAATTAAAAGATAGGCAAAGTAAACAGGGTAACTGAGGAGTAGCAAGTGGCCCAATCCTTTAACAAGGATAAGCCTAGGAGCTAAACTTATAAAAGCTAAAGCGTTCTCGAGAAAACACGGGAGAGATAGTCAAGTCACTTTCACCATACTCCGCCAAGTAATATGTATCGTGTTGATAAGTGTCGGTGGGTGGATCAATGCTAGTACACCTTCTAGACGAAGATAAGTGTACTCTTATGATTACACACCTTGCAAGCATCCGCAAATACAAGGTAGTAATTAAGGCATAAGCCTAACCACAACATTACGATCAAGGATCCATAACTCCCTTGTGTGAAAGTCTGCGAACTGGGGTTCAGGTTTCTGTCACTCCGACAACCCACCATAAGCATACTTTGTGCACAATGTATTCCTCTAGGCCCATGAAAGGTGAAGTGTTATGTGTTCGACTCACATAACACCACTAGAGAAATAACAACACAACTTAAGTATCAAACAACACATAATACTTCAACATCATATGACTACTAACAACTAGACTTCTCCCATGTTCTCAAGAACTAAAGTAACTACTCACAAGACATAAAAGAGATCATGATCAGAGGTGATAGATGGGTGATAAACAATCTGGACACAATGATATTTCTCCAACAAAACTCAATAGGATTCACCATAAAGTAGTAATCAACACCAAAAGAGTAGAGAGGATAGATAGTACGGATTAAAACACAAGTTGCAATTGTGAGATGAGACGGGATGGAGATGGAGATGGTGCTGATGTTGGGGATGACGTTGATGATGATCTCGATGATGCCCGTGACGATGATGATGATGATGATGATGATGATGCCGACGATCTCCCCTTCCGGGAGGTGATCTCCCCGGCGGAATCTGCCCGCCGGAGATGGCTTTTCTCCTCTGTAGGTTTCTGCCCCGTGGCGGCGGCGAAACACGGAAACGACTCTTGTTTAGGGGTTTCCTCCCCAGGGGGCTTATATAGGCGAAAGGGGGCACCGAGGGGGGCCACCAGGCACCCAGGAGGGTGCCTGGCGCGGCCAGGAGGGGGCCGCGCCAGGCACCCTTCTGGCTGCCTGGTGGGTCCCCTCTTCTCCTCCTTCGGTGATCCCCAATCAATCTTCATAAAAATGCTCACCGTAAAATGTCATCACATTTGGACTTGATCTGATTCAGCAACTTGGTATCCACTTTTTACCGCTGAATTCTGGTTCTGCTGCTTCGGCACCGGAAAGTTGTAAACTGTGTAAAATAAGCCAAAACAACATAAGAACAATACTTTTAAAGTGGAATATATCAATGAATAGGGTAAAATCACAATATAAAATAGTGATGCTTTTTGGACGTATCATCTTCCTTGTCAACATAACACTTCAAGCATAATAACACAATGGTTTTGCCTATGTCGCTACTTTGAGAAAAACATGCTTGTTGTTATGACCAAAGCTATACTTGCCAAGATTAAATAAAGTTTTCGAAGCCATACCTGATATAAGGTCAATACTCCTCATAAGAATCAGCTCATAATGTCGATTGCGTGAAGAGAATACCAAGTGCAGCGAAGAAACCAATAGACTTCTCATTAATATTCCTTCATAGACGACTCCACACTCACGGGTACAAAGCTCTCCACAAAAGGAGTGATAGACCTCAAAGCAACACCTATTTCATAAAGTGACTTCCCTAGACATGATATGACTCTACTTGACTCCTAAAGACAAAGATAAAGATAAAGATACCGGGCACTCCCCCAAGCTTGGAACAAGCTAAGGGGGTGCCATTACCCGAAGGAATTTAACCCTCAATCTTCTTGTTGATGGGGTGAACATGTTTTCCCTGGAGAAGCGTTTCCACGGTAAAGGTTCTCCGGTCTCGAAGGACATCTTGGTCTCCGGGATCCTGCACTCAGTATCCAAACCCATGCGTGAGAACTTGAGTTCATACTCACAGTTCTGGTTCTGAAGATCATAGATCTACCCCTGGACTTCAATTGCATTTTCTTCAAGTTCAGTCACGCTTGACCAAGTCTCCCTTAGCTCTTCCAAGTAGAGACTCTTTAGCTCTTTGATGATGTCGAAGTTGGCTTCAACACCACGCTCCACCATGTTCGTGAACTTGAAAACTTTATGTTCCGTCTCCTTCAGCCGATCTTCGGTGCTCCCCTCTTTGACTGATCCCTCCAGATCTTCCTTGCGGAGGACACCGTCCTCCACATGAAGGACCTGGGGGTGCTTCTTCACCTCTGCGAGATAAGGGTTGATGACGTTGACGACGAACTTGTCCTTGGGGGAACTTGGAGAAGCCATGGCACCTAGATCTGCTGAAAGTTTTCCTGGCAGAAACAAACCGACAAAGAAAACACACGAAATCGCGAGATACGGTGCCGGGACGATCCGGGCAAATATATAATAAAAATTTCTGCAACAGAAGGAAGCTTTCCAGCCAAGGTGGAGTCGGAGGCGGAGTCCAGGGCAACCAGGAGGGTGCTGATGACGGCTTCTCGCCCTTCGTTGGTGAGCCCCAAGTGGAAGGCGTGATGTAGCACAGCAGCAAATTTCCCTCGGTAAAGATACCAAGGTTTGTCTCCAGTAGGACTCCAGAGATGATAAGTAGGTGTCAGCGGCGCAACTGACGTGGACCTGCACACAGACACAGATAACTTTGCTCCCAACGAAGTTCAGAGAGGTTGTCAATCTCTCCGGTCTTGTTGTTCACAAATGATAAAATGCAAGGGGATAATGATAGCAACTTGAAAGTAAATGCAGAAAAGTAAATATAGCTTGGAAACAATAATGAGGATACGGACCGGGATACGTGATGTTCGCTAGTGATGTCTCTCTCCCAAAAGACGATAAAAATGCTATGCGAGGTAAACAAATTACAGAAAGGCAATTGACAAGATTATGAACGCACCGCAATGCTAACTATGCTCCAAAAGAAAGGAAGAGGTTCAAAAGCACGGGCAGTACGCCAAAGTAAGTAGACCGAAATCCATCTGCATCTACTACTAATCATCCACCTTGAGATATCTATCCAGAACATCTCGCTGGTATTAAGTTGCGAGCCCCACCCAAAGTGTAAACCCAAAGCAACAGACAACTGCATTAAAAAGAACTTTGCGTAAAGTAAACAATCCTTGTAACCGCGGTTACAAGCACCGTTGTTTTCCCCCTCGTGGCAATTACACATCCCCTAGACTCATGTTTCTGTCACTCAAGCATGTCATTGGGGAGGCATGAACCCACAATCTAGCACAACGCTCCCTCTTGGAGTCACTACCGACTACTTGGTCAAAGCAATAAACAGCAACGGAAAGCATGCAAGAATTACTTAGGAACAAAAAATATAAGAGATAAAAACCAAATATATTACTCTATCACAATCTAAACATAATCTCATAATCCATCAGATCCGATCAAACTCAACATAGCAATAGCAGAAATATTACAAAGGTGCCTCGATCATGTAGGGAAGCTCACGAGGTCTAAACAATGAAGATCAAAGAGGGAGGAGAACATCACATAGCTACTGATCACGGACCCATGGTCCAAGGAAAACTACTCATGGGACATCCGGGGAGCATCCATGGTGGAGAGGAGACTTCCGGAGGTCAATCCTCCCTCCGGCAGGGTGCCGGGAAGAGGTCTTCTGGTGCTCCCGATCATGGAAGCGCGGCGGCGGCGGAACAGAGGCGAGTTCGCGGAATAGGGTTCTCGTCCTGGAGTTTTCCCGTGACGGGGGATAAATAGGCGAAGGGGGGCAGCCAGAGGTGGACCATGGGCCCCAAGCGCCCCCCTGGCGCAGCCAGGGGTGGGGCCGCGCCGGGTGGCTTCCTGGGCCCCCCTGGCCCCCCTCTGGCCCCTCCCAGGCTTTTATCTAAGCTTCCGTCACGCTGATTTTTTATCTGAATTTTCCTGAATTTTTCTGGCACTTTTTATATGGGGGAAAACTGAAATAGAAAAACAGCAGAAAACAGGAACTGGCACTGGGGTGCAATGAGTTAATAGGTTAGTCCAAATATGATCAAAAATGTATGAAAGTGTATCTAGATCATAGCAATATCACACAAAACATGCATGGAGCAAGCAGAAATTATCGATACGTTTTGGACGTATCAACATCCCCAAGCTTAATTCCTGCTCGTCCTCGAGTAGGTAAATGATAATAAGCATAATTTCTGTGGTGACATGCTAGCAACCATAAAAGAACTTTGAAAAGTAAAGCAATCAAGGTTAGAGATTCAATTCAAGTCATAACATGCAAGAGTCTATATTAGCATTGAAACAAGTAACAAAAGAACAAAAGGTGCAAGAGCTCTTGCTGTCCGTGACTCGAATGTCTCCAAATGGTGTTTGCGTGCAAGAAAGGGGATAGGGAATACGAGAGAAAAAAGTATTTTTGTTGAGAACTCAATCTACTAAAGTTTCACACTTGGTCTTCTTTGGAATCTTATCTTGACTCGTCCCCAGACCACTAGCCAGGTACAAGTCAATATGATCCACTCCTTTTCGATATTTCGAGCACTCATGCAATGGATGAGCGTAAGCACGAGAGTTGACACTTAGGATGGCAAAGAGAGAAATATGGTGGAGGAGGAAGACAAAAAGGATGAGAAAGGCTCACATCAATGAGGACAATCATAGGCAAGAGATGCCAAATGATAGATATGATGTGAGGAGTAGGGATTGCCATGCAATGGATGCACATACGAGCTAAGAAGCTCTCCAAACTATATGCATGAAGATCATCTCTATGGAGTACAAGGATATAAAGGGAGTACTAGTGTGGATCTCTCAAAAGGAATAGTAGTGTTGCCCCTTTCTCTGTTTTTATTTCTTTTTCTCTTTTTTCTATTTTTTTATTTTTTGTGGCCTCAATGGCTCTTTCTATTTAACTCTCATTTGTCCTCTTTGGGATCTTTTATTGTGTCCACTTTGGGATCTTTTCCTCACTTAAGGGCAACACTCTATTTTACAAGAAGGTATAGGAGATCTTTCACACATTACAAGGTACTCAAAACATAAAGAAGATGTAGCTATCATGATGTATGCAAATGTATGCCTCTGCCAGTGTAGCAGGAACATGTATGACATGAAGATCAAGTCATGAAGAGGTGGAAGTTGCATGGCAATGTAACTCGGATAGGCTATGGAAATGCCTTGATAGGTAGGTATGGTGGATGTTTTGAGGAAGGATAAAGGGAGGCTCATGATGACAGAGCGTATCATGCCAATGGTTTGGATGTACCGGCAAAGGTGGACACCAACTCTCGGAGTGATAAGAAGGCAATGCACGGCACGGGAAAGGCTAGCAAAATATGGGAAGGTGGAAGTGTCAACTCTCAATACTTACATTAGTCCGAAAAATTCATGCACTTATTATCGGTAACTCTCAATCTAATGAGGAGGTTAACAAAGAGACAAGTACCCCGAGGAGGAGTGTATGGGGGTTTGGTTATCCTTGCGCATCCTCGACTCATGGTACGTGAGTGTTCTCTGATATGCGACTCCTCAGAAGAGTAGTGATCTATCTAGTAGCTAGAGTTCTCAACTAGTTTTGTAGGTTTTGAAAATAAACACGGATTGCCCAAAATACGACACCTATCACTAATAGGCAAGAGCTCTTGACACCAAAAGTCCAAACATTACTCACAACAATGCCTCAAAACTATCGCAAGCTACTACTAAAATTAAATAGCAACCTCAACTACCTACTTTCAAGACAAAACACAACTCAGTGCAACAACCAACTCTCTTAACAAGATAAACATGAAAACTAAAAAGAGTTGCAGCAACAAACTAAACAAAAGCCAAAGCTCTTTCTAAAGACAAACTAAGACTAAAACTAAACATGGCAGTAGCTATGAAAAGATAAAGAACACACAACAGCAAAAAGATAGGCATGAAGAATCCTATGATGTGTTCTAGATTTTGAAAGTGGAGCGTGTTTCTCTCCCACACAAAGTAAGAAGGGATCTAACTTTTTATGAACAGCAAGGAAAGCTAAAGAAAACTAAAAACAAAATCTAAGAGCGAGACGCTCCAAGCATAGCACATAACACATGAAGTGATAAAAATATAGTGAGACGAAGGACGAACTGATGATTTGTTGATGGAGAAGGGGATGCACGGGAGCATCCCCAAGATTGGACGCTTGAGTCTCCTTGAATATTTATTGGGGATGCATGGGGGCATCCCCAAGCTTGAGCGCTTGACACTCCTGGATCTTCTTTCATCATCTTCCATCGCACATTTGAAAACTCCCTTCATACATAACTCATCATAAGCTGATTAGAGAGGTTAGTACCCTTAATAAATAATTTTTCTCCACTGGATATAAAGATATTATTGAAGAGCTACTGTTTCTGAAGAGTGCCAAAAAGTTTTTGCAAAGAAAAAGCAAGCTTAAGGTTTGCAAAAGTTAGGAGAGACAAAACGTGGCAGAATCTGTGAAAAACAGAACAGCAGATAGTAAATAATTTTTTAGGGGCACTTCTGCAACTCAAATAAAAAAACTCAGAACATACGGAAGTTTCGTAATTGTATAGAGCATACTGTGTAAAAATTTCAGCTTAAAAAGATGAACTTGGATTTTTCTGGAATTTTTCTGGTCACGAGGACAGAATATGTTTTCTGGACAGCATGTCACAACTTTTACTTCACTTGTCGTAAGAGGCTATAACTTGGCACAAAGCTGAAAAATAAAGATACAATGATGTTGCTACAGTAGTAACAATAATCAAGACACAAAAAAAGCAAAAATAAAAACCTAAATTCGTTGCGGGCTGCCTCCCGAAAGCGCTTCTTTAAAGCCATTAGCTAGGCTTAAACATTATGAAAGATGCTCACAAGAATAAGAATTTTGAAGCCAAAGAGAGCATCAAGAAGTAAATATGAAACACATTTAAGCCTAACCCATTTCCAATGCATGGGCATCTTGTATGAAAATAAATCAAAGAATCACAAAGAAACCAACATAGGAAGGTGGAACAAGAACATCCTCAAAACTTTCAACATAAAGAGAGGAGTTTTAGTAATATGGAAGTTTCTACAACCAAACTTTCCTCTCTCAAAGTAATTTTCAGTAGCATCATGAACAACATCAAGAATATAACTATCACATAAATCATGTTGTTCATGACCTACAAGCACACGTGTATTGTTTTCAACACGGTTTTTAGGATGATAAGATAGATGCAACCCATCACATTGAGCCTTGATAAGAGCATAGTTCTCCGGAATATGAATTGGAGATTTCAAAAGGATAATAGGACAATCAAGTGTGGGTGCAATAGAAACAATTTCATGCTTAACATGAGGAGCTATAGCAAGTTCATCTCCGTAAGCATCATCCATAGTGGCATCACGGCCATAAGCATAGAAGGCGTCAACTTCATCAAAAAGGGATATTTCAAAAGAATCCATAGGATCATAACACTCATATAAGGTAAGAGTAAAAGAGTTACTCTCATTAGAAGGTAGACATGGATGGCTCCATTCTTCCTCCTCTTGTTCGTCACTCTCCTCCTCTTTTTCATCCAAGGAGCTTTCAGGTTCAGTAATTTCTTCTTCCATAGAGTCCTGCAAAACATTAGTCTCTTCCTTTGGAGGAGAGATTCTCTCAAGATGATCAGTAATATAATAATTTGCATCATAATTTTACAAACAATAGTTAAGTATAGCAAGACTCTCAGATTTGTAAGGGGCGTCATCAATATTTTCAAGAAAAGAAGTAATTTCATAGGCACCCTTAAAAGAAACAAATTCTTCTATTTTTTCTGCATCATAAAAATCATAATTTCCCTTAGCATAAGAAGCTAAGGTTTCATCCTCATTGTACTCACATTGGAAAGCAAGGTGTTTGTGCCTCATAAAGCAACAAGATTCATCCCTACAGAAAGATATATTATATATTGAGCACAAGTTTTTAGCATACTCATACGATTGATGTATGAGTCTCCATAAGTGTATCCCTTTTTGAGACAAGCGGTATTCCTTGTAATATTCTTGTTTATCCTCGGTGAATCCTCCATGCCAATAAGATCTAGTTTCAAAGAAGTTAGACATTGATTGGCAAGTAAGGAACTAGACATACTATATATATATTTTTTTTTTTTTTTGATAAAGGACACAAAGATAAAAACTGAAGGGTAAACTGACAAGACTAAAAAACAAAGGTAAAGGGTAGTGTACAACTCCCCTATCTTAGCACTTGGAGTCCCCGGCAACGGCGCCAGAAATTGCTCTTGATGACGGCTTCTCGCCCTTCGTTGGTGAGCCCCAAGTGGATGGCGTGATGTAGCACAGCAACAAATTTCCCTTGGTAAAGATACCAAGGTTTGTCTCCAGTAGGACTCCAGAGATGATAAGTAGGTGTCAGCGGCGCAACTGACGTGGACCTGCACACAGACACAGATAACTTTGCTCCCAACGAAGTTCAGAGAGGTTGTCAATCTCTCCGGTCTTGTTGTTCACAAATGATAAAATGCAAGGGGATAATGATAGCAACTTGAAAGTAAATGCAGAAAAGTAAATATAGCTTGGAAACAATAATGAGGATACGGACCGGGATACGTGATGTTCGCTAGTGATGTCTCTCTCCCAAAAGACGATAAAAATGCTATGCGAGGTAAAAAATTTACAGAAAGGCAATTGACAAGATTATGAATGCACCGCAATGCTAACTATCCTACAAAAGAAAGGAAGAGGTTCAAAAGCACGAGCAGTATGCCAAAGTAAGTAGACCGAAATCCATCTGCATCTACTACTAATCATCCACCTTGAGATATCTATCCAGAACATCTCGCTGGTATTAAGTTGCGAGCCCCACCCAAAGTGTAAACCCAAAGCAACAGACAACTGCATTAAAAAGAACTTTGCGTAAAGTAAACAATCCTTGTAACCGCGGTTACAAGCACCGTTGTTTTCCCCCTCGTGGAAACAGCACATCCCCTAGACTCATGTTTCTGTCACTCAAGCATGTCATCGGGGAGGCATGAACCCACAATCTAGCACAACGCTCCCTCTTGGAGTCACTACCTACTACTTGGCCAAAGCAATAAACAGCAACGGAAAGCGTGCAAGAATTACTTAGGAACAAAAAATATAAGAGATAAAAACCAAATATATTACTCTATCACAATCTGAACATAATCTCATAATCCATCAGATCCGATCAAACTCAACATAGCAATAGCAGAAATATTACAAAGGTGCCTCGATCATGTAGGGCAGCTCACGAGGTCTAAACAATGAAGATCAAAGAGGGGTGGAGAACATCACATAGCTACTGATCACGGACCCATGGTCCAAGGAAAACTACTCACGGGACATCCGGGGAGCATCCATGGTGGAGAGGAGACTTCCGGAGGTCAATCCTCCCTCCGGCAGGGTGCCGGGAAGAGATCTTGGAAGCGCGGCGGCGGCGGAACAGAGGCGAGTTTGCGGAATAGGGTTCTCGTCCTGGAGTTTTCCCGTGACGGGGGATAAATAGGCGAAGGGGGGCAGCCAGAGGTGGACCAGGGTCCCCAGGCGCCCCCTAGCGCGGCCAGGGGTGGGGCCGCGCCGGGTGGCCGCCTGGGCCCCCCTGCCCCCCTCTGGCCCCTCCCGGGTTTTTCTTGAAGCTTCCGTCACGCTGATTTTTTATCTGAATTTTCCCGAATTTTTCTGGCAATTTTTATATGGGGAAAAACTAAAATAGAAAAACAGCAGAAAACAGGAACTGGCACTGGGGTGCACTGAGTTAATAGGTTAGTCCAAATATGATAAAAAAAATGTATGAAAGTGTATCTAGATCATAGCAATATCACACAAAACATGCATGGAGCAAGCAGACATTATCGATACGTTTTGGACGTATCAGGTGCCCGGCGCGGCCAGGAGGGGGTCCGCGCCAGGGGGCCTCCTGGCCTCCCTGGAGCTCCTCTCCGGCTCCACTCGGGCTTGGAATTTTCCTAATTTTGAAAAAACTCTAAAAATTTAACTTTTATTGACGTTCGCGGTTTTTTCTTACCATAATTCATACCTTTTCTAATTTTGCTCCTGCCGGAGTCTGAAACTGGGCTGCAACATGTTCTTCATGAGTACTTTTATATATCATGTTTGCATCCACATTGATTGGATCACCTGCCATATAATGTTTGAGTCTTTGTCCATTCACAACTTGAGGTTTGGTGCCTTCGAAATTATTGATCTTGATAGCACCGGACCGATATACTTCTTGGATATGAAAAGGTCCTTCCCATCTGGAAAGTAGTTTACCTGGAGAAAACCTGAAACGAGATCTAAACAACAAAAATTTATCACCAACATTAAATTCACGTTTCAGAATTCTTTTATCGTGCCACTTTTGTACCTTTTCCTTGAACATTTTAGCGCTCTCGTAAGCTTCACTTCTCCACTCATCTAGAGAAGTCAAGTTCATGAGACACTTTTCACCAGCTAACTTTGGGTCAGCATTCAGCTCTCTGACAGCCTAGAAAGCTTTATTCTCTAACTCTAATGTTAAATGGCAAGCCTTGCCATAGACCATCTTATACGGAGACATGCCCATAGGGTTTTTGTAAGCAGTTCTATACGCCCACAAAGCATCTCCTAACTTCTTTGACCAGTCCTTTCTAGAACTGTTTACTGTTTTCTGCAAGATCAACTTGATCTCCCTATTGGTGAGCTCAACTTGCCCACTAGTTTGAGGGTGGTACGGTGATGCAATCCTATGATTGACATTGTACTTGGCTAGAGCTTTCCTAAAAGCTCCATGCATGAAGTGTGACCCTCCATCTGTCATGAGGTACCTTGGTACTCCAAACCTAGGAAAATTACATCTTTGAGCATTTTCAAAGATGTCTTGTGATCATCACTCTCAGTGGGGATTGCTTCAACCCACTTGGTTACATAATCAACAGAAACTAAGATGTGTGTGTACTTGTGTGAAGGAGGAAAAGGACCCATAAAATCAAAACCCCAGCAATCGAAAGCTTCGATCACTAGTGAGTAATTCATAGGCATCTCATTTCTCCTGCTAATGTTACCAAGTGTCTGACACTTATCACAAGATAGAACGTACCTTCAGGCGTCCTTAAAGAGAGTAGGCCAATAAAAACCTGATTGTAAAACTTTATGTGCGGTCCTTTCACCGGCATGCTGTCCTCCATAGGGACTATCGTGACCTTGTCGAAGAATGTCCTGCTGCTCGTGCTCTGGTATACACCTTCTTACGATCCCGTCCACACCTTCTTTATAAAGATGTGGATCATCCCAAAAGTAGTGCCTCAAATCTGTGAAGAATTTCTTCCTCTGCTGAAATGTGAAACCTGGAGGCAAAAACTTTGCAACGATAAAATTAGCATAATCTGCAAACCAAGGGTCGGAATGAGATTGTACTTTTACAACAGCAAGTTGTTCATCTGGGAAACTATCGTTGACTGGAATAGGATCGTGCGGGATATCTTCCATCCTTGAAAGATTATCCGCCACCGGATTGTCTTCTCCTTTTCTATCGACAATCTGCAAATCAAATTCTCGAAGAAGGAGTACCCACCTAATGAGTCTTGGTTTGGCATCCTTTTTCTGCATAAGATACTTAATGGCAGCATGGTCAGTATGAATAATAACTTGAGAATCAACAATATACTACCTAAACTTATCACAAGAAAACACCACTGCCAAGAATTCCTTCTCGGTAGTAGCATAATTCTTTTGAGCACTATCAAGTGTTTTGCTGGCATAGTGGATGACATTCAACTTCTTGTCAACCCTTTGTCCGAAAACAGCTCCAACAGAAAAATCACTAGCATCACACATAATTTCAAAGGGCAAATTATAGTCAGGTGGTTGTACTATAGGAGCGGTTATCAAGGCTTTCTTAAGAACTTCTAAAGCTTCCTTACAATCTTCATCAAATACAAAAGGATCATCCTTCTGGAGAAGATTGGTAAGGGGTCTCGAGGTCTTAGAATAGTCCTTGATAAATCTTCTATAGAAACCAGCATGGCCTAGAAAACTACGAATACCTTTGATGTCCCTTGGATAGGGCATCCTTTCAATAGCTTCAATTTTTGCCTTGTCCACTTCAATTACCCTTTCGGAAATCTTTTGTCCAATAACTATCCCTTCGTTAACCATGAAATGGCACTTCTCCCAATTTGGCACCAAATTTGTTTCTTCACATCTCTGAAAAACTTTATTAAGATTGTGGAGACAGTGGTCAAAGGAGTTTCCATAGACGGAAAAGTCATCCATGAAAAATTCTACAATCTCCTCACAGAAACCATGAAATATTGCAGACATACACCTCTGAAAAGTAGCAGGTGCATTACACAAACCGAAAGGCATACGCCTATAAGCATAAATACCGTAAGGACACGTGAAAGTGGTCTTCTCTTGATCCGCGGTGTTGACGTGAATCTAGGAGAAGCCAGAGTACCCATCAAGATAGCAGAATTGGGTGTTTTTAGACAACCGCTCGAGCATCTGATCAATAAATGGCAAATGATAGTGGTCCTTCCGGGTGGCCTTGTTTAACTTCCTGAAATCAATACACATTCTATATCCAATAATAGTCCTCTGAGGTATTAGTTCATTTTTATCATTAGGAACAACAGTCATACCTCCTTTCTTAGGAACACAATGAACGGGACTTACCCACTTACTATCAGCTATATGATAGATGATACCTGCGGCTAGAAGTTTGAGAACCTTCGTCCTAACCACGTCCTTCATCTTTGGGTTCAACCGTCGTTGATGATCAACAACCGGTTTAGCATCGGGCTCGAGATTGATAGTATGTTGGCAAATGGATGGACTAATACCCTTGAGATCATCAAGAGTATAGCCAATAGCACCTCGGTGTCTGCGGAGTGTCTGCAATAATCGCTCTTCTTCATACCCTGAAAGATTAGAATTGATAATAACAGGATATACTTTCTTTTTATCTAAATAAGCATACTTGAGCGTATCGGGTAATGGTTTTAGGTCGAACACCGGGTCTTCTTTCGGTTGCGAGAGGATTCCTAAAGGTTCAACCGGGAGGTTGTGCTTCAGCATGGGAGTTTGTCTTAAAAATATGTCTTCTAGTTCATCCCTCTCCTTCATATGTATATCATTCTCGTGGTCTTCCATAAGTTGCTGTAAAGTGTCATTAGGAGGAATAGCAATGGAAGCAATTTCTTCAATAATTTTGTCATTACTTGACAGGTCAGGACCACGAGGCTGCTTAGAAAACTTAGAAAAATTAAATTCATACGGCTCACCGTTGAATTCAACAGAAACTTTACCTTTCTTGCAATCTATTATAGCTCCGCAAGTGCTGAGGAAGGGCCTACCAAAGAAAATAGGGCAAAAACTATGTTGCACTGAACCAAGTACAAGAAAGTCTATAGGGTATTTTACCTTCCCGCAGAGTACTTCAACATCTCTTACAATCCCAACTGGAGAGACTGTTTTTTTTTTTGCAAGATGGATAGTTACATCTATGTCCTCGATCTCACACGGCTGAATCTCGTGCATGATCTCTTGATAAAGTGTGAAGGGAATAGCGCTGACGCTAGATCCCAAATCAAATAGCCCATAGTAATTATGATCTCCTATTTTGACAGATACAACTGGTGTACCTGAAATTGGGCCTTTGTTCCTGGCTGTGACAATGTTAGTGGCAACAACACAAAAACTAATAGTGGATTCTTCGATATCACTGGTTACCAAATCCTTGACCATTGCAACTTGAGGCTGGACCTTGATCATGTCCTCAAGTTCGTCAGTGGTCCTTCTATTCTTGTTTAGAATTCCTGTAACAAAAGAGTGCTCCTTTATCCTGGAGGGATAAGGAGGCTGTTCATACACAACTGCAGGTAAAACAGGATCAGTAACATTAATCTCAATTGGTGACTCCTTAAAAGGTTTATGATGTTGACTCTCCTTCTTCCTGGAAGAATCAATATGAGAAGCAAAGTCCTTGCAAAAGTCAACCATTAGCTGGGAATCAAGACCAATTTTAGAGAAAAAGGTATTAAAGTAATCAGTCTTCACATAACTCTCAATGTAGTCATGCTCATAGTTTATAGCGGGTTCAATACCTTTATCAATTTCCCAGTCTTCAGTGTTCTTCTGGATCCTTTCTATAAGATCCCATTTTTATTCCATACTTCTGGCCTGGAATACCAACAAACGATTCTTGTTGGGTTGCCTTCCCTGGAGGTATTAAAGCTCGTTGATGGCGGAGAAGTTAATAGGTTTAGTTGGGTTGCCTTCCCTGTTAACCGTGCCAATAAACGATTCTTGATAACCCACAAGTCTACGGGATCAATTGTAGCTTTTCGATAAATAAGAGTATCGATCCCACGAGGAGCAGAAGGTGTTGATAAGTGACACTGGATAAGGAAAGGGCTGCAAACACTCAAAGGTAAATATTTAGAGGTTCTTGGTTTAAGCAACAGAAAAGTAAAAGATAGGCAAAGTAAACAGGTGAACTGAGGAGTAGCAAGTGGCCCAATCCTTTCACAAGGATAAGCCTAGGAACTAAACTTATAAAAGCTAAAGCGTTCTCGAGAAAACACGGGAGAGATAGTCAAGTCACTTTCACCATACTCCGCCAAGTAATATGTATCGTGTTGATAAGTGTCGGTGGGTGGATCAGTGCTATTACACCTTCTAGACTAATATAAGTGTACTCTTATGATTACACTTCTTGCAAGCATCCGCAAATAAAAGGTAGTAATTAAGGCATAAGCCTAACCTTGTGCGAAAGTCTGCGAACTGGGGTTCAGGTTTCTGTCACTCCGGCAACCCACCATAAGCATCCTTTGTGCACAATGTATTCCTCTAGGCCCATGAAAGGTGAAGTGTTATGTGTTCGACTCACATAACACAACTAGAGAAATAACAACACAACTTAAGTATCAAACAACACATAATACTTCAACATCATATGACTACTAACAACTAGACTTCTCCCATGTTCTCAAGAACTAAAGTAACTAGTCACAAGACATAAAAGAGATCATGATCAAAGGTGATAGATGGGTGATAAACAATTTGGACACAATGATATTTCTCCAAAAAAACTCAATAGCATTCACCACAAAGTAGTAATCAACACCAACAGAGTAGAGAGGATAGATAGTACGGATTACAACACAAGTTGCAATTGTGAGATGAGATGGGATGGAGACTGAGATGGTGCTGATGTTGGGGATGATGTTGATGATGATCTCGATGATGCCCGTGACGATGATGATGATGGCGACGATCTCCCCTTCCGGGAGGTGATTTCCCCGGCGGAATCTGCCCGCTGGAGATGGCTTTTATCCTCTGTAGGTTTCCGCCCCGTGGCGGCGGTGAAACACGGAAACGACTCTTCTTTAGGGGTTTCCTCCCCAGGGGGCTTATATAGGCGAAAGGGGGCACCGAGGGGGCCACCAGGCACCCAAGAGGGTACCTGGCGCGGCCAGGAGGGGGGCCGCGCCAGCCACCCTTCTGGCTGCCTGGTGGGTCCCCTCACCTCCTCCTACGGTGATCACCGGTCAATCTTCATAAAAATGCTCCCCATAAAATTTCATCGCATTTGGAGTTTGGACTTGATCTGATTCAGCAACTTGGTATCCACTTTTTACCGCTGAATTCTGGTTCTGCTGCTTCGGCACCGGAAAGTTGTAAACTGTGTAAAATAAGCCAAAACAACATAAGAACAATACTTTAAAGTGGAATATATCAATGAATAGGGTGAAATCACAATATAAAATAGTTATGCTTTTTGGACGTATCAGCTACTGAGGAAGAAATTGCTGCAAGACAAGCGGAGATGGAGCGCTCCGTGAGGAAAGAAGTCAAGATTGTCACCGCTCAGCAACAGGGGGGTCCATCAACAAAAAGAGGAAGTTCAAGCAACCCCATCACGGTGGGGTTTGTCCAATCCCAATATGATCTTTCTCTTAACCTTTCAGGAACAGTTCCCCCACTTGAAGATCCACCTATGACTTCCACGATCTCTGAAGCTTACCGCATCACCAATCAGCTTTGCAAAGATTTCCTTGTACTGAAAGTGCAAGTTGAAATCCTAGAAGCTGAAAACCAAACCCTTCGACGTATAATCAGATATCTGAAGAACCAAAAGAATGAGGAGTGAAATCTCCTTGGGTAATGGCATCCCCTTAGCTTGTCCCAAGCTTGGGGGAGTGCTCGGTATCTTTATCTTTATCTTTGTCTTTTAGAGTCAAGTAGAGTCGTATCATGTCTAGGGAAGTTATCTTATAAAATAGGTGTTTGCATTGAGGTCTATCACTCCTTTTTGGAGAGTTATGTATCCGTGAGTGTGGAGTCGTCTATGATGGAATATTAATGAGAAGTCTATTGATTCCTTCGCTGCACTCGGTATTCTCTTCACGCAATCGGCCTTATGATGATTCTTATGGGGAGTATTGACCTTATATCAGGTATGGCTTTGAAAACTTTATTTAATCTTGGCAAACATAGCTTTGGTCATAACAACAAGCATGATTTTCTCAAAGTAGCGACATAGCCAAAACCTTTATGTTATTATGCTTTAAGTGTTATGTTGACAAGGAAGACAACTTGATGTGCTATGCTTATTTTAATGTTTATGCTTTATATTGATTTGCATCTAAGTCATCATCAATTGTCAGTTCTCTCAAAGCCTTTGCTAGTCAAACCTCTGTACTAAGCGGAATTCTGCTTGTGCATCCATACCCTGAAACCAATATTTTCCATATGAGTCCGCCATACCTTCCTATTCGTGGTATTCCACTAGCACTCCTAAAGTATAGAATTTATGTGTTATCCTTAAATGTTCAAAATCTTCTATTTTGTGCCCCTGTTTTAGCTCATGAGGAAGTAGTAGTTAATTCATGAGCTTCTTAAGTTGGACAAGTTTTATCCCGGGATTGCATGTCTATCTGCAAACCCCTAATACGAGGAGGAATTGGCATGAGTGCGCCCAACTCATAAAATATAATACAACAAACAAACCCTCCTTCACGCTTTGTTCATGAGAAATCAGAAAACTGTGGCAGTGATAAACAAAGGAGATTGCGGGGATGTGATCGTCCCCGTGTGGGAGCCGTTCCTCGAAACTTGTCCAATTTGAGAAGTAATTGAGTTATCTATTATCATTCATTGACAAATCATGCACCTCTCAAAACTTGTTTTCATTCTGTTTGATTTAAGGATAGCACATGAGTTTTCCCTACTTCCCTAGAGCAGGGCCTATCTTTAAGTTTTAGGTTGAGTCAGTCATTCCTACTTCTTTCTATTCTTAAAGAGAGCAGACACTTGATGTGACAAGGATTCATTCATATAAAGCTGCATTAAGATCTGTCATACCGCATCCTTGTTGACATTATCATTTGATAAGTAAGTTGTTTGTTAAGCCTGGCTGAAGCAAACATCTTCCTTTGTGTTAAAATTTTCTCTTCGTGCCTAACAGCATGTTCTTTCAAAAGCTTCAATTGATCTCATCAAAATATAAAAAGAAAGAGCGAAAGTAAAAGCTATTAGGTGTTCTTTGAACAAAGGACATGTTTGCCATGATTTGATGAGTTTCCTTAGCCCTACTCTTGATTATAATTGTCATTACTCTTTCATAAGGGCCCTATGAGTTGAAGATTGTTGTTGAGGATGTTTGAGTTTGGTGAATAAATCATGATGCTTCTTGTCCGTATTCTATTTATCGACACTTCACTCTCTAAACTAGTGGACGGGTTTACCGAGCTCAGTTTTCGCTTGGGGACAAGCGAGGTCTAAGCTTGGGGGAGTTAATACGTCCAAAATGCATCACTATTTTATATCATAATTCATCCTTATTCATTGATATATTTCACATTACGATGATGTTCTTATGTTGTTTTGCTTGTTTTACACAGTTTGCAACTTTCCAGTGCCGAAGCAGCAGACGCAGGATTCAGCGGTAAAAAGTGGACGCTGAGTTGCTGAAGAAGAACACCTCCAAATTACCTGAAAATCTACGGAGGGTGTTTTTGAGAGGATTGACGAAGACACGCAAAAGAGGGACCAGAGGGGGGCCATAGGGTGCCCAGGCGGCCACCTGGCGCGACCCCCACCCTGGAGCCCTGGGACCACCCCAGGCTCCCCCTCTGGCCTATATACTCTTCTTCATCCGGAAACCCTAAAAAGAGGAGTTTTACGGAGTTCCACCGCTGCTCCGTGGTCGAAACTTACAGAGAAGAAAAGGGCTCTCCGGCGGGCAGATTCCGCCGAGGAGATCACCTCCCGGAAGGAGAGATCATCGCCATTGTCATCACCATCGTCACGGGCATCATCGAGATCATCATCGACATCATCCCCAACATCAACACCATCTTCATCTTCATCCAATCTCATCTCACAATTGAAACTTGCGTTGTAACTCGTACTATCTATCCTCTCTACTCTACCGGTGTTGATTACTACTTTGTGGTGAATGCTATTGAGTTTTGTTGGAGAAGTATCATTATGACCAGATTGTATACCACCTATTTATCACCTCTGATCATGATCCCTTTTATGTCTTGTGAGTAGTTACTTTAGTTCTTGAGGACATGGGAGACGTCTTGTTGTTTGTAGTCATATGATGTTGAAGTAATATGTGTTGTTTGATATTTAAGTTGTGTTGTTATTTTCCTAGTGGTGTTGTGTGAGTCGAACACTCAATACTTCGCCTTATTAAGGACCTAGGGGAATACATTGTGTATAAATAATGCTTACGGTGGTTTGCCGGAGTGACAGAAACCTGAACCCCAGTTTGCACACTTTTGCACAAGGGAATAATGGATCCTTGATCGTATTGTTGTGGTTAGGCTTTGCCTTAATTTCTACCGTGTATTTGCGGATGCTTGCAAGTTGTTTAATCATAAGAGTGTACTTATCTTAGTCTAGAAGGTGTGCTAGCATAGATCCACCCACTCAACACTTATCAACACAAAACATGTTATCAATGCGGAATATGGCAAAAGCGCATGACTACCTCTCCATGTGTCCACAAAAACGATTTAGTCTTTACAAGTTCAGTTGCAAGGCTTATCCTTTGCTCAAAAGGATTGGGCCACCTGCTGCTCCTCAGCACCATTCACTTTTCTTGATTTTGTCTTATTGTTGCTTATACCGAAAACCCCTAAAAAGTTATCTTTCGGTACTTGCAATTATTCCTTGCCCAAAATCACTTATCAATACCTTTCGCTCCTCGTTGGGTTCGACACTCTTATCTAAAATGCTGCAATAGATCCCTTAGAATTGTGGGTCATCAAAAGCTGAAGTGGCAGGTGTGGCAATAGGAGTGCAGATAAAGTCTTTGTTGTTGTGAATAGTGAAGTCACACAACTTGGTGTTTTCAGTGGAACCCATAGTAGAAGCAAGTGTGGCAGATTTCTTTTGTAATTTTTGATATAAGACACAAAGATAAAAACTGAAAGGTAAACTAACAAGACTAAAAAGCAAAGATAAAAGATAGTGTGCAACTCCCCTATCTTAGCACTCGGAGTCCCCGGCAAAGGCGCCAGAAATTTTCTTGATACGCGAGAGATGATAATTGCTTCTCGCCCTTTGTTGGTTACCCCAAGTGGAAGGTGAGATGTTGCGTAGCGGCAAGTTTCCCTTGGTGAATATACCAAGGTTGAGATTATCGACCAGTAGGACTCCGTTAATGACAAGTAGGTGGTGAAGCGAGCAACGCGCCGTTTGAGATATTGCTCTCTTAACCTGGACCTACACACATAAACAAATAACTTTGCTCCCAACGAAGTTCAGAGAGGTTCTCAATCTCTCCGGTCTTGTTGTTTACACAGGATCAAACACAAGGGATAATGATAATGATAGAAACTAGAAAGTAAAATCAAGAAAGTAAATGAGCATGTAAACAATGATGAGCATATGGACCGGGGTCCCGTGATGTTCACTAGTGATGGCTCTCTCCCAAAAGATGATAAAACGGCTATGTGAGGTAAACAAATTACAGCTGGGCAATTGACATGAGTATAAACGCACCGCAATGCTAACAATGCTACAAAGAAAGGAAGAGGCTCAAAGCATGGGCAGTACGCCAAAATAAGTAGACCTAAATCCAATTGCATCTACTACTAATCATCCACCTTGAGATATCTATCCAAAACATCTCGCTGGTATTAAGTTGCGAGCCCCACCCAAAGTGTAAACCCAAAGCAACAGACAACTGCATTAAAAAACACTTTGCGTAAAGTAAACAATCATTGCAACCGCGGTTACAAGCACCGTTGTTTTTCCCCCTTGTGTCAAAAGCACATCCCATAGACTCATGTTTCTGGCACTCAACCGTGTCATCGGGGGGAATGAACCCACAATCGAGCATAATGTTCCCTCTTGGAGTTACTACCTACTACTTGCCAAAGCAATAAACAGCAACGGAGAACATGCAAGAATTATTTAGGAACAAAAATATAAAAGATAAGAACCAAATATATTACTCTATCACAATATGAACATAATCTCATAATCCATCAGATCTGCCTCGATCCCACCAAACTCAGCATAGCAACAGCCGAAAGATTAAATATGTGCCTCGATCATGTAGGGCAGCTCACAAGGACTAAACCATGAAGAACAAAGAGGGGAGGAGAACATCACATAGCTACTAATCACGGACCCATGGTCCAAGGAAAATTACTCACGGCATATCCGGTAAGCGTCCATGGTGGAGGGGAAGCTCCCGGAGGTCGATCCTCCCTCCGGTAGGGTGCCGGGAAGAAGTCTGCTGACACTCCCGATCTTGGAAGCGTGGCGGCGATGGAACATAGGCGAAATCACCCTTTTCCGCGATCTCGCCTCTGTTCCGCCGCCGCCGCGCTTCCAAGATCGGGAGCGCCAGCAGACCTCTTTCCTTCACCCTGTCGGACGGAGGATCGACCTCCGGGAGCTTCCCCTCCACCATGGGCGCTTCCTGGATGTGCCGTGGGTAGTTTTCCTTGGACCATGGGTCCCTAATCAGTAGCTATGTGATGTTCTCATCCCCTCTTTGTTCTTCATGGTTTATACCTCATGAGCTTCCTTACATGATAGAGGCCCATATGTAATCTTTTTTCTATTGCTATGCTAAGTTTGATGGGATCTGATGGGTTATGAGATTATGTTCAGATTGTGATAGAGTAATATATTCGGTTCTTATCTTTTATATTTTTGTTCCTAAGTAATTCTTGCATGTTCCCCTGCTGTTGTTTATTGCTTTGGCCAAGTAGTAGGTAGTAACTCAAAGAGGGAACGTTATGCTCGATTGTGTGTTCATGCCCCCCGATGACATGCTTGAGTGACAGAAACATGAGTCTAAGGGATGTCCTGTTGACACAAGGGGGAAAACGGTGCTTGTAATCGCGGTTGCAAGGATTGTTTACTTTACGCAAAGTGCTTTTTAATGCAGTTGTCTGTTGCTTCGGGTTTACACTTTGGGTGGGGCTCGCAAATTAATACCAGCGAGATGTTCTAGATAGATATCTCAAGGTGGATGATTAGTAGCAGATGCAGTTGGATTTCGGTCTACTTATTTTGGCGTACTGCCCATGCTTTTGAGCCTCTTCCTTTCTTTGTAGCATAGTTAGCATTGTGGTGCCTTTAGAATCCTGTCAATTGCCCATCTGTAATTTGTTCACCTCGCATAGCAGTTTTATCGTCTTTTGGGAGAGAGACATCACTAGTGAACATCACGGGACCCCGGTCCATATTCTCATCATTGTTTACACGCTTATTAACTTTTCTGCTTTTACTTTTAGTTGCTATCATTATCATTATCATTATCCCTTGTGATTTGATCCTTTGTAAACAACAAGACCGGAGAGATTGACCACCTCTCTGAACTTCATTGGGAGCAAATTTATTTGGGTCTGTGTGCAGATCAACGTCAGTTGCATCGCTGACACCTACTTATCATCTCCGGAGTCCTACTGGAGACAAACCTTGGTATCTTCATCGAGGGAAACTTGTCGCTGATACGTATCAAACGTATCCATAATTTCTTCTCGCTCCATGTATGTTTTGTGTCATATTGCTATGATCTAGATACATTTCCATAAACTTTTGATCATATTTGGACTAACCTATTATCTCGGTGCACCCCAATGCCAGTTTATGTTTTCTGCTTTTTTTCTATTCCAGTTTTCCCCCATATAAAAACTGCTCCAAAAATCCGGGAAAAATCAGATAAAAATCAGCGTGAAGGAAGCTTCCAGAGCCCCGAAGGAGGGCCAGGGGGCACCACCAGGTGCCCAGGCGGCCACCTGGCGCGACCAAGGGTCTGCCGCGCCAGGGGGGCGTCTGGACTCCTGGTGGGCCCCCTGGCTGCCCCCTTCGCCTATTTAATCTCCGTCACGGGAAACTTCCGAGGAGAGAACCCATTTTTGCGATCTCGCCTCTATTCCTCCGCCGCGGCGCTTCCAAGATCGGGAGCACCATCAGGACCCTTCCCGGCACCCTGCCGAAGGGAGGATCGACCTCCGGGAGCTTCCCCTCCACCATGGACGCTTCCCGGATGTGCCGTGAGTAGTTTGCTTTGGACCATAGGTCCATGATCAGTAGCTATGTGATGTTCTCCATCGTTTAGACCTCGTGAGCTGCCCTGCATGATCGAGGCACATATGTAATCTCTCTGCTTTTTCTATGCTAAGTTTGATGAGATCTGATGGATTATGAGATTATGTTCAGATTGTGATAGATTAATATAATTGGTTCTTATCTTCTGTATTTTTGTTCCAAAGTAATTTTTTCATGTTCTCCGTTGCTGTTTATTGCTTTGGACAAGTAGTAGGTAGTAACTCCAAGAGGGAACATTATGCTCAATTATGGGTACATGCCTCCTGATGACATCTTGAGTGACAGAAACATGAGACTAGGGGATATGCTGTGGCCACAAGGGGGAAAACAACGGTGCTTGTAACCGCGGTTGCAAGGATTGTTTACTTTACGCAAAGTTCTTTTTAATGCAGTTGTGTGTGGCTTTGGGTTTACACTCTGGGTGGGGCTCTCAACTTAATACCAGTGAGATGTTCTGGATAGATATCTCAAGGTGGATGATTAGTAGTAGATGCAGATGGATTTCGGTCTACTTCTTTTGGAGTACTACCCATGCTTTTGAGACTCTTCCTTTCTTTTGTAGCATAGTTAGCATTGCAGTACGTCTATAATCCTGTCAATTGCCCATCTGTAATTTGTTTACCTCGCATAGCAGTTTTATCGTCTTTTGGGAGAGAGACGTCACTAGTGAACATCACGGAACCCCGGTCCATATTCTCATCATTGTTTACAAGCTCATTTATTTTCTCGCATTTACTTTCAGATGCTATCATTATCATTATCCCTCATGTTTTGATCCTTTGTAAACAACAAGACCGGAGAGATTGACAACCTCTCTGAACTTCGTTTGGAGCAAAGTTATTTATGTTGTGTGCAGGTCCAGGTCAAGGAAGCAACGTTTGTCGTAAACGGTGCCATTGTTTCCTTGCCAACCATTTATCATCGTCGGAGTCCTACGAGAGATAAACCCTATCCTCTACATAAGGGAAATTTTCTGCTATCCTACATCTCACCTTCCACTTGGGGTAACCAACGAAGGCCGAGAAACCATTATCATCATCTCGCACATCAAGCAAATTTCTGGCGCCGTTGCCGGGGACTCCGAGTGATAAGATAGGGGAGTTGCCCACTACCTTTTACCTTTAATTTTTAGTCTTGTTAGTTTACCTTTGTGTTTTTATCTTTGAGTCTTATATCAAAAATTACAAAAAAAAATCTGCCACACTTGCTGGTACTATGGGTTCCTCTGAAAACACCAAGTTGTGTGACTTCACTAGTCACAACAACAAAGACTTTATCTGTACTCCTATTTCCACACCTGCCACTTCAGCTACCTCTTATGAAGTTAAACCTGCTTTTCTAAACCTTGTTATGAGAGATCATTTCTCTGGTGTAGGAGATGATGCTGCTTTACACTTGAATAATTTTGTTGAATTATGTGATATGCAAAAGTATAAAGAAGTAGAAGGTGATGTTGTTAAGCTCAAGCTTTTTCCTTTCTCTTTGAGGGACGGAGCTAAAATCTGGTTTCAATCTTTGCCTAGGAATAGCATAGATTCTTGGGATAAGTGCAAAGATGCTTTTATTGGGAAATACTACCCACCTGCTAAAATTATCCAATTGAGGAGTAACATTATGAATTTTAGGAAATTGGATGAAAACATGTTGCCCAATCTTGGGAACGTATGAAATATCTTGTTAAGAAATGCCCTACACATGGTTTGACTACCTTGATGGTTATCCAGACTTTTTATGCAGTCTTGAACTTTACCTCGCGGAACCTGTTAGATTCGGCCGCGGGAGGAACCTTTATGTCAACTACACTTGGTGCTGCCACAAAACTTCTCGATGAGATGATGACCAATTATTCCCAATGGCACACCGAACGCGCTCCAACAGGTAGGAAGGTAAATTATGTCGAGGAAATTACCTCCCTAAATGAAAAAACTTGACTTTATTATGTCTCTACTTACCAAACAACCCTCTATTGATCCTCATGATGTTCCTTTAAATTCTTTGGTTGCTCAGGAACAAGTAGATGTGAACTTCATTGCTAGAAACAACTTTAATAATAATGCTTATAGGGGAAACTTTTCTAGTAATCCTTGACCGTTTCCATTCAATTATGGGAACAACAACACTTACCCTAGCAACAACAACCCCACTCCTGAATTACAAAGCATGTTTAGATACTTTATCACTACTCAAAAAGCCTTCAACAAGAATGTGGAAGAAAAGTTAGATAAATTAGATAATCTTTGTTTGAAGGTAGACAGCTTAGCCCTTTATGTTGAGATGTTAAAAATTAGAACCTCTCCCCTTGAGGAGAGTAAGGCCACTCCTATTAATGCTATCCAACTACAAATTAATGAAAATATTAGGATGATGGCTAAACTTAAAGAAATATGGGCTAGAGAAAAAGAGGAAGAGGATAGAATTAAGAGCCTTCCTACACACCACACAGTTGCCACTATCCAAATTGTTGAGGACACTCAAACTATTAGCACCCAATGCACTCCTGGTCCCATCTGACCTATAAATGGTGATGCTAATACCTCAACCGTAGAAGAAGAAACGCCTATGAACATAGAGGGTTTCAAACAAGTGAGCCTAGATGAAACTATTACCACCTTTGATAGTAGTGATACTGATTTTGATAGTTCCACCCTCTCAGAAGTTATTAGCTTACTACACAAAATGTCTAGAGACCCCCGCACTAGCCCACTCAATCTTGCCTTCACGGAGCATATCACAAATGCTCTCATCAAAGCTAGGGAGGAGAAGCTTAGGATAGAAGCCTACATACCTAGGAATCTAGATGATGGTTGGGACCCTATGATCAAAATCAAATTAAATAACTTCTCTTGCTATGCTTTATGTGACGTTGGAGCTAGTACCTCTGTCATGCCCAAAAGAATGTATGATATGTTTGAATTGAAGCCTTTTGATTCTTGTTCTTTTGGTGTTCGTCTTGTTGATTCTTCCGTAAAGAAACCTTTGGGGAAGATTGATGATGTTCTTATCATTGTCAATGATAACTATGTTCCCGTTGATTTTATTATTATGGATATAGAGTGTGAACCTTTATGTCCAATTATTTTGGGACGTCCTTTTCTTTGCACCGTTGGTGCTATCATTGACATGAAAGAGGGGAATATCAAATTTCAATTCCCACTCAAAAAGGGGATGGAACACTTCCCTAGATAGAAAATCAAGTTACCATTTAAGTCCGTTACACGGGCTAGCTATTCTCTTTCTCTTGATAAAACTTGATTCTTCTTTTGCTTTATGCCTAGCTTAAAGGCGTAAAAGAAAGCGCTTGTTGGGAGGCAACCCAAGATGTTTTTTCTTATGTTTTTAGTGGTCTTAATGATTGTTACTACTGTAGAAACATCATTGTATTTTTATTTTCAAGCTTTGTGCCAAGTTATAGCCTCATATGACAAGGGAAGCGAAAGTTGTGACATGCTGTCCAGAAAACAGATTCTGTTCTCGTGACGGAAAAAATCGGATCAAATCACCAGTTCATATTTTTCAGCTGAATTTTTTACACAGCGTCCTTATACAATCACGGAACTTTCATATGTTCTGAGATTTTTTATTTGAGTTGGTGAAGTTCCCCGAAAAAAATTCTCTACTACCTGTTGTTCTGTTTTTCACAGATTCTGCCACATTTTGTCTCTCCTTATTTTTGCAAACCTTAAGCTTGCTTTTTCTTTGCAAAAACCTTTTGGCAATCTTGAGAAACAGTAGATCTTCAAGAATATCTTTATATCCAGTGGGGAAAATAATTTACTAAGGGTACTAACCTCTCTAATAAGCTTATGATGAGTTATGTATGAAGGGAGTTTTCAAGTGTGCGATGGAAGATGATGAAAGAAGATTCAGGAGTGTCAAGCGCTCAAGCTAGGGGGTGCCCCCATGCATCCCCAATAAATATTCAAGGAGACTCAAGCGTCTAAGCTTGGGGACGCCCCCTTGCATCTCCTTCTCCATCAACAATCATCAGTTTGTCCTTCGTCTCACTATATTTTTCTCACTTCATGCGTTATGTGCTATGCTTGGAGCGTCTCGCTCTTAGGTTTTATTTTTAGTTTTCTTTAGCTTTGCTTGCTGTTCATAACAAGTTAGACCCCATCTTACTTTGTGTGGGAGAGAAACACGCTCCACTTTAAAAATCTAGAACACATAATAGGATTTTTCATGCTTATCTTTTTGTGTTGTGTGTTCTCTATCTTTTCGTAGCTACTACCATGTTTAGTTGTAGTCTTAGTTTGTCTGTAGCAAGAGCCTTGGATTTTGTTTAGTTTGTTGCTGGAACTCTCTTTAGTTTTCATGTTTATCTTGTCAAGAGAGTTGGTTGTTGCACTGAGTTACGTCTTGTCTTAAAAGTAGGTAATTGAGGTTGCTATTTAATTTTAGTAGTAACTTGCAATAGTTTTGAGGTATTGATGTGAGTAATGTTTGAAATTTTGGTGTAAAGAGCTCTAGCCTATTAGTGATAGGTGTCGTATTTTGGAAAATCCGTGTTTATTTTCAAAACCTACAAAACTAGTTGAGAACTCTAGCTACTAGATGGATCGCTAATCTTTGGAGGGGTCGAATATTAGAGTACACTCACGTACCATGAGTCGAGGATGCGCAAGGATAACCAAACGCCCATACACTCCTCCTCGGGGCACTTGTCTCTTTGTGAACCTCCTTATTAGATTGAGAGTTGCCGATAATAAGTTCATGAGTTCTTCGGACTAATGTAAGTATTGAAAGTTGACACTTCCACCTCCTCATATTTGCTAGCCTTTCCTGTGACGTGCATTGCCTCCTTCTCACTCCGAGAGTTGGCATCCACCTTCGCCGGTACATCCAAACCCTTTCCATGATACGCTCTGTCATCATAAACCCCCCTATATCTTTCCTCAAAACAGCCACCATACCTACCTATCAAGGCATTTCCATAGCCTTTCCGAGATATATTGCCATGCAACATCCACCTCTTCATGACTTGATCTTCATGTCATACATGTTCCTGCTACACTGGCAGCGGCATACATTGCATACATCATGATAGCTACATCTTCTTTATGATTTGAGTACCTTGTAAAGTGTGAAAGATCTTCTATACCCTCTTGTAAAATTAGAGTGTTGACCTTGTGAGGAAAAGATCCCAAAGAGGACAAAATAAAAGATCCCAAAGAGGACAAATGAGAGTTAAATAGAAAGAGCCATTGAGGCCACCAAAAAAAATACAAAAAATAGAAAAAAGAGAAAAATAAAAATAAAAAGAGAGAAAGGGGCAACAATACTATCCTTTTGAAAGATCCACACTAGTACTCCCTCTTATCCTTGTACTCCATAGAGATTATCATTCATCCATATAGCTATGTGGGGACCTTCACACGATAGAACTTGGCTTGCATATTCCAAGGATGAGCCTCCTCAAAAGAGCTCTAGGTGTTCATGAGCGAGCAAGTTAGATGCACCCCCACTAGTTCCATTGGAGAGCTTTTTAGCTCATATGCGCATCGGTTGCATGGCAATCCCTACTGCTCACATCATATCTATATTTTGGCCTTCTCGCCTATGATTGTCCTCATTGATGTGAGCCTTTCTCATCCTTTTCGTCTTCCTCCTCCACCATATTTATCTCTTTTCCATCCTAAGTGTCAACTCTCGTGCCTACGCTCATCCATTGCATGAGTGCTCAAAATGTCGAAAAGGAGTGGATCAAATTGACTTGTACCTGGCTAGTGGTCTAGGGATGAGTCAAGATAAGATTCCAAAGAAGACCAAGTATGAAACTTTAGTAGATTGAGTTCTCAACAAAAAATACTTTTTTTCTTGTATTCCCTATCCCTCTTATTGCACGCAAACACCATTTGGAGACATTCGAGTCACGGACAGCGAGATCTCTTGCACCTAATGTTCTTTCATTGCTTGTTTCAATGCTAATATAGACTCTTGCATGTTATGACTTGAATTGAATCACATACCTTGATTGCTTTAATTTTCAAAGTTCTTATATGGTTGCTAGCATGTTACCATAGAAATTATGCTTGTTATCATTTACCTACTCGAGGACGAGCAGGAATTAAGCTTGGGGATTTTGCTACGTCTCAAACGTATCGATAATTTCTGCTCGCTCCATGCATGTTTTGTGTGATATTGCTATGATCTAGATACACTTTCATACACTTTTGATCAGTTTTCCCCCATATAAAAAGTGCTCCAAAAATCCGGGGAAAATCAGATAATAAATCAGCGTGAAGGAAGCTTCCAGAGCCCCGAATGAGGGCCAGGGGGCCACCACGAGGTGCCCAGGCGGCCACCTAGCGCGGCCCTCTGGCTGCCCCCCTTTGCCTATTTAATCTCTGTCACGGGAAACTTCCGAGGAGAGAACCCTTTTTGGCGATTTCGCCTCTGTTCCGCCGCCGCCGCGCTTCCAAGATCAGGAGCACCGTCAGAATCCTTCCTGGCACCCTGTCGGAGGGAGGATCGACCTCCGGGAGCTTCCCCTCCACCATGGACGCTTCCCGGATGTGTCGTGAGTAGTTTCCTTTGGACCATGGGTCCGTGGTCAGTAGCTATGTGATGTTCTCCTCCCCTCTTTGTTCTTCAGGGTTTAGACCTCGTGAGCTGCCCTAAAGGATCGAGGCACATATTTAATCTTTCTGCTTTTGCTATGCTGAGTTTGATGGGATCTGATGGATTATGAGATTATGTTCAGATTGTGACAGAGTAATATAATTGGTTCTTATATTTTGTATTTTTGTTCTGAAGTAATTCTTGCATGTTCTCCGTTGTTGTTTATTGCTTTGGCCAAGTAGTAGGTAGTAACTCCAAGAGGGAACGTTATGCTCGATTGTGGGTACATGCCCCCTGATGACACGCTTGAGTGACAGAAACATGAGTCTAGGGGATGTGCTGTGGCCACAAGGGGGAAAACAACGGTGCTTGTAACCGCGGTTGCAAGGATTGTTTACTTTACGCCAAGTTCTTTCTAATGCAGTTGTCTGTTGCTTTGGGTTTACACTTTGGGTGGGGCTCGCAACTTAATACCAGCGAGATGTTCTGGATAGATATCTCATGGTGGATGATTAGTAGGAGATGCAGATGGATTTCGGTCTACTTATTTTGGCGTACTTCTCATGCTTTTGAGCCTCTTTCTTTCTTTTGTAGCACAGTTAGCATTGCAGTACGTTTATAATCCTGTCAATTGCCCATCTGTAATTTGTTTACCTCGCATAGCAGTTTTATCGTCTTTTGGGAGAGAGACATCACTAGTGAACATCACGGAACCCCGGTCCATATTCTCATCATTGTTTACAAGCTCATTTATTTTCTCGCATTTACTTTCAGCTGTTATCATTATCATTATCCCTCGTGTTTTGATCCTTTGTAAACAACAAGACCGAAGAGATTGACAACCTCTCTGAACTTCGTTGGGAGCAAAGTTATTTGTGTTGTGTGCAGGTCCAGGTCAAGGAAGCAACGTTTGTCGTAAACGGTGGCATTGTTTCCTTGCCAACCACTTATCATTGCCTGAGTCCTATGGGAGATAAACTGTATCCTCTACATATGGGAAATTTGCTGCTATCCTACATCTTACCTTCCACTTGGGGTAATCAACGAAGGGCGAGAAACCATTATCATCATCCGCTACGCTGCATCTCACCTTCCACTTGGGGTAACCAATGAAGGGCGGGAAGCAATTATCATCTCTCGCGTATCACCAGACCGGTTGTACCGGCCCCTGGGGTAACTCTAGGGTTACCGCGGTACCTCCGGTCCGCTGGACACCGTTTGTACCGTGACGAACCCCGGTTGTACTGGTGTCTGACAGAGATCGGTAGTACCGCTCCAAGGACCGGTTCTACCGCTTGCTCACTTGTGCTGCGGTGGAAGAGAGGGAAATGTGTACCGAGGAAACTATGAAGGATTAAGATGAGATGGCTTGGGATAGGACTATACTAAGGAGTACGACACTACCTCCACTTACGAAGAGAAGACACAAAACACACAAACTCAACCACAAGATCGTGAGACGGAAAAAGCAAGAGAAAAAAAAAGGAAAGAGAAAAGAACACACACAATTAAATCGTTGAAGAGGTGGGCGGTGGCCGAAGCCACCATGTATCAGCTTATTTGGCAAGGCACCGCTAAGATGTATCTTGGGTCCAAAACCATTTCTCTTCTTTGAAGCACCGTTGTCACTTTGGGTGACTGTGATAGCCGCCGAAAATGACCATAGTGAAAGAATTGTATCCTATTTCGCATAATAGGTGGAGTGGTTGCCCATGAATTTAAGCAACACTCCCCCTATGTCCATGCATACATCCAAACTAGGTATCATGCTGAGATAGGGTGTGTGGGCAAGCATGTCAAACCGCATTACTTGAATCGATGATATTTAGCTCATGCCTTAACTCTCGAAATCTTGCTTCATCCAAAGGCTTGGTGAAAATATCCGCAAGTTGATCTCCGGTTCCCACATATGAAAGGTCAATATCACCCCGCTTCACATGATCTCGAATGAAATGATGACGAATCTCAATATGCTTCGTCTTGCTATGTTGAACGGGGTTATAAGCAATCTTGATAGCACTTTCATTGTCACATAAAAGAGGCACTTTGTCACAAGTGCCACCGTAATCCTTTAAAGTTTGCCTCATCCATAATAATTGTGCACAACAACTTGCGGTGGCAATATACTCGGCTTCGGTCGTAGAGAGGGAGACACAATTTTGGTTCTTGGATGACCAACACACCAAAGACCTACCAAGGAATTGGCATCCTCCGAAAGTGGACTTCCTCTCCACCTTGTCTCCCGCCCAATCCGAATCCGTGTACCCGATGAGGTCTAATCTTGAGCCTTTAGGATACCACAACCCAAAGTTTGGGGTATGAACCAAATATCAAAAGATTCTTTTGACAACCACTACGTGACTCTTTTGGCGTGGATTGAAATCTTGCACACATGCACACACTCAACATGATATCCAGCCTAGATGCACAAAGATACAACAAAGAACCAATCAGAGAATGATACACCCTTTGGTCTACCTCTTTTCCGTTTGGGTTGAGGTCAAGTTGACACTTGAGTGGCATGGGGGTTTTGGCTCCTTTAAGACCATCATACTTGAACCTCTTGAGCATGCTTGAGTGTATTTGGCTTGGTTGATGAAGGTTTTTCTTGACAATTGCTTCACTTCAAAGCCGAGAAAGAACTCCAACTCTCCATCATAGACATCTCAAACTTGTCGGTCATTAGCTTAGAAAATTCTTCATTAAAAGATTGGTTGACCGAACCAAAGATAATATCATCAACATATAGTTGGCATATGAACAATTGCTCACCAACCCTCTTAGTAAAAAGAGTGGGATCGATTTGCCCAATTTCAAACCCATAATCCACTAAGAACTCGGTAAGGTGCTCGTACCAAGCGTGTGTTTCTTTCTTAAGGACATAGAGCGCCTTGTCGAGTTTATAGACATGATTAGGGAAATTGGGATCCTCGAACCCGGGGGGTCGCTTGACATATACCAACTCATTAATGGGACCATTAAGAAAAGCACTCTTCACATCCATTTGATATAACTTGAAGTTATGATGAGAAGCATAAGCAAGAGCAATACGAATGGACTCAAGACGAGCCACGGGGGCAAAAGTTTCACCATAGTCAATACCTTCGACTTGGGAAAAACCTTGTGCCACCAATCTTGCCTTGTTCCGGATGACAATGCCAAGTGCATCTTGCTTGTTCTTGAATATCCACTTGGTCCCAATGACATTATGATACCCTTTGGGTCTCTCTACTAATGACCACACCTTGTTGCGCTTGAAGTTATTGAGTTCATCATGCTTGGCCGCAAGCCAATCCGGGTATTCAAGCGCCTCACCTACCTTTTGGGGTTCAACACAAGAAACAAACGCATTATGGGCACAAAAGTTTCTCAATTGACTACGAGTTGTTACCCCCTTTTGGATGCTTTCGAGCACTTGATCCACCGAAAGATCTTGTGATATTAATCGGGAAGAAATCTTGAGTGCTCGGCGAACTCTTTCTTCCTCCAAAGTTTCTTGAGATTGCTCGAGAGGACCATCTTCGGAAGAAGGAGCATCATCAAGGACTTGCTCATCATCTTGAGCTAGCCCTTGAGCAAGAACTTGATCTTGGTCATCTTCTGGTGCACCACCATCGTCAATGATAGGATCTTGACCTTGATCTTGTTTAGGCGAGGGAGGGCCTTCATCTTGTTCTTGGTTTGCTTGTTGATCTTGAGGAGGTGATAGCTCCACATGCGTAGAGCATTGGCCTTATCCTTCCACCACAAGGGGTTCCTCATCAGGTAGGAAATGACCCACACCCATTCTTCTTATGGCTTGAGGAGGAATTTCATCACCTACATCATTAAGATCAATTTGCCCCACTTGGGAGCCATTATGTTCATCGAACTCCATGTTGCCAGATTCTTCAACAAGTCCGAAGACTTGTTGTAGACTCTATAGGCGTGGGAGTGCATAACCACCAAATATGCCCTCATTTGTCTTAGACTCAAACTTAGACAAATGAGCAACCTTTTTAAGAATGAAACACTTACACCCGAAGACCCGAAAATACTGGATGTTGGGCTTCTTCCTGGTGATGATTTCATACGGAGTTTTGTTCAAGATCTTGCGGAGATAAAGACGGTTGGTTGCATGACAAGCAGTGTTGATGGCCTCTTCCCAAAAGTTGTATGGACTCTTGAACTCCGCCATCATTGTTCTTGCCGCATCAATCAGAGTGCGACTCTTCCTCTCCGCAACACCATTTTGTTGAGGTGTATATGCAACGGAATATTGATGTTTGATCCCCTCGTCCCCAAGAAATTCATCAAAGGTGTAGTTCTTGAACTCGGTGCCGTTTTCACTTCTAATTGCCAAAATATTTGAGTTGTGTTGACGTTGAGCTTCATTGGCAAACTCAATGAAGGTTTGTTGGGTCTCACTTTTCTTCTTGAAGAAATAAACCCATGTATATCTTGAGTAGTCATCCACAATAACCAAGCAATACTTCTTTCCGCCAAGACTATCATATGAGGGAGGCCCAAAGAGATCCATGTGAAGGAGATCCAAATGCCTCTTGGTGGAGATGATATTCTTGATGGGATGTTGCTTCTCATGTAGCTTCCCTTCAATGCACGCCCTACAAGAACGATCTTTGGCAAAGCTAACATTTGTTAGTCCAATGACATGCTGACCCTTGAGAAGTATTTGCAAAGACCTCATATTGACATGGGCTAGTCAGCGGTGCCAGAACCATCCCACATCAACTTTAGCCATTAGACACATGGCGGTTTTGGTGGGGACTTTAGAAAATTCCACCACATACATACCGTCCTCCACATGTCCAACAAAGGCTACTTTAAGAGTTTTGCTCCACATCAAGGTGACCATGTCTTTATCAAAGAAAGTGCAAAGGCCCATCATAGCAAGTTGATGAACGGACAGTAAATTAAAGGCAAAAGTCTCAACTAGTAATACTTTCTCAATGGACGAGTCCGGAGAAGTTATTACTTTGCCAAGACCCAATACCTTTGACGTATTTGCATCACCAAATTGGACACGGGTTGTTCGAGATGGTCCGAAATCAATGTCCACCAACATGTCCTTTCTTCCGGTCATCTGACTTGTATCCCTGCTATCAAGTATCCATGAACCTCCACCGGAATCCGCCACCTACATGAAATCAATGCCTGGATTTAGGTACCCATTCACGAATGGGTCCTCTCGTGTTAGTAACAAGGGTCTTAGGCACCCAAATGGACCATGCAATATACTCATAAAAAGAACCAACAAATTTGGTATAAACATGTCCATCATTAGTGCAACAAAGAACATAAGAGAGGTTAGTTGGTCCGGCAAAGTCATTGGGGATGGCACCACTCCTTTTGGTCACTCCACCCTCATTGGCCTTTGCCACCTTTTCTTGAGGCTTCTCCCCTTCCTTCACAAAGGTGACTTCCTTTGAGGGAGAGGGGGCCTTGCCCTTCTTCTTTTTGTTCTTCCTCTTCTTGTTCTTCTTCTTTGATGAGCTTGCACCAAAACCAATGCCTTCCTTGCCAATGACCTACTTTTGAGAACTCAAGAGATCATTAAGGTTATTTTCTCCTTGAATGCACGAAACAAGTCCCTTCTCAAGTTGTGCCTTCAACCTAGCATTTTCTTCAATGAGAGGAACATGCTCACAACAAGGGTTAGAGGAACTAGGTTTCTCTACCATTATAATAGGAGAAAAGGTATTAATCTCTTTAGTGAGTTGAATATTAGTTTCCTCATGTGCCTTCTTGAGAGCCATGAGTTCGTTCTTTAAGGACTTGTGGTCCTTTTTTACTTTCTCATGGTCCACAAGAAGTCTTTCATGAGCCTCAACAAGTTCGTCATTTTTAGTCTTGAGGTCACAAGCAATGACATTAGAATGTTTAAGGTCAAGTTTTATCTTAGAGATATCACTAGCATAAGTATCATCAAGAGACAACTTAAGCTCACGCTCCTCTTCAAGAGAATGAGATAGCTCCCCTATCTCATCCGCATAGTCGCGACTATGGCCTTGTAACTCGGTGATAGTCTCATCAAGTTGCTCAATGTGAGCATGGGCTTCACCTAATTGTTCCAAGAGAGCCACAAAGTGTCTCTTGGCTTCACCTTTGAGTTTGGACATGAATAGATCGAATTCATTTTCTTCTTGTACCTTGGGCTCCTCATTTTCTTCCACACAATCCAACAAAGATGGGTTAGTGGGAGTACACGGTTTAGAGTGAGGAGTTACCGAGGTAGTCTTGGCCATAAGGCACTTGTGGATGATGTGAGGGTTCTCGTTGGGGGAGTTGAAGAGAGACGTTGATGAGGGAGATTTGATGGCGATAGCAACGGTGGTGGTTGCCACAATCTCACCGCCTTCTTCATCATCCTCATCATCGGAATAGTATTCTTCTTGAGCCACCAACACACGTTGTGGCTTCTTCTTCACAAAATTCTTGTTCAATGGTGACTTCTTCTTGTCCTTCCGGATGAGCTTGCCACCGTGATCTTCTCTCTTCTCATATGGACAATCCACAACAAAATGACTGACATTGCCACAATTGAAGCAAGTCCTTATCCTTTGATGCTTTGGCTTGAAGATGCTTGTGTTGGACATGAAGTTTTTCTTGTTACCCCAAAATTGTCTTGAGGAAAGAACCTTGTGCTCATTGTAAGCATACTTGGTGTCCTCCGGTCCAACATCCTTTTCATCATCATCTTACTCAACTTGAACTTATTTGGCCTTCAAGGCGAGAGAAAGCATTTTGGTGCCACTTTGGCGAGCCAATTTCAACTCGGCTGTGGAATCCAAGATCTCCATGGCAAAAAATTCATCCAAGACTTGGTTGGAGGTCAACTCACGGAAATCGGGCCTTTAACGAATGACCTTGGTGATATGCTTCTTGTGTAGGAGCATAGCTGTGATGAACTTCCTTTTTATCCATCCATCATCAGTGTCCATGCTCCCATGGTTCGTCATAGAGTTGGCAAGAGCCACCAACCTTTGATGAACATCCTCGGAAGACTCCCCTTCATTCCTGACAAAGTAGTCAGCTTGATCTTGGATCTTGTCAAACTTCGAGCACCGTATGCTAGAGCTTCCCATGAGAGTCTTCTCAAGAAGATCCCACATATCTTTGGCCGTTTCACAATTCCAGACAAGATTATCTTGCTCTTCCTTCAACCCATTTCCTATCACAAGCAAGGCATGACTGTTGATGATGTTGTCCTGATATTCTCTTGGGTTCATGTTGTGGCGGTCACGAGGATTGAATCCCTCCTCAATGATGCTCCACAGTTCCACCGAGGATCCCTTCAAGTGTCTCTTCATGCGATGATCCCAAACTGGATAAGCATCTTTGTTAAGGATGGGAGTAATTCCTGCATGTGCAAAATGAGGCTCGGGAAGAGGTAATGAGTTATAGGTAACGGGGGGAGAAACCACGGAATGTATACCCGGTCCATTCCCTTGAGGAGGAATGGAACGGTTATCATTCCTACCACCATCACTAGATTAGGAGATGACATCTCCTCCTCCCAACTTTGGAATGTTGGGGGTGATGGTGGGGTTTCCCTCCATGGGCATCCACGACATGAGACTACTAAGCATATTAGTAACTTGATTCATGTGAGCCTTAATGGCGGACATGCCCTCATTATACTCATGTCGAGAGATAGATGACGAGTCATCCTTCGCGAACGTATCCGTGAAGCCCTCAGTACTTGGAATCTCTTCCAAATGGGAGGGGTTCGAAGAAACTCCTAGTAGCTCAACCTCTTCCGGTTTATCCCCTTGCGACACCCTCTTAAGGCGGTAAAGCCCTCAATAAGAGACGAGGCTCTGATACCAAATGAAAGGATCGGAATGTCGACTAGAGGGGGGTGAATAGGCGACTAAGAATTTTTAAGCTCTTCTCAACAAATTGGCTCAACAATAAATATAGGTTGTCTAGATGTGCAAGTATGTGAGAAACCTATATGCCAACTAAAGAAACACACAAGAGCAAGCAAGATATAAGCAATGAACAATAGCTTGCACAAAGTAAAGGTAAAGAGGAACACGAGAGCCAAGGATATGTTGACGAAGTTCCTTCTCTTTCGAGAAGTACGTCTCCGTTTGGAGAGGGTGAGGAGCACAATGCTCACACGAAGCCAACGAGGGCCACCCTATTTCTCCTCACGCTCTTACCGATGCAAGATGTCGTGATTCCACTAACGGTCCCTTGAAGGTGCACACGAAACCTTTACACAACGGTGGGGCAGCTCCACACAACGCCGGAGTCTCCCACCTACACCACGAAGTTTCACCACAATGGATTGTGGCTCCGAGGTGGCCTCAAGCTCTTGATGGCTCCAAACCACAAGAGTAACAAGATCCACAACAAAATGGATGGGGAACAAGATTTCCTTTGAATGGAATGTTAGATCTAGGTCTCCTCCCTCAATACCTATCTACACAACAAGTTTGAGTGGCTAGAAATGGAGATCGGAGTCGATGAAGCTTTTGGGCGTCAATGGAGAAAGAGTGTGGCAAGAGGTGGGTGGCAAGGAGGAAGAAGACCTCCTTTTATACCTCCCTCTCAATCCAACCGTTATGAGCAGAAAAACACAGGCCAGTACAACCGGCCTGCCAGCTCAGTACAACCGGTCTTCCACAGACGAGCCTGCCTTCCTCCCTAACCCTAGACTGTGGTTGAATAGGCAGAGCCGTACAACCGCTACCACCCCGGTAGTACCGGATTTACCGGTACAACCGGGGGCCCACCGCTCCACTACCGGCCTAGGTCAGAGAATATCGGGCTATTCCCGGTGGAACGACCGGTGGGGGGCCGGTACAACCGCGCCCCACCCCCAAACCCTAGCCCGCGGCTGAGGGGAGAGAGGTTGTACCGCTCCTGGGACCGGTTGTACCAGATTTAACGGTACAACCAGGCCCCCACCGCTCGGCTACCGGCCCGGGTCAGAGGGGACCCCCCACCATCCCGGTGGAAGCATCGGTGCAGGGCCGGTAGTACCGGCCCCTGACCAGGACGGTACAACCGGCCTTCGACACCAGTACAACCGGTCTAGATGATATCAGGCTGATGAATCCCTTTTCTCCTTTGCGCTTGGATCGGTATTGGTCCCACAACTTTGTGTCCTGTATGTATACCTGAAACACTTGAGACACGGTTAGATATGTAATCTGGTATTGTAATCAACACCAAAACCCAAGGGCGGGAAATGTTCCATCAGGTGTGTCGGGACCCGGGGTTAGCGTATGCAAGACTCGCTACAACACAATCATATGGAGAGCCGAGAACCGTACCCACTTGTCTAAGCAGACAAGGCCAAGCACAGAACGTTCTCGGAAAGCATCGAACGTGAGGGGCATCCCATCCAGGCCGGATGATCAACTGAGATGGGTCCTCATCGTACGCACACAAGTCTAAATGATATGGGTGGTGAACTCCCATACTCATAGACAAGTCGCCTCAACCATACTATCGATTGTATCATAACCCTTACATACACTTACTCCAGCCCGATCACTTAGTCGGGGTCTAGGGCGGGCTCGATCATACATCAAAGTGTGCACGTGACGGAGTCACGAGCAATCGCATCGCGATGCCCCAAGCTGCGCACATCTAAGGGCCACTTGGTGTATAAAAGACCGCCAGCCAGATCACAACTAAGGTCTCGAAAACCCATACTAAGACATGCATGATATAATCATACATGCAGCACACATGTCAAGTATGAACAGCAGGTATCATTGCAATTCTCTACAAAGTTTACATCTTTATTGATAACCCTTACAGAGTGCACACAGAGATCACGAGACCGTGATCCAACATTACAACAAGCATGCGGAAGCAAAGTAAGTCTGAGTACAGACAAGTTTAACAAATGTCTTAGAGAAGCCTTATTTATAAACAAGCCCTTCACGAGGGAACCAGTCTGCTGACTGGGTCTACACTAGCTTGGTCTTCAATCGTCGAGCTCGAGGAAGAATCCACCTTCGGGGTCAGTGGGTTCATCTAAAACATAGAATAAGCAAACGTGAGTACAAATTCGTACTCAGCAAGACTTACGTAGGAACTATACTACTCATGCACATGTATCAAGGTAAAGGGAGGTGGGGTTTCAATGCAGAAGTGCCAGCTTTGACTTGGATAGTCCTGAACTACGAGTACCAGACTTGAGGTAAGAAGCGTACACGAGTCCACTACATGTCTCCAACCAATTACACCACTATGGTGTCTTCCTCGACTTCCCACGAGAAATCACGCCATAGCACTCACGCTTATCTTGGCAAGTTTTATAAGTATCCATTGAAGTTGTCTAATAATCGAGCACAGCTTTCCAAGTAGTCCCTTACCGCGGACGCGGCTATTCGAATAGTTTATTAACCCTGCAGGGGTGTACTGCTACACACATGAAACTATCAGTTACCGTCGGGATCTCGTCACCCTTCAAGCGGGTGTCGGCGAGGATAATATCCACAACTTTTACCTCACAGCCAACTCAAGTTCAATGAAGACGCCTATCTGGGATGGTTTCCACATTCGTAACCCGGCCGGTTTACCGAAGTGGTCCCAGAAGATGTGTGGGTGGTGCATAAGCCGGTCTCGGTTGAGCCATTCTCTCACCTTGCAGCCAGGCCACAAACCTACCAGAACTCCAAACTACTACGACTCATTGAACTGAGAAGGGGTGAGTTAGTTGGTTGAGCGGGGATCCGTTTGCCCAACATGTGGTAGTACTCTTCAGCTTGGATCACCACACAAGAACTCGGGCTTAAGGCGGTGTTCAACGAGACAACCCACTGTGTACTCCTACACAGCCTCTCATCGTTCACCTTGTATTAGGGTAGATTCACCAACACATTTCCACCATCACCAACATGATTGCTACCATCCCGACTCACATAACTGTTGGGAATGTGCCCTAGAGGCAAATAAAATATGTTTTATCGAGCATATTCCATTAGTTCATAATACGTTTGATACTATGCTATAACTGTATTAAGCGGAAACATTAATACAGGTGTGGTATACAAACAACCAGGTCCCTAGTCAACCCTAGTATACTAGTCCATTGGGCGATTGATGATCAAGGTTTCCTGATCATGAGACAATGGCGTCTGTTGACAATGGAGTTGTATCATTGGATAATGATATGATGGACATACACCCACCAGAAGTGTTGCGATGTGATCAAGTCACATAGTTCGACATTGCGATAACTATAACGTAGTGACCAGATCCTTTGACCGTAATGATCATACGTAATTGTCATCTATGAGGAGACTTTGATTTGTATCCCACCGCCTGACTGAAATATGTTGGCCATAACGGTGCACTTTGGGTATTCCGAAATAGATGGTTGATGAGTATGCAAATAGATCAAAGCGGGATTTGTCCATCCATGTGACGAATAGGTACTCTGGGCCCACTCGATGATGTTACATCATAAAGTTTGCAAACATGTGACTAGGTCACGGAGTTGTAATATCACGGGAACGAGTAAACTTGTTTGTTGAGAACGAGGACGAACTAGGTATATTGGATACCGATGATCAAACCTCGGACAAGCAAAGTACCATAGGACAAAGGGAAAAGGCACACGGTTAACGGATCTAACAGCGATTGAAGTTCATTCGATGGAAGCGCAGGGGCTATCAAGGATTGTAACCAGGTCCAATTGATTAGTCATTGGTCAATGAGAATTGTCTCAATCATGTCTGCTGTTTCCCGGACCGTAGGGTGTTACACTTAAGGTTACTCAACGCAGTAAGGATTGATTCGGGATCACCGGAGAAATTGGAGAGAACACCGGAATTGTTCCGGTGATGACCGGAATTGTTCCGATGAAGGCCGGAAGTTGTTCCGGGTATTTTGAAAGGTTCAAAATATATTTAATAATGTTTAATTAATGTTTTATTATTTAATTATCTGAATTAAATACTAAAATATATTTAAATATAATTAAAAATGAATTAAAAGGCATATGGGCCTCATAGGGCCCATTAGGGGGAGAGGGAGTCCTCCCCCATGGGCCATGGCGCCATGAGGGGGCCCACCCCCTTTAATAGGTGCGCCACCCCCTCCCTTGGGATTATTCCCACCCCGGAAGTGGAGGGGGGGTGGCACCCCTCCTTGGCCTATATAAGGAGGGGTAGAGGTGCCCTTTTATTCATGATATTTTTGAGATAAGTTCTCATCTCTCTCTCTCCCTCTTTTCTCCTTCCTCGAGTGGACTCCCCTTGTTTGGAGTCTACACTTGGTTGGGGATTTCTCCACTATACGCACGCCGTCGTGCTGCTGGAATTGGGATCCGAATCCATCTTCTTTCCGCTGCTCTACTGGTTCAGAGCCCGGAGGGACGTCGGGTATACTGTATGTGTATAATCCCGCGAGGCACTACACTTGTGGTGCTACTTCATCGTCGTGATCGTATCGCGAGGTCTTCATCAGCAACGTTCCGATGGGGACGTAATCCCGTCATCGGTCTACAAGGGTCGGGTGGCTACAGGAGTCATTGTGGATCTGCGCGGCATCGGGGATTGCCGGTACGACTACACCAACCACGTTCATGCGGGAACGTTTCCCGCTTAATGGACTACATACTGGTATGTGATCTATTTCTTTCTGTTACTTGCATCGCCATAGCATAGGTCTTCGGTATGGGTCTCGTAGGTTATGAAAAATTTGTGTTTGCTGCCCCGAACCCCAACAGTGGTATCATGAGCAAGGCTATGCGTAGATGTATTGTACGGATAGAACACATCTAGTATGTGGGCATCAATTCTCCAATTGTTACCCTCTCACGTGTACTCATTTAGCGTTGCGGCAATGTTTGATGAAGCGGCCCCCTACCGACCTTACGCGTTTACGCGAGACTGGTTCCACGCTTGACATATGGCTTGTACCATATAAAGTGGCTGGGGGGTGTCTGTCTCTCTGCATTATCGATGCGAAGATGTTTGCAACGGAGGGCCCCGACAGGGGTGTAATAGAGACAATTGTGGATTAGTGTTGTGGCTTGTTTTCGTAGGATAGAAACGGTTCTTTTCTCGAAACCCCTAGCAGCCACGTAAAACTTGCAAAAGATAAAGTAGAAAGGCGTTTTTAACTTTAATTTGCATGTAAGGGGGGAATCATAGCATGTATGGTTTATGTTGCATCCTATTTTGCTAATATGTTAGATATACGACGGTAGCATAATAGGATGATCCCTCACTAAAACCAACATAGTGTCCTTACCCTAGTGAGCACCACCTGGAAAGTTCTACATTATGGAGGCACCACGTGTCACACGTGTGTCAAACATTTTTTCGTTCACATGAGGTGGGTGTAGCAAGCCTGGCATATGTATATGATATGGCCTTGCATGACACAGCAACAAATCACATAGGGTGTGGTGGCGAGCCTAGCATATGTATATGATATGGCCTCGGGACACAAGAGACCGAAAGGTCAAGCATGAGTCACATGGATGATGTGATTGGCATGATGGCCTACCTTGAACAACATACTGATGGCCGTGACGATCGGGGGAGGTATGGTGTTCAAGGATCGTGTAATCACTTAGAACAAACTATGAGGGATGTTTGTCTGAGTCGGAGTTCCAGAATTATTTTTGAAACATGAACTCCATATTATGAACTTAATCTTCATGTCTTAGCAAATATCATTGTAGATAACGTCATACCAATGTTTAGAACTATGGCTCTTTTAGTATGATAGAACTTAAGGTAAATGGGTCTTACTTCATTGATGTGTACCAACACCATTAGAGACATACTCATTAGTAATGACTTGCTAAACATAATACGAAGAACTGCTAGGAGATACACCTGACAACTCCGTAATCAAGGAAGATGATGATGAGTATCGCACTCACCGTCACTTATGAATGAATGTCCAATACACCATAATTCATTCTATGGAATCTGAATTGTGAATGCATGTTAACCAACACGTATGACGTGCTAGGTGAACTTGAAAGCACTTGGTCAAAAATCAGAGTAATGGAATATGAGTATATGGACGGGGTTTCTTTCAACTATGGTGGAAGGAACAACCTGCTGAGAAAGTCACTTGGAAAATGTATAAGATACATGGAACACCTTGTGTATAACTTGGACTACTGAATGACTGGTTACTTTGCGATAACTGGGGAGTTGCATCCGCTTCCTCCCAGTTACAAAGACCATGTCTGGACTATGTCATGAAGGAGAATCGTTCACCTGTCATGAAGTCATGGTTAAAGTTAAGAACTTTAAGAGTAGAACCAATGCAGGAATGGTCATTGACGGAGAAGGTATATTTGATATACGAGTTATAAATTTCTTACCCACGAAACACTAATTGCGGTTGATTAAGTATTCGATGCTTGAACTTACTGCTTGAGAGTGGCTTGGAAGGGATGAGGTGACAATGTGTGCTGACGGCAATCAAGATAGTTGATGGTCGACAACACTCTCCCTCTACATCTATCAATTGATTAATATATGAATAAATTTTATGATCGTTTGAATGAGGACTTTATTAGTGTGTCTTGCATCTCGCGAAGACAATTATTCATATTAGTGAGAAACAAGTCAGTTGTTCTCCTTTTATGAATGATATCTCTTATGGTCACATTACGATTATGAATGAGTTATTCTTATATTGATGATAGTTGTTTGATCATTTATAAGAAATATTGTAATGCCAAGAAAAATATCCAGGCTTAATAATGACACTACAGTTTAAGTCATGAATGGTATGATGATGTCTTAAGATACTTGATCTCTTGACACATACAAACCATGCCTTTTAGGTGAGATGACTAAAACCCCGCATTCTAATAAACGGAATGTGTACTGATTGTTGAGTATCATACATTGTGATGTATCGTATGTCAGCATGTGGTGAATTTCATTATTTCGTGAACTTCATATGTGGACTTAGATGAATATTTGTATTCACTAATAAAACATGAGTCTGAAATAATTTGATATGATCAAAAGGGATTTCAGAGTAAAGATGGATATTAAATTAACAAGAAAGACAAGTCTCTACGATTTGATCAAAGTGACAAATGTTTTGAGTTAGTCTTGGGCATAAAGACTTGTGTGAAAGTTGTTCCACAAATTGCAATGTCTTGAGACACTTCAATATGATTGACGTGCCTGAACATTGTGATCATATTCTATCGAAAAGTGTATGGTCTAAGTTATCTCTTACCAAGTTACGTTATTATTGTTTAGAGTTATTAATTTAATATGCAAACACTCACTTCAGCATAGGGAACCATCTGAGTTCGTGGAAACCAACACTATATATGTCATGGTGTCTTGTGGTTTCTAGGAAGCTTGATTTATGTAAGATAAATTATCTTTGTAGTGTATCCTTAGACAACTATGGATGCATCTTCCACAACTAGAACCAAAAGGAGCAAAACTTGTATTGCTATGTTTGGTGTTTGTCAAGAATTGTTCTTGATAAATGTGGTAATGGAAGAAAAGTGAAAGTTCAACCAAGGTAATTGACCTTTCCTCCAAATGTCAGAGTAGTGCAACGGAATATGTTCTGGAAGCAAAGCTCTACAATAAGAGGAGAAACTAATGATAATGATCATGATCTTCTGATGGGAGCTTTTACTGAGAAAGGTAGGATTCAAGAATATATATTTGCCCCTGGTGCAAAATGATATTCATGATTCACTTGTCATGTTAATGGAAGAAGACATTCATACGAACTACAAAGAAGCGATGGTGGACCTAAGTACGAGATATGACTACGAGTCATGAAATCCTATGTTGAGTTACATTTAAGATTTCTTGAATCTTATCAAGTAAGGAGGTTACTTGATATTCACAATAACTTCAGAGTTATGAGGAATAAATGTGAACATCAAAGGGACGTCAAGATTGGTTTGTCACAAAGATTGTTTTTGACAAATTCAATGGGTTGACTACAATGTGTAGCAATGCTTGAGTCAAAGGGATATTCACTACGATTGATCCAGGATTATTATCAATACCGGGACTTCCTCAAATCATGTATTTGAAGAAGTGTTGTAATTGGTACAACAAGAAGGTTTTGGAAAAACATATGGATACTAGTGTCTCGTAAACTGAATTCTCATTTTGATGGATGATCAAAGGATTTTTGGACTTAACCAAAATATCGAGGAAACATGCATTTGCATGAAACTGAGTGGGAGCTGAATAGTTTCCTGAAACTTAATATGTAGACGACATATTATCCTAGACTTATATGTAAATGAAATATTTGAGTAGGAGCCATGTGGTTAGTATCCTGAACTTAATATGTGTCTGACATATCTAAGTGGGAACCATGTGGATGTTATCCTTGTCTTATATGTGGCCGACATATTTGAGTGGGAGCAATATGAGTGTTATCCTATAACTTAATATGTGCATGACATATTTGAGTGGGAGCATGATAACAATCTCATATATGGATAACATATTATGAATGGTGCAGTTGGTGTTAATGATTATTTGAATCTTTCATAAATGAAGATGAATAAGTATTAAGCATTGAAGATCTATTAAGATAGATATGTGTTTAATAACATTGAGTCGTAATACTTTCCTGGATAAGATTCTGAAGGAGTTCAGAATGGGACAAGTCAAGAAGTGGTCCTTACTTGTATATCCAAGAGAAGTGTTGAGTTAATCTCAGTACAAGAACAATGGTTAATGGTTAATGAAAGAAATGGATGTGTTGGATCCTCTATGCTTTTGTCATAGGTTCTTTCATATAAAACCAGAGTTATGTACTCGACGTAATGTGACCCAAGTTCTTAGTAGTAAGAACATGTTGTGATATGATTTATGAGTAAATCATTGAACAAAGAGTTAAGTTTGTCCTTCAGTGTCTGAAGAGAACTGAGGATACATCTCAAATTTTTAAAGGATAGTGAACTTGACCATAAATGTTATGCTGGTTCAAGTTTTGACACTAACCTAGAAAAATGAGATATCATACTAATGAATGCCTAAGTTGAAAGAAACATGGTTAGACATCAAAGTTGCATACAATGCACTAAGGATTGAATCTACATTGATGTGTCTGCTTTAGAAGTAGCAGGAGTTATATTATGGCTTTAGAAGTTCGACTTCTGATTGAGTGAGTTTCAAGCGTGCATGACTATGGGAAAGTCTGCGTGACCCACCGGATGTCATTGCTATGACACAGCAAACGAAGTCTCACTTCACCGCCAAATATATATACCTCATCATTATAGTGGATAATGAAGGAATGTCAAATTAGGTGACATTATGATTTGCAAAAGGACATACGGTTCTGAATGGTACCCAGACCGTTGATACAACCTCTTCCACGGGCAAGCATGATCAATAAGGAGTTATGATCCAGAGAAAATGCAACTAGATTATTTGTACTCTAGTGCAAGTGGGAGACTGTTGGGAATGTGCCCTAGAGGCAAATAAAATATGTTTTATCGAGCATATTCCATTAGTTCATAATACGTTTGATACTATGCTATAACTGTATTAAGAGGAAACATTAATACAGGTGTGGTATACAAACAACCAGGTCCCTAGTCAACCCTAGTATACTAGTCCATTGGGCGATTGATGATCAAGGTTTCCTGATCATGAGACAATGGCGTCTGTTGACAATGGAGTCGTATCATTGGATAATGATATGATGTACATACACCCACCAGAAGTGTTGCGATGTGATCAAGTCACATAGTTCGACATTGCGATAACTATAACGTAGTGACCAGATCCTTTGATCGTAATGATCATACGTAATTTTCATCTATGAGGAGACTTTGATTTGTATCCCACCGCCTGACTGAAATATGTTGGCCATAACGGTGCACTTTGGGTATTCCGAAATAGATGGTTGATGAGTATCCAAATAGATCAAAGCGGGATTTGTCCATCCGTGTGACGGATAGGTACTCTGGGCCCACTCGATGATGTTACATCATAAAGTTTGCAAACATGTGACTAGGTCACGGAGTTGTAATATCACGGGAACGAGTAAACTTGTTTGTTGAGAATGAGGACGAACTAGGTATATTGGATACCGATGATCAAACCTCGGACAAGAAAAGTACCATAGGACAAAGGGAACAGGCACACGATTAACGGATCCAACAGCGATTGAAGTTCATTCGATGGAAGCGCAGGGGCTATCAAGGATTGTAACCAGGTCCAATTGATTAGTCATAGCTCAATGAGAATTGTCTCGATCATGTCTGCTGTTTCCGGGACCGTAGGGTGTTACACTTAAGGGTACTCGACGCAGTAAGGATTGATTCGGGATCACCGGAGAAATTGGAGAGAACACCGGAATTGTTCCGGTGATGACCGGAATTGTTCCGATGAAGGCCGGAAGTTGTTCCGGGTATTTTGAAAGGTTCAAAATATATTTAATAATGTTTAATTAATGTTTTATTATTTAATTATCTGAATTAAATATTAAAAAATATTTAAATATAATTAAAAATTAATTAAAAGGCATATGTGCCTCATAGGGCCCATTAGGGGGAGAGGGAGTCCTCCCCCATGGGCCATGGCGCCATGAGGGGTCCCACCCCCCTTAATAGGTGCGCAACCCCTTCCCTTGGGATTAGTCTGTCAGAACCCCAACTAGGGTAAGTGCTAGGGTTTGAGTGCCCCTTTGCATCATGCAAAAAATTTCAAAGAAATTCAAAAATGGGGGAAAAAAGCCCTAGAGAATATAATTAAATGGCCAGACAAAAATTGCTTCCAAAAATTTCTCTGTTATTTTTTAAAAGTCTTATAAATATGCATGATCACATATAAAGTGAAGTGGGTCCCACTGCATGCACCAAGATTTTTCAAATATTCCAAACAGGGCTTGGAAATTAAATTAAACTCCAATTTTAATTTAAATTCAAATTGTTTGAATTTCAAAAGTCACAAAAACTTGTGAGTGGCTAGTGGCTTGAACCCTAAGCCCACATAAAAGTTTTGGGGATTTTTAAAAATTCTTTGCTATTTTTACTAGCAAGCCAAAACAAAATACAGAAAGAAAAACAGAAGAAAGCAGAGAAGAAAAGAATAAAAGAAAACCCAGCCCACCCCCTCTGGCCTAGGGCCTAACTCAACGCACCACGGCCCAGGCCCACCCCCAGTACGTTGTCGTCTTGCCCGGCGTCGGCAAGCACCTCGGTGGCGAGCTCGCCGCCGCGCAAGCCACCGAGGCACCCCCAGGCCACCCGGGGCCTCATCTGCGCGCCACGCAACGCCCACGTCGCCCCGTTCCTCTTTCCCCCTCTCGCCCTCTCCTCTCACGCCCTCTGCGCGTTTTCCCCAATCACCCGAGCGCCGCCGAGAACACGCGGCCACCGCCGACGACAAGCCTCGCCGTGTTGTCCATCCTGTTCGTCATCCTCGTTTTCATCTCTTTGCAAAGAATCGAGAGCCGATTCGACCCGAGGCCAACGTACGCTTCACCGAGACCTCGCCAGAGCCGCCGCGCGATTTCTCCGATTTCGGCCACCACAGAGCCTCTCCGACCCCGCCACCGCCTCCGTTGTAATCACGGTGAGCTTCTGGTTCACCCTAGATATCGCACGGCCTAACCCTTTCACTCTATCGCTGTCCGCCATGAGAGCAGAGGAACCCCGCCACCATGAACGTCGTCGCTGGAGCTCCAGTGCTTCTATGCCTCTCCCATGGTGTCCTTCGTCCTCCTGGTGATCCCAGGGTTCGAAAAAGGTAGCGCAGCTCCAAGCTTGCCCCTTGAAGAGAGCTCCTCGCCGAGCCTGTGCTACGGCCACCGCCCGAGCACGTCGTCGACAAGCTTCCGGCGACTTCCGAGCCTCCCCGTGCGTGCGGGATGAACTGCGCGTGCACGGGCTCCATTTTGGTGGCCTTGGCATGCCAAATGGTGGCCTGTGGCGCTGTTTTGCGCAGCGCCGCCGCACACTGTTGCCACCGGCGACATGCCACCGGCGAGCCCAACCATTAGGGCTTAATGAACCCAGCTAATCACCCTGGGGTCTATGACAAGTGGGCCCTAGACCCCCCCTAAACCCCTCTGTTAGTTAAACTAACAGGGATTAACCCCCACTGTGACTTACAGGTGGGCCCTTGTTGTCAGCCCCCCCTGTGACAACACCCCCACATCAGCATGATGCAATAAATCAAATTCCAGAAAATTAGAAATGAATTTAAGAATTACAGAAAATCCAGAAAAATAGCCAAACTTCAATAAATCATAGAAAATTCATATGAACTCCAAATTGGACAAATAATATATGAAAAATTATCAGAAAAATGCAAGGATTAAGAATATGAAAAAAAAATCATGTTTGACCAAATTAAAATGGGGCAACAGTAGCAAGTTTGCATATGGCTTAATTTGAATTCAAATTTGAAGTTTGAATTTGCATTCCAAATGCAATATACTTCAATTAAATTGAATTTGCCAAAAACCAGTACCATATACATCATGTACAACCTTATCATGTGCTTGTGCATTTACTTTCGATGTTGCCCCCCCCCCCTTTGTTGATGATTGCCTCCGATGACAGACGTTCCGAGACGGTGATCACCCCCGAAGAAGAAGACCACCGTTAAGACCCGTGTATCGTCAGCAAGGCAAGCAAACCCCATTGATCATGTCTATAAAATCACAATTCCCTCTCAGTCTCTCTTATGCATGTTTAGGAGATCACCTTGTATCGATTCTACCGCATAGTTGAACCCATATCCGATGCATGACCTATCATCTTGTCACAGTAGTAAGCAAACCACAATCCTAGCTGACATAGGAGTTGATTGATATCATGTGTCCCCTGCAACTGTTACTGCTTATTGCATGCTTAGTGGTACAATGAGGTTGCTTTTGATGTGAGTCGGGATGATGGTGAACATGGTGTTGATGAAAGTGAAACTGTGTTGATGAATCCACCCTAATACAAGGTGAACGATGAGAGGCTGTGTAGGAGTACACAGTGGGTTGTCTCGTTGAACACCGTCTTAAGCCCGAGTTCTTGTATGGTAATCCGAGATAAAGAGTACAACCACACATTGGGCTCACTGACCCCTCTCGACCTAGTAACTCACCCCGATCCAAGTCCAGGAGTCACACCTAGTTCGGGATTTCCATTCGGCATATGCATAGAAATATAAAGGAAATGAAATGTGGCATTCATGGTAGGGCTTGTGGAACATGGCTTGTCAAGCGGAGAACCATCCGTCGAGGTGGGCTTGTTAGTCGTTCCTACATGGTTTGAGTCCTGGCTGGAAGCTCGGCCGGAACTCCAGTTAGGTTTGAAACTCAGACAGTTGACTCCTTGGACTAGAACGGAGCTGTGGGCGAAGTGTTGTGGTGAACATCCTCGCTGTCACCTCTTGAACGGTGGCGAGACTTGGCGGTAACCGATGGTCATGTGTGTGTAGTTTACACCCTCGCAAGGTTAACAAAACTATTCGAATAGCCGCGTCCGCGGTTAAGGACTACTTGGAAAGCTGTGCTTGATTATTAGACAACTTGAATGGATACTTCTAAAACTCGCAAGATAAGCGTGAGTGATATGGCGTGCTTCCTCGTGGGGAAGTCGAGGAAGTATCCATAGTGGTGTATTGGTTGGAGACTTGGATAGTGGACTCATGTACGCTTCTTACCTCAAGTCTGGTACTCGTAGTTCAGGACTAGCCAATTCAAAGCTGGCACTTCTGCGATGTTGAACCCCACCTCCCTTTACCTTGATACTTGAGCATGAGTAGTGTAGTTCTGATGTAAGTCTTGTTGAGTACGATTTTGTACTCACATTTTCTTATTCTATGTTTTAGATTAGAACCCGGACCCCCCGATGGAATCACCTTCGTGAAGCCCGACATTGACCTTGGTAGCATAGTCCCAGACAGCAGTCTGGTCCCTCGTTGAAGAACATGTTTGTTGTACAAGGCTTCTCTAAGCCATTTGTTAATCTTGTCTGTACTCAGACCTAATTTGCTTCCGTTGTATGATGTAATGTTGGTCACAGCCTTGTGATCTTTGTATGCTCTATGTGTAAGTCAATAAAAAGATACACTTTGTAGAGTTATGTGATGATACCTGCTGTTCATACTAGGCATGTGTGCTGCGTGTATGTTTATAAAATGCATGTCTTAGTATGGGTTTTCGAGACCTTAGTTGTGATCTGGCCCTTAGATGTGCGCAGCTTGGGGCATCGCGATGCGATTGCTCGTGACTCGGTCACGTGCACACTTTGTTGTATGATCGAGCCCGCCCTAGACCCCGACTAAGTGATCGGGCTGGAGTAAGTCTATATAAGAGTTAGGATTCAATCGATAACATGGTTGAGGCGACTTGTCTATGAATATGGGATTCACCACCCATAAGCATTTAGACTCGTGAGCGGACGATGAGGACCCATCTCAGTTGATCATCCGGCCTGAATGGGATGCCCCTCACGTTCGATGCTTTCCGAGAGTGTTCTGTGCTTGGCCTTGTCTGCTTAGACAAGTGGGTACGGCTCTCGGCTCTCCATGTGATTGTATCGTCACTGGAATTACATACGCATACCCCGGGTCCCGACAGACTTGGTATCAGAGCAGGACTGTCTGTAGGATTAGTCAACCCTTGGTCGAAGTCGAGTCTAGCATTCTATAGTTATATAGTTACTCTGGGTATAAGGGAACAATGTAAGGCTTCTTTTTCTCCTTACCCACATCAATCTGAGTTCTGAGTCACCCTTATCTTGTTCTACGGAATAGACGTGATCAAACACGCCTTCTAGAGCTCATCGAGCAGAATACCGCTCGTCAGCGCAATGTGGTTGTGAGCATTCAGAACTTCATCCTCCTCAAGCCACCGGTATTTCGATGTTCCTCCGAGCCCCTTGAAGCTGATGATTGGCTCTGTTCCATTGAGCGTAAGCTTGAGACGGCGCATGTTTCTCCCAATGATCGTGTGATGTTTGCGGTATACTTCTTGGAAGGTGTTGCTGTTGAATGGTGGGAGAACTATGTTGCAATGCAACCTGATGGTCACGTAGTGACTTGGCAGCAATTCCGTGATGCCTTCCGAGGGTACCACATTCTAGATGAGATGATGGAAAGAAAGAAGGAAGAGTTTTGCAATCTAACTCAGGGAGATAGATCCATCCACGAGTATATGACTGAGTTCAACCATCTTGCTCGTTATGCCCAAGAGGAGATATCCACTGATGCCCGGAAGCAAGCAAGGTTCCGCAAGGGACTTAGCCCTGTTATCCGTCATGATCTCAATCTTCATGAGTTTGTCAACTTTGAGGATTTAGTCAATACATCCTTCAGAGATGAGTATGGAAATGAGGTGTTCGAAGAGTCCCGCAAGCATACTCGTGAGTTTGCTCCATCTTCTAGTTCGGCCCCTCAGAAACGCCGGATTTGGATTCCAACTAGTGCCATTCCTTCACACCTTTTTGCAAGGCCATCCTACATGGTGCCTCAACTTCCTCCACCAAACACGAATCCCAACAGCTATGGTAGTGAGCCTGCCATCATTGCTCCACCCCCTCACACCAGAGTTTGCTACAAGTGTGGTCATCCTGGCCACATCGCGCGGAAATGTTCCTTGTCGGTGAAAGTTGATCCTCGTCCAAGACATGATGCCACCCCACCCAAGCCTTCCAGAGCTAAGTCTTCACAGAAATCAACCTCCAACTCCTTGCAAGCAAAGTCCTTAGCCACTGTTGGTGGTTGTGTGAACCAAATCTCAGTTGAGGAAGCTATTGATACTTCTCACGTCATCCTTCGTACGCTCCCAGTCAATCATCTTCCCGCCTCTGTTCTTTTCGATCCAGAAGCTTCTCATTCATTCATGTCGGAGAGTTATGCACTTCGTCATGAGTTCCCCTTTGAAGAAATGTTTTCTCCAATGATCATTCAAACTCCTGGTTCAAAGTGGCAAACTAATAGAGTAAGCCATGGTAATAAAATTGCAATTGAGGGTTTAGTATTCCTTGCTTATCTTATAGCCCTCAAGTCTTCAGACATTGATGTCATCCTAGGAATGGATTCAAGGCAGAATGCTTTCCTTGATTGTAAAGCCAAGTCAGATAGACTTACAAATCCTTCAGGCCAGACCATTGACTACACATCACCCAGCTCTAGAATCCAGATGCATACTTTGAATGTGCTTCCCCTTCTAGACCTTGAAGATATTCCGGTGGTTCGTGACTTCCCGGATGTCTTTCCTGAAGAACTGCCAGGAATGCCTCCTGACAGATCTGTAGAATTCATTGTAGATCTTGCCCCAGGAACCGCCCCAATTTCCAGACGCCCATACAACATGGCCCCACGTGAGTTAGCTGAGCTTAAAATCCAACTTGAAGCTTTGTTGGCAAAAGGCTTCATCCGCCCTAGCTCATCGCCATGGGGTTGCCCCGTTCTATTCGTAACGAAGAAAGATGGAACAGAAAGGATGTGCGTAGACTCTCGCCCGCTAAATCTAGCGACGATAAAGAACAAGTACCCACTGCCCAGGATCAATGATCTTTATGATCAACTTGCAGGACCCTCTGTCTTCTCCAAGATGGATTTGAGATTAGGCTATCATCAAATCAAGATCCGAAACGAGGACGTTCCTAAGACGGCATTCACTAGTCGTTATGGTCTTTACGAGTTCACCGTCATGTCATTCGGTCAAACCAATGCCCCCGCCACTTTCTCGCGCATGATGAATTCGATTTTCATGGAGTACCTAGATAGATTTGTTGTAGTTTATCTTGATGACATTCTCATCTACTCGAAGAACGAAGAAGAACATGCCGAACATCTAAGGCTGGTATTGATGAAACTTAGAGAGCATCGCATGTATGCTAAATTCTCCAAGTGTGAATTTTGGCTACCAGAAGTGACCTATTTAGGCCACGTGATTTCTGCAAAAGGCATTGCTGTCAATCCCGAGAGAGTTCAGGCCGTCCTTGACTGGACTCCATCTGAATCGGTTAAGCAAGTTAGGAGTTTTCTTGGCTTAGCAAGCTATTGACCCGGCTTCGTCGAGAACTTTTCTAAAGTTGCAAAGCCCCTGACTGAACTCCTCAAGAAAGATAAGAAATTCGAATGGACCCCCAAGTGCGAGGAAAGCTTTCAAGAGCTAAAAAGAAGATTGACTTCTGCACCCGTACTTGCGCCTCCAGACACCAAGAAGGATTTCGAGATCTTTTGTGATGCTTCACGACAAGGGTTAGGATGCATACTTATGCAAGATAGACATGTGGTAGCTTATGCTTCACGCCAGTTGCGTCCACATGAAGAGAACTATCCTACCCATGATCTTGAACTCGCTGCCATAGTTCATGCCCTGACAACTTGGCGACATTACCTCCTTGGTAATCGTTGTGAGATCTATTCCGACCACCAAAGCCTCAAATATATTTTCACCCAGCCAGATCTTAATCTCAGGAAAAGACGCTGGATAGAGTTGATAAAAGATTATGACTTAGGAATTTCTTACACCCCAGGCAAAGCCAATGTCATGGCTGATGCACTAAGTCGTAAGTCGTATTGTAACAACCTCATGTTACAACAGTATCAACCACTTCTTCATGAGGAATTTCAAAAGCTCAATCTCGAGATTGTTCCTCGTGGATATCTTTTCAACTTGGTGGCGAAACCAACCCTTGAGGATCAGATCATAGTTTCCCAAAGGCGTGCACGAGGTGTTCGCCGGATCAAGGAGAACATTGCTAGCGGAGTTGCTAAATGTTTCTCCACAGATAGTAAAGGAACGGTATTCTTTGAAAATCGTTTGGTAGTACCTAAGAATAGGGACCTACGGCAACTCATCCTCAAATAAGCCCATGACACACCCCTCTCCATTCATCCCGGTAGCACAAAAATGTACCGAGATCTACACCAGAGATTTTGGTGGACTAGGATGAAGAGAGACATTGCTCGATATGTTGCCGAATGTGATGTTTGTCGTCGCATTAAGGCCGAACACCAAAGACCTGCTGGCACACTTCAACCTTTGCCTATTCCAGAGTGGAAATGGGACAAAGTCGGTATGTACTTCATCACCGGCTTTCCAAAAACCCAGAAAGGAAACGATGCCATCTTCGTTGTCATTGATAGACTTTCCAAAGTTGCTCACTTCCTTCCAGTTCGCGAGTCTATAACTGCTAGTCAGTTGGCGGACTTGTACGTCTCTAGAATTGTGTCTCTTCACGGTGTTCCTTTGGTAATCAATTTTGATCGTGGTAGCCTTTTCACCTCTAGATTCTGGGGAAGCTTTCAGAATGCTATGGGAACTCATCTATCCTTTAGTACAGCTTTCCATCCTCAGTCTAGCGGTCAAGTTGAAAGGGTTAATCAAATCTTGGAAGACATGCTCAGAGCTTGTGTTATCTCATTCGGAAAGAATTGGGATAAGTCTCTTCGATTTGCCGAATTTTCTTATAACAACAGTTTCCAATCTAGTCTGAACATGGCTCCTTTTGAACTCCTCTATGGACGACGATGTCGAACACCCTTAAACTGGTCAGAAACCGGTGAAAGACAATTCTTTGGACCGGATATGATCAAGGAAGCAGAAGAGCAAGTTCGCATTGTTCGTGATCGATTGAAAGCCGCACAGTCTCGTCAGAAAAGCTACTATGATCGTCATCATAGGCAAGAAAGCTACAATCTGGATGAGAAGGCTTACCTCCGGGTTACTCCTCTGAAGGGAACCCAACGATTCGGTATCAAAGGCAAGTTGGCCCCACGTTACATCGGACCTTTCCGCATTCTAGCTAAACGTGGAGAAGTTGCCTACCAAGTTGAACTACCCCCGCACCTTTCCCGAGTACATGATGTATTCCATGTGTCACAACTCAGGCGTTGCTTCAAGGACCCCATCCGCGAAGTCGACCATGAAACGCTTGATCTCCAAGATGACCTTTCTTATCGAGAGTACCCCGTTCGTATTCTTGATTCCGCAGAGCGTGTCACTCGTCATCAGCAGATCAAGTTTCTCAAAGTGCAATGGTCACATCACTCTGAGAAAGAAGCAACATGGGAAAGAGAAGACCGCCTCCGTGCCGAGTACCCCACCTACCTCCCGATGACTTCTGAATCTCGGTACGAGATTATTTTGAGTGGGGGCGAGTTGTCAGAACCCCAACTAGGGTAAGTGCTAGGGTTTGAGTGCCCCTTTGCATCATGCAAAATTTTCAAAAGAAAATCAAAAATGGGGAAAAGAAAAGCCCTAGAGAATTTAATTAAATGGCCAGACAAAAATTGCTTCCAAAAATTCCTCTGTTATTTTTTAAAAGTCTTATAAATATGCATGATCACATATAAAGTGAAATGGGTCCCACTGCATGCACCAAGATTTTTCAAATATTCCAAACAGGGCTTGGAAATTAAATTAAACTCCAATTTGAATTTAAATTCAAATTGTTTGAATTTCAAAAGTCACCAAAACTTGTGAGTGGCTAGTGGCTTGAACCCTAAGCCCACATAAAAGTTTTGGGGATTTTTAAAAATTCTTTGCTATTTTTACTAGCAAGCCAAAACAAATTACAGAAAGAAAAACAGAAGAAAGCAGAGAAGAAAAGAATAAAAGAAAACCCAGCCCACCCCCTCTAGCCTTGGGCCCAACTCAACGCACCACGGCCCAGGCCCACCCCCAACACCTTGTCGTCTTGCCCGGCGTCGGCAAGCACCTCGGTGGCGAGCTCGCCGCCGCGCAAGCCACCGAGGCACCCCCAGGCCACCCGGGGCCTCATCTGCGCGCCACGCAACGCCCACGTCGCCCTGTTTCTCTTCCCCCTCTCGCCCTCTCCTCTCACGCCCTCTGCGCGTTTTCCCCAATCACCCGATCGCCGCCGCAGTTCGACGCCGCCGAGAACACGCGGCCACCGCCGACGATAAGCCTCGCCGTGCTGTCCATCCTATTCTTCATCCTCGTTTTCGTCTCTGCGCAAAGAATCGAGAGCTGATTCGACCCGAGGCCAACGTACGCTTCACCGAGACCTCGCCGGAGCCGCCGTGCGATTTCTCCGATTTCGGCCACCACAGAGCCTCTCCGACCCCGCCACCGCCTCCGTTGTAATCACGGTGAGCTTCTGGTTCACCCTAGATATCGCACGGCCTAACCCTTTCACTCTATCGCTGTCCGCCATGAGAGCAGAGGAGCCCCGCCGCCATGAACGTCGTCGCTGGAGCTCCAGTGCTTCTATGCCTCTCCCATGGTGTCCTTCGTCCTCCTGGTGATCCGAGGGTTCGAAAAAGGTAGCGCAGCTACAAGCTTGCCCCTTGAAGAGAGCTCCTCGCCGAGCCCGTGCTACGGCCACCGCCCGAGCACGTCGTCGACAAGCTTCCGGCGACTTCCGAGCCTCCCCGTGCGTGCGGGATGAACTGCGCGTGCACGGGCTCCATTTTGGTGGCCTTGGCATGCCAAATGGTGGCATGTGCCGCCGTTTTGCGCAGCGCCGCCGCACACTGTTGCCACCGGCGACATGCCGCCGGCGAGCCCAACCATTAGGGCTTAATGAACCCAGCTAATCACCCTGGGGTCTATGAAAAGTGGGCCCTAGACCCCCCCCCTAAACCCCTCTGTTAGTTAAACTAACAGGGATTAACCCCCACTGGGCCCCTGTTGTCAGCCCCCCCTATGACAACACCCCCACATCAGCATGATGCAATAAATCAAATTCCAGAAAATTAGAAATGAATTTAAGAATTACAGAAAATCCAGAAAAATAGCCAAACTTCAATAAATCATAGAAAATTCATATGAACTCCAAATTGGACAAATAATATATGAAAAATTATCAGAAAAATGCAAGGATTAAGAATATGCAATTTGTTTTCATGTTTGACCATTTTAAAATGGGGCAACAGTAGCAAGTTTGCATATGACTTAATTTGAATTCAAATTTGAAGTTTGAATTTGCATTCCAAATGCAATATACTTCAATTAAATTGAATTTGCCACAAACCAGTACTATATACATCATGTACAACTTTACCATGTGCTTGTGCATTTACTTTCGATGTTGCCCCCCCCCTTTGTTGATGATTGCCTCCGATGACAGACGTTCCGAGACGGTGATCACCCCCAAAGAAGAAGACCACCGTTAAGACCCGTGTATCGTCAGCAAGGCAAGCAAACCCCATTGATCATGTCTATAAAATCCCAATTCCCTCTCAGTCTCGCTTATGCATGTTTAGGAGATCACCTTGTATCGATTCTACCGCATAGTTGAACCCATATCCGATGCATGACCTATCATCTTGTCACAATAGTAAGCAAACCACAATCCTAGCTGGCATAGGAGTTGATTGATATCATGTGGCCCCTGCAACTGTTACTGCTTATTGCATGCTTAGTGGTACAATGAGGTTGCTTTTGATGTGAGTCGGGATGATGGTGAACATGGTGTTGATGAAAGTGAAACTGTGTTGGTGAATCCACCCTAATACAAGGTGAACGATGAGAGGCTGTGTAGGAGTACACAGTGGGTTGTCTCGTTGAACACCGTCTTAAGCCCGAGTTCTTGTATGGTAATCCGAGATAAAGAGTACAACCACACATTGGGCTCACTGACCCCTCTCGACCTAGTAACTCACCCCGATCCAAGTCCAGGAGTCACACCTAGCTCGGGATTTCCATTCGGCATATGCATAGAAAGATAAAGGAAATGAAATGTGGCATTCATGGTAGGGCTTGTGGAACATGGCTTGTCAAGCGGAGAACCATCCGTCAAGGTGGGCTTGTCACTCATGCCTACATGGTTTGAGTCCTGGCTGGAAGCTCGGCCGGAACTCCAGTTAGGTTTGAAACTCAGACAGTTGACTCCTTGGACTAGAACGGAGCTGTGGGTGAAGTGTTGTGGTGAACATCCTCGCTGTCACCTCTTGAACGGTGGCGAGACTTGGCGGTAACCGATGGTCATGTGTGTGTAGTTTACACCCTTGCAAGGTTAACAAAACTATTCGAATAGCCGCGTCCGCGGTTAAGGACTACTTGGAAAGTTGTGCTTGATTATTAGACAACTTGAATGGATACTTCTAAAACTCGCAAGATAAGCGTGAGTGCTATGGCGTGCTTCCTCGTGGGGAAGTCGAGGAAGTATCCATAGTGGTGTATTGGTTGGAGACTTGGATAGTGGACTCGTGTACGCTTCTTACCTCAAGTCTGGTACTCGTAGTTCAGGACTAGCCAATTCAAAGCTGGCACTTCTGCGATGTTGAACCCCACCTCCCTTTACCTTGATACTTGAGCATCAGTAGTGTAGTTCTGATGTAAGTCTTGTTGAGTATGATTTTGTACTCACATTTGCTTATTCCATGTTTTAGATGAGAACCCGGACCCCCCGATGGAGTCACCTTCGTGAAGCCCGACGTTGACCATGGTAGCATAGTCCCAGACAGCAGTCTGGTCCCTCGTGGACGGGCATGTTTGTTGTACAAGGCTTCTCTAAGCCATTTGTTAATCTTGTCTGTACTCAGACCTAATTTGCTTCCGTTGTATGATGTAATGTTGGTCACAGCCTTGTGATCTTTGTATGCTCTATGTGTAAGTCAATAAAAAAGATACACTTTGTAGAGTTATGTGATGATACCTGTTGTTCATACTAGGCATGTGTGTTGCGTGTATGTTTATAACATGCATGTCTTAGTATGGGTTTTTGAGACCTTAGTTGTGATCTGGCTGGCGGTCTTTTATACACCAAGTGGCCCTTAGATGTGCGCAGCTTGGGGCATCGCGATGCGATTGCTCGTGACTCTGTCACGTGCACACTTTGTTGTATGATCGAGCCCGCCCTAGACCCCGACTAAGTGATCGGGCTGGAGTAAGTCTATCTAAGAGTTAGGATTCAATCGATAACATGGTTGAGGCGACTTGTCTATGAATATGGGGTTCACCACCCATAAGCATTTAGACTCGTGAGCGGACGATGAGGACCCATCTCAGTTGATCATCCGGCCTGAATGGGATGCCCCTCACGTTCGATGCTTTCCGAGAGTGTTCTGTGCTTGGCCTTGTCTGCTTAGACAAGTGGGTACGGCTCTTGGCTCTCCATGTGATTGTATCGTGAATGGAATTACATACGCATACCCCGGGTCCCGACATAGTCCCACCCCGGAAGTGGAGGGGGTTGGCACCCCTCCTTGGCCTATATAAGGAGGGGTAGATGTGCCCTTTTATTCATGATACTTTTTAGATAAGTTCTCATCTCTCTCTCCCTCTTTTCTCCTTCCTCGAGTGGACTCCCCTTGTTTGGAGTCTACACTTGGTTGGGGATTTCTCCACTATACGCACGTCGTCGTGCTGCTGGAATTGGGATCCGAATCCATCTTCTTTCCGCTGCTCTACTGGTTCGGAGCCCGGAGGGACGTCGGGTATACTGTATGTGTATAATCCCGCGAGGCACTACACTTGTGGTGCTACTTCATCGTCGTGATCGTATCGCGAGGTCTTCATCAGCAACATTCTGACGCGGACGTAATCCCGTCATCGGTCTACAAGGATCGGGTGGCTACAGGAGTCATCGTGGATCTGCGCGGCATCGGGGATTGCCGGTACGACTACACCAACCACGTTCATGCGGGAATGTTTCCCGCTTAATGGACTACATACTGGTATGTGATCTATTTCTGTCTGTTACTTGCATCGCCATAGCATAGGACTTGGGTATGGGTCTCGTAGGTTATGAAAAATGTGTGTTTTCTGCTCCGAACCCCAACAATAACAGTATGTACATTGTATCACACTAAGCATGCAATAAGCAGTAACAGTTGCAGGGGCCATATGATATCAATCAACTTCTACATTTGCTAGGATTGTGGTTTGCTTACTACTGTGACAAATGATAGGTCATGCAAAGGAATTGGTTCATCTATGCGGTAGAAACGTAGCATGGTAATCATCCTAAACAATGCATAAGCGAGACTGAGAGGGAAGTGGGATTTTATCGACATGATCAATGGGGGTTTGCTTGCCTTGATGACGAGGTTCGGTATCGGGGTCTTCAATGAAGGGGGTGATCTCGGGTTCCGGCTCCACCTCTATTCGATAGCAAACAATGCAAACAAAGTGATCAATATAAAGAAAATGCACAATCACATGATCAATTGTAATAACATGGTGTAAGGGGTGCTAATATGTTGCCAATTCCATTTAAATGAAGTATATTGCATTTGAGTTGCAATTTCAAACTCCATATTTGAATTTAAAAGGGTTCATATGCATGTTTGCTTCTGTTCCCCCATTTTAAAATGGTCAAACATGAAAAAAAAAGTGCATATTCAGAATCCTTGCATTTTTCTGATAATTTTACATATATTATATGTTTAATTTGGAGTTAAAATGAATTAGTTTCATTTTCTGGAATTTCTGAATTGTTTTAATTCAAATAAGCATTTACTGCGTCAGCATGATAGCATGCTGGCATCAGGGGGGCTCTGACCACTGGGTCCCACATGTCAGTGTCTCATGTGTTAATTGAATCGTTTTAATTAATATTTAAACTTAACAGAGGGGTTAATTAGGCCTAGGGCCCACATTCAGTGGCTGAAAGGGGGGATTAGCAACTAAGCTAATCACGGCCACGTTGGACTCGCCGGCAGCTAGCCGCTGGTGACCAAAACCGCGGCGACGCTGCTCGGGTTCTGGAATCCGTGGCCCAAATCGAGTGATGCGACCACTGAGACGCAGCTCTTGGCGTCACACATCGAATGGGGCCAAGAACCAGGGCGGGGGTGCACTGGAACGTCGGCGGCGACGAGATCTAGCGGCGGCGGAGCCACTGGCTTGAGGTGATGCTCGCTGTGGTGCACTATTTGAAGCAGGCGTAGGTGCAAACGGATCAGCGGAGCAAGGGGATCACCATGGACATGGCTGCGAGCTCGATTGCGTAGCGGGGGCTCGCCGACATGGACCACGGCGGTGTGATGCTTCGGCTCTCATGGTGGAAAGGCACAGAGGGCGAGCGGGGCTTCGATGGGTTAGGGGAAAAGCTCACCGTGGTGCTAGGAACTCGACGGAGCAGCTGATGGAGGTGGGGAGGTCACGGTGGCGCCGGAATTTGAAGTGGATCCGCGGCGGTCGGAGTTGAAGACAATGGAGCTCGCGTCGGCTACACGGTTTCTTGGAGCGATTCCTTCTGCGACTCGACGCAATCGACGATGGCGAAGACGATGGACAAGGTCTCAGCGTCTAACTCGAGCTCGGGCTGCAAGTCTCCATGGCCATGGCCTCCTGTTCGTCGCGGGCGTCGACGAATTCGTCCAGAGAGAGCGAGAGAGTGACGGGAAAGGGGGGAATGGAGGATGCGTGCTCCTGGGCGTCTCCTGGCGTGGCTAGAAGGCGCGGGAGGGGCAGGTGGAGGCCTGGGAGGCGTCGACGTGCTCGGCTGGCTCGGTTGCTTTCCACCGAGCAGCTTGGGGGCGCGGGGGTGGGGAAGAAGACCCCTGTGCCCCTGGTGGGCTGGCTGGGCCGGCTGAGCTGGGCTTCGCCCAGGCGACAGGTAAGCTTTTCTATTTTTATTTTTCTGTTTAATATTTCATTTCTTTTTCTGCTTATTTGTTTTGGCTCTGATAAAAATAGCAAACCATTTTATAAAATGCCCCAAATTTTTATGTGGACTTGAGATGCACATAGCTAGCCACTTATAAAGTTTGGGCATTTTTAAAATTCGAATGATTTGAACTTTAATTCAAATAGGGTTATTTGTTTAAATCCAAGCCCCTGTTTGAATATTTGAAAAATCCATGAGCATGGGATTGCTACCACATCACTTGATATGTGATCACACTCATTTATGTGACTTTTCAAAAATGGAAAAGGAATTTTTGGAGCAACTTTTTATCTGGCCATTTGAATTAAATTCATCTGGGGATGTTCTCTCTCCCACTTCAATGTCTTTTTGAAATTTATAACATGATGCATAGTTACTTGCTAACCCTTGCACATACCTAACAGAGGGTTCTGACAACTCGCCCCCACTCAAAAGAATCTCGTCCCGAGATTCAGAAGTCTGCGGGAGGAAGGAGGTGTACTCGGCACTGAGACGGTCTTCTCTTTCCCATGTGGATTCTCTCTCAGAGTGGTGTGACCATTGCACTTTCAGAAACTTAATCTTCTGATGACGAGTGACACGCTCTGCTGAATCAAGAATACGAACGGGGTATTCTCAATAAGAAAGGTCATCTTGGAGATCAAGCGTTTCATGGTCGACTTCGCGGATGGGGTCCTTGAAGCAACGCCTTAGTTGTGACACATGGAATACATCATGTACTCGGGAAAGGTGCTAGGGTAGTTCAAGTTGGTAGGCAACTTCTCCATGTTTAGCAAGAATGCGGAAAGGTCCAATGTAACGTGGGGCCAACTTGCCTTTGATACCGAATCGTTGGGTTCCCTTCAAAGGAGTAACCCGAAGGTAAGCCTTCTCGTCCAGATTGTAGCTTTCTTGCCTATGATGACGATTATAGTAGCTTTTCTGCCGAGACTGGGCTGCTTTCAATTTATCACGAACAATGCAAACCTGCTCTTCTGCTTCCATGATCATATCCGATCCAAAGAATTGTCTTTCACCGGTTTCTGACCAGTTAAGGGGTGTTCGACATCGTCGTCTGATGGCTTCTCGCCCCTCGTTGGTTACCCCAAGTGGAAGGTTTGAGATGCAGTGCAGCAGCAAGTTTCCCTCGGTGAAGATACCAAGGTTATCGAACCAGTAGGACTCAGGAGATACAAGTAGGTGGCAACATCACCAGAAATTGCTTCCTGACTAGGGTGCTGTCGTGGACCTGCACACAGCAACAAATAACTTTGCTCCCAACGAGTACAGAGGAGTTGTCAATTCCTCCGGCCTTGTCGTTTACAAAGGATCAACGCAAGAGATAAAAGGTGCAAAGGAAAGTAAAAGCTGAAAGTAAATTGAGGGTGTGAACAATAATGTGAAGATGGACCGGGGTCCCGTGATTTTCACTAGTGATGTCTCTGTCCCAAAAGACGATAAAAGTGCTAGCAAGGTAAACAAATCACAGTTGGGCAATTGACAGGATTATGAAGGCACCGCAATGCTAACTATGCTGCAAATAAAGGAAGGGCTCAAAAGCAATGGGCAGTACGCCAAGGTAAGTAGACCGAAATCCATCTGCATCTACTACGAATCATCCACCTTGAGATATCTATCCAGAATATCTCGCTGGTATTAAGTTGTGAATCCCACCCAAAGTGTAAACTCAAAGCAACAGACAACTGCATTAAAAGAACTTTGCGTAAAGTAAACAATCCTTGCACCCGCAGGTACAAGCACCGTTGTTTTATCCCTGGTGGCAACAGCACATCCCCTAGTCTCATGTTTCTGTCACTCAAGCTAGACATCAGGGGGCTGAACCCACAATCGAGCATAACGCTCTCTCTTGGAGTTGCAAATAAAATACTTGGCCAAAGCAAATACCGCAATGGAGAACATGCAAGAATTTACTCAAGAACAAAATATAAAAGAGAAGAACCAAATATATTACTCATCACAATCTGAACATAGTCTCATAATCCATCAGATCCCAACAAACTCGGCATAGCAACAGCAGAAATTACATAGATGCCTCGATCATGTGAGACAGCTCACGAGGACTCGAAAGTGGAAGCACAAAAGGGGGGAGAGATTTATCACATAGCTACTGGTCATGGACCCATGGTCCAAGGGGGACTACTCACGGCACATCCGGGAGGCGTCCATGGCTATGGATGGTCTTCCGGAGGGGGTTCCTCCTTCCGGCAGGGTGCCGGGGCAGCTTCTCCAGGCAGCCCCGATCTTGAAACGGCGGCGACGGCGGTACAGAGGGGAGTTCGCGAGAAAGAGATCGATATTAGGGGTTTCCACCCCGAGGGGTAAATATAGGAGAAGGGGGGCATCGAGGGGACCCACGAGGCAGTCAGGAGGGTCCCTGGCGCGTCCCAGGGTGGGGCCGCGCCACCTGCCCTCCTGGCTGCCTGGTGGTGGCCCCCCTTCCCTCTCTTGGTGATTCCGGAAGCTTCTGTTGCGCTGATTTTTTATATATTTTTCCCGGAATTTTTGGAGCACTTTTAATGGCCGGAAAACCTGAAATACAAAAACAGCAGAAAACAGAAACTGGCAACTGGGTGCACTGAGTTAATAGGTTAGTCCAAATAGGTCCAAAAGTGTATGAAAGTTCAAGAAAAACATGGCAAAGTCACAGAAAACATGCATGGAGCAAGCAGAAATTATAGATACGTTTGGGACGTATCATCGTCCATATAGGAGTTCAAAAGGATCCATGTTCAGACTAGATTGGAAACTATTGTTATAAGCAAATTCGGCGAATGGTAGAGACTTCTCCCAATTCTTTCCGAATGAGATAACACAAGCTCTGAGCATGTCTTCGAGAATTTGGTTAACCCTTTCGACTTGACCGCTAGACTGAGGATGGAAAGTTGTACTAAAGGAGAGATGAGTTCCCATAGCATTCTGAAAGCTTCCCCAAAATCTAGAGGTGAAAAGGCTACCACGATCAGAATTTATTTCCAAAGGAACACCATGAAGAGACACAATTCTAGAGACATACAAGTACGCTAACTGGCTAGCAGTTATAGACTCGCGAACGGGAAGGAAGTGTGCAACTTTGGAAAGTCTATCCACCACAACGAAGATGGCATCATTTCCTTTCTGGGTTTTTGGAAAGCCAGTGATGAAATCCATACTGACTTTGTCCCATTTCCACTCTGGAATAGGTAAAGGTTGAAGTGTACCAGCAAGTATTTTATGTTCTGCCTTAATGCGACGACAAACATCACATTTAGCAATGAACTGAGCAATTTGTCGCTTCATCCTAGTCCACCAAAATCTCTGGCGTAGGTCTCGGTACATCTTTGTGCTACCAGGATGAATCGAAAGGGGTCTGTCATGGGCCTCCTTAAGAATTAGCCTCCTAAGATTGTGTTTTCGTGGTACAACCAATCGAGTGCCAAAGAAAATGACACCTTGATCATTCATGGAGAAACATTTAGCAACTCCGCTAACAATGTTCTTCTTGATCTCTCGAATACCACCATCACGTTTCTAGGCGGCTATGATTTTATCCTCAAGGGTTGGTTTCGCCACCAAGGTAGAAAGATAATCATGAGGAACAATCTCAAGATTGAGCTTGCAAAATTCCTCATGAAGAATTGGTTGACACTGTTGTAACATGAGGTTGTTACAATACGACTTACGACTTAGTGCATCAGCCATGACATTGGCTTTGCCTGGGGTGTAGAAATTCCTAAGTCATAATCTTTTATCAACTCAATCCAGCGTCTTTGCCTGAGATTAAGATCTGGCTGGGTGAATATGTATTTGAGGCTTTGGTGGTCGGAATAGATCTCACAACGATTACCAAGGAGGTAATGTCGCCAAGTTGTCAGGGCATGAACTACGGCAGCGAGTTCAAGATCATGGGTAGAATATTTCTCTTCATGTGGACGCAACTGGCGTGAAGCATAAGCTACCACATGTCTATCTTGCATAAGTATGCATCCTAACCCTTGTCGTGAGGGGTCACAAAAGATCTCGAAATCCTTTTTGGTGTCTGGAGGCGCAAGTACGGGTGCAGAAGTCAATCTTCTTTTTATCTGTTGAAAGCTTTCCTCGCACTTGGGAGTCCATAGGAATTTCTTATCTTTCTTGAGGAGTTCAGTTAGAGGCTTTGCAACTTTAGAAAAGTTCTCGACAAAGCAGCGGCAGTAGCTTGCTAAGCCAAGAAAAGTCCTAACTTGCTTAACCGATTCAGGTGGAGTCCAGTCAAGGACGGCCTGAACTCTCTCAGGATTCACACCAATGCCTTTTGCAGAAATCACGTGGCCTAAGTAGGTCACTTCTGGTAGCCAAAGTTCACACTTGGAGAATTTAGCATATAGGCGATGCTCTCGAAGTTTCATCAATACCAACCTAAGATGTTTGGCATGTTCTTCTTCGTTCTTCGAGTAGATGAGAATGTCATCAAGATAAACTACAACAAATTTATCTAGGTACTCCATGAAGATCGAATTCATCATGCGCGAGAAAGTGGCGGGGGCATTGGTTAAACCGAAGGACATGACGGTGTACTCGTAAAGACCATAACGAGTAGTGAAAGACGTTTTGGGAATCTCCTCGTTTCGGATTTTGATTTGATGATAAACTAATCTCAAATCCATCTTGGAGAAGACAGAGGATCCAGCAAATTGATCATAAAGATCATTGATCCTGGGCAGTGGGTACTTGTTCTTTATCGTCGCTAGATTTAGCGGGCGATAATCTACGCACATCCTTTCTGTTCCATCTTTCTTCGTTACGAACAGAACGGGGCAACCCCATGGCGATGAGCTAGGGCGGATGAAGCCTTTTTCCAACAAAGCTTCAAGTTGTATTTTAAGCTCAACTAACTCACGTGGGGCCATTTTGTATGGGCGTCTAGAAATTAATGCGGTTCCTGGCATAAGATCCACTATGAACTCTACACATCTGTCGGGTGGTTAGGTTTAAGGAGTTGGGTTACTGTATGGTTTTCTTAGAGGATGGCCATAGCTTACTAGGGGATACAATAGATACGCAGAGTAGCAAAGTACCCCAACACGATGGTTAGTGTGGTTCTTCTGGCTAGAAGACATCTAAAGTGGGAGGAAGAGCTGCAAATGATTCAGTATAGGTTTCTAGAATAAAACCTACATCAAACACTATGGAGTTGTCGGGAATGCCACCTAACAAATCTTCTGGAAGGACAACCGAAATAAAGAGAAGGATTTTGCAAATGCATCAGATTATGAAGAAACTTGGAATGACTCGGACAGCATAACTGTTGTAATTGCAAGAAAAGACAATTTCTTAAAACATGGAAACAGCACTTACATACGATGTAAGAAATCAGGAAGCATAACAACTAAAGCAAACCGAACACAACTCTCCTACGGCTACAAGGAAGCAAACAGCGAGATGTTCTAGTAAGACATAGATGAGCCTAGTCCTATCTTCCCGTAGAATAAGATGAGGGTGACTCAGAACTCAGAAAGATGAAGGTAAGGAGAAAAAAGAATCCTTACGTTGTTCCCTTATATACCCAGAGTAACTATATAACTATAGAAAGCTAGACTCGACTTCGACCAAGGCCGATAATCCTACAGTCAGTTCTGCTCTGATACCAAGTCTGTCGGGACCCGGGGTAAGCGTATGCAAGACTCGCTACAACACAATCATATGGAGAGACGAGAACCGTACCCACTTGTCAAAGCAGACAAGGTCAAGCACAGAACGTTCTCGGAAAGCATCGAACGTGAGGGGCATCCCATCCAGGCCGGATGATCAACTGAGATGGGTCCTCATCGTACGCACACAAGTCTAAATGATATGGGTGGTGAACTCCCATACTCATAGACAAGTCGCCTCAACCATACTATCGATTGTATCATAACCCTTACATAGACTTACTCCAGCCCGATCACTTAGTCGGGGTCTAGGGAGGGCTCGATCATACATCAAAGTGTGCACGTGACGGAGTCACGAGCAATCGCATCGCGATGCCCCAAGCTGCGCACATCTAAGGGCCACTTGGTGTATAAAAGACCGCCTGCCAGATCACAACTAAGGTCTCGAAAACCCATACTAAGACATGCATGATATAATCATACACGCAGCACACATGTCTAGTATGAACAGTAGGTATCATTGCAATTCTCTACAAAGTTTACATCTTTATTGATAACTCATACAGAGTGCACACAGAGATCACGAGACTGTGATCCAACATTACAACAAGCATGCGGAAGCAAAGTAGGTCTGAGTACAGACAAGTTTAACAAATGGCTTAGAGAAGCCTTATTTATAAACAAGCCCTTCACGAGGGAACCAGTCTGCTGACTGGGACTACACTAGCTTGGTCTTCAATCGTCGAGCTCGAGGAAGAATCCACCTTCGGGGTCAGTGGGTTCATCTAAAACATAGAATAAGCAAACGTGAGTACAAAGTCGTACTTAGTAAGACTTACGTAGGAACTATACTACTCATGCACATGTATCAAGGTAAAGGGAGGTGGGGTTTCAATGCAGAAGTGCCATCTTTGACTTGGCTAGTCCTGAACTACGAGTACCAGACTTGAGGTAAGAAGCGTACACGAGTCCACTACATGTCTCCAACCAATTACACCACTATGGTGTCTTCCTCGACTTCCCACGAGAAAGCACGCCATAGCACTCACGCTTATCTTGGCAAGTTTTATAAGCATCCATTGAAGTTGTCTAATAATCTAGCACAACTTTCCAAGTAGTCCCTTACCGCGGACGCGGCCATTCGAATAGTTTATTAACCCTGCAGGGGTGTACTGCTACACACATGAAACTATCAGTTACCGCCGGAATCTCGTCACCCTTCAAGCGGGTGTCGGCGAGGATAATCTCCACAACTTTTACCTCACAACCAACTCAAGTTCAATGAAGACGCCTATCTGGGATGGTTTCCATATTCGTAACCCGACCGGTTTACCGAAGTGGTCCCAGAAGATGTGTGCGTGGTGCATAAGCCGGTCTCGGTTGAGCCATTCTCTCACCTTGCAGTTAGGCCACAAACCTACCAGAACTCCGAACTACTGCGACTCATTGAACTAAGAAGGGGTGAGTTAGTAGGTTGAGCGGGGGTCCGTTTGCCCAACATGTGGTAGTACTCTTCAGCTTGTATCACCACACAAGAACTCAGGCTTAAGGCGGTGTTCAACGAGACAACCCACTGTGTACTCCTACACAGCCTCTCATCGTTCACCTTGTATTAGGGTAGATTCACCAACACATTTCCACCATCACCAACATGATTGCTAACATCCCGACTCACATAACAGTATCAACATTGTATCACTCTAAGCATGCAATAAGCAGTAATAGTTGCATGGGCCACATGATATCAACCAACTCCTACATTTGCTAGGATTGTGGTTTTCTTACTACTGTGACAAATGATAGGTCATGCAAAGGAATGGGTTCATCTATGCGGTAGAAACGTAGCATGGTAATCATCCTAAACAATGCATAAGCGAGACTGAGAGGGAAGTGGGATTTTGTTGACATGATCAATGGGGGTTTGCTTGCCTTGCTGACGAGGTTCAGTATCGGGGTCTTCAACGAAGGGGGTGATCTCGGGTTCCGGCTCCACCTCTATTCGATAGCAAACAATGCAAACAAAGTGATCAATATAAAGACAATGCACAATCACATGATCAAGTGTTATAACATGGTGTAAGGGGTGCTGATGTGTTGCCAATTCCATTTAAATGAAGTATAGCATTTGAGTTGCAATTTCAAACTCCATATTTGAATTTAAAAGGGTTCATATGCATGTTTGCTTCTGTTCCCCATTTTAAAATGGTCAAACATGAAAACAAAGTGCATATTCAGAATCCTTGCATTTTTTTTGATAATTTTACATATATTATATGTTTAATTTGGAGTTAAAATGAATTAGTTATGAATTTCCAAAGTTTAAATCATTTTTTGGAATTTCTGAATTGTTTTAATTCAAATAAGCATTTACTGCGTCAGCATGACAGCTGATGTCTACGCACGCTTCTATTCTTGTAGACTATGTTGGGCCTCCAAGCGCAGAGGTTTGTAGGACAGCAGCAATTTCCCTCATGTGGATGACCTAAGGTTTATCGAACTCAGGGAAGTAGAGGTTGAAGATGGTCTCTCTCAAGCAACCCTGTAATTAAGATACAAAAAGTCTCTTGTGTCCCCAACACACGAAATACAACTAGGATTTGTATAGGTGCACTAGTTCGGCGAAGAGATGATAAAATATGGGTGATAGGTGTGGCAAAACAAGGTAATATAAATCTGTAATAAAAAGTGCAGCAAAGAAACAAGTGGTAAACGTGAGCACAAACGGTATTGCAATGGTGGAAACAAGGCCTAGGCTTCATACTTTCACTAGTGGCAACTCCCAACAACATTAACATAGTCTAATCACATGATATTTCCCATAAAACATGCAATGGAGACGCACTCGGAGGTCATTCCTTTGTGGTCAAGAGAGGACGAGAATTATGTAGGGCTACAAAAGCACACCTCAAAGTTCGTAGTTCTCAATCTATGGATTTCCCAATGTCACCGCGGCCATCCAAAGAGAGTACCACAATCACCACAACATATCACAAGGATAGTCAAAGACAAGCACCAAGAGACTCTCAATCTTCAATCAACATACAAAAGAGGAAATCACTCATGATAATATTCTTCTAACCCATGTCCAATAGACCGCTGTCACCTTGGTCTCGGGGATTATACTAGATAAGATCAATTGAGTACATCAATCCAATACATAGAGGAAGGGAAAATATCATGGGATCACCCTAGATTAACATAGCCTATGATCACAACGAAGATCACATCATGGGAGAGAAAGAAGAACACATAGCTACTGGTAGAAACCTCAGCCCCGAGGGGAACTACTCACACATGGACATGGTGAGAGGGAGAGTTGTTGATGGAGAGGTGCAGCCCGGAGGAGATGAAGGAGACAGTTGTCGTGGTAATACTAAAGGTATACCCCTAGGCGAGGGAAACCCAGGGGTATCCCTAAGCCTTGGGTTTCCCCAGAAAACACACATCAAGCAAAATAAGATCAACCAAAAAACACGAAGCATTGGCGGCTTCCGAGTAACACGTTACTCGGAGACCAGGAGCCGCTTCCGAGTAAACAACTACTCGGAAGCTCAGCAAGATCCGAGTAGAGCGATACTCGGAAATGGCCGGCGAGCCCCCACTACTCGGAAGATGGAAAACGCAACAGACAGGAGGCATTTAATGCTGCAGGCGTTCTCCCCCCTTTTTATTAGTAGTAATGGGCTGACCGTTCTGTAATTAAGTATTTATTTAATCTTGTAATTAAGACCCATTTATGCCAGGGAATTAAGGAGGCAGGGGCGCACTCTATATAAGCCACCCCCTCCCCTCTGGCATGGACACGCGCACACTTTTTCCCTTCTCAGTATTCTGAAGAAAGAACACCCCAGTAAGCCTGGGCAGGACTAAGGTTTTTATCTCTACGGAGAGGCCTAACCTGTATAATCCTCTTGCGTCAACCCACTCTACGTACAGATTCATTTAGCTCCTTTCATACCCCTATACTCATTGTCAGATTTACATCCACGACAACGGCGACGGCCCTTGGCCCCTTCTTCTTCCTTTGAGATGGTGCTGCTGTGGAGATTGATCTCCCCCTCAAGACGGCTGCCAAGGGGGAGGAAATTTCGTGATGCCCTTTGACCTAGGTTTCCTCTCTTTATATAGACTCTCGGATTCCCGTCATCCAGATTACGTCTTCTGTATTTCGGGGTTTCTGGAAGCATCGGAACCCCAATTGGGACGAATTTTATGTTTAAATCCACCGGAAAACAATTCCCTACAACTTTGTAGTTTTAGGTTTTTTCGTTTGAGGCCGTCTTCTAGCGTTTCCGAGGCGATCTTTAAAACCTGTCTGGTGGGGACAGATTTCGGGAAAGTTAGAGTCCAACTCTTACAAGGCTTCATTTTGTGATTTTTCCTTTATCCAAGTAATTCCTACACATAAAGTACAAAAACAAGAACTTGTGCACTCTTGCAACCATTAATAGGTTAGTTCCAAAATATGTTATAAAATGATATTAAAGTGTATCAAAATCATAGCAATATCACACAAAACATGCATGGAGCAAGCAGAAATTATAGATACGTTTGGGACGTATCAACAGCATGCTGGCGTCAGGGGGGCTCTGACCACTGGGTCCCACATGTCAGTGTCTCATGTGTTAATTGAATCGTTTTAATTAAGATTTAAACTTAACAAAGGGGTTAATTAGGCCTAGGGCCCACATGTCAGTGGCTGGAAGGGGGGATTAGCAACTAAGATAATCACGGCCACGTTGGACTCGCCGGCGGCTAGCCGCCGGTGACCAAAACCATGGCGACGCTGCTCGGGTTCTCGAATCCGTGGCCCAAATCGAGTGTTGCGACCACTGAGACGCAGCTCTTGGCGCCGCGCACCGAATGGGACCAAGAACCAGGGCGGGGGTGCACTGGAACGTCGTCGGCGACGAGCTCTAGCGGCGGCAGAGCCACTGGCTCGAGGTGATGCTCGCTGTGGTGCGCCATTTGAAGCGGGCGTAGGTGCAAACGGAGCAGCGGAGCAAGGGGATCACCATGGACATGGCTGCGAGCTCGATTGCGTAGAGGGGGCTCGCCGACATGGACCACGGCGGCGAGATGCTTCGGCTCTCATGGTGGAAAGGCACAGAGGGCGAGCGGGGCTTCGATGGGTTAGGGGAAAAGCTCGCCGTGGTGCTAGGAACACGACGGAGCAGCTGATGGAGGTGGGGAGGTCACGGTGGCGCCGGAATTTATAGTGGATCCGCGGCGGTCGGAGTTGAAGACAATGACGCTCGCGTCGGCTACACGGTGTCTTGGAGCGATTCCTTTTGCGACTCGACGCAATCGACGATGGCGAAGACGATGGACAAGGTCTCGGCGTCTAACTCGAGCTCGGGCTGCAAGTCGCCATGGCCATGGCCTCCTGTTCGTCGCGGGCGTCGACGAATTCATCCAGAGAGAGCGAGAGAGTGACGGGAAAGGGGGGAATGGAGGAGGCGTGCTCCTGGGCGTATCCTGGCGTGGCTAGAAGGCGCGGGAGGGGCAGGTGGAGGCCTGGGAGGCGTCGACGTGCTCGGCTGGCTCGGTGGCTTTCCACCGAGCAGCTTGGGGCGCGGGGGTGGGGAAGAAGACCCTGTGCCCCTGGTGGGCTGGCTGGGCCGGCTGAGCTGGGCTTCGCCCAGGCGACAGGTAAGCTTTTCTATTTTTATTTTTCTGTTTAATCTTTCCTTTCTTTTTCTGCTTATTTGTTTTGGCTCTGATAAAAATAGCAAACCATTTTATAAAATGCCCCATAGCTAGCCACTTATAAAGTTTGGGAATTTTTAACATTCAAATGATTTGAATTTTAATTCAAATAGGGTTTTTTGTTTAAATCCAAGCTCCTGTTTGAATATTTGAAAAATCCATGAGCATTGGATTGCTACCACATCACTTGATATGTGATCACACTCATTTATGTGAATTTTCAAAAATGCAAAAGGAATTTTTGGAGCAACTTTTTATCTGGCCATTTGAATTAAATTCATCTGGGGGTGTTCTCTCTCCCATTTCAATGTCTTTTTGAAATTTTTAACATGATGCAAAGTTACTTGCTAACCCTAGCACATACCTAATAGAGGGTTCTGACAAGGTGACATGGAAGGAATGATGAGTAGCATTGAAGATAGTGTTATGGGTGGCATGGAAGATGGTGCTATTGCCATGTGAGGTGGTGCTATACTGCTATGGAAACATGGGAGGTAGTGCTAGTGACATGGGAGGTGTTGCTATGGATGGTGATGAAGGAGGGGAGGTTCACAATGAGGTCAATGGTGGCAATAAATCCAATGTTGACAAAAAAATCAATGTTCCATGCAATGAAGACAATGCAAACATAAGTGTCAATGAAGGCAATGAAAGTTGAGAGGTATGTTCTATGTATTTTGTCTTATGCACTTTTGTTTGTGTTGATGATGCACTATGCTTGTGGTATTCATTTGAACTAGATATGTTGCTATTGGATTGAATTCGATATGTGAATCTGAAGTTCAATTTGATATGTATGGTGATGCACTATGTATCTTATGTTCAGTGGCGTTTCTATGTGTTAGCTTTCACACAATTTTTGAGGAAAATAGCCTATAAATACTATTCATTTATTGTTCATTGTGAAGATTTCATTTAGAAAAATAGCAATGACCCCATAGATTCTTAAGGCTGGTTCGCCGCTGCTTATGCTTGTGTGTTGATTTTGCAAAGTTGAAATTTTATCCATAGTTAATAATTTGCTTTAAATATGTGCAATTATGAAGGACAAATTGTTCATCATTTTCTTTAAATATGTGCAATTATGAATGTAAAATTGTAATATGGTTGCCTCATTTTAAAGCAATCGGTGAAGATGGTCATTTTGTTTTTGCTAAAGGTACTTTCTATGCCCTATTTTTTACTTCGATCTAATCGTCACGAGAAGACGACAGTCGCATGCTCCAACGCCCGCTGGTGGGCCACACCTTTTCCATCGTGTTTGTTTTTTGCCACATCACCTCTAACTAACGGATCTCATCGATCATTTTTTTCTGTTAAAAAGTGATTAACCAGTATCGGTGCAATCTGTCACGACATGCTTCCACCACCACCTCGTTATCAACTTACACCATAAGTGAAGAAATCCCCAAGCTTGTTGTCAGTTTTGTTAGGATTTAATTAATTCTATTAATCCATGCTTAAGGAATAGATGGCGGTTGTCATATGGGAACCGATGTCGGTTCCTCATGCCTCCTCGGACAGACACCTTTTCACTTGGTGTGCTTTGTAATCTATAAATAGATGTACTCATCATCAATAAAGATTGAATGGATTCATTTTTACATCTGTTGATTCTCTCTCTCTCTACTCTCAATACGTTATCAACCACGTTGCTCTCCATCGAGCGAATGGATGCCGAAGAACTTCCACTCAGCGGAGACGACGCAGCCTAGGCCCTGGCCCGCCGGCGGCATCTCCGATGCCCCGTCCTCTCCGTTGGCGATCTCGTCGTCGGCGGAAGGCCCTCGCCGCCCTGACTCGACCGGCTACCGTCCGTCTGCGCCGCATTGTGCGCCCTGCGTCCGGCCTCGCCGCGCCAGTGCCTCATCACGAAGCACTGCAGGCAGTGGATCCCTCGGCTCCACTCGGCGTCCAACGGCCGGAGCACCGCCTTCGGGCGCGATCCGCTCAGCCATCCGCGGCCACGCCACGGCCTCCGCGCCTGTGGCCGCGCCCGGCCCTCCGTCCAGCGCCTGTGGCTGCGTTCCGCCCAGCCGCTCGCGGCCACGCCACGGCCTCCGTGACGCACCCCTCACACGGTAGCGCCTGCGTCCCGCCTTCGACGTCCGGCCGCGCTTCGCGCCTGGCCTCCACGCCGTCGCCGTCTTATCGCTCGCCGTGGTGGTTACCACCACCAAGACGGCAAGCGCCACTCCGCTGCACGCGGACCCGTCGAGGTAATCACGCCAATGGGCTCGGCCATGGCGCCGTTGCTCCTCATCTCACGCAGATGAACAAGGGACTCAATCCGGGCTGGTGGCCGGCTGCGCCGCACCCGTAGCGCTCGTGTCCTTCAGGTCGTGCCCCCGCGCTCCGCATACGGCCGCGCCATGCCGTGGTCGCGCCCGCCTGCGCATAGCCATGGCCGGCTCCGCCCGCTCACGCTCGCTGGCCAGGCCGTGCGCCTTGCCGCGCGCCCTCCTGCGGCAACGCTTGTCCCGGAAGAGGCGCTCTCTGGCTGCACTACGCAGCATCGAGCAAGGCCCAGGACGGCCACAACCTGTGGTATCCATTATTCCTATCACCGCATAGGAGAAAGAAGAGGCAACCTTATTTCTTCATCATTTTTGCAGAGAAGTCCTTATTTTTACGAGAAATCGTAAACCAGGATTCTGTTTTTTTTAGTGTATTTTAGAATGCATATTGATGTAATATATCTCCACGTTTGTACGTGTTCAGATTATTACATCCATTTGCGATTGCGATTTTTAATCTCGTGCAAAGATAAATGGAATATTTTTACAGTGCCGTTTCTCCGTTGAGTACAATGTATTCTGGAATATTTTTATGATGTATCTATTTTCATGTTAAACACATGTCGAGAATAATACATCCATTTGCAATTGAGATTTTCAATTTCTTGCAAATACAGATGCAAAATCCAAGGTAATTTCCTCAAATTGATGCTTGGGATCACAAGGTAGTCATATGGATCTATTGTGTACGCAGATCATCGTTGACTACAGATAAAGCCTATATTTTGTCTCCTCGACATTATGATTACTTTACAAAGTGCTCTGCCACATATTTTACTAAGTGATGACATAAGGTATTAGGAGTGAGTATCTACTGATTCCATCAGATTATACTTCCTAGTGCTGCGAGATCTACTCCATTTTGGAGATTATCTTCAAGGTGTCATCCTTAGCAATTTGAGATTCACACTAAATGATTTCAAGCCACCTTCTTGAAATCTATCAATTTTGCAATATTAAGATGTATTTATATTAGCAATCTGCAATATAAATAAATTACCGGTTTTTCACCGGATATGATATGTTCTATGTGTTTCCCACATTGCCGTTCTTCATGAACATATCATTACGGTCGAGATTGATTTCTTCCGCACAACAGACTTGTAGATTTTTGACAATTACATCTCCCTCACTATATTCGGAAAACACTAGGTAATGAGTTCGATCTACTGCCCATGTGCAGACTATCACTCTTACGGAGAGGCCTACGTTTTGTCAATCTCGACAAACGATTACCTCCAACGTTTTTTTCCTTATAGTTAAATTGTGACATACACAAGGTAATAGAACCATGCGCGTCTACTGACATTGTCAGATTATGCAGCCTATTACTGTGAGATCTATATGATCTTCAACGTGTTATGTTCCCACAATTGAGGTTGAGCATTTGCAAATTATACACTTGAGTCAAATTTTTGCATTGTTATTACAAAAAAATGATGATTTTTAATTTACTTCTAATAAATTAATTATCCTTGGTTTTCCCCTACAAGTAGTCAATGGCTAACAATTTGAGGCTCTCGCCCTCAATGACCACAACTTACTTAAGCGGGGCATGGACATCAAGATCAGTCTTGCATCCCATGGGATAACGCGTGCAATCCAAGCCACGCCTCCGGGACGCAAAGGACCTCAAGGGTAATGGTTTAAAACTCACTTCAAACCGTCAACATGACACCATCAAGCTGTCACGGGACCCTATGAGCATGGAAAGCGTGATGGTTGAATATGCTTCAACCGACATGTTTGGAGACTATACATTTAGTCCCTTAATCTCCTTAGTGATCTATTTATTTATGTCAATTTATGATGTTCTAATAAAAACATGATTATTGTCATTATATATTATATATCATAATATATTGTATCAGCACTTTGGTACAAATACATTTGTATGTATTCTATATATATGATAGAAATTTTCATACTGGAAATCTTCAAATCTATATATAGATTTTTACGGGCGTCAATCAGATGAAAGATGATATGTGCCTTGTGGACATATGCACCACAAAATCTATATTCAGGGAATTATAATGTTTCCGCTCTTACTAAGAGGCCAGGAAATATTTCAATAATCGCTGGACGCGATGATGTAATTGTTGACTCAACTTGAGTCATATTTACTATCCCTATGGGTACTCGAGTATTATCAAAGATGCTCTACTGTATCTCGATATAACTCGTACCCTACTACTATAGAGATATCCGTCAAAATAGTTTCCATAGCGAAACTTATGATGACAACAAAGAGAAAATCTTCTCTTCACCCTATACGGATATGGCAAGCACGTTATCTTCTTATATTCCGGATTGCACTATACATACTACAAAACCCGTAGCATTTGTTGCATAGATGATAGCTTCCACATGTTGGGTATAGGCGTAGAAAACAAAAAAAATTCTACCTACGAGTCCCGAACCCAAGATCTATGCTATGCTGATGTATGTAACGGAAGGAATCGGTGTTCATACCTTTGAAGACCGAAAGAGGGAAACGTTCCTCGAACGTGGTTGGCGTAGACTCTGATCCTACGACCTCCCTGTCGTGTTGAAGAACCTCCGACGATGAAGTAGCACCACATGTAGTGCCTCGCGGGATTACACACGTACGGTGCAACCGACGTCCCTCCGGGCTCCGAACCAGAAGAGCAACGGAAAGAAGATTGATCCGGATCCCGATTCCGGCAGCGCGACGGCGTCCGGATGATGGTGAAACCCCCAACCAGGTGCAAACTCCAAACCAGGGGAGTCCGCTCTAGGTCGGAGAAAGAGAGAGAGAGAGAGAGAGAGAGAGAGAGAGAGAGAGAGAGAAACTCAATGTTGTATTGAAAAAGGCACCCCATCCCTCCTTATATAGGCCAAGGAGGGGCTCCACCCCCTCCCCTTCCCCCATGTGGGACTAAACCCCCAAGGGGGGGAGTGGTGCGGCTAGGAGGGGGGATGGGCCCCTCCCTTGGTGCCAAGCCCAAGGGGGGAGGCTCCCCCTTCCCCTCATGGGCCTTTTAAGGCCCAAATACCTTTTCACCTTTTTAATTAATTATTTAAATCATTTTTAATATTTAATTCTGTCAATTAAATAATAAAACATATTTAAACATTAATATATATTATTATGAACCTTTCAAAATATCCGGAACAGCTTCCGGCACCTCCCAGTACATTTCCGGTGTTTTCTCTCTTTTCACCGATGATCCCGAATCAATCCTTAATGCATCGATTGCCCTTAAGTGTGACACCCTACGGTCCGGGAAACGGTAGACATGATCAAGACACTCTCTGACCAATGACCATCATGTGGGATCTGGTTACAATCCTTGATGTGCCCCTACGCTTCCATCGAATAAACTTCATTGTTGTTGAACCGTTAACAATATGACTTGATCCCTTTGTGCTTCGGTACTATGTTTGTCTGAGGTATGATCGTCGGTATCCAATACCTAGTTCTTCCTCGTCTCCGACATAACATGTTTACTCGTCTGTGAATATTACATCTCTTGTGACCTAGTCACTTGTTTGCAAGCTATTGATGCAACACCACCGAGTTGGCCCAGAGTACCTATCCGTCACTCGGATTGACAAATCCCGCTCTGATCTATTTCATACTCCTCAACATATCTACTTCGGAATACCCAAGATACACCTTTTCAGTTACCACGTTTCAGTGTAACGGCTAATGCACTCAAAGCATCCTAATAGATAGCAATTATGTATGATCATCATGGTCTAAGGATTCAGTCACTATGTTATTAAGTCATCGCAATGCTGAACTTATGTGACTTGATCACACTGCAATGCTTAAGGTGGGTGTGTGTCCATCACATCATTCTCCTAATGATATGACCTCATTGTCAATATACTATTATGTTCTCATGATCAGGAAACCTTGATCATCAATTGCCCAATGAGCTAGTATGCCTGAGTTTAACTAGGGACCAGGTTGTTATATATCACACGTGTATTAATGTTTCCGCTTAATACAGTTCTAGCACAATATATAACGTATTATGAACAAACAGATATGTGACAAATCTCTTTATTAATTTGCCTCTAGGGCACATATCCAACAGTCTCCCACTTGCACTAGAGTACAAATTACACTAGTTTACATCAGGTATGTATCTAACACCAACAGTCTCTCAGTGTTGTTCAAACTTGGCTTGTGGAAGAGGTTTAGTCATTGGGTGTGATGGATTCAGATCCGTATGTATTTTGCAAATCCTAGTATGACCATCCTTGACGTAGTCCCGCGTCACATGGAAACGCCGGAGAATATGCTTGGCTGTAGAGTGAGTCCTCGGCTCCCTTGCGCTAGCAATGGCACCCGTATTGTCGCAATAAATGCTAACAGGGTCAGTGCAACTAGGGAATACGCCAAGCTCGATGACGAACTTCTTCAGCCAATGCGCTTCATTTGACGCTTCGCAAGCGGCAATATACTCCGACTCCATCGTATATTGGACGACGACTGACTGCTTGCCTCTCCTCTAGCTAATCGCACCACCATTCAACATAAACACGTATCCCATCTGGGATTTTGAGTCATCAGGATCAGTACCAAGACTGGCATCGACGTAACCTGTTACGGCGAGCTCTTCTTCACATCCTCCATAGACAAGAACCAGATCCTTAGTTCTTTGTAAGTACTTAAGGACGTTCTTCACTGCAATCCAATGATCCATTCCAGGATTACTTTGGAAACGCTTAGTCAGACTAACTGCCAGGGCCACATCTGGTCGAGTACACAGCATAGCATACATGATAGAACCTATGGCTGAGGCATGGGGCTTTGAGGACATTTCCTCCCTTTCTTTTGCTGTTGCTGGGCATTGAGTCACACTCAATTTACTTCCTTTCATAACGGGCAAGAGGCCTCTCTTGGCGTAATCCATATTGAACCTCTTCAATATCTTCTCAAGGTAAGTTCTCTGACTCAGTGCTAATAGGCGTCTTGATCTATCTCTATAGATTTTAATGCCTAAAATGTATGCAGCTTCACCTAGGTCCTTCATGGAAAATTTTCCATTCAAATATTCCTTTACCCCCTCTAGAAATTTCACATCATTCCCTATCAATAATATGTCATCCACATATAGTACTAGGAATGCCACAGAGCTCCCACTCGCTTTCTTATAAACACAGAATTCTTCTTCATTTTGGAAAAATCCAAAAGCTTTGATCACCTCATCAAAACGAAGATTCCAGCTCCGAGATGCTTGCTTCAACCCATAAATGGACCGTTGAAGTTTGCATACCTTACCAGCGTCCTTAGGATCAATAAAACCTTCCGGTTGTACCATATAGAACTCTTCCTCAATGTTTCCATTTAGGAACGCAGTTTTCACATCCATCTGCCATATTTCATAATCGTAATAGGCATCAATTGCTAGCAATATCCAGATAGACTTTAGCATCGCTACGGGAGAGAAAGTCTCTTCGTAGTCAACTCCTTGAATTTGTCGGAAACCTTTTGCGACAAGTCGAGCTTTATAGACAGATACGTTTCCGTCTGCGTCAGTCTTTTTCTTGAATATCCACTTATTCTCGACGGCCTTTCGGTCCTCGGGAATATCCACCAAAGTCCATACTTTGTTGGCGTACATGGAGTCTATCTCGGATTTCATGGCTTCCAGCCATTTCTCGGACTCGGGTCCCTCCATTGCTTCTTTGTAGTTCGCAGGTCCGTCAGGTTCATTTAACATGACTGCATTGACAAGTTGCCCATAAAGCTGAGTTTTTACTCGGGCTCTTGATGACCTACGGGGTACAATAGGATCTTATTCATCTTGATCATGATCATCATGTATGTCACGATCGTTATGAATATCATGATGACCGTTCTCTTCAGCTCCCACTACGGAAGATGGTTCCGGAACAACTTCCATTGCCATTTCTTCCACTTGGAGTGATTGGTCAATCATCTCGTTGAGGTCTATTTTCCTCCCACTCAATTATGTCGAAAGAAACTCTTTCTCAAGAAAGCATCCAGTCTTGGCGACAAACGTTTTGACCTCAGACTGGTTGTAGAAGGTGCATCCAATGGTTTCCCTTGGATATCCCACAAAGATGCACTTATCCGCTTTTGATTCGAGTTTGTCAGGCTGAAGTTTCCTAACATAAGCCTCACAACCCCAAATCTTCAAGTGAGACAACTTTGGTTTCTTGCCATGCCATTCCTCAAATGGTGTTGTCTTTACGGATTTGGACGGTGACCTATTAAGAATGTAAGCGACAGTTTCTAATGCATACCCCCAGAATTACATAGGTAAGTCGGTATGAGACATCATCGATTGTACGCTATCCAATAGAGTTCGATTACGTCGCTCAGAAACACCGTTACGCTGAGGTGTTCCTGCCGGCGTAAGTTGTGGTACGATGCCACAAGTCTTAAGATGATCGCAAAACTCGTGACTTAAATACTCGCCTCCTCGATCGGATTGAAGGTGCTTGATTTTCTTCCCGAGTTGATTCTCGACCTCACTCTGAAATTCCTTGAACCTTTCAAAGGTTTCAGACTTATGTTTCATTAAGTAGATATACCCATATCTGCTTAAGTCATCTGTGAAGGTCACGAAGTAACGAAGACCATTGCGTGTGGGGACGTTCATAGGTCCACATACATATGAATGTATGATCCCTAACAAGTCTTCCGCACGCTCCATTGTTCCATTGAATGGAGTCCTTGTCATCTTGCCCATAAGGCATGGTTCACATGTGTCAAGGGATCCAAAATCCAATGACTCCAGAAGTCCATCATCATGAAGCTTCTTCATGCGCTTTTCACCAATATGACCAAGTCGACAATACCACATCGTCATGTGTTCTTCGCCCCTAGGTTTTAATCTTTTGGCCTCTACGTTATCAATATGAAGTATATCACAATCGAGATTAAGAATGAATAAGCCATTTTTCTCCGGTGCGTGAACATAAAACACATCATCCTTATAAATCGCACAACCAATTGTATCTGACTTAAAAGAATAGTGGTCTCGCTTCAAGCAAGAACCACTAACGATGTTCACACTCAATGCGGGTACATAATAGCACTTATTCAAAATCAAAACTAATCCTGAAGGGAGACTAAGATGCTTCGTGCCGACCGCCACCACTTCAATCCGGCAGCCGTTTCCCACGCGCATCGTCACTTCATCTTTCATCAAGCGTCGCCTATTCCGTAGCCCCTGATAGGAGTTAGAAATGTGAGCAACAGATCCTGTATCAAATATCCAGGATTTGTTCCCAGCGCTTGTTAAGAAAATGTTGGGAATGTGCCCTAGAGGCAAATAACATATGTTTTATCGAGCATATTCCATTAGTTCATAATACGTTTGATACTATGCTAGAACTGTATTAAGCGGAAACATTAATACAGGTGTGGTATACAAACAACCAGGTCCCTAGTTAACCCTAGTATACTAGTCCATTGGGCGATTGATGATCAAGGTTTCCTGATCATGAGACAATGGCGTCTGTTGACAATGGAGTCGTATCATTGGATAATGATATGATGGACATACACCCACCAGAAGTGTTGCGATGTGATCAAGTCACATAGTTCGACATTGCGATAACTATAACGTAGTGACCAGATCCTTTGACCGTAATGATCATACGTAATTGTCATCTATAAGGAGACTTTGATTTGTATCCCACCGCCTGACTGAAATATGCTGGCCATAACGGTGCACTTTGGGTATTCCGAAATAGATGGTTGATGAGTATGCAAATAGATCAAAGCGGGATTTGTCCATCCGTGTGACGGATAGGTACTCTGGGCCCACTCGGTGATATTGCATCATAAAGTTTGCAAACATGTGACTAGGTCACGGAGTTGTAATATCACGGGAACGAGTAAACTTGTTTGTTGAGAACGAGGACGAACTAGGTATATTGGATACCGATGATCAAACCTCGGACAAGCAAAGTACCATGGGACAAAGGGAACAGGCACACGGTTAACGGATCCAACAGCGATTGAAGTTCATTCGATGGAAGCGCAGGGGCTATCAAGGATTGTAACCAGGTCCAATTGATTAGTCATTGATCAATGAGAATTGTCTCGATCATGTCTGCTGTTTCCCGGACCGTAGGGTGTTACACTTAAGGGTACTCGACGCAGTAAGGATTGATTCGGGATCACCGGAGAAATTGGAGAGAACACCGGAATTGTTCCGGTGATGACCGGAATTGTTCCGATGAAAGCCGGAAGTTGTTCCGGGTATTTTTGAAAGGTTCAAAATATATTTAATAATGTTTAATATATGTTTTATTATTTAATTATCTGAATTAAATATTAAAATGTATTTAAATATAATTAAAAATGAATTAAAAGGCATATGGGCCTCATAGGGCCCATTAGGGGGAGAGGGAGTCTTCCCCCATGGGCCATGGCGCCATGAGGGGGCCCACCCCCCTTATTGGTGCGCCATAACCCCCCCCCCCTTGGGATTAGTCCCACCCCGGAAGGGGAAGGGGGGGTGTCACCCCTCCTTGGCCTATATAAGGAGGGGTAGGGGTGCCCTTTTAATCATGAATTTTTGAGAAAAGTTTCTCATCTCTCTCCCTTCTTTCTCCTTCCTCTGAGTGGACTCCCCTTGTTTGGAGGCTGCTCTGGGTTGGGGATTTCTCCACTATACGCACGCCGTCGTGCTGCTGGAATCGGGATCCGAATCCATCTTCTTTCCGCTGCTCTACTGGTTCGGAGCCCGGAGGGACGTCGGGTATATTGTATGTGTATAATCCCGCGAGGCACTACACTTGTGGTGCTACTTCATCGTCGTGGCCGGATCGCGAGGTCTTCATCAGCAACGTTCCGACGGGGACGTAATCCCGTCATCGGTCCGCAAGGATCGGGTGGCTACAGGAGTCATCGTGGATCTGCGCGGCATCGGGGATTGCCGGTACGACTACACCAACCACGTTCATGCGGGAACGTTTCCCGCTTAACGGACTACATATTGGTATGTGATCTATCTCTGTCCGTTACTTGCATCAGCATAGCATAGGTCTTGGGATTGGGTATCGTGGGTCAAGGAAAAATTTGTGTTTTCTGCCCCGAACCCCAACAGAAAAGATCAATAACGTGTATATCAAATATACCTTTGTCTCTTCTGACAATCTTGCCAGCCTTCTTATCCTCTAGGTACTTGGGGCAGTTGCGTTTCCAGTGACCATCACCATTGCAGTAGAAGCACTCAACGCCGGGCTTGGGTCCAGGTTTGGGTGCCTTACGAGGAGTGACAACTGGCTTGTCACCCTTCTTCGGGCTTCCCTTCTTTCCCTTCTCCTTCTTGCCAGACTTCTTGAATTCAACGGTCTTGTTGACCATGAATACAGCATGCTCCTTCTTGATCTCAACCTCAGCAGTTTTCAACATGGAGAACAACTCAGAAGGGGTCTTAGTCATCCCCTGCATGTTTTAGTTCAACACAAAGCCTTTGTAGCTAGGGGGCAGCGACTGCAGCACCCTATCAACAGCAAGTTCATCTGGAATCTGACATTCTAGAGCATTCAAGCGTTGAACGTAGCCAGACATCTTGACCACGTGCTCACTAACACTGCTATGCTCATCCATCTTTCCTGAGAAGAAAGCTTCAGAAGCCTCATAACGTTCAGCCCTGGCTTGGGGTGCAAAGACGGCCTTGAGGTTGGTGATTATCTCATATGCACCCATCCTCTCAAAGCGTTTCTGCAGCTCAGCCTCCATGGAGTAAAGCATTCCACTCTGGACAAGGTTGTAATCATCCGTCTTGGAGAGGTAGACATTCTTCTCATCCTGACTAGCGTCTGCTGGTGGTTCGTCACCTAACGCGACCTCTAGTACGTATGCCATATTGAGGGGAACGAGGAGAATCCTCAGAGTGCGGAACCAGTTGGTGAAGTTTGACCCATCGGTTTTCAGTTTGTCTTTGTCTAGGAATGACCCTAAGTTGAATGAGGGGCGAGGTGCAGCCATCTACGATGGTTATTTGCAAACCACATATTTAGACTTTGTTCATAATTGGAGTTCAATTTTAATTAATTATAAAACTCCCACTTAGTTAAACATATCTCTAAAATTACTAAGTGATTAACATAATCCTAGTTTGAATGATTGTCCTCGAATATCACACGGCCGACGACACATCTCCCTAGGTAGGCCATCATGACAATCATATCCGTTATATGACTCATGCTTAACATTTCGGTCATCTGTATCCCAAGCTCATATCTACATATGTCAAGCCTGCCAGTCAAACCTTAGTGTATGGCTGTTCAGCAAGGCCATATCTGCATATGCTAGGCTTGCCAAACCCAACCTGATCGTCACGGCCTGCCTATCATAAAGAGATCCTTCCAGGCGGTGCCCACTAAGGGAGAATACAATCATGGTATTGAGAGAGATTATCCTATCATGCTACCGTCGCATATCTAGCATATTAGCAAGACAGGAAGTAAAACTGTAAATCATACAAGCTATGATCCCCCCTTACATGCAAATTAAAGTTAAAACGCCTTCTACTTTATATTTGCAAGTTTTACGTGGCTGGTAAGGGGTTTCGAGAGAGAACCGCTTTCTAACCTGCGAAGACAAGCCACAACACCAATCCTGCAATCGTCTCTATTACAACCCTGTCAGGGCCCTCCGTTGCAAACATCTTCGCGTCGCTAATGTTAGAGAGACAGACACCCCACGGCCACTTATATGGTACAAGCCATATGTCAAGCGTGGAACCAGTCTCGCGTAAACGCGTAAGGTCGGTCGGGGCCGCTTCATCAGGACATTGCCACAACGCTAAACGAGTACACGTGGGAGGGTAACAATTGGAGAATTGATGCCCACATCCTAGATGTGTTCTACCCGTACAATACATCTATGCATAGCCTTGCTCATGATACCACTGTTGGGGATCGGCGCAGAAAACGAAAATTTTCCTACCTACGAGTCCCGAACCCAAGATCTATGCTATGCTGATGTATCTAACGGAAGGAATCGGTGTTCATACCTTTGAAGACCGAAAGAGGGAAACGTTCCTCGAACGTGGTTGGCGTAGACTCTGATCCTACGACCTCCCTGACGTGTTGAAGAACCTTCGACGATGAAGTAGCACCACACGTGTAGTGCCTTGCGGGATTACACACGTACGGTGCAACCGACGTCCCTCCGGGCTCCGAACCAGAAGAGCAGCGGAAAGAAGATTGATCCGGATCCCGATTCCGACATCGCGACGGCGTCCGGATGATGGTGAAACCCCCAACCAGGTGCAAACTCCAAACCAGGGGAGTTCGCTCTAGGTCGGAGAAAGAGAGAGAGAGAGAAACTCAATGTTGTATTGAAAAAGGCACCCCCACCCCTCCTTATATAGGCCAAGGAGGGGCTCCACCCCCTCCCCTTCCCCCATGTGGGACTAAACCCCCAAGGGGGGGGAGTGGTGCGGCTAGGAGGGGGGATGGGCCCCTCCCTTGGCGCCAAGCCCAAGGGGGGAGGCTCCCCCTTCCCCTCATGGTCCTTTTAAGGCCCAAATACCTTTTCACCTTTTTAATTAATTATTTAAATCATTTTTAATATTTAATTCTGTCAATTAAATAATAAAACATATTTAAACATTAATATATATTATTTTGAACCTTTCAAAATATCCGGAACAGCTTCCGGCACCTCCCGGTACATTTCCGGTGTTTTCTCTCTTTTCACCGATGATCCCGAATCAATCCTTAATGCATCGATTGCCCTTAAGTGTGACACCCTATGGTCCGGGAAACAGTAGACATGATCGAGACACTCTCTGACCAATGACCATCATGTGGGATCTGGTTACAATCCTTGATGTGCCCCTACGCTTCCATCGAATAAACTTCATCGTTGTTGAACCGTTAACAATATGACTTGATCCCTTTGTGCTTCGGTACTATGTTTGTCTGAGGTATGATCGTCGGTATCCAATACCTAGTTCTTCCTCGTCTCCGACATAACATGTTTACTCGTCTGTGAATATTACATCTCTTGTGACCTAGTCACTTGTTTGCAAGCTATTGATGCAACACCACCGAGTTGGCCCAGAGTACCTATCCGTCACTCGGATTGACAAATCCCGCTCTGATCTATTTCATACTCCTCAACATATCTACTTCGGATGTTTGAAACCATCAGCAATGTTTATTGATCATGACTATAATGATGCTAAATTCTAACATGTTTGGATTTATGTGCATTACATGTGATGCACGGAAGCTAAATTTAAGGCTCGCACTCCTTCAAGTCTATGCTGAACCACTCAAACTCCTTGAATTCATCAAGTCGAGGTAAAAGGCTCTTCCCAACCGTTGACTAGACCATTCAGGTATTCCATGGTTTTTAAAATACACATCTACATGATGTTTCATGTGTGCATTTAGCCACACTAAACCATCAGCTCATTATTCTGAACATCGATTTCAAGCAAATCGAATAGACAATCTCACAAAATTCTTCTTGTGTGCCTTTAATATGGCCCTAGAATTGAATTTTAGCACTTTTTCCTATGTGTCTAGACTCAATATGGTTTGGTAAAATCCTTTATACAAATAATTAAGCTCATTACATGATCTTTACTTTCAAATTGTAAATTACCAACTTTAAGTTGGAGTCATGCAGCTTTACACACTCATGACAAATTGCATAACATTATTCCCCTTTATCTTTGATACGTGGAAATCTCTCAAGCATTTCCCATCTGCGGTAATTCGGTTATACGCCGATATCACCACCACGGCATACATCATTGGCCCCTCAACATATATGTGTGATCTATGTGAGGCATAACTGTATTTCCATCAATACCTCAAGCCCCTCTCATGGGGAGTTATTCTAGGCCAGTATGCTGCTACACCGGGGAATATTTCCAAGCGTTAGGGGGAGAATTCAAGTACCATGCATAATGCCAGGAAATTATTGGAATGTTGAACACATTTCTACCTCAAATCCATGTACTCAAAGATCTGAACCATGTGTTGAGAAGATTTGCAATACATTGCAAATAACCTGCCAAATTCATTTACTGAATATAAAGGTGTCACGCAATCCTACAATCCTTCAAAAATATGCCTGAAAGAGTGAAGGTACCAACAAAAATCACTCCACTCCCCGTTCAAAGCAACAGGGGGAGAAGCATGGCAATAGTACATCAGTATTCAGCTTCTCGCAAGCAAGGATATTAAGGCCATTGAATCAGTAAATGCAAGTCAACTTCACGTTGCTAGACACCTAATGGGTAGTATACACCCAGTGGATGGGAAACCTCCACCAACTCAGGTCATAGTGCACACAATGACCGGGACATCGGATTATCCGACTCAACCGCATTGGGAAATCGCGAGCAGTCACCATGGGTAACGATATTTTCATCAACTATATATAAACATATATATTCTGGAGAAACATTAAACCAGAAGTCTACAATTTTCGACATACATTTCTCAACTAGATTTCAAAAACCTTTCAAATGATTCATGTCTAAAGACCATGGCCATGGCAAAGTGTGAACAACACTCAGACTGAACTCAAGCAAAGGATGAAATTCTAAGTAGAAATAATCTTGCTCAATAAGGGAAGGTATTCACATAAGCAATACCTACACCTGTTTTCTTCTGGAAACAAAATGAGAACACCGAGGTGGTGAAATATAGAGCAAGTATTGTAGCACAAGGGTTTACGCAGATACCCAATTATTCTCCAAAGGTGGAATCTCTTTCCGATAACTTATATCATTGGCAGTATAAAATCATCTATCTATGCGGTTGATAGATGTAGTGATCACATATCCATGTGGTTCACTAGATTTAGACATATATGATTGATTTCCGATGGAATCTCAATTCTGAATCGAAATACAAAATGCAACATACATTGTGTAAAAATCAGTAAGTCACCATACGACTTATTGTTGTCGGTACATATGGTACAACTGACGTAGTGAGTTCCTTATACACAAGGATTACTCCTACAATGATGATTATCCATGTTTATGTGTCATACACAGTGACTACTCCTGCAATGACTACACACGTAATCATCTAAATGATGGATTTTAATATGAAGGATTTGGGTAAAACCAAAATACCGCTCGTTACTACAACTTGAGCACCTTCATTCATTCATTATGGTATACTATATTGTCTATATCCAGAATATATTGGGAAAATTCATTGTGGACAAATCTTATCCATCCATAACTCTCATGGTATTTCATTCTCTAGACGTAGAGAAAGATCTATTTAGACCAAGAGATGATAGAAATGAGATATTGGGACTCAACGTTCCATAATGCCATTGGATCCACCATAAACAATTGGTTGGGACTAAAGAGTATCTTTCGATATCTCCAAGGCATCAAACATCTTGTCCTGATTTCCAGTTTCAAGGAAATATGAATACTAATATCATTGGATAGATTGATCAGATCCCCACTATGTCAGATCATAGACGAGCTTAGTATTCCTACTATGTGTGATAGCCATTCCATGAATGTCTTTCAAACAGACCTTAGTGGCTACATCCACCAACCATTATCTCAAAGATAATGTTGCTTGTGTTGCCAGGATGCAAACAGGTTATATAGCAAGCAATATCACTATTGCTCATCTTGCAAGTCAAATCATACAACAAACTCATACGTTTGTTCACAAAGTCTGTACCAACTTCGACATCTAGAAAATGTTCCTATGTCAGATCATAGACGAGCTTAGTATTCCTACTATGTGTGATAGCCATTCCATGAATGTCTTTCAAACAGACCTTAGTGGCTACATCCACCAACCATTATCTCAAAGATAATGTTGCTTGTGTTGCCAGGATGCAAACAGGTTATATAGCAAGCAATGTCACTATTGCTCATCTTGCAAGTCAAATCATACAACAAACTCATACGTTTGTTCACAAAGTCTGTACCAACTTCGACATCTAGAAAATGTTCCTGAAATTGGTATTCGACAACTTTGAGATATGCAAGGATTAGGGGGGTATCTTCCTAAATTACTCCTGTTCAATACATCATATTATACTCTTTTTCCCTTTATGAGTTTACTTCACAAGTTCTCATCAAGGTTTTTAATGAGGTAATATCAACACAAGATCCATGTCATACTTTCTATTTTCCCCACCGGGGTTTTAAGAAAGTATATACGACATATTTATTGTCCTTTTAATTCGATGGATTTTCCTCATATCGAGTTAACACAGACAATAATCATTGTATGTTGCGGCATTTTCTCCTTATTTTTCCCACTGGGTTTGAAGGAGTTTTGGCAACATATCAAACACTATACTCCTCATATTTTTTCCACATGATTTTTGGAGGAGCTATCTTTCTAGATGATGGTGCTACACTAACAAGCATAGATTAGGGGGAGTGTTAGGATTTAATTAATCCTATTAATCCATGCTTAAGGAATAGATGGCGGTTGTCATATGGGAACCGATGTAGGTTCCTCATGCCTCCTCGGACAGACACCTTTTCACTTGGTGTCCTTTGTAATCTATAAATAGATGTACTCATCATCAATAAAGATTGAATGGATTCATTTTTACATCTGTTGATTCTCTCTCTCGTTCTCTACTCTCAATAAGTTTTAATCCCTCAACTGGAATATGCTCGAGTTTTGCAATTGTTGCACCGACGAAAGCACCCGTATGATCTCTAATAATGGAACCACATGCTCCAAAGTTGCTATCCTGATAAAATGTCGCATCGCCCAGTTGTGGTATTTACATTACAAACTATAATGATGTTGGACAACTCGCCTCCAAGAAGCTCCCCCGATTGGGCCTTCGTTGGCCGTCAGATTTGGCCATACGAAGCGTGTGAACCATTGGATATTCACCTACGATCAAACCTGTTTTCACCTCGCATTCGTTTTCACAGACCAATGACGAGTGGGCTCATCTCGCCCGTACATAGGCCAAGTTGACCGATATTATGAGGTAAAAAGGGTTGTTTTTTCTTCCACGCCCTCTACATCGGTGAGAACGTGGGGTCAAAACGTGTGAACAATGAAACCCTAGCCACCAATCCTCCTCCGATCCCGTGCCCTCTCCTTTCCCATCGTGAGCCGTCACTCTGCCTCCTCCCTATCCCGCCTCATCTCCAGTGGCCGACCTCCCCCAGCCCAGCTTCGCCTACCCCTCCATCGGCCTTGTCTACTCTCTCTCTCTCTCTCTCTTCACCACCTCCCAACACAGAGGATCAAGGTGTGAGTCACTCAAGGAGCACAACCACACGAAGGGTTGGTCCCGCCACCGTGGAATCAACTCACGAACAACGCTTTTCTATGTTATATTGTTCTGCCTTCCCACACTGCCACGGCAGCCCACTATGTAGGATGATAGTAATGTCTACTGTATCACACCATCTACACGGAACTAAAAATTGTGTTAACAATCATGGGAGCTAAATGGGGACCCAAAACCACAAGGCAACATACTCAACTGTTTCATCTACGGTAGGTCTCGCCTGTATCATTCATAGACTTGCCACCATCGTATCCATGCTGTCTAAATTTTGCCCCTAGCCCCTTGGACACTGACTAACAAACAAAAGGAACATTACGGCAGATGGCTCTATAATGGAAGCATATACACATGATTTACTTATTACAAGACTTCGGCTTTCTATAATCTGTACAAGTAAATGGATCCACATAACGTACCAACCAACAGCATTTACTGTATATTCACATCCCAAGCAACAACTCAAGACCAGCACACCTGCAATATAACCTAAAGCAGGTGTGCGAAACACTGACCACAATTGCAACACGACCTTGCAATCTCATTTTTACCTAAACATTGGTTGCTTGTATCTTGGAATAAATGCCCCCTATCACGCTTCTCCTGAAAAGCTGAATGAAGAAACAAATCAAAAGGCCAAAATCATAGAGCAAAAGTAAGGTTTCACATTATCTGTTCCACAAGTTCAAACTGTATCCAGTGACTCAGTTCAGTACATTTATTGAATTTGTGCCGAGTAGAATGTTAGGAACGTCTAAAATCTCCAGTGAAGAGCAGTACCTCAGCAACCCAAGCAATAGTAGACTTAAGTCTGCACACACTCTAAAGGATGTAAACTTCCTTCGGCGAATTCATGCCTCTGAAATCGTTCCAGAAACTCAAAAGGCCTGCACATAGATAGATCGGAAAAAACATGATAGCTGTGGCAATTTCATTGCAAGTCAACATAGCATACGGTGTCATGCTAAACTCCTAGGAAAGTGTGGACAGCTTACAACAAGGGTTCATGGTTGCGGGATAACTTCTTCTGATTGTTCTCTATGGCACTTAACGCATCAATTTCTGGCCCAGCAACCATAGATGTAGCTTGTGCATCCGGTGTCCATAACTAGTGATAAACGAAGACAAAGTGAATACAGAGGTTAAAATATTTAAGTGCTTCAAAAACAATGAGATCAGATATTATACCTTTATTGTATTGTCAATTCCACTTGTTGCAACAGCACAATCATAGGGATGAGACTGTATACAGTTCACAACTAAAAAAGATATAGGGGCACATAAGAAGCCAGTACTCAAGGGTAGCCACAGTAAGAAATAAAATTGTAATTACCAGCTCCATCCCCTGTAAGCATTTTAATAAGCCTTCCTGTTCTTTTTTCCCATATGAACCATCTACCATCATCACTTCCACTGGCAATAAAATCCCCTATTGTAAGAGTAATGCAGCATTAGGCACATTTAGTACATATAAATTGTATAAACTTCATGGGCTACACATACTTTTTAGTAAACTCTCACAAAATTAAGCTTTAAGAATTACTTTTCCACAAAACTACACTCTTATGCGGGTTTTTCTCACAAAACTACAGGTTGTACACTTTTGACATATACAACAACAACAAAGCCTGTTAGTCCCAAACAAGTTGGGGTAGGCTAGAGCTGAAACCCAAAAGATATCGTAACCAAATCACGGTTCTGGCACGTGGATAGCTAACATCCACGCACCCCTGTCCAGAGCTAGATCTTTGTTGATAGCCCAGTCCTTCAGGTCTCTCTTCACAGACTCCTCCCAAGTCAAGTTTGGCCTCCTCCGACCTCTCTCGACATTATCAACACGCCTTAACCGCCCGATATGCACAGGCGCTTCAGAAGGCCTACGCTGGATATGCCCAAACCATCTCAGACGATGTTGCACAAGCTTCTCTTCAATTGGTGCCACCCCAACTCTCTCCCGTATAACATCATTCCGAATCCGATCCTTACTTGTGTGGCCACATGCCCATCTCAACATGCGCATCTCTGCCACACCTAGTTGTTGGACATGTCGCCTTTTAGTTGGCCAACATTCAGCACCATACAGCATCGCAGGTCGAATCGCCGTTCTATAGAACTTGCCTTTTAGCTTTTGTGGCACTCTCTTATCACAAAGAACACCAGAAGCTTGGCGCCACTTTAGCCATCCAACTTTGATTCGATGGCTAACGTCTTCATCAATATCACCATCCTTCTGCAGCATTGACCCTAAATATCGAAAGGTGTCCTTCTGAGGTACCACTTGCCCCTCAAGGCTAACTTCCTCCTCTTCCCCATGGTTAGTAGTACTAAAACCGCACCTCATGTACTCAGTTTTAGTTCTACTAAGCCTAAAACCTTTCGATTCCAAAGTCTGTCTCCACGGCTCCAGCTTCCTATTAACCCCCGCCCGACTATCGTCGACTAGCACCACATCGTCTGCAAAGAGCATACACCATGGGATGTCCCCTTGTATATCCCGTGTGACCTCATCCATCACCAATGTGAAAAGATAAGGGCTCAAAGCTGACCCCTGGTGCAGTCCTATTTTGATTGGGAAGTCATCAGTGTCGCCATCGCTTGTTCGCACACTTGTCACAACATTGTCGTACATATCCTTGATGAGGGTAATGTACTTTGTCGCACACTTTTGACATATCCATCGCAAAATTACAACCTAATGAGTTCAAGTCCAATTTTGATCGAGCCTACCTGTAAGTGACACATGGTAATTTTACCGCTGCATGGACTATATACATCAGTATGTACCTCTTGGCTGATGTTAGCAGGGTGAAAATCACAGAGAAGCGTCAGAGCAATGAGGCACACCTGGCCAGTTGGCCAACGTGGCAGCTCCATCTCAGCCATCATATAACAGGCAAAAATTAATGTGGCCACAAGTGGGTCTGGTTGGTAATAGCAGTGACTGGAACAGGAACTCATTGAACATATTATTTTTGAGATACGTATGTCAAATAAATGTCTGATCGGGAGGAAACTTTTCTTAGAAGTGTACTTTTGTGATAATTTGGTTAACTTGAATCAAGGAAATTCAAATTAAAGCAAGTAGTTCTACATAAATTAATTATATGCCACACCACAATCTAGGATAGTTTAACCTCTTTATTGACTTGACGTCTGAACATCCAAGGGTATTTGATACAATAGTTTTAGAGAATGTGCAAAAACTTTACACTTCTTAGATTAGTTAGAAAGCATTTCCAATTATAAGAAACCGACCACGAAGGGATTTTTCATTCAGAAAGGAAAAGAAAAAAATGCACGCCTAACATAGCAACAAGTAAACCTGGGAATGGTCTGTGCTGAAACAATAATTTCAATTCGGTTTTTCTAATGGGCTGCTTTGGTTTGGTTAAAATGGGCTAAAGCTCCATAGTTTGGTCAGGTGTGGGCTTTAGCAATTAGTAGATTGGTTTGGTTTGGTCTGGACTGAGACTAATCGGTCTCATACTGTTTCGGTCCATGGACAAAAACCAATCGAGCAAACCCGTCACTGCAACATACGAGACCAGCGCCTCATCGGCTCATCCCCATTGCCACACGACCAGCTGTTAGGGGTCACCGCCTCGCCGGGCTGCCGCCGGCTGGAGCTCCGGTCGCCCCCTCCCCCACCCCTACGCCTTCAACCCGAGGTACCATGCCTCTCCATCTGCCTATCCAATAACTGAATCTCCCCCTCCCCATTGTCTTACACCTCGGCGACAGCCATGGCTGACGGCTGGCTTCTGTGGCGGGTCTGGTGCATCCTCCCCTTATATATCTCTTTCTATTTCTGGCCCCACTCTCTTCTCTGCAGGCAGCACAGTTGGGGACCAGGACAACGCCGGTGACTAGAACAGCGGTCGGTGACCTGCGGTTGTGCTGTGTATGATTGATATTGCATCTGTCGTCCAACATTTTGTGCTAGCAGCCTCAGATTCCAATGATTTTTTCAGCCACTACTCATGAGTTCTGCCATCAAAAAAGCTTAGATGAAACCCACCTTGTTTAATTCACTATTCAGTCTTTAATTTAATCGTGAAACAAAGTTCTTCACATCTTGAGCTGAAACTATTCGTGCTGCAATATGCATGCAGCAGCAGGTACCCACGTGCACTGATGGACATGTCCATAGTATGAATTATGGGTTCAAACCATATGTGGAAAATGGTCTGGATTGGTTTGGCTTCAAAACGCTAGCAGTTTGGTTTGGTTTGGACTAAAGCAATAATCGTTTGGATTGCTTGATGGAATTATAGATGTACAGATTGGGCTGGGTTTAGTTTGGATTACAAACTATTCCCAGGTTTAGCAACAAGCAATATGAAAGGTGCACAGCTGTACGCCTTACATGAAAGGTCAACGTCTTCTGTTACTATGAATCCATCATGCAAATAGCTGGTAGCTGGCCTACCGACTTAAATAAAAGTTAAACATGCATGCAAGAAGAAATAGCTTAATAGCCTAACCTTGTTCACCAAGAAAGCTAGCTTGCTTTATATCTGTCCCCACGTTGCAGTGCCCAACATATCTTTGTTTCATATCAACGGCAACCTCCGGCTACATTGCACAACAGGATGGTGTTAAATCCATTCAATGTCACCAAAAAAGAGTATCCTGTACTAGTGACTTTAACATTCAGATAAAAGAGTAGGATGAGAAAGAAAGAACCTCATAGGCAGAATCACCATTAATAGTGGACTCAGCTGATCCAGTCATAACAGACTGTTCGTTAGTTTGATCCTCTCTTCGGTGCAATTTAAAACTTAAACTACCTCGAACAGCGCCTGGATCACTCTCACGGCTTTCGTCACCCGATACCGATGTATCGAAGTCTAACTCCATCTCATCATCATAGTCTGAATCTTCTCGGCCCTCCTGTGATGATGACCCACTAACATCTGATCTGAACAGTAGATCACTCAATGACCGTAACCGGCCATGCCGAGTATCGGTGTTGGTATTCCCTTGTTGATCTTTTTTATTTTTCTCAAGTTCAGCTGTTTAATAACATAAATCCATCAGATACGTCAAAAAATTAACTGCAAGATATCACATATTCTGGATACAAGCAACAAATTTAATCTTGAATCCATTGGCATCATACAATTCTCAATCTCAATAAATCCTCGACTTCAATACCTGAAGCTATAAAATTAATACAATGATCTACGAACAGCTGCAGCAGCAGAAATTACATGAAAATGAATATGAAATATATATTAAAGCTCTAGGTGCATTTGCGTGTATATGTTTCTTGTGAGCACTAATAACTTCATGAAAACAACTACTCCCTCCATTCCAAAATAACTGTCGTAGCCTTAGTACAACTTTGTACTAGCTCTAGTACAAAGTTGAGACAATTATTTTGGAACGGAGGGAGTACCAAACAAGGAATATTAACAGGTTCCTGAGCTAAGTGCACCGGAGAGGCTATCTTTTAGCATGTGAAGCTGTGATTACATAACAATCTCCAAATACTAAATTCATATGATAGCTATGCGGGGCAAAACAAAAAATTTATGTCAAATGCACTCACCAGCAGCAAGCCGCGCCTTTATATTTTCCAGTTGTTTGGCAGACATCGAATTTGGTAGAACAAGATTACGCGTAGCTTCTGCATATTCCCATGCCTCCTTCAGTCTTCCCAACTACAAAAGGTATACCACATATTTGTAGGAAATGGAGAATGCACTGAGTTTCAATATCTTCATTTATCTCTCCAGACTGAGAGGCTGATTTAGGAGATAAAGAAATTTAGTGACATAACAAGACGCATCACTTAGTACTAGTAGACATGTGGTTGCGGATAAGTCTGCATCATTTAAAACTACAAGGAGTGAACCACAGCAGACATAATTAACCAAAGGGGTGATCAAATCGGTATGATCTAAGCATAAGGCTAATCATAATTGTTTTAGAATATGCCCATTTTCGTCTGACAAAGAATAGGTAGCATAGATATAACATTCTAAACAGGCTTGAACATGGAGTTAGAATCTCCTAACAAAGGCAAAACAACTCAAAAGTACCCGGGTTAAGCCAATTTTGTATGATGGTACAGCATTATATGCAGTATTTGCATACAATCTTGACATAATTACACACTTTTACCTGTAACAGTGCCTCAGCCATGTACAAGTGTGCCTGGAATGATGTGAAGTCAATACTCCTTGCTTCGTTGCAATCTCGAATAGCCATGTAAACATCATTTTTCCACTTCCGCTGTAAATCATAAGTTCAGTATTTCTTACGGAACAGATGTTTGATAACCAATAATCAAATGATAGCAAACCTTTAGGTACAATCCCGCCCGGGTACACAAACAATCATGCCTCGTGCTTAAATCAATATCAGATTCCATTGCATCGAGTATTTCACAACATGCTTCAATCCCATGCATTAGGTTTGTGCCTGTCTCCAGAGATTTTATCACGAGTTGCATAAGTTTCTTCAACATATCTACCTGAAACAGTTGCCATGAAAGGCAGAGAAGTTCAACATGTCTTGCAGACCAGGTGATATGAAGAGGTCATGTTTAGGCAAGTGAAGAGCGCAAGTGCACCCAAGCAAGCGCACAGAGAGAAGATTGCTCACCCTACACAAATTTCTCGAAGCTACTTTTGCTGGAAACTTATTTCGTTTTGACTTTTGTGCTCTTACTTCCTTGTGAAAAGGCGGTAAACATAACTGATCGCGTACATCATCCGCAGTGTATCTCACTGAACTCATATTGTCTGAAAACGTAAACAGATAAATTGGCCAGTACAATATTGCATATATCAACACTGGCAGTAGACTGAAAGCAAGCAAAATTGTGATAACAAAAATGAGGATACATACACAGGGAGCTAAAGCATCATACCTGGGTCAACATCAAATAGATATACATGTTCACCACTGTAACTCAAAAGAACCTCCTTCCCATTCGGGCTGAATGCAACATGGGTAAGGTGCAAATTTGACTTCCTCTGATCACAATGCAGATGCCGAATGTCAACGAATGTAACAGAAAAGTCACTTTGAAAGCCTCAGGTAACAAAATTCTCAACTCAAAACTAAACAAAATTGCCAATTCTAGGTCAAATACTCTAGCACAATTTCTGAGAGAAATCCAAACTCCTCAGAAAAGCATTTGCTCAAATAATCAAGTTAAAACTCCTCCGCAGCTCTAGAATTTAAGAGCAGTCCATATGGTACCAGCAAGCAGTAACTGCTGCCAGCTTCACCATGCACAATCTGGAACAGCACAACAACCTATTCAAGCCTAAGAGAAAACTCACATTCTCAGCAAGGTGCAACGGACAGAACATTTTTACACAAGGTGGTGGCTTCCTTCTTGTTTGACATGAGCTCAATGGTGGAAGCATTCTCCTATCGTACAGCCGGGAAAACGCATCACTGCATAAACATCAAGTTGTGAAGGGATGATTTTGAAGTTAAAGGGCAAGGCCCGCCATGCACTGACTAATTTATGACAACAAGTTACCTCCCACCAACAAGGAGCTGATGGGGACGAACTGAGCTAATATCACAAGACTTAAGCGGCAGCGGTAGTCTGGGGAGATCAGCTAAAGACTTCTTTCCTCCACATCGTAGATCTAGCTGTCAAAAACACATTAATGTACAAATTGGGATCAAAACCAAATCCCCACCCAGCTCAGCTAACTTTACATCCAGCATTTATCATATGGATGCAATTATCATATCATTTCCAAAAGGACTCATAGTAATAGAGAAGATGATAGCAATCCTAAGGGGAGGAGACTGAAAGCAACAACATGCTGGTCGAAAAGTTAAACTAATTATATGGTCATTGTCTGAATAAATGAAGCATTACAGGTTCATTCATCTGGTAAATAGTAAGGTGATGCACAAGCATAAAACAATATAGGTTCAGTTATTTTATTTTATTTTATTGAGAACAGGTTCAGTTAGTTGTGTGTTCTTGTTCAAGTATTCATGGAATACAAAAGAGAACCACGTCAAAATTGAAACAGACAAACATTTAAAATTCATAAAAGTGTACTCCCGTAGTAAAACTGGCAACTCGTATTTAGTCTCAAGGATTAAAAAAATTAAATGGAAGTGGAATCGCATGCTCAATAAGAAAATACAAGCGGAACCCAAAAGATAGAATACTCACAAGAACGTTACGGCATTCTTGATTAGCCGATCCTGCACGAGGACAGGAACTGCACTCCCTAAAATCATGTTGTCTTAGAGTACCATCCTCACTTGCGCTCCACACTACATTAGGGTTGCCAACTTCGACCTACATAGTGTAGACAAACATAATTATGAATGCTGAAGTAGGTAGCGCAAAAACTTAGTTCTATCATTAAATAGAACACATCTCAAGTGGTGCAAAGATCTGAAAATAAGATTTCTTTCTTTCTTCTCCAATCTATCTATATCTACATCTATATACTTATAGTACTTAAAAAGAACCTAAGGTTCCATATTTCACCCAGTTTCTTCCCACGAACCCTTCGTGCAACCTTCCTCGTATGATAACCAATCACCTTAATTTACTTACCTTCTGAATCAATTCCACTTTAATTACTTACCAAACTTCTCATCAAACTGTAAGGTAAATCACGGGCAGAATTTGATAAACATTTATTTACACAATCGCATTAATATGGGCAGATAAATCACAAGTAAGGTACTAAAATATTTATATACTTCGATACTAAAATCTAGAAGGGTGTACATTCAGGAACATCCTAAGTAACTTAGATGCAATGCAAAGATAAACTTCCTTCATGCTCTACCTTACCAAATTCCAATCATGGAGCATAAGACTAGGATCTTACAGCTAGTTTCTTGACCCTCCTTGAGTGACATTGGTAAACTGCAGTTGGCTCCATAGAAATTTCCCTAGGCCTTATGCCACTCAAACGAGACAAATTGAAAACACGGACCTGGAAAATAATCAATAAACTTCTCCTGAAAGGGATGCCTCAGAATAACTTGGAAAGATATAAGTGAAAGCATATCCCAGAAAAGGTTGTACCTCAGCATCTCCTGCTCCTGAAACTACTACTTCATCAGATGTTTCCGGGACAAATTTTGTGCAAAATACATTTGCTGAATGTCCGGTATCGATTTCATGCAATAGCTCTTGATTAGCATAATTCCAGATGTTTACCTGCAGAAGTATTGATACAGAAGTGCACTGAATCAACCATCAAACTCTCCAAAGATATACCATTGAAAAGAAAGTCATATACATAGAAAATGTCAACTTCGAAATTTGTGGCATCTCTAACTCTGAGCAACATCTATTTTGCAAGAAAATGGCATCATATCATTCAGATTGCTTTCCAGTTAAGGTTGTAACAAAAATGTAAATCTCAGTCAAAAAAGAAGTACCGGAAAAATTATATGTTGCAAGGCAAGTAAACAGTTCATGCAACTCTACCAGCAACAGAGAACATGAAAATAATGGATGATAAATTGGCGTCTGGAACTTACTCTAGTGTCATCTGATCCTGATATCAGAAGTGAGCCATTTGAGTTCCATGCAATAGCATTCACGCAACCCACGTGACCCTGTTAAATAGCACAAGAAGCCAAAAAGGTAATCTCAGTAAAAATCAGGGATAAAGTGAGGAACATCACTATTTCAGCTTCCTTCTAAGATAATAAAAATTCCGACACACGAAATAAATAAACCTCCCTGTTCTTGTAAGAAAACTAGTATATATGAATATGATACAGATAAACAACAGAAGAAGTCAAATACCGCAAACTCCTTTTCTAAAGCAAGCTTTTGTACTTGAGAAGAATGGAACTGCATTCTCTTTCCAATGTCCTGGAAAAGAAGAAATTGTTAGTTGTATCAGTATTTATTCTTTGACTGCTACTGTGATCAAACATGCATAATTACAGCTACTGTGACTAAAACATGCATAATTGCAAAATGCAGGACCTATGAAGATCATACAAGAGTGTCAAGAAGGTGTCTCGGTAGTTTATGACAATGTGTCACACTAAACAAAATTCCTAGTTCACATGAATACACCTCACAGTTACTGTCCATTCAAGGAGACCATACACACGTAAGGTAAGGGGAACACAAGTTCAAAGTGATAAACAGCCGGCTCAAGAGCATTGGACATCGATCATGACCTCCAAAACTCGCATCACAGTTCTAACTTCTAATACACTACACCATTGGTATCCACTCGCGGATAACAATATAATACATGTAATTCTGGCATCCCCCGTGTTCAGAATCGATTCCAATTTCCGAAGAAGCATCTACCCAGCGAACCAAAAATTCACCTCACGAACTCTTATATCTTACTACATGTCATAAGCTGTGAACAACCATTATTTCTGATAAATCAACAAGCAACTCCAGGCAGTTGAGATATTGGCAGCATTACACCAGACCCCGAACTAAATTGATCAAACAGGCTACCCACCCACCAGCCCGTTGGCTACATAGAAATGACTCAAACAGTGACAGACTCCCCACGTTCATAAACCCTTCTAAATGTTACTAGGTCGATCGAGAAACGCCGCACGAGTCACCCAGCGATTGGCCCACGCGAACCTCCTCCAGCCTAATCGGGCAATTAGGGCCAGAAACTTCACCCCCAAAGCTAAGAACGCAGGGTACCGACCGCCACGCCTAGAACGCAAAAGAAGACAGAAGGGGTCGGACATTCCGAGGGGGTCTTACGGGGGTGCCGTGGAGGCTGCGGGCGTCGAGTAGATCGGTGAAGCCGCCGTCCGGGAAGCGCCACCGCAGCCTCTCCGTCGCGTCCATCTCCGGCGCCGGCGAGCGCGGCCCAAGCAGCGGAGGCGGCAGCGACACTCTCCGATCGCCCGCCGCCGATTCGGGGGGTGCTTCCGGAAGCTCTTGCGCCTTGGAGTTCCAGTCCAGGGGGTCGGAACTGGGAAATGGTGGATGGGTGCGGTGCGGGGGGTTGCTTCGGGTCCAACACAGCCGGGGGGAGAAGCGGAGTGGGGAATGCGAAACAGGACGCGTGCCGCGTGGGGTCTGCCGCCGATGAAACTAGACCTGACTGACAGGTGGGTCCCGTCTCTTTTCGTCGATGGGAGGCCCGCTCGTGGCCGTCTGATCCCATACCAAATTACCAACCGTCAGAGGATAGTTAAGATGAGCACAGTACAGAATGTTTTAGTACGTATACTAGACTAGATGATATTGCGTGTTACTGCAGAAACTATTAATAAATAATTTAGAGAAAAATAAATATCACACTTTAGATCGAAAGCCTCTTCGTCCTGATGTTTTTTTAAAGCTAAAGTTACCATCTAAAAAAACAAAGCAAAGAGCAAAAAACGAAAATCGTCACGTGATGAAGAAATTGCCATGTGCAGACAACTAAAGTTGTCATCCTCGCTATACTAAATTTACCAACGAAATGTTTGAAATTGTCATGTCCTTGTGCCACGCGTGTGGCACTTATCAGCATCCATAATTTAATGTTTTAAAACATAAAAAATAAAATATATAATATAATTCAATTATAAAAAATTCTGAAAAAATATCGTTTAGAATAGAAATCTAAGAAAACTTAATGAAAACTTAAAAAAGTGTGGTTTTTGTTTTATTAATTTATTACCTGATACTATATCGGTGAGATGATATGATAGGAAAACAACGTTGAGTGCAAACAGTGAAAACATCGTCAACCTTTGCTAAACCTAAAACAATGATAACAACTATAGATGTGTATTTAAACAATTATCGCATAAAAAATAAAATGTGAGGTAACTCATTTGATTTTATATAAAGAAATCACTTATAAATCATGAGGCTGAGTGCATAAAAAATATTTATTTGCGATAGGTTGCATGCTCATGCAAAATTAATGAAAGCATGTGCATGAAAAAAATTATTGGAAAAAAGTTTTTACATGATGAACCTATTTGATGATGTTGATAGGTTGCATGTCAAAAGAAATAGATTAATGGCTATAAATCATTTAGGTATTATAGATTATAGATTTTTTAGATGAAAGGGTTTGTTTAATTTTGCCATATAATCTCTAGTACTTCCTCTGTAATTTAATATAACATATTTTTGACATTATGATAGTGTCAAAATATTTTATAAGTATTAAGTTACAGAGATAGTAGTGTTTAAGAAACACGTATTGTAGTGGTAGTTTTTTTTCTCTCATACCCTGCCCATTTTGCTTTGTTTGATCCACCATCCTCTTTGATTTATTTATTTTTACAAAGGAATGTATTAATGCCATGAAGATATCAATTACTTTCGGCCTCTTCAACAACCAAATATCCTAAAGAGATTATGGACGCACACAACCCTATAATAACCAAAAAAAGATCTCACTACAGTGATCAAACCTTATAGCTGCAACACAAAACCCTGCCAAGATAACCCCCGAGTTCAAATTCTCCAAAGTCACGTCTTCAAGAAGAAAACATTGGACAAGAACTATCGATGTTCGATCATAGATTTTAAGTTTTCACCTAGAGAAAGTCTGCGCTCTCAAAACAAATTCTTCAACAAATAAATTGTCAGGCACAACCAATTAATGTCAAACCTTGGATTTTTCATCCTGAAAGACAAAGACTATGTACGCCTCTTGTACTGCTGCACCCACGTACTGTTGCCACTGCTACGACACAAGAATCACCAAGCAAAGTCCTCATCGTCTCGAAGACTCGATCTATCATTACTAGGCCTCAGACCTCAGCCGCCATGACATTCTCTGCCATTGTCATTACCATGGAAATTGAAACACCGACATGTCCCATCATGACAACAACAAAGCTTCACGCCACACCCTCGTGAAGCCGCACGACCAGAATTAGGGGTGCACAGGACCAAAACCCATCTGATCTAGCAATCTACCGGCATAAAGCGCCCAACGGATATGTTCGGCGAAGCCTTCCTGAACTCGTCACCGGTCAGATCAATGAGGCCAAGCATCAAGCAGAACATTGTTTGTTGCAAAAAGAATCTGAGGATCACCTCCTTTATTAAGAGCGACAGACCCCCACGTTGTCGCACGTCGGCTTCCAACAGCATGTCGAAGATCTCAGCGGGAATTGCCGCCACCACCCGCACCATGCCGAGATGAGGGGCTAAGCCACACCGAGCCCCCGGACCGGTGGTCGTGTCCCACTCACGGCCACAACGGTCGCCAAGGTCCCCGAAGAAGACTCAGGTCAACGCCACGACATACATCTTCGCCACAATAATTGTGTCTTCTAGGGCCGTCGTCAGGCTTCGACCGAAGATCCTGCCCCGTGAGGAGAGCCCTCCACCACCATGCTGATACGTCCAAAACGTATCTATAATTTCTGCTTGCTCCATGCCTCTTTTGTGTGATATTGATGAACTTCCATACACTTTTGATCATATTTGGACTAACCTATTAACTCAGTGCACCCCAGTGTCGGTTCCTGTTTTCTGCTGTTTTTCTATTTCAGGTTTCCCCCATATTAAAAGTGCTCCAAAAATTCGGGAAAAATCCAATAAAAATTCAGCGATACAGAAGCTTCGGGAATCACCGAGGGGGGCAGAGGGGACCCACCAGGGCCCTAGGCGCCCTCCCGGCGCGCCCTAGGGTGGGGCCGCGCCAGAGGGCCGCCTGGACCCCTGGTGCCCCCCCTGGCTGCCCCCCTTCGCCTATATATTCCTCGTGACGTGAAACCCCCGTGATGGGAACCCTTTTTCGCGATCTCTCCTCTGTCCCGTCGCCGCCGCGCTTCCAAGATCGGGAGCACCAGAATACCTCTTCCCGGCACCCTGCCGGAGGGAGGAATCACCTCCGGGAGCTTCTCCACCACCATGGATGCTTCCCGGATGAACCGTGAGTAGTCCACCTTGGACCATGGGTCTATGATCAGTAGCTATGTGATGTTCTCCTCCCCTCTTTGTTCTTCATGGATTAGACCTCGTGAGCTGCCCTACATGATCGAGGCACATATGTAATCTTTCTGTTGTTGCTATGCTGAGTTTGCTGGGATCCGATGGATTATGAGACTATGTTCAGATTGTGTTTGAGTAATATATTTGATTCTCCTCTTTTATATTTATGTTCTAGAGTAATTCTTGCATGTTCTCTGTTGCAATTTATTGCTTTGGCCAAGTAGTAGGTAGTGACTCCAAGAGGGAGCGTTATGCGTGATTGTGGGTTCATGCCCCCTGATGACTAGCTTGAGTGACAGAAACATGAGTCTAGGGGATGTGATGTTGCCACAAGGGGGAAAACAACGGTTCTTGTACTTGTGGGTGCAAGGATTGTTTACTTTACGCAAAGTTTTTTAATGCAGTTGTCCGTTTCTTTGAGTTTACACTTTGGGTGGGATTCACAACTTAATACCAGCGAGATGTTCTGGATAGATATCTCAAGGTGGATGATTAGTAGGTAGATGCAGATGGATTTCAGTCTACTTGTCTTGGCGTACCGCCCATGCTTTTGAGCCTCTTCCTTTCTTTATAGCATAGTTAGCATTGGTTTGCGCACATAATCTTGTCAATTGCCCAGCTGTAATTTGTTTACCTCGCATGGCTATTTTATCGTCTTTTGGGAGAGATACATCACTAGTGAACATCATAGGACCCCGGTCCATATTTCCAATACTGTTTACACCCACTATCAATTTACCGTTTTATTTACTTTTCCGTTGCTATCACTATCATTATTATCCCGTGCGTTTTATCCTTTGTAAAAAACAAGGCCGGAGGAATTGACAACTCCTATGTACTCATTGGGAAGCAAAGTTATTTGTTGTGTATGCAGGTCCAGGTCAAGGAAGCAACTTTTGTCTAAAACGGTGCCATTGTTTCCTTGCCACCTACTTGTCGATCTTGGAGTCCTACTGGTTCGATACTAAACCTTAGCATCTTCGCTAAGGGAAACTTGTTGTTGTCTACATCTCAGCCTTCCACTTTGGGTAACAAACGAGGGGGCGAGAATTCGTACCATCAAAAGCAATTTCTGGCGCCGTTGCCGGGGACTCCACTCTTCAAGATAGGGAGTTGCACGCTATCTTTTTATCTTTGCTTTTTAGTCTTGTTAGTCTACCTTTCAGTTTTTGCTTTAGTGTCCTTTATCAAAAATCCAAAAAAAATAGTATGTCTAGTTCCTTACTTGCTAATCAATGTCTGACTTCTTTGAAACCAGATCTTATTGGCACGGAGGATTCATCGAGGATCAACAAAAGTGGTACAAGGAACATCGCTTGTCTCAAAAGGGGATACACTTATGGAAACAAATACACTAGTTGTATGACTATGCTAGAAAATCGTGCTCAATATATAATATATCTTTCTGCAGGGATGAATCTTGTTGCTTTATGAGGCACAAACACCTTGCTTTCCAATGTGAGTACAACGATGATGAAACCTTAGCTTCTTATGCTAAAGGAAACTATGATTTTTATGATGCAGAGCAAATAGAAGAATTTGTTGCTTATAAGGGTGCCTATTAAATTACTTCTCTTCTTAAAAATATTGATGATGCCCCTTACAAATATGAGAGTCTTGTTATACTTAACTATTGTTTGGAAAATTATGATGCAAATCATTATATTACTGATCGTCTTGAGAGAATCTCTCCCCCAAAGGAAGAGACTAATAATTTACAGGACTCTATGGAAGAAGAAATTGCTGAACTTGAAAGCTCCTTGGACGAACAAAAGGAGGAAGAATGGAGCCATCCACGTCTACCTTCTAATGAGAGTAACTCTTTGACTCTTACCTTATATGAGTGTTATGATCCCATGGATTCTTTTGAAATATCCCTTTTTGATGAAGTTGATGCCTTCTATGATTATGGTCGTGATGCCACTATGGATGATGCTTACGAAGATGAACTCGCTATATTTCCTCATGTTAAGCATGAATTTTTTTCTATTGCACCCACACTTGATTGTCCTATTATCCTTTTGAAATATCCAAGTCATATTCTGGAGAATTGTGCTCTTATTAAGGCTCAATGTGATGGGTTGCATTTATCTTATGATCCTAAAACCCGTGTTGAAAACAATACACGTGTGCTTGTAGGTCATGAACAATATGATTTATGTGATAGTTATATTCTTGATGTCGTTCATGACACTACTGAAAATTACTTTGAGAGAGGAAAGTTTGGTTATAGAAACTTCCATGTTACAAAAACACCTCTCTCTAAGCTGAAACTTTCGAAGTTGTTCTTGTTCCACCTTCCTATGCATGTCACTTTGTGCTTCTTTGATTTATTTTCTTACGAGACGCCTATGCATAGGAAGTGGGTTAGGCTTAAATGTGTTTCATATTTGCTTCTTGATGCTCTCTTTTGCTTCAAAATTCTTATTCTTGTGAGAGCATCTTCTATAATCTTTAAGCCTAGCTAATGACTTTAAAGAAGCGCTTTCGGGAGGCAGCCCGCAACGAATTTAGGTTTTACTTTTTATTTTTCTTCTGTTTTTAGTGGTCTTGATGATTGTTACTACTGTAGCAACATCATTGTATCTTTACTTTTCAAGCTTTGTGCCATTTATAGCCTCATATGACAAGGGAAGTGAAAGTTGTGACATGCTGTCCAGAAAACAGATTCTGTCCTCGTGACTAGAAAAATCTCAGTTCATCTTTTTGAGCTGAAATTTTTACACAGAGTGCTCTATACAATTACGGAACTTTCGTATGTTCTGAGTTTTTTGATTTGAGTTGCAGAAATATCCCTAAAAAATTATTTACTACCTGATGGTATGTTTTTCACAGATTCTGTCATGTTTTGCCTTTTCTTCATTTTGCAAACCTTAAGCTTGCTTTTTATTTGCAAAAACTTTTTGGAAATCTTGAGAAACAGTAGCTCTTAAATATTATCCTTATTTACAGTAGAGAAAAAATTATTTTATTATGGGTACTAACCTCGCTAATCAGATTATGATGAGTTATGTATGAAAGGAGTTTCAAGTGTGCGAGGGAAGTTGATGAAAGAAGATTCAGGAGTGTCAAGCGCTCAAGCTTGGGGATGCCCCCATGCATCCCCAAGAAATATTCAAGGAGACTCAAGCGTCTAAGCTTGGGGATGCCCCCATGCATCCCCTTCTCCATCAACAATTATCAGTTCGTCTCTCGTTTCACTATATTTTTATCACTTCATGCGTTATGTGCTATGCTTGGAGCGTCTCGCTCTTAGGTTTTACTTTTAGTTTTCTTTAGCTTTGCTTGTTGTTCATAACAAGTTAGAACCCAGCTTTCTTTGTGTGGGAGAGAAACACGCTCCACTTTCAAAATCTAGAACACAACATAGGATTTTTTATGTTTATCTTTGCTGTGTGTTCTTTATCTTTTTCATAGCTACTGTCATGTTTAGCTCTTAGTTTTCATGCTTATCTTTTTAAAGAGCTTCTGTTTAGTTTGTTGCTGGAACTCTCTTGAGTTTTCATGTTTATCTTGTTTAGAGAGTTTGCCTGTTGCACTGAGTTTTGTGTCTTGACTTGAAGTAGGTAATTGAGGTTGCTATTCTTTTGTAGTAGTAACTTGCAATATTTTTGAGGTATTGTTTTGAGTAATGTTTGGACTTTTGGCGTCAAGAGCTTTAGCCTATTAGTGATAGATGTCGTATTTTGGGAAATCCGTGTTTATTTTCAAAACTTACAAAATTAGTTGAGAACTTTAGCTACTAGATGGATCACTACTCTTCTGAGGGGTCGAATATTAGAGTACACTCACGTACCATGAGTCGAGGATGCGCAAGGATAACCAAACCCCCATACACTCCTCCTCGGGGTACTTGTCTCTTTGTGAAACCTCCTTATTAGATTGAGAGTTATCGATAATAAGTGCATGAGTTCTTCGGACTAATGTGAGTATTCGAAAGTTGACACTTCCACCTTTCCATATTTTTCTAGCCTCTCCTGTGCCGTTCATTGCTTTCTTCTCACTCCGAGAGTTGGCGTCCACCTTCGCCGGTACATCCAAACCATTGGCATGATATGCTCTGTCATCATAAACCTCCTTATATCCTTCCACAAAACAGCCACCATACCTACCTACCAAGGCATTTCCATAGCCTTTCCGAGATATATTGCCATGCAACATCCACCTTCTCATGACTTGATCTTCATGTCATACATGCTACTTGCTTGATCGATGAGCCGCATGCTAGTTGGGCCTTGCCCTAATCATTGCTACATGACGCGCTAGTATCATTGCCTATCCTGCTACACTGGCAGAGGCGTACATTTGCATACATCATGATAGTTACATCTTCTTTATGATTTGAGTACTTTTATAAAATGTGAAAGATCTTCTATACTTTTGTAATATATAGAGTGTTGCCCCTAAAGTGAGGAAAAGATTCCAAAGTGGACAAATTAAAAGATCCCAAAGAGGACAAATTAAAAAATCCCAAAGAAGACAAATGAGAGAAATAGAAAGAGTCATTGAGGCCACCAAAAAAATACAAAAAAATGAGAGAAGGGGGCACACTACTATTCCTTTTGAGAGATCCACACTCGTACCCCCCCTCATATCTTGTACTCCATAGAGATTATCATTTATGCATATAGCTATGTGGGGACCTTCACACTGTAGAACTTGGCTTGTATATTCCAATGATGAGCATCCTCAAATGAGCTCTAGGTCTTGTTGAGCAAGCAAGTTGGATGCACCCGCACTAGTTCCATTGGAGAGCTTTTAGCTCATATGTGCATCCGTTGCATGTCAATCCCTACTCCTCACATCATATCTATCATTTGGCTTTCTCTCGCCTATGATTGTCCTCATTGATGTGAGCCTTTCACACCTTTTTGTCTTCCTCCTCCACCATATTCTCTCTTCGCCATCCTAAGTGTCAACTTTCTTGCTTACGCTCATCCATTGCATGAGTGCTCAAAATGTCGAAAAGGAGTGGATCATTTTGACTTGTACCTGGCTAGTGGTCTGGGGATGAGTCAAGATAAGATTCCAAAGAAGACCAAGTGTGAAACTTTAGTAGATTGAGTTCTCAACACAAAAATATTTTTTCTCGTATATCCCTATCCCCTTTCTTGCACGCAAACACCATTTGGAGACATTCGAGTCACGGACAGCGAGAGCTCTTGCACCTTTATGTTCTTATGTTGCTTGTTTCAATGCTAAATATAGACTCTTGCCTGTTATGACTTGAATTTAATTACATGCCTTGATTGCTTCACTTAAAAGTTCTTATATGGTTGGTAGCATGTCACACTAGAAATTATGCTTTTATCATTTACCTACTCGAGGACGAGCATGAATTAAGCTTGGGGATGTTGATACATCCAAAACGTATCTATAATTTCTGCTTGCTCCATGCCTCTTTTGTGTGATATTGCTATGATATTGATGAACTTCCATACACTTTTGATTATATTTGGACTAACCTATTAACTCAGTGCACCCCAGTGCCAGTTCCTATTTTCTTCTGTTTTTCTATTTCAGGTTTCCCCCATATTAAAAGTGCTCCAAAAATTCGGGAAAAATCCAATAAAAAATCAGCGATACAGAAGCTTCGGGAATCACCGAGTGTTGGATATGTGCCCTAGAGACAAATTAATAAAGATATTTGTCACATATCTGTTTTGTTCATAATACGTTTTATACTGTGCTATAATTGTATTACTTGGAAATACTAATACAGGTGTAGTATAAAACATGGTCCGTAGTTTAACTCGGGTAAACTATCTCATTGGGCAATTTATTGATCAAGCTTTCCTGATCATGGCGACACTTAAGTCCATTGAAAATGAGGTCATATCGTTAAGGGGAATGATGTGATGGACGTACACCCACCTAAAGTATTGCAATGTGATCGAGTCACATAGTTCAGCGTTGCTATGACTTTGTAACGTATGGCTTAGTCCTTAGACCGTAATGATCATACGTAATTGTCATCTATGAGGAGACTTTGATTTGTATCCCACCGCCTGACTGAAATATGCTGGCTATAACGGTGCACTTTGGGTATTCCGAAATAGATGGTTGATGACTATGTTAATAGATCAGAGCGGGATTTGTCAGTCCTTGTGACAGGACAGGTACTCTGGGCCCACTCGGTGATATTGCATCAATAGCTTGCAAGCAAGTGACTAGGTCACAAGAGATGAAATGATCATGGACGAGTAAACTTGTTTGTTATGAACGAGATGTGAACACGGTATGTAGGATACCGACGATCAAACCTAGGACAAACAAAGTACCGCATCACAAAGGGATTACGTCGTATCGTTAACGGTTTCCAAAAGCGATCGAAGTTCATTCGATGGAAGCGCAGGGGCTGTCAAGGATTGTAACCAGGTCCAACTGACTAGTCATTGGTCAATGAGAAGAGTCTCGACCATGTCTGCTGTTTCCCGGACCGTTAGGGTGTTACACTTAAGGGCAATCGATGCATAGGACAGTTACGGGATCAATCGGTGAAATAGGAGGAATCACCGGAATAGTTCCGGAGGAGGACGGAATGGTTTCCGGACATTTTGAATAGTTCAAAATAAATTTTAATTGTTTTAATAATGTTTTATTATTTAATTATCTGAATTAAATATTTAAAACATATTAAATAAATTAAAAAATGGGAAAAGGCTAAAGGGGCCCATGGGGCCCATTAAGGGAGGAGGGGGTCTCCCCCCTTGGGCTTGGCGCCAAGGGTGGGGCCCACCACCCCCTTGGCCGGCGCACTCCCCCCCCTTTGGAGTTTAGTCCCACATGGGGGAGGGGAGGAGGATACACTACTAGGGAATGCCCTTTTAGTGGCGCATTATGGATGCGCCACTAACTGCAAGCCACTAATAAGGGCTTATAGGTGGCGCATTCTGGATGCGCCACCCCTAAGACCCTTAGGCGTGGCGCATCTCAGAATGCGCCACCTATAAGCTCTTAGGGGTGGCGCATTCTGAAAATGCGCCACTATTAATTTTTTAAAATTTTGAATCTGGATCTCGAAAACAATTTTTTTTTTCTTAATCTCAGGTTAGTATGCTTAATGCCTGGTCACTATGCTTAATCTCAGGTCAAACTAACCTCCGTGGTCAAACTTTGCCGAGGGTCACCCATCCTAGCACTACTCCAGCCCCAGCACGCTTAACTTCTCGGTTCTATTCAACTCTCACTCCAGCTCACCTAGCAGGCACTTGTTGATATATCTGACATATAAATCCTATTAAACCATGTTGATGTCTAGGACCTTGTTAATGTTCATTGGTGTGCTAAAATTTTCAACATTTTTTCGAAACTTTCTCGATGGGACCATTAGCATATTTTGAACTTTTTAAAAAAAAATTGATTTTTTTTAAAAAAAATTAAAATTTTAAATTTTTTAACGTTACTATCTAAATTTTTCAACTTTTTTTAACTTCCCGATTTGTCCTCTAGCCTATTTTGAATTTAAAAAAAAATCAAAAAAATTCAAAAAAAATTCTGTTACTAGTGGCGCATTTCATACAAAATGCGCCACTACTAAGTTCAAAAAAAATTTCAATTTTTTCTCTTTTTTTGGGCCTCCAGATCTTCAAACGCTCGTAACTTTTTTCTGTTAGGTTTTTGAGGATTCTAAAAATGTTCAACGGGTTACACCCCGTTGAATTTGAATATAACTTTTCGAGTAGATGATTTTTCATGTAAAAAACTTTTTCGTCGGAGGTCGTATGCAAAAGTTAAGCCCATTTTACGTAATTCTCGGGAGATTTTGCAAAAAAAGTCGAAATTCATATTTGTAAATTTTCCTAACAACTAGACCACATATTATTTGGAAAACTTATTTTCTTTTATTTTTTTGACATTTCTATCATTTTCTTTTATTTTTTTTCAAATTGAAAAGGCGGTCCACACGGGGGGTGTATTTGGGAATTTTCCTGCCCAGTTTTTTCTTATTAGTGGCGCATATGGAAAATGCGCCACCCCTAAGAGCTTATGGGTGGCGCATTCTGGATGCGCCACTAATAATTCCTTAGGGGTGGCGCATTTCCAGAATGCGCCACCCCTAAGCTCTTAGGGATTGCGCATTTCCAACATGCGCCACCTATAAGGTTCTTAGGGGTGGCGCATTTCTCCAAATGCGCCACGTATAAGGGGATCCAGGGCTGGCCCACTCTTAGGGGCGGCACATTTTTAAAAATGTGCCACCTATAAGGGCTTATAGGTGGCACATTTTTTACCAGTGCGCCACCCCTTACAACATAGTGGCGCATTACATATAAAATGCGCCACTAATAAGCTTTCCATGTATAGCTATTTTCCTAGTAGTGGTAGCACCCCCCTTGGCCTATATAAGGAGGGGTAGACCCCCCTTTTTCCAACACACCAATATCTCCTTCTTCCTCCTTCTCCTTCCCGGAAGTGGACTCCCCTTGTTTGGAGTCTGCACCTGGATTGGAGTTCTCCACCATAAGGCAGGCCGTCGTTCTGCTGGAGTCGGGATCCGTAGCCGTCTTTCTTCCGCTGCTCGCCTGGTTCGGGACCCGGGAGGAACATCGATTGTACCGTACGTGTATAATCTCTTCGAGGCACTACACCTGTGGTGCTACTTCGTCGCTGGAGGTTTACCGGGAGTCATCCTCGCCGGTGGTGGTCTTCTACACGACAGGGAGGTCGTAGTTCCGAGTCTACGCCAACCACGTTCGCAAGAACGTTTCCCTCTTTCGGTCTTCAAAGGTATGAACACCGATTCCCTCCTTTACTTTACATCGCCATAGCATAGATCTTGGGTTCGGGTACCGTAGGTATGAAAAATTTGTGTTTTCTGCCCCGTATCCCAACAGTGGTATCATGAGCTAGCTATGCGTAGATGTATTGTACGGGTAGAACACATCTAGGATGTGGGCATCGAATCTTCATTCGTTACCCTCCCACGTGTACTCATTTAGCGTTGCGGCAATGTTTGATGAAGCGGCCCCCGACCGACCTTACGCGTTTACGCGAGACTGGTTCCACGCTTGACATATGGCTTGTACCATATAAAGTGGCTGGGGGTGTCTGTCTCTCTGCATTAGCGATGCGAAGATGTTTGCAACGGAGGGCCCCGACAGGGGTGTAATAGAGACGATTGGGGATTGGTGTTGTGGCATGTTTTCGCAGGATAGAAACGGTTCTCTCTCTCGAAACCCCTAGCAGACACGTAAAACTTGCACAAGCTAAAGTAGAAAGGCGTTTTAACTTTGCTTTGCATGAAGGGGGATCATAGGTTGTATGATTTACAGTTTTACTTCTTGTTTTATGCTAGTATGCTAGATATATTGACGGTAGCACGAAACGGGACCATCTCTCGCTAAAACCAACATAGTGTCCTTACCCTAGTGAGCACCACCTGGAAAGTTCTACATTATGGAGGCATCACATGTCACACGGGTGTCAAACATTTTTTCGTTCACAAGAGGTGGGTGTAGCAAGCCTAGCATGCCCAGAAGCATGGCCTTGTATGACACAGCAACAAATCACATAGGGTGTGGTGGCGAGCCTGGCATGTGCAGACATGGCCTCGGGACACAAGAGACCGAAAGGTCGAGCATGAGTCACATGGATGATGTGATTGGCATGATGGCCTACCTTGAACAACATACTGATGGTCGTGTCACACGGGGGAGGTATGGTGTTCTAGGATCGTGTAATCACTTAGCAAAATTGAGAGATGTTTTCCTAAGTGGGAGTTTTAGAATTAAACTGTAATTGAACTCCACATTATGAACAAAAGTCTAAATATGTATCTTTGTGAATCAACCTTGTAGATGACAGCACCACGCCCCTCGTTCAACTTAGGATCATTCCTAGAGAAAGATAAACTAAAAACTAATGGGTCAAACTTCACCTCCTGGTTCCGAACCCTGAGGATTCTCCTCGTTCCCCTCAAAATGTCCTATGTACTTGAGACTGCATTAGGAGATGCACCAGCAACTACCACTACTCCGGCTGAAAAGAAAGTCTATCTCATTAAGTCGGATGATTCCTCCCTTGTCAAGAAGGGTATGCTCCATGCCATGGAGGCTGAACTGCAGAAACGGTTCGAGAGCTTCAGTGCTTATGAGATAATCACTGACCTCAAGACCGTCTTTGCACCTCAAGCCAAGGTTGAGAGAAATGAAGTTTGTGAAGCTTTCTTCTCTGCAAAGATGGAAGAGCACACCAGCATGACTGAGCACGTAGTCAAAATGTCTGACTACGTTCAACGCCTAAATGATCTAGAATTTAAGATTCCAGATGAAGTGGCGATTGATAGGGTGTTGCGGTCGCTACCCCCTAGCCATGAGAGTTTTGTTTTGAAGTACAACATGCAAGGAATGGTTGAGACCCTTTCTGAATTGTTCACAATACTCAAAATTGCTGAGATGGAAATCAAGAAGGAGCACAGCTGCACCAAGTACCTAGAAGATAAGAAGGCCGGCAAGGTTGCCGGAAGAGACATGGATATATGTGATATACATGTTATTGATGTTTTCCTGACAAGTGCTCGGATCAACGTCTGGATATTTGATACCGGATCAGTTGCTCACATCTGTAACTCCTAGGAGGGGATGCAGAATAAACGACTCTTGCGGAAGGATGAAGTGACGATGCGCGTTGGGAACGGTGCCAAGGTTGAAGTAATGTCAATTGGAACGCTTCGTCTTAGTCTCCCTTTGGGATTGATTCTTGTCTTGAATAATTGCTATTATGTACCCGCGTTGAGTATGAACATTGTGAGTGGCTCTTGCTTGATGCGAGACCAGTATTCTTTTAAATCCGAAACAACTGGTTGTTCGATTTATAAGAATAATGTCTTATATGTTCATGCACCGGTGCGTAATGGTTTATTCTTAATGGATCTCGAATATCATGACTCCCACATCAATAACGTAGAGGCCAAAAGATTAAAGCCTAGTAACGAAGAACACATGACGATGTGGCATTGTCGACTTGGTCATATTGGTATAAAGCGCATGGAGAAACTCCATAAAGATGGACTTCTGGAGTCATTGGATTTGGATCCCTTGACACATGTGAACCATGCCTAATGGGCAAAATGACAAAGACTCCATTCAATGGAACAATGGAGCGTGCGGTGGACTTATTAGGGATCATACATACTGATTTATGCGGACCAATGAATGTCACCGCACGCAATGGTTTTCGTTACTTCGTGACCTTCACGGATGACTTAAGTAGATACGGGTATATCTATTTAATGAAACACAAGTCTGAAACCTTTGAAAAGTTCAAGGAATTTCAGAGTGAGGTCGAGAATCAACTCGGGAAGAAAATCAAGCACCTTCGATCTGATCGAGGAGGCGAGTATTTAAGTCACGAGTTTGGCACTCATCTGAAGACTTGTGGTATTGTACCACAACTTACGCCAGCTGGAACACCTCAGCGAAACGGTGTGTCTGAGCGACGTAATCGAACACTATTGGATAATGTACAGTCAATGATGTCTCATACCGACTTACCTACATCATTCTGGGGGTATGCATTAGAAACTGCCGCTTACGTTCTTAATAGGGTACCATCCAAATCCGTGAAGACAACACCGTTTGAAGAATGGTTTGGCAAGAAACCAATGTTGTCTTACCTGAAGATTTGGGGTTGTGAGGCTTATGTTAGGAAACTTCAGCCTGCCAAACTTGAATCCAAGGCGGATAAGTGCATCTTTGTGGGCTATCCCAAGGAAACTTGTGGATACACCTTCTACAACAAGTCTGACAGCAAAACGTTTGTTGCCAAGACGGGACACTTTCTTGAGAAGGAGTTTCTCGCGAAAGAGTTGAGTGGGAGGAAAATAGACCTCGATGAAGTGACTGACCAATCACTCCAATTGGAAGAAATGGCTACGGAAATTGTTCTGGAACCTTCTTCCACAGTGGGAGCTGAAGAGAATGGCCAGAACGACATTCATAACGATCATGACATTGATGATGATCATGATGAGAATGAAGAGGAACCTTTTATGCCCCGCAGGTCATCAAGAGTCCGTCAACCTACCGAGTTTTACGGACAGCTTGTGAATGCAATCTCGGCTGATGAGTCGGATGAACCTATGAGTTACAAAGAAGCAATGGAGGGACCCGAGTCAGAGAAATGGCTAGAAGCCATGAAATCCGAAATAGACTCCATGTACACCAACAAAGTTTGGACTTTGGTGGATATTCCCGAGGACCGCAAGGCCGTCGAGAATAAATGGATTTTCAAGAAAAAGATTGACGCAGACGGAAACGTATCTGTCTACAAAGCTCGACTTGTCGCGAAGGGGTTCCGACAAATTCAAGGAGTTGACTACGAGGAGACATTCTCTCCTATAGCGATGATCAAGTCTATTCGGATCCTACTAGAAATAGCTGCCTATCATGATTACGAGATATGGCAGATGGATGTGAAAACTGCGTTCCTTAATGGCAACATTGAGGAAGAGTTGTATATGATGCAACCAGAGGGGTTTATCGATCCAAGGAATGTTGGTAAGGTGTGCAAGCTTCAACGGTCCATCTATGGGTTGAAGCAAACATCTCGGAGCTGGAATCTTCGATTTGATGAGGTCATTAAAGCTTTTGGATTTGTCCAAAACGTCGAAGAGTTCTGCGTCTATAAGAAACTGAGTGGGAGCTCTGTAGCATTCCTTGTGTTATATGTAGATGACATATTACTGATAGGGAACGATAAGAAATTCTTAGAAGAAGTAAAGGAATATCTGAATGGACAATTTTCCATGAAGGACCTAGGTGAAGCTGCGTACATATTGGGGATTAAGATCTATAGAGATAGACCTAATCGACGGTTGGCCTTGAGTCAGAACACTTATATTGACAAGATATTGCAAAGGTTCAGTATGGGTAACTCCAAGAGAGGCCTCTTGCCAGTTATAAAAGGTGTCAAATTAAGCGTGACTCAATGCCCAACCACAGCAAAAGAGAAGGAGAAAATGTCCTCAAAGCCCTATGCCTCAGCCATAGGTTCTCTCATGTATGCTATGTTATGTACCAGACCGGATTTAGCGCTGGCCATTAGTATGACTAATCGCTACCAGAGTAACCCGGGAATGGCTCACTGGACAGCAGTAAAGAACATCCTTAAGTACTTAAGAAGAACCACGGATCTCTTTCTCGTTTATGGAGGAGTTGATGAGGAGCTCACCGTAAAGGGTTACGTTGACGCAAGCCTCGGCTCAGATCTAGATGACTCGAAATCCCAGACGGGATATGTTTTCATGTTGAACGGTGGCGCAATTAGCTGGAGGAGCGGCAAACAGTCAGTTGTCGCTCAATCTACAATGGAGTCGGAGTATATTGCCGCTTGCAAAGCGTCAAATGAGGCGTTGTGGCTGAAGAAGTTCGTGATCGAGCTTGGCGTCTTTCCCAGCTGCACTGACCCCGTGGGAATCTTCTGCGACAACACGGGTGCCATTGCTAACGCGAAAGATCAAAGAACTCACTCTACAGCCAAGCACATCCTCCGAAAGTTCCATGTGACGCGAGACTACGTCAGGGATGGACACACTAGGATTCACAAGATACATACGGATCTGAACGCAGCAGACCCGATGACTAAACCTCTTCCACAGGGCAAGTTTGAAGAACACCGAGAGACCATTGGTGTTAGATACATACCTGATGTAAACTAGTGTAATTTGTACTCTAGTGCAAGTGGGAGACTGTTTGATATGTGCCCTAGAGACAAATTAATAAAGATATTTGTCACATATCCGTTTTGTTCATAATACGTTTTATACTGTGCTATAACTGTATTACTTGGAAATACTAATACAGGTGTAGTATAAAACATGGTCCGTAGTTTAACTCGGGTAAACTATCTCATTGGGCAATTTATTGATCAAGCTTTCCTGATCATGGCGACACTTAAGTCCATTGAAAATGAGGTCATATCGTTAAGGGGAATGATGTGATGGACGTACACCCACCTAAAGTATTGCAATGTGATCGAGTCACATAGTTCAGCGTTGCTATGACTTTGTAACGTATGGCTTAGTCCTTAGACCGTAATGATCATACGTAATTGTCATCTATGAGGAGACTTTGATTTGTATCCCACCGCCTGACTGAAATATGCTGGCTATAATGGTGCACTTTGGGTATTCCGAAATAGATGGTTGATGACTATGTTAATAGATCAGAGCGGGATTTGTCAGTCCTTGTGACAGGACAGGTACTCTGGGCCCACTCGGTGATATTGCATCAATAGCTTGCAAGCAAGTGACTAGGTCACAAGAGATGAAATGATCATGGACGAGTAAACTTGTTTGTGATGAACGAGATGTGAACACGGTATGTAGGATACCGACGATCAAACCTAGGACAAACAAAGTACCGCATCACAAAGGGATTACGTCGTATCGTTAACGGTTTCCAAAAGCGATCGAAGTTCATTCGATGGAAGCGCAGGGGCTGTCAAGGATTGTAACCAGGTCCAACTGAGTCATTGGTCAATGAGAAGAGTCTCGACCATGTCTGCTGTTTCCCGGACCGTTAGGGTGTTACACTTAAGGGCAATCGATGCATAGGACAGTTACGGGATCAATCGGTGAAATAGGAGGAATCACCGGAATAGTTCCGGAGGAGGACGGAATGGTTTCCGGACATTTTGAATAGTTCAAAATAAATTTTAATTGTTTTAATAATGTTTTATTATTTAATTATCTGAATTAAATATTTAAAACATATTAAATAAATTAAAAAATGGGAAAAGGCTAAAGGGGCCCATGGGGCCCATTAAGGGAGGAGGGGGTCTCCCCCCTTGGGCTTGGCGCCAAGGGTGGGGCCCACCACCCCCTTGGCCGGCGCACTCCCCCCCTTGGGAGTTTAGTCCCACATGGGGGAGGGGAGGAGGATAGCACCCCCCTTGGCCTATATAAGGAGGGGTAGACCCCCCTTTTTCCAACACACCAATATCTCCTTCTTCCTCCTTCTCCTTCCCGGAAGTGGACTCCCCTTGTTTGGAGTCTGCACCTGGATTGGAGTTTTCCACCATAAGGAAGGCCGTCGTTCTGCTGGAGTCGGGATCCGTAGCCGTCTTTCTTCCGCTGCTCGCCTGGTTCGGGGCCCGGGAGGAACATCGATTGTACCGTACATGTATAATCTCTTCGAGGCACTACACCTGTGGTGCTACTTCGTCGCTGGAGGTTTACCGGGAGTCATCCTCGCCGGTGGTGGTCTTCTACACAACAGGGAGGTCGTAGTTCCGAGTCTACGCCAACCACGTTCGCAAGAACGTTTCCCTCTTCCGGTCTTCAAAGGTATGAACACCAATTCCCTCCGTTACTTTACATCGCCATAGCATAGATCTTGGGTTCGGGTACCGTAGGTATGAAAATTTTGTGTTTTCTGCCCCGTATCCCAACACAGAGGGGACCCACCAGGGCCCCAGGGTGGGGCCGCGCCAGGGGCCGCGCCTGGACCCCTGGTGGCCCCCTTGGCTGCCCCCCTTCGCCTATATATTCCTCGTGACGTGAAACCCCCGTGACGGGAACCCTTTTTCGCGATCTCTCCTCTGTTCCGCCGCCGCCGCGCTTCCAAGATCGGGAGCACCAGAAGATCTCTTCCCGGCACCCTGCCGGAGGGAGGAACCACCTCCGGGAGCTTCTCCACCACCATGGATGCTTCCCGGATGAACCGTGAGTAGTCCACCTTGGACCATGGGTCTATGATCAGTAGCTATGTGATGTTCTCCTCCCCTCTTTGTTCTTCATGGATTAGACCTCGTGAGCTGCCCTACATGATCGAGGCACATATGTAATCTTTCTGCTGTTGATATGCTGAGTTTGCTGGGATCCGATGGATTATGAGACTATGTTCAGATTGTGTTTGAGTAATATATTTGATTCTCCTCTTTTATATTTATGTTCTACAGTAATTTTTGCATGTTCTCCGTTGTTGTTTATTGCTTTGGCCAAGTAGTAGGTAGTGACTCCAAGAGGGAGTGTTATGCATGATTGTGGGTTCATGCCCCCTGATGACTAGCTTGAGTGACAGAAACATGAGTCTAGGGGATGTGCTGTTACCACAAGGGGGAAAACAACGGTGCTTGTACTTGCGGGTGCAAGGATTGTTTACTTTACGCAAAGTTCTTTAACGAAGTTGTCCGTTGCTTTGAGTTTACACTTTGGGTGGGATTCGCAACTTAATACCAGCGAGATGTTCTGGATAGATATCTCAAAGTGGATGATTAGTAGGTAGATGCAGATGGATTTCAGTCTACTTGTCTTGGCGTACCGCCCATGCTTTTGAGCCTCTTCCTTTCTTTATAGCATAGTTATCATTGGTTTGCGCACATAATCATGTCAATTGCCCAGCTGTAATTTGTTTATCTCGCATGGCTATTTTATCTTCTTTTGGAAGAGAGACATCACTAGTGAACATCATAGGACCCCGGTCCATATTTCCAATACTGTTTACACCCACTATCAATTTACTGCTTTATTTACTTTTCCGTTGCTATCACTATCATTATTATCCCGTGTGTTTTATCCTTTGTAAACAACAAGGCCGGAGGAATTGACAACTCCTTTGTACTCGTTGGGAAGCAAAGTTATTTGCTGTGTGTGCAGGTCCAGGTCAAGGAAGCAAGTTTTGTCTAAAACGGTGCCATTGTTTCCTTGCCACCTACTTGTCGATCTTGGAGTCCTACTGGTTCGATACTAAACCTTAGCATCTTCGCTAAGGGAAACTTGTTGTTGTCTACATCTCAACCTTCCACTTTGGGTAACCAACGAGGGGGCGAGAATTCGTACCATCACATGCTAGGGGATGAGAGCCCGCCACCGCCATCCGCGGCATGGCCTTTGATCGACAACATCTTGTTGCGACGATGAGGGGTCAGGGGCAGAGACGGCTAGGGTTCCACCTAAGTCGCTGTTGTCGAAAGATTTGCGAGTCCTCCGCTGTGTGTCGCGGTTCGTCGAGTGGAATTCCTTCGTAGAGGCCCCTCGCCGTTCTTCTGGGTTGTCGATTCCTTCGGCGCTGACGCTGCACTTGGCCGTTACCATAGTATTGGTCCTGGCACAGCTGTAGCCCGAGCAGTCTTAATGGGGTGGCAGAGATGTCCGCCATGATCTTGAATCCTTCGAGTGGGATAGATCTGGTTCTTGCCCTTGAGTTGTAGCTTGCTGAGGACGGGACCGCCGAGATCGTGATCCCAACCTGTGTAGTTCCCACAGACGGCGCCAATTGACGGGGATCAACCCCGGCAAATCCCATGGTCAGGGACCCTGGGTTAGTCATGAGAGGCACAGGTTGGACGATAGCTCGTCGGCAAACAGGGAGGCTCGCTCCTGCTCGATATTATTGATGGGGAAGATGCGATTACAGTGGATGCCAAGGCTGGAGCGCTCAAGGCTAGGGTTACAGATGAGATATTGGTTCTTTTTGGCGTCGCCCCTCCTAGCCCTTATATACCGAGCTAGGTCTCGGGGAGTTCATATACGTTTACAGGTAAGCTTTCCTAACCCTAGCTTGCTCCGTACGGTAGGTCTTCGCACCTTCCTTGTGAGTCGTAGACTCCTACGCCGGTGTCAATTAGCGGGCCGAGGCTATATCTTTATGGGCCTTCTGTCTTCATGGACACCAGGTAGGTTTATCCGTAGGAGTCGTGGGGTCACCCCCTCGTCAGTCGCCCCTCCTGGGAGTGATGCGAACGAGTTTTATCAATCATCCTAATCATTTTTTGTCTGACGACTCACCCTCCCCTATCTCGTTCGTTTTCTCACGCCCTCTTTGTTCTTCAGCAGCATCGTGGTGGCGTTTAAGGGTGGCACATAAATTGGTGGTGGAATGGGAATGGGACGACGGGTTCAGACTGAGAGCCACCTCTCTCTTTCCCCTTAACCCACCCCTCTTGTCCACTATCTGGAACGAGGGACCTCAGGGAATAAATCTAGGCCGATGTTGGCGGCAATCACTTGCATGTGTGGTTTTGTTATGGCCGTGGTCGTCGCCGCCGCTCTCTCTGATGTCTCCCATCACCGAAAGTAGATATGATGGCACTGCGATCGCCGCTACTTTCTCTGCTATCACTCGCCGCCTAGAAGTACTTCTGATGGTGCCACTCAAAGCTCTCTCACAACATAGACCAAGTGGTCGAGTGTGAATCGATTGTCGTCAATGAAGCTAGGGTTCATGAGAAGGAAAGAGAAAGTGGGTGTGAAATGAGAGGGTAAGGTTGATCGAGGCAAACAATGTCCAAACCCTAGCACCGGTTACGATCAAACAACGTTGAGCAAGCAGAACCGTAAGGGAAGCACAAAACCACCATAAAATGAGCAAAGTGGTTGGGCAAGATCGGGGATTTTGTTTTAACCAAGCAATCAAGTTCCACGGTTAATCGGTCTCACCACCGATGGAGCAAGGGTTCACAAGAGGGAAAGAGAAAGTGAGTGGGGAACTTCGATGAGATGGGAACGAGATAGAGCAAGGGTTCACGAGAAGAAAAGACAAAGTGAGTGGGGAACTAGAGTGAGATGGGAACAAGAGGGTAAGGTCAAGTGAGGGCAGGCAATTTCCAAGGTCTAGCGCCGGTTGCAATCAAACGGTGCTAACCGAACGACGGAAGTGCAAAACCATAAGGGCATGTACTATATAGGCATCACCTTGATACTGCCTTATGCCTTTGTTTATATTTGGAGTATTGAGACTAGCATTTGCACTTTCCTTCATCCAATGGAGGCATCACAGGTGACCTTATCTTGGTGGACCTTATCCCAATTATTCTCCTTTATTTCTTCATTTGTTCTCCATCCTTTCTCTCCTTTTCTTGTTTTTGCTTTTTCCACGAAGAAGCTACCTCCTCTGTAGAGGCTGCCTCTTGTGCAGAGCAACATGCTTTTGTTGCTCCGAACGGAGCTGGATCCGAGAGCATCTCCAGCCGCGCCCCCAAGAGGCCCCCAAGTCGGCGCTATTTGCGCCGGACGGACGAAATCCGCCCAGTCGCGCCCCCAAGGGCCCAAATAGCGCCGGATTGGGCCAAAATTGAGTTCGGCGATCCCGAGCCGCGCCGGCGCGCTGGGGTTGCTTGGGGGCGCCGGACGAAACAAAACGACGCGAAAGAGAAAAAAACGCGCGAGCCGTTTCGCGCGCGCCGTGCACCGGCCCTACATGTCAGCGTGTAGACACGCGTCGTCCTCATCCTCCCGACTCGGCTTCCCCGCGCCTTCCGCCGTCGCAGAGATTCAACGCGGCGCCAATGACAAGTCCAATCGCCGACAGGGAATCAATGTGGCGCGTTGAGTAGCCCAACGGTCCGAAGACCGCGCCGCCGCGTGTCCCGCTCCGGTGAGGCCTCCTCCCGCTATATAAAAGTGGGCTCGCCGTCAGAGACGTCACACATTGCACTCTCCTCATCCTCTCGCCGCGTTCTTCTCCTCATGGCCAACCGCTGCACCCTCGCCGTCTATGAGGCGGTCCTCCTTGCTAGGGCGGACTACCCCTGCCCGCCGAATACGCACCTGCCGCGCGGCTGGGTGCTCAGTGACGGCGGCGTGCCGGTAGCGCTTGTGCCTCGTGGGGCCCCCTTCGACTGGCGGGTCCAAGCCATCCACGCCTCCGTGACGGAGGCCGAGCGCGCCGACCCGGCGAACGCGCCGGGCAACGTCGCCCGCTGAGCGACGCACTTCGAGGAGCGTCGCGACCTGGAGATCATCTCCACAAACGGCCTGGAACCGGCGTCGGGCCGACGGCTGTGGTGGAGCGGGGAGGGACGCACCCTCCACGCCGTCCTTCACTACATCGAGGGCAGCAACGAGCCGCGGCTCGAGGACCCGTGAAGACGACAGCGACTACGACGGGGACGTCGACGCAGGAGGAGGCGTACCCGTGAAGACGGCGGCTACAACGACCTAGTAGTTTTTTATTTCCAACTTATGTAAATTAAGACCAAATATTATGAAATTCGCTGAATCTCGCTAAATTTCGTTCAATTTTGCCTAAATTTAGTCGAATTCGGCCGAACATGGGGCCGCTATGGGGCCGGCCGCCCGAAGCCGGTTTCGCCGCCCGAGTGCCCCCCAAGCGGCGCTAAAATAGCGCCAAAAACCGGCTTGGGGGGGGGGGGGGGGGGCGAACGGCTGGAGATGCTGTGAGGGGCATCGCCATGGGGCAGCCCGTTGGCCATGCCCTAAGAGGGGCAAATGGTTTAGGCAGGACCGAGTTTTTTTTAAGGCGAATCAAACAGGTGGAACACAACTAAGGGCATGGAAATAATTATCCCATCAATAAACCCATATTGTTGTTCTAAACACAATCACAATTCACATAGGCTAACCTACAGCAGTAAAAAGGAACGGGACGAAGAATGACCAGCTCGTTGTTTCTCATGTTAACATACTTTAACAGCTTCACTGCATCAGGACGTACGATTGGAGATAAACAATCGCGTGTGAAATACACGGTGATTACCCCACCTCCCTCAAATGCTACTCTAGTTTGGTCTACAGATATGTACAAAGTGAAATAGAATAGAGTTCACGATCATACAAAAGCCGGTGTACATAGCGAACTGGCAGGAGGAAGAGGGATCTCACCGAGAAAAAGAATGAGAAATCTACAAAGGGAACCCCGTCCCCGTTCACAGTTCCTATCTACCTGCCTGCAAAACTGATGTTGTAAAATCGCCTACCTCTGTTCCGAAGCTTCCCCTGCTCACACTGCCACAGACATGTCGCCTGGGGGAGGCTTTTGCACCACATCACCATCCATCGAAGATGGTGTGATCACTATGAAATTAGCAACCCGTGGAACCGTGAGCTTTCCCAGCTTTCTGTTACCTGATGATTGCCTTAAGCCGAATGTTCAAGCCAGGGGCTGACTGCTTTCTTAGAAAGGCAAAGCATGAAGCCAAGGTTCCCGACATTTTCCAGAGTAGACGCTGGATAACAGCCTCTGAAAAACAGTTGTGAATGCCCTGAATGCGTGAGTAAATAGTCATGTCAGTACTGCAATGAGTTTGTCATATGTAAGATGTTTCGATTTACTTTAGGAAAAATATTACTTCAAAACCACTCACATGATATGAGGGAGGACCCATTATTCGTTCGAATAGGCCCTTGCGAAGTCGTTAATTCTTTGCTTGATACTCTGGGGAATTTATAAACCAAGAGAATCAAAACACATTCCACAAACCCAAGTGAAAGAAAAGACATGAAGGTCAACTCAAATGGAAATGAATTTAGCTGGAGTTAAACTACCAAAAAGCAAACTCAAAGATCATATTACACACCTGCAACTCTTCATGAAGCAGGACGAACACCTTCTTCATCAATTTATGCTTCTGCAGAATATTATGTTCTCAGTAAGAAATAATGAATAAATGCAGAGGATGCCAAGATTTGAATTAATGTCTCCCGGACAGAAATTTAGAACCCCCCCCCCCCCACACACACACACACAAAGTTGAGGTTATTGAAAACTGTAAATAGTCATGTGTACTGAGGTTTTATCAATGAAGAGAAAGGCAGGCAGAAATCATACTGTGCCCGATTCATGGTACATGTCTCTGAGTCTTTCAACAATGTTATAGTACTTATCCTTATCTCTTTCTTTAGCAACATTGAAATCTTCCTGAACCTTTACGAACTCAGACCTGCATAACAAGCATGCTAGTTATAGGAGAAAATATAACATGGACCGTGAAGAAGAAGAAAAAGAGTAGAAAGGGGAACTTTAGAAGAAAATTCAGTGTAGTACATACTGTGTTTTCTCTATCTGACTGTTCAAGTAAGTGTAGACCTTATATTTCTCATTGTACTCCTGCAAATAATCTTCGTATCTGAAAATGGATATAATCAGTTGGTTGCATGCAAAAACAAAAGGTAAGACTACAATGAAGATATACCAGCAATTGAGTAATTGCCTATGTGTGGTCTATCTCTCAAGGAACAATTGTGCCCTGAATCTCTTATCAAATATAATGCTGTGTTACACTACTGCATGGCTGTCACCTATATTTGTGCTAAGTACGGTAATGTCATTATTATTGGATTTCGGGACACAAAAACTACCCCAGCGGTAAATTGTACTCCCTCCGTGACTCTGTCCCAAAATATAAGACTTATTTTGTTTCTTTACGACAAGTACATAATATATGTGCCATAAACATGATGTCCTTAAAATCCCAAATTGGTGAACATTATTTTCACGAGAAGGCAGTGTAAATCTTGGTGACGATTGTGCAAACAGCCAAAAAAAAAAGCACTAGCAAAAATACTTCAAAAGGGCATAAAAAAGTATCAAGTATATTGTCACTTACTGTGAGAAATCTTTTATTGGACCTTTCATTTCAGGCTTAGCCTTATCGTACTTTCTAAAAAATAGATTGTCTTCGTCCGAAGAACTGTCTCTTCTCTTTCTACCTGTCTCAGTCTCTATCAAAGAGTTATTCCTACTTCTTTCCTCATTTTCTGCAGGGGAAATTGATTTCCATGTTCTAGACTCTATGCCATTCTTGGTACCATTCTGAGGAAGCTTGGGAGTGGTCTTCTTCGGATCTACATGATCTAGCATCCCACCCGGTGCCACTTTTGTTTCCCTTTTGCCTGTTTTCTCTATCAACCTATCTGGATATAATAGGTTCTCTGAATCTGAATCACCAGTCCTTGGCAATTGCCGACCCTGTGAAACATTTCCTCTATGTTGAGACCTATTATTATCAAAGTCATATCCTGGTGTCTTCCTTGGGAATCCTTCCTGGTTTATATTACCTCCAGTATTAAATTCTTGCGACGATGGTTTCCTCTGATCATGGAAAGCAGATAGAGCAACCTTCCTGGTGTTCATACTGGGATAGGAATTATCCAAGGTAGTTGCCTTACCATCAAGAGACTTAGAAGAACTATTTCTCTCAAATTGTTTCCTTGACCTCCCGTTGTCATTTTCCGAAGGACACTCGCGAAGTTCACCCAACTCGAGATCAGACTGCTCTCTCTGCAGCACCTTTATTGGAGATGATTTCTCAGCACTGTTCCTTTGCAAAATGGGTGGCTTGCCGTTAGTTTCGGCGCATTCAGGAAGAGATATCATCATGTCGTGGTTAACATTTCCTCTGACACCTTTGGTCAAATTCATGGGATTTGCATCAATATTAGGATCCTTTGAGCGCTTGTGCTTTTTCCCATCAAAAGAAGATCCCGCATGCCTACCTCTTTTTCTTGCAGCAGAATCATCAGAGTCATCAAAATTGGCATTCCCAAGGCTACCATCCATACTATTCAAAGGTTTCTGCACCTTATCTAATTTCTTCTTAGAGCTTGTTTTCATTATATTTTCTTGTTTTCCCTCAGAGTGAATTGGAATGGGCGCGTTTTGGCTCCGATTTATCTTTTGTAGATCTCCAGAAGTCACAGGCCTTCCTTTCATAGAAGGACTACTATCATGTACCTGTAGATCAGTATGTGTGTCCCATCCAACATTCCCCGTCTCCTTGCTTGACCTCTCATTGATATGTTTGCCAGGAGGTAAGTTCTGTCTCTGCGATGATAAAGAACCTGTAGCTCCTGAACCGATAATGTCAACCTTGGCCTTTTTGGCACTTTCTGGCTTTGTAATAGCATCCTCATTATCCGGAAACCTTTTCAAGGTGGGTTTGACACCTTTCTCTGATATTCTTGTGGGCACATGGTTTGCTCCATCCTTGGAGGTTGACTTTCTTCTGCTATCATGCTGCTCCGTGAACTGAATAGCTTCTTCATCAGGTAAGTTATCACTACTCGCTATTAAGGGGTCATCAAAATGGTTGTCCTGGTAAGACATTTCGTTTGCAGGATACTTGCCATCAACTATACTTGGATCTAACCCAGTACTCACCATGTTTTCGCTTACTGGAAATTCTGAAGGCATATCTACATCGCTTGCACCGAATTTCTCAGTTGCTGTAGCGGGATATGCCGGCTCATTATTGTCGATATTTAGATTATTCAGATCAATGTGTGATGATGTACTCTTATAATCTCCAATATCAATTTGCTCATCATCGCCATCAAATGTTGGAAAATCTCTTGGCGAGGAAGACAACTTCAGTTCATCTGCTACTTTCCTACATGCTGTATCTGGCTTGTTATCATCACTTGTAATATCCACAAATGCATCAGATCCTTCCTTGCTGCTTGATGAGGCGTCACTATCACTGTCGCTGCTGCTCCCACTGCCACTTCCAGCACTTTTACTTTGACTCCCACTATCACTGCCACTACTGTCGCTGTCACTATCACTGTCACTTCCACTCTCACTAGAGGTACCTGCTTTACCATCACTATCATTGACCTTTTCGTCTCCTGCAGCTGAAACTGGGGAGCCCCCAATTTCAATCTTCTCAAAGATATCAGGATCATCTATCCTTAAGCTTGGAGCAGTTTCTTCGATGTTCTCATCGATAATCCTGTTAGACACATCAATTGGATGTGAGGTGCTTGTGGGTGGAAGTAGCAAACATGCAGAAAATAACTATACAAAAAACTATAGAGAGGGGGCATCATGAAGGGAATGACTGGTTAAACGAATTGAACTTGTAGGAGAAAAATAGTACCTTCCACTGACAGATGCATGATTAGAGTTTTCTACCTCCAGTTCAGGTTTCAGCAAATACCTCCCTGATGATTGGCAATCTGCAACCTGGATAAATATAAATACGTAAGCGTGCATCACAATATATTATTAATTTCTCCTTACTGACAAAAAGGCGGTGGATACTATTTGTTACTCACATTCTTAACTATATGCTCTATTTTCTTTGAAGCATTTGGCATTGCATCTGCAACAGCTTTCTCCAAGGCCTACATATGTTCGAGAAAATGCCGTGAAGAGAATCATCAGGAAATTGCTTTTGGAGTAAGCCTCAGTGAATCAGGTAACTAAATAAATGACAAGAACAAAGGCATCTAAGATCATGAACCGAAGCATTTGTAGCATATGATCAAGCCAACTATGGATGATCTCACAATACATCATGTATAAAGGTGGGGGGAAAATCAAAAGATACAGAACAGTCATCAGACCACAAGGTCAGCATAAGTGAAGTGACATCTCATACAGCCAACTCTGTGTCTTATGGAAATACGGATAGTAAGGAACTTCCTTGTAGTTCATTTTACAAACTTCTGGATTCCTTTTCCTATTTGCACATGCTACATGGGAGGAGGGGGGGGGGGGGGTACCTTTAAATTCATTCCTTTTGGATTTTCTGAGAGTATAGATATCAGCAGGCTTCGCAAATCAGTTGTATTGTCGTCAACACTTGCAGAAACAGAACTTGCCCCATGATTTAGTCCTTGAGAGATCCTATTTGGTGTTGCTTTCTCAAATTTACTGTTTTCCTCTTTATTCAAATCAAAAGGATCTATGACTTCAATATTTGCATCTGACCCAACAGGACATGAAGGAATGCTTGGTCCAGGTTGCTCAGGAGAATGCGCAGGTGAGGTCGAGATACTTCCTTTGGGAATACTGTTAGGCAGCTTTACTTTAGAAATTGATTTGGTTGGGATGACAGTAGCTGGAGTAGACCCACGAAAACAAAGTCAGGTATGCGGCAATGCAGGGTTTTGTAGTGTAGAATAGTAGTATACACAGAAAGAATAAAGTACTACTCCAAAAATCAGAAAAACTGAAACCTTGCTTCTTATTGAAATTTTCCTTCTTCTGGTTCCATTTCGTCCTCCGCATATTACCTGGAAGAGATAACAATACTAAGTTATACAATCTCTTACAAACTATAGCAGTTTTACAGTAACAAACTTTAGGCAGTGATCAAAGTCAAAACCAGCATGCAATGCACATAAAAAAACTGAGCACATCACACATTTCTACTACTGAAGCATTAATGCAGAAGTCACGTAGAAATAAAGAACTTGTTCAAGATAAACAAAACGAGATATCAAAGTTCAAACCTTCTACAGCTGCAGTAACCATTGACTTGGCCTGATTCCTGACAGATGGATTCGCAGGGTCCAGCACAATTGATCTATACAACAGACAATTAAACAAGCATGCATAAGTACAAAATTGGAATTATATGCAGTACTTAGAAGAAGATTTAAGAAACCTATAAACCAGGATGATGATTAATCAGTGATCAAGAGAATTATGGATCAGGGAAAGCAGACAAACTTTCGAGATTTTGCGATACGTTCAGCCTCCTCTGAGCGCGCTTTCACAAGGTTCTTTGTTGATTCATCCAAAGTGCGTTCCACAGTCACCTTGCGCCAAGCAGATCCACATTCCACAAGCAAACCATTTCCACCCTCTCCGCTCTGATGTTCTTCGTAAATATCACATAACTCACCACGTTCGGATGCCCATGTAAAATTGAATTCTTTACCATCAACATCGATAACCTAGTTGAAGAAAAGAACTTTCAGTTAAACAAGTTAAATGTACACAAGCAATTCTCATGTTGCACAGGCTTTGCGCGATACCGAAAAACAGTAACCGAGGGTGGGGGTGGGTGAGGAGGGTACTATTTCTTCCAAAGTACGACTCTAAACCCTCCTCTGTGGTACTAAGGTAATAAGGACACACTAGTTATAAAACTAGTAGCTAGAAGCTACTCCAGTGCACAAGTATCATGGCACTGGTATTACTTATCACTTAAACAACACAAAATTACATGGGTGGATACATGAACACAGGCCTTACTGTTCCGTTCATATGTACGTAAAATATATGTGTATTTTCTAGTCAAACCAGATATGAAGCGATCATGAATACCAAGTAATACCGAGTCAACCGCTGATCTTCCAGCAACCTTCAAATCCTAAATGATCTATAATTCTAACTATTGGACGCAAATACACAAATTTACAACTAGTAAGCTTATCACTTACAGTAGATACAACAGAATGTTTAGTGGTATCGAAGCAATATGTTATGGAAGTGATATTTATTCTACAAACAAAAAAATAGTACGGCTAGGATCCATAGAAATAACCAGCAAGGCATAAGAGTTCAGTTTCAGTAGAGTTGACATGCAATCTAGAAAGGTAACAATCCAGACAGTCTTCACGAGAGACCCAAAATACCAGCTACCTACTATTTCCGTTTTTAACCACCTTGCAGTTCATACGTCTCATAGAACAGTTCACTGTGTAGAACTAATTTTAAGATTTGAAGAGTTCTCCAGCACTACTTTATTCCCAAAAGAGGGAAGGGAGATTTTAGATTTTGCGGGTTCTATTTGCAATAAGTGATGGGTATTGGAGCTCACTGTCCATCATTCATGAGACTCTTTAGCGAGAAATCTTATATGGTTGATCGTTTTTCCTAAAAAGAACATACATATGTCACTATTAGTAATTCCAAAAGCACCACCGAGTTACAGTACCCAAAAAAATCTCACACTAAAGACAAAAGACTCGGTGAGAAAAGGGTGAGCTTGTTATGCACTAAATATTACAAGAAATCGTTTTCAACTAAATCATTCGAACGGGCTTCAAGAACTTGGAACCTAAAGTTTGGGTCGTTACTCAAAGGAAAACCTTTAACGATCCTAAACAACATAAGAGACCAAACTGATCTTAAGCTTACAGCAAAGAATGTACCGACCCACGAAGCCACTGCACTGTACAAAATAATAAAAATAATTGTTTTGGAAAAAAAATAGATGTTAGATATTATGGAGGCACGGTTACATTTCATCAGCTTGAAATCAGATTGTATGCCACTTAGAGTATGCTACTCAGAGTACAATAAAGAATCATCAAACAAACAATGCACTTACTCCCACCGTACATAAATGCTACAGAAAATCATATTAGGCAGGAAGCCTCTATTGAGAACATAACAGGCCATTTACCTGCAGCATATCAAACTAAATGTGAATCGCACAAGTAATTTGGATAAATTACAACATGAACTACCCTCAACAAGAAGCAGGTAGTCTTAAGCCAAATCAGGCTCGTCCGTACCACATACTGAAAGGATTCAATTCAAGAGACCGTCCTCTAAGAACCGGAGCGGAAAAACAGCACAATGATAAATGAAAATGGGCAGTTTTAACATGAGCGAGGCTAAGATATCGATATGCGCTAACAGTTCAAACTTACAACGCAAGTAGTATGTACTAGCAAGCAGTAAATTGGAGCAATCTGAATGCAAAACGCACAATGAACCAATCAATCAACCTACCCCAGACTCAGGAACAATGTCATGGAAAAATACAAAAACGGAAAGAACAGTAATAATAATGCGTAAAACATCCGAATTGGTTAGGTTAAACTTTGGAACCGACTGAAAAGGGGAACAAAAATAACTGAAGGGCAGAGGGTGTGTGTGTGTGAGAGAGAGAGAGCTCACGCTCTCCGCGGGGTTGATCTTGGAGTTGAACTTGATGCGGGCGCAGCCACCGGCTTCCTCCGCCCGGCGGATCTCGTCGACGAGGTCGGGGGTCAGCCTTATGATTGCCGCGAAGGAAGACGGGCCGCTAGACTCCAGGCTGAAGGACTCCTCGCGCCCGGCCGCCTGGGCGGCCGCCGGCGCGGCGGCGGCGGCGGCGCGGCCGCGGGGAGGCGGGGCCTTGCCCATGGAGGAGGCGCCCCGGCCGCGGCCATGGGGCGCGGGCGGGCGCTTGGCTCCGGCGCCGCCGCGCCCGCCGCCACGGCCGCCGAGCTTGTACATCGCCCGCGGCGAGCGGCGGCGCCGGCGGGGGAGGGTTGGTCGTATTCAGGAGGGGCTCCGCTGGCGGAGAGTAGCGAAGACGCCGAAGAGAAGGGCGCAGAAATCGTGTAATTATTTTCCCTTTTTTGAGTTTGGTTAAATTTTAATTCCGTGTTGTTTGCTGCTGTTTGGGTGGGCTCGTTTCCTTTACCGAATACCGACCCCGACCCGACCCATCCTTCTTCATTAAGATACTCGTGGCCATCGCTGACATGATTGATTAGCAAGCAGGAGTTAGGAGGAGTGCTAGGGCTAATCGCAGGGGTGGCAACCAAAATCACGCCATTGGATGCACCCTCGTCACGAGAAAAACATTGGCGTGTGTGTATATCATGAAGGTGAATTTACACCCGTACCAGTCAGACATGGGCAACCTCGGTGTTTGGTCCTTCGAAACAAACACCAAGGTTGCCAAGGGTAAAAATAAATCAGCTTAAAAAGGGATGAAAAGGAAATGTTGCAATTTAAGAAAAAGGGTGTGGCTAGGTTTCAGTCGACTCAGATTTAACAATATCTCAATCATGTCACACAACATGAAAGAGAAAAAACGAAAAAAAAAGTTCTGCACCAATCTTAGTATAAAATCTCACAGATATAGCATCGACTGAGACTTAACGAAGTCGACTGAGTCTCAGTCGACTGAGACCTAGCAAGGCCGTTACAAAAAATGTATTACCTCCGATCCATATTAATGTACTCAACTTTGTCTAGATTCGTATGTATCTAGTTAAGTATTTAGACTAGATGCATGTGTATCTAGACAAACTTAAGTACATTAATATGGATCGAAGGGAGTACTACTAAGAAAAATGCTATGTTTACATTTTATTTTCTTTTTTGCGGGGATCTTTCATCTTTATGAGTACAAAAGGTAAAAAAAAATAGAAAGTTATGCACACACACGACTTTTGTTATGAAAACGCTATGCAAACTCTATTCAAAACATCAAAATTCTATAGAATAAACCTGTTTATCATGGATAATTCAATTAAAATTTAAGGCACAAATTTATGTCTTGCTTTCCATACACTCTCTCCCATGCAACAAGCTATGTGACGTGCCCGATTATATTAACTTTTGGTACATGATCTGTCAGGGCTTACGACAGTTGTTCTTATACGCATATTCATACTTGTTTTGGAAAAAAAATGCATGTGTATTGGAGCATGTACGACGGTATCATCAATCTTTTTTCAGAAATTACACCTAGGATTTTCCAAACTTAGAAACGAGATGGTGAAAAAATAATATGATCGTCATTTGAATTCTTAAGTCTTTAAGATAAAATGTTTCCCCCCATTGTGCTAGGTATCATGTTTTAGTCATGCATTTTGTCTTAAAATCTAACACTGCAAAAGTATATAGCTACACAAGTATTAAGTGCTAGATACAATGCAAAAAAAGATAAACCATTGTAGATGGCGATCTTCTCAACCAGTACATGAGCCTATATTATACACTCAGATTAGCAAGATTTATTGCACAACTCATGTTCCAACCAAAATATCACCATAGATGATCTTGTAGTTATTTCTTAAATACATAGTGATATCTTTACTCTGCTTCAAAAGGGAGTTGGTGGTAATGAGCGTTGCGATATATGCTCATAAAGATTGTTGGTTCTTGCCGGTGAGGTTTTGGCTATTTGATCTGCAGCTCATTCAATGGTGGTGATTTTATTCTTTAGGACGTTGATTCGCAAGACAATGATTTTTTTTGTACGCAATCAACAACCACAGATTGTCTTCAGTAGTGGAGCGGCATGTGGCAGCGTGACATTGGTCTGTTCGTGAGGATGAAGACGGCCGACCCCAAAGATACTTTTCTATTTTTATGGGTGTTCGTACTCCTAGTTTGGTCGATGTAGTTTTTTTTTATTTGGTAAATAAATATTTTTTAAGAAATTTGTGTGCTTTGACAGGTCTAGAAAATAAAAACTCTTAAGAATGTCTTACAAAGAAAATGTGTTCAATCCTTTTCACTCAACCATCCAATTCCGATATATCGATGGCAAAGATCATCCGTCCTCGGTCATCTTTTCATTTTGGGATGTCCATTTAGAAGGTACCCTCCGACACTACGTAGTTCAAGCAAATGAGCTAAAGTTTTAAACATGAGATGATTTTCGAAATTCTAGTTCATTTAGAAGTAAAGAGTATCAAAGGGTACCCTCAAGTTTCAAATTCGCATGCCGGCCTACTTCGATTTTATCCATAGCTCTCACTACATATGACGTACTCGTATCTTAAGAACATAGGGGATGGCGAGCTATCTGGGGTTGCTAGAGCGATTTTGCAAGCGAGCCAGGGAGAGCCCTCGCCGTCACGCGTCCAAGGCTCCTCCGCGAGACGAGACGAGACGGCGACAGCGGCGTACTAGTATGCTGATTTCAGCAGAAAAGACCAATAGCAGCAGCAGGTGGATGTGGATCTTATCCGCACACCACACACCCGTTCGTTCGTGCGCATCTAGACTTCTTTTTCTACCCTATAAAGCACGCACGTCATCGAGCAAACCCATTCGCTACGTCTGATTCGATATTAGTAGGATATACGTAAGCATATTATTTATCCTTTGGCGTACTAGGGCTCACTTTCATTAACAATATACTACTGTACAAGGATAGCTGTATTTTGCTAGTATCAGGGTAGAAGTTCATTGCTATCTCGGTACTACTCCAAAAACCAGAAAAAACTGAAACCTTGCTTCTTATTGAAATTTTCCTTCTTCTGATTCCATTTCGTCCTCCGCATATATATTACCTGGAAGAGATAACAATACTAAATTATACAATCTCTTACAACCATAGCAGTTTTACAGTCTAACGAACTTTAGGCAGTGATCAAAGTCAAAACCAGCATGCAATGCACACAGAAAAACTGAGTACATCACACATTTCTACTACTGAAGCATTAATGCAGAAGTCACGTAGAAATAAAGAACCCGTTCAAGATAAACAAAACGAGATATCAAAATTCAAACCTTCTTCAGCTGCAGTTAACCATTGACTTGGCCTGATTCCTGACAGATTGATTCGCAGGGTTCAGCACAATTGATCTATACAACAGACAATTAAACAAGGATGCATAAGTACAAAATTGGAATTATGTGCGGTACTTAGAAGAAGATTTAAGAAACCTATAAATCAGGATGATGATTAATCGGTGATCAAGAAAATTATGGATCAGAGAAAGCAGACAAACTTTCGAGATTTTGCGATACGTTCAGCCTCCTCTTTGCGCGCTTTCACAAGGTTCTTTGTCGATTCATCCAAGGTGCGTTCCACAGTCACCTTGCGGCAAGCAGATCCACATTCCACAAGCAAGCCATTTCCACCCTCTCCGCTCTGATGTTCTTCGTAAATATCACATAACTCACGACGTTCGGATGCCCACATAAAATTGAATTCTTTACCATCAACATCGATAACCTAGTTCAAGAAAAGAACTTTCAGTTAAACAGGTTAAATTCACACAAGCAATTCTTATGTGTGATACCCGCATCAAGTTCAAGAAAAGGCTTTGCGTGATACCGAAAAACAGTAACCGAGGGTGGGGTTGGGTGAGGAGGGTACTATTTCTTCCAAAGTAGGACTCTAAACCCTCCTCTGTGGTACTAAGGTAATAAGGACACACTAGAAGCCACTCCAGTGCACAAGTATCATGGCACTGGTATTACTTATCACTTAAACAACACAATTACATGAGTGGATACATGAATACAGGCCTTACTATTCCGTTCATATGTACCTGTACGTAAAATATATGTGTATTTTCTTGCCAAACCAGATATGAAGCAAACATGAATACCAAGTAATACCAAGTCAACCGCTGATCTTCCAGCAACCTTCAAATCCTAAATGATCTATAATTCTAACTATTGGACGCAAATACACAAATTTACAACTAGTAAGCTTATCACTTACAGTAGATACAACGGAATATTTAGTGGTATCGAAGCAATATGTTATGGAAGTGATATTTATTCTACAAACAAAACAAAATAGTACGACTAGGATCCATAGAAATAACCAGCCAGGCATGAGAGTTCAGTTTCAGTAGAGTTGACATGCAATGTAGAAAGGTAACAATCCAGACAGTATTCACGACAGACCCAAAATACCAGCTACCTGCTATTTCCTTTTTTAACCAGCTTGCAGTTCATTCGTCTCATAGAACAGTTCACTGTGTAGAACTAATTTTAAGATTTGAAGAGTTCACCAGCACTACTTTATTCCTAAAAGAGGAAAGGGAGATTTTAGATTTTGCGGGTTCTATTTGAAATAAGTGATGGGTATTGGAGCTCACTGTCCATCATTCATGAGACTCTTTAGCGAGAAATCTTATATGGTTGATCGTTTTTCCTAAAAAGAACATACATATGTCACTATTAGTAATTCCAAAAGCACCACCGAGTTACAGTACCCAAAAAAATCTCACACTAAAGATAAAAGACCCGGTGAGAAAAGGGTGAGCTTGTTATGCACTAAATGAAAAGTTTTCAACTAAATCATTCAAACGGGCTTCAAGAACTTGGAACCTAAAGTTTTCAACTAAATCATTCAAATGCACTAAATATGCGCTAACAGTTCAAACTTACAACGCAAGTAGTATGTACTACCAAGCAGTAAATTGGAGCAATCTGAATGCAAAACGCACAATGAGCCAATCAACCTACCCCAGACTCAAGAACAATGTCATGGAAAAATACAAAAACGGAAAGAATAGTAATAATGCGAAAACGTCCGAATTGGTTAGGTTAAACTTTGGAACCGACTGAAAAGGGGAACAAAAATAACTGAACGGCGGAGGGTGAGAGAGAGAGAGAGAGAGCTCACGTTCCCCGCGGGGTTGATGCTGGATTTGAACTTGATGCGGGCGCAGCCACCGGCTTCCTCTGCCCGCCGGATCTCGTCGACGAGGTCGGGGGTCAGCCTTATGATTGCCGCGAAGGAAGAGGGTCCGCTAGACTCCAGGCTGAAGGACTCCTCGCGCCCGGCCGCCCGGCCGCCGAGCTTGTACATCGCCCGCGGCGAGCGCCGGCGCCGGGGGAGGGTTGGTCGTATTCAGGAGGGGCTCCTCTGGCGGAGAGTAGCGAAGACGCCGAAGAGAATAGAAAAATTCACAAAAAAAAAAAGACGCCGAAGAGAAGGGCGCAGAAATCGTGTAATTTTCTTTTTTTTTGAGTTTGGTTAAATTTTAAGGATGGCAATTTAGAGCAAACATTCGCTCTGGAACATGGCAAGCGAACGATTTTATAGTAACTCATAGTATAAACGCATGGCAACTGCAATACAAATGCATGACAATTTGCTGTGTTTTTTATTTTTATGACAATCGTATGCTCTGAATTGTCATGCGTTTGTACTGCAATTGTCATGCAAATCGTGCAGAATTGTCATGCCTGGAGCAAATGTTCGCTCCTTATCATTAGGGAATTTTAATTTCGATGTTTGGGTGGGCTCGTTTCCTTTACCAATACCGACCCCGCCCAACCCCCATCCTCTCCTCCTTCTTCGCTAAGATACTGGACACCTCTGACATGATTGATTGGCAGGAGTTAGACTATTCGAAATTACTAATTATAGATTACTTGTAGCAACAAATACCGCGAGCCCTTTCGCACGCGACATATGGCACATCGTATGCGCATCACTTGTTGCGCTTTGGAGCTTCCTCTTTTCCTGTTTGTTAGAGACACGAGTGCCTGTCACGAAGGCACGATAATGCCTCTCGCGGAGGCAGATAGTGCTTTTTAAGGAGGCACGATAATATCTTTTCACGGAGACATGAGTGCCTTTCAAAAAGGCACTACTTCCACGGAGGCACAAATGCCTTCTGCGAAAGCAAATTCGTGCCTCCCGCGGAGACACGATCATGCCTATTTTTAGAGGCACGACTCGTGCCTCCTTTTGTGAGGCACGACTCATGCCTCCCGCGAAGGCACGATTGTGCCTCTTTTTTATTTAAAAAATATAGAAAAAACATTTGAAAACAGGAAAAGTCGAAAAATAATAATTTTAAACACAAAAAATACGTACACAAAAATAAAAATAAACGAAATCCCAAAAACGTTGTGAACGCGACACATGACGTGATATGAGCCTAGCAAAGTATTCACTGAACCGGACCGCGAACGAATACTCTAGCACTAGTTGCTCTCTAGAGTGTTAGGGCTAATCAATCGCAGGATGACAATCAAAATCACCCCATTGTTGTATGCACCCTCGTCACGAGAAAAACATTGGTGTGTACATATATATATCTATTCGTCACCCTTTGTTTTGACATCAATGCACCATAATTTTACATTTCGTAAATTTTGTCTTATTTCATACGTAAAAAGAGAACGTAAAAAAGTATAATCGCCGTAAAATATATTTTATATTACGTAAAATTACAAAGGTAAAAATGATGGTGTAAAATATACATAAAATGTAATTTTTTTGATCTTATGATCAATATTTTTGTTTTTTTATATCAAAATTTATGAAGTGAATCTATATTAATGTAACTATTTGTATTACAAATGTAAAAAATTTATAAAAGATTCGTAAAATTACCTCGGGTGAAGAATAAATTATTCTGTACCCTGGGTGATGAATATGATAATGAAGGTGAATTTACACCCGTACCAGTAAAACACCGAGGTTGCCAAGGATTAAACAAAATAAAAGCCTAAAAAGGGGTGAAAAGGAAATGTTGCAATTTGTAAAAAATAATATACTACTAAGAAAAATGCTATGTTTACATTTTGTCTTCTTCTTTCACCTTTATGAGCACAAAAGGTAATGTTTTCTTGAGAAAGTTATGCACACACACGACTTTTGTTATGAAAACGCTATGCAAACTCTATTTTAAAAAATCAAAATTCTATAGAATAAACCTGTTTATCATGGTTCAATTAAATATAAGGCACAGATTATGTCTTGCTTTCCATGCACGCTATGTCATGTGCGCGATTATATTAACTTTTGGTAAGTGATATGTCAGGGCTTACGACATTTATTCTTATACGCATATTCATAGTTGTTCCGGAAAAGAAACGAGATGGTGAAAAAATAATATGATTGTCATTTGAATTCTTAACTTTTTAAGATAAAATGTTTCTCCCCATTGTGCTAGGTGTCATTTTTTAATCGTGTATTTTGTCTTAAAATCTAACACCGCAAAAGTATATAGCTACACAAGTATTAAGTGCTAGATACAATGCAAAAAAGATAAACCATTGTAGAAGGCCACCTTCTCAACCAGTACATGCGCCTATATTTATACACTTGAGATTATCCAGATTTATTGCACAACTCATGTTCCAACCAAAATATCATCATAGATGATCTTGTATTTATTTCTTAAATACATAGTGATATCTTTACTCTGCTTCAAAAAGGGAGACGGTGGTAATGAGCTCTGATATATACTCATAAAGATTGTTGGTTCTTGTCGGTGAGGTTTTGGCTATTTGATCTGCAGCTCATTCAGTGGTGGCGATTTTATTCTTTAGGATGTTGGTCCGCAAGACCATGATCTTAATGATTTTTTTGTACACAATCAACAACCATAGATTGTCTTCAGTAATGGAGCGGCATGGGGCATCGTGACATTGGTCTATTCATGAGGATGAAAACGGCCGACCCCAAAGATACTTTTCTATTTGTATGGGTGTTCGTACTCCTAGTTTGGTCAATGTACATTTTTTTTATTTGTTACTTAGTTTATATATCTCTTTATAAGAAATTTGTGTGCTTTGAACGGTCTAAAAAAACACTTTTAAGCATGTCTTGTAAAAGAAAATTTGGTCAACCCTTTCGCTCAACAATCCAATTCTAATATATCGATGGCAAAGATCATCTGTCCTCGATCGTCCTTCCATTTTGGGATGCCAATTTAGAACCTATAGGGTACCCTCTGGCACTAGTTTAGTTTAACCAAATGAACTAAATTTTAAAAATAAAATAAAATTTAAAATTTAATTCTTTAATCAAAATAAAAAAGGATCGAATGATACCCTCAAGGTTTCAAATTTACATGCCTACTCCAGTATTATGTATAGCTCTCGCCACGTATGACGTACTCGTATCTTAAGAACACAGGGATGACGAGCTATCTGTGGTTGCTAGAGGCATTTTGCAAGCGAGCGAGGCAAAATCCACATTTTTAACCTTTTTGCAAAACAAATTCACAATCTGAACTTAGTTGCAAATTATTTCACAAAACTAACCCTTTGTTTAGCGCCCGACAAAGAGGCGCTATGCATGTACTTCTATCGTCCCCAACAAAGGCGATATACCCCTGCCAGCGTGGCGAGGCTGGACCCCCACCGGGCCCCACCTTGGATGTCTAGCGCCAATAACAGAGGCGCTATACTCAAAGGCTTAGCGCCTTCCCATTAGGCGTTAGACTAAAGAGTCACTTAAAGGCCTCGCGGCCACGCCCGAGGCCAGACAACACACACAGAGAGGTTTCTCCTCTCGACAGGGGGCTCGGCGGCGGCGCAACTTCTTCCTCCCCCCTCTCAAATCCAACTCCAAACCGAGCAGATCTGAAGGATTTAACCAATGGATTTGCTCTCAACCCATCCCCCAAGGTATTCTCCCCAATTCCCTTCATTTTCATCTAAAAAATCCATCACATTTTCCCTCTTTGTTCAAGTTAGGCTGAAACCCTAAATCCTATTTGTTTTTGAATTTGTTATGGTAGAACGGTATGTTTCTTTGTTCTTTAGCAATAAAATTGTTGTTGTAATCATTGGGACAAATTAGTATGAGTAATTTTAGAGAAATCCTAAATCTCATTGGATTTAAACATGTTATGGTATTATGTGGATTATTTTTGTATGGAGAAATTACATGTAATGGAATTATGTGCACCAATGGCATGCAATTGTTATGGAACTATGTGTTTATTTTGATAATTTGTTAAGACATTGACGGGGATCAACCCCGGTAAATCCCATGGTTAGGGACCCTGGGTTAGTCATAGAGATGGCACAGGTTGGACGATACTCGTCGGCTAACAGGAGAAGCACTTCCTGCTCGATATTATTGCGTGAGGGGGCGATTACAGTGGAGGCCAAGGTGAGTTCTCGCAAGGAAAGGATGAGTAGATGCGTATTGAGTTGATCTGGACGTCTCCTCTCCCAGCCTTTATATACTAGGCTAGGTCTCAGGGAGTCTGTACTAGGTTACAAGGACGGTTTCCTAGTTCTAGTCTTGCCTTGTACGCCAAGTTGCACCTTCCATGTTAGTCACGGACTCCTACGTCGGTGCCTGGTTGGGCCAATCGTGGGCTTGTCGTAGCTTCCCAGTGGGCCTTCTGTCTTCATACGCACCAGGTAGTCTCATATGCAGGAGTCGTGGGGTCACCCCCTCGTCAGTAGCCCCCGAGTGCCTGCGGGACTCGAAGAGTCGCGCAGGGACTCGAATTCATCTGCGTTTTATTGCTTTGTAAGCGTGGTATCGCCACGGGTCGCTGGCAGTTTTGAGCCATGACAATATCTGTTTCGAGGGATTGCTAAGCTAAAAGGGCCCAAGAAGTCGACTGGTCGAGCCTTGGTGAATTGTTCTAGTGACAAATACCACAATAGCCCAATCAAACCCACGTCCCTCGACATGAACTTGGAACACTGGTGTCGAGCAAAGTCATGCCGCTGCAGGTCTTATAGGATCAATTGCTGCCAGTCTAAGCACATAGCCTGAGCGCGTCCACTCGGCTTGTCGTCGATATGTGATGGCAGATGCCATGGGGATGGCTAAAGTGAGGGGAAGACACGAGGGAGAGAATGTCGATGGTGCCGGAATCGGGTTAGGCACAAGCACGGTGAGGACACCACGATGTACCCAGGTTCGGGGCTCTCCGGAGAGATAATAGCCCTACTCCTGCTTGTCTCTTGTATATCAATGAAAGGGCTACAATAACTGCTCTTCTATCTTCTCAGGGGAAGGAGTACACCGCCGCCGTGGGCAAGGTCCTCTCCTGCTTCCCTGAGGGTGACTACAGGCAGTAAATGAACTGAGGGGGGAGTGAGTTAATGAGATCTCAGGTGTAGCGTCCCTCGCGTAGGAGGGGGTACCCTGGCTCTTATAGTGTGAGTCCAGGGTACTATAGTAACTTCATCGCCGAATGGGCCCATCCGTCATCCTCTAATCGGCCTGGGCCCACCGACTGCTCCTCTCCGGGTGACCCGGAGCCTACGAGCGGCGGCCCATGCTGCTACCTCGTAGAACCTAGGAATGAACAGTGGAGCTAGGGGGTGCGGTCTTGTCGGCCTGTCCGCGGAATCGGCAGGGAGGTCGACAACGTATCTCCAGCAAATCCTCGACATGACCTGGCCTTCCTGCCACCCAGATATCTCGGGATATGGCATTTATGACCTCGTAATCATACCTCCGACTGGGTGGTAGGTTGCTCCGATTGCGCCTGGGCCGACTGGTGGTTCCTGGTGGGGTCGATTGCTCTGGGCAATCGGCCTTCTAGGAATCGGCCTCGGTCCAGCTGCGGACTAATCGGATGATCATCTTTGGTGAAGGGTGGCCCGATTGCGCCTGGGCCGACTGCTGGCATTTGGCATGGTCGATTGCCTTGGAGCAATCGGCCGTACCTCTGCCCAGCTCGGCCCAGTTGCAGCCCAATTGGTCCATCCTTGTCTTGAAAGTTTGCTTCCGCTTGGGTTAGCCTACCCGGGTACCAATCCCCCGACAGTAGCCCCTAAAGCTGTAAAGGTCCCACGGTCGCTTGACCGCGGGGCCTTTGCAGTTTTTCAATCTCTGCCTTGACGTTCTCTGACTGCTGTGGCCTCTTCGAGTGCGTCATTCCGAGTTCGTCGGCCGAGTCGGAGATCACACTCGGTTGACCAAATTTCCATCCGATTGGACGTGGTTCTCTCTTAATTCATGTCTTCACTTTTTTGAGAAAGATCTCTTTCGCCGATTTCCCTCCAACGGTTACTTCCGATTCGCCCGCGACGTGATCAATGAGCTGGGACCCACGACCTACGCGCGACGTGACATAACTGCAGGGCCTGACCCCCACGTCGCACGCCTCGCCTCTTGCGCCGGGATCCTTTGCGCTGGTCTGCCGGTTGGCCTCCCTGTGCCCTAGGCCACACCGGGCCACACAGCCGCAGGGTCATCCCACTCCCCCCCCGCCGCCCATATAAGCCACCGGGGGGGGGGGGGGCTTCGCCTCTTCCTTCTCCCAAACACCTCCTTCGACCCCCAGCCTTATCTCCTCTGCGCCCTCGCCGCTCCACGCGAGTCTCCCCGCCGCCGGCGTCTGCATCTTGCACTTGCTCCGGCCACGGGCTCGTGCTCTCTGCTGCTTCCGCCACCCCCACAGCCACTCTTCTCCGCAGCTTTCGTGCTCCGCCTCCCTCTTTTCTCTCCTCCGCTCCTCGCCGGTGAATACCATGGCGCCTCGACGAGATGTGTCGCAGGCGAGCCGCGGGTGCTGGAAGGGCTCTCAGGCCACCGCCGCCGCCGTCGAGTCTCTCGTCCGCGCCCGGAAGATGCCCGCGGAAGTCGAATGGCGGATTCCTAACGAGGCCGAGGTCGTCCCCAGCGTGCGTACCGGCGAGAGGGTCGTGTTCCTCGCTCACTTCGAGCGTGGATTCGGCCTTCCCGCTAGCGCCCTTTTCCACGAATTCCTCGATTTCCACCGACTGCAGCCTCATCACCTCGCAGCCAATTTTATCATGATCCTCTCCGGGTTCGTGACGCTCTGTGAAGGGTACCTCGGTTGCCGTCCGAGTGTCTCCCTTTGGAAGCGCTTCTTCAACCTCCGAGCTCACAACGCTCGGACGGGTGATGTGGTGGCCTCCGCCATCGAAGGCGGCAAGCCAACGTACCCGACTGACATGACCGACTGCGGCAGTTGCCTTGTCGCAACCGGAAAGTCGAAGTACACGAGCCCCGAGATCGTCCAATCCTGCAAGAATTGGCAGACCTCGTTTTTCTACGTCAAGTCCCCTGACCAAGGCCCCGACCTCCTCAACTTGCCCGAGTTCTCTCTCGCCCGGCCGATTGAGAAGCATCAGTGGTCGCTGAAGCACGGCGTCGGAGACTGCGATGTCGATGCCCAAGCTGCCAGGGTCACCCAGCTGGAGCAAGAAGGACTCCTCCCAACCGACTTGGTAGCTGCGTGGCTTCACGCTCGGATTCTTCCCTTGCAGCGCCGAGTGCACCGCCTCTGCGACGTGTCGGGACCTCGAGATCCCACTCGGCTCTGCACGTGGCGGGTGAAGACCGAAGACCTTTGCGCCCGAGTGAAGGCCATCACCTCTAGCGCCTTGCCTGATCCCTTCCGCTTCGGGCTTGATTATCTCATTCGCCAGCGAAAGCCGCCTGTGGTATGCTCCGATTACATGCTCTTCCGATTGCTTTCTTTTCCGATTGCCCTGACTGCTTATACCTCCTTCTCAGCACTTCATTCAGTCCGACCTCATGGAAGACGACCAGGAAGCTGGCGTGTATGCCCCTGATCGCACGGAAGAGGACCCCACCGACCTCGAGTACAACGGCGAGATTCCTTCCGCCGAGTCCAGTGGGGATGATGAAGACGATGACGAGTCTTCCGGAGAATCCTCCGACCCCATGGATGCTGATGATGATGACGCCGAGCGCACCAACCCTCCGAAGACCAACGCTCGGCCGCCAGGTCAAGGGGGTACGCCTGACCCTTCCCTTGAGCAATTTTTGGCTGAGTGGAGTGATGATGATAGTGTCTCAAAGGGTAATGGTTCCGATGCAGCTCCTCGAGCCAGGCCTCCAAAGGTGCCGGCCAAGCGCACCTCGTTCGCCGGCTCCTCCTCTGGTGTGGCTTCTAGCCAAGTTGCCAAGGCCAAGCCGACTGCCAGCAAGGGCAAACAAGTCCAAGAGACGACAACTCGGAGGCCGACCGTCCAGGCGCCGCTGAACGTCGCTCCGCTTCGCTGCCGAATGCCCACTGGCGCACCCAGGACAATCGGGTATGCTCTTGTCTTTATGCCTCCTGCTTCACTACCTTTGCTTCTACTGATTCTTCTCCCTTTCTTCTTTCAGGGAGCCGATTGGGCTTGATGACGTTGACACCGACATTCCCGTCCGTGCCCGACCCGTCATCTCGCCCGCTGCCTCTGCTGCTGCCGTCCACAAGCGGTCGGTACCCGCTCATCGCTCCTCCAAGGACGCCGAGCGCGCTTCCAAGAAGGCCCGTCTTGCGGCGACTTCGAAGACCTCTTCTTCCACCCTTGCCTCCCCAACTCTCAAGGACGCAGCGGACCGGGTGGCTCCTGGTGGTGGAGGAACGCAACCGGCTGACCCGATTGCCCCGTCTCCACCGTGCCGCTCCAACCCAGCTTCGCCTGCCGCAACTTCCCCTGCTACAATGACCGCATCTGATACGCCGGTGGTGACGACCCCATCACCGATTTTAGTGTCGGCACCACCGGTTGCCTCCATAGTTCCGCCTTCTGTACTACCTGACGCACCGACTGCGACGATCTCGCCGCCAGTCGTCGCTACCACTTCTGCTCCGACTCGCCCGGTTGTGCCGCCGCCGCCAGTCCTCACCACTACAGCTTTCACCATCGTTCCCACTTCAGTGCCACCGCCGATTTCTTCTCCCTCAGAGATTCTTATGCGCTCGGTGGATCAAGTCCGAGCCGAGTATTCTCGCGCCCGTCATGTCGGCGCTGAGCCTGATGCTTCGCATCGTCCTCGGGATCCCGTGACCAGCGCACTGAGCCGGGTGAACGAATTCGCCGAAGCCCTTGCTCGGGACCTTCAACAGCTGACCTCTCACCATACGGTAAACTCCTTAACTTTTCCTTCTGTACCTCTGTCTTATCTCGGCAAATTTTCTTCCGGTGGGTGTAGTCCCCGAGATTCGGGCCGATTGGTTACACTCGGTTCAGATCTTTTAGCATTATTTTTGCTCTATCGTTTGCCTTCCTCAATCGGTAGACTTTCTTCCGGTGGGTGCGCGCAAGCGCACCCACTGGGTGTAGTCCCCGAGATTCGGGCCGATTGGTTACAATCGGTTCGGATCTTTAGCATTTTTTGCTTTATCGTTTGCCTTACTCAATCGGTAGACTTTCTTCCGGTGGGTGTGCGCAAGCGCACCCACTGGGTGTAGTCCTCGAGATTCGGGCCGATTGGTTACAATCGGTTCGGATCTTTTAGCATTTTTTGCTTTATCGTTTGCCTTCCTCAATCGGTAGACTTTCTTCCGGTGGGTGCGCGCAAGCGCACCCACTGGGTGTAGTCCCCGAGATTCGGGCCGATTGGTCACAATCGGTTCGGATCTTTTTCACTGTTGCTTTATGTCTGACTCCGTCTTGCTGTTCTTCTCAGGCTGTCATGGAAGAGAAAAGAGGTGTCTTCGAAAAACTCCTGGAAGCTTATACTGCCAGTCTTCGAACCCTCGCCCAGGCCCAGCTGCAGGTTAATAACCAATCGGCTGAAATCACTAAACTAAGAGGTATCCTCTATCTCACCACTGTCTTTTCTTCATTTGATAACTGCTCTGGTACTGAAATCTTCGCGCTCTCTTGTAGCTTCTATTCCTGTGGTAAATGATCTTCAAGGCCGAATTGCAGAATTGGCTACAGAACTTAGCCAACAAGGTCCAGCTCTTGACCAAGCCACCAGAGAAGTAACTCGGCTGCAGGGGATAGAGAAAGATTTGAATCGGACTATTCACGGCCTCCAATATGAAATGGCTGCTCTTGAGAAGAAACATCTGGCCGACATCGCCGCAGTGACAGCTACTGGTGATGGGCTTCTTGCTGAATGAGATGCTGCCGTCGCCGTCCGAGTTGCTCTGCAAACTGAAAGGGATGAGGCAATTTCTGCCCGAGACTCCATTCACCAAGATCATGACGAGCTCGTCGCCAAGTTCGAAGTACTGGAGAAGCGTAGCTATGAGGAGACCACCCGAATGCGCCGTCGGGCCAAGGGCTTCTGCGATACATTGACCGAAATGGATCTCCTCCTTGGCCGTGAGTCTTCGTTGTTGCCGAGTGCACTTTCCGGTTGCTTTCTTCTCTTATCTTATTGCTTATGCTCTTCCTTCTTGATGCAGAAGCTTGGCCCGAATCTGAAGCGGCTGCTTATGCAGTTGTCGCCAAGTCCCGAGAGGATACCATCGCCGCTGGAGGGACCTGTGATCGTGCAGATAACGTCTGGACCCGGCATGAATATCTGATCGGCACCCAAGCCCGCATTCCTATTATCCAAGGAATTGCCCTATCCTTCAAGCTTGGAATTCTGAAGATTGCTGAAGCACTGTGGTCGCCGACTGAGCTCAAGGCCGGACTCCAGAAGATGAAGAACGCTGCCGACTCCTCCGCCGAGACCCGTAAGGCAGACACTCAGGATGACGAGGATTCTGACCAAGGGGACACTCCGAATGCCACCACTGAGCAAACTCGGACTCTCCTTAAGGCTATCCCACGTCGGATCGACGTTTTGCTGAATTCTGCCGGAAGGACTGGTGCGGAGACTGCTCTTCAGACTGTGCTGTCTTGGTACCCTCAAGTGAAGCTCTCCCGATTGCACAGCCTTCGAGACAATGCCTCTTACCTTCTTGAGAAAACCTACATCGAAGTCAATCGGCTAGTCAGCACGATGGTGAATTGGTTTTCTCCTTACGAGTATACTCCGTATCTCGACCAGGGAGGGAAACCGCTCCCTGCCTTTACCATCTCTGGCCTGGCCGAGGAGCTCTCCGATAGCGGCTCATCCCAGACGTCTCCGAAGTCTAAACAGACAGGTGCTGCGACTTCTGAAGCTCAATCGGACCCGTCTGCTCCACCTTCTAGCTCAGTGCCTCCGACTGCTTAAGCAATGTTATCTTCAATTTGTATTCCGACTGTCCGCTTGTAAGACATATTTTTAATTCTGTCGACACCTACTGGGTGTGACTTTGGATGTAATGACATTATTCGGCCTTGGGCCTGTTACTTTTGATGCAATCCGATTGCTTGTTTGTCACTTTTGCATGTGCGATCGACTTTGCGTCTTTGTCGGTTTCCTTTATCGGCTACACTTGGGGATGTCTGCTATGTCGACCTTGCTGCCGTCATGCGGTCTGCAATCGGATCAAGAGTAGACATCCGGCCAAGGTTCGATAAGTTTTCATTTTTTACACGACAAGGTTTTTACCGCAAAGGATTCTGCAATATCAAGCGCCGATTGCTCGCTACAAGGTCCGATGTCCTGTTTGCGGCGCAATCGATGACTCCGTCCTGTCGACTGCCCTTGGTGGCCTCTTTCAAATTGTTTCCCGGGAATTTGTACTACCGACTGCCTCAATCGCCACCCTCCTCAATGCCACAAACCTTTTAGTGATTTGCGCTCGAGCTAAGTGTTCGATTGAAGGCCAGCCTGCAGTCCCCGTGCCTCGATGGATTATTTACTTGACCTTGCGGTCGGTCAGTCCCCGAGTGTGCTACGCACATCTCGGGTATGACTGAGCGTTGCCGATTGAGGCTAGCTCTTCGAATGAAATTATACACAAGTACTCGAATGCTCATTTTCAGAGACATGATAACTTTTACTGATTGTTTGCCGAATGGCTTACATAAATTTCGGCCGCTCAACTATAGAACGGACACAACAGCTCGGCGTTCCACGGCCGCTCCGTCTCTACTCCTGACGTGTCCTTGTGCCGAGTGCCCTTGGTGCAGTCGATTAGATAATAGGAATTGTTCTTGAGCGCCCTGCTGACAATAAATGGCCCTTCCCATGGTGAGGATAGCTTGTGCTGCCCTTCTGACTTCTGGATTCGGCGTAGCACCATGTCTCCCTCTCGGAAAGCGAGAGGACGAATCTTCTTGCTGTGGTAGTGCCTCAACTTCTGCTGGTAGACTGCTGACCTAGACAAGGCCAATAGACAAGCTTCTTCTTTGAGGTCGATGCCGTCTTCTCTTGCCAATCTTGCTTCTTCTTCTGTGTACAGGGCGTGCCGAGGTGAATCAAACTCAATGTCGGAGGGGATGACTGCTTCTGAGCCATACACCAGGAAGAAAGGAGTGAATCCATTCGATCTGTTTGGAGTGGTTCTCAAGCTGAACAGTACTGCTGGAAGCTCGTCAATCCATGCTCCGGGTGCTCTCTCAAGTGGCTCTACCAATCTGGGCCTGATACCCGATAGGATTAGTCCATTTGCCCTTTCGACTTGACCATTGGACTGTGGGTGTGCCACAGATGCCAGATCGAGCCGAATGCCTTGCTGAGATGCATATCGGGCGAGGGCCCCCTTTGCAAAGTTTGTGCCGTTGTCAGTGATGATGCTGTTAGGTACCCCGTATCTGCATACGATGTCGGCCACAAACCGAACCGCAGTCGGCCCATCCAACTTCTTGATTGGTCTTGCTTCAATCCACTTGGTAAACTTGTCGACTGCCACTAGGAGATGTGTCATGCCACTCCGAGCTCTCTTGAATGGTCCGACCATATCCAAACCCCAAACTGCAAACGGCCAAGCTATTGGGATGGTCTTCAGTGCCGATGCTGGCTGATGACTTTTTGCCTTGAATCGCTGACAACCCTTGCAGTGCTTCACCAGATTCTCAGCCGCTGCAAGTGCAGTTGGCAAGTAGAAACCATGTCGGAAAGATTTGTTGGCGATTGCCTTTGCTGATGCGTGATGACCACATTCACCTTGATGGATGTCTCTGAGCAGCTCCAAGCCTCTGTCCTCTTCAACGCACCTCTGGAGGATACCAGTTGCACTCTTGCGCATCAGCTCATTGTTGATTATTGTATATGCCCAAGATCGGCGGCTGATCTGTCTGGACTCTGCTAAATCTGGTGTGAGGATCCCATCTGCTAAGAAATCTCTAATCGGTTGTGCCCATGACGGCGCACTGACGACCACCATTACAGCCGCATGCTGAGGTGGGACTTCCTCTTGGATCTCGGCCTCGTGAACATTGGCCTCCTCGATCTCGGCCATCTGGACGTCTGTCATTTCTATCTCTGCTTCTGCACTGCCGACTGCGGCGTCTGGCACGCATTCGGCAGCCCCTGGTGCTGACTTCCCATCTGGAGCTGGAGCTTCATCATTGTACTTTGCAATTTCTGATGTCATTGGCTCTTCAGAGGTTGTGCCTTCGAGTGCAGCCTCTGCTTGCTTCCCTTTGCTCTTCCTCTTCTCCTGTGCAACCCCTGGCTCACAATCGGTAGCCCCTGGTGCTGTTGCCGAGACACCCTGGGCACTGGACTGCTTCTTCACGGTTGCAAGTTTGGCCGGTTGAACTTCTTTTGCCTTTCTTAGTGCTTCAAGATCGGTCTCCGAGATAAAAATGGACTCGGACTCTGGGGATGGAATGATAGATGGCTTCTTGATATGCTCCAGAGATACACCTGGTGGGATTGATTGCCTTGTGGAGCCTAGCTTGGACAATGCATCTGCTGCCTCGTTGTTTGCTCTCGGCACATGATGGAATTCGCAACCTTCAAAATATCCGTTGATCTGCTGTACTAGGAATCGATAGCTTGCCATGTTAGCATCTTTTACATCCCAGGTACCCGAGCACTGCTGTACGACCAGGTCAGAATCACCAAAGCACTCGATATTCCGAATACCGATTTCCTTAGCAAGCTTGATACCATGCACCAGGGCTTCGTACTCGGCAACATTGTTTGATGCTGCGAAGTGAATCTGAAGCACATATTGCAGCTGATCTCCTCTTGGGGAAGTGAGTACCACCCCAGCCCCTAGGCCATTCTTCATCTTGGAGCCATCAAAATGCATTCGCCAGCAATCCGACATTGGGAGCTGCGGCATGTACTGAGTTTCAGCCCAGTCCACCAGGAAATCGGCCAATGCTTGCGACTTGATTGCAGTCCTAGGTTCGTACTGGATGCCGTGACTGGCGACTTCAATTGCCCATTTTGCCACTCTTCCGGTTGCATCTCTGCTTCCCATGATGTCGGCTAATGGAGCCGAGCTGACAACTGTGATCAGGTGAGCTTGAAAGTACGGCTTCAATCTCTTGGCTGCCATGTACACTCCATAGCACATCTTCTGATAGTGAGGGTAGTTCTGCTTGGATGCCGAGAGCATTTCGCTGATGTAGTACACTGGACGCTGGATTTGCTGTGCCTTGTCCTTCTCGGGACGCTCCACCACCATGACTGCACTGATCACCCGATTGGTTGCCGCAATGTATAACATCATTGGCTCCTTCTCAATCGGGGCAGCCAGGATTGGTGCCGTGGAGAGCATGCGCTTGAGTTCTCGGAATGCTTCGTTTGCTTGAGGGGTCCACGTGAACTTCTCGGTCTTCTTCATCAACTGGTACAATGGGATTGCCTTTTCTCCCAGCCGACTAAGGAATCGGCTGAGAGACGCGAGGCAACCGGTGAATTTCTGCACTTGCTTCAGGGTTTTGGGCTGCTCCATGCGCTCTATTGCGGCTATCTTCTCGGGGTTGCATTCAATTCCCCTCTCGGAAACGAGAAACCCCAAGAGCTTGCCAGCTTGGACTCCAAACACACACTTCTCCGGGTTGAGCTTGATCTGATAAGTTCTCAAATTCGCGAATGTTTCTCTGAGATCATCTAGCAATGTGATCCCCTTTGCCGACTTCACCACCAAATCGTCCACGTACGCATGGAGATTCCTGCCGAGCTGAGAATGTGTGCACCTCTGAATTGTGCGCTGATAAGTGGCTCCTCCGTTCTTCAGACCAAAAGGCATGGTGATATAACAATAGGCCCCAAAAGGGGTTATGAATGCGGTTTTGATCTGATCTTCCACAGCCAACTTGATCTGGTGATATCCAGCAGTAGCATCCAGATAGGACAACAGCTCGCAGCCGGCCGTAGAATCAATCACTTGATCAATACGGGGCAGAGCAAACGGATCTTTCGGGCATGCCTTGTTCAGGCAAGTATAATCTATACACATACGCCAAGTCTTGTTCTTCTTCATGACGAGGACTGGATTCGCCAGCCACTCGGGGTAAAACACCTCCATGATGAAACCTGCCGCTTGCAGCTTCGCAATCTCTTCGCCGATTGCCCTTCTCTTGTCCTCAGAAAAACGTCTCAGGGGTTGCTTGACCGGCTTCGACCCTGGCCGAATGTGCAGCTTGTGCTCGGCGAGTTCTCTCGAAACACCAGGCATGTCTTGTGGAGACCATGCAAAGATGTCCCGATTCTCACGGAGAAACTCGACGAGCTCGCTTTCCTATTTATCGCTAAGTCCAGCTCCGACTACAACGAACTTGGTTGAGTCGGAGGGATCTAGAGCGATCTTCTTGCTGTCCTTGGCCGACTGAAAAGCCGACTCCTCATCTACTCTCTTTGCTGGGCCAACCGGAAGTGGATTCTTGCTTTGTTCCTGCGCCATTGCAATGACTTTGCCGAGCTGGCGCTTCTCCGTCTCCACCACTAGAGATTCAGCCAAACTGCTGCCAGCGGATGTGCACTCGAGGGACTTCCTGAAGTCTCCGGCGACTGTGATGACGCCGTTTGGCCCCGAGATCTTCATCTTCAGGTATGTCTGCTGTGCATTGATCATGAACTTGGCAAATGCTGGTAACCCCAATAGAGCATGGTAAGGACTGCTGAGGTCGGCCACCTCAAACCAAATCGGCTCTCTCCTGAAATTTTCTTCCGCGCCAAATATGACATCCAGCCGAATGCGACCCATGGGGGTGCAAGACAATCCAGGAACAATCCCATGGAATGTTGTCCGACTGCGCTCCAGGTCCCGCTCTGTGAGCCCTAGCTTAAGCATTGTATCTCGGTACAGAATGTTGATTGTGCTTCCTCCATCAACTAGCACTCGAGAAAACTTGCATGAAAATCTTGGTCCTGCAACCAGAGCGTCCACCACCAGCGGATAATTGCCTGGATTCGGCAAAATGGTGGGATGATCTGCTCTGTCCCAGGATATCGGACACTCGGACCAGTGCATGAATTGGGGAATCGGCGGCATAGTGGCATTAACTTCTTGGGCTCGGGCTCTCCGACTGCCCTTGTCTGTGGACTCGCTGGTAAAAATCATGTAAGCCGCATCTTGCTGCGGGTACTGGTTCTGCTGCTGAGGTGGTCCTCTGTTCTGGGGTGGTGGTGGTGGTAGAGCTTCTCCCTTTGCAATCCTTCTGACGAAGTCACACTGCCGAGTTGTGTGCGCAGACGGCCTCCCAGGCGTGCTGTGCAACTTGCATGGTGCGTCCAGCATATCCTCGAACGTGTACTTGGGCTTCATCTGCCCTGGGGGTCTCACATTTGGTCTCATCTTCCGACTGCCTCCTTCAGCCGCTGGATCTTCCTCATTTTGAACAGCGGCCACCTGCCGACTGCCATACCGAGTGTTAGACTGTTCGTCCTTGTGCTTGTCGTTGTTCTGCTGGTTGTTGTTGTTGTTGCGATTGTTCTCTCTTCTCTCCTTCCGACTGAGGCCTTGGTTCCCTGTGTCCGACTGCGGAGCCCCTGGTGATTGGATCACACCTCCAACTCCGAGTTGGATAGGGCGCATCGCAAAATCGGACATAGCGAACGCATTTGCCACCTTCATGAGCTTAGCAAGCGACGTGAAGTCTTTGCGGAGCAGCTTGTGCTTCAACATTGAATCCGCCAGGCATCCATCAGTAAAATACTGAATGGCCTGGATCTCATGGACTCCTTCGCATGAATTCTTCAGCTTGATCCACCGAGATAGGTAATCTCGGAGGGGCTCGTCCTTGCCTTGCACACACAAAGCTAACTGCCGCGGGAGGTTGGGCCTCTCATACGTGCTTGTGAAGTTGTGAATGAATGCGGTCGTGAAATCCTCCCAGCAATTCACACTTTCCTTGGGCAAACTGTTCAACCACGTCCGCGCTGAGCCCTGCAGCATGAGAGGTGCATAGCGGACTGCTACATGCCGATTGCCTCCTGCGATGCGGACTGCCGTCAGGTAATCGGACAGCCAATCTTCCGGTTTCACCGAGCCATTGTACTTGGGAGTGTTTCTCGGCAACGTGAAGCTTTTGGGGAATCTCTCCGTCCGAATGCGGTGACCAAAGCATGATGGGCCAGCTTCTCCTTCTTCATCTTCCTGAGCTTCCTTCTCCAGGAGCTCAATGCGATGCCTTGCGTCGTTCTGGCCGATTTGGCGAGGGCCAAGTCGGGTGCTGATTGCTGGTCTTTGCGCCGATTGCTGTGGCCTGTCATGGCGCCTGCTGTTAACAGCTGGCTCTTCCATTCTTCTGCTTGCTGCTGGAGGTGGCCGATTGCTTCTGACCTTGCTATCGTGCCGAGATGGTGCAGGTTGATGCCTGTTTTGGCGCGATAGATTCGGTCGCAAGCTAGCTCCCGCATTCGGCCTCACGGTTCCTCTTGATGCTTCTGGCTCAGCATTCTGATTGCCCATTGCTACAAGCCTCTGCTCTTTTGCTGCCGCTATCAGCTCACGCATTCGGCGCGACTGTTCGCGCCGCTCATCTCCCTCCAATTCTTCAAGCTCGAGCGCTATCTGCTCAGCTGCTCTCAAGTTCTTGTCCGGTGTGCTATATGCTGGCCTCTGGATGAATGCCGACTGCGCTGGCTGCTCCGGTTGCACCGGCCTTCTCGGACGCTCCGGCTGCTCAGCTCCTGATAGCTGCTGGTTGACTGCTCTTCCTCGGCTTCTCAGGTCTTCCAGGACCGCGGGCTCAATCGGCCGGCGCGGTCCTGCATGAGCTGCATTGTACTCCCTTGTGATGGCTCCCAGCCGACGCTCTTCTGCCAGCACTTGCTCAGCCCTGCGGGCCAGAGCGAGCCGTGCTGTTTCCAGCTCGGTGTGCACCTACTCCGGATCATCATTCCTGTTCACGGGTGTATATAACACATCCCGCAACGCACTGGTGCCGATTCGCTCTGCCGCATCAGCTACTTCCTTGGCCTTCCTTGCTGCGCTTGCCGGATCACGGTTGGTCGACGAAGATGCTCCCGCCATCATGACAGCGGCGTGCAGTCGGCCCTCCTCTCGGCCAGGCGCTGCGACGCAACCCCTAGTCGAGAGCGGATCTATAGCACACGAGAAGATGCGGATGTCTCTGGGATACGCCTCAGGGAAGCTACCAATGAAAAGGCGATGACTTCCCACTTGCAGCGATACTCCGGGCGGCAAGGGTGCTCCAGCCCTGTACCGCGCCGAGTAGTCCACTACATAATCGATTGCCCCACGCCTTAGAATCAGGCCAGAGGCATGGCTACCGCCTGATGCAGAGGAAAATCCCGTCCGGATCTTGACTCCAGTCGACGCCTCGGTCTGCCCCAAGGTGGGCGCCAACTGTCGTCGATATGTGACGGCAGATGCCATGGGGATGGCTAAAGTGAGGGGAAGACACGAGGGAGAGAATGTCGATGGTGCCGGAATCGGGTTAGGCACAAGCACGGTGAGGACACCACGATGTACCCAGGTTCGGTGCTCTCCGGAGAGATAACACCCCTACTCCTGCTTGTCTCTTGTATATCAATGAAAGGGCTACAATAACTACTCTTCTATCTTCTCAGGGGAAGGAGTACACCGCCGCCGTGGGCAAGGTCCTCTCCTGCTTCCCTAAGGAGTGACTACAGGCAGTAAATGAACTGAGGGGGGAGTGAGTTAATGAGATCTCAGGTGTAGCGTCCCTCGCGCAGGAGGGGGTACCCTGGCTCTTATAGTGTGAGTCCAGGGTACTAGAGTAACTTCATCGCCGAATGGGCCCATCCGTCATCCTCTAATCGGCCTGGGCCCACCGACTGCTCCTCTCCGGGTGACCCGGAGCCTACGAGCGGCGGCCCATGCTGCTACCTCGTAGAACCTAGGAATGAACAGTGGAGCTAGGGGGTGCGGTCTTGTCGGCCTGTCCGCGGAATCGGCAGGGAGGTCGACAACGTATCTCCAGCAAATCCTCGACATGACCTGGCCTTCCTGCCACCCAGATATCTCGGGATATGGAATTTATGACCTCGTAATCATACCCCCGACTGGGTGGTAGGTTGCTCCGATTGCGCCTGGGCCGACTGGTGGTTCCTGGTGGGGTCGATTGCTCTGGGCAATCGGCCTTCTAGGAATCGGCCTCGGTCCAGCTGCGGACTAATCGGATGATCATCTTTGGTGAAGGGTGGCCCGATTGCGCCTGGGCCGACAGCTTGCATTTGGCATGGTCGATTGCCTTGGAGAAATCGGCCGTACCTCTGCCCAGCTCGGCCCAGCTGCAGCCCAATTGGTCCATCCTTGTCTTGAAAGTTTGCTTCCGCTTGGGTTAGCCTACCCGGGTACCAATCCCCCGACACGACTCTTTCTATCATGCGAGCGCATGGAAAAGGTTGGGAGTGAAATCGCTCTGCGGCAAGTCCCGGCCCGTCCGTTCCGCGCAGCGGGGTCTTACCTACACGCTAAGCTTGCGTGGCATCTGGGTACAGTGCGTCGTAGCCCAGGCATAGTTATTTTTTCTAGAGGCACGGATCCTGGTTAGCGATGCACCCACTTGGAATAAACAATCAAGTGAGTTGTTTTAGTCGTCACTCGCGGAGCTTGTAATGAACTCAGGTGAGGAAAATAAGATAGCACCCACTCGGAATGTCGTCGAGTGCGCGAGTAAGTCATGTTTGCTGAATGGCTGAGTCTTTTTGCGAGTGGTCACTCGAATACTTTTCTGCTTTTGGGTTGGGGAAGCACCCGAATTCTGTGAGTATGCTGTTTCTGCTGGTGCGAGTGACCACTCGAGCACATCTTTGCCTTCTGGGTGAGGGAGCACCCGAACTCAAAAGGGTACTCCCGATGGGAGTAAGAATTTTTTTAGAGTCAGAAAATTTAGACATATAACTGGTTCTTGGAATCGTTTGATTTTTCCCAACTGATTTTACCTTGATCCGTTCCCTTTGGGATGTCGTGCTGATATGCATTGTCATGTTGTTTGATGACCTATGATGATGCTTGATTTTTTTGATCCGTCACGTCTTCTGGACCATCATAATGATGGTTTGGACGCCGCGCTGCCTGTTGCCTGTTGGGTTTCCAAGGCTTAGTGTGGGAAACAAGCGAGATTTGACGCGTACTGTAAATAATGCTGAACGGATGAAGGCATCTTCGTCTTGGAATTCGTAACGCTCGGCCCGTTTGGTCTTTGATGCAATGATGGCGCCGCCTGGGCTTCTGTGTGTTTTTCCTGTTTTGCCCCTGGGTTGTGCTATAAATGCTTCCTTTGGTTGCCCGTCCTTGGCATCCATTCTTCGCATCTTTCTCTTCCGCTTCTTCTTCTTCATATGGCACCCAAACGTGGTAGCGGTTTGGCTGGGCGACACCGTGGTGTTGCAAGGCGGGGCCGTGGCCGCCGTGGTCGTGGTGGGCGTCATGGTACTGCGTTGGCGCTTTCTTCTTCTTCCATGGAAGAGGGATTTTGGCGCCATGATTTTCTTTTGCATGTTCTTGGGAGGAATGCTTCCCGGATTCCTCTTCCTACTTCGTTTGCCTCCATTGCTTCTGAGCATGGTTTAAAGGGCTTCTGGCTCCGTCTTCATGGATGCTCTCGTTCTTCTTCTTGGGTGGAGTTGGAATTTGATAGTTCGTCCTTGATCTTCCTTGGGTCTGGCTAGAGGACGTTTTCTCGTCAGTTGAATTTGCGCGGCGGGGACAACCTTTGCTGTCGTTTTGACGGCGAAGATACTGTTATTATCCGTGCGTTTGATGCTGGTGGCAACCGTCTGGATCCATACTATGAGGAGACGAGCAGCAGCGATTCTGATGGCTCGAGTGGTGGTTCGCCTGCTTCTTCCGTGTCTTCGTCTTCGGCTGATCCCTCGGGCGATGGTGTTTTCTCTTCTAGTTCTAAGGAAGAACTGGACGTCAAGCCAGCCGTCAAGCGGCAACAGCAGTAGGCGAGGCACCTTGTAGAACTGGAGGACAGCGAGCTTCTCCCGCACCGGCTAGGCTGCTACTTTGTCTGTGATGATGCCCGCCTGGTTGTGGCACGAAAGTGCCAATTATCTCAGCATGAGCACACATGTAGAAGTTGAAATGTAGCCCAGCTTGTAGTTCCGCAGGTCCTTCTGTAACGGCAAACTGCCGTTTCGACTTCTTTGTAATGAAATGCCTTCCACTCATTTGTAATGATAATGTCTTTGACTCCTTTGTAATGAAGATGTCTTCGACTATTTTTTAATGATAATGTCTTTGACTCCCTTGTAATGATAATGACTTCGACTCCTTTGGAATGAAAGTGTCTTCTGGGGTGCGCGCCACCGCTCCCGATGGGAGTAGCCCCCGAGGCTGCGCTTGATTTGCAAAATCAAGCGTAGGCTTTGTGAACTTTTGTCTCACTGGTTTGTATCTGTTTTTTGATTTTTTCCAAGTTTGGATCGGGTGCGCGTCAGCGCTCCCGATGGGTGTAGCCCCTGAGTCTTTAGGCGATCGCTTGCGATCAGGTGAATACTAAAGAACCGCGCGCTTTTAGATGCAACTTTCTTTGCTGGAGCTTTTGTTTTTGGGCGAGACTCTTGTGTTCTGGCCTCCCTATGGTTGTAGGTAAGGTCGCTTTTTTAGCGAGGATAGCGTCTCTCGGGGGAGTTTTAGGCTCGAGCCCCCGAGTGTTTTAAGTAAAGGTCGCGTTTGCGAAGATAGCGTCTCTCGAGGGGAGTTCTAGGCTCGAGCCCCCAAGTGCTAAAAGGTCGCATTTGCGAAGATAGCGTCTCTTGGGGGAGTTCTAGGCTCGAGGCCCCGAGTGCTTTTAAGTAAAAGTCGCGTTTCCAAAAATAGCGTCTCTCGTGGGGAGTTCTAGGCTCGAGCCCCCGAGTGCTTTTAAGTAAAAGTCGCGTTTGCGAAGATAGCGTCTCTCGGGGGGAGTTCTAGGCTCGAGCCCCCGATTTCTTTTAGGTAAAGGTCGCGTTTGCGAAGATAGCGTCTCTCGGGGGGAGTTCTAGGCTCGATCCCCCGAGTGCTTTTAGGTAAAGGTCGCGTTTGCGAAGATATCGTCTCTCGGGGGGAGTTCTAGGCCCGAGCCCCCGAGTGCTTTTAAGTAAAAGTCGCTTTTGCGAAGATAGCGTCTCTTGGGGGGAGTTCTAGGCTCGAGCCCCCGGGTGCTTTTAGGTAAAGGTCGCGTTTGCGAAGATAGCGTCTCTCGAGGGGAGTTCTAGGCTCGATCCCCCGAGTGCTTTTAGGTAAAGGTCGCGTTTGCGAAGATAGCGTCTCTCGGGGGGAGTTCTAGGCTCGAGCCCCCGAGTGCTTTTGAGTAAGATGCTTTGGGCAACAATATTTTATTCCTTCGAAGTTTACATGAGTTGCCGATCGGTGCTGCTGCCGATGTCTCTGATGATGCCTGGGGGACTATGGGTAGAATAGGCGCAGGTTCGCTACATTCCATGGATTTCCCACGTCCTCATTGGTCTTCGGGTTCTTCAATCTGTATGCTCCTCCTCCTATGACTTCCGAGATGATGAACGGTCCTTCCCATTGTGGGGCAAGTTTGTGCACTTTTTCCTGTATTAGCCGTAACACAAGGTCTCCTTTGTCGAACGATCTGGTCCTCAGGCGACTGCTTTGATATGTGCGCAGCTTGTCCTGGTATCCTTCAGATTTTGTGATGGTTGTGTCTCGTGCTTCGTCTGCCACGTCTTTGTCGTTCTGCAATGCTTCTTCAGCCTCTTCCTCTTCGTACCCTGAGATTCTGGGTGCTCCGAATTTTAAGTCGTGCGGCAGCACTGCTTCTGCCCCGTATACCAAGAAGAAAGGTGTATACTGGGTCGAGCTGTTTGGGGTGGTGCGCAGGCTCCATAGGACCACGGGGAGCTCTTCTATCTAGTTGCCTGCTGCTTGTTCGAGTGGTGCTAGGAGTCGCTTCTTTATTCCTCCGCATACTAAGCCGTCTGCTTTCTCCACTTGGCCATTGGACTGTGGGTGTGCGACTGATGCGTAGTTTATTTTGATGCCCAGTTCCTGGCAGAAGTTTTGGAATTCTGCTGCTGTGAAGTTTGTGCCATTGTCTGTGATGATGTTGTGCGGTACTCCGAATCTGAAGATGATTGATTTGATGAAGTTGAATGCTGTGAGGGCTATTGAGCTGGTGATTGGTACTGCTTCGATCCATTTGGTGAACTTGTCTACCGCGACTAGTAGATGTGTTCGTCCTCCTTTTGATGATTTCTTGAGCGGGCCCACCATGTCGAGTCCCCATGTGGCAAATGGCCATGATAATGGTATGGTTTTGAGTTCTGATGCTGGGGCATGTGGCCTGCTGGCGAATTTTTGGCAGGCGATGCAACGTCGTACGATGTCCTCTGCATTTCTCATAACGGTCGGCCAGTAAAAACCTGCTCGAAAGGCCTTGGCCACGAGTGGGTGACTGCTCGCGTGGTGTCCACAGGTGCCTTTGTGAATCTCGAGTAGTAGGTCTTTGCCGTCTTCTTCGTCTTTGCACTTTTGAAGGACCTGAGAGATGCTGTGCTTGTAGAGCTTTCTGTTGATTACCGTGAATGATTTAGACCGTCGACTGATGCGTCGGGCTTCTGCAACGTCTTGTGGTAGAGTTCCTTCGACTATGAATTGAAGGAAGGGTCTTGCCCAGGCCGGGTCTTCGGGTGCCGCTGGTACTTCGACTTCGATTGCTTGATTATTTGTATCATCAGCTGCGCTCGTTGCTGCCACCTGAGCTGGCTCATTGGCGTCGTCTTCTTCTACGACTACTTTGGGCTCCGCTGGCTTTTCTTTTATTGATCTCTGATTGATGCTCTCGAGGAATACGCCTGGTGGTATTGGTCCTCGAGTCGATCCGATGTTCGCGAGTTCGTCGGCTTCTGTATTGTTTGCTCTGGGGATGTAGTTGAGTTCACAGCCGTCGAATCCTCCCTCTAGTGTGTTATAGAGCTTCTGGTAGGCTGCCATGTTGTCTACGACTGCGTTAAATTATCTCATCGCCTGCTGGACGACGAGGTTGGAGTCGCCGTAGATCGAGAGGCGAGTGGCACCGCAAGTTTTTGCCATGCGCATGTCGTGAATTAGTGCCTCGTATTCTGCTTCGTTGTTGGAGGCGTTGCTGAAGTTGATCTGGAGGATGTATTTGAGCTTCGTTCCTTTGGGGGTGACTAGGACGACGCCTGCTCCGGCTCCTTGCTGTCTTTTGGATCCGTTGAAGTACATCGTCCATGAGTTGGATAGGTCTGGGGGACCTGGTGTTTGGACTTCTGCCCACTCGACCAGGAAATCTGGGAGTACTTGGGCTTTGATTGTTGTCGGGTGTTTGAACTGCAGGTCTCGTGGGCTGAGCTCCATGTTCCACTCAGTGACTCGACCGGTCGCTCCGGGTTTGTTGAGGATGTCCGCGAGTGGTGCGCTGCTCACGACTGTGATGGAGTGTTCGTCGAAGTAGTGCGATACTTTCCTTGAGGTCATGATGATGGCGAGCAGGAGCTTCTGGTAGTGTGGGTACCGCTGCTGTGGCTTCGTGAGTAGTGTGCTGAGATAGTGATGGCGGTGAAGTTAATAGGTTTAGTTGGGTTGCCTCCCCCGTTAACCGCGCCAATAAACGATTCTTGATAACCCACAAGTCTAGGGGATCAATTGTAGCTTTTCGATAAATAAGGATGTCGATCCCACGAGGAGCAGAAGGTGCTGATAAGTGACACTGGATAAGGAAAGGCTGCACACACTCAAAGGTAAATATTTAGGGGTTTTTGGTTTAAGAAACAGAAAAGTAAAAGACAAGCAAAGTAAACAGGGTAACTGAGGAGTAGAAAGTGGCCCAATCCTTTCACAAGGATAAGCCTAGGAACTAAACTTATAAAAGCTAAAGCGTTCTCGAGAACACACGGGAGAGATAGCCAAGTTACTTTCACCAAACTCCGCCAAGTAATATGTATTGTGTTGATAAGTGTCGGTGGATGGATCAATGCTAGTACACCTTCTAGACTAAGATAAGTGTACTCTAATGATTACACACCTTGCAAGCATCCGCGAATACAAGGTGGTAATTAAGGCATAAGCCTAACCACAACATTACGATCAAGGATCCATAACTCCCTTGTGCAAAAGTGTGCGAACTGGGGTTCAAGTTTCTGTCACTCCGGCAACCCACCATAAGCATCCTTTGTGCGCAATGTATTCCTCTAGGCCCATGAAAGGTGAAGTGTTAAGTGTTCGAATCACATAACACCACTAGAGAAATAACAACACATAACACTTCAGCATCATATGACTACTAACAACTAGACTTCTCCCATGTTCTCAAGAACTAAAGTAACTACTCACAAGACATAAAAGAGATCATGATCAGAGGTGATAGATGGGTGGCAAACAATCTGGACACAATGATATTTATCCAACAAAACTCAATAGCATTCACCACAAAGTAGTAATCAACACCAACAGAGTAGAGAGGATAGATAGTACGGATTACAACACAAGTTGCAATTGTGAAATGAGATGGGATGGTGATGGAGATGGTGCTGATGTTGGGGATGATGTTGATGATGATCTCGATGATGCCCGTGACGATGATGATGATGATGATGGCGACGATCTCCCCTTCCAGGAGGTGATCTCCCCGGCGGAATCTGGCCACCAGAGATGGTTTTTCTTCTCTGTAGGTTTCCGCCCCATGGCGGCGGCGAAACACAGAAACTCTTCTCTTCTTTAGGGTTTTCACCCCATGGGGTCTTATAGGCGAGAGGGTCCACCGAGGGGGGCCACCAGGCATCGAGGAGGGTGCCTGGCGCGGCCAGGAGGGGGGCCGCGCCAGGCACCCTTCTGGCTTCCTGGTGGGTCCCCTCACCTCCATCCTCGGTGATCCCCAGTCAATTTCCATAAAAATGATCCCCGTAAATTTTCATCGCATTTGGACTTGATCTGATTCAGCAACTTTGTGTCCCCTTTTCACCGTTGAATCCTGGTTCTGCTGCTTCGACATCGGAAAGTTGTAAACTGTGTAAAACAAGCCAAAACAACATAAGAACAATACTTTAAAGTGGAATATATCAATGAATAGGATGAAATTACGATATAAAATAGTGATGCTTTTTGGACGTATCAACTCCCCCAAGCTTAGACCTCGCTTGTCCCCAAGAGATTACTGAGCTCGGTAAACCTGTCCACAAGTTTAGAGAGTGAAGTGTCGATAAAAGAATACGGACAAGAAGCATCAAGATTTCTCACCAAACTGAAGCATCCTCAGCAGCAACCTCAACTCATAAGGTCCTTATGGGAAAGTAGTAACAATTATCACAAAGTAGGACCTGGAAAACTCATCAAATCATGGCAAACATAGCCTTGGTCAAGGAACAACTAATAACTTTTACTTTTGCTCTTTCACTTATAATGGAACCAGTCGAAGATTTGGAAAGAACATGTTATTAGTCAAGAAGTGCACAAGTTAACACAAAGGAAGATGTTTAATCAGCATATGCTTTTGCAAACAACTCACTTATCAAAAGATAATGTCAACAAAGATGTAACATGCAAACTTTCAATGCAGCTTTGTATGCAAGAATCTTTATTAACATCAAGTGTCTGTTCTCTCTCAAGAAGGAAGGAAGTAGGAAGGACTGACTCAGCACAAAATAAAGGATAAACCCCATGCAAAAGGGTAAGCAGGGAAAACCCATGTGCCATCTCTAGATCAAACAGAATAAAACAGGCCTTTGGGAGGTGCATGATCCGTCAACGACTGCTGATAGATAACTCACTCACTTCATGATTTGGACAAGTTTCGAGGAACGGCTCCCATGTGGGGACGATCACATCCCCTTAAATTCCTTTGTTTATCACTCATAAATGGGCGAAGGAACTTGTGTGTTAGTATTTATCTTTTACGAGCTGGGCACTCATGCCAGTCCCTTCTCGTATTAGGGGTTTGCAGATTAGGCATGCAATCCCAAGATAAAACTTGTCCAAATTAAGAAGATCATGGGTTACCCACCACTTCCTCATGAGCTGAATCAGTGGCACAAAACAGAAGATTTTGAACATCTAGAGATAGCACACAAATTATATACTTTAGGAGTGGTAGTGGAATACCACAAATAGGAAGGTATGGTGGACTCAAGTGGAAGATGTTGGTTTTAGGGTATGGAAGTACAAGCAGAATTCCGCTTAGTACAGAGTTTTGGCTAGCAAAGCTTTGAGAGACCAGACAATTGATGACAACTTAGATGCAAGCAATACAAAGCATAAACATTAAAACTAGCATGAAACATCAAGTTGTCTTCCTTGTCAACATAACACTTCAAGCATAATAACACAAAGGTTTTGGCTATGTCGCTACTTTGAGAAAAACATGCTTGTTGTTATGACCAAAGCTATACTTGCGAAGATTTAAATAAAGTTTTCGAAGCCATTGTCAGAACCCCAACTAGGGTAAGTGCTAGGGTTTGTTTGATCCCTTTGCACCATGCAAAAATTCCAAAAGAAATTCAAAAATGGGGAAAAGAAAAGCCCTGAGAAATTATTTCAAATGGTCAGATAAAAATCTTTTTCCAAAAATCATTTGAATGTTTGGAAAATTCCTAGAAATGATGGTGATCATTTTAAAAGTGGTTTGGGTTCATTCCCACACTCAAGGAATTTTATACAATTCAAACAATGTCTTGGAAAATTAAAATAACCCCTATTTGAGTTGAAATTCAAATTATTTGAATTTCAAAAATGCCCAAAAGTTATGAGTGGCTAGCTACTCATATTCTAAGCCCACATAAAAGTTTTGGGTATTTTATAAAATGCCTAGCTAATTGTTTTAGCACAACAAAACAAATAACAGAAAAGAAAAGAAGAAGAAATAGAAAAGAGAAACCCCTGGCCATTCTGGCCCAACTGAAGCCCCAGCCTGCCCAGCCCACTGGCCTCCCCCCTTGTCGTCTTCCCCGCCGACGCCAGAGCAAGTAGCTCGCCGCCGTGGCGAGCATGCCGCGGTTGCCGAGCCATCTAGGCGCTCCCCTTCATCATCCCCTCGCCGTGGAGACCCCGTGCAGCCCCCCTTCCTTTTCCCCCTCTCTCTGGCCTCCCTCTCTCTTCCCCGGCGAGAAATCGCGCGTTCCAGGAACCCTAGCGGAGCACGCCGCCGTAGAGCTCGTGGCCACCGTGCCCCTTTCGACGCCGCAAGTTGTCCACGAGGTTCCCCGGCATCGACTTCATCGATCTTCGCTTTCAATTTGGACTGGGAGCCAACGGCGACGACGTTCTCTTCATCGAGCCACCGCCGGGCACAGTGGACGCCGGCGAGCGATTCTCCTCCGTCAGCCCTGCTCCGGCCTCCTCGACGGTCCCTTCACACTCAGGGTGAGCTCGCGCCCATTTCCCCTCTCCCCTAGACAAATCCCATGGCCTGGAGCACCGAGGCCGTCGCACCAGAGCTCCGGCCGCCGCTGCACCTCGTCGCCGGCGACGTTCCGGCGCCCCCTAGGCCTTTCCGTGGACACGAGTCGACGCGGACGAGCATGTGCATCACTTCGGTGCCTTCCGCGTGCCAAGCCGTGGCCGGGAAGCCCACCCCGGCGAGGCGTCGCTGTTGCCGTGGTCACCGGCGGTTAGCCGCCGGCCGGTTAGGCTTAAATCACCTCTTATTCCCCCCTGGGGTCTATGACAGTGGGACCCCCAGCCCTATTGACCCCTCTGTTAAGTTAACAGAGAGGGGATTAACCCCTGTGACACTTACAGGTGGGCCCCTGATGTCAGCCCCCCCTGTGACATCACCCCCCACATCAGCATGACGCAATAAACATTTTCCAGAGAATTAAAAGAATTACAGAAATTCCAGAAATTACTTTAAACTTTAGAAATTCATAGAAAATTCATATTAACTTCAAATTAGACAAATAATATATGAAAAATGATCAGCAGAAAATTCTCTATCCAAATATGCAACTTTCAACCATGTTTGAGTTGATTTTAAAATAGGACCAGTAGCTTTTGCTATTTGGATTAAATGGAATTAATTCAAATTTAATTCAAATGCAATTCAAATTTTAACCATTACAATGCAAACATGATCACCTGAACTTCATAAGCATATCAGACACATGATCACATGGTTTCAAATGATCAAACAATTTCAAATGCAATTTGGTTAAATTGAAATTCATATTTGGAGTTTGAATTTGCATTTCAAATGCAATACACTTCATTTAAATCAAATGTACCACAAACCAACGCCATTCACATCATGGACAACATAATCATGTTCTTGTGCATTCTATTACAATGTTGCCCCCCCTTTGTTGATTGATTGTTCCGGTGACAGACGATCCGAGATGGTGATCACCCCCGAAGGAGAAGGCCACCGTTAAGAACCGTGTATCGTCAGCAAGGCAAGCAAACCCCATTGATCATGTCTATAAAATCCCAATTCCCTCTCAGTCTCGCTTATGCATGTTTAGGAGATCACTTTGTATCGATTCTACCGCATAGTTGAACCCATATCCGATGCATGACCTATCATCTTGTGTCAGATCCCTCTATTAGGTATGTGCTAGGGTTAGTTAGTGCATTTGCATCATGTCAAAATTTCAAAAGAAATCATGGAAATCAAATTCAAAATCAAAATGGGAGAAGGAACACCCCCCAGATGAATTAATTCAAAAGGCCAGATAATTTTTTTTTCCAAAAAATCATGTTAGAGTTTTGAAAAGTCTTATAAATGAGTGTGATCACATATCAAGTGATGTGGGACCCACCCCATGCTCATAGATTTTTCAAATATTCAAACAGTACCTTGGAATTAAAGAAATACCCCTTTTTGATTTAAAATTCAAATCATTTGAATTTTAAAAATGTTGAAAGTTTATGAGTGGCTAGTCTATGTTATTATGAGGCCACATAAAAGTTTTCAGCATTTAATAAAATGGTTTGGTATTTTTATTAGAGCCAAAACAAATTACAGAAAAAGAAAGGAAAGATTAAACAGAGAGAAAAGAGAAAAGGCTTACCTCTCGCCTGGGCGAGGCCCAACTACCTTGGCCCAGTCCAGCCCGCTGGACCCCTCCCTTGTCTTCTACCTCCCCGCGCCCCTAAGGTGCTCGGTGGAAGGCCACCGACGCCACCGACGACGCCTCGCGGCTTCCCGAGCCTCCCCCTCCTCTGGCTCTCTCTCCACCCCTCCCTAGTCCGCAACGCCCGAGCGCTGCCGCGGAGCGCGACGCCATTTCCACGCGGCCAACGACGGCAGGAAGCTGCACCTCCTTGTCCCTCGTCTTCACCGTGGTCGTCTTCGTCTCGGAGCGCAAGGAATCGGACCCTTAAGCCTCGAGCACGCCGTCCCCTTCATCTTCTTCATCGCCGGAGCCGCCGTGAACTTCCTTCAATTCCGGCCAACCCCGAGCTCCTCCGACTTCGCCACCGCTTCAGTTGGATTCACGGTGAGCTCCCAGTTCGCTAGAACTATACCGTGGTCTCCCTCTCGCTCTCTGTCGTCTTTCGCCATGAACACCAAAGTGCAGCGCCGCCATGGATGAGCCCGAGGTCACCCTTGTGCCCCTTCGACTCAGCCAGCGCGCGCGTTTGGCTCCTGAGCATGCTAGCTTTCGAACGCAAGCGATTTCAGCCCGAGTCTTGCACGGTAGCGTCAACTGCGACTTCGCCGTGGTTCTGCTGCCGCCGGAGTCGTCGCCGTCGTCGATACAGAGCTCCCCGTGGACCCCCAATGCCTCCAGAAGACGCGGACGACCTCCAGGAGCAAGCCGGTGCCCTCCGTTTCCCCTCCCGTGGACGGAATCGAGTTCCCGTGCAGCGCCGCCGCGGTCCAGTCGCCGGCGTCAAGCCGCCGGCGAGTCAGCTCTTAATCCCCCCGGTTAATCACCTAATTAGTGACCCCTGGGTCACTGACCAGTGGGCCTAGTGGCTTAATTAAGCCACTGGATTAATTTAACCCACGGGTTAAGTTAACCCAGCCACTGACAGGGTGGACCCACATGTCAGCCCCCCCTAACGCCAGCTTGACGTCAGCCTGACGCAGTAAATCATTTAAATGAATTTCCAGAGATTATTTGAATTAAAAGAATTCCAGAAAATCCAGAAAATACCCCAAACTTTGGAAATTCATAGAAAATTCATATTAACTCCAAATTGGACAAATAATATATGAAAAATGATCAGGAGAAAATTATCTTTCCAAATATGCAAATTTCAACTCTGTTTGAGTTGAATTTAAAATGTGATCAGTAGCATTTGCTATTTGATTTAAATGGAATTAAATCAAATTCAAATCAAATAATTTTGCAACTTGAACCATGGCAACATGCTACAATTCAACCACACATCAGAGGCATATCATACACATTTGAAGTTGATTCAAAATGATCAAACTATGTCACATTCAACTTGGCTAAGTTAAATTCAAATGTGGAGTTTGAATTTGCATTTCAAATGCAATATACTCCACTTAAATGGAATTGCCTCACACATCAAAACTTATACTTCAAGTTTCAACATTCATTCATGTGCTTGAGCATTGCATTCATATTGATTGCTACTTCGTGCTTTGTTTGTCGAGTAGAGGTGGAACCGGAGCAGGAGGCTACCCCCTTCGCTGAAGATCCAGAACCCGAACCTCGTCAGCAAGGCAAGCAAACCCCCATTGATCATGTCGATAAAATCCCACTTCCCTCTCATGTCTCGCTTATGCATTGTTTAGGATGATCACCATGCTTCGTTTCTACCGTATAGATGAACCCATTCCTTTGCATGACCTATCTTTTTTCACAGTAGTAAGCAAACCACAATCCTAGCAACTGTAGGAGTTGTTTGATATCATGTAACCCCTGCAATGTTACTGCTTATTGCATGCTTAGTATGATACCATGTTGTTACTGTGATGTGAGTCGGGATGGTAGTGATCATGTTGATGATGGTAGAAAAGTGTTGGTGAATCGAACCTAATACAAGGTGAATGATGAGAGGCTGTGTAGGAGTACACAGTGGGTTGTCTCGTTGAACACCGCCCTAGTACGAGTTCTTGTGTGGTGATCCAAGATGAAGAGTACAACCACACATTGGGCTCACTGACCCCTCTCAACTTACTAACTCATCCCTTTCGATGTCCAGATGTCGCAGTAGTTCGGAGTTCTGGTAGGCTTGTGGCCTGGATGCCAAGTGAGAGAACGGCTCACCCGAGACCGGCTTATGCACCACGCACACATCGCTTGGGTCCACTTCGGTAAACCGGTCGGGTTCACGATAGTGGTAGCCAACCCAAGCAGGCGACTTTCTCGGACTAGATAGGCTATGAGGTAACAGTTGTGGTGAGCATCCTCGCTGGCACCCCTTGAATGGTGTCGAGATCAAAGGCGGTAAATGATGGTCATGTGTGTGTAGCGGTACACCCTTGCAAGGTTAACAAAACTATTCGAATAGCCGCGTCCACGGTTATGGACTGCTTGGAAAGCTTAGCTTGATTATTAGATAACTTGAACCGGATACTTCTAAAACACACCAAGATAAGTGTGAGTGCTATGGCGTGCTTTCTCGTGGGGAAATCGAGGAAGGCACCATAGTGGTGTATTGGTTGGAGAAAGTAGTGGACTCGTGTACGCTTCTTACCTCAAAGTCTGGTACTCGTAGTTCAGGATTAGCCAAGTCAAAGCTGGCATTTCTGCAAGTGAAACCCCACCTCCCTTTACCTTGATACATGTGCATGAGTAGTATAGTTCCTATGTAAGTCTTGCTGAGTACGCCTTTGTACTCACGTTTGCTTAATCTATGTTTTAGATGACGCCACTGACCCCGAAGGTGGCTTCTTCATCGAGCTGGACGACTGAAGTTAAGCTAGTCTAGTCCCAGTCAGCAGACTGGTTCCCTCGTGGAGGGCTTTGTGTTTAAATAAGGCTTCTTAAGCCATTTGTTAAACTTGTCTGTACTCAGACATAATTTGCTTCCGTTCTGTGTTGTAATGTTGGATCACATGTATGTGATCTCTGTGTGTACTCTATAAGAGTTATAAATAAAATGTACACTTTGTAGAGAATTGCAATGGTACCTACTGTTCATACAAGGCATGTGTGCTGCGTGTATGTTTATAACATGCATGTCTTTGTATGGGTTTTCGAGACCTTTGTTGTGTTCTGGCTGGCGGTCTTTCATACACCAAGTGGCCCTTAGATGTGCGCAGCTTGGGGCATCGCGATGCGATTGCTCGAGACTCCGTCTCGTGCACACTTTGTGGTATGATTGAGCCCGCCCTAGACCCCGACTAAGTGATCGGGCTGGAGTAAGTCTATGTAACAGTTTTGAGATAGTCGATAGTATGGTTGAGGCGACTTGTCTTTGAATATGGGAGTTCACCACCCATATCTTTAGACTTGTGTGCGGACGATGAGGACCCATCACAGTTGATCATCCGGCCTGGATGGGATGCCCCTCACGTACGATGCTTTCCGAGAATGTTCAGTGCTTGGCCTTGTCTGCTTAGACAAGTGGGTGCGGTTCTCGGCTCTCCATATGACTATGTCTTAACTGTACTTGCATACGCTAACCCCGGGTCCCGACAGACTTGGTATCAGAGCAGGACTGACTGTAGGACTAGTAGCCTTGGCCGAAGTTAAGTCTAGCTTGCTATAGTTATATAGTTACTCTGGGTATATAAGGGAACAACGTAAGGCTTCTTTTTTCTCCTTACCCCCTTCGTTCTGAGTTCTGGGTCACCCTTATCTTATTCTACGGGAAGATAGGACTAGGCTCTCCTCTGTCTGATTAGCACATCTCATTGTTTGCTTCCTTATAGCCGTAGGAAAGTTGTGTCAGGTTTTCCTAGCATTGTTATAATGCTGATTTCTTACATCGTATTATGTAAGTGCTATTTTTCATGATTGACAGAAATGTCATTTCTTACAATTACAGCCGTTATGCTGTCCGAGTCATTCCAGGTTTATCTCATAATCTGATGCATTTGCAAACTCCTTTCTGTTTCAGATGGCAGATCTCCCCCCTCGGCAGATTGTTCGTTTGACCAGGTGCCTCGGTGTGCGTGGCCATCCCGCCACGTTGATCGAGATGATGTCCTATGTGGGATATCGATGGTACCCTGAGTACACCATCGAGGAGCAGTTCCACGACTTCAACCAGACGCAGTTCCACTGCATCGTCCGGATCTATCCGCACCACGTTGGAGTCACCCAGCCTATCCACTTTGGACATGGCATAGGCGTTACCGAGAACATGGCTGTGCAGGATGCTGCATATTCATGTATTACACTGCTGAGAGAGGAGCACACCATGCTGAGAGAGACCTCATTCCGCTATATCCCTGCTGCACTTCCAGGAGAAGAGGGATATTACACCGGACTCTACTCAGATCACTCTGCAGAGGATCCAGCACTCCAGGTGACTGCTAGGTTTGCTAGTGACAGAGATCGTGATGCACGCGCTCTCCGTTTTGAGCTCCACGCCACCCGTGTTCGTCTGTACCGAGCACTAACTCTCTTGGCACCCTTTGTGAGCGTGGGATCAGTTGAGTATGATGCGATCTATCCAGTGAGGACTCAGATGCCATCTCGAGTTGCTTGGCCCGTGATTGGAGGAATTTTTCCACCCGTGGTCCTTTGCTTCCACCCTACACTGGACCTAGGCCCCATCCTTGCCCAAATGGATATCAGGGTCCACAAGCCTCCGTGTTTTCCGATGGTCACCTCCAGCTACCGGGATATGCGGGTAACTTTTACGAGGACTACTATGGAGATGGAGATGAGTGAGACCGCCTGTGGTCTTACTTAGTGATGATGTAGTAGTATCTTAGTATATTGTAAGCAAGGTGTCTAAGTTCCAGAGGCTTAGATAAATAATGTATAGGAAGTCAGAGTGCCTCTGAAGGATGTATCATCTTCATCACGTTTGTATTAGCTTAGTGCTTGTACTAAAACGATGTATGGTTTGTATGACAGCTTGTGAATATATGGCTTGTATGCTTTTATCACCATGTTGTCAAGATGATTACTTCCTTTGCTCTGTAATCCTTCCAGTACTTCAATACCTTGTTTAGACTCTTCAACTCAACTCTGTTTGACTTTGGTTTTTCACTTCAGGATGTCTCAAGGAACTCGTGGCCAGGTTGGTCGTAACCAAGGTCGTGGGAACAACCAGGAGGAAGACAACCTTCCACCCCACCCACGATGGCACAAGTTCTGATGGAAGTCGAGAGGAACCGCCGTGACTCTCACCACCTGCTGGAAGTCATCGCACGCAACACTACTCAGCAGCGCAATGAGTTGGTGTCCCTGAACGACTTCATCCGACTTCATCCCCCAGTTTTTAGTTACTCCACCGAGCCCCTTGACGCCGATGACTGGCTCCGCAGCATCGAGAGGAAGCTCCAAGCCGGCCATGTTGCAGATGGCGACAAGGTCAGCTATGCCACCTATCACCTTGAAGGTGCAGCTAGCTCTTGGTGGGAGAATTTTCTGAATATGCGCCCCGTTGGACCACCTGCATCTTGGGAGGAGTTCTACACGTCCTTCCGCGAGCACCACATTCCCAAAGGTCTCATGGACCGCAAGCGTGAGGAGTTCTGTAACCTTACTCAAGGCAGAAGGACTGTGGACGAGTTTAGTCATGAGTTCAACCGACTTGCTCGTTATGCAACTGAAGAAGTCTCCACCGACTCCAAGAAACAAGAGAGGTTCCGTCGTGGCCTCAACAGTGGACTCCGTCGCGAGCTCAACCTTCATGACTTTGCCACATTCCAGGTCCTTGTCAACAAGGCCATCAAAGCAGAGCACATGAACACCCCCAACGACTTTCGCAAACACCCCAGAGAGGACAGTTCATCCAGTTCTGGCTCCCAGAAGCGCAAGATCTGGATCCCAAATAGCATGTTCCGCCAGAACAACCCCCCGAGGCCATCCTATGTGGCGCCTCGTCCACCCACCCAGTTCCACCCAGCTCCACCAAACAACCCAGCTCCACGAACTGTTTTTGGAGCTTGTTACAAGTGTGGTCAGGCAGGCCACTACTCTCGCGAGTGTCCCCAGAACCAGCTCCAACACCAGAACGCTCCACGCCGTGCCGGAGGCAACAACAACAACAACAACAATGGTCGTGGCAAGCAACCCCAGAAGGTCTTCACCGCCAAACCCGCTCCTCCCGCCACTCGTGGACGTGTGAACCAGATTGCCGCCGAAGAGACTGACGACACCACTGACGTCATTCTTGGTACGCTCCCAGTCAATTTTGTTCCTACTTCCGTTCTTTTCGACCCAGGAGCATCTCATTCATTCATGTCGGAAAGTTATGCACTTCGTCATGAGTTACCTTTTGTTGAGTTGTCCACCCCAATGATTATTCAAACTCCAGGGTCAAGATGGCAAACTAATAGAGTGAGCCATGGTAATCAAATTGCAATTGAGGGTTTAGTATTCCTTGCTTCACTCATAGCCCTCAAGTCTTCAGACATTGATGTTATCCTTGGCATGGATTGGCTATCATGACAAAATGCCTACCTGGATTGCAAGGGTAAATCCGTGAGACTCACCCACCCTTCAGGCACAACCGTTAACTATACCTCACCCAGAACAAGAACCCAAGTGCATTCCTTGAATGTAATTCCCCTTCCCGAACTTGAAGATATTCCGGTGGTTCGTGACTTCCCGGATGTCTTTCCTGAAGAGCTGCCGGGCATGCCACCCGACAGATGTGTAGAATTTATAGTGGATCTTGTTCCAGGAACCGCACCAATTTCCAAACGCCCATATAAAATGGCCCCACATGAGTTAGCTGAGCTAAAAACCCAACTTGATGCTTCGTTGGCAAAAGGCTTCATCCGCCCTAGCTCATCGCCATGGGGTTGCCCCGTTCTGTTCGTAAAGAAGAAAGATGGAACAGAAAGGATGTGCGTAGACTATCGCCCGCTAAATTTAGCGACGATAAAGAACAAATACCCACTTCCCAGGATCAATGATCTTTATGATCAGCTTGCAGGATCCTCCGTCTTCTCCAAGATGGATTTGAGATTAGGTTATCATCAGATCAGAATCCGAAACGAGGACATTCCCAAAACGGCTTTTACTACTCGTTATGGTCTTTACGAGTACACCTTCATGTCCTTTGGTTTAACCAATGCCCCCGGCACATTCTCACGCTTGATGAATTCGATCTTCATGGAGTACCTAGATAAATTTGTTGTGGTTTATCTTGATGATATTCTCATCTACTCGAAGAACGAAGGAGATCATGCCGAACACTTAAGGCTGGTATTGATGAAGCTTAGAGAGCATCGCCTGTACGCTAAATTCTCCAAGTGTGAATTCTGGCTACCAGAAGTGACCTACTTAGGCCACGTGATTTCTGCAAAAGGCATTGCTGTGAATCCCGAGAGAGTTTAGGCCGTCCTTGACTGGACTCCACCTGAATCGGTTAAGCAAGTTAGAAGTTTTCTTGGCCTAGCCAGCTATTGCCGTCGCTTCGTCGAGAACTTTTCTAAAGTTGCAAAGCCTCTAACTGAACTCCTCAAGAAAGATAAGAAATTCTTATGGACTCCCAAGTGCGAGGAAAGCTTTCAAGAGCTAAAAAGGAGATTGACTTCTGCACCCGTACTTGCACCTCCAGACACCAAAAAGGATTTCGAGATCTATTGTGACGCATCACGGCAAGGGTTAGGATGCATACTTCTGCAAGATCGACATGTGGTAGCTTATGCTTCACGCCAGTTGCGGCCACATGAAGAGAACTATCCTACCCATGACCTTGAACTCGCTCCCGTAGTTCATGCTCTAACAACTTGGCGACATTACCTCCTTGGTAATCGTTGTGAGATTTATTCCGACCACCAAAGCCTCAAATATATTTTCACCCAGCCAGATCTTAATCTCAGGCAAAGACGCTGGATTGAGTTGATAAAAGATTACGACGTAGGAATTTCTTACACCCCAGGCAAGGCCAATGTCATGGCTGATGCACTAAGTCGTAAGTCGTACTGTAACAACCTCATGTTACAGCAGTATCAACCACTTCTTCATGAGGACTTTCGCAAGCTCAACCTTGAGATTGTTCCTCATGGCTATCTTTCAACCTTGGTGGCGAAACCAACTCTTGAGGATCAAATCATAGTTGCCCAAAGGCGTGCACGAGGTGTTCGCCGGATCAAGGAGAACATTGCTAGCGGAGTTGCTAAATGTTTCTCCACAGATAGCAAAGGAACGGTATTCTTTGAAAATCGTTTGGTAGTACCTAAGAATAAGGAACTAAGGCAACTCATCCTCAAAGAAGCCCATGACACACCCCTCTCAATTCATCCCGGTAGCACAAAAATGTACCGAGATCTACGCCAGAGATTTTGGTGGACTAGGATGAAGAGAGACATTGCTCAATTTGTTGCCGAATGTGATGTTTGTCGTCGCATTAAGGCAGAACATCAAAGACCTGCTGGTACACTTCAACCTTTGTCTATTCCCGAGTGGAAATGGGACAAAGTCGGGATGGATTTCATCACCGGCTTTCCAAGAACCTAGAAAGGAAACAATGCCATCTTCGTTGTCATAGATAGGCTTTCCAAAGTTGCTCACTTCCTTCCGGTTCGCGAGTCTATAACTGCTAGCCCGTTAGCAGACTTGTACATATCCAGAATTGTATCACTTCATGGTGTTCCTTTGGAAATCAATTCTGATCGCGGTAGCCTTTTTACCTCTAGATTTTGGGGAAGCTTTCAGAATGCTATGGGAACTCATCTCTCCTTTAGTACAGCTTTTCATCCTCAGTCTAGCGGTCAAGTCGAAAGGGTTAACCAAATTCTTGAAGACATGCTCAGAGCTTGTGTTATCTCATTCGGAAAGAATTGGGAGAATTCTCTTCCATTTGCCGAATTTGCTTATAACAATAGTTTTCAATCTAGTCTGAACATGGCTCCTTTTGAACTCCTTTATGGACGACGATGTCGAACACCACTAAACTGGTCTGAAACCGGTGAAAGACAATTCTTTGGACCAGATATGATCAAGGAAGCAGAAGAGCAAGTTCGCATTGTTCGTGATCAATTGAAAGCAGCCCAGTCTCGTCAGAAAAGCTACTATGATCGTCATCATAGGCAAGAGAGCTACAATCTGGATGAGAAGGCTTACCTTCGGGTTACTCCTCTGAAGGGAACCCAATGTTTCGGTATCAAAGGCAAATTGGCCCCACGTTACATCGGACCTTTCCGCATTATTGCTAAACATGGAGAAGTTGCCTACCAACTTCAACTACCTCCGCACCTCTCCCGAGTACATGATGTATTCCATGTGTCCCAACTCAGGCGTTGCTTCAAGGACCCCATCCGCGAAGTCGACCATGAAACGCTTGATCTCCAAGATGACCTTTCTTATCGAGAATACCCCGTTCGTATTCTTGATTCCGCAGAGCGTGTCACTCGTCGTCAGAAGATTAGGTTTCTGAAAGTGCAATGGACACACCACTCTGAAAGAGAAGCCACGTGGGAAAGAGAAGACCGTCTCCTTACCGAGTACCCCTCCTTCCTCCCGCAGACTTCTGAATCTCGGGACGAGATTCTTTTGAGTGGGGGCGAGTTGTCAGATCCCTCTGTTAGGTATGTGCTAGGGTTAGTTAGTGCCTTTGCATCATGTCAAAATTTCAAAAGAAATCATGGAAATCAAATTCAAAATCAAAATGGGAGAAGGAACACCCCCCCAGATGAATTAATTCAAAAGGCCAGATAAAAATCTTTTCCAAAAATTCATGTTAGAGTTTTGAAAAGTCTTATAAATGAGTGTGATCACATATCAACTTATGTGGGACCCACCCCATGCTCATAGATTTTTCAAATATTCAAACAGTACCTTGGAATTAAAGAAATACCCCTATTTGATTTAAAATTCAAATCTTTTGAATTTGAAAAATGTTGAAAGTTTATGAGTGGCTAGTCTATATTATTAGGAGGCCACATAAAAGTTTTCAGCATTTAAGAAAATGATTTGGTATTTTTACCAAAGTCAAAACAAATATACAGAAAAACAGAAAGGAAAGATTAAACAGAAAAAGGAAAAAGACTTACCTGGCGCCTAGGCGAAGTCGGCCCACCCAGCCCAGCCGGCCCAAAGGGGCACGGGGGTCTTCTTCCCCGCCCCGCGCCTCCAAGCTGCTCGGTGGAATGCCACCGAGCTAGCTGGGCACGTCGCCACCTCTTCCGACGACACCTGCCCCTCCCGCGCCTTCTAGCGACGCCACGGAGACGCTGGAGACGCCGTGAGCCCATTCCCCCCCCTCCAGAGCTTCCTCCTCCTCCTCCCGTGCTCGTTTCCATCGCCACCCGAGAGCGCCGCCGCTCGCCGTCGCAAGAACTCGTGGCCATCGACGTCGAGGAGTCAAGCCAACGTGTCCAAGCTCTTCATCGTCGTCGTCCTCGTCGAACTGCAGCAGGAATCGAGCCCGGAGCCCTCGAAGTCACCGGATTCTTCCTCGAGCTTCCGCCGGCCGCCGTGGAAGACTTCGTCAATTCCGTCGCCGTTGAGCCACCCCAGCCTTCGCCACCACCTCTGCTGAGTTCCTGGTGAGCTCCCGGCCGGAACCCCTCTCTTCTTCCCCTGGATTACTCCCTCTAGCCTGATCCGCCATGGAAGCCGAGCACGGTTGCCGCCGAGGTTGACCATGCGCTCGCTCCCGTGCGCTTCCGTCCTCGCCAGTGCGTCCGTAGTACTCCTGGAGTCCACAGCAACCCAACGCGACCATGCCTGCTTCTCCCCGTGGCCGTTTTGCAAGTTCTACTCCAAGCCGTGGCTCCGGCCGCCGCCAAGGTCGAAGCAGTCGTCGTCTGTGACCTCCCCGGCGACGTGCAAATGGTGCTTTCGAAGCGGCTCATCACGGGCTTTCGAACGGTGGTCTCAGCGCAGAGAATGGAGGCCAGGAAAGGAAGAACGCGCAGCGCCGCCGCGGTCCAGTCGCCGGCGTTTAGCCGCCGGCGAGTCAGCTCTAAACCCCCCCCCCGGTTAATCATCTAATTAGTGACCCCTGGGTCACTGACCAGTGGGCCCAGTGGCTTAATTAAGCCACTGGATTAATTTAACCCACGGGTTAAGTTAACCCAGCCGCTGACAGGGTGGACCCACATGTCAGCCCCCCCCTGACGCCAGCTTGACGTCAGCCTGACGCAGTAAATCATTTAAATGAATTTCCAGAGATTATTTGAATTAAAAGAATTCCAGAAATTCCAGAAAATACCCAAACTTTGGAAATTCATAGAAAATTCATATTAACTCCAAATTGGACAAATAATATATGAAAAATGATCAGGAGAAAATTATCTTTCCAAATATGCAACTTTCAACTATGTTTGAGTTGAATTTAAAATGTGATCAGTAGCATTTGCTATTTGATTTAAATGGAATTAAATCAAATTCAAATCAAATAATTTTGCAACTTGAACCATGGCAACATGCTACAATTCAATCACACATCAGAGGCATATCTTATACATTTGAAGATAATTCAAAATGATCAAACTATGTCACATCCAACTTGGTTAATTTGAATTCAAATGTGGATTTTGAATTTGCATTTTAAATGCAATATACTCCACTTAAATGGAATTGCCTCACACACATCAAAACTCCGGACTCCGTCGCGAGCTCAACCTTCATGACTTTGCCACATTTCAGGTCCTTGTCAACAAGGCCATCAAGGCAGAGGACATGAACACCCCCAACGACTTTCGCAAACACCCCAGAGAGGACAGTTCATCCAGTTCTGGCTCCCAGAAGCGCAAGATCTAGATCCCAAATAGCATGTTCCGCCAGAACAACCCCCCGAGGCCATCCTATGTGGCGCCTCGTCCACCCACCCAGTTCCACCCAGCTCCACCAAACCACCCAGCTCCACGCACTGTTTTCGGAGCCTGTTACAAGTGTGGTCAGGCAGGCCACTATTCTCGAGAGTGTCCCCAGAACCAGCTCCAACACCAGAATGCTCCACCACGTGCCGGAGGCAACAACAACAACAACAATGGCCGTGGCAAGCCACCCCAGAAGGTCTACACCGCCAAACCCGCTCCTTCCGCCACTCGTGGACGTCTGAACCAGATTGCTGCCGAAGAGACTGACGACACCACTGACGTCATTCTTGGTACGCTCCCAGTCAATTTTGTTCCTACTTCTGCTCTTTTCGACCCAGGAGCATCTCATTCATTCATGTCGGAAAGTTATGCACTTCGTCATGACTTACCCTTTGTTGAATTGTCCACCCCGATGATTATTCAGACTCCAGGGTCAAGATGGCAAACTAATAGAGTAAGCCATGGTAATCAAATTGCAATTGAGGGTTTAGTATTCCTTGCTTCACTCATAGCCCTCAAGTCTTCAGACATTGATGTCATCCTTGGCATGGATTGGCTATCAAGACAGAATGCCTACCTGGATTGCAGAAGCAAATCCGTGAAACTCACCCACCCTTCAGGCACAACAGTCAACTATACCTCACCCAGAACAAGAACCCAAGTGCATTCCTTGAATGTACTTCCCCTTCCCGAACTTGAAGATATTCCGGTGGTTCGTGACTTCCCGGATGTCTTTCCTGAAGAGCTGCCGGGCATGCCACCCGACAGATGTGTAGAATTTATAGTGGATCTTGTTCCAGGAACCGCACCAATTTCCAAACGCCCATATAAAATGGCCCCACATGAGTTAGCTGAGCTAAAAACCCAACTTGATGCTTCGTTGGCAAAAGGCTTCATCCGCCCTAGCTCATCGCCATGGGGTTGCCCCGTTCTGTTCGTAAAGAAGAAAGATGGAACAGAAAGGATGTGCGTAGACTATCGCCCGCTAAATTTAGCAACGATAAAGAACAAATACCCACTGCCCAGGATCAATGATCTTTATGATCAACTTGCAGGATCCTCCGTCTTCTCCAAGATGGATTTGAGATTAGGTTATCATCAGATCAGAATCCGAAACGAGGACATTCCCAAAACGGCTTTTAGTACTCGTTATGGTCTTTACGAGTACACCGTCATGTCCTTTGGTTTAACCAATGCCCCCGCCACATTCTCACGCTTGATGAATTCGATCTTCATGGAGTACCTAGATAAATTTGTTGTGGTTTATCTTGATGATATTCTCATCTACTCGAAGAACGAAGAAGATCATGCCGAACACTTAAGGCTTGTATTGATGAAGCTTAGAGAGCATCGCTTGTACGCTAAATTCTCCAAGTGTGAATTCTGGCTACCAGAAGTGACCTACTTAGGCCACGTGATTTCTGCAAAAGGCATTGCTGTGAATCCCGAGAGAGTTCAGGCCGTCCTTGACTGGACTCCACCTGAATCGGTTAAGCAAGTTAGGAGTTTTCTTGGCCTAGCCAGCTATTGTCGTCGCTTCGTCGAGAACTTTTCTAAAGTTGCAAAGCCTCTAACTGAACTCCTCAAGAAAGATAAGAAATTCTTATGGACTCCCAAGTGCGAGGAAAGCTTTCAAGAGCTAAAAAGAAGATTGACTTCTGCACCCGTGCTTGCACCTCCAGACACCAAAAGAGATTTCGAGATCTATTGTGATGCCTCACGGCAAGGGTTAGGATGCATACTTCTGCAAGATCGACATGTGGTAGCTTATGCTTCACGCCAGTTGCGGCCACATGAAGAAAATTATCCTACCCATGACCTTGAACTCGCTGCCGTAGTTCATGCCCTAACAACTTGGCGACATTACCTCCTTGGTAATCGTTGTGAGATTTATTCTGACCACCAAAGCCTCAAATATATTTTCACCCAGCCAGATCTTAATCTCAGGCAAAGACGCTGGATTGAGTTGATAAAAGATTACGACGTAGGAATTTCTTACACCCCAGGCAAGGCCAATGTCATGGCTGACGCACTAAGTCGTAAGTCGTACTGTAACAACCTCATGTTACAACAGTATCAACCACTTCTTCATGAGGACTTTCGCAAGCTCAACCTTGAAATTGTTCCTCATGGCTATCTTTCTACCTTGGTGGCGAAACCAACTCTTGAGGATCAAATCATAGTTGCCCAAAGGCGTGCACGAGGTGTTCGCCGGATCAAGGAGAACATTGCTAGCGGAGTTGCTAAATGTTTCTCCACAGATAGCAAGGGAACGGTTTTCTTTGGAAATCGTTTGGTAGTACCTAAGAATAAGGAACTAAGGCAACTCATCCTCAAAGAAGCCCATGACACACCCCTCTCAATTCATCCCGGTAGCACAAAAATGTACCGAGATCTACGCCAGAGATTTTGGTGGACTAGGATGATGAGAGACATTGCTCAATTTGTTGCCGAATGTGATGTTTGTCGTCGCATTAAGGCAGAACATCAAAGACCTGCTGGTACACTTCAACCTTTGTCTATTCCCGAGTGGAAATGGGACAAAGTCGGTATGGATTTCATCACCGGCTTTCCAAGAACCTAGAAAGGAAACAATGCCATCTTCGTTGTCATAGATAGGCTTTCCAAAGTTGCTCACTTCCTTCCGGTTCGCGAGTCTATAACTGCTAGCCAGTTAGCGGACTTGTACGTCTCTAGAATTGTATCCCTTCATGGTGTTCCTTTGGAAATCAATTCTGATCGCGGTAGCCTTTTTACCTCTAGATTTTTGGGAAGCTTTCAGAATGCTATGGGAACTCATCTCTCCTTTAGTACAGCTTTTCATCCTCAGTCTAGCGGTCAAGTCGAAAGGGTTAACCAAATTCTCGAAGACATGCTCAGAGCTTGTGTTATCTCATTCGGAAAGAATTGGGAGAATTCTCTTCCATTTGCCGAATTTGCTTATAACAATAGTTTTCAATCTAGTCTGAACATGGCTCCTTTTGAACTCCTTTATGGACGACGATGTCGAACACCACTAAACTGGTCTGAAACCGGTGAAAGACAATTCTTTGGACCGGATATGATCAAGGAAGCAGAAGAGCAAGTTCGCATTGTTCGTGATCAATTGAAAGCAGCCCAGTCTCGTCAGAAAAGCTACTATGATCGTCATCATAGGCAAGAGAGCTACCATCTGGATGAGAATGCTTACCTTCGGGTTACTCCTCTGAAGGGAACCCAACGTTTCGGTATCAAAGGCAAGTTGGCCCCACGTTACATCGGACCTTTCCGCATTATTGCTAAACGTGGAGAAGTTGCCTACCAACTTGAACTACCTCCACACCTCTCCCGAGTACACGATGTATTCCATGTGTCCCAACTCAGGCGTTGCTTCAAGGACCCCATCCGCGAAGTCGACTATGAAACGCTTGCTCTCCAAGATGACCTTTCTTATCGAGAATACCCCGTTCGTATTCTTGATTCCGCAGAGCGTGTCACTCGTCGTCAGAAGATTAGGTTTCTGAAAGTGCAATGGTCACACCACTCTGAAAGAGAATCCACGTGGGAAAGAGAAGACCGTCTCCTTACCGAGTACCCCTCCTTCCTCCCGCAGACTTCTGAATCTCGGGACGAGATTCTTTTGAGTGGGGGCGAGTTGTCAGATCCCTCTGTTAGGTATGTGCTAGGGTTAGTTAGTGCCTTTGCATCATGTCAAAATTTCAAAAGAAATCATGGAAATCAAATTCAAAATCAAAATGGGAGAAGGAACACCCCCCAGATGAATTAATTCAAAAGGCCAGATAATTTTTTTTCCAAAAATTCATGTTAGAGTTTTGAAAAGTCTTATAAATGAGTGTGATCACATATCAAGTGATGTGGGACCCACCCCATGCTCATAGATTTTTCAAATATTCAAACAGTACATTGGAATTAAAGAAATACCCCTTTTTGATTTAAAATTCAAATCATTTGAATTTTAAAAATGTTGAAAGTTTATGAGTGGCTAGTCTATGTTATTATGAGGCCACATAAAAGTTTTCAGCATTTAATAAAATGGTTTGGTATTTTTATCAGAGCCAAAACAAATTACAGAAAAAGAAAGGAAAGATTAAACAGAGAGAAAAGAGAAAAGGCTTACCTCTCGCCTGGGCGAGGCCCAACTACCTTGGCCCAGTGCAGCCCGATGGACCCCTCCCTTGTCTTCTACCTCCCCGCGCCCCTAAGGTGCTCGGTGGAAGGCCACCGACGCCACCGACGACGCCACCGCGACGCCTCGCGGCTTCCCGAGCCTCCCCCTCCTCCTAAGCGTGCCACGGAGCTTCCCACGACGCCCCCGTTCCTTTTCCCCTCCTCTGGCTCTCTCTCCACCCCTCCCTCGTCGGAAGTCCGCAACGCCCGAGCGCTGCCGCGGAGCGCGACGCCATTTCCACGCGGCCAACGACGGCAGGAAGCTGCACCTCCTTGTCCCTCGTCTTCACCGTGGTCGTCTTCGTCTCGGAGCGCAAGGAATCGGACCCTTAAGCCTCGAGCACGCCGTCCCCTTCATCTTCTTCATCGCCGGAGCCGCCGTGAACTTCCTTCAATTCCGGCCAACCCCGAGCTCCTCCGACTTCAACACCGCTTCAGTTGGATTCACGGTGAGCTCCCAGTTCGCTAGAACTATACCGTGGTCTCCCTCTCGCTCTCTGTCGTCTTTCGCCATGAACACCGAAGTGCAGTGCCGCCATGGATGAGCCCGAGGTCACCCTTGTGCCCCTTCGACTCAGCCAGCGCGCGCGTTTGGCTCCTGAGCATGCTAGCTTTCGAACGCAAGCGATTTCAGCCCGAGTCTTGCACGGTAGCGTCAACTGCGACTTCGCCGTGGTTCTGCTGCCGCCGGAGTCGTCGCCGTCGTCGATACAGAGCTCCCCGTGGACCCCCAATGCCTCCAGAAGACGCGGACGACCTCCAGGAGCAAGCCGGTGCCCTCCGTTTCCCCTCCCGTGGACGGAATCGAGTTCCCGTGCAGCGCCGCCGCGGACCAGTCGCCGGCGTCAAGCCGCCGGCGAGTCAGCTCTTAATCCCCCCGGTTAATCACCTAATTAGTGACCCCTGGGTCACTGACCAGTGGGCCCAGTGGCTTAATTAAGCCACTGGATTAATTTAACCCACGGGTTAAGTTAACCCAGCCACTGACAGGGTGGACCCACATGTCAGCCCCCCCCTGACGCCAGCTTGACGTCAGCCTGACGCAGTAAATCATTTAAATGAATTTCCAGAGATTATTTGAATTAAAAGAATTCCAGAAAATCCAGAAAATACCCCAAACTTTGGAAATTCATAGAAAATTCATATTAACTGCAAATTGGACAAATAATATATGAAAAATGATCAGTAGAAAATTATCTTTCCAAATATGCAACTTTCAACTCTGTTTGAGTTGAATTTAAAATGTGATCAGTAGCATTTGCTATTTGATTTAAATGGAATTAAATCAAATTCAAATCAAATAATTTTGCAACTTGAACCATGGCAACATGCTACAATTCAACCACACATCAGAGGCATATCATACACATTTGAAGTTGATTAAAAATGATCAAACTATGTCACATTCAACTTGGCTAAGTTAAATTCAAATGTGGAGTTTGAATTTGCATTTGAAATGCAATATACTCCACTTAAATGGAATTGCCTCACACATCAAAACTTATACTTCAAGTTTCAACATTCATTCATGTGCTTGAGCATTGCATTCATATTGATTGCTACTTCGTGCTTTGTTTGTCGAGTAGAGGTGGAACCGGAGCAGGAGGCTACCCCCTTCGCTGAAGATCCAGAACCCGAACCTCGTCAGCAAGGCAAGCAAACCCCCATTGATCATGTCGATAAAATCCCACTTCCCTCTCATGTCTCGCTTATGCATTGTTTAGGATGATCACCATGCTTCGTTTCTACCGTATAGATGAACCCATTCCTTTGCATGACCTATCTTTTGTCACAGTAGTAAGCAAACCACAATCCTAGCATCTGTAGGAGTTGTTTGATATCATGTAACCCCTGCAATGTTACTGCTTATTGCATGCTTAGTATGATACCATGTTGTTACTGTGATGTGAGTCGGGATGGTAGTGATCATGTTGATGATGGTAGAAAAGTGTTGGTGAATCGAACCTAATACAAGGTGAACGATGAGAGGCTGTGTAGGAGTACACAGTGGGTTGTCTCGTTGAACACCGCCCTAGTACGAGTTCTTGTGTGGTGATCCAAGATGAAGAGTACAACCACACATTGGGCTCACTGACCCCTCTCAACTTACTAACTCATCCCTTTCGATGTCCAGATGTCGCAGTAGTTCGGAGTTCTGGTAGGCTTGTGGCCTGGATGCTAAGTGAGAGAACGGCTCACCCGAGACCGGCTTATGCACCACGCACACATCGCTTGGGTCCACTTCGGTAAACCGGCCGGGTTCACGATAGTGGTAGCCAACCCAAGTAGGCGACTTTCTCGGACTAGATAGGCTATGAGGTAACAGTTGTGGTGAGCATCCTCGCTGGCACCCCTTGAATGGTGTCGAGATCAAAGGCGGTAAATGATGGTCATGTGTGTGTAGCGGTACACCCTTGCAAGGTTAACAAAACTATTCGAATAGCTGCGTCCGCGATTATGGACTGCTTGGAAAGCTTAGCTTGATTATTAGATAACTTGAATCGGATACTTCTAAAACACACCAAGATAAGTGTGAGTGCTATGGCGTGCTTTCTCGTGGGGAAATCAAGGAAGGCACCATAGTGGTGTATTGGTTGGAGAAAGTAGTGGACTCGTGTACGCTTCTTACCTCAAAGTCTGGTACTCGTAGTTCAGGATTAGCCAAGTCAAAGCTGGCATTTCTGCAAGTGAAACCCCACCTCCCTTTACCTTGATACATGTGCATGAGTAGTATAGTTCCTATGTAAGTCTTGCTGAGTACGCCTTTGTACTCACGTTTGCTTAATCTATGTTTTAGATGACGCCACTGACCCCGAAGGTGGCTTCTTCATCGAGCTGGACGACTGAAGTTAAGCTAGTCTAGTCCCAGTCAGCAGACTGGTTCCCTCGTGGAGGGCTTTGTGTTTAAATAAGGCTTCTTAAGCCATTTGTTAAACTTGTCTGTACTCAGACATAATTTGCTTCCGTTCTGTGTTGTAATGTTGGATCACATGTATGTGATCTCTTTGTGTACTCTATAAGAGTTATAAATAAAATGTACACTTTGTAGAGAATTGCAATGGTACCTACTGTTCATACAAGGCATGTGTGCTGCGTGTATGTTTATAACATGCATGTCTTTGTATGGGTTTTCGAGTCCTTAGTTGTGTTCTGGCTGGTGGTCTTTCATACACCAAGTGACCCTTAGATGTGCGCAGCTTGGGGCATCGCGATGCGATTGCTCGAGACTCCGTCTCGTGCACACTTTGTGGTATGATTGAGCCCGCCCTAGACCCCGACTAAGTGATCGGGCTGGAGTAAGTCTATGTAAGAGATTTGAGATAGTCGATAGTATGGTTGAGGTGACTTGTCTTTGAATATGGGAGTTCACCACCCATATCTTTAGACTTGTGTGCGGACGATGAGGACCCATCACAGTTGATCATCCGGCCTGGATGGGATGCCCCTCACGTACGATGCTTTCCGAGAATGTTCAGTGCTTGGCCTTGTCTGCTTAGACAAGTGGGTGCGGTTCTCGGCTCTCCATATGACTATGTCTTAACTGTACTTGCATACGCTAACCCCGTGATGCCTTTCGAGGGTACCACCTTCTAGATGAGTTGATGGAGCGCAAGAAGGAAGAGTTTTGCAATCTGACCCCAAGGAGAGATGTCCATCCATGAGTATGTGAGAGAGTTCAACCGTCTTGCTCGGTATGCCCAAGATGAGATCACCACCGATGCTAGAAAGCAGGCAAAGTTCCGCAAGGGACTTAGCCCCATCCTTCGTCATGATCTCAACCTCATCGAATTTGCCACCTTTGAGGATTTAGTCAACAGATCCTTTAGAGCTGAGCATGGCAACGAAGTGTTCGAAGAGTCCCGCAAGCATGCTCTTGAGCTTACCCCTTCTTCTAGTTCAGCCCCTCAGAAACGCCGAATTTGGATTCCAACCAGTGTCATACCTAAAAACCTTCTCCAGAGGCCATCACCAAATTTATGCCATCCACCTCAACACATTTTTCCTCCCCGGAATGATGATGTGCAACCAAGTAACCCCACCCCCAGCAATTCTGGCAGGGTGTGTTTCACGTGTGGTCTGACAGGCCATCACTTCCGACAATGCCCTACAGTGTTTGTGGCACCCCGTCGACCTAGTCATAAGCCTTCAAAGAAATCCACCACCAAAACCATCCCAGCAAAGCTTTCAGCCACAAGTAGTGGTTGTGTGAACCAAATCTCAGTTGAGGAAACCATTGCTACTTCTGACGTTATCCTTGGCACACTCCCAGTCAATCATGTTCCCGCCTCCGTTCTTTTCGATCCAGGAGCTTCTCATTCATTCATATCGGAGAGTTATGCACTTCGGCATGGATTTTCTTTTGAAGAAATGTTTTCTCCAATGATCATTCAAACTCCTGGTTCAAAGTGGCAAACTAATAGAGTAAGCCATGACAATCAAATTGCAATTGAGGGTTTAGTATTCCTTGCTTCTCTTATAGCCCTCAAGTCTTCGGACATTGATGTCATCTTAGGCATGGATTGGTTATCAAGGCAGAATGCTTTCCTTGATTGTAAAGCCAAATCAGTCAAACTCACGCATCCTTCAGGCCAGATCATTGACTACACATCACCCAGCTCTAGAATCCAGATGCATACTTTGAATGTTCTTCCCCTTCCAGACCTTGAAGATATTCCGGTGGTTCGTGACTTCCCAGATGTCTTTCCTGAAGAGCTGCCAAGAATGCCACCCTACAGGTGTGTAGAATTCATAGTGGATCTTATACCAGGCACAGCCCCAATTTCCAGACGCCCATATAGAATGGCCCCACATGAGTTAGCTGAGCTAAAAACCCAACTTGATGCTTCGTTGGCAAAAGGCTTCATCCGCCCTAGCTCATCGCCATGGGGTTGCCCCGTTCTGTTCGTAACGAAGAAAGATGGAACAGAAAGGATGTGCGTAGACTATCGTCCGCTAAATTTAGCGACGATAAAGAACAAGTACCCACTGCCCAGGATCAATGATCTTTATGATCAACTCGCTGGATCCTCTGTCTTCTCCAAAATGGATTTGAGATTAGGTTATCATCAAATCAAAATCCGAAACGAGGACATCCCAAAGACGGCTTTCAGTACTCGTTATGGTCTTTACGAGTATACCGTCATGTCCTTCGGGTTAACCAATGCCCCCGCCACATTCTCGCGCTTGATGAATTCGATCTTCATGGAGTACCTAGATAAATTTGTTGTAGTTTATCTTGATGACATTCTCATCTACTCGAAGAACGAAGAAGAGCACGCAGAACATCTTAGGTTGGTATTGATGAAACTTAGAGAGCACCGCCTTTATGCCAAGTTCTCCAAGTGTGAATTTTGGCTACCAGAAATGACCTACTTAGGCCACGTGATTTCTGCGAAAGGTGTTGCAGTCAATCCTGAGAGAGTTCAGGCCGTCCTTGACTGGACTCCACCTGAATCGGTTAAGCAAGTTAGGAGTTTTCTTGGCTTAGCAAGCTATTGCCGCCGCTTCGTCGAGAACTTTTCTAAAGTTGCAAAGCCTCTTACTGAACTCCTCAAGAAAGATAAGAAATTCCAATGGACTCCCAAGTGCGAGGAAAGCTTTCAAGAGCTAAAAAGAAGATTGACTTCTGCACCCGTACTTGCACCTCCAGACACCAAAAGGGATTTCGAGATCTATTGTGATGCTTCACGGCAAGGGTTAGGATGCATACTTATGCAAGATAGACATGTGGCAGCTTATGCTTCACGCTAGTTGCGGCCACATGAAGAGAACTATCCAACCCATGATCTTGAACTCGCTGCCGTAGTTCATGCCCTGAAGACTTGGCGACATTACCTCCTTGGTAATCGTTGTGAGATTTATTTTGATCACCAAAGCCTCAAATACATATTCACCCAGCCAGATCTTAATCTCAGGCAAAGACGCTAGATAGAGTTGATAAAAGATTATGACTTAGGAATTTCTTACACCCCAGGCAAAGCCAATGTCATGGCTGATGCACTAAGTCGTATGTCGTATTGTAACAACCTCATGTTACAACAGTATCAACCACTTCTTCATGAGGAATTTCGAAAGCTCAATCTCGAGATTGTTCCTCGTGGATCTCTTTTCAACTTGGTGGCGAAACCAACCCTTGAGGATCACATCATAGTTGCCCAAAGGCGTGCACGAGGTGTTCGCCGGATCAAGGAGAACATTGCTAGCGGAGTTGCTAAATGTTTCTCCACAGATAGTAAAGGAACGGTATTCTTTGAAAATCGTTTGGTAGTACCTAAGAATAAGGATCTACGGCAACTCATCCTCAAAGAAGCCCATGACACACCCCTCTCGATTCATCCCGGTAGCACAAAAATGTACCGAGATCTATGCCAGAGATTTTGGTGGACCCGGATGAAGCGAGACATTGCACAATTTGTTGCCGAATGTGATGTTTGTCGTCGCATTAAGGCAGAACACCAAAGACCGGCTGGTACTCTTCAACCATTGTCTATTCCCGAGTGGAAATGGGAAAAGGTCGGTATGGACTTCATCACCGGCTTTCCAGAAAGGAAATGATGCCATCTTCGTTGTCATTGATCGACTTTCAAAAGTTGCTCACTTCCTTCCAGTTCGCGAGTCTATAACTGCTAGCCAGTTAGCGGACTTGTACGTCTCTAGAATTGTGTCTCTTCACGGTGTTCCTTTGGTGATCAATTCTGATCGTGGTAGCCTTTTCACCTTTAGATTTTGGGGAAGCTTTCAGAATGCTATGGGAACTCATCTATCCTTTAGTACAACTTTCCATCCTCAGTCTAGCGGTCAAGTTGAAAGGGTTAATCAAATCTTGGAAGACATGCTCAGAGCTTGTGTTATCTCATTCGGAAAGAATTTGGAGAAGTCTCTTCCATTCGCTGAATTTGCTTATAACAATAGTTTTCAATCTAGTCTGAACATGGCTCCTTTTGAACTCCTCTATGGACGACGATGTCGAACACCCTTAAACTGGTCAGAAACCGGTGAAAGACAATTCTTTGGACCGGATATGATCAAGGAAGCAGAAGAGCAAGTTCGCATTGTTCGTGATCGTTTGAAAGCCGCCCAGTCTCGTCAAAAGAGCTACTATGACCGTCATCATAGAGAGGAGAGCTACAATATTGATGAGAAGGCTTACCTCCGGGTTACTCCTCTGAAGGGAACCCAACGATTCGGTATCAAAGGCAAGTTGGCCCCACGTTACATCGGACCTTTCCGCATTCTCGCTAAACGTGGAGAAGTTGCCTACCAACTTGAACTACCTCCTCACCTTTCCCGAGTACATGACGTATTCCATGTGTCACAACTAAGGCGTTGCTTCAAGGACCCCATCCGCGAAGTCGACCATGAAACGCTTGATCTCCAAGATGACCTTTCTTATCGAGAGTACCCTGTTCGTATTCTTGATTCCGCAGAGCGTGTCACTCGTCGTCAGAAGATCAAGTTCCTCAAAGTGCAATGGTCACATCAGTCCGAGAAAGAAGCTATGTGGGAAAGAGAAGACCGTCTCCGTGCCGAGTACCCCTCCTTCCTCCCGACGACTTCTGAATCTCGGGACGAGATTCTTTTGAGTGGGGGCGAGTTGTCAGAACCCCAACTAGGGTATGTGCTAGGGTTTGTTTGATCCCTTTGCATCATGCAAAAATTCCAAAAGAAATTCAAAAATGGGGAAAAGAAAAGCCCTCAGAAATTATTTCAAATGGTCAGATAAAAATCTTTTTCCAAAAATCATTTGAATGTTTGGAAAATTCCTAGAAATGATGGTGATCATTTTAAAAGTGGTTTGGGTTCATTCCCACACTCAAGGAATTTTCTACAATTCAAACAATGTCTTGGAAAATTAAAATAACCCCTATTTGAGTTGAAATTCAAATTATTTGAATTTCAAAAATGCCCAAAAGTTATGAGTGGCTAGCTACTCATATTCTAAGCCCACATAAAAGTTTTGGGTATTTTATAAAATGCCTAGCTAATTGTTTTAGCACAGCAAAATAAATAACAGAAAAGAAAAGAAGAAGAAATAGAAAAGAGAAACCCCTGGCCATTCTGGCCCAACTGAAGCCCCAGCCGGCCCAGCCCACTGGCCTCCCCCCTTGTCGTTTTCCCCGCCGACGCCAGAGCAGGCAGCTCGCCGCCGTGGCGAGCATGCCGCGGCTGCCGAGCCATCTAGGCACTCCCCTTCCTCATCCCCTCGCCGTGGAGACCCCATGCAGCCCCCCTTCCTTTTCCCCCTCTCTCTGGCCTCCCTCTCTCTTCCCCGGCGAGAAATCGCGCGTTCCAGGAACCCTAGCGGAGCACGCCGCCGTAGAGCTCGTGGCCACCGTGCCCCTTTCGACGCCGCAAGTTGTCCACGAGGTTCCCCGGCATCGACTTCATCGAGCTGCGCTTTCAATTTGGACTGGGAGCTAACGGCGACGACGTTCTCTTCATCGAGCCACCGCCGGGCACAGTGGACGCCGGCGAGCGATTCTCCTCCGTCAGCCCTCCTCCGGCCTCCTCGACGGTCCCTTCACACTCAGGGTGAGCTCACGCCCATTTCCCCTCTCCCGTAGACACATCCTGTGGCCTGGAGCACCGAGGCCGTCGCACCAGAGCTCCGGCCGCCGCTGCACCTCGTCGCCGGCGATGTTCCGGCGCCCCCTAGGTCTTTCCGTGGACACGAGTCGACGCGGACGAGCATGTGCATCACTTCGGTGCCTTCCGCGTGCCAAGCCGTGGCCGGGAAGCCCACCCCGGCGAGGCGCCGCCGTGGCCGTGGTCACCGGCGGTTAGCCGCCGGCCGGTTAGGCTTAAATCACCTCTTATTCCCCCTGGGGTCTATGACAGTGGGACCCCCAGCCCTATTAACCCCTCTGTTAAGTTAACAGAGAGGGGATTAACCCCTGTGACACTTACAGGTGGGCCCCTGATGTCAGCCCCCCCTGTGACATCACCCCCCACATCAGCATGACGCAATAAACATTTTCCAGAGAATTAAAAGAATTACAGAAATTCCAGAAATTACTTTAAACTTTAGAAATTCATAGAAAATTCATATTAACTCCAAATTAGACAAATAATATATGAAAAATGATCAGCAGAAAATTCTCTATCCAAATATGCAACTTTCAACCATGTTTGAGTTGATTTTAAAATAGGACCAGTAGCTTTTGCTATTTGGATTAAATGGAATTAATTCAAATTTAATTCAAATGCAATTCAAATTTTAACCATTACAATGCAAACATGATCACCTAAACTTCAGAAGCATATCACACACATGATCACATGGTTTCAAATGATCAAACAATTTCAAATGCAATTTGGTTAAATTGAAATTCATATGTGGAGTTTGAATTTGCATTTCAAATGCAATACACTTCATTTAAATCAAATGTACCACAAACCAGCACCATTCACATCATGGACAACATAATCATGTGCTTGTGCATTCTATTACAATGTTGCCCCCCCTTTGTTGATTGATTGTTCCGGTGACAGACGATCCGAGACGGTGATCACCCCCGAAGGAGAAGGCCACCGTTAAGAACCGTGTATCGTCAGCAAGGCAAGCAAACCCCATTGATCATGTCTATAAAATCCCAATTCCCTCTCAGTCTCGCTTATGCATGTTTAGGAGATCACTTTGTATCGATTCTACCGCATAGTTGAACCCATATCCGATGCATGACCTATCATCTTGTCACAGTAGTAAGCAAACCACAATCCTAGCTGACATAGGAGTTGGTTGATATCATGTGGCCCCTGCAACTGTTAATGATTATTGCATGCTTAGTGGTACAATAAGGTTGCTTTTGATGTGAGTCGGGATGATGGTGAACATGGTGTTGATGAAAGTGAAACTGTGTCGGTGAATCCACCCTAATACAAGGTGAACGATGAGAGGCTGTGTAGGAGTACACAGTGGGTTGTCTCATTGAACACCGCCTTAAGCGCCGAGTTCTTGTATGGTAATCCAAGACAAAGAGTACAACCACACATTGGGCTCACTGACCCCTCTCGGCCTAGTACCTTGATCCGTGTCGACGTCCAGGAGTCACATTAGTTCGGGCCTTCCATTTGACATTTTCATAAAAAAAGAGTGAGTGGAAATGTTGCATCATCCTAGATATGTGGGTGGATCTGTGAGACAGTGAAACCATCTGTCAGAGGTGGCGTCTCGGTTGCCTACATTGTCTGGGTCCGTTTCATTGATCCGGCCGGACTCTCGAGCGGTGACAAACTCAGATAGTCGACTCCTGGAATGGACCGGTTGTGAGCGAAGTGTCATGGTGAACATCATCGCTGTCACCTCTTGAACGGTGGCGAGACCTGGCGGTAACCGATGGTCATGTGTGTGTAGTTTACACCCTTGCAAGGTTAACAAAACTATTCTAATAGCCGCGTCCGCGGTTAAGGACTACTTGGAACTTGTACCTGATTATTAGACAACTTGAATGGATACTTATAAAACTCGCAAGATAAGCGTGAGTGCTATGGTGTGCTTCTCGTGGGGAAGTCGAGGAAGTAACCATAGTGGTGTATTGGTTGGAGATGTAGTGGACTCGTGTACGCTTCTTACCTCAAGTCTGGTACTCGTAGTTCAGGATTAGCCAAGTCAAAGCTGGCACTTCTGCATGATGAAACCCCACCTCCCTTTACCTTGATACTTGAGCATGAGTAGTATAGATCTGATGTAAGTCTTGCTGAGTACGAATTTTTAGTCACGTTTGCTTATTCTATGTTTTAGATGAGAACCCGGACCCCGATGGAGTCACCGACCTAAAGCTCGACGTTGACCTTGGTAGTATAGTCCCAGACAGCACTCTGGTCCCTCGTGGAAGGGCATGTATGTTTACAAGGCTTCTCTAAGCCATTTGTTAAACTTGTCTGTACTCAGACCTAATTTGCTTCCGTTTTATGATGTAATGTGATCACAGACATGTGATCTTTGTATGCTCTATGTGTATATCAATAAAGAAGTACTTTGTAGAGTTATGTGATGATACCTGCTGTTCATACTAGGCATGTGTGCTGCGTGTATGTTTATATCATGCATGTCTTAGTATGGGTTTTCGAGACCTTAGTTGTGATATGGCTGGCGGTCTTTTATACACCAAGTGGCCCTTAGATGTGCGCAGCTTGGGGCATCGCGATGCGATTGCTCGTGACTCTGTCACGTGCACACTTTGTTGTATGATCGAGCCCGCCCTAGACCCCGACTAAGTGATCGGGCTGGAGTAAGTCTATGTAAGAGTTAGGATTCAATCGACAACATGGTTGAGGCGACTTGTCTATGAGTATGGGATTCACCACCCATAAGCATTTAGACTTGTGAGCGGACGATGAGGACCCATCTCAGTTGATCATCCGGCCTGGATGGGATGCCCCTCACGTTCGATGCTTACCGAGAACGTTTTGTGCTTGGCCTTGTCTGCTTAGACAAGTGGGTACGGTTCTCGGCTCTCCATGTGATTGTATCGTGACTGGAATTACATACGCTAACCCCGGGTCCCGACAACCATACCTGATATAAGGTCAAAACTCCCCATAAGAATCAGCTCATAATGTCGATTGCGTGAAGAGAATACCGAGTGCAACGAAGAAACCAATGGACTTCTCATTAATATTCCTTCATAGACGACCCACACTCAAAGATACAAAGCTCTCCACAAAAGGAGTGATAGACCTCAAAGCAACACTTATTTCATAAAGTAACTTCCCTAGACATGATACGACTCTACTATACTCCTAAAGACAAAGATAAAGATAAAGATACCCGACACTCCCCAAAGCTTGGAACAAGCTAAGGGGATGCCATTACCCGAGGATATTTACTCCTCATTCTTGTTGTGGTTGTTTCTTCAGATCCCTGATGACACGGTGAAGGGTTTGGTTCTCTAACTCCAAGACTTCCACTTGTATTTTGAGTACACGAAAATCTTCAATGAGTTGGTTGGTGATGCGGTAGGCCTCGGAGATGGTGGAAAGCATGCGTTGATCTTCAAGTGAAGTGGAGGGCCCTGAAAGGTTAAGAGAAAGATCATATTGAGGTTGGAAAGATCCCACCATGATGGGATTGCTTGGACCTCCTTGTTGTTGGGCAGTGATAGTCTTGACTTCCTCTCTCACGAAGCGCTCCATCTCCGCTTGTCTTGCGGCAATTTCTTCTTCGGTAGCCCAATCAACGTGCTTCCCTTGATTAAGATCCTTCTGAACTTGACGTAGACGCCATCCCAAGAAGTCCTCTCCGCTCGAACCACAAGAAGACATCTCTAGCAACAGCTTTTCACCTTGGCAGAAACAGACCGAGAAATAAAACACGCGAAATCGAGAGATACGGTGCCGGGACTATCCGGGGAAATATATAGCAAAAATTTCCGCAACAGAAGGAAGGTTTCAAGCCTAGGTGGAGTCGGAGTCCAGGGCACCCAGGACGGTGCCTGGCGCGGCCAGGATGGGGGGCGCGCCAGGAGGCCTCCTGCCCCCCTTGGAGTTCCTCTCCGGCTCCACTCGGGCTTGAAATTTTCCTAATTTTGCAAAAACTTTGAAAAAGTAAACTTTTATTGACGTTCGCGATGTTTCCTTACCGTAATACATACCTTTTCTTATTCTTCTCCTGCCGGAGTCTGAAATTGGGCTGCAACATGCTCTTCATGAGTTCTTATATATATCATGTTTACATCCACATTGATTGGATCACCTGCCATATAATGTTTGAGTCTTTGTCCATTCACAACTTGAGGTTTGGTGCCTTCGAAATTATTGATCTTGATTGCACCAGACCGATATACTTCTTCGATAAGAAAAGGCCCTTCCCATCTGGAAAGTAGTTTACCTGGAGAAGACCTGAAACGAGATCTAAACAACAAAACTTTATCACCAACATTAAATTCACGTTTCAGAATTCTTTTATCGTGCCACTTCTTTACCTTTTCCTTGAACATTTTAGCGCTCTCGTAAGCTTCACTCCTCCACTCATCTAGAGAAGTCAAGTTCATGAGAAGCTTTTCACCAGCTAACTTTGGGTCAGTATTTAGCTCTCTGACAGCCCAGAAAGCCTTGTGCTCTAACTCTAATGGTAAATGGCAAGCCTTGCCATAGACCATTTTATACGGAGACATGCCCATGGGGTTTTTGTAAGCAGTTCTATACACCCACAAAGCATCTCCTAGCTTCTTTGACCAGTCCTTTCTAGATCTGTTTACTGTCTTATGTAAGATCAACATGATCTCCCTATTGGTGAGCTCAACTTTCCCACTAGTTTGAGGGTGGTAAGGTGATGCAATCCTATGATTGACATCGTACTTTGCTAGAGCTTTCCTAAAAGCTCCATTCGTGAAGTGTGACCCTCCATCTGTCATGAGGTACCTTGGTACTCCAAACCTAGGAAAAATTACATCCTTGAGCATTTTCAAAGATGTCTTGTGATCAGCACTCTCAGTGGGGATTGCTTCAACCCACTTGGTTACATAATCAACAGCAACTAAGATGTGTGTGTACTTGTGTGAAGGAGGAAAAGGACCCATAAAATAAAACCCCCAGCAATCGAAAGGTTCGATCACTAGTGAGTAATTCATAGGCATCTCATTTCTCCTGCTAATGTTACCAACTCTCTGACACTTATCACAAGATAGAACGTACCTTCGGGCGTCTTTAAAAAGAGTAGGCCAATAAAAACCTGATTGTAAAACTTTATGTGCGGTCCTTTCACCGGCATGATGTCCTCCATAGGGACTATCGTGACATTGTCGAAGAATGTCCTGGTTCTCGTGCTCCGGTATACATCTTCTCACGATCCCATCTGGACCCTCTTTGAAAAGATGTGGATCATCCCAAAAGTAGTGCCTCAAATCCGTGAATAATTTCTTCCTCTGCTGAAATGTAAAACCTGGAGGCAAAAACTTTGCAACGATAAAATTAGCATAATCTGCAAACCAAGGGTCGGAATGAGATTGTACTTTTATAGCAGCAAGCTGTTCATCTGGGAAACTGTCGTTGACTGGAATAGGATCGTGCCGGATATCTTCCATCCTTGAAAGATTATCCGCCAACGGATTGTCTTCTCCTTTTCTATCGACAATCTGCAAATCAAATTCTTGAAGAAGGAGTACCCATCTAATGAGTCTTGGTTTGGCGTCCTTTTTCTGCATAAGATACTTAATGGCAGCATGGTCAGTATGAATAATAACTTTAGAATCAACAATATACTGCCTAATCTTATCACAAGCAAACACCATTGCCAAGAATTCCTTCTCGGTAGTAGCATAATTCTTTTGAGCACTATCAAGTGTCTTGCTGGCATAGTAGATGACATTCAGCTTCTTGTCAACCCTTTGTGCTAAAACAGCTACAACAGCAAAATCACTAGCATCACACATAATTTCAAAGGGCAAATTCCAGTCAGGTGGTTGTACTATAGGAGCGGTTATCAAGGCTTTCTTAAGAACTTCAAAAGCTTCCTTACAATCTTCATCAAATACAAAAGGGGAATCCTTCTAGAGAAGATTGGAAAGGGGTCTCGAGGTCTTAGAAAAGTCCTTGATAAATCTTCTATAGAAACCAGCATGACCTAGAAAACTTCTAATACCTTTGATGTCCCTTGGATAGGGAATCCTTTCAATAGCTTCAATTTTTGCCTTGTCCACTTCAATTCCCCTTTCGGAAATCTTGTGTCCAAGAACTATCCCTTCGTTAACCATGAAATGGCACTTCTCCCAATTGAGCACCAAATTCGTTTCTTCACATCTCTGCAAAACTTTATTAAGATTGTGGAGACAATGGTCAAAGGAGTTTCCATAGACGGAAAAGTCGTCCATGAAAACTTCTACAATCTCCTCACAGAAACCATAAAATATTGCAGACATACACCTCTGAAAAGTAGTAGGTGCATTACACAAACGAAAAGGCATACGCTGTCAGAACCCCAACTAGGGTAAGTGCTAGGGTTGGTTTGTGCCCTTTGCATCATGCAAAAATTCAAATGAAATTCAAAAATGGGGAAGCAGAAAGCCCTAAAGAATTTAATTCAAATGGCCAGATAAAAATCTTTTTCCAAAATTCAATTGAATATTTGGAAAATTCCTATAAATGATGGTGATCATTTTAAAAATGGTTTGGGATCAATCCCATGCTCATGGAATTTTCTAATTTTCAAATAGTGCCTTGGAAAATTAAAAGAACCCCTCATTGGTTTGAAATTCAAATTATTTGAATTTCAAAAATGCCCAAAAGTTATGAGTGGCTAGCTACTTATATTTTAAGCCCACAGAAAAGTTTTGGGTATTTTATAAAATGCTCTGCTATTTTTTCCTAGAGCAATACAGAATAACAGAAAAAGAAAAGAAGAAGAAATAGAAAAGGGGACCCCTGGACATTCTTGCCCAACTGAAGCCCCAGCCGGCCCAGCCCACCTCTCCTCACCTTGTCGTCTTCCCCGCCCGGAGCCAGAGCAGGCAGCTCGCCGCCGTGGCGAGCATGCCCGCGGCTGCCGAGCCTTCTAGGCCTCCTCTGTCCCCGTCCGCGCGCCACGGCGAGCTCCACAATCCCCGCCCTCTTCTTCCCCTAGCTGCGGTTCATCTCTTCTTCTCTCCTGTGCGAATCTCGCTGTGCCCGAGAGCTTCTCGTCGCCGTCGTGCGTGTGCCACCGTGGCCACTTAGCTGCACGGGACGCACCAACTTGTCCAACGCCTCCGCTGTGGACGGCTACGACGGTCTGCACCTTCAATCAAGCCTGAACGGCTCCATCAGCGACGCCAGGGTCAATGCCTTCCCGCCGGCCGCCGAGATCTCCATCTCCGGAATTCGCTAGCTACGGAACTCCTCCGCCTTCGTCGACACCTGCGTCTGCATCAGGGTGAGCTACACCGTCGAACGCCCCCTCCCTTGCTCTCTCTCGTGGTCGGGTTCGGGATTCCGGCGAGGTCAGTCCACGGCCACCGGCGAGGATGACTCCCGGTAAACCTCCAGCGACGAAGCAGCACCACAGGTGTAGTGCCTCGAAGAGATTATACACGTACGGCACAATCGATGTTCCTCCCGGGCTCCGAACCAGGCGAGCAGCGGAAGAAAGACGGCTACGGATCCCGACTCCGGCAGAGCGACGGCCTGCCTTATGGTGGAGAACTCCAATCCTGGTGCAGACTCCAAACAAGGGGAGTCCACTTCCGGAAATGGAGAAGGAAGAAGAAGGAGATCAATTGTTGTATGGAAAAAGGGGGGTCTACCCCTCTATATAAAGGCCAAGGGGGGGTGTGATCCCTCTTCCCTCCCCCATGTGGGACTAAACCCCCAAGGGGGGAGGGGTGCGCCGGCCTAAGGGGGGGTTGGGCCCCACCCCTTGGCGCCAAGCCCAAGGGGGGGAACCCCCTCCTCCCCTAATGGGCCTCTAAGGCCCATATAGCCTTTTTTCCATTATTTTAATTATTTAATAAGTTTTAAATATTTAATTCAGATAATTAAATAATAAAAACATTATTAAAACAATTAAACTTTATTTTGAACTATTCAAAATGTCCGGAAACCATTCCGTCCTCCTCCGGAACTATTCCGGTGATTTCTCCTATTTCACCGATTGATCCCGTAACTGTCCTATGCATCGATTGCCCTTAAGTGTAACACCCTAACGGTCCGGGAAACAGCAGACATGGTCGAGACTCTTCTCATGGACCAATGACTAGTCAGTTGGACCTGGTTACAATCCTTGACAGCCCCTGCGCTTCCATCGAATGAGCTTCGATCGCTTTTGGAAACCGTTAACGATACGATGTAATCCCTTTGTTCTGCGGTACTTTGTTTATCCGAGGTTTGATTGTCGGTATCCCACATACCGTGTTCACATCTCGTTCACGACAAACAACTTCTCTCGTCCATGATCATTGCATCTCTTGTGACCTAGTCACGTCCTTGCAAGGGTTGATGCAATATCACCGAGTGGGCCCAGAGTACCTGTCCTGTCACAAGGACTGACAAATCCCGCTTTGATCTATTAACATACTCATCAACCATCTATTTCGGAATACCCAAAGTGCTCCGTTATAGCCAGCATATTTCAGTCAGGCGGTGGGATACAAATCAAAGTCTCCTCATAGATCGTGATTACGTATGATCATTACGGTCTAAGGACTAAGGCATACGTTACAAAGTCATAGCAACGCTGAACTATGTGACTCGATCACATTGCATTACTTTAGGTGGGTGTCTGTCCATCACATCATTCCCCTAATGATATGACCTCATTGTCAATGGACTTAAGTGTCGCCATGATCAGGAAAGCTTGATCAATCAATTGCCCAATGAGATAGTTTACCCGAGTTAAACTACGGACCATGTTTTATACTACACCTGTATTAGTATTTCCAAGTAATACAGTTATAGCACAGTATAAAACGTATTATGAACAAAACGGATATGTGACAAATATCTTTATTAATTTGTCTCTAGGGCACATATCCAACAGTCTCCCACTTGCACTAGAGTACAAATTACACTAGTTTACATCAGGTATGTATCTAACACCAATGGTCTCTCGGTGTTCTTCAAACTTGCCCTGTGGAAGAGGTTTAGTCATCGGGTTTGCTGCGTTCAGATCCGTATGTATCTTGTGAATCCTAGTGTGTCCATCCCTGACGTAGTCTCGCGTCACATGGAACTTTCGGAGGATGTGCTTGGCTGTAGAGTGAGTTCTTGGCTCCTTCGCGTTAGCAATGGCACCCGTGTTGTCGCAGAAGATTCCCACGGGGTCAGTGCAACTAGGAAAGACGCCAAGCTCGATCACGAACTTCTTCAGCCACAGCACCTAGTTTGACGCTTCGCAAGCGGCAATATACTCCGACTCCATTGAAGATTGAGCGACGACTGACTGTTTGCCGCTCCTCCAGCTAATCGCGCCTCCGTTCAACATGAAAACATATCCCGTCTGGGACTTCGAGTCATCTAGGTCTGAGCCGAGGCTTGCGTCAACGTAACCCTTTACGGTGAGCTCCTCATCAACTCCTCCATAAACAAGAAAGAGATCCTTGGTTCTTCTCAAGTACTTAAGGATGTTTCTTCACTGCTGTCCAATGGGCCATTCCCGGATTACTCTGGTAGCGATTAGTCATACTAATGGCCAGCGCTAAATCCGGTCTGGTACATAACATAGCATACATGAGAGAACCTATGGCTGAGGCATAGGGCTTTGAGGACATCTCCTCTTTCTCTTTAGCTGTGGTCGGGCATTGAGTGACGCTTAGTTTGACACCTTTTATGACTGGCAAGAGACCTCTCTTGGAGTCATCCATTTTGAACCTTTTCAAAATCTTGTCAATATAAGTATTCTGACTCAAGGCCAACCTCCGATTAGGTCTATCTCTATAGATCTTAATCCCCAGTATGTACGCAGCTTCACCTAGGTCCTTCATGGAAAATTGTCCATTCAGATATTCCTTCACTTCCTCTAAGAATTTCTTATCGTTCCCTATTAGCAATATGTCATCTACATATAACACAAGGAATGCTACAGAGCTCCCACTCAGTTTCTTATAGACGCAGAACTCTTCGACGTTTTGGACAAATCCAAAAGCTTTAATGACCTCGTCAAATCGAAGATTCCAGCTCCGAGATGCTTGCTTCAACCCATAGATGGACCGTTGAAGCTTGCAAACCTTACCGGCATTCCTTGGATCGACAAACCCCTCTGGTTGCATCATATACAACTCTTCCTCAATGTTGCCATTTAGGAATGCAGTTTTCACATCCATCTGCCATATCTCGTAATCATGATATGCAGCTATTGCTAGTAGCATCCGAATAGACTTTATCATCGCTACAGGAGAGAACGTCTCCTCGTAGTCAACTCCTTGAATTTGTCGGAAACCCTTCGCGACAAGTCGAGCTTTGTAGACAGATACGTTTCCGTCTGCGTCAGTCTTTTTCTTGAAAATCCATTTATTCTCGACGGACTTGCGGTCCTCGGGAATATCCACCAAAGTCCATACTTTGTTGGTGTACATGGAGTCTATTTCGGATTTCATGGCTTCAAGCCATTTCTCGGACTCGGGTCCCTCCATTGCTTCTTTGTAACTCGTAGGTTCATCTGACTCAACAGCCGAGATTGCATTCACAAGCTGTCCGTAAAACTCAGTAGGTTGACGGACTCTTGATGACCTACGGGGCATAAAAGGTTCCTCTTCATTCTCATCATGATCATCGTGAATGTCATGATCGTTATGAATGTCGTTCTGGCCATTCTCTTCAACTCCCACTGTGGAAGATGGTTCCAGAACAAATTCCGTAGCCATTTCATCCAATTGGAGTGATTGGTCAGTTACTTCATCGAGGTCTATTTTCCTCCCACTCAACTCTTTCGCGAGAAACTCCTTCTCAAGAAAGTGTCCCGTCTTGGAAACAAACGTTTTGCTGTCAGACTTGTTGTAGAAGGTGTACCCACAAGTTTCCTTGGGATAGCCCACAAAGATGCACTTATCCGCCTTGGATTCAAGTTTGTCAGGCTGTAGTTTCCTAACATAAGCCTCACAACCCCAAATCTTCAGGTGAGACAACTCAGGTTTAGTGCCATACCATTCTTCAAATGGTGTTGTCTTTACGGATTTGGATGGTGCCCTATTAAGAATATGAATGGCGGTTTCTAATGCATACCCCCAGAATGACACAGGCAAATCAGTATGAGACATCATCGATCGTACACTATCCAATAGGGTTCGATTACGTCGCTCAGCTACACCGTTTCTCTGAGGTGTGCCTGCCGGCGTAAGCTGTGGTACTATGCCACAAGACTTCAGATGATTGCCGAACTCGTGACTTAAATACTCGCCACCTCGATCCGATCGAAGGTGCTTGATTTTCCTTCCGAGTTGATTTTCGACCTCATTCTGAAATTCCTTGAACTTTTCAAAGGTTTCAGACTTGTGCTTCATCAAGTAAATATACCCATATCTACTCAAGTCATCAGTAAAGGTCACGAAGTAACGAAGATCATTGCGAGTGGGGACGTTCATGGGTCCACATACATCCGTGTGTATGATCCCCAATAAGACATCCGCACGCTCCATCACACCATTGAATGGAGTCCTTGTCATTTTGCCCATGAGGCATTGTTCACATGTATCAAGGGATCCAAAATCCAATGAGTCAAGAAGTCCATCCTTATGGAGCTTCTCCATGCGTTTTACACCAATATGACCAAGTCGGCAATGCCACATCATCATGTGATCTTCATTATTCTTCAATCTTTTGGCCTCAATATTGTTAATGTGACTCACGTCACCATCGAGATTAAGTATGAATAAACCATGCGACTCCGGTGCGTGAACATAAAACATATCATCCTTATAAATCGAACAACCAATTGTATCGGACTTAAAAGAATAGTGGTCTCGCTTCAAGCAAGAACCACTCACGATGTTCACACTCAACGCGGGTACATAGTAACATTTATTCAGAACTAAAACCAATCCCGAAGGGAGACTAAGATGCTTCGTGCCGACCGCCAAGACTTCAATCTGGCAGCCATTCCCCACGCGCATCGTCACTTCATCCTTGACCAAGCGTCTCCTATTCCTTAGTCCCTGAATGGAATTAGAAATATGAGCGACAGACCCTGTATCAAATATCCAGGATGTGTTCCCAGCGCTTGTCAAGAGAAGATCAACAATATGTATATCAAATATACCTTCGTCTCTCTTGGCGACCTTGCCAGCCTTCTTGTCCTTTAGGTACTTGGGACAGTTGCGCTTCCAGTGACCTTCACCCTTGCAGTAGAAGCACTCCACTCCGAGTTTAGGCTTGGGTGCCTTGGGAGGAGCGGCAACTGACTTGCCATCCCTCTTAGGGCCACCTTTTCTGGCCTTCTCCCGTCTGCTTGACTTCTTGAAGTCAGTGGTCTTGTTGACCATGAAGACGGCGTGCTCCTTCTTGATCTCAACCTCAGCGCTCTTTAGCATGGCGAACAACTCAGAAGGGGTTTTGGTCATCCCCTGCATGTTGTAGTTCAGCACAAAGCCTTTGTAGCTAGGGGGAAGCGACTGCAACACCCTATCAACCGCAAGTTCATCTGGAATCTGACATTCCAGAGAATTCAAGCGCTGAACATAGCCAGACATTTTGACCACGTGCTCACTCACGCTGCCGTGCTCATCCATCTTTGTTGAGAAGAAGGCTTCAGAAGCCTCGTACCGTTCAGTCCTGGCTTGAGGTGCGAAGACCGCCTTGAGGTCGGTGATAATCTCATATGCACCCATCCTCTCAAAGCGTTTCTGCAGCTCAGCCTCCATGGAGTAGAGCATGCCACTCTGGACAAGGTTGTAATCATCAGTCCTGGAGAGATAGACATTCTTCTCGTCCTGACTGGCATCATCTGCTGGTGCGTCACCTAACGCGTCCTCTAGTATGTATGCCATTTTGAGGGGAACGAGGAGAATCCTCAGGGTGCGGAACCAGTTGGTGAAGTTTGTCCCATCTGTTTTTAGCTTATCTTTCTCTAGGAATGATCCTAAGTTGAACGAGGGGCGAGGTGCTGCCATCTACAAGGTTGGATTCACAATGATACATATTTAGACTTTTGTTCATAATTTGGAGTTTCAATTTAATCTTAAAATTCTAGAAAGCTCCCACTTAGATAAACACCTCTCAATTTAACTAAGTGATTACACAATCCCAGCCCCCATACCTCCCCCGATATGTACGGCCCAGTATGCGAACCAGGTAGGCCTCTAAGCCAATCACATCAGGCATGTGACTCGTGCTCGACCTTTCGGTCTTCTGTGTTCCAGGCCCGCATCTACATACGTCAAGCCTGCCAATCGAACCTTGATGTTAGCTGTTCAGCAAGGCCATATCTGCATATGCCAGGCTCGCCGAACCCAACCTCATGCGAACTCCGTTGAATATGTAGGACAACTCCGGTATGTACGGAGCATCAAGCCATAGGGGAGAAACTTCTAGGTGGTGCCCATCAAAAGGGAGAACACAATGTTGGTATTGTGAGAGATGGTCCTGTTTCGTGCTACCGTCGATATATCTAGCATACTAGCATAAAACAGGAAGTAAAACTTTAAATCATACAACCTATGATCCCCCTTCATGCAAAGCAAAGTTAAAACGCCTTTCTACTTTAGCTTGTGCAAGTTTTACGTGGCTGCTAGGGGTTTCGATAGAGAGAACCGATTTCTATCCTGCGAAAAACAAGCCACAACACCGTCTCCCATCCGTCTCTATTACACCCCTGTCGGGGCCCTCCGTTGCAAACATCTTCGCATCGCTAATGCAGAGAGATAGACACCCCCCAGCCACTTTATATGGTACAAGCCATATGTCAAGCGTGGAACCAGTCTCGCGTAAACGCGTAAGGTCGGTCGGGGGCCGCTTCATCAAACATTGCCGCAATGCTGAATGAGTACACGTGGGAGGGTAACGAATGAAGATTCGATGCCCACATCCTAGATGTGTTCTATCCGTACAATACATCTACGCATAGCTAGCTCATGATACCACTGTTGGGATACGGGGCAGAAAACACAAATTTTTCACACCTACGGTACCCGAACCCAAGATCTATGCTATGGCGATGTAAAGTAACGGAGGGAATCGGTGTTCATACCTTTGAAGACCGAAAGAAGGAAACGTTCTTACGAACGTGGTTGGCGTAGACTCAGAACTACGACCTCCCTGTCGTGTAGAAGACCACCACCGGCGAGGATGACTCCCGGTAAACCTCCAGCGACAAAGCAGCACCACAGGTGTAGTGCCTCGAAGAGATTATACACGTACGGCACAATCGATGTTCCTCCCGGGCTCCGAACCAGGCGAGCAGCGGAAGAAAGACGGCTACGGATCCCGACTCCGGCAGAGCGACGGCCTGCCTTATGGTGGAGAACTCCAATCCTGGTGCAGACTCCAAACAAGGGGAGTCCACTTCCGGAAATGGAGAAGGAAGAAGAAGGAGATCAATTGTTGTGTGGAAAAAGGGGGGTCTACCCCTCTATATAAAGGCCAAGGGGGGTGTGATCCCTCTTCCCTCCCCCATGTGGGACTAAACCCCCAAGGGGGGAGGGGTGCGCCGGCCTAAGGGGGGGTTGGGCCCCACCCCTTGGCGCCAAGCCCAAGGGGGGGAACCCCCTCCTCCCCTAATGGGCCTCTAAGGCCCATATAGCCTTTTTTCCATTTATTTTAATTATTTAATAAGTTTTAAATATTTAATTCAGATAATTAAATAATAAAAAACATTATTAAAACAATTAAACTTTATTTTGAACTATTCAAAATGTCCGGAAACCATTCCGTCCTCCTCCGGAACTATTCCGGTGATTTCTCCTATTTCACCGATTGATCCCGTAACTGTCCTATGCATCGATTGCCCTTAAGTGTAACACCCTAACGGTCCGGGAAACAGCAGACATGGTCGAGACTCTTCTCATGGACCAATGACTAGTCAGTTGGACCTGGTTACAATCCTTGACAGCCCCTGCGCTTCCATCGAATGAGCTTCGATCGCTTTTGGAAACCGTTAACGATACGACGTAATCCCTTTGTTCTGCGGTACTTTGTTTATCCGAGGTTTGATCGTCGGTATCCCACATACCGTGTTCACATCTCGTTCACGACAAACAACTTCTCTCGTCCATGATCATTGCATCTCTTGTGACCTAGTCACGTCCTTGCAAGGGTTGATGCAATATCACCGAGTGGGCCCAGAGTACCTGTCCTGTCACAAGGACTGACAAATCCCGCTTTGATCTATTAACATACTCATCAACCATCTATTTAGGTATACCCAAAGTGCTCCGTTATAGCCAGCATATTTCAGTCAGGCGGTGGGATACAAATCAAAGTCTCCTCATAGATCGTGATTACGTATGATCATTACGGTCTAAGGACTAAGGCATACGTTACAAAGTCATAGCAACGCTGAACTATGTGACTCGATCACATTGCATTACTTTAGGTGGGTGTCTGTCCATCACATCATTCCCCTAATGATATGACCTCATTGTCAATGGACTTAAGTGTCGCCATGATCAGGAAAGCTTGATCAATCAATTGCCCAATGAGATAGTTTACCCGAGTTAAACTACGGACCATGTTTTATACTACACCTGTATTAGTATTTCCAAGTAATACAGTTATAGCACAGTATAAAACGTATTATGAACAAAACGGATATGTGACAAATATCTTTATTAATTTGTCTCTAGGGCACATATCCAACATAATGAACTATTCGAATAGCCGTGTCCGCGGTTATGGACTACTTGGAAACCTTTACTTGATCATAGACAACTTGAATGGATACTTATAAAACTCGCAAGATAAGCGTGAGTGCTATGGCGTGCTTCCTTGTGGGGAAGTCGAGGTAGTATCCATAGTGGTGTATTGATTGGAGACTTGGTAGTGGACTCGTGTACGCTTCTTACCTCAAGTCTGGTACTCGTAGTACAGGACTATCCAAGTCAAAGCTGGCACTTCTGCATGTTGAACCCCACCTCCTTTACCTTGATACTTGAGCATGAGTAGTATAGATCTGATGTAAGTCTTGCTGAGTACGACTTTGTACTCACGTTTGCTTATTTTATGTTTTAGATGAGAACCCGGACCCCGATGGAGTCACCTTCGTGAAGCTCGATGTTGACTAAGTTAGCATAGTCCCAGACAGCAGTCTGGTCCCTCGTGGAAGGGCGTGTATGTTTACAAGGCTTCTCTAAGCCATTTGTTAAACTTGTCTGTACTCAGACCTAAATTGCTTCCGTTGTATGATGTAATGTGATCACAGACATGTGATCTTTGTATGCTCTATGTGTATATCAATAAAGAAGTACTTTGTAGAGTTATGTGATGATACCTGCTGTTCATACTAGGCATGTGTGCTGCGTGTATGTTTATATCATGCATGTCTTAGTATGGGTTTTCGAGACCTTAGTTGTGATCTGGCTGGCGGTCTTTTATACACCAAGTGGCCCTTAGATGTGCGCAGCTTGGGGCATCGCGATGCGATTGCTCGTGACTCTGTCACATGCACACTTTGTTGTATGATCGAGCCCGCCCTAGACCCCGACTAAGTGATCGGGCTGGAGTAAGTCTATGTAAGAGTTAGGATTCAATCGACAACATGGTTGAGGCGACTTGTCTATGAGTATGGGATTCACCACCCATAAGCATTTATACTTGTGAGCGGACGATGAGGACCCATCTCAGTTGATCATCCGGCCTGGATGGGATGCCCCTCACGTTCGATGCTTACCGAGAACGTTCTGTGCTTGGCCTTGTCTGCTTAGACAAGTGGGTACGGTTCTCGGCTCTCCATGTGATTGTATCGTGACTGGAATTACATACGCTAACCCCGGGTCCCGACATACGCCTATAAGCATAAGTACCGTAAGGACACGTAAAGGTGGTCTTCTCTTGATCCGCGGTGTTAACGTGAATCTGGGAGAAGCCAGAATACCCGTCAAAATAACAGAAGTGGGTGTTTTTAGACAGCATCTGATCAATAAAGGGCAGAGGATAGTGATCCTTCCTGGTGGCCTTGTTCAACTTCCTGAAATCAATACACATTCTATATCCAATAATGGTCCTCTGAGGTATTAGTTCATTTTTATCATTAGGAACAATAGTTATACCTCCTTTCTTAGGAACACAATGAACGGGACTTACCCACTTACTATCAGCTATAGGATAGATGATACCTGCGGCTAGAAGTTTGAGAACCTCCGTCCTAACCACGTCCTTCATATTTGGGTTCAACCGTCGTTGGTGATCAACAACTGGTTTAGCATCGGGCTCGAGATTGATAGTATGTTGGCAAATGGATGGACTAATACCCTTGAGATCATCAAGAGTATAGCCAATAGCACCTCGGTGTCTGCGGAGTGTCTCCAATAATCGCTCTTCTTCATACCCTGAAAGGTTAGAATTGATAATAACATGATATACTTTCTTTTCATCTAAATAAGCATACTTGAGCGTATCAGGTAGTGGTTTTAGATCAAACACCGGGTCTTCTTTTGGTTGCGAGAGGATTCCTAAAGGTTCAACCGGGAGGTTGTGCTTCAGGATAGGAGTTTGTCTTAAAAATATGTCTTCTAGTTCATCCCTCTCCTGCATATGTATGTCATTCTCGTGGTCTTCCATAAATTGCTACAAAGTATCATTAGGAGGAATAGCAATAGAAGCAATTTCTTCAATAATCTTGTCATTACTTGAAAAGTCAGTACCACGAGGCTGCTTAGAAAACTTAGAAAAAATAAATTCATACGGCTCACCGTTGAATTCAACAGAAACTTTACCTTTCTTGCAATCTATTATAGCTCCACAAGTGCTGAGGAAGGGCCTACCAAAGATAATAGGGCAAAAACTATCTTGCACCGAACCAAGTACAAGAAAGTCAGTAGGATATTTTATCTTCCCGCAGAGTACTTCAACATCTCTCACAATCCCAACTGGAGAGATTGTTTTTTATTTGCAAGATGAATCGTGACATCAATGTCCTCAATCTCACACGGCTTAATCTCGTGCATGATCTCTTGATAAAGTGTGAAGGGAATAGCGCTGACGCTAGACCCCAAATCACATAGCCCATAGTAATTATGATCTCCTATTTTGACAGATACAACTGGTGTACCTGAAATTGGGCCTTTGTTCTTGGCTGTGACAATGTTAGTGGGAACAACACAAAAACTAATAGTGGATTCTTCAATATCACTAGTTACCAGATCCTTGACCATTGCAACTTGAGGCTTGACCTTGATCATGTCCTCAGGTTCGTCAGTCGTCCTTCCGTTTTTGTTTAGAATACCTGTAACAAAAGAGTGCTCCTTTATCCTTGAGGGATAAGGAGGCTGTTCATACACAACTGCAGGTAAAACAGGATCAGTAACATTAATCTCAATAGGTGACTCCTTGAAAGGTTTATGATGTTGACTCTCCTTCTTCTTAGAAGAATCAATATGAGTAGCAAAGTCCTTCCAAAAGTCAACCATTAGCTGGGAATCAAGACCAATTTTAGAGCAAAAGGTATTAAAGTAATCAGTCTTTACATAACTCTCAATGTAATCATGCTCATAGTTTATAGTGGGTTCAATACCTTTATCAATTTCCCAGTATTCAGTGTTCTTCTGGATCCTTTCTATAAGATCCCATTTTTCTTCCATACTTCTGGTCTGGAATACTCCGCTAGAGGAGGCATCCAACATCTCCTTGTCCTGACGAGAAAGCCTGGCATAAAAATTTGTGAGTATAATTTCCTTGGGCAGCTCATGGTTTGGGCATTTGAGCATCAGGGACTTCAGTCTCCCCCAAGCTTGAGTGATGCTCTCTCCGTCGCGAGACCAAAAGTTGTAGATGTAGTTCCTGTCTTGGTGAATTTCACGAAGAGGATAAAACTTTGCATAAAAGAGAGAAATAAGCTCTGGCCATTCAAGTAGATCAGAGTTATCGAGTAGCTTATACCAATCTGAAGCTTTATCTTTGAGTGATATGGATAATAGTTTCTTCATGACGAACTCCATCGTTACACCTGCAAGCTTAAATAAAGAACATAATTGTTATAAATATAGCAGGTGTTCTCCCGGATGTCCGTCTCCTGTATAACGATTAGACAAGACATAATCAATAATACCAGGTGGTATTTTATAGGGCACAATTTCAGTAGGGGTAGCAGTGACCACCACAGTCGTGGGGCGGCTCCTTACCAACAACGAACCAACAGTAGCAGAGTCCATAAGGACTGAAAGCAACAAAAGAAAATAAAGGTTTCCTTACCGAATACACTTACCAATAGCGCTACACTCCCCGGCAACGGCGCCAGAAAAGCTCGTTGATGGCGGTGAAGTTAATAGGTTTTGTTGGGTTGCCTCCCCCGTTAACCGCGCCAATAAACGATTCTTGATAACTCACAAGTCTAGGGGATCAATTGTAGCTTTTCGATAAATAAGGATGTCGATCCCACGAGGAGCAGAAGGTGCTGATAAGTGACACTGGATAAGGAAAGGCTGCACACACTCAAAGGTAAATATTTAGGGATTTTTGGTTTAAGCAACAGAAAAGTATTAGACAAGCAAAGTAAACAGGGTAACTGAGGAGTAGCAAGTGGCCCAATCCTTTCACAAGGATAAGCCTAGGAACTAAACTTATAAAAGCTAAAGCTTTCTCGAGAACACACGGGAGAGATAGCCAAGTTACTTTCACCATACTCCGCCAAGTAATATGTATTGTGTTGATAAGTGTCGGTGGGTGGATCAATGCTAGTACACCTTCTAGACTAAGATAAGTGTACTCTTATGATTACACACCTTGCAAGCATCCGCAAATACAAGGTAGTAATTGAGGCATAAGCGTAACCACAGTATTACGATCAAGGATCCATAACTCCCTTGTGCAAAAGTGTGTGAACTGGGGTTCAGGTTTCTGTCACTCCGGCAACCCACCATAAGCATCCTTTGTGCACAATGTATTCCTCTAGGCCCATGAAAGGTGAAGTGTTAAGTGTTCGACTCACATAACACCACTAGAGAAATAACAACACATAACACTTCAGCATCATATGACTACTAACAACTAGACTTCTCCCATGTTCTCAAGAACTAAAGTAACTACTCACAAGACATAAAAGAGATCATGATCAGAGGTGATAGATGGGTGGCAAACAATCTGGACACAATGATATTTCTCCAACAAAACTCAATAGCATTCACCACAAAGTAGTAATCAACACCAACAGAGTAGAGAGGATAGATAGTACGGATTACAACACAAGTTGCAATTGTGAGATGAGATGGGATGGTGATGGAGATGTTGCTGATGTTGGGGATGATGTTGATGATGATCTCGATGATGCTCGTGACGATGATGATGATGATGGCGACGATCTCCCCTTTCGGGAGGTGATCTCCCCGGCGGAATCTGCCCACCAGAGATGGCTTTTCTTCTCTGTAGGTTTCCGCCCTGTGGCGGCGGCAAAACACGGAAACTCTTCTCTTCTTTAGGGTTTTCACCCCAGGGGGGTCTTATAGGCGAGAGGGGGCACCGAGGGGGGCCACCAGGCATCCAGGAGGGTGCCTGGCGCGACCAGGAGGGGCCCGCGCCAAGCACCCTTTTGGCTGCCTGGTGGGTCCCCTCACCTCCATCCTCGGTGATCCCCAGTCAATTCCCAAAAAAACGATCCCCATAAATTTTCATCGCATTTGGACTTGATCTGATTAAGCAAATTGGTGTCCACTTTTCACCGCTGAATCCTGGTTCTGCTGCTTCGGCATCGGAAAGTTGTAAACTGTGTAAAACAAGCCAAAACAACATAAGAAACATACTTTGAAGTGGAATATATCAATGAATAGGATGAAATTACGATATCAAATAGTGATTCTTTTTGGATGTATCAGATAGTAAATTGGTCTTTGGATGCTCTGGATTTTGCCTTCTTCTACACGCTCGACGACGAGCACTGTGCCCACGACGCTGCTGCGTGCTGCTATGTAGAGATACAACTTTTCCCTCTCTTTAGGCACCGCCAAGATTGGTGGGGTTGAGAGGGTCTTCTTTAGGTCTGCGAATGCGTTGCTGGCTTCTTCGGCCCATTCAAATTTTTCTCCCTTTCTCAGCAGTTTGTAGAACGGTAATGTCCTTTCGCCCAATCTGCTGATGAAGCGGCTCAGTGCTGCGAGCTTTCCTGTGAGCTGTTGCACTCCTCTGATGTTGGTTGGCCTTTGCATCTTGGCGATTGCTTGAACCTTTTCGGGGTTTGCTTCGATTCCTCGGGCAGAGACCATGTACCCGAGTAGTTTTTCGGCTGGGATGCCGAACACACATTTTTTGGGGTTGAGCTTGATCCTGTACTTGTTGAGGGCCGCGAATGTCTCGCGGAGGTCGTCGAGTAGCGTGTTTGCGCTATAGGTTTTGATGACGATGTCGTCTACGTAGATCTAGACGTTCCAGCCGATCTGGTCTCTCAGACATGCTTGCATCATCCGCTGGTACGTGGCCCCCGCGTTTTTGAAGCCAAAATGCATTATTTGGTAGCAGAATACTCCGTAGGGGGTGATGAACGAGGTGTGCTCTTCGTCTTCTTCCTTCATCCTGATCTGATTATATCCTAAGTATGCGTCGAGGAAGGAGAGAAGGTCGCATCCTGCTGTGGAGTCAATTATCTGATCAATTCTTGGCAGGGGGAAGTGGTCTTTTGGGCAGTGCTTGTTGATAGGCCCGTAGTCGACGCACATCCGCAGTACCTCGGTGTCCTTTTTAGGGACTAGGACTGGGTTTGCTATCCATGTTGCTTTCTTCGTCTCTCGGATGAACTGTGCGTCTAGCAGTCGGTTGACTTCTTCTCCGATTGCTCTACGCTTGGGTTCTGAGAATCGTCGCAGCGCCTGCTTTACTGGCTTGGTGTTCGGCTTGATGTGGAGCGCGTGTTCTGCAAATTCTCGTGGTATTCCAGGCATGTCGGCTGGGCACCAGGCAAAAATTTTCCACTCTTCGCGAAGGAAGGTTATGAGGGCGGTTGCTTGCTCATTTGGAAGGTGGGCATACACGCGAACCGTCTTCTCCGGGTCTGTTGGGTGGACTTGGTGTGTGATTGTGTCGCTGTCGATGCTGAAGTCGCGACCAAATTCTTTTGTCTCGCTTCGGTTTGCCAGCGGGAATATGCTTTTGTCCGTTACCATGGCTATTTCTTTGAGCTGTTGATGGGCTCCAAATGTATCGGATACTTTGTGGAAGTAGCGGCCGCACTGGTCCGATTTGGTGAAGCTTCCTTTGACTGTTATGATTCCTGCGGGTCCTGGCATCTTGAGCTTGAGGGGGTGACCCCACGACTCCTACATATGAGACTACCTGGTGCATATGAAGACAGAAGGCCCGCTGGGAAGCTACGACAAGCCCACGATTGGCCCAACCAGGCACCGACGTAGGAGTCCGCGACTAACATGGAAGGTGCAACTTGGCGTACAAGGCAAGACTAGAACTAGGAAACCGTCCTTGTAACCTAGTACGGACTCCCTGAGACCTAGCCTAGTATATAAAGGCTGGGAGGGGAGACGTCCAAATAAACTCAATACGCATCTACTCATCCTTGCCTTGCGAGAACTCGCCTTGGCCTCCAATTTAATCGCCCCCTCACGCAATAATATCGAGCAGGAAGTGCTTCTCCTGTTAGCTGACGAGTATCGTCCAACCTGTGCCATATCTATGACTAACGCAGGGTCCCTGACCATGGAATTTTCCGGGGTTGATCCCCGTCAATTGGCGCCGTCTGTGGGAACTAGACAGGTTGGAATCACGATCTCGGCGGTCCCGACCTCGACAGATCAAGACTCGAGGACTAGAGCCAGATCTAGCCCGCTCGAGAGATTCAGGTTCACCGCAAGAATCTACATCGCCCCATCAGAATCACCCAGCCTGCAGCCGAACCAAGTCCAGCACCTCAACGATTGTCAGATCCATCACCGTCGGAAAAGAACTCGACGACACAGAAGACAAGCACAAGGAGGCTACTCGAGAAACCCACTCGAGGAGTCGTGGCGCGCGGCCGAAGGATCGTCCATCAGTCAACGACCCGCCGCCGCCCGGACTCCCACCACACGCCAAGACAACGACTCCTAGACCCAGACCGGAGACTACTATGACCCGGATCGAAGGCCAGACGAATTCGCCAACTTCATCGGGAATCAATCACTCAGCGACGGGATAGACCTCGACCCAAGATTCCACAGCCGAGCAGAAGACCCCTCGCAGACCTTTCAAATCTCCAGAAGAAGAAGACATGCCGGCTCCAGTAAACTCACAGCTAAAGAACAACTGGAAGGACCTTGCGCGATCCATTGTTTTGAAGACAGTCGAGGACATCTCAGAGCAAGCCACACAGTGGGACATTGCTGCCTATTCACCGAACTTTCCAACAGCCTCAAGGAGGAGCGCGAAGCCAAACGCACTCGAAGAAGCGCGCAGTCGCCCGCACAACCTACAGAAGAGCAATACCCCGCGTACCAGGGACGATTCTGCATGATCCAAGAAGGAAGACCTCCGAAAGCAAAGCAAGATGCCTACACCTTGCAGGCCGAAGCAGCCGAAAACCTAAAGATAACTGATACCTACCAACTGAGCGGCGCCGAGACCAGCATCACTTTCTCACAGAGCGACCATCCGCCCGCAGTCCCGAGGCCCGGACACGCACCCTTGGTCCTCGAAGCACAGATCAGAGGTTACGACATGGACAGATTCTTCATGGACGGAGGCAGCAGTCTAAACATAATCTTCGCCAGCACCCTACGCAAGATGTTAATCCCACGATCAGTTTGGAAGAAGTCAGGCACCACAATATACGGCGTAGTTCCGGGCGAAGCAGCCACCTCCATCGGAACAATACAACTTGATGTTATCTTTGGCGGCAAGCGCAACTTCGCAAAGCAAGCGCTCAAGTTCGAAGTGCTCGACTGGCAGTCGCAGTATCATGCCATACTCGGGCGACCAGCGTTTGCACAGTTCATGGCGGTTCCGCACTACGCATACCTCAAGCTCAAGATGCCAGGACCCGCAGGAATCATAACAATCAAAGGAAGCTTCACCAAATCGTACCAGTGCGACCGCGACTTCCACAAAGTCTCTGATACATTTGGAGCCCAGCAACAGCTCAAAAAAATAGCCATGGCAACGGACAAAAGCATATTCCTGCTGGCAAACCGAAGCGAGACAAAAGAATTTGGTCGCGACTTCAGCATCGACAGGGACACAATCACACACCAAGCCCACCCAACAGACCCGGAGAAGACGGTTCGCGTGTATGCCCACCTTCCAAAAGAGCAAGCAACCGCCCTCATAACCTTCCTTCGCGAAGAGTGGAAAATTTTCGCCTGGTGCCCAGCCGACATGCCTGGAATACCACGAGAATTTGCAGAACACGCGCTCCACATCAAGCCAGTAAAGCAGGCGCTGCGACGATTCTCAGAACCCAAGCGTAGAGCAATCGGAGAAGAAGTCAACCGACTGCTAGACGCATAGTTCATCCGATAGACGAAGAAAGCAACATGGATAGCAAACCCAGTCCTAGTCCCTAAAAAGGACACCGAGGTACTGCGGGTGTGCGTCGACTACGGGCCTATCAACAAGCACTGCCCAAAAGACCACTTCCCCCTGCCAAGAATTGATCAGATAATCGACTCCACAGCAGGATGCGACCTTCTCTCCTTCCTCGACGCATACTCAGGATATAATCAAATCAGGATGAAGGAAGAAGACGAAGAGCACACCTCGTTCATCACCCCCTACGGAGTATTCTGCTACCAAACAATGCCTTTTGGCCTCAAAAACACGGGGGCCACATACCAGCGGATGATACCAGCATGTCTGAGAGACCAGATTGGAAGGAACGTCCAGGTCTACGTAGACGACATCGTCATCAAAACCTATAGCGCAAACACGCTACTCGACGACCTCCGCGAGACATTCGCGGCCCTCAACAAGTACAGGATCAAGCTCAACCCCCAAAAATGCGTGTTCGGCGTCCCAACCGGAAAACTACTCGGGTACATGGTCTCAGCCCGAGGAATCGAAGCAAACCCCGAAAAGGTTCAAGCAATCGCCAAGATGCAAAGGCCAACCAACATCAGAGGAGTGCAACAGCTCACAGGAAAGCTCGCAGCACTGAGCCGCTTCATCAGCAGATTGGGCGAAAGGACATTACCGTTCTACAAACTGCTAAGAAAGGGAGAAAAATTCGAATGGACCGAAGAAGCCAGCAACACATTCGCAGACCTAAAGAAGACCCTCTCAACCCCACCAATCTTGGCGGTGCGTAAAGAGAGGGAAAAGTTGTAGCTCTACATAGCAGCACGCAGCAGCGTCGTGAGCACAGTGCTTTTCGTCGAGCGTGCAGAAGAAGACAAAATCCAGAGCATCCAAAGACCAATTTACTATCTCAGCACACTACTCACGAAGCCACAGCAGCGGTACCCACACTACCAGAAGCTCATGCTCTCCATCATCATGACCTCAAGGAAAGTATCGCACTACTTCGACGAACACTCCATCACAATCGTGAGCAGTGCACCACTCGCGGACATCCTCAACAACCCCGGAGCGACCGGTCGAGTCGCTGAGTGGAACATGGAGCTCGGCCCACGAGACCTGCAGTTCAAACACCCGACAACAATCAAAGCCCAAGTACTCCCAGATTTCCTGGTCGAGTGGGCAGAAGTCCAAACACCAGGTCCCCCAGACCTATCCAACTCATGGACGATGTGCTTCGACGGATCCAAAATACAGCAAGGAGCCGGAGCAGGCGTCGTCCTAGTCTCCCCCAAAGGAATGAAGCTCAAATACATCCTCCAGATCAACTTCAGCAACGCCTCCAACAACGAAGCAGAATACGAGGCACTAATTCACGGCATGCGCATGACAAAAACTCTCGGTGCCACTCACCTCTCGATCTACGGAGACTCCAACCTCGTCGTCCAGCAGGCAATGAGAGACTTTAACGTAGTCGCAGACAACATGGCAGCCTACCAGAAGCTCTATAACACACTAGAGGGAGGATTCGATGGCTGTGAACTCAACTACATCCCCAGAGCAAACAATACAGAAGCCGACGAACTCGTGAACATCGGATCGACTCGAGGACCAATACCACCAGGCGTCTTCCTCGAGAGCATCAATCAGAGATCAATAAAAGAAAAGCCAGCGAAGCCCAAAGTAGTCGCAGAAGAAGACGACACCAATGAGCCAGCTCAGGTGGCAGCAACGAGTGCAGCTGATGATACAAATAATCAAGCAATCGAAGTCAAAGTACCAGCAGCAGCCAAATACTCGGCCTGGGCAAGACCCTTCCTTCGATTCATAGTCGAAGGCACTCTACTACAAGACGTTGCAGAAGCCCGACGCGTCAGTCGACGGTCTAAATCATTCACGGTAATCAACATAAATCTCTACAAGCGCAGCATCTCTCAGGTCCTCCAAAAGTGCATAGACGAAGAAGACGGCAAAGCCCTACTACTCGAGATTCACGAAGGCACCTGTGGACACCACGCGAGCAGTCGCGCACTCGTGGCCAAGGCTTTTCGAGTAGGTTTTTACTGGCCGACCGCTATGAGAAATGCAGAGGACATCGTACGGCGTTGCATCGCCTGCCAAAATTTTTCCAGCAGGCCGCACGCCCCAGCATTAGAACTCAAAACCATACCATTATCATGGCCATTTGCCACATGGGGACTCGACATGGTGGGCCCGCTCAAGAAATCATCAAAAGGAGCACGAACACATCTACTAGTCGCTGTAGACAAGTTCACCAAATGGATTGAAGCAGTACCAATCTCCAGCTCAACAGCCCTCACAACAGTCAACTTCATCAAATCAATCATCTTCAGATTCGGAGTACCGCACAACATCATCACAGACAATGGTACAAACTTCACAGCAGCAGAATTCCAAAACTTCTGCCAGGAACTGGGCATCAAAATAAACTACGCATCAGTCGCACACCCACAGTCCAATGGCCAAGTGGAGAAAGCAAACGGCTTAGTATGCAGAGGAATAAAGAAGCGACTCCTAGCACCACTCGAACAAGCAGCAGGCAACTAGATAGAAGAGCTCCCCACAGTCCTATGGAGCATGCGCACCACCCCAAACAGCTCGACCCAGTATACACCTTTCTTCTTGGTATACGGGGCAGAAGCAGTGCTGCTGCACGACTTAAAATTCGGAGCACCCAGAATCTCAGGGTACGAAGAGGAAGAGGCAGAAGAAGCATTGCAGAACGACAAAGACGTGGCAGACGAAGCACGAGACACAACCATCACAAAATCTGAAGGATACCAGGACAATCTGCGCACATATCAAAGCAGTCGCTTGAGGACCAGATCATTCAACAAAGGAGACCTTGTGTTACGGCTAATACAGGAAAAAGTGCACAAACTTGCCCCACAATGGTAAGGACCGTTCATCATCTCGGAAGTCATAGGAGGAGGAGCATACAGATTGAAGAACCCGAAGACCAATGAGGACGTGGGAGATCCATGGAACGTAGCGAACCTACGCCTATTCTTCCCATAGTCCCCCAGGCATCATCAGAGACATCGACAGCAGCACCGATCGGCAACTCATGTAAACTTCGAAGGAATAAAATATTGTTGCCCAAAGCATCTTACTCAAAAGCACTCGGGGGCTCGAGCCTACAACTCCCCTCGAGAGACGCTATCTTCGCATACGCGACCTTTACCTAAAAGCACTCAGGGGATCGAGCCTAGAACTCCCCCCGAGAGACGCTATCTTCGCAAACGCGACCTTTACCTAAAATCACTCGGAGGCTCGAGCCTAGAACTCCCCCCGAGAGTCGCTATCTTCGCAAACTTTTACTTAAAAGCACTCGGGGGCTTGATGGCTTCTCGCCCTTCGTTGGTTACCCCAAGTGGAAGGTTGAGATGTAGCGCAGCAGCAAGTTTCCCTCAGTGAAGATACCAAGGTTTGTCTCCAGTAGGACTCCAGAGATGATAAGTAGGTGTCAGCAGCGCAACTGACGTGGACCTGGACACAGACACAGATAACTTTGTTCCCAACGAAGTTCAGAGAGGTTGTCAATCTCTCCGGTCTTGTTGTTCACAAAGGGTAAAACACAAAGGATAATGATAGCAACTAAAAGTAAAAAGCAGGAAAGTAAATATAGCGTGGAAACAGTAATAGGGATATGGACCGGGATACGTGATGTTCGCTAGTGATGTCTCTCTCCCAAAAGACGATAAAACTGCTATGCGAGGTAAACAAATTACAGAAGGGCAATTGACAGGATTATGAACGCACCGCAATGCTAACTATGCTACAAAAGAAAGGAAGAGGCTCAAAAGCACGGGCAGTACGCCAAAATAAGTAGACCGTAATCCAACTGCATCTACTACTAATCATCCACCTTGAGATATCTATCCAGAACATCTCGCTGGTATTAAGTTGCGAGCCCCACCCAAAGTGTAAACCCAAAGCAACAGATAACTGCATTAAAAAGCACTTTGCGTAAAGTAAACAATCCTTGCAACCGCGGTTATAAGCACCGTTGTTTTCCCCCTTATGGCAACAACACATCCCCTAGACTCATGTTTCTGTCACTCAAGCGTGTCATCGGGGGGCATGAACCCACAATCGAGCATAACGTTCCCTCTTGGATTCACTACCTACTACTTGGCCAAAGCAATAAACAGCAACGGAGAACATGCAAGAATTACTTAGGAACAAAAATATAAGAGATAAAAACCAAATATATTACTCTATCACAATCTGAACATAATGTCATAATCCATCAGATCCCATCAAACACAGCATAGCAATACCAGAAAGATTACAAAAGTGCCTCGATCATGTAGGGCAGCTCACGAGGTCTCAACCATGAAGAACAAAGAGGGGAGGAGAACATCACATAGCTACTGATCACGGACCCATGGTCCAAGGAAAACTACTCACGAGACATCCGGGGAGCATCCATGGTGGAGAGGAGACTCCCGGAGGTCGGCCCTCCCTCCGGCAGGGTGCCGGGAAGAGGTCTTCTGGTGCTCCCGATCTCGGAAGCGCGGCGGCGGCGGAACAGAGGCGCGTTTGCGAAATAGGGTTCTGTCTTCGGAGTTTCCCCGTGACGGAGAATAAATAGGCGAAGGGGGCAGCCAGAGGTGGACCAGGGGCCCCAGGCGCCCCCCCTGGCGCGGCCAGGGGTAGGGCCGCGCCGGGTGGCCGCCTGGGCCCCCCTGGCTCCCCTCTGGCCCCACTCGGGCTCTTCGCGAAGCTTCATGTACGCTGATTTTTCCTGTATTTTTCCCGGAATTTTTCTGGCACTTTTTATATGGGGGAAAACTGAAATAGAAAAACATAAGAAAGCAGGAACTGGCACTGGGGTGCACTGAGTTAATAGGTTAGTCCAAATATGATCAAAAGTGTATGAAAGTGTATCTAGATCATAGCAATATCACACAAAACATGCATGGAGCAAGCAGAAATTATAGATACGTTTTGGACGTATCAACATCCCCAAGCTTAATTCCTGCTCATCCTCGAGTAGGTAAATGATAACAGCATAATTTCTGTGGTGACATGCTAGCAACCATAAAATAACATTGAAAAGTAAAGCAATAAAGGTTAGATATTCAATTCAAGTCATAACATGCAAGAGTCTATATTAGCATTGAAACAAGTAACAAAAGAACATTAGGTGCAAGAGCTCTCGCTGTCCGTGACTCGAATGTCTCCAAATGGTGTTTGCATGCAAGAAGGGGGATAGGGAATACGAGAAAAAGTATTTTTGTGTTGAGAACTCAATCTACTAAAGTTTCACACTTGGTCCTCTTTGGAATCTTATCTTGACTCGTCCCCAGACCACTAGCCAGGTACAAGTCAATTTGATCCACTCCTTTTCGATATTTTGAGCACTCATGCAATGGGTGAGCGTAAGCACGAGAGTTGACACTTAGGATGGCAAAGAGAGAAGTACGGAGGAGGAAGACAAAAAGGATGAGAAAGGCTCACATCAATAAGGAAAATCATAGGCAAGAGATGCCAAATGATAGATATGATGTGAGGAGTAGGGATTGCCATGCAACAGATGCACATACGAGCTAGGAAGCTCTCCAATGGAACTAGTGGGGGTGCATCTAACTTGCTCGCTCATGAAGACCTAGAGCTCATTTGAGGAGGCTCATCCTTGGAATATGCAAGCCAAGTTCTATAGTGTGAAGGTCCCCACATAGCTATATGCATAATGATCATCTCTATGGAGTACAAGGATATAAAGGGAGTACTAGTGTGGATCTCTCAAAAGTATAGTAGTGTTGCCCCTTTCTCTCTTTTTATGTCTTTTTCTCTTTTTTCTATTTTTTTGTATTTTTTGTGGCCTCAATGGCTCTTTCTATTTAACTCTCATTTGTCCTCTTTGGGATCTTTTATTGTGTCCACTTTGGGATCTTTTCCTCACTTAAGGGCAACACTCTATTTTACAAGAAGGTAAAGGAGATATTTCACACTTTACAAGGTACTCAAAATCATAAAAGATGTAACTATCATGATGTATGCAATGTATGTCGCTGCCAGTGTAGCAGGAACATGTGTGACATGGAGATCAAGTCATGAAGAGGTGGATGTTGCATGGCAATATATCTCGGAAAGGCTATGGAAATGCCTTGATAGGTAGGTATGGTGGCTGTTTTGAGGAAAGATATAAGGAGGCTTATGATGACAGAGCGTATCATGCCAAGGGTTTGGATGTACCGGCGAAGGTGGACACCAACTCTCGGAATGAGAAGAAGGCAATGCACGGCACGGGAGAGGCTAGCAAAATATGGGAAGGTGGAAGTGTCAACTTTCAATACTTAAATTAGTCCGAAGAACTCATGCACTTATTATCGGTAACTCTCAATCTAATAAGGAGGTTCACAAAGAGACAAGTACCCCGAGGAGGAGTGTATGGGGGTTTGGTTATCCTTGCGCATCCTCGACTCATGGTACGTGAGTGTTCTCTGATATTCGATCCCTCCAAAGATTAGATATCCATCTAGTAGCTAGAGTTCTCAACTAGTTTTGTAGGTTTTGAAAATACACACGGATTGCCCAAAATACGACACCTATCACTAATAGGCTAGATCTCTTGACACCAAAAGTTCAAACATTACTCACATCAATACCGCAAAACTATTGCAAGTTACTACCAGAATTTAAATAGCAACCTCAATTACCTACTCTCAAGACCAGACACAACTCAGTGCAACAACCAACTCTCTTTAACAAGATAAACATGAAAAGTAAAAAGAGTTCCAGCATCAAACTAAACAAAATCCAAGGCTCTTGCTAAAGACAAACTAAGACTAAGACTAAACATGGCAGCAGCTACGAAAAGATAAAGAACACACAACAGCAAAAAGATAAGCAGGAAAAATCCTATGATGTGTTCTAGGTTTTGAAAGTGGAGCGTGTTTCTCTCCCACACAAGGTAAGACAGGATCTAACTTGTTATGATAAGCAAGCAAAGCTAAAGAAAAATAAAAATAAAACCTAAGAGCGAGACGCTCCAAGCATAGCACATAACGCATGAAGTGATAAAAATATAGTGAGACGAAGGACGAACTGATGATTGTTGATGGAGAAGGGGATGCACGGGGGCATCCCCGAGCTTAGATGCTTGAGTCTCCTTGAATATTTGTTGGGGATGCATGGGGGCATCCCCAAGCTTGAGCGCTTGACACTCCTGGATCTTCTTTCATCATCTTCCATCGCACACTTGAAAACTCCCTTCATACATAACTCATCATAAGCTGATTAGAGAGGTTAGTACCCTTAATAAAATAATTTTTTCCCCACTGGATATAAAGATATTCTTGAATAGCTACCGTTTCTCAAGAGTGCCAAAAAGTTTTTGCAAATAAAAAGCAAGCTTAAGGTTTGCAAAAGTTAGGAGAGACAAAACGTGGCAGAATCTGTGAAAAACAGAACAACAGGTAGTAAAGAATTTTTTAGGGGCACTTCTGCAGCTCAAATCAAAAAACTCAGAACATACGGAAGTTTTGTAATTGTATAGAGCACGATGTGTTAAAATTTCAGCTCAAAAAGATGAACTGGGATTTTCTGGAATTTTTCTGGTCACGAGGACAGAATGTGTTTTCTGGACAACATATCACAACTTTTACTTCCCTTGCCGTAAGAGGCTATAACTTGGCACAAAGCTGAAAAATAAAGATACAATGATGTTGCTACAGTAGTAACAATCATCAAGACACAACAAAAGCAAAAGGAAAAACCTAAATTCGTTGCGGGCTGCCTCCCGAAAGCGCTTTCTTTTATGCCTTTAAGCTAGGCATGATGCAAAAGAAGAATCAAGTTTTATCAAGAGAAAGAGAATAACTAGCCCGTGTAACGGACTCAAAAGGTAAATTGATTTTCTTTCTAGGGAAGTGTTCCATCCCCTTTTTGAATGGGAATTGGAATTTTATATTCCCCTCTTTCATGTCAATAACCGCACCAACGGTGCGAAGAAAAGGACGTCCCAAAATAATCGGACACAAAGGTTCACACTCTATATCCATAACAATAAAATCAACAGGAACATAGTTGTCATTGACAATGATAAGAACGTCGTCGATCTTCCCCAAAGGTTTCTTTACGGAAGAATCAACAAGACGAACACCAAAAGAACAAGGCTCAAAGGGCTTCAATTCAAACATATCTAATATTCTTTTGGGCATAACGGAGGTACTAGCTCCAACATCACATAAAGCATAGCAAGAGAAGTTATTTAATTTAATTTTGATCATAGGGTCCCAACCATCATCTAGCTTCCTAGGTATGGAGGCTTCTGCTCTTAGCTTCTCCTCCCTAGCTTTGATGAGAGCATTTGTGATATGCTCCGTGAAGGCAAGATTAAGTGTGCTAGTGTGGGGGTCTCTAGACATTTTGTGTAACAAGCTAATAACTTCTGAGAGGGTACAACTATGAAAATCAATATCACTACTATCAAAGGTGGTAGTAGTGTCATCTAAGCTCACTTGTTTGAAACCCTCTATGTTCATAGGATTTTCTTTATCTTTGGTTGAGGTATTAGCATCACCATTAATAGGTCCAACGGGACTAGGAGTGCATTGGGTGCTAAAAGTTTGGGTGTCCTCAACAATTTGGATAGTGGAAACTGTGTGGTGTGTAGGAAGGCTCTTAATTCTATCCTCTTCCTCTTTTTCTTTAGCCCACCTTTCTTTAAGTTTAGCCATCATCCTAATATTTTCATTAATTTGTAATTGGATAGCATTAATAGGAGTGGCCTTATTCTCCTCAAGGGGAGAGGTTCTAATTTTAAGTATCTCAATATCAAGGGCTAAGCTTTCTACCTTCAAAGAGAGATTATCTATTTTAGCTAATTTCTCCTCTACATTTTTGTTGAAGGCTTTTTGGGTAGTGATAAAGTCTCTAAGCATGCTTTCTAATTCATAGGAGGGGTTTTTGTTGCTAGGGTAGGTGTTGTTGTTCCCATAGTTGGATGGAAACGGTCTAGGATTGCTAGCAAAATTTCCCCTATAAGCATTGTTGTTGAAGTTGTTTCTAGCAATAAAATTCACATCTACTTGTTCTTGAGCAACCAAAGAATTTAAAGGGACATCATGAGGATCAATAGAGGGTTGCTTGGTAAGTAGAGACATAATTAAATCAACTTTTTCATTGAGGGAGGTAATTTCCTCGACAGAATTTACCTTCCTACCTGTTGGAGCGCGTTCGGTGTGCCATTGGGAATAATTGGTCATCATCTCATCCAGAACCTTTGTGGCAGCACCAAGGGTAGTTGACATAAAGGTTCCTCCCGCGGCCGAATCTAACAGGTTCCGCGAGGTAAAGTTCAAGCCTGCATAAAAAGTCTGGATAACCATCCAGGTAGTCAAACCATGTGTAGGGCATTTCTTAACAACAGATTTCATTCGTTCCCAAGCTTGGGCAACGTGTTCATTATCCAATTGCTTAAAATTCATAATGTTACTCCTCAATTGGATAATTTTAGCAGGTGGGTAATATTTCCCTATAAAAGCATCTTTGCACTTATCCCAAGAATCTATGCTATTCCTAGGCAAAGATTGAAACCAGATTTTAGCGTCTCCCCTTAAAGAGAAAGGAAAGAGCTTGAGCTTAACAACATCACTGTCGTCGATATGTAACGGCAGATGCCATGGGGATGGCTAAAGTGAGGGGAAGACGCGAGGAAGAAGATGTCGATGGTGCCGGAATCGGGTTGGGCACAAACACAGTGATGGACACCACGATGTACCCAGATTCGGGGCTCTCCGGAGAGATATATAACACCCCTACTCCTGCTTGTCTCTTCTATATCAATGGAACTGAACTACAATAACTGCTTCTCTATCTACTCAGGGGAAGGTGAGAGCTGCCGTGGGAAAGGCTCTCTCCTGCTTCCCTGAGGAGGAACTACTAGCAGTGAATGAGCTGAGTAAGATGTGAGTAATGGTGCGAATGTTGTGGATCGTCCCTCACGCAGGAGGGGTACCCCGGGCTCTTATAGTGTGAGCCCGGGGTAAATCGGTAACTTCACTGCCGATTGGGCCCAGCTGTCATCCTCTAATCGACTGGGCCCCACCGACTGCACCTCTCCGGGTGATCCGGACCCGACGAGCGGCGGCCCATGCTGTAGACTCGTAGGGCATGATGATGAACAGTGGAGCTAGGAGGTGCGATCTTGTCGTCCTGTCCGCGGAATCGGCGTAGAGGTCGACACCGCATCTCTGCCAGATCTTTGAAGTGACTTGGCTTCTCTGCCACCCCGATCTCTCGGGATTGTGCATTTATGACCTTGTACTTGGACCTCCGACTGGTCTCGGGTCAACTTCTCCAGGGGTGGTAAGTTGTACCGATTGCGCCTGGGCCGACTGATGGCCCTCGGCAGGGTCGATTGCTCTAGGCAATCGGCAGCGTTGATTCCCATCTGGCCCAGCTGCAGGCCAATCGGTTGATCGTCTTGGTGATGAAAGGATGACCCGGTTGCGCCTGGGCCGACTCCTGTCATTCGGTACGGTTGATTGCCTTGGAGCAATCGGCCGTACGTCTACCCAGCTCGGCCCAGCTGCAGCTCAATCGGTCCATCCTTTTCTTGAAAGGTTGCTTTCGCTTGGGTGAGCCTACCCGGGTACCAATCCCTCGACAGTAGCCCCTAAAGCTGTAAAGGTCCCATGGTCACTCGATCTTGGGGCCTTTGCAGTTTTCAATCTCTCTCCAACATCTTCCGAACGCTTTGGCCTCATCAACTGCGTCGTTCCGAGTTAGTCGACCAACTCGGAGATCACACTCGGCTGGCCAAGGTTTCGTCCGATTTGACATGCGCTGTCTCCGATTTCTTTCTTCACTTCTTGATAATCCTGTCTCTCGCCGATTTGGGTCTAATACGAACCGATTGCCTTCCAACGGTTACCTCCGATTCTTTCGGGGAGCTGTCAATGGACTGGGGCCCACGACCCACGCACGATTTGACGTAACTGTAGGCCTTGGCCCCCACGTCGCACGCCTCGCTTCCCTCGCTGGGATCTCTTGCGCCGGTTGGACTTCCTGTGGGTTACACCACACCGGGCCACACGGCCGCAGCTAAATCCCACTCCCCTCCCCCGCCGCCCATATAAGCCACAGGGGGAGGGCCTTGGGCTCCTCCTTCTCGCATACGCCTTCTTCCTCCTCCGCTTCTCGCTCTTGCGCACGCCATTGTTCCTCCTTCCCAAGCTCTCCAGCGCGCTTGTGACTCCGCCTCCGCGCACGGAATTCGCTCCGGCCGTGCACTCGCGTGCTCCTCCGCCACCGTGGTAGCCTCTCACCGCCACCTTGCGCGGTGTTCTTGCGCTTCTTCGTCTTCATTTTCTTCCCGCCCGCGAGTTCCATGGCGCCCCGGCGAGACACCTCCCAGGCCAGCCGTGGGTGCTGGAAAGGTTCCACCGTCACCGCCGGTGCCATCCAGGCGTTGGTTCGCGCCCGCAATATGTCGGCCGAGGTCCAATGGCGTGCTCTCGGTGCCGAGCTCGTGCCCAATGCGCGTGATGGTGAGAGAGTCGTTTTCCTCACTCACTTTTAGCGTGGATTCAGACTCCCCGCCAGCACCTTCTTCCGGGACTTCCTCAACTTCCACCATCTGCAACCGCATCATCTTGCGGCGAATTTCATTATGATCCTCTCCGGCTTCGTCACGCTGTGCGAGGGGTATCTCGGCTGCCGCCCAAGCATCTCTCTATGGAAGCGGTTCTTCAACCTCCGAGCTCACAATGCTCGGACGGGAGCTGTGGTACCTTCTGCTACGGAGGGCGCCGATCCGACATTCGTGACCGACATGACCGACTGCGGCAGTTGCCTCGTCGCAGCCGGCAAGCACAAGTAGAAAGGTCCCGAGATCGTCCAGTCGTGCCAAAACTGGCAAACCACATTCTTCTATGTCAAGTCGCCCGACCAAGGCCCCGATCTCCTGAACTTGCCCGAGTTCTCCCTCGCACGGCCGACTGAAAAATACCAGTGGTCGCTGAAGTACGGTGTCGGTGATTGCGATGTCGACGCACAAGTCGCCAGGGTTGCTCAGCTGGAGCAGGAGGGGCTCCTGCCGACTGACCTTGCTGCTGCTTGGCTTCAAGCCCGAGTGCTTCCTCTACAACGCCGAGTGCACCGCATCTGTGACATGTCGGGCCCCCGAGATCCCACTCGGCTCTGCACATGGCGAGTGAAACTCGAAGACCTTTGCACCAGGCTGAAGACTATCACAGCCAGTCCTTCACCCGACCCATTCCGCTTCGGCCTTGAGTACCTCAACCGCCTGCAGAAACCGCTTGTGGTATGTACCGACTGCTTCTTTCTCCGATTGCTTTTTCCTCAGACTTAACTTCTCTGATAACCTTCTTCTTCTTGCTCAGCACTTCATTCGATCCAACTTGATGGAAGACGGCCAGGAGGCCGGTACATATACCCCCGACCGTGAGGAAGATGACCCCGCGGACTTTGAGTACAATGGTGAGGTTCCCCCATCCGAATCCACCGATGACGATGAATCCTCTGGGGAGTCCTCCGAATCCGAAGATCCCGCTGACAACGCCGACGCCGAGGCCGCCGACACTAGGAACACCGACATCCGAACTGCAGCTCAAGTGGGTACGCCTGACCCATCCCTTGAGCAATTTCTGGCCGAATGGAGTGATGATGACAGTGTCTCAAAGGTTGGTGATTCTGATGCAGCTCCTCACGCCAAGCCTCCGAGGGTGCCGACTAAGCGTGCCTCGGCGACCGGCTCCTCCTCTGGTGCTACTCCCAGCAAGGTTCCTAAGACGACGCCGACTGCTCTCAAAGGCAAACAACCTCAGGCCGCGGCCACTCGAGTGCCGACTGGTCCAGCTCCTCTCGGCAAGTCCAGGGGCGGACCTGTCCTGAGAGATGCCCCTCTGAATGTCGCCCCGCTGAGATGTCGGATGCCCACGGGCGCGCCGAAAACAGTTGGGTATGCCTTTATCTTCACGCTTTGAACCTCATTGCCTTCTCTTATACTGATTCATCTCCTATTTCTTCTTTTAGGGAGCCGATTAATCTTGACGACGTCGACGCCGATATTCCTGCCCATGTCGGCACGGTCGTTGCTCCCGCCGCTTCTACTGCTGCGGCCCGCAAACGGCAACCGGCTCCACATCGTTCCTCCAAGGATGCCGAACGTGTCGCCAAAAAGGCCCGCCTCGAGACTGCCAAGAAAGCTACTGCTTCGACCACTGCCTCCAAGACCTCCAAGAGCACGACCGACCAGGGAGTTACTGGTGGCGAAGGAGCGCAACCGGTCGATCCGATTGCCCCATCTCCGCCGCGACGCTCCGACCCAGTCTCCGACCCCATTACGACTATCTCCTCGCCCATCCTGACGACCACCTTGCCGATTACGACGACCACCTCGCCGATTATGATAACCACCTCGCCAATTATGGCAACCGGTCCTTCGACCTCGTCTTGTCCGATTTCGCCACAGCCACAGCCGGATGCCCCCGGCCTTCCGGTGACGTCAGCGCCACCGGACTCGACCATTGCCTCCTCTGCCGCTGCGACCCAAGCTCCACCGCCACAGCCGACCTCTTCCGCGTCAGTAATTCTGATGCACTCAGTGGACCAGTTCCGGGCTGAGTACTCTCGCACCGGACGTGTCGGCGCCGAGCCTGATGCCTCGCATCGCTTCCCGGTTTCCTCTCCCGGTCCCATGATGACCGCCTACAACCGGGTGAACGACTTTGCCACCGCCATGGCTCAGGACCTCCAACTGCTCGACCGCAATCACGCGGTAAGCTCTTCAACCTTCCTTTATGGCTTCCTCAAATCGGGAGACTTTTCTTCCGGTGGGTGCGCGCAAGCGCACCCACTGGGTGTAGTCCCCGAGATTCGGGCCGATTGTTTGCAATCGGTTCGGATCTTCTATGATTTTTGCTTCTTTTTCTTGCCTTTCTCCCGATCGGGAGACTTTTCTTCCGGTGGGTGCGCGCAAGCGCACCCATTGGGTGTAGTCCCCGAGATTCGGGACGATTGTTTGCAATCGATTCGGATCTTCTTCTGGCTGCTGTGTCTCTAAAGTTCGTCTTGTTCCTCCTTTCAGGTCGTTATTGAAGAACGACGCAAGGTTTTCGAGAAACTCCTCGAATCCTACGCCGCCAGCCTCCGAACCCTCGCTGAGGCCCAGATCGAGGTCAACAATCAGTCGGCCGAGATCAACAGGCTGAGAGGTAACCTCTGTATTACTTCTATTCTCCCTCCGATTGACAATTTCTCTTGTATTAATATCTTTATATCTTCCTCTAGTCTCTGTTCCCATGGTAGATGAACTTCAGGGCCGCATTGCCGAATTGACCACTGAACTCGGCCAGCAAGAGCCCGCACTCGCCGCAGCTAAGCAAGAGATGACCCGACTGCAGGGGGTGGAAACCGATTTGTCTCGGAGTATGCAAACCCTCCGCTCCGAGCTACTTGCTCTGAAGAAAGAGCATTCGGCTGATTTGGCCGCCGTGACTGCTGCTGGCGATGCACTTCGTGTTGAACGAGACGCAGCCGTGGCCGCCCGAGAGGCGATGCAGGCCGAGAAGGACCAGGTCCTTTCTGCCCGAGATTCCATCCGGGCAGACCGTGACGAGCACATCGCCAAGTATGAAGACTTGGAGAAACGCAACTATGAAGAAACAACCCGACTGCGCCGCCGGGCTAAGGGTTTCTGCGATACGATGACTGAGATGGACACCCTTTTTAGCGGTAAGTGTTTCTTGCATCCGAGTGCATTTTCCGACAGCTCCCTTCTTCTGCGCTCTTACTCACACCTTCCTTCATGATGCAGAGGCCTGGCCTGAATCTGAGGCAGGTGCTTATGCAGAAGTGATCAAGTCCCGAGAGGAGATCACCGCTGCCGGAGGGACCGCCCAAACCGAGACTGATGTCTGGACCCGACAGGAATATCTGATTGGCACGGCGGCTCGCATTCCTGTTATCCAGGGAGTTGCACTGTCCTTCAAGCTTGGCATTCTGAAGATTGCCGAATTGCTATGGTCGCCGACTGAGCTCAAGGTTGGGCTCCAGAGGATGAAGCATGCTGCCGGCTCCTCCGCCGAGACCCGCGAGCCGGAGACTTTGGTCGAAGAAGATTCTGACAAGGGAGAAGCTCCGAATGCTACCACCGAGCAGACTCGGATTCTTCTGAAGGCCATCCCATGTCGGATTGATGTCTTACTTAACTCTGCCGGTCGGACTGGCGCGGAGACTGCCCTCCAAACTGTGCTGAGATGGTACCCACAAGTGAAACTTCCCAAGCTTTACAGCATCAGAGAGACCGCAGCCGACTTGTTCGAGAAGACTTATGCTGAGGTGAATCGGCTAGCCAGCACCATGGTGAATTGGTTCTCTCCCTATGATTACACTCCGTATCTCGACGAGGGAGGGAACCCGTTGGCAGCAACTTCCATCTCTGGCTTGGCCGATGAGCTTTCTGATAGCGGCTCGTCCCATACCTCTCCGAGGTCCAAACAAGCTGAGGCCACGTCGACCGACGCACAGACGGAGCCGGATGCCGCTACTGACCAAGCTGATCCGACTGCTCCTGCCACCTCGGCCGCTCCGACTGCGAGTTCTGCGCCATGAGCTGCCCCGACTTCTTGAGCCGTGCCGCCGATGACGTCATCTACCTCTGCCGCGAACATCTGATCGGCCTTATCTTATTTTTATTTTCAGAACAGTTGCTTGTAGAACGCGATTTTAATTCCGCCGACACCCACTGGGTGCGGTTCGTTGTAATGAACTTATTCGGCCCTAGGCCTGCTATCTTTATGCGATCCGATTGCTCGTTGCAAGTTTTATTTGTGCGATCTACTTTGCATTTTTTGTCGGTTTCCTTTATCGGTCTGCACTTGGGGGCGCCATGCCCTGTCCATTCTGCAGCCGACATGCGGTCTTCAGTCGGATCTAAGGTTGATTTCCGGCCAAGGTTCGATAATTTTTTGAGTTTACACGACAAGACTTAGCGCAAAGGATTCTGCAATGTTAGGAGCCGATTGCTCGGTGGACCGGTCTGCGACACAATCGGTAGCTTACTTAGTCGGTTATGCCCTTTTTAGAGCGTTTCGATTTGTTTCTCGAGAACTTGGAATGCCGGCTGCCCCAACCGCTACCTTCCTCAATGCCACAACCACTCTCGTGACTTGTGCTTGACTTGGGTGCTAGGCCGAGTGCCAGCCCGCAGCCCCCGTGCCTCGTTGGCTCATTTTTCTGACCCCGTGGTCGGTCAGTCCCCGAGTGCGTTATCCACGTCTCGGGTATGACTAAGCGTTGCCAACTTGGGCTAGCTTTTCGAATGAAATCATGCAAAGGTAGTCGAATGCTCTTCTTCAGAGGCATGATAGCTTTACTGATCATTTGCTGAATAGCATACATACATTTTTGCCGCTCAACTATAGAACGGGCATAAAAGCTCGGCGTTCCACGGCCGCTCCGTTTCTACTCCTGACGTGTCCCTATGCCGAGTGCCTTTGGTGTAGTCGATCAAATAATATGAGTTGTTCTTGAGTGCGCGGCTGATGACGAATGGTCCCTCCCAGGGTGAGGCCAGCTTGTGCTTCCCATCGGACTTCTGAATTCGGCGTAGCACCATGTCACCCTCTAGGAAAGCGAGAGGACGAATCTTCTTGCTGTGGTAGTGCCGCAACTTCTGCTGGTAGACTGCCGATCTGGACAAGGCCAGCAGGCAGGCTTCTTCCTTCAGATCGACGCCGTCTTCTCGTGCTAACTTGGCTTCTTCCTCGGTGTAGGCATGCCGAGGTGAATCAAACTCGATGTCAGACAGGATGATTGCTTCTGATCCATATACCAGGAAGAAATGAGTGAATCCAGTCGACCTGTTTGCCGTAGTTCTTAAGCTGAACAATACTGCTGGGAGTTCTTCAATCCAAGCTCCGGGTGCCCTCTCCAGTGGCTCCACCAATCGGGGTCTGATACCCGACAGGATGAGGCCGTTTTCTCTTTCTACTTGACCATTCGACTGAGGATGTGCAACGGATGCAAGATCAAGCCGAATACCCTGCTGAGATGCATATCGAGCCAGTGCGCCCTTTGCAAAATTGGTGCCGTTGTCGGTGATGATGCTATTGGGCACACCATATCTGCATACGATGTCGGCCACAAAACGGACCGCAGTCGGACCATCCAGCTTCTTGATCGTGCGGGCTTCAATCCACTTGGTAAACTTGTCTACTGCGACCAGGAGATGTGTCATGCCACTTCGGTCTCTCTTGAACGGACCAACCATGTCCAAACCCCACACCGCAAATGGCCATGCTATTGGGATTGTCTTCAATGTTGATGCTGGCTGATGACTTTTTGCCTTGAACCGCTGGCAGCCCTTGCAATACTTCACCAGGTTCTCAGCTGCTGCACGCGCAGTCGGCCAGTAGAAACCATGTCGAAAGGCTTTGCTGACAATGGCTTTTGCCGACGCATGATGACCGCATTCACCTTGGTGGATGTCTCTGAGCAACTCCAGGCCTCTGTCTTATTCTACACACCTCTGAAAGACGCCGGTTGCACTCTTGCGCACTAGCTCGTTGTTGATTATTGTGTATGCCCAAGACCGGCGACTGATTTGTCTTGATTCGGCTTCGTCATCTGGAAGAACTCCGTCCACTAGGAAATCTCTAATCGGCTGTGCCTATGTTGGCGCACTGACGACTACCATCACTGCTGCTTGCTGGGGTGCGACTTCTTCTTGGATCTCGGCTTCTTGGCCATTGGCCTCCTGGATTTCGGCCTCTTGAACCTCTGCCATCTTGACTTCTGTCTCTGAACTGCCGATTTCGGCGATTGGCACGCATTCGGCAGCCCCTGGTGACAGCTGCTCGTCTGGAGCTGGAACTTCATCGATGCAATCGGCAGTGCCTGATGTCATTGGCTCTTCTGAGGCTGTGCCATCTGGTGCAGCCTCTGCTTGCTTCCCTTTAGCCTTGCTCTTTTTGCTGCCTTCGGCAGCCCCTGGTCTGCAGTCGGCAGCCCCTGGTGCTGTCGACTCTGCTGAGGCTGAAGCACCTTGGGCGCTTGACTGCTTCTTCGGAGTTGAGATTTTTGCCGGTTGAGCTTCTTTCGCCTTCTTCAACACTTCAAGATCAGTCTCTGAGATGAAGATGGACTCGGATTCTGGAGATGGCGTGATGGATGGCTTTCTAATGTGCTCAAGTGATACGCCTGGCGGAATAGCTTGCCTTGTTGAGCCGAGCTTGGACAATGCATCTGCTGCTTCGTTGCTTGCTCTCGACACATGGTGGAACTCTCATCCTTCAAAGTACCCACTAATCTGCTGCACTAGGAAACGGTAGCTTGCCATATTCGCATCCTTTGCATCCCAGGTGCCTGTGCACTGCTGCACCACCAAATCGGAGTCACCAAAACACTCGATATTCCGAATATCGATTTCCTTGGTTAGCTTGATACCATGCACAAGGGCTTCGTACTCGGCAACGTTGTTTGATGATGCAAAGTGAATCTGGAGTACATAATGTAGTTGATCTCCTCTTGGTGAAGTGAGCACTACGCCAGCCCCTAGGTCGCTTTTCATCTTGGATCCATCAAAATGAATTCGCCAGAAGTTTGATCCTGGGACGGGTGGCATGTATTGAGTTTCAGCCCAGTCCACCAGGAAGTCGGCCAACGCCTGAGATTTGATTGCTGTTCTTGGCTCATACTGGATGCCATGGTTGGCGATCTCAATTGCCCATTTGGCCACTCTGCCTGTTGCATCTCTGCTGTCGATGATGTCGGCTAATGGAGCCGAGCTGACGACCGTGATCAGATGGGCTTGAAAATATGGCTTCAATCTTTTGGCCGCCATATACACTCCATAGCACATCTTCTGGTAGTGAGGGTAGTTCTGCCTGGACGCCGAGAGCACTTCACTGATATAATACACAGGTCGCTGAATCTGCTGTGCCTTGTCCTTCTCGGGGCGCTCCACCACCATGACTGCACTGATCACTCGATTGGTTGCCGCAATCGGGGCAGCAAGAATCGGCGCAGTGGAGAGCACGCGCTTGAATTCTCGGAATGCTTCATTTGCCTGAGGTGTCCAGGTTAACTTCTCCGTCTTCTTCATCAGTTGATATAATGGGATTGCTTTTTCACCCAGCCGACTAAGAAATCGGCTGAGTGAAGCGAGGCAACCGGTGAACTTTTGTACTTGCTTCAGGTTCCTGGGTTGCTCCATTCGCTCGATTGCGGCTATCTTCTCGGGATTGCATTCGATTCCTCTCTCGGAAACGAGAAATCCCAAGAGCTTTTCGGCTGGGACCCCAAACACACATTTCTCAGGATTGAGCTTGATCTAGTAAGTTCTCAGATTTTCAAATTCGCTCGGAGGTCATCTAGGAGTGTGACTCCCTTGACCGACTTCACTACCAGATCATCCACATAGACGTGGAGATTTCTGCCGGGTTGTGTGTGTGTGCATCTCTGAATCGTGCGCTGATAAGTGACACCTCCGTTCTTCAAACCAAAAGGCATGGTGATATAACAATAAGCCCCGAAAGGGGTTATGAATGCGGTTTTTATTTGATCTTCCACAGCAAGTTTGATCTGGTGATAGCCAGCCGTGGCATCCAGAAAAGACAAAAGCTCGCAACCGGCCGTAGAATCAATCACTTGATCGATACGGGGAAGAGAAAACGGATCTTTCGGGCACGCCTTGTTCAGGCAGGTGTAATCGATACACATGCGCCAGGTCTTGTTCTTCTTCATCACGAGGATTGGATTTGCCAGCCACTCGGGGTAAAACACTTCCATGATGAATCCTGTAGCTTCGCAATCTCTTCGCCAATTGCCCTTCTCTTATCTTCAGAAAAACGTCTCAGGGGTAGCTTGACCGGCTTCGAGCCTGGCCGAATGTGCAACTTGTGCTCGGCGAGTTCTCTCGGCACACCAGGCATGTCTTGTGGAGACCATGCAAAGATGTCCCGATTCTCACGGAGAAACTCGACGAGCTCACTTTCCTATTTGTCACTAAGTCCAGCTCCGATTACAACGAACTTGGTTGAGTCGGAGGGATCTAGAGCGACCTTCTTGCTGTCCTTGGCCGACTGAAAATCCGATTCCTCATCGGCTCTCTTGGCTGGGCTAACTGGGAGTGGAGCCTTGTTTTGCGTTTGCGCCATTGCTATCACTTTGCCGAGCTGGAGCTTCTCTGTTTCAACCACTTGGGAGTCAGCCAAACTGCCGCCAGCCGACGTGCACTCGAGGGACTTCCTGAAGTCTCCGGTGACGGTGATGACGTCGTTTGGCCCTGGGATCTTCATCTTCAGGTAAGTCTGCTGTGCATTGAACATGAACTTGGCGAATGCGGGCAGTCCCAACAGAGCATGATAAGGTATGCTGAGGTCGGCGACCTCGAACCAGATTGGCTCCCTTCTGAAATTCTCCTCTGTGCCGAATATGACATCCAGCCGAATGCGACCCATGGGGGTGCAAGACAACCCAGGGACAATCCCATGGAATGTCGTCCGACTGTGCTCCAGATCCTTCTCGGTGTGCCCTAGCTTGATCAAGGTGTCTCTGTACAGAATGTTGATTGTGCTCCCTCCATCAACGAGCACTCGGGAGAACTTGCATGAAAATCTCGGTCCTGCGAACAGAGCGTCTACCACAAGCGGATAGTTGCCTGGATTCGGCAAGATGGTCGGGTGATCTGCTCTGCCCCAGGATATGTCACACTCGGACCAATGCATGTACTGAGGAATCAGTGGTATGGTGGCATTGACTTCTTGAGCTCGGGCTCTCCGACTGCCCTTGTCGGTGGACTCGCTGGTGAAAATCATGTAAGCGGCGTCTTGTCGCGGGAACTGGTTCTGCTGCTGGGGTGGTCCTCTGTTCTGGGGTGGTGGTGGGGGTGGAGGTGGTAAAGCTTCTCCCTTTGCAATCCTTCTGACAAAATCACACTGCCGAGTGGTATGCGCAGATGGCCTGCCAGGAGTGCTGTGCAACTTGCATGGTGCATCCAGCATATCATCAAACGTGTACTTGGGCTTCATCTATCCCTGTGGCCTCACATTCGGTCTCATCTTCCAAATGCCTCCTGCAGCTCCTGGATCTTCTTCATTCTGGACAGCGGCCACCTGCCGACTGCCATACTGAGTATCTGGCTGCTCATCCTTGCGCTTGCCATTGTTCTGCTGGTTGTTGCTGTTGTTGCGGTTGTTCTCTCTTCTTTCCTTCCGACTGAGGCCTTGGTTCCCTGCGTCCGACTGCGGAGCCCCTGGTGACTGGATGACACCTCCAACTCCGAGCTGAATAGGGCGCATCGCAGAATCGGACACAGCAAACGAGTTGGCCACCTTCATGAGCTCGGCGAGCGACGTAAAATCCTTGCGGAGCAACTTGTGCTTCAACATTGAATCGTCCAGGCATCCATCCGTGAAGTACTGAATGGCCTGGATCTCATGGACTCATTCGCATGAATTCTTCAGCTTGATCCACCGAGATAGGTAATCTCGGAGGGGTTCATCCTTGCCTTGCACACAAAGAGCCAACTGCCGCGGGAGGTTGGGCCGCTCATATGTACTCGTGAAGTTGTGAATGAATGCACTTGTGAAATCTTCCCAACAATTCACACTGTCCTTGGGCAGACTATTCAACCACGTCCGAGCTGAACCCTGCAGCATCAAAGGTGCGTAGCGGACTGCCACGCGCCGATTTCCCCCTACAAGTCGAACTGCGGTCAAGTAGTCGGACAACCAATATTCTGGCTTCACAGAACCATTGTACTTGCGTGTGTCTCTCGTCAGCGTGAAGCCTTTGGGAAACATCTCGGTCCGAATGCGATGACCGAAACACGACGGGCCAGAATCTCCTTCTTCATCTTCTTGAGCTTCCTTCTCAAGGAGCTCAATGCGATGCCTTGCGTCATTCTGACCGATTTGGCGAGGGCCAAGTCGGGCGCTGATTGCTGGTCTTGCTGCCGACTGCTGAGGCAGATCATTTCGCCTGCTGTTAACAACTGGCTCTTCTATTCTTCTGCTTGCCGCTGGGGGTGGCCGATTGCTCCTGACCCTACTCTCATGCCGAGATGGGGCTGGTTGCTGCCTGTTCTGGTGCGATGCGTTCGGTCGTTGGCTAGCTTCCGGAATCGGCCTCACAGTTCCTCTTGATGCCCCAGGTCCTGCATTCGGATTCTCCATTGCCACCAGCTGCTGATCCTTTGCGGCTGCCAGCAGTTCGCGCATTCGGCGCGTCTGCTGACGCCGTTCATCTCCCTCCAGCTCTTCTAACTCGATTGCTATCTGCTCGGCGGCTCTAAGGTTTCATTCAGGCGTGCTGTACGTCGGCCTTTGGAGGAATACCGACTGCACCGGCTGCGCCGGCTGCGCCGGCCTTGCCGGTTGCTCGGCTCCCGACAGCTGCTGATGGACTGCCCGACCTCGGCTTCTCAAATCTTCTAAGACCGCGGGCTCAATCGGCCGTCGCGATCCTGCATGCGCTGCGTTGTACTCTCTTGTGATAGCTCCCAGCCTACGCTCTTCTGCCAGCACGTGCTCGGCCCTGCGAGCGAGGGCGATCCGTGCTGTCTCCAGCTCGGTGTGAACTTGATCGGGATCACCATTCCTGTTTACGGGTGTGTACAACACATCCCGCAACGCACTGGTGCCGACTCTTTCCGCGGCGTCCGTTGCCTCCTTGGCCTTCCTAGCCGCGCTCGCTGCGCCGCGGTTGCTTGATGAAGATGCCCCCGCCATCATGACGGCTGCGTGCACGAAAAGATGCGTATCTCCTTGGGATATGCCTCGGGGAAGCTGCCGATGAAGAGGCGATGGCTGCCAACCTGCAGCGACACACCGGGCGGCAGGGGTGCGCCGACCCCATACCGCGCCGAGTAGTCCACCACGTAGTCGATTGCCCCACGCCTAAGAATCAGGCCAGAGGCGTGGCTACCGCCCGATGCAGAGGAAAATCCCGTCCAGATCTTTACTCCAGTCGACGCCTCGGTCTGCCCCACGGTGGGCGCCAACTGTCGTCGATATGTAACGGCAGATGCCATGGGGATGGCTAAAGTGAGGGGAAGACACGAGGAAGAAGATGTCGATGGTGCGGGAATCGGGTTGGGCACAAACACGGTGATGGACACCACGATGTACCCAGGTTCGGGGCTCTCCGGAGAGATAATACCCCTAGTCCTGCTTGTCTCTTCTATATCAATGGAACTGAACTACAATAACTGCTTCTCTATCTACTCAGGGGAAGGTGTGAGGGCTGCCGTGGGCAAGGCTCTCTCCTGCTTCCCTGAGGAGGAACTACTAGCAGTGAATGAACTGAGTAAGATGTGAGTAATGGTGCGAATGTTGTCGATCGTCCCTCACACAGGAGGGGTACCCCGGGCTCTTATAGTGTGAGCCCGGGGTAAATCGGTAACTTCACTGCCGATTGGGCCCAGCTGTCATCCTCTAATCGGCTGGGCCCTATCAACTGCACCTCTTCGGGTGATCCGGACCCGACGAGCGGCGGCCCATGCTATAGACTCGTAGGGCATGATGATGAACAGTGGAGCTAGGAGGTGCGGTCTTGTCGTCCTGTCCGCGGAATCGGCGCAGGTGTCGACAACGCATCTCTGCCAGATCTTCGAAGTGACTTGGCTTCCCTGCCACCCCGATCTCTCGGGATTGCGCATTTATGACCTTGTACTTGGACCTCCGACTGGTCTTGGGTCAACTTCTCTAGGGGTGGTAAGTTGTACCGATTGCGCCTGGGCCGACTGATGGCCCTCGGCAGGGTCGATTGCTCTAGGCAATCGGCAGCGTTGATGCCCATCTCGGCCCAGCTGCAGGCCAATCGGTTGATCGTCTTGGTGATGAAAGGATGGCCCGGTTGCGCCTGGGCCGACTGCTGGCATTCGGTACGGTTTATTTCCTTGGAGCAATCGGACGTACGTCTGCCCAGCTCAGCCCAGCTGCAGCTCAATCGGTCCATCCTTGTCTTGAAAGGTTGCTTTCGCTTGGGTGAGCCTACCCGGGTACCAATCCCCCGACAATCACCGTCTACTTGTTTATACTTTGGCATATCACATAATTCAACAAAATTGTTCAAGTGTAAAGCAGCATCATCTCCAGCACCAGAGAATTGATCTCTCATAACAAGGTTTAGCAAAGCAGGTTTAATTTCATAAGAGGTAGCTGAAGTGGCAGGTGTGGCAATGGGAGTGCAGATAAAGTCTTGGTTGTTGTGACTAGTGAAGTCACACAACTTGGTGTTTTCAGTGGAACCCATAGTAGCAGCAAGTGTGGAAGATTTTTTTTGTTGTTTTTGATAAAAGACACAAAGATAAAAACTGAAAGGTAAACTAACAAGACAAAAAAACAAAGGTAAAGGGTAGTGTGCAACTCCCCTATCTTAGCACTCGGAGTCCCCGGCAACGGCGCCAGAAATTCGCTTGATGGCTTCTCTCCCTTCGTTGGTTACCCCAAGTGGAAGGTTGAGATGTAGCGCAGCAGCAAGTTTCCCTCAGTGAAGATACCAAGGTTTGTCTCCAGTAGGACTCCAGAGATGATAAGTACGTGTCAGCGGCGCAACTGACGTGGACCTGCACACAGACACAGATAACTTTGTTCCCAATGAAGTTCAGAGAGGTTGTCAATCTCTCCGGTCTTGTTGTTCACAAAGGGTAAAACACAAAGGATAATGATAGCAACTAAAAGTAAAAAGCAGGAAAGTAAATATAGCGTGGAAACAGTAATAAGGATATGGACCGGGATACGTGATGTTCGCTAGTGATGTCTCTCTCCCAAAAGACGATAAAACTGCTATGCGAGGTAAACAAATTACAGAAGGGCAATTGACAGGATTATGAACGCACCGCAATGCTAGCTATGCTACAAAAGAAAGAAAGAGGCTCAAAAGCACGGGCAGTACGCCAAAATAAGTAGACCGTAATCCAACTGCATCTACTACTAATCATCCACCTTGAGATATCTATCCAGAACATCTCGCTGGTATTAAGTTGCGAGCCCCACCCAAAGTGTAAACCCAAAGCAACAAACAACTACATTAAAAAGCACTTTGCGTAAAGTAAACAATCCTTGCAATCGCGGTTACAAGCACCGTTGTTTTCCCCCTTGTGGCAACAGCACATCCCCTAGACTCATGTTTCTGTCACTCAAGCGTGTCATCGGGGGGCATGAACCCACAATCGAGCATAATGTTCCCTCTTGGAGTCACTACCTACTACTTGGCCAAAGCAATAAACAACAACGGAGAACATGCAAGAGTTACTTAGGAACAAAAATATAAGAGATAAAAACCAAATATATTACTCTATCACAATCTGAACATAATCTCATGATCCATCAGATCCCATCAAACTCAGCATAGCAATAGCAGAAAGATTACAAAAGTGCCTCGATCATGTAGGGCAGCTCACGAGGTCTAAACCATGAAGAACAAAGAGGGGAGGAGAACATCACATAGCTACTGATCACGGACCCATGGTCCAAGGAAAACTACTCACGAGACATCCGGGGAGCATCCATGGTGGAGAGGAGACTCCCGGAGGTCGTCCCTCCCTCCGGCAGGGTGCCGGGAAGAGGTCTGCTGGTGCTCCCGATCTCGGAAGCGCGGCGGCGGCGGAACAGACGCGAGTTTGCGGAATAGGGTTCTGTCTTCGGAGTTTCCCCGTGACGGAGAATAAATAGGTGAAGGGGGGAAGCCAGAGGTGGATCAGGGGCCCCAGGCGCTCCCTGGCGCGGCCAGGGGTGGGGCCGCGCCGGGTGGCCGCCTGGCCCCCTGGCTCCCCTCTGGCCCCACTCGGGATCTTCGCGAAGCTTCCTGTACGCTGATTTTTCCTGTATTTTTCCCGGAATTTTTCTGGCACTTTTTATATGGGGGAAAACTGAAATAGAAAAACAGCAGAAAACAGGAACTGGCACTGGGGTGCACTAAGTTAATAGGTTAGTCCAAATATGATCAAAACTGTATGAAAGTGTATCTAGATCATAGCAATATCACACAAAACATGCATGGAGGAAGCAGAAATTATAGATACGTTTTGGACGTATCAGGGCTCGAGCCTAGAAATCCCCCCAAGAGACGCTATCTTCGCAAACGCGACCTTTACCTAAAAGCACTCGGGGGCTCGAGCCTAGAACTCCCCCCTTGAGATGCTATCTTCGCAAACGCGACCTTTACCTAAAAGCACTCGGGGGCTCGAGCCTAGAACTCCCCCCGAGAGACGCTATCTTCGAAAACCCGACCTTTTAGCAATCGGGGACTCGAGCCTAGAACTCCCCCTGAGAGACGCTATCTTTGCAAACGCGACCTTTACTTAAAAACACTCGGGTGCTCGAGCCTAAAACTCCCCCGAGAGACGCTATCCTCGCTAAAAAAGCGACCTTACCTACAACCATAGGGAGGCCAGAATGCAAGAGTCTCGCCCAAAAACAAAAGCTCCAGCAAAGAAAGTTGCATCTAAAAGCGCGCGGTTCTTTAGTGTTCACCCGATCGCAAGCGATCGCCTAAAGACTAGGGGGCTACTCCCATCGGGAGCGCTGACGCGCACCCGATCCAAAATTGGAAAAATTCAAAAAACAGCTACAAACCAGTGAGACAAAAGTTCACAAATCCTACGCTTGATTTTGCAAATCAAGTGCAGCCACGGGGGCTACTCCCATCGGGAGCGTTGGCGCGCACCCCAGAAGAGACTTTCATTACAAAGGAGTCGAAGACATTACTATTACAAAGGAGTCAAAGACATTATCATTACAAAGGAGTCGAAGACGTCGTCATTACAAAGAAGTCGGAGACATTATCATTACAAAGGAGTGGAAGGCATTTCATTACAAAGAAGTCGAAACGACAGTTTGCCGTTACAGAAGGACTTGCGGAACTACAAGTTGGGCTACATTTCAACTTCTACATGTGTGCTCATACTGAGATAATTGGCACTTTCGTGCCACAACCAGGAGGGCATCATCATAGACAAAGTAGCAGCCTAGCCAGTGCGGGAGAAGCTCGCTGTCCTCCAGTTCTACAAGGTGCCTCGCCTACTGCCTCTGCCGCTTGACGACTGGCTTGGCGTCTAGTTCTTCCTTACAACTAGAAGAGCAAACACCATCGCCCGAGGGATCAGCCAAAGACGAAGACACGTGAGAAGCAGGCGAACCACCACTCGAGCCATCAGAATCGCTGCTGCTCGTCTCCTCACAGTATGGATCCAGACGGTTGCCACCAGCATCAAACGCACGGATAATAACAGTATCTTTGCCGTCAAAACGACAGCAAAGGTTGTCCCCGCCGCGCAAATTCAACCGACGAGAAAACGTCCTCCAGCCAGACCCAAGGAAGATCAAGGACGAACTATCAAATTCCAGCTCCACCCAAGAAGAAGAACGAGAGCATCCATGAAGACGGAGCCAGAAGCCCTTTAAACCATGCTCAGAAGCAATGGAGGCAAACAAAGTAGGAAGAGGAATCCGGGCAGCATTACGCCCAAGAACATGCAAAAGAAAATCATGGCCCCAAAATCCCTCTTCCATGGAGGAAGAAGAAGAAAGTGCCAACGTAGTACCATGACGCCCACCACGACCACGGCGGCTGATTTCTACGCACGCTTCTATTCTTGTAGACTATGTTGGGCCTCCAAGCGTAGAGGTTTGTAGGACAGCAGCAATTTCCCTCAAGTGGATGACCTAAGGTTTATGGAACTCAGGGAAGTAGAGGTTGAAGATGGTCTCTCTCAAGCAACCCTGCAATTAAGATACAAGAAGTCTCTTGTGTCCCCAACACACCTAATACAACTAGGAGTTGTATAGGTGCACTTGTTCAGCGAAGAGATGGTAAAACACGAGTGATAGGTGTGGCAAAGCAAGGTAATATAAATCTGTAATAAAAAGTGCAGCAAGCAAACATGTGACAAAAGTGAGCACAAACGGTGTAACAATGGTGGAAACAAGGCCTAGGCTTCATACTTTCACTAGTGACAACTCTCAACAACATCAACATAGTCTAATCACATGATATTTCCCATAAAACATGCAATGGAGACGCACCCGGAGGTCATTCCTTTGTGGTCAAGAGAGGATGAGAATTATGTAGGGATACAAAAGCACACCTCAAAGTTCGTAGTTCTCAATCTATGGATTACCCAATGTCACCGCGGCCATCCAAAGAGAGTACCACAATCACCACAACATATCTCAAGGATAGTCAAAGACAAGCACCAAGAGACTCTCAATCTTCAATCAACACACAGAAGAGGAAATCACTCATGATAATATTCTTCTAACCCATGTCCAATAGACCGCTGTCACCTTGGTCTCGGGGATTATACTAGATAAGATCAATTGAGTGCATCAATCCAATACATAGAGGAAGGGGAAATATCATGGGATCACCCTAGATTAACATAACCTATGATCACAACGAAGATCACATCATGGGAGAGAGAGAAGAACACATAGCTACTGGTAGAAACCTCAGCCCCAAGGGAGAACTACTCCCGCTTCGTGGAGGGAGGAAGCAACGTCGATGGAGATGAATCCGGGGGCACTTCCCTGTCCCGGCAGGGTGCCGGCACAGGAATTCTGTCCCCCCGAAACTTGATGGCGATGGCGGCGGAGATCGGAATTGCTTCTGGAGAAAAGGGGTCCGGAATCAGGGTTTCCTTCGCGGGGGTAAAAGTAGGGCTAAAGGGGGGCACCAGGGGGGCCACAGGGCAGCCAGGAGGGCAGGTGGCGTGACCTAGGGTGGACCCGCGCCGGGCACCCTCCTGGGCTCCTGGTGGTGGCCCTCCTGCCATGTCTTGGTTATTCCGGAAGCTTCTGGAGCGCTGATTTTTATATAATTTTGCTGGGATTTATTGGGCACTTTAATTATTGGAAAAACCTGAAATACAAAAACAGCAGAAAACAGGAACTGGCAACTGGGTGCACTGGGTTAATAGATTAGTCCAAATATGCTCAAAAGTGTATGAAAGTTCAAGGAAATCATGGAAAAGTCACACAAAACATGCATGGAGCAAGCAGAAATTATAGATACGTTTGGGACGTATCAGCGGCCACGGCCCCGCCTTGCAACACCATGGTGTCGCCCAGCCAAACCGCTACCACGTTTGGGTGCCATATGAAGAAGAAGAAGAAGTAGAAGAGAAAGATGCGAAGAATGGATGCCAAGGACGGGCAACCAAAGGAAGTATTTATAGCACAACCCAAGGGACAAACAGGAAAAACACATAGAAGCCCAGGCGGCGCTGTCATTGCATCAAAGACCAAACGGGCCGAGCGTTACGAATTCCAAGACGAAGATGCCTTCACCCGGTCAGCATTATTTACAGGACGCATCAAATCTCGCTTGTTTCCCATACAAAGCCTTGGAAACTCAACAGGCAACAGGCAGCGCGGCGTCCAAACCATCATTATGACGGTCCAGAAGACGTGACGGATCAAAAAAATCAAGCATCATCATAGGTCATCAAACAGCATGACAATGCATATCAGCACGGCATCCCAAAGGGAATGAATAAGGTAAAAGCAGTTGGGAAAAATCAAACGATTCCAAGAGCCAGCTATATGTCTAAATTTTCTGACTCTAAAAAAATTCTTGCTCCCATCGGGAGTGCCCTTTTGAGTTTGGGTGCTCCCTCACCCAGAAGGCAAAGATGTGCTCGAGTGATCACTCACACCAGTAGAAACAACATACTCTCAGAATTCGGGTGCTTCCTGATACGTCCAAAACGTATCTATAATTTCTGCTTGCTCCATGCATGTTTTGTGTGACTTTGCCATGTTTTGCTTGAACTTTCATACACTTTTGAGCATATTTGGACTAATATATTAACCCAGTGCACCCAGCTGCCAGTTGTTGTTTTCTGCTGTTTTTGTATTTCAGGTTTTCCGGCCATTAAAAGTGCTCCAAAAAATCCGAGAAAATCAGATAAAAAATCAGTGCAACAGAAGCTTCCGGAATCACCAAAGGAGGGAAGGAGGGCCACCACCAGTAAGCCAGGAGGGCAGGTGGCGCGGCCCCACCCTTGGACGCGCCAGGCACTCTCCTGATTGCCTCGTGGCCCCTCTCGGTGCCCCCTTCGCCTATATTTACCCCCCGTGACTGAAACCCCTAATATCAATCCCTCTTTCTTGATCTCGCCTCTGTATCGCCGCCGCCGCCGTTTCAAGATCGGGGCTGCCTGGAGAAGCTGCTCCGGCACCCTGCCGGGATAATCTACCCCCTCCGGGAGACCATTCATAGCCATGGACGCCTCCCGTATGTACCGTGAGTAGTTTACCTTGTACCATGGGTCCGTGACCAGTAGCTATGTGATCTATCTCTCCCTTCTTTGTGCCTCCACTTTCGAGTCCTCGTGAGCTGCCTCACATGATCGAGGCACCTTTGTAATTTTTTGTTGTTGCTATGCTGAGTTTGTTGGGATCTGATGGATTATGAGACTATGTTCAGATTGTGATGAGTAATATATTTGGTTCTTCTCTTTTATATTTTGTTCTTGAGTAAATTCTTGCATGTTCTCCGTTGCCGTCTTTTACTTTGGCCAAGTGATTTATTGCAACTCCAAGAGGGAGCGTTATGCTTGATTGTGGGTTCAGCCCTTGATGTCTAGCTTGAGTGACAGAGACATGAGACTAGGGGATGTGTTGTTTCCACTAGGGATAAAACAACGATGCTTGTATCCGCAGGTGCAAGGATTGTTTACTTTACGCAAAGTTCTTTTAATGCAGTTGTCTGTTGCTTTCGATTTACACTTTGGGTGGGATTCGCAAATTAATACCAGCGAGATGTTCTGGATAGATATCTCAAGGTGGATGATTCGTAGTAGATGATGGATTTCGGTCTACTTACCTTGGCGTACTTCCCATTGCTTTTGAGCCCTTCCTTTATTTTTAGCATAGTTAGCATTGCGGTGCCTTCATAATCCTGTCAATTGCCCAACTGTGATTTGTTTACCTCGCTAGCACTTTTATCGTCTTTTGGGAGAGAGACATCACTAGTGAAAATCACGTGACCTTGGTCCATCTTCATATCATTGTTTACACCATCAATTTACTTTTAGTATTTACTTTCAGTTGCCACTATCATTATCTCTTGCGTTAATCCTTTGTAAACAGCAAGGCCGGAGGAATTGAAAACTCCTCTTTACTCGTTGGGAGCAAAGTTATTTGTTGTTGTGTGCAGGTCCACGTCAACTATCTAGCCCGAAGCTAATTTCTGGCGCCGTTGTCACCTTCTTGTATCTCTTGGAGTCCTACTGGTTCGATAACCTTGGTATCTTCACCGAGGGAAGTTTGCTGCTACGCTACATCTCACCTTCCACTTGGGGTAACCAACGAGGAGTGAGAGAACTATCCTCACCGTATCAAGCTAATTTCTGGCGTCGTTGCCGGGGACTCCAGTCTACAAGATAGGGGAGTTGCACACTATCTTTTATGTTTGCTTTTTAGTCTTGTTAGTTTACCTTTCAATTTTTACCTTTCTGTCCCTTATCAAAAATACCAAAAATACTTACTAATGTTATCTTCACCATGGGTGTGGAACCACCCAAATATGGTAGGATGGACATGTTTCACTTGGCTCGTCTTCGATCAATTTGTGCTCGCGCTAAAAACCCAACCGACTTGGTTGAGGGAAAATCATTGGATGAGCATGCTCATTACACACGGCACCGCCTTGTTGACACCGGTTTTTTGCACGACATTAAACCTATATAAGATGACCTCAAATGAAGAAGTTCTCTAAATGAAAAAGTTGGGTATTGTCGATATGACCAACTTTGTAGTTCGAGCCATGATCATCCGATTCAATCTCAAGGGACGAAACTATGTTTGAAGAAATAAGACCCTTGCATTCGGAGTACTATTCTGACAATTAGGACATCAAGACATCCTCAAATGGTAAAACGTTCTACATAGGCCGGCTTCGTCTCGTCGAGCCGGTCAATTTTGATATTTGAAACGTCCAAATCCGAGTTCGTATGAAGAAGTTATTGCCAAAACAGTGCAACACTGGAAAACCAGGTCGGACCGTCCGAGATGGAAACCGGACCGTCCGACTTTGAAGTCGGACCGTCCGACTTGAGGGCCCCGATTACAGAAAGATTTTGACCTCAGCTCGGACCGTCCAACCTAGAAGCCGGACCGTCCGACCCTATGGTCCGGACCGTCCGGGATAAAGTCCGGACGTCCGAACCCCCGATCCGGGTCCGAATTGGATCGGGTTTTTGGCAGTTTTGACGCGAATCTGGGCCCTTTTCTTGCACGGAAAGTCCAACCCCCTCATAAATAGACGAGGTGACGGCCGATTGAAACAACACACAATCGCAAACACATCTAAACCCTAATTTCGTCTACTTTTCCACGTATCTTCTCCCTCGTTCTTCGTTTGTTCTTGTTCTTGCAGGGCAACGATCCGCGAGAGCTCTAGGGGCGATAAGGTCGACCTAGGTCAGCCCATAGTGCGCCCAGACGGGGTCCCTCCCGGGCGTGTGGGGTTTCGGGTGCTCAAAAGCGTCCGCCGGTTGTCTTGCGTATCGCGCTACCGGACGGGTCTCCTTCGACGTGAGTTGCGGTGCATCACCCCCGGCGTTGAGGGTACACGTGACGTGTTCGTGTGTCAACACACTTTTTGGCGACTCCGCTGGGGACAATAGATCAAGCTTCATCATCAAGCATGACCAACGGAGATAATCTTCCCAAACCATCGGAAGTCGCCGGTAACATCATCAAGCCTAGTCTTGAGGAATTATCGGAGGACCATCGCCGAGCTTATGAGGAGTACAAGAAGGCACGTGAGAGAAGGAGCTGCAGGACTTCCTTGGGAATTTCAAGAAAGATCGCCAAGGCAATATTGCTCCGGTTGGAGAAATCAAGTTCCCTCCTCTTCATGTTGAGCAAGTTAAACCCTCTGTGAGTACTACCTTTTCTCCTGAACAATGGGCTGAAATTGATAGTCGTATTACCGACGACAATAATTTGGTTTACCGAGCTTGCGTTGAGAATACTAGTGCTAAAAATAATATGCCTCCATTATCTAGTGGTAGTATTGGTGCACGTACTAGTTTGGGAAACCCTAGTTCAGTTTTGCCATTATCATCGGCGCCTCCCATGCCAATGAATTACTTCCCCACCTATACAAATCAAGTTGTGGCTGCACCTATTAATCCTATCATGAGTATGCCAGGTTCGGTGGCAACGCCGAACCAAACTTTGTTTACAGGTAGGGATAATATTGGATCATTGCCGAATTATCGTTCGGTATACACACATGTAGCCCCAAATCATACTCCTCATGTGCTAGTGTCACAAGCAACATCGTCTAATACAGACGATGCGTTAGCTAACCTTAGAGAGGAGATGACCAAGATGCTTAGAGAAAACTTTGGTGTGGAACTACCTAGGAATCGGATGTATCAAAAGCCGTATCCTGAGTATTTCGATGACATTCAATGTCCTCCAGGATATAAAATTCCAGATTTTGTTAAGTTTAGTGGGGATGGCACAAAGACTACATGGGAGCATATTAGTCAATATTTGGCTCAATTAGGGGAAGTAGCTTCATCAAAAGAATTGAAAATACGTTTGTTTCCTTTATCATTGACTGGTACTGCTTTTTCATGGTTTTCATCTTTGCCGCATGGTTCTATTCTTGCATGGCCTCATCTTGAGCAAAAATTTCATGATCATTTTTACAGTGGTGGTAATGAACTTAAACTGTCACATCTTACATCTGTTAAACAAAAGAATGATGAATCGGTCTCCGATTACGTCAAGAGGTTTAGGGACACAAAAAACCGGTGTTATAGTTTAGTGATAAGTGAGAGGGATTCAGCTGATCTTGTATTTAATGGTTTAAAAACTTACATTAAAGATAGGTTAGAGGGCCATGAGTTCTTAACTATTAATCAAGTCTTGCAAAGGGCTTTAGCTCAAGAGAGCCGTGGCAAAGAGAATAAAGAGGTGCATAGATATAAGATTGATCGTCCTAAGGTGAATATGATTGAATATGATAGTGATTCGGACGATGAAGCTAATGTCTATACCGTCGAGTTTGTTTGGCCATCCAAGGCTAAACCTTTTACTTGTCAAGATTTAAAGCCGATTCATAAGAATCGTGATGATGATATGAAGTTTACTTTTAACATTGCTAAATGTGATAGAATATTTGATGCTTTGCTGCAAGATAAGTTTATTAAAATTTCTCACGCTTTACCGCCGTTTGAGGAGCTAAAACGGCGTGCATATTGCAAGTATCATAATTTTTTTCTCATGCTACTAATGATTGCAATGTTTTTCGACGACAGATACAATCGGCCATTAATGACGGACGATTGAATTTTTCTGAGATGCAAGTTGATAAGCAGCCCTTCCCCCATGAACACTATGGATTTGGAGGGGAAGAAGATGTTAATTCGGCCTGGCATAGCCGAATCAACTAACAAGGACAATGTTGTCATTAGTGAATCCAGAAAAAGCAAGGATGGCAGTGAGGTCTCGGAGAGGCAGGTGGTGCTTGACAAGCAACCCGGTGGTGGGGAGATTATCAAAATCACCATCAAGAATCCTACACCTGGGAGGCAACCACAAGTGCAAGAGAATACTCGTGGCAGATTTTTCAAGCCCAAGAGTCCGGAAATTGGCAGGTGGAAGACAAATGAAACTAAAATGCAACGCAAGAAAATCAAGCCAACTTTTGATATGTTGTTGTCCAAGTATGCTAACCAAGCGGCCGGTTCTAGCTCTAATCGGTCATCACGTTTGAAACGTTCAAGGTCGCCTCCTAAGAAGGAATTTCAGCGTCAAGCAAGGCCATACGGGTCATGGGCGCCAGCCCCATGGATGGCGCCACCCCCTTATGCTCCGCCCCCTTATGGGCCATACTATATAGGAGGATTTGATGGTAGATGGGAGCAGCCCCCAATGGCTCCTTATGCTTTTCATCCAGGGTGGGCAGCGCCTAGAAGATCCGTGCATGAGAGGATTTCTTACCCCATACAAGACCGTTTGAGTTATGGTGCCAATCGGTCAATGCAAAGTCATCCAAAGGAAGCTAGCGGGAAAATGTGGCGTGCAAAGTCGCCGAGTGCTATAATTCCAGAATCCGCTAAGCCGAAGGAAGATGGGCTTGGTGTCAAGACCGTTATGGTGGGAACCGAGGTGCTAAAACTCAAAGAGCCGATTGTTATTGATGATTCGGCTATTTCAAGTGATGGTGTGGTGGCTGTCCCGCAAGGTCCTATGGCTAATGATCATGAAGCTAGTACAAGTGAGGTCAAGCCTAGAGACCCCAAGTATAATCAACCTAAATGGTGTCCTCCTGGTATATCCAAATCAAAAAAGAGGAGATTGCAGCGCATGAGGAGCCATGAAAAGGTGGAGAAAGAGGCAGAAAAACTGAGGGATGAGTGGTTCAACAAAGATCGTCCCATGGTGCCCGCGGCAAGGGTGTGGAGGCCTAAACAAATAGATAACCCGGTGGCTCTCCCAAAGCCGGTAGTTCCAAGAGAGGATGATGGAAATGCTATTGTATCGTCCACACCATCTATCACTTCTCCTTCACTTGAGAATACATCGGAGTCAGTGGATATGCATGAAGAAGAGGAGTTTCTAGATTATGAGCCTACACCTGTACGTGAAAGTATGGATATTAATATGGTGTTCTACTTGACCGCTGAATTTCGTGCCGTAGATGAAGAAGGGGAGGTAGCTCATTTGGATTTTGACCCTAAAAATGCTATATTCGAGAAGCCAAAAGAACCAGTGACGCACTTGAGGCCATTGTATCTTAAAGGTCATATTAATGGATCACCGGTCTCTAGAATGCTTGTTGATGGTGGTGTTGTTGTGAATCTTATGCCCTATTCGGTCTTCAAAAAGTTGGGTTTGAATGAGGCAGAATTGATAAAGACCAATATTGTGCTCAATGGATTTGAAGGCAAGGACAAAACTAAAGCCAAAGTTGTCATGTATGTAGAACTTACGGTGGGGAGCAAGACTTTGGGCTGCTGCGTTCTTTGTTGCTGAGGTGCATGGTAACTACAATGTCATACTTGGGCGCGATTGGGTTCATGCTAATCAATGCGTGCCATCAACTATGCACCAGTTCTTGATTCAGTGGGTTGATGAGGAAGTGGAGGTTGTTCATGCGGATAATTCGGCCTGTGTTGCTTTGGCTGATGCACCGGTGGATTGGCAACATCCACATGCTACTTGCTTGACAGGGCGCGACTTGTCAGATTTTGATTTTCTTAGCGCCACAAAGAATGGTTTCGTGCCCGTATCTCTAAAGCCGGTTGGTGGTAACCGGCTCCCAGGAACATTGCATTTAAATGGATTCTAACTCCGAATGGTTGCAAAAGCGTCTTGAGGAATATCGGTCTAATGGGGACAATATATTTGAGTCGATAGAAGAGTTGGAAGACATGGATAAATTAGGACAAGGTTTTGCATCGGCTGATCCATTAGAGGAGGTAGACATAGGAGATGGTTCAATTCCTAGGCCGACGTTTGTGAAAAAAAATCTGGAAGCCGATTGTAAAGTTAAAATAATCGAGCTGTTGAAAGAATATATTTGTTGCTTTGCATGGGAGTATCATGAGATGTCGGGTTTAAGCCGAGAGCTAGTTGAGCATCGGTTGCCTATAAAGAATGGTTTTAGGCCTTATAAGCAAACAACTAGAAAGTTTAATCCTAAAATATATGACTGTATCAAGGAAGAGATCGGTCGGTTGCTTAAAGCTAATTTTATTAGACCTTGCAGGTATGCTGAATGGATTTCTAATATCGTGCCTGTGGAGAAGAAAGGGTCCAACAAGGTGAGGGCGTGTATTGATTTTAGAGATTTGAATAGAGCTACGCCCAAAGATGAGTATCCCATGCCAATAGCCGATATGCTTATTAATGAAGCTTCTGGACATAAAGTTATTAGTTTTTTGGAGGGTAATGCGGGACATAATCAGATTTTTATGGCCGAAGAGGATATTTACAAGACTGCTTTTCGGTGCCCCGGTTTTGTTGGTTTATTTGAGTGGGTGGTAATGACTTTTGGTTTGAAGAATGCCGGTGCTACATATCAAAGGGATATGAACTTAATTTTTCATGATCTACTTGGTGTTATACTTGAGGTCTATATTGATGATATTGTTGTCAAATCGGATGCTTTTGAATCTCATTTAGCCGATTTGCGTTTAGCTTTTGAGAGGATGAAGAAATATGGATTGAAGATGAATCCTTTGAAGTGTGCTTTTGGTGTATCGGCAGGCAAGTTCTTGGGTTTTATTATTCATGAGGACGGTATTGAAATTGATCCCAAAAAGATAGAAGCTATAAAGAAGGTGGAGGCTCCAAAGTGCAAGAGAGATATGCAGAAGTTCCTTGGCAAGATTAATTATTTGAGGAGATTCATTGCTAATTTGTCAGGGAAGGTTGATGCATTTACCCCTATACTTCGGTTAAAGAATGATGTTGATTTTATTTGGGGGGAAAACAGCAAGAAGCATTTGACATGATCAAGAAATATTTGTGCACTCCTCCGGTGTTGAAAGCTCCTAAGCATGGGAAGCCCTTTAGACTTTATATTGCGGCGGAGCACGGTGTTATTGGTGTTGTTTTGACTCAAGAGACCGAAGGGAAGGAACATGCTATTACTTATTTGAGTCGGCGCCTTTTGGATGCCAAAACAAGGTATACCTTCATTGAGAAAATGTGCTTATGTTTATATTATGCTTGCACAAAACTGAGACATATTCTAGTGCGTAGTAATTGCATAGTAGCTTCTCAAACCGATGTCATCAAATACATGTTGAATAGGCCAATTCTTAGTGGTAGAATTGGCAAGTGGGCTTGTGCTTTAATTGAGTATGATTTGGCTTATGAATCTTTGAAATCTATGAAAGGCCAAATTGTTGCTGATTTTATAGTTGAACATCGAATTGATAGTGAGCATGATATTGATGTAAACCTTGTTTCGTTAGTACCATGGAGATTATATTTTGATGGTTCAGTTTGTAGCAGTGGCCAGGGTGTTGGTGTTGTTTATATATCTCCTCATGGTGTTATTTTTTAGGCCTCGTGCCGATTAGAATACTTTTGCACCAATAATCAGGCCGAATATGAAGCATTGTTATTCGGCTTAAAGATGTTGCTTGATATAGGTGCTACACATATTGAGGCTTTTGGTGATTCATTATTGGTAGTGCAGCAAGTTTCTGGATTGTTTAAATGCTTTGATGAATCACTCAATGTTTATCTTGATAAATGTCTAGATGTAGTTTCTACTTTGGATCATTTTAGTATTGCTCATATACCTAGACATGACAATTGGAAAGCAAATGAATTGGCACAACAAGCATCTGGTTATCATGTTGATCGTGGCATGTTTCATATTTCTCGAGAACCGATGTCTTGCATTGCCAACATAGAAGAGGCCGAATTAGAACTTACTACTTCGGCCACTAATGAGATATCTAGTGCAGGTGAAAATCAAGACTGGGGGAAGCCCATTATTGATTATTTGCGTGATCCTAGTAAAAGGGTGGACAGGACTGTTCGGCGTATAGCTTTTAAGTATGAATTGAGGGATGATGACCTTTATCGCCGAACGGTTGATGATGTTTCTTTAAAGTGCTTGGATGATGATCAAGCGAGAGTTGCTATGGGAGAGGTACATGAAGGAATATGTGGTACTCATCAGTCGGCTCCAAAGATGAAGTGGTTATTGCGACGTGCTGGATTTTATTGGCCGACTATGATTAGTGATTGCTTCAAGTACTACAAAGGATGTGAAGCTTGTCAAAAGTTTGGTGATATTCAGTTGGCTCCCGCTGCTATGTTACTTCCTATTATTAAGTCGTGGCCTTTCAGAGGTTGGGGATTAGATTTCATTGGACAAATTCATCCTTCCTCTTCAAAGGGGCATCGGTTTGTGTTGGTGGCGACTGATTATTTTACTAAGTGGTCTGAAGCAGTACCTCTCAGGAATATGACGCATGTGGAGGTAATTAAATTCATAACTGAGCATATTATTCATAGATTCGGTATCCCTCAAACATTGACTACGGATCAAGGTTCAACCTTCATGGCACATCAAGTTAGAGAATTTGCCGAATATTATAATATAAAGTTGCTCAATTCCTCCCCGTATTATGCCCAAGCTAATGGACAAGCCGAGTCCAGTAATAAGATATTAATCAAGCTCATCAAGATGAAGATTGAAGACAATCCAAGGAGATGGCATGAGCTATTGTCTGAAGCTTTGTGGGCACATAGGATTTCAAGGCATGGTGCTACAAAGGTAACTCCATATGAGCTCGTATATGGTCAAGAAGGTGTTTTACCTGTGGAAGTTAACTTGAATGCCTTGAGAATAGCCAAACAAAATGATTTATCGGCGATGGACTTTTATAATTTGATGATGGATAATATTGATGAGGTCACCGATAAGCGTTTGGCTGCGTTAAAAGCCATAGAAAGGGACAAGTTGAGAGTTGCAAGAGCTTACAATAAGAAAGTAAAGTTGAAGAGTTTTCAGATTGGAGATCTTGTGTGGAAGGTGATTCTACCAATTGGTTCAAAGGACAGAAAATTCGGGAAGTGGTCACCAAGCTGGGAAGGTCCTTTCAAAATTATAAGAATAGTTCCTGGAAACTCGTATTTTGTGGAATCCATACAAGGAACGCTGCTGCCTAAAGCTCTCAATGGCAAGTATTTGAAGAAATACCACCCAAGTGTGTGGCAAGAAGCATGAATAGGCAATGGCCGATATGTGATTATCGCCCTAAGAAAAAAACATGGTCGATATACGTTTATCGCCCTAAGAGTATGCATGGCCGATGGAGTGTTGACATCGTCCTTAGAACAAACATGGGCAAGTTATTTTTTGGCACACAAGTTTTGCCGAAAAACAGGGGGGCATGTGTTGACACCGGTTTTTGGCACGACATTAAACCTATATAAGATGACCTCAAATGAAGAAGTTCTCTACATGAAAAAGTTGGGTATTGTCGATATGAACAACTTTGTAGTTCGAGCCATGATCATCCGATTCAATCTCAAGGGCCGAAACTATGTTTGAAGCAATAAGACCCTTGCATTCGGAGTACTATTCTGCCAATTAGGACATCAAGACATCCTCAAATGGGAAAACGTTCTACATAGGCCGGCTTCGTCTCGTCGAGCCGGTCGATTTTGATATTTGAAACGTCCAAATCCGAGTTCGTATGAAGAAGTTATTGCCAAAACAGTGCAGCACTGGAAAACCAGGTCGGACCATCCGAGATGGAAACCGGACCGTCCGAGCTAAGGTCGGACTGTACGACTTTGAAGTCGGACCATCCGACTTTGAAGTCGGACCGTCCGACTTGAGGACCCCGATTACAGAAAGATTTTGACCTCAGCTCGGACCGTCCGACCTAGAAGCTGGACCGTCCAACCCTATGGTCCGGACCGTTCGGGATAAAGTCCGGACGTCCGAACCCCCGATCCGGGTCCGAATTTGATCGGGTTTTTGGCAGTTTTGACGCGAATCTGAGCCCTTTTCTTGCACGGAAAGTCCAACCCCCTCGTAAATAGATGAGGTGACGGCCGATTGAAACAACACACAATCGCAAACACATCTAAACCCTAATTTCCTCTACTTTTCAACGCATCTTCTCCCTCGTTCTTCGTTTGTTCTTGTTCTTGCAGGGCAACGATCCGCGAGAGCTCTAGGGGCGATAAGGTCAACCTAGGGAAGCCCATAGCCGCCGTGCGCCCAGACGGGGTCCCTCCCGGGCGTGTGGGGTTTCGGGTGCTCAAAAGCGTCCGCCGGTTGTCTTGCGTATCGCGCTACCGGACGGATCTCCTTCGACGTGAGTTGCGGTGCATCACCCCCGGCGTCGAGGGTACACGTGACGTGTTCGTGTGTCAACACGCCTATCTCAGAAAGGGAAACACTTATGGGATCAAATACAAGTTTCTTATTGCTATGCTGAATCTTTATGCCACATTTATGATTTTACTTGTTGCTCTAATATAGAGCGTAAACACGTTCCTTTCCAATGTGAGTTTAATGAAAATGAGATCCTATCTTTTTATGCCAAAGGTGTTTATGATTACTTTGATGTTGAAAAGATTGAAGAGTTTGTTGCTTTTGAAGGTGCTGATGAGATTGCTTCTTTGATTGAAAAGTATTACGATGCTATTCACAAGTCTGAAAACTTTGTTGTTCTTGCTTATTGCTTTGAGAATTATACTTCCAATGCTTATATTGATGATTTTAAAAATAGAATGCTTGCTGCCCGAGAAGAGGCTAATGATTGCTATGATGAGGAGTCCTATGATTCCGAGGACTCACTTGATACATCCCTTTCTGATGATTTTCATACTTGCTTTGTTGATGGCCATGATGCCACTATGGATGATGCTTACAAAGATGAACTTGCTATAGTTCCGTATGTTAAGCATGAAATTGTTGCTATTGCACCCACACTTTATTGCCCTATTATCCTTTTGAAATCTCCAACTCCGGAGAATTTTGCTATTATCAAGGCTCAATGTGATGGGTTGCATCTATCTTATCATCCTAAAAACCGTGTTGAAAACAATACACGTGTGCTTGTAGGTCATGAAAAACATGATTTATGTGATTATATTCTTGATGTTGTTCATGATGCTACTGAAAATTACTTTGAGAGAGGAAAGTTTGGTAGTAGAAACTCCCATGTTACAAAAACACCTCTCTTCATGTTGAAGGTTTTGAAGTTGCTCTTGTTCCACCTTCCTATGCTTGTCACTTTGTGCTTTCATGATTTATTTCTTTATAAGGTTCCTAGGCATAGGAAGTGGGTTAGGCTTAAATGTTTCATATTTTCTTCTTGGTGCTCTCTTTTTCTTCAAATTCTTATTCTTATGAGAGCACCTTTTATAATCTTTAAGCCTAGCTAATGGCTCTAAAGAAGCGCTTTCGGGAGGCAACCCGCAACGAATTTAGGTTTTTATTTTTGATTTTTTTTTCTGTTTTTAGTGTTCTTGATGATTGTTACTACTGTAGCAACATCATTTTATCTTTAATTTTCAAGCTTTGTGCCTTTTATAGCCTCATACGACAAGGGAAGTAAAAGTTGTGACATGCTGTCCAGAAAACAGATTCTGTCCTCGTGACTAGAAAAATCACAGAAAAATCCCAGTTCATCTATTTGAGCTGAATGTTTTACACAGTGTGCTCTATACAATTACGAAACTTTCGTATGTTCTGAGTTTTTTTATTTGAGTTGCAGAAGTATCCCTAAAAAATTCTTTACTACATGTTGTTCTGTTTTTCACAGATTCTGCCACGTTTTGTCTCTCTTTACTTTTGCAAACCTTAATCTTGCTTTTTAATTGCAAAAACTTTTTGGCAATCTTGAGAAACAGTATATCTTCAAGATTATCTTTATTTTCAGTAGAGGAAAAATTATTTTAGTAGGGTACTAACCTCTCTAATCAGTCTACAATGAGTTATGTATGAAGGGAGTTTTCAAGTGTGCGATGGAAGATGATGAAAGAATATCTTGGAGTGTCAAAAGCTCAAGCTTGGGGATGCCCATGCACCCCCAATAAATATTCAAGGAGACTCAAGCGTCTAAGTTTGGGGATGCCCCTGAGCATCCCCTTCTTCATCAACAATTATCAGTTCGTCTCTCGTTGCACTATATTTTTATCACTTCATGTGTTATGTGCTATTCTTGGAGCGTCTCGCTCTTAGGTTTAGTTTTTAGTTTTCTTTAGCTTTGTTTGCTGTAGTAACAAGTTAGATCCCAGATTACTTACTCTTTTGTGTGGGAGAGATACACACTCCGCTTGAATTAGAACTCCTCATAGGATTTGCATGCTTATTCTTTTAGCTGTGAGTGGTTCTTTTTCTTTTCTTAGTTGCTGCTCTGTTTAGTTGTAGTTCTTTAGTCTTTCTAGATTTTTTATTTTGTTTTAGGTTGAACTTTCTATAGGTTGCATGTTTTATATTGTTAGAGAGTTTTCCTGTTGCACTGAGTTTTGTGTCTTGACTAGAAGTAGGTAGTTGAAGTTGCTGTTCTCTTTGTAGTAGTAACTTGCAATAGTTTTGAGGTATTGACTAGAGTAATGTTTGAACTTTTGGTGTCAAGAGCTCGAGCCTATTAGTGATAGATGTCGTATTTTGGGCAATCCATGTGATTTTCGAAAACCAAAACCCCTGTTAAGAACTCTAGCTACTAGATGGATCACTAACCTCTGGAGGGTTCGAATATTAGAGTACACTCACGTACCATGAGTCGAGAATGCGCAAGGATAACCAAACCCCCATACACTCCTCCTCGGGGTACTTGTCTCTTTGTGAACCTCCTGATTAGATTGAGAGTTACCGATAATAAGTGCATGAGTTCTTCGGACTAATGTGAGTATTCGAAAGTTGACACTTCCACCCACCTATACTTTTTCTAGCCTCTTCGGTACCGTGCATTGCCCTTTCTCATCCTAAGAGTTGGCGCATACTTCGCCGGTGCATCCAAACCCTTGGCACGATACGCTCTGTCATCATAAACCTCCTTATATCTTTCCTCAAAACAGCCACCATACCTACCTACAAGGCATTTCCATAGCCTTTCCGAGATACATTGCCATGCAACATCCATCTTCTCATGACTTGATCTTCATGTCATACATGTTCCTGCTATCCTGGCAGAAGCATACATTTTAATCATGATAGTTATATCTTCTTTATGTGAGTACCTTTGTAAAGTGTGAAAGATCTCCTATATTCTTGTAAAATATAGAGTGTTGCCCCTAAAGTGAGGAAAAGATCCCAAAGAGGACAAAATCAAAAGATCCCAAAGAGGACAGATGAGAGTTAAATAGAAAGAGCCATTGAGGCCACCAAAAAAATACAAAAGAATAGAAAAAATAGAAAAAGAAATAAAAAGAGAGAAGGGGGCACACTACTATTCCTTTTGAGAGATCCACACTAGTACTTCATCCTCTATCCCTTGTACTCCATAGAGATCATCATCATGCATATAGCTATGTGGGGACCTTCACACTATAAAACTTGGCTTGTATATTCCAATGATGAGCCTCCTCAAACGAGCTCTAGGTCTTCTTGAACAAGCAAGTTAGATGCACCCCCACTAGTTTCCTTGGAGAGCTTTTAGCTCACATGTGCATCCGTTGCATGGCAATCCCTACTCCTCACATCATATCTATCATATGGCCTTTTCTCGCCTATGATTGTCCTCATTGATGTGAGCCTTTCACACCTTTTTGTCTTCCTCCTCCACCTTCTTTCTGTTTCGCCTTTTAGGTGTCAACTTTCTTGCTCACGCTCATCCATTGCATGAGTGCTAAAAATATCGAAAGGGAGTGGGTCAGTTTGACTTGTACCTGGCTAGTGGTCTGGGGATGAGTCAAGATAAGAATCCAAAGGAGACCAAGTGTGAAACTTTAGTAGATAGTTGTTCTCAACAACCTTATTTTTTTCTCTCGTATTTCCCTATCCCCTGCTTGCACGCAAACACCATCTGGAGACATTCGAGTTACGGACAACGAGAGCTCTTGAACCTTTTGTTCTTTTGTTACTTGTGTCAATGCTAATATAGACTCTTGCTTGTTAAGACTTGAATTGAATTGCATGCTTTGATTGCTTTACTTAAAATTCCTTTTATGGTTGTGTGGAATGTTACCACATAAATTATGCTTGTTATCATTTACCTACTCGAGGACGAGCAGGAATTAAGCTTGGGGATGTTGATACGTCCAAAACGTATCTATAATTTCTGCTTGCTCCATGGATGTTTTGTGTGACTTTGCCATGTTTCGCTTGAACTTTCATACACTTTTGAGCATATTTGGACTAATCTATTGACCAAGTGCACCCAGCTGCCAGTTGTTGTTTTCTGCTGTTTTTGAATTTCAGGTTTTCCGACCATTAAAAGTGCTCCAAAAAATCCGAGAAAATTTGATAAAAAAATCAGCGCAACGGAAGCTTCCGGAATCACCAAAGGAGGGAAGGAGGGCCACCACCACGCAGCCAGGAGGGCAGGTGGCGCGGCCCCACCCTGGGTCGCGCCAGGCACCCTCCCGACTGCCTCGTGGCCCCTCTTGGTGCCCCCTTCGCCTATATTTACCCCCCGTGACGGAAACCCCTAATATCAATCCCTCTTTCGCGATCTCGCCTCTGTACCGCCGTCGCCGCCGTTTCAAGATCGGGGCTGCCTGGAGAAGCTGCTCCGGAACCCTGCCGGGAGAAGCTACCCCCTCCGGGAGACCATCCATGGCCATGGACGCCTCCCGTATGTACCGTGAGTAGTTTCCCTGGGACCATGGGTCCGTGACCAGTAGCTATGTGATCTATCTCTCCCTTCTTTGTGCCTCCACTTTCGAGTCCTCGTGAGCTGCCTCACATGATCGAGGCACCTTTGTAATTTTCTGTTGTTGCTATGCTGAGTTTGTTGGGATCTGATGGATTATGAGACTATGTTCAGATTGTGATGAGTAATATATTTGGTTCTTCTATTTTATATTTTGTTCTTGAGTAAATTCTTGCATGTTCTCCGTTGCCGTCTTTTACTTTGGCCAAGTGATTTATTGCAACTCCAAGAGGGAGCGTTATGCTTGATTGTGGGTTCATCCCCTTGATGTCTAGCTTGAGTGACAGAAACATGAGACTAGGGGATGTGTTGTTTCCACCAGGGATAAAACAACGATGCTTGTATCCGCGGGTGCAAGGATTGTTTACTTTACGCAAAGTTCTTTTAATGCAGTTGTCTGTTGCTTTGGATTTACACTTTGTGTGGGATTCGCAACTTAATACCAGCGAGATGTTCTGGATAGATATCTCAAGGTGGATGATTCGTAGTAGATGCAGATGGATTTCGGTCTACTTCCCTTGGCATACTGCCCATTGCTTTTGAGCCCTTCCTTTCTTTGCAGCATAGTTAGCATTGCGGTGCCTTCATAATCCTGTCAATTGCCCAACTGTGATTTGTTTACCTCGCTAGCACTTTTATCGTCTTTTAGGAGAGAGACAACACTAGTGAAAATCACGTGACCTTGGTCCATCTTCATATCATTGTTTACACCATCAATTTACTTTCAGTATTTACTTTCAGTTGCCACTATCATTATCTCTTGCGTTAGTCCTTTGTAAACAGCAAGGTCGGAGGAATTGACAACTCCTCTGTACTCGTTGGGAGCAAAGTTATTTGTTGTTGTGTGCAGGTCCACGTCAACTATCTAGCCCGAAGCTAATTTCTGGCGTCGTTGTCACCTTCTTGTATCTCTTGGAGTCCTACTGGTTCGATAACCTTGGTATATTCACCGAGGGAAATTTGTTGCTACGCTACATCTCACCTTCCACTTGGGGTAACCAACGAGGAGTGAGAGAACTATCCTCACCGTATCACTTCCCCAACCCAAAGGCAGAAAAGTATTCAAGTGACCACTCGCAAAAAGACTCAGCCATTCAGCAAACATGACTTACTCGCGCACTCGACGACATTCCGAGTGGGTGCCATCTTATTTCCCTCGCCTGAGTTCATTACAAGCTCCGCGAGTGACGACTAAAACATCTCACTTGATTGTTTATTCCAAGTGGGTGCATCACTAACCAGGCTCCGTGCCTCTACAAAAAATAGCTATGCCTGGGCTACGACACACTGTACCCAGATGCCACGCAAGCTTAGCGTGTAGGTAAGACCCCGCTGCGCAGAACGGCCGGGCCGGGACTTGCCGCAGAGCGATTTCACTCCCGACCTTTTCCATGCGCTCGCATGATAGAAAGAGTCGAGCAGACGCGCTCAGGCTATGTACTTAGACTGGCAGCAATTGATCCTATAAGACCTGCAGCGGCATGACTTTGCTTGACACCAGTGTTCCAAGTTCATGTCGAGGGACGTGGGCTTGATTGGGCTACTGTGGTATTTGTCACTAGAAAAATTCACCAAGGCTCGACCAGTCGACTCCTTGGGCCCTTTTAGCTTAGCAATCCCTCGAAACAGATATTGTCATGGCTCAAAACTGCCAGCGACCCGTGGCGATACCACGCTTACAAAGCAATAAAATGCAGATGAATTCGAGTCCCCCAGGCACTCGGGGGCTACTGACGAGGGGGTGACCCCACGACTCCTGCATATGAGACTACCTTGTGTGTATGAAGACAGAAGGCCCGCTGGGAAGCTACGACAAGCCCACGATTGGCCCAACCAGGCACCGACGTAGGAGTCCGCGACTAACATGGAAGGCGCAACTTGGCGTACAAGGCAAGACTAGAACTAGGAAACTGTCCTTGTAACCTAGTACGGACTCCCTGAGACCTAGACTAGTACATAAAGGGTGGGAGGGGAGACGTCCAGATCAACTCAATACGCATCTACTCATCCTTGCCTTATGAGAACTCGCCTTGGCCTCCACTGTAATCGCCCCCTCACGCAATAATATCGAGCAGGAAGTGCTTCTCTTGTTAGCCGACGAGTATCGTCCAACCTGTGCCATCTCTATGACTAACCCAGGGTCCCTGACCATGGGATTTTCCGGGGTTGATCCCCGTCAGGAATGCTTGTTGTTTGAAAAATATAGGATGGGATCTCTTCTCCATAATCACTATGATGTTGCGCACCGATCTTATGCTATGGCGGTGCTAAAGAAGGTAATATTTTTGTTGACCTTGCTTGACTTCAATTATGTATTCTCTTGGCTTTGCATGACCAAGTTGTTTCTATTAATTTGCAAAAGATTTCACCCTTGAAGGTTCGGATTCACGGGGTCTCTGAAATGACGTACGATGAGCGCTACACACCATACATCGACGCATCAAGACTCTTTCCGTTCTTCCAGCTAGTGACCCGCTCCACTCCAAACATGAATGCAGCGCAAATCACGACGCTTGTGGATCGGTGGAGACCGGAGACACATAGTTTCCACCTTTGGACTGGGGAGATGACCGTGACGCTTCAGGACCTGTCGATGATCTTTGCGCTTCCTATTGATGGTGAGCCTCTGTGTTTGAACACAGATTCTACAGGGTGGCATGCAGAGATGACGGTCATGATTGGTACTGCTCCTATTGAGAACAATGACAAGAATATTGCAGCTGGCGCTCCTTACACGTGGATCATAGAGAACTTTAAGCATTGCCCTCAAGGTGTTGATGATGCGGTGGTCAGGACGTATTCCCGTGTGTACATGTGGTATGTTCTCTCTAGGACACTATTTTCCGACGGCAAGGGCAATGTAGCGAAGTGGATATGGCTGAAGGCGTTGTCCATTTTCGACAAGAGATGGAGTTGGACTACGGCAGCACTGGCCTACTTGTACCGGCAGGTAAAGAACTGTTGATTACAAATTTAGTTGTGTTCCAACATGGCATGACATGACCGTGTTTTACTTTCTTTGCAGTTGGACGAAGCATGTCGTAGGTGCACTACGGGCGCCTCCATTGGTGGTCCTTTGGTGCTACTTTCCATATGGTCATGGGAGTGGTTGCCAATTGGACGACTGATACGTCCCAAACGTATCTATAATTTCTCCTTGATCCATGCATGTTTTGTGTGATATTGCTATGATCTAGATACACTTTCATACACTTTTGATCATATTTGGACTAACTTATTAACTCAATGCACCACAGTGCCAGTTCATGTTTTCTGTTGTTTTTCTATTTCAGGTTTCCCCCATATTAAAAGTGCTCCAAAAATTCGGGAAAATCAGATAAAAAATCAGCGTGAACGAACCTTTCGGAATCACCTGGGTGGGGCCAGAGGGCCACCACCAGGGACCCGGGCGGCCACCTGGTGGGCCCCCTGCCTGCCCCCCTTCGCCTGTGACGGGATTCTTCCGAAGACAAAACCCTTTTTCGTGATCTCGCCTCTGTTTCGCCTCCGCCGCGCTTCCAAGATCGGGAGCTCCAACAGACTTCTTCCTGTCACCCTGCCGGAGGGAGGATTGACCTCCGGAAGCTTCCCCTCCGCCATGGACGCTTCACGGATGTGTAATGAGTAGTTCCCCTTGGACCATAGGGCCGTGATCAGTAGCTATGTGATGTTCTCCTCCCCTCTTTGTTCTTCATGGTTTAGTCCTCGTGAGCTTCCCTACATGATCGAGGCACATATGTAATTTTTTGTTGTTGCTATGCTGAGTTTGCTGGGATCTGATGGATTATGAGACTATGTTCAGATTGTGATTGAGTAATATATTTGGTTCTTATCTCTTATATTGTTGTTTTTAAGTAATTCTTGCATGTTCTCCGTTGGTGTTTATTGCTTTGGCCAAGTAGTAGGTAGTGACTCCAAGAGGGAACGTTATGCTTGATTGTGGGTTCATGCCCCCCGATGACACGCTTGAGTGGCAGAAACATGAGTCTAGGGGATGTGATGTTGCCACAAGGGGGGAAACAACGGTGCTTGTAACCGCGGTTGCAAGAATTGTTTACTTTACGCAAAGTGTTTTTAATGCAGTTGTCTGTTGCTTTGGGTTTACACTTTGGGTGAGGCTCGCAACTTAATACCAGCAAGATGTTCTGGATAGATATCTCAAGGTGGATGGTTAGTAGTAGATGCAGTTGGATTTCGGTCTACTTGTTTTGGCGTACCGCCCATGCTTTTGAGCCTCGTCCTTTCTTTGTAGCATAGTTAGCATTGCGGTGCGTTTTTAATCCTGTCAATTGCCCAGTTGTAAATTGTTTACCTCGCATAGCAGTTTTATCGTCTTTTGGGAGAGAGACATCACTAGTGAACATCACGGGATCCTGGTCCATATTTTCATCACTGTTTACACGCTCATTTATTTTCCTGCTTTTACTTTCTAGATGCTACCATTATCATTATTATCTGTTGCGTTGATCCTTTGTGAACAGAAAGGCCGGAGAGATTTAAAACCTCTCTGTACTCGTTGGGAAGCAAAGTTCTTGGGATAAGTGCAAAAATGCTTTTATTGGGAAGTATTACCCACCTGCTAAAATTATCCAATTGAGGAGTAACATTATGAATTTTAAGCAATTGGATAATGAACATGTTGCCCAAGCTTGGGAACGTATGAAATCTCTTGTTAAGAAATGCCCTACACATGGTTTGACTACCTGGATTGTTATCCAGACTTTTTATGCAGGTTTGAACTTTACCTCGTGGAACCTGTTAGATTCATCCGTGGGAGGAACCTTTATGTCAACTACACTTGGTGCTGTCACAAAACTTCTCGATGAGATGATGACCAACTATTCCCAATGGCACACGGAACGCGCTCCAACAGGTAGGAAGGTAAACTCTGTCGAGGAGATTACCTCCCTAAATGAAAAGGTTGACTTGATTATGTCTCTACTTACAAAGAAAACCTCTATTGATCATCATGATGTTCCTTTAAATTCTTTGGTTGCTCAGGAACAAGTAGATGTGAACCTTATTGCTAGAAACAACTTCAATAACAATGCTTATAGGGGCAACTTTGCTAGTAATCCTAGACCGTTTCCATCCAACTATGGGTACACCAACACTTATCCTAGGAACAAGAACCCCACTTCTGAATTAGAAAACATGCTTAGAAACTTTATCACTACCCAAAAAGCCTTCAACAAGAATGTAGAAGAGAAATTAGCTAAGTTAGATAATCTCTCTTTGAAGGTAGATAGCTTAGCCCTTGATGTTGAGATGCTAAAAATTAGAACCTCTCCCCTTGAGGAGAGGAAGGCCATTCCTATTAATGCTATCCAATTACAAATCAATGAAAATATTAGGATGATGGATAAACTTAAAGAAAGATGGGCTAGAGAAAAAGAGGAAGAGGATAGAATTAAGAGTCTTCCTACACACCACACAGTTGCCACTATCCAAATTGTTGAGGACACTCAGACTATTATCACCCAATGCACTCCTAGTCTCATTGGACCCATTAATGGTGATGCTAATACCTCAACCGTAGAAGAAGAAACTCCTATGAACATAGAGGGTTTCAAACAAGTGAGCCTATATGACACTACTACCACCTTTGATAGTAGTGACATTGATTTTGATAGTTGCACCCTCTCAGAAGTTATTAGCTTGCTACACAAAATGTCTAGAGACCCCCACGCTAGCACACTTAATCTTGCCTTCACGGAGCATATCACTAATGCTCTCATCAAAGCTAGGGAGGAGAAGCTTAGGATAGAAGCCTCCATACCTAGGAAGCTAGATGATGGTTGGGACCCTATGATAAAAATTAAATTGAATAACTTCTCTTGCTATGCTTTATGTGACGTTGGAGCTAGCACCTCCGTCATGCCCAAAAGAATGTATAACATGTTTGAATTGAAACCTTTTGATTCACGTTCTTTTGGTGTTCGTCTCGTTGATTCTTCCATAAAGAAACCTTTGGGGAAGATCGACGATGTTCTTATCATTGTCAATGACAATTATGTTCCCGTTGATTTTATTATTATCGATATAGAGTGTGAACCTTTATGTCTAATTATTTTGGGACGTCCTTTTCTTCGCGCCGTTGGTGCTGTTATTGATATGAAGGAGGGGAATATAAAATTTCAATTCCCTCTCAAAAAGGGGATGTAACACTTCCCTAGAAATAAAATCAAGTTACCTTTTGAGTCCGATACACGGGCTAGCTATTCTCTCTCTCTTGATAAGACTTGATTCTTGTTTTGCTTTATGCCTAGCTTAAAGTCTTAAAAGAAAGCGCTTGTTGGGAGGCAACCCAAGATGTTTTCACTTCTGTTTTTAGTGGTCTTTATGATTGTTACTACTGTAGCAACATCATTGTATCTTTATTTTCAAGTTTTATGCCAAGTTATAGCCTCTAATGATAAGGGAAGCAAAAGTTGTGACATGCTGTCCAGAAAACAGATTTTGTCTACTTGACGGAAAAAATCGGAAAAAATCACCAGTTCATCTTTTTTAGCTCAATTTTTTACACGGCATGATCTATACAATTTTCAAACTTTCGTATGTTCTTAGTTTTTTATTTGAGTTGGATAATTACCCCCAATAAAATTATTTACTACCTGCTGTTCTGTTTTTCACAAATTCTGCCACGTTTTACATTTCCTTACTTTTGCATACCTTGAGCTTGCTTTTTCTTTGCAAATACTTTTTGGCAATCTTGAGAAACAGTAGCTCTTCAATAATATCTTTATATCCAGTGGGGAAAAATATTTTATTAAGGATACTAACCTCTCTAATCAGCTTATGATGAGTTATGTATGAAGGGAGTTTTCAAGTGTGCGAGGGAAGATGATGAAAGAAGATCCGGGAGTGTAAAACGCTCACGCTTGGGGATGCCCCCATGCATCCCCAATAAATATTCAAGGAGACTCAAGCGTCTAAGCTTGGGGATGCCCCCATGCATCCCCTTCTCCATCAACAATCATCAGTTCGTCCTTCGTCTCACTATATTTTTACCACTTCATGCATTATGTGCTATGCTTGGAGCGTCTCGCTCTTAGGTTTCCTTTTTAGTTTTCTTTAGCTTTGCTTGCTGTTCATAACAAGTTAGACCCCAGCTTACTTTGTGTGGGAGAGAAACACGCTCCACTTCAATCTAGAACACATCATAGGATTTTTCATGCCTATCTTTTTACTGTTGTGTGTTCTTTATATTTTCGTAGCTACTGCCATGTTTAGTTTTATGCTTGGTTTGTCTTTAGCAAGAGCCCTTGACTTTTGTTTAGTTTGTTGTTGGAAATCTCTTTAGTTTTCATGTTTATCTTGTTAAGAGAGTTGGTTGTTGCACTGAGTTGTGTCTTGTCTTGAAAGTAGGTAATTGAGGTTGCTATTTAATTTTAGTAGTAACTTGCAATAGTTTTGAGGTATTGTTGTGAGTAATGTTTGAACTTTTGGTGTCAAGAGCTCTAGCCTATTAGTGATAGGTGTTGTATTTTGGGCAATCCGTGTTTATTTTCAAAAACCTACAAAACTAGTTGAGAACTCTAGCTACTAGATGGATCACTAATCTTTTGAGGGATCGGATATTAGAGTACACTCACGTACCATGAGTCGAGGATGCGCATGGATAACCAAACCCCCATACACTCCTCCTCGGTGTACTTGTCTCTTTGTGAACCTCCTCATTAGATTGAGAGTTACCGATAATAAGTGCATGAGTTCTTTCGACTAATGTAAGTATTGAAAGTTGACACTTCCACCTCCTCATATTTTCTAGCCTCTTCCGTACCGTGCATTGCCCTCTTCTCACTCCGAGAGTTGGCGTCCACCTTCGCCGGTACATCCAAACCCTTGGCATGATACGCTCTGTCATCATAAACCTCCTTATATCTTTCCTCAAAATAGACACCATACCTACCTATCAAGGCATTTCCATAGCCTTTCCGAGATATATTTCCATGCAACATCCACCTATTCATGACTTGATCTTCATGTCATACATGTTCCTGCTACACTAGCAAAGGCATACATTGCATACATCATGATGGCTACATCTTCTTTATGTTTGAGTACCTTGTAAAGTGTGAAGATCTTCTATACCCTCTTGTAAAATAGAGTGTCGCCCTTAAGTGAGGAAAAGATCCCAAAGTGGACAAAATAAAAGATCCCAAAGAGGACAAATGAGAGTTAAATAGAAAGAGCAATTGAGGCCACTAAAAAAATACAAAAAAATAGAAAAAAGAGAAAAAGAAATAAAAAGAGAGAAAGGGGCAACACTACTATTCCTTTTGAAAGATGCACACTAGTACTCCCTCTTATCCTTGTACTCCATAGAGATGATCATACATGCATATAGCTATGTGGGGACCTTCACACTATAGAACTTGTCTTGCATATTCCAAGGATGAGCCTCCTCAAATGAGCTTTAGGTCTTCATGAGCGAGCAACTTGGATGCACCCCCACTAGTTCCATTGGAGAGCTTTTCTTAGCTCGTATTTTCATCCGTTGCATGGCAATCCCTACTCCTCACATCATATCTATAATTTGGCCTTCTCGCCTATGATTGTCCTCATTGATGTGAGCCTTTCTCGCCCTTTTTGTCTTCCTCCTCCACCATACTTCTCTCTTTGCCATCCTAAGTGTCAACTCTCGTGCTTACACTCATCCATTGCATGAGTGCTCAAAATCTCGAAAAGGAGTGGATCAAATTGACTTGTACCTGGCTAGTGGTCTGGGGACGAGTCAAGATAAGATTCCAAAGAATACCAAGTGTGAAACTTTAGTAGATTGAGTCTCAACAAAAATACGTTTTTCTCGTATTCCCTATCCCCTTTCTTGCACGCAAACACCATTTGGAGACATTCAAGTCAAGGACAGCGAGAGATTTTGCACCTAATGTTCTTTTGTTGCTTGTTTCAATGCTAATATAGACTCTTGCATGTTATGAATTGAATTGAATCACATACCTTGATTGGTTTATTTTTCAAAGTTCTTATATGGTTGCTAGCATGTCACCACAGAAATTATGCTTGTTATCATTTACCTACTCGAGGACGAGCAGGAATTAAGCTTGGGGATGTTGATACGTCCAAAAGTATCTATAATTTCTGCTTTCTCCATGCATGTTGTGTGTGATATTGCTATGATCTAGATACACTTTCATAGACTTTTGATCATATTTGGACTAACTTATTAACTCAGTGCACCACAGTGCCAGTTTCTGTCTTCTGCTGTTTTTCTATTTCAAGTTTCCCCCATATTAAAAATGATCCAAAAATTCAGGAAAAAACAGATAAAAAACGGCATGAAGGAACCTTCCGGAATCACCTGGGTGGGGCCAGAGGGCCACCACCAGGGACCCAGGCGGCCACTTGGCGCGGCCTAGGGTCTGGTCGCGCCGAGGGGGCGCCTGGACCCCTGATGCCCCCCTGACTGCCCCGCTTCGCCTATATATTCTCCGTGACGGGATTCTTCCGAACACAGAACCCTTTTTCGCGATCTCGCCTCTGTTCCGCCGCCGCCGCATTTCCAAGATCAGGAGTGCTAGCAGACTTCTTCCCGGCACCCTGCCGGAGGGAGGATTGACCTCCGGGAGCTTCCCCTCCACCATGGATGCTCCCCGGATGTCTCGTGAGTAGTTTTCCTTGGACCATGGGTCCGTGATCAGTAGCTATGTGATGTTCTCCTCACCTCTTTGTTCTTCATGGTTTAGTCCTCGTGAGCTCCCCTACATGATCGAGACACATATGTAATTTTCTACTGTTGCTATGCTGAGTTTGCTGGGATCTGATGGATTATGACATTATGTTCAGATTGTGATTGAGTAATATATTTGGTTCTTATCTCTTATATTGTTGTTCTTAAGTAATTATTGCATGTTCTCCGTTGCTGTTTATTGCTTTGGCCAAGTAGTAGGTAGTGACTCCAAGAGGGAACGTTATGTTCGATTGTGGGTTCATGCCCCCGATGACATGCTTGAGTGACAGAAACATGAGTTTAGGGGATGTGATGTTGCCACAAGGGGGAAAACAACAGTACTTGTAACCGCGGTTGCAAGGATTGTTACTTTACGCAAAGTGATTTTTAATGCAGTTGTCTGTTGCTTTGGGTTTACACTTTGGGTGGGGCTCGCAACTTAATATCAGTGAGATGTTTTGGGTAGATATCTCTAGGTGGATGATTAGTAGTAGATGCAGTTGGATTTCGGTCTACTTGTTTTGGTGTACCGCCCATGCTTTTGAGCCTCGCCCATGCGGTTCGTTTTTAATCCTGACAATTGCCCAGCCGTAATTTGTTTACCCCGCATAGAAGTTTTATCGTCGTTTGGGAGAGAGACGTCACTACTTAACATCACGGGACCCCGGTCCATATTCTCATCACTGTTTACACGCTCGCTTATTTTCCTGCTTTTACTTTCTAGCTTCTATCATTATCATTACTATCTGTTGCGTTGATCCTTTGTGAACAGCAAGGCCGGAGAGATTGACAATCTCTCTGTACTCGTTGGGAAGCAAAGTTATTTGTGTTGTGTGCAGGTCCGCGTCAGTTGCGCCGCTGACACCTACTTATCATCTCCGGAGTCCTACTGGAAACAAACCTTGGTATCTTCACTGAGGGAAATTTGTCGTTATCCTACAGCTCACCTTCCACTTGGGGTGACCAACGAGGCCACGAGGGGAGATATATCCACCATCAACGACCTAAGAGTGTGGGATTCAAGCCATGGGACGATAAATAGAACATGATGCGTCAAGCCACTTGGGCTTACAAGTGGGACGTTGTATCCGAGATGAAGAGCGATGTGGACATGTACAAGCAGTACATCAACGAGTTGGATACTCTTACACTCATAAAGAACATGCTAACCTCGCTAACCTGACTTGTCACATAATCGTCAACGTCAGACGAGCACGAACTTGCCGACAACCTATGCAAATTCATCCTATAATATCAATCATATCAATGCCATTGTTTCATATCAATCTTGCCATTTCTTCACACAAAATATATTCTAAAGAAAACACATAATCTAATAACAAATATAAATCCAATGAAATTTAGGGTTTCACTAAGCCTAGCAATCCTAATTTGTTCTCAAAGACTACTACAACAATGCTAATGCTATACATATAACAATAATGCCATTGCAACTACAAAGATTGAAAATCCATTTGAATCTAGGGTTCACCAAAAAATGCTCAAAAAGGAGAAATGACATGGAGCTAATGGATGAAAACTTAGGGATCGGAGGAGAATACCTTAGGAGATGTTTTGAGAAATAAATCCACGGTCAAAACCTTCAAATGGGGAAGATTTGAGGTAGATTTGAGAGGGGGCGACTAGAACAACACCTAAGAGGAGGACCCCTTTGTTGGGTGTGTGTTATGTGTGGGCTGGCCTCGGGCGTGGCTGCGAGGCCTTTAAGTGACTCTTTAGTCTAGCGCATAACGGGAAGGCGCTAAGCCTTTGAGTATAGCGCCTCTGTTATAGGCTATAGACATTCAAGGTGGGGCCTGGTGGGGTCCAGGCTCACCACGCTGGCAGGGGTATAGCGCCTTTGTTGGGGGCGCTAGAAGTACACGCATATCACCTCTTTGTCGGGCGCTAAATAAAAGTGTTAGTTTTATGAAATAATTTGCAACTAGGTTTAGATTTTGAAATTGATTCGCAAAAGGGTTAGAAATGTGGATTTTGCCAGCGAGCGAGGGAGACGGCGACAGCGACGTACTTACTATGCTGATTTCAGCAGAAAAGACCAATAGCAGCAGCAGGTGGATGTGCATCTTATCCGCGCACCACACACACCCGTTCGTGCGCATCTAGACTTCTTTTTCTACCCCTAAAGCACGCACGTCACCGAGCAAACCCATTCGCTACGTCTGATTCGATTTTAGTAGGATATACATGGGCATATCATTTATCCTTTGGCGTACTAGGGCTCACTTTCAGTAACAATATACTACTGTACAATGATAGCCGTATTTTGCTATCAGGGTAGAAGTTGATTGCTATCTCAGGACTGGAGACCGTTGATGGCTAACTATTTGTTGATAGCCGTGTAAAGGGAAGGAGTCCCTATGTAGTAGAAAGCGGCCAGGAATGTTGCAACCAACAACAGTGCCAACCATTTGCCCGGGCCATACATAACCTAGCGCTAGTGGTGCCTGTCATCAGCAAGCAAGCAACACACAGGCAGACAGCACTAGTGCTGCTGCTGGTGCATAACTGGATATGTATGCTATGCTACCAGTGACCAACAAGGCATCTGTTCTGTTCTTTTCCCCCTTTTCTCTCTACCCAGGGAAGGTGCCACTCAGTGGTCAATTCTGATAATTGCCCTGCTTGATTTGATGTGCATCGCATAGATGCAGAGGCAAAGGGTATTCCTCCTTTTCAGGAAAAAATTGTTTGATTCGTATACGGGCGAGGCATATTTATCTTTTGCGGCACCAGGGGCTCAATTTCATTAATTAACCATGTTTATAGACGAGGATATTGGAAGTTCATCCTTCTCTGCTGCTGGTTGATATAGCGATGTAAAGGTAATTCCCATGTAAAAGGCTACCGAGAATCCAGCAGCAACAGTGCTGACTACTCCCTCCGTTTCTTAATATAAGATGTTTTAGCAAGCTTACTTAGCTAGCTAAAACGTCTTATTTTAATAAGACTTGTAACCTAGAAGGCTAGAAGGTGTTTGTTTCAGGATTTTTTTCCCGGCACCTGTTACACTGGAAACGGAAAAGTGTTCCTTATGTTTGGTAACAATCTCGCTGGAAACAAATCCCTTGTAAACAGGTCTCAGCCAGTTATCCATCGTTACCACCCAATCCCCACTGGTAAGGGCGTTACCGAGCCTTCATCCTCCCCTTCGAGCCGTCCTCCCCGCCCAGCGCCGACGCCTCCCCATCCCCCCTTCCAGTTCGGCGCCGCCGCCCCCATGGCCCCGCTCCTGGGCTCCCGTCTACCCCTCCCCCCCTCCTCCCCCGCGTCCCCGCCACCTTCCCGACATCTGCTCCTCCTCGTTCAGCGCTACCATTTTCGCAGTAGCCGCCCGGGAACGCCAGCCGCCGGGGCTCCGGCTCTCCATGAACTGCATCTCTGCTATGCGTCCATGACAACGAGGATGACACATTGAGGCCGCTGCCAAGGAGCAGCAAGGCACATCTCCAGATTTCCATTATTATCTCCTTCCTCTTCTCTTGCAGATTGAAATCTGGAGATGGATTTGATGTTCAGGAACCCTTTTTCATTACAGAGCCAAACCAAACAAGTTTGGTTTTTTCAATACGGAGCTATTACACTCTGTAATCTGATTCCCTTTACGTTTACATTACCATTCCTCAAAACAAACACCTTCCTAGTGGTTGCTGACAATGAGGCAAGCAACGGACAAACACCAGTGCTACTAGTGCATATCTGGATAAATAAATATGCCACAAGTGGCCTACAAAGCATCGATTCCTTTTCCTCTTCCCGGAGAAAGCGGCCACCCAGTGGCAAATTCCGGTACCCAGAGAGAATCATCACATCATATCACCTCGCCATCGTAAAGGCAAGCACCGGCCGGCCGCAACGGCGAATATTCCACTGGTCTTTCGCATGCTGGCCAATACCGCAACCATGTCGCATGATAACAAAACCAACTCGTTCCAGCAGTTTGACTGACTGCCCACCATTCACGAGAAACTCAAGTGATAACTGAATAACAGAAAGCGAAAAGAAAACATGATGGGAAAGCATTGAGGGAGTCATATGGAGTATCAGTTGCACAGTACTGGTACATAGGTTGATATAACAGGTCTCTAGGGCAAGCAAACAGACACGCATAGGTCATGTTCAATGCCTCAACTGCAAGGATTGGCATGTGTCGCTCAAAATTGCGGGGCACATTATTGGTTGCTGCTAGTTGCCTCGCCTGCCTCGGCCACCACGACCGCCACGGAAGCCACCTCCACCTCGGCCGCCACCACCTCGTCCTCCTCTACCGCCGCCGCCCCTATAGTGGCCACCACCACCCTTCTTGCCGTTTGAAGATTTGTTGACAACCTTCAGGTCCTCTGGGAGAGGAAGTATGTTGTCGACGCACTTGCGGAAGCTGAAATCGTCAGAGGACCCATCAACCCTGCGGACGAAGAAACAGCGGCTCTGCCACACCGGGTGGTCGCGGATCTCAAAGGCTTCGACGCCTGCTCCAATCTTCTTACTGGGCTCAGCATGCCCTTTCTTCAACAGGTCCTCCAACACCATCTGCTCGTACTGCAGAAAGTAAAATACAGTTTAGCATTCTATGAGTCACAGTGCAGATGGCAATAACAAATTTTCATCTGGATAAGAACTAAAGCTTGAAGGGCATACTGCATCATAGGCAACTCAACGCATCGACTAACATAACACTGTACTAAAATGTGGTTGATATATCAATATGGTAAATGCATGGCCAGAAAATTCAGAGTTTCTAAAATCAAATTTAATTAAGATTACACCAACACGATAGAAGATAAGTCATGCTGAGGCTATAAGAGTATAAGCACCATGGAGATTTCATAAATCTAGCAATGCCCAACAAAAAGGGCAAAAGGTTCCCTGTTTAGGCATGCAAAGTTGGAACCTTGAGGGTACCCTCCGACCCTCTTTAGTTTAACTAAATGAACTAAGTTTTCAGAACTTACTTCATTTTCAAAACTCTAGTTCATTTGGTTGAACTAAGTACGTTCCAATGGTTCCAAATTTGCATCCCTATGACCCTATCCCTGTTCATCGGAATTGCATAACCACATAGGAACTACAAACTTGAAAACGAAGTTACTAATATTACCGCGATGATTTTAAAAGACAATAATAACACCAAATCCTTAATTTGCAAGATCAGATCAAAATATCGCAACACAACTTACAGCCTACAAAGCACTTCCCACTATCCTTCTGATTGACAGCAATGCTTACTTCAAATGACTAAAATTATTTTGGAGCAGAACACTGAGCATTATTTGTGTGGTGAGGACAAATATTATGCACCCAAACAAAAGCAATCAATGGCAGAAATCATATGGAACCAGAGAACCAATGAGTTTTGATGCCTTAACTGGATCTACTTGTGATTGTGATAACACTAATTTAGAAGCCCTAATGAATAAGAGAGGCGGCTTAATAAGCCGCCCAAAAGAATTGGACAAACTATTTACACATACTTTGGGAAGAGGGCCATGAAAATAAATCAACATATGCACCAAAAAAGCAACCACAGAAACAGTCATTGACAAAAACTCATATGGAACCGGTAAAAACCCAAAGAGTTTTAATGCCTTGATCGAATCTACTAGTGATTGTTATATACTTATATCTATGCTAACCATGAACGATAAAGACAAAATATTTAGAGACACATGGGGCAGAGTACCATGAAAATAAATCAACACCTGCACCAAAAGCAACCACAAACCACTCAATGCAAAGCTCATATGGAAACCCAAACAAGCCAGCCGAAGATAAAAGCCCTGTATATGATAATCCATAATAAACACAAGTAGACCAAGCTTTCTTAACCCAAGCACACTAGAACACTAAGCAATCAAATCAAACCAACATGTAGCTACGGATACGATCCCACAACAATGATGGATCAAATCAGTAAGCTGGGACGCCTAAACATGACATAAGATTAGACCCAACCTACAACTATTTTGTCCAGCCTTACTAAATGAAAATTGTGCAACCTTCACAGGGCATTTATCAAGTCCTATTGGTTAGATTACTGAGCAAATCGATGTAAATAATTCTTTGCCTAATCCAGGTCCAGGAACCACGAGCTGCCCATACTAATCAAATCAACAAGTCAGCTTGCGACTGCGTAGCAAGCCCAATAGTCTAAACCTTATGGGTTGAAGCTGGATTAGAAAAGCAATATGCAGAGCAAATCGCCAGAGAGGCGCAATAGCTATCACAGGGGGATGGCACAAGGCGCAAACGATTAAGTAAATCCTAACCCTGGCGGCTGACGGGCTCACCTTATTGAACTCAATCTGCGGCGACCACGAGTGGAGCAGCGCGAAGAAATAGTCGAACATGTCGACGGCCGAGGCGAACTCCTTGGGTCCCAACTTGACGGGCTTCCCGTCCTCTCCCTTCGCCCCCTCTTCCTCCCCCTTCACCGCGCCGTCCTCCGCCTCCTTCGCCTCTCCTTCCACCTTCGGCTTCTTGGCCGGCGCATCCGCCGCCGCCTCGGCCGTAGCCGCGGCGGCGGGGTCGTCTCCCTCCTCCCGCTCCCTCTTCAGGCTAGGGCTCGCCTCCTGGGCCTCGGTTTCCATGGCCGTGGCTGCTGCGGCGGCCGCCTCGGGTTCAGCCATGGCCGGAGATGCGCGTGAGAGTGTAGCCGGAGATCGCAGCCTGGACTCGGATGCGGCGGAGGCGGAGGCGGTGGCGGTGTGGCTGCGGAGATTGTAGGGTTTTGGGGGTTCTGTGTGGGGAGAGGAGGGGAGGAGTGCTTAAGAATCGGCAAGAAACCGAATAAGAATCGAAAGAGAAGAGCCCGTGTGGCCCGTTGGAGGACAGCCCAGTAGCAAAGACGAAGAAAGCAGCAGTCGGCGGCGGAAGCGGGCGTGGGCCACGTGGCTCAAAGGCTTGCCGGCCCAGCTTGCTTCTCTTCTTCTTCTTTCTGTCAGTCTTTGGAAACTGATGATACCACACGCATTGCTGCAATAACTATTAACAAATAATTTAATATTTTAACATATAATTTTTTTTATGAAAAATAAAATAATTTAAATATAAAAAAATCGATTTTTTTTGTTTAGAGTAAAAAATCTAAGATAATTTGATGACGAATCAAAAAATGGGTGTGATTTTTATTTTGTTAATTTATTACCTTGACAATATATCAGTGAGACGATATGAAATGAAACTAGCGTTGAGTAGAGACAAGGGAGACATCACACGTGACTAAACATAAGACAATGATAGCAACTACATATGTGCATTCATAAAAAAATTGTCACATATAAAAATAAAATTCAAGGTAACCCATAATTTGATTTTCTATAAAAAATGCTTATAAATCTAAGTGCATAAAAAAACTTAATGTTTTTTTGTGATAGATAGCATGTGCATGCGAAGTTAATGGAAGCTTGCTTATGTGGCATATTTTGCATGATCTAGCGAAAAACAAAACTTGAATGCATGACTCGGTGGAGATGTTGAGGTAGGCACCTTGTATGTTAAAAGAATTGGGACCAACTTTTTAATAATGTACTCCCTCCGATCCATAATAAATGTCGCTCATCTAATATAAAGTTTATACTAGTTTAGTACAAAATGAGCGACACTTATTATGGATCGGAAGGAGTAAGATGTAAAAAGTAAGATATTAGACGACATTCAAAAAAACTGTTGACGAAAAATTAATAATCATATATTAGAAAATCAGAAAACAAGACAACTTGTTTTATAAACAGGGATACCCTACCTGGTTTCAAGAGCGGAGCCAGGATTTGGTAACAAAGGATTCCTAACAAAGAGCTGACCATAATCAGAGCTCATTGTCAAACTATCATATGTGTTTTGCTTCGACGAATTCGCTAACTTGAGCTCAATACGAAACTTGAACAACGTTTGAAGTCCTTCAAACAGTCTGCTATGGGAGGGTTTTTCAGCAGTTTTTTCAAACATTTTGTTGTGGAGAGTTAGTCCAAACTAATTGTCTGGGATTGGGGACGTCACTTGAATTAAAGATGCTCTTAGGGCAACTCTAGCCAATCTATTGCAACTTAGCCTCTCAAATGGCTCCATATACATTAACTTTTTATATTTGTTTCACTACAAAGTTTCCGAACCGAACCTTAACTTCTAAAAAATCACACGATTTCATTCAACACACAAGTTGAATTTAGTCCAATCAAACTATGTTATATAACACAATTACACAAAATACTCAATTAGAAGAAGAAAAAAAACTACATTGCATATACTATTCGATTCAAGAATGATTTGACATACATTGCATAATAAAAACTACTCGATTAAAAAAACTTAGCCTAATAATCCTTGTTCATAAGTGTGTCCCAATCATCATCATCGTCGGGCCCATAGCCGGCGGAGCCAAGGCCTATGACCGCCTCACCGAACGGCCCTGCCTTGTCGGTAGCCCTTTCTTGAAGAGCTCGAGACGTTGGCGCTCCTCAACGACGAGCTCTAGATTATTCCGGCAAAGCTCGGCCATGTACGCCTCATCGACGCTCCGTCTCGAGCCGCTCAAAGCCCCCCCCTAAATTTTTCCGCATCTAGTGGTAGCATATGACTCAAGGGTCGATGGCGAACGTCGCGGTTGCTGGGGAAAGTCAATCTTTGCCTGGATACTATAGAGCCTCACCATCTTCACGTCGTATGCCCTCGCCGCCTGCTCCGCCGATGAGAAGCGTCCAAATTTCCGGTCTTTAATTTCGAACAACCAAATCACCAGCGATCATTGTTGCACTCCCTAATGCTTCCTCTTTGACGGTGGCAACGACATGTCGGTGAAGGAACGACAAAGGGCAGGTGTTGGCGCGGCCTCGGGTCGGCTACTTGCTATAATGTGGATCCACGCTTTGAATCGACGGAGGCAATCTCCACATGCTTAGATCCTTCAATTTTAGGGCGGCATCGACTGCTTGGAAGAGTTGTCATGAGTGTGAGGGAGGTTGTGATGCGGTCCTCAATTTTTTGCCTAAGGGCATCTCCAATAGTTATAAGATAGATGTTATAAATTTGCCACATAAGATATACTCTAACAATTATGTCTCATAAAATTAACATCTTTTTTTTTGCGATAATATATTCAACACCTCTTGCACAAGCTCTGAGATGGAGTAGAGACTAATCACATTTATTTTCTTCCTCCCATTGAAATACTTATATGATAGTATCTTATTAGTTCATGATATGAACAATTGTCAACAAAACCTACGTACAACATTGTGGCCCCTCGACGCAGAGGATTCAACGCCATTGTTCGAAATTCGAATTTCGAAAGGAGCTTGCATGATAGCGCTGTTGGCCTGGGACTCTGGTCACAACATCACGGGCTGCGAAGTGCGGACACACCAAGATGAGCCAGCTTTTGCATTAAATGTACCTGTACGTTTGTGCAGGGTGAAAGTCTTGAACTTCAACTAGAAATAATACCGTCGTGGAAAATGGATGAAAGCAAGCTACCTCATCATGCAACATGCAAGAGAATAGACCCATCTCAACAATTACTAAATTAGTCTAGCTATTTATAGAAGATATCTTCTTACGCAGGAGCCAAACAGAACGAAAAATATTCAAGTGAATGAACCACACACCACACCAGTAAATTGATTGATGCGACTAATGCTCTAGTTCTATCGACACGTACATCACAAGTTCACAACACATGCACACCCGTGACAAACTTTGATGCCAAGCCCCTTATTGCACACAATGAAAATTAAGCCGCAAATTAACAATCATCATAAGTACGTACGTACACCCAAATGCATGGCTAATAACGCTTGGATTAACTGCATGAATGAAGCTCTAGTTGCAGGACTCCCGGGCGAAGCCGACGCGCGAGTTGGCCACGTCGAACACCACCCTGACGTTCTGCTGCTGCAGGTTGGCGACGACGTTGACGACGGCGTTCACGTTCCGCGGCGCCTCCGCCATGGCCAGGCACGCGAGCGGCGTCGCGCTGCTGTGGATCAGCGTGTTCTCCATCGGCAGCGCCAGGTCCACGCCGCCGTCCATGTGGATGGTCACCGCCGGCGCGCCCCCGGCCGCCACCTCGTCCGTGTTGAAGCACGTGTCGAACGCGCCCAGCGACGTGTACCCGCTCGGCGCCGCCACGTGGCGCCGGAATTCCTCCCGCAGCGCCGCGTACACGGGCGCCGTCCACCGCGTGATCACCGTGCCGGAGTCCACCACCGTGCCGGCGCCGCTGCTGGGGTCGAACGCGAACGACCCCGCCGGCACCTTCACCGGGGACTTCCCCACGCTCAGCCCCGTCACGTTCACGTAGTACAGCGACGACCGGTGCGGGTTCCTCAGCATCGGCGTGTACCGCGCCGCCCTCGGCTGGCCGGCGGCGCCCAGCCGGAGCGAGCCGGAGAAGTAGTACGACTTGTAGCTCGGGAGGCAGTAGGAGAAGACGCCATTGTACGCGTTGCCGACCTGGGAGAGCAGGGCCATGGGGCCCCGGCCGAGACCCAGGAGCCCCTGCTTCGGCAGGTTCGACGTCGGCCCGGTCACGGAGCCCACGCACCCGAACGCGTAGTTGGGGATGGAGTCCTTGCCCAGATGCAGCCAGTCGCTGGCCAGCGCCGCCTGGAAGGACGCGTCGGCGAACGGCTTCGAGAAGGCGCACGACGGCAGCGGCGCCGCGCTGTCGAAGGGGTCCCGGTCCGGGCAGGGCTGGCCCTGGAGGACGGAGCACATGGAGGAGGAGCAGGGGAGGGGGGCGTAGGAGGAGGAGTTGGCCGGCACGAAGAGGCTGTTGCTGGGGCAGGTGCCGCACGGGGAGCAGTGCGCCCAGGTGGCGTCGGCGCTGGTGTCGAGGGCGAGGAGGATGGGCTGGGCCGGCGAGCCGAGCCCGGCGCGCACGACGTAGGAGGGCGGGGTCTGGCCGGAGGCGACGGGCGCTGAGGTGACGCCGGTGGAGGCCGCCTTGGAGGAGAGGAAGAGGAGGCGCGCGTCGTCGTCGCGGGCGAGCGCGATGACGGACTCCAGCGGGGACGCGGACGGAGGGTGGACGTTGTGGTAGACGGAGAGGTCTGCTGCCGTAGCGACGGCGGCGGCGAGGAGGAGGAGGAGGAGAGAGATTGTGGTGGCCGCCATGGCTAAGGAGCTTCGGCTGAGCTGGGAGAGTGTCGGTCGGTGACTGATGGAGTGAGGAGTGTGACATGGGTTTATATAGGGGTTTTGGCCTTTTTTTGTTACTAGTGTACATTTTGGAGTAATAAATTGTGTTAAAATGAAGGGGATTGCTAAATCTCAGTCGACTGAGATTTAACTAAGTCTTAGTCGATGAGATTGTGTGTGGAGATTCGTATAAAAAATAAATTAAAACCTTTTATTTTTTTCCTTTTACATGTACTATCACTTGACTGAGACTTAGTTAAGTCTTAGTCGACTGAGATCTATACGCACCCTAAAATGAAAATAAATAATCTGAAATTCGAAAAATATCTCGTTGACTATTCAAGGGATTGTCTACATCCTCAAGTAATAACCCCCCCCCCTCCGCCCTCCCTGTTCATATGGTAGGGTTACTTCTCCCTTTCCTTTATCCATGTTTTTCCCTACACAATAACGCCGCGACAAGCCGTGTCATTCCCACATTCAACGACGTCTTCGTGATCCCTCGCCGATAATATTGCGGTCGACACTGTCTTCCCCGTCTTGAGCTCCGTCGGATATACAACCACACTAGCCAACCTACTTCCGCACCTTCCTTGACGATGTCATGATGAGATCTCTATTCATCCCCGCCAAGGACGACGTGGCGGGTCGAATCGTCCACATCTCAGGCTCAGTGTCATGCGTTGATCTCCATTGTTCAAAAAAATGAGTTTTTTATCATGCATAATAGTGATATACCCCACTTATGATTATTTCCCCGATTCTTGAGCAAGAAAAATAACTACATGGTATATCTTATGTAGCATGAGCATCTTCAACAACTGCTTTAAAATAGCCACATGCATATAAAACTGTTATTTGGGGCTTTTGGGACAAAAAAAATATTCCTACAACAACCTTATGGTATATGATGCAAAAAGAGAAATTTACGTTATGCACAAAAAAATGCCCCTCGCGTTTGGGTTGCCTCCCGTGGCGAGGAGAAGAACCATCGGGCCAAGGTACAATGCAAGGTTGTTGTTGGAGATGAGCTCTATGTGGCGCATCTCGTCGAGGCTGATCCAAAACTCCTTGACGAGAACTTTGCATTTTTCTAGGATGAGGCAGAGCGGAATAATTTACATGAGACCGTTGAGGAGCACAAGAGGAGAGATCGATGAAATGTTCGACCACTTGGAGACAGAATTCTCAACGAGAAGGACGGGGAGAAGGTGAAGTCGTGGAGTAGGTATATCGCCAATTACCACGATCCAGACCCCTTCGGTGCAGGGGTGATGGACAACTCGATCGACGAGGACTTCGACGATTACTATCGACGTCACGATTAGGAGTAGAGCTACGCCTATCACGATGAATTATGATCGTAGTACTATTTGAGCTATCACGTATCACATTTTATGTGTAACCTTCCATAGTAGAGTTCAAAATAAGCAATGAATTTGTGAAAAACGCCAACGGTGCTCGGACATCATGGTGCCCATTTTAAAATTTCATTTTCTATAGCGCAATTGCTTTTTTGAATATATTTTTGTGAACACACATACACATATATACTATGCATGTGCAAATTTTTATAACATTATACTTTCAGATGTGGCGTTGAGAAACGACAAATATGATTTTCAAAATAGGCATTTTTGGGTAGTCGGGCTTCACTCGTTCGTACTGAACACATATAAGTTTTTACATTTTCTTTGAAATGTTTAAATATGCCTTTTAGTTGCATTGAATAAAAGTGAGCACCATGGTGCCCAAGCGCCATAAACCCGCACTCAGGAATTTATGTGACATGTTCATGTTTCAAAATTTTACGCCATCAACTTTGGGGCTGCTGAAAAGGAAGAAAAGTTTTTTTTTGGACGAAAAAGAGTTTTATTCAACGATCATAGGAGGACAGTCTGCTAATACAAGATTTGAGACGAAATCCGAAGACCGTTGCAACCAACAGACGCCGGGCCGTAATTAGCTAGACAGTGGAAAGTTTTTGATGCTCAAAAAGCTTCTTTTTCCACATCTAAACCTATTTTTGGGACATTCGATTTTGTAACAGTTGTTGGAGATGCTCTAAGTACGGATGGCATAAGTGATCCGCCGTAGCATTTCACCCTGGTAAACTGAAATCCACCAAGTTTTTCTAGTTGATGCGGCTTTTTTACTACTACTACAACGCAAGTAAGGAAGTAAAACGACCGACCGGTGTCCTCTAGAATCCGCGGGATTCATGGAGGCCCCTGACACGGCCGGCCTCGTCGACACAGCTCGATCGTCTTCACGGGCCAACAAGAGGACAATGGATCGTCACATTCACAACATCTCGTCGGCCGAGTGACCAGTTACCCAGCAGCAGGCACGCACGTAACAACCGTAATATGTTTCGCAAGCCGACGGTAACGCACAGTACAACGCTTGCTCGCACCACTGTACCCTGCTACTCGATCGATCCATCGGAATATCGGATGATGCTAGCTAGTCCAGGATCACATGACATGAGTTGACCCTTCGTCCATAATGTAATAACGTTTTTTAAATTAGTCTAGTTAAAAAAACGTTTCTACATTGACGAAGGGAGTACGTGTTACTACTATCAGTCTACCACATCCACATGGGAGATGAGCCATGCCTGTGCTAGCGACTCTTACGACGAGTTATTTTTGTAAAGTTGAGTGATCACATACTAATACCCACTGATATCGACATCTGAGCTGCCAGTACACTATTAACAAAGACGCACAACATCTCACATGCACATGCCAATGCGTACGCGAAAAACTCATCGCTCATTCATGTCGACCATCCTCCCGGGACTGTATGGACAGACACAGATCCATCGCTTTATCAGGAAATCATGGATCATCTTTTTATGCGCTTCCTTGCCGCCTTGCGTTGTTAAGCCGTCTCCATGCGCCTACTCTGATAAACCATGGGTCACACACAGCTGCTAATCATCTCCGGGACGGGTCGATCACTCTAGTATCACACTCTACACAGCCCGCCAAAAGACGGCAGGTCACGGGCACCTTGTTCGTTTATGGCGATGATGCAGGGTGCAGACGAAGCTCGCCACCTTCTTGCTCTCACCCTGTACTGGCAACCCGGGCAAACCTTTGGACCCTTCCATGGTAATCCTCAAGAGCGTCCCAATAATGCAGTTTTTGTTCTGTATACGCATGCATGCAACGCCCGCAGAGATCAGATCCAATCCTACCCAAGACGCTAGCTGCGTGATGGACCAAGAAACTGTATCTCCTCGTGAGACGTCTCACGGGATTGTTCATTCTTCAACGGACGACGAGCCAGTGACAAATGTGTACAACGCATCATCCTCGGCAAGTTGCAGTGCAATCGAGTGGGATCAGGACCGAAAGCCCATGGCGCGTTTGATGCTTTGATTCCGCAACAGTTTTACGGGCGACGAGGGAGGGAGTATACAGTGTACTACCTTGCCTCTCGCTCTATAGTCTATACAGTATACCTGATGAACTATATATATATGCTTTGCACTTGCGTGTCTCGTATACAGTGTGGATTTATAACCTTTTCACTATCAACGGTTGATGAACTGCAAGTTACTCCTGACGTACCTAGGTACATTTTTTCTCTTTCGAAACGCACCTGAAAATTACTTCTACAACCAATACATATGCTACTCTTATATTCAAACGTGTCCTCACATGAGGTGCGACTAGGGGCTGCTTTGTAATGATCATTCAAATATAGGGTTTTACAACCAAATCACATACTGGCCAATCAATGCAAACAATATTATCAATGAACATTTAACACACTTCATGGATACAACGAAATATATTTATGACTATATTTATCTCTAGGGCAATATTTCTAACTTTTATCTTTGTAGTGGGCACCTTGTCTTCAGCCTCTGGCAACGAGCTCTATCGTGCCCTTTATCGCTAACTCTCCCATAGATGTTCATGCTCTGCATTGTTCCATAGATCTATGTTCCCATGGCCGGTGTTGATGGAGCTATTCTCCTTGGAAAGATGTGCGTCATCACTTAAGGCGAATACAATGGCGGCCATTCAGCCAATGCAAAATCCATTCGAGGTGTCATCACTTAATAACGCGATCAAGCTTGACACGCTTTCAATGCCAAATATCGTCCGGAAGGGCATCACCACACAAATGTCACGTATGTGGTGTGGTGGTGCAACACTACTAGGGAATACCCTTATGGTGGCATCTTTTTTGTGTGTTTAGTGGCGCATTAGGGATGCGCCACAAACTACAAGCCACTAATAAGGGCTTAGAGGTGGCGCATTCTGGATGCGCCACCCCTAAGGGCTTAGAGGTGGCGCATTCTGAGATGCGCCACGCCTAAGGTTTCCTAGGGGTGATGCATTCACAGTGCGCCACTAAATGCAGACAAAATGCGCCACTAAAGAATTAAAGAGAACAAAAAAAAAAGAATTACAGAAAAGAATAAAAACATTACAGATATTTTTATTATATTACAAAAATGTAAAATACAATATAACAATGAGGCCAACAATTATTGATACAAAAGAATTGCATTATAATTATTATTACAAAGATTTACAAAGGTTTAGAGGCCAACAAGATTCACAAGATTACATCCATCACAAAATTACAATGAGTCCAACAATTATTGAAAACCGAAAGCTATTTTCGTTATCATATCTTGTTTGCTCTTCAACCTGCACAAAACAAAGCTTTAGAGGTCACATCCATATGAATTCATACCAAAGGAGAACAAAGCAATCTAGCATCTATTCTTATCAACAACTTAAAGCAAGTCGATCAATGGCGAGAAGCATGCACATATGCATAAAAATGTATATGCAGTGACCTTTATACATAAAGAGCACCAAAAGTATTTGACACTACCATCTACTACACAAAGAGTACATCCAAATTACATGTAGGGCATATATAACATAAATTGTTCAATTGTTCTGACTCGGCTCGGGGAATGGGCGACATCCTTCTTTCGTCATGAAAGGCCTTGTGTCACGCAGGGCCTTTAGGTGGACTTCTATCTCCCCATTGGATGGTGCAATGTTCGAGTGGAAGATCGACCCCCTCATTTGTACTTCATGACGGATGATAGTCGCCATCTGCGCTTGGATGTGAAAGAACTCCTCCTTCAGATTTGCATCGACGATTTCCGCCTTCCTTTCGGCCCACGCTCTGAGATGATTTGGCAGCGTAAGGTTGCGTTGTTCCTGTACAATCGCCCTCATGTGATGAAGGGCGTAGTACGCATCCCTCACACTGCCAGCCGGCTGCTTGACGCACGGGAACTGCGTTACGTGGTTGAACACGTTCACGCCAGGCTGATTTTTCCTGAACTTGTGCTTCATGATCTTGCCTCCGTCTTTTATGTAGCCGACGAGAGCATCATCCAAAACTCTCATGATATACTTTTAATCTTTCTTCTTCACACTCCCCAAGTCTAAATACACGGCATGCGAGTGTTGCGGTGAAAAGCAGATGAGCACGCAGTCTTGATCCTCACTGCATAATTAAAACAATCCAAAAGAAATGTTGGAAGAGGACAATGGCAGAAAGCTAAGAAAGCATACATGCTACGGCGGCGAGCGAATGACTTACTTGGGAGAGTAGGTCATGAGAAATGAATCCTTGTCGGCGTTCTGTAGCATGAATTCTCTGATGTACCCCGCCGCAAGAGTCGCGTCCCCGTCGTCCATCAAGATGCTTTCACACATGTAGAAGTGGTCCAATATAACGACGCTCGGGGTCTTATCTCTCCTGATACTCATAGAAAGGCTGAGCGAGAACAGACGGATAAGGCTTTGGTCCAGCCGCTTGAGATGGCACAAATTGAAGATCTCCAAAAATCGCAGGATTATCATATCCGCGGGGATAGTGTTGATGAAGCCCATGTTGAGTGGCACCTTGGCCATGAAAATCGGGTACAAGGGATTCTCTTCTCGAAGAAGAATCTTCTCTAATGTCATAATACTATGATGCACACTCTGCATATCCGAAGTTGCAAGGTCCAACATGTCCTTAGGTAGCATCGCCCTACCAGCCACATGGATTTCAAACGAGAGATCCTTGGGTCTTGGTGGCCCGTCCTGAGCCCGGATCGGCATCGAAGGTTGTCTACTCGAAGTGATGCTCTTCTTTATTTTCCGTCCCTTCTTCTTTTCTGATTTTGAGGGCTCACCGGCCTTTATCTACTCAGTGGCCGCCTTATGGAGTGTGGACGGGCTGAGAATAGATCTCCTTGTGGCATCTACTTGAGGCTCGGTGAAGGCGCAAGCTGCTGGAGACATGTCCTGAGAAGCAGCAAAGAGACGCGTGGAGGAAGCAGGCTTCGCCGCAGGATCAGCTTGACCGCAAGCTTCCTCGTCATGTTGATAGGCTCCTTCAGCAAGAGGCATGTGAAAGGACGTGGATGTCGCCTAGAGGGGGGGGGTGAATAGGCGCTTAAAATAATTACGGTTTAGGCTTGAACAAATACGGAATAAAACTTAACGTTTAATTTGCCAAGCAAGAAACCTAAATAAGCTAGGCTCAACTATGTGCACCAACAACTTAAACTAAGCAAGATAAACAACTATGTGATAGCAATATATATAACAAGAACACTATGGCTATCACAAAATGAGTGCACAAGTAGATAGGTTGACTAGATAAGCAACTAGGAGAGCAACCTATGGGACAAGCAATGCAACAACAATATGAGCAAGCACAAGATAAACAAGGTAATAAGCTTGCTCAAAGTAAAGGTAGAGATAACCGCAAGTGGAGCCGATGGAGACAAGGATTTGTTACCGAAGTTCCTTCTCTTGCGAGAAGTACGTCTCCGTTTGGAGAGGGTGTGGAACACAATGCTCACACGAAGCCAACGAGGGCCACCCTATTTCTCCTCACGCTCTCACCAATGCAAGATGCCGTGATTCCACTATGGGACACTTGAGGGCGGTCATCGAACCCGTACAAATGGTAACCCTTGAGGGCGGTCACCGTACCCGTACAAATGCTCGGGGCAATCTCCACAACCTAATTGGAGGCTCCCGTAGCGTCCGGAGCTTTACACCACAATGATTGAGCTCCGCAACAACACCAAGCCTCTAGGGGCCAAAGCACCCTAGGAACAAGCTCTAGAGTGCCAAAGCACTCAAGAGTAACAATCTTCTCAATACTCAACTTCACTTACTACTACGACGAATCCTCGGAGAGAACTCAACCCAATGCACCAAATGCAAATGGCAAGAACACACAAAGTGCTCAAATCCTGACTCTCAAATCCCACCAAAGCAACAAAAGCTATGGAGGAATATGAGAGGAAGAACAAGGAGAAACACCAAGAACTCCAAGATCTAACAACAAATCTCCCTTCACTTAGAGGGGAAACTCAAATTGGTTTGGTGGAAGAGTAGATCGGGTGAATCTCCTCCAATCCCCAAAAGATCAACAAGTTTGGGTGGCTAGGGGTGGAGAGACCAAGATTTTTGAGGTCTAGCAATGGAGGAAGAAGCTTGGGGAAGATTGGGGTTGGAAGGAGGAATAAGGAGGGTATAAATACCCCTTCCACGGATCCAACCGTTGGCAGCCGGCCAACCCCGGGCACCCGGAGTAAAGGGACCGGGCACCCTGACCATCCAGAGACATTTGGCCAGGGGACCGGGCACCCGGGGGTCCAATACCCCGGGTACCCGGACTGTTCAGTAAGTTTACTGCATACCCCGGGTACCCGGGGGTCCAAGACCCCGGGTGCCCGGAATACCCAGAGACAGCCCATCTCAGGAAACGAAAACATGCGTAACTTTTTCATACGAACTCCGATTTTGATGATCTTGGGCTTGTTTTAAAGCTATGGAAAAGCTCTAGGTCCTCACATAGAGAACCACCCAAGATCAACAAAAATAAATGCTGCAAATCAAGGAAAGGTTAAAATGCCAACAAGGTAGAAGGTGAAACCTTCACAAGATAAGAGCCGACAAAAACACCAACATCGAAAACACAAAAGTAGATGTATATGAAACCCGTTTTCGATGAAGAAGAGCTTGTAATGAATACGAACTCAAGCTCCATCACTCCCAAAGAGAAAAACCAAACAAGAACCAATAAAGATGATGCCAAGGATGCAAAGGTTTGAGCTCTCCACGAACAATGCGGCCTAGCCTATAACCCGGTCTCCTAACTACCACCATGAGACCGGTAAACTAGAAACCTATAAAGGTCAAACCTTTGTCTTGCGCATAATCCACTTGAGCTTGATGATCAAGATCATGCCCACCTCAAGTTGGAACATCTTTCTTGATTGCGTCGGCTCGATGAAGAGAAGTAGATTGCTCCCCCATACTCCATTATGGGTGAGCCTAGTTTAGGCACATCTTGATGGCCATCACCACTTGATGCCATCCTCTCTCTCGGGCTATATGAAATCTTCCTTTTGATGCAAGCCCATGGAAATATTCCTAACCTCACATAGAAACACCACACACATAGAAAATGGGTTAGTACACAAAGCATAATGGACAATGCTTACCATACCGTGAGATCACATGATCCCACAAGGTACATCTTCTATACTTTGTGTGTTGATCAACTCGATTCCATTCTTCGCACTTTGTCTTGATCAAACATGAGTCTTTCCAACGCTCCTCATTAAGATGATATCTTGAAGGTAAACATGAATGTTTACACAACCTCCTTCTTCAAGACATGCTTGCAATATGCTCAACTCTCACATGGCCAATCTTTGGATAACTCCATGAATAACACCTTGGTTATCACATGATCTTCTCCTTTCAACCTTGAAGCCAACATATGATCTGCAAGCACTGCCTATGGAAAAACCTTAAAGTACAACTCAAGCAAACCATTAGTCCATATAGATTGTCATTAATTACCAAAACCAAACATGAGGGCACATGCACTTTCAATCTCCCCCATTTTGGTAATTGATGACAATCACATCAAGAGGGTTTATATAATGAATTAAGTAAATCATGCAAAGAAAATATGCATGAGAAAGAAGGCGAATACTTAAGAACAAAACCAAAGTACGAACCTCCTCAAACTAAACCCTCTAAACTTCTCCCCCATTGGCATCTATTGCCAACCAATGGGGCGGAAAAACTTAGAAAGCCAATGTAGCATGTTTTCCTCCCAACAAGGGTGTATTTCTCAAGATATGAGTGGAATAAAATACACACGACCCAATATGCATAGTTGGTTGGAAAACAAACTATATTGAGGATCCAAAGATTGCAAAAGGATGATATGGCACAAAGGCATAACACAAAAAATGAAGGCAATCAAAGGATCCAACAAGACAAATGAATATAAGATATTATGATTTGAGCATAGGAGTGTTCTAAAGAAAAATAGAGAAGTTCCCCAAGATTTGTTCACTATTTAGAATATTTGTATTATAATACAAAGTTCACAAAAATTGGATCATCACTCCCCCAAAATCAATAGAAACACAACACAAGTGCAAGTGTGCAAAGATATGAGACAAAGTATAGCACTTGCAACATACCAATGGTTGAGCAAATAGACAAAGAGACAATCATAGGAATGGAGCTCAACCAACAAGATGTGTGTGCGTCATGGCAAAGCACTTGATACTACTAATATAAGGATGACCATTAAGCATCAACATAGTCTTGAAGAAATGAGACTCAAGGTGCTAGACATGTCCTTCTAACCTAAGTTAAGAAGGTCACACACACAAAAAAATGGGTTCACAAACTTGATTAATAATTTCAAAGAACATTCAAGACTTTTGACAACCCCATGATGAAGATATAAAATGATTGGCTCATTGAGACAAGCATGAGAACAACAATCTTTATCACCAAAAGAATGCGCAAAGGTGAATACCAAAAAAAAGGCAGAACCATCTAACCCCATGTGCACGGGGGTCATGGTCCGTGGGCACGGGGGTCCCGTGCGCATGGTACACCCCGTGGGCTCAGGGTACTCTGAGGAAAATCGCACCAGTTTCCATGGAGGGAGGAAGCTGGATGACACAAAGCATCCTTACCTCTCCCCTAAATGGAAACCACACAATTTCCTCTGAGCCTCGTCGCACAAGAGTCCCTCCACACAATGTAAAGGTATTCATCAAAGAATTATGACATGCACTCAAAGACACACGCTTTCATGTATCCACTAAAGAATTAATCACTAATAATAAAAAGGTGGACATGAAAAAAAGAGGATATCCACTAGATGTAACTTTCTTATGTATACGAGATTCTAGGTAGATGAATATCCACAAAGAAGCATGTACACACAAAATAGTTACAAAAGAGAAGAAACAAGATATCCAAATGGAACTCATGAATATACCAATAAGATCTTTGCTTGAAATCATAGCCCATGGCTTAATATTATCTTATTGTATATTAATGAAATCCACACACACAACCATCAAAGTCATCACAACTAGCAACAAATAAGAGATAGTTGGGATGCTTTGAACAAGGAAACAAGTATCGCAACACAAGAATATATCTTGCAATTCTAGAACATTCAAGAACCGCAAAAATTGCAAATGAAGAATTTCATGCCATGGTTCAACCTACACATGGTTGAATGCAAGAAATGTATGCATGAGGTAGATACTTGTTACCGGGATAGCATGGGAATGATGTAGTAGATAGATCTTCATCGATCGTCCTAGCTTGACTCCAAAAGGCACATGGTGTCAACATCGTCCATGGAAAATACGATCCTCCAATGCATCTCCAAAGTTCCTAGAACATCATTAAGAAACAAAATGGTACCCAAACTCATTGGGACCAAAGAGTTAGAGGAACAAAAATACATAGGACAAACTCCACAAGAATAAGTGCATATGGACATGAAGATGAATTCCATGCACATATTAGCCAATAAAGAGGTTGATGGAGTTTAACCTATATATATGATCAAAGAAAGACATCGTGCATCGGACCAACACATAGAAAATATGCAAGCACAAGACTTTCAAGAACCAAAAGGAAATACAATTTGGACAAAACACCAAGTAAACCAAGATGGTACCCCAAAGAGTGACACACCATAAGGTTGTCTGAATTATATCACAGGTCCAAATCAACATATGATTGAAGACAAGTAGCAATTAACATATGGTCAATTTCTACACTCACCAACGAATGAGAAGACATACCAATTGAATCCCAACCCAATCAACACATGATTGAATAGAAAAACCATTGAAAATGATATCAAGTGAACATAAGATTCCAATTGAAAATAAGATTCCAAAATAAACTTGTCACTTGAAGTATACCAAATAAAAGATACATCAAGGAATGGGGTATCAATTGACACACCAATTGATAGAGAGCATGATACCAAAATGAAAGATATCAAAGAAAGAGATATCAAACTCTCAATAAGAGAGCACAATTCCAAACAAACTATGCCCTCAACAAATTTATGATGACACAAAGCACCAAAGAGAATATGCCTTCCAATAACACACACTTGATATGGACCATAAGACTCTTGCTCCCCCAAGAGATGTGCATTACATAGAATTTTCATTTGAATACAAAATGCACAAGATGAGATCACCACTTTCACTAAATCTAGAGAAACACTAGACAAGATCATGAAAACAAATGATCCACAAGTGGCAAGGAAGACAATGAGAGTTAAAACCACAATAAAATCTTGGCGAATAATACGGCAATTATAAACAAGCCAATATGTAAAGATGATCAATAATTTCTACCACATATAAGAGTACCAATTGTTAGACAAGAGGTATATGGAATTACTTCCCGGTGGTAGATAGCAATAATATATGTATTATCATCTTCACAACAACAACCATAAGCATGTGAAAAGATAAGAATTGAGCACCATGCTTAAAAAGAGATTCTTGTTATCTTCAAGTATGCATCCAATCATGCAAGCAATGACTAGAAAAACTTGGAGAAAATGGTTCCCACATAGGAAATACAAGTACATGTTGGAGGGAAACCGTAACAAGAAAATCTCAACACACTCAAGAGCCATAAGATGAGAAATAAAACAACTAAGCAAATTGGAACTTGAGGAGCAAACATGCCACCTAGGAACTAGATAATTTATAATATCAAGTCTAAGTGGCACAAACCCCAAGTGTACACATTTTATAGGCGTGTAATATACACAAAGCATATTACTCCCCCATAATGTGATATCCCAAAATTTACAACTAGAGGCAAACAAATACCAACAAGTGATAATTAATGGACATTTTCGAATTTGAATTTCTCATGAGTACAACATACCACATAGAGACTAGATAATCTTGTAATATCAATACTAGGTGGTATTCCTCATGTATACACATTTTAGGATTGTGAAGTGCACAAGGCACACCACTCCTCCAAAATGGGATGATCCATTAATCTCTCACAAGAGCCAACTAAGATAGAACCAATATGAAAAAAGGCTCAACACAACCTTCACACATAAATGATGTGCAAACCAACATACACAAAATTGATTACTCAAGATACGTAAATTGGAAGCATAACATATACAACCACATGCTAGGTACAAAACCAAAACATGCAAAGGGACAAGTAACTTTCAATGTAAACAAATTAAGTACAAGTTACCGTAAGGAGGCACATTGGATATAAGATAGACACAAGATAATCCAAATGACTTGGCTTGAGATAATGTGATTAATGAAGGTCCCTTGATTCTTCATGATTTAGCCAAGTCTCCAATGCCCTCCACCAACACCTATTGATCAAGTTTGAGTTTGTTGGTCCCCAACCAAGTTGGGTCCTAAGAGATTAGTCACAATAGGCTTGGCAACCCAAATGGTTATTTTCTTGACACCACTTTGAGTACCAACAAATTTGGCAACCACATTGCCAACCTTATCCTTCCGAAGAGAATAAACATCATCAACTATAATAGGGTTGGATAAGGTACCATTAGTGCATGAAGAAGCAAGATGACCCTTCTCACGACATAAGTAGCAACATCTACTCTTTTCTTTCTTATTAGTTGATTTCTCAACATGAAGATCATTGAATTGAGTCTTCTTGGGAAGTGGCTTCACTTCACCTTGCGGTTGAACTTGAGGCCTCTTCCCTAGTTGCTTGTCACTAAGGGGCTTCTTCTTCAAAGGGAAAGATCTAACATGATGCCCTTCAACCTTGCACTTGAAGCAAATAATCTTGGCCGAATTCTTGACATGTGGTTGGCCCTTCTTCTTGTTGATCATGGACTTCTTATTGTTGGAGTTGAATCCAAGTCCACCCTTGTCATTGGGGGATTTTTGCCCACACAACACCTTGTCATGTGTGGACTTCCCTTCATGACCCTTTTCCAAGTCTTTCTTCAAAGAAGTGACTTGGTCCTTGAGCTCTTTGATTTCCTGTACATGGTTAGTATCAACACAAGTACTAGAGGAAGTAGAAGCTTCGTTGTTAGAGCAACAAGGCAAGGAAAGTAATTCATCACAAGATGTAGCAACATTATGAGTGGATGAATTACAAGGACTAGCACAAGGCAATATAGCATATTGAGTAGAAGTAGTGCTAATGTCCACATGAGGAACTAACTTAGAGACCTTAGCCTCATGAGCTAACTTTAGCACATTATGGGAGACTAAAAGATCATCATGAGAGCTTGAGATCTTTTCATGACTTTCTTCCAATTTCCCATACTTGCTAGTTAGCAACTCCAATTGAGCCTTTAGCTCAACATTCTCCTTTAGTATGGATGCTTCACAAGAAATAGAGTTAGTAGCACAAGCATTATCAAGAATAACGGAAGGAGAAGACAACATGGCAAGCTCTTTTGAATAAGAAGCTTTTAGTTGAGCATGTGACTCGGTGAGTTTGATGAGCTCACCCTTAATGACCCGTGAGCCATTTTCGAGGTGCCCAAAATCCTCAAGGAGTTTAGCATGCACACCTTCAAGCTTATCATTTTCAGTTTTGATAACATTAGTCATCTCAAGGGCTCTATCATGGGATTCCTTTATTCTAGATAATTCTAGAGAAAAAGTCTCCTCAAGAGATTCCTTGGTAGTTTGTTCTACTTCGAGAGCTTGAGATAGTTCCGCAATCTCATTAGCGTAATCACGCTCAAGGCTTCCCATTTTCTCAATGGTGTCCTCATTCTCCTCGAGATGAGCTTCCAACTCCTCAATGTAATTCTTGCCCACAATGGCAATAGCCATGATTTCCGTGAAGTTGGAACGAGCAATTTTATTCTTATGAAGAGCTTTATAAACAATTTCTCCCTTAATTTTTAAGGAAGCAATATCATCATTATCTTCAACATTCTCTATATTATCACTATCTACATCATCACCAACACTAGACATATAGGGTTTCAAAGTAGGAGATACCTTTGACTCCTTAGCCATAAGACAAAAATGAGTAACATGTGATGATGATGTAGGATCCCTTGAGGCACCATTCATGGCCACATCTTGATCCATAGACCGTTGGTTTTCCTCTACATTGTTAGCACAATAGCTAGAGGAAATAGAAGCATTTATATCATGGCAACAAGATATAGCAAGCATATCATCATGAGATTTATTCAAGTAATTTCTATATGATATGCATGGACTATCAACACAAGCATGTAAAACCTCTAAGTTGCTCGAATGTTAAAGTCCAAAGATGAAGCATTGCAATAAGATAGTGTCAAAGGGTTATCAACAATAAGCTCACTATCATCAAAGCAATGACTAACACTACTCACCATCTCATTACCTTGTGGCAAACCACATGTTGGTGAAGTAGAAGAAGTTGAGAAAAATACGCGGCCGGAGGTGGAGGGAGAACAATCATCCCCACAAATCTTGGACACACCATATTTATCTTGAAGCTTTGTCCACAACTCATGAGCATCCCGAAACGACATGAGTTGAGATATATCTACATTACTCAAAGCATCAACAAGCACATTAGAAGCTTGAGCATTGAGATAAGAGTTTTTCTCATCCTCTAAGGATAGGTTTTGAGTATCCTTTGGAGGAGAAAAACCCATATCTACAATTCGCTCCAAACACGGGTCAATGGCTCGGAGATAATTAAGCATGCGAAATTTCCAAGCATCAAAATTTGTGCCATCGAAACTAAGAGTGTCAGTGAAACCTAATCCCATGGTAGACATCTTTACTCTCAAGGCGGTGAAGCCCTATAATGAGAGACCAAGCTCTGATACCAATTGAAAGGACGTGGATGTCGCCTAGAGGGGGGGGGGTGAATAGGCGCTTAAAATAATTACGGTTTAGGCTTGAACAAATACGGAATAAACTTAACGTTTAATTTTCCAAGCAAGAAACCTAAATAAGCTAGGCTCAACTATGTGCAGCAACAACTTAAACTAAGCAAGATAAACAACTATGTGATAGCAATATATATAACAAGAACACTATGGCTATCACAAAATGAGTGCACAAGTAGATAGGTTGACTAGATAAGCAACTAGGAGAGCAACCTAAGGGACAAGCAATGCAACAAAAATATGAGCAAGCACAAGATAAACAAGGTATAAGATTGCTCAAAGTAAAGGTAGAGATAACCGCAAGTGGAGCCGATGGAGACAAGGATTTGTTACCGAAGTTCCTTCTCTTGCGAGAAGTACGTCTCCGTTTGGAGAGGGTGTGGAACACAATGCTCACACGAAGCCAACGAGGGCCACCCTATTTCTCCTCACGCTCTCACCAATGCAAGATGTCGTGATTCCACTATGGGACACTTGAGGGCAGTCACCGAACCCGTACAAATGGTAACCCTTGAGGGCGGTCACCGTACCCGTACAAATGCTCGGGGCAATCTCCACAACCTAATTGGAGGCTCCTGTAGCGTCCGGAGCTTTACACCACAATGATTGAGCTCCGCAACAACACCAAGCCTCTAGGGGCCAAAGCACCCTAGGAACAAGCTCTAGAGTGCCAAAGCACTCAAGAGTAACAATCTTCTCAATACTCAACTTCACTTACTACTACCACGAATCCTCGGAGAGAACTCAACCCAATGCACCAAATGCAAATGGCAAGAACACACAAAGTGCTCAAATTCCTCACTCTCAAATCCCACCAAAGCAACAAAATCTATGGAGGAATATGAGAGGAAGAACAAGAAGAAACACCAAGAACTCCAAGATCTAACAACAAATCTCCCTTCACTTAGAGGGTAAACTCAAATTGGTTTGGTGGAAGAGTAGATCGGGTGAATCTCCTCCAATCCCCAAAAGATCAACAAGTTTGGGTGGCTAGGGGTGGAGAGACCAAGATTTTTGAGGTCTAGCAATGGAGGAAGAAGCTTGGGGAAGATTGGGGTTGGAAGGAGGAATAAGGAGGGTATAAATACCCCTTCCACGGATCCAACCGTTGGCAGCCGGCCAACCCCGGGCACCCGGAGTAAAGGGACCGGGCACCCGGACCATCCAGAGACATTTGGCCAGGGGACCGGGCACCCGGGGGTCCAATACCCCGGGTACCCGGACTGTTCAGGAAGTTTACTGCATACCCCGGGTACCCGGGGGTCCAAGACCCCGGGTGCCCGGAATACCCAGAGACAGCCCATCTCAGGAAACGAAAACATGCGTAACTTTTTCATACGAACTCCGATTTTGATGATCTTGGGCTTGTTTTAAAGCTATGGAAAAGCTCTAGGTCCTCACATAGAGAACCAACCAAGATCAACAAAAATAAATGCTTCAAATAAAGGAAAGGTTAAAATGCCAACAAGGTAGAAGGTGAAACCTTCACAAGATAAGAGCCGACAAAAACACCAACATCGAAAACACAAAAGTAGATGTATATGAAACCCGTTTTCGATGAAGAAGAGCTTGTAATGAATACGAACTCAAGCTCCGTCACTCACAAAGAGAAAAACCAAACAAGAACCAATAAAGATGATGCCAAGGATGCAAAGGTTTGAGCTCTCCACGAACAATGCGGCCTAGCCTATAACCCGGTCTCCTAACTACCACCATGAGACCGGTAAACTAGAAACCTATAAAGGTCAAACCTTTGTCTTGCGCATAATCCACTTGAGCTTGATTATCATGATCATGCCCACCTCAAGTTGGAACATCTTTCTTGATTGCGTCGGCTCGATGAAGAGAAGTAGATTGCTCCCCCATACTCCACTATGGGTGAGCCTAGTTTAGGCACATCTTGATGGCCATCACCACTTGATGCCATCCTCTCTCTCGGGCTATATGAAATCTTCCTTTTGATGCAAGCCCATGGAAAGATTCCTAACCTCACATAGAAACACCACACACATAGAAAATGGGTTAGTACACAAAGCATAATGGACAATGCTTACCATACCGTGAGATCACATGATCCCACAAGGTACATCTTCTATACTTTGTGTGTTGATCAACTCGATTCCATTCTTCGCACTTTGTCTTGATCAAACATGAGTCTTTCCAACACTCCTCATTAAGATGATGTCTTGAAGGTAAACATGAATGTTTACACAACCTCCTTCTTCAAGACATGCTTGCAATATGCTCAACTCTCACATGACCAATCTTTGGATAACTCCATGAATAACACCTTGGTCATCACATGATCTTCTCCTTTCAACCTTGAAGCCAACATATGATCTGCAAGCACTGCCTATGGAAAAACCTTAAAGTACAACTCAAGAAAACCATTAGTCCATATAGATTGTCATTAATTACCAAAACCAAACATGAGGGCACATGCACTTTCAGCATGAATAAGTCATCAGCATCATACAAAGTATTGATGAACTGGTCGGTGTTGATATCATCATCAAGATCATCGTCTTCTTGTTGTGCGCCGATGGGATCATGTGGCGCCAACACGATGACTAGCGGTGTTGTCCTAGGTGTGGTGCCCCTTTCCCCCGTCATTAAACGCATTTGGCTCTTCGACCATAGGCATATTTGGTTGAAACAGTCACTGAGGATTGCCGGCTCGTCCTCATCGTATCCGGGGTGTTGAATGGGAGGTTCAACTCTCTCGTAGCCCGAAATCACGAGAGAGATTTGAACCCTATGCATCTCCGGTGCCATCGGCATATTGTGCATGATTCGATTTTGTGGTTGAATGATTTTACCTTTGGAAATGACGAGGGGGTGACCCCACGACTCCTACGGATGAGCATACCTAGTGTCCATGAAGGCAGAAGGCCCATGAAGATACGGCCCCGGTCCACTGGATGGCACCGACGTAGAAGTCCTCGACTCACAAGGAAGGTGCGAAGACCTGCCGTAAGGAGCAAGATAGGGTTAGGAAAGTTTACCTGTACACGTAGATGAATTCCTCGAGACCTAGTCCGGTATATAAGGGCTAGGAGGGGCGACGCCAAAGACATCCAATCTCACCTGTAACCCTAGCCCTGAGCGCTCCAGCCTTGGCTTCCTCTGTAATCGCACCTCCCTAATCAATAATATCGAGCAGGAGCGAGCCTTCCTATTTGCCAACGAGCTATCGTCCAACCAGCGCCTCTCATGACTAACCCAGGGTCCCTGACCATGGGATTTTCCGGGGTTGATCCCCGTCAATTGGCGCCGTCTGTGGGAACCGCGCAGGTTGGAAACGCGATCTCGGCGGCCTCATCATCACTAGCACTCATTGACTCGGCAATTCCGGCAAGATCCAACCTGTTCGAGTCCCTCGGATTCACGGCCCACCTCCCGGCCCTCAAACCAGTCTTCACCGACCTACACTCCGGCGTCAATCTGATCTTCGGAGAGTACCGGATCTACATCAACCATTGGGGTACCCTTCGCCTCACCGACGGCACCCGTGCGCTCACGGCAACATCTGCAGCAACGACCGTAGCAGACGCCGCCCGCACGGACGATCTATCTGGAGGATGTAGTCACACACCCAACTCGCGACTCCACGCTACTCGCGACCGCTCGAGTGAAGCCCCAGCATGGAGAAGCACGATCGCATGCATCAACAAGGAAACGAGAAGGGCACCATCACAGGTGTTCATGGCAGAAGTCGACACATCAACATCAGGTAACAACGGGCGAGCCGACGACCCGGGCACTCGACAAGAAACCCCAACCACCAACAGGGTGGCTGGCCAGATGGTCGTACAGCTAGGAGAACCGGGGACCATACCAAAGAAAGTCCCGGTGGAGCAAGGACCAAGCAACCAAAAAAGCAGTCAACAGCCAAGCAACAAACAGCAAGCACCTGGCCAGGGCAGCCAGCCATCACGGAGCAGGCAGCAAACCCCGGTTGCAGCGGCGGGCGAACCACCCAAAGAAAAAATATACTTGTCCAAGGAATCGATGGCAATGGTAAAGGAAGCAGTCGCTCGCGGAGGGTTACTACCATCAGATGCCTCAAGAGACGAGCTAAGGGCATACAACAAGCTAGCGGGAGAACTAACCAAGCAGACGAGACAGTGGCGCCTAGCCATGGAGAAGCAAGCAAAAGCGGAACCCAAAAGGAGAAGCAGTCGCAGACAATCCCCCAGAAGTGACTCACCAGACCACGACTACCCCATCCGCAATAGATCAAAGCTCAACAACCTGCGGAAGGCAGAAAAGGCGAGGGTAGTGCGGAAACTGGAAGACGACTTCAGGTTAGAGGAGGACGACGACGAAGAGGAGCCTCTCACTCTGGCAGAAGCACTCATAAGCGCCCAAGACTACCTGTCCCGTGCCCAGAAAAGCAGAAAGGGCAAAACGGATTTCTACACTTCCATAGCTCTGCAGATAATGAAGGACGCTATCGACGCCTCGGTACCTAAAAAATCCAGGGCAAAGCAACAGACTCGCGAGCAGACACCAGACAGGGACCCCAGTTCGCCAGACGACGACGACAACGACAGTAACGACGACAGATGCAGGCGCTCCGGCAAGCACAAGAAATGCGACAGCGGCGACAACGGCAGACGCCGCAGCACTTGGCGAGACGCGCGAGACGACATCACGCAGAACATATTCAACCGCAGCAGGCGAAGACGCGCAACACGCGAGGAGTACTCGGAGGAAGAGACTTCCGTTGAGGAAATCGATCCATGCGGAGCACTCTGCTTCACACGTGCCATACGTGAGACGCGCATGCCCAACGGGTTCAAACTAAACTCCACGACTCTAAAATACAACGGACTCGAGGAGCCGGAGGCATGGCTCGACGACTACCTAACAACAGTCAAGTTTCAAAGAGGGACCAATGTCACGGCGATGCAGTACGTAAAACTCATGCTCGAGAGCTCCGCTCGACACTGGCTGAAAAATCTTGGGCGCGGATCCATCAGCTCCTGGAGCCAGTTCCGAGGAGCCTTCATAGAAAACTTCAAATCAACATACAAGCGACCAACCTCACTCGAGGAGCCGCAGGCATGCAAACAAGGAACGAGGGAGGCCGTGCGAGCATATATCCAGCGATGGACGATACTCAAGAATTCAGCGGAAGACATCTCAGACGAGAGTGCGATCGACGCATTCAGGCGAGGTCTTCAGCGCGTCGAATTCAAAGAGCAGCTCGGACAGATGAAAGTACGAACACTCGCACGGATGCTAGAACTATTCAACAGCTGGGCGGACGGAGAAGACTCTGTTCGTAATGAAACAGAAACTCACACCGCACGATCAGAGTACGACTACGACTACAACGGAGATAGAGGAGACAACAGAAGAAGGAAGCGACCCAGACGGAACTTCTACAACGACAGAGGACCTGACATGGTCGCCGCCGGTTTCTCAGACGACCGGAATGGCAGGCACCGTGATGACAACAGACCACAGCGCCGAGACAACCCAGAAGACGAGCCCCTGGCTCAAATACGAGAATGGAGGACAAGACAGCCACGCGACGACACTCGCGCATTCCGCTCCCCCAAAGAACAACTCAATGGACCGTGCTCTTTACACGGATTCAGAAACGAGCGAGGAGAGCTCAAATCATCCCACACCCTCAGGAATTGTGGAAGCTTCAACGAGTTGGCCGAGGAGAAAAACCACTCCGCGGTCGCAACAACACGACCACTCGCAAGCGTAGCGGTCGGGCCAGTCGCCCACGGTGCGCCACCAGCTCCCCTCTACCAACAAGGCAGGTGGCCGCCATCCAGGAACGACAAAGGACGCCAGAAGAAGAAAACCAATACCCAGAAGCCCACGGGAGGATCTACATGATACAAGAAGGCAGACCTTCCAACAGGCAGGAGAAACAAGTCACCAGACAAGTCTTCCTGGCAACCTCCGCACACCCGGCCGTCCCAGAGTACCTGCGCGGGTCGGAGACAGAAATCTCCTTCTCCCGGGACGACCACCCCCCTAGTCGTCCCCCAACCAGGGCACGCCGCGCTAGTGCTCGAGGCCAAAATCGGAAATTACGACATGTCGCGAGTGTTCATGGATGGCGGCAGCGGAATCAACATCATCTTCACTTGAACACTCGACGACATGCTCATCCAAAACAACGCACTCAAGTCCTCAGGCACAACTTTCCACGGAATCGTACCAGGAAAAGCAGTCTACCCCCTCGGAAGGATAAGCTTGGAGGTAGTCTTCGGGAACGCGGCGAACTTCCGCAAGGAAACACTTGACTTTGAAGTGGTTGATTGGAAGTCGCAATACCACGCAATTCTCGGGCGGCCAGCTTTCGCTCGCTTCATGGTTGTACCCCACTACGCCTACCTCATGCTGAAGATGCCAGGCCCAAACGGGGTCATCACAATCAGCGGCAGTTTCGTCAGATCCGACCGCTGCGACAAAGAATTCCACAAGATAGAAGAAGCATTCGTAGCCCACCAAGCCAGCAGGACCACGGGACTCACAGAAGAAGCGCTCCCGTAGAAGAAAAGAAACATCGCCCGAAGAAATCAAGCACTAGGAGACAAAGCTGCCAGGACCTTAAAGCCACTACATCATCGCTCTAAAAGGAACCCACCCTCAATAGAGCCCGCCTACTCTTTGTAAGAAACAACAGGAAAGATATTACATAAAATATTTTTCCACAAAATTAACTCGGCACTCGGGGGCTCGCCGAAGCAGCCACCCTCCGACGCGCCCTCCGCAATCGCGACAAAATTAACTCGGCACTCGGGGGCTCACCGAAGCAGCCACCCCCCCCCGACGCGTCCTCCGAAATCACGGCAAATTAACTCGGCACTCGGGGGCTCGCCGAAGCAGCCACCCCCTGACGCGTCCTCCGCAATCGCGGCAAAATTAACTCGGCACTCGGGGGCTCGCCGAAGCAGCCACCCCCCGACGCGTCCTCCACAATCGCGGCAAATTAACTCGGCACTCGGGGGCTCGCCGAAGCAGCCACCCCCCGACGCGTCCTCCGCAATCGCGGCAAATTAACTCGGCACTCGGGGGCTCGCCGAAGCAGCCACCCCCCGACGCGTCCTCCGCAATCGCGGCAAATCAACTCGGCACTCGGGGGCTCGCCGAAGCAGCCACCCCCCGACGCGTCCTCCGCAATCGCGGCAAAATTAACTCGGAACTCGGGGGCTCGCCGAAGCAGCCACCCCCGGACGCGTCCTCCGCAATCGCGGCAAATTAACTCGGCAGTCGGGGGCTCGCCGAAGCAGCCACCCCCCGACGCGTCCTTCGCAATCACGGCAAATTAACTCGGCACTCGGGGGCTCGCCGAAAGCAGCCACCCCCCGACACGTCCTCCGCAATCGCAACAAAATTAACTCGACACTCGGGGGCTCGCCGAAGCAGCCACCCCCCGAGGCATCCTCCGCAATCGCGGCAAATTAAACTTAGCCCTCGGGGGCTCACCGAAGCAGCCACCCCCCGAGGCGCCCCACGCAACTACAAATGCAGACGATATATACAACCAAGAAGAAGCATATACAACGAAGGGAAAAACCTAATCTTTAGGCTCCAACTTTGCCTTAATAAGTGCACCCAGATGGCGATCGTTCTCCTCGCAAAATCGCCTCACAACTTGGTGCGCGTGCCTATCTACATCTACGAAGTGCTCATTCATCGGATGATTCCTACCACCGGGAGGACCCGACACCACCTGAGCAAAGTCCACCCCTGGCCAATGACTATGGACCAAGCCCAAAGCAGCTCGGGCTCCAGCACGATCCATCACTCGACGCAACTCGGCAGGCTGAGAAAATACGAGACAGAGCCTCTCAAGGGACGAAGGAACCACCTCCAACGGATAGAACTCAGCATGAATACCACCCAACACCCGTTGGCAGTAGCCGAGAGCTTCCGGTACCCGTTCAACTCGGCGACGAAGCAACGCAAACGCTTGAGCACGAGCCCCATCTGCCCAAAAGGGATTGCTCTCCTGCACACTAGGATCATCAAGCCGCGACATCTCCGACTGAACGGCCCTCTCTTCCTCCCGAGTTCGCCTTGCAAGCACTTCGAAAGTCAAGAACTACGATCAAGACAGAGATGGCGAAAACCCACCAAACGGAATTAAGCAACCAAGCAGAGGCAAGACTCACCCCGCAGGAGGTCAGACAACTTCACCACCCACGAAGCAAGACCCTCAACCACGGTTTCGGAACGCTCACGCCGAGTACGCTGAACGGCCACGGACCCCTTCAGACGGACAATATCCTGCTCAGCGTCCTTCAGCCGCAAGCAAACGGACTCGTACGCACCCTCGCGAGCGCCATCCTTTAGCGAACTCCACGGACGAAGGAAGCCAGGAGCGGCCTACCGCAGGATGAACAAAACAAATCAAAAACAGCAAGAGGAACAGCCAAGCAGACATCCAGATAGAAGTTGCAAAATATCAACCGTCACAACAGAGTCAGGAATTACAGACAAAGTTTCCAAACGGCGAAATCACTACTATGCCTCCCCCTCACCTACAACAGGGGGACCCTGAGCATCTACAACTTGTTGCAGGCGACGAGCCAGCCTATCGGCTCGGTCGTCCTGCTCACCAGAATAGCACGGGATGGTCTCAACCAAGGAATCTTCAAAGGAAACCCCATGCCCTATAAGGACGACCAGGGCCGTGGAAGAACCACTCACCACGCTCTCCGCCATCAGCTCCACCATATCTTTTCCATCAGGGCCGAACGCAGCGACCCGAGCACCCAGGACATCAGGCACCTTCGTACCTTCCGGCATAAGATGCTCGTGCGCAAGACCCACAACATTGGAAGCCCGGGCGCAGACGTCCTCGACCACTGCAACATCACCCGCTACAGCATCAACAGCACCTTGGAGAACTCCAGACCCCGACGCAACAGCCTCCATCGGCTTCGCACCCACAGCAGCTGCACCAAACAAAGAAACGTCATCAAGGACAAACAGCGGAAACAACAATAGTCAAACACCAAACTTACACACTAGAGAGCCCGCCAAGGCGCGAAGACGTTTTCCCTCGACTGCCTCCACCTGCGCATGCGCATCCTCAGCCTGGCGAAGGCGAACCAGCTCCTCATGCTGACCATGCAACTCAGCCTCCTTGGAAGCCAAGGCAGCCTCGAGAACGGAAACAGTTCTTTACACCTTTTCGGCTTGTTTCTCGGCAGCCTGGCGACGACCTCGAGGCAAAGACAGTACTCAGAACAAAAGTCGTAGTACCCAAAAGCTTAGCAGCAAAAAGAATAAAGCTCACCATCCATAACAGATAAGGCATCTTGGGCAAACTCATGGGCCCGTTGCCAACGCTCAGCTTCAAGAACCAAACGCTCACAGTGCTGGAAAACAAGCTGCAAGAACCAGGCAATCAGGTGTTAATTAAAGACAAGACTACAAGCAACTGCAAACAGTTACTTCTAGCCTCGGGGGCTACTCCCATCGGGAGCACTGCCGTGCCCCCAACGATGAAGCAACACAGACACGAATCATCTTACCAGCTTGGAGACATGATCGAAAGCACGGGCTTTGTCTTCAATCGTCAGACCAACACGACCAAAGTACGGAGGACAAAGCCCAGTCGACCTAGGCTCAGGATCAGTAGCACCAGGCACACCAGAAGGAGACACGCCGGTAACGACACCCGCAGTCGAAACGGCAGGAGTCGCCGTCGGCCCAGATTGACCAGCGACAGTCGAGTGGTCCTCAGGACGCTTGGACGCTGCCCTAGAGCTCATCGATTTCAGATCAGTAGCAGCCGCGCTGGTGCATGAAGCAGCCGGAGCAGGCGCAACACTACAAAATAAAGCATTATCAGTCTCAAGAGCAAGGAAAAAGAGCAAGGCATCAGGTTCTAGCTCTTCAGGCGAGCATCTCGTCGTGTCATCGAGCCCCTCGTACTGCCACATAGGGCGATCCCGATGCTGCAACGGTTGAACTCGCCTCCCCACAAACACAGAGAGAAGCTGACCACCAGTCAAGTTATCCTTCAACACAGAAATCCTTTCCAGAAATGGAGTCAGTACAGACGACTCCATCTCGGTCAGAGAATGAGACCACGAAGGTTGTCTGACAGCTCGTGCGCCTGGATTGAAAGAAGCAAGACCAAATCGCTGACCAACAACGCAGCGATCCCTCAGATAAAACCAGCCTTTCCGCCAGCCACTAACGGAATCGATCTTCTCCAAGTCAAAGTATGAATGTTTATCCCCAATGGAGATACCCACTCGACCCACGGCGTATTCACGGTTCGTCCTTTTTACATTAAAAAGGCGTCTCCAAAGTCCCCAATGGGGATAAATCCCCAGGAAAGCCTCCCAAAGGGTGATAAAACACGCAATGTGCAAAATTCCATTGGGAGTAAGGTCATGCAATTGGAGCCGATAGGAATACAGCAAGCCCCGAACGAAAGGATGCAGCGGAAGAGCAAACCCACGGTGGAAGAAATCCTGGAAGCATACCTTCTCATCCGCCGCCAGCGCTGGAGTCAACTCATCACCAGGAAGACGGGCATCGCCCGCAACCACCACGCCATCAACAACCAGCGCATCCAGATCTTCAGCCCCGAACGTGGACCGCTCCCACTTGCCAGACATCTTGGCCGACTCAATGGCAGCACGGGAGCGCTTGGACATAGATCTCACAGCAGCACGTAGAGAAGAAAAGACGAAAGCTCAGGCACACGAAGGAAAACAGAGAAAGAGGAGGAAGGCAATGGCTGGGTAAAACCTACAATTCACCCGGTCGCATGGTATTTAACTAAAGAGCCTGGCAAGTAGGGCCACCGGCCAACCTTTTCGCCCAGTCAAAATGTGCCACGATCCCGTACAGAGGCGAAAAGCATGGAAAATCCAACCGGCGCAGTAACAACACCGCCCACTACGCGCGCAAAAAGAGGACCATGATCGCGCGACGCGAAAATCTCGGCGGGACAACGTCAAGTCATTTCACACGATAGACCGCAGCAGTCAACAAATGGTAGAAGACCACACCAACGTCATATCACAGCAAGGCGTACGCAGTACGCCATCACGGCCAATAGATTCCATCTTTCAGATCTTTTTCCCCAAGGAAGAAAAACATCTTACTCCCATCGGGAGCATACATTATAAGATTCCCGGGTGCTCCCTCACCTAAAGGTTAGCCATGTGCTCGAGTGAAAACTCGCACTTATGAGAGTCTCGGGTGCTCCCTCAACCCGACGAAAGACAAAAAAACATTCGCCAAGACCATACGGCGCTAAGAGTTCCGGGTGCTCCCTCACCTGAAGAGCCGAAACGACATTCGAGTGATTACTCGCGAATAACCCCCCGACTGAGCACTCGAAACAAAGCTCCTCGGGTGAATGAGTGAACAACTCGCTTGATGTTTTGTTCCAAGCGGGTGCAATGCTATAAGGCTCCGCGCCTCAAAAACACACTTTCCTGGAACACGATACACTGTGCCCAGATGTCACGCAAGATTAGCGTGTAGGTAAGACCGCGCTGCGAAGTACGGCCAGGCTGGGACTTGCCGAAGAGCGATTTCACTCCCAACCTTTCCCATGCGCAGAGCATGATAGATAAGCCGGGCGGACGCACCTTAGGCTACACACATTACTGGCGGCAAATGAATACCGCAAGACCTGAAGCAGCCGGACTTTTGCTCGACACCAGTGTTCCAAGCTCACGTCGAGGGACGTGGGTTTGATTGGGCTACTGTGGTATTTGCCCTAGTGCAATTCCCCAAGGCTCGATCCGTCGACTCCTTGGGCCCTTTCAACTTAGCATCCCTCGAAACAGGTTTTGTCATGGCCACCAGACTGCCAGCTACCCACGGATGAACCGTGCATATCAATGAATGACATATAAATGTACTCGAGTCCCTGCGCGACTCTTCGAGTCCCCCAGGCACTCGGGGGCTACTGACGAGGGGGTGACCCACGACTCCTACGGATGAGCATACCTGGTGTACATGAAGGCAGAAGGCCCATGAAGATACGGCCCCGGCCCACTGGATGGCACCGACGTAGAAGTCCTCGACTCACAAGGAAGGTGCGAAGACCTGCCGTAAGGAGCAAGCTAGGATTAGGAAAGTTTACCTGTACACGTAGATGAATTCCCCGAGACCTAGTCCGGTATATAAGGGCTAGGAGGGGCGACGCCAAAGACATCCAATCTCACCTATAACCCTATCCATGAGCGCTCCAGCCTTGGCTTCCTCTGTAATCGCACCTCCCTAATCAATAATATCGAGCAGGAGCGAGCCTTCCTGTTTGTCGACGAGCTATCGTCCAACCCGCGCCTCTCATGACCAACCCAGGGTCCTTGACCATGGGATTTGCCGGGGTTGATCCCTGTCAGGCAACATCCTTCAACTCGCCGTCCACGACTTGTAATAGAATGCATGAAGTGTCCTCCTGCGAAAGATATATATATATATATATATATATATATATATATATATATATATGCATGTACGGCATCAGAGAGATTCCACTAAAAAAGGAAAGGAGATGAAGTCCTCGTTTGAGTTGCAGACGCTTATAGTTACCTTGAGGGCGTCGAGGTCGGCTAGTGAAGAGACCCCGCCGATGACGGCGGGCATGCAAGAGACGGAGGGCGCGCTGCCTCCCGTGGCGTCGGTCGCCCTATTTGCGCTGCCGCCGGGTGCATTATTGTTATGCCCCGGTTGCTCGATCGTGGCTGGAGGAGTTACCATCACGTCCTGCGCCGCCGCCGCGGTGTTGGCGGCCGAAGTCACCAATACGCCGGGAGTCGATGCGGGAGCCACCACTACGGCGGGAGTCGGGACTGCAGGCGCCGCGGTGCCCGAGTTGCTGCCGACCATGCTGGGGACTGGTATGGTCCCTTGTCCACCACGCGCTTGCCAATTTGCGAGCGACTGCATCATATCTGGAAGGAGAGCGTTCATCGTCTTCGCCACTTCGTCCTGGACAAGCTGCGGAAGCATGTTCACCTTCTCCTCCAGTCCACGAACATAAGCAACATCTTCTTCGGTCCTTCTCGCCTTGCTCCCCCTCGAACCGGACTGCTCCGCCGGTTTTCCATAATATTCAGACAAATTTAGGTCCGCACCAAAGCCGACCACACGGCCGGCTGACGATGGCTTCGCCGTCACGTCGTCAACCTTCTTGAACTTGTTCAACGCCCTGTTAAAGGCGTTGTCCCACTGATAACGGCTTCTCGCCCTTCGCTGGTTGGCCCCAAGTGGAAGGCGTGATGCGGTACAGCTGCAAGTTTCCCTCAGTAAAGATACCAAAGTTTGTCTCCAGTAGGACTCCAGAGATGATAAGTAGGTGTCAGCGGAGCAACTGACGCGGACCTGCACACGGACACAGATAACTTTGCTCCCAACGAAGTTCAGAGAGGTCGTCAATCTCTCCGGTCTTGTTATTCACAAATGATAAAATGCAAGGGGATAATGATAGCAACTTGAAAGTAAATACAGAAAAGTAAATATAGCTTGGAAACAATAATGAGGATATGGACCAGGATACGTGATGTTCGCTAGTGATGTCTCTCTCCCAAAAGACGATAAAAATTCTATGCGAGGTAAACAAATTACAGAAAGGCAATTGACAGGATTAAGAACGCACCGCAATGCTAACTATGCTACAAAAGAAAGGAAGAGGTTCAAAAGCACAGGCAGTACGCCAAGGTAAGTAGACAGAAATCCATCTGCATCTACTACTAATCATCCACCTTGAGATATCTATCCAGAACATCTCGCTGGTATTAAGTTGCGAGCCCCACCCAAAGTGTAAACCCAAAGCAACAGACAACTGCATTAAAAAGAACTTTGGGTAAAGTAAACAATCCTTGTAACCACGGTTACAAGCACCGTTGTTTTCCCCCTTGTGGCAACAACACATCCCCTAGACTCATGTTTCTGTCACTCAAGCATGTCATCGAGGAGTCATGAACCCACAATCTAGCACAACGCTCCCTCTTGGAGTCACTACCTACTACTTAGCCAAAGCAATAAACAGCAACGGAGAGCATGCAAGAATTACTTAGGAACAAAAATATAAGAGATAAAAACCAAATATATTACTCTATCACAATCTGAACATAATCTCATAATCCATCAGATCCGATCAAACTCAACATAGGAATAGCAGAAATATTACAAAGGTGCCTCGATCATGTAGGGCAGCTCACGAGGTCTAAACAACGAAGATCATAGAGGGGAGGAGAACATCACATAGCTACTGATCACGGACCCATGGTCCAAGGAAAACTACTCACGAGACATCCGGGGAGCATCCATGGTGGAGAGGAGACTCCCGGAGGTCAATCCTCCCTCCGGCAGGGTGCCGGGAAGAGGCCTTCTGGTGCTCCCGATCTTGGAAGCGCGGCGGAGGCGGAACAGAGGCGAGTTCGCGGAATAGGGTTCCTCCCCTGGAGTTTTCCCGTGACGGGGGATAAATTGGCGAAGGGGGGCTGCCAGAGGTGGACCAGGGGCCCCAGGCGCCGCCCTGGCGCGGCCAGGGGTGGGGCCGCGCCGGGTGGCCGCCTGGGCCCCCTGGCCCCCCTCTGGCCCCTCCCGGGCTTTTCTCGAAGCTTCCGTCACGCTGATTTTTATCTGAATTTTCCCGAATTTTTCTGGAACTTTTTATATGGGGGAAAACTGAAATAGAAAAACAACAGAAAATAGGAACTGGCACTGGGGTGCACTGAGTTAATAGGTTAGTCCAAATATGATAAAAAATGTATGAAATTGTATCTAGATCATAGCTATATCACACAAAACATGCATGGAGCAAGCAGAAATTATCGATACGTTTTGGACGTATCAACATCCCCAAGCTTAATTCCTGCTCGTCCTCGAGTAGGTAAATGATAACAAGCATAATTTCTGTGGTGACATGCTAGCAACGATAAAAGAACTTTGAAAAGTAAAGCAATCAAGGTCAGAGATTCAATTCAAGTCATAACAGGCAAGAGTCTATATTAGCATTGAAATAAATAACAAAAGAACAAAAGGTGCAAGAGCTCTCGCTGTCCGTGACTCGAATGTCTCCAAATGGTGTTTGCGTGCAAGAAAGGAGAATAGGGAATACGGGAAAAAAGTATTTTTGTTGAGAACTCAATCTACTAAAGTTTCACACTTGGTCCTCTTTGGAATCTTATCTTGACTCGTCCCCAGACCACTAGCCAGGTACAAGTCAATTTGATCCACTCCTTTTCGATATTTTGAGCACTCATGCAATGGATCAGCGTAAGCACGAGAGTTGATACTTAGGATGGCAAAGAGAGAAGTACGGAGGAGGAAGACAAAAAGGATGAGAAAGGCTCACATCAATGAGGACAATCATAGGAAAGAGATGCCAAATGATAGATATGATGTGAGGAGTAGGGATTGCCATGCAATGGATGCACATACGAGCTAAGAAGCTCTCCAAACTATATGCATAAAGATCATCTCTATGGAGTACAAAGATATATAGGGAGTACTAGTGTGGATCTCTCAAAAGGATAGTAGTGTTGCCCCTTTCTCTCTTTTTATTTCTTTTTCTCTTTTTTCTATTTTTTTCTATTTTTTTGGTGGCCTCAATGGCTCTTTCTATTTAACTCTCATTTGTCCTCTTTGGGATCTTTTAATGTGTCCACTTTGGGATCTTTTCCTCACTTAAGGGCAACACTCTATTTTACAAGAAGGTAAAGGAGATCTTTCACACTTTACAAGGTACTCAAAATCATAAAGAAGATGTAACTATCATGATGTATGCAATGTGTGTCGCTGCCAGTGTAGCAGGAACATGTATGACATGAAGATCAAGTCATGGAGAGGTGGAAGTTGCATGGCAATGTAACTCGGAAAGGCTATGGAAATGCCTTGATAGGTAGGTATGGTGGCTGTTTTGAGGAAGGATAAATGGAGGCTTATGATGACAGAGCGTATCATGCCAAGGGTTTGGATGTACCGGCGAAGGTGGACACCAACTCTCGGAGTGAGAAGAAGGCAATGCACGACACGGGAAAGGCTAACAAAATATGGGAAGGTGGAAGTGTCAAATCTCAATACTTACATTAGTCCGAAGAACTCATGCACTTATTATCGGTAACTCTCAATAATGAGGAGGTTCACAAAGAGACAAGTACCCCGAGGAGGAGTGTATGGGGGTTTGGTTATCCTTGCGCATCCTCGACTCATGGTACGTGAGTGCACTCTAATATTCGACTCCTCAGAAGAGTAGTGATCTATCTAGTAGCTAGAGTTCTCAACTAGTTTTGTAGGTTTTGAAAATAAACACGGATTGCCCAAAATACGACACCTATCACTAATAGGCAAGAGCTCTTGACACCAAAATTCCAAACATTACTCACAACAATGCCTCAAAACTATTGCAAGCTACTACTACTAAAATTAAATAGCAACCTCAATTACCTACTTTCAAGACAAAACACAACTCAGTGCAACAACCAACTCTCTTAACAAGATAAACATGAAAACTAAAAAGAGTTGCAGCAACAAACTAAACAAAATCCAAAGCTTTTGCTAAAGATAAACTAAGACTAAAACTAAACATGGCAGTAGCTATGAAAAGATAAAGAACACACAACAGCAAGAAGATAGGCAGGAAAAATCCTATGATGTGTTCTAAATTTTGAAAGTGGAGCATGTTTCTCTCCCACACAAAGTAAGAAAGGATCTAACTTTTTATGAACAGCAAGCAAAGCTAAAGAAAAATAAAACCTAAGAGCGAGACGCTCCAAGCATAGCACATAACGCATGAAGTAATAAAAATATAGTGAGACGAAGGACGAACTGATGATTGTTGATGGAGAAGGGGATGCACGGGGGCATCCCCAAGCTTAGACGCTTGAGTCTCCTTGAATATTTATTGGGGATGCATGGGGGCATCCCCAGGCTTGAGCGCTTGACACTCCTGGATCTTCTTTCATCATCTTCCATCGCACACTTGAAAAATCTCTTCATACATAACTCATCATAAGCTGATTAGAGAGGTTAGTACCCTTAATAAAATAATTTTTACCCACTGGATATAAAGATATTCTTGAAGATCTACTGTTTCTCAAGATTTCCACAAAAGTTTTTGCAAAGAAAAAGCAAGCTTAAGGTTTGCAAAAGTTAGGAGAGACAAAACGTGGCAGAATCTGTGAAAAACAGAACAGCAGGTAGTAAATAATTTTTTAGGGCACTTCTGCAACTCAAATCAAAAACCTCAGAACATACGGAAGTTTCGTAATTGTATATAGCATACTGTGTAAAAATTTCAGCTCAAAAAGATGAACTGGGATTTTTCTAGAATTTTTCTGGTCACGAGGACATAATCTGTTTTCTGGACAGCATGTCACAACTTTTACTTCCCTTGCCGTAAGAGGCTATAACTTGGCACAAAGCTGAAAAATAAAGATAAAATGATGTTGCTACAGAAGTAAGAAACATCAAGACACAACAAAAGCAAAAATAAATCACCTAAAAATTCGTTGCGGGCTGCCTCCCGAAAGCGCTTTCTTTATGCCTTTAAGCTAGGCTTAAAGATTGTAAAAGGTGCTCTCATAAGAATAAGAATTTGAAGCAAAAGAGAGCATCAAGAAACAAATATGAAACACATTTAAGCCTAACCCACTTCCTATGCATATGCATCTTGTAAGAAAATAAGTCAAAGAAGCACAAAGTGACATGCATAGAAAGGTGGAACAGGAACATCTTCAAAACTTTCAACATAAAGAGAGGAGTTTTAGTAATATGGAAGTTTCTACAACCAAACTTCCCTCTCTCAAAATAATTTTCAGTAGTATCACGAACAACATCAAGAATATAACTATCACATAAATCATGTTGTTCATGAACTGCAACCACATGTGTATAGTTTTCAACACGGTCTTTGAGATTATAAGATAAATGCAACCCATCATATTGAGCCTTGATAAGAGAAAAGTTCTCCGGATTTGGAGATTTCAAAAGGATAATAGGACAATCAAGTGTGGGTGCAATAGAAAAAATTTCATGCTTAACATAAGGAACTATAGAGAGTTCATTTTTGTCAACATCATCCATAGTGGCATCTTGGCCATCAATAAAGCAAGTATCAAAAATTTCAGAAAGGGATATTTCAAGTGAGTCCTCGGAATCATAAGATTCCTCTTCATAGCAATCATTAGCCTCTTCTTGGGCAGAAAGCATTCTATTTTTAAAATCCTCAATATAAGAATTTGAAGTATAATTCTCGAAGCAATAGGCAAGAACTGCAAAGTTTTCAGACTCGAAAATAGTATCGTTGTCAGAACCCCAACTAGGGTAAGTGCTAGGGTTTCTTGTGCCCTTTGCATCATGTGAAAAATTCAAAGGAAAATTCAAAAATGGGGAAAACAGAAAGCCCTGAGAATTTAAATAAATGGCCAGATAAAAATATTTTTCCAAAAATCATTTGAATGTTTGGAAAATTCCTAGAATTGTTGCTGATCATTGCAAAAGTGGTTTGGGGATTTTCCCATGCCCATGGAATATTCAAAAATTCAAAAGGTGCCTTGGAAATTAAATTAAACTCCAATTTGAATTTAAATTCAAATTGTTTGATTTTCAAAAGTCACCAAAACTTATGAGTGGCTAGCTGTTTATGTTATAAGCCCACACAAAAGTTTTCATGATTTTATAAAATGCCTTGCTATTTTATTCAGGGCAAAACATATTTACAGAAAAGGAGAAACAGAAAGAAAAAGAAAAAGGGCAAAGCAACCCACCGCAGCCAGGCCGCAGGCCCAACTAGCCGAACCCCGGCCCAAGCCCACGAGGGGCTTGTCGTCTACCCCAAGCAGCTCGCTGTCGAGCATGCCGGGGGCCGACGACCGCCACCTCGACGGTGAGCACCTTCTAGGCCCCCCCGAGGCTTCTCCTTGCGTCACCACACTCGCCAGGAGCCGCCACACCTTTTTCCCCCATCGCTGCTTCCTCCCCGTCACTCTTCGTCGAGTTTTCGCACGGACCCGAAGCCCAGCCGGAGCACGCCGCCGTAGAACTCGCGGCCACCGTGCCCCACTCGCCGTCGCAAGCTGTCCAGAAGCTCCGCCAGCATCGTCTTCGTCAAGCCGTGCAGTTAATCGAGCCTGGGAGCTCCGGAGCCAACGCCTTCGTCACCGTTCCTCTCCGGCCGCCGTGAAGCTCCGGCGAGAAATACGCCGCCGTCTCGCCTCCTCCGGCTTCCCCGAGTTCCTCTTCACGCTCAGGGTGAGCAGCTCGTCGTTTTGCCCTACTCCCTTCTCCTTCCCGTGCCATAGCCACTGATCTCGCCGAAGACAGAGCTGCGCCGCCGCTGCTCTTCGTCGCCGGTGCGCTCCCAGACCTCCCCTTGAGACCCCAGTGGCACAGCTCGAAGCGGGCGAGCACGGGCTACCCCCTGGTAGCTTCCCCGTGCCCAGACGTGCCCGGAACCGCCGTCCGTAACGGGCGCCGCCGCACGGGTTAGTCACCGACGGCTAACCGCCGGCGGCCCGATTAGCTTAGGGGGCTAATCCCCTGTTAGTGACCCTTGGGTCACTGACTGGTGGGCCCTGGCCCCCCCTAATAACCCTGTTTAATTAAACTAAACCGGGTTTAAACCCCTCTTCCACTGACAAGCCGACCCCACCCGTCAGCCCCCCTGTGACGTCACCCTGACCTCAGCATGACGCAATAAAGGTTTTCCAGAGAATTAAAATATTCCAGAAATTACAGAAAATTGATTAAACTTTGGAAATTCATAACTAATTCATATGAACTCCAAATTGGACATATAATATGTCTAAAATTATCAGAAAAATACAAGGATTATGAATATGGGCTCTATTTTCATGTTTGACCATTTTAAAATGGGTGAACAGTGCAAAACATCCATATGGCTTTATTTCAAATTCAAATTTGAAGCACATTTGCAAATGACTTTGCATTTGACTTCTTTTAAATGGAATTGTAACCACATTGTGACCAAGAACATCACCATTTCAATATTGATCATGTGTTTGAGCATTTCAAATAAATTTATACCTTGTTTGATTGTTTGCTCGATAGACGTGCAACCGAAACCGGAGGCCACCCCCTTCATTGAAGACACCGTTATCGAACCTCGTCAGCAAGGCAAGAAAACCCCATTGATCATGTCTATAAAATCCCAATTCCCTCTCAGTCTCGCTTATGCATGTTTAGGAGATCATCTTGTATCGATTCTACCGCATAGTTGAACCCATATCCGATGCATGACCTATCATCTTGTCACAGTAGTAAGCAAACCACAATCCTAGCTGACATAGGAGTTGATTGATATCATGAGGCCCCTGCAACTGTTATAGCTTATTGCATGCTTAGTGTTACATGAGGTTGTTTTTTATGTGAGTCGGGATGATGGTGAACATGGTGTTGATGAAAGTGAAACTGTGTCGGTGAATCCACCCTAATACAAGGTGAACGATGAGAGGCTGTGTAGGAGTACACAGTGGGTTGTCTCGTTGAACACCGCCTTAAGCATCGAGTTCTTGTATGGTAATCCAAGACAAATAGTACAACCACACATTGGGCTCACTGACCCCTCTCGGCCTAGTACCTTGATCCGTGTCGACGTCCAGGAGTCACATTAGTTCGGGCTTTCCATTTGGCATCTGCATAGAAAAAGAATGAAGGAATGGTTGCATCATCCTAGATATGTGGGCGCACCTGTGAGGTAGGAAAACCATCTACTAAAGGTGGCGTCTCGGTCACCTACATTGTCTGAGTCCGTTTCGTTGATCCGGCCGGACTCTCGAGCGGTAGCAACTCAGATAGTCGACTCCTGGAATAGACCGGTTGTGAGTGAAGTGTCGTGGTGAACATCCTCGCTATCACCTCTTGAACGGTGGCGAGACCTGGCGGTAACCGATGGTCATGTGTGTGTAGTTTACATCCTTGCAAGGTTAACAAAACTATTCGAATAGCCGCGTCCGCGGTTAAGGACTACTTGGAACCTGTACCTGATTATTAGACAACTTAAATGGATACTTATAAAACTCGCAAGATAAGCGTGAGTGCTATGGTGTGCCTCCTCGTGGGGAAGTCGAGGAAGTAACCATAGTGGTATATTGGTTGGAGATGTAGTGGACTCGTGTACGCTTCTTACCTCAATTCTGGTACTCGTAGTTCAGGACTAGCCAAGTCAAAGCTGGCATTTCTGCAAGTGAAACCCCACCTCCTTTACCTTGATACTTGAGCATGAGTAGTGTAGTTCTGATGTAAGTCTTGCTGAGTACGACTTTGTACTCACGTTTGCTTATTCTATGTTTTAGATGAGAACCCGGACCCCGATGGAGTCATCGACCTGAAGCTCGACGTTGACTAAGTTAGCATAGTCCCAGACAGCATTCTGGTCCCTCGTGGAAGGGCATGTTTGTTTACAAGGATTCTCTAAGCCATTTGTTAAACTTGTCTGTACTCAGACCTAAATTGCTTCCGTTGTATGATGTAATGCGATCACAGACCTGTGATCTTTGTATGCTCTATGTGTATATCAATAAAGAGTACTTTGTAGAGTTATGTGATGATACCTACTGTTCATACTAGGCATGTGTGCTACGTGTATGTTTATAACATGCATGTCTTAGTATGGGTTTTCGAGACCTTAGTTGTGATCTGGCTGGCGGTCTTTTATACACCAAGTGGCCCTTAGATGTGCGCAGCTTGGGGCATCGCGATGCGATTGCTCGTGACTCTGTCACGTGCACACTTTGTTGTATGATCGAGCCCGCCCTAGACCCCGACTAAGTGATCGGGCTGGAGTAAGTATATGTAAGAGTTAGGATTCAATCGATAACATGGTTGAGGCGACTTGTCTATGAGTATGGGATTCACCACCTATAAGCATCTAGACTTGTGAGCGGACGATGAGGACCCATCTCAGATGATCATCCGGCCTGAATGGGATGCCCCTCACGTTCGATGCTTACCGAGAACGTTCTGTGCTTGGCCTTGTCTGCTTAGACAAGTGGGTACGGTTCTCGGCTCTCCATGTGATTGCATCGTGACTGGAATTACATACGCTAACCCCGGGTCCCGACAGACTTGGTATCAGAGCAGGACTGTCTGTAGGACTATCAAACCCTTGGTCGAAGTCGAGTCTAGCATTCTATAGTTATATAGTTATTCTGGGTATAAGGGAACAACGTAAGGCTTCTTTTTCTCCTTACCCTCATTGATCTGAGTTCTGGGTCACCTTATCTTTTCTACGGGATGATAGGACTAGGCTCATCTATGTCTTACTAGAACATCTCGTTGAGTGCTTCCTTGTAGCCGTAGGACAGTTGTGGTCATCCAGACTCATCGTTCTGTCGAGTTCCTTGAGGAAGTTCTGTCCAATCTCCTCGAGGTTGTCTTGTTTTCCATCCCGGTGTAGCCGTTATGCTGCCGGATTTATCCCGTGTTTCTATGAATCTTTGCCTTCGCATTACAATCTTTTCCGCCTTCATCATGTCTTGTTATCCTTGAATCCATCATTCAACCTGTTCTGACTGTTGATTTTTATCACACAGGATGTCAGGTGGAACTCGTAGTGTTGTTCGTCGGAATCGAGACCGTGTTCGGAATCGAAATGATGATGAACCTCTACCACCGCCTTCTGCGGCGGAAATCATGATGGAAGCTGAGAAGAATCAACGTGATCAAACACGCCTTCTGGAGCTCATTGAGCAGAATACCTCACGTCATCGTAATGTGGTCGTGAGCATTCATGACTTCATCCTCCTCCAGCCACCGGTATTTCGATGTTCTTCTGAGCCCCTTGAAGCTGATGATTGGCTCCGTTCCATCGAGCGTAAGCTTGACACTGCACATGTTGCTCCCGATGACCGAGTTATATTCGCGGCATACTTTCTGGAAGGTGCTGCTGCTGAATGGTGGGAGAACTATGTTGCTATGCAGCCAGATAGTCACGTAGTGACTTGGCAGGAGTTCTGTGTTGCCTTTCGAGGGTACCACCTTCTGGATGAGTTGATGGAGCGCAAGAAAGAAGAGTTCTGCAACCTGACTCAAGGAGAGATTTCCATGCATGAGTATGTGAGAGAGTTCAACCGTCTTGCTCGTTATGCCCAAGATGAGATCACCACCGATGCCAGAAAGCAGGCAAGGTTCCGCAAGGGACTTAGCCCCATCCTTCGTCATGATCTCAACCTCATCGAATTTGCCACCTTTGAGGATTTAGTCAACAGATCCTTCAGAGCTGAGCATGGCAATGAAATTTTCGAGGAGTCCCGCAAGCATGCTCTTGAGCTTGCTTCTTCTTCCAGTTCAGCCCCGCAGAAACGCCGAATTTGGATTCCAACCCGTGCCATACCTCAAAGCCTTCTTCAGAGGCCACCACCAACTATATGCCATCCACCCCAACACATTATTCCACCCCGGAATGATGGTGTGCAATCAAGTAATCCCACTCCCAGCAATTCAGACAGGGTATGCTTTAAGTGTGGTCTTCCAGGCCATTACTATCGTCAATGCCCTCAGGTCTTGATGGCACCACATCATTCTCGACCCAAGCCGCCAAAGAAATCAGCCACCAAAGCCATCCCAGCAAAGCTTTCAGCCACAAGTAGTGGTTGTGTGAACCAAATATCAGTTGAGGAAACCACTGCTGCTTCTGACGTCATTCTTGGCACACTCCCAGTCAATCATGTCCCCGCCTCCGTTCTTTTCGATCCAGGAGCTTCTCATTCATTCATGTCGAAGAGTTATGCACTTCGGCATGGATTTTCTTTTGAAGAAATGTTTTCTCCAATGATCATTCAAACTCCTGGTTCAAGTGGCAAACTAATAGAGTAAGCCATGGCAATCAAATTGCAATTGAGGGTTTAGTATTCCTTGCTTCTCTTATAGCCCTCAAGTCTTCGGACATTGATGTCATCCTAGGCATGGATTGGTTATCAAGGCAGAATGCTTTCCTTGATTGTAAAGCCAAATCAGTCAAACTCACTCATCCTTCAGGCCAGACCATTGATTACACATCACCCAGCTCTAGAATCCAGATGCATACTTTGAATGTGCTTCCCCTTCCAGACGTTGAAGATGTTCCGGTGGTTCGTGACTTCCCGAATGTCTTTCCTGAAGAGCTGCCAGGCATGCCACCCGACAGGTGTGTAGAATTCATAGTGGATCTTATACCAGGCACAACCCCAATCTCGAGACGCCCATATAGAATGGCCCCACATGAGTTAGCTGAGCTAAAAACCCAACTTGATGCTTCATTGGCAAAAGGCTTCATCCGCCCTAGCTCATCGCCATGGGGTTGCCCCGTTCTGTTCGTAACGAAGAAAGATGGAACAGAAAGGATGTGCGTAGACTATCGCCCGCTAAATTTAGCGACGATAAAGAACAAGTACCCATTGCCCAGGATCAATTATCTTTATGATCAACTTGCAGGATCCTCTGTCTTCTCCAAGATAGATTTAAGATTAGGTTATCATCAAATCAAAATCCGAAACGAGGACATTCCAAAAACGGCTTTCACTACTCGTTATGGTCTTTACGAGTATACCGTCATGTCCTTCGGTTTAAACAATGCCCCCGCCACATTCTCGCGCTTGATGAATTCGATCTTCATGGAGTACTTAGATAAATTTGTTGTGGTTTATCTTGATGATATTCTCATCTACTCGAAGAACGAAGAAGAGCACGCAAAACATCTTAGGTTGGTATTGATGAAACTTAGAGAACACCGCCTTTATGCCAAGTTCTCCAAGTGTGAATTTTGGCTACCAGAAGTGACCTACTTAGGCCACGTGATTTCTGCGAAAGGTGTTGCAGTCAATCCCGAGAGAGTTCAGGCCGTCCTTGACTGGACTCCACCTGAATCGGTTAAGCAAGTTATGAGTTTTCTCGGCCTAGCAAGCTATTGTCGCCGCTTCGTTGAGAACTTCTCTAAAGTTGCAAAGCCTCTTACTGAACTCCTCAAGAAAGATAAGAAATTCCAATGGACCCCCAAGTGCGAGGAAAGCTTTCAAGAGCTAAAAAGAAGATTGACTTCTACACCCGTACTTGCACCTCCAGACACCAAAAGGGATTTCGAGATCTATTGTGATGCTTCACGGCAAGGGTTAGGATGCATACTTATGCAAGATCGACATGTGGTAGCATATGCTTCACGCCAATTGCGGCCACATGAAGAGAACTATCCTACCCATGATCTTGAACTCACTGCCGTAGTTCATGCCCTGAAGACTTGGCGACATTACCTCCTTGGTAATCGTTGTGAGATCTATTCCGATCACCAAAGCCTCAAATACATATTCACCCAGCCAGATCTTAATCTCAGGCAAAGACGCTGGATAGAGTTGATAAAATATTATGACTTAGGAATTTCTTACACCCCAGGCAAGGCCAACGTCATGGCTGATGCACTAAGTCGTAAGTCGTACTGTAACAACCTCATGTTACAACAGTATCAACCACTTCTTCATGAGGAATTTCGAAAACTCAATCTCGAGATTGTTCCTCATGGATCTCTTTTCAACTTGGTGGCGAAACCAACCCTTGAGGATCAAATCGTAGTTGCCCAAAGGCGTGCACGAGGTGTTCGCCGGATCAAGGAGAACATTGCTAGCGGAGTTGCTAAATGTTTCTCCACAGATAGTAAAGGAACGGTATTCTTTGCAAATCGTTTGGTAGTACCTAAGAATAGGGAACTAAGGCAACTCATCCTCAAAGAATCCCATGACACACCCCTCTCAATTCATCCCGGTAGCACAAAAATGTACCGAGATCTACGCCAGAGATTTGGGTGGACTAGGATGAAGAGAGACATTGCTCAATTTGTTGCTGAATGTGATGTTTGTCGTCGCATTAAGGCAGAACACCAAAGACCTGCTGGTACACTTCAACCTTTGCCTATTCCCGAGTGGAAATGGGACAAAGTCGGTATGGACTTCATCACCGGCTTTCCAAAAACCCAGAAAGGAAACGATGCCATCTTTGTTGTGATAGAGAGGCTTTCCAAAGTTGCTCACTTCCTTCTCGTCCGCGAGTCTATAACTGCTAGCCAGTTGGCGGACTTGTACGTCTCTAGAATTGTGTCTCTTCACGGTGTTCCATTGGTGATCAATTCTGATCGTGGTAGCCTTTTCACCTCTAGATTCTGGGGAAGCTTTCAGAGTGCTATGTGAACTCATCTATCCTTTAGTACAGCTTTCCATCCTCAGTCTAGCAGTCAAGTTGAAAGGTTTAATCAAATTTTGGAAGACATGCTCAGAGTTTGTGTTATCTCATTCGGAAAGAATTGGGAGAAATCTCTTCCCTTCGCCGAATTTGCTTATAACAGTAGCTATCAATCTAGTCTGAACATGGCTCCTTTTGAACTCCTCTACGGACGACGATGTCGAACACCCCTTAACTGGTCAGAAACCGGTGAAAGACAACTCTTTGGACCGGATATGATCAAGGAAGCAGAAGAGCAAGTTCGCATTGTTCATGATCGTTTGAAAGCCGCTCAATCTCGTCAGAAAAGCTACTATGATCGTCATCATAGAAAGGAGAGCTACAATCTTGATGAGAAGGCTTACCTCCGGGTTACTCCTCTGAAGGGAACCCAAAGATTCGGTATCAAAGGCAAGTTGGCCCCACGTTACATCGGACCTTTGCGCATTATTGCTAAACGTGGAGAAGTTGCCTACCAACTTGAACTACCTCCGCACCTTTCCCGAGTACATGATGTATTCCATGTGTCACAACTCAGGCGTTGCTTCAAGGACCCCATCCGCGAAGTCGACCATGAAACGCTTGATCTCCAAGATGACCTTTCTTATCGAGAGTACCTTGTTCGTATTCTTGATTCCGCAGAGCGTGTCACGCGTCGTCAGACGATCAAGTTCCTCAAAGTGCAATGGTCGCATCACTCCGAGAGAGAAGCAACCTGGGAAAGAGAAGACCGCCTCCGTGCCGAGTACCCCTCCTTCCTCCCGATGACTTCTGAATCTTGGGACGAGATTCTTTTGAGTGGGGGCGAGTTGTCAGAACCCCAACTAGGGTAAGTGCTAGGGTTTCTCGTGCCCTTTGCATCATGTGAAAAATTCAAAGGAAAATTCAAAAATGGGGAAAACAGAAAGCCCTGAGAATTTAAATAAATGGCCAGATAAAAATCTTTTTCCAAAAATCATTTGAATGTTTGGAAAATTCCTAGAATTGTTGCTGATCATTGCAAAAGTGGTTTGGGGATTTTCCCATGCCCATGGAATATTCAAAAATTCAAAAGGTGCCTTGGAAATTAAATTAAACTCCAATTTGAATTTAAATTCAAATTGTTTGATTTTCAAAAGTCACCAAAACTTATGAGTGGCTAGCTGTTTATGTTATAAGCCCACATAAAAGTTTTCATGATTTTATAAAATGCCTTGCTATTTTATTCAGGGCAAAACATATTTACAGAAAAGGAGAAACAGAAAGAAAAATAAAAAGGGAAAAGCAACCCACCGCATCCAGGCCGCAGGCCCAACTAGCCGAACCCCGGCCCAAGCCCACGAGGGGCTTGTCGTCTACCCCAAGCAGCTCGCTGTCGAGCATGCCGGGGGCCGACGACCGCCACCTCGACGACGAGCACCTTCTAGGCCCCCCCGAGGCTTCTCCTTGCGTCACCACACTCGCCAGGAGCCGCCACACCTTTTTCCCCCATCGCTGCTTCCTCCCCGACGCTCTTCGTCGAGTTTTCGCACGGACCCGAAGCCCAGCCGGAGCACGCCGCCGTAGAACTCGCGGCCACCGTGCCCCACTCGCCGCCCCAAGCTGTCCAGAAGCTCCGCCAGCATCGTCTTCGTCAAGCCGTGCAGTTAATCGAGCCTGGGAGCTCCGGAGCCAACGCCTCCGTCACCGTTCCTCTCCGGCCGCCGTGAAGCTCCGGCGAGAAATACGCCGCCGTCTCGCCTCCTCCGGCTTCCCCGAGTTCCTCTTCACGCTTAGGGTGAGCAGCTCGTCGTTTTGCCCTACTCCCTTCTCCTCCCCGTGCCTTAGCCACTGATCTCGCCGAAGACAGAGCTGCGCCGCCGCTGCTCTTCGTCGCCGGCGCGCTCCCAGACCTCCCCTTGAGACCCCAGTGGCACAGCTCGAAGCGGGCGAGCACGGGCTACCCCCTGGTAGCTTCCCCGTGCCCAGACGTGCCCGGAACCGCCGTCCGTAACGGGCGCCGCCGCACGGGTTAGTCACCGGCGGCTAACCGTCGGCGGCCCGATTAGCTTAGGGGGCTAATCCCCTGTTAGTGACCCTTGGGTCACTGACTGGTGGGCCTGGCCCCCCCTATTAACCCTGTTTAATTAAACTAAACCGGGTTTAAACCCCTCTTCCACTGACAAGCCGACCCCACCCGTCAGCCCCCCTTTGACGTCACCCTGACCTCAGCATGACACAATAAAAGTTTTCCAGAGAATTTAAATATTCCAGAAATTACAGAAAATTGATTAAACTTTGGAAATTCATAACTAATTCATATGAACTCCAAATTGGACATATAATATGTCTAAAATTATCAGAAAAATACAAGGATTATGAATATGGGCTCTGTTTTCATGTTTGACCATTTTAAAATGGGTGAACAGTGCAAAACATCCATATGGCTTTATTTCAAATTCAAATTTGAAGCACATTTGCAAATGACTTTGCATTTGACTTCTTTTAAATGGAATTGTAACCACATTGTGACCAAGAACATCACCATTTCAATATTGATCATGTGTTTGAGCATTTCAAATAAATTTATACCTTGTTTGATTGTTTGCTCGATAGACGTGCAACCGGAATCGGAGGCCACCCCCTTCATTGAAGACACCGTTATCGAACCTCGTCAGCAAGGCAAGCAAACCCCATTGATCACGTCTATAAAATCCCAATTCCCTCTCAGTCTCGCTTATGCATGTTTAGGAGATCATCTTGTATCGATTCTACCGCATAGTTGAACCCATATCCGATGCATGACCTATCATCTTGTCACAGTAGTAAGCAAACCACAATCCTAGCTGACATAGGAGTTGATTGATATCATGAGGCCCCTGCAACTGTTATAGCTTATTGCATGCTTAGTGTTACATGAGGTTGTTTTTGATGTGAGTCGGGATGATGGTGAACATGGTGTTGATGAAAGTGAAACTGTGTCGGTGAATCCACCCTAATACAAGGTGAACGATGAGAGGTTGTGTAGGAGTACACAGTGGGTTGTCTCGTTGAACACCGCCTTAAGCATCGAGTTCTTGTATGGTAATCCAAGACAAATAGTACAACCACACATTGGGCTCACTGACCCCTCTCGGCCTAGTACCTTGATCCGTGTCGACGTCCAGGAGTCACATTAGTTCGGGCTTTCCATTTGGCATCTGCATAGAAAAAGAATGAAGGAATGGTTGCATCATCCTAGATATGTGGGTGCACCTGTGAGGCAGGAAAACCATCTGCTAAAGGTGGCGTCTCGGTCACCTACATTGTCTGAGTCCGTTTCGTTGATCCGGCCGGACTCTCGAGCGGTAGCAACTCAGATAGTCGACTCCTGGAATAGACCGGTTGTGAGCGAAGTGTCGTGGTGAACATCCTCGCTGTCACCTCTTGAACGGTGGCGAGACCTGGCGGTAACCGATGGTCATGTGTGTGTAGTTTACATCCTTGCAAGGTTAACAAAACTATTCGAATAGCCGAGTCCGCGGTTAAGGACTACTTGGAACCTGTACCTGATTATTAGACAACTTAAATGGATACTTATAAAACTCGCAAGATAAGCGTGAGTGCTATGGTGTTCCTCCTCGTGGGGAAGTCGAGGAAGTAACCATAGTGGTGTATTGGTTGGAGATGTAGTGGACTCGTGTACGCTTCTTACCTCAAGTCTGGTACTCGTAGTTCAGGACTAGCCAAGTCAAAGCTGGCATTTCTGCAAGTGAAACCCCACCTCCTTTACCTTGATACTTGAGCATGAGTAGTGTAGTTCTGATGTAAGTCTTGCTGAGTACGACTTTGTACTCACGTTTGCTTATTCTATGTTTTAGATGAGAACCCGGACCCCGATGGAGTCATCGACCTGAAGCTCGACGTTGACTAAGTTAGCATAGTCCCAGACAGCAGTCTGGTCCCTCGTGGAAGGGCATGTTTGTTTACAAGGCTTCTCTAAGCCATTTGTTAAACTTGTCTGTACTCAGACCTAAATTGCTTCCGTTGTATGATGTAATGCGATCACAGACCTGTGATCTTTGTATGCTATATGTGTATATCAATAAAGAGTACTTTGTAGAGTTATGTGATGATACCTGCTGTTCATACTAGGCATGTGTGCTGCGTGTATGTTTATAACATGCATGTATTAGTATGGGTTTTCGAGACCTTAGTTGTGATCTGGCTGGCGGTCTTTTAAACACCAAGTGGCCCTTAGATGTGCGCAGCTTGGGGCATCGCGATGCGATTGCTCGTGACTCTGTCACGTGCACACTTTGTTGTATGATCGAGCCCGCCCTAGACCCCGACTAAGTGATCGGGCTGGAGTAAGTATATGTAAGAGTTAGGATTCAATCGATAACATGGTTGAGGCGACTTGTCTATGAGTATGGGATTCACCACCCATAAGCATCTAGACTTGTGAGCGGACGATGAGGACCCATCTCAGATGATCATCCGGCCTGAATGGGATGCCCCTCACGTTCGATGCTTACCGAGAACGTTGTGTGCTTGGCCTTGTCTGCTTAGACAAGTGGGTACGGTTCTCGGCTCTCCATGTGATTGCATCGTGACTGGAATTACATACGCTAACCCCGGGTCCCGACAATCGTGATACTTTTCAATCAAAGAAGCAATCTCATAGGCACCTTTAAAAGCAACAGACTCTTCAAACTTTTCAACATCAAAGTAATCATAAACACATTTAGCATAAGAAGATAAGATCTCATTTTCATTAAACTCACATTGTAAAGGGAGGTGTTTATGATCTTTATTAGAACAACAAGTAAAATCATAAATGTGGCACAAAAGTTTACCATGGCAATAAGAAACATGTATTTGATCCCATAAGTGTTTCCCTTTCTGAGATAGGCGGTGCCGCGTATAATGAGCATGTTCATCCAATGATTTTCCCTCAACCAAGTCGATCGGGGTTTTAGCGCGAGCACAAATTGATCGAAGACGATCCAAGTGAAACATGTCCATCCTACCATATTTGGGTGGTTCATCACCCATGGTGAGGATAGCATAAATAGGCAAAGCAAGACAAAGGCAAAAGGTAGCAACTATTTTTGTGGTTTTTCATAAAGGACACTGAGATAAAAAACTGATAGGTAAACTAACAAGACTAAAACACAAAGGTAAAGGGTAGTGTGAAACTCCCCTATCTTAGCACTTGGAGTCCCCGGCAACGGCGCCATAAATTGCTCTTGATGACGGCTTCTCGCCCTTCGTTGGTAGGCCCCAAGTGGAAGGCGTGATGCGGTACAACATCAAGTTTCCCTCAGTAAAGATACCAAGGTTTGTCTCCAGTAGGACTCCAGAGATGATAAGTAGGTGTCAGCGGCGCAACTGACGCGGACCTGCACACAGACACAGATAACTTTGCTCCCAACGAAGTTCAGAGAGGTTGTCAATCTCTCCGGTCTTGTTGTTCACAAATGATAAAACGCAAGGGGATAATGATAGCAACTTGAAAGTAAATGCAGAAAAGTAAATATAGCTTGGAAACAATAATGAGGATATGGACCGTGATACGTGATGTTCGCTAGTGATGTCTCTCTCCCAAAAGACGATAAAAATGCTATGCGAGGTAAACAAATTACAGAAAGGGAATTGACAGGATTAAGAACGCACCGCAATGCTAACTATGCTACAAAAGAAAGGAAGAGGTTCAAAAGCACAGGCAGTACGCCAAGGTAAGTAGACCGAAATCCATCTGCATCTACTACTAATCATCCACCTTGAGATATCTATCCAGAACATCTCGCTGGTATTAAGTTGCGAGCCCCACCCAAAGTGTAAACCCAAAGCAACAGACAACTGCATTAAAAAGAACTTTGCGTAAAGTAAACAATCCTTGTAACCGCGGTTACACGCACCGTTGTTTTCCCCCTTGTGGCAACAAAACATCCCCTAGACTCATGTTTCTGTCACTCAAGCATGTCATCGAGGAGGCATGAACCCACAATCTAGCACAACGCTACCTCTTGGAGTCACTACCTACTACTTGGCCAAAGCAATAAACAGCAACGGAGAGCATGCAAGAATTACTTAGGAACAAAAATATAAGAGATAAAACCAAATATATTACTCTATCACAATCTGAACATAATCTCATAATCCATCAGATCCGATCAAACTCAACATAGCAATAGCATAAATATTACAAAGGTGCCTCGATCATGTAGGGCAGCTCACGAGGTCTAAACAATGAAGATCAAAGAGGGGAGGAGAACATCACATAGCTACTGATCACGGACCCATGGTCCAAGGAAAACTACCCACGAGACATCCGGGGAGCATCCATGGTGGAGAGGAGACTCCCGGAGGTCAATCCTCCCTCCGGCAGGGTGCCGGGAAGAGGTCTTCTGGTACTCCCGATCTTGGAAGCGCGGCGGCAGCGGAACAGAGGCGAGTTCGCGGAATAGGGTTCCTCCCCTGGAGTTTTCCCGTGACGGGGGATAAATAGGCGAAGGGGGGCAGCCAGAGGTGGACCAGGGGCCCCAGGCGCCCCCTGACGCGGCCAGGGGTGGGGCCGCGCCGGGTGGCCGCCTGGGCCCCCCTGGCCCCCCTCTGGCCCCTCCCGGGCTTTTCTCGAAGCTTCCGTCACGCTGATTTTTTATCTGAATTTTCCAAAAAAATTCTGGCACTTTTTATATGGGGGAAAACTGAAAGAGAAAAACAGCAGAAAACAAGAACTGGCACTAGGGTGCACTGAGTTAATAGGTTAGTCCAAATATGATAAAAAAATGTATGAAAGTGTATCTAGATCATAGCAATATAACACAAAACATGCATGGATCAAGCAGAAATTATCGATACGTTTTGGACGTATCACCCACGGGCCGGCCGGCTTAACCGACGACTCCTGCGATGAGGCGATTTTCATTTCCGCTTGCTGCAAAAAGAATGTGAAACGTTAAGAAATTGTGAACTTCACTCGAGAATTCAATCGACAAGGTCACGTGGTAAACTACTTACCACGGCAGTCGTAAACTCCTGAATCTTAGGATCGATAATTATTTTCGAGGTTGCTTTGTCCTTGTAGCTCCGGGCCCTCACAAAGAATTCGGTTTGCGGATCATCTTTGTATTGCTGGAAGGGGTTAGGTATGCCCGCAGCGGCGTACTCGGCATCCTCCTTGTCCCATTTAGGCTTGGAACTTTTGTAACCACCGGCTCCGAGACGGTGCTTACCTATGACCTGCGACCGCATGGCCTTGCCCGTTGCACTAACGGCCTTGGCTTGCTCGGACTCACACCTAGCCTTGAAAAGGTTGTAGGTAGCTTCGTCGATCAACGGCTCTTTCTCCTTGAGCTTCTCCCAGGTTTTGTTCTTTTAAAAAATTGCCCTCTTCACCCGGGTTTTCCAACTGGACAAGGCCTTGCTCATCTTCCTGAGGGCCCATGTGTTTACTTTGTTCCCTTTGAGTTTGGTGTTACCGTACGGCTCCGAAACTTGTATCGTCCGTGCAACTTGTTGATAAGAAGCTGACAATAATGAATATTCTCACGACTCCTGAGGTTAATCGTGGTGATCGGCACGGTGTTGCGGAGGATCGCCGCGACTTGACGGCCGTACCCTTCCAAAAAAACGTTCGGGCTGTTTAGGAATCCCGACGGCGGTCACAAAAGTAAACTCTTGCCTGATGGCACCGACCTTCTTCGGTTTCCGATTCCTCTTCTTCGACCGGGTACCATCTGTGTTGGAGCCACCGGTCCCATCATCCTCGCCGATGTTCCTGTCGCCGTCTGTCGTACCGGCCTCCTCCTCCAAGTCATCATCCGATGAGTCGGACTCCGACTCTATCTCCTCCTCATACTCCTCCTCGCCCGGAGGTACTTCCTCTTCTCTCTGCTCCTCGACCTCCTCCTGGGAGTATTCCCAAAATTGCTTCCTTTTTTCTCCCGGCTGAGAAGAAGGACCGGCGTCGGCTCCGGTCGACATGTTTGCACTAGTACAATATTAAGAAATGAAACTACTTAATTAATTAGCACAATAAATAAATGCAAATACTCTCATGTTAAGAAAAATAGCAAAGGTCATGCACGAATTCACGGAAAAATTCGGCATGACCTTTGCTCTTTTTCTTAACATGAGAGTGCCCCATTCTCAACCGAAACGGAAGTTAATCAACATTTCGGGAGAAAGGGGATAATGATTTCTCCCTGCACAATAAAATGCCTACATATAGGCACAAGCAACATATATATAGTGTAGAACAATGCACTAAAATAGATATTCAAACAGTAGATATTGAAACAACATATATATAGGTAAATTTCATATGGTAAACAATGCATTGCGCATTCTGTATACTTGCAAGTTCTACTTTGCAATACCTAAAATTCTGTTTTAGTCAAGCTCATTTTAAAAAGTGGACAAACATGATGAGATAAACATGATGAGATCATGTAACAATGGCACATCAAAATATAAAACTATCCAAGAATAGATTCTACACTTGCTGGTTTCATCACATGCTGATTTTATTAACTAAAAATAAAGTATCAGGGATGTGCTAGTTTTTATTAGTTATAATAATAAAAATCACAACAAATCCTAAATCCCAACTTGAAACTGATGTAGGAGTGCCTCATTTTTTAAATCAATTATTTTAAGTCACCTACTAGCACTTGTTTTTAATCCTTTTTTCTCATGTGTACAGCTTCAAGAGATTGCTAACTACACTTTGATTCTCAGTCACCTAAAGCTGAATGGAGTCCATATTCCATCAATTATACCATGACTATCTCTTGCAATCTCTTCACTTAGAATAAAGCTGAATGCATTTTTCAGATTCAGGGGTGCAGTGAATTAGACGTATACAGTTTGAATGAATTTCTCATATTCAAGTCTGTCAGAATTCCCATCCTTATTTGTGATCGTATCTGTATACCAATTGGTTGAAGTAAGTACTAAGAAGTACAAAGTGCTCATGTTCAGAGAGACGCAATACTGGGAAGATGAATCATACTTTCTACAGCACATCACAAACGGAGAAATTTTCAATTATTTTACACCTAAAGCTAGCATAAATATTAATGTCTTTGTACTGCAGTTAATTAAACGATTTATAAACTAACTGTTAGGACTCAATCAACATACATGGTGTGCGAATCAGAGGCGCGTCCATGGCGACCATGGCGGCCACGGGAGAAGACCGGGGTGATGGGGATTGAGGAGACGCTCACCGGAGCCGTAGGCGTGCTCGAAGAGGTCGGAGATGGATGGCTAGGGCGCCGGATGCTGGACGGCGGCGACGGCTTGAACGGCGGGGGCAGGGCGACTCCAACGGTGGTGGTGGGGCGGCTCCAACGGCGGGTGCAGGGAGGCTCCAATGGCGGGGGATCCTCCGGTGGTCGACGGTGGCGGCTAGGGCTCCACAGTGCTAGGGCTCGAGGGGGGGGGTCGAATGGTACTGGGCACGGGCAAGGGGAGGTGGTCGTGGAGGTTAAGGCTTAGGGGTGGCGCATCTTGCCCAGATGCGCCACCAAGTGGTTTCTTATGCGTGGCGCATCTTGCGATGCGCCACGCATAAGAAACCACTTGGTGGCGCATCTGGGCAAGATGCGCCACGCCTAAGAGTTTTTTTTATTTTTTTTGTGATATGCATGCAGAAGCACCACACACACACAGATTCTACACACACACACACACACACACACACAGAGATTCTACACACACACATCACACAGATTGTACACACACATCACACAGATTCTACACACACACACTGTGCGGGTAGGGGAGGGGGTAGTTGGATAGGGTAAGGCTTAGGGGTGGCGCATCTTTCCAAGATGCGCCAAGATGCGCCACGCATAAGAAACCACTTGGTGGAGCATCTTGGCATGATGCGCCACCCATAAGTTTTTTAATTTTTTTGTTAAATTATTTGGCCTATCGTCTATCGATACTAAATATCTAACTAGCCCTTCAATGCAAAATGCCATGCTTTATTGCTATGGTGGACATTTTATAGTTTCATATGGTGTACCCTAGCTAGCTTTAACGTTTGGCCACCTCCTGGCTTCTATAAGCGTGACAAGGCGATTCCTTATATCCAACATAGTTGTCAGCTATATATCGCGTATACAAGCTAGAAAAAATTGAACACAATGGAGTAACACGCGTGCCTGATGCTTCCGGTCATCAATTACAAAGTGCATATTAAATCCATGCCTACACAAAGTGATCATAAATTACAAAAGATTATCTTAAATTTGGAGCTAGCTATCTAGCTATCGTTTCCTCACGATCTTCTTCTTGCCCTTCTTTGTCGTGGTTGAATAATTTAGGCCCGAGACGCCTTCACTTTTCCTCTTGAACGGGAGGAGACCTTTCTTCGGTAGAGTTGTGGTGTATGTATCCTGAGCGGCGTAGTCATCCTCCATCTTCAGGTCGCCGTACTTGTCAAAGTCTTGCTCGTTGGCGACTCCATCCATTCCGATGATGTTTCTTTTGCCTCTCCTCACTACAACGTGGCTCGGATTTGATGGGTCGGTAATGAAGAAGCATTGGTCCACTTGGCTAGCCAGTACCCATGGCTCATTTTTCGTGGTGACATTTGCGCCCGCAGACTTGGATTTGGCTTCGGGTATAACCATGGTGGTGAAGTACCGGTCTTCTTTTACGACGCTCTTGGCCCATCTCACACGGAACATCGGCACCTTCTCTCCACAGTAGTCGATCTCCCATATGTCCTCGATCCTTCCATAGAATCTATCCTTGACGTCATCGGTGTAGAATATCCCCGTTACCCCTGAGTTCTGGTAATCGCAGTTATTGTCCTTTTCCTCCGTGTAAAATGTGTAGCCGTTGATATCATACGCTTGATAGGTCATCAGGTTGCGTGCGGCACCCTGTGACAAGGTGAATATAATCTTTTCGTCCTCGGAAGCGTTCCTTCGTGAGGGATTAGCACGAAGCTCGTCCCTGAACCAAGTCATGAAACCGGAGTTGTGCTCTTTGATTAGCCGTGGATCTCGGTCCATTATCTGCAGGCCCTGGTCACTATACTTCTTCCTGATTAAATCCTTGTGCTTTACTATCCAAGGATCGACCAGCTGGATGTGTTGTAGCGCGACTAGGCTTGCTCTTTCAAAGTCGATGTCTCGACCGTCAAAGTTGACATGCATTGCGCGGCTTCCTGATGGCGCGAGGGTTGACGGGTGTAGTCTTCTCGCCCTTCGTTGGTGAGCCCCAAGTGGAAGGCGTGATGCAGCACAACAGCAAATTTCCCTCGGTAAAGATACCAAGGTTTGTCTCCAGTAGGACTCCAGAGATGATAAGTAGGTGTCAGCGACGCAACTGACGCGGACCTGCACACAGACACAGATAACTTTGTTCCCAACGAAGTTCAGAGAGGTTGTCAATCTCTCCGGTCTTGTTGTTTACAAAGGATAAAACGCGGGGGATAATAATAGCAACTTGAAAGTAAATGCAGAAAAGTAAATATAGCGTGGAAACAATGATAAGGATATGCACCGGGATACGTGATGTTCGCTAGTGATGTCTCTCTCCCAAAAGACGATAAAATTGCTATGCGAGGTAAACAAATTACAGAAAGGCAATTGACAGGATTATGAACGCACCGCAATGCTAACTATACTACAAAAGAAAGGAAGAGGTTCAAAAGCACAGGCAGCACGCAAAGGTAAGTAGACCGAAATCCAACTGCATCTACTACTAATCATCCACCTTGATATATCTATCCAGAACATCTCGCTGGTATTAAGTTGCGAGCCCCACCCAAAGTGTAAACCCAAAGCAACAGACAACTGCATTAAAAAGAACTCTGCGTAAAGTAAACAATCCTTGTAACCGCGGTTACAAGCACCGTTGTTTTCCCCCTTGTGGCAACAACACATCCCCTAGACTCATGTTTCTGTCACTCAAGCGTGTCATCGGGGGGCATGAACCCACAATCTAGCACAACGCTCCCTCTTGGAGTCACTACCTACTACTTGGCCAAAGCAATAAACAGCAACGGGGAACATGCAAGAATTACTTAGGAACAAAAATATAAGAGATAAAAACCAAATATATTACTCTATCACAATCTGAACATAATCTCATAATCCATCAGATCCTATCAAACTCAACATAGCAATAGCATAAATATTACAAAGGTTCCTCGATCATGTTGGGAAGCTCACGAGGTCTAAACAATGAAGATCAAAGAGGGGAGGAGAACATCACATAGCTACTGATCATGGACCCATGGTCCAAGGAAAACTACCCACGAGACATCCGGGGAGCATCCATGGTGGAGAGGAGACTCCCGGAGGGCAATCCTCCCTCCGGCAGGGTGCCGGGAAGAGGTCTTCTGGTGCTCCCGATCTTCGGAAGCGCGGCGGCGGCGGAACAGAGGCGAGTTCGCGGAATAGGGTTCTCTTTTCGGGGTTTTCCCGTGACGGGGGATAAATAGGCGAAAGGGGGCAACCAGAGGTGGGCCAGGGGCTCTAGGCGCCCCCCTGGCTCGGCCAGGGGTGGGGTCGCGCCGGGTGGCCGCCTGGGCCCCCCTGGCTCCCCTCTGGCCCCTCCCGGGCTCTTCTCGAAGCTTCCGTCACGCTGATTTTTTTTCTGAATTTTCCCGAATTTTTCTGGCACTTTTTATATGGGGGAAAACTGAAATAGAAACAGCAGAAAAAAAGAACTGGCACTGGGGTGCACTGAGTTAATAGGTTAGTCCAAATATGATCAAAAGTGTATGAAAGTGTATCTAGATCATAGCAATATCACACAAAACATGCATGGAGCAAGCAGAAATTATAGATACGTTTTGGACGTATCACTTCCCTCGTGGTGACCACACACATCAGTCCTGCCAAAGTGCTTGTTGACGGCCAGACCAACAGGGTTCTCGGTGTTGAGATAATTTGTGCAAAAAGAGATGCACTCTTCGGTTAGAAAGCCCTTCGCTATGCTTGCATCTGGACGGGACCTGTTACGAACGTATTTTTGATGTGTCCATTCATCCTTTCGAACGGCATCATGCTGCGCAGAAATGCAGGCCCGAGTTGGACGATATCCTCCACGACGTGGATCAGAAGATGCACAATAATGTCGAAGAACGCGGGCGGGAAATAGATCTCAAGCTCGCGTAGTATGAGCACGATCTCCCCCTGTAGCCTTTTGAGTTGCGTAGCGCAAATCGACTTCCGGGAGATGACGTCAAAAAATTTGCAAAGGCCAAACAACGTTTTACGGATGTGCTCGTCCATTATCCCTCGCATCGCAACCGGGAGAATCTGCGTCATCCGCACGGCACAGTCGTGAGATTTCATCCCGCTGAAACGCTGCTTCGCCTTGTCTAGGTATCTGCTTATCTTCCCCGCGTAGCCGTTCGGAAATTTTACTCCTATGAGGCAGTGGATAAACCGCTTGATCTCCTCCTCGCACAGAGTGAAGCATGTCGGGGGGTAGTGATCAATACCGGTGTTCTTCTTGGTCGTCCTTTTTCGTTTGCGAGAGTTTTGCGTTTCCGTATCCTCTTCCTCCTCCGGCTCATCATCGTCGTCACTAGGGGGGTGAAGTTCCCTCCTGATGCCCATAAATTTCAAGTCATTCCTTGCTTTTGGCCCGTCCTTGGTCTTCTCCGGCATGTTGAGCAGCGTGCCAAACAAGCTCTCGCACACGTTCTTTGTGATATGCATTAGATCAAGGCTATGAGGAATGCGGAGTAGACTCCAGTATTCCAAATCCTAGAAAACAGACCTCGCTTTCCATACCCTCGTCAACGGCTGAGTCTTCTTTTTTTTCTTTGCCGGCGCGGGGCACTCTTTCCAAGTTTTCAGCAAGTTGTCGATTTCTTTGCCGCTCCTTCGAACTGGGGGTGCTCGGAGCTCCTCGCTTCCATCGAACAGATGTCCCTGTTTTCTCCACACGTGTTTCTTGGGAAGCCACCTCCGAGACCCCTGGAACACGGTTTTTGAAGATCCGTGATCTTTTGGTAGCTGGCGGTACGTTGTATTATCCATGCACCTAACACATGCACAGAATCCTTGGACCACCTGCCCTGAGAAATATCCGTATCCGAGATAGTCGTGCACCGTCGTGATCACCGCGGATTTCATTGGGAAATATTCTTTTGCCGCGGCGTCCCACGTATTGACTCCGTCTTTCCATAACGTTTCTAGCTCCTCTTTCAACAGCTGCAGATATAGATTGAGGTCTGTACCTGGTTGTTTCGGCCCTTGAACTAGCATACACATTGTTATGTACTTTTTCTTCATGCACTTCCAGGGGGGAAGGTTGTATATGCATACAAACACAGGCCAGGTACTGTGTGTTCTGCTCTGGCCGCCAAACGGATTGACTCCATCGGCGCTCACACCAATCCTGAGGTTCCTTGGTTCTTTCCCAAAATCTGGGTATTCGAGGTCCAACGCAGTCCATTGGCTACCATCTGAAGGGTGCCTCAGCATGTCCTCCTTTTCCGGATCCGGGTTCGGGTCATCCTCTTTTAGCTTCTTTCTATCCGCGTGCCAAGTCATGAGCTTTGCTTCCTCGGGATCTACGAAATACCTCTGTAGACGAGGAGTGATCGGAAAGTACCATACCACTTTTCTAGGAACTTTCTTCCCTCTCTTGTATCGACTAACACCGCACACCGAACATGTGGTTTTATCTTCGTCCTCACCCCGATAGATCATGCAATCATTTATGCAGACGTGGTATTTAACGTGCGGAAGATCGAGAGGGCAAAGGACTTTCTTGGCCTCAGCGATACTAGTTGGGCACGTGTTGCCCTTCGGAAGACGATCGTGCCAGAATGCCATGTTATCATCAAAGATTTCGTCGGTCCATTTATGTTTTGCCTTCGTCTCCATAGCCCCAAGTGTTACATTCAAGCGGGTATCCCCGTCGTTGCATCCTTCGTACAACTTCGTAATCGCGTCTTTCTCGAGTTGCGCCATCTTGGCTTTCTCTCTAGCTGCACCTCTTGCGTTCAACGCATCTTTGACAAGCAGCTCTTGAACATGAGGGTCCCGCACCCACGGTGATATCGCTCAGCATATCGTGGACCATGGTCGATCACCTGCGTGCACGGAGAGAGCAACACAATTATATATCACAGTCGTCGCCGGAAAAATTCGGCATGACCTTCCCTAATAATGCATGGGAGCATGCGGAGAGTGCGCCAGAAACTTGCCGAAACGGAAATGAATCGACATTTCGGCAAAACATTGGCCACTCAAGATACACATATACATCAAACCACCATAAGCTTCACATATACATCAAACCACCACAAGCTTCACATATACATCAAACCCAAACTTCACATATACAACAAACCCCAAGCTAATAAAGGCAAGTATATGGGTCATAAATGGAACAAAAGAGTTTGGGAGGAAGTCCACTTACTTCAATATATGAAACAAAATAGATGTAATGCCAAGTATCGATGGATAAATGGAAGAAATAAGGTGGGGAGGAGGAGAAAACCGAATAGATCTAGGGTGAGAAGAGTGGATCTAGTTTGAGAATTGTGTGGAGTGAATGAGAGGTGGTAGGTGGGGTGGAGTAGATAAGGGCATCTCTAGGCATTTAGTGCCGCATATAGAAAGTCAGTGGTGACGCATTGGTGAAATGAGCCACCCCTAAGCTCTTATGGGTGGCGCATTTAGAGAAATGTGCCACTCCTAAGGACCTTATGGGTGGCGCATTTACAGAATGCGCTACCTTTAAGCTCTTAGGGGTGGCACATTCTGTAAATGCGCCACCCATAGGGTCCTTAGGGGTGGTGCATATTGCTAGATGCGCCACGTATAAGATCATCCAGGCTGGCCCACTCTTAGGGGTGGCGCACTGGAAAATAATGCGCCACCCATAAGGTCTTATGGGTGGCGCATTATTTTCCAGTGCGCCACCCCTAACAGATGGTGGCACATGGCTTTCTGTATGCGCCGCTAATAAGCTTTCCATGTATAGCTATTTCCCTAGTAGTGCAAGGACCTGGCAAGGTTGGGACAACATGTCATGAAAGGCTTTCGAGGTCGGAGATGCTACCTCCTCAACCGCACCTCCATGCCGTTCGGCAATTGAACTATCATATATGGACGCATGCTACGGTCGAGCTCATGGCGCTCCCAGGGGCTACAAGCCCTGGCACACCAACCTCCGATAGCCCCTTGACAAATGCCTACCTACCTCGTTGTTCGACCCTACCGCTCACATGCGATTGGTCATCGATTTAACTAGAAAAACATGACGATATCATAAGAATTGCACGTTTTAAATTTCATTGGACAATAGATCTAATTTCTTTTATGACAAATAACATAAGTTTGGCTAGTCAAACTAATGACCTAAGAACCCGCGGTTGATTTACATTCTCATCGGAGAGAATAGTAAACACCTTGTGGCATCTCCAAACAGCATCCCTCAAATCAGACGCACTATCCATTCCTGAACACGAATACGGTATTCAACAATCCAATCTTGCCCATCAGACATTCGCCTTTGTTTTTTCTATGTTCAAAGCACTATAAATAACTATAGAAAATAGACATAAGGCATTTCATCCATAAATAATATACAAATAGCCTAGTAAAATAATAGTTCAACAATGTATATTACATCTGAAATAATTAGATGATCAATCATTTTTTTTCAAATTCATCAATCAAGATTAAACTTTACTCGAGTGCAACAACACATTGTATCCGCAAATGTTGATCATCCCGATGACGCGCTCCTTGAGCTTTACCCAATAATGCATCATTGTGAAAAAAGCGCACTTGGTACAGCGCGGCAGCCGGCAGCGCCTTTTGACTGTACAACGTGATGGTCATCAAGTTGCAATATTATTAATATCGATGAATCGATCAACATGTGGAGCAACAAGAAACAAAACTTACGATCTTTGTGACTAACATTCCCGGCGGCGAACTTCTTTGTACCCGCGTGATCACATCGCAATACTTCATGACGAAATTTGAGATGGTGTGCCAATGATGGACTAATGACTTCACATTGCGTTCATGGATCACACACAAGTTGTAGGGGCAAAGTGCTTTTGCTCATGAAACCAAGATAGCCAAAACACAGTGACGTCTTGCTTCATGCCTACAAAGTTCACACTCATGTTTAATCACGCATCACACAATAACTTATCCTCCACCATCTAATACCCCACCATCGTACTTGCTCCAAAGAAACAACAAAAACATAAAGAAAGCTCAATGTTATTTGCTTGAACACGAGCAGGGTGTGATGTCTGGCATAGATGATTCGACATAGGGCGGTGGACAAAATCGAACTAGGAAAGAAGATTTAAGTGGGTTGGGGATATCTGAGTCCTACATAACGGAGGTTCAGACTACTACAAAGGGTTTCTTGGTTTGAATCAGTTTGCGGAAATTCAAACATAAGGACGCGTCCATAGACATTTATAAGACCATGTTGGATAACAAAAAAGTTCGAACACGGCGATTACCTTGAATACGAACAACAGGCATTACACAGCAGAACATTGAACATGCCCTATATTCAGTTGTTAAACCATATAAAAATTTGAGCTCCAAAACCATTTGAGGTGGTGATCTACATGTTTTTAGAGATTCAAGGCTGAAATATGCACAAACCTTGTCCGTTGGTCAATACTTAGGGGCTGAAAAATAACATATTTTTGTCAAAAAATAAACGGGAGTGAGCATTTTGTTTTTTGAGATTAAAACGGGAGGGAGCATGTCCTATCCCATCAATATAGGCCTGACAGGAGCTCATAGGCTTTTGACGACTAGGGCTCATTTTCTATATGTTCCTCTTGGGCTTGACGGGACACCGGCCCAGGCTCCGCCACTCCGTCCGTCCAACCAACCGTGCGAGACCCCAGTCCCTTCTCCTCTTCCTTCTGCAGCAAGCTTTGTTCTTCCCGGCGACGGCGAGGAGCAAACCAGTCACATGTACGACTCCGGTTCCGGAGGTAAACCCATGCCTTCCTTCTCCATCCTCCCAAGTCCAAGGGGGGATAAGAACAGAGCAGCCTCCTTTTCTCTACCACTTGCATTACTAGTTTTCGTTTCGATTCTTGCCGATCGATTTTCTCTGGGATGTCCACATGAACGATTCTGCTCCAACGATCCGGATTCCCAGTAGCGCTCCCCGCATTCTTGAATAGCTTCGAGGTTCCACTGCGCTGTCTGTCGAGTTCGTGATCTGACCTTGCCTCAGTGCGTGGGTTGCTCAGTTATGATCTCAGCATTCAGTCGGATTTGTTTTTGTTTTCCATCACAACTCGGTAGCCAAGTCGATTTATACTCCTTAATATTGCATTCCGTGGACGGACATATGCCGTACTTCTCCTGTGCTGATTTCCCCCTTGTTCCGCTAGGGTTTTATATGTTAAAATCATTATTTTTTGGGTATCATATTCTAGTTGCAGATGCCACAATGAAATCGGAGAGGGAGGCCTCTCTTTTGCTCAAAAAATATAGTTGCAGGTGCCACACATGTTGATTGAATATGTACACGGGAAATAGAAGAAATTTCATCCAAAATAGTAGCTTTACAGGCAACACACCGGATTCCTCTTTTTTCATCATAACCACCCCACACAAGTCGGAAATTATAACCAGCTAATACTCATGTTTGGTAAGCAAAAAAGTTATGATGGGGAAACAACCAGCCCATAAGGTTATTTTCAGGCTATCAGACTACTGTGAAAATTTGTTATTGGACTCTTAAGCTTCTCTGTTTGTGGGCTTAAATGATATACAATACAAAAGAATTGGTCAGTATTTCCCTTTTTTGCTGTGTTAACTTGCAGCTTCAAGCCACCCAGGCCAAAATGGGTTCAGCTGAGGGTGAGTTCACCCCACTGTCTCAGTTAGAATATGGAATGGACAAATGTAAAGTGCGGGTGCGCATCTCGCGGCTGTGGGAGTCCTTCAATCCAAAAAATGACACTTTGTTCGGCCTTGACTGCCTTCTGATCGACGATCAGGTGATGCATTCCCTCCCTTAAGTTAAAAACACCAAATGGATAAATTGCATTGCTTGCTGGACACCGATGTTAAATTGCCATCCTTTTAAGTTTTCAGTGCACTGATTCTTCTAGTTGTCTTCCACTTGTAGGGTAAAACTATGCAGGCGCGTGTACCTCCCGGCGATATAGAGCTGTTTGAAAATCGGCTAGTTGAAGGGAAGGTGTATGCCTTGTCAGATTTTCATATTGATGTGCAGAGGGACTACTATATGTCCTGCAGCAATGAGTGGACTATGTACTTTAGAAGGCAGACAGTGGTCACTGAGATAGAAGGAGATATTGATTCGATACCCCTCCACAGCTTTGAGTTTGTTAAATTTAAGGATCTCCGTTCTAGGTGTGACGACAACAGCTTATTGACAGGTAGATTCTTTTGGAACTGAAAGTTTGATCACAGTTTGACCTACCACGTGTATTATCTTATTCTTTTCCTTACATGTGCGGATATGCATTATGCAGATATTCTGGGACACGTAGTGAGTGTCGGGGAGCTACAGGAGGTCACAAAAAGATCCCGCGTTATAGAAATTTGCAATGCAAGTATTCGGGATTTGAGGTAACGGAATACACTTCTTTCTTTTAGATGATTCGTCCCTTGTTAGCTCCTCACTTCTGGAGTTACCATTTACAGAGGAAAGGTACTGGGTGTCACACTATATGGAGATATTGCTTCTGGTTTCGCTGAGGATATGCTCGAGAAAGGCCAAGGCGCCTCAGTTGTTGCTGTCTTTGCAGGGATGTTTGTTGATTCCTCATCATCAGGTTAATCCTTGATCCACACTTTCATTTGTCGGCTTCTTCCATGTGATACTGTTGAATTATATTCCTTTATTTTCCTGTAGAACTTTAGTCTGTCTATCATTCGATGCAACCATAGTGTATACTGAAACCTTTTGGTGCCATTGTGATCTTTTTGTGTTCTAGTTTGCTCTACAACATCTTCAGAGTACTATCTGGATTTGGAAATACCAGAGGTGCAAGAATTCCGTGCGAAGTGAGTGGACTTCATAAGTTTAGCATACGTCGATGATTGGTCTAAGCTGTACCAGTACATGGCTAACCAGTTTGTCTGCATGCAGTTTGCTCATTCAGCAGGCAAACCTTGTTCCAAAAAAAACTGCAGCTCAGAAGTTGGCCGAGAGTTGGCGAACAATCGAACAGATAAAAAGCCTTGATCCAGAAGAATACGACGAGGTAAATTAAGTTTGCTGCTCTTCTTGTTTACATGTGCAAAGATCATCTGTTTTACTCACATACCAGTGTTTACTTGCAGGATACCATGTTTTTGTGCAGAGTTTCCCTGGTAGACATAGATTGCTCCAATGGTTGGTGCTATCTTGGATGCGACACCTGCCACAAGTCAATGTACGGGGCTCCAAGGAAATACAAGTGCGGCCGATGTGGCCCGATCAAGAGGCCAATTCAGTGGTAGGAACCTGCAAGGCTGCAACACTATGCCAAATTGGTTCTCAATGTATACTTGTTGCTTATTCGTAATTCATTCACACTGCTGTTCTGGCCCTTGTGGGCAACTTAGGTACAAACTGAAGGCGACGGTGCAGGACGACACGGGCACAATGAACCTGATGATCTTCTGTGAGGTGGCAGAGAAGCTGGTGGGTGTCTCCGCGGAGGAGCTCGTTGATGAGATCGAGGACGATGATGAGTGGTACACCCTGCCAGAGCAAATCGAGGATCTTCTTGGCTCGACGCACACCTTCCAAGTCTTCGACAAGTACGGGAACGGGAGTTTCTCGGTGTACTCGATCATGGACCATGTTGGCGCCCCACCCCCTGCTGCAACCACTAGTCAAAGCAAGGAGAAGCCTGTCCATGAGGGGAGCCAGCAGCCTAACAAGCGCCCGCGAGGGGACGACGACTCGATCAACTAGGGAGTGGGGCCCATTTTACGACAAGTTGTAGTGTATCTACTCTATCTAGGCTAATGCATCCGCAAGGATTACTGGATTAGGCAGGCAATGCGGCTTCTGTTATCCGTTTACTACCTGGGAACAACTGCATCTACTGCTGTGTGACTCGATCTAGTGTTAGTGCTGGGTAAACAGACCAGAATGGCTTGTCGTGGTTAATGGAAAACGGGCTTAACCCATTTTGGTGAACACCCTAGCATCTCTTTACTTGGATGTTGCTAAAACAAAAAATCTCTCTACTTGGATGCTAAGTTGGGAGAATGTTGTTTCTGGTTGCAACTACTTGCAGAATGTTGTTTGAGGCTTGTCACTGGTTTTGTTGATTGTTGGTTTGAGGATAATCAATCTTGCCGGTTGATGCCTGTCACTGGTTTTGCTGGTGCAAAGTAGACTAAATTCGAAAGTGAAATATAATAAGCGGACAGGACAAAGCCAGTGTTTTTTCTTTCTTTCCTTTTTTACTTGGAAGCCAGTGACCTGAACCCAAAAAAAATGTCGCTATTGAACACGACAACAGGAAAAATGTCCATTGTTCTCACTTCTCAGATTTGGACAAAGTTATGCTTACACTGAACTTTTAAATGATTCATCAACACTGCAACTCAATACGGTATCGGTTCATGATTTCACACACGACCAACTGAACCAAGACAATTATAAAAGTGAGGTATAGGCCGGATAAATTATGCACGGCATGTCGGGGCAAAATGAAGTTTTGCATGGATAGTAACCGTAAATAGAAGAGCTCAGCTTGTTCTCGTGACTCCACGACCATGTCATTCATCAACCAATCACACATACGTAGCAAACTGTAATTATGCTCCTGAAGTCAGCCATAAGACTATACACGCGACCTCGGTCTGGTGTCTGTGGTTAAGAAAACCAGGGGCAAGCGGACAGACACCACCAGAAACAGGACAGTACAACAGAACAGCGATGCCAGGGTAGACACAGATGAATAGACCGATACATCAGCGAAGCGAGGCCTTGCCGGAGAGGTGGAGCATCGCGCACTTGTGGTGGGCAGCGCGGAGCTTCTTGTACTTCTGCACAAAGGTAGGCAGGTCGATGTCCTTCTCCAGGAACTTCTGATGCAGCTCCTCCGACTCCTCGTCCAACTTAGCCATTGTACCTGAGCGAAGAGCCCAGATAAGGTGCAAGTGACGGGTTTGCGTGAATAACAACATTGCATTGCTGAACTTCCAAGCACCGGTTTACATTGGAAGCAAACAAGGACAACATTGCACGAATTGGAACAGCGGCTGTTCAGATCACTTACTTTGCAGCTTGTCGAGCAGTGCAGCAGGAGAATAGGACTTCATAATCTCATCCTTTTGCCTTTCCAACTCCGCCAACCTGTCCTCGGCAGCAGCTAGTTCTGTAGTTCTGATTATGGTGCACTGCACAAGATCACAAACAAAACTACAATTTCAGAGTGCGGACATCACAGGAAAATGGCAAAAATCACCAGAGTAAGCATTTTGTTTAGTTTCTATAATGGCTTTAATTGAATTAGTTATCTATAATGACTGGATTAAGTAATGAACATCACGACTTGCAAACTTGAGAGGTAAACAGTACTCAACCTGATTCCTGAGCTCCGAGATACGTTGCTCCTTTTCTAAATTTTCTCCTGTATAAATTCACCATAAACCATAGCATTCCATTTAGAGACAATCAGAAGGCCTTTATATTTTATTTGTACTTCAGCCAACTCTTATTTAGGGACACTAATAATTGATCTACATAAATTGAATGAGTAACTCACTTGCAAGCTGCAGCGTCTCCTTTCTAAGCTCACCGCGTAACTGAACATAAACAGCCACAAATGAAGTGAGAAAACCAACAAGAGCACTCTTTGGAATGTTCTATGTAGGATATATATTGGAAGTTTTTTTTTTCAAACACCTGAATCTCATTAATAATGGCAAGATCAACCCTCCGGATCACTTGTATATATTTTAAATCAACCACAGCAACAAATATTACAAAAAATGTATGATAATCACCAAAATGGCATCTGAACTACTTAGGAACATGTGTTAGGAATGACCCTCCGTTGCATTTGATAAGGCTCATCCCATTTAATCGTTTTATAAAGTTAAATAACAAAATCATACAAATTTCTGCAGTAAAAACAACAAGAGAATCTGGCATGAAAGAGGTGAAAACCGACTCACTGAATTATATGTCTTTACGCTACAACAGAACACTAACTCAAAACAAACCAGGGGAACCATTCTTAGCAGTTAGCAACCCCACTTTTATATTTAGAACCAACAACAGAAAATTACATTAAAAATACTACTCCCTCCGTTCACAATTATAAGATGTTCGAACTTTTTTCTGAATCGGATGCATATAGAAGCATTTTAGTGTGTTAGTTCACTCATTTCATTCTGTATGTAGTCCATATTGAAATATTTAAAACATCTTATATTTGTGAACAGAGGGAGTAGTTATCATGTAGTCATGTAGAGCAATAAATTCTACCATACCGCAATGAAGTCAGAAAAACAATAATAATGGTACAGGCAGCAACAACGCTTACATTGTTCTGTGTTTTAACTTGGTCAAGTGAATTGAAAAAAGCATTATATGCCTCTTTGTCTTTTAACAGCCTCTGCAGCTCCTCAACACTGCATCAATAGAAAAGGTAAGAACAGCATAGCATGTGATGGTTCTGTATTCCAAACAAGTATGCATCACAATCACCATGTAGGTATGTATACAGAAATACTGTGCAAATACACACACGGTAAACACTGGGAAACTGGAAACACGACAAATCAATGCACAATTGCTGCTTCCAAATTCTCTAGCATACATGCAACCCCTCGAGCATACATACATCCCCGCTAGCATACATACATCCCCTCGAGGTTCCAAATTCCAAATTGGCATGCCTTCTGTACATTTGTTTTCTCATCAGTAATTCATCTATAATTGCCCTATAGATTCAACCTACAGAATCGTTCTACTGGTTTTGTAGACAATCAAAGAATTTTCTATTCTTGTAATGTTCAATCTTATCTCTGCAGTGTAGCTGTAAAAAAAGAGTCATGCCCAACTATAATATTCAGAGATGAGGCGCGTGAATGAACAATCTGACTCTGTTCAGTGATTCTTTGCCACATTTTCTCATAGCTAAGATAGGTTAAATAGTATATGTAGAAATGATGTTATCTGCTCAATTAAAAACAAATCAAATCTGAGTTTTTCTAGCAATGTAGTAACTTCTGAGTTTTTCAGAGATGAGGCGCATGAATGAACAATCTGACTCTGTTCAGTGATTATATCTCGTAGTAACTTCCAATAGAAGGTTCAAATAACAATCAGCAATTACCTGAAAAATTCAAATATTTAAAGGGAATATGAAAATTTGATGGCCTAAGTAGCACAACAACTGAATCTATTAGCCACTTTACATAGTTTTCTTTTCATATTATGTCCAATATTCCCAGAAAGTGAAAATAGTCTTCAAAGGTGTTAGGATAAAGTATCTTTCATACAACTTGGATGTAGCAATCTTCTGCCACAAATCTTGTTAAGTATTATTACTTGAAGCAGAGTTGAGGATTATGAAACTGCACCCACTACCCATAGTAAGATCTAAGAAATTACTGGGTTTTTTCTTCTGACTCATAGTACAACATGGAAAATGCCAGCTTTGATTCAGCATTGTAGTGTGATACACTAAAAAGATTACAAGTTAAAAACAAGCATTTCTGCAACTAGTAAGCTGAACATTAAATATATGTTGCATCATGGCAAAACTAAGATGTTGGTTGCAATTTATTGTCCATAATACAGATAAAGTTTTGTATACAAAAAGATGCAAGCAATACTGAAAGGAAAGAAGGCCAATAGTGTACCTCTTATCCTTCAAACGAGCAATTATCCCTGCAGCCTCAGCTGGAGACGGTTGGCCACGTGATGAGGGCTGAGGATGATCTGAAGCTCTTTGGTGTGGACTAGCACTGGAAGAGCTGGGTGTGGATGGATGGGAAGATGAACCAACCACCGAGGGAGGGTACCAAGATTGCGTAGATATGTTCTGGAAATTAGGTTCAGGTTGCTGCTGCTGCTGCTGAGAGCTGCGGAAACATATATTAAGAAAAAACAAAGGAAGTAAGCAAGCCGATTAAATTTTTCAAAGCAATCTCAAGACAAATATACAGTGCCCACTCGCATGCACTATTCTAATATCAGGTGTAACAGAAGATCCAACCATAGGAAATGAAAAAAAATAGCAGTTAGGCTAACTCTCTTTGGCTGACTGGCAAAATAATGTTTTGGAGAAGAAATGAGCAGATTCATGAGCATGTTGATTGCACGTTCATCTTAGAAACGAAGAACTAGTTACCACACTAAGCCTGCCTGGTAGCAGAACTAAGCCTCTGACAAATAACGTAGCATGAACTAACAGCTTATTTTCATTTGCATTATTCCCCAGTATTAGGTATTGAACAACAGGGAAGCACGATCTATGCAAGAAAACGCTCCACAATATACTAGTGAGGAATGAATGGGCAATACCACCTAGGTTAGTTTTCAATTGCAATCGGCATTAACCTACCCGAAAAGAGGAATTCTCCAGCTCATTGCACAAGAGTAATCTGCATCAAAGGAAAGAGAAGGTTATGTAAAATTGAAATGTTTGAACGCTATCTATGAACAATGACTGAATATGTAACTAAATTCTGATGGAAAATGACTTCTAGGCGGCAGTGCACATTGGTGATTGACACAGAATGCTACTCGTAGCATTTTCTTGAAATTCAGAAGAGAGTTGTACATCATACCATTAAGAGATTGAAAATGTAAAGATACTAAAAAATTGCATCACAAAGTAACCATTTGATCAAATCTGCACACAGCTGAGTACTATAGCACATTGAATTGCAGGAAATGGCGTCTATTCCCAAACTGTATATACGCTGCTAGCTACGGCAAGGAAAGTCATGCATTTGCCGGCAACTTGCTACTGCAAAAATCAACCTAAACATACTCAGGCATCCAGCAGCTCTTCCAGAGTCCAAACAAACGCTCTAAAGTTCTAAGCTTGCAATTTACCAGGGCCTGCCGAACCGATAGGCCGTACTAGGTGGCCAAAAATCCCTGGAACACAAATTCCAATATAGGAGAGGGGGGGGGGGGATTCTTAAGGTTTTACACGCCCCGGGGAAACAAGCAACCGGGCGCAAACCTAGGCGGATTTGACATCTAATCTGATCTGACAGCTCCGCGGGGAATTTTTGTTTTCTGCTAAAACGCGGCAACTGGGCGCAGCCTGGACAGATCAAGGGGCGAGGGGGGATCAGGCGCGGAGCCGATCCCGGCGGGGAGGTGGCGGGTGGCGAGCAGGTTACCTCGGCGGCGGCCGGCGTCCGCGTGGGAGGGAGGATGCGTCGGGGTTTGCTTCGCCTGGGAGGGAGAGGGGGATGGGGCAAGACTGGTTCTGTGTCCGTCGGGCAGGTTGGTTCGACTTCGACCGGTTGGGTGAAAGAAAGATGATGATGGACGGGGCCAAGCCGACCTCGCCGACGAGGGAGGAGAGGACGCGCTTGGGGGGCAGGGGCAAACCACCACGCGTCGCCGCTACTGGGCCAGGCCCAGCAACACGACTGGTACGCGCGTATTTTCTACCTGAGCAACCGAAATCACTAATTAAGGAATACTCCTTTCAATGAATGTCGCCCACCTTGATCACGGATCCGGATCCTCTACCGTTCCATTGAGCACGGCAGCTGTGCCGTGCCTCCTTAGAACAGCAGGGAACGCACTGTTCTTAAAAAAACAGGGAACGCACTAGTAGAACTCAAAAGAAACTATCAAAAGCCTATTATCCAGTCCAGTCGTTCGCCTGATGCATCACTTTAAACACTATTAGTCCATGGATGAATGTTTTAATGTTTTTTCAAGGGTATAAATAAATTTTATTTGACTTAGACTTAAGTTGAGTGATGTTAGAGCATGTTCAACGGTTTATCTAAAAATATTCCGCAAAACTGTTTTACGGGACGGTTGTAATTTTAAAAGCAAGTTTTTCAAAACCAAATTTTGCCATATCCCTCAAACTTCTTCCCTAAAACATATTTTTTAAACATTACAAAATTCTAACTAATGGTATAGGGCCCACAAGTTAGTGACACTGTCAAGGTGGTCGTCAAGATGCGGTGTGAGGCGGCGGCGGACCGGCGTGGCGGCCTGGCAGTAGCTCGGACAGTTTTATTACCGTTAATATTTACGTAACGAAGATACGGGCAAATTTTACATGATCTTGTATTTTTTATGTTTACCGGATCTATTAGAGATATATTCCCTTCAAACTTTTTCAATGGTTGTTTTTTTTAAATGCGGTTCATTGAGGTCAAATTCGTTTAAAAAAAAGAGCCGCCGACTATATTGCCCGAGCGACGAGAGTATCAACACCCTACAACTATCATCAGATCCACCGCTGCGACTAATAGATGAAAGCAACTCACACGCCGACCTCGAGGTTGTGCACCACCCAAGTCGATGGCTCACCCAGACCAAGATCACCGCCGAGCTCCACTTGGGGTTATCGTCCATGCGACGGGCTTTGCCTCGCCATTTCATCAGACGATGGCGAGTAGATTGGGTGGAGAAGACGGAAGGCTTGGCGACGGCGATTTGGGGTTTCCGCCCGTGCCGCCCTTGGAGGAGCGATAATGCTAGTTTTTTTACGGATACATGAATTATTCGACACTCTTAGCCTTTTTTCTATTTTCCCTGTGGATTTACGTTTTCTATAATAAATTAATACCTCCTCCGATTTTAAAAAAGTGTCTTGAAAGAACAACTAAGATAGTTATAGTTTATAGTATAACTTGCGACACTTTTTAAGAATCAAAGGTAGTATATTTGTTAATTTTGTAATTAAGACTAAAAAAATAAAACATGTAAATATTGTATCTTTAGAAACACAATACGAGGGCTGACAAACATGCACGTAAATTTAGTTGGTTAGTTCTTTTGAGAAAATTAGTTGATTACTTTTTAGGAGTTTTAGTTTATCACTAATTGATTAGTTTTTTTTTGGAACACTAATTGATTAGTTTCCCAATTTAAACGTGCATTGTGTATCGGATGAAAGAATGGGCTGGATAAATAGGCTTTTAATAAGTTCAAAGCCCATTTAATGCATCCAACCACTGACGTGGCAAGGAGGAGGCACGGTACCGTGCCGTGCCGCTGGGCACGGCAGAGGAGCCGGTTCCCTTGATCACCTCCATCTTTCGGATCGCTTCCGCCACCAAATCGACTCAAACAATTATCATCCATCTACTAATTCGAATGCCATAAAAATTGTGAGAGAATGCCACCAATTTGAAGGATTCAGTTGGTTCTTCAAGGGAAATAAGGTAAAAAAATCCATGAATTCCCCGCACCCCTCTTCCCCATCTTCTCGAATCTCCTCTGTTTTTCTAAAAAAAATGACATGACCACGAATGCTTAGATGTCATGGTAGAGAGTTCAACTTACCATGTGTAGAGCATCGCTGAAAAAACGATTGCCAGCCAGTTCTATATGAAATGACATGCCAACTTCATCTAAAATACCATTGATCTTGTTGATCTCAACAAAAACAGAGTAGTGGAGAAAAGTAATGATTGCCAGCCAATTCTGATGGAAATGCCATGCTAATTACATCTAAAATGGCGTCGAACCATGTTGATCTCAACAAAAATAGAATATTGGCAAAAAACTAAACACGTAGTGTGATACCATGGGAATCAGGGGTAGTTGCCGTGGCAGAGGGTTCAAAATTCAAAAAATAATTGGAAAAAGGTCATTTCTATTGTTGAATTTTTTAGCAATCTACCTAGATTGTCTTCAAGTTTTAAAATGAAAATGCCATGCTAACATGTACAAAAATCCCATTAAGTTTTGATATGTAACAAAAAAGTGAAGTTGGAAATGAACAAAATACCTTAATGTGTGATGACAAAAATTCCAAGTAAGTTAACAACAAATTCCCATAAAAAAGGACCGATTTGGTTTGAAAATTTCCATGAACCCTAAAAAAATAGGAACACATAAGTTAACGTTTTGTATTAAACTGTCATATGATATCGTTGTTTTTTATTCAATTTTTTTGTTGGTCGAGGAGTGGAAGGCAACCATTGATGGGCAACTTGAATCAGTCAAGGGACATGCACGATTATGATCAACTAACATCAACATTTCCTTTGCTACCATTGCTTCAACAGTACATGAGTGAAGGTGCTTAAACGAACGAAACTCAATAAAACCTCGAAAAACGTTGATGGCAAAGTTCATGGTGTAAGATAACCTTTTAACTATTAACAGATGCAGATGAGTTGGATCAGCTGATGGGTGATGCTAGTCCTTCAACTCCGTACGCTAGCGAGAACTAGAGCTTTGGTAAGACACACAAAAAGCAATGTTTTATACCGTTAAATAACTGATATAATCAAATTAGTTTTGAACAAAAAGGGGAAAATACCATATGTATGATTTATAATTGTCATACATAAATGAAAATAAATTGCCATGAGTGGAAAATGTATAGTTGCCGTATTGATGTGCAATAGTTTGCCACACAAAAAAGAAGGATATAAAAAATGGCATGTGTAAAATTATGTAATTGCCATGTGTGGAAATATGTAATTGCCATGTTCATGTGAAACACTTGCCAAACAAAGAAAGACGGATAGAAAAATGCACACCTATGAAAATATAGAATAATTGTCACTCTCAACAGTAATGAATTGCCATCCTGAAATACAATAAAAATCCATGTTGAAAAATTATTATTTTAAACATGTGTGATGTACTGCATCATTTGTCGTCTATATTTGGGTTATTTACAAACAACTAAAAGCTATTTAACACAAACTTAATGCTGTGCGCCTAAACTAACCTTGTCATTCTCTGTTGCAGAAGCTGATACTTCTGCAGAGCTGAACAATTTTGTCGATCCTGAAATGTTGAGTTCGGATAATTGATGGGTGTTATAGATCGTTCAACGCCATACATTGGTAGGAACTGGATGTCCGGTAAAGCGAAAATAATAAGTTTGCGATGTGACAACAAAATTGACATGTTTTTGGGCTGAAAAAATGCCCATGTAGAAAGAATGTAAATCACTTGCCATTTTAGAAAGCTAGTTTATAAAATAAAATTGGACTTGTCTGCTAAGATTGAAAAATTAAAATAGTTGAAAATTAAAACAAATTCAATATGTATCTGACATCTACAATTGTGGTTGTATACATCAACGAAACTATGAAAAGATAAAATTGCCATGTGCACAACATTGTTTAAAAAATGCGGTAATGCAAAACATAAGAATGGATACATGGGGATTGCAGAAAAAATGCCATGGTTTGCAACTAAAGTTACCATATCTAAATGGTTTGAAAGCGATGATGAGTAAAAGGGATATATGCCCATCTCATTAAATGTTGATATGCCATGATGTACAACTTCATTTGCCATGGTGTGTAAATTACATATGTCATGGATGTATTGAAATGCCATGATGTGCAACTGCATTTGCCATGGTGTGTAAATACATACGCCATAATTCGATGATTTAAAATGCCATGATATGTAAAATAAATAGTTGTCATCTTAGGAAAGATTGAACTGCCAAGTTGTGCAAGTAGATTTTCCATGCTTGAAAAACATTTAAAATGCCATTCTATGTAAAGGACAGTTGCCCATCCTAGGAAAGATTAATCACTTACCATGTTCAACAAAAATGAAATCATTATGTGTGGTTAATAATTAATTTTGTTGAAGAATGAACATGTTATTTCAATATTAGAAAATGAGAAATATGAAAACCAATGTTATTTTTGTATGTTCGAAAAGAGGCTTCTGATTTGATAATTTGACCAAATGTCAAAAAATTGCACGTAAAAAATGATAAAAATGCAGAAAACCTACAACACTAAAAATGCATCATTTGATGGTTTCAACGTTTCGATCCGTCAATGTGTTAGAAAATCCTAATGAGGCTTCCATTTTTACCAGTCCATTTCGAAATGAGGCTTTTGATATGACTAGAACTTCATGAAAATAGTGCCAGACCATCAAATATGGCATCAAAGCACACATGTCAGTGTTCTAGGTCAAATAACATCCAAAACAAGGTGTATCACCACATGAAAAATTGTCTAGTTCAATTCATACTCAATGTTGCACCGCATAATTTTACTGTTCTCTTTTCTCTGCCTAACGATGTGCACCTAAATATCTTGTGTCGACTTCACATTTCCTTTCCCGCGGGAATCAACATTTCTTAGTAGGATACCAATGAGGATTTGAATGTGTACATTACACATGAACTTGAAAATACTAACTTCAATGATTTCCTCTTCGAAGCATAAGAGGAAAACTCCACTAATCTTATTCCCACAACCTTTGGTACACCACTCCGAGCAGACAATTTTCTCTTCATCCCACCTTTGACATATTCTCATTTAGTGTCATTCGCAAAGTGTTTCCTGGAACAATTCAGAAACATCAACATGGTACTAATAAAGACCTGACATGTACATCGGACATGTAAAGGCAAACACTAAATTCATTGGTTTTCTTCGCACACCCTTTGTTGGAACATTCCTAGCATGCACTTCCTTGTCCTCTTGTTTCCCCTTACTCCTAGTTTTCACCTTTCTATAGGACTAGGCCCTCTTTAGAACCAAATCCTTGGGGTTTGCCCGATCTTCATGAATTGGAGATGAATTTGGTGGAAGAACATGAAGAACACAAGAGGAATCACAAGGGGAAAGAACACAAAGCAACTATCAAGTTGCAACACAAGATACAAAGCCACAAGAGAGAGATGAGACAAGCTAGGGGGTCTATCCTTCAAGCCCTAGAACGTGGAGATCAGAGGCTCAACCGTAGATGAAACCTCTCTCCCCGAGGAGGTGGTGTGATCTCCAAGGTAGGAGGAATCACCCAAGGGGAGATACAGGAGCTAAACTCTAATGTTTTGAGACCTAATCTTAGCTAACCCTGGAAAGGAGAAAGGGAAGGGATATATATATATATAGTGATAGCCACGAAGGGGTAAGTGAGGGGGTGAGAGAGGGGATACATGGACCGTGAGCCGGTCCAGCTCGCAGGCAGGTAAAGGACATCCAGTAGCTTCTGGACATCTCTGAAACATGGAGTGCCGGATATCCGGTTGCGGCTAGATAACTGGTAATGCAGGGTTAGTGATATGTTTCGGTGCAGAAACAAAAGAAAATAGCTACGATAACCATATATGCAAGGATCTATACTATGCAGATGTAAAGTAATAAATGGAATTTGATGACATACCCTTATGTAGACCGTTCAGCGGGAAACGTTTCCGTGTGAACGTGATTGATGTAGTCATACGTATCCAACCTCGATGTCGTCTAGTCCTCGCGACTCCAGTTGCCACTTGGTCCTCAAAGACCGAAGACGGGGTCACGTCCCCGTTCGAACGTTGTCGATGAAGGCGCACGCCCACGCCGATCTCAAGGTCGCGTGGACATACCGGCGATGTTGATACGTCTCAAACGTATCTACTTTTCAAAACACTTTTGCTACTATTTTGGCCTCATTCTTGCATGATTTGAACGCAACTAACCCGGACTGACGCTGATTTCAGCAGATCTGCCTGTATGGTTTTCCTATGTGCAGGAAAATGGATTTTTAGGTGTCTCAGAAAATTCTAGGAAAATTCACAGAAAATCCACGCACCTGAAGGGCTATTGTGCTAGAAGTGGGGCCAAAGGTCAGCCAGGGGGCCCCATGCGCCCTACTGGCGCGGCCCCACCCCTGGCTGCGCCGAGAGGCCGCCTGGGTGGGTCCTCCCCCCCCTCTGGTGCCCTACCGAAGCCCCTATTTATTCCCATGGCGAGGAAACCCCAGAACAGGAGTCGTTTTCCCAGTTTCCGTCGCGGAGCCGACGCCATCCTCTATTCTTCTGCGGGAGGACTAATCTGGAGGCTGATTTGGCCTCCGGTGAGGGAAGATCATCACCATCGTCATCATCATCACCACCCCATCCTCCCTCCATGACTTCTCCTCACATGTTGTGAGTAATTCCTTGCTGTAGGCAAAGGGGATGGTAGGGATTGGATGAGTTAGATCATGTAATAGTGTCGGGGGATTGGTAACCGGGTAGGCTCACCCAAGCGAAAGCAACCTTTCAAGACACAAGGATGGACCGATTGGGCTGCAGCTGGGCCGAGCTGGGCAGGCGTACGGCCGATTGCTCCAAGGCAATCAGCCATACCGAATGCCAGCAGTCGGTCCAGGGGCAACCGGTCCACCCTTTTCATCATCAAGATAATTATCCGATTGGCCTGCAGCTGGGCCGAGGTGGGCATCAGCATAGCCAATTGCCCAGAGCAATCGGCCTTGCCCGGAACCACCAGTCAGCCCAGGCGCAATCGGTACTACCTACTACCCCTGGGGAAGTTGACCCCGAGATCGGTCGCGGGTACAAGTACGAGGTCATAAATGCGCAATCCCGAGAGATCGGGGTGGCAGAGAAGCCAAGTCACATTGAAGATCTGGCAGAGATGCGGTGTCGACCTCTCCGCCGATTCCGCGGACATGACGACAAGACCGCACCTCCTAGCTCCACTGTTCACCATCATGCCCTACGAGTCTACAACATGGGCCGCCGCTCGTCGGGTCCGGATCACCCGGAGAGGAGCAGTCGGTGGGCCCCAGCCGATTAGAGGATGACAACTGGGCCCAATCGGCAGTGAAGTTACTGATTTACCCCGGGCTCATGCTATAAGAGCCCGGGGTACCCCCCCTGCGTGGGACACGATCCGCTCATTCGCCCCATTACTCACGAGTCACTCAGTTCATTCACTGCTTGTAGTTACTCCTCAGGGAAGCAGGAGAGAGCCTTGCCCACGGCGGCGCTCACCTTCCCCTGAGTAGATAGAGAAGCAGTTATTGTAGCTCGGTTCCATTCATATATAAGAGAGAAGCAGGAGTAGGGGTGTTATCTCTCCGGAGAGCCCCGAACCTGGGTACATCGTGGTGTCCGTCACCGTATTTGTGCCCAACCCGATTCCGGCACCATCGACATCTTTCTTCCTCGCGTCTTCCCCTCACTTTAGCCATCCCCATGGCATCTGCCGTCACATATCGACGACAGTTGGCGCCCACCGTGGGGCAGACCGAGGCGTCGACTGGAGTAAAGATCCGGACGGGATTTTCCTCTGCATCAGGCGGTAGCCACGCCTCTGGCCTGATTCTTAGGCGTGGGGCAATCAATTACGTGGTGGACTACTCGGCGCGGTATGGGGCCGGGGCACCCCTGCCGCCCGGTGTGTCGCTGCAGGTCGGCATTCATCGCCTCTTCATCAGCAGCTTCCCCGAGGCATATCCCAGGGAGATTCACGTCTTCTCGTGCGTCACGGACCCGCTCTCGACCAGGGGTTGCAGTGCAGCACCCGGCGGAGAGGATGGCCGAATGCACGCAGCTGTCATGATGGCGGGGGCTTCTTCATCAAGCAATCGCGGTGCAGAGAGTGCCGCTAGGAGAGCCAAGGAGGCAGCGGAGGCTGCAGAGAGAGTCGACACCAGTGCGTTGCGGGATGTGTTATACACACCCGTGAACAGGAATGGTGATCCCGATCAAGTGCACACCGAGCTGGAGACGACACGGCTTGCTCTTGCTCGCAGAGCCGAGCAGGTGCTGGCAGAGGAGCGCAGGCTGGGAGCCATCACAAGGGAGTAAAACGCAGCGCATGCAGGACCGCGTCGACCGATTGAGCCCGCGGTCTTGGAAGATTTGAGAAGCCGAGGTAGAGCAGTCAACCAGCAGTTGTCGGGAGCTGAGCAGCCGGAGCGGCCAAGGAGGCCGGTGCAGCCAGAGCAACCGGCGCAATCGGCGTTCATCCAGAGGCCGACATACAGCACTCCGGACAAAAACCTGAGAGCGGCCGAGCAGATAGCAATCAAGCTAGAAGACCTGGAGGGAGATGAGCGGCGAGAGTAGTCGCGCCGAATGCGTGAGCTGCTGGCAGCTGCAAAGGAGCAAAGGCTCGTGGCAATGGAGAATCAAAATGCAGGACCTGGGGCGTCAAGGGGAACTGTGAGGCCGATTCCGGAAGCTAGCCAGCGACCGAATGCATCGCGCTAGAACAGGCATCAACCGGCCCCATCTCGGCATGAAAGCAGGGCCAGAAGCAATCGGCCACCCCCAGCGGCAAGCAGAAGAATTGAAGAGCCAGCTGTTAACAGCAGGCGCAATGACATGCCTCAGCAGTCGGCACCAAGACCAGCAATCAGCGCCCGACTTGACCCTCGCCAAATCGGTCAGAATGATGCCAGACATCGCATTGAGCTCCTGGAGAAGGAGGCTCAAGAGGATGAAGAAGGAGAGGCTGGCCCGTCATGTTTTGGTCATCGCATCCGGACCGAGAAGTTTCCCAAAGGCTTCACGCTGCCGAGGGACACTCCCAAGTACAATGGTTCTGTGAAGCCAGAAGATTGGTTGTCCGATTACCTGACGGCAGTTCGCATTGCGGGGGGCAGTCGGCGCGTGGCAGTCCGCTATGCACCCCTGATGCTGCAGGGTTCAGCTCGGACTTGGTTGAACAGTTTGCCAAAGGACAGTGTAAATTGCTGGGAAGATTTTACAAGTGCTTTCATTCACAACTTCACGAGCACATATGAGCGGCCCAACCTTCCGCGGCAGTTGGCTCTTTGTGTGCAGGGCAAGGATGAACCCCTCCAAGATTACCTATCTCGGTGGATCAAGTTGAAGAACTCATGTGAAGGAGTCCATGAGATCCAGGCCATTCAGTACTTCACGGATGGATGCCTGGCTGATTCAATGCTGAAGCACAAGTTTCTCCGCAAGGATTTCACATCGCTCGCCGAGCTTATGAAGGTGGCCAACTCCTTTGCTGTATCCGATTCTGCGATGCGCCCTATCCAGCTCGGAGTTGGAGGTGTAATTCAATCACCAGGGGCTCCGCAGTCGGACACAGGGAACCAAGGCCTTAGTCGGAAGGAAAGAAGAGAGAACAACCGCAACAACAACAATAGTCAGCAGAAAAATGGCAAGCACAAGGATGAGCAGCCAGACACACAGTACGGCAGTCGGCAGGTGGCCGCTGTTCAAAATGAAGAAGATCCAGGGGCTGCAGCGGGCAGTCGAAAGATGAGACCCAATGTGAGGCCCCCGGGGCAGATGAAGCCCAAATACACATTTGACGATATGCTGGATGCACCGTGCAAATTGCACAGCACTCCCGGCAGGCCGTCTGCGCATACCACTCGGCAGTGTGATTTTGTGAGAAGGATTGCGAAGGGAGAAGCGTTACCACCTCCACCCCCACCACCACCCCAGAACAGAGGACCACCTCAGTAGCAGAACCAGTTCCCGCGGCAAGACGCCGCCTACATGATTTTCACCAGTGAATCCACCGACAAGGGCAGTCGGAGAGCCCGAGCTCAAGAAGTCAATGCCACCATGCCGCCGATTCCTCAGTTCATGCATTGGTCTGAGTGTCCTATATCCTGGGACAGAGCAGATCACCCCACTATTTTGCCGAATCCAGGAAATTATCCGCTGGTGGTCGATGCTCTGGTCGCACGACCAAGGTTTTCATGCAAGTTCTCCCGAGTGCTTGTCGATGGAGGAAGCACGATCAACATTCTGTACAGAGACACCTTGATCAAGCTAGGGCTCACCGAGAAGGATCTGGAGAGCAGTCGGACGACTTTCCATGGGATCGTCCCTGGGTTGTCTTGCACCCCCATGGGTCGCATTCGGCTGGACGTCATATTTGGCACAGAGGAGAACTTCAGGAGGGAGCCGATTTGGTTCGAGGTCGCCGACCTCAGCAGTCCCTATCATGCTCTGTTAGGACTGCCTGCATTTGCCAAGTTCATGTTCAATGCACAGCAGACTTACCTCAAAATGAAGATCCCGGGGCCAAACGGTGTCATCACCGTCACCGGGGACTTCAGGAAGTCCCTCGAGTGCACGTCGGGTGGCAGCAGTTTGGCTGATTCTCTGGTGGTCGAAACGGAGAAGCGTCAGCTCGGCAAGGTGATTGCAATGGCGCAAGCGCAGAGCAAGAATCCTGTTGGGACCCGGAATATGCGTATGTAATTCCAGTCACGATGCAATCACATGGAGAGCCGAGAGCCGTACCCACTTGTCTAAGCAGACAAGGCCAAGCACAGAACACTCTCGGAAAGCATCGAACGTGAGGGGCATCCCATCCAGGCCGGATGATCAACTGAGATGGGTCCTCATCGTCCGCTCACAAGTCTAAATGCTTATGGGTGGTGAATCCCATACTCATAGACAAGTCGCCTCAACCATAGCAGAGCATTTTATAAAATACCCAAAACTTTTATGTGGGCTTAAAATATAAGTAGCTAGCCTCTTATAACTTTTGGGCATTTTTGAAATTCAAATAATTTGGATTTCAAATCAAATAGGGGTTTATTTAATTTTCCAAGGCATTGTTTGAAATTTAGAAAATTCCATGAGCATGGGATTGATCCCAAACTTTTTTTTAAATGATCATCATCATTTATAGGAATTTTTCAAATGTTCAAAAGGTTTCTGGAAAAATATTTTTATCTGGCCATTTGAATTAATTCTCAGGGCTTTTCTTTTCCCCATTTTTGAATTTTCTTTTGAATTTTTGCATGATGCAAAGGGCACAAGCAACCCTAGCACTTACCCTAGTTGGGGTTCTGACAACTCACCCCCACTCAAAATAATCCCGTCCCGAGATTCAGAAGTCGTCGGGAGGAAGGTGGGGGTACTCGGCACGGAGGCGGTCTTCTCTTTCCCATGTTGCTTCTCTCTCGGAGTGATGTGACCATTGCACTTTGAGGAACTTGATCGTCTGACGACGCGTGACACGCTCTGCGGAATCAAGAATACGAACAGGGTACTCTCGATAAGAAAGGTCATCTTGGAGATCAAGCGTTTCATGGTCGACTTCGCGGATGGGGTCCTTGAAGCAACGCCTGAGTTGTGACACATGTAATACATCATGTACTCGGGAAATGTGAGGGGGTAGTTCAAGTTGGTAGGCAACTTCTCCACGTTTAGCTAGAATGCGGAAAGGTCCGATGTAACGTGGGGCCAACTTGCCTTTGATACCGAAGCGTTGGGTACCCTTCAGAGGAGTAACCCGAAGGTAAGCCTTCTCATCCAGATTGTAGCTTTCTTGCCTATGATGACGATCATAGTAGCTTTTCTGACGAGACTGTGCGGCTTTGAAACGATCACGAACAATGCGAACTTGCTCTTCTGCTTCCTTGATCATATCCGGTCCAAAGAATTGTCTTTTACCGGTTTCTGACCAGTTAAGGGGTGTTCGACATCGTCGTCCATAGAGGAATTCAAAGGGAGCCATGTCCAGACTAGATTGAAAACTATTGTTATAAGCAAATTCGGAAAATGGAAGAGATTTCTCCCAATTCTTTCCGAATGAGATAACACAAGCTCTGAGCATGTCTTCCAAGATTTGATTAACCCTTTCAACTTGACCGCTAGACTGAGGATGGAAAGCTGTACTAAAGGAGAGATGAGTTCCCATAGCATTTTGAAAGCTTCCCCAAAATCTAGAGGTGAAAAGGCTACCACGATCAGAATTGATTTCCAAAGGAACACCGTGAAGAGACACAATTCTAGAGACATACAAGTCCGCTAACTGGCTAGCAGTTATAGACTCGCGAACTGGAAGGAAGTGAGCAACTTTGGAAAGTCTATCTATGACAACGAAGATGGCATCGTTTCCCTTCTGGGTTTTTGGAAAGCCGGTGATGAAGTCCATACCGACTTTGTCCCATTTCCACTCAGGAATAGGCAAAGGTTGAAGTGTACCAGCAGGTCTTTGGTGTTCTGCCTTAATGCGACGACAAACATCACATTCAGCAACAAATCGAGCAATGTCTCTCTTCATCCTAGTCCACCAAAATCTCTGGCATAGATCTCGGTACATTTTTGTGCTACCGGGATGAATCGAGAGGGGTGTGTCATGGGCTTCTTTGAGGATGAGTTGCCTTAGATCTCTATTCTTAGGTACTACCAAACGATTTTCAAAGAATACCGTTCCTTTACTATCTGCGGAGAAACATTTAGCAACTCCGCTAGCAATGTTCTCCTTGATCCGGCGAACACCTCGTGCACGCCTTTGGGCAACTATGATTTGATCCTCAAGGGTTGGTTTCACCAGCAAGTTGAAAATAGATCCACGAGGAACAATCTCGAGGTTGAGCTTTCGAAATTCCTCATGAAGAAGTGGTTGATACTGCTGTAACATGAGGTTGTTATAGTACGACTTACGACTTAGTGCATCGGCCATGACATTGGCCTTGCCTGGGGTGAAAGAAATTCCTAAGTCATAATCTTTTATCAACTCTATCCAACGTCCTTGCCTGAGATTAAGATCTGGCTGGGTGAAATATGTATTTGAGGCTTTGGTGATCGGAACAGATCTCACAACGATTACCAAGGAGGTAATGTCGCCAAGTCTTCAGGGCATGAACTACGGCAACGAGTTCAAGATCATGGGTAGGATAGTTCTATTCATGTGGACGCAACTGGCGTGAAGCATATGCTACCACATGTCGATCTTGCATAAGTATGCATCCTAACCCTTGCCGTGAAGCATCACAAAAGATCTCGAAATCCCTTTTGGTGTCTGGAGGTGCAAGTACGGGTGCAGAAGTCAATCTTCTCTTTAGCTCTTGAAAGCTTTCCTCGCACTTGGGAGTCCATAGGAATTTCTTATCTTTCTTGAGGAGTTCAGTTAGAGGCTTTGCAACTTTAGAAAAGTTCTCGACGAAGCGGCGGAAATAGCTGGCTAGGCCAAGAAAACTCCTAACTTGCTTAACCGATTCAGGTGGAGTCCAATCACGGACGGCTTGAACTCTCTCGGGATTGACTGCAACACCTTTCGTAGAAATCACTTGGCCTAAGTAGGTCACTTCTGGTAGCCAAAATTCACACTTGGAGAACTTGGCATAAAGGTGGTGCTCTCTAAGTTTCATCAATACCAACCTAAGGTGTTCGACATGTTCTTCTTCATTCTTCGAGTAGATGATAATGTCATCGAGATAAACCACAACAAATTTATCTAGGTACTCCATGAAGATCGAATTCATCATGCGTGAGAAAGTGGCAGGGCATTGGTCAAACCAAAGGACATGACGGTGAACTCGTAAAGACCATAGCGAGTAGTGAAAGCCGTCTTGGGAACGTCCTCGTTTCGGATCTTGATTTGATGATAGACTAATCTCAAATCCATCTTGGAGAAGATAGAGGATCCAGCAAGTTGATCATAAAGATCATTGATCCTGGGCATTGGGTACTTGTTCTTTATCGTCGCTAGATTTAGCGGGCGATAGTCTACGGACATCCTTTCTGTTCCATCTTTCTTCGTTACGAACAGAACGGGGCAACCCATGGCGATGAGCTAGGGCGGATGAATCCTTTTGCCAACGAAGCATCAAGTTGGGGTTTTAGCTCAGCTAACTCATGTGGGGCCATTCTATATGGGCGTATGGAAATTGGGGCTGTGCCTGGTATAAGATCCACTATGAATTCTATACATCTGTCGGGTGACTAGGTTTAAGGAGTTGGATCTATGGATAGCTTTCTAGAGGATGACCAAGGTTTACTAGGGGCTACAGCAGATATGTCAGAGTAGCAAAGTACTCCAACACGATGGTTAGTGTGGTTCTTCGTGCTAGAAGACATCTAAAGTGGGAGGAAGAACTACAATTGAATCACTAAAGGTTTCTAGAACAAAACCTACAACAAACTCTAGAGAACTGTCGGGCATGCCACCTAGAAGTTCTTCAAAAAGGACAACCAAAATGGAGAGAAGGATTTTGCAAAGGCATCAGATTATGAAGAAACCTGGAATGACTCGGACAACATAACGGCTGTAATTGCAAGAGAAATGAAAATTCTCACAACATAACAAACAACACTTACATATGAAGTCTCAAAATAGGAAGCACAACGACTCTAGACAACCGAACACAACTTTCCTACGGCTACAAGGAAGAAAACAACGAGATGTTCTAGTAAGACATAGATGAGCCTAGTCTTATCATCCCGTAGAAAAGATAAGGGTGACTCAGAACTCAGATCGATGAGGATAAGGAGAAAAAGAAGCCTTACATTGTTCCCTTATACCCAGAGTAACTATATAACCATAGAATGCTAGACTCGACATCGACCAAGGGTTTGATAATCCTACAGACAGTCCTGCTCTGATACCAAGTCTGTCGGGACCCGGAATATGCGCATGTAATTCCAGTCACGATGCAATCACATGGAGAGCCGAGAGCCGTACCCACTTGTCTAAGCAGACAAGGCCAAGCACAGAACACTCTCGGAAAGCATCGAACGTGAGGGGCATCCCCTCCAGGCCGGATGATCAGCTGAGATGGGTCCTCATCGTCCGCTCACAAGTCTAAATGCTTATGGGTGGTGAATCCCATACTCATAGACAAGTCGCCTCAACCATGTTATCGATTGAATCATAACCCTTACATAAACAAACTCCAGCCCGATCACTTAGTCGGGGTCTAGGGCGGGCTCGATCATACAACAAAGTGTGCACGTGGCAGAGCCACGAGCAATCACATCGCGATGCCCCAAGGTGCGCACATCTAAGGGCCACTTGGTGTATAAAAGACCTCCAGCCAGATCACAACTAAGGTCTCGAAAACCCATACTAAGACATGCATGTTATAATCATACACGCATCACACATGTCTAGTATGAACAGCAGGTATCATCACATAACTCTACAAGTACTCTTTATTGATATACACATAGAGCATATAAAGATCACATGTCTGTGATCAACATTACATCATACAACGGAAGAAAATTAGGTATGAGTACAGACAAGTTTAACAAATGGCTTAGAGAAGCCTTGTAAACATACATGCCCTTCCACGAGGGACCAGACTGCTGTCTGGAACTATACTACCAAGGTCAACGTCAAGCTTCGGGTCAGTGACTCCATCGGGGTCCGGGTTCTCATCTAAAACATAGAATAAGAAAACGTGAGTACAAAGTTGTACTCAGCAAGACTTACATCAGAACTAAACTACTCATGCTCAAGTTTCAAGGTAAAGGAGGTGGGGTTCATCATGCAGAAGTGCCAGCTTTGACTTGGCTAGTCCTGAACTACGAGTACCAGACTTGAGGTAAGAAGCGTACACGAGTCCACTACAAGTCTCCAAACAATACACCACTATGGTTACTTCCTCGACTTCCCCACGAGGAAGCCCACCATAGCACTCACGCTTATCTTGCAGATTTTATAAGCATCCATTCAAGTTGTCTATGATCAAGTAGAGGTCTCCAAGTAGTCCATAACCGCGGCCACGGCTATTCGAATAATTCATTAACCCTGCAGGGGTGTATATCTTCACACACGTGTCATCACTTATCTCCTCGTTCTCGTCACCCTTCAAGCGGGTGTCGGGCGTGGATGAAACCAAGGCACTAACCTCACATCACCTTCTCTAATCGAGGAGTCGACTACCTGAGTTTGGCACCGCTCGAGAGTCCGGCCGGTTCCACGAAACAGACTCAGATAATGCAAGGGACCGAGACGCCACCTCTGCCAGATGGTTTCAATGCCTCACAGGTCCACCCACATATCTATATGATGCAACCTTTTCTTCATACTTTTTCTATGCATATGCCAAATGGAAAAACCCGAATCTATTGTGACTCCTGGACCGGATCGGGTACGTAAAGAGGCCAAACGGGGCTCCCATAAAACCCTACATGTGGTCATACTCTTTCTCTTGGATCACAAAACAGGAACTCGGGGCCTAGGGCAGTGTTCAACGAGACAACCCACTGTGTACTCCTACACAACCTCTCATCGTTCACCTTTGTTTAGGGTGGATTCACCAACACGTTATCACCAGCATCACTGTGTTCATTCCATCCCGACTCACAATCATAACATCCTCATTGTATCACTAAGCAGCAATAAGCAGTAACATTTGCAGGGGCCACATGCTCATCATTCAACTCCTAAATCTGCTAGGATTGTGGTTTGCTTAATACGGTGACAAAATGATAGGTCATGCATCGGAATGGGTTCAACTATGCGAAAGAACGTGTCTCGGTGATCTCCTAAACATGCATAAGCGAGACTGAGAGGGAATTGGGATTTTATAGATATGATCAATGGGGGTTTGCTTGCCTTGCTGACGATACACGGGTCTTATCGGTGGTCTTCTCCTTCGGGGGTGATCACCGTCTCGGAGGCACTGTTACCGGCACAATCATCAACAAGAGGGGGAGGCAACATTGTAATAGAATGCGCATGCACATGTTTATGTTGTCACATGATGTGAAAGGTATTGATGTGACCTAGGTTCAAAATGTCACATTTTAATTGAAGTTGATTTGAAAATTAATTCAAATTCAAACTTCAAATGTTATTCAAATTAGGTCATCTTGCATTTTCTAATGTTTGGTTATTGAAAACAATGTGATCATGTGTTTGATATGCTTCTGATGTACAAGTGATCAAGGTTGCATTGCAAAGGTTCAAGTTGAATTAGCATTTGAATTAAATTTGAAATAATTCCAATTAAGCCAAATAGCAAAAGCTACTGGTCCCATTTTAAAATCAACTCAAACATGCTTGAAAGTTTCATATTTGGATAGAGAATTTTATGCTGATCATTTTTCATATATTATTTGTCTAATTTAGAGTTCATATAAATTTTCTATGATTTTTAGAAGTTTATTCAATTTTCAGCCTTTTCTGTAATTATTTTAATTGCTTTTCTATTTATTGCGTCAGCAGTGACGTGTGGATGACTTCACTGATCCTCTGGCCAGTGGGCCACCTCTGTCAGCCACAGTGGGGTTAATCCCCTCTGTTTAATTAAACAGAGAGGGGGGTTAGTGGTTAGGGTCCCACCTGTCAGTGGGGTGGGTTAGATTAGGGGGGTTGGTTAGTGGCTAATTAGGCTGGGCCCGTCGGAATGTCGCCGGCGGCGACCACAGACGCGGCGGAGCTACTCAGTCAGGGGGTTCCCGGCCACCCTTTTGCCCGCCGAGGCCATCTACATGGAGCTGGGGCTCGTGCGCACCTAGGGGTGTAGGAGGGGGACCTCTAGGAGGCATGTGGCCACGGCGGTGACGACTTTGCGCGGCGGCCGGCCACTGACCACGGTGAGAAAGGGCTACGGGCCATGGCTAGAAGCATTAGAGGGGGGAAAAGGAAGAGGGGCTCACCCCGGAGCTGCAGGAGTGGACGGCGAGGTCAGAGGAGCTGCGACTGCGGTGGAATCGTCGTCGTGGACCACGGCACCCGACGGCGAGGAGTTGAATCTGGAGGCGTCTACAGGGGCTCTCGTTGTCGATTGGATCCTCTAGGCGGTGAAGACGATGGAGGCGAACCCTGTGGACAACTTGGCGCGACGAACGGCGGTCGGTGGCCGCGTAGAAGCACGACGGCGCTCTCCGGCGAGCTACTGGTGGCGACGAATTCGTCGAGGGGAGGCAGGGAAGACGAGCAGCGATGGGGGGGAAAGGGAGAGGAGGACCTAGGCGTTCTCCTGGCGAGGAGATGAGGCACGGGGGAGGGGGGGCTTGGAGCCTTCTCGGCGTCGCGGTGGCTCCGCGGCGTGCTCCCAGGCCGCCACCGAGCTGCTTCGACGTCGGGGAGGTAGACGACAACGGGGGCTGGTGGGCTGGGCCGGGGTCCCGTTAGTTGGGCCGTGGTGGCGAGGGGGTTGGGCTGCTTTCCTTTTTCTATTTTCTCTTTTTTTGTTTCTGTTTTCTTTTTCTTTATTTTGTTTTGCTCTAGGAAAAAAAATAGCAGAGCATTTTATAAAATACCCAAAACTTTTATGTGGGCTTAAAATATAAGTAGCTAGCCTCTTATAACTTTTGGGCATTTTTGAAATTCAAATAATTTGGATTTCAAATCAAATAGGGGTTTATTTAATTTTCCAAGGCATTGTTTGAAATTTAGAAAATTCCATGAGCATGGGATTGATCCCAAACTTTTTTTAAAATGATCATCATCATTTATAGGAATTTTTCAAATGTTCAAAAGATTTCTGGAAAAAGATTTTTATCTGGCCATTTGAATTAATTCTCAGGGCTTTTCTTTTCCCCATTTTTGAATTTTCTTTTGAATTTTTGCATGATGCAAAGGGCACAAGCAACCCTAGCACTTACCCTAGTTGGGGTTCTGACAAATCCACTCCCAGTCGACCCAGCCAAGAGAGCAGACGAAGAATCGGCTTTTTAATCAGCCAAGGACAGCAAGAAGATCGCTCTAGATCCCTCCGACTCAACCAAGTTTGTTGTAGTCGGAGCTAGACTTAGCGACAAATAGGAAAGCGAGGTCGTCGAGTTTCTCCGTGAGAATCGGGACATCTTCGCATGGTCTCCACAAGACATGCCTGGTGTGCCGAGAGAACTCGCCGAGCACAAACTGCACATTCGGCCAGGCTCGAAGCCGATCAAGCAACCCCTGAGACGTTTTTCTGAAGATAAGAGAAGGGCAATCGCCGAAGAGATTGCGAAGCTGCAAGCGGCAGGTTTCATCATGGAAGTGTTTTACCCCGAGTGGTTGGCGAATCCAGCCCTCGTCATGAAGAAGAACAAGACTTGGCGCATGTGTATCGGTTACACTTGCTTGAACAAGGCGTGCCCGAAGGATCCGTTTGCTCTGCCCCGTATCGATCAAGTGATTGATTCTACGGCCGGCTGCGAGCTGTTGTCTTTTCTGGATGCCACAGCTGGCTATCATCAGATTAAACTTGCTGTGGAAGATCAAATAAAAACTGCATTTATAACCCCTTTTGGGGCTTATTGTTATATCGCCATGCCTTTTGGTTTGAAAAATGGGGGTGCCACTTATCAGCGCACAATTCAGAGGTGTACACACTCACAACTCGGCAGAAATCTCCATGTCTATGTGGACGATCTGGTAGTGAAGTCGGCCAAGGGAGTCACACTCCTAGACGACCTCCGAGAGACATTTGCAAACTTGAGAACTTATCAGATCAAGCTCAATCCGGAGAAATGTGTTTTTGGAGTTCAAGCGGGCAAGCTCTTGGGATTTCTCGTTTCCGAGAGAGGAATCGAATGCAATCCCGAGAAGATAGCCGCAATCGAGCGCATGGAGCAACCCAAGAACCTGAAGCAAGTACAGAAGTTCACCGGTTGCCTCGCATCACTCAGCCGATTTCTCAGTCGGCTGGGTGAAAAAGCAATCCCGTTGTATCAACTAATGAAGAAGACAGAGAAGTTCACCTGGACACCTCAAGCAAGCGAAGCATTCCGAGAGCTCAAGCACATGCTTTCCACCGCGCCGATTCTAGCTGCCCCGATTGAGAAGGAGCCAATGATGTTATACATTGCGGCAACCAATCGGGTGATCAGTGCAGTTATGGTGGTGGAGCGGCCCGAGAAGGACAAGGCACAACAGATCCAGCGACGGGTGTATTATATCAGTGAAGTGCTCTCGGCGTCCAAGCAAAACTACCCTCACTACCAGAAGATGTGCTATGGAGTGTACATGGCGGCCAAGAGATTGAAGCCATATTTTCAAGCCCACTTGGTCATGGTCGTCATCTCGGCTCCATTGGCCGACATCATAGGAAGCCGAGATGCAACCGGAAGAGTGGCGAAGTGGGCAATCGAGACCGCCAACCATGGCATCCAGTACGAGCCGAGAACAACAATCAAGTTGCAGGCATTGGCCGATTTCCTGGTGGACTGGGCCGAAACTCAATATATGCCGCAGCTCCCAGGATCGTATTTCTGGCGAATGCATTTTGACGGATCCAAGATGAAGAACGGCCTAGGGGCTGGCGTAGTGCTCACTTCACCAAGAGGAGATCAACTGCAATATGTGCTCCAGATTCACTTTGCAGCATCAAACAATGTCGCCGAATACGAAGCCCTTGTGCATGGTATCAAGATGGCCAAAGAAATCGGTATTCGGAATATCGAGTGCTTTGGTGACTCCGATTTGGTGGTACAGCAGTGCACAGGCACCTGGGACGCAAAGGACGCAAATATGGCAAGCTATTGTTTCCTAGTGCAGCAGATCAGTGGGTACTTTGAAGGATGTGAGTTCCACCATGTGCCGAGAGCAAACAACGAAGCAACAGATGCATTGTCCAAGCTCGGCTCAACAAGGCAAGCTATCCCACCAGGCGTATCACTTGAGTCTTGAGCACATCAGGAAGCCATCCATCAGGCCGTCCCCAGAGTCTGAGTCCATCTTCATTTCGGAGACCAACCTCGAAGCGCTGAAGAAGGAAAAAGAAGCTCAACCAGCAAAAATTCCAACTCTGAAGAAGCAGTCAAGCGCCCAAGGTGCTTCACCAGCAGCAGAGCCGACAGCACCAGAGGCTGACGATTGCAAACCAGGGGCTGCCGAATCCAGCAAGATGAGCAAGGCCAAAGGGAAGCAGGCAGAGGCAGCATCAGATGGCACAACCTCAGAAGAACCAATGAAGTCAGGCACTGCCGATTGCAGTGAAGAAGTTCCAGATCCAGACGAACAGTCGCCACCAGGGGCTGCCGAATGCGTGCCAGGCGCCGCAATCGGCAGTTCAGAAACAGAAGTCGAGATGACAGAAGTTCAAGAGGCCGAGATCCAAGAGGACAATGGCCAAGAAGCCGAGATCCAAGAAGAAGAGGCACCCCAGCAGGCCGTAGTAATGGTAGTCGTCAGTGCACCATCATGGGCACAGCCGATTAGAGATTTCCTAGCAGACGGAGTCCTTCCAGAAGACGAAGCAGAGTCAAGACAAATCAGCCGCCGATCTTGGGCATACACAATAATCAACAACGAGCTAGTGCGCAAAAGTGCAACTGGTGTTTTTCAGAGATGTGTAGAAGAAGACAGGGGCTTGGAGTTGCTCAGAGACATCCATCAAGGTGAATGCGGTCATCACGCATCTGCAAAAGCCATTGCCAGCAAAGCTTTCCGACATGGTTTCTATTGGCCGACTGCGCTCGCAGCGGCTGAGAATTTGGTAAAATATTGCAAGGGCTGCCAGCGGTTCAAGGCAAAAAGTCATCAACCAGCATTAGCGTTGAAGACAATCCCAATAGCATGGCCGTTTGCGGTGTGGGGCTTGGATATGGTTGGTCCATTCAAGAGGGCTCGGAGTGGCATGACACATCTCCTGCTTGTAGTGGATAAATTTACCAAGTGGATTGAAGCCCACCCGATCAAGAAGCTGGATGGGCCGACTGCGGTTCGCTTTGTGGCCGACATCGTGTGCAGATACGGCGTGCCCAATAGCATCATCACCGACAACGGCACCAATTTCGCAAAGGGGGCACTAGCTCGATATGCATCTCAGCAAGGCATTCGGCTGGATCTTGCATCTGTGGCACATCCCCAGTCGAATGGTGAAGTAGAAAGAGCAAACGGTCTCATCCTCTCGGGTATCAGACCCCGATTGGTGGAGCCACTTGAGAGGGCACCCAGAGCATGGATTGAAGAACTCCCCGCAGTACTGTTCAGCTTGAGGACCACACCAAACAGGTCGACTGGATTCACTCCTTTCTTCCTGGTATATGGTTCAGAAGCAATCATCCCGTCCGACATCGAGTTTGATTCACCCCGGCATGCCTTGTACACCGAGGAAGAAGCCAAGTTAGCACGAGAAGACAGCGTCGATCTCAAGGAAGAAGCTTGCCTGCTGGCCTTGTCCAGGTCGGCAGTCTACTAGCAGAAGTTGCGGCACTACCACAACAAGAATATTCGTCCTCTTGCCTTCCGAGAGGGCGACATGGTGTTACGCGGAATTCAGAAGTCAGATGGGCAGCACAAGCTATCCTCACCTTGGGAAGGACCATTCTTCATCAGCCGTACGCTCAAGAATAACTCCTATTATTTGATTGACTGCACCAAAGGCACTCGGCACAAGGACACATCGGGAGTAGAAACGGAGCGGCCATGGAACGCCGAGCTTTTATGTCCGTTCTATAGTTGAGCAGCAGAAATTTATGTATGCCATTCGGCAAAACAATCAGTAAAGCTATCATGCCTTTGAAAAAGAGCGTTCGAGTACCTTTGCATAATTTCATTCGAAAAGCTAGCCCAAGTCGGCAATGCTTCGTCATACCCGAAACGTGAATAACGTACTCGGGGACTGACCGACCACGAGGTCAGGAAAATAAGCCAACGAGGCACGGGGGCCACGGGTTGGCACTCAACTTAGCACCCGACTTGAGCACAAGCCACGAGAGTGGTTGTGGCATTGAGAAGGGCAGCGGTTGGGGCAGTCGGCATTACAAACTCCCGAGACACAAGTCGAAACGCTCTAAAAAGGGCATAGCTAACTAAGTTAGCCACCGATTGCGCCACGGACCGGTGCACCGAGCAGCCGGCAGCGTGCAATCGGATCCTAACATTGAAGAATCCTTTGCGTTAAACCTTGTCGTGTAAATTCGAAACACTTATCGAACCTTGGCTGGAAATCAACCTTCGATCTGATTGCAGACCGCATGTCGGCAGCAACACGGACAAGGCATGACACCCCCAAGCGCAGACCGATAAAAGAAACCGACAAAGACGCAAAGTCGATCGCACAAATAAAACTTGCAACGAGCAATCGGATTGCATAAAAATAACAGGCCCAAGGCCGAATAAATTCATTACATCGAACCACACCCAGTGGGTGGTGGCGGAATTAAAATAGTGTCTTACAAACGGTTAATCTGAAAACAAGAATAAGATAAGGCTGATCAAACATCGGCGGCAGAGATAGATGGCGTCGTCAGTGGCACGGCTCAGGAAGTCGGGGCAGTTGATGGTGCAGAGCTTGTAGTCGGAGCAGCAGTGGCATCCGGCTCCGACTGCGCGTCAGAAGACGTGGCCCCTGCATGCTTGGACCTCGGAGAGGTATGGGACGAACCGCTGTCAGAAAGTTCTTCGGCCAGCCCAGAAATGGAAGTTGCAGCGAGCGGGTTCCCTCCCTCGTCAAGATATGGAGTGTAGTCATAGGGAGAAAACCAGTTCACCATGGTGCTGGCGAGCCGATTCACCTCGGTGTAAGTCCTCTCAAGCAAGTCGGCAGCATTTTCTCTGAGGCTGTAGAGTTGGGGAAGCTTCACTTGAGGGTACCAGCTCAGCACAGTCTGAAGAGCATTTTCAGCACCAGTCCGACCTGCGGAGTTGAGCAGGACGTCGATCCGACATGGGATGGCCTTCAGAAGAATCCGAGTCTGCTCGGTGGTAGCATTCGGAGCATCTCCCTTGTCAGAATCTTCTTCGTCCAGAGTGTCCGATCTGCGGACCTCGGCAGAGGAGCTGGCAGCTTGTTTCATTCTCTGAAGTCCGACCTTGAGCTCAGTCGGGGACCACAACAATTCGGCAATTTTCAGAATGCCGAGCTTGAAGGATAGCGCAACCCCCTTGATGACAGGAATGCGGGCCTTAGTGCCAATCAGATACTCATGCCGAGTCCAGACATCATCTTCGAGTTGGAAAGTCCCTTCGGCCGCGATGGTCTCCTCTCGGGATTTGGCCACTGCTGCATAAGCAGCTGCTTCGGATTCAGGCCAGGCCTCTGCACCACGAAGAGAAGTATGAGTAATAACACAGAAATAGGAAGCAATCGGAAAATGTACTCGGATGCAAGAAGCTCGTACCGCTAAGCATGCCATCCATCTCGGTCATTGTGTCACAGAAACCCTTGGCTCGGCGACGCAGTCGGGTGGTCTCTTCATAAGTATGTTTCTCCAGCTCCTCATATTTGGCAATATGCTCATCGCGATCGTTCCGGATGGAGTCTCGCGTAGCAACAGCTTCATCCCTCTCGGCCTGCAATGCTCCCCGGGCGGCTACAGTTGCATCTCGCTCAGCGCAGAGCCCATTGCCAGCAGCAGTCACGTCAGCTAAATCATTCAAATGTTTCTGTTCAAGAGCGGCCATCTTGGTGTGGAGGCTCTTGATGGTCTGGGTCAAGTCGGCTTCCACCCCCTTCAGGCGGTCTGTTTCTTGTCTGGCTGCAGCAGGCGCAGGTCCTTGTTGGTTAAGTTCAGTGGTCAGCTCGGCGATTCAGTCCTGAAGGTCATCCACCATGGGAACAGAAACTAGAGGGAGGCTTGCAGATGTTAATACAAGAGAAACTATCAGTCGGACAGAAGACAGAAATGATGCAGAAGTTACCTCTCAGCCTATTGATCTCGGCCGATTGATTGTTGACCTCGAGCTGGGCCTGGGCGAGAGTTCGGAGGCTGGCGGCATAGGCGTCGAGGAGTTTCTCGAAGATCTCACGTTTCTCTTCCATAACAGCCTGAGAGGAAAAGCAAGATGAACTTTAGAGATACAACAGCCAAAAAAAGATCTGAATCGATTGCTAGCAATCGGCCCGAATCTCGGGGACTACACCCAGTGGGTGCGCTTGCGCGCACCCACCGGAAGAGAAGTCTCCCGATTGGATGAAGGCAGGAGAAAAAGCAAAGAGCATAAAAGATCTGAACCGATCGCTAACAATCGGCCCGAATCTCGGGGACTACACCCAGTGGGTGCGCTTGCGCGCACCCACCGGAAGAGAAGTCTCCCGATTGGAGAAAGTCAGGAGAAAAAGCAAAGAGCATAAAAGATCCGAACCGATTGCTAACAATCGGCCCGAATCTCGGGGACTACACCCAGTGGGTGCGCTGGCACGCACCCACCGGAAGAAAAGTCTCCCGATTGAAGGAGAATCATAAAGGAAAGTGGAAGAACTTACTGCATGATTGCGGTCGATCTGTTGGAGGTCCCGAGCGATGGCGGTGGCAAAGTCGTTCACCCAACTGTAGGCTGCCGTCAAAGGATCTTGGGAGCGCGGTGAACCATCGCGCTCGCTGCCGACATGGCGGGTGTGAGAGTACTCGGCCCGGAATTGGTCCACCGAGCGCATCAGAATTTCCGACGCAGAAGAGGTCGACTGTCGTGATGAAGTTTGAGTTGCAGCGGCAGAGGTAACGACGGTAGAATTCGGTGGCGCTGATGTCGCCAAAAGGCTGGAGGCATTCGGTTGTGGCTGCGGCGCAATCGGACGAGCCGAGGTCGATGTGGTCATCACAGTTTGCGGTGTGGTCGTCATAATCGGCGGCGCGGACACCACAATTGGCGGGGTGGTCGTCATAGTTGGTGGCGCAGACACCACAATCGACGGCGTTTTCGTCATAAGTGGTGGCGTGGACACCACAATCGGCGAAGCAGTCGTCATGGGGGCGGAGACCAGGTCGGAGCGGCGTGGTGGAGATGGGGAAATCAGATCGACCGGTTGCGCTCCTTCGCCACCAGTAAATCCCTGGTCGGCCGTGCTTGGGGAGATCTTGGAGGCAATGGAAGAAGTGGCAGTCTTTTTAGCAGTCTTGAGGCGAGCTTTCTTGGCGGCGCGCTCGGCGTCCTTGGAGGTGCGAAGTGGAGCAGGTGGCCGTTTGCGGATGGCAGCAGCAGACGCAATAGGTGATATGACCACGTTGGCACGGGCAGGAATGCCGGTGTCAATGTCGTCGAGACCAATCGGCTCCCTGAAAGGAGAAAGAAGAGGTCAGTCAGTACAAGAGAAGACAGTGAGGTTCAAAGCATGAAGATAAGGCCATACCCGATTGTTCGCGGTGCGCCCGTGGGCATCCGACACCTCAACGGGGCGACGTTCAGAGGCGCTTTAGTAGTCGGCACCCGAGTGGCCGTTGCTCGAGGCTGTTTACCCTTGGGGGCAATCGGAACCGCCTTCACGGCCTTGCTGGAGGCAGCACCAGAAGAGGAGCTGGTTGCCGAGGAGCGCTTGGTCGGCACCTTCGGCGTCATGGCGTGAGGAGCTGCATCAGGATTGTCAACCTTTGAGACACTATCGTCATCACTCCATTCGGCCAGAAATTGCTCAAGGGAAGGGTCAGGCGTACCCCCTTGAGCCGTAGTTCGGGTATCGGTGTTCTTGGGGTCGGCAACTTCGACGTCGGCGTCAGCAGCAGGATCCTCGGATTCGGAGGACTCCCCAGAGGACTCACCATCGTCGGCATCGTCATCTTCGGACTCGGAGGAAGGAGCTTCACCATTGTACTCGAAGTCCGCGGGGTCATCTTCCTCGCGGTCGGGGGCGTACGTGCCGGCCACTTGGCCGTCTTCCATCAGGTTGGATTGAATGAAGTGCTGAGCAAGACGAAGAAAGTTGTCAGAGAAATTGAGTATGAGGCAAAAGCAATTGGAGAAAGGGACCAATCGGGACGTACCACGGGTGGTGTCTGTCGGCGGTGTAGGTACTCGAGGCCGAAGCAGAAAGGATCGGGCAAGGCGCTAGAGGTAATAGCCCTTACCCTGACGCAAAGGTCTTCGGGCTTCACTCGCCACGTGCAGAGCCGAGTGGGATCTCGGAGGCCCGACATGTCACACATGCGGTGCACTCGGTGCTGCAGAGGAAGCACTCGGGCTTGGAGCCAAGCGGCAACAAGATCAGTCGGAAGGAGTCCCTCTTGCTCCAGCTGAGCAACCCTGGCGACTTGAGCATCCACGTCAAGGTCTCCGACACCATACTTCAGCGACCACTGATCGGGCGACTTGACGTAAAAGAAGGAGGTCTGCCAGTTCTTGCATGACTGGACGATCTCGGGACTCTTGTACCTAGGTTTGCCGGCTGCGACAAGGCAACTGCCGCAGTCGGTCATGTCAGTCGGGTACATGGGCTCACCACCTTCCGTGGAAGACGGGACTACCGCTCTTGTCCGAGCGTTGTGAGCTTGGAGGTTGAAGAACCGCTTCCAAAGAGCAACGCTGGGGCGGCAGCCGAGATATCCCTCACACAGCATGACGAAGCCGGAGAGGATCATGATGAAGTTCGCCGCGAGGTGATGTGGTTGCAGGCGATGGAAATCGAGGAAGTGTCGGAAGAAGGTGCTGGCGGGGAGTCCGAATCCACGCTCAAAGTGAGCGAGGAAGACGACCCGCTCGCCAGCGCGCGCGGCGGGCACGATCTCGGCACCGGGAACACGCCACTCGACTTCGGCCGGCATCTTGCGGGCGCGAACCAGAGCCTGGATGGCATCAGCGGTGACCGTGGCGCCCTTCCAGCATCCGCGGCTGGCCTGAGAGGTATCTCGCCGGGGCGCCATGGAGCTTGCGGGCGGAAGGAGAAGAAGGCCGAGGAGCGCGAGACTAGTAGTGAAATACTACCGCGGTGGCGGAGAAGCTCGCAAGGGTATGGCCGGAGCGGAGCAGCAATGGCGCGCGAGAGCGAGAGGCGGAGGAGGAAGACGACGTATGAGAAGGAAGAGGCACATACCCTCCCCTCTGGCTTATAAGGGCGGCGGGGGAGGGAAGTGGGATCCAGTTGCGGCCGTGTGGTCTGGTGTGGCCTAGCCCACAGGAAGACCAACCGGCAAACCGGCGCAGGAAATCCCAGCGTGGGAGCCGAGGCGTGTGACGTGGGGGTCGATGCCTGCGGTTATGTCAAATCACACGTGGGTCATGGGCCCCGGTCCATTGACTGCACCCGGAGAAATCAGAGGTAACCATTGGAAGGTAATCGGCGAGGGATACCATTCTCAAAAAGTGAAGGAAGAAATCGGAGATGATTCAAAACAGATCGGATGAAATCTTGGCCAGCCGAGTGTGAGCTCCGAATCGATCGACGAATTCGGAATGACGCACTTGATGAGGCCATAGCATTCGGAAGATATTGGAGAAAGATTGAAAACTGCAAAGGCCCCGCAGTCAAATGACCGTGGGACCTTTACAGCTTTAGGGGCTACTGTCGGGGGATTGGTACCCGGGTAGGCTCACCCAAGCGAAAGCAACCTTTCAAGACACAAGGATGGACCGATTGGGCTGCAGCTGGGCCGAGCTGGGCAGGCGTACGGCCGATTGCTCCAAGGCAATCAGCCATACCGAATGCCAGCAGTCGGTCGAGGCGCAACCGGTCCACCCTTTTCATCATCAAGACAATTATCCGATTGGCCTGCAGCTGGGCCGAGGTGGGCATCATCATAGCCAATTGCCCTAAGCAATCGGCCTTGCCCGGAACCACCAGTCGGCCCAGGCGCAATCGGTACTACCTACTACCCCTGGGGAAGTTGACCCCGAGATCGGTCGCGGGTACAAGTACGAGGTCATAAATGCGCAATCCCGAGAGATCGGGGTGGCAGAGAAGCCAAGTCACATCGAAGATCTGGCAGAGATGAGGTGTCGACCTCTCCGCCGATTCCGCGGACAGGACGACAAGACCGCACCTCCTAGCTCCATTGTTCACCATCATGCCCTACGAGTCTACAGCACGGGCCGCCGCTCGTCGGGTCCGGATCACCCGGAGAGGAGAAGTCTGTGGGCCCCAGCCGATTATAGGATGACAGCTGGGCCCAATCGGCAGTGAAGTTACCGATTTACCCCGGGCTCATGCTATAAGAGCCCGGGGTACCCCTCCTGCGTGGGACACGATCCGCTCATTCGCCCCATTACTCACGAGTCACTCAGTTCATTCACTGCTTGTAGTTACTCCTCAGGGAACCAGGAGAGAGCCTTGCCCACGGCGGCGCTCACCTTCCCCTGAGTAGATAGAGAAGCAGTTATTGTAGCTCGGTTCCATTCATATATAAGAGAGAAGCAGGAGTAGGGGTGTTATCTCTCCGGAGAGCCCCGAACCTGGGTACATCGTGGTGTCCGTCACCGTATTTGTGCCCAACCCGATTCCGGCACCATCGACATCTTTCTTCCTCGCGTCTTCCCCTCACTTTAGCCATCCCCATGGCATCTGCCGTCACATATCGACGACAAATAGTTCGTCAGATTGTTGGGGGCATGTTGCCTATCATCTACTTTGGTGTTTATCATCTTTGCTACAACTTGTTGCTCTTAATGCTTGTCACTTTGGGCCCGAGTGCCATGTTTTCAGATCTGAACCACTTGTGTTTTCATGAGTATATTTATGTTCTTGATCCTATCTATGAGTTTTATGCACCTATTATGGTCCGGAACCGGCGATCCCAAAGGTGACAGCTTGGCACACCAAAGGGGATGGACTATAATTTGAGGATTTCATGTATCCATTGAGTGTTAATGCTTTGTTCCGGTGCTCTTTGACAGGAGCACCTTAATCTCCATAAGTTACTTTTGGCCCCGTTCGTAGCGGGATGGTAGGACAAAAGTTGTTGTGCAAGTTCTTATTGGGAGCACACACAACTACCTACGGGATACATGCCTAATGTTTGATATTTGCCTAGATGATCCTTGCTTTTCTGTGTGCCTTGCCCCGTGTTAAAATCTATTACATGTTCACTCTCATCCAAGCAGCACCCAACCATCCATCGCCCTAGCCTACAGTGTTTTAATCCTGCTGGTTACTAGTAGTTTACTTTTCGCTGTTTTACTTTCGTAGTTGCCATTACCACCATCATATCACCGTTGCTATTAATATTTTTTTGCAAGCAATTATATTTCAGGTGCGATTGAATTGACAACTCAACTGTTAAAGCTTATAAATATTCTTTGGCTCCCCTTGTGTCGAATCAATAAATTGGGTTATCTTACCCGCGAAGACTATCTCGATCCCCTACAGTTGAGGGTCATCAAGTACTGTTTTCTGGCGCCGTTGCCGGGGAGCATAGCTTTATTTACAAGTCTACTTGAAGTATACTGTCTGCCGCACTTTATCCACTATGGGTAAGAAAGGAGACCCCAAGGTTCCGATCTTACCATCCACTACAAGAAAAGGTAGTGTTCTGAGCACTAGTGCTTGATACGTCCCAAACGTATCGATAATTTCTACTTGCTCCATGCATGTTTTGTGTGATATTGCTATGATCTAGATACACTTTCATACACTTTTGATCATATTTGGACTAACCTATTAACTCAGTGCACCCCAGTGCCAGTTTCTGTTTTCTGCTGTTTTTCTATTTCAGTTTTCCCCCATATTAAAAGTGCTCCAAACATTCGGGAAAAATTGGATAAAAATCAGCGTGAAGAAACCTTCTGGAGTCCCGAAGGGGGACCAGGTGGGACCCACCAGGGGCCCAGGTGCCTAGCTGGCGCGACCTAGGGTTTGGCCGCGCCAGGGGGGCGCCTGGACCCCTGGCTGCCCCCCTTCGCCTATATATCTCCCATGACGTGAATCTTCCGAAGACAGAACCCCTTTTCGTGATCTCTCCTCTGTTCCGCCGTCGCCGCGCTTCCAAGATTGGGAGCACCAACAGACCTCTTCCCGGGAGCTTCCCCTCCACCATGGACGCTTCCCGGATGTGCCGTGAGTAGTTTCCTTTGGACCATGGGTCCGTGATCAGTAGCTATGTGATGTTCTCATCCCCTCTTTGTTCTTCTGGTTTAGACCTCGTGAGATGCCCTACATGATCGAGGCACATATGTAATCTTTCTGCTTTTACTATGCTGAGTTTGATGGGATCTGATGGATTATGAGATTATGTTCAGATTGTGATAGAGTAATATATTTGGTTCTTATCTTTTATATTTTTGTTCTTAAGTAATTCTTGCATGTTCTCCGTTGCTGTTTATTGCTTTGGCCAAGTAGTAGGTAGTAACTCCAAGAGGGAACGTTATGCTCGATTGTGGGTTCATGCCCCTTGATGACACGCTTGAGTGACAAAAACGTGAGTCTAGGGGATGTGCTGTTGCCACAAGGGGGAAAACAACGGTGCTTGTAACCGCGGTTGCAAAGATTGTTTACTTTATGCAAAGTTCTTTTTAATGCAGTTGTCTGTTGCTTTGGGTTTACACTTTGGGTCGGGCTCACAACTTAATACCAGCGAGCTGTTCTGGATAGATATCTCAAGGTGGATGATTAGTAGTAGATGCAGTTGGATTTTGGTCTACTTATTTTGGCGTACTGCCCATGCTTTTGAGCCTATTCCTTTCTTTGTAGCATAGTTAGCATTGCGGTGCGTTTATAATCCCGTCAATTGCCCATATGTAATTTGTTTACCTCGCATAGCAGTTTTATCGTCTTTTGGGAGAGATACATCACTAGTGAACATCACGGGACCCCGGTCCATATTCTCATCATTGTTTACACGCTTATTTACATTTCCGTATTTACTTTCAGTTGCTATCATCATTATCATTATTCCTTGTGTTTTGATCCTTTGTAAATAACAAGACTGGAGAGATTGACAACCTCTCTGAACTTCATTGGGAGCAAAGCTATTTGTGTTGTGTGCAGGTCCGCGTCAGTTGCGCCGCTGAAACCTACTTATCATCTCCGGAGTCCTACTGGAGACAAACCTCGGTATCTTCACCGAGGGAAATTTGCTGCTATCCTACATCTCACCTTCCACTTGGGTAACCAACGAAGGGCGAGAAACCATTATCATCATCTTGCACATCAAGCAAATTTCTGGCGCCGTTTCCGGGGGCTCCGAGTGATAAGATAGGGGAGTTTCCCACTACCTTTTACCTTTACTTTTTAGTCTTGTTAGTTTACCATTCAGTTTTTATCTTTTGTGTCCTATATCAAAAATCACATTTTTTTATTTATCTTGCTTTTAGTAGTCCTCCTTGTATAGATGAACATGTTAGGACTTGGTGCTTTGCGGGAATCGGAAGTTCTCGATTTCCGTCAAAGGGATGGAGAAAATATGAAGAAGGCATAGGAAAAAATTTCTGAAGCACACAAAAGAATTATGCCTTGGTACCTATAAAAATTGTGCTTAGGAATTTTTACCATGGTCATTTTAAGTGGTGTAAACACTCTCTTGATATTATAGCTGAAGGAGACTTTTTAGAGTGTGATGAAGCTAGAGCTATTGATATTTTGTATGGTCTATCTAGTTATTTTGTTTATGACCGTAGTATTGATACTGTTATATATAGAATTGCCACTATTGAAAAGAGGATGGATGCTCTAGACTTGAGGAAGGTAGAAGAACTTAAGTCCAACAAGAAAGAAATGTTGGAGATAGATGATGATTGGGAGCCCTTTGTTAGGATTAGCATCTCTAACCAAGACTTCCTTGATTTTTGTGATATTGGATCCATGGTTTCTACTATGCCAAAATTAGTTTATGATTCTTTGAAACTAGATATGGATAAATTGTCATCTTATCATGAACATGCTAATGGAGATATTTCAGAGGTCAAAGGAAAGGTAAAAGAAGTCCAAGTTGAATTCCTTCATAGGATTGCACCGATGGATTTCTTCATCATGGATCCAAACCAAAGTAACATCATGCTTGGACGGGACTTCCTCCGAGCTATGAAAGGCTCCATGGATATTGGTAATGGGCACATACGCTTACACGGTAAGGCGAAAGGTAAGTACCTCTTTCCTAGGAAGAAGAAGAATGAGCTTATTGAAAATCAATTCAAAGGTTTTTATGATTCCGACGATCTTGGAGACCTTTGATTCTTATTTTGCCTTATGCCTAGCTTAAAGGCGTAAAAGAAAGCGCTTGTTGGGAGGCAATCCAAGATGTTTTTACTTCTGTTTTTAGTGGTCTTGATGATTTTTACTACTGTAGCAACATCATTGTATCTTTATTTTCAAGCTTTGTGCCAAGTTATAGCCTCTTATGATAAGGGAAGCAAAAGTTGTGACATGCTTTCCAGAAAACAGATTCTGTCTTCGTGACGGAAAAAATTGGATCAAATCACCAGTTCATCGTATGTTCCGAGTTTTTTGATTTGAGTTGCAGAAGTGCCCAAAAAAAATTCTCTACTACCTGTTGTTCTGTTTTTCACAGATTCTGCCACATTTTGTCTCTCCTTACTTTTGCAAACCTTAAGCTTGCTTTTCTTTGCAAAAACCTTTTGGCAATCTTCAGAAACAGTAGCTCTTCAAGAATATCTTTATATCCAGCGGGAAAAAATTATTTTATTAAGGGTACTAACCTCTCTAATCAACTTAAGATGAGTTATGTATGAAGGGAGTTTTCAAGTGTGCGATGGAAGATGATGAAAGAAGATTCGGGAGTGTCAAGCACTCAAGCTTGGGGATGCCCCCATGCATCCCCAATAAATATTCAAGGAGACTCAAGCGTCTAAGCTTGGGGATGCCCCCGTGCATCCCCTTCTCCATCAACAATCATCAGTTCGTCCTTCGTCTCACTATATTTTTATCACTTCATGCGTTATGTGCTATGCTTGGAGTGTCTCGCTCTTAGGTTTTATTTTTTGTTTTCTTTAGCTTTGCTTGATGTTCATAACAAGTTAGACCCCATCTTACTTTGTGTGGGATAGAAACACGCTCCACTTTCAAAATCTAGAACACATCATAAGATTTTTCATGCTTATCTTTTTGCTGTTGTGTGTTCTTTATCTTTTCGTAGCTACTGCCATGTTTAGTTTTAGTATTAATTTGTCTTTAGAAAGAGCCTTGGATTTTTTTTAGTTTGTTGCTGGAACTCTCTTTAGTTTTCATGTTTATCTTGTTAAGAGAGTTGGTTGTTGCACTGAGTTGTGTCTTGTCTTGAAAGTAGGTAATTGAGGTTGCTATTTAATTTTTGTAGTAACTTGCAATAGTTTTGAGGTATTGATGTGAGTAATGTTTGAACTTTTGGTGTCAAGAGATCTAGCCTATTAGTGATAGGTGTCGTATTTTGGGCAATCCGTGTTTATTTTCAAAAACCTACAAAACTAGTTGAGAACTCTAGCTACTAGATGGACCACTAATCTTTGGAGGGATCGAATATTAGAGTACACTCACGTACCATGAGTCGAGGATGCGCAAGGATAACCAAACCCCCATACACTCCTCCTCGGGGTACTTGTCTCTTTGTGAACCTCCTTATTAGATTGAGAGTTACCGATAATAAGTGCATGAGTTCTTCGGACTAATGTAAGTATTGAAAGTTGAAACTTCCACCTCCTCATATTTGCTAGCCTTTCCCGTGCCGTGCATTGCCTCCTTCTCACTCCGAGAGTTGGCGTCCACCTTCGCCGGTACATCCAAACCATTGGCATGATACGCTCTGTCATCATAAACCTCCTTATATCTTGCCTCAAAAGAGCCAACATACCTACCTATCAAGGCATTTCCATAGGCTTTCCGAGATATATTTCCATGCAACATCCACCTCTTCGTGACTTGATCTTCATGTCGTACATGTTCCTGCTACACTAGCGGCGGCATACATTGCATACATCATGATAGCTACATCTTCTTTATGATTTGAGTACCTTGTAAAGTGTGAAAGATCTTCTATACCCTCTTGTAAATTAGAGTGTTGCCCTTAAGTGAGGAAAAGATCCCAAAGTGGACAAAATAAAAGATCCCAAAGAGGACAAATGAGAGTTAAATAGAAAGAGCCATTGAGGCCACCAAAAAATACAAAAAAGAGAAAAAAGAAAAAAAGAAAAAGAAAAATAGAGAAAGGGGCACTACTATCCTTTTGAAAGATCCACACTAGCACTCCCTCTTATCCTTGTACTCCATAGAGATGATCATTCATGCATATAGCTATGTGGGACCTTCACACTATAGAACTTGGCTTGCATATTCCAAGGATGAGCCTGTTGGGGTTCAGGGCAGAAAACACAAAATTTTCATAACCTACGATACCCAATCCCAAGACCTATGTTATGGCGATGTAAGTAACGGATGGAATAAGTCACATACCAGTATGTAGTCCGTTAAGCGGGAAACGTTCCCGCGTGAACGTGGTTGGTGTAGTCGTACCGGCAATCCTCGATGCCGCGCAGCTCCACGATGACTCCGATAGCCACCCGGTCCTTGAGACCGATGACGATATTACGTCCCCGTCGGAACGTTGTCGATGAAGACGCCGCGATACGGCCACGACGATGAAGTAGCACCACAAGTGTAGTGCCTCGCGGGATTATACACATACAGTATACCCGACGTCCCTCCGGGCTCTGAACCAGTAGAGCAGTGGAAAGAAGATGGATTCGGATCCCGATTCCAGCAGCACGACGGCATGCGTATGGCGGAGAATTCCTCAACCTAGTGCAGACTCCATACAAGGGGAGTCCACTCATACGTGGGAGAAAGGAGGAAGAGAGAATTTATTGGATGAATCAAAAGGGCACCCCTACCCCTCCTTATATAGGCTGAGGGGGGGGTGGGAACCTTCATCCCTCCCCGAGGTGGGACTAATCCCACCAAGGGGGGGTGGGTGCGCCGGCCAGGGGGGAGTGGGCCCCTCTCTTGGCGCAAGGCCCAATGGGGGAGGCTCCTCCTTCCCCTAATGGGCCCTATGAGGCCCATATGCCTTTTAATTCATTTTTAATTTTATTTAATTACATTTTAATATTTAATTCATATAATTAAATAACAAAACATTAATTAAACATTATTAAATAAATTTTGAACCTTTCAAAATACCCAGAACAACTTTCGGCCTTCACCGGAACAATTCCGGTGTTCTCTCCTATTTCTCCGGTGATCCCGAATCTATCCTTACTGCGTCGAATACCCTTAAGTGTAACACCCTACGGTCCGGGAAACAACAGACATGATCGAGACAATCTCATTGATCAATGACTAATCAATTGGACCTGGTTACAATCCTTGATAGCCCCTGCGCTTCCATTGAATGAACTTCAATCGCTGTTGGATCCGTTAACCGTGTGCCTGTTCCCTTTGTCCTATGGTACATTGCTTGTCCGAGGTTTGATCATCGGTATACAATATACCTAGTTCGTCCTCGTTCTCAAGAAACTAGTTTACTCGTTCCCGTGATATTACAACTCCGTGACCTAGTCACATGTTTGCGCAAACCTTATGATGCAATATCACCGAGTGGGCCCAGAGTACCTATCCGCCACTCGGATGGACAAATCCCGCTTTGATCTTTTTGCATACTCATCAACCATCTATTTCAGAATACCCAAAGTGCACCGTTATGGCCAGCATATTTCAGTCAGGCGGTGGGATACAAATCAAAGTCTCCTCATAGATGACAATTACGTATGATCATTATGGTCAAAGGATCTGTTCACTACGTTATAGTTATCGCAATGTCGAACTATGTGACTTGATCACATCGCAACACTTCTGGTGGGTGTATGTCCATCATATCATTATCCCAGTGATACGACTCCATTGCTAACAGACTTATTTGTCTCATGATCAGGAAACCTTGATCATCAATCGCCCAATGGACTAGTATACTAGAGTTAACTAGGGACCTGGTTGTTTGTATACCACGCCTGTATTAAGGTTTCCGCTTAATACAGTTATATCATAGTATAAAACGTATTATGAACTAATGGAATATGCTCAATGAAACATATTTTATTTGCCTCTAGGGCACATTCCCAACAGTCTCCCACTTGCACTAGAGTACAAATAATCTAGCTGCATTTTCTGTGGATCATAACTCCATATCATATATATGGTTATAGATCATGCTTGCTTGTGGAAAAGGTTGTATCAACGGTGTGAACCATTCAGATCCGTATGTCTTTTGCAAATCATTAATGTCACCTAGTTTGACATTCCTTCATTATCCAATATAATGATGAGGTATATTTCTTTGGTGGTGGAGTGAGACTGTGTTTGTTGCGTTTCATCAATGAAGTCTGTTGGATCACGCGGACCTTCACTTAGTCATGCACACTAAAAAAAACTCACTCAGTATGAAGTCGAACTTCTCCAGCCAAGTTAACTCCTGCTACTTCTAAAGCAGCCACATCAATGTAGATTTAATCCTTAGTGCATTGTATGCAACTTTGATGTCTAACCATGTTTCTTTCAACTTAGGCATTCATTAGTATGATATCTCAATTTTCTAGGTTAGTGTCAGAACTTGAACCAGCATAACATTTATGGTCAAGTCCATTATCCTTTACAAATTTGAGATGTATTCTCAGTTCTCTCTAGACACTAAAGGATAAACTTAACTCTTTGTTCAATGATTTACTCATAAATCATATCACAACATGTTCTTACTACTAAGAACTTGGGTCACATTACGTCGAGTACATAATTCTGGTTTTATACGAAAGAACCTATGACAAAGGCATAGAGGATCCAGCACATCCATTTCTTTCATTTAATTAACCATTATTCTTGTACTGAGATTAACTCGATACTTCTCTTGGATATACAAGTAAGAACAACTTCTTGACTTGTCCCATTCTGAACTCCTTCAGAATCTTATCTAGGAAAGTATTCCGACTCAATGTTTATCAAACACATTAATCTATCTTCATAGATTTCAATGCTTAATACATGTTCATCTTCATTTATGAAAGATTCAAATAATCATTAATACCAACTACACCATTCTTAATATGTTATCCATATATGAGAATGTTGTCACGCTCCCACTCAAAATATGTCTTGCACATATTAAGTTCAGGATAGAACTCACATAGCTCCCACTCAAATATGTCAGTTTCATATAAGGTAAGGATAACATTCACATAGCTCCCACTCAGATATGTCAGACACATATTAAGTTCAGGATAATAACCACATGGCTCCTACTCAAATATGTCGGTTACATATAAGACTAGGATAATACTCTCATAGCTCCCACTCAGTTTCATGCAAATGCATGTTTCCTCGATATTTTGGTTAAGTCCAAAATCCTTTGATCATTAATCAAATCGAGAATTCCTATCACGAGACACTAGAATCCATATGTCTTCAAAACCTTCTTGTTGTACCAGTTACAACACTTCTTCAAATGCAGGATTTGAGGAAGTCACGGTATTGATAACAATTTTGGATCAACTGTAGTGAATATCCCATTGACTCAAGCATTGCTACATGTTGTAGTCAACCTATTGAATTTGTTAGAGACATTCTTTGTGACAAATAAATCTTGATATCTTCTTTGATGTTTACATTTATTCCCTGTTGAAAGGATCGAGATAGACCTAGAGGGGGGGGGTGAATAGGTCTTATTACAAATTTTATCACTACTTAGCAATTTTTAGGCAATAGTGCGGAGAACAAAGGTGTGCCTAACAATTGCAAGGTCTATTTAGCAAAGACAAGATAAACAATAAGCACAATAAACAAAAGCAAGTGAGGGGCAAATAATACGGTAGCACAAGTAATAAGGGGAAAGAGTAGGGATAACCGAATGACGCGGAGACAACGATGTATCCCGATGTTCACTTCCTTGGAGGGAAGCTACTCACCGTTCGGAGAGAGTGGGTGAAACCACGAAGGCACACCAACGCCACGAAGGCTCACTCTATTCCCCTTGCGATATCACCACGAAGGCGATTCCCAACCACTACCGGTTGACCTTAAAGGTGGTCACCAAACCCTCACAAACTCAACGGGGGTAATCACAATGGTCGATTCCTCTCCGAATAACTCCTACCCGCCTAGGAGTCTCCAACCTCCAAGAGTAACAAGATCAATGGGAAATGCTCAAGACTTGCTCAAAACGCGATTTTCTTTGGTTGGAAGATGGGGAAGGGGCGGATCTATCACTGGGTGAAAGATCCGTCAAGAACTCTCAAGGAACTCTCCGGGATCTGAGATTTGGTGAGGGAGAGAGTGAGAGGGAGCACTTGTGTTCTTGGGTGTTTCTAAATGAAGTGGTCAACCCTCACAAGTGGGAGTGAGGGGGTATTTATAGCCCAAGGGACGAAATGGCCGTTGGGACATTAATGCTGTGTAAGTGTCGGACGTCCGTCAGGTATCGGACGTTCGAAGTGTTATATCTGCGTGCAGCAACCAACATTGTAAGAGAAAGATCAGTAGCACATCGGACGTCCGACAGAGTTCGGACGTCCGAGAGGTCGGACGTCCGAAACATGTCGGATGTCCAGCATTTTTGCATGCCTACTGACCTTTCCTACAATAAACAATATATGAGATGTCGGACTCCGATGTTTGTCGGACGTCCAAAACTTTGAAATGTCGGACGTCCGAAACTCGTCGGACGCCCCAAAGCAGTGATCACATTTTTACTTTTGAGCTCCAATATTGAGTCGAGATGTTTTTGTTTTAATTAGCTTTGAGCAAATCTTAAACACAAACCCACTGATCGCCTCTTAATAGTGCAGGGATCCCTATACTCAAGATAAACCGAAAAGCTTACGCTTTAACATGGATTGGATCCGTATCTTGAGCATATCGACATGATTAGATGGTCCTTGATCCACCAACACAACGCACCGAGGACTAAAACCTGAGATATACTTGGCAAACATGATTAGTCCTCTATATGTACATTGTCATCAACATCAAAATATAATTAAGGGCAAGATAGCACTTTCACCTATAACTCCGAAGTTATTGAGAATATCAAGTAACTTGTTTACTCGATACGATTCAAGTAATCTTAAATGTAACTCAATATAGGATTTCATGACTCATAGTCATATCTCGTACTTAGGTCCACAATCGCTTCTTCGTAGTTCGTAGGTATGTCTTGTTTCATTAACTCGACACGTGAATCATGAATATCATTTTTCACAAGGGGAAAATATGTATTCCTGAATCCTACTTTTCTCAGTAAAAGTTTCCATCGAAACATCATAATCATTATCATTAGTTTCTCCTCTAATTGTAGAGTTTTGCTTCTAGAACATATTCCGTTGCGCTAGTCTGACATTTGGAGGCAAGGTAAATTACCTTGGTTGAACTTTCACTTGCTTCCATTACCACATTTATCAAGAACAATTCTTGAGAAACACCAAACTCAGCAACACAAGTTTTTCTCCTTTGGTTCTAGTTATGGAAGATGCATCCATAGTTGACTCTAGATACAGTACAAAGATGATTTATCATATAAATCAGTCTTCCTAGAAACCACAACACACCATGACATATATATATAGTGTTGGTTTCCACGAACTCAGATGGTTCCCTATACCGAAGTGAGTGTTTGCATATTAAATTAATAACTCTAAACAATAATAACGTAACTCGGTAAGAGATAACTTAGACCATACACTATTCAATAGAGTATGATTACAATGTTCAGGCACATCAACAATATTGAAGTGTCTCAAGACATTGCAATTTGTGAAACAACTTTCACAAGTCTGTATGCCCAAGACTAACTCAAAACATTTGTCACTTTGATCAAATCGTAGAGACTTGTCTTTCTTGTTAATTTAATATCCATCTTCACTCTGAAATCCCTTTTTGATCATATCAAATCATTTCAGACTCATGTTTCATTAGTGAATACACATATTCATCTAAGTCCACATACGAAGCTCACGAAATAATGAAATTCACTACATGCTGATATACAATACATCACAATATATGATATTCAACAATCAGTACACACTCTGTTTTACCAGAACGCGAGGTTTTAGTCATCTCACCTAAATAGGCAGGGTTTGAATGTGTCAAGAGGTCAAGTATCCCAATACTTCATCAAACCATTCATGACTTAAACCGTAGTGTCAGTATTAAGTTTGGATAATTTCTTGGCATTAGAATATTTCTTATAAATGATCAAACTACTATCATCAATATAAGAATAACTCATTCATAATTTGACCATAAAAGATATCATTCATAAAAGGAGAACAACTGGCTTGTTTCTTACTAATATGAATAATTTTCTTCGCAAGATGCAAGACACACTAATAAAGTTCACATTCAAACGATCATAAATTTATTCATATATTAATCAATAGATAGATGTAGAGGGAGAGTGTTGTAGACCATCAACTATCTTGATTTCCGTCAGCACACATTGTCACCTCATCCCTTACAAGCCACTCTCAAGCAGTATGTTCAAGCATCCAATACTTAATCAACCACAATCAGTGTTTTGTGGGGAAAGACATTTATAACTCGTATATCAAATATACTTTCTCCGTCAATGACTATTCCTGCATTGGTTCTACTTTATGACAGGTGAACAATTATTCTTCATGACATGATCTAGACATGGTCTTTGTAGCTGGGAGGAAGCGGATGCCACTTCCCAGTTATCGCAAAATAACCAGTCATTCAGTAGTCCAAGTTGTACACAAGGTGTTCATGTATTGTATACAATTTGCAAGTGCCTTTCTTAGCAGGTTGTTCCTTCCACCATGGTTGAAAGAAACCCCGTCCATATACTCATATTCCATTACTCTGATTTGTGACTTAGTGCTTTCAAGTTCACCTAGCACGTCATACGTGTTGGTTAACATGCATTCACAATTCAGACTCATAGAATAAAGTATGGTGTATTGGACAGTCATTCATAAGTGACGTTGACTACGATACTCATCATCATCTTCCTTAATTACGGAGTTATCAGGTGTATGTCCTAGCAATTCGTAGTACGTTTAGAAGTCATTACTAATGAGTATGTCTCTAACGGTGTTGATACACATTAATGAAGTAAGACCCATCTACCTTAAGTTCTTCATAACGCTAAAGATCCATAGTTATAAACATTTTTGGGCATGACATTTTCTACAATGATATTTGCTAAGACATGAAGATTAAGTTCATAATATGTGGAGTTCAATTTCTTTAATTCTAAAACTCCCACTTAGTACAACATCTCTCAATTTACTAAGTGATTACACAATCCTCGAACACCATACCTCCCCCGATCGTCACGGCCATCAGTATGTTGGTTAAGGTAGGCCATCATGCCAATCACATCATCTATGAGAGATTATCCTATTTATGCTACCGTCGTTATATCTAGCATATTAGCAAAACAGGATGTAACAATAAATCATACAAACTATGATCCCCCTTTGCAAATTTAAGTTAAAAACGCCTTTCTACTTTATCTTTTGCAAGTTTTACGTGGATGCTAGGGGTTTCGAGAAAATAACCGTTTCTATCCTACGAAAACAAGCCACAACACCAATCCCGCACTTTTCTCTATTACACCCCTGTCGGGGCCCTCCATTGCAAACGTCTTTGCAAAGCTAATGTTAGAGAGACAGACACCCCAGCCACTTATATGGTACAAGCCATATGTCAAGCATGGAACCATTCTTGCGTGAACGCGTAAGGTCGGTCGGTGCCGCTTCATCAGGACATTGCCGCAATGCTAAACAAGTACACGTGAGAGGGTAACAATTGGAGAATTTATGCCCACATACTAGATGTGTTCTATCCGTACAATACATCTACGCATAGCCTCGCTCCGATACTACTGTTGGGGTTCGGGGCAGAAAACACAATTTTTTCATAACCTACGATACCCAATCCCAAGACCTATGCTATGGCGATGTAAGTAATGGATGGAATAGGTCACATACCAGTATGTAGTCTGTTAAGCAGGAAACGTTCCCGCGTGAATGTGGTTGGTGTAGTCGTACCGGTAATCCCCGATGTCGCGCAGCTCCACGATGACTCCGATAGCCACCCGGTCATTGAGACCGATGAAGGGATTACGTCCCCGTCGGAACGTTGTCGATGAAAACGCCACGATACGGTCACGACGATGAAGTAGCACCACAAGTGTAGTGGCTCGCGGGATTATACACATACAGTATACCCGACGTCCTTCCGGGATCCGAACCAGTAGAGCAACGGAAAGAAGATGGATTCGGATGCCGATTCCAGCAGCACGACGACGTGCGTATGGTGGAGAATTCCTCAACCTAGTGCAGACTCCATACAAGAGGAGTCCTCTCATACGAGGGAGAAAGGAGGAAGAGAGAATTTATTGGATGAATCAAAAGGGCACCCCTACCCCTCCTTAGATAGGCTGAGGGGGGGGGTGTGGGAACCTTCATCCCTCCCCGAGGTGGGACTAATCCCACCAAGGGGGGGGGGTGCGCCGGTGACGGGGATCCACCCCGGCAAATCCCATGGTCAGGGACCCTGGGTTAGTCATAGAGATGGCACAGGTTAGACGATACTCGTCGGCTAACAGGAGAAGCACCCCCTGCTCGATATTATTACGTGAGGGGGCGATTACAGTGCAGGCCAAGGCGAGTTCTCGCAAGGCTAGGATGAGTAGATGCGTATTGAGATGAGATAGACGTCTCCCTCCCAGCCTTTATATACTAGGCTAGGTCTCGGGGACTCCGTGCTAGTTTACCTAGGTAGTTTCCTAATCCTAGTCCTTCCTTGTACGCCAAGTGGCACCTTCCATGTTAGTCGCGAACTCCTACGTCGGTGCTTGGTTGGGCCAGTCGTGGGCTTGTCGCATCTTCCCAGTGGGCCTTCTGACTTCATACGCACCAGGTAGCCTCACACGTAGGAGTCGTGGGGTCACCCCCTCGTCAGTAGCCCCCGAGTGCCTAGGGGACTCGAAGAGTCACGCAGGGACTCGAATTCATCTGCGCTTTTATTGTTTGTAAGCGTGGTATCACCACGGGTCGCTGTCAGTTTTGAGCCATGACAATATCTGTTTCGAGGGATTGCTAAGCTGAAAGGGCCCAAGGATTCGACTGGTCGAGCCTTGGTGAATTGTACTAGTGACAAATACCGCAGTAGCCCAATCAAGCCCACGTCCCTCGACGTGAACTTGGAACACTGGTGTCAAGCAAAGTCATGCCGCTGCAGGTCTTATAGGATCAATTGATGCCAGTCTAAGCACATAGCCTGAGCGCGTCCGCTTGGCTCTTTCTATCATGCGAGCGCATGGAAAAGGTCAGGAGTGAAATCACTCTGTGGCAAGTCCCGGCCCGGCCGTTCTGCGTAGTGGGGTCTTACCTACACGGTAAGCTAGCGTGGCATCTGGGTACAGTGTGTCGTAGCCCAGGCATAGTTATTTTTTGTAGAGGCACGGAGCCTAATTTAGCGATGCACCCACTTGGAATAATCAATCAAGTGAGCTGTTTTAGTCGTCACTCGCGGAGTTGGCAGCGAACTCAGGCGAGGAAAATAAGATAGCCCCCACTCGGAATGTCGTCGAGTGCGCGTGTAAGTCATGTTTGTTGAATTGCTGAATCTCTTTTGCGAGTAATCACTCGAATTCTTTATTGTCTTCGGGGTGAGGGAGCGCCCGAGCTCTGAGAGTATGTTTTTCTGCTGGTGCGAGTGATCACTCGAGCACATTTTTCCTTCGGGGTGAGGTAGCACCCGGACTCAAATAAAGGTACTCCCGATGGGAGTAAGAATTTTGTGGAATCAGAAAATTTGGACGTATAGCTGGCTTTTGAAATCTTTTGGCCAACTGTTTTTATTTCAATCCGTCCTTCTTGAGATGTCGCGCTGTCATACTGTTGGATGACCTGTGATGATGTTTGATTTCTTGATCCGTCGCGTCTTCTGGACCGTCATAATGATGGTTTGGACGTCGTTCTGCCTGTTTCCCGTTGGGTTTCCAAGGCTTCGTCTGGGGAACCGGCGAGACTTGACGCGTCCTGTAAATAACGCTGACCGTGTGAAGGCATCTTTGTCTTGGAATTCGTAATGTCCGGCTTGGCGGTCTTTGACGCAATGATGACGCTGCCTGGGCTTCTGTGTGTTTTTCCTCGTTTGCCTTTGGATTGAGCTATAAATGATTCCTTTGGTTGCCCGTCCTTGGCGTCCGTTCTTCGCATCTTTCTCTTCTTTTTTTCTTCATATGGCACCCAAGCGTGGTAGAGGTGTGGCTGAGCGAAGTCGTGGCCGCGTGGTCGTGGTGGCCTCACTCCTCGTTCTTCACGAGGTGGACGTCATGGTTCCACGTTGTTGCTTTCTTCCTCTTCCTCCATGGAGGAGGGTTTTTGGCGCTATGACTTTCTTTTGCGTGTTCTTAGCCGGGATGCTGCCCGAATTCCTCTTCCCTTTTCGTTTGCCTCCATTGCTTCTAAGCGTAACTTGAAGGGTTTCTGGCTCCGTCTTCATGGGAGCTCTCGTTCTTCTTCTTGGGTGGAGATGGAATTTGATGCTTCGTCCTTGATCTTTCTTGGTTCTGGCTGGAGGAAGTTTTCTCATCGGCTGAATCTGCGCAGCAGGGACAGTCTTTGCTGTCGCATTGCCTGCGAACATACTGTTATTATCCCTGCGTTTGATGCTGATGGCAACCGTCTGGATCTGTACTGTGAGGAGACGAGCAATAGCGATTCTGAAGGATCGAGTGGTGGTTCGCCTGTTTCTCCCGTGTCTTCGTCTTCGGTTGATCCCTCGGGCGATGGTGTTTGCTCTTCTAGTTCTAAGGAAGAACTGGACGCCAATCCAATCGTCAAGCGACAGCGGCAGTAGGCGAGGCACCTTGTAGAACTGAAGGACGGCGAGCTTCTTCTTCGGCTGGGCTGCTACTTTGTCTGTGATGATGCCCGCCAGGCTGTGGCACGAAAGTGCCAATTATCTCAGCATGAGCACACATGTAGAAGTTTGAATGTAGCCCAGCTTGTTGTTCTGTAGATACTTCTGTAATGGCAAACTGTCGTTTCGATTTCTTTGTAATGAAACGCCTTCCACTCCTTTGTAATGAGAGTGCCTTCGACTACTTTGTAATGAGAGTGCCTTCGACTCCTTTGTAATGAGAGTGTCTTCGACTCCTTTGTAATGAGAGTGCCTTCGACTCCTTTGTAATGAGAGTGCCTTCGACTCCTTTCTAATGAGAGTGCCTTTGACTCCTTTGTAATGAGAGTGTCTTCGACTCCTTTGTAATGAGAGTGCCTTCGACTCCTTTGTAATGAGAGTGCCTTCGACTCCTTTGTAATGAGAGTGTCTTCTTGGGTGCGCGCCAGCGCTCTCGATGGGAGTAGCCCCCGAGGCTGCGCTTGATTTGCAGAATCGAGCGCAGGCTTTATGAATTTTTGCTTCACCGATTTGTGGTTGTCTTTGAATTTTTCCAAGTCTAGATCGGGTGCGCGTCAGCGCTCCCGATGGGAGTAGTCCCCGAGTCTTTAGGCGATCGCTTACGATCGGGTGAAGACTAAAGAATCGTGCGCTTTTGCAATTTTCTTTTGCCTGGGTCTTGTCTTTTGGCGAGAGTCGCGTTTTTAGCGAGGACGTTTTTCAGGGGAAATTTTGTGCTTGAGCCCCCGAGTCTTTTTAAGAAAAAGTCGCGTTTGCGCGGATAGCGTCTCTCGAGGGGAGTTCTAGGCTCGAGACCCCGAGTGCTTGTAAGTAAAAGTCGCGTTCGCAAAGATAGCGTCTCTCGGGGGGAGTTCTAGGCTCGAGCCCCCGAGTGCTTGTAAGTAAAAGTCGCGTTCGCGAAGATAGCGTCTCTCGGGGGGAGTTCTAGGTTCGAGCCCCCGAGTGCTTGTAAGTAAAATCCGCGTTCGCGAAGATAGTGTCTCTCGGGGGGAGTTCTAGGCTCGAGCCCCCGAGTGCTTTGTGAGTAAGTGTCGCGTTCGCGAAGATAGCGTCTCTCGGGGGGAGTTCTAGGCTCGAGCCCCCGAGTGCTTTGTAAGTAGAATGCTTTTGGCAACATTATTTTTATTCCTTTGAATTTTACACGTGCTGCCAATCGGTGCTGCTGCCGATGTTTCTGATGATGCCTGTAGGACTATGGGTAGAACAGGCATAGGTTCGCTACGTTCCATGGGTTTCCCACGTCCTCGTTGGTCTTCGGATTCTTCAATCTGTATGCTCCTCCTCCTATGACTTCCGAGATGATGAACGGCCGTTCCCATTGAGGGGCAAGTTTGTGCACTTTTTCCTGTATTAGTCGTAGCACGAGATCTCCTTCATTGAATGATCTGGTCCGTAGGCGACTGCTTTGATAGGTGCGCAGCTTGTCCTGGTATCCTTTAGATTTTTTGAGGGTTGTGTCTCGTGCTTCGTCTGCTATGTCTTTGTCATTCTGCAACGCTTCCTCTGCCTCTTCCTCTTCGTACCCTGAGATTCTGGGTGTTCCGAATTTTAGGTCGTGCAGTAGCACTGCTTCCGCCCCGTATACCAAGAAGAAAGGCGTATACTGGGTTGAGCTGTTTGGGGTGGTGCATAGGCTCCATAGGACTGCTGGGAGCTCCTCTATCCAGTTGCCTGCGGCCTGTTCGAGTGGTGCTAGGAGTCGCTTCTTTATTCCTCCGCATACTAAGCCGTTTGCTTTTTCCACTTGGCCATTAGACTGCGGGTGTGTGACTGATGCGTAGTTGATTTTGATGCCCAACTCTTGACAGAATTTCTGGAACTCTGCTGCCGTGAAGTTGGTACCATTGTCTGTGATGATGTTGTGCGGTACTCCGAATCTGAAGATGATTGATTTGATGAAGTTGACTGCCGTGAGGGCTCTTGAGATGGTGATTGGTACTGCTTCGATCCATTTGGTGAACTTGTCGACTGCGACCAGTAGGTGTGTTCTTCCTCCTTTTGAGGATTTCTTGAGTGGGCCTACCATGTTGAGTCCCCACGTGGCAAATGGCCACGATAACGGGATGGTTTTGAGTTCCGATGCTGGGGGCGTGTGGCCTGCTGGCGAACTTTTGGCACGCGATGCAACGCCGTACAATATCCTCTGCATTTCTCATGGCGGTTGGCCAATAGAATCCTGCTCGAAAGGCTTTTGCCACGAGTGCTCAACTGCTGGCATGGTGCCCGTAGGTGCCTTCGTGAATCTCGAGTAGTAGGGCTTTGCTGTCTTCTTCATCTATACACTTTTGGAGGACCTGGGAGATGCTGCGTTTGTAGAGCTTCCTGTTGATTACTGTGAATGCTTTGGATCGTCGAATGATGCGTCGGGCTTCTGCAACGTCTTGTGGTAGGGTGCCTTCGATTAGGAACCGTAGAAAAGGTCTTGCCCATGCCGGGTCGTCGAGTGCCGCTGGTGCTTCGACTTCGATTGCTTGGCTGTTTGTGGCGTCAGTTGCGCTCGTTGCTGCCACCTGCGCTGTCTCATTTGTGTCGTCTTCTTCTGCGACTGCTTTGGGCTCTGCTGGCTTTACTTTTATTGATCTCTGATTGATGCTCTCGAGGAAAATGCCTGGTGGTATTGGTCCTCGAGTCGATCCGATGTTCGCGAGTTCGTCGGCTTCTGTGTTATTTGCTCTCGGGATGTGGTTGAGTTCACACCCGTCGAAACCTCCCTCTAGAGCGTTGTAGAGCTTCTGGTAAGCTGCCATGTTTTCTGCGACTTCATTACAGTCTCTCATCACCTGTTGGACGACGAGGTTGGAGTTGCCATAGATTGCTAGGCGAGTGGCGCCGCAAGTTTTTGCCATGCGCATGCCGTGGAGTAACGCCTCGTATTCTGCTTCATTGCTGGAGGCCTTGCTGAAGTTGATCTGGAGGATGTATTTGAGCTTCGTTCCTTTGGGGGAGACTAGGACGACGCCTGCTCCGGCTCCTTGCTGTCTTTTGGATCCGTCGAAGTACATCGTCCATGAGTTGGACAATTCTAGGGGCCCTGGTGTTTGGACTTCTGCCCACTCGACCAGGAAGTCTGGGAGTACTTGGGCTTTGATTGCTGTTGGGTGTTTGAACTGTAGGTCTCGCGGGCTGAGCTCCATGTTCCACTCGGCGAATCGACCGGTCGCGCTGGGATTGTTGAGGATGTCCGTGCATGGTGCACTGCTCACGATTGTGATGGAGTGTTTGTCGAAGTAGTGTGATACTTTCCTGGAGGTCATGATGATGGCGAGCAGGAGCTTCTGGTAATGCGGGTACCGCTGCTGTGGCTTCGTGAGTAGCGTGCTTAGGTAATAAATTGGTCTTTGGATGCTCTAGATTTTTCCTTCTTCTGTGCGCTCGACGACAAGTACTATGCTCACGACGCTGCGGCGTGCTGCTATGTAGAGGTACAACTTTTCCCTTTCTTTAGGCACCGCCAAGATTGGTGGGGTAGAGAGGGTCTTCTTCAAGTCAGTGAATGCATTGCTGGCTTCCTCGGTCCACTCGATTTTTTCTCCTTTCCTCAGCAGTTTGTAGAAAGGTAGGGTTCTTTCGCCTAGCCTGCTGATGAAGCGGCTCAATGCTGCGAGCTTTCCTGCGAGCTGCTGTATTCCTCTGATGTTGGTTGGCCTTTGCATTTTTGCGATTGCTTGAACCTTTTCAGGGTTTGCTTCGATTCCTCGGGTAGAGACCATGTACCCGAGTAACTTTCCGGCTGGGATGCCGAACACGCATTTTTTGGGGTTCAGCTTGATCATGTACTTGTTGAGGGCAACGAATGTCTCGCGGAGGTCGTCGAGTAGTGTGTTTGCGCTGTAGGTTTTTATGACGATGTCGTCTACATAGACCTGGACGTTCCTTCTGATCTGGTCTCTCAAGCATGCTTGCATCATCCGGTGGTACGTGGCTCCCGCGTTTTTAGGCCAAAATGCATTGTTTGGTAGCAGAATACTCCATAGGGGGTGATGAATGAGGTGTGCTCTTCGTCTTCTTCCTTCATCCTGATCTGATTGTATCCTGAGTATGCGTCGAGGAAGGAGAGGAGGTCGCATCCTGCTGTGGAGTCGATTATTTGATCGATTCTTGGCAGGGGGAAGTGGTCTTTTGGGCAGTGCTTGTTGATGGGCCCGTAGTCGACGCACATCCTCAGTACCTCGGTGTCCTTTTTAGGGACTAGGACTAGGTTTGCTATCCATGTTGCTTTCTTTGTCTCTCTGATGAACTGTGCGTCGAGTAGTCGATTGACTTCTTCTCCGATTGCTCTGCGTTTGGGCTCTGAAAACCGTCGCAGTGTCTGTTTTACTGGCTTCGTGTTTGGCTTGATGTGAAGGGCGTGTTCCGCGAATTCTCGTGGTATCCCGGGCATGTCGGCTGGGCACCAGGTGAAATTTTTCCACTCTTCGCGAAGGAAGGTTATGAGGGCGGTTGCCTGCTCTTCTGGAAGGTGGGCATATACGCGGACCGTCTTCTCTGGGTCTGTCGGGTGTACTTGGTGTGTGGTCGTGTCTCTGTCGACGCTGAAGTCGCGACCGAATTCCTTTGTCTCGCTTCTGTTTGCTAGTGGAAATATGCTTTTGTCCGTCACCATGGCTATTTCTTTGAGCTGTTGTTGGGCTCCGAATGTGTCGGAGACTTTGTAGAAGTCGCGGTCGCACTGGTCCGATTTGACTAAGCTTCCCTTGACTGTGATGATTCCTGCAGGTCCTGGCATCTTGAGCTTGAGATATGCATAGTGTGGAACCGCCATGAACTGTGCGAACGCCGGTCGCCCGAGTATGGCGTGATACTGCGCTTGCCAGTCGAGTACTTCGAACTCGAGTGCCTGCTTTGCGAAGTTGCGCTTGCTGCCAAAGATCACATCAAGCTGTATTGCTCCGATGGAGGTTGCTGCTTCGCCCGGGACTACGCCGTATAGTGTGGTTCCTCACTTCTTCCACACTGATCTTGGGATGAACATCTTGCGTAGAGTGCTGGCGAAGATTATGTTTAGACTGCTTCCTCCGTCCATGAAGATTCTCTCCATGTCGTATCCTCCGATCTGCGCTTCGAGGACCAGGGGTGCAAGCCCAGGCCTCGGGACTGCGGGAGGATGGTCACTTTGTGAGAAGGTGATGCTGGTCTCGGAGCCGCTCAGTTGGTAGATTTCAGTTGCCTTTAGGTCTTCGGCTGCTTCGGCCTGCAAGGTTTAGGCATCTTGCTTTGCTTTCAAGGGTCTTCCTTCTTGGATCATGCAGATTCGTCCCTGGTGAAAGGATCGAGATAGACCTAGAAGGGGGGGGGGTGAATAGGTCTTATTACAAATTTTATCACTACTTAGCAATTTTTAGGCAATAGTGCGGAGAACAAAGGTGTTCCTAACAATTGCAAGGTCTATTTAGCAAAGACAAGATAAACAATAAGCACAATAAACAAAAGCAATTGAGGGGCAAATAATACGGTAGCACAAGTAATAAGGGGAAAGAGTAGGGATAACCGAATGACGCGGAGACAACGATGTATCCCGATGTTCACTTCCTTGGAGAGAAGCTACTCACCGTTCGGACAGAGTGGGTGAAACCACGAAGGCACACCAACGCCACGAAGGCTCAATCTATTCCCCTTGAGATATCACCACGAAGGCGATTCCCAACCACTACCGGTTGACCTTAAAGGTGGTCACCAAACCCTCACAAACTCAACGGGGGTAATCACAATGGTCGATTCCTCTCCGAAGAACTCCTTACCTCCTAGGAGTCTCCAACCTCTAAGAGTAACAAGATCAATGGGAAATGCTCAAGACTTGCTCAAAACGCGATTTGCTTTGGTTGGAAGATGGGGAAGGGGCGGATCTATCACTGGGTGAAAGATCCGTCAAGAACTCTCAAGGAACTCTCCGGGATCTGAGATTTGGTGAGGGAGAGAGTGAGAGGGAGCACTTGTGTTCTTGGGTGTTTCTAAATGAAGTGGTCAACCCTCACAAGTGGGAGTGAGGGGGTATTTATAGCCTAAGGGACGAAATGGCCATTGGGACATTAATGATGTGTAAGTGTCGGACGTCCGTCAGGTATCGGACGTCCGAAAGTTCACATGTCGGACGTCCGAGCCAGGTCGGACGTCCGAACTGTTATATCTGCGTGCAGGAACCAACATTGTAAGAGAAAGATCAGTAGCACATCGGACGTCCGACAGAGTTCGGACGTTCGAAACATGTCGGATGTCCGGCATTTTCGCATGCCTACTGACCTTTCCTACGATAAACAATATATGAGATTTCGGACGTCCGATGTCTGTCGGACGTCCGAAACTTTGAAATGTCGGACATCCGAAACTCGTCGGACGCCCCAAAGCAGTGATCATATTTTTTACTTTTGAGCTCCAATATTGAGTCGAGATGGTTTTGTTTTAATTAGCTTTGAGCAAATCTTAAACACAAACCCACTGATCCCCTCTTAATAGTGCGGGGATCCCTATACTCAAGATAAACCGAAAAGCTTACGCTTTAACATGGATTGGATCCGTATCTTGAGCATATCGACATGATTAGATGGTCCTTGATCCACCAACACAACGCACCGAGGACTAAAACCTGAGATATTCTTGACAAACATGATTAGTCCTCTATATGTACATTGTCATCAACATCAAAATATAATTAAGGGCAAGATAGCACTTTCAATCTCCCCCTTTTTGGTAGTTGATGACAACATACATATAGCTCCCAAAATTATTCAAAAATTTGCTTTTGGTGGGAGCAAGTTTTACAATGAACTCCCCCTTAATGTGTGCATATAAGATTCTTTACTTTTACACAAGATGCACACATATGGGGCGAGTCACAATACATGATATCAAGGCAAGCAATCATTGATTATGGAGATGACATATTAGATTGCACCAAAACATAATAGACCCATAATGCCAAAAGCCAGCCAAACGCAAGAGCAACACCATGCATAACACAAAGTACACAATGCAAAACACAGAGTACACATAACGATCACACACAAAGGTCTTAACACACCAGATCCCATACAACGACATAATCAAGTCTCGAACACCTAGACACCATAAGTAAAACACATATGACTCTCCCCCTTTGGCATCAAGGACCAAAAAGGGGCACACGCGCTGACGAAACTAGTGAGTCCCACTGCCACTGGCACCAGGGTCTCTAGGGAAGAAATCCGCCCACTCCGGTCACGTAGGGAAGTCGAAGCCAAGATCAGCGGGAGGAGCATCGGGAAGGCGCTCATCATCACTGACGTTGGCCTCTCCATGTGCATGCAGACGAGCCTTCAGGGAGTTCTTGGACTGGATGAGACGCGAGACCACCGTGTGGTTGGAGTGGCAGTTGAAAGAAATAGCGTGCATCATAGCCGCTTGGGCCTTACCCAAAAACCGAGCCATACGACGCATAGGAGCCTGCTCCACAGACTGACGCTCAAGGTTGCCACGAACCGTGGTGTGTATCGGAACAGGGCACGTCAGACCAACCTCAGGAGCATCAAAGTACATGTGCTCTGGAATGTACCAAACAGCGTGGGGCTGAGTGATCTCCAATGGGGAGGAGACGACGTACTGAATGAGTGCCATGATGAAGGTGCATGGGGATATTGGCGACGCTACTGAAGACTCGCCATCCGAATCTCGTGCCAAAGATAGGGGGCCACATCAAGGCGCTTGAGAGGAGTGTCATGGATATGGCACATCAGTGTGATAGCAGATCTGCTGCAATGAGTCTTGTCACCAGACTTGGGATATAGAGTCCGGAGGACGCACTGGTAGAGGAACCTATAGGGCTGCTTCCAAATGGATATGTCACTTGCCTTCCTGTAGCTGTCATCACCACGAATCCCAGACTTAACAAAACACAGACAGTCATTGATTCCCTTGGGCTTCTCCTTGGTAGAGGCATGGATCCGGACACCAGAGGACCGAATGTTCAGAGCTCGCTGAAACTGAGCAAACGTGGTTGTGCACTGCTGCTCACCAGTCATCCATGATATCTCCCGGTGATTGGTGTGGAAGTAGCATGTGGCATAGAACTGGAGGATCGCAGAAGTGTTCCAGTCACGCCGAAAGCTGAAGACTGGACCGATCCCCACAGAATCAATAATATCCATCACACCGGGAAACTTGTCCGGATTTTCCTAGATGAAGTCAAGAGGGATGCAGGCATGAGAGTTTGCAAGTTCCTGACGAACTGCAACTGACGTGAAGATATCGGCCTGCACATTGGTCCGGAACCTGCTGTCCAGACAATCCGTAGGAGCCTCAAACTAATTAACACGGCGAAGCTTGCGGTAGGCATCCAAAGAAATCTTCGAGTAATCTGCCATCATACGTCCAGTAGCAACCACCGGCTCAGATGAGATATGTATCGGTATAGGAGGAGCATCAGCAGGATCCACATCATCACGAGCACCAGACGCCGATGAGGAGCCCTTAGGCGGGCGACACACCCCAAGTTTGGAGAGGCGAGTCACCACTGGGGGATCATCTTCTTCAACCACAATCTCCTCTTCATCCTCAAATTCAGAGGCATAGGTGCTATCCTCCGTACTAGGAGTGTGCTCACCGTTCGAGGAGGGTTCCGTGTACGTCGGTTGCTTCATGCGGCAATGAAGACGGAGCGGTTCATCACCGGAACCACCTAGCCATACGTGAGGAATATGAGCACAAAACTCTAACCAACAAATGGAGACACACGAAGGAGGAAAAGATATGTATGAGCATACCACGGGAACCGGAGGCCTCACGATTCTTGCGACCGCAAGTTTTCGTCCTCACCATTGCGAATCCCTAGAGTAAGGAGATGCAAGAATGAGGCAAGAAACCGGGCAACAATGGCAAAACCAATCGGATGAACGGATAGATCGGGAAGAGAAGTGCCGCGGGGGAGGATATCCGGAGGAGAGGAGCACCGGGAGGCCGGGGCGGCCGGCGGCGGTGTCAGGCGACGGCGGTGCACGGTGGGATCCAGTGAGGAACGACCGAGGGGAAGGAAAACTGCCCCCCTCGGCCCGACGCCCAGTATATATAGTGCAGCCAACTTCGGACGTCCGATGCGTTTCGGACGTGCGACGTGTCGGACGTCCGAAACCCAACGGATATCCGAAGGTGGATGACTCTGCGCAGGCTGGACAGGCTGGGCTCTCAGGGGTGGGAAACAAGGAAATCACCATGTTTGAGTGTGTAGTGCTTTGACACCGCGAAGATGTACCTTGGGTTCAAAGACACTTACTCCATCGATAACCGCTACACATGGATTCACCGTGGTGAGCACACGGATTGTTGATGTGGGGATCCATTTATGCATCACGTAGAAGGAGAGAACTCATTGATTGAGTGTCTCCCCCTACATATATGCCTACATCTAGACATGATAGTTGCTATGTGCATGAATGAGAGCAAGATACCCCTAGGCCGAGAAGCTATAACGTTCCAAGATACCATGTTCACCCCTTAGTTGGCAAAACCTTGCTTCATCCAATGGTTTTGTGAAAATATCGGCAAGTTGCTTGTCGGTGCCCACATGTGCAAGAACAATATCACCCTTTTGAATGTGATCCCGTATGAAGTGATGACGAATGTCAATATGCTTGGTGCGAGGATGTTGACACGGGTTGTTGGCAATCTTGATAGCACTTTCATTGTCACATAAGATGGGTACCTTCTTGTAGGTGAGGCCATAATCCTTCAAGGTTTGCCTCATCCATAGGACTTGAGTAGCACAACTTGCTGCGGCCACATACTCGGCTTCAGCGGTGGAAAGGGAGACACAATTTTGTTTCTTGGAATGCCAAATTACCAATGAGCGACCAAGAAATTGGCATGAACCAGATGTTGACTTCCGATCCACCTTATCTCCGGCCCAATCCGCATCGGTGTACCCCAAGAGATCAAACTTGGCTTCCTTGGGGTACCAAAGGCCCAACAAAGGAGTATGAACAAGGTATCTAAGAATGCGCTTAACCGCCAAATGATGACTCTCCATGGGAGAGGCTTGATATCTTGCACACATTCCTACGCTAAGCATAATATCCGGTCTAGATGCCCAAAAGTAAAGCAATGACCCAATCATAGAATGATAAAGAGTAGCATCAAATGGAATACCGGAAAGTTCTTGATCTAGATATCCCTTGGTTGGCATGGGTGTCCTGCATGGCTTGGCATCCTTCATACCAAACTTCACGAGCATGTCTTGAATGTACTTTGTTTGAGAGATGAAGGTTCCTTCGGCAAATTTCTCGATTTGAAATCCAAGGAAATACTTCAAGATCCCCATCATGGACATCTCAAAGTTCTTGGTCATAGTTTCCGAGAACCACTTGCACAAAGATGGATTAGGAGAACCAAATATGATGTCATCTACATAGATTTTGCATATGAGCAATTCACCATTGGTTCTCTTGGTAAAAAGAGTGGCATCAATGACACCCCTCGATTAAAAACTTCCTAAGATGGTCATACCAAGCCCTAGGGGCTTGCTTAAGACCATATAATGCCTTATGAAGTTTGTACATGTGGTCCTTGTGATGAGGGTCACAAAATCCGGGTGGTTGTGCTACATATACATCCTCTTGTAGAGGACCATTAAGGAAAGCACTTTTTACATCCATTTGAAATAATGGAAATCCATTGAATGCGGCATAAGCAAGAAACATGCGTATAGATTCAAGGCGAGCAATGGGAGCAAAGGTCTCATCAAAATCCAAGCCTTCAACTTGGGAGTACCCTTGAGCCACTATCCTTGCCTTGTTTCGAATGATATTACCATATTCATCTTGCTTGTTTTTGAAGATCCACTTGGTTCCAATGATGTTATGATCATGACCGGAAGGCCTCTCCACGAGAGACCAAACTTCATTCCGGGTGAATCTAGTGAGCTCATCTTGCATTGCAATGAGCCAATCCGCATCCTCAAGTGCTTGTTCAACCCTAAGTGGTTCAATGCAAGCCACAAACGAGAAGTGAGCGCAAAAGTTCATAAGTTGACGACGAGTAACTATACCTTGCCCCAATCCCGTGAGGATCTTGTCAACATAAACACATCTAGCCACCAATGGAATGATGGAAGTTGGAGTTTCAATAGGCTCTACCCATTCGGGCTCATGGGCAACATTTGGTTCATCATCAAGGGCGGAGCCATCATCAATTTCATCATTTTCTCCAAAGCAAATGCGGTCAAGTCGATCACGTGGATCAACCGCAACCTCAACTTGTGGTTGAGAAACAACATCAGATTGTGGAGGGTCTTGTTCTTGTTCTTGTATAGTGGGATCATCATGAGCAATCGGATCTTGAGTGGTAGGAGGAGGTGCTTGTTGTGGTGGAACACTTGGCCCATCACACACCTCATCATCTCTAGGGACTTGAGCAATGGGCACAAGATCTCCAATTCCCATAGCCAAGATGTCTTGAGAAGAATCATCATTATTTCCTACATCACTTAGATCAACTTGCTCCCCATGGGAGCCATTAAATTCATCAAACTCCACGTCACAAGTTTCCACAACACATCCGGTGGATTTGTTGTAGACCCTATAGGCGTGAGAATTTGAAGCATACCCAACAAATATACCCTCAATTGTTTTGTATTGAAACTTAGCTAACCGGTCTTTCTTATTGAGAAAGAAACACTTACAACCGAATACTCAGAAGTATTTGACGTTTGGCTTGTGACCGGTTAGAAGCTCATAGGGGGTCTTCATCAAAATCTTGCGAAGAAAGAGCCGGTTAGATGCATGACATGCCGTGTTGATGGCTTCGGCCCAAAAGCTATATGGTGACTTGTACTCATCCAACATGGACCGGGCCATCTCCACAAGAGTACGGTTCTTCCTCTCGGCTACACCATTTTGTTGAGGGGTGTAAGGTGCGGAATATTGATGTTCTATCCCCTTATCACTCAAGAATTCTTCCAAGGTTTAGTTCTTGAATTCGGAGCCATTATCACTTCGTATTGCCAAGATAGCCATGTTGTATTTCCTTTGTGCTTGCTTGGAAAAATCAATGAATGTGGCCTTCGTCTCGTCCTTGGACTTGAGAAAGAACACCCATGTGTATCTTGAATAATCATCAACAATGACGAGACCATATTTCTTCCCATGATGGAGGACCAAAGAGATCCACATGAAGGAGCTCCAAAGGCCTCGACGTTGACACAATATTCTTGGGGGTATGCTTTGCTTGATGTTGCTTCCCGGCTATGCATGCACTACACACACGATCTTTATCAAAAGACACTTTTGTTAGTCCAATGATGTGTTCACCCTTTAGGAGATCTTTTAGATTTCTCATACCGACATGGGCTAGCCGGCGATGCCATAGCCACCCCTTGTCGGCCTTGGCCATTAGACAAGTTGCATGGCAAGTACTCTCTTTTGAGAAATCAACCGTATAAAGGTTGCCATCCAACTCTCCAACAAAGGCCACTTTGAGAGTATCTCTCCTAAAGACTTTCACACTTGTTAGACCAAATAGTGTATCATAACCAACGGAAGCTAGTTGATGAACGGAAAGCAAATTTTATTGAAGGGATTGGACAAGCATGACATTTGCAAGAGACATGTCATTAGTAATAGCCACTTTGCCCAACCCAAGTACATTTCCCTTGGAACCACCACCAAAGACAATGCTCATGTATGGTTGAATTGCATCCATGAAGTCCTTGAGCAAACAGCTTTATCCGGTCATATGATTGGGCATCCACTGTCAATCACCCATTTGACTCCACCGGAGATAGCATCCTACACATGGATTTAAGCTTTGGTTAGAGGTGCCCATTTTGCAATGGGACCTCTAAGGTTAGTAACAAGGGTCCTTGGAACCCAAATGGTATAGAAACGAAAAGCATTACGGGGCCCAATGATTTTTTCAAACACCTCTCCATTATTTGCCTTACGGAGCACATAGGATGGAGGCATTTTCTCCTTCTTCTTGTTAGGAGTGGGCTTGCCCCTAATGGCCTTCCCATTCCCAACACCAACCTTTTCAACAATTTTCTTACCTTTGTCCTTGTGCCCTTCACAAACAAAGATCACCTTTTGGGGAGTTGATTCCTCGCTAAGGGTGACATCCTTTGTCACACTCGTACTTGGATCAAATCCAAGTCCTTCCTTAGCAAAGGATTCCTTGTGATGACTTAATACATCATTTAGGTTTTTCTCGCCTTGGGCACAAATCAAGAGGCCCTTCTTTAGTTGAGCATGAAGAGCTATGTTCTCCTCAATGAGTGATGCTTGATCAATGGTAGAGTTAGTAGCACAAGCATCAATATGCACAATAGTTGGAGGAGACATCTTTGTAAGTGTTTTTATATGAGCAAGTTTGTGGGCCTCGAGATTTTTCTTAAGAGTGGCGAGTTCCTCATCTTTTGTCTTGAGGGACAAGGTGAGTACCTCAACATCCTTAGAAAGGGAGGTGTTTAGCTCCACAAGTTTGCTCATATCATTAGCAAGCTCTTTACATATTTCATTAGACTTTTTCAAGGAGGCAACATGCTTGTCATTTAAGTCGTTTGATGCGTGAACAACTTTGCATAAGTTGTCATTTCGAGCTTCCTCAAATTCAATTTTTCGCTCAAGGAGAGTATACTTCTCCTTTTCCTCGGTGAGGAGGATTTCAAGATATTTAATGGTTGTGGAGTGCTTAACCACCACATCCATAAGTAATTGAAACATTTTGAGCTTGTTACCTTTGAGAGAGCTCATCATTTTGTTCACTTTGGCAAACAACAAATCTTCACAGATAGCATGTGCATCATCACTTTCCGCATCATGAAATTCATCATGAGGTTCGGAAGAGAGCATGAAGGACTCATCAATATGAGTTACCTTGATCTTATCCGAGGAGGGAGTTTCATCGTCAACAACCTTGGCCATGAGACACTTGTGTGCATTGCCGGTGTAGTCACTCATGTAGTTGTAGTTTACAACTTCACCTTCCTTGTTGAGGAGCTTCAAGGTTTTTTGTGTATCTTGAGAAACTCCGGCCACACCACCAACATCCTCGGGATCGGACCCTTCAAGTGCCAACAATGCTTTCTTCTTGAACATTTTGTTGAGAGGGTTTGGGAGCTTCTTGGCAACATCCTTCCGAGGAAATCGAGGTTTGTCCTCTCTTTTCTCATATGGACACTCCTCCGCAAAATGTCTCGGTCTCTCACAGTTGTAGCAGTTTCTTGTCTTCTTCTTTTGGAATCTTCCCTTGAAGTCCCCTTTGGTGAACTTCTTCACAAAGAGAGAAATATCGTCGTATGAGGGAGTATCATCGGATTTATCATCATCTTCATACTCATCTTCTTCCTCATCATCATCAAACTCCTCGAGCCTAGCCTTGTGAGCAAGGTTTGAGGACGGACCACCATATGTGGCAAGAAGCCTCTTGGACTCCTTTAGGTGCTCTTCATATTGCAAGAAGGTGGCAATCACATCATCCGGTGTCATCTTGAAGAAGTCAGGCATACGCCTCAATTCCCACACCATTTGATGAGAATATACCATGAGAGCATTCAACATTTTGTCCACAAGGTAACGGTTGGTGATTTGGTATCCATCCAAAGATTTTTCACATGTGAAGGACTGGACATGAGCTTTCGGGACCCGGGGTTAGCGTATGCAAGTACAGTTAAGACATAGTCATATGGAGAGCCGAGAACCGCACCCACTTGTCTAAGCACACAAGGCCAAGCACTGAACATTCTCGGAAAGCATCGTACGTGAGGGGCATCCCATCCAGGCCGGATGATCAACTGAAATGGGTCCTCATCGTACGCACACAAGTCTAATGATATGGGTGGTGAACTCCCATATTCAACGACAAGTCGCCTCAACCATACTATCGACTATCTCAAAACTCTTACATAGACTTACTCCAGCCCGATCACTTAGTCGGGGTCTAGGGCGGGCTCGATCATATCACAAAATGTGCACGAGACGGAGTCTCGAGCAATCGCATCGCGATGCCCCAAGCTGCGCACATCTAAGGGCCACTTGGTGTATGAAAGACCGCCAGCCAGAACACAACTAAGGTCTCGAAAACCCATACAAAGACATGCATGTTATAAACATACACGCAGCACACATGCCTTGTATGAACAGCAGGTACCATTGCAATTCTCTACAAAGTGTACATTTTATTTATAATTCTTATAGAGTACACACAGAGATCACATATATGTGATCCAACATTACAACATAGAGCGGAAGCAAATTATGTCTGAGTACAGACACGTTTAACAAATGGCTTAAGAAGCCTTATTCAAACACAAAGCCCTCCACGAGGGAACCAGTCTGCTGACTGGGACTAGACTAGCTTAACTTCAGTCGTCCAGCTCGATGAAGAAGCCACCTTCGGGGTCAGTGGCGTCATCTAAAACATAGATTAAGAAAACGTGAGTACAAAGTCGTACTCAGCAAGACTTACATAGGAGCTATACTACTCATGCACATGTATCAAGGTAAAGGGAGGTGGGGTTCACTTGCAGAAATGCCAGCTTTGACTTGGCTAGTCCTGAACTACGAGTACCAGACTTTGAGGTAAGAAGCGTACACGAGTCCACTACTTTCACCAACCAATACACCACTATGGTGCCTTCCTCGACTTCCCCACGAGGAAGCACGCCATAGCACTCACACTTATCTTGGTGTGTTTTAGAAGTATCCGGTTCAAGTTATCTAATAATCAAGCTAAGCTTTCCAAGCAGTCCATAACCGCGGACGCGGCTATTCGAATAGTTTTGTTAACCTTGCAAGGGTGTACCGCTACACACACATGATCATCATTTACCGCCTTTGATCTCGACACCATTCAAGGGGTGCCAGCGAGGATGCTCACCACAACTGTTACCTCATAGCCTATCTAGTCCGAGAAAGCCGCCTACTTGGGTTGGTTACCACAATCGTGAACCCGGCCGGTTTACCGAAGTGGACCCAAGCGATGTGTGCGTGGTGCATAAGCCAGTCTCGGGTGAGCCGTTCTCTCACTTAGCATCCAGGCCACAAGCCTACCAGAACTCCGAACTACTGCGACATCTGGACATCGAAAGGGATGAGTTAATAGGTTGAGAGGGGTCAGTGAGCCCAATGTGTGGTTGTACTCTTTATCTTGGATCACCACACAAGAACTCGGACTTAAGGCGGTGTTCAACGAGACAACCCACTGTGTACTCCTACACAGCCTCTCATCGTTCACCTTGTATTAGGGTCGATTCACCAACACTTTTCTACCATCATCAACATGATCATTCCCATCCCGACTCACATCACAGTAACAACATGGTATCATACTAAGCATGCAATAAGCGATAACATTGCAGGGGCCACATGATATCAAACAACTCCTACAGTTGCTAGGATTGTGGTTTGCTTACTACTGTGACAAAATGATAGGTCATGCAAAGGAATGGGTTCATCTAGGCGGTATAAACGAAGCATGGTGATCATCCTAAACAATGCATAAGCGAGACATGAGAGGGAAGTGGGATTTTATCGACATGATCAATGGGGGTTTGCTTGCCTTGCAGACGAGGTTCGGGTTCGGGGTCTTCAACGTAGGGGGTGACCTCTTGCTCCGGTTCCACGTCTATCAGCAACATGACAATCATAGGATCAACAGAATGTACAATGCACAATCACATGAATAATATTGAAAGGGTGATGTTCATGGTACTGATGTGTTGAGCATTCCATTTAAATGGAGTATATTGCAATTTGAATTGCAAATTCAAACTCCACATTTGAATTCAACATTAATCAAGTTATATGTGATATAGTTTGATCATTTTGAATCATCTTCACTTGCATAAGATGTGCTTCTGATGTATGGGTGAATCATAATATAATTCCATGGTCCAAAGTGCAAAATCATTTGGTTTGAATTTGAATTAATTTCAAATAAAGCAAATGACTTATGCTACTGGTCCCACTTTAAAATCAACTCAAACAGAGTTTAAAGTTGCATATTTGGAAAGATAATTTTCTCCTGATCATTTTTCATATATTATTTGTCCAATTTGGAGTTAATATGAATTTTCTATGAACTTCCAAAGTTTGGGGTAATTTCTGGAATTTCTGGAATTATTTAAATTCAAATAATCTCTGGAAATTCATTAATTCGAATTATTGCGCAAGTGCTGACGTCGGGGGGGCTGACAAGTGGGGCCACCCTGTCAGTGGCTGGGTTAACTTAACCCGTGGGTTAAATTAATCCAGTGGCTTAATTAAGCCACTGGGCCCACTGGTCAATGACCCAGGGGTCACTTAACTGGTGAAAACAGGGGGGGTTTAGCACTGACACGCCGGCGGCCTGGCCACGGCGGCGCAGCACGGGGAGGACGATTCCGGCCACGGGAGGGGAAACGGAGGGCACCAACTTGCTCCTGGAGGTCTTCCGCATCTTCTGGAGGCATCGGGGGTCCACGGGGAGCTCTGTATCGACGACGGCGACGACTCCGGCGGCAGCAGAACCACGGCGAAGTCGCAGTTGACGCTACCGTGCACGGATCGGGCTGAAATCACTCGCGTTCGAAAGCTATCAAGCTTAGGAGCCAAACGCACGCGCTGGCTGAGTCGAAGGGGCACAGAGGCGACCTCGAGCTCATCCATGGCGGCGAGGTACTTCGGTTTCCATGGCGGATCGCTAAGGAGACAACGAAGAGGGGCAGGGAGAGAGGGGTTTGGACCGCCTGCTCACCAGGAACTCGACGGAGGTGGCGGCTTGAGCTGGGAGGGCTCGACGGCGACGAAATCGACAAAGGCGTCCTTCGGGTCCGGCGACGGCTCGAGCTCGATTTCGGCGGCTAGGAGGGCTCCGAGTTCAATTCGCTGCACTGGGAGACGTAGTCGACGACGAGGAGGAGGATGGACAGCACGGCGCAGCTCGGGGACGTCGTTGGCCACGCGGGCTTCAAGCTATGGCGACGGCGGCGTCCTGTTCTTCGCGGGGCTCAGCGAGAGAGAGGAGGATAGGCACTGGGGAGGGGTGGAATGAGCTCACGGCGTTTCCAGGCGCGTCCAGGTGCGAGAAGAGGCCACGGGAAGGGCCGGAAGCTCCTGGGCGTCGAGGTGGCGTCACCAGCTAGCTCGGTGGCATTCCACCGAGCAGCTTGGAGGCGCGGGAGGTGGAAGAAGACCCCCGTGCCCTTTTGGGCCGACTGGGCTGGGTGGGCCGGCTTCGCCTGGGCGAGAGGTAAGTTTTTTTTCCTTTTTCTGTTTAATCTTTCCTTTCTGTTTTTCTGTAATTTGTTCTGTTTAGCTAAAATAAATAGCTAAACATTTTATTAAATGCTGAAAACTTTTACATGGCCTCATAATAATATAGACTAGCCACTCATAAACTTTCAACATTTTTAAAATTCAAATGATTTGAATTTAAAATCAAAAAGGGGTATTTCTTTAATTCCAAGGTACTGTTTGAATATTTGAAAAATCTATGAGCATGGGGTGGGTCCCACATCACTTGATATGTGATCACACTCATTTATAAGACTTTTCAAAACTCTAACATGAATTTTTGGAAAATATTTTTATCTGGCCTTTTGAATTAATTCATCTAGGGGTGTTCCTTCTCCCATTTGGATTTTGAATTTGATTTCCAAGATTTCTTTTTTGAAAATTTGACATGATGCAAAGGCACTAGCTAACCCTAGCACATACCTAACAGAGGGATCTGACATGAGCAGAAAGAACCTTGAGACGCATATGAAGTTGTTGGGGCGTCTCATCTTTCTTCATGTGAAGGTTGTGCAATGCATTCTTTGCGGTCTCATATCTTGTCATTTGAAGCGACCCGGTGCCGGACTTGGCAATGAGAAGAGTATCCCACATTTCCTTGGCATTGGTGATATAAAGAAATGGTGCACGTGTCAACTCATCCATTCCTCTCTTCAAGAACCCAATAGCCGCAAGGCTGAGATATCGATCAAACACTTCACTTGGAATAAGGTTGTTCGGATCAACGGGATAATAGCCTTTCCCGGAGTCGATGAGGTTCCACATGGGTTCGCACACAAACCTAATATAATCTGCCATAAGACTTTTCCAATCCAAAAAGTTAGTGTTCTCGGTTAGTACCGACGGATTGCCGTTGAAATTATACTTAGGTTCCACAAGCTTAGGAGCAGGATAGTCCCATTGGTAGGGACCACCTCTTTGCAAGGGAGCCTCGGAACCGGGGTGCACAAAGGTCGCTTGTGGGGACCTAGGGGCCGCACCACTTGACGTTTGTGACTCCGACGCCGAAGCCTTCAATCTAGCAAAGGAGGCTTCCATTTCCTTCCTTTGATTGTCCAAAGCCTTTTGCAAGGCTTTCTCCATATCTCCGGAGGTGAACAACTTGGGGTCCTCAATCTCATAACTAACATGCCCCGTGGAGGGAGGCAACGCAGCTTGTGCGGAGGCCCTTTGTTCGGTAGCCAATCTCTCGGCTTCCGAACTCACGGCATCCGCAGCAATTGCGACCTCCTCCATATTGGCACCCGAACTTTCGGGGATGCCGTTCTTGGTCATCTCGCTCTAGGGCGGTTAAGCCACAAGAATAGAGCACGAGGCTCTGATACCACCTGGGACGCGGGGTATTGCTCCTCTGTACTTGGTGCGGCTGACTGCATGTTTCTTCGAGTGCGTTTGGTTTCGCGTTGCTTCTCCTCCTTGAGGCTGTTGGAGAGTTCGGCGAATAGGTGACAGTCTCCCAGTGTGTGGCTTGCTCTAAGGTTTCCTCGACTGTCTTCAAAACAATGAATCGTGCAAGGTCCTTCCAGTTGCTCTTTGGCTGTGAGTTTGCTGGAGCCGGCGTGCCTTCTTCTCCTTGAGACTTGGAAAATCTGCGAGGGGTCTTCTGCTCGGCTGTGGAATCTTGGGTCGAGTTCTATCCCGTCACTGAGTGGTTGATTGCGGATGAAGTTGGTGAATTCGTCTGGCCTTTGATCCGGGTCGTAGTAGTCTCCGGACTGTGTCTCGGAGTCGCTATCTTGGCGCGTGGTGGGAGTCCGGGCGGTGGCGGGTCGTCGACTGAAGGGTGAGCCTTTGTACACGCGCCGTGACTCCTCGAGTGGGATTCTCGAGTGGCCTCCTTGTGCTTGTCTTCTTTGTCGTCGAGTTCTTTTCCGTCGGTGATGGATCTGGAAGTCGTCGAGGTGCTGATCTATTTGCATACTCATCACCATCTATTTCGGAATACCCAAAGTGCACCGTTATGGCCAACATATTTCAGTCAGGCGGTGGGATACAAATCAAAGTCTCCTCATAGATGACAATTACGTATGATCATTACGGTCAAATGATCTAGTCACTACGTTATAGTTATCGCAATGTCGAACTATGTGACTTCATCACATCGCAACACTTATGGTGGGTGTATGTCCATCATATCAATATCCCAATGATACGACTCCATTGCTAACAGACTTACTTGTCTCATGATCAGGAAACCTTGATCATCAATCGCCCAATGGACTAATATACTAGAGTTAACTAGGGACCTGGTTGTTTGTATACCACACTTGTATTAAGGTTTCCGCTTAATACAGTTATAGCATAGTATAAAACATATTATGAACTAATGGAATATGCTCAATAAAACGTATTTTATTTGCCTCTAGGGCACATTCCCAACAGAGCCTCCTCAAAAGAGTTGTAGGTCTTCATGAGAGAGCAAGTTAGATGCACCCCCACTAGTTCCATTGGAGAGCTTTTTAGCTCATATGTGCATCCGTTGCATGGCAATCCCTACTTCTCACTTCATATCTATCATTTGGCCTTCTCGCTAATGATTGTCCTCATTGATGTGAGTCTTTCTCACCTTTTTGTCTTCCTCCTCCACCATATTTCTCTCTTTGCCATCCTAAGTGTCAACTTTCGTGCTTACGCTCATCCATTGCATAAGTGCTCAAAATATCGAAAAGTAGTGGATCAAAATTACTTGTAGCTGGCTAGTGGTCTAGGGACGAGTTAAGATAAGATTCCAAAGAAGACCAAGTGTGAAACTTTAGTAGATTGAGTTCTCAACAAAAAATACTTTTTCACGTATTCCCTATCCCTCTTCTTGCACGCAAACACCATTTGGAGACATTCGAGTCACGGACAGCAAGAGCTCTTGCATCTAATGTTCTTTTGTTACTTGTTTCAATGCTAATATAGACTCTTGCATGTTATGACTTGAATTGAATCACATACCTTGATTGCTTTACTTTAAAAGTTCTTATATGGTTGCTAGCATGTCACCACAGAAATTATGCTTGTTATCATTTACCTTCTCGAGGACGAGCAGGAATTAAGCTTGGGGATGTTGATACGTCCCAAACGTATCGATAATTTCTGCTTGCTCCATGCATGTTTTTGTGTGATATTGCTATGATATAGATACACTTTCATACACTTTTGATCATATTTGGACTAACCTATTAAGTCAGTGCACCCCAGTGCCAGTTTCTGTTTTCTGCTGTTTTTCTATTTCAGTTTTCCCCCATATTAAAATTGCTCCAAAAATTCGGGGAAAATCAGATAAAATCAGCTTGAAGGAACCTTCCGGAGTACCAAAGGGGGACCAGGTGGGACCCACCAGGGCCCCAGGCGCCTAGCTGGCCCGACCTAGGGCTTGGTCGTGCCAGGGGGGGCCTGGACCCCTGGTGGGCCCCCTGGCTGCCCCCTTCGCCTATATATCTCCCGTGACGTGAATCTTCCGAAGACAGAACCTCTTTTCGGCATCTCGCCTCTGTTTCACCGCCGCTACGCTTCCAAGATCTGGAGCGCCAGCAGACCTCTTCCCGGCACCCTGCCGGAGGGAGGATCGACCTCCGCGAGCTTCCCCTCCACCATGGACACTTCCCGGATGTGTCGTGAGTAGTTTCCTTTGGACCATCGGTCCGTGATCAGTAGCTATGTGATGTTCTCCTCCCCTCTTTATTCTTCATGGTTTAGACCTCGTGAGCTGCCCTACATGATCGAGGCACATATGTAATCTTTCTGCTATTGCTATGCTGAGTTTGATGGGATCTGATGGATTATGAGATTATGTTCAGATTGTGATAGAGTAATATATTTGGTTCTTATCTTTTATATTTTTGTTCCTAAGTAATTCTTGCATGTTCTCGGTTGCTGTTTATTGCTTTGGCCAAGTAGTAGGTAGTAACTTCAAGAGGGAACGTTATGCTCGATTGTGGGTTCATGCCCCTTGATGAAATGCTTGAGTGACAGAAAAATGAGTCTAGGAGATGTGTTGTTGCCACAAGGGGGAAAACAACGATGCTTGTAACCGCGGTTGCAAGGATTGTTTACTTTACGCAAAGTTCTTTTCAATGCAGTTGTCTGTTGCTTTGGGTTTACACTTTGGGTGGGGCTCGCAACTTAATACCAACGGGATGTTCTGGATAGATATATCAAGGTGGATGATTAGTAGTAGGTGCAGTTGGATTTTGGTCTACTTATTTTGGCGTACTGCCCATGCTTTTGAGCCTCTTCCTTTGTTTGTACCATAGTTAGCATTGCGGTGCGTTTATAATCCTGTTAATTGCCCATCTGTAATTTGTTTACCTCGCATATCAGTTTTATCGTCTTTTGGGAGAGAGACATCACTAGTGAACATCACGGGACCCCGGTCCATATTCTCATCATTGTTTACACGCTTATTTACTTTCAGTTGCTATCATCATTATCATTATCCCTTGTGTTTTGATCCTTTGTAAACAACAAGACCAGAGAGATTGACAACCTCTCTGAACTTCATTGCGAGCAAAGTTATTTGTGTTGTGTGCAGGTCCGCGTCAGTTGCGCCACTGACACCTACTTATCATCTCCGGAGTCCTACTGGAGACAAACCTTGGTATCTTCACCGAGGGAAATTTGCTGCTATCCTACATCTCACCCTCCACTTGGGGTAACCAACGAAGGGCGAGAAACCATTATCATCATCTCGCACATCATTGCTACACTTAATTCACCTTCCGTTATAAGTAAGTTTGCTTCACCACCACCACCACATGCTACTTCTACTGAGTGTTACTATGTTCGATACTTTTGATGATACTTGCACTACTCTTGAGGAAATTGGTTTTCTTGGTCGCTATCTTGAAACTAAAATTGCTAAGGTTGCAGCACAGTCCGAGACTGATACTCCTGCTACCTATTTTCCCACTTGCAAAGCCTTTGGTTACCCAGACTTAGATAAACTCAAGGAGAGACTCCTTGAGGATGATAATGTTATTCTGGATGATGATTTATGTAGGGAACTTACAGAATGTGCCGACTCTTAACCTGGTGCTGTTTGGAAGCTGCTTGAAAAGCACTCCATGAAGAACAAGATTACTCGTCATCCTGAATTTTCTACATCTCATATATGCATCACTGATCCTGATTATGATTTCTCTATTGATCTTTCACTTATATCTACAGCTGAAGCTATTATGGCAGATAAAATGATGATGCTATAGCACACCTGACCAAACTCACTGAGTTAGTTGGCTTGTTTACTACTAATGAGAGGATACAAAACTTTTATGTGTCTAAGCTTTTTTTCCTTTCTCTTTAAAGGAAGACGCTAAAGCATGGTATGATGCACTACCCTATGGTTCTATTAAGAGTCCTCAGGACTTAGCTCACTCTTTTGTTGATAAATATTTTCCTGCTCATATGCAACATGCTGCTTTACAAAGAATTTATAACTTCAAACAGTTGCAGGATGAGCACCTCCCTAAAGCTTGGGGGAGGTAGTTTCATTTAGGCTAGACCGGGACATGGAGTCCCAAAGAATGAATTGCTTGATATATTTATGTTGGTCTAACCGATAAATCCAGATCCTATCTGGATAGTTGTGCTGGTTGTCTTTTCAGGTAAAGAAAACCGGACGATGCTGAAGAAGTAATGGGCAAGATTGCCAAGAACCACGAAGATTGGTCCGTCCCTGAACCACCTCCACCACCAAAGAAGAGGGACATGCTTGTCCTGAGGGCCGAAGATATGAAAGAAGCAAAAAAGACTATAAAGGAGAAATGTATTAAAGCTGAAGACGTGAAGAATCTACCTCCAATTGAGAAGTTGTGTGAGCTCACTACTCACCCTCCCTTGGTAGAGGTACACTCTGTTTTAGATTTGAATGAAAGTGACATCCCTAAAGGTAAGCCTCCCGATCAATGTTTAGATGAGATTGATAATTTTATTATGAAGCAAAATCAATTTAATATGAGGATCAAAGTCGATTGCATGATAATAATCTTGCTATCAAAAGTTTACTTGATGTTCTAGGTAGAACAGTTAATGATGTTAAATGTCTTGTTAAGCATTTTCATATGGTTCAAACTCAGCTTGAACAAATTTCTGATGTGCAAAGAGCTTTGCTTGCTAACAATGCCAAACAAGATAATTTATAGGCCTATGGTATAAAAACTCGGGGTGGAACACACACCCAAGACCCGCTCTATCCAGAGGGGAATTCAAAGAGGATCGAGCAAGATTCTCAAGTGCAGGAAGAAGAAATTGTTAGCTCTCCAAAGAAGAAGAAGAAGAAGAAACACAAGGGAGCTGACAATTCAAATGATCCCATAGTTGAAGAAGAGCATGTTGTTGATCCAAATAGTATATCTACCTCCGATGCTGAAACTGAAGACGGTGTTGAGCCCGAAAAAAGATAAGGAGAAGAGTGATCCTCCCGAGGTGCGAGAAGAAGAAGCACCCAATAAACGCAAGAAATACACTAGGGAAGACTTCATCGCAAAAATACACGGGAAGGAAAGAGATCCATGGGTGCAGAAGCCCATGCCCTTTCCAGTTAAGTCTCTCAAAACCAAAGAAGAAGATCACTATAATAAATTTTGTGAATGGATGAAACCTCTTTTCCTTCAAATTTCTTTGACTGATGCTATCAAGTTACCCCCTTATTCAAAATATATGAAAGATATTGTTACTAATAAGAGAAAACTTCCTAATGAGGCAATACCTACTATGCTTGTTGATACGTCCAAAATGTATCTATAATTTTTGCTTGCTCCATGCCTCTTTTGTGTGATATTGCTATGATATTGATGAACTTCCATACACTTTTGATCATATTTGGAATAACCTATTAACTCATTGCACCCCAGTGCCAGTTCCTGTTTTCTGTTGTTTTTCTATTTCAGGTTTCCCCCATATAAAAAGTGCTCCAAAAATTCGGGAAAAATCCAATAAAAAATCAGCGATTAGGAAGCTTCTGGAATCACCGAGGGGGGGGGGCAAAGGGGACCCACCAGGGCCCCAGGCGCCCTCCCAGCGCGCCCCAGGGTGGGGCCGCGCCAGGGGGCCGCCTGGACCCCTGGTGGACCCCCTGGCTGCCCCCCTTCGCCTATTTATTCCCCGTTGTAAGTGCATCAAGTGCCCTCCCCTTGAGGTTTTGGAGTTTGATGACAAAACGGTTAAGGGACTGATGTGTTTGTGAGTATACACAGGAGAACAGTACCTGATGAGGTGTTTAACCACCAATGTTGACCCCTCAAAATGTTGAGGAACATTGAAGAAACGAAGGTTTTCCTGAAGAACGCATTGGCACAGAATCCTGAAGAAATAGGATCCTGAAGACTCCGAATCCTGAAGAAGCAGGATCCTGAAGACTTGGAATCCTGAAGAAACTGGATCCCGAAGAATTGAGATCCTGAAGAAAGTTGCGCCATACTGAAGACATGTCAAGATGAAGATCAAGCTGAAGCGTAGTCTTCGTTAAGTCTTTTTCTTCCTTGAGTCGTAGGAAAACATCGTACTGTTGGAGGGGTTGAAGAAAACGAGTTCCGAAGGTCTGAGGAATTACTCAACTAGGAATCCTGAAGAAAAACCCAGAGGAAATCTCCTGCAGTAGAAGTTCAGTCCTCGGGTGTCTGATACGTTGTTCTTCAGGACACTGAGGTAACTAACTTCGGTTGAGGAGTCAGGAGATCGTCAGTGCGATTCTTCTGAAGATTGTGAGGAGAGAGAATACTTTTACCGTGCCACGTGTTGCGTGGTGAGAGGCTAGAACTTGTCTAGGAACGGTCATATCCGAGGGCATGAGAGTAATTGCATGCATGGGCATTTATGTCCTTTCACAGGGGGTTGCTCCCTGGCTATAAATAGCCGCCCACAGCCTCAGTTGTGGGTTGGCTGCTCCGACAGAGAAACTGACACTTGTCATTTGAGAGCAACCCTCCTCTGAAGAAACTGAAGAACCCAAGTGAGGAAACCACACCAGCCAGAGTAGTTGAGCAGTTCTGAGGAACTAGGTTCGAGTGATATGAAGCTTTTACTCTTGAAGACTGTGATCTTCCAGCCGGTGTAGGAGTCATCGTTCTAAGGATTCAAGATGCAATTGTGAATTCCTGAAGTGAACGCAGTCTGTGAAGGTTTCAGGAGTCTACCTTGAAGTCTCACCTGAGTGATTGGACGGAGTCTGAGGACTCTAGTTCAAGGAGAACAAGGTGAAGACTATGTCTTCTGAGTTGAATCTCAGCCTCTCCAACCAAACGTAGAGTTGTCACAACAACTTGAACTGGTCTACCAAACCGAAGTCTTCAAACACTGGTGCTATCTCTTCAACCTCTTAAGCTTCAGTACTTGCTGTGTTGATTTCTTCTTCTGTCTCTCTCCCTCTGCTCTAAGTCTTCATACTCTGCATCTGAAGCACTTCTGCTTATCTGATTTGAGTTATTTCTGTTGCATTGTGATGAGCTGCCCTAATGATTATATTCTATGAAGTTTCATTTCTTCATCATTTTGGTTACTTCTTCAGCTTCGTATTGCTTCAATCCTGAAGAAAACCAAAATCTGCTAGTAAAATTGAAAATCTCCCATTCACCCCCCTCTGGTCGATATACTGTGCTTCCAATTGGTATCAGAGCAAGGTACTCCCTTGTTCTGTGTGATTCGGTTTAACCACCTGGAGTTTTAGTTATGTCGACCTCAGGTACAAGGAGCGTTGCCTCAAACTGCCCCATCTTTGACGGGACAGACTACCCATACTGGAAGAACAAGATGAGGATGCATCTTGAAGCCATTGACAAGGATCTGCGGGATATTGTTGATCAAGGCATTCCTGAAGCAACTCTGATGACTGCTCGTGAAGTTGTCAAGAAGAACTGTTAGCTTGATGCAAAAGCTCGAAGCATTATTGGTTGTCATCTCAACAAGGCTCAGTTCAACCGTATCAGTGGTCTGGGTACTGCAAAGAAGATATGGACAAGACTATCAAAAGTCAATGAAGGAGTCTCTGCTCAACAAGACTCACGAGTTGATACACTCCGCAGTCTCTTCAACAGGTTCAAAAGGCTAGACAACGAGCACGTGCAGCAAACCTTTGACAGACTCACTGACATATCCAATGAACTTCAAGCACTGGGTGCCGCTGATATCACAGATCATGAGGTGGTGAAGAAACTACTGAGGTCATTGGATGACTCATTTAAGTTCCTATCGCTGATGATTCAAGAAAGGCCTGACTTCAAGACTCTGGATCCATCTGACATTCTCGAGCGCCTCAATGCTCATGAACTGAAGCTCTCTGAAAAACGAGACTTGTACAGCTCCACGCCTAAAGTCCGCGCGCTAAAAGCTAGAGCACGAAGAGTGTCCTCGGATGATGAGTCTAAGGCTGATACTGATGATCCTGAAACCCTCAGTCGGGAAATTTCTCTCCTCACCAGAAAGTTCCAAAGATTCACGAAGAAGAATCGCTTCGGAAATTCCTCAAGATTTTCCTCAAGAAAAAGCAAAGATGATGACTCTGCCGAAACAAGAAAGAGAGTCTGCCACAAGTGCAAGAAACCTGGGAATTACATCGCTGAGTGTCCTCTATGGGAAAAGGAAGCTAACATGAAGAAGAAGAAAGGGAAAGATGACAGTTCTGATGAAAAGACAAAGAAAAAATCCTCAAGATCCTCAAAGTCTGCTGGATACAGGAATAGCAACTCCCTTAAGGCTCGCGCATATCTCGGCAAAGAATTGGACTCTGAAGAATCTGGTTCTGACCCCGATGCTTGATGGCAAGAGAGTGTTAATACTCTTCAAGCCTCGTTGGTTACCCCAAGTGCAGAGTTAGATATAGTGCAGCAGCAAGTTTTCCCTTGGCAAATATACCAAGGTTTGTCTCCCGTAGGACTCCGAAGGATACAATAAGGTGGTAATGTGAACAATGGCGCCGAGGTTGCTAGCTTCACCTGGACCTGCACACAGATACAAATAACTTTGCTCCCAACGAGTACAAAGGAGATGTCAATTCCTCCGGCCTTTCTGTTTACAAAGGATCAACGCAAGAGATAATAATAGTGGCAACTGAAAGTAAAGACTGAAAGTAATAAGGTTGTAAACAGTGATATGAAGATGGACCGGGGTCCCGTGATTTTCACTAGTGATGTCTCTCTCCCAAAAGACGATAAAAGTGCTAGCGAGGTAAACAAATCACAGTTGGGCAATTGACAGGATTATGAAGGCACCGCAATGCTAACTATGCTGCAAAGAAAGGAAGGACTCAAAAGCAATGGGCAGTACGCCAAGGTAAGTAGACCGAAATCCAACTGCCTCTACTACGAATCATCCACCTTGAGATATCTATCCAAAACATCTCACTGGTATTAAGTTGCAAATCCCACCCAAAGTGTAAACTCAAAGCAACAAACAACTGCATTAAAAGAACTATGCGTAAAGTAAACAATCCGCACCCGCAGGTACAAGCACCATTGTTTTATCCCTGGTGGCAACAACACATCCCCTAGTCTCATGTTTCTGTCACTCAAGCTAGACATCAAGGGGCTGAACCCACAATCGAGCATAATGCTCTCTCTTGGAGTTGCAAATAAAATACTTGGCCAAAGCAAATACCGCAACGGAGAACATGCAAGAATTTACTCAAGAACAAAATATAAAATAGAAGAACCAAATATATTACTCATCACAATCTTAACATAGTCTCATAATCCATCAGATCCCAACAAACTCAGCATAGCAACAATAGAAATTACATAGATGCCTCGATCATGTGAGGCAGCTCACGAGGACTCGAAAGTGGAAGCACAAAAGGGGGAGAGATAGATCACATAGCTACTGGTCACGGACCCATGATCCAAGGGAAACTACTCACGGTACATACGGGAGGCGTCCATGGCTATGGAGGGTCTCCCGGAGGGGGTAGCTTCTCCCGGCAGGGTGCCGGAGCAGCTTCTCCAGGCAGCCCCGATCTAGAAACGGCGGCGGCGACGAAACAGAGGCGAGATCGCGAAAGAGGAGTCCGTATTAGGGGTTTCCACCCCGAGGGGTAAATATAGGAGAAGGGGGGCGTCGAGGGGACCCACGAGGCAGTCAGGAGGGTCCCTGGCGCGGCCCAGGGTGGGGCCGCGCCACCTGCCCTCTTGGCTGCCTGGTGGTGGCCCCCCTTCCCTCTCTTGGTGATTCCGGAAGCTTCTGTTGCGCTGATTTTTTATATATTTTTCCCGGAATTTTTGGAGCACTTTTAATGGCCGGAAAACCTGAAATACAAAAACAGCAGAAACCAAAAACTGGCAACTGGGTGCACTGAGTTAATAGGTTAGTTCAAATAGGTTCAAAAGTGTATGAAAATTCAAGCAAAACATGGCAAAGTCATACAAAACATGCATGGAGCAAGCAGAAATTATAGATACGTTTGGGACGTATCAACATCCCCAAGCTTAATTCCTGCTCGTCCTCGAGTAGGTAAATGATAACAAGCATAATTTCTGTGGTGACATGCCACACAACCATAAAAGGACTTTTAAGTAAAGCAATCAAAGCATGCAATTCAATTCAAGTCTTAACAAGCAAGAGTCTATATTAGCATTGACACAAGCAACAAAAGAACAAAAGGTGCAAGAGCTCTCGCTGTCCGTGACTCGAATGTCTCCAGATGGTGTTTGCGTGCAAGCAAGGGATAGGGAAATACGAGAGAAAAAATAAGGTTGTTGAGAACAACTATCTACTAAAGTTTCACACTTGGTCTCCTTTGGATTCTTATTTGGACTCGTCCCCAGACCACTAGCCAGGTACAAGTCAAACTGATCCACTCCCTTTCGATATTTTGAGAACTCATGCAATGGATGAGCGTGAGCAAGAAAGTTGACACCTAAAAGGCGAAACAGAAAGAAGGTGGAGGAGGAAGACAAAAAGGTGTGAAAGGCTCACATCAATGAGGACAATCACAGGCGAGAGAAGGCCATATCATAGATATGATGTGAGGAGTATGGATTGCCATACAACGGATGCACATGTGAGCTAAAAGCTCATCAAGGGAACTAGTGGGGGTGCATCTAACTTGCTTGCTCAAGAAGACCTAGAGCTCGTTTGAGGAGGCTCATCATTGGAATATACAAGCCAAGTTCTATAGTGTGAACGGTCCCCACATAGCTATATGCATGATGATGATCTCTATGGAGTACAAGGGATAGGAGATGAAGTACTAGTGTGGATCTCTCAAAAGGAATAGTAGTATGCCCCCTTCTCTCTTTTTATTTTTTTTCTCTTTTTCTCTTTTATTTTATTTTTTTGGTTGCCTCAATGGCTCTTTCTATTTAACTCTCATTTGTCCTCTTTGGGATCTTTTGATTTTGTCCTCTTTGGGATCTTTTCCTCACTTTAGGGGCAATACTCTATATTTTACAAGAATAAAGGAGATCTTTCACACTTTACAAAGGTACTCACATAAAGAAAATGTAACTATCATGATGTATGCAAATGTATGCTTCTGCCAGGATAGCAGGATATGCAATGATACTAGTGCGTCATGTAGCAATGATTAGGGCAAGGCCCAACTAGCATGCGGCTCATCGATCAAGCAAGTAGCATGTATGACATGAAGATCAAGTCATGAGAAGGTGGATGTTGCATGGCAATGTATCTCGTAAAGGCTATGGAAATGCCTTGTAGGTAGGTATGGTGGCTGTTTTGAGGAAAGATATAAGGAGGTTTATGATGACAGAGCGTATCGTGCCAAGGGTTTGGATGCACCGGCGAAGTATGCGCCAACTCTCGAGATGAGAAAGGGCAATGCACGGTACCGAAGAGGCTAGAAAAAGTATAGGTGGGTGGAAGTGTCAACTTTCGAATACTCACATTAGTCCGAAGAACTCATGCACTTATTATCGGTAACTCTCAATCTAATCAAGAGGTTCACAAAGAGACAAGTACCCCGAGGAGGAGTGTATGGGGGTTTGGTTATCCTTGTGCATCCTCGACTCATGGTACGTGAGTGTACTCTAATATTCGAACCCTCCAGAGGTTAATGATCCATCTAGTAGCTAGAGTTCTCAACAGGGGTTTTTGGTTTTCGAAAAACACACGGATTGCCCAAAATACGACATATATCACTAATAGGCAAGAGCTCTTGACACCATAAGTTCAAACATTACTCTAATCAATACCTCAAAACTATTGCAAGTTACTACTACAAATAGAACAACAACTTTAACTACCTACTTTCAGTCAAGACACAAAACTCAGTGCATCAGGCAAACTCTCTAACAAGATAAAACATGCAACCTATAGAAAGTTCAACCTAAGACAAAAGAAAAGCTCTAGAAAAACTAAAGCACTACAACTAAACAGAACAACAGCTAAGAAAATAAAAAGAACTGCTCACAGCTAAAAGAATAAGCATGCAAATCCTATGAGGAGTTCTAGTTCAAGCGGCGCGTGAATCTCTCCCACACAAAAGAGTAAGTTGGGGTATAACTTGTTACTACAGCAAACAAAGCAAAAGAAAACTAAAAACAAAACCTAAGAGCGAGACGCTCCAAGAATAGCACATAACGCATGATTTAACCCTCCCTGTTTAAAATGTATTGAACATGACCGTATTACCTCTGTGCCTAGTTCTTCAATGTCTTTAGACTCTGTTATTTCTATTGCTTCTGTGGTATCTAACCCCTCATCTGAGGATATCATAGACATTATTGAAGAAAATTCTAGGTTGAAGAGTCTACTGGAAACCGACATGTTCAAGAGTCTGAAAGGACATCAAATTCTTTGTGACATCCTCAAGAAACCGATCCTCAACAGGAACCCGAGGAAAGAAGGTGTCGCATTCACTCGGAATCTCAACGCTGATGGGTCATACTGGAAACCTGAACAGTACCCGAAGACCACTTGGGTTTTGGCAAAAATGCCACCTCCTGATCCTTATACCTTATCTGGCTATGATAATGTTTCCTCAGATGTAGTGATTGAGTCCTTCGACTCTAACTACAAATTATTCAAGGATGTAAATGGTGAAGTATTCGCCAGATACATCGGGACTAACTGCAGGAACGGCCCTCCAGTGAAGCAGATATGGGTTCTGAAGGAACTCATTACTAACCTCCTTGTGAATGCAGATGCAAATGAGTTGAGGATGTCCTCAGTGGACAATTCTTCAAAAAGTCATGAATATGAGCATGTTTCATCTAAGCACTTTGTTCACAGGGAAGCTCAGAACAAGAATGCTTACTCCTATGATTATCCTGATACCTCACCCGTGAGGCAATACTCTCCTCGTCGTTCCTCAAATGCTTCAAAACCACCGGTGCGAATGTGGGTGGTTAAGAAGAACTAATCTCTTCTATAGGAACGCGTTTTGTGGAAAACTAACCATATTGCAGATCCTATGCCCAGGACGAAAATTATGTGTCAGCTGAAGAATATCGTTATACTAAAATCCCGAGGCTTAAAATCCTGAGGAATACAATCCTGAAGAATACACGAATTCTTCAAACTGATGCTGGCTCATAACTTGTTGTGTGAGATACTAATTCTTCTGTAGGAAAATTCTTCGGGGAGAACTGAATGGATTATGGATAGTGGATGCACGAATCATATGATTGGTGACATAAATCTTCTCATGGAATCTTCTCTGAGTCCTTCATCGAGGAAAACAATTGCATTCGCTAACCATCATAATATCAAGCTATATCAAATGGATGTGAAAAGTGCATTCCTCAATGGTAATATCGAGGAAGAAGTATATGTTGCTCAGCCTCCAGGGTTTGAAGATGCAAAGAAGCCTGACATGGCGTACAAGCTGAAGAAAGCTCTGTATGGACTGAAGCAAGCCCCATGGGCTTGGTATGACACATTGCGTGACTTCCTCATCAGCAAAGGCTTCAAATCTGGTTCCCTCAATCCAACCCTCTTCACTAAAAATTATGATGATGCACTCTTCATCGGTCAAATATATGTTGATGACATCATATTTGGATGCACTAACAAGAAATACAGTGAAGAATTTGCCTTCTTGATGAGTGAACAGTATCAGATGTCCATGATGGGTGAGCTTAAGTTCTTCCTAGGGCTTCAAATTCGTCAGCAACGCAATGGCACCTTCATCTCTCAAGAGAAGTACCTCAAGGAATGCCTCAGGAAATTCAGGATGCAAGACTGCAAAGGTATCAAGACCCCGATGCCTACAAATGGACACCTCGGTCCTGATGAAAATGGCAAGGACTACGATCAGAAGGTATACCGCTCCATGATTGGTTCTCTGCTATACTTATGTGCTTCAAGACCTGATATAATGTTGAGTTTTTGCATGTGTGCCCGGTACCAAGCGGCAGCAAAGGAATCGCATCACCAAGCGGTGAAGCGAATTCTTCGATATTTGGCTCACACCCCTACGCTAGGCTTATGGTATCCAAAAGGCTCGAAGCTCGACCTCATTGGCTACTCAGACTCAGACTATGCTGGAGATCGAGTGGACAGGAAGTCAACCTCAGGAACATGTCACTTCCTCGGACGCTCACTGGTGTGCTGGTCATCGAAGAAGCAGAACTGCGTCTCACTCTCCACCCCTGAAGCTTAATACATTGCTGCAGGAGCTAGCTGAAGTCAACTCCTCTGGATGAAGCAGACACTCAAGGACTACGGAATCAACCTGAAGAAAGTACCCCTGTTGTGCGACAACGAGAGTGCCATCAAAATCTCTCAGAACCCTGTACAGCACTCGAGGACGAAGCACATTGAGATTCGATATCACTTTCTTCGTGATCATCTGTTGAAGGGAGACATCGTCATCAGCCACGTGAAGACTGAAGATCAACTTGCTGATATATTCACTAAGCCTTTGGATGAGAAACGATTTAGCGCCCTGAGGTGTGAGCTAAATATCTTAGATTCCTTAAATGTCCAGTAAATGGACACACGTCCTAACGCTTAAACTATATTGAAGACTCCTAAAGCACAACACACAATGCGTCGTACTCCTCAACTCATGAGGAACTACCTTGCTAAGTGTGAAGAAATTAACGTGGAAATTGACTCACGATTCATACGTTCATGTATGACATCAAGTGTCTTGTTCCCTATAAGGTGGGTAGCGCCACCGCCCAAATTCTTCAAGATTTGCGTTCTTTAGTTGCTTCAACTTGATTTTCTTGAAGACTTTCGTTTTTTTTCCTCAACAGCATTCACCTACAGTTTTCGTTCTTCAAGATTTGCTTCTTCAACTAGGTGAATGTGATCGAACCCTTCTCTCTGTGCTCACTTATCTCGTCCGTCCATCTGAAGTATGCGTTCATTTGAAACTTCGAAGTTTCACTTCTTGAAGCTTCAATCCTGCTAATCTTCAAGCTGATTTGTCTCAGCTTCAAAAATCCTGAAGCCTCCACTTGAATAATAGACAAACCACGTCGTTGAAATTTTCACGCTCGCCGTGCTTATCCTGTAGAGTAGATAAACACAAAGCCGAACCTTCAGGGGTATTCCTGTCTTTTCACCTCAAAACTTACCGTGCCTATATATACCGCACCCTTGCGGTCATTTACCTCTCTTCACCTCATTCTCCTCTCGCGCCACCGCTCTTGAGCTCTCAAGCTCTCACGCCGCCGTCACCGTTGCTTCATCGTCGCCGGAGAAGAACTCCTCTTCTTCAATCGCTCCAGTATGCCATTTCTTCATATCACTTCGGTTTCCATACAGCAAATCTTCAGTACTGCAAATTCTTCAAGATTCTTCAAGATTATTCAAGATCTTCAAGCTTCTACATTCTTCAGCAGTACTGAAACCTAAAACTGAAAACCTCAGATTCTACACTTTCCATTCCTCAGCCCGTATTCTTCATGAACGCATATGACCGTACCCCACTTCCCTTGTATCTTTTAACTCTGTCACAGGTACATGTCAGCTGAGGAATCCCATGGTTCTCACAGTCTCACTTCATTTGCATCTCAGCTCGAACTCTCCATTCCTCAGTCTCCTCAGCTGAAGAAGATGGGAGTTCGTCGGAAGAATACCGCTCAGAATCTGCCTCCTGATGTATATGAACAGCTGAAGACTCCACCACATGAAACTCAAGGAGAACGCAAGATCAGAATTCAGAAGATTACGAGAGAATGGGCACACAAGTGGTTGAATTATGAAGAGCTTGATAGATATCATGAAGAATCCTTTGCTGTGAATCCGCCTCTCAAAATCCTCAGCATCAGGGCTCGTGCTCCGCCTGCTCCAGGCATTAATCCTCATCCGTCAAGTCTGAAGACTCACGACGACTTTCCTGAAGCCTATCAGCGGTACTTGAGGAGAACTGCTCATCTTGCCAGAAATCTGGCTCGCGATCTTGGTTCTTCAGTTGAGATACCTCAAGCTGATGCTGATACTTCTGCTGCTGCACCTTAGCCTCGACCGAAGCCTAAGAAGAAGAAGATTCCAGGTGTCACATCCTCTGGTGCTTCAGCCTATGGCACACAAGCTCCCACTTCCTCATGCCAAAGGACAACTGGTCCGGCTCCTGCCTCAAGACTCAGAACTGATGAATCTGGGAGTGCTCCTGAGGCCTCGTCCACTGTGCCTCAGCAATCATTGAAGCCTAAAGTTGTGCGCCGCTCTCCGAAGCAAATTGCAATGCGTGGCTCACTTCAGCCCTTCAATTCATATGAAGATGAAGATGAATTCGAAGACTTGGCTGGCTTTGTGGCCACTGAAGAACAGAAGATCAAGTATGTTCGTGCGGCGACCAGACGCAAAGCTGAAGCTACTGGCTCTGAAGTGCCTCTTCTTCTGGATCCGAAGAAGATCCTGGAATATATTGAAATCTGGGTTGTGAAGCCTGACACGCCACTTGATGACTTGGATATCCCGAAGGATATCAAATTTTATGTTCAGCAATTCCTCATTAATGAGATTCATCATCGTGACCTGAAGAAACAGCTGTCGAAGCAGTTGAGTAAAGTCCATCGTGACTTCAGAAAGAAGCCGGTCACTAATGTTACTCCTGAAGAATTTTCTGCATATCAAGCTGATGTCCAGCGCCTCACTGCTGAGTATGAAGCCAAATGTGCCTACATTGGCAAGACCAAAGAAAGAATGTCTTGACAAATGGCAAACCTAATGAAGCTTGAACAACCTCAGGCCTCAGTGCCTCCTGCTGCTTCAGCACCTCAAGCTGACCGGACTGAGGGACTTTCCCAAAGACTCAAGCGCAGGTCTGAGACTGATCCACCCAGTACTCCCCCAGCTGCCAAGAAGCCTTTTTTTGAAGCGCAAACTGAAGAGCCCATCGATGCTAGGCCCATTTCTTCTGCTCCTCCTACTTCAAGAGCACCTGAAGCATCTGCAACACCTCCTGCTGCTTGAATTCCTCAGGAAAATACTGAGCGCGGGCTGGTTGTGTTCACTCCACCGTCCAAGGCACCTGCTTCAGCGCTTGCCACCCCGATCATTTCAACGCCTCTATCTCCCATTCCTCCAGTCATCACTGAAGCTGAAGAAATGGATGAAGATGTGGATATTGGTGACATGGGAACCCCTCGGGTGGTTGATGAAGCATATGAGCTGGAACACTTCAACTCGCCATCTCACACAGTGTTCTCTCTGGAACCTCATTCCCCCTCAGTTATAGTTGTTTTACCTGACACGTCTCAACACTCTGAAGCCTCTTTGGATGCCTCTGTTCCCCCTGGCACTGAAGAAACTGAACCTGAGGCCACTAGTGCCCGTACTACTGCTGCTCCTGAAGCTTCTGCTCCTGCCCAGACACTCAGAATGTTGAAGCCGATCCTGTGGTTCCTGAAGCTCAACCCATGGATACTGAAGCTCGTGTTGCGGAGCCTGGAGCAGAAAATAGCACAAATGCTCATCCTGAAGCAGAAAACAATACCAATGCTCATCCTGAAGCTTCAAAGGATGGATCTGAAGATAAACATGCCACATCACCTCATCTTCCCAAGGACCTCAACACGTCTGTGCCTGAAGCCTCTGCAGCGGATCCACCTCAGCCTCAAGCCTCTCTTCAGATTGAAGTGCCTCAAGCACCTCCACCACCTCAAGGCCCAGTTCAAGCTCGGTCCTTGTGTCCGAAGCAGAAGCAACCATTCTTCTGTGACCTTGAAGCTAGTGATACCCCAAGCTTCGATGCTTCTGATTTGTTCAATGCCATGAGTTTCTTACAAGAGGGGATTCAAAATCCTTATCATTCTGCTCCGCCTCGAAAGTTGTTGAGGTTCTGGACAGCTACTCAGAAGAACTATTATGCTTCAGTTCTATATAAGAAAAACAAACTGTTTCCTCACAAGCATATTCCTCTCATGGATATGGAAGACATTCCATGCTTCAACAGTGTGCTTCAGGATCTGCATCATGCCAAGCTGCTTCAGTTCTACTCCGAATGCATTCACTGGAACGAAGAGCTTGCGCTTCAGTTTTATGTAACTCTGTATGTTTCAGGAGATCCTCTGGATATCACCACCTGGGTCCTCGAGTGGATGACTGAGCATCATCACTACACCATCACTGTTCCTAAAGCAATTGCCATTCTTGAGTTGCCTCAGTGCACTTCCTCAACTGCTTGCTCCTATGGGTCTCCAATTCTTCGAGATTACCTGATGAACATGCTTATGAAGCCTCAGGCACCTGAAGCCCCAGCTCGCACAAAGTTTCTAGTTTCTGAGCTTCTGTATCTGCCAAGCACGTTGTATCGGATTCTGGCGAACTCCTTCTGCCCCATTAAGGGCTATGAATCCACTGCTGAAGACGTCATTGTCATCATGAAGACCATCCTCCACAACCTCTGCATGTCTGGGTCAATCAAAGTTCCTGCCTTCTTCTTCAGAACTCTGGTGGATGCAGCTCAGAATCCTCATGTACTGAAGCCTTACGCGCCATGGATCATGAAGCTCATCCGAGTCAAGACTGGTATTGATTTCCAACCTGATCACCCGAATCATAGGACCTATCTGCCACCTGTCGAAGTGCTTCAGCATATGATTGCTTCTAATGATAAGGGCAAAAGCCTATACTATGAAGAAGTTCTCCCGACCAATTCCCTCGGTGGAAACATTCGTCATCCTCAGTCTCGCACTACTGATGAAACCAGAACTCATGCCTCAACTGAGGACACGACTCAGGCTCGAGTGATGACAGACCAAGAGCTTCTGATTAGTCTTCATTAGAAGGTTGACCAAAATCATGATTGAGTGAAGCGTCAGTTTTCTGAAATCCTCAGCTACATGGCTCAGACGCATTCTTCAGTGAATAAAGTGCATCAATATGCTCATCATACATATCAACATCTCGATGCCTTGATGAGAGAAGTACTCACCCCCGCAGAGATTGCAAAATTGGGTCTTCAAAAGCCTCAGATTCCTGCCATCATACCCCCGAGGCAATTCAGACGTTGCACAACTCCTCCTCCGACCATGGACTCTTACTCTTCGAACCAAGAAATGACTGCTGAAGAAGCTGAAGACACAGCTGCCTGCCCTCACACTGCAACGGTTTGCCTCAGGCGTGACTCACCTCAGCCTTGAAGCATCTTCAAAGGGGCGTTAGCTTCAGTTTTTCCCTTTTTGTTCATTTTATGACAAAGGGGGAGAAATCTGTTAGTCTTCAAGCGGGTCTTAGTTATGGGGTTCTTCAGTTACAACTCTCGTTCTTCAGATTTTTTTTGTACCGAGTTGTAAAATGTTATTTTGTTGTTTGCCTGATACTATTCCTTGGTTATCTCATGCTATTTCTTCAAGTTTATCATATATGCATGTGATTGTCTCTGCAAACACCTTTCTCAGTGCGTTGTTTAAATTCCTCAAACACTTCATAACATGCACTGCTTCAAAAATGCCTGGATATAGGGGGAGCTCCTCATATACCTCGAAATGCTTTAGATATTAAACATTCTTCAACTTATATGCATATCCTCAGGGGGAGCTTCATTATATTCAGCTTAATGATAAAAATGTTCTTCAAAGTTTTTATTCTTCAAACTCATAATTTTATCTCAGTTGAAGCTTAACCTGATTGTCATCAAATCGCCAAAAAGGGGGAGATTGTAAGTGCATCAAGTGCCCTCCCCTTGAGGTTTTGGAGTTTGATGACAAAACGGTTAAGGGACTGATGTGTTTGTGAGTATACACAGGAGAACAATCCCTGATGAGGTGTTTAACCACCAATGTCGACCCCTCAAAATGTTGAGGAACATTGAAGAAACGAAGGTTTTCCTGAAGAACGTATTGGCGCAAAATCCTGAAGAAATAGGATCCTGAAGACTCCGAATCCTGAAGAAACAGGATCCTGAGGACTTGGAATCCTGAAGAAACTGGATCCCGAAGAATTGAGATCCTGAAGAAAGTTACGCCATCCTGAAGACATGTCAGGATGAAGATCAAGCTGAAGCGTAGTCTTCGTTAAGTCTTTTTCTTCCTTGAGTCGTAGGAAAACATCGTACTGTTGGAGGGGTTGAAGAAAACGAGTTCCGAAGGTCTGAGGAATTGCTCAACTAGGAATCCTGAAGAAAAACCCTGAGGAAATCTCCTGCAGTAGAAGTTCGGTCCTCGGGTGTCTGAGACGTTGTTCTTCAGGACACTGAGGTAACTAACTTCGCTTGAGGAGTCAGGAGATCGTCAGTGTGATTCTTCTGAAGATTGTGAGGAGAGAGAATACTTTGACCGTGCCACGTGTTGCGTGGTGAGAGGCTAGAACTTGTCTAGCAACGGTCATATCCGAGGGCATGAGAGTAATTGCATGCATGGGCATTTATGTCCTTTCACAGGGGGTTGATCCCTGACTATAAATAGCCGCCCCCAGCCCCAGTTGTGGGTTGGCTTCTCCGACAGAGAAACTGACACTTGTCATTTGAGAGCAACCCTCCTCTGAAGAAACTGAAGAACCCAAGTGAGGAAACCACACCAGCCAGAGTAGTTGAGCAGTCCTGAGGAACTAGGTTCGAGTGATCTGAAGCTTTTTACTCTTGAAGACTGTGATCTTCCAGCCGGTGTAGGAGTCGTCGTTCTAAGGATTCAAGATGCAATTGTGAATTCCTGAAGTGAACGCAGTCTGTAAAGGTTTCGGGAGTCTACCTTGAAGACTCACCTGAGTGATTGGACGGAGTCTGAGGACTCTAGTTCAAGGAGAACAAGGTGAAGACTATGTCTTCTGAGTTGAATCTCAGCCTCTCCAACCAGACGTAGAGTTGTCACATCAACTTGAACTGGTCTACCAAACCGAAGTCTTCAAACACTGGTGCTATCTCTTCAACCTCTTAAGCTTTAGTACTTGCTGTGTTGACTTCTTCTGCTGTCTCTCTCCCTCTGCTCTAAGTCTTCATACTCTGCATCTGAAGCACTTCTGCTTATCTGATTTGAGTTATTTCTGTTGCATTGTGATGAGCTGCCCTAATGATTACATTCTGTGAAGTTTCATTTCTTCATCATTTTGGTTACTTCTTCAGCTTCATATTGCTTCAATCCTGAAGAAAACCAAAATCTGCTAGTAAAATTGAAAATCTCCCATTCACCCCCCTCTGGTTGATATATTGTTCTTTCAATTGGTATCAGAGCAAGGTACTCCCTTGTTCTGTGTGATTCGGTTTAACCACCTGAACTTTTAGTTATGTCAACCTCAGGTACAATGAGCGTTGCCTCAAACTGCCCCATCTTCGACGGGACAGACTACCCATACGGGAAGAACAAGACGAGGATGCATCTTGAAGCCATTGACAAGGATCTGTGGGATATTATTGATCAAGGCATTCCTGAAGCAACTCTGATGACTGCTCCTGAAGTTGTCAAGAAGAATTGGCAGCTTGATGCAAAAGCTCGAAGCATTATTGGTGGTCATCTCAACAAGGCTCAGTTCAACCGTATCAGTGGTCTGGGTACTGCAAAGAAGATATGGACAAGACTGTCAAAAGTCAATGAAGGAGTCTCTGCTCAACGAGACTCACGAGTTGATACTCTCCGCAGTCTCTTCAACAGGTTCAAGAGGCTAGACAACGAGCACGTGCAGCAAACCTTTGACAGACTCACTGACATATCCAATGAACTTCAAGCACTGGGTGCCGCTGATATCACAGATCATGAGGTGGTGAAGAAACTACTGAGGTCACTGGATGACTCATTTGAGTTCCTATCGCTGATGATTCAAGAAAGGCCTGACTTCAAGACTCTGGATCCAGCTGACATTCTCGAGCGCCTCAATGCTCATGAACTGAAGCTCTCTGAAAAACAAGACTTGTACCGCTCCACGCCTAAAGTCCGCGCGCTAAAAGCTAGAGCATGAAGAGTGTCCTCGGATGATGAGTCTAAGGCTGATACTGATGATCCTGAAACCCTCAGCCGGGAACTTTCTCTCCTCACCAGAAAGTTCCAAAGATTCACCAAGAAGAATAGCTTCAGAAATTTCTCAAGATTTTCCTCAAGAAAAAGCAAAGATGATGACTCTGCTGAAACAATAAAGAGAGTCTGCCACAAGTGCAAGAAACCTGGGCATTACATCGCTGAGTGTCCTCTATGGGAAAAGGAAGCTAGGGTGAAGAAGAAGAAAGGGAAAGATGACAGTTCTGATGAAAAGACAAACAAAAAATCCTCAAGATCCTCAAAGTCTGTTGGATACAGGAATAGCAACTCCCTTAAGGCTCGCGCATATCTCGGAAAAGAATTGGACTCTGAAGAATATGGTTCCGACCCCGATGCTTGATGGCAAGAGAGTGTTAATACTCTTCAAGCATCGTTGGTTACCCCAAGTGCAGAGTTAGATATAGTGCAGCGGCAAGTTTTCCCTTGGCAAATATACCAAGGTTTGTCTCCCGTAGGACTCCGAAGGATACAAGAAGGTGGTAAAGTGAACAATGGCGCTGAGGTTGCTAGCTTCACCTGGACCTGCACACAGATACAAATAACTTTGCTCCCAACGAGTACAGAGGAGTTGTCAATTCCTCCGGCCTTGCTGTTTACAAAGGATCAACGCAAGAGATAATAATAGTGGCAACTGAAAGTAAAGACTGAAAGTAATAAGGGTGTAAACAATGATATGAGGATGGACCGGGGTCCCGTGATTTTCACTAGTGATGTCTCTCTCCCAAAATACGATAAAAGTGCTAGCGAGGTAAACAAATCACAGTTGGGCAATTGACAGGATTATGAAGGCACCGCAATGCTAACTATGCTGCAAAGAAAGGAAGGGCTCAAAAGCAATCGGCAGTACGCCAAGGTAAGTAGACCGAAATCCAACTGGATCTACTACGAATCATCCACCTTGAGATATCTATCCAGAACATCTTGCTGGTATTAAGTTGCGAATCCCACCCAAAGTGTAAACTCAAAGCAACAAACAACTGCATTAAAAGAACTATGCGTAAAATAAACAATCCTTGCAACCGCAGGTACAAGCACCATTGTTTTATCCCTGGTGGCAACAACACATCCCTAGTCTCATGTTTCTGTCACTCAAGCTAGACATCAAGGGGCTGAACCCACAATCGAGCATAACGCTCTCTCCAGGCTTCTCCGTTGTTGTTTATTGCTTTGGCCAAGTAGTAGGTAGTGACTCCAAGAGGGAGCGTTATGCATGATTGTGGGTTCATGCCCCCCGATGACTAACTTGAGTGACAGAAACATGAGTCTAGGGGATGTGTTGTTGCCACAAGGGGGAAAACAACGGTGTTTGTACTTGCGGGTGCAAGGATTGTTTACTTTACGCAAAGTTCTTTAATGCAGTTGTCTGTTGCGTTGAGTTTACACTTTGGGTGGGATTCGCAACTTAATACCAGCGAGATGTTCTGGATAGATATCTCAAGGTGGATGGTTAGTAGGTAGATGCAGATGGATTTCGGTCTACTTGTCTTGGCGTACCGCCCATGCTTTTGAGCCTCTTCCTTTCTTTATATCATAATTAGCATTGGTTTGCGCACATAATCCTGTCAATTGCCCAGCTGCGATTTGTTTACCTCGCATGGCTATTTTATCGTCTCTTGGGAGAGAGACATCACTAGTGAACATCATAGGACCCCGGTCCATATTTCCAACACTGTTTACACCCTCTATCAATTTTCTGCTTTATTTGTTTTCCGTTGCTATCACTATCATTATTATCCCGTGCGTTTCATCCTTTGTAAACAACAAGGCCGGAGGAATTGACAACTCCTCTGTACTCGTTGGGAAGCAAAGCTATCTGTTGTGTGTGAAGGTCTAGGTGAAGTTAGCAACCTCGGTTGTGAACGGCGCCATTGTTCACTTCACCGCCTACTTGTATCTGTTGGAGTCCTACTGGTTCGATATCTACCTTATCATCTTCGCTAAGTGAAATTTCCGCTAAGCTACATCTTAACCTTCCACTTTGGGTAAACCAACGAGGGGCGAGAAGTAAACTCTCGTGACATCAACGCAATTTCTGGCGTCGTTGCTGATACGTCCAAAACGTATCGATAATTTTTGCTTGCTCCATGCATGTTTTGTGTGATATTGCTATGATCTAGATACACTTTCATACATTTTTTATCATATTTGGACTAACCTATTAACTCAGTGCACCCCAGTGCCAGTTCCTGTTTTCTGCTGTTTTTCTATTTCAGTTTTCCCCCATATAAAAAGTGCCAGAAAAATTCGGGAAAATTCAGATAAAAATCAGCGTAACAGAAGCTTCGAGAAAAGCCCGGGACGGGCCAGAGGGGGACCAGGGGGGCCCAGGCGGCAACCCGGTGCGGCCCCACCCCTGTCCGCACCAGGGGGGCGCCTGGGGGCCCTGGTCCACCTCTGGCTGCCCCCCTTCGCCTATTTATCCCCCGTCACGGGAAAACTCCAGAACCAGAACCATATTCCGCGAACTCGCCTCTGTTCCACCGCCACCGCGCTTCCAAGATCGGGAGCACCAGAAGACCTCTTCCCGGCACCCTGCCGGATGGAGGATTGACCTCCGGGAGTCTCCTCTCCACCATGGATGCTCCCCGGATGTCTCGTGAGTAGTTTTCCTTGGACCATGGGTCTGTGATCAGTAGCTATGTGATGTTCTCCTCCCCTCTTTGATCTTCATTGTTTAGACCTCGTGAGCTGCCCTACATGATCGAGGCACCTTTGTAATATTTCTGCTATTGATATGTTGAGTCTGATCGGATCTGATAAATTATGAGATTATGTTCAGATTGTGATAGAGTAATATATTTGGTTTTATCTCTTATATTTTTGTTCCTAAGTAATTCTCGCATGCTCTTTGTTGTTGTTTATTGCTTTGGCCAAGTAGTAGGTAGTGACTCCAAGAGGGAGCGTTGTGCTAGATTGTGGGTTCATGCCTCCCCGATGACATGCTTGAGTGACAGAAACATGAGTCTAGGGGATGTGCTGTTGCCACAAGGGGGAAAACAACGGTGCTTGTAACCGTGGTTACAAGGATTGTTTACTTTACGCAAAGTTCTTTTTAATGCAGTTGTCTGTTGCTTTGGGTTTACACTTTGGGTGGGGCTCGCAACTTAATACCAGCGAGATGTTCTGGATATATATCTCAAGTTGGATAATTAGTAGTAGATGCAGATGGATTTCGGTCTACTTACCTTGGCGTACCGCCTGTGCTTTTGTTCTTTTGTTACTAGTTTCAATACTAATATAGACTCTTGCATGTTATGACTTGAATTGAATCTCTGACCTTGATTGCTTTACTTTTCAAAGTTCTTTTCTGGTTGCTAGCATGTCACCACAGAAATTATGCTTGTTATCATTTACCTACTCGAGGACAAGCAAGAATTAAGCTTGGGGATGTTGATACGTCCAAAACGTATCGATAATTTCTGCTTGCTCCATGCATGTTTTGTGTGATATTGCTATGATCTAGATACACTTTCATACATTTTTTATCATATTTGGAATAACCTATTAACTCAGTGCACCCCAGTGCCAGTTCCTGTTTTCTGCTGTTTTTCTATTCCAGTTTTCCCCCATATAAAAAGTGCCAGAAAAATTCAGGAAAATTCAGCTAAAAAATCAGCGTGACAGAAGCTTCGAGAAAAGCCCGGGAGGGGCCAGGGGGCCCACGTGGCCACCCGGCGCGGCCCCACCCCTGGACGCGCCAGGGGGGCGCCTGGGGCCCCTGGTCCACCTCTGGCTGCCCCCCTTCGCCTATTTATCCCCCTTCACGAGAAAACTCCAGAACGAGAACCATATTCCGCGAACTCGCCTCTGTTCCGCCGCCACCACGCTTCCAAGATCGGGAGCACCAGAAGACCTCTTCCCGGCACCCTGCCGGAGGGAGGATTGACCTCCGGGAGTCTCCTCTCCACGATGGATGCTCCCCGGATGTCTCGTGAGTAATTTTCCTTGGACCATGGGTCCGTGATCAGTAGATATGTGATGTTCTCCTCCCCTCGTTGATCTTCATTGTTTAGACCTCGTGAGCTGCCCTACATGATCGAGGCACCTTTGTAATATTTCTGTTATTGCTATGTTGAGTTTGATCGGATCTGATGGATTTTGAGATTATGTTCAGATTGTGATAGAGTAATATATTTGGTTTTTATCTCTTATATTTTTGTTCCTAAGTAATTTTTGCATGCTCTCCGTTGCTGTTTATTGCTTTGGCCAAGTAGTAGGTAGTGACTCCAAGAGGGAGCGTTGTGCTAGATTGTGGGTTCATGCCTCCAAGATGACATGCTTGAGTGACAGAAACATGAGTCTAGGGGATGTGTTGTTGCCACAAGGGGGAAAACAACGGTGCTTGTAACCGCGGTTACAAGGATTGTTTACTTTACACAAAGTTCTTTTTAATGCAGTTGTCTGTTGCTTTGGGTTTACACTTTGGGTGGCGCTCGCAACTTAATACCAGCGAGATGTTCTGGATAGATATCTCAAGTTGGATGATTAGTAGTAGATGCAGATGGGTTTCGGTCTACTTACCTTGGCGTACTGCCTGTGCTTTTGAACCTCTTCCTTTCTTTTGTAGCATAGTTAGCATTGCGGTGTGTTCTTAATCATGTCAATTGCCTTTCGGTAATTTGTTTACCTCGCATAGCATTTTTATCGTCTTTTGGGAGAGAGACATCACTAGCGAACATCACGTATCCCGGTCCATATCCTCATTATTGTTTCCAAGCTATATTTACTTTTCTGCATTTACTTTCAAGTTGCTATCATTATCCCCTTGCGTTTTATCATTTGTGAACAACAAGACCGGAGAGATTGACAACCTCTCTGAACTTCGTTGGGAGCAAAGTTATCTGTGTCTGTGTGCAGGTCCGCGTCAGTTGCGCCGCTGACACCTACTTATCATCTCTGGAGTCCTACTGGAGACAAACCTTGGTATCTTTAGTGAGGGAAAACTTGCTGCTGTACCGCATCACGCCTTACACTAGGGGCCTACCAACGAAGGGCGAGAAGTCGTCATCAAGAGAAATTTCTGGCGCCGTTGCCGGGGACTCCAAGTGCTAAGATAGGGGAGTTTCACACTACCCTTTACCTTTGTTTTTCAGTCTTGTTAGTTTATCTTTCAGTTTTTATCTTTGTGTCTTTTATCAAAAACTACAAAAAAAATCTGCCACACTTGCAGCTACTATGGGTTCCACTGAAAACACCAAGTTGTGTGACTTCACTAGTCACAACAACCAAGACTTTATCTGAAAACACCAAGTTGTGCCACTTCAGCTACCTCTTATGAAATTAAACCTGCTTTGCTAAACCATGTTATGAGATGATGCTGGAGATGATGCTTCTTTACACTTGAATAATTTTGTTGAATTATGTGATATGCAAAAGTATAAGGAAGTGGAGCAATATTATGAATTTCAAGCAATTGGATAATGAACACGTTGCCCAAGCTTGGGAACGAATGAAATCTCTTGTTAAGAAATGCCCTACACATGGTTTGACTACTTGGATGGTTATCCAGACTTTTTATGCAGGCTTGAACTTTACCTCGCGGAACCTGTTAGACTCGGCCGCGGGAGGAACCTTTATGTCAACTACACTTGGTGCTGCCACAAAGCTTCTCGATGGGATGATGACCAATTATTCCCAATGGCACACCGAACGCGCTCCAACAGGTAGGAAGGTAAACACTGTCGAGGAAATTACCTCCCTCAATGAAAAATTTGATTTAATTATGTCTCTACTTACCAAGCAACCTTCTATTGATCCTCATGATGTTCCTTTAAATTCTTTGGTTGCTCAAGAACAAGTAGATGTGAACTTTATTGCTAGAAGCAACTTCAACAACAGTGCTTATAGGGGAAATTTTGCCAGCAATCCTAGACCGTTCCCATCTAACTATGGGAACAACAACACTTACCCTAGCAACAACTCCTATAATCCTACTTATACGAAAAGAGACCTACCTAGCTATGATAAATTGGTAGAAATAGAGAAAGCTACTAAGAGCTATATGCACACGCAGTTTGATCAAAACAAAGCTTTCTCTAAGGAAATAGGTGAGCATACTGCCATCCTGCAAAACATTAGGGGACAGCTTGATAGCCTGAACAGTGAGATTTCTAATCTCCAGGCTAGACTTACCGCCACCGAAACCCATGTTTCGAATATGTCCCACACCCAATCTACTTTGATAAATCAAATGGCAGCCAAACCGGAAGTTATTCCTATGGAAGAGGATAGAATTAAGAGCCTTCCTACACACCACACAGTTGACACTATCCAAATTGTTGAGGACACTCAAACTATTAGCATCCAATGCACTCCTAGTCCCGTTGGACCTATTAATGGTGATGCTAATACCTCAACCGTAGAAAAAGAAACTCTTATGAACATAGAGGGTTTCAAAAAAGTGAGCCTAGATGACACTACTACCACCTTTGATAGTAGTGATATTGATTTTGATAGTTGCACCCTCTCAGAAGTTATTAGCTTGTTACACAAAATGTCTAGAGACCCCCACACTAGCACACTTAATCTTGCCTTCACGGAGCATATCACAAATGCTCTTATCAAAGCTAGGGAGGAGAAGCTTAGAGTAGAAGGCTCCATACCTAGGAAGCTAGAGTATGGTTGGTACCCTATGATCAAAATTAAATTGAATAACTTCTCTTGCTATGCTTTATGTGATGTTGGAGCTAGTACCTCTGTTATGCCCAAAAGAATATTTGATAAGTTTGAATTGAAGCCTTTTGAGCCTTGTTCTTTTGGTGTTTGTCTTGTTGATTCTTCCATAAAGAAACCTTTGGGGAAGATCAACGATGTTCTTATCATTGTCAATGACAACTATGTTCCCGTTGATTTTATTGTTATGGATATAGAGTGTGAACCTTTGTGTCCAATCATTTTGGGACGTCCTTTTCTTCGCACCGTTGGTGCGGTTATTGACATGAAAGAGGGGAATATAAAATTCCAATTCCCATTCAAAAAGGGGATGGAACACTTCCCTAGAAAGAAAATCAAGTTACCTTTTGAGTCCGTTACTCGGGCTAGTTATTCTCTTTCTCTTGATAAAACTTGATTCTTCTTTTTGCATCATGCCTAGCTAATGGCTTTAAAGAAGCGCTTTCGGGAGGCAGCCCGCAACGAATTAGTTTTTTATTTTTGCTTTTGTTGTGTCTTGATGATTTTTACTACTGTAGCAACATCATTGTATCTTTACTTTTCAGCTTTGTGCCAAGTTATAGCCTCTTACGGCAAGTGAAGTAAAAGTTGTGACATGCTGTCCAGAAAACAGATTCTGTCCTCGTGACCAGAAAAATTCCAGAAAAATCCCAGTTCATCTTTTTGAGCTGAATTTTTTTACACATTATGCTCTATACAATTACGAAACTTCCGTATGTTCTGAGTTTTTTGATTTGAGTTGTAGAAGTGCCCCTAAAAAATTCTTTACTATCTGATGTTCTGTTTTTCACAGATTCTGCCACGTTTTGTCTCTCCTTACTTTTGCAAACCTTAAGCTTGCTTTTTCTTTGCAAAAACATTTTGGCACTCTTGAGAAACAGTAGCTCTTCAAGATTATCTTTATATGCAGTGGAGAAAAAAATTATTTATTAAGGGTACTAACCTCTCTAATCAGCTTATGATGAGTTATATATGAAGGGAGTTTTCAAGTGTGCGTTGGAAGATGATGAAAGAAGATCCAGGAGTGTCAAGCGCTCAAGCTTGGGGATGCCCCCATGCATCCCCAATAAATATTCAAGGAGACTCAAGCGTCTAAGCTTGGGGATGACCCCCCTTGCCTCCCCTTCTCCATCAACCATCATCAGTTCGTCCTTCGTCTCACTATATTTTTATCACTTCATGTGTTATGTGCTATGCTTGGAGCGTCTCGCTCTTAGGTTTTGTTTTTAGTTTTCTTTAGCTTTGCTTGCTGTTCATAACAAGTTAGATCCCGTCTTACTTTGTGTGGGAGAGAAACACGCTCCACTTTCAAAATCTAGAACACATCATAGGATTTTTCCTGCCTAACTTTTTCCTGTTGTGTGTTCTTTAACTTTTCATAGCTACTGCCATGTTTAGTTTTAGTCTTAGTTTGTCTTTAGCAAGAGCTTTGGCTTTTGTTTAGTTTGTTGCTGCAACTCTTTTTAGTTTTCATGTTTATCTTGTTAAGAGAGTTGGTTGTTGCACTGATTTGTGTTTTGTCTTGAAAGTAGGTAATTGAGGTTGCTATTTAATTTTAGTAGTAGATTGCAATAGTTTTGAGGCATTGTTGTGAGTAATGTTTGGACTTTTGGTGTCAAGAGCTCTTGCCTATTAGTGATAGGTGTCGTATTTTGGGCAATCCGTGTTTATTTTCAAAACCTACAAAACTAGTTGAGAACTCTAGCTACTAGATAGATCACTACTCTTCTGAGGAGTCGAATATTAGAGTACACTCACGTACCATGAGTCGAGGATGCGCAAGGATAACCAAAACCCCATACACTCCTCCTCGGGCTACTTGTCTCTTTGTGAACCTCCTCATTAGATTGAGAGTTACCGATAATAAGTGCATGAGTTCTTCGGACTAATGTAAGTATTGAGAGTTGACACTTCCACCTTCCCATATTTTGCTAGCCTTTCCCCGTGCCGTGCATTGCCTTCTTCTCACTCCGAGAGTTGGTGTCCACCTTCGCCGGTACATCCAAACCCTTGGCATGATACGCTCTGTCATCATAAGCCTCCCTTTATCCTTGCTCAAAACAGCCACCATACCTACCTATCAAGGCATTTCCATAGCCTTTCCGAGTTACATTGCCATGCAACTTCCACCTCTTCATGACTTGATCTTCTTGTCATACATGTTCCTGCTACACTGGCAGCGACATACATTGCATACATCATGATAGTTACATCTTATTTATGATTTTGAGTACCTTGTAAAGTGTGAAAGATCTCCTTTACCTTCTTGTAAAATAGAGTGTTGCCCTTAAGTGAGGAAAAGATCCCAAAGTGGACACATTAAAAGATCCCAAAGAGGACAAATGAGAGTTAAATAGAAAGAGCCATTGAGGCCACCAAAAAAATACAAAAAAAATAGAAAAAGGAGAAAAAGAAATAAAAAGAGAGAAAGGGGCAACACTACTATCTTTTTTAGAGATCCACACTAGTACCCCCTCTATATCTTTGTACTCCATAGAGATGATCTTTATGCATATAGTTTAGCTCGTATGTGCATCCATTGCATGGCAATCCCTACTCCTCACATCATATCTATCATTTGGCATCTCTTGCCCATGATTGTCCTCATTGATGTGAGCCTTTATCATCCTTTTTGTCTTCCTCCTCCACCATATTTATCTCTTTGCCATCCTAAGTGTCAACTCTCGTGCTTACGCTCATCCATTGCATGAGTGCTCAAAATATCGAAAAGGAGTGGATCAAATTGACTTGTACCTGGCTAGTGGTCTGGGGACGAGTCAAGATAAGATTCCAAAGAGGACCAAGTGTGAAACTTTAGTAGATTGAGTTCTCAACAAAAATACTTTTTTCTCGTATTCCCTATCCTCCTTTCTTGCACGCAAACACCATTTGGAGACATTCGAGTCACGGACAGCGGGAGCTCTTGCACCTTTTGTTCTTTTGTTACTTGTTTCAATACTAATATAGACTCTTGCATGTTATGACTTGAATTGAATCTCTGACCTTGATTGCTTTACTTTTCAAAGTTATTTTATGGTTGCTAGCATGTCACTACAGAAATTATGCTTGTTATCATTTACCTACTCGAGGACGAGCAGGAATTAATCTTGGGGATGTTGATACGTCCAAAACGTATCAATAATTTCTGCTTGCTCCATGCATGTTTTGTGTGATATTGCTATGATCTATATACACTTTCATACATTTTTTATCATATTTGGACTAACCTATTAACTCAGTGCACCCCAGTGCCAGTTCCTGTTTTCTGCTGTTTTTCTATTTCAGTTTTCCCCCATATAAAAAGTGCCAGAAAAATTCGGGAAAATTCAGATAAAAAATAAGCGTGACGGAAGCATCGAGAAAAGCCCGGGAGGGGCCAGTGGGAGGCCAGGGGGGCCCAGGCGGCCACCCGACGCGGCCCCACCCCTGGACGCGCCAGGGGGGCGCCTGGGGCCCCTGGTCCACCTCTGCTGCCCCCCTTCGCCTATTTATCCCCCGTCACGGGAAAACTCCAGAACGAGAACCCTATTCCGCGAACTCGCCTCTGTTCCGCCGCCGTCGCGCTTCCAAGATCGGGAGCACCAAAAAACCTCTTCCCGGCACCCTGCCGGGGGAGGATTGACCTCCGGGAGTCTCCTCTCCACCATGGATGCTCCCCGGATGTCTCGTGAGTAATTTTCCTTGGACCATGGGACCGTGATCAGTAGATATGTGATGTTCTCCTCCCCTCGTTGATCTTCATTGTTTAGACCTCGTGAGCTGCCCTACATGATCGAGGCACATTTGTAATATTTCTGTTATTGCTATGTTGAGTTTGATCGGATCTGATGGATTATGAGATTATGTTCAGATTGTGATAGAGTAATATATTTGGTTTTTATCTCTTATATTTTTGTTCCTAAGTAATTCTTGCATGCTCTCCGTTGCTGTTTATTGCTTTGGCCAAGTAGTAGGTAGTGACTCCAAGAGGGAGCGTTGTGCTAGATTGTGGGTTCATGCCTCCAAGATGACATGCTTGAGTGACAGAAACATGAGTCTAGGGGATGTGTTGTTGCCACAAGGGGGAAAACAACGGTGCTTGTAACCGCGGTTACAAGGATTGTTTACTTTACGCAAAGTTCTTTTTAATGCAGTTGTCTGTTGCTTTGGGTTTACACTTTGGGTGGGGCTCGCAACTTCATACCAGCGAGATGTTCTGGATAGATATCTCAAGGTGGATGATTAGTAGTAGATGCAGATGGATTTCGGTCTACTTACCTTGGCGTACTGCCTATGCTTTTGAACCTCTTCCTTTCTTTTGTAGCATAGTTAGCATTGCGGTGTGTTCTTAATCCTGTCAATTGCCTTTCTGTAATATGTTTACCTCGCATAGCATTTTTATCGTCTTTTGGGAGAGAGACATCACTAGCGAACATCACGTATCCCGGTCCATATCCTCATTATTGTTTCCAAGCTATATTTACTCTTTTGCATTTACTTTCAAGTTGTGAACAACAAGACCGGAGAGATTGACAACCTCTCTGAACTTCGTTGGGAGCAAAGTTATCTGTGTTTGTGTGCAGGTCCGCGTCAGTTGCGCCGCTGACACCTACTTATCATCTCTGGAGTCCTACTGGAGACAAACCTTGGTATCTTTACTGAGGGAAAACTTGCTGTTGTACCGCATCACGCCTTCCACTTGGGGCCTACCAACGAAGGGCGAGAAGCCGTCATCAGTTGCCGGGAACTCTGCTCTTCAAGATAGGGGAGTTGCACACTATCTTTTATCTTTGCTTTTTAGTCTTGTTTGTTTACCTTTCAGTTTTTTCTTTAGTGTCTTTTATCAAAAATCAAAAAAACTAGTTATCTTGCCTGCTGCCACTATGGGTTCCTCTGAGAACGCCAAGTTGTGTGGCTTCACTAGTCACAACAACAGTGACTTTATCTGCACTCCTATTGCTACACCTGCTACTTCAGCACCTTCTTATGAGATTAAACCTGCTTTGTTGAACCTTGTTATGAAAGATCAATTCTCTGGTGATAGAGATGATGCTGCTTTGCACTTAAATAATTTTATTGAGCTTTGTGATATGCAAAAGTACAAGGAAGTAGATGGTGATATTGTTAAGCTTAAGCTTTTTCCTTTCTCCTTGAGAGATGAAGCTACAATCTGGTTTCAATCCTTGCCTAAGAATAGCATAGACTCTTGGGATAAGTGCAAGGATGCTTTTATTGGGAAGTACTACCCCCCTGCTAAGATTATCCAGTTGAGGAGCTTTATTATAAATTTTAGGCAATTGGATAATGAACACGTTGCCCAAGCTTGGGAACGCATGAAATCTCTTGTTAAGAATTGCCCTACGCATGGTTTGACTACTTGGATGGTTATCCAAACTTTTTATGCAGGCTTGAACTTTACCTCGCGGAACCTGCTAGATTCAGCCGTGGGAGGAACCTTTATGTCAACTACACTTGGTGCTGCCACAAAACTTCTCGATGAGATGATGGCCAACTATTCCCAATGGCTCACCGAAAGAGCTCCAACAGGTAGGAAGGTAAACTCTGTCGAGGAAATCTCCTCCCTAAATGAAAAAGTTGACTTGATTATGTCTCTACCTACCAAGCAATCTCCTATTGATCCTCAAGATGTTCCTTTAAATTCTTTGATTGCTCAAGATCAAGTAGACGTGAACTTTATCTCTAAAAACAACTTCAACAACAATGCTTATAGGAGTAATTTTGGTAGCAATCCTAGACCGTTCGCCTCCAAAAACTATGGGAACAACAACACTTATCCTAGCACCAAAAACTCCACTTCTGAATTAGAGAGTATGCTTAAAGACTTTATCACTACCCAAAAGGCCTTCAACAAAAGTGTAGAGGAAAAACTAGACAAATTAGATAACCTCTCGTCGAAGGTAGATAATTTAGCCCATGAAGTAGAATTGCTCAAAATTAGAACTTCTCCTCTTGAGGAGAGGAAGGTCACTCCTATGAATGCTATCCAATTGCAAATTAATGAAAACATTAGGATGATGGCTAAACTTAAAGAGAGACGGGCTAGAGAAATGGAGGAAGAAGATAGAATTAAGAGCCTTCCTACAGCACATACTGTTGCTACTATCCAAGTGGTTGAGGATATCCAAACTCTTAGCACCCAATGCACCCCTAGTCCCATAGGACCTATTAATGGTGATGCTATGACCTCAACCGTAGAAGAAGAAATTCCTATGACTATAGAAGCTACCAAACAAGTGAGCCTAAAGGACACCACTACCACTTTACTTGATAGTAGTGACCTTGATTTTGATAATTGCACCCTTTCTGAAGTTATTCGTTTCCTTCACAAGATGTCTAGAGACCCCCACACTAGCACACTTAATCTTGCCTTCACGGAGCATATCACTAATGCTCTCATTAAAGCTAGGGAGGAGAAGCTTAGGGTAGAAGCCTCCATACCTAGAAAGATAGAAGATGGTTGGGATCCTATGATTAAAATTAAGTTGAATAATGTTTCTTGCTATGCTTTATGTGATGTTGGAGCTAGTACCTCCGTTATGCCCAAAAGAATGTATGATATATTTGAATTGAAACCTTTTGATCCTTGTTATTTTGGTGTTCGTCTTGTCGATTCTTCCGTAAAGAAACCTTTGGGGAAGATCGATGATGTTCTTATCATTGTCAATGACAATTATGTTCCCGTTGATTTTACTATTATGGACATTGAATGTGAACCTTCTTGTCCAATTATCTTGGGACGTCCTTTTCTTCGCACCGTGGGTGCTGTTATCGATATGAAAGAAGGGATTATAAAATTCCAATTCCCTCTCAAGAAAGGGATGGAACACTTCCCTATGAAAAAGATTAAGTTGCCTTTTGAGTCCATTACACGGGATAGTTATTTTCTTGAAAAGACTTGATCTATTTTGCATTAAGCCTAGCTAATGGCTTTAAAGAAGCGCTTTCGGGAGGCAGCCCGCAACGAATTTAGGATTTCCTTTTTGTTTTTCTTATGTTTTTAGTTGTCTTGATGATTGTTACTACTGTAGCAACATCATTGTATCTTTACTTTTCAAGCTTTGTGCCATTTATAGCCTCATATGACAAGGGAAGTGAAAGTTGTGACATGTTGTCCAGAAAACAGATTATGTCCTCGTGACTAGAAAAATCCCAGTTCATCTTTTTGAGATGAATGTTTTACACAGTGTGCTCTATACAATTACGAAACTTTCGTATGTTCTGAGTTTTTTTTATTTGAGTTGCAGAAGTATCCCTAAAAAATTCTTTTCTACCTGCTGGTCTGTTTTTCAGAGATTCTGTCCTGTTTTGCCTTTTCTCCGTTTTGCAAACCTTAAGCTTGCTTTTTCTTTGCAAAAACTTTTTGTCAATCTTGAGAAACAGTAGCTCTTCAAGAATATTTTTATTTCCAGTAGAGAAAAAATTATTTTATTATGGTTACTAACCTCGCTAATCAGATTATGATGAGTTATGTATGAAGGGAGTTTTTCAAGTGTGCGAGGGAAGATGATGAAAGAAGATTCAGGAGTGTCAAGCGCTCAAGCTTGGGGATGCCCCCATGCATCCCCAAGAAATATTCAAGGAGACTCAAGCGTCTAAGCTTGGGGATGCCCCCGTGCATCCCCTACTCCATCAACAATTATCAGTTCGTCTCTCGCTTCACTATATTTTTATCTCTTCATGCGTTATGTGCTATGCTTGGAGCGTCTCGCTCTAAGGTTTTGTTTTTAGTTTTCTTTAGCTTTGCTTGCTGTTCATAACAAGTTAGAGCCCAAATTTCTTTGTGTGGGAGATAAACACGCTCCACTTCCAAAATCTAGAACACAACATAGGACTTTTCATGCTTATCTTTGTTGTGTGTGTTCTTTATCTTTTTCATAGCTGCTGTCATGTTTAGCTCTTAGTTTTCATGTTTATCTTTTCAAAGAGCTTTTGTTTAGTTTGTTGCTGGAACTCTCTTGAGTTTTCATGTTTATCTTGTTTAGAGAGTTTGCCTGTTGCACTGAGTTTTGTGTCTTGACTTGATGTAGGTAATTGAGGTTGCTATTCTTTTGTAGTAGTAACTTGCAATAGTTTTGAGGTATTGTTTTGAGTAATGTTTGGACTTTTGGTGTCAAGAGCTTTAGCCTATTAGTGATAGATGTCGTATTTTGGGAAATCTGTGTTTATTTTCAAAGCTTACAAAATTAGTTGAGAACTTTAGCTACTAGATGGATCACTACTCTTCTGAGGGGTCGAATATTAGAGTACACTCACGTACCATGAGTCGAGGATGCGCAAGGATAACCAAACCCCCATACACTCCTCCTCGGGGTACTTGTCTCTTTGTGAACCTCCTTATTAGATTCAGAGTTACCGATAATAAGTGCATGAGTTCTTCGGACTAATGTGAGTATTCAAAAGTTGACACTTCCACCTTCCCATATTTTTCTAGCCTCTCATGTGCCGTGCATTGCTTTCTTCTCACTCCGAGAGTTAGCGTCCACCTTCGCCGGTACATCCAAACCCTTGGCATGATACGCTCTGTCATCATAAACCTCCTTATATCCTTGCTCAAAACAGCCACCATACCTACCTATCAAGGCATTTCCATAGCCTTTCCGAGATATATTGCCATGCAACATCCATCTTCTCATGACTTGATCTTCATGTCATAGATGATACTTGCTTGATCGATGAGCCGCATGCTAGTTGGCCCTTGTCCTAATCATTGCTACATGACGCGCTAGTATCATTACATATCCTGCTACACTGGCAGAGGCATATATTTGCATACATCATGATAGTTACATCTTCTTTATCATTTGAGTACTTTATAAAGTGTGAAAGATCTTCTATACTTTTTGTAATATATAGAGTGTTGCCCCTAAAGTGAGGAAAAGATCCCAAAGTGGACAAATCAAAAAATCCCAAAGAGGACAAATGAGAGGAATAGAAAGAGCCATTGAGGCCACCAAAAATACAAAAAAAATAAAAAAATAGAAAAAGAAATAAAAAGAGAGAAGGGGGCACACTACTATTCCTTTTGAGATATCCACACTCGTACTCCCTCTTATATCTTGTACTCCATAGAGATCATCATTAATGCATATAGCTATGTGGGGACCTTCACACTATAGAACTTGGCTTGTATATTCCAATGATGAGCCTCCTCAAATGAGCTCTAGGTCTTCTTGAGCAAGCAAGTTGGATGCATCCCCACTAGTTCTATTGGAGAGCTTACCTTAGCTCATATGTGCATCCGTTGCATGGCAATCCCTACTCCTCACATCATATCTATCATTTGGCTTTCTCTCGCCTATGATTTTCCTCATTGATGTGAGCCTTTCACACCTTTTTGTCTTCCTCCTCCACCATATTCTCTCTTTGCCATCCTAAGTGTCAACTTTCTTGCTTACGCTCATCCATTGCATGAGTCCTCAAAATGTCGAAAAGGAGTGGATCATTTTGACTTGTACCTGGCTAGTGGTCTGGGGATGAGTCAAGATAAGATTCCAAAGAAGACCAAGTGTGAAACTTTAGTAGATTGAGTTCTCAACACAAAAATACTTTTTCTCGTATATCCCTATCCCCTTTCTTGCACGCAAACACCATTTGGAGACATTCGAGTCACGGACAGCGAGAGCTCTTACACCTTTATGTTCTTATGTTGCTTATTTCAATGCTAGATATAGACTCTTGCATGTTATGACTTGAATTGAATTACATGCCTTGATTGCTTTACTTAAAAGTTCTTATATGGTTATTAGCATGTCACCACAGAAATTATGCTGTTATCATTTACCTACTCGAGGACGAGCAGGAATTAAGCTTCGGGATGTTGATACGTCCAAAACGTATCTATAATTTCTGCTTGCTCCATGCCTCTTTTGTGGGATATTGCTATGATATTGATGAACTTCCATACACTTTTGATCATATTTGTACTAACCTATTAAATCAGTGCACCCCAGTGCCAGTTCCTGTTTTCTCCTGTTTTTCTATTTCAGGTTTCCCCCATATAAAAAGTGCTCCAAAAATTCGGGAAAGATCCAATAAAAAATCAGCGATCGGGAAACTTCCGGAATCACCGCGGGGGGGGGCAGAGGGGACCCACCAGGGCCCTAGGCGCCCTCCCGGCGCGCCCCAGGGTGGGGACGCGCCAGGGGGGCGCCTGGACCCCTGGTGGACCCACAGGCTGCCCCCCTTCGCCTATTTATTCCCCGTGACGCAAAAACCCCGAGACGGGAACCCTTTTTCGCGATCTCTCCTCTGTTCCGCCGCCGCTGCGCTTCCAAGATTGGGAGCACCAGCAGACCTCTTCCCGGCACCCTGCCGGAGGGAGGAATCACCTACGGGAGCTTCTCCACCACCATGGATGCTTCCCGGATGAACCGTGAGTAGTCCACCTTGGACCATGGGTCTATGATCAGTAGCTATGTGATGTTCTCCTCCCCTCTTTGTTCTTCTTGGATTAGACCTCGTGAGCTGCCCTACATGATCGAGGCACTTATGTAATATTTCTGCTGTTGCTATGCAGAGTTTGCTGGGATCCGATGGATTATGAGATTATCTTCAGATTGTGTTTGAGTAATATATTTGATTCTCCTCTTTTATATTTATGTTCTTGAGTAATTCTCCTCTTTACGCAAAGTTATTTAATGCAGTTGTCTGTTGCTTTGAGTTTACACTTTGGGTGGGATTTGCAACTTAATACCAGCGAGATGTTCTGGATAGATATCTCAAGGTGGATGATTAGTAGGTAGATGCAGATGGATTTCGGTCTACTTGTCTTGTCGTACCGCCCATGCTTTTGAGCCTCTTCCTATCTTTATAGCATAATTAGCATTGGTTTGCGCACATAATCATGTCAATTGCCCAGATGTGATTTGTTTACCTCGTATGGCTATTTTATCGTCTTTTGGGAGAGAGACATCACTAGTGAACATCATAGGACCCCGGTCCATATTTCCAACACTGTTTACACCCTCTATCAATTTACTGTTTTATTTGTTTTCCGTTGCTATCACTATCATTATTATCCCGTGCGTTTTATCCTTTGTAAACAACAAGGCCGGAGGAATTGACAACTCCTCTATACTCGTTGGGAAGCAAAGCTATCTGTTGTGTGTGCAGGTCCAGGTGAAGTTAGCAACCTCGGTTGTGAACGGCGCCATTGTTCACTTCACCACCTACTTGTATCTATTGGAGTCCTACTGGTTCGATATCTACCTTAGCATCTTCGCTAAGTGAAATTCATGCTACGCTACATCTCAACCTTCCACTTTGGGTAAACCAATGAGGGGCGAGAAGTAAACTCTCATGACATCAGCAACTGGTAGAATGGTAGGGTCCTTTCTCCCAGCCTGTTGATGAAGCGGCTCAGTGCTGCGAGTTTTCCTATGAGTTGATGTATGCCCCGGATGTTGAATGGTTCTTGCATATTGGTGATTGCTTGGACTTTTTCAGGGTTTGCTTCGACTCCTCGAGCGGATACCATGTACCCGAGTAATTTTCCGGCTGGGACGCCGAACACGCACTTTTTTGTGTTGAGCTTGATTCTGTATTTTTTTCAGAGCGGCGAAGGTTTCACGGAGGTCGTCGAGTAGTGTGCCTGCACTGTGTGTTTTGATGACGATGTCGTCGACATAGACTTGGACGTTTCTACCGATTTGATCTCTCAGGCACGCTTGCATCATCCGTTGATACGTGGCTCCGGCATTTTTCAATCCGAAAGGCATTGTTTTGTAGCAGAATACACCATAGGGGGTGATGAACGAGGTGTGTTCTTCGTCTTCTTCTTTCATCCTGATTTGGTTGTATCCTGAGTAGGCGTCGAGGAAAGATAGGTGGTCGCATCCTGAGGTTGAGTCGATTATCTGGTCTATCCTTGGCAAGTGAAAGTGGTCATTCGGGCAATGTTTGTTGATGGGCCTATAGTCGACGCACATATGTAGTACGTCGGTGTCATTTTTGGGTACCAAGACTGGGTTTGTGATCCACGTGGCCTTCTTTTTATCTCGGATGAATTGCGCGTCGAGTAGTTGGTTAATCTCTTCTCCAATGGCTCTACGCTTGGGTTCTGAGAATCGGCGCAACGCCTGCTTTACTGGTTTGGTGTTTGGACGTATATGCAGCGCGTGTTCTGCAAACTCTCGTGGTATTCCGGGCATGTCAGCCGGGCGCCAGGCGAAAATTTTCCACTCTTGGCGGAGGAAGGCCATGAGGGCAGCTGCTTGTTCTTCTGGAAGGTGCGCGTAGATTCGAACCATCTTGTCTGGGTCCGTTGGGTGAACTTGGTGGGTGATTGTGTCGCTGTCGACGCTGAAGTCGCGATTGAATTCTTTTGACTCACTTCTGCTTGATAGTGGAAATATGCTTCTGTCCTTTTCCATGGCTATCTCTTCGAGCTGCTGCTGGGCTCCAAACGTGTCAGAAACTTCATGAAAATCATGGTCGCACAGGTCTGATTTGATGAAGCTTCCATTGACCGTGATGACCCCTAAGGGTCCTGGCATCTTGAGCTTGAGGTATGCGTAGTGCGGGACCGCCATGAATTGTGCGAATGCGGGTCGTCCCAGTATGGCGTGGTATTGGGACTGCCAGTCGAGTACTTCGAACTCGAGGAATTTTCTTGCGAAGTTGCCCTTGCTGCCGAAGATGACATCGAGCTCGATTGCTCCGAGGGAGGCGGCTGCTTCTACTCGGACTACACCGTAGATTGAGACACCTGATTTCTTCCAGACTGGCCGTGGGATTAGCATCTTGTGCAGGGTGCTGGTGAAGATTATGTATAGGATGTTGCCTCCGTCCAAGAAGATTATGTCCATGTCGTAGCCACCGATCTGAGCGTTGAGCACCAGTGGTGCATGTCCTGGTCTTGGAATTGCGGTTGCGTGGTCGCTTTGTGAGAAGGTGATGTTGGTTTCTGCGCCATACAGTTGGTAGATTTCTGCTATTTGGAGGCCCTCGGATGCTCGGGTCTGCAGCGTGTGGGCGTCCTGTTTTGCTTTGGAGGGTCGCCCTTCTTGGATCATGCAGACTCGTCTGTGGGACCCGGGATATTGCTCTTCTGTATTTGGTGATGGCGACTGCTTGGTTCCTCGGGTTTGTTTGACTTCGCGCTGCTTCTCCTCCTTGAGACTGTTGGAGATTTCAGCGAATAGACGACACTCTCTTAGGGTGTGCCTTGCTCGAAGGCGTCCCCAGTCATCCTCGAAACAGTCGATTGTACACGGTCCATCCAGTTGGTCTTTGGCTGAGAGCTTGCTTGAGCCGGCGTGCCTTCTTCTTCGCATGACTTGGAACGACTGCGAGTGGTCTTCTGAGCGGGAGTGGAACCTTGGGTCGAGTTCTATTCCGTCGTTGATCGAGTGGTTCTAGATGAATTTGGCGAATTCGTCTGGTCTTTGATCTGGGTCGTAGTACTCGCAGGTCTGAGTTTCGGAGTTTGTCCTATCCCTCGGCGGGTGCCTGGGTGGCGGCGGGTCTTCGAGTGGTTGGCGAGGCTTCTGTCACATGTTGTGACTCCTCGAGTGGGTTTCCTGCGCAGAATTCTTGTGCTTGTTCCAGCGTCCTGGTTGGCTTCGCGGTCGTGGCTTGTGCTCGACTTCTGGATCGCCGAGTTCTTTTCCGTCGGTGACGACTTTGGTAGTCGCCAAAATATTGGACTTGGTCCAGCTGCGGGCCGAGCGATCCTGGTGGAGCGATGGAGAAGTTTGCGATGAATTTCAATTCCTCGAGTGGGCTAGATCTTGTTCTAGTCCTTGAGTTGTGACTGTTGGATATGTTCCCTAGAGGAAAATTAATAAAGATATTTGTCACATATATGTTTGTTCATAATACGTTATATATTGTGCTAAAACTGTATTAAGCGGAAACATTAATACACGTGTGATATATAACAACCTGGTCCCTAGTTAAACTCAGGCATACTAGCTCATTGGGCAATTGATGATCAAGGTTTCCTGATCATGAGAACATAATAGTCTATTGACAATGTGGTCATATCATTAGGAGAATGATGTGATGGACACACACCCACCTTAAGCATTGCAGTGTGATCAAGTCACATAAGTTCAGCATTGCGATGACTTAATAACATAGTGACTGAATCCTTAGACCGTGATGATCATACATAATTGCTATCTATTAGCATGCTTTAAGTTCATTAACCGTTACACTGAAACATGGTAACTGAAAAGGTGTATCTTGGGTATTCTGAAGTAGATATGTTGAGGAGTATGAAATAGATCAGAGCAGGATTTTTCAATCCGAGTGACGGATAGGTACTCTGGGCCCACTCGGTGGTGTTGCATCAATAGCTTGCAAGCAAGTGACTAGGTCACAAGAGATGTAATATTCACAGATGAGTAAACATCTTATGTCGGAGACGACGAAGAAATAGGTATTGGATACCGACGATCATACCTCGGACAAACATAGTACCGAAGCACAAAGGGATCAAGTCATATTGTTAACGGTTCAACAACGATGAAGTTTATTAGATGGAAGTGTAGGGGCACATCAAGGATTGTAACCAGATCCCACATGATGGTCATTGGTCAGAGAGTGTCTCGATCATGTCTAATGTTTCCCGGATCGTAGGGTGTCACACTTAAGGGCAATCGATGCATTAAGGATTGATTCGGGATCATCGGTGAAAAGAGAGAAAACACCGGAAATGTACCGGGAGGTGCCGGAAGGTGTTCCAGATATTTTGAAAGGTTCAAAATAATATATATTAATGTTTAAATATGTTTTATTATTTAATTGACAGAATTAAATATTAAAAATGATTTAAATAATTAATTAAAAGATGAAAATGTATTTGGGCCTTAAAAGGCCCATGAGGGGAAGGGGGAGCCTCCCCCCTTGGGCTTAGCGCCAAGGGAGGGGCCCATCCCCCCTTCTAGCCGCACCACTCCCCCCCTTCGGGGTTTAGTCCCACATGGGGGAAGGGGAGGGGGTGGAGCCCCTCCTTGGCCCATATAAGGAGGGTGGGGGTGCCTTTTTCTACACAACATTGAGTTTCTCTCTCTCTCTTTCTTCGACCTAGAGCGGACTCCCCTTGTTTGGTGTTTGCACCTGGTTGGGGGTTTCACCATCATCTGGACGTCGTCGCGCTGCCGGAATCGGGATCCGGATCAATCTTCTTTCCGCTGCTCTTCTGGTTCGGAGCCCGGAGGGACGTCGGTTGCACCGTACGTGTGTAATCCCGCGAGGCACTACACGTGTGGTGCTACTTCATCGTCAGAGGTTCTTCAACACGACAGGGAGGTCGTAGGATCAGAGTCTACGCCAACCACGTTCGAGGAACGTTTCCCTCTTTCGGTCTTCAAAGGTATGAACACCGATTCCTTCCGTTACATACATCAGCATAGCATAGATCTTGGGTTCGGGACTCGTATGTAGGAAAAAATTTGTTTTCTGCGCCGATCCCCGACAGTGGTATCAGAGCAAGGCTATGCGTAGATGTATTGTACGGGTAGAACACATCTAGGATGTGGGCATCAATTCTCCAATTGTCACCCTCCCACGTGTACTCGTTTAGCGTTGCGGCAATGTCCTGATGAAGCGGCCCCGACCGACCTTACGCGTTTACGCGAGACTGGTTCCGCGCTTGACATATGTCTTGTACCATATAAGTGGCTGGGGGTGTCTGTCTCTCTAACATTAGCGACGCGAAGACGTTTGCAACGGACGGCCCCGACAGGGGTGTAATAGAGACGATTGCAGGATTGGTGTTGTGGCTTGTTTTCGCAGGATAGAAAGCGGTTCTCTCTCGAAACCCCTTAGCAGCCACGTAAAACTTGCAAAAGATAAAGTAGAAGGCGTTTTAACTTTAATTTGCATGTAAGGGGGGATCATAGCTTGTATGATTTACAGTTTTATTTCCTGTCTTGCTAATATGCTAGATATGCGACGGTAACATGATAGGATAATCTCTCTCAATACCATGATTGTATTCTCCCTTAGTGGGAACCGCCTGGAAGGATCTCTTTATGATAGGCAGTCCATGACGATCGGGTGTCATATATACATTAGCGATCGCATGAGGTTGGGTTTGGCAAGCCTAGAATATGCAGATATGGCCTTGCTGAACAGCCATACACTAAGGTTCGACTAGCAGGCTTGACATATGTAGATATGAGCTTGGCATACGGATGACCGAAAGGTTAAGCATGAGTCATATAACGGATATGATTGGCATGATGGCCTACCTAGGGAGATGTGTCGTCAGCCGTGTGATATTCGAGGACGATCATTCAAACTAGGATTATGTTAATCACTTAGTAAATTTGGAGAGATGTTTAACTAAGTGGGAGTTTTAGAATTAATTAAAATTGAACTCCAATTATGAACAAAGTCTAAATATGTGTTTTGCAAATAACCATTGTAGATGGCTGCACCTCGCCCCTCATTCAACTTAGGGTCATTCCTAGACAAAGACAAACTGAAAACCGATGGGTCAAACTTCACCAACTGGTTTCTCACTCTGAGGATTCTCCTCGTTCCCCTCAAGATGGCATACGTACTAGAGACCGCGTTAGGTGACGAACCACCAGCAAACGCTAGTCAGGATGAGAAGAATGTCTACCTCTCCAAGACGGATGATTACAACCTTGTCCAGAGTGGAATGCTTTACTCCATGGAGGCTGAGCTGCAGAAACGCTTTGAGAGGATGAGTGCATATGAGATAATCACCGACCTCAAGGCCGTCTTTGCACCCCAAGCCAGGGCTAATCGTTATGAGGCTTCTGAAGCTTTCTTCTCAGCAAATATGGATGAGCATAGCAGTGTTAGTGAGAACGTGGTCAAGATGTCTGGCTACGTTCAACGCTTGAATGCTCTGGAATGTCAGATTCCAGATGAACTTGCTGTTGATAGGGTGCTGCAGTCGCTGCCCCCTAGCTACAAAGGCTTTGTGTTGAACTACAACATGCAGGGGATGACTAAGACCCCTTATGAGTTGTTCGCCATGCTGAAAATTGCTGAGGTTGAGATCAAGAAGGAGCATGTTGTATTCATGGTCAACAAGACCGTTGAATTCAAGAAGTCTGGCAAGAAGGAGAAGGGAAAGAAGGGAAGCCCGAAGAAGGGTGTCAAGCCAGTTTTCACTCCTTGTAAGGCACCCAAACCTGGACCCAAGTCCGGCATTGAGTGCTTCTACTGCAAGGGTGATGGTCACTGGAAACGCAACTGCCCCAAGTACCTAGAGGATAAGAAGGCTGGCAAGATTGTCATAAGAGACAAAGGTATATTTGATATACACGTTATTGATATTTTCTTAACAAGCGCTGGGAACAAATCCTGGATATTTGATACAGGATATGTTGCTCATATTTCTAACTCCTCTCAGGGGCTACGGAATAGGAGACGCTTGATGAAAGATGAAGTGACGATGCGGGTGGGAAACGGCTGCCGGATTGAAGTGGTGGCGGTCAGCACGAAGCATCTTAGTCTCCCTTTGGGATTAGTTTTGATTTTGAATAAGTGCTACTATGTACCCGCATTGAGTGTGAACATCATGAGTGGTTCTTGCTTGAAGCGAGACCACTATTCTTTTAAGTCAGATACAATTGGTTGTGCGATTTATAAGGATGATGTGTTTTATGTTCACGCGCCGGAGAAAAATGGCTTATTCATTCTTAATCTCGATTGTGATATACTTCATATTGATAACGTAGAGGCCAAAAGATTAAAACCTAGTGGCGAAGAACACATGACGATGTGGTATTGTCGACTTGGTCATATTGGTGAAAAGCGCATGAAGAAGCTTCATGATGATGGACTTCTGGAGTCATTGGATTTTGGATCCCTTGACACATGTGAACCATGCCTTATGGGCAAGATGACAAGGACTCCATTCAATGGAACAATGGAGCGTGCAGAAGACTTGTTAGGGATCATACATTCAGATGTATGTGGACCTATGAACGTCCCCACACGCAATGGTCTTCGTTACTTCGTGACCTTCACAGATGACTTAAGCAGATATGGGTATATCTACTTAATGAAACATAAGTCTGAAACCTTTGAAAGGTTCAAGGAATTTCAGAGTGAGGTCGAGAATCAACTCGGGAAGAAAATCAAGCACCTTCGATCTGATCGAGGAGGCGAGTATTTAAGTCACGAGTTTGGCGATCATCTTAAGACTTGTGGCATCGTACCACAACTTACGCCGGCAGGAACACCTCAGCGTAACGGTGTTTCTGAGCGACGTAATCGAACTCTATTGGATAGCGTACGATCGATGATGTCTCATACCGACTTACCTGTGTCATTCTGGGGGTATGCATTAGAAACTTCCGCTTACATTCTTAATAGGGCACCGTCCAAATCCGTAAAGACAACACCATTTGAGGAATGGCATGGCAAGAAACCAAAGTTGTCTCACTTGAAGATTTGGGGTTGTGAGGCTTATGTTAGGAAACTTCAGCCTGACAAACTCGAATCAAAAGCGGATAAGTGCATCTTTGTGGGATATCCAAGGGAAACCGTTGGATGCACCTTCTACAACCAGTCTGAGGGCAAAACGTTTGTCGCCAAGACTGGATGCTTTCTTGAGAAAGAGTTTCTTTCGAAAGAATTGAGTGGGAGGAAAATAGACCTCAACGATATGATTGACCAATCAATCCAAGTGGAAGAAATGGCAATGGAAGTTTTTCCGGAACCATCTTCCGTAGTGGGAGCTGAAGAGAACGGTCATCATGATATTCATAACGATCATGACATACATGATGATCATGATCAAGATGAAGAAGATCCTATTGTACCCCGCAGGTCATCAAGAGCCCGAGTAGAAACTCAGTTTTATGGGCAACTTGTCAATGCAAACATGCTAAATGAACCTGACGAACCTGCGAACTACAAAGAAGCAATGGAGGGACCCAAGTCCGAGAAATGGCTGGAAGCCATGAAATCTGAGATAGACTCCATGTATGCCAACAAAGTATGGACTTTGGTGGATATTCCCGAGGGCCAAAAGGCCGTCGAGAATAAGTGGATATTCAAAAAAAGACTGACGCAGACGGAAACGTATCTGTCTATAAAGCTCGACTTGTCGCAAAAGGATTCCGACAAATTCAAGGAGTTGACTACGAAGAGACTTTCTCTCCCGTAGCGGTGCTAAAGTCTATCCGGATATTGCTAGCAATTGTTGCCTATTACGATTATGAAATATGGCGATGGATGTGAAAATCGCGTTCCTAAATGGCAACATTGAGGAAGAGTTGTATATAGTACAACTGGAAGGTTTTATTGATCCTAAGGACGTTGGTAAGGTATGCAAACTTCAACGGTCCATTTATGGGTTGAAGCAAGCATCTCGGAGCTGGAATCTTCGTTTTGATGAGGTGATCAAAGCTTTTGGATTTGTCCAAAATGAAGAAGAATTCTGTGTTTATAAGAAAGCGAGTGGGAGCTCTGTGGCATTCCTAGTACTATATGTGGATGACATATTATTGATAGGGAATGATGTGAAATTTCTAGAGGGGGTAAAGGAATATTTGAATGGACAATTTTCCATGAAGGACCTAGGTGAAGCTGCATACATATTAGGCATTAAAATCTATAGAGATAGATCAAGACGCCTATTAGCACTGAGTCAGAGAACTTACCTTGAGAAGATATTGAAGAGGTTCAATATGGATAACGCCAAGAGAGGCCTCTTGCCCGTTATGAAAGGAAGTAAATTGAGTGTGACTCAATGCCCAACAACAGCAAAAGAAAGGGAGGAAATGTCCTCAAAGACCTATGCCTCAGCCATAGGTTCTATCATGTATGCTATGTTGTGTACTCGACCAGATGTGGCCCTGGCGGTTAGTCTGACTAATCGTTTCCAAAGTAATCCTGGAATGGATCATTCGATTGCAGTGAAGAACGTCCTTAAGTACTTACGAAGAACTAAGAATCTGGTTCTTGTCTATGGAGGATGTGAAGAAGAGCTCGCTGTAACAGGTTACGTCGATGGCAGTCTGGTATTGATCCCGATGACTCAAAATCCCAGACGGGATACGTGTTTATGTTGAATGGAGGTGCGATTAGCTGGAGGAGCGGCAAGCAGTCAGTCATCGCCCAATCTACGATGGAGTCGGAGTATATTGCCGCTTGCTGTCAGAACCCTCTGTTAGGTAATGTGCTAGGGTTAGCAAGTCTCTTGCATCATGTTAAAATTTTCAAAAGAAATCTTTCAAATCAAAATCAAAAGCAAAATGGGAGAAGGAACCCCCCCCCAGATGAATTAATTCAAAAGGCCAGATAAAAATCTTCTCCAAAAATTCATGTTAGATTTTTGAAAAGTCTTATAAATGAGTGTGATCACATATCAAGTGATGTGGGACCCACCCCATGCTCATGGATTTTTCAAATATTCAAACAGTGCCTTGGAATTAATTAAAAATCCCTATTTGAGTTAAGATTCAAATTATTTGAATTTTAAAAATGTTGAAACTTTATAAGTGGCTAGTCTATATTATTATGAGGCCATATAAAAAATTTCAGCATTTAATAAAATGCCTAGCTATTTATTTAGCATAGCAAAACAAAAAGGCAGAAAAGAAAAACAGAAAAGGAAACAGAAAACCTTACCAGACGCCCAGGCGAAGCCGGCCCATCCAGCCCACCCGGCCCAGAGGGGCAGCAGGGTCTTCTTCCCCACCCCGCGCCTCCAAGCTGCTCGGTGGAATGCCACCGAGCCAGCCGTGGACGACACGTCGCCGCCGAGCACCTTCCAGGCCTCCCCGTGCCTCCTTCTCGCGCCTGGAGACGTCTCTCGCTCGTCCCAATCCATTCCCCCCCCCCTCCAGAGCTTCCTCCTCCTCCCGTGCTCGATTTCGTCGCCGCCCGAGGACCGCCGTGGAGCACGCCGCCGAGTCCACGCAGCCAACGTCGTCCCCGAGCCGTTCCACCGTGTCCAGAAGAACCGCAGCAGGCGTCTTCGTCGTTCCCATCAATCAATCGAGCCCGAGCGCCTCAGCAGACGACGCCAGCTTCATCGAGGAGTCGCCGTACCCGCAAGTCACCGTCGTCGAATTCGCCGCCACCACGACCTCCCTGACCCCTCTGCTAGCATCAGTGTGAGCTCCTTCATCCTCCCCGACCAACCCCGGAGTTTTTCTCCTTCTCCTTTGAGTTTTTCCACGAGAGCCGAGCACGGCCTCCGCCATGGATGAGCTCGAGGTCGCCCCTGTGCCCCTCTGTCTCAACCAGAGCGCGCGTCGTGTTCCCCTCCACCCCAGCGTTGCAACGCACTGCTTCCCGTCCATTTTGGTGCACGGAGCCGACTACTGCTTCTAAACCGAGCTACGGCCGCCGCCAAAAGTCGTCGCCGGCGTAGCTCCGGTGCCCCCCCAGGGTCCCCCGTGTTCACCACGAGACGCAGACGAGCTCGAGGAGCCGTCCCGTGCTCTCCCCGTGCCAAATGGTGGCCGGGAGCACCCTCCCCGTGCAGCGCCGCCGCGTCTATGACGCCGGCGTTTAGCCGCCGGCAGCCCGCCGACGTGGCCACGATTAGGGGCTTAACCCCACCTGGGTTAAGTGACCCTAGGTCACTGACACTGGGCCCCAGTGGCTTAATTAAGCCATTGGTTAAATTAAACAGCCGGATTAATTAACCCAGTGACTGACAGGCCGACCCCACATATCAGCCCCCCCCCCCTGACGCCAGCATGAGGTCATGCTGACGCAGTAAATCTTTTCCAGAATAAATTGAATTAAAGAAATTCCAGAAAATCCAGAAAATAGCCCAAACTTTGGAAATTCATAGAAAAAATCATATTAACTCCAAATTGGACAAATAATATATGAAAAATGATCAGGAGAAAATAAGCTATCCAAATATCCAACTTTCAACTTTGTTTGAGTTGAATTTAAAATGTGATCAGTAGCTTTTGCTATTTGATTTAAATGGAATTAAGTCAAATCCAATTCAAAAGTTTTTGCAACTTGAACCATGACAACATGCTACATTGGAATTCAATTTGATCAAACAATGTCACATGTAACTTGGCTAAGTTTGAATTCAAATTGGAGTTTGAATTTGCAATTCAATTTGCAATATACTCCATTTAAATGGAATTGCTTCACACATCAAAGCATATACATCAAGTTTCAACCTTCCATAATGTGATTGTGCATTGTATTTACTTTGCTACCTTGTTTGTTGTTTGTGGAGTAGAGGTGGAACCGGAGCAGGAGGTTGCCCCCTACGTTGAAGACCCAGAACCCAAACCTCGTCAGCAAGGCAAGCAAACCCCCATTGATCATGTCGATAAAATCCCACTTCCCTCTCATGTCTCGCTTATGCATTGTATAGGATGATTACCATGATGCGCTTCTACCGCATAGATGAACCCACTCCTTTGCATGACCTATCATTTTGTCACAGTAGTAAGCAAACCACAATCCTAGCAAATGTAGGAGTTGATTGATATCATGTAGCCCCTGCAATTGTTACTGCTTATTGCATGCTTAGAGTGATACCATGATGATATTGTTATGTGAGTCGGGATGGTAGTGATCATGATGATGATGGTAGAAAAGTGTTGGTGAATCTACCCTAATACAAGGTGAACGATGAGAGGATGTGTAGGAGTACACGGTGGGTTGTCTAGTTGTACACCGCCCTAAGTCCGAGTTCTTGTGTGGTGATCCAAGATGAAGAGTACAACCACACATTGGGCTCACTGACCCCTCTCAGCTTACTAACTCATCCCTTTCGATGTCCAGATGTCGCAATAGTTCGGAGTTCTGGTAGGTCTGTGGCCTGGATGCTAAGTGAGAGAACGGCTCATCCGAGACCGGCTTATGCACCACGCACACATCACTTGGATCCACTTCGGTAAACCGGCCGGGTTCACGATAGTGGTAGCCAACCCAGGTAGGCGGCTTTCTCGGACTAGATCGGCTATGAGGTAACAGTTGTGGTGAGCATCCTCACTGGCACCCCTTGAATGGTGTCGAGATCAAAGGCGGTAAATGATGATCATGTGTGTGTAGCGGTACACCCCTGCAGGGTTAACAAAACTATTCGAATAGCCGCGTCCGCGGTTATGGACTGCTTGGAAAGCTTAGCTTGATTATTAGATAACTTGAACCGGATACTTCTAAAACACACCAAGATAAGTGTGAGTGCTATGGCGTGCTTTCTCGTGGGGAAGTCGAGGAAGGCACCATAGTGCTGTAATTGGTTGGAGAAAGTAGTGGACTCGTGTACGCTTCTTACCTCAAAGTCTGGTACTCGTAGTTCAGGATTAGCCAAGTCAAAGCTGGCACTTCTGCAAGTGAAACCCCACCTCCCTTACCTTGATACATATGCATGAGTAGTATAGCTCCTATGTAAGTCTTGCTGAGTACGACTTTGTACTCACGTTTGCTTAATCTATGTTTTAGATGAACCCACCGACCCCGATGGTGACTTCTACCCGAAGCTTGAAGAATGAAGACTCAGACCAAGACCAAGCTAGTGTAGTCCCAGTCAGACGACTGGTTCCCTCGTGGAGGGCTTGTTTTTAGATAAGGCTTCTCTAAGCCATTTGTTAAACTTTTCTGTACTCAGACCTACTTTGCTTCCGCATGTTTGATGTAATGTTGGATCACAGACTTGTGATCTCTGTGTGCACTCTGTAAGAGTTTTAATAAAGATGTATACATTGTAGAGAATTGCAATGATACCTACTGTTCATACAAGACATGTGTGCTGCGTGTATGTTTATAACATACATGTCTTTGTATGGGTTTTCGAGACCTTAGTTGTGATCTGGCTGGCGGTCTTTTATACACCAAGTGGCCCTTAGATGTGCGCAGCTTGGGGCATCGCGATGCGATTGCTCGAGACTCCGTCTCGTGCACACTTTGATGTATTATCGAGCCCGCCCTAGACCCCGACTAAGTGGTCGGGCTGGAGTAAGTCTATGTAAGAGTTATGAGATAGTCGATAGTATGGTTGAGGCGACTTGTCTTTAAATATGGGAGTTCACCACCCATATCATTAGACTTGTGTGCGGACGATGAGGACCCATCTCAGTTGATCATCCGGCCTGGATGGGATGCCCCTCACGTATGATGCTTTCCGAGAACGTTCTGTGCTTGGCCTTGTCTGCTTAGACAAGTGGGTACGGTTCTCGGCTCCCCATATGACTATGTCTTAGCTGGACTTGCATACGCTAACCCCGGGTCCCGACACTTGCGAAGCGTCAAACGAAGCGCATTGGCTGAAGAAGTTCGTCATCGAGCTAGGCGTATTCCCTAGTTGCACTGACCCTCTTAGCATTTATTGCGACAATACGGGTGCCATTGCTAACGCAAGGGAGCCGAGGACTCACTCTACAGCCAAGCATATTCTCTGACGTTTCCATGTGACACGGGACTACGTCAAGGATGGTCATACTAGGATTTGATAAATACATACGGATCTGAATTTGTCAGACCCAATGACTAAACCTATTCCACAAGCCAAGTTTGAACAACACCGAGAGACTATTGGTGTTAGATACATACCTGATGTAAACTAGTGTAATTTGTACTCTAGTGCAAGTGGGAGACTGTTGGATATGGGCCCTAGAGGCAAATTAATAAAGATATTTGTCACATATCTGTTTGTTCATAATACGTTATATATTGTGCTAGAACTGTATTAAGCGGAAACATTAATACACGTGTGATATATAACAACCTGGTCCCTAGTTAAACTCACGCATACTAGCTCATTGGGCAATTGATGATCAAGGTTTCCTGATCATGAGAACATAATAGTCTATTGACAATGAGGTCATATCATTAGGAGAATGATGTGATGGACACACACCCACCTTAAGCATTGCAGTGTGATCAAGTCACATAAGTTCAGCATTGCGATGACTTAATAACATAGTGACTGAATCCTTAGACCGTGATGATCATACATAATTGCTATCTATTAGGATGCTTTGAGTGCATTAACCGTTACACTGAAACATGGTAACTGGAAATGTGTATCTTGGGTATTCCGAAGTAGATATGTTGAGGAGTATGAAATAGATCAGAGAGGGATTTGTCAATCCGAGTGACGGATAGGTACTCTGGGCCCACTCGGTGGTGTTGCATCAATAGCTTGCAAGCAAGTGACTAGGTAACAAGAGATGTAATATTCACAGACGAGTAAACATGTTATGTAGGAGACGAGGAAGAACTAGGTATTGGATACCGACGATCATACCTCGAACAAACATAGTACCGAAGCACAAAGGGATCAAGTCATATTGTTAACGGTTCAACAACGATGAAGTTTATTAGATGGAAGCGTAGGGGCACATCAAGGATTGTAACCAGATCCCACATGATGGTCATTGGTCAGAGAGTGTCTCGATCATGTCTACTATTTCCCGGACCGTAGGGTGTCACACTTAAGGGCAATCGATGCATTAAGGATTGATTCGGGATCATCGGTGAAAAGAGAGAAAACACCGGAAATGTACCGGGAGGTGCCGGAAGCTGTTCCGGATATTTTGAAAGGTTCAAAATAATATATATTAATGTTTAAATATGTTTTATTATTTAATTGAAAGAAATAAATATTAAAATGATTTAATAATTAATTAAAAAGGTGAAAAGGTAGTTGGGCCTTAAAAGGCCCATGAGGGGAAGGGGGAGCCTCCCCCCTTGGGCTTGGCGCCAAGGGAGGGGACCATCCCCCCTCCTAGCCGCACCACTCCCCCCCCCCTTGGGGGTTTAGTCCCACATGGGGAAGGGGAGGGGGTGGAGCCCCTCCTTGGCCTATATAAGGAGGGGTGGGTGCCTTTTTCTACACAACATTGAGTTTCTCTCTCTCTCTTGCTCCGACCTAGAGCGGACTCCCCTTGTTTGGAGTTTGCACCTGGTTGGGGGGTTTCACCATCATCCGGACGCCGTCGCGCTGCCGGAATTGGGATCCGGATCAATCTTCTTTCCGGTGCTCTTCTGGTTCGGAGCCCAGAGGGACGTCGGTTGCATCGTACGTGTGTAATCTCGCGAGGCACTACACGTGTGGTGCTACTTCATCGTCGGAAGTTCTTCAACACGACAAGGAGGTTGTAGGATCATAGTCTACGCCAACCACGTCCGAGGAACGTTTCCCTCTTTCGGTCTTCAAAGGTATGAACACCGATTCCTTCCGTTACATACATCAGCATAGCATAGATCTTTGTTCGGGACTCGTAGGTAGGAAAATTTTTGTTTTCTGCGCCGATCCCCAACAGCGACTTGCTGGAGATGGGACCGCCGAGATCGTGATTGCAACCTGTGTAGTCCCCACGGTCGACGCCAATTGACGAGGATCAGCCTCGGCAAATCCCATGGTCAGGGACCCTGGGTTAGATCGTAGAGAGAACAGGTTGGCTATACTCGTCGGCTAATAGGAGAAGCACTTCCTGCTCTATTTTATTATGCGAAGTGGCGATTACAGTGGGATTCAAGGCGAGTTCGCGCAAGACCGGAGGCGTTGATTGTAGATTGGATGTCCTGAGACGTCCCCCCCCTCCCAGCCTTTATATACTAGGCTAGGTCTCGGAGAGTCCATCTCAGGTTTACAGGGGTGTTTGCCTAATTCTATCCTTGCCTTAAACGCCAAGTCGTGACTTCCATATTGATCGCGGACTCCTACATCGGTGCTTGGAGCGGGCCAGCCGTGGGCCTGTCGAAGCTTCCAGCGGGACTCTTGTCTTCGTATGCACCAGGTATCCTCACACGTAGGAGTCGTGGGGTCACCCCCTCGTCACCGGTCAATATTCTCATCACTGTTTACACGCTCAATTTATTTCCTGCTTTATTTTAAGCTGCTATCACCATTATCCTTTATCCCTTGCATTTGATCCTTTGTAAACAACAAGGCCGGAGAGATTGACAACCTCTCTGAACTTCTTTGGGAGCAAAGTTCTTTGTGTCGTGCGCAGATCCAGGTCAAGGAAGCAACTTTTGTCTAAAACGGTGCCATTGTTTCCTTGCCACCTACTTATCACTATCGGAGTCCTACTGGTTCGATACTCAACCTCGGTATCTTCACTGATGGAAATTTGCCGCTATCCTACATCTCACCTTTCACTTGGGGTAACCAAAGAAGGGCGAGAAGCCATTATCACTTCAACGCCATCACTTACCAGCAAAGGAGGCCTGGGGGCCCAGGCGCCCTGTGGGCGCGGCCAGGGGGCAGGCCGAGCTAGCTGGCCGCCAGGACCAGGGTGCCCCCCTGGTCAGCCCCAGGTGCCTCTGGGTCACTTTTTTCGTGGAAAATTTGATTTTCATTTTTGCGAAATTTTTCTGACAACTTCACTGTTGAAATTTTTTTGAGGTTCAAAAAGCTGCAAAACTTTCTGAAAACTTGAAACAGTGGTTAGAAATGTGAAGCTTCAAAAACATAAAACTTTGGTACAACAAAGAAAACAAAAGCTAAAGGAAATGAAAACATAAGAAGCTCCACTTTTTACCTATATAAAACATGCTAGCTAGCAAGGTTGATCAAGTCTTAACAAGAAACCGGCGATATATAGAGCAGAAAGTCTCACCTCTTATAAAGTGATCATTGTACCCTTACTTTAATGGACATTGTCCCCACCATAATGGTTTTGTATTTGTGGTGCACATGTAGAGGACAATCCCATTCTCCAATCTTCACGGTCTCGATATTCTCTATAGAGTTAAGGCCATGCCTTTTGTCGATCTTCTTCGAAAAATACACCGTGTGTTCTTTGTCATCCACGTTGAAAGTAACCTTTCCTTTATTGCAATCAATGATAGCACCTGCGGTGTTAATAAAAGGTCTACCAAGGATAATGGACATGCTCCCATCCTCGGGCATAACAAAATCAGTAAGGATCAAGCAATTAGCAACTTCAACCGGAACATCCTCACAAATACCAATCGGAACGGTTGTTGACTTGTCAGCCATCTGAAGAGAGATATCTGTAGGGATTAGTTTATCTGAACAGAGCCTCTTGTAAAGAGAAAAAGGCATAACACTCACTCCTGCACAAAGATCACATAATGCAGTTTTGACATAATTATTCTTTATGGAGCAAGGAATGGTGGGTATACCTGGATAGCCAAGCTTCTCAGGAATCCTGCCACTAAAAGAGTAGTTATCAAGCACAGTAGATATTGCCTCATTAAGAACTTTTCTTTTATTAGTAACAATATCTTTCATATATATCAAGTAAGGAGGTAACTTAATAGCATCAGTCAAAGGAATTTGAAGAAAAAGAGGTTTCATCCATTCACAAAATTTATTATAGTGATCTTCTTCTTTGGTTTTGAGAGACTTACCTGGAAAGGGCATGGGCTTCTGCACCCATGGTTCTCTTTCCTTCCCGTGTATTCTTGTGATGAAGTCTTCTCTAGTGTATTTCTTGCGTTTATAGGGTGCTTCTTCTTCTCGCACCTCGGGAGGATCATTCTTCTCCTTATCTTTTTCTAGGTCGGCACCGTCTTCAGTCTCACATCGGAGGTAGATATGCTATTTGGATCAGCAACAGGCTCTTCTTCAACTATGGGATCATTTGAATTGTCAGCTTCCTTGTGTTTCTTCTTCATCTTCTTCAGAGAGCTAGAAAATTCTTCTTCCTGCATTTGAGAATCTTGCTCGATCCTCTTCGGATGCCCCTCTGGATAGAGAGGGTATTGGGTGTGTGTTCCACCCCTAGTTTTTATACCATAAGCCTATAAATCTTGTTTGGCATTGTTAGCAAGCAAATCCTTTTGCACATAAGAAATGTGTTCAAGCTGAGTTTGAACCATATGAAAATGCTTAACAAGACATTTAACAGCATTAATTGTTCTACCTAGAACATCAAGCAAGCTTGTGATAGCAAGGGTATGATCATGCAACTGACTTTGTATCCTCATATTTAAGTGATTTTGCTTCATAATAAAATTATCAAGCTCATCTAAACATTGGTCAGGAGGCTTACCTTTAGGGATGCCACTTGCATTGAAAACTAAAAGAGAGTGTACCTCTACCAAGGGAGGGTGAGTAGTGGGCTCACACAACTTCTCAATAGGAGGTAGATTCTTCACGTCTTCAGCTTTAATACCTTTCTCTTTTATAGACTTCCTCACTTCTTGCATATCTTCGGGGCTTAGGACAAGCATGCCCCTCTTCTTTGGTGGTGGAGGTGGTTCAGGGACGGACCAATCTTCGTGGTTCTTGGCAATCTTGCCCATTAGTTCTTCAGCATCGTCCGGTGTTCTTTCCCTGAAAACACAACTAGCACAACTATCCAGATATGATCTAGATTTATCGGTTAGACCAGCATAAAATATGTCAAGTAATTCATTCTTAGGAACTCCATTTCCCGGTCTAGCCGTGATCAAACTGCAATACCTCCCCCAAGCTTTAGGGAGGTGCTCATCCTTCAAATGTTTAAAGTTATAAATTCTTTGTAAAGAAGCATGTTGCATATGAGCAGGAAAATACTTATCAACAAAAGATTGAGCTAAGTCTTGAGGACTCTTAATGGATCCATAAGGTAGTGCATCATACCATGCTTTAGCGCCTTCCTTTAAAGAAAAAGGAAGAAGCTTAGTCACATAAAAGATTCGTATCATTTCATCACTAGTAAACAAGCCACCTAACTCGGTGAGTTTGGTGAGGTGTGCAATAGCATCATCATTTTCTCTGCCATAAAAGGGGTCAGCTTTAACTGTATATATAAGTGAAAGATCAACAGAGAAATCATAATCAGGATCATTGATGCATATAAGAGATGTAGCAAATTCAAGATCAGGAGTAATCCTGTTCTTCATAGAGTGCTTTTCAAGCAGCTTCTTAACAACACTAGGGTCATAGTTAGCACACTCTGTAAGTTACCTGCATAAATCATCATCAAGAATAATATAATCATCCTCAAGGAGTCTCTCCTTGAGTTTACTCAAGTCTGGGTAACCAAAGGCTTTGCAAGTGGGTAAATAGGTAGCAGGAGTTTCAGTCTCGGACTGTTCTGCAATCTTAGCAATTTGAGATTCAAGATAGCGACCAAGAAAACCAATTTCATCAAGAGTACTGGAAGCATCATCAAAAGTATCAGACACAGTAACATACTCAGTGGAAGTAGCATGTGGTGGTGATGAAGCAAACTTACTTATAACTGAAGGTGAATCAAGTGTAGCACTAGTGCTCAGAACGGTACCTTTTCTTGTAGTAGATGGTAAGATCGGAACCTTGGGGTCTCCTCTATTACGAATAGTGGATAAAGTGCAGAAGGCAGAGTACTACAAGTAGACTTGTAAATAAAGCTATGCTCCCCGGAAACGGCGCCAGAAAACAGTACTTGATGACCCTCAATTGTAGGGGATCGAGATAGTCTTCGCGGTTAAGATAACCCAATTTATTGATTCGACACAAGGGGAGCCAAAGAATATTTATAAGCTTTAACAGTTGAGTTGTCAAATCAACCATACCTGAAATATACTTGCTTGCAACAAAATATTAATAGCAACGGTGATATGAAAGTGATAGTAGCAACAACGAAAGTAAAACAGCAAAAGTAAACAACTAGTAACCAGCAGGATTAAAAACACTATAGGCTAGGGAGATGGATGGTTGGGCGCTGCTTGGATGAGAGTGAACATGTAATACTCCCTCCGTCCCAAAAAGAATGTCATGGTTTTAGTTCAAATTTGAACTAAAACCATGACATTCTTTTTGGGACGGAGGGAGTAGATTCTAACACGGGGAAAGGCACACAGAAAAGCAAGGATCATCTAGGCAATATCAAACATTAGGCATGCTTCCTGTAGGTAGTTGTACGTGCTTGCAATAAGAACTTGTACAACCCCTACCATCCCTCTACGAACGGGGCCAAAAGGAACTTATGGAGATTAAGGTGCTCCTGTCAAAGAGCACCGAAACAAAGCATTAACACTCAATGGATACATGAAATCCTCAAATTATAGTCCATCCCCTTTGGTGTCCCAAGCTGTCACCTTTGGGATCGCCGGTTCCAGACAATAATAGGTTATAGGTGTATACAACTCATAGATAGGATCAAGAACACAAATATACTCATGAAAACACAAGTGGTTCAGATCTGAGATCATGGCACTCGGGCCCAAAGTGACAAGCATTAAAAGCAACAAGTTGGAGCAAAGATGATAAACACCAAAGTAGATGATAGGCAACATGCCCCCAACAATTTGATGAACTATTACATGATCTAACTCATCCAATCCCTACCATCCCCTTTTCCTACACCAGGGAATTACTCACACATGAAAAGAGAAGTCATGGAGGGATGATGGAGTGGCGATGGTGATGACGATGGTGATGATCTCCCCTCACCGGAGGCCAAAACAACCTCCAGATTAGCCCTCTCGGAGAAGAACAGAGAATGGCGGCGGCTCCGCGAAGGGAATTGGAAAAGCGACTTTTGTTCTGGGGTTTCCTCGCGACGGGAATAAATAGGAGTCCTGGTAGGGCACTAGAGGGGGAAGGATCCACCCAGGCGGCCTCCCGGCGCGGCCAGGGGTGGGTCCGCGCCAGCATGGCGCCTGGGGCCCCCTGGCTGCCCTCTGGCCCCACTTCTGGCTCTGGGTCCCTCCGGGTGCGTGGATTTTCCGTGATTTTCCTGGAATTTTCTGAGACACCTAAAAATCCATATTCCTGCACATAAGGAAACCATACAGGCAGCTCTGCTGAGAACAGCGTCAGTCCAGGTTAGTTCCGTTCAAATCATGCAAGAATGAGGCCAAAACGATAGCAAAAGTGTTTGGAAAAGTAGATACGTTTGAGACGTATCACAACGTCCCCGGGCAGCGAAGCGGCGGAAGAAAATTGATCCGAAATGGGAGTCCGGCAGCACAATGGTGTGCGTATGGTGGAGCTCTCAAAATCCCAATCTCAATTCCACATATGTCTGTTCCAATCTTAGGGAGCCACACGTGAGGGAGAGAGATAGAGGGAGAGATGGGGAAAATGAATTGTTACATAGTGATGGTGGGGGGGAGGTGGCACCTCCCCTAGGTAGGCCCTCCCCTTGGTGTGCCATGCTACCCTTTTTTTATTTTAAAGCAAAGGAGGGAGCCACCTCCCCTAATTGGTCCAATGTGGCCTATTAGGGGTTAACCTCTTTTTATTTAATTATTTAATATATATTTAACATTTAATTCATTAATTAAATATAAAACTTATTTAAATAACTTCCTAAACAATTCATAACCTCGGAACTTTTTTCGACAACCCTTCGGAACAATTTTACAGTTCTCTCTTATTTCTTCGATGACCCCGATGATTCCGAATATATCCCTAAGCATTGTATACCCTTAAGCGTGCCACCCTACAGTTCGTAAAAACTCCAGGCATGACCGAGACACTTCTTTGATCAATGACCAACAATAGGATCTGGGAACCCATGATGGCCCCTGTGCTTTCATGAATTAACTTCATCGCTTGAACATTAAACATTGAGTCCTATTCCATTTGTCACTGCGATACTTGACTTGTATGCAACGATCTATGGCCTCTTGTGCTGATTATGGGATCATATTTCATGTATTAAGTGTCTTTTGTTCAATTATGAACAATATATGGTCAAACATGTAGATCCATGGTATGTATTAGCAGTATGCAATGTTTGATTAAAATGTTCAATATATATCGGGAAATGTGATTATATTTGTTGTTATAATATTCTTGTTGAAGTGGTAAAGCCTTTCCATATGGGAATCTTTTGGTATACCAGTATGTTAAATCTTAATAATAAGGTTATTACATATTGCAGGGTCACAATGCAAGATGTTCCAGTTTACCATCGAGGTTAGCTAGAACTTCATAGGCCTTTCTTACTGTATATTATTGTGCAGTTTTAATATAACTCATATTTACGATCTCTTTCTTTTAGGTATATATATTATTGGTACAAATCCACACTTTGAACCTTTTTTGCATATGGTCAATGATATAGTCCTAAATGAACAAGTGAAGAAAATAAAAAAAGATTGCTATGAGGAACCGAAAGATGATGAAAATAAAACTCTTTGTTTGCACATTATCCTAAACAATAGCTTTGATTTTCTCATTCACAATTTATATAAATTTGTTTCCACCATAAATCCGAACTTCTTCTTTCAAAGCAGTTCACCAAGGATTACCTCTCAAGCGACTATGTGATTCAAGGCGAAGGAATAAGGGTTAAAGTATTTCACAAAGACCATGATGAACTTGATGTCTTCCTCAAGATTGTGAAGGATGGGCGAGTAGTCATCACAAAGGGTTGGACTAAGGTTTTTAAAGGATTGCACATGGCGGAGGGCTTAATATGGACATTCCGCTTCTCCAACTTCGACGATAACCATAAGCTATTTCACATCTCTCTTTACTGTATCTATTCATGTACTGCAGCCAACTGTTATAATGCATGCGCTTGTATGTTGTTGTATATGTAGCTCTATTAAATTGGATTATTTGTATCTGTTGAAGTGCTTGATGATAATAAAGATGTTCTGTTACGTCTGCATTCAAATTGGAAAAAAATCTGGTTACTTATCAATTGTAATAATTGAGTACATATAATTCAATGCATGTTATAGAGCATAACATTGCACACAATTTATGAGCAAAAAACGTCGACGTTAAACTTAACAAAACACACGTTTCGTAGAAAGCACTCGGGTGCGATCGGGTATCATTCCATACGATCATGCAACACACATCATTTGAGATAGCTACATGCAATACACACGGTTCTGTGAAAAAAAAATGTATGAGGTCAATAGGTCATCCAACATGTTCTATGTTTCGACGTCGTGGGGGATGCGAACACGATTCACACACGTTTCATTCCAATAGACCGTCTGAGAAACAATGGTACATCGCAAACAATTTTCGTATCGTGTGCGATGGTACCCCCTATCGCACACCCACTCGGGCACACGAATTTGAAAACCAAGTGCATAGTTGCGTCCTAGTGCATGCCTTTATCATCATTCCTTTGGCGTCCATGGCTACGTCATCCATGTTGTTATGCTGCCAATGAAAACACATATACAATGTTAAAATGGATATCATATAAAATAATTATGCATTATTCTGCTTAGCTAATTTAATTTGTTTTTAAATTTTGAGTCATATACCTAACTAATATCAAGGATAATCTAATCACCTACCAGCCCTTCAACATCTCTAACTAAGAGTATCCTCATATATCAAATAAAAATCCTAAAATAACTCCAAACTACATCCTTGACAACCCTCTAATCATCCACAAATTCTTTAAAAGATGTGATAATCCAACCATCCACCAATCCTTCAACAGTTGTAACTAAGTATATCGTAATAGATCAAATAAAAAACCCAAAATAACTCCAAACTAAATCCTTAATAACTCTCTAATCATCCACAAATCCTTGAAAAGATGTGATGATCCAATCATCCACCAATCCTTCAACAACTCTAATTCAGTATATCATCATAGTTCAAATCAAATAAAAATCCAAAAAACTCCAAACCAAATCCAAACTAACTCTCCAATCGTCCAAAAATCCTTACAAAATTGTGATAATCTAATCATCCACCAATCCTTCAACAACTCTAGTTAAGTATATCCTCATAGATCAAATAAAAATCTTAAGTAACTCCAAACTAATTCTAAATATCAGGCCCAATCATCCAAAAATCGTTCAAAAGTTGTGACTAAATATGCCATGTTAAATCCATCATCAAACCCAAACTAAACCCTAAAATAAATGCACACTCTCAACGAGTCATCGCGTAATCTTAAACCACTAGCCATGATCAATTAAGCATCCCTAACTATGATGCTATCAGTACGATGCAGAAAGAAAAATTCAATAGGAGAGACAGTGCAAAGCTGACATGTGAGAGGTCGATGCGGTAGGCTCACCGTCACAAATCATCGCATGCTGCCATAGGGGGATTGCAAGCCGGGAAAGGGGTTGTGGCGATGAGGATGATCTACCTACTAGAGCCTGAGTGGGGAAGGGGGGATTTTTGGGTATGGGAGAGGGGGGGAGGAGGAAGTGTGACGACAAACGGGATCACTTTTTTACCCTGGTGTTGATAAGTGGTGCAATGTATGCGTGACATTTGCCGTAATCGAAAAGTTTTTAGTCGTTTTTAAATCCCGTGTGCAAGGCTGGGGAGGTTAAAGTTTTTTTTTTCGTAGATCCGTTTATTTTAAACATTTTATCTCTCGGATCGTGTATCCAAATCACGAACTGTTTTCACCGTCGTATTTTTTGCGTCGAGATCTTTAAAACTAGATCTCATGTTGATAGATTTTGATGAAAAAAATTTAGCAACAACCATGACCACACACACAACCATATCCACAGTCGCAGTTATAACCATAACCATGAATGCAGCCACAGCCAAATTCATGAGCAGCCGTAATCCACGTGCAATCACCGGCGCAACGACTATTCGCGTGCACCTAGAATGCAACACGTGACATAGTTCTAGGTGCGTCAAAAGTGACCTTTTGCGGGTGTTCTGCAGTGGCCAATGGGTATCCTCTAACTATCATATAAACACCTTCCCTTTTGTATCATAATGTATTGTAAAATCTCTCTTGATAAACCATAGGTTGGTTACCTACTTTATAAGTGAAAGGCATATCGCTTACGGGTGCGCTGCGCATTGTAGGTCAGTGACAGTCCGCGGCAACGGACCGGTCGGCGGTCGCCGTGCATGTGCGAGGGTTTTGTGCGGCCTGCGTGATAACACACGTTGCCATCCCTTGGTGTACTTTGTGTTGTGGACGTATGAGCAACCCGGCGAAAAGCAAAACACAAGGAAGGAGGCGTCCCCATGGCTCAAACGAAGAAAACACGGCACCAGTACCCTCCGGCCCCCTCCACAGGCGGTAGGCTCAGGCACGTTGTACCGCCGCAGGTACGCTCCAGCCCACCACCGTCGTCCTCCCCCAACGGTTGCCATCATCCGTCGTGCACCCGCTCCTGTTTCCCTCCCCTCCCCCCTACCCAGAAAACCGCCCCAAAAACAGTATCCCCGGACGAGAGTTAAAAAAGGCCACCGGAAGTAGAGTAGGATAGGATCACATCGTCCCGGAGGCCGGAGCAAAGCAAACAGTGGAATGGCCCTTCATTGAAGGCGAGGGCAAGCCGCAGTGCCGGGGAAGGGAAGCGAGCGAGCAGGCAAAGGCGAGGATCGAGGGAGGAGGATAGACGATAGACCTGACCTGAGGACGTGACCCGCGGGCCAATGGCGTGCGGGGCGGGGGCGGGTCACCTCCTGACGGGCTCGTGGCAGACACCTGGCTCCATTCCTGTGACGGACACCCCCACGAGCTTTGCCACGGAAAAGTAGTCACTAGGCTCCTGCGCTGCGGTGCGGCCTACCCTACGGGCTACGGCCAGTGCCCTACCCTACCCACTGCTGCAAGTGACAGCTAGCTTAGCTGAACTGCGCCCCTACCACTCTCGGGCGGCTCCTGTACTGTACGGGGGTTCTCTGCATCCATCTCTTCTCTTCCATAAGTAGTAGCCAAGTTGCTCGCCCCCCGTCCCTGGTCCTTTGCGCAAAGAGGAAAAAGGAGCTCCTCGCAGTTCCCCGCCGCCCGCCGCAGATCTATTGCAACACCTGTAAGCTTCTCCGCCTCCCACCCTTGCCGTGCTTCTCTTGCCTTCGCTCGCTCGCTCGCCTAGGGTTTTTTCCTTCCTTTCTCTACCTCAGTACTACCTCGGTTCTTACTGTTGCTGCAGCTACTGTACGCCGGCCGGCCGGGGAGGGATTGAGCCGGGGAGGGAGAGGATGGCGGGGAAGAGGGAGAGGATAGCGATACGGAAGATCGAGAACCTGGCGGCCAGGCAGGTCACCTTCTCCAAGCGGCGGAGGGGCCTGTTCAAGAAGGCCGAGGAGCTCTCCATCCTCTGCGACGCCGAGGTCGGCCTCGCCGTCTTCTCCGCCACCGGCAAGCTCTTCCAGTTTGCCAGCTCCAGGTACGTGTATGCATATTGCATACCATATCAATCTATCTCCCCTCAATCAGCCAGTATCTGGATCGTGTATGCAAGTTCTACCTCACTGGCTTCTTGTTTTATTTGCCGTCTTAACTGATTGATTCCACACATTTTTTTACTACTAAGTTCTCTTTTCTTGTGAGGAATCATTTGTCCCAGTTTATCTGAGCAGTTTTGATTCTTGAGTTTTTGAGATCGAGCTTTACTGTCCAGCTTATCCCAACAGTTTTTGTCCACGCGTTGATATTTGATGTGCTGGGCTATTGCTCATTCGGTTTTTTCTGCTACAAAATTAGTTAGAACGCATGTATTTGGCAGTTCTTTGTTCACGCTCGACTCTTTTTCTCCGTGCCTATAACAACGACTAAGATAGTCAAAACAGTCAAAAGCATGTGTAGATTCTCTAATGCTTAATTAAATATTTGCTTTGATTTGATGTTGTATTCTATTATATATTTCCCAACTGCTATTCTGTTATGACATGTGGAAGAGGCCACAAAGAGAGGGAGGATTTTCTTTTGTCAGTCTAACCAGTAAAATTAACAGCGTCTTCTCCCCTTTAAAAACGCAATATTTGTCCAACTTTTAATTCTCCAATGTGTTTGGATCTGCAAGTCGCTTTCTCTACCTTTTCTCGTTATGTTTGCTGTTGTTCTAGGATTAATGTCTATTTCAGATCCTTCCTTGGAATTACTCCAAACTCGGACCACATGTACTACTACTCTTTGCCTCTTTGGGTCCTAAAAGCTGCCATTTTGGACACTTAACACATCTAAAAACTTACTAACGTTTACAAGTAGTTGCTGTAACAAAATGGGTATCTAACAAAAATAAATAAAATAATGACATACCGGAAAATTTGTAAATGAGCAATACATGTCCAAGCTAAATGGACATTTTTTATATTTGAGTTGGACAGGAGCATATGTAAGTTAGCAATTAAAGATCTCTGGCCTTGTTCCAGTTTAAACTATTCAATAATATAAAGTTGAAGGGGAACAATGAGTACTAGGGTATGTAATTTGAGATATTCAAAATGCTGAGCTAACACGCTGTTTAACAAATGTAGAGCACTTTTATCATGATATTTACTTTTGGGCACACAAACGCTAAACACATTTTAGTGTGGAATAGGTTGGAAACATGCGTTCGTGACAAGATCAAATTAGTAAATCTAATTGAAGTGTATGGAAACATTGTTAACTACTTATGCATATTCTCCTTAACATCATGTGAAATGCCTAACATTCATCTCATGCATAAAATGTTAACTAATGGGTTTGTGACAAAAGCTATAAGCTGTGTTGTGAATTAATCCCATGCATAAAAATGAATAGAAGCAAAATGCACATAGTCCAGACTAGCAGTCAGAGATATGCTGCGGCTTGATGAACATGCTGGAAACAAATATGGTGTTCAAAGATGCCAAATATTAGGAATTGCTCCAACATCATGCAAAAAATATTGAACAGATATAAAGTAGGAATCGAACTGCAGACAACTTAACCAAATGTCATTGTTTTTATGTGGAATAATATCATAGTTAGTTCCAGGGAAAATGCTTGTGCACGACATGAAAAGTGAGGATTTTCTTGTGTATATTTTCCAAATAAATGCTTATGGAATGTGTGTGTACAATTTTTCTTGTCTTTTCATGGCAAGCAGTGGATTCTGTATTATCGCTGACATGAGTTGGGCCTGTGCATGACATGATTTGTCAGAGCGCATGGCTTGATAAAGCTACATGTGTATTCGTGTAGTATTAATGGCCGGGGCTCTTGGACAAAAATGGTTAGAAAGATTGACCGGTCCAATCAAATATGACCCCTGAACAACTTCCGTACTGTACTCAGAGGGCAGCATTGCGCATCGGAATTCATCCCAGTATCAGTCCAAAGTTTTTCCATCTTTCCACGTTCGGCTAATGTTTATGCAATGGTCTGAAGTACCAAACCTTAGTAACAATTAACAACTCCATCAGATGTCCTTTTTTCAGTTTTATGTAAGCATAGATAATTCAGTGTGGTACATAACTACGGGAGTGTAACTTCTGCTTAATGATATTCAGGTCTTTCATTTGAGAAGCACATCAGATGCAGACGTTTCACTATGTTATATTTTTCACTATGCTATATAATGCAGATGTGAAAAGTGATGCAGATTGTATGTAACGTTCCTGATTTCAATTAATCGAGTTTTTTTATAACAAGGCATGTCCTCACTATTTTGTATTCCGCAGTGAATATGAATTCGCACAAAATACTCCTGGCCATAGAAAATTATACCCATATATTTCTGTTAAGATGTCATTATTAGATTTGTTGTAAACTATATGCTGATATATTTAAAGATTTTTTTTCTTTTCAAGCAGCATGAAGGAGCTCCTGCGCTTCGTTATGTAGAAAAAGAATGAACCTCAATAAATTGATAATACCAGACAAATTGTTGTGAGAATTTATAGCAATAATTTCTCAGGAATAAAATAATATATGAAAACAATGTCCCTTCAGATCCTCCTCATATGTGAAAAGTAGCAGACCTAGCAGTAAATGGAGGATGGGTACATATGTTACAGTTCCTTCTGACCTTCTAGATTTGGTGGAATGATTTGCCGATGAAAAATAAATGATGAAGTGGCCATCTTGCATAAACGTACTGGAAAGTGGGATCATTAAAATAGTTATGTGGGATTATGTAAATAGAAAGTAAATCCTCGCTTGAATAGATAATGTGATTAGGGCATGTACAATGGTGCTATCTTAGTCTTATCATTCTGATGTGGAGGAGAGAGAAACTGAAAAAAAAAAGGCTTTGCCTTCTCTTAGCTAAGAGATCATCTTTTAGCAATAATTTTCTCACCACAAATTTAGGAATCTCTAGTTATTATAGCTAAGCTAAAATAAAACCATTATATATCACTTTTTTTGTCATGTCTAAATTATGTGGCGGCGCTAAGATAGAACAGTCTTATCAACCATTGTACATGCCCTTAGCATTATGTAAATAAAATGAAGACAGTGTTTTCAGACCAAGGGGGCAATGCTCCCCCACCCCACCCCACCCTCCTCTTTTCCTGCCCCGTGTAAGACAATTGTGTTTTTTTGGAATATAAGCGATTAAGGTAATAAAAAAAGATTTCTTAAATTATTAATTTGTGCATGTTTGGATGGATAGTAACTCAAGGAACTCAGACTTCATCTTGGAAGCGTCCATTTACCAGGTCAAGGAGGGCCAATTCCCCCTCTAATAAAATTGTGTAACTAAATAAGATTAGTGATGTTTAAGGATATAAGTGATTAAGCATGAAAATGATTTTCTTAAATTACTGAATTTGTGCATATTTTATGTGGCCATTGCCTACAAGTAGCACTACAACATTTGTGGCATACCACTACAAGTAGCTCTTCTTGCAGCATTAATTTAATTTTAGTCTCAGGAGCTCCTCTTTCCTTTTTCTCCTCTTCTAGAAAAATTAAGATTAAGTTAGTCGACAGCTCCATCCATATTTTCTAAAATAAATTTATCTTCATCAAGTACTCTTGGACCAGGTCATCTGGTGCATTATTATAGTGCATGGAAAAAAGTAGCACTCCACAAATGTTGTTTAATCCTATAAGGAACTTTTTCTTTATTTTTAACAGAAAAATATTTCCTTTACTTCTCTATTTTTTGTAGTAAATAATTTATCTTTTGAAATTTTGTGGTTTTATACCAAAAATCACTTCACAAAGAAAATCCTAACCACATCTTTTGTCGCAATGAATAGTATCATAGTCTAGTATCATAATGCATGATACTACCTCTATAATATAATGTAAGACGTTTTTTGTCAAAAAAGTTTTATATTATGATATAGAGGGAGTATTGCGCGCTTTAGTTACAACGTTTCCATTGCGTAGTAATTATGACCGCATATGGTAGTGCCACCTTATTAATTATTTGTAAGATCTTAATGTAAAGTTGTGTACAAGGTATATTTTCCATTAAATTTCCTTGTTGGGTGAGCTATGACGGTATCGTATTATAATGCTGGTCTCTTCTAGTGTATTGCTTTGTTTTGCGAGAAAAAAATAGTTTATTGCTTTGTTTTGCGAGAAAAAAAAATGAATTGCTTCCTTTAGGAAAATACATGGATAAGACCGTCGCCAATTAATTTCTTTCAGTTTTCTTTTTTTACTGAAAAAACTTGTATGATATTCTCTATTTCTCATTTTTCCTATTTTGCAAGTTATTTGAGAATGCTCATTCGAAAAAAAAAACTTTTTAGAATGTTGATATGCACCCCAAAAACTAATGTTAATAATGGATTTTTCATGAGCATATTTTCATCATACATTAAGTCTACTTCTATTAGGATGTATCGAAGAGTAATATTGGTCGAATAATACAAAACGTGTCGAAAATGAGAGCTGAATATTATGCTTGCTTTTGTAGTCTCTCTAAATTTCTGTTAGTAGCATCTTCACACACAAAAAAAAAGTTGGGCGGAAAACCAACCTTTACATTTTACACACTGATTAATTTTCGTTTCCTACTGTACTGAAGCATGAACCAGATTATTGATCGATATAACTCTCATTCCAAGATACTTCAGAAAGCAGACGAACCATCTCAGCTGGACTTGCATGTAAGCTCACCGCCAGATAGATTTTCATGTGCATATATGTAAGTGATTTAATTTTTGTTATATCCCTGTAAAATTTAATATTTTTTGTTATATGGTAGGAGGACAGCAATTGTGCAAGACTGAGGGACGAGCTTGCAGAAGCTAGCCTTTGGCTCCGGTAAGATTATACCGTCTCCGAGCTTGGACCATATTTTTGATAAAAGGATGTTTTCATTGACTAGAACAAGCGCAAATTATAGTTAGAATGTATACAACCTAAAACAAACCATAAGAGCATCTCCAACCAGACTATTACTCTGCCGCCATATGTTCGAGCGGATAGCCCAGACATCACGTGAAACAAAAAGCGCCAACAAAGCAGACCCCTAAACACAACTCACATGACCATGCACTCTGGTACCCCTCAAACCCAGCCCATATGTGAGGTGGATTTGGGCGGACCAGACCCAGCCATCACATCGGATCCAACAGGCCGGACCCATCCTAATTCCCTTCAATATGTTCCCAACCTTCATTTGACCTACCTTCCGCCCCTCTTTTGCCTTTTTCGCGCCGCCCCTTGACTAGCTATGTCGCCGTCCTCGCCCTAGCTCCTATGTCGTCCCTAATCCGCAATGACGGCACTATCCGTTCATGTGTTCGAAGAAATGTCGAAACAATTTTCAGATTATGTTGCTAATTTGTAGTCAAATGATGGATTCATCATATGAAGGGTTTGATTACAAGGAGCCTGGTGTCTTCTTATTCAAGGAGTTCAACGATTCGTTGGATTTAAGCATCGATGAGCGTCACTGAAGAAATGGAGAAGAAAGAGGAGCATGTTCTCAAATTCAAGAGTTTGGCAAAGGGCAGGATTGTTGTTGACCGAGATAGGATAAAGGGCGCATGGATCTCTACCACCACTGACTAATTCAAATCCAACCTGGTATCCCATGAGGGGTTTTTTCGACATCTCTTCTGGATGACAATTCATTTCTTCTTGCGCATAGTGGACGTTGTGAAGCAATATGACCCCTACTTCACGATAAGAAAGGGTTGTTATGGAAAACGGACGTTCTCTTCTATGTAGAAATCTGCGGCTGATTTCAGGATGCTTGCATATGGTAAAGCCACATATGTTGATGTGTATTTCCGGATGAAAGAGAGATGAAGGAGAGCACATGCATTGAGGCCATGGTGAAATTTGTGTGCATATTCATTGGTATGTGTATCCGTATCGTTGAACGAGTCACGTGCATCTATTTGCATGGATTGGAGGTTTTAGAAAGGGAGAATGTGGTTGCATGGGTTAACATATAGGGGGTGGTTGGCTCATGTCTGCGAACACGTGAGCGGACATATTGGGGTCATATTTTCCTAGCACGGTTGGAGATGTTCTAATAACAATGAGAATAAACAAAGTGAGCTTCCTAAAGTGATGGAGGGTCGATTTGTAGACTACAACACCATCTATGTTGGGTAAAAAAATCCTTGATCACCGGCACTATATACGCACACACCCCCATAAGTAAATCCTGGTGCCTAGAATGCTGAATAAACTATGAACAAACTTGTGGTGGAGAGAATTTATTTTTCTTTATGTAAAACACAATGTAATTTCTACATATACAAAATGATCACCACAGTGTCACCGACCCCATCAGATTGTGAGGTCTAAGTTTTGTATCAATGTCGCGTAGCCAATTTATAAAACTATTCGTGGTATAACAAGACCGTACAAGTTAAACACCACAATGATAGGAGTCTGATAATAATAAACTTATTTCCAATTGGTTTCGTATGAAAATCCAGTAGATTCTTGATCTATGCGCCTCGAGAAAGAAATCAATACAATATTTCTGGCTCCTCCACAACTAGCTCTCTCACACACATATTTCTCTCTCTTGGGACCAAAGATATAAGGTATGCAAATCTAGTTGTAGAGGAAAACAATATGTTTCATAACACAAACTCTACGAGTGAAAGCATATATTTTTCAATGGCTCTAAAGAGCAAACATAGCAGTTTAAAACACACAAACCTCACATGACCCAACATACAACTGGCATCAACTGAAGAAAATTATTGATTGCTACAGACCAAGTTAATAAAAGTCGAGATTCGCATCCGAACAACAATATCCAAATCTAAGTGGTCCTTGGGAACCATATACTCTTAGAGAGCTCAAAACAATGGTCCAGCAACCCCATTGGAAATAGAACAATTGATGTAGGGGAATCCATATGTTCCCACACAAATACTATGCAATTGCATATCAAATATTCTAAAAACCTACACACTATATAAACTTTATAAACATACATGCATCATGCACATTGTGTGTGAAAACAATATGTTTCATAACACAAACTCTACGAGTGAAAGCTTATATTTTCCAAAGGCTCTAAAGAGCAAACATTGCAGTTTTAAACACACAAATGTCACATCGCCCAACATACAACAAGCATCAACAGAAGAAAATTATTGACTGCTACAGACCAAGTTAATAAAAGCCTAAGAGGTTGATAAGGAAGAGACTACAACCCTCCCAGGGCATGTCATCTACCTTCAAGCTACTCATCGAAATTGATTTTCGTGCACAAGCCACCAATGGATTGGTGGCCTGCTCTGCAACAATTTATCAACAAAGCAAGGGTGGGTATATATGTGCTCCAAGAGACTTATATCAGAACTATCTAATCATGCTAAAGTACCAAGGAAAGTTATATGTGCACTAGTTTGCATAGATGACAAATTTTCCCTTGGCTATTATAAGCTATGGCTACCAGTAGTTTGCATTAGAGCTAGAGAGCACCCACGAGTTCATAATATAGCGTAATCACCACATCAGTTCTCCACTATGAATTCTACCTCAACTCACCTGCGAGGAAGCAATCCAAGGTGCTCACGCTTATTTTGGCAGCTTTAAGGTAGCCACTGAAGTTCTCTATGATCAGGCTTAGTTCACCAAGTAATCACATAACAGTGGACAGAGCTATTTTCGAATAGATTAAACCCTACAAGGGTGTATGACTTTACCCCCACATATTAAACTTCTCCTATTGTCGTATTACACTCTTCCATGATGTTGGCAATGGGTGATCGACCAAGACACTTACCTCACACTCGATTCTAGTCCAAGGAGTCACCCATGAGAGTCTGACCCATAATCTTGAGTCCAGTTGAGTGTCTTCGATACGGACTCAAAACGTTGCGAGACATAGCCTCAAGCCCATAACATGGAACTTGACAAGCCGGACCACAACCTAACATGGTATGCAACACCTTCTCCATTCTCGATGCCAAATGGAATACCCAAACTTGGCGTGACTCCTAGAACAAAACCGAGGTAAGTTAGTGGGATGAGAGGGGGTCCGTGGACTCTCATGTGGTATTACACTCAGTCTTGGATCAAAGAAGCGCGAGGAAAGGGGGTTTGCTTGCTTGGAAGCCCAGAAGAAGGATATTGCTCTTCGGTTCCATCGAAACCTACATCCAGTGATAGACCTATCGATAAAAGACAAACGACGACAAGGCAGGGGACAAAAATCAATACATTGAAATGCTTGCTTCATGGATGCATATCATGGCATAAATATGTGTTAAATTGACCTAATTCATCAAGTTCAACTTAATTGAAGTGGAAATTTCCTAATTATAACATTTCCTAAACTCCAATAATTAAATAAAAAAGGGTTTGATCATGTTTGAACTAAAGATCAATTTTAGGTTGCTTAAATATGCATGATCATGGTATAAATAGATAAAGTGCATTTTTTTATTAAATGATATATTGTACATATTTTATAAGTAGTGGATAATTAGTTATGAATTTTCTAAATTTATATCATTTAAAAAATAAAGAATGCTTATAAATACTTTTCTCGCTAACTATGGGACTAGGTTAAACCTACGTGGCAGTGGTGGTACTAACCAGTGGGACCACTAGGATTAGCATTAACCCTAACTAGAATAATATACCTAACTAATTAATCAAAGGGGCTCACAAGTCATACACGCAGGGGTTCATTACTACCTAGGAAGGTTTACATCAACGTTTAGTCTACAACGACCTTGGAACGCGATAATAACCCGTCGGGAGGCCACGAGGCGATGGATGAGGGCACCCAGTTAAAACAATACAACATAGGTGACCTGCTATGAGGCCATAGGGATGGAGAATGAGGGCACCAGGGCTAGCACGACCTCTCTCGCATCCGGGGAAGGTAACAGGAGGGTCCAGGGAGACTAGAGCTTATTGGAAATGAGCTACGAGTGGGGTCTTGCGGCAACTAAGTCACAGTTGCATGGCCAATGGTGCTAGAGCACTAAATCGACAACGAGACCAAGGGGGCAAACTAGAGGGGTTGACCATGAGGTTGACAGAGTACACGGTACAGGAGGGGGAGCTCGGATGACGATGAATCGCTGGCGGTGGTTCTCGACCGACAGTGGGAAGACAAGGTCAATTCACTCGCTCAAGGTGTTGTAGCCCGTGTTCTTTGCTCCTAAGGTAGAGCAGGGCTTGCCGAAGCTTAGAGCCATAGAGGGGCAACAAGTCGAGGTTGTCCTCCAAGCAAGTGACTGGCGGTGGCGATGATCGTGCTTTGGACGGGCTACGGGGAAGGAGCTAGGAGAAGAGAGGGTCACCAACATCTGAGGGGAGGTAGAGGAGGTTCAGAGAATATCCATGACACAAGAATAATCCTTGTGGGGGGACGAGCCCGTACACGTTATAGCAGAGATGGTGCTCTCCGCGAGCGTCTGTGAGTACACCTCTATCTACTCGAAGTGGTAGAAGACACGCGGTGTTTTGTCTTGTTTAGTGCGAGCGTGAGCATCCGCTCACGTCAAGGGGTCGCTATAAATGGGACGGCCCTAGTATCTTCATGTTAGTTAGATTATGTATATGTATTGTGAAAATGGTTAACGTGTATCAATAAAATGTTCCTTGAGTACATAAAAATGTATATTATGTAAACATAGACATGTGGAGAAAAAACAAAAAAAACAAAGGAGGGAAACACCAAAAACCCAATAAAACAGATGGAAAAGGAAGAAAAACGAAAAACCAAATAAAACCGTGAAAAGTCGATGAAGAATTGAACTAAAATGTAAAATTGAAGAAAATCCTAAAAAACTATAGAAGAAAAACCAAAGAAAGATGAAAAACAACAAAAAGTTCCAAAGGTGGGGCATGACACGATCCAACCACCATGAAACGGGTCAGGTACGACACGACCCATGTCGGTATGCCAAATTAATGGGTTGGGATGTGCCAGTACGTGTGCTATCACGCCAGATCTATGCACGGCCCATGTCTATATGGGTTGGCATGTTGGCCCGTTAGCACTTTAGCCCACCTACATTTTAGCCTATTAGGTTATTTCAGACCTATATTACGCCTAGTGTGTTGAATAAAAAACATTAACATGTCGTGTCGTACAGGCACGCGTGCCCAGCCTTCAGGCCCGACACGGCCCTTAACGGGCCACTTTCCATGATGGTCTGGTACTTACCGTGTTGGGCCAGGCCCTTCACGGACCAGGCACGCTAAGGCCAACCCATATGGCCACCTTTCAAGAGAACCAAGCAAAACTTTGAAAACAAAAGAAAAAAAATTCATGTTATAATATTGGGTCGGCTCTCGACCTCAGGCATCAGAGGTGAGACCAAGCTATATCTCGCAATAAGCGAGACATGGCCTTGACGGTTGAAGACAACAGTGCCATTTGCTGGGCTAGGTCATGGGACAACCCCTGTTAGCTGAGTTGCTATGTATTGTTGATTTGCTACTGTTTTGAAATATAAAAAATGCCAAATCATTGAAAAAATTACATATTCTTTATGCACCATCATTGGGCCCTTCCAAGCCCACATAAATAATTTCAGAATTTGGGGTTATATTCTCTATTTCTAAAAATATAAATCCAATTATATTAAATTATGATTTAATTCGAAAGCTCTAAAATAATTCTCTTAAAATACCAAAAACTTAGGATGCGCGCACATGGTCATATATGAGTTCATGCGTAAACCTTAGGGTAAAAACTGGCATAGGATTTACTAGACTTAGAAAACTTTCCATTTTTTTCAAAGCCACACCTAGTCCGCACTCTCCTTTTTTGGCAAAATATGTTTTCATGATTTATAATTACTGAAAAGTTTACAAAAAAATTTAAATAATGGTTCAAAGTTTCTCAAAAATAAACTTCCAAAACTTCAACTTCCTTAAATTTTAAATTTCCACATAGAGAACCCGGACAACAAGAAGGAGAGCAATCACATTTGGGCGCATAGGAAGAAGAGAGATATGGTGATACTCGTGCCCCCCCCCCTATCCCACCATTCCTTTACTCTATTGGATATAGGTGGTGAAACCATGGATTTAATTTTCTATTGAACGAAGGGGAGGGAAGATGGGTTCTGGGCACCACACAACGCTACACCACAACCTCAAAGCGCCCAATCGTATGTCACATCAAGAATATACGAAACAGGGTAGCTATCAGTCAAAGCACCCATAGTGGTTGTAAATTAACGGTCCAAAATGAATAACATGGGCGAAGATAACTTGTACGCAACCTGTCGGTAACACTACCCTCGAGAAATTATACATGGCAAAAAAAAATCATTTTGGAAAGTCACGCCTAGTCCACACTTTCGTTTTTTGGAAAATATCAAAAAATGTGTTTGTGATTTCAAAAAAAATAAAAAGTTCAGTTCAAATGTAAGATAAAAATGAAGGTTATAAATTTCCAAAAAATGAATTTTTGAAATTTCAACTTCCAAAATTTTTGAACTTCCTAGAATTTTAAACTTAGATATCCACTAGTGTGAGTCGCGCACAACAAGGGGGGGGGGGTGTGAGAGATACACATGTAGGGGGCAGAAAGGAAGAAAGAGAGGGGGTGATACACGTGCACCCCCTTCGCCCCTTTCTTCCTTCACTATAATGGATGGAGGTGATGGAACCATGGCTATTGTTTCCAAATGAAGGAAGGGGGAAGGAGGAGGGTTGTGGGGAAGTGTATTTTGCACATGCGACGTGACGCCATGCAGACACTTAGTCAAAGCGATCAACTGTATAATTAGGGTGCCATATCATGCAAATACAAAAGAGTGTAGTTATCACTCAAACCTCCATAGTTGTCGTAAACAGACGGTCCAAAGTGAATAACATGGGCGGAGCTAACTGCGGACAACCATGTCAGCAAATCTACCTTGGAGAAATCGGACATGGCAAACTTTACGGTTTTGGAAAGTAACGCCTCGTCTGCTCTCTCATTTTTTTTGGCAAATATCAAAAAAATGTGCTTGTGGATTCAAAGTTTTAAAAAGTATTCAATTCAAAAAAATTAAAAGGTGAGGCTTCAAAATTTCCAAAAATATATATAAATTGTGAATATTTTTACTTTCAAATTTTCAAACTTCAAAAAATTGAAAAACTCACGGGGGGAAACACACTAGTGTGGGCCTCACACAAGAAGAGAGGGAGAGGGATTCCTATGTGGGGGCCCACACAGGAAGAAAGAGAGGGGGTGATACACGTGTGTCCCCCTCCCCCCTCTTCCTTCGGTATAGTGGATGGAGGTGCCGAAACAATGGATCTTGTTTCCTATTGTACAGAGGGGGAGGGGGTTGTGGGGAAGTGCATTTTGCACATGCGACATGATGCCATGTGGACACTCAATCAGTGCTATCAACCGTATACCACGTTGGACAAATACGAAAGAGTGTAAGTGTCACTTAAACCACCATAGTGATCGATACAGGCGGAGCTAACTCGCAGGTAGACCCGGACATTTCTCGGGTCGGGTCGGGTTCGGGTCGGGCTTAAGAAAGCCCGATGCAGAAAACTTCAAGCCCAAGCCCCGCCCGGCCCAACCATCGGACTGCAGAAATCGGGCCTGAGCCCAGCCCGAACACAACAAAGCCCGACAAGGCCAACCTGATCCTTTGTCAATTTCCGTCTATATATTTAGCCCGATTGTAAAGCCCGAGTCCAGCCCGATGTGCAAGCCCGGCCCAAGACTTTTGGGTCGGGTCCCGTCGGGCCGTCCGGGCCGGGTTGACCATGCTCGGGTCTACTGGCAGGCAACCCTATGCATGAGAACTCCGACAAGGCAAACTTTTTATTTTCTCCCATACATTTTTTGGTAAATATAAAAAAATGTGTTTGTGATTACAAAGTTTCAAAAAAGTTCCATTCAGATGTTAAAAAAATGCAGGTTCAAAATTTCACCCAAAAATTAACTAACTAGAATTTCAAACTTTAGTTACAAGCTGAGGTGGCAGCCTATAATTAGTAGGGGTGGGGCCCACAGAAAAAAATGAGGGGAGGGAGATTAATGGGATAATGACACATACTACCTATATTCACTAATGTAGAATGTTTTGGTAGTTTAAATAGAACTGTTAAAACATCTTATATTGATCTGCCAAACGTCTTATATTAATGAACAGAAAAGGTAGTTTTTGTAATGCAAATCCGTACAAATTTAACTGCAAGTGCAGCATTGTTCCAATTTTAGACCAACCAGTTCACTAAAAAACATCCACGTTCGACATGTGCCATCTCATTCCTGCAGGCAGATGAGAGGAGAGGAGCTCCAGAGCCTGAACGTCCAGCAGCTTCAGGCTCTAGAGAAGAGCCTAGAGTCTGGGCTCGGCTCCGTTCTGAAAACCAAGGTATGGATTACAGCATCAATGTATCTAGCGATGGTTGTGGTTAGTTGCACCCTGATGATTTCCGTATTGCAGAGCCAGAAAATCATGGACCAAATCGGCGAGCTAGAGAGAAAGGCAAGTGCCGGGATCTCCAGAACCCCTATATTCATGTGCAAACTTCAGATAAATTATAGCTGAAGCCCTCCTGTTTTGCTGACATGCCACTTGTGTTGTTGAACAGAGGGTGCAACTGATAGAGGAAAACGCAAGGTTAAAGGAGCAAGTGAGTCTCTGCAAATATTTGCCCCTCTCCTGCGTGTTATTTCCATTTCTGCCTTCTGATAGAGCGAGGTCTGAAGCTGCAGGCGTCCAAAATGGAGATGCAGGTCGCCGCTGAGTCACCGGTGGTGTACGAGGAAGGGCAGTCATCTGAATCAGTCACCAACACATCGTATCCACGCCCTCCCCTCGACACCGAGGACAGCTCCGATACGTCTCTCAGGCTCGGGTGAGTTCTTGTCACCCATCTCACAAGCCATGCGCAACCTGAAATGGCACAAAATTTTACTTCTGAGATCGATAATGAGAATAGAAATGGCATTCATGGTATAAATTTTTGAGCTGCAGGTTACCACTCTTCAACTCAAAGTGATTGGCTGGAAATCGTCTTGAAGCAAAGTGATGCCTGGTTTACGGCAAACTCCTGAAGAATCGAACCCCGCGCCGCATCGAATAAACCGTTTTGAGCTCGCTGGATAATGTGTGTAATCTAAAAAATGACTGGCTTCTGTTATATATAGTATAGTGTGGCATAATAAGAGAACAGGTTCTGTTGGTGGTTACCTGCTAGTACTGTTTTTCCCCTTCCTTGCCCTGTACTGTAAAGTTTTAGTAGACCCCTGAGTATCCATTATAACTCGAGTTGCTTCAACCACTAGCACAGTGGCATATTGATTTCAACATAAGAAAAAAAAAGTGTTACAATGTTCTCAAAAAGCAACCTGTGCACCGACTTCCCTGGTACTGAGTAGTGGGGACAAATAAAAACAGGGTTAGTAGTGGAGATTGTGAGAAATAAGTATGTCCTTTAGAGCTCTGCCTAATCTGCACGTGTTACACAAAGTGAGCTTGGCATTAATTAGCATCAATCACTCTCCTACTTTAGACAGACATATATGTCCAGTACCTCATGTCTTCAATTCGACGTCAGTAAAGTGAGATATCAGCTTTAGTATCTTCAACTTTAGATCAGACATCAGCTAGCTTTAGCTTTAGATCAGAATGCTAGAATGGGAGATCAAGTTCGTTCAGTAGCACTGGAACTACACCTGATTCTCTGAATTGCATCTGCAACCAAGCAAAACTGCAGCTAGATCTTGCATAATATTTCCCAGACAAACAGTAGTAAAAGAACAATGCGGAGTTAAACTTCAAAAAGTTTAGGGGTTGTAGATTTTCTGACAGATTAGTTTTCATTAGCTTAACTAACAAATGTTGTTAGTGGTGAGAAACCGATTATTGTTTTAGCCTTCTCTCCATTTTCTATTGTCCTAATTAGATTAATGAAGCCTCTAGAGCTACGGATATGGTAGTGCAGTTAGTAGAAAGGCAGAGCACAGGAATGCAAGATGCAGAGGAGAGACACGAGGGTCCAAATGGTTCAACTTTCAACTTCTTAATTTATTGCATAACCAGGAGCTACATCAGGCGGCAGCGACCCGCGGCCACGAGAGTCGGGTGGCGCAGATGGTTGCTTCATCATGAGGGCCTGAGGCTCTCTTGCAAAGAAACTGTAGGAGGACCCTTCAGAAGCAGTAAACACCTTGCACGGTGCGACCTCCCTTGCTTTGCCCAGCAGATGCCCAGAGAAATGATCACCCCATATGTCATAAGTGAACTCTTTCTTCAGTGCAGTGACACCCTCATCTCTCTTCACAGCCTTATCTTTCATCAGGTTGGAGCCAGGAGCACGAGCATGCGGAGCAATTGGGGAAGATGCGGCCAACAATGGTGAGCGCCATGCTGTGGTCAGTGCAGTGGATGAAGCCAATGGGTTTAAAGATGTTACTGGAGGTGCAGGTGGCTGCTCCTTGGCAGTTTGCGGCCAGCGGTTCTTCTCTTTGTTAAACCCAGTTAATGGTGCCCTTGCCTCGACATCAAGTCTACTCTCGAGTTTATTTTTGTGCCTCAGTTCTGATGATGCCCCAGAAAAGGACCAACCTTGTTTAGGGGTTAAACTTGGTGACAAAGGCGAAGATGGTGTTGAATTCCCACTGTGGCTGCTAGAAACCTCAAATTTTGCTGCCAGTCCTGCACCACCAACTTTTCGCTTCCTTCGCCTCCCTTTGTCTCGAGCAACTCTGATAGTAAGATTCCCGCTAGTTTGTGTAGCTTCGGTTGATACCTTGTCTTCCACAGGATTAGCTGGGGACACAGATACAACAGAAGTTGTATTCTGTTGTTTATCTGGATCGCTCTTGTCATCTTTCTTTCGGGGGCTATCAAGAGTACTAGGAGGGCATTTCTCAGGAAGAGTTTCAGCCTTTCTGTGTTCCCTTATCGGCCTGTGCACAATGCATAACTGGTCAGACTTAAATCATGTGATAGTGAAAAAATATGATAAGACGTTATTGATAAATAATTTACCTGGAAGTTTTGTTACTGCCCTTAGGAAGAGAAGGCTTAACAGTCTTACTGATAGTATCTTTCCTGTCATCAATTTTGGCATAGTAGTCTTGAGAGCTCACAGACAAAGAATATGGGACACCACGAACGAAGACCAGAACAAACAATGACACAGTTCCGAAAAAGAGTATCAATGCTTTCCAATGGATTGATCTGAAGTAAGACCGTTTGCAGTGCTTAAGCATAGAGAAAGGAACATTTGCGGTCATAGGGATTACAAAGATGCCAGTAGTCATAGCTAGCTCAAGATCTCGCTGAACCTTAACTGAAGAGAAGTCAGCATTAAAAGAAATGAGCATTCTTATTGATTCACTTGGTGCCAAGCTAAATCCCTTGCAGTTGTTCACGGTAAATCCATCCAAACCACAATCAACTCCAGAAACTTTTACCTTGGTGACTCGAAGAGGAAGATCACCACTATTTTTGACATGTATTTCCTTTGACAACTGCTGACTGCATGAAGGGCTAGTGATCTCAGATTTGGACAGTGTTGAGTTGTCGTCAAGATTGGAGCCAAGGTTAAATTCTAGTTTCCAAACAGCTTCAGGTCCCTCTAAAAGAGCAATAGATTGCCAGCCACCATGTGCTCGAAGAGGCAGCCACTCCAAGCCTGACAGATTGTTTCTAATCAAAGCCATGCTTGACCACATGCACCGATTCGAAGGACGGAAAACAATTGGACCAAGTACAGCGCTTGCCAAAGGACTAAGATAGGTCTCAGTAATTGCTGCGCTACCTAATGAGAAACCAAATCTTGTCTCCGTCGAGTCAATTTCCGGTGATCTGCTTGAGAAAGTGTGTTCACATGCATCGTTAACAGTTTTGCACTGGCCAATGATTTCCTCGGAGTTTAGTACCAGCTGCATGGACACATGCTGCTGGCTTGGGTTATGGACGGTTATCCATTCAGAAAACTGTGATCCAATTTGCACCACAGGAAACACCAGCTCGTGATTTGTGAGAACAGAAATCCCAGTCATTGTACCATGAGATCTCCAATTCTGAAGCACCATATCATCAGCTCTGACTGCTTCCATGATTGTTGGCTGCAAATTATATTACAAATTGGATGAGAACATTAAAAAGCAAAAATATTTAAATGCATACATGGAAAACATTTGATATAATTTAGCAGTTTCAAATATATAAATGCAAAGGGATATTGAGAAACAAGGGGTGGGAATATTGTACTACGAAAGAGTTGCCAAATGATTGATAAGTACTACACTGATATTCTAAATTAAATAACTCTAATATCTGCGACGGTCAAATAGTAGATCAATACTCTTAACTGTCATAAAATATATAATTGGAGCAGGAATGCATAATGTGCCTGCTTTCTATACTGCACGCTCATTCTTCCAAACAGATGGTTAAGACTAATGATAACCACAATAAGGGACTTCAAATCTTTATTTAATGAGATAATAGCGTGCTACAGAAAAAATCATTATTCATTACTGGGTTCGTGGATCATGATATAAGCATCGAGTGCTTCAATTTTCAAAGCAACTCCTAGTCAAGCTAGGAGAACAACACTTAAGACCAACTGAACCTACACAGGGTTCTATATTACCTTCATGTTATGTGGGCCTTCTGCTTCTATGATGCTGCCCAAAGATCTTGTCCTTGAGTTAGCAGAGATCTCTTCAGAAAATGATCCAGCAACTGGCTCGTCAGATTCAGCAACAGCGCTGGTTGTATAAGGAATAGGTGCCCGCATTATATCTTGGCAGGGTATCACAATTGAACTACCAAGGGAGCTGTTTGTTTCAACCACTATATTGCAGTTGTCAAATGAAATATCCTTTGGAACTGAAGCAGTATATCTTATCAAAGCTATATAAGTTACGGTATCAGGGAAGAGTATCAAGCCATTCAAGTACCTCAACTGAAAGAACATCGGGCCATCCCTGTTATCCTCAGTTACACTTACAATCCTTAGTAACTCTGCTGCATCATTCCGTAAAGAAAGGGAATACATCGACCCATTTCCAGCACAAGATGATATTCTCTCAAACGTGACAGAAACCAAGTTTGTGGAATCATAGTAGGTTCGTGTGTGAACCTCTAGTTCAATGGGTATAACAACAATATCCATTGTATTAGTTGTGTGATTGCGCAATTTCATGTAGATAGCACCAAACACTTTGCCTTCTGAAATAGGTTGCAACTTCAACTCTATGACAGTGCTGCTTTCCGAAGGAAGCACCTCCCATTGCTCACTAGGCCTAATATGGATCACTGGCCATCCAAATTCAGTACTGCTTGCTGTATGCCAGTTGCTGCTCAAAGAAGTTAACTCCACTGTCTCATCTAAAGGGCCTAACTGACAAACTACATGAGAAGATTGTTTTGTGCTTTCATGTGCAGATATCCAAACAGCCACTTCCTCAACATAGAGAGAATCATCAAAAGGGTTGTATATGGACAAATTCTTCTCCAGGTGTCCACCTATTAAAACATCCATCCTGGTCAATGGAAGTATCTGATAGGGCGACCTAACAGCCACCCCCTTAGCTTTTATGATGAATCCACCAAAATTAGTCTGCAGAACCAAATGAGCTGCAGAAGAGCCCAACAACTTTGGCAGGAACATGAAGGTAACTGACGCGTTTTCCCCGGGCTGCAGAACCAAATCCTCATACCCATACACATAGAACTGTGGATCAGTGCTGAAAGGCTCATAGACACGCAAGACACTGTCATTGTTCAAATTCACCACAGTCAAGGAGGCCACAGAGGCTGCATACAGGTTACTCCTGCCCCAATCCAAGACCGGAGGACTTATCTCCACATCCATCGACGAAGAACTGTAGAGGCCATTCGGGTTGGCATCTGAGGTCGAGCCATCCAATTCCAGTGGCACCCCATGCGATGCCTGCATCCAATTGTCCGGCACAAGCGGCGCCTGGCACGACGCCGCATCATATCTCGCAACATCCTTGCCCTCTCTCCCCGACGCATCGCGCGCCCCTGTGATGACCGCATCCGCAGACGAGCAGGTCACCATGCCTCCGCCGGACATCGGGAAGCACATTGACCGGGACGGCCCCCGGTCCCTGGAAACCCCCAAATCAGGGTCCTTGATGACATCGTCGCTGGCAAGCGGCGTCTGAACCCCCGACGAAGAGAAGCAGAAGGAACTCCCGTCTGCACACACATCCCGGAAGCCGAGGCAGCGACCGTCCTCGCGATTCTCCTCCGCGGAATCCCCCGCCGCCGCCGCCGAGGCGGACAGCGCAAAGGCCAAGAAGACGCAGCACAGAGCAGCAGCCAAGGAAACCCTGCAAAAAAAGACGCCAGAAAAGGAATCAAGAACTCGCCGGGTCGCCGCAGTTGTTCGTCAAAAAGGCAAGAGCGCTACCGAACACCAAAGCATCCCCCAAATAGTACCCCATGAAAATAGTTACAAGAACCCCCAAAAAACACTCGGTATCTTCGGCGTCATGAGCATGGATCACTCTGGAACTCGAGAACATCAGCGAGTGAGAGGCAAGCAGCAGTTTCCTGTTCGCTTCAAGATGGCCGAGGGCCAAGAAAGCAAAGAGGGCGGAGCAGGGGAGTTGGCGGGGAACTTACCGAGCAGGGGAGAAAGCGGAGCGTAGGAGGGTGAAGGGAATGGAAGCCGCCGGCGGCGGCGAAGAGCGGCGGCGGCGGCGGCGGGTGGTCATGGCGAAGAGGGCATGCGGCGGGCGAGACTTTAGTGTTGTGGTGACCATGGGAATCGACGGAAAATGAAAAGAAAAGGAAATAAAAAGGAGGGGAGGGGAGGGGGAGATGGAGAGGGGACAGAGGCGGACAGGAAATAAAAACAAACGCGGAAAACAAAATGAAAAATGGGGAGGGGTGTTGGGTTTTTTTACTGGGGAGGAGGGGGATTCCTTAGAAAGTGAAAAACAAAATGAAAACGGGAATATATGGAACAAATTTTAAAAATGCTGGTTGGTTTTTGTGTGGAACAAATATGTTGTTAATTTTAAAATTCAAATGGCTATACACAACCCATGAATATATGTGGTCTGCAATCCCAACTCAAGCAGCAACAAATACACCATTTTTGTTTTCTTAAAAAGAAAACTTGTGTTGTCTATTTACTTCAGAAGAAACTCGTTCTCCTGTAAAGAGAATAAATTGTCAACTTTAAAGCTCAAACGAATATTTAACCCATGAACATCAATGGGTTGCAAATCTCAACCCAAGCAACGAATAATACAGTATGTTTACTTAAAGTAGAAGCAATGATGTAATTAAGAAGATCGTCGCATTCAAACGAGATATATATTGAGCATTTAATGTGTGATCTTCTCCATACGCGGCGTTACCACATCTTCGTCGTGTCACGTGTGTCTGTGTCTGTGCATAGCCGCATGGGCAGTCCAGCCTGACGATCAGGCCCGAGCCTTGCCAGCAAAAGTCGAGCTGGGTTGGGCCAGACTTGTCTCATGGGCAGGGTTTGGGCTTTGTTTTGCAACCTAAATGATAACTTAGCTCGTGCTCGAGCTTCTGTTTCTCATGTCATCGAGCCAGGCTTCTCGTGCTTTTGAGTTTCTAATCGAGCTTATCGTGCATAATTACTAAAATTCATTGTTTAAGTTGCGCTTTCGGGCTTGTCATCGGGCCAAGCTCGAAGTTGATTAAAAAGTAAGTTTTGGGCTTTGGGTCGGGCTCAATCTATGTTTAAAGGTCATCCATTTGTAAACTCACCCCAAACTCGACCCGACAAATGCTCGGGTTTAGCCTCACCCCCATCATTTATGATTTCTACCATCTGCCTATCTCCTCATCACTCTTACTTTCACACCAGCTTGCATAGCCTATTTACTACCACTTCGCCTCCTACATGTTTAACGAAAGTTAATATGATTCATTTGTGTCCCACTCAATTTCACTGCACATTTTCTTGATAAAACTCTCGCCTATCACCTATTATACTATAGCGTCACAATCCTAAATGAATTGAGTAGGGGAGGAAAAGGATCGCTAACGCAAAGAGGGTGCATTACAAAAGATACTTTATTGTGGTGATCATGGAATCGAGATGAGATGCTTCGAGCGGTAAATGAGTATTGTTTCATCCTGCTATTTATAGCTCATAGCCACCTACTCATTTTACCACATCTCTACACATTAGGCTCCACCTTGCATTGTTTGTTGATTATTCATCTAGTATATACTTCTCGACGAGCTCTTTGTTACATATTTGTTCCTCAATAATTTGGATTATACACTTTTACATCATTATATCCATAAAATTAATCAATAGGTAAGAGGGATAGATTGTCGAGTCTTAAAAATAAGGAAGTTGTCGCGGTTTGATGAGCATTGACCGATGGTCATGGTAAACAGAGCATGCGACAAGCAAGGCTTTACTCTTATTTCCATGGAATTCATTAAAATGAAAATAAGATGAAATAAATAAAGGAAATTGATGAGAGGAGAGGAGAGGAGAAGGGAAGAAGCGGTCATGGATTTAGGGAAAGAGAAATGCCATAGGTGTTGGTTGGTTCTCGTGACATGCTGTCAATTTTGAAGTTCATATAACTATTTAGCCCTCAAAATTGTGGGGTATAAATCAGACACAAGCAGCAAATGAATTATTTTTTGTTAAAACAAAAACTACTATGTCATTCATTATCTCACCTCATCTAAACAAAAATGAGGTAATATCTATTGGGCTTTAATATGCTAGATTTTGCATGGGTGATGTTACCATCACATCTTCTCAGTGTGACCAATTGTGATTCAACCTTCCGTTTACAGTTCCCAACATACGCTCCCCTTCTCCTTTTTCCTTAGTGTGTGGTAGTTTTTACTGCTACTTCAGTTTCTACTTATCATTAGTAACGGGAGTCAATATGATATCATCGTGTATCCTTTCATCTCACTTTACATATGCTTGACAAAAACATTAGTATATCGTTTGCACACCATAGCGTCACAACCCTAAACTATTCGAATAGGGAAGGAGAACGGCCATCAAGGCTTGGGGAAAATGAAATCTGACGATCGTCAAAGAACACATGTCAACCGATTATGACAAAGAGAGCACACGACAAAAGGGACTTCACTATCATTGCTATCTCTCAACTAGGTAGTTTTTGGACCTCCAAGTGTCAGGGTTTATAGGGTAACAACAATTTTCCCTTAAAGCAGGGGATTTGTAAGGTTTATCGAACCAATAAGAGTTTGGTATTGAAAAGAAGAATCACGGATACCTATACACACAAATATAACAGTACCTTAGCCCCCAATAGTACTAATGAGATTGCCAATCTCACTCGCCTTGCTAGTTACAAATGTAACTAATGGAAAGTGTGGTAGATAGATAAATAGATAACTTAAAAATAAATATAAGATAGTAAATATTTTTGGTATTTATGTGGCGAAGATGGACTGGGATCCATGATTTGACTAGTGTTTCTCTGTGTTAGGATAGCAATAGTGTAGTGAATAAATTACAGTGGTGTATCGACTAAATTAGAATATTCATGTTAGTTCATGCATGACATAATTAACATGTGAGCGTCACATATAAAAAAATTTAACGATAATTAATATGAATGAATCTAGATATATTTCAGAGTTACGTACATCTATTTCATCTATTTCGATTATTGCTAAAATGGAACCGAGGAAATAGGGATTTGGAATAATATTCTCCTTTCTTGGCGCTTCTGGCCGTGGCAAAGCTAAGCTTGTGCTCGTAAACCCTAATCAACCAAACAGCCTCGTGTAATAAAAAAACAAATTAAAAAAACAACCAGCCGGAGCCACACCCACACACCCACACACCGGAACCATGTCCATGCACGTCTCGCCCAAGCAAGCAGCCGAGCTGGGCCAAATGGCAGCACGTACTGTACCAATCCAATCCAATCAATCATGCATGCATGAAGACAAGGCAAGGGAGTGGCGAGCAACGACTGATCCCCTTTGCGGCGAGCCCGACGGCTCTGCTGTGTATATATGCATTTATCCCGCGACCAGGTTGGTGTTCCCCGGCGCGCACGTACGTACGTCCAGCCAGGGGATTCATTCGGATGGCGAAACCCAAGAGATTTTCCCTCCCTTCTCCTGCTCTTGGTGGCTTGGGAGCGAGCGAACGGGTCTATTTTTTGCTGGGACCCCAGGGCCACGTAATACGTACGTATGTATACGTGAACCACTTGTTGCTCGTCGATTGGGGGCGGTCTAGTTGTTTAAGAGCATGGTTAATAGTACAGCCTGCAGCTGGCTATATACCAATGCCTCGTCATCTAAAGTCTTCAAAAAAGCCAGCCAATACAATGGATGGGCTATAAACTAGCTACAACATTTAATGCTTGCATGTGGAAAGAGGTAAAAAAACACACTTGATTGGGAGAGAGAGGAAGAAAGACGGCTGCATGCAGTCTCATTAATGTTTCTTGCGTTGCAGCCCGGCTACAAGCGAAGCGCCGGCTGCCTTCTTTTTCTTCTCTTCTCTTTTTTCCACATAGGATTTTGATGACGTGGGAAAGCTTATAGCCAGCTGAGTAAGCCTTATTGTACTTGCTCTAATGCGGGCAGAGTGTTTTTACCGTTTGGGGGGTTGTGTTTGTGATGTGTGCGCTAGCTAGGGTTTTGCCGTAGGCGATCCTTTTTTTGCGGCGGAGGTTGTACGTATGTGTCCAGTCACATGTACTCCAGTAGTCTTGGATGGCAGGATGGCTGGATAGGTTTGATCGAGAGACCTCTTCCATGGAGACAAAAAAAAACCTCTACCGCTTTACTCTTCAATATCCGTCTAAATATAGGGCATCGTGATTTTCAGTGCGTCTACGAGGTTAATGCATATTTTTCTTCGAGATTTCGCAGTATCTTTCATTTATCTCAAGAGGAACGGCACAAGAACAAACTATTTCATCAGAAGAATCAATCATGATTTGAACGAGTGCTTGTTTGATATTACTTCATTCACTAATATATTCACTCGCAAAAAATGTCCATGTACATTTTTAAAAGCATCTTATATTTATGAACAGGGGAGTAGAAACTACTAAAACTAGTATTACCTCCGACCCATATTAATGGACTCAACTTTGTCTAGATTCGTATGCATCTAGTTAAGTATTTAGATTATATGCATATGTATGTAGACAAACTTAAGTCCATTAATATGGATCGGAGGGAGTAAAAATCTTGAATGTTCGCACACGGAGACTACTTCTAGAAACTACTCCACTAATACCTGACCAATTTATGGTTTCGAGTTATTGAACTAGCTTTCAGGATTTGCGGCTTTCTAAAAATAAAAACCTTTGAAATTTGGACTTCCACTTTGAAACTTTTAGAAATTTCAAAATTCCACAAAATCCTAAAAAAATTCCAAAAAATTCCACTAACATCGGGTGTGGCACGTTAGAGAAGCTAATTTCGCGTGGTAAAAAAGTCTCATGGATGGGGATTAGTTCCAAATTGCCCCTCCCCTCGGCACGCCATTGATCCAACGGCCGAGAAGGTCAAAGCGCGTTGGGTAGACCGACAAAATGTGTGGACTAGTGGATATAACTCGTAGGCGAGTAGATGAGTGACGTGTGAGAGCGGATGTGATGAAGCCAACCATAACGCGTTAAGAGGGTTGACAAAACACGCCGGCCAAAGGATATAACGTGTGGATAAACACTGTCAGGCACAGAGGCGGAGCTACAGTCAAAAGTATGGGCGGGCAAGGCTCAAAGAAGAGCATGAAAAATAACTGGCCAGGCTAGCTGCATAGGCTTTTAGGCTGTGTTTTACGCTGGCAAGGGCGGGCCATAGCCTTGGCCCCAACGTAGCTCCGCCTCTGGTCAGGCATACGAGGGGTGTGGACGAGCATATGCGATCGAACCAATGGAAACACGTTGGAAAGGCTAACAAACATGTGTAGGCGAAATGATATAACACGTGGATGAGCGCCAATGAGTAGACATGAGACGCGGCCGAGCCAACGAAAACATGAACCAGTGAATAATACATGTGGATGAACGAGTGAAAACTTCTAGAATGATCATCTTATATATAGTTACAAAACCCGGATAGAGTCCATGGTCTGACCAAAAAGACAAACGGCCCTTCATTATAGTTTTATTAGATTTGGATTTTTATTGATTTTCATTTTGATCATAGGAGATTTTGTTGCTTCAACGTTCACTTTCAAATTGTTGACATGGAAAATTCAATGTTTTGAATAGGATGTTAACCAGAAGACCAATGTTCTCTTTTCAGCAATGTTATCCTTGTAACATAAGTCAATTTGGTAATACCCCTAACCTCAAGGCATAACACAACAAAGACCAATACAAACTTGGTTGACTATATTTTGTGTTTTATTGATGGTTTATATCCAATATTATATTATGTATATTCATTTCATCTCAGGTCAATTTTAAAAACAGTTTAATCTAAATATTCTATTTTTCTGTTGCTAGTGAATCGTCCAAGACAACGTTTCCATCAGTGAAAATATGAACTGATAGCCTCGTCATTTCGGTTGGTAATCAAGTTTCCAAATCATGCTGCTAATGATGTCAGTTAATATCTCCCAGTAATCTTTTACACCAACCCTCTCTGAATTGAAAATAAGTGTTTTAATTTTTCTTTCCAAATGTTTCTACTATATGCAAAGTGGCAACTTTCTCGAGAATCCTCTACCACTTGTCTTTTATGATAGAGAAATTTATAAGATTCTCTAATGCAGTCTTGTGGGTTACTCGATACATCAAAATAACCGCGCCAAGTACGGACTCTTCTTTATTGGAAATTTTTGGCAACTATTGGGAATGCATGCGCTGAATTCCAAAAAAATGGTATCAACTTTTAGGAATTCAAACTTTCGGAAATTTATGGTACCTACTTACTGAACTACCTTTCGGATTTTGTAACTTTCCAAAAATAATAACTTTGAAATTTTGCCTTCCGCTTTTAAACTTTTAGAAAATGTAGGAATCCACAAACTCCTAAATTATTGAACACTGGAAATTTGGGACGTCTATATTTTTCTTGAAAACATTGTTGAAAACACGGGGTGTACCACTTTAGCGAAGCTAATGCCGCACAATGGGAAAGTGTCTTGGGTGGGGCTTAGCTTCAATATTGCGTTCAGACAGTTTGTCTAGCGTATGCGCTCACCCCCTCCCTTAAGACTACCCATAATGGGAGTAACATAGGTAGTACTTCCTTCGTCCCGGTTTATTAGGCCCCTTAGTAGCATAAGCATGTCAAAAAATGCCTAACGTAGACCGAGCTACACGTAGCCCTTTATTTTGAACAAGGCATAAAATATATTTACATTATCCAAAAAATATTGATTTTTTTTATGAACACACATACACATGTATATAACATATGTGCAAATTTTCATACCATTATACTTTCACATGCGGCCTATGAAAAAAAGACAAATATTTAATTTTAAATGGGCTTTTTGTTGTTGTTTTTGGGTTGAAAAAAATGTTTTTTTGTGTAGGCTGCATATTACAATATTTCCAAATGAAATTTGACATGTTCATATGGAATACATATAAGTTTCCACATAATTTTTTTGGATTTTTTCAAAACTTTTAAATATGTTTTACGATCTTTTCAAAATAAAGTGCTACGTGTAGCTCGGCCTCCAGGAATCCGCACTCAAGCATGTCCCTTTTTATAAGGCCTCGTCTTGGAAAGTTGCGTGCATGCATCATTTTCATTGGTTGCATGAGAAGTTATTGTTGTTAGTCTCATTGCTAGAAAATAAATACACCGAATACAAGTTTTTTCATCGGTTGCATGTGAAAACTAGCATATGAGAGAATGCATTGGAAATGGTATAAAGTGATTAATGTGAGCAAATTACTATTCCCTCCGTCCCGGTTTATTAGGCCCGTAAGCAGCATAAGCCTGTCCCTTTTTGTAAGGCCTCATATTGGGAAGTTGTGTACATGCATCCTTTTTATTGGTTGCATGAGAAGTTATTGTTGTTCGTCCCATTGCTATAAAATAAATACACCGCATGCAAGTTTTTTCATTGGCTACATGTGAAAACTAGCATATAAAAGAGTGCATTGGCAATGGCATAAAGTGATTAATGTGAGCAAATTACTATGTACTCCCTCCGTTTCTTTTTACTTCGCATATAAGGTTTGGTCAAAGTCAATCTTCATAAAGTTTGACCAACGATATAAAAAAATCTATCAACATTCACAATATGAAACAATGATCATTAGATATATCATGAAATTAAATTTCATATTATATAACTTTGACATAGTAAATATTGATACTTTTTAATATAAACTTGGTCAAAATTTATGAAGATTGACTTTGACCAAACCTTATATGCGAAGTAAAAAGAAACGGAGGGAGTACCTTGGTATAAGAGAAATGGTCTTTGGGCCCAATAAACCGGGACGGAGGGAGTATATACCTTGGTATAAGAGAAATGGTCTTTGGGCCCAATAAACCGGGACGGAGGGAGTAACATCAAGGCTACTTCCTCCCTCACGGTTTAGAAGGCACGCTTGGAAAATCTCTGAAACCAAGGTAGTCACCAATTGGTTGTGAGATGTAGCAAAAGTAGCATCAATAAATGAATGAAGTAGTAGTATTAATTACATTCACACCATGCATGCATCAACTCCACCGGCTAGAGTATCAAAAAATTGAGAGGGCACATGCATATATGAGTGGAGTAGTAGTACTAATTAATAGAAGTAATTGCCTTCGTGCCTTAAACCTTGTCTATTATGGAAACGCACGCAAGTTTAACTGTGCCTTCTAAACTGTGACGGAGGGAGTACATAAGCTAAAAAGATGATGTGGCAAGTAATTAATGATGAAAGAGAGGCATGTGGTAACTTAGGTACTCCCCACTATAAAAGAGAGTAGTTACTTGCTCTTGGAGTAACATCACACATACCAATGCAATATGAGTCTATAACATAATAAATGAAGTTACTAGTTGATGTTACTCCGCACTATAGAGGTAGTAACATAGACTAGTAACATATGGATGTTACTAGTTGATGTTACTCCCCACTATGGCTAGTCTTAGGGACATGCTCCAACACTCGAATGTTGATCGCCAGCACAAGCAACCGTGGAGGAGTCAACTCGCATTTCCCAAAAAATTTTCCTTTACCTCATCAAAGCCAATAAACATGCAACCATTCAATAAATGTGTGTGTTTGAGCACGGGGAGGGGGGGTGAACACATAGACAAGCGCGTGGAGGAGAGAACAATGCATGTATGAGCAGACGAGCGGGACAAGGTACGCGTAGGAAAAAACGCGTTGGGCAAGCCGACAACACGTGTGGATCAGTGGATATAATGGGTGAACGACCAAACAAGTGACATGGAAGAGCGGATGCGATCAAGCCAACGAAAACACAAGTGAGGATTGAGAAAACGTGTGGCGATGGCCCAAAACATACAAAGAAAACGCAATCGAGTCTTAGTTGAAGCAACCTCATTGGAGACTTCATGGCCATCGTCTCCAACACAAGCCTTGCAAACGTGCGAGGAAATAAGGGCCTCACATGGAGGTTAAAGATGGCACACCAGAAGCAATATCTTTGTTGATCTGCGGCCGAGGTCGACGCGGCGGGATGAAGAAAACAACATCCAATGTCAGCGACCTCCATGAATGTGCGGCGATCGCTTCGCGTACGAGGAGCATTTCTGACGCGAAGGGATTTTGGGCGGGGGAAGGATATCGGATGAGGGCCTTTTCGACGAGCCGAACTCTCACAAATCCTCCTACCAGGTTTGTTTCAAATTTGCGAAAAAATAGATATGCGGATCATCTAATGGACGGATACAAAACCGCGTTGGATGACAAAAATGATCCAGACAGTTCAATCCAAACGGGCGCGGGAGGTTTTAGAATCGGCGTTAGAGATACCCTCATGTACTGGGTGAAAGGGCATATATTACAAAATGTGGATTATCAAAAAAAATCAAAGAAGCTTGTCACCTCTTTTTTTTTTGCGGGTAAAAGAACTAGCTAGATCACGCAGGATCCATCTCCCTCTTACAAATCTCAAGTAACTCCTCCGGGCCTGACCCTAGCCACACGACAGTAAGCTTCTCCTTCCTACCATGGGACGCCAAGAAGTGGCTGGCGCCGTTCTGCTCACGGTAAACATGGACTAGCGTAACAGGTCTGCCACCATTCATGAGCCTTTTGATCTGGTCGACAAGCATGGCGTGAGGGGACCGGTCCTTTACATCCGTCGTGATCATTCTGAGGGCTTCCAAGCAGTCCGTTTCCATCTGAATAGGAAGTTGCGTCCATTGCAGCGCGAGGTTTAGTCCCTCCATGCATGCATATAGTTCTGCTTCAAGGGCCTCTGCACAGGTTCTCATCTCTCTGCATGAGGAGAAGATGATTGCGCCTGTACCATCTCTCAGGACCATGCCCGCCCCAGCCGTCCCCGAGGATGCACAGAAAGATCCATCAACACTGAGCTTTGTCCAGCCTGCATCCGGCAGAGTCCAGCCGGGCCGCGGCCCTTCTCTTCCAGTGGAAGACTTGCCCTTGGTGCACACCATGGTCTCAATCACCTGCTTGCCTTTTGCCGGGTCTGCGTTTGGGCTGTTTTGGATGCCCACCAGGGAATCAACGTAGCTCATCAGGAACCGCTTCGAGGCTTCGGTCGGCGGCGGGGGCTTGTGGTGGACCATCTCATTGCGGGTATGCCAGCATCGCCAGAGTGTCATCATAAGCTCCATCCTCTCCAGGTCGGGTAGCTCGCAAAGGACTTGGGAAAGCCATTCCGGTCCCGAGCATTGGACGGTGGTGACGGCTGGGATTCTCCATTGGTCCTCCATGTCTTGCCAAAGTGCAACCGCTCGCGGGCATCTACAAAAAGCATGAAAAGTGTCCTCCGGCTCCATAGCACAAAGGGGGCACTGGTCAGTAACTTCCAAACCTCGGCGCTTTTTATTCGCCCAAGTGGGAAGACAATTTGTAATGAGCCTCCAGGTGAAGATTCGAACCTTGGGAGGAGCAGGGCACCTCCAAATAAAAGCCCAGACGGCTCGCCGCCCGTCCGGTGCCCTGCTCGCCGCGACAGATGAAGATCGAAGATGATCTTCCAGAGCAAGTCGATAAGCGCTCCGCACCGAAAAATTGCCATTTTTCTCAGGACCCCAGGCCAGAACATCCTCGTCCAGCCTCGGGGAAGTACGAATCCGTATGATGTCTTCAGCATCCACCGGGAGAAAAACCTCGCGCACAATGTCCATCCGCCAAGCACCATGGTTGCCCAGGAGCTCACTAACTCGGCGGATGCGGCAGCGGCCTTGGGGGGTGATGGGTCTGCCGCTGCCGTTCCTCGGGATCCACGGGTCGCGCCACACTCTAACGGATTCACCATTCCCAACCCGCCACACCAATCCTTTTTTCAAGAGTTCGAGCCCATGTTGCACCCCTTGCCAGGTGGCCGACGCCCCGGCCGGGAACACGGTATCCTGCAGACTCCCATTGGGGTAATATTTGGCCTTCAGCACCCTAGCGCACAGGCTGTTCGGGAACGTTAGGAGTCTCCACGCTTGGCGAGCAAGTAATGCCTGGTTGAACATCCGCATATCTCTGAAGCCCAGACCACCCTGGGTTTAACACGATATGACCTAGCCGAGAGAGTATATGTGGCAAATATGGTCTACATTTAGGAGCAAATATTACAAGGTGGACTGCATCATGACTCATGATTTATGACTACACATGAGACAATCGTGTGCATGAACAATGAATTACATGAGACTTGGACCTTGTTCTTTTTAGGGTACGAGACTTGGACTTGGAAAACGTGACTCGCCGTGACCAGGGGTCGACCGGACGAATTCAAGTTTAAGAATCAAATTGACCCTGTCTATCCATTCTTCACTACAACAGTTTATTAAACCTGTTTTTGAATGGGTGGAAATATGGTCGTTAACTAGGTGAAAATTTGACCCAGTAATGCTGTTTAACTCACAAGACAACTGACGGTACACAAATTATTGGTTTCGAACCCCTTTTCTCCTTTCCATTTTTTTTCGCGGGAAGCTTTCCGTTTTCCTTTTGAGGGCCCAGGAACCTTTTCGTTCTACTCCGTAGGATCTCTCTCATTCATCGCCAGTTCGTCACACCAAATTATTGAAGCCTTTTCTAATATGGCACTATGTGATTGGCCAGACGTGATCACCTTACCTAATTATTGAAGCTTTTCTAGTATGCTTAGTTAAAATACTAGTAGTACTACTCCTAGAACCTACGTACTGTATAATATTTGGAGAGTAAGGTTACTATAGAACTGCCATTGTATATCCGTGGAGAATCCCTTGGAATCTGGCAACTAAACCACGAATCTCCTTTATTAATCTCACGTCAACTTCTCAGGGAGCCGATATATATCATGCTTGCGGAATGCATGAATGATAGAAGCCCTTATTTTCTTATCGTAAATTGCTTTTAGAAGCATCATAAAAAAACGCTTTTATAGGGAAAACTGGCAACATGAGACTCTGCAAATCTGATTGTTTATTGTCATTCACTGAGCTGTCTTTTCTCAGCCGGTGCTCACCGGCGGTGATGCATGGACTAATAAATCTTGGTGCCGTGTTAGACCTAGTATTTTGTCATCATGTTCATGATTTGTGTCCCGAAGGCTATTGGTGATTAATGAACTGTGATTTGCTTGTGATAGCCAGTTTGCATACATACGGATAGTATTCTAAAAAGACCCTTATGGGAACATACAGATAGGCTATCATATTATGTCGATTAATGATTTGATAATTCAAGTCTGAACCTGAGCTCATCTATCTGCACTCGACGAATAGTAAAATTAAAAACAATAATGAAAAAATAAAAATAAAATCTGCATAGAAGATGCTCGAGTGCGTTAGGAGCATGTAAAATTTTCAGGGTTAAATGACATTCGAGGAAACTTTATATATTAAAAAAATCAGCTCTAAAGAGTGTAGTACGAGTCTCCAAGTTGCAGTTAAACAACGGGTTCGAAGATTAGCATCCAGCGAGATAGTATACTACCACAATCATCTGTTGGTAGTATAAGGGCACTCCCAATGCTAGTATCTTATCGCGAAATCATAGGTATTTTGTTTATGTGGCATGATACTTAATGAAGAAACAGAAGGAGGTTGTATCTTAGTTAAGATACAACCCTTGCACGTGGCCATATGCAAAAAGCATGATTAGACCAATCACATTTATGCATGTAGCTAAAATCATTAAATAAGATACAACCTCTAAGAAACAATGCATTGTGGAGATTGTATCTTAAGTTTTTATTGCTTCTATGATATTGTGCTAAGAAACAATGCATTGGGAGAGTCCTTACGGGCAGCCTTAGCTAAGACACAACTCTTGTACATGGCCATATGTAAAAAACATGATTAGGCCAATCACATTTATGCATTGAACTAAAATCATTAAATAAGATACAACCTTTAAGAAACAATGCATTATAAAGATTGTATATTAAATTTTTACTGCTTCTATGATATTGTGCTAAGAAATAATGCATTTGGGAAACTCTTACAATGCAGATGCGTAATACTGATAACTAGTACTGTAACAACAACTCAAGAAATGATTTTGGGTTGGGGGCGGCGGAAGGAGGGAGGTAGTGAGCAACTCTGAAGAAATCAATCAATGATGTGTTTGATCTTTCCCGGAAAACGAATGGCGAATCTGCGGTTGCATGGGGCTTCAATTCACTCGGCCACACGACGACCCTGCGCGGCGGAAAGCGACACCGCACCCCCAACGACGACAAAGCACGGCCAGCGCGGCCCCACATCGTCAGATTCGGCGGGGCCCTCGGGTCCACGAAATGTAGCAAGCGCACGGGATTCCTCCTGCCACCACCACCCATGCGGCGCCCCCACACTCCTCAAGGGGAAGAGGCCACAGGCGGCGCGCCACGTAGGCGCGGACGGGACCCGGTGCGGAATCCGGGACGACGGCGACGGCGGGATTCCCGGCCGTTGGATCGGACGCGTGTCGACCTGGGACCGGCGGAGAATGGTTCGTTCGTTGGGGCGTCAAGGTTGTTTGTCAAGTGCATGGGAGTTTTTTTTTTGTTTTTGTTTTTTCGATTCGGCGGCGGGAGGAGTTTGCTCGCTGGGTTGCCACGACTTGCCTGGCCCTGGGAACTCAAGACGGCGTCATGCTGGAGATTTGAGATTGGAATTATAGCTTCTCCTCTTCCGATGCTAACCATGATGATTTAGGGCGCCCAAGAAGGGGAATTCTGCGACAGCGCTCGAGGTTAGCTTTGATTCTAGGAGTATTCTTGCGTTTAAATATCAGGGCTCTTCCAATGCATTGTTTCTTAGCACAATATCATAGGAGCAATAAATATTTAAGATACCACCTTCACAATGCATTGTTTCTTAGTGGTTGTATCTTATTTAATGATTTTGGTTGTATGCATAAATATGATTGGTCTAACCATGCATTTTGTATATGACCACGTGCAAGGTTGTATCTTAGCTAAGGCTGGCCCCAATGGGGAGTAACTAAGCAGTAACATAGAGTCCAACTCAGCAATTTTGCTTATGTGGCAATGAGTTAATGAGGAGAGAGATGTTTGTAGTAACTTAGCTAGTTACTAGCTCTTTGAGTAACATCACACATACCAAGACAATATGAGTCTATAATCTAATAAATGAAGTCTTATATGACACTACATATATGTCACTACCCATTGTGAAAGTAGTAACATAAACTCGTAATCCGTGTATGTTACTAGTCTAAGTTACTCCCCATTGTGACCAGCCTAAGATACAACCTCACTCTCTTTCTTCATTAAATACCATGCCACATAAACCAAATGCCTATGATTTCGTGCTAAGATACTAGCATTGGGAGTGCCCTGATGGTGGTATCATAGGTAGTATCATGCATGCCAAGTAAGCAAATTTGATGAGGTGGCATGCAATTTAATAAAGAAAGAGAGGATGTGGTATCATATTATGATACCGTATCATATTAAATGTAGTACTAATATGTGTCTTGCATGTCGATAAATAATACTACTTATGATACTAGTGTATTACGGAGGTAGTATCATACACTAGTATCATATACATGATACTAACTTATGATACTGCCCATTATGACCAACCTAAGATACAACCTCCCTCTTTTTCTTCATTAACTATTATCCCACATAAGAAAAATGCATATGATTACGTGCTAAGATACTAGCATTGGGAGTGCCCTAAAGCCGCCAGATGCGTGCGTGCAATGCCGACAGAAGTGGTTGCATATAGGCAGATACGGAGCACTCCCAATTCCATTGTAGGTGTAAGAGCATCTCCAGCCGCGCCCCCAAGAGGCCCCCAAGACGGCGCTATTTGCGTCGGATGGAGGAAAATCGCCCAGCCGCGACCCAAGGGCCCAAATAGCGTCGGATTGGGCCAAAATTGAGTTCGGCGATCCCAAGCCAAACCCGGCGCGCTGGGGGTCGCCGGATGGAAGAAAAGCGCGCGAACTCGAGAATCTTCCGCGCGCGTCCTTCCCACGGCCCCACCTGTCGGCATCTTTCCCACGCGGCGTGCTCATCCTCCCGCCTCGTCTTCCTCGCTCCTGACGCCGCCGTAGGGGAATCAATGCGGCGTCGGAGTCCAATCCAATCGCCGCTGCAGTGGGAATCAAACGCCGCAGAGTAATCCAATCGCCGCCGCGCGTCCGCCGCATGTCCCGCCGCATGCACTCCCCCCCCCCCCCCGCCGCTATATAAAGTGGGCTCGCCGTCGAGGGACACCACACACTCTGCTCTCCTCCTTCCCTCCCCGCTCGCCGCACTCTACTTTCTCCCGGCTCGCCGCACTCCGCTCGCCATGGACCGCAATCCCAGCAATATGATGAACGGCAACCGCCGCGCCCTCACCCGCGCCGAGGCGATCCTCCTGTCCCAGGGGAACTACCCCTGCCCGCCGGACATGCGGACACCGTGTGGCTGGGTGCTCAGTGCCGCCGGTGTGCTGGTGTCGCCGCTGCCTCAAGGCTCGCGGTTCGACCGGAAAGTCCTCGCCATCCGCGCCACAATGACGGAGGCCGAGCTCGTTGACCCAGCGAACGCGGCGGGGAACTTGACCGCTGGACGGCGCACTTCGAGGAGCGCCGCAACCAGGCGCTCGCCTCCACCGAAGGGCTGGAACCGGTGTCGGGCCCGATGAACCGCCTCGGCCGGATGTTGTGGTGGAGCCCCGAGGAGCGCACGCTCCACAATGTTATCTACCACGTCCAGGACGGCAATGAGCCGCGCCTCGAGTACCCGTGAAGGGACGGCGGCGAGCGGCGGCGACGGTGCCGCAGGAGGAGGTGAGCAGAAGGCGGCAACATAGTAGTTTTTTTATTTCCCATCTATGTAATAAATTTAGACCGAATATTATAAATTTCGCTGAATTTCGACTATATTTGATGGAATTTGACCGAACTTGGGGGTATCTTGGGGCCGCGGCTGGGTAGCCGCCCGCCCAAAGCCGTTTTCGCCGCCCGAGCGCCCCGAAGCGACGTTAAAATAGCGCCGAAAATCGGCTTGGGGGGGCGAACGGCTGGAGATGCTCTAACAGACAAGATTACACATCCAATCCGAGCTCTTGTCTTTCCTCCTTTGGAACGGGATGGGATGCAACGGTTGAGCAAGCGGTTAGTTATTCTAGTCGGGGTAGCATGCATGCACCATCTTTTCGTTTGATCGGCGGGAGCACAGCTAAAAAAATCAGTGACCCCATATACATAGCTAAAAAGGTTCGGAGACGGGCTGTTTCGTCCAGACAAAAGCACGTGCATCCACTCACTCCTCCGTGTCCGTCCATGCGATACTCGCCGTGGAACATGGAGACAGCACACGGCGGGGCACGAAAATCCTCCACGACTCGCGCCGGAACCTCCCATAAATCTCGAAATCTTCCTCTCTCTTTGCACTTGCACCGCCAGGTGATAGAGCCCGGCCGGAACGCGCTGCGCTGCGCTCTGGACCAGACTCACCAAGCATTCCTTCCGCTTCCCCGGCCGGCGTACTACATAGCACGACAGGTCTAGTGCCCCTCAAAAGGAACAAACACGGCAGGTGTAACTAGCCTGTGGCCTGTCGTCTGTGGAGCGGAGCGACGACCGTACCGGCATCTCGACGATTTCCTCTCCTCGGCTGCCCTGTCCATGTCCATGTCCAGCGCCACGGCACCTTGAGTTGCACGAAACTTTTCATTCGCGAGTCATTTTGGACGTGGATGTACTACGTACTACGTACTACCGTAGGAGTAGTACCCTGTACTGCAACCGCAAGGGGAGAGGGTGGTGCCTTTCTGCACGCACTAGCCCGCTGTAATCAAATCATCAATCTTAAAAGAAAACCGCACGTAGGCATGCCGCCTTTGGCTGGTTACAATCTTTACTCAACATAGTATTTTCTGCGGGCAAGTTAAAAACTTTACTAATCGACGCGGACAGTGACGGTTGACGTGGATCCACGGCGCCCCAGCCACCGTGCAAAGCGGCCAGGCCGGGGAGTGAGTGAGTGGAGCACAGAAAGAACCAGGGAGGGAATCACATTTTAGAGGGTAAGTAAAAACGGCACGGTACTGCAGACTTGTTTTGGCCCGGCTGTGAACTGAACAATCGACGTCCTCCTACTCACACACAGCGACACGTAGCGGTCGATGATGGCACAACAGCACCACCCGTACCTTTTGCCCGGATGGGAAATGGATAGCTCGTGCGTGCCGATAATAAGTTGGTGATTATCTGGTACGATATTCGGGGGCTAGCACTGATAAACAACTCCCCCTTTTGCAGTCTATTCTCATTCCTTTGCACCAAATTGCCATGTCCTTTTGCGATTTGGCCGCCACCTTCGGCGACGTGATGATGATGCGAAAGTCTGGGTCCGGCAGGCAGAATATTTTTCCAGCAGGAGATAGGAAAGGGACGGCAAAATTCGCCGTCGGCTCCCTACGAATATATATCCGTGGCGCTGCTTTCTGACCATGCTTCGGTCGCCGGCGGCGGTGAAGATGCCTCTTCACCGGCGAGCAAGCGGCCGTCGTTGTCGGCGGGGGCGGCGGGTTAGAACCGTCCGTCGTGAGGCTGCTGTTGGATGGCTCTGTGCTGAATAATTAATCGGTGAGGGGTAGACCTGCTTGCTTTCTTTTATTGGGGGAGAATGTGCGTTCTGGACATGGACGTGTTTCCATCCAGGTGGCTTGGGGGCTGCTGCATTGTATAGAGCAAACACTTGTCCTCGTCGACCTTCTCTGCTGAGTCCTGACCGGACCGTATCCTATCGCAGTCCGCAAGGAGCCAAAAAGCAGTGCACGAATTTTGAATTTGTCGCCGGCTGAGATAAGCTATAACGTAAGCTCAGCCCCATGCATTTTGGAGTCTGCTGCTGGTGGAGCGCAGACGGCGGAGACTGCTGCGGTTTTCAGATCAGCAACGCAACTTATCCTCACAGCTCCCTTCCAATCAGGTGCTGATGCTTACCATTTCCGCCTTCCTGAGAAAAAGAAAAACATCTGCTCTCTCTGTTCTTAAATATAAGATCTTTTAGAGATGTTAATACAAACTACATGCGAAGCAAAATAAATGAATGTACTCGTAGCAAAATAAGGAGTACAATTTAAAATATGTCTGTATGCATTTGTATATAGCTTGCAGTGAAATCTCTACTAGGTCTTATATTTAAAAACAGATGAAGTATATCGGTTGCTGCCAACCACCACCATGAGGATACCCTCATAAAAAAAAACACCATGAGAAGGGAAGGGGCGTCTTCCGTTTGGTAAAAGCAAAGCCGGCAACAGTTGTTGCACTGAATCAGGGAACACTTCGTTTACATGCCGTACTGCACGCCTCACCACATTTACATGCCGCCGATGATGCTCCGGCTCTCTTCACGGCGCAAACCACACGCGGCGCGTGTGATTAACAGGAAACAAAACACATGTTCCTCAAAATAAAAATTGCATCTACAGGCTGCCGCAGCGGCCGGTCAACCTTGCAGACTTTGCTGGGGCCTAAAGACGATGACGAGGGAAAGGGAGAAAAACTCTGCCTGCCGATGGCTCACTTTGATGATTGCTTATGGGCTCTGAGCGCCTCCAGGATGCTTTCAACCCACCTAACGAAAGCAGCATGGAAAACGATCATCACACGATAGTCAGTCAAGGGCCACGTAAGTCGCATGGTGTTTATGTTTTTCTGATTAATGCATGCATGGTGTGGACGGCCGGTTCTGGATGTCCAAGAAAACAGCAGACTTGTCCATGACAACGGGACAACGTTGTTCAGAAAGAAAGGGATTGTGATGTGTGTGTGTCCTTACCCTTCGAGTCCAGGGGTTGCAGGGTAGTATACGCTCTTCAGTCCGAGTTTCTTGGCCGCTGACGCTGTCGTCTCGCCTATGCAGGCGACCGAGTTGCTCCAGTTGTCGACTCGTGACATGAGATTCAGCCAAGCTCTGCAACATCATTATGCCACAAAAACAAATGGGGAAAGTAAAGCACGGCTTTGCACAAAATGGAACCAATTACAGTGATCAACAAAGGAGAGAGACTGCAATTTCATGCTCCAAGTTCTGCATGATATGGACAAAAACAGTGTTGCTCCCCTTATATGAATAATAAGCCCCTCCTAACAGGGATTCATGTTAAGATGCTACCATCTCATGATTTGTTGCACATGCGCTTTATCTCAACATCTTACTACTGTATGAGATAATATAAACAAAATTATGCAGAGAATAGCCAAATACAGTTAGCATAGTTACCGGAGAGCGGAAGGAGAAGCTACTGCAACAACTGGTGCTGAAAGAGCAAGCTTTAAAATTTGTGGGTCTACATCTTCTACAGGTACCTGATTGTAAACACATCCACTTCATTAATTACCAGGAGTCCAAGTTAATGTGCACATAAAGTATGGCATCTAATGCAAAATTCATGATATGGCACAGTCAACTTTACAAAAAACAAATGTGACACTCTCAGGTAAGGAAAGCAGGGTGCCGGAGATATAATACCATGAGGTAAGTCAATGGTCCAACTGCATTCAGTTCAATAGTTCACTAGAATCAATCAACATACAACTACAGGGAGAAAAACACAAAAATCCGGCTATAGTTCAGAATTATGTGATGTGTTCGCAAAAGACAGCTTCATATGAAGCTTGATATCTTCTTCATTTTTTCGGGCAATATGAAGCTTAATAAGTACTCCCTCCGTTCCATAATAGATGACTTCCAAATAGATGAATCTAGACTACATTTAGTTCAAGATACATCTATTTGCAAGTCATCTAATATGGAACGGAGGGAGTATCAGATAAATTTAGTACTCATAGATTTAAGAAAGATCAAATGGAAAATAGCTCGAAAAATACAGAACACATGTTCCATATACAAATTCAGAAACAGAACGGGAATTAAATACCAATATAAATGAAAATCTTACGGTTGAATATGTGTTCAGTCTTGTCACCTCAAATCCTCGAGCTGACAACCCATTCTCTGCATCATAAGGCAAAACTAAGCAACAGAAAGACTGAATATTTCATCCACTTGTTGTGGAAGACAAAGACCACAAGATAAGGAATAAAAAGAGTCAGAATTGATACAACTAGTTACAAAACTTAAATGTCAATAATTTAACTGCAAGACTGGAAACACAGAGCAATTATTGATTTCTAATATGGATCAATTTGCAAAGCCCTGAATAGTTCATAACTCTGGAAAAACAGAAATGTAGAAAATGTGTGGCTCAAGTGAAGGGAATGAAAGCCTTGAAGGGCGGTTCTGACAAAAATGAAGGGGATGAAATAAATAGCACACATATAAATATATAATACTGCATGAACACAAAAATGACTCACGAATTTCATGGCCAGCCTTTGCAGATGCAGGATACAACACTTTACAGGCAGTCTCACTAGTCATTGGAAGCTCTGAGGCCAAAACTTTGCCCAAAGCTGGTGAAGAAATATATGTAATAAGAACCTCACAGAATTAAAAACATTTCAAGTCTTCAAGATGCATGAAGTCTTTAAAGTTCATGGGAAGTACATCATAGTACTCCCTCCGACCCATATTAATGGGCACACACTTAGTGCAACTTTGTACTAGAGTTGTACTAAGTGTGTGCCCATTAATATGGGTCGGAGGTAGTAGTATAAATTATGGGCAAGATACCTTTGGAAGGAGAAAATGCAACCTCAAGGGATCCATCATTAGATGAGAATACTTCATCAAAAGTTCTTGCAGTACCTGCTCCAACAACTGCTATTCGCACCTTAGGACTTCCAGCAGTCCTGGTATTGAGTTATTGTGTAATGTCAAATATGGTAGTTGTAGATTATGTCTGTTTCGTTCTGGTTTCATGTAGCAATGGTTTGGTTGCAGCAATGAAGTTCAGACAAAAATATTTGGGCATGTAAAACACGTAAACTACTTTGTTTCATAGAAAGCGCACGGACCTGCGCTGCCACAAGCCCACAACTTATGTGGAATGAGTCGTGAAATGACATATGTTCTACTATTTGTGTAGCAACACGGCGCACAATAACTGCAATGTGTTTGAATCTTACTTCCATCCCTCAAGGAACACTGCAGCTGCCTCAGGAGATGTTACAGTAATCCAGTCAAACTTTTCATCTGTAAATGCAGAATACTAAAGTGTCTGTAAAGAGGAAAGTAGAAAGATCTGAACAATACACTAGTGTCCATCGGAGCAAATGGATGTACATCACATAGCAGGAAAGAAACAATGAGGCGTTATGCTGCTCTGAAAGATAGACTGAATCACATTTTTTTGGATAAAGACTGAATCACATACCCCGCAAGACAGCTGAAAGCCTATCTGTATCAGGGCCTTCAACGTGCTGAATTAGAGGAAGCTCCAGAGAGTGTACATTATGCTTTTCCTGCACAACCCAATTGCAAAATTGATGTGATTAATTCTCTGAGGTCTCACCGAATCCATTAGCCCCCCAGTTCAAAGAGGTAAAACCAGCTCGCAAAATCGCCTCTCTACAGCCGTTCCCAGAAAATCACCCCCACTCCCACCCCACTCTCAAATTCACCAACACTGGAGCAGGGGCATCACAAAGAAGACGTGGAGGGGCATCCCCGACGCTCCCTGAAAATTCACTGTGCTCGATCCAGAGGAACAATGCAGGAACTACGCGCTGTGGAAGGAACTTACTAGAGCGGCGACGAGCTTGGCGTTCTTGCCGTGCTCGCGCGTGACCACGACGTCGGGCGAGGGAGACGAGTGGGACGCGAGCCTCCTCCCGGACGCGCCGGCTCGGGAAGCTCCGGCGGGGCGATGGGCTCGGCGGAAGGCTCCGGCAGGTGGTGGGGCGAAGGGGGAGGGAGCGACCGAGGAATGGAAGGCCATGGCGAGGCGAGGGCCGACGCCGCGGCTTGACCGACCTGGGGGGGTGAGAACACACACTCTGGTTGTGGGCGGGCCCTCACCTTTCCGATCGTTCGCCTATTGGGCTGAGTATATGGTCGAACGGACGGTGTCTATCGCCTGTTGGGCTATCGATGGGGCCAAATAGTAGTAACATGATCCTGGCCCTCAGTTCTAAATTAGATGACTTCTATTTAAAGCTAAAAAAGAGGATAACTTTCATTTGTTCACATTTCTAAATACAAAAAAAAACATAGAAAAGGAGAAAGACCCCGGTCCCTGCATCAGAACGATGCATACGACAATTTTATTAATTATTCATCAAGACCTTACAAAATAATACATAAATAAGTCTGAAGCCGTCATCTTAGCAACAAGTATCGCTATTCCTATCCACATGATGAATGGGTGCAAATTGTCGAGGCCTCATACCCGTACATCACACCAAAATCCAACATCTAAATTCGGAGGTCCCATCCAAGCCGCTTTGCCGGGTCTGGGTCACACACGATCCGGTACACTCTTAATGAGCGCCGCATACGCTCATCGCCACCATCTTCCACTGATCCATCTTCAGAGCAGTACTGATGCATCGACCTTGTCAGGTCAGTCGTCGATGCCACCACGACGCCACCTTCCTACGCGCGTCCATCATCACACATCAGTCATCGAGACCTTGCCGCACCACACCGTCGAGGCTCGCCGTCATCACGGCATCACATGAAACGCCGCTCCACCTCTGTAACCATCCTCTGGTCCCTCGGTCGAATGCAAACCTCCAAGAATGATGCCCCAAGGAGGGAACGACACAAGAGTGCCGCCATCATCCGATCAATTGATCTAGGGTTTCCCCCGAAGATAGTTGATGGAGGTGTTGAGCTTCTCCGCGGCGATACCTTCAAGAAAGGAACGACACAGAAAAGTGTCGCCGTCGCCGGCCTTAGTATAGCCGAAAGAAGGTCGGGTTTTCACCCGGATCTGCTCGACGAGTCTCCATCTTGCCGTTTGCACGAACCGCCTCCGATCCCCGCCGCCGCATAGCGAGCAAGACGCTCCAGTCAGATCTGACCGAAGGGCCAGCCATACTTGCAACTGGCCAATCCTCCATTTCCCTCCACGCCGCCGTCAACGATCCTCTGTGTAGAAGTACCGCCACCGCCAGGAGCAGCCGCGCTACCACTACAGTCGTAGCTCGCAGCCGGGAGGCCAGCAGCGCCGCCATCCGCCACTCACAACGCCGTGAACGCCTGGAATTCTGCTCGCCAGGGTGTCCCGCCCCACCCCCCGCGCGCGAGAATGAGGAGGTCCTCCGCCACCACCGTCAGCCGTCCGGGCTTAGCCCGGCGGCTTCCTCCAGTGGCAACGGAGGAGGGAGCGAGGGAGAAGGTGCGGCGGCGGGTTGGCTTCTAGGGTTCCGCCTGTGCCGCCCCGCTCGGGAGGACAACGCGGGGGCGCAGATCTGGGTGCTGGTGAGGGTTGGGTTGGTTGGGTTGGAGAGGAGGCCCCTGGCCGGCATAGGGAGGGAAGGGATCGGAGGAGGGAGGCGCTAGGTGCGGCGGCGGGTCACGAGAGGCCTTCCAGATGCGTGCGGGCCTAAATACAATATGTATAAATAGAAGTCATCTAATTTGAAGCGGAGAGAGTATTTATTTGTGTCTGAGGCTTCGAGTTAAAAAAACCATTTAGCCAATACTTAGCTTTTTTAACAAGGATGCTAATTCCCAGGACCCCGACGCCGAGGTCACGGCATTGAGATCCCCAATCGCCGATCAGTAATTTCCACCCTTATCGAGTGGTACTCTACTTCTCAAGTCTGAACTTTCAGTTATTTAGTGTTGTTGATGTTGTTACAGTTCACATGGAGCATTTTTACTGGAATATAGCATGCCGCTAAGTACTATCGTGTTTTCTTTCTGTGATTTATCATTGCAAGTTGAGATGTCCAATTATTTATCATGATGCTGCTCCAATGGCCTAATGTGATAAGTTAATTTCCGTCACCTGATGTTATTATCCTTTTCTTGTTGTGGTACATATACTAGTGTCTTAGAAATGTCATTTAATTGATTGTGTGCTCTGGAAAAAAATGTGTTAGGGAATTAAACGAATAAATCCAATGAGGAGAACAAGAAAATAAGGAAGAGGAAAAAGAAGAGGAGGGAAAGATATAGGTAAAATTTGAAAGGAGAATGCACTGGCTCCTATACGACTTAACTATATTTAAATTTCTTGTGCAAAATCCTCATTAACAAGCATTTTTTGTTGGTCCAAGGAACAGCTACCGGTTCCAGACATATGAGCCAAGTAAGGCTAGTGTATAGTCAGCCAAGAAGGTTTGCCAATCCCAAGCAGTTTTTTCCTTCTCTTTTTTTACTTTTGGAATGGGCAGAATACAGTACTGCAAGTAATGAAATGGTGTTTATCTTAGCAACTTGGGCATTGACTTACCCCTATAATAGACCCCTTTTATTTCTGAATGTGGCTGGTATGTTACACATATTTTTATTGATTGTAGCTGAACATACGGCATTCCTTCAATTTTATTTTCATGATCATAAGGGTGCAGGATTATATAAGTACCTCTGAGTTTCTGTTTAACAACATATAGGGTACTATTTGCATCTCTGATTCTAACCTCTTTTTCAGATGTGTTGTGGTAGTAATAACAAGAGAGAAAGGAGCATAACAGCAATGCAAATTATGGATTCTGAATTTTGGTTGATTTGCCTTATCAATTTTCATGCCGAAGAGAGAACCTAAAGAGCCAAATGTTAAATCTTCAGAAATCCAATGTTTTGTTCTGAAGAGTAAGCACGTGCTAGCAATCTGCCTGGTTTTCAAACTACTTTTGATTTCTTTATCTATACATATACTTAAAGTCACTCAAGTTTTTTAGGGCCGGCGCATATATGAATATGTTCATTCTACAAAAGGTACTAGCTGAAAATTTCATGGTAGTATGCAAATATTCTGTCTCTTTACAATAGTTTCTAGTCAGTATACAGTTTTTTGCTGCATCAATAATCCTTTTTAAGAGAATAGTCAATTTATACTGTTTCTGATCCTTCTCAACAAGGAATAGTCCTACTGCTGCGGAAGGCAATATACATTTCTGGTTACTATATTGTTCTCAAGATACAATTTATTGGTGTTTGTCGCAATTGTAAACTTACTGGTGCTAGAACGTTTTGTTTAACCTTCATCTTGTCGGAATTCTTCAGTTAAGGAGCAGTCTACAAATAAAGAAACAGAGCAACTTAGTGCACAGGCTAAAACCGGCTAAAACCGGCAGGAAGTGTCACAAATTTTTATTTGAGGACGGGCTTGCAGATATACAATGAAGAAACAGGCAATTAGAGGCACTTGCGATGACCAAATAGCAAACATTTATAATTGCAGATGACCACAAGATGGTAACACTAACATCAGATGAGGCATAACACATCCACCATGGCAAGAAATACAAGGGACTTTCTAAAGCACTAGCACATGCATGGAGCCATAGAAGCTATCACAGTTTTCAGTTTTCGTGATAGGTTTATCCCTGAAGCCAGCCAAAGGGTTTCAAGCTTGAATTTCACTCCAAAAGGAAGGAAACTCTTCACGAAATTCAAGCTTGAAACCCCTTCTACAGTTCAGAGAAGGAACTTCTATTGCAAAAGCATGCAGTCTCTCACCACCTTGGCTAGTATTACATGGTTCTTCGTTGCATTGAACCAGAAATCTGGCACACCTCTTTCCTCTGCAGGGAAGCATTATGGACAAGATCAAAGACAGTTGACAGACTAGAATCCTGTTGAAGTACAGGATGTATTTCCAGCATAACAAAATACTGTAAAGAACTTAGCACAGGCCAACAGATGTTCGACTTTCTGATCAGCAGCAGTTTCATCTGCATCATCTTTAGTTACGCCTTCTACCTCAACCACACTGTTGACAACATCCTCACGCTCAGATCCATCAGATGGATCATGGCAAACGACATCAAACATGACACCGTAGTATTATAGTCAGTCTGTACCATATGAACCAAGCAAAATAGAAACGTATCTAGTAATTTAGCAGTCAAAAGAGTCACAGAACTGAACGAGCAAAGGTTGTTCATTCAGGTTCAGAGGCAACCAACAAGATTACTAGTGGTTACGAAAATTAAGGCAAAAACTCAGAAGCAGTTTAAGATAAAAGTGGCAGAGGAACTCATAGATTTGGATATTGTAATGCACCATTTGGGAGAACCACATTTTGAATTCATTTCAAATCGATGATGACAGCAAGACAGTGACATCAGATCAGACATACTACTACTACATCCAGCATGCCACGAACATTTCCACAGCTAAACAAAGGCTAAGATGGAGCTAAGTAACACATCAGCATTCAGTCTAAGACGGAGCTAAGACAGAGAGAGCTTAGGCCCTCTCGCCCCGGATGCGGCGCGCGAGCTGGATGTCCTTGGGCATGATGGTGACGCGCTTGGCGTGGATGGCGCAGAGGTTGGTGTCCTCGAAGAGGCCGACGAGGTAGGCCTCGGCGGCCTCCTGGAGGGCGGAGACGGCGGAGGACTGGAAGCGGAGGTCGGTCTTGAAGTCCTGCGCGATCTCGCGGACGAGGCGCTGGAAGGGGAGCTTGCGGATGAGCAGCTCCGTGCTCTTCTGGTACTTGCGGATCTCCCTGAGCGCGACGGTGCCCGGGCGGAAGCGGTGGGGCTTCTTCACCCCGCCGGTGGCCGGGGCGGACTTGCGCGCCGCCTTGGTCGCCAGCTGCTTCCTCGGCGCCTTGCCCCCCGTGGACTTCCTCGCCGTCTGCTTGGTGCGGGCCATGGCGTCGTCGATGCGCGGGCGGGGAGGTTGTGGTTGAGGAGGAGGAGGAGGAGATTTGGGGGATTGGATTTGGAGTGAGGAGGACGAATGGGTTGGGGGCGGCTTTAAATAGGAACGAGCGTTTCGCTTTTGGGGGAGGGAAGGTGAGCGTGGAGCGTTGGATGTGTGGTGCGTGGACGGTTGGGATCTGGTTTCGAGGTGGTGATCCGTGGGATGGTGGTTCGCGTGCTCTGATTGGTTGGAGACGAGTGAGGCGGATCGTGGAGGCGTCGGTTCCTGCTGTTGCTACTGATCGTTGGCCGAGATGGAATGAAACGGGATTGTTGTCCAGGATCGATCATTTGTTGTAGGGCAACTCCAACACGCCCACGCAAAACGCATTTTTTTGTTCGTTTTGGTTCGGTTGCGTTGGCGCGGACAGAAATCGCGGACCAACGCGCCGGCGCAAACGGACATCCGTTCGTTTTCTTGTTCGTTTTGACCCATTTTCGGTCCAAATTTGGGTTTGGTTTGCGTCCGCGTGGACACGCTCCGGACGTCCGCGTCGCGTCCACTCCTTCTCCCCTGGTCCGCTCGTCATTGGGCGAAGAATCACTCTATTCTTCACACCAGTCGCGTCGTCAGCTCCATCCGCTTGTGGTCGCCGCCGCGAGCACCCGCGCCGGTTGTATCTCCTTCGCGAACATGGAGCTCAAAGAAAATGACGGAGGTGATGACTGCTTGTGTGATCATGCACAATATGATCGTAGAGGATGAGCGTCTAGAGGATATTGCCCAACAGGGCTTCCAGTTCCAGAGCACAAATGTTGAGCCTGAGCATTTACCTGCTATGTTTGCACAGTGCACCCAGTTTCATGCCGAGATGCGAGATTACCAAAAACATATTCAGCTCCAGGATGATTTGGTTGAGCATATGTGGACACATGTTGTCAACTAGTAGATGTATCAACTTTTATTATTTTCAGTTTGGTTGTAATAAAATATTCGAGACTACGTTTATTTGGGCTTGTAAAACTATTTATTTGATGTGTGTTTAAACTTGTTATTTGAGACTATGTTTGATGAAATTTTATAAAATATTATGTATACTGGGCGCCGACGCGCGGACAACGCGCAAATGCGTTCGCGCGTTGGCCAAAGTGACCACAAAAGCGCGGACGCGTGCGGACACCGACGCTCCAGCCGACGCAAACGGACTAAATCCGGACAAATCGCGCGTCCGTTTGCGTCGGCGCGTTGGAGTTGCCCTAAGAGCATCTTGAGTCGTCCCCAAGCGCCCATCGAAACACTTTTTACGTTCGAATCGCCAAAAAAATCACTCACACATTCAAGCGGCTACCAAACACCGAAATAATGTCGGTGAACCCAAACGAAACTCAGGTTTCTGGGGGTCTCTTAGGGCGCCGAATGAAACTATAATCAATCATATTTTTTCATGTGTTTTTTTCCTTGTCCACGTAAAAAAATTGTGAGACAACTTTTGCTTGGATGGATATATGACTGGAAACTTGTCTTCCCACGACAACAAAATAGCGTCGGCGAGGTATTTTTTCCTCCAAAATAGCGTTGAAGTGCTCTTGAGGGTCTCCAACGGCTGGAGATGCTCTAACGGTCTCAGCGTGTTTGGTAACGAGAGGGAGAGGAAACCTTCTACTGCTTTTACAGTACATAAATTGTGTATCTTATATTTATAAAAGAAGAGAATTGCACAAATACAATGATAACTACTACTCATTGCGAACAACGAGCGTAGCACAACACCACAACCGGCAAGTCCAAAGATTTTCACTCATGAGAACATAACTTCAACGCACAAGAGCCTACCCAAAACCGAAAACCTTGCTTCTTCACGACCGACACCAAGAACGTCGTCATTGTGTCGATCCTGTGAATCAAGGCTTTCGCCCGAAGACAGCTGCCAGCACCAAGCAACGAGGAAGATGGCAACACACTCGGCGATGCCTCCATGGAGGGAAATGACACCCACGGGTGTCATCAACGCCGGTCCGGCCAAAACCGAACAGGATTTTCATCTGTAATGTTGCACATCACAACTCCTTCAAGGTCATGCTTGGCTGAAATAGAGAGCCCTGAAAGCACTTGGCCTAATGCATCTATGACATGTGGGTCATGTAAAAATGTTATTTTATTTACCAAGCCTTGGGACTATTTTTTTACAATGTATTGATAGGTGGTGGTGTATCAATCTACAAATGAAGTAGGACTGGGTCACACTCAGCTGAGGAGCTAGACCCTTAAAGATATGATCCATTTTTTTAAATTAGCATTTGACACTAATTCATATATATTTAATGGTTGATTTCATGTTGAAAATTAAAGGTTGATTACTATATTAACTCTATATAGCGACATATAATAGTTGATTTAATGTTAAAAATGATGAATAATTATTGTATTAACTTTATTTAGTGGCATACATTTTATATATCAAGCATTGGTCTTCAATGGTCATATAAACCTATATATTTTTTATTTGAGTCATATTGTTTTTTCAGTATCGGTTTCACCATATCAAAATATTAGTTCATCATGCGGCATCTTAAGCATAATTTGACAGACAAAATGATAGCCACAGTTTGGCTTTATCGCATATGCGTCCCCCAGTGATCAATGCTTGATCTCAAGCGCATCTTGGTTGAATAAGTCCCACCTTCGTCCCTCACATGGTGAAGTCAAGAGGTTGAGTCACCGAGTCCGTCAGATCTTTACATAGAATAATTATTTTTTCGCTATAGACATATAAAAGGTGATTGTACACTATGATTGTTAATTTTTTGTTTTAGATAATACTTATAAATTACTCGAAATGAATATTGTTTTTGATGCATTAAATATTTCTTTAGAACATTTTTTATGTATTTATACATTGATTATTTTGATGATTATATTAAAGGGCCCATATTATAGTTTGATGATTATATCAAAGGGATTGTATTTTAGCTTCGCTCCGGACACCAAAAATCTTAGGACCGGCATGCAACGGGTATGAGATAGACCGGGTTGTCAGTGGAGTACTGAGGCCACCTGAATTGTGGGCAAGGGTTGGTGGTGTGTGATTGGTCGTTGAGCGTATACAAGAAAGGGTACAAAGATCGTGGGAATAGGTTGTCGGGTCTAAAGGCGCGCGCGAAAGAGAGTAGCTCTCTCATGTTAACTGTTAAAAGCTTAAAACAGTCCAGCTTCGTGTAGAGTTAAACCAAAACAAGAAATAAATGTCGAGTAATAGTAATCGGTGGTGTATTTGGGTGTGGCATTATTGATCCCTAATGCTCGCACAAACCCGTACATTTCATCTGTAAGTGTTAACACTAAAAGTAGGCAACAACAAGCAGGTGTACACAAAATAGACAACAATGTTGCTAAGTGCTAATTGTCTAACACGACTAAGATTGAAGCTGACAAGTTTAGAATCCGTGTTATAAAAAACTATCTAAAATCACATACAAATAGCGCGATTATAACCGGATGCGGCGGAGCGCGTCGTTCCATCCAGTGGGAGTTTATGGAGGGGAGTTTACTAAGGGGTTAAACATGGGAAGTTGATTGTAAGTCCCATTTCTCTGTTTGGTATGTGAAGGAAATTAGAACAGGAAATTCAAGAGAGAGAGTCAATTGCCTTTGTTTGATTGGTGGGAATAGGAATGGGAATAAACAGCTTTCAATGACGCCTTTTCTCATCAGACTAGACCTCCTGTCCAAGGTAGCTTGGGCGGGGAGAAGAAGAAAAGGAGAGGAGAAGAGAGGTGGCGGCGCTGGGAGGGGAGAAGGGGAGCGCTAGGGTTGGAGGGGGCGAGAGGGGGCTTTAAGGGGAGGAGGCAGGGGTCTCTGCCGGGAGGGCTCCACCTCCTCTCACGCCACGGTCGTGAGAGAGAGGAAGGGGGTCCTCCACGTGCTGAGGGGGAAAAGGAGGGGGAGCTCTCGGTTGGGCTAGGGGCTGGGTTGGAGAGGTGACGGGCTGGGGAGAAAAAAAGGGTTTGGGCCCAAGGTCTGAGGAAAAAACCCTGCGTTTATTCATTAATAAAATGAGAGCAGAGAAAGCAAGAAATAAAATAGTATGGAGATCCAAAATTCATACAAAATATGACTTGGAACCCACATGATTTATAGCTATTTTAGAAACTGGAATATGTCCAAAATGTTTACGTAAATTCAAACCCTATTTGAATTAATTCCAAATGGTTTGAACTACAACCCATTTTTCCAAGAGGGCTAAAATCTTAGAAGTTGTCAAGGGGCTTTGGCATGGAAAATCATGAAGATATGCAAAAGGATTTGATTAGGGGAGAAGTGAGGAGGCTTGGAAAAAAATGGCAAAGGCCATAAATGCAGAAAAGGAATAAATGAAAATAATCCTTCTTCTAAATCAGAAAAATGTTTGGGCATTTTTCTGTCACATGGATTATTTTCACCACTCATAATATGGTTGAGGCGACTTGTTTATGAGTATGGGATTTCACCACCCATAATCATTTAGACTTGTGAGCGGGGGATGAGGACCCATCTCAGCTGATCATCCGGCCTGGATGGGATGCCCCTCACGTACGATGATTTTCGAGAGTGTTTTGTGCTTGGCCTTGTCTGCTTAGACAAGTGGGTGCGACTCTCGGCTCTCCATATGATTGAGTTGTGACTGGAATTACGTACGCAAACCCCGGGTCCTGACAGTGAGATGCCATGTTAACAACCTTTGCTCATGTTGTGTATCTAAACAACTTGAACCTTTCTAAATGTGCGGTATCGTCGTGTGTGACGAGTACTCCTCTTAACCTGTTAGTAACCACTCTCGACGTTAGATGCGACACCGTAGTGCATTGTCTCGTGTTGCCTTGTTGATGCTTGCTCGTGATTGCTTCGTAGTAATAGATGCTTGCTCGTCGATTGCCTTTTCAAGTGTTTCCTTCTTGTGTGCTCCCGCGGGTACCTCTCTGAGACGATGCGAGCTTGCGATCAACTACACCTTTGGTTTCGTCTTCTCATCGGGTAAGGGGGAGCATATATCATGCTTATAACTTTCAGCTCACTCGCGCATAGGTGTAGGATAGAACGATTGCTTGATTCTACCACTTCATATTCATGCCTCTCAAATAAACCCAAACAGCCATGTCCTTCACATCCCAGCAAACCTTGTTCGGCTATGTTACTATTGCTTGCTGCTCAGCCACTGCTTATTATGCATGCTAGGATGTTATCAACTATTATCTTGTTTCTCCTTGGATTGGTCTATCACATTATTATATTGTTGTTGATGATATGATTGCTATAAATGTTGACTATATTCGACGAAGGATGGAAGGTCTAGGCTATCCCGCCCCGACGCTTTGTTCCATTCGAGTCACCTAGGACCCGAGTTCCGGGTATTGTGTCTCTTGGCGAGCGTACCTACCTAGTTGCAAACATTTCTAGAGGTGGCCCAAGCTGATTTACCATTTGAAACCGTGTGTGTAACTGGTCTGCAGCCAGTGGATTTAAAACAACCTGAGCCAGCGGAGACAGTTTTTCTCTGTTGGTCCACACTGGTGAGCTAGGGAAGTCCCATGCTGTTCAGGTGAGGCTAATCCCGACCTTGGCCATACGGAAGAGTCCGATCTGAGGGCGTGGCCGGCTCTTGGATTGGGTGTCGACTCCCCGGGGGCCACCCGGATTTGTGTGTTGTTAGTTAGAGGGACCTGTCATTTTGGATCTCTCGGGACTAAATCATAAAATGGCTGCCTATGATGGGTAGAAACTGAGAGATATGGGCGTGCGTGCGGAGCCTTGTAATGGGCAGTTGGTACACCCCTGTAGGGTTAAATCTTTTCGAGAAGTCGTGTCCACGGTTATGGACGACTTGAGACCTACTCCTTGTTCATAGACAACAACAACTGAGTTAATCTTAATAAACTTGATCAACGTGTGAGTGCCTTGACCACTTCTTCTTCGTCGGGATGCGAAGAGGAGGACAAGGATAGGATAGGCGTTATGTTTGCATAAGTAGATGATAGCAAGACTTGTTGGAGGCGATTCCTCATCGAATGCTTGGTCCTCATCTTACTCTACAATAGACCGTTAGCCACTCATATATTGCTAGTGCGTCTGTAACCTCACCACTACCCCCATCTTACCCGTGAGAAGTTAGTTACGAGACTTTGATATAGCTCACCTCTTTCTTTTCTCTTTTACGCACGTTATGCAAACGATCATGGACTACAGAGGAGCTCGACGACCCTTCCTATGGACGCCTTCATGAAGACTCAACGACGACTAGTTAGGTGGATCCCGGCGGAGAGCCTGGACCTGTGTGGTTATGGGAACGGTGTGTTTTACCTTTGCCAGTAGGCATTTGATTGCAGTCTGTGCTCATACATGTATCTTCCGCTGATGTATTGTATTTAAGGCAACTGTATGCCGATTGAGTGCATCATCAACTTTAAGTTTCTGACCAGTGGGACACCTTGTGAAGCAAGTGCGATCTAGGTGTGTCCAATGGCCATGAAATTTTATACACATGAGCACACCCCCATATAACCCATATACACCAAAATTCAGCAAAATTCATCAAGCAGAAATGATGCTAGCTCCACCATTGTGTTTCTGGTCCATTTGGTACATTACAAAGGAAGTGCATTTTTCCTTTGGCAATTTAGGCTGCAATTCTCGTGATCACTAGTTCTTCCAAGCCCAAGGCCATGTGACAACTTTCCCCCCTCCCACAGTTTGCCAATGGACTCCATCTTGTGCCCCAAGTTTACTGCAACAGCCTCCTTCTTGAGATAGAGATCAACACAGGGCTCCCCTTGACCAGTCCTTGGCACCCTAGTGATCACCCCCAAAAGGACCATCCCGTAGACACCTTTGGCCACGATGAAACCCACCCCAGGTGCACCAACCCAGGGTGGCCACGCCTCTGGCATGCAGCCGGCGTGCTCTCGTCGCGCCCCGAGGCTGCCCGACGTGTCGCCCTCGTGCTCCAATGCCTCCGCGTCGCCTAGCTGCTGTCCACCCGCGCCGCAAGGCTTTGCCCCTCACACGCGTCCACCCCCCGTCTTCCCCTCGCCGGAATCCCCACAGGCCGCCCTCCACCATGCGCCCCACGACGGGCACAGTGAGCCCCCTGACCCGTCGCCATCGCGCGTGCTCCTCCCTCCGTCCATGTGCTTCCCCTGCTCGCCCGCGTGCTCCACGACGCCTCCAGAAGCCCCTCGAGAACGCCAGAGGCCGACACCTCATCGCCCCGCCGCAGCCTCCTATATTTGTTGCCGTCCGAGCACCGCATCGTCGCCAGCCTATAAAAGGCGATGCCCTTGCTCGCCCCGCTTCACCAGCACCACCTCCTCCCTCCCATTCGCAGTGTTGCACCAAGAATCAAAGCCAGGGAGGTCTTCTTCCCCAGCCCGGCAGCCTCTGCCGCCGCGGTGCCCCTGCCCCTCCAGCCCACTCCAGTGACACCCAGGTCCCGCTGAGGCCACCGGTGAACTCCCCTGACTCCCTTGGTGCCTCCTCGGCCAAGACCCGCACGAATCCCGGCCGGGAGCGACGCCATCATAAACCTCGTCGAAGTCCAGTGCCCCGCGCCACCGCGACGCCATTCCCCCCTAGCAAACGACCACTATTCCAGATGTACGGGTACGGGCCGACGCGCCGTGGTCCCAGCCTCGGCCGAGCCCTCTCGCCGGAGTTCTCCCACCGGTGAGCTCGCCTCCTCTGCTTTCCCCTCCCTCCTCTGGTTATATGACACCTCGGCCCCACCAGTCAGCCTTAGTGACCCAACCCGAACCTTCTTCTTAATGAAAACGTACTCCAGAAAGATGCCTTCGACGTCAGCCCCTGAGAAAATCCTGAGAAAATGATTTAAATCATTTTAAATCATCAATGTTGATCAAACTTTCACCACCTATAACTCCTAAACCCTAATTCCAAATGAGTTGATTATTGTTGCATTGGTTTTGTCTTGGGCTCCTCTTCATTTTGGCATAGGTTTCATGCCATGTCTTGTTGTTGTTATTTGCTGGTCAAATAAAAGTGGTGTTTGACCTTTTTCTCCGTGCCTTTTTTCATAATATGTTTTTCAGGGCTTTGTGGTGTTGAAGACCAGGAGCTTCTTCACACTCCTTTGGTGAAGGCAAGACACAATACCCTTTGCACCTTTGCAAAGCCTTGACGTGTTTTAAAATGTGCTTTAATCTTCGATGAATAATGATTATATTGATATGCTTGGATCATGTTATGCCCATATGATTGGACCACTTTGGTGATGCTACACTGCATAATATGCTTGATTATGATGCTATGATTTGACCATGACATTATCCTGATATGCCCATATGCTTTGAATCACTCCATTCATGACATGCCTTTATCATGCTATGTTCATGCTTTGATCATGTTATCACCATGTTATGCTCGTATGCATCGTAATCCTACCCAAGTTCATGATCTTGATATGTTGCATGCTAATACCATGATAACCTTAACATGGCTAAGTCAATCTTGCCAACATGCTTAAATCAAGATGTGACCATGATCGTTCCTTGGATTGTTTCACATGCATTGCTACATCTGTAATGTGGATTCTCATGTTGCATCTACTCGTGTATGTTGTTGGAGACATGCTTGTGACAAGTTGATCAGGTGCCACCGAACCGAACTTATCAAGTGCAGCCACACTCGCCTATATGGGAAGGCCGTGGCTCGGTCTATCGGTGGGTTCTCTTATGCGTATCACCAAGGTGGGAAGGCTACGCGCGCGCGGTTACCCTGATCAGGTAAGCGACGGTAGTCTTGAGAGCCGGTTGTTGATATGGGCCCATCCCCGATTGGGACAAAGTTTATGGACCATGCGATTGTCGGTTGCCATGCGATGGCAGGTGTGTCTGGAGGACACGAGGCTACCCAAGGCATGCCTTGCGAATTATGTCGGGTGATACGGTAAGGGAAACACGCGGTAGAACGGTCTCGTTGGAGAAGTCCTAGTCCACTCATATGGTACGAGTTCCGAGGTTTCTGTTGGACAAGTTCCAAGGTACTGGATGGAGGAAAAGCTCCATAGTGTGGGTAAAGTGCACAAACTCTGCAGAGTCACACAAATCTATTCGAATAGCCGAGTCCACGGTATTGGACATAGTTCGTAATAGGTCACACCATGGGATCAACATGAGTTCGGTTGGATGATCGTGCAAGTTGTTGGTCATGCGATGACCGAATTAGTTGGGTGGTCATGCGATGACTCCCAACCGTTGAGTGGTCGTGCAACGACCCGTGCAAGATGTTCAGTCATGCGATGGCCCGGTGCTTGAGTCTGTAAGAACTCCGAGGTAAGCCACATGATCATGCGATGATCATGTGGGGTTCCGGTGACCTTAAGCGATGGTTGTTTGTGCATTAGTCTTAATGCTGATAATATGCTTGATGATTATCTGCTTGCATTATGATGATGATCTTATGGTTAATCCATTAATATACTCTAACCTGCCTGCCATGTTATTGTTTTGCCTTGGTGCTTTGGTTGTTGTAAGCTTGCAAGTACATTCTATGTATTGACCTGGCGTGTCATGCCAGATTTGCAGGCCATGCTTTGGATGCGTAGGACGATGTTCCCGGTGTTTGCGAGCTAGGAGGTGTCCCATCCAGTGTCCTTGTGGATTGGAGTTCATCACCGTTGTCGTTGTTTCGCTGCTAAGTTGTATTCCGTTGCTAGAGAGTTATGTTGCTGCTTGATGTAGATCCGTGGCGAGCTTGAGGAGCAAGCTTGTTCTCCGTCTCGCTCTGCCAGCGTTGTAATAACCTCCTGTACCCGTATATTTGGTAAAACAAAGTTGTTCAGTTCTATATCAAGCAGTGTCGTGTTCCAGAAGACTTGATCTCTAGCCTGGAGCACGGGGCATTCCGGTCCTCTGAGCCGGGGTGCCACATTGGTATAGGGCTATGCCTTCTTGCTGTGTTGTCCACCTGATTAGACTGCCTTTCCTTCTGTTGCGTTTCTATTGCAGTGTGTTTTGGTCATTCTTCATGTCGTTCCTCTGAATATCATGCCTCCACGTCGTTCTGTTCGTCATAAGGTCAGTTCAAGCAACGATCAACCACCTCCACGCCATGTTGTTCGGCGGAAACTATCTTTCTTTGTCTCGCCGTTGCCTTACACATGGTAAATATTTCTATGCTCCTCCTGCGATACCTGTGAATACACAACACTGATTAATAGATGATGCCTATAAATGCACATATTTTACGTTTAATAAGAGAGTTGCTGAAGAAAAAGGTTGTTACCAATGCCTATAAATTCAATTGTGCGTCGATGAATAGGTGTTACCTTTTAGACATGCCTTGTTTATTTGTTCCGCTGTAAAATCAAACACTTATCTCATGCAAGGAAAAAGATTGTTGTTGTATAGGTTAATTACCGTCAGATATCAACATGTTATGTTCCTTTGTTATCAAACGTATGTATGTGTTGGGTGCTCCAGGAGAACAATGATGAAAAGGACGAAGATCCTTCAACAACTGCTGAAGAAAAGGATGATAAGACTCAAACTCCAAAAAACAGAAGGTACTGCTTCTTACAGTACACTTGTCTCACCAATTTTTTAGCCTGTATATAGCATTTCAGTTGTTTGTCTTTGACTGCAACACCTTTAAATAAAAGAACTCTACTGCTCGAAAGGGAGCTGGAGCAGGAAAAATAACAAAGCAGTGACTGCTTTGCATAGCAATGCAGAAGTAAACTATTTGTAGGTACAACAAAACTCCATTATATGTTACTGTTGCTGGATTCATTTTGCCATTGGCATGATTGGGCCTTGTTTTCCGAAACTTTGCATGCTACTATAGGCTATCTATCATATGTACATTAACTTCTCCTTCTTATTATAATGGAGCATGCTAATAAAAGAACTCTATTGTCCTCCTAGATTTTTGTTTGGGTCCCCGACCCAATCCTTCTTATTATACCAAGTGAGAGAGCATATCTCCCTTCCAGGATGGCCCGCCATATCTGGCTAGGATGGTTGCCCACTGTAGCTTTCATGATCGAACACGTCGGAAAATATACTGCCTTCAAAATACGTGCACTCAAAGTTTATGGATTACTAAGAATACGCCATGCTTGATGAGCCAGAAGTGCCAAGTTAAAGAGTTCAAGATCCCGAAAGCCAAGGCCCCCATTAATTTTAGGATCAATCATCGCTTTGCCATGATGATACCCAGTGGAGAGATCATCATGTGCTCAACTAGATCCCCCCAGGCCCAAGTTAACTCCTTGGTCTTTTTTTTGAGCGTAAAATTAACTTCTTGGTGTGCGACTAGTAGTTTCCCCCCTCCCCCCAGGCCCAAATTTGTCGGCCTTCTTTAGCGTGGCTGGCCCAATGCGACCGCCCTGGTAGTATAAGTTGAGTCTGTCGCCCTTTCTTCCTCTCCCCCCCATCAATCGGTTCCTCCACCAAAAACTAGGGTTAGGGCGGCGGCGGCTGCTGCTGCTTTATTTCCGATGCCTATCCCCATGGACATCGAAGGCTCGCCAGAGTCGGAGAAGGGGGCCGTTGTCTTCCCCAATTGGATGAGGCTGGAACGCCTCTTCCGCCAAAAGAGCTTGCACGACCTAGAAGCTGCTCGTGAGAACAAGACCGCCGCTCAAGTCAAGAGAGACAGCGGCCACTCCTGTGTCGTGTCCTTCACCCTCGCCGCTCCTCCATATATCTCCTACTTCAACATCCACTGGCCGGATGAACCAGTCCCAGACACCCTCAATGCCTTCGTCCGGGCAACCGACAAGAACCTCGTCCTCTTCGACATCTCCTTCCCGCACCGGGCTCGCCGCCAGCCAGATCTGTTCGTGTACAGGGTCGCCGGTCCTTCCCCCTCAGTGCAGCAGCTCCCTCGGCGCAAGTCAAAGTTGTTCCTGGGTAATAAGTTCAGCACCGGCATCCTGCAGCGCGTACCCAAGGACGACTACATCGTTGCGGACCTCTATGTTGACCCCAGAGAAGAGCACATTTCTGGCAATCTCTGCTTCTTCCGCTCGAGCGACCCCAAAGCAGATTGGGAAATCTTGACCAAGGTGCCTGTTCGTACTGCTGATGCTGCTTCTCAGCCCCCCAAGCTCTGGTGTACCGACGATGTGCTCGCTTTTGACGGCCGTTACCTGTGCTGGGTTGACTACTTCAGCGGAGTCCTACTATGCGACTTCTCCAAAGATATAGTAGACTCCCGGGTGCTCCAGTTCGTGCATTTCCCTGGAGGAATCCAATACCCTGATCAAGCACGCGTCCTGAGGTACTTCCCAGGGAGGTATCGGAATGTGTGTGTTAGCCAAGGCAAGATGCGCTATGTCCACATTGACAATGACTTTCATGAGACTGTCTATAGCGGCTGGGAAGATGAAGAACTTTCTCCTGAGAGTTCTCCCGAGAGTTCTCCCGAGAGACGCGAACCGCAGCAGCAGCCTCCAACCAAAATCACCATTTGGACTTTGAACTCCAGTTTCAAGTGGGAGCAGCATCGTTACATCAACCTGTCTGCCCTCTGTACGCAATCTCTTTTCGAAGACGTGGGCTTGCCAACGCATCTTCCTGAGTTCCCAGTCATCAGCGTGGATGACCCGGATGTTCTGTGCTGCCTGCTTAGGGAGAAGGAATTTGATGGCATGGAGTGGATGATCTTGATTGGAATGAAACATGCACGTCTGCTAGACTGGGCTGTTCTGGGTGCGCAAGACCGGTTTTGTGACACCACCCAACTTCCAACCATCTTCTCCAAATACCTTCAGGTGTCCAACAGGTAACTGTCTAGAAGAAACTCTCTTAATATTCAAATGATGTCTTTCACCAACGTTCTTACATGTTATATAACCTGGTTGCCTTTGCTTGGATATGATAGTGTTAACACTGGTGTTTTTTCTTTTTTATCATACCTACGAATCATCTATAATACTATAATAGATCATCCCCACTATCTTTTCTATCTCAACATGCAAGCATGCCACCTCATCAAAGGCCCACCATAATATGCATGAGAACAAGTTATTCATTATTAGTTGATTTCATGCACACATCCATTTAATAATACATGCAACCTTCCTCAACATGCATGGATTTTTTTCCATTATATTACATCACTTTTAACATGCATACATGTCACATCATCACAATATGCATGAGAACAAGTTTTTCGTTATTAGTTGATCTTATGCATACATCAATATAATGACACATACGACCTCACTCAACATGCATGCATTTTTTCCATTATATTACATTACTTATATTTAATAAACATTTTTAACTGCACAATAATAAAATACAAAACATCAAATATATTTTTATACTTTAGTTTATATACTATTAATTCAACTATTCATATTTCATGCAATCAATCATTCAAAATATATTGTAACTGATTTCCGCAGCAACGCGTGGGGTATCATCTAGTTACATATGCTGCCCGGTTGCATTCGCTGTTGGATTCTCAAGGAATTTTGGCTTTGGTGCATGCTTAATAGCGAAGTGTCCCCCTCTTCCATTAGTAACTATGTGCACAACGACTTGAAGACCCAGATCGCTCTACTAATCAGGCTGTTTCCCCAGTGTTATTCTCTGTTGCTTTACTCATGTCTCAAAATATCTATTTTGCTACCTTCTGGCGTCGCATCATGGACCTAGTGTTGATGTGAAGCAACCGGAGAGGAAACCTTCTTCTGTTCATTAATATCTCTACTACTATAGTACATCAGTTTTTGAACTTGGGCTAGCCGTTCAGTGCTTTCTAGAATCAATTTGTTAGCCGTTGATTTGTTACACTGGGTGAATCTCCATTCTTCATCAATATCAAACTCAGTTGATCTAACGGCTGAGGATTTGTGGATTCGCCTTGTACGGACGCGCGCCGAAACACTGCTATACTAGATCTTTCCATACTTGTCACTGTGCAGTGCATGCCTGCACTCAGCGGTCTGCTGCTGCCTGCTGCTGTTGGGAGAGAAAAAAATCATTTTAAATCACCATCACTGAATAGTTTTTACATGTTACAAGAGGATAAAACGATCAGCTTAAAATCAGTTTTCGAACTTCAGCAATTTTAGCACATGACACTACGTGCATAGCATGCACGTACCTTATATTAGTATATAATATACTAGGTAATTGCCCGTGTGTTGCTACGGGACATGAAAATTTTGCTCGATGAAAATTTAATCTTCAGTCAACTCTTACTTATCACAACCGGCATGCTTTTTTTGCCGTTTCCCACACGAGAAGCGTCCTCTTGTCCTTGGCCTTATGCTATCGTTCAACAACAGCAACATCAATTAACTAAGCCGTCCTATAAACAACTTGTTAGATGTCCAAACTTGCAAACTAATTAAGTAGAAGAAATATGTATGACATATAATATTTAAAAGTGAGTGAAGTACATCATGGGCTCAAATCTGTAACTCATGTAGTTAGAACTTTGTTTCTGGTGTTACTGCAAGTTTAACCCATCCCTATCCAATCATCACTCATCCTGGAAATAACAATACTAAATTGTTTGCAAAATATTTCTCCTCACTTTGGATTTAAATTAATGACCTATTATTTCTAAATAGCATGCCAATGAGTTTACACGCAAAGAGAGACATTCCAGTGAACATGTCAGTTCAAGATGCTAGCTTAATCCTTCGTATACCAATATTTTTCTAATCAAATTGAATAGTTCCCACAGTCTGAGGTCTGAAACAAACAAACAAATAAAAGAGAGGAGGAGCCGAGGGGACATGCCTGAATTTCTTCCTTCCACTGCACCATTGCAAGTGTTCACCAGCACCATGTCCAAACTAAGACTCACCGACGGACAAATAAGAATGAACGAAGAAAATACTCATAGCTGATTTTTCTGGTGCATCAGGGGCTCCTTGTTAGAGTTGGAAGCCAATTCTCAGATGAAGATGAAACAGAGCATGTTGCTTTATTTGATGTTTAACAATGAAATCTTCAGATGTTGTTGCACGTGTAGGCAGCTACTTTCTTAGTTCTCACACAACAATCAATTTGATTGGAGAAGGGGAAAAGCGCTGAACAATCAATCTTCTGCAGAAATATTACCTCTTTGTAATTCCAATTTTCCAGCATCATTCATTCAATCAGGGACATAACGGAAGGCCACCAAATCCTATATGGATGACTCGTGGACGTGGTACAGAGGGAGGCTTATAGGGTGGGAAGGAGCAGGGAGAGGACCTCGTCCAGGCCACAACTTGGAGGCGGGAGGCGGGAGGCTGGACTAATGGAGCGGAGTGGTAGTAGACCTTGAAGACGATCGGTCGGGGATTGCTGTTGCTACACCCACGAAACCGAGCCACTGTCAATAGTTGCCAACGCGACTGCTCGATCTGGTAGAGAAGGCGCGTGTGCATTGGGCAAACACGGGGAGAGAGACGACCGAGATGGCCATGCCATCGTCAGATCTATGGTGACCACATTCATCTCCCACGGTTGTGACTTGTGAGAGGGATCATGGGCTAGCCGATGCACGCTTGGGCGGAGGAGAGCAACGGCGACTCCATGAGAGAGAGAATAGTATGGGAGGTGTACTTCGATGGGGATGGGTGGTGGCGGCTGTGGTTGGGAGGGTAGGATGAGATGGGCGGGGTTGGATCGCGGCATTAGAATTTTGGGCTTTAGGTTAGGCAGCGGTAATCGCGCGTGGGAAACAAATTACAAGCGACAGAGGAAGACGAGCGAAACCCAAGGCGGACGAAGACGTTGGCAGAGACAGGCAGGAAAAGGAACCTTACGGTTGTTTTAGGTAGTAGAGAAGATGTTTTGGCAATTCAATTTGAACTCCCAAAACGTCTTGCATTAGTGAACAGAGGTAGTTATTGTGGAGATTCTAGTACCACACTTTTGATTGCTCTTGTAAAGCATAAAACTATATTGTCGTCCAGTTTCTGTAGGGGAGCAAGTGACTTATACCCTTAGATGATATATGAAGCTTTATTAGCACACACTCCGTCAGTCTGGAAATATTTGTCGAAAAAATGGATAAAAATGAATGTATCTAGAACTAAAATACGTCTAGGTATATCCATTCCCTTGATAAGTATTTGGACGTGGCTCAGGAGCGCATGCGCGCTCACTAGTCTACTTAAGCGACACTTCCTAATATGGAAAGGACCACTGCGCGCGTTGTCGGATCGCTGGAAAAAGAATTTTTCTGTCCCTCACCCTGGATCGTATGCTAGAACGTATCCATCCCCTGCAACTCGTGCATTTATGAGTGGTTTCAAAAAATTTAAAAAGCCATAACTTTTGATTCGAGTGTTAGAATTCAGATTCGTTTTCATTGTTCGGTTTTACGCGACGAGTTCTTCAAAACTAGATCCCATATGGATAGGATTCGATGAATTATTTTTTTGAGCAACTGTGTGTGTTATTAAGGCAACTTTAGTGCTATCAGTAAGCAACTCTTTTTGTTTGTCTAATGTGACTTTCTATCATCTTGGTTTGTGTAAAACCAAAACAATTGACCTAACAAAACTAAGCAACTGTCATAGTAAACCAAGCAACTCACATAACAAAATCAATCGATTGTCCTAATAAATCAATAACCTGTCCTAACAAAACTAAACAACTATCCTAAGGGCAACTCCAATGCTAGACGCAATTTGTGTCCAAGCGCGTCCGCATGCGTCCGTTTGCGTTTAGAAGGCCCAAAATTTAGCCCAATGCGCGCACCCAAACCCATTTTTTGTCCGTTCGTGTCCATCTGGACGCATTCTCACCCCAAATTTGGGCCAGCTTTGCGTCAAAAGCGGACAGAAAACGGACAGCATATCGGTCCTCTTCGTCCGTCGCTGTCCGCGTCTGCCCCGCATGACCCACCTGCCATCCACTCATTCCCTTTCTCTCTCCTTTCCTTCCTTTTCCCATCCACCGCTTGCCCACCTACCACACTCCCCGGCGCCGTCTCCCACCTCCCTGCCCGGCGCAACCGCCTCCCTACATCGGGGCAACCGCCACCTCCCCGCCCGGTGCGGCCATCCCACCTCCCCGCCCGCCGCTGGACTCCCTGGCTCGTGCCTTCCCGCCAAGCAACTGTCCTGGCAAATCCATGCAACTATATTATCAAAACACACAATGCATAATGTCTTAGCAAACCAAGCAACTGACCTAACAAACCAAGCAACTATCTTAACAAAAAACAAACAACTTCAATAACAAAACCAAGCCACTGTCCTAACAAAAGAGAGCAACCGTGCTAACAAACTAAGCAACTGACCTAACAAACCAAGCAACTGTTCTAGTAAACCAAGCAACTGTCCTAGTTAATCAAGCAACTGTCATAACAAACCAATCTATTGTCTTAATAAATCAACAACCGTCCTATCAAAACTAAGCAACTATCCTAACAAACCAAACAACTGTCCTGGCAAATCCATGCAACTATATTTTTATCAAAACACGCAATGCATAATGTCTTATCAAACCAAGCAACCGTCCTAACAAACCAAGCAACTATCTTAACAAAAAAACAACAACTTCAATAACAAAATCAAGCAACCGTCCTAACAAAACAAAGCAACTGTACTAACAAACCAAGCAACTGTCATACAAAAACCAAGCAACTATCCTAGCAAAAAGTTTTTTCTGTTTAGCACTATAGTTGTCTCATTTAGCATCAAAGTTGCTTGTTTTAAAAAAATTATCGAAACTTATTCATATGGGATCTAGTTTTAAAGATCTCTTCGTGAGAAACATAATGGTGAAAACGGATCTTTGTTTTAATTCTCGGTTCAAAAGTTATAGCGTTTTGAAAAAAAGTAAAACGGAATAAATGCGTGACGTCAGCATGGGTGTAGGTACTATTTTCATCCGCGTGCAGTGGATACTCTTATCCACAGAATTATGAAGGCAGCGTAATGCTAACTATGCTGCAAAGAAAGGAAAGACTCAAAAGCAATGGGAAGTACGCCAAGGTAAGTAGACCGAAATCCATTTGCATCTACTACGAATCATCCACCTTGAGATATCTATACACAACCATATAAGGACTTTTAAGTAAAGTAATCAAAGCTCCTGGCGTGTCGGCCGTGCCCCAGGCCGCCCCCGAGCTCGTCAGATCTGGCCGCGCGTCGGCCGTGCCCCAGGTCGCCCCCGAGCTCGCGCTCACCCGCTGCCTGGCCGGCACTGGTCGCGCCTCGCTCGGGCCGCCTCCGAGCTTCCCGAGCTCGCGCTCGCCCGCTGCCTCTCCGGCGCTGGCCGCGCCTCGCCCGGGCCGCCTCCGAGCTTGCATGCCCGTTGCCTGGCCGACGCCGGCCGCGCCGTGCCCTGGCAACGTCCGCTTGGGCCTCGCCGTGTCGCCTTCGTGCTTGCTGGCTAGCGCCGGCCGTGCTCCCTGCGCGGGCCGGGCTCGCCCACACTCGTTGGGCCGAGTTCCCGCCGCCGCCTGGCTGCGCCCATTGCCTCCTAGCCGTGGTCTCCGCTGGACGGCCGTGGCCTCCCACCGCGCGGCCGCGGTCACCATCCGCCCGACCTAGGCCCCCGCCGTCCGGCCGCGGTTGCCCGGCTCCTGGACGCAGATCTGGATTTGTCGGCTCCTGTGTCAGATCCGGGGTGGAGCCCATTGATGTCCGTCGAGTTTGTGGATGCTTGGAGGCTGGCGGGGTCCTGGGGTTGGGTGTGGAGGCTGCCGGTGTGGGGCTGCAGCACAACTTTTAGACAGTTAGCATCTTTGTGGTGCTGCAGCACAGCTTTTAGGCAGTTAGCATCTTTGTGGGGCTGCAGCACAGCTTTTAGACAGTTAGCATCTTTGGCTGCAGCACATGGTCCTTGTGGCTGTTAGGATAGCATCTTTGTAACAACCCCAAGTTAGGTAATGTGCTAGGATCAAAGTCCTATTGCATCATGATGAAAATTTTCAACAGAAATCATTGAAATCAAAATCAAAAGCAAAATGAGAGAAGGAACCCCCCCCAGATGATTTAATTCAAAAGGCCAGATAAAAATCTTCTCCAAAAATTCATGTTAGATTTTTGAAAAGTCTTATAAATGAGTATGATCATTTAAAAAATGATTTGGAGTCAAACCCATGCTCATGGATTTTTCAAATATTCAAACAGTGCCTTGGAATTAATTAAAAACCCCTGTTTGATTTAAAATTCAAACTGTTTGAATTTTAAAAATGTTCAAACTTTACAAGTGGCTAGCCTAGTATATTGTGATGTCACATAAAAAGTTTTAGCATTTTATAAAATGGTTTGATATTTTTATCAGAGCCAAAACAAAAATACAGAAAAAGAAAGGAAAGATTAAACAGAAAATAAAAGAAAAAGACTTACCTGTCGCCCAGGCGGAGCCGGCCCAGCCAGCCCACCCGGCCCACCAGGGGCACGGGGGTCTTCTTCCCCGCCCCGCGCACCCAAGCTGCTCGGTGGAATGCCACCGAGCCAGCCGGGGGCGACACGTCGCCGCCGAGCGCCTTCCAGGCCGCCCCGTGCCCTCTTCTCGCGTCCTGGAGACGTCTCGCAGCCGCCCTAGTTCATTCCCCCCCTCCTCGTCGTCTTCCCCTTCCTCTCTCGCCCGATTCGTCGCCGCCCGAGAAGCACGCCGAAGCGCCGCTGAGCCCCCGCGTGGCCATTGACGCCGAGAAGCCCCAAGACCGTGTCCAAGTTCTTCCTCGTCGTTGTCTTCGTCGAGCAGTGCAAGGAATCGAGCCCGGAGCCCGCGTAGACGCCGGATTCTTCCTCGAGTTCCCGCCGGCCGCCGTGAAGGACTTCGTCAATTCCGTCGTCGTTGAGCCACCCCAGCCCTCGCCACCACCTCTACTGTGTTCCTGGTGAGCTCGGGTTCAAAACCCCTCTCTTCTCCCCCTGGATTACTCCCTCTAGCCGGATCCGCCATGGAAGCCGAGCACGGTTGCCGCCGAGGTTGACCATGCGCTCGCTCCCGTGCGCTTTCGTCTTCACCAGTGCGTCCGTAGTACTCCTGGAGTCCCCAGCAACCCAACGCGACCATGCCTGCTTCTCCCCGTGGCCGTTTTGCAAGTTTTACTCCAAGCCGTGGCTCCGGCCGCCGCCAAGGTCGAAGCAGTCGACGAACGTGACCTCCCCGGCGACGTACAAGTGGTGCTTTCGACGCGGCTCATCACGGGCTTTCGAACGGTGGTCTCGGCGCAGAGTTTGGAGGCCAGGAGAGGAAGAACGAGCGGCGCCGCCGCGGCTCCAGTCGCCGACGTTTAGCCGCCGGCGTGTCAGCCAACCCCCCCCCTAATCACCCGGCTAATGACCCCTTGGGTCACTGACCAGTGGGCCCAGTGGCTTAATTAAGCCACTGGATTAACTTAACCCACCGGTTAAGTGAACCCAGCCACTGACAGGGTGACCCCACACGTCAGAGCCCTCCCTGACGCCAGCTTGACGTCAGCCTGACGCATTAAATCATTTAAATGAATTTCCAGAGATTATTTGAATTAAAAGAATTCCAGAAAATCCAGAAAATACCCCAAACTTTGGAAATTCATAGAAAATTCATATTAACTCCAAATTGGACAAATAATATATGAAAAATGATCAGGAGAAAATTATCTTTCCAAATATGCAACTTTAAACTATGTTTGAGTTGATTTTAAAATGGGACCAGTAGCATATGTCATTTGAATTATTTGAAATTAATTCAAATTCAAATCAAATGATTTTGCAACTTGGAATTATGCTACTTTTCAACCACACTTCAGAGGCATATCATACACATTTCCAAAAGATTCAAAATGATCAAACAATGTCACATGTAACTTGATTAAGTTTGAATTCAAATTGGAGTTTGAATTTGCAATTCAAATTGCAATATACTCCATTTAAATGGAATTGCTTCACACATCAAAGCATATACATCAAGTTTCAATCTTCAACCATGTGATTGTGCATTGTATTTATATTGCTTCCTTGTTTGTTGTTTGTCGAGTAGAGGTGGAACCGGAACAGGAGGCTGCCCCCTTCGTTGAAGACCCAGAACCCGAATCTCGACAGCAAGGCAAGCAAACCCCCATTGATCATGTCGATAAAATCCCACTTCCCTCTCATGTCTCACTTATGCATTGTTTAGGATGATTACCATGCTACGTTTCTACCGCATAGATGAACCCATTCCTTTGCATGACCTATCATTTGTCACAGTAGTAAGCAAACCACAATCCTAGCGAATGTAGGAGTTGGTTGATATCATGTGGCCCCTGCAATTGTTACTGCTTATTGCATGCTTAGAGTGATACAATGTTGTTACTGTGATGTGAGTCGGGATGGTAGTGATCATGATGATGATGGTAGAAAAGTGTTGGTGAATCGACCCTAATACAAGGTGAACGATGAGAGGCTGTGTAGGAGTACACAGTGGGTTGTCTCGTTGAACACCGCCCTAAGTCCGAGTTCTTGTGCGGTGATCCAAGATGAAGAGTACAACCACACATTGGGCTCACTGACCCCTCTCAACTTACTAACTCATCCCCTTCGATGTCCAGATGTCGCAATAGTTCGGAGTTCTGGTAGGTTAAGTGACCTGGCTGCTAAGTGAGAGAACGGCTCATCCGAGACCGACTTTTACGCCACGCACACATCATCTGGGTCCACTTCGGTAAACCGGCCGGGTTCACGATAGTGGTAGCCAACCCAGGTAGGCGACTCTCTTGGACTAGATCGGCTATGAGGTAACAGTTGTGGTGAGCATCCTCGCCGGCACCCCTTGAATGGTGTCGAGATCAAAGGCGGTAACCGATGGTCATGTGTGTGTAGCGGTACACCCTTGCAAGGTTAACAAAACTATTCGAATAGCCGCGTCCGCGGTTATGGACTGCTTGGAAAGCTTAGCTTGATTATTAGACAACTTGAACTGGATACTTCTAAAACACCAAGATAAGTGTGAGTGCTATGGCGTGCTTTCTCGTGGGGAAGTCGAGGAAGGTACCATAGTGATGTAATTGGTTGGTGAAAATAGTGGACTCGTGTACGCTTCTTACCTCAAGTCTGGTACTCGTAGTTCAGGACTAGCCAAGTCAAAGCTGGCACTTCTGCAAGTGAAACCCCACCTCCCTTTACCTTGATACATATGCATGAGTAGTATAGCTCCTATGTAAGTCTTGCTGAGTACGACTTTGTACTCACGTTTGCTTAATCTATGTTTTAGATGAAACCACTGACCCCGAAGGTGGCTTCATCGAGCTGGACGACTGAAGATCTAGTCTAGTCCCAGTCAGACGACTGGTTCCCTCGTGGAGGGCTTGTGTTTAAATAAGGCTTCTTAAGCCATTTGTTAAACTTGTCTGTACTCAAACATACTTTGCTTCCGCTTGTTTGTTGTAATGTTGGATCACATGCTTGTGATCTCTGTGTGCACTCTATAAGAGTTATCAATAAAATGTATACTTTGTAGAGAATTGCAATGGTACCTGCTGTTCTTACAAGGCATGTGTGCTGCGTGTATGTTATAACATGCATGTCTTTGTATGGGTTTTCGAGACCTGAGTTGTGATCTGGCTGGCGGTCATTCATACACCAAGTGGCCCTTAGATGTGCGCAGCTTGGGGCATCGCGATGCGATTGCTTGAGACTCCGTCTCGTGCACACTTTGTGGTATGATTGTGTCGGGACCCGTGGTTAGCGTATGCAAGTCCAGCTAAGACAGTCATATGGAGAGCCGAGAACCGTACCCACTTGTCTAAGCAGACAAGGCCAAGCACAGAACGTTCTCGGAAGGCATCGTACGTGAGGGGCATCCCATTCAGGCCGGATGATCAACTGAGATGGGTCCTCATCGTCCGCACACAAGTCTAAAGATATGGGTGGTGAACTCCCATATTCAAAGACAAGTCGCCTCAATCATACTAACGACTATCTCATAACTCTTACATAGACTTACTCCAGCCCGATCACTTAGTCGGGGTCTAGGGCGGGCTCAATCATACCACAAATTGTGCATGAGACGGAGTCTTAAACAATCGCATCGCGATGCCCCAAGCTGCGCACATCTAAGGGCCACTTGGTGTATGAATGACCGCCAGCCAGATCACAACTAAGGTCTCGAAAACCCATACAAAGACATGCATGTTATAAACATACACGCAGCACACATGCCTTGTATGAACAACAGGTACCATTGCAATTCTCTACAAAGTATACATCTTATTGATAACTCTTATAGAGTGCACATAGAGATCACATACATGCGACCTAACATTACAACACAGAGCGGAAGCAAATTATGTCTGAGTACAGACAAGTTTAACAAATGGCTTAAGAAGCCTTATTCAAACACAAAGCCCTCCACGAGGGAACCAGTCTGCTGACTGGGACTAGACTAGCTTAACTTCAGTCGTCCAGCTCGATGAAGAAGCCACCTTCGGGGTCAGTGGTTTCATCTAAAACATAGATTAAGCAAACGTGAGTACAAAGTCGTACTCAGCAAGACTTACATAGGAGCTATACTACTCATGCACATGTATCAAGGTAAAGGGAGGTGGGGTTCACTTGCAGAAGTGCCAGCTTGGACTTGGCTAGTCCTGATCTACGAGTACCAGACTTGAGGTAAGAAGCGTACACGAGTCCACTACTTTCACCAACCAATTACACCACTATGGTGCCTTCCTCGACTTCCCCACGAGAAAGCACGCCATATCACTCACACTTATCTTGGTGTGTTTTAGAAGTATCCAGTTCAAGTTGTCTAATAATCAAGCTAAGCTTTCCAAGCAGTCCATAACCGCGGACGCGGCTATTCGAATAGTTTTGTTAACCTTGCAAGGGTGTACCGCTACACACACATGACCATCGGTTACCGCCTTTGATCTCGACACCATTCAAGGGGTGCCGGCGAGGATGCTCACCACAACTGTTACTTCATAGCCGATCTAGTCCAAGAGAGTCGCCTACCTGGGTTGGCTACCACTATCGTGAACCTGGCCGGTTTACCGAAGTGGACCCAGATGATGTGTGCGTGGTGCAGAAGCCGGTCTCGGATGAGCCGTTCTCTCACTTGGCAGCCAGGCCACAATACCTACAGAACTCCGAACTACTGCGACATCTGGACATCGAAAGGGATGAGTTAGTAAGCTGAGAGGGGTCAGTGAGCCCAATGTGTGGTTGTACTCTTCATCTTGGATCACCACACAAGAACTCGTACTAGGGCGGTGTTCAACGAGACAACCCACTGTGTACTCCTACACAGCCTCTCATCGTTCACCTTGTATTAGGTCGATTCACCAACACTTTTCTACCACCATCAACATGATCACTACCATCCCGACTCACATAACAGTATCATCATGGTAACATACTAAGCATGCAATAAGCAGTAACTTTGCAGGGGCCACATGATATCAACCAACTCCTACAGTTGCTATGGTTGTGGTTTGCTTACTACTGTGACAAATGAAAGGTCATGCAAAGGAATGGGTTCATCTACGCGGTAGAAACGTTAACATGGTAATCATCCTAAAGAATGCATAAGCGAGACATGAGAGGGAAGTGGGATTTTATAGACATGATCAATGGGGGGTTGCTTGCCTTGCTGACGAGGTTCGGGTTCGGGGTCTTCAACGAAGGGGGTGACCTCTTGCTCCGGTTCCACCTCTACTTCAAATGAGAGAACGACAATCAATATGAATGCAATGCTCAAGCACATGATTGAATGTTAAAGCTTGAAGTATAAGTTTTGATGTGTGAGGCAATTCCATTTAAATGGAGTATATTGCATTTTGAAATGCAAATTCAAACTCCAATTTGAATTCAAACTGAACTAAATTATATGTGACATAGTTTGATCATTTTGAATCAACTTCAAATGTGTATGATATGCCTCTGAAGTGTGGTTGAATTGTAGCTTAAATCCATGGTCCAAGTTGCAAAATAATTTGATTTGAATTTGAATTAAATCCAAATAAACCAAATTACAAATGCCACTGGTCCCATTTTAAGATCAACTCAAACATAGTTGAAAGTTGTATATTTGGAAAGATAATTTTCTCCTGATCATTTTTCATATATTATTTGTCCAATTTGGAGTTAATATGAATTTTCTATGAATTTCCAAAGTTTGGGGTATTTTCTGGATTTTCTGGAATTTCTTTAATTCAAATATCTCTGGAAATTCTTTTACTGCGTCAGCATGACGCAAGGCTGACGTCGGGGGGGGCTGACGTGTGGGGCCACCCTGTCAGTGGCTGGGTTAAATAACCCGACTGGGTTAACTTAACCAGTGGCTTAATTAAGCCACTCGGCCCACTGGTCAGTGACCCAGGGGTCACTAATTAGGTGAAAACAGGTGGGGGCTTAGGGCTGATTCGCCGGCGGCTTGACGCCGGCTACTCGACCACGGCGGCGACTTGCCGGAGTGAGCTAGAGGCCACGGGAGAGCACGGGGAGGACTCCATTCGATTCAGAACCGTCTCGCGCATCATCTGGAGGCAACGGGGGTTCACGAGGTGGTCGGGAGCGACGACGGCGACGACTCCGGCGGAAACAGGGAACCGGCGAGGTCGTAGTCGACGCTACCGTGCACGGTTCGGGCTGAACTCGCTTGCGTTCGAAAGCTAGCAACACTGGGAGTCAAACGCGCGCTCTGGACGCGATGATGGAGCACAAGGGCGACCTCATCGTCGTCCATGGCGGCGTCGTGCTTCGGCATCCATGGCGAAAACGGATAGAGAACGAGAGGGAGGGCGCTAGGCTAGGGGAAACGGTGAGAAGCTCACCACGAATGCGACGGAAAGGCTAGCGGGCTCGGGGAGGCTCGGAGCTGGCCGGAATTCAAAGTCGATCCGCGGCGGCCGGCGGTGAAGACGATGAAGCTAGCGAGCTCGTGGAGGCGTCCGGCTCCGATTCCTCTCGCAGGTCGATGAAGACGACGACGACGAACTCCCTGGACACCTTGGCTTGGCTTCTCGACGTCGATGGCCGCGAGTTCTTGAGACGGCGAGCGGCGGCGCTCTCGGGTGGCGATGAAAACGAGCACGGGAGGAGGAGGAGGAAGCTCTGGAGGGGGGAATGGACTCACGGCGTCTCCAGGCGCGTCCAGGTGCGAGAAGAGGCCACGGGGAGGGCTGGAAGCTCCTCGGCGACGACGTGTCGCCCTCGGCTGGCTCGGTGGCATTCCACCGAGCAACTTGGGTGCGCGGGAGGGGGAAGAAGACTCCCCTGCCCCTGGTGGGCCGGCTGGGCTGGGTGGGCCGGTTTCGCCTGGGCGCCAGGTAAGGTTTTTCCCTTTCTGTTTAATCTTTCCTTTCTTTTTTTCTTTTCTGTAGTATGTTTTGACTTTGGTAAAAATACCAAATCATTTTATTAAATGCTGAAAACTTTTACATGGCCTCATAATAATATAGACTAGCCACTCATAAACTTTCAACATTTTTAAAATTCAAATGATTTGAATTTTAAATCAAATAGGGGTATTTCATTAATTCCAAAGCACTGTTTGAATATTTTAAAAATCTATGAGCATGGGTTTGACTCCAAATCATTTTTAAAATGATCACACTCATTTATAAGACTTTTCAAAACTCTAACATGAATTTTTGGAAAATATTTTTATCTGGCCTTTTGAATTAATTCATCTGGGGGGTGTTCCTTCTCCCATTTGGATTTTGAATTTGATTTCCAAGATTTCTTTTGAAATTTTGACATGATGCAAAGGTACTAACTAACCCTAGCACATACCTAACTTGGGGTTGTGACAGATTGAGCCCGCCCTAGACCCCGACTAAGTGATCGGGCTGGAGTAAGTCTATGTAAGAGTTATGAGATAGTCGATAGTATGGTTGAGGCGACTTGTCTTTGAATATGGGAGTTCTTCACCCATATCATTAGACTTGTGTGCGGACGATGAGGACCCATCTCAGTTGATCATCCGGCCTGGATGGGATGCCCCTCACGTACGATGCTTTCCGAGAACGTTTTGTGCTTGGCCTTGTCTGCTTAGACAAGTGGGTACGGTTCTCGGCTCTCCATATGACTATGTCGTAGCGGGACTTGCATACGCTAACCCCGGGTCCCGACAGGGGAGAAGTGAGGAGGCTTGGAAAAAAATGGCAAAGGCCATAAATGCAGAAAAGGAATAAATGAAAATAATCCTTCTTCTAAATCAGAAAAATGTTTCTTGCATACACTAACCCCGGGTCCCGACAATCTTAGACTAGCATCTAGCATATGCTTGGCTGGCTAACAGCCTCCTATAAATATGTATCCCAACCCCTCAGGTTGGTATGACATTGAGTGAGAAAAACAAGAAAATTGCCCGAACTCCCCGGTGTCATCCTCTTCCTAGATGAGAGTAAAGTTCAAGAAACTAACAAGTTCATCCTCTTCCTAGATGAGAGTAAAGTTCAAGAGACTAACAAGTGGTATCAGCCTCGTTATCCTGCAGCGTGACCATCTCCTGTTCACCCATTTCCCTTGGGAAGGAGCAGCCCCAGCCCAAAGCAGCAGCAGCGCCGGCTGCCAAGAGAGCAACAGCGGCACCGGCTGCCCCTGGTCACCTTTCTCCCTCCACGCGACCGAGCAGCAGCTCGTCTGCAACCACCCGCCCTTCGCGCAGCAGCCCCCCAGCAGCGAGCCATGTCTGCAGGCCACTCTCAGCACACGGCTACCTCGAGTACGTGGCGTCGGTAGGAGGCCGAGCTCGCCGTGGCAGAGGAGCGTGAGCGAGCGGCTGCAGCAACCGCTGCGGCGACAGCAAGGGCGCCAAGGCTGGCAGCGGCGGAGCTGGCAGCGGCCAGAGCGGAGGCAGAAGCAGCAGCGGCAGCGGACGCCGCACGTGAGGCGGCGGCGGAGGTGAAGGTGCTGCGTGAGAGCACCAACAGCTCCGTCTTTGCTGAAGACTGCGCCAACGCAGGGTGCGATGGTGCAGCACAAGAGCGGACGTCGCAGTGGGCAGCTGAGCACGGAGGCATGCACCGCGGCGGCGGCGGCGGCTGGGACGGCCAAGACCGCGGCCTCTACGGGGTCCGGACTGTGGTCAGGGAAGTTGGTCCCGGTGCTGGGTGGCCTACCCTCACCAAAACCAACTACGTCGAGTGGGCCGCGGTCATGAGGATCAGGCTCCAGGTGCGACACATGTGGGAGGCGGTCCAGCATGGCAACGTCGACTATCATGAGGATCGACGGGCGCTGGACGCCCTCATCGCCGCAGTCCCGCCCGAGATGCAGTTCTCGCTTTCCAACAAGCAGACTGCGAAGGAGGCTTGGGACGCCGTCGCTGCAGCCCGCATAGGCAGCGACCGCGCCCGCAAGTCCACTCTGCAGGCCCTTCACAAGGAGTGGGAGAACCTGGCCTTCAAGCCAGGTGAGGACGTTGATGACTTTGCTCTCCGTCTCAATACTCTCCTGCAGAAGTGGTGCATTTCGGCGATGACACCTACGACGAGGAGAGAGCTGTCGAGAAGCTTCTTCGTTGCGTCCCCGAGAAGTACAAGCAGATGGCTCGCTCGATCGAGTCGCTGCTAGACCTCTCCACGATGACGATCGAGGAGGCGATGGGTCGCCTCAAGGTCATCGACACTGACGAGCCACTGCCCCTATCGGGTCCCATCACCACTGGCGGAAAGCTCCTCCTCACTCGGGAGCAATGGGATTCCCGCCACGACGACAGGAGGAGGGGGGAGCCCTCTTCCATGAGAGGCGGCCGCAAGCGTGGCAAGCCGCGCAGGGCGCGCAACGGCGCTCAGGTCGGAGCGCGAGGACGTGCCGGAGGTGATCCCCGCGAAGGCACCCGGGGAGGCGCCGCCGGCAGATTCCAGCCGGCGCCAGAAGATACCTGCCACAAGAGTGGCCGGACTCGACATTGGGCCAAGGACTGTCGGCAACCACGCCACGGTCAGGCCCATGTCGCACAAGCAGAGGAGGAGGAGCCGGCTCTGTTCAGGGCACATGCGAGCATCGAGCTAGCCGCAGCGGCCTCGGCCGCAGCGGCTCTTCTCCACCTCGACGAGCCAAAAGCTTATGCCCTTCTTGGCGACGGCTCCGGCAAGGACAAGACCAGCGGGTGGTGCCTCGACACCGGCGCCACCCATCACATGACCGGTCGACGGGAGTTCTTCGCCGAGCTTGACTCCACCGTGCGAGGCTCCGTCAAGTTCGGGGATGCCTCCGCCGTGGAGATCAAGGGCGTCGGCTCCGTCATCTTCGCCGCCAAGACCGGAGAGCATCGGCTGCTCACTGGCGTCTACTACATCCCCGCACTGAGGAACTCCATCATCAGCCTGGGACAACTGGATGAGAACGGCTCGCGCGTGCTGATCGAGCATGGGATCCTACGCATTGATGGATAAGTCCTTGTACTCCAGTCTTTGTGGGGCTGCAGCACAGCTTTTAGGCAGTTAGCATCTTTGTGGGGCTGCAACACAGCTTTTAGGCTGTTAGCATCTTTGTGGGGCTGCAGCACAACTTCTAGGCAGTTAGCATCTTTGGCTGCAGCACATGGTCCTTGTGGCTGTTAGGATAGCATCTTAGACTAGCATGTTAGACTAGCATCTAGCATATGCTTGGCTGGCTAGCAGCCTCCTATAAATATGTATCCCCAACCCCTCAGGTTGGCATGGCATTGTGTGAGAAATAAACAGAAAATTGCCCGAACTCCAGTGTGATCCTCTTCCTAGCATGAGAGTAAGGTTCAAGAGATTAACAAGTGGTATCAGAGCCTTGTTATCCTGCAGCGTGAGCATCTCCTGTTCACCCATCTCCCTTGGGAAGAAGCAGCCCCAGCCCAAAGCAGCAGCAGCGCCGACTGCCAAGAGAGCAGCAGCGACACCGGCTGCCCCTAGTCACCTTTCTCTTTCCACGCAGCCGAGCAGCAGCTCGTCTGCAGCCACCCGCCCTTCGCGCAGCAGCCCCCCAGCAGCGAGCCATGTCTGCAGGCCACTCTCAGCACACGGCTACCTCGAGTACGCGGCGTCGGCTCGAGGCCGAGCTCGCCGCGGCAGAGGAGCGTGAGCGAGCGGCTGCAGCAACCGCTGCGGCGGCAGCAAGGGCGTCAAGGCTGGCAGCGGCGGAGCTGGCAGCGGCCAGAGCGGAGGCAGTAGCAGCAGCAGCAGCGGACGCGGCACGTGAGGCGGCGGCGGAGGTCAAGGTGCTGCGTGAGAGCACCAACAACTCCGTCTTTGCTGAAGACTGCGCCAACGCAGGGTGCGATGGTGCAGCACCAGAGCGGACGACACAGTGGGCAGCTGAGGACGGAGGCGTGCACCGCGGCGGCGGCGGCGGCTGGGACGACCAAGACCGCGGCCTCTACGGGGTCCGGACTGTGGTCAGGGAAGTTGGTCCCAGGGCTGGGTGGCCTACCCTCACCAAAACCAACTACGTCGAGTGGGCCGCGGTCATGAGGATCAGGCTCTAGGTGCGGCACATGTGGGAGGCGGTCCAGCATGGCAACGTCGACTATCATGAGGATCGACGGGCGTTGGACGCCCTCATCGCCGCAGTCCCGCCCGAGATGCAGTTCTCGCTTTCCAACAAGCGGACTGCCAAGGAGGCTTGGGACGCCGTCGCTGCAGCCCGCATAGGCAGCGAACGCGCCCTCAAGTCCACTCTGTAGGCCCTTCGCATGGAGTGGGAGTACCTGGCCTTCAAGCCAGGTGAGGACGTTGATGACTTTGCTCTCCGTCTCAATACTCTCCTGCAGAAGATGGTGCAGTTCGGCGATGACACCTACGACAAGGCGAGAGCTGTTGAGAAGCTTCTTCGTTGCGTCCCCGAGAAGTACAAGCAGATGGCTCGCTCGATCGAGTCGCTGCTAGACCTCTCCATGATGACGATCGAGGAGGCGATGGGTCGCCTCAAGGTCATCGACACTGACGAGCCACAACCCCTATCGGGGCCCATCACCACTGGCGGAAAGCTCCTCCTCACTCGGGAGCAGTGGGATTCCCGCCACGGTGACAGGAGGAGGGGGGAGCCCTCTTCCATGAGAGGCGGTCGCAAGCGTGGCAAGCCGCGCAGGGCGCGCAACGACACTCAGGTCGGAGCGCGAGGACGTGCCGAAGGTGATCCCCGCGAAGGCACCCGGGGAGGCGCCGCCGGCAGATTCCAGCCGGCGCCAGAAGATACCTGCCACAAGTGTGGCCGGACTGGACATTGGGACAAGGACTGTCGCCAGCCACGCCACGGTCAGGCCCATGCCGCACAAGCGGAGGAGGATGAGCCGGCTCTGTTCATGGCACATGCGAGCATCGAGCTAGCTCCAGCAGCCCCGGCCGCAGCGGCTCTCCTCCACCTCGACGAGCCAAAAGCTCCTGCCCTTCTTGGCGACGGCTCCGGCAAGGACAGGACCAGCGGGTGGTGCCTTGACACCGACGCTACCCATCACATGACCGGTCGACGGGAGTTCTTCGCCGAGCTCGACTCCACCGTGCGAGGCTCCGTCAAGTTCGGGGATGCCTCCGCCGTGGAGATCAAGGGCGTCGGCTCCGTCATCTTCGCCGCCAAGACCGGAGAGCATCGGCTGCTCACTGGCGTCTACTACATCCCCACGCTGAGGAACTCCATCATCAGCCTGGGACAACTGGACGAGAACGGCTTGCGCGTGCTGATCGAGCATGGGATCCTACGCATCTGGGATCGCCACTGACGCCTTCTCGCCAAGGTAACTAGAGGTGCAAACCGACTCTACGTCCTTGACGTGCAGGTGGCACAACCTCTCTGTCTCGCAGCTCGTCGGGACGACGAGGCGTGGCAGTGGCATGAGCGCTTTGGGCATCTTCACTTCGAGGCCCTGAAGCGGCTCGGTGCCACGGAGATGGTGCGAGGCCTGCCGTGCCTCAACCACGTGGAGCAATTCTGCGACATCTGCGTGATGACGAAGCAAAGGCGACTCCCCTTTCCCCAGCGGACGAGTTTCCGAGCCAAGGAGAGGCTCGAGCTCGTACACGGGGACTTGTGCGGCCCGATGACGCCGGCCACTCCGGGAGGACGACGCTACTTCCTGCTGCTTGTTGATGACCTCTCCCGCTACATGTGGGTGCTGGTCCTTGGCAGCAAGGGAGAGGCGGCGGACGCCATCAGGCGCGCGCAGGTGGCTGCGGAGGCGGAGTGCGGCCACAAACTGCGCGTACTACGCACCGACAACGGCGGTGAATTCACGGCATCTGAATTCGCGTCGTACTGCGCTGATGAAGGCATCCAGCGCCACTACTCCGCGCCGTACAGCCCGCAGCAGAACGGCGTCATCGAGCGACGCAACCAGACGGTTGTGGGGATGGCTCGGGCTCTTCTCAAACAGAGAGCGATGACGTCTGTTTACTGGGGAGAGGCGGTGGCGACGGCCGTCTACATCCTCAACCGCTCGCCTACTAAGGTTCTCGACGGGAGGACGTCGTACGAGGCCTGGCATGGGCGAAAACCGGCGGTCTCCCACTTGCGGGTCTTCGGCTGCCTCGCCTTCGCCAATGAGCTTGGCCATATCGGCAAGCTCGACGACAGGAGCACTCCGGGAGTGTTCATCGGCTACGCGGAGGGCTCGAAGGCCTACCGCATCCTCGACCCAAAGACACAACGTGTGCGCACGGCGCGCGACGTTGTGTTCAACGAAGGGCGAGGATGGGCGTGGGACAAGGCGGTGGATGACGGCTCGACTCCGAGGTATGACGACTTCACCGTCGAGTACGTTCATTTCGAGGAGGCTGGGGGAGTAGGCAGCAGCTCTTCATCGGGCACGCCTACCTCAGTTTCCAAGTCTCCATCGGCCCCAGCGTCTACTCCACCGGTACCACGCTCTCCGACCACGACTTCAGGTGCACCGAGTCCTTCACCGACTCCACCGCAGCCGGCGACGCCACGTACTCCAGCACCGATAGCCACTCCTCGGGGCACGTCTACTCCAGGACTAGCTCCCAGCCCGGTGGAGTTTGCTTCCCCGATCTCTCACGACGAGGAGCGCATCGACGCGTATCATGACGGCGAGCCGCTGCGGTACCGTACGATGGAGGACCTCCTTGGCGACCAGCCAACGCCGGGACTGGCGTCCCGCGATCTGGAGGCGCAGCTGCAATTGGTGTGCGAAGACGGCGAGCCTCGGTCCTTTGCGGAGGCCGAGGGAGACGCGGCTTGGCGCGCCGCGATGCAGTTGGAGATGGATGCGGTCAAGACGAACCGCACCTGGGAGGTTGCAGACCTCCCTCGTGGTCACCGCGCGATCACCCTTAAGTGGGTGTTCAAGCTCAAGAGGGATGAAGCCGGCGTCATCGTCAAGCACAAGGCTCGCCTGGTGGCACGAGGTTTCTTGCAGCAGGAGGGAGTCGATTTCGACGACGCCTTCGCTCCCGTAGCAAGGATGGAGTCCGTGCGACTCCTCCTTGCGCTTGCTGCCCAGGAGGGTTGGCGTGTCCATCACATGGATGTCAAGTCGGCCTTTCTCAACGGCGACTTGAAGGAGGAGGTCTACGTGCACCAGCCACCGGGATTTGTGATCCCCGGCAAGGAAGGCAAGGTACTCCGCTTGCGCAAGGCCCTCTATGGCTTGCGGCAGGCACCAAGGGCGTGGAATGCCAAGTTGGACTCCACGCTTAAGGGGATGGGCTTCGAGCTAAGCCCACACGAAGCGGCCGTCTACCAACGGGGCAGTGGAGGAACTGCCCTGCTGGTGGCCGTCTATGTCGATGACTTGGTGATCACCGGCACCAAGGATGCGGAGGTGGCGGCGTTCAAGAAGAAGATGAAGGTCGCCTTCCAGATGAGTGATATGGGGCTCCTCTCTTTCTATCTGGGCATCGAGGTGCACCAGGATGCCTCCGGGATCACGCTTCGACATACCGCCTACGCCAAGGGCGTTGTTGAGCTCGCAGGGCTCACCGACTGCCACCCAGCTCTCACTCCGATGGAGGAGCGGCTGAAACTGAGCCGCAACAGCACGACGGAGGAGGTGGATGCTACACAGTACCGGCATCTTGTGGGGAGCCTTCGCTACCTCGCCCACACACGGCCGGACTTGGCGTTCTCCGTCGGCTACGTTAGCTGGTTCATGCAGCGTCCGATGACGGAGCATCAGAAGATTGTGAAGAGGATCATCCGCTACGTTGCGGGGACTCTCGACCACGGCCCACACTACCCTCGGTGTCCTGGTGCGACACACTTCATCGGGTACAGCGACAGCGACCACGCCGGCGGCATCGACACCAGCAAGAGCACAAGCGGGATTCTCTTCTTTCTCGGCAAGTGCCTTGTGAGCTGGCAGTCGGTCAAGCAGCAGGTGGTGGCCATGTCCAGCTGCGAGGCTGAGTACATGGCGGCCTCCACCGCATGCACTCAAGTGCTCTGGCTCGCTCGACTGCTTGGTGATCTCCTCGGTCGAGATATCGGAGCGGTGCAGCTCAAGGTGGACAGCAAGTCCGCTCTGGCTCTGGCAAAGAACCCCGTTTTTCACGAACGGAGCAAGCATATCCGGGTGCGGTACCACTTCATCCGAGGCTGCTTGGAAAAAGGAAGCATCAAGGCGAGCTACATCAACACCGCAGACCAGCTCGCGGATCTGCTCACCAAGCCCCTTGGGAGGATCAAGTTCCTCGAACTCTGCTCCAGGATCGGGATGGTCCAACTCTCCCACAAGACGACGCACAAGACTTAGGGGGAGAATGATGGATAAGTCCTTGTACTCCAGTCTTTGTGGGGCTGTAGCACAACTTTTAGGCAGTTAGCATATTTGTGGGGCTGCAACACAGCTTTTAGGCAGTTAGCATCTTTGTGGGGCTGCAGCACAGCTTTTAGGCAGTTAGCATCTTTGGCTGCAGCACATGGTCCTTGTGGCTGTTAGGATAGCATCTTAGACTAGCATCTAGCATATGCTTGGCTGGCTAGCAGCCTCCTATAAATATGTATCCCCAACCCCTCAGGTTGGCATGGCATTGTGTGAGAAATAACCAGAAAATTGCCCCAACTCCAGTGTGATCCTCTTCCTAGCATGAGAGTAAGGTTCAAGAGACTAACACGTATCTGGGATCGCCACCGACGTCTTCTCGCCAAGGTAACCAGTGGTGCAAACCGACTCTACGTCCTTGACGTGCAGGTGGCACAACCTCTCTGTCTCGCAGCTCGTCGGGACGACGAGGCGTGGCATTGGCATGAGCGCTTTGGGCATCTTCACTTCGAGGCCCTGAAGCAGCTCGGTGCCACGGAGATGGTGCGAGGCCTGCCGTGCCTCGACCATGTGGAGCAATTCTGCGACATCTGCGTGATGACGAAGCAAAGGCGACTCCCCTTTCCCCAGCGGACGAGTTTCCGAGCCAAGGAGAGGCTCGAGCTCGTACACGGGGACTTGTGCGGCCTGGTGACGCCGGCCACTCCGGGAGGACGACGCTACTTCCTGCTGCTTGTTGATGACCTCTCCCGCTACATGTGGGTGCTGGTCCTTGGCAGCAAGGGAGAGGCGGCGGACGCCATCAGGCGCGCGCAGGTGGCTGCGAAGGCGGAGTGCGGCCACAAACTGCGCGTACTACGCACCGACAACGGCGGCGAATTCACGGCAGCTGAATTCGCGTCGTACTGCGCTGATGAAGGCATCCAGCGCCACTACTCCGCGCCGTACAGCCCGCAGCAGAACGACGTCGTCGAGCGACGCAACCAGACGGTTGTGGGGATGGCTCGGGCTCTTCTCAAGCAGAGAGCGATGTCGGCTGTTTACTGGGGAGAGGCGGTGGTGACGGCCGTCTACATCCTCAACCGCTCGCCTACCAAGGCTCTCGACGGCAGGACGCCGTACGAGGCCAGGCATGGGCGAAAACCGGCGGTCTCCCACTTGCGGGTCTTCGGCTGCCTCGCCTTCACCAAGGAGCTTGGCCATATCGGCAAGCTCGACGACAGGAGCACTCCGGGAGTGTTCATCGGCTACGCGGAGGGCTCGAAGGCCTACCGCATCCTCGACCCAAAGACACAACGTGTGCGCACGACGCGCGACGTTGTGTTCAACGAAGGGCGAGGATGCGCGTGGGACAAGGCGGTGGACGACGGCTCGACTCCGAGGTATGGCGACTTCATCGTCGAGTACATTCATTTCGAGGAGGCTGGGGGAGTAGGCAGCAGCTCTTCATCGGGCACGCCTACCTCAGTTTCCAAGTCTCCATCGGCCCCATCGTCTACTCCACCGGCGCCACGCTCTCCGACCACGACTTCAGCTGCACCGAGTCCTTCACTGACTCCACCGCAGCCGGCGACGCCACGTACTCCAGCACCGATAGCCACTCCTCCGGGCACGTCTACTCCAGCACCAGCTCCCAGCCCGGTGGAGTTTGCTTCCCCGCTCTCTCACGACGAGGAGCGCATCGACGCGTATCATGACGGCGAGCCGCTGCGGTACCGTACGATGGAGGACCTCCTTGGCGACCAGCCAACGCCGGGACTGGCGTCCCGTGATCTGGAGGCGCAGCTGCAATTGGTGTGTGAAGACGGCGAGCCTCGGTCCTTCGCGGAGGCCGAGGGAGACGCGGTTTGGCGCGCCGCGATGCAGTTGGAGATGGATGCGGTCAAGACGAACCGCACCTGGGAGCTTGCAGACCTCCCTCGGGGTCATCGCACAATCACTCTTAAGTGGGTGTTCAAGCTCAAGAGGGATGAAGCCGGCGTCATCGTCAAGCACAAGGCTCGCCTGGTGGCACGAGGTTTCTTGCAGCAGGAGGGAGTCGACTTCGACGACGCCTTCGCTCCCGTGGCACGAATGGAGTCCGTGCGACTCCTCCTTGCGCTAGCTGACCAGGAGGGATGGCGTGTCCATCACATGGATGTCAAGTTTGCATTTCTCAACGGCGATTTGGAGGAGGTCTACGTGCATCAACCGCCGGGATTTGTGATCCCCGGCAAGGAAGGCAAGGTACTCCGCCTGCGCAAGGCCCTCTACGGCCTACGGCAGGCACCAAGGGCGTGGAATGCCAAGTTGGACTCCATGCTCAAGGGGATGGGCTTTGAGCTGAGCCCACACGAGGCGGCCGTCTACCGACGGGGCAGTGGAGGAACTGCCCTGCTGGTGGGCGTCTATGTCGACGACTTGGTGATCACCGGCACCAAGGATGCGGAGGTGGCGGCGTTCATGAGGAGATGAAGGCCGCCTTCCAGATGAGTGATCTGGGGCTCCTCTCTTTCTATCTGGGCATCAAGGTGCACCAGGATGCCTCCGGGATCACGCTTCGACAGACCGCCTACGCCAAGCGTGTTGTTCAGCTCGCAGGGCTCACCGACTGCCACCCAGCTCTCACTCCGATGGAGGAGCGGCTGAAACTGAGCCGCAACAGCACGACGGAGGAGGTGGATGCTACACAGTACCGGCGTTTTGTGGGGAGCCTTCGCTACCTCGCCCACACACGACCGGACTTGGCGTTCTCCGTCGGCTACGTTAGCTGGTTCATGCAGCGTCCGACGACGGAGCATCAGTAGGCTGTGAAGAGGATCATCCGCTACGTTGCGGGGACTCTCGACCACGGCCTACACTACCCTCGGTGTCCTGGTGCGAGACACTTCATCGGGTACAGCGACAGCGACCACGCCGGCGACATCAACACCAGCAAGAGCACAAGCGGGATTCTCTTCTTTCTCGGCAAGTGCCTTGTGAGCTGGCAGTCGGTCAAGCAGCAGGTGGTGGCCATGTCCAGCTGCGAGGCTTAGTACATGGCGGCCTCCACCGCATGTACTCAAGCGCTCTGGCTCGCTCGACTGCTTGGTGATCTCCTCGGTCGAGACACCGGAGCGGTGCAGCTCAAGGTGGACAGCAAGTCCGCTCTGGCTCTGGCAAAGAACTCCGTTTTTCACGAACGGAGCAAGCATATCCGGGTGAGGTACCACTTCATCCGAGGCTTCTTGGAAGAAGGAAGCATCAAGGCGAGCTACATCAACATCGCAGACCAGCTCGCGGATCTGCTCACCAAGCCCCTTGGGAGGATCAAGTTCCTCGAACTCTGCTCCAGGATTGGGATGGTCCAACTCTCCCACAAGACGACGCACAAGACTTAGGGGGAGAATGATGGATAAGTCCTTGTACTCCAGTCTTTGTGGGGCTGCAGCACAGCAATTAGGCAGTTAGCATCTTTGTGGGGCTGCAGCACAGCTTTTAGACAGTTAGCATCTTTGTGGGGCTGCATCACAGCTTTTAGGCAGTTAGCATCTTTGTGGGGCTACAACACAGCTTTTAGACAGTTAGCATCTTTGGCTGCAGCACATGGTCCTTGTGGCTGTTAGGATAGCATCTTAGACTAGCATCTAGCATATGCTTTGCTGGCTAGCAGCCTCCTATAAATATGTATCCCAACCCCTCAGGTTGGTATGACATTGAGTGAGAAAAACCAGAAAATTGCCCCAACTCCCCGGTGTCATCCTTTTCCTAGATGAGAGTAAAGTTCAAGAGACTAACAAGTTCATCCTTGTCGGGACCCCGGGGTTAGCGTATGCAAGTCCCGCTACGACATAGTCATATGGAGAGCCGAGAACCGTACCCACTGGTCTAAGCAGACAAGGCCAAGCACAGAACGTTCTCGGAAAGCATCGTACGTGAGGGGCATCCCATCCAGGCCGGATGATCAACTGCGATGGGTCCCCATCGTCCGCACACAAGTCTAATGATATGGGTGATGAATTCCCATATTCAAAGACAAGTCGCCTCAACCATACTATCGACTATCTCATAACTCTTACATAGACTTACTCCAGCCCGATCACTTAGTCGGGGTCTAGGGCGGGCTCGATCATACATCAAAGTGTGCACGAGACAGAGTCTCGAGCAATCGCATCGCGATGCCCCAAGCTGTGCACATCTAAGGGCCACTTGGTGTATGAAAGACCGCCAGCCAGCTCACAACTAAGGTCTCGAAAACCCATACAAAGACATGCATGTTATAAACATACACGCAGCACACATGCCTTGTATGAACAACAGGTATCATTGCATTTCTCTACAAAGTATACAACTTTATTGATGACTCTTACAGAGTGCACACAGAGATCACAAGTCTGTGATCCAACATTACATCAAACATGTGGAAGCAAAGTAGGTCTGAGTACGGACAAGTTTAACAAATGGATTAGAGAAGCCTTATCTATAAACAAGCCCTTCCACGAGGGGACAGTCGTCTGACTCGGACTACACTAGCTTGGTCTTCAGTCGTCGAGCTCGATGAAGAAGCCACCTTCGGGGTCAGTGGGTTCATCTAAAACATAGAATAAGCAAACGTGAGTACAAAGTCGTACTCAGTAAGACTTACATAGGAGCTATACTACTCATGCACATGTAACAAGGTAAAGGGAGGTGGGGTTCAAATGCAGAAGTGCCAGCTTTGACTTGGCTAGTCCTGAACTACGAGTACCAGACTTCAGATAATAAGCGTACACGAGTCCACTACATTCTCCAACCAATTACACCACTATGGTGCCCTCCTCGACTTCCCCACGAGAAGGCACGCCATAGCACTCACGCTTATCTTGGTAAGTTTTATAAGTATCCAGTTCAAGTTGTCTAATAATCAAGCTAAGCTTTCCAAGCAGTCCTTAACCGCGGACGCGGCTATTCGAATAGTTTTGTTAACCCTGCATGGGTGTACCGCTACACACACGTGTCATCAGTTACCGCCTTTTGCGTGTCACCGTTCAAGAGGTGACAGCGAGGATGCCACCACAACACTTCGCCCACAGCTCCGTTCTAGTCCAGAGAGTCGCCTATCCGAGGGGGATCCGTATGGAAGTCCGGCCGAGGTTCCAGTACAGCCTCAAACGATGTGTGCAGGGTCCCAAGCCGGTCTTGAAAAGCCGTTCATCCACTTCGTAGACCGTGCCACAGCCCTACCAGAACTCCGAACTACTGCGACTTCTGTGGTTCGAACGGGGTGAGGTACTAGGATGAGAGGGGTCAGTGAGCCCAATGTGTGGTTGTACTCTTCTTCTTGGATCACCACACAAGAACTCGGACTTAAGGCGGTGTTCAACGAGACATCCCACTGTGTACTCCTACACAGCCTCTCATCGTTCAACTTGTATTAGGGTAGATTCACCAACACAGTTTCACTTTCATCAACACCATGTTCACTATCATCCCGACTCACATCAAAAGCAACCTCATTGTACTACTAACCATGCAATAAGCAGTAACAGTTGCCGGGGTCACATGATATCAAACAACTCCGATGTCAGCTAGGATTGTGGTTTGCTTACTACTGTGACAAGATGATAGGTCATGCATCGGATATGGGTTCAACTATGCGGTAGAATCGATACAAGGTGATCTCCTAAACATGCATAAGCGAGACTGAGAGGGAATTGGGATTTTATAGACATGATCAATGGGGGGTTGATTGCATTGCTGACGAGGTTCAGTCACGGGGTCTTCAACGAAGGGGGTGATCTCGGGTTCTGGCTCCACTTCTATCCGAGCAAACAATACAAACAAAGTGATCAACATAAGGTACAATGCACAAGCACATGATCAATTGTATATGGTGATGTTCTTGGTACTGATGTGTTGAGTATTCCATTTAAAAGGAGTATATTGCATTTGAAATGCAAATTCAAACTCCATTTGATTTACCGATGAATTTCAAATGCATTTGAATGCATGGAAGTTTATTTGAAATGGTTGATCATGAAGTGATGTTGTAAATGTGAGGCAATGTCTCTGATGTGTGGATGAAACCATTCAAAAGAAGTGTGTTGCAAAGTCATTTGCAAATTCACTCCAAATTTGAATTCAAAAGAATGCCATATGCATGTTTGCTACTGTTCACCCATTTTAAAATGGTCAAACATAGAAACAAGTTGCATATTCAGAGTCCTTGTATTTTTCTGATAATTTTAGACATATTATTTGTCCAATTTGGAGTTAAAATGAATTAATTATGAATTTCCAAAGATTTGGCTATTTTCCGAAATTTCTGGATTTTCTTTAATTCTTTTGAAAATTCTGGAAAAAGGTTTATTGCATCATGCTGATGCAATGCTGGCGTCACCAGGGGGGCTGACATGTGGGGCCCTGCTGTCAGTCACAGTGGGGTTAACCCCGTTTAATTAATTTAAACTGAGGGGGATTAAGGGGCTGGGGCCCACCTGTCAGTGTCACCAGGGGTGTTTAAGCGCGGGGTTAAGGCCTAACAGGCCGGCGGCTAGCCGCCGGCGTCCTGTGCGCGGCGGCTCTGCTCGGATCCATTGCTCCCGTGCATCATTCGATGCGCTGAGACCACGGGAACGTAGCCCGTGCTCTCGCGCGTCGTCTGGTGCACGCAGGCGGCCTCGGGGGTGACTAGGACGACGGCGTCTTCAAAGGTGGCGGCGGCCGGAGCCACGGGCTCGACGGAGAGGGGGATGTGAGGGGAGAGCTTGGCCTTGCGCTAGTGCTATGTGACCCTGGGAGCACTAGGAATGCAACGGACGTCACGGACTAGACGGAGGAGCACTGGAGCCTCCTCGACGTCGTTCATGGCGGCGGTGCTCCTCGGCTTTCATGGCGAACGGCGACAGAGAGCGGGAGGGAGACCACGGAGTATCTCGAGCGAATTGGGAGCTCACTGTGAACTCAATGGAGACGGTGGCGCGGTCGGAGGGGCTTCACAGTGGCCGAAATTGAAGAAGACGCGCGGCGGCTCCGGTGGGACGATGGCGACGTTTGCGACTGCTTCGGTTCAAATTAGGGCGCCAGCTTCTCCAGATCACCGAAGACAACGACGCTGCGCACGAGGGACATGGTGGCTGGCCTTCTCGTCGACGTCGGCCGCGGCTTCTCACGGCGATGAACCCCGGCAGCGCTCGGATGAAATGGGGGAAACGCGTAGAGCGCGAGAGAGGCAGCGGTGAGAGAGGGAGAGTGACCAGGGAGGTGCAGGGCGTCTCCGTGGCGCGTCTAGAGGCTCGAGGATGTCCACGGCGAGCAGGAAGTGGCAAGGGGGCGGCGGCGGCGTCTGCATGCAATACAGCGAGCAGCTTGTGGGCGCGGGGAAGAAGACGCCAAGACTGGAGGTGGTCTTGGGCCGGTTGGGGGATGAGTTGGGCCAGAAGTGAGGTAAGCCTTTTTTTCCCTTTTCTTTTCTGTTTTCTTTTCTGTAATATGTTGGCCATGCTAAAATAAATAGCTAGGCATTTTTTAAAAATGCTGAAACTTTTTATATGGCCTCATATTATAATAGACTAGCCACTTATAAAGATTGGCACTTTTTAAAATTCAAATTATTTGAACTTTAATTCAAATAGGGTTTTTTGATTAATTCCAAGGTCCTGTTTGAATATTTGAAAAATCCATGAGCATGGGGTTGGTCCCACATCACTTGATATGTGATCACACTCATTTATAAGACTTTTCAAAAATCAAACATGAATTTTTGGAGCAATTTTTTTATCTGGCCATTTGAATTAATTCATCTGGGGGGTGTTCCTTCTCCCATTTTGATTCTTTTGAAATTTTTAACATGATGCAAAGTGACTTGTTTGTCCTAGCACATACCTAACTTGGGGTTGTGACAACTCGCCCCCACTCAAAAGAATCTCGTCCCGATATTCAGAAGTCTGCGGGAGGAAGGAGGGGTACTCGGCACAGAGACGGTCTTCTCTTTCCCACATGGCTTCTTTCTCAGAGTGGTGTGACCATTGCACTTTCAGAAACCTAATCTTCTAACGACGAGTGACACGTTCTGCTGAATCAAGAATACGAACGGGGTACTCTCGATAAGAAAGGTCATCTTGGAGATCAAGCGTTTCATGGTCGACTTCGCGGATGGGGTCCTTGAAGCAACGGCCGAGTTGTGACACATGGAATACATCATGTACTCGGGAAAGGTGCGGGGGTAGTTCAAGTTGGTAGGCATCTTCTCCACGTTTGGCAAGAATGCAGAAAGGTCCGATGTAACGTGGGGCCAACTTGCCTTTGATACCGAAACGTTGGGTTCCCTTCAGAGGAGTAACCCGAAGGTAAGCCTTCTCATCCAGATTGTAGCTCTCTTGCCTATGATGACGATCATAGTAGCTTTTCTGACGAGACTATGCTGCTTTCAATTGATCCCGAACAATGCGAACTCGCTCTTCTGCTTCTGTAATCATGTCCGGTCCAAAGAATTGTCTTTCACCGGTTTCTGACCAGTTTAGGGGTGTTCGACATCGTCGTCCATAGAGGAGTTCAAAAGGAGCCATGTTCAGACTAGATTGGAAACTATTGTTATAAGAAAATTTGGCGAATGGAAGAGATTTCTCCCAATTCTTTTTGAATGAGATAACACAAGCTCTGAGCATGTCTTCCAAGATTTGATTAACCCTTTTAACTTGACCGCTAGACTGAGGATGGAAAGCTGTACTAAAGGAGAGATGAGTTCCCATAGCATTCTGAAAGCTTCCCCAGAATCTAGAGGTGAAAAGGCTACCACGATCAGAATTGATTTCCAAAGGAACACCGTGGAGAGACACAATTCTAGAGACATACAAGTCCGCTAACTGGCTAGCAGTTATAGACTCACGAACTGGAAGCAAGTGAGCAACTTTGGAAAGTCGGTCAATGACCACGAACATGGCATCATTTCCTTTCTGGGTTTTTGGAAAGCCGGTGATGAAGTCCATACCGACTTTGTCCCATTTCCACTCGGGAATAAGCAAAGGTTGAAGTGTACCAGCAGGTCTTTGATGTTCTGCCTTAATGCGACGACAAACATCACATTCGGCAACAAATCGAGCAATGTCTCTCTTCATCCTGGTCCACCAAAATCTCTGGCGTAGATCTCGGTACATTTTTGTGCTACCGGGATGAATCGAGAGGGGTGTGTCATGGGCTTCTTTGAGGACGAGTTGCCTTAGTTCCCTATTCTTAGGTACTACCAAACGATTTCCAAAGAATACCGTTCCTTTACTATCTGTGGAGAAACATTTAGCCACTCCGCTAGCAATGTTCTCCTTGATCCGGCGAACACCTCGTGCACGCCTTTGGGAAACTATGATTTGATCCTCAAGGGTTGGTTTCGCCACCAAGTTGAAAAGAGATCCACGAGGAACAATCTCGAGATTGAGCCTTCGAAATTCCTCATGAAGAAGTGGTTGATACTGTTGTAACATGAGGTTGTTACAATATGACTTACGACTTAGTGCATCAGCCATGACATTGGCTTTGCCTGGGGTGTAAGAAATTCCTAAGTCATAATCTTTTATCAACTCAATCCAGCGTCTTTGCCTGAGATTAAGATCTGGCTGGGTGAAAATGTATTTGAGGCTTTGGTGGTCGGAATAGATCTCGCAACGATTACCAAGGAGGTAATGTCTCCAAGTTGTCAGGGCATGAACTACGACAGCGAGTTCAAGATCATGGGTAGGATAGTTCTCTTCATGTGGACGCAACTGGCGTGAAGCATAAGCTACCACATGTCTATCTTGCATAAGTATGCATCCTAACCCTTGCCGTGAGGCGTCACAAAAGATCTCGAAATCCTTTTTGGTGTCTGGAGGTGCAAGTACGGGTGCAGAAGTCAATCTTCTTTTTAGCTCTTGAAAGCTTTCCTCGCACTTGGGAGTCTATTGGAATTTCTTATCTTTCTTGAGGAGTTCAGTTAGAGGCTTTGCAACTTTAGAAAAGTTCTCGACGAAGCGATGGCAATAGCTGGCTAGGCCAAGAAAACTCCTAACTTGCTTAACCGATTCAGGTGGAGTCCAGTCAAGGACGGCCTGAACTCTCTCGGGATTCACAGCAATGCCTTTTGCAGAAATCACGTGGCCTAAATAGGTCACTTCTGGTAGCCAAATTCACACTTGGAGAATTTAGCATACAGGCGATGCTCTCTAAGTTTCATCAATACCAGCCTTAGGTGTTCGGCATGTTCTCCTTCGTTCTTCGAGTAGATGAGAATGTCATCGAGATAAACTACAACAAATTTATCTAAGTACTCCATGAAGATCGAATTTATCATGCGTGAGAAAGTGGCGGGGGCATTGGTTAAACCAAAGGACATGACGGTGTACTCGTAAAGACCATAACGAGTAGTGAAAGCCGTTTTTGGAATGTCCTCGTTTCTGATTTTGATTTGATGATAACCTAATCTCAAATCCATCTTGGAGAAGACGGAGGATCCAGCAAGTTGATCATAAAGATCATTGATCCTGGGCAATGGGTACTTGTTCTTTATCGTCGCTAGATTTAGCGGGCGATAGTCTACGCACATCCTTTCTGTTCCATCTTTCTTCGTTACGAACAGAACGGGGCAACCCCATGGCGATGAGGTAGGGCGGATGAAGCCTTTTTCCAACAAAGCTTCAAGTTGGGTTTTAAGCTCAGCTAACTCACGTGGGGCCATTTTGTATGGGCGTCTGGAAATTGGTGCGGTTCCTGGCATAAGATCCACTATGAACTCTACACATCTGTCGGGTGGCATTCCCAGCAGCTCTTCAGGAAAGACATCCGGGAAGTCACGAACCACTGGAACATCTTCAAGGTCGGGAAGTGGAAGCACATTCAAAGAATGCATCTGGGTTCTTGTTCTGGGTGAGGAATAATCTATTGTCTGGCCTGAAGGATGTGTAAGTCTAACTGACTTGGCTTTACAATCAAGAAAAACATTTTGTCTTGATAACCAATCCATACCAAGGATGACATCAATGTCTGAAGACTTGAGGGCTATGAGTGAAGCAAGAAATACTAAACCCTCAATTGCAATTTGATTACCATGGCTTACTCTATTAGTTTGCCACTTGGAACCAGGAGTTTGAATGATCATAGGGGTGAACATTTCTTCAAAGGATACATCATGCCGAAGTGCATAACTCTCCGACATGAATGAGTGAGATGCTCCTGGATCGAAAAGGACAGAAGTGGGAACAAAATTGACTGGGAGCGTACCAAGAATGACGTCAGAAGTACTATCAGTTTCCTCAGCTGAGATTTGGTTCACACGTCCAAGACTTGCGGAAGTGGAAGGCTTGGTGGTGGAAACCTTCGGGGGTGGCTTGGCACGAACATTGGGGTTTCCTTTGGCATGGGGTGGAGCATTTTGATTGACGGGGCACTCACGAGAATAGTGACCAGGCTGGCCACATCTAAAGCAGGCTCCAAAGATAGTGCGGGGAGCTGGTTTGTTTGGTGGAGCTGGTGGACGAGGCGGCACAAGGGATGGCCTCGGTGGGTTGTTTTGGTGGATCAAACTGTTTGGAATCCAGATCATGCGCTTCTGAGGGCGTGAACTGGAAGAAGGGGCAAGCTCAAGAGCATGCTTGCGAGACTTCTCAAAAACTTCATTGCCATGCTCAGCTCTGAAGGATCTGTTGACTAAATCCTCAAAGGTGGCAAACTCAAGGAGGTTGACATCATGACGAAGGATGGGGCTAAGTCCCTTGCGGAACCTTGCCTGCTTTCTGGCATCGGTGGTGATCTCATCTTGGGCATAACGAGCAAGACGGTTGAACTCCCTCACATACTCGTGAATGGTCATTTCTCCTTTATTCAGATTGCAGAACTCTTCCTTCTTGCGCTCCATCAATTCATCCAGAACGTGGTACCCTCGAAAGGCAACACAGAACTCCTGCCAAGTCACTACGTGACCATCTGGCTGCATTGCAACATAGTTCTCCCACCACTGAAGAGCAGCACCTTCCAAGAAGTATACCGCGAAAATAACTCGGTCATCGGGAGCAACATGTGCTGTATCAAGCTTACGCTTGATGGAACGGAGCCAATCATCAGCTTCGAGGGGCTCAGAAGAACATCGGAATCCCGGTGGCTTGAGGAAGATGAAGTCCTGAATGCTGACCACCACATTAAGATGGTGGGCGGTATTCTGCCTGATGAGCTCCAGAAGGCGTGTTTGATCACGTCTATTCCGCTCGGCTTCCATCATGACTTCCGCCGCAGAAGGCGGTGGTGGAGGTTCATCATCATTTCGATTCCGATCACGGTCACGATTCCGAAGAACAACACTACGAGTTCCACCTGACATCCTGTGTGATAAAAATCAACAATCAGAACAGGTTGTACGATGGAGGCAAGGATAAAAGGATATGATTTAGGCGGAAAAGATAATAATGCGAAGGCAATGACTCAAAGAAACACGGAACAAATCCAGCAGCATAACGGCTACACTGGGATGGAAATTGAAACAACCTCGAAGAAATTGGACAGAACTTCTTCAAGGAACTCAAACACGTAGACTCTGGACAACCACAACCATCCTACGGCTATAAGGAGGCAATCAACGAGATGTTCTAGTCAGACATAGATGAGCCTAGTCCTATCATCTCGTAGAAAAGATAAGGGTGACTCAGAACTCAGATCGATGAGGGTAAGGAGAAAAAGAATCCTTACGTTGTTCCCTTATATACCCAGACTAACTATATAATTATAGAAGGCTAGACTCGACTTCGGCCAAGGCTAATAATCCTATAGTCAGTCCTGCTCTGATACCAAGTCTGTCGGGACACCGGAGTTAGCGTATGCAAGTCCCGCTACGACATAGTCATATGGAGAGCCGAGAACCGTACCCACTTGTCTAAGCAGCCAAGGCCAAGCACAGAACGTTCTCGGAAAGCATCGTACGTGAGGGGCATCCCATCCAGGCCGGATGATCAACTGAGATGGGTCCCCATCGTCCGCACACAAGTCTAATGATATGGGTGATGAATTCCCATATTCAAAGACAAGTCGCCTCAACCATACTATCGACTATCTCATAACTCTTACATAGACTTACTCCAGCCCGATCACTTAGTCGGGGTCTAGGGCGGGCTCGATCATACATCAAAGTGTGCACGAGACAGAGTCTCGAGCAATCGCATCGCGATGCCCCAAGCTGCGCACATCTAAGGGCCACTTGGTGTATGAAAGACCGCCAGCCAGATCACAACTAAGGTCTCGAAAACCCATACAAAGACATGCATGTTATAAACATACACGAGCACACATGCCTTGTATGAACAGCAGGTATCATTGCATTTCTCTACAAAGTATACAGCTTTATTGATGACTCTTACAGAGTGCACACAGAGATCACAAGTCTGTGATCCAACATTACATCAAACATGCGGAAGCAAAGTAGGTCTGAGTACAGACAAGTTTAACAAATGGCTTAGAGAAGCCTTATCTATAAACAAGCCCTTCCACGAGGGGACAGTCGTCTGCCTCGGACTACACTAGCTTGGTCTTCAGTCGTCGAGCTCGATGAAGAAGCAACCTTCGGGGTCAGTGGGTTCATCTAAAACATAGAATAAGCAAACGTGAGTACAAAGTCGTACTCAACAAGACTTACATAGGAGCTATACTACTCATGCACATGTAACAAGGTAAAGGGAGGTGGGGTTCAAATGCAGAAGTGCCAGCTTTGACTTGGCTAGTCCTGAACTACGAGTACCAGACTTGAGGTAAGAAGCGTACACGAGTCCACTACATTCTCCAACCAATTACACCACTATGGTGCCCTCCTCGACTTCCCCACGAGAAGGCACGCCATAGCACTCACGCTTATCTTGGTAAGTTTTATAAGTATCCAGTTCAAGTTGTCTAATAATCAAGCTAAGCTTTCCAAGCAGTCCTTAACCGCGGACGCGGCTATTCGAATAGTTTTGTTAACCCTGCAGGGGTGTACCGCTACACACACGTGTCATCAGTTACCGCCTTTTGCGTGTCACCGTTCAAGAGGTGACAGCGAGGATGCCACCACAACACTTCGCCCATAGCTCTGTTCTAGTCCAGAGAGTCGCCTATCTGAGGGGGATCCGTATGGAAGTCCGGCCGAGGTTCCAGTACAGCCTCAAACGATGTGTGCAGGGTCCCAAGCCGGTCTTGAAAATCCATTCATCCACTTCGCAGACCGTGCCACAGCCCTACCAGAACTCCGAACTATTGCGACTTCTGGGTTTCGAACGGGGTGAGGTACTAGGATGAGAGGGGTCAGTGAGCCCAATGTGTGGTTGTACTCTTCTTCTTGGATCACCACTCAAGAACTCGGACTTAAGGCGGTGTTCAACGAGACAACCCATTGTGTACTCCTACACAGCCTCTCATCGTTCACCTTGTATTAGGGTAGATTCACCAACACAGTTTCACTTTCATCAACACCATGTTCACTATCATCCCGACTCACATCAAAAGCAACCTCATTGTACTACTAACCATGCAATAAGCAGTAACAGTTGCCGGGGTCACATGATATCAAACAACTCCTATGTCAGCTAGGATTGTGGTTTGCTTACTACTATGACAAGATGATAGGTCATGCATCGGATATGGGTTCAACTATGCGGTAGAATCGATACAAGGTGATCTCCTAAACATGCATAAGCGAGACTGAGAGGGAATTAGGATTTTATAGACATGATCAATGGGGGGGTTGCTTGCCTTGCTGACGAGGTTCAGTCACGGGGTCTTCAACGAAGGGGGTGATCTCGGGTTCTGGCTCCACTTCTATCCGAGCAAACAATACAAACAAAGTGATCAACATAAGGTACAATGCACAAGCACATGATCAATTGTATATGGTGATGTTCTTGGTACTGATGTGTTGAGTATTCCATTTAAAAGGAGTATATTGCATTTGAAATGCAAATTCAAACTCCATTTGATTTATCGATGAATTTCAAATGCATTTGAATGCATGGAAGTTCATTTGAAATGGTTGATCATGAAGTGATGTTGTATATGTGAGGCAATGTCTCTGATGTGTGGATGAAACCATTCACAAGAAGTGTGTTGCAAAGTCATTTGCAAATTCACTCCAAATTTGAATTCAAAAGAATGCCATATGCATGTTTGCTACTGTTCACCCATTTTAAAATGGTCAAACATAGAAACAAGTTTCATATTCAGAATCCTTGTATTTTTCTGATAATTTTAGACATATTATTTGTCAAATTTGGAGTTAAAATGAATTAATTATGAATTTCCAAAGATTTGGCTATTTTTTGGAATTTCTTTAATTCTTTTGAAAATTCTGGAAAAAGGTTTATTGCATCATGCTGATGCAATGCTGGCGTCACCAGGGGGGCTGACATGTGGGGCCCTGCTGTCAGTCACAGTGGGGTTAACCCCGTTTAATTAATTTAAACTGAGGGGGATTAAGGGGCTGGGGCCCACCTGTCAGTGTCACCAGGGGTGTTTAAGCGCGGGGTTAAGGCCTAACAGGCCGGCGGCTAGCCGCCGGCGTCCTGTGCGCGGCGGCTCTGCTCGGATCCATTGCTCCCGTGCATCATTCGATGCGCTGAGACCACGGGAACGTAGCCCGTGCTCTCGCGCGTCGTCTGGTGCACGCAGGCGGCCTCGGGGGTGACCAGGACGACGGCGTCTTCAAAGGTGGCGGCGGCCGGAGCCACGGGCTCGACGGAGAGGGGGATGTGAGGGGAGAGCTTGGCCTTGCGCTAGTGCTATGTGACCCTGGGAGCACTAGGAATGCAACGGACGTCACGGACTAGACGGAGGAGCACTGGAGCCTCCTCGACGTCGTTCATGGCGGCGGTGCTCCTCGGCTTTCATGGCGAACGGCGACAGAGAGCGGGAGGGAGACCACGGAGTATCTCGAGCGAATTGGGAGCTCACTGTGAACTCAATGGAGACGGTGGCGCGGTCGGAGGGGCTTCACAGTGGCCGAAATTGAAGAAGACGCGCGGCGTCTCCGGTGGGACGATGGCGACGTTTGCGACTGCTTCGGTTCAAATTAGGGCGCCAGCTTCTCCAGATCACCGAAGACAACGACGCTGCGCACGAGGGACATGGTGGCTGGCCTTCTCGTCGACGTCGGCCGCGGCTTCTCACGGCGATGAACCCCGGCAGCGCTCGGATGAAATGGGGGAAACGCGTAGAGCGCGAGAGAGGCAGCGGTGAGAGAGGGAGAGTGACCAGGGAGGTGCAGGGCGTCTCCGTGGCGCGTCTAGAGGCTCGAGGATGTCCACGGCGAGCAGGGGAAGAAGACGCCAAGACTGGAGGTGGGCTTGGGCCGGTTGGGGGATGAGTTGGGCCAGAAGTGAGGTAAGCCTTTTTCCCTTTTCTTTTCTGTTTTCTTTTCTGTAATATGTTGGCCATGCTAAAATAAATAGCTAGGCATTTTTTTAAATGCTGAAACTTTTTATATGGCCTCATATTATAATAGACTAGCCACTTATAAAGTTTGGCACTTTTTAAAATTCAAATTATTTGAACTTTAATTCAAATAGGTTTTTTTGATTAATTCCAAGGTCCTGTTTGAATATTTGAAAAATCCATGACCATGGGGTTGGTCCTACATCACTTGATATGTGATCACACTCATTTATAAGACTTTTCAAAAATCAAACATGAATTTTTGGAGCAATTTTTTTATCTGGCCATTTGAATTAATTCATCTGGGGTGTGTTCCTTCTCCCATTTCGATTTCTTTTGAAATTTTTAACATGATGCAAAGTGACTTGTTTGTCCTAGCACATACCTAACTTGGGGTTGTGACAATCCTCTTCCTAGATGAGAGTAAAGTTCAAGAGACTAACACTCCGATGATGGCCGGAGGCATCGATGGCGGCGCCTACGGGCGTCGTTTCCCTTGTTGGAGGCGTCGATGTAGCAGTCTTAACCCCCACCCCGGTATACTCCTGGGGAAACCCTAGATCCGACCTGATCGGGCGATGGCGGTGCTCTAGCCTTGTTTGGCGCCGAATTCCCTCTTGAGGGCATCGTTTTGGAGTTTGACCCGGTCAGAGGGATCGTGGCTAGTGGAGCTCGACGACGGTACTTCACTGGCGCTCGTGTGACCGACGATGCTCTTCTCTTCGGTGGTGGGCTGCTGGATCACCTTCACATGCAAGGAGCGGCGGGCATGCTATGTCTATCAGCATCGTGCTATCAGAGTGGCATATGCTCGCTCCCCTTCGGACATATCGTTCCTTTCCGTTGTTGTGATATTGGTAGATATTCATGTGGCAGCCCAGTGTTGGGTGGCCAATCTGGTGTCTTGTATGTATCATGCTCCTTAGTTTTATGCGGTAGGTGTGGCTTGCCGTTGTTCGGGTTTTCGCCCGGTTTCCCCTAATAAACCGAGCAGCTCGGGCCCTCGTGCCATCTTCTTCTATAAAGGCAAACGCAGCTCTCCTGCGGTTTCGTAAAAAAATCAAAGCATGCAATTCAATTCAAGTCCTAACAAGCAAGAGTCTATACTAGCATTGACACAAGCAACAAAAGAACAAAAGGTGCAAGAGCTCTCGCTGTCCGTGACTCGAATGTCTCCAGATGGTGTTTGCGTGCAAGCAGGGGACCGGGAAAAGAGAGAAAAAAGGTTGTTGAGAACAACTATCTACTAAAGTTTCACACTTAGTCTTCTTTGGATTCTTATCTTGACTCGTCCCCAGACCACTAGCAAGGTACAAGTCAAATTGATCCACTCCCTTTCGATATTTTGAGCACTCATGCAATGGATGAGTGTGAGCAAGAAAGTTGACACCTAAAAGGCGAAACAGAAAGAAGGTGGAGGAGGAAGACAAAAAAAGGTGTGAAAGGCTCACATCAATGAGGACAATCATAGGCGAGAGAAGGCCATATCATAGATATGATGTGAGGAGTAGGGATTGCCATGCAACGGATGCACATGTGAGCTAAAAGCTCTCCAAGGGAACTAGTGGGGGTGCATCTAACTTGCTTACTCAGGAAGACCTAGAGCGCGTTTGGGGAGGCTCATCATTGGAATATACAAGCCAAGTTTTATAGTGTGAAGGTCCCCACATAGATATATGCATGATGATGATCTCTATGGAGTACAAGGGATAGAGGATGAAGTACTAGTGTGGATCTCTCAAAAGGAATAGTAGTGTGCCCCCTTCTCTCTTTTTATTTTTCTTTTTCTCTTTTTCTATTTTTTTTGGTGGCCTCAATGGCTCTTTCTATTTAACTCTCATTTGTCCTCTTTGGGATCTTTTCCTCACTTTAGGATCAACACTCTATATTTTACAAGAATATAGGAGATCTTTCACACTTTACAAAGGTACTCACATAAAGAAGATATAACTATCATGATGCAAATGTATGCTTCTGCCAGGATAGCAGAATATGCAATGATACTAGCGCGTCATGTAGCAATGATTAGGGCAAGGCCCAACTAGCATGCGGCTTATCGATCAAGCAAGTAGCATGTATGACATGAAGATCAAGTCATGAGAAGGTGGATGTTGCATGGCAATGTATCTCGGAAAGGATATGGAAATGCCTTGTAGGTAGGTATGGTGGCTGTTTTGAGGAAAGATATAAGGAGGCTTATGATGACAGAGCGTATCGTGCCAAGGGTTTGGATGCACCGGCAAAGTATGCGCCAACTCTCAATGTGAGAAAGGGCAATGCACGGTACCAAAGATGCTAGAAAAAGTATAGGTGGGTGGAAGTGTCAACTTTCGAATACTCACATTAGTCCGAAGAACTCATGCACTTATTATCGGTAACTCTCAATCTAATCAGGATTTTCACAAAGAGACAAGTACCCCGAGGAGGAGTGTATGGGGGTTTGGTTATCCTTGCGCATCCTCGACTCATGGAACGTGAGTGTTCTCTAATATTCGAACCCTCCAGAGGTTAGTGATCCATCTAGTAGCTAGAGTTCTCAACAGGGTTTTTTTGGTTTTCGAAAATCACACGGATTGCCCAAAATACGACATCTATCACTAATAGGCTCGAGCTCTTGACACCAAAAGTTCAAACATTACTCTAGTCAATACCTCAAAACTATTGCAAGTTACTACTACAAAGAGAACACCAACTTCAACTACCTACTTTCTTGTCAAGACACAAAATCAGTGCAACAGGCAAATTCTCTAACAAGATAAAACATGCAACCTATAGAAAGTTCAACCTAAAACAAAAGAAAAGCTCTAAAAAAATAAAGCACTACAACTAAACAGAGCAGCAGCTAAGAAAAGAAAAAGAACAACTCACAGCTAAAAGAATAAGCATGCAAATCCTATGAGGAGTTCTAGTTCAAGCGGAGCGTGTATCTCTCCCACACAAAAGAGTAAGCTGGGGTCTAACTTGTTACTACAGAAAATAAAGCAAAAACAAACCTAGAAAAGTAAAGAGCGAGACGCTCCAAGCATAGCACATAACGCATGAAGTGATAAAAATATAGTGCAACGAGGAACGAACTGATAATTGTTGATGAAGAAGGGGATGCACGGGGGCATCTCCAAGCTTAGACGCTTGAGTCTCTTTGAATATTTATTGGGGGTGCACATGGGAATCCCCAAGCTTGAGCGTTTGACATTTCAAGATCTTCTTTCATCATCTTCCATCGTGCACTTGAAAACTCCCTTCATACATAACTCATTGTAGACTGATTAGAGAGGTTAGTACCCACTAAAATAATTTTTTCTCTACTGGAAATAAATATAACCTTGAAGGCTACTGGTTCTCAAGATTGCCACAAACTTTTTGCAAAGAAAAAGCAAGCTTAAGGTTTGCAAAACGAAGAAATGGAAAAAACAGGATAGAATCTGTGAAAAACAGACCAGCAGGTAGAAACGAATTTTTGAAGGATACTTCTGCAACTCAAATCAAAAAACTCAGAACATACGCAAGTTTCGTAATTGTATAGACTATAGAGCATGCTGTGTGAAAAATTCACCTCAAAAAGATGAACTTGGATTTTCCTCTGATTTTTCTAGTCACGAGGTCAGAATCTGTTTTCTGGACAACATGTCACAACTTTCACTTCCCTTGTCGTATGAGGCTATAAAAGGCACAAATCTTGAAAAGTAAAGATACAATGATGTTGCTACAGTAGTAACAATCATCAAGACCACTAAGAACAGAAGAAAAGCAAAAAGAAAAACCTAAATTCGTTGCGGGTTGCCTCCCGAAAGCGCTTCTTTAAAGCCATTAGCTAGGCTTAAAGATTATAAAAGATGCCCTCACATGAGAATAAGAGTTGAAGCAAAGGAGAGCATCAAGAAGCAAATGTGAAACACTTTTAAGCCTAACCCACTTCCTATGCCTTGGAAACTTGTAAGAAAATAAATCGCGAAAGAACAAAGTAACAAGCATAGGAAGGTGGAACAAGAACAACTTGAAAACTTTCAACATGAAGAGAGGTGTTTTTGTAACATGGAAGTTTCTACAATCAAACGTTCCTCTCTCAAAATAATTTTCAGTAGCATCATGAACAACATCAAGAATATAACTATCACATAAATCATGTTGTTCGTAACCTATAATCACACGTGTATAGTTTTCAACACGGTCTTTAGGATGATAAGATAAATGCAACTCATCACATTGAGCCTTGATAAGAGCACAATTCTCCGGAATATGAGTTGGAGATTTCAAAAGGATAATAGGACAATCAAGTGTGGTTGACATAAAAGTTTCTCCCGCGGCCGAATCTAACAGGTTCCGCGAGGTAAAGTTCAATCCTGCATAAAAAGTCTGGATAACCATCCAGGTAGTCAGTCCATGTGTGGGGCAGTTCTTGACAAGAGATTTCATGTGTTCCCAAGCTTGGGAAACTTGTTCATTATCCAATTGCCTGAAATTCATAATGTTACTCCTCAATTGGATAATCTTAGCAGGTGGGTACTACTTCCCAATAAAAGCATCTTTGCACTTATCCCAAGAATCTATGCTATTCCTAGGCAAAGATTGAAACCAGATTTTAGCTCCGTCCCTCAAAGAGAAAGGAAAAAGCTTGAGCTTAACAACATTACCTTCTACTTATTTATACTTTTGCATATCACATAATTCAACAAAATTATTCAAATGTAAAGCAGCATCATCTCCAGCACCAGAGAATTGATCTTCAGTGCTGAGGCTGGTAGGTGGCTCTTTGCTTTAAACCTTTGACACCCGTTGCAATGCTTGACCAGATCTTCTGCCGCTGCTTTCGCAGTCGGCCAATAGAAACCATGGCAAAAAGCCTTGGCAACTATTGCTATTGCTGATGCATGATGACCGCATTCACCTTGGTGGATGTCTCGGAGCAGCTCCAGCCCCTTGTCCTCTTCCACACACCGCTGAAGAACTCCTGTTGTACTTCGGTGCACCAGTTCATTGTTGATGATGGTGTATGCTCCAAATCGGCGCTGGATTTGCCGAGTTTCTACTTCATCTTCTGGGAGTATGCCGTCTACCAGTAAATCTCTGAATGGTTCGACCCATGACGGCGCCGCCACAATCACCATTACAGTAACTGTTTCTGGCTTTGGTTGTGCGTCTTCCGCTACTGGCAGCTCGGAGGAGGAACAGTCGAATGCATCTGGCATGGTTTCCTCAGTCCCCGAACTGACGACAGCAGCTCCTGGTTCACAATCGGCAGCCCCTGGTGCTGCCGAATGCTCCTTTCCTTTTTGCTTTTTTGCCTCTAGTTCTGCCATCTTCAGGTCGGCCGGAATAAAGATTGACTCTGATTCTGGGGAAGGCTTGATGGATGGCTTGTGGATATTTTCTAGCGATATTCTTGGAGGAACTTCCTTTCTGGTGGATCCCAACTTAGACAGTACGTCTGCTGCTTCATTTTCAGCTCTGGGAATGTGATGGAATTCACACCCCTCAAAGAATCCAGATAACTGCTGCACGAGGAATCTGTACCGCGCCATGTTTTCATCCTTCGTTTCCCAAGTGTCAGTGCATTGCTGCACCACCAGATCGGAATCACCATAACATAGAATTCGCCGAATGCCGATCTCCTTGGCCACTCGGACGCCGTGCACCAAAGGTTCGTATTCGGCCACATTATTTGACGCTGCAAAGTGAATCTGCAGTACATATTCAAGCTTGTCACCTTTTGGGAAAGTGAGAACAACACCAGCCCCTAGTCCGGTTATCATCTTGCAGCCATCGAAGTGCATTTGCCAGAACTGAGAGTCCTGACAGGGGGGTATATATTGAGTTTCTGCCCAATCTACCAAAAAATCCGCCAGAACCTGAGACTTGACCGCCGTCCGAGGCTCATACTTGATCCCATGTGTTGCGATTTCTATGGCCCATTTTGCCACCCGACCGGATGCCTCCCAACTGCCAATGATTTCTGCCAATGGAGCCGAACTGACCACCGTGATCGAATGCGCCTGGAAATAAGGCTTCAACTTTTTTGCTGCCATGTACACACCATAGCACATCTTCTGATAGTGGGGATAGTTTTGCTTGGAGGTGGAGAGCACTTCACTGACATAATACACTGGCCTCTGGACCGGTTGTGCCTTGTCCTTTTCAGGACGCTCGACCACCATGACACTAACCACCCGATTGGTTGCTGCAATGTACAACATCATTGGCTCTTTTTCCTTCGGAGCTGCCAACACTGGAGCAGTGGACATCATACGCTTGAGCTGCTTGAATGCCTCGTCCGCCTGCGGCGTCCAGCTGAACTTGTCCGTTTTCTTCATTAATTGGTATAGTGGGATTGCCTTCTCTCCCAGCCGACTGAGAAATCGACTGAGCGATGCCAAGCATCTGGTGAACTTCTGCACATCTTTAAGGTTCCTGGGTTTGCCCATCCGCTCAATAGCTGCAATCTTCTCAGGGTTGCACTCTATCCCTCTTTCGAACACCAGGAAACCAAGCAACTTGTCGGCTGGAACGCCGAACACGCACTTATCTGGGTTGAGCTTGATCTGGTATGCTCGTAAATTTGCGAATGTTTCCTTGAGATCATCCAACAAGGTTGATCCCAACACTGATTTGACCACGAGGTCGTCTACATATACATGTATGTTCCGACCTAACTGAGCCCGAACACACCGCTGCATAGTACGCTGATAAGTCGCGCCGCCATTTTTCAGGCCGAATGGCATGGTGATGTAACAATAAGCCCTAAAAGGGGTAATAAAAGCTGTTTTAATTTGCTCGTTTACAACAAGCTGAATCTGATGATAGCCTGCCGTGGCATCTAGAAAGCATAGGAGATGACAGCCAGCCGAAGAATACATCACTTTATCAATACGGGGCAACGCAAAAGGATCCTTGGGGCAGGCCTTATTCAGGCAAGTGTAATCTATACACATGCGCCAAGTTCCATTCTTCTTCGGAACCAGAACTGGATTAGCTAGCCAGTCTGGGTAGAACACTTCCTTGATAAATCCTACTGCGAGCAACTTGGCTATCTCATCGCCGATTGCTCCTCTCTTCTCTTCTGAAAAACGCCGAAGTGGCTGCTTGATCGGCTTGGATCCATGTCGGATATGAAGCTTGTGCTCGGCAAGTTCCCTCGGTACACCAGGCATGTCATGTGGGGACCATGCAAAGATGTCATGGTTCTCACGGAGGAACTCGACGAGCTCGCCTTCCTACTTGCTGTTGAGTCCGGCCCCAACAATGACGCACTTTCTCGGGTCGGATGGGTCCAGGGCGATCTTCTTGCTGTCCTTTGCCGCTTGAAATATGGTCTCATCATCCGGCCTCTTGTCCTTCGTGCTCGGCATGGGGTCCTTCATCTGGGCTTGGACTGCTGCCACTACCTTGTCCAGCTGGCGCCGTTCTGCATCTATGACCAGAGCATTAGCTAGCTTGGAACGAGCGGATGAACACTCCAGTGACTTCTTGTAGTCACCACACACAGTGATTGGACCATTCGGCCCTGGGAGCTTCATCTTCAAATATGGTTGCATGATGTTGAACATGAACTTGGCGATTGCAGGCGACCCGAGCAGAACATGGTATGGGCTGCTCAGATCGGCCACCTCGAACAAGATCGGCTCTCGGCGGAAATTATCTTCCGACCCGAATACTACCTCGAGCCGAATGCGGCCTAACGGGGTACATGACAGGCCGGGCACTATCCCATGGAACGTAGTTCTGCTGGGCTCTAACTCGCTCTCGCTGATGCCGAGCTTGATCATTGTGTCTCTATACAGAATGTTGATGGCACTGCCTCCATCAATAAGCGTCCTGGTGAACTTGCATGAATACAATGATGCCGCCAAGATTACGTCCACCACGAGCATATAACTGCCCGGGTTGGGCATTACGCTCGGGTGGTCTTTTGGGCCCCATGTTATTGCACTGTCCGACCAGTTCAGCCTCTGAGGAATTGCTGGCATGGTGGCATTGACTGCCTGCCCACGGGCTCTCCGACTGCCCTTGTCATCTGACTCGCTGGTGAAGATCATATATGATGCATCATGACGTGGGAACTGCTGCCGAGCATTTGCTGGGGGTGGGCCTGGGGGTGGTGGTGGCGGTGGGGGTGGATTTCCTGCCCCTCCCTTTGCCAGACGCTCGACCCAAATGCACTGCCGAGTGGTGTGCGATGCGGGCTTGCCTACTCCACTGTGCATCTTGCACGGCTAGTTCATCATATCCTCGAACGTGTACGGGGGCCTGGGTTGACCTGGCGGTCTCTCTGCAGGCTTCATCTTCCGACTGCCTCCCGCAGCCCCTTGTTCCTCTTGGTGTTGCACTGTTGCTACCTGTCGATTGCCATATTGGGCATCCGGCTGCTCATCCTTCCTCTTGTTGAAACCAGTGTTGTTGTTGTTGTTGTTGAAATTGGGGGTGTTGCTGTTGTTGTTGTTGTTGTTGTTGTTGTTGTTGTTGTTGTTGTTGTTGTTGTTGTTGTTGTTGTTGTTGTTGAAATTGTTGTTCCTCTGGATCTCGCGCCTCTCACGCCGGTTGGGACCATTTTCTTCTGCCGATTGCTGCTGCTGTCCGGATGTCTGCCCTTGGATGAAACCGCTGGGACTTAACGTGATCGGGCGCATTGCAGAGTCAGATGCGGCGAATGAATTGGCTATCCTCATCAGATCGGCCAAATATGTTATTTCCTTGCGCAGGAGCTTGTGCTTCAACAAAGACCCGTCCAAGCAGCCGTCAGTGAAGTACTGGATGGCTTGGATTTCATGAACTCCCTCGCAAGTGTTCCTGAGATTGATCCACCGCTGAAGGTAATCGCGCAGGGGCTCGTCCTTTCCTTGTACACAGAGAGCCAGGTGCCGTGGCAAAACTGGGCGCTCATAAGTACCCGTGAAATTACGGACCAATGCATCCTCAAAATCCTTCCAACAATTGACATTGTTGCTGGGCAAACTATTCAACCAGGACCGAGCTGAACCTTGGAGCATGAGCGGAGCATAGCGTACGGCTACACGCCGACCACCTCCTGCGATACCAACAGCTGTCATATAATCGACCAGCCAATCTTCTGGCTTGACTGATCCATTATACTTGGGGGTGTCCCTGGGCAATGTGAAACCTTTGGGGAACTGCTCTTGCCGAATGCGGGGGCCGAAACATGCTGGACCCGCCGGCGCATCATCTTCCGGTTGCTTATCCTGCTGCAACTGCTCGATTCGGTGTCTTGCGTCGTTGTCTGCGATTGCTCGGGGACCTAACTGTTGACTGATTGCTGGCCGGACTGATGCCGCCGGTTGCTCATTACGCCTGATGTTAACTGCTGGCTCGTCCCTCCGACTGCCTCCTGCAGCCCCTTGATTCTTCCGACTGCGGTGCAAACTGCCATGTGGTGAAGATGCTTGCCTTTGCTGCCACTGCAGCGCATTCGGCTGATTCGCACCCGCAGTTGCCCGAAGCGATTTTGATGCTGCTGGTGCTTGCTGCTCGGTGGCCGCCCTTTGCAGCTGATTTGATGTGGTTATGAGGTCGCGCATTCGGCGCGTCCTCTCCCGCAGCTCTTCTCCTTCCAGATGCTCCAGCTCGGTGGCGATCTGCTGGGCAGCTCTCATGTTCTTCATAGGAGAACTGTATGAAATCTGTGGTGCCACAATGATGGACGCCACAGGCTGCTGGGCTCCTCCCAGTTCTCTGCCGACCTCTCGGCCTGCTGCCCGAAGCTCCTCGATGACTGGGGGTGGGATAACACGCTGCCGAATGCCATGTGCTGCATTGTACTCCCGAACTGATGCCTCCATTCGGCGCTTTTCAGCGTCGATCCGATCTGATTGCTCCTTCAACGCCTGACTCACCTTCTCCAGCTCGGCGTGAGCCATAGCTGGATCGGCATGAATATCCACGGGAGTGCTGAGCACGTCCGGTGGGTTGCTTGGGCCTCCCGCTGCTGCAGTTGCTGCCCTCGCGGCTCGGGAAGCTGAAGTGGAACTGTGGCGACTTGAAGCCCCTGCCATCATGACCTCCGCACGGATGTGCGCATTCGTGCCTTCTGCTCCCATGGCATCCAACCCTCCTGGCAGCGGATCCGTGAGCTCAGAAAACACCCGAACCTCCCTGGGAAACACGTCAGGGAGTGCTGCGACGAAGATGCGATGTCCGCCGAAAGGAATGATGAAGCCGCGCGGTAGAGGCATTCCAACCCCAAACCGCGAGGCGTTGTCGATGACGAAATCCCATGCTTCGCTCCTCATCACCAGGCCAGAGGCGAAGCGCACGCACGATGCAGATGATGGTCCCGTCCGGATCATAACTCCAGTCGACGCCTCGGCCTGCCCCAAAGTGGGCGCCAACTGTCGTCGATGAGTAACGGCAGATGCCATGGGGATGGCTAAAGAGGGGGACAGACCGAGGTTAGTATCACTGGTACCGGAAACGAGAATGGGAACACACGGTGAGACACCACGATGTACCCAGGTTCGGGGATCTCCGTAGAGATAACACCCCTAGTCCCGCCGAGCTAGCTATATGCAATAACTCTGGCTACAATGAATGCTCCTTGAGCTGTTTGAGAGGAAGAAGAAGAGGGCCTTAGGTATCTACTCTCTCCTTGCTCTCTCTGGTGGGTGAGAGTGCAATAAGTACTCTGCCGTCCTCCCTCACGCAGGAGGGGTACCCGGGGCTCTTATAGGCCGAGCCCAGGGTACAAAGATAAATACACAAGAGTAAGGGCCCAGCTGTCTGTCTCAGATCGGCTAGGGACCTAGCATTCTGCTTCTCCGGATGACCCGGTGTAGACTTGCGGCTCGCCATGCCGCTATCCCGTAGACCTCGGCTATTAACAGTAAGGCTAGGTACTTAGGCATGTCGGCCTGTCCGCGTGATCGGCGCTGGAGGAGACCGCACGCCTCTGACAGCCCCGATCTTCAGGGATTGCGCATTGAATGCTCTTGTACCAGGTGTCCGATCTGGACCTCTGATCGGACGCTGCTCTTCTTACTTCGGCCGGATGCTCCTAGATGAGGCCGATTGCGCCCTCTCCGGGGCAATCGGCCCTCACTTGGAGCAGTTCGGCCCACTTCTTGGTTTCTCTTGTTTAGCTCGGCCTTGAGTAGATCAGTGACCTTCAGCTCGGTGATCTATGTTTTGATGAACTGTTTCCCCTGGGTGATCCTACCCGGGGGTCATTCCCCCGACAGTAGCCCCTGAAGCTGCGGAGGTCCCGCCGAACTCAGAGATGGCGAGGCCTGCACAGGTTCCTTAAAAATTCTTTCCTTGTGTCTGACCGATTGCTCCAATAGGCCGGTTGCTTGCTACCTGCCGATTGCTCTTGATCTTCCGATTGCTTCTTTTCTTCCGATTGCTCTTGCTCTTCTGATTGCTCTTGATCTTCCGATTGCTCTTGATCTTCGTATCAACTGCTCTCAATAAGCCGATTGCACTTAATTTGCCGATTGGTCTTGACTTCCTCGACCGATCCGCCCAACGGTTGGTTTGACTGGAATGTTGACCGAACTCGCCGCTTCGAATTCGCCGAAAAATACGGGACGTTGTGCCATGACTTGACATGCCATAACCGCTGCCTCGACCCACGCGCACGTCCCGTCCCATCCGCCGGATCTTCTGTGCTCCGAACTGACGCTGTTCTGTGGATACACGCGGCCACACCGCCTGTCAGATCGGCACAGCCGACCCCACTACCTCTTTACCGCGTCTTTAAATACCCAACGGGGTGAGAGATGCGTCTCGCACCCCTCACTCCATCTCCTTCCTCGAGCTTTTCTCCGTTGCTTCCGCTGCCACGCCGCTCGCCCCGCCGTGCTGTTGCCACTTTCTTCGACGCCCACAGCCGCCGCGCCTCACCGCCCTTGCCACCGCTCCTCCTCCACCACCATAGGTGGGCTTGGATCCAGGTTTCCTCCGCCTCCGCTGTCGTCGTCTCCACCGCCGCCACCTTCTTCCTCGTCTTCGCATCACTCCTCCTCGCCCACCACGGAGTCCGAAGCCTCCATGGGGGACGACGACGCCGCCGGCTCCCAGAGGGGAGCTTGGAAGGGTTCCAGCGTGACGGAGATGCAAGTCGCGCTCCTCCGCCGGTCTCGCAAGATCCCGGCGGACCTCGATTTCCACATTCCCGGCGACGAGATCGTGCCAGCGCCCCCGGATGGCGAACACGTTGTCTTCCTTGCGCACTTCGAGCGCGGGTTTGGGCTTCTGGTGAGCCAATTTTTTCACGATTTCCTTGCCTTCTACCGGATGCAGCCGCATCATCTTGGAGCCAATGCTATCATGCTGCTCTCCACTTTCGTATCCTTGTGCGAAGGCTATCTCGGCGTCCGGCCCACCATTGGGCTCTGGTGCCGGATCTTTCACTTCCGCAGCTTCCAAGTGGGCACTGGTGTGCACACTATCAACTCCAAGACCAAGAAAAGAGAGGAAGTCAAGGTGATGGCCGAATGCGGCGGCGCCACCATCTACCTCCGCCAGGTCGGCCTCTATCCTCATCCCCAACTGCCTCAGTCCATCAAGAACTGGCAGACAGGGTTCTTTTACGTTTCCTCGCCGCAGAATCGGGACTTGCTGAATCTGCCCGAATTCTCTCTGCCCCCACCGACTGCGAAGTATCATTGGGCTGAGAAATCGGGGGACGGGGACACTGATCTGGATCGCCAGATGGCGTATACCCAGAAGCTGATGGAACAAGGGCTGCAGCCCGCCGATCTGGTGGCGACCTGGATCTGCCGCCGAGTGCTCCCACTACAACGCCGCTGCCACCGGATCTGCGATATGCACCTGCGCCTCGACCCCACTCGGATTTCCACATTCCAAATAGACGAGAAGGAGTTCTTCCACTGAATCAACAGCATTACCAATCTTAAGGTTACCGAACCTTTCGAGTTCGGACTGAAGCCGTTCAGCCGATCTCGGCCTTGCCCCGAGGTATGCTACAATTATGATTCTTTGCTCTAGCTTTTCCCTTTCCTCCCTATTAATTCTGATCGGATCCTTTTCCTCAGGAATTACTGGCCTCTAGGCTCATGCAGGACGGACAGTCCGCTTCGGGCTACCACCCTGACCGAGCTGAAGAAGACGCCCAGGACTTGGAGCTTGACGAAGAGACCGAATCCGAGACCGAGGCCCGAACTGCTTCCCTTGGACTCGGCTTCAAGAAGCCGGGTGAGTCTGATTCCTCCGTCAAACTCTTCATGGCCGAATGGAGCAGTGATTCTGATCCTCTTGGTGACCTCGGCGCAGAATCTAAACCTGCCGAACAGACACTGCCCAAAGCGAAACGCCCCCGACCTGATGACGCCGGCCCTTCCAAGATTGCCAAGAAGAAAGGGAAAACAGGCCCGCGCCGAACTGCCCCTGAAGTTAGTGGCCCTGTGCTTTCTCCTACACCCCTGAACATCGCTCGCCCTGGCTTTTCCATGGCCAAATTTGCTGCTCAACTTCCTCGAGCTCCCGGGTACATATCTTCACCTCTTGTTTTTCTTGACTTTTCCTGAGCTGCCTTGCTCACTTGTGCTCTTTTATCGCAGGGCTGCCCGATCTTTGGACCCTACCGGACCTGGGGGTGCGCCGATTGCTCCCCCTGCCCCTTCTGTTGCTCCTGCCCGCACGACCCCGGCAACCTCGGCCACCTCCAATGTGTCCGTGCCTGCACGCAAGAAAGGTGTCGCGGACACCCACAAAGCCGAGCGGGCCAAGAAGAAAACCGCTGCTGCCGCGGCTCATACGCGACCGATTGCTCCTCCACCGACCTCTGCTGCTCTTCCAACTGCTGGCACGCAGTCGGCCTCTCCTATTTCGACCATTGCCGCTGCTTCTCCAATTCTGCTGGACCATTCTGGCATCGCACATGTCGATGTGCCGATGCCAGATCGGCCTAGCGCTGATCCTCCTCAGCCTGAAGCTTCTCCAGCCCAGGCCACTGCTGCTGATCCCTCCCCCGATGCTGGCTCGGGGAGCGCCGTTGCCATCTCCACTGATCCCACTGCTGTTCCACCTACTGCTCCACCTGCCACTCATGTTGCTGCTGGACCCAGTGCTTCTACAGCACCGTCCTACGGTGCTCTTGTTCGCCAACCGCCATCCGGCCGCCAGCTTGTACTAGCCGACCGGTTCCGCGAGGCGTATCTTGGCACCTCCGACGTTTCGCCTGTCCGACCTCTTGCCGAGTCGGCCACTCCTCCGCCTCGTGGCTCCGAAGACCAACTTCCGTCCCAGCTTCTGGACCGGCTGGGTGGTCTTGCCACCGACATCCGACGCTTCGTCGATGCCTCGCTGGGACAAATTCTTGCATCCAACCACTCTGTTACTGTAAGCTTTCTTTTCGGTGGGGGCGCGCCTAGCGCACCCACTGGGTGTAGTCCCCGAGATTCGGGTCAATTGCTTGCAATCTGCTCGGATCTTCATTTCTCTTTGTTACTTTACGCTCTTGCTTTAACTTTGATCGGCCCATTTTTCAGGCTATCTGTGACAGACGTAAAACTATATTTGAGGAGCTTCTGGCCGCTTATTCAGCGGGTCAGAAGTCCATTGCCGCTCTCAAGAAGAATGTTGATGCCCAAGCTGCCAAGATTCGGGAACTCACAGGTACATTATGCCTGCCCTTTCTTGCTTTCTCCGATCATTATTGTATCCTTACTCCATCGCACACTTGCAGCTGTTGCCACTCATTCCTCCGAGCTGGAGGCTACTCAGAACAGAATCACCGAACTAGAGATCCAGCTCGGTGAGAAGAACAGCCAGCTCGGCCTTGCCGAACAAAACAACCAGCGCCTGGCCGCCGCCGAAACTGAGCTTGGAGCCAAACTTCAACAAGCTGTTGATGGTCTCGCCGCTGCCCGACGCACTCATGAACATGAACTTCAGAGGCTCTCCGATGCCTGAATTGAGGTTGAGGGCCAACTCATGAAGGAAAGGGATGCCGCGGTTAAACGTGCTAAATACATGGATGCCCAGCAAATCATCGAGATCCGGCGCGCCCAAGCCAGTGTTGACCTTTCCCACACCTGCCTTCACCGAGTGGATCTTGCTCTTGCAGGTAGTTCTTGCTTTTGCCACTCCGATCTAACTTTGCCCTGACTGGACTAACTTCCTTCTCCGATTGCTTCTGCCAGATGCCTGGCCTCATTCCAACGCCACTGCCGATGAAGTTGCCGCAGCCCGCCGAGTGCGGGGTGTGGTAGTTGCTGCTGATGCCGGCTGGGACGCCGAAGACTTTGTGGTTGCCCTGGATGCTCGGATTCCTTATGTGAAAGGTGCTCTGTGCACATACAAGACTTGCATCCAGAAGTTGAATGACAAGCTGTTCAAGGGCAAGCAAAAGACCATTGCATTTGACAGGCATGAAGATGTTGCTCGGAGTCTGAAAGCTGTAGGCCGCCAGGTTGACCATATGCTTGATTCTGCCTTCCGGTCTGGGGTGCAGGCTGCCCTCTCTATCGCGACGAGCTGGTATCCAGGACTTGATCTGCAACTGATGACTGCCCTACGGGAGGGCTCGGAAGAATCCATCGGTGAGCTCTGGACTCAGATCTGCCATATTGCCCAGGAGCTTGCCAATGGTATAGATCTCCTGGAGGTCACTCCCTATGTTGATTCTGCTGGCCAGCCGACTGGAGTTGCCTCCTTCAGCGACCTTCTGTATAGCACAAGCGAGGAAAAGGCGCCTCAATCCCGACCTGCTCGTCAGGTCGGCAGCGAGAACTCCCATTCTTCAGATTACGCCGATGATGATGCTGAGGACGAGAGCGAGGGTTCCTCCGACGGGCGCTTGATGAGTGCCGCCCAGGAGCCCCCTCGCGATCAAACCAACACCACCGCCTCTTCTGCTCCCGAAGGTGCCGCCAGTACTATTCCGACCGCTCCCTCTGCGCCAGACGCCTCGGATGCTCCAGATGCCCCAGCTGCTTGAGCTCGGCATGCCGAACTCGTTTCCTGCTTTTGCTTAAAAAACAATTAAATTCCAAGTGCGCCCGTCGAGGGCCACTTTCATGTAATGAACACCATTCAGCCGACTGGCCCTATCTTTGCTTGTGAATCTAGTATTTGCTTAAATGATCATAGCACTCCGCCTTTGCGTTTTTCAACCGATTGCCCTTTTCTTTGCCACTTGTTCTATCTTGGTCAAAAACTCTCACCAACCTTATAGCCGACCTGCGGTCTGTGGTTGGATCGGAGAATAGGCCTTAAAAGGATTTTTGACAAATACTTCTAGGTTCCCGGTTTTTTCTCGCAAAGGTGAAAATTTCGTGGCTGAGCCGCTTACAACCTGCCGATTGCTTGGCCAGCCAGCCTGGTCGCAATCGGCGAATTGTGAATGGCTTGCTCCGAACTGGATATACCTTGAGTATAAACTCTCTGATCGATCATTCTGTTTGGCCTCATCCCCCCGACATTACATCCGACCTGCGGTCTGCATTCGGTTCGGACCGGCTTTCACAAAACTCTTCACTCGTTTCGCTTTTTCTCCAAGTATACCCTTTTCGTGGCAACCAGCCAGTCCCCGGGTCTGCTTTTGCTGACCCCTGGACTGAAACATGCTAAAACAAATGATTTCATACTCCTGCCGAATGCAATCTCATGGACGCACGGCTATTCTCATTGATAACAATTCCACAAAGGGAGGGGATACAAAAATACCATTCAACTGTAAAACGGACATAACAGCTCGGCGTTCCAAGGACGCTCCGTTTCTTGCCCCGAAGTATCCACGTATCGGGTCGGCTTCCTGAGATCAATGAGGTAATATGCATTGTTTTTGAGTGCTCGACTGATGACGAATGGACCTTCCCAAGGAGAGGATAACTTGTGCTGGCTATCCGATTTTTCGATTCGGCGCAACACCAAGTCACCCTCACGAAAAGCTAGGGGATGGATCTTCTTGTTGTGGTAGTGACGCAGCTTCTGCTGGTATATTGCCGACCTGGACAAAGCCAGGAGGCATGCTTCTTCTCTGAGATCAACGCCGTCCTCACGAGCTTCCTTGGCTTCTGCTTCTGTGTACATGGCATGACGAGGTGAATCGAACTCAATGTCGGAAGGGAGCATTGCTTTGGCGCCATATACAAGGAAGAAAGGGGTGAATCCAGTTGAACGGTTGGGTGTGGTGCGCAAACTCCATAGTACTGCAGGTAGCTCATCAATCCATGCGCCAGGTGCTCTTTCCAGTGGCTCTACCAATCTTGGCTTGATTCCGGACAAAATGAGACCATTCGCCTGCTCTGCTTGATCATTTGACTGTGGGTGAGCCACAGATGCGACGTCCAGCCGGATGCCCTGCTGGGAGGCAAACCGAGCTAGCGCCCCCTTTGCAAAATTTGTTCCATTGTCAGTGATGATGCTATGTGGCACTCCATATCTGACCATGATGTCTGTTATGAACCTGACCGCAGTCGGCCCGTCCAGTTTCCTGATCGGCCTTGCCTCTATCCACTTGGTAAATTTGTCCACTGCTACCAGTAGGTGTGTCATACCGCCTCTTGCTGTTTTAAATGGCCCTACCATATCCAGACCCCAGACTACAAACGGCCATGTGATCGGAATTGTCTTCAGTGCTGAGGCTGGTAGGTGGCTCTTTGCATTAAACCTTTGACACCCGTTGCAATGCTTGACCAGATCTTCTGCCGCTGCTTTCGCAGTCGGCCAATAGAAAGCATGGCGAAAAGCCTTGGTGACAATTGCTATTGCTGATGCATGATGACCGCATTCACCTTGGTGGATATCTCGGAGCATCTCCAGCCCCTTGTCCTCTTCCACACACCGCTGAAGAACTCATGTTGTACTTCGGTGCACCAGTTCATTGTTGATGATGGTGTATGCTCCAAATCGGCGCTGGATTTGCCGAGCTTCTACTTCATCTTCTGGGAGTATGCCGTCTACCAGGAAATCTCTGAATGGTTCTGCCCATGACGGCGCCGCCACAATCACCATTACAGTAACTGTTTCTGGCTCTGCTTGTGCGTCTTCCGCTACTGGCAGCTCGGAGGAGGAAGAGTCGAATGCATCTGGCATGGTTTCCTCAGTCCCCGAACTGACGACAGCAGCCCCTGGTTCACAATCGGCAGCCCCTGGTGCTGGCGAATGCTCCTTTCCTTTTTTCTTTTTTGCCTCTAGTTCTGCCATCTTCAGGTCGGCCGGAATAAAGATTGACTCTGATTCTGCGAAAGGCTTGATGGATGGCTTGTGGATATTTTCTAGCGATATTCTTGGAGGAACTTCCTTTCTGGTGGATCCCAACTTGGACAGTACGTCTGCTGCTTCATTTTCAGCTCTGGGAATGTGATGGAATTCACACCCCTCAAAGAATCCAGATAACTGCTGCACAAGGAATCTGTACCGCGCCATGTTTTCATCCTTCGTTTCCCAAGTGCCAGTGCATTGCTGCACCACCAGATCGGAATCACCATAACATAGAATTCGCCGAATGCTGATCTCCTTGGCCACTCGGACGCCGTGCACCAAAGCTTCGTATTCGGCCACATTATTTGGCGCTGCAAAGTGAATCTGCAGTACATATTCAAGCTTTTCACCTTTTGGGGAAGTGAGAACAACACCAGCCCCTAGTCCGGTCATCATCTTGGAGCCATCGAAGTGCATTTGCCAGAACTGAGAGTCCAGACAGAGGGTATATATTGAGTTTCTGCCCAATCTACCAAAAAATCCGCCAGAACCTGAGACTTGACCGCCGTCCGAGGCTCATACTTGATCCCATGTGTTGCGATTTCTATGGCCCATTTTGCCACCCGACCGGATGTGTCCCGACTGCCAATGATTTCTGCCAATGGAGCCGAACTGACCACCGTGATCGGATGCGCCTGGAAATAAGGCTTCAACTTTTTTGCTGCCATGTACACACCATAGCACATCTTCTGATAGTGGGGATAGTTTTGCTTGGAGGTGGAGAGCACTTCACTGACATAATACACTGGCCTCTGGACCGGTTGTGCCTTGTCCTTTTCAGGACGCTCGACCACCATGACAATACTAACCACCCGATTGGTTACTGCAATGTACAACATCATTGGCTCTTTTTCCTTCGGAGCTGCCAACACTGGAGCAGTGGACATCATACGCTTGAGCTACTTGAATGCCTCGTCCGCCTGCGGCGTCCAGCTGAACTTGTCCGTTTTCTTCATTAATTGGTATAGTGGGATTGCCTTCTCTCCCAGCCGACTGAGAAATCGACTGAGCGATGCCAAGCATCCGGTGAACTTCTGCACATCTTTAAGGTTCCTGGGTTTTCCCATCCGCTCAATTGCTGCAATCTTCTCAGGGTTGCACTCTATCCCTCTTCCGGACACCAGGAAACCAAGCAACTTGTCGGCTGGAACGCCGAACACGCACTTTTCTGGGTTGAGCTTGATATGGTATGCTCGTAAATTTGCGAATGTTTCCTTGAGATCATCCAACAAGGTTGATCCCAGCACTGATTTGACCACGAGGTCGTCTACATATACATGTATGTTCTGACCTAACTGAGGCCGAACACACCGCTGCATAGTACGCTGATAAGTCGCGCCGCCATTTTTCAGGCCGAATGGCATGGTGATGTAACAATAAGCCCCGAAAGGGGTAATAAAAGCTGTTTTAATTTGATCGTTTACATCAAGCTTAATCTGGTGATAGCCTGTCGTGGCATCCAGAAAGCATAGGAGCTGACAGCCAGCCACAGAATCAATCACTTGATCAATACGGGGAAACGCAAAGGGATCCTTAGGGCAGGCCTTGTTCAGGCAAGTGTAATCTATACACATGCGCCAAGTTCCATTCTTCTTCGGAACCAGAACTGGATTAGCTAGCCAGTCTGGGTAGAACACTTCCTTGATAAATCCTGCTGCGAGCAACTTAGCTATCTCGTCGCCGATTGCTCCTCTCTTCTCTTCTGAAAAACGCCGAAGTGGCTGCTTGATCGGCTTGGATCCAGGTCGGATATGAAGCTTGTGCTCGGCAAGTTCCCTCGGTACACCAGGCATGTCATGTGGGGACCATGCAAAGATGTCACGGTTCTCACGGAGGAACTCGACGAGCTCGCCTTCCTATTTGTTGTTGAGTCCGGCCCCAACAATGACGTACTTGCTCGGGTCGGATGGGTCTAGGGCGATCTTCTTGCTGTCCTTTGCCGCTTGAAATATGGTCTCATCATCCGGACTCTTGTCCTTCGTGCTCGGCATGGGGTCCTTCATCTGGGCTTGGACTGCTGCCACTACCTTGTCCAGCTGGCGCCGTTCTGCATCTATGACCAGAGCATTAGCTAGCTTGGTACGAGCGGATGAACACTCCAGTGACTTCTTGTAGTCACCACACACAGTGATTGGACCATTCGGCCCTGGGAGCTTCATCTTCAAATATGGTTGCATGATGTTGAACATGAACTTGGAGATTGCAGGCGACCCGAGCAGAACATGGTATGGGCTGCTCAGATCGGCCACCTCGAACCAGATCGGCTCTCGGCGGAAATTATCTTCCGACCTGAATACTACCTCGAGCCGAATGCGGCCTAACGGGGTACATGACAGACCGGGCACTATCCCATGGAACGTAGTTCTGCTGGGCTCTAACTCGCTCTCGCTGATGCCGAGCTTGATCATTGTGTCTCTATACAGAATGTTGATGGCACTGCCTCCATCAATAAGCGTCCTGGTGAACTTGCATGAATACAATGATGCCGCCAAGATTACGTCCACCATGAGCATATAACTGCCCGGGTTGGGCATTACGCTCGGGTGGTCTTTTGGGCCCCATGTTATGGCACTGTCCGACCAGTTCAGCCTCTGAGGAATTGCTGGCATGGTGGCATTGACTGCCTGCCCACGGGCTCTCCGACTGCCCTTGTCATCTGACTCGCTGGTGAAGATCATATATGCTGCATCATGACGTGGGAACTGCTGCCGAGCATTTGCTGGGGGTGGGCCTGGGGGTGGTGGTGGCGGTGGGGGTGGATTTCCTGCCCCTCCCTTTGCCAGACGCTCGACCCAAATGCACTGCCGAGTGGTGTGCGATGCGGGCTTGCCTACTCCACTGTGCATCTTGCACGGCTGGTTCATCATATCCTCGAACTTGTACGGGGGCCTGGTTTGACCTGGCGGTCTCTCTGCAGGCTTCATCTTCCGACTGCCTTCCGCATCCTCTTATTCCTCTTGGTGTTGCACTGTTGCTACCTGTCGATTGCCATATTGGACATCCGGCTGCTCATCCTTCCTCTTGTTGAAACCAGTGTTGTGTTGTTGTTGAAATTGGGGGTGTTGCTGTTGTTGTTGTTGTTATTGTTGAAATTGTTGTTCCTCTGGATCTCGCGCCTCTCGCGCCGGTTGGGACCATTTGCTTCTGCCGATTGCTGCTGCTGTCCGGATGTCTGCCCTTGGATGAAACCGCTGGGACTTAACGTGATCGGGCGCATTGCAGAGTCAGATGCGGCGAATGAATTGGCTATCCTCATCAGATCGGCCAAAGATGTTATTTCCTTGCGCAGGAGCTTGTGCTTCAACAAAGACCCGTCCAAGCAGCCGTCAGTGAAGTACTGGATGGCTTGGATTTCATGAACTCCCTCGCAAGTGTTCCTGAGATTGATCCACCGCTGAAGGTAATCGCGCAGGGGCTCGTCCTTTCCTTGTACTCAGAGAGCCAGGTGCCGAGGCAAACCTGGGCGCTCATAAGTACCCGTGAAATTACGGACAAATGCGTCCTCAAAATCCTTCCAGCAATTGACACTGTTGCTGGGCAAACTATTCAACCAGGACCGAGCTGAACCTTGGAGCATGAGCGGAGCATAGCGTACGGCTACACGCCGACCACCTCCTGCGATACCAACAGCTGTCATATAATCGACCAGCCAATCTTCTGGCTTGACTGATCCATTGTACTTGGGGGTGTCCCTGGGCAGTGTGAAACCTTTGGGGAACTGCTCTTGCCGAATGCGGGGGCCAAAACATGCTGGACCCGCCGGCGCATCATCTTCCGGTTGCTTATCCTGCTGCAACTGCTCGATTCGGTGTCTTGCGTCGTTGTCTGCGATTGCTCGGGGACCTAACCGCTGGCTGATTGCTGGCCGGACTGATGCCGCCGGTTGCTCATTACGCCTGCTGTTAACTGCTGGCTCGTCCCTCCGACTGCCTCCTGCAGCCCCTTGATTCTTCCGACTGCGGTGCAAACTGCCATGTGGTGTAGATGCTTGCCTTTGCTGCCGCTGCAGCGCATTCGGCTGATTCGCACCCGCAGTTGCCCGAAGCGATTTTGATGCTGCTGGTGCTTGCTGCTCGGTGGCCGCCCTTTGCTGCTGGTTTGCTGTGGTTATGAGGTCGCGCATTCGGCGAGTCCTCTCCCGCAGCTCTTCTCCTTCCAGATGCTCCAGCTCGGTGGCGATCTGCTGGGCAGCTCTCATGTTCTTCACAGGAGAACTGTATGAAATCTGTGGTGCCACAATGATGGACGCCACAGGCTGCTGGGCTCCTCCCAGCTCTCTGCCGACCTCTCGTCCTGCTGCGCGAAGCTCCTCGATGACTGGGGGTGGGATAACACGCTGCCGAATGCCATGCACTGCGTTGTACTCCTGAACGGATGCCTCCATTCGGCACTTTTCAGTGTTGATCCGATCTGATTGCTCCTTGAACGCCTGACGCACCTTCTCCAGCTCGGCGTGAGCCATAGCTAGATCGGCATGAATATCCACGGGAGTGCTGAGCACGTCCGGTGGGTTGCTTGGGTCTCCCGCTGCTGCAGTTGATGCCCTCGCGGCTCGGGAAGCTGAAGTGGAACTGTGGCGACTTGACGCCCCTGCCATCATGACTTCCGCACGGATGTGCGCAGTCGTGCCTTCTGCTCCCATGGCATCCGGCCCTCCTGGCAGCGGACCCGTGAGCTCAGAAAACACCCGAACCTCCCTGGGAAACACGTCAGGGAGTGCTGCGACGAAGACGCGATGTCCGCCGAAAGGAATGATGACGCCACGCGGTAGAGGCATTCCAACCCCAAACCGCGAGGCGTTGTCGATGACGAAATCCCATGCTCCGCTCCTCATCACCAGGCCAGAGGCGAAGCGCACGCACGATGCAGATGATGGTCCCGTCCGGATCAGAACTCCAGTCGACGCCTCGGCCTGCCCCACGGTGGGCGCCAACTGTCGTCGATGAGTAACGACAGATGCCATGGGGATGGCTAAAGAGGGGGACAGACCGAGGTTAGTATCGCTGGTACCGGAAACGAGAATGGGAACACACGGTGAGACACCACGATGTACCCAGGTTCGGGGCTCTCCGTAGAGATAACACCCCTAGTCCTGTCGAGCTAGCTATATGCAATAACTCTGGCTACAATGAATGCTCCTTGAGCTGTTTGAGAGGAAGAAGAAGAGGGCCTCAGGTCTCTACTCTCTCCTTGCTCTCTCTGGTGGGTGAGATTGCAATAACTACTCTGCCGTCCTCCCTCACGCGGGAGGGGTACCCGGGGCTCTTATAGGCCGAGCCCAGGGTACAAAGGTAAATACACAAGAGGAAGGGCCCAGCTGTCTGTCTCAGATCGGCTAGGGACCTAGCACTGTGCTTCTCCGGATGACCCGGTGTAGACTTGCGGCTCGCCATGCCGCTATCCCGTAGACCTCGACTATGAATAGTAAGGCTAGGTACTTAGGCATGTCGGCCTGTCCGCGTGATCAGCGCTGGAGGAGACCGCACGCCTCTGACAGTCCCGATCTTCAGGGATTGTGCATTGAATGCTCTTGTACCAGGTGTCCGATCTGGACCTCTGATCGGACGTTGCTCTCCGGGGCAATCGGACCTCACTTGGAGCAGTTCGGCCCACTTCTTGGTTTCTCTTGTTTAGCTCGACCTTGAGTAGATCAGTGACCTCCAGCTCGGTGATCTATGTTTTGATGAGCTGTTTCCCCTGGGTGACCCTACCCGGGGGTCATTCCCCCGACAGGGTTCCTCCTCCCGGCAGGGTGCCGGGGTAGCTTCTCCAGGCAGCCCCGATCTAGAAACGGCGGCGGCGGCGGTACAAAGGCGAGATCGCGGAAAAGAGATCGATATTAGGGGTTTCCATCCCGAGGGATAAATATAGGCGGAGGGGGTGTCGAGGGGACCCACCAGGCAGCCAGGAGGCCTCCTGGCGCGGCCTAGGGTGGGGCCGCGCCAGGGACCCTCCTGGTCTGCTGGTGGTGGCCCCCCTCCGCTGCCTTGGTTATTCCGGAAGCTTCCGGGTCGCTGATTTTTTATCTGATTTTTTGGAGCACTTTTAATGACCGGAAAACCTGAAATACAAAAACAGCAGAAAACAGCAACTGGCAGCTGGGTGCACTGGGTTAATAGATTAGTCCAAATATGCTCAAAAGTGTATGAAAGTTCAAGCAAAACATGGCAAAGTCACACAAAACATGCATGGAGCAAGCAGAAATTATAGATACGTTTGGGACGTATCACCATCTTCAGAGCAGTACCGATGCATCGACCTTGTCAGGTCAGTCGTCGATGCCACCACGACGTCACCTTCCTACGCGCGTCCATCATCACACATCAGTCATCGAGACCCTGCCGCACCACACCTCCGAGGCTCGCTGTCATCGCTGCATCACATGAAACGCCGCTCCACCTCTGTAACCATCCTTTGGTCTCTCGGTCGAATGCAAACCTCCAAGAATGATGCCCCCAAGGAGGGAACGACACAAGAGTGTCGCCATCATCCGATCAATTGATCCAGGGTTTCCCGCAGAGATAGTTGATGGAGGTGTTGAGCTTCTCCACGGCGATACCTTCAAGAAGGGAACGACACAGGAAAGTGTCGTTGTCGCCGGCCTTAGTATAGCCGAAAGAAGGTCGGGTTTTCACCCGGATCTGCTCGACGAGTCTCCATCTTCCTTTTGCACGAACCGCCTCCGATCCCCGCCGACGCATAGCGAGCAAGACGCTCCGGTCAGATCTGACCGGAGGGCCAACCATACTTGCAACCGGCCAATCCTCCATTTCCCTCCACGCCGCCGTCGACGATCCTCGGTGTAGCAGTACCGCCACCGCCAGGAGCAGCCGCGCTACCACTACAGTCGTCGCTCGCAGCCGGGAGGCAAGCAGCGCCGCCATCCGCCACTCGCAACACCGTGAACGCCCGGAATTCCGCTCGCCAGGGTGTCCCGCCCCACCCCCGCGCGCGAGAAGGAGGAGGTCATCTTCCACCGCCGTCAGCCGTCCGGGCTTAGCCAGGCGGCTTCCTCCGGTCGCAACGGAGGAGGGAGCGAGGGAGAAGGTGCGGCGGCGGCCTGGCTTCTAGGGTTTCGCCTGTGCCGCCCCGCTCGGGAGGACGACGCGGGGGCGCAGATATGGGTGCTAGTGAGAGCTGGGTTGGTCGGGTTGGAGAGGAGGCCCCTGGACGGCGCGGGGAGGGAAGGGATCGGAGGAGGGAAGCTCTGGGTGCGGCGGCGGGTCGTGAGAGACCTTCCAGATGCGTGCGAGCCTAAATACAATATGTATAAATAGAAGTCATCTAATTTGAAGCGGAGAGAGTATTTATTTGTGTCTGAGGCTTCGAGTTAAAAAAACATTTAGTCAATAGTTAGTTTTTTTTAACTGGGATGCTAATTCCCAGGACGCCAACGCCGAGGTCACGGCATTGAGATCGCCAATCGCCGATCAGTAATTTCCACCCTTATCGAGTGGTACTCTACTTCTCAAGTCTGAACTTTCAGTTATTTAGTGTTGTTGATGTTGTTACAGTTCACATGCAGAATACAGTACTGCAAGTAATGAAATGGTGTTTATCTTAGCAACTTGAGCATTGACTTACCCCTACAATAGACCCCTTTTATTTCTGAATGTGGCTGGTATGTTACACAATTTTTTTGTTGATTGTAGCTGAACGTACGGCATTCCTTCAATGTTATTTTCATGATCATAAGGGCGCAGGATTATATAAGTACCTATGAGTCTCTGTTTAACAACATAATAGGGTACTATTTGCATCTCTGATTCTAACCTCTTGTTCATATGTGTCGTGGTAGTAATAACAAGAGAGAAAGGAGCATAACTGCAATGCAAATTATGGATTCTGATTTTTGGTTGATTTGCCTTATCAATTTTCATGCTGAAGAGAGAACCTAAAGAGCCAAACTTTAAATCTTCAGAAATCCATTGTTTTGTTCTGAAGAGTAAGCACGTGCTAGCAATCTGCCTGGTTTTCAAACTACTTTTGATTTCTTTATCTATACATATATTTCAAGGCACTCAAGGCTCTATATGAACATGTTCATTCTGCAAAAGGTACTAGCTGAGACTTTCATGGTAGTATGCAAATATTCTGTCTCTTTAAAATAGTTTCTAATCAGTATACAGTTTTTTGCTACATCAATAATCCTTTTTAAGAGGAATAGTCAATTTATACTGTTTCTGATCCTTCTCAACAAGGAATAGTCCTACTGCTGCTGCGGAAGGCAATATACATCTCTGGTTACTATATTGTTCTCAAGATTCAATTTATTGGTGTTTGTCGCAATTGTAAACATACTGGCTACTGGTACTAGAACGTTTTGTTTAACCTTCATCTTGTCGGAACTCTTCAGTTAAGGAGCAGTCTACTGAAAGAAAAACATAAAGTATCAAAATATCAGCAACTAAAGAAGAGGTGTTGTGGAGTCTGTATGTTATTCTGTAATATAATAAGAATCAATTGAATTTTGGAAAAAGTGTATGGCCAATAAAGCATCAAATTCAGGTCCTGAAAATCTATATGGACCAGTCTAATCCAAACATGCGTTGATGGATTGATATTTTCAAACCTTCGCTTCAGAAGAACATGTCTATCCACTGAATATTTTGAAACCCAAGACATTTTGGAAACGTTTTGAGCGAGAGGTCTATCCAGGGGGAGGGAACCGAACCATTTGCTGAAATCAGGAAGGCAGGCATTGATGTTTAAGATCTGACTATTAACTTCCGGTACATTCACTTTTCACTGATACAATGCGGTTGAGCCGTTTATTTCCTGCCGAGATAGGAAACGGCTAAGGATAATTTAAGAGTGCTTAAAATCAGAGAAATTTAGGGAACAAGCTAAAACCGGCAGGAAATTTCACAAATTTGGATTTGAGGACAGGCTTGCATATATACAAGGAAAAAACAGGCAATGAGAAAGCACTTGCATGAGACCAAATAGCCAACATTTACAATTACTGGTGACCACAAGATGGTAACACTAACATCAAACGAGGCATAGCACATCCACCATGGCAAGAAATACAAGGGACTTTCTAAAACACTAGCACATGCATGGAGCCTGAAGAAACTATAGAAGCTATCACAGTCTTCAATTTTCGTAATAGTTTTATCCCTGAAGTGAGCCAAAGGGTTTCAAGCTTGAATTTCACTCCAAAGGGGAGGAAGCACTTACGAAATTCAAGATTGAAACCCTCTTTGATTTGGACATATGTAAACCATAAACTAGATGCCAATAGATTTATGTGCAAACGGATCGTAAGACATGTTAGAGCAAAAACACGTTCTACAGTTCAGAGAAGGAACTTCTATTGCAAAAACATGCAGCCTCTCCCCTCCTTGGCTAGGATTACATGGTTCTTCGTTGCATTCAACCAGAAATCTGGCACGCCTTTTTCCTCTGCAGGGAAGCATTATGGACAAGATCAAATACAGTTGACAGACTGCAATCCTGTTGAAGTACAGGATATATTTCCAGCATACCAAAATACTGAAAAGAATTTAGCACAGGCCAACAGATGTTCAACTTTCTGAACGAGCAAAGGTTGTACAGGTTCAGAGGCAACCAACAAGATTACTAGTGATTGAGAAATTTAAGGCAAAAACTGGGAAGCAATTCAAGATAAAACTGGCAGAAAAATTCAGAGATTAGGATAATGCAATGCACCATTTGGGAGAATCACATTCTCATTTCATTTCAATCGATGATGACAGCAAGACAGTGACATCAGATCAGACATACTACTACTACTACATCCAGCATGCCAAGAACATTTCCACCGCTAAACAAAGGCTAAGACGGAGCTAACACATCAGGATTCAGTCTAAGATGGAGCAAACACAAGACAGAGCTTAGGCCCTCTCGCCCCGGATGCGGCGCGTGAGCTGGATGTCCTTGGGCATGATGGTGACGCGCTTGGCGTGGATGGCGCAGAGGTTGGTGTCCTCGTTACCAGCGTTGGTTCACCAGGCCATGATAAAATTTATTTTCCGACCAGCAGCTCTATTCTACCTTCTTGTCGGTTCGGTTTTTCAAAGCATTTTTTTTTCTGTTATGGCAGTCAGTAGCATGGTCATTTGGTAGCTCTATAACAACCCCTGTTTACCCCCCCCCCCCCCCCCCCCCCACACACACACACAAAAAAAGAGGATGTTTCATCAGGTTCAACTTCCTATGATTCTAGTTCTTGTTATTTTTCTTTCCTACCAATCAAGTGGCCCTACCAAATTGAAGAGGAAAACAACATGGCCCTAGGTGCTGTTGGATCGGTACTTTTAACAGATCCAACTTTTTATGCATGTCTGACACTCTACTTCTCAAGTCTGAACTTTCAATTATTTAGTGTTGTTGATGTTGTTAGTTCACATGGAGCATTTTTACTGGAAGATGGCATGCCGCTAAGTTCTATCATGTTTTGTTTCTATGATTTATCATTGCAAGTTGAGATGTCCAATTATTTATCATGATACTGCTCCCATGGCCTAATGTGATAAGTTAATTTCCATCACCTGATGTTATTATCATGTTTTTCTTGTTGCACATATACTAGTGGCTTAGAAATGTCATTTCATTGATTGTGTGCTCTGGAAAAAAAACGTGTTAGGGAATTAAACGAATAAACCCATTGAGGAGAACAAGAAAATAAGGAAGAGGAACAAGAAGAGGAGGGGAAGATATAGGTAAAATTTGAAAGGAGAATGCACTGGCTCCTATATGACTTAACTATATTTACATTTCTTGTGCAAAATCCTCATTAACAAGCATATGTTGTTGGTCCAAGGCACAGCTACCGGTTCCAGACATATGAGCCAAGTAAGGCTAGTGTATAGTCAGCCAAGAAGGTTTGTCAATCCCAAGCAGTTTTTTTTCCTTTTTTTTACTTTTGGGATGGGCAGAATACAGTACTGCAAGTAATGAAATGGTGTTTATCTTAGCAACTTGGGCATTGACTTACCCCTACAATAGACCCCTTTTATTTCTGAATGTGGCTGGTATGTTACACAATTTTTTTGTTGATTGTAGCTGAACGTACGGCATTCCTGCAATGTTATTTTCATGATCATAAGGGTGCAGGATTATATAAGTACCTATGAGTCTCTGTTTAACAACATAATAGGGTACTATTTGCATCTCTGATTCTAACCTCTTGTTCATATGTGTCGTGGTAGTAATAACAAGAGAGAAAGGAGCATAACTGCAATGCAAATTATGGATTCTGATTTTTGGTTGATTTGCCTTATCAATTTTCATGCCGAAGAGAGAACCTAAAGAGCCAAACTTTAAATCTTCAGAAATCCAATGTTTTGTTCTGAAGAGTAAGCACGTGCTAGCAGTCTGCCTGGTTTTCAAACTACTTTTGATTTCTTTATCTATACATATATTTCAAGGCACTCAAGGCTCTATATGAACATGTTCATTCTACAAAAGGTACTAGCTGATACTTTCATGGTAGTATGCAAATATTCTGTCTCTTTAAAATAGTTTCTAGTCAGTATACAGTTTTTTGCTGCATCAATAATCCTTTTTAAGAGGAATAGTCAATTTATACTGTTTTTTATCCTTCTCAACAAGGAATAGTCCTACTGCTGCTGCGGAAGGCAATATACATCTCTGGTTACTATATTGTTCTCAAGTTTCAATTTCGTGGGAGTTATCTTACTGCTGCTGCGGAAGGCAATATACATAACTGCAATGCAAATGATATATAATTATGTGCATCTTCGTGGGAGTTATCTTTCTTTCCAAAAAAACATATATAGTGATCCGTCTGAGCTTGACGTGCATGTACGGGCATGTATGTGCGGGGTGAGAGTGGGTCAATAGTCAATAGTCAATACCCTACGAGCAGTGGCGGAGCTTGAGCAACTTTCATGGAGGGGCAATGGGTTGTAGGAGGGGCAAACGTAACTGTTTTTAGTTGTTTTTTACTTAAAAAAATGCCTAATACATAGGATATATACATTGGTTTCTTGTGAGCTGGGGGGGGGGGGGGGGGGGGGGGGGGGGAGGCATTGCCCAGGTTGGCCCCCATGAAGCTCCACCACTGCCTACGAGTGCTGGATGCATAGAGTAAACGGCCTCGTCCATCATTTGGTGTCACTACTAGTTTAACCTTTTACATGTACTCCGTATTCAACAATAACGAGTATGCAAGTATATCCAAGAAAATGTGAGTTCGAGCAACAATAAGTTCCAATGTAAACTTCTATAAAAAATCTCCATTGGATGTTCCCTCAATAGGTACGTTCAAGTCCGGAATCCCGTGCACAGGACTTTCCGTACTTGCGCCAGGTCTCAATTGGCTCCCCTTTTGCTTACTAGGGGCTTTGGTGACTATCTGTGATAAATCTCTCTTATCCTTCTTCCTCAGGCGTCCCCGAGTACTTAGGATTTGAGAAACCGGATTTCGCGTCCTTTTAGGCCTTTGGACGGGAGCGGGTGTACCATTAGTTAACTTAGGTATCTCAACCCTTTCCGGTGCATTGCGCGGTGACATATGCGACTTTTTCATAATTTTCAAGTCACTAAAGTGATCAGGCAGTTGATTCGCTAATGCATGCAAATCTATTATCTTTTGGACTTATTTATTTCTCAACAGTGCGTGGGTCTTGAACGCGGATCCCCGTGGCTTGCCACGTTATTTCTCGACTTTTATCATCAATGGGTTGATTTCCTCCTCCTAAAGTCAGAAAGAGATCCTCGTCATATATGCAATCGCAAATGGGCCGTATGACAATTACATGTCATGGGGGTCCAAATACCTGATTATGGACACAGTCTCATGACCAATGTATATCCCCGACTTACGGAGCAGACCCATTGCAGATCGCTGGGGTGTTGGTGTTGGTACGTACACCTGGCAACCGAACCTGTGAAGGTGGGAAATTTTTGGTGCCGACCCATACGCGAGCTACATAGTAGAATGGATGATGTAGGCTGACAGTATAAAGTTGATGATTTTAGCAGCGTGTAACACAGCGTGCTCCCAACATCTGGTTGGCAAAATACAACCCTGAAGGAGCGGTCTAGCAGTGAATTTAATCAATGCCCTTGCTAGTCTGTTTTACATATGGACATGTGGTACTGAATGCTCGACCGCAGTTCCCATTGTCATGGTTCTTTGTTGCATCAGGCAATCATTTGACCACATAGAGAAGCGTCAATGCGTACCATAAAGTACCAAAACGACCCTGGGATGGGCTGAATTGGACCGCATATGTCCCCTTGGATGTGTCCAAGTTGGGATTTCATCCTTCACTTTTAAAGGCACGGTCTAATGATTAACTTCCTCGTAGCGCATGCAGAGCACACAAAATCATCAGGATTCGAGAAGTTTTCGCATTAACATGATGACCATCCGAGTTGTCAATTGTATTTATCATCATACTAAGACAGAGTAGCCTAATCTATCATGCCAGAGGAAAAATAGTTCCGAGCTTCGGAAGGTAGTGTACACGGGCAGTGCTACAATTATCGTGTAGCGTAGCCCGGTGTCCAATGCAGGAAAAACTTTCAGTAACATGTTTACCACTTTCATCATGCTCGGTGAATTTGGGATATTCTGGCCAATCACAATACCGGTCTCAACAGGAGACTATTAGCGTGAATGTTTATGGAACTTAAGAGGTTGCGAGTGACTCGGGGTACAACGATGCATCACTTGATGATCAAAGTTGTTCCCTTGGGTTAGTATGATAGTGGCTCATCCGGAGCCAGATCGCAGCCGGCGATTGTCATAACATTCCCTCGAGATTAAACTCAAAGCACATGACTCTCTCAAAATGGTATTTGTGTATCGTTTTCCACAAGACATGTTTACTCCATTGGGGGTGCCACACGTGTTCTAAGATATTGCATCGACGAATATAATGAAGCGAGGAAGAAGCAACATTACATAAAACAAAATGCATAATATCTCAAAACATAACATGCCATCATATTTAAATAGAGAAATTAATGAATGATAAAATGTCATTCAAGCATCAAAATAATGAATATGTCTTGCTCTTATAGAGCTTACATACCAAAAAAATGTATCAAGAATGCCGAAGAGATCATAATATTTAGGAGACTAGACAGAGTCAATGATTACATCATAGACTTGGGCCTAGATTTCAAGTTGACTAAGCTTCTCCACATCTTAGGTTATTACCAAGGTAACAACATACTAAGCCAGTGTGGAGAGGGCGAGCAACAAGTGATCTACCATGTCCACTTTCATGGGCATCGAGGCGGGGGCGCCAAGTGCTCTACCATGGGCACCTACAGAGGTTCTTCCATGGGAGCCCATGGCGCCTCCCCCTGATATACCATCGTAGCCAATGATGCCTCCCCCCGAACAATGTAGATACCCCAAACTTGTAGCACCAGAAAAATTCCACTCTACACTCTCATGCGAGCGAACATTGTATTTCGTTCTGGCCAACAGCTATATGAAAGCCTGCCAAAAGGGAGAAAACACTTTGTTCCTGCCGTGTACGCATTTTGCAAAGTATCGCGGAGATGAAATTTAAAGAAGGGCAACGCGCATACATACTCGTCAGGAGTAGTAGTGGTCGGACCAGCTGGGTCCTCAAGTTCAGGTCCGTTCGAGTAACTTCCGCTCGAGGACGGTTCCACATGTTGTCCACGTAGAATAGTGGTGGTCTGGACCAGCTGGGTTCACAAGCCTATCATTCACGAGAGTCGCTTGGCCTCGATCGAGGACGATTTCTACATGTGATGTTTAGGTGGAGTAGTAGCTCGTTATAGACAAGCTTGGTGATCTTCCGGGTGATGATTCCGACCATCAACAATCTATGCAAATATTTCAAGATTACGGCATGTAATCCTGTTATATCGGGTAATTTGATTACATCAGCTAATCCATTGCATATTGCGATGATGATACAAATTTATTCATTAACATGATGTTCCAATATTTAAAAACATGCTAACAATGATTCAAAGTGATTAAAAGTAATTAAACAATTAATTCTAGCCATGAAAACATACAGTACAAGCATGGTAAAGACGAAAACATGTTAAGCATATCACAAACAATTTGCACGGCGGAAACTGCAGCGCGGTCTGCAAGCACGCGGGCTCGCGGGCGGCTAGCAGTCATGGCACGCAGCTCGGTCAAGCGTGTTTGCGGCCGACATAACGTGATGGGTAGCTCATACGTATGCTGCACACGGCCAAGTGTGGGGTCTACACACTTGCATACTGCAGACAACCACATATGTACGCCCGTGTATACTTAAGGCAACACAAATACAACGACTGATCTAGCACGACGGCCATGGCGGGCGCTGGTGTGCAGCAGGCACACGGAGGCGCAATTGAGTCAGTCTAGACTTCCGTTGTGAGCAGGCGAGTGCGGCGACCAAGTGCAGCAGGGTGCGGTGACCAGCAGGATCATGGCAGCGGCTGCCTGCAATGCACAGAGGCGAGCGCGTCGGAGCATGCACGAGACTCGCATACAACCATGCATGTATGCAAAAATTAGATCGCGGGATGGCGCAAGACAACGGGTCGAGGCGGCCAGTGCACGCAGTGAGCGCATGTCAGCGGGACACAACGATCAACTCGCGGGCTAGCGCGGGACAACAGGTCGAGGCGGCCAACGCAAGCAGCAAGTGCGGCGACCGGCGCACATCAGTAGGACGCAACGATCAGCTCGCGGGCTAGCTCAGGATAACAGATCGAGGCGGTCAGCACAAACAGCGAGCGTAGCGGTGAACGCACGTCAGCGGGACGCGACGATCAACTCGCGGGCTTGTGCATGACAACAGGTCAAGGCGGCCAGTGTACGCAGCGACCAACTCATGGTTCAGATACGGCAAGATAAGCAACGTGCAAGCGTACATCAGGCGTATGGAGCCAATGATAGATGTCATCTAGACAACGTGTGCAGACTTGAGAAAGGAGAAAAAAATCGTGCATCATCGGGACGCCACGATGTGTGTACATCGGGTACATCACAACTGTCCCGTAAACATCCGATGCATCGCGGCGCTACGATGCGGAGCTCATTGTGTGGCTTGGCGGCTCAGCCGACCGAACAACACACGATGAACGACTCTACGGTAACCAACGACGATGCCATGCTCATCAAGAGCACGTGTACATCAGGTACATGGATGAAAAAAAATGTGTACAACGGTTACATCACGATGGTGCCGTGCTCATCTGGAGCATGTGTATTCACCTTATTTTTATGATGTAATTAGCAAAAATTTCTTGATGCAAGATCGATCGGTATTATACCGGCGACATCTGGTCTGCTCCGATCAAGCGAGAATAATCCACATCATAGATCGAATAAATCTGAAAAAGGCAAGAATGGAATCATAAACAAATATAAAACCGTTGTTGCGATCGGATCTAGATTATACCTCCGCGATGAACGACGAAAGCCTGCTTGATGAAGGCTCGAGGCAGATCAGTCGGCGGAGGTGGTGCTGATAACGTGTTCCACAACCTTTGCCGGCGAGTCCGGTCCAAGGGCGTGGAGCGAGAGCGTAGTCGAAGTAGTCGTAGACGCGGCACAATCACAGTTGCGAAAAATAAAGGGACACAGAGAAATAGTCTGGACTTAATCTTTATTATCAAATTGGTGTCTCTCCATACAATACATGGGTATATATAGAGGGAGAAGGGGTAGGTGGAGAGGACCAAACCCTAGAGGGAAAACCCCCACCCAAAAAAAGGTGGGGCCATGCGTGGTGTATGGAAGGTTTCCCAACAGTTTAACCTTTTACATGTACTCTGTATTCAACAATAACGAGTATGCAAGTATATCCAAGAAAATGTGAGTTCGAGCAACAATAAGTTCCAATTTAAACTTCTATAAAAAATCTTTGTGAAATCATTAATTCGTTAATTCCCTCCGTGCTTACCAACTTGTTGCAATGTGAAGTATTTTTCTTTCTTTTTTAGAGACACACGTCGTGCTTTTTACGGAAGCATATTCGTGTCTTCACGCGAAGCACATTCTTGCATTGCTGGAAGGCACGCAACGTGCCTATTGTGTGCCTTTTTTGTTAAAGGCATGTGGAGTATATTCATGCATTATTTTAGAGGCATGAAGCGTGACTCTAACTCTTTTTATAGAGGCACGCAGTGTGTCTTTTTTTATGAAGACCTGAGACGTGTCTCTCAAAAAAAATATTATTCGTGCCTCCACATAAAGAACGTTCGTACCTTTTCTAGAGGCATGGGTAATGCCTTTTTTAGAGGCACGCGTCGTGACTCTCGTGGAAGACGAATCGCGACTCCATGAGATTTACGATCATGCCTTTTTAAAAACATTTTTTGAATGTATTTTGATTTTTTTACCAAAATGTAAGAAAAAATCACGTGAAAATAGGAAAAACCAAAAAAACATATAAACACATAAAATGTGTGCACAAAAATGAAAATAAATAAAATACCGAGGGAACGCACAACATATGACACATGGCGTGTTGTCATCCCAACAAAGCGATCGTTGCGCGAACCTTCTAAGTGAGACCAGCACACCCTGAGCCTCTTCAACCTTCGACATTTTTAACTTGTTTATATACTTTTTTTTGTTACTAAATATAAGGTGTATACTTTTTTAAATAAACTTATTAATTTTAACCAAAATTATAGTAAAAAGTATCAATCTGTATGATATTTAATAAATACAATATTAAAATATATTTCAAGATGAATCTGACGATACTGTTTTGATATAATTGATATTAATAAATCTTTTTATAAATTTGGTCACAGTTCAAAAGTTTATTTTTCTAAAGCTAATATTGTACACCTTATACTGAGAAACGGGAGGAGTACCTAACAAAGTGTGATTCCTCTAATTTATTTACCTCATATGATATCATGATGAAAAAAAAGGTCATCTTAACATGCATGGAAAAGATCCAACATAACATGCAACCGTGCATTGAAACCATCTGGGTGGGATGGTTAGAAGAACCGTGGCGTATCCAACCCACCAAGAATCAAACCCAAGGTTTGACGCTTTGGTGTCTCATTAAAAGCGAATATTCTTTCAGTGGGAGGAGATGTTTCCGTCGACAGCGAAGGCGTCTTCGTCAAATCTCAAGATTCATCGAATCAAAATCAGTCTCCCGGAGGTGTTCATAGAGATACAGTATACGTGTATACGTTCATATGGATGAGACCTGAATTCATGTTTCAACTTTGTTAAAATATACAAGAATCAATCTTAACAACAATGTACGAGATATCATCTAATTCAACATGTTTGCAACACAAGTCTAACTGAATTTCATGGGCGATACACAAACTATAAACTACTGGATTCAGACTTTATCCTTCGATCAGTTTCTCTCATCCTGGTTCCCAGTTGTGCCGACTCGCGTGCATTCCTATTCGTTTTCAGTTTACATAGGTCGTTGGTCCGCTCATGTTTGATTTGACTGCATCGAAGTTAAACACGAGGGTTTACGAGTCGTCGTGGCTCGGCTTTGTATCATCATCAAACTTATAAATGCAAACTACTACTCCGTCTCTATACAATAATAAGAGTAATATATTCATGTTTCAACTTTGTTAATATATACAACAATCAATCTTAACAACAATGTATGAGATATTATCTAATTCAACATGTTTGCAACACAAGTCTAACTGAATTTCATGGGCGATACACGAACTATAAACTACTGGATTCAGACTTTATCCTTTGATCATTTGCTCTCATCCTGGTTTTCACTTGTGCCGACTCACGTGCATTCCTGTTCGTTTTCAGTTCACATAGGTCTTTGGTCCGCTCATACTTGATTTGACCGCATCAAAGTTAAACACGAGGGTTTACACAATTACACGAGTCATGGCTAGCTCAGCTCTGTATCATTATCAAACTTATAAATGCAAACTACTACTACGTCTAGGTTTACCAAAGCGTGCGCGCCTACGTACGTAGTACCAAGAAATACGTACACCAGAGTCTGATCGATGGAGATCACAAGCAGCACGATGCTGAAGCCGGTGTACGGCGCGGCGGCGCACCCGCTCGCCGGCGAGAAGGTCCCGCTGACCGTCTTCGACCGCGCCGCGGCGGACGCCTTCGTCCCCACCGTGCTGGTGTACCCCGCGCCGGCGCCGTCCAACGAGGCGGTCAAGGAAGGGCTCCTCAGGGCCATCGCGCCGTATCCTCACCTGGCGGGGCGCCTCGCTGTCGACAGCCACGGCCGCCGGCGCTTCCTCCACGTCAACAACGAGGGCGTGCTCCTCATCGAGGCCGCCGTCCCGGTCGACCTGGCGGACGTGTTCGTCGACGGCCGCATGGCCGCCGGCGTCCAGGACCTCTACCCTAGAATGCCAGAGGTATTACACGATATTTTGCTTCTGCCACAACTCACGTCACAGCCATGCATGCATGCACTAAGAACATTCATGGAGGCTGCAGGTGCTGATACGGTTTTTTTTCCTGCCTAAGCAGGAGAACATTGGGGCGGCCCTGCTGCAGATCCAGTTCAACAGGTACAAGTGCGGCGGTCTGGTGATCGGCATATGCTCCCACCACCAAGCCGCCGACGGCCACTCCATGAGCATGTTCTTCACCGCGTGGGCGACGGCGGTGCGCGAGGGCAAGGATTACACCACGCCATCCCCGTTCCTCGACCGTGGGAGAACCACCGTGCCCCGAAGCACGCCGACGCCGGTGTTCGACCACCGGTCACGGGAGTTCACGTGTGGAGACCGAGACTCCTACGCCGTCCTCCCCATGGAAAGGATCAAAAACCTCACGGTGCACTTCACGGCCGAGTTCATCGCCGACCTCAAAGCCCGCGTCGGCGCCCGCTGCAGCACGTTCCAGTGCCTGCTGGCGCACGTCTGGAAGAAGATCACGGCGGCGCGGGACCTGAAACCGGAGGAGTTCACCCAGGTGAGGGTGGCCGTGAACTGCAGGGGCAGGGCCGACCCTCCCGTGCCGGTGGACTTCTTCGGGAATATGGTGCTCTGGGCTTTCCCAAGGCTTCAGGTCCGGGACGTCCTGAACTCGAGCTACGGCAGCGTGGTCGGCGCCATCCGCGACGCCGTGGCGCGCATCGACGGCGAGTACGTCCAGTCGTTCGTGGACTTCGGGGCAATGGCAGACGCCGACGGGGAGGAGCTCACCGCGACGGCGGCCGCTGCCGGCACGGTGTTCTGCCCGGACGCGGAGGTGGACAGCTGGCTGGGGTTCAGGTTCCATCAGCTTGATTTTGGCACCGGGGCACCGTCGGCTTTCATACCGGCGGACTTGCCTGTCGACGGGCTCATGATCTTCGTGCCATCGCGCAAGGTGAACGGCGGCGTCGACCTTTTCATGGCCGTCGCAGAGGAACACATCGCGGCGCTGGAGCAAATCATCCACTCCCTGGATGTTGATTACCCAGTCAGGAACGTGGCGGAGGAACACGTCGTGGAGGAACGTGGTAAAACATTGTTCGTCATGTAGTGCTAGTAAAAAAGTCCGTGTATTTTGAAAATACCCATTGCGTATTTTAAGTTGTTCGTCACGTAGTTTTACAAAGGTGTACATGCATGTCTTTTTTGTAATTTTTTTAAAAGTGTTGCGTATTTTTTTCAATTTTTCATGTAATTACAGAAATATTGACTTGTTATTTCAAATGTATGTGAAATTTTACAACATGGTCGCACCTTTGAAAATTATGTAGTACATGATGTATCCACACATTTTAAAATACCCATATATATGTAAACAACGTTTATATATTTGTAAACAAAATAAGAATATGAATACAAGCAAGATTTAAAAAAAACAAAGAAAATGGGTAAAACTGAAAAACAAACCAAAAATAGAGAAAGTGGAAATGGTAAAACCGAAAACCAAACAAAAGCCATGGCCCCGACAAAACTAACAAAAGTTGTTCACTCATTTACAAAACTAGATGATGCTCCGCACGTTGTTGTCGAAATTTTTGTAATATATTTCAATGGATTTTTTGGTTAAATGAACCATGAATATTTGAAATAGTAATTTTTTAACTAATATAAATTTAACATAAATATCATACAGAATGGACATTCCTATGCATGCATGTTGCATGTTAGGGTGAATTTTTATTATGCATAGTGGTATGTTGAAGTATGCATTTTCTAATGCTTATTGAATGATGAGGTGGCATGCTTGCATGTTGAAAGAAATATATTAGTGGGGGCTAACTATTTAGATATAGAAGATATCCAGCTAAATATAAAACGTGTTTGTATATTTTAAACAAAACAGTTTAATACAAAAAATAAATCAAATAAAAATAGAAATAAACCAAAAATAGACAAAATTGAAACGGTATAGAGCATTTGCAAGTTGGGCGAGTGCTTCAGATCGCTTGAAAAGCGTGTAAATAGGGAGGCGGATTTCATGGCCCATTAATGCATGTAACTTTATTTCATCAAAAAGTGTTAAATACCTGTTTTCATGTTCTATAGATTTCGAAAATTATTTTAGTAATGAATAAAATGCTCGATTAGTTTGAAAAAATTGATCACATATTTTAACATAGATGTTCATGACATCAAACAAATGCTCACAAACTTACAAAATGCGTATTTATCTCGAAAGAGATGTTTATATGCATAAAAATAATAATTATGAATTTAAAAAATAATTGGCACCTATATAAATAGATGATCATCTGCCCATGAAAGGGTTAATGTATTTTATAAAAAATAAAGTGAATACAAAATGAAAGGAAAATTAGGGATGAGAAAATAAAACAATAAAGGGAAAACTTAAACAGATTTGCTAGGGCACATCTAGATGTGCCTTAAGTATTTGCACACCTAAATCCTATACCATTTTCTTTCATCTTTTTTCTAGTCTAATTGAGCTGCTTAGATGTGTAAACCCAAACTTAAAACATGAGAAGTATAAAACATAGAATGAAAAAACAAAAAAGAAACCCAAACCAAAAAGCACGCCGTATGCGCCAACTCATGGACAAGGCTTGAGGTGATTTGCTCTTTGTTCTTTGCAATGGCCATAGAATAGGATTCCCGCATGAAGCGGATGGGTTTGCTTGGTTCTCAAGGATGGTGGCGAAGTGAGATGAAAGGTATATTGTGTCACACATCGCACACTTCAGTGGGCTTTGTTGGAAAACAATTAAAACCTATCATGGTTATTGAGTACCATTTGTTCTTCAAATATGTTGACGTGTTTAGTTGGAATGTTGGATATGATTCAGAGTTTGTAGCTTGTTATGCTTACTCGGACGCATAGGTTTTGTTAGTTACTTCGGCATGTAAACCATATTGAAATAACTCTACAATAGTGTTGTGTGATTTTGGTTCAGACAAATGATTTTCCTAATTATTTTAATAAATTACCAGCAAAAAAAGGTTTTAATAATCTTTCCCAGCATAATCCCATAACGTGAACCTCATTTCTGCAGAGTAAATGACCCAACTTTGGATTTGCATATTTGTGTTAAGAACAACCAGGTGTTTTCATACGGCTTCAAAAGACCATGGATTAATTCAAACATAGACAGGAAACTAAACGGTTGTTCTTTCAGAGTACCTCTAGTAAAAGAGATAGCAGGATGATTCAGATAAATGTCCAAGTTTCATGATTTCCAACAGAAATATGTCACGGAGCAAGCTTGGCGACCAGCTCCTCAAGAACCCAGGGGCAGCTGCTCGTCAGGTGCTGAAAGCCGTCGCTCGCCATGACTGCTTTTAGGTTCCCCGGAGAAATGAGGAACTTGATGCATGCCTTCTTGAGCGCACCACAGCCATGCTGGTCAGCCAGTGCCAATGTAGTCGCCGCCGTGCTTTTGCAGAGGTGGCTGCAGAGCTTCTCCTCGCAGATCAGCTTGAGCCTCTCCATGTCATACCTGTCCGCCGCCACAAGCAAATGCTGAGCCATCGCTGCGGGGTCACCCTCGTCTATCTCAGGCAGTGAGTCGGTGTAGATGAAGGGCAGCAGAGCTCTGAACACTTTGGCCTCCATGTCGTTGATCCGCAAGCGAGTTGCGGTGTTTTCCTTCATCGGACCAAGGAGCTCCGCCCTGAAGACGGAGGAACGAGCGGCGAGCATGTACCTGTGCGCCGGAAACGTCTCGCCGCCAACCTCAAAAGTGACATCCGAGCCCTCGCCGGCCGAGAGGAGCCAGGCAAGATGGCGGTGCATGTCTGACGGTGGCACCGGGATTGCTGGGGTGGCGAGCTCTGTGACGATCTCCTTTGGCACCGTGATGTCGCACCTGACTCTGAAGACATCATCCTTCAAGTACATAGATCCCTCCAGGTCATTTCTTGTGATGACAGCACAGCCCAACGAATCTTCTGTGACTGTGAAGATGCGTGTCTGCTGGCTACCTTGAGTGAATGGCGTCACCATTTTCCCGTGCTGATCTATCAAACCAATCTTGAACTGTGCCTTGACCTCATTGGCCTCGGTGTGATCGAGACGTAGATGAAAGGATATCCAACCGACTGAGTTGCCGTCGGGGAAGTACCGCATACACCAGCGGTGGCCTCCGACGTCGAACGTTCCGGACTTGATGAATTTGCCGATACCGAGCCCCTTGGTGCGGGAGTATCAGTCGATCGTGAGGACGTGCGACCCGGACACGGCTTGCGCGACGATGGCCGAAGCGGTCGGGGACGAAGCGCCGCCGCTGCCGCCGCTGATGTTGCTGGCGGAAGACAGAGAAGAGGTGGACATGGCGACGGTACTAGGGGAGGGGAATGAAGTTGCTGGCAGCATGAGGGAGAGGACCGAGTGAGCCCGTGAGGTTCCATTCTTGTAGACGCTGACGACCCCTTCCATTCGTGAGCGCGAGACCCGAGCAGTCAGCCGCGTGCTGTCGTCGAGGATGCCGAGGACAGGCATTGATGCGTACACACCCATAGCGTGACCGGCCGGTGAACGCGGAGTCAAAAATCATAATTTTAACCTTTTGTTCAAACTTTAACACACTTTGATCCTTTGACCAAGCCATTTTAAAATTTAACCCAATAAGATAGCGTCCGCCCAAGTGGCGCTACCCATTATGGGGTAGCGCCGCCGTCGACAACAGCGCTATCATAGTGCCATAATGGCACGCTAGGTCTCGCATCCTGCTAGGGTAGCGCCGTCACTGGTGGAGCTACCCTCTATAGGGTAGCGCCGTCAATGGTGGCGCTACCCTCCTGGATATTTAATTTTAGCAGTTTTGCATGCTTGTTATATATTCATCCATATGTCTTTTGATCATAAGTATTATATATGGATTCATGTGCATTATGTATACTCTTTATTAATGTTGTGCATTATCATATTGGAGTTAGTTTGATAGTACTTCTGCTACTGTTTAAAGAGCACGTTAATACTACTATTGTATGTTTTTCTGATTTCACTAAGTCCTAAACTAATAATATAAATTAGCATTTTGCATGACTTATATCTATGTAATCTTGATGCTTCTGAACATGAAATATTTATGCCATGTCTTGTTTGTTATATCTACTGTAAATGCATATTATCGTTGTGTATGTTTGCAATCTATAGCATATTGTTTCTTTGCTCTTAAGTGTGCTACCTGATGTTGGCAGATTATGCTTATAACTTGTGTTGTTTGTATCTTTTTAACCGTAACTTCGTTTGAGATGTTCTTTATATGTAACTTGACTAGAATTTCATGTAGATTATGATTATGCTATTGTTTTATAGTACTTCTACTGCTGTTTAAAAAGCATGTTAATACTGCTATTGTATGTTTCTCTGATTTCATTAGGTCCTAAACCAGTAATATAAATTAGCTTTTTGCATGGCTTATATCTATTTAACCATGATTCTTCTGAACATGAAACATGTATGCCATGTCTTGTTTGTCATGTATACTGTAAATGCATATCATCGCTGTGCATGTATGCAATCTGTAGCATGTTGTTTCTTTGCTCTTAAGTATGATATCTAATGTTGGCAGATTGTGCTCATAACTAGCGTTGCTTGTATCTTTTTAACCGTAACTTCGTTTGAGATGTTCTTTGTATGTAACTTGACTAGAACTTCATGTTGATTATGATTATGCTATTGTTTGTTGTTGTTAACCAATGTAAAATATGGTTTAAGGCAGAATAGTACCAAATGATTTAATTATCGTCGTGAGGGTGGGGGGTACTTAGTGATACACCATGTTTTTCTTGCCAGAGGACCTGAAGTTTTCCATGAGTGTGGATTGGAAATGGCAGCCGCAACTGGAGATGGCCCTATCGATGATGCTGATGCGTTTTAAGCGGAATCATTCATGAGTAACTGATGGCGTGGAAATGGTAATGGCTTCTCGCCCTGCGTTGGTTACCCCAAGTGAAGGTGAGATGTAGGATAGAAGCAAATTTCCCCTATGTAGAGGATAGGGTTTATCTCCCGTAGGACTCCAACAGATACAAGTAGGTGGTTCGACAAGTGATGCGTCGTCTGAAAAGAATCACTTGCTTCTCCTGGACCTGCACACAATACAATTAACTTTGCTCCCAACGAAGTTCAGAGAGATTGTGAATCTCTCCGGTCTTGTTGTTTACAAAGGATCAAACACACAAGGGATAATGATAATGACAACAACTGAGAGTAAATACTGAAAAAGAAATAGGCTTGTAAACAGTGATGAGAATATGGACCGGGGTCCCGTGATGTTCACTAGTGATGTCTCTCTCCCAAAAGACGATAATACTGCTATGCGAGGTAAACAAATTACAGATGGGCAATTGACAGGATTATAAACGTACCACAATGCTAACTATGCTACAAAAGAAAGGAAGATGCTCATAATCATGGGCAGTACGCCAAAATAAGTAGACCGAAATCCATCTACATCTACTACTAATCATCCACCTTGAGATATCTATCCAGAACATCTCGCTGGTATTAAGTTGCGAGTCCCACCCAAAGTGTAAACCCAAAGCAATAGACAACTACATTAAAAGAACTTTGCGCAAAGTAAACAATCCTTGCAACCGCGGTTACAAGCACCGTTGTTTTCCCCCTTGTGGCCACAGAACATCCTCTAGACTCATGTTTTTTTCACTCAAGCGTGTCATCAGGGGGCATGTACCCACAATCGATCATAACGTTCCCTGTTGGAGTTACTATCCACCACTTGGCCAAAGCAATAAACAGCAATGGAGAACATGCAAGAATTATTTAGGAACAAACATATAAGAGATCAAAACCAAATATATTGCTCTATCATGATCTGAACATAATCTCATAATCCATCGGATCCCATCAAACTGAACATAGCAACAGGAGAAGAATTACATATGTGCCTCGATCATGTAGGGAAGCTCACAAGGTCTAAACCATAAAGAACAAAGAGGAGAGGAGACATCTCACGGCACATCCGGGAAGCGTCCATGGTGGAGGAGAAGCTCCCGGAGGTCGATCCTCCCTCCGGCAGGGTGTCGGGAAGGGTCCTGACGGTGCTCCCGATATTGGAAGCGCGGCGGAAGCGAAACAGAGGCGAGATTGCGAAATAGGGTTCTATCTTCGGAGTTTCCCCGTCACGGAGAATAAATAGGCAAAGGGGTGCAGCCAGGGGGGCCACCAGAGGTCCAGACGCCCCCCGGCGCGGCCAGGCTCCTGGCCGCGCCAGGTGGCCGCCTGGGCCCCTGGTGGTGGCCCTCTGGCCCCACTTGGGTGCTTCTGGAAGACTACGTTACGCTGATTTTTTATCCATTTTCCCGAATTTGTGGAGCACTTTTAATATGGGGGAAACCTGGAATAGAAAAACAGCAAAAAACAGGAACTGGCACTAGTGTGCACTGAGTTAGTAGGTTAGTCCAAATATGATCAAAAGTATATGAAAGTGTATCTAGATCATAGCAATATCACACAAAACATGCATGGAGCGAGCAGAAATTATCGATACGTTTGAGACGTATCAACATCCCCAAGCTTAATTCCTGCTCGTCCTCGAGTAGGTAAATGATAACATGCATAATTTCCGTGGTGACATGTGATACAAGAGATAACTTCTCGCTCCTCGTTGGGTACCCCAAGCGAAAGGTGAGATGTAGCGTAGCGGCAAATTTCCCTTAGCAAAAAATGCTAAGGTTGAGTATCGTCCAGGAGGACTCCAACAGATACAAGTAGGTGGTGAAGTGAACAACTGGTGCCATTGACAATCTAAGGATTGTTAACTTCACCTGGACCTGCACACACAACAGATAGCTTTGCTCCCAACGAGTACAGAGAAGTTGTCAATTCCTCCGGCCTTGTTGTTTACAAAGGATAAAACGCACGGGATAATAATGATAGATAGTGATAGCAACAGAAAAGTAATTACTGAAAGTAAATTGATAGTGTAAAGAGTGGTGGTAATATGGACCGGGGTCTCATGATGTTCACTAGTGATGTCTCTCTCCCAAAAGACGATAAAATAGCCATGCGAGGTAAACAAATCACAACTGGGCAATTGACAGGATTATGTGCGCAAACCAATGCTAATTATGCAAAACAGAAAAGAAGAGGCTCAAAAGCACGGGCGGTACGCCAAGACAAGTAGACCGAAATCCATCTGCATCTACCCACTAATCATCCACCTTGAGATATCTATCCAGAACATCTCGCTGGCATTAAGTTGCGAATCCCACCCAAAGTGTAAACTCAAAGCAACAGACAACTGCATTAAAGAACTTTGCGTAAAGTAAACAATCCTTGCACCCGCAAGTACAAGCACCGTTGTTTTCCCCCTTGTGACAACAACACATCCCCTAGACTCATGTTTCTGTCACTCAAGCTAGTCATCGGGGGGCATGAACCCACAATCATGCATAACGCTCCCTCTTGGAGTCACTACCTACTACTTGGCCAAAGCAATAAACAGCAACGGAGAACATGCAAGAGTTACTCAAGAACATAAATATAAAAGAAGATAATCAAATATATAACTCAATCACAATATGAACATAATCTCATAATCCATCGGATCTCAGCAAACTCAGCATAGCAACAGCAGAAAGATTACATATGTGCCTCGATCATGTAGGGCAGCTCACGAGGTCTAATCCATGAAGAACAAAGAGGGGAGGAGAACATCACATAGCTAATGATCATGGATCCTTGGTCCAAGGTGGACTACTCACGGTTCATTCGGGAAGCATCCATGGTGGTGGAGAAGCTCCCGGAGGTGATTCCTCCCTCCGGCAGGGTGCCGGGAAGAGGTCTTCTGGTGCTCCCGATCTTGGAAGCGCGGCGGCGGCGGAACAGAGGAGAGATCGCGAAAAAGGGTTCCGTCCCGAGGGTTTCTCGTCACGGGGAATAAATAGGCGAAAGGGGCAGTCAGAGGTGGGCCAGGGGCTCCAGGCGCCCCCCCTGGCGTGGCCAGGGGCCTGGCCGCGCCCTCTGGCCGCCTGGGCCCACCTGGCTCCCCTCTGGCCCCTCCTGGGCTCTTCGCAAAGCTTCCGGTACGCTGATTTTTTCTATATTTTTACCGGAATTTTTTTGGTGCTTTTAACAAGGGGGAAACTTGAAGTGGGTCAATGAAGCTCTTTCTGGAGGCCACTGTTCACATCATGTCTGTGAGAGAGGAGGGATTTGGCAGGTTTTGAAAGTAGATGGATAGCAGACTTGTTGGAGGTGATTCCTCATCGAATGCTTGCGTAATGTTGTGATATCATATTGAAATCTGAGACTTACAGCTTCGTCATGTAATTTGTACTTACTTCATGTAATTTCATATTAAATTTTTGCTCGTAGGCCAAGGAAAGGGGTCAAGCGCACTAGGTGGGACGCTATTCTGAGATCGAACATGTTGGTTTAAAGATGTTTGTCTTTTAAAGATACTCAAGTTACACAACGAGTTGTTTAGCTACACAACATGAGCAAAGGTTGTTAACATGGTATCTCACACAAGCATGGAAGGTCACACAAGTATGTCAAGAGGTGAAGCATAAAGTAAACTATCTATGCTACTAAATTTAAGTGAGGTAAAATCTTAAACATGACATATCACTAAGTACCCCATGGCAATTTATAGTTTACTAATGTTCTTCCCTAAACCATATTTTAGATTGGTTAACAACAGCAAAAAAATAGCATAATAATAATCTACATGTAATTTTAGTCAAGTTACATATAAAGAACATCTCAAACGAAGTTACGGTTAAAAAGATACAAGCAACGCAAGTTATAAGCACAATCTGCCAACATCAGGTAGTACACTTAAGAGCAAAGAAACAACATGCTATAGCTTGCAAACATGCACAACAAGGATATGCATTTATAGTAGACATGACAAACAAGACATGGCATAAATATTTCATGTTCAGAAGCATCAAGATTACATAGATATAAGCCATGCAAAATGCTAATTTATATTACTGGTTTAAGACTTAGTGAAATCAGCGAAACATACAATAACAGTATTAACATGCTCTCTAAACAGCAGTAGAAGTACTATCAAACTAACTCCAAAATGATCATGCACAACATTAATAGAGAGCATACATGATGCACATGAATCCATATATAGCACTTATGGTCGAAAGACCTATGGATGAATATATAACAAGCACGCAAAACAGCTAAACTTAAATATCCAGGAGGGTAGCGCCACTAGTGGCGGCGCTACCCTATAGAGGGTAGCTCCACCAGTGACGTCGTTACCCTATCAGGGTGCGGGACCCAGCGTGCCACGGTGGCACTATGGTAGCGCCGCTGACGACGGCGCTACCCCATAGAGGCGGGCTTTACCCTATTGGGTTAAATTTTGAAATGGTTTCGTTGAAGGGTCAAAGTGTGCTGAAGTTTGAACAAAAGGTCAAAATTGTGATTTTCGCCGAATGCGGAATTGCATAAGTCGAGGAGGCGAGACGATAAACAAACAGACATCATATGCTCCATTTTTTCTCGGTTTATAGGATTCATCTTAACAAATTTGTTTTTCTGTTTTATAAATCTCAATTCTAGTACGTACATATTTACTATTACATGTTTAGATCTTAAGGTGCATTAAATCATTGGCTACAAAGTTTAAGAGGATACTCACCGTTGCATGTACACGAGTTCGATAGGAGCTTTGATATGCGCTTCTCGGTGTAGTTGCCATGGCGGTGATGAGGATCAAATTTTTATTTTTATTTGTTAACGTTGATGTGATATAGGAGGGTGCATGAAGTTTCATCGGCCTGCAAAGACATGTGAGTTGTTAGTGATCCGTAAGGTAAACAAACGGAAGATTAAATATGTTGATGAGCGTGCGACGTGTAATTACCGTGAGGGCGTCAAGCTCAGCTAATGTCGAAGCCCCGTCGAGCATGCCAAAGACGGAGGAGGGGATGATAAGAGCGACGGTGGCGGTTGCGGTGTTCCCCGAGTTGCTCCCGACGAAGCTGGGAATGGGAAAATGATCCGTGTTTGGATTTTCCTTGTGCCACTTGAAGGTAGTCGGCATCATAGTAAAAAACTGAGATGCAAATTCATCTTTGGCCGCAGCTCTGGCTGCCTCGACCGCCTGAGCTTTGGCCTATTTCGCCTCAACTTTGTCCTCTTACATTGTGAGCTTCAACATTAAAGCTCCTAAACTCGTGAAAGAAGAGACATGAACTAAATTCTAATGAAAGAAAATTAGCTTCCTTGATAATGGCTCCATATGATGCTGAACCTTCTAACTTGATCTCATCTATTACCACCTTGCAATCCGATGCCACATGAACTTTGTTAATATAAAGATCCTTCCCTAGTGCTAAAGCTTCCTGAACTGCCAATGCCTACAAGGTAGGTGGGTCCAAAATGCCCTTGAAAAGAATAGATGATGCCCCCATGTGCGTAGTTGCTCTCTGACACGAGTTCGACAATATGGGTTGACCAAACATACCTCTCTCGATGTGTCTTCATAGCAATAATGGACTACTCCATCTCGCGACTCTTTCTATAAAATATTAAAAAAAAATATGATTTTTGTGAGCTTTAAAAAATGTTATTAAATTTACAGAGTTCATAATTTTAATTTTGTTAGATTTCTTTAATTAAAAAAATCTAGATTGCAAATAAATTTTCATGTTTCCAAACTATCTTTGAGTATAAAATGTTCTTGCTTTTTTATAAGTTATAAGTTCAGACTATTCTTAATATTTTACAAAAATATCAAAATGAAAAAAAAAATTCATTTAATATTCGAAATTTTAAATAAGATCTTGATAATAGAACAAAATTAAAATTATTCTTTATTTGTACAAAAAATAATGGAATTTATAAAAATCAAGTATTAAAACTGTTCTTGTTTTTTTTTCAAATATCTCAAATTTAAAAAGTCTTGTCTAAATTTAAAAAATGCTCTTGAATTAAAAAGGTACGCTGACGATCCTTTAATATGGATGCACAACTGACGACCCCTTCTTCAAGACATTGTATAATACGAGTCTACTAGTAGTGTGCTTTTTGTTGTTCTGTCAACATGTCGCTTGATCAGTGGATTATGAGTTTATGACCCATGGTCAAAAGTTTCATGGTAGGATTGTGGAGATGCGCCATGAATGAATAAAATACTCCTTTTTGAAAAATGATAGGCTCGTGACATTTTCGTAAAAGAGCATGCATCCGAGAGAAACTACATTACTTTACCGAGCGTGGAAATCATAAATGACTTGCTATGTTGTACTTATTTTGAAGTCAGAACCAGGCACAGATAGTGCTAAATAAGATATGAATACATATAATAATATTACCCAGCAGGGGAATGTCATTTTGCTTCTGACCTACCCGGATGCCAATACAAGGAGCCAATTCCTCAAGACACACAACTTCTTGATAGAGTATTGTTTAGGGACATAACTCCTTGATAACATTGTCAACCAAACAATGATCCAGCTGTATTAAAAAATATACACTTCGGATGCTGCAGTAGGAATGGAAGCAAACCTCTGTATGGGATGCTCAGAAAATTTAACTTGAAAAGCACGATGAAATCACGACTCCGAAATTTCAGAATTCCAATCGCAAAATATCAAACCGAAGTAGATAACAATCTGCAAGTTTTTTTTTGACAGCAGATAACAATCTGCGAGTTATCACCAACTTGGCAAGGTTATGGAACTTAAGTCATAAAAGATATTCCCTCCATCCCAAAATAACCGTCTCAACTTTGTACTAAGGTTGAGACAATTATTTTGGGATTGAGGAAGTACTTAACATCTACGAAGAAATAACCATCGTACTCAGAGATCACAGGCAGCAACAGCTGGCAACATACATGGAATTCAGCTGGTCAGCATTTCGAGCAGGGCCAACTCAACCTAGGTACCAGATAGCAAATCAGGACATGACAGCATAGATCAATTGGCAGAAATCGATGGAATGAACAGAGCATAACAACCAGGATAAGCCATTTCACTTGATTGCACGGAAAATATAAACGACACACAGATGTCTAAAGTTTCTAAACAACAAATAAACTGAAGCAGGAAACATTGCGTCAGGATAAGACGCACAACATTGGTATCCATTCCAGATAAATAAGCCCATACCATTGCGAAGGTTAAAACAGATGAGCCATGTAATGGTTCAGCGAAGAAAAACTAATGACCCCCTTGGCTGCTAGAGTACCTACGAACTGCAGCAAGCATCCCTGTGTGCAATGCCTACCAAATTTAACTGAAAATATCACAACTCTTGGACCGAAATGTATTTCAAAGTACTCCCAATATAAGAAATACGCATCACACTCAAATAGAGATCAAAGCCAGCAATTGCTGGCAACATGCATGGAATTCAACTAGTCAACATTCCATCCAACAGGACCATCAAATCTGATAAGTGAGTATCATGCTCAAATAATGATTTCAAACAGTGTTAAGTACTCATCCAACAGCCTATTTTACGCCCAGCAAATCAAAACATGGTAGGATAGCTAGCCATCATAAGAGCTCAAATTTGCAAGAACCAATGGAATGCACAGAGCATAACAATCAGGATAAGCCATTTCACTCGATACCAATCCTCCGCTGCGGATATATATAAACGACAGCAACAGATGTCTGTATGAAGTCTCTAAGCAGGAAAACAAACTGAAGCAGGAAACAACGCGTCAGGATAAGAGGCACGGGAATCAGTGACCGCGTCTACTACATGATGGCGGAGGAGAGCTTGAGGCACTCGCTCTGGCAGCGCTTGAGGCAGACGTCGTTCCAGTTGGGCACCTGGTGCTGGTTGACGCAGACGGTGCGCGCGCAGGCGTCGGCGCAGGCGTCGAGCTCGGAGACGCCGCAGACGGTGACGCAGGTGTCCGGGATGGGGTCCTTGGAGAAGGCGCCCACCTTCTTGAGCATCCGCTTGGAGGTGCAGACGCGCTCGCAGACGAAGACCTCGTCCGAGCTCTTCTCGCGGCCCCGCGCCGCCTTGAGGCGCTGCTCCTCGTCGCGCCGCCGCTTGACGCGGATGGCCTGTCCGGCCAGGATCGCCGGCACGGCCGCGGCGAGCACCGGCCACCACGCGTCCACCATCCTGGCCGCGGACCTGGGGGTGGATGGATGGAATTACCTTGCTGCGTCCTCGCGCCGTCGTCGGTTGATTCGATCTGCAGCCGCCGCCACCACCCACGGGAGAGGAAAGGGGATGGAATGGTTTCCAAATTGGAGAGAGATGATGGTCTGGATTGGACTTGGGCTGCATCCGGGCCGAAAATTGGAAGTATCTTCATGTTTTTTTTATAGAGAGAACGCAGTACAACATAGCCGCTCACATGCATGAGCGTATACTCACTCCTATAAACGCGCACACATTCTATTTCTATGAGTATCTTCACAATACTAAGGGCCTGTTCTGATCTCCTCTAGCTTCTCAAAACTTCTGAAATTCAGCTTCTCACAACAGCTTCTACTCCAAGCAGCCATTCCAAATACATTCGGCTCAGTTTCCAGCTTTTCCCAGTGCTACACCCGCTGAGAGGATTGTGGCCTGTTCGGGTCACGCTGGGCCGACTTGAGGCAGCCCAAATCGGGCCACTAGCAGAAGCAGCGAGGGAGGACGAACGAGGGAACGAGGAGGTTATAATGAGCGAGCGTGCCGCTTCGCTTCGCTTGACTTGGTGGTGGTAGTCCACTTGTAATATTGACAAACTTCAGCTTTTCGTTTTGGTGGAGCTGGGCCGAGGCTGCTTCTCCTTTTTACACGTAGGGAACGCCCAGCTTCAGGAATTCAGCTTCTTAGGCTCAACCGTTCGGGGTAATTTCATCTGGGAAATTTTAGAGCATCTCAGCCGTTCGACCCTCCAAGTCGGTTTTTCGCGCTATTTTAGCGCCGCTTCGGGGGCTTGGGGCGGCCGGCCCCCCAGTCGCGCCCCCAAGGCGGCCCCCATGTTCGGCCGAATTCTACTAAAGTTAGGCAAAATTGAACAAAATTTGTGAGATTCGGCGAATTTCATAATATTTGGTTATTACATAAGCTGGAAATGAAAAACTACGTCGCCGCGCCGCCCCCCCCCCCCCCGGTTGTCGCCGCCGTCGCCTTCACGGGTCCCCGTCGACGTCCCCGTCGTAGCCGTCGTCGTCTTCACGGGTACTCGAGTCGCGGCTCGTTGCCGCCCTCGATGTAGTGAAGGACGACGGGGAGGGTGCGTCCCTCCCCACTCCACCACAGCCGCCGGCCGTTTAGGTTCTGCCGGCTCGACACCGGTTCCAGGCCGTTTGTGAAAATCATCTCCTGGTCGCGGCGCTCCTCGAAGTGCGTCGCCCAGCGGGCGATGTTGCGCGGCGCGTTCGTCGGGTCGGCGCGCTCGGCCTCCGTCATAGAGGCGCATATGGCCTCGACCCGCCGGTCGAAGGGGGCCCTACCAGGCACATGCGCTACCGGAATGCCGCCGGCACTGAGCACCCATCCGCGCGGCAGGCGCGTGTCCGGCGGGCAGGGGTAGTCCGCCCTAGCGAGGAGGACCGCCTCATAGACGGCGAGGGTGTGGCGGTTGGCCATGGGGAGAAGAACGCGGCGAAAGGAGGAGGAGAGAAGAATGCGGCGAGAGGAGGAGGAGAATGCGGCGTCTCTCGGCGAGCCCACTTTATATAGCGGGAGGAGGCCTCACCGGGGCGGGACACGCGGCGGCTCGGCCGTCGGACCATTGGGCTACTCAAGGCGCCGCATTGATTCCCTGCGGCGGCGGCAGACGCGGGGAAGTCGAGGCGGGAGGATGAGGACGACGTGTGTCTCTACACGCTGACATGTAGGGCCGGCGTGCGGCACGGGCGAAATGGCACACCCGTTTTTCCTCTTTCGCGCCGTTTTGTTTCGTCCAGCGCCCCCAAGCGACCCCCAGCACGCCGGGTCGGCTTGGGATCGCCGGACTCAACTTTGGCCCAATCCGGCGCTATTTGGGCCCTTGGGGCGTGACTAGGCGGATTTCGTCCGTCCGACGCAAATAGCGCCGCCTTGGGGGCCTCTTGGGGGCGCGGCTGGAGATGCTCTTAGAAGCTTGGAGCTGGAGGACTTCAGAACATGCCCTAAGCTGACACATCATCTTGAGATTAACGGAGTCACCACCTCGTCTTCTACAAGAACGTCTCCTCCCACTGAAAACATATCGCCGAAAATCCTTAAATATATTCAGTAGAATGCGAGCACCGATATCAAATCTGAGATTTGAACTCTGATGGGCTGATGATACAACTATCCACCTAACCAACCCAACTATAGGTTGATTCGCGAAAGTATCTTCATGCTGAAACCCGTGCAAGGACATCTTCAACGTTGATCCTTAAACCTTTTGTATCCGTTTAAACTAGCGAAATCATTAGTCAAAGGGTACCTTCCACAGAGATTATTCGTGTGTGCTTTCGGGAGATAAGTGTCATGTTGTGATGCGTTTTGGGTTTTTCTTTTGGGATTGCTACATCTCAGTCGACTGAGATTTAATCAAGTCTCGGTCGATGCTACATTCTTGAGATCACGTGTAAAAATTCATGCAAAAAAATATTTTCTTTATTTTTACATGATCCATCACTTGACTAGGAGTTCGTTAAATCTCAGTCAACTGAGATCTAGACACATCCTCTTTTTAATCCCTCTGCGTTTGACATGTGTCAAGTGAAGAAGAGTTTCCCTGTTTTCGTTTTCGGTTTCCCAACCACGCGCGCAGCCACGGGCAAAGACACATCCATGGGTGAAATCACAATCAAAGCCACAACCACAACATAGCAACAACCACAGGTGCAGCCACAATATGCACGCAATCACGGGCACAACCATAATCTTGCGCGCAACCAAAGTTTTGTATTCGCATGGGTGTACTCGAAACGCGATACGTGGCGACCTCTAGATGCACCGAAGTGGCCTCTACGGGTACTCCCGAGAAGGTACCCTCTAACTAGTTTCTCTCGTTTAAACTAGGTTGTTCGGATCATTTTTTCCACCAACGCGGTCATATATCCATCCGCGAAGCGGTTCACACGTACGATTTTCTCGCAAATCTAACCCAGATTTAATTTTAATTTTGTATGGGTTTTAGTTCTAACCTACCCCAACTTGTTTGGAATTGATAGGCTTTGTTGTTGTTGTCTACCATTAAAGAAAATTTGGAAGATTCACTTCATCTTCTTCCCGATTTTTTCGTGCCCTTTCCTTCTTTAGTTTCTTGTTATTTTATTTTTGATAATCTTAACCAATGTCGGATAAAATAAAAACCAACATAAATAGAATAACTTTAATAATCTAATAAAGCCGATATTTTCCCAAAACTACATGTTACATTAACTCAATCTAATCATAATAAAATCCCAACTAAATTAAAACTTTCTTTACATTCCCACATTGATGCTAGCAAGGAAAATACTTCTCTAGCTTCTCGTTGGTTACCCCAAGTGGAAGATGAGATGTAGCGTTGATGTCTACGCACGCTTCTATTCTTGTAGACTATGTTGGGCCTCCAAGCGCAGAGATTTGTAGGACAACAGCAATTTCCCTCAAGTGGATGACCTGGTTTGCAATTAAGATACAAGAAGTCTCTTGTGTCCCCAACACACCTAATACAACTAGGAGTTGTATAGGTGCACTAGTTCGGCGAAGAGATGGTAAAATATGGGTGATAGGTGTGGTAAAACGAAGTAATATAAATCTGTAATAAAAAGTGCAGCAAAGAAACAAGTGGTAAACGTGAGTGCAAACGGTGTAACAATGATGGAAACAAGGCCTAGGCTTCATACTTTCACTAGTGGCAACTCCCAACAACATTAACATAGTCTAATCACATGATATTTCCCATAAAACATGCAATGGAGACGTACTCGGAGGTCATTCCTTCGTGGTCAAAAGAGGACGAGAATTGTGTAGGGCTACAAAACCACACCTCAGAGTTCGTAGTTCTCAATCTATGGATTTCCCAATGTCACCGCGGCCATCCAAAGAGAGTACCACAATCACCACAACATATCTAAAGGATAGTCAAAGACAAGCACCAAAAGACTCTCAATCTTCAATCCACACACAAAAGAGGAAATCACTCATGAAAATATTCTTCTAACCCATGTTCAATAGACCGCTGTCACCATGGTCTCGGGGATTATACTAGATAGGATCAAGTGAGTACATCAAATCCAATACATAGAAGAAGGGGAAACATCATGGGATCACCCTAGATTAACATAGCCTATGATCACAACGAATATCACATCATGGGAGAGAGAGAAACCACATAGATCAAGATACAAGCCTTAGCCCCGAGGGGAACTACTCACACATAGACATGGTGAGAGAGAGAGAGTTGTTGATGGAGAGGTGCATCCCGGAAGAGATGAAGGAGACGGCAACGGCGGCGGCGGCGCCGCCGCCCACGGCCACGACCACGGCCCTTGGGGGCAGCGGCCCTTGCCCCCTTCTTCTTTCTTGGAAATGGTGCTTCTGTGGAGATTGATCTCCCCCTCAAGACGGCTGCCAAGGGGGAGGAATTTTCGTGGTGCCCTTTGACCTAGGTTTCCTCTCTTTATAAATACTCTCGGATTCCCGTCATCCAGATTACATCTTCTGTATTTCGGGGTTTCTGGAAGCATCCAAATTCCGATTGGGACGAATTTTATGTCTAAATCCACCGGAAAAATATTCCCTACAACTTTGTAGTTTTAAGTTTTTCCGTTTGAGGCCGTATTCTAGCGTTTCCGAGGCGATCTTTAAAACCTGTCTGGTGGGGACAGATTTCGGGAAAGTTAGAGTCCAACTCTTACAAGGCTTCCTTTTGTGATCTTTACTTTATCCAAGTAATTTCTACACATAAAGTAGAAAAACAAGAACTTGTGCACTCTTGCAACCATTAATAGGTTAGGTCCAAAATATGTTATAAAGATATGAAAGTGTATCAAAAGCATAGCAATATCACACAAAACATGCATGGAGCAAGCAGAAATTATAGATACGTTTGGGACGTATCAACATCCCCAAGCTTAATTCCTACTCCTCCTCGAGTAGTTAAATGATAACAAGCATAATTTCTGTGGTGACATGCCACACAAACATATAAGGACTTTTAAGTAAAGCAATCAAAGCATGCAATTCAATTCAACTCTTAACAAGCAAGAGTCTATATTAGCATTGACACAAGCAACAAAAGTACAAAGGGTGCAAGAGCTCTCGCTGTCCGTGACTAGAATGTCTCCAAATGGTGTTTGCGTGCAAGAAAGGGGATAGGGAATACGAGATGAAAAAGTATTTTTGTTGAGAACTCAATCTACTAAAGTTTCACACTCGGTCTTCTTTGGAATCTTATCTTGACTCGTCCCCAGACCACTAGCCAGGTACAAGTAAATTTTATCCACTCCTTTTCGATATTTTTGAGCACTCATGCAATGGATGAGCGTAAGCACGAGAGTTGACACTTTGGATTGCAAAGAGAGAAATATGGTGGAGGAGGAAGACAAAAAGGGTGAGAAAGGCTCACATCAATGAGGACAACCATAGGCGAGAGAAGGTCATATGATAGATATGATGTGAGGAGTAGGGATTGCCATGCAACGGATGCACATAAGAGCTAAGAAAAGCTCTCCAATGGAACTAGTGGGGTTCATCTAACTTGTTTGCTCAAGAAGATCTAGAGCTCGTTTGAGGAGGCTCATCATTGTAATATACAAACCAAGTTCTATAGTGTGAAGGTCCCCACATAGCTATATGCAGGATGATGATCTCCATGGAGTACAAGGGATAGAGGATGAAGTACTAGTGTGGATCTCTCAAAAGGAATAGTAGTGTGCCCCCTTCTCTCTTTTTCTTTTTCTTTTTCTCTTTTTTCTATTTTTTTGTATTTTTTTGGTGGCCTCAATGGCTCTTTCTATTTAACTCTCATTTGTCCTCTTTGGGATCTTTTGATTTTGTCCTCTTAGGGATCTTTTCCTCACTTTAGGGGCAACACTCTATATATTACAAGAAGTATAGAAGATCTTTCACACTTTACAAAAGTACTCAAATCATAAAGAAGATGTAACTATCATGATGTTTGCAATGTATGCCGCTGCCAGTGTAGCAGGAACATGTATGACATGAAGATCAAGTCATGAAGAGGTGGATGTTGCATGGCAATATATCTCGGAAAGGCTATGGAAATGCCTTGATAGGTAGGTATGGTGGCTATTTTGAGGAAGGATATAATGAGGTTTATGATGACAGAGCGTATCATGCCAAGGGTTTGGATGTACCGGCGAAGGTGGACGCCAACTCTCGGAGTGAGAAGGAGGCAATGCACGGCACGGGAGAGGCTAGCAAATATGAGGAGGTGGAAGTGTCAACTTTCTAATACTCACATTAGTGCGAAGAACTCATGCACGTATTATCGGTAACTCTCAATCTAATCAGGAGGTTCACAAAGAGACAGGTACTCCGAGGAGGAGTGTATGGGGGTTTGGTTATCCTTGCGCATCCTCGACTCATGGTACGTGAGTGTACTCTAATATTCGATCCCTCCAAAGATTAGCGATCGATCTAGTAGCTAGAGTTCACAACTAGTTTTGTAGGTTTTGAAAATAAACACAGATTGCCCAAAATACGACACCTATCACTAATAGGCTAGAGCTCTTGACACCAAAAGTTCAAACATTACTCACATCAATACCTCAAAACTATTGCAAGTTACTACTAAAATTAAATAACAACCTCAATTATCTACTCTCAAGACAAGACATAACTCAGTGCAACAACCAACTCTCTTAACAAGATAAACATGAAAACTAAAGAGAGTTCCAGCAACAAACTAAACAAAAGCCAAGGCTCTTGCTAAAGACAAACTATGACTAAAACTAGACATGGCAGTAGCTACGAAAAGATAAAGAACACACAACAACAAAAGATAGGCATGAAGAATCCTATTATGTGTTCTAGATTTTGAAAGTGGAGCGTGTTTCTCTCCCACACAAAGTAAGACGGGATCTAACTTGTTATGAACAGCAAGCAAAGCTAAAAAAACTAAAAATAAAACCTAGGAGCGGGACGCTCCAAGCATAGCACATAACGCATGAAGTGATAAAAATATAGTGAGACAAAGGACGAACTGATGATTGTTGATGGAGAAGGGGATGCACGGGGGCATCCCCAAGCTTAGACGCTTGAGTCTCCTTGAATATTTGTGAACCTCCTTATTAGGTTGAGAGTTACCGATAATAAGTGCATGAGTTCTTCAGACTAATGTAAGTATTGAGAGTTGACACTTCCACCTTCCCATATTTTGCTAGCCTCTCCCGTGCCGTGCATTGCCTTCTTCTCACTCCGAGAGTTGGTGTCCACCTTCGCCGGTACATCCAAACCCTTGGCATGATACGCTCTATCATCATAAGCCTCCCTATATCTTCCCTCAAAACAGCCACCATACCTACCTATCAAGGCATTTCCATAGCCTTTCCGAGTTACATTGCCATGCAACATCAACCTCTTCATGACTTGATCTTCATGTCATACATGTTCCTGCTACACTGGCAGCGACATACATTGCATACATCATGATAGTTACATCTTCTTTATGATTTTGAGTACCTTGTAAAGTGTGAAAGATTTCCTTTACCTTCTTGTAAAATAGAGTGTTGCCCTTAAGTGAGGAAAAGATCCCAAAGTGGACACATTAAAAGATCCCAAAGAGGACAAATGAGAGTTAAATAGAAAGAGCCATTGAGGCCACAAAAAAATACAAAAAAATAGAAAAAGAGAAAAAGAAATAAAAAGAGAGAACGTGGCAACACTACTATCATTTTTTAGAGATCCACACTAGTACTCCATTTATATCCTTGTACTCCATAGAGATGATCATTATGCATATAACTATGTGGGGACCTTCACACTATAGAACTTGGCTTGCATATTCCAAGGATGAGCCTCCTCAAACGAGCTCTAGGTCTTCATGAGCGAGCAAGTTAGATGCACCCCCACTAGTTCCATTGGAGAGCTTCTTAGCTCGTATGTGCATCCGTTGCATGGCAATCCCTACTCCTCACATCATATCTATCATTTGGCATCTCTTGCCTGTGATTGTCCTCATTGATGTGAGCCTTTCTCATCCTTTTTGTCTTCCTCCTCCACTATATTCTCTCTTTACCATCCTAAGAGTCAACTCCCGTGTTTACGCTCATCCATTGCATGAGTGCTCAAAATATCGAAAAGGAGTGGATCAAATTGACTTGTACCTGGCTAGTGGTCTGGGGACGAGTCAAGATAAGATTCCAAAGAGGACCAAGTGTGAAACTTTAGTAGATTGAGTTCTCAACACGAAAATACTTTTTCTCGTATTCCCTATCCCCCTTCTTGCACGCAAACACCATTTGGAGACATTCGAGTCACGGACAGCGAGAGCTCTTGCACCTTTTGTTCTTTTGTTACTTGTTTCAATGCTAATATAGACTCTTGCCTGTTATGACTTGAATTGAATCTCTAACCTTGATTATTTTACTTTTCAAAGTTCTTTTATGGTTGCTAGCATGTCACCACAGAAATTATGTTGTTATCATTTACCTACTCGAGGACGAGCAGGAATTAAGCTTGGGGATGTTGATACGTCCAAAACGTATCTATAATTTCTGCTTGCTCCATGCATGTTTTGTGTGATATTGCTATGATCTAGATACACTTTCATACACTTTTGATTATATTTGGACTAACCTATTAACTCAGTGCACCCCAGTGCCAGTTCCTGTTTTCTGTTGTTTTTCTATTTCAGTTTTCCCCCATATAAAAAGTGCCAGAAAAATTCGGGAAAACTCAAATAAAAAATCAGCGTGATGAAAGCTTCGCGAAGAGCCCGAGAGGGGACAGAGGGGAGCCAGGGGGCCCAGGCGGCCACCCGGCGCGGCCCCACCCCTGGTCGCGCCAGGGGGGGCGCCTGGGGCCCCTCGTCCACCTCTGGCTTCCCCCCTTCGCCTATTTATCCCCCGTCACGGGAAAACTCCAGAGGAAGAACCCTATTCCGCAAAGTCGCCTCTGTTCCGCCGCCGCCGCGCTTCCGAAGATCGGGAGCACCAGAAGACCTCTTCCCGGCACCCTGCCGGAGGGAGGATTGACCTCCGGGAGTCTCCTCTCCACCATGGATGCTCCCCGGATGTCTCGTGAGTAGTTTTCCTTGGACCATGGGTCCGTGATCAGTAGCTATGTGATGTTATCCTCCCCTCTTTGATCTTCATTGTTTAGACCTCGTGAGCTGCCCTACATGATCGAGGCACTTTTGTAATATTTCTGCAATTGCTATGTTGAGTTTGATCGGATCTGATGGATTACGAGATTATGTTCAGATTATGATAGAGTAATATATTTGGTTTCTATCTTTTATATTTTTTGTTCCTAAGTAATTCTTGCATGTTCTCCGTTGTTGTTTATTGCTTTGGCCAAGTAGTAGGTAGTGACTCCAAGAGGGAACGTTGTGCTAGATTGTTGGTTCATGCCCCCCGATGACACGCTTGAGTGACAGAAACATGAGTCTAGGGGATGTGTTATTGCCACAAGGGGGAAAACAACGATGCTTGTGACCGCGGTTACAAGGATTGTTTACTTTACGCAGAGTTCTTTTTAATGCAGTTGTCTGTTGCTTTGGGTTTACACTTTGGGTGGGGCTCGCAACTTAATACCAGCGAGATGTTCTGGATAAATATCTCAAGGTGGATGATTAGTAGTAGATGCAGATGAATTTCGGTCTACTTATTTTGGCGTACTTCCCGTGCTTTTGAACCTCTTCCTTTCTTTTGTAGCATAGTTAGCATTGCGGTGCGTTCATAATCCTGTCAATTGCCTTTCTGTAATTTGTTTACCTCGCATAGCAATTTTATTGTCTTTTGGGAGAGAGACATCACTAGCGAACATCACGTATCCCGGTCCATATCCTTATCACTGTTTCCACGCTACATTTACTTTACTTCTTTTATTTGCTATCATTATCCCTTGCGTTTATCCTTTGTAAACAACAAGACCGGAGAGATTGACAACCTCTCTGAACTTCGTTGGGAACAAAGTTATCTGTGTCTGTGTGCAGGTCCGCGTCAGTTGCGCCGCTGACACCTACTTATCATCTCTGGAGTCCTGCTGGAGACAAACCTTGGTATCTTCACCGAGGGAAAACTGTTGCTGCACTACATCTCAAACCTTTCACTTGGGGTAACCAACGAAGGGGCGAGAAGCCATCAACGAGCTAGGAAGCTCTCCAATGGAACTATATGCAAAAAGATCATCTCTATGGAGTACAAGGATATAGAGAGAGTACTAGTGTGGATCTCTCAAAAGGATAGTAGTGTTGCCCCTTTCTCTCTTTTTATTTCTTTTTCTTTTTTTCTATTTTTTTGTATTTTTTTGTGGCCTCAATGGCTCTTTCTATTTAACTCTCATTTGTCCTCTTCGGGATCTTTTAATGTGTCCACTTTGGGATCTTTTCCTCACTTAAGGGAAACACTCTATTTTACAAGAAGGTAAAGGAAATCTTTCACACTTTACAAGGTACTCAAAATCATAAAGAAGATGTAACTATCATGATGTATGCAATGTATGCCTCTGCCAGTGTAGCAGGAACATGTATGACATGAAGATCAAGTCATGAAGAGGTGGAAGTTGCATGGCAATGTAACTCGGAAAGGCTATGGAAATGCCTTGATAGGTAGGTATGGTGGCTGTTTTGAGGAAAGATATAAGGAGTTTATGATGACAGAGCGTATCATGCCAAGGGTTTGGATGTACCGGCGAAGGTGGACACCAACTCTCGGAGTGAGAAGAAGGCAATGCACGGCACAGGAAAGGTTAGAAAAATATGGGAAGGTGGAAGTGTCAACTTTCAATACTTACATTAGTCCGAAGAACTCATGCACTTATTATGGGTAACTCTCAATCTAATAAGGAGGTTCACAAAGAGACAAGTACCCCGAGGAGGAGTGTATGGGGTTTGGTTATCCTTGCGCATCCTCGACTAATGGTACGTGAGTGTTCTCTGATATCCGACTCCTCAGAAGAGTAGTGATCCATCTAGTAGCTAGAGTTCTCAACTAGTTTTGTAGGGTCTGAAAATACACACGGATTGCCCAAAATACGACACCTATCACTAATAGGCTAGAGCTCTTGACACCAAAATTTGAAACATTACTCACAACAATACCTCAAAACTATTGCAAGCTACTACTAGAATTAAATAGCAACCTCAATCACCTACTTTCAAGACAAGACACAACTCAGTGCAACAACCAACTCTCTTTAACAAGATAAACATGAAAACTAAAAAGAGTTACAGCAACAAACTAAATAAAATCTAACGCTCTTGCTAAAGACAAACTAAGACTAAAACTAAACAAGGCAGTAGCTATGAAAAGATAAAGAACACACAACAACAAAAAGATAAGCAGGAAAAAATCCTATGATGTGTTCTAAATTTTGAAAGTGGAGCGTGTTTCTCTCCCACGCAAAGTAAGACGGGATCTAACTTGTTATGAACAGCAAGCAAAGCTAAAGAAAACTAAAAAAAAAATCTAAGAGCGAGACGCTCCAAGCAATGCACATAACACATGAAGTGATAAAAATATAGTGAGACGAAGGACGAACTGATGATTGTTGAAGGAGAAGGGGATGCACGGGGGCATCCCCAAGCTTAGACGCTTGAGTCTCCTTGAATATTTATTGGGGATGCATGGGGGCATCCCCAATCTTGAGCGCTTGACACTCCTGGATCTTCTTTCATCATCTTCCATCGCACACTTGAAAACTCCCTTCATACATAACTCATCATAAGCTGATTAGAGAGGTTAGTACCCTTAATAAATAATTTTTCCCCACTGGATATAAAGATATTCTTGAAGAGCTACTGTTTCTCAAGAGCGCCAAAAAGTTTTTGCAAATAAAAAGCAAGCTTAAGGTTTGCAAAAGTTAGGAGAGACAAAACGTGGCAGAATCTGTGAAAAACAGAACAGCAGATAGTAAAGAATTTTTTAGGGGCACTTCTGCAACTCAAATAAAAAAACTCAGAACATACGGAAGTTTCATAATTGTATAGAGCATACCGTGTAACAATTTCAGCTCAAAAAGATGAACTGGGATTTTTCTGGAATTTTTCTGGTCACGGGGACAGAATCTGTTTTCTGGACAGCATGTCACAACTTTTACTTCCCTTGCCGTAAGAGGCTATAACTTGGCACAAAGCTGAAAAATAAAGATACAATGATGTTGCTACAGTAGTAAAAATCATCAAGACACAACAAAAGCAAAAAGAAAACACCTAAATTTGTTGCGGGCTGCCTCCCGAAAGCGCTTCTTTAAAGCCATTAGCTAGGCATAATGCAAAAGATCAAGTTGTAGCAATCGAATCATTATCAAGATCATCAAAAAGCTCTTCAATTGTACAACTAGTCTTAAGAGGTCTTTCAAATAAAGGCATAATGAAGATACTTCTAGGGAGAAAACCAAAAGACGGAAAGTCAATGGAAGATTCATTTATAAAATTATCAAAGAGAGGTATTTCTTCCAAAGTTTTCACGGTTTCAACTTCTTTGGCAATAGGTGGTTTATTTTTAGGTCGGGGAACCTTAGGGACATAATTGAACTTAGGTTCCCTTCTTGCCGAAGTCTCTACCTTTTTTGGTTTGATTGAGGAGAAAGTAGTTCCTAGAGTATTAATGATTTCCTCAATCTTATCTATCCTAGAAAGATCCGTATCACGGGATTTGATGACCTCCAAAGTTTTGATAATTTTAAGCATGGTACTATCAAGCCTATTCAAATTCCCTTGAATCTTGCGATCCAACTCATTTATCCTAGTTATACTTCGTATTTCTAACTCTATCTTTTCAAGTTTCATAATGTGAGATAGAGTCATATCTTCTTGTATGCTAGCAATAGGGAGATTTCCAACAAGATTTTCAATAACATTAAGAGATTCCCAAGTCGGGGCTTCTAGAAAATTCCCATTGATAGCAGTATCTAATATGAACCTATTCCAAGGAGTAATCCCGACATAAAAATTTCTAAGCAGGATAGTAGTGGATTGCTTCTTGGTGGCTCTTTTTCGAGAATCATTAATTCTATACCAAGCATCTTTTAAGCTTTCTCCACCTTTTTGTTTAAAGGTGAGAACCTCTGTCTCAACAAAGGCAAAAGGGCCAGACATAATGATAACTAGCAAGATAAATAATTTTTTTGTAAATTTTGATAAAAGACACAAAGATAAAAAAACTGAAAGATAAACTAACAAGACTAAAAAACAAAGGTAAAGGGTAGTGTGCAACTCCCTTATCTTAGCACTCGGAGTCCCCGGCAACGACGCTAGAAAACTTGCTTGATGCCTTCTCGCCCTTCGTTGGTTACCCCAAGTGGAAGGTTGAGATGTAGTGCAGCAGCAGTTTTCCCTCGGTGAAGATACCAAGGTTTGTCTCCAGCAGGACTCCAGAGATGATAAGTATGTGCCAGCGGCGCAACTGACGCGGACCTGCACACAGACACAGATAACTTTGTTCCCAACGAAGTTCAGAGAGGTTGTCAATCTCTCCGGTCTTGTTGTTCACAAGGACAAAATGCAAGGGATAATAATAGCAAGTAAAAGCAGTAAAGTAAATATAGCGTGGAAACAGTAATGAGGATATGGACCGGGATACGTGATGTTCGCTAGTGATGTCTCTCTCCCAAAAGACGATAAAATTGCTATGCGAGGTAAACAAATTACAGAAAGGCAATTGACAGGATTATGAACGCACCGCAATGCTAACTATGCTACAAAAGAAAGGACGAGGTTCAAAAGCACGGGAAGTACGCCAAAATAAGTAGACCGAAATCCATATGCATCTACTACTAATCATCCACCTTGAGATATCTATCCAGAACATCTCGCTGGTATTAAGTTGCAAGCCCCACCCAAAGTGTAAACCCAAAGCAACAGACAACTGCATTAAAAAGAACTCTGCGTAAAGTAAACAATCCTTATAACCGTGGTTACAAGCACCGTTGTTTTCCCCCTTGTGGCAACAACACATCCCCTAGACTCATGTTTCTGTCACTCAAGCTTGTCATCGGGGGGCATGAACCCACAATCTAGCACAACGTTCCCTCTTGGAGTCACTACCTACTACTTGGCCAAAGCAATAAACAGCAACGGAGAACATGCAAGAATTACTTAGGAACAAAAATATAAGAGATAAAAACCAAATATATTACTCTATCACAATCGGAACATAATCTCATAATCCATCAGATCCTATCAAACTCAACATAGCAATAGCAGAAATATTACAAAGGTGCCTCGATCATGTAGGGAAGCTCACGAGGTCTAAACAATGAAGATCAAAGAGGGGAGGAGAACATCACATAGCTACTGCTCACGGACCCATGGTCCAAGGAAAACTACTCACGAGACATCCGGGAAGCATCCATGGTGGAGAGGAGACTCCCGGAGGTCAATCCTCCCTCCGGCAGGGTGCCGGGAAGAGGTCTTCTGGTGCTCCTGATCTTCGGAAGCGCGGCGGCGGCGGTACAGAGGCGAGTTTGCGGAATAGGGTTCTTCTTCTGGAGTTTTCCCGTGAAGGAGAATAAATAGGCGAAGGGGGCAGCCAGAGGTGGACCAGGGGCCCCAGGCGCCCCCCTGGCGCGGCCAGGGGTGGGGCCGCGCCGGGTGGTCGCCTGGGCCCCCTGGCTCCCCTCTGGCTCCTCCCGGGCTCTTCGCGAAGCTTCCTCCATGCTGATTTTTTATCTGAATTTTCCCGAATTTTTCTGGCACTTTTTATATGGGGGAAAACTGAAATAGAAAAACAGCAGAAAACAGGAATTGGCACTGGGGTGCACTGAGTTAATAGGTTATTCCAAATATGATCAAAAGTGTATGAAATTGTATCTAGATTATAGCAATATCACACAAAACATGCATGGAGCAAGTAGAAATTATAGATACGTTTTGGACGTATCAATGGTGCTGCTGTGGAGATTGATCTCCCCCTCAAGACGGCTGCCAAGAGGGATGAAATTTCGTGGTGACCTTTGACCTAGGTTTCCTCTCTTTATATTGACTCTCGGATTTTCGTCATCCAGATTACGTCTTCTGTATTTAGGTCCTGGAGGGAGCATCCGAACTCCGATTGGGCCGACTTTTATGTCTAAATCTACCGGAAAACAATTCCCTACAACTTTGTAGTTTTAAGTTTTTCAGTTTGAGGACGTGTTCAAGCGTTTCCGAGGCGATATTTAAAACCTGTCTGGTGGGGACAGATTTCGGGAGAGTTAGAGTCCAACTCCTACAAGGCTTCTTTTTGTGATTTTTCCTTTATCCAAGTAATTTCTACACATAAAGTATAAAAACAAGAACTTGTGCACTCTTGCAACAATTAATAGGTTAGTTCCAAAATATGTTATAAAAAGATATGAAAGTGTATCAAACGCATAGCAATATCACACAAAACATGCATGGAGCAAGCAGGAATTATAGATACGTTTGGGACGTATCAAGCGTAGCAGCAGAATTTTCCCTATGTAGAGGATAGGGTTTGTCTCCCGTAGAACTCGCAGAGATACAAGAAGGTGGTAAAGTGAACAATGGCGTCGAGGTTGCTAACTTCTTCTGGACCTGCACACACATCAAATAACTTTGCTCCCAATGAGTACAGAGGAGTTGTCAATTTCTTCGGCCTTGCCGTTTACCATGGATCAACGCAAGAAATAATAATGGTGGCAACGGAAACTAAGAACTCAAAGTAAATTGAAGATGAAAACAATGATGGAAATATGGATCGGGGTCCCATGACGTTCACTAGTGATGTCTCTCTCCCAAAAGACGATAAAAATGATAGCGAGGTAAATAAATCACAGTCGGGCAATCGACAGGATTATAAACGCACTGCAATGCTAACTATGCTACAAAAGAAAGGAAGAGGCTCAAAAGCAATGGGCAGTACGCCAAGGTAAGTATGCCAAGGTAAGTAGACTGAAATCTATCTGCATCTACTACGAATCATCCGCGTAAAGTAAACAATCCTTGCATCCGCAAGTACAAGCACCGTTGTTTTATCCCTGGTGGCAACAGCACATCCCCTAGTCTCATGTTTCTGTCACTCAAGCTAGACATCAAGGGGATGAACCCATAATCAAGCATAACGCTCCCTCTTGGAGTTGCAACAAATCACTTGGCCAAACTAAAATACGGCAACGGAGAACATGCAAGAATTTACTAAAGAACACAAATATAAAAGAGAACCAAATATATTACTCATCACAATATGAACATAATCTCATAATCCATCAGATCCCAGCAAACTCAGCATAGCAACACAGAAATTACAAAGGTGCCTCGATCATGTGAGGCAGCTCACGAGGTCTTGAAAGTGGAAGAACAAAGAGGGGAGGAGAACATCACATAGCTACTGGTCATGGACCCATGGCCCAAGGGGGACTACTCACAAGACATTCGGGAGGCATCCATGGTGATGGATGGTCTCCCGGAGGGGATTCCTCCTTCCGGCAGGGTGCCGGGGCAGCTTCTCCTGGAAGCTTCGATCTTGAAACGGCGGCGGCGGCGGAACAAAGAGGATAACGGGAATAGCAGATCGATATTAGGGGTTTCCGTCACGAGGGCTAAATATAGGCCAAAGGGGGCACCGAGAGGGGCCACAGGGCAGCCAGGAGGCCTCCTGGCATGGCCTAGGGCGGGTCCGCGCCAGGGACCTTCATGGGGCCCTGGTGGGTCCACCCCCTTCCAACTTTGGTTCTTCGGGAAGCTTCCGGGTCGCAGATTTTTTATATAATTTTTCCGGGATTTAGTTGGCACTTTTAATGGCCGGAAAACCTGAAATACAAAACAGCAGAAAACAGGAACTGACAACTGGGTGCACTGAGTTAATAGGTTAGTCCAAATATGATAAAAAGTGTATGAAAGTTCAAGCAAAACATGGCAAAGTCACACAAATCATGCATGGAGCAAGCAGAAATTATAGATACGTTTGGGACGTATCACACATCCATATTCAAATCAAATCTAATTAAATCGTTAACTAAATCAAAATTTCCTTGCGAATCAGTGGTATCCTAGCCACCAGAGTTTAAATCTTAGATTTAACATTGGTACTCGCATTTTCCTACATTTATTCCATGGCTTCCTACGATGTGCTTTCAGTGGAAGGATACGTTCCCGTCGACTACGAGACGCCTATGATGACTTTATCAATCTCAAGATGATGTGCCGACTCAATATTACAAAAATGCTCATAGGGTAGGGTGTGCGTGTGTGCGTTCATAGGGGTGAGTGTATGCTCGTGTATGTGTTCTCAAAAAATCCTTGTCTTCCCTTACCATACCCCTTTCCCCTCCCCGTCGTTGCCTCACCTTGAGAGTCGTTTCCCCAGATCCGGTCGAACCGAACCCAAATCTTTGCCGCCGGCGCTGCCGGTTGGAGGAGAGATAGGGGAGGGCTTCGATGTCGGTATGTTTCTAGTCGTTTCAGGTTTTGGTCTTTGGTTTGGCTCTATGCCATCAGAGTGCATCCCATTGCCGCTTCCATGCAGCGGTCGGTGGTCACCGGAGGCGCCTCCTTCTCTCCATCCATGGTGGATTCGAGGGGTTGATGGCGGATCTAGTGCTAGCTCCCTCAATAAGCATGGTGGCTTCGGATCTGATGGATTTCAACCTCTTCCTGGTGTTTTCAGCCTGAGATCCTCAGATCTCCTTCTTATCCTTCTCTGCCCGTCATGGTGGCGGGGATGGAGACTGAGGGAGGAGGAGAAGGATGAGGGGCTTGTGTTTTGGGAAGCTTTTCTTGCAGGTTCCAAGCTTCCAGTGTGTTTCTTTGCCCAAGATTTCCTTAGGATTCTCAACTAAATCATCGCCGGGTTCTTCCATCGTGGTGATGGAGGAGTGGCGCCGATTACAAGTGAAGAGGGGCATTGTAGATGGGTTCCGTGAGCTCATACGGTGGTGGATCTGGCGAGGCTGTGGCGCCCTTTCTGATTGCTGCCTGGTCTCCGGCGAGCCACCGTACTCTCTGGTCGAATGGTGACCGCCCTCTTTCCTCCCGGCTACGATGCCAAAGGGGAGGCAGTTCTGCTCTCTGGTGGAGTCCATGGTGTGGTGCTTTGGAGATTTCGTCGGTTCAAGTGGTGTCGTCCCCGGCGCCGGCGAGGTTCAATCCATCGGGTGGCGGTTATTTCGGGCTTATTTGCAGTTTTCTCTTCTTCTTCCTATTTGGGATCCTTCTTGCGTAAGGCAAGGCTTAATCAGATGTAATCCATACTTTGCTTAATGAAGTTATCTTTTTACCGTTCAAAAAAAAAGTCAATTGTTTTACCAAAACAAAATATATTGGGTGTACGATATATGTCATACAAGACTGATGTTGAGAGATTATAATATGTATATCATTGTTGCAATGCACGAGCAATTAGCTAGTCAGGGATTAAATGCTCGATCTTATACCTAGGTAAATTGACTGGTTCCTTCATGAAACCTTAGGGAGTTATATTGACTTGCTCCTTAGGGCCTCTTTATTTCAAATGATTTTCATAGGAGTTTTGGAGGACGTAAATCATTAGAAACAACATTTATACCACTTGTTTGAATCTTGCACATTTTTTTCTAAAGATTCTTATGTACTCCGTACTATATTTCATATGAAATTTGCATCCATCAAGCCTCCCAGTAAGAATCATTTGCTTTTTCTTATGGAGCAATGAAACAAGCCAAAACCATGTAGAATTTGGATGTGCTTTTCTATTCCTGTACTTTGAAAATCCTGTAAATCAATAACCCCTAAGATTAATAAATGGAATATTGCAAGCCGTCTTTCTGACCAAAAGAAGAAAACAGCTGCAGACACAATATATCAACCAAACCTCTCAACAAGGGTCAGAGATAATGCATAAATGCTTCTGAATTTCAAAAGGAGAAGTCCGTGCTGTTCGGATGTCAGACAACATATACAACAGATCAGCTACTTCAGCTAACCAAAAGGGAGAAACTATTTACAGCTCGTCCGCAACATGTACAACGTTTTGTTGTGTCTAATTGGGCGCAGGCTTCATAAAACACAGCACCCGCCCAAATCTCCTAAAAAAGGCAAGAATCTCTTTGGAAAACATAAGCCTCTATACCGCCGATGGAAATTCTGTGCACAATCCGCAAGCAAGTCATGTACTGTACTGCAGCTCGACCGGCATCAAGGAAAAACAAGGACTAGGATTCTGCTCTTTTGCCACGCGATTTCAAGCTTTTCTCCAAAAACGCCAGAGTCTCTGCGTATGAAGGATCTTTCTTGTTCTCCGGTTTACATGAATTTATATGATCAGTACCCTGCAGAACCTGCAAAGATAGGTGAGATTGATAATCACTTTCAAGCTACATCAATTGGCACAACTTTTTTATTTTAACTCAGACAATACACTTCCATAACTGGGAGGAAATTATAGGAACATACAAAATCGCTGATCTGACTCTGAACTCTAAAGTCTCCAGTTACAAAGGGGATAACTATAAATTTGCACATGAATCACTGTGTTTCTCCCAATATTATTTAGCAGTGCAATTAGGATATTTGAAGCTAACATTGACTTGGACACATATATACCATTGCCATCATTATCCATATTACCATTGGAGAGACCGACATGTTGCATCCAAGTCCCTCAGAATGCAGGAAAGTATAACACATGCATACATGAAAGTTTGAATGAAATATTCCAACTGATAGGATACTTACGACGAGTTCCCCATATCCTGGGTATGCAGATTCAATCGGCACTATCTCTGCTCGAAATGCCCAACCACCATAACCTTCAACAATTGGTGTGACCTCGCTCTGTTAAGAAGCCAGTTAGCACATATAACTTCTGTATACACGAGTTAACACATACAACTTGGTGTCGTGGCAGTGAAAGCATGCAATACTAGTCTATGAGAACATTTCCCATTACCTCGCTAAAACTAAGAACATCAAGAAGTCCTTTACTGTAGCGCTGCCGCACAAAATCATTTAACTCGACCAGTCTTGGAGACCCACTTCTTAGTTCGCCAATCTACGGAAATGAGTGTCACAAAATATACACACATGAAAAACATCATTGCGAGCCTGTTATATAGAGTCTGTCATATAGAGAACGTACTGAAGGAGCTGGACGAAACACATAACCCATACGCCATGGCATGTCTGCAAGTTTACTGCCAAAATGTGGACAGCTATAGAAGACCTGCCATATTAACAGAGTTAGAACTCGGATACAATCCCAAGAATAGACAACCAAACACATACCAGTCCAATCGTATTATTCAGGAACTTGTCATAATTGTTCAGCTTCGCTTGATGCAATATCTGCTTAACCACCAGTCCACCCATGCTGCAAGTATTAAACGGGGGAGAAAATATTAGTTATTTTATTCTTTCAGCTGTTACAGATTTTACAGCCCATGTGTGAGCAGCATTATAAACCAAGCAGTCCTTATTACCTATGAGTCACAAACACAACAGGTCGGCTACCGATCCCAGCAGCCACCAGTCTCCTCAGCAGCATAGAGCTCACCTCCTATACAACAAATATGATCTTGGTAAATTCAATTTATACAACAAAAACTAGCAAAACATCACCCAAAGACATCGAAATATCTCGAACCATAGATTACTTCAGATAAGAGAATCTTATAACCTAGAATAATATAGCACTGGTGAAGAGGTCTCAGAAAAACACAAAATGTCATAAAATGCTCTAAGAAAGAAAAACACATAATAAAAACAGTACCAAACACAAAGGTATCCTTTTCTATGTGCACTAAGTCAGAAAATTTAGTATTCTGATGCTAAGAGGTTTGTCCAATCCTAATCAGAGACTAAGGGAGGTGGGAGTATTTGCATCAACATGCACAACTCTCCAGAACACTAACCTGAAGGGACAGGCTGGCTCCAGTCCATTGTGTCAAATTTGTCTGCATAAACCATTTGAAACCAGTAAGGATCTTTGAACATTTAAATCGTTTGAATGGCATCAGCATATAAGCGTGGATATTTTTTAAAGTTATGCTTTTAAAAGAGCAATATAAGTCTCCTAATTAAGAGACAATTGGAGAATTAGAGAACAGACCTTGTATTTGACCGTCAAGAAACGAGCTTGAGGAAAATCTGATGCAAGCCATTCTCTTGGCCAACAAGTGCCTTCTTTTCCAGCATCTTCATCTATACTTTCCACCAGACCAGCTTTAGTAGTTGATGACTTGTCATCAGCTATCCGCCATGAGTTGAATGGACCACCACGAAGGCCATGGACAAACACAACATCGACTTCTGGGGAGACGCGTCTCGATGCAGCATCTGGACCTTCTGTGCTTCCAGTTTCAGAGCCACTATCTTCAATGCATCCATCATCCTTACAAGTATCTCTTGAAACCCCATAACCGCTGTTGTCTAAATGAACCTCAAGAGGTAATTCAGGATTCAGCAAGAACAGCGCATCTCCAAACTGAGGACACTTTCTTTTATACTCGCATTCTGAATCGGGATATTCACCAGAACCACTTTTTGTATTCTGATTCTCAGAGCAGAATACATTTAACAGAGTTAATCTGCAGTAACTTTTTAACTTTATATCGTTGCAAGGAACTCGTCCAGTTGCACATTCCTCAAGCCACTTACACCATACATCATCAGAAACAATTTCCTTCTTTGAGTTGGGTAGAAGGGAGAGAATGGTAAGCAGCCGCCCGGCGTGCCTTCGAATATGTGCTGCTGGAGGAACCCGTACACTACGGGGCTCAGTGGTAGCAGCAGTAGAAGAATCATTGGATTCAGACACATTCTTGTCTTGCACTTCTCGTATTCGTGATGCATCATAGGCTTCAATTGCAGCAAGTTTCTCATAATCATCACCGACGAGGATGTGTTTCAATAAAGAAACAACTCCTAAATCAGCAATTCTCTTTTGGCACACAACATCCTCAGAACAAAGCTCCGCTAGTGCTTTTATTCCCTTGAGCGTAGCTAAGGCTGAGTCAACGGCATCAAACTTGGGTGGGCTCTTTTTGTTCAAGTTCTTTAGAGCGGTAGCAAACGGTTCAAGAGAGAGAAAATCGTAAAGTGGTACTTTGTCACCAGACCCAGAATCATAGTCCGATTGAATGTTTGCTAATTTGACAACAGCTGTAGCTAACTGATTCAAGACCTGTGTGGCAGTGTAGGCATTATGATAATCCACTTGATTCTGTAAGAAAACAAATGTATTAGGACCATGGGAGGGAGAACAAGATTTGAAAGAAAATGCTGCATCAAGACGATAGCAACTTATCCACTCGTGCATCCCTCAAATCGTTAAAATTTTAAACTAAGTTATACAGAGGTAAAATACAAGTGCAAGACTGAACAGGCTGGTTGAACAGAACTCTAGACAAGAAATGTTGCTGCAATCAAATGTCTGTATTTCAGAAAGCTTTCCAATCAAAGTGTATGTGCTTTAATTTCTCCATGAACAAATAAGGATAACCCCACAAGGCTGCCCTAAACAGCTTTTCTTCTGTGAAGCATTTGTAGTATCTTTCAAAGCATATAGCAAAACACACATACAAAAATTGTTTCGAGTATTGTTGCTCCATGCCCACTACTTATGAGTTATGACAAAACTAACTTAAGTCTGAACAAATGACATACATATTGTGCAAGGGTCACATTGATGTACCAGTAATAATTTGACCATTTTGTGTAATTCGTTTATATGCAGCTCATTTATCCAGCCCTACTACCTAACAATTTTAGTATGTTTATATATTTGCAAAGGGCATACACACTAAAATATATTTTGCGGTAAAATAGCATGAATTATAACCTTCACTCGTTCTGGTTGAGGCGGGGCAGTTCCTTTCAAACTTTGTGTCTTGTTGTCTCCAAGAATTTCAGAAAGCACCAGAGCTAACCATCCCTGAGAAATCGGTACGGAAGATGGCCCGTAATCCTGAAGTATGGATGAAAGGATTTTTACAGATGTAACATGAGTTGCGTCTGATACAGATTTGTCGAAGAGCCAACGAAGAAGAATGCCAGACCATCTTTGAGCTTCTCCAAGTGACAAAGGAACTTCACCAGAATAGAGCGAACTCAGGGCAACCGCTAATGATTCCTTCATAATACTCTGACTATTTTCCTTTTCTATTTTTTTAGCAATACTACGAAGAAGATGAAGACCCTTCTGCCTTATCACAAACTTCGACTCATTGCATCGTATCATGGATAATAGGAAAGTTGATAGTGACATTTGGGCCAACGACATGTCGCCATTCTCAGTAGCCTGAGAAGCTGTTAAAAGAAGACTTGAGGACCAATCAGGGACAGAAGGAGCCAAAGTCAAGTTCTGGTCTTCCAAAAGAGCTCGGGCCACCAAAGCTCCATGCCACCTCACAGTTCTTTCGGGAGCTTTCAGCGCAGTTGTCACAGTATGCCCATCGCTATCAAGTTCTTGAATACGAGTGCGGTTTAGATCTGATGCTATAGCCCAGTTAGCAAGAGCCCAGGTAGCAAAAGGTACAGCTACATGCTCCCTCTGTAAATCATCCCAGAGGCCTGGGGTAGCATGTGAACTTAGTCTCTCCACGTCTGCATAATCAATATCAGACTCTTGGTTTATCAGTCCGCTACTATCCTGGGCATCTTCCATTCTATTTTGTCCAACTTCCAGAATATCATCACCTGAGTTACCAAGCTTCAGTGAGTTGTTTTCTCTAGAGAATCCCAATATAGTAGTCCCTCCAAGTACCTTAATCCCTATCCCTTTTAATCCACTGTCACCATCATCACTGCTATCATCCTCATGGTCATCAAAATGCATTCCCCCTTCCTCAATGACTTCGATAGCCGCTGCAATATCTCTTATATCAGCATCTGCAGGCAACAAAGGCTGAAACGACGAATAATCTGCTTTATCGCAGTTGGATGTGATTATATCCATGAGTGCAGCAACAAGCATGCTCCTTCCTTTAGAGTGGTCTGATACATTGAACGAAGAGTGTCTAGAGTTCTGTCTCGGCAAGAGAGCGATATATTAGGCACGAAAAACTCACAAAAACCTATAGACTGCTTCATTTCATATATAAAAATGTTCATTACATGCTATGCTATTGGAAAAGAAGATGAAATAAGCTGAAGAAAATGCAAGAAAAACATTTCCATACACAGAGTGGAGAAAGGAAAAAGATCACAATGACATCAGGGACAATATAATATACACTACTATAGCAAGATGGTCCATGAAAACCGGCAACGTCATTCAGCTAATTTGTAGTTTCAGAACTTGTACCAAATGCAGATTTATTATCCTAACACTGCATTAAAATATATTACAAGATCAGACAAAGATTCATATGGAATCAACATCCTAAACTTAAAACATCTGAATACTGCAATGTAGCACATGATGAGCTGATTCCTAGTTATATAGACCATGCTACATTGAGTAAAAAAATCTCTAACAGAAAATGACTGCTGTAATATCAATATATACAACGGAAAGTTTTTATGTCCAATAATTGTATAATTTTTGTATCCTAACCAAGCTACATTGAATTAAGAACTATCCAACAAAAAATATGACTAGCGCAAGACAAATTGATAGTCAAGGTTGATATGAGGAATTGCCTAAGTTTTGTATCCTATACTTGCACAATGTGTTTAACTACGAATAAGAGAACGCCATATGATATCGCACAATTACACTGAATGCAAGCTTCTATCAAACTACATTTCAGCAATTAGGCAAAGCAACATCTCTTATCACCTTCTTGCCGCGCTTGGGCTGGTAGGAGAAGATAAACTGAAGGAGACAGGGCACCGCTCGTGGCCGGCCGAGCACAGCAGGTGCGACCCACGGGTCGGCCAGCAGATTCGCGAGCGCCCGCGCCGCCTCTGCCTGCGTGGCGCCCCGCACGATGCTGTCGAGCAGCCAGTCAACCACGGCGCCGCCGCCCGCGGACACGATGGCCGCACGCCGAGCAGCACTGGCAGCGGTGATGTCGGCGAGCAGCGCGGCGACCCGGAGCTCGAACCCCGACCGGACCTCGTGGTTGGCGGAGGACAGGACGGACATGAGGGACTTGCAGAGCACCCCGCCCGCGGTCCACGTGTGCCGCATCTGCTCCGCGACGCGCGCGGCGGACGCCCTGGACCTCTCCAGGGTCTCCTCGATGTTGTCGGTGGTGAGGTAGAGCGTGCCGGCGGCGGTGGCGACGGAGAGCGCGGAGATTGCGAGCAGCGGGGAGATGCGGCGGGCGGCGTGGAAGGGCGCGAGGTGGTGCCGCGGCGGGGGAGGCGCGGCGACGGGGAGGGACGAGGAGGTGGAAGGCGGGGAAGGGGAGGAGGAGGACGGGGCGGGGCCGGAGGAGAGGAGGCGGGGTCGGAGGCGGGGGTGGCGGCGGACATGGCGGAGGGAAGCGGGGAGGAGGCCCCGCCGCAGCATCGCCGGGCCGGAGAAGGGAACCGGATAGCGGCCCTTGGAGAGGAGCCCGGATTTGGGGCGGCTCGGTTTGCTTGGGGAAGACGGCGAGGGGGGATGGGGGAGGGGAGCACGCGGGAATATTCGCCGGAGTAGAGAGCGAAAGAGGCGGTGGTTCCGGGGAGGAGATCGGCAGGAGGCGTCGCCGCGTCACGGGAAGGAAAGGGAGTCGTGGTGGGCTGGCTACCGGAACGTTCCGTGATGGGCTTGCTAAGTTTGGGTCGGCTCCGTCGAGCGAGGCACGACCCCGTTTTTCCATGGTCGCACCTCGCACGTTTTCCTTCGCCCCGTCCCGTGCACGGTAAGCACATGTCATAATCCCTCAAAAAAATAACTGAGTGATTTTTCTTTATCAAGGAAAAGCAGGAGCAAAAGTATACTTTGTGCCCGGGTGCATCTGCACCCGAGAAAACCAAAAATAAGAAAATGAAAATGAAAAATTCTCAAAAAATGAAAAAAAATTGTGGTGGAAGATGCTTACGTCTGAAATGTTCGTATAAATTTTGAAGAAGTTTAGACATCTGAAGAGCTCGTGGCAAAAACGACAAATTTGCAGTTTTTTTAAATGCCACTATTCATGCACTATTCTGGACTGAATTTGTCTTTTTTGTCATTAGCTCCCTAGATGTCCAAAAAAGCTTAAATTTTACACGAACATTTAACCCATAAGCATCTTTCACCATAATAAAATTTGGAATTTTTTAAGATTATTTCGTAAGTTTTTTAGGAAGAGCATATGAGCCTAGGCTCAGATTCGAATATCCCAGATTCTTCCCTCTAGTTAGGGTCTTCCTTCCTCTCGGCGGTGATCGGCGTTGAGTTTCAATCTTCTCTCACGTCGGCTTCGGAAGGGAGAAACACCTCTCATACCCGCCTCCCTACGATTAGCTAGGGCTTTGGCCCTCGTTTGATCTAGGGCATATAAAGGTCTATGTTGTTGCCGCTGTCTTTCGTGGAAGATGACGAAGATTGAAGGTTCATCATCTGGAGCGGGTCAAGAGGATCTGGAAGATCTAATGAAGGAGTTGGGACTCTCGGAAACATAAATGGACGATTTGGAATTTAATCAATATCTAGTGTCGTCGGAAGATGATACTCGTTGTATGCTCTTGGTCAGGGTCTATATGGTTCGAGAATTCGACAAATATTGGTCTAAAAGATATGCAACTTGCTTGGTATCTTGCGAGGGATGTGAACACCAAAACTCTCTCGGATAATGTGTTTGTCATGAGGCAATTGTCTCGGAGATTGGGAGACGGTCACAACTGGGGGTCTGTGGACTTTGCAAGGGGCATGCAGTGGAAGCTTGATATATGGGTTCAAATACATGATCAACCGCAAGTTATGTCCCAATGGTGCCAGCTCTAGCAGCTAAGATTGGTGAATACCTCGGAGCAAAGCCTACTTATGACTTCACAAGAAATTTTCACATGGTTAGAGTCAAGGTGGACATGCGCAAACCATTGGAAATGATGTGTCCATAATTAGGAACAAGAAGACGGAGATCTTCCGGGTGAAGTACGAACGCTTGCCAATCCAGTGTGCAATTTGTGGTTTCCTGCGCCATACCTTCAAGGAACATGGTGATGGGATTTGTCCACCTAATGCTCTTGGTTCAAAACTTAAAATTTGGTTGGTTCATGCGTTCTCGTAATCAAGCTACGCGCGGAAGAGGGCGTGGCCGTATGGGCAGAGGCTCCGAGGGTCGAGGTGTTGGCTCCGATGATTTTGTTGAAATTGAGGAACGTGAGATTAGGACTGATGATATGACAAATGTTGACATGGATGTTCTAGATCAAAGCAGGAAGAGGATTGCAAATGACTTCCCCCAAGAGCAACAACTGATGGCCATGGTGACTAAACCTCGAGGTGTCAATGAAGGCAAAGTTTTATCGTTTAATAATCCTGAGGTACCTCCAAGTCCTCCCCCGAAAATGGATTTAAAAATATCATAAACTAGTACTGATGTGGAAATCTTTGAGAAGAACCCAAAAAACTTGATGGGCACCAAGGGGGTGGCTCACCGTCAGCAATGAGGGCCTTATGTTGGAACTGTCATGCGATTCGCTATCCCGCGATAGTTCATGAACTACGTGATCTCGCAATGGTTTTTGTGTCGTCTATACTTTGCATAGTGAAAAACACGGTTTGCTAAGTACAAAGTGGAGGGCTTAGCAGGTTCTTTAGGTTTTGATAATAGTTTTGCAGTTGCTAGTAGTGGTAAGAGTGGAGGTTTATGTATTTTCTGAAATAATGATGTTAGTATTGAAATAAAGAACACTAGATCATTGATTGCGTGCGTTGCTGCGCCACTCTATTTTGACAATGTAATATTAGGGATTGATACAAATATATAGATCAAATACTCGTCTCGTTAAAATAAGTTAACATGGAAATTCATTTCATGGTGTAGCTTTACGATGTGAAATTGTAAAAATTGTAATGGTATATAGAAAACTTCCCCATGAACTGAAGATAGAAGCTAAGAAAAATAGTTTACTTATCAATATGATTATTTACTCCTAATAAACATGATTGTGTTATTGGTTGGACAATTTTCAATGGGTTAGAAATCAAGTGCCTACCTCAAACAAAACTTCTCTAGCCCTAGACCATATATTAACAGCTTTGTCTCACACATGAGCTCATTTTCTACAACTACATAATAGAGGGAATCACTTTTATTAGTGGAAATTTTCTATGTTGAGACTCGGCGTATATGCATGCATACATATGTGCCTCTAATGATAAAGTACAATATCAGTCTGTATGTGGAGTGGATTGGTCAAATACTTTCAGCTCAACTGTTATTACTAGTAGAAAACAGGGTTTTGGTTCAGGCCTCTCCAGCCGATTTGTCCCGGTTCTGCCACGAACCGGAACCCATGGGGGTCATACGTCCCGGTTCGTGCGCCCGGGGGCCGGCCGGGCCTCGTGGAGCATTGGTCCCGGTTCGTCTGGGGGCATATGTCCCGGTTCTAGACAAGAACCGGGACCAATGGACCTCGCTCCTGGCCCACAACCACTAGTCCCGGTTTGTGGCTTAACCCGGGACGAAAGGCTGGCCATTAGTACTGGTTCCAGCCACAACCCGGGACGAAAGGCTGGAAATTAGTACCACCTCGCTAACCGAAGTGGAGTTAGACCTGTTTATAAGCACAGGTCCGCGTGGACTTATCGTAGCATAACAAGTTCACTAAAGGCCATACACGGAGAAATTCATCTGTATCATGTACTCTGTCCGGGGAAATTTCGGACGGAGCTCGTTTGGTTGGCAGATTTTCCAGATGAGCCCACGAGGCGCGGACCGTCTGTAAACCCGTATGGGATGAAAATCCCGTACGGGTATTACAGACGGTTCCCGCCTGGTCGGTAGACTTGCGAGATCTGCCAACCAAGCGTGCTCCGTCTGAAATTCACCATGACAGAGTACAGGATATGGAGTATTCTTCCGTTGACGTCCTATAATGAAATTGCTATACTTTTTTTGTTTTTGTTTTCCAATCAAACAAAACACAAGGTTCCTATAATGAAATTGCTATACTTTTTTTGTTTTTGTTTTCCAATCAAACAAAACTATGCAGGCCGACTGTTACATTCAAGGCCACTAGTCTCGGTTCCAGCTACGAACCGGGACCAATGACGGCGCTTCGTCTTCCGCGCGCGCCCGACGAGCTTTCCCATGCGCGTGCGGCGCGCGTTGGGAAGCCGCACGCGCATGGGAAGCTCGTCGGGCGCTCGCCCGACGAGCTTCTCAGGCACCTATAAGTAGACGAAGGCCGGGAGCACATCCGACTCATCTCATCTCATCTTCCCTTCTCATCCCTCTCGCGCCCGACGAGCTTCTCGCCGCCATGTCGGGGTCGCCGCTACGATGGTCGTCCGACTCCGACACCCCGTCGGACGAGGACAATTCCGAAAGGCGCAAGTTTTGGGACCCGCCTCAGCGGCGGCCTCGACAGCGCGGGCGACGATCGCGCGCCGCCGACGACAGCCCGCCCCCCGCCGACGACGACAGCCCGCCGCCCGCCGCCGACCCGCTGGAACGGCTGGAGGCGCAGGAACTTCGTCGTGCCGATCGTGCGGAGAAGTCCCGTGCGAACCTGGCAAGGCGAGGGCCAAGAAGAAGGAGAAGAAGAGGGCTGAGATGACGGCGCGCGTCGAGGCGAAAGTCGCGTCGGAGGAGGCCACCAAGCGGGCGGCGCCCAGCGACGACGATGAGGGCGCTGGGACCTCCGCCAAGAAGCAGAAGATCGAGTAGTTTAGCTCTAGTCGTTAGATTAGACGCTTCTAGCTTCGATCTTCTGTAATAAATATTATGAATTATATATATATATTTTTGGTTTGTTAATCGTGATTGTTTTTTTGTTAATCGTGACATCATTGTTGTTTGTTAATCGTGATTGTTTTTTAATAATTGTTTGGAATTCAAAAAATTAAATCATGTGATATCAAGACCTAAGGGTTATAATGATTGATATCTTACTATTGTCAGGAAAACAACAAGTGCAGACTTGGAAACTAGGGGAGATAGAACCTGAAAGTTAAGCGTGCTCGGGCTGAAGTAGTGAGAGGATGGATGATCGGCCGGGAAGTTAGATGATTTGGAATGAGCGTTGATTAGAGATTAGAGATTAAATTGTGAAGTAGTGAGGAGGGGTGATTAGAGATTAAATTTTCAAATAATTCAAAGATTCGAAAATGAAAAAAATCCAAAAAAATTTTCAAAAAAAAAACAAATTTCAAAAAAATTCCTTTAGTACCGATTTTTAACATGAACCGGGACTAAAGGTCCTCCAGCCCCCCGCTCCAGCCGGCTTCCACGTGGAGGCCCATCTGTCCCGGTTCGTAAGCGAACCGGGACTAAAGGTCATGGGCTTTAGTAACGACCCTTTAGTCCCGGTTCCAGAACCGGAACAGAAGACCCTCTCGAACCGGGACAAATGGGCATTTTTGTACTAGTGTATGGTGAGTATTGAGTAAATACAAGATACAGGTGCATAAATGATATACTTCCAACAACAAATATATATTCTTAAAGTAAAAAAAACAAATATATATTCTAGATATATTAATTATAACATTGATTCTTTTGCAAACAACCGGTGGAGAAACAAAAAAATAACATGTCCTTTCTGGATGTCCTTAAGCAAACCGACAAATGAGATGAATTAGCGGCATGTCAACACTCATTTTACAATTTTCTATGAGCAATATTAGAAACATTCAACCGGCGGTCAGAAAATCAAATATATGTTCTCTAGTAAATAATTCATGATGTGCAATGTGCACCATCATGGTGATCAGATGAAAAAAGCTAAAAATCCAAGTAAATGAACAGGTAAAAAAATAACCTGAGTGTGAGGTCCTGCAAAAGAGTGGATCAGTGATAAGTTAGCATGAAGAAAGTGAGCTATGACACAAAGATAAAATGAATCAGTTGAAGAAAAGTAAAGATCTTAGGCACATGTAAGAGTGAAAATGGAAGAGTAAATATAGACATCGAAAGTCAAAGTCTTCACCTTACTCTATGGGATCTCTAGGAAAATAAGAATCAGTTGATCTGTTAATAGTAGTAGTGCCATTCTATAATGACTGGAAAGAATAGCAAAAATATATTCTCTCTTTTCTGTGATCAGCGTATCCTTATGTAAAGAAAACACACGTCAGTGACCTTGTGCTCAAAATTCCTATTAACGGGTGACTTTCTGATTACACTGGAATACTACTTCTAAGAATGTGCAAAGTATAAGCACAAACCAGTAGAGTACACTGGTCATTAGAGCATCCAAGATAAAGGAGGGGGAGTGGTCTGTACCAGCATAGGCCTTGGAGAAGCATGACTCTTTTGGCTCGCCGAGTCGCTTGTGTAGGGAGGCAAACCGAGGTCGCAGCTAATGATTCTTGCGCCTCCTTGATCACCGCATATTTACTGGAAGGAAATAAATTTCTTGCTTTATTCCTGGAAGGAAATAAATTGCCCAGCTGAGAGCATGAAGCAAACCGCATAAGATGGAAAATATGATATTACTGGGTGAAGATTTCAAACTTTATATATTATCTACATGTGGAGCAAAAAAAAATATCACCATTACATGTGGAAATCATCGCACTAATTAAAGAGTATACCATGCGCCTCCTTGTTCACCGCATCGAATCCTGTCTTCTTGGAGTCGGAGGGCACCTCTGCCGCCTTGGCAGCCGCCCCTGCCCCAGGTGTGTCCACGATGGCTGGAACAACTGTCCAGTCCATGATGCCAATTCTCATAAAGTTTCAGAGTACATAGTCACATCAACCATGTGCAAGCACACTACCTAGCACCTGATGTTGCCATTCAGAATGGTATGTATGATAAGATGATTTTATAAGATCTTATGCAAGTTCCCTAAGAAACCTCTATTGCAAACACAAATTATTTCACAGATCTCGTATGCTTCTCATATTCTAGATGATCAACTTCTAATCACAATTTCCTTATTAAAAAGAATTATTGCTCTCACATATGAACTGAAGTGTAAATACAATATTGTAGCAACAATTTTATTGACACAACTATAATACTGCTAGTTCAACACAACAAAAGGACAATACTTCAAAGAAAAACATGTTCAGGAAATTACTCCCTCCGATCCATAATAAGTGTCGCGCATCTAGTACAAAGTTTGTACTAGCTTAGTACAAAATGAGCGACACTTTTTATGGATCGGAGGGAGTACCTTGTTGGTCGTAACCGAAGATTCTAAGTCTGTAGTGTTGCAAGGTTATCTTTTTGTAGAGTGGTTTCAGAGGTGAATGTCAAGCATAAACAACTAACTGAAAAAATTCTACAACTTCTATTTGTAATTGAAAGCTATTGGGAACGGATGGATAAGGAGAGGAAATACAAAGGGATCTGTGTGCAGCACGTGTACCTGCACACACATATCTACAGCGTGTACGACGTTGTAGGTCATGCAGTGCAAGGACATGACGCCGTGTCTGTGGCCGCCGCGGCGCCGCCCGCGGGAGCATGTGAATCGGCAAAGGTGGACACATCATCGTTATACACAGGCATGCGAGAAGCGGCGATGGCGGACGCGGTGTCGCTGGTTGAGGTGGCCTCGCGCGCCGGGCGTGAGGGACGGCAGCATGGTAGACCCATTGTCAGTAGGCAGCGGCCGCAGGCGCGGTCGATTGGGCTGGCCTCGAAGTCTTCCTCCTCGGTCTTCCTTCATCCCCAATGCCATGGCTGATGTGAATCAGGCGGTGGTCGGTGGGGAGTTTCAGTTCACTAGAAGAAGAGAGGTCGGGCCGTCGGAGAGATAAAGAAGGGGCAGCGAGAGACACACGGGATGCTTATGGGCTTTGTGGGGCTCAATCTTTCTGCACAAAACTGGCCCAGTTAACCAGACGCCACCGATTTTTCTTCGGGAATAGCAGCCCTTTAGGACAGCGGCCCAATTAGCGAGAAGAGGGTTGCGTTAAACTGTAATCAGACGGTCAGAAACAGTTTAAAAACGCGATCTAACGGCTGAAATCACCAATGGTCTAAGATTGCTTGGTTTAGGTGCAGTTTTACTGCCCTAAATTTGGAGTATCATATTGACTCATGGTTACTGAGCCAGGAAAATCAAAATGGCGTTTGACTTGCTTTTATGAAGAGTCTACCCGAAGCTTGAGATACGAAACTTGGGAGATTATAAGATTTTTTTAGGGGTGAAAGTACTTTTATGTTGTTGTGCCTTGCTCGAGGATGTCAATGCGGGCGTGGTGAAAGTGACGGGCGAAGGTGGCCGCATGTTGCACCCCCTGCGACCACATGCTTGGAGGGCCGCGAGGGGGAGGGGTCCTACGATGGGGTGACCACGACTACCTATATGGTACGTCAATCACTCCTGGTTGCTACAACCATGATGATCATGTGCTCACGGATGCTCAAACCAATGTCTCCTTATGTTGGAGCCGATGCCAACAACATGGATAGTTGCGATGAGCGATGGTTTTTCTTCAACTGTTGATGGGACCAGCACTGTGTGAAGCTTCATCGTCTTTTCTTGGGCGATGAGATGTGACAACAAACACTCATGTCGAGAGTTGTCCGCAAAAGTTGGGACCGACCACGAGCACGACTGCAACCGGTGTTGACATAAGCTATGATCGACGGAGGTCGAAGCGATGTGTTGCAACAACGAAAAACAGATGTTGCAACAACGAAAAACAGATGCTGCCACCGACACCCCGGATTTCTGGAACCGTCGGCACGACATTGCTGCGGTCCGCACGATAAAAATGGCACATCACAGTCACCGCTCATGGATCGCTGTGCGAAGACCAGATAAGCTTCCATATTGACACGACTTGAAGGCATTCCAGTTATCCAAACTAGGCTAAACTGTACGGTAAGCTGGAGTAGTACAAGTCACTGGCACGAATGAATTTGGTGATAGCGTGCGGAGAGGGATACGGCACCTTGGGGTCCAAATCTACCAACCCTCTTGATTTCGTCTGTTTATCCACAACAACACGAGGTTCCAATGAGGCCATGACCCTAAGCATCCATCAGATGTTAGTACAGTAACATTTCCAGACAAACAAGTGCTGGGATCATCCGGTGATTTACAAAATCCAAATTAAGGATGATTAATTTCTCCTAATTTCAGAGAAGGAGGTTGCCGAGGGCGACGCCGACGCAGACCACGAGCGCGACCCACCAGGCGGCGGCCATCCGGTGCCGGGCGGCCCCCTCCTCGCCATCCTCCTCCTCCTCCTTCCCAGGCTCCGCACCGGCGGCTGCTCTGAGTGCGGAGTTCTCGGCCTCGAGCATCATCACCCAGCGGCGGTGCGCCGAGAGCGCCACCGAGTCCCGCAGGAGCAGCGCCGCGAGGCCCCCGTTGCTGGCGCCCGCCGCGGCCAGCTTCTCCTCCGCCTCCCGCGCCCGCGACTGCGACAGCCGCAGCGCCCGCAGCAGGCTGTCCTTCCCTCCGCCGCCGTCGCCCTTCTCGTCGGCCCCCGCCGTGCTCTCCAACCTTTCCTTGCGCAAAAAAGAGCAGAGAGTCAGAGAGAGGCCACTCAATCCGAGCAACGCAACGCGGCCCCGCAGCGCAAATTCGTCGAAAGCACGGCGCCTAGCCTTACCTGTGCAGAGTCGTCGGGAAGGGGCCGAAGAGCTTGGCGGGAGGGGGCAGGTCGCAGTTGAGGAGCAGATCGGCGGCGCACGACGGTCGTCCCCGGCGCCGCCTCTGGTGCTCGTCGGCGGCCATCAGCAGCATCTCCCGCTCGTACGCCGCCCGCTCGTAGATTCTCTTCCTCAACTGAGGCGCGACGGCTGGGTCTGGTTTGGTGGGGGGCGGGGGGGTTTGGTGGGGGGGAGTAGAGAGGGGAGTGGTTCGCTGGAGGCTTCCGCTGGGAAGAAACCGCGGGCGCGGGGTGGGACGGAGGTTGCCGCCGCGCGGAGGAAGCAGCCAGCAGTTTTGCGTGAGGCTTGGCTCGGAAGCGTGGCGCGGAAGGACCGGCGAGATGGATCGATTGCGAACGAGGAGCGCACTGCCGAGACGAGGGAGGAGTGACGGACGCCAAGCTGCTTCCGGAACCTGGCGTGCTTTCGGTTCGGCCCGCCCTTCCGTGCGTGCAGCGCAGCGACTGGTCTGACTCTGCGTGCCTTGAGTAGATAGATTGTCTGCTAAGTGCGCGCGTACGGAGTCATGGTGGCAAGTTGCTGTTGACAAATGGCACATGAATGAACGCGACCGACGAATCTTGGCCCGGACGGTTTTGTTAGGTTAATTAAACAAGCGGCGATTGGCCGGAGACTTTGTGCCAAGCGTAGCACAGATGTGCACGTCTCTCTTCCTGCTTGTAGCGTCTGCCTGTCCGTCTGTCTGTGTGTGTCGCGAGACGTGAATAGACGTCCCCTATGTATCGCCTAGGGTTTATGTCCTATTCCCTCCGTCCCATAATATAGTACTCCGTAATGTTTTGCAACTTAAATTAACTTGCAAAATGATACTATATTACGGGACAGAGGTAATACCTTCAAGGCGATTGGCGATCGCCTCATCGGACCAACAACACCTTCTTGAGTAAAGGCTTTCATAGCGGGTTGATCAAAATGAGGGTCCTACCATCGCTCATGGCCTCTCATGTGCATCATCCTTCGAGACCTCCGTTTGCGGTAGATGTCATCGATGCCCCGATGGCAACAACATTTGATGCACACTCGATCACCAACGGATGCTGACGCGGAGGAGTCCTAGGTGATTTTTTCAATCAATTGGACCTTAAAGAAGAGTTTGATGATATGGTTTTGTATGTTGAGGATCCATCACTCACCGATGTCGTTCGTTGATTAGCCCTAGCTAGGATTTTTAACCCAACCACTTTCTTCACGAAGAGAGAGCGGGGTGAAATCCTGCACATGTCGTTTTTTCTCGGTTGGTCCTAAGTCCTAACCTATTTATGGTTCCTTCATGCATGGGAGACTGGAGCGAATCATAGCGAGTGTATGTTCCACCTACAACCTATTTTTAGAAGGTCCAAGGATTTCCAGTGAAACCCAAATCTAAGAGCCCGCATACATCCATAACATCGCGAAAACCATCTAGTTGTGCTTGACTTCTCTGTTCCACTCCATCATGTTACGAGTGCAGAAGGACATTGTTGAAATCACCAATCACCTCGTGGTAGCCCTGATTGAATAGCTAGATAGTGCATGGCATCCAATGTTTTATATCTCTCCGTCAATTGTGCCTCGCCATAGACGCATGACAAACTCCACGGAGATGGGCCTAGATTTGAAACGTGAGCATCAATAAAATTTTTGGAATAACTATCAACCTCAGGGGTTATTACATCATTCCAAAAAATAACCAGCCCTCCGCTCCTTCATGAACTACTAACAACGAAATAATTTGTATAATCAAAAGTATTTGCTAACACCTTGGCACGTGCCTTCTGAATTTGCGTTCCATTAAGCATAGCGCAAACGGGGCATGTTTGTTCGCTAGATCTCGAACCTCTCAAACTATCGCCGGGTTGCCCAACCCTTGATAGTTCATTGATACCGACGGTCTCCCTCAAGAGGGCCCACCGATATATCATCGATAGGGATCAAACCATCAACACCAAACGCCTTGCCAGTCACTTTATGCTTTTTCTTGTTGACACTTTCTTGTGGTGTAATAGAGGGATCAACCGAAGAGGAGCCCTCATCAAACATATCCACCATCATTGCCACCTTCAGATTCTTGTCTACCGGTACTAGTGCTCGGCTACCAACATCCAAATCCTCGGTTTATATCGCAACAGGGTTTGCGGATACGCCATCTAACACCATCACCTTTCCCAACAGCTGATCCTGTGTGCACACATCTTGAGACATGACCAAATCGAACTTTCCAGCAAGGCAACACTTGGATCAGGATCCCGAAAGGATGCATGAAACCCCTAGCTTGTGCTATAAACATCTCCCGTACTTCCTCAACTACGACCAAGGCCTAGGAAGACACCTCGGCCCCGGCTAAAGCCTAGACCGTCGCTCGGTCCCTTCTAGAATTAGGCTCAGCCGAATAGTTCGTCGTCCCTTCCATTTCGGCGATTGTCCGTCCAGTTCCTTTCTCTCCCTCTAACTCCATCTACATGTATGAAGTTACCCCATTCCAGCTTGCTTTCATCATAAACTCCATCTCCAGATTCCTTATGCCAATGTCCCATCAGCCCATAAACTCCAAAGAAGACCGAAAACCTCTCATATTTAACTTGATACCAGTCCTTCTTATATTTCGCATCAAAACGAATCAGGTGATCTTCTCATTAAACTTTCATATCATCTATTTTCACTCTCACAACCCCCCACTGACGATGGGGTGACCCCACGACTGCTGCACGTAAGGCTACCTGGTACGTACGAAGATAGAAGGCCCGCTGGGAAGCTATGACAAGCCCACGATTGGCCCAACCAGGCACCGACGTAGGAGTCCGCGACTAATATGGAAGGTGTAACTTGGCGTACAAGGCAAGACTAGAACTAGGAAATTATCTCTGTAACCTAGTACGGACTCCCCGAGACCTAGCCTAGTATATAAAGGCTGGGAGGGGAGACGTCCAGGACAACACAATACGCATATACTCATCTTTCCTTGCGAGAACTCGCCTTGGCCTCCACTGTAATCGCCCCATCACGTAATAATATCGAGCAGGAAGTGCTTCTCCTGTTAGCCGACGAGTATCGTCCAACCTGTGCCTTCTCTATGACTAACCCAGGGTCCCTGACCATGGGATTTGCCGGGGTTGATCCCCGTCAATTGGCGCCGTCTGTGGGAACTACACAGGTTGGAATCACGATCTCGGCGGTCCCGCCCTCAGCAGATCAAGACTCGAGGACTGGAACCAGATCTACCCCGCTCGAGGAATTCAAGATCACCACAAGCATCTCCATCATCTCGTCAAGATCATCTAGCCTGCAGCCGAGCCAAGTCCAGCACCTCGACGACTGTCAGATCCATCGCCGACGGAAAAGAACTCGACGAACCACAAGACAAGCACGAGGACTCTACTCGGGAACCCCACTCGAAGAGTCGCGGCGCGTAACGGAAGGCTCGCCCACGTCGACGACCCGCCGCCGCCCGGACTCCCACCACACGCCAAGACAGTGATACGGTGAGGATAGTTCTCACTCCTCGTTGGTTACCCCAAGTGGAAGGTGAGATGTAGCGTAGCAGCAAATTTCCCTCGGTGAAGATACCAAGGTTATCGAACCAGTAGGACTCCAAGAAATACAAGTAGGTGACAACGGCGCCAGCAGTTAGGCAGTTGACGTGGACCTGCACACAGATACAAATAACTTTGCTCCCAACGAGTACAGAGGAGTTGTCAATTCCTCCGGCCTTGCTGTTTACAAAGGATCAACGCAAGAGATAATAATAGTGGCAATTGAAAGTAAAGACTGAAAGTAAATTGAGGGTGTAAACAATGATATGAAGATGGACCGGGGTCACATGATTTTCACTAGTGATGTCTCTCTCCCAAAAGACGATAAAATTGCTAGCGAGGTAAACAAATCATAGTTGGGCAATTGCCAGGATTATGAAGGCACCGCAATGCTAACTATGCTGCAAATAAAGGAAGGGCTCAAAAGCAATGGGCAGTACACCAAGGTAAGTAGACCGAAATCCAACTGCATCTACTACGAATCATCCACCTTGAGATATCTACCCAGAACATCTTGCTGGTATTAAGTTGCGAATCCCACCCAAAGTGTAAACTCAAAGCAACAGACAACTGCATTAAAAGAACTTTGCGTAAAGTAAACAATCCTTGCATCCGTGGATACAAGCACCGGTGTTTTATCCCTGGTGGCAACAACACATCCCCTAGTCTCATGTTTCTGTCACTCAAGCTAGACATCAAGGGGCTGAACCCACAATCAAGCACAACGCTCCCTCTTGGAGTTGCAACAAATCACTTGGCCAAAGTAAAAGGGAGAAGGGCACGTGTACAAAACTCCCCCCGAGAGACGCTATCGTCGCTCACGCGATCATTAACCAAAGCACTCGGGGGCTCGAGCACAAACTCCCCCCGAGAGACGCTATCGTCGCTCACGCGATCATTAACCAAAGCACTCGGGGGCTCGAGCACAAACTCCCCCCGAGAGACGCTATCGTCGCTCACGCGATCATTAACCAAGGCACTCGGGGGCTCGAGCACAACCCCCCCCCCCCCCCGAGAGACGTTATCGTCGCTCACGCGATCATTAAGCAAAGCACTCGGGGGCTCGAGCACAAACTCCCCCCGAGAGACGCTATCGCCGCTCACGCGATCATTAACCAAAGCACTCGGGGGCTCGAGCACAAACTCCCCCCGAGAGACGCTGTCGTCGCTCACGCGATCATTAACCAAAGCACTCAGGGGCTCGAGCACAAACTCCCCTGAGAGACGCTATCGTCGCTCACGCGATCATTAACCAAAGCACTCGGGGGCTCGAGCACAAACTCCCCCCGAGAGACGCTATCGTCGCTCACACGATCATTAACCAAAGCACTCGGGGGCTCAAGCACAAACGCACCCCGAGAGACGATGTCGTCGCTCACGCGATCATTAACCAAACCACTCGGGGGCTCGGGCACCATCCCACCCCGAGAGACGCTATCGTTGCGTCCAAGAAAAAACCCTTGACAGGCTCCACCTGCTGAAAAAAGGTTCGGAATCAAAGGAAAGACACGGATACAACCAGAGGGAACACAATCACTCTGAAGAAACATGGAACACAAGACACAAACAGTCCTTTAGTCTTCACCTGATCGCCAACGATCACCTAAAGACTCGGGGGGCTACTCCCATCAAGAGCGCTGTCGTGCACCCGATAAAAAGAAGGCGGTTAACAGACAAATGATGAAGGGACAAAATACAACCTACGTTCGACCCCACGACTCGAATGTAGCCTCGGGGGCTACTCCCATCGGGAGCGCTATCGCACACCCGATAGAATCCACAGTATAAGGACTTGACGGACTCGAAGACAGATTCGATTACAAAGACGTAAACACAGTTCGCATTACAAGGACCCAAAGATCATTCCCGGTACAAAGGACTCGAAGAACATTGGATAGAAGGCAGCTCTGATTACTCGAAGAAAATCCTCATTACAAGGAGAACCAACCTAGTTACAAAGACGAAGCAGCCGACAAGACTACAACACCAATCACCCAAGGAATTATGACTTCTACATGTGTGTCTATGCTGGGATAATCGACGCTAATACAACGAGCATCATCACAAACAAAGGAGGAGTCGAAGCAGTCAGCTCGTGATGTCAATGACATAACAAAAGGTGAAGCTCGAATTATTTGCGGAGCACCGAAGCCAATGCTCCACCAGCTTCTTCTCCTGCTCCACCAGCTTCTTCTCCAGCTCCACCCGAGCTGTCGGTGAAGACGATGCCGCCGCCTCCAGTTCTACAAGTTCGCCTGGCGTGCTCGCTTGATCGGTGGCTTGACGTCGAGATCCTCTCCAGAGATGGAGGACACATCATTACCACCCGAGGAGTCGCTAGAGGATGAAGCTGTTGAAGACATGGGTGTGGGACTCCCCGACCTGCCGGAATTGTCGCTGCTTGTCTCCTGCCAGGACGGATCCATGCGATTGCCGCTCGGGTCAAAAGCGCGGGTGGTGAGAGTATCTTCGCCATCAAAACGACAACAAAGAGTATCACCATCACGCAAGTTCAAACGCCGGGAGAAAGATTTCCAGCCAAAACCAAGGAAAACCAAGCGGGAACTATCGGTCTCCAACTCAACGTAAGAAGGAGGCCGAGAGCACCCTTGAAGACGAAGAAGCAGGCCATCCAGGCTACGCTCAGAAACAATGACAGCAAATGCAGAAGGAAGAAGAATGCGAGCAGCGTTCCGGCCACGGACGCGTAGGAGGAAATCATAGCGCCAAAAACCCTCCTCCGAGGAAGAGGAGGAAGGCGTCGACGGCCACCGTGATAAGAGCGCGGAGTACGACCACCGCGACCACGGCGAACCCGGCTGCGGCTAGTCACACCTACACCTCGTTTTGGCCCCATGAGGAGATGAAGCAGAGGAGAAAGAGGAGCAGAGGACGAACACTACTGCCAGATGAAGAAAAGAGGTCTATTTATAGCACAACCCCAAGGGCACGCGGAAGCCCAGACGACGACATCAATTAATTCAAAGACCAAGCTAGCCGGGCGATTCGAATTTCAAGACAAAGATGCCTTCACACGGGCGGCACTGTGTGCTGGACGCGTCAAATCTCGCGCACTTTCAATGCGCGCATCGGTAACCCAACAGCAGTTGCAGCACGCCACCAAAGCCATCATTATGACCGGTCATGAAGACATGACGGTTCACAGACAGAGCATCCTTGAAGGTCATCCAACAAGGAGATCGTTATCCTTACCAAAGAAGAGGTAAATTAAAATGGCAGCGCAAAAGAAAAATACAGCTTGCAAGCACCAGTTTTACTAGCTCAAATACATTTTTCAAATATATTTAACTCCCATCGGGAGCGTATCCACCCATGAGAGTCTCACGTGCTCCCTCACCTAGAAAGAAAAGATGTGCTCGAGTGATTACTCGCACCCATGAGAGTCTCTGGTGCTCCCTCACCTAGAAGGTAAAGACGTGCTCGAGTGATTACTCGCACCCATGAGAGTCTCGGGTGCTCCCTCACCACCGCACGAGATAGGCAAACCTGCACTCGCCACACCGCACGGTCCCAGAGTTTCGGGTGCTCCCTCACCCCGATAACGAAGGCGATACTCGAGTGATTACTCGCAGAACTCTGAATACTCGAACACTCGAAGACCTCCTGAGAAAGTACTCCTCTACATTACTCCTTGCCCGAGCACTCGGCAAAGCTCCGCGAGTGACCGCTAAAATAGCTCAATTGATTTTTTATTCCAAGTGGGTGCATTATCTACTAGGCTCCGCGCCTCAATAAAATACATATTCCTGGAACACGATACACTGTGCCGAGATGCCAGCAAGCTTAGCGTGTAGGTAAGACCCCGCTGCGAAGATCGGATCAGAGGTTACGACATGGACAGAGTCTTCATGGACGAAGGCAGCAGTCTAAACATAATCTTCGCCAGCACCTTACGCAAGATGTTAATACCACGATAAGTTTGGAAGAAGTCAGGCACCACAATATACGGCGTAGTTCCGGGCGAAGCAGCCACCTCCATTGGAACAATACAGCTTGATGTGATCTTCAGCAAGAAAGCGCAACTTCGCAAAGCAAGCGCTCGGGTTCGAAGTGCTTGACTGGCAGTCGCAGTATCACGCTATACTCGGGCGTTTCCGGAAGCTTCCGTGTCACTGATTTTTTATCTGATTTTTCCGGATTTTTTGGAGCACTTTTAATGGCCGGAAAACCTGAAATACAAAATAGCAGAAAACAGCAACTGGCAGATGGGTTCACTGGATTAATAGATTAGTCCAAATATGCTCAAAAGTGTATGAAAGTTCAAGCAAAACATGGCAAAGTCACACAAAACATGCATGGAGCAAGAAGAAATTATAGATACGTTTGGGACGTATCAACATCCCCAAGCTTAATTCCTGCTCGTCCTCGATAACAAGCATAATTTCTGTGGTGACATGCCACACAACCATATAAGGACTTTTAAGTAAAGCAATCAAAGCGTGCAATTCAATTCAAGTCTTAACAAGCAAGAGTCTATATTAGCATTGACACAAGCAACAAAAGAACAAAAGGTGCAAGATCTCTCGCTGTCCGTGACTCGAATGTCTCCAGATGGTGTTTGCGTGCAAGCAGGGGATTGGGAAAAAGAGAGAAAAAAGGTTGTTGAGACAACTATTTACTAAAGTTTCACACTTGGTCTCCTTTGGATTCTTATCTTGACTCGTCCCCAGACCACTAGCCAGGTACAAGTCAAACTGACCCACTCCCTTTCGATATTTTGAGCACTCATGCAATGGATGAGCGTGAGCAAGAAAGTTGACACCTAAAAGGCGAAACAGAAAGAAGGTGGAGGAGGAAGACAAAAAGGTGTGAAAGGCTCACATCAATGAGGACAATCATAGGAGAGAGAAGGCCATATGATAGATATGATGTGAGGAGTAGGGATTGCCTTGCAACGGATGCACATGTGATCTAAAATCTCTCCAAGGGAACTAGTGGGGTGCATCTAACTTGCTTGCTCAAGAAGTCCTAGAGCTCGTTTGAGGAGCCTCATCATTGGAATATACAAGCCAAGTTCTATAGTGTGAAGGTCCCCACATAGCTATATGTATGATGATGATCTCTATGGAGTACAAGGGATAGAGGATGAAGTACTAGTGTGGATCTCTCAAAAGGAATAGTAGTGTGCCCCCTTATCTCTTTTTATTTTTTTTCTCTTTTTTCTATTTTTTTGTATTTTTTTGGTGGCCTCAATGGCTCTTTCTATTTAACTCTCATTTGTCCACTTTAGGATCTTTTGATTTTGTCCTCTTTGGGATTTTTTCCTCACTTTAGGGGCAACACTCACATAAAGAAGATATAACTATCATGATGCAAATGTATGACTAATACGTCCAAAACGTATCGATAATTTCTGCTTGCTCCATGCATGTTTTGTGTGATATTGCTATGATCTAGATACACTTTCATACATTTTTTATCATATTTGTACTAACCTATTAACTCAGTGCACCCCAGTGCCAGTTCCTGTTTTTTGCTGTTTTTCTATTTCAGTTTTCCCCCATATAAAAAGTGCCAGAAAAATTCGGGAAAATTCAGATAAAAAATCAGCGTGACGGAAGCTTCGAGAAAAGCCCGGGAGGGGCCAGAGGGGGGCCAGGGGGGCCCAGGCGGCCACCCCGCGCGGCCCCACCCCTGGCCGCGCCAGGGGGGCGCCTGGGGCCCCTGGTCCACCTCTGGCTGCCCCCCTTCGCCTATTTACCCCCGTCACGGGAAAACTCCGAAACGAGAACCCTATTCCGCGAACTCGTCTCTGTTCCGCTGCCGCCGCGCTTCCAAGATCGGGAGCACCAGAAGACCTCTTCTCGGCACCCTGCCGGAGGGAGGATTGACCTCCGGGAGTCTCCTCTCCACCATGGATGCTCCCCGGATGTCTCGTGAGTAGTTTTCCTTGGACCATGGGTCCGTGATTAGTAGCTATGTGATGTTCTCCTCCCCTCTTTGATCTTCATTGTTTAGACCTCGTGAGCTGCCCTACATGATCGAGGCACCTTTGTAATATTTCTGTTGTTGCTATGCTGAGTTTGATGGGATCTGATGGATTATGAGATTATGTTCAGATTGTGATAGAGTAATATATTTGGTTTTTATCTCTTATATTTTAGTTCCTAAGTAATTCTTGCATGCTCTCCATTACTGTTTATTGCTTTGGCCAAGTAGTAGGTAGTGACTCCAAGAGGGAGCGTTGTGCTAGATTGTGGGTTCATGCCTCCCCGATGACACGCTTGAGTGACAGAAACATGAGTCTAGGGGATGTGCTGTTGCCACAAGGGGGAAACAACGGTGCTTGTAACCGCGGTTACAAGGATTGTTTACTTTACACAAAGTTCTTTTTAATGCAGTTGTCTGTTGCTTTGGGTTTACACTTTGGGTGGAGCTCGCAACTTAATACCAGCGAGATGTTCTGGATAGATATCTCAAGGTGGATGTTTAGTAGTAGATGCAGATGGATTTTGGTCTACTTACTTTGGCGTACTACCCGTGCTTTTGAACCTCTTCCTTTCTTTTGTAGCATAGTTAGCATTGCGGTGCGTTCTTAATCCTGTCAATTGCCTTTCTGTAATTTGGTTACCTCGCATAGCATTTTTATCGTCTTTTGGGAGAGAGACATCACTAGCGAACATCACGTATCCCGGTCCATATCCTCATTATTGTTTTCAAGCCATATTTACCTTTCTGCATTTACTTTCAAGTTGCTATCATTATCCCCTTGCGTTTTATCATTTGTGAACAACAAGACCGGAGAGATTGACAACCTCTCTGAACTTCGTTGGGAGCAAAGTTATCTGTGTCTTTGTGCAGGTCCGTGTCGGTTGCGCCTCTGACACCTACTTATCATCTCTGGAGTCCTACTGGAGACAAACCTTGGTATCTTTACTGAGGGAAAACTTGCTGATGTACCGCATCACGCCTTCCACTTGGGGCCTACCAACGAAGGGCGAGAAGCCGTCATCAAGAGCAATTTCTGGCGCCGTTGCGGGGGACTCCGAGTGCTAAGATAGGGGAGCTGCACACTACCCTTTACCTTTGTTTTTTCAGTCTTGTTAGTTTATCTTTCAGTTTTTAACTTTGTGTCTTTTATCAAAAATTACAAAAAAAAATTTTATCTTGCTAGCTTTCATTATGTCTGGTCCTTCTGCCTTTGTTGAGACGGAGGTTCTCACCTTTAAACAAAAAGGTGGAGAAAGTTTAAAAGATGCTTGGTATAGAATTAATGATTCTCAAATAAGAGCCACCAAGAAGCAATCCACTACTATCCTGCTTAGAAATTTTTATGTTGGGATTGCTCCTTGGAGTAGGTTTATATTAGATACTGCTATCAATGGGAATTTTCTAGAAGCTCCGACTTGGGAGTCTCTTAATGTTATTGAAAATCTTGTTGCAAATCTCCCTATTGCTAGCATACAAGAAGATATGACTCTATCTCACATTATGAAGAAACTTGAAAAGATAGAGTTAGAAATACCAAGTATAGCTAGGATAAATGAGTTGGATCGCAAGATTCAAGGGAATTTGAATAGGCTTGATAGCTCCATGCTTAAAATTATCAAAACTTTGGAGGTCATCAAATCCCGTGATACGGATCTTTCTAGGATAGATAAGATTGAGGAAATCATTAATACTCTTGGAACTACTTTCTCCTCAATCAAACCAAAAAAGGTAGAGACATCGGCAAGAAAGGAACCTAAGTTCAATTATATCCCTAAGGTTCCCCGACCTAAAAAGGAACCACCTATTGCCAAAGAAGTTGAGACCGTGAAAACTTTGGAAGAAATACCTCTCTTTGATAAATTTATAAATGAATCTTCCATTGATTTTTCGCCTTTTGGTTTTCTCCCTAGAAGTATCTTCATTAGGCCTTTATTTGAAAGACCTTTTAAGACCAGTTGTACAATTGAAGAGCTTTTTGATGATCTTGATAATGATTCAATTGATACAACTTGATCTTTTTTGCATCATGCCTAGCTAATGGCTTTAAAGAAGCGCTTTCGGGAGGCAGCCCACAACGAATTTAGGTTTTTCTTTTTGCTTTTGTTGTGTCTTGATGATTGTTACTACTTTAGCAACATCATTGTATCTTTAGTTTTTAGCTTTGTGCCAAGTTGTAGCCTCTTACGGCAAGTGAAGTAAAAGTTGTGACATGCTGTCCAGAAAACAGATTCTGTCCTCGTGACGAGAAAAATTCCAGAAAAATCCCAGTTCATATTTTTGAGATGAATTTTTTACACTGTATGCTCTATAAAATTACGAAACTTCCGTATGTTCTGAGTTTTTTGATTTGAGTTGCAGAAGTTCCCCTAAAAATTCTTTACTATCTGCTGTTCTGTTTTTCACAGATTCTGCCACGTTTTGTCTCTCCTTACTTTTGCAAACCTTAAGCTTGCTTTTTCTTTGCAAAAACTTTTTGGAACTCTTGACAAAAAGTAGCTCTTCAAGATTATCTTTATATTCAGTGGAGAAAAAATTATTTATTAAGGGTACTAACCTCTCTAATCAGCTTATGATGAGTTATGTATGAAGGGAGTTTTCAACTGTGCGTTGGAAGATGATGAAAGAAGATCCAGGAGTGTCAAGCGCTCAAGCTTGGGGATGCCCCCATGCATCCCCAATAAATATTCAAGGAGACTCAAGCATCTAAGCTTGGGGATGCCCCCCGTGCATCCCCTTCTCCATCAACCATCATCAGTTCGTCCTTCGTCTCACTATATTTTTATCACTTCATGTGTTATGTGCTATGCTTGGAGCGTCTCGCTCTTAGGTTTTGTTTTTGGTTTTATTTAGCTTTGCTTGCTGTTCATAACAAGTTAGATCCTGCCTTACTTTGTGTGGGAGAGAAACACGCTCCACTTTCTAAATCTAGAACACATCATAGGATTTTTCCTGCCTATCTTTTTACTGTTGTGTGTTCTTTATCTTTTCATAGCTACTGGCATGTTTAGTTTTAGTCTTAGTTTGTCTTTAGCAAGAGATTTGGCTTTTGTTTAGTTTTTTTCTGCAACTCTTTTTAGTTTTCATGTTTATCTTGTTAAGAGAGTTGGTTGTTGCACTGAGTTGTGTTTTGTTTTGAAAGTAGGTAATTGAGGTTGCTATTTAATTTTAGTAGTAGCTTGCAATAGTTTTGAGGGATTGTTGTGAGTAATGTTTGGACTTTTGGTGTCAAGAGCTCTTGCCTATTAGTGATAGGTGTCGTATTTTGGGCAATCCGTGTTTATTTTCAAAACCTACAATACTAGTTGATAACTCTAGCTACTAGATAGATCACTACTCTTCTGAGGAGTCGAATATTAGAGTACACTCACGTACCATGAGTCGAGGACGCGCAAAGATAACTAAACCCCCATACACACCTCCTCGGGGTACTTGTCTCTTTGTGAACCTCCTCATTAGATTGAGAGTTACTGATAATAAGTTCATGAGTTCTTCGGACTAATGTAAGTATTGAAAGTTGACACTTCCACCTTCCCATATTTTGCTAGTCTTTCCCGTGCCGTGCATTGCCTTCTTCTCACTCCGAGAGTTGGTGTCCACCTTCGCCTGTACATCCAAACCCTTGGCATGATACGCTCTGTCATCATAAGCCTCCCTATATCTTACCTCAAAACAGACACCATACCTACCTATCAAGGCATTTCCATAGCCTTTCCGAGTTACATTGCCATGCAACTTCCACCTCTTCATGACTTGATCTTCATGTCATACATGTTCTTGCTACACTGGCAGCGACATACATTGCATACATCATGATAGTTACATCTTCTTTATGATTTTGAGTACCTTGTAAAGTGTGAAAGATCTCCTTTACCTTCTTGTAAAATAGAGTGTTGCCCTTAAGTGAGGAAAAGATCACAAAGTGGACACATTAAAAGATCCCAAAGAGGACAAATGAGAGTTAAATAGAAAGAGCCATTGAGGCCACAAAAAAATACAAAAAATAGAAAAAAGAGAAAAAGAAATAAAAAGAGAGAAAGGGGCAACACTACTATCCTTTTGAGAGATCCACACTAGTACTCCCTTTATATCCTTATACTCCATATAGATGATCATTATGCATATAGCTATGTGGGGACCTTCACACTATAGAACTTGGATTGCATATTCCATGGATGAGCCTCCTCAAACGAGCTCTAGGTCTTCATGAGCGAGCAAGTTAGATGCACCACAGCTAGTTCCATTGGAGAGCTTCCTAGCTCGTATGTGCATCCGTTGCATGGCAATCCCTACTCCTCACATCATATCTATCATTTGGCGTCTCTTGCCTATGATTGTCCTCATTGATGTGAGCCTTTCTCATCCTTTTTGTCTTACTCCTCCGTACTTCTCCCTTTGCCATCCTAAGTGTCAACTCTCGTGCTTACGCTCATACATTGCATGAGTGCTCAAAATATCGAAAAGGAGTGGATCAAATTGACTTGTACCTGTCTAGTGGTCTTGGGACGAGTCAAGATAAGATTCCAAAGAGGACCAAGTGTGAAACTTTAGTAGATTGAGTTCTCAACAAAAATAATTTTTTCTCGTATTGCCTATCCTCCTTTCTTGCACGCAAACACCATTTGGAGACATTCGAGTCATGGACAGCGAGAGCTCTTGCACCTAATGTTCTTTTGTTACTTATTTCAATGCTAATATAGACTCTTGCCTGTTCTGACTTGAATTGAATCTCTGACCTTGATTGCTTTACTTTTCAAAGTTCTTTTATGGTTGCTAGCATGTCACCACAGAAATTATGCTTGTTATCATTTACCTACTCGAGGATGAGCAGGATTTAAGCTTGGGGATGTTGATACGTCCAAAACGTATCGATAATTTCTGCTTGCTCCATGCATGTTTTTTGTGATATTGTTATGATCTAGATACACTTTCATACAATTTTTATCATATTTGGACTAACCTATTAACTCAGTGCACCCCAGTTCCAGTTCCTGTTTTCTGCTGTTTTTCTATTTCAGTTTTCCCCCATATAAAAAGTGCCAGAAAAATTCGGGAAAATTCAGATAAAAAATCAGCGTGACGGAAGCTTCGAGAAAAGCCCGGGAGGGGCCAGGGGGGCCCAGGCGGCCACCTGGCGCGGCCCCACCCCTGGCCGCGCCAGGGGGGCGCCTGGGGCCCCTGGTCCACCTCTGGCTTCCCCCTTCGCCTATTTATCCCCTGTCACGAGAAAACTCCGAAACGAGAACCCTATTCCGCGAACTCGCCTCTGTTCATCCGCCGCCGCGCTTCCAAGATCGGGAGCACCCGAAGACCTCTTCCCGGCACCCTGCCGGAGGGAGGATTGACCTCCGGGAGTCTCCTCTCCACCATGGATGCTCCCCGGATGTCTCGTGAGTAGTTTTCCTTGGAGCATGGGTCCGTGATCAGTAGCTATGTGATGTTCTCCTCCCCTCTTTGATCTTCATTGTTTAGACCTCGTGAGTTGCCCTACATGATCGAGGCACCTTTGTAATATTTCTGCTATTGCTATGTTGAGTTTGATCGGATCTGATGGATTATGAGATTATGTTCAGATTGTGATAGAGTAATATATTTGGTTTTTATCTCTTATATTTTAGTTCCTAAGTAATTCTTGCATGCTCTCCGTTACTGCTTATTGCTTTGGCCAAGTAGTAGGCAGTGACTCCAAGAGGGAGCGTTGTGCTAGATTGTGGGTTCATGCCTCCCCGATGACACGCTTCAGTGACAGAAACATGAGTCTAGGGGATGTGCTGTTGCCACAAGGGGGAAAACAACGGTGCTTGTAACCGCGGTTACAATGATTGTTGTGACGCCCCCAAAATCAGGCCGTGTACAGTAATCATACACGCAAGGTACACGATCGAGATCAGGGACTCACGATGAGATATCACAACACAACTCTACAAATAAAATAATACAAGCTGTTTAATACAAGCCAAGGGCCACGAGGGCTCGAATACAACAGCTCGAGAGTACAAAGTCAGCGGAAGCAAAAGTATTTGGGTACAGACACAAGGGTACAAGGTTGCCTTAAGAAGGCTAGCACATAAACAACAACGATCGAAAAGGCGAGGCCTCCTGCCTGGGAACCTCCAAACTACTCCTGGTCAAAGGGGAACTCGACGTCGCAGAAGGCATCGGGGATCTTCATGTTGTGGTGGTCGGCATCGGGGATCTCCTGCTCCTGGACTCCAAGTCTCCAACGTCGACTGCAGCGGCCGATCAGGAAAAACAAAAAGGGGGGAAATAAAACAGGTGAGTATCTAGTATACCCGCGAGTCTTACGTCCGCTACTAAGCATTATGCATTGTATCAACGGAAAGAAGAGGCTGTATATAGTAGACTGCAAGATAGAAATCAGAATAAGGGTAAGAAGCTAGGCCTATCGAAGACTAGCATCTTCCGACGATGTCTTGCAGCATGAGGTAAGAATCAGTCAACAGTTCATATAAAGCGTAAAGTAACAACGAAGTAGAAGTTGCTGCAACATTGTATAATATAAGTTGTAATGATTAACAATAATAATAATGCCTCCGAGTTCACCTCCTCGACATCCCCGCGAGGAAGAAAACCCGGAACCATACAGTTTAATAATAATAGTTTCTAGTGGTAAGATCCAGCTTCAGCATAAAGCGTCCTGTTACCGTGGACACGGCTATTCGAATAGATTAATCTTCCCTGCAGGGGTGCACTGGCGTGACTCTACGACGCTCGGATCTCCAGTGTGGCGGGAACCTTGTTAGGGAACGCTCCACCAAAGCTATCTGACACAAAGTAGCCCATCCTTCGGCAATCAACAGAGAGGTCATCCGCCGGACTATATCCTATGTACGCCGGGCTTTGGACCCTAACCCGAACGTACTCCTGCACGGTGCGTGACTGGCCGGTGAAGCAAAATCAAAGCAAATACAAATACACCGCTCGAGCAAGAGAAGACAACACCACTTCCCGCAATCAGCCCGCGGTACTGCTGACGTCTGAAGACCCTCGAACGAGACTACGATGCAGGGGAGCCCACACTCCTTATCCCACGTGTAGGTAGTGCGTACAAGCCAAAAGGCTACTCAAGACATCCGCCGAACCATTTAGCATTTTAATTAACCTGCGCGACAACCGTTATCGTTGCCTCGACTTAACCGACCCGCAGTCAACGACAGCAGTCAGGTCCACCAGTACATCGGTGCCTGCCCTGTCGTCCCAGCAAGTCACTGCGGTTACCAACAAGGTGAACCGTCTCCTTACCTTGTCTCGCGTTTTCTCTTGGTAGAGCTCGACTTTCGTGGTTTGGTAACTCTCGCGAGATACGAGCAGGGGCCAAGCACGCCAGTAACGTCGGTCGTACCCTCCCCGTCATTCCCGACGATATACCTCTCGCGGGCACCGTTGGGTCGCCCGACTTTCTTACCTTTAAGGACAACCGCTGTCCAGGACCCTATGGCGGCAAGACAAAGTCAGCCTCGAGTGGAGTACAAGGATTACTCCTTGATAGCCCACAATTGAGGTGACTAGGCATAACCCAGATAGGGGCCTTCGGCGGTGTCTGCTTTGTTCCGTACCTGTGCAGTTGTATATATAGTATCCGTGTTCACCCCCCTGAGTGAACACGGCCCGCTATCTAGTCCTAGCTAACAATGCGCAGGGCTCACTGCTGAATATATGCATAATTATAACAGGCCGCATAGGATAAAGGAAAGGTACATCAAGGGGCGACAAAATCAGGCTATGCAATTGAATAGGATTGTAATCGTAGCAGCAGCAGTAATAATGCCTAGTGCAAGAAATGTACGGAAAGATAGGTGATATCTAGTGTAACACCCTCAGAATCAGTAACAGTAATCACTACAGTGATTCCACTGTTAGTGATCATTACTGTTGACGATCAAGCCATGATCACCTTTGATCATAGCTCTGTCAATTTCCAACCCGGATAAAATTTTCAAATTGGGTAAATTATAAATTCTCTCCCAGACTTGTGGATTCCTGTCCCTCATTTGATCATGGTTAAACCAAATCGAACTAGCCATGTGAATAACCACAAGTCAATGCTAATGATGGAACCAATGTTTTGGGGTTATCAAAATTGTTTTGAAAATTTAAATGAAAATGGAAACCTTAGTTAAACCAAAGTTAATGAAACATATTAAATAAAATGCCTAGCAATCTTAGGCCATGATAATATAGCAATGGTTGTTTTATTAAAATGGTATAGTATTATGAAATAAAAATAAATGTTTGGCAATTATTAAATGGCTATGGTAAATTTAATAAACAAGTGGGAATTTTAAATGCACTAAAAATTGTGAAACCAATTTTATTAAATACCTAAAAATCAGTAGGTCTTATAAATATTGGAATATGAATTTATTAAGTTATTTAAATAATGCAATTAAGTGATAACAGTAGCAAAACAAAGCCAAAAAGCCTTTTAAAATAAATAACAATATTTGTTTGATGTTTATTAATGCCCAAACTTTTTGTGGCACTTAACTATGATGCAGCCATAATTTTGGAACAAATTTTATGTGGTAGAAAAATAAAAAAAGACATTAAACTAATTACAAACAGAACTAACAGAAAAAAAAAACAAAGAAAAAAAAAAACCTAAGCCTCGCCTCAGGCGAGGCCCACTCCTCCCCCATCCTGGCCCACCCCTCTCTTCTCTCTCCCTCCCACCAACCCCCTGCCCCCATCCCCCCCTGTAGCCATGGACGGCGGCCATGCGCCATGGCCCCCTCCCCTACCTGCTCCCCCCTCCCTCACCTGCTTCCCCCCTCTCCCATCTGGATAAGACCGAGCCCTCCCCGTGTGCTCGCCCTCGCCATAACCCCCCTTCCCCCGCGCCATTTTTCCTCCTGTCCCCTCCGCTCGTCCTTGCCCGAGAAGCCATGGCCACGGCTCGCGAGCTCGCGTGGCCACTGGCCTCCTCATGTCGCGCCTCCATGTCTAGGAGCTCCGGCGTGGAGGTCTTCGCCTCCCCGCGCGTTCAATTGAGCCAGGGCGCCGCCGGGCCGATGCCATCTTCACCGTTTACCTCCGGCCACCCCGGAGCTTCACAGACGAAATCCGACCGCCTCACGGCCTCCTCCGAGCCCACTGCCCTCCCCTTCAAGCTCCTGGTGAGCTCCGCCTCCGAATGCGCCCCTTCCCCACCTCAATTCGTCGCCGTAGTGGCCGCCCCGTGCTCGGCCTCCATTGCCACCGGAGCCCGAGCTCTGCTCGCCGCGCCACGACCGTGCTCGCTGCGCGCAGGGACCGCCTTGTGCGCGCTCCCGGCCCACCTTGGTCGCGCACTGGCACCCCCGTCCACGCCCCGCACTCGCCCGCACGGCCACCTCCTGCGCTCGCCGCCGGCGTGGGCTGGTCCAAGCCGTGGACTAAACAACCGGTGGGGCTAATCCCCTGTTAACCAACTCCTAACCCCACCCCTCCTAACACTTACAAGTGGGCCAGCCCCCCCCCTCTAATCTCTCTGTTAATCAAAACAGAGATAAAAAACCCCACCCTATGACACCTAGGGCCCACCTGTAGTTAGTTAGTTTAATTACAATAAAACTAGTATGTTCCACTGACATGTGGGACCCCACTGTCATATAAATAAATTTAATGATTTTATTAAACTATGAGGATGACATGTGGGTCCCCTTTATTATTCAGATAAATAAAATGAATTTTATTAGCACTGTGTCTATGACAAGTAGGACCCACTGGTCAGGTTTGACCAGTCAAACTGTTGTGGATAATGTTACTGTTTTATTAATAAAAATAATTCCAAAAAATCTTTTAAATGATTTAAAACTTTGAATTTGAATATCTTTTAAACCGTAAGTCAGATTCAAAAACTTTATACATCAAAATTGATCAGAAAAATATAACGAATACGAATACACCATCCATATACCAACCACCCCCCTCTAACTTACCGGACATCGACATTCCCCCCCTTCGGGCCGTCTGTCGATAATTTCCGGTACCGATAAAAGTTGTCCGGATGAAAAACTTTTGTATACGAAAGTTACTCAGAACGGATCAACGGTTACAGATACGATACCCATATCCTCACCACACCCCTCTAACATACCGATCGTCGAACTGTTCCCCCCCTCCGGTGGCACTGTCCGATAGATTGCCCGATACCGATAAACTTTCCGGATGAATTTGTTCTGAACATGAAAGTTGTTCGGAATAGATCAACTAACCCGGATACACCACCCACACGTGTGTCGGATGTCCACGACACCTCCGGCATGATATCTTCCCCCTCCGGACACCTTGTCCGATAATCGCCCGGAGCCGGTAATTCATCCCCGGATGAATTCCCGCTCAGAGCAACGTGCATCGTACTGCGTTAGAACCCCGTTTACAATTCATCTGTTATGTCTTGCATTTGTATTGCTATTATTGTTGTGTATTTATTGTTTCTTCCCCCCCTTAATCTCCGGTTGACCCCGCTGCTGCCGTCGACTACACCGATGCTGAGTACGACTACTTCGTCGACGACCCTGCCTCTACTGCCGAGCTTCCAGGCAAGCAGAGCCATTCTCTTCCCCAGATATCGCCTATCTTTCCGTACATTTCTTGCACTAGGCATTGTTACTGCTGCTGCTACGATTACAATCCTATTCAATTGCATAGCCTGTCATTGTAGCCCCTTGATGTACCTTCCTTTAATCCTATGCTGCCTATTATTACTTATGCATTATTCAGCAGTGAGCCCTGCGCATTGTTAGCTAGGATTAGATAGAGGGTCGTGATCACTTTGGGAGTGATCGCGGGAACGATATATTACAACTGCAACAGGTACGGATCAATGCAGACGCCCTAGGGAACCTACAACGGCGAGACTCTGCCGAGCCGCTTCGAGTTTGGCTTACGAGTGGAATGGACTCGTATTCCACTCTCGTCGGCTCAGTAGCGTAGCATCACCGGGATGATATGAGGTTTACCTCTTTAGTTCATTCCGCCGATGCCTCTGTCACACCTCTTTAAGTGTGCCATCGAGGGTGATACCTCCTGGTTTCACTTAATGGTAGGAACTCGAACCAACTGGTGTCCTTAAAGGTAAGAAGTCGGGCGACCCAACGGTGCCCGCGAGTGGTATTGCGACGGGACGACAGGGAGGGTACGACCAGTGTACCGGTGTGCTTGGCCCCTGATCGTTGGCCGCGAGAGTTACCAACCCACGAAAGTCGAGCTCCTCCAGGAGCACACGCGAGACAAGGTAAGGAGACGGTTCACCTTGTTGGTAACCGCAGTGACTTGGTGGGACGACGGGGCAGGCACCGGTGTACTGGTGGTCCTGGCTGCTGTCGTTGTCCGCGGGTCAGTTAAGTCGAGGCAACGATAACGGTTGTCACGCAGGTTAATTAAAATGCTAAATGGTTCAGTGAATGTCTTGAGTTGGCTATATGCCATGTACGCACTACCTACCCGTGGGAACTACGAGTTATGGGCTCCTCCGCTTCGTAGTGTCGTCCGAGGACTCTTCAGACGTCAGCAGTACCGCGGCCTGCGCCGGGAAGTGGTGTTGTCTTATTTTCCGCGGCAGTGTGATTTGTATTTGCTTTGATTTAACTTCACCGGCCAGCCTCGCACCGTGCAGGAGTACGTCGGGGTTAGGCTCCAAAGCCCCGCGTACATAGGATATAGTCCGGCGGATGACCTCTCTGTTGAGTTTGAAAGATGGGCTATGAAGTGTCGGATAGCCTCGGTGGAGCGTTCCCTAACAAGGTTCCCGCCACCCTGGAGATCCGTGCGTGTAGCGTAACACAAGTGCACCCCTGCAGGGAAGATTAATCTATTCGAATAGCCGTGTCCACGGTAACAGGACGCTTTATGCTAAAGCTGGATCTTACCACTAGAAACTATTATTAAAATGTATGGTTCCGAGTTTTCTTCCTCGCGGGGATGTCGAGGAGGTGAACTCGGAGGCATTGCTAATTATTACAACTTATTATTATACAATGCTGCAGCAACTTCTGCGGCATTGTTACTTTATGCTTTATATAAACTGTTGGCTGATTCTTACCTCATGCTGCAAGACATCGTCGGAAGATGCTAGTCTTCGTTAGGCCTAGCTTCTTACCCTTGCTCTGAATTTCTGTCATTCAGTCCACTATATACAGCCTCTTCCTTCCGTTGATACAATGCATAATGCTTAGTAGCGGACGTAAGACTCGCGGGTATACTAGATACTCACCTGCTTTATTTCCTTTACTGTTTTGCCTGATCGGCCGCTGCAGCCGATGTTGGAGCCCAGGAGCAGGAGTACCCCGGAGGCACCTACTACGACGTCGAGTTCCCCGTTGACCAGGAGTAGTTCAGTGGATCCCAGGCAGGAGGCCTCGCCTTTTCGATCTGTATCTCTGATGTGATTTGTGCTAGCCTTCTTAAGGCAAAACTTGACTAACTATGTCTGTACTCAGATATTATGGCTTGTATGACTTATGTATTCGGGTCCGCGTGACCCCCTCTATTGTAACATATTTGTTTATCCTTTTGTGTTTAGTGTTGTGCTGTGATATTATCACCGTGGCACCCTAATCTCAGTCGTGTACCCTGTGTGTATGATTACTGTACACGGTCTGATTTTGGGGGCGTCACAAGTTGGTATCAGAGCCGACTGCCTGTAGGACACCCCCTTCCAACTCCTTGGTCGAAGTCGAGTCTAGTATTTTCGAAACTACTTGCTAACTTAATGTTTGGCTTACGGGCCCACATCGATGTCACTACGTGTGATATCTATGGTATTAGGATCTTTTTCTCCATACCTATGCTCTGGGACTCTGCTCTCTTATCCTTGCTGGTAAAGTTTTAATAACTCTGACTTAGGTTCACGTACCTCCTTCCTCCCGGAGAGCTCTGCATTCTCGATGATCGCCTGATCCACCTGAAGATTTCGACGATTACTCTCTGATCAATTGCCGAGATCCTACGTGTTCATCGCCTTTGCAATCCCATGCAACCGATAAGTCCGTGTGGATAATTACATCCACCTCCCGATCTGAAAGTCATAATTCCCTTGTACTTAAGCATCGAATTATTCCTATGCTTCCATCATCTGATGCCTTTGCAATCTTTCTCCTTCTGGTTGAGTGCCGATACTCACACCAGATTCTTTGCGAACCCCCCGACCTTTGGTGGATTATGATCCGAATAATCTTACATGTCTTCTTCCATGTGTCAATTGGATTCATCGTGTGAAATACCCTCCATGCCCCTCGATGATTTGCGTTATCGTCGACAACCTACCTTGTCTCCGTGCCAATACAACTTGGTCGTGTACATCGTGCTCTGCTATCCCTCGGGAAAGATATACACCTGATGCTTGTGTATCATCACCTTTTCCTTTCCATTGGTCTGTTTAACCTTTCTTGTAATGTATCTTATCTAAGCAGTGAAATTCCCTGCTTATGTAAACACGGTGTGCTACATTGTCTGTACAACCAGTTACGATTGTTGATGACTTTTCGGTGACCACCGATGGACGAGAACTTTGCCAATTGGTCCGCCTCGTCTTAACGAGCAGGAAGATGGTTCTCTTCGTCCCTCGCCCTTGGCACTGATGATGTTGCCAACATAGTTGACAAGTTGTTCTCTGACAAACCTTGCATCGTGCTCGCATGGAATGTCGCCACCCTTCTTACCTTCTGTGGGCCCATAAACCATAGTTCCACAGGACCAAAACCTAACTCTTGTCCTCTACCTTGTGATATTTCGTCCGATATCAGACTCAGTGCTCGTGTCTGATGATCGGGGCCCTTTTCCCATCTTCCGTCATCGGCATCGAATACGTGCCTATCCGCTTAAAACTTCTCACGATGTACTTCCCTGAGCTTAAACTCGGAAGGACTTTGTACCCCATACCCTTGAATAACCCCATTTGATGGATCTTGTATCGATCCGACCCCCTTAAGCTTTACCTCTTAACCTGTTCGTAAGTGCGATGAAGCCCCGAGGAAAGGATGAAACCCCATCGAGATGCACCGATGTCGTGCCGTGAAGGCCTCAACGTGAAGGATTAATTTCTTCGAGTAGAACAACAGGAACCAGAAGATTTGTTAGTAGGCGAAACCAAAACTTTACCCCTTACACCACTTTTAATTCTCGGGACGAGAATTCTTTGTAGTGGTGGAGAATTGTAACACCCTCAGAATCAGTAACAGTAATCACTACAGTGATTCCACTGTTAGTGATCATTACTGTTGACGATCAAGCCATGATCACCTTTGATCATAGCTCTGTCAATTTCCAACCCGGATAAAATTTTCAAATTGGGTAAATTATAAATTCTCTCCAAGACTTGTGGATTCCTGTCCCTCATTTGATCATGGTTAAACCAAATCCAACTAGCCATGTGAATAACCACAAGTCAATGCTAATGATGGAACCAATGTTGTGGGGTTATCAAATTTTTTTTGAAAATTTAAATGAAAATGGAAACCTTAGTTAAACCAAAGTTAATGAAACATATTAAATAAAATGCCTAGCAATCTTAGGCCATGATAATATAGCAATGGTTGTTTTCTTAAAATGGTATAGTATTATGAAATAAAAATAAATGTTTGGGAATTATTAAATGGCTATGGTAAATTTAATAAACAAGTGGGAATTTTAAATGCACTAAAAATTGTGAAACCAATTTTATTAAATACCTAAAAATCAGTAGGTCTTATAAATATTGGAATATGAATTTATTAAGTTATTTAAATAATGCAATTAAGTGATAACAGTAGCAAAACAATGCCAAAAAGCCTTTTAAAATAAATAACAATATTTATTTGATGTTTATTAATGCCCAAACTTTTTGTGGCACTTAACTATGATGCAGCCATAATTTTGGAACAAATTTTATGTGGTAGAAAAATAAAAAAAGACATTAAACTAATTACAAACAGAACTAACAGAAAAAAAAACAAAGAAAAAAAAAACCTAAGCCTCGCCTCAGGCGAGGCCCACTCCTCCCCCATCCTGGCCCACCCCTCTCTTCTCTCTCCCTCCCACCAACCCCCTGCCCCCATCCCCCCTTGTAGCCATGGACGGCGGCCATGCGCCATGGCCCCCTCCCCTACCTGCTCCCCCCTCCCTCACCTGCTTCCCCCCTCTCCCCTCTGGATAAGACCGAGCCCTCCCCGTGTGCTCGCCCTCGCCATAACCCCCCTTCCCCCGCGCCATTTTTCCTCCTGTCCCCTCCGCTCGTCCTTGCCCGAGAAGCCATGGCCACGGCTCGCGAGCTCGCGTGGCCACTGGCCTCCTCATGCCGCGCCTCCATGTCTAGGAGCTCCGGCGTGGAGGTCTTCGCCTCCCCGCGCGTTCAATTGAGCCAGGGCGCCGCCGGGCCGATGCCATCTTCACCGTTTACCTCCGGCCACCCCGGAGCTTCACAGACGAAATCCGACCGCCTCACGGCCTCCTCCGAGCCCACTGCCCTCCCCTTCAAGCTCCTGGTGAGCTCCGCCTCCGAATGCGCCCCTTCCCCACCTCAATTCGTCGCCGTAGTGGCCGCCCCGTGCTCGGCCTCCATTGCCACCGGAGCCCGAGCTCTGCTCGCCGCGCCACGACCGTGCTCGCTGCGCGCAGGGACCGCCTTGTGCGCGCTCCCGGCCCACCTTGGTCGCGCACTGGCACCCCCGTCCACGCCCCGCACTCGCCCGCACGGCCACCTCCTGCGCTCGCCGCCGGCGTGGGCTGGTCCAAGCCGTGGACTAAACAACCGGTGGGGCTAATCCTCTGTTAACCAACTCCTAACCCCACCCCTCCTAACACTTACAAGTGGGCCAGCCCCCCCCCTCTAATCTCTCTGTTAATCAAAACAGAGATAAAAAACCCCACCCTATGACACCTAGGGCCCACCTGTAGTTAGTTAGTTTAATTACAATAAAACTAGTATGTTCCACTGACATGTGGGACCCCACTGTCATATAAATAAATTTAATGATTTTATTAAACTATGAGGATGACATGTGGGTCCCCTTTATTATTCAGATAAATAAAATGAATTTTATTAGCACTGTGTCTATGACAAGTAGGACCCACTGGTCAGGTTTGACCAGTCAAACTGTTGTGGATAATGTTACTGTTTTATTAATAAAAATAATTCCAAAAAATCTTTTAAATGATTTAAAACTTTGAATTTGAATATCTTTTAAACCGTAAGTCAGATTCAAAAACTTTATACATCAAAATTGATCAGAAAAATATAACGAATACGAATACACCATCCATATACCAACCACCCCCCTCTAACTTACCGGACATCGACATTCCCCCCCTTCGGGCCGTCTGTCGATAATTTCCGGTACCGATAAAAGTTGTCCGGATGAAAAACTTTTGTATACGAAAGTTACTCAGAACGGATCAACGGTTACAGATACGATACCCATATCCTCACCACACCCCTCTAACATACCGATCGTCGAACTGTTCCCCCCCTCCGGTGGCACTGTCCGATAGATTGCCCGATACCGATAAACTTTCCGGATGAATTTGTTCTGAACATGAAAGTTGTTCGGAATAGATCAACTAACCCGGATACACCACCCACACGTGTGTCGGATGTCCACGACACCTCCGGCATGATATATTCCCCCTCCGGACACCTTGTCCGATAATCGCCCGGAGCCGGTAATTCATCCCCGGATGAATTCCCGCTCAGAGCAACGTGCATCGTACTGCGTTAGAACCCCGTTTACAATTCATCTGTTATGTCTTGCATTTGTATTGCTATTATTGTTGTGTATTTATTGTTTCTTCCCCCCCTTAATCTCCGGTTGACCCCGCTGCTGCCGTCGACTACACCGATGCTGAGTACGACTACTTCGTCGACGACCCTGCCTCTACTGCCGAGCTTCCAGGCAAGCAGAGCCATTCTCTTCCCCAGATATCGCCTATCTTTCCGTACATTTCTTGCACTAGGCATTGTTACTGCTGCTGCTACGATTACAATCCTATTCAATTGCATAGCCTGTCATTGTAGCCCCTTGATGTACCTTCCTTTAATCCTATGCTGCCTATTATTACTTATGCATTATTCAGCAGTGAGCCCAGCGCATTGTTAGCTAGGATTAGATAGAGGGTCGTGATCACTTTGGGAGTGATCGCGGGAACGATATATTACAACTGCAACAGGTACGGATCAATGCAGACGCCCTAGGGAACCTACAACGGCGAGACTCTGCCGAGCCGCTTCGAGTTTGGCTTACGAGTGGAATGGACTCGTATTCCACTCTCGTCGGCTCAGTAGCGTAGCATCACCGGGATGATATGAGGTTTACCTCTTTAGTTCATTCCGCCGATGCCTCTGTCACACCTCTTTAAGTGTGCCATCGAGGGTGATACCTCCTGGTTTCACTTAATGGTAGGAACTCGAACCAACTGGTGTCCTTAAAGGTAAGAAGTCGGGCGACCCAACGGTGCCCGCGAGTGGTATTGCGACGGGACGACAGGGAGGGTACGACCAGTGTACCGGTGTGCTTGGCCCCTGATCGTTGGCCGCGAGAGTTACCAACCCACGAAAGTCAAGCTCCTCCAGGAGCACACGCGAGACAAGGTAAGGAGACGGTTCACCTTGCTGGTAACCGCAGTGACTTGGTGGGACGACGGGGCAGGCACCGGTTTACTGGTGGTCCTGGCTGCTGTCGTTGTCCGCGGGTCAGTTAAGTCGAGGCAACGATAACGGTTGTCACGCAGGTTAATTAAAATGCTAAATGGTTCAGTGAATGTCTTGAGTTGGCTATATGCCATGTATGCACTACCTACCCGTGGGAACTACGAGTTATGGGCTCCTCCGTTTCGTAGTGTCGTCCGAGGACTCTTCAGACGTCAGCAGTACCCCGGCCTGCGCCGGGAAGTGGTGTTGTCTTATTTTCCGCGGCAGTGTGATTTGTATTTGCTTTGATTTAACTTCACCGGCCAGCCTCGCACCGTGCAGGAGTACGTCGGGGTTAGGGTCCAAAGCCCCGCGTACATAGGATATAGTCCAGCGGATGACCTCTCTGTTGAGTTTGAAAGATGGGCTATGAAGTGTCGGATAGCCTCGGTGGAGCGTTCCCTAACAAGGTTCCCGCCACCCTGGAGATCCGTGCGTGTAGCGTAACACAAGTGCACCCCTGCAGGGAAGATTAATCTATTCGAATAGCCGTGTCCACGGTAACAGGACGCTTTATGCTGAAGCTGGATCTTACCACTAGAAACTATTATTAAACTGTATGGTTCCGAGTTTTCTTCCTCGCGGGGATGTCGAGGAGGTGAACTCGGAGGCATTGCTAATTATTACAACTTATTATTATACAATGCTGCAGCAACTTCTGCTGCATTGTTACTTTATGCTTTATATAAACTGTTGGCTGATTCTTACCTCATGCTGCAAGACATCGTCGGAAGATGCTAGTCTTCGTTAGGCCTAGCTTCTTACCCTTTCTCTGAATTTCTGTCATTCAGTCCACTATATACAGCCTCTTCCTTCCGTTGATACAATGCATAATGCTTACTAGCGGACGTAAGACTCGCGGGTATACTAGATACTCACCTGCTTTATTTCCTTTACTGTTTTGCTTGATCGGCCGCTGCAGCCGACGTTGGAGCCCAGGAGCAGGAGTACCCCGGAGGCACCTACTACGACGTCGAGTTCCCCGTTGACCAGGAGTAGTTCGGTGGATCCCAGGCAGGAGGCCTCGCCTTTTCGATCTGTATCTCTGATGTGATTTGTGCTAGCCTTCTTAAGGCAAAACTTGACTAACTATGTCTGTACTCAGATATTATGGCTTGTATGACTTATGTATTCGGGTCCGCGTGACCCCCTCTATTGTAACATATTTGTTTATACTTTTGTGTTTAGTGTTGTGTTGTGATATTATCACCGTGGCACCCTAATCTCAGTCGTGTACCCTGTGTGTATGATTACTGTACACGGTCTGATTTTGGGGGCGTCACATCTGGGGAAGAGAATGGCTCTGCTTGCCTGGAAGCTCGACGGTAGGGGTCGGGTCGTCGACGAAGTAGTCGTACCCGGCGGCGGTGTAGTCGGCGGTAGCAGTGGGGTCTACCGGAGATTAAGGGGGGAGGAAACAGTAAATACAAAGCAATATATACAAACAAATACATGGCATGACGTATGCAAAGTTAACAGTGTTCTAACGCAGTACGAAGCACGTTGCTCGGAGCGGGAATTCATCCGGGGATGAACTGCCAGCCCTGGGTGATTACCGGACAGGGTGTCCGGAGGGGGAAGGGTTCATGTCGGAGGTGTCGTGGACATCCGACAAACATATTGAGGGTGTATCCGTGTTAGTTGAACAATTCCGGACAACTTTCGTGTACAAAGTATTTTGATCCGGGCAATTTTTATCGGTACCGGAATTTATCAACAGACAGCCCGGAGGGGGGAATGTTGATGATCGGTGTGTTAGGGGGGTGGGGTAGACATACGGATAGCGTATTCTTATTCGTTGTATTTTTCTGATCAATTTTCATGTATAAAGTTTTTCGATCCGATATACGGATTAAAAGATATTGATTTTATAAGTTTAATCAATTTTAAAAGAATTTCTGAATTTCTTTTAATATAAAATCCAACATTATCCACAGAGGGGGTTGACCAGGTCAAACTGACTAGTGGGTCCCACTGGTCAGCCTCACAGTTAATAAAAATGGTTTTATTAATTCAAAAAAATCCAGTGGACCCACATGTCATACACTGATTAATTGACTAATTCATTTTAATTAAATTAATTACAGGTGGGACCCATGTGTCATTGACACAGTGGCTAATTAGCCATTTTAATTATGTTAAAAATGCCAAGGGCCCACTTGTCAGTCACTAGGGGGTTAATTTTATTTCTCTATCTTTTAATTCTTTTCTTTGTGCAGGATGGCCCACCTGGAAGTGGCTAGCAACCACCCCACCAGGCAGCACGCACGCACGGCCGGATGTGGCCAGGAGCACGGCGGCGAGGGGCACGCCGGCGGCCAGGCCAGCAGCCGCGCTGGCGGCCGGAAGAGGCAGGGGTGGGCGTGCGAAGGGCGCGGGCGGGGGCCGTGGGGCGCAGGTGGCAGGGCGTGCGGCCCGGCCGAGCTCGACGAGCTCGAGCTTGCGGCCATGGTGGCCACGGCCCATACAGGCGGCAAACTGAGGGGATTCGAGGGGCAAGATAGGGGAATGGATCTGGAGCTCACCCAGGAGCGCGATGGGGGGTCGGGGGTTCTCGGGGAGGGCTCGGAGTGTCCTGGGCGTCGAAGTAAACCGGCGGCTGGAGCTTGAAGACGAGCTCGATCCCGCGGCTGTGGTGGCTCCCGGGGCGCCTTCCTTTCTAGGGCGACGAAGACGACGTAGTGGAGGACGGAGGACACGCCCGCGGCGGTTGAGGGCGCAGTGGCCGCGTCGATGCAGTGGGGGTGGCGACGGCGCCGCTCGGCTTGTGCGGGAGGAACGAAGGGCGAGGGGTCTCGACACCTAGGAGGCGGGGGATCTAGGGTTAGGGCTGCGGGGGCGTCTCGGGGTCTTATCCCCGCCAGAGGGGCTTGGATGGCCTCCACGGCTCCCAGCCATAGCGTGCAGCCTGGGGATGCCCTCCACGGCACCCCCTGCGCACTGTAGGTAGGGGATGAGGGGGTTAAGCGGATCGGGGCTGGGTTGGGCCGGTTGGGGAGGTTAGCTGGGCCGGTTGGCCCAGTGGGAGAGGGGGATTTTGGGCTATGCCCCTTTTTATTTGTTTCCCTCTTTTGCTTTACTGTATTTTCTTTTGGTAATTGTTTTACTATCTTAGGCATTTTTCTAAAATGTTTTAGATGACCCAAAAATAGTGTTACACTACAAGGCAGTGCCACAAAAAGTTTGGGTAGCAACAAAAGTCATTTAATATTATATTATATTATTAAATTATTAAATTAGGGTTTTTGGCCTCTGTTTTGATTTGTTTAGAATTATTTAGAGATTAATAAAATCTCCAACTGGGTGATACATTCTCCACTGAATATTAGAAATTTAATAAAAGTTGTTCCAAGATTTTTGGAAAAGATTTATTGTCACCATATTTTTAATATTCAACAAAAGGCATTTAGGGTTTGCTTGAATTTCAATTCAAATGGCTTGTACTTGTTTTGATTCCAGATGAGCAAGGTCCATGATCACCATGCATTCAAGAACATCAAAGTGGAATTTGAAATTTGAACTGTTCCAAGTTGATCAACAAAAGTTTTGAACAGTACAGATGAACAGTAACAGTGATTACTGTTCACTGATAGTGAGGGTGTTACAAATCTCCCCCACTACAAGAATTCTCGTCCCGAGAATTTAAAAGTAGGGTAAGGGGTAAGGTTTCGGTTTCGCATTCAAACTAGTCTTCTTGGTTCTTGTTGCCCTTCTCGAAGCAGTTAATTCTTGATGACGTGATCTTCATTCTTCAGCATCGGTGCATCTCGACGGGTAGTCATCCTTCATTCAGGGTCGCATTGTACCTACGAATAGGTTAGGGGGAACACTTAGGGGGTCGAATCGACACAAGGTTAATCAACCGAGGCATACTGAGGGAATGAGGTACAGAGTATCCCTCGAGTTTAAACTCAGGGAAACACATCGAGGGATACAAAAGAAGATATAAGAAGTTTCAAGCGTATAGGCAAGCATTCGATGCCCATGAGGGATGATGAAAAAGGGGGTCCAAAGCATCAGGCATAAGTACCGAGTCTGATAGTCTGATATTGAACTGAATATCACAAGGTAGGGGACTCGTGAGTTGCATACGAGGTCAAGCAAGAGGAATAACCTCGAGAACAGAAGGGTACAAGAGAGTCAGGTTTAGATCCTGTGGAACTGTGTGTTATGGGCCCACATTGAATAAGAAGGGTGGTGACAAACAATGTGATCAAGTTGCAAGGTAAGTCAGAGTACAGCTTGTTAGCTATGTCGGCAACAATGTCGGTACCAAGGGCGAGGGACGAAGGGAACCATTTTCCTGCTCGTTAAGACGAGGCGGACCAATAGGCAAAGTTCTCGTCCATCGGTGGTTACCGAAATATTATCAACAGTGGTCACAGGTTGTACGGACAAAGTAGTACACCGAAGTGTTTACTTCAGCAGGGAATTATCACTGCCCGAATAAATTATATTCAAAGAAAGGGTAAACAGACCAATGGAAAGTAAAATGTGATGATACACAAGTATCAGGTGTATATCTTTCCCAAGGGAAAGCATAGCAAGATATATACATGACCAAGTTTGTATTGGCAGGGAGTCACAGGATGTAGTCAATGATAACACAAATCATCAAGGGGAAGGATGGTATTTCTCACCATGAATTCAATAGACACATGGGAGAATTCAAAACGTTGATGGTGACCACAACACATTATGTCGAGGGGTTCCAAGAAAAGTGCAATCGAATATCCACATCACCAAACAAAAAAGGGGGGTGGTGGAGCAAAAGATAAGCGGTGTTCTCGGTTGACGACAACCCAGAACCATGGGGTGGATACGACAGGAAAGTAATTGTTTCATCAAAATTCATAAGATGTAGTGCAAAGGCATGATATCCTCGAGATACCAGGGGTAATACTCGAAGGTAGAATGGTGGATCATAGGTGCAGCTGAATTCATAACAAGGGAGTTAATTATCTTTACAAGAAGCTTTCATGATAAGTTCTACATCGTATCCATGGGCATGAACACAAAGGTTCAGGGTCGACTCCCACTTCTTCAATGCATAGCCTTTCATTCACTTCTCGTTGTCGATGAGTATGTAGCATTCAAAATTTTATTTGGCATAACACCAGTAGAGTATGACCCATAGAGGTTCATGGGTTCACACAGATGGATGAAGCATAGATACAACCCATAGAGACATTTTACGAACCTATACGACAAATAGTAGGAACAAGTTATACAAGTTTGCAAGCAGAAGGTTGATGACACGGACCAAATGATACCGTTCGCCAAAGGCATTTCGTATCAGGGAAAGCTCGTCAATGATTTAGGACACATCGGGAAGGCAGGTAGTAATCCACCAAAAAGGTCAGGTGGCGTACAGAGAGTCTGGTGCGAGTATCGGTACTCAACCATAAGAAGAAAGAATGCCAAAGCATTAGAGATAAAAGCATTGGAATAATTCGATGCTTAAGTACAGAGGAATTATGACTTCCATATCGGTGTATCAGATTCAGATACATCGATCAAACATGGATAAGTTGAATAGAAGCTTGACGGTTAATCGATTAAGGTTTGATTTAACGGGGAAACAGCTCATGTCCGGAATGACGTCTGAGCCAGAAGAATGGATTCATAGGGATCAACTGATGATCGCGTGCACTAGCACACACGATGATTCAACGGACCAGAATGGCAATGCCAAGGGAGGTCATCAAAGACCACAAGACAAACGAGATTAACCATAGTGCGAGCAGGCAAGAAGAACCTCCAAAGCAGTAGGCTGCCGAGGATTGGCGCGAGATCGGGTAGCATTTCAAAGTATTTTGTGAATCACAGGAACCACTGGGGATGAACGAATCCTCGGTAAACGCGAGGAATTATCCGCAGTGTGAAAAGAAGCTGCAAGGCAGTATGCATAAGGGATTTACCCATCAACAGAGAGTATGTCGAGGCATCTTGTAAACACAAGAGCATCTGGGATTGTACGGATGAACGAAAGGTGTATGTGGTTATACATACGGGCTTATCGGTGGCAGGGAATTGTAAAGGTGATCGGCACATATGGTCTCGGGAATTTTAGCGGAGAGTAATCTTCAGAATCTTCTGGTGAAGCAAGCGATCATCTGTAACGAGGGGCTCTCCGGGAGGAAGGATTCACGAGAACCTAATGTCAGAGTTAGCAAAATCTTTAACCCGAAAGGAAGAGAGACTAGAGTCCCAGAGTAAGGGTACGGAGAAAAAGATCCTAATACCACCCAGTTTGGCGACGTGGGCCGATCAGCCACACGTCACTATTAGTAAAGTAGTTTTTGTTTGTCTAGACTCGACTTCGACCAAGGAGTTGGAAGGGGATGTCCTACAGGCAGTCGGCTCTGATACCAACTTGTGACGCCCCCAAAATCAGGTCGTGTACAGTAATCATACACGCAAGGTACACGATCGAGATCAGGGACTCACGATGAGATATCACAACACAACTCTACAAATAAAATAATACAAGCTGTTTAATACAAGCCAAGGGCCACGAGGGCTCGAATACAACAGCTCGAGAGTACAAAGTCAGCGGAAGCAAAAGTATCTGGGTACAGACACAAGGGTACAAGGTTTCCTTAAGAAGGCTAGCACATAAACAACAACGATCGAAAAGGCGAGGCCTCCTGCCTGGGAACCTCCAAACTACTCCTGGTCAAAGGGGAACTCGACGTCGCAGAAGGCATCGGGGATCTTCATGTTGTGGTGGTCGGCATCGGGGATCTCCTGCTCCTGGACTCCAAGTCTCCAACGTCGACTGCAGCGGCCGATCAGGCAAAACAAAAAGGGGGGAAATAAAACAGGTGAGTATCTAGTAGACCCGCGAGTCTTACGTCTGCTACTAAGCATTATGCATTGTATCAACGGAAAGAAGAGGCTGTATATAGTGGACTGCAAGATAGAAATCAGAATAAGGGTAAGAAGCTAGGCCTATCGAAGACTAGCATCTTCCGACGATGTCTTGCAGCATGAGGTAAGAATCAGCCAACAGTTCATATAAAGCGTAAAGTAACAACGAAGCAGAAGTTGCTGCAACATTGTATAATATAAGTTGTAATGATTAACAATAATAATAATGCCTCCGAGTTCACCTCCTCGACATCCCCGCGAGGAAGAAAACCCGGAACCATACAGTTTAATAATAATAGTTTCTAGTGGTAAGATCCAGCTTCAGCATAAAGCGTCCTGTTACCATGGACACGGCTATTCGAATAGATTAATCTTCCATGCAGGGGTGCACTGGCGTGACTCTACGACGCTCGGATCTCCAGGGTGGCGGGAACCTTGTTAGGGAATGCTCCACCAAAGCTATCCGACACAAAGTAGCCCATCCTTCGGCAATCAACAGAGAGGTCATCCGCCGGACTATATCCTATGTATGCCGGGCTTTGGACCCTAACCCGAACGTACTCCTGCACGGTGCGTGACTGGCCGGTGAAGCAAAATCAAAGCAAATACAAATACACCGCTCGAGCAAGAGAAGACAACACCACTTCCCGGCAATCAGCCCACGGTACTGCTGACGTCTGAAGACCCTCGAACGAGACTACGCTGCAGGGGAGCCCACACTCCTTATCCCACGTGTAGGTAGTGCGTACAAGCCAAAAGGCTACTCAAGACATCCGCCGAACCATTTAGCATTTTAATTAACCTGCGCGACAACCGTTATCGTTGCCTCGACTTAACCGACCCGCGGTCAACGACAGCAGTCAGGTCCACCAGTACATCGGTGCCTGCCCTGTCGTCCCACCAAGTCACTGCGGTTACCAACAAGGTGAACCGTCTCCTTACCTTGTCTCGCATTTGCTCTTGGTAGAGCTCGACTTTCGTGGTTTGGTAACTCTCGCGAGATACGAGCAGGGGCCAAGCATGCCAGTAACGTCGGTCGTACCCTCCCTGTCGTTCCCGACGATATACCTCTCGCGGGCACCGTTGGGTCGCCCGACTTTCTTACCTTTAAGGACAACCGCTGTCCAGGACCCTATGGCGGCAAGACAAAGTCAGCCTCGAGTGGAGTACAAGGATTACTCCTTGATAGCCCACAATTGAGGTGACTAGGCATAACCCAGATAGGGGCCTTTGGCGGTGTCTGCTTTGTTCCGTACCTGTGCAGTTGTATATATAGTATCCGTGTTCACCCCCCTGAGTGAACACGGCCCGCTATCTAGTCCTAGCTAACAATGCGCAGGGCTCACTGCTGAATATATGCATAATTATAACAGGCCGCATAGGATAAAGGAAAGGTACATCAAGGGGCGACAAAATCAGGCTATGCAATTGAATAGGATTGTAATCATAGCAGCAGCAGTAACAATGCCTAGTGCAAGAAATGTACGGAAAGATAGGTGATATCTGGGTAAGAGAATGGCTCTGCTTGCCTGGAAGCTCGACGGTAGGGGTCGGGTCGTCGACGAAGTAGTCGTACCCGGCGGCGGTGTAGTCTGCGGTAGCAGCGGGGTCTACCGGAGATTAAGGGGGGAGGAAACAGTAAATACAAAGCAATATATACAAACAAATACATGGCATGACGTATGCAAAGTTAACGGTGTTCTAACGCAGTGCGAAGCACGTTGCTCGGAGCGGGAATTCATCCGGGGATGAACTGCCAGCCCCGGGTGATTACCGGACAGGGTGTACGGAGGGGGGAGGGTTCATGCCGGAGGTGTCGTGGACATCTGAAAAACGTATGGAGGGTGTATCCGTGTTAGTTGAACCATTCCGGACAACTTTCGTGTACAAAGTATTTTGATCCGGGCAATTTTTATCGGTACCGGAAATTATCGACAGACAGCCCGGAGGGGGGAATGTCGATGATCGGTGTGTTAGGGGGGTGGGGTAGACATACGGATAGCGTATTCTTATTCGTTGTATTTTTCTGATCAATTTTCATGTATAAAGTTTTTCGATCCGATATACGGATTAAAAGATATTGATTTTATAAGTTTAATCAATTTTAAAAGAATTTCTGAATTTCTTTTAATATAAAATCCAACATTATCCACAGAGGGGGTTGACCAGGTCAAACTGACTAGTGGGTCCCACTGGTCAGCCTCACAGTTAATAAAAATGGTTTTATTAATTAAAAAAAATCCAGTGGACCCACATGTCATACACTGATTAATTGACTAATTCATTTTAATTAAATTAATTACAGGTGGGACCCATGTGTCATTGACACAGTGGCTAATTAGCCATTTTAATTATGTTAAAAATGCTAAGGGCCCACTTGTCAGTCACTAGGGGGTTAACTTTATTTCTCTATCTTTTAATTCTTTTCTTTGTGCAGGATGGCCCACCTGGCAGTGGCTAGCAACCACCCCACCAGGAAGCACGCACGCACGGCCGGATGTGGCCAGGAGCACGGCGGCGAGGGGCACGCCGGCGGCCAGGCCAGCAGCCGCGCTGGCGGCAGCGGCGGCCGGAAGAGGCGGGGGTGGGCGTGCGAAGGGCGCGGGCGAGGGCCGTGGGGCGCAGGTGGCAGGGCGTGCGGCCCGGCCGAGCTCGACGAGCTCGAGCTTGCGGCCATGGTGGCCACGGCCCATACAGGCGGCAAACTGAGGGGATTCGAGGGGCAAGATAGGGGAATGGATCTGGAGCTCACCCAGGAGCGCGATGGGGGGTCGGGGGTTCTCGGGGAGGGCTCGGAGTGTCCTGGGCGTCGAAGTAAACCGGCGGCTGGAGCTTGAAGACGAGCTCGATCCCGCGGCTGTGGTGGCTCCCGGGGCGCCTTCCTTTCCAGGGCGACGAAGACGACGTAGAGGAGGACGAAGGACACGCCCGCGGCGGTTGGGGGCGCAGTGGCCGCGTCGATGCAGTGGGGGTAGCGACGGAGCCGCTCGGCTTGTGCGGGAGGAACGAAGGGCGAGGGGGCTCGACACCTAGGAGGCGGGGGCGCTAGGGTTAGGGCTGCGGGGGCGTCTCGGGGTCTTATCCCCGCCGGAGGGGCTTGGATGGCCTCCACGGCTCCCAGCCATGGCGTGCAGCCGAGGGATGCCCTCCACGGCACCCCCTGCGCACTGTAGGTAGGGGATGAGGGGGTTAAGCGGATCGGGGCTGGGGTGGGCCGGTTGGGGAGGTTAGCTGGGCCGGTTGGCCCAGTGGGAGAGGGGGATTTTGGGCTATGCCCCTTTTTATTTGTTTCCCTCTTTTGCTTTACTGTATTTTCTTTTGGTAATTCTTTTACTATCTTAGGCATTTTTCTAAAATGTTTTAGATGACCCAAAAATAGTGTTACACTACAAGGCAGTGCCACAAAAAGTTTGGGTAGCAACAAAAGTCATTTAATATTTTAGTATATTATTAAATTATTAAATTAGGGTTTTTGGCCTCTGTTTTGATTTGTTTAGAATTATTTAGAGATTAATAAAATCTCCAACTGGGTGATACATTCTCCACTGAATATTAGAAATTTAATAAAAGTTGTTCCAAGATTTTTGGAAAAGATTTATTGTCACCATATTTTTAATATTCAATAAAAGGCATTTAGGGTTTGCTTGAATTTCAATTCAAATGGCTTATACTTGTTTTAATTCCCGATGATCAAGGTCCATGATCACCATGCATTCAAGAACATCAAAGTGGAATTTGAAATTTGAACTGTTCCAAGTTGATCAACAAAAGTTTTGAACAGTACAGATGAATAGTAACAGTGATTACTGTTCACTGATAGTGAGGGTGTTACAATTGTTTACTTTACGCAAAGTTCTTTTTAATGCAGTTGTCTGTTGCTTTGGGTTTACACTTTTGGTGGAGCTCACAACTTAATACCAGCGAGATGTTCTGGATAGATATCTCAAGGTGGATGATTAGTAGTAGATGCAGATGGATTTAGGTCTAGTTACTTTGGCGTACTGCCCGTGCTTTTGAACCTCTTCCTTACTTTTGTAGCATAGTTAGCATTGCGGTGCGTTCTTAATCCTGTCAATTGCCTTTCTGTAATTTGGTTACCTCGCATAGCATTTTTATCGTCTTTTGGGAGAGAGACATCACTACCGAACATCACGTATCCCGGTCCATATCCTCATTATTGTTTGGAAGCCATATTTACCTTTCTGCATTTACTTTCAAGTTGCTATCATTATCCCCTTGCGTTTTATCATTTGTGAACAACAAGACCGGAGAGATTGACAACCTCTCTGAACTTCGTTGGGATCAAAGTTATCTATGTCTGTGTGCAGGTCCGCGTCGGTTGCGCCGCTGACACCTACTTATCATCTCTGGAGTCCTACTGGAGACAAACCTTGGTATCTTTACTGAGGGAAAACTTGCTGATGTACCGCATCACGCCTTCCACTTGGGGCCTACCAACGAAGGGCGAGAAGCCGTCATCAAGAGCAATTTCTGGCGCCGTTGCGGGGGACTCCGGGTGCTAAGATAGGGGAGCTGCACACTACCCTTTACCTTTGTTTTTTCAATCCTGTTAGTTTATTTTTCAGTTTTTATCTTTGTGTCTTTTATCAAAAATTGCAAAAAATATATATTTATCTTGCTAGCTTTCATTATGTCTGGTCCTTCTGCCTTTGTTGAGACGGAGGTTCTCACCTTTAAACAAAAAGGTGGAGAAAGTTTAAAAGATGCTTGGTATAGAATTAATGATTCTCAAATAAGAGCCACCAAGAAGCAATCCACTACTATCCTGCTTAGAAATTTTTATGTTGGGATTGCTCCTTGGAGTAGGTTTATATTAGATACTGCTATCAATGGGAATTTTCTAGAAGCTCCGACTTGGGAGTCTCTTAATGTTATTGAAAATCTTGTTGGAAATCTCCCTATTTCTAGCATACAAGAAGATATGACTCTATCTCACATTATGAAGAAACTTGAAAAGATAGAGTTAGAAATACCAAGTATGGCTAGGATAAATGAGTTGGATCGCAAGATTCAAGGGAATTTGAATAGGCTTGATAGCTCCATGCTTAAAATTATCAAAACTTTGGAGGTCATCAAATCCCGTGATACGGATCTTTCTAGGATAGATAAGATTGAGGAAATCATTAATACTCTTGGAACTACTTTCTCCTCAATCAAACCAAAAAAGGTAGAGACTTCGGAAAGAAAGGAACCTAAGTTCAATTATGTCCCTAAGGTTGCCCGACCTAAAAAGGAACCACCTATTGCCAAAGAAGTTGAGACCGTGAAAACTTTGGAAGAAATACCTCTCTTTGATAATTTTATAAATGAATCTTCCATTGATTTTTCGCCTTTTGGTTTTCTCCCTAGAAGTATCTTCATTAGGCCTTTATTTGAAAGACCTCTTAAGACCAGTTGTACAACTGAAGAGCTTTTTGAAGATCTTGATAATGATTCAATTGATACAACTTGATCTTTTTTGCATCATGCCTAGCTAATGGCTTTAAAGAAGCGCTTTCGGGAGGCAGCCCGCAACGAATATAGGTTTTTCTTTTTGCTTTTGTTGTGTCTTGATGATTGTTACTACTGTAGCAACATCATTGTATCTTTACTTTTCAGCTTTGTGCCAAGTTATAGCCTCTTACGGCAAGTGAAGTAAAAGTTGTGACATGCTGTCCAGAAAACAGATTCTGTCCTCGTGACCAGAAAAATTCCAGAAAAATCCCAGTTCATCTTTTTGAGCTGAATTTTCTACAAAGTATGCTCTATACAATTACGAAACTTCCGTATGTTCTGATTTTTTTTATTTGAGTTGCAGAAGTGCCCTTAAAATTCTTTACTATCTGTTGTTCTGTTTTTCACAGATTCTGCCACGTTTTGTCTCTCCTTACTTTTGCAAACCTTAAGCTTGATTTTTCTTTGCAAAAACCTTTTGGAACTCTTGAGAAACAGTAGCTCTTCAAGATTATCTTTATATGCAGTGGAGAAAAAATAATTTATTAAGGGTACTAACCTCTCTAATCAGCTTATGATGAGTTATGTATGAAGGGAGTTTTCAAGTGTGCGTTGGAAGATGATGAAAGAAGATCCAGGAGTGTCAAGCGCTCAAGCTTGGGGATGCCCCCATGCATCCCCAATAAATATTCAAGGAGACTCAAACGTCTAAGCTTGGGGATGCCCCCCGTGCATCCCCTTCTCCATCAACCATCATCAGTTCGTCCTTCGTCTCACTATATTTTTATCACTTCATGTGTTATGTGCTATGCTTGGAGCGTCTCGCTCTTAGGTTTTGTTTTTGATTTTATTTAGCTTTGATTGCTGTTCATAACAAGTTAGATCCTGTCTTACTTTGTGTGGGAGAGAAACACGCTCCACTTTCAAAATCTAGAACACATCATAGGATTTTTCCTGCCTATCTTTTTACTGTTGTGTGTTCTTTATCTTTTCATAGCTACTGCCTTGTTTAGTTTTATTCTTAGTTTGTCTTTAGCAAGAGCTTTGGATTTTGTTTAGTTTGTTTCTGCAACTCTTTTTAGTTTTCATGTTTATCTTGTTAAGAGAGTTGGTTGTTGCACTGAGTTGTGTTTTGTCTTGAAAGTAGGTAATTGAGGTTGCTATTTAATTTTAGTAGTAGCTTGCAATAGTTTTGAGGGATTGTTGTGAGTAATGTTTGGACTTTTGGTGTCAAGAGCTCTTGCCTATTAGTGATAGGTGTCGTATTTTGGGCAATCCGTGTTTATTTTCAAAACCTACAATACTAGTTGAGAACCATAGCTACTAGATAGATCACTACTCTTCTGAGGAGTCGAATATTAGAGTACACTCACGTACCATGAGTCGAGGATGCGCAAGGATAACCAAACCCCCATACACTCCTTCTCGGGGTACTTGTCTCTTTGTGAACCTCCTCATTAGATTGAGAGTTACCGATAATAAGTTCATGAGTTCTTCGGACTAATGTAAGTATTGAAAGTTGACACTTCCACCTTCCCATATTTTGCTAGCCTTTCCCGTGCCGTGCATTGCCTTCTTCTCACTCCGAGAGTTGGTGTCCACCTTCGCCGGTACATCCAAACCCTTGGCATGATACACTCTGTCATCATAAGCCTCCTTATATCTTCCCTCAAAACAGCCACCGTACCTACCTATCAAGGCATTTCCATAGCCTTTCCGAGTTACATTGCCATGCAACTTCCACCTCTTCATGACTTGATCTTCATGTCATACATGTTCCTGCTACACTGGCAGCGACATACATTGCATACATCATGATAGTTACATCTTCTTTATGATTTTGAGTACCTTGTAAAGTGTGAAAGATCTCCTTTACCTTCTTGTAAAATAGAGTGTTGCCCTTAAGTGAGGAAAAGATCCCAAAGTGGACACATTAAAAGTTCCCAAAGAGGACAAATGAGAGTTAAATAGAAAGAGCCATTGAGGCCACAAAAAAATACAAAAAATAGAAAAAAGAGAAAAAAAGAAATAAAAAGAGAGAAAGGGGCAACACTACTATCCTTTTGAGAGATCCACACTAGTACTCCCTTTATATCCTTGTACTCCATAAAGATGATCATTATGCATATAGCTATGTGGGGACCTTCACACTATAGAACTTGGCTTGCATATTCCAAGGATGAGCCTCCTCAAACGAGCTCTAGGTCTTCATGAGCGAGCAAGTTAGCTGCACCCCCACTAGTTCCATTGGAGAGCTTCCTAGCTCGTATGTGCATCCGTTGCATGGCAATCCCTACTCCTCACATCATATCTATCATTTGGCACCTCTTGCCTATGATTGTCCTCATTGATGTGAGCCTTTCTCATCCTTTTTGTCTACCTCCTCCGTACTTCTCCCTTTGCCATCCTAAGTGTCAACTCTCGTGCTTACGCTCATCCATTGCATGAGTGCTCAAAATATCGAAAAGGAGTGGATCAAATTGACTTGTACCTGGCTAGTGGTCTTGGGACGAGTCAAGATAAGATTCCAAAGAGGACCAAGTGTGAAACTTTAGTAGATTGAGTTCTCAACAAAAATACTTTTTTCTCGTATTGCCTATCCTCCTTTCTTGCACGCAAACACCATTTGGAGACATTCGAGTCACGGACAGCGAGAGCTCTTGCACCTAATGTTCTTTTGTTACTTATTTCAATACTAATATAGACTCTTGCCTGTTATGACTTGAACTGAATCTCTAACCTTGATTGCTTTACTTTTCAAAGTTCTTTTATGGTTGCTAGCATGTCACCACAGAAATTATGCTTGTTATCATTTACCTACTCGAGGACGAGCAAGAATTAAGCTTGGAAATGTTGATACGACCAAAACGTATCGATAATTTCTGCTTGCTCCATGCATGTTTTGTGTGATATTGCTATGATCTAGATACACTTTCATACATTTTTGATCATAATTGGACTAACCTATTAACTCAGTGCACCCGAGTGCCAGTTCCTGTTTTCTGCTATTTTTCTATTTCAGTTTTCCCCCATATAAAAAGTGCCAGAAAAATTCGGGAAAATTCAGATAAAAATTCAGCGTGACGGAAGCTTCGAGAAAAGCCCGGGAGGGGCCAGAGGGGGGCCAGGGGGGCCCAGGCGGCCACCCGGCGCGGCCCCACCCCTGGCCACACCAGGGGGCGCCTGGGGCCCCTGATCCACCTCTGGCTGCCCCCCTTCGCATATTTATCCCCCGTCACGGGAAAACTCCGAAACGAGAACCCTATTCCGCAAACTCGCCTCTGTTCCGCCGCCGCCGCGCTTCCAAGATCGGGAGCACCAGAAGACCTCTTCCCGGCACCCTGCCGGAGGGAGGATTGACCTCCGGGAGTCTCCTCTCCACCATGGATGCTCCCCGGATGTCTCGTGAGTAGTTTTCCTTGGACCATGGGTCCGTGATCAGTAGCTATGTGATGTTCTCCTCCCCTCTTTGATATTCATTGTTTAGACCTCGTGAGCTGCCCTACATGATCGAGGCACCTTTGTAATATTTCTGCTATTGCTATGTTGAGTTTGATCGGATCTGACGGATTATGAGATTATGTTCAGATTGTGATAGAGTAATATATTTGGTTTTTATCTCTTATATTTTAGTTCCTAAGTAATTCTTGCATGCTCTCCGTTACCGTTTATTGCTTTGGCCAAGTAGTAGGTAGTGACTCTAAGAGGGAGCGTTGTGCTAGATTGTGGGTTCATGCCTCCCCGATGACACGCTTGAGTGACAGAAACATGAGTCTAGGGGATGTGCTGTTGCCACAAGGGGGAAAACAATGGTGCTTGTAACCGCGGTTACAAGGATTGTTTACTTTACGCAAAGTTCTTTTTAATGCAGTTGTCTGTTGCTTTGGGTTTACACTTTGGGTGGAGCTCGAAACTTAATTCCAGCGAGATGTTCTGGATAGATATGTCAAGGTGGATGATTAGTAGTAGATGCAGATGGATTTCGGTCTACTTACTTTGGCGTATTGCCCGTGCTTTTGAACCTCTTCCTTTCTTTTGTAGCATAGTTAGCATTGCGGTGCGTTCTTAATCCTGTCAATTGCCTTTTTGTAATTTGGTTACCTCGCATAGCATTTTTATCATCTTTTGGGAGAGAGACATCACTAGCGAACATCACGTATCCCGATCCATATCCTCATTATTGTTTCCAAGCTATATTTACCTCTCTGGATTTACTTTCAAGTTGCTATCACTATCCCCTTGAGTTTTATCATTTGTGAACAACAAGACCGGAGAGATTGACAACCTCTCTGAACTTCGTTGGGAGCAAAGTTATCTGTGTCTGTGTGCAGGTCCGCGTCGGTTGCGCCGCTGACACCTACTTATCATCTCTGGAGTCCTACTGGAGACAAACCTTGGTATCTTTACTGTGGGAAAACTTGTTGTTGTACCGCATCACGCCTTCCACTTGGGGCCTACCAACGAAGGGCGAGAAGCCGTCATCAATGACATGAGGATCAAGTCATGAGAATATGGATGTTGCATGGCAATGTATCTCGGAAAGGCTATGGAAATGCCTTGTAGGTAGGTATGGTGGCTGTTTTGAGGAAAGATATAAGGAGGCTTATGATGACAGAGCTTATCGTGCCAAGGGTTTGGAAGCATGGCGAAGTATGCGCCAACTCTCAAGGTGAGAAAGGGCAATGCTGTTGGGATACGGGGCAGAAAACACAAAATTTTCATACCTACGGTACCCGAACCCAAGATCTATGCTATGGCGATATAAAGTAACGGAGGGAATCGGTGTTCATACCTTTGAAGACCGAAAGAGGGAAACGTTCTTGCGAACGTGGCTGGCGTAGACTCGGAACTACGAGCTCCCTGTCGTGTAGAAGAACACCACCGACGAGGATGACTCCCGGTAAACCTCCAGCGACGAAGTAGCACCACAGGTGTAGTGCCTCGAAGAGATTATACACGTACGGTACAATCGATGTTCCTCCCGGGCCCCGAACCAGGCGAGCAGCGGAAGAAAGACGGCTACGGATCCCGACTCCAGCAGAACGACGGCCTGCCTTATGGTGGAGAACTCCAATCCAGGTGCAGACTCCAAACAAGGGGAGTCCACTTCCGGGAAGGAGAAGGAGGAAGAAGGAGATATTGGTGTGTTGGAAAAAGGGGGGTCTACCCCTCCTTATATAGGCCAAGGGGGGGGGTGCCATCCTCCTCCCCTCCCCCATGTGGGACTAAACTCCCAAGGGGGGGGGAGTGCGCCGGCCAAGGGGGGTGGTTGGCCCCACCCTTGGCGCCAATCCCAAGGGGGGAGACCCCCTCCTCCCTTAATGGGCCCCATGGGCCCATTTAGCCTTTTCCCATTTTTTTAATTTTTTTAATATGTTTTAAATATTTAGTTCAGATAATTAAATAATAAAACATTATTAAAACAATTAAACTTTATTTTGAACTATTCAAAATGTCCGGAAACCATTCCGTCCTCCTCCGGAACTATTCCGGTGATTCCTCCTATTTCACCGATTGATCCCGTAACTGTCCTATGCATCGATTGCCCTTAAGTGTAACACCCTTGTAGGAGATATGCCCTAGAGGCAATAATAAATGTTATTATTTATCCCCATGTTCCTAATTATGTTTATATTCCATGCTATAACTGCTATGGTTCTCGAGTCTGCAATAACCACGAGGCTCGGAGGAAGACTCATATGCACGTGTGGAATAATAAACGGATAAAATATATATATTCCTAGTCTCGCCTCTAAGACTAGCTCAAGTGTTGCATGATGGTTCTGTTTTCCTGATCATGGGCATGACTATGCCGGCAATTTTGAGGGCACAATGTTAGAAGAACATTTGTGTTGAATCGACCCAGATTGATGTTATGCTATGAGATACATTCGTCACCAGTTAATGGATTATAACACAGAGAAAGTTGAGCGTTTGCATAATTCCTTAGACCATGAGAGTATCGAGTTCCTTCGTACTTGCTTCGTGAACTTTGGGGTTTGTTAAACGTCATCTGTAAAAGGGTGGCTATTACGGCGGCTTACGGGTTCACGGAAAAGTATGACAAGGAACTAGGTAGCTCAAGATTGGGATTTTCTCCTCCGTCGATGGAGAGATATTCTTCGGGCCCTCTCGGTGTTACGGTATCCACCATTGTATGGCCAGACACAGTGTGATTTGATCACAGGGATGCCGGAACGCGGGAACGAGAAAAGAGAACAATACCAGTAACGAGGTAACTGTCATAGTGGACAAGTGTTGATCCACGGGGATGCCGATAAGTCTCACCTCGGGTATTTGTAACATATCGCGAAGCAACAGGAATAGCACACGGCAACTGGAGGTTCACTCGAATATTTATTCGTGTGGGTATAGGGGTCAATATGGGTGTCCACGGCTCCGATGTTGATCATTGATCGGAAAGTGTTCCGGGTCATGTCTATACTTCACCGAACCTATAGGGTCACACGCTTAAGGGTCATCTATCTGCTGAATACTAGACAGGGAGTCTGAGAGAAAGTCACCGGAATGGTTTCGGAGAAAACGGAAAAGTTCCGGAAAGAGAACACCGGAATAATTTCGGTAAAACCGAAAAGTTGTTTCGGAATATATCATTAAGTCAAAATGATTTCGGCACACGCCTGGAAATTCTTGGAGGGTGCCAGAATTGTTCTGGGAACTTCTGGGATTTTTCCAGAGAGAAAAAACCGGAAATGTTCCGGAGCTGCCAGAACCGCTTTGGTTGCTTTTCGCAGATGAAAATCACTAATCCGGAATTGTTTCGGAACGCGTCCAAAATCCTTTTAGTGGGTACTGGAATTTTTCTAAGACCTACAGAAAAGTTTTGGATTTTACGGTCGCAGATAAATGTCTTCATGAATAGTGGATACACTATTCATGATGATGCAGGCGATGATGCAGCTTGCATGATGATGCAGGCGATGATGCAGCTTGCATGATGATGCAGGCGATGATGCAGCTTGCATGATGATATAGGCGATGATGCAGCTTGCATGATGATGCAGGCGATGATGCAGCTTGCATGATGATGCAGGCAATGATGCAGTTTGGAGGGCATTTTGGGTTTTCCCCCATAGCCTCTCACCCTATAAATAGGGGTGGAGAGGGGTCTCTCAAAGCTGATCCAAGTTCTCACTTGAACTCTCAACAAGTGCCATTGCATGATCTGGCTTTCTTCTCTCCCTCCCACGAAATAGTTTCGTAGAGCCGAAAGGCTGTCTGGGTTCCGGCAGGAACTAGTTCTGGACGGCGAAGCCCTGCCGGATAGATGACACCGTATGTGTGCAACCCCGTAGAGAGGTCGTAGTTTCGATCTTTTGCCCGAGGGACTGTTCGAGGGTCCTCCCGAAGGGCTATCCGAGTTACCGTTCAAGTTTCGAGGGTCCTCCCGAAGGGCTGTCCGTGGCATCGTCCGAGGGACTGTCCGACCGCCTCTCGGAGCGCTGTCCGAGGAGCAGACGAGGGAGAACATCCTCGCGGTTGGGAGGTTGTAAATCCTAGCTGCGGGGGTCTGCACCAACGATCTACATCGACTCTACTTCCGCTGCGCTACGAGTCGGTAACGATCAGATCAAAACCTTGTATGCAGTCTCCATAGTGGTCCTGGGCTGTTCGTAGTGCGGAATTTTTTTTGTTTTCTGCCGCGTTCCCCTACAGTGGTATCAGAGCCGTGCTATGCGTAGATGCATGTTGCGATCTAGAATACATACAGATGTATGGGTATTGCATAATATAATTTTGGAGTAGATCAGATCTATTGCTGAAAATTATTTATGCGGGTGGCAGATGAAATCTGTTACCCGATGTTCTTGTTGCTTCCCTGGAATTTGTGTATTTCTGATCTCAATAACAGTATGGTGGAGTTTCAAAGTTCTGGCAATCTGCGATCCTGATTGATCAAAGAAGTGCTAACAGTTCGTTGAATTCCACCGTAGTTAGAGAAAGAAGAAATTCTGCAGACTAAAGGGCAATGCAGATATGATCTGCACGGGGATCACGCGTATGACGAAGTTCAGTATGGGGCTCGAGATTTTATTATCTCGTGTTTCATACACCCCGCAAAGTTAATCTAGCGACTTGAATAATCATGCTTGATGATAAACGTTGGTAGCTGCGGTTTAAGTCAAAACCTTAGAAGCCACGTAAAATAAAATTTTGCATAAACCGATTAGAGGCGTCTAACTTGGTTTTGCAGGATGTGCATGTGATGTGGTATAGCAAAGCTCATATTAATTTGATTATGTATGAGATGACTATATAATGTAAATTTATTAACATGACCTGCGTGTCATGATTCGGCATGATGGCTGGAGCCATATGATTGTCACTTTAATGACCTGCGAGTCAACCTTATGTAATGCACTTATTTTATTAGCTATAGAGATAGCAATATTATTTGGTGCATCGACAAGGTGGTGGCAAACTTCGCGAAGGTGAACTCCGACGCAAATGCCAAAGACGAAGAAATACTTGACTTCTCCATCAGAAGGGGCTATACCATATCATGCAATTATGAATTACCTGAGATGTTTATCCCTTAAGTTGCACCCTTCTTGATTGCGCGGTAGTCGCTTTTTATTAGGGTGATCTCTCACTTAAAATATCAAGTAGTTAGTGTTCTCCCAAATGTAGCACCGTCACAGCATCTATCCTTTCGGGGTGCACCATGGATGCATGGGTACGAACGATTGGAGAAATGTAAGGCGGGTGAGGTCAGACCTCGCAGCAAGATCACTTGGTTGTCTTGACGTTCATGGCAGGATCGTCCTGAGCTCGGAACACACGCATCGAAAGATGAACAAGAGTCACATAGAGATGTGATCGGCAAGTTGGCCTACCAAATCAAAATCCTCGTCATGAGATGATGATTCTATGGCGTTGTATTGATATTTGGATCTTGAATCACTCATAATCAATTTTGAGAGATATTGATTTGAGTGGGAGCGCATTTTAGAATTAACTTGTTTAATTCTGAGTGCAATTAATTATGAACACTGTCTAAGTATAATTTGCTAATAGTTGTAGAATAATGGCTCGCATTTCCACCTTCCCTATTAAAATTGAATAAGCTGTTAAATATCTGGTTAAAACTTTACGGTTGGTAACGTAATGCGAGGATTGTCCTCAAGAGTGCCGAGAAGGATTTTGTCCTATCGCATGCTTTCGGTGTCCTCCCGCTAATGCTATGGATGATGTGACTCTCGTCCTTCGATCCAAAAGCTAGAATTCCATTGTGGTCAAGTGCAATACGTTTGCTTCCATAAGACCCGAACTTCACAAGTTTGGGATAGTTATGTAATATTCATGGAACTGAAAATTGTTTTCAGATACAGACAAAGGCTAAAAGATATGAGATATCCAAAGCAATATTTGTTTGCAAAGTATTAGTAAAGTGTTTACTGGGCATTTGACTGATAGGAGAGGGATCCAGAAGAACGCCTGTCATATGATGAAGGTGAATAAAACAAACAACTTAAAGAGAAAGGAAATGTCCAAAGGGTGTTAGTGTGACTCACACGCCTAGGAAGTCCGGGGCTAACGCCGCTCTTAAAGTTGGGTGCTTCTTCTGAGAGTAGGAGAAATATTGAAAGTTAAACTTTAAGAAGTATAAAGGCAAAAAGGAAAGAAGACTGGAATATCCAGCTCATGTATTAATGTCATACAAGTTTTTGATGTATAGAAGGCTGGTCAAAAATATAGTTCTTGGGAATTATGGTTAAACATGTTAATCACTAATTCTTGGGTATTGTGAGTTAAATCACAAAGATACCCGCTCGATTGCATTCTGTTGAAACTCGATGTAAGAACTACAACGTCCTAAAAGACTTGCCAGCAATGAGGTTTAGATACGCGCTGGGAACATAGTAAAAGTTACTATACCTTCCATCGGTGTATCACCATCTGTATTTATTTTCATAATTCGTTTTAGAGTTTTATACACTCTAGCCCATTGCATAAAGTATGTTGCAAGAAGGTTGTTCATAAAAGAACAATTGTTGTTCAGTATTATGAATAACATAAAGGGCCATGCTTCCATCGGGGATGCGATGTATGTTACGAATATTGATGGTAATATGATACATCCATAACAATGACGCTAAATGTCGAAAGACTAAAAGAATACCACATATGTGTGGCACTGCATTTGGTCACATTGGAGAAACCCGCATGGAGAAATTCCATAATGATGGATTTTAAAGTCATTTGATTATGAATCATCTGACACTTGCAACCTTCGTCCGAAAGGTCAAGTGACTGAAATACCGTTCACGGGCCATAAGGAACGAGCAACAAACTTATTCGTGATCAGACATTTTGATGTATGTAGTCCGATAAATGTTGTTACTAGTAGTGGAAGTTATTGTAACAAGAAAATTATGTTTCTACAATTCGATTGCAGAAAGGAATATTTTGAGTTACAAGTTTAGCGAATGTCTGATGAGTTATGAAAAGAGTTTTCATAACTTACACCTCCCGGAACACCACTGCAAGTGGAAAGTCCGTGAAGAATTAATCGAACCATTCATGACATGGTAAGATCAAAGATGACATAAATAAATTTGCCATTATCCCTTTTAATGTAATGCTTTAGAGACTGCGGCTTTTACACTGAAAAGAGCGCCATCAGGTCTGTTGAAATGACGCCATGGTATGGTACGCCCAACCATGTTTTATCTTTTCTTAACATTTGGAATATGGGGCTTGTGTAAACTGTTTACAAACCTATTCCAAATCAGACAAGTGCTACTTTGTAGGTTATCCCAAATTATTGGGAATTCCTCCACCACTATACCGAGGCAAAAGGTTTTGCCACAAAGAACGGTATGCTTTTAAAGAGAATGGTTCTTGCAAAAAGGTGAGTGGGAGGACAGTGCAACTCGACGAGATAACAGTATCTTCGTCATCAGATCAAAGGAAAGGAACCTTGGAAGTGATTCCAGAGTTTCCTATTGCAACTGATACGGAAGCCTCTACATGAGATGTATGGACTTCGGTCAAACTTGCAACTGAGCCACGTAGGCAAAACTCGTGCAAACCTCTCAGGTGCGCAAACGAGATATTGTTGTTAGACAACAACATACCTACGATAATCAAGGAAGCGATGATGGGCCCTGACTCCGGAATTGGCTAAATGCCAATACAATCCGAGATAGTTTCCTTATAAATAAGTCAAGATTGTATCTTGATGGACCATTCGGAAGACTTTGAGTCTAACGAATATTAATGGAACTATAAACAGATACGGATAAAAATGTTTTATCCATAAAGCTCGACTTGTTGCTTATAACAAATTCAAGGAATTAACTACAGCGAGATTGTCTCTCCGTAGCGATGCTTAAAGTCGGTTCGGGTTAAACTAGCAATTAATACATATTTCATTCATGAGATATGAAACATGGATGCCAAAAGGATTTCCATAAGATGGAAATACTACCTCGGACTTGCATATGATACAGTCCAAGGTATTTTGTCAGTCCAGAGGATGCTAGTGAGTATGCAAACTTCAGAGTTCCTACGATGGACAAAAGAGAGCATAATGGAGTTGGAATCTTCGATTTTGATGAAATAGTCAAAAGAGTTTGATTTCATCAATGGATAACGAAGATGCTTGTGGCTACAAGAAAGTAAGTGGGAGCATAATAATATTTCTAAAAACCTTGTGTGCCTGACACATTGTTGATTAGAAATAATATAAATTTCTTGACATGAATTAGGACTTCATTGAAAATAGTTTTTTGATGAAGTGCTTGGGCTAAGTAGCCTTGATATTAGGCATAATTATCTAAGAGATAGAATTGCCTAATAGGGCTAAGCCAAAATACATACTGACAAGATGCCAAAACAATTTAGCATTAAAAACGACAAGGAGTGATTCTTGCCAAAGTCACATGGAAAGAGTTTTTGCAAGACTCAGTTTCCCAAAACACTGATGAGCAAATTACATGATGGAGATTCCACACACCTTCGTGTTGGGATTAATCATGTATTCCATGGTATGTAAAACAACCAGATATGTCCAATACTCCAAAGTTGTTGCGAGTATAGATACCAAAGTGATCAAAGAACTGATCGTGGGACAACAGTGAAAAATGTCATTGAGTACTAAACTAGCACTGATGACATGATTTCTCGCAAGAAGAGATTATGAAGTACTTGTTGTAAGTAATTACATCGATACGGTCTTCATCAATGCTCCATGCGATTTTTGATTTGAGTTAAAGTTTTTTTGTGTGTAATACACAATATGGTGGCACAGTAAGTTGGAATTGTTCATAACAGGTTACTGTGGCGAAATTCTATAACAAATGGCTATGTATGTTGCTGCTTTAGAAGCAACAAAGAAAATGTTGAATCATATAGTTCATTCATGAACTTAGTATGGTTCCAATATGGCTTTGGTCAATGGAACACTATTGAAGATAGTTGCTCCATAGCTCAGTCTGATTAATCAAGGTTCGACCAGTGATTCACATATATACAAAGCCAAGTCCACACAAAATATGAATTTTGTGAAAGCGTGAAAACGCGAGGATATGCAAAGATACACATGGAGTTGAAGTTGTCAGATCCGTTGGACATCAGGCTATACCACATGTGAAGCATATTTTACACCAGTATGCCGTAGGTGTAAAGTGCATTAGCATTGACTAGATTATTGACTCTAGTGCAAGTGGGAGTCTGTAGGAGATATGCCCTAGAGGCAATAATAAATGTTATTATTTATCCCCATGTTCCTAATTATGTTTATATTCCATGCTATAACTGCTATGGTTCTCGAGTCTGCAATAACCACGAGGCTCGGAGGAAGACTCATATGCACGTGTGGAATAATAAACGGATAAAATATATATATTCCTAGTCTCGCCTCTAAGACTAGCTCAAGTGTTGCATGATGGTTCTGTTTTCCTGATCATGGGCATGACTATGCCGGCAATTTTGAGGGCACAATGTTAGAAGAACATTTGTGTTGAATCGACCCAGATTGATGTTATGCTATGAGATACATTCGTCACCAGTTAATGGATTATAACACAGAGAAAGTTGAGCGTTTGCATAATTCCTTAGACCATGAGAGTATCGAGTTCCTTCGTACTTGCTTCGTGAACTTTGGGGTTTGTTAAACGTCATCTGTAAAAGGGTGGCTATTACGGCGGCTTACGGGTTCACGGAAAAGTATGACAAGGAACTAGGTAGCTCAAGATTGGGATTTTCTCCTCCGTCGATGGAGAGATATTCTTCGGGCCCTCTCGGTGTTACGGTATCCACCATTGTATGGCCAGACACAGTGTGATTTGATCACAGGGATGCCGGAACGCGGGAACGAGAAAAGAGAACAATACCAGTAACGAGGTAACTGTCATAGTGGACAAGTGTTGATCCACGGGGATGCCGATAAGTCTCACCTCGGGTATTTGTAACATATCGCGAAGCAACAGGAATAGCACACGGCAACTGGAGGTTCACTCGAATATTTATTCGTGTGGTTATAGGGGTCAATATGGGTGTCCACGGCTCCGATGTTGATCATTGATCGGAAAGTGTTCCGGGTCATGTCTATACTTCACCGAACCTATAGGGTCACACGCTTAAGGGTCATCTATCTGCTGAATACTAGACAGGGAGTCTGAGAGAAAGTCACCGGAATGGTTTCGGAGAAAACGGAAAAGTTCCGGAAAGAGAACACCGGAATAATTTCGGTAAAACCGAAAAGTTGTTTCGGAATATATCATTAAGTCAAAATGATTTCGGCACACGCCTGGAAATTCTTGGAGGGTGCCAGAATTGTTCTGGGAACTTCTGGGATTTTTCCAGAGAGAAAAAACCGGAAATGTTCCGGAGCTGCCAGAACCGCTTTGGTTGCTTTTCGCAGATGAAAATCACTAATCCGGAATTGTTTCGGAACGCGTCCAAAATCCTTTTAGTGGGTACTGGAATTTTTCTAAGACCTACAGAAAAGTTTTGGATTTTACGGTCGCAGATAAATGTCTTCATGAATAGTGGATACACTATTCATGATGATGCAGGCGATGATGCAGCTTGCATGATGATGCAGGCGATGATGCAGCTTGCATGATGATGCAGGCGATGATGCAGCTTGCATGATGATATAGGCGATGATGCAGCTTGCATGATGATGCAGGCGATGATGCAGCTTGCATGATGATGCAGGCGATGATGCAGCTTGCATGATGATGCAGGCAATGATGCAGTTTGGAGGGCATTTGGGGTTTTTCCCCATAGCCTCTCACCCTATAAATAGGGGTGGAGAGGGGTCTCTCAAAGCTGATCCAAGTTCTCACTTGAACTCTCAACAAGTGCCATTGCATGATCTGGCTTTCTTCTCTCCCTCCCACGAAATAGTTTCGTAGAGCCGAAAGGCTGTCTGGGTTCCGGCAGGAACTAGTTCTGGACGGCGAAGCCCTGCCGGATAGATGACACCGTATGTGTGCAACCCCGTAGAGAGGTCGTAGTTTCGATCTTTTGCCCGAGGGACTGTTCGAGGGTCCTCCTGAAGGGCTATCCGAGTTACCGTTCAAGTTTCGAGGGTCCTCCCGAAGGGCTGTCCGTGGCATCGTCCGAGGGACTGTCCGACCGCCTCTCGGAGCGCTGTCCGAGGAGCAGACGAGGGAGAACATCCTCGCGGTTGGGAGGTTGTAAATCCTAGCTGCGGGGGTCTGCACCAACGATCTACATCGACTCTACTTCCGCTGCGCTACGAGTCCGTAACGATCAGATCAAAACCTTGTATGCAGTCTCCATAGTGGTCCTGGGTTGTTCGTAGTGCGGAAATTTTTTGTTTTCTGCCGCGTTCCCCTACAACCCTAACGGTCCGGGAAACAGCAGACATGGTCGAGACTCTTCTCATTGACCAATGACTAGTCAGTTGGACCTGGTTACAATCCTTGACAGCCCCTGCGCTTCCATCGAATGAACTTCGATCGCTTTTGGAAACCGTTAACGATACGACGTAATCCCTTTGTGCTGCGGTACTTTGTTTGTCCGAGGTTTGATCGTCGGTATCCTACATACCGTGTTCACATCTCGTTCACAACAAACAACTTCTCTCGTCCATGATCATTGCATCTCTTGTGACCTAGTCACGTCCTTGCAAGGTGTTGATGCAATATCACCGAGTGGGCCCAGAGTACCTGTCCTGTCACAAGGACTGACAAATCCCGCTCTGATCTATTAACATACTCATCAACCATCTATTTCGGAATACCCAAAGTGCACCGTTATAGCCAGCATATTTCAGTCAGGCGGTAGGGTACAAATCAAAGTCTCCTCATAGATGACAATTACGTATGATCATTACGGTCTAAGGACTAAGCCATATGTTACAAAGTCATAGCAACGCTGAACTATGTGACTCGATCACATTGCAATACTTTAGGTGGGTGTACGTCCATCACATCATTCCCCTTAACTATATGACCTCATTGTCAATGGACTTAAGTGTCGCCATGATCAGGAAAGCTTGATCAATCAATTGCCCAATGAGATAGTTTACCCGAGTTAAACTACAGACCATGTTTTATACTACACCTGTATTAGTATTTCCAAGTAATACAGTTATAGCACAGTATAAAACGTATTATGAACAAAACGGATATGTGGCAAATATCTTTATTAATTTGTCTCTAGGGCACATATCCAACAAATGCACGGTATCGAAGAGGCTAGAAAAAGTATAGGTGGGTGGAAGTGTCAACTTTCGAATACTCACATTAGTCCGAAGAACTCATGCACTTATTATCGGTAACTCTCAATCTAATCAGGAGGTTCACAAAGAGACAAGTACCCCGAGGAGGAGTGTATGGGGTTTGGTTATCCTTGCGCATCCTCGACTCATGGTATGTGAGTGTACTCTAATATTCGAACCCTCCAGAGGTTAGTGATCCATTTAGTAGCTAGAGTTCTCAACAGGGGTTTTTGGTTTTCGAAAAACACACGGATTGCCCAAAATACGACATCTATCACTAATAGGCTCGAGCTCTTGACACCAAAAGTTCAAAGAATACTCTAGTAAATACCTCAAAACTATTGCAAGTTGCTACTACAAAAAGAATAGCAACTTCAACTACCTACTTCTAGTCAAGACACAAAACTCAGTGCAACAGGCAAACTCTCTAACAAGATAAAACATGCAACCTATAGAAAGTTCAACCTAAAACAAAAGAAAATCTCTAGAAAAACTAAAGCACAACAACTAAACAGAGCAGCAGCTAAGAAAAGAAAAAGAACAACTCACAGCTAAAAAGAATAATCATGCAAATCCTATGAGGAGTTCTAGTTCAAGTGGAGCGTGTATCTCTCCCACACAAAAGAGTAAGCTGGGGTCTAACTTGTTACTACAGCAAACAAAGCAAAAGAAAACTAAAAAAAGGTAAAGAGCGAGACGCTCCAAGAATAGCACACAACACATGAAGTGATAAAAATATAGTGCAACGAGAGACGAACCGATAATTGTTGATGAAGAAGGGGATGCACGGGGGGCATCCCCAAGCTTAGACGCTTGAGTCTCCTTGAATATTTATTGGGGGTGCACATGGTTATCCCCAAGCTTGAGCGTTTGACACTCCAAGATCTTCTTTCATCATCTTCCATCGCAGACTTGAAAACTCCCTTCATACATAACTCATTGTAGACTGATTAGAGAGGTTAGTACCCTATTAAAATAATTTTTCCCTTGCTGTAAATAAAGATAATATTGAAGAGTTACTGTTTCTCAAGATTTCCAAAAAGTTTTTGCAAAGAAAAAGCAAGCTTAAGGTTTGCAAAAGTCAAGAGAGACAAAACGTGGCAGAATCTGTGAAAAACAGAACAGCAGGTAGAAAATATTTTTTTAGGGATACTTGTGCAACTCAAATAAAAAAACTCAGAACATACGCAAGTTTGGTAATTGTATAGAGCACGCTGTGTAAAAAATTCAGCTCAAAAAGATGAACTGGCATTTTTCTCTAATTTTTCTAGTCACGAGGACATAATCTGTTTTCTGGACAGCATGTCACAACTTTCACTTCCCTTGTCGTATGAGGCTAAACTTGGCACAAATCTTGAAAAGTAAAGATACAATGATGTTGCTACAGTATTAACAATCATCAAGACCACTAAGAACAGAAGAAAAGCAAAAATAAAAACCTAAATTCGTTGCGGGCTGCCTCCCGAAAGCGCTTCTTTAAAGCCATTAGCTAGGCTTAAAGCAAAAGATCAAGTGGTATCCATTGAATCATCATCACGATCATCAAAAAGCTCTTCAATAGTACAACTAGTCTTAATAGGTTTCTCAAATAAAGGACGAATGAAAATGCTTCTTGGAATAAAATCAAAAGGATGGAAATCAATTGGAGTTTCATTAAAGTTAAAGATAGGTGTCTCCTCCAAAGTTTTCACCGTCTCAACTCTCTTGGAAATGGGTGTGTTTGCTTTAGATCGAGTAACCTTGGGGACATAAACGAACTTAGGTTCCTTCTTTGCCGGAGTTTCATCCTTTTTGGTTTTGATTGAGGAAAAGTTAGTTCCTAGAGTTTCAATAACTTCCTCAATTTTTTCTATCCTAGAAAACTTCTCATCAAGGGATTTGATAGTCTCCAAAGTTTTGATAATTTTTTGCATGGAGTTATCTAACCTATTCAAATTCCCTTGAATCTTACGATCCAACTCAATCACCATATCGATACTTGGCATCTCTAGCTCTATTTTTTTAAGTTTTCTCATAATGTGAGCTAAAGTAATGTCCTCCTTAATACTAACAACTGGGAGACTTCCAACAAGATTTTCAATAACATTAAGGCTTCCCAAACTGGGGCCTCTATGAAGTTCCCATTGATAGCAGTGTCTAAAAGAAACCTATTCCGAGAAGTGATCCCAACATAAAAATTTCTAAGCAAGATAGTAGTGGATTGCTTCTTGGTGGCTCTTTTTTGAGAATCATTAATTCTATACCAAGCATCCTTCAAACTTTCACCACCTCTTTGAGTAAAGGTAAGTACTTCTGCCTCACCAAAAGCAAAAGGACTAGCCATAGTGGTAGCTACTGACAAGGTAACATGTATTTTTGGTATTTTTGATAAGGGACACAAAAGTAAAAATCTGAAAGGTAAACTAACAAGACTAAAAAGCAAAGATAAAAGATAGTGTGCAACTCCCCTATCTTGTAGACTGGAGTCCCCGGCAACAGCGCCAGAAATTAGCATGATACGGTGAGGATAGTTCTCACTCCTCGTTGGTTACCCCAAGTGGAAGGTGAGATGTAGCGTAGCAGCAAATTTCCCTCGGTGAAGATACCAAGGTTATCGAACCAGTAGGACTCCAAGAGATACAAGTAGGTGACAACGGCGCCAACAATTAGGCAGTTGACGTGGACCTGCACACAGATACAAATAACTTTGCTCCCAACGAGTACAGAGGAGTTGTCAATTCCTCCGGTGTTTACAAATGATCAACGCAAGAGATAATAATAGTGGCAACTGAAAGTAAAGACTGAAAGTAAATTGAGGGTGTAAACAATGATATGAAGATGGACCGGGGTCACGTGATTTTCACTAGTGACGTCTCTCTCCCAAAAGACAATAAAAGTGCTACCGAGGTAAAGAAATCACAGTTGGGCAATTGACAGGATTATGAAGGCACCGCAATGCTAACTATGCTGCAAAGAAAGGAAGGGCTCAAAAGCAATGGGCAGTACGCCAAGGTAAGTAGACCGAAATCCAACTGCATCTAGTACGAATCATCCACCTTGAGATATCTATCCAGAATATCTCGCTGGTATTAAGTTGCGAATCCCACGCAAAGTGTAAACTCAAAGCAACAGACAACTGCATTAAAAGAACTTTGCGTAAAGTAAACAATCCTTGCATCCGCGGATACAAGCACCGTTGTTTTATCCCTGGTGGCAACAGCACATCCCCTAGTCTCATGTTTCTGTCACTCAAGCTAGACATCAAGGGGCTGAACCCACAATCAAGCATAACGCTCCCTCTTGGAGTTGCAACAAATCACTTGCCCAAAGTAAAATACGGCAACGGAGAACATGCAAGAATTTACTCAAGAACAAAATATAGAAGAGAAGAACCAAATATATTACTCATCACAATCTGAACATAGTCTCATAATCCATCAGATCCCAACAAACTCAGCATAGCAACGGCAGAAAATTACAAAGGTGCCTCGATCATGTGAGGCAGCTCACGAGGTCTTGAAAGTGGAAGCACAAAGAGGGGAGAGGAACATCACATAGCTACTGGTCACGGACCCATGGCCCAAGGGGAACTACTAACGGTACATACGGGAGGCGTCCATGGCTATGGATGGTCTCCCGGAGGTGGTTCCTCCTCCCGGCAAGGTGCCGGGGCAGCTTCTCCAGGCAGCCCCGATCTTGAAACGGCGGCGGCAGCGGTACAGAGGCGAGATCGCGAAAAAGAGATCGATATTAGGGGTTTCCACCCCGAGGGCTAAATATAGGCGAAGGGGCACTGAGAGGGGCCACTGGGCAGCCAGGAGGCTCCCTGGCGCGGCCTAGGGTGGGGCCGCCCCAGGGACCCTTCTGGAGTCCTTGTGGTGGCCCCCCTTCCCTCCTTTGGTGTTTCCGGAAGCTTCCGTGTCGCTGATTTTTATCTGATTTTTCCGGATTTTTTGGAGCACTTTTAATGGCCGGAAAACCTGAAATACAAAAACAGCAGAAAACAACAACTGGCAGCTGGGTGCACTGGGTTAATAGATTAGTCCAAATATGCTCAAAAGTGTATGAAAGTTCAAGCAAAACATGGCAAAGTCACACAAAACATGCATGGAGCAAGCAGAAATTATAGATACGTTTGGGACGTATCAGACAACGACTCCGAAACCCAGACCGGAGAGTACTATGACCCAGATCAAAGGCCAGCCGAATTCACCAACTTCATCCGAAGCCAATCACTCAGCGACGGGATAGAACTTGACCCAAGAGTCCACAGCCGAGCAGAAGACCACTCGCAGATCTTCCAAATCTCGAGGAGAAGAAGGCACGCCGGCTCCAGCAAACTCACAGCTAAAGAGCAACTGGAAGGACCTTGCGCAATCCACTGTTTTGAAGACAATCGGGGACATCTAGAGCAAGCCACACCCTAGGAGATTGCCGCCTATTCAACGAACTCTCCAACAGCCTCAAGGAGGAGCGTGAAGCCAAACACACTCGAAGAAGCATGCAGTCGCCAGCACCAAGCACAGAAAGACAATACCCCGCGTCCCAGGGACGAGTCTGCATGATCCAAGAAGGAAGACCCTCGAAAGCAAAGCAAGATGCGTACACCTTGCAGACCGAAGCAGTCGAAGGCCTAAAGATAACTGAAACCTACCAACTGAGCGGCGCTGAGACCAATCACTTTCTCACAGAGCGACCATCCGCCCGCAGTCCCAAGGCCTGGGCACGCGCCCCTGGTCCTCGAAGCTCAGATCAGAGGTTACGACATGGACAGAGTCTTCATGGACGAAGGCAGCAGTCTAAACATAATCTTCGCCAGCACCTTACGCAAGATGTTAATACCACGATAAGTTTGGAAGAAGTCAGGCACCACAATATACGGCATAGTTCCGGGCGAAGCAGCCACCTCCATTGGAACAATACAGCTTGATGTGATCTTCAGCAAGCAAGCGCAACTTCGCAAAGCAAGCGCTCGAGTTCGAAGTGCTCGACTGGCAGTCGCAGTATCACGCTATACTCGGGCGACCAGCGTTCGCACAGTTCATGGCGGTTCCACACTACGCATATCTCAAGCTCAAGATGCCAGGACCCGCAGGAATCATCACAGTCAAGGGAAGCTTCACCAAATCGTACCTGTGCGACCGCGACTTCCACAAAGTCTCCGACACATTTGGAGCCCAACAGGAGCTCAAAGAAATAGCCATGGTGACGGACAAAAGCATATTTCCGCTGGCAAGCCGAAGCGAGAAAAAAGAATTTGGTCGTGATTTCAGCATCGACAGCGACACAATCACACACCAAGTCCACCCAACAGACCCAGAGAAGACAGTTCGCATATACGCTCACCTTGCAGAAGAGCAGGCAACCGCCCTCATAACCTTCCTTCGCGAAGAGTGGAAATTTTTTGTCTGGTGCCCAGCCGACACGCCCGGGATACCACGAGAATCCGCAGAACACGCGCTCCACATCAAGACAAATACCAAACCAGTAAAGCAGGCACTGCGACGATTTTCAGAACCCAAGCGCAGAGCAATCGGAGAAGAAGTCAGCTGACTACTCGACGCACAGTTCATCCGAGAGACGAAGAAAGCAACATGGATAGCAAACCCGGTCCTAGTCCCTAAAAAGGACACCGGGGTACTGAGGATGCGCGTCGACTATGGGCCTATCAACAAGCACTGCCCAAAAGAACACTTCCCCCAGACAAGAATCGATCAAATAATCGACTCCACAGCAGGATGCGACCTCCTCTCATTCCTCGATGCATACTCAGAGTACAATCAGATCAGGATGAAGGAAGAAGACGAAGAGCACACCTCGTTCATCACCCCTATGGCAGATCCCGCCATCAAATAATGCCCTTTGGTCTAAACAACGCCGGAGCAACATACCAGCGAATGATGCAAGCATGCGTGGGAGATCAGATTGGCGGAAACATCCAGTTCTACGTAGACGGGATCTTCATCACAGCCAAAGAACTCGCGCCAGAAGCAGCCACAGAGGACGACAATACAAGTGAACCAGCGCAAGTGGCAGCATCGAACCCAACCGTTAATGAAGAAGGCAACAACGCGGTCGAGGAGGCAGCACCAGCCGCACCCGAAGACCCAACTTGGAGAGAAACGTTCCTTCGATTCCTAGTCTAAGGCACCCTACCACAAGACGTCGCAGAAGCCCGACGCATCAGTCGACGATCTAAAGCATTCACGGTAATCAACAGAAAGCTCTACAAGCGCAACATTTCTCAGGTCCTCCAAAAGTGTATAGACGAAGAAGACGGCAAAGCCCTACTACTTGAGATTCACGAAGGCACCTGTGGACATCACGCAAGCAGTCGCGCACTCGTGGCCAAGGCCTTTCGAGCAGGTTTCTACTGGCCGACCGCTATGAGAAATGCAGAGGACATCGTACGGCGTTGCATCGCCTGCCAAAAATTCGCTAGCAGGCCACACGCCCCAGCATCGGAACTCAAAACCATACCGTTGTCATGACCATTTGCCACATGGGGACTCGACATGGTAGGCCCAGTCAAGAAATCCTCAAAAGGATGAAGAACACATCTACTGGTGGCAGTCGGCAAGTTCACCAAATGGATCGAGGCAGTACCAATCACCAGCTCAACAGCCCTCACGGCAGTCAACTTCATCAAATCAATCATCTTCAGATTCGGAGTACCACACAACATCATCATAGACAATGGCACAAACTTCACAGCAGCAGAATTCCAAAACTTCTGTCAAGAGCTAGGCATCAAAATCAACTACGCATCAGTCGCACACCCGCAGTCCAATGGCCAAGTGGAGAAAGCAAACGGCCTAGTATGCGGAGGAATAAAGAAGCGACTCTTAGCACCACTAGAACAAGCCGCAGGCAACTGGGTAGAGGAACTCCCCGCAGTTGTATGGAGCCTGCGCACCACCCCAAACAGCTCAACACATTATACACCCTTCCTTTTGGTATACGGGGCAGAAGAAGTACTACCGCACGACTTAAAATTCGGGGCACCCAGAATCTCAGGGTACGAAGAGGAAGAGGCAGAAGAAGCGCTGCAGAACGACAAAGACATAGCAGACGAAGCACGGGGCACAACCATCACAAGATCTGAAGGATACCAGGACAAACTACGCACATATCAAAGCAGTTGCCTGCGGACCAGAACGTTCAACAAAGGAGATCTTGTGCTACGGCTAATACAGGAAAAAGTGCACAAACTTGCCCCACAATGGGAAGGGCCGTTCATCATCTCGGAAGTCATAGGAGGAGGAGCATACAGATTGACGAATCCAAATACCAGTGAGGACGTGGGAAATCCATGGAACGTAGCGAACCTACGCCTGTTCTACCCATAGTCCTCTAGGCATTATTAGAGACATCGACATCAACACCGATCGACAACTCATGTAACACTCGAAGGAATAAAATAATGTTGCCCAAAGCATCTCACTCAAAAGCACTCGGGGGCTCGAGCCTAGAACTCCCCCCGAGAGACGCTATCTTCGCTAAACGCGACATTTACTTAAAAGCACTCGGGGGCTCGAGCCTAGAACTCCCCCCGAGAGACGCTATCTTCGCTAAACGCGACATTTACTTAAAAGCACTCGGGGGGCTCGAGCCTAGAACTCCCCCGAGAGATGCTATCTTCGCTAAACGCGACGTTTACTTAAAAGCACTCGGGGGATCGAGCCTAGAACTTCCTCCGAGAGACGCTATCTTCGCTCACGCGACATTTACTTAAAAGCACCCGGGGGCTCGAGTCTAAAACTCCCCCCAAGAGACGCTATTTTCGCTCACGCGACTTCTACTTAAAAAAGCACTCGGGGGCTCAAGCATAAACTTCCCCCGAGAGACGTTATTCTCGCTAAAAAAACGCGACCATCTACAACCATCGGGAGGCCAGAACGCCAGAACGCAAGACTCTCGCCAACAACAAAAGCTCAGGCAAAGAAAGTTGCATAAAAAAGTACACGGTTCTTTAGTCTTCACCCGATCGCAAGCGATCACCTAAAGACTCGGGGGCTACTCCCATCGGCAGCGCTGACGCGCACCCGATCCAAACTTGGAAAAATTCAAAAACAACTACAAACCTGAGACAAAGATTCATAAAGCCTACGCTTGATTCTACAAATCAAACGCAGCCTCGGGTGCTACTCCCATCGGGAGCGCTGGCGCGCACCCGAGAAGACATTTTCATTACAAAGGAGTCGAATACATTTTCATTACAAAGGAGTCGAAGACATTTTCATTACAAAGGAGTCGAAGACATGTCCATTACAAAAGAGTCGAAGACAATCATTTCATTACAAAGAAGTCGAAACGACAGTTGCCGCTACAGAAGGACTTGTGGAACTACAAGATGGGCTACATCAAACTTGTACATGTGTGCTCATGCTGAGATAATTGGCAATTTCGTGCCAAAACCTGACGGGCATCACCACAGACAAAGTAGAAACCCAGCCCGTGAAGAAGAAGGTCGCCGTCCTCCAGTTCTACAAGGTGCCTCGCCTACTGACGCTGCCGCTTGACAACTGGCTTGACGTCCAGTTCATCCTTAGAACTAGAAGAGAAAACTCCATCGCCAGAGGGATCAGTCGAAGACGAAGACACGGGAGAAGCAGGCGAACCACCACTCGAGCCATCGGAATCGTCGCTTCTTGTTTCCTCACAGTATGAGTCCAGACGATTGCCACCAGCATCAAACGCGCGGATAATAACAATATCTTCGCCGTCAAAACAACAACAAAGGCTATCTCCACCGCGCAGATTCAACTGACGAGAAAATGCCCTCCAGCCAGATCCAAGGAAAATCAGGGATGAATCATCAACTTCCAGCTCCACCCAAGAAGAAGAACGAGCGCATCTGTGAAGACGGAGACAGAAGCCCCTCAAGTTACGCTCAGAAGCAATGGAGGCAAACGAGAAGAGAAGAGGAATCCGTGCAGCATTTCGGCTAAGAACACGCAAAAGAAAATCATAACGCCAAAAACCCTCTTCCATGGAGGACGAAGAAGAAGGCACCGATGTGACACCATGATGTCCACCACGTAAAGAACGAGGCGTGCGGCCACCACGGCCACGGCGGCAACGACCTTGCCCAGCCAAGCCACTGCCACGCTTGGGCGCCATATGAAGAAGAAAGCAGAAGGGAAAGATGCGAAGAATAGATGCCAAGGACGGGCAACCACAAGAAGTATTTATAGCGCAATCCAAGGGCAAACCAGGAAAAACACGCGGAAGCTCAGGTGGCGCCATCATTACATCAAAGACCGAACGGGCCGGGCGTTACGAATTCCAAGGCAAAGATGCCTTCACACGGTTAGCATCATTTACAGGACGCGTCAAATCTCGCATGTTTCCCATACAATCCTTGGAAACCCAACAGGCAACAGGCAGCACAACGTCCACACCATCATTATGACGGTCCAAAAGACGCGACGGATAAAAAAAATCAAGCATCATCATAGGTCATCAAACAACATGACAATGCACATCAGCACGACATCTCAAAAGGGACGGATCAAGATGAAAGCAGTTGGAAAAAATCAAAAGATTCCAAAAGCCAGCTATTCGTCCAAATTTTCTGACTTTAAAAAATTCTTACTCCCATGGGGAGTACCTCTATTCGAGTTCGGGTGCTCCCTCACCCAGAAGGCAAAGATGTGCTCGAGTGATCACTCGCACCAAGCAGAAACAACATACTCTCAGAGTTCGGGTGCTCCCTCACCCCGAAAGCAGTAAAGCATTCGAGTGACTACTCACAAAAAAGACTTAGCAATTCAGCAAACATGACCTACTCGCACACTCGACGACATTCCGAATGGGTGCTTTCTTATTTTTCTCGCCTGAGTTCACTACAAAACTCCGCGAGTGACGACTAAACATCTCACTTGATTGTTTATTCCAAGTGTGTGCATCGCTAACCAGGCTCCGTGCCTCTACAAAAACAATTATGCCTGGGCTACGACACACTGTACCCAGATGTCACGCAAGCTTAGCGTGTAGGTAAGACCCCGCTGCGCAGAACGGCCGGGCCAGGACTTGCCGCAGAGCGATTTCACTCCCGACCTTTTCCATGCGCTCGCATGATAGAAAGAGTCGAGCGGACGCACTCAGGCTATGTGCTTAGACTGGCAGCAATTGATCCTATAAGACCTGCAGCGGCATGACTTTGCTTGACACCGGTCGTTCCAAGTTCATGTCGAGGGATGTGAGCTTGATTGGGCTACTGTGGTATTTGTCACTAGCACAATTCACCAAGGCTCGACCAGTCGACTCCTTGGGCCCTTTCAGCTTAGCAATCCCTCGAAATAGATATTGTCATGGCTCAAAACTGCCAGCGACCCGCGGCGATGCCGCGCCTACAGACAATAAAGCGCAGATGAATTCGAGTCCATGCGTGACTCTTCGAGTCCCCCAGGCACCCGGGGGCTACTAACGAGGGGGTGACCCCATGACTCCTGCACGTAAGGCTACTTGGTACGTACGAAGATAGAAGGCCCGCTGGAAAGCTACGACAAGCCCACGATTGGCCCAACCAGACACCGACGTAGGAGTCCGCGGCTAATATGGAAGGCGTAACTTGGCGTACAAGTCAAGACTAGAACTAGGAAATTATCTCTGTAACCTAGTACGGACTCCCCGAGACCTAGCCTAGTATATAAAGGCTGGGAGGGGAGACGTCCAGGACAACACAATACGCATCTACTCATCTAGCCTTGCGAGAACTCACCTTGGCCTCCACTGTAATCGCCCCCTCACGTAATAATATCGAGCAGGAAGTGCTTCTCCTGTTAGCCGACGAGTATCGTCCAACCTGTGCCTTCTCTATGACTAACCCAGGGTCCCTGACCATGGGATTTGCCGGGGTTGATCCCCGTCACCCACCCCCACCCCCCCCACACAAAACCCGCAGGAAGCTTCAGTCGGACATCAAGTACTTCTCCTATAGACTGGCATATTCCTTTAACAATATGATCATGGAGAAAATTGTCCGGCAGCTTGTGGATTTGAGTCCAAAGAGCAATTGTGTCCAACACCATTGACTTAGGGTAAGCAAAACTATCATACTCGTCTATGAGCAGCGCATGATTATGAAAGAACTAAGGACCCATTGTTAGAGTTTTGTTCCAATCAACCCTCCTCCATATGACCTCCTTTGCAGGGTTCCATGCCGACCGCATGTCTGCAAAGATCGCACTCGGGCTAAAAATTTGATCTGTAAGAAACCTAGCTATAGCCAACTACTTAACCACTGTCGGCAGCTCCTTCATCTCCTCCTCCCAGACGTAACCTTCCTCATCTTCCTCGTGTAGATTTAGCCGCCCAGGCAGGTTATCAATTGGTGCCCGAGAGTTGCCTCCCTCCATCACTAGACCCAGGTCAGATGATGTTGTGAGAAGTCGAAAGAGAAAGCGACGAAAGGCGAGATCGCCGCGTCGGGATCCCCGCGGCAAAAGGAGATCGCCGTGTAGGTTGCCCCATGGCGGAAGGAGATAGTCGAGCTGATCAAAGATCATCGGGAAGCCATAACCCTCGTTCCGGCGCCGGGGGGGGGGGGGAGGAGGAGACCGATTCTTGTTGAAGCTTCTAGTTTTTTTAAAGGGTAACCAATTCCATTATGTTCAAAAGGAATTGTTACAACATCAAAGGCTCTAGCAGCCATACATGTCACACCGTATGCAGAGACATCATAATTTTGGCAATAGTATCAGCTTCGAAATTTCTATCCCTATTTTCATAAATATAAAATTACAAGAAATAAAATCCTTTGCAGTGTTTTGAATACCCCCGGATCTTGTTGAAGCTTTTAGGTTTTTCTTTAGTGGCCATCGCAAGTCTGCCGCCTGCTTCTTCTCCCACAATAAACCAGCCTGGCCGAACAAAATCGTCTCGCCAGCCCGGCCCACAAAGCAAGGCCATTTCCCGCGAGAAGAGGCAACGAGGCGCGGGAAAAGGCAATAAACACTGAACATTTAACCTCCTGTTCCCCTTCCCTTCCTCCATCCTTGCGGCGGCGGCGGGGGAAAGGGAAGGGGAAGCGAATTCCCATGGCTCCGAGAGGCGGTCACGCGGCGGCGAGCTCCGGCTCGGAGGACGACGAGGAGCAGGCGGAGGCGGGCTTCTCCAGGAGCTATTTCCTCGCCAAGGAGAAGGAGCCCTCCTCCGCCAAAAAGCGCGCTACCGCCCGGGCCGCCGCCGGCAAGCTCTCCGACCTCAAACTCGTCGACGAGCAGGTCTACCAACCCCCCTCTCCTCGGAACCCTCCGACCACCTCCTGGCTCCTCTCGCCCCTCGTTTATGTTGTTGCCGCGGTCCGCTGATTCGGGATCTGCGCAGGTGTTGCGAGCATCCCTCACCGAGATACCCCCGAAGCACGAGAAGGAGGTAGATGCCCTCATGAGAAGCTACACGGACCAGTACCGCAACTGGCTTTTCGAGCTGAGGTATGCTCTTGCTCCGATGCTAATAAGCGCAACGGCACCATTAGCATGCCATTTCTGCTTGGATTAGTGATAGTGTTGATCGAAATGGATGGCTGTACTGTTCTGCTGTAGGTGCGGCTTTGGCCTCTTGATGTATGGCTTTGGGTCTAAGAAGCTGTTGCTGGAGGATTTTGCCTCCACGACCTTGACTGATTTCACTGTCATTGTGGTCAATGGTTATCTTCCTTCTGTCAACTTGAAGCAAGTATAGCCTTCTGACTATTGTTGACCCCTTTCCTGTATGATGGCTTGCTTTTGCAATCTCTTTTAAATGCTTAGAAATCTGTTCAACATGAATCATGGCTAGCTGTGTTGAACTGTTAATCTGTGTGGATAAACAAACCAAAGACTGGAGGGAGGGATCAATTCATTATACAAGATTAATTAAAAAGCTTAGTTTTTACCAAACAATGCTCACATCCATGAATTGTCTTTGACATTTGTTAGCTAACAGGTTAGAGAATTAAAAGCAGGTGAAACACCCACATGAAACAGGGGTGAACTTTCGCATACTGAAATCTACCACTTGAATTGCTATGAAAAACTAGGTCTTATAGTTGCATTCTATGGAACACCTAGAGCAAGTTTCTGTGCAATGAAACAGGGGTGAACTTTCGCAAAATGAAATCTACTACTCCCTCCGTTCCATAATAGATGACTTCCAAATAGATGAATCTAGACTACATTTAGTTCAAGATACATCTATTTGCAAGTCATCTAATATGGAACGGAGGGAGTACTTGAATTGCTATGAAAAACTTGGTCTTATAGTTGCATTCTATGGAACACCTAGAGCAAGTTTCTGTGCAATGAAACAGGGGTGAACTTTCGCATACTGAAATCTACCACTTGAATTGCTATGAAAAACTTGGTCTTATAGTTGCATTCTATGGAACACCTAGAACAGGTTTCTGTGCAATGTTTGTTTGCACACCAAGATTGTCAAACTCGATGCCTTAAGTAAAGGCAATGCATCTGCATTTGATTGCTAGATTCTTAACACCAGCAATCTTTAAAGTACCAATTATCTCTCTCTTAATCTCTTCTTTTTCAGGTCATAGCAGCAATAGCTGACATATTTTGGGAGCAAACAAAACTTAAGCGAAAACGCCAATCAGGAACACGGTCCCAACCATCACAAACTTTTGCATCCCAATCAATAGATGATATCATCTCCTTTTTAAACAACCAGAAATTAGAAGACGGCGATGGCCACGTATGCCTTCTTATTCACAATATAGATGGACCTGCATTGCGTGACGCTGAATCACAGCAGTGTCTGGCACAAATTTCTTGCTGTCCACATATCCACATTGTTGCATCAGTAGATCATGTCAATGCACCTTTATGTAAGTTTCTGGTACCTTTAGCTTCCTCCTTATCTAATGCCTTGATTGTTTATGGTGTTTTCTAAACTGGCAATGACTGACTTACTGTAGTGTGGGACAAGAAGATGGTGCACACACAGTTCAAGTGGAGTTGGTACCACGTCCCAACATTTGCACCTTACAAAGTTGAATGCGTGTTCTACCCATTGATACTTGCTAGTGGCGGTCATGCACAAACCACAAAAACTGCTCTTGTTGTTCTTCAGAGTCTGACACCAAATGCACAAAGTGTCTTCAGAATTCTTGCTGAATATCAGTTGGCAAATGAAAAAGAGGAAGGTAAGTTACGTGGTGTCTTCTTTTAGAAGCACATGGCAGCCTGTTTTATCAAACTTATTTTCCTGTACAAGTTTCCATGTTTGGTATGCTGAATCACATTTGTATTGTTTGTCAGGTATGCCTGTCAGCAGCTTGTATACCAAATGCCGTGAGCGTTTCCTGGTGAGCAGTCAAGTGACATTGAACTCCCACCTGACAGAATTTAAAGATCATGATCTTATAAAGATCAAAAAGCACTCTGATGGCCAAGATTGCCTACACATTCCCCTTGTTCCTGATGCGCTGGGGAAATTGCTGCAGGAGTTGGGCTGATATTCTGAATTTTTACCTTCTCGGTTGATTATTTGATTCAGCAAGACTCTTTCGAAGGAGAAGATTTATCTGCAAACATGTAGTTACCATGGAAAGAACTAAGTTGAGTATTATATCATGTAATTGTACATCAATTATTCAGCACTTTGATTTATCAAATGGCTGAATGTGGCATCAATTGCTCATGTTATTCTCTGTTTCCGTGGCTCAGCATTTTCGTTGTGTGCTTCAATATAGCATTGGTTAATTTCAGTAGGGAACTGTATTCAGAAGGCCATGTCTAATGTCCTGATCAGAGCACATGTCTCAAGTATTTGCTGGACATAACAATTTCATGTTTTTGGGTGCATTTGTTCTCAACTTTTGAATTTGACTTGCTTTCAATAATACCCCAGAAGCAACTACTCATGCAATTGCAGCCTGCATAAAATCAACCAATATCTGAATATAATACTATTTCTTACTTCACTGTATGGACTCAGTATTACATTATTACATCTCAACTTGATACAACAAGATAGTGGCATACTGCCATATACATGTCCGACGATTCTAGTGTATAAAACATCACAGCCTACGTGAAGTGTGAAATGTAACAGCGGTAACAACAAAGTATAGAACACTAAAATTTGATCAATTTCTCTTCCTTGAGCCACAGAAGCATCTCAGCTAGACCTTCAGTCAAGTTTCTTGGATTGTAGCCCAGTTCCCTCTTTGCTTTGTCACATGAATATGCCCATTGATGCCTTATAACACGCACTGTCTGCAATTCACAGTATGGAGGCACTATTAAACACAAAAGGATGGACTATATGCAAACAATAAAGTTAAATGCTTAGAATAAGAAAACTGGGACATACGGGGTAACTGATTAGGGGGAGCTTTCCAGTGATGCGAGAAATAAAAACTGAAATCCACCCATATATTTCAATCAACCAGAGTGGTACATGGAAGTACGGGGCCTTTGTGTTTGTGATATTAGCAGCCATATTGAAAATATGCATGAATGACAAGTTTTCGCCGGTGAGCAGATATCTTTCGCCCACCCTGCCCTTCTCCATAGCTGCTATGTGCCCACTAACAACATCATCGACATGGCAAAATGATTCTCTGTCATACCCATCTCCGATGTAACCAGGTAGACGACCATTAAACCTTTCAATTAACTGCAAAAAAATCACTGAGGTTCAGTTTCTGCTCATGATTATTTGTCAAAGCACTGTGTTTTACGAATCATGCACAAATGCATGATAAATAACTACTCATTGGCAAGAAGATTCTCATACGATGCGGGAAACAAGGTTTCCAGTTGTAAGTTTTCCAGGACCGTAGATGACTCCTGGATAGACAATGGTTATTGGCACCCCCTCTGCTGCCGCCTGCAATGCGATTCTATCTGCAAGAACCTTTGATTTCTCATACTCGGTGCAAAATGTTTTTCCTTTGTGCATCTGCAATTTAGAACTGTGTTAAGAGGTTGCAGTGTTTGCTGTAAAGCTCTGTGTAAATTAAGATAACTCAAATTACTCAATACTCCAGTTCACAGAAAGGTATCCAAGTTTGATATTCTGCGAGCAGAGTGGCAGTCAGCTACTCAGCTGGGTGTTACTGTACCAAGCGTAATTGTTCTTAGAAATTGCATCAGTGACCAGAACAGTTAGGTCTCAAGTTTGAATATTGTAGAATATGGATCTACCCTTGCAGTTCTTTACTTTTGGAGATTATCTACCCTTGCAGTTTGATGCAACCATGTAGTAGAACAAGTGACTATCTTTACGCTCTTGTGGAAACCAATGTGGTAGGTAACAACAGCAAAATTTGGGACGCTGACAATAAATACGCCTAGCAAAATTTGAGAAAGGGAAGGGAGTACACTAGTCGCGTCGAAATCATTCATGATGAAATACTATCATAATTAACACTGAAAACGACACATCTGATAAATTTCAATAAATGCAATTTTATTTACCTGCGTCTCATCTGCGACATAACCATCTGTTGGGCCAATTGCGAAGAACGACGACGTGTATACTATCTTCTTTACTGTCGGTGTTCTCCTGGCCGCTTTCAACACATTCTCAAGCCCTCTCACATTGACCTGATAAGTGATAACGACAGCGTGTTTAATGATACAATCTTCACTTGCTGAACCAAACAACCAAGCATCAATGCATCATGATTCAAGGTCGACTTTGGAAGAACAGTGGTGACTACCAAACCACGAGCATGATGAGCAATTTTTCTACATCAATCTCTAATGTATAATCCACAGAAGAAAATCTGAGCACAGAACAACTTTCACTTGAGCAAAGTATTATAGCACACGTACGGCGGTGAAGACGGAGGGGTCGGGGAGCCATGGCTCGACGGAGGCGGCGGCGTGGAAGACGGCGTCGCACCCGTCGAATGCGGCGGCGAGGGAGTCCGCGTCGCCGACGTCGCCGTAGGCGAGCTCGACGGCGTCCGGCAGTCCGGACACGTCGCCGGTGCGGCGCACGAAGGCCCGCACGTCGTGCCCCGCCGCCGCCAGCGCCACGCACAGCCGCCCGCCCAGGTACCCCGTCGCGCCCGTCACCACCACCCTCATCCCCTCCCCCCGCCGCCGTCGACCAGCCCACAGCTCCCTCGCTCGCTCGGAGGAGGTCAGAGCCTCAGCAGCAGCAGCAGCAGCAGAGCAGCCGATCGATCCAGCCACACTGTTCCCCTCTCCCTCCGTCGACGACCGACCGGTCAACCACCACCCAGCCACAACGAGAGCCCACACGAGGCCCCCGACGACACTGCTGTACTCGCGGGCTAAAAGGCCCGGACCGGCCCGGCCCATACGCCCTTCTGCCAGCCCTTTAGGCCTTTACCGTTTACCCGTGGTAGGCTCCAACGGTCGTTTCCCCACTGCGGCACATTGAAAAACCCCAACCCCGAAATCCCCGGCTTAAACCCTCCCCTTCCTTCTCCCCACCACCGCTTGTCTCCAAGAAAACCAACAGCGGCGGCTTGCTGCTCCGAGGACCGAGGCGGGCGAGCGGCCATGGCGAAGAAGGGGATGTCTCCGTACGAGGCGGAGCGGGAGAGGACGGTGGAGGAGAACAAGCGCAAGATGGAGGCGCTCAACCTGCGCCACCTCTCCGCCGCCGTCGCCACCACCTACGCCCCCAAGACCCCCTCCCCCATGGTGCCTCCCTCTGCCCTCTCTCCCTTGCCGCCTTCTGTTTCTTCTGCGGCCTCCGTCCCGCTCATTCATCCAATCGGTCGCCGCTGCCTGCTTGAGTCTGTCATTAATCCCGTTTCCTCTTCCTCCTTCGCGTCCGAGCAGAAGCACAAGCGGCGCAGGATCATCGAGGCGGCGTCCCCGGTCCCTTCGCCCCCCAGGAGGTCCCGCCGGCTCGCCCACCTCCCCGAGGTCAAGTACGCCGACGCCTGCGCGGAGGTATCATTTATCATCCACCTCTTCTTCCTCCCGTTCCCCTGCTTTATCTGTACCAAGCTTTTGTGGAAGAAGATGTTTAGACGCGCCTGTTCCTTGTGATCTTTACACACGCTTTCTATTTCGTCCCTTGCATAACTAATTTGCATTTTTCTGTACACGTTTGTTGTAAGATAGCAACTGATTTTGCTTTTTGCTCACCGTTGTTTACTGCCTAGTGCTGCTCATGCTGTAACTGCAAGTACGCCCTGTTGGGGAACTGACTGAAGATGATGTTTACTTCACATTTTAATCTGTTAATTTATCCCAGATTATGTAAATCTATTATGAACTAGTAAGAGTTATTAAAGCAACTGATTTTGCTTTTTGCTCACTGTTTTTATATTACTGTCTAGTGCTGTTCATACTGTAAGAACAGCCTGTTGCTGAACTGAAGATGCTATTTTGCTTCACATTTTTTTCTGTTCAACTGTCTCCCAAGTTATCTCAAGTTAGTATGAAGTAGTAAGAGTTAAATAAAGCGTATGGGCAGCATTAACATACATGTTGTCACCAACCGAATTCCAAATTTATTTCTCTGACAAGTATGATTTGTTTTCTTTTGCTGAACTGAAGATGCTGTTTACTTTGCATTTTTGTCTGGTGAACTGTCTCCCAGATTATGTCAGTTTAGTATGAACTGGTAAGAGTTAAAGCAAGCGTATGGGCAGCATTAACATAGGTGCTCTAGGCCTGCTATCTCTTACTAACCGAGTGCTTATGTTCAGAGGCAGCTTGTATTCTTTCTGTAAAGTCTCATAAAAGCTTCAGGCATTGAACCATTGCATTGTAATCTTTAAATACGTTTTCTATTTCGTCCCTTGCGTAGCTAATTTCATTTTTTCTGTGAGATAGCAACTGATTTTATCCACCTTTTGATGCGAGATACTAGCAACTAATTTGCTTTTTGCTCGCTGTTTTTACTGCCTAGTGCTGCTCATGCTGTAAGTGCCAGTACAGCCTGGTGCAGAACTGGATATGATGTTTACTTCTCATTTTTATCTGTGAAGTTGTCCCTGATTATGTCAGTTTGTTATGAACTAGTAAGAATAAGAGCAAATATATGGTATTCTGATAGAGTGCTAAATGTTCCTGCCAACTGCTTCTGTAAAATCTATAAAAGAAAGAGCTTCAGGCATTTAGCCGTTTTGGTTTTGTCCATACTGTAATTGAATTCGATATTTTCTTCTCTGATAAGTAAGGTTTGTTTTCAATTGACAGGTAGGAGAAGATAGTGAGAGAATGGGAAGGTTTGTCAATTCCCTCATTAACATAGGAGCTCGAGACCTGTAATTTCTCTCATTATGCAACAAAACTTCATCCTATTTATCCATTTCTTCTGTAGGTGGTCTCCTAGAAGACGAAGTGGCAGCATCTACTTAGCAGGAGGTGGACCAATTTCCATGAAAGCTAGGCTGGAGGCAGCAAGTAAAGCTGAGGAGTTGGAATCAGAACTTGACCCTGAATTTCCATGCTTCATGAAAAGGATGTTACATTCACATGTGGTTCGAGGGTTCTGGCTGGTGAGTATTGCACCATTACATTGTCTTCCTAGTAAACTCATAGCTCATCGATTTTGTATTCTCCTGCGTCCTAATTTTGTTGCATGACATGATCAATAGGGTCTGCCTAGCCATTTCTGTGACACATACCTGCCAAAGAATGACTGCACTATCACTTTGGTCGATGAGAAAGATGAAGAGTTCGACGCCAAATACCTTGCCTACAAGAAGGGGCTAAGTGGTGGCTGGGCTGGTTTTGCTCTGGATCATGTAATTCGGGATGGAGACTCAACCGTTTTTCAGCTGATCAAGCCTACAACCTTCAAGGTTTGAAAACCTACTGGACACTAATATCTGAATGACATGGAGTTGTGAACTTAAGATGGTTTATTCACTAATAATGTGAATTTCTTTTCAGGTGCATATCATCCGAGCTACGGTTGGTGATGATGACAACGAGGAAACGGAGTGAGCACACCTTGCAACATCACTGCTAAGAACTAACCTATCGGTAGAACTAGTTAGGAGTTTGGGGGTATGGTTTAAGCTTTATCTATCTGGATTGCCTGTGCGGTTATGCATTTTGTTGGTATGTCCACCAGTAGCTTAGATGGCAGGTAGGATTTGGGGCGTGGTGTAAGCTTTTGTGTATCAGGATTACCCACGCAGTTATGTAATATGTTGCATGTCCACCAGTACTGATAATGAGATCAGCTATCAAGTAATCAGCTAATCGTGTGTCTGCTATACATTATACTGACCTAAATAAAGTCTCTAATGTAACGTAATACACCTTCCGCCTTAATAGACCGGTAAATCATTCTTTGACCTAAAATTTGTATACCTAAACTAAAGCTGTTGGGTGCAACATGTACAGAAAAGGAACTCTAGGAGAAGGACACAATGGCTCAAAGGTTGTTGCCAAATATCACATCAATCTTCAGCTCACATATAACATGTACTACATCAGTATCATCATCCTACAATTTCTGAAGCCTCTCACTCTTCTCCCTTCTTCAAATTGTATCTCTTGTATACAAAGTGCACCATTAGATAACAAGTTAGCATCACGATATTTTCCTCCTTGCCAGCCTCATTGAAGATTGTTCCCCTCAGTCCTATACATTATACATTTAAACCATGTCATCAGGAAAAATAAATGACTTAAGCGACCTGATTTGTTATAAGTTATACCTCATGATAAGTCCAGGTATGGTATTCAGGCTCGGTGGTATTAGTCCGGAAAGATTGTTGTTGTTCAGGAATCTGCCATTGTGCAAAGCAAATGTATGATTATCATAGGAATAGGAAATTTGTAGGAAATGAGATGACATGTATCTCCAATCCTATTAGCAGGGAAAAGAGATGTCATTTGGTTCACACCAAAGGAATTTTTCTATTGAGTCTAGGCTCATGTTTATTTTCCTTTGGAATGTGAAGGATAGGAACCAATGTAGGAATAGGAATCCATTCATATGAACCAAAGGGCTCTAAAGGAAAAATTCCTATAAGAATACTATCCTACAAAATTCCTATAAGAAGGAGAAATTGAGTACTTACAGTTCCTTGAGATTGGTGAGGTTTCCGAGGGACGGGTTGATCATTCCACTGAACTGATTGCCATCAAGATGCCTGTTTTTGGAATGTGGAAATGTTAGCATGAAGGAAAATCATCATAGGATGAATAAACAGTTCAAGAAGAAGACAGTTATGCAGTGAGCTTACAATGCAGTTAAGCTCTGCATGCTGCTGAAGTCAGGTAAGGGTCCTGAGAGGTTGTTGCCACTGAGAGAACTGCAGGGAGGGAAATCAGAGACAAGATTAGAAAGGAGTGTTTTTCCCCTTACAAGATTTTACTTCTGTATATCTTACATGATATTCATCCCTGTCAAATTTCCAATGCTGTCGGGAAGCGATCCTGAAAGACTACGATTTTTTAGATCCCTGTGGTACAGAACAGGGGTCATTCATACATATTATTACAGCAATGGTCAGCACAGTTAACTGAATCTAAGTTTCATTCTTTCAGACATACAGTGTCAGGGTTCCATTGGGCAAATTGAATCAAATTTGTTTCAGTTTGAGCACCGTTAGTAACTGAATAAAGAGCACCAGAGTTCATATAATGTGGAGGATGCTTACAGTGAGAGGACGCGCACGGGCGAGGTGTCGGAGCAACCGACCCCGGTCCACGAGTTCTGCCGCGGCAGGCAGGGGTCGCCGGCCCAGTCCGGCGGCGGGTTCTTGATGCTCCTCGCGAGATCTTCCATGACAGCCGCTGCACAATGTAGAACAAGTCTAGACCTTCTCATCACCCAAAAAACAATCCCACACACACTAATTACTACGTATATGATGCCAATTTGTTCACATCCTGAAAGTCTGAAAGTACATGTTGGCATATGAACAGTCTGAAAGTGCAGATACATACCATCTCTGGTGGCGGTCCTGCCGCCGACGGGCACGATCTGGTAGATCTCACCGGCGTTGATCAGCGGGCCGACGGGGGAGGAGTCGTTGGGCGTGAGCATGATCTCCGTCTTGCCGGCTAGCTGTATCATGTTGGAGTAGACCATGACGCCGGCCGCCGTCGCGTTGAGCCCCCGGAAGAAGTCCTTGCCGTTCATGGAGACGTCGAAGACGCGCCAGCTGTAGGGGCTGGCCGTGCGCGGGTCCTGGAAGTAGAGCGCCACGTAGTAGCTTGCGAACGGCAGCTCCACCGGCGGCCACTGCACGGTCAGCGTCTTCCCCCGGCTCGTGGTGATCCCGCCCTTGAGCGCCTTTGCCGGCGGCAGGTTCCAGAAGTCCGCCGGCGCGATCGGCGAGTGGCTCTCCACCGTGGGGTTGCCGTCCTTGAACGGCGCCCAGTACCGGTTGTACTGGTCGTCTGGATAGCTAGAATTTGCAATGCCAAGCACGTCACGTTAGGATCTCGAATTCTCGATCGATGCCACTGCCATGCCATTGTCATGCCATGCATGCGCCGGTGGGTGCCGATGGATGCCGGCGGGGCGCGAGGTGCGTACCTGACGATCTCGCCGTTGGAGCCGAGGGCGCTGCGGGTGACGGTGCTGAGGACGTACTTGGCGAAGTCGGTGGTGTTGTACATGGAGTCCTCGAGGTTGACGAGCTCGAGGGTGGAGATGAAGGGGCTGGACTTGGTGTCGGGGCGGCGGGCCAGGCAGACGCTCATGGACTTGCCCTGGGCCTCCGCCACCATCTCGAAGTAGGTGGACATGCCGCGGCGGGCGCTGTCGGTGGTGTTGACGGCGCTCCATAGGGTGCCCTCCACGATCTGGTCGAACACGGGGGGCTCGGCGCCGCCGTCGAAGCCGCCGTAGAAGTAGGTGGTGCGTACCAGGTAGCGCGACCCCTTGACTGCCGGGACGACGTAGCAGTACTTGCGCGCGGTGGCGTCCGGGAAGTGGCGCACCGTGGCGAGCACCGGGAGGATGTCGGGCTTGTTGACGGCGGAGACGTTGCCGACGGCGATGAACCCCGCGTCCGGCACCCACTTGATGCTCCCTATCTGCACCTCCTTGTCCGCCCCGCAGTTTATGTAGAACCCTGCCACGCCGACATGTCCATGCACGCATGCATCGATCAGCCAACGCAAAGGCAATGGCAATGGCAATGCATGAAAAACTTATAGTTGGTACCTCGGGGTTGTGGGACGGCGGGGGCGGCGGCGCGGGAGGAGGGGACGGTGGCGGCGACGAGGAGGAGGAGGAGGAAGGCAATGGGGATTGGCATCGTAATGTCATAATAGGGTTGGATTGGATGGAGCACCCGCGAGGGGGAGGCTCCCGAGGAGAAGAGGCCAGGAAGGGGGCTCCGGGAGAGAGGAGAGAAATGTTTATGGATACTACGTTTGGACGCCAACGCCGTCACCGTCGCCGCCGGATGCCAGCCGCACGACAGACGGAGGGGCGACGTACGGCTGGTCTTGGTTCTTTCGTGGTCACCGCTTAATATAGCAAGGTTGAAGGGGTCAACGCGGCGTACTTTGATCGGAGGGCTCGTGTCCTGGGCAGTGGCGGAGCTAGTACAAAGGAAAATCTGGACGGTCCAAACTCATAAAAACACACACAAAATTTGGAAATTGGAGAGTTGCGCCGGTTTGCCGCTAGCTCCGACTAGTCCCAGCTGCTGAAACTACGTTGTCAACCGGCACCGTGCCCTCTATTGGAGTAGTACAGGCCAGGTGTGGTCAGGGAATGGAACTCTGATGCGAACGAGCATGAGTAATTAGCTATTTTGATGTGTTTTGCTTGGGCTGAATTAGTACAATAGTATTGAACTGAGCTACCAGCTGGGCTGCTGAATGCCAACGTGTGGATGGGCCGTATATATAATTTTTGTTGTGATTTTATGGGCAGGCCACCCTGAGTAGCTCCGCCAGTGGTCCTAGGTACGATCAACGACGCGTTGCGAGGAACACGGCGATTCCCTGCCGGCGGAGGGCGCACGTCGACACGGATCTCAGATCAGGGGATTTTTCTTCTTCTTTTGTGACCGTTCCCCCCCCCCCCCCCCCTCTCCTCACGTGAGGTGAGATCCACCTTACCAGCTGCCATGTGTCCATGCAAATCTCAATGGACGTGTTTGGTTTTCATTTTCATTTTTGCGTGCATTGCATAGTTTTTTTTAGAGGGATTGGTTGAGCAAATGCAAATAAAACACCAACATTTGTATGCAATTTGGTTGCCTGCATTGCATCAAGGACCATTAAAGACATGTTGTTTGGTTGCCTGCATATGTAAAGAGGTGGAGCACATGCAAACCAAGATTGTTTAGTTGCATACATGTGCGTGAATGCGTGATCCGCTTATCCCTTTCAAATGTGATGGTCTTACCACCACATTAGTAGCACCACAACCAACAACAACAACAGTTTAAAGATGAATGCCAACAAATCAAAAAGAGCATCACCAAAGTATGCTCCCGGGAACAAAGGTTGATTGTTCCTATGAGATGATCTCTGGCAGCACTATTTTCAGTTTATTAGCAATCACCTTGGAGGCAATTTTATAGATTACGTTGCATAAGCTAATAGGTCGGAATTGAGATAGAGACACCGGACACTTAACCTTCGGGATAAGGACAAGGGCGGTGTTGTTGATGCTTTCTGATCCTCATCGCCGAAGATCACCCGAAGGACCGCTTTGGTTACCTCGTCACCACAAATGTCCCAATGTCTTTGAGAGAAGTGTGCCAGAAAACCATCCGAGCCCGATGCCTTTGGCGGAAACATCTGGAATAGAGTTGTCTTCACCTCCTGAGCTGAGTACGAAGCAATCAATAACTCATCCATATCCCTAGTCACCTTCAAAGTCACAAAACTTTACCACTCCGGACCGTCAGTCCACCTAGGCCTCCTCTTCTTGCGGGTGGGCCTTGAATTGCTTATCGCTGATGCCGGCCCATCTTTCCGACTGCCATCTCCTGTTGACGGATCATCAACAGTAGTTGTATCTTCAGTGTTCTCTCTCATGACTGAAGAAGTAGTGTTGCTGACAGAATGGCTACTCATTATTCAACCCAAGTTTGTGCAATGATCCCATGTGCTTATGTATACATACGTATTATATGAACAAAAAAATAAAAATCGAAACTCAAAATGCGGCGAGCCCGATCAGCTGCTGCCGCCGCTCCGGCCGGCACGGCCGCCAATTAAACTAGGCGCGGTGGTGTCCATGGAGACCCGCCGTCGCGCACTACTCCCACTTCCGGGGGTCAGTGATGTTGATCTTCCAGTGCTGGTCGGCATAGCCGATCTCCTGGGCGACGTGCCTGTCCCACGCGATCTCGATCTTCCTCCGCTCCGACAGCGCGCACGGCCCCCGCATCACCTCCCCCATCTGGTCGTACACCTGCCACCACCGCCGGTGTGCCTCGTCGCTGGCGTACACTCGCTGGTCATCGATGTTCCAGTTGCAGTCGTAGTCCCTGTAGCACCGCCACGGCTTGAGCCCTAGGTAGTGGATGGACCACACCTCCGCCGGCTCCGCCCTGAACAGCCGCTCCTTGAGCGCCCTCTCGCCGGTGGTGTTGGCCCAGAAGTTCTTGAGGTAGTTCACCCGCCGCGGCAGCCGGTGCCACCACACGAACACCTCGTTCAGGTACCCCTGGTCGCCGCCGTTGTAGGACCGGATGGTGCGCCGCCCGCGGACCAGCGCCTCGAACGTGCATGCCGACGGTTCCAACACCATGATCCCGGAGTTGAACAGGGAGCCGTCATTGCCCACCGCGGAGATCTGCGGGAACCGGAACAACGCGTCTAGGGAGCGGAGGACCAGGATGTCGGCGTCGATGAAGACGACGCGGAAGTACTCCGTCAGCTGCCACAGCCGGAACTTGCTGTAGTTGTACTCGTTGTAGGAGCCCCGCTCTGCGCGCGGGTTGCGGATGCGGCGAATCCTGCGTGGGATCCAGCCGGCGGCGACCAGCGCGCGGAGGGCCGGCTTGGAGACGGTGTGGTCGTGGAGGAGGACCATGTCCTTTGTGGAGCCCGACCGACGGATGCTCTGCGCCAGCACGATGGCGCCGCACAGGTACCTGTCTGACGAGTGCAGCACCGTCGCGTACGCCTCACGCCGCGGGCTGCCGGCGGCCACCGCCGTCAGGTCCGACGAGTTGAACACCTCGTGGATGCCTGCGTACGGTAGGTTGCAATGCATGGTTAGTTGATTAAATTTCGGAACATGACGAGAACAAAATAAAAGACTTTCATAATGAGCGAACGTCAGACTTCTAGGGACTCCAAGCGAACACATGGCAAGTACTTTGTGCAATGTGACATTTTTTGTATTTTTTTGTACCATATGATAGTACCGTAGAGCACGATAAATCTCATACAACAAAATGATAATTTGATCACTTTTCGCATGGTCTGAACCTTCGTTGAAAAATGCTAACAAGTCTTACGTCAACTTTTTAATATTAAATAAAATGGAGCATGTATAACCTATAATCTTCATTTGTTACCGCGGACAAAATATTGGTATATTAATCATTGTGTTTGGCATCCCTCGAAAGCTTAAGTGGTTGTTTGGATTGTGATTAACTTTATTACGACCAAACTTAGATAAAATATGGCTGCCACAAAAAGTGTGGTGAAAATGGCCACCACAAGTGTAGCAAGATTTAGCAAAAAATGAGTCTATAACATGTAATCCATAGTACTAGTCTACTACTAATATAAAAAGCACCAGAGAGGCTGGACCATTTGATCTCGTACGTCCAATGTTGTTAATCTAACGACCCAGATTACTCCCATGTTGTATGGCACAACACCTCTAAACATACCAATTATGAGACCCTCTCTAACAGATGACACTTGGTAATAAGAATTAATGCAAGACAAGTCAATTAATTCTCTAATGAATTCCAGTAGCAAATCGCTCTAATCACGATTCTTTCCATCCCATCCTCTTTCCCACGCTTCTTTACGTGCTTGCGTGCTCATGCTAATAGCTAGCTAACTTATGCAACCTTTGTGCGTGTATGCGTGTATCCATCGAGCAAATTAGGGCAATGGTATTGGGTGTATTTTCATGGCGGTGGCCGCCGGCGTCACACGGAATAGGTGCATGTACATGGCCACTAGATGACATCGGTCGTGCTCCATGGCCTGGCGCGGGATGCACAGGTGGCCTGTACACACTGGGCTAGATACACAGACTTCTGCTTCATCCTTCTCCGTCGTCCGTGTGGGTGCTGAGTTGGAGCTCATCGTCGTAGACGCCGTCGACGGTTGTGACGCACGCCGCGTTGTACAAGGCTTTTCGTTGAGCGCCTCTACCCCTGCCTTGTCACCTCACCGGCCTCTGCCTCGATCCTGGGGAGGCTTACGCTCGTCTCTGCTCTATTCCATGCGGCGCTCCAAAACTTTGGTTCCTACTTCTCTTCGCTCATAAACGAGCTCGGCAGGCCGACGACAATGACGACAAGGATGACGCCTTCGTGCGTCAGAGGGACATCCACCTCTGTTCGTGTTCAACCTTGCCACGTAAGCAAAACCGCTTGTAAAACCATTTTAATCAGGGCGAGGGGATGGTTTACCTGGTTTGGGAAATCTCAGGGGGTCAAATGCCCTGTTTTTTAGTTTAGAGGGTGAACTGACCGGTTTATGAAACCCCAGGGAGTTATGTGGACTTCTTTCCTCCCGTCCTTTCATCTTCTAATCCAAATCATCTTCTTTGTCTGTTCCACACTTTCACCTCGCCGCCGGTGACGCGGCACAATGGAGCAACCACTACTGGATGACGAGGACGAGGCAACGGATCGATTAAGAAATATGGCTGCACATCCATCAGGATCTTCTCCGCTCACGTCGAGGAACATGGTCGTGGATGGCGGCGGAGAGAAGCGGCCCTGCGCCGGCGGCCGTGGCCGCGGCGAGCTAGCCGGAGAAAGAAAGGGGATTTGGTACGGGCGCTGGGAGTGGGAAACTTAGGATTAGGAACACTGGAAAAGCAGTCTGCATGCTTTGAGATTTGGTTTTGACAGGTGTCTTCGATTGGAATGGTCTCACGATCGTTTTGTACGACCCGGGTCGTATAGGATTATCTTCCCCGTGACTCCCCCGTCGCCCCATCTCCACCACTCCCCCGACGCCCCTTCCCCAACACTGCCCGCCGAACAGCCGCTGCCACCCATCCCCGCCACCGCCGCCGCCATAAGTTGATTCGTTGGATACTTATAACTTGAGTGTTGGATTCTCTAATTTTTTTTACAGTCTTTTGTATTTTTTTTGAGTGTTCCATGTAAGTTAAACATGTGTGTTCGGATGTAATCTTGTTATTCTTCTACCATATTTTAAAGAGATGTTTTTGAGTGTTTTATGCAAGTTAAACATCTTTTTTATTCTGAGTATAATACATTTACTTTGTATAATTTAAATCAGATGAATGTTTTTCTTTGCAAATGAAATATGAAGATGCTTTTCGTAAATTCAATCCAATGCATCATTATGTTACTTTTATCTCATTAAAATTAATTCAAATAATTACCAATTGATTTTTTTAGATAATCTTGATTTTATATTTCAGATTAATCAATGAAATCGTTGAAACGTAATTGTTTATGGTTTGTAAATGTATCTCCCGTAGCAACGCACTGGCATTTTACTGTGAATTATAAATTTGCCCACATGTGCAATCATGTGCCAGCATAGAATTTTGTTAATGTGCAACCGCGTCATGAGCATACAATTTTGTTAATAAGACATAGACTCGAAATATTTATTTGATATGTGAAAGATTTCATTCATATGTCATTCATAATGCTACAAAATCTTTCTATATTATTCATAATGTTACAAATTCTTTTTAAAAATATGATATAAAAAAGAATAAGAAATTTTATTTTTACGGTTACACGTGCGTTGCACGTGCAAGCTTACTAGTAAAGTGTAGCAAGCCACAAATATAGCAATGAACCAAACAAAAAAACATTATGATATAACTAAGGTTAAACGTGCCAATCTTACGCCAGAAACTAAACAACCCCTAAATGAATAACCTCCGGCACGATTTATTTATTGCTTATATGAATTCTGGATGGAAGGAGAACTAGAAATCCTTCAAAAGTATCTAGATTTGATCCATTGGTCCACTATAGGATCCCATGATGATATGGTGAGTTTTGCACATGTAATAGCCCAGTCAACACACATAATATATACTTTTTGAAAAAGAAAAGAGAAATATCGCAAAATTAGGTAAGGCATAAATATCTCAATGAAGTAACTTAGAAGTTAGCGCATTAAAAATATGTGATAATATAAAAATATTTTGAAAAACAACATAGAACTTTAGTAAATTTATAAAATACCGTGCAATTTGGGATTGTTTCTTACAAAATCACGTCTTATTTTCTTAAATAAACTTTCCAAATATTCTTGAATTCCTATTTTTTTTCTTTCTCATCTCCCGACTTTTACTGTAAATATTTAATCTAAAATATGTTTAAAATACAATAATATTATTACTTTCTTTTTCCTATATTTCCTAAAAGTATGTTTCCTCATTATCCTTCTAAATTAGTTAATTTTTAAGAATTATTTACAAATTCCCATATATTTTCTTTTTTGTTTGTTTGTCAATTTGTATGGGCTGCTCGATTTTTAAAGGCTTTCCTCCAGACTTGCCACCTAGTAGTTATAGGCTGCTCGGTTGTGAAGTCGTCATCATACCATTGTTAAAATTTGTCTCAAAAAAAATATCATTGTTAAAATCGTTTTCAATGTTGGAAGAAAAAAGAGAGATGGTTTTGATACTTGAGAGAACAAGAATTTCTTTATATACCTAAGGGAGAAAATTTAAAATTCATAACAATAGTTGAGGGACCAACTAAGCTTACAAAGACGAAAAGGGACAGAAGTACTGCAAGTTTATAACCACGTAATAATTTGCTCCCTCCGTTTCTTAATAGTATCAAAAAACATCTTATATTAAGTTTTAGGGCTTGTTTGATTCATAGGGTAGGAAAATCATAGGAATAGGAAAATCATAGGATTGCAATGGCATGCCCACTCCAATCCTATAGGATTTTGCTTGCACCAAAGTTTGTTTGATTCCATCAAAAAAATTGTAGAAAAAGGTTGGAATGAATGTTAGGATTCCTATAGGAAGTAGTACAAAAATTCCTATAGGAAAAATTCCTATAGGAACAATTCCTATGAACCAAATGAGTAAGGTAGGAAAAAATCCTATGGGATAAAATCCTACAAAAATCCTATGGAATTCCTATGAATCAAACAAGCCCTTAAAGGTAGTACTAGGGGTTTTGTCCTTCTCTGAGCATGCACGTGTGCACATATGCAACGTCATCCATCATCAACTAGAGCGTAGCGTAGCTTGGAACAAACTACAACTACAACAAGCGCTGGAGAAAGATTGGACAAGTCAAAACCAACGCCAACGTAAAGGTGTCGAATTAACCACAAGACGTGGATTGCGTCTTGCGAGACGTTGCGTACGTTTGGTGCGGATTGGCCATCGATCCATCCATCGTCCAACCATGCATCTACCGCGTGCACAGCTAGAATGTAGTAGTAGCATGCAATCCAAGTATCGAATCGATCACTTGGTGCGTGCACAAGCTAGCCAGCTACCCAGCGAATTAAGCTACCCCCGGTCACACCAACCGGACCTAAGTTTAATCCGTCATGTCGATCGATCGACACGTACATCTGCCACCACAGTGCTCACCTCGCCCGAGATCGACATGGAGGATGCTGATCGAGGGACTTGCAACCAGAAGCGTTAGGTGCAGAGGCCCCAGCCCAGCCAGCCTCTCCCAGTCTCCAGGTCGTTTTCCAAGCTGCATTTCCATCTCATGTGTGCAATCTAGTACACACAATCTGGTAAAAAGGAGTGTCATCTACTCATCTTATTACTACCATGTTCACTGATCAAGAGGCGGTACCTCACCTGAAGCAATGAATGAAGTGTTATCCTTTTCCTAGGGTCTTGTCTCGCAGCTGCAGGAAGGACACTGTAGGGATATGATCAGTTGGGAATAGCTTGGAATAGAGCCGCATCTACCTACCTAGATCTATCTATCTATCTATCTTATCCTGCTTGCTGCGAGGACAGATCGATTTTGGCCTCCCTTTTGGGTAGCACTGGTGTGTGGTGATAGCTCCATGATCACCAATAGAAGTTTCCATTTCGATGGGATATATAATGCTTTATTCCTTCGGATTAGTGCTAGCTAGATAGCTAGGTGGTACTGCACCAGCTTTTTGAGAGTAGTAAGCACTGTAGGATATGAGGCTAGGATCGATGTGTAGGACTGACGCGGACCGCATATATGGTACTTGGAAACCAATTTAACGGCTGCAAATAAATGTACTCAAGATATGGTTTACCAGAACAGAGCACCGTACCAGTAGCTAGCTTTTGGTATATGAAGCTTCCGTCCTGAGATCATGTTGTATGAATGGAGTAATCATCAAGCTGTGTGATCAGTGAGGTGATTAAACCAGCGATGTGAGTCTTTTGGTACGAAGCTTCCGTCCTGAGATTCTTAAGTTTGTTGGGAATGGGGGCTACTGAACCTTGTTTTTTAGCCCTAAGGACAGTGGAGCGATGATAAGAATCGATGCATTATCGATCAGCTCGACCGATCGTACGCAGCATTTCCCGACCGGATTCCTGCATATGTTCTTCCCAGATGGCCTGTCCTACACACATATGCCACATTGATTTAACATGGTCCCTATGATCATATGCCGCATTACGCAGGGGCATAAAAGGGAGGTGTGGGAAAAAGAGGCTTTGATTAATTATATGCGCTGTATCGTCGCCTCAATTGCATTAGGTGGCCTGTTATGTCGTTATAACACAGCTAGCTGTATCGCAAACCCATACGGGCATCCGATGCTCATCTGATTTTTGGTTTCTTCATTTTTGCAAGGAATTAATACTGTTCTTATAGTGTCATGTCGTCTCCATGGCCTTTCTTCAGAACTCGATAATGCTACTATTTCAGACACGGTTTGCAGAGCACATTTTTCATCTTAGCACTAAATGGGAGTGTCTATTCCCAGATTGCCTAGATTGTAAGCCAATATTATGGGTCAACTTCATAGTACTATAAATCCACGGACTAAAATAAATTGCATTGACCCAATTAGAACTGAAATTGCACACTTCAAAGGTTGCAATTTTAGGTGTATTTTTACAAGAAAAAAACAGTACTTTTTTTGTGCGAAAGAAAAGAAAACCAGTTTACTGAAATTAGCAAAGCTCCAATAAAATACCATTATAGAATCTCTATGATACTAATCTAAAAAAAAGAATCTCTATGATACTACGTGAATTTTTTTCAGGAATTTTTATTATCTGTATGATTCAAATATGGGGGATAGTTTTTTTGTTGTTGCTCTTGTGATGCCGAGTATTGGTATTGATTCTTTTAGCATTTCATCCATATCACCATATGTGTTTGTAATTTCCTTTGCTATCTCTCAGTGCTCTTTTGATTATCTAGAAGAAACTATATGTCAACTGTACCCATGCATATCTATCTATCTTACCACTATTGGGTTGTTAGTTAGCATGGGTGCAACTGCACGCTTGACTTACATTACATGCATATCCATGTGTGGGCGGTGCAACTGCAACAAGACCGACACGATCGACAGACCAAACCAAATCATAGGTACAAGAATTTGGTACGTACCTGTTGGCCCCCAGAGCGGCAGCGCGAGGTTGCAGGAGCCGACGGGCAGCCGGAGCTTCTCCTCCAGCCGCGGCACGTCGACGCGGTACATCCACCAGTCCCCCTCCCTCCCCACCGCCTCGTCGCACCGGAACATGTCCATCATCGGCTCGCACTCGCTCCGCAGCACCACCCGCACCCTCCCGCCGCCGTCGCGCCGCCCCTTGCGCGCCGCCATGTGCGCCGCCGCCAGGTGCACCTGCAGCCTGAACACGTCCCGGTTCCACCCCGTGGCCGCCGACCGGTTGCACGGCAGCGCCGCCACCACCACGTCCACCTCGCCGTCGTACCGGGAGAAGTCCGGCATCGGGATCTCCGGGCAGGTGGGCACCCCGTCCTCCTCCTCCTCGTCGATCCACTCCGGGAACAGGTCCGACCACCGGAACGCGTCCGACACGCGGTCGAAGTCCACGGCCACCGCGTCGCCCTCCACGCCCAGGGCCAGCAGCTCGTCGCGGCCGATGTTGACGAGCCCCATCCGCAGCCGGCCCCGGAGCTCGTTGAACATGGTCGGCGCCCGCCCCGCGTTCACGATCCGCTCCGACGACGCCACCGCCTTGTTCGCCGACGCCATCGTCGTTCTCCCCCCCGGCTGCACGCGCATGCACAAACGAAACGAGTGTTGATCAAGAACGTAAGGTGCGGCCCGCCGGAATTAATGTCGATCGGACGGCAAGGCAAGGCAAGAACCCCCACCGGAGGCGGCGGTCGGGACTCCGACTCGCACTCACGACGTACCTTACCTTCCGATAGAGCTGGGACGCAGACGGGCAGGCGTCGCGGAAGGTGCAGCGGACGAGGGAGGAGGCGCCGCTGTCGAGGATGTGGGAGTACTTGGGGTGGAGCAGGAGGGCGATGTAGAGGAGGAAGAAGAAGGCGAGGAAGGCGGCGTTGAGCTTGACGATGGCCCCGGCGCGCAGCCCGGCCACCGGCGACTTGACCGCCTCACCGGAGCCGGTCTTCATAGTGATCTTCAGGCCTGGTCCGCGTACGCTACGGCGTTCTCAGGGAGTATATAATCGTAGTGTGTCGGCGGGCGGGAGGGCGGCGGCGCGGAGGACGGTGGATGGAGGTGCAGCCTAAGCCGAGACGCCGCTGCATGCGCGGGATATATAGGCAGGGACGGCCGGGTGTGGTGGCGCGGGCTCACTCGGTAGGGGCTCTTCTCTCTGGAGGACGGAGGTGTGAGTGAGCGGGAAGATTGGGAGGCTGCGGGCGGCGGCCAGCCAATAGGCGGTGGTTGGGGACGGTGAGGCTGAGCGAGGTAGGAGAGGGACGCATGAAAGGACGGGTCCAACGAATTTAGAGGCCACGCGTCCAGTTCCATTCCACCATCGAGATCGAGTTTGGCGCGAACGAGCTCATGCAGCGAGTATAATTCTGACGTGCTTCGTGTCGTAATATTTTCGAATGGGCCAATGATTTTCTGGTCGACAATCGAGAGCAATTTTTTATGAAAAACATGGCGACACTGTCAAACTCAGACCTAAGTGGGAGCATAATTTTAGAAAAAAGATAAGTGCCAGACGTCATGGCGAAAGCCTTTCTTCGATGGCGAAGTTGAGTCTCGGCCACATGAGCTTCTCCTCCTCGGCAGAGATCTTAATGGTGCGGGCAACCGCCGCTTCCTCCTCCGCCACTGCGCGCTGGAACGCGGCCTCCTCTGCCTCCTCTTCAGGCATGACGACGGGCGACGGGAGCATGCGGGCAGCGCGCCTCCTCCCACGCCGTTCCTTCGGTTGCTCCCACGCCAGTGACGCCACGTACTCAAGGCGCAGCGTTGGCGCCATGTTGGACGGCACGGGGACGCGGTCATGGCTCAGGCGCCATTCGAATTGCAGCCCGACGTGCGGTCATGGCACCGGGCACTGATGCGCCGGTAGGTAGATCCGGTTGTCTGTTGATGGCGGAGGCGACGACAGCCGAGAAGGAACCGCTGAGGGAGGGGACGAGTCGCGGCGGCGACGCCCGAAACCGGAGTCGGAAGCCTCCGCGTCGTGCTTGCCCTTGCCGAACCATTTCGACATGGCGGCGGTGCTCTCGCCGCGCTCTGGTCGGGCTGAGGGAGACAGTTGCTAGGGCGCGTGTGTGTGGGTAGCGACGACGCTCCGCATGGTCGTCTTATAAAAAGACACCACATAAGCTGCCAAGTGGGCTCGGCGCGGACACGAAGCGTCGAGCGCGGACGGGAAGCGGGCGTTCAATGCGTCCGTTCGGTGTTCGCGCGGGTGCAAACTCGGCGCAGTTTTGTGCCGAGTTTGTGCCCGCGCGGACACCGAGCGAACGCCACCTCGCTAATAAATGCGTATGCGTCCGCGCGTTGGGCAGGTTTTTGGCGCCTTTGACCCAAAAAATGGACGCGCGCGGACCAAATGTGTCAGCGTGTTTGACTTGCCCTAAATATCAAAAAACGCATAAATTTGGCCTTTCACCATCAAAATCATATAATAAAAGAGAACTAAGCAAATTTCAGAAAAATAGAATGACATAATAATAATAATAATATACTAAAAATAAAAGTTATTTTTGATGAAAACAAAGAAATTCAAGAAAGCTGACAAACAATAATGGTAGAACTAGACATAATAATACTAATAAAATTTACACTTGCAAAACTAAATATTATATTTTGAAAACTAATAAATTCAAGAAAATCCGGTATCAATAATGGTGATCTAATCCCTAAACTATACTCAAAACAAGAAAAACATGGACTACAGTCTACTACAACATATGAGGGACAATGTTTTTTTAATATTATTGCTACACCTAAGCTTCGCTTGCAATAATGAATGGAATGACTAATTAACCAATTTAAAGTCGGCCGAAATGTGGCTTGAAGCATGACACACCCTCCCTACCTTACTACATACTCCAGTACGTGTCACTATTAATTTATGCACAGTGACCTGGACATATAGAGACGATCCCATCCATCAGCGGGAACAACCCACACACAAGACATGCTATAGTAGAAATAGTATAGTCTACAGGCCTCTGCTGATTTGATCTGTACGTTGGTTGAGGTCTGGTACGTCCGTCGATGGATCGATCGATCCTCCACAAGCCTAAACACTGTACCTCTTCTAACATTCTGCCTGGTGATCTCATCTGATCTGATTTTGATTGATAATTCTTGGTGCTGCTCTCGAGTCTCGACATGGACTTGTCAGGCTGAGATATGATTTCTGACGCGCGGTGTGGATCCTTGATCGCCCTCTTGCACACCGTGGTACGGTTTGGTTGCCCCAGCTCGATCAGGAGCACTGGACCAGCTGCCAAGGACACATGAACGTACCACTTATTACCACCCTCCGGATCATCGAAGTATACCCTAATAAAGTACAGTGCAAAAGTTCATGAGAAGAAACGGAGAAGAGTGTTGCGTGCTTGAAGTACAGTGCCCGACGGCGAAGGAAGATGGCCGCAATCCGAACGAGCGTCGGGGGAGGAAGAGGATCCACCGACAGAGTTCACAGCTAGTCAGCTAGCCACTCAATTAGTGGTGGGGCGGGCTTGATTTCAACCCCTTGATTGCCCGCCCTTGGACATCCAACGGAATTCAGCATGATCCATCGTCCGTATGCAGCACAGGACGGCCATCCGTTGCCATCTCGCAATTAAAACAATCATCCGCATGAACACACCATATATATCCTCCTGATAACACAGCGCCCATCCGTCCAGCCAGCCCAGCAATGAAGAAATCAATGATCGATATGGAAATGCAACGTTTCATCTCACACATCCTGCTACTAACCACCAACCTGATTTGATTCGCCCTGTCCCTCCCTCCCTTGGCTTCCAAGGATCCCATGCGCGCGCAGATTGGCATTCCACTGGACCGGACTAGAAGCACAGCCAAGCAAGCGTGCACATTTAAAAGGTGAGTAGAGAAACTTTGGCTGTCATTTTTAAGGCCGATCTTTGTTCTTCTCGGCCGCACTCACTCAATGATGGATCACCGGGTGGCCATTGACCGGAGAATAAAATCATCATCCAAGTGTGCTCAACACAAAAAGCCCTCTCCATTTAAGAATCGTTTAATTGCGACCCGAACCAAATGCCATCCGATCTCTCTTACAATATTGCCATCTGATCAGCCGCTCCCATCATGAGTGCTACACACAGAGCATGCATCGACCTGTGGATGGGTGGACGCTTTACTTTCTGAAACCTGTGGATGGATGAATGGATGAACGATTTGTTTTGCTGGGCCGTACATCGGCGTCGCGCTCAGTCCACTGCTACGTGGTGCTCAATCCAGTGCTACGTGGTTTTCACACGTGGAAAGATCGACGATCGACGCGCAAACGCGGCCCCAAAACCCACATTCAGAAGATGTATATGCGCAGAAAAGCAGATACATTAGTTGGGACGAACGCCTCAGCCAGCGTATTCTTGAGGTTTCCCGCCTTTTTTTCTTTCTCCTCAGCTTTGGCCTCGTTTTCTCCTTTCCTTTCGGTATCCGGCGCCACTTTCAGAAACTTTACTCCACTGTAATGTAACAGGGATTCCTGAGAGATACACCTACATATTATGCTGCTCATCTAACATCGGGGAGAATTACTGATGTTTACACCTCACCTAGAAAAAGTGGTGATCTGGAGAAGAGAACAAGGAGAAAATCTGGATGAAAAATGCACAGTCTGCAGTGCTAGGTAGGTGCTAGCTGGCCTGCCATAGCCTTGTAAAAAATCACTTGCACACCAATTTATGATATTTATCCGTGTACCTTTTCACCCAACCAAGGAGTAGCATTGGATCAAAATTACCCTCTCTTGCCCTGCACTTCATGCCGTTCCATTCTACCCTCCTCTGTATATATTTATGGAGTTTGATTGTTACCTAATGTTTCTATTTTAGTTTTGTGGTACTGTTCCTGTTCATGGCGAGCAAGCTTCGTACATGGCCGACAATGTCTTTTGGAAAAGTGCATATCAAGGAAAAGAACCTTAGCTTATCTTCTCTTTTTCTTCTTTTCTATGGAATGCTAAAGCCTAGCTTATTAGTAGCTACTACCAGGTGAGAAGTGGATTTCAGACTGGTCCTTCATCGAGAGCCTAACATGTCGGTTTCACTAGCTTTGTTAATGATTAGTACTTGGGCAAAGCATGAAAGGCATTGTTTAATTAAGAGACCTTTTACAGTACATCAAATTATTTTAAACCATCTATTTTTATGATCCAATGGTCCAAATTATGCAATACTACTTCACAAATCTCGTAGTATATTCACGCTTCTAGGGCACTTTGGGTAGTCTGCACGTAGTCAGGAGATCAATTAGGCCACCATTTGTTGATTTCCTTCCATAACTCTATGATTTTCTCGACATATGTTATCTGTCTTATGCTAATTTATTAGACGGTTTGTTTTACTTGGCACTGGTTCGGTGGTGTTTTTTATTCGTCGAGCTTTGATTGTGAGGAAGAGAGGGGAAATAGTGAATGTGTTAGACCACGCAGCGGCGAGGGCATGGAGGAGGAACACGTTCCAGAAGAAGCTGCGGCCAAAGCGTATTTGTTTTCAGGCTTAACCTGCCCGCTTTCTGGCAAGGGCAACTTTGATGCGCGAAGCTAGGTTGCTATCCGTGAATCCATCAAGAGCTCTTGTCTAGAACGTCTGTAGGTGAAGCTGCTCGATCTTGCAAATTGATCGAGTCATTTGAAAGCTGATTGATTTTGGTTATGGACGTATGACCTGCAACAAGTACGTAGACAGAGGTTGATAGCCGTGATCGATTGCTCTACCGCTATCATCATGAACAAACCGGCCACACCTTGTCTAGTTAGGTTTGCACATCCGATGGATTGCAAAAATGCTACTCCGTAGTTTTGGTTTGGGAGGCGCTATACTGCATGGCATAGGCGGCGAAGGACCTAGGCCGGCCACTGGGCGGCGCGCATGTGGCGAAGATGATAGATACACATGTAACATGTCGGTGACTGCGATCATTTGAACGGCCACATATTTATAGAAATTAATTAATTGTATAACAAATCTATACATATCAATCTGATAGAAAATTACCAGATTGTCCTCTGATCAAACTTTAATTAGAACCATATTAACCATTAGATCAACTTAATACTACCCTTTAAATTGGGTAGTACGATGTACCGTAAAAACTCTCTTAATTAATCATGTGTTCTTGAAGACATGGCACTGCTTGCATTTGGAGTTATTAGGCGGGAGTTCATTTTTTAACAGAGAGACGGAGTTACAGAGTTGCTTCGTGGCATGTACGTACCATGAAAACGCGATAAAACACGGTGGGTTGGGCAGTCATTCAGATCCCTCTAGAGCTCCAGAGCGCAACAAAAGTTAGATAAAAAGGTGATCATGGCTCCTCATTAAAGAAAAAAGGAGATAGATGAAAAGATGAGCTTGAGATTGATGCGCATACATTCCTAGGACGGCAGGCAGCAACCATTACAAAGCCTTGAAGGCAACTCCTTGCCCAAACCTCCTGACCTACCACCCTGGCAAGCTCCATCCATGGATGATCCAATCCATCCGTCACTTGAAGATGAGTTCTTTCTTTTTCTCACCAAATCTCGGATGGATTCCTTTGTCTTTCAGTTAAGAAAGTCGGGGTGGAAAGTTCACCCCTGGTGGCATTCCATTGGGTGGTGGATGGATAGCTTGACCTACTGGCTGGCTAGTTAAGCTAGGAATTGGAGGGATCTTGGGGAGTTCTTTGGTAGTGGTGATCTAGCTAGTTGTAGGCAGCTCATGCCGCTCATCAGATCTCGCCTGAAGAACAGATATTGCATGCACCGCATTGGTCGTGATTCAGGGAAGAGTAATGCTTGTGTGATCTCTGCACTGTCAAGCGGCCCATGATGCTCAAGATTCAGAGGTCTTCTTCTGAAATTATAGTTTAGAAACTGGTTTATATTGCAACGTGCGAACAATTCATCAGATTTGTGGCCTCGCTGGAACCCGTTCCGTTCTCATGATTGATGATGGAATGGGGTTACCTGTCCGACGGCGGGAGATGGATTGATGATCTGGGTGCCGCGCTCGGTGGTCGCTTTTAGGCATCTTTGGCGGGGGGCCGGCGAGATCTCACGATGATTAAGGAGGCGACGGATGGATGCGGTGAGCCCATCTCATCTCGCCGACGGCGCACCTGCCGCGCGCGCGCTCTCGAGCTCATCCCGGTTCGGGTGCAGCGACCGGTCGAGGCTGGTGGGCGTAGTGAAGTTCATTTCAGTCGGTCGGTCAGCCAATGTGTCGGATCAGAGACAGCAAGTACAGTTTTTTTAATCAACCTGTGTGGTTGAGAGATGGTTAGGAGGACAGTGGTAAGTTCAAATCACAGATTTAATACTGATGCTTTCATTTTTTTGAATTTATTTCAATTCTTCTGACGATGTGCTTTTTGTGAAGGGAGACGTTTTCATCGACTAAAAGACCGTTTGTGTTGACTTTGTTAATCTTAAGATGATGTCTCGGTTCAGTATTACGAAGATGCTCATAGAGGTGAAGTGTGTGTGCATACGTGCGTTCATAGAGGTGAGTGTATGTAAACATCCACATTGTATTGTATTTTAAGAAAGGTAAATGCAGTTTTTGGCGTAATTCTTCACCTGATCAACCGGTGCGGGTACTACTCTTATGCGAATTATTAATGGGAGTATTGCTGCTCTTAGGGCTTCTCCACTATTGATATTTAACCTTTCACATTCGTTTTCATTAGATTGTTCGGATCAGTTTTGTTATTTAACATGGGTTTGGATTCGCCTGTGTGTCGGTTTGCACATCTGTTTTCCAATAAATCTAACGCAAATTAAAGGAGAGGGGCTTTGTGAAAGTCCGAACCATCACCACACGACACCCATATCCCATCCAAAGTTCTTTCGCGCCAACAATCATCTCAACTTTGCGGTAGCCGTGCATTCATGTAGGTCATTGACATTGGATGCCAACCGAGCGCATGCGCGAGCGCGACCGGCCAGTGCGGCCGACATTGTTACCTAGCCAAAGCGCATACTAATGATCATTGGAGAGACGGATGATGCATCGGCCGAGAACCCTCGGTCTTCCCGCCTATTCAATACAGAGAGACTCGACAGAACATTTACCCGTTCATCGGCTGTCGGCACTAAACAGGCGCGGCAACCGAGAAACCCACTCTAGCGCTACACATTCAAATCGCCAACTTCGCTCCCCTAACTGGCACTCACTATTTATATGGGCCCTCGTAGGACATCGAACACACCACACATCCACCCGCTCCCCTTTCTTCTTCCTTCACCTCCGCCATGACAACAAGTTCTAGGCTCTTGTGGGATAGAAGCGGGTTCACCGGTAGAGCGATAAAGATTGCAGACAACAACTCTTCTCAACAAGACGTGCGCAACAGCGGTGCACGCGGTCGTTACAAGACACATCTCTCCTCCCCCGATGGATGCGTGCCGGATTGTATCCCATGAAAGCTACCATTTCTCCCTTTCCGTTGATGTCAAGATTAGCAAACTCATCGTTGATCGATTAGCCGCTTGGCTTCGTGGAGACAGAGGTGGTCTTTCGGGCACACAATCGTCTCGTGTGCTATTTACCATACAGGGGGAAGACAAGGCGGAGGGTGCCCCCGAGATGAGGGCCCTTGGTGTAGTTGATCGTTCTGCCGTGCCGGCTACATCCAGAGCTGCACTGAAACTTCTTCGTCATCCGGAGCCCCAAATCTTGCGACAAGCAAGGACAACCCACCACGATCGTCGGCGTAGTTTTAGACTAGGTTAAACTTATGTATTTTATCTGGTTTTGTGAAAATCGTCCGGTTTGCATTAAATATGTCTGATTTTTGTAAATTATATCTGAAATTCCGTCTGAATTTATGCAAATCTGTTGAATTTTGGTTGAACTGTGAATGGGCGTTTGCCCTGGCAGCTACGGTTGGATAGTCGGCTCACGCATCAATGTCCACGCACCGGTTCTCCCCCGGTTCGCATACGGGCGCGGTGTCCGTTTTAGGAATGAGCGTTGGAGATATCCTTATACATTTTCCGTTCGAAATTAACTGAAACGAATGAAAGTACTTTAGAAAAATATTTAAATATATATACAAACCGATCAAATAAAAGTAAAATGTTCATTAAAATAATTGTGTATATAAAAATATTTCCATAGTTCAAACTAAGTGGTCAATTTTTCTTAAACAATTCATACAAAAATGGTATTATATTTCTAAAAACAATCGTGTATATGAATACAAATATCCCTTCGTTTCAAAATATTTGAGATTCTAGGATTGTTCTAAATCAAACTTCTTTTAATTTTAATCGAATTCGTAGAAAAATATACCAACATCTGCACCATCAAAATTAGATTCACTGGATTCAACATAACATATATTGTTGCACCATATATATTTGACTTAGGACAAACCTAGAACTTTAAATATTAGCAAAATATTCTTTAAAATTTGTCAAACGTATACAAGTTTGACTTAGGACGAACCTAAAACTTTCAATATTATGAACTAAGGGAGGATTTTCAAAGATGTTCCAACATATAAAAATTCTTGTCTATTTCAAGTTCTTATATATGAGAAAAGTTGATCATACATGACATAATATATATCAATGCAAATAGAAATTCTCATGTAATTTTTTTAAATATATTTTACTAAACATGCAAAATAATAAACTTTTAAAATAAAATAAAAAATAATATAAACAATATTTAAAACAAAATAAAAACGAGGAAACAATAAAAAATATTAAAAGTAAAAAAAGTGCGGTCATACGGTACAAGGCCCTGCCCAGCAGCGAACGCTTCTAGCTATGCTCCCCATATTATTTGCCGCACAGGGCGTCAAATAAGAGATTTATTGTTTCTCTTCTTTCTAACAAGAAAATTTAATATATGATAATAAAAAGCTAAAATATTTCAAAAAATAAGGATATATTTACACCTGACGTGTCAAGTATACTGGTACAGATATTTAACTGCAAAATTTTGTACGGAATACAATATTTTACTGTTTTGCAAATTAAGGTTAGTTCAAATGTTATGTTTTTATGATTAAACAATCCAATCATGGTTTAAATAATAGATTTGGTATGATTGCTCGCATTTTTTCATTTGTAAGGGTTTTCGGTGCTATCCTTCGCTGGTACTACAAATTAAGTGATGACTTCATCAATCTTAAAATTTATTGGCTAACTCTCTTGAAGATACTCAGAGGAATAAAGTGTGCTATCATGTGTTTATATGGATGAATGTGCATGCATATTTTGAACATTGGCGCTTTATTTTTCTAAAAAATCATGTTACTGCCTTAGGGCATCTGAAATGGACCCTCGAATCGCCTGCAAAGAGCTCAGACCGAGTTGTTCGGACGCGTTTGGTCATTTGTTCGCGAACCAGTTCATAGATCTGTTTTTTTTTGCAAATTGAACACAAATCTGAGACGATGTGGGGATTAGCGGGCATCCAAACCGTCGCCACATACACGTCTGACACCTCAGTCCTACTCAAAAAGCTTCGCAGGAAAAACTCTCTATCGAAGATGATTCTGGCGAATCCCTTGGTAGGGTGTCCTTGCTAGGCGATCGATGTGGTAACAAGAGACACTTGACACACGATTTTACCCAGGTCCGAGCTCCCTTAATGGAGATAAAATCCTAGTCCTACTTCTTCTTTAATATGATGGGGTGTAACATCAAGTACAATTATCAAGGGATTGTCGTCTAAATCTAAGATCTAAGCTATGTTGTACTATGTTGTATGAGATACCCCTAGGCGTTTTATACCTTCAACTTATATAAAGGGTCAAGGGTATGATGGCTACATGAGTTCCATGTCGGTACGACCAAGGAGACCAAAACCTACTATAATTCTATCACCTTGTACATTTTTAAAGTAAAATTAATATGTTAAGTGAATATATCTTTATTACACAACCTATCTACAACAAACTTTAAGAATAGAAGTAGATTCTTCTTGGTGGTAAATTCACGCATATATGAAATATCTGTACTTTTGGCATTTTCCTTTTGATAGAAGTATTCTATGAAAATTGTAGCGATCAAAGCTACATAATTACCATAAAGACATAGTCTTATCAAACATTAAAACTTATAAATAAATATATTATGCATCAAGTTGTAAATCTAGGTCATGTAGGAAAAATATATATCCTTTATCATGTACTTTTTGAGACAAATGCACCATGAAAACCATAGGGTACTCTTTGTGGCAATGTTATCTTGGCAATAGGATCGTACCCAAATCTCTGAGCGTTGATGATATGCACCTACAACATGAGAAGATAAATCTTCAAATATTTACCATGAGACAAAAGGTATCATACATGCATGTCAAGATTCAAGTCATTTATGATCATAGCTAGATGATCAAATGTTGATCATTAGAAACCATTGGAGTGTGTGATGGTATCTGTAAAAACAAAAAATTCTATGGAGCCCATTACAGGAGATAAAGTGCAAGAATGATGAATATATTGCGAACTTACTTTTGATATATTTGTCCCCTCATCATGCACAAATGAAAGTATCCAACCTTCATCTTCGTTTGTACCATTGACCTTTGGCACAAAAGTTGCTCCGGAGCAAAACTGATTTTTATCAAGGTGATGATACTTGACCTTTACTAGATCTTCTCTGCCTATGTGCTTTACGAATATTGAATAGAAAGTTAATATCATTTGAAGATAGTAATTTCAAATTGAGTAACTTGTTTGAAGATCATAATTACCTTGGTAGTTGCATCCTCTTTTTCATCAAGGCAAAAATTTGCAAAACCTTCAAATTTTGGTCGTACTACGTGATTGAGATTAATATTAAACTATATAGCATAAAAGGTTGCACATGACAAATAATTTTTATTGAATAAAATTGCATAAAAGTCATTCATACGACATATTTTCTTACTTGACATAATATGAACACAAAGATGAAATTATGTGTAAGATAAAATGTTTTACAGATTATCAGGTTATATCATATTCCCCAATCATAAATATGGTGGACACACATGACACAACATTACTCTGGCCAAATTTTTTTAATACACAAGTGGAAATACATGTCCTGACTGTTATGGCATGAATTGAACCTAATGCAGTTGGTTTGAGTATGTATTATCAGAGTTTTTATCTAGGAATATGACTATGGATTATTTTCAATACAATATACTCATATCATTTTTGTATGCCCAATATGAAGATTCACAAAGGCATGATCTTATCTAGCATGATCTAGAGACACTACTTGTTTTTTGACGACAAAGTTCGTGATGCACTTCATCTATCTGTGGTGATACTTTAAACATCTTATGTGTACAAATAAGTGTGGAGTGAGTACCTTATTGAACTATTGTTGTTGTTTTATTAGTTTCCTTGTGTAAAAATAAAGGAATATTTTCCGTTTCATGTATTAATGTATTCTACTAAGTCTATGTCCTTCTTTTTCTCATAAATGACGTCATAGATAGGATGGAGGGAATTCCAAAGAAATATCATGAAAGTTTTTTACTATTAAATTTCATGCTCAACTAATATTTGTATGCACATGTTAGATTTACGTCTCATCATGGGTAATTTGATACTTTCGGTACTCAATCGATAGAATTTTTATTGTTCTATACTCTCCCTCAGTTCCATAAGAATTGCCGCTCAAATAGATATATTTAGATGTATTTTAGTGCTACATGCATCCATTTCAACGACAGATAATATAGAATGGAGGGAGTACTTATTATGCCCAAATGTTATTTCAATCTTGCATGTATTCTGAAATAAGTATATGCGTGCAAGCAGAGGTAGGACAAGTGAATCAGGTATGATGAATAACATGTATCTTATATCTCATTTTTCATGTCCAAAAAGGAAGGGCAATAAATTAAATAAGGTAGTGATATATATTTGTAAATACCTATTCCAGGACCATCCACCAAACTCGTCGAAGAATCTGCCACTTGTGCATATGCATACTTGTGACGCAAGCCAACATACTTGTCATTGATTACCGGGAATTCCATGGCAACCTCTTTTCCAGTTAAATATTTACCTACACTTGTCCTTGTTTTCAAGTTCAATCTCCACTCATACAAGCGAGAGCAATATTCCTCACTTCTTTCTTGATTGGTTAATTCGACCCTTATGCCCAGAATGATAGAACTTGGCACATGAAATCCCCTTACAACAACCTATTAAATCATTAGACGGGGGGAAATTATGGCATGGAATAAGAACTCAAACAATTACATTAACATATGTTGTAGATGTGTTGCAAACGGTCATAGAACAAAATACGACGGGGACAACTGTTGCCGATTCATGGGAAAGGTTGGTGTGGTGCGGCTTGGCACAAACTTGGCGGCCGGTGTGTGTGAGAAGATTGGGTTTTATGGCAAGCTTCCCTTTTTCTTTTTTATTTATTTCCTGATAGAAACATACTCTCTCTGTATCCTAATATAAGACATTTTTTTATACTATGGGAGTGTCAAAAAAGTCTTATATTATGTTACGGTGGTAGTGGATCGGTAAACTTGATCTACAAGCAAGATTATACTTTAGTGGCTAGATGCGATGGCAAATAAGATGATATTTTCTTATGCATTCCATATCACCCAAAGAAGGCAAAAATGTTATACAACTAGTTATCTTTCGGTATTATATCAAGAAATTTTGTATGAGCCTAAAATTGTGGGGTGGTTATAATTTAACTAGAAAAATATGTGACTAGTAGATGACATCTCGTAAATTGAAAACTTGTCATATCTTTATTACTAAAAGATCTTATCTTGGCGAAGAGAAAACAAATCGTTCTCTCTCTCTCTCTTCCAACTCGGCGATCATCCTACCTGTGATTCCTAATATAACACCATTAAGTGTGTCCTAAATTATCTAATAAAAGAAAATCACACACCTCCATAAATAAAATAGTAAAGAGATCAACAGACTTATCTCAACTTCTTTGTGTGTGTGTGTGTTGGAGGGGGGGGGGGGGTAGGGCTCAAGTACCATCAGCTACATGGCACTGGCACCTAATTGCCATTCAGGAAGATGCAATTTACGGGGGACCCATGCCCTTCAATTATCCTATAAAACTTTAGCTCAATTTTCTTTAGGTAATCTATTGAAATGAGTGTTGTATGAAAATATGAAATAATACTAGATCAAACTTGTGTTTCCATTAAAGAAAATTCTATTTAAATGATGGGTAATCATTAGAGGAATTGAAAATGGAAAGTTTTCCCTTAAAGTATTTCTCATTCTCAATAAGAAATAATACTAGACCAACTTGGGAAATCACTCAAGATTGTTCTATTTTAAAGGAGTTGTACTCGTTTGATTCAAATTAATATACAAAAATAAGTTTCTCCCTAAAGTCTTTCTATTCTCCCCCACCATACCTATATTGTGCTCATGACAACAACCGTTCATCTACCATTTGTTATCCCAAGAGCTTCCCAAGGATGCTCGATCATGGGTCGACGACTTTGATTGTAGGAAATGACATGTAAATGTTGGAAATATGCCCTAGAGGCAATAATAAAATGTTCTTATATATATTTCCATGTTCGTAATTAATGTTTATATTTCTGTCCTATAATTGCAATGACCCTGACTATGAGATTCAGAAGAAAACTCAATTGCATGTGTGGAAATGTAAACACCAAGAGTTCCTGGTTTAGCCTCTAAGACCAGCTCATGTGCTAACTGATGATTACGTTTTCTTAATCATGGACATTGTTCTTGTAACAAGGATGTTAGTAGCAATGGGAAAATATTGTTAGCAGAACAATGATGTTGAACCAACCCCAGTATTGAATGATATACTTAGATATCACATCGTAACAACGTTATAAGTCATATCATGAAATGTTATCATATACGTAATTCCTTAGACCATGAGAGTATCAAGTTGCTTCACACAGGAAGATGTTCTTTGGTTCTTAGATGAATCTTCCCGTTACTGGGAAGTAGTAAAATAAGTTCTAGGTACATTGGATAGTGTGTCTATGAACTGTGATAGTTCAAGATTGGGATTTGCTCCTTCACGATGAAGAAGATATTCACTTCGGGCCCACTCGGTATGACGGTATCCATTATAGTCTGGCCAGACGCATTGTGATTCAGTCACGGGGATACCGGAATACGATAACGAGAAAAGGGACAAACGAGCAAAGAGGATAACGAGTGGCTTGTGTTCAAGAAGTTGTTACACATGGGTGCCAAACTTCTCTCCTCTAACTTTGTCATATATCGCGAAGCAAAGGGAATGGTACATGACTAAACATAATGGTTCACTCGAAGTTTCTTCGTGTATGTGCGGGAGTCAACATGGGTGTCCATGGCTCCGCTGTTGATTATTGGCTATTGACAAAAGGCTGTTGACCTATGTCCGGAAGATGTTCTGAGTCATGTCCGCATTATATTGGACCTATTGGGTCACAAACTTAACGAGTAGTAGTATGTTAGAATACTGGAATGGTAGACGGTTTATTGGAAGCAAAACGGAATAGTTCATACGGGCACCGGAAGTAGTTCAGGGTATTTATGGAATTGTTCATAAGGGCACCAGAAGAAGTTCTGGGTATTTAAAGATATGTCCGGATCACTCTGGAATAGTCCCAGGTGGTTCTGGAACATATGAGAATGGTACTGGGGAAGTCCTGGGTCAACCGGAATAGTTTCCGGTTAATCGGTGGACGTCCCAAAAACAACCGACGAACCGACGCAGGGCTTTGGGCAGGCTAGACCGTAACCCGGATCGTCCCGGAACCTATCCAGATAGTTCCGGAACGTCCGAAAACGGCCCCGGAAGGTCTTGGAAGTGTTCTAGAATGTTTCGGAATGTCCCGAAACCATCCCGGAAGGTCCCGAAATGGCCGAGAATGGTCCCGATGGGTCCTGGAAGGTCATGGAAGGTTCTGGAAGCTTCCGGAAGGTTCCACAAGGTTCCGGACAGTACCATATGTGCCCCACCACCCTTAGACTTGGGGGGCAAGGCTCTCCATAGGGGCTGGCCGAAATTTGGCCCTAGTCCTATTAGGACTAGGCTTTCCAAAGTGGGAAGGACTCCTCACAAGGAAGGAGTCCTAGGGGAAAGTTTTCCCACCAAGGGAGGAGTCCTCGAAGGACTCCACCCCCCTTATTTCGGCCAAGGGCCCTCCTGGACACCTATATAATGAGGGGAGGGTGTGTGTGTGTGTGGGGGGGGGGGGGGCGCAGCACACTTGATCCCCAAGGCCTATGCGCCACCCTCCCTCCCTCTAAACCCTGTTGCTCCACAATTAGACCCCAGTTTAGACGTTGTTCTAGATCGAAATCCGTTAGGGTTTTCTCCCTCTAGTTTTCTCGGTGGCGTTTTTCTCTGGACGGCGGAGCGCTGCTGGATTGCTGCTACGGGATGTGTGGATACCGGTAGAGGGATCATAACTTTGATCCTTCTTCGAGGAACTTCTTCTTCTTCCTCAGAGATCTGTTCGAGGGAATTGCTCGAGGGATTCGTTCGTGGGATAGATCGTGGGACGGATCGTGAGACGCATCACGAGATCTACTTCCACCCGCTTCATCAACTCTTCTTCCGCTGCAACCGTTGGTGAGCAATGGCCTAAACCTTGTATGCCATCTTTCTTGGATGATCTTGAGATCTTGATTCGTAGGCACGATTTTTTTTGTTTTCTACTATGTTTCCCAACAGTGGTATCATAGCGATCCTTGATTAGATGCATGTTTAGGTCTAGATCATATGTGTGATATGAGACATTGATTTTCTTGTTGCTTCCCTGTCATGTGATTTTTTTCTATGCTTGATGGCAAGTTGAGGTTTTGCTACAAGGATTGAGTTTTCCATCGATCCCTCTATGCTGCTTTCAGTATGCTGGTTTCCTTGATCATGGTCTACATCAAACTCCTTGGATCTCATCTTAATCTCGCAATAGAAGATTTAACATGGAGGGGCTTGTGGATTTTATGAACTCAAATCCACACGGGGGTCACGCGTTGAACGAAGTTTGGCTTGTGGCATTAGTTGCTGCATGCACCCCGAATGTTAAATTAGCAACAATGAAGTATCGTGTTTCGTTTGTATAGGGAACAAAGTTTGCATGTAACCTGCTAATCAACCACGATAAAAGTTGCAACAACACGTGTAGATGGCGATCTAACTCGTTTTTGCAGAGTATGCATGTGATGTGGTATAGCCTTCAAGATTTGCAATGTGTTTGTATGAGATGCTATATGTTATGTAATATTTATTCGCGACCTGTGTGTCGTGGTACGGTGATGTGCGGGGTGATGATAGTGATTTCTCGCCCTTCATTGGTAAACCCCAAGTGGAAGGTGTGATGTAGCACATAGGAAAATTTCCCTCAGTAAAGATACCAAGGTTTGTCTCCAGTAGGACTCCGGAGATGATAAGTAGGTGTCAGCGGCGCAACTGACGCGGACTTGCACACAGACACAAATAACTTTGTTCCCAACAAAGTTCAGAGAGGTTTTCAATCTCTCCGGTCTTGTTGTTCACAAAGGATCAAACACAAGGGATAATGATAACAACTGAAAGTAAAAGCAGAAAAGTAAATGAGCGTGGAAACAGTAATGAGGATATGGACCGGGATACGTGATGTTCACTAGTGATGTCTCTCTCCCAAAAGACGATAAAACTGCTATGCGAGGTGAACAAATTACAGAAGGGCAATTGACAGGATTATGAACGCACCGCAATGCTAACTATGCTACAAAAGAAAGGAAGAGGCTCAAAAGCATGGGCAGAACGCCAAAATAAGTAGACCGAAATCCAACTGCATCTACTACTAATCATCCACCTTGAGATATCTATCCAGAACATCTCGCTGGTATTAAGTTGCGAGCCCCACCCAAAGTGTAAACCCAAAGCAACATACAACTGCATTAAAAAGCACTTTGCGTAAAGTAAACAATCCTTGCAACCGCGGTTACAAGCACCGTTGTTTTCCCCCTTGTGGCAACATCACATCCCCTAGACTCATGTTTATGTCACTCAAGCGTGTCATCGGGGGGCATGAACCCACAATCGAGCATAATGTTCCCTCTTGGGGTTACTACCTACTACTTGGCCAAAGCAATAAACAGCAACGGAGAACATGCAAGAATTACTTAGGAACAAAAATATAAGAGATACGAACCAAATATATTACTCAATCACAATCTGAACATAATCTCATAATCCATCAGATCCCATCAAACTCAGCATAGCAACAACAGAAACATTACAGAAGTGCCTCGATCATGTAGGGCAGCTCACGAGGTCTAAACCATGAAGAACAAAGAGGGGAGGAGAACATCACATAGCTACTGATCATGGACCCATGGTCCAAAGGAAACTACTCACAAGACATCCCGGAAGCATCCATGGTGGATAGGAGACTCCCGGAGGTCGGCCCTCCCTCCGGCAGGGTGCCGGAAAGAGGTCTGCTGGTGCTCCCGATCTCGGAAGCGCGGCGGCGGCGGAACAGAGGCGAGATCGCGAAAAAGGGTTCTGTCTTCGAGGGTTTCTCGTCACGGAGAATATATAGGCGAAGGGGGGCAGCCAGGGGGGCACCAGGGGTCCAGGCGCCCCCCTGGCGCGGCCAGCCCCTGGGGCGCGCCACCTGGGCGCCTGGGACCCTGGTGGTGGCCCTCTGGCCCCACTCAGGTTCTTCCGGAAGGTTCCTCTGCGCTGATTTTTTATCTGATTTTCCCGAATTTTTGGAGCACTTTTTATATGGGGGAAAACTGAAATAGAAAAACAGCAGAAAACAGGAACTGGCACTGTGGTGCACTGAGTTAATAGGTTAGTCCAAATATGATCAAAAGTGTATGAAAGTGTATCTAGATCATATCAATATCACACAAAACATGCATGGAGCAAGCAGAAATTATAGATACGTTTTGGACGTATCATACGGCATGATGAGTGGAGTCATATGATTGTCACTTAAATATGGCCTGCGTGCCAGAACTATTTATTAGCTCGAGGAAAAGCAATAGATAGATGCAAGGTGATGATCTACGATGCGGAGGTGGACCCCGACGCACATGCCGGAAGCCTTGGTGATGTTCCCGGCGCCAAGGATAAAGTTGGTGGACACAGTGACTTCAACCACGACGACGTGAAGACAATGAAGACTTCACGAAGCAAAGGGCTATACTATATCACATAATTTTATGAACTTCCTGTGATGTTTATCCCTTTGATGCACCCTTGTTTGATGCGCGGTGGTTGTGTTTTATTAGGGTGATCTCTCGCAAAACAATATCAAGTTGATAGTGTTCTTCCAACTGTAGCACCGTCTATACTATGTTTCACACCGGAGCAGGTCATGTCACATGGGTGCACACGGTGTGATGCATAAAATGCGGGTGTGTTAAAAGAAGACACAACACATTACACTTGGTTGTCTTGACGGTTTGGATAAAAGTTTGCTACCGGAACACGCCCATCGAAAGATGAACAAGAATCACATGCGTTGTGATTGGCAAGTTGGCCTACCGGTCCAGTCTAAGTCATCAGTGATGTCACATCAATGGCGGACGATTGGGTTGGATCTTGAATCACTCCAGCATCAATTACGAGAGATATTGATCTGAGTGGGAGCGCACTTAATAATTAAATTGATTAATCACAAGTGCAACTTAATTATGAACAAAGTCTTAGTATTTGCATTATCGTTGTAGAATAATGGATCGCGTTACCACCTTCCCAATTGATTTTGATTAACTGTATTGTCTGGTAAAAACTTTAGGATTGGTACCGTATTGTGAGGACTATCCTCAATAGTGTCAAGAAGGAGCTTGTACTATCGCAAATTTTTGATGCTCTCCCGCTGATGCTATGGATGATGTGACTTATGTCCATAATCCAAAATGCTAGAATTCGACCACAGCTAAGTGCATTGTCTTCACCGCCATGAAACCCAAACTTCGAAACGTTTGGGATAGTTATGTTATATTCATGGAACTGAAAAATTGTTTTCAGTAGTAAGACAATTAATGTTGGATATAAGATATCTAGTACAATGTATGAATTTAAGCATTAGTGAAAATGTTCACTGTGCTTTAAACAAAACTGATAAGTGTGGGATCCAGAAGAACACCGATCATATGATGATGAGAATTAAGGGAAAGAAAGTCCAAAGGATGTTAGTAAGACTCACACGCCGGAAAGTCCATGGCATGCGCCACCCTTGATCATATGTGATCTTCTGTGATTAGGAGTGACATTGGAAATAGAACTATGATACGTATAAAGGCAAATCGAAAGAAGACTAGAATATCCAACTCAGAAATGAAAGTCATACGAAGTTATAGATGAATTCATTGCTGGTCAAAAGATGTAATTCTTGGGAATCATGATTAAGCGGTTAATCTCAATTCTTGTATATTGTGATTAAACTGTTGATCACTACAATATCACTTCAATTGCATATCGTTGCAAGTCGATGCAAGAAATACTATGGCCTTTATGACTAGCTAAACGATGAGTTTTGACACACACGAGAACATGGTAAAAGGTTTATTATACTGTGTGTTGACTCTATGATTATCTTCATAATTCATTTTAGAGTTGATTAAATTATTACTACACTTTAGCCTTGTTGCAAAACATCATTTTTGAATCATGTTTATTGCAAGAGAGTTGTTCAAAGCTATGAATAACATAAAGGCCATACTTCTATTGTGAATAAGTTGTATGTTATGAATCTTGATAATAATGCTAAACATCCATAACACTGACGCTAAACGTCGCAAGACTAACAGAAATACCACAAGTGTGTGGCACTGCAGTTTGTCACAAGTGACATAACATGCATGAAGAATTTCCATAAGTGATGGACTTTTGAGTCATATGATTATGAATCACTTGACGCTTGCATGCATTGTCTAAAAGAAATGTGACTAAAACACCATTGATAGGCCATGCATGAACGGGCAACTAAATTATTGCAAATCATACATGATGATGTGTGTAGTCCAATAAGTGTAGTTGTGTGGAGTGGATTTTCTATCTTCACTCATGAATTGAAGTAAATATGTGGATATCTGTTCAATGGATACATACATCTGAAATCTTTGAAACGTTCAAGGAAACTTAGAGTGAAATAGAAATTTATCGTAACAAGAAATAATGCTTCTGCAAATTAGATTGTAGAAAGTAATATTTGAGTTACAAGTTTAGCGAACATATGATGAGTTGTGAAGAAGTGTCATAACTTGTTCCTCCCGAAACACCACTATGAGTAAACTGTTCGAGAGACATAATCAAGCCATGTATGACACGGTAAGATTAAACATGACGTTTATCAATTTGCCATTATACTTATTAAGTTATGCGTTAGTGACTACAACTTTTACACTGAAAAGAGCACCATCAAATCTGTTAAAATGACATCATATTAGATATGATATGGGAATATTAAAACCATATTGTCTTTTTCTTAAAATTTGGGTATATGAGACATGTGTTTGACATGCTCAAAACACCAAATCAGATAAGTGCTACTTTGTTAAGGTTATTCCAAAAGGTTTGGTATTCCTCTATCACTACACCAAAGCAAAAATGTTTGTTGTTTAGAACGGTGTGTTTTGACGAAAATAGTTTCTTGCAAAAGAGTGAGTGGGAGGACAATGCAGCTTGTTAAAGATTGTTGAATCTTCAAATAAGTGCGCAGCTGAACCACACAAGTTAGACAAAACTCGTACAAACATTCATGATATGTAAAACGAGATATTGTTGTTCGACAATGATAAACCTGTGATATACAAAGAAGAGTTGATGGGCCCTGACTCCGGGATTTGGCTAAATGCCAAATAATCCGAGATAGTATCCATGGAAGTAAGTCAAGTTTTGAACTTGGTAGACCCTCCGAAAGACTAAAAGTCTGAAGAATATATATATGGATCTATAATTGATTCAGATGAAATTGTTTTATCCATAAAGCTCAACTCGTTGGAAAATTGTTTTCTAGCAAGTTCAAAGGTTGACTACGGCGAAATAGTTTCGATCGTAGAGATGCTTTAGTCAGTTCAGGTTATATTAGCAATTACTACATATCTCATTTATAGGATATGGTAGAATGAACGTCAAAACAAAGTTCCTACACGGAAATATAACAAAGGACGTATATGTGATACGACCGGAATGTTTTGTCGATTCAAAGGATGCTAAAATAGATGCAAGCCTTGAATATCCAGTGATGGACTGAAGCTAGCACAATGGAGTTGGAATTTTCGTTATGATGAAATTGCCAAAAGAGTTTGTTTTCATCGGGAATAAACGAAGATGCTTGAATGTTCAAGAAAGTAAGTGGGAGTTGAATGATATTTCTAAAACCTTATGTAGATGACATATTGTTGATTGGAAATGATATAAATTTCTTGACACGAATAAGGACTTCATTGGAAATAGTTTTCAGTTGAAGAACTTGGGCTAATATAGCATTAGTATTGAGCACAGTGATCTATTAAGATAGTATGTGCCTGATCATGCTAAAGCCAACACTACATATTGACATGATACTAAAGTAGTTTAGTATGAAACGCCAAGAAACATGTTCTTGTCGAAGTCGTGGTGAAAAGTTGTTTGCAGAAATCGGTGTTGATGAACACAGATAGGCAAAAACACGTGAATTGAATTCCACTCACCTGTGTGTTTGGATTAATCATGTACACCATAATATGTAAAACAACCAGATATGTCCAGTGCTCCAAAAGGTTGTGAGCAAGAGACGAAAGTGATAAAGTTGTTAACTATTGGACAAACAGTAAAAAATTAGCTTATGAAAGATATGATATGTTTCTCGAAAAATGGAGATAATGAAGAGCTCGTTGTAATGAGTTACACCAGCTGAATTTTTTGATGTAAATCAGTTACACCAATCAGTCTTCATACTTACTCCGACCGTTTTTCGATTTTAATTGGGATTATGTGTTTCACACGTAAGGGTGGCACAGTATGGAGGAACTGTGTTAAGTTAGATACTGTGGCGAATTCTATAACAGAGGCTAAATATATTGTTGCTCAAAGAAGTACAAAGGGAGGGTATTTTGAATCATCAGTTCATTTATGAACATGGTATGGTTTCCTAGATGCTTGAAGCTCATGAAACATTGATGAATGATTTCATGACTTATTCTAAAGGAACCAAGGTCCTGCCAAATGATTCAAACATATACAAAGCTAAAATTATAAAATTAGTGAATTTTATGACAGCGTGAAAATGAGAAGATATGCAAGATACAAACGGGCCTGAAACGTCAGATCTGATGATGAAGTCTATACCACAAATGAAGCATGTATTACACCGGTATGCCATAGGTGTAAAGTGCTCAAGGACTGATAATATTATTGACTCTACTGCAAGTGGGAGACTGTTGGAAATATGCCCTAGAGGCAATAATAAAATGTTATTATATATATTTCCATGTTCGTAATTAATGTTTATATTTCCGTGCTATAATTGCAATGACCATGACTATGAGATTCAGAAGAAAACTCAATTGCATGTGTGGAAATGTAAACACCAAGAGTTCCCGGTTTAGCCTCTAAGACCAGCTCATGTGCTAACTGATGATTACGTTTTCTTAACCATGGACATTGTTCTTGTAACAAGGATGTCAGTAGCAATGGGAACATATTGTTAGCAGAACAATGATGTTGAACCGACCCCAGTATTGAATGATATACTTAGATATCACATCGTAACATCGTTATAAGTCATATCATGAAATGTTATCATATACGTAATTCCTTAGACAATGAGAGTATCAAGTTGCTTCACACAGGAAGATGTTCTTTGGTTCTTAGATGAATCTTCCCGTTACTGGGAAGTAGTAAAATAAGTTCTGGGTACATTGGATAGTGTGTCTATGAACTGTGATAGTTCAAGATTGGGATTTTCTCCTTCACGATGAAGAAGATATTCACTTCGGGCCCACTCGGTATGACGGTATCCATTATAGTCTGGCCAGACGCATTGTGATTCAGTCACGGGGATACCGGAATACGATAACGAGAAAAGGGACAAACGAGCAAAGAGGATAACGAGTGGCTTGTGTTCAATAAGTTGTTACACATGGGTGCCAAACTTATCTCCTCTAACTTTGTCATATATCGCGAAGAAAAGGGAATGGTACATGACTAAATATAATGGTTCACTCGAAGTTTCTTCGTGTATGTGCGGGAGTCAACATGGGTGTCCATGGCTCCGCTGTTGATTATTGGCTATTGACAAAAGGCCGTTGACCTATGTCCGGAAGATGTTCTGAGTCATGTACGCATTATACCGAACCTATTGGGTCACACACTTAACGAGTAGTAGTCTGTTAGAATACTGGAATGGTAGAAGATTTAGTGGAAGCAAAACGAAATAGTTCATACGGGCACCGGAAGTAGTTCCGGGTATTTATGGAATTGTTCATAAGGGCACCAGAAGAAGTTTTGGGTATTTAAAGATATGTCCGGATCACTCTGGAATAGTCCCAGGTGGTTCTGGAACATATGAGAATGGTACTGGGGAAGTCCTGGGTCAACCGGAATAGTTTCCGGTTAATCGGTGGACGTCCCGAAAACGACCGACGAACCGACGCAGGGCTTCGGGCAGGCTAGACCGTAACCCGGATCGTCCCGGAACCTATCCAGATAGTTCTGGAACGTAATCCGAAGGTCTTGGATATTTTCCAGAAGGTCCCGGAATGTCCCGAAACCATCCCGGAAGGTCCCGGAATGGCCGAGAATGGTCCCGATGGGTCCTGGAAGGTCATGGATGGTTCTGGAAGGTTCCGGAAGGTTCCGGACAGTACCATATGCGCCCCACCACCCTTAGACTTGGGGGGCAAGGCTCCCCATAGGGGCTGGCCGAAATTTGGCCCTAGTCCTATTAGGACTAGGCTTTCCAAAGTGGGAAGGACTCCTCACAAGGAAGGAGTCCTAGGGGAAAGTTTTCCCACCAAGGGAGGAGTCCTGGAAGGACTCCACCCCCCTTATTTCGGCCAAGGGCCCTCCTGGACACCTATATAATGAGGGGAGGGGGTGGGGGGCGCAGCACACTTGATCCCCAAGGCCTATGCGCCACCCTTCCTCCCTCTAAACCCCGTTGCTCCACAATTAGACCCCGGTTTAGACGCTGTTCTAGATCGGAATCCGTTAGGGTTTTCTTCCTCTAGTTTTCTTGGTGGCGTTCTTCTCTGGACGGCGGAGCGCTGCTGGATTGCTTCTACGGGATGTGTGGATACCGGTAGTGGGATCATAACTTTGATCCTTCTTTAAGGAACTTCTTCTTCTTCTTCGTCAGATATCTGTTCGAGGGAATTGCTCGAGGGATTCGTTCGTGGGATAGATCGTGGGACGGATCGTGAGATGCATCACGAGATCTACTTCCACCCGCTTCATCAACTCTTCTTCCGCTGCAACCGTTGGTGAGCAATGGCCTAAACCTTGTATGCCATCTTTCTTGGATGATCTTGGGATCTTGATTCTTAGGCACAATTTTTTTTGTTTTCTACTACGTTTCCCAACAGTAAAAACATTCAATTTTCTACTTTCCTAATCTTGACTTTTGGTAATCATGTGAATTACAGATGCATATCTTGATATCGACGGAGTTTACCAGTATGTACTTACTGATGGAACTGGGTGCTTATTCAGGGTGAGAAGATGGCAGAATTTAGACTGGTGTCATACATCAACATAAATAATATTGTGATCACCTCACCATCTTCCTCAAAGCAGTTGACAAGATGGATCGTGCAGAATGGTTGTACATAAAACCATGTTATCGAGTTCGCATCACCTTAACGGGGCATGATCCCTATTCTTGGGTAGCTATCCTTTTCAAATTGAATTAGCCTGCATCATGGGCACAATATGAATAAATTGGAAACTTACACCAATTTTTAAATCGATACTAAGTTTGGTTGCTAGTACTTACGGAGCCCCTTTTAGCATCCTTTTTTTGTTGAGCGTAAGTGGAGCATCTAAGATAATATTGTACCTACACTCACAAATTGATATTTGAGTTCATCAATTTAGTTTGTTTTCAGTGCTAATATGATGTACTAGAAATTTCATCTTGATTTGTTAATCCTTAATTGTGTTTATGCATGTGTACCTTTCTTATTGTGAATATAGTTTTTAAGACAATCTTTCAATTATTAAGAAATTTGTCCATGGATAAAAATAAATGAAGAATTTATCTGCCACCTATTAATATGTAATATCCTTAATCTGAATCATAGTTGATTACTACGCCATATACCCATTTATAGAAATATTCTTTTATATTTGGTGGTGGTTGAATAACTTCACATTCGTCAAGAACTCAAATGACATGTCACTACAAGAAATATGCTAAGTTGTGACCTTCTTTCAGCGACCTTGGAAAAAATAGTCATAAATCTATGACCATGCTGTACAAAATGGTCGCAAGGTGATTTGGACGGTGTTAACCCTATATGATAACGACGATTCTGGCCAAATTGGTTGTAATTACCTAACACAAAATGGTCATAGATCATACAAGAGTGGGCGGCAGGCTTATTTCTAGTTTTTTTGCGGGTATGATCACACAAGGCAGCCCCACGTCCGCAGCCTTGCCTATGTGTCAATATTGGTGGGACCCATTGAAAGCCGGAGAGCACACACTGCTCGGTGGGACCCTAGCCCATGTTTCTATTGCAAAAAATGTCGCCGCGGGGATTCGAACACACGACCCGGGTATTCGTATAACAAACCGGTAGGCTAGAGAGGGGATCTTGTTCAGTCTCTCTCACTGGTTCTTTTATCTATCAAATACATAGTGGATGTTGTAAAACAGAGTGGCCCGACCGACTGGGACTTAGCAAAATTTTTGTCTCAGTGTCGACTGGGCGGTGGGGGCGGCGGCGACCGTCGGGGGCGGTGGTGGTGCGGCGGCGACCTGTAGGCGGTGGGGGCGGTTGGGGCGGCTGCGACCGTCGGGGCGGTGGTGGTGCGGCGGCGACCTGCAAGCGGTGTGGGCGGAGGCGACGACCTATGCTAGGACGGCTTCTCGCCCCCTTCGTTGGTTACCCGAGTGGAGGGTTGATATGTAGTGCAGCAGCAGTTTTCCCTCAGTGAAGATACCAAGGTTTGTCTCCAGCAGGACTCCAGAGATGATAAGTAGGTGTCAGCGGCGCAACTGACGCGGACCTGCACGCAGACACAGATAACTTTGTTCCCAACGAAGTTCAGAGAGGTTGTCAATCTCTCCGGTCTTGTTGTTTACAAAGGATAAAATGCAAGGGATAATAATAGCAAATTGAAAGTAAATGCAGAAAAGTAAATATAGTGTGGAAACAATGATAAGGGTATGGACCGGGATACGTGATGTTCGCTAGTGATGTCTCTCTCCCAAAAGACGATAAAATTGCTATGCGAGGTAAACAAATTACAGAAAGGCAATTGACAAGATTATGAACGCACCGCAATGCTAACTATGCTACAAAAGAAAGGAAGAGGTTCAAAAGCACATGCAGTACGCCAAGGTAAGTAGACCGAAATCCATCTGCATCTACTACTAATCATCCACCTTGAGATATCTATCCAAAACATCTCGCTGGTATTAAGTTGCGAGCCCCACCCAAAGTGTAAACCCAAAGCAACAGACAACTGCATTAAAAGAACTCTGCGTAAAGTAAACAATCCTTGTAACCGCGGTTACAAGCACCGTTGTTTTCCCCCTTGTGGCAACAACACATCCCCTAGACTCATGTTTCTGTCACTCAAGCGTCTCATCGGGGGCATGAACCCACAATCTAGCACAATGCTCCCTCTTGGAGTCACTACCTACTACTTAGCCAAAGCAATAAACAGCAACAGAGAACATGCAAGAATTACTTAGGAACAAAAATATAAGAGATAAAAACCAAATATATTACTCTATCACAATCTGAACATAATCTCATAATCCATCAGATCCTATCAAACTCAACATAGCAATAGCAGAAATATTACAAAGGTGCCTCGATCATGTTGGGCAGCTCACGAGGTCTAAACAATGAAGATCAAAGAGGGGAGGAGAACATCACATAGCTACTGATCACGGACCCATGGTCCAAGGAAAACTACTCACGGGACATCCGGGGAGCATCCATGGTGGAGAGGAGACTCTCGGAGGTCAATCCTCCCTCCGGCAGGGTGCCGGGAAGGGGTCTTCTGGTGCTCCCGATCTTCGGAAGCGCGGCGGCGGCGGAACAGAGGCGAGTTCGCGGAATAGGGTTCTGCTTCTGGGGTTTTCCCGTGACGGGGGATAAATAGGCAAAAGGGGGCAGCCAGAGGTGGGCCAGGGCCCCCAGGCGCCCCCCCTGGCGCGGCCAGGGGTGGGTCCGCGCCGGGTTGCCGCCTGGGCCCCCCTGTCTCCCCTCTGGCCCCTCCCGGGCTCTTCTCGAAGCTTCCGTCACGCTGATTTTTTATCTGAATTTTCCCGAATTTTTCTGGCACTTTTTATATGGGGGAAAACTGAAATAGAAAAACAGCAGAAAACAGGAACTGGCACTAGGGTGCACTGAGTTAATAGGTTAGTCCAAATATGATCAAAAGTGTATGAAAGTGTATCTAGATCATAGCAATATCACACAAAATATGCATGGAGCAAGCAGAAATTATAGATACGTTTTGGACGTATCAACATCCCCAAGCTTAATTCCCGCTCGTCCTCAAGTAGGTAAATGATAACAACATAATTTCTGTGGTGACATGCTAGCAACCATATAAGAACTTTGAAAAGTAAAGCAATCAAGGTTAGAGATTCAATTCAAGTCATAACAGGCAAGAGTCTATATTAGCATTGAAACAGGTAACAAAAGAACAAAAGGTGCAAGAGCTCTCGCTGTCCGTGACTCGAATGTCTCCAAATGGTGTTTGCGTGCAAGAAGGGGGATAGGGAATACGAGAAAAAAGTATTTTTGTGTTGAGAACTCAATCTACTAAAGTTTCACACTTGGTCTTCTTTGGAATCTTATCTTGACTCGTCCCCAGACCACTAGCCAGGTACAAGTCAATTTGATCCACTCCTTTTCGATATTTCGAGCACTCATGCAATGGATGAGCGTAAGCACGAGAGTTGACACTTAGGATGGCAAAGAGAGAAATATGGTGGAGGAGGAAGACAAAAAGGATGAGAAAGGCTCACATCAATGAGGACAATCATAGGCAAGAGATGCCGAATGATAGATATGATGTGAGGAGTAGGGATTGCCATGCAACGGATGCACATACGAGCTAAGAAGCTCTCCAATGGAACTAGTGGGGGTGCATCTAACTTGCTCGCTCATGAAGACCTAGAGCTCGTTTGAGGAGGCACATCCTTGGAATATGCAAGCCAAGTTCTATAGTGTGAAGGTCCCCACATAGCTATATGCATAATGATCATCTCTATGGAGTACAAAGTTATAAAGCAAGTACTAGTGTGGATCTCTCAAAAGGATAGTAGTGTTGCCCCTTTCTCTCTTTTTATTTCTTTTTCTATTTTTTCTAAATTGTTTTGTATTTTTTTGGTGGCCTCAATGGCTCTTTCTATTTAACTCTCATTTGTCCTCTTTGGGATCTTTTCATGTGTCCACTTTGGGATCTTTTCCTCACTTAAGGGCAACACTCTAATTTACAAGAAGGTAAAGGAGATCTTTCACACTTTACAAGGTACTCAAAATCATAAAGAAGATGTAACTATCATGATGTATGCAAGGTATGTCGCTGCCAGTGTAGCAGGAACATGTATGACATGAAGATCAAGTCATGAAGAGACGGAAGTTGCATGGCAATGTAACTCGGAAAGGCTATGGAAATGCCTTGATAGGTAGGTATGGTGGCTGTTTTGAGGAAGGATAAAGGGAGGCTTATGATGACAGAGCGTATCATGCCAAGGGTTTGGATGTACCGGCGAAGGTGGACACCTACTCTCGGAGTGAGAAGAAGGCAATGCACGGTACGGGAAAGGCTAGCAAAATATGGGAAGGTGGAAGTGTCAACTCTCAATATTTACATTAGTCCGAAGAAATCATGCACTTATTATCGGTAACTCTCAATCTAATAAGGAGGTTCACAAAGAGAAAAGTAACCCAAGGAGGAGTGTATGGGGGTTTGGTTATCCTTGCGCATCCTCGACTCATGGTACGTGACTGTACTCTAATATTCGACTCCTCAGAAGAGTAGTGATCCATCTAGTAGCTAGAGTTCTCAACTAGTTTTGTAGGTTTTGAAAATAAACACGGATTTCCCAAAATACGACACCTATCACTAATAGGCAAGAGCTCTTGACACCAAAAGTTCAAACATTACTCACATCAATACCTCAAAACTATTGCAAGCTACTACTAAAATTAAATAGCAACCTCAATTACCTACTTTCAAGACAAGACACAACTCAGTGCAACAACCAACTCTCTTTAACAAGATAAACATGAAAACTAAAAAGAGTTCCAGCAACAGACCAAACAAAAGCCAAGGCTCTTGCTAAAGACAAACTAAGACTAAAACTAAACATGGCAGTAGCTATGAAAAGATAAAGAACACACAACAGCAAGAAGATAGGCAGGAAAAATCCTATGATGTGTTCTAGATTTTGAAAGTGGAGCGTGTTTCTCTCCCACACAAAGTAAGAGAGGACCTAACTGGTTATGAACAGCAAGCAAAGCTAAAGAAACTAAAAATAAAACCTAAGAGCGAGACGCTCCAAGCATAGCACATAACGCATGAAGTGATAAAAATATAGTGAGACGAAGGACGAACTGATGATTGTTGATGGAGAAGGGGATGCACGGGGGCATCCCCAAGCTTAGACGCTTGAGTCTCCTTGATATTTATTGGGGATGCATGGGGGCGTCCCCAAGCTTGAGCGCTTGACACTCCTGGATCTTCTTTCATCATCTTCCATCGCACACTTGAAAACTCCCTTCATACACAACTCATCATAAAATGATTAGAGAGGTTAGTACCCTTAATAAATAATTTTTTTCTCCACTGGAAATAAAGATAATCTTGAAGAGGTACTGTTTCTCAAGAGTGCCAAAAAGTTTTTGCAAAGAAAAAGCAAGCTTAAGGTTTGCAAAAGTAAGGAGAGACAAAACGTGGCAGAATCTGTGAAAAACAGAACAACAGATAGTAAAGAATTTTTTAGGGGCACTTCTGCAACTCAAATCAAAAAACTCAGAACATACGGAAGTTTCGTAATTGTATAGAGCATGCTGTGTAAAAATTTCAGCTCAAAAAGATGAACTGGGATTTTTCTGGAATTTTTATGGTCACGAGGACAGAATCTGTTTTCTGGACAGCATGTCACAACTTTTACTTCCCTTGCCGTAAGAGGCTATAACTTGGCACAAAGCTGAAAAATAAAGATACAATGATGTTGCTACAGAAGTAACAATCATCAAGACAAATCAAAAGCAAAAATAAAAGCCTAAATTCGTTGCGGGCTACCTCCCGAAAGCGCTTCTTTAAAGCCATTAGCTAGGCATAATGCAAAAGATCAAGTTGTAGCAATCGAATCATTATCAAGATCATCAAAAAGCTCTTCAATTGTAGAACTAGTCTTTAGAGGTCTTTCAAATAAAGGCCTAATTAAGATACTTTTAGGGAGAAAACCAAAAGGAGGAAACTCAATGGAAGATTCATTTATAAAATTATCAAAGAGAGGTATTTCTTCCAAAGTTTTCACGGTTTCAACTTCTTTGGCAATAAGTGGTTTATTTTTGGGTTGGGGAACCTTAGGGACATAATTGAACTTAGGTTCCCTTCTTGCCGAAGTCTCTACCTTTTTTGGTTTGATTGAGGAGAAAGTAGTTCCTAGAGTATTAATGATTTCCTCAATCTTATCTATCCTAGAAGGATCCGTATCACGGGATTTGATGTCCTCCAAGGTTTTAATAATTTTAAGCATGGAGCTATCAAGCCTATTCAAATTCCCTTGAATCTTGTGATCCAACTCATTCATCCTAGTTATACTTGGTATTTCTGACTCTATCTTTTCAAGTTTCTTCATAATATGAGATAGAGTTATATCTTCTTGTACGCTAGCAATAGGGAGATTTCCAACAAGATTTTCAATTACATTAAGAGACTCCCAAGTCGGGGCTTCTAGAAAATTCCCATTTATACCAGTATCTAATATGAACCTATTCCAAGGAGTAATCCCGACATAAAAATTTCTAAGCAGGATAGTAGTGGATTGCTTCTTGGTGGCTTTTCTATGAGAATCATTAATTCTATACCAAGCATCTTTTAAACTTTCTCCACCTTTTTGTTTAAAGGTGAGAACCTCTGTCTCAACAAAGGTAGAAGGACCAGACATAATCACAACTAGAAAGATAATATATTTTTTTGTAAATTTTGATAAAAGACACAAAGATAAAAACTGAAAGATAAACTAACAAGACTAAAAAACAAAGGTAAAGGATAGTGTGCAACTCCCTATCTTAGCACTTGGAATCCCCGGCAACGGCGCCATAAAACTTCTTGCTAGGACGGCTTCTCGCCCCCTTCATTGGTTACCCCGAGTGGAGGGTTGAGATGTAGTGCAGCAGCAGTTTTCCCTCGGTGAAGATACCAAGGTTTGTCTCCAGCAGGACTCCAGAGATGATAAGTAGGTGTCAGCGACGCAACTGACGCGGACCTGCACACAGACACAGATAATTTTGTTCCCAACGAAGTTCAGAGAGGTTGTCAATCTCTCCGGTCTTGTTGTTTACAAAGGATAAATTGCAAGGGATAATAATAGCAACTTGAAAGTAAATGCAGAAAAGTAAATATAGTGTGGAAAGAATGATAAGGGTATGGACCGGGATACGTGATGTTCGCTAGTGATGTCTCTCTCCCAAAAGACGATAAAATTGCTATGCGAGGTAAACAAATTACAAAAAGGCAATTGACAGGATTATGAACGCACCGCAATGCTAACTATGCTACAAAAGAAAGGAAGAGGTTCAAAAGCATAGGCAGTACGCCAAGGTAAGTAGACTGAAGTCCATCTGCATCTACTACTAATCATCCACCTTGAGATATCTATCCAGAACATCTCGCTGGTATTAAGCTGCAAGCCCCACCCAAAGTGTAAACCCAAAGCAACAGACAACTGCATTAAAAGAACTCTACGTAAAGTAAACAATCCTTGTAACCGCGGTTACAAGCACCTTTGTTTTCCCCCTTGTGGCAACAACACATCCCCTAGACTCATGTTTCTGTCACTCAAGCGTGTCATCGGGGGGCATGAACCCACAATCTAGCACAACGCTCCCTCTTGGAGTCACTACCTACTACTTGGCCAAAGCAATAAACAGCAACATAGAACATGCAAGAATTACTTAGGAACAAAAATATAAGAGATAAAAACCAAATATATTACTCTATCACAATCTGAACATAATCTCATAATCCATCAGATCCTATCAAACTCAACATAGCAATAGCAGAAATATTACAAAGGTGCCTCGATCATGTTGGGCAGCTCACGAGGTCTAAACAATGAAGATCAAAGAGGGGAGGAGAACACCACATAGCTACTGATCACGGACCCATGGTCCAAGGAAAACTACTCACGGGACTTCCGGGTAGCATCCATGGTGGAGAGGAGACTCCCGGAGGTCAATCCTCCCTCCGGCAGGGTGCCGGGAAGAGGTCTTCTGGTGCTCCCGATCTTCGGAAGCGCGGCGGCGGAGGAACAGAGGCGAGTTCGCGGAATAGGGTTCTGCTTCTGGGGTTTTCCCGTGACGGGGGATAAATAGGCGAAAGGGGGCAGCCAGAGGTGGGCCAGGGGCCCCAGGCGCCCCCCTGGCGCGGCCAGGGGTGGGGCCGCGCCGCGTGGCCGCCTGGGCCCCCCTGGCTCCCCTCTGGCCCCTCCCGGGCTCTTATCGAAGCTTCCGTTACGCTGATTTTTTATCTGAATTTTCCCGAATTTTTCTGGCACTTTTTATATGGGGGGAAACTGAAATAGAAAAACAACAGAAAACAGGAACTGGCACTGGGGTGCACTGAGTTAATAGGTTAGTCCAAATATGATCAAAAGTGTATGAAAGTGTATCTAGATGATAGCAATATCACACAAAACATGCATGGAGGAAGCAGAAATTATAGATACGTTTTGGACGTATCAACTTGTAGGCGGTGGATCTCGCCCGACGCCCCGACCGAGCAAGGGGACCGCGGCGGTGGTGGTGTCGACGCCGCGGTCGAGCAAGGGGACCTGCAGGCGGTGGATCTCGCCCGACGCCCCGGCCGAACAAGGGGACCTCGCCGCTCGCCGCGTCTGAGCATCCCGGCCGAGCAAGTGGACCGCGCCTCGCCGTTCTCCTCGACGAAGACCGCGCCTCGCCGCGGGTTGTGATGGTATGCACCTCTCTCCTCTCTCTCCTATGCTCAATGTGATGGTATGCACATCTGTCCTCTCTCTCCTCTGCTCAATGTGATGGTCTGCAGCCTGCACCCCTCTTGGATGATTTATGAATTGTTAGGATACAGTGCTAATTGTTAGGTTTTCTGTGCTAATTATTAGGATTTTAGTCAGAGTAAATTGTTATGATTTGAGTCAGTGCAATTTTAACAGATTGAAGCATTTATACTTGTTTGTCATAATTTATGAACTGGGAGCTGATTCTGATTTGGTTTGATTTTTGTAGCTACTTTTGGTATTCTATGGTTTGGTTTGATTTTATGTTGATGCACTTATATTGATTTCTAAGTTGCAACAATTTGTTATCTTTCATAGATGGACATAAGCTGGCTTAGAAAAGGAGTGAGAAGGCTTTCCAGTGAACATATTAAGGGAGTGGATGATTTCATGCAATTTGTTCGCACAAGTTTTGCCAATGATGCTGTAATTCTTTGCCCATGCTGCCAATGCCTCAACCGTAAAAAACTAGCTCAGGGAAGAGTGGAAGATCATTTGCTTCTTAATGGGATGGCCTCAACATATGATAGGTGGATATATCATGGAGAATCAATAGATAGAGAACCTCAACATGTTGAAGCCGATGCACAGGAACCTCATATGACAGGTGGTGGTGATGCTGGCACATATAATTTTATGGAAAATGTTTTGCGAGAGAATTCTGCTGGTTTGGATAAAGAGGATGGGTATGAAGATGATATGATTCCTGACCTATTGAAGGATCTGTTTGATTCTGAAGACGTTGTCGATGGATATAAGTCAATGTTTGCTGAGGTGTTAGAGGAGGCAAAGCGCGCAACTCATGAAGGTGGTAAATTTTCTAGATTTACCTTCACCGTGAAGTTACTCCACATCAAGTCTTTCTACCGGATTAACAATGTTTCATTCAACGCAATACTCCACCTTTTGAGCTTGCAATTCCCTGACAGTTGTGTTCCCAAGTCTTACAATGAATCATTGAGCATAATCCGCAAGTTGGGGCTAGGTTATGTTTCAATACATGTGTGCCCAAATAACTGTGTCTTGTTTCGGAGGGAGTTTGCCAAGCATGACAACTGCCCAAAATGCAAGGCCTCTAGGTGGAAAGATGCTGGTGGGAAAAAGTTGATACCGGTGAAGGTATTGAGGCACTTTCCGTTGATACCAAGGCTGCAGCGGATGTTTATCTCGAAGAAATCATCAGAGGAGGTACAATGGCACAAGCTCAAGAGGAAACCTGTGGTCAATGAGCTGAGCCATCCAGCAGACGGAAAGGCGTGGGAAAAATTTGACAGTAATTTTTTTTTGCCACAGATCCAAGGAACTTAAAACTCGGCATTGCCACAGATGGCTTTAACCCATTTGGCAACATGAGAACATCATATAGCATGTGGCCCGTTTTTGTGGTGCCGTACAACCTGCCACCATGGGCATGCATGGATCAGCCTAACTTTATTATGACGTTGCTTATCCCGGGTCCAAAGTCTCCAGGAAAGGATTTCGATGTATTTATGGAGCCCCTCGTAGAAGAACTGATCCAACTCTGGAATGGTGTACGTACGTACGATGCCTTGACTCCCAAGGACAAGTTTAATCTACATGCTGCAATTATATGGTGTATCCATGATTTTCCGGCACTACACACTTTGTCGGGGAGGACCACAGCGGGTTATCAGTCTTGCGTGCATTGTGACAAAGACCCTTGCTCAAAGAGGATAAGAAACAAGATCTGCTTTACTGGGCACCGCCGTTTTCTTCCCCTGAATCATAGTTGGCGAAGAAGCAAAGACTTTAATGGTGAGACTGAAACCCGTGAAAAGCCAGCGAAATTCACTAAAGAAGAGCTGCAGCAGCAGCTTGAAAAGGTCAAAGATGTGAGATCGGGAAAGCTTGAAAAGAAAAGAAAGCGTGAGGAAGGTCAATGTTGGGACCGAAGGTCTTGTTTGTGGGACCTACCATACTGGGCTGATTTGAAATTGAGGAATAATCTTGATGTAATGCACATCGAGAAAAACATATGCGATAATCTGCTTGGGACATTTCTGAACATTGATGGGAAGACAAAGGACACGGTCAACTCTAGGCTTGATTTGGAAGACATGGGCATAAGAAGAGATTTGCATCTACAGCGTCATGAAGATGAAGATTCATTTGAAATGCCGTCAGCATGGTATACAATGAGTAAAGACAAAAAGCGTAGATTCGGTCAATACATAAGAGAAGTGAGATTTCCAGATGGTTACGCCTCTAACCTTGCAAAGTGTATTTCTCCTGATGGATGCAAGCTTCAAGGACTCAAAACCCATGACTGTCACATCCTCCTCCAAAGGATTTTACCAGCGGGCCTTCGAGGAATCATGCATAAGGATATATATGAAGCTGTTGCTGAGCTTGGAAACTTCTTTAGAGAATTATGCTGCAAAACACTCAAGTTAACTGTTCTACAAAGACTTGAAAAATAAATACCACTCATTCTTTGCAAGCTTGAGAAAAAAATTCCTCCATCTTTCTTCACCGTAATGGTCAATTTGGCCGTGCATTTACCAAAAGAAGCAATGGTTAGAGGCCCTGTGCAATATGGTTGGATGTACCCAATTGAAAGAAGGCTGCTTACTTGTAAGCGTTATGTGCGAAACACGGCGAGACCTGAAGGTTCGATTGCCGAAGCATATGTTGTTGATGAGTGCTTGACTTTTTGCTCAAGATACTTTGGCGATGTGGAAACTAGATGGAATCATCTGGGCAGAAATAAACAGTTGGATGATTCGCAAAGTGGTGATGTCTCTGTTTTCAAGCATGGTGTGAACTTTCTTGGAGGGTCTGACTACTTGGAGGCTGGTGATGACTATGACAAGATGTTTTGGTTTGTGCTCAACAATTGTGTTGAGGTTCAACCATATATCGAGTATGTTATATCTTGTGCACTAACTGTTTATTTATTCTTTGGTTGGAAGGAACCCATCATTTAGCACCAGCCTAATGCTTTAATTCACTATTTTTGTTGGCATTGCAGGATATACAGGGAAGAGTTGAATCAGGAAGAAAGCTGCATACATTTTGATAAAAGGCTTGCCAAGGGTCCAATCACCTCAAGATCAACCATGACAAGGATGACAAGGTCAAAGAAAAAGCAGCTGCCTATTGGTAGGTGTCATGCTCATTGTGCTTATACTCTCAGTATCATGTATAGATGATTGTTAAGGTGCTAAGTGAAATGTATTATTGTAATCTGAATAAGTTGGTTTAATTTTGCTTGTGCTTTTAGTCCACCTTACCTGAATAACTAGGATTAAATGAAAATACAACCTGAATAACTAGGATTAAATGAAAGTACAACCAGAATAAATTGGATTAAATGAAAATACAACCTGAATAACTAGGATTAAATGAAAATAAGACCTGATAGAATAGCTTGGCTGCCTTGGCTATTTGTCCATAAATTTCAACAATCCACCTGATAATTATATTTTTTTATTCATGTAAAGAAGCACCTCTCTACGAGTATGAGAAGGTTAAGGCTAAAAATATCATGAGGAACAATCGCATGTTCCAGTCCCTTGGCATCAATGCAATAGCATCAATGGTTAGGAAAACAACTGGTTTTCAAGAAGATAGTGCGATTACCAATGATGACCCAGCGTACAATCCTAGAGATGATGAAGTTAATAATGAAGGGGAAATTAATGACAGTGTAGTGGAGAAGACTGTTAAGGTGCAATATCTGTCTTGCTTGGAGGGGTGGGATTACTTCTATGCTTTGTATTTACTTATGCTTTTTGTTTACTTGTGATCTAATGTTGTTTTCCTTGCTGTTCATATGAGGCACTGAAGAAATCTAGGCGTAAGAAACCTGCTGTTAAGAAGACAACAAAGAGGAATAGGATATCAACAACATCTCCTCCAATGGCTCCGGGAAGGGTGATGGCCATATCTCCAGGAGCGTCAAAGAGAATCTTGGAACTTGATGAACCTGCCACTACTAGAATCACAAGACAGAAAGCAAAGGCGAATGATGAGATGCACCATCCTGAAAGTCCGCTGCACATGGATGATGTGTTTCCATCTACGGAAGGAGGAGGTAGCAATCTCCGCACGAACCACATCCCTGTCGAACCTGCTGGGGACAGGGACACGACTGCTGTCAACAACGAAGAACATCAACTCATGCTTCAAACAGGCAAGTTCATCTTTGTAATGCTCTCTTTTACTAATGCATTTTGTAAATGTAAGCAATGCATGTATGCTTACCTGTTTGGATTCAATTTCATTACTGCATTTTCAGATTTTCCTTCTTATTTATGAGGTCAAATTCATTTTTAGATGAAACTACCCTGATCAGCAATGAATTGAGAAAGGGTGCAGGGCTGGAGAGGATAATCAAGGCGATGGGTGCCAAGGTCCCAATTGTAAGGCCCCTGATGCGGTACTAACTCTAACTAGTCGCTTACGCGTCCGGTCGGAGTTAGAAGCGCGTCAAACGCCACCGGCGCACGACACTCGCACTCGGGTCGCTGCCGGATTCTCGACAACAGGTATAAAAACACAACTCTACAAGAAAGGAAATACATATATAGATATAGAGCAGGGCATGCAACGCCACTGTCTAGAAAATAACATTCTCATGAGTACATCTCATCAGTACATCAAGCGGAAGCAAAACATGGACCGGGTACGGTCAAGATCCAAGTTGCCCTAGAGAGGGCTACACATAAATCCACCCACGGGAACGTCTGAGCCCAACTAAGGATCCTACTGGTCGGAGTAGTCGTACTCGTCGTCATCTTCCGGGGGCACCTCCATGAAGTATCGTGCAGTGCTGGGGTCGAGGTAGTAGTCCACTGCAGCGGCCGATCAGGCAAAGCGGTAAAGGCGGAAAAGCAAACGGGGTGAGAACATATCATTACGGAATAACTAACGCTACAGGTAAGGTAAAGATATAGACAGTTTGCAGCCGTACTAGCATATATGGTGGCTACACGTTCTATCGGAATAAAGATGAGATCCAAGAAATTACGTCGACAACGTGTCGTAAGTCAGCTCTCCACCTACTTACGCAAACATAACACATCCTCGTTTCCCTCTCGGTCCCCCTGGACGAAGAAAGACAACCAAGGTACGCACACGGTTTGTCAAGTTTTATAGCACGAATTTCATTGAGGTTGTTCTATGAACAAGGAGTAGGTCTCAAGTAGTCCATAACCGCAGACACGGCTTTTCGAAAAGATTTACCCTGCAGGGGTGTACCAACTGTCCATTATAGACGTCGCATGTACGCCCGGTTTCCACTTGGCTAGGTAAGCGCCTGAAACTCCGGAACGTCAGAGTCCCTCTAACTAACAACACACATATCTGGGTGGCCCCCGGTGAGTCGACACCCAACTCAAAAGCTGGCCACGCTCTCGAATCGGACTCTACCGTATGACTCCAGGTTTGGATTACCGGTTAGTTCTCTTATGAGACCGGGTCCTCAGCCGGTCTATTTGGGCCAGCCAAGAAACTATGTCCTCCTGGCCCTGGTTTGGTTTGGAAACAACTGGGGATCCAACCAGCACACACACATTGCAAATGTAAATCAGCTCGGGCCACCACTAGAATGTACGAAGTTAGGTAGGTAAGACAAGGGGCCCCATAAAACCCCACACACGATTAGGCACGCTCGTCAAGAAACACAATACCCGGAGCTCGGGTCCTAGGTGAGTCAAATGGAACAAAGCACCAGACGGGAATAGTCCAGCCTTCCACCATTCGTCGAGTATAATTAACTTCATTTAACAATAATAAATATCAACCAACTTCTTTTATAGCATGATATCCCAACCATAAATGTATAGGGTAAGCAACAAGTTTTCTATCCATACTAAGCAATGGCTGAGCAGCGGTAACTTAGCAGAACAATGGTTTGCTGGGATGTGGGGATCATGGCTGTATGGGTTTTAAACATGGCATATAACGTAGATAGGATCAAGCAATAACGTTCTAGATCTACAGCTAGGCATGAGCAGAAAGTTATAAAGTAATGACACAGATCTCCCCCTTGCCTGGTAAGGTAGTCGAAGCAACACTCACGGTACCTTCGGGTTCGGTGTCGGACAGCTCCACGTAAGTCTCCTCGGCGGTCTCAGGTGCTAACGTAAGGTACCGGCAGGAAAAGGCACACAAGTAAGCAACTGAAGCAACTCAAACAAGGATGGCATGTTCAAGTTTTATTTACATGATATGACCCTGTCTAGTCAAGTTTAAATGGAGGTGATGACGACAAGTCATCACTTCCATATGCAATTTATTTACATTGTAATGGCTTTGGTCTGAGCCTTAACTTAGGTGTAAATAGCATGATAGCATGACATGAACAACAAGGCATTACAGGAATTTAAATAACATGAAGGTAAAAACAATGATTCCGGAGACGGAGTAGTGTCGGTGAAATTGACACTTAGGAAGGTGCAACAACTGTTGAAGGTCAGCCACATAGCATATGACAATATGTTAAGGCTGATTTGAAGAAAAAGATGGCATGGAACTGCCTTGACAAGATCAGAGGAACAACATTTCAGATGCACTGAAGCTGAGATGTTGTAGACAGACAGACCTGAAGCTTCTGGACCAGGTGATCACACCTTGTCTCAAAAGTTGCTCAACACAACAAGAAAACATCATGACTGAACTCCTTGCAGAAAAACACCCCAAAGACATATATGATATGCCTCCATTTGAATTTGCAAAGGCAGTTGCAATTTCAACTGAAGTTCAGGGGGCTGAGTGCAAAATTGCACCTCATGAATTTTGAAAAAGGTTCAGTTGATGAAAACATTATCACCATGCAACTCCTTGTGCAAAACTACCCAAAAATCATATATGACATGGGTAATGTTATACTTGAACCAATTACCAGAATAAAGGAAGCAAAAGGGGTTATTTGCAAAATGACACAACTCCAATTTTTGAAGGGGTCAGATGCAAAAATGACTAGCACCACTGTGTTCAGTAGCTAAATTTACCCCAAAACATATATGGGATGTCACTGTTTGAACAGATGGGGTGAGTTCAAGTTTGAATTTGAATTCAAACTTGAGCTAAAATAAAAACAGAAAAGAAAAGAATAACTAAAAAAAGAGAAGGGAGTCCAGCCCACTTGGGCTGGCTTCAACCAGCAGCCCACTGCTGCTGCTCCCGGCTGCGCTAAGCAATTGGGCCGAGCCCAGTAGGTGCCACGGCCAGCTCCAAACGAGCAAAAAAAGAATGGGTTAATCGAACCCAGGGGGATTCGAACCCCGCACCGCGCGCTGCAGCACCAAGTGCTCTACCACTCGGCCATCGAACGAGTTGTGACAGGGTACCACGCGCACTGAACAAGATCTAGCTACGGCTGTTATGACTGAAACGAAAACAAACTGAACTCGTGTACAGACGACTGTCGACGGGCAGAAAGGTGAGATCTTGCTCCCGCCGGAGCTGATTCCAGGGCTCCAACACAAGGGAGCAGCTCGGCATCAACTCGTGTTGCTATGGTGATCTGCATCTCGCGAAAAAGCAGGCCGGCGTGGTCTGAAGCAAGAAAAGAAGTGGCTTTCCACTGACAGACGAAGGTTCAGGCGGCTGCTCCCTCGCGCGATGAATTCCGGCGTCGATGCCATCTTCTGCAGGGTACCACGGCTCCACTGCTCGCTGCTGGTCGGAGTTGGATGTGCCGCGAACCCATTTTACTGCTAAGACGAGCTCGCCGCGCTATGAATTGAAGCTACGCCTCGACGGAAAACCACGGCGGAACCGGGGTCTGAAGAAACAGGGGAGGGAGAACAACGGTGCTCACAGCGGGGACACTGGTTCGAACGGCTCGGGGAAGGTCGCCGGAGGCTCGTTGTCGACGTCGTGGACGACGACGGCTCGTGCTGCGCGGAGCTCAGGCCATGGACTTCCTGTCCATGGCGGAATCGGACAGGAAGCAGAGGAGAGGAACGGGAGAGGCGGCGGCGCCCGAGGGGGAAGAAGAACTAGGGTTTGGAGGAGGAGGCGCTGGCGCATATAAAGGAGAGGGGGGGAGGCGACGTGGACGCAGGAGGTCCCCTCCTCAACGGCGCCATGTGCGTTCAGGGGAAAAGCGAAGAGAGGAGGGGGATGACAGGCGGGCCATGGCTGGCAGTGAGAGAGAGGGGCGAAGGGAAAAAGAAAAAGGAACGGGTGCGCTCGGGTGGGCTGAGTCCAGGCGGCCCAGTTGGGCTGGAGGGGAGAAGGAATGGAAAAACAGCCCTTTTCCAAAAGAAAAAGAGCAGCAGAGAGGAAAAAAAAAGGAAAAAGAGGGGAATAGGGGTCAGAAAAATATTCCAAATATTTTTATAAATCCCCTAAAAAGATGTTTGATCATCCAAAGTTGGTTTGATCATTTTTGCATGTAGTGAGAAATTTCCACAAGCAAAACAGTACCTTTTTCTATTTAAAATTAAATAGAAAAGGACTTTGGAGAGTTTTTGAGAGAAAAATAAAAGGTTCAAAATTCCATGAGTTTGAAATTCTTAATCCTTGCATTTTTCTAGATTTTTTTCAAAATTGGCTTGAGCTATTTTGGCAACAACAAAAATGTGGCCCTGTTTTTGAATTCAAAACACTTTGAACTAGGGCTACTGTTTTTGTTGGTGGCAAAAATGCCTTGAGGGTTTTAAAACCCTTGCCATATGAAATGAAATGGCTAGGTCAAGTTTGGGGTCAAGTGAAGTGAGCATGTGGCAAGGAAAATTCCATGACTGCCCTTCTTGAACCACTTTGGATGCAAAAGAAACCAACCCAACATGACTCCAATCTCAAAGCCAATTTAAATCACCACATGAAATGATATAAACCTCCACCATGCCAAGTTACAAGTCTAACAGAGAAAGTAAAATACATGGTGTTTGCAACTTATTACATGTGGGCTGTTACACCAATCCAAATCGCCGAACGTATGAAGCATCCAGAGAAGCCTTTGCAGGCTTCAAAGCTTGCTTCAGAGTGTGGTCTCATTGCGAGAAACCATATGCCACTTCTTCCACACTTCAAGGAATACAAAAAGAATGCCAAACTAGTGGAGGACTACATTGGAAAAGTTGTTGTAAGCTATCTTTCTTAGCTGCAAATGCTTTCTTTTTTCCTGTTACACTTTCATATGATCACTAATCCTGTCCTTTCCTTGTTCGCTGTCTTGGTAGGCTAATTTTGAGATGGACACTAAGTCGATAACCACTAAGAGCGCGTGCACTGATATGCTGCAAAAGTATCAAAGAACAGACGCCACCAGATAAAAAAGAATTTTTTTGACCCCATAGCAGCCAACAAGGTCAGCATAAGTCTCCGGTGCCAGATATGTCGGATGGTGAATGGCAAGCGCTGGTGAAGTTGTGGTCTACCCCAAGACACAAGGTTTGAATTTCCTACTGTTTGGCTAGTAGAGATAATTGCATATATCAGTATCAGTGTAGTTTGTAATTTCAGGAAGTGGAGTCCCAATTAACCCACCTAAGTTTTAGTGGATTTTTTGCTATCACCCACATCCAGTACCACTTGCAGCCTGACATTCAGTTTTTTGTAGGAAACCTGTGAGTCCAACAAGAGGAATCGTGAAAAAGTCGTGTTCCAACAGAAAACTGGTTCGAGGCACTATGTACCACACATTTATGCCACTATAAGTAACTTTTATCTCTAGAGCTTACTGTTTTATTCTCGTTGAATATCATTTTTGATACTTATTGAATAACAATTGGATTCTTGTTGTAAAAAACTCAGAAAGAAGAATGCAAGGGTGAAGAACTGTCGGCAATTGACCTGTTCAAGGCAACGCACAACAGCAAGAAGTTTGGGTTTTCGAAGATAGTTCAGAATGCTATAGTAAGTCACTCAATGATTTGATTTGCTGCTAAACCTATGAGTGTTCAATGATTTGCTGCTGCTTCTTTATGCTACATGCTTTCCTGCTACTAGTGCTTAAGATTGGTTTGGTTTGGTTTGTAGTTCTCAACAAAGATGATGTCAGAACTTGTGGTATATTTTTCCACTCGTAACACCATGGTTTTATATGAATGGAAAGAGTTAATGTTTTTGATAAAAAATGAATCTAGACCTGTGTTACTATCTAAACATCTTCTATCAATAATATCTAAGTGCAGATTCAAATAATTCTTCTCTTTGGGTTTGAGTAAAATATTATGCCAGTCTCTATACAATTGCTTCAAGTAATCCATTTTGTGTGCTGGTTTGGTGGCTCCCACAACAGTTTCATTCAGTCACCTTGTATTTCTCTAATGGCTCTCTTGGTAGTATTTCTGCAAATTGTGAATTGATCTATTCTTCTACTTTGCCAGCTTGAGATGGAAAGAAAGAAGGATTCACCGTTACCAGAAGGTCAAGTGACAAAGTCTGCTGTTGAGATTGTTGCTGAAGTTCTGAACAATAAAGTCAAGCAAAGCACATCCCTGACGAATGCTGGGCTTCAGTCGTCTAAGAACAATTCCAGCAAAGCAAGTGGTGTTGTGTCTGCTCATGTACGTGAACTTGAGGAGAAGCTGTTGGAAATATGCCCTAGAGGCAATAATAAAATGTTATTATATATATATTTCCACGTTCGTAATTAATGTTTATATTTCTGTGCTATAATTGCAATGACCCTGACTGTGAGATTCAGAAGAAAACTCATTTGCATGTGTGGAAATGTAAACACCAAGAGTTCCTGGTTTAGCCTCTAAGACCAGCTCATGTGCTAACTGATGATTACGTTTTCTTAATCATGGACATTGTTCTTGTAACAAGGATGTCAGTAGCAATGGGAACATATTGTTAGCAGAACAATGATGTTGAACCGACCCCAGTATTGAATGATATACTTAGAGATCACATCGTAACTATGTTATAAGTCATATCATGAAATGTTTTCATATACGTAATTCCTTAGACCATGAGAGTATCGAGTTGCTTCACACAGGAAGACATGCTTTGGTTCTTAGATGAATCCTCCCGTAAATGGGAAGTAGTAAAATAAGTTCTGGGTATGTCAGATGGTGTGGCTAGTGACTGTGATAGTTCAAGAATGGGATTTGCTCCTTCACGATGAAGAAGATATTCACTTCGGGCCCACTCGGTATGACGGTATCCATTATAGTCTGGCCAGAAGCATTGTGATTTAGTCACGGGGATACCGGAATACGATAACGAGAAAAGGGACAAACGAGCAAAGAGGATAACGAGTGGCTTGTGTTCAAAAGTTGTTACACATGGGTGCCAAACTTCTCTCCTCTAACTTTGTCATATATCGCGAAGCAAAGGGAATGGTACATGACTAAACATAATGGTTCACTCGAAGTTTCTTCGTGTATGTGCGGGAGTCAACATGGGTGTCCATGGATCCGCTGTTGATTATTGGCTATTGACAAAATGCTGTTGACCTATGTCCGGAAGATGTTCTGAGTCATGTCCGCATTATACCGAATCTATTGGGTCACACACTTAACGAGCAGTAGTCTGTTAGAATACTAGAATGGTAGAAGGTTTAGTGGAAGCAAAGCAGAATAGTTCATACGGGTACCGGAAGTAGTTCCGGGGATTTATGAAATAGTTCATAAGGGCACCAAAAGTAGTTTTGGGTATTTAAGGATATGTCCGGATCACTCTGGAGTAGTCCCAGGTGGTTCCGGAACATATGAAAATGGTAATGGGAAAGTTTACGATCAACCGGAATAGTTTCGGTGATCGGTGGACATCTTAAACAATATGTTGTGTTCACCGGACATATTAACCTAAACCCGGATTGTTCCGAAACTTATTTAGATGGCTCCGGAACATTCGTTAGAGGTCCCGGAAGGTACTGGAAGTGCTCCAGAAGTGTCCGGAATGTCCCGAAACGGTCCCGATATGTCCCGGAAGGTTCTGGAAGCTTCTAGAAGGTCATGGAAGGTTCCGGAAGGTTCCGGGCAGTACCACCCACTCCCCTGCGCCCCTACTCACAAGTTAGCATATTTCTTATAGTGTGTTAAGGTGGTTGTGGGTCAATAATGGTGAGTTCTCAGGTTGTTCTTCCTACAATGCCATTTTTCTGAGAAAATTGATTTTCTTGCCACTACAAAGGCGTGGATCTCACGTGCACCCATGAACTGGTGTGTATTCATGTGGGCACACTCTTTGTCAACATTATTGGATGAATGATCAACTCTCAAGGCGTGGTTTAATTTTGTTAGAAGCTATTTTTTATATGACCAAGAAGATGAATCTCTTGTCTAGTTATGTGTAACACCCTCAGTGTCAGGCATCAATAAAACTTTTGTTAATATAATTCTCTGTGATTAGCAAGCCTCTAATCACCTTTGATCATGCCTTGTTCATCTTTGAATTCAAACAAACCCAAAAATGCCTTTTGATAATTATTAAAAATAACTGATGAATAAAACATTGTCCAATAATTGTGGAACCACTTTTGTAAAATCATTAATAATCAGTGGTCCATGCCAATATGGTTTTGGGTATTTATCATGCCACTGAATAAATCAAACAATTCATAACAGTAGAAAAATAACACATAAAGCCATATTAAAATAAACAAAAATATTCAAATGAATTTCTTTAATCACCAAACTTTTTGTAGCATTGCTACATGTGGCAATACAAATAATGGAGCAAGTTACAAGTTTTACAAAAATGCTTAAGCAACTAAACATAATGCAAACATAAAAGAAAACAGAAAAGAAAATACAGAAAAGGAATAAGAAGCAAAGAGGCCCATACCTCTGGTGCAGCAAGTGCACAGTTCCCCCAGCCCAGCCCATCAGGCCCACCCGGACTCCCCCTCTACCCTCCCCTGTTCATGGTGTGCGTGGCACCATCCCCCCGGTGTTCGACGCCGGCGACCGCCCGATTGCTGCCACCGAGACGCTACAGCGCTGCTGGCTACGATAAGTATCCTCTCCCGAGGCTCGTGGCGAACCCTAGATCGAAAACACCCCTCTCTCACCTCGCCCTCATCGGGAGGAGCTCGGACCTGAGCCGCCGTCGCCACCGTCGCGCCCACGCGTGACCGCTGACCACCCCAGCCCTCGCCTTGTTGTCCAGCGTGCCTGCCACCGACGTCCATGCCACCTCACCAAAGGAATGAATCCCGGAGCCTCCACCTCGCGCGCATCGGGTCGTCTTCAACCTCGAGCCGCCGGAGATCGCTGAGGAATTGCCACCGCCTCGCGCCACAATCGAGCTCACTGCCAGCCCCGACCCGCCCGCGGTGAGCACCGCGACAATCCCCAAGTGCTCGCAGCTGCCTGATAACCTCCAGTTGCGTTCCCCTCTTCGCCTTGCACTGACCGCCGCCGTGGAGGTCATTGCCGTGCCCACTGTGGGTTCCAGCGCGCGCTTTTGGCACCCTCGCGTGTCTGATGAACCGTAGCTTCGCGCTAACTAGTTCGCGTCCCTTGGATTGTGCCGTAGCCGCGATTTCGTGCACCTCCAGAAACCGCCGCCGCCATTGGCGATGTAGAGCTCAACTCCGGCCATCTCATCTCGAGCTACTTGCTGGAATGGATGCGGCTCGTCCCCAGGAACACGCAGCAAGAAACCTCATCGCGAACGGCCGCCGGAATCCAGCGCAACGTCGTCGGCCGTGGTTGCCCTCGCCGCCGGCGAGCTGCCCGTGCCACTGACGTGTGGACCCCGCCGGTCAGAACTGTCATTATGGGTTAATTAACCTCTATGGGTCACTTACATGTGGGGCCGCCTGCTAATTAAAACCGTTGGTTAAGTTAAATCCATTGGATTAACCACTGTGTCAATGACACATGGGTCCCACCTGTAAGTCAATTAATTAACTGATTTAATTTATTCTGTTAGTATGACATGTGGGGCCCCACTGTAATTAGGTTTAATTAAAATGTTTAATTAGCATGTGAGGCTGACCAGTGGGACCCACTGGTCAAGTTTGACCAGTCAACCCTGTTGTGGATAATGTTACTGTTTTAATAATAAAATAAATCCAGAAATTGATTAAAATGATTTAAACTTTGAATTTGAATATCTTTTAAACCGTAAGTCATATTCAAAAACTTTATACATCAAAATTGATCAGAAAAATATAACGAATACGGATACACTATCCGTATGTCTACCTCACCCCCCTAACACACCGATCATCGACATTCCCCCCTCCGGGATGTCTGTCGATAATTCCCGGTGCCGGTAAAAACCTGCCGGATGAATTTATTCCGAACACGAAAGTTGTCTGGTATGGTTCAACTAACACGGATACACCCCCGTTATCTTTGTCGGATGTCCACGACACCTCCGGCATGAACCCTTCCCCCTCCGGACACCCTGTCCGGTAATCACCCGGAGCTGGCAGTTCATCCCCGGATGAATTCCCGCTCCGAGCAACGTACATTGCACTGCGTTAGAACACCGTTAACATTGCATACGCCATGCTATTCATCTGTTTGTTTATGCTTGCTTTGTATTTACTGTTTCTCCCCCCCTTTATTCTCCGGTAGACCCCGCTGTTACCGCCGACTACACCGCCGCCGGGTACGACTACTTCGTCGACGACCGTACCCCTACCGTCGAGCTTCCAGGCAAGCAGAGCCATTCTCTTCCCCAGATATCGCCTACCTTTTCCGTACTTTCTTGCACTAGGCATTGTTACTGATGCTGCTACGTTACAATCCTATTCAATTGCATAGCCTGATTTTGTCGCCCCTTGATGTACCTCCTTTATCCTATGCTGCATATTATATTTATGCATTATTCAGCAGTGAGCCCTGCGCATTGTTAGATAGGATTAGATAGCTGGCCGTGACCACTCAGGGGAGTGACGCAGATACAACTTATTACATCCGCACAGGTACGGTACAATGCAGACACCGCCTAAGGCCCCCTAGCTTGGCTCTGCCGAGCCACCTTCAAGTATGAGCTATCAAGGAGTAATCCTTGTACTCCACTCGTTGATGACTCTGTATAGCCGCTCTAGGTACCTGAGCAACGGTTGTCCTTAAAGGTAAGAAAGTCGGGCGACCCAACGGTGCCCGCGAGAGGTATATTGTCGAGAACGACAGGGAGGGTACGACCGACGTTACTGGCGTGCTTGGCCCCTGCTCGTATCTCGCGAGAGTTACCAAACCACGCAAAAGTCGAGCTCTACCAAGAGCACACATGAGACAAGGTAAGGAGACGGTTCACCTTGTCGGTCACCGTGCGCTTTGACGGGACGACAGGGCAGACCCCGACGTTACCGGTGGGCCTTGTTGCTGTTCGTTGTCCGTTGTGTTGTTAGTCAGACAGCGATAACGGTTGTCTGCGAGATAATATTAAAATGCTAAAGGGTTCGGCGGATGACTTGAGAGACCCGTTGGTCTGTACGCACTACCTACACGTGGGATTACGGTGTGGGCCCTCCGCGTCGTAGTTCGTCCGAAAGCTCTTCAGACGTCAGCAGTACTGCAGCCTGATCGTCGGGAAGCCATGTTGTCTTATTTGCTGCAGCAGGTGTGTTTGGATTTGCTTTTTCTTCACCGGCCAGACTCGCACCGTGCAGGAGCGTGCAAGGGTGAGGGACCTAGACCCCTTGGCGCATAGGATATAGTCCGGCGGATGGCCTCTCTGCTGAGCCTAGGATGGGCTGCGATGTGTCGGATAGCCTCGGTGGGGCATTCCCTAACAAGGTGTACGCCACCCTGGAGATCCGAGCGTGCAGGCTGAACAGTAGTGCACCCCTGCAGGGAGTTTAATCTATTCGAATAGCCGTGTCCACGGTAACAGGACACTTTATGCTGAAGCTGGATCTTACCACTACAAACTATTACTATTAAACTGTATGGTTCTGGGTTTTCTTCCTCGCAGGAAAGTCGAGGAGGGGAACTCGGAGGCATTATCATTATTAATCATTACAACTTATTATTATATAATGTCGCAGCAAATTCTGCTTCATTGTTACTTTATGCTTTATATGTTGGTTGTTTCTCTTCTCATGCTGCAAGACACGTCAGAAGATGCTAGTCTTCGATAGGCCTAGCTTCTTATCCTTATTCTTATTTCTATCTTGCAGTCCACTATATATACAGCCTCCCCTTTCCGTTGATACAAATGCATCATGCTTAGTAGCGGACGTAAGACTCGCGGGTATGCTAGATACTCACCTTTGCTTTATTTCCCCCTTTATGTTTTGCCTGATCGGCCGCTGCAGTCGACGTTGGATCCCAGGAGCAGGAGTACCCCGGAGGCGGATACTACTACGTCGAGACCCCCGCTGACCAGGACCAGGAGTAGTTTCGGAGGCTCCCAGGCAGGAGGCCTTGCCTTTTCGATCTGTATCTCTGATGTTATTTGTGCTAGCCTTCTTAAGGAAAAACTTGACTAACTATGTCCGTACTCAGATATTATGGCTTGTATAACTTATGTATTCGGGTCCGTGTGACCCCTTATCTTGTAACATATTGGTTTATCCTTTTGTGTTTAGTGTTGTGCTGTGATATTCTCACCGTGGCACCCAAATCTCAGCCGTGTACCCTGCGTGTATGATTACTGTACACGGATTGATTTTGGGGGCGTCACAAGTTGGTATCAGAGCCGACTGCCTGTAGGAAGCCACCCCACCACTACCTGGTCGAAGTTGAGTCTAGACTTTGAAAAAACTATTTTTGCTAACTTAATATTTGGCTTACGGGCCCACATCGATGTCACTACGTGTGATATCTATGATATTAGGATCCTTTTCTCCTTACCTATGCTCTGGGAATCTGCTCTCTTATCCTTGCTGGTAAGTTTTACAAACTCTGACATTAGGATCACGTTCTCTTGATTCCACCCGGCATTTTGGTGCTTCCCCATTGATTGAGTCGTGTCGCAGGAGTTCTACCCCAGGTCAAGGACCGCGGATCCCATTCTCATTCTGGGCAGGCCGCGCGTCCTCTGGCATTAACTCGTGTGGCCAACAGTTTTCTTGCGGCGAGATTGACATAGTGGAATCTATGTCCCGTCGTGTAATCCTTACCGCGGTCTGCGCGCCGCCTAGTGTGTCCTTTTTCTTTAATTTCTACGACGTTACGCTGCCCGATTTTCGATTGATTCTATGTGTGGATGTGTATGTCTTATATGACTACTCCTATATATCCGCGCCTCCTCTTTGTTGTCGCTTTACCTCTTACTCGTTTCCAGCATCTCGTTAACAATTTTCATCACTGAAATACCCCTGTTAAATTCTAGCAGGATGGCTGGTCGTGGTGGTCGTGGTCGTGGTCGTGGTGCCAACGATCCACCTCCGCCACCGGACTACATGGCCGCGATGATGCAGCAGTTTCAGATGAACCAAGTATTTATGCAAGGAGTCATAGATCAGCTCCAGAACCAGAATCAGAACCAGAACCAGCACCAGAACCAACCGCCTGTGGTTACTCTGCGGGATTTCATGCGTCTCAACCCCCCTATCTTCCACCAACCTGAACAGCCGTTGGATGCCGATGATTGGCTCCGTGACATCAACCGTCAGTTGGAGTTCGCTAATGTGAGCGCTGCTGATTAGGTCAACTTCGCGTCCTATTTCCTGCGTGGCCCCGTTGTTCAGTGGTGGGACACTTACAAGGGCTCGCTAGTTGAAGGGACTGTTGTCACCTCGAATGACTTCAAGACTGCCTTCCGTGCTCGTTATGTCCCCCAGGCGATTATGAACCGTATGAAGGCCGAGTTCCGCAACCTTGTTCAGGGCAACAAAACTGTCGAGGCATATCAGAGGGAATTCCTCCGGCTCTCCCGCTATGCTGCAAGTGACCTCCCCAATGATGCAAGTAGGCAAGAGAAGTTCTGTGATGGACTCAACCCAGATCTCCACCTTGCACTGGCTTTGCACGTCTTCCCCGACTTCGCCACCATGGTGAACCAGACTATGACTCTTGAGACCGCTCAGCTTAAGTTCGGTGGTTCGCCGAAACGCCCTCGTGATGCTGGCTCATCTTCGGGCACAACACAGAAGCAACGCGTTTGGCTTCCACACAGTCTTATGCGCCCAACTGCCCCTGCAGCAAGGCTGTCGTATGTTGCACCCCGTCTGCCTCCGCCCCCGCCGAGACAGCCGAAGACTGAGACTGCACCCCTCCGTCCTCAAGATGGCCTGTGTTTCAAGTGCTGTCAGCCAGGCCATATTTCCAGAGACTGCCCTCAGCGACAGAATCAACTGGTAGTTCACCCTGCTGGCCGCGGAAATGGTCGTGGCAACAATGGGACCCTCAACTATAATACTGGGTCAAATCCTCATGCTCGTGGCCATGCTTACAACATTGATGTTGAAGCAGCTCAGGAACATCCCGCTACTGTGATGGGTACACTCCTCGTTAACTCAATACCTGCTACTGTTTTATTTGATACATGAGCATCACATTCATTTATGTCTGGAGCATTTGCGTCTAAGCATGGCATTTACCACGAAAAGATGCATACCCGCTTAATAGTCCGGACTCCCGGTACCCAGTGTCGTGTCGACATGGTTGCACCTAACCTCACTGTCGAGATCGAAAGATTTTAGTTCATGGTTTCTCCACACATTCTGAAAACCTCCACCATCGACCTTATCCTTGGCATGGATTGGCTGAAAACCCACGATTCCGCACTTTATTGTGGCACCAAGGTCATCCAACTTTTTCATCCTTCTGGCGCGATTTTGAGTCATACCGCCATTGTGTCGATGAATGCCGAAGCTCGTATATATGCTCTGAATGCCTTGAATGTCGCACCTCTCGAAGGGATTGAGAAAGTCCCAATCGTTTGTGATTTTACTGACGTATTCCCAGAAGAACTGTCGGGGATACCCCCGATTAGAGAAGTTGAATTTGTCATCGACTTGAAGCCCGGCACCGTCCCTATTGCCAAGCGCCCGTATAAGATGCCATGCACCACCTCCTTGAATTGAAGAAGGAGATCGACACGGCCCTCGAGAAAGGCTTCATCCGTCCTAGTTCCTCTGCTTGGGGAGCACCTTCGCTCTTTGTCAAGAAGAGTGATGGCACGAACCGTTTGGTTCAAGATTACCGACCTATCAACTAGGCCACGATACAGAACAAGTACCCCCTCCCTGGGATCAATGATCTTTATGATCAACTTGTTGGATCCATGGTGTTTTCAAAACTCGACTTAAGGTTGGGTTTCCACCAAATCCGGGTCCGTGATGAGGACATCCCGAAGACCGCATTCATTACTCGCTATGGTTCATACGAGTACACTGTCATGTCCTTTGGCTTGACGAATGCCCCAGCCACTTTCTCCAGATTGATGAATTTTATATTCATGGAATACCTCGACAAGTTTGTCGTGGTTTATCTGGATGATATATTGATTTACTCCAAGACCGATGCAGAACATGCTGAACATCTTCGTCTTATACTGGAAAAGCTTCGAGAACACAAACTCTATGCTAAGTATTCAAAGTGTGAATTCTGGATTCCCGAAGTAACCTACCTTGGTCATGTGATTTCCAAGGATGGTGTTTCCGTCAACCCCGAACGTATCCAGGCTATTCTTGACTGGACTCCACCCAGGACTGTCAAGCAAGTCCGCAGTTTCCTCGGCCTTGCCAGCTATTGTCGCCGTTTTGTTGAGAATTTCTCCAAGAGTGCCAAGCCGCTGACTAATCTGCTTCACAAGGGCGTCAAGTTTGAGTGGACTGATAAATGTCAAGAAAGTTTTCAAGCTCTGAAGGACAAGCTCACTTCACTTCACCCCCAGTGCTTGCTCCCCCTGATACTCAGAAGGACTTCGTGATATATTGCGACGCGTCTCGTCAAGGATTAGGCTGTGTCCTAATGCAAGAGCGCAAAGTGATTGCTTATGGCTCTCGTCAGTTGCGTGCTCACGAAGAAAACTATCCAACTCATGATCTCGAATTGGCAGCGGTAATTTATGCATTGAAGCTGTGGCGACATTACCTCGTCGGTAATCGTTGCGAGATCCACACTGACCACCAAAGCCTGAAGTACCTGTTTACTCAGCCCGACCTGAATCTCCGCCAACAGAGATGGCTCGAGACAATAGCCGCTACAACATGGGAATTTCTTACACCCCGGGCAAAGCTGTGGTGGCCGATGCCTTAAGCCGCAAAGCCTATTGTAGTGAACTGGAAGTTCAAGTAGAGCAGCCACGTCTGTATGAAGAGCTCCGCAAGCTGAACATCGAAATTGTTCCGCAGGGATATGTGAACTCCCTGGTGGTCCAACCAGACCTCGACACCCGCATCAAGACGGTACAACATTATGACTCTGACATTTGGAAGATTAAGCGTCGTGTCGCCAGCGGAGAGCCCTCATTCTTCACTATTGATGCAAATGATGATAATGCGGTGTACTTCAAGGGTCGTTTAGTGGTTCCGGTAGCCAAGGCCAACCTGAATTACGCCTCTGATGTCATGAAAGAAGCTCATGATACACCCTTGTCGATTCACCCTGGTAGTACCAAGATGTACCAAGACATTCGTCAGCGGTACTGGTGGTCCAACATGAAACAAGACATTGCTCGTTATGTTGATGAGTGTGACGTTTGCCGTCGCGTGAAAGCCGAACATCAAAGACCTGCTGGAACTCTGCAACCACTCTCTATTCCTGAATGGAAATGGGACAAGATTGAAATGGACTTCGTCACCGGATTTCCCCGATCACAGAAAGGTCATGATGCCATCTTTGTCGTCATCGACCGATTCTCCAAGGTTGCTCATTTTCTGCCTGTCAAGGAGACGACTTTGCTAGTCAGTTAGCAGACTTATATGTTTCCAGAATTGTTTCCCTCCACGGTATTCCGTTGGAGATTAGTTCAGACCGTGGTGGCATTTTCACCTCGAAGTTCTGGGATAGTTTCCAAGAAGCTATGGGCACTCACCTGAATTTCAGCACCGCTTATCACCCCCAGTCGCAAGGACAAGTCGAACGAGTCAACCAAGTGCTTGAAGACATGCTTCGAGCTTGTGTCATTTCATTCGGTAAGAAATGGAGGAATCTCTTCCATTTCCTGAATTCTCGTACAACAATAGCTATCAGGCTAGTCTGAAGATGGCACCCTTTGAAGTTCTCTATGGACGTAAGTGTCGAACCCCTCTGAATTGGTCAGAAACTGGAGAACGAACTCTCATTGGTCCGGACATCATACAGCATGCAGAAGATCAGGTTCGCGTTATCCGTGAACATCTGAAAGCTGCTCAGTCCCGCCAGAAGAGCAACTATGACCGCAAGCATAAGGAAATGGTCTATCAACCTGGAGAATACGCGTACCTCTGTGTCACTCCGATGAGAAGCACTCACCGCTTTGGGATCAAAGGCAAGTTAGCTCCTCACTACATTGGCCCGTTCCGTATTCTTTCCCGGAGTGGACCAGTGGCATACCGTCTGGAATTGCCGCCGAACCTCTCTCAAGTCCACGATGTATTCCACGTGTCGCAACTCCGACGCTGCTTCAAGGACCCTATTCGTGAAGTGGAACATGATATGATCGAGGTGCAACAGGACTTGACTTATCAAGAACATCCGAGACACATTCTCGATCAGTCTGAACGCAAGACCCGCAACAAGACAACCAAGTTCCTCAAAGTTCAGTGGTCGAATCATTCTGAAGATGAAGCCACTTGGGAATGCGAAGATCGTCTTCGTGAAGAATACCCCGATCTTTTCCTATCTACCGCTTAGATTCTCGGGACGAGAATTCTTGTAGTGGGGGAGATTTGTAACACCCTCAGTGTCAGGCATCAATAAAACTTTTGTTAATATAATTCTCTGTGATTAGCAAGCCTCTAATCACCTTTGATCATGCCTTGTTCATCTTTGAATTCAAACAAACCCAAAAATGCCTTTTGATAATTATTAAAAATAACTGATGAATAAAACATTGTCCAATAATTGTGGAACCACTTTTGTAAAATCATTAATAATCAGTGGTCCATGCCAATATGGTTTTGGGTATTTATCATGCCACTGAATAAATCAAACAATTCATAACATTAGAAAGACAACACATAAAGCCATATTAAAATAAACAACAATATTGAAATGAATTTCTTTAATCACCAAACTTTTTGTAGCATTGCTACATGTGGCAATACAAATAATGGAGCAAGTTACCAGTTTTACAAAAATGCTTAAGCAACTAAACATAATGCAAACATAAAAGAAAGCAGAAAAGAAAATACAGAAAAGGAATAAGAAGCAAAGAGGCCCATACCTCTGGTGAAGCAAGTGCACAGTTCCCCCAGCCCAGCCCATCAGGCCCACCCGGACTCCCCCTCTACCCTCCCCTGTTCATGGTGTGCGTGGCACCATCCCCCCGGTGTTCGACGCCGGCGACCTCCCGATTGCTGCCACCGAGACGCTACAGCGCTGCCGGCTACGATAAGTATCCTCTCCCGAGGCCCGTGCCGAACCTAGATCGAAAACACCCCTCTCTCACCTCGCCCTCGTCGGGAGGAGCTCGGACCTGAGCCGCCGTCGCCACCGTCGCGCCCACGCGCGGCCGCTGACCACCCCAGCCCTCGCCGTGTTGTCCAGCGTGCCTGCTACCGACGTCCACGCCACCTCACCAAAGGAATCAATCCCGGAGCCTCCACCTCGGGCGCATCGGGTCGCCTTCAACCTCGAGCCGCCGGAGATCGCTGAGGAATTTCCACCGCCTCGCTCCACAATCGAGCTCACTGCCAGCCCCGACCCGCCCGCGGTGAGCATCGCAACAATCCCCAAGTGCTCGCAGCCGCCTGATAACCTCCAGTTGCATTCCCCTCTTCGCCTTGCACTGACCGCCGCCGTGGAGGTCATAGCCGTGCCCACCGTGGTTTCCAACGCGCGCTTTTAGCACCCTCGCGTGTCTGATGAACCGTAGCTTCGCGCTAACTAGTTCGCGTCCCTTGGATTGTGCCGTAGCCGCGATTTCATGCACCTCCAGAAACCGCCGCCGCCATTGGCGACGTAGAGCTCAACTCCGGCCATCTCGTCTCGAGCTGCTTGCTGGAATTGATGCGGCTCGTCCCCAGGAACACGCAGCAAGAAACCTCATCGCGAACGGCCGCCGGAATCTAGCACAAGGTCGTCGGCCGTGGCTGCCCTCGCCGCCGGCGAGCTGCCCGTGCCACTGACATGTGGACCCCGCCGGTCAGAACTGTCATTATGGGTTAATTAACCTCTATGGGTCACTTACATGTGGGGCCGCCTGCTAATTAAAACCGTTGGTTAAGTTAAATCCATTGGATTAACCACTGTGTCAATGTCACATGGGTCCCACCTGTAAGTCAATTAATTAACTGATTTAATTTATTCTGTTAGTATGACATGTGGGGCCCCACTGTAATTAGGTTTAATTAAAATGTTTAATTAGCATGTGAGGCTGACCAGTGGGACCCACTGGTCAGGTTTGACCAGTCAACCCTGTTGTGGATAATGTTACTGTTTTAATAATAAAATAAATCCAGAAATTGATTTAAAATGATTTAAACTTTGAATTTGAATATCTTTTAAACCGTAAGTCAGATTCAAAAACTTTATACATCAAAATTGATCAGAAAAATATAACGAATACGGATACGCTATCCGTATGTCTACCTCACCCCCCTAACATACCGATCATCGACATTCCCCCCTCCGGGCTGTTTGTCGATAATTCCCGGTGCCGGTAAAAACCTGCCGGATGAATTTATTCCGAACACGAAAGTTGTCCGGAATGGTTCAACTAACACTGATACACCCCCGTTATCTTTGTCGGATGTCCACGACACCTCCGGCATGAACCCTTCCCCCTCCGGACACCCTGTCCGGTAATCACCCGGAGCTGGCAGTTCATCCCCGGATGAATTCCCGCTCCGAGCAACGTACGTTGCACTGCGTTAGAACACCGTTAACATTGCATACGCCATGCTATTCATCCGTTTGTTTATGCTTGCTTTGTATTTACTGTTTTTCCCCCCTTTATTCTCTGGTAGACCCCGCTGCTACCGCCGACTACACCGCCGCCGGGTACGACTACTTCGTCGACGACCGTACCCCTACCGTCGAGCTTCCAGGGAAGCAGAGCCATTCACTTCCCTAGATATCGCCTACCTTTTCCGTACTTTCTTGCACTAGGCATTGTTACTGATGCTGCTACGTTACAATCCTATTCAATTGCATAGCCTGATTTTGTCGCCCCTTGATGTACCTCCTTTATCCTATGCTGCCTATTATATTTATGCATTATTCAGCAGTGAGCCCTGCGCATTGTTAGCTAGGATTAGATAGCGGGTCGTGACCACTCAGGGGAGTGACGCGGATACAACTTATTACAACTGCACAGGTACGGTACAATGCAGACACCGCCTAAGGCCCCCTAGCTCGGCTCTGCCGAGCCACCTTCAAGTGTGAGCTATCAAGGAGTAATCCTTGTACTCCACTCGTTGATGACTCTGTATAGCCGCTTTAGGTACCTGAGCAACGGTTGTCCTTAAAGGTAAGAAAGTCGGGCTACCCAACGGTGCCCGCGAGAGGTATATTGTCGGGAACGACAGGGAGGGTACGACCGACGTTACTGGCGTGCTTGGCCCCTGCTCGTATATCGCGAGAGTTACCAAACCACGCAAAAGTCGAGCTCTACCAAGAGCACACGCGAGACAAGGTAAGGAGACGTTTCACCTTGTAGGTAACCGCGCGCTTTGACGGGACGACAGGGCAGACCCCGACGTTACCGGTGGGCCTTGTTGCTGTTCGTTGTCCGTTGTGTTGTTAGTCAGACAGCGATAACGGTTGTCTGCGAGATAATATTAAAATGCTAAATGGTTCGGCGGATGACTTGAGAGACTCGTTGGTCTGTACGCACTACCTACACGTGGGATTACGGTGTGGGCCCTCCGCGTCGTAGTTTGTCCGAAAGCTCTTCAGACGTCAGCAGTACCGCGGCCTGATCGCCGGGAAGCCGTATTGTCTTATTTGCTGCAGCAGGTGTGTTTGGATTTGCTTTTGCTTCACCGGCCAGACTCGCACCATGCAGGAGCGTGCAAGGGTGAGGGACCTAGACCCCTTGGCGCATAGGATATAGTCCGGCGGATGGCCTCTCTGCTGAGCCTAGGATGGGCTGCGATGTGTCGGATAGCCTCGGTGAGGCATTCCCTAACAAGGTGTACGCCACCCTGGAGATCCGAGCGTGCAGGCTGAACAGTAGTGCACCCCTGCAGGGAGTTTAATCTATTCGAATAGCCGTGTCCACGGTAACAGGACGCTTTATGCTGAAGCTGGATCTTACCACTACAAACTATTACTATTAAACTGTATGGTTCCCGGTTTTATTCCTCGCAGGGAAGTCGAGGAGGGGAACTCGGAGGCATTATCATTATTAATCATTACAACTTATTATTATACAATGTTGCAACAACTTCTGCTTCATTGTTACTTTATGCTTTATATGAACTGTTGGTTGTTTCTCTTCTCATGCTGCAAGACACGTCAGAAGATGCTAGTCTTTGATAGGCCTAGCTTCTTATCCTTATTCTGATTTCTATCTTGCAGTCCACTATATATACAGCCTCCCCTTTCCGTTGATACAAATGCATAATGCTTAGTAGCGGACGTAAGACTCGCGGGTATGCTAGATACTCACCTTTGCTTTATTTCCCCCTTTATGTTTTGCCTGATCGGCCGCTGCAGTCGACGTTGGAGCCCAGGAGCAGGAGTACCCCGGAGGCGGATACTACTACGTCGAGACCCCCGCTGACCAGGACCAGGAGTAGTTTCGGAGGCTCCCAGGCAGAAGGCCTTGCCTTTTCGATCTGTATCTCTGATGTTATTTGTGCTAGCCTTCTTAAGGAAAAACTTGACTAACTATGTCCGTACTCAGATATTATGGCTTGTATAACTTATGTATTCGGGTCCGTGTGACCCCTTATCTTGTAACATATTGGTTTATCCTTTTGTGTTTAGTGTTGTGCTGTGATATTCTCACCGTGGCACCCAAATCTCAGCCGTGTACCCTGCGTGTATGATTACTGTACACGGATTGATTTTGGGGGCGTCACATTATGCTTACGCCAAGCTTAGGTAAAACTAGTGTGCATGTTTGTACCTGAGGCAGTCTCAATGGTTGATTGATGGGGATCTATCTTCATTCCTCACACACATGAGATATATATATATATACACATATACCACTCTATCTTGCTTGGGTATTCATAAGCATCGTTAATGAGATCATCTTCAACAATTTTGTTTTTTTATGATAGGCAAAGGTCCTACAACACCCTCATGATGAGATTAGCTCCAGTAGGAAGGATGGACTCTTCAAGTGCATTGATGGTCTCCTTATTGGTGTGCCACATAGGTGGATAGAGAGTTAGTACTTGTTTTAAGGTTTTACTTTGGTTGGATGTCTAGGTTTTTTTTCGGTTTGATGTTATATATATTTTGGTACTTTAATGAAATGATACACAAGATGGTGTGTTTTCTAGGAAAAAACTTTGTTCACCTATTAGATTCTTTTGAAATAATGTAATGAATTCAATTTTGAACATGCTGGGCAAAATGATCTGTATACATTTATCACATATGTAAACCCCTCTAATACTCCCCCTAAACATTGGGAGCTCCCAAACAACTCTCTCTCCCTCCTGAAAATTTGGCACATTGAGCTCACACCCAAATCCACAACAAATGTTAGGAAAGGGGACTTCTGATTCCACCCCCTCCCAACAAATTCAGAGTTGCTACCTTACCAAGTCATCTTTTGATTCCCCGCGCTCCAACTTTGTACATGATGTATCTCTCATTTCTCATCGAACTAAATCTCATTTTAGGGATATACTTTTGTTTGGATGTCTTACCTTCCAAAGGTAGGTTCCTTTTTATCTCTGCCTTTTATATATGTATCTTGTATATGCTTACAATTTTTATTAAAGGATTGTACGGATATTACCTCACAACGGATAGTAAAAAGTCCTCCTGATACTTGCCACCGCCACCAACCTCATGCCAAGGACCGCATTACTCGAAAATGGTTGCGACCATCGCCTTCGCCTCCATATCATCCCCTCACACCCCTACCCGCTTCTTTTGATCATGGACAAGCCATCGCACACGCTTCCATCAAGGGAATGTGGTGCTTCCCAGTGACATTGATGCCACTAATTATGCCAGCAGACATGTGAATGTGCACATTGCAGACACATATCTGCCTCTTATGCTGCCTAACATGCGAAGAAATGGCAACGCACCATGATGAAGTGAAAGGACTGGCCCACCACCATAGAATAATAAGAACGATGGTACAACTTCAACTTCTCCCCCACTCCACCTCGATGAAGACGCCCATGGAAGCAACTTCTCCTCCTCGCTACCTCTATCAGCAAGTCTAACGTGTGGATTTGACGTGCATGACATGTTTGATGAAATTCCCACAAGGTTCCTTTTCTTTTTCATTTTCATTTTCCCTATTGTTGCGATGTGTTTGAATTTTTATTTGTGAATTTTGACATTCTATATGACTTATTCATGGAAATGTTGAATTATGATCAAATTGGAATATATGTCATTGCTTCGTCGACGGGAAATGAGAGTGCTGAAGTGGGGCAACAAGATGTGGTTGAAATAGAGAGTAGTGACTGTCCTATCAATAGACCGAATGTTCATCAATTGCCCTCACGTCCTAACGCCGTTTTTGAGCTCCATCACATGCTTAAGAAGGACTTGCCGCGGAGCCAAGGCCTATTTATGAGCCAGACCTAGAAGATCACTGCTTTCGTGCTGGTCATTCTAATCACAATGAGAACTTCTCCCAAAGAGGGTTCTTATTTCATTTTAGTAAGTAGTCGATTGAAAGTGACTTTGGTTCGCCAGTTCAGGATCAACTCCTCGCTTTACGTTGCGGACTTACAGGTCGGGCCGGGGCTCCACACTCTTTCTTTCTTTCTGTGTGGGACGATGTCAGGGAATGTGTCGAGGCGGCGAACAACAATGAAGAATGATTATTCAATATTCCCTAGGTACAAAGTAGAGGAGGATGAGCATTGTGCTATTTATGGAGTACTATCTCTCTTGATGCGACTATTGTCACATATCAAACCAAAGAGGTAAGTTTTGGTAGTGGACTAAAGAGTACAAGAACCACAATGTGAATGTTGATTCCAACTAAAGACAATGATAATCTCACACCGTTGAGAACAATTCAAGATTTTTACATCTAGTGGTCAGGTCATGTCGATCAAGTGGGCCTCTAGCCTTCAAGTGGTGTGCCACTTAATGAGCATGTGACCTATATCTAAGAACTATACAAGAAAAGGAACAACAAAAATTGTAACAAGCGCTTATTTTGCATTCGTCCATCTCCTCAAAGCGCACAACAACACATCAGAGCAGGCATTCCTAGAAGGGTACACATCAGAGCAGGCATTCCTAGAAGGATAGACATCAGAAGATTGAAGCTTAAATATACAAAAAGTACTTGTAACCTGAAAGGTTATCGTCAGTTTTACACATCAACATTTCCAATTAAATTGTTTAAAAAACATCTATTTGCAAGGAATTTATATTGAGAAAATTGAGATGAACAAAAACAAGGCATATGGAAAACCAACATACTAAATTGATTTTAGCATTTACATAACAGTAGAATTAAAAATTAAGTCAATCGAGGTCATCTCTGATGATGGGATTTTTCTAGAAACATAAGTATTATGATGAGATCTTTTATAATCAAGGCCATCTATGCCATCCAATCAATAACATATTTTCTAATATTAAACAAAGGCATTTTGCTACATGAGAAGTTGAGATTTAATAATTGAGAGAGCCTGAGATAGGGGATAATTTTGCTGGTGTTGCCGCTGAAGCGAAAATCCGAAGGGCGCCGGCCACCAGGGTTGCTCCTCCTAGAGACTTGACTGGACGAACGTTAAACGGGGTCGCCGCCTAGCCGGCACTGCAGCCTGCGGGAGAAACTGCGAAGAAGATGGAAGGGAGGATTCCCTGTTGCCGCACATGGCTGTCCGTCTGGGAAGGACAAACATCGAAAGTGACGGCCGGTGACGGCTGGGCAGTGTACGGGGGCGATGGATTGGCAGCGACGACAAGGACAATCTCGCTGGGAGCGGAGACATCGAGAAGCAGAGAAGGTCGGCGATGCGCAGCGGGTTTTTTATTTTTTGACATCTTGACGGGCAGCGGGGTTGAGTCTGGATACATCCACGAAAAGCGATGAGATTGTGAGAAAGCAGGCGGTGAACCAAGTAACGCTAAAAACCAGTAGCCAACAGTGAGAAAAAGAACAGTAGTAAACCTGATTAAGACGGAAACACGTGTCATTCCGCGGGAGAAAAGGCGCCTAGTGCTGTGAACGCTCGGCGTTGAGCAGAGCTTAGCCAGTTTGTATAAGTAGTATATATGTGATCGATGTGATGCCGACCTTGCGTACGATGTGAATGAATGTACGTAGAGACCAAAACCATGGGGGCAAATAAGTGACGTTTTCTGTTGCGGCCAATGTAAAAAATAGCGTGCTATGACAAAATAGTGTGGCACTAAAAATATGCTGTTAACGTGCTATTTCGCGCTATAACGTGTTATTATCGAGACATTGTACACAGATTTATTTAGCGAGACATTGTCCAAAACGCTATAGCGTGCTATATTAACGATGCTGTAGCGCGCTATTTTTTTCATTGGTTGCAGCCTCCAGTCGTCATGTAATCCGGCTAAAACGATCGAGTTGCGTGAACGCGGCTGGCCGCTGACAGGTCGATCGGGTAGCAGCCGTTTACACGTTGCACAAAACGACCTCGTTGGTCTCGTCTGCTTACCAGCAATTTTTTTAGGTTGCATACATTTCGTATTGACCTTATGCCGCTTATCAGAATTTTTTGTTTTATTTATTGTGGATCATTATACGTAGGTTACATGAAAATTGTATTTCAGTCAGTCATTGCGTGCTTGCTTTAAATAATGTACAGACTTTACCCTAAAAAAACGTACAGGCTTAAATTATTAATATACACTCCACTGCCAAGTCCTCAGTCAATCAATCAATGGATTGATTATGTTTTGTAAAATTTCTGCACATTTTCGAGAATTTTGTGAACATTAAAATCGTGAACCTTTTCAAATTAGTTAACTTTTTGAATAATTCGGTGAACCTATATATTTATAATTTTTCTAAGTTTTTAATGTATTAATTTTTTAAATTACAAAAAATAGATTAAATTTTCCGCTGAACCTGTAGTGGTTTGTGAGCGCACTAAAGGCCTGCGACCTGAATAGAATTTGCACGATCGCTAACGCCTGATTCAGTGCATAAATAATATGTATCATTTGTTATGACGAGGTTGAGCGGTTGGCCTTTTCTCTTTTTGCTGATCGATGAGGAAGCGGATTGTGGATGGGATTAGCAGGCGCTCAACATCGTTGGTGATTAGTGAAACCTTTGAGTTAAAATTTGACGGTAATGAGGGAGGTTTAGGATCTGCCCTGTCTGTATAGTAGATACATGTCAGTGTGATTGCTCAATACGCGTTAATTTATGTGACAGTAGGAAGCCGCTGGGCAAAAGATTTTGCTGATTTTAGCAAGCTTCTAGAACCAATATTTGTAGTTTGGTGAAGGTTCCAAAAATAATTACTTATTTCCTTTCTCAAATATTTCAATTGATTATTTTTATTTTTCGTTATGCTTTGTAATTTCTATTTTTCTACATTTATTTGTATTTGGTGTCATTTTCAAAAAATAAACCATTTAGATTTCGTGAGCATTATTTCAAATTTCCAAGTTCCCAATTTTGTATGAATACTACATATTTTTTTTTCTGAATTTGTGAACATTTTCATCGATCAATTTTTTAGTTTAATTTTGCAAGTTTTTGTTTTTTTCAATTGTGAAAATTTTAAAACCTTGAACTTTTTAAGTTCCATGAAAAAAAACTGCAAATATTATTAAATTCATGAAGATTTCTTGAATTAAGGTTATTTTTGAAATTCTTTATTTTGTTTTTAGTTGACATTTGGTGAATTCATGGAGATTTTCTAATTTGTAATATTGTTTTCAACTCCTGGTTAATTTTTAAATTCGTGAATCTTTTAATATTCATGAAAAATAAATCAAATGCCCATAATTTTTATAAAACTCAGGAAGTTTTAAATATCATTTTTATTCACGATCTTTATAGAAAACAACAATGAAAAATAATAATGCGCTATAACGTCGCTAATAGCACGCTATAGCATGTTGGGCAATGCCTCGCTAAATGAATATGTGTACAATGTCTTGATAAGAGCACGCTATAGCGCGAAATAGCACGCTAATATCATATTTTTCGGGCCACGTTATTTAGTCATAGTACGCTATTTATTTCATTGGAAAACAATAAGAATATTATTTAAAATCATGAATATCTTTTCAAATTTGTGAGAATTTTTATATCCATGATTTTTTAAAATTCATTACTAATTTTCCAATTAGTGATTTCTTAAAAGTTGTGAACAATTTTCATTTCACAAACACTTTAAACTAAAATAAAATAGACAAAAGTAAGAAAAAATTGAATCTTTTTAAAGAAAAAGGAACATAACTCACCTTTGCAATCATTTGTATTGGCTAGATGCATTGAATCTCCTGTCTAGCTGCTGGGGTGGCCCATGTAGCGAGTGTAAGGTTTGTATGAGCGACACACAACACACGTAGTTTCAAAAATCAGATCGATGGTCCGACCATAAAAACAAAAAATGCTTTAATCGGTTTTATAAGGTGTTTTGATTGTTTAGTAAAAAAAAGAAATGTTCAGAAAACGGGTGTGTAAACTAGACATCGAACGCCTAACGTTGAGGCAAGACACGATAAAGGCCCAATCACCAACTTGTATAAGGACACTTTGGGAATCATTAATAGGTTACTTCTAAAATTATTTGTATTCATTTAATGTAAGCTTAAAATTGGAATAATTGCGTGAAGTACTTTGATTTTTTGTTCCCAATGAACCGACACTAACCAGTAAAAAATTGAACTGATAGATTCATCAATTCGCTTTTTACAATTATGGCTACAATAGATTGTAGTGAGCGATACATATCACCCCCTCCCCCAATTCAACATCTCAAACATTAAATATGGACTCTTGTGATAATCGTGACATGTCTAAGTGCATCTAGACCATGATTGCATTTTTGTGTTGATGACAGTCTGATTAGTGAGACTAATTTTAGGTGTCAAGTATATCTCAAGAAATTGATCTCTTGATTATAATTTATGGACATGGTTGATACCCCATTAAAAAAAGAAAAAATGTGTTAAGTGTGTCAGACTCAAACCTTTTCTGATTTTCATAGAAAAGCTGCGCGGGGTTGAAGTGCTCGAGGATGTTTGCGGATATGCAAAACTCATACACAAGCAGCTGCATGGGGGTAAAACCCTAGTCAATGGAGATAATTGTTGTGATCCCCCGGGTCCTGGTGTCGGATGTATTTCCAGGCGATCCTTCGATAGTCTTCCTGGTTAGACGAATAGATCGGATGGAAAACATGAGAGAGTTTTACCCAGGTTAAAGCCCTTTGATTGAGACAATGCCCTACTTATTGCTCATGTTTATTGATGATGGTGGGGTATACAATGATGTCGAGGGGTTGAGACGGCTTGCTCTATAATTATTGTCCATCTAAACTCTCAATGCCCCCGCTAAGGGTTAGACATGTTCGTCGTCTATTATCGAGAGTGCGTCAAGTGGGATTTGGAACTGGTTGATACGTCCCAAACGTATCTATAATTTCTGCTTATTCCATGCACTTTTATGTGACATTGCTACATGTTTTGCTACACTTTTATATTATTTTACACATATTTGAACTAACCTACTAACTCAGTGCACGAAGTGCCAGTTTCTGTCTGTTGATGTCTGTAAGTTGCAGGTATTTTACCCCAATTTTCAGTGCCCAAAAAATTCCAGAAAAAACAGAATAAAAATCAGCAGAACGGAAACTTTCGGAACCCCGAAGGAGGGCCAAGGGGGCCCCACCTGGCACCTAGGCGGCCAGGTGGGGCGACCACCCCTGGCCGCGCCACCAGGGTGCCTGGGAGCCCTGGCCCACTCCTGGCTGCCCCCTTTGGCCTATACTACATCCTCGTCCTGAAAACCCTCGAGGAGAACCCCGCATCGCAAATTACCTCTCTGTTTCGCCGTCGCCGCGCTTCCAAGATCAAGAGCACCAAAAGACCTCTTCCCGGCACCCTGCCGGAGGTAGGATTGACCTTTGGGAGCTTCTCCACCACCAACGGTAGTACCGTGCCACGGTAGTACCGTGGCTAGTACCGCTCCTACTACCGTAAAGCTTCTGTACTCAACGGTGGTAGGCACGATACTAGTCCTTTAGTAGTACCGTGGGGCAGTAGTATCGAGCCACGGTAGTACCGTAAGCTAGTACCGCGCCTACTATCGTAAAGCTTCTGTACTCAACGGTAGTAAGCACGCCACTAGGGATTCAGTAGTACCGTGGGGCGGTAGTACCGCTTCCTATGCGGTAGTACCGTGGTTGGTGGGCTGCCACCGACTGTTTACGTGGGGACCTTGGGTCTTCTTCCTCCTTTGTCTCCACCGGTTTTGTGCAAGTTCTTCCCCCATTGTTGACCGCTTTGAGCTTGCTTTCTCTCTATTCCTCCCATGATTATTTCTCCTTTTTGAGGGAAAAGAGAGAGGAGATCTAGATCTACATTCTCCACCAAGCCATCTCTCCTATAAGTGAGGGGAACCTTGTGGATCTTGATCTTGGAGTTCTTGGTGTTCTCCTTGTTCTTCCTCTCATATTCCTCCATAACTTTTGTTGCTTTGGTGGGATTTGAGAGTGGGGGACTTGAGCACTTCGTGTGCTCTTGCCATTGCTTTGGTGCATCGGTTTGAGTTCTCTCCGAGGATTCGTTGTAGTAAGTGAAGTTGAGAAGATAGTTACTCTTGAGTGCATTGGCACCCTAGATCTTGTACTCTTGAGTGCATTGGCACTCTAGAGCTTGTTCCTCTTGGGTGCGTTGGCCCCTAGAGGCTTGTTGTTGCGGAGCTCAATCATTGTGGTGTAAAGCTTCGGGACGCTACGGGAGCCTCCAATTCGGTTGTGGAGATAGCCCCGAGCATTTGTACGGGTTCGGTGAACGCCCCCAAGGGTCGCCATTTCTACGGGTTCGATGACCGCCCTCAAGTGTCCTATAATGGAATCACGATATATTGCATTGGTGAGAGCGTGAGGAGAAATAGGGTGGCCATCATTGGCTTCGTGTGAGCATTGTGTTCCACATCCTCTCCAAACGGGGACGTACTTCTCGCAAGAGAAGGAACTTCGGTAACAAATCCTTGTCTCCATCGGCTTCACTTGGGGTTATCTCTACCTTTACTTTGAGCAAGCGTATTACCTTGTTTATCTTGTACTTGCTCATATTATTGTTGCATTGCTTGTCCCATAGGTTGTTCACCTTGTTGTACATCTAGTCAACCTATTTACTTGTGCACCTACTTTGTGATAGACATAGTGCTCTTGTTATATATCTTGCTATCACATAGTTATTTATCTTGCTTAGTATAAGTTGTTGGTGCACATAGTTGAGCCTAGTTTATTTAGGTTTATTGCTTGGCAAATTAAACATTAAATTTTATTCCGCATTTGTTCAAGCCTAAACTGTAATTATTTTAAACGCCTATTCTCCCCTCCTCTAGGCGACATCCACCTCCTTTCACCTGTAGTTCCCGAAACCGGGGCAGCGGCCCCTCTTCATCAACGGTGGCAGACTCTAGGGTCGTGAGGGCGACTTGGAGTCTGGATCTTGAGATGGTGAAGGCATGAGGCTGGCGTAAGTATGGGACGTCCCCTCCATCAACAGATCGGTTCGATGTGACTCGACATGTGACACACGTGCCTCTTTCAGAGTTGTCGAGCAATGCATGTCATCGACAAGTGAAGCCACCGGTGGATGTGCTACCGGCAGATGTTACGCACGACGTCTTATGTGGAGACGTCAAGTCATGCCTACCTTCGGCAGGTGATGCACGATGGCTCTGGCGGAGGTGACATGTTTATCCTGGTTGGATCGAAGGTGATACGATAGTAGTGGAAGGCAGGCGGTATGGGATGTCTTTGTCTTCTGTTGTCTTCTTTAGAGGTATCCGACTATCGTGGCGTCGGTAGACGGATAAGGGCGGATGGTACATGCGTCTTCAACGACGAGTTTATCAATCCGGTGAAAACACAATATCTCTGATCGGGCTATATCGACGCACGCATGTGTCGTGTCCTTGCTGAAGGTGGTGGATTGAAGCTTAGCTTTGGGGATGAGAATCCGGAGTTCAATCTTGTGGTGGACTCGCCATCATCAATGCACGAGCGGCGATTCCTTCTTAAAGGTATAGCTTAGTAATTGTGTATTTTTCGCTTTTGATGTATTTTGTATCATAGGGTTAGTGACTATCTGGAGAAGTTACTCTCGCCAGGTATACGGCCTCTGGATTTATTTTTTGCTTTATTTTTGGGTTGAAATTGTTCGGCCGCTGGATTCTGCAATTTTAATAATATATGACCGCACACATCATTCTGATGCAGAGGCCGGGGGTTATCATTTTTTCAAAAAAAAGATGACAAGAGTTTTTGAAATTAAGCATCTGAGGTCGTCTAATGATTTTTTTGGACGTCGTAATCCCCGTGCTTAGCCAAGTTCAAGTTCTTGGATCTGGTTGAGTTCCTCCATGGTCTTTTACCCCCGGTGTAGTTCAAGTCCACCGGCTTCTTCCTCTTTGTGCTTCTCTTTGCTCTTTGTACCTGATATAAATCCTCTTTTTGACGTGAGCCGATGAGATCGTTGGCATGTATATGCATGTAGACCGACTCCATGCATGCACTTTTGCTCGGCTCTCGGTTACTCCTTTCGCAGGGATAATTTGAACCATATAGGTCTTGATTTTGAGTTATATATTGCGTCGATTGTTTAGGCCGATGATGACACATGTACAGCTTTTGAGATGTGCTTTGCACAGATGATAGGCGCTAATTAATTTCTTCAAAGTATCTAAGCCGGCTATCTGTCGAGACGTGTTGCCCACAGAAGTAGTAGTAACTAGAAGCGTAAGCGCGCTTTGTTGCGCCGCCTAGGTTGTAAATTGTAATAGTTTCGCTTTTAGGATCTTTCACTAAGATATGTTGATGAAGGGTAAACATTTTGTGATGTTTCAAGATGATGATAACATAGATGGTAATTCGGTTTTGGTAGATGATAGGATCAGTTGCTTTGCAAAAAAAGAAAGTGTCGCAGCAAAGCGGCGCCGTTTATGTTGTCATCGCAATGCTTCCAAAGATACCAACCCCTCTGCCTTCATCTCCATCACCAAGGTCCTACAAAAGTGTATGCCTTGTAGGCTCAATTTGCTCAGGGTTACAAATAAACTCAATTTGCATAATCCGGCAAGAAGCCGACATATACATCCACCAAACAATGGCTACCCAACAAACCTATAGAACAATGCAATGTCGAAAGCTATAGGAAGGAAATCCGTAAAAAAGGTAGATGCATTGAAATTAACCGATCAGTGAGACTCTCACCAGAACGAGTTCAGCTTTGGGGAGGAATCCAATCTGATGAGTAACTTAAACCTCTATTTTGGAAGCCAAAGCACCAAGTAAGCATTCATGCAAATTAGAATAACGATGTAGAAAATTAAATTTGGTAGCCTATTCTGAAACATGTTGTACTGGATATTCAAAAAAGATGAATAAACTCACATATGTACCTTGAGAAGTGGGGATCCTGTATGAGCGTCAAGTGCACTGAATGGATCATCGAGAAAATAAATGTCAGCATCCTGTTATAATGCACGGGCTACCTGAATTATTTGCTTCTGACCGCCACTAAGGTTCATTCCTCTCTCTCCGATTACTGTTCGGTGGCCGAGTGGCAACATCCCCAAGTCTTTCTTCAATGAGCACGACTAAAGAACCCATTCATACTTGTCTTCCTTCATCTCCTTGTGAAACAATATGTTCTTCTGAATTGTACTGCTCTGTATCCATGCCGACTGGCTGACATATGCCATAGTCCCACAAGTCTTCACCTCTCCCGACACCTTTGGGATCTCACCAAGGATGCAAGATAGCAAGCTCGATTTGCCTTGAGTCGACCATCCCACAGACCACCACACACATGCCTTGTCAAACTTGGAAGTTGATGTCCCTGAGCGTTAGCACTTCCGGAGAGGCCTCCCAGGAGAAGCACCCATTGTTGATGCCAATTTTGTGATCTAAACTACCGCTAGGTAGCCTCTGCACAACATTTGTCGGTGACTCCTCGAGGCATAGGAAGCACACTATCCTGTCAAGAGACACATTGGTCTGTATCAGCACTATGATCTTGCTAGGAAGTTTGCATATCAGTTCCTGTAGCATGCGGAACATGGCCAATGCTAAAAGAACCTTCCCAGATTCAAGTGGGATCCCAAGGCACTTGCGGGCCCCAAATTTCACCACAAAAACAAAGGTAGAGGTTGTAGTGGAAAAGTCACGGCAGATGTCCGTAGAGTCGGACTTATCATGGGACCTTTGCTGCGAGGCGAATTCGAGGAGAGAGTCGACATAGACACGGGACTCGGCGGTTTACCCAGGTTCGGCCCCGCCGATGAGGTAAAGACCTACTCCTGCTTCTTGACTATTGTGGGATCGACTCCTCAATAGGAAGAGCCGATCTTATCGATTACAGTGATGATGTTTCGCAACCTTAGTCTCGTGGAGATCTAGGTTATAGCGCGAGTTGTCTAGTCCTGATTTGAGGTAAGTTCTGGTCTGGCTCCCGTGGACCTCGGCTTATAAAGGTGCCGGGTCCCGAGATTCTGAGAGTCCGACTCCTACACGATGTGGAGTTCTATTCTACTTTACAAGTTTGCTACGTGTTATACAAGGTAAGTCGAATTCCTTCTAGGGCTTCAATCTTCACGCTTGGCACGTCAGACTCCTGGCCGTGTCTTCTTTGTGGCCCTTCATATAAAGTCGGCCCAGAAGTTTCTAATGCCGGGTCTATGGGCCTGATCCATCCCCCCGACATTAGCCCCCAGGATTGTTGTAATGCTTTAGTCTTTACAACAATCTTCTTTATTTTCTCCATTGCCGCCGGCTCTTCATGGATCAAGGGCCGACTTTATGCTTGGCGTTGATTGGGAGTCGGAGTCGTCTCTCTTCAATCTTGCTTCGATTCCTTTATCTCCATGAAGTCGATTCTTCTAGTTGAGTCAACTATCATTTGATGCTTACTAGGAGTCGACGCCAACTCTTTTTTAGCTTCATATCTACTTTTACTTGAAGATTTTTCTTTTGACCTTTGGTGAAAGATCCGATTTGGTTTTTATGATCACACTGCCTGAAACGCCGGTTGGAGGCATTGATGTTTGTAATGAGAATTGAGGAGTCCTTCCATAAATGCTATCTACCACGGGTAGTTATCCCGTATCATTTATGGTATTAATTGATCCTCCCCATGAATCTACTATAAATATTCCTTGGATAGTTTGATACTTCAAGCGCAGCCATTTTCTTCTTCCTCTTCCTGTTTTGCCCATGGCACCTAAGCTAGAAGCCTCTTCTCCTTTGGCATCCAACGTGCCCGATCCCCGTGCAAGTACTCGAGGTCGCGGCCGTGGTCGTGGCCGTGGGCGAGGTCGTGGCCGTGGTAGAGGTAAAGGAAGAAGTACTCAAGCTGCCTCTCCTTCCGAATCTCCCCCTTCTTCTCCTGAGAGGAGTGAGTTCTTGGTCCATATCCGGACAATTCGACGCTGGATCAAACTTCCTGAGTCTTTTACTCAACTTGTGTTTGACTCAACGCCTTCGGGTCTTTGGCTCCGATCTGATGGATGTTCTCATGGGCCTGTCTGGGTGACAGTTAGATTTTCTAGCCATGGCACCATGTTTTTTGAGAAGGGTTGGAAAACTTTTCTTCGATCTAGGAATATCTCAAGAGGAGATACCATTGTCTTCAGATTTGATGGTGAAGACACCTTCTGGGCTAGGATCTTTGAATCGGATGGAGACCGAGCCTACTGTTGTATGGAGAGCTCCAGCGATGAAGAACTCCTTAGTGAAGAAGAAGCTTCAATGGAAGATGAAGCCGACTCTGAAGAAGATGTCTAAAGCTGTGGATTTTTCTTCTTAGTAGTATTTTTCCGAGTTTGGCTTTTGCTTGTAAGGTTGCCTCCTTTGATGTAAGACCCATTTGGTTTGATGAATGAAAATTATGAATTTTCATTGAGTCCATGATTTGGTTTTATTCTTGACTTTGAATATTTGTCAAGATGTATGAGAGCCGATTATTTATGATAGTGTATGTATCTGTATCCCCCTGAGTCGATTCAGAATAGTTGAGTATCAGTAAACGACTCATAGGATAGATAGACTTGTAGCCCCCAAGTGCTGGGTTGTCCTGCCTGTAGCAACCTGGGACTTACAAATTCTTGCATGTTTTCTGAAGTCGGCAAGTATTATATGCCAAACCTTTTGATAAGGGTTTTTTGAAGTGTTACTCCCCAAGAGTTGGTGTACTTAGCTGGGTGATGTACCGAGTCTTTTTTTTAGAAGAAACCTTGAAGTGTAGTCCCCATGAGTCGGTGTGTGCATCTGTGTGCAGTGCTGAGTCACATAGGTCTATCTTTTAATCTGCCAAGTCACATAGATATGACACGATGAGTTGTGTTCCCAACTTCCAAATAGAGTGGCCCTTCGAGTGCTGGGATATGTTTCTTTTAGCAACCCGGAATAATGAGTGCCAACTCCAAGCCCGTATGACAGGCTAGGTCGGCGAGAGCCGGTGCGACGAATGTCTATTTATATATATGGCGAGAGTCGTCGCGACCGAAGTAGACTTTATATGTATGGCGAGAGCCAGTGCGACCAAAGTCGACTTTATATATATGGCGAGAGCCGTCCCGACCGATGTTGACTTTATATGTATGGCGAGAGCCAGTGCGACCGAAGTCGACTTTATATATATGGCGAGAGTCGTTGCGACCGGAGTCGACTTTATATGTATGGAGAAGATGCAATGTAAAAGGTATAGTCCTCAAGAGTCGGCATGCGTGTCTTGACACGCTGCTGCATCACATAGAGAAATTTTTCGAGTTGTACTTCCCATGAGTCAGTATGAGCATCTTTTGTGTCATACCGAGTCAGGGAGAATTTTTTTGAGCTATAGTCCCCATGAGTCAGTATGAGCATCATTTGTGTCATATTGAGTCACATAGGTTTAATGCTCAAGGTGCATCTTTTGGATGACATAAAAAATGAAAAAAGTATATGATGATGCTAATGTATGCAAAAAGAAAGTATGAAGGCTCATATAGAAGTCGACTCTGGATTCAACATGCCTCATCTTATCGTGTTTGGGATAGATTATTGGGTTATCCAGGAGTCGGAACTTCTCTGTAAGCTGGCTACATATGACTAGTGCTCCCTGTACTTTAAGACTAAACTTGGTAGGCGTTGCTGTCAGCCCCCAAAGTTTTTAGGCTAAGCCGGGTACACGTAGATCGTATGAGCTTGAGCTATACAGGCCAAGATTAAGGCGTGGTTTAGCCAGTTAATGTATATGTGATACGTCCAAAACGTATCTATAAATCTATAATTTCTGCTTGCTCCATGCATGTTTTGTGTGATATTGCTATGATCTAGATACACTTTCATACACTTTTGATCATATTTGGACTAACCTATTAACTCAGTGCACCCCAGTGCCAGTTCCTGTTTTCTGCTGTTTTTCTATTTCAGTTTTCCCCCATATAAAAAGTGCCAGAAAAATTCCGGGAAAAATACAGGAAAAATCAGCGTACAGGAAGCTTCGCGAAGAGCCCGAGTGGGGCCAGAGGGGAGCCAGGGGGCCCAGGCGGCCACCCGGCGGGGCCCCACCCCTGGCCGCACCAGGGGGGCGCCTGGGGCTCCTGGTCCACCTCTGGCTGCCCCCCTTCGCCTATTTATTCTCCGTCACGGGGAAACTCCGAGGACAGAACCCTATTTCGCAATCTCGCCTCTGTTCCGCCGCCGCCGCGCTTTCGAGATCGGGAGCACCAGAAGACCTCTTCCCGGCACCCTGCCGGAGGGAGGGCCGACCTCCGGGAGTCTCCTCTCCACCATGGATGCTCCTCGGATGTCTCGTAAGTAGTTTTCCTTGGACCATGGGTCCGTGATCAGTAGCTATGTGATGTTCTCCTCCCCTCTTTGATCTTCATGGTTTAGACCTCGTGAGATGCCCTACGTGATCGAGGCACTTTTGTAATATTTCTGCTTTTGCGATGCTGAGTTTGATGGGATCTGATGGATTATGAGATTATGTTCAGATTGTGATAGAGTAATATATTTGGTGTTTATCTCTTATATTTTTGTTCCTAAGTAATTCTTGGATGTTCTCCGTTGCTGTTTATTGCTTTGGCCAAGTAGTAGGTAGTGACTCCAAGAGGGAACGTTGTGCTCGATTGTGGGTTCATGCCCCCCGATGACACGCTTGAGTGACAGAAACATGAGTCTAGGGGATGTGCTGTTTCCACAAGGGGGAAAACAACGGTGCTTGTAACCGCGGTTGCAAGGATTGTTTACTTTACACAAAGTTCTTTTAATGCAGTTGTCTGTTGCTTTGGGTTTACACTTGGGGTGGGGCTCGCAACTTAATACCAGCGAGATGTTCTGGATAGATATCTCAAGGTGGATGATTAGTAGTAGATGCAGTTGGATTATGGTCTACTTATTTTGGCGTACTGCCCGTGCTTTTGAGCCTCTTCCTTTCTTTTGTAGCATAGTTAGCATTGCGGTGCGTTCATAATCCTGTCAATTGCCCTTCTGTAATTTGTTTACCTCGCATAGCAGTTTTATCGTCTTTTGGGAGAGAGACATCACTAGTGAACATTACGTATCCCGGTCCATATCCTTATTACTGTTTCCATGCTTATTTAATTTTCTGCTTTTTTACTTTCAATTGCTATCATTATCCCTTGTGTTTTACCCTTTGTGAACAACAAGACCGGAGAGATTGACAACCTCTCTGAACTTCGTTGGGAACAAAGTTATCTCTGGAGTTCTACTGGAGACAAACCTTGGTATCTTCACCGAGGGAAACTTGCTGCTGCGCTACATCTCAAACCTTCCACTTGGGGTAACCAACGAGGGGCGAGAAGCCATCAATATGTCGGGATTTCTTTGGATAAGAGTCGATGAGTGACATCGAGCTCCCCTACTTCCCCTGAATAAGCTTATACACATGTGATTTTTACATATATATGCCAAGTTTTCGGATAAAGAGTCAATGATTGTCATCGAGCTCCCCGATTCCCCTGAATAAGCAACATACATGATCAGTACCAATAGAGGGGTTGATCAAGCCCCCATGTCTCTGAGATATAATAATGCAAAATATGCAATGTATGATGCAAAAATAAATAACATGAAACAGAAAGGTAGAGAGGAATCGATATGGTGAGAGCCGGTGCGACAAAGGTCGACTTAGTTATATGTGGCGAGGGCTAGTGCGACAAAAGTTGACTTATGTATATTTTGATGGCGAAAGCCGGCGCGACGAATGTCGGCTTATATATATGTTAATATGGCGAAAGCCAGTGCGACGTGTGTCGACTTTTAGTTAAATGTACAGTAATGTTCCTGTTCTACTCAAGTGTAATATGGACGGAGTTGTGCGATGTTCCATGGCCTGGGAGTCTCCTCCATGCATGTGCGCGTGTCTGCCTTCTCGCGTATATCCACTAGGTAGTAGGATCCATTGTACAGGTTCTTGCTGACCACGAACGGTCCTTCTCAAGGAGAGGATAACTTGTGCATTCCATCTCTTTTCTGTATGAGTCGGAGCACTAAATCACCTTCCTGGAAAGTCCGAATTCTAATGCGGCGGTTATGGTAGCGTCGCAGGTCATGTTGGTAAATAGCCGACTGAGCTGCAGCCAAATCTCGTTTTTCATCGAGAATATCCAAGGCATCTTGTCTTGCTTTCTCGTTTTTGACTTCTATATAAGTAGTGACTCGTGGTGAGACGTGACGTATGTCACTTGGGAGGACGGCTTCCTCTCCATAGACTAAGAAGAAGGGCGTATAGCGCATCGACCTGTTGGGAGTCGTCCTGATGCTCCATAATACTGAGGGTAACTCCTCCTCCCAGCAACCCGGCGTCCTTTTCAAGGGGAAAACGAGTCGGGGTTTGATGCCTCGGAGCAACTTTTGGTTGGCTCTCTCGGCTTGTCCGTTGGACTGTGGGTGAGCCACTGATGCAAGGTTGAGTCGAATGTGCTAGTTCTGGAAGAATCGTTGCATAAATCCTTTTGATAGGTTAGAACCATTATCAGTGATGATGCTGTGGGGGTAGTCGAATCTGTATATGATCTTTTTCAAGAATTTCAGTGCTGCCGTAGCGCCACATTTGCTGACCGGCTCGGCTTCGACCCATTTGGTAAACTTATCCACTGCCAGTAATATGTGGGTATTCTTGTTGGCTGACCTTTTGAAAGGTCCCACCATATCAAGTCCCCATACTGCAAAGGGCTAGGTGATAGGTATCATCCTGAGTTCTTGAGCTGTCACGTGAGCTTGTTTTGCATAGCGCTGACATCCATCACATTTCTTGACTATGTCCTCTGCATCCGCATGAGCTATGAGCCAGTAGAAGCCATGTAGAAAAGCTTTAGCTACAAGAGAATGAGAGACGGCATGGTGTCCGCAATCTCCAGAGTGTATTTCATTGAGGATGGCTCTACCTTCTTCTGGTGAGATACATCTCTGAAAAACATCTGCGGCACTCCGCCGATGTAACGCACCATTGATGAGTACAAAGGATTGGCTTCTCCTCACTATTTGTCTGGCCAACATCTCATCTTGAGGAAGGATTCCTCGAGTCTTGTAATCTAAGTAAGGTATGGCCCATGAGGGTGTAGCATGAATTGCACCAACCAAAGACGGTTCTGGATCCGGCTCTGCTATGTCTTGCTCTATTGGTGGTTGTACAGACGGTTTTGTTAGAACATCCAGGAATACGTTTGGAGGGACCGGCTTTCGCTGAGAGCCGAGTCGGTACAGAGCACCTGCTGCTTCATTTTCCCTACGGTCCACATGATCCACCTGGTATCCAACGAAAAATCCGGCATGTCTTTGCACTTCTCGTCGATAAGCTGCCATTATGGGATTCTTGGAATCCCATTTTCCTTACACTTGTTGAGAAACGAGATCAGAGTCGCCATAGCATTGGATCCAACTTATGCTCATCTCACGAGCCAGTCGTAGACCATGAAGTAAGGCTTCATACTCTGATGCATTGTTGGTGCAGGTGAACTGCAGCTGCAGGACATAGCAGAATTTTCCCCTTTAGGTGAGGTAAGGACCACGCCGGCTCCTGACCCTTGGAGTTGCCGACTTACATCGAAGTGCATCGTCCAATATTTGGTGACTGGCTTCTCCGGAGATGTTTGGATTTCTGTCCAGTCATTGATGAAGTCGGCTAACGCCTGAGATTTGATGGCCATTCGAGGCTTGTACTTGATGTGATAAGCCCCCAATTCTATGGCCCACTTTGCGATCCTTCCCGTGGCTTCCCGGTTTTGGATGATATCTGCAAGTGGTGCTGAGCTGGCCACAGTTATGGGGTGCTCCTGAAAGTAGTGTTTAAGTGTCCGACTTGCCATCAAATACACCAAGAACTAATTTCTGCCAGTGAGGATAATGTTGCTTCGATAAAGTCAAAACCTCACTGACGTAATAAACTGGCCTTCGCAGGGGGTGCTCTTTGCCGGCTACCATACGCTCAACAACAGCCACAACGTTGACTGCTCGATTGTTTGCTGCGATATAAAGTAACATAGGTTCCTTTGGCTTGGGAGCCGCCAAGATTGGAGCCTGGGATAGTTGCTTCTTCAATGACTCTAGAGCCTGATCGGCTTCGTCATCCCAGACAAATGTTTTTGATTTCCTCAGAAGTCGATACAGGGGGATTGCCTTTTCACCGAGCCGGCTTATAAACCGACTCAGAGCGGCTACACATCTTGTGAGTCGTTGGACTCCCTTTAATGAGGCCGGCTTCTGAAGAGTCATGATAGCGTTGATTTTCTCTGGGTTTGCCTCGATACCTCTCTCTGATACTATGTATCCAAGGAGCTTACCTGCAGGTACCCCAAAGGTGCATTTGGCCGGGATTAGCTTCATTTGGTACTTGCGCAGATTTTTGAAGGTTTCCCGTAAGTCACCGATGAGTGAGTCGGCTGATGACCCTCAACGTAAAGGGATCTATTGCAGAGTTCTCGATAAGTAAGAGTGTCGAACCCAACGAGGATCGAAAGGTATTGATAAGTGATTTTGGACAAGGAATAACTGCAAGCACTGAAACATAACTTTTAGGGGTTTTCGATATAAGCAACAATAAGATAAAAGCAAGAAAAGTAAATAGCACTGAGGAGCAGCAAGTGGCCCAATCCTTTTGAGCAAAGGATAAGCCTGACAACTGAACTTATAAAGACTAAAGCGTTCTTGAGGACACATGGAGAGGTAGTCACGTGCTTTCGCCATACTCTGTATCGATAACAAGTGTTGAGCTGATAAGTGTTGAGTGGGTGGATCTATGCTAGCACACCTTTTAGACTAAGATAAGTGCACTCTTATGATTAAACATCTTGCAAGCATCCGCAAATAGAAGATAGAAATTAAGGCAAAGCCTAACCACATCAATAAGATCAAGGATCCAGTATTCCCTTGTGCAAAAGTGTGCAAACTGGGGTTCAGGTTTCTGTCACTCCGGCAACCCACCGTAAGCATTCTTAATACACAATGTATTCCCCTAGGTCCTTAAGAAGGCGAAGTGTTGAGTGTTCAACTCACACAACACCACTAGGAAAATAACAACACAACTTAAATATCAAACAACACAAATTTGTAAGAGCAAAGTTATGCCCCATGAGTTTTGGATATTGTTGGACAAAACAGTAGAGGAACTAACAAGTTTTCTAGTGTAAAACAGATGGTTAGGTTCCTGAAGTTATAGGTTGGTGATAAAGCTTCAACGAAGATTTACATATTTACTGAAGCATATCCTCTGGAGTGAAGATCATCACGGATGTTGACCCCTAAAAAGATAAGGAATCCTGAAGCACGTCTCATTGAAGGAGATGACCAAGATGGCGCAAGACTTAGTAGTTTTTGCGTAGTTCTTTTTCACTTCTTTGAGTCGTAGGAAAAACCGTACTATCAAGAGGGGTTTAGTAAATGCACTCCGAAGGTTTTGGTGAAAAGACTCAGATCGAATCCAAACCTGTGAGAAGCCAGAGATGAGAAATCTCATGTGCACTAGGTAATGCTTCTCCAGCGAAGACTCTGTTCTTTTGGCACCTGAAGCATAACCAAGTCCGTGAGTCAGCTTTACTTGTTCCGCAAGTAAAGTTGCGCTTTGATTGGAAATCCGACCGTTGCGGACAAGTGTCAAGCTGTCGCATCGGGTCACTTCAGTCATTTCGCACCTTGGGATCGCCACCTATAAATAGGCCACCCCCGCCCTCATTGGCGGGTGGCTGCTCCAAGGATATTTTTTGATAGTGAAGAAAGAAAGAGCAACCCCACCGAAGCAAAACCAAAAACTCATTCACCGAAGCATAAGTCCTATTGATCTGAGTTGATTCACTATGACTTAGGAAGAATTTTTCTAGCCTTTTTATCTTGGAGAACTGCAATTCTCCTAGACGGTTAGAGAGTTGTTCTTCAGAGAGCGAAGAGTTATTGTCGCCTCGAAGTCCAGCTTGTCAAAGGTTTCGGTGATTTCCTCAATAATCAACCACGAGTGAAGAACCGACCAAGCTCAAGGAGATTGGTGCAGTGGAGATAAGGGCGGAGAGAGGTTAGCTCCTGTGTTCAATCACAAGTCCCTCCAACCAGACATAGCACTTTGCAGAGTGTGAACTGGTCGAACAAACATCGCCGAGTCAAGAGTTCGTTTTACATTCCGCACTTACATTCAGATTTGCAATTGCTTCAGTGATTAGATTCAATGAAATTGATTCGATGCTTTTGATTCGCTATGTTGTGCTTCACTCTAGTTCTGCTTCACTGTTTACCTTTCTGTTGTATTCCTTTTGCTGCTAAGTTATGCTTCACTTCTTAGTTTCATGCGAAAATTTGAAGTGATCATTCACCCCCTCCCCCTATGATCACATACTTGGACTTTCAATTGGTATCAGAGCTAGTCACTCTTTGTTTGGATTAACCTCCTTGAGTGTTTTGCAAGTATGTCTTTCGCAGCCATTCGCTCCGGCGAACCCATACCCGTGTTCAATGGAAAGGACTACCCATACTGGAAGGACAAAATGAAGAGAAATATCATGGCTATTAATTCTGTTGCCTGGCAAGTTGTCTTATATGGAGTCACAGTCGCCGACAAGAATGCCATCACTCCTGAAGAAGCGAAGTTAATTGATCTTGATTCTGAATTCTGTGTATTCATCACCAATCATCTGACACCAGAGAAGTATCATGAAGTGAAGAATATCCCATCTGCAAAAGGTGTCTGGGACTATCTTGAAAAGATTGGTGAAGGTGTTTCAACCCAGAAAGAATCCATAATTGACATGCTTCGACGCAAGTTCTATCGATTCAAGAGAAATGAGGGTGAAAAAGTCAACTCCATTTATAGCAGACTCACTGCTCTTGCTAATGAGTTGATTTCCCTCGGTGCTGATGACATTACCCCTCACTCAGTTGTAAGAACTCTGCTTCGCTCATTAGATGATTCATTTGATCACATCGTGCTGATGATCAAGGAAAGAACCAGTTTCAGACGTCTTGTTGCCGTTGATATTCTTGAGAGACTCAATACCTTTGAAATGGAAGAAGATGAGAAACGTGATATTAATGGCTCTCGAAGAAGATCACATGATTTGAAAGCAAAAGCTTCGCGTCATTCTTCACCCGAAGTCAGTTCTGCTTCAGGTGTCGAATCTGATGATCCTGCAAGCATTGGGAAGGATTTAGCATTGATCATGAGACGCTTCAACCGCTTCCAAAGAAAAGGTTTTTCTTCACCCAAGAAGAGTTATTCTTCAAGAAGCTCAAGTCACTCATCTCATCGCTCATCCTCAAGAAGCTCTCCATCGAAGGACAACTGCTGCTACAAGTGCAAGAAACCAGGTCACTACATTGTTGATTGTCCTCTGTGGGAAGCTGAGAACAAATCGAAGCATTCGCTCAGAGACTCCACAACCAGGTCCCACAGATCTTCCAAAATCCATGAGTCCAAGAGACATGATTCCAGTTCGAGAAGAGAAAAGAATAAAGATTCAGATGATGACAAGAGGAAGAATTATCACAAGAAACGTGAGGGTCCTTCATCGAAGACTCACCCGTCTCATCGAAGCAGCTCTCACCGTGCCAAGGCCTATCTGGGAAAAGAGATGAACTCTGAAGACGAAGCCTCTGGGTCCGAAGCTGAATCAGGCTCAAGGTCTGGGTCTTGGTCAGAATCAGATGGTTTTGCTGGTTTGGCATTCGCTTCAGCAGATGCTTCAACCAAAGCTTCGAGCTCATTCTTCACCAACAACAGTAGTGAAGATGAAACTCGTGCATATTGCTTCATGGCCAAGGCGAAGGTATCTTCATCCAAATCCTCCTATGATACTTCTGATTGTTCCTCATATGATAGTGATTCGAAGATAAGCTATGCTAAACTTGCTAAAATTGCTTCAATCCAAAAAGATGAACTTGATTCACTAAGAAAAACCATTAAGAAATCAGAAACTCTGTTGATCGATGAGATAGAGTAAGGTCAAACTTTAACTAATGAGCATGCTGCTCTGAAGGAGAAGTTTGAAGAATTATCCTCTCGGCATGATCTTCTTTCAGTTGATTATGAGAAGCTCACCTATGAATTTCTTCAGAGGAAAATGGCTCTCGAAAGACTGAAAGAGGCTCATGAAGAATTGGAAAATGTCAATCTCTCTCTCATGGCTCAACAAGGTTCTGAAGCAAATCATAAAATGGATTCACCTTGCTTAACTTGTTTGGAACGAAGCAAAACTGATTCCAAAGGCAAAGCTCCTATTGTTATTGATGATACTAATGCCTCTAATGAGGAAAATCCTGCTGTTACCGAGGAACTCCTCAGGTTGAAAAACTTATTTGAAACAGGCATGTTCAAAAGTGTGCAAGGTCACCAGTATCTTTGTGGTATCCTGAGGAAGGCTCTCCTTAACAGGAATCCTAGGAATGAGGGTGTTGGTTTCGAGAGAAAGATAAACCCTGATGGTACCTATTGGGAACCTGAGAAGTATCCTAAGACTGTTATTTGGGTCCTAGCAAAGGAGAAATCCATTGATATTGCTAACCTTTCAGGTTTCGACTGCAAAATGAACAAAGCCATTGTGGATGAATCACTTGATTCAGACTACAAACTCATTAAAGATGAACAGGGAAAAGTTACAACTGAGTATGTAGGTACTCCTCCGAAGAATGGTTTCTATAAGAGGCAGATATGGGTGCAGAAAGCACTTGTGGAAAAACTGCCTGCTAACCATACTATGCAGGGAAAGCCTTCGGTACCACTGAATCATTTCTATTCTCTAGAAACGAGAAATGATTCACTGGTGCCCGAATCAAATGTTCCGCAGAAGCAATACTATCGCACTGGTTGTTATACTTATCGTCCTCATGATAACAATACTAAGATTGCATATGCTCATTCTTATCCTAACCATTCACAGAGGACTTACATTTATGGTGTACTTGATGGTCCACCGAAGCAATATAATCCTGTTCGCTTTAATATTGCTTCAACCAGTGCTTCAATATCTTCTCAGTCACCTGCTCGTTTGTGGGTGGTTAAGAAGAACTAATTCTTCTGCAGGGCTATGTCTCCGGTGGATCCGAATGGGTCATGGATAGTGGTTGTACAAATCATATGACCGGAGACAAGGAGTTATTCACCGAAGAAAAACTATCTTAATCTTCTCAGAAGTACATTACCTTTGGTGATAACAACAAGGGTAAAGTGTTAGGCTTGGGTAAGGTTGCCATATCAAAAGATAAGCACATTGACAAGGTTATGCTAGTCCAATCACTTGGATATAATCTTATGTCTATTTCGAAGTTATGCGATATGGGTATGCTTGTTCTATTTTCTGCTTCGCGTTGTGTTGTATTTTCACATGATGATTATACGTTTGTCTTCGAGGGTCACCGGAAAGGAGATTTATACATTGTAGATTTTTCTTCGGGCCTTGCTGTATCCACATGCTTAATGGAAAAAGCTTCATCTGGATGGTTATGGCATCGAAGACTTGGTCATGCAGGGATGAGAAAACTTCATAATCTAGTGAAGAAGAAGCATGTTATTGGCCTTAGTGAAGTAAAATTCGATAAGGATCGTCTCTGCGGTTCTTGAGAAGCTGGTAAAATCACGAAGAAACATCATTCAGCGAAGACTATCATGACTACCACTCGTCCTCTTGAACTGCTTCATATGGATCTTTTTGGTCCTCAAAATTATGCAAGTCTGGGAGGAAACAAATATGGTCTTGTTATTGTTGATGATTTCTCTCGTTATACTTGGGTTTTATTTTTGGATGACAAGAGCAAAGTTGTTGAAATCTTCAATTCATTCGCTAAGAGAGCTCAAACAGAATATGAATTATCTCTGAAGCATATCCGAAGTGATAATGGAACTGAATTCAAAAATACTCATGTTGAAGATTTTCTTGATGATCATGGTTTTACTCATGAGTTCTTTGCTGCTTATACACCTCAACAGAATGGTGTAGTTGAAAGGAAGAATATAACTCTTATTGAAATGGCCAGAACTATGCTTGCTGAATACAAGACTCCTATTAGGTTCTGGGCCGAAGCAATTAACACAGCATGTCATATCATCAACAAGGTTTACCTTCACAAATTCCTGAAGAAAACTTCACATGAGCTTATCACTGGTAAGAAACCAAATGTGTCATATCTTAGGGTATTTTGTGCTCCTTGCTTTATTAGAGATATGAACCATAGCTCCAAATTTGCCCCTAAGGCACATGAAGGTTTTCTTTTAGGTTATGGCTCAAACTCTCACACTTACAGAGTGTATAACTCTCACTTTGGGAAAGTTATGGAAACTGTAAATGTGAGGTTTGATGAAACTAATGGCTCTCAAAAAGAGCATTTGCCTCATGATCTAGATGAACCTCCACTTGATGAAGTGATCAGGTCCATGGCTATTGGAGAGATTCGCCCTGTTGAAGCCAATCCTCGTCAAGCTAATAGGGATGATGATGGTACAATGTTCCCACACATAGCTCGGGGCGTTGGCGATCAACATCCTGAAGCTAATGGTGAACAAGACGAAGAAGGACAAGGGAATGAAGAAAATGCTAATCCTGAAGGAAATGCTGAAGCTGAAGGTGAAGCAGATCCTGAAGCTGAAGCAGAAGTTGAGCCTGAAGCAAATGATACTACATTATCACGAGTTCGAAGAAGAGTTGATGCTGATTCGATCCTAGAAGATACTCATCAACCAGGTCGTCCCACTACTCGATCTCGCACTCGTTTGGCTAACTTCTGTGGAAATTTTTCTTTTGTTTCCATGCTAGAGCCTTCAAAGTTTGATGAAGCCATGAAAGACCCAGACTGTTTATTGGCTATGATGGAAGAACTTCACCGGTTCGAAAGAAACAAAGTTTGGTCACTTGTTGACAGGCCTGATCCCACGAAGCACAATATTATTGGCACTAAGTGGATATTTCGCAACAAGCAAGATGAAGATGGTATAGTGGTAAGAAATAAGGCTAGACTGGTAGCACAAGGGTACACCCAAATCGAAGGCATTGATTTTGGTGAAACATATGCTCCAGTAGCCCGTCTCGAATCCATTCGTGTCATGCTTGCTTTTGCTAACCACAAAAATATATTGCTCTACCAAATGGATGTCAAAAGTGCTTTTCTTAATGGTGAGATAGAAGAAGAAGTGTATGTTATTCAGCCACCAGGTTTTGAAGACTCGAAGAATCCTGATATGGTGTACAGACTTCACAAAGCCTTGTATGGACTGAAGCAAGCACCTCGTGCTTGGTATGAAACTTTGAAGGATTTCCTCCTGAAGAAAGGCTTCAAACCTGGAACCACTGACCCCACTCTTTTCACTCGATCATATAACAATGATCTATTTATGTGTCAGATATATGTAGATGATATTATTTTTGGCTGCACTAACACTGAAATCAGCGTAGAATTTGCAAGGATGATGTCAAAGAAATACGAGATGTCCATGATGGATGAATTGAAGTTTTTCCTTGGACTTCAGATTCGCCAACAGAAGAATGGCACCTTTATTTCACAAGAAAAATACTTGAAGGATTGCCTGAAGAAATTTGTTCTTACTGAATGCAAGACTATCAGAACACCTATGTCAACCAATGGTTTTCTTGATGCTGATGAGAAAGGGAAACCCTTCGAGCAGAAGAAGTATCGGTCTATGATAGGTTCACTCTTATACTTATGTGCATCTAGACCTGATATTATGCTATCAGTTTGTATTTGTGCTCGTTTTCAGGCCAATCTGAAGGAATCACATCATACTGCAGTAAAGCGAATTCTTCGATATCTAGCACATACTCCTTCATTAGGACTGTGGTATCCCAAAGGAACTCAGTTTGATTTGATTGGATATTCTGATTCAGACTGGGCTGGTGATAGAGTTGACAGGAAATCTACCTCAGGCACTTGTCATTTTCTTGGTAGATCTCTTGTGTGTTGGGCTTCAAAGAAACAAAACTGTGTCTCAATATCTACTGCTGAAGCCGAATACGTTGCTGCTGGCTCATGCTACACTCAGATACTTTGGCTTAAGCAGACGCTGAAAGATTATGGTATTTATGTGAAGAAAATCCCTTTGCTTTGTGATAATGAGAGTGCTATCAAAATTCCACACAACCCTGTGCAACACTCTCGAACGAAGCACAACGATATTCGTCACCATTTTCTTCGAGATCATGTTCAGCGTGAAGACATTGTGATCAGCCATGTTAGAATTGAAGATCAATTGGCAGATATATTCACGAAGCCTTTGGACGAGAAAAGGTTATGTGCATTGAGATGTGAGCTAAACATCCTAGACTCACACAATGTTCAGTAAGATCGAAACTTTTCCCCTGTACATAATCACCTTCGTTGTGTGTTTGTTTATTTAGATTCGCTTAAGTTTTCCTTCGTCCAAGTTTATGTGTTTAGCTTCGTTTGCCATTTTCTTTCAGTTTTGTGTTTGTTTTATTCGTTTCGTTTGTCCCCTGTAATTATCACTTTTAGCTTCGTTGTTGTTTTTCTTCGAAGTGATAAGTTTCGGACCCTATCCCCTCCATTCTGATTCGCTCCCAATCTTCTCTGTCTTGAATGGTTAAGCACATTTGAAACGGAAAGCATATTGCTTCGAACATCATTGAGTTCCGAATCAAATGCTTCCAACTTAATCAAAGTTTTTGCTCTAGGTCAAGACTTATTCTTCGGCCGTTGAGTCCCCGTCTTTCTCGGGTCGTTCAGTTTCACTCGCGAACCGCCACTTCATCTGAGCCGTTGAATTGGAAGAGACACTCGCTGGAAGCCGTTCGATGCGATCTGGCAACCGTTTCAGATCGGCCACTATATAAGGCAACTCCTCCAGCGAACCGTCACCCCACGTTCATTCTCCCCCGATCTTCTCTCCTCCTCTCGATCACGCCGACGAGCTCTCGCCCCCGACGTCGACCGCGCCGCTTAACTGCCGGACCGCCGCCGCCGTGGACGTTCCCCGCCGACGAAGAGCATTTCTCCGCCCTCCGTCGTCGTAGCCGCTCCGCGTCAACGAGTTAGGGTACGCAAGTTCTCTTGGATCCAATCTTGTTTGTGTGTTCTTCATCTAGGGCTTGGATCTAAGAATTGTTAGGATTTGTTCTGTCTTGATTTTGCTAGGACTGTTTGATCCGTGTTGCTCATTGTCCCTTGGGAATTCTGTTTGTAGCATCAGAAGCATTCCCTTTGTTCCAGGTCAGTTCTTAGGGTTAGATCTATTTGGATTGAAATTTTTTAAAACTCGTTCTCGGATAAGTTCTAGCTCAACTTCAACTCCATATATGCATCTACTCTTTGTGTTGTTATGGACTCCTGTCAAAATTTTGGTTTTGGTCGAAACCTTTGCCTGTGCTTATTCATTCCCTTCCTATTTCCTCTTTTCTACCTTTCTGTTCACAGGATGTCTGATGAAGAGGCCGCCATTGGGAATGAATCACCAATTGTTGAAGGGCTTGAGAATTTCCCTGAGCCCCCGAAGATGAAAGGCAAAGGATGCAAGACTAAAGAAGTCAATAATGCCTGAGGTATTCCCGAAGCTATTCGCAAGAAGATGGGCTATGACACTCCACCTGACGAATCAGATCACGATAGAAAGATTCGACTTCAAAAGATTCGACGCTACTGGGCAATAAGGTGGTACAAATACAAGAGCATTCCAGACTGGAAGTGGGCTATGCAGTTTGCTTTCAGCCCACCATATCGGTACACAACTGCCATGCGTGCTCAATACAATGCCACAAATCGAAGAAAATACTACCCGAAGCCTCCCGCTGTTCCTCACCCCAATTATATCAAGACGCCAGATGACTATCCAGATGAGCAAGCAAGACTTGCCCTGCTGGCTGAAAAGAAAAGAATCAGAGAAGAGAAGAAGGCCAAAGCACTAGCTGCTGAAGGCCATGATGAAGCTGGTGCATCGAAGCCTAAGAAGAAAAGGCTGAGAAAATTGAGTGCTTCACCTCCTCCGGCCATCTCCGATGAAGAATCTGAGCAGGCTGCTGCTGATGATGAAGCTGATGCTGCTGCACAGCTTGAGTACTCACTTGGTGAAGATCCTGCTGAAGATGCAGATGATGAGTCCAAGCACACCCCAGTTGCTCCTAGTCCAAAGGGACCGAAGCTTCGGAAGCCTTTCAAGAAGAAGGATGGAGAGAAACTGCCTGCTTCAAGAGGCGTAAGAATTCAAGATCCTTCTGATCCTCCAGCTCCTAAGCCAAACATTGATTTAACCAATTTGGTGGTTGAGGCTCCATTGGCTTCAAAGCCACCTCGCCGCCTGGTTCCAGCAGAGCAGAGAATGAAGGAAAGGCATGACCCGAAGGCAAAGCCTGCTGGTCAGCCCGAAGCTAAAGCTCCTGAGTCTGTCAAAGCTTCGAAGATGAATTCCTCTGTTGCAAAGCCTGGCCAGTCTTATGCCCAGGTCGGCACCAAGAAGCTGTCTGAAGCCGAAATGCGCAAGAGAGACCGTGCTGAAGCTGAACGACTTCAATCTGAAGCTCAAGCCCAAGCTAAGGCTGATAAAGAAGCTAAAGCAAAACAAAAGGTTGACAAAGATGCTGCCTTGCTAGAGAAGCAAAGGAAAAAGATTTAGCTGAAGAAAATCAGAAAGCTTAAGAGAAGCGCAAACTCGCTGAAGTAAAATCTCAAGAGGCTAAGGCTGCTGCCGAAGCCAAACAGCTCAGTGAAGCCGAAGCCAAGCGCAAGGCAAAACTGAATATCATAAGAACGAAGCAAGCAGAGAAGGCTGCTAGGGCTGCTCAGAAGGAAGCTGTTGTAGACATGACTCCAAAGGATGTCACTTCGAAGCCAGTCGCAGCTCCTGCCCCCGAAGCTCATGAAGAAGCTAAGCATAGTCACCATAACTTCCCCGGTGCACGAGAAGGTGAACTATGGGATTGTCTGAGCCTGCATCAGGCGTTCTGCCAGCTCGCTGAAGCTATTGATCCCGAAGCTATTGATGTTGGAGATGTCTACATTTCACCAACACTTTCTGCCATGATTGAAACTTTATACAATCAGCTAAGGGATTTGCATGCTAGGGTCAGATCTGAGTCTGCCAAGATTCTGAAGTTCAAGAAGAAAGCAAACGCCGAATCTGATGAAGACTTCAAGAACGAAGCCGAAGCTGCTTCGAAGAAGATTGCTGATGTCAATGAGAAGACAAAGCAAAATATTCAAGTGTTTCAAGGCAAGATCAAACCGCCATCAAAGAATGTTGCAAGACGCATAATGCTTCAGTCATGGCTCTTGATTCCAAGAAGCGCGAAGCTATGCTCAAGCAACTAGCTTCTCCTCTTCCCCAGCTGCAACCAAGGAAGCGCCGTCTGATCACAGATGCTAACGAAGCTGATGAGGTTAGCTCTCATCCTACCAAGAAGATCCCAAGACACGCTTCGCCCCCTCGATGCAAGACCATCACCTTACCAACTCCAACTGCAAAACCACCTGCTCCCAAAGTCATTCCACCCCGTGCTCCACCTCCACCTCCTTCTCAACCCGCTCCACAACCATCGCACCACGACAACTTTGAGCCAGAGCCTTCGCCCCAAGCTCAAGACATACCTGTTCCATCCAGAGATTATTCTTCGGCTCACTCTGCGGATGAGTCCGAAGAACAAGAAGTTGAAGCCAAAGATCAAGCTGCTCTAGAAGAGCCCGAAGCCAATGCAGATGTTGAAGCAAATGAATTGGCTATTATGACCCAACCCCAAGAGCGAGCCATAGTTGCTCGAAGGCAAGAACCCCATTGCACTCCTGCCCAAGATACTCAACTGGACTCCATCTACCCTCGTGAAACTTTTCCAATTTTCCTGGGAGATGGTTCTTCTTCAAGACATGGTCCAGAGTTTGATCTCGAAGTTCATCGCCAGAAGCTTCGCTTCTTTGGCACAAGTCCTTATGATTCGCCCAGGACTGCTGATGACCTTCGCTTCTGGACTGCTGAACAACAGATTCTGTACACGAAGCTATACTGTCAGAAAGGTGTTCTATTCAGGCACAAGTATTTGGACATGCGAAGTCTAACTTCTGCAACGTGCTTCCAGAACATTATGGAAACCATCGAAGCACAAAATCTGACAAGCTTATTTGCCATGGAGACGCCGTTCAACTCTGAATTGATCAAGCAATTCTATGCCACTCTCTATGTTTCTGGAAATCCTGATGACACTACTTCATGGGTACTTGAGTAGATGATTCAAGGCAAGGTTTTTTCGGATGCATTCTGATGAATTCATGGACATTGTGAATATCCCTCGGCACACTGGTAAACTTGCAAAGGTTCACTTGATGCCTGATCCTACTGAAGCTGAATTTGCTTCACTGCTGGATTCTGAAGTCACTGGAGATCACATGCCTGAAAATATTTGCCCGAAGCATCTGGTATTCATCTCGAAGACTTGGTTCTACATCTTGTCTAATTCACTGATGCCTCTCAGCACTGCAAATGATGAGTCCAACATTCACTATCATACACGTCATGCTCTGCTGCAGCTCACTCATGGCCATGTGTTTGACTTCGAGGATTGTTTTCTTTGTTATATGGTTCAAGCTGCTGAATTGGTCCATCAATTGAAGCCGTATGCTCCCTGGCTCCAAGACATATGCAATTATGGACGCAATGAAGACTTTGTTGCCAAGCATCACCCGAAGCTGTTCTGTCCTCCTGTGCGCGATACTATGAATATCTTCAGTAGGCCAAATGATCCATTTGCCACATATCTTGGAGTCAGACAACATGTTAATGAACACAACATGTCGAAGTCTTTCCAGAAGGAAGTTTATCATTTCGAAGTTGGCATTCGCTCACAACAGATGCTGGAAAATTTCATTGAAGGCAATCAACGCCAAATGCAACATCTCTCTGATGAAATCAATAGAGTTGGCAATATTGCTCTCAACAACAACCAGTACCTGAAGGTCTTGAAGCGCCACTCATGGAAGGGTTTGCGAAAGTTCAACTCAGTCAAGAAGCTTGAAGCTGCTCGGATCTTCAAGGAGTATCCACATCTTCAACGCCATTTCTCAAGAAATGATTCGATAGATCACCCCAACCCGAAGATCCCTTCACTGGAAAATATTGATGAAGTTCTATTTGTTAATCCAGCTGAACATATTCGCCCTGACACTCTCTCTGATGAAGACTCCCACACATCAAAGCAAGAAGATGACCCTCTCAACGACAGTGATCTTGACTTGCTTCAGGCGCCTCTGGACATTGAAGAAATGGAGTCGCCTGCTTCAACCGAAGGAGACACTTCTGGAGATGCATCTTCTTCGGGCGAAGACAATCAGCAGGGTCCCCAGGTTGCAACCAACGAGTAAATACTCTTGATCTACCTCTCAACCTTTTGTCCAATCATTGACAAAAAGGGGGAGAATGTAGCATCGATTGAGTTTAGATTCGCTGCGGGGTTTAAGGGTTTTGATTCGATCTTTTGTGTGTTAAGTTACAACAAACTTTCCATTCACTTCGATTGGGTTGTAACTTACGTTTTACTTCGTCTGTGAACTGCTACATTTTATGTGTTAATAACCCCCATGCTTGCAAGTTGCTCTCGTATATTTTGTTTTGCAGGTGGTTATTCTCATTAAGTTCACATGTCATTGGATGATTGCATATTCTTCAAGACTAATATCTTTTAAATGCAATTGATTCACTAAGATATGTGTTAGGCTTCCCATCAAAGATATCCTTCATCAAGCATTCACTTCGATTATATAAATCTTCGATGCTTGCATTCAGGGGGAGTCAAAAGCTTCATATCTTAGAGTTTTCTCTCAACTCAACTCAAAATTCCATATTATTATCGATGCCTATTTTGTCAACAATAGTCCAAAAAGGGGGAGATTGTAAGAGCAAAGTTATGCCCCCATGAGTTTTGGATATTGTTGGACAAAACAGTAGAGGAACTAACAAGTTTTCTAGTGTAAAACAGATGGTTAGGTTCCTGAAGTTATAGGTTGGTGATAAAGCTTCAACGAAGATTTACATATTTACTGAAGCATATCCTCTGGAGTGAAGCTCATCACGGATGTCGACCCCTAAAAAGATAAGGAATCCTGAAGCACGTCTCATCGAAGGAGATGACCAAGATGGCGCAAGACTTAGTAGTTTTTGCGTAGTTCTTTTTCACTTCTTTGAGTCGTAGGAAAAACCGTACTATCAAGAGGGGTTTAGTAAATGTACTCTGAAGGTTTTGGTGAAAAGACTCAGATCGAACCAAACCCGTGAGAAGCCAGAGATGAGAAATCTCATGTGCACTAGGTAATGCTTCACCAGCGAAGACTCTGTTCTTTCGGCTCCTGAAGCATAACCAAGTCCGTGAGTCAGCTTTACTTGTTTCGCAAGTAAAGTTGCGCTTTGATTGGAAATCCGACCGTTGCGAACAAGTGTCAAGCTCTCGCATTGGGTCACTTCAGTCATTTTGCACCTTGGGATCGCCACCTATAAATAGGCCACCCCCGCCCTCATTGGTGGGTGGCTGCTCCAAGAATATTTTCTGACAGTGAAGAAAGAAAGAGCAACCCCACCGAAGAAAAACCAAAAACTCATACACCGAAGCATAAGTCCTATTGATCTGAGTTGATTCACTATGACTTAGGAAGAAGTTTGCTAGCCTTTTTATCTTGGAGAACTGCAATTCTCCTAGACGGTTAGAGAGTTGTTCTTCAGAGAGCGAAGAGTTATTGTCGCCTCGAAGTCCAGTTTGTCAAAGGTTTCGGTGATTTCTTCAATAATCAACCACGAGTGAAGAACTGACCAAGATCAAGGAGATTGGTGTAGTGGAGATAAGGACGGAGAGAGGTTTGCTCCTGATGTCTACGCACGCTTCTATTCTTGTAGACTATGTTGGGCCTCCAAGCGCAGAGGTTTGTAGGACAGCAGCAATTTCCCTCAAGTGGATGACCTAAGGTTTATCGAACTCAGGGAAGTAGAGGTTGAAGATGGTCTCTCTCAAGCAACCCTGCAATTAAGATACAAGAAGTCTTTTGTGTCCCCAACACACCCAATACAACTAGGAGTTGTATAGGTGCACTAGTTCGGCGAAGAGATGGTAAAATATGGGTGATAGGTGTAGCAAAACAAAGTAATATAATTCTGTAATAAAAAGTGCAGCAAGCAAACATGTAACAAAAGTGAGTGCAAATGGTGTAACAATGATGGAAACAAGGCCTAGGCTTCATACTTTCACTAGTGGCAACTCTCAACAACATTAACATAGCCTAATCACATGATATTTCCCATACAACATGCAATGGAGACGCACTCGGAGATCATTCCTTTGTGGTCAAGAGAGGATGAGAATTATGTAGGGCTACAAAATCACACCTCAAAGTTCGTATTTCTCAATCTATGGATTTCCCAATGTCACCTCGGCCATCCAAAGAGAGTACCACAATCACCACAACTTATCTCAAGGATAGTCAAAGACAAGCACCAAGAGACTCTCAATCTTCAATCAACAAACAAAAGAGGAAATCACTCATGATAATATTCTTCTAACCCATGTCAAATAGACCGCTGTCACCTTGGTCTCGGGGATCACAAATATTATAACTGCAACAGGTACGGATCAATGCAGACGCCCTAGGGAATCTACAATGGCGATACTCTGCCGAGTCGCTTCGAGTTTGACTTACGAGTGGACGGACTCATATTTCACTCTCGTCGGCTCAGTAGCGTAGCATCCCTGGGATGATACGACGGTATTCCTCTTTAGTTCATTCCGCTGGTGTCTCGGCACCATCGGGGTGATACGAGAATATTCCTCTTTAGTTCATTCCGCTGATGTCTCGGTCGAACCTCTTCAAGTGTACCATCGAGGGTGATTCCTCCTGGTTTCACTTGATGGTAGGCACTCGAATCAACTAGTGTCCTTACAGGTAAGGAGTCGGGTGACCCAACGGTGCCCGCGCAGGGTATCTTAGCGGAACGACAGGTCAGGTGTATTCCACTGGTGTGCGGCGGACCTGGTACTGTTCGTGGCCGACAGTTATCCTGTTGTACGAAAGTCGAGCTCTTCGGAGCAAACGCGAGACAAGGTAAGGAGACGGTTCACCTTGTTGGTAACCGCACGAGTTGGTGGGACGACAGGGCAGGCACCGACATTACTGGTGGTCCCGACTGCTGACGTTGTCCGCGACTCATTCAATAAGGGGCAACGATAACGGTTGTCTCGACAGAAAATTAATAAAATGCTTAACGGGTTCGGCGGATGACTTGAGTAGCCTTTTGTCTTGTACGCACTACCTATACGTGGGATTACGCGTTTGGGCGCCTCCGCAATGTAGCCTCGTTCGAAAGCTCTAAAATACGTCCAGTTCAGCATTGCGGCAGGGACGGATCGCGCTGCGGCGTTGGAATTCACCCTCCTCGCAACGACCCGGAGAGCGAGGGGTGATAGGCCCATGACCCCCTTGCACTTAGGGCTGTAGACCGGCGGGGACCTCTCTGATGAGTCGTAGGATGGACTGCGTTGTGTCGGATAGCCTCGGTGGGGCATTCCCTAACAAGGGGTACGCCACCCTGGAGATCCGAGCGTGTAGTGTCACACTAGTGCACCCCTGCAGGGAAGATTAATCTATCGATAGCCGTGTCCACGGTAACAGGACGCTTTATGCTGAAGCCAGATCCTACCACTACAAACCACTACTATTAAACTGTTGGTTCCAGGTTTTCTCCCTCGCGGGGATGTCGAGGGAGGGAACTCGGAGGCATTGATGTTATTAATAATTACAACTTATTATTATACAATGCTGCAGCAACTTCTGCTGCATTGTTACTTTCAGTACTGTTATATTAAACTGTTGGCTGATTCTTACCTCATGCTGCAAGACTCGTCGGAAGATGCTAGTCTTTGATAGGCCTAGCTTCTTATCCTTATTCTGAATTTCTACCTTGCAGTCCACTACATACAGCCTCCCCTTTCCATTTGACACAATGCATAAATGCTTAGTAGTGGACGTAAGACTCGCGGGTATGCTAGATACTCACCTTTGCTTTATTTCCCCCTTCTTGTTTTGCCTGATCGGCCGCTGCAGTCGACGTTGGAGCCTAGGAGGAGAAGATCCCCGATGCCGACCACCGCAACGTGAAGATCCCCGATGCCTCCTACGACATCGAGTTCCCCTTTGACCAGGAGTAGTTTGGAGGTTCCCAGGCAGGAGGCCTCGCCTTTTCGATCGTGTTGATTTTTGTGCTAGCCTTCTTAAGGCAACCTTGTATCCTTGTGTCTGTACTCAGATACTATTGCTTCCGCTGACTTTGTGCTCTCGAGCTGTTGTCTTCGAGCCCTCGTGACCCCTGGCTTGTATTAAACAACTTGTATTATTTTATTTGTAGAGTTGTGTTGTGATATCTCACCATGAGTCCCTGATCTCGATCGTGTACCTTGCGTGTATGATTACTGTACACGGTCTGATTTTGGGGGCGTCACATCACTTTAGGGGCAACACTCTATATATTACAAGAAGTATAGAAGATCTTTCACACTTTACAAAGTACTCAAATCATAAAGAAGATGTAACTATCATGATGTATGCAATGTATGCCTCTGCCAGTGTAGCAGGAACATGTATGACATGAAGATCAAGTCATGAAGAGGTGGTTGTTGCATGGAAATATATCTCGGAAAGGCTATGGAAATGCCTTGATAGGTAGGTATGGTGGCTGTTTTGAGGAAAGATATAAGGAGGTTTATGATGATAGAGCGTATCATGCCAAGGGTTTGGATGTACCGGCGAAGGTGGACGCCAACTCTCGGAGTGAGAAGAAAGCAATCCACGGCACAGGAGAGGCTAGCAAATATGAGTAGGTGGAAGTGTCAACTTTCCATACTTACATTAGTCCGAAGAACTCATGCACTTATTATCGGTAACTCTCAATCTAGTAAGGAGGTTCACAAAGAGACAAGTACCCCGAGGAGGAGTGTATGGGGGTTTGGTTATCCTTGCGCATCCTCGACTCATGGTACATGAGTGTACTCTAATATCCGATCCCTCCAAAGATTAGTGATCCATCTAGTAGCTAGAGTTCTCAACTAGTTTTGTACGTTTTTGAAAATAGACACGGATAGCCCAAAATACGACACCTATCACTAATAGGCTAGAGCTCTTGACACCAAAAGTTCAGAAATTACTCACATCAATACCTCAAAACTATTGCAAGTTACTACTAGAATTAAATAGCAACCTCAACTACCTACTTTCAAGACAAGACACAACTCAGTGCAACAACCAACTCTCTTTAACAAGATAAACATGAAAACTAAAAAGAGTTCCAGCAACAAACTAAAAAAAAGCCAAGGCTCTTGCTAAAGACAAACTAAGACTAAAAACTAAACATGGAAGTAGCTATGAAAAGATAAAGAACACACAACAGCAAAAAGATAGGCAGGAAAAATCCTATGATGTGTTCTAGATTTTGAAAGTGGAGCGTGTTTCTCTCCCACACAAAGTAAGACGGGATCTAACTTTTTATGAACAGCAAGAAAAGCTAAATAAAACTAAAAAATAAAACCTAAGAGCGAAACGCTCCAAGCATAGCACATAACGCATGAAGTGATGAAAATATAGTGAGACGAAGGACGAACTGACGATTGTTGATGGAGAAGGGGACGCACGGGGGCATCCCCAAGCTTAGACGCTTAAGTCTCCTTGAATATTTATTGGGGATGCATGGGGGCATCCCCAAGCTTGAGCGCTTGACACTCCTGGATCTTCTTTCATCATCTTCCATCGCACACTTGAAAACTCCCTTCATACATAACTCATCATAAGCTGATTAGAGAGGTTAGTACCCTTAATAAAATATTTTTTCCCCACTGGATATAAATATATTCTTGAAGATCTACTGTTTCTCAAGAGTGACAAAAAGTTTTTGCAAATAAAAAGAAAGCTTAAGGTTTGCAAAAGTTAGGAGAGGCAAAACGTGGCAGAATCTGTGAAAAACAGAACAGCAGGTAGTAAATAATTTTTTAGGGATACTTCTCTAACTCAAATCAAAAAACTCAGAACATACGGAAGTTTCGTAATTGTATAGATCATGCTGTGTAAAAATTTCATCTCAAAAAGATGAACTGGGATTTTTCTGGAATTTTTCTGGTCACGAGGACAGAATCTGTTTTCTGGACAGCATGTCACAACTTTTACTTCCCTTGCCGTAAGAGGCTATAACTTGGCACAAAGCTGAAAAATAAAGATACAATGATGTTGCTACAGCAGTAACAATCATCAAGACCACAAAAAACTGAAAGTAAAAAACTCAAACTAAAGATAACAAGGGTTGTCTCCCTAGAGCTCTTTCTTTATAGCCATAAAGATAGGCTTAAGATTTTAATGTTGCTCTCATAGGAATAAGAGTTGAAGCACAAAAGAGAGCATAAAGAAGCAAATAACAAACACATTTAAGTCTAACATGCTTCCTATGCAAAGGGATCTTGTAGAGAAATAACTCATTGAAGCATAAAGATATTAGCATAGGAAGGAAAAATAAATGCAACTTCAAAACCTTCAACATAAAGAGAGGGAACTTGATATTATTGGAATATCTATAAGCATATGTTCCCCTCTCATAATAATTTTTAGTGGGATCATGAATAAACTTAACAATATAAGTATCACATAAAAAATTCTTATCATGATCCACAAGCATAGAAAATTTGTTACTCTCCACATAAGTAATATTCTTCTCATTAGTAATAGTGGGAGCAAACTCAAGACAATAGCTATCACATGAATCATTCTTATCATGATACACTTCCAAACATTTATTATTTATAGCATAAGTGTCATCACAATAATCATCATAGATAGGAGGCAAAGTATCATCAAAATAAATTTCCTCATCAAAACTTGGGGGGCTAAAAAGATCGTCTTCATCAAACGTAGCATCCCCAAGCTTATAGCTTTGCATATCATTAGCATCAAAAGTATTCAAAGAAGACATGCAAATAACATTACTACTATCATGAGTGTTGTGCAAATAATAAAGCTCCATAGGCTTTTTGATCTCCTCCTCAAACACTTCATGTCCTAACTCAAGATAGAGCTCATAAAGCTCTCTCATAATTTTGTTGTTGTTTTCCATAAAGCCTAACTAGTGAAAATAAAAACAAGAAACAAAAGTAATTAATTGCAAGATCTAAAGATATACCTTCAAGCACTCACATCCCCGGCAACGGCGCCAGAAATAGTTTGATGTCTACGCACGCTTCTATTCTTGTAGACTATGTTGGGCCTCCAAACGCAGAGGTTTGTAGGACAACAACAATTTCCCTCAAGTGGATGACCTAAGGTTTTTCGAACTCAGGAAAGTAGAGGTTGAAGATGGTCTCTCTCAAGCAACCCTGCAATTAAGATACAAGAAGTCTCTTCTGTCTCCAATACACCCAATACAACTAGGAGTTGTATAGGTGCACTAGTTCGGCGAAGAGATGGTAAAATATGGGTGATAGGTGTAGCAAAACAAAGTAATATAATTCTGTAATAAAAAGTGCAGCAAGCAAACATGTAACAAAAGTGAGTGCAAACGGCGTAACAATGATGGAAACAAGGCCTAGGCTTCATACTTTCACTAGTGGCAACTCTCAACAACATTAACATAGTATAATCACATGATATTTCCCATACAACATGCAATGGAGACGCACTCGGAGATCATTCCTTTGTGGTCAAGAGAGGATGAGAATTATGTAGGGCTACAAAAGCACACCTCAAAGTTCGTAGTTCTCAATCTATGGATTTCCCAATGTCACCACGGCCATCCAAAGAGAGTACCAGAATCACCACAACATATATCAAGGATAGTCAAAGACAAGCACCAAGAGACTCTCAATCTTCAATCAACAAACAAAAGAGGAAATCACTCATGATAATATTCTTCTAACCCATGTCCAATAGACCACTGTCACCTTGGTCTCGGGGATTATACTTGTAAGGCCCCCGATGCGGTGCTAACTCGAGTTAGTCGCTTTCGCGTCCCCCTCAAGTTAGTAGCGCATAAAGAGCCACCAACTCACGACACTCGCACTCGTGTCGCTGCCGGATTCTCGACAACAGGTATAAGATCAAAGAACTTAAACTAAGACATAAAATATATAGAGTCCAGGGCATACATCGCCACTGGAATTTATTACATCATCTCAGAGGTCCGTGGACCCAACAGAATATCATGCAACAAGCGGAAGACAAACACGACCGAGTACGGTCAAAATCCAAATCGCCCTAGAGAGGGCTGCACATAAAGAGTCCACCCACTAATCGTCGAAGCCCAACTGTAGGATCTACTGAACGAGGTCGATCTCATCGTCATCCTCCGGAGGCACCTCCACGAAGTATCGTCCGGAGCTCGGGTCGAGGTAGTACTCCACTGCAGCAGCCGATTAGGCAAAACAGTAAAAGCACAAAAGGAAAACAGGGGTGAGATTATATCATTACAGGATAACTAACTACCTACGGTAAGACAAGATAAAGGTAAAGGTTGCAGCCGCACTAGCATATATGGTGGCTATCGTTCTATTAGAGTAGGGGTAAGATCCAAGAAATACACGTGACATCGTGTCATAAGTCTGGTATCCACCTACTTACGTCAAACATAACACAATCTGGATCTTCTCTCGGTCCCCCTGGACGAAGAACAACAACCAAGGCACTCACACGGTAGGCAAGTTTTAATTAAAGTTCAAATTGATGTTATTCTATGAACAAGGAGTAGGTCTCAAGTCGTCCATAACCGCGGACACGGCTTTTCGAAAAGATTTAACCCTGCAGGGGTGTACCAACTGCCCATCATAGGCTTCGCATGTACGCCCGGTTTCCATTTGGCTAAGTAAACGCCTGAAACTCCGGAACGTTAGAGTCCCTCTAACTAACAACACACAACTCCGGGTGCCCCCCGGTGAGTCGACACCCAACTCAAAAGCCGGCCGCGGTCTCGAATCGGTCTCTACCGTATGACTCAAGGTTTGGATTGCCGGTTAAATCTCATATGAGACCGGGTCCTCAGCCGGTCGAGGTGGGCCAGCCAAGGCACAAGTCCTCCTGGCCCAAGGTGGTTTGTAAACAACTGGGGTACCACCAGCACACACACATTGCAAAAAGTAAATCAGCTCGGGCCACCACTAGAACTGTATGAAGCTAGGTAGGTAAGACAAGGGGACCCCATAGAATACCACACACGATTAGGCACGCTCGTCAAGAAACACAATACACGGAACTCGGGACCTAGGTGACTCAAATGGAACAAAACACCTGGCGGGAACAGCCTGGTCTCCCATCTTTCGTCAAGTATAAATTAACATCATAATAAATATCAACCAACTTCTCTAAATAACATGATATCCCCAAACCATAGCATAGGGTAAGAAGCAAGTTTCCTACTCATACTAAGAATTGGCTGAGCAGAGGTAACTTAGCAATACAATGTTTTGCTGGGATGTGGGGTTCATGGTTGTTTGGTTTTTAAAGGTGGCATATTCAAAGTGGATAGGACCAAGCAAACGTTCTAGGCTACAACTAGGCAGGTAGGCAGAAAGGTATCAAGTAATGGTATAAATCTTCCCCTTGCCTGGGTAATCAGTCGTCGAAGCAGACGCAGCAGGGTCCTCGGGCTCGGTGTCGGAAATCTCCACGTAAATCTCCTCGGCGGTCTCGGGTGCTAACGTAAGGTACCGGCAAGGAAAAGGCACACAAGTAAGTAACGGGTACAATGCACAGGCAAGGATGGTATGAGCAAGTTTAATTAGACATGCTGTGACCCTATCTAGTCAATTTAAATGAAGGTGGTGACGACACGTCAACAACTTCATATGCAATTTATTTACGTGAAAATGGCTTTGGTCTTAGCCTTATTTTAGGTGTAAGTAGCATGTCAACATGGCATGATAAACAAAGCATTTAACAGAAACAAAACAACGTGAAAGTAATCATCGATTTCCGGAGACGGAGTAGTGTCGGTGAATTTGACACAAGGAAGGTGCAACAAAAGTTGGAAACCAGCCACATGCACAGACAATATGTTGGGTGCTGGTTTTAAGAAAAGATTTGGAGACGACATGAGACAGAACTTGAAAGAATCAAAAGATCATCACTTCCAACATGCACTGAAATTGGAATGATGCAAAGAAAGGAAAAGACAGATTGATCCTGGATGAGGTGGTCACACCCTGTCCAAATGAGTTGCACAAAACAACACAAGGACATCATCATTGCAATCCTTGCAAAAATCTACCCCAAAACCATATATGATATGGTATCCTCTGGATTTGCAAAGACAGTTGCATTTCAAAATATTTTCAGGGGCGGAGTGCAAAATTGCACTAGATCCATTTTGGAAAAGGCTTAAATGGTTAAACCATTATCACCATGCAACTCCTTGGGAGAAACTACCCAAAAATCATATATGGCATCGCCATTTTGAAATTGGACAAAAACTTGACAAAAACAAAGAAATGAAAGTGGTTTATTTGCAAAATTGCCACACTCCAAAAATCAGAGGGACAAAATGCAAAAAGGACCTCACCATGATGGTCAGTAGCTCAAGATACCCCAAAAACATATATGGAATGCCCCATTTGAGGTAAAAAATGTCCAAGGTTCAAATTCAGTTTGAATGTGAATTCAAACTCAAATTTGAACTTAAACAGAAAAAGAAAAGAAAAACCAAAAGAAAAAAAAACAGTGGGCGCAGCCACTGGGCTGGCCTCGGCGCACTGGGCCAAGTTGAAAGCCCACCAGTGGGCTCAGCCCACTCCACTCGGGCAGCCTCGCTGACACGAGGGGCCCGCTCGTCAGCCTCTGCCTAAATCCAAAAAGGGGGGAGGCAAAGCCTCGCGTGGGATTCGAACCCGCGACCTGCTCGTTGCTGCGCTCGAACGCTACCACTGCGCTACTGCTCGACTTGCTGAACAAAGAAGTGTTGCCTGCAGGTTAAGTTAACCACAAGTGGTTAACTGAATCCAAAATGCACCCGACAGGCACCTGCGACAGAGAAGTGCGGCAAGGCTCTCGTCGCCGTTGAGGCATCTCCGGAAACTCTATCTAGCACAACGGGGAGAGGGCACCACCACGAGCACGTGGGTGTCACCGGAGTTGATCGAAGCCCAGCAGGGAGGACGCTAGGCTCCTCTGAAGACGACGACGACAACACTGCATCTACTGAGAGAAAAAGAAACAGATGGCGGCGACAGCAAGTTCAGGCGAAGCTAGCCATCTCCACAGGACTCCTCCAGCGACACCGCGAGGTGCTACGGCCTCCTGGCACATCCCGCTACAATGCCACACCTCGAGCTAGGCCTTACAACTCACGACGACGACGCGAGGCTCATCGGAAAACATGGCGGCGCCATTGTCCAACACGCAGCTTCAGACGCGGGCGTGGCTACGGCTAAAACTTGCGCAAAGGAGCTCCTTTGAGTCCATATGCGTGGGCAGAGCACGCCTAGGCACGCACGAGCGCACCCCGGGCACGCCATGGACAAGGCGGCCACGGTGGCTCGTCGGCGACGACGACGCGCGGAAGATCCAGACAAGATACCGCGCGAGGAACTAGGCTACCCGCTACGGGAGGAAGAAGGGCACCACGAGGATCACCTTGGGGGTGATGTGGTCGAACTCGAGCAACCGGAGAGGAAGAAGACGACCCTGACGACGACGAGGTGGTGCGGGTTCCCGACGGCGTCCACGACTCCGCTGCGAACACGTGCCTCCTTCTGGTTCCTGCGACCAGGAATGGGTCAAGCACACGCAGGGAAAGGTGCATCCAAACGCACGATCAACGAAAGCGAAGGACGGCGAGGAATTCGACGAAATTGGCCGGCGGCCATGGCGGAACAGGGGAGGACCTCGGGGTCAAATCTGGCGGCGGCGGCGGAACCTGGAGGGAGGAAAGGGTTCCTAGGGTTCTCAGAACGCGCTCGGGGCCAGCTTATAAAGGGGGGAGGCCCCCGGCCACGCTGGCCGTCATCGATGTCGACGCCGCGCCGGCTGTGAGAGAGGAGGTCGGAGGGGACCTCAGCCACGGTGGAAAGGCGACCACGGCGGCTCGTCCAATCGCGATCCCATGGCCAGGAGTGATCCCAGCGTACCGCTTCGCTGGAAAGGCTCCAAGTGGGCTGCGGGATGGAGGCTAGGTGGGTTGGGCTTCCAGCAGGAATTGAAAAAGAAAAAGAAAAACGAGCTGTGGATCCATTTTCTATTTAAATAGAACAGAAAAGATCCAGGGTTTTTCTGGGTCAAATACAAGTAGGAAAAATACATAAAAATATGTATAATTATCCTTGCATTATTCCTCAATTTCCAAAAATGGTTTGGGCATTTTTGGCAACAACAAAATTGTGAGCTCATTTTTTAATTCAAAAACACTTTGAACTAGAGCCCATATTTTTATGATGGAAAAAATGATTTGAGGTTTTTCAAACCCTTGTCATAGCAAAGGAAATGGCTAGGCCAAGTTTGGGGTGAAGGAGAGAAAGCATGCAACAATAAAAATTCTTCCAACACCCGTCTTGAACCAGTTTGGAAGCAAGCTCAACCAAACCAGATGGGCTCCAATCCCAATGCAAATTTAAATCACCACATGAAATTATAATCTTTAGCATCATGCCAAGTTACAAAGTAAACAGACAAAGTACAATCTCATGGTGTTTCTTATTCATTGCACATGGGCTGTTACAGCACTCCCCCACCAACACAGGTTCTCGTCCCGAGATCTAAGCCTGAAACAACTCAGGATACTCAGAACGGAGATGATCTTCACGCTCCCACGTTGTTTCCTTCTCCGAATGATGTGCCCACTGAACTTTCATGAACTTGACGGTCTTGTTGCGAGTCTTGCGCTCGGACGTCTCAAGAACACGGACTGGACGCTCTGAGTAGGAAAGGTCCGCACTCAGCTGGATCTCGCCCAAGTCAACAGCCTGCTCTGGCTGCTTGAAGCACTGCTTTAGCTGGGACACATGGAACACGTCATGCACCATGGACAGACTCTCTAGAAGCTCAAGACGAAAGGCAAGAGGTCCTCTAGTCTCAAGGATGCGGAAAGGTCCGACAAATCTTGGAGCGAGCTTTCCTTTGATGCCAAAGCGGTGAGTTCCCCTCAATGGAGACACTCTCAGGTACGCCCAATCACCAAGCTGAAACGCTACACCACGGTGCCTTTTGTCATAATAGGCCTTCTGCCTTGACTGTGCTGCCTTTAGGTGCTCACGGACAATCTTCACTCTGTCCTCTGCCTCTTGGATCACATCTGGACCGAACAGCTGCTTCTCACCTGTCTCGGACCAGTTCAAAGGTGTCCTGCACTTGCGGCCATACAAGACTTCAAACGGCGTTGCTTGTAGACTTGCCTGATAGTTGTTGTTGTAAGAGAACTCAGCATACGGCAAACACTCTTCCCACTTCATGCCAAACGAGATGACACATGCCCGAAGCATGTCCTCGAGGATTTGGTTCACGCGCTCGACTTGCCCACTTGTCTGAGGGTGATAAGCGGTACTGAACAACACTGTCATACCGATCGCCTTTTGAAAGGCCTGCCAGAACTTAGAGGTGAAAAGGGTGCCTCTATCTGAACTGATCTTCTTGGGAATGCCATGCAAAGATACAATTTTTGCGGTGTACAAATCCGCCAACTGAGCTGCTGAAATTGAATCCTTCACTGGAAAGAAGTGGGAAACTTTGGAAAGATTGTCAATGACAACAAAGATGGCATTGTTCTTCTTCTGCGAAAAGGGAAAGCCTGTGATGAAATCCATCTCTATATGATCCCATTTCCACTCTGGAATCTCAAGTGGCTGAAGCAACCCTGCAGGTTTCTGGTGCTGTGCCTTCACTCTCCTGCACACATCACACTGAGACACGTAACGGGAAACATCCCGCTTCATACGAGTCCACCAAAAGCTTTGCTTGAGATCTTGATACATCTTTGTACTGCCTGGGTGAATCGACAGCTTGGAATCATGGGCTTCCTTCATGATGACCTCTCTGAGGTCTCCCTCCTTGGTAACAACCACTCGCTCTTCGAACAACACGGTGTCGTCATTATGCACTGAAAAGCAACCGTACTTTGGAACTGAGGCGGCAATACCCTGCTTGATCTTCTATATCATTGAGCTGCCAGACTGAGCTTCGCGAATCTTCTCATGGATAGTGGGCTCTACCACCAGGTTGGCAAGGTAGCCTGCTGGAAATAGCTCGAGATTGAGCCTTCGAAAGGACTCACACAAATCAGGGTGGATCTTCTGCACGTGGATATTATTGCAATCGCCCTTGCGGCTCAGCGCATCAGCTATGACATTCGCCATCCCAGGCCTGTACTGAATATCAACTGTGTACTCAGTAATGGTTTCAAGCCATCTTCTTTGCCTCAAGTTCAGATTTGGCTGAGTGAACAAGTACTTCAGACTCTTGTGGTCTATGAACACATCCACCTTCCTCCCTAAGAGGAGGTGTCTCCAAGTGACCAAAGCGTGCACAACTGCTGCAAGCTCCAAGTCATGCGTGGGATAATTCCTCTTACTTGTCTTCAACTGCCGTGAGGTATACGCCACAATATTCCTGCCTTGCATCAAAACTCCGCCCAGACCTTGCAAGGAAGCATCACAAAACACCTGAAAAGGCTGTGACTCATCTGGCGGCGTGAGAATTGGAGCTGTGGTCAGCTTCTCTTTCAACTCCTCGAAGGATGACTGGCAAGCTGGTGACCAAGTGTACCGCTTGTCCTTGCACAACAATTTAGTCATTGGCTTGGCTATTTTGGAGAAATTCTGCACAAACCTCCTGCAATAACTGGCGAGGCCGAGAAAACTCCTTAGCTGCTCCATGTTCTTCGGTGGATCCCACTCTTGAATAGTGCGGACTCGCTCTGGATCAACCGAAATTCCTTCGGCGGAGATGACATGGCCCAGAAAATTGACCTTGTCCAGCCAAAACTCACACTTTGAAAACTTGGCGTAATACCGGTGCTCTCTCAACTTCTGCAGCACCAAGCGCAAATGTTCCTCATGCTCAGCCTCTTACTTGGAATAGACAAGAATGTCGTCGAGGTAGAGGATCACAAACACATCAAGCCATTCTTGGAACAAATAGTTCATAGCTCTCATGAATGTCGGAGGGGCATTTGAGAAGCCAAAAGTCATGACTGTGAACTCATACAGCCCATAACGTGTGTTGAACGCGGTCTTGGGAATATCCTGTTCATGAACACGGATTTGGTGATACCCCATCCTCAAGTCAAGCTTGGAAAACACCTTAGCCCCATTTAACTGCTCAAAAAGATCATTGATGCGGGGTAAAGGGTACTTATTCTTGATGGTCTTCTTGTTGATACCGCGATAGTCCTGGACCAAGCGGCTAGTCCCATCCTTCTTCTGGACAAACAAAGCTGGTGCACCCCAAGGGGAAGTGCTCGCACGGATAAAACCGCCTGCCTCCAACTCTGTCAACTGCTTCTTGAGCTCAACCAACTCTTTCGAACACATCTTGTACGGATGCCGAGAAATCGGCTGGGTACCAGGCTCTAGCTTAATAACGAACTCAATAGCTCGAACTGGGGGAATTCCTGCAAACTCCTCCGGAAAGACGTTTGGGAACTCACAGACAACTCTGACCTCTTCGAGCAAAGGCGCAACTCCTGCGTTCAAAGCGTACAACTGTGATGGTCCTGTCATAGAGCCACAAGTGTACAAGACTTCTGCACCTGAATCATGTGTCAACTTGATGGATCTGGTCGAACAATCAATACTGGCCTTGTGCTGCACAAGCCATGCCCAAAATGACATCAATGTCGGAACGAGGCAAGACAACCAGGGATGCTGAAAAGATAACACCCTGGATACGGATCTCTACATCTGGAACAAAAACGGACGAGCTGGACCTTGAACCAGGAGTATGAACCGCAAGGGGTTTCTGGAGCAACTCGGTCTGAAGGTCGTTTGTTGAAGCAAAGGAGTGTGATACGAACGAATGGGAAGCTCCGGAATCGAACAGAACTGTCGCGGGAACTGAACACACAAGCAACCTACCAAGAACGATCTCTGAAGACTGCTGAGCATCTGTGAGCATCACGTTGTTCACCCGAACTGCACGTGGTTGTGCCTTCACCATCGCGGTGCTCGGAGTAGAGCGAGGTGGAGGCGGTGGGAGCCGAGCAAAGCGCGGATCGGTGCAGTTGGGATACATGTGCCCTGGCTCTCTGCACTTGTAGCAAATCACGCCCGGCCTGGGCTGCTGCTGCGGCTTGGGTGGCCTCGCGTGTGGTGGTGTAGAGCGAGGCTCCTGCTGAACTGGGACGGGAGGGCGGGCAAAAGTGCGGACAACTGCCCCCCTCTGCTGGTACTGGTTTCTCTGCGGTGGTGCCTCTGCAACCCAAGTCTTTGCCTTCTTGTGGATCATCACTGCGGAACTGTGCTCTCTCTGGCGCTTCCTGTCTGCATCCCACTCTGCTCTGGCTGACTCCTGACGGATAGCCTGATCCACGAACTGTGAGAACAGCGTGGGACTGCACTGAGTGAGCGCGTACTTGATCTCTGTGCTGAGAACTCCACGGAACCTCGCAATCTTCTTTGCCTCTGTGCTTACCTCCTCTGGAGCGTACCTGGCGAGCCTGACGAAGGCCAGGTTGTACTCCTGAACTGACCTATCACCCTGTCTCAGAGCCAAGAACTACTCATGCTTCTTGTCCATCAGGCCACTCGGAATATGCGCTGCTCTGAAGTCTGCGACGAAATCTGCCCACGTGATGATAGCATCGCCCTTGTTGGCCTTGTAGGTATCGTACCAGCTGGCTGCTGCACCCTGAAGCTGGAAGGAGGCAAAAGTGACGTAGTCGACAGGTCTGACGGTGTTTGCATTGAAGTGCTTCTTGATCTCTGTGATCCAGTCATCCGCCTCCAGCGGGTCTCGAGCCTCGGAGAACCTGGGGGGGTTGATAGCAAGGAACTGCTGCAGTGTGGTGTACTGTGGTCGATCATTCCTCTGGGTAGTCTGGTTCTGCAGCATCTGTAGGATCGCAGTTGTTCCCTGAGCCATTGCGGCCACAGCCTCTCCAAGGATAGGTTTCTCTGGCGGCGGCATGTTCGCTCTTGGCATCCTGTTTACAGGAACACTTGTGAGAACATGGTCGAAACATTGACGAAACCAGAAGATAAAGCAATATCAACAAAACTTCCTCACGAGGTATGAGAAAGCCGAAGGCTGTAATTCCACCAAGGTTAACCCGGAAATTCGAAAGCTAGGTGCTACTGGAATCCCCAAACCGAGATCATCTGAATCCAAGATAATAATCTGCTAGCGAGCACACAACAATATATATACGAGCGGTTGGAAACCTGAACAATGAGACATCTGCCCTGAGCGTCCCGCCATCGCGGTCGTCCATAGGGGAAAAGACACCACATCCATATTACCATAGGATGCCCGCCAATCCTGTATGGACGTTTCACCTGGGGTACGCCGTAAGCGAGGTAGAGCAGTCAACCCCAAGTGGCGGCTCAGTGGTCTCAAAGACGCCAACACATCTCGTCGCTAGCAAAAAATTATAGAGGAATCGGAGCCTCGTGTAAACGAGAACCTAGATTTGTTTTTGAAAGGGGGACAAGTAGCAGAGGGAAAACGACGTTTCACTTCCTCACGGAAAAGGGGTGGGAGGGTGGGGTAAGAAGAAAAAGAAAGAGTTCCTACTCTCTGATATTTCCTTAGTAACTACAAAATAGTTTCTAGACTCAACTTCGGCCAGTAAGTGGTCCTACAGTCAGTCCTGCTCTGATGCCAAGTTGTAAGGCCCCCGATGCGGTGCTAAATCGAGTTAGTCGCTTTCGCCTCCCGCTCAAGTTAGTAGCGCATAAAGAGCCACCGACTCACGACACTCGCACTCGTGTCGCTGCCGAATTCTTGACAACAGGTATAAGATCAAAGAACTTAAACTAAGACATAAAATATATAGAGTCCAGGGCATACATCGCCACTGGAATTTATTACATCATCTCAGAGGTCCGCTGTCCCAACAGAATATCATGCAACAAGCGGAAGACAAACACGAACGAGTACGGTCAAAATCCAAATCGCCCTAGAGAGGGCTGCACATAAAGAGTCCACCCACGGATCGTCGAAGCCCAACTGTAGGATCTACTGAACAAGGTCGATCTCATCGTCATCCTCCGGAGGCACCTCCACGAAGTATCGTCCAGAGCTCGGGTCGAGGTAGTGCTCCACTGCAGCAGCCGATCAGGCAAAACAGTGAAAGCACAAAAGGAAAACAGGGGTGAGATTATATCATTACAGGATAACTAACTCCCTACGGTAAGACAAGATAAAGGTAAAGGTTGCAGCCGCACTAGCATATATGGTGGCTATCGTTCTATTAGAGTAGGGGTAAGATCCAAGAAATACACGTGACATCGTGTCATAAGTCTGCTATCTACCTACTTACGTCAAACATCACACAACCTGGATCTTCTCTCGGTCCCCCTGGACGAAGAAAAGCAACCAAGGCACTCACACGGTAGGCAAGCTTTAATTAAAGTTCAAATTGATGTTATTCTATGAACAAGGAGTAGGTCTCAAGTCGTCCATAACCGCGGACACGGCTTTTCGAAAAGATTTAACCCTGCAGGGGTGTACCAACTGCCCATCATAGGCTTCGCATGTACGCCCGGTTTCCATTTGGCTAAGTAAACACCTGAAACTCCGGAACGTCAGAGTCCCTCTAACTAACAACACACAACTCCGGGTGGCCCCCGGTGAGTCGACACCCAACTCAAAAGCCGGCCGCGCTCTCGAATCGGTCTCTACCGTATGACTCCAGGTTTGGATTGCCGGTTAAATCTCATATGAGACCGGGTCCTCAGCCGGTCGAGGTGGGCCAGCCAAGGCACAAGTCCTCCTGGCCCAAGGTGGTTTGTAAACAACTGGGGTACCACCAGCACACACACATTGCAAAAAGTAAATCAGCTCGGGCCACCACTAGAACTGTATGAAGCTAGGTAGGTAAGACAAGGGGACCCCATAGAATCCCACACACGATTAGCCACGCTCGTCAAGAAACACAATACCCGGAACTCGGGACCTAGGTGACTCAAATGGAACAAAACACCTGGCGGGAACAGCCTGGTCTCCCATCTTTCGTCAAGTATAAATTAACATCATAATAAATATCAACCAACTTCTCTAAATAACATGATATCCCCAAACCATAGCATAGGGTAAGCAGCAAGTTTCCTACTCATACTAAGCAATGGCTGAGCAGCGGTAACTTAGCAATACAATGTTTTGCTGGGATGTGGGGGTCATGGCTGTTTGGTTTTTGAAGGTGGCATATTCAAAGTGGATAGGATAAAGCAAACGTTCTAAGCTACAGCTAGGCAGGTAGGCAGAAATGTATCAATGTCAGAACCCTCTGTTAGGTACTGTGCTAGGGTTAGCTAGTGCCTTTGCATCATGTCAAAATTTCAAAAAGAAATCTTGGAAATCAAATTCAAAATCAAAATGGGAGAAGGAACACCCCCCAGATGAATTAATTCAAAAGGCCAGATAAAAATCTTTTCCAAAAATTCATGTTAGAGTTTTGAAAAGTCTTAAAAATGAGTGTGATCACATTTCAAGTGATGTGGGACCCACCCCGTGCTCATAGATTTTTCAAATATTCAAACAGTACCTTGGAATTAAAGAAATAACCCTATTTGATTTAAAATTCAAATCATTTGAATTTTAAAAATGTTGAAAGTTTATGAGTGGCTAGTCTATATTATTATGAGGCCACATAAAAATTTTCAGCATTTAAAAAAAATGTTTAGCTATTTTTATTAGCTAAACAGAACAAATGTCAGAAAAGAAAAATAGAAAAGAAAACAGAAACACTTACCTGTCGCCTAGGCGAAGTCGGCCCACCCAGCCCAGCCGGCCCAAAGGGGCACGGGGGTCTTCTTCCCCGTCCCGTGCCTCCAAGCTGCTCGGTGGAATGCCACCGAGCTAGCTGGTGACGCCACGTCGTCGCCGAGGAGCTTCCAACCCTCCCCGTGGCACTTCTCGCACCTGGACGCGCCCTGGAGAACAACGCATCCATTCCCCCCTCCAGAACTTCCTCCTCCTCCTCCCGTGCTCGTTTCCGTCGCCAACCGAGAGCGCCGCCGCTCGCCGTCGCAAGAACTCGTGGCCACTGACGTCGAGGAGCCGAACCAAGGTGTCCAAGCGCTTCGCCGTCGTCGTCTTCATCGACCTGCGAAAGGAATCGAAGCCGAGTGCCTCCACGAGCTCGCTAGCATCATCGTCTTCATCGCCGGCCGCCGCGGATCGACTTCGAATTCCGGCCAGCTCCGAGCTTCCCCGAGCCCACTAGCCATCCCGTCGCGTTTGTGGTGAGCTTCTCACCGTTTTCCCTAACCTAGCACCCTCCCTCTCGTTCTCTATCCGGGATCCGCCATGGATGTCGAAGCACGTCGCCGCCATGGATGAGCTCGAGGTCGCCCCTGTGCCCCTTCGACTCAGCCAGCGCGCGCGTTTAGCTCCTGGTCATGGTAGCTTTCGAACGCGAGCGAGATCAGCCCGAACCGTGCACGATAACGTCGACTACGACCTCGCCGCCGTTCTGTTGCCGCCGGAGTCGTCGCCGTCGTCGCTTCCGACCTCCCCGTGAACCCCCGATGCCTCCAGAAGACGCGGGAGACCTCCAGGAGCAAGTTGGTGCCCTCCGTTTTCCCTCCCGTGGCCGGAATCGTCCTCCCCGTGCAGCGCCGCCGTGGTCCAGTCGCCGGCGTCAAGCCGCCGGCGTGTCAGTGCTAACCCCCCCGGTTAATCACCTAATTAGTGACCCCTGGGTCACTGACCAGTGGGCCCAGTGGCTTAATTAAGCCACTGGATTAACTTAACCCACGGGTTAAGTGAAACCAGTCACTGACAGGGTGGCCCCACATGTCAGCCCCCCCCTGACGTCAGCTTTGCGCAATAAATCATTTAAATGAATTTCCAGAGATTATTTGAATTAAAAGAATTCCAGAAATTCCAGAAAATACCCCAAACTTTGGAAATTCATAGAAAATTCATATTAACTCCAAATTGGACAAACAATATATGAAAAATGATCAGGAGAAAATTATCTTTCCAAATATGCAACTTTCAACTATGTTTGAGTTGAATTTAAAATGGGACCAGTAGCATATGTCATTTGGTTTATTTGAATTTAATTCAAATTCAAATCAATTGATTTTGCCACTTGAACCTTGGATTTAAGCTATACTTCAACCACACTTCAGAGGCATATCATACACATTTGAAAATGATTCAAAATGATCAAAGTATGTCACATACAACTTGGCTAAGTTGAATTCAAATGTGGATTTTGAATTTGCATTTTAAATGCAATATACTCCACTTAAATGGAATTGCCTCACACACATCAAAACTTATACTTCACGTTTTAAACATTCAATCATGTGCTTGAGCATTGCATTCATATTGATTGCTACTTCGTGCTTTGTTTGTCGAGTAGAGGTGGAACCGGAGCAAGAGGTCACCCCCTTCGCTGAAGATCCAGAACCCGAACCTCGTCAGCAAGGCAAGCAAACCCCCATTGATCATGTCGATAAAATCCCACTTCCCTCTCATGTCTCGCTTATGCATTGTTTAGGATGATCACCATGCTTCGTTTCTACCGCATAGATGAACCCATTCCTTTGCATGACCTATCTTTTGTCACAGTAGTAAGCAAACCACAATCCTAGCAAATGTAGGAGTTGTTTGATATCATGTGGCCTCTGCAATGTTACTGCTTATTGCATGCTTAGTATGATACCATGTTGTTACTGTGATGTGAGTCGGGATGGGAATGATCATGTTGATGATGGTAGAAAAGTGTTGGTGAATCGACCCTAATACAAGGTGAACGATGAGAGGCTGTGTAGGAGTACACAGTGGGTTGTCTCGTTGAACACCGCCCTAGTACGAGTTCTTGTGTGGTGATCCAAGATGAAGAGTACAACCACACATTGGGCTCACTGACCCCTCTCAACCTATTAACTCATCCCTTTCGATGTCCAGATGTCGCAGTAGTTCGGAGTTCTGGTAGGCTTGTGGCCTGGATGCTAAGTGAGAGAACGGCTCAACCGAGACCGGCTTATGCACCACGCACACATCGCTTGGGTCCACTTAGGTAAACCGGCCGGGTTCACGATAGTGGTAACCAACCCAAGTAGGCGGCTTTCTCGGACTAGATCGGCTATGAGGTAACAATTGTGGTGAGCATCCTCGCTGGCACCCCTTGAATGGTGTCGAGATCAAAGGCGGTAAATGATGGTCATGTGTGTGTAGCGGTACACCCTTGCAAGGTTAACAAAACTATTCGAATAGCCGCGTCCGCGGTTATGGACTGCTTGGAAAGCTTAGCTTGATTATTAGATAACTTGAACCGGATACTTCTAAAACACACCAAGATAAGTGTGAGTGCTATGGCGTGCTTTCTTGTGGGGAAGTCGAGGAAGGCACCATAGTGGTGTATTGGTTGGAGAAAGTAGTGGACTCGTGTACGCTTCTTACCTCAAAGTCTGGTACTCGTAGTTCAGGATTAGCCAAGTCAAAGCTGGCATTTCTGCAAGTGAAACCCCACCACCCTATACCTTGATACATGTGCATGAGTAGTATAGCTCCTATGTAAGTCTTGCTGAGTACGATTTTGTACTCCCGTTTGCTTAATCTATGTTTTAGATGACGCCACTGACCCCGAAGGTGGCTTCTTCATCGAGCTGGACGACTGAAGTTAAACTAGTCTAGTCCCAGTCAGCATACTGGTTCCCTCGTGGAGGGCTTTGTGTTTAAATAAGGCTTCTTAAGCCATTTGTTAAACTTGTCTGTACTCAGACATAATTTGCTTCCGCCTGTGTTGTAATGTTGGATCACATGTATGTGATCTCTGTGTGTACTCTATAAGAGTTATAAATAAAATGTACACTTTGTAGAGAATTGCAATGGTACCTGCTGTTCATACAAGGCATGTGTGCTGCGTGTGTGTTTATAACATGCATGTCTTCGTATGGGTTTTCGAGACCTTAGTTGTGTTCTGGCTGGCGGTCTTTCATACACCAAGTGGCCCTTAGATGTGCGCAGCTTGGGGCATCGCGATGCGATTGCTCGAGACTTCGTCTCGTGCACACTTTGTGGTATGATCGAGCCCGCCCTAGACCCCGACTAAGTGATCAGGCTGGAGTAAGTCTATGTAAGAGTTTTGAGATAGTCGGTAGTATGGTTGAGGCGACTTGTCTTTGAATATGGGAGTTCACCACCCATATCATTTGACTTGTGTGCGGACGATGAGGACCCATCTCAGTTGATCATCCGGCCTGGATGGGATGCCCCTCACGTACGATGCTTTCCGAGAATGTTCAGTGCTTGGCCTTGTCTGCTTAGACAAGTGGGTGCGGTTCTCGGCTCTCCATATGACTATGTCTTAACTGTACTTGCATACGCTAACCCCGGGTCCCGACAGACTTGGTATCAGAGCAGGACTGACTGTAGGACTAGTAGCCTTGGCCGAAGTTGAGTCTAGCTTGCTATAGTTATATAGTTACTCTGGGTATATAAGGGAACAACGTAAGGCTTCTTTTTTCTCCTTACCCCTACGTTCTGAGTTCTGAGTCACCCTCATCTTGTTGTACGGGAAGATAGGACTAGGCTCTCCTCTGTCTGATTAGAACATCTCGTTGATTGCTTCCTTATAGCCGTAGGAAAGTTGTGTCAGGTTTTCCTAGCATTGTTATAATGCTGATTTCTTACATCATATTATGTAAGTGTTGTTTTCATGATTGAAAGAAATTGTCATTTCTTACAATTACAGCCGTTATGCTGTCCGAGTCATTCCAGGTTTATCTCATAATCTGATGCATTTGCAAACTCCTTTCTATTTCAGATGGCAGATCTTCCCCCTCAGCAGATTGTTCGTTTGACCAGGTGCCTCGGTGTGCGTGGCCATCCCGCCACGTTGATCGAGATGATGTCCTATGTGGGATATCGGTGGTACCCTGAGTACACCGTCGAGGAGCAGTTCCACGACTTCAACCAGACGCAGTTCCACTGCATTGTCCGGATCTACTCGCACCACGTTGGAGTCACCCAGCCTATCCACTTTGGACATGGCATAGGCGTTACCGAGAACATGGCTGTGCAGGATGCTGCATATTCATGTATTACCCTGCTGAGAGAGGAGCACACCATGCTGAGAGAGACTTCATTCCGCTATATCCCTGCTGCACTTCCAGGAGAAGAGGGATATTACACTGGACTCTACTCAGATCACTCTGCAGAGGATCCAGCACTTCAGGTGACTGCTAGGTTTGCTAGTGACAGAGATCGGGATGCACGCGCTCTCCGTTTTGAGCTCCACGCCACCCGAGTTCGTCTGTACCAAGCACTGACACTTTTGGCTCCCTTTGTGAGCGTGGGATCAGTTGAGTTTGATGCGATCTACCCAGTGAGGACTCAGATGCCTTCTCGAGTTGCTTGCCCCGAGATTGGAGGCATTTTTCCACCCCGTGGTCCTTTGCTTCCACCCTACACTGGACCTAGGCCCCATCCTTGCCCAAATGGATATCAGGGTCCACAAGCCTCCGTGTTTTCCGATGGTCACCTCCAGCTACCGGGATACGCGGGTAACTTTTATGAGGACTACTATGGAGATGGAGATGAGTGAGACCGCCTGTGGTCTTGCTTAGTGATGATGTAGTAGTATCTTAGTATATTGTATGCAAGGCGTCTAAGTTCCAGAGGCTTAGATAAATAATGTATAGGAAGTCAGAGTGCCTCTGAAGGATGTATCATCTTCATCACGTTTGTATTAGCTTGGTGCTTGTACTTAAACGATGTATGGTTTGTATGACAGCTTGTGAATATATGGCTTGTATGCTTTTATCACCATGTTGTCAAGATGATTACTTCCTTTGCTCTGTAATCCTTCCAGTACTTCAATACCTTGTTTAGACTCTTCAACTCAACTCTGTTTGACTTTGATTTCACCTTCAGGATGTCTCAAGGAACCCGTGGCCAGGTTGGTCGTAACCAAGGTCGTGGAAATGACCAGGAGGAAGGCAACCTTCCACCCCCACCCACGATGGCACAAGTTCTGATGGAAGTGGAGAGGAACCGCCGAGACTCTCACCACCTGTTGGAAGTTATTGCACGCAACACCACTCAGCAGCGCAATGAGTTGGTGTCCCTGAACGACTTCATCCGACTTCATCCCCCGGTTTTTAGTTACTCCACCGAGCCCCTTGACGCCGATGACTGGCTCCGCAGCATCGAAAGGAAGCTCCAAGCAGACCGTGTTGCAACTGGTGACAAGGTCAGCTATGCCACCTATCACCTCGAAGGTGCATCTAGTTCTTGGTGGGAGAACTTTCTGAATATGCGTCCCGATGGACCACCTGCATCTTGGGAGGAATTCTGCACGTCCTTCCGCGAGCACCACATTCCCAAGGGTCTTATGGACCGCAAGAGTGAGGAGTTCTGCAACCTCACTCAAGGCAGAAGAACCGTGGACGAGTTTAGTCATGAGTTCAACCGACTTGCTCGTTATGCAACTGAAGAAGTCTCCACCGACTCCAAGAAACAAGAGAGGTTCCGTCGTGGCCTCAACTCCGGACTCCATCGCGAACTCAACCTTCATGACTTTGCCACATTCCAGGTCCTTGTCAACAAGGCCATCAAAGCAGAGGACATGAACACCCCCAACGACTTTCGCAAACACCCCAGAGAGGACAGTTCATCCAGTTCTGGCTCCCAGAAGCGCAAGATCTGGATCCCAAATAGCATGTTCCGCCAGAACAACCCACCGAGGCCATCCTATGTGGCGCCTCGTCCACCCACCCAGTTCCACCCAGCTCCACCAAACAACCCAGCTCCACGCACTGTTTTCGGAGACTGTTACAAGTGTGGTCAGGCAGGCCACTATTCTCGTGAGTGCCCCCAGAACCAGATCCAGCATCAGAATGCTCCACCCCGTACCGGAGGCAACAACAACAACAATGGTCGTGGCAATCCACCCCAGAAGGTCTACACCGCCAAACCCGCTCCTCCCGCCACTCGTGGACGTCTGAACCAGATCGCCGCCGAAGAGACTGACGACACCACTCACGTCATTCTTGGTACGCTCCCAGTCAATTTTGTTCCTACTTCCGTTCTTTTCGACCCAGGAGCATCTCATTCATTCATGTCGGAAAGTTATGCACTTCGTCATGAGTTACCCTTTGTTGAATTGTCCACCCCGATGGTTATTCAAACTCCAGGGTCAAGATGGCAAACTAATAGAGTGAGCCATGGTAATCAAATTGCAATTGAGGGTTTAGTATTCCTTGCTTCACTCATAGCCCTCAAGTCTTCAGACATTGATGTCATCCTTGGCATGGATTGGCTATCAAGACAGAATGCCTACCTGGATTGCAAAGGAAAATCCGTGAAACTCACCCACCCTTCAGGCCAAACAGTCAACTATACCTCACCCAGAACAAGAACCCAAGTGCATTCCTTGAATGTACTTCCCCTTCCCGAACTTGAAGATATTCCGGTGGTTCGTGACTTCCCGGATGTCTTTCCTGAAGAGCTGCCGGGCATGCCACCCGACAGATGTGTAGAATTTATAGTGGATCTTGTTCCAGGAACCGCACCAATTTCCAAACGCCCATATAAAATGGCCCCACATGAGTTAGCTGAGCTAAAAACCCAACTTGATGCTTCGTTGGCAAAAGGCTTCATCCGCCCTAGCTCATCGCCATGGGGTTGCCCCGTTCTGTTCGTAAAGAAGAAAGATGGAACAGAAAGGATGTGCGTAGACTATCGCCCGCTAAATTTAGCGACGGTAAAGAACAAATACCCACTGCCCAGGATCAATGATCTTTATGATCAACTTGCAGGATCCTCCGTCTTCTCCAAGATGGATTTGAGATTAGGTTATCATCAGATCAGAATCCGAAACGAGGACATTCCCAAAACGACTTTTACTACTCGTTATGGTCTTTACGAGTACACCGTCATGTCCTTTGGTTTAACCAATGCCCCCGCCACATTCTCACGCTTGATGAATTCGATCTTCATGGAGTACCTAGATAAATTTGTTGTGGTTTATCTCGATGATATTCTTATCTACTCGAAGAACGAAGGAGATCATGCCGAACACTTAAGGCTGGTATTGATGAAGCTTAGAGAGCATCGCCTGTACGCTAAATTCTCCAAGTGTGAATTCTGGCTACCAGAAGTGACCTACTTAGGCCACGTGATTTCTGCAAAAGGCATTGCTGTGAATCCCGAGAGAGTTCAGGCCGTCCTTGACTGGACTCCACCTGAATCGGTTAAGCAAGTTAGGAGGTTTCTTGGCCTAGCCAGCTATTTCCGTCGCTTCGTCGAGAACTTTTCTAAAGTTGCAAAGCCTCTAACTGAACTCCTCAAGAAAGATAAGAAATTCTTATGGACTCCCAAGTGCGAGGAAAGCTTTCAAGAGCTAAAAAGGAGATTGACTTCTGCACCCGTACTTGCACCTCCAGACACCAAGAAGGATTTCGAGATCTATTGTGACGCATCACGGCAAGGGTTAGGATGCATACTTATGCAAGATCGACATGTGGTAGCTTATGCTTCACGCCAGTTGCGGCCACATGAAGAGAACTACCCTACCCATGACCTTGAAATCGCTGCCGTAGTTCATGCCCTAACAACTTGGCCACATTACCTCCTTGGTAATCGTTGTGAGATTTATTCCGACCACCAAAGCCTCAAATATATTTTCACCCAGCTAGATCTTAATCTCAGGCAAAGACGCTGGATTGAGTTGATAAAAGATTACGACGTAGTAATTTCGTACACCCCAGGCAAAGCCAATGTCATGGCTGATGCACTAAGTCGTAAGTCGTATTGTAACAACCTCATGTTACAACAGTATCAACCACTTCTTCATGAGGAATTTCGCAAGCCCAACCTTGAGATTGTTCCTCATGACTATCTTTCTACCTTGGTGGCGAAACCAACTCTTGAGGATCAAATTATAGTTGCCCAAATGCGTGCACGAGGTGTTCGCAGGATCAAGGAGAACATTGCTAGCGGAGTTGCTAAATGTTTCTCCACAGATAGCAAAGGAACGGTATTCTTTGAAAATCGTTTGGTAGTACCTAAGAATAGGGAACTAAGGCAACTCATCCTCAAAGAAGCCCATGACACACCCCTCTCAATTCATCCCGGTAGCACAAAAATGTACCGAGATCTACGCCAGAGATTTTGGTGGACTAGGATGAAGAGAGACATTTCTCAATTTGTTGCCGAATGTGATGTTTGTCGTCGCATTAAGGCAGAACATCAAAGACCTGCTGGTACACTTCAACCTTTGTCTATTCCCGAGTGGAAATGGGACAAAGTCGGTATGGATTTCATCACCGGCTTTCCAAGAACCCAGAAAGGAAACAATGCCATCTTCGTTGTCATAGATAGGCTTTCCAAAGTTGCTCACTTCCTTCCGGTTCGCGAGTCTATAACTGCTAGCCAGTTAGCGGACTTGTACGTCTCTAGAATTGTATCCCTTCATGGTGTTCCTTTGGAAATCAATTCTGATCGCGGTAGCCTTTTTACCTCTAGATTTTGGGGAAGCTTTCAGAATGCTATGGGAACTCATCTCTCCTTTAGTACAACTTTTCATCCTCAGTCTAGCGGTCAAGTCGAAAGGGTTAACCAAATTCTTGAAGACATGCTCAGAGCTTGTGTTATCTCATTCGGAAAGAATTGGGAGAATTCTCTTCCATTTGCCGAATTTGCTTATAACAATTGTTTTCAATCTAGTCTGAACATGGCTCCTTTTGAGCTCCTATATGGACGACGATGTCGAACACCTTTAAACTGGTCAGAAACCGGTGAAAGACAATTCTTTGGACCGGATATGATCAAGGAAGCAGAAGAGCAAGTTCGCATTGTTCGTGATCAATTGAAAGCAGCCCAGTCTCGTCAGAAAAGCTACTATGATCGTCATCATAGGCAAGAGAGCTACAATCTGGATGAGAAGGCTTACCTTCGAGTTACTCCTCTGAAGGGAACCCAACGTTTCGGTATCAAAGGCAAGTTGGCCCCACGTTACATCGGACCTTTCCGCATTATTGCTAAACGTGGAGAAGTTTCCTACCAACTTGAACTACCTCCGCACCTCTCCCGAGTACATGATGTATTCCATGTGTCCCAACTCAAGCGTTGCTTCAAGGACCCCATCCGCGAAGTCGACCATGAAACGCTTGATCTCCAAGATGACCTTTCTTATCGAGAATACCCCGTTCGTATTCTTGATTCCACAGAGCGTGTCACTCGTCGTCAGAAGATTAGGTTTCTGAAAGTGCAATGGTCACACCACTCTGAAAAAGAAGCTACGTGGGAAAGAGAAGACCGTCTCATTGCCGAGTACCCCTCCTTCCTCCCGCAGACTTCTGAATCTCGGGACGAGATTCTGTTGAGTGAGGGCGAGTTGTCAGAACCCTCTGTTAGGTAATGTGCTAGGGTTAGCTAGTGCCTTTGCATCATGTCAAAATTTCAAAAAGAAATCTTGGAAATCAAATTCAAAATCAAAATGGGAGAAGGAACACCCCCCAGATGAATTAATTCAAAAGGCCAGATAAAAATCTTTTCCAAAAATTCATGTTAGAGTTTTGAAAAGTCTTAAAAATGAGTGTGATCACATTTCAAGTGATGTGGGACCCACCCCATGCTCATAGATTTTTCAAATATTCAAACAGTACCTTGGAATTAAAGAAATAACCCTATTTGATTTAAAATTCAAATCATTTGAATTTTAAAAATGTTGAAAGTTTATGAGTGGCTAGTCTATATTATTATGAGGCCACATAAAAATTTTCAGCATTTAAAAAAATGTTTAGCTATTTTTATTAGCTAAACAGAACAAATGTCAGAAAAGAAAAATAGAAAAGAAAACAGAAACACTTACCTGTCGCCTAGGCGAAGTCGGCCCACCCAGCCCAGCCGGCCCAAAGGGGCACGGGGGTCTTCTTCCCCGTCCCGCGCCTCCAAGCTGCTCGGTGGAATGCCACCGAGCTAGCTGGTGACGCCACGTCGTCGCCGAGGATCTTCCAGCCCTCCCCGTGGCCCTTCTCGCACCTGGACGCGCCCTGGAGAACGACGCATCCATTCCCCCCCTCCAGAACTTCCTCCTCCTCCTCCCGTGCTCGTTTCCGTCGCCAACCGAGAGCGCCGCCGCTCGCCGTCGCAAGAACTCGTGGCCACTGACGTCGAGGAGCCGAACCAAGGTGTCCAAGCGCTTCGCCTTCGTCGTCTTCATCGACCTGCGAAAGGAATCGAAGCCGAGGGCCTCCACGAGCTCGCTAGCATCATCGTCTTCATCGCCGGCCGCCGCGGATCGACTTCAAATTCCGGCCAGCTCCGAGCTTCCCCGAGCCCACTAGCCATCCCGTCGCGTTCGTGGTGAGCTTCTCACCGTTTTCCCTAACCTAGCACCCTCCCTCTCGTTCTCTATCCGGATCCGCCATGGATGCCGAAGCACGTCGCCGCCATGGATGAGCTCGAGGTCGCCCCTGTGCCCCTTCGACTCAGCCAGCGCGCGCGTTTAGCTCCTGGTCATGCTAGCTTTCGAACGCGAGCGAGATCAGCCCGAACCGTGCACGGTAACGTCGACTACGACCTCGCCGCCGTTCTGTTGCCGCCGGAGTTGTCGCCGTCGTCGCTTCCGACCTCCCCGTGAACCCCCGATGCCTCCAGAAGACGCGGGAGACCTCCAGGAGCAAGTTGGTGCCCTCCGTTTTCCCTCCCGTGGCCGGAATCGTCCTCCCCGTGCAGCTCCGCCGTGGTCCAGTCGCCGGCGTCAAGCCGCCGGCGTGTCAGTGCTAACCCCCCGGTTAATCACCTAATTAGTGACCCCTGGGTCACTGACCAGTGGGCCCAGTGGCTTAATTAAGCCACTGGATTAACTTAACCCACGGGTTAAGTGAAACCAGTCACTGACAGGGTGGCCCCACATGTCAGCCCCCCCTGACGTCAGCTTTGCGCAATAAATCATTTAAATGAATTTCCAGAGATTATTTGAATTAAAAGAATTCCAGAAATTCCAGAAAATACCCCAAACTTTGGAAATTCATAGAAAATTCATATTAACTCCAAATTGGACAAATAATATATGAAAAATGATCAGGAGAAAATTATCTTTCCAAATATGCAACTTTCAACTATGTTTGAGTTGAATTTAAAATGGGACCAGTAGCATATGTCATTTGGTTTATTTGAATTTAATTCAAATTCAAATCAATTGATTTTTCCACTTGAACCTTGGATTTAAGCTATACTTCAACCACACTTCAGAGGCATATCATACACATTTGAAAATGATTCAAAATGATCAAACTATGTCACATACAACTTGGCTAAGTGGAATTCAAATGTGGATTTTGAATTTGCATTTTAAATGCAATATACTCCACTTAAATGGAATTGCCTCACACACATCAAAACTTATACTTCACGTTTTAAACATTCAATCATGTGCTTGAGCATTGCATTCATATTGATTGCTACTTCGTGCTTTGTTTGTCGAGTAGAGGTGGAACCGGAGCAAGAGGTCACCCCCTTCGCTGAAGATCCAGAACCCGAACCTCGTCAGCAAGGCAAGCAAACCCCCATTGATCATGTCGATAAAATCCCACTTCCCTCTCATGTCTCGCTTATGCATTGTTTAGGATGATCACCATGCTTCGTTTCTACCGCATAGATGAACCCATTCCTTTGCATGACCTATCTTTTGTCACAGTAGTAAGCAAACCACAATCCTAGCAAATGTAGGAGTTGTTTGATATCATGTGGCCTCTGCAATGTTACTGCTTATTGCATGCTTAGTATGATACCATGTTGTTACTGTGATGTGAGTCGGGATGGGAATGATCATGTTGATGATGGTAGAAAAGTGTTGGTGAATCGACCCTAATACAAGGTGAACGATGAGAGGCTGTGTAGGAGTACACAGTGGGTTGTCTCGTTGAACACCGCCCTAGTACGAGTTCTTGTGTGGTGATCCAAGATGAAGAGTACAACCACACATTGGGCTCACTGACCCCTCTCAACCTATTAACTCATCCCTTTCGATGTCCAGATGTCGCAGTAGTTCGGAGTTCTGGTAGGCTTGTGGCCTGGATGCTAAGTGAGAGAACGGCTCAACCGAGACCGGCTTATGCACCACGCACACATCGCTTGGGTCCACTTAGGTAAACCGGCCGGGTTCACGATAGTGGTAACCAACCCAAGTAGGCGGCTTTCTCGGACTAGATCGGCGATGAGGTAACAGTTGTGGTGAGCATCCTCGCTGGCACCCCTTGAATGGTGTCGAGATCAAAGGCGGTAAATGATGGTCATGTGTGTGTAGCGGTACACCCTTGCAAGGTTAACAAAACTATTCGAATAGCCGCGTCCGCGGTTATGGACTGCTTGGAAAGCTTAGCTTGATTATTAGATAACTTGAACCAGATACTTCTAAAACACACCAAGATAAGTGTGAGTGCTATGGCGTGCTTTCTCGTGGGGAAGTCGAGGAAGGCACCATAGTGGTGTATTGGTTGGAGAAAGTAGTGGACTCGTGTACGCTTCTTACCTCAAAGTCTGGTACTCGTAGTTCAGGATTAGCCAAGTCAAAGCTGGCATTTCTGCAAGTGAAACCCCACCACCCTTTACCTTGATACATGTGCATGAGTAGTATAGCTCCTATGTAAGTCTTGCTGAGTACGATTTTGTACTCACGTTTGCTTAATCTATGTTTTAGATGACGCCACTGACCCCGAAGGTGGCTTCTTCATCGAGCTGGACAACTGAAGTTAAACTAGTCTAGTCCCAGTCAGCAGACTGGTTCCCTCGTGGAGGGCTTTGTGTTTAAATAAGGCTTCTTAAGCCATTTGTTAAACTTGTCTGTACTCAGACATAATTTGCTTCCGCCTGTGTTGTAATGTTGGATCACATGTATGTGATCTCTGTGTGTACTCTATAAGAGTTATAAATAAAATGTACACTTTGTAGAGAATTGCAACGGTACCTGCTGTTCAGACAAGGCATGTGTGCTGCGTGTGTGTTTATAACATGCATGTCTTCGTATGGGTTTTCGAGACCTTAGTTGTGTTCTGGCTGGCAGTCTTTCATACACCAAGTGGCCCTTAGATGTGCGCAGCTTGGGGCATCGCGATGCGATTGCTCGAGACTCCGTCTCGTGCACACTTTGTGGTATGATCGAGCCCGCCCTAGACCCCGACTAAGTGATCGGGCTGGAGTAAGTCTATGTAAGAGTTTTGAGATAGTCGGTAGTATGGTTGAGGCGACTTGTCTTTGAATATGGGAGTTCACCACCCATATCATTTGACTTGTGTGCGGACGATGAGGACCCATCTCAGTTGATCATCCGGCCTGGATGGGATGCCCCTCACGTACGATGCTTTCCGAGAATGTTCAGTGCTTGGCCTTGTCTTCTTAGACAAGTGGGTGCGGTTCTCGGCTCTCCATATGACTATGTCTTAACTGTACTTGCATACGCTAACCTCGGGTCCCGACAATCAAGTAATGGTATAAATCTTCCCCTTGCCTGGGTAATCGGTCGTCGAAGCAGACACAGCAGGGTCCTCGGGCTCGGTGTCGGAAATCTCCACGTAAGTCTCCTCGGCAGTCTCGGGTGCTAACGTAAGGTACCGGCAAGGAAAAGGCACACAAGTAAGTAACGGGTACAATGCACAGGCAAGGATGGTATGAGAAAGTTTAATTAGACATGTTGTGACCCTATCTAGTCAATTTAAATTAAGGTGGTGACGACACGTCAACAACTTCATATGCAATTTATTTACGTCAACATGGCATGATCAACAAAGCATTTAACAGAAACAAAACAACGTGAAAGTAATCATCGATTTCCGGAGACGGAGTAGTGTCGGTGAATTTGACACAAGGAAGGTGCAAAAAAAGTTGGAAACCAGCCACATGCACAGACAATATGTTGGGTGCTGGTTTGAAGAAAATATTTGGAGACGACATGAGACAGAACTTGAAAGAATCAAAAGATCATCACTTCCAACATGCACTGAAATTGGAATGATGCAAAGAAAGGAAAAGACAGATTGATCCTGGATGAGGTGGTCACACCCTGTTCAAATGAGTTGCACAAAATAGCACAAGGACATCATCATTGCAATCCTTGCAAAAATCTACCCCAAAACCATATATGATATGGTATCCTCTGGATTTGCAAAGACAGTTGCATTTCAAAAGATTTTCAGGGGCGGAGTGCAAAATTGCACTAGATGCATTTTGGAAAAGGCTTAAATGGTTAAACCATTATCACCATGCAACTCCTTGGGAGAAACTACCCAAAAATCATATATGGCATCGCCATTTTGAAATTGGACAAAAACTTGACAAAAACAAAGAAATGAAAGGGGTTTATTTGCAAAATTGCCACACTCCAAAAATCAGAGGGACAAAATGCAAAAAGGACCTCACCATGATGGTCAGTAGCTCAAGATACCCCAAAAACATATATGGAATGCCCCATTTGAGGTAAAAAATGTCCAAGGTTCAAATTCAGTTTGAATGTGAATTCAAACTCAAATTTGAACTTACACAGAAAAAGAAAAGAAAAACCAAAAGAAAAAAAAACAGTGGGCGCAGCCACTGGGCTGGCCTCGGCGCACTGGGCCAAGTTGAAAGCCCACCAGTGGGCTCAGCCCACTCCACTCGGGCAGCCTCGCTGACACGAGGGGCCCGCTCGTCAGCCTCTGCCTAAATCCAAAAAGGGGGGAGGCAAAGCCTCGCGTGGGATTCGAACCCGCGACCTGCTCGTTGCTGCGCTCGAACGCTACCACTGCGCTACTTCTCGACTTGCTGAACAAAGAAGTGTTGCCTGCAGGTTAAGTTAACCACAAGTGGTTAACTGAATCCAAAATGCACCCGACAGGCACCTGCGACAGAGAAGTGCGGCAAGGCTCTCGTCGCCGTTGAGGCATCTCCGGAAACTCTATCTAGCACAACGGGGAGAGGGCACCACCACGAGCACGTGGGTGTCACCGGAGTTGATCGAAGCCCAGCAGGGAGGACGCTAGGCTCCTCTGAAGACGACGGCGACAACACTGCATCTACTGAGAGAAAAAGAAACAGATGGCGGCGACAGCAAGTTCAGGCGAAGCTAGCCATCTCCACAGGACTCCTCCAGCGACACCGCGAGGTGCTACGGCCTCCTGGCACATCCCGCTACAATGCCACACCTCGAGCTAGGCCTTACAACTCACGACGACGATGCGAGGCTCATCGGAAAACATGGCGGCGCCATTGTCCAACACGCAGCTTCAGACGCGGGCGTGGCTACGGCTAAAACTTGCGCAAAGGAGCTCCTTTGAGTCCATATGCGTGGGCAGAGCACGCCTAGGCACGCACGAGCGCACCCCGGGCACGCCATGGACAAGGCGGCCACGGTGGCTCGTCGGCGACGACGACGCGCGGAAGATCCAGACAAGATACCGCGCGAGGAACTAGGCTACCCGCTACGGGAGGAAGAAGGGCACCACGAGGATCACCTTGGGGGTGATGTGGTCGAACTCGAGCAACCGGAGAGGAAGAAGACGACCCTGACGACGACGAGGTGGTGCGGGTTCCCGACGGCGTCCACGACTCCGCTGCGAACACGTGCCTCCTTCTGGTTCCTGCGACCAGGAATGGGTCAAGCACACGCAGGGAAAGGTGCATCCAAACGCACGATCAACGAAAGCGAAGGACGGCGAGGAATTCGACGGAATTGGCCGGCGGCCATGGCGGAACAGGGGAGGACCTCGGGGTCAAATCCGGCGGCGGCGGCGGAACCTGGAGGGAGGAAAGGGTTCCTAGGGTTCTCAGAACGCGCTCGGGGCCAGCTTATAAAAGGGGGAGGCCCCCGGCCACACTGGCCGTCATCCACGTCAACGCCGCGCCGGCTGTGAGAGAGGAGGTCAGAGGGGACCTCAGCCACGGTGGAAAGGCGACCACGACGGCTCGTCCGATCGCGATCCCACGGCCAGGAGTGATCCCAGCGTACCGCTTCGCTGGAAAGGCTCCAAGTGGGCTGCGGGATGGAGGCTAGGTGGGCTACGCTTCCAGCAGGAATTGAAAAAGAAAAACGAGTTGTGGATCCATTTTCTATTTAAATAGAACAGAAAAGATCCAGGGTTTTTCTGGGTCAATACAAGTAGGAAAAATACATAAAAATATGTATAATTATCCTTGCATTATTCCTCAATTTCCAAAAATGGTTTGGGCATTTTTGGCAACAACAAAATTGTGAGCTCATTTTTTAATTCAAAAACACTTTGAACTAGAGCCCATATTTTTTATGATGGAAAAAATGATTTGAGGTTTTTAAAACCCTTGTCATAGCAAAGGAAATGGCTAGGCCAAGTTTGGGGTGAAGGAGAGCATGCATGCAACAATAAAAATTCTTCCAACACCCTTCTTGAACCACTTTGGAAGCAAGCTCAACCAAACCAGATGGGCTCCAATCCCAATGCAAATTTAAATCACCACATGAAATTATAATCTTTAGCATCATGCCAAGTTACAAAGTCAACAGACAAAGTACAATCTCATGGTGTTTCTTATTCATTGCACATGGGCTGTTACAATACTAGATAAGATCAATTGAGTACATCAATCCTATACATAGAGGAAGGGGAAATATCATGGGATCACCCTAGATTAACATATCCTATGATCACAACGAAGATCACATCATGGGAGAGAGAGAAGAACACATAGCTACTGGTAGAAACCTCAGCCCCGAGGAGGGACTTCTCCCGCTTCATGGAGGAGGGAAGCAACAGCGATGGAGATGAATCCGGGGACACTTCCCCGTCCCGGCAGGGTGCCGGCAGAGGAATTCTGGTCCCCCGAAGCTTGTTGGCGATGGCGGCGGAGATCGGAATTGCTTCTGGAGAAAAGGGGTCCGGAATCAGGGTTTCCGCGACGGGAGAATAAATAGGGCCAAAGGGGGGCACCAGGGGGGCCACCAGGGGTCCAGGCGCCCCCCTGGCGCGACCAGCCCCTCGGGCGTGCCACCAGGGCACCTAGGCCCCTGGTGGTGGCCCTCTGGCCCCACTCAGGTTCTTTCGGAAGGTTCTTCTGCGCTGATTTTTTATCTGATTTTTCCCGAATTTTTGGAGCACTTTTTATATGGGGGAAAACTGAAACAGAAAAACAGCAGAAAACAGGAACTGGCACTGTGGTGCACTGAGTTAATAGGTTAGTCCAAATATGATCAAAAGTGTATGAAAGTGTATCTAGATCATAGCAATATCACACAAAACATGCATGGAGCAAGCAGAAATTATAGATACGTTTTGGACATATCAGCTCCTGTGTTGAATCACAAGTCCCTCCAACCAGACGTAGCACTTTGCAGAGTGTGAACTGGTCGAACAAACATCGTCGAGTCAAGAGTTCTTTTGGTGGAGATGGTGCTGGTGTTGGGGATGATGTTGATGATGATCTCGATGATGCCCGTGACGATGGCGATGATCTCCCCTTTCGGGAGGTGATTTCCTCGGCGAAATCTCCCCGCCGGAGAGCCCTTTTCTTCTCTGTAGGTTTCCTCCACGGAACGGCGGCGGAACTCCATGAAAGCTTCTCTTCTTAGGGGTTTCGCGTAACGAGGAGTATATAGGCCAGAGGGGGGAGCCAGGAGTGGCCCCAGGGCTCCAGGCGCCCTCCCGGCACGGCCAGGGGTGGGGTCGCGCTAGGTGGCCGCCTGGGGCTCCTGTGGCCCCCTCTGGCCCCTCTTCGGCGATTCTTCGTTAATCTTCTGGAAAATACCCCCCGTCGATTTTCAGGTAATTTGGAGGTATTCTTCTTCAGCAACTCAACGTCCACTTTTTACCGCTGAATCCTACATCTGTTGCTTCGGCACCGGAAAGTTGGAAACTATGTAAAATAAGCCAAAACAACATAAGAACATCATCGTAATGTGAAATATATCAATGAATAAGGATGGATTATGATATAAAATAGTGATGCAATTTGGACGTATCAACTCCCCCAAGCTTAGAACTCGCTTGTCCCCAAGAGAAAACTGATCTCGGTAAACCTGTCCACAAGTTTAGAGAGTGAAGTGTCTATAATTAAAAATACGGACAAGAAGCATCATGATCTTTTCACCAAACTCAAACATCCTAAACAGCAATCTCCAACTCATAAGGCCCTTATGAAAGAGTAGTAAAAATTATAATCAAAAGTAGGGCTAAGGAAACTCATCAAATCATGGCAAACAAGTCCTTTGGTCAAGGGACAACTAAAAGCTTTTACCTTTGCTCTTTCTCTTTATATTTTGAAGAGATAATTCGGAAATTTTTGAAAGAACAAGCTATTAGTCATGATGTTTGCTTGGCAAATGCTTTTGCAAACAACTTACTTATAAAGAGATAATGTCAACAATGATATGACATGGCAAAACTATAATGCAGCATTATATGGATGAATCTTCATCAGCATCAAGTGTATGTTCTCTTTGGGAAAGGAGGAAGTAGGGAAAACTGACTCAACATAAAAGTAAAGGAAAAATCCTTGTTAAAGGCAAGCAGGGAAAACTCAAGGGCTATCCTTAAATCAAACAGAATGAAAACAAGTTTTTAGAGGTGCATGATTTGTCAACGAATGCTAATAGATAACTCAATTGCTTCTAAGATTGGACAAGTTTCGAGGAACGGCTCCCAAACGGGGACGATCACATCCCCGCAATCTCCTTTGTTTATCACTGCCAAAGTTTTCTGATTTCTCATGAACAAAGCGTGAAGGAGGGTTTGTTTGTTGTATTATCTTTTGGGAGTTGGGCGCACTCATGCCAGTTCCTCCTCGTATTAGGGGTTTGCAGATTAGACATGCAATCCCGGGGTAAAACATGTCCAACTTAAGAAGATCATGAATTAACTACTACTTCCTCATGATCTAAAACAGGGGCACAAAATAGAAGATTTTGAACATCTAATGATAACACAAAAATTCTATGCTTTAGGAGTGGTAGTGGAATACCACGAATAGGAAGGTATGGTGGACTCATATGGGAGATACTGGTTTCAGGGTATGGATGCACAAGCAGAATTACGCTTAGTACAGAGGTTTGGCTAGCAAAGGCTTTGAGAGAACAGACAATTGATGATGACTTGGATGCAAAGCAATATAAAGCATAAACATTAAAACAAGCATAGCACATCAAGTTTTCTTCCTTGTCAACATACCACTACAAGAATAATAACAAAGAGGGTTTGGCTATGTCGCTACTTTGAGAAAAATAACATGCTTGTTGTTATGACCAAAGCTATGTTTGCCAAGATTAAATAAAGTTTTCAAAGCCATACCTGATATAAGGTCAATACTCCCCATAAGAATCATCACGAGGTCGATTGCGTGAAGAGAATACCGAGTGCAGCGAAGGGATCAATAGACTTCTCATTAATATTCCATCATAGATGACTCCACACTCACGGGTACATAACTCTCCAGAAAGGAGTGATAGACCTCAAAGCAAACACCTATTTTATAAGATAAGTTCCCTAGACATGATACGACTCTACTTGACTCTAAAAGACATAGATAAGGATAAAAATAACGGGCACTCCCCCAAGATTGGAACAATCTAAGGGGATGCCATTACCCGAGGATATTTACTCCTCATTCTTGTTATTGTCGGTCACGTACTCCTTGGCAAAGCACTTCCATGGCAGTTGTTCTACAGTCTCAAAGGACATTCATGTCTCCAGGATCCTGCACTCAGCACCCAAACCCATGCGCAGAAACTTTAGTTCATACTCACAGTTCTGGTTCTGCAGATCATAGATCTGTGCTTGGAGCCCATAAACTTTTTCTTCTAGTGCGGCCAAACTTGACCACATCTCCTTCATCTCCTTCTTGTGGGAAGCCTCTATCTCGTTCATGATGTCGAAGTTAGCTTCAACACCACGCTCCACCATATTCTTGAACTTGAAGACCTCATGTTCCATCTCCTTCAGCCGCTCCTCGGTGCTCCCCTCCTTGACTGGTCATTTCAGATCCTCCTTATGGAGGTCACCATCCTCCACATGAAGGACCTGGGGGTGCTTCTTCACCTCAGCGACGTAAGGCTTGATGACGTTGACGACGAAATTGTCCTTCGGGGAACTTGGGGAAGCCATGGAACCTAGGTCTAGCTGAAAGCTTTCCTGGCAGAAACAGCTCAAAAAGAAAACACACGAAATCACGAGATACGTTGCCGGAACGATCCGGGAAAATATATAGCAAAAAATTTCTGCACAAAAAGGAAGGTAACGAGCCAAAGCGGGGTCGGAGATGGACTCCGGGGTGCCCAAGCGGCCTCCCGGCACGGCCAGGGGTGGGGCCGCGCTAGGGGGAGCCTAGGCCCCCTGGAGCTGGTTTCCCGCTCCACTTCGGCCTCAAATTTTATATATTTTGCAAAAACTCGTAATCTGGAACTTTTATGGAGGTTCGCAATGGTTCCTTACCGTAATACATACCTTTCCTTACTCTGCTCCTGCTGGTGTCTGGAACAGGGCTGCAACATGTTCTTCATGAGTTGTTGTGTATACCAAATCCACATCAACATTGACAGGATCTCCTGCTATGTAATGCTTAAGTCTTTGCCCATTCACCACTTGAGGTTTGGTGCCTTCGAAATTGTTAATCTTAATTGCACCCGAGCGGTAGACTTCCTCAATATGAAATGGCCCTTCCCACCTGGAAAGTAGTTTACCTGGAGAAAACCTAAAACGGGATCTAAACAACAAAACTTTATCACCAACATTAAATTCACGTTTCATAATCCTCCTATCGTGCCACTTCTTTACCTTTTCCTTGAACATTTTAGCGCTCTCGTAAGCTTCACTTCTCCACGCATCTAGAGAAGTCAAGTTCATGAGACACTTTTCACCAGCTAATTTCGGGTCAGCATTAAGCTCTCTAATAGCCCAGAAAGCTTTGTGTTCTAATTCTAATGGCAGATGGCAGGTCTTGCCATAGACCATCTTATAAGGAGACATGCCCATGGGGGTTTTGTCAGCAGTTCTATACGCCCACGAAGCATCTCCTAACTTATTTGACAATCTTTTCTATTTCTATTGTCTGTCTTCTGTAAGATCAACTTGATCTCTCTATTGGTGAGCTCAACTTGCCCACTAGTTTGAGGGTGGTACGGTGAAGCAATTCTATGATTGACATCGTACTTGGCTAAATCTTTTCTAAAAGCTCCATGTGTAAAGTGTGAACCCCCATCAGTCATGAGATACCTGGGTACGCCAAACCTAGGAAAAATTACATCCTTGAGCATTTTCAAAGATGTTTTGTGATCAACACTTTCAGTGGGGATTGCTTCTACCCACTTGGTTACATAATCAACAACAACTAAAATGTGAGTGTACTTGTGTGAGGAAGGAAAAGGACCCATAAAATCAAAACCCCAGCAATCAAAAGGCTCAATCACTAGAGAGTAATTCATAGGCATCTCATTCCTTCTACTAATATTACCAATTCTCTGACACTTATGACAAGATAAAACATAATTTCTAGCATCCTTAAGAGAGTAGGCCAATAAAAACCTGATTGAAGAACCTTATGTGCGGTCCTCTCACCAGCATGATGTCCTCCATATGGACTATCATGACATTGTTTGAGAATGTCGTTCTTCTCGTGTTCCGGTATGCATCTTCTCACGATCCCATCTGGACCTTCTTTGAAAAGATGTGGGTCATCCCAAAAGTAATGCCTCAAATCATGAAAGAACTTCTTCCTTTGCTGAAACGTTAAACCTGGAGGCAAAAACTTTGCAACGATAAAGTTAGCATAATCCGCAAACCAAGGATCGGAGAGAGATTGTACTTTAACAACAGCTAGCTGTTCATCTGGAAAACTGTCGTTGACTGGAATGGGATCATGCGGTATATTTTCCATCCTTGAAAGATTATCCGCCACCGGATTGTCTGCTCCTTTCCTATCAACGATCTGCAAATCAAATTCTTGAAGAAGGAGTACCCATCGGATGAGCCTTGGTTTGGCATCCTTCTTCTCCATAAGATACTTAATGGCAGCTTGGTCAGTATGAACAATAATCTTAGAATCAACAATATACTGCCTAAACTTATCACAAGCAAACACTACTGCCAAGAATTCCTTCTCAGTGGTAGCATAATTCTTTTGAGCAATATCAAGTGTTTTGCTAGCATAATATATAACATTCAACTTCTTATCAACCCTTTGCCCTAAAACAGCTCCAATAGCAAAATCACTAGCATCACACATAATTTCAAAAGGTAAATTCCAATCAGGTGGTTGTACTATAGGAGAAGTTATTAAAGCTTTCTTAAGAACTTCGAAGGCTTCCTTACAATCTTCATCAAAAACAAAAGGAACGTCCTTCTGGAGAAGATTAGTGAGGGGTCTCTAAGTCTTAGAAAAGTCTTTAATAAATCTTCTATAGAAACCAACATGACCGAGAAAACTACGAATACCTTTGATGTCCCTTGGATAGGGCATCCTTTCAATTGCTTCGATCTTGGCCCTGTCCACCTCAATTCCCCTCTCGGAAATCTTGTGGCCAAGAACAATTCCCTCGTTGACCATAAAGTGGCACTTCTCCCAGTTAAGCACCAGATTTGTCTCCTCACATCTCTGCAAAACTTTATTAAGGTTGTGGAGACAATGGTCAAAAGAGGTTCCATAGACGGAGAAATCGTCCATGAATACCTCCACAATTTCTTCGCAAAAACCATGAAAGATAGCAGACATACACCTTTGAAAAGTAGCAGGGGCATTACATAAACCAAAAGGCATACGTCTGTAAGCATAAGTACCATAAGGACAAGTAAAAGTGGTCTTCTCTTGATCAGCAGTGTTAACATGAATTTGAGAGAAGCCAGAATAACCATCAAGATAGCAAAAGTGGATATTTTTAGATAACCTTTCAAGCATTTTGTCGATGAAAGGCAACGGGTAGTGGTCCTTCCTGGTTGCCTTGTTCAGCTTCCTGTAATCAATACACATTCTATATCCAATAATAATTCTCTGAGGTATTAGTTCATTCTTATCATTAGGAACCACAGTCGTTCCTCCTTTCTTTGGAACACAATGAACCGGGCTTACCCACTTACTATCAGCTATAGGGTAGATAATACCTGTGGCTAGAAGCTTGAGAATCTCAGTCCTTACAACATCCATCATTTTCGGATTCAGCCGTCGTTGATGATCAACAACTGGTTTAGCATCGGGCTCAAGGTTGATGGTATGTTGACAAATAGACGGACTAATTCCCTTAAGGTCATCAAGGGTATAGCCAATTGCACCTCGATGTTTTTGAAGTACTTCCAATAGACACTCTTCTTCATACCCTGAAAGGTTAGAATTGACAATAACAGTATATACTTTCTTTTCATCTAAATAAGCATATTTGAGCGAATCAAGAAGAGGTTTAAGATCAAACACTGGATCTTCTTTTGGTTGGGATAAAATTCCCAAAGGCTCAACTGGAAGGTTGTGCTTTAGGATAGCAGGTTGTCTTAAGAATATTTCCTCCAGCTCATTCCTCTCCTGCATATGCAAATCATTCTCGTGGTCCTCCATATATTGCTGCAAAGGATCGTTAGGAGGAATAGCAATGGAAGCATTATCTTCAATAATATTATCGTTACTAGGAAAATCAGTACCACGAGGCTGCTTAGAGAACTTAGAAAAATTAAATTCATAGGGCTCACCATTGAATTCAACAGAAATTTTACCTTTCTTGCAATCTATTATAGCTCCACAGGTTTTGAGAAAAGGTCTACCAAAAATAATAGGACAAAAATTATCCCTTACTGAACCAAGTACTAGATAGTCGGTAGGATATTTTACCTTTCTGCATAAAACTTCAACGTCTCTCACAATTCCGATAGGAGAGATAGTTTCTCTGTTTGCAAGATGAATAGTAACATCAACTTCTTCAAGTTCACAAGGTGAAATTTCACCCATGATCTCTTGATAAAGTGAATACGGGATAGCACTAGCACTCGATCCCAAATCGCATAGCCCATATTAATTGTGATCTCCTATTTTGACAGATACTACTGGCGTACCTGAAATTGGGCCCTTATTCTTGGCTGTGACAAGGTTAGTGGAAACACCACAAAAATTTATATTGGAATCTAAAGCATCATTAGTAATAAGATCCTTAACCAATGCAACTCGAGGATCAACCTTAATCTGGTCCTCAGGCTCATCAATTCTTCTCTCACTCTTACTCATTATGCCTGTCACAAAAGAGTGCTCCCTTATTCTTACGGGAAAAGGGGGCTTTTCATATATAACTGCAGGCACAATCGGGTCAGCAACATGAATATCAATAGGTAATTCTTTGAAGGGTTTATGATGTTGATTCCTCTTCTTATTAGAAGAGTCGATATGAGAGGCAAAGTCCTTACAAAAATCAATCATCAGATGGGAATCAAGACCAATCTTAGAGCAAAAGACATTAAAGTAATCAGTTTTCACATAGCTCTCTATATAATCATGCTCATAATTTATAGTGGGTTCAATACCTTTATCTATTTCCCAATCTTCGGTATTCTTCAGGATCCTTTCAAGGAGATCCCATCTTTCTTCACTGCTTTTTGTCTGAAATACCCCACTAGAGGAGGCATCCAACATCTCCTTATCCTGACAAGAAAGTCTAGCATAAAAAATTGTAAGTACAGTTTTATTGGGGAGCTCATGAATAGGACATTTGATCATTAGAGATTTCAATCTCCCCCAAGCTTGAGCGATGCTTTCTCCGTCACGAGACCTAAAGTTATAGATATAATTCCCGTCTCGATGAATTTCATGAAGAGGATAAAACTTGGTATAAAAGAGAGACATAAGCTCATGCCAATCAAGCAAATGAGAGTTATCGAGAAGCTTATACCAATCTGAAGCTTTATCTATAAGCGATACGGAGAACAATTTCTTCATGACAAACTCCTTTGATACACCTGCAAGCTTAAATAGTGAACATAGTTGTGATAAATATAGCAAGTGTTCACTGGGATGTCTGTCTCCTGCATAACGATTAGCCAAAAAACAATCGAGAATACCAGCTGATATTTTATAAGGCACAATTTCAGTAGGGGGAGGTACAACCACCACAGATGTGGGGTGTTTCCCCATAAGCAACGATCCAATAGCTAGGTTGTCCATACGGACAAAGAACAGCAACAACAAAATAAAAATAACAAGATAAAAATTCCTTACCAGCTTCACTTACCAATAGCGCTATGCTCCCCGGCAACGGCGCGAGAAAACGTTACATGATGACCCTCAACGTAAAGGGATCTATTGCATCGTTTTCGATAAGTAAGAGTGTTGAACCCAACAAGGAGCGAAAGGTATTGATAGGTGATTTTGGACAAGGAATAACTGCAAGCACTGAAAGGTAACTTTTAGGGGTTTTCGATATAAGCAACAATAAGATAAAATCAAGCAAAGTAAATAGCACTGAGGAGCAGCAAGTGGCCCAATCCTTTTGAGAAAAGGATAAGCCTGACAACTGAACTTATAAAGACTAAAGCGTTCTTGAGGACACATGGAGAGGTAGTCACGTGCTTTCGCCATACTCGATATCGATAACAAGTGTTGAGCTGATAAGTGTTGAGTGGGTGGATCTATGATAGCACACCTTCTAGACTAAGATAAGTGCACTCTTATGATTAAACATCTTGCAAGCATCCGCAAATACAAGATAGAAATTAAGGAAAAGCCTAACCACAACAATAAGATCAAGGATCCAGTATTCCCTTGTGCAAAGTGTGCAAACTGGGGTTCAGGTTTCTGTCACTCCGGCAACCCACCGTAAGCATTATTAATACACAATGTATTCCCCTAGGTCCTTAAGAAGGCGAAGTGTTGAGTGTTCGACTCACACAACACCACTAGGAAAATAACAACACAACTTAAATATCAAACAACACAAATTACTTCAACATCATATGACTACTAACAACTAGACTTCTCCCATGTCCTCAAGAACTAAAGTAACTACTCAAAAGACATAAAAGATATCATGATCAGAGGTGATAAATATATGATAAATAATCTGTACATAATGATATTTCTCCAAAAAAACTCAATAGCATTCACCACAAAGTAGTAACCAACACCGGTAGAGTAGAGAGGATAAATAGTACGGATTACAACACAAGATAAACTTGTGAGATGAGATTGGATGGTGGTGGAGATGGTGCTGATGTTGGGGATGATGTTGATGATGATCTCGATGATGCCCGTGACGATGGTGATGACGATGGCGATGATCTCCCCTTTCGGGAGGTGATCTCCTCGGCGGAATCTGCCCGCCGGAGAGCCCTTTTCTTCTCTGTAGGTTTCCGCCACGGAGCGGCGGCGGAACTCCGTGAAAGCTTCTCTTCTTAGGATTTTCGCGTAACAAGGAGTATATAGGCCAGAGGGGGGAGCCGGGAGTGGCCCCAGGGCTCCAGGCGCCCTCCCGGCGCGACCAGGGGTGGGGTCGCGCCAGGTGGCCGCCTGGGGCTCCTGTGGCCCCCTCGGGCCCCTCTTCGGCGAGTCTTTGTTAATCTTCTGGAAAATACCGCCCCGTCGATTTTCACGTAATTTGGAGGTATTCTTCTTCAACAACTCAGCGTCCACTTTTTACCGTTGAATCTTGCGTCTGCTGCTTCGGCACCGGAAAGTTGCAAACTGTGTAAAATAAGCCAAAACAACATAAGAACATCATCGTAATGTGAAATATATCAATGAATAAGGATGAATTACGATATAAAATAGTGATGCAATTTAGACGTATCATCGACCAATTGGGATTTGATCACTATATCATCCACATAAGCATGCACGTTGCACCCAATCTGCTCTTTGAGGCAACTCTGCACTGTTCGCTGATATGTGGCTCCCGCATTCTTAAGGCCAAAAGGCATAGAAGTGTAACATTAGATACCGAAGGGAGTGATGAAAGCCGTTTTTTCTTGATCTTCGAGGGCCATATTGATCTGGTGATAACCAGAGTACGCATCGAGGAAGCATAGGAACTCACATCCCGCAGTCGAGTCTATGATCTGGTCAATACGAGGCAGCGTGAAGGGATCCTTCGGGAATGCCTTGTTTAATTCGGTGTAGTCGATGCACATGCGCCAGGTCCCGTTCTTTTTAAAAACGAGAACCGGATTTGTGAGCCATTCTGGATAGAAGACTTCCATGATGAACCCGGCGGCAAGGATCCGGGCTATCTCTTCCCCAATAGCGTTTCTCCTTTCGTCGTTGAAACTGCGAAGGAATTGCTTGACCGGCTTCAGTTTTGGATCTATGTTTAGGTGGTGCTCAGCGAGTTCCCTCGGGACACCTGGCATATCAGAGGGTTTCCATGCAAGGATGTCTCGATTCTTACGGAGGAACTCAATGAGTACGCTTTCCTATTTATCAGATAACTCCGTCCCAATGATGAACTCCTGAGAAGAGTCACCAGGGACAAAGTCAACTTTCTTTGTATCCTGAGCCGGTTGGAACTTGGGGTTGTTGTCGGGAGTCGGTTTCTTCAGGATTGTGGGGTCTGCCGGGTCTACCTTTTCTTGGTATACAGACAAGTCCTCTTTGGCGCGTGTCGACTCGGCAAATTTGACGTGCTGTTCGTCACACTCCACTGCCCTGGACCGACTTCCATCGACTGTGATTGGGCCATTAGGACCCGACATCTTTAGTTTTAAGTAGACATAACATGGCCGAGCCATGAATTTGGCGTAAGTCAGTCTGCCTAAAATGGCGTGATATCTCGAGTTTTACCACTTCAAAGGGTATGAGCTCGGAGCGGAAATTTTTGGCGTTTCCAAAAGACGTCTCCAGGTGGATCTTGCCTATCGGACGTGCTGACTTGCCCGGGACTATTTCGTGGAAAACGGTGTTGGAGGGTTTCAGGTGTTTTTGGGTCAGCCCCATCCTGCGGAAGGTTTCGTAGTAAATGATGTTGATGCGGCTTCCTCCGTCCATGAGCACTTTGTCAAGTGTATATCCTCCAATTTGTGGAGAGACTACCAGAGCCAGGGCCCCCAGGTTATCTACCACCGGGGGTGATCATCCCTTGTCCAAGTGATTGGTTGTTCTGACCAATTAAGCCACCTGGGCCAAGCCGGCTCTGCAGTCACAACCATAGCGGCTCTCCGTTGCAGCTTCATGTCCCTCCTGCAACTGCTTGTGGTGAAAACGTGATATGTTGCACGGTCATGGAGTTGTTTCTGGTTTTCTTGGAATCCAGCGAGCCCTGGCTGATTTTTCTGGGCCCCTCCTACGGGTCCTTTGTGTTTAGGTATTGCACCGACTCCTTGGTAGCCAGGAATTTGGTTGTTACCGTTCTGGCCAGCTCCCCCACCTGACCCGGGAGGTCCCTGGTTCCCACGTCGTGCAAATTCTTTCATGAAATTGCAATCTTCCCAGGTGTGGTTGGCTGGGCGACCGGGTTTACTGTGGGTCGGGCAAGGACTCTTCATAGCTGCTTCAAAGTTGTTTGGGCGAAAATTTCCTTCCGGCTTGCGGTAGTTGTTGCCCCCCTGCTTCTGTCTTTGGGAGCCGACATTTGTGTTGGCTACCAAGTTAGAAGTAGTCTGATCAAGTCGCCGCTTGGTTTGCTGACTCTGATTCTAGGATGTTTTGCTGCCATTTTTGTTCTGGCCAGCTTTATGTTGTTGAGGTTCAGTATCCTTGGTTTTGTCAGACTCGGCATATTTGATAACCGCGTTTATGAGTTCTCCTATATCCTTCATTGTACGTTTGAGTCGGCCAAGCTTGTGTACTAGGGGCTCGAACTTGCAGTTCCTTTCCAAGACAATGACGGTTGTCTGGGCAGTGATAGTGTCCAAGGAGTGGATTATTTCTGCTACCCGTCGTTCCCAACTCAGGGTTGACTCTCCTTCCTTCTAGACACAATGCTCCAGGTCAACAATTGTGGTGGCTCGCCGACATGTGCCTTGGAAGTTCTTGATGAATTTTTCCTTGAGATCCGTCCAGGAGGTGACAGAATCCTCTGGGAGGTTTTTGAACCATGTGCGAGCCGGCCCTTCCAACATCATTGTGAGGTAACGGGCACAAACTCCTTCGCTGGCTTGTAACATGTCCATGGCTAGGTCATAACTTTCGATCCAAGTTGCTGGGTCCATGTCAACTGTATAGTTCGCGATCTTACGTGGGCCCTTGAAATCTGGTGGCAAGCGTGTATTTCGTAGAGCCGGCACCAGGCATCGGTTGCCCACGAATCTATTGATGAACTCGGTGTCTTGATCTTGGGGTGGGGGTTGGGCCATCGGCTCTGCGCGACGTTCGGGGTTGGAGCCGGTTGGTATGTCTTGGATCCTTATCGCCCCCTACCGGTCCGGTGGTGGTGGAGCTCTGCACCGGCGATGGCTGCTCGAGCTGACCGGAACCGGTGAATCCGCTTGCCGGCTCATACTTTGATATGGGGTCTCATCTAAGTATTGGAATCCCTGTGAGTACTGGGCTTGCTATGTGATTGCGGTTTTGAGCAGATCGATTGCCCCTCGAGGGGCCTGGTCTACCGGACTGTCTCCGTGCGCAGGCACGCTGGCGAGGAACCGTGTCGCTGCCACCACGTTTGCCATGGCATTATTGAAATGATCCGGGGGTGTATGGAACCGTTCCTGCCGTGGTGAGGGGGCATGTTGCCTTGGTGGCGTGTACCATGGGGAAGTCGACTGATACGTATCCTGGAATAGTCTCCGTGCCTCGAGATCAGCAGGGATCCGGCTCGCGGGTCCTGCGGGGTGTGCGTTGGCGAGACTTAGTTTCTGAGCTTCTATCAACTCTGAATCGTGTCGTAAGCGCCTGGTTTCTCTCTCCACCATTTGTGCGTTTTGGGAGTGAATTTCCCTCCGTATGCTCATTACCTGGGCCTTGAGACCGTTGACCTTGGTTCTCCAGGCCTCCTGGTTTTCCGTGGTCATTGGTGCGGCTAAGGCTTCGTACAGGGCGTTTAAGGTATCAGTGAGGGCTTCTGCTCCCGTGAGAACTTCTGGCTACTCCCTATCTGGATTAGGGGCTGTGTTTTGAGCCGTCTCTGCGTTCCGATTCTGCACCGCGCCCTGAGCCGGCTCACTTCCTGGTTCTTTGGTGCCTGCCATGAACACTGTCACGTAGTATGGAGGCTCGTACTGCGGGAAGTCGGGGTCGTATCCTGCTATTCCAGGGCCGGGTCTGTTGCTCCCGGTGGATCGGATGGAGCCAGTATCTGAAAATCTTGTTTCACTATGATGCGAGCTAGCGTCAGATGTTTCTTCCGAGGCGTCAGGTGTCAGGGACTCAACGGAACGCGCCGACTCTGGAGATCCAGCGATGAACCCGACAAAAGTGTGCCTTGAGCCGGCATGTCGCCGACTCGAGGTCTCCAGGGGGACTTCAGGATCCGGCTCTGGCTCAGATCCGTCTGTCTTCCCAATGAAGATATGAATAGACCCGATTGGGACCCGATAACCGGATTCAACGAAATCGACGTCAGGGCCCCAAGTCGAGTCGTCGATGCAGAGCTTTCCACGTCGGCTCCTGGTGATTTGCCCAGCCACGAATCCTTACATACCTTGCAGAGCTCCCCCTAGAATCTCAACGCCTGCGAGCGCAGGCCCCACGATGGGCGCCAACTGTCGTGGAAAAGTCACGGCAGATGTCCCTAGAGTCGGACTTATCATGGGACCTTTGCTGCAAGGCAAATTCGAGGACAGAGTCGACATAGACACGGGACTCGGAAGTTTACCCAGGTTCGGCCCCGTCGATGCGGTAAAGACCTACTCCTGCTTCTTGACTATTGTGGGATCGACTCCTCAATAGGAAGAGCCGATCTTATCGATTACAGTGATGATGTTTCGCAACGTTAGTCTCGTGGAGATCTAGGTTATAGCGCGAGTTGTCTAGTCCTGACTTGAGGTAAGTTCTGGCTCTGGATCCCGTGGACCTCGGCTTATAAAGGTGCCGGGTCCCGAGATTCCGAGAGTCTGACTCCTACACGATGTGGAGTTCTATTCTACTTTACAAGTTTGTTACGTGCTATACAAGGTAAGTCGAATTCCTTCTAGGGCTTCAATCTTCACGCTTGGCACGTCAGACTCCTGGCCGGGTCTTCTTTGTGGGCCTTTATATAAAGTCGGCCCAGAAGTTTCTAATGCCGGGTCTATGGGCCCGATCCATCCCCCCGACAGGGGTGCCCCAAAATATTACACTAGACAAAGTCGAGGTGTAGAGGTAATTATTCACCCAATTTGTCTCCGTCTTCCCTAGCTTGGTGATCTTGGATAGGAATTCATCTCCCAGGACTGCAGTCTTAAGATCCTCATGCTGCACAGGATCTCCGATGTGGCTTTCATCCTGACATCCTTGCAACCCATCAACTTCTGCTGGAACTTCTTCTGCATTCGCCCCAGAGGGATATTCCCGAGCATAATGACCATGGTGGCACCGAGCGCGGCCAATGCGCCGGCAACCCCGAGAGTGGAGTGCAGAATGAACAACGCCATGCTCACTTGCAGTGGCACTAGACAAAGTTCATGCATATCCCATGCGGAGTGCCTGGCCCGGTGCACACGAGGGCCACGATGGCGGCATGCACATGTATCCCTTCTTGCTTCAGCTGGAAGAACTTGTGCCGCCACGAAAGGCACTCCACTACTTTGGCGGCAATGAAAGCGAGTACAAAGTAATGCGCTTCCCCCTTGTTCTTGTTGCCTATGAGGTGCTACACCAGGGAGTCTATGAGGTAAGGGCCGACGTAGGTGGAAACTTTGTAGACCAATGCGTACAACACGGCCACCACAACGTGCCACCACATGGTGCGAAGTACGGCTATAGTGAGGCGGAACGCGGAGATGGCCTTTCGGCCGGTGTCATTGCCAGCGGAGGACACCTTGAGCTTGTCCATGAACATAGGGAGCAGGCCAATTATGAGCCAACTTACCATCTGGCGTGGAAAGAGGTGGCTCTTCAGGAATGCTTATATATTGCAGAACTCTCTCTACCGATATAATCTTGTTCTCCAAATTGCACATGTTCCAGACAACCCATGCTTGCAGCATGTTTAGGTTAAGCCCGTATGTGACGGCCAGACCATCAACGCCTGAGAGTAGGATGCATGTAATATAATGCTAGTTACTATATGTTAAGTGCAACAACAACAAAAACAGTTGAGAACTAACTTGATCCCTGGATCGATGAGCCCGGGTGGCAGACTGATTAAAAATTTCACACACAAGGCAAATGTAAGAGATGACAACACATCCAGGCGAAAGCAAAGCCACTCCATCGCTGCAACATTGTAGAACCTTGGTCGAGATTAGGCATCTATTAACTGGTTATTAGCTAAGACAAACTGATTTTCCTTGATGAAACTTGTGATGGTAGTTGATCCTGCTATTGATTCTTGAAAATTTTATACGATTGGAGCTTTGCAAACACCTACTAGCCTTTGTAGCTACCTAGTTGTATCAATGTATTATCGCTACAAAGGGCAAGTGTAGTTAGATACCTGTGACCTTGCAGCTGTTAAAGGAGGGCGATAAAGGTAGGCAAAAAAGATTACCTGATGCCAGAAACTTGCAGCAAGAACAAAGAATGAAAACAATAAAGACCTGCCACGCAACCTGAGACATCACAACAACAATTCCAAGAAGTTGTATGACGGTGAATGCAGCAAGGCCATCTGGTCTGCAATGATGGTGTCCACTTGGCTTTGGTCCGTTGAATCCTAAACTATTTGGATTCATGTTGCGTTAGCATATATAGTCCAATAGATAAAATAGGCCGAACTTAAGGTGCATGCGAAAGGTCGACGTCTTACTCGGTTCAAGATGTGTCCACTTGGAGTGGAATCATAGAAAGACATGGGAGCTCTGAATATGGACCAGTGCATCTTGTTGACTAAAAAAGTTGATTTCTTGTATGCACCTGTTACAAGAAACAACGATCTTATGAGGGCGAAGACCGAGCTCCAAGAGCCAGTGCGACATAGACACCTATCATTGTGGACATGCTCAATGGAGGCTCAACATCCTTCTATATGGGAGCAGTCCGAGCCATCCAGTAATTGCTCGCAATTTGAAGAATTTTGAAAAGTATTTGCGCGAGAAAAACCAATGGTACAAAAGCTCCCTTGTTAACCAAGGCGAGGTAGTTCCAGTAGACCCAGAACCTCACCCTGAATTTCTCCATTTCTTCTTCTTGCACCAGCTGCCCACTTTGAGCATTCCCATTATCATCCTCTCCTTCTTTCTTCTCAGCTAATGTTGGTGACCATGGCAGTTTCTCCATGCCCCCAGAAGATGAGTCCTCTTCGTCTCCATTGGCCACATCAGTCACATCCAGTGTTGTAAGAGCATCCTTGTTAGCACCAATTAGCTCCATGAATTGTCCCCTTGAATCAAGTTTCAGCTCGTGTTATTTTCCTTCTTGTGCTATTCTCCCATCTTTCATGACCTACATTGTACAAGGTGGCATGCGCTTGATGGAAACCAATAAATGTGCAATCGTATTCTCACCAGTTATCTATCCATAAACAAAGGTACATGCGTTGAAATTAACCGATCAGTGAGACTCTCACCAGAATGAGTTCAGCTTTGGGGAGGAATCCAATCTGATGAGTAACGTAAACCAATATTTTGGAAGCCAAAGCACCAAGTAAGCATTCCTGCAAATTAGAATAACGATGTAGCAAGTGAAACTTGGTAGCCTGTTCTGAAACATGTTGTACTGGATATTCACAAAAGATGAATAAAATCACATACATACCTTGAAAGTGGGGATCCTGTATGAGCGTCAAGTGCACTGAATGGATCATCGAGCAAATAAATGTCAGGATCATGTTATAATGCACGGGCTACCTGAATTCTTTTCTTCTGGCCGCCACTAAGGTTGATTCCTCTCTCTACGATTACTGTCCTGTGGCCGAGTGGCAACATCCCCAAGTCTTTCTTCAGTGAGCATGACTCAAGAACCCATTGATACTTGTCTTCCTTCATCTCCTTGCGAAACAATATGTTATTCTGAATTGTACTGCTCTGTATCCATGCCAACTGGCTGACATATGCCATAGTCCCACAAGTCTTCACCTCCCGACACCTTTGGGATCTCACCAAGGATGCAAGATAGCAAGCTCGATTTGCCTGAGTCGACCATCCCACAGACCACCACACACATGCCTTGTCAAACTTGGAAGTTGATGTCCCTGAGCGCTAGCACTTCCGGAGAGGCCTCCCAGGAGAAGCACCCATTGTTGATGTCAATTGCGAGATCTGAACTACTGCTAGGTGCCTCTGCATAGCATTTGTCGGTGAATCCTTGAGGCATAGGAATCACGCTATCCTGTCAAGAGACACATTGGTCTGGATCAACACTGCGATCTTGCTAGGAAGTTTTTATATTGGTTCCTATAGCACGCGGAACGTGGACAATGCTGAAAGCACCTTCCCAGATTCAAGTGGGATCCCAAGGCACATGAATGCCCCAAACTTCACCACAAAAACAAAGGTAGGGGTGCCCTAGAATATGAAACTGGACAAATTCGAGGTGTAGAGGTAATTTTTCAGCCAAATTGTCTCCATCTTCCTTAGCTTGGTGATCTTGGATAGGAACTTCATCTTCCAAGCCTGCAGTCTTAAGATCATCATGCTGCACAGGATCTCTAATGTGGCTTTCATCCTGACATCCTTGCAATCCATCAACTTCTGCTGGAACTTCTTCTGCATTCGCCCCGGAGGGATATTCCCGAGCATAATGACCACGGTGGCACCGAGTGCGGCCAATGCGTCGGCAACCCCGAGAGTGGATTACAGAATGAACAACGCCATGCTCACTTGCAGTGGCACCAGCCAAAGGTCATACATGTCCCACGCGAAGTACCTGGCCCAGTGCACACGAGGGCCACGAGGGCGGCATGCGCATGTATCCCTGCCTGCTGCAGCCGGAAGAACTAGTGCCACCGTGAAAGTCACTCCACTACTTTGGCAGCAATGAAAGCGAGTAAAAAGTAATGTGCTCCCCCTTGTTCTTGTTGCCTCTGAGGTGCTGCACCAGGGAGTCTATGAGGTAAGGGACGACGTAGGTGGCCACTTTGTACACCAATGCGTACAACATGGTCACCACAATGTGCCACCACATGGTGTGCAGTAGGGACATAGTGAGGCCGAACGCGGTGATGGCCTTCTGGCCGGTGTCATTGCCAGGAGAGTACACCTTAATCTTGTCCATGAACACAGGGAGCAGGCTAATTATGAGCCAACTTAACATCTGGCGTGGAAAGAGGTGGCTCTTCAGGAATGCTTTTATATTGCAGAACTCTCTCTACCGATATAATCTTGTTCTCCAAATTGCACATATTTCAAACAACCCATGCTTGCAGCATGTTTAGGTTAAACATGTATGTGACTGCCAGACCAGCAACGCCTAAGAGTAGGATGCATGTATTATAATGCTATTTACTATCCGTTGAGTGGAACAAGTACAAAAAAACAATTGAGAACAAACATGATATGTGGATCGATGAGACCGTGCATCAAACTGATTTAAAATATTAGACATAAGGCAAATGTAAGAGATGACAACACATCCAGGCGGAAGCAAAGCCACTCCATCGTTGCAGCATTGTAGAACCTCGATCGAGAGTAGGCATCTATTATTTGGTTATTAGCTAAGACAAACTGATTTTCCTTGCTGAAACTGGTGATGCTAGTTGATCCTGCTATTGATTCTCCAAAATTTTCTATGATTGGAGCTTTGCAAACACCTACTAGCCTTTGTAGCTCCCTGGCTATATCAATGTATTATCACTACAAAGGGCAAGTGTAGTTAGATACCTGTGACCTTGCAGCTGTAAAATGTGGGCGATAAAGGTAGACAAAAAAGATTACCTGATGCCAGAAACTTGCAGCAAAAACAAGAATGAAAACAATAAAGACCTGCCACGCAACCTGAGACATCACAACAACAATTCCAAGAAGCTGTATGACGGTGAATGCAGCAAGTCCCATCTGGTCTGCAATGCTCGTGTCCACTTGGCTATGGTCAGTTGAAACCTACACTATTTGGTTTCATGTTGCGTTAGCATATATAGTCCAATAGATAAAATAGGTCGAACTTAAGGTGCATGCGAAAGGTCGATGTATTATTTGATTAAAGATGCGTCCACTTGGAGTGTAATCATAGAAAGACATGGGAGCTCTGAATATGGACCAATGCATCTTGTTGACTAACAAAGTTGATTTCTTGTATGCAGCTGTTACAAGAAACAACGATCTTATGAGGGCGAAGACCGAGCTTCCGAGAGCAAGTGCGACATAGACACCTATCATTGTGGACATGCTCAATGGAGGCTCAACATCCTTCTATATGGGAGCAGTCCGAGCCATCCAGTAATTGCTCGCAATTTGAAGAACTTTGAAAAGTATTTGCGCGAGAAAAACCAATGGTACAAAAGCTCCCTTGTAAACCAAGGTGAGGTAGTTCCAGTAGACCCAGAACCTCACCCTGAATTTCTCCATTTCTTCTTCTTGCACCAGCTGCCCACTCTGAATATTACCATTATCATCCTCTCCTTCTTTCTTCTCAGCTGATGTTCGTGACCATGGCAGTTTCTCCATGCCACCAGAAGATGAGGCCTATTTGCCTCCATTGGCCACATCAGTCACATGTAGTGCTGTAAGAGCATCCTTGTGAGCACCAATTAGCTCCATGAATTGTCCCCTTGAATCAAGTTTCAGCTCGTGTTATTTTCCTTCTTGTGCTATTCTCATCAGTTATCTATCCATAAAAAAGGTACATGCATTGAAATTAGGGACAATTACATTTCTACCCCTAGTTATGTCTCACTCGTCTGATTTTCCCCTAGTTTAAAAAACACACGTGTTCTGTCCAAGTCACTTTGCGAATCTTATGCTTTTTCCCTTTGACCGTTTGACCGTAACTTTGAAAACTTCAGAGCAGATTCATACTAACTCAGAAAAATGCAAATAAAATATCAAAATGTTCATAAAAACATCACCTATATGTGTGTGCCATTAGCAATCATGAAAGAAGTGTTGGAAATTCCCCATCTAAGTTCGAGCTCATATGATCTTCGTGTGAATAGAAAAATCTCAAAAAATTCAAAAAAAAAACTGAATTATTTTTTCTGTAAACAATGAAAAATGTTTTGAGTTCTTGCAAAGTTCCATCATGAAATAACATTCAGGAATGTCGTGGCAAAAAAGACAAACCCAACACTCTAAAACAAAGAATTTTGGAGTGTTGAATTTATCTTTTTTTCCATGACTTTCACGAACATTATTTCATGATGAAACATTGCAAGAACTTAAAAAATTTGTCAATGTTTACAGGAAAAATAATTCAGATTTTTTTTTTATTTTTTTTGAATATTTTAAGATTTTTGTATTCATGCTAAGATTATATGAGCTCGAACTTAGATGGGGAATTTCCAACAATTTTTTCATTATTGAAAATGACACGCACATATAGGTGATGTTTTTTTGAACATTTTGATATCTTATTTGCATTTTTTCGAGTTAGTATGAATCTGCTCCAATGTTTTTAAAGTTACGGTCAAATGGTCAAAGGGAAAAAGCATAAGATCCGCAAAGTGGCTTGGACAGAACAGCTGTGTTTTTGAAACTAGGGGCAAATCAGACGAGTGGGACATAACTAGGGGTAGAAATGTAATTGTCCCTTGAAACTAACCGATCAGTGAGACTCTCACCAGAATGAGTTCAGCTTTGGGGAGGAATCCAATCTAAGGAGTAACGTAAACCAATATTTTGGAAGCCAAAGCACAAAGTAAGCATTCCTGCATATTAGAATAACAATGTAGCAAATTAAAATTGGTAGCCTATTCTGAAACATGTTGTACTGGATATTCACAAAAGATGAATAAAATCACATACATACCTTGAAAGTGGGGTTCACGTCTGAGTGTCAAGTGCACTGAATGAATCATCGAGTAAAGAAATATCAGCATCATGTTATAATGCACGGGCTACCTGAATTCTTTGCTTCTGACCGCCACTAAGGTTGATTCCTCTCTCTCCGATTATTGTCCGGTGGCTGAGTGGCAACATCCCCAAGTCTTTCTTCAGCGAGCATGGCTCAAGAACCCATTCATATTTGTCTTCCTTCATCTCCTTGCGAAAAAATATGTCCTTCTGAATTGTACTGCTCTGTATCCATGCCGACTGGCTGACATATGCCATAGTCCCACAAGTCTTCACCTCTCCCGACACCTTTGGGATCTCACCAAGGATGCAAGATAGCAAGCTTGATTTGCCTGAGTCGACCATCCCATAGACCACCACACACATGCCTCGTCAAACTTGGAAGTTGATGTCCCTGAGCGTTAGCACTTCCGGAGAGGCCTCCCAGGAGAAGCACCCATTGCTGATGCCAATTGCGACATCTGATCTACCGCTACGTAGCCTCTCCACAACATCTGTCGGCGACTCCTCGAGGCATAGGAAGAACTTTAGGGTTTATCCATAGGCAACACTTGAAGATCATATGTTGGCTTCAAGGTTGAAAGATGAGGATTACGTCTTGACCAAGGTTTTCTTCATGGAGTCATCCAACGATTGATCAGGTTGATGTGTGCAAGTTCAAGTGGGACTCCAAGGCACATGCAGGCCCCAAACGTCACCACAACAACAAAGGTAGGGCCCCCCAGAATATGAAACTGGACAAATCCAAGGTGTAGAGGTAATTCTTCAGCCAATTTGTCTCCGTCTTCCTTAGCTTGGTTATCTTGGATAGGAACTTCATCTCCCAGGCCTGCAGTTTTAAGATCCTCATGCTGCGCAGGATCTTCGACATGGATTTCATCCTAACATCCTTGCAATCCATCAACTTCTGCTGGAACTTCTTCTGCATTCGCCCCGGAAGGTTATTCCCAAGCATGATGACCACGGTGGCACCGAGCGCGGCCAATGCGTCGGCAACCCAGAGAGTGGAGTGCAGGATGAACAACTCCATGCTCACTTGCAGTAGCACCAGCCAGAGGTCATGTATGTCCCATGCGAAGTGCCTGGCCCGGTGTACAAGACGGCCACGAGGGAGGCATGCACACGTATCCCTGTCTTCTGCAGCTGGAAGAACCAGTGCCGTCGTGAAAGGCACTCCACAAATTTGGCAGCTATGAAAGCGAGGACAATGTAATGGACCCCCCTTGTTCTTGTTGCCTCTGAGGTGCTGCGCCAGGGAGTCTATGAGGTAAGGGCCGACAGAGGTGGCCATGTTGTAGACCAATGCGTACAACATGGTCACCACTACGTGCCACCACACGGTGCGCGACAGGGCCATAGTTAGGCCGACCGCGATGATGACCTTCCGACTGGTGTCATCGCCAACAAAGGGTGCCTTGAGCTTGTCCATGAACACAGGGAGCAGGCCAATTATGAGCCAACTTATCATCTGACATGGAAAGAGGTGGCTCTTCAGGAATGCTTATATATTGCAGAATTCTCTCTACCAATATAATCTTGTTCTCCAAATTGCACATGTTACAAACAACCCATGCTTGCAGCATGTTTAGGTTAAGCCCCTAAGAAATCCTTGCAACCACAGTTACAAACACCGATGTTTTCTCCCTGGTGGCGACAGCACATCCCCTAGTCTCATGTTTCTGTCACTCAACCAAGACATCGGGGGGCATGAACCCACAATCTTTCATACGCTCCCTCTTAGAGTTACAATCTACTACTTGGACAAAATAACAAACGTAACGGAGAACATGCAAGAATACTCAAGAACTAAAATATAAAGGTAAACCAAATATATTACTCATCAAAAATTGCACATAATCTCATAATCCATCATATCCCAGCAAACACAACATAGCAAAACAGGAACTAATACATAGGTGCCTTGAGGCAGCTCACGAGGTCTAAGAATGGAGGCACAAGATTGGAGAGAAGACATCACATAGCTACTAGTCATGGACCCATGGTCCAAGGGGGACTACCCACATCACATCCCAGAGGCGATCATGGTGATGGAGTGGCCTCCGGAGGTCAATCCTCCCTCCGCCAGGGTGCCAGGACGGGTTCTTCAGGCGATCCCGAGATCAGAATCGCGGCGGCGACGGAACAGTGGATGAAATCGCGAAGCGAGAGTCTCCTCGAGTGTTTTCGGAGCGAGAGGTAAATATAGGCCAAAGGGGGCTGAGGGATGGCCCCCCTGGCCCAGGCAGCCGGGTGGCGCGACCACCCCCTTGTCGTGCCGTGGAGGCGCCTGGCTCGGGGGTGGCCCCCCTCGAGGCCTCCTTCGGTCTTGCAGAGTCTTCTGTTGTGGATATTTTTTTAGTAATTTTTCTGGATTTTTCCGAGAACTTTTATTTTTGACCTTTTTCTGCAATGCACGGACAAAACAGACATAAACTGGCACTGGGCACTGAATTAGCAGGTTAGTCCAAAATACGGTTGAAATGATATGAAAGTGTAGCAAAACATATAGCAATATCACAAAAATAAGCATGGAGCAAACATAAAATATATATACGTTTGGGATGTATCACCATGTAGTGTCACAACCCCAAGTTAGGTATGTGCTAGGGTTGGTTTAGTCCCTTGCATCATGTAAAAATTTCAAAGGAAAATCAAAATGGGGGAAGCAGAAAGCCCTGAGAAATTAATTCAAAGGGATTATTGCTCATGTGCCCCTGGTTCCTTAGTTGTGCTCAGTTTTCCCCACTCTCCAAACTTGTGCTCACTTTTCCCCACTTCCTTAGTTGAAACTCTCTCAAATGCTCAAAACGGACGTTTGCCGTCTTGACCGTGCATTGACCGTTAATTGCTGACGAGTGGGACCGAGTCTTATCTGTCCATTGCTTACTGACGTGTGGGACTGCAAGGAGACAAGGGCAGCCAGTTCTAATCAGAAACAGATCAAGATACGCCATACCGCACCGCAACGCGCCGCCCCCTACCCCTTCGCCGGCGTCGTGTCGCGTCCGCCGCCGTTGTTTCCTACACCCTATGCCCCTATTCCGTTCGTCGGTGACACGCCGCGTCTCCGCCAAATATATCCCATCTCCCCATCTGGCATTACGTAGCGATGCTGGGCGAGGACGGCCGGAAGGCCCTCGACCGTGGAGAGGATTGGGTCGAATCCGGGGCAGATAATTCATGGATTACACCTGGGTAAGCATCGTTTCCCCTCGAATTGACGTTCTAACTCGTATTATAGGCCGTATTTGACTTCTGTTAGCTTGAATCGTTCGAATTTTGCTCAATTTTACCCGGCCTAACTGCAGCCTTTCTTTGAACTAAATAGGATTGATCTCGCGCTGGCTTTCCGGCTGGCGATTAGAATGGAAACTAGTGTGCTGTGTGGTACAAAACCGCATAGGATTTCTACATTTTTCTATCCCAAAGAGGTAGAAACGAGCATTTCTTTCAGTGATTTGCGAGCTGCGCTCCGAAACACCTATCCCTGGAGCGATGCCGATGCTGTTGAACTGAATTATTTCAACAGTGACAAGCAAAGATTTCTCCCACTAACTTGCGATGATCATATGGCGTTGCTTTTTACTGGGATTGCTAGCAACCGATTCGGTAAACTCCAAATCGATGTGCTTCAGCCACGTGCAGAACGGGTGAAGGGGAAGGGAGATCGGACATCATCTGTCTCTGCTAATAGCAAGCACCCCGACACTCCTTGTAGGTTGACACCAAGTAAAGCAAGTGGTTCATGGAGCCACAACATGCCTGCGGCCAATTCTGTTGCCGATTCCGCTGCTGCTTCTCGTGTACCTTCTGCAGTTTGTGTAGAGGAAGATGCAGAACCTGACGAGGAAGTGCCGTCAAATGATGATGAAGACGAGATGATGTACCCTGAACTGGTAGATATAGCCAGTCAGCAAGCAGTGGATGATGAATAGCCAGAGGAGCCCATCAGCCGAGCTAGGTTTGATGACACTGACGATGAAGAGAAGAAGGAGAACATGGACAGCTTAGTCGATAATGAATACGATGGTGAGGACATGCCAACAGTTGAGTGGAATAGGGAAGCACCTGAGCTTACTGAAGGCACCATTTTCCAATCCATGGTGGACTGTTGGAATGCAGTGACAACATGGTGCATTCTAAATGAAAACACCTACAAGATTAAAAGGAGTGAGCCAGTAAGGTTCACAGTTTTTGTCCCTATGATAGGTGTAGGTGGAAGGTGCATGCATCTCGTATGTTAAAGAGAAAATTGATTCAGGTAATCCAAGTTCAGTGAGTAATTTAGTTTCAGATCATTGAGTAATGTTTCTTAACTGTTTTGACACTTTTTTTTGTTTCAGATAAAGAAAAACCCTTACAAGCACACCTGTCCACCTGGAGGGGGAGGGGGGAAGGCCAAAACCAAGCTAGCCAAAACTAGGTGGGTGGCAGACGCGAATTTGGATTAGATGAGCGAAGAACCTGGACTTGGTCCAACAACACTCCATGGGAAGCTTTTTGAGAAGTACAAGATAGAAATTCCTTACATGAGAATTTTCAATGCTAGGGAAAGGGCTCTTGACAGAATTAATGGTCAATGGAATGACAGTTTTTAGCTGCTTTACACTTTCAAAGATGAAGTGGAGATGGCTAGTCCAGGGAGTGTTGTAGAGATTGACAAGCATACAGTTTCATTCAAAATAAAAGGGAAGTCATTTGAGAAGGAGTGCTTCAGAAGGGCTTTTGTTTGTTTCAAGGCTTGTTGGCAGGGGTTTCTAGATGGTTGCAGGCCCTACTTGGCCGTAGATGCTACACATTTGACTGGAATATGGAGAGGACAGCTAGTAGCAGCTTCTGCAGTTGATGGACACAACTGGCTATTCCCAGTTGCATTTGGTGTGGTGGAGGCAGATTCCGAGGAAAGTTGGGTCTGGTTTCTGCAGCAGTTGCGCAACATTATAGGCACACCACCAGGTTTAGCTATACACACAGATGCTTGCAAGGGTTTAGAGAGTGCAGTAGAAATTGTATTCCCTGGAGTGGGGCATAGGGAATGTATGCGACACCTAGCGCAGAATTTCAAAAAGAAGTTCAAAGGTAAAGTTTATGATGATAACTTATGGCCAGCATCATACACATGCAGCAAAAGGAAGGATGAACACCATTTGAGAGTGTTGTATGCTGAAAATCCTCTTGTGAAGCAGTACATGGATGCACATCATGGCAAGGTGTGGTCAAGAAGCAAATTCAATGAAATCTGCAAAGTAGATTATGTGACCAATAACCTTGCAGAATGCTTCAATTCAAAGTTCAAGTCAGTGAAAGGCTTTTGTTGTGGCAAGCATTTGACAAGATGAGGCAGATGATCATCATAAAGATGGCTCTTCGTAAAAGAATTGCAGAAACACAATATGTTGGTCATCAAATGCTCCCATCACTGGTTAAGGCATTGCATTTGAAGGCAAGAGGACAGAAGATGAAATGCATTCGATCTAGTACATATGAGGGTGAGGTAACCTATACTGATAGTAAAAATAGGGTATGGAGGTATCCTGTAAACCTAACTGCTAGAGAATGTAGTTGTAGGCAATGGCAGATCCGTGGGAAGCCATGCATACACGCCCTACATCTGATGACTGTTATCGGGGGTGCAGATGGTGAAGTTGATCAATATTGCTCTGAGTATTTCTCTGTTGCCAAATTTATGGCTGCTTATGCTGACAATGTGCCTACACTCTTGGGAAAAGATCAATGGAACATAGTAGATCCAGGGTTCAAACTCCACTCTCCTATAATGACTAGACCACCAGGAAGACCAAAGAATAACAGGTTCAGAACAGGTGAGGAGGGTCGTCTACCAAAAAGGCGTGCTTGCAGAAAATGTGCAGTTCTGGGGCATATTGCTAGGCTTTGTACCAATCCAGTGGAGGCATCATTTGGAGAGGAGGAAAGATGGACAGCAGCCAATGCAGAGAAGAATGCAGCAGCAATGGAGATTGAAGATGCAGAGGAGAATGCAGCTACACTGGAGATTGAAGCAAATGAAGAAGTACCAGCACCTTGGTATGTGTTTGCATTTGTAGAATGCAGCTACCCTTTTGTTTGCATTTGTTCTCTTTTTTATCTATGGCTTATAATTTTATTTACCAGCTCTAGGGAGAAAAGGCCTAGAGATGAAGAAACCGAAGAATTTGAAGCCATGGCCTTTGATGGTTTTGAAGCTATAAGAGAGGAAGAGGAGGGGGTAATTGTTCCAGTTGTTCCTTTAAAGATTATTGAACCCACGGATGAAAAGGATCAAAAGAAAACCAGGAGCATCAAGGTGGTGAAGCCAAAACCCCAAGTAAAGATCAAAAGAATCAAGAGTCTGAATGAAAAGAGCATCTCAACTAGGGAAACCAGGAGCAAGGCTATGAAGCCAGCAGCGAACACAAGGAGCAAGGCGAAGATTTGAATTTGAACTTTGAGGGCGAGTCAATCGCTTAAAACTTGGTAGATTTGTATTAATTTGAGCTACTGTGAAAACTTATCTGTTGTAATAAGGGATCGCTTGTAATGTTGCTTGTACTTTGGTATCTTATTTGAGTCAGAATTAAAATTTGCATCAAAATTTGAATTTGAATCAATATTTTAATTTGAGCCAAAATTTGAATTTGAGCCAAAGTTGAAGTAGAACCAACATATGAGTCCATTGCTCTGTGCTATGTATTTGATCGAACATTTGAAATCCAATATTTGAAGGTGATCAATCCGAATGAGAAATGGAGAAATGTGCTAGAAACGAGCTCGAAACCTAGGGTAAATAGGCCTATTTGTAATCAAGTTTTTTTCGACCTTCTCTAAATGATGCATATTATTTCTATTAATACTTGTTCCATATATATAGTGTAAAAACGAAGTCTCACTATTTATTGAATTAATATTCATATTACTACATTTTTTTGAAAAAAATATGCTTTTAATTCAAAACCATAAAAATAACACGTTTTAGATATGAAAATCAAAAAGTAAGTTGAGATCCTTCTTATTCACTCCAAAATGAAGCTTTGGTGATTTTTTTGATTTTTTTTTAATTTTATCAAAACCTAAACCCTCTCTCACTCTCCTACGAACTCTGAACAACTTCATACGTGATAGCTCATTTGTGTGAAGCTTTTTTCATGAAAATGACCTACACCAAGTTTATATTTTTTTCTCATAATCATGTCACATATGACGGCAATGTGCGCAAGAATTGTAATATTTTGATTTTTTTTTTGAATTATTTATGCTCATTTGAACTTGATTTCGACGACTCACTTCAAAAAATGTTTTTTCAAAAAAATGCCCCTATACCAAGTTTATATTATTTTTTGATAACTATGTCACATAAACGGACGAACTATGCTGGAATTTTATTTTTGTGATTTTTTTTATTTAGTTATGGTCATTTGAAATCTGGTCAAACCCTAATAACCCCATTGACTGGCTCATAACCCCGCAGAATGGTCCCAACCGTTGGATCATACCCTAGCGCCAAACTCCACCCGTCCGATCATGGCGATCCGCGTGACGATGGTTCTGTATCCTGATTGGCTACAGAGCAGCCCGTGCTCGCCCAATTGCTTTCCCCATCTGCTTCTGCTTCGACAAAGCAACCTCCCTTCCTCTGCTTCTTCCTCGACAGAGCAACCTCCTTTCCTCTGCTTCTTCTCTCCGGTGATATGTCGAGCTTCTCGTCAGCCTCCAATCCCACGTGGCCGGTGTATGGTCCAGTGCCGATGACTCGATGCCCTGACTGCCCACGCACTGCGCCACTGAAGCGGTTGACTTCGAAGGAGCACAAGAATGGGAACTATGGGCGCGAGTTCGTCAAATGCGAGAGCAGGCCGGAGGGGCAGGTTAGATCTGAGTTCTGCTCGCATCCTTTATCTCTGATTTCATTTCTGTCAGATTTGGGATTTAGTGTTCATGATTTCGTTTTCAGATCGTGAAGAAATGCAACCATTTTGAGTGGATGGATGCATACATCCAGAGGCTTCAAGGGTTGGGCTTGCTGGATTCGAGGGGGGATGCAACCCGCGAGTTCAATCAACCGTCGGCTATGGAGAATTTGCCCCATGACAGTGCTGCTCCAACGGCGGGGGATGCGGAACTGAAGGGGGAATTGAAGAAGATGAACAAGAACTTGAGGCAGCTGATTGAATTGAAGAAGCAATCTAATCTGATAGCTTTAGGAATACTTGCTCTAGGATTTTTTTACTTGATGGTCATCTCTCATTAGAGATGTTTGTACTGTGTTGTTGCTATTTTTTAGCTTCATCCATGGCATGGAACCTTAATGTGATGGATTTCATCGTGTCTATCTCAAATGCGAGAGCAAACCCTGCAACTCTCGATCTCTGAATGTATGCAGTTTAGTGTTAGCTTTCAACACTTTCAGTTTCGCCAGAAGACAACTATCAGTTTAATGTTATCATTTTTTTCAGTTATTTTGTTAGCTAACCTCGACTGTTGGATCATACCCTACCTCGTCAGATGACAGTAAGCAGTACTTGTGCAGCACAAATACATCAAGTTCATCTCTTCTCTCTCGCACTTGCCAAATTTTCTCCTCGAGTTCGTCAGTTACACTGACTGCTAGAAAAAAACTAGTTTGCGGGCCCAAAGAGAATCAAGCTGCAATAGGCCCACATAGGATAAAGGGATGAGGCCCAGAAACAAGCAATGACTCTGTTTTTGTTTTTGAACGATTGCTTTGTTCTTTTTTGTTTCTGATTGATTTTTTCAGTAATTTGATTGCCCAAGCTCTTCTATTTCGTTGAGGATTTTTTATTTTTGTCTTTCATTTATGGGTCTATTTGATCTGATTTCTCTTCACCGTATGTGCTTTTTTTTGCTTGCTCACAAGCTAGTATAAGCCGTGTACAATATGTTCTTATTTTTAGAATGGATCCCAAAACACATCATTTTCCCTTTTTAGTTAGTTTTCCCCACATCAATTAGCCGTGTCTAAACTTGGGACAAACAAAATACAATCATGTTACAAGTCTAATCTCGTCGTCATGTCACATTAGTTTATCTGGTAGTTTGCTTTATTCATTAGATAAGCACGAGCCGTGCATGCATTTGCATGGGCCTAAGATGCACCCGGAGCACCCGTTTGCATCTGGCTGGTTCCTCCTTTAGATTAGCATGCATATAACAGTGAATAACGAGATATAAGAGGAAGAAAAGCCAGGCTCCCGTTTCCAACATATAACACACATAACAACTTAGATAAATAAAGCGAAGGGATACAAGTTCTTAATAATAAAAACGACACAGATAGACCCATAACCTTAACCTAGGGGACCCTAAACCTAGATAGAACTCGCCTCATGGGCAACACACACACCAAACTCACACTACACATAGATAGGGGGGTAGGGCAACACTACCATGTCTTCACCGTCTCTTCACCGCCGGGTTCACCGTCGTCTTCGCCGCCGGCTTCACTCCTCCTCCTCCCGGCCGTTCTCGCCGAGGTAGTACGGGAGGCTGTGTATGCCGTTGGGGAAGATGTTGTCGAAGTCGGTGAAGATGTTGTAGGTGGTGAATGCGATGAACTCGCACCCACACCAAAACACCTTGCCGAGTAGGTAGTAGGCATCAAACCTGTTGGTGAAGTGGGCTACGAGCCCTATCGCTGGAGATTGGCTGTTGGGACGATGTTCCTCGAGGCGGAACATGGACGGCGAGCCCGGCGGGAGGTGGGCAAAGCCCGCACGAAGGAACCACCTGGCAAGTTCATGACCACCCCTCCAGCGTGAGAACGCCCACATGCGGAGCGAGTGCTCGACGACGACGAAGGCGGGGTACCGCAACTCCGGCACGGTGGGCGGCAGGAGGAATGTCGGCCCGTTGAACTGCATTGTCTTTGCGTCGTTGTTTGCTTTGTCTTTTGGGGAAGAAGAGAAGGGGGGAGGCGCAGATGGATGTGTAGAAGGAAGAGGCAAACTAGGGCAGTTTAAATAGCCGAGGGAGAGGAAGAAGAGAAGGGGGGAACTGCATTCAATGCATGCGTGAATCAATGCGACCGTGAATCGATGCCACCGTGCGAAACGACGCAGCAACTGAATTGATGCGTGCCTCTGTGAGCGTGCGTGACTCGACGCGTCAAACGACTGCGCGCGTGCTCTGCGTGCAACTGAATCGAGCGTGCGGAGATCGATGCCTGTGGAGCGATTGGATCAAGAGGCAGCCGTGCGGCAGGGATCCAGCGATGCATGAAACGATGCGTGCGTGCGTGCGTGACTCGACGCGTCAAATGACTGCGTGCGTGCTCTGTGTGCAATTGAATCGAGTGTGCCGAGCGACTGGATTGATGCCTGCGGAGCGATTGGATCAAGCGTCAGGGATCCAGCGATGCGTGCGTGATCCAGCAACCGAGTGACTGAATCGGCGTCTGTTTGCGTGCGTGATCCAGGGACGGGCGACTGAATCGACGTCTGCGTGCGTGCATGCGAGCAGGTCTTCAATGCATGCATAGCCGGCTGCGTGCGTGCCGGCGTGCATGCATAAAAGGCTTCCCAGCGCCTCCATAGCAGGCCCATTTATTTTATTACCAGGCTAGTCCTATGAACACAAACACGGCCCAACCAGCAAAGCCACATAGCGTCAGCCAGCAGAGTCAAACGTCCACGTAAAAAAATAGAGACCAACGTGGCCCCACTCGTCAGAGTTAACGGTGAAGACGGGAAACGTCTGCTATGAGCATTTGTGAGAGTTTCAACTAAGGAAGTGGGGAAAAGTGAGCACAAGTTTGGAGCTTGGGGAAAAGTGAGCACAACTAAGGAACCAGGGGCACTAAATTAAATATCCCTAATTCAAATGGCCAGATAAAAATTTCTTCCAAAAATTCCTCTGGTATTTTTGAAAATTCTTATAAATATGTGTGATCACATATCAAGTGATGTGGGACCAACCCCATGCTCATGGATTTTTCAAATATTCCAAACAAGGCTTGAAAATTAAATTAAAATCCAATTTGAATTGAAATTCAAATTATTTGAATTTCAAAAATACCCAAACTTGGTGAGTGGCTAGTAGTATGTCACTTAAGGCCATATAAAAGTTTTGGGAATTTAATAAAATGCTTTGCTATTTTTTCCAGAGCAAAACACAAGCCAGAAAAAGAAAAATAGAGAGAAAACAAAAATAAAAAGAAAAGTCCCAACTTACCTTCCTAGCCCAGCCAGCCTGGCCGGCCCAGCCCACCAGGGGCAGGGTCGTCTTCCTCCAGGCCAGCCGAGCACGCCACTGCGTGGCGAGCATGCGCTCGTCACCTGGCCGCCTGGAAGCCCCCCTGGAGACAACTCTCCATTCCCCCTCTACCTGTGGTCGCCCGTTCCTTCTTCCTCGCCAAATCCCGCGAACCCCGATCCCTAGCCGGAGCACGGCCGTGCGCCGCCGTGGCCACCGAGCCCTACACGACGAGCCACTCTGTCCAGACGATTCCTCGACGACGGCTTCGTCAACCGCCGCCCCCAATTCGAGCCCGGAATCCCTGGAGTCGCCTCCGTTCTCACCATCTTGCCGCGGGCCGCCATCAACTCCGGCAAGGAAATCCTCTGTCGCCGTTGCCCTCCGACCTCCCCGACAACTCCATTGGCACCAGGGTGAGCAGCTGCTCCATTCGACCTCCCCGCGTTTCTCCCCTTGCTCCCTGTCGTCATGTCGCCGTGGCCCGAGCTCCGGCCATCGCCGCGTTGCACACCGACGTCGCCCCGTTGCCTCCCGAGGACGCTGCAGTGTCCAGCTCAAAGCGCGCGAGCTCGAGGAGCACAGCGGTGCCCTCCGTTCGGCAAATGGCGCCCCGAGCCGTCGTCCAGGGTGTGCGCCGCCGCGCTGGATGCCCCCGGCGGCTAACCGCCGACGTGGCTTCTTAATTAGCCCTAAACCCACCCCTAATGACCCCCCTAAACCCTATGACAGGTGGGGCCAGCCCCCACCCCCTTAACCACCGTTTAATTTGATCTAAACAGGAATTAAAACTAGGCCACTGACATTTAGGCCCCACATGTCCGCCCCCTGTGACATCAGCATTGCATCATGCTGATGCAATAACTCCAATTTTCTCTTTTTATTTAAATTACAGAAATTGCAGAAAAAGAAATAAACTTTGGAAATTCATAGAAAATTCATATTAACTCCAAATTGGACAAATAATGTATGAAAAATGATCAGCAGAAAATGCTCTATCCAAATATCCTAATTTCAACCATGTTTGGGTTGATCTTAAATTGGGACCAGTAGTGACGAGGATCGGCCTCGGCAAATCCTAGGGTTAGTGTCAAATCCCTCTGTTAGGTATGTGCTAGGGTTAGTTAGTGCCTTTGCATCATGCCAAAATTTCAAAAAGAAATCTTGGAAATCAAATTCAAAATCCAAATGGGAGAAGGAACACCCCCCAAATGAATTAATTCAAAAGGCCAGATAAAAATCTTTTCCAAAAATTCATGTTAGAGTTTTGAAAAGTCCTATAAATGAGTGTGATCACATATCAAGTGATGTGGGACCCACCCCATGCTCATAGATTTTTCAAATATTCAAACAGTACCTTGGAATTAAAGAAATCCCCCTATTTGATTTAAAATTCAAATGATTTGAATTTTAAAAATATTGAAAGTTTGTGAGTGGCTAGTCTATATTATTATGAGGCCACATAAAAGTTTTCAGCATTTAATAAAATGTTTAGCTAGTTATTTTAGCTAAACAGAACAAATTACAGAAAAGAAAAGGAAACAGAAATTAGAAAAGGGGCCTACCTGGGTTTCGGCCCAACTTGTTCCCCAGCCAGCCCAGGCCCACCTACCTCCCGTGTCGTCTTCTTCAAGCAGCTCGCTGTCGAGCCGAGGGCGTGGTCGCCACCACCGCGACGTCTAGAGACTTCCAGGCCGCCCCGTGCCCTTTCCTTGTGTCCTGGAGGTTCGCCTCGCAGCCGTGACCCCTTTCCCCCTCTCCAGCGCTATCTCTTCTCCCTCCCTCACTCGATTTCGCCTTGGTCAGAGAGGTCGCCGGAGCACACCCCCATGGCAGACGCGGCCACCGTGCCCTAGAGACCGAACCAACGTGTCCTCCGTGCTCCCCACCGTCGTCTTCATCACCGTGCAAAAGGAATCGAGGCCGGAGCCCCTACAGCCACCGGAATCGCCGTCGCCATCTCGTCGGAGCCACGGGAGCCCACCGTTGAATCCGTCACCACCACGTCCTCCCCAAGATCTTCATCGACTCCATCAAGCTCCTGGTGAGAAGGCGCTCCAAAGCCCCATGTTTTTTCCTTGGATTGCGTCTCGTAGCTAGCACCGCCATGAGAGCCGACGATGACCGTCGCCATGGCCGACGTAGAGCTCAACTCCGTGCCCCTCTGTCCTCCTTTTGTTGTCTGTGAGATTCCTGGAGTCTCCAGGAGTGCAAGGAACCCTTGGCCGTGTCGTCCCGCGCTCTGTGTCGTCGCGCCGCCCACACCCGTGGCTCCGTCGCCGCCGAACTCGTCGCCGTCCAACCTCCGGCGCCTCCCGGTGGCCCTCTCCAACACCTGTCGACGTGCGCGGGCACGGGCTGTCCTCTGGTGGCCGCAGCACATCCAACCGTGGCCGGAAACGACTCCGGCAAGTCCCTCCGCCGTGTCCAGTGCCGCCGGCGGCTAACCGCCGGTAGGCTGGGATAATTAGGGGGCTAACCCCTGTTTAGTTAGGCCTTGGGCCACAGCGAGGTGGGGCCAGCCCCCTCTAAGTTAATCAAAATCTTTAATTAAAACGGGTTAACCCCCACTGTGGCTGACCAGAGGGGCCCCTTGTCAGTTTGACCGGGGTCAAAACCCCCCCTGACGTCATGCTGATGCAGTGCTGGCGCAATAAAAGTTTTTCTAATTTAAATAATTCCAGAAAATACCCCAAACTTTGGAAATTCATAGAAAATTCATATTAACTCCAAATTGGACAAATAATATATGAAAAATGATCAGGAGAAAATTATCTTTCCAAATATGCAATTTTCAACTCTGTTTGAGTTGAATTTAAAATGGGACCAGTGGCATATGTCATTTGGTTTATTTGAATTTAATTCAAATTCAAATCATTTGATTTTGCTACTTAGACCATGGAATTATGATGTATTTTAACCACACATCAGAGGCACATCTTATACAAGTGAAGATGATTCAAAATAATCAAACTATGTCCTTTGCACCTTGGCTAATTTGAATTCAAATGTGGAGTTTGAATTTGCACTTTCAAATGCAATATATTCCACTTAAATGGAATTGCCTCACACATCAACACTTATACTTCAAGCTTTAACATTCAATCATGTGCTTGAGCATTGCATTCATATTGATTGCTACTTCGTGCTTTGTTTGTCGAGTAGAGGTGGAACCGGAGCAAGAGGTCACCCCCTTCGCTGAAGATCCAGAACCCGAACCTCGTCAGCAAGGCAAGCAAACCCCCATTGATCATGTCGATAAAATCCCACTTCCCTCTCATGTCTCGCTTATGCATTGTATAGGATGATCACCATGTTACGATTCTACCGCTTAGATGAACCCATTCCTTTGCATGACCTATCTTTGGTCACAGTAGTAAGCAAACCACAATCCTAGCAAATGTAGGAGTTGAATGATATCATGTGGCCCCTGCAAATGTTATCGCTTATTGCATGCTTAGTATGATACCATGTTGTTACTGTGATATGAGTCGGGATGGTAGTGATCATGTGGATGATGGTAGAAAAGTGTTGGTGAATCGACCTAATACAAGGTGAACGATGAGAGGCTGTGTAGGAGTACACGGTGGGTTGTCTCGTTGAACACCGCCCTAAGTCCGAGTTCTTGTGTGGTGATCCAAGATGAAGAGTACAACCACACATTGGGCTCACTGACCCCTCTCAACTTATTAACTCATCCCTTTCGATGTCCAGATGTCGCAGTAGTTCGGAGTTCTGGTAGGCTTGTGGCCTGGATGCTAAGTGAGAGAACGGCTCAACCGAGACCGGCTTATGCACCACGCACACATCGCTTGGGTCCACTTCGGTAAACCGGCCGGGTTCACGATTGTGGTAGCCAACCCAAGTAGGCGGCTTTCTCGGACTAGATAGGCTATGAGGTAACAGTTGTGGTGAGTATCCTCGCTGGCACCCCTTGAATGGTGTCGAGATCAAAGGTGGTAAATGATGATCATGTGTGTGTAGCGGTACACCCTTGCAAGGTTAACAAAACTATTCGAATAGCCGCGTCCGCGGTTATGGGCTACTTGGAAAGCTTAGCTTGATTATTAGATAACTTGACCCGGATACTTATAAAACACACCAAGATAAGTGTGAGTGCTATGGCGTGCTTTCTCGTGGGGAAGTCGAGGAAGGCACCATAGTGGTGTATTGGTTGGAGAAAGTAGTGGACTCATGTACGCTTCTTACCTCAAAGTCTGGTACTCGTAGTTCAGGATTAGCCATGTCAAAGCTGGCATTTCTGCAAGTGAACCCCACCTCCCTTTACCTTGATACATGTGCATGAGTAGTATAGCTCCTATGTAAGTCTTGCTGCGTACGATTTTGTACTCACGTTTGCTTAATCTATGTTTTAGATGAACCCACCGACCCCGATGGTGGCTTCTATCCGAAGCTCGAAGAATGAAGACTCAGACCAAGACCAAGCTAGTGTAGTCCCAGTCAGACGACTGGTTCCCTCGTGGAGGGCTTGTTTTTAGATAAGGCTTCTCTAAGCCATTTGTTAAACTTGTCTGTACTCAGACCTACTTTGCTTCCGTATGCTTGTTGTAATGTTGGATCACATGCTTGTGATCTCTGTGTGCACTCTGTAAGAGTTACTAATAAAGATATTTACTTTGTAGAGAATTGCAATGATACCTGCTGTTCATACAAGGCATGTGTGCTGCGTGTATGTTTATAACATGCATGTCTTTGTATGGGTTTTCGAGACCTTAGTTGTGATCTGGCTGGCGGTCTTTTATACACCAAGTGGCCCTTAGATGTGCGCAGCTTGGGGCATCGCGGTGCGATTGTTCGAGACTCTGTCTCGTGCACACTTTGATGTATGATCGAGCCCGCCCTAGACCCCGACTAAGTGATCGGGCTGGAGTAAGTCTATGTAAGGGTTATAATACAATCGATAGTATGGTTGAGGCGACTTGTCTATGAGTATGGGAATTCACCACCCATATCAGTTAGACTTGTGTGCGGACGATGAGGACCCATCTCAGTGGATCATCCGGCCTGAATGGGATGCCCCTCATGTTTGATGCTTTCCGAGAACGTTCTGTGCTTGGCCTTGTCTGCTTAGACAAGTGGGTACGGTTCTCGGCTCTCCATATGATTGTGTTGTAGCGAGGCTTATATACGCTAATTCCGGGTCCCGACAGACTTGGTATCAGAGCGGGACTGACTATAGGATTATCAGCCTTGGCCGAAGTCGAGTCTAGCACTCTATAGTTATATAGTTACTCTGGGTATATAAGGGAACAACGTAAGGCTTCTTTTTTCTCCTTACCCTCATCGATCTGAGTTCTGAGTCACCCTCATCTTATTCTACGGGAAGATAGGACTAGGCTCTCCTTTGTCTTACTAGAACATCTCGTTGATTGCCTCCTTATAGCCGTAGGAAAGTTGTGTCCGGTTTCCTAGCATTGTTGTAATGCTGATTTCTTACATCGTATTATGTAAGTGTTGTATCTACATTGGAAGAAAATTGTTTTCTTGCAATTACAGCCGTTATGTTGTCCGAGTCATTCCAGGTTTCTTCATAATCTGATGCAATTGCAAAGAAACCTTCTCCCCCTTTCGGTTGTCCTTTAGAAGATTTCTAGGTGGCATTCCCGACAGTTCTTTAGTGTTTGATGTAGGTTTTCTTCTAGAAACCTATAGTGATTCAATTGCAGCCCTTCCTCCCACTTTAGATGTCTTCTAGCCAGAAGAACCACACTAACCATCGTGTTGGGGTACTTTGCTACTCTGACATATCTGTTGTAGCCCCTAGTAAACCTTGGTCATCCTCTAGGAAGCTATCCAGAGATCCTACCCCTTAAGCCTAGCCACCCGACAGGTGTGTAGAATTTATAGTGGATCTTGTTCCAGGAACCGCACCAATTTCCAAACGCCCATATAAAATGGCCCCACATGAGTTAGCTGAGCTAAAAACCCAACTTGATGCTTCGTTGGCAAAAGGCTTCATCCGCCCTAGCTAATCGCCATGGGGTTGCCCCGTTCTGTTCGTGAAGAAGAAAGATGGAACAGAAAGGATGTGCGTGGACTATCGCCCGCTAAATTTAGCGACGATAAAGAACAAATACCCACTGCCCAGAATCAATGATCTTTATGATCAACTTGCAGGATCCGCTGTCTTCTCCAAGATGGATTTGAGATTAGGTTATCATCAGATCAGAATCCGAAACGAGGACATTCCCAAAACGGCTTTTACTACTCGTTATGGTCTTTACGAGTACACCGTCATGTCCTTTGGTTTAACCAATGCCCCCGCCACATTCTCACGCTTGATGAATTCGATCTTCATGGAGTACCTAGATAAAAATTTTGTGGTTTATCTCGATGATATTCTCATCTACTCGAAGAACGAAGGAGATCATGCCGAACACTTAAGGCTGGTATTGATGAAACTTAGAAAGCATCGCCTGTACGCTAAATTCTCCAAGTGTGAATTCTGGCTACCAGCAGTGACCTACTTAGGCCACGTGATTTCTGCAAAAGGCATTGCTGTGAATCCCGAGAGAGTTCAGGCCGTCCTTGACTGGACTCCACCTGAATCGGTTAAGCAAGTTAGGAGTTTTCTTGGCATAGCCAGCTATTGCCGTCGCTTCGTCGAGAACTTTTCTAAAGTTGCAAAGCCTCTAACTGAACTCCTCAAGAAAGATAAGAAATTCTTATGGACTCCCAAGTGCGAGGAAAGCTTTCAAGAGCTAAAATCCTTTGTCTATTCCCGAGTGGAAATGTGTCGGGACCCGGGGTTAGCGTATGCAAGTACAGTTAAGACATAGTCATATGGAGAGCCGAGAACCGCACCCACTTGTCTAAGCAGACAAGGCCAAGCACTGAACATTCTCGGATAGCATCGTACGTGAGGGGCATCCCATCCAGGCCGGATGATCAACTGTGATGGGTCCTCATCGTCCGCACACAAGTCTAATGATATGGGTGGTGAACTCCCATATTCAAAGACAAGTCGCCTCAACCATACTATCGACTATCTGAAAACTCTTACATAGACTTACTCCAGCCCGATCACTTAGTCGGGGTCTAGGGCGGGCTCGATCATACCACAAAGTGTGCACGAGACGGAGTCTCGAGCAATCGCATCGCGATGCCCCAAGCTGCGCACATCTAAGGGCCACTTGGTGTATGAAAGACCGCCAGCCAGAACACAGCTAAGGTCTCGAAAACCCATACAAAGACATGCATGTTATAAACATACACGCAGCACACATGCCTTGTATGAACAGTAGGTACCATTGCAATTCTCTACAAAGTGTACATTTTATTTATAACTCTTATAGAGTACACACAGAGATCACAAACATGTGATCCAACATTACAACATAAAGCGGAAGCAAATTATGTCTGAGTACAGACAAGTTTAACAAATTGGCTTAAGAAGCCTTATTCAAACATAAAGCCCTCCACGAGGGAACCAGTCTGCTGACTGGGACTAGACTAGCTTAACTTCAGTCGTCCAGCTCGATGAAGAAGCCACCTTCGGGGTCAGTGGCGTCATCTAAAACATAGATTAAGCAAACGTGAGTACAAAGGCGTACTCAGATGGACTTACATAGGAGCTATACTACTCATGCACAGGTGTCAAGGTAAAGGGAGGTGGGGTTCACTTGCAGAATGCCAGCTTTGACTTGGCTAATCCTGAACTACGAGTACCAGTCTTTGAGGTAAGAAGCGTACACGAGTCCACTACTTTCACCAACCAATTACACCACTATGGTGCCTTCCTCGACTTCCCCACGAGAAAGCACGCCATAGCACTCACACTTATCTTGGTGTATTTTAGAAGTATCCGGTTCAAGTTATCTAATAATCAAGCTAAGGTTTCCAAGTAGTCCATAACCGTGGACGCGGATATTCGAATAGTTTTGTTAACCTTGCAAGGGTGTACCGCTACACACACATGATCATCATTTACCGCCTTTGATCTCGACACCATTCAAGGGGTGTCAGCGAGGATGCTCACCACAACTGTTACCTCATAGCCTATCTAGTCCAAGAAAGCCGCCTACTTGGGTTGGCTACCACAATCGTGAACCCGGCCGGTTTACCGAAGTGGACCCAAGCGATGTGTGCGTGGTGCATAAGCCGGTCTCGGTTGAGCCGTTCTCTCACTTAGCATCCAGGCCACAAGCCTACCAGAACTCCGAACTACTGCGACATCTGGACATCGAAAGGGATGAGTTAATAAGTTGAGAGGGGTCAGTGAGCCCAATGTGTGGTTGTACTCTTCATCTTGGATCACCACACAAGAACTCGGACTTAGGGCGGTGTTCAACGAGACAACCCACCGTGTACTCCTACACAGCCTCTCATCGTTCACCTTGTATTAGGTCGATTCACCAACACTTTTCTACCATCATCCACATGATCACTACCATCCCGACTCATATCACAGTAACAACATGGTATCATACTAAGCATGCAATAAGCGATAACATTTGCAGGGGCCACATGATATCATTCAACTCCTACATTTGCTAGGATTGTGGTTTGCTTACTACTGTGACCAAAGATAGGTCATGCAAAGGAATGGGTTCATCTATGCGGTAGAATCGTAACATGGTGATCATCCTATACAATGCATAAGCGAGACATGAGAGGGAAGTGGGATTTTATCGACATGATCAATGGGGTTTTGCTTGCCTTGCTGACGAGGTTCGGTTTCTGGATCTTCAGCGAAGGGGGTGACCTCTTGCTCCGGTTCCACCTCTACTCGACAAACAAAGCACGAAGTAGCAATCAATATGAATGCAATGCTCAAGCACATGATTGAAAGTTTCAACTTGAAGTATAAGTTTTGATGTGTGAGGCAATTCCATTTAAGTGGAATATATTGCATTTAAAATGCAAATTCAAACTCCACATTTGAATTTAACTTAGCCAAGTTGAAAGTGACATAGTTTGATCATTTTGAATCAACTTCAAATGTGTATGATATGCCTCTGAAGTGTGGTTGAAGTATAGCTTAAATCCATGGTCCAAGTTGCAAACTCAATTGATTTGAATTTGAAATAAATTCAAATAAACCAAATGACATATGCTACTGGTACCATTTTAAATTCAACTCAAACAGAGTTGAAAGTTGCATATTTGGAAAGATAATTTTCTCCTGATCATTTTTCATATATTATTTGTCCAATTTGGAGTTAATATGAATTTTCTATGAATTTCCAAAGTTTGGGGTATTTTCTGGATTTTCTGGAATTACTTAAACCATTTTGCTTTTCTGGAAATTCAATTAAATGATTTACTGCGTCAGGATGACGTCAGGCTGGCGTCAGGGGGGGGGGCTAACATGTGGGGCCACCCTGTCAGTGGCTGGGTTAACTTAACCCGTGGGTTAAATTAATCCAGTGGCTTAATTAAGCCACTGGGCCCACTGGTCAGTGACCCAGGGGGTCACTAACTGGGTGATTAGTTGCTAACCCACCGGCGGCTTGACGCCGGCGACTGGAGCCACGGCGGCGACTCGCCGGAATGAGCTAGGGGCCACGGGAAGCCACGGGGAGGACACCATCTTGCTCCTGGAGGTCGTCCGCGTCTTCTGGAGGCAACAGGTGTTCGCGGGGTGCTCGGAATCGACGACGGCGACGACTCCGGCGGAAGCAGAACCACGGCGAGGTCGTAGACGACGCTACCTTGCACGGATCGGTCTGATTTCACTCGCGTTCGAAAGCTATCATGCTTAGGAGCCAAACGCACGCGCTGGCTGAGTCGAAGGGGCACAGGGGCGACCTCGAGCTCATCCATGGCGGCGACAAGCTTCGGCATCCATGGCGGATCCGGCTAGAGCGAGCAAACCAGGGGAAGAAGAGAGGGGTTTCACTCGCAAGCTCACTCTGAATCCAGCAGAGGTGGTGGCGAAGGCTGGGGTGGCTCAACGGCGACGGAATTGACGAAGTCTTCCATGGCGGCCGGCGGAAGCTCGAGGAAGAATCCGGCGACTTCGACGGCTCCGAGTTCGATTCCTGCTTCAGTTCAACGAGGACGACGACGACGAAGAGCTTGGACACGTTGGCCTGACTCCTCGACGTCAATGGCCACGAGTTCTTGCGACGGCGAGCGGAGGCGCTCTCGGGTGGCGATGGAAACGATCACGGGAGGAGGAGGAGGAAGCTCTGGAGAGGGGGAATGGACGCGTCGTTCTCCAGGGCGCGTCCAGGTGCGAGAAGAGCCACGGGGAGGGGTGGAAGCTCGTCGACGACGACGTGTCGCCACCAGCTAGCTCGGTGGCATTCCACCGAGCAGCTTGGAGGCGCGGGAGGGGGAAGAAGACCCCCGTGCCCCTTTGGGCCGGCTGGGCTGGGGTGGGCCGACTTCGCCTGGGCGCCAGGTAAGGTTTTTCCCTTTTCTGTTTAATCTTTCCTTTCTGTTTTTCTGTAATTTGTTCTGTTTAGCTAAATTAAATAGGTAAACATTTTATTAAATGCTGAAAACTTTTATGTGGCCTCATAAAAATATCAACTAGCCACTCATAAACTTTCAACATTTTTAAAATTCAAATGATTTGAATTTTAAATCAAAAAGGGGTATTTCATTAATTCCAAGGTACTGTTTGAATATTTGAAAAATCTATGAGCATGGGGTGGGTCCCACATCACTTGAAATGTGATCACACTCATTTATAAGACTTTTCAAAACTCTAACATGAATTTTTGGAAAAGATTTTTATCTGGCCTTTTGAATTAATTCAACTGGGGGGTGTTCCTTCTCCCATTTTGATTTTGAATTTGATTTCCAAGATTTCTTTTTGAAATTTTGACATGATGCAAAGGTACTAGCTAACCCTAGCACATACCTAACAGAGGGCTCTGACAACTCGCCCCCACTCAAAAGAATCTCGTCCCGAGATTCAGAAGTCTGCGGGAGGAAGGAGGGGTACTCGGCAATGAGACGGTCTTCTCTTTCCCACGTGGCTTCTCTTTCAGAGTGGTGTGACCATTGCACTTTCAGAAACCTAATCTTCTGACGACGAGTGACACGCTCTACGGAATCAAGAACACGAACGGGGTATTCTCGATAAGAAAGGTCATCTTGGAGATCAAGCGTTTCATGGTCGACTTCGCGGATGGGGTCCTTGAAGCAACGCCTGAGTTGGGACACATGGAATACATCGTGTACTCGGGAAAGGTGCGGGGGTAGTTCAAGTTGGTAGGCAACTTCTCCACGTTTAGCAATAATGCGGAAAGGTCCGATGTAACGTGGGGCCAATTTGCCTTTGATACCGAAACGTTGGGTTCCCTTCAGAGGAGTAACCCGAAGGTAAGCCTTCTCATCCAGATTGTAGCTTTCTTGCCTATGATGACGATCATAGTAGCTTTTCTGACGAGACTGGGCTGCTTTCAATTGATCACGAACAATGCGAACTTGCTCTTCTGCTTCCTTGATCATGTCCGGTCCAAAGAATTGTCTTTCACCGGTTTCAGACCAGTTTAGTGGTGTTCGACATCGTCGTCCATAAAGGAGTTCAAAAGGGGCCATGTTCAGACTAGATTGAAAACTATTGTTATAAGCAAATTCGGCAAATGGAAGAGAATTCTCCCAATTCTTCCCGAATGAGATAACACAAGCTCTGAGCATGTCTTCAAGAATCTGGTTAACCCTTTTGACTTGACCGCTAGACTGAGGATGGAAAGCCGTACTAAAGGAGAGATGAGTTCCCAAAGCACGTTGGAAGCTTCCCCAAAATCTAGAGGTGAAAAGGCTACCGCGATCAGAATTGATTTCCAACGGAACACCGTGAAGTGATACAATTCTGGAGATGTACAAGTCCGCTAACTGACTAGCAGTTATAGACTCGCGAACCGGAAGGAAGTGAGCAACTTTGGAAAGCCTATCTATGACAACGAAGATGGCATTGTTTCCTTTCTGGGTTCTTGGAAAGCCGGTGATGAAGTCCATACCGACTTTGTCCCATTTCCACTCGGGAATAGACAAAGGTTGAAGTGTACCAGCAGGTCTTTGATGTTCTGCCTTAATGCGACGACAAACATCACATTCGGCAACAAATTGAGCAATGTCTCTCTTCATCCTAGTCCACCAAAATCTCTGGCGTAGATCTCGGTACATTTTTGTGCTACCGGGATGAATTGAGAGGGGTGTGTCATGGGCTTCCTTGAGGATGAGTTGCCTTAGTTCCCTATTCTTAGGTAATACTAAACGATTTTCAAATAATACCGTTCCTTTGCTATCTGTGGAGAAACATTTAGCAACTCCGCTAGCAATGTTCTCCTTGATCCGGCGAACACCTCGTGCACGCCTTTGGACAATTATAATTTGATCCTCAAGAGTTGGTTTCGCCACCAAGGTAGAAAGATAGCCATGAGGAACAATCTCAAGATTGAGCTTGCGAAAGTTCTCATGAAGAAGTGGTTGATACTGCTGTAACATGAGGTTGTTACAGTACGACTTACGACTTAGTGCATCAGCCATGACATTGGCTTTGCCTGGGGTGTAAGAAATTCCTACGTCGTAATCTTTTATCAACTCAATCCAGCGTCTTTGCCTGAGATTAAGATCTGGCTGGGTGAAAATATATTTGAGGCTTTGGTGGTCGGAATAAATCTCACAACGATTACCAAGGAGGTAATGTCGCCAAGTTGTTAGGGCATGAACTACGGCAGCGAGTTCAAGGTCATGAGTAGGATAGTTCTCTTCATGTGGCTGCAATTGGCGTGAAGCATAAGCTACCACATGTCGATCTTGCAGAAGTATGCATCCTAACCCTTGCTGTGATGCGTCACAATAGATCTCGAAATCCCTTTTTGTGTCTGGAGGTGCAAGTACGGGTGCGGAAGTCAATCTTCTTTTTAGCTCTTGAAAGCTTTCCTCGCACTTGGGAGTCCATTGGAATTTCTTATCTTTCTTGAGGAGTTCAGTTAGAGGCTTTGCAACTTTAGAAAAGTTCTCGACGAAGCGACGACAATAGCTGGCTAGGCCAAGAAAACTCCTAACTTGCTTAACCGATTCAGGTGGAGTCCAGTCAAGGACGGCCTGAACTCTCTCGGGATTCACAGCAATGCCTTTTGCAGAAATCACGTGGCCTAAGTAGGTCACTTCTGGTAGCCAGAATTCACACTTGGAGAATTTAGCGTACAGGCGATGCTCTCTAAGCTTCATCAATACCAGCCTTAAGTGTTCGGCATGATCTCCTTCGTTCTTCGAGTAGATGAGAATGTCATCGAGATAAACCACAACAAATTTATCTAGGTACTCCATGAAGATCGAATTCATCAAGCGTGAGAATGTGGCGGGGGCATTGGTTAAACCAAAGGACATGACGGTGTACTTGTAAAGACCATAACGAGTAGTAAAAGCCGTTTTGGGAATGTCCTCGTTTCGGATTCGGATCTGATGATAACCTAATCTCAAATCCATCTTGGAGAAGACGGAGGATCCTGCAAGTTGATCATAAAGATCATTGATCCTGGGCAGTGGGTATTTGTTCTTTATCGTCGCTAAATTTAGCGGGCGATAATCTACGCACATCCTTTCTGTTCCATCTTTCTTCTTTACGAACAGAACGGGGCAACCCCATGGCGATGAGCTAGGGCGGATGAAGCCTTTTCCAACGAAGCATCAAGTTGGGTTTTTAGCTCAGCTAACTCATGTGGGGCCATTTTATATGGGCGTTTGGAAATTGGTGCGGTTCCTGGAACAAGATCCACTATAAATTCTACACATCTGTCGGGTGGCATGCCCGGCAGCTCTTCAAGAAAGACATCCGGGAAGTCACGAACCACCGGAATATCTTCAAGTTCGGGAAGGGGGAGTACATTCAAAGAATGCACTTGGGTTCTTGTTCTGGGTGAGGTATAGTTGATGGTTTTTCCCGAAGGGTGGGTGAGTTTCACGGATTTGCCTTTGCAATCCAGATAGGCATTCTGTCTTGATAGCCAATCCATGCCAAGGATGACATCAATATCTGAAGACTTGAGGGCTATGAGTGAAGCAAGGAATACTAAACCCTCAATTGCTATTTGATTACCATGGCTCACTCTATTAGTTTGCCATCTTGACCCTGGAGTTTGAATAACCATCGGGGTGGACAATTCAACAAAGGGTAACTCATGACGAAGTGCATAACTTTCCGACATGAATGAATGAGATGCTCCTGGGTCGAAAAGAACGGAAGTAGGAACAAAATTGACTGGGAGCGTACCAAGAATGACGTCAGTGGTGTCGTCAGTCTCTTCAGCGGCAACCTGGTTCAGACGTCCACGAGTGACGGGAGGAGCGGGTTGGGCGGTGAAGACCTTCTGGGGTGGCTTGCCACGACCATTGTTGTTGTTGCTGCCTCCGGCACGTGGTGGAGCATTTTGGTTCTGGACCTGGTTCTGGGGGCACTCGCGAGAGTAGTGGCCTGCCTGACCACACTTGTAGCAAGCTCCGAAAATAGTGCGTGGAGCTGGGTGGTTTGGTGGAGCTGGGTGGAACTGGGTGGGTGGACGAGGCGCCACATAGGATGGCCTCGGTGGGTTGTTCTGGCGGAACATGCTATTGGGGATCCAGATCTTGCGCTTCTGGAAGCCAGAACTGGATGATCCGTCATCTCTAGGGTGTTTGCGGAAATCGTTGGGGGTGTTCATGTCCTCTGCCTTGATGGCCTTGTTGACAAGGACCTGGAAGGTGGCAAAGTCATGAAGGTTGAGCTCACGACGGAGTCCACTGTTGAGGCCACAACGGAACCTCTCTTGTTTCTTGGAGTCGGTGGAGACTTCTTCGGTTGCATAACGAGCAAGTCGGTTGAACTCACGACTAAACTCGTCCACGGTTCTTATGCCTTGAGTGAGGTTACAGAACTCCTCACGCTTGCGGTCCATGAGACCCTTGGGGATGTGGTGCTCGCGGAAGGACGTGCAGAACTCCTCCCAAGATGCAGGTGGTCCAACGGGGCGCATATTCAGAAAATTCTCCCACCAAGAGCTTGCTGCACCTTCAAGGTGATAGGTGGCATAATTGACCTTGTCGCCATCTGCAACATGGCCTGCTTGGAGCTTCCTCTCGATGCTGCGGAGCCAGTCATCGGCATCAAGGGGATCGGTGGAGTAACTGAAAACCGAGGGATGAAGTCGGATGAAGTCATTCAGGGACACCAGCTCATTGCGCTGCTGAGTGGTGTTGCATGCGATGACTTCCAACAGGTGGTGAGAGTCACGGCGGTTCCTCTCGACCTCCATCAGAACTTGGGCCATCGTGGGTGGGGGTGGAAGGTTGTCTTCCTCCTGGTTGTTCCCACGACCTTGGTTACGACCAATCTGGCCACGTGTACCTTGAGACATCCTGAAGGTGAAAAAAAACCAAAGTCAAACAGAGTTGATTGAAGAGTCTAATCAAGGTATTGAAGTACTGGAAGGATTACAGAGCAAAGGAAGTAATCATCTTGACAACATGGTGATAAAAGCATACAAGCCATATATTCACAAGCTGTCATACAAACCATACATCGTTTTAGTACAAGCACTAAGCTAATACAAACGTGATGAAGATGATACATCCTTCAGAGGCACTCTGACTTCCTATACATTATTTATCTAAGCCTCTGGAACTTAGACACCTTGCTTACAATATACTAGGATACTACTACATCCTCACTAAGTAAGACCACAGGCGGTCTCACTCATCTCCATCTCCATAGTAATCCTCGTAAAAGTTACCCGCGTATCCCGGTAGCTGGAGGTGACCATCGGAAAACACGGAGGCTTGTGGACCCTGATATCCATTTGGGCAAGGATGGGGCCTAGGTCCAGTGTAGGGTGGAAGCAAAGGACCACGGGGTGGAAAAATTCCTCCAATCTCGGGCCAAGCAACTCGAGAAGGCATCTGGGTCCTTACTGGATAGATCGCATCATACTCCACTGATCCCACGCTCACAAAGGGTGCCAAGAGCGTCAGTGCTCGATACAGACGAACACGAGTAGCGTGGAGCTCAAAACGGAGAGCGCGTGCATCACGATCTCTGTCACTAGCAAAACTAGCAGCCACCTGGAGTGCTGGATCCTCTGCAGAGTGATCTGAGTAGAGTCCGGTGTAATATCCCTCTTCTCCTGGAAGTGCAGCTGGGATATAGCGGAAAGAAGTCTCTCTCAGCATGGTGTGCTCCTCTCTCAGCAGTGTAATACATGAATATGCAGCATCCTGCACAGCCATGTTCTCGGTAACGCCGATGCCATGTCCAAAGTGGATAGGCTGGGTGACTCCAACGTGGTGAGGGTAGATCCGGACAATGCAGTGGAACTGCGTCTGGTTGAAGTCGTGGAACTGCTCCTCGATGGTGTACTCAGGGTACCATCGATATCCCACGTAGGACATCATCTCGATCAACGTGGCGGGATGGCCACGCACACCGAGGCACCTGGTCAAACGAACAATCTGCCGAGGGGTAAGATCTGCCATCTGAAACAGAAAGGAGTTTGCAAATGCATCAGATTATGAGATAAACCTGGAATGACTCGGACAGCATAACGGCTGTAATTGTAAGAAATGACAATTTCTTTCAATCATGAAAAACAGCACTTACATAATACGATGTAAGAAATCAGCATTATAACAATGCTAGGAAAACCTGACACAACTTTCCTACGGCTATAAGGAAGCAATCAACGAGATATGCTAATCAGACAGAGGAGAGCCTAGTCCTATCTTCCCGTAGAACAAGATGAGGTGACTCAGAACTCAGAACGAAGGGGGTAAGGAGAAAAATGAAGCCTTACGTTGTTCCCATATATACCCAGAGTAACTATATAACTATAGCAAGCTAGACTCAACTTCGGCCAAGGCTACTAGTCCTACAGTCAGTCCTGCTCTGATACCAAGTCTGTCGGGACCCGGGGTTAGCGTATGCAAGTACAGTTAAGACATAGTCATATGGAGAGCCGAGAACCGCACCCACTTGTCTAAGCAGACAAGGCCAAGCACTGAACATTCTCGGAAAGCATCGTACGTGAGGGGCATCCCATCCAGTCCGGATGATCAACTGTGATGGGTCCTCATCGTCCGCACACAAGTCTAATGATATGGGTGGTGAACTCCCATATTCAAAGACAAGTCGCCTCAACCATACTATCGACTATCTGAAAACTCTTACATAGACTTACTCCAGCCCGATCACTTAGTCGGGGTCTAGGGCGGGCTCGATCATACCACAAAGTGTGCACGAGACGGAGTCTCGAGCAATCGCATCGCGATGCCCCAAGCTGCGCACATCTAAGGGCCACTTGGTGTATGAAAGACCGCCAGCCAGAACACAGCTAAGGTCTCGAAAACCCATACAAAGACATGCATGTTATAAACATACACGCAGCACACATGCCTTGTATGAACAGTAGGTACCATTGCAATTCTCTACAAAGTGTACATTTTATTTATAACTCTTATAGAGTACACACAGAGATCACAAACATGTGATCCAACATTACAACATAAAGCGGAAGCAAATTATGTCTGAGTACAGACAAGTTTAACAAATTGGCTTAAGAAGCCTTATTCAAACATAAAGCCCTCCACGAGGGAACCAGTCTGCTGACTGGGACTAGACTAGCTTAACTTCAGTCGTCCAGCTCGATGAAGAAGCCACCTTCGGGGTCAGTGGCGTCATCTAAAACATAGATTAAGCAAATGTGAGTACAAAGGCGTACTCAGCAAGACTTACATAGGAGCTATACTACTCATGCACAGGTGTCAAGGTAAAGGGAGGTGGGGTTCACTTGCAGAATGCCAGCTTTGACTTGGCTAATCCTGAACTACGAGTACCAGACTTTGAGGTAAGAAGCGTACACGAGTCCACTACTTTCACCAACCAATTACACCACTATGGTGCCTTCCTCGACTTCCCCACGAGAAAGCACGCCATAGCACTCACACTTATCTTGGTGTATTTTAGAAGTACCGGTTCAAGTTATCTAATAATCAAGCTAAGCTTTCCAAGTAGTCCATAACTGCGGACGCGGTTATTCGAATGGTTTTGTTAACCTTGCAAGGGTGTACCGCTACACACACATGATCATCATTTACCGCTTTTGATCTCGACACCATTCAAGGGGTGTCAGCGAGGATGCTCACCACAACTGTTACCTCATAGCCTATCTAGTCCAAGAAAGCCGCCTACTTGGGTTGGCTACCACAATCGTGAACCCGGCCGGTTTACCGAAGTGGACCCAAGCGATGTGTGCGTGGTGCATAAGCCGGTCTCGGTTGAGCCGTTCTCTCACTTAGCATCCAGGCCACAAGCCTACCAGAACTCCGAACTACTGCGACATCTGGACATCGAAAGGGATGAGTTAATAGGTTGAGAGGGGTCAGTGAGCCCAATGTGTGGTTGTACTCTTCATCTTGGATCACCACACAAGAACTCGGACTTAGGGCGGTGTTCAACGAGACAACCCACCGTGTACTCCTACACAGCCTCTCATCGTTCACCTTGTATTAGGGTCGATTCACCAACACTTTTCTACCATCATCAACATGATCACTACCATCCCGACTCACATCACAGTAACAACATGGTATCATACTAAGCATGCAATAAGCAGTAACATTGCAGGGGCCACATGATATCATTCAACTCCTACATTTGCTAGGATTGTGGTTTGCTTACTACTGTGACCAAAGATAGGTCATGCAAAGGAATGGGTTCATCTAAGCGGTAGAATCGTAACATGGTGATCATCCTATACAATGCATAAGCGAGACATGAGAGGGAAGTGGGATTTTATCGACATGATCAATGGGGGTTTGCTTGCCTTGCTGACGAGGTTCGGGTTCTGGATCTTCAGCGAAGGGGGTGACCTCTTGCTCCGGTTCCACCTCTACTCGACAAACAAAGCACGAAGTAGCAATCAATATGAATGCAATGCTCAAGCACATGATTGAATGTTAAAGCTTGAAGTATAAGTGTTGATGTGTGAGGCAATTCCATTTAAGTGGAATATATTGCATTTGAAAGTGCAAATTCAAACTCCACATTTGAATTCAAATTAGCCAAGGTGCAAATGACATAGTTTGATTATTTTGAATCATCTTCACTTGTATAAGATGTGCCTCTGATGTGTGGTTAAAATACATCATAATTCCTTGGTCTAAGTAGCAAAATCAAGTGATTTGAATTTGAATTAAATTCAAATAAACCAAATGACATATGCCACTGGTCCCATTTTAAATTCAACTCAAACAGAGTTGAAAATTGCATATTTGGAAAGATAATTTTCTCCTGATCATTTTTCATATATTATTTGTCCAATTTGGAGTTAATATGAATTTTCTATGAATTTCCAAAGTTTGGGGTATTTTCTGGAATTATTTAAATTAGAAAAACTTTTATTGCGCCAGCACTGCATCAGCATGACCTCAGGGGGGGTTTTGACCCCGGTCAAACTGACAAGGGGCCCCACTGGTCAGCCACAGTGGGGGTTAACCCGTTTTAATTAAAGGTTTTGCTTGCCTTGCTGACGAGGTTCGGTTTCTGGATCTTCAGCGAAGGGGGTGACCTCTTGCTCCGGTTCCACCTCTACTCGACAAACAAAGCACGAAGTAGCAATCAATATGAATGCAATGCTCAAGCACATGATTGAAAGTTTCAACTTGAAGTATAAGTTTTGATGTGTGAGGCAAATCCATTTAAGTGGAATATATTGCATTTAAAATGCAAATTCAAACTCCACATTTGAATTTAACTTAGCCAAGTTGAAAGTGACATAGTTTGATCATTTTGAATCAACTTCAAATGTGTATGATATGCCTCTGAAGTGTGGTTGAAGTATAGCTTAAATCCATGGTCCAAGTTGCAAACTCAATTGATTTGAATTTGAAATAAATTAAAATAAACCAAATGACATATGCTACTGGTCCCATTTTAAATTCAACTCAAACAGAGTTGAAAGTTGCATATTTGGAAAGATAATTTTCTCCTGATCATTTTTCATATATTATTTGTCCAATTTGGAGTTAATATGAATTTTCTATGAATTTCCAAAGTTTGGGGTATTTTCTGGATTTTCTGGAATTACTTAAACCATTTTTCTTTTCTGGAAATTCAATTAAATGATTTACTGCGTCAGGCTGGCGTCAGGGGGGGGCTGACATGTGGGGCCACCCTGTCAGTGGCTGGGTTAACTTAACCCGTGGGTTAAATTAATCCAGTGGCTTAATTAAGCCACTGGGCCCACTGGTCAGTGACCCAGGGGGTCACTAACTGGGTGATTAGTGGCTAACCCACCGGCGGCTTGACGCCGGCGACTGGAGCCACGGCAGCGACTCGCCGGAATGAGCTAGGGGCCACGGGAAGCCACGGGGAGGACACCATCTTGCTCCTGGAGGTCGTCCGCGTCTTCTGGAGGCAACAGGTGTTCGCGGGGTGCTCGGAATCGACGACGACGACGACTCCGGCGGAAGCAGAACCACGGCGAGGTCGTAGACGACGCTACCGTGCACAGATCGCTCTAATTTCACTCGCGTTCGAAAGCTATCATGCTCAGGAGCCAAACGCACGCGCTGGCTGAGTCGAAGGGGCACAGGGGCGACCTCGAGCTCATCCATGGCGGCGACAAGCTTCGGCATCCATGGCGGATCCGGCTAGAGCGAGCAAACCAGGGGAAGAAGAGAGGGGTTTCACTCGCAAGCTCACCCTGAATCCAGCAGAGGTGGTGGCAAAGGCTGGGGTGGCTCAACGGCGACGGAATTGACGAAGTCTTCCACGGCGGCCGGCGGAAGCTCGAGGAAGAATCCGGCGACTTCGACGGCTCCGAGTTCGATTCCTGGTTCAGTTCAACGAGGACGACGACGACGAAGAGCTTGGACACGTTGGCCTGACTCCTCGACGTCAATGGCCACGAGTTCTTGCGACGGCGAGCGGCGGCGCTCTCGGGTGGCGATGGAAACGATCACGGGAGGAGGAGGAGGAAGCTCTGGAGAGGGGGAATGGACGCGTCGTTCTCCAGGGCGCGTCCAGGTGCGAGAAGGGCCACGGGGAGGGGTGGAAGCTCGTCGACGACGACGTGTCGCCACCAGCTAGCTCGGTGGCATTCCACCGAGCAGCTTGGAGGCGCGGGAGGGGGAAGAAGACCCCCGTGCCCCTTTGGGCCGGCTGGGCTGGGGTGGGCCGACTTCGCCTGGGCGCCAGGTAAGGTTTTTCCCTTTTCTGTTTAATCTTTCCTTTCTGTTTTTCTGTAATTTGTTCTGTTTAGCTAAATTAAATAGCTAAACATTTTATTAAATGCTGAAAACTTTTATGTGGCCTCATAAAAATATCAACTAGCCACTCATAAACTTTCAACATTTCTAAAATTCAAATGATTTGAATTTTAAATCAAAAAGGGGTATTTCATTAATTCCAAGGTACTGTTTGAATATTTGAAAAATCTATGAGCATGGGGTGGGTCCCACATCACTTGAAATGTGATCACACTCATTTATAAGACTTTTCAAAACTCTAACATGAATTTTTGGAAAAGATTTTTATCTGGCCTTTTGAATTAATTCAACTGGGGGGTGTTCCTTCTCCCATTTTGATTTTGAATTTGATTTCCAAGATTTCTTTTTGAAATTTTGACATGATGCAAAGGTACTAGCTAACCCTAGCACATACCTAACAGAGGGCTCTGACAAAATGGGACAAAGTCGGTATGGACTTCATCACCGGCTTTCCAGGAACCCAGAAAGGAAACAATGCCATCTTCGTTGTCATAGACATGCTTTCCAAAGTTGCTCACTTCCTTCCGGTTCGCGTGTCTATAACTGCTAGCCAGTTAGCGGACTTGTACATCTCCAGAATTGTGTCCCTTCACGGTTTTCCTTTGGAAATCAATTCTGATCGTGGTAGCCTTTTCACCTCTACATTTTGGGGAAGCTTCCAACGTGCTTTGGGAACTCATCTCTCCTTTAGTACAGCTTTCCATCCTCAGTCTAGTGGTCAAGTCGAAAGGGTTAACCAAATTCTTGAAGACATGCTCAGAGCTTGTGTTATCTCATTCGGAAAGAATTGGGAGAATTCTCTTCCATTTGCCGAATTTGCTTATAACAATAGTTTCCAATCCAGTCTGAACATGGCTCCTTTTGAACTCCTTTATGGACGACGATGTCGAACACCACTAAACTGGTCAGAAACCGGTGAAAGACAATTCTTTGGACCGGACATGATCAAGGAAGCAGAAGAGCAAGTTCGCATTGTTCGTGAGCAATTGAAAGCAGCCCAGTCTCGTCAGAAAAGCTACTATGATCGTCATCATAGGCAAGAGAGCTACAATCTGGATGAGAAGGCTTACCTTCGGGTTACTCCTCTGAAGGGAACCCAACGTTTCGGTATCAAAGGCAAGTTGGCCCCACGTTACATCGGACCTTTCCGCATTATTGCTAAACGTGGAGAAGTTGCCTACCAACTTGAACTACCCCAGCACCTTTCCCGAGTACACGATGTATTCCATGTGTCCCAACTCCGGCGTTGCTTCAAGGACCCCATCCGCGAAGTCGACCACGAAACGCTTGATCTCCAACATGACCTTTCTTATCGAGAATACCCCGTACGTATTCTTGATTCCGCAGAGCGTGTCACTCGTCGTCAGAAGATTAGGTTTCTGAAAGTGCAATGGTCACACCACTCCGAAAGAGAAGCCACGTGGGAAAGAGAAGACCGTCTCAGTGCCGAGTACCCCACCTTCCTCCCGCAGACTTCTGAATCTCGGGACGAGATTCTTTTGAGTGGGGGCGAGTTGTCAGATCCCTCTGTTAGGTATGTGCTAGGGTTAGTTAGTGCCTCGCAGCCGTGACCCCTTTCCCCCTCTCCAGCGCTATCTCTTCTCCCTCCCTCGCTCGATTTCGCCTTGGTCAGAGAGGTCGCCGGAGCACACCCCCATGGAAGACGCGGCCACCGTGCCCTACAGACCGAACCAACGTGTCCTCCGTGCTCCCCACCGTCGTCTTCATCACCGTGCAAAAGGAATCGAGGCCGGAGCCCCTACAGCCACCGGAATCGCCGTCGCCATCTCGTCGGAGCCACGGGAGCCCGCCGTTGAATCCGTCACCACCATGTCCTCCCCAAGATCTTCATCGACTCCATCAAGCTCCTGGTGAGAAGGCGCTCCAAAGCCCCATGTTTTTGCCTCGGATTGCGTCTCGTAGCTAGCACCGCCATGAGAGCCGACGATGACCGCCGCCATGGCCGACGTAGAGCTCAACTCCGTGCCCCTCTGTCCTCCTTTTGTTGTCTGTGAGATTCCTGGAGTCTCCAGGAGTGCAATGAACCCTTGGCCGTGTCGTCCCGCGCTTTGTGTCGTCGCGCCGCCCACACCCGTGGCTCCGTCGCCGCCGAACTCGTCGCCGTCCAACCTCCGGCGCCTCCCGGTGGCCCTCTCCAACACCTGTCGGCGTGCGCGGGCACGGGCTGTCCTCTGGTGGCCGCAGCACATCCAACCGTGGCCGGAAACGACTCTGGCGAGTCCCTCCGCCGTGTCCAGTGCCGCCGGCGGCTAACCGCCGGTAGGCTGGGATAATTAGGGGGCTACCCCTGTTTAGTTAGGCCTTGGGCCACTGCCAGGTGGGGCCAGCCCACTCTAAGTTAATCAAAATCTTTAATTAAAACGGGTTAACCCCCACTGTGGCTGACCAGTGGGGCCCCTTGTCAGTTTGACCGGGGTCAAAACCCCCCCTGACGTCATGCTGATGCAGTGCTGGCGCAATAAAAGTTTTTCTAATTTAAATAATTCCAGAAAATACCCCAAACTTTGTAAATTCATAGAAAATTCATATTAACTCCAAATTGGACAAATAATATATGAAAAATGATCAGGAGAAAATTATCTTTCCAAATATGCAATTTTCAACTCTGTTTGAGTTGAATTTAAAATGGGACCAGTGGCATATGTCATTTGGTTTATTTGAATTTAATTCAAATTCAAATCATTTGATTTTGCTACTTAGACCATGGAATTATGATGTATTTTAACCACACATCAGAGGCACATCTTATACAAGTGAAGATGATTCAAAATAATCAAACTATGTCATTTGCACCTTGGCTAATTTGAATTCAAATGTGGAGTTTGAATTTGCACTTTCAAATGCAATATATTCCACTTAAATGGAATTGCCTCACACATCAACACTTATACTTCAAGCTTTAACATTCAATCATGTGCTTGAGCATTGCATTCATATTGATTGCTACTTCGTGCTTTGTTTGTCGAGTAGAGGTGGAACCGGAGCAAGAGGTCACCCCCTTCGCTGAAGATCCAGAACCCGAACCTCGTCAGCAAGGCAAGCAAACCCCCATTGATCATGTCGATAAAATCCCACTTCCCTCTCATGTCTCGCTTATGCATTGTATAGGATGATCACCATGTTACGATTCTACCGCATAGATGAACCCATTCCTTTGCATGACCTATCTTTTGTCACAGTAGTAAGCAAACCACAATCCTAGCAAATGTAGGAGTTGAATGATATCATGTGGCCCCTGCAATGTTACTGCTTATTACATGCTTAGTATGATACCATGTTGTTACTGTGATGTGAGTCGGGATGGTAGTGATCATGTTGATGATGGTAGAAAAGTGTTGGTGAATCAACCCTAATACAAGGTGAACGATGAGAGGCTGTGTAGGAGTACACGGTGGGTTGTCTCGTTGAACACCGCCCTAAGTCCGAGTTCTTGTGTGGTGATCCAAGATGAAGAGTACAACCACACATTGGGCTCACTGACCCCTCTCAACCTATTAACTCGTCCCTTTCGATGTCCAGATGTCGCAGTAGTTCGGAGTTCTGGTAGGCTTGTGGCCTGGATGCTAAGTGAGAGAACGGCTCAACCGAGACCGGCTTATGCACCACGCACACATCGCTTGAGTCCACTTCGGTAAACCGGCCGGGTTCACGATTGTGGTAACCAACCCAAGTAGGCGGCTTTCTCGGACTAGATAGGCTATGAGGTAACAGTTGTGGTGAGCATCCTCGCTGGCACCCCTTGAATGGTGTCGAGATCAAAGGCGGTAAATGATGATCATGTGTGTGTAGCGGTACACCCTTGCAAGGTTAACAAAACTATTCGAATAGCCGCGTCCGCGGTTATGGACTACTTGGAAAGCTTAGCTTGATTATTAGATAACTTGAACCGGATACTTATAAAACACACCAAGATAAGTGTGAGTGCTATGGCGTGCTTTCTCGTGGGGAAGTCAAGGAAGGCACCATAGTGGTGTATTGGTTGGAGAAAGTAGTGGACTCGTGTACGCTTCTTACCTCAAAGTCTGGTACTCATAGTTCAGGATTAGCCAAGTCAAACCTGGCATTTCTGCAAGTGAACCCCACCTCCCTTTACCTTGATACATGTGCATGAGTAGTATAGCTCCTATGTAAGTCTTGCTGAGTACGATTTTGTACTCACGTTTGCTTAATCTATGTTTTAGATGAACCCACCAACCCCGATGGTGGCTTCTATCCGAAGCTCGAAGAATGAAGACTCAGACCAAGACCAAGCTAGTGTAGTCCCAGTCAGACGACTGGTTCCCTCGTGGAGGGCTTGTTTTTAGATAAGGCTTCTCTAAGCCATTTGTTAAACTTGTCTGTACTCAGACCTACTTTGCTTCCGTATGCTTGTTGTAATGTTGGATCACATGCTTGTGATCTCTGTGTGCACTCTGTAAGAGTTACTAATAAAGATATTTACTTTGTAGAGAATTGCAATGATACCTGCTGTTCATACAAGGCATGTGTGCTGCGTGTATGTTTATAACATGCATGTCTTTGTATGGGTTTTCGAGACCTTAGTTGTGATCTGGCTGGCGGTCTTTTATACACCAAGTGGCCCTTAGATGTGCGCAGCTTGGGGCATCGTGATGCGATTGTTCGAGACTCTGTCTCGTGCACACTTTGATGTATGATCGAGCCCGCCCTAGACCCCGACTAAGTGATCGGGCTGGAGTAAGTCTATGTAAGGGTTATAATACAATCGATAGTATGGTTGAGGCGACTTGTCTATGAGTATGGGAATTCACCACCCATATCAGTTAGACTTGTGTGCGGACGATGAGGACCCATCTCAGTGGATCATCCGGCCTGAATGGGATGCCCCTCATGTTCGATGCTTTCCGAGAACGTTCTGTGCTTGGCCTTGTCTGCTTAGACAAGTGGGTACGGTTCTCGGCTCTCCATATGATTGTGTTGTAGCGAGGCTTATATACGCTAATTCCGGGTCCCGACAGTTAGGTACCCTAGGTTTCGTGTAGGAGGAAAGACAGCGACGTGGCCTGCACATTGGTAGGATTCGGAGGTGACAAGCGACACATGGGGCACGATTTACCCAGCTTCAGGCCCCCGAAGGGAAACCCTACATGCTGCTTGTCTGATCTTGTATTGATGATGATGTACAGAGGTGTCGTGAGGGATTTGGTGGAGAGAGATCTGTCTAGTCCTATGCGTGGGGGTTGAGAGCTTCTGTGTTTAGATGATCTAGAGAGGTGCCCCTACCTCGCTTTATATAGATAGCCAGGTAGGGGTTTACCAGAGTCCTAGTCGACTACGAATATGAGTCCTTGTCTTGCGCCTCAAGTCTTCGGCCGCCAACCATGACACGCACCAGGTACCCTCTCATAGAGGATTCGTGGGGTCACCCCCTCGTCAAGTAGCTTTTGCTATTTGGTTTAATTAGAATTAATTCAAATTTAATTCAAATGCTATTTCAACTTGAACCTTTGCAATACACCACACTTCACTTAAACATCAGAGGCATATCTTACACATGACAAGATGGTTTACAATGATCAAACAAAAGCAATTGCAACTTGGCTAATTTGAGCAACATATGGAGTTTGAATTTGCATTCCAAATGCAATACACTTCTTTTAAATTGAATTTGCCACAAAACAGAAGCAATCACATCATGGACAACTATATCATGTGTATGTGCATTCTATTTCAATGTTGCCCCCCTTTGTTGATGATTGTGTCGGTAACAGTGTTTCCGAGACGGTGATCACCCCCGAAGAAGAAGACCACCGTTAAGACCCGTGTATCGTCAGCAAGGCAAGCAAACCACATTGATCATGTCTATAAAAACCCATTTCCCTCTCTGTCTCGCTTATGCATTGATTAGGATGATCACCTTGTTATCGATTCTACCGCATAGTTGAACCCATATCCGATGCATGACCTATCATCTTGTCACAGTAGTAAGAAAACCACAATCCTAGCTGAAATTGGAGTTGATTGATATCATGAGGCCCCTGCAACTGTTACAGCTTATTGCATGCTTAGTGTTACAATGAGGTTACTTTTGATGTGAGTCGGGATGATAGTGAACATGGTGTTGATGAAGGTGAAACTGTGTTGGTGAATCCACCCTAATACAAGGTGAACGATAAGAGGCTGTGTAGGAGTACACAGTGGGTTGTCTCGTTGAACACCGCCTTAAGCACCGAGTTCTTGTATGGTAATCCAAGACAAAGAGTACAACCACACATTAGGCTCACTGACCCCTCTCGGCCTAGTACCTTGATCTGTGTTGACGTCCAGGAGTCACATTAGTTCGGGCTTCCATTTGGCATATGCATAGAAAAAGAATGGATGAAAGTTTGAATCATATAGATATGTGGGTGGATCTGTGAGACAGTGAAACCATCTTCTCGGATGGCGTCTCGGTCGCCTACATTGTCTGAGTCTGTATCGTTGATCCGGCCGGGCTCTCGAGCGGGATCTACCTCAGATAGTCGAATCCTGGAATAGACCGGTTGTGAATGAAGTGTCGTGGTGAACATCCTCGCCGTCACCCCTTGAATGGTGACGAGATCTGGCGGTAACTGATGGTCATGTGTGTGTAGTTTACACCCTTGCAAGGTTAACAAAACTATTCGAATAGCCGCGTCCGCGGTCATGGACTACTTGGAACCTGTACCTGATTATTAGACAACTTGAATGGATACTTCTAAAACTCGCAAGATAAGCGTGAGTGCTATGTTGTGCTCCTCGTGGGGAAGTCGAGAAGTATCCATAGTGGTGTATTGGTTGGAGACTTGGTAGTGGACTCGTGTACGCTTCTTACCTCAAGTCTGGTACTCGTAGTACAGGACTAGCCAAGTCAAAGCTGGCACTTCTGCATGTTGAACCCCACATCCTTTACCTTGAAACTTGAGCATGAGTAGTGTAGTTCTGACGTAAGTCTTGCTGAGTACGACTCTGTACTCACGTTTGCTTATTCTATGTTTTAGATGAGAACCCAGACCCCGATGGAGTCACCTTCCTGGAGCTCGACGTTGACTAAGCTATTATAGTTCGAGACAGCAATCTGGTCCCTCGTGGAAGGGCATGTATGTTGAGCAAGGCTTCTCTAAGCCATTTGTTAAACTTGTCTGTACTCATACCTGATTTTCTTCCGTTGTATGATGTAATGATGATCATAGACGTGTGATCTTTGTATGCTCTATGTGTAAGTCAATAAAGATACACTTTGTAGAGTTATGTGATGATACCTGTTGTTCATACTAGGCATGTGTGCTGCGTGTATGTTTATATCATGCATGTCTTAGTATGGGTTTTCGAGACCTTAGTTGTGATCTGGCTGGCGGTCTTTTATACACCAAGTGGCCCTTAGATGTGCGCATCTTGGGGCATCGCGATGCGATTGCTCGTGACTCTGTCACGTGCACACTTTGTTGTATGATCGAGCCCGCCCTAGAGCCCGACTAAGTGATCGGGCTGGAGTTTGTTTATGTAAGGGTTATGATTCAATCGATAACATGGTTGAGGCGACTTGTCTATGAGTATGGGATTTCACCACCCATAATCATTTAGACTTGTGAACGGGCGATGAGGACCCATCTCAGTTGATCATCCGGCCTGGATGGGATGCCCCTCACGTACAATGCTTTCCGAGAGTGTTCTGTGCTTGGCATTGTCTGCTTAGACAAGTGGGTACGGATCTCGGCTCTCCATGTGATTGAGTTGTGACTGGAATTACATACGCATATTCCGCGTCCCGACAGACTTGGTATCAGAGCAGGACTTCCTGTAGGATTATTCAACCCTTAGTCGAAGTCGAGTCTAGCATTCTATAGTTATATAGTTACTTGGGTATAAAGGGAACAACGTAAGGCTTCTTTTTCTCCTTACCCTCATCGATCTGAGTTCTGAGGTACCCTTATCTTTTCTAAGGGATGATAGGGCTAGGCTCATCTATGTCTTACTAGAACATCTCGTTGATTGCTTCCTTGTAGCCGTAGGACAGTTGTGGTTGTCCAGAGTCTTCGTGTCTTTGAGTTCCTTGAAGAAGTTATGTCCCATCTTCTCGAGGTTTTCTTGTTTTCCATCCCGGTGTAGCCGTTATGCTGCCGGATTTGTTCCGTGTTTCCTTGAGTCATTGCCTTCACATTATAATCTTTTCCGTCTTCATCATTTCCTTCTTGTATTTGATTCCATCATACAACATGTTCTGATTGTTGATCTTTATCACACAGGATGTCTGGTGGAACTCGTAGTGCTGTTCGTCGGAATCGAGACCGTGTTCGGAATCGAAATGATGATGAACCTCCACCACCGCCTTCTGCGGAGGAAATCATGATGGAAGCTGAGCGAAATAGACGTGATCAAACACGCCTTCTGGAGCTCATCGAGCAGAATACCGCCCATCATCGCAATGTGGTTGTGAGCATTCAGGATTTCATTCTCCTCAAGCCACCGGTATTTCGATGTTCTTCTGAGCCCCTTGAAGCTGATGATTGGCTCCGTTCCATCGAGCGTAAGCTTGATACGGCACATGTTGCTCCCAATGATCGAGTTATTTTCGCGGTATACTTCCTGGAAGGTGCTGCTCTTCAAGGTGGGAGAACTATGTTGCTATGCAGCCAGATGGTCACGTAGTGACTTGGCAGGAGTTCTGTGTTGCCTTTCGAGGGTACCACATTCTGGATGAATTGATGGAGCGCAAGAAGGAAGAGTTCTGCAATCTGGCTCAAGAGAGATGTCCATTCATGAGTATGTGAGAGAGTTCAACCGTCTTGCTCGATATGCCCAAGATGAGATCACCACCGATGCTAGAAAGCAGGCAAGGTTCCGTAAGGGACTTAGCCCTATCCTTCGCCATGATCTCAACCTCCTTGAATTTGCCACCTTTGAGGATTTAGTCAACAGATACTTCAGAGCTGAGCATGGCAATGAAGTGTTCGAAGAGTCTCGCAAGCATGCTCGTGAGTTTGCTCCTTCTTCAAGTTCAGCCCCTCAGAAACGCCGAATTTGGATTCCAACTAGTGCCATACCTGCAAACCTTCTTCAGAGGCCACCATCCAATATATGCCATCCACCTCAACACATTGTTCCTCCCAGGAATGATGGTGTACAATCAAGTAATCCTACCCCCAGCAATTCAGGCAGGACGTGTTTCACGTGTGGTCTGACAGGCCATCACTTCCGACAATGCCCTACAGTGTTTGTGGCTCCCCGTCGACCTAGTCATAAGCCTTCAAAGAAATCCACCACCAAAACCATCCCAGCAAAGCTTTCAGCCACAAGTAGTGGATATGTGAACCAAATCTCAGTTGAGGAAACCACTGCTACTTCTGACGTCATCCTTGGCACACTCCCAGTCAATCATGTTCCCGCCTCCGTTCTTTTCGATCCAGGAGCTTCTCATTCATTCATGTCGGAGAGTTATGCACTTCGTCATGAGTTCCCCTTTGAAGAAATGTTTTCTCCAATGATCATCCAAACTCCTGGTTCAAAGTGGCAAACTAGTAGAGTAAGCCATGGCAATCAAATTGCAATTGAGGATTTAGTATTCCTTGCTTCTCTTATAGCCCTCAAGTCTTTAGACATTGATGTCATCCTAGGAATGGATTGGTTATCAAGACAGAATGCTTTCCTTGATTGTAAAGCCAAGTCAGTAAAACTCACCCATCCTTCAGGCCAGACAATTGACTACACCTCACCCAGTTCTAGAACCCAGATGCATACTTTGAATGTGCTTCCCCTTCCTGACCTTGAAGATATTCCGGTGGTTCGTGACTTCCCGGATGTCTTTCCCGAAGAACTGCAGGAATGCCTCCTGACAGATGTGTAGAATTCATTGTAGATCTTGCCCCAGGAACCGCCCCAATTTCCAGACGCCCATACAAAATGGCCCCACATGAGTTAGCTGAGCTGAAAATCCAACTTGAAGCTTTGTTGGCAAAAGGCTTCATCCGCCCTAGCTCATCGCCATAAGGTTTCCCCGTTCTGTTCGTAACGAAGAAAGATGGAACGGAAAGGATGTGCGTAGACTATCGCCCGCTAAATCTAGCGACGATAAAGAACAAGTACCCACTGCCTAGGATCAATGATCTTTATGATCAACTTGCTGGATCCTCTGTCTTCTCCAAGATGGATTTGAGATTAGGCTATCATCAAATCAAAGTCCGAAACGAGGACATTCCCAAGACGGCTATCACTACTCGATATGGTCTTTACGAGTACACCGTCATGTCCTTCGGTTTAACCAATGCCCCCGCCACTTTCTCGCGCATGATGAATTTGATATTCATGGAGTACTTAGATAAATTTGTTGTAGTTTATCTTGATGACATTCTCATCTACTCGAAGAACGAAGAAGAACATGCCGAACATCTTACGCTGGTATTGATGAAACTTCCAGAGCATCGCCTGTATGCTAAATTCTCCAAGTGTGAATTTTGGCTACCAGAAGTGACCTACTTAGGCCACGTGATTTCTGCAAAAGGCATTGTTGTGAATCCCGAGAGAGTTCAGGCCGTCCTTGACTGGACTCCACCTGAATCGGTTAAGAAAGTTAGGAGTTTTCTTGGCTTAGCAAGCTATTGTCGCCGCTTTGTCGAGAACTTTTCTAAAGTTGCAAAGCCTCTAACTGAACTCCTCAAGAAAGATAAGAAATTCCTATGGACTCCCAAGTGCGAGGAAAGCTTTCAAGAGCTGAAAAGAAGATTGACTTCTGCACCCGTACTTGCGCCTCCAGACACCAAAAAGGATTTCAAGATCTTTTGTGATGCCTCACGGCAAGGGTTAGGATGTATACTCATGCAAGATAGACATGTGGTAGCTTATGCTTCACGCCAGTTGCGTCCACATGAAGAGAACTATCCTACCCATGATCTTGAACTCACTGTCGTAGTTCATGCCCTGACAACTTGGCGACATTACCTCCTCGGTAATCGTTGTGAGATCTATTCCGACCACCAAAGCCTCAAATATATATTCACCCAGCCAGATCTTAATCTCAAGCAAAGACGCTGGATAGAGTTGATAAAAGATTATGACTTAGGAATTTCTTACACCCCAGGCAAAGCCAATGTCATGGCTGATGCACTAAGTCGTAAGTCGTATTGTAACAACCTCATGTTACAACAGTATCAACCACTTCTTCGTGAGGAATTTCGCAAGCTCAATCTTGAGATAGTTCCTCATGGTTTTATTTCTACCTTGGTAGCGAAACCCACTCTTGAGGATCAAATCATAGTTGCCCAAAGGCGTGCACGAGGTGTTCGCCAGATCAAGGAGAACATTGCTAGCGGAGTTGCTAAATGTTTCTCCACAGATAGCAAAGGAACGGTATTCTTTGAAAATCGTTTGGTAGTACCTAAGAATAGAGATCTAAGGAAACTCATCCTCAAAGAAGCCCATGACACACCCCTCTCGATTCATCCCGGTAGCACAAAAATGTACCGAGATCTACGCCAGAGATTTTGGTGGACTAGGATGAAGAGAGACATTGCTCGATATGTTGCCGAATGTGATGTTTGTCGTCGCATTAAGGAAGAACACCAAAGACCTGCTGGTACTCTTCAACCTTTGCCTATTCCCGAGTGGAAATGGGACAAAGTCGGTATGGACTTCATCACCGGCTTTCCAAAACCCAGAAAGGAAATGATTCCATCTTCGTTGTCATTGACCGACTTTCCAAAGTTGCTCACTTCCTTCCAGTTCGCGAGTCTATAACTGCTAGCCAGTGAGCGGACTTGTATGTCTTTAGAATTGTGTCTCTTCACGGTGTTCCTTTGGAAATCAATTCTGATCGTGGTAGCCTTTTCACCTCTAGATTCTGGGGAAGCTTTCAGAATGCCATGGGAACTCATCTCTCCTTTAGCACAGCTTTCCATCCTCAGTCTAGCGGTCAAGTTGAAAGGGTTAATCAAATCTTGGAAGACATGCTCAGAGCTTGTGTTATCTCATTCGGAAAGAATTGGGAGAAATCTCTTCCATTCTCCGAATTTGCTTATAACAATAGCTATCAATCTAGTATGGACATGGCTCCCTTTGAATTCCTATATGGACGACGATGTCGAACACCCCTAAACTGGTCAGAAACCGGCGAAAGACAATTCTTTGGACCGGATATGATCGTGGAAGCAGAAGAGCAAGTTCGCATTGTTCGTGATCGATTGAAAGCCACTCAATCTCGTCAGAAAAGCTACTATGATCGTCATCATAGAGAAGAGAGCTACAATCTTGATGAGAAGGCTTACCTTTGGGTTACTCCTCTGAAGGGAACCCAACGATTCGGTATCAAAGGCAATTTGGCCCCACGTTACATTGGACCTTTCCGCATTTTTGCTAAACGTGGAGAAGTTGCCAACCAACTTGAACTACCCCCGCACCTTTCCCGAGTACATGATGTATTCCATGTGTCACAACTCAGGCGTTGCTTCAAGGACCCCATCCGCGAATTCGACCATGAAACGCTTGATCTCCAAGATGACCTTTCTTATCGAGAGTACCCTGTTCGTATTCTTGATTCCGCAGAGCGTGTCACTCGTCGTCAGAAGATCAAGTTTCTGAAAGTGCAATGGTCACATCACTCGGAGAAAGAAGCAACATGGGAAAGAGAAGACCGCCTCCGTGTTGAGTACCCCACCTTCCTCCCAGCGACTTCTGAATCTCGGGACGAGATTCTTTTGAGTGGGGGCGAGTTGTCACAACCCCAAGTTAGGTATGTGCTAGGGTTGTTTTAGTCCCTTGCATCATGTAAAAATTTCAAAGGAAATTCAAAATGGGGAAAGCAGAAAGCCCTGAGAAATTAATTCAAATGGCCAGATAACAATTTCTTCCAAAAAATCCTTTGGTATTTTTGAAAATTCTTATAAATATGTGTGATCACATATCAAGTGATGTGGGACCAACCCCATGCTCATGGATTTTTCAAATATTCCAAACAGAGCTTGGAAATTAAATTAAACTCCAATTTGAATTGAAATTCAAATTATTTGAATTTCAAAAATACCCAAACGTTGTGAGTGGCTAGTAGTATGTCACTTAAGGCCGTATAAAAGTTTTGGGAATTTAATAAAATGCTTTGCTATTTTTTCCAGAGCAAAACACAAGCCAGAAAAATAAAAACAAAGAGAAAACAAAAATAAAAAGAAAAGGCACAACTTACCTTCCCAGCCCAGCCCACCATGGCAGGGTCGTCTTCCTCCAGGCCAGCCGAGCACGCCACTGCAGCTTGGCCTCGGCGTCACCTGGCCGCCTGGAAGCCCCCCTGGAGACAACTCTCCATTCCCCATCCCCCTGTGGTCGCCCGTTCCTTCTTCCTCGCCAAATCCCGCGAACCCCGAGTCCTAGCCGGAGCACGGCCGTGCGCCGCCGTGGCCACCAAGCCCTACACGGCGAGCCACTGTGTCCAGACGAGTCCTCGACGACGGCTTCGTCAACCGCCGCCCCCAATTCGAGCTCGGAAGCCCTAGAGTCGCCTCCATTCTCACCATCTTGCCGCGGGCTGCCATAAACTCCGGCGAGGAATTCCTCCGTCGTCGTTGCCCTCCGACCTCCCCGACAACTCCATTAGCACCAGGGTGAGCAGCTTCTCCGTTCGACCCTCCCCGCGTTTCTCCCCTTGCTCCCTGTCGTCATGTCGCCGTGGCCCGAGCTCCGGTCGCCGCCGCGTTGCACGCCCGCGTCGCCCCGTTGCCTCCCGAGGACGCTGCAGTGTCCAGCTCGAAGCGCGCGAGCTTGAGGAGCACAACGGTGCCCTCCGTTTGGCAAATGGTGCCCCGAGCCGTCGTCCAGGGTGTGAGCCGCCGCGCTGGATGCCACCGCCGGCTAACCGCCGGCGTGGCTTGTTAATTAGCCCTAAACCCACCCCTAATGACCCCCCTAAACCCTATGACAGGTGGGGCCAGCCCCCCCCCCTTAACCACCGTTTAATTTAAACTAAACAGGCATTAAAACTGGGCCACTGACATGTAGGCCCTACATGTCAGCCCCCTGTGACATCAGCATTGCATCATGCTGATGCAATAACTCCAATTTTCTCTGTTTATTTAAATTACAGAAATTGCAGAAAAATCAATAAACTTTGGAAATTCATAGAAAATTCATATTAACTCCAAATTGGACAAATAATATATGAAAAATGATCAGCAGAAAATGCTCTATCCAAATATCCTACTTTCAACCATGTTTGGGTTGATCTTAAATTGGGACCAGTAGCTTTTCCTATTTGGTTTAATTGGAATTAATTCAAATTTAATTCAAATGCTATTCCAACTTGAACCTTTGCAATACACCACACTTCACTTAAACATCAGAGGCATATCTTACACATGACAAGATGGTTTACAATGATCAAACAAAAGCAATTGCAACTTGGCTAATTTGAGCAACATATGGAGTTTGAATTTGCATTCCAAATGCAATACACTTCATTTAAATTGAATTTGACACAAAATAGAAGCAATCACATCATGGACAACTATATCATGTGTATGTGCATTCTATTTCAATGTTCCCCCCCTTTGTTGATGATTGTGCCGGTAACAGTGTTTTCGAGACGGTGATCACCCCCGAAGAAGAAGACCACCGTTAAGACCCGTGTATCGTCAGCAAGGCAAGCAAACCCCATTGATCATGTCTATAAAAACCCATTTCCCTCTCGGTCTCGCTTATGCATTGATTAGGATGATCACCTTGTTATCGATTCTACCGCATAGTTGAACCCATATCCGATGCATGACCTATCATCTTGTCACAGTAGTAAGCAAACCACAATCCTAGCTGACATAGGAGTTGATTGATATCATGAGGCCCCTGCAACTGTTACAGCTTATTGCATGCTTAGTGTTACAATGAGGTTACTTTTGATGTGATTCGGGATGATAGTGAACATGGTGTTGATGAAGGTGAAACTGTGTTGGTGAATCCACCCTAATACAAGGTGAACGATGAGAGGCTGTGTAGGCGTACACAGTGGGTTGTCTCGTTGAACACCTCCTTAAGCACCGAGTTCTTGTATGGTAATCCAAGACAAAGAGTACAACCACACATTGGGCTCACTGACTCCTCTCGACCTAGTACCTTGATCCGTGTTGACGTCCAGGAGTCACATTAGTTCGGGCTTTCCATTTGGTATATGCATAGAACAAGAATGGATGAAACGTTGCATCATATAGATATGTGGGTGGATTTGTGAAACAGTGAAACCATCTTCTTGGATGGCGTCTCGGTTGCCTACATTGTCTGAGTCCGTATCGTTGAACCGGTCGGGCTCTCGAGCGGGATCTACCTCAGATAGTCGACTCCTGGAATAGATCGGTTGTGAGCGAAGTGTCGTGGTGAACATCCTCGCCGGCACCCCTTGAATGGTGACGAGACCTGGCGGTAACTGATGGTCATGTGTGTGTAGTTTACACCCTTGCAAGGTTAACAAAACTATTCGAATAGCCGCGTCCGCGGTCATGGACTACTTGGAACCTATACCTGATTATTAGACAACTTGAATGGATACTTCTAAAACTCGCAAGATAAGCATGAGTGCGATGGTGTGCTCCTCGTGGGGAAGTCGAGGAAGTATCCATAGTGGTGTATTGGTTGGAGACTTGGTAGTGGACTCGTGTACGCTTCTTACCTCAAGTCTGGTACTCGTAGTACAGGACTAGCTAAGTCAAAGCTGACACTTCTGCATGTTGAACCCCACCTCCTTTACCTTGAAACTTGAGCATGAGTAGTGTAGTTATGATGTAAGTCTTGTTGAGTACGACTTTGTACTCACGTTTTCTTATTCTATGTTTGATATGAGAACCCAGACCTCGATGGAGTCACCTTCCTGGAGCTCGACGTTGACTAAGCTAGTATAGTTCGAGACAGCAGTTTGGTCCCTCGTGGAAGGGCATGTATGTTGAACAAGGCTTCTCTAAGCCATTTGTTAAACTTGTCTGTACTCAGACCTAATTTGCTTCTGTTGTATGATGTAATGATGATCACAGACATGTGATCTTTGTATGCTCTATGTGTAAGTCAATAAAGATACACTTTGTAGAGTTATGTGATGATACCTGCTGTTCATACTAGGCATGTGTGCTGCGTGTATGTTTATAACATGCATGTCTTAGTATGGGTTTCCGAGACCTTAGTTGTGATCTGGTTGGCGGTCTTTTATACACCAAGTGGCCCGTAGATGTGCGCAGCTTGGGGCATCGCGATGCGATTGCTCGTGACTCTGTCACGTGCACACTTTGTTGTATGATCGAGCCCGCCCTAGACCCCGACTAAGTGATCGGGCTGGAGTCTGTTTATGTAAGGGTTATGATTCAATCGATAACATGGTTGAGGCGACTTGTCTATGAGTATGGGATTTCACCACCCATAATCATTTAGACTTGTGAGCGGGCGATGAGGACCCATCTCAGTTGATCATCCGGCCTGGATGGGATGCCCCTCACGTACGATGCTTTCCGAGAGTGTTCTGTGCTTGGCCTTGTCTGCTTAGACAAGTGGGTACGGCTCTCGGCTCTCCATGTGATTGAGTTGTGACTGGAATTACATACGCATATTCCGGGTCCCGACATGTAGGATCGGGACTGACTGCCTCCATGTCGTGAGGCATCCCTCCCCGTCTGCGTCGTGAGGCGTCCTCCTGAGAGGCCACATCAACGGAAGACTAGGAACCCCGCAACGGCGAGCGCGATAAGAATGTGGGCCATGGCGTCCACCTCAGGAAGGAAGAATACGGAGGGTCCATCGCCAACCGACATCGCGGCCATCGTCGTGGCTGCGGGCATGGGAACAATGCTGACGTCTCACTAGCTTAGTTCGTCAGGCAGCTGAAGTGTGGCAAGAGTTTTTGGTTGGTCGCGTACTTAAGGGCGACTATGATATATCTTTCACATAGAATTGTCGAGCTCATGCACCGCTTCATTCACTAGTGCGCGCAGGAATCTCACTGCCGACCAGCCGCCCTTCCAGTAAATTCGTTGCCATCCGAGATTTTCTTCATCTCAGTTGGTAGAGTTTGAAATTTAATTTTTTTTGTTATCCCTGATGGTTTTAATCCAAACTGCCAGTGATATGAGTTTTTTCAATATTTGTATTTACTTCAAATTCAATTTTGAATTTTGTTTGAATTATTCAAATGTTCTTTTGAAATTACCCCGAAATTTCAGAAAATTGCCTTTACCGGTGACGTCCGGTAAAAAAAGATTACCGTAAGGAAAACCGTGGTGCTGAGCTGCTCATGTTATGAATCGCGGGCGCATGCCAGGTGGGCCATGAATAAAATAGGGCATGTGGTACTGTTCACACCACATCAACAAAGGTAGGGGTGCCTCAGAATATGAAGCTGGACATAGCTGAGGTGTAGAGGCAATTATTCAACCAATTTGTCTTCGTTTTTCTTAGCTCGATGATCTTGGATAGGAACTTCATAACGGGTTGGTACATTGGTCGTTGTAGCATGTGGTGGCGATGCTACCTCATGTGCGGATGACACCAGGAACTGGTGGACTCCATTCTCCTTCTCTTCACTATCCAGCACGATCAGTTTGTTTCTCTATGACAGGATCACATGAATTGAGAACATCAAGCCATAGAAAAGACAATGGACACTCATCATGGACTTGTGGCTGAATGAATCAATTGGGCCTTACCCACTAACCGTCATTCTCTTTGCACCTTACTTTCTCGACTGACCTTCGACAAGTCCTACAGGGAAGCTCGTCTCCCATGGTCGACATAGCCAAATTAGTAGGGGTGCCCTAGGAAATGTACCCTAGGTTTTCACAATTTACCCAGGGAGGTAACCTCTACATGACCCCACCCTGGTACTGCCTCTGCCTATATATGTTACACATAGCCAAGAAAATCTACCCACAACTATACTTTGTCCAAGAGAAAGAAAATATGGACAATTTCTTCTAATCAGGACCACTCATCCAATCAAACCATTATGTATCAAAGAGCTTCATTTTTCATGAGCTTAGTATCTTTAGAGATGTTGCATTGCTGCGCATTGAAGACATTAAGAATAACTTCTGCGGTGATAGCTGGGATATGCTACAAAGCACACCCATCCCCAACATTCAATTTCCTTAAGTGGGCTTCCTCCCACTTGTTCTAGCAAAGCTTCCATACGCTCTGAGTCTTTTTTTCTATATCTTTTTTCAAAAGAATTATTGATTTTATTCATTTTTTGGCCTAAAATTTGTTAATATTTATTAAATTCATGGAATTTCTTTAAACGTTTGTGAAAAAAATATTGTGACCATTTTTAGAATGGGTGGTTTTACTTTTTGAGCTCATGACCATGTTTTGGAAAATTCCTGCACGTTTCTGGAAAATTGTATGAAATTTTTTTCAATCTTGAACCATTCAAATTAGTTATTTTATTAATAATTTGGTGAACTTTAAATTCATAAATTTTATAAAAATATAAATTTTAAAATGTATTGATTTTTTAATTACAAAAAATAGATTGAATTTTACGTTGAACCTGTATTAGTTGCTGAGCGCACTAAAGACCTACGACTTGAATAGAATTTGCGTGATCAGTAATGCCTTATTCGACGCATAAATAATCTTCAAATATAGTAAAACCCCTAGGGTAAAAGGCATGAGAATCAATTGAGTAGTTAAATTTGATTTGGTCAACTCCTTGCCTTTATAAATTATTATTATTATTATTATTATTATTATTAAATACATCGCATCTCTTTTTTTACGTTGAAATGTGCAACATAAAAACATTATCAACATGTAACTTTTTTGAAAAAATTGAATGTCAATTTTAATATGATTTGTATGTTCATGTTATAGGGAATTTGTTGTGAGTTTACAATCGAAACGTTATTGCAGTACACAATTATTGATTTCGCGACCAGTCGATTCGTCTCATGCGGTAGATGCCACTACAAAAAATTTAACCACGACATACACAACAACAACATGATATTCCACTTTAACGTCAGATCTAGACAAGGTTAATTGGTGTTTCAAGGATCAATTGGCGAAAATGTTTAATTTTGGAGCCTCCTTGTTCAGTTGTTCTTTAATTTAAAACTAGATACAAGATCTTGACTATGTGGTGACATCTTTCAATAGATGCATCCCTTTGATAAATGATTAGCAAGAAGAAAGCGTCGCCTACGATATGTCTGACATTATCATAGCACAGGTGTTAAATAACATAGTTAACCTTTTTACGTATGTGCATTCATTAGAAGCTATTCTATAATCGCACGGTAAAAAGATCCATCCACCAAACACCACATAAATTAAATAATGTCACCACTAAAAATGTAGCACATATAATAAGATCTATAGAAATTATTTTTCAAAACGGTGGCAAAACCTTTGCCACATCCATTAATTAAGAGAGAATAAGAGTTGCGCGGTTAATTAAGGAAAACCGAGCGAAAACCTTCACATCTGCTGAGCGGCACCCTAAAAAACTCCACACAACGCACTACAAATAGTGCCACAACGAAACTCCACACAACGCACTATAGAAATTATGGAACATAAACGGCGCGGCGAAGCGCGCACTACCCTTTTAGTATATATCATTTGTTAAGATGCATGTCAGCGTAATCACTCAATACAAATTAATTTATCTGAAAGTAGGAGCAGTTGGCCAGAAGAATTTGCCAAATTTAGGAAGTTTCTAGATCCTACTTTCTAGTTTATTGAAGGTTCCAAAGAATCTCTCTTTTCTTTCTACAAATTTTTGCATTGATTATTTTTGTTTTTGGTTCTACTTTGTAATCTCTATTTTTCTACATTTATTTGTATTTTGTGACATTTAAAAAATAATCCATTTAAATCTTCTGAACATTATTGCAAATTTCCTAGTTCAAGAATATTTTTATGAATACTTATACATTTTTTAGTTTTCATGAATGTTTTCCAAATTTGCGAACATTTTCATCGATCGGAATTTTAAATCATTTTTTTACAAATTATTTTCTTTTCAATTATGAAATTCATAAAAATTTTACCTTTCTAAGTTTCATGAAATAAATATCAATATCTGAAATTTATATTTTTATATTCATTATTTTTTTAAAATTCGTAAAATCTTGACCTTTTTATGAAGATTTCTTGAATTTATAGTTATTTTTAAAATTCATTTTTGTGAAGTTCATGAATATTTATTGAATTCATGGAGATTTTCTAATTTTTAACACTTTTTAAACCTCATGATTAACTTTCGAATTCTTGATATTTTAATAAAAAAATAAAAAATCGAATGCACAAACATTTTCTAAAATTCAAGAAGTTTCAAATATCATTTTATTTCCCTATATTTAAAAAAATAAGAATATTATTTAAATTGATGAATATATTTTCAAATTTTTGAGCATTTTTTAGTTTTTATTTTAAAATTCAATACTATTTTTCCAATTTGTGATATTTTAAAATTTGTGAACATTTTTTCATTTGATAAACACTTTAAACTAAAATAAAACTGAAAAAATAAGAAACAAAGTGAAAAAGGATAAAGAAAATAAAGGAACTTAACTCGCCTTTGCAATCGTTTGCAACCGATGCATTGGGCCTGCTGGCTAGCTAGCGGAGTGGCCCATGTAGCGAGCAACGTAAGGTTTGCATGAGCCACACATGACACGTAGTTTGAAAAACCGAATCGATTGTCCGACCATAAAAAACAGAGATGCTTTGATTGGTTTTATAAGGTGTTTTAGTAAAAAAAAATAGAAATGTTAAGTAAATTGGTGTGTAAACTAGGCATTGAACGCAAGCAAGACACCATAAATGCCCAATAAACAATTTTTAATAGCAAGGCCCAATAACCAACTTGGCTAAGGACATTTTGTGATTCATTAATAGGTTACTTCTAATATTATGTGTATTTATTTGATGTAAGATTAAAATTGGAATAATTACCGTAAGTACTTTGATTTCTTTTGGTTGCCAATGAACCGGCGCTCCAACCAGTAAAAAAAATGAACCGGTAGATTCATCGATTCGCTTTACTAAACTATGGCGACAATAGTCTGAAGTGAGCGATGCATATCAGCCCACCTTCCCCCATTTGACATCTCAAGCATCAAATATAGACTATTGTGATAATCGGGACATGCATAAGTGCATCTAGACCATGATTGTATTTTTTGTGTTGATGACAATATGATTAGTGAGACTGATTTTAGGTGTCAAGTTTATCTCAAGATATTCATCTCCTGATGTTAATTTTTGGACATGGTGGATACCCCATTTCAAAGAGGAAAAGGGTGTTCACTGTGTCAGACTCAAACCTTTTCTATCTTTTTGTAGAAAAGACGCACTAGTAAGAGGAGTTGAAGTGTTCAAGGATGTTTGGGGATTTGCAAAACTCATACGCAATCCAGCGCATGGGGTAAAACCCTAGTCAAAGGACAGAGCTGATGTGACCCGCGGGTCCCGGCGTCGGATGTATTGCCAGGCGATCCTTCGATAGGGTTCCATGGTTAGTCGAATAGATATGGAAAATGTGAGAGTTTATCCAGGTTCAAGCCCTTAGATTGACACGATACCCTACTTATTTCTCATGTTTATTGATGATGGTGGGGTATACAATGATGTCGAGGGGTTGAGACATGCTCTATCATTATTTTCCATCTCAACTCTTAGTGCCCCGCTAAGGGTTAGACATGTTCGCCATTTATTGTTGAGAGTGCTTCAAAGTGGGATTTGGAGCTAGTGGATAAGGGATGTAGGGTGTTCTTTTGGACCGATGCTGACAAAATTCATGGAGTTGAGTTCTTGGTGGCTTCGAAATGGGTGTCCCATCCCAAATAGCTTGGATGTTTGGGTGTAATCAATCTCTGGAATCATGGGTCCATGTTGAGATTACACTGAGAATGGTTAAAGCACACTTACTCAAGACCTTGGCATGGGTTGTCTTTATCAACTGATCCGCAAGTTCTACCAGTCTTTAATAGCTTAGTTAATTGGAAATTTAGTGCCGACGATCGTGTTGTTTTCTTGGAAAGATAGATGGATCAATGATTCTACCACGGGGAGATCGCGATGATTGTGTTAGCGCAAGTTAGGACACCAACAATTAAGCCTACAACTATCAAGGATGCATGGTCTGAATCTTCACTGCTGCGCGTGGCATTGTGGGCGGTCAATTAACACGTGGAATTGTACAAGACATTAGGATTTGGAGATCATTATGTCCATGGAACTTGTCCCGGATCAGGATGATGTGGCTGTACAAAAATGGCACAAAGGGACATTTATACCTTCCCGTCGACTTAATGCATGCTCTGAAAAGGAGTCGTTAGAATTGCATATGCATATGCAATCTAGAAATGTTGTCCTGCTTTCTTGTGCAAGATGTTTATGTGTCTAGCACAACAATACCGACTTTGGACCTTCGATCAAAAACCGATACATGGTTTATATTACAGGATCATGCTTGCCCTTGCTTCATATTTGATTCAGAAGAGGGTACAATGGATCACATTCATCAATGGGTTTTATTCTCTGCACATATGACATTTATGCTTCAGTTATACGAGATTTAATTTCTCCCTAGTACCAACCGCAAAAGATCACATTGAATCTTGGTGGATACTGTCTATAAGAGATTGCAAATGGCACATCACAAGTGTTTTGATTCGGTAATCACACTTGTGTGCTTGAATTCATGGAAGCATCTTAATGGGCGCATTGTTGGCAATAGAAAATACATTATCATCGCATCAGAGCTTACCTCACACATATCTAGTGAGCTCAGGATGTGGACATTGATCCTAGGAAGAGGAGTAGAAAAACTTTGTGAGTAGTTGACTAGGAGGAGTTAGAGTAGGATTGGAGTGTTTGATCCACACAAGCATGAGGTAGGAGCAGGTTTCATATTCTTGGACATGCCTTTCTGCCTTTTGTAAAGCTATGGTACACTTTTCCATACTAATGAAATAAATCACACTATATTTATCGACCCCCTCTCTTTTGACATGTAGGCGGTTGTTCCTTTTACTTAAGAAAATGAATTATGGAAAGGTGAAGCTAGGCGCCGATGAACCAACCAAAATTCTTGATGGTCGCCTCAGGACCGTCTAATTGCTCTCTGGAACCATTGGATACAACCGATTGCCCGACTGTCTCTCCCACTCCATATGACCATATTAGAACGTAACGTTCTCCTTGCCTCACCTACTCATCATCCGATTACAATACCTCTGGATACTTGTTACACAGTCAGCTTGTCGCCCTTCGTCGCACGGACACCGGGATTGCAACACAACCGCTAGTGAGCTCTAGCTTCTCTTATTTGACGATTGCAACTCTCCATCGACTGGTAGCAGCGCATGGTCACTGGTTGTAGCATTACCGACATCACTACCTCTGGCTCGCCGCCATTGTCCTCTTCCACCATTGTGTTGCAGAAAAAAAATCTAAGCACAAAACCATATCACCGACCGTAGCAAAATAAATCACCATTAGTAGCAAAAAACATTGACATTTCCCGCAAAACATATGTTGCCACCGAGGGTCGTAGGAAAAGGTCTCACCAGATCCATTTAAAACTATTTCAGGTTGTAGCAAAAAAATAGTCCTCGTCAGCAAAAAATGATTCAACGGTCGTCAGGTTCCAACACTGGTCCCTGTGTTGCAGCTTTTTGTCGTATGATTTTAGCAAAAAGGCTCACCGATTGCAGCACCGGTGGTCATCGCCTCCATCATTGGCAGTTGGTGGTTGCAACATGGTAGTTGTTGGTCATCGTTGACGCATGCAGAAAGATGGGATATATCCCAGCAACCAACGCGATCAGTTGCAGTACTCATCACAGCCTGGCCCCAGGCATGCCTCCCATACAAACAGTTCCATCACCTATGATTGGGGTTGCGACTTTCCCACCGACATGTTGTAGCTTCTTTGCCTGTTGGGGGAGAGTGGAGCCGGGGAGGGGTAGCTAGGTGATGAGGGGATGCAGTTCATCCATGGTTGTAAAAAGGAGAGAATGGAGAGGAATATGGGGTGGGTGGGGAGGGAATTTGGTGTGCACGTCTGAATGTCAGCAAAGCAGTCGTGCATGGGAATATATGCGCGAAGTTGGTGGAGGCCATCACCGACGCGATCTTCTTAGGAGTGAATGGATAAGGGGAGGAGAATGTATCGTCGAGGTCGTGTGGGGTGAACGGATAACGAAGGGACTAGACGGTTATGGGCTGAGGAAGCTACACATGGGTCCCTTGGATCGAGTTTAACCCAACGACCAGCATGTGACCGACGCAATGCATAGTCAATCAACCGAGAAGGAACATTTACCATTATACTTCATCCGTTCATAATTATAAGATGCTTTTTAACTAAATATATGTGGACGCTTTTTAGTGTGCTTGTTCCTTTATGTTAATCCATACATAATCTATATTTAAATATCCAAAAAAAAACTTATATTGTCAACAGAGTGAGTAGAATGCAATGCTCTATCCTTGCACCCCAAATTCACTTACCTACTACACCCAATTGTAAGAAAATACTTGGCTAATTACTAATAGTATTAATCCAATAAGTAACTGTCCTTCCTTCTTGCTTGCAAAGAAATAGATTACTTCCCCTCTAAACTAATGCAGAGTGGTGTAAAATCAAAAGCTGGTTAATTAACTGGATCGATCAATCCCTAACAAAAATAAAATGGGTCAAGCAAGACGCGGCCAGCTCGTGGTGGTATGGTAGTTCGTCGGGTAGCGTAACCGCTCTGACAGAGGGAATCAGACGGTGAAGACCGAAAAGTGAGAGGGAGAGCGGATCCCGAGGCAGCATTTTCCTCTCGCCTTGCGTGGAAAGAAAGCTTCCCGTCCCCGTACGTGCATGGATGGATCTGGGCCGTCGGCTGGCGATCAGCACGGATGCCAGCCGTCCGCGGCCCTGCCACCCCAGCTATTTATAGGGGGGCACCTCGCCCTCGGCTCTTACCATTCCTCCTCCTCTTCCATTCTTTTCGCTCTTTGGTCCGATCCTCCCATGGAGTGCAGTGTAGTTGTCGTGTTCTGTGGCAAGGTTGGCGTTTCTTTCTTGGATCTGGCCTCTTCTTCCATGGCCATGGCTCCTTGATTTTTCTTCCAGAGTTCTTAGTTTGGTCCTTCTTCTTTGCACCCTACTTTTTGCTGGTTCGTCTATCTCGTTTACTTGGTTCTTGTCCGAGCCGATGATCCAGTCGTGCAGCAGCACGCACGGATCTCTCATCTCTTCGTGTGCGCGTTCGCTTTGAGGTTCTTGTGTTCTTGCGTTTCTTGGCGTGCCGGTGATGGTGATTCTTGCATGCATGTAGATGTACGTTCCATCCTCTATGGGATGGTTCGACCGGATTGATTATACCAGAGGCACCACTTGCTTTGTTTTTACTGCCTGCGTTCTTTCTTGTGTCCCCGAGAACCCGAAGCAGGACGTGAACTTCAAGTGTTCTTTGATTTTTTATTAGGCCCATGACGATTATTCATCGGCTTTTGAGATGCGCTGCGTGCGCAGATGACAAGAGGTTTGCTATTTAAGCATCTGAGGCCGGCTAATGATTTTTTGGGACGTTAGCCAAGTTCCAGTTCTTGGATCTGGCTGAGTCCCCATGGTCTTTTGCCCGGTGTACGTTCAAGTCCACCGGGTTTTTACCCTTTGTGCTTTTCTTTGCCTTTTGTACCTCATATAAATCCTCTTTTTGACGTGTGCCGATGAGGTTGTTGGCATGCATATGCATGTAGACCGACTCCATGCATGCACTTTTGCTCGGCTCTCGGCTACTCGTTTCGCAGGGATATTTTGAACCATATAGGTCTTGATTTTGAGTTATATTTGGCGTCGATTGTTTAGGCCGATGATGACACATATACAGCTTTTGAGATGTGCATTGCACAGATGACACGAGCTAATTAATTTCTTCAAAGTATCTGAGGCCAGCTATTTTTCAAGATGTGCGTTCTTGGATCTCGCTGATCTGCCATATATATATGGTTATAATGGTTTTATCTTATTTGGTTTTGAACTTCCGATCAAGTTCTCCGATGCATGCACCATTATTCCATTAATTTGCCGGTAGATTTTTTTTTCTTTGCAAAGATTCTTTGGCTTTTGGTCCTGCAGCGATGCACAGTAGGCGGTTGTGTTTTACAGGCTTTTTTGGCAGCAGGTGGTGGTTCTTTGATACCGCTTACGTGCGCCGGTGACAACATTTGTTACTCTTTTTACATGTACGCTGAAGAGCAGTTTTCCGATCGTGCTTCTTTTTAATTACTAGTGTAAGTATAGCCTTCTTTTTAATTTTCTATTACTTACCTTTTCCCACCTCTCTTTGATTACCCTGGGTCATTGGCGATTATTTCTTGTAAACTTCTGCATGCTTTTCCGGGAGGATAATTTCCACGGGTATTTTTCGATGGGTTCTACATTTTTATTGAATACAAATTCGGCCGATGACGAAACGTAGATGGCTTTTGAGATCTGGTGTAATCACACAGATGACAACAGCTAATTAAAATCTTCAAAGTATCTGAGGCCTTTTTATAATTCTGGAGGTGTTGTTTCGATTTACTTTGTTTTTGCTTTATTTTCGTGTCCAGTACGTACTTACTGTGTAAGCATTTTTCTTTTGCTCATTTTTTTTATTTTGCGTCCATGATATGATTTTGTTTATATGGATTCCTGAACTTCGCTCGATTAGGCCGATGATGACATACCGATGGCTTTTGAGATGTGCTTTATGCACAAATGACAAAACCCAATATCTCTTCAAAGCATCTGAGGCCGGCTAGTTTGTGCGAGACCCCCTCTGCTCTCGGTTGCTCATTTATTAGCAGGGTGAATTTGAACCATCGATCTTGATTCTGAGTTATATATGAATGACGTCGATTGTTTAGGCCGATGATGAAACACATACAGCTTTCGAGATGTGCTTTGCACAGATGACACGAGCTAATTAATCTCTTCAAAGTATCTGAGGCTTTTTTATAATTTTCGAGACATGCGTTGTTTGCGTTACTTTGGTTTTGGTTTGTTTAATGTCCGTTTTTAGCACATTTTTTCCCCCATTTGAAACATTTACTTATTTATTATTTTGCGTCCTTCATCTGAGAGTTTTTCATATGGATACTTGGAATTCGTTTAGGCCGATGACGAAGAACCGATGGCTTTTGAGATGTGCCATGCACAGATGACAAAAACAAATCAATATCTTCAAAGTATCTGAGGCCCGCTTCTTTCCCAGAGACGCTACTTGTACGTTGTGCGCTCTGTTAGGCTGTGTCATATATCTGTCCGGCTGATTCTGATCTGCCATGCATGCATGGTTGCTTTACTTTTGTAGTACGTTTGGACGAACTTCGCTTGGCTTTTCAGATGCTTTTGTGTGTGTGGACCGCTTTTTCAGATGTTACTAATGTTGAGCAATGTTGAGCAAAGTTAAACTAGACACTGCTTGGATTCTACCATTCGGCCAGGAGATAACGCACATTGTTTTTGCTGATGAGGCCATAGTTCTTCAGAATTTTTGTATGTGCAGATCTGTGGTGCACAGGACAAATCTGAGGTACAGGCTAAAAGTTTCTGTATGCATGGTTTGGAGGAAGGGTCTTGGCTTTCCACTCGGTTTCAATCTCTCTGCATGCTCTGTTCTTAGACCCACCGGCCACTGGTTTCTCTTCAGTCAATTTTTCTGCTGCATCTTGTATCTGTGATGGTAATGGAGATAGTTTCTGTTGACAGGTCCGATGACGTGAAAGTGACAAAGGGTTATCAGTTTGAGCCATTTGGCCATGAAAACTGTGCTATTTTGCTCAGGCCAAGGTTGCAGTATGTTTGTTGTTCAGCTTATGATATGTGTGTGTGGTATTTCTTGGCCAAAAGATTCGACTAATGGTTATGCTGTATTATACTGAAGTGTACGGAGGCAGGTTTCCTAATCTTGGGAGGATTTGAAGACCTTAGTTATTTCAGCCAAAATTTCAGCAAGGTGCATGGCCTCGAATGCGTCTAATGCTCTGATGTGTTCCACAAGATCACTCAAGAACTTGGGTCCTTGCAGCAGGAAAGAGTACTAGCACAATGACAATTGGCCTATAACTGTAAATTGATGTGGTAGAAATGTAGAACATCTATGTCATGCTGTTGTAAATATGCCGCCTTCCATTGTAATTTTTCAGGCTAGCTTTTCGTATCTAGTTAAGTATTTAGACTAGATGCATGTGTATCTAGACAAACTTAAGTCCATTAATATGAATCGGATCGGAGGGAGTACACCAAACCAAGTTAACCTGGCGACCTCCGCTTATTTACATCTTTTATAGTGTTAGTTATTCATCATAATGATCCATTTATTGTTCCCCACTTAAACTGGCCGCAGGCCCATTTGCACTGTTAATTTCTTCGTTAGATGGTAAAAATATACAAAATAATTTTTGAAAAATAATTATAAATTGTTAATTTTTAAATCCATGTAATTAAATTATTCAATAGAAAATATATAATTAAAGTTATATGACATAAAAATTGTGCGCGCTAACATGTACATAATTTATCTATATTGCAAATAGTTTTTTTCTTTTATAAAATTTTCATCAGATCACACGTGATGACATGCGGGACAGGTTATCAATATTTCAGACACACTTGAAATAATTTATATTCTTGGATATTCGGGACTTTTTTAATTACCACATTACATAATAAAAATAATAGTTCATCAATTTTTTTTTATAAAATGGTGGCATTATTTTAAAAATCAAGTATCATTTGTAAAAATATTTACATCAAATAAAAATACTTATAAATTTTGAATTATGATATTAAAATATTTATTAATAATCGTATGTATACATCGTACATCATTTCCTAGCACTGGTTATAAATAGTCTCAAAACATTTTATTTCACATCCATCAAATGGACCCCAAATTTTTCCACACACTCCCGTCGCCATGGCATGCATTCATGTCAAATTTTTATTTCTTTTTGACATTTTATGAATTTTGAAAAAAAACTGAAGAAATCTGCGGTCCCTAAAAAATATTCTTGGTGGCCCGCAAACGACCGCTCCAACTGCTATACCTACGATGCGGAGGTGATTTAGGGTTCCCATCTCTCATCGTTCTCCCCTCTATGTCGCAATCTCTTCTCTCTGTCACTTTCTTCCTCCAAATCCGTCGAGCAATTCATGGCGAGTGGTGCTCGCGGTCTTGGCGGAAACACCGGCTATGGTTTCCTTTTCTTCTACAACGGCGGCGACGAGGCCTCCGACCGCGCTTGGGTGCACTTCCTCTAGCTCACCTATTACCTCTCACTGTACCCTCACCGTACTTCACAGCACCGGCAATGCTCTCCGTGCCGCCACCAACGTCGTCCTCCACGGGGAAGATGGAGCAGCCGAACGCCGCACCGAGGCCCTGGAGGCGTGCGACCTCGCCATAGAGCAGTACAGGCACGTGCACCCGCTTTGAACCCTACCCTTGAGTCGTCGTCTCCGCCACGGCTTTATCTAGCATCTATTTTATTTATGTAGTAGAGGAAGAAGTAGTGTAAGTAGTGAAGTAGATGAGCTCCGGTGTGCACTTCAATGGTTAGTAACCGCGTGAACTATCTAAGTTTTTTAAATTTGTGAAATATGGTGCTCAGGATGGCTTATCTGTTCTGCCGCGATGGATTCCGTACTGCATTTTGCTTTTAGGGCAAACCACATTTTGCATTTTGCTAGAGATGCTCTTATAGTTATGACTATTTGGGCCATAGCACTTTTGGTATTGGGCCTCTATCTAGCCTGTATGTTGTCATGGGCCTTTCCTGTTTCTATGTAGTGGTGTATTCTATTTATTTGATGAAGCACACATAGAGTCACGAGCGCTTGTTCATCCAGGGAAATTTGCTTCCAATTGAAAAAGTCTACATATATTCATTTCAAAATTATCATTAACAAATGATAGGGATTTGACATGAATGGATGATGTAGCTATCATAAACTCTCAATAGCTAACTAGCCTCTGTTGTGGGCGGGGATCGGTATGTCTGACAGGTCCTCACAGTACGGCACAGGCTCGTTGTCATCCTCCCCCGCTGCCACTCGATGCCTTCTCTGCGTCGACCTTGCACGAGTTGGTGATGAAGGTAACAATGGTATCCTTCTTGAAGGTGAGGTAGATGACCGCGACGACGTAGAAGAGCATGAGCGGGAACACGATGATTTTGATGAGCACTTTAGCGTACTTGGGCAACAGATTGTGGATGAGCCACCCGACGAAGCTCGTGCTCAGGAAATAGAGAAGTTGATGCCGATGAGCATCAGCCCAAGCGTCCACGAGAACACGATGATCTGCACCCATATACGAATTCAATTTGCGATGAAACAGAGCAGCATCGTTCATAGGTGCACATTCAATAAAATACAAACGAATTTTTTAATACATTAGAATAAAATCCACGTACTAGACAGTGACTAATTCAGGGAGGGGAGAGAGAAGGGGGCAAGCCCCCCCCAGGTCCAGTACTATTTCACTAGGGCACGACTCCGGTCAACGGCGGAGCCGCGAAGGTCCAGCAGGCAGCAATGACGGCAGCTAGTTGGAGCTAGCGGCAACTCCACCAAGCGGTGATCCCCATGTGATGTGGCCGCACTAGTTGCGGTGAGCTGGCCACAGACGAGCTGGAAGTGGCGGCAAGCAGACGCATAACATCCTGCCTGGTCGTTGTGCTCGTCATCAGCCTAATCAATTCACCAAGGAGCATTATTTTAGAGTGGAACTATTCTTTGCAAAAATGGATACTCAAATATTTTAACTAAATTGGAGGTTCAAGAGACATATTTAGAGACTTCAAAGCTAGTGATATATGTGAGATGGTCAAAAAATACTACCCAACTAACTTCTCCCAACAAGATATCTATGGACTAGAACTCCAGCTAAAACATTTTGTTTTGGATGTTTCTAAGGATGATTATCTAAAAAATATATCAACCTTGATTGATCTTTGTCCATGCCTTGTGGAGACAGAAGACATAATATCTTCAATTTGATTGAAAGACTACTTCGTGTACTCGTTACCCTCCTAGTTTCGACGGCGAGTGATGAACATGCATTTTTTAGTATAAAGATCATTAAAACAAGGTTGCGCAATAAGATGAAAGATGATCATCTTGCCAATAACTTGTTAGTTAACATAGAGGGTGACATTTTGGATAAATTCAGTTACGAAGATATCATTGAAGATTTTAAAAGCATGGTTGATCGGAAAGCTAATTTATAGCATGTAAGTCTATGATGTTGATAAACTACTATGGTTTATTTATTTTTAATAGCAGTACATATATATGTGTGTTGGCGTGCACACATCTTAATCAATGAAAAAAAAGTATGCAGCTTCATACTAACTTCACCGTAATAGTATATATTGTTCGGACGCGGAGTTTGTGATCCCGGATGAACAGTAAAATAAAAAATAGTAAAAATATTCAGAAAAATCTGAATTTTTTTGAAAGAAACTTTGATGTTTTCTCTATGTACGTGCAAAATTTCGTCAAGAACTAATGTAGGATGGATGTGTGGGCAAATTTTTTTTGATGTCATCCCTATGTTAGTTCGTACACTTTTTGGAACATCAAATTTTGGTTTTTTTTTTGCCCACACGTCCATCCTATTTTAGTTCTTGCTGAAAGTTTGCACTCATATAGAGAAAACATAAAAGTTTCTTATAAAATTAAAATCAGTTTTTCTTTTAATTTTTTACTATTTTTGATTTTACTGTTCATCCGGGATTACATGAGCCTGGGTTCACAATAGGACTTTCGTATATTGTTCAAGTTTCTTTACAAATATATAGTGTTCTTCATTAGCTTGGTCCACCTAGTTTTTCTTTTGTAGCTCCGCCACTAGGCGTGCCAATGCCATCAGAGGAGAGCAAGGGGCGGTGAGGAGAGTGCGAGATAGTGGTGTGAATGGGGTTCTAGGCGATGATAGGAGAGAGGGAGTGAGTGACTTATGACACATTGACACGTCCGGTCCATTTCTCGCGCTCCTCGAAGTGCGTAGCGAACCGGCACGTGTAGCTCGAGCGAGCATGGCTAGCCAAAAACGGACGATTCAATCGTTCCTTCCTGGACAGGCCCAATGATGCTTTAAGTTTTGTGCTGCCCAAGAAGCAGATGCAGACTCGGCAGCAAAATCGAACATCTTTTTTCGTGCGGGTCTGGTTGAAACTAATGTAGCCTACCAAACACGCTCTAGTTTCCCGGGAAATTCGCTTCCAATTGGGAAAATCCATATATTCATCTGGAAATTCTCATTAACAAATTATGCAGATTTGACACGAACACACGGCCGCACCGTAACACATACGCTAGCAATTCACAAGACGAGGCGACACATATACGTAGCTATCATAAAACAGTCTATAGCTAGCTAGCCTCTGCTGTGGGCAGGGAGCGGAATGTCTGCCAGGTCCTCACGGTACGGCACGGGCTCGTCGTCCTCCTCCTCCCCGCTGCCGGCGGTCGCCTTCTCGGCGTCGGCCTTGCACGAGTCGGCGACGAAGGTGACGACGGTATCCTTCCTGAAGGTGAGGTAGATGACGGCGACGACGTAGACGAGCATGAGCGGGAACACGACGACTCCGACGAGCACCTTGGCGTACTTGGGCAGCGCGTTGTGGATGAGCCACCCGACGAAGCTCGTGCTCAGGAAGTAGACGTTGATGCCGATGAGCATCAGCCCCAGCGTCCACGAGAACACGATGATCTGCAAAGCAAATTGAATTCGTACGTGGGTGCTTTAGAACTTTCAGTAAAATATATACAAACAAAATTTTGTTACTGCATTCGAATAAGATCCAATCAACGTACTGGCATTCATGCATGTGCATGGGCCGTCTTGTCAAGATTCTTGACACTGTGCCAATTATGATACTATTCTCATGCCATATGTGTACCGGTTTGTTTGGTTCAGCGCGCTTGGACGTACGTACGTGAGCTGCATGCATGTGTCCTAGTATATGATTGCATCGATTAATGCATGCATTCACCAAGAACATGGCATGTTGTAGGGTGGTGACCATCGATCAACAGATCAATACATTCATCATTTTGTGCAAGGCTAGGAGGCTAGCTAGCCAGGGTACGTACGTTCTTGTGGGGATGCATGCACAATTATTGAGGTTACATGATCATGCAAGTGCCCGTCGTACGTGTCCAAGAACAAGCAACAGGGAGATCGAGATAGGGAAAACGGGACAGTGAGAATGCTTACGTAGATGGAGTTCTTGTGCGGGCCCATCTTGCTGCTGCTGCTGCTGAACTTGAGAAGCGGGATGAGTGCAAACGGCAGCTCAAACGACAGTATCATCTGCACAAGAATTCCAATCGCATGAGTGAGTGAGTGAGTGAACCCAATCATGTAAGATCCCAATCATCCCGTCGATCGCAGCTAACTGTTTGCATGCAAAGGACGGTCTAGAAGCAATCCACGCTGTTTTCACATATGCTTTGCTAGCTAGCTAGTGCATCCGTCAGTTAAGCACTCATTCTATCGCGCCGGCTGTTAATAAGTCGTAGTTAAGTCGTGCAACATATATTAGTGGAACGGGCACTTAATCATCTGTGTGTTTTCTGACGGAGCAGCGACGGCGACCGGCGTTTCTCTTCGCCGGTGCCGGCCGGTGCTGGTGCAGCCGCCGTCGTTTTCTCCGGCTGGTATCGACAGCGAGGGAGGCTCCGTGGAAAGAGAGAAGGTTGAGGGCGCCGTACCGATGCGATGATGATGAGACGGCCGGCGCCACTCGACCCGCCGATGATGGAGACGACCAGGCTGGGCGCAATGGCGATGCACCGCGTCATCAGGTTCCTCAGCCACGTCTTCATCTTGATGTCCAAGAACCCCTAGTTTCATATGATAATAATGCAGGAGAGGAAAAGAAGAGGGGTCAAAATATGCTTTAATAAGTAAACCAAATTAAGATTTACGCGTGGACGAAAAGTAGAAGTTAATGGTAATGGTGGACAAAATATCAGAAAAAGATGACAAGTAAACGGCACATAAATAGTACAGTAGCTACTTCTAGACTGGACATGTTATGCATAACTGGAAAGTAGATACCTGCATGATGTACTGGCCGGCATATGTGCCTGTAATGGTCGAGCTCTGCCCTGAGGCCAACAGCGCCACCCCGTACACGATCGAGCTCGACCTGCCCAGAACGTTCTGGTCCATCCAACAACACACAGAATTTCAATCAAAAAGACTTGAAGAAACACAAACTTTTCATGTAATTATCGTTAGTCAGTACGCTACGTACCTTGAGCAGAAATGAGGAGTTGTCCAGGCTGAGGTCGCTGCACTTGTCGGTGTCCTCCGCCGATAGGTTAGCCCCGAAGCAGACAGTGCCGGAGACGGAGACGACGGCGATGTTGATGAGCAGCGCGACAAATAGCGCGAAGCCACTCTCGTAGAGGAAGAATCTGCAAGCGTCCTGATCCCACGGAAACGGACACACACATGCATGAGATCACATGAGATATGTTCAGTACTAGCTAGCTAGTACTTCATGCACGCTATATCACATGTTTAATTTGCAGTACAAATACCTTGATTCCTCTTACGGACGCCGGCGTCTTCCTCGACAGCACCAGCGCCGAATGCAAGAACAGGTTGTGACTGTACACGAATAAAATGAGAAACAATGTTTAATTAGTTAGCCTGCTATAGTAGATAACATTTTCAAAGTTGAGATTAAGAATGTTCGGGCAGCTAGCCTTACGGCATAACTAGAGCTCCGAGGAGGGCGATGGCGTCTCCGGTGGCGCCGTCGCCCTTGAGCTTGGGAATGAAGAGCCCCTTGAGGACCTCCTTGGCCGGAGGCTTCACTATGCTCAGCTCCCCGAAGAAGCACGCCGCCATGACGAAGACGAGCATGGAGATGAGGAACTCCAGCTTGCGCACCCCGTATCTCTGCAGGCCGAGGAGGAGGAGCGTGCTGGAGCCGGTGATGAGAACCCCGATCCACACCGGGATGCGGAACAGCAGGTAGAAAGCGAAGGCCGTCCCGATCACTGCGTAAAATAAAAACAAGTTCACTAATTTTGTGAAAAGATTAGAAGGATATAGATGCTATTATAGACAATTAGAACGTTGCTATTTTCAGCCGTTGCCGTCTCAGCATAAGACAATTGAGCAGGCCAGTGACAAAGTACTACTAATACATTTTTGTAGGAGATAAGTTCAGCATCTTGACTCCCCCATGTGTATACTGAGTTTAGTATTTGTTAGTGAGGGAGATATGGCTAATTAACATCCATATGGTTAACAACGGTTGACTAAGTAGTACTATAATAAGAAAAATATAGAAATGAAAGAACGCCGTCCATGTCGATTAGCAATTGGACGGAACGTGGGGGCCGGCCGGGATCTATGACGGAGCCAGGGGGTAGGGGCCATGCCCCCCCCCCCCCCCCCCCCCTGCGCCTATGCTGGGTTTTTTCCTTTCAATCCTGGCTCCGTCCCTGAATATTATGCCACTGAAACGCAAGCTTTGTAATGAGCATTATTTACAGCATATGCATTCGAACCTTCCGGGATATCTGCAGCGATGACTGCCACCTCTGCAAGAAGCCACAGGCAGATCATCACAGGCTTTGGATACTCGCTTTTGCATATCTCGGCAAGATGCTTTCCTGCACGCGACGGGTGAGTCAGATTAAACATGGCCATCAGCACAACTTGCATTTTCATTTTGTATGTTGTGAAGTTTAATTAGTACCTGTCACCACGCCAAGGTTGGCTGCTAGTGACTGTATGATCAGCGCGAAGACCAGGCCAATCAGAATCACCCAAAGGAGCTATAAGAACAGACAGTCGATAGGACAAAGCATAAGACAGATGACGATTAGGCGAACATGCATACTCGATGCGCAAAGATCGTTAAAAAAGTGCAATGCTATTTGAAAAGTAGAATCGCCTTAGAAAAGGTAGAATCCACTGAAAATGCTAGCTGACCTCATATCTGTGATTGGCGCCGGCTTGCAGGTCCGTCTCCACTGCATGAACAATTCCATCACCATGAGAAGTGTGAGATAAAGCTAGATCGAGCTTTTTTTTAGATAAAACTAGATCGAGCTGGTTGCTAAAATGAAATTAGAGAAGAAGGTGCTCACAGTTGCCGGGATCCAGGTAGGCCAAGGACACCATGAACCCTGGCCCAACATGGGAAAGGAACCGTTTCCATGCTGGCTCCTGTACGTATTGCGCAACCATACAAAAAGGAGGAACAATAATTAAGAAACGAAAGAAGGAAAGGTCCATCATTCTCAATCGTGGTTCATCAACCATGGATGAATCCTCACATCAAATCGAGTAAGTTGGTAGAAGAACACAGACCTTGACAAAGGTATCGCTGTCGTCAAGCTTCTTGTTGTCCTGCGCATCTTGGGCGGCGTTGGCTCGCCAGCTCCTCCCTCTCTCGCTGCCCGGCGCCTCTCTCTCAATCTCCATTGCTCGGCCGCTTAGGCCGACTGCGAGCAGTGTTGGCGCAGGCCGACACTCGTCGACGAGACGATACAGCTCGCGATCCGGCCGAGTACTTTCCGGCCTGGCAGGCCGTATGCAAGCGTGGGTAGCGAAGCCTAGCTAGGCTGCTTCCAACAAGCAGAGCTCACTAGCTGGCCGGCTAGCTAGCAAGGTTTGGAGAAGATGGGGCGGTGACCTCATTTGCCACCCTCTTGTGGTGCTTAAATAGTAAACACAACACCCCAACCCAATGGAGGGAAGAATGATGTGTCTGCTGGAGTTCACCACGACGGTGTGTGTCCGGCTCCGACCCGTAACAATCACTGGGTAGGTTTAGCTTATGTGCTAGGTTAGCTTTTTAATATAAAGATACAAGGCTTGCGCGCGTACGATCCGTTCTGCTGCGTTCATAGAGACGAGTGTATATGAATATGCGAGCATTGTGTTCGCGTTTGGCGCGACACGACACGCACCTGTTGACATCAACCTCGCGAGTCCGGCCCGTGTCGCGTACGTATGGGTGCATGCGTTGTCGCGTGAGAGTTTCCGCCGCTGGATCGACGACGAGGCTAGCTAGTCTCCAACGTTGAGCCGATCAGGCCGTTTGTGGAGCTTTGCCGGAAGTGTGCATACGATACGGCAGGGAGCCAGAAGAAGCAGCTACGTTAGCCGGGAAGAAGAAGGGAGAAGAAATCGTCTCCGAGCGGCGTACGGCGACCGGGCCTGCCTGCCTGCCTGCGCCAACGACGGCGTCGCTTTGTGCCAACGCACCAACGAAAGCTCCATTCCGCATCTGTTTTTCCGGGATCGGACAAGGGGGTGCCAAGGCATTCCTTTTCTGATAATTCTGTGCGGGGGAAGGTCACGGTCGCTAAGGGCATTGGATGGGCGCATGTATCTATCTAGCGTTTGTTTGCTCGGAGGAGATGCTTGGAATGGATGATGCATCGCCATTGGTGATATCCCATCTTATTTTTGTATTGGACCGTCTGGCTGCTTTGAAGCAAATAATTGGCTAGAATATACTCCCGAGATTGGGTTCTTTGTTTACTGAGAAGTAAAAATAGAGTTCTTTTACGGTACATTAGTTAAATTTAAACCATTTATTTTCATGATTGGATGGTCCAGATAAGTTAATACTGGACAAGATTTTCGGCAGTATATTTAGTCATCAAGGGTATTTCCGGTAGCTCACTATTTGAGAGATGGGATTTCACATGGCCGTGAGCGTTCAGTTCGACCATCCCGCACAGCCGCGCCTTGCTCAGGCCAGCGCGTGCGCCGGTTTGCGTCCGGCAGCCAGCCATCGCTGGACTGCCGTGTGCCGTCTCCCACGTCCCGCCCATCGTGCTCCGTTCCCTGCGTTCAACTCAGCCTGTGACGTCAGCCCCGTCCTGTCCTAGCCGCCGGCTAGCCGACCATCGGGCATCGGCAGCTAGCTCCACAACGTCGCGTTCAAGCCACCTCCGCTGCTCACGGACTGCACGCTGCTGGGATAGTGCACTGCGAACGGTATATCTGCCCACAAAGTCCACGCCCCAGGACCTAGGTTCCCGGAGATGGTTGGAGCCTTGGAGGGAGGATGCTGGAGGAGGGCAGGCTGAGATTTTTGCCGGTGTTGGGATGGCGGCACGCTGGGAGGAAGGCAGGCGACTTTGACATGGCAGAGGTCCTAGGGGCGGCAGCCTGCATGCTGCGTCGACCAATCTCAGTCCACGTCGGGATCGTGGAGGTTGGGATGGTCGGCTGCGATTATCTATCACTGATAGAGAATTACCAATATGTCCTTGAGTTAAAATCTAACTGATCATTTTTTATCATTAGATCAACTTAATACTACCCGTTATGTCGTGTAGTATGAGGTACCGTAAAAAATCCCTAAAAATATGGGCGGTCCATGTTTTACCCTTTTTCTTTTAGATGAAAGGCGCCGGTCGAGCTCGAGAGGAGCTTGAACCTAATCCGATTCCGATTTTAAATTGATAAAGCTATCAACCGATCAGGATTACATGCCACCACATTACAAGAGCTGAACGTAAAGCAAAGAAAAAATATATAAGAAACTGGTAGGACAACCCAATGGCAAACAGAGTTGCCAACGATCAACATTATAGACTACTACCTAGCCAACAAAGAGCACAAGAGGAGGGTCATGACATGCAAGTATTGAGCATTGACTACAACCACCACAGGCCAAACACGAGGAACACTTGATCTGTCTCCCCCGTCACAAAGGGCCACTATCCTTTCACTTAGGTTGGATGGGTGCCGCACCAACGGTCGACGAAGTGGCTGACACATAGCCCATCTCAAGGTGTCCGAGCTGCCATAGGAAAAGCTCGCGGAGCTGACCCAGAAACAACAGAAGACCACAACACGAGAATCATAGCCGACAGAGGCATCACGGAGCACGGGGCGCAAGCTGATGGATGAATGAGCACTAAGAAGAAGACCGAAGAGACCATCACGATGCACCTGGCGAAGCTGCATGAGATGTAGAAGAAGATCAGGCCACCATGCTTAAAAAACGAGAACCAACCACTCCACCACCAAGAGCAATTCCCGCTCGTCGCCTTCCGGAAGGAGCACGCCACCGAGGTGTCATCGACGCCTAGAACAGGAATGCCAGCTTTCGCCGGAGCTAAGAGAGGAGGCGGGAGGGAGCCTTCGGCAACCCTAGATATGAGGCACTGATAACCCAAAAGTGTAGGGGGCAAGTTATAGTCTCATAAATAAATAAGAGTGCCGAACCCAACGATGAGCTAAAGGTGGGATTGATATTCTCTTAAGTTCTATCAACTACTGATACAACTCTACGCACACCAAACATTTGCTAAGAGTACTAAAGAACAAGTTTTGCAAATGTGGAGTAGTATATGATCTGTGTTGCGGAATTGTCCCTAGGCAATTGGTAAATGGATAATTATCATCATTGCAATTTTATGTGTGAGAGAGGCCAATGCTAACATAATATCCTTACTTAAAAAATCATAAACACTTATGATTGAAACCCCTAGCAAGCATCGACAACTACTTAGAATTCATTAAGGTATATATACATCCAAGCATAGCATTAAGATCTATAGGTCCTCCTTATCCCATATGCAATTTTCCACGAACTCGGTTATGTGTATTATATCACTCACACCACCCACTATCCGCAATTCATCACATATTGCAGCACCCCAAGTGTGATCCACAAACGCGCGTGCTCAAAGTGGGAGACCAAAGGAACTCAAATTATCAAGATCTATTCAATCATCATGACAAAACTAATCTACTCAAACATAACAAAGATGCAACACATCATTAGATAATAATATACGACATCAAACACCATGTTCAAGAGAGGGATTACAGCCGATTGCGGGAGATTGTACCACTGAATAGAAGTAGGGGTGATGGAGCGGGAGGTGAAGCCAGTGGAGTTGAAGGTGGTGATGATGATGCCCCCGGTGACACTCCAAAGCCACCGGGAGATAGGTTTCCCCTCCTTCTTTCTTGACTTCTCCCCTAGGTAGGGAAAGGTTTCCTCCGCTAGACCTTGGCATGCATGGCTCCTGGAGTCCATGAGTTCATCTGAGATTGTATCTCTTCTCCTCTATGTTTCTCTGTTTCTGCTGTTGTTGGAATCTAAGGATGAACACCATTATTAAATTCTCGAAGCTATGTAACTCTATCTGGACTAAAAAATTAGGTTTTTTTTTCATAACAGCTTCTTTGCGCACGAAGGAGATCCCCAATCGACCTCTAGGGATCCCACACACCCACACGGACACCAGGGGGTAGGCCGCGCCACCTAGTCGTGTGAGGCCCTCGGACATCATCTTCTGTTGATTATGTGCCATAATTTCACATATATCTTAGAAATTATTATATAAAATCCCTACATTGTTTTGACCTTCCTAAATAGTGATTTTATGAAAGAAAAAAATATGAACTACCACTAGGAACTAGGTAAATAGGTTAGTCCTTTGAAATTATATAAAATGTTATCAAAAGTATATGGAAGTGATAATATAATAGCATGAAAAAATAAAAAATACGTTGGAGACGTATCAAGAACCTTGGTACATAAGACCGGGTTGCCGGACCTTCTGTGTTGGCTACCCCGTGAGGTTCTTCGCCGCTGGATTGCCGTGTTTCAGGAGCTTCTATTCCGATGACCTAGAACTTTGGAATCGTCCGGTTTGCGTGAAAGTCATGACCGCCGTATTTCGGGAGCTTCTATGCAAACGACCTGGAACGAGCAGAAGCGACTGAAAATCATATGTAGCTCCTCAGGGCCGGCGTGGATGGTTTTTGTTGTAATTTTAGACTAGGTTAAAGTCTTTTTAGAAAAATCATCCAATTTGTATAAATTATATTCGAATTTAAATGAATTCCCTTCGATTTGTATGAATTTGCTTGATTTCGGTCGAGCTTCTGCGAACATTTGCGATCAAGATTGGATGGTCGGCTCTCACATCAATTTTTGCAAACTATTCCACCGTTCATGGATGGATGAGACATTTGTTTTAAGGGTTAACGTTAAAGATGCCCTAATTGCAACACTTAGTGTTGGACTTTTTTGGCAGCTTTAAAAAAACTGGAACAAATTTTACAATAAGGATAGTTGTCGTAGCAATATTTTTAGGACCAAATGCCCTAAAAACCGTTATGCTCTATTATAGAGCATCTAGATATCGAAGATGTTTTAAGAGAATTGAATCTCGACAAATGCTTGGATTCCTTGTGGTGTAATCAATCCACCAAGGTTTAAGTCTTAGATTTAGGGCCTATTCGGATCTCCCCTGGCTTCTCAAAACTTCACATATCTAGCTTCTCCTCCTCGCTTCTAACTTCACGTAGTGATCGCAGGAACGTTCGGCTGCATCGACAGCTTCTCGTAAGAACTGCAGCCCAGCTGGGAGGGCTCTGGCCCGTTTGGCACCAATTGGGCCGGCTGGAGGCAGCTAATTCAGGCCCAGTGCACCAATACGAGGGAGGGAGAGGGGTACCGATTCGCTGGAGATCGTTGGTTTCTTTTCTCGAGCGCGAGGGGCAGTGAACCGTTTTCTTTGGCGGTGGCAACACCTTGTAAATAGAGCGAACTTCTGCTTTTTCAGTCCGTGGAGCTGGGCCGACGGTGCTTCTCTATTTTGCACTATAGGATTGCTCAGCTTCCCGTTTTCAGCTTCTACAAGCTAAATCATTCGGGACTGCTTCACTCTAGAATTTTGAGAAGATAGAAGTTCGAGGAGATCAAAACAGGCTCTTAACACTGGTATCCGCTTTTAATTTTTATTTTCCTTTAGTGAAAGAAGATGTTTCCCTTGTATGAAGCATCTGGCTTTGTACGTACATGTATATGAACATCTACGATTATGCTGTGTAAAAAAGACTAGAATTGATATTATTGATTCTAACTTCTAAGGGGCGATGGCGAAGGCCAGTCTGCGAAGAAAAAAGCAGGGTAGTTGCAATTGTAAGCTACAGTGCTTATCTTATCCGCGATGCAATGAGCCGCCGGCTGCTTTCTGCAGTTGTGCTTGACGGCGTTGGCTGGAAGAGGATCGCGCCGTGCTGACTCCCGTGTGGTCATCGTCTTTCTTTCTTTTTTTATTGGAAGTCATCGCCTTTCTTGATGGGGGAAAAGAACCACAAGGTTGTATCCATCTCGCCCAGTATGAACAATGGACTAGCCCGTTCGTGAGCTGCAAGCCAGCAGCAAGCAAGCGTACATGATGAGCTCACCTCAAGTGCAGTCCGGCCGGCCTTTTCTCTTTGGAAAAAGCTTCTATTCAGCCGGCTGATTTTTCTTATCGCGTCCTTCGCCTGCTATCAGCTAATCACACGATTTCTTCTAGCGTGCTTATTCTTCGTAGCTTTTTTTGCCTTAATTTTTCGTACGTGTGTTGTTCTTTGTAGTCAGATTTTTTTGTGCGCGTGTGTTTAGAGCTTTATTATTTTTGGCGCCACGTATTCAAAGCAAAAACGGATCTTTGCAACAAGGTGCTTGTTGTAAAGCTTTTGAACGCAACAAGATAAACGTTGCAAATGTCTTCGAGTAGTTTAATTTTTTTTGCAACAAGGTGTGTGTTGCAAATTCATTAAACGTCACAAGTCTGTTGTTGCAAAGGAGCTTCGCAACGTCATTTGTGTTGCAAAGAGATTTCACGACATTGTTAGTCGTACAAGCACTGAGTTGTAAAAAAAAATATGTGTATAAATAAAATTTCGCAACAAGCATCTTGTTGCAAAGGAGCTTCGCAACAAGTATCATGTTACAAAGAATGTTCTACGTGATACGCTAAATCGAACGGCGCCCGTGAAAAAAATTGCGTACAAAAAACTTCACAACAAGCATCTTGTTGCAAAGACGCTTCGCAAGAAGTATTTTGTTGCAAAGAATATCCTTGACATGTTTAAACGTACACATCTCCTAGACGTACGATACGTTCTAATCCAACGGCAGTCGAGCCGGCGGATCCTTTCAAAGAATCAGCCGGCGGACGCCTATCACAGCCCTTTCTCTTTCGTGGGTGATTTATTCCTCCTACAGAGCCGCTAGTTTGTTCGGTTTTTTTTTCTTATTTTCATTATCTTTCTAGTATTTCTATTGGTTTTTAATTTCATTTTTTTTCTTGCAGTTTTTATTTTTTATTTTCTATTTTCCAGAGAATTTTTAATATATTCTCCTTTCTTTTTTTTCTGTCTTTTGAAATATATGACAAAATTTTAATGCATATTTAATAATTTCTGTATGCAGGTATATTTAACTTAATACATGTTGATTTTTTTTTGTAAAATGCACATTTCATATTTTAAAATACATACCCCCCCCCCCCCCCCACACACACACAAAAACATATCATTTGAATTTCATATTTGAACTAAGAGTTGTGCTTTCCTATAATAAAGTAGCCTACCTACTAGAGGTGATGTACCTGAAAACTCACGTGAACGCCTTTATTCGAACACCGTCTCATTTAGTCTAGTTCGTTATTACAAGTTCTACCTTTTTCATAGTTACTTTATTCCTTATTTGGTTTTTTACTAACAATAGATAAAATAGATTATTTTAAAACTAAATTCTGAGTGTGAACGTATTTGTCTATATGACAACGTAGTTGCGAGGCTGATAGGTGTCTTTATTTAAATCTCTATTTGCACTTGCGGAACATTAGTCACTACGTAATCAAATACCATTAAACTAAGAAGTTAGCTAGCTCTATCTTATTAGTGCATTGCATACCCATCTCTAAAACCGACACTTAGTATCCCTCTAGAAGAAGTTGGGTAGCCTACTGATGTAATGATTCGCTCCAAAGCTCCTTTCTGTACATATGCTAAGCCTGCTAACTAGGTAAGAAAAACCTATATATCAAGGTAATTAAGAGGAGAGAAATGAGTTTGATGATCCTAGGAAGAACCGATGCTAGGCACATATATCTAGACTAAAGCATAATTTTTAGTCTACAACTCATTAAATGAAGGAAGCTTGGCAACAAAAGGCTAAGCACATATACACTTAAGGGTTCAATTGATTAGCTCTTTCATACCCTTAGCACCTCATCTAAGCACATCTCCATTGAAGAGACCTAATAACGCCTTTAGCAATGAAAGTATCATAGCTAGTATCATGCATGTCAACTAAACATTTTTACTGAGATGACATATAATTAAATAAGAACAAAATAGGATTGGATATCATAATATGATATTATATCATATTGAATGACATAATAGTATGTTTCATGCATGACAATAAATAAAGTCATTGTAATAACAAGTTGTGATATTATGCGCTACAAAAATAGTACTTCCTCCGATCCATATTACTCGTCTTAAAATTGATGTATCTAACACTCAAATACATCTAGATACATTCATTTGAAAATAAGTAACATGGATCGGAGGGAGTAGCATACACTAGTATCATACTCCCTCCGTTCCTAGATATAAGGTGTATAGTTTCTGGCACGGAAATTAAAGAACACACATTGAGGAAACATTACATCAGGTTTGGACGAGATTACATCTAGCTAATTGACGTGAGAAAATAGAAGGGTTTCCAAAAGATAAGGAAACATGATCAAATCTTTTAAAAAATTATCAAGATGAGTGTTGCAATACACCTTATATTTTGAAATTTTTCTCAAAAATCTATACACCTTATATCTAGGAACTGAGGGAGTATATCATACACATAATACCAACTTATGATCTTATCCATTTTGAAAGATCAGTGCCCTACCATGTCGATCAGCACAGATACTTCAAGATGGGAGTTTATCGAGAATTTACAAGTCATACTAGCTACCCTATTTTCTCCATCTTAATTTTTGCTAGTGTAGTCGTATGGGCAGTTCCAAATATTAACTTCTTCCTTTGAGACAAGTTCCAAATATTAACAAGCATGTCTTTAGGTTTCTAGAGTTCAGTCGGGTCAAAGGCCAGTAATTCTAATAGGCCCATTAATTCCAACACATTTGGAATCAAAGAGTACCTCTTATATTCTTATCTACCGATGGGTGACTTGTCCTCATAGTTGACTCTAGAAAACAAGAGAATATAAAAGGAAAAGATAATAAGTTTCCGTCATCGGCAACTGATGGATACTGATTAATCATCTACTCCTCTACTAATTTCATTGTTGATACCTAACTCATATCGTCCACTTGCTTACAATGTACTGGTTGATTAAGGGTCGGTTTTTATGGGTGGCTTTTTTAGACTTTCAGCATAAGCTGCCTCCTACCCAGTTTATTCTAGAAGCCCAACCCGTAGGCTTCTAAATAAATAAATGTGATTGAGCTTTTAGAATAAGCTGAGTAGGGGCAACTTATTTCCAACTTATTCTAAAAGCTAGCAAAAAATTTGGCCCTAATAAGTAAGTTGAGTACTTCCTCCGTTTGAAAATATTTGTCAGAGGAATGGATGTACCTAGATGTATTTTAGTTCTAGATACATTTATTTGTATCCATTTTTCGACAAGTATTTTCGGGTGGAGGGATTACATGTACTCCCTCCGTTCGTAAATATAAGATATTTTAGATCACTATTTTAGTGATCTAAAACGTCTTATATTACTTTACAGAGGAAGTAATTAGTTGCATGCACTTTGATGATTCATCCACGTGTCACAAGTTAAAAAACAAAAAATACTTGATGTTGAAACTAATGGTGATTTCTATGTATTTCCTCTAATTTCTGAAATTTAGTTGGATCAAAGTCCATTAATCCACTCGCAAAAAAATGTCCATTAATTCCAACATGTTTTGAACCATAGAGATAGCATCTTATATTCATATCAATTGATGTGTGCAACCTGTCATCAGAGTTGACTCTAGAAAATAAGGGCATATAAAAATACAAGATAATCAGTTGCCACCTGAGGCAGTTTATGACTACAAGTCAATCCTCCGCTTATTTTGTTATTGACGAGTAGCTTGACCGTCCACTTGCTTACAATGCATTGCTTGATTAAAAGAATGTGAGTACACTTAATTATCTCCATGGACTTTGATGATTCATCCACATGTCATAAGTTTAATATAAGAAAACACTAGATGAAAGAATTAATCCGAACTTCTTTTACCTTTTTTTTAATTTCTGAAATTCAATTGGCTCAAGGCCTTCCCGCAGAAAGAAAGAAAGGAAAAGTTGATTCAAGGCCGATGAACCCCAACATGCCATCAATTCCAACATATTTTGTAGTAAAAAAGATGACATTGTATCGATTAATGGTTGTAGCTTGTCATCCGAGTTCAATCAACATAATAAGGAAAAATAAAAATAAAAGAGAACTAGTTGTTACGAGCGGCTGATGAGTGCAACTTGATCCTTCGCTACTTTTGTTGTTGATAAAGAGCTATCCAAAACATTAGGAATTCCTTGATGGTGATTGTACACTAGCTTACAATATATGGCTTGATTAGAAGGGAGTATCACCTAATTAGCTCCATGCGCTTTGATGAATCACTAGATACTAACAGGATTAAAAACACTGTAGATAAGGAAGATGGATGGTTGGGTGCTGCTTGGATGAGAGTGGACATGTAATAGATTTTAACACGGGGCAAGGCACACAGAAAAGCAAGGATCATCTAGGCAAGTATCAAACATTAGGCATGCATCCCGTAGGTAGTTGTGCGTGCTTGCAATAAGAACTTGCACAACATATTTTGTCCTACCATCCCGCTATGAACGGGGCCAAAATGAACTTATGGAGATTAAGGTGCTCCTGTCAAAGAGCACCGGAACAAAGCATTAACACTCAATGGATACATGAAATCCTCAAATTATAGTCCCTCCCCTTTCGTGTCCCAAGCTGTCACCTTTGGGATCGCCGGTTACATGCCATAATAGGTGCATACAACTCATAGATAGGACCAAGAACATAAATATACTCATGAAAACACAAGTGGTTCAGATATGAAAACATGGCACTCGGGCCCAAAGTGACAAGCATTAAGAACAACAAGTTATATCAAAGATGATAAACACCAAAGTAGATGATAGGCAACATGTCCCCAACAATCTGACGAACTATTACATGATCTAACTCATCCAATCCCTACCATCCCCTTTGCCTACAGCAGGGAATTACTCACACATGAGAGGAGAAGTCATTGAGGGAGGATGGTGTGGTGATGATGATGACGATGGCGATGATCTCCCCTCACCGGAGGCCAAAAAAGCCTCCAGATTAGTCCTCCCGAAGAAGAACAGAGGGGGGCGGCGGCTCCGCCACGGAAATTGGGAAAACGACTCATGTTCTGGGGTTTCCTCATCACGGGAATAAATAGGAGCTTCAGTAGGTCACCAGATGGGGGAGGCCCAACCAGGCGGCCTCCTGGCACGACCAGGAGTGGGGCCGCGCCAGCAGGGCGCCAGGGGGACCCCTGGCTGCCCTCTGGCCCCACTTCTAGCTCCGGGCTCCTTCGGGTGCGTGGATTTTCTGTGAATTTTCATGAAATTTTCTGAGACACCTAAAAATCCGTTTTCCTGCACATAAGAAAACCATACAGGAAGATCTGCTAAAAACAGTGTCAGTCCGGGTTAGTTTCGTTCAAATCATGCGAGAATGAGGGCAAAATAATAGCAAAAGTGTTTGGAAAAGTAGATACGTTTGAGACGTATCACACGTGTACATCGGGTAGCCGCCACGCACTAGGGAACCCTCCAACCAGCGGACAGGTCACCCACACGAATCGTCATCGGCACATACTCTCGCTGCCAGCCGGTCCCACAAAACAGAGAGACGCCCCAGGTGTTTGACCCAGTCAAAATCAAATCCACCAGTGGCATCTACGGCCCAATTGAACCCCCAGCGTTTTCACCCCTAGGGGGATTAGTAAATTAGAAGATTCACACGGCAAGTTCAGTGTATAAGCACCTTTCTAATGTACATTGTTTTCTATCTTAATTATAGGCACGCAAATCTACTTAGTGTTTGAAAAAATAAATGTGCCAAGTTCAGTAAAAACTATAAGTTCGGAGAGATTCTTAATTTTCTTAGCATTCTATATGTTAAAAAGAAACATTGTCTCAGTTACTCAAATATTTAGGAGTAATATAAATCCACGGTCATAGCATTTAAGAATTCCATTGGTTGGTGGGTTTCAATATACCTGAAATACAATCACGGTAGGGGTTTAAGTTACACTTGATAATCATCGAAAAGTTATGTCGTTGTATTCGGGCGAAGTGGCATACTATTGATTGTTCCTATGTGTTATCAACTAAACCTATGCCTCATAGTATCGAGTGCACAATCAATTTTGTAGAGAGAAGGCCTTATGCCCGACTTTATAGATAAATTCATTACATCGAAGCATGCAAACAACCATACAGAGGTTCAAGTCACACACTCACACATAAGATAAATAACTGAACATTAAGAAAAGGCACACAAGCCAGCCAAGTAAACATACACGAAGTTTTAACCAAAAGACTGGGAAATGGTAGCAGCGAGGAGACAATGGACAGTTGCACACAACTTGAAAAGAAGATCATCGATGGCTCCAGCATCAACACCTTTGGTGAGAACCTTCCACCGAGAAAGGATTCATAATTTTTGAAAAGAAAGTCAGCGGAACAATTAGGAAACTTATGTTCAATAGTAAATTTATCATGAATAGTTCATAACGATCAACATTGAATGCACAATTTGTTTTGTATTCCACACCCCTCCCCCTCTCTCTAGCTCCAGCCCCTCGAACATGTCCCATCCCGCCCTATTTCCTTTCACTCAACAACACAACAACAGTGCTAGCGAGCAGCAACGGTGTCAAAGAATGCACAAGAGAGGGCAATATCTCTTTGCAGCATGCAGGTGTGCAACCTAACGATCTAGGTTATGCATTTTTTTACAAAGAGAACGTTAGCTCAGTGGTTAGGCATGCAGTTGTGCAGCCTAATGATCCAGATTCAATTCCTAGAAGTGACAGGTGATGCACAAGGGCTTCTCCTCATTTATTGAAAATCAAGCTTGGTGTGTGGTGGAATCACTCATCAAGATAACTAGATGATACCCCGTACGTTGCTGCGGGAATTTTTCAGAGAAAAAATATAAGATATTTTTTCCGAAACATGAGAAAAATTATTAAGTGTAATATAATTTGGTTATAAATTCTTTTTTGAAATCAATACTGTTTAGAGCAAAAATGTAAGAAAAATTGATTAAAACCCAAAAAAATGAGTATGATTTTTGTTTTGTTAATTTATTAGCGTAATATATGGTGAGGCAATATGAGATGAAAATAATGTTGAGTAGAGATAGTGAAGACATCCCCACTATTGGCTAAGCCTATAGCAATAATATCAATTATAGATTTGCATAGAAAAATAAAATATGAGATAACTCATAATTTTTTTTATAAAAAAATCATATAAATTGTGAGGCTAAGTGCACAAAAAGTTATTATTTATTTAGGTTGAAATCGCATGCAATTAATGGAAGCATGTGCATGCATAGTTAGTGGATTTTTTTGCATGATGGACCTACTTGATGATTTGGATAGCTTGCATGTCAAGATAGATAGGTTAGTGGGGATGAACTATTTAGGTATTATAGATATCTTGATACTCATTAAAAATATATTTAAGGACCATGCTTATCTTGTTAGTCATACTAAAAAGGTTGCGTGCATTCACTGGTAGAAAGAGGCCCATTTGTCCCGGTTCCACAGGCCCATTTGTCCCGGTTCCGGAACCGGGACTAAAGGGTCGTAACTAATGCCCAAAACCTTTAGTCCCGGTTGGGCCACGAACCGGGGCAGATGGGCCTCCACGTGGCCGCTGTGGCTTGCCCAGGCAGAAGGGCCTTTTGTCCCGGTTGGTGCCACCAACCGGGACGGGTAGGTTTTTTTTTGAAATGGTGGGGGGGTTAGGGGGTTTTGCAGGGGTTAATTTAGGGGTTTCATATATTGTTTTAGCTAGCTAATAAAAAGAGTTGTGTACTCTCTTATCACCATCTAGGAGAGAAAGGATTCATCTCATATATATCTTCATGATCATAATTAATATCCAACACACAAAGGTCCTTTGCTAGTTTAACTTCGCTAATATCAAACACAAAGTTCCATTTCCATAATATTATACCTCGACTCCTCATATATATCACCTATGAGACTGCTCATCCTCACAAGGGTCAATATAAAAAAACCAAAAGACGCCTTCATTTCTATAATGTAATATGGAGAAGACCTTGTCCCAATCTTTTATATTTTTCCGAATCACTATCCGTTTCCAATTTTTTATTCTTAAGGAGCCACCATCATGTTCACTTTCAGTGGAGTAGTCAGTCTTGAAGAGTTCTTCCCATGGCCGTAGGCATCCACAACTGTAAGCTCGCCTCTAGAAGGCATCCATCTAGGCACACATTTTTTCAGGATTTTCTGTTGAAAACATATGAGTAAAATAATTAGTAATGCGGTATAGTTAATCTTAGGTCAAAAGATTTCTGAAAATGATGAAGTAGTGACAGAACAGTAAAAAATCTCACCGTGATATAGTTTGATACATATACCGGCAACAACTCGAGAACAAATGTAACATATGGAGTATAAGATTCGCTTGCAAAGCCAGTTACATCTTCAAGAAAGGAGATGTACTCATCTTGTTCATCCATGGTTAGCTCCTCAACGCCACCATTATAGAAAGCATTATCAAATATCTTGCGTACATCCATCGGAGCATAGAGATAAACTGGCAATTATAACAAAGTTTTCAACTTGGGAAGCAAAGAAATAAGGAAAGGAAACAAGTAAAATTTGGTTAAGAAACTCACGTTGAGATAGAACCAGCTTCTTGTCGTCCACTAGCATCCAAATATCCTTATTTTTAAATACATCTCGGCGAGGTCCAAGATCAAAGGTTATTTGCATACCCTCCTGTAATGCATATGTCTTGCACAATGCATGCCAATTTGGAAAAGAAAAATAAGTGCATCAAGATTTATTAGTGACATCAATCCTCAAAGTTATACCATGTTTCGTCGTCTTTAGTGTGACTTCCTTTGTTTCATTCTTTTGCCACGAATTGAATTTAACAAAGTCACATACTTGGCGTCTTGCATAGCATGGGATGCGCTAGTTGATTATAAAAAAATTACACGTCAAAATAAAAACTTAAGTGCGAAACATGCTTAAATAAGAAGGATGATGTCGACGCACAAGTTGTATATACCGTTATTTTTATGAAGTCACGCCTAAGCGTGAGGGAGAAATATCTTTCTTCATCCCCATAAAACTTTGGATACCTGCTGTCGCACCGACCCGAGTTATCGTCACAATAGGGGCACTGGACGAGTTGTTCATCGTCAGCCATTTTCTGTGTTCATATATAATTCAATAGATTATATCGGTGTCGTCGCCGGCGTCGTCTTGAGCCAAATGGCGAGATGGGAACGACGACTGAAAGGCGGGGGATTATATACCAAGAGAATAGGTCCCGGTTGGTTGAAAGTTAATACACACACAAAATAATGAACTTGAATAAAAATGCAGCAATAATATTTTAAAACAAGGTTGCATAGTGCCTCATAAGTAATACAACGGTAAACAACATGACTAATACAGTAAACAACGTCGGGTGCGGTGGAAGGTGGCCACCCAAAGAGAAGGAACCACCACGAACTCCTAGCTCGGATGAGATCCCTAAAGAACCTTCCAGGTCCTCCATGACCCGACGTCCAACGCCACCAAGTAGAGACGGACGTGCTCGTCCTCCTCCCTGACACGTCGGCGTACAATCCACTCGGGGGCCGGCTGTCCCCGCACCGACTATGGCCCATGCGACCGCCACCAAAGAAGATCCGGGTCGACGACAGGACCCGGATTCCTCACTAAGCGATGCGCCTCGGAGATCACCTCCCAGTGCCAGCCCAGGGGAGCCCAGTCTCGGACATCGCCCATCCCATCAAGCAGGTGCTCTCCGACGCGGCGACGACGGGGATGCGAGCCAGGCATCATTGCCGAGAACTTATTTAATATGCAAAGTTTTATTAACATGAGAGTGAAAAAATTATACTAACTAACAAATTTAACAAAATAAGACAAAAATACTTAGCTATCTATCTATCTATCTATCTATCTATATATATATCTATTATACAAAGATTCTACTCTATCTATTGTATATCTATCTATTTATTATAGCTATGTCTATCTATTTATCTATCTGTCTAGCTATTTATCTATCTATTATACACATATTCTACTCTATCTATCTATCTATTTATCTATCTATCTATCTATCATCTATTTATTTATCTAGCTATCTATTTAATTAATCTAGCGGCGCCGAAGACTCACCAGTGGGCTCGAGGCGGCGACGTAGAGGAGCGGGGCGGCCGGCGTCGGTGGAGGAACGGGGCGGCGGCGGAGGAGCGGGGAGGCGAGGCGCGATGGTGAGTAACGGAGGAGCGGGGGCGGCGGCAATGCGGATCGAGGAACGCGGGATGCTCGGGGTGCCGCAGGCGAGGTCGGCGGCGGCGGCCGGGGCGGTGCGGCGCGGCGCAGCAATCGGGAAGCCTGACGGCGTCGGTGTCGACGTCAGCGTCGTCTTGAGCCAAATGGCAGATGGGAACGACGCCTCGAAGGCGGGGGGGGGGGGGGGGTTATATACCAAGAGAATAGGTCCCGGTTGGTGGCACCAACCGGTACTAAAGGTAGGCATTCGTACCGGTTGATGTCACCAACCGGGACCAATGATCCTTTTTCAGCAGCCCAAAGGGCGGAAAACAGAGACCATTGGTCCCGGTTGGTGGCACGAACCGGTACCAGTTACAACCTTTAGTACCGGTTGGTGCCACCAACCGGGACGACCCATGCGCTGCCGCGGTGCGATGCGGTGGGATGTTTAGTCCCACCTCGCTAGTCGAAGAGGAGCCGGAGTGGTTTATAAGCGCTGCTGCGCGTACCACTTCGAGCTCCTCTCAACCGCAGGCTTTCGGGCCTACTCTGTAACAATATTGCTTGTTGTCCTGCTGGGCCTGACCAAAGGACTTGTTTGCCATGATTTGATGAGTTTCCTTAGCCCTACTTTTGGTTATAATTGTTATTACTTGTTCATAAGGGATTTATGAGTTGAAGGTTGCTGTTGAGGATATTTGAGTTTGGTGACAAGATCATGATGCTTCTTGTCCGTACTTTATTTATCGACACTTCACTCTCTAAACTTGTGGACAGGTTTACCGAGCTCAGTTTTCGCTTGGGGACAAGCGAGGTCTAAGCTTGGGGGAGTTGATACGTCCAAATTGCATCACTATTTTATATCGTAATTCATCCTTATTCATTGATATATTTCACATTATGATGATGTTCTTATGTTGTTTTGGCTTATTTTACACAGTGTGCAACTTTCCGGTGCCGAAGCAGCAGACGCAGGATTCAGCGGTAAAAAGTGGACGCTGAGTTGCTGAAGAAGAATACCTCCAAATTACCTGAAAATCGACGGGGGGTATTTTCCAGAAGATTAACGAAGACTTGCCAAAGAGGGGCCAGAGGGGGGCCACAGGGTCCCCCAGGCGGCCACCTGGCACGACCCCACCCCTGGTCGCGCCGGGAGGGCGCCTGGGGCCACTCCCGGCTCCCCCTCTGGCCTATATACTCCTCCTTATTCGAACACATAAAAGGAGAGAAGTTTTACGGAGTTCCGCCGCCTCTCCGTGGAGGAAACCTACAGAGAATAAAAGGGCTCTCCGGCGGGCAGATTCCGCCGAGGAGATTGATGGCTTCTCGCCCCTCGTTGGTTACCCCAAGTGGAAGGTTTGAGATGCAGTGCAGCAGCAAGTTTCCCTCGGTGAAGATACCAAGGTTATCGAACCAGTAGGACTCAGGAGATACAAGTAGGTGGAAACGTCACCAGAAATTGCTTCCTGATTAGGGTGTTGTCGTGGACCTGCACACAGCAACAAATAACTTTGCTCCCAACGAGTACCGAGGAGTTGTCAATTCCTACGGCCTTGTCGTTTACAAAGGATCAACGCAAGAGATAAAAGGTGCAAAGGAAAGTAAAATCTGAAAGTAAATTGAGGGTGTGAAAAATAATGTGAAGATGGACCAGGGTCCCGTGATTTTCACTAGTGATGTCTCTCTCCCAAAAGACGATAAAAGTGCTAGCGAGGTAAACAAATCACAGTTGGGCAATTGACAGGATTATGAAGGCACCGCAATGCTAACTATGCTGCAAAGAAAGGAAGAGCTCAAAAGCAATGGGCAGTACGCCAAGGTAAGTAGACCGAAATCCATCTGCATCTACTACGAATCATCCACCTTGAGATATCTATCCAGAACATCTCGCTGGTATTAAGTTGCGAATCCCACCCAAAGTGTAAACTCAAAGCAACAGAAAACTGCATTAAAAGAACTTTGCGTAAAGTAAACAATCCTTGCACCCGCAGGTACAAGCACCGTTGTTTTATCCCTGGTGGCAACAACACATCCCCTAGTCTCATGTTTCTGTCACTCAAGCTAGACATCAAGGGGCTGAACCCACAATCGAGCATAACGCTCTCTCTTGGAGTTGCAAATAAAATACTTGTCCAAAGCAAATACCGCAACGGAGAACATGCAAGAATTTACTCAAGAACAAAATACAAAAGAGAAGAACCAAATATATTACTCATCACAATCTGAACATAGTCTCATAATCCATCAGATCCCAACAAACTCAACATAGCAACAGCAGAAATTACATAGATGCCTCGATCATGTGAGGCAGCTCACGAGGACTCGAAAGTGGAAGCACAAAAATGGGGAGAGATAGATCACATAGCTACTGGTCACGGACCCATGGTCCAAGGGAAACTACTCACGGTACATACGGGAGGCGTCCATGGCTATGGAGGGTGTCCCGGAGGGGGTAGCTTCTCCCGGCAGGGTGCCGGAGCAGCTTCTCCAAGCAGCCCCGATCTTGAAACGGCGGCGGCGGAACAGAGGCGAGATCGCGAAAGAGGAGTCCGTATTAGGGGTTTCCACCCCGAGGGGTAAATATAGGCGAAGGGGGGTGTCGAGGGGACCCACGAGGCAGTCAGGAGGGTCCCTGGCGCGGCCCAGGGTGGGGCCGCGCCACCTGCCCTCCTGGCTGCCTGGTGGTGGCCCCCTTCCCTCTCTTGGTGATTCCGGAAGCTTCTATTGCGCTGATTTTTTATATATTTTTCCCAGAATTTTTGGAGCACTTTTAATGGCCGGAAAACCTGAAATACAAAAGCAACAGAAAACAGAAACTGGCAACTGGGTACACTGAGTTAATAGGTTAGTCCAAATAGGTTCAAAAGTGTATGAAAGTTCAAGCAAAACATGGCAAAGTCACACAAAACATGCATGGAGGAAGCATAAATTATAGATACGTTTGGGACGTATCAACATCCCCAAGCTTAATTCCTGCTCGTCCTCGAGTAGGTAAATGATAACAAGCATAATTTCTGTGGTGACATGCCACACAACCATAAAAGGACTTTTAAGTAAAGCAATCAAAGCATGCAATTCAATTCAAGTCTTAACAAGCAAGTGTCTATATTAGCATTGACACAAGAAACAAAAGAACAAAAGGTGCAAGAGCTCTCGATGTCCGTGACTCGAATGTCTCCAGATGGTGTTTGCGTGCAAGCAAGGGATAGGGAAATACGAGAGAAAAAATAAGGTTGTTGAGAACAACTATCTACTAAAGTTTCACACTTGGTCTCCTTTGGATTCTTATCTAGACTCGTCCCCAGACCACTAGCCAGGTACAAGTCAAACTGGTCCACTCCCTTTCGATATTTTGAGCACTCATGTAATGTATGAGCGTGAGCAAGAAAGTTGACACCTAAAAGGCGAAACAGAAAGAAGGTGGAGGAGGAAGACAAAAAAGGTGTGAAAGGCTCACATCAATGAGGACAATCATAGGCGAGAGAAGGCCATATGATAGATATGATGTGAGGAGTAGGGATTGCCATACAACGGATGCACATGTGAGCTAAAAGCTCTCCAATGGAACTAGTGGGGGTGCATCTAACTTGCTTACTCAAGAAGACCTAGAGCTCGTTTGAGGAGGCTCATCATTGGAATATACAAGCCAAGTTCTATAGTGTGAAGGCTCCCCACATAGCTATATGCATGAAGATGATCTCTATGGAGTACAAGGGATAGGAGATGAAGTACTAGTGTGGATCTCTCAAAAGGAATAGTAGTATGCCCCCTTCTCTCTTTTTATTTTTTTCTCTTTTTCTCTCTTTTTTTATTTTTTTGGTGGCCTCAATGGCTCTTTCTATTTAACTCTCATTTTTCCTCTTTGGGATCTTTTGATTTTGTCCTCTTTGGGATCTTTTCCTCACTTTAGGGGCAATACTCTATATTTTACAAGAATATAGGAGATCTTTCACACTTTACAAAGGTACTCACATAAAGAAAATGTAACTATCATGATGCAAATTTATGCTTCTGCCAGGATAGCAGGATATGCAATGATACTAGCACGTCATGTAGCAATGATTAGGGCAAGGCCCAACTAGCATGCGGCTCATCGATCAAGCAAGTAGCATGTATGACATGAAGATCAAGTCATGAGAAGGTGGATGTTGCATGGCAATGTATCTCGGAAAGGCTATGGAAATGCCTTGTAGGTAGGTATGGTGGCTGTTTTGAGGAAAGATATAAGGAGGCTTATGATGACAGAGCGTATCGTGCCAAGGGTTTGGATACACCGGCGAAGTATGCGCCACCTCTCGAGGTGAGAAAGGGCAATGCACGGTACTTAAGAGGCTAGAAAAAGTATAGGTGGGTGGAAGTGTCAACTTTCAAATACTCACATTAGTCCAAAGAACTCATGCACTTATTATCGGTAACTCTCAATCTAATCAAGAGGTTCACAAAGAGACAGGTAGCCCGAGGAGGAGTGTATGGGGGTTTGGTTATCCTTGCGCATCCTCGACTCATGGTACGTGAGTGTACTCTAATATTCGAACCCTCCAGAGGTTAGTGATCCATCTAGTAGCTAGAGTTCTCAACAGGGGTTTTTGGTTTTCGAAAAACACACGGATTTCCCAAAATATGAAATCTATCACTAATAGGCAAGAGCTCTTGACACCATAAGTTCAAACATTACTCTAGTCAATACCTCAAAACTATTGCAAGTTACTACTACAAAGAGAACAACAACTTTAACTACCTACTTTCAGTCAAGACACAGAACTCAGTGCAACAGGCAAACTCTCTAACAAGATAAAACATGCAACCTTAGAAAGTTCAACCTAAGACAAAAAGAAAAGCTCTAGAAAAACTAAAGCACTACAACTAAATAGAACAGTAGCTCAGAAAAGAAAAAGAACAACTGACAGCTAAAAGAATAAGCATGCAAATCCTATGAGGAGTTCTAGTTCAAGCGGAGCGTGAATCTCTCCCACACAAAAGAGTAAGTTGGGGTCTAACTTGTTACTACAGCAAACAAAGCAAAAGAAAACTAAAAACAAAACCTAAGAGCGAGACGCTCCAAGAATAGCACATAATGCATGAAGTGATAAAAATATAGTGCAATGAGAGACGAACTGATAATTGTTGATGAAGAAGGGGATGCACGGGGGCATCCCCAAGATTAGACGCTTGAGTCTCCTTGAATATTTATTGGGGGTGCACATGGGCATCCCCAAGCTTGAGCGTTTGACCCTCCTGAATCTTCTTTCATCATCCTCCATCGCGCACTTGAAAACTCCCTTCATACATAACTCATTGTAGGCTGATTAGAGAGGTTAGTATCCTAATAAAATAATTTTCCTCTACTGCAAATAAATATTTCCAGGAAGAGCTACTGTTTCCCAAGATTGCCAAAAGGTTTTTTCAAAGAAAAAGCAAGCGTGAGGTTTGCAAAAGTGAAGAGAGACAAAACGTGGCAAAATCTGTGAAAAACAGAACACCAGATAGAAACGAATTTATTAGGGGTACTTCTGCAACTCAAATCAAAAAACTCAGAACATACGGAAGTTTCGTAATTGTGTAGAGCACGCTGTGTAAAAAATTCAGCTCAAAAAGATGAACTGGGATTTTTCTCTGATTTTTCTAGTCACGAGGACAAAATCTGTTTTCTGGACAGCATGTCATAACTTTTACTTCCCTTGCCGTATGAGGCTAAACTTGGCACAAAGCTTGAAAAGTAAAGATACAATGATGTTGCTACAGTAGTAACAATTATAAATACCACTAAGAACAGAACAAAAGCAAAAATAAAAACCTAAATTCGTTGCGGGCTGCCTCCCGGAAGCGCTTCTTTAGAGCCATTAGCTAGGCTTAAAGCAGAAGATCAAGTCTTTTCAAGAGAATAACTAGCCCGTGTGATGGACTCAAAAGGTAACTTAATATTTTTCCTAGGTAAATGTTCCATCCCTTTCTTGAGAGGGAATTGGAATTTGATAGTTCCCTCTTTTATGTCAATGATAGCACCAACTGTGCGAAGAAAAGGACGTCCCAAAATAATTGGACAAGAAGGCTCACACTCAATGTCCATAATAGTGAAATCAACGGGAACATAATTGTCATTGACAATAATAAGGACATCGTCGATCTTCCCCAAAGGTTTCTTTACGGAAGAATCAACAAGACGAACACCAAAAGAACAAGGATCAAAAGGTTTCAATTCAAGCATATCATACATTCTTTTGGGCATAACAGAGGTACTTGCTTCAACATCACAAAGAGCATAACAAGAGAAGTTATTCAGTTTAATTTTTATCATAGGATCCCAACCATCTTCTAGCTTCCTAGGTATGGAGGCTTCTAGTTTAAGCTTCTCCTCCCTAACTTTGATTAGAGCATTGGTGATATGCTCTGTGAAGGCAAGATTGAGTGTGCTAGTGTGGGGGTCTCTAGACATCTTGTGTAGGAAACCAATAACTTCTGGTAAAGTGCAGTTGTCAAAGTATAGGTCACTACTATCTATGAACGAGGTAGTGATATCATTTAGGTTTACTTTTTTGAAAGCCTCTATGTTCATATAGGTTTGTTCATCTATGGTTGAGGTGGTAGCATCACCATTGATAGGTCCAGTGGGACTAGGGGTGTGATGGGTGCTAACAGTTTGGACATCCTCAACTACTTGAATAGTAGCTACTGTGTGGTAGGTAGGAAGGCTCTTATTTCTCTCTTCTTCCTCCTTTTCTCTAGCCCATCTCTCTTTGAGTTTAGCCATCATCCTAATATTTTCATTGATTTGTAACTGGATAACATTAATAGGAGTGACCTTACTCTCCTCAAGGGGAGAGGTTCTAATTTTTAAAATCTCAACATCAAGGGCTAAGTTGTCTACCTTCAAACAAAGATTATCTAATTTATCTAATTTCTCCTCCACACTCTTGTTGAAGGCTTTCTGGGTAGTGATAAAGTCTTTGAGCAAGGTCTCTAGTTCTGAAGTGGAGTTTCTGGTGGTAGGATAAGTGTTGTTCCCATAGTTGTTGGATGGGAAAGGTCTAGGATTACTAGCAAAGTTGCTCCTATAAGCATTATTGTTGAAGTTGTTTCTAGAGACAAAATTAACATCTACTTGCTCCTGAGCAACCAAAGAATTTAAAGGAACATCTTGAGGATCAACAGAAGGTTGCTTGGTAAGTAGAGACATGATAAGGTCAACCTTTTCATTTAAAGAGGAGATCTCATCGACAGAGTTTACCTTCTTACCGGTTGGAGATCTCTCGGTGTGCCATTGCGAGTAGTTCAGCATCATCTCATCAAGTAGCTTTGTGGCAGCACCAAGCGTGGTTGACATAAACGTTCCTCCCGCGGCCGAATCTAACAGGTTCCGCGAGGTGAAGTTCAAGCCTGCACAAAAAGTCTGGATAACCATCCAGGTAGTCAGTCCATGTGTGGGGCAGTTCTTGACAAGCGTCTTCATACGTTCCCAAGCCTGGTAAACGTGTTCATTATCCAATTGCCTGAAATTAATAATGTTACTCCGCAATTGAATAATTTTAGCAGGGGGATAGTACTTGTCGGGACCCGGGGTTAGCGTATGTAATTCCGGTCACAATGCAATCACATGGAGAGCCGAGAGCCGTACCCACTTGTCTAAGCAGACAAGGCCAAGCGCAGATCACTCTCGGTAAGCATCGAACGTGAGGGGCGTCCCATCCAGGCCGAATGATCAACTGAGATGGGTCCTCATCGTCCGCTCACAAGTCTAAATGCTTATGGGTGGTGAATCCCATACTCATAGACAAGTCGCCTCAACTATGTTATCGATTGAATCATAACCCTTACATAGACTTACTCCACCCCGATCACTTAGTCGGGATCTCGGGCGGGCTCGATCATACAACAAAAGTGTGCCACGTGACAGAGTCACGAGCAATCGCATCGCGATGCCCCAAGCTGCGCACATCTAAGGGCCACTTGGTGTATAAAAGACCGCCGGCAAGAACACAACTAAGCTATCGAACCCCACACTAAGACATGCATGTTATAATCATACACGCAGCATACATGTCCAGTGTAAACAGCAGGTAATCACAACATGAACTCTACAAACTCATAGTCTTTATAACTTCTGCTAAACAGAGCAGACATAGTAGTTGTATTACAAGCAGAGATCACATGTCTGTGATCCAACATTACATCAAACATCAACGGAAGCAAAATATGTCTTAGTAAAGACAAGGTTAACAAATGGCTTAAGAAGCCTGAAGGAAAATACAACGACCCTCCAAAGGACATAGGCTACTGCCTGGAACTATACGACTTGGTCCACGTCGAGCTCGAGGTAGAGGCCACCATCAGGGTCAGTGGTCTCGTCTCTAAAACATAGAATAAGAAAACGTGAGTACAAAGTCGTACTCAGCAAGACTTACATAGGAAATATACTACTCATGCACATGTATCAAGGCAAAGGGAGGTGGGGTTTCACTTGCAGAAGTGCCAGCTTTGACTTGGCTAGTCCTGAACTACGAGTACCAGAGAGAGGTAAGAACGTACACGAGTCCAAGTAACAGTCTCCAACCAATACACCACTATGGATACTTCCTCGACTTCCCCATGAGGAAGCACGCCATAGCACTCACACTTATCTTGGCAAGTTTTATAAGTATCCGGTTCAAGTTATCTATGATCAAGTAAAGGTCTCCAAGTAGTCCATAACCGCGGACACGGCTATTCGAATAGTTCATTAACCCTACAGGGGTGTACTGCTACACACACGCCTCATCAGTTACCACCTGGGGATGGACCCTTCAAGTGAGTACCGGCGAGGATGCTGCCACGACACTTCACTCACGGCACCATCTCTAGTCCTAGGGAGTCGCCTATTTGAGTTGGGACCACGATCGGAATCCGGCCGATTTTTTCGATGCGGACTCAAACGTTGTGTGACCGCCATCAAGCTCAACTCGATCATGATCACTTGATTCAACGTGCCCACAACCTACGCCAACCACTTACCTTGGTTACACCTGCTTGAGATCGTTAAAGGGCGAACTACTTACGACTCCTGGACTGGTCCGGGGTGAGGTACTAGGCCGAGAGGGGTCAGTGAGCCCAATGTGTGGTCGTACTCTTAGTCTTGGATAACAACACAAGAACTCGGGCCTAAGGCAATGTTCAACGAGACAACCCACTGTGTACTCCTACACAGCCTCTCATCGTTCACCTTTGTTTAGGGTAGATTCACCAACCCGTTACCACCAACATTCACATGATCACTACCATTCCGACTCACAGATCAAAGTAGCCTCAGGTAACAACTCTAAGCATGCAATAAGCTGTAACAGTTGCAGGGGCCACAAGATAACAACCAACTCCTACATCTGCTAGGATTGTGGTTTGCTTACTATTGTGACAAAATGATAGGTCATGCAAAGGAGTGGGTTCAACTAGCGGTAGAACGTATCATGGTGACATCCTAAACATGCATTTGCGAGAATGAGAGGGAACTGATATTTTATCGACATGATCAAAGAGGGGGTGCTTGCCTTGCTGACGATCACGATGCAACACTCTTCTGACGTGAGGTTGAACTCGTCTCCGAGATCAACTCTACCGAGAAGAAGCAATCACCGAAGCACTGGAAGTAAAGCACAATCAAGATAATACAATGCACAATCAATATGTAATACCAAGTATGGCAATGTGCTGATGTGACTTAGGTTTAATTTGCAACATGTTAATTGAAGTTGATTTGAAAAGTAAATTCAAATTCAAACTCCAAATGTTATTCAATTTAGTTCAACTTGCATTTGCTAATGTTGGTACTTGGTAAACCAAGTGATCATATGTGTGAAATGCTTCTGAAGTACAAGTGAAGTGTGGTGCATTTCAATGGTTGAAGTTGGAATAGCTTTTGAATTGAATTTGAAATAATTCCAATTAAATCAAATAGCAAAAGCTACTGATCCCTTTTTAAGATCAACTACAACATAGCTGAAAGTTGGAAATTTGGATAGAGGATTTTCTCCTGATCATTTTTCATATATTACACTTTGAATTTGGAGTTATAGTTTAAAAGATATTCAATTTCAAAGTTTTGCTTATTTTCTGGAATTTACTGAATTTCTTTAATTATTTTAAAAGGTTTTTCTGTTTATTGCGTCATTTAGACGTCAGCATGACGCAAGGGGGGGGGGGCTGACCAGTGGGTCCTGGCTGTCAGTGAGAGAGGGGTTAAAACCCGGTTTAAAATAAACCGAGTGGTTTAACTAGCCTCTAGGGCCCGCATGTCAGTGAGAGAGATAGAGATTAGCGGGGGGGGGGGGGGGCTTAGGCCTAACAGGCCGGTGGCTTGGGCCACGGCGGCGCTCGCCGGAGTGGCGATTCCGGCCACGGGGAAGGTAGCTCTCGTGCGCGTCACGTGGAGCACGCCGATGACCTCGAGGAGGGCCCTGGCCATGGCTACGACGAAGGGCGCGGCGGCCGGGCTCTAGTGTGGAGGGAAACGGCGTCGAGGGGTCGGGGAGAGCAACGGATAGGGGGATTTGAAGCGCGGAGCTCACCGGAGTGTGAAGGCGTCGACGGGGAGGTCGGGGATGAGCTGGCCGTGGAGAATTTTGCGAAGGTGCCCACGGAGGCCGGCGGCGAGATGGTGAGGAAGGCTTTGTCCACGGGGCCTCCGGGCTCGATTGGATGCGCTTGAAGACGAAGTCCACGGCGGAGAACCTCCTGGACAAGGTTGCACGGCGATTTGAGGCCGTTGGCCGCGATGATGCACTGAGGTGCTCTCCGGCGAGCTCTCGGGGCGGCTCGGAAATGGCGCCAGAGGAGAGGAGAGAGGTCGCGAGGGGAGGGGAAAGTGGCCTGGGGCCTTCCGGACGCCTCCAGGCGAGAGAGAAAGAGGAGGGGGGTCTGCGCTGGCCAGAGGAGGAGGTGGCGGCCATGCCCGCAGCGCACGGCTCCTCCAGCGCTCCTTCTGGCAAGGAGGAAGAAAACAAGGGGCTGGAGTGGGCTGGGCCAGATGGGCCTTCGCCTATGCGAAAGGTAAGGTCTCCTCTGTTCTTTTCTTTTTATTTCTTTCTGTTATTTGTTTTGCCCTTTAAATTAAATAGCTAGGGCATTTGTAAAAACTCGCAACTATTTTTATAAAACCTAGGTGACTCTATAGAAGTCAACCCCAAGTTTTGGGAATTTTTGAAATTCAAATTATTTGAATCTCAATTCAAATAGGCAAATGATTTAATTTCCAAGCCACTATTTGGATTATTGAAAAATCTATGAGCATGAGATTAATCCCAAATCACTTTTAAAATGATCCTACTCATTTTTAGGATTTTTCAACATATCCAAAATAATTTTGGAATTTTTTTTATTTCTGGCATTTTTATTTAATTCAATTAGGGCTTTTCTTTTCCCCATTTCCTTTTCTTTTGCAATTTTTTTCAAGATGCAAAAAAATGCAACTTAGCTAAAGCACAAACCTAAAGTAGGGTTCTGAAAACTCGCCCCCGCTCAAAAGAATCTCGTCCCGAGATTCAGAAGTCGACGGGAGGAAGGTGGGGTACTCAGCTCGGAGACGATCCTCTCGTTCCCAGGTGGCTTCTTTCTCTGAATGATGTGACCACTGCACTTTCAAGAATCTGATCTTCTGACGTCTGGTGGTACGCTCGGCTTCATCAAGAATACGAACAGGGTACTCTCGATATGAAAGGTTATCTTGGAGATCAAGCGTTTCGTGGTCTACTTCGCGGATGGGGTCCTTGAAGCAACGCTTGAGTTGAGAGACGTGGAAGACATCATGAACCTGGGAGAGGTGAGGGGGTAGTTCCAATTGGTAGGCAACTTCTCCACGTTTAGCGAGAATGCGAAAGGGACCGATATAACGTGGGGCCAACTTGCCTTTGATACCGAAGCGATGGGTACCCTTCAGAGGAGTAACCCGAAGGTAAGCCTTCTCATCCAGATTATAGCTTTCTTCCCTATGATGACGATCATAATAGCTTTTCTGACGAGACTGGGCTATTTTCAACTTCTCACGAACAATGCGAATCTGCTCTTCTACATCCTGAATCAAATCCGGTCCAAAGAATTGTCTTTCACCGGTTTCTGACCAGTTTAGGGGTGTTCGACATTTCCGTCCATAGAGAAATTCAAAAGGAGCCATGCCCAAACTAGATTTGAAGCTATTGTTGTACGCAAATTCGGCAAAAGGAAGAGAATTCTCCCATTTCTTTCCGAAAGAGATAACACAAGCTCTGAGCATGTCTTCGAGAATTTGATTGACCCTTTCTACTTGACCACTGGACTGCGGGTGATAAGCGGTGCTAAAGGAGAGGTGGGTTCCCATAGCATTCTGGAAACTTTCCCAAAATCGAGAAGTGAAAATACTACCACGGTCTGAATTGATTTCCAAAGGAACACAGTGAAGTGACACAATTTGGGAGACATACAAGTCCGCTAACTGGCTAGCAGTTATAAACTCTCGAACTGGAAGAAAATGGGCAACTTTGGAAAGTCTATCTATTACAACGAAGATGGCATCATTTCCTTTCTGGGTTTTTGGAAAGCCGGTGATGAAGTCCATACCGACTTTGTCCCATTTCCACTCGGGGATAGGCAAAGGTCTAAGAGTACCAACAGGTCTTTGATGTTCTGCCTTAATGCGACGACAAACATCACATTCAGCAATTAACTAAGCAATTTCTCTCTTCATCCTAGTCCACCAAAATCTCTGGCGTAGATCTCGGTACATTTTTGTGCTACCGGGATGAATCGAGAGGGGTGTGTCATGGGCTTCTTTGAGGATGAGTTGCCTTAGTTCCCTATTCTTAGGTACTACCAAACGATTTCCAAAGAATACCGTTCCTTTGCTATCTATGGAGAAACATTTAGAAACTCCGCTAGCAATGTTCTCCTTGATCCGGCGAACACCTCGTGCACGCCTTTGGGAAACTATGATTTTATCCTCAAGGGTTGGTTTCGCCACCAAGTTGAAAAGAGATCCACGAGGAACAATCTCGAGATTGAGCTTTCGAAATTCCTCATGAAGAAGTGGTTGATACTGTTGTAACATGAGGTTGTTACAATACGACTTACGACTTAGTGTATCAGCCATGACATTGGCTTTGCCTGGGGTGTAAGAAATTCCTAAGTCATAATCTTTTATCAACTCAATCCAGCGTCTTTGCCTGAGATTAAGATCTGGCTGGGTGAATATGTATTTGAGGCTTTGGTGGTCGGAATAGATCTCACAACAATTACCAAGGAGGTAATGTCGCCAAGTTGTCAGGGCATGAACTACGACAGCGAGTTCAAGATCATGGGTAGGATAGTTCTCTTCATGTGGACGCAACTGGCGTGAAGCATAAGCTACCACATGTCGATCTTGCAGAAGTATGCATCCTAACCCTTTCCGTGAGGCATCACAATAGTTCTCGAAATCCTTTTTGGTGTCTGGAGGCGCAAGTACGGGTGCAGAAGTCAATCTTCTTTTTAGCTCTTGAAAGCTTTCCTCGCACTTGGGAGTCCATTCGAATTTCTTCTCTTTCTTGAGGAGTTCAGTTAGAGGCTTTGCAACTTTAGAAAAGTTCTCGACGAAGCGGCGGAAATAGCTTGCTAAGCCAAGAAAACTCTTAACTTGCTTAACCGATTCAGGTGGAGTCCAGTCAAGGACGGCCTGAACTCTCTCGGGATTGACAGCAATGCCTTTTGCAGAAATCACGTGGCCTAAATAGGTCACTTCTGGTAGCCAGAATTCACACTTTGAGAATTTGGCATAAAGGCGGTGCTCTCTAAGTTTCATCAATACTAGCCTAAGATGTTCTGCGTGATCTTCTTCGTTCTTCGAGTAGATGAGAATGTCATCAAGATAAACTACAACAAACTTATCTAGGTACTCCATGAAGATCAAATTCATCAAGCGCGAGAATGTGGCGGGGGCATTGGTTAAACCGAAGGACATGACGGTGTACTCATAAAGACCATAACGAGTAGTAAAAGCCGTTTTGGGAATGTCCTCGTTTCTGATTTTGATTTGATGATAGCCTTATCTCAAATCCATCTTAGAGAAGACAGAGGATCCAGCAAGTTGATCATAAAGATCATTGATCCTGGGTAGTGGGTACTTGTTCTTTATCGTCGCTAGATTTAGCGGGCGATAGTCTACGCACATCCTTTTTGTTCCATCTTTCTTTGTTACGAAAAGAACGGGGCAACCCCATGGCGATGAGCTAGGGCGGATGAAGCCTTTTGCCAACGAAGCTTCAAGCTGGATTTTGAGCTCAGCTAACTCACGTGGGGCCATTCTATATGGGCGTCTGGATATTGGGGAGGTTCCTGGGATAAGATCTACCACAAACTCTACAGATCTGTCAGGTGGTATTCCTGGCAGCTCTTCTGGAAAGACATCCGGGAAGTCACAAACCACCGGAATATCTTCAAGGTCAGGAAGAGGAAGCACATTCAAAGAATGCACCTGGGTTTTAGAGCTTGGTGAGGTGTACTTGATTGTATGGCCTGATGGATGGGTTAGTTTCACTGACTTGGCTTTACAATCAAGGACAGCATTCTGTCTTGATAACCAATCCATACCTAAGATCACATCAATGTCTGAAGACTTGAGGACTATAAGTGAGGCAAGGAATACTAAACCCTCAATTGCAATTTCATTCTCATGACTCACCATGGTGGTGTGCCATCTGGATCCAGGGGCTTGCACAACTAAGGGGGTGGATAACATCGAAAAGGAGATGTCATGTGACAGTGCAAAGTCCTGGGATATGAATGAGTGGGAGGCTCCTGGGTCAAACAGAACCGAAGCTGGGGTGGAATTGACAGGAAGGGTTCCAAGTACAACATCGGTTGACTTGTGGGAATCTAGAATGGATACATGATTCACATAACCATGTTCATAAACAGGAGGCTTGACATTGGAAGTCTTGGGTGGTGGCTTACCACGACGAAAGGCTTGCTTTGGATTAGGTGTGGTGGCTACATGATTTTGGGGACACTCTCGAACATTGTGGCCTGATTGTCCACATTGGAAACAAACACCACGTGGAATGAAAGGAACTTGAGCACTTGATTGTCCAACAAAATTCCAAGGAGGAAGTTTGGGTTGAGGTGGACGATATATGGTGGTTGGTGGTCTAGAAGCACTTACAGCATGACTGACGTCACTGAAGGGAATCCATACACATCTTTTTCGAGAAACTGGGCCAGAAGATTGGGCAAACTCACGATCATGCTTGCGAGACTCTTCATACAACTCATTTCCATACTCGGCCTTGAAGGATTTGTCGACCAAGTCCCTGAAGTTGATGAACTCGTGAAGATTCAGGTCATGACGAAGGACGGGGCTAAGTCCCTTGCGGAACCTTGCTTGTTTCTTGGCGTCGGTGGATACTTCTTCTTGGGAATAACGTGCTAGACGAGTGAACTCAGTCCTATACTCATGAACAGTCATCTTTCCTTGGGTCAGATTGCAAAATTCTTCTCTCTTGCGCTCCATCAGCTGATTCGGAATATGGTAACCTCGGAAGTCATCACAGAACTCTTGCCAAGTCACCACGTGACCAACTGATTGCATTGCCACGAAGTTCTCCCACCACTGAAGAGCAGCACCTTCCAGAAAGTATGCCGCGAATAGCACACGATCACCGGAAGCAACATGGGCTGTCTCAAGCTTACGCTCGAGGGAACGAAGCCAATCATCGGCATCAAGGGTCTCAGAAGAACATCGGAAAACTGGCGGGTTGAGGAGAATGAAGTCCTGGATGGTAACAACACTATGACGCTGACGAGAAGTGTTCTGCTCAATGCGCTCGAGAAGACGTGTCTGATCACGACGATTTATTTCAGCCTCCAACATGATTTCTGCCTTTGAGGTTGGTGGTGGAGGTTCTTCACCGTCTATGTTACCGGAATTGGGGTCAACACCTTGATTTGTACCTAACATTCTGTGTGATAAGAATCAACAATCAGAATAGGATTTAGGACACAATTCTATGCTAAGATAGAAGACTATAATGCAACCGCATGAAAGCCACAAACGGACAGCATAACGGCTGTACCGGGATGGAAATTGAGACAACCTACAGAATAACGGACATCACTTCCACAGAAACATTATGGAATGATGGCTCAGAAAGACCACAACACTCCTACAGCTACAAAGAAGCAATCAACAAGATGTCCTAGTAAAGACATAGATGAGCCTAGTCCTATATTCCCGTAGAATAAGATGAGGATGACTCAGAACTCATATCGATGAGGGTAAGGAGAAAAAAGAAGCCTTACGTTGTTCCCTTATACCCAAAGTAGCTATATAACTATAGAATGCTAGACTCGACATCGGCCAATGGTTTGATAATCCTACAGGCAGTCCTGCTCTGATACCAAGTCTGTCGGGACCCGAGGTTAGCGTATGTAATTCCGGTCACAATGCAATCACATGGAGAGCCGAGAGTCGTACCCACTTGTCTAAGAAGACAAGGCCAAGCACAGATCACTCTCGGTAAGCATCGAACGTGAGGGGCATCCCATCCAAGCCGGATGATCAACTGAGATGGGTCCTCATCGTCCGCTCACAAGTCTAAATGTTTATGGGTGGTGAATCCCATACTCATAGACAAGTCGCCTCAACCATGTTATCGATTGAATCATAACCCTTACATAGAATTACTCCAGCCCGATCACTTAGTCGGGATCTCGGGCGGGCTCGATCATACAACAAAGTGTGCCACGTGACAGAGTCACGAGCAATCGCATCGCGATGCCCCAAGCTGCGCACATCTAAGGGCCACTTGGTGTATAAAAGACCGCCGGCAAGAACACAACTAAGCTATCGAACCCCACACTAAGACATGCATGTTATAATCATACACGCAGCATACATGTCCAGTGTAAACAGCAGGTAATCACAACATGAACTCTACAAACTCATAGTCTTTATAACTTCTGCTAAACAGAGCAGACATAGTAGTTGTATTACAAGCAGAGATCACATGTCTGTGATCCAACATTACATCAAACATCAACGGAAGCAAAATATGTCTTAGTAAAGACAAGGTTAACAAATGGCTTAAGAAGCCTGAAGGAAAATACAACGACCCTCCAAAGGACATAGGCTGCTGCCTGGAACTATACGACTTGGTCCACGTCGAGCTCGAGGTAGAGGCCACCATCAGGGTCAGTGGTCTCGTCTCTAAAACATAGAATAAGCAAACGTGAGTACAAAGTCGTACTCAGCAAGACTTACATAGGAACTATACTACTCATGCACATGTATCAAGGCAAAGGGAGGTGGGGTTTCACTTGCAGAAGTGCCAGCTTTGACTTGGCTAGTCCTGAACTACGAGTACCAGAGAGAGGTAAGAACGTACACGAGTCCAAGTAACAGTCTCCAACCAATACACCACTATGGATACTTCCTCGACTTCCCCATGAGGAAGCACGCCATAGCACTCACACTTATCTTGGCAAGTTTTATAAGTATCCGGTTCAAGTTATCTATGATCAAGTAAAGGTCTCCAAGTAGTCCATAACCGCGGACACGGCTATTCGAATAGTTCATTAACCCTACAGGGGTGTACTGCTACACACACGCCTCATCAGTTACCACCTGGGGATGGACCCTTCAAGTGAGTACCGGCGAGGATGCTGCCACGACACTTCACTCACGGCACCATCTCTAGTCCTAGGGAGTCGCCTATTTGAGTTGGGACCACGATCGGAATCCGGCCGATTTTTTCGATGCGGACTCAAACGTTGTGTGACCGCCATCAAGCTCAACTCGATCATGATCACTTGATTCAACGTGCCCACAACCTACGCCAACCACTTACCTTGGTTACACCTGCTTGAGATCGTTAAAGGGCGAACTACTTACGACTCCTGGACTGGTCCGGGGTGAGGTACTAGGCCGAGAGGGGTCAGTGAGCCCAATGTGTGGTCGTACTCTTAGTCTTGGATAACAACACAAGAACTCGGGCCTAAGGCAATGTTCAACGAGACAACCCACTGTGTACTCCTACACAGCCTCTCATCGTTCACCTTTGTTTAGGGTAGATTCACCAACCCGTTACCACCAACATTCACATGATCACTACCATTCCGACTCACAGATCAAAGTAGCCTCAGGTAACAACTCTAAGCATGCAATAAGCTGTAACAGTTGCAGGGGCCACAAGATAACAACCAACTCCTACATCTGCTAGGATTGTGGTTTGCTTACTATTGTGACAAAATGATAGGTCATGCAAAGGAGTGGGTTCAACTAGCGGTAGAACGTATCATGGTGACATCCTAAACATGCATTTGCGAGAATGAGAGGGAACTGATATTTTATCGACATGATCAAAGAGGGGGTCCTTGCCTTGCTGACGATCACGATGCAACACTCTTCTGACGTGAGGTTGAACTCGTCTCCGAGATCAACTCTACCGAGAAGAAGCAATCACCGAAGCACTGGAAGTAAAGCACAATCAAGATAATACAATGCACAATCAATATGTAATACCAAGTATGGCAATGTGCTGATGTGACTTAAGTTTAATTTGCAACATGTTAATTGAAGTTGATTTGAAAAGTAAATTCAAATTCAAACTCCAAATGTTATTCAATTTAGTTCAACTTGCATTTTCTAATGTTGGTACTTGGTAAACCAAGTGATCATATGTGTGAAATGCTTCTGAAGTACAAGTGAAGTGTGGTGCATTTCAATGGTTGAAGTTGGAATAGCTTTTGAATTGAATTTGAAATAATTCCAATTAAATCAAATAGCAAAAGCTACTGACCCCTTTTTAAGATCAACTACAACATAGCTGAAAGTTGGAAATTTGGGTAGAGGATTTTCTCCTGATCATTTTTCATATATTACACTTTGAATTTGGAGTTATAGTTTAAAAGATATTCAATTTCAAAGTTTTGCTTATTTTCTGGAATTTACTGAATTTCTTTAATTATTTTAAAAGGTTTTTCTGTTTATTGCGTCATTTAGACGTCAGCATGACGCAAGGGGGGGGGGCTGACCAGTGGGTCGTGGCTGTCAATGAGAGAGGGGTTAAAACCCGGTTTATAATAAACCGAGTGGTTTAATTAGCCTCTAGGGCCCGCATGTCAGTGAGAGAGAGATTAGCGGGGGGGGGGGGGGGGCTTAGGCCTAACAGGCCGGCTGCTAGACGCCGGTGGCTTGGGCCACGGCGGCGCTCGCCGGAGTGGCGATTCCGGCCACGGGGAAGGTAGGTGGAGGCACGGGCGCGTGCCTCTCGCTCGTGCGCCTCACGTGGAGCACGCCTGTGACCTCGAGGAGGCCCCTGGCCATGGCTACGACGAAGGGCGCGGCGGCCGGGCTCTGGTGTGGAGGTAAACGACGTCGAGGGGTCGGGGAGAGCAACGGATAGGGGGATTCGAAGCGCGGAGCTCACCGGAGTGTGAAAGCGTCGATGGGGAGGTCGGGGATGAGCTGGCCGTGGAGAATTTGGCGAAGGTGCCATCGGCGGCCGGTGGCGAGATGGTGAGGAAGGCGTCATCCACGGGGCCTCCGGGCTCGATTGGATGCGCTTGAAGACGAAGTCCACGGCGGAGAACCTCCTGGAGATGGTTGCATGGCGATTTGAGGCCGTTGGCCGCGACGATGCACTGAGGTGCTCTCCGGCGAGCTCTCGGGGCGGCTTGGAAATGGCGCCAGAGGAGAGGAGAGAGGTCGCGAGGGGAGGGGAAAGTGGCCTGGGGCCTTCCGGACGCCTCCAGGCGAGAGAGAAAGAGGAGGGGGGGGTCTGCGCTGGCCAGAGGAGGAGGTGGCGTCCATGCCCGCAGTGCACGACTCCTCCAGCGCTCCTTCTGGCAAGGAGGAAGAAGACAATGGGGCTGGAGTGGGCTGGGCCTTCGCCTGTGCGAAAGGTAAGGTCTCCTCTGTTCTTTTCTTTTTAGTTCTTTCTGTTATTTGTTTTGCCCTTTAAATTGAATAGCTAGGGCATTTGTAAAAACTCCCAACTATTTTTATAAAACCTAGGTGACTCTATAGAAGTCAACCCCAAGTTTTGGGAATTTTTGAAATTATAATTATTTGGATCTCAAATCAAATAGGCAAATGATTTAATTTCCAAGCCACTATTTGGATTATTGAAAAATCTATGAGCATGGGATTAATCCCAAATCACTTTTAAAATGATCCCACTCATTTTTAGGATTTTTCAACATATCCAAAAGAATTTTGGAATTTTTTTTATTTCTGGCCTTTTTATTTAATTCAATTAGGGCTTTTCTTTTCCCCATTTCCTTTTCTTTTGCAATTTTTTTCAAGATGCAAAAAAAATGCAACTTAGCTAAAGCACAAACCTAAAGTAGGGTTCTGACAGTACTTCCCTATAAAAGCATCTTTGCATTTACTCCAAGAATCGATACTGTTCTTGGGCAAAGATTGTAGCCACTCCTTGGCTCTTCCTCTCAGAGAGAAAGGAAAAAGATTCAGCTTGACGATGTCTCCATCCACTTCCTTGTACTTCTGCATGTCGCAGAGATCGACAAAGTTGTTTAGGTGCAAGGAAGCATCTTCTCCTGCTCCTGAGAATTGATCTTTCATGACAAGGTTAAACAGAGCAGGTTTAATCTCATAAGAAGGTGCTGAAGTGGCAGGTGGAGCAATAGGAGTGCAGATAAAGTCACTGTTGTTGTGACTAGTGAAGTCACACAACTTAGTGTTTTCATTGGAACCCATAGTAGCAGCAGGTATTTTTGGTATTTTTGATTAAGGACACAAAAGTAAAAACTAAAAGGTAAACTAACAAGACTAAAAAGCAAAGGTAAAAGATAGTGTGCAACTCCCCTATCTTGTAGACTTGAGTCCCCGACAACGGCGCCAGAAATTTGCTTGATGGCTTCTCGCCCCTCGTTGGTTACCCCAAGTGGAAGGTTTGAGATGCAGTGCAGCAGCAAGTTTCCCTCGGTGAAGATACCAAGGTTATCGAACCAGTAGGACTCAGGAGATACAAGTAGGTGGCAACGTCGCCAGAAATTGCTTCCTGACTAGGGTGTTGTCGTGGACCTGCACACAGCAACAAATAAATTTGCTCCCAACGAGTACAGAGGAGTTGTCAATTCCTCCGGCCTTGTCGTTTACAAAGGATCAACGCAAGAGATAAAAGGTGCAAAGGAAAGTAAAAGCTGAAAGTAAATTGAGGGTGTGAACAATAGTGTGAAGATGGACCAGGGTCCCGTGATTTTCACTAGTGATGTCTCTTTCCCAAAGACGATAAAAGTGCTAGCGAGGTAAACAAATCACAGTTGGGCAATTGACAGGATTATGAAGGCACCGCAATGCTAACTATGCTGCAAAGGAAGGAAGGGCTCAACAGCAATGGGAAGTACGCCAAGGTAAGTAGACCGAAATCCATCTGCATCTACTACGAATCATCCACCTTGAGATATCTATCCAGAACATCTCGCTGGTATTAAGTTGCGAATCCCACCCAAAGTGTAACCTCAAAGCAACAGACAACTGCATTAAAAGAACTTTGCGTAAATTAAACAATCCTTGCACCCGCAGGTACAAGCACCGTTGTTTTATCCCTAGTGGCAACATCACATCCCCTAGTCTCATGTTTCTGTCACTCAAGCTAGACATCAAGGGACTGAACCCACAATCGAGCATAACACTCTCTCTTGGAGTTGCAAATAAAATACTTGGCCAAAGAAAATACCGCAACGGAGAACATGCAAGAATTTACTCAAGAATAAAATACAAAAGAGAAGAACCAAATATATTACTCATCACAATCTGAACATAGTCTCATAATCCATCAGATCCCAAAAAACTCAGCATAGCAACAACAGAATTACATAGATGCCTCGATCATGTGAGGCAGCTCACGAGGACTCGAAAGTGGAAGCACAAAAAGGGGGAGAGATGGATAACATAGCTACTGGTCACGGACCCATGGTCCAAGGGAAAATACTCACGGTACATACGGGAGGCGTCCATGGCTATGGAGGGTCTCTCGGAGGGGGTAGCTTCTCCTGGCAGGGTGCCGGAGCTGCTTCTCTAGGCAGCCCCGATCTTGAAACGGCGGCGGCGGCGGAACAGAGGCGAGATCGCGAAAGAGGAGTCGTATTAGGGGTTTCCACCCCGAGGGGTAAATATAGGCGAAGGGGGCGTCGAGGGGACCCACGAGGCAGTCAGGAGGGTCCCTGGCGCGGCCCAGGGTGGGGCCGCGCCACCTGCCCTCCTGGCTTCCTGGTGGTGGCTCCCCTTCCCTCTCTTGGTGATTCCGGAAGCTTCTGTTGCGCTGATTTTTTATATATTTTTCCCGGAATTTTCGGAGCACTTTTAATGGCCGGAAAACCTGAAATACAAAAACAGCAGAAAACAGAAACTGACAACTGGGTGCACTGAGTTAATAGGTTAGTCCAAATAGGTTCAAAAGTGTATCAAAGTTCAAGCAAAACATGGCAAAGTCACACAAAACATGCATGGAGCAAGCAGAAATTATAGATACGTTTGGGACGTATCAGAGATTACCTCCCGAAAGGGGAGAACATCGCCATCGTCATCACCATCGTCACGGGCATCATCGAGATCATCATCAACATCATCCCCAACATCAGCACCATCTCCACCACCATCCAATCTCACCTCACAAGTTTATCTTGTGTTGTAATCCGTACTATCTATCCTCTCTACTCTATCGGTGTTGATTACTATTTTGTGGTGAATGCTATTGAGTTTTGTTGGAGAAATATCATTATGTCCAGATTTTTTATCATATATTTATCAATTCTGATCATGATCTCTTTTATGTCTTGTGAGTAGTTACTTTAGTTCTTGAGGACATGGGAGAAGTCTAGTTGCTAGTAGTCATATGATGTTGAAGTAATTTGTGTTGTTTGATATTTAAGTTGTGTTGTTATTTTCCTAGTGGTGTTGTGTGAGTCGAACACTCAACACTTCGCCTTCTTAAGGACCTAGGGGAATACATTGTGTATTAAGAATGCTTACGGTGGGTTGCCAGAGTGACAGAAACCTGAACCCCAGTTTGCACACTTTTGCACAAGGGATTAATGGATCCTTGATCTTATTGTTGTGGTTAGGCTTTGCCTTAATTTCCATCTTGTATTTGCGGATGCTTGCAAGATGTTTAATCATAAGAGTGCACTTATCTTAGTCTAGAAGGTGTACTAGCATAGATCCACCCACTCAACACTTATCAGCACAACACTTGTTATCGATACGGAGTTGGGCCACTCCATGTGTCCTCAAGAACGCTTTAGTCTTTATAAGTTCAGTTGCGAGGCTTATCCTTTTCTCAAAAGGATTGGGCCACTTGCTGCTCCTCAGCGCTATTTACTTCTTCTTGATTTTATCTTGTAGTTGCTTATACCGAAAACCCCTAAAAAGTTATCTTTCAGTGCTTGCAGTTATTCCTTTTCCAAAATCACCTATCAATACCTTTCGCTCCTCGTTGGGTTCGACACTCTTACTTATCGAAAACGCTACAATAGATCCCTTTACGTTGAGGGTCATCAAGTAACGTTTTCTGGCGCCGTTGCCGGGGAGCATAGCGCTATTGGTAAGTGAAGCGGGTAAGGAAATTTTTATCTTGTTGTTTTTATTTTGCTGTTGCTGCTCTTTGTTCGTATGGACAACCTAGCTATTGGATCATTGCTTATGGGGAAGCACCCCACATCTGTGGTGGTTGTTCCTCCCCCTACCGAAATTGTGCCTTATAAAATACCAGTGGTATTATCGATTGTGTTTTGGCTAATCGTTATGCAGGAGACAGACATCCCAGTGAACACTTGCTATATTTGTCACAACTTTGTTCGCTATTTAAGCTTGCAGGTGTATCAATGGAGTTTTTCATGAAGAAATTGTTCTCCGTATCGCTTATAGATAAAGCTTCAGATTGGTATAAGCTTCTCGATAACTCTCATTTGCTTGAATGGCCAGAGCTTATGTCCCTCTTTTATACCAAGTTTTATCCTCTTCATGAAATTCATCGAGACATGAATTATATCTATAACTTTTGGTCTCGTGACGGAGAAAGCATCGCTCAAGCTTGGGGGAGATTGAAATCTCTAATGCTCAAATATCCTATTCATGAGCTCCCCAAGAAAACTATACTTACAAATTTTTATGCTAGACTTTCTCGTCAGGATAAGGAGATGTTGGATGCCTCCTCTAGTGGGGTATTTCAGACAAAAAGCGTTGAAGAAAGATGGGATCTTCTTGAAATGATCCAGAAGAATACCGAAGATTGGGAAATAGATAAAGGTATTGAACCTGCTATAAATTATGAGCATGATTATATAGAGAGCTATGTGAAAGCTGCTTACTTTAATACCTTTTGCTCTAAGATTGGTCTTGATCCCCATCTAATGATTGATTTTTGTAAGGACTTTGCCTGTCATATTGACTCTTCTAAGAAGAAGAAGAATCAGCATCATAAACCTTTCAAAGAATCACCTATTGATATTCATGTTGCTGACCCCATTGTGCCTGCAGTTATATATGAAAAGCCCCCTTTTCCCGTAAGAATAAGGGAGCATTCTTTCGTGACAGACATAATGAATAAGAGTGAGAGAAGAATTGATGATCCTGAGGACCAGATCAAGGTCGATCCTCGAGTTGCATTGGTTAAGGATCTTATTACTAATGATGCTTTAGATTCCAATATAAATTTTTGTGTTGTTTCCACTAACCTTGTCACAACCAAGAATAAGGGCCCAATTTCAGGTACTCCTGTAGTATCTGTTAAAATAGGAGATCACAATTATTATGGGCTATGTTATTTGGGATCGAGTGCTAGTGCTATCCCGTATTCACTATATCAAGAGATCATGGGTGAAATTTCACCTTGTGAACTTGAAGAAGTTGATGTTACTATTCATCTTGCAAATAGAGCAACTATCTCTCCTATCGGAATTGTGAGAGATGTTGAAGTCTTATGCAGAAAGGTAAAATATCCTACCGACTTTCTAGTACTTGGTTCAGTAAGGGATAATTTTTGTCCTATTATTTTCGATAGACCTTTTCTCAGAACTTGTGGAGCTATAATAGATTGCAATAAAGGTAAAGTTTCTGTTGAATTCAATGGTGAGCCATATGAATTTAATTTTTCTAAGTTCTCTAATCAGCCTCGTGGTATTGATTTGCCCAGTAATGATATGATTATTGAAGATATTGCTTCCATTGCTATTCCTCCTAATGATCCTTTGCAGCAATATGGGGAGGACCACGAGAATGATTTGTATATGCAGGAGAGGAATGAGCTGGACGAAATATTCTTAAGACAACCCGCTATCCTAAAGCACAACCTTCCAGTTGAGCCTTTGGGAATTTTATCGCAACCAAAAGAAGATCCAGTGTTTGATCTTAAACCTCTTCCCGATTCGCTCAAATATGCTTATTTAGATGAAAAGAAAGTATACCCTATTATTATCAATTCTAACCTTTCAAGGTATGAAGACGAGCGACTATTGGAAGTACTTCGCAAACATCGAGGTGCAATTGGCTATACCCTTGATGACCTTAAGGGGATTAGTCCGTCTATTTGTCAACATACCATCAACCTTGAGCCTGACGCTAAACAAGTTGTTGATCATCAATGACGGCTTAATCCAAAGATGATGGATGTTGTAAGAACAGAGATTCTCAAGCTTCTAGCCGCAGGCATCATCTACCCTATAGCTGATAGCAAGTGGGTAAGCCCGGTTCATTGTGTTCAAAATAAAGGAGGGACAACTGTGGTTCCTAATGATAAGAATGAACTAATACCTCAGAGAATTATTATTGGATATAGAATGTGTATTGATTACAGGAAGCTGAACAAGGAAACTAGGAAGGACCACTACCCGTTGCCGTTCATCAACCAAATGCTTGAGAGGTTATCCAAAAATACTCACTTTTGTTATCTTGATGGTTATTCTGGCTTATCTCAAATTCATGTTAACACTGCTGATCAAGAGAAGACCACTTTTACTTGTCCCTATGGTACTTATGCTTACAGGCGTATGCCTTTTGGTTTATGTAATGCCGTTGCTACTTTTCAAAGGTGTATGTCTGCTATCTTTCATGGTTTTCGTGAAGAAATCGTGGAGGTATTCATCGACGATTTCTCCGTCTATGGAACCTCTTTTGACCATTGTCTCCACAACCTTAATAAAGCTTTGCAGAGATGTGAGGAGACAAATCTGGTGCTTAACTGGGAGAAGTGCCACTTTATGGTCAACGAGGGAATTGTTCTTGGCCACAAGATTTCCGAGAGAGGAATTGAGGTGGATAGAGCCAAGATCGAAGCAATTGAAAGGATGCCCTATCCAAGGGACATCAAAGGTATTCGTAGTTTTCTCGGTCATGCTGGTTTCTATAGAAGATTTATTAAAGACTTTTCTAAGACTTCGAGACCCCTCACTAATCTTCTCCAGAAGGACGTTCCTTTTGTTTTTGATGAAGATTGTAAGGAAGCCTTCGAAGTTCTTAATAAAGCTTTAATAACTGCTCCTATAGTACAACTACCTGATTGGAATTTACCTTTTGAAATTATGTGTGATGCTAGTGATTTTGTTGTTGGAGCTGTTTTAGGGCAAAGGGTTGATAAGAAATTGAATGTTATATATTATGCCAGAAAAACCCTTGATAGTGCTCAAAAGAATTATGATACTACTGAGAAGGAATTCTTAGCAGTAGTGTTTTCTTGTGATAAGTTTAGGCAGTATATTGTTGATTCTAAGATTATTGTTCATATTGACTATGCTGCCATTAAGTATCTTATGGAGAAGAAGGATGCCAAACCAAGACTCATCCGATGGGTACTCCTTCTTCAAGAATTTGATTTGCAGATTGTCTATAGGAAAGGAGCATACAATCCGGTGGCGGATAATCTTTCAAGGATGGAAGATATACCGCATGATCCCATTCCAGTCAACGACAGTTTTCCAGGCGAGAATCTAGCTATTGTAAAAGTACAATCTCTATCCGATCCTTGGTTTGCAGATTATGCTAACTTTATTGTTGCAAAGTTTTTGCCTCCAGGCCTAACATTTCAGCAAAGGAAGAAGTTCTTTCATGATTTGAGGCATTACTTTTGGGATGACCCATATCTTTTCAAAGAGGGTCCAGATGGGATCGTGAGAAGATGCATAACGGAACACGAGCAGAAGGACATTCTCAAACAATGTCACAACAATCCATATGGAGGACATCATGCCAGTGAGAGGACCGCACATAAGGTTCTTCAATCAGGTTTTTATTGGCCTACTCTCTTTAAAGATGCTAGAAGTTATGTTCTATCCTGTGATAAGTGTCAGAGAGTTGGTAATATTAGTAGAAGGAATGAGATGCATATGAATTACTCTCTAGTGATTGAGCCTTTTGATTGTTGGGGTTTTGATTTTATGGGTCCTTTTCCGTCCTCACACAAGTACACTCACATTTTAGTTGTTGTTGATTATGTAACGAAGTGGGTAGAAGCAATCCCCACTGAAAGTGCTGATCACAAGACATCTTTGAAAATGATCAAGGATGTAATTTTTCCTAGGTTTGGAGTACCCAGGTACCTCATGACTGATGGGGGTTCGCACTTTACACATGGAGCTTTTAGGAAAGCTTTAGCCAAGTACGATGTCAATCATAGAATTGCTTCACCGTACCACCCCCAAACTAGTGGGAAAGTTGAGCTCACTGATGGCTTCTCGCCCTTCGTTGGTTACCCCAAGTGGAAGGTGGAGATGTAGTGCAGAAGCAAGTTTCCCTCGGTGAAGATACCAAGGTTTGTCTCCAGTAGGACTCCAGAGATGATAAGTAGGTGTCAGCGGCGCGACTGACGTGGACCTGCACACAGACACAGATAACTTTGTTCCCAACGAAGTTCAGAGAGGTTGTCAATCTCTCCAGTCTTGTTGTTTACAAAAGGTAAAACAGAAGGGATAATGAAAGCAAGTAAAAGCAATAAAGTAAAGATAGCGTGGAAACAGTAATAAGGATATGGACCGGGATACGTGATGTTTGCTAGTGATGTCTCTCTCCCAAAAGACGATAAAACTGCTATGCGAGGTAAACAAAATACAGAAGGGCAATTGACAAGATTATGAACGCACCGCAATGCTAACTATGCTACAAAAGAAAGGAAGAGGTTCAAAAGCACAGGCAGTACACCAAAATAAGTAGACCGAAATCCAACTGCATCTACAACTAATCATCCACCTTGAGATATCTATCCAGAACATCTCGCTGGTATTAAGTTGCGAGCCCCACCCAAATTGTAAACCCAAAGCAACAGACAACTGCATTAAAAAGCACTTTGCGTAAAGTGTCGGGACCCGGAGTTAGCGTATGTAATTCCAGTCACGATACAATCACATGGAGAGCCGAGAGACGTACCCACTTGTCTAAGCAGACAAGGCCAAGCACAGAACGCTCTCGGAAAGCATCAAACGTGAGGGGCATCCCATCCAGGCCGGATGATCAACTGAGATGGGTCCTCAACGTCCGCTCACAAGTCTAAATGCTTATGGGTGGTGAATCCCATACTCATAGACAAGTCGCCTCAACCATGTTATCGATTGGATCCTAACTCTTACATAGACTTACTCCAGCCCGATCACTTAGTCGGGGTCTAGGGCGGGCTCGATCATACAACAAAGTGTGCACGTGGCAGAGCCACGAGCAATCGCATCGCGATGCCCTAAGCTGCGCACATCTAAGGGCCACTTGGTGTATAAAAGACCGCCAGCCAGATCCCAACTAAGGTCTCGAAAACCCATACTAAGACATGCATGTTATAAACATACACGCAGCACACATGCCTAGTATGAACAGCAGGTATCATCACATAAATCTACAAAGTACTTCTTTATTTACTTACACATAGAGCATACAAAGATCACATGTATGTGATCAACATTACATCATACAACGGAAGAAAATTAGGTCTGAGTACAGACAAGTTTAACAAATGGCTTAGAGAAGCCTTGTAAACAAACATGCCCTTCCACGAGGGACCAGGCTGCTGTCTGGGACTATGCTAACTTAGTCAACGTCGAGCTTCAGGTCGGTGACTCCATCGGGGTCCGGTTTCTCATCTAAAACATAGAATAAGCAAACGTGAGTACAAAGTCGTACTCAGCAAGACTTACATCAGATCTATACTACTCATGCTCAAGTATCAAGGTAAAGGGAGGTGGAGTTTCAACATGCAGAAGTGCCAGCTTTGACTTGGCTAGTCCTGAACTACGATTACCAGACATGAGGTACGAAGTGTACACGAGTCCACTATCCAAGTCTCCAACCAATTACACCACTATGGTTCCTTCCTCGACTTCCCCACGAGAAAGCACGCCATAGCACTCACACTTATCTTGGTGTATTTTAGAAGTATCCAGTTCAAGTTGTCTAATAATCAGGTACAGGTTCCAAGTAGTCCTTAACCGCGGACGCGGCTATTCGAATAGTTTTGTTAACCTTGCAAGGGTGTAAGCTACACACACATGATCATCTATTACCGCCAGGTCTCGCTACTGTTCAAGAGGTGACAGCGAGGATGTTCACCACGACACTTCGCTCACAACCGGTCTATTCCAAGAGTCGACTATCTGAGTTTGCCTCCGCTCGAGAGCCCGGCCGGATCAACGAAACGGACTCAAACAATGTAAGTGACCGAGACGCCACCTCTGGCAGATGGTTTTCCTGCCTCACAGGTGCACCCACATATCTATATGATGCAACCATTTCCTTCATTCTTTTTCTATGCACATGTCAAATGGAAAGCCCGAACTAATGTGACTCCTGGACGTCGACACGGATCAAGGTACTAGGCCGAGAGGGGTCAGTGAGCCCAATGTGTGGTTGTACTCTTTGTCTTGGATTACCATACAAGAACTCGGTGCTTAAGGCGGTGTTCAACGAGACAACCCACTGTGTACTCCTACACAGCCTCTCATCGTTCACCTTGTATTAGGGTGGATTCACCAACACAGTTTCACTTTCATCAACACCATGTTCACTATCATCCCGACTCACATCAAAAGCAACCTCACTGTAACACTAAGCATGCAATAAGCTGTAACAGTTGCAGGGGCCACATGATATCAATCAACTCCTATGTCAGCTAGGATTGTGGTTTGCTTACTACTGTGACAAGATGATAGGTCATGCATCGGATATGGGTTCAACTATGCGGTAGAATCGATACAAGGTTATCTCCTAAACATGCATAAGCGAGACTAAGAGGGAATTGGGATTTTATAGACATGATCAATGGGGTTTTCTTGCCTTGCTGACGAGGTTCGTTACGATGTCTTCAACGAAGGGGGTGGCTTCGGGTTCCGGCTCCACTTCTATCAGCAACATGACAATCATAGGATCAACATAATGTACAATGCACAATCACATGAATAAGATTGTAATGGTGATGTTCATGGTACTGATGTGTTGAGCATTTCATTTAAAAGGAGTATATTGCATTTGAGTTGCAAATTCAAACTCCATTTGATTTATCGATGAATTTAAAATGCATTTGAATGCATGAAAGTTCATTTGAAAAGGTTGATCATGAAGTGATGTTGTATAGTTGGAACAAAGTCTCTGATGTGTGGATGAATCCATCTAAAATAAGTGTGCTGCAAAGTCATTTGCAAAATCACTCCAAATTTGAATTCAAAAAGGATCCATATGCATGTTTGCTACTGTTCACCCATTTTAAAATGGTCAAACATGAAAACAAATTGCATATTCTTGATCCTTGCATTTTTCTGATAATTTTTCATATATTATATGTTTAATTTGGAGTTAATTTGAATTTTCTATGTTTTTCAAAGTTTAAATGAATTTCTGGAATTTCTGGATTATTTTAAAACTCTGGAAATTGGTTTACTGCGTCATGCTGACATCAGCATGACGTGGGGGGGTCTAACTGGTGGGCCTCTCTGTCAGTGGGTCAGCTTAATTAGATTGTTTGTTTTAATTAACAGAGGGGGTTTAGGGCCAGGGGGCCCATCTGTCAGTGACGCCAGGGGGTGATTAAGGGGTGGGGTTAGGCTAACCTCTCCGGCTAGTCGCCGGTGGCCTCTACAGACGGTGGTGGCTCGCCGGAGTTGAGCTCCCGGCCACCTATTGGCACCGGAAGACCACAGGAGTGCACCTCGTGCACGTCCGCGTCAAGCCGTGCACACGGGGGGGGCAAGGGACGGCCGGAGAGCACGTCGGCGTCAACCCGTGCGGCTGTTGGGCTCGGTTCTGGTGGAAAAAGACGACGGGGGCACGGGGAGGTGTACGGAGAGGCTGGGAGGAAGGGGAGGCTCACCCCGAGTACGAAGCGGAGCTCGACGTGGCCGGGGAGAGGCTGGCGTGGAGGAATTCCTCGCCGGAATAAATGGCGGCCGGCGGTGAGGAATCGAGGACGGCGTCTTCTCTAGGGGCTCTGAGTCTCGATTGGATCCGCGGGAAGACGAAGACAGCGATGCTGGGGCTTCTAGACAAGTCAGGGCGGCTCCTCGTCGCCGTTGGCCACGCTGGTGCGGCGGCGTGCTCCGGCATGAGCTTCGGGCGTCGACGAGATTGGAGAAACAGAGAGGGGCAGAGCGTGCGCGAGGTAGGGGAAAGGAATGCGGGGTCGTCGGTCGTCCACGGCGGCGAGAAGAAAGGGCAGGGGGGTGCAAGCAGCTGCGTGGCTAGGAGGAGGTGGCCACGGCCACGGGCATGCCGGGCACGCAGCTGTCTGGCTGCCTGGAGAAGAAGACAAGGGCGTCGGGGATGGGCCTGGGCCGGCTTCTGGCCAGGCTGGGCCAGGTAAGCGGGTGGGGTGGGCTCCTTTTCCTTTTCATATTTTCTTCTGTTTTGTTTATCTGTTATTTTGTTTTGCCTAGAAATAAATAGCTAGGCAGTTTTATAAAATGCCCAAACATTTTTATAAATCCTAGGTGACCAGTAGCAAGTCACTTGTATAATTTGAGCGTTTTTGAAATTCAATCAATTTGAATTTCAATTCAAATAGGGTCAAATTTAATTTCCATAGCACATTTTGAATTTTAGAAAATTCCATGAGCTTGGGTTTGAACCCAAACCACTTTTAAAATGATCAGCATCATTTTAGGAATTTTCCAATTATTCAAATGATTTTTGGAAAAAGATTTTTATCTGGCCATTTGAATTAAATTCTTTAGGGCTTTTCTTTTCCCCATTTTTGAATTTTCTTTTGGATTTTTGCATGATGCAAAGGGCACAAGCAACCCTAGCACTTACCCTAGTTGGGGTTCTGACATAAAGTAAACAATCCTTGTAACCGCAGTTACAAGCACCGTTGTTTTCCCCCTTGTGGCAACAGCACATCCCCTAGACTCATGTTTCTGTCACTCAAGCGTGTCATCGGGGGGCATGAACCCACAATCGAGCACAACGTTCCCTCTTGGAGTCACTACCTACTACTTGGCCAAAGCAATAAACAGCAACGGAGAACATGCAAGAATTACTTAGGAACAAAAATATAAGAGATAAAAACCAAATATATTACTCTATCACAATCTAAACATAATCTCATAATCCATCAGATCCCATCAAACTCAGCATAGCAACAGCTGAAATATTACAAAGGTGCCTCGATCATGTAGGGCAGCTCACGAGGTCTAAACAATAAAGATCAAAGAGGGGAGGAGAACATCACATAGCTACTGATCACGGACCCATGGTCCAAGGAAAACTACTCACGAGACATCCGGGGAGCATCCATGGTGGAGAGGAGACTCCCGGAGGTCAATCCTCCCTCCGGCTGGGTGCCGGGAAGAGGTCTTCTGGTGCTCCCGATCTCGGAAGCGTGGCGGCGGCGGAACAGAGGCGATTTTGCGAAATAGGGTTCTATCTTCGGAGTTTCCCCGTGACGGAGAATAAATAGGCGAAGGGGGGCAGCCAGAGGTGGACCAAGGGCCCCAGGTGCCCCCCTGGTGCGGCCAGGGGTGGGGACGCGCCGGGTGGCCGCCTGGGCCCCCCTGGCTCCCCTCTGGCCCCTCCAGGGCTCTTCGCGAATCTTCCTTCACGCTGATTTTTTATCTGAATTTTCCCGAATTTTTCTGGCACTTTTTACATGGGGGAAAACTGAAATAGAAAAACTGCAGAAAACAGGAACTGGCACTGGGGTGCACTGAGTTAATAGGTTAGTCCAAATATGATCAAAAGTATATGAAAGTGTATCTAGATCATAGCAATATCACACAAAACATGCATGGAGCAAGCAGAAATTATAGATACGTTTTGGACGTATCAACATCCCCAAGCTTAATTACTGCTCGTCCTCGAGTAGGTAAATGATAACAGCATAATTTCTGTGGTGACATGCTAGCAACCATAAAAGAACTTTGAAAAGTAAAGCAATCAAGGTTAGAGATTCAATTGAAGTCATAACATGCAAGAGTCTATATTAGCATTGAAACAAGTAACAAAAGAACATTAGGTGCAAGAGCTCTCGCTGTCCGTGACTCGAATGTCTCCATATGGTGTTTGCGTGCAAGAAGGGGGATAGGGAATACGAGAAAAAGGTATTTTTGTGTTGAGAACTCAATCTACTAAAGTTTCACACTTGTTCCTCTTTGGAATCTTATCTTGACTCGTCCCCAGACCACTAGCCAGGTACAAGTCAATTTGATCCACTCCTTTTTCAATATTTTAAGCACTCATGCAATGGATGAGCGTAAGCACGAGAGTTGACACTTAGGGTGGCAAAGAGAGAAATATGGTGGAGGAGGAAGACAAAAAGGATGAGAGAGGCTCACATCAATGAGGACAATCATAGGCAAGAGATGCCAAATGATAGATATGATGTGAGGAGTAGGGATTGCCATGCAACGGATGCACATACGAGCTAAGAAGCTCTCCAAAGGAACTAGTGGGGGTGCATCTAACTTCCTCGCTCATGAAGACCTAGAGCTCGTTTGAGGAGGCTCATCCTTGGATATGCAAGCCAAGTTCTATAGTGTGAAGGTCCCCACATAGCTATATGCATGAAGATCATCTCTATGGAGTACAAGGATATAAAGGGAGTACTAGTGTGGATCTCTCAAAAGGATAGTAGTGTTGCCCCTTTCTCTCTTTTTATTTCTTTTTCTCGTTTTTCTATTTTTTTGTATTTTTTTGGTGGCCTCAATGGCTCTTTATATTTAACTCTCATTTGTCCTCTTTGGGATCTTTTGATGTGTCCACTTTGGGATCTTTTCCTCACTTAAGGGCAACACTCTAATTTACAAGAAGGTAAAGGAGATCTTTCACACTTTACAAGGTACTCAAAATCATAAAGAAGATGTAACTAACATGATGTATGCAAGGTATGTCGCTGCCAGTGTAGCAGGAACATGTATGACATGAAGATCAAGTCATGAAGAGGTGGAAGTTGCATGGCAATGTAACTCGGAAAGGCTATGGAAATGCCTTGACAGGTAGGTATGGTGGCTGTTTTGAGGAAAGATATAAGGAGGTTTTTGATGACAGAGCGTATCACGCCAAGGGTTTGGATGTACCGGCGAAGGTGGACACCAACTCTCGGAGTGAGAAGAAGGCAATGCACGGCACGGAAGAGGCTAGCAAAATATGGGAAGGTGGAAGTGTCAACTTTCAATACTTACATTAGTCCGAAGAACTCATGCACTTATTATCGGTAACTCTCAATCTAATAAGGAGGTTCACAAAGAGACAAGTACCCCGAGGAGGAGTGTATGGGGGTTTGGTTATCCTTGCGCATCCTCGACTCATGGTACGTGAGTGTTCTCTGATATTCGACTCCTCAGAAGAGTAGTGATCCATCTAGTAGCTAGAGTTCTCAACTAGTTTTGTAGGTTTTGAAAAATAAACACGGATTTCCCAAAATACGACACCTATAACTAATAGGCAAGAGCTCTTGACACCAAAAGTTCAAACATTACTCACATCAATACCTCAAAACTATTGCAAGTTACTACTAGAAGAAAATAGCAACCTCAATTTCCTACTTTCAAGACAAGACACAACTCAGTGCAACAACCAACTCTCTTTAACAAGATAAACATGAAAACTAAAAAGACTTCCAGCAACAAACTAAACAAAATCCAAGGTTCTTTCTAAAGACAAACGAAAACTAAAACTAAACATGGCAGTAGCTATGAAAAGATAAAGAACACACAACAGCAGAAAGATAGGCATGAAGAATCCTATGATGTGTTCTAAATTTTGAATGTGGAGCGTGTTTCTCTCCCACACAAAGTAAGAAGGGATCTAACTTGTTATGAACAGAAGCAAAGCTAAAGAAAACTAAAAACAAAACCTAAGAGCGAGACGCTCCAAGCATAGCACATAACGCATGAAGTGATAAAAATATAGTGAGACGAAGGACGAACTGATGATTGTTGATGGAGAAGGGGATGCACGGGGGCATCCCCAAGCTTAGACGCTTGAGTCTCCTTGAATATTTTTTTGGGATGCATGGGTGCATCCCCAAGCTTGAGCACTTGACACTCCTGGATCTTCTTTCATCATCTTCCATCGCACACTTGAAAACTCCCTTCATACATAACTCATCATAAGCTGATTAGAGAGGTTAGTACCCTTAATAAAATAATTTTTTCCCACTGGATATAAAGATATTCTTGAAGAGCTACTGTTTCTCAAGAGTGCCAAAAAGTTTTTGCAAAGAAAAAGCAAGCTTAAGGTTTGCAAAAGTTAGGAGAGACAAAACGTGGCAGAATCTGTGAAAAACAGAACAGCAGGTAGTAAAGAATTTTTTAGGGACACTTCTGCAACTCAAATCAAAAAACTCAGAACATACGGAAGTTTCGTAATTGTATAGAGCATGCTGTGTAAACATTTCAGCTCAAAAAGATGAACTGGGATTTTTCTGGAATTTTTCTGGTCATGAGGACAGAATCTGTTTTCTGGACAGCATGTCACAACTTTTACTTCCCTTGCCGTAAGAGGCTATAACTTGGCACAAAGCTGAAAAATAAAGATACAATGATGTTGCTACAGTAGTAACAAACATCAATCCCACTAAGAACAGAACAAAAGAAAAAAAACCTAAATTCGTTGCGAGCTGCGTCCCGATAGCGCTTTCTTTTACGCCTTTAAGCTAGGCATAAGGATTATAAAAGGTGCTCTCATAAGAATAAGAATTTGAAGCAAAAGAGAGCATCAAGAAGCAAATATGAAACACATTTAAGCCTAACCAACTTCCTATGCATAGGTATCTTGTAAGAAAATAAGTCAAAGAAGCACAAAGTGACATGCATAGAAAGGTGGAACAGGAACAATTTCAAAACTTTCAACATGAAGAGAGGTGTTTTTGCAACATGGAAATTTCTACAACCAAACTTTCCCATCTCAAAGTAATTTTCAGTAGCATCATGAACAACATCAAGAATATAACTATCACATAAATCATGTTGTTCATGACCTACAAGCACACGTGTATAGTTTTCAACACGGTTTTTAGGAACATAAGATAAATGCATCCCAACACATTGAGCCTCAATAAAAGCATAGTTCTCCGGAATATGAATTGGAGATTTCAAAAGGACAATAGGACAATCAAGTGTGGGTGCAATAGAAACAATTTCATGCTTAACATGAGGAACTATAGAAAGTTCATTTTTGTCAGCATCATCCATAGTGGCATCTTGGCCATCAACAAAGCAAGTATCAAAATTTTCAGAAAGGGATATTTCAAGTGAGTCCTCGGAATCATGGGATTCCTCCTCAAAGCAATCATTGGCCTCTTCTTGGGCAGCAAGCATTTTATTTTTAAAATCCTCAATATAAGAATTGGAAGTATAATTCTCGAAGCAATAAGCAAGAACTGCAAAGTTTTCAGACTCGAAAATAGTATCGTGATACTTTTCAATCAAAGAAGCAATCTCATAGGCACCTTTAAAAGCAACAAACTCTTAAATATTTTCAACATCAAAGTAATCATACACACCTTTAGCATAAGAAGATAAGATCTCATTTTCATTAAACTCACATTGGAAAGGGAGGTGTTTATGATCTATATTAGAACAGCAAGTGAAATCATAAATGTGGCACAAAAGTTTAGCATGGCAATAAGAAACATGTATTTTATCCCATAAGTGTTTCCCTTTCTGAGATAGGCGGTGCCGCGTATAATGAGCATGCTCATCAAATGATTTTCCCTCAACCAAGTCGGTCGGGTTTTTAGCGCGAGCACAAATTGATCGAAGACGATCCAAGTGAAACATGTCCATCCTACCATATTTGGGTGGTTCATCTCCCATGGTGAGGATAGCATAAATAGGCAAAGCAAGAAAAAGGCAAAAGGTAGCAACTATTTTTGTGGTTTTTCATAAAGGACACTGAGATAAAAACCGAAAGGTAAACTAACAAGACTAAAAAACAAAGGTAAAGGGTAGTGTGCAACTCCCCTATCTTAGCACTCGGAGTCCCCGACAACGGCGCCAGAAATTCGCTTGATGGCTTCTCGCCCTTCGTTGGTTACCCCAATTGGAAGGTGGAGATGTAGCGCAGCAGCAAGTTTCCCTCGGTGAAGATACCAAGGTTTGTCTCCAGTAGGACTCCAGAGATGGTAAGTAGGTGTCAGTGGCGCGACTGACGTGGACCTGCACACAGAAACAGATAACTTTGTTCCCAACGAAGTTCAGAGAGGTTGTCAATCTCTCCGGTCTTGTTGTTTACAAAGGGTAAAACACAAGGGATAATGAAAGCAAGTAAAAGCAATAAAGTAAAGATAGCGTGGAAACAGTAATAAGGATATGGACTGGGATACGTGATGTTCGCTAGTGATGTCTCTCTCCCAAAAGACGATAAAACTGCTATGCGAGGTAAACAAATTATAGAAGGGCAATTGACAGGATTATGAACGCACCGCAATGTTAACTATGCTACAAAAGAAAGGAAGAGGTTCAAAAGCACAGGCAGTACGCCAAAATAAGTAGACCGAAATCCAACTGCATCTACTACTAATCACCCACCTTGAGATATCTATACAGAACATCTCGCTGGTATTAAGTTGCGAGCCCCACCCAAAGTGTAAACCCAAAGCAACAGACAACTGCATTAAAAAGCACTTTGTGTAAATTAAACAATCCTTGTAACCTCGGTTACAAGCACCGTTGTTTTCCCCCTTGTGGCAACAGCACATCCCCTAGACTCATGTTTCTGTCACTCAAGCATGTCATCGGGGGCATGAACCCACAATCGAGCACAACGTTCCCTCTTGGAGTCACTACCTACTACTTTGACAAAGCAATAAACAGCAACGGAGAACATGCAAGAATTACTTAGGAACAAAAATATAAGAGATAAAAACCAAATATATTACTCTATCACAATCTGAACATAATCTCATAATCCATCAGATCCCATCAAACTCAGCATAGCAACAACAGAAATATTACAAAGTGCCTCGATCATGTAGGGCAGCTCACGAGGTCTAAACAATGAAGATCAAAGAGGGGAGGAGAACATCACATAGCTACTGATCACGGACCCATGGTCCAAGGAAAACTACTCACGAGACATCCGGGGAGCATCCATGGTGGAGAGGAGACTCCCGGAGGTCAGTCCTCCCTCTGGCAGGGTGCCGGGAAGAGGTCTTCTGGTGCTCCCAATCTCGAAAGCGCGACGGCGGCGGAACAGAGGCGAGTTTGCGAAATAGGGTTCTGTCTTCGGAGTTTCCCCGTGACGGAGAATAAATAGGCGAAGGGGGGCAGCCAGAGGTGGACCAGGGGCCCCAGGCGCCCCCCTGGCGCGGCCAGGGGTGGGGCCGCGCCGGGTGGCCGCCTAGGGCCCCCCTGGCTCCCCTCTGGCCCCTCCAGGGCTCTTCGCGAAGCTTCCTTCACGCTGATTTTTTATCTGAATTTTCCCGAATTTTTCTGGCACTTTTTATATGGGGGAAAACTAAAATAGAAAAACAGCAGAAAACAGGAACTGGCACTGGGGTGCACTGAGTTAATAGGTTAGTCCAAATATGATCAAAAGTATATGAAAGTGTATCTAGATCATAGCAATATCACACAAAACATGCATGGAGCAAGCAGAAATTATAGATACGTTTTGGACGTATCACTCACCAATAGAGAGATCAAGTTGATCTTACAGAAGACAGTCAATAGAAATAGAAAAGATTGGTCAAATAAGTTAGGAGATGCTTTGTGGGCGTATAGAACTGCTTACAAAAACCCCATGGGCATGTCTCGCTATAAGATGGTCTATGGCAAGGTTTGCCATTTGCCATTAGAATTAGAGCACAAAGTTTTCTGGGCAATTAGAGAGCTTAATGCTGACCCCAATTTGGCTGGTGAAAAGCGTCTCATGAACTTGACTTCTCTAGATGAGTGGAGAAGTGAAGCTTATGAGAGCGCTAAAATGTTCAAGGAAAAGGTAAAGAAGTGGCACGATAGGAGGATTCTGAAACGTGAATTTAATGTTGGTGATAAAGTTTTGTTGTTTAGATCCCGTTACAGGTTTTCCACAGGTAAACTACTTTCCAGGTGGGAAGGGACATTTCATATTGAGGAAGTCTACCGCTCCGGTGCGATGAAGATTAACAATTTCGAAGGCACCAAACCTCAAATGGTGAGTGGGCAAAGACTTAAGCATTACATAGCAGGAGATCATGTCAATGTTGATGTGGATTTGGTATACACAAGAACTCATGAAGAACATGTTTGCAGCCATGTTTCAGACACCAGCAGAAGCAGAATAAGGAAAGGTATGTGTCACTACTAGGGAATGCCCTTTTAGTGGCGTCGTTTTTTTCTGTTTAGTGGCGCATTATGGATGCGCCACTAACTACAAGCCACTAATAAGGGCTTATAGGTGGCGCATTCTGGATGCGCCACCCCTAAGGCCACCCCTAAGACCCTTAGGCGTGGCGCATCTCAGAATGCGCCACCTATAATTTTTTTAAATTTTGAATTTTGAATCTAGATCTCGAAAACAATTTTTTTATTTTTTTATTTTTTTTATTTTTTCTTAATCTCAGGTTAGTATGCTTAATGCCCGGTCACTATGCTTAATCTCAGAATGCGCCACCTATAAGCTCTTAGGGGTGGCGCATTCTGAAAATGCGCCACTATTAATTTTTTTTAAATTTTGAATTTTGAATCTGGATCTGGAAAACCATTTTTTATTTTTTGTTTTTTTTATTTTTTCTTAATCTCAGGTTAGTATGCTTAATGCCCGGTCACTATGCTTAATCTTAGGTCAAACTTCCCCGAGGGTCACCCATCCTAGCACTACTCCAGCCCCAGCACGCTTACCTACTTGGTTCTATTCAACTCTCACTCCCGTTCACCTAGCAGGCACTTGTTGATATATCTAACATATAAATCCTATTAAACCATGTTGATGTCTAGGACCTTGTTAATTTTCATGGGTGTGCTAAAATTTTCAACATTGTTTTGAAACTTTCTCAATGGGACCATTAGCATATTTTGAACTTTAAAAAAAAATTAATGTTACTATCTAAAATTTTCAACTTTTTTTTAGCTTCCCGATTTGTCCTCTAGCCTATTTTGAATTTTAAAATAAAAAATTAAAAAAAAAATTAAAAAAAATTTAAACAAAAAATTCTGTTACTAGTGGCGCATTTCATACAAAATGCGCCACTACTAAGTTCAAATTTTTTTCAATTTTCTCTCTTTTTTTGGGCCTCCAGATCTTCAAACGCCCGTAACTTTTTTCTGTTAGGTTTTTGAGGATTCTAAAAATGTTCAACGGGTTACACCTCGTTGAATTTGGGTATAACTTTTCGAGTCGATGATTTTTCATATAAAAAACTTTTTCATCGGAGGTCGTATGCAAAAGTTAAGTCCATTTTACAAAATTCTCGAGAGATTTTGGAAAAAAAGTCGAAATTCATATTTGTAAATTTTCCTAACAACTAGACCACATATCATTTGGGAAACTTATTTTCTTTTATGTTTTTGACATTTCTATCATTTTCGTTTATTTATTTTCAAATTGAAAAGGCGGTCCACGGGTGGGGGGTGTATTTGGGAATTTTCCCGCACAATTTTTTCTTAGTAGTGGCGCATATGGGAAATGCGCCACCCCTAAGAGCTTATGGGTGGCGCATTCTGGATGCGACCCTAATAATTCTTTAGGGGTGGCGCATTTCTAGAATGCGCCACCCATAAGCTCTTAGGGGTGGCGCATTTCCAAAATGCGCCACCTATAAGGTTCTTAGGGGTGGTGCATTTCTCCAAATGCGCCACGTATAAGGCGATCCAGGGCTGGCCCACTCTTAGGGGTGGCACATTTTTAAAAATGCGCCACCTATAAGGGCTTATAGGTGGCGCATTTTTTACCAGTGCGCCACCCCTTACAACATAGTGGCGCATTACATATAAAATGCGCCACTAATAAGCTTTCCATGTATAGCTATTTTCCTAGTAGTGTGTTACGGTAAGGAAACATCGCGAAACCGCCATAAAAGTTCCAGATTATGAGTTTTTGCAAAATATAGATAATTTGAGGCCGAAGTGGAGCCGGAGACCAGCTCCAGGGGGCCCAGGCACCCCCCCTGGCGCGGCCCCACCCCTGGCCGCGCCGGGAGGCCGCCTGGGCACCCCGGAGTTCGTCTCCGACCCCGCTTTGGCTCGTTACCTTCCTTTCTGTGCAAAAAATTTTGCTATATATTTGCCCGGATCGTTCCGGCAACGTATCTCGCGATTTCGTGTGTTTTCTTTTCGAGCTGTTTCTGCCAGGAAAGCTTTCAGCTAGACCTAGGTGCCATGGCTTCCCCAAGCTCCCCCAAGGACAAGTTCGTCGTCAACGTCATCAACCCTTGCCTCGCTGAGATGAAGAAGCACCCCAGATCCTTCGTGTGGAGGATGGTGACCTCCACAAGGACGATCTGAAGGGACCAGTCAAGGAGGGGAGCACCGAGGAGCGGATGAAGGAGGTGGAACATGAGGTCATCAAGTTCAAGAAGATGGTGGAGCGTGATGTTGAAGCTAACTTCGACATCATGATCGAGATAGAGGCTTCCCACAAGAAGGAGATGAAGGAGATGTGGTCAAGTTTGGCCGCACTAGAAGAAAAAATTTATGGGCTACAAGCACAGATCTATGATCTGCAGAACCAGAACTGTGAGTATGAACTAAAGTTTCTGCGCATGGGTTTGGGTGCTGAGTGCAGGATCCTGGAGACGGGAATGTCCTTTGAGACTGGAGAACGGCTACCATGGAAGCGCTTCGCCAAGGAGTACGTGACCGACAAGAACAAGGATGAGGAGTAAATCTCCTCGGGTAATGGCACCCCCTTAGCTTGTTCCAAGATTGGGGGAGTGCCCGGTATTTTAATCTTTATCTATGTCTTTTAGAGTCAAGTAGAGTCGTATCATGTCTAGGGAAGTTATCTTATAAAATAGGTGTTTGCTTTGAGGTCTATCACTCCTTCTTGGAGAGTTATGTATCCGTGAGTGTGGAGTCGTCTATGATGGAATATTAATGAGAAGTCTATTGATCCCTTCGATGCACTCGGTATTCTCTTCACGCAATCGACCTCATGATGATTCTTTGTCGGGACCCGGGGTTAGCGTATGCAAGTCCAATTAAGACATAGTCATATGGAGAGCCGAGAACCTTACCCACTTGTCTAAGAAGACAAGGCCAAGCACAGAACGTTCTCGGAGAGCATCGTACGTGAGGGGCATCCCATCCAGGCCGGATGATCAACTGAGATGGATCCTCATCGTCCGCACACAAGTCTAATGATATGGGTGATGAGCTCCCATATTCAAAGACAAGTCGCCTCAACCATACTATCGACTATCTCATAACTCTTACATAGACTTACTCCAGCCCGGTCACTTAGTTGGGGTCTAGGGCGGGCTCGATCATACCACAAAGTGTGCACGAGACAGAGTCTCGAACAATCGCATCGCGATGCCCCAAGCTGCGCACATCTAAGGGCCACTTGGTGTATGAAAGACCTCCAGCCAGATCACAACTAAGGTCTCGAAAACCCATACAAAGACATGCATGTTATAAACATACACGCAGCACACATGCCTTGTATGAATAGTAGGTATCATTGCAATTCTCTACAAAGTATACAATTTTATTGATAACTCTTATAGAGTGCACACAGAGATCACAAACATGTGATCCAACATTACAACACAAGCGGAAGCAAATTATGTCTGAGTACAGACAAGTTTAACAAATGGCTTAAGAAGCCTTATTTAAACACAAGCCCTCCACGAGGGAACCAGTCGTCTGACTGGGACTAGACTAGCTTGATCTTCAGTCGTCCAGCTCGATGAAGAAGCCACCTTCGGTTTCAGTGGTTTCATCTAAAACATAGATTAAGCAAACGTGAGTACAAAGTCGTACTCAGCAAGACTTACATAGGAGCTATACTACTCATGCACATGTATCAAGGTAAAGGGAGGTGGGGTTTCACTTGCAGAATTGCCAGCTTTGACTTGGCTAGTCCTGAACTACGAGTACCAGACTTTGAGGTAAGAAGCGTACACGAGTCCACTACTTTCTCCAACCAATTACACCACTATGGTGCCTTCCTCGACTTCCCCACGAGAAAGCACGCCATAGCACTCACACTTATCTTGGTGTGTTTTAGAAGTATCCAGTTCAAGTTGTCTAATAATCAAGCTAAGCTTTCCAAGCAGTCCATAACCGCGGACGCGGCTATTCGAATAGTTTTGTTAACCCTGCAGGGGTGTACCGCTACACACACATGATCATCATTTACCGCCTTTGATCTCGACACCATTCAAGGGGTGCCAGCGAGGATGCTCACCACAACTGTTACCTCATAGCCGATCTAGTCCGATAAAGCCGCCTACTTGGGTTGATTACCACTATCGTGAACCCGGCCGGTTTACCGAAGTGGACCCAAGTGATGTGTGCGTGGTGCATAAGCCGGTCTCGGGTGAGCCGTTCTCTCACTTAGCATCCAGGCCACAAGCCTACCAGAACTCCGAACTATTGCGACATCTGGACATCGAAAGGGATGAGTTAGTAAGCTGAGAGGGGTCAGTGAGCCCAATGTGTGGTTGTACTCTTCATCTTGGATCACCACACAAGAACTCGGACTTAGGGCGGTGTTCAACGAGACAACCCACCGTGTACTCCTACACAGCCTCTCATCGTTCACCTTGTATTAGAGTAGATTCACCAACACTTTTCTACCATCATCATCATGATCACTACCATCCCGACTCACATAACAGTATCATCAAGGTATCACTCTAAGCATGCAATAAGCAGTAACAATTGCAGGGGCCACATGATATCAATCAATTCCTACATTTGCTAGGATTGTGGTTTGCTTACTACTGTGACAAAATGATAGGTCATGCAAAGGAATGGGTTCATCTATGCGGTAGAAACGTAGCATGGTAATCATCCTATACAATGCATAAGCGAGACATGAGAGGGAAGTGGGATTTTATCGACATGATCAATGGGGGTTTGCTTGCCTTGCTGACGAGGTTCGGGTTCGGGGTCTTCAACGAAGGGGGCAGCCTCCTGCTCCGGTTCCACCTCTACTCGACAAACAACAAAAAAGGTAGCAAAGTAAATACAATGAACAATCACATGATGGAAGGTTGAACTTGATGTATATGCTTTGATGTGTGAGGCAATTCCATTTAAATGGAGTATATTGCAATTTGAATTGCAAATTCAAACTCCAATTTGAATTCAAACTTAGTCAAGTTACATGTGACATTGATTGATCAATTTGAATCATTTTGAAATGTGTACCAAGGGATGAGTTAGTAAGCTGAGAGGGGTCAGTGAGCCAAGCTGAAGTGTGGTTGAAAAGTAGCATAATTCCATGGTCCAAGTTGCAAAATCATTTGAATTGAATTTGAATAAATTCCAAATAAATCAAATGACATATGCTACTGGTCCCATTTTAAAATAAACTCAAACATAGTTGAAAGTTGGATTTTTGGATAGCTTATTTTCTCCTGATCATTTTTCATATATTATTTGTCCAATTTGGAGTTAATATGAATTTTCTATGAATTTCCAAAGTTTGGGCTATTTTCTGGATTTTCTGGAATTCTTTAAATCATTTCAATTTCTGGAAATTCAATTATGGCGTCAGCATGACTTCATGCTGGCGTCAGGGGGGGCTGACGAGTGGGCCAAGGCTGTCAGTGGGGCTGGGTTAATCCCCGTTTGATTTAAACTAACAGGGGGTTAAGGGGTCCAGGGCCCCACCTGTCATCGGCTGTGGGGGGTCATTAGGGGGTGATTAATGGAAAACCCACCGGCGGTTAACCGGCGGCGACCACGGGGACGGCGGCGTCTCGCCGGAATCGGCTAGAGGCCACGGGAGAGGAAACGGAGGGCATCGGCGTGCTCCTGGAGGTCGTCCGCGTCGAGAGGAAGCATCAGGGGGTCATGGGGAGGTCGGGAACGACGACGGCGACGTGCTGGGCGGAAACAGAACGACGGCGAGGTTGGGGGGAAGGCTAGCGTGCATGGCCTGGGCTAACCTTGCGCGCGTTCGAAAGCTGGCAGTGCCAGGAGTCATCTGCGCGCTCTGGGGCAACAAGGAGGGAACTGGAGCAAGCTCTACTTCGACCAAGGCGGCGGCGGAGCTCTGCGTCCATGGCGTTTTCGGCTAGAGCTACGGAGGGGGTCGAGGAAAAGCACCAGGCGAACCGTAGGCTCACCGTGAATCCAACGGAGGCGGTCGCGTGCTCGGGGAAGCTCGGAGTTGGCCGGAATTTGAAGACGACGCGCGGCGGCCGGAGACGAAGGCGATGAAGGGGGCGGCGGCTACAAAGCTTCCTGGCTCGATTACTCCTGCACGGCGACGAAGACGAGCATGGCGCGCGTCCTGGACACCTCTTGGCAGCTCGATGAGGCCGGTGGCCACGCGGTTGCGGTGGCGCGCTCCGGTGGTTCCTTCTGTCAACGACGAACACGGCGAGGGAGGAGGGGGAGGTGGCTCTGGAGGAAGGGGAAAGAAGCTGGGAGTCTTCCAGACGTCTCCGGGCGAGGAGATAAGCCCTGGGCAGGCAGGTAGCTGCCTGGTGCGCCCACGGTGCTCGCCGGCGACCTGGGTGCCTGCCTGGCCGGGGTTGAAGACGCATGTGCCCCCCGTGGGCTGGGCTGGGCCAGGCTGGGGGAGGGTTGGGCCGAAACCAGGTGAGCCTCTTTTCCCTTTTTCTGTTTCTTTTTCTTTTCTGTAATTTTGTTTTGCTTAGCAAACAAATAGCTAGGCATTTTATTAAATGCTGAAAAAATTTATATGGCCTCATAATAATAAAGTCTAGCCACTTATAAAGTTTCAACATTTTTAAAATTCAAATAATTTGAATCTTAACTCAAATAGGGGTTTTTAATTAATTCCAAGGCACTGTTTGAATATTTGAAAAATCTATGAGCATGGGGTGGGTCCCACATCACTTGATATGTGATCACAGTCATTTATAAGACTTTTCAAAAATCTAACATGAATTTTTGGAGAAGATTTTTATCTGGCCTTTTGAATTAATTCATCTGGGGGGTTTCCTTCTCCCATTTTTCTTTTGATTTTGATTCCAAAGATTTCTTTTGAAATTTTAACATGATGCAAGAGTACTGGCTAACCCTAGCACATTACCTAACAGAGGGTTCTGACATTCTTATGGGGAGTATTGACCTTATATCAGGTATGGCTTTGAAAACTTTATTTAATCTTGGCAAACATAGCTTTGGTCATAACAACAAGCATGTTTTTCTCAAAGTAGCGACATAGCCAAAACCCTCTTTGTTATTATGCTTGTAGTGTTATGTTGACAAGGAAGACAACTTGATGTGCTATGCTTATTTTAATGTTTATGCTTTATATTGCTTTGCATCCAAGTCTTCATCAAGTGTTTGTTCTCTCAAAGCCTTTGCTAGCCAAACCTCTGTACTAAGCGGAATTCTGCTTGTGCATCCATACCCTGAAACTAGTATCTTCCGTATGAGTCCACCATACCTTCCTATTCGTGGTATTCCACTACCACTCCTAAAGCATATAATTTTTGTGTTATCCTTAGATGTTCAAAATCTTCTGTTTTGTGCCCCTGTTTTAGCTCATGAGGAAGTAGTAGTTAATTCATGACCTTCTTAAGTTGGACAAGTTTTATCCCGGGATTGCATGTCTAATCTGCAAACCCTAATACGAGGAGGAGCTGGCATGAGTGCGCCCAGCTCACAAAAGATAATACAACAAACAAACCCTCCTTCACGCTTTGTTCATGAGAAATCAGAAAACTTTGGTAGTGATAAACAAAGGAGATTGTGGGGATGTGATCGTCCTCGTTTGGGAGCCGTTCCTCGAAACTTTTCCAATCTGAGAAGCAATTGAGTTATCTATTAGCATTCGTTGACAAATCATGCACCTCTCAACACTTGTTTTATTCTGTTTGATTTAAGGATAACACTTGAGTTTTCCCTGCTTGCCTTTAACAAGGTTTTTTCCTTTACTTTTATGTTGAGTCAGTTTTCCTTACTTCCTCCTTTCCCAAAGAGAACAGAAACTTGATGTCGATGAGGATTCATCCTTATAATGCTGCATTAAAGTTTTGCCATGACATATCATTGTTGACAATATCTTTTGATAAGTAAGTTGTTTGCAAAAGTGTTTGCCAAGCAAACATCTTCCTTTGTGTTAGCATTTGCACTTCATGACTAATAGCTTGTTCTTTCAAAAAGTTCCAAATTGTCTCTTCAAATTATAAAAAGAAAGAGCAAAGGTAAAAGCTATTAGTTGTCCCTTGACCAAAGGACTTGTTTGCCATGATTTGATGAGTTTCCTTAGCCCTACTTTTGATTATAATTGTTATTACTTTTTCATAAGGGCTTTATGAGTTGAAGGTTGTTGTTGAGGATATTTGAGTTTGGTGAAAAGATCATGATGCTTCTTGTCCGTATTTTATTTATCGACACTTCACTCTCTAAACTTGTGGACAGGTTTACCGAGCTCAGTTTTCGCTTGGGGACAAGCGAGGTCTAAGCTTGGGGGAGTTGATATGTCCAAATTGCATCACTATTTTATATCGTAATTCATCCTTATTCATTGATATATTTCACATTATGATGATGATGTTCTTATGTTGTTTTGGCTTATTTTACACAGTTTGCAACTTTTCGGTGCCAAAGCAGCAGACGCAGGATTCAGCGGTAAAAAGTGGGCGCTGGGTTGCTGAAGAAGAATACCTCCAAATTGCCTAAAAATCGACGGGGGGTATTTTCCAGAAGATTAACGAAGACTCGCCGAAGAGGGGCCAGAGGGGGGCCACAGGGGCCCCAGGCGGCTACTTGGCGCGGCCCCACCCCTGGCCGCGCCGGGACGGCGCCTGGAGCCCTGGGGCCACTCCCGGCTCCCCCCTCTGGCCTATATACTCCTCGTTACGCGAAAACCTAAAAGGAGAGAAGTTTTACGGAGTTCCGCCGCCGCTCCGTGGCGGAAACCTACAGAGAATAAAAGGGCTCTCCGGCGGGCAGATTCCGCCGAGGAGATCACCTCCCGGAAGGGGAGATCACCGCCATCGTCATCACCATCGTCACGGGCATCATCGAGATCATCATCAACATCATCCCCAACATCAGCACCATCTCCACCACCATCCAATCTCACCTCACAAGTTTATCTTGTGTTGTAATCCGTACTATCTATCCTCTCTACTCTATCGGTGTTGATTAATACTTTGTGGTGAATGCTATTGATTTTTGTTGGAGAAATATCATTATGTCCAGATTGTTTATCATATATTTATCAATTATGATCATGATCTCTTTTATGTCTTGTGAGTAGTTACTTTAGTTCTTGAGGACATGGGAGAAGTCTAGTTGCTAGTAGTCATATGATGTTGAAGTAATTTGTGTTGTTTGATATTTAAGTTGTGTTGTTATTTTCCTAGTGGTGTTGTGTGAGTCGAACACTCAACACTTCGCCTTCTTAAGGACCTAGGGGAATACATTGTGTATTAAGAATGCTTATGGTGGGTTGCCGAAGTGACAGAAACCTGAACCCCAGTTTGCACACTTTTGCACAAGGGATTACTGGATCCTTGATCTTATTGTTGTGGTTAGGCTTTGCCTTAATTTCCATCTTGTATTTGCGGATGCTTGCAAGATGTTTAATCATAAGAGTGCACTTATCTTAGTCTAGAAGGTGTACTAGCATAGATCCACCCACTCAACACTTATCAGCACAACACTTGTTATCGATACGGAGTATGTCGAAAGCACGTGACTACCTCTCCATGTGTCCTCAAGAACGCTTTAGTCTTTATAAGTTCAGTTGACAGGCTTATCCTTTTCTCAAAAGGATTGGGCCACTTCCAGCTCCTCAGCGCTATTACTTTGCTTGATTTTATCTTGTTGTTTCTTATACCGAAAACCCCTAAAAAGTTATCTTTCAGTGTTTGCAGTTATTCCTTGTCCAAAATCACCTATCAATACCTTTCGCTCCTCGTTGGGTTCGACACTCTTACTTATCGAAAACGCTGCAATAGATCCCTTTACATTGAGGGTCATCAGCAAGCATATCAAATGCACCGTCGGACGTATGCAAGGAATCCGAATGATTTGTATTTGGTCAATGAAGTGAAATATTTCTAGCTAGATATATGTAAGATCAACAAAACACACGATTTCGCCTACATACAGCCCGACGGTGGCTCATGAGTGCAAGCATATCAAATGCACCGTCGAACGTATGCAGGCGAATCCAAATGGTTTGTATTCGGCCGATGAACTCATTGTCGAACATGTCCTAGAGGTGGGCTATATATATAGGCAACGATAAGCCTGATCCAACGGCTCACAAGCCTGTTCCAACGACTCACAAGCGCTTGAAAGAAACACGCAATCCGTGTGCTTCTTCCTGATTGGTTAGATCCAACTGGCCCATCGGTGACCCCCGCTGGATAGCGCTAGAGGATGACATCATCTCCGTCACCGAAGACGATTTCTCCGGCGACGAGGAGGAGTAGTTTTTTTATGTTCTAGGTTTGAGATGTTAAGTTGTTGAATGTTTTAAGTTTGCCGCGTCGCCGCCACCATGCCACCATATGTTATAAGTTTCCCGCCACCATTCAATATGCATCATTCAAAGCCCTAAAATTTCAACCATTTCTGACTTCATTTGCTATTTTTCATGCATTTAATGATTTATTTTGGGCTAAATGAGCCTAAAATTGGAAAGCGCTACAACTAAACTCAGAAAAGGTTGAAACTTGGCATGGTATAATCATTTGACCCACATAACATGTGTGCAAAAGTTGAGAGGGTTACGGCAAAAGCTAGATGCACTTCGTGTACAAACTGGACCATCTCTTTCAAAGTACGAGGGTTTCAGACGAAAACTCATCTGTTACAAAGGCATTTCATTTTTCTAAACTTATTTGAACTCAAGACTTTTTGTGCATTCAATATGCATCATTAAAAGCCAAATGCTAAAATTTCAACCCTTTCTGACTTCATTTGCTATTTTTCATGCATTTAATGATTTATTTTGGGCTAAATGACCCTGAAATTGGAAAGCACTACAACTAAACTCAGAAAAGGTTGAAACTTGGCATGGCATCATCATTTGACCCACATAACATGTGTGCAAAAGTTGAGAGGGTTACGGCAAAAGCTGGATGCACTTCGTGTACAAACTGGACCATCTCAGTCGATGTACAAGGGTTTCAGACGAAAACTCATCTGTTACAAAGGCATTTCATTTTACTAAACTTATTTGAACCCATGACTTTTTGTGCATTCAATATGCATCATTCAAAGCCACATACTAAAATTTTAACCCTTTCTGACTTTATTTTCTATTTTTCATGCATTTAATGATTTATTTTGGGCTAAATGACCCTAAAATTGGAAAGCACTACAACTAAACTCAGAAAAGGTTGAAACTTGGCATGGCATCATCATTTGACCCACATAACATGTGTGCAAAAGTTGAGAGGGTTACGGCAAAAGCTAGATGCACTTCGTGTACAAACTGGACCATCTCTTTCGAAGTACGAGGGTTTCAGACGAAAACTCATCTGTTACAAAGACATTTCATTTTTCTAAACTTATTTGAACTCAAGACTTTTTGTGCATTCAATATGCATCATTAAAAGCCACATACTAAAATTTCAACCCTTTCTGACTTCATTTGCTATTTTTCATGCATTTAATGATTTATTTTGAGCTAAATGACCCTGAAATTGGACTAATGCTTGTGGGCCAGCCTTTCGTCCCGGGTTGTGCCACAAACCGGGACTAACGGTTGTGGGCCAGGAGCGAGGCCCATTGGTCCCGGTTCTTGTCCGGAACCGGGACCAATGCCCACGAGGCCCGGCCGGCCCCCTGGGCGCACGAACCTGGACGTATGCCCCCATGGTTCCCGGTTCATGGCTGAACCGGTGCTAATGGGCTGGCCAGGCTTGAACCAAAGCCTCTTTTTCTACTAGTGATTCCTAGTTGTTGCAGAGATCGGAAAGTTAGATTTTTTTTGGAAATTTAAGATCATTCTTATCCAGGGTGGAGACCCTGCGTCGCTCCCGTGAGAGACACCAGCATTAATTTAGCGTCGTCACCCTCCAGGAAAATGATGTGGTGTGGACCAAGGTGTAGCGTAGTGCAACACTCCATGGCGGGGGCGTGAGATCTGTGAGGGACTTCGGCCGCGGAGGCAATATGAAACGGCGGTTTCGGCGTAAGGAGGTGGCAGGGCGGCGAAGGCTATCACTTCAATGGGTGATGGTTGCGTGGGAATCTTCTCCGGTGTGTTCTCGGGCGATGGTTGGTGGTGGAAGTCGTGGATCTGATCCCCGCTCGGATCCATCGTGGCGTGGATTTTGGTTGATCGATGATGCATGGAGGGGGTGATGACGAGCGGTTGGAGGTCATTTTCCAACGTTCCTGCGGATGCATGCTTCTTCATGGCGTGGCTCCGCGCAGACCCAACCAGCTTCTAGGTAGGAATGGCGCGACTGTCGATGAAATTTGTGTTAACTTCGGTCATGGCAAACAATGGTGTCATATTTGATGTTGTTTCCTTGTCGAGGCATCGTCATTGCAGTCTACGTCATCTCGTTTGGCTGCTTCGGGATAAGAGTACGGTACGCGTTGTACATGCTCCACGAATTCTGGAGCATGTGCATGCGGAACGCGTTGAGAGTCTTCTAGACAGGTTGGTGTTTTTGGCTCATCGTTGAGTGGCTTGGTGAGACCACCGAATTACATGATGTATGTTCATGCGAGATCAGGACACATCATCAAGCTTGTAGTGATTGCGATAAAGGTTGCGGAAAATGGCTTTGGATTAATTGTGTACTTATTTTTATCAAACATTATTTTGTAATATAATAAATATGATTGTATGCATCCTTGAATGCAGAGGCCAAATACTTTAACATTCCTTTTATTAAAATAATTATTTGTGGCGGGAACGAACGACGTGGTTGGCGGCGCGGCATCAATGAAGGTCATGGAGGGCGTCCGAGGGCACGGGGTTGTCAAACTGGTGTACTTAGAACAAGTCTAGAAGATCCTCCATCCCTCCGCCGACTTGTACATATATAGGTTTTTTAGCAAAAGAACGTTTTTCCGGGCCATAGCAGACCGCCAAATCCCCCGGCCCGTTAATTTTGCGGGCGGCTCGCAAACGATCACTTCGGCCGCTATATCTATGCCAGAGGATGATTTAGGGTTCACGTCTCACATACTCCCCCCCCCCAACCTCTTTTCTCTGCCTCTTTGCTCCTCCAACTTCGGCGAGCAATTCCATGGCTACTGGTGCGGGCGTAGGTAGGGAACGTGACTCCCGCAGAGCACGTGGCGACACCGGTGTCGGTAGCTCCACGGGGCCTGGTTTCTTCTTCTTCCACAGTAGTGGCAACGACGACAACGATTGGGCGTGTTTGCACTTCCTCCAGCTCGACCAGCACCTCGCGTCGACGACCGCTAAGTTATGCCGCGCCATGGAGGTTCTCTGCGCCGCCAACGTTGTAGTACTGGCCGGTGAAGATCGTGCAGTCGTACGCCGTGTCGTGATCAAGGCGGCGTACAACATCGCCTACGGTGAATACAAGGTGGCGTGCGACCGCTTCGTCCCCAAACTGTGAGGCGCCACCGCCACTGCCTATCTAGTATCTAATTTAGTAGTGATGAACTCCAGTGTGTACTCTGGTGACTTCAATGTTCGTGAACTATCTATGTTTATATGTTTGTGAATTTACCGAAATAGTAGATCTGTTTTGTTCAGTGCGATTTTGTACTGCGTTTCTAGTTTGTGACAACCCGCATATCATTTTTACGGGTTCAAATTATGGCGAATCTGCTAGATGTGCTCTTACATGTTGTCTGTGTCCATTAAACCGGTCAGACTGTATCACGTACCCTCGGTACAACAAAGCTCTAGGGTGACCGTCAAGTACTAATTTTAAAAGCCATCGTCTAGGATCATATTTTGGGTACTCCCTCCGATCCATATTAATGGACTTAAGTTTGTAAGTCTAAATATTTAACTAGATACATACGAATCCAGACAAAATTGAGTCCATTAATATGGATTGGAGGTAATACATTAAAGTCCGGTGACCAAAGTGAATGTACACTTCAAATTTGATGACGATCGATATATTTTAAGCTGTACATTCAGTTATCGAATGACTTCAGCATATTCTGTGCTTTCTTCAGCACAACGTTGTTTATCAGGTAGATACCTTACTCTCAAACCCATAACAACCCTGGAAAGCTACATGATGGGTCCTTAAATTCGCTAAATCCACAACCTTGATCAGAATATATATTTTCAAAACCAGGCAAAGTCCATGCCTTACCAGACTTATCGAGGTCATCATAGGCGGCTAAGATCTTGCTTTCCGGCCTTTTTCCATTTACTTGGGGAAATCCACGAATGTTCTGAGCATAGAATATTTTTCTCTTTACATTTATTTAATAAACGCATCTAGAATTGTGTGAAATATGAATCGATGAGTTTAACATGCCCTTGTGAATATTAGCCGGAACAACTATGATCACCTGTGGATGAATGTGAGCTTAATGCGATTGAAGCCAATACATTGCAGTGCAGGCAATGAAAGCCCACAGAGTTCTGAAGAAAGTAACATGCAAGACATTGAAATTATTCGTATTCGGATGAGCAGTATTATTAACTACACAATTTGGACAAGGAACCCCCAGGTTTTGATTACAAAAGCAAGCACCATACAAGATCGCTGAAATCCCTTGCATTCAGTTGCGCAGGATAACAACTTGCACATGAATGAATAACAGAAGATTGTCCTCACAATGTTCACAGTTTCAGATATGAGAACAAGATCTGTCTTCTCCAGCACATGAAATTATTTGACAATATCAAACTCAAGACCCAATTCATCGGTAGTTTTGAGTATATAAAAGTTACAAGCATAAAGCATTAGCATCTATGAAGAAAATTATGTATCATGGACGTTACTGAGTCTTGATAAGATGAGAGATTCAGACTCCTTGGCCACTTCAACATGTTCAATTGCCCAACATGTCTTCTCATGCACAAGCTCTTCTGCCTGATGGGAATTCTCAATGAGAGATGTGTCCTCATCAAGGTCAAGTGTGATCATTCGAGGACAGCCTACAGCCTGGTTCTTTGATGTTAACTGCAAACTCTCTCTCCTCGCTCCAGCACTCTTAGAGCTTCTCATCCCATGTCCTTGAGAGCTGCTTGCAGCCTGCATTCCATGGTGACTAACGCGGCTGATTACCTAGTTTCATGCTTCAAGGTCTGCTTCCAGAGGACATGTTGCCGCTTGGTCCAGTAATACTGCTGCTACCCACAACCGGTTCATTATTTCTGCTTCCAGAAACTGCATTCTCGCTTGGTCCACGGTTTGTGTTACCCGCAAACTGACTCCCAGGTCTTCCAGTGTTCCTATTACCAAGAATCTGTTGCTTCTTGAATTTGTGCTTTTTCCCTCCAATATGGGCACCAAAATTGAATTCAGTAACACAATCCACCTTGCATATTTTGCACCAAAAGGAAGGCACAGAATTTGTTCTGGGTATTTGAGCCGCCTGCATAGCCTGCGATGCAGGCTGTCGAACTATAACTTTTTTCTTTGGGGGGTACCAATTTCCTGGCTGGCTTCGTGCAGCAGTGAAATTAAAACTTGACTGTGGTGAAGGCATATTACTCTCAGGAGGTGACTTTCTTTTCAACAGATCAGGTGTTGAATCTGTACAGATCTCCTGAAAGTATTTTTTCATCCAATAATAAATAAGTAAAGTGCATTTAATTTCTCCAACGAAGTTTTTCTAGGTTTCAAACAAAAACATAGTAACAAATAGTACATGGCCTTATCATGCTTTCAGATAACATCTTCCAATATCGTACTATAAATTTTGATAGAAAATTAGGGAAATTAACATCAAACCACACTTACTATGCAGAAGAATGAGAATACGAAACGGTTTAACTTCAGAAAGTAAAAGGGAGTGGCAACAGGACTCAATGAGTCAACAAAAAGTGCAGTTCAAAAGAATACTCAATGACCAGAATAATTGATTTTAATATGAGATGATACAGTAATTCAGCAAGCTCTAAATAAGGATGCAGTTTATTTAATACTTTAGCAAACTTTCCCCAACAATCACTGAATTAGTACAACTCTCCAAGCTGAACTCTTTATCCTGTCCAGAACATGGTAAGGACGAGGATAAAAGGCTAGAGGTAATTTGGAGTGGCATTGAAACGTCACTTTTGTTGCAACTTCTCACATTAGTGGTTGGATCAAACTCAGGTATGTTTCATCACATATCATAAAGCAATATTAAACTCATGTGCATAACCAGTAAGGTAGAAATGAATATGACAATAGAACTTCAGAAAACTGATTCTTGTTTGAGCTTCCAGCAAATGAAGTTGTGATTCGATTTATTGCCTTGCACAAGAAAATAGAAGAAAAGTACTGAAGAAAAGGTATAAGATAGCTTTTTGCAGTACACAGATAGCACAAATGATAAAATTGTGTTGGTCCTACTGTGTTGACATATAGCGTAACCTAAGATTAAATGGTAAATTTCTATTAATGATTAATTAACCAGACTAATTCCATACTTCCCATGCTCCTAAGTTATCAACCATAGTACCACTACCACATTTGCTGGTTACCAATAAAACTTGCTGACAAGTTATCAGACAAGAAGCTTACTCTGGATAGCACAGGGGCTTCATCAAGAGCAATCAACAGATGTGGGTGAGTACTTTCCAACCTTTGCCTATATGCCAGTTCCCTTCTAAGAGCTTCTTCATATGTGATAGTAGGACAGGACGGTGAATGAGACTTCTGCATGCTTGATGAGAACAAACCACACCTACTTGCAAGCGCCAGTTCTTTCTCGGCTAGTAAAGGATTCCCCAACATATTTGTGTATTTATAAACGGAAGTAATCTGATTTCCAGCATTTAAAACCGCAGGTATTTCGCATATTCAGAATGCCAGCTTGTAAGGTCCAAAGCTGCAACAAACATAGTGGATCAAAATCCAAAAAAGGGCCATCAATTTGCTATAATATCATCGCATGCTGATTTTAATACTCCCTCCATCCCATAATTCTTGTCGTGGTTTTAGTTTAAATTTGAACTAAAACCATGACAAGAATTATGGGACGGAGGGAGTATCAGTTTAGGATTCAAGTCAAATTCGCAAATAGATAAATGTTCGTTCAGTGACATTTAGAAAAAAAGATGAAAAGAAATCTTCAGTGTCCTCTAGCAACAGAGTACACATCAGTGATCAGTCAGTTATCTTGTACAACGTTGGTCTGTTGTTCAGCACCATAAGTAAAATACACCAGATATAGACAAAGGCTAGTCAACATTATCGTGGAAAATGTCTAACTGGGGAGGACTGACTACCCAGCTACAATCCTTGTAATGAATCTCTATTATTCTCTTTCTCACTTAATGCAATGAAAGCAGAATTTTGCTTCTCTTCGTAAAAAAATTCATCATATAGTATTGTTTCTCTGTGATCTACAAGTTGTTGTCAGTTACAAGTCTCAAATTTACCTTCTAATTTTCTGATTTTACGAGAAAAATTCGTTTGGAATTAAACTGATCTGGCTACTCAAGCACGCATCGCACAGATCCGCAACAAATTGGAAGCAATCAGATCCACGTGAAGCTGGATGAACCGGAAAATGGGAGAAGGGCGAAATGAAAATAAAGGGATGGATAGGGACAGCACAGCACATACCTCGCCGCCGGCTGGAACCGTCTCGCCGGAGCGGGTCGGGCTAAATGGGGCGGCGAGTCAAGGAGCAGGGAGTTGGAAGCTGTTGCGGCGGGGGAAGAGGAGAAAGGGTCTAGTCGGGTCGGACTGTTATTTCCACAATTCTCAAGGGTAATGTCGTCTTTTCAAGATGGATCAAAGGGGGTCCATCAGCCAGACCAATTGTTCCCTCTTATTAACTTCAAATAATGGTTCTCCCTTCGGTCCTAAATATAAGTTTTTTCTTTTACGTACAAACTAAAATAAAAAATAAGTGAATTCGTATCTATAATACATAAATAGTTCATCCTCACTAACTTATTTATCTTGACATGCAAACTATCTACATCATCAAATAGGTTTACCTTTTTCCATTTTCTCTTCATGCACATGCTTAGGGGTGAAACCAGATCGGATTCGGTCGGATAATCTCTATACCGTATCCTATTCCATATTTATTTTCGGATTCGGAAGCGGAACGGATTCAGATTCGAATAGCGGATTATGCGGATTCGGAAGCGGTACGGTAACGGAAAAACATCGGATCGAAAACGGATATTTACCATATTCATATGTGAGAAATATATAAATGATTTAAACTAGAATCAAACATAAAGAATGAGTAAATATAAAAACTTATACACTTTAAGAACACCTAAAACACCATATAGTATTGAAATATTCCAAATAAATTACTAACAAGCATATGTCATGTTCAATAAGCAAAGATAACATTCACAAACTATTCCTTAATATTTAAAACTTGGTCTATCAATCGGATTCGAAAATTAATAGTTCGGATTATCCGGCTAGAGAAAACGGATTATCCTATTATGTCGGATATTTGTAATACCATATCCTATACCGTATCCTATCAATCGAATTCGGGTTCGGATCGGTTTTTTGCCGGATGTACAAAATCTGTTACCGTATCCTATAAAAACGGAGTCGGAAACGGTTTCGGACGGAAATTATCCTAACCACTTTCATCCTTACACATGCTTTCATTAAATCAGCATGTGAATGCAACTTATCACAAATAAATATTTAAAAAATATACACTCAGCCTCACAATTATTAATATAATTTTCAATAGAAAATCAATGTATGAGTAACCTCGCATTTTATTTTTCTATGTGACATTTTTGGTTCACCTTTTTCCACTAACTTTTCATGCACACACTTTCATTAAATCCGCATGCGCATGCAACCTATCACAAAAAAATATCAAAAATATATGCATTAAGCCTCACTATTTATAGTAGGATGTTTTTAATAGAAAATCAATGTACGAGTTACCTCATATTTTATTTTTCTATGCGACATTGTTTTTATGAATGCACTTATGTAGTTGCTATCATTGTTTTAGGTTTAGCTAAGAGTGATGTCATCACTCTCTCACTCAATGTTTTTTCGTCTCATGCCATCTCATCAGTATATTCTCAAAGTAATAAATTAATAGAATAAAAACCACAGTCATTTTCATATTTTTCATCAAATTTTCTTAATTTTTTACTCTAAGCAATATTTCTTTCAAAACATATTTAATAATTAATTATATTAAATTTTATAATTTTTGTCATATTTTAAAATATTAATTTTTTTATTAAATTAACATGTCCGCAACAACGCGCGGGGTATCATCTAGTTTTAAAATGTATTTATATACATCTATATATAATTCGCATTGAAAATTAAAAAAATATTTAAAAAAAGGAAGTACACCGCTAACAAGATCAGCTAGGAGACACCTTGTGGGAGAAAAGTGCAAACGCACACCAACTTTGCAAAAAGAAAAACTACATTCCACCTCTAAAAATTGGCGCAAACAGCGAAAAGTGAAGAGTGATTGGTAGCGTTGTTGTTAAGATTGTCTTGGTCCCCTTAACCTTCGTTCTTTTCACTGCCTTGAGGAGCTTAGCAATGCCAAACTGTAAGTTCCTCCTTTTTTCATATAACAATCATGTGTTACCATAAAGTAGCCCATAGGTCAGATAACTTTTCCAAACCCCTTGGTCTATTTCTTTCTCCATCCAACTCGAGCAAAACCAAGGCCGGGCGATGACCCAATGGAGTTGTCAGCGGCTATCATGGCGATATGGAGCCGATCCACCGGGAACATAGTGCCTACTCTTCGGAATACGATGTGTTATATATCTGGTGGTATCCCTGGAGATCTAGCAACTCATTTTCGTTATGGCTTTTACTCACACACGATCAGGTCATATTCTCCATGATTCATATGCGAAAATCGGTTAGCTTTTGTTGGGAATGGTTGCTACATTGACCAACGAGATAGGTTTGAATATCACACAACACTGTCAGTATTGCACTACATAGTTCCATCGCATTTCATCAAAAGTATAAGTTTTGAATATCACACAATACCGCTGCCAACCCAATGCTCGACATCATTCCTCAAGCCGTTGCCACCGCCCATGTGACTACCGCGGTAGAGACCACTTCTACTTCGCGTGGATGATGTCCCAACAACACGGGCACACCTCGTCGCTGCCACCATTGAAACCGCCTCTGCCTCGTGTAGACGGAATCTCAACGCCACAATCATGCGATACTGACGTGCGCGATTATTGGAAGACCTCATCGGTGGGACTGCGGGTGCAGGCTTGGGATTAGGTGTTCGGACTCAAGTGGGCAATTGGGGAATGGGGAACCTAGGACCTTATGATGCATTTACATAATAATATCATGGGGAGGAGAAAAACAGCACGAGTGTGCCGTTTGATGACGTGGCATCTGATTTAGCAACTATGAAACTATTTTGTATCAAACTATTACCACGTCAGGAGTTAGATGGCCATTTTTATGGGTTTTCTAAGTCTATGTATGTATTTGTTAACACCGCACAAGTTCATGTAGATACGGTGATATTAACTCTTAATCGGGGTGTGATGGCTAAATTAATTGATTGTAGGTAGTGACATAATAGTCCCTGATCATGCCAGTATGAGATCGTTACCAGTAAGTAGGAGATCTGCAGCTATATATGCCGAGTACTATGCAGCTAAAAACTCTTCTATAAGGGAAAAAACAAATAACAAGCCCAGCGACGTGCACGACAGCTTCGCGCTTCCGTTCATGGACGTGGCCTGCACCAACGAGCACGGTCAACCTCGTCGGAAGGATAGCGCCGACGAACGATGGCAGCTGCCGCCGCGGAAGGAATATGCCAGGCGTCGTGTGTGGAGAGCATGTCGGTTGGCGCGTGCGTCCCACGGCCACGGTTGACGCCGCCGGCGAGCGAGCTCAACCTGAACATTAAGGTGTTGAGCGCCGGCGCTGCGGCACCATGCTTTATAGCACCTCCAAAATGTAAGAACACGCTGAATCTCCACTCTAAAATTCACAAGATAATCTCAGCATGCAAGACCACTAAAACCCATTGCATTCAGATGTGGTAGTACACAGGATAGTAACTGCTCAACACAATTTGAGCAAGGAAGCCCCTGCCCTGAGAGGTTCAGACAATCTCAAGAAAATGCCTTTGCAAGACCCAGTGAAACTCTCAATGTTTCAGTCAGCATCAGATCCGGGAACAAGAGACGGCGGTCCTCTTATCCAGCAAACGAAACTCATCGAAAACATCAAGCTCAAGATCAAATTCATCAAGCATTTGAGTTGTCGGCGATTACAAGCACAAAACACGGTGTTTGGCACATTTACAAATTTATTTACAAGTTCATGTTTCAGAACGTCCTCCCTGGATATCATCTTGAAGAAAACTTCGTAGCACGCGATCAGGAAAGTTCTGCAGCACAACAGTTGAGTAAACACGACGACTTAGCATATCGCAGAATGAACACACGTCTAACAGTTCTATCACTTCTCTTGTTTTTTTTTGCGGGGAAACAATTCTAACAAATCGCCAGAAGGGAAACACACTCTGTTATGCCGCTGCTTTGAGCCTCCTCCTGGCCAGGAATTTCATCATGCGGCGGAGGAACGGGGGCTTCTTTGCTTTCCTCATCTTCTCAGGCACACCCGAAGGGCTGCTCCTGGCTGACGTATCAGACAGTGGATGAACCACGGCGCAGCTGTCCTCTTTACCTGTGCACTTGGTGTCCCCACTGCGCTCAACGATGATCACCACCGTGTTGGAATGTTTAGTTTCAGATTTCGAGGCCTCACTAGCCTTACGACGCTGCCCGTGCTCCTCCCTCCATGTTCTCAATTCTTGTTCAATGGCCAGCTTGCCTTCGGTCGCACTATCAGACTGCTTTTCGGCAGCAAGCAATGCTTGCTTTCGTTCTTCCAGAACCTTGTAAACTTCGCTGAGTTCTGATAAGATGAGAGACTCAGACTCCTTGGCCATCTCAACCTGCGCAATTGCAAAAGATACCTTCTCGTGCACAAGCTCTTCTGCCTGATGGGACTTCTCGATGAGAGATGCGTGCTCAGAGAAGTTGAGTGTGATCATTTCAGGAGAGCCTTGTTCTGCAATGCTTACTGCAAGCTCGCTCTCCTCCAACGCTCTGAGAGCAACAAGCGACAGCCTCTCAGACTCTTTCGCTGCTTCCATCTCCTTCAGGACTGCTTGGAGCCTGAACTCCATAGTACTTAGATCAGCCTTCGCTTGCTCCATTTCCTCCTTGCTCATTCTTAGCATCTCATGTGCCTTCATAGCAACAGACTTTGCCTCATCGGCTTCCTGGGCTGCAGCTTGCAGAATCCCATGCAACTCGCTCATTCTATCGCGGGATTTCTTCTCCTTGGCCTGAACTGTTTCCAGTTCCTGTTCTGCCAGTTTAATCTCTGCCTTGAGAGAACTAATGGTGATCGATGACATTGCTTGCAGCTGCTGCATGCTGCTAAGTGCTTCTTTCTCTTTGCTTAACTCTGACTGAAGTGATGCAGCAGCAACTTTCAGGGTGCATACTTCATCTCTGACCTTATCGATACTCTTCATGTGCTCCTTGAGCTCATTTCTTGATAAAATGGTTTCTTCTTCCGTGGCCTCATGAGTTCTGTTTCGTTCTTCTTGTGCTTCTTTGATTAGCTTTACCTCCACATAAGCAGTTAGCTCTTGATTGCGCTTGACCAGCAAGTTGGATGAGGTCTCGAGCTCTGATTTCAGGTCTTCAACAGAAGAAAGCTTCTTGTTGAGTTGACTCAGCTCCTCTTCTGCTTGTCTTAGGTCCTTCTCCCATTTAAGACGGTCCTCATCTCGATCTAAGGATGTACACGCCTTGTGTTCTTCAGCTTCATGGCACATATCACGCGCCAAATCCAACACTTCCTTCAGTTTGTTGAGCTCTACAGCGAGCTCCTCTACTTGCCTCTCAGTCTCTTTGGACACTATGATGGCTGCCTGAGATTTTCCAACAGAAATGTCATGTTCAATCAATAAAGAATCGTAATCCTCCTGAACCCGTTTTAACTCATCATTGACCAACTTCAGTTTGGATACCAGTACCCTGTGCCGCTCTTGGATATTTTTCAGAATCTCCTCGCCTGCAACACTATCATCACCGCTAACTCCTTCCTCCATCTCTGGTACAATAAATTGAAAGAAATCCAAATCCTCCTTGGCATGTGCCTCTTCATCTTCTGCCCTCTCCAGGTCATGTTTCAGGCCTTCAATAAGCTTCTTTGTTCTCTCAATCTCACTGAATACAGACAGCTTTGCAGCCTCTGCAGCTTCTGCTTGCTGTTTGCAATCTGAAATTTCGCTGTTCAGCATACTGACCTCAAGTTTGACATGGTCACCCACCTGGATATACCAAGATTGTTAATCATACATAGAGAAAATATTTGTTATGTCTGTAAGCGCTCAAGTAAGTCCCAATAAATTTACAAAAGGTAGAATGTTACTGATGCAAATGAAATATAATTTATTAAGTTGTAGCTGAGGGGATTACTGTAACAAAAAAGAGAAGGCATGCTGCGAGTTTTTTTGAGGGGAAGGTATGCTATGAGTTACCTGCACTGGTTCTGTTTTGCGCGTTTTCCAGTTGATGCTACCACCAAATCTTGAGGCAGCCACCTTCACCGACTCAATTGGCTTCGTTGTATCGACAAAATAATTATCCGTCCTCGAATAATTCCCGCTGTTCAATCTCCTCACAGGTGCAGGCATTTTCTGTCGAGTGTCTCGTAGGCTCATTTGGCGATCAGGAAATCTATGCATGAACCTTGGTTTATCTTCTTTCACCTTTTGTAAGATGGCAGGTGGAGTGGCAGGTGGAACCTCACAAGCAGTCTTCTCAGAATCAGAACAGAAAGCACTATCTTGAACATTATGCAAGGGTGCACACTGTACCTCTTCTCTTGAGCTAACTGGAGTCTGTGACATTGCATGTGTGTTCACTTCTAAAGATTGCATTGTCATCAAGTCATTGATGGCTTCCTTTGATTCATCAACTTTGTCAGAGGCAGATGGAAAACAAAGAGAATCTTCTTTTATTGATGGCAACCCACTGTAGTCTACTTCTGATGAACCAATTATGGAATCACTAAAGGGAGCCTTTTGTTCAACCGAAATTTCTTGCAGATTGCTTTTTTCATCAACCAAAATCAAGCTTGCAGGAAGTTCCTGGTGCATTGGTATCTCAAAATTGGCGCATACTGTTTTCTCAAGGTTACTGTTGTCATCTGCATTGATGCCTTCAGTTGACTTAGGCTCTAGAGAATCTTCTTTGATTGATGGTAACCCACTGTAGTCTACTTCTGATGAACCAATTATGGAATCACCAAAAGGAGCCTTTTGTTCAACCGAAATTTCTTGCAGATTGCTTTTTTCATCGATCAATATCAAGCTTGCAGGAAGTTCTTGGTGCATTGGTATCTCAAAATTTGCGCATACCATTTTCTCAAGGTTACTGTTGTCATCTTCATTGGTGCCTTCAGTTGGCTTTGGCTCTAAAGAATCTTCTTTGATTGAAGGCAACCCACTGTAATCTACTTCTAATGAGCCAATTATGGAATCACCAAAGGGAGCCTTTTGTTCAACCAAATTTTTTTGCAGATTGCTTTTGTCATCAATCAATATCAAGCTTGCAGGAAGTTCTTGGTGCATTGGTATCTCAAAACTGGCGCATACTATTTTCTCAAGGTTACTGTTGTCATCTTCATTGGTGCCTTCAGTTGGCTTAGGCTCTAGAGAATCTTCTTTGATTGATGGAAACTCACTGTAGTCTACTTCTGATGAACAAATTATGGAATCACCAAAGGGATCAATTTGTTCAACCGAAATTTCTTGCAGATTGCTTTTGTCATCAATCAATATCAAGCTTGCAGGAAGTTCTTGGTGCATTGGTATCTCAAAATTTGTGCATACTGTTTTCTCAAGGTTATTGTTGTCATCTTCATTGGTGCCTTCAGTTGGCTTAGGCTCTTGAGAATTTTGTACAGATTTTGGTGAAGACAAAGAGGAGTCACGGATTTCAAGATTCTCCTCCACCATTCTTCTAGTCACAGTTTAATTTTATATTAACTGTGGAAGAAAACAATGAAGATGAGAATTAGACTTGAACAACCAAAACCCAAGTATGAGTAACAGCTTACTTGCCAAACAAAATAAAACATGCAAACGCATACACAACTGTAGGAAACTCGCATCACCAAGGTAAGTTCTGAGATGTCAGATATTTTTACTGAAGAAGGGGTCTTCATATATTCCCGGCAAAAAAGAAGGGGGGGGGGGGGGGTCTTCATATATGACATCCTCATTCAAAGAACATTGAGGAAAGGTTTGAATTTGATAAGATTTTATACATGAGAATCCATTTGTAATAAAAGCAAACCAAGTACTTTTATTCAACCATAATTGTCTGATAAGCAACAAAATATTGTTCGTCACGCTAAAGCTCCTTCTAGCATAACTATTTCGGTTAAATGTTCTTGTAAAAGCAGGACATGCAAAGAAGTTGCAGGACCCTCCAGATTTTGGTTTACTTTCTGATCCACGTAAAGCAATATTGTTCTATCTATGTCAAGAAGTGAGATCTTGATATGTAAGAAAAATTCATGGTTAAACACAATAATCTAGCTTCAAGCTAAGCAATATCCTAGAAGTATCCAAAATCTCAAGAACTCATGAAAAAAAATCTGAAAGGAAAACATGATTACAACTGAACCACACAGAGGACAGTATCTGGAAGCGCATGATCAGAAAGTAAACAAAACTGACATAAGCAAGAGATGAAACTTACTGAAGAGTTGAGACCATGTACCTGTTATTCTGTTATTGAAGGATGAAGGATCTTAAAAACGAAGGGAAGAGAATGGAGATAGGGAAAGAGACTTTGATACTTTTTGCAGGTATTGTGGGGAGAAGACTGGACGAAAGGATTGAAAGAATTGGGCAGCGGAGAGCCACCTGGGAGGAGAGAATAGGACCAATTTAGTTAATTATAAATGGGGAAGACTTGGACCTATTCCCAGAATGCAATATTTGTTTTGATTTTTTTCTGTAGTTTTTTGTACAGTATTTTACCTTATATCGAAGCTATTGGCACAAGCTGGATGGTTAAGAAAATCGTGTGCCAGCATGAAGCAGGAAGTAGGAACAACTGTATTGGAAATATTCATTTAGAACCTCATGATAGTTGGAAATGGTAGAAAAGCTTTGTGCTTCAAGTTCCTTTTTCTGTAGCTTGGTTGGCATCACATTGGTTGAGTCATACTTCATATGTCATTAAGTTGGCAGATTTTGCTAAAGTAAAGAAGAAGAAAAAAGTGCAAAAGAGCATCTTGTGTTCTTCTTTGTAAGACAGCATTCTGTAAGAAACTGGTTGGATCTGTTTTTCTTCTTTAGAGTAAATCAAGCAGGAAACAGTTACCTACATGTATCCCGTATATTTCTAGCGGCAACAGACGATGTCAATCATCATGTCTTGATTTTAACTTAACAATTTACTGTATGTACCTAATCAATGATAAAATGGAAGCTACCATATGTGGAAGTAGTAAGTCAAGAATTGCTGGGACCAGTTATTAACAATCTTTACTGTGGTAAATGTGGAGGATTGTCTGCAAGTCCACCCTGGACGTTTTTGTGTGTGTGTGAACAACAAAATGGATAATTGATTAGAGAAAATATAAGCCCTTTCTTAATAGATCAGTGCTACGAAATATTTACTGCATAGCTTCTTTCGCAATGAAAGCGAGACACCTTTGCAGGAAGAAAGATGTGTGTTGCCTGTTTGGTAAACTGAAATCTCCCCAAAGAATGGGCATCTGCACCAGAAAAGAACTGCTAAGATGATGTATAACTGTAAGAGTACCACCATTAGCAGTTGTCGGCAGTATAATATCTGTAACTGGCTGCTCAATGCTAGGAGATATTGTTCTGTTCATGTACCTGATACTCAAATTGGATGGATTGGAGATTTTATTGAGATTCTGTTGACCTAACTTGTCCATAATCTTCTCCAAATCAGACCAAACAATTCTTTAAGGTATCACCATAACAGCAATGCAACAGCTGTGGAGCGCTTACCATCTAAATGACCACAATCTTCCCTCAAGTATAATGATGCATTTAGCATTTTAAAAGCAACAGTCCTGGTTGCACTGAGATGGAGATATTTCGAAATTTGTGCAATAACTAGCTACTCCAAGAGATTAATCCACGGATTAATGATTTCTTGTGTTAAAAAAATGCTCTACCAACTGCCAATCTCACAGAAGGACGATTTTAAATGGTTTCTTGTGTTAAAATCGTTCTATCAACTGTCAGAGGACAAACATCAACTTAGACTTGAGCGGGGTTTCAACACATTCCTCACAATGTAATGCCTAGTGTTTGAAAAAAAAACTGTAGCTATAGAGCTTCTTGTGGTATCAGGGCTACTCAATTAAGCTGATTCCCACATCTTTCCTCAACCCTTTTGCTTCCATATCTAACCGCAGCCACTCATAGTCATTCCATTTACCAACTGAAGCATAGATGTTAGAAAGCATGACATAAGACCGTGGACTACTGTGGTCAGAATCAATGAGCAATTTCCCCGCAGCCTCACCAATTTTAGAATTTCCATGGAATCTACAGGCTCCAAGCAATGACTCAAGCAAACTTTCAGATGGCCTGAATGGCATTGACCTAACAACATCATAGGCTTCATCCAAGTGGCCGGTCCGACCCAGCAGATCCACCATGCATGCATAATGCTCCATCCTCGGTGTGATTCCGTGGTCTATCTGCAGTGATTTAAACAATGTTCTTGCTTGCTCTACAAGGCCACTATGACTGCAAGCTGACAAGATACTAACAAAAGTTATGTCATCTGGCTCCACTCCTGAGGATATCATCATGGAGAAAAGGTCAAGGGCAGACTTGCCATCACCATGTAAACTGTATGAGTTGATCATTGCACTCCAAGTGACAGAATCTTTTGCCACGGAGCTATCAAAGAGCTCTCTTGCAAATGATATGCTTCCACACCTTGAATGCATGTCAATGAGAGCGTTGACAACTAAAAGGGTTCCACTAAAGCCATTCTGTAGTGTAAGAGCTGTAACACATTCTGCCAAATCTGCTTTTCCAATCTGCGAACATGCCGAGATGAGTGCCAACAAGGTTACTGAATCAGGTTTCACATTAAGAAAGCGCATCTGCCTGAAGAAATCAAATGCAATATCAGCCAGCTTGCACTGAACACAGGCAGATAAGATGCAATTCCATACTATGATATTTTTCTCACCAACAGAATTAAAGAGTTTGCAGCTGTAATCGAAATTGTTGAACCTACTGTACATGCAAATGGCCGATGTGAGCATAGATGTTTCTAGCCTAAAGAAATTTCGAACTGCATAGCAGTGGACAGACTTTCCTTGTGATTGACTCTGACAAACAGGCAATACATTCAGTAATGTAATATGATTTGGCTCCTTTTCATTCTTCACCATTTCATTAAACAGAGGTAAGATCTCTTCACATAGGTTGTTTTTACGGTATCCAGTCATCAGAACATTGTAAGAGACTGTGTTCACAGAAGACAAGCTGTCAAAGAGTCGTTGGCATGCTTCAACAGAACCACAGTTACTGTACATGGTAATGAGGGTGTTTGTAAGGGAAACATCCGTACTGCATCCACTTTTAACTGCCAAAGAATGAAGTGATTCTCCAATTGCAGCATCTTCAACCGCGGAAATACTGCTGGTAAGGCCAATCAGGGTTACTACATCAAACTGCAAGTCTGCTTGGCGCATCTGGCGGAAGAGTCTTACAGAAGCCTCTGCATCTCCAATTTCAGCATAACCAGATATTATCGTGTTCCAAGATATCAACATAGGTACTTCCATTTTCTGAAATAACTTGTAGGAATTTGAGAGTTCTCCACAGTCGCTGTACATAGCCAGGAGTGCATTCATCACGCTTTGGTTCAATTCAAAACTGTTTCTCACAGCATATGCATGGATAGACTTTGCCATACGTAAATCTTTTATGTGCCTGCATCCTGAGATCACCTTAATGACAGTTGTTGCATCGGCTACAACACCTTCGTTTTGCATCCTGCAGAATGTGTCAAGAGCAATGTGCCATTTATTGTTCAAAATGTACCCAGAAATCATGGAATTCCACAGAAGATGGTTCTTTCTGGTACAACTACAGAAAAGCTGCACAGCTGAATCCAACTCCCCAAATTTAGAATACATAGAAACAAGAGCGCTGACAACAGAAATCTGCTCTGCAAGGCCAAACTTGATAACCATACCATGCACAGAATCACCTAGGTTTACACCAAAGAAATCACTGCAGGTTGGAAGGACAGACACCACTGTTACCAGATTAGGTGCTAGTCCTGCATAGCGCATCAATCTAAAGACCTCTAATGATTCCTTCCATTTGTCATGCTGCATGTACGCTGAGATCATGGAATTGTAAGATACTGAATCCCTCACAGGCTGCAGATCAAACATCAACCGAGACGAGGAAAGATCATCGCACGCGGCGTACATCGAGATGAATGCAGGCACAAGGGATTCATCATCAAGCACCCCGCATTTCAGTGCAAACGCATGCAGCGAATCACCGGCATCCGAATCTCCGACTGCACCGCACACACCGACAGCGGCAACAAAAGTGCTAGCATTGGGCCTCATGCCGTCCTCCTGCATCTCCTGCATAGCCTCCACAGATTCCCTGAAGCACCCATTCAGAGAATACCCCGAGATCATGGCGTTCCAGGAAATCAAGTCCCTCTGCGCCATGCAGTCGAACACCCTCCTGGACGCGCCAACGCAGCCACCCTTGGCATACATGTCAAGCAGCGCGGTCTGCACGCCGACATTGGCCCCGTGGCCATCCCGCAGGACCCTGCCGTGCACCTCCCTCCCCAGGCGAAGGCATCCCACGGCCGCGCACGCCTTGATGACCGGCGGGAACGTGAAGTTGTCGGAGCCGCCGGAGGCGCACGCCGTCCTGTACAGGCCGAGGAGCTCCCGGTGGAACCCGTGGGCGGAGAAGCAGCGGACGGCGAGGTTCAGCGAGTACACCGTGGGGCGGCGGCGGTGCGCGCCGGCGAAGACCGACGCCGCGGCGTCCGTCATGCCGGAGGAGAGGTAGCCATCGACGGCGGCCGTGACGGCGGAGGTGTCCCGGAAGATGGCACCCGCGACGGCCAGCAGCGCGTGGAGCTTGGCGAGGCATTTCGGCGAACGGGTGGCGCGCAGGAGCTCCGCGAGCGCGTCGGGCGGGGGTAGCGTGCTTGAGGAGGCCGAGGAGGCCAAGGATCTGAGGAGGGTCTGGTTGGATTCGCGGAGGAAGCTTGGGGTTGCGAAGGATTTCGGGAGGGTTTTGTAGCGCGGATTCATGCTCTGGACTGGAGTCTGGACGGGGCGAGCAATGGAGCATCGCTCTTTCTTCGGCTGAGTTTTAAGTGCGAAGTGCCATAGTTCGGGGCCGATGCCCTGCGCCGGTCGTCGGACCTAGGTATAGCAAAATACTAAATTATTAATTGTAACAAAAATGATATGTTTGTGAATGTTTTTTCCTTAATTTTTAGTTTCGTTGTAGTGAAAATTGTGACATCATTATCGCAGACCATATTTGAATTTGATCAGCGAACATGTCCATTTTTGTTTGCTTTTATTTAGATCTTGTTTGACGTTTTTCATAATCATCTTCCTTTGAACATATCCATTGAGGATGTCATCCTTCTATCTATTCATCGACATGATGGTTTTGGCATAGCCATCTTCATCATTTTTGCTACATGGCCTCACTAGAACCATTGCACATCCTGGCACATTACCACAAGCATTCATATAGAGTCATCAACTCATCATCTTTGACTTAAATTTGTAAGTAAATAAAAGTGTGATGTTTATTAGAGTGTGTCCCTACGAGTGAAGATAAAAAAACGCCAAAAAAAAGAAGTGCCCAAATAAATAAATATATAAAAAATAAAAATAAAAAGGGGACACACTACTGTCCTTGGTACACATTTGTGCTTTATGGTAGCACCTTATGCTTCATACTTAGAGAGTTGTGTATTTCATATTATATAGTAGTGGGGGGTCTTTACCTTGTAGAGTTTGACTTGTACATGTCGATGATGAGCTTCCTGAAATGCTCTAGGTCTTCATGAGCAAGCAAGTTGGATTCATCCCCCACTTAGTTCATTGGAGAGCTTTCACATCACTAGTAGAAAAAAGTTTATCCTCCATTTTAGTTGCTAGCGCACCAAATTTAATCCACGCCAACGATTTTTTTTTCAAATAGTGTTGGCGTTGACTTTTTCGATACGCCAGTTTCATGTGCCTACTGTTGGCGTTGAAATTTTAAGCAACGCCGCCATCGCTAGTTGGGACCAATTGGGCTGGACAAAGAAATAATATTACCGGCGTAGTAAAACATTAAATGTCATAGAAAACTGTTGTACTACTATCGTTGGATCGATAGCCCACTCCACCGAATATTTTGGCCTCCAAATCTTAAAAGCATTGTAACTTTTTTCTGTTTGGTTTTTGAGGATTCTATAAATTGGAGAATGGGCTTTGCCTAGTTAATTCAGATGTAACTTTTCAAGTAGATGTTTTTTCATATAAAAAATCTTTTCATCGGAGTTCGTATGCAAAAGTTATGGTCATTTTACCGAAACACAGCGACATTTTGCAAATTAGGTCGAAATTAATGTTTGTTAATTTTCCTAGCAACTAGAACACATAACACATGGGCATCTCAAAGGATTTTAGTTTTTTGACATTTCTATCATTTTCATTTATTTTTTTATGGCTGAAAAGCGATCGAAGGGTGTCTTCGTGTGTTTGGAATTTGGACACCTCACATTTTTTAGGTCAGTAGTGGCGCATTTTGCAAGACAATAGTGGTGCACTAGCAAAATGCGCCACTATTAAGACCTCAGGGGTAGCGCACTTTCAAAATGCGCCACTATTAATTCTTTAGGGGTGGCGGACTTTCAAAATGCGCCACCCCTAAGGTCTTAATAGTGGCGCATTTTGCAAAATGCACCGCCCCTAAGATATTTAGGAGTGACTCATTTTGCAAAATGCGCCACTACTAAGAGGATCCAGGTTGGCCCAGTCTTAGGGGTGACGCACTGGTAAATAATGCGCCAATATTAAGACCTTAGGGATGGCGCATTTTTTACCAATGCACCACCCCTTACTAGTAGTGCTGCATTACATACCAAATGTGCCACTAATGTTGAGTTCTCCAATAGCCATTTCTCTAGTAGTGGGTATGGGGACGAATTCAACACTGGACAGGCCCGGTCCTGAGGTGGGTAGGGGGCGGCTGCCCTGGGGCCGCACCCAGGGTATGTCCGTATGCAGGTTATGGGCCTCTGGTGTTAGAGAAAAAAGGGTTGGAGCGTAGACGCGCAGCAACCGAAACCAGCAGCCATCACGATCGGCTTCCCACCGAGCGATTAATTTGTTGACTATAAAAAAATGATAGATATCGTGACTATTTATTTATTCCAATTCTATCATGCAACCATTCCCAAGATCGTAGCCCTAGGCGCTAGGCCACCGACTCGCCGGCACAACGACTCCTAGCCTCAACGTCGTTCTACTACCTAATCCTCGACTAACGCGGTGACTCCCGGCCCCGACATTGTACTACTGCCTATACCACGACTAGATCTGGCTCCTGATGACCCTCAACGTAAGGGATCTGTTGCAGCGTTTTCGATAAGTAAGAGTGTCAAACCCAACGAGGAGCGAAAGGTATTGATAGGTGATTTTGGACAAGGAATAACTGCAAGCACTGAAAGATAACCTTTTAGGGGTTTTCGATATAAGCAACAATAAGATAAAAGTAAGCAAAGTAAATAACACTGAAGAGCAGCATGTGACCTAATCCTTTTGAGCAAAGGATAAGCCTGGCAACTGAACTTATAAAGACTAAAGCGTTCTTGAGGACACATGGAAAGGTAGTCACGTGTTTTCGCCATACTCCATATCGATAACAAATGTTGTGCTGATAAGTGTTGAATGGGTGGATCTATGCTAGCGCACCTTCTAGACTAAGATAAGTGCACTCTTATGATTAAACATCTTGCAAGCATCCGCAAATACAAGATAGAAATTAACGCAAAGCCTAACCACAACAATAAGATCAAGGATCCATTATTCCTTTGTGCAAAAGTGTGCAAACTGGGGTTCAGGTTTCTGTCACTCCGGCAACCCACCATAAGCATTCTTTATACACAATGTATCCCCCTAGGTCCTTAATAAGGCGAAGTGTTGAGTGTTCGACTCACACAACACCACTAGGAAAATAACAACACAACTTAAATATCAAACAACACAAATTACTTCAACCTCATATGACTACTAACAACTAGACTTCTCCCATGTCCTCAAGAACTAAAGTAACTACTCATAAGACATAAAAGAGATCATGATCAGAGGTGATAAATATATGATAAACAATCTAGACATAATGATATTTCTCCAACAAAACTCAATAGCATTCACCACAAAGTAGTAATCAACACCGATAGAGTAGAGAGGATAGATAGTACGGATTACAACACAAGATAAACTTGTGAGGTGAGATTGGATGGTGGTGGAGATGGTGTTGATGTTGGGGATGATGTTGATGATGATCTCGATGATGCCCGTGACGATAGTGATGACAATGGCGATGATCTCCCCTTCCGGGAGGTGATCTCCTCGGCGAAATCTGCCCGCCGGAGAGCCCTTTTCTTCTCTGTAGGTTTCCGCCACGGAGCGGCGGCAGAACTCCGTGAAAGCTTCTCTTTTTAGGGTTTTCGCGTAACGAGGAGTATATAGGCCAAAGGGGGAGCCGGGAGTGGCCCCAGGGCTCCAGGCGCCCTCCCGGCGCGGCCAGGGGTGGGGCCGCGCCAGGTGGCCGCCTGGGTTCCCTGTGGCCCCCCTGGACCCTCTTCTGCGAGTCTTCGTTAATCCTTCGGAAAATACCCTCCGTCGATTTTCAGGTAATTTGGAGGTATTCTTCTTCAGCAACTCAGCGTCCACTTTTTACCACTGAATCTCGCGTCTGCTGCTTCGGCACCGGAAAGTTGCAACTGTGTAAAATAAGCCAAAACAACATAAGAACATCATCGTAATGTGAAATATATCAATGAATAAGGATGAATTACGATATAAAATAGTGATGCATTTTGGACGTATCAACTCCCCCAAGCTTAGACCTCGCTTGTCCCCAAGCGAAAACTGAGCTCGGTAAACCTGTCCACAAGTTTAGAGAGTGAAGTGTCGATAAATAGAATACAGACAAGAAGCATCATGATTTCTTCACCAAACTCAAACATCCTCAACAGCAATCTTCAACTCATAAAGCCCTTATGAAAGAGTAATAACAATTATAATCAAGAGTAGAGCTAAGGAAACTCATCAAATCACGGCAAACATGTCCTTTGGTCAAGAACAACTAATAGCTTTTACTTTTGCTCTTTCTTTTTATATTTTGATGAGACAATTTGGAACTTTTGAAAGAACAAGCTATTAGTCATGAAGTGAGAATGCTAACACAAAGGAAGATGTTTGCTTGGCAAATGCTTTTGCAAACAACTTACTTATCAAAAGATATTGTCAACAATGATATGGCATGGCAAAAATTTAATGCAGCATTATATGGATGAATCCTCATCAGCACCAAGTGTTTGTTCTCTTTGGGAAAGGAGGAAGTAGGGAAAACTGACTCAACATAAAAGTAAAGGAAAAGCCTTGTTAAAGGCAAGCACGGAAAACTCAAGTGCTATCCTTAAATCAAACAGAATGAAAAACAAGTTTTGAGAGGTGCATGATTTGTCAACGAATGCTAATAGAAAACTCAATTACTTCTCAGATTGGACAAGTTTCGAGGAACGGCTCCCAAACGGGGACGATCACATCCCCCCAATCTCCTTTGTTTATCACTGCCAAAGTTTTCTGATTTCTCATGAACAAAGCGTGAAGGAGGGTTTGTTTGTTGTACTATCTTTTGTGAGCTGGGCGCACTCATGCCAGTTCCTCCTCGTATTAGGGGTTTGCAGATTAGACATGCAATCCCGGGATAAAACTTGTCCAACTTAAGAAGATCATGAATTAACTACTACTTCCTCATGAGCTAAAACAGGGGCACAAAACAGAAGATTTTGAACATCTAAGGATAACACAAAAATTCTATACTTTAGGAGTGGTAGTGGAATACCACGAATAGGAAGGTATGGTGGACTCATATGGGAGATACTGGTTCCAGGGTATGGATGCACAAGCAGAATTCCGCTTAGTACAGAAGTTTGGCTAGCAAAGGCTTTGAGAGAACAGACAATTGATGATGACTTGGATGCAAAGCAATATAAAGCATAAACATTAAAATAAGCATAGCACATCAAGTTGTCTTCCTTGTCAACATAACACTACAAGCATAATGACAAAGAGGGTTTGGCTATGTCTCTACTTTGAGAAAAACATGCTTGTTGTCATGACCAAAGCTATGTTTGCCAAGATTAAATAAAGTTTTCAAAGCCATACCTGATATAAGGTCAATACTCCCCATAAGAATCATCATAAGGCCGATTGCGTGAAGAGAATACCGAGTGCAGCGAAGGGATCAATAGGCTTCTCATTAATATTCCATCAAAGACGACTCCACACTCACGGATACATAACTCTCCAAAAAGGAGTGATAGACTTCAATGCAAACACCTATTTTATAAGATAACTTCCCTAGACATAATACGACTCTACTTGACTCTAAAAGACAAAGATGAATATAAAGATACCGGGCACTCCCCCAAGCTTGGAACAAGCTAAGGGGATGCCATTACCCAAGGATATTAACTCCTCATTCTTGTTCTTGTTGGTCACGTACTCCTTGGCGAAGCGCTTCCATGGCAGCTGTTCTCCAGTCTCAAAGGACATTCCCGTCTCCAGGATCCTGCACTCAGCACCCAAACCCATGCGCAGAAACTTTAGTTCATACTCACAGTTCTGGTTCTGCAGATCATAGATCTGTGCTTGAAGCTCATAAACTTTTTCTTCTAGTGCGGCCAAACTTGACGACATATCCTTCATCTCCTTCTTGTGGGAAGCCTCTATTTCGTTCATGATGTCGAAGTTAGCTTCAACACCACGCTCCACCATCTTCTTGAACTTGAAGGCTTCATGTTCCATCTCCTTCAGCCGCTCCTCGGTGCTTCCCTCCTTGACTGGTCCCTTCAGATCCTTCTTGTGGACTTCACCATCCTCCACACGAAGGATCTGGGGGTGCTTCTTCACCTCAGCGAGGTAAGGGTTGATGACGTTGACAACGAACTTGTCCTTCGGGGAACTTGGGGAAGCCATGGCACCTAGGTCTAGCTGAAAGATTTTCTGGCAGAAACAGATCGAAAAGAAAACACACGAAATCGCAAGATACGTTGCCGGAACAATCCGGGCAAATATATAGCAAAAATTTTTGCATAGAAAGGAAGGTAACGGGTCAAAGTGGAATCGGAGACGGACCCCTGGGTGCCCAGGCGGCCTCCCGGCGCGGCCAGGGGTGGGGTCGCGCCAGGGGGCGCCTGGGCCCCCTGGAGCTGGTCTCCGGCTCCACTTTGGCCTCAAATTTTCTATATTTTTCAAAAACTCATAATCTGGAACTTTTATGGCGGTTTCGCGATGTTTCCTTACCGTAATACATACCTTATTCTGCTTCTGCTGGTGTCTGAAACAGGGCTGCAACATGTTCTTCATGAGTTGTTGTGTATACCAAATCCACATCAACATTGACAGGGTCTCCTGCTATGTAATGCTTAAGTCTTTGCCCATTCACCACCTGAGGTTTGGTGCCTTCGAAATTTTTAATCTTGATAGCACCCGAGCGGTAGACTTCCTCAATATGAAATGGCCCTTCCCACCTGGAAAGTAGTTTACCTGGAGAAAACCTGAAACGGGATCTAAACAACAAAACTTTATCACCAACATTAAATTCACGTTTCAGAATCCTCCTATCGTGCCACTTCTTTACCTGAACATTTTAGCGCTCTCGTAAGCTTCACTTCTCCACTCATCTAGAGAAGTCAAGTTCATGAGACGCTTTTCACCAGCTAATTTCGGGTCAGCATTAAGCTCTCTAATAGCCCAAAAAGCTTTGTGCTCTAATTCTAATGGCAAATGGCAAGCCTTGCCATAGACCATTTTATAGGGAGACATGCCCATGGGGTTTTTGTAAGCAGTTCTATACGCCCACAAAGCATCTCCTAACTTATTCGACCAATCTTTTCTATTTCTATTGACTGTCTTCTGTAAGATCAACTTGATCTCTCTATTGGCGAGCTCAACTTGCCCACTAGTTTGAGGGTGGTACGGTGAAGCAATTCTATGATTGACATCGTACTTGGCTAAAGCTTTTCTAAAAGCTCCATGCGTAAAGTGCGAACCCCCATCAGTCATGAGATACCTGGGTACTCCAAACCTTGGAAAAATTACATCCTTGAGCATTTTCAAGATGTCTTGTGATCAACAATTTCAGTGGGGATTGCCTCTACCCACTTGGTTACATAATCAACAACAACTAAAATGTGAGTGTTCTTGTGCGAGGAAGGAAAATGACCCATAAAATCAAAAGGCTCAATCACTAGAGAGTAATTCATAGGCATCTCATTCCTTCTACTAATATTACCAACTCTCTGACACTTATCACAGGACAAAACATAACTTCTAGCATCCTTAAAGAGAGTAGGACAATAAAAAACCTGATTGAAGAACCTTATGTGCGGTCCTCTCACCAGCATGATGTCCTCCATATGGACTGTCGTGACATTGTTTGAGAATGTCCTTCTGCTCGTGTTCCGGTATGCATCTTCTCACGATCCCATCCAGACCTTCTTTGAAAAGATGTGGGTCATCCCAAAAGTAATGCCTCAAATCATGAAAGAACTTCTTCCTTTGCTGAAATGTTAGACCTGGAGGCAAAAACTTTGCAACGATAAAGTTAGCATAATCTGCAAACCAAGGATCAGAGAGAGATTGTACTTTTACAACAGCTAGCTGTTCGTCCGGAAAACTGTCGTTGACTGGAATGAGATCATGCGGTATATCTTCCATCCTTGAAAGATTATCCGCCACCGGATTGACTTCTCCTTTCCTATCGACAATCTGCAAATCAAATTCTTGAAGAAGGAGTACCCATCGGATGAGCCTTGGTTTGGCATCCTTCTTCTCCATAAGATACTTAATGGCAACATGGTCAGTATGAATAATAATCTTAGAATCAATAATGTACTGCCTAAACTTATCACAAGCAAACACTACAGCTAAGAATTCCTTCTCAGTAGTAGCATAATTCTTTTGAGCACTATCAAGGGTTTTGCTAGCATAATATATAACATTCAACTTCTTATCAACCCTCCTCCCTAAAACAGCTCCAACAGCAAAATCACTAGCATCACACATAATTTCAAATGGTAAATTCCAATCAGGTGGTTGTACTATAGGAGCGGTTATTAAAGATTTCTTAAGAAGTTCGAAGGATTCCTTACAATCTTCATCAAAAACAAAAGGAACGTCCTTCTGGAGAAGATTAGTGAGGGGTCTCGAAGTCTTAGAAAAGTCTTTAATAAATCTTCTATAGAAACCAGCATGATCGAGAAAACTACGAATACCTTTGATGTCCCTTGGGTAGGGCATCCTTTCAATTGCTTCGATCTTGGCCCTGTCCACCTCAATTACCCTCTCGTAAATCTTGTGGCCAAGAACAATTCTCTCGTTGACCATAAAATGGCACTTCTCCCAGTTAAGCACCAAATTTGTCTCCTCACATCTCTGCAAAACTTTATTAAGGTTGTGGAGACAATGGTCAAAAGAGGTTCCATAGATGGATAAATCGTCCATGAATACCTCCACAATTTCTTCACAAAAACCATGAAAGATAGCAGACATACACCTTTGAAAAGTAGCAGGGGCATTACATAAACCAAAAGGCATACGCCTGTAAGCATAAGTACCATAGGGACAAGTAAAAGTGGTCTTCTCTTGATCAGCAGTGTTAACATGAATTTGAGAGAAACCAGAATAACCATCAAGATAAAAAAGTGAGTATTTTTGGATAACCTTTCAAGCATTTGGTCGATGAACGGCAACGGGTAGTGGTCCTTCCTGGTTGTCTTGTTCATCTTCCTGTAATCAATACACATTCTATATCCAATAATAATTCTCTGAGGTATTAGTTCATTCTTATCATTAGGAACCACAGTTGTTCCTCCTTTCTTTGGAACACAATGAACCGGGCTTACCCACTTACTATCAGCTATAGGGTAGATAATACCTGCGGCTAGAAGCTTGAGAATCTCAGTCCTTACAACATCCATCATCTTCGGATTCAACCGTCGTTGATGATCAACAACTGGTTTAGCATCAGGCTCAAGGTTGATGGTATGTTGAAAAATAGATGGACTAATCCCCTTAAGTTCATCAAGGGTATAGCCAATTGCACCTCGATGTTTGCGAAGTACTTCCAATAGTCGCTCTTCTTCATACCTTGAAAGGTTAGAATTGACAATAACAGGATATACTTTCTTTTCATCTAAATAAGCATATTTGAGCGTATCAGGAAGAGGTTTAAGATCAAACACTGGATCTTCTTTTGGTTTCGATAAAATTCCCAAAGGCTCAACTGGAAGGTTGTGCTTTAGGATAGCAGGTTGTCTCAAGAATACCTCGGCCAGCTCATTTCTCTCCTGCATATGCAAATAATTCTCGTGGTCCTCCATATATTGCTGCAAAGGATCATTAGGAGGAATAGCAATGGAAGCAATATCTTCAATAAGCTTATCGTTACTAGGCAAATCAGTACCACGAGGCTGCTTAGATAACTTAGAAAAGTTAAATTCATAGGGATCACCATTGAATTCAACAGAAACTTTACCTTTCTTGCAATCTATTATAGCTCCACAAGTTCTGAGAAAAGGTCTACGGAAAATAATAGGACAAAAATTATCCCTTACTGAACCAAGTACCAAAAAGTCGGTAGGATATTTTACCTTTCCGCATAAGACTTCAACGTCTCTCACAATTCCGATAGGAGAGATAGTTGCTATGTTTGCAAGATGAATAGTAACATCAACTTCTTCAAGTACACAAGGTGAAATCTCACTCATGATGTCTTGATAAAGTGAATATGGGATAGCACTAGCACTCGATCCCAAATCACATAACCCATAATAATTGTGATCTCCTATTTTAATAGATACTACTGAGTTACCTGAAATTGGGCCTTTATTCTTGGCTGTGACAAGGTTAGTGGAAACAACACAAAAATTTATATTGGAATCTAAAGCATCATTAGTAACAAGATCCTTAACCAATGCAACTCAAGGATCGACCTTGATCTGGTCCTCGGGCTCATCAATTCTTCTCTCACTCTTATTCATTATGCCTGTCACAAAATAGTGCTCCCTTATTCTTACAGGAAAAGGGGGCTTTTCATATATAACTGCAGGCAAAATAGGGTCAGCAACATGAATATCAATAGGTAATTCTTTGAAGGGTTTATGATGCTGATCCTTCTTCTTCTTAGAAGAGTCAATATGAGAGGCAAAGTCCTTACAAAAATCAATCATCAGATGGGAATCAAGACCAATCTTAGAACAAAAGGTATTAAAATAATCAGTTTTCACATAGCTCTATATATAATCATGCTCATAATTTATAGTGGATTCAATACCTTTATCTATTTCCCAATCTTTGGTATTATTCTGGATCCTTTCAAGGAGATCCCATCTTGCTTCAACGCTTTTCGTCTGAAATACCCCACTAGAGGAGGCATCCAACATCTCCTTATCTTGACGAGAAAGTCTAGCATGAAAATTTGTAAGTATAATTTTCTTGGGGAGCTCATGAATAGGACATTTCATCATTAGAGATTTCAATCTCCCCCAAGCTTGAGCGATGCTTTCTCCGTCACGATACCTAAAGTTATAGATATAGTTTCTGTCTCGATGAATTTCATGAGGAGGATAAAACTTGGTATAAAAGAGAGACATAAGCTCTTGCCATTCAAGCAAATGAGAGTTATCGAGAAGCTTATACCAATCTGAAGCTTTACCTATAAGCGATACGGAGAACAGTTTCTTCATGACAAACTCCATTGATACACCTGCAAGCTTAAATAGTGAACATAGTTGTGATAAATATAGCAAGTGTTCACTGGGATGTCTGTCTCCTGCATAACGATTAGCCAAAACACAATCGATAATACCAGCTGGTATTTTATAAGGCATAATTTCAGTAGGGGGAGGAACAACCACCACAGATGTGGGGTGTTTCCTCGTAAGCAACGATCCAATAGCTAGGTTGTCCATACGGACAAAGAGCAGCAACAGCAAAAAAAACAACAATATAAAATTTTCCTTACCAGCTTCACTTACCAATAGCACTATGCTCCTCGGCAACAGCGCCAGAAAATGTTACTTGATGACCCTCAATGTAAGGGATATGTTGCAGCGTTTTTGATAAGTAAGAGTGTCAAACCCAACGAGGAGCGAAAGGCATTGATACGTGATTTTGGACAAGGAATAACTTCAAGCACTGAAAGATAATTTTTTAGGGGTTTTCGATATAAGCAACAATAAGATAAAAGTAAGCAAAGTAAATAGCACTGAAGAGCAGCAAGTGTCCTAATCCTTTTGAGCAAAGGATAAGCCTGGCAACTGAACTTATAAAGACTAAAGCGTTCTTGAGGACACATGGAGAGGTAGTCACGTGTTTTCGCCATACTCCGTATCGATAACAAATGTTGTGCTGATAAGTGTTGAGTGGGTGGATCTATTCTAGCGCACCTTCTAGACTAAGATAAGTGCACTCTTATGATTAAACATCTTGCAAGCATCCGCAAATACAAGATAGAAATTAAGGCAAAGCCTAACCACAACAATAAGATCAAGGATCCATTATTCCCTTGTGCAAAAGTTTGCAAACTGGGGTTCAAGTTTCTGTCACTTCGGCAACCCACCATAAGCATTCTTTATACACAATGTATCCCCCTAGGTCCTTAATAAGGCGAAGTGTTGAGTGTTCGACTCACACAACACCACTAGGAAAATAACAACACAACTTAAATATCAAACAACACAAATTACTTCAACCTCATATGACTACTAACAACTAGACTTATCCCATGTCCTCAAGAACTAAAGTAACTACTCATAAGACATAAAAGAGATCATGATCAGAGGTGATAAATATATGATAAACAATCTAGACATAATGATATTTCTCCAACAAAACTCAATAGCATTCACCACAAAGTAGTAATCAACACCGATAGAGTAGAGAGGATAGATAGTACGGATTACAACACAAGATAAACTTGTGAGGTGAGATTGGATGGTGGTGGAGATGGTGCTGATATTGGGGATGATGTGATGATGATCTCGATGATGCCCGTGACAATGGTGATGACGATGGCGATGATCTCCCCTTCCGGGAGGTGATCTCCTCGGCGGAATCTGCCCTCCGGAGAGCCCTTTTCTTCTCTGTAGGTTTCCGCCACGGAGCGGCGGCGGAACTCCGTGAAAGCTTCTCTTTTTAGGGTTTTCGCGTAACGAGGAGTATATAGGCCAGAGGGGGGAGCCGGGAGTGTCCCCAGGGCTCCAGGCGCCCTCCCGGCGCGGCCAGGGGTGGGGCCGCGCCAGGTGGCCGCGTGGGGTCCCTGTGGCCCCTCTTCGGCGAGTTTTCGTTAATCCTTCGGAAAATACCCTCCGTCGATTTTCAGGTAATTTGGAGGTATTCTTCTTCAGCAACTCAGCGTCCACTTTTTACCACTAAATCCCGCGTCTGCTGCTTCGGCACCGGAAAGTTGCAAACTGTGTAAAATAAGCCAAAACAACATAAGAACATCATCGTAATGTGAAATATATCAATGAATAAGGATGAATTACGATATAAAATAGTGATGCATTTTGGACGTATCAGCTCCTCCCAATTTTCTTTCCAATTCCCAATCCAGTCTACCATGGCCCCCTGATTCCAATTTCTTGGGGGGGGGGGGTCATATCACTGACTAACTGCATCACTGATCGACTATAAGCCATCATCACTCCATGAGGTATATACCTTATAATCTATTATCACTTGTGAGTTTTCCGATGCATTCCAGCAGTGTCGTATTATTGATTCAACACTTGTCATTTTGTTTTCAGCATTGCTTGTTCTCATGGCGCCGAGAAACATAAAGTATGCACCGGGTAGCGACAAAGGAAAAAAAGCAAGATTGTTACGCATAAATTGTACGATTACAACGCAAAGGTATTCACTAATTTGTCAGAAGTAATACTGATGCTTCCATTGCTTCTATAAATCCATATGATGAGTTGGCTATGGTTATCATAGATAAAGAGCAACCTATTCTTGTGAATTCCAAATATGATCAAAAAAAATATCAACACCAACATTAGTGATAAAAATTTAAGTGGCTTTGAAATGCAGGTAATTCATCAATGATCAACATGAAAGGTTAAATGATTTGGCTACATTATGCATCGTGAAAAATATATTGAATGAGATTGATATTAATCCCATCATAATTGACTTTCCCTTGAGAAATATTTGAAGAAAATTTGAAGGTAGTGTGTACAAATTATTTGATACACATACTGATTTTGAACACATTTAATTGATATATTATATATACATATATTTATTATTATGATGATGCTTATATTAAGGGCCCCGGGTTTTAGTTTCGCCCCGGGCCCCAAATTCTCAGGACCGGCCCTGGCGCCCTGCAACGGGAGCGTTGAAGGGCTTCACTTAGCTCCCCACAATATTATGGGATCCTCATCCTAAGGAAATACTTGCATGGAATTCCTTGAGGATTCACAACGGGAGAAATGTCAGAAGACGACTGTCGTGTGGTTCCTATTGTATCACCACCACCACCACCAGTTTTGTCTTTCATCCATATGAAGATGGTCACCCCTGTCCCTTCCTCCTCAAATTTGACCCCTCTCCAGAGTTCCCGTCGAAAACTTGTTGCATCCCTTGAGTATTTAATTTTCACATTTTGGATTCTTTACCAAGATCTTTAGTTGTTTTGTTACGTTCGAGGTTATCCTTGATAGTATTGTAGAGGGTCCTTCTACCGGGGCCGATGGTTCATCCATTGAACCTCCTCCTCTGAGTGAGGGAGTGCATAAAACTTGTTCTATGAGCGTCCTTCCCGTTTACAGTGCCGGAGCGGTCTCTGTGACCCAAGCAATGGTTGACGTGGCTGGAGGATCCGACCCTTGAGTGGCCGAGTATTCTGGTGTCCTAAGTATAATCGCGTCTCCATCTTCCCATCCTTTGTCATAGGAGGAAGTGATAGTGTGGATCACGTACACCCGTTGAGGAACCCCAAGTGGAAGGTGATGATGCAACAAGCGGTAAATTTCCCTCGGTAAAGATAACAAGATTTATGTATCCAGTAGGACTTCAATGTTATCAAGGAGGTGTTTAGCAACAACGGTACTAGATATTTTCCAAACATGGACCTGCACACAAGAACACAAATATTTTCTCCCGCCCCCAATGAGCCAGGAAGGTTATCAATCTTCTCGTCTTGTTAATTACGAAAGGTTAAGTGTATAGTGTGGTTGGAACAACAAAAGTAAAAGGAAACGTAAACAATGATGGAAGATGGATCGGGGACCATCGTTTCACTAGTGATGTCTCTCTTCAGAAGACGATAAAAACATGTTGGGTGAAAAAAATTACAGTTGGGAAATTGAAAGAATTATGAACGCACTGCAATCCTAATTATACTAGCAGAGAGTGCACTATTCAATCATGTAGGCATTACACTGAAGCAAGTAGTCCTAAATCCAAAGCATCTACTACTGAATATCCACCTTGAGATATCTAATCAAGAACATCTCGCTGATATTAAGTTATGAGCAACAACCAAAAGCTAAAAACTCAAAGCAACAAACATATGCTATAAACTCAATGCATAATGTAAGAAAAACTTGTAAGAAAAATAGCCACAAGTACCATTGTTTTACCCTTAGTAGCAACACCACATACCCCAGCTTGCATGTTTCTGTAATTCAAGCGCAGACGCAAGGAGGCATGAACCTACTATCGAGCACAACACTCTCTCTGGAGTTATAAAATTCTATCTGGCCAAAGTAACAAGATATAATGTAGAGCGTGCAAGAACACAATATAAAAGAGATCAAATATATTTCGTGCACAATCTGAACATAATCTCATAATCCATCGGATCCCAGCAAACACAACGTAGAAGCATAGCAATTACAACACATATGCCTTGATCAACAAAGATGGATCGCAATGACTAATTAGTGAAGCACAAGATTGGAGAGAGAAAAATTTAGCTAGTTCCATGGACCCTAGGTCCAAGGTGCAACTACTCACACATCATCCGGGAGGCACGCATGGTTGATGAAGAAGCCTCCGGGGATGATTGCCCCCTCCGTCAGGGTGTCGGGATAGAACATCAGGGGATCTCGATCTGGGAGTCACGGTGGCTGTGGAACGACGACAAGTACTGGAACAAAATCTTCGCCTAAGGGTTTCTGAGTTTCGTGGAATATATATGCAAAAGGGGGCAGCCATGGGGTGGCTGATGTCTACACACGCTTCTATTCTGGTAGACTATGTTGGGCCTCCAAGCGCAGAGGTTTATGGGACATCAGTAATTTCCCTCATGTGGATGACCTAAGGTTTATCGAACTCAGGGAAGTAGAGGTTGAAGATGGTCTCTCTCAAGCAACCCCGCAATTAAGAAACAAGAAGTCTCTTGTGTCTCCAACACACCTAATACAATGGGAAATTGTATAGGTGCACTAGTTCGGCGAAGAGATGGTAAAATATGGGTGATATGGGTGGCAAAGCAAAGTAATATAAATCTGTAATAAAAATTACAGCAAGATAGAAAGTGACAAAAATGAGCAGAAACGGTGTAACAATGGTGAGAAACAAGGCCCAGGCTTCATACTTTCACTATTGGCAACTCCAAACAACATTAACATAGTCTAATCACATGATATTTCCACTAAAACATGCAATGGAGATATACTCGAAGGTTATTCCTTTGTGATCAAGAGAGGACAAGAATTATGTAGGGCTACAAAAGCACACCTCAGAGTTCATAGTTCTCATCTATGGATTTCCCGATGTCACCGCGGCCATCCAAAGAGACTACCACAATCACCACAATCTTCAATCAATTCACAATAGAAGAAATCACTCATGAAAATATTCCTCTAATCTATTTCCAATAGACTGCTGTCACCATGATCTCTGAGATTATACTAGATAAAGACAAGTGAGTACATCAAATCCAATACAAAGAAAAAGGGGAAACATCATGGGATCACCCCAGATTAACATAGCCTATGATCACAATCAAGATCACATCATGGTAGAGAGAGATAACAACATAGATCAAGGTACAAGCCTTAGCCCCGAGGGGGAACTACTCACATATGTACATGGTGAGAAAAATAGAGTTGTTGATGGAGAGGTGCAGCTCGGAGGAGATGAAGGAGACGGCGGCGGCGGCCACGACCCTTGGCCCCCTTCTTATTCCTTGGAGATGGTGCTGCTGTGGAGATTGATCTCCCCCTCTAGACGACAGCCTTGGGGAGGAATTTTCGTGGTGCCCTTTGACCTAGGTTTGCTCTCTTTATAAAGACTTTCGGATTCCCGTTATCCAGATTACGTCTTCGGTATTTCGGGGCTAGAGGGAGCATCTGAAATCCGATTGGGCCAAACTTTATATCTAGAACCATTGGAAAAAAGTCTCTACAACTTTGTAGTTTTAAGTTTTTCCGTTTGAGGTAGTCTTCTGGCATTTCCGAGGAGATCTCTAAAACCTGTCTGGTGGGGACAGATTTCGAGAGAGTTGGAGTCCAACTCCAACAAGTCTCCTTTTTGTGATTTTCCTTTATCAAAGTAATTCCTACACATAAAGTACAAAAACAAGAACTTGTGCACTCTTGCAACCATTAATAGGATAGTTCCCAAATATGTTATAAGAACATATAAAAGTGCATCAAAATATATAGCAAAGTCACCAATATAAGCATGGAACAAGAAGAAATTATAGATACGTTTGGGACGTATCAACATCCCCAAGCTTAATTCATGCTCGTCCTCGAGTAGGTAAATGACAATAAAAATAATTTATGTGGTGACAGGCTACCAACAAAGATTTGAACTTTAGAGTACAACAAGTAAGGTATGCAATTCAAGTCAAGACAATAACAAGCAAGAGTCTATATCTAGTATTGAAAGTAGCAAAGTAAGAACATAAAGGTGCAAGAGCTCTCGCTGTTCGTGACTCGAATGTATCCAATCGGTGTTTGCGTGCAAGAAGTGGGAGATGGGTTTAGAGCATAAAAAATACTAGTAGTTGTTGAGAACTCAATCTACTAAAACTTCACACTTAGTCTCCTTCAGAATATTATTATGACTCGTCCCCAGACCACTAGTCAGGTACAAGTCAAACTGATCCTCTCCTTTTTACTTTGAGCACTCATGCAATGAATGAGCGCGAGCAAGATAAGTTGGCACTTAGGATGGCAAGTAGAATAATGATGGAGAAGGAAGGCAATAAGGTGTCAAAGGATCACATCAATGAGGACAATCATAGACAAGAGAAAGCCAAATGACAGATATGTTGTGAGGAGTAGGGGTTGCCATGCAACAGATGCACAAATGAGCTATGGGAAGCTCACCAATGGAACTAGTGGGGGTGCATCCAACTTGCTTGCTCAAGAAGACCTAGAGCTCATTTCAGGAGGCTCATCATTGGAATATACAAGCCACGTTCTATAGTGTAAGGATCCCCACATAGTTATGCATGAATGATATGAAACTCTCTATGTAGTACCAAAATTACTTTGTTGCTCAAGAAGACCTAGAGCTCATTTGAGGAGGCTCATCATTGGAATATACAAGCCACAGTCTATGGTGTATGGATCCCCACATAGTTATGCATGAATGATATGAAACTCTCTATGTAGTACCAAAATTACTTTGGAGTACGAGTGTGGATCTTTCAAAAGGAATAGTAGTGTTGCCCCCTTCTCTCTTTTTATTTATTTTTTCTTTCTTTTTATTTTTTTATTTTTTGTGCCCTCATTGGCTCTTTCTATTTATCTCTCATTTGTCCTCTTTGGGATCTTTTAATTCCTCTTTTGGGATCTTTTTCTTGTGTCCTCTTTGGGATCTTTCCTCACTTTAAGAGCAACACTCTATATTTTACAAGGGAATAGAAGATCACACACTTTATAAGAAGTACTCAACATAAAGAAAACTGAAAACTATCATGATGTACGCAAATGTATGCCTCTCCCAGTGTAGCAGAATATGCAATGATACTAGCGCGTCATGTAGTAATTATAAGGGCAAAGCCCAACTAGCATGCAACTCTATGATCAAGCAAAAGCATGTATGACAATGAAAGATCAAATCATGAGAACATGGATGTTGCATGGCAATGTATCTCATAATGGTTATGGAAATGCCTTGATAGGTAGGTATGGTGGTTGTTTTGAGGAAAGATATAATAAGGCTTATGATGACAGAGCACATCATGCCAAGGGTTTGGATGCACTGGCGAAGTTTTCACCAATTCTCGAGGTGAGAAAGGGCAATATGGTACCGAAGAGGCTAGCAAAATATAGATGGTGAAAGTGCCAACAATCGAATACTCACATTAGTCAAAGGAACTCATCCACTTATTATCGGTAACTCTCTATCTAATTAGGAGATTCACAAAGAGACAAGGCCCCCGAGGAGGAGTGTATGAGGGTACTCTATATATTACAATCCCTCCAGAGGTTAGCGATCCATCTAGTAGCTATAGTTCTCAACTATTTTTTTGTAGTTTTCGAAAATAAGCACGGATTTCCCAAAATACGACACCTATCACTAATAGGCTTGAACTCTTGACACACAGAAGTCCAAACATTACTCCAATTAATACCTCAAAACTATTGCAAGTTACTACTATACTTAAATAGCAACCTCAATTACCTAGTCAAGTCAAGACACAAACTCAGTGCAACAGGCCAACTCTCTAAACAAGATAAGCATGAAAACTCAAGAGAGTTATAGAAGCAACAACCTAAATAAGAGCTCTTAAAGATAAGCATGAAAGCAAGAGCTAAAACATGACAACAGCTAGAAAAATAAAGAACACTCAACAAAGATAAGCATGAAAACTATGAGCATTCTAGGTGAAAGTGGAGCGTGTTTCTCTCCCAATCAAGGCCTGCTAGGGTCCAACTTGTTATGAACAAAAAACAAAACTTAACTAAGAAAACTAAAAATTAAAGAGCGATACGCTCCAAGCATAGCACATAACACATGAAGTGATAAAAATATAGTGTGGAGAAGGATGAACTGATGATTATTGACGGAGAAGGGGATGCGGGGGCATCCCCAAGCTTAGACGCTTGAGTTTCCTTGAAAATTTCTTGGGGGTGCATGGGGCATCCCCAAGCTTGAGCTTTTGACACTCCCAGATCTTCTTTCATCATCTTCCTTCGCACACTTGAAAACTCCCTTCATACGAAACTCATCATAAGCTTATTAGAGTGGTTAGTACCCATAATAAAGTTAGTTTCCTCTGCTGCAAATAAGGATTTTCAATAAGGGCTACTATTTCTCAAGATTGCCATAAAAAATTCAAATAAAAAGCATGCGCAAGATTTTCAAAACTGGGAAAACGCAAAACATGGCAGAATCTGGGAAAAACAGAACAACAGGTGGTAAATAATTTTTTGGGGTACTTGTGCAATTCAAATCAAAAAACTCAGAACAGGTCTCAGAAAGTCAATTGTATAGAGCATACTTTCTAAAAATTCAGATAAAAAATATGATCTCGTGATTTCTAAGATTTTTTGTAATGGAGCAAACAGATTCTGTTTTCTGTACAACATGTCACAACTTTTGATTTTCTTGCCACCGGAGGCTAAAACTTGGCACAAAGTTTGAAAATAAAGATACAATGATGTTTCTACAGTAGTAACAAACATCAAGACCACTAAAACTGAAAGAACAAACTAAAAATAAAGATAACATGGGGTGCCTCCCAAGAGCTCTTTCTTTATAGCCATAAAAATGGGCTCAAATTTTTAATGATGCTCTCGTAGGGATAAGAATTGAAGCACAAAAGAGAGCACCAAGAACCAAATAGAAAACACATTTAAGTCTAACATGCTTCCTATGCAAAGGTATCTTGTAGATAAATAACTCATTGAAGCATAAAGATATTAGCATAGGAAGGCAAAACATGTGCAACTTCAAAAATTTCATCATGGAGAGAGGGAGCTTAATATCATTGAGATATGTGAAGCCATGTCTCCCTCTCTCATAGTAATTTTTAGTGGCATCATGAATAAACTCAAAAATATAAGTATCACATAAAAAATTCTTATCATGATCCACAAGCATAGAAAATTTATTGCTCCCCACATAAGCAAAATCATCAATAGTAGTGGGAGCAAACTCAACAAAATAGCTATCACATGAATGATACGTCCCAAACGTATCTATAATTTCTGCTTGTTCCATGCTCTTTTAGGTGACATTGCTATGTGTTTTGCTACACTTTTATATCTTTTTACACATATTTGGACTAACCTACTAACTCAGTGCACCCAATGCCAGTTTTTGTCTGCCGATGTCTGTAAGTTGCAGGTTTTTACCCATATTTACAGAGCCCCAAAAATTCCAAAAAAATCATATAATTTATTTTTGAATTTAAAATCATATAAAAAATCAGCATACATGAAGCTTACAGAGTACCGAAGGGGAGCCGGGGGGAGCCAGGCCCCACCTAGGCAGCCAGGTAGTGCGGTCCCCTCCTGGTCGCGCCACTAGGGCGCCTGGGAGGTGGGGCCACCCACTGGTGCCCCCCTTCGGCCTATTTTTACCCCTCGCTCCGAAAACTCTAAGGGAGAACTCTGCATCTCGAATTTCCTCTCTGTTCCGCCACCGCCGCACTTGCAAGATCGGGAGCACAAGAAGACCTCTTCCCGGCACCCTACCGGATGTAGGATTGACTGCCGGGAGCTTCTCAACCACCATGGATGCTTCCCGGATGCACCTCGAGTAGTCCTCCTTGGACCATGGGTCCATGACCAGTAGCTATGTGATGTCTTCTCTCTAGTCTTGTGCTTCAATTCTTAGCCCTTGTGAGCTGCCCTACATGATTAAGGCCTCTATGTAATTTTCCTGCTGTTGCTATGCTGTGTTTGCTGGGATCCAATGGATTATGAGATTATGTTCAGATTGTGATGAGTTATATATTTGGTTTACCTTTTATATTTTGTTCTTGAGTAATTCTTGCATGTTCTCCGTTACCTTTTATTGCTATCGGCAAGTAGTAGATAGTAACTCCAAGAGGGAGCGTTTATCCATGATTGTGGGTTCATGCCCCCCCCCCCCGATGTCTAGCTTGAGTGACAGAAACATGATACTAGGGGATGTGCTGTTGCCACCAGGGAGAAAACAACGGTGCTTGTAACCGCGGTTGCAAGGATTGCTTACCTTACGCAAAGTTTGTTAATGCAATTGTCTGTTGCTTTGAGTTTACACTTTGATGGGGCTCACAACTTAATACCAGTTAGATGTTCTGGATAGATATCTCAAGATGGATGATTAGTGAGTAGACGCAGATGTATTTCGGTCTACTTGTCTTGGCGTACTGCCCATACTTTTGAGCCTCTAACTTTCTTTGTAGCATAATTATCATTGCGGTGCATTTATAATTCTGTCAATTGCGCAACTGTAATTTGTTTACCCAGCTTAGCTATTTTATCGTCTTTTGGGAGAGAGATATCACTAGTGAACATCATGGGACCCCGATCCATATTTCCACCACTGTTTACACCTCCACTTTACTTTCATCTTTTACTTTCAGTTGCTATCACCACTATCATTATCCCCTTTCGTTTAATCCTTTGTAAACAATAAGACCGGAGAGGTTGACAACCTCTCTGTACTCGTTGGGAGCAAAGTTATTTGTATCTATGTGCAGGTCCACGTCAACTTATTTATCTGACGCCGTTGACACCTACTTGCAGAGTTCAGAGTCCTCCTTGTTCGATAAACCTTACAGTCCCCGTGTGAGGGAAATTTTCTTCTACGCTACATCTCAACCTTCCACTTGGGGTAACCATCGAGGGGCGAGAAGCCATCAAAGCAATTTCTGGGGCCATTGCCGGGGACTCCAATCTTCAATATAGGGGAGTTGCACACTATCTTTTATCTTTGCTTTTTAGTCTTGTTAGTTTACCTTTCAGTTTTTTATCTTGGTGTCTTTTATCAAAAACCACAAAAAATATTGTTTGCTTTATTCTTGCTTGTTGCTACCACTATGGGTACCTATAAAAGTAACATACCTTGTTGATACGTCCCAAACGTATCTATAATTTCTGCTTGCTCCATGCATGTTTTGTGTGACTTTGCCATGATTAGCTTAAACTTTCATACACTTTTGATCATATTTGGACTAACCTATTAACCCAGTGCACCCAGTTGCCAGTTCCTGTTTCTGCTGTTTTTGTATTTCAGGTTTTTCCAATAATTAAAGTGCCCAATAAATCCCAGAAAAATTATATAAAAAATCAGCGCTCCGGAAGCTTCCGGAATAACCAAAACATGGCAGTAGGGCCACCACCAGCGACCCAGGAGGGTGCCTAGCGCGGCCCTACCCTAGGCCGCGCCACCTGCCCTTCTGGCTGCCCTGTGGCCCCCCTCGGTGCCCCCTTTGGCCCTTATTTATACTCGCGTTGCAAAAACCCTGATTCCGGACCCCTTTTCTCCAGAAGCAATTCCGATCTCCGCCTCCATCGCCATCAAGTTTCGGGGGGACAGAATTCCTGTGCCGGCACCCTGCCGGGACGGGGAAGTGCCCCCGGATTCATCCATCGTCGTTGCTTCCCTCCTCCATGAAGCGGGAGTAGTTCCTCCTCAGGGCTGAGGTTTCTACCAGTAGCTATGTGTTCTTCTCTCTCCCATGATGTGATCTTCGTTGTGATCATAGGCTATGTTAATCTAGGGTGATCCCATGATATTTCCCCTTCCTCTATGTATTGGATTGATGTACTCAATTGATCTTATCTAATCCCCAAGACCAAGGTGACAACGGTCTATTGGACATGGGTTAGAAGAATATTATCATGAGTGATTTCCTCTTTTGTGTGTTGATTGAAGATTGAGAGTCTCTTGGTGCTTGTCTTTGACTATCCTTGAGATATGTTGTGGTGATTTTGGTACTCTCTTTGGATGGCCGCGGTGACATTGGGAAATCCATAGATTGAGAACTACGAACTTTGAGGTGTGCTTTTGTAGCCCTACATAATTCTCATCCTCTCTTGACCACAAAGGAATGACCTACGAGTGCGTATCCATTGCATGTTTTATGGGAAATATCATGTGATTAGACTATGTTAATGTTGTTGAGAGTTGTCACTAGTGAAACTATGAAGCCTAGGCCTTGTTTCCATCATTGTTACACCGTTTGTGCTCACTTTTGTCACATGTTTTCTTGCTGCACTTTTTATTACAGATTTATATTACCTTGTTTTGCCACACCTATCACTCGTATTTTACCATCTCTTCACCGAACTAGTGCACATATACAACTCCTAGTTGTATTAGGTGTGTTGGGGACACAAGAGACTTCTTGTATCTTAATTGCAGGGTTGCTTGAGAGAGACCATCTTCAACCTCTACTTACTTGAGTTCGATAAACCTTAGGTCATCCACTTGAGGGAAATTGCTGCTGTCCTACAAACCTCTGCGCTTGGAGGCCCAACATAGTCTACAAGAATAGAAGTGTGCGTAGACATCACTTGTGACTATGTTAGTTTTGACAGAGAATTATGTCCATGGCATGGTCTCCCTGGTAAGAAACTTGATCTTTGGTTTGAAGTTGCTCCTACACGTCCCCAAATTTGGAAAGACGTTCAAACTCCTATAATGGAAAGCAAATAAAATATAGAGGATGACACTAAAATTTTACTTAATAGCTATGAAATTGATTTTGATAATTGTAGCCTTTCTGAAGTTATCACCTTTTTGCAAAGAATGGCTAAATACCCCCACACTAGCACACTCAACATTGCCTTCACCGAGCATATTACTAATGCTCTTATCAAGGCTAGGGAGGAGAAGCTCAAGCTAGAGACTTCTATTCCTTGGAAGCTAGAAGATGGTTGGGATCCCATAGTCAAAATTAAATTGAACAATTTCTCTTGCTTTGCTTTATGTGATGGTGGAGCTAGTGCCTCCGTTATGCCCAAAATAATGTATGATATGCTCAATTTGAAACCTTTTGATACATGTTCTTTTGGTGTCCGTCTTGTTGATTCTTCCGTAAAGAAACATTTAGGAAGAATTGATGATGTTCTTATTGCTGTCAATGGTAACTATGTTCCTGTTGATTTTCTTTTCATGGACATTGAGTGTGATCCCTCATGTCCAATTATTTTGGGACGTCCTTTTCTCCGCACCGTTGGTGCTATCATTGACATGAAAGAAGGGACCATTAGATTCCAATTCCCCCTCAAAAATGGAATGGAACACTTCCCTCGAAATAAGATTAAGTTACCTTATGAGTCTGTTACATGGGCAAGATATTCTTTTGATATTGACAAAACTCGATCTTTTTGCATCATGCCTAGCTAAAAGGCATTAAAGAAAGCGCTTGTTGGGAGGCAACCCAAAATGTTTTTTTACTTTTAGTTTTAGTGGTCTTGATGTTTTGTACTACTCTAGCAACATAATTGTATCTTTATTTTCAAGCTTTGTGCCCAGTTTTAGCCCCCGATTGCAAGAAAGTTCAAAAGTTGTGACATGCTGTCCAGAAATAGATTATGTCCCCTTGACGAAAAAATTAGCCAAAAATCACCAGATCATCTTGTTGATCTGAATTTTTTTGACAGTATGTGATACGGCGAGGATAATTCTCACTCCTCGTTGGTTACCCCAAGTGGAAGGTGAGATGTAGCGTAGCAGCAAATTTCCCTCGGTGAAGATACCAAGGTTATCGAACCAGTAGGACTCCAAGAGATACAAGTAGGTGACACCTGCGCCAGAAATAGCTTCGGGCTAGAGAGTTGACGTGGACCTGCACACAGCAACAAATAACTTTGCACCCAACGAGTACAGAGGAGTTGTCAATTCCTCTGGCCTTGCTGTTTACAAAAGGATCAACGCAAGAGATAATAATAGTGGCAACTGAAAGTAAAGACAGAAAGTAAATTAAGGGTGTGAACAATAATGTGAATATGGACCGGGGTCCCGTGATTTTCACTAGTGATGTCTCTCTCCCAAAAGACGATAAAAGTGCTAGCGAGGTAAACAAATCACAGTTGGGCAATTGACAGGATTATGAAGGCACCGCAATGCTAACTATGCTGCAAAGAAAGGAAGGGCTCAAAAGCAATAGGCAGTACTCCAAGGTAAGTAGACCGAAATCCATCTGCATCTACTACGAATCATCCACCTTGAGATATCTATCCAGAACATCTCGCTAGTATTAAGTTGCGAATCCCACCCAAAGTGTAAAATCAAAGCAACAGACAACTGCATTAAAAAAACTTTGCGTAAAGTAAACAATCCTTGCACCCGCAGGTACAAGAAACGTTGTTTTATCCCTGGTGGCAACATCACATCCCCTAGTCTCATGTTTCTGTCACTCAAGGTAGACATCAAGGGGATGAACCCACAATCGAGCATAATGCTCTCTCTTGGAGTTGAAAATAAAATACTTGGACAAAGCAAATACCGCAACGAAGAACATGCAAGAATTTACTCAAGAACAAAATATAAAAGAGAAGAACCAAATATATTACTCATCACAATCTAAACATAGTATCATAATCCACCAGATCCCAACAAACTCAGCATAGCAACAATAGAAATTACATAGATGCCTCGATCATGTGAGGCAGCTCACGAGGACTCGAAAGTGGAAGCACAAAGAGGGGAGAGATAGATCACATAGCTACTGGTCACGGACCCATGGTCCAAGGGGGACTACTCACGGTACATACGGGAGGCGTCCATGGCTATGGATGGTCTCCCGGAGGGGGTTCCTCCTTCCGGCAGGGTGCCGGAGCAGCTTCTCCAGGAAGCCCCGATCTTGAAACGGCGGCGGCGGCGATACAGAGGGGAGTTCGCGAGAAAGAGATCGATATTAGGGGTTTCCACCCCGAGGGGTAAATATAGGCGAAGGGGGCGTCGAGGGGACCCACGAGGCAGTCAGGAGGGTCCCTGGCGCGGCCCAGGGTGGGGCCGCGCCACCTGCCCTCCTGGCTGCCTGTTGGTGGCCCCCTTCCCTCCCTTGGCGATTCCGGAAGCTTCTGTTGCGCTGATTTTTTATATATTTTTCCCGGAATTTTTGGAGCACTTTTAATGGCCGGAAAACCTGAAATAAAAAAACAGCAGAAAACAGAAACTGGCAATTGGGTGCACTGAGTTAATAGGTTAGTACAAATAGGTTCAAAAGTGTATGAAAGTTCAAGCAAAACATGGCAAAGTCACATAAAACATGCATGGAGCAAGCAGAAATGATAGATACGTTTGGGACGTATCAACATCCCCAAGCTTAATTCCTGCTCGTCCTCGAGTAGGTAAATGATAACAAGCATAATTTCTGTGGTGACATGCCACACAACCAAATAAGGACTTTTAAGTAAAGCAATCAAAGCATGCAATTCAATTCAAGTCTTAACAAGCAAGAGTCTATATTAGCATTGACACAAGCAACAAAAGAACAAAAGGTGCAAGATCTCTTGCTGTCCGTGACTCGAATGTCTCCAGATGGTGTTTGCGTGCAAGCAAGGGATAGGGAAATATGAGAGAAAAAATATTTTTGTTGAGAACAACTATCTACTAAAGTTTCACACTTGGACTCCTTTGGATTCTTATCTGGACTCGTCGCCAAACCACTAGCCAGGTACAAGTCAAACTGATCCACTCCCTTTCGATATTTTGAGCACTCATGCAATGGATGAGCGTGAGCAAGAAAGTTGGCACCTAAAAGGCGAAACAGAAAGAAGGTGGAGGAGGAAGACAAAAAGGTGTGAAAGGCTCACATCAATGAGGACAATCATAGGCGAGAGAAGGCCATATGATAGATATGATGTGAGGAGTAGGGATTGCCATACAACGGATGCACATGTGAGCTAAAATCTCTCCAAGGGAACTAGTGGGGGTGCATCTAACTTGCTTGCTCAAGAAGACCTAGAGCTCGTTTGAGGAGGCTCATCATTGGAATATACAAGCCAAGTTCTATAGTGTGAAGGGTCCCCACATAGCTATATGCATGATGATGATCTCTATGGAGTACAAGGGATAGAAGATGAAGTACTAGTGTGGATCTCTCAAAAGGAATAGTAGTATGCCCCCTTCTCTTTTTTTTATTTTTCTCTTTTTTTATTTTTTTTATTTTTTTGGTGGCCTCAATGGCTCTTTCTATTTAACTCTCATTTGTCCTCTTTGGGATCTTTTGATTTTGTCCTCTTTGGGATCTTTTCCTCACTTTAGGGGCAATACTCTATATTTTACAAGAATATAGGAGATCTTTCACACTTTACAAAGGTACTCACATAAAGAAAATGAACTATCATGATGCAAATGTATGCCTCTGCCAGGGTAGCAGGATATGCAATGATACTAGCGCGTCATCTAGCAATGATTAGGGAAAGGCCCAACTAGCATGCGTCTCATCGATCAAGCAAGTAGCATGTATGACATGAAGATCAATTCATGAGAAGGTGGATGTTGCATGGCAATGTATCTCGGAAAGGCTATGGAAATGCCTTGTAGGTAGGTATGGTGGCTGTTTTGAGGAAAGATATAAGGATGCTTATGATGACAGAGCGTATCATGCCAAGGGTTTGGATGCACCGACGAAGTATGCGCCAACTCTCGAGGTGAGAAAGGGCAATTCATGGTACCGAAGAGGCTAGAAAAAGTATAGGTGGGTGGAAGTGTCAACTTTCGAATACTCACATTAGTCCAAAGAACTCATGCACTTATTATCGGTAACTCTCAATCTAATCAGGAGGTTCACAAAGAGACAGGTACCCCGAGGAGGAGTGTATGGGGGTTTGGTTATCCTTGCGCATCCTCGACTCATGGTACGTGAGTGTACTCTAATATTTGAACCCTCTAGAGGTTAGTGATCCATCTAGTAGCTAGAGTTCTCAACAAGGGTTTTTGGTTTTCGAAAAACACACGGATTGCCGAAAATACGACATCTATCACTAATAGGCAAGAGCTCTTGACACCATAAGTTCATGTTGGGGTTCGGGGCAGAAAACACAAATTTTTCATAACCTACGAGACCCATACCTAAGACCTATGCTATGCTGATGCAAGTAACGGACATAAATAGATCACATACCAGTATGTAGTCCGTTAAGCGGGAAACGTTCCTGCATGAACGTGGTTGGTGTAGTCGTACCGGCAATCCCCGATGCCGCGCAGATCCACGATGACTCCTGTATCCACCCGATCCCTAACCAAGTGTAGACTCCAAACAAGGGGAGTCCACTCGAGGAAGGAGAAAGGAGGGAGAGAGAGATGAGAACTCATCTCAAAAATATGATGAATAAAAGGGCACCTCTACCCCTCCTTATATAGGCCAAGGAGGGGTGCCACCCCCCTCCACTTCCAGGGTGGTACTAATCCCAAGGGAGGGGGTGGCGCACCTATTAAGGGGGGTGGGGGCCCTCATGGCGCCATGGCCCATGGGGGAGGACTCCCTCTCCCCCTAATGGGCCCTATGAGGCCCATATGCCTTTTAATTCATTTTTAATTATATTTAAATACATTTTAATATTTAATTCAGATAATTAAATAATAAAACATATATTAAGCATTATTAAATATATTTTGAACCTTTAAAAATACCCGGAACAACTTCCGGCCTTCATCGGAACAATTCCGGTGTTCTCTCCAATTTCTCCGGTGATCCCGAATCAATCCTTACTGCGTCGTGTACCCTTAAGTGTAACACCCTACGGTCCGGGAAACAGCAGATATGATCGAGACAATTCTCATTGATCAATGACTAATCAATTGGACCTGGTTACAATCCTTGATAGCCCCTGCGCTTCCATCGAATGAACTTCAATCGCTGTTGGATCCGTTAACCGTGTTCCTGTTCCCTTTGTCCTGGGGTACTTTGCTTGTCCGAGGTTTGATCGTCGGTATCCACTATACCTAGTTTGTCCTCGTTCTCAACAAACAAGTTTACTTGTTCCCGTGATATTACAACTTCGTGACCTAGTCACATGTTTGCAAACTTTATGATGTAACATCACCGAGTGGGCCCAGAGTACCTATCCGTCACACGGATGGACAAATCCCGCTTTGATCTATTTGCATACTCATCAACCATCTATTTCGGAATACCCAAAGTGCACCGTTATGGCCAGCATATTTCAGTCAGGCGGTGGGATACAAATCAAAGTCTCCTCATAGATGACAATTACGTATGATCATTAAGGTCAAAGGATCTGGTCACTACGTTATAGTTATCGCAATGTCGAACTATGTAACTTGATCACATCGCAACACTTCTGGTGGGTGTATTTCCATTATATCATTCCAATGATACGACTCCATTGTCAACAGACGCCATTGTCTCATGATCAGGAAACCTTGATCATCAATCGCCCAATGGACTAGTATACTAGGGTTGACTAGGGACCTGGTTGTTTGTATACCACACCTGTATTAATGTTTCCTCTTAATACAGTTATAACATAGTATCAAACGTATTATGAACTAATGGAATATGCTCGATAAAACATATTTTATTTGCCTCTAGGGCACATTCCCAGCAGTCTCCCACTTGCACTAGAGTACAAATAATCTAGTTGCATTTTCTCTGGATCATAACTCCTTATTGATCATGCTTCCCCGTGGAAGAGGTTGTATCAACGGTCTGGGTACCATTCAGAACCGTATGTCCTTTTTCAAATCATAATGTCACCTAATTTGACATTCCTTCATTATCCACTATAATGATGAGGTATATATATATATTTGGCGGTGAAGTGAGACTTCGTTTGCTGTGTCATAGCAATGACATCCGGTGGGTCACGCGGACTTTCCCATAGTCATGCACACTTGAAAACTCACTCAATCAGAAGTCGAACTTCTTTAAGCCATAATATAACTCCTGCTACTTCTAAAGCAGCCACATCAATTTAGATTCAATCCTTAGTGCATTGTATGCAACTTTGATGTCTAACCATGTTTCTTTCAACTTAGGCATTCATTAGTATGATATCTCAATTTTCTAGGTTAGTGTCAAAACTTGAACCAGCATAACATTTATGAGCAAGTCCACTATCCTTTACAAAATTGAGATTTATCCTCAGTTCTCTTCAGACACTGAAGGATAAACTTAACTCTTTCTTCAATGATTTACTCATAAATCATATCACAACATGTTCTTACTACTAAGAACTTGGGTCACATTACGTCGAGTACATAACTCTGGTTTTATATGAAAGAACCTATGGCAAAGGCATAGAGGATCCAACACATCCATTTCTTTCATTAACCATTAACCAGTTCTTGTACTAAGATTAACTCAACACTTCTCTTGGATATACAAGTAAGGACCACTTCTTGACTTGTCCCATTCTGAACTCCTTCAGAATCTTATCCAGGAAAGTATTACGACTCAATGTTATTAAACACATATCTATGTTAATAGATCTTCAATGCTTAATACTTATTCATCTTCATTTATGAAAGATTCAAATAATCATTAACACCAACTGCACCATTCATAATATGTTATCCATATATGAGAATGTTATCATGCTCCCACTCAAATATGTCATGCACATATTAAGTTATAGGATAACACTCATATTGCTCCCACTCAAATATGTCGGCCACATATAAGACAAGGATAACATCCACATGGCTCCCACTTAGATATGTCAGACACATATTAAGTTCAGGATACTAACCACATGGCTCCTACTCAAATATGTCATTTACATATAAGTCTAGGATAATACTCCCATAGCTCCCACTCAAAATATGTCGTCTACATATTAAGTTTCAGGAAACTATTCAGCTCCCACTCAGTTTCATGCAAATGCATGTTTCCTCGATATTTTGGTTAAGTCCAAAATCCTTTGATCATCCATCAAAATGAGAATTCAATTTACGAGACACTAGTATCCATATGTTTTTCCAAAACCTTCTTGTTGTACCAATTACAACACTTCTTCAAATACAGGATTTGAGGAAGTCACGGTATTGGTAACAATCCTGGATCAATCGTAGTGAATATCCCTTTGACTCAAGCATTGCTACACATAGTAGTCAACCCATTGAATTTGTCAGAAACAATCTTTGTGACAAACCAATCTTGACGTCCCTTTGATGTTCACATTTATTCCTCATAACTCTGAAGTTATTGTGAATATCAAGTAACCTCCTTACTTGATAAGATTCTAGCAATCTTAAATATAACTCAACATAGGATTTCATGACTCGTAGTCATATCTCGTACTTAGGTCCACCATCGCTTCTTTGTAGTTCGTAGGAATGTCTTGTTCCATTAACATGACAAGTGAATCATGAATATCATTTTGCACCAGGCGCAAATATATATTCTTGAATCCTACCTTTCTCAGTAAAAGCTCCCATCAAAAGATCATGATCATTATCATTAGTTTCTCCTCTTATTGTAGAGCTTTGCTTCCAGAACATATTCCGTTGCACTACTCTGACATTTGGAGGCAAGGTCAATTACCTTGGTTGTTCTTTCACTTTTCTTCCATTACCACATTTATCAAGAACAATTCTTGACAAACACCAAACATAGCAATACAAGTTTTGCTCCTTTTGGTTCTAGTTGTGGAAGATGCATCCATAGTTGTCTAAGGATATACTACAAAGATAATTTATCTTACATAAATTAAGCTTCCTAGAAACCACAACACACCATGACATATATAGTGTTGGTTTCCACGAACTCAGATGGTTCCCTATGTTGAAGTGAGTGTTTGCATATTAAATTAATAACTCTAAACAATAATAACGTAACTTGGTAAGATATAACTTAGACCATACACTTTTCGATAGAATATGATCACAATGTTCAGGCACGTCAATCATATTGAAGTGTCTCAAGACATTGCAATTTGTGGAACAACTTTCACACAAGTCTTTATGCCCAAGACTAACTCAAAACATTTGTCACTTTGATCAAATCGTAGAGACTTGTCTTTCTTGTTAATTTAATATCCATCTTTACTCTGAAATCCCTTTTGATCATATCAAATTATTTCAGACTCATGTTTCATTAGTGAATACAAATATTCATCTAAGTCCACATACGAAGTTCACGAAATAATGAAATTCACCACATGCTGACATACGATACATCACAATGTATGATACTCAACAATCAGTACACATTCCGTTTACCAGAATGCGAGATTTTAGTCATCTCACCTAAAAGGCATGGTTTGTATGTGTCAAGAGATCAAGTATCTTAGGACATCATCATACCATTCATGACTTAAACTGTAGTGTCATTATTAAGCTTGTATATTTCTTGGCATTACAATATTTCTTATAAGTGATCAAACAACTATCATCAATATAAGAATAACTCATTCATAATCGTAATGTGACCATAAGAGATATCATTCATGCAAGGAGAACAACTGACTTGTTTCTCACTAATATGAATAATTGTCTTCGCGAGATGCAAGATGCACTAATAAAGTCCTCATTCAAACGATCATAAAATCTATTCATATATTAATCAATTGATAGATGTAGAGGGAGAGTGTTGTCGACCATCAACTATCTTGATTGCCGTCAGCACACATTGTCACCTCATCCCTTCCAAGTCACTCTCAAGCAGTAAGTTCAAGCATCGAATACTTAGTCAACCGCAATTAGTGTTTCGTGGGAAAGACATTTATAACTCGTATATCAAATATATCTTCTCCGTCAATGACCATTCCTGCATTGGTTCTACTCTTAAAGTTCTTGACTTTAACCATGACCTCATGACAGGTGAACGATTCTCCTTCATGACATAGTCCAGACATGGTCTTTGTAACTGGGAGGAAGCGGATGCAACTCCCCAGTTATCGCAAAGTAACCAGTCATTCAGTAGTCCAAGTTATACACAAGGTGTTCCATGTATCTTATACATTTTCCAAGTGACTTTCTCAGCAGGTTGTTCCTTCCACCATAGTTGAAAGAAACCCTGTCCATATACTCATATTCCATTACTCTGATTTGTGACCAAGTGTTTTCAAGTTCACCTAGCACGTCATACGTGTTGGTTAACATGCATTCACAATTCAGATTCCATAGAATGAATTATGGTGTATTGGACAGTCATTCATAAGTGACGGTGAGTGCGATACTCATCATCATCTTCCTTGATTACAGAGTTGTCAGGTGTATCTCCTAGCAGTTCTTCGTATTATGTTTAGCAAGTCATTACTAATGAGTATGTCTCTAATGGTGTTGGTACACATCAATGAAGTAAGACCCATTTACCTTAAGTTCTATCATAGTAAAAGAGCCATAGTTCTAAACATTGGTATGACGTTATCTACAATGATATTTGCTAAGACATGAAGATTAAGTTCATAATATGGAGTTCATGTTTCTAAAAAAAAACAATTCTGGAACTCCCACTCAGACAAACATCCCTCATAGTTTGTTCTAAGTGATTACACGATCCTTGAAGAACATACCTCCCCCGTGTGACACGACCATCATTATGTTGTTCAAGGTAGGCCATCATGCCAATCACATCATCCATGTGACTCATGCTCGGCTTTTCGGTCTCTTGTGTCCCGAGGCCATGTCTGCACATGCCAGGCTCGCCACAATAACCTTAGTGAGTATATGCCGCGTATGCAAGGCCATGTTTTTGGACATGCTAGGCTTGCTCCACCCATCTCTTGTGAACGTAAAAATGTTTGACACCCGTGTGACACGTGATGCCTCCATAATGAAGAACTTTCCAGATGGTGCTTCACTAAGGAAGGACACTTTGTTGGATTAGTGAGGGATCATCCTATTATGCTACCGTCGTATATCTATCATATTAGCAAAACAGGATGCAATAGTATAAATCATACATGCTATGATTCCCCCCGACATGCAAATTAAAGTTGAAAACGCCTTTCTACTTTATCTTTTGCAAGTTTTACGTGGCCACTAGGGGTTTCGAGAAAAGAACCGCTTTCTATCCTGCGAAAACAAGCCACAACACCAATCCCGCAATTGTCTCTATTACACCCCTGTCGGGGCCCTCCGTTGCAAACATCTTCGCATCGCTAATGCAGAGAGACAGACACCCCCAACCACTTTATATGGTACAAGCCATATGTCAAGCGTGGAACCAGTCTCGCAGAAACGCGTAAGGTCGGCCGGGGGCCGCTTCATCAAACATTGCCGCAACGCTAAATGAGTACACGTGAGAGGGTAACAATTGGAGAGTTGATGCCCACATACTAGATGTGTCCTATCCGTACAATACATCTACGCATAGCCTTGCTCATGATACCACTGTTGGGGTTCGGGGCAGAAAACACAAATATTTCATAACCTACGAGACCCATACCCAAGACCTATGCTATGCTGATGCAAGTAACGGACATAAATAGATCACATACCAGTATGTAGTCCGTTAAGCGGGAAACGTTCCTGCATGAACGTGGTTGGTGTAGTCGTACCGACAATCCCCGATGCCGCGCAGATCCACGATGACTCCTGTAGCCACCCGATCCTTGTAGACCGGTGACAGTATTACGTCCCCTTCGGAACGTTGCTGATGAAGACCTCGCGATACGACCACGACGATGAAGTAGCACCACAAGTGTAGTGCCTCGCGGGATTATACACATACAGTATACCCGACGTCCCTCCGGGCTCCGAACCAGTAGAGCAGCGG